>CATOUR010000042.1:5990000-15990000 GCA_951848785.1 Callosobruchus maculatus | reverse complement strand
CTTTTAAGATTCCAAAACTGTCCTCATGTAATTTAGTCTTTAGTCACTCCTGTTCAAAAACAGTACGCTAGGTGGTACTTTATTTGGAAATAAGTTATCGAACACTTCAAAAACCCTAACGATGTTGAATATTGAATACACACAAGTCCCTGGGGTTGAAAGGTACATTTTGACACTTCAAAAACCCTAACGATGTTGAATATTGAATACACACAAGTCACTAGGGTTGCAAGGTACATTTTGACATCAATAGAGAGAAAGAATTAAGAATTTTAAAAAGGCCACTGAACAGCCTTCAATAGTGATAGTTAATAAGAACGCAATTTCGTACTATTTCGGTTGAATAGAACATGCTCAGCACAGTGAAATAATAAAAAGCTCAACCCAGATTTAAAATTTTATTGCGATAAGTTTCTTTTACCTATACATCACATCCAGATAGTTTTTTGGTTATAGCAATTTAAATTATGACACAGAAGTAAAAAAAATGATTAGAACACATAATTATTAGCTTTTGTAAATCCATTAAATATTCACACAACATACTATGTGACACTACATGCGTATGCACCTAAAGTGTAATTTTTATAAGACCATTATTTTCAGAAATTTTGTGTACAAATAAACAATGAACATTGGAGAGCGTTCCGATTCTCTGGACATGCACACCAGCCGGTGTGTGACGTCACAATGACGTTGAATGTAAACTACGCCCAATTGCTCTCATCGGATATCCAAGATTTATGAACGCATTCGATTCTCTCTGTGTGAAATGTGAACTGTCACCTGTCAAACTTGTCATTTTATGAGCGGGAATCGAAACGAACTCTTATCTTATCATTTTGTGAGGAAAGTGTTGTGGGTTGAAACATTGAAAGAAACAAAATATTAATAATAATTGTTGTTCATTTTATAGTTATAATAACAATGGAAGGAAACAATGTCTCGGACTACGAATTAGTGTTTGATCTTGACAATGTACCCATGCGAGCCGCAAACAAGGTGTTGGTATTTAGGAAGTCAGGTAAATTAAATTGCAAATGTGGAGAACGACATGAAAAACATTTTGTATTTTGTTTAGATGAACAACTCATGTATATGGATGAGGCGGTGGTATTAACAAAATTTCCACATTATAAAAATCATCTTCTCTCGACAGAAGAAACAAATATGCCTTCAGGTTTGTACTTACATCGATAATAAACTATATCGCAAATGAATGGATTATCTTTAATAGTTTCAGAAGAGTTGCTGCAAGAAGAAGATAACAGCAAGGACACACCAAAAAGTGTGTGGAGCAAAACTGATATCCATGCATTAATAAATTTGTATTCTCTGCACAGGAGAGATTTTCAAAATACCACTATTAAAAATGATAGAGTATGGCAAACAATTGCTAATAAATTAAAAACACACACAAGTGAACAATGCAAAAATAAATTCAAGTATTTAAAGTCTAAGTATGTAGAAAAAAAAGATATTATGAGTTCCAGGCGTACTGGAGAAAAGAATGTCAAATTCGAGTATTTTAATCAGTTAGATGACATATTTCGTGAAGACCAAAATGTAAATCCTACAAATATAGCATCATCATCCAGAGGGTTAGATAATTGTAAAGACTGTGAAAGTGAAGAAACAGATGAAGAAACACCAAAAAAAAAGAAAAAAACCGTATTACAGAAACAGTTAGAAGCATATGAACAAAATCTTGCAGATAGAGAGCTAGCGAAACAAAAGCGGCACGAACAGTTAATAGAACGACAAGATAGGGCACTGATGATCCTCGAAAAGATGAATGAAAATTTGTCTAAGATGTTTGATAAAAAATAATTTCAGTGTATCACGAGAAGAGTGCTTTATAATAATGTTTTTGTTTTATATAATGTGAAATAATTTAGAATTGAAATTTAACCTTCACTGTTCAACATTATAGCATAATAGGAGTGCCTTATAATAAACTTTTTGTGTTTTGTATGTTCATATTATGAAATAATTGAGAATCAAAATTTTGTTTATACTGTTCGACATGGGACAAGAGTGTTTTATACCTACTCATAATAACATTTTGTTTTTAAGTTTGGTATAATGAAAGTAATTACTCAAAGAAATAATTGTAAACAATGGCTTTATTCTGTTAAGTAATGAATATAGTTTATTTACAGAGAAGTATATACTTTATTTAATTTCTATGTCTGTGTATTAAATTTCTTGCTAGTTGGTCTCGAAAAGCCTCCCCTTCTCTATTATCGTGTTCATGAACATCAATAACCCCTTGAACAAATTCATCTCCATGTACATATCGACGACCTTCATCTTCATATAGCTCCATCAACTCGTCTACGTTATTTAAGCATATGTTGTGAAGAACACAGCAACCAATAATAGTAGCTGGTAACAAATCCATGCGATGCATATCTAAGTAACGCAAACGTCTGAAACGACCAAAGAGCAAAGCAAACGCTCGTTCGATAATCTGACGAGTCTTGGAAAGTACAGTATTGAAATCAGTTTGAAACCGCAACAGGTTCCCTCGATGTATATATGGTGGTATGCACCATCGCTTAACTGGATAAGCCTTATCACCAATAATATACTGGTCTTGTTCAAAATATTGAGCAGGATTAGTCTCACAGCTTCGGTATATATCTGAATTTTTAAAAATTCGAGTGTCGCTGACTGAACTGGGCCATCCTGTGTAACAGTCTGTAAATTTACGCTGGTGATCGCAGATGGCTTGTAGCGTTACTCCGTAAAAGCATTTTCGATTAATATAGGCATGTGGATTATTTTGAGGTGCCTTTATGGGTACATATGTCCCGTCTATTGCTCCTAACACTCCTCTCATCTTTGCCATTCTATGAAATCCTGCTTCGACTTGATTTGCTCGAGCATCTCTTGGCCAGCGTATAACAGTAGGGGCAATATGGTTTAAAGCTTTAATGACTCTCTTAAAACATGCAAATAGAGTCGACTTTCCAAGATCAAATCGATTGCCGACTGATCTAAAAAATATTTTTCTGTTTAGCAGTATAATATGCAAGTCTGTATGTTATTCTGTTGTTTATTACCTGTAACTTTCTGGGGTAGCAAGCAGCCATATTACTGCCAGAAGCTGTTTTTCAGGATCTACTGTAGGGCGTCCAACAACACTTATAGCTTTCAGATGAGGTCGTAATAGCTCCAGTATCATATTAAATGTTTGCCGTGTTACTCTAAAGTGCGTCTGAAATTCGTGATCTGTGCAACGTAGCACCGTATCTTCAACGAAAAGCTTAATCCTACTTGGAACTCTTCTTTGTTTATGTACATATTTTGATAACCGATATACTGAAAAGTTGATTTGTTCCTCGTCATCTTCATCATCATCATCCAGAAGATATAAATCGACTGTAAATATTTCATTAACTAACTGCAACGCAGTAATTGTTGTAAGAGTTGCTACTTCTGTTGTGTTCGGTAGATTACTCATGATGATCTATAACAAACACAAGACCATTATTACTCCTGTGGCAATAATTATTATAAATGTTTTCTTTAACACAAAAATGGATAAAGAATTACGGTACAGTGGGTAGCTACATTATAACGTTGCAACATACTATTTCTTGGATATATGCAGAGATTATAAAGATTTCAGGTTTTTCACAATCCTACTATTACCTGTTAAGTTCTTTCCGAGGCGACGTTAGATACGAATTTATAATAAATAATTTTTATATGTAAACAAACCTGTCATTGACAACTCTGACATTTACTTGAGCTTAGTGCGCATGTTACACCTTTTCTATCCCAGTTGCGACTACGACGAAAAGTTGCACACCGGACGTAATTTCAGAACGGTACTTACCGTGTACATGGGCGTGGTTTCGAGCAGAAGGCGTTTCTACCCATGAATTAACGAACAGCATTAGGCACACACCGACACGTCCGGACGTAATTCCGGAACGCACCCTTGAACAGCCACGACAAATATTAGGTTGGTTGTCAACACAGTGACAGATTACAAACTGTCAATGTCGAATAGGTGGTCGAATACAATCAGGCAGAATAGCCAATATCGAAAAACTAAATTACCAGAAACAAGCCCGCCCCTACCAGAAAAATGCTGAACACATGGCCTGGTGACATTGTTGTATTGGTTGCATAAAATCACAGTCGTGTTTTTTTGGGTATTTCAAGGAGAACTCAAAAAATACCAAAATTACCAGCAAAAATCAAATTCATATATCATCTGTGTAATATCGTACATTGTCTGAAATAGATATAAATGTGTACAAAAGCATTTATAAAATTTTGCAAAAAATAACTTTTTTTAAAAAAATGTTTTTTATATGATATTACCACATCAAATAGAAGGTAGTGTCTTATTTATCATACTAAAATTTCACAACAATTGGTTTTGTCGTTTTCACACTGTCCTTGAAACCAGTTATTCGATCCGCAGAACGCGCCCTTAATCTAACACATGCCCTGACTTGCAAAGACTAGCACACTGTCACGAAAACAGCAACTGTTTATCTTCAAAAATTACCGATAGTAGTCCCCAAAATGTGACAGCCTGTACATAATACGTCGTCAGTTACCTGTCGAAATTTAATTGTTTTTTTTATACCGACTGCGACATTGGCGAAACAGAATTTTTACCGTATTTGGTTTTTCTCTAACGCCTGTAGTTTTGGCTATGTTTTGTATACGGACAGACGGACGAACGGACAAAGGCTTTGTACAAGTGTTCTTCAGGCAGTGAGAGCCAAAACGCTGTTTCAGGAATATTACAAGTCAGATCGATACCCAAATTCCATCACAATCCGTGCAGCGGTAACTGAGATTACAGGGCTAGAAAAACGCGCACAAACAGACCGACAGGCAGACGGGCAGGGCAGATAGAAGAAACATATGACGGAAATGAGTGACATGGATTTCCAACACAGTTGGAAATTTCAAGTGTATCAAGAAAATATGAAACAAACTCCATAACCCTTACATAATTATAGTTAACCTTTTACCATTACAGATAAATGAAAACGTATAATTAATTAATAATCTGCGATATTCTTCTAAAATTTTTGTTTTAATTTTTAACTTTTTGTTTTGTCTATTGTCTTATTGATTTACATGTTTTTATGAGTAAAAAGCTTCCGCGCCCCTCACCAGCTATATTTATACCGAGTCAAAAAGAAGTCGCAATTTCCTTAATTTAACAGCTGAAATAGTAAACTGGTGCCTCACAAACAAGTCTAACAAACTTTACATACATTAGAAACAGTGATTAACGCTTCACATTTGTTTTAAATACCGGTACTTCGAAAATCCAAAAGTCATGGCTAAAATCAAGAACAAACTTTTGCCTAAACGTTATTTAAGAAAACAAATATTCCCCTGAATCGCAAATAGAGGCCATATTATGACTAAGTGATACTTTATAAAGATGGCCTTTTTGTGAACTCCGTTGGAGAAACCTTATTTTAATAAAAATTTAAAGTTTACAAAAAAGAGAGTTTTTGGCAGCAAAAGTACTGATTGATATCGGATATTCTTAAAATTTGAGTCGAAGCCGATACAAGAGGTCAAACACGCAACTGGGTAATTTTAAAATGAGATATTAGTACTCACCAAATCACTGTGTAACACAACACTACCAACAACACCAAACAACTCAAAAACTCCCGTTAAACCAGCTCCAAAGCTTGTCGTTTGAGATTCTATTATCGACTGGTTTGAGAATAAAGAAAACTTAATATTTATAGGAAATTCCGGTTACTAATGATCATTATACCTCTGGGGATTAGAGGACTTACCTTAGGGACAGGACCAGGTATACTTGAAGGCTAAAGAAATGCTTATGCAGGTAAGGACCGGGATACTACCTTATTACTGCATTCTGGGAATAAACAGACAAGGATTTTGATAATAGTTTTGTACATTTTTCTTATCCAAAAAAGTTGAACCTTACAAAGCCTTATAATAACGAAAAAAATAATGTATATAAATTTGAAATGCACTCATTTTAAATACAAAACAAAAGTTTATTTGAGTGTCAGAAATCGGTTTAACCTTTGTAACTTGTCGTTAATTTAAATTTACTAAAACTACTCAAATTCAATTCAATTCAAATTGTATCTATGTATGTTGATCATTATTGTCATTACAGAGGTACAGAAAAATCCTTCTCCTTTTTCTTTTCGCTCAGTGGTTCTGAAAAGAACTATTCTTTTGTCCGTGGTCTTGGTGTTCCGCTACCTTTTCCATTACTTTGTGCATGGAAATGTTTGTGGTTGTTATATGTATAATAGGCCTCTTGATGTACATCCTCTCAAGGAGCCCTCAGATAACTGTGTGCTCAGCCATCTTAACCTGCTGAGATAGGCAGTGAGCTCAGCGTTCATCCAGAATAGACTCTCGCATTGATAGGCAGCTAGATAACCCCAAAGCAGTCATATAGAAAAGCTTGTACTAAACAAAGTACACTATAAATGTTTCTTGTAAGATTTTAGTTACCGGACTAATATTTCAAATTACAGGTTTCATTGATGTGGCGGCATTTGCATCAAACTCGAGCCACACGAACAAACTAGCTTAAAATCAGTTTGCACGCATGGAACAAGTGGGCTGCAAAGCAAAAACGTTCCTTTAATAATATCCTCCGAGGCCTCATAACAGGCTTCGTAGCGAAAATTTGCACCTTCTCATTTTGTAGCTAAATAGCTTCCCTAATATTATTATTTCTTCAGTTAAAGGAATAAGCTGATGAATATGAACACTGTACAATTCAAAAAAGTCCATATACACATTGTTTTTCTAAGCGTCGTTTCATAAAATTGGATAAACATGTTGCAGATTGTTTAGAAGGTTGCTAGAATAATAATTTGAGGATTTTCTCAATGCCGGATTTGCATCCTGGACCAGGGTCTTCTTGTTGCTACTAGTGATAGTTTTTTTACCGCGTCTCTGTGGTGAATAATTTCCAAGATACAACCTTTTGCATTCTTATCTGACCATCTCGGTACATAAATAGCAATTTCTTCTTACTAACTACATATTTCCAATTATTAACCAGAAATATATGTACCAAATTGCTAAGAAATATTCCCACTTGGTATACAGAAATGTCTACTTAGTATCGAGAAATTTCTTCTTGGTTATCTAAAAATTATCACCTAATTTTTACTGTATCTGGCCCTTCAGAGCTCTCGTATGCGGTTTCTCCTTTAGAACATGTTTATTATTTTTTTTCATATAGTTTATCATACCAGTTAACTGCAAAGTCTCACATATCAACAACTATCATAGAACATCATTAGCTTACCTTGCCAGAGTTTGTAACAATCATTACTTCGTTATGTGCACTGAAAGGGATACAAAATGATATTGAACATTCAAACAATTTCGCATTTTGACACAATAGAACGATTTATTGAGATCAGGAGAAATTGCAATTCGTTACAGTATTTAGTCATTCAAAAACGTAGACTTTTGGTAGTATTTAGAAGAGAGGAAGAACACATCAAAATGCCGATTTAAAATTATGCGAACCATTTGATCGCGGAAAACCACAATTCAAATAGGAATATTCCATTTTACATAATATGTAGGTATTGCACCGAAGCCTTACAAGTAAACACAATGAAAAATACAGGTAATTTACTTAACGATCAAATAGACAACCCCTTTACTCAATTTACATATGGTTTTTCCGAGACCAAACGGCCGCATACCTCTGTTACTAATAGCAAATTATGTAAATTTTTGGTACCCCCTTCAATGCAGCCCGTCTGCATAGATATAAATATTATTTATTTGAAAAAGGTATTGTACATGGGAAGATGTCACAGCATCTAACATAAAGTGGTCATAAATTTTACATTTAATTTTTGTCTAATTTTGCTCACCAGAGATTTTCGATTTTACATGAACACCTACCAAACAACCAACTATTACCCAAAATTATTGGGTTGCCGAAATAGGCGAAAATTTATAAGTTTTATGAACTTTATTTTGTACGGCTCCCGGTTTAGATGGTTTCACTTACAAAATGATAAATAATTTGGCAACTATGCCGAACTTGTTCTTCTCAATATGTTCAATAGGTGGTGGATAGGTGGTGAATACGTAATGGATTAAAAATGTCATTTTGGTACCCATACTTAAACAAGGCACCTACCGAGTGACCGGCTTAATGAAGAATACATAATTATGCCACCACAGCCCATGTAAGCCAGCTGAAACTGCAAAAATTATGAAGATGGAGACGAACAAAGAAGTGAGGAAGGAAGTCCAAAAGAAGTTGAACTACGGGAAGATAGCAGAGAGCAAGAAGGAGCGAGAGAAGACATAGAAGTTACAGAACCACCCAAGAGAAAAACAGAACCGGAAGAGAAAGAAGAAGTACGAAAAAGAAAGACTAGAAGACCAGCATATCTAGAAAACTATGAACTTTATCTGCAGGATAGGCCGGGTGTTGTAACTGACAACCCTAGAAGCTCGTCATCGTACCCCGAAGTAGATGTTCCATGTCATGAGTCTACAGTCAGTACGTCAGTAATGTCAATTGTCAATAGTGAAGATGTCAAAATGTAATGTTAAGTAAAGGTGCGTAAGGTGCGTTATTTCAGTTATTTGTAGGATAAGAGAATACAAGTTTAATAAAGAGACATCCGTCCCGTTATTTATGAAAAAGTAAGTTAGCAGGCCATCTAGACAAACCGTTGTACAAAAGTATACAACAATTCTTTTGCAATTTTCATTCTAACTGCTTTGTGCAATTGCCCAAAAAATTACTTTTATACCTATTGGCCTGAAATCAAAATTTTAACAATACCTATTGTGAATAAGGACTGTAATTTGAGCTGTATACTCATACTCTGATGTAAGGGTTACGCCCATAGGCGTAGTTACGTGGAGGCTTGGGGGGCTAAGCCCCCCCAAAGAATGAAATTAGCCCCCCAAAAATCCAAAAATAATTCGTTCAGTAATAATTCATTCAGAAAACCTATTTGAAAATAGTGTGCCAAAATATTTTCTATTTGAGACCAACAGCATATTCTTAATGACAGTGGTAAAATCTAACTCAAATCACCAACAAATTATGATTTATTGATTTAAAGGAATGTCTATATTCATTGATACTAATACCACATACATCTGATGTCTGGTTCTTCGTAGTCTAACACTATAAAATAAAAATAACTGCAACCTGTTTCCTGCTGCCTATTCCACTTAAATAAACACTCAATTTACTTTGTGAATTTTCACTTAAGCTAGAAAAATTCACTATTAGGTCACTTTGAAGCCATTCTTGCTGGTCTTGATTCCCTCCACTATCAAATTTTTTCATAGGTGTGCCCTAAAGTGTTCTATTAGAACTGTATTTTTCTGTGATATTTCGGAGGTCCAGAAAAAATTGTAGGTACCACATTGTGCTTTAAAATAAGTCTTATCCTTGGAAATGTTTGTAAATTATTGTCTTTATTCGTATAAATATAACCAGCCTTTACGAGGAATACCTTTCATCCACTTCTGTTTGAAATGTTTGTCTTGAGAAAAATTGAACACCCTAAAATGTCCTTTATTGGAAGCACAATTGCTAGTGCAACCTGGTACTACACACTTTGCAGGCATCTTTTTATCTTTATAGTTTCGTTTGTGCAGGTAAATCATTAGAAACACATTAATATCACCTTCCAATCTTCTTTTTTACTCTGGAAGATTACACTAATGACTTAAAAACAAATAAAAGCTCTGCCCAGCTCGGCCCGCTATTCAGTGTTGCCATATTTCAATGCTCCGGCCTAGTGAGTAGAGTCGGCCATGGTCCGACACATTGGCCACGCCCTGTTTTCCATTCTGTAATGCTAGTTGCCTCCACGTGTGACTCAACCATGGAATCATGAACCAACCACAGCTGACCACCACAAAAAGGTACGGTTAAGAAGGCACAATTCCGTGCTATTTGACTGGAAACACGAATGACTTATGTCAATGTCTACCGCCATTATTTTGGGTTGCAACATGGTTGCCAGATGTATCAAGAATTCAATGCTATGTTGCCACATCGTTGCGTAAATCTCTAGATGCTCTACCTTTTTATGTCAAAATTATCATTGATGATAGCCTATCATTGACTGATTGATTGATTTATGATTTCAATCATTCAATCAGTGATTGGCTCAAAAATTTAAAAATAGCAAAAAAAGCTTCCTCCAGTGATCCTTCTTGGCGAAGTAGTTTTTTCTTAAACGATTCATAAGCATAAGGGTTTGCTCCGGCCTTGGATTCTTTGGTTGCATTCGCACTTGTTTCCGTCGTGCTGCAATGCAGTTGATTCTTTCTCTTCGATTTCAGAGTTCTACCAGAAGGAGACCCTCCGCTGGCCTAGTTCTTCTTATTTCCTTACACTCGCTCAACGTTTGCTGCATCAGGCTTCTTGTGATTGTCTCTTGGAGTCTATGGGTTCTAGACGGGAAGACAGATTTTCCTTGAACTTCTTTAAGTTCGTAGAGTTTGTTCCGACCCTTTACTGGCTTCGTTGTAACTGAAGTGTTGACTTCGAAATATCGTCGTTAATCTCACAAAGTGACGTATCTCAAAAAATGGGTTTTTCGGTTAAGATCAAAAATAGACTCCATATTATACAGGATGAACTTCCATCCCAGAAACCAACATAATTGAGAGTGGTCTAGTTTTCTAGAACTGGAGACCACAACATAACATCGTATCTCATAATGTGTAAGATTTTGTTCACACAAAGAGACGTAAGTGGAGATACGACGTTTTGCGAGAAGGCATTCGAAACAATCGCGAATCATGCGACGTATCTGATTTTGTCTGTTGGGATCTAAATATTTTCTACTATACACTCATTGTATATCAAAAATATCACTTGATTGTCACATCGTCACAAGTTCCATCTCCATACAACATATTCGCGGACTTGATAAGAGTGCCTTGGTTGAAACTGTTCCGGTGACAGAAGTCACTCATTCGTGCTACTGGTGTTTTATTCCAGCTATACTCTTTCTGTAGGAACTCAAGTAAGAATGTATTTTGCCAATCAGTGGTACAAAGGCGCAGTAATAGCAATTGGGATAGATTCAGCTGGCGAGGAACCGATATATCTGATTCCTTAAGAGAAGTTAGAAAAAAATGTGTCTGAAGAAGTAAGTGGCTCTCTGGAGAATGTACCTATACCTCGTTCAAAAATCAATGTAAGTGCAGCTGCTTCAAGTCCAGCAAGGGATCTTTACGAGGATGCTACTACGTCATGCGAAGTAAGGCGTTGTGGCGCTGAACTGCTGAAGTATGGAGTTCTTGTGAGCTATGTTTGATTTTATTATGTTACAATCATTTCATGAATACAATCTGTTACAATAATGGAGTAAAAAAATAAAGAAACCACGATCAGGAAACCTAGCTCTGCAAACAAAAACTTGCAACCTGAACAGCATGCAGTTGAAGGTGGTGAAAAAGAAGTGGAGCGGAACGAAATGGTTCGTATTGAGAAGTTTAGGTAAAGAATACCTTACCAATAAGGGAACAGTTCCGGCGCGAATTGTGAAACCAAGGTTTAAAGGGGATGATAGTAAGAAGTTGGGGCGACTTTGCTCTAACATAACAGAATCTGAACGATTACAGATTGACCGCCAATGGGAGTTTTTAGCGCGCCACATTTAAATTCTTGGAATCAAACAAAAAACATCAAAAAACGAGCAATCGCAGAGACAACGAACTGTGAGATAATACTTTTCAGTGCACAAACAACGTGTGAGATTCTGTAAACTTTTTTTCCTAAACACTAAGCATTTCAGAACGTATTGTACGGACTGTCATCGATAAAGTGGATGACATTCGTGTTATTTTACGAGATAAGAGGGGTGGTCGTAAGTCTGAAACTGTAATCGCCAGAGATAGATTTATACGGGAAGAAATCGAAATAAACAGATTTCCGCATAATTATGGAGTCCCATTACTGCAGATCCAGATCCATTTTCTGTTTTACAATAATTACCAGGTCAGACAAAGCCCAGCTTGTCTAGGTACCAGATAATTTTTAAATCCACGAAACTATCATTTCAGGTTCCAAAAGAGACCCGTGCTCTTTATGTTTAAAAACGGCGATTCCGATGTTAAAGCTATACTAAAAGCAAAATTTAAAAAGCACGAATTGGAGAAAACAGAGATACGAAGACTGAAAGGCAACTGCAAAATAAAAGGTGCTGAACCCACATTTCTGTGTTTATCATTTGACTTTCAACAAGTCATTCTTTTACCAATGATAAATGAAAGTAAAGTGTTTTACAAAAGACGTTTATCAATAATATTCAACTTTACTTTCTACAATATCTCAAAAAAGCTGTTTTTGTTATACTTGGCCTGAATACGCAAGCAGGAGGGGTTCTTCAAAAATTATTACGTGCGTATTCAAAGCTCTAGAAATGTATGACCGCAAAGGAATTAACGAAGTTTTACTATATTGTGCGATGGATGCAGTGGCCAGAATAAGAGTAGCATTATGGCCATCATGCTACGTTACCTTGTTTTGCATAGTGTAAATATAGTTTAGGTTTAATTACTTCACGATACTTTGAATCTTCTCACGGTCAAAATAAATAAGGCGATTGTGCTCATAGTGTGATCTCATATGCAATTTCAAATGCTGGTGATATTTTTGTGCCTTCCCAGTTACACACCATCTACAAGCTAGCAAGACACAAAGATCCATATATCATGTATATGTTACGGTCAAAGATGATATTTCGGTCTTTAACCATATTGGCCGGTCATTGTCGTGAATGTCCTATTACAGCGGGACGTCCTGATAATGACCGGCCAATAGCGTGAATATCCATGCAAAATGGGCACTGTTGATAAACTGGGAATGGATTTACGTTTTTACGACTTTGCCCGGGCAATCTCGTTAATGTCCGCTCAAGAGTGGGCTGTCAAGGTTTGAATAAAATATAGGTTATATGTTATTCTCATTTTGCCATTTTTGTGTCTGTTTGTGTAAGTAGAGTGTGAGTTTAACAGCTTTAAGCATACAGCAGGTGATAAATATGAGTGCAATGCGTGAAAAAATCATTGAAAAGCTGAACTTGCTTATTAAATCAAAGCGAAATGATAATAAGGCGTTTTTGAGGGGAAGTAAATACGAACAGCAAATTAGCAAATTAAAAGGCGCGAAAGAAGTGCCTTGTACCGAGAAGTCTAAGAAAACAACGAAACATTACAGAATAATACGTAAATATGACATAATTTCAATAAACCTAATCTGTACTTACTTACTTAACGTTTATTGACCGGCTATATACAGTAAAGTACATTTGCAGTCAGAGCACTACTGATTACTAAATTTACTTAAATTTTAATTTCAACTAATTACAAAAATTTACACTAAAAGAAACACAATAAACAATAAGACTAAGACTATATGGACAAAAATTCATCCACAGAATAGGGGCTATGGTCCAGTAAGAACCGGTTTGCGTATGTAATATCAACTTTGGCCATGCATTGATGGTCGATGCCGTGAATGGCCGGACAAAGATGCAAAAACTAAAATACTTTCAACCTTGTCTACGACAGACGGGCATTCTCGTTATAGCCTGGGCAATAACGATATTGGCCTGCATATTTGGCTTCTAACGTTAATGCCCGGCCAATGTCATCAATGCCCAATTTACAACAGTGGCCGTAACATATACACACTTGAGCATGATCAATTTTTAGATTAAGTCTCACAAGACCTAAGAATTCTTTCCATAAAAACTTCAGAAAGTGTATATAGAGGCCATCAAATGGACGGACATTATGGAACTCAAAGTATCTAAAGCCATTTCTCAACAGATAGTCTTTAAAAAACAGTCACCTGGAATAAAAAACGTACAAAGTGCTTTCCTTAAAGTGTCTCAACACAGACCTTAGAAAAATCACTCTCCGAAAATTAAATGCTGCACCAGTTAAACTTTTCCAATAAAAGTACGATGACTTATAAACCTTGTGTATTGGAGATGAGCCGGCAATAAAACTTGAAGAACACACCATATTTTATCGTTTGTTGCCATATTAGAAAAGCTCGTGTACTGTAGAATTTTGTTCTGTTTATTACTTGGCTTCAGTATGTATAATGTTACTTACTACTTTGTTATTGTGTTGAGTAGAATAAAATTAAAGCAAATTGGTATTGTTTTTGCAGCATAATCACCATTTCCACTCAAATAAAAAAAGACGTATACCGCTATAATGCTAAGTGATCCTATCTCACAAATGGTCGTAACTGATATTTGTCAAAAAAAAATCTCAAACACTGCTATTTTAATTGCTTCGTAATTTCAAACAACTGATGGTAAACACCTTTTCCAAAGCACGATTATTTATATCGTTAATACTTTTATACTGCATTGAATAATGTAAAAATCTTTAAGACGCTCTCCTGAAAAATGAACATGAGTTACGCCGCGCCGGTTTGTCAGATTAACGACGATATATGGACCTGTGATCGCTCAGAATTTAAGGGTGGCATTGTTTAATTAAGATAAGATTCAGTTTGCGACATTTGGGGGTTGCCTCTCGAAGGTGGAGGGAGGGAGGTGAAAAGTGTTTTGTGACGCTTTTTGACTAGAACGCCGTTGATGTGAAAGTGCTATCTCAAAAAAGTTCAAATAATATATGAAGACAACAAAATTCTTCACAATTTATATCTTTACTTTTTTCGTGTGCGACCAATAGTTTCCTCAAATCTAGGGAATGGTTTGAGATTGTTACTAAAATCAGAATTTTATCGCATACTAGTCGAAGGACGCTATCAAAAAGTTCTCTAACACCTTTTCTCTTAAGAGAATAACATTTCTCATATCACAATTATCTTCAATATTTTTTAAACAACACATTTGGGCTTAAAAAATACGTGATGGCACACGAAAAATGTAAAGTCTAAAATTATGCAGAATTGTGTGTTGTCCATAAATCATTTGAAGCTTTTTTCGATATTACTTACCAAAACGCCGTTATTTTTAAAAAAACGTCGCGAAGAAGAGTTTTCATCCTCCCAACCTTCGAGAGGCATCCCCCGAGGTCGCAAACTTAGGTGTACTGTAGGTTCAGGGGACCAATAATGTCTACCATGCCTCCAAATTTCATTTCTTTCCGGCCTTTTGCTGTCAAAAGCCTCTTTTTTTCGACGTAACGATTGGACTAATAGACAGCTGATACTCTTGATTTTGTGCCTAATGCACAATTAACTCCATACGACAATGCCTCCGACCGAATATAACGAAGCGAGCACATAAATATCAGTAGCAGTGCTGATTCAGTTGCTATACCGCGATTTCAATTTTCTCGCAGTTCCCCTAAGAGAATTATATTACGATATAATAACAAATAAAAAACAACACCTCACATTCAACTATTGAACAACTGCAACTTTATCATGTATCGAACATAACTTTGCAGTAGAAAATTACAAAATATAGAAAACAGATATTTACTAAACTTGACATAAGTTTATTCTAAGTCTGGAACCTGTTCTTCGTCGTCAGAGTCGGGATCATCGCCTTCTCCCAAGCTGCCCAAGTTTGGTTGGTCGTCACCTGTGCCTAAAATGCGTTCAAACACGATTAATTTATTTTTATACACGCCGGCCGGCGCCGCGCCGATTCACATCAATGTACCCCATCGTAAGTTCTACCTTATTGCTCAGTCGCAGTTCATCATTCAAATTTGCTTTTATTTTTCACAAATGGTCAACCATTTCGCAAATATAAGCTTATACCATTGATTAACATCTTGTACACAACCAAAAATATAGCTTTTTTAAATAGTCACTATGTATCGAAACAAAGAAATTGAAATGAAATGTGAATCATGCAGTTTTGCTGACCCTTTAAAGGAATTAAAGAACTCTTTTCTAAAATTTTGTAAATTTACTAAATTGATAGAATGGAGTAGTTTAGTTAAAATCAATAATTTTCCACCTCTATTATGCGTGGTTCTTCTTAGTGATAGCCGAGGAAATAAAATTGAATGCAGCACGAATACTTGCAGAACATCAAGATATTCCCAGAAGTAGGTCGAAAATAACTAAGAATCGTCGTCACAGAAAAAATGTCTGGGATATAAAATGTTGGTTTTTGACTCTCACCAGGCCAACATGTAAAAAATATAAGTTTGTTATAATAATAATGTGAATCAACCTGTATAAACGTCAAAATTTAAGTGAAAATATTTTAACGTTATAGCCCCCCAAGGCGCCCTGCCATAAACAAATGACAGATTTTTGACATATGTTTTTGTAAGCCCACAATCTTCCGCCCACTCGCTATTGGTCCACCCTGTTTTGTTCCAAATTTTCGACGCCTTAGATCAAAAAAGTGGTAGCAGCAGCCATTTGAATAAAAAGAATAGCTACTTTTAAATCAGAAGCAAAAGTCTGACAAGTACTTCTAGCACGGAATCAATGAAATTATATTATTATGTAGGTAGCATGGCAGGAATGTGTTACCCTCAAATCTAATACTACCAAGTGATCTACTAACAGCAGTGTAGTTATTGCAGCATCTTCTAAGATATGAGATACAGCTCCTATATCCCAAAGAATTTACGCTGCCAAAAAATTAAAAGTGTCAATGGGGTATTTGAAACAATTTGGATAAATAAGGGTTTCGAAGATCAATTAATTAAGATGTAGTGTCTTTATCTCACCAGTTTATAAAATCCTAATTTTATCAGGCACAGTAATATAATTTGATAAAAACTGTAGAAATTGAAAGACGCAAAGTTTTGGAAGCATTAGTTGGCACTTTGGAAACATGCACTCATTATGATTCAAATTCAAAATAAAGGTTTTGCAATTATCGTGGGTATTCCGCTCACTCGAGGGAAAATTTACGATTTGAAAAAGTAATATTGTATGTTCAGTCAAAACCATGTTCACTCATTATTGTACTGGTACTATTTATTGCTTTCACCTATGCATACAAAACCTATATCAAAGGAAAAAATGAATGATACAATGTTAGATTGTTTCCTGTAATTAAAAAACTCCTATACACATAAAATGTATAAACATTTTCGCTCCATTAGAGCTATGTAAGATCAAGATAACCTATTTCTGTATCATTCAAGTGAAATGAGAATACAAGTATACATTTTTGGCAATAGCACAGTTATAAGCAGACCAATATTTTTTCTTGCAATAATTGCCAAGACTCAAATACAAAAGTTGAATGTTCTGTCTTTCATATTATATCTATACAGCCTACTCAGGTCTGTACTAAAATCAGCCAATAAATAGAAAAGATGAAAAGAAAAGATTAATAATCGATTTAGATAGAAACGGAAGTAACATCTAATCATCCTTTTCTCACATACATGCTCAAAACCAAAAGTTATATTAAGATTAAATATGAAATCTAAGTTATTCTAAGTCAGGAATAGGTTCGTTATCTGAGTCTTCACCATCATCTGCGTCTAAGTCATCAAGACTAGGTTTTCCCCCACCGCCACCTATAACAATTAAGAAAAAAAATAATGATAACAGGAGATACCCACATTTGTAGATCTTGTGTTCAACAATGAATAATAAATTATGCTTAATAGATGAAACAGATGGAATGGTCTATTGTATGAACTGACAAATGATGAACTCAATCTGTAAGCTAAAGCAATATCCAGTATACCATAAAACCCTAGCACCCAGTTTTGACACTTGAAGTTTACAACATCTACCATATACATACATAAATGCAAAGGTTAAACCAAAGTAGGTACCATGAATTCTAAGATATTGAAAATGATTGCTTTTGAGTGAGAAATAAATATATATTCAATAAATACAGAAAAATGATATGCAAGAGGCTAAAGAAAGAATATACCTCAAGATTTTATCGAGAAATTAGTCTCAAAATAGTTAATGAAGAACTTCACAAGACCAACAGAAAAATGATTAAGAGTGAAAAATGATTGATGTAATTTAAATCTTTTCCCCCCTCCATCAAAAGCTACTTTAGTTATTTGGAAAATAAACCACTCAGAGAATAGGTACCAAAGCTGTGAGAAACAATGAAATGCAATCAAACAGTCAGCGACCGGCGAGATTAGAACGCGTTCTCAATAAAAATGAAATAAAAATACAGAAAGGCTCTGTGCCAGCCCCGACGGCGACGAGTGTCACCTAGATGGAACGCGGTCATGGATTAATACTGTCTATCAGAACACTTGGTGGTACCAGAAGGTGGCAGTCCAGAGTTGTTGGCTGACAGGATGATTTCACGTATCTAGATAGGGCTCCGAGGTTGAGAAGGTGTGTCGGCTGTAGTTCAATTTGTGAGAGCGTGGATCACCGATTTGGAGATTGCAGGTTCGAGTCCCGCTGGCCGCAGATTTTTTCCGATATCTTGTGGCACAAACTTAAATTGAGAATGTGCCAAATGAAAACAATCCAATCACCAATCATGCTAGTGAACTTGTTCTACATAAAGATTGCGTACATCCTCCCACAGCTGAGTTGATGAATCTGATCACAAGCCCAAATGAATAAAACTCAATATGAAGAATAAGTGCCAAATTGCTTGCTGCCCTTTGAATCAAACAAACAACCAAGGTCCTAGTATTAACATAAAGCTTGACACATGCTTTTAAGTACAAAATTTCAACTATCATCACACATACAGGTCATTAAGTTCAATTCACGTTATTCGACACGGAGCATTATGGATAAGTATTTGATAAAAAAGAAAATAATAATTTCGGATGGACAGAGACCCATAAAGGCTACATTTTAAAAATATTTCCATGTGTCACCAGAGATTGATATTCACAACCTTATATCATTAGAAAGGTTATCAAATTCTACGTTTAATCGTAGAAAAAAATAGGCATTCTCATTTGAAAAAATCAAGTTATCGCTGATCAAAGTTTCCTTAATTAATCAACCGATTTCTCCAAGGATAAACGTAATTCAAATTTGACAGCCTCATCAAAGCTGACGCATTTTATGCTTAGTAATACGGCGAAGTCACAGCCTTCCAAATTTTATAATCTATGCGATATTCAATTTTTTCCTGATATCTACTTATACCGAAAATGGTGATTTGCACCTAAACGGTTCGCTTTAAGTCCCACGTATGATAGATAAAGTCACACTAGAATTCACCAAGGAATCTGAATATGCAATAATATACGGGGTGTTCCATTTAAAAAAACATATTTTTGAAACATTTCGTGTTTTTGGGACACCCTGTATAACATGAAAATATTTTTAAAATATAGCCTTTATGAGTCTCTATCATGATACTATTACTCGAGAAGATAAACCCACGCGCATGTCGTAGCGCTATCTCTCTCGCACCTGTGACGTCACCTGGTGACGGTCACGGCTGCTGTGTATTTGTATTAGGTTTTTTGAAGGTCAAAAAAGTTTGCGACCAATGTATTTCAAAATTCGAAAGTTATATAAAGGTATCAAGGAAAAATCGAAAGTAAGGACGAGAAAAATGACAAAAGCTGTAAAATGAGATGATAGAATATTTGAATGTTGATTTAATTGTTGTTGTAACTAATCGCAATATTTAGAAGATTTAATAAATGTGTTCCTCATTACGAGAGCCTTTTATTGACACCAATTGAATTTTTTTTGAAAGCACGATTATACCTTGAATTATATACAGGGTGTCCCTGAATTTCCTTGACACGTGGTGATATTCTCGTAGGTAACAAAAAATAGTTCAAACGAAAGCTGAGTGAAATTTTCTATACTATACTATAGGACTATCATACCATGCTTTTAAAACATTTTTTTGTACTTCAACTCCTAAAACTCACCCTCAACTTTTGTTTTCAAACAGCACCAAATAGTTTGTTCTACAAAAATTAAGTCCTTACATTATTTAAAAACTTGCAGTACCTACCTTTGATTTTATACACAAACTAATTTTTTTCATAAAATCATAAGCATAACATAAATAAAATAAGTATTTGCTTGACGCAAAAAACGGCTATAAATAAAACTAGTTGGGTTTTTAAGGGTACTGAGTGACCTATAATACATGCTTTTGAAAACAAATGTCTTTTTAATGCTTTTTATTACGAAAATATTACTATTGTAGTGTATGTGTCAAGGAAATTCAGGGACACCCTGTATAATTATTATTGCAAGTTTGATTTGTTAAGGGATTTGTTTATAATAAATCTAAATCACTGATATTTTTCTACCAAGGTGTTGTTTCAAAACGGACTGCTTCGGTTTAAATAAGAAACAAATACATGTATTTGAGCAATAATTAAGTCTAGTATGAAATGCTGAAACATTTTCAAAATAAATAAGGTTCGAACTTTGATAACTTTCCATATTTTATAGCTATCCTGAAATTGAAATACTCATTGCAAAAAATATTTATGTGAACATTTTTCAAGAATCATATTCTTACAAAGAGAATTTATTTTATCTATAAAATACTTCCTCTATTTGAAGCCGTACTATCCCAGCATTGTTCCTAAATTGTATTGAAAAAAAGCAACGAATATGTGTGATGACTTTTTATAATAAATCCGAAAAATATTTTAAATACTAATGGCTAGAGCTCGTAAGCAGTGGCTCTTTCCACCGACAAGTGCGACTGTTGTCTCCAAGTGACGTCATGCGCAGTGCCGAACGAAATTGAAACGCGAGGTGGGTTTATCTTCTCAAGTAATAGTATCATGGGTCTCTATCCGTCCGAAATTATTATTTTCTTTTTTATCAAATACTTTAGCCATAATGCTATGTGTCGAATAACGTGAATAACCCTGTATAGAGCTACTAATGTTACATTTCACTTTCTTCAACCAACCCAGAATATATTCAGCGACTACATTTTTCTTTGAAAATGAACATGTTATGGCCCTTTTTATGGTAAAGTTTCACTTTACCTAGAGGCTTTTCTTAATCACCAGCAAATGAAGTGTAAAATTTACACTAATACCATGTCGAACAAAAACTAAGATCCCAATTGTGTAGTGATATTCTCCTTACAGACGAAATATTAAACAAACACTATATACAATTGATGTAACATACTCCAACCACACTGGAACCCAGATAACAATGCTGTTTTGAGCAATTTAGATATCTTATACTTAATTTTTTGTGCCTTTTCGCTTACCCAATCCTCCCATCTGACGCATCATTTCTTCAAAGTCACCTCCTCCCATGCCACCAAGGCCCTCATCACCGGAATCGTCTTCATCCTGCCATTTGTTGAAGTCACACTTCAACCAGTGATGTTTCTTCTTATCTGAGGTAAGGTGTGGCCAATATGGTTCATCTGCATTTGCTTTTGCTAGTAAGATTTCAATACATCTGCAATGTAAATGGAAGATGAAGTTTTTGTAAAATTTAAAATAGTCTCAACTCTTTTAATTCTAATTACTCTGTACTGGCAACAGCCTTCAAAAGCCACCAGCAATAATTATATATAATAAGCATAAAATAAACAAATTATCATCATTGGTATTGTTAAAATTTGAGGTAGATGATTACCTTTCCCTGTTGAAGCTTTTGCTTTTATCTGGATCTATTTCTTTATATAGTGGAATAGTTACTTCATATGTCTTCTTTTCTACTCCACCAGTGCCTTTGAAATATACAGAATCTTTACTAAACCTAAAAATGTAGAATAAGTATTACTCAGAATGACAACATGTAGCTCCTTAGTAATTTCGGCTGCTAATCTAATTATAATATCAAGAGAAAGTTATGGTATGCTGGCATACATAGGAACATACATTTTATCCTGAATATTTACTATGTTTACATGTGAAATTCAATTCGAACTTAATTTGATTTTGGTACTGAATAGCGCATACGTAAACACTGCAAAATTTTGATCAAAAGTGAACTGAGTTTGTAGGTATAGAATGTAGATCGTATCAGACTGAAATCCATGTAAACAGGCAACGGTAATCGGTATTAAAACCGAATCGGCGACTGCGCATACGACCTCTCCGAATCTGTAATGTCATTTCTAAACACGGAAACCACAAAGAATTGGAATTGTCGAAAAAATTGTGTTTTGAATAGATAAGCCAATTTTATTGTCCCAATAGTTCCAATAGTTGAAGAAATTAACTAGTAAAAGAGTGAAATAGTTGTTGAAACTTATACCTGAATGCTGATAAGGAGACAAGGAATCCAGTGAGATATAAAAATCTACAATTATACATATGGAAAGTGATTAAATAGAACAAGAGCATCAATCTACGAGGTTTTTTTTGCACACATGGACACTTTTTGTGGCAACAGTTTTTCCTGTTTCACGGAGACGATAACCATTGCATCCAGTGGCGTACATTCTATAATTTCCTGAGGTAAAACAATTCATCAGCGTCACAGTGTTTATACTGACATCATGGCTGCTGAATCAGGTGTATGAAGGCGGTGAAGAATGGTACTTACTACATTAAACGCCAAAACTGTCTCAATTGGATGCATAGAGACTGTGCTAATATTACAATAGAAGAAATCAAGCAGTATTAGAAAGACCTGAAGCTACCAGATGGCAAACGTTTTAAGTGTTCAGTTTGCTTGCCTCAAAGCCCCAAACACAACCCAAGGGCCGCAAATGGTGTAAGCATGAGTGATGGTTCTTCAGCTCATACTCTGTTTGAAAAAATCATGGTGATGATAACAAACGTCAGTAATCTAGAGCCTGCAGCAGCAACCACATTCATAGTTAACGGCCAAAAACTTCCGAAACGGTCTAAAGACCACACAAACAAGAGGTCAAAACCTAAATGGCAAATATGGATCGAAAATAAAATTTCCTAAATCAGAAAGGATTTGGCACAATATACGAGCAACAACAACAACCGTTCAAAACGCATACAGACATCAATAGATATACTCAAATTCAAGTCACCCCAAAAATTGATACACGAAATAGCTGATACACTGAAACAGAAACTTACAGTTTAGGCAGCTCGACTACGCACATATAATGAATCCAACTAAAGAAAGAACCCTAATCAACTTTTCCAAAAAAGTGAAAAGCAGTTTTGCCAGAAAATAACTGCAAACAACTAGGAAGCAAACATAGATCTACCAAGTAGACAAGAGTTAACCAAGTTTAGGAGTAGCTTATGGTTAGAGCCCAAAACACATAATTGAGACACTCCATGGATCAGACAAGAAGAGGAGAAACACCAACATATAATGGAACAGAGTGATGTTATTCTTACACCAGAGGAAATTGCGGAAACAATAAAACATACAATTGGAGGAGCCCAGGCGTGGATAATATACAGAATTTTTGGTACAAGCAATTCAGTTCAACATACAAAGTGCTCAAAGACCAAATCAATAAAGCCATACTACAACCTAATAGGCTTCCTAAATTCCTCACACAAGGAATAACATACAGGGTGTCCCAAAAAATAGTGTCAAGCGGAAGTCCAGAGATAGAGCACACCTAGAAGTATCTGAGTCACCCCCATATATGTTATGCAATTGTTTGTAGTTTCCGAGTTATGAATTTTTTTCTAAATTTCAGACAATTCTCTACCTCGACAACTTAAAACTGTTCCAAAAGAAGAATTAAAAGACTTTTCCAAATTATCTTTTGTGGCAATTAATCTCCAAGAGCTTACTGTTCATACATAAAATAATCGGCTTCGTAACTTTGATGAAAGTCATAAAAATTTTAGTGTAAAGTGAAAAATTTACGATCTGATAATTATGACTCAAATCTTCGACTCGCAATTAAAATTCCAAAGAGGTGATTTCATGATTTCTAAGTCGGTCTGAAAACTTCTTTAGACTCTCAGCTATCACAATCATTGGAAAAAATTAGTACTTAATGGGGCTACTTTCCCTCTGATTGACCTTCAAAGACAAGAGGCGAAGATTTCTTGAAATTAGCGATGTGTTTTTGAATTCATCAATAACTTATGTTAACGCCTTAATAGCAGATTGATTGTCAGTATATCAATAATAAACGTCAAAAAGGTTGCATAAATTTAACATTTATCAAAAAAGATCCTATTTCTTGCTAAAAACCACAAGGAGCGCATTCTTGAAAACCGGTTTTTACCTCAGCGCCAACAAAAAGGGCTAACGCTAACGCAGTAAACGATGGCGAGGTTAGAAAGAGATAGCTATGATACTGTTGTGATGTCTTTTCAAAATGTGTCATTGCATAGGTTGTTCTCGTTGTCTTTATTCTGTCGTCTGTCTGTCTTTGCGGCTTTTAAACGATACGCTTTTGTTTGGATTGGTGTTGTTTCTGTTGTCTGACTACTTGGCTATTCCTAGGGATCTTGAGTGCACGACAACTGAATTTAACTATGCTGTTTTCTGCAAGAGACTATGCAACAAATGGAGAGGTCGTGGTGGACCCACTGAATGGCCGCCACGGTCACCTGACTTAAATTCGATAGTTTTTTGTTTGGGGCTACTACAAAAAACTAGTTTATGCTAAAGAGTGTCGAAACATCAGCAAATTACGCAACAAATTAACAGAGGCTGAAGACACAAAAAAAACAATCGAGGAGCTTTTAAACAACAATTTTCTCAGAAGATGTAGATTATGCATCAAACAAGAAGGTAAACATTTTGAAAATTTCTTGTGAAACCTAATGAACTTAGTGAAGAAATTTGATCATTTCGTTTCATTTTACAATTTCACACTTACAAAAAAGAAGTCGTACATGTAAAAAAAATCTTAGCAAAGTGACACAGGTGGTCATCTATCGATATTCTGGTCGCACTGAATGTTTTTTTATTGCGGCACTGACAATCATTCGGCTATTAGCACCCTAAACTTAGTTATTGTTTCATTTAAAATCCCATTGCTAATTTCAAGATATCTCCACCTCTAGTCGTTGAAGGTCGATTGAAGACAAAGTAGCCCCATTAAGTACTCCTTTTTTTAATGATTATGATAGCTGAGAGTCCGAAGAAGTTTTTAGACCTGCATAGAAATCATGAAATCACCTCTTTAGATTTTTAATAGCGAGTCGAAAATCTAAGTCATAATTATCAGATCGTGAATTTTTCACTTTACACTAAAATTTTTATGACTTTCATCAAAGTTACGAAGCCGATTATTTTATGTATGAACAGTACACTCTAAAAGATTAATTAGGAAAAAAGAAAATTTGGAAAAGTCGTTTAATTTTTCTTTTGGAACAGTTTTAAGTTGTCGAGGTAGAGAATTCTCTAAAATTTAGAAAAAAATTCATAACGCGGAAACTACAAAAAATTGCATAACATATATGGGGGTGATTCAGATACTTCTAGGTGTGCTCTATCTCTGGACTTCCGCTTGACACTATTTTTTGGGACACCCTGTATATAAAACCCAAAAACGCAGAAACCAAGAACGCTGCCAATTTCCGTCCAATCACTTGTCTCCCCACCTTGTACAAGATCATCACCATAACAATATGTAGAAGAATTGAACAACACCTTACACAAAACAACATCCTCACTGAAGAACAAAAAGGATGTAGAAAGCAAAGTCAAGGTTGCAAGGAACAGCTTATAATTGACAGTGTGATCATGGAGCAGACTAGAAAAGAACACAGGAATCTTCACACCTGTTTTATAGTTTATAAAAACTCTTTTGACTCGGTGCCCCACAGCTGGCTAAAGAAAACTCTACAAATATATAAAATCAATCCAGGCCATCGTCAGTTTCTTACAAAAACCATGGAAACATGGCGCACTGACATACACCTCAAAACTCAGCACGGCCATATCCAATTGGATGAGCTACACATAAGACGCAGTATCTTCCAGGGAGATTCTCTCAGTTCACTGTGGTTCTGCCTGTTTAAATCTGCTCTCCAACTCAACAACACAAACTGTGGTTTCAACATTAGACCTATTCTATTTTTATAAGCTTTATCATCTTAAATATTTTTTTTTTCTTTGTAAATGGCATGAGAATGATCAGCTTCATTGACTTCGCCATTTGCCTGTGCAACAAAAATAATAATAATAATAAAAAAATGTGACCACACAATGCTTCCAAAGTTTGGGTCTTGTTATTCTTGGTTGGGTACTTAACAAAAACTAGGCTAGGTTATAGGTTATGTCAGATTTATAGGTTAGGATAGTTTTGACAGCTTGCTTGCCACTTCACGAAACAGATTCAAAACTATACCTGATACTTTTGACTGTCATCCATTTTAACAGCGAACAGATGTTTGGCTAGTGATAAGTATTCTATTCAGTAAAAATATTACTAATACGGTCCTGAGTTATTACAATTTATTGCAATCTATTAGATTTTTGTGGGCAAATCTTTCTCCAAAAGCACAATGCTGCTAGCTGCTACAAACACATTTCACTTGAACTTGTTATACTCTGTATAGAACATTTAGTATGATACAAGTGTGGTGGATATTACGATTTGCTATTAAAAAAAACTCCTTTGAAATTACTTACGTTATGACTTTCTAATGCTGTTATAAAGACCTTAAGTAATAATTAATAACTTTTAGAAACATAAATTTTACAACCTAGGTTCAGTACATTAAATTACTGTCCATGAACATATACATACTTGATTTCTGGGTTTTTTACATCTTCTAAACATATCGTTAGAAACACTACTGCGGATCGCTGGGCCCACATTACCGGAGGTGGTAGCCTGCAAACAGAAAGTGAGGTTAAGTAGCATGTTGCATGTTTCTGTTTCTGCTACATTCTCAAATAAAATAATATCCATTAGACTTGACATGTACAGGTATGAATGAGCCCATACTAAAGAATTTCGTTTGAACAATCATTGAAAATACTTTGCGAAACTTCTAGAATCGATAAGCTTACTAAACATGGCGTTGCTTTATAACAAACGTGTATTTTGTTTGGGAAGACAATTATAGGTAAAAATATTAAGCTGATGTAGCCAAAATACTCAGTATCGCCAATAAATGATGCAAACATTACACTTACGCTTGTTCAGTCATTTTGTTGAAATTTCGTTATTTCTCAAAGCTCAACAAATTTTCACCGGGATATTACGTGAAGTTAGTCGTGTGTATGTCAGACGTCAGACCTGTCAAAGCAGGGTTGCCAGATCGTTCGGCAGTAATTATCGTACAAGTGCGCAAAAAAATATCGTTTCGGGACGAAAATTATTCTACGCTGTATATAGTAGGCTTTACTAGGGTTTTTGCCACTGCCCAGCGGTCTGTGTTGCCTTCGTACCTATAGTGTGCTCTCTCAAAAAAATTGCTGAAGGTGGTGGGTTACACGGTTCACCAGATCCACCTATAACTTATTTAAAAAAAGGAATAAACTATACCACAAAAACGATATATTTAAAACACATAAATAACAATATATACGTACCAAAATAACGTTAATATGCATAAAAACTACTGAACACCATTGATGAACACAAAGACCTGACCTGACATCGATTAGACCGAGCAGACCATAGGTCTTTAGCTCGTCTAGATATAAGAGGCCTTACGGGAGCAGCGTAGACCTAACCTATGTGGACCAGATTAGTAATTATTATCATATTATATTGTAATTATTATCGTGTATCGTACAAAAGGCAAAATTATCATGCATGTACGATAATTATCTTACATCTGGCAACTCTGATCGGTTTAACTGCCTTCGGTTGGCACGTCTTGCAAACCTGATGATAAAGAACGATGTCTGTGGGGCCCTCTAGTGATAGTGATTTCCTGTTTTGTGGTGATTTCGAATTGAAATACTCCTTCGGTTCGAATACTGAGATCCTCAGATTAAACTAAATAATGCATTATAGAGTCGGTTGGTTGAATAATCAAATTATTGCGTATGCAATATTCGTTTGAGGTAATGTACCGACGTAGGTAAAATGAGTCAGTACGTTTTATTCGCCTTTAGTGATACGAAAATTTTCATGAAAAAGTTTCCTAGCTTTAGGTCATTCTTAATGAGAGAATGATCTATATCTTTATCTACTTCAAAATATACACCATTTTAGATTTATTCGAAGATGTAGGTAAAGGAAACCATTTTTTTAGATTTCTTTAATATTTTTTTGTCGATAAATTGTGGTCTATTTTCACCCAGTTTCGTTTGTGCAGATTGTCCAGGGACCATAGGCATAGGTAAGTCCCCAAATCTGGGGGCTTAAGCCCCGCCGTAGATGTTTCTAGGGCAGTTTGTTGTAATAAACTCAACTTACTCAACAGAACAAATTTGGGGGAGGGGGGCTAATTTCATTCTTGGGGGGGCTAAGCCTACCTAACTACGTCTATACCAGGGATCCCTCTATATATTACCGAAAACAGTCTATCTCATTAGGAAACCCTACAGGATAATAATCAGTGGCTGAACGCCGCAGTGGCAAGGACTCGCATTTCCATTTGGGCCGCCACCAGTAATTAGAAAGTATGTAATCAGAGGCTACCGCAGCTAGGTACCACCTCGACGCGACGCGACGGTACCACCACACACATGCATACAAATACTTACGCGATACGCGTTGTGTCTTCCGCGCAGTGTGCGTGGAAAACAACCGCTAAGCGCTGAACGAGCGCCAACTGTGCATCGAGAAGTTCGTGCGAAATTTATTGCATCTTGAATTTTTTGTGTCGAAGAGTTGAGGACAACAATTAAACTGAATCTTTTTGATAAATTGTTGTGCTGATAAATCGGTTCTACAAGAACGTTAGTGCTTTAACTAAGGAGTGCGCGATTATGTGATAACGAACATTTTTGGTGCGATTTTTACAAGTTTCTGACGATGTCGTTCTTCAAGGACAATAATTTGGTAAGTCGATAGTGTGAGGTGACAAAATGTCATATGTCATATTTAGATAAATAAAATTCAAAAAGTAAAGACTGACGCTGAGAGGATGGGATTGATGGTGCGTCCCTCCTACACCTCGTATCTCTTAAGGAAATCCGGTGCCTTATAGAGAAATAACTGGTGCTAGGTTGTGCTTAAAATCTCATTTGAACTGTTTTTTACATAATGAGTTCTTCGAATTGTTCACTGACATGGATATTTTGGATATGAAGCTTGAATCTTATTCTGTTGTATTTATACCTATACCAGGCATAAATATGTCAATCAATGGTAATAGGCAAGGCAATGTTCCGTTGGACCTAAAAAAGTATATTATGCCATTAGGTCCTTGTTTCGCAGGTCAGTGGAAAGCCTATTATGAATATAAAAACTCTTTCAATTTTACAACCCCCCACTCCCCAACCACCCCAATTTCACCCCCATCCAAAAAAACGTAGAAAATTATAAGTAACTCCTAAATCGCCTAAAAACGAAGTTTGAGCTGTTTTTATATTTTTATTTTTTTCCTTGTTGCTGCGCTGCCACTGACCCGATCTTTGAAGACCTTACGCGCTTTCCATCCTCGCCACGGTAATAACGTCAAAATTTCATTAAAATTAATTCACTCATTTCCACGTTACTCAATACAGAACGAATCTAAAGCAATACTCGGATGTATGTACATCAGAAAATTCTGAATCCCTTGGTTTCTGGAATAGGCAAGGCAATGTTCGGATTGCCCCTAAAAGAGGTATTATGCCGCTATTTCTTTCTTTCACAGGTCAATGGACAGCCTATTATGAATACAACAATTTTCTAAGTTTTCGACATTTCGATTAATTCGCGACTACAATACTTCCTCTGCCAGTTGACGTGGAAAGTACCTAATATATCAAGTTCTTGTTTACTGTCCTCTGTACTTGAATACCTAACTTGTTTCGTCTTTTTTAGGGCATTGCCCTTGCGGACCAACAAGATACTTTTTTTTGGCATTTTATGATCGTGTGCTCGAACTACTCTCGTAATGATAATTATATTTCGTATTGCCGTTCTCGAATTACAATTACTTGTAGTAGCAATTTTATCCAGCGCAGCATGCCCGAAAATTTTAAAGTAAATAATACCCTGAATACGGTCCTCGCATCCATTGGTCCCATCTTCTCGCATACTTCCGCCCCGTCGTCACCCCTAAGCTTCAATGCAATTTTATCGGTCGCGCAGTGTGGACCGGGTGTGGACGTTTCGTTTGTCGCGAGTGTTTCTTGTTTTTTGCAATGAGAAATCTCGGGCTCGGGAGTGTTTTTGTTGAAACGTGTCTAATCGAGTGTCCTCTCCGTAGAAGAAGCTCATGACATGACTCTAATTCTTAGGCAGCCCCAGTAAGTGGGCAGCCTTCTATTTACATTTTTTATCTTTTATTCTTTTCTTTCAGGATGGCCACTACACCGAGTAACACATGTTATTCGGTGGCCATTTAGATCTGCCAGACAAAAGTGTTTACATATGTAATACACTGAGCATTCCGCAACAGATTCACATGAATTCCTGTAATTCGAAATGGGCAGCCTTTTATTTATATTTTTTATTTATATTTTTTATTTATATTTTTTATCTTTTATTATTTTCTTTCAGGATGGCCACTACACCGAGTAACACATGTTATTTGGTGGCCATTTAGATCTGCCAGACAACAGTGTTTACATATGTAATACACTGAGCTTTTCGCACAGGATTCACATGAATTCCTGTAATTCGAAATGGGCAGCCTTTTATTTATATTTTTTATTTTTTATTATTTTCTTTCAGGATGGCCACTACACCGGGTAACACATGTTATTCGGTGGCCATTTAGATCTGCCAGACAACAGTGTTTACATATGTAATACACTGGGCATTTCACAAGGGATTCACATGAATCACACATATTATTCGGTGGCCAATTAGATTTTCCAGACACAAGTGTTTACATATGTAATACACTGAGCATTTCGTAATGGATTCACATGAATTCCTGTAATTCGAAATGGCTTTTGGTTAACGCCTTCAAATGAAGTGCCACAATTTAGTGAGCATATGCCCACCGATAAGAACACGTCTAGAAGATCCACAGCAGTCGATAGTACCTAAGACAAGTAAGTTAATTCCATACTGTTTTCAAATCTCTTCTTGTGTGTCTAGATTTCCTTCACATGAAGGCTGATCAGGACTTATGTGGTTCGACTTCGAATCCACTTTACTTTTTTCGTTATAAATTATAGTATTCATATGTATACTTATTTCCGATGGCGTTATCTGACTAACGATTGCAGAATAAAATCTATTCTGTAGTCTTTGTCTATGTACACATGAAGATACTCGGCCTACCTGCTTTCACCCTTGATGCTAAAAGCGCCGCTATCCCAATGAAGGGATAGGATTTTTTACCTGCTATGAATATAGATCTATATTGGGTCGATCGATATGTAAATTTGTACCCTGCTCCTAGAAATACATGTTTATTGTTTTATCTCTTTCTTCAAGCAACAAGACAGGGGCGGCCTCTGAATCCAAGGGCTCATATTCAGTAGCTGCCCTTCTCACTGGTTTTCTCCTTTACATGCAAACGTCTTGAAATAGGATAGTTATCTGCAAATCTTAGGTCATTGGCCGCTATCAGCGCGTTAGCGATTCCTCTTCACAGAATACTCCAAGAAGGCATTGGAAAACCGGTGTAACCCAGTAAGACTTCTCGGATGTCTTTCATAAACAATCGGCGGTCCTAGTCCCGGTCCCGCTAGAAAAAAGGGAGGGGGAGAGACCTAGCCCTAAAGGAGCATATGCTCGCAGCTCAGAACACCCAGACTAGTAAATAGTCAGCCAAGATAATACATATTACGCTGGTCGACTTGCTAAATATTTAGATAAGTGGGCTAATATCACTAATAATCGGCTTGCTTTCCTCTGGATTTCTTGTTATAAGAATCACTTTAGCAACATACTAGTGAACACTATTATACCAAACCCATCTTTTACATCAAATGAATCATCTAAAGTAAAAGATGGCAATCATATTATTACACATAGGCGTTGGTTAAAAACAAACTCATAACCCTTTCCAGGGGTCCGAAACCCGACGGTAAATCTCAAGGCTTTGAACATTTTTTTTTTTTAATTTCAAGGTCTCTGACATTTTAAGTTCAATAACATTCAAGTACTACAATACCTAGAGGTACATATTTATGATTCCAGTTGTCAAAATTAAACAATATCTGTCTTTTTACCTATGTTTAATTGTTTACCGTTTGGCCTTTATAGGGTGCCTTTTGTGTTTACAAAGCTCATCCCGAGTTTCTAACGTCTAATGACATTTTATCTGTCATTTACTTCGACGACATATATCAGCAGTAAAGTGTTTTTGTGCCATCTACAATATGTACCTTTTTTGAGTTTGACTTTTACATATCGTAAGTCGTTGATCGTAAGTTCTCTTACCGGAGGAGAAATGAACTTTTCTTGTAGTTCAGGTTGGAAAACTCCTATTCAAGGACAGATGCTCCTTTTTTGACCCGACTCCCCTCATAGGGAGGTTTGTAGTGGCCCGCCCCACTGTTAAATACAGTTGGGTGGATCTGAAAATCTTAGAACATAGAAAGTATTTAGCATTACGCTCAAGTAAACAGTAACTCTATTGTTTTCCGATTTGGTGCAGTCTAAGTAGCATTGCTGGTATCAGGTATTCAGCTAGCACAAGGGTACACATCTTATTATGCATAGTGACAATCATTGTGACCGCTCTTGAGATATTTACAAACGAGACGTTTTCCCTCACAAGTTGCGGTGCACACTGTAGCAATAAAGTCGTGTATGGGTAATGGCAGGTAATGACAGTCTACACCTTTTCCAAATGTATTTCAGATAGTATCAACTATATTTCAGATTAGACAATTGTATTTCAGAAATCGTCAATTGTATTTTAGATTAGTCAATTGTATTTCAGAAATCGTCAATTGTATTTTAAATTAGTCAATTGTATTTCAGAAAACGTCAATTGTATTTCAAATTAGTCAAATGTATTTTAGAAAACATCATATGAAATTCAGAAAATGTTATTTGTAAATCAGAAAGAATCACTTGTATTTCAGAAAGCATAATGATTGTGTATTATCCAGAAAAATTTATTAAACAAATAATAACATTTAACATAATTATTGAAAAGTTAAGTACATACATAGATCATACATAATTTTTAAGCCCAAAAAGTATTTTGAGGTACTAACACTAACGCCCTACTTGCAAATCTTGCAGTAATAAAGAAGCAGCATGAAAAATTGTTGTATGTTGTACTGCCCTGGCACAGTTTCCTCCAACAATCGTTTTTTTGCCGAATCTATGATTTCTTCCAGATAAAGCAGTCTTTGTTCCACAATGCCAATTCCTCTAATTTGTGGGACCTGAAGATGAGTTTTAACATATGTCTTAATTTTCGACCATATATTTTCGATGGGGTTGATCATCGGAGAATACGGTCCCAAACGCGATAAAGTAGCTTCTGTATTATTTATGACACCTTCAAATCTTGCATGGCAAGGTGCGCTATCACATACAATCACCAAATCACCTACTTCATTTCCCACATCCTGCCATTGTTGCAGTAAATCTGTTATCCAAATATTAGCAGAATCCGATGAAAAAAAGCCTCTGCGACGTTCCATTGTCACAATCCCTGCAGGAGATATTGCACCTATTAGGTGTACATTGGGACCCGTTGCAGCTGGTAAGTGTTGAACAGCTCGCACACCAGCTCGGGACCGACTTCGTGTTCGACGACAAAACAAATTGAAATTTGTTTCATCAATCCATACAATTTGTTTGCCCAGTTCAATATATCTATTTAAGGCTGTAAAATACTTCGCCCGCTTTCTCTTATTTTCTTCAGAATTCATCAAAATTGGTTGTTTATGAACTTGCTTTATTGTGAATAACCTACCTTCTAAATAATTTCCAATGGTAGATGTTGATACATTTTTACGAAAATTCGTAAGAACTTTCATTTTCACTTGCTTCAGTGTTAGACCACAATCATCTTCAATCCATTCAACAATGGTATTTATTTCGTCCTCAACAAGTGCTTTAGGTTTTATACCCCCTTTCTTCAACATTACGTCCCGCCCGGAACGGACCCAATGGAGCACAGTTTTATATTTAATTCCCAGAGTTGTAGCGAAAAGCACCCAGTCTTTCCCTCTATTAGCAGACGCTACAATTCTTTCCCTGTCTTGATTTGAATATTTCTTATATTTTTGCTGTTCTACCGTTTCTCTCTCATTCACATCACTTCTGCACATGGGACACTTAATCTCAACCAAGTTATTATTATATTATTTAAATATGCGACACATTTTGCATGAAATAGGTGCCTGCATGGTAATAACCGAAGAACTACCTTTCTTAGCGTAGACACTCTACAGATTCCACAATTATCAGATAAATTCATGATTTATTACAACAAAATCGTGACATTTGTACTGTTCAACTACTTGCGCTTATTGATGTTGCTAGGGTAACGTAAGAATTGTTTACTATGGTATACTGAAAAAAGTTATTTTCTGAAATACGAATAATATTTTCTGAACTACATTTGACGCTTTGTGAAATACATTTTACTAATCTCAACTATATTTGACACTTTCTGAAATACATCTTACTAATCTGAACTACATTTGACGCTTTCTGAAATACATTTTACTAATCTGAACTACATTTGACGCTTTCTGAAATACATCTTACTAATCTGAACTACATTTAACGGTTTCTGAAATTAATCTGTTACTTTCTGAACTACAATTGGAAAAGGTGTAGAACATATCCATTATTTGCATTGTTAGCTGTATTGACGCACCTAGATCATAATTTAGGCCTACGAATTTTCGGACTGTCCTATTCTGATCAGAATACAATGTAATATACATTGCGTGTACGGGTAGTGTCAGTTTTCAGAATCTTTAATCCTATCCAAGGCAAATTTGGTAGTGGTGAACATAAAAATATTTTCCTCGATGCCTCACATATTAATACAAGACAATTTCCCTGCAAGTAGGGAATATTGATTGATTGAATTCCCTACTACCGACTGCGAATTAATAATCCTGAGGCATATGTGTCGAAGTTTTTGCATTTCTAGCATTGGCTTATTTGCAACATAATCAAATCTAAACTGTATTGGATATCCATCGTCGAAACCAGGTTCGGCTTCCGTAACTATAGATATCTTCATAGTATTTTGGAAACGTGGCTATGCGTTTCCCCCAATCAACCTTTCCATCTAAATATTTACAAAACGGTTCTCGCTGAATGAGCCCAAGGAAATGGTAGTACTTCCATCCCAGCTATGGTACTCTGTCCTTGGCAAACTGCTTGTATCAGAGCCTTTAGGTTTGACACGATGTTGCAAAATTTTTCCCTAAAGGTGGAATGTTATCCAGGATTTTTCACAGTAAAGCCCTCACTCTATATTATCCTCACTCAGTTCAAGTACTTTAAAGCAATACACTGCGTTGAAAAGATGGTGGATGTTTTGTGCCACAACGCAAAATGAGCACTCTATCAATTTGACACTGAAATTTTTAAATTCCCAATGTCAAGACGTGGTCTCATGTGCCACCATAAGCGCACAACATGGAGCCTTTAATTTTCATTCTCGTATTCATATGCATACTGTTTTGAAATTTCTTATTGTGTGTCTCTTACAATCCTGATTGGTTATTGACCGTTATGAACTCATCACTAGAGCTCTTGTCCCTCTGACACTGATTCCTTCGGTATTGGGTGAGACTTTCGCGGCCACGATCCGATATGAACTGTTGGTTCTTGGGCTGTTCGGCCGGAGTCGACAAGCTCCGCCGCCTTGGCGTCGGCGCACTCCGCTGCTTGACATTTCGCCAACACGAGTGGTCGGCTCCTCGGAAGCTGATCTCACTGATCACTGATTTCTAAATTCTAACTGTTAACTTCAGCCGCATTTGGGGGCAGGAACTTGAATTAATCAAACGCATAGCAGGCTAGACGTACACGTCTAAGGTGTTTGCGACATTTTACATTCAACCCCTGTCAAATTATCCTATAGCCTCTGCTAAGGGGATCCTGTGAATTCCCCCTATATTTCAGGTGTGTACTCCTCTATATTGTATTATTGCTATTAATTTGTTGTATTATGGGCATCACTTATTGCGATTATGCGAAACTGGATAAACGTTGCAGTTTTGAAGAGTGGTAGCAAGATAGGTTAGCTCATTTGCATGTACCTGTTTTCAAAATGTCAATACCAATACCTCTTACAAGGCGTAGCCTTCGACGTGGCAGTATTGGTATTGTCTCATAATGGAAGATTCAATGAGTTCCTGAACGCAACGGAAAACTCCATTGACTACAATAACACATTAAATGTTTGTTTGTAATTTTCTATGTCCTTTGTTTCATATTAACATAATGTTGTTGTCAAAGTTAATGTTGAAAGTCAAATTTAATTTTCTTTCTCTCTTATTTTAATGATGTGTTGTATGACATACGCTAAATAAATAGTACGAATAATTAAATAAAATAATTATATTACTATTATCTTATCTGTATGAGTGGTTGAGGAAATTCTAGATCTTTCGCTTTGAACATCTACAAGTAATTGTAATTCGAGAACGGCAATACGAAATATAATTAATTGATCAATTGACTTACCTGAAGGAAAATTGATCCATATTATATGAGTATTGTCTCATTCTATAGCGAAACATAATATAGACCATAAACTTGTAGGAAATATTTTCCAAATTTTATTTCATGAAAGGGCAAAGAATTGTTAAAAGAAAATAATTACCTGTGTATTTTTTTGCTTTTTTTCAATTTTAACTTTTCAAAAAATCCGAGTTATTAACCTGCAATTTTTCTATCTCTATGTTTCCTAAAAAAAAATAGCTGTACGTATTAGCCCTAAGTAAAGTAGTTCAGAAGCTATAATGGTTTGTGTATGACACTTGATTGTCTAATCTGTCAGTTGAGAACGCAATAAACAAAATACTTAGTGGTCACGATATTTATTTTGAGAAAAAAAAAGAAACAAAGATGAACGATAGTCGCCGTGGATTGAACGCGGTGGAACAATCGCTTGGCCACCGCGTTCACCGGACTTGATTTTTTCTTGTGGAGTACAATGAAACAGAAAGTTTAGTTTAGTTAAATCATTCAAGTCGGAAATGAATTACGGAATGAGAAACAATGATAAGTCGCTCTACGCAAAACGTGTGTCAGTAGGAGCAACAGTATGTCTGCAACTCCAGCAGGCCAATTTATTCTTTCCAGACAGACAGCCACACGTTAGACAGTCAGACAGACAAACATTAGTAACATCATAAAATGACTGAAAAATGCATCACCTCAAGTTCGAAACTTTCCCCCACTTCCTTCAACACCTACTAGTAAGGCGACTCATTTCTATTTAATTTGGAAATTGTTGCCATCCAAAAGCTGAACACCTTACGTGTGGAAAGTAAAACCGTTAACATCAATGTGGCCTACAAACGGTCCTCACAGAAGTCGACGACACATCCAATAATATTCAATTGCTAGTTTATTGTCAACAGTGTCAACACCGTAATCCGTAAAACATCCGGTGTACAACGGATGCTTCTAACTACATCACCCACACACAATAACTAAAATGCGCTATCGAGCTAATTTTACATTTTACCAGACGATCTGTAAGTAGTCCAGTATCATTTTGCATTCATTTAATTTACATAGTATGTGTGGCTAATCTATTTGTCTTATTTGTTTAAGTGGCTGTAGGCATGATTTTCACTTTCAAATACGTGAAAAATGTTTAGTCTACAATATAATAGTATAAATCAGTTTATATATGTACGAAAAAAACAAACAAATGAAAAGTTATGCAAACAGCTTATATTATGTATAATTATACTTCTTAGACACTTGCCAATTCGATAGTATTGTGTCTTTGGTGATAGATTTATCACACGGCTTTTATAACTACATAATGAAAAGTAGACAGAAGGAATTCTGCCGGTGCGCCATCTAGTACCCGAAGGTAACGGCAACCAAAGAGAAACGCTACTAGCAGCAGTAAACTCTTTGGTGGAACGACAAGGCTCGTTCGCTTTTGCCACTAGAGGCACGGATTTTGACGCAAGCAGCGTAAAGCCGATATACTCGCACATCTTTCACATGTTTATTAAACATGGAAAAATTGATGCTCTCTATTTCCGTCAATCGACCTATGGCGCACTGATGATCGCTAATAAGCGTGAAACAGCTGTCTGCGTACTGGTGGATTGACGGAGGTATAGAGCAACCCTCGTACACAATGAAAAAGTAAAAAATGTCAGGAATGGATTGCGTTTTGTTTCTTTGTTTGGTCCCTCCTCAAACGGATTTTTGTGAAGGCTGCAAAATATAGTGTCGAAAAACTCTAATAATTACTGCGATCTCATTCCTATCATGGCATATGCGTTGCGTGGAAAATATAAGTGCGTGAATATTGCATATTTGCGACTAACCTTCCCTACCTGATTTAATCGGACTAGCATAGCAAGTGATTGTACCATGTAAATAAATCATTATCCGCGGGATTCCACCGCACACGTTCTAACCGATACTCAACTTAGCTGCGAGTAGTCAGGCAAATGTCAGATTATGTAAAACCATGTTGCAGGAAACTGATTGAAGGTAAAACGAAAGATTTTTTGAGGGCTGAGAGCTATACTTAAGAAGGAACGTTTTAGACACGTGAGGGATACGCTTGCATATGCAAACTCGTAACTTCGAACGCCATTTATATTATGGTATATGGTGGACAATAAATATGTTTGATATTGCCTCAATTGGCTGTCTTCTAGCATCGGATCTCAAACTGCTTAGAATCGCACAGTGTTGCCAGATGAAGTAGAGAGAAATTCGTGCAATTCGACTTCCAAAAATCGTGTAAAATCGTGTAAAGTCATAAAAAATATTAGATAAATAATTTAAAAGGTACTAAACTAAGTAAAAACTATAAAGACCATAAAAAACTGAGTAAAAAGTTAGCATACCATGCATAATTGCATACACTGGTCCTTTTTTGCTTGCCTGGACTCACTTCCATTCTTTTTCCCGACTCTCTTTTACATTTCTGCTTATACTCCACGCTTTTGTGCTTTTTTGGATACGTACAAGGGTATTAGTACTGTTTTTCTGAAGAATCACTATCAGATATCATTTATCAGCAGACTGACGAGAAAAAACAGAATTTTGTTGGTAATCGAACTACGCACGATGAAATTGGCACTGAGTTCCCTAGTATGGACACTTTATGTGATCGCGCAAAAAAATTTTTGTAGGTAATCGATATCGATATGAACAGGGACGGGGGCGGACTTGAGTTAGGTTAGGTAATTTAAGTAAAATAACTGACTCTTTTTCACAGTCTGGCTTATTAAGTTTTAAAATTTCATTAAAAATAGCTATTTTTTAACGAACGCCAAAAATCGTGAGAATTTGCACTCTATTCGTGTAATCGTGCAATAGGGACCAAAATCGTGTAATCTGGCAACACTGGAATCGCATGTTGTGTATGTATGCAATCGATGTGGCAACAACGCATCACATGTTCTGCATTTTGCCGCCTCTGAGAACTGCAAATCCGAACCAGATTAACAAAAAGGGTTGTTGTGTGTGGTTCTGGTGGCCGTGGCAGTGGTGGCCTGGTGGCTGGTGGTATCCTAAAGTTTAGAGTGGTTTAGAGACACTGGACAGTCGAATTATGATATTACGCAATTAAAATTACTTCAGATATTTCCGGTTCTAGCTCAGATTCAAATTGGATAAATAACTTTAGCTGCAATTTGTTTTGCAAGTGAAGTGAGGTGTTTCAATCTAAGGTGAGTTTCTCAAATCTGTAAATATCAGTTCTATAAAAATTATTGTAGTAATAGTTTCTGTTGACGAATAAAAGGGTATTACTATTGGGCATTAAAAAAAACAGCTAAGCACAGTTAATCATATTTTAACTTAAAACTGAAACAGTTTTCGTTAACGTCAAAAGTGTGGAAACCGATGTTAGTTTACTTTTAGAGTGGTCTTTAGGTTGCGCAATTGGGGCAAAGGACCTCCCTTCATTTGAATTGTGTTTGGTTAAAAAAAACCCGTATTGAACTGAGTAGAAATAAATGAGCTGAGATTATCTGAGATTTTGTGTGAAAAACATAATATGGCTTATGACTTATGATTCACTATGATTCAGACAGACGATGAAGGGATTATATTATTTATATTATACTGCGTCATTGATTAGGTTTAGCTAGGTTTAGGTAACAGTAACAGACAGCACAAAACGGAGATTTCGAGGCAAACATAAAAAATGCCAACCAGATAACTTGACTGTAATGAAATTGATCATCGGTGCTCTGAACATCAATCAACTTGGCTCCATTTTGATGTTCACAAGAATCCATATCCCTCACTTCCTTTGCTCTGTCTGTCCGTTCAAGTTTTTATTTATAGGTAATGCTGCTATATTATTGAAAATCGCTACATTCTCTTTTCAAAATATGATTGTAGATGTTCTAGAGATTCCAGATGAGTACCTTTTTTTGTGAGGGGATTCAGTTGGGGTTTGGGGAGGCTAAGGAGGTTGGGGAAGTGAAACTTTTGGTATCTATAAACGACTAGGTACTCAACTTAGGCTTGGTGGAATTCTGTACCCTTCAAAGCTAGCCAAACATGCGCCAATATGAACTCAAAGTAATAAGTAGAATTATCCGAGATATGGATGGTCTCAGATCTTTTTTTAATCCATCAAACCTATTTACTTTCATTCAGTATGTTATTTGAAAATTCCATGATATACTCATACATAATATTATACAGGGTGTCCCAGAAATAACACTCCAGAGTGACATGGAAGGTAGATTGGCTTTAGATCAATCAGATAACATCGACATGACCTTAATAACATTTTTTTAGTTTTCGAGATATTGTCACTTTTAAGGTTTTTCAAAAAATTCCTACTTTTGCTCCTTTTGTTGCCTGTTATGGCTATAAGGATTTGCGGAATTATTATCTTTGTTTTCCTGGCTATTACTACTAGTTGGTTGAGACGACAGAGTATTTATTTCATTGAAAATTATTACTAATTATATAAATAATAATAAATTACTACTAATTATTAAACCGAATTCTTAGATTTTGTGTCAGTGCGAAAACCTTAACTAAGGTTTAACTGATTACTGTGAAAACGAGTGAACCAGACTGAATGAGCAAATGCTCTTAAAAACCAACCTACTTAATGCTCTTTCAAAAGTAGTATTAACATTTATAGGTTCTTTTTACTAAAAATTGAATATACCCTAAGTTTTGTCATAGAAGTCGTAATACTTCTACGTCTAGAACTCCCAGATACATTGGCCTATTTAATTTGTTGTAAGCATCAAAGTAATGAGTAGAGGTAGGAATAGTAGGCTAAGAAAAAAATGGAGTCAAGTTGATTGACTCAGTACTTCCCACACATTACTGTGATATCAGTTTATTATTTTCCCATAGCATGAAGCTTTAGTCTGAGATCTCCTTGCAACCAAATCATCGGCAGCCTTCCCTCCCCTAAAATTGTCTTATGCCGCTAAGTATTTCCTTCAGAGGTCAATGGACAACCTAAAACATCTAAAAACGAAGTTTGAGTTGTTTTCATACTCTTAGTTTTTTGATTATTGCTATATACGCTGCCACTGACACGATATTTAACAAACACACGCGTTTTCCATCCTCACCACGGTAATAATACTGTGTCAAAATTTAATTAGAATCAATGTAATAGTGTCCACGTTACAAAATACAAAAGGATCTAAAGCAATAAATACTCGTATGTATGTATACAGAAAATTCTAAGTCCCTTAGTTTCCGTAATACGCTAGGCAATGTTCGGATGGACCTAAAAAGTTGATTTATGTCGCTAGGTCTTCCTTCAGAGCCCCTACCCTACACCCTATTATGAATACAAGAAATTTCTCAGTTTTTCAACCCCCCACCCCCTAACCACCCCAATTTCACCCCACCCAAAAAAAACGCAGAAGATGATCAGGAACCTCTAAAACGCTTAAAAACGAAGTTTGAGCTGTTTTTATATTTTTACTTTTTTTTATTATTTCTGCGCCGCCACTGGCACGATTTATAAAAACCATACGCGTTTTCCATCCTCGCCACGGTAGTAATACTGTGTCAAAATTTCATTAACATAAATTCAACAGTTTCCTTGTAACACAATATAGAAGGATCTAAAGCAATACTCTCGTATGTTTACATCAGAAAAATTCTAAGTCCTTTGGTTTCTGTAATAGGCAAGGCAATGTTCGGATGGACCTAAAAAAGTTATTTATGTTGCTAGGTCTTCCTTCATGGGTCAGTGGGCAGTCTATTATGAAAGCAACAAATTTTTCAATTTTACAACCCCCCACCCCCCAACCACCCCAATTTCACCCCCACCCAAAAAAAAGTAAAAAATGATCAGGAACCTCTAAAACGCCTAAAAACGAAGTTTGAGGAATATTTAATTTTTTTTGTTTTTTGCTAATTACTCCGCCGCCCCTGCACCGATTTTCAAAATTATAAGAACATTACCTACTACGACCCCCCAGCATATCGCTGCCCAAATTTCATCACAATCCATGCAGCGGTTACTGAGATTACGAGGACACAAAAACGTGTACAGACAGACCGACAGACCGACAGACCGACAGACAGACAGACCGACGGAAATGAGTGACATGGATTTTCGTTATGTAGACATCATGAAACGCCCAAAAAGTGTATTATCTCAAAATCGAAAATTTTCGCGATCACAATACTCCCCTCACCTATCGGTGTGGGAAGTAAAAAGATAATAAGTCCGCAAATCTTTTAGCCAAACTTGGCAACAAAAAGAGCAAAAGTAGGAATTTTATTGAAAAACCTTAAAAGTGGCAATATCTCGAAAACTAGAAAACTTTTACTAAGGTCATGTCGATGTTATCTGATTGATCTGAAGCCAATCTACCTTCCATGTCACTCTGGCGTGTTATTTCTGGGACACCCTGTATACTACAATATAATACTTTATGATAGATCTTACAGTAGGGACCATTATTTTAAGTTTGTTTAATTAAAAATGTTATCGACAAATCGTCATCTATTTATATCCATATCACTGCAGATCAATGCAGGTCAAATTGTTTAATTTGTCATGTCTGGAACATGATATGAATGATATGATGCCTAACAGTCAACGAATAGGGATTTTTTCCATAGAAAATGGGTTACATTGAATTATACGATTAGTTCTTTTTCCAACCGCCTTTACGCTTTCTACATCACGCCGCGTCGCTGCTGGCCGTCTAGCCTACTAGATAGTAGCTGTTCTCTATCGATGAGTAGTCACATCATTATCGTTATTTTTTTTCAACTAGATTCGTCGCGGATGGATTGCTCGTTAGTCTAGGCGAATGGCGAGTGGATATACAGGGTATATATAGGGACATTTTATTTTAAACAGGTATTTTTCACACTTTTGTTTCAAACATTCAATTATTGTCTAGAAGATTATGTGATTTTTTTCCTGCATATAGTTAATATCCATTTCTTAATCTCTTTTTTATATCTGTCAACCACATACACGTCTTTTATTTGTAGCGGCAGTTTAGTACATAACCGTGGTGCCATATATCTAAAACAGCTCTGACCTACCGATTTACTAGTGAAAGGAATTTCTACGTTTCTTCCCTATGCCTAGAAGGGTAGATGTGACACAAGTTTTACCAAAAGGTTCTTTCTTTGTACATTTTTAATAAGCGTATCATCGCAAAGGCCTGCCGTGAATCAAACACTTTCCTTATACAAGGCATCAGACGGATAGCTCATTTTTTTTATTAAACATTATCTTAAGTACCATTTTTGTGCCACTTCCGAGTTTCGTAGCTAGTCTGCCACTCCACCCCACCCCAACCTATTATCCCATAATTTATGTGTGACTGGGCTAATGCATAGTAGTACTTTAAGTTGAGTTACAGTGCAAAACTCTTTACACGCTTTGAAGACATCAAACAAGCTTCTCAGTTTGCTGGCGACATAATTTACATGCACGTTCCAGCGCAGATGACAATGAATAAATATGCCCAGATATTTTGTATTCAATGTGGGACAAATTTCTAATACTTACTCTTCTATTTTTGTTACTTTTAAAGGAGTCATATTAGGCATACTGCTTGAGTAGCTCACAAAAGGAATGTAATTAGTTTTATCAAAATTTACAGTTAGACACTTATTTTGAAAAAAAGCCAAATATTTTTTCTAAGTTCTCAGTTCTTCAATTCTGGTTAAGAGGATGTGGGATAGAACATCGCTGTGTTATCTGCAAAGCTTACAATTTTTCCATTAGAGGTAACAGAAAATAGATCGTTAACGGAAGAGTATGAACAGTAGTGGTCCTGAAACAGATCCCTGTGGAACACCGTAATGTAGTTCTCTGCTGTAGCTGTGCACTTCCTTAACTGAAACTATTTGTCTTCTTCCACTTTTTATGACATTTCATTCTCTACCTCTAAATCCACCACATTTCAAGGTCTCTAACAGTTCGCGATACCTGGGTCTTTCTTGTTCTCGGTATATGAAAGGTTCTTCCAGAAGCGGTTCGTGCACGACAAATTATTGTGCATTATATCATTGAGCAATACGTTACTTACGTATTACGAGTTTTTGGTTTATTCATATCTACATAACATTCACCAATTATTATTACTTATTGTATCATATCCTGCAGTGTACATTAGAATTTTTGGCATTCAGGCCGTATATGGCGTGTTGTAACCATATTTAAGTTAATAATTATTACTGCATGTGTCAATAATTATAAGAACACCAAATATCGACAGCTCGAGCAGTCACCTGCGAGGCGATTTTTTTCTGTCGGTCGAATGTATGATATTAAAATTAATTTACGGTACGCTTATTAATTAACCGGCCTGTTCAATTAGTGTATATCCTTATCTAGATCGGACCAATCTGATTAATTGTTGGAACCGTGCAAATTATATTCATTAATTATTCTACTGCATGTACAAAATTAAGTGTGCAGTTTATTGACATCTGATCCAAAAGATATGATAGCGTTCTGTTTCCCTTCTATATGAATGTCTAGTATCTAAAATACCATGAAGTGCCCTCGAACTTCGACGCATTCAAAAACACATATTCATTTCTTAATCTATTACTAATGGCCTTTGGGTAAATTGCAATAAATCCTGTAATTTTTTTCAAATAATAATACCACCGAGTATTAGTACTCAAAAATTATAAACTACAATCATATCAAATATAAGCAGCATCATTGAGCAAAGTCCACTTTGCTTTGAAAATTTTTGGATGAATATTGAGGCAAAATGATTTGTCTTGGAATGTTTGCAATTTGTGAAGACACTATAAAGCAACTCAAAAGCAATATTGTGATGCAGCTAGCTAAATGCAGAATTAAAATGTGTCAAAAGCATACTATGCCTAATGATGACTCCTGAAATCTGTAACGAATGGGTAAGTTAGCAGACGTGATTGTTGATTAGAAACTTAGGTTGTATTTCTTGTCTGATAGAGCATATAATCAGTCACATAATTGATGACGTGCCGGCGTAGCCAACATGGGGGATCACATTGCTAACAGTTAGAGGCGTAACAAGCATGATGCAAAAAATAAGTACGCTAGTTCACAATATAATGTCTCCGGAGACATTGGACTTAGAGGTAAATCGTAAAACCGTACAAAATCCAAAACAAACCTGAAAGAACAACTCGCTCACAAGCTATTACCAAACGATGTTCCGCAAATCAACCTAACCCACGCTATGACGTTGCTAGCAAGTTTATAGTTGTAATGAATGGTAATTCCTAAATCTGAGCAAAAATTTTAGACGAATAGATAATAATATGTATTGTGATTCACCGTAAACCTACTTGAGAGATCAGTCAATGAGAGAGTGTTTGTGACCCTGTATATATTTCAAATTGAAATCACTCAATGCCTGTAATACCTTCTAAGCTGTGACATTTATGGCGAACAGTCATAACTCTACGTGCAAACATGTTCGAATTTTTCTTGCATTTAAATCTGACGAACGAACACAAATATCCTTACATAATGCTCAATATGGACAAGTAAATTCGAGTCTAAAGGGCACTTGCCTCTTAACGACTAAATTAAGAAATACATTCAGCTATAAAAATCGATTTTCGTGTAACTTATTATGAAAGTTGATTTGATTGCAAAACTGACGTGGCGTATTAGCTTGTAGGAGGCCGGGCTCATGATAAGCGCGAAGGAACAGGCCTGTATGTATTTCACATCACACAAATCTGATGATCAATCGGAGAATGCTATAATGTAAGCAACTGAATTACTCTAGCTATCCGACTTAAAAAATTAAGATAAAAATTACATTTACTTCGAGATAAAGTACCAAAAACATCGTAATTAAAGCAACAATATGCAATATCTGAAATATGTAACAACCGATGAAAATAGGCTTAACATGTGATCAAAGTGTTCAGAACGCATAACGATAAAAATTATCACATAATGATGTAACTAAATCATTTCCTAAATCTATTCGTGATCAAGGTGTTCAGAATTAATTTGACAATGCCCACATGCATACAATAAATGCAGACCTGGTAAAGCTAGGAATAGCAAGTACCAATGATGCTAAGTCATACCATACCAAAGCCATATTATATATATATTAATTGATATCATATTTCAATTTACAGGAAAAAGACAACCTGATGATATATTGAAATCGTTAACGATTTCGAATTTGAAATGAAACATTTTTTGAAGGTTTTGAGCATTATCACTAAAGGTAATTTTCGTCCGTCTATCTAGAAATCCTTGAAGACTACGTATCTGGGAAAGGATCCAGTTATAACTCATAACTATCTTTAACTCTATCGCCTAAGAATTAGATTGTAATACAGTCTTCACTCAGTTTTACTAATGCGATGGGGACAGATATGTCTTGATTTTGAGAAGACCATCAGTATAAAAAACATTTTAAAAATGTTCAACTTCAATTTTATCGTGTTCGATGTTCTTGAACATTTCTCAAGGATCAACGAATAAACAAAACTTAGTCTGAACTATAAAACCTCAATAATAATTTGAATAAAGTGCTGCCAGTCCCAGTTTATTACTAAACATAAATCAATGCAATGTAGCGTTTCACATTTGATTTGTGTATTCATCGTGATATTGCATGTTTCGCCATTAATTATTTTTATGGTAACATCAATGTTGTAACGTGAGTGTAGATGAAGACGATAATATAAAAATTAAATAATGAGCGAATCCATTGTTCTGCATTTAATTTAGTTTTTTTTAGTTTTAGCGATGATTTGATTGCAGGGGCATCTAGACTATAGTTTCATGCCGGGGAAAAATAATAAAACTGGTATCATCGGAATGTGTGGCAAGTACTGACTCAATCAAATTGACTACATTTTTTCTGATAAAACAAGCTATTTGATGTATTTGCTCTTCCTTATGAATAGTGCGGGATAATTGTACTGGAGTTTTGTTTGTATTATTTTAGTATATAATATTACAACGTATAGTAAACCGTGAGTCGGCTATTACGAGTTGCGAATCCAATATTGTTTCGACCTTATTCTTTGTGTTTTAGCAACATACGTCAAATATCCGTGTTCGTGTAAATTGGATATTCAAGCTGCATGTGATTTTGTAACAAACTATGTTACACCCCAAATAATAATGCACCAAACATCTTGTAACCGTTACACAACATGGTATATATACACTATGCGGATACCGCGCTGTGGATACCAAGTGCACTTATTTAAATGGCAGAGCTGTTTACATTCGATTCTACACTACTCGATTCTCAGCTCATGACTGGCATTTTTGCACGAAACTATGCCAGCACATTCTCGGTAATTGTTTAACTCTTTCAGTGTTCCAACCTTTCATGGTATTTAGGTAATTTGAATTAGGTACTTTCCATCTTTTGTAGTGTACTTATTAACAGCTAAGGCTACCTCATACTAGTACCCTGTGGTAACCCCAAGAAAACAAAGTTTATAATGTAAAATTGGCCATATACAAGTCAGGTAAATCAATCGATAAAATGGCTGGAGAGAATGAAAGGAAATGGTACTACATCAGATTGAACATTCTAAAAATCACAATACTCTTGATAAATTTATTTTTATCTATAGATGCTGATTTTTATTGTAATTAATTAGATAGACTGAAAGGGGTATTTTATTTGGATCGTTTAACAACTCCGGATCCTAATGGTTAAACTAAAAACGGCGTGCACTATTCGGTTAGATACTTTCTTAAAAGCCTTTATCAAAAATTGTGGTATCTTAACACAATTTAAAAGTATCATAAAATAGTATAATAATTAAAAATGATGATGTAATACAAATTACCAAAATACCTACTTGCTATCAGTCACAAAATGAATGTGATTAAAGCTCCAGAAAATGAAGCTCAGCTCGCTATCATATGTCGTTTTTTCAGAAACAGCAGTATAACTTAATAACTTATTATGGACACAGTTAAAATATCCTAATTTATAAGCAACATAAAATATTATAAATCATACGTAGCTAGATCGATTGTATATATTACGCCTCTACAGAATCCATATAAATAAAGTTGCATGAAAAACAAATGGCTACCCATAAACAAAATCATGTTAACGTCCTCTTAGGCAACCAGTGATCTAATCCTATTACAGATATACTTTATAACGCTGTCAGCCCTAAGCCATACATTTGGTGCAAGCCAAGCAGGTCCATTTTAAAAGCAGCATTAATGGAAGAGAAAGTCTGTTAGCGCTATATGGATATCTTTGGAATCGACACGAAAACAATAAATTACGGTGGCCAATTCTTGGTGCAGTCGAAATGGAATAAGTTGAATAATTTATTTATAAAAATAGTTTTACTAATTTATTGATCGCCCTTCATTCGTCCTTTAAAGAACACATCTTTTGAAATTGAATATGCCTGTTAACATTTCGACTGCCTCCACAGAAAATGTTTTCCTTTATGTAACAGTAAAGGGATATGAATCAGAGCATAACCATAGAGCAAGTGTCAGAAGTTTAGTTTCTCGACTTCAAGCTACTTCATCTGATGCTGATCATGGCTTGTAAATGGAACAAATAGGCTCCTGCGCACTGAACGTAAAAATTATATGATATTAGCTAAAAAGTACATTCATTTAACTAACACACATTACGGTGTTGAGACAGATAGGCAGACATACTGAGAGAAGTGAATGACATATTCTGCAAATTTGTTTTTGGTTTTGTAGGTTTATAATACGTCACATTCGAACTCGTCGATATTGTAAAGCTACGACCATCAGATAATTTCTAAATAGTAATATCGCTGCGTCTGTTTGCACCAAATGAATGCATAGAATAGAAAACGAATTGCAACATCGTCACTGAATAAACTTTCTTTTGCGTTGACGTGAGTCGATTTTTCAGTTTAAACGTGAAATAATTTACATATCGAGTGATTAAATGTGAAAATATCGTAGAAGTGCGTACATTCATTAACTTACAAACCTTGCAATTTATAGTTTAAAATACTTTGCTGTAGACTCGAATATCGTTTGTTGTGCAATAATTAATTATTACTGGAGTATTTCAATTCACATCAAGCGACAATGGATACTGAGTACATGAAGTCACTGAAGTCAAGTAATAAGTGACAAAGCTACAGCTTTCTAACAGTGAATTGTGCTAAATAAGGTCAATAAATAGTTATATGTATATTCATCAGTAAAATGGTACTATAGGTACCTATATATGTATGTTTACAAGCTTGTTTCCGAGATACGATGGTAACCGATTGAGATATAATTTATCGCCCAATATCTAAACAGCTCTAAGCTAGTGCGGATGCATAATAGTTAGTAGGCTTTGATCTTAACGGAAACAATGCAATGGTAGACAGTTCCTAGCGCAATGCTCAGTACGGCTGACCAGCTCTCTGTACAGTGGTTACTTACGGCTTTAGATATCTGTGTAAAATATGTTATTGTTTCACCAGGATTGTATATTGCATTTATGATTAATCACTTCTAATAATTGTTGCTTCATAAAAGGCAAAAGTAATGACCAAGCGCTAGGGAAGTGGATTACAACAGACGAATGCCGCAAACTATTTACTAAACATGATATTACTTAATCGACGAATGTATGTGCAGAATTTAGAATGTATTTCCGCACTACGATTATAGAATCTTTATTTCTCCGCTAATAAAATATAATCGAAGTACCTAACAATTCCACCTCGTCATTGAAACTTTATAGATATCGGTTTTCGTCCGCTGTCGCTGGAATCAAGGCACATATACACATATTATTAGGCTTATAGTTCGATTGATCGCGGTGACTATTAAAATCTGCTGGATACACTGTTGGACGTAGTTGTTTGAGATTGCTATACTGCCGATTTTAACAACTATATTAGGTATATATTTTATCATCACGCGTCCAGGTGTAGTTCATTTGCAACTAAGCTTTTGGGCAGATAATAATTCTTAGCTATAAATATGACTTCTATATTCATTTGGATAATCTCAACGACAGAAAACGAAGTACTTTATACTTTATATATGTTACGCTCAATACCCGAATTCGAGCAGTGCCCGAAAAAAATGCGCAGAACTAGTTTTGAGCAAGGAATATTTCCCAAACCCGAAATATTAATTTTATACGGCTATTGAGCATTACCAAATAGGCAGAACTAGTTCTGCGCATCTTAAAATACACAGAACTAGGTTTGCGCAACTTGAAATGCAAAGGACTAGTTCTGTATATTTTCTGAATGACCAGCACAAATTCTGCTTCTTCCATTTAATCAGCGCTAACGACGGACTCAAATAAATATAAAGTTGGAGAAGTTAAATATATTTTATTGAATACCAACAAATAATAATAAATCGCCAACTGAGGCTGGTTAAACTTTTTATTTGATTGTGTGAGCATCAAATTGGCTTGTGCTTCCAAACCTCTTTTTGCGTTTTCACGATTCGTACTTATATTGCAGGAACGTTGGCAAAGAAACCTAACCTAACCTCACCTAACCTAAACGATAGGTTTTTGCTGGTTTTTGACACACAATGCACAACGAATGTTCACTTTGGTTGTCATTCCGTATCATAGAACTAGTTCTGTGCATTTCAAGTTGCGCAAAACTAGTTCTGTGCATTTCATGATTCGCAAAACTAGTTCTAGCTATTTGGTAATGCCCAATAGCCGTAGAAAATGAATATTTCCGGTTTGGGAAATATTCCTTGCTCAAAACTAGTTCTTCGCATTTTTTTCGGGCACTGCCCGAATTCGGCTATTGAGTGTAACATATATACTTTACTTATTACACATTTTACGGAAAGAAGAAGAGAATCCTTATTACGCAATCTTGTTTATGCATGTCGGTCGAATACCTTTTCAACATAAAGCGCCTTATTCAGGCGATTCATCCAGGCCAGACTCATTCTGGTGTTTAGAGTCCAAAACCCCCCTTAAAATGCCTGGATAAGTCCACTCCGCAGATGTGTGATGTAATACAGGAGATTCGAGATTTGCAGTTGAAGTTGTCTAGAGCGGTTGGAACACTACATTTGATGGATGAGGCAATGATAAAGCACGGCTCAACAATCAGCTGTCATTCTCAAGGTCTGGGGATGCTTTGCGCCGATCCTTCTGCGCATCGACATTTTGGGTTAGATTAAATTTGTTCTGATTTCAACAAGGGCGGCATGGCAGGGTCATGGCTATCTAGGTTTCATGTTTAACGAGGCGTAGTGACAGTGGTAGCGTCACTGCTACGGCCTTTTGAATAGTGTTTCGTCATTTTGAGCATTGTTTAGTTTGCCGTTTAGTCGTAGTATTTTGTGTAGTCTTAACTCTACTATACACAATATCCAATCAGGAAAATTAAAAACGGGGCATGTTTGTGCTGCAAAAAGCTGCTCTTCTAGAAGCTTCGAGAAGATCCTTCAAGGTAAGAATTAACATGTATCAGTACAGATCAGGTAATGGCAATTAGACATAGCGATTTTCGAAGACTAAGAGATGAGACTTTATTCAAAACTTTTGTTTTTAAAAATATTTATCATAAGAAACTAGTAGTAATAGGATATACCGTGGAGTGATGATCTAATAAATTAACGTCTAGATTTGAGGGTTTTTAGATTGTATTCTTATTACTGTACGCTTGTCCACGCAGTAATAATTTTATATTTTCCTAGAGCTAGAACGTGGCTCTTGCATATGACCTGGATGCCTATTTCTTAATTCTGCCCTATAATACTGATATCCCTTTTTTCTACTCCACCCCTGTCGTTTTGAATGAAACTATCCCATATTTGCAACATGTCATCAAGTTCCTGGTTGACAAACTCCTCCATCACTTTTCCGACTACAAATAGCAAAGCTATTTATCTATAACTGACTGGTAAATGATTTATCATTTTTGGTTCCTTTTCTGTACTGGTTGGACATAAATAAATTTGTAGTGTTTTGGAGAAACGCTAGATTTGTATGACGTCTATAGAAGGGGCGACTAAATATCAATATGTATCTCTGCTTAACGATAGAAAAGATGAAGTTTGGATACGATTATTGGTGGCAAGCGATTGGAGACAGTCTTTTTGAAGGTTAGTTTGGAGTATTTTGGAATTGTTGACGAATACTTCGGCTTTTACCAGCGATTGTTGCACTCGTTCCATCTTGGATTATCAGTAGTGGCGTTTAGAATGCAAAACCTATTTTCATATTTCAAAATCTGTTTTAGTTTTACCTGGTCAACATGATCTGAGAAATCCTGTATCTGTAATATCTATCCTAGCGAGTATTTATGCATGCATTATCATTATGTATCAAATCACTTTCATAAAAAAATGATTTATTACATCAATGCTGACAAAGATTAACATATTCGGAAAGCCACAGACCTGTGACGAAAAAATAAATAGGTTGCGTAACTGTTATTAGGAAGCGGTTATGCAACAGTATATTTATTCAAAATAACTTCTCATATGTTCTGATTCTATAATGTCATACTTAATCAGCAAGCACCGAACAAAGAAAATATATGAGAGCAGACAGAAAGAATTCTGAGCAACCCTCGTATAAAGAAAATATAGTCCAAATATCTTACACCCATGCATTCGCTATCTTGTTCTTGCTGAAATATCATTCTTAATTTCATGTTTGTTCTATTTTGTATACAGCGTGTCCCTGCTAAAATCTGCCACCCACCTTATCTCTGAAATGATAAAAAAATAAAAATCATACATTATTCTACATTGAGGAATACAACAGTATTATTATTTTCATTATCTGAAATATTATCGTAAGGAAGGGTTCAAATGATAGACGTTATAAGATGCCCAAAAAACGTATAATTTCCAAATATAAAACTATAGCTACCACAATCACCTATGTTGTGAATATAGTAAAAGTAACTGAAACTGCTAAAAGCAGATTTGAATGGCTCAAGGAAATTCAGTCGTTATGCGTTATTATACGTGAAAGCAGATAGTTTTTAAACCTAAATATAAGGTATCGATATGATGAAATATGCATATAATTACAACTAGAAACAAGAATGGGGTTAGCAAAGCCATTTTCCGTTTACTGTGTGGAATTGTATCGCAGTCTTCGTTGAACTACTTGTTTTAGTCCGGTTTTAAAGATAAGCTATTCAATACGACTCTATAATTAACTTATGGTCGAAAAGCTTAAGTACGGGAGTTATTACATAAAACTAATTCGCTAACCAACACGTTTTTAAAGTGTTGGCTCAGAAACAATAATTAAAGCTGAATAGAGTTCATAATCTCCTAAGAAAGAAAGACTAAAAGTTGACATTATTATGAAATACTAAAATTGTCTTTGTTATCTAGTCGAGTAGGCAATAAAGTGTAGTTTTTCGTGCATCAGTACCGCATATCCTAAGGAATAAATTTCAAATTTCAACGCTAACTTCTATCGTACCTGGATAATTTACTACTTTTAGCTTTGGACGTTTGGTAATCAGATAATCCAGAAAGACATGGTTTCATGCTGTGGCTTGCGATTCGAGACTAATAAGAGCCTCATACACTGGAGATGATGTCCTAATACTACTACATCTGCGTGTTTACGTGTACGTCATGTATTTCGAACGAGAATAACAATTTACCTCTTTAGTGAAAATATGTGGGGGTACAGGCAAAACCTACGTTATCATAACGTACGATCTAGCAAGTATTATTTGTTCCATTATGCCATTAGCTTTGGATGTAATACATGTAATACCACAGTAATGCCAATCTCCTATAAATATAGTGAACTTCTAATTCGTACAAGACAACATTTCCTAAAGTTACAGATACACATGCTTAAAAAGCATGCTATTAATGAGCAATGCTACTTCGTAGCATGTATATACGCGCCTTGCTCGAAATAAGCATGCTAATTTCGAACATGTGTATCTGTAGCTTAACAAAAACAGCAAGGAATATATAATTAACAGAATTTACTATAATTACTACCAAATATGCTCTCAAACCAAGCACATGAATATTACAATTAATTAAACAAAATAAGTAAAATTAAAGAGGAATAACAAATGGCCAAATTGCCACCAGCCTACATCTAGACATTTTTTAACATTGCACAGAACGTTTTAACCATGGTGGAGTTATACTGGTGGTTGTGTAATAATACATCCATCAGAATCAACCAAAAGCACCAGAAAGCTGTCAAAACAATTGGATGCGACTGAACGTGTATTAATTTGTGACTCACTTAGACTAGGCTCTCGTCAATTGAGCTTCTTATTTGTATATTTATATATAAAGATAATATGCATTTTTGAACGAAGTTGATGACAATGGTCTCATAAATAGATAATTAAAAAGATAAAACTGTATGTCAGATAAGGGTTGAAAATTGTTATCAAACATGGACAAATAATAATTACTACCTGTCTAAATCAGAATGCCACTAGCATACCTACAGCATGATAAAAACAACATTAAATTTTTATCAAGTTCGCAGTGACAAGATTTGAGTTATTACTAACGTAATTTTTAAAACGTGACAGAAATATTTTCGTAAACTATATATTTTTTTATAATGTACTTCGGCGAAAAAATTATTCACTCAAAAATAATTTTTTCGAAGATATGCTTTTGATTCCGAGTAACCGAAAGGCAAAGTCGAATGTTCACTTTATTTAAGTTTAATGCTCTAACCGCCTGAATGCCAGTGGACATCTAAAAGCAATAAGTCTATAAGATTCTAAATTTGTATGCAACAATCACGGAACTCATTGTCACAGGCACAGGCAAGATAAAGATATTATGCTTATAATAGAAGTACTTAGTTTAAATATCAAACAGTACCCTGAGTAGTTAAAACTATAACTTGGACGACGCTGACATTAAACCAATCACAAACAATTTACATCGATTCCAAAACTTCTAAAACTTCGGGCGCCATCTTAATGCAGGATTATAAAATAAGTTCTAAATTTTCCAGAAGCCTGTGAAAGAGAAAACTTTTATAAAACTCTGTATTTGCAGTTGCACGAATGATTATAAAAATTCTGCAATAATTCGTGAATAAAACGTAAGAAATTCTGACTGTATTTTTTTTATTTTATTTATTTCTTCACATTATGTCTTTTTAAGGGAAAAAATTCTTTTGCAAATCAGAAAAATGCATAGAATAGTATATTAGGACTTGCTGAGTACTGCCCATATATCTTCTGCTTACTCGTATATACATAATGTGCATGTGTAGAGGAAAAAACTAAATCTTTACATGCAATTCATACTTCATACATAACAGAACAATGACCGCTTAACACAAAAGCACAGTTCAAGTTCGAGGGACATGTAAAAATGAACAGTTATAGTTGGGTCATACGGTGATACTACTCTGTAGACACACGTTGCACAGAAGTAATTACCGCACCTTATTTTACGGCCAACGCTTTGACCGATTTGATTCTTATCAAACTGTTTTCAAATCTCTTCGAAAAGAATACACTGCTTTGACATTTGCAAATGATTAGTATTGTGATCTATAGGTATGAATATGGTCTAAAAAAAGCTGGGTGTAAGTTTTAAGGGTTGCAGTACAACAAAATGTTTTCAAGCTAGGTAATGGTAGATCCTTTGGTACCTTCTGCAATACCACTCAATTCTCATTTGAACTCTTTTTTGTTACGAGAACATCTCGTGTCAAGGAAATTCAGGGACACCCTGTACACTGGATGATAACCTTTACTCGCATTTTTGATTCCTCTGAAACCTTTATCAAAGAACAAAATTTGAGAAGAACGTCAAAACTATGAATGAATGTTTTAGCCTTCCGCTTGAGTATGCATCAAAAAAAGGTAAAAGTCGTAATTGCATTCTGACCGTGACATTAATTCTCGACAGCATTATTTAATCTGCCTCGGGTGCCTTTGTCGTCTAGAGATCTCAGCATCATGACCCACTACTCCAATAAATCCAAGATAATTCGCTTTCTTTCTTTTTTATCTGATGCCATCCGGTGTCGATCAGACTGTTCTAATAAATGATATTCGTGTTTTTGATAACACTTTAATTCATCGCGATTGACCATGAAACTGCTTGTCCAGACACCTGGTTGGTCTATTTTATTATAGACTAGGGGTGAAAATGCAAAAAATACTACTAAAGAACATATCTTTCAAAACTTTCCAAGACACGACCGATTAAAAAGGAGGAAGGTATTCCCGTAGTTTTCGTGCAGTTTCTAATTAGTACTGTTTATGTTGTCGAAAATTGAATATAGTAGTCTTTTTTCTACGCAATTTTAAAAAATGCATTCCTTTCTGGGCCACCCTGTATATCCTCAGCTCTAGACGGCACGACCGCTAAGACATTTTTGTTTCTAGGCTGTCATGTGCTTGGATCGGTCTACCAGGTAATGGATTCACCCATCCTGTGAAGCCAAATGTTTCTGATCGGATCTCGTGTTAGCCAAGTCTTCATAACATAACCTTTTTAAAGCAGTCGCTGATGTGTAAGACAAGTTCAAGTCTGTAGTGAAACTACACGTGCGTTCCAAGTTAAGCTACCAAATACTGTCATCGGATAGTCGTTTTTGAGATATCCTGGTTCTCAAAACACATTGTACATTGTACAATGCACCAAAATCATCTCCATACTTGCTTTCAGGCCCATTTCATGAAAAAAACTAGGACACCCTATTCGAATACGCCGAATGTAACCTACAAAGTTTGAGCTACTTATCTCCTCCACCTCACAGAAAATGTATGTCTAAAAGCCTCATTATCATTTTTCCAAAACTGTTTTCTGTGATCCTCTACTTGTTGTTAGTACCTGTCATTCCATCACGTCGTTTGTCCAAAAATTGATAAATAAATACAGCACAATGCTTTATAAAAACATCTGTACACCCATAACAATTTATACATACCGAAATTTAATCTTTACTAAGCTTCTATAATGTGTATATCGTAATTATTGGCATCGATAAAATTTATGTCAGCCGCAAACGTTGGCCATCAACAAACAAAAATTATTAATTCAAACAGCAAGGCACCACCTCATTTAAATTGAATTACAGATGTGCCGTTACTGTGCAATACGCCAATATTGTGATATACATTTGTGCTGAATATTTTAGCCACTTCGATGGTGAAGCTACAAACTGATAGAATGAACATGAAAACTAGGTTTTGTTTTCAAAAGCAATATCACCAACTGGCAGTTCTTCGATATTTTCTAAAATGTTGAAAGTGAACTGATCTGTTATAACTTAATGTGTCCCAAATACGCCAAATTAAGATTTTCCTAGAATTTATTCCCATCGGACTGGAAATCGTCTTAATACCTTTATTGGGTCCTAGATACGTGTAATCTGAGTTTGCACCGTCGCAGGTGGTGAGCTTAACTTTTGACAGCCCAAAAACTGTCAGAGTTTTGCACTTTTTTTAGTTTTTTGGTTCTAGCTGGAAAATGCGTCGGACGCAAAATGTCGTTCTATGCAATATTAAAAAGGATTAAATTTTGCGTCGAATGACATCTAAAACGTTTAAGTCGGTTTAGCAGTGGAGTCTAAATCACTAGTTAGATCGGTGAATTTTTTTCATTTCAGTGCAAACTAACATTTTGCGGCTATCTAAGACTACATATTTTTAAAGCTGATACTCCTATTGAAAAAGCCAATGGAATAAGAGATATAGTAAATAGAATTTTATGTTACATAGATACCCCAGTTTTAAAATTCATGTGTGTGCCCACGGATTTCTGGCCCTGGCTGGTATTAACCTATTAATATCCATTTTTGTCGCTAGTCCTGTTTAGTGATTTATTCATTTATTTATATATTTACTTATTTATACTGTGTTTACATTTATATTCCATTTATAAACTTGTAAGTGATATTATTAATTCATTGTACCTAAACTATTAAGAACTATGATTAATTTAATTATTACTGAATTCTTATTAATAATACTTATGAAAGATTTGATGGTAATACAATACATTAATAAACTTAATAATCTTAGTCAGGATGTGTTATTTTGGTACAAAATTTTGATATGATTTTACCTTACATGACTTCAAGTGATTCAAAACGAGGAAAAAAACCATTTTAATTTAATTCCAAATTTGGAATTATAAATGACTAAATTTAATAACTACGTTATCTATTTAACGTGAAATTTCATTCTCTACAACTTCAATCTCATGTATCTTTTGATGGAAGTATCTCTTTTCAAGATACGATGTGGTTTCGGAAATCCGCAAAATATAAGTTTGTACTAAAATAGGATTTTTTATCATCTTTAGCATTGGATTTGAGCTATATCACTGAATCAAATTTGATGTTTTGTATATCATTTGACGCAGAATTTAGTCTTCCTTATTATTGAATGGAATGAATTTTTCCGTCTGATGCAGCATTTTCCAGCTACAAGCAAAAAACAAAAAGAAGTGCAAAACTTTGACAGTTTTTGGGCTGTCAAAAGTTCAGTTCACCACCTCTTACGGTGCAAACTCAGATTACACGTATCTAGGACCCAATAAAGGTATTAAGACAATTTCCAGCCTGCTGGACTCTATTTGACTGGCCTAAAATGACTTGTTCTATTTGTTTTTGACGTTACCTTTCCTAATTTTTATCGCTCAAACTAATATCTCTATAATAAGAATTACTGTAAAATTGCTGAATCATATAATGTTCCATTTAATCAAAATCTGTAATCTAATTTTACAAGAAAATACAATGTCATAACAGTGTCGGAGGATAAAATATTCGACGAGACACGAGACTAAAACCATTTTTCCAAGTTGACTTATTTAATGGTCATAAAACATAACTGTATCTACTGTATTTGCCACAAACAGGTACACGTAGGTAGGTAACAAAGGTCTATAACGGATCCTTCAATTAAAAATAATTGTCACAAAGTAGAACAGAAAAATGAGTTAATGAAACCAGTTAAGATCATTTAAAGACTATTTTACGTCGAACTATACTGTATGTGGTGCAGCCGTTTTAAAAAATACCAGCCGCACTAATTGATCTACGAGTATAATTCGTCGAAGTCAAAGGTTTGCCACATGAATCTTTTGTTCATGAAATTAAAAACCACAATGGACGTCGTTTATAAACAATTATCGAGAATAATGAAAATCTAGACATTCAACACGACGGTTTATGAACTGATTGTGCGGATCTTTCGGTGGATAATCAGATAGTGGGATGCATCAAACAACTGGTGTCACTCTGAAAGATCACTATAACATTAGACGAAACTTTCAGACTAAGTGGGTGTCATTCAAAAGAGGTGTCTTCCAAGGAGACTCCTTGAGTCCCTTGCTCTTTTGCATCTCGCTTTTGCCTCTGTCCATAGCGCTGAAAAATACTAAAGGACACAGCTGTGGCACGCCTAATCAGGGAGACAAAGTTAACCAACTGTTTTATATGGATGACCTAAACCTTTATGCCTCCGGCCAACGCGATTTAGAACAGTTGCTGAGAGTAGTGCAGGAGTGCAGTCATGCTGTCGGAATGGAATTGGGAACAGATAGATGTGCATTGGTTCATCTCAAGAAAGGACGAAGTGGAGATAGTGAAGAGGAGGACCAGCTCGTGAGTGGTATCATCTTGCGACAACTGCATGCCGGAAACACTTTGATACCTACCTGGGAGTGGCGCAGCGTCATCACCAGGAGGGAAATAGGGTCAAATATTGTCTCCGCCGCAAGTACTACCGACTCCGACAGATCTGCTCATCAGAACTGTACGGTAAAAAAAATTACTACCACAAACATCCTTGCGGTCCCAATGTTATCATACATCTTTGGTCCCACTTAGTACAAGAAAGGATTAAAGTCTACCAAGGAAGAGGCTTAGTAGCACAGACACTGGAGATGAACCCATGGATGTAGCTACAGTCACCAAGGAAGAGGTCAAAAAAAGAGCCATTTTGACGTGAGGCTTAAGGAGGTAATATTAAATGTATATAAATACGAAACCCAGAAAAAAATCATTAACAACTGCTCTTGACGATACACCAACAAATGCCTCCAGGAAATTAGATATCCAGAACTGGCTTCGATAGAAAAACATTAGTTTTGACGAATCATTACTGAAAGTATAGCGGTAGATTAAAGTGTTAAATGTTAATCCAGCACATTGTCAATAAAATACGGTGAATGGACGCCCATAAAGTAATAAAAAAAAAATAAACGAACTCGAACGGTAAGCGTTGCAAAGCACACGCAATACTTCGATGAAACTGCATATCTTCCGTTATAGTAGACAGACAACAATAATGTAATTGCATTTGGTTACGAGGACCGTTACTATATGAAACGTGCATTCGAAGAAATTCAAAATAGCTGTATTCGTTCTCAAAGACGTGAACCCACGGAAACACTTCTGAAGGCAAATAATAAAACTGTAACTGACATGATATGTGTCCATTCATGTGGCCAGGGTGTCCAGTTAGTGTGTAATTCTTCGATATCTAGCAAAGTATACCTGATAGAAGAAAATGTCAAATACAAAACTTATTTGGTTACTTAAGACGCATATTCTAAAAATATTTTAAAATATACAGAGTGTTGCGGGAAAGTAGAATAGTGATCAACTTGATTTTTTATATGGAACTATAACTTTTTCTTAAATTGTTCTAGTTTCCATCATTGATCTCTATTCAACCCTAAAATACTTTTGCGATCGGTTGCGACGTTGCCAAGTTATAATTTATTTTCTATTAATTTCCGGATTTGCAAGGTCTCAAGTAATATGTCCAAATTGATATATTCCTTTAACTTTTCTCAATAATATTATACAGCGGGTTACTTGAATATTAAATGGATATTAGTTTGGATGTTACCAGCAATTTGTATCTACAGGGTGTTTTTGGCAGAATTTTAAATTACGGCAATTCCAAGGTCATTTTACTTTGTTTTTTTAAACGTAACACCCTGTATGTTTTATTTTAAAACGAAATATCTACTAATACGCTATCTCGCCTTGTAATTTTTTTGTTCGCGTTTGCGGCGTTGCCAAGTTATAAATTATTTTTCCAAATTTTTAAACAAATATCCCCGATTTTAATTTATTTTAAATAGAATCCTCTACTTATTTTTATTGCAATGATATGCACATGTCGAACTTAGTAAGATCTCAAAATTTCAAAATTTTGTTTTAAGTACTTACTGAGATACGGCAACACCGCTTTTTCAGTAAACGGTACCGGAACGCTTAAATATTTCCAAAATCGCCACAGCTGGAGAGGTAAAATTCAATATTTGGGGGTTTTTGAACATATGGAATTCAAAAACGCTAACAGCAGTGTTGTCAGATTTACCATTTTTACGTCATAATTTTGAATGGAATGCCCTATTTATGAAGTCTAACGTAAAAGTGGTAAATCTGACAACACTGCTGTTAGCGTTTTTGAATTCCATATGTTCAAAAACCCCCAAGTATTGAATTGCATCTCTCCAGCTGTGGCGGTTTTGGAAATATTTAAGCGTCCGGTACCGTTTACTGAAAAAGCGGTGTTGCCGTATCTCAGTAACATTAATAGAAACAAAATTTTGAAATTATGAGATCTTACTAAATTCGACATGCGCAATTCATTGCAATAAAAATAAGTTGAGGATTCTAAAATACATTAAAATCGGGTATATTTGTTTACAAATTTGGAAAAATAATTTATAACTTGCCAATGTCGCAAACGCGAAAAAAATATTACAAGGCGAGATAGGGTACTTATTAGTAGATATTTCGATTTAAAATAAAAAACAGGGTGTTACATTTAAAAAAACAAAGTAAAATGACCTTCAAGTTGCTGTAATTTAAAATTCTGCAAAAACACCCTGTAGATACAAATCGCTGGTGACGTCCAAACTAATATCCACTTAATATTCAAGTAACTCGCTGTATAATATTATTAAGAAAACCTAAAGGAATAGAAATAGCTTTGTTAAATTCACAGCTCAAAGTTACAATAATATTGGAAAGCTTCTAGATATGGTTTCGGTGGAATTTGTTTCGAGGCGTTTTTTTAAATCACTCTAACTAGTTGAAATATTCTACCAACTTTAGGTTCTAAGATCTGAGGAGGACAAATGTGTGTGCGTTTGGAAGACATACTATTCACCTAATTGAGACAAAAAGATCAAGTAGGTATGTCAACAATATTTGTCTAGCGATCCAAAATTTGTGGTATTTGTATCTATTTGTGGTATTTTTGGGACACCCTGTATAATATACATGAAATAGCGTACGCGTAATGAAATGCACCACACATTTCATTTCCTGTTTGGATTCACTGTAATTCGTGAGGAGCTGGCTTGCGTCTGGTTTTTTCTTTCACCGGTATTGCACATACCTAACAAGACTGGTGTTTCCTGTGTCAAGAAGCAATGTTAATCTTTTTCCTACTTCTCCGTCTGAACTTGCATTTATTTTAATTGCCACCATGTTCGTGTGATTTCTAATTGTGTTTGTATTTGCTGATCACCATGGGCGTCTACACAGTTTTTTGTAATGCTTTGATTTTATGACATGAGAGTGATAAAAGATAGCATTTTATATATCTTTGGCTGGAGTAGGATAAGCGGAGAATAAGGTGTGCAAAATTGAGAGAATAATGTTTATTTTATTTTCTACAATTTCTGACAGAACTACCCATATTACTTTTTACGGTTATAAAAACAGTCCGTTCTTACCACTTTTTTTTAGTTTAATTCGGACATTGTAACGACAAATATTAGGATATATGGTGTGCCACTTTCAATGGAACAAAATAAAATATAATAATAAAATCTCTTCTCTAGAATCTTATCTATTTTTAGTTTGTTGTGTCTTTTGACCTGCTGTAAATACTCTTCTGTATGAAACAGTTAACTAAATGTTACATTACCTTACCTTAAAATAACATTCCTTTTTGAATTATAGGCAAAAAAGTGCTTCATATAAGGAAATCATTCATATTTCACCTGTTCTTGATAAGTTTGATAAAATTTTTTGGTCCGATGAGTTTAATGCTGTCTACTATTTACTGTCACTGTTATTAACGCAACTTTGCAACACGTAAAATAATAGGCTGAATACATCTTGACGCGTTGACGGGTTAAGTCTCATTTTAGAGTCTTAGGACCGGTTTCTCAATGTCCAGTTAAATATTTATCTGCAAGATAACAGCAACTGTCAGATAAATTGTTTAAACAATTGAAGGCTAAACTTACGAAGTCACGTAAATCTTATCTGACAGTTGTATCCATAGCAACGCTATCTGGCAGATACCTATCTGACACTTTAACTGGACATTGGCCCGACCCTAAGTGAACCTTCCTTTTTTTAGATAAAGACTATTTAACTATTTTTACGTAGTTTTATAATTGTATAAAAATGTTAACCTTAAAGGAATTTACCAAGAAGTTTACAGATATGTATATCCTACAATTTATTAGCAACAGTATAGTCCTACCAAGATCTTACGTATATATTCTAACAGTACTAATCACAAAATAGGTAATAGCATACGTATGTAGAAAATACCTTTACCTTCATTACATTTTCAAAGTTTGTACAGAAATTATGTATTAGAAAAAAAGTAAAGTTTGAAATGGGCGGGATACCCCACGAAAACGTAACTTAAGGAGCCAACCTGTTAATCATTAACGCATCAACGGAGGTTTTATGACGTTTTGGTATTTATTTATTCTAAAAAGTGTTTTTTGTATAACCCGAAGATTTGAAGAACGATTAAGACTTGCACATGTATGTTACTCACACCTGACAAATGTTTCCTGTTGGTCTTGATAGATACATATCGATTACCGTTTAGTCAAACCACAGATTATTCGATACTCATTAATTTTTTTCTATGGCAGCTCTCACAAGAACCTCTTCATGGCCAACCACCACATGCAGGTAGCACAAAAAGTCCTGTATCAGTATTTTAATTATGACTTGATTGATTTTTTTTTACACACAGAAAACTGAAGCATTGTCTGCTATAATCCATGGTCGTCACGGGTTTAACTAATATTTATTCTGTTCATACATACATTTACAGGTATTTGTAAAAGAACCGTAGTCTCCAGTTAAGATTTTAGTGTAGAGGAAAGGCGCCTGGTGAATCATCATCATAGTCACAATGTCTTAACAGACATGTTGTGAACTCCTAAAATGCATTAAGTCGGAGCTAGAGTATTGCCGACACGAATATTATCAATAGTTTTGAGAACTGTAGCTCGCCATCGTTCGCGATTTGTTGTCAGATTAGTGGCGTTCTTGACACTCATATCCAGCAACTGTTTCGTCGTATCCTCCCAGCGTGTAGGCGAGCAGCCACGGCGCCGCCCACTCGGGGCGTGACCCTGAACTACAAGTTTCTCCATATTATCGCTTCTGTGTATATGTCCGAAGAATGTAAGCATTCTCGACGACACAATGGAGGGTAGTCTCTTTGGATTACCGAGCTCTTCCAATATGGAAACATTAGTTCGACAGGCGGTATAAGGAACTCTCAGCAAAAAGTTGTATATAAAAGTTGTAGCCACGTTTATGCTCCTTGCTCAGAAAATATTTAGATTTATACACGGTGATCCATAACTACGTGGTGATGCGAACATATATTTTTTTAAATGAGATACCCTGCATATTATCTCATTTTTAGATTCTACTAATAATTTCTCTTCTCACGATATAATGTATTATACCATTATACAGGGTATTTCAAAAGTTATGACCATTTTTATATCCAAATCGCTGTCAAACGGAAGTACTGTACATCAAAAAGTAATGAATCGAAAATTATTTTTTACACGGGAAAGATTAAAAATATCTTCTAGTTTTAAAATCGGCTAAAAAAAAAAGCCCGCGATGCATATTCGTATACAGGGTGATGTAGAATGCAAACTCCAGATTTTCTCTATTTTTTTTGAAATGTACCCCCAATATTTTATTATAGCAAAGAATTGCTTTTAATATGCTATTTCTTCTTTGTATAGCACTTGTATAGATATTTCGATTTTTCGGTAAATTTAAAATATAGCTTCTATTTGTGTACTGAAATTTATTTATTTTGAGAACGTATTATCGAATTTGTTTTTTGTTTAACAAAAAACTAAATTATAAGGTCATGATAGTATTTGATGAAGTCAAAATTCTGAATCATCGAGATAATAAGGTCAAGTATGCTGAGGAAACAATTTTGTAGGCGTGATGAATAATTAATTATCAAGCAAATTCATCAGGTAGGCTTTGAAAAATTGACAGGTTTCATAACCTGCTCAATAATTCCGTAGTGTGAAAAACGAGCTTTGAAAATTAATTTTTCCATTGAGGGTATTTAGGAGAATCTTTGAGAAATTGTCTACTTGCCTCTAGAATATATCAACTATGAACAGAAATATCCAGAACGGAGGCACTCTAAAACTAATGCGTTTGAAAGATTGAAGAATCGTTTTATTTGGGCTGTATCGTTCATTATTTCATAGCCTACCTGATAGATCTGCTTGATAATTATGCATGACGTCTATAAAATTGTTTCCTCATCATACTTGACCTGTAATATCTCATTAATTCAGTGTTTTGACTTGATCAAGTACTATTATGGCCTTATATTTTAGTTGTTTGTTAAGTAAAAATAAAATTTGATAGTAGTTTCTTAAAATAAATAAATTTTAGTAAACAAATAGGAGGTATATTTAAAATCTGTAGAAAGATCTAAAATATAATACTTGTATAACAAGTGTTATACAAAGATGAAAGGGCATATTAAAAGCAATTATTTGGAATAATAAAATATCTTTGAATCTTCATCATTCGTTATTAAAAACAATGATCACTTTGTTTCATGTGAAACGACTTAACTGCTTTGCTCAAGCCCGCTGTCCACTGCTAAAAGCAGTAGAAGAACCTTTCCTCTGGTTGTATTTTGTTCGTAACCTCCGTGTAGGTCCTTGGAAACTGTGCCTGTAAAATCGCGTAGGTTTCCACAACACCATGTTGGTACACGAAAACACGGAGGCGAGATACAGCTTCGTTTTTTATAGAAAGCAAACACCGCATCGTGTATTCAGTAGTGCGTCGGTAAAGATGCCGTAAACTATTTGAAAAAATTGGTGTAGCTATGAAACGTTTTAGATCGTTTATACAGTAAGGTTTGGTTCTTTTGTAGAAGTGACCACAAAGTGATAGTGTTTGAAAAAACGATGACACAATAATTGAAATAATTAAGAATCAGGATAAAGAATACACGACACGAGTAATTAAAATGTCATTTTGTGGAGGAATGGAGTTCTGTTGGATTATGGGAATCAAGAAGCGAAACTATCCTTCCTTATTGGACGAAGATGAGCTGACTAAAAGAAGAAAGGGTGAAAGGGTAATGTTGATGGTTTTTTACTATATTTTTAATTGCGAGAGTTAGGGGTTTTTCCGAAAAGGGTGTCACGGTAGGGCAGATAGGGGTAATCCACATATTTTACTACTTATAGGTAATTTTATAGACGAAATCATTCAGGGATCATCACAGGAAAGGCAAATGCTTCTTGGCCTCTCCTGTGCTTACTTAAGTGTACTTTTATAAACTGAAAAATAGCTTGATTGTATAATGTAACAATACCCTATATTGGAAGAACGGAAATCATTAGTAGAATTTGAATATGGAATAATATATAGGGTGTCTCATTTAAAAAAACGCATGTTTGCATCACCACGTAGTTATGGATCACCCTGTATAAATCTAAATATTTTTTGAGCAAGGAGCATATCCGGGGCTACAACTTTTATATACAACTTTTTTAGCTATTTTCTACAGTAGTGGTGTTATCGACCGAGCCGATACTAAAAACTCGTCCTGTATATAAACCTACCGTCTACTTTCATAACGGCACTTATTTCTTTCCAATATTTTTCTATCGCAGTGCGGTTATAGTGCAGCTTTTGTCTTTTATCCCAAATAGGGGTTTTCGCAAACACTGAAGCATGGCAGACTCTATTCACTAGGCCGGAGCATTGAAATATGGCAACACTGAATAGCGGGCCGAGCTTTTACTTGTTTTTAAGGCATTAGTGTAATCTTCTAGAGTAAAAAAGAAGATTGGGAGGTGATTTTTAATGTGTTTCTAATTATTTACCTGCACAAACGAAACTATAAAGATAAAAAGATGCCTGCAAAGTGGGTAGTACCAGGTTGCACTAGCAATTGTGCGTCCAATAAGGGACATAAACAGAGGTGGGTGAAAGGTATTCCTCGGACATCTACATCGTATGAGGAACAGGTGTCTAATCTAAATCATTTAGTAGTATTAAATACGTCACCCTCGATAGTTTCATCCATCACAGTGTTGATCTTACAAACAGATTAAGATTTGCTATGCAGCTGGTTTTTTAGAAGTTCATCATTGAAAGTGTCGAACTCACTACTGAGATCCCATAACATTTCAATGGGGCATTCACCTGCCTCAATCATATGAATAAGGGCTCCATAAAATAGTGTATTGCAGTCACAGTATATTTTCCAGTTCGAAAATCGTGCTCGATAACTTTTACTAATTTTTTATTGCTTCTAAAATTCAGCTAAATAAATATCTATCCGACATGAGTTCTTACAATCCATAAATATGACGATGGTAATAATACGTCTTTATTCGCTTGTTATTAAAAATAAACTAGTAATAATTGTAAATGTAAATATAAATGACCAAATGAAAAGGTAGTGTCACCACCACGGTGTTGTTCAACTCAATCTTTAATATTAATTTCCTTGTTCATTGTGGCCAACAAGACTAGTTACATAAAGAAACAAAGCAGGGAATCAAAATAGAGCAATGCCTATTAGTATCTAATTACAGTCGCTCTATTACCGCTGAGTAAATAAATTATGCTTCATTAATTGACGCAGACCGCTTACATAAAGGCAGGAACATAAAAAGCCTCATTTGTTACCAAAAGTGGTTTCAGAATTTTTCTGGTAGCCGAGCTAATTTATCACATTAATAAATTTTACGTAATTACCGGTATTGCATTACTAATAATATCACGACATTGGTGCGAGACAGTGCAGATAATTTCAGTACATTTAGATTAATTATATGCGTAGACATGTATTCAACTTGTAAACTTGCAATATCTGTTTGATACTGTATGTTAAGTGAGAATTATATGGGGTTCTACAACAGACATAACCTATTCTCAAAGACAAAACTAAAGAGCAAAATGTGAGCAGTCGGTGTGGCAACAGCGCATCACATGTTCTGCATTTTGCCGCCTCGGACAACAGCAAATCCGAACACAGATGAAAAAAAGGGTTGTTGTGTCTAGAAGGTCTGTTTTTACAGAGAATCACAAACCAGTCAGAGCCAATCAGTATTCGCCATTGCAGTTGTCAAACTATTTCTGACTAGTACTGGCCAATCAAATTGACGCTAACTAGTTTGTGATTGCTGTAAAAACAGACCTATTGTCTCGCACGCAATTGTGCATCGTGCAACCTTTTTGTTCAAAATGTTCATTAGCCACTACTAATGATTCAGAAAATGTAATTCACGCCAAATTTGCCACGACTAGGCGTGATTAAGAAAAGTAATACGTATCATATCGAGACAGATTTCACCTAGATGCATTTAGCCATTATGTTCCACTTCCTATGTAGTTATGTGGACCATCTACAAAGCTTAGTGATTCAGTAGGTAGGTATTAATAACCCACACAGAGCAATCATTTTCCTTGCCATATTATAAATATAATTATGAAATTATGGCCCTCAACGTGTATCGGCTCCGCAGAAGTTATTTCCTACTAAAAGTTATTGTTATTATATTTTATTGGCATCTATTATGATTTCTCTTAGAAACCAACATAAACATTACGCGGGAATACTTCATTAAATTATATCATTCGTTCAAAGCCAACAGATGTCTATCAGAAAGGTGAGTAACCTTACATTCACCAACTGTGTCTGTTGAGGTACCTATCATGAAATCGGATTTCTATTCAGTGCATTTTTATAATTTCAATCATACCGACCAAATTTAAACTTTAAACATTGTCGTATAATATGTAGGAGACATGGGTAAACTAGAACTTGTACAGTCAGTCGTCAGGTTTGATCATCTTGATATACAGGGTGTCCCACGAAGACAAGCAATATATCGGAACTGAGCAGTAGTAGCGATTTATAATTTTTGGGGGTGTAAATTAGAGCAAATATAGTATCTTTTTTTATTGTTGCGTCAATGAGGTATTTGTTTTTGGTCACGTGACGTCCGATTCAAAATTTTTAATGAGACACCCTGTATATTTGTGACTTTTTGTGTTCCTCCCGATAAAAGAATTCCAACAAACTAGCACACTTGGGGTCTAAAGTGATTTATTCAAGAGCTACAGGTACGTAAAGGATGGTACCACTACCATTGATAATAACATGTACCCCTACAGTTAAATTACTTCGGTAGTGTTTCACGAGCGGCCTTTAATAATTTTGCGTAGCCTATGTTGTCGCTAACCGAACGAACACTCAACTTATAGTCTTAAGATCCGAATATAAGACGACCTTCACCGAACTGGTTAATGGATGAAAACCATTTTATATTAAATTTAATATGTTAAGAAACATATCGCGAGTGGGTTGGCTGAAAAATTTCAGTCCAGGATATGATTGATTTAATATTTAATAATTAATTTTTTTTTAAACATTTCACTGGTTGCGTTAATAGACAAATCACATACCAATCGAAAGTATGAAGCCCATAGAATATTCAAACGTTAGGTTGGCTACGTTTTTCCCGTCCCAACTATAGGGTAGGCAGGTATAAACAGGTACATCAATAATAGTGATTTGCATCGGTGTGGTTAATGCATGAAACTTATATCAAAATAAAGATAATTTTATTGCAAACACGTCTGCAAAAAATCAGTCTGGAATTCCGGTTGTCGAATTATAAAGATCAAAGTATTGGTGCTAGTGAATACGTGCGCCAGAGAGGTCCGAGCGATTTATCCCGTGTATTAACAAAGGACGCAGCATAGCAGCTGCGTGTAGCTCAACCATTGAATGAAACAGAGTGCGCCTGTCATGTCTCCGTGAAATTGAAAAGGATAGCGATATACTCGTAAATACTGTGCATCATTGTATTGGAAAACTTTGCCTCATTCTTGGGAATTGAAAAAGCGTGCTACTACTACTACTATACTGATTGCTGTTATTTATAAACATTAAATTGTGATAAAAAATGGCTAAAAAGTGTTTTCTACGCAATTTGGACGATGATCTTGATTTTAACGATGAAACGTATAAAAACTGTTCGTTGAAATTAAATTTCCGTAAAAAGGGAAATTTTAAATACAGTGGCGTTGAGTTAACCAATGCATCACTCGTTTTTTGTAGGTTATCATACCACGTGCTACAAAAAATTGACTGCTTTGGGTAAACAGTATATTGAAGAGTTTAATAAATTCCTTGGTGAGAATACGGTAATTGCATAATAATTTAATAATTTCACCTTCAAAAATATTAATAAATTATTAGTGCTCCAAAATATTGCACAGCTTTTACGAATGTATCGCTATCCTTTTCAATTTCACGGACACATGACATGCGCACTCTCTTTCATTCAATGGCCGAGCTACACGCAGCTGCTATGCTGCGTCCTTTGTTAATACACGTGATAGTTCGCTCGGACCTCTCTGGCGCACGTATTCACTGGCACCAATATTTTGATTTTTAAAATTCGATAACCGGAATTCCAGATTGATTTTTTGCAGACAATCCTATATCGACGTGTTTGCAATAAAATTATCTTCATTTTGATATAAGTTTCATGCATTAACCACACCGGTGCGAATTACCATTATTGATGTACCTGTTTATACCTGCCTACTTTATAGTTGGGACGGGAAAAACGTAGCCAACCTAACGTTTGCATATTCTATGGGCTTCATACTTTCGATTGGTATGTGATTTGTCTATTAACCAAACCAGTGAAATGTTTGAACAAAAAATAATTTTTAAATATTAAATCAATCATATCCTGGACTGAAATTTTTCAGCCAACCCACTCGCGATATGTTTCTTAACATATTAAATTTAATATAAAATGGTTTTCATCCATTAACCAGTTCGGTGAAGGTCGTCTTATATTCGGATCTTCTACTATTACGTTTGTCAATTGAAAAAAATATAGCCCTTAAGTAGCATTTATAGTGCGGTAAGGTAAGAGGTAACGTACAGGTACATTACAGCACTATAAATGCACCCTTAGTTGTCTAACAGTGAGTCAACGCTTATTCAATAATAATGTTTGCTGTCTGTTCTCACCTTCACGTTACCGCGCAACACATAGCAAGTATATTATATTAATCGTTGCAGATATTACCAGAAACCGTAATAACATGATCATTCCAAAGTGAAGGCCTTCCAATCGAAGAAGTGTGTACGTACGTAGAAGTTCTGTATAGAAACAACAAACTCTCTGAAAGGTTGTTAATAAATAAGATATTCCGAGCAGCGGGATTCGAATACGAGTACGAGCTACGAGCATTTCAAGACAGGTGGAATCTGATAATGTGAGCGAGGTTGTACGTTCAGCCGAAAGGTCAGATGATTGCCGTAAGGCGGTACCACCTCAGTGGTCTCACGTTTCCTACTTATTATAGGCACTAGAGCGTCTGCGAGGCATTCTGCTTGGATGCATTGGCCATATATACTGTCCGACCAAAAACACTAGAAGTCGATGTCGATAGCATCCACACAACTAAAAAAGTATTTACCTTTGGAATTGGATCGGTCTAAGGGGTCTCGGCAAGGACGGGTCTCGGTAATAGCAACGAACGTAAACATAAGAAGAGTTAAGGTGCACTCATAGTAGGCATTCACAGTAGCGGCTTATAGAAGCGTTGGAGTGCGTTGGCCAACGCCGAGTCCCCTCGGCAGGTAGAAGCAGGCCGGCGCCGGTTCCGCACGTAGTCAAGCACACCAGTGCATGGTACAGTGAAAACAGACAAGAAAAAGAACACAAAGATTGGCCAGTCGCATCTAGACACGGTATAGGAAACATGCAATAAGGGTTCAAAATGTTGCCTATTATTGGCAAAACAATGAGGGAAAGTTGCAAAAACACTGGAAATGATTTCCCTGAGGGGCTAGAGGGTACAGTAGGGGGTGGAATAGTTTTTGGTTAAAAAGTTGTCTCTCTGGACAAATATTTCGACGTGTCTTGGCGTTTTTTCGTTTAATCAGCGGTTTTGTGATAAATCGGTGGTGGGAAGTTGTCAAATGAACTATTAGTACATACATTATGTAGACTCACATCATATACATTGGAACCATTTAGTTGAAATTTGTCAATCAGATGAATATGTGACTGATAGTGTACATGTTCAACGAATTCTTGTGCGCGTCTTATTAAGGAAGCTATCCACTCTGGTAGAGACTGTTTGAATCGCTTTGTAAACAAGTTTTTGGTATCAAAAGGGAGAAGTGTTGTATCATTTTGGCGCTAAATTGAGATATGAGTTATGACCGCCGCATGACTGATTTGTTTGGTTTGGGAATTATTGTGGTACCTAGCCTACATCTAGTGTTGTCGTTGTGTATAAATGTGTTATGCTCATTTGAATATATCTCTGATACTAAGTGATAGTACGTAGTAAATACAATTGCCTAACGTTATATATTTGGGTCTCGTAATATCACTGGTCGGGTACATTGTTATTTAGTTAAACATTAATATTAGAATAGCTTTTACTTCCGATACACACCGATAGGTGAGGGGATTATTGGGATCGCGAAAATTATCGATTTTGAGATAATCTGCTTTGTGGGCATTGGGAACAACATTGACATTGGACGCGCTACATAAGGAGGCTCCTGCATTTGGCAACGCATGAGGAACGACCTGGGTTTGGTGGGAATTCCCATGTCGGACAGATCCTTAGGGCTGGCCCGTCAGGTATAAGATAATTATAACATCATTAAATGCTCATTCCTTCCAACATTTTTCTATCGCAGTGCGGTTATAGTGCAGCTTGTGTCTTTTATCCCAAATAGGGGTTTTCGCAAACACTGAAGCTATAAGTAATTCTTTATCGCTACTCATCTTCAACCGGCACAGACGAAACCAGATAGCGAACTAAATTTCTGTTACTATAAAGGCGTTCAAGCGGGCTTCCGACGCTGTTAAGCGGTCGAAAACTCAGTTGAGCAGGTGAGCCTGCATGCGGTACCTGCATGCCCTTGCACGCTCACTAAAAAGCCCCACTGTGTTTGCGCGCATAGTTCCATAAACGGCTAACGGCTTATGTGACAGATAGGTAGGTGGTAAGTAAAGAAAGAGATGTTTTATAACTGTAATTAGTTTTTGCCATTTTATAATACTATTTTGTTTTGGTAGGGGGGTTCTGGACAGAGGTAAGGCGCTATAGTCTGAAATACACGGAATTTCTGTATTCTAAAGAAAACCGCTTTTTTACAGGTGGAAATGGGTGCTGACTATGTAGTGTATAGTGTATATTTCCCAGTGCTATACAGGTCTCCCAACTAAAAATCTTTTATCTATGCATGTCTCATAGGGCTGCAATATCTAGTCCTATGATTTTGAATGACTGATGTCCCACGTAAGACGTGCCCTGTATATTTAGTGGACAGTGCACCTGTTTATAGAATGTAGTGATTTACTTTATTTAATCAAGTGTACCCAATAAAAAAATGGAAGCATACACATACTTAGAATGTTAAAGCAGGTTGTCGTGCAACAAAAATATATGTGAAATTAAATTGAAATAAAAAATTAAAATTGGCAATGATTGATAATATATTTCTCCACAAGTCGAAAGTGTACATATCCATCGATGTCTATGTGAAGTCCATCAGCGTAAAACGAGAGGACAGTCACTTGAAACAAATATCATGAAGTATCTATAGAATAGACAATTCGAGCTGTGTGTCATAAAATACTTTGATTACATTGTGATGTGATTTTTTTTTGAGAGTATTTGGAAACCAAGTATGGATCTTTCACTGTATGACAAAATTTTTATTTTTATAATAAATAACAGGTCAAATAAACTACCACTTCTACTTCTTCTTCTTCTAGAACTATTGTTTTGCCAAGTCATGAAAATATTAAAATATTGACTGAGGACAGAGGCAATAGAAAACTTTTGAAAATATTCTAGTCAATCTTGGATATTGTTGTATGTTGGCCTAGAGCCGCTTAGAATTCTTTCACAAGGCTGTGATGTGTTAATGAATAAGTGAATGTTGACCATGTACCAATGTACTTCTGCACTAACATCGAGTATTTTTATCTTAGATACTTTTTGAGCGATTCCAGGCTGGTATCGATACTTTTGTATGTGTATCAGTGTATAATTATTGTGGGGTGTAATCAATTGCACAAAATTCTCTGTACGAACCAAACGCGCCTATTGGTCTAAAAAATATCGAGTTGGTACCGGTATCGATATTTTCATTTTCGCATCTCTACCCAAACTTCACAGCCGTAAAAATCATCCATAAATCCTCCCAAGGTCAAATTTTGTGGGAATCATTTTTATATAGGAAATCCTCAGAGAGATTATGCTGGTTGTTTACTATGCTGTGGTTTGACGTTTGATGGCATGGCCACCTTTGCAGTTATTCTAGATTATAGCGTCTATGTCTATGTTAGCAGATGTGTTTGCAAGACATCGGTAGTTCGGTACTGGTATATAGTGGGCGTCGTTCATAAGCCACAGCTGGAGCGTCAATTATGAAAAATAATTCACGCTGTTTATTTATAAAGTAGTAGGTATTACCTGTTCGAAAGTAGTTTGGTAATCCTGTATAACTTAATGGAAGCAGATACATTATTTTCTCTGTTTTTAGTATATTTATTTCGAATGAATCCAAAATCTCTAAACCGAATATCTATTTTTCTTGGTTCAAATAATACATCATACATTTCCTATCAAGCAAATTATCTTCGAGTAGAAGCACATATCCTTTTCGTAATTAAAATTATCCATATTCTTGAATTGAGGATTTGTGTCTGGGTGTGTCAAACTTGTTACGTAGATTAGAGCTCTGATCAGTGGACTTGTGAACTCTCATTAAAGTTTTTGGAACTTATGCTACCTATCTGGCCTTTAGAATAAATTTATTGTGTCGAGCAGTATATATTTTACCATCAATCATTTGTCTTGGTGTGTAGTTTGCTGAACGCGTGGTGAATGATTTGAATATTATGCAACAAATCTGTCTAGAACTATATGATCATTTCGAGAAACGGCCTTATACTGTTACGTAAGATTAAGTAGTCCTCCTATTCTGTGTGAATATTATAATATAGGTAATGCAACGTATTCTAGGTGTTGTAGGAGAGGTATATAAATAATAGCTATTCTGAAAGTTAACTGTTAACGTAGTAGACCAGTGTTACAAGTTGAATCCCGGATCCTAAGTACGTCATACTGCTCTTCTGACAGAGAAATAAAATCTAATTCGTTAGAAACAAAACAGTATACGAACGTCTTGGATTCCTAAACAGAAAAAAAATTATTGACAAAAATCGTTTTGGAATAATAGACAGTACAAAAATTTATTGATTAGCTGCCATGGGATAATGATGGCCTAACAAACTATTCCTCCTTGATTTGAAAAAACTCCGGCGTCAGTACCCCTTTTGGTTCCTTTTGCAGCATGTATACAAAAAGTAAATCTTTTTGAAAACTATTCCGCCTCATTATTTAAATAGTTCATATTTCATGCCAGAATTGCTTCACTCTTTTTTTTATTTCCTAAGCACCTCAATATCAATCCATAATAAAATCTAGAACAAAAATTGTAATCTTTTTAATAAGCTATGACAACAGCATTCTTTGAACCTATGCCCGATCGATAAAAACGTTTAATTATGATTGATAAAAATTTAAGCTGTGATGTAAAATATTACAGGCATATATTGGATTCGGAGTCCAAAAACATAGTAAGAGAATATTTTGAAAGATCCCCATATATTATAAATTACACAAAGTATTCCAGATGAATAATCACCACTTTTATTTAAACTTGCGACGATCGTTTCGACACACAGTGTCTTTTTCAAACAATGACTCTAAACTTACAATACTAGGCTATTTATATAAAATATACATGCTTAATGGTATAACTATTATGGCTAATCGTTTGTTCTCCGAAAACCATGGGACAAATTTAGTAGGGGTGAATTATTTAAATCCGTTTGGTCGTTAAGTAGGTTACCTGAACATTTGAGCTTGTTGATTTCTAATGCTTCTAAAAAATTTAATTTGCGTCCTTTTTGTTCTATGTGTAATATTTGAAAATCTTCGTTAAAATGATGGTTTTCGGGGATCAAATGATTGGCGTAATTTGAATTACAAAGTTCGTTAACAAATGATTTCTTGTGTTCATTGATGCGGGTCTTAAAAGCTCTCCCACTTTGTCCAATATATACTTTAGGGCAATCCACACATTTTAATTTGTAAACACCAGACTTTTCGTCTTTATTTGATTTCGTTTTGTTGTTTTTAATTAAGTTGCCTAGTGTCTCTTTGCATCTGAATGATATATTGCGGTCCAATTTCTTGAGTTTAAGAGCGATGTTTTCCGATAGCTGTCCTGTGTATGTAATTGAGTTATATGCTTTATTAGATAGATTGTCGGTGATCTTAGGGTAAACTAAATTAACTGCTTTTTTGAATTGCTTCTTGCTTACTATAGAATCAATTAGAGAAGGATTATAACCGTTGTTGGAGGCAATTTGTTTTATTATATTTAGTTCTTTATTATAATTTTCGTCATTCATGGGCACGTTAATTAGTCTATTGACATAACTGTGATATGCTGCAATTTTATGTGAATATGGGTGGTTGGAACTGCTGTGTATTGTGGTATCTGTGTGTGAGGGTTTATGATAAATTGAATATGTATGTTTGTTTTGTTGTAATTTAATTGTTAAATCTAAGAAGTTAATGGCATGATCTATTTCTTTTTCAAGTGTAAATTTGATTGCAGGATGTAATTTGTTAATTTCGTTCAGGAGATTATGTAGTTGTCTGTCAGTTCCGGTAAAACAGATTATTATGTCGTCTACATAACGATACCAATATATACATTTATTGAAATATGGTAATAGTTGAATCTTTTGTTCAAGGCTGTCCATAAACATTTCCGCGAGCAAAGAACTTAGTGGGTTGCCCATTATTAGTCCTTCTTTGGATATGTAGATTTTTTCGTTAAATTCGAAATAATTTTGATCCAAGCAAACTATTAGTGTATCGAGGATGTCCTGTTTTATTATGGGGTTTGTGTTGTTATTTGATAAATGCTCGTCGACTATATTTATTACGTCTATTGGTGGTATACTGGGAAAAAGGTTTTGTACATCAAATGAGGCTAGGATAGCTTTATTTGGAGTTATACCATTATGCATGTATATTTTATATAAATAGCCTAGTATTGTAAGTTTAGAGTCATTGTTTGAAAAAGACACTGTGTGTCGAAACGATCGTCGCAAGTTTAAATAAAAGTAGTGATTATCCATCTGGAATACTTTGTGTATCAATGGATCTCCATCAAGTAACGGCCAACTCCATCGACTATTATAAATTACACTACAAACTCCCCACCCACATCATTTAAAACTATGAGAGACCCCAAGAGCGCACAAAAGCGAAGCATTTTTCGCTGTATTTTAAAATTATAATTCCGGATTTAAATTTAGCCGCTACATTGGGCTTGACCTGCTTGAGTAATGTTTCTACATTTCCCCAGGTACTGTCTGAGATTGCTGCTGTTCAACTGGAGAGAGATATATGAACTAAGGCGATGTCAAAAAGTTCGCTATTATTATAAAAGCATCGTATTTTTTCTTCTATATAACTTGATTTTGTCGGCAGCGGTTCAGCTACATTTCATCCACAGGATGAAATAGAACTGCTAGATAAATGGGATTTAGGTGTATGGCAAATAAATTAAAACATTACATTAACTTGATGCAATTAATACAAGTGCGAATGTGCAAAATGCTAACTTCTGATGGAAAAAAATGGCAGTTGGAAGCAACGGTTGGAAGACGAACCGTAGGGTTGACAGATTTTTTGGTCCAGTTCAGTTATAGAAGCGGAAATGAGATTGCATTCTGTTTTATTATAATGACCAAACTATGGATATATTTTTATAAATGCCTCGATTAATAAAAACATATCCATAGGTCGCTGATGGAATGGAACGTTTCCTAATTTTGTTGGGAGCGGCCATGGCCTCCATGGATACGTCCTTGTACTAAACTGAAAATATGTTCCAGTATAAATTATAAGGCTACTCACTAATCTTACATATTTTCTTTCAGGTAAGTTGTCGGGTCTATCAGCCAAATGTCCAAGTACAAATGATGGTAAGTTTAAGCCACCGGTGATGTTATAGTATATTGTTCAATGAGCGAAATGACAGTAATACCAATAACTGAAGATTTGGCATATTTTTTTATTTTTTGACCATATACCCACCACCACTGGATCTTCTGCCAACAACAGCAAAGCTTCTTCATTCTCGTCACACCTCTCTGAGAAATTTATTACCAAAGCTAAACAGTGGTTTACCTTCTCGTTTTTTCATGCTGGTTTCAAATCTGTATGTAGTGTTTCTCTAGCACCTGTAATTTTGGCTGTCTTTTGTATACGGACAGACGGGCGGACGGACAGACAGGCGCTCTGCATAAGCTCTCCTCAGTGATAGTGAGAACTAAAAAAAAGTAGTTGAGATCTGTGACGTAAATGCTATTAAACATCCAAAGAAAACGTTCTTTCAAATCCAATTTTTTTGCAATTACAATACACATAGTAACTTCTTCTGTTGTTGTTGTTTCACGAAGCAACATTCTTATGAGAGAAGCAATAAGCTGGTTACAACTTTTGTAATATTTTGATTCACAACATTTTAGTTACAGTTCAGTTATAACGAATACTATCATGTAATTTGATATTGTGTGATGTGCATCATTACGAATTCCGGCCTTCCGGTTCGAACGAACAGCTTGTATGCATCCTTTCCTGTCACACGGGATCAATGTCTGGTATAGTTGGCTGAAAAATAATGGTATACACATGTATGTTGCGACTGACTAATGGAACGATGCCATGTAAGGTCTAGCGATGAACCAAGGGTACTAAGTCAAAAAAATGGTATTGCAGGCTCTTGTAGTTGTCAGAAAAAATAAAACTTGTCGGACATTATCTAATCTTGTTTTAACTAGATAATCAATATGATACAACAAATAAAGCCGTGGACTTAATCTTGTCATTTCTACACGGTACAATGGAAGGCCATATCAATATGGGGACAACCAATATGCTGGCAGTAAATACCAGAAATCACATCAGTTTGGCGAGGGTGTATGATATTATGCCAAATTGACATATTTTCCCACAGTCAAGCTGCGCTTAAGGCACTTCACTACACCTCTAAGATGGGTATGAAATTGCAAAGGGACTTTTGTTAGTGTAAGAAAATAACCTAATATAGATACCAGGTAATATACTGCTCAAGCAGCCGATCTTTTGGAAAAGCGATCTTCGTTGGTAATAGGGATTGCATATAACACTGCTACGCTCATAATTTTCAGAGGACAATTCATCGTTCTTGGAAAATATTGGCATGCTTGATTCACGTTAAGGCATTCATACCGAATGTGACAGAGAGGATAACAAGAACACCAGAGATTTCTAATGAAACTATGCATCGGTTGCTGCATACTACGCTACCATATTAATAGTTGAGCATTGAAGAATATGCAGAACAAAGAGTTTGCCAGGAGAGTGGAAACGGTTGTGTAGCTTCCCTGTAGTCAGGTGGAACAAATCTTGTGGAACCACTGGAGGAATGTAAAATAGATCTAAGTCACAGTACATCAGAAAGGGTGCTACAACGCAACAACGCCCCACGTAATTTGGTAAAATTTCATATTAAAGGGGATGGTCTATTATGTACTTTTAAAGAAGAAAATTGGTGAAAGAACCAGTTTTTGAAAAAAAAAAAATAGTTAAAGCTCTGTACTTTCACCACGCTTTCAAAACGTACCCGAACAGTACAAGACACAAGGCAATTTTAGAATCGAAAATCCGCATGACAGACTTCAATAGTATCACAAAGATGCAGTGTTGCCAGCGAGCAGCAGTTATCAGTTAATGTACTTCACAAAATTGTGCAATTGCAATTTTTTAGGTTAGTGAAAAACATGGAAAATTAATTCAATGTGTTTTGGAAAACATGAAAATAAATCATTTTGGGACTTTCATACACAGATGTTCAAAAGGGATTAAGTTTGACCTGATTTCGTTTTAGCAGAAAATGAAATGGAGGTTGAAGTTGGTGTCGTTATACTTACTAGGTTGGGTGAAATATAAAAGATATCTAAATTTAGGCTATTTTAGGTTTAATTAGGTTTGTACGAGGTGGTTACGGGGGGCCTGGTGGGCTTGCCCCCCCCCCCAGAGGTTACTGATATCAAATATGTCGAAAAATGTAACCAACCTCACCTCAGGTAAGATTGTCACCTGTTCGGCTTTTAGTGGCAACAGTCCAACGTCAGTCGCACGTTTCAATGATTTATTGGAGCTGATATCGGCCAAATATAACAATACAGCTTAATCACAAATAATATTAAAGCCACCGATTTTACATAAAAAGCTAATATACAAACTAAATAAAACAATAATACATACCTACTTAATCATAAACATCAGCTAGAAACAAAGGAACATTTGAAATAAGATATCTTTAAATTCAGATAGTTAAAAATGTAGAACGATTCACGTTTTTTTGTTATCCTTGCGCAGGAGCCATGCTAATCTTCATTCTTCTCTGTAACGTTTCAATCTTAGCATATATACGGTCGAAGCGATGTTAAATATCGAGCAAATGTTGGCAACACCGCATCTATTATCATCTGTCAAGCAGTACCTCACTTCTAAAATTGTATAGTTCTGTGTGCATGCCTTAGCCTTACTGAAATGTGAGGAAAATACAGTTTTTTCATTTTTTTTCCAAAAAACATGCTTCTCTCGCAAATTTTATTTTTCAAAATCACATAACAGACCATCCTCTTTACATTGATAACAAAATTTTCTTAAATCGCGTGGGGCGCCGTTGCGCAATGGACCCGTCAGAAAGTCGCAATTTTGATTTGTTTTGTTTCTTAGAATTCGAACAGTAGGGAGTGATAAGTCTAATTATGCCATACCTTGTGTTATCCATAGAGAGAGAGAGAGAGAGAAAGTGTAAAACACTTAAGTACAGACTTGTGGTAATTTTCTCGCAAAGGGTCTATGTAAGGATGAGCTCGCAGAGCCTCTCTATAATAGTGTTTCTGGTTCGGATGGCCTTTGGTGTAGTGGATGGAAAAATCAATAATTGTTAAATGTGCTATCCCCAATATTATTACCACCATTACAAAATTGCTATGCAAAATTTAATGTCGATCATGTGTAAATTAACACCAACAGGTAAGGCTGAGTTCGGAATTATCCTTAATCCGTGATACTGACAAGATTTGGTCGTAGTGGGAGCAATTTAGGTCATCAGGTTAGCTTGTTGCTATCACATCATGCCATCAGGTGCGCGGCTTTTATAGGGCTTCTATAAAAAGTGCACACAGGAAGTCGGCCATGGTCTGGCTTCTCCTCGAATCAGTGGCGATTCGTGAAACTATTTTCAAGGTGTTAAACAATGATCATTTGTAACAGTATCACATTAATCACGGCAAGTTCCAGATTTACGTCAATAGAAATCATAACAGACAATTTTTGTCTTTACTACAGTAACCTCTAAAGTGTAAGAGAATTCGAAGTGGGATAATAAGGCCTCGAGATCATTGCGTTTTTCAAATTTTTCCCTGAATATGCCAAGACGTTTATTATGTTTCCCATGGAATGATGAATGGGTATACCAAGGAACAAATAAAATGTATGATGATGTATGGAATATTACATTTGCCTCTATTTTGCGTTAAATTTAGCTTTACACAACAAATTAGTTTAGAAAAGGCCCCGAAAACATGATTTCTGGATGAATCCTGTAACAGGCAAATTACCAAGCATTAGACCACATTTTTAAGAACGCATTGCCTTTAGAGAATAAGCCCAGGTTAAATTAGTATGTGTTCTTTAGATTTTGTATATTTGTTCCCTACAGCGTTGTTTCCTACATGTCCAATATATGGTTCATTCTGGCAACAAACTATCATCTGTCAAGCATGCTCATCGTCCTGTGATAGTAACACAGAAACATGTTTCGTTAAATGTATTTCTCTAAAACTACACAAGACACCTTCCTCTTTAGTCCGAAAATCGAAAAATTCTAAACTTCTGGACATACAAAGTGTACTAGATCTTCTTTCTATTTCCAAATTATGGGCGTAGCCAAAAAAGTCTTTTGACTCATTTATGCATTGAATGCTTTAAGAATTTCTTACATATAAATAATAATCAACGTATGTATTCGTGAGATGTAGCGAGTCGCGGAACATAATAAGGAAGTATTAAACATACCTTAAAAACACAACCAAAAAGGATTTGTTGGTCATACATTCCTACTCTGGTTCACAGGGTCATTTTAATCGATTACTCAATATAGGAATATTTTTCAATCGCAACATTTTCTTTTAGCAACATCTCGGGCAACATAGGAGTAAGTGCAAATAATTTACTTTTACACATATTATTGCGTAAGAAAGTCTTAGTTTGAGCTGTTTCTGTATTTTTAGTCTTTTTTTTATTATTTCTGCGCCGTCTCTGGCACGATTTATAAAAATCATACGCATTTTCCATCCTCGCCACTGTGGTAATACTGCGTCAAAATTCCATTAAAATCAATTCAACAGGTTCCTCGTTACACAATATAATTCGATCTATGATCGTATGTTTACACCACAAAAAATTTCTAACTCCTTTAATCTCTGTAATAGGCAAGGCAATGTTCGGATGGGCCTAAAAAAGTTACTTATACAACAAAGCAACAACTTTTTCAATTTTACAACCCCCACCCCTCAACCACCACAATTTCACCCCCACCCAAAAGGTAAAAAATGATCAGGAATCCCTAAAACGCCTAAAAACGAAGTTTGAGCAATATTTATTTTTTTTTTTTCGTTTTTTGCTAATTACTCCGCCGCCCATGCACCGATTTTTAAAATTATAGGAACATTACCTACTACGACCCCACAGCATATATCGCTGCCCAAATTTCATCACAATCCATGCAGCGGTTACTGAGATTACGAGGGAAGAGAAACGCCAAAAGAAAGACAGACAGACAGACAGACCGACGGAAATGAGTGACGTGGATTTTCGTTATGTAGACATCATGAAACGCCCAAAAAGCGTATTATCTCAAAATCGAAAATTTTCGCGATCATAATACTCCCCTCACGTATCGGTGTGGGAAGTAAAAATCAAACTACACCACTGGATTCCGCAGAAAAATTCTATAAGGTTCTTTTTTAAACTTTTCAATAAAATAAAAGACAACCGAGACACGAGGGTGGTCCCAAAATGGATAATTTTCCATTTCACCCTGTATCTCAAAAACCAAGAGGCCCATGATATAATTTTGTTGACGGCATCTTTAGTCTCACAAAAAAGTAGCACACTGCCGCGAAAACCGCAACTCTCTTTCAAAAATATAACCGAGATACCCCGTGAAAGTGCCCAAAATGGGACACTCTGTACAGTGAGAGCTAAAAAAGGCGTAAAAGAAGTTTGGTAAGCCCACCCAAGTAACCCGCCGCTGGTATAGAGCGTCTTCCTTCCAGGGTAGCTCTCTGGGATAGCTCCTCGAGTGAGATGCCCTACTGTTAGTATCATTCTGTATCCGGTGATAATTATAGCGCTAGCGCAACCGCGGTTGCTGAGCAGACGTTGCGTTGCGTTGCGTCGAATGGTCGCATCCTCACCGCCGCGTCGCGTCGCGTTGGTCTACCAATACTAGAACATAGTTGCTAATAGAACGTACCTGGCCAAAAAGTGCGAAAACGCGCGCGCCATTCGGTGTACGCCGAGGAAAAGCAGTTTTTCGAGAAGACGGGCTCGTGGGAGGTGGTGACGTGCTAGGGTATCGAAAGTGATTAAGTAGTTAACAAAGTGAGTTGCGAAAAGAATGGTCGTGTTTGTTTACGTTCGGGTGGTTTTTGAGTGACTTTACTTTGTGCCGTATCACGTGAATACCAATTTTAGTGGATTTTTTGTGTCGAAGTGTTGGTGCAAGTCCTTATAGTTGGTTTTCTATGTAATGGTGTCGTAATATTTCATGACAAGTTGTTAACAGAATGGTGTTTGTTTACGTTCTTGTAGTTTTTGAGTTACTTTACTTTGTACCATATTTCGTGAATACCAGTTTCAGCGGATTTTTTGTGTCGAAGTCCTCATAGTTGATTTTCTAAATAGTAGTGTCGTGATATTTTATGAAAACTGTTCTTAGTTTTCAGAGTAGTTATAAACCAAGGAGAGCCGTGATAAATGCTGTCGCCTATATCATACGGCGTAATATTAACTACGTTTCAAAATCCCATCAAAGACCTCGATTTGCTCTGTAGCGTTTCAGTATTCACTCAACATCAAACTGTCAACAAAAATCTGTGTTCCATTCCTGAGGCCATGGATGTCATCGTTTTGCTCGGAAATCAAATTGAGATTTTAGCGACCTTTGTGTCAAGAATTTCAAGAGATATTTTTCACTTGACAGCTAATAACTTAACTTCTGCTTTATTTGTATGCTGCTCCTTCATTTTAATCTGTGGTCTAGAAGTAAATACAATGGAAAATGGAGTTCAATATGTTTTGGATGAAAATAATCAAATTATTACCGAAACTGACAAAGTTTTAGTTGTAAATGAAGGTGGGTACTTCACGAGAAAGGAATTTTATTGTTATAAAGAACTGCTAGCAGCTCTATGCAGTTTTCATGATGTACTTATAATGATGCAGTGCTCATCCATTCTTATATTTTCAATATTTGAATCCATTTGAATGTCCTTTCAGTTTCACCACAAAATATTTTCAAAAAAGTAAAACAGCCCCAGGGCTCAGATGGTAACAACTGTGACTGAAACTACTCACTCACTCAGACTCTGAGAAAACAGCACAGGTTATGTGATATGTCAAAATTGTCAAAAAAAGATCTTTGCCGTTTCATAAATATTCCAAAATCCCTAACATCTGGAATCACGTGACTATCCTCGAAAATTCATCTGCTCACTCGATAGATGAGATTTTGGAACGTAGTAATTAAATGCTACTATTCATGTTTACAAACGACAAAAAAAGGAAGAAAACAACGTTTCCTAATAAAACCGCTAAATCCGGACTTGTTAGGGCTTACGTCGTTCTTCTGCTCGTAGAACCCAGACTTTTAAATTGAGTACCGACATAATAGAGGATGAGAAAGGAGCATAATTATTGGCATATGCCAGGAAAATGGAAATAAACTATGACGCCCCATTTAATAGGACTGATATACAGTAGAAAGTAAATCCTATCCCAGCTATTTCACTATTTAGTAGAAAAGGTTCTTCGGATTTTGATATAATAAAGTACTGCAAAGCCGATGTTTCGGCGTTTATTTTACGCCCTCTTCAGGGCTATCCAGCGCACCCCTATAGCACCAACACGTCCCTTTGCGAAACATATTTTTATAGCGGCTACATTTTTGCTTTGAATGATAAGTATTTAAAAAAGAATTTACAAACCCCATTGGAAATGTTTTGCTATGTATCTTAGTACAAACATATTTGATACATGACCTTCACACAGTAGCAACCACTAATTCAATGTTGAATTATTTAATGTTTCGTACACATTAGGATATTAAATAATGCACCGCAAATAATATTATCAACCTGTTTTATGAACAACTCAGATCTGATTTCTCAATTTATTTTTTGTTGTCTAACAACTGACAGAAGTAATGAGCAAAGATTGGCCATATTTTTTTTTGTATGAAGCCCGTCAAGTGACTACTGCACTATCTGACAGGTGCAATGCCTAATAGATAAGACAAAAATCAGAGCAATAGACTAAACATAAACAGACTAAGTACGTATTGATACACAAGCCCAGATTTACATTTTCTGTTTTGCATCTCGCTCATTTTTCAGTTTTCGGAAAAAAAAGTTATTTGAAAAAGTTGTTTATTTCAACGACGTGTATAGAGAGTTTAAAAAAACAGACACAGTCTGTTGGCAAGTTCCAGACTACTTCGAATATTTCGGTTCAATGTTAGTAGGTATGCTCGGAATAGATTCTATCCATGTTTATTTATTGCGTATACCTACGTATTTATATCTATCTTGTATGTTTGTATCTATTCGAAAACATAACTTTTCTAAAGATAGTTGGGTATTATAAAATTGGTAATAGATTTTGTCGTTGTTAGTTCTTGTGTTACTTTAATCACTGTTAGGCCTGACAGGACGAAAATCCAGTTAGATCATTTGCGATACGAGGATGATGGAAATAATTCGATGTTTTCATGAAATGGTATTGTTTTAGTTGTATAACTTGGATCAAATGTAAAAATAAAGTTTTGGGTCGAAAACATGTGTGCAGTGGTGGCAATCTACCTTTACAAATATTATAGTCAATTGAAAATTTTCCTATCGTTCAGTCGATTATCGATTTTGATAAAACAAAAATATATTTCACAAACATTTCTCAGTTATTATACAAAAAAATGAAGTCAAGTTGATTGACTCAGTACTTCCCACACATTACGGTGATACCAGTTTATTATTTTCCCATAGCATGAATCATCGCCAATGAACAGCCTATTATCAATAATGCAAACTTTTCAGTCTTACAAAAAGGTAGAAAACTGTCAGGAACCCCTAAAACATCTAAAAACGAAGTTTGAGCTGTTTTCATACTTTTAGTTTTTTGATTATTGCTATATACGCTGCCACTGACACGATTTCTAACAAGCATACGCGTTTTCCATCGTCACCACAGTAATAATAATGTGTCAAAACTTCATTAGAATCAATTCAATGGTTTCCACGTTACGAAATACAAAACGATCTAAAGCAATAAATACTCGTATGTATACAGAAAATTCCAAGTCCATTAGTTTCTGTAATAGGCAAGGCAATGTTCAGATGGACCTAAAAAGGTGATGTCGCTGGGTCTTCCTTCACAGGCCAGTGGACAGGCTATTATTAATACAGCAAACTTTTTAGTTTTCAACCCCTACCCCCCAACCACCCCAATGTCACCCCCACCCAAAAAAAACTCAGAAAATGATCAGGAACCTCTAAAATACTTAAAAACGAAGTTTGAGCTGTTTTTATATTTTTATTTTTTTTATTATTTCTGCACCGCCACTGGCACGATTTATAAAAACCATACGCATTTGACATCCTCGACACGGTAGTAATACTGTGTCAAAATTTCATTAAAATCAATTCAACAGTTGCTGCGTTACATAATATAGAACGATCTAAAGCAATACCCGTATGTTTACACCAGAAAAAAATCCAAGTCCTTTGGTTACTGTAATAGGCAAGGCAATGTTCGGCTGGACCTAAAAAAGTTATTTATGTTGCTAGGTCTTCCTTCACAGGTCCGTGGACAGTCTATTATGAAAGCAACAAATTTTTCAATTTTACAACCCCCCCACCCCCCAATCACCCCAATTTCACCCCTACCAAAAAAAGTAGAAAATGATCAGGAACCCCTAAAACGCCTAAAAACGAAGTTTGAGGCATATTTAAAATTTTTCGTTTTTTGCTAATGACTCCGCCGCCCATGCACCGATTTTCAAAATTATAGGAACATTACCTACTACGACGCCACAGCATATCGCTGCCCAAATTTCATAACAATCCATCCAGGAGTTACTGAGATTACGAGGCTAGAAAAACGCGCGTACAGACAGACCGACGGAAATGAGTGACGTGGATTTTCGTTATGTAGACATCACAAAACGCCCAAAAAGCATATTATCTCAAAATCGAAATTTTTCGTGATCACAATACTCCCCTCACCTATCGGTGAGGGAAGTAAAATATTGATCAGTTTTATCCGAGGGGGAAACCGCTGAAGCAATGTGGTGTACACGGCCAAGAAAATGTGAAAGCAATGCTACCAAAAGTGTGCAATGTATGAAAATTAGCAGCAATGGTCAAGCAATGCAGAAATATTCGAAGCAATGTGAAAGCAATGCGAAAAATTGAAGCAATGCCGTGCAATAGACAGCAATAAAACGCAGTAAAAAGCAGTGTGATCCTAGAAAAGCAATGCTTTTTCTGGGAATAATCTGCGCGGGACAGTCATCAGCGACATCTGTGCGACCCGTGCCCACTGCCCACTCATCCATGACAGAAAAAATCTGTAACGGCGTTGCTGTCATAATAGTTACTAGCCACTAGCCAAGTAGCCAGCTTAATATGTTAGTTGTTATAGCTAGTACGTACTACGTATCTCAGTAGGAATTACATTTCGTTACGTGGATTTCATCATATACAGGATTTCCAGTTAGTGGGTAATTCTTCGATATCTCGTAAAGTATACCTGATAGAAGAAAATGTTAAATACAAAAGTTATTTGGTTACTTAAGATGCATATTCTAAAAATATTTTGAAGTATACAGGATGTTGCGGGAAAGTAGGATAGTGACCAACTTAATTTTTTTATATGGAACTATAACTTTTTTAAATTCTTTAGTTTCCATCATTGATCTCTATTCAACCCAAAAATATTTTTGGGATAGCTTGCGACGTTGCCAAGTTATAATTTATTTTCTATTAATTTCCGGATTGGATATTAGTTTGGATGTTACCGCTAATTTATATCTACAGGGTGTTTTTGGCAGAATTTTAAATTACAGCAACTTGAAGGACATTTTACTTTGTTTTTTTTAAATGTAACACCCTGTATTTTTTATTTTGAATCGAAATATCCACTAATACCCTATCTCGCCTTGTAATATTTTTTTTTCGCGTTTGCGACGTTGCCAAGTTATAAATTATTTTTCCAAATTTTTAAACAATATCCCCGATTTTAATTTATTTTAAATAGAATCCTCTACCTATTTTTTTGCAATGAATTGCGCATGTCAAACTTAGTAAGATCTCACAATGTCAAAATTTTGTTTCTATTAATTACTGAGATACGGCAACACCGCTCTTTCAGTAAACGGTACCAGAATTCAAAAACGCTAATAGGAGTGTTGTCAGTTTTACCACTTTTACGTTAGACTTCATAAATAGGGCATTCCATTCAAAATTATGACGTAAAAATGTTAAATCTGACAACACTGATGTTAGCATTTTTGAATTCTGTATGTTCAAAAACCCCCAAGTATCGAATTTCCCCTCTCCAGCTGTGGCGGTTTTGGAAATATTTAAGCGTTCCGGTACCGTTTTCTAAAAAAGCGGTGTTGCTGTATCTCAGTAATTATTAGAAACAAAATTTTGCAATTTTGAGATCTTACTAAGTTCGACATGTGCAATAGACTGCAATAAAAAAAAGTAGAGGATTGTGTTTAAAATAGAATAAAATCGGGGATATTTGTTTAAAAATTTGGAAAAATAATTTATAACTTGGCAACGCCGCAAACGCAAAAAAAATACAAGGCGAGATAGGGTATTAGTAGATATTTCGATTTAAAATAAAACATACAGGGTGTTACATTTAACAAAACAAAGTAAAATGACCTTGAAGTTGCCGTAATTTAAAATTCTGCCAAAAACACCCTGTAGATACAAATTGCTGGTAACATCCAAAATAATATCCAGTTAATATTCAAGTAACCGGCTGTATAATATTATTGAGAAAAGTTGAAGGAATATATCAATTTGGTCGTATTACTTGCGACCTTGCAAATCCGGAAATTAATAGAAAATAAATTATAACTTGGCAACGTCGCTACCGATCCCAAAAATATTTTAGGGTTGAATAGAGATCAATGATAGACACTAGAAGAATTTAAGAAAAAGTTATAGTTCCATATAAAAAAATCAAATTGATCACTATCCTACTTTCCCGCAACACCCTGTATATTTCAGGATATTTTTAGAATATGCGCCTTAAGTAACCAAATAACTTTTGTATTTTACATTTTATTCTATCAGGTATACCTTGCGAGATATCGAAGAATTACACACTAGCTGGACACCCTGTATAATATCATTATGTATTGCTTAGGCAGAATACGCAGACTATACAGGGTGTAACTTTTAAGGATGTCCACACCTATATTACCGTGTAGATCTTGCTGAGCTGATCATTTTTCAATAAGCAACATGGGTCCGGAAACGAACCGTTTCTGAGATAGCGCTACCGGAAGTAGTCCTTTCTGACGCCTGAAGTTAGGCCTTTAATTCGACGCCTTGAGGCCAGTAGCGTGGCCGCCGCGGTCTCCGGTTCTCAATCCCCTGGGTTTTTTTCTGTGGGGTCACCTGGAAGCACTTGTCTACCAAGGGGGTGCACCGCACACAGCAGAAGAGCTGATTGCACGCATCATTGCAGCAGCTGGAGACGTCAGGGAGCAGCCACACGTAATCAACGCTGCCACTGCATCGGTCATCCATCGAGCCAGATTGTGCGAGCAAAGGCGATGGCCACGTGGAGCCTCTCCTTCACTGATTTTTGACTGATCTCGGTGTTTTTTGTTGTTGTCTTTTGCAATGTTTTTTTTGTTTTGTTTGTTTGGTTTACTTTTGACATTTTGGCCATGACGATTAAATGCTGACAAGCCGAATTTGTCTTAGCAGCTGATCCGTAACCCCCTCTCTCCTCTGCCAATTATTACGAGGCGTTGAATGAATTGCCTAACTTCAAGCGTCAGCAAGGATAACTTTCGGTAGCGTTATCTCCGTAACGGTTCGTTTTTGGACCCAGGTTGCTTATCGAAAAATGATCAGCTCAGCGAGATCTACATGGTGGTATAGGTGTGGACATCCTTAAAAGTTACACCCTGTAGTTACGTATGTGTATCATAGAATTAAGTGTTTTTTTTTTTGTAAGTACAGTAAAATTATTGTACACAAATTGGAATAAATTTATGTATTTCACTTTATTTCTATTTTATTATACTTGCTGGTAACATATGCAAATATGTCTATATATGTATAATCAATTATAATCAATTATATATAGACATATTTGCATATGACTCTACCTTAATATACTTCAACAAAATATTTATTTTAGCTTTTACAACAATTTCCCAACGATTTATCACTGATGATTTCTATCGAGTTTAGGTTCTTTTAGTCAAAAGCAATGTAAAGCAATGATTAAAAATTAGGCCAATGTAAAGAAATGTAAGCAATGTGTAGCAATTGGGAGCAATGCTTAGCAATGTACCGAAAATGCGAGCAATGTAATAAAATACGTGCAAGATTCAAGCAATGTGATACATTCTGTAGCAATGTTAGGCAATGAAGCAATTGATGTACAAATTTTGATCCAGCGGTTTCCCCCTCGGTTTTATCATAGAGCTGGATAGAACTTATGAGAGTCTCAAACTTATAATTTGAGTTTGTTTAATTTTTTGTTCATTATATATTCTCGTTAACTTTCATATGCCATTCGCAGTCTCATATATTAATTGCATTTGTCGCCAGCAAATTATGATTTGACTTCTGTGTAAGCGACCACACCTCTGATTTCTACGTCATTATTGTCTCGATTATCCTTATTTATATCAAAGGCAGAAAACATTTATTATTGAAATCAATGAATCGGAATATAAGGTTTTGTTGTATGTCTGTAATGTTATTTTATTTCGTACTACTATTATCGAGTAGAAGGTTTAGGTCACAGCATAGTAAACAACCAGCACAATAACTCAGGTTGGCGGTAATTACACGCGCATCCCCCCTTTTGGATGATTGTTTGTAGGGATGCTAACGATATTTCTGCACTAATATCGAGAATTTTTGTCATCGATACTTTTTGAGGCATTCCAAGCTGGTATCGATACTTTTGTAGGTGTATCGGTATATAATTATTGAGGGGTGTAATCAGTTGCACAAAATGATCTGTACGAATAAAATTTTACATTTGATTCTATAAACCAAAATAGGCAGTCCCATTTGGAAAAATCATGTTATCTGCGATTGAAGTTTCCTCAATTAATTTACTGATTTTCAACTACAAAAAGAATTCAAGTTCAACCGTCTGATCTAACGTGACGCATTTGATGCTTGGTCATACGGCGAAGTCACGGCCTTATAGGTTTTATAATCCCTGCGATATTCAATTTTTTTCTGATCCCTATATATACTCTATACTTATACCGAGACTTATACCAAAAATGGCGATTTGCGTCTAGGCGCATCATTCAACGTTCCATGTATGATACACATTATATTATAGAATATTTTTACGTTATAGCCCTCAAGGTTCCTTACCATGATCAAGTAACAGACTTCTAAAATGTTTTCGTGAGCCACAATCTTCCGTCCACTCACTATTGCCCCACCCTGTATACCTGTATTGTACGCCGATGTATGGCTGCCTTTAAAGAAAATTCTATATAATTTTGATAGTTACTATGGAATACTGGCTGTTGGAAGGTTTGTTGCAGACACTAAAGATATAATATGTTAAAACATGCTTACAAATATGGCAGGAAAATATTAAACGATGAAAGGTCATGCAGAATGAAACATTTGCGTTTCATATTATATTCTCTAATTATACTATTGAACGTGCTTATTTTCAGATTTCAATACATTTTATCGAAAATAATCTTTTCTTTGATTTATGCTGCTGCGTTCTGTAGAATAGCTGAATAAAAAGTTGTTTGTGCCAGTGTATATTTATAAAATGTATGTATTTGAGCTATTTTCGTAATTTTATGCTGGTTGTAACTAATTTATGAGTGTTTTAGTTGTAGTAGCCACGTGACTTCCGCAGTTTGGTGCTTTGTAGGACATTTTAAACTTTAACGAATGACGTACTTATATTATACTATGATTTATTCCAAAAATTAAGTTTTATTCTTCATTAACATTAGAGAAAGGTTCAGATCGTTCCAATAAAAACGTTTTAGTACAATAAAGTATACCTGCAATTGAAATTTTTGTATTGCTTACTGAGACATAAAAATAGTTCTGGATATAAAACCTACAATCGAGATTATATCAATGCGACAACTTCTTATGTGGTAACTTCATAACAGCAATGTGAAAAAGCACCTAAAAGTTACTTGTGTTTTGGTTCTCTTATTCTATTATAGTCAAGAATCCAATACTCGAAACATTCAGGAATAATTATTGAGGACGCTTGATGGATGAGCATCTCAATGGAGACTTCAAAAACTGATATCACGGTTTGATTGCAAACATAAAACGACGGCATTAACGTGGAGGTTATTTTTTATCGTGAGCCCCCTAAGGGGGGGGGGGGGGGGCGGTAGCTGACCAATGAACAATCATTTCTTGTAAAGCATTTACATTATAATGTAACAAAATTTTGCTCAACAACCAACAAATATTATTTTTTAAACATATGTCATTTTTTACCGGTCTGATTATGAGATCGCAAGCACCTGGGATTTGTCCTTATTATCATCAGTCGAGGATACTTTTTAATCTTTTACTTCCCACACCGATAGGTGAGGGAAGTATTGTAATCGCGAACATTTTCGATTTCGAGATAATACGCTTTTTGGGCGTACATAACGAAAATCCACGTCACTCATTTCCGTCGGTCTGTCTGTCTGTCGGTCTGTCTGTACGCATCTTTCTCTTTCGTAATCTCTGTAGACGTTGAGGAGGTACTTAATTCCTAAGGGCCTTACCTTTATTTGCTTAGGCATCTGAATTTTTTTGCGTCCTGAAAAATCAAATCAGGGTGGAGATATCCCGAAGTACATCTTGACGCTCACTCATAATTATTCACATGGAGGTCGAAGATTTCAAATCCTCGTAACTTCTTCCAGTTGTTAAAAACCGTAATATTGACGTTAGTCTCTCATGAGGCGAAATAGCTCGTCTCATATCAGTACCACTTTTTTTAATTAATGGCGTAATCATAGCTAACAGCTTCAAATCAGTTTCTTGGTCCATTCTTAGACAGTTGTCCAATATTTTGGCGTTACTCTTGATTCTGATTGTCGATTTGTATGTGAAAAATGTTATTTTTTCTCCAACCATTCCTTACACCAAATACCTCTATCAATACGCTTTTTGATGCTACTTTCACAATTTATTGCTAATACCAAACCAATAATAGCAAGACAACCGTTTTTTGATATCTACCATGCTTGCTAAAACTGAACTGAAAAATTTCCTGAGCGTCTATGCAGCAGGGCGTATTCAGGTCAAACTGCAATTGCCTTCAGGCCAGAACTGTGCTCTTTTACTTCCCACACCGATAGGTGAGGAGAGTATTGTGATCGCGAAAATTTTCGATTTTGAGATAATGCACTTTTTGGGCGTGTTATGATGTCTACATAACGAAAATCCACGTCACTCATTTCCGTCGGTCTGTCTGTAGGTCTGTCGGTCTGTCTGTCTGTCGGTCTGTCTGTCTGTTGGCGTTTTTCTAACGTCGTAATCTCAGTAACCGCTGCATGGATTGTGATGAAATTTGGGCAGCGATATGCTGTGGTGTCATAGTAGGTAATGTTCCGATAATTTTGGAAATCGTTATACGGGGGGTGGAGTAATTAGCAAAAAACGAAAAATTTCAAATATTCCTCAAACTTCGTTTTTGGGCGTTTTCGGGGTTCCTGATCATTTTCTACTTTATTTTTGGGTGGGGGTGAATTTGGGGTGGTTGGAGGGTGGGGGGTTGTAAAACTGAAAAATTTGTTGTATGCATGATGGGCTGTCCAATGACCTGTGAATGAAAGACCTAGCGGCATAATACACTTTTTTAGGTCCATCCGAACATTGCTTTGCTTATAGTAGGAACCAAGGGACTTGGGGGGTGGGGCGTTGTAAAACCCAAAAATTTATTTCATTCATAACAGGCTGCTCATTGACCTGTGAAGGAAAGACCTAGCGGAATAATAGACGTTTGTTAGGTCCATCCAAACAGTGCCTTACATTACAGAAATCAAGGAACTTAGAATTGTCTAATCTATACTACCAGTATTGCTTTAGATAGTTCTGGGATAGTTCTGGAAATTATGGAACTAATTTTAATGAAATTTGGACACAGTATTATACAGCGGCAAGGATTAAAAATGCGTATGGTTTTCGTAAATCTCGTCAGTAGCGGCGCAGCAATAATAAGAAAACTAAAAATATAAAAATAGCTCAAACTTCGTTTTCAAGCAATTTGGGGGTTCCTGGTTGTTTCGTTTCGGCCAGTTGAAGCTAAATTGTGTCGTTTTAGTTCCTACGGAGAGGTTTTTGTGTTGGATGTTTTTTGACGACAGGCGGGCGATCATTTGGTCGCAACTGTTATGTGTGGCAAGTACTGAGTCAATCAACTTGACTCCATGTTTTTCTTTGAGGTTTTTTCAGAGCGTCTGTGCGCCGCTTTATACAGGAACTGTATACGACCACTTATGTAGCTAATTAGCAAGGCATTGCGTGTGACAGAATAGGTATAGGAATCGGACCGAAGGAATTTGATTTGGATTCGGACACGAAAAGGTAAAATAAAGAGTGTGATAGGAGCAGGTTATGTTGAAATCTAAAATAACGTGGCTGTAGCCGTGATGCTACGCGATGCAATAATGAATAAATACCATGAATACGACGCCGACGACACAACAATGCTTTTTGACCTTCCTCAGCAATTTGCCAAACATACAACCTGTTCGTATGGTGGAAATTATCATCATTCTGCCTTCCTTTTTTTCGTACACATAGAAGTAGATTCCACAGTTTACAATAATCCGTAAAAATGCAAATTATTGAAACGATGCAGGCTATTGTAAATAGATAAATGCATTTTTCCCGAAAACGGTTAGCACTATCGAGATGTACCAAGAGACCATTTTTACGTAGGAATCTCTGAAATACCATATCCTAAAATCAAAATGTCAAAAAATTACCATTTAGAAAATGGGGTTATTTTTACCCTTAACTCCTCCCGTATGATACGCCTCTGATTAAAATTATGCAATTCTGAATTCAGAATCAGATTCAGCGTCAAAAGTTTACCCACCGTACCTAATTTCGTAATTTTGTTATGAATGGTTTCGAGAATATAGAGGGAAAACCGTCTTCAGGGTGCCCCATGCAAAGGAGCGAAGCTCCCTTAGGAAGCATTTCCGGCCCCATGTTCATATGACATTTTCTTTCTATTTTTCGGAGTACTATTCGTGGTTAAAGTTTGTTAACATAATTAACACCTTGTATGTATGCTTGAAGAACTCCCGATTCACGCTCGTTCGATTAATTGGCGTTGGTAGATCGTTATTTGTTATTCAGCCTGTTTCATGAGAACTATTTATATGAGTTCCTAAATATCCGATAAGCTACAGATTACGTACTACCTAAATCCAACGAATTAGAATTTGCTACCTAAATCGAGCCCAGAAAATGCTAAAACAGTATAGACAGCTGCTGGTGGTGTTATCCTAATGAAATTGCATTAGGTATGCTTTAGTAGTCGATCTTAATTTTACACTTTAACTAAGATTCGAGAAAATCAATTTAGTCGAAAAATATCGATGATTCGTTTATTTTATGCAACGTTGACCGCTGCTTTTGTGAAGTGTAGAAACAGCTGGTGGGAATCGGTAACAAAAAAACCATAACCGTTTCATTTTAATTCAAAACGCTGACTATGATTCCAGAACTCAGTTGCTCACTATCAGCTTAATGTTACGGTATTCACACTACACTTAAACAGTGCTGGTCATGTACGTGTCGTTCCGTCGACACTATTTTATACAGCAACCAAGGCTGCACCAGAAGGTATCGTCAGATCAGCACTGGTTATTGGCGATGGTTACTTTGCCTTACTGTATGTCTCTCCAATAGTCAATGCTGATCTGACGATATCTTCTGGTGCAGTCGTAGTTACTAGATAAAATAGGTTAATAGTTTAGTAAAATTACCTTATAGGATAAATGTTTATGAGACAATGCTGTGAGGAATCTGTGTAGCATTAATTTGAGTAAAGGTAATAAAATATACTAATTCAAAATAAATTAATCATGTATTTCACAGTAAAGACAGCATACAAAAATAATGATCATAGCTTTGCTAGCCTTCTATAGAAGCCTGCCTAAATCACAAAGTACTTTTCATTTTCAATCGGTTCAATCCATATAATAAGAGGCTACAATCTAATAAATCCACAATACCTGAGAAAACACTGGACACTATACCTATACACATTATTATTTATGGTGGAATCCACACATACAGACATTGCACACACAGCACATAAGGTTAAAATCTCCGTCACCATGTCACAGCTTCATCGTAGAAAACACAAGTAGAAAATGGCGAAAATGGCAATTTGTACCTTGTGATGATGATCGGGATCGAGATCAGCGGTTCGGCTGCAGTCGGATCGGGTCGGATTGCATGCGATTCATTCATTGGTCTGTACCTTACGTAGGTTGTGCAGTGATTCATCAGTGAACTAAAGCGCGGTTAATACAAAATTACCTCATACAGACATAAAATCTATCAAAACCCAATCAACGGTATAATTAGCCACCATTTTGTCGTATCTGCTTTATTTGGGATATACCTACACGTTACCTGAAGTCGACTATATTTTTGGATAATAATTTAGATATTTTATATCTATCTAATTAATTAATATTTTTTAGTACTTATGCGAGCATAGACATTTTTTCATAAATATATAAGGAAGGAATGAGAAAAGCGAAATCATTAAGTTTTGAGATACATTTTCGCCCACCTTTATCCATTACATTTTGACGTGGTAATGACGTCAAGTGACAAACGGTTATGTGACGTTATTAAAAATGACGTTAGTGCGACGTCATTCATTCGGCATATGACGAACTTTACCAAAATTCACCACAATTCGATGTCATAATGACGTACGTCTCCTTGCTGGGTATTGCGGCTCAATAATCAGCAAAAGGTTCTTCAAATTTGGCACTTTAATTTGAGAAACACAGAAGACATTACCTATGGTCGTAACTACGTATAGATTCGTCAATTGTTGGTTCAGAAATATCCTGACCAGGTCGATAAAATCATTGAATATGAAATAGCCTTAAATATAGTACTCTCTGAAACCAATTCCCACAACAGGAGTGGGTTCAATATAAATCCATTAAAATTCTATATTTTATTTCCACTTTTTCTGAATTATTGTTAGATGCTCCTTTCGATTCCCCGCCAATGAAAACCGTGACGAAATACCTGAACTGTTGAACAGCACTAATTATATTGTTATTTTATTATAGTTTGTACTCTTTTTTCACAAGTATCAGCGGTACGACCGGGCCACAACTTTTCTACCCAGCTATCAGCCTATCAGTTTACTTTTAACCTTACACCGTTCACTATTAACATTGTTTTTCATTCTACGCAGCGTTATATAACGTAACTCGTGCAGTATGTCAGTGAGAAAATGAAAAAATTCATCACAACCAAAATCAACAAGCAACAGTGGAGGGTCACAGTGCCGAACATCAATGGAAGTTTTCTGAGGAAGTCACCAGCGCGAGATGAAGACAAATCAGACAAAGGGTCCAAACGATCTTCAGGATTCTATGACTTTCAAGATGCCCAAAACGAGTACGACAAAAGTAGAAGCCTTCCTTCTAGCATGTACGTAGACTCAAGCGGATCAGACACAGAAGAAGAAGAAGTATTTATTGACGCAACTTCAAACGATAGAGCCGAACCGGAAGGTGAATTGTACCAAGATATCGAGGAAGCCTTGACAAAAAACAATAGTCAGATCGAGTATGACGTGCCAAAGATATCGTTCAAGTTCTTCGAAAAACATAAAGAGTCTCATCATCAGGATCAAAACGACACAGCTTATGAGCAAGTGAAGTTCCCCAAAAGGACCGAGGTGAAGATCACGCTTTCAACGCCTGAGGTAATTCCGGAGGATCCTGAAGTAGTTGTGTGCCATCCTAGTGAAAAGTTTGTGAGTCAGACCGAAATATTCGTTAAAAATTTAGAAAGCATACCTGTGACTGTGATAAAATCTGCAGGAAGTGACCCCAACTTGACACTTCGAGAACATGATGAAGAAGAGTACGACGAAAGTTTTTACAAAGTTCCAAGATCTTTGAAGAAGACCCACAGATTATCCCAATCTCTTAACGATTTCGATGCTGAGACCTTAGAAAGCCAGAGACCGTTAGTACCACCCCGTAATCTTAGCATAGAACACGTGTCAGCAAGTCAAGTACTGGTGAAGCAGTCTAGCGAGGATACAGAAAGCAAGGCTTCGGAGACTTTGGAGTACTGTAAAGTTAGAAGTAAACTACCGATACATCTAAAACGAGCTAGTTTGCTGAGGAAACCAAAAAAAGCTGTGGATAAATGGAACGACTTCAGATCCAAGTTTACCAACTTGATGGTAGAACACGCTGCTCAACAAAAGGTGGGTGTAGCATAAGCTAGATGATGAAATGCCATCTAGTAGTAGACCTATCCGAAACTTACTTTTGAAGAGTTTTTAATACCGGCTCGGTCGATAACTCCACTACTGTAGAAGATAGCGAAAAAAGTTGTATACAAAAGTTATAGCCACGGATATGCTCCTTGCATAGAATATATTTAGATCTATACAGGGTGATCCATAACTACGTGGTGATGCAAACATGCATTTTTTTAAATGAGACACCCTATATATTATTCCATATTCAAATTCTACTAATGATTTTCGTTCTTCCAATATAGGGTATTGTTACATTATACAGGGTATTTCAAAAGTTATGACCATTTTTATATCCAAATCGCGGTCAAATGAACGTACTGTATATCAAAAAGTAATTAATCAAAAATTATTTTTTCTACATGAAAAGATTAAAAATATCCTCTAGTTTTAAAATCGGCTATAAAAGAATCCCGTGACGCATATTCTTATACAGGGTGATGTAGAATGCAAAATCCAGATTTTCTCCTTTTTTTTAAATGTAACCCCCAATATTTTATTATCCCAAAAAATTACTTTTAATATGCTCTTTCATCTTTGTATTGCACTTGTTGTACCTAGATTTATCAGTTTACGAGATATTTAGATTTTTCGCTAAATTTAAAATATACTTTCTATTCGTGTACTGAAATTCATTTATTTTGAGAAAGTACTATCTGAGTTGTTTTTTATTTAACGAACAACCAAAATATAAGGTGATGATATTATCTGATGAATTCAAAACCCTGAATCATCGGGATGATAAAGTCAACTATGCTGAGGAAACAGTTTTGTAGGCGTGATGCATAATTATCAAGCAGATTTATCAGGTAGGCTTTGAAAAATGGACAGTTTTCATAACCTGCTCAATAATTCCGTACTGTGTGAAAAACCATCTTTAAAAATTAATTTTTCCATTAAGGGTATTTAGGAGTATCTTTGAAAAATTGTCTACTTGCCTCTAGAATATATCAACTATAAACAGTAATATCCAGAACGGAGGCACTCTCAAACTAATGCGTTTGAAAGATGGCAGAATCGTTTTATTTGGTCTGTGTCGTTTAATATTTCATGGCCTACCTGATACATCTGCTTGATAATAATGCATGACATCTATAAAATTGTTTATCAGCACTCTTGACCTATAATATGTCGTTAATTCAGTGTTTTGACTTGATCAAGTACTATTATGACCTTGTATTTTAATTGTTTGTTGAGCAAAAATAAAATTTGATAGTATTTTCTCAAAATAAATAAATTTTAATAAACAAATAGAAGGTATATTTAAAATTTGTAGGAAAATCGAAATATCTCAGAAACTAATGGATGCAGCCATAACAAGTGCTATACAAAGATGAAAGAGCATATTAAAATCAATTCTTTGGTATAATAAAATACTGGGGGTTATATTTAAAAAAAAAGAGAAAATCTGGATTTTGCATTCTACATCACCCTGTATACGAATACGCGTCGCGGGCTTTTTTTATAGCCGATTTTAAAACTAGAGGATATTTTTAATTTTTCCGTGTATAAAAAATAATTTATGGTTCATTACTTTTTTGAATACAGTACGTTCGTTTGACAGCGATTTGAATATAAAAATGGTCATAACATTTGAAATACCCTGTATAATGTTATAATACCTTATATTGTGAGAAGAGAAATTATTAGCAGAATCTAAAAATGGTATAATATATAGGGTGTCTCATTTAAAAAAATACATGTTTGCATCACCACTTAGTTATGGATCACCCTGTATAAATCAAAATATTTTCTGGGCAAGGAGCATATCCGTGGCTACAACTCTTATATTCAACTTTTTTCGCTATCTTCTGCAGTAGTTGAGTTATCGACCGAGCCGGTACTAAAAGCTCACCCTGTATATACTGAAACCTTCGTTTACCAAAAGGTGGGCGCTTTCGGCGACAAAGACAAGCTAAGCATCAATTTGGAAGAACTTTACAACAATTCCAAGAACAAGTGCAAGAAAGCGCTACAGACCACCAGCAAAATCTTCCATAAGAAACGATCGACGTCGGACGAAGAAAGTCATCAGAGTCGGCCGGACAGAGTGGGGCTGAAGGCCAGCGATATCGAATACAAGCTGAACATCAGCGTGGACAGCGAAGCGACTTGTTCCACCAATAACACCAAACAATCCACAAATAGGATGGATACCAACGATGCGAATGACGGTGCGCGTAACGGAAGTGTCCTTTATTCGGACTCCAGCGGTAATCAGTGCTCTAACGAACTCTATTTCTCTGCCGCCGGTGAAGTGCAACAAGAAGAGAAGAAGGAAGAGTTGGATTTCACCTCCATCAAGAGCGCTATTAAGAAGAGACTATTCGTAAATGAGGTAAGCTTTTGTTTCTTCGGGTCATTTAATTAAACCGCCCGACATAAGACAATACTCTCCTGGCTCTTATATATTTTTTAATAGCTTTTTATCATAAAGTGATTTTAGAGATTATAGAAAACTATACAGTGAATTTGTAATATGAAAAAAGATTTCAGAGATGGCTGCAGTTAGTGGACCACCGTAGGTTTGGTGTTGTTCCAAATATTGCATACTAATACTCGCCAATTAAGGCTCACTTGTAGCTTATTGTTAGCAGTGCTGCTTCATTTATTTAAAATCGTTTTGTCCTGACGGAGTTTTTATTACTTGAGGTTGACTACGATTTTAATATTGGTTATGTCGATTATAGAAGTGAAACCATCCTTAAGGTAACCGTTTAGTCCTATAACAATGAACTGATGTCTGGAAACTTAAGACAGATTATTGAAAAAGCCAGAAAGCATTATTTTCCAGTTTTTATCTGCTTTGTGGACTATTCTAAGGCGTTTGATAACGAAAAGTGGCCTAAACTGTGGGAAATCCTTATTTCCATGGGAGTACCTTACCACTTAATATTTCTCATACAGCAACTCTATGAGTCTAGCTCAGCTCGTGTAAGAATTGATGGTAACCTGTCTGGTCAAACAACAACCAGAAAAGGAGTTCGTCAGGGATGCGTATTATCTCCGATGTTATTTAACATTTACTCTGAATTTGTGATGAGACAGGTATTGGACAACTGGAATGGCGGTATAACTGTTGGCGGAAGCAAAATATCTAACTTAAGATTTGCTGACGATACAACCCTTATTACTGCTTCTCAGGAAGGACTAGTAGCTCTATTGAACGTTTTAGAACAACACAGTGCAGCATATGGTCTTGTTATTAACTACAACATCGCCAGGGTTATTATCGTAGATAGAGAGCATGACAATAATCGACAAATAAAGTCAATAGGCCGTTGTGAGGTAGTTCAAAGTTTTGTGTACCTCGGTTCTTTGATCGACAATTCAGGTAGCTGTGAGAATGAGATTCGACGGCGCATTCAACAGGCACGGGTGGCCATGACAAAGCTTACTAAAATATGGCGTGACCATAACATCACTAAAGCTACCAAAATGTCACTGGTTCAGTCTCTTGTGTTCTCCATATTTTTGTATGCCTCGGAAACTTGGACTGTTAAAAAGGCAGATCGAGCTCGCATAGATGCTTTTGAAAGTTGGACATGGAGCAGAATGCTGAGAATTCCTTATACCGCCCATCCATATTGAATGAGCTCGGTAATCCAGAGAAACTATCCTCCATTGTGTCGATGAAAATGCTTACATTCTTCGGACATATTCACAGGAGCGATAATATGGAAAAACTTGTAGTTCAGGGTCACGCCCCGAGTGGTCGGCGCCGTGGCCGTTCCCCTACACGCTGGGTGGATACGACGAAACAGTTGCTGTTATCAAGAGCGCCACTGAACTGACAGTAAATCGCGAACGATGGCGAGCTACAGTTCTCAAAACTATTGATAATATTCGTGTCGGCAATACTCTAGCTCCGACTTAATGCATTTTACGAGTTCACAACACGTCTGTTAAGACATTGTGACTATGATGATGATGTCAATTTCTAAAATATATTTGAAGATGGTCTACTTCCTGGTCATTGTCTTTTGTTACATTGGCATTTTAATGAAAATCACATGTTTGAAACAGACTTCACTTACGTTTTCCGCTACCGACATTTCAACTAAAGTCTGTTTCGAACATAATCGTGTGGTTTTTATGAGAAAGCTATTATTGAGGAACATTTGCATTCAAAATAAAAGGTAAAGAAGTATGATCAATTATTTGATGAGTATCATTTTTAGAATGTTTGTATGCAGTTTGAAGCTATATGCCAAAATAGAAAAAAAAATCATATACAATTTGAGATGAATTCATAATAATTTCATAAGTATATTGCAGTTTATAAATAAACATTTTACATTTTAGAAACTTAGAAAAATAAAACTTTTATTTTTATTTAAATATTGATTTATATGAACGTTTCAAGAACTTAGTCATTTAAAAAATTCATCTCTATTGTTCTTTCGTATAATTTTGCGAGTAAAGTGGAGGCGGATGCACAATGACACGAGTATCGTATTTAGCGCGTTGAACTCATCAACGCATTAACAGTTGGGTACTTCACGCTGTAGCAATGAATCCAGAGAAATGTTCATACCCATTGATTAAAGTTACAGCTGTCCTACCTTCTATGGAATTAACCTGACATGCCCTCAGACTGATTCAATTAGAGCTAATAAACTATACATAATTATATAAAGCTACTTACAGCCATATATTTCGGATGGAGTATAAAATAATCTTACGAAACACTGCCAACTGAATTGGCACGAGAACAGCGAGAATTTACAATGTTTAGCTAACCATACATATACATTAATTTATTCACTTTCCGCTTGTCACTATCCAAACCAAATCCATAAAAGTATAAAACGTGAAATAAACAATTGACGGTTGTTAATTTACTTGAATACCAAGAGTAATTATGCATATGACTAAAACTAATTTAGTAAATTGAGCGAATGAACATGAAGATTGACCTTTATAGACAATATCGAATCTTCTTATTTTTACTTACTTTTTTATGCGAGAAAATAGATTTAATCGACAGATATTTCAAACCTGGAATATCTTGTCTTTAGATTGCTGTATAAAGACATGACCTACGACACTGTTTTGTTCCATTTGTCAAGCATCCCTTGAGAGCGCAAATACTGGTAACCACTTTTCCTAATTCTGCCAAATTCGTGCTTCCCATAACTCGGATATGTAAACTTTTTTTAAAAGCTTTTATTTAACTTACAATGTATGAGTACGCTTGTTCGGGTGGAATCTTGCAACTCAATTTTGAAGCAGATATCTTCAACCGATTGAGCTGAAATTTTGTATACACGTTTAGTTCGGATGACAATGCACGATAAACTATGTGACGTCGTTCTAAATCCAATAGTGGAATAGGTATTTATTACATATCTACAATATGGGTATCCATATTGATATGACAACGCCCAGTAGATGCTAAGGGGAATGACAATCTAATGAGAGGAATGTCATCACTGACAATAGACACAATAGATCCACTGATTTTTAGTCAAACGATGCATTGTGTTGTGAGAGTTTCGGGAAAATACTATTCAAAGCCGGCAAGTTGTTTTATCACTGCATGAACCTGACGACCTGAGAGAAGAGAGTTTTTGCATTTGGCGCTCAACTAGAGGCTTGCGGTGTGAGCAAGAATCTGGCAGCAGTCACAGGAGATTCTGAATCGAATTGTACGAGTTCCTTTATACAACCTAACGCAGTGGTCATCACCAGGTTGTATCGACGACGGTGACGACATCGACATGAGGTTAGGGGGTAGCTAGCGAACCGCTGCTGGTGCACCGAGCAACCACGCAGGGTAGACCGGACAGCCGGTGTGTATGACTGTGACCACGACGTAAGTGGGAAAGAAAATCCGCGGTAAGGATTTTCCAAGTTGTAAAGGAACATTTGGGGTGCTGGACTGACTTTGGGAAAGTAATAGGGATAAACTCGTGTTGTTAGTGGACTCTTATCACCAACATAGTATTAAGGTTATGTTTGTTTATGAGTAGATCTATATTTTTAGTTTAGTTTAAGGTTTTCATGATGTCTAGTAAAAGGAAATTTACGAAAATGAGTGGATATCAGGATAGCGCAAATTCTAAGTTAGGAACTGTCATTCAAATGATTGCAAATATGTATTTTCAGATATAATACGATGATGTGTTTTGTTGTAAGAGTTTGGGGGAAATATACTATTCAAAGTCGGTGAGTTGTTTTATTACTGCATGAACCTTGTTTACGACCTGAGAGAAGAGAGTCTTTGCACAGTGAACGGGCTTGTTGAGAGTGACTCGAAAAATAATATGACGTCATTCTAAACCAACTATCGTGGACCATCGAAGATGGCGAAATAGTTCTTTTTAATGCACCTCTGCAATATGGGTACCTATCAAAAAAAAATCTGTTTGATATAAGTATATAAGCAAGTTAATAACTAAGAAGTAAAAAATAAATTAAAACAAAAAAACTTTTTTAAAAAAGCTTTTATTTAAAGGTTCTAAAAAAAAGAAAATAAAATGTTCCTTTACAGTGTTAACTATCAACTTATAGCCTCATTATACACAATTTATATGATCATAATTTCAGTTTAATTGAATTCCTATAGGTACTTATGCAAACCGAAACCTCGCGACAAGCTTTTATGAGTTATGTTTTATGGGTAGTAACATGTCGACAGCACATTAAACTTTCTTGAACGTGTATCGGGCCTGAAAGCCCAAAACCCGTTGATTACACAGACATTAATATACTGTCAAATATGGCACAAAACAAGGACCATAAAGGTTGAACTAGCCCCAAATTCCGTTTGATAACATTTTGAGACATTACTTTATGAATCGATATTAGTTAGTCCAGAATATTTTTTAAGTTTGTTCACTACAGTGGCGATTCTAATTATAGCTATAATAGGTTGATTTTTAAAGCCTAAGTAATGCTATATTAAAATTTTATTTACTGACATTTACACGGATTAACAAAATTCCTTTCTCGAATCTAGTGCACATTGATCTAGTCTATAAATTATCATTTTCAAATGCCAGCAACCTATTCTGCCTACAATATTACTAATAATTACTTTCAGAATCTGTTTATAATTGAATTGCGTTAGGTAACCATTAAGTTTTTACTACCAACTTTGCAAGAGACTGTTGACCTTTAGTTTCCTAATTTGAAAAAACTACTTATGGCGTTATGGTACAAATATCAACAGCTAGCAGTCACTTATTGCATTAATGCCTTTCGGAGGATTCTTCGCAAGATCGACACCACAGTTGCCTGAACTTGTACGGTGTTGTTTGTCATGAATATGGTAAAAAGAACGATTACACAATTACACAACTTACAAGACTGAAGCAGTAACATTACTTAGAAAACATCGTCATACGTTCGTGTGGGCTGTATTTTATAACGCATGGAGTTTACTTTGAATATTAATGAATAAATATCTAATAGTTATTTTTCCACCTTCACAAAGTGCGTTGATAAAACTGTTGTAATATAAAGTGAGTTTAATATTCTCATTTGTCGTGGGAATTCATCTAGGTACATAATGTTAATAATAATATTGATATTTTTTACCATTGTTTCAAATGGAACGAAACAAAATGACCCATACATAAAACATATTTCCGACCTAGAAAAAAAATGGAGTCAAGTTGATTGACTCAGTACTTCCCACGCATAACAGTGATATCATTTTATTATTTTCCATTGCACGAAGCTATAATCTGCAATCCCCTTGCAACTAAATCATCGCCCACCCGCCCGCAAAAAAAAACATCTAACACAACAACCCTCGTAAATAGTTTCTTCCGTTTCCCTCTTCAGGAAATATGCATTAAAATATAAAATGAGACGTCTAAAAACGAAGTTTGAGCTGTTTTCATATTTTTATTTTTTTTTAATATTGCTGCGGCGCCACTGAGACGATTTCTAAAAATCATACGCGTTTTCTATCCCTGCCAAAGTAGTAATACTGTGCCGAAATTTCATTAACATCAATGCAGTAGTTTCCACATTATAAAATTCAGAACGATCTAAAGCAATACTCGTATGTCATACATCGGAGAAGTCCTTTGTTTTCTGTAATAGGTATAAGGCAATGTTCAGGTAGACCTAAAAAAGTTATTTATGTCGCTAGGTCTTCCTTCACAGGTCAGTGGGCAGTCTATTATGAATACAACAAATTTTTCAATTTTACAACCCCCAACCCCCAACCACCCCAATTTTCACCCCCACACAAAAAAGTAGAAAATGATCAGGAACACCTAAAACGCCTAAAAACGAAGTGTGGGGAATATTTGAAATTTTTCGTTTTTTGCCAATTGCTCCGCCGCCCATGCACCGATTTTCAAAATTGTAGCAGCATTACCTACTACGACCTCACAGCATATTGCTACCCAAATTTCATCTCAATCCATGCAGCGGTTACTGAGATTACGAGGCTAGAAAAACGCGCACAGACAGACAGACCGACAGACAGACAGACCGACGGAAATGAGTGACGTGACGAAGTATGTATATGATATTAAGAATGAAGTGAAGTAGCAAAGTTCTGAAAACTTAATTCATTTTGTGAAACTTTTACTACATTAAACCATTGATTAACTTATTTATAAGTTATAACTTATTTATAAGTTAATGAATGATTAAACTTCGATTTTTGATGGGCCATCCTTCCAATGAGTTTCTTGGGGTTTTCCAGGTTACTTTCCTAGGAGATTTTGTTCGCGCAAAATAAAAAACGAACAATCTGTCGGCTAATTGCCTCGGCCATGTTTTTCATTTGGAGAGAGCGATTAATGTGAATAGCGAAATGAAATCAATTGCGACAGTTATAGATTACCGATCTCCTTTCTACAGAAAGAAATGAAGCGTGTGCTTGGAAGAGAGCATTTGGTTTGCGTGAATTAATTGAAGAAAGAAATCGTAACGCATCATTTTGTTTCTAGTTATGCTATTGTGTTTTCGTGGCTGGCACGGAGATAATGCTGAACGTAACTTTCGAATAAAACGCAGAAGAATTGAACATTTTATATCTGAGCAAATCTAAATTCAGTAAAATTTGTTGCGCAAAAAATTGTGGATTCCATTTTTTAGACGGCATATATAACGTTTCGGGGTCCAGACCCCCTGGACCCCCCTCTAAATACGTGCCTGGCTTAAATATTTATACAGTAGGAATAGCAGTGAAAAGCTATTAATTCCGACACCAAAGATCAACTGGAGATCTCCTGGCTTACGTCACACATGTGTGGAGCAAACTCATCCAGTCATTTGGCGAAGCTCACGTCGTTGCTCTCGATATTTCAAAGGCATTCGATCAACTGCGGCATGCAGCTCTCCTAAACAAGCTCCCGTCTTATGGGCTCCCTGTTAAGCTTTGCGGTTGGCTCGCAGACTTCCTCTCAGATCGGAAAATCTCTGTCGTGGTAGACGGCTTTTCCTCTTCTTTCCATAGCATCAATACCGGGGTTCCACAGGGATCGGTATTAACTCCGACATTGTTTCTGCTTCACATTAATGATCTACTCTCTAGCACTACAAACCCAATCCACAGTTTTGCTGATGACAGTACCCTGCATGCAGGCATCATGAGCAATAGACCGATCTCTGTGGTCGAGCTGGAACGCAGAAGACTGGCAGTGGCAGCTTCACTTTCAAAGGATCTCGATACCATTACCGCTTGGGGGATTAAGAATATGGTTAAATACAATGCCTCCAAAACCCAGTATTATACGCTATCAAACAAGAAGTGCCAAAGCCAACACCAGGTTCTAATGAACAATCAGGCTCTGCCAAGGAGTCACTCATTCAAGCTGTTAGGAGTCAACATTACAGAAAATCTGATCTGGCACGAACACGTCGCGTCAATTGCAACAGCTGCTGGTAAAAAGCTTGGGTATCTATTTAGAGCCAGAAAGTATTTATCAGCATGTAAACTCCTCACGCTATATAAAGCCCAGATAAGACCTTGCTTGGAGTATTGCTCTCATGTCTGGGGAGCTGCTGCCCCTACTACCCTGTCTATACTAGACGCCGTCCAGAGAAGAGCAATTCGACTAATTGGCGATCCGGCCTTAACGCGCTACCTTCAGTCACTTTCTCACCGGCGCGTTGTTGGTGACCTCTCACTCTTCTACCGATATTCCAAGGGAATCTGCTCCTCTGAGCAGCTATCCTCTATCGTTCCACCGCTCACTGCTCCTATCAGATGTACCCGCGCGACCGCTGCATCTCATCCTAAGACGGTCGTTCTTCATACATCAAGAACTGAGCGGTACAACCGCACATTTATCCCCAGGGTGTCCAAGGCTTGGAATGGACTGCCAGAAGATGTATTTATTGGGCCTGCGGGTATTGGCCCATTCAAATCTCGCGTTAACAAACTTCCCCTAACATAACTCTTTCACAGCAGCCGCGGTACTCTGGTATTTAGGCTCTGCCTGCGCGGTCTGCTCAGTTATAAACAAAAAATTGCATCAAAATGCAAAACTTCCCATTTGCAGTTGTAGGTGTCAGTGTATTTACTAATGAAAGTCGTGGAAATAGTAACAACAATATTTTAAAATTATTATTTGAAAAGTGAAAGATATATAAATAAGTATTTATGAGAACTACTCTCTGTTATCTATAACTATAATTATTAACGATACTATCTATTAATGTGTATACAAAGACCATAAAATATGAAATTCAAATGATTTCCAAGTTTTAATAGCAGTAATAAGGTATGGTGTAAAATATGCACTTGTAGAACACATGACATTACTATGTCTCACGCTTCCTATTCTTGCGGGTTTTTATTCAGAGTTCTATTTATGCATCTCTTATTTTACGTCATCGTAATTACTGTTCTGTTTTATTGCAGGGCCAAAATGGATTTGAAGATCTACGGAGATACGTCAAGCAAGGTGGTGATTTTTGTAAGGAACTTTCTACCATTTTACAAGAGAGGTATGTATAACTTGTATAAAATACACACTCTAGTTTTTTAGGACCGGTTTCTCAATGTCCAGTTAAATATTTATCTGCAAGATAACAGAAACTGTCAGATAAATTGTTTAAACAATTGAAGGCTAAACTTACGAAGTCACGTAAATCTTATCTGACAGTTGTATCCATAGCAACGCTCTCTGGCAGATACCTATCTGACACTTTAACTGGACATTGAGAAACCGGCACTTAGATAGATGAATGGAGAAGTTTCCGAAAAATACAATTTGGAAAATTCATTATTATCTGATAGTCTATTCCTTCACTTGAAGAACGTCGAAAAAATCATCTGAATATTCCAAAAAACGGCGGAGTTATTCAACTTTATACATATTTGCGTAAAGCGACCACGGAGGTGAAATTCTGTATCAGTTTGGACTTGAGTGGAACGGCGGAGGTGTTTGTTGTAACGGGCAGACGCCAGTATATTTTTGAAGTATGGAGGAAGGTTACGTTCGTGGTGATTCTAGTAACCTTCCTTAAGTGGATGACATGATTATGGACATTTTTAAATTATCTTCATGATAAATAACATTATTTCCTTCGAACGACTTTGAAGCTAAAATAATAATGGTCAAAGTTTACGGAATACATATAAGTTGGATCACTCCGCAAAAATATCAAAACGGCCTGCCCCTTGCCCCGTCTCCCCGGTACACCGGTAGCAGTGTACCGACGTCAGCCGGGAGATACGGAGCGGCGCAAAGTAGAGGTTGAACGTGTTTACAGTGTCTCAAAAACATCGGATTTTGTTATCTCGGATTTGTTTGCAGGAAATGGATAATTTTTTTAGAAGTTTGAGAGTAATCAATTTCGCGAGGAAAGATATTACCAATAAATTTGAATTTATTAAAGGATGGAGAATGACAATCAGATCCATCCTGATTTTTTGGTAAACCTTGAAATGTAAGGGATATAAATACAGGGTATCCTACAAAGATTAAGACAAGAAATATGTCGGAACTGGGCAGTAGTAGAGAATTATAATTTTGGGCATGTGAATTAGAGCAGATTTGTCTTTCTTTGTCATTGTACTACCCAACGAGGTATTTGTTTTTGGTCACGTAACATTCGATTCAAAATTATTAATGGGACACCCTGTATATTTGTGCCTGTGTTCCTCCCGATAAAACAATTCCAACAAACTAGCACACTTGGGGTCTAAAGTGATTAGTTCAAGAGCTACAGATACTTAAAGGATTGTATCACGCTGAAAGCGTATAGTGGGACAAAATATTCATTCGGTGGTCTTATCATACCACCCAGGGACATTGTAAATTATATTTTAGGGCTCGAAAATATTTTTATTGATAACTTTAACAATTTAGTTTCTGCAGTAGCAATTGGAATGACACTAAAAAGCAAAATGTCAAAAATAATTTATTCATATCGATGTAAAGCATTTCCACATGATTATCTTTTAAAATTGTATATACGAGTTCGTATATACTATACCATAAAGTGTATAAACCGTGATTTCAAAAATAAGCCAATTATACAAAACATTAAGGTAAAAATACTACAGCACCTTTGAACCATCAGTTTTTACTTATCTACGAAATAGCTACAATATGTGAAATCATTTGAGATTCATTAGTAGTAGTTTTGTTAAGCTTTATTTTTGATATCCATATTTATGTAACTTAGTGCATTAGCAAAATAAACGTAATATTTGTATTTGTATGTCTAAATCGGCCGTCAAGACATAGTTTTTCAATGACCCTCGTATATACGTACAACCCAGGCGTTAGCAAGTCCCCGCTAAAAGACTCTCGTACTTGGGCAAAAAGCAACGCAAAAACTAACTGGCGCGTGCGGCCGCGGCATCGCTTTCATGTGAGTTCTTCAAAGTGCCGACGGAGAGTGATCCAACTTATATGTATTCCGTAAACTTTGTAATGGTCGATGAATGAAACTTTCAGATCGGAGGCAGAGACCCAGTATGCGAAAAGTCTGTCAAAGTTAAGTGCCAAATTGTCTCGAGCATGCAGAGACGGAGTGGGGGGAGTGAACGACGCATGGAAATCGGTGGCACATGAGCTCGAAGCGAGGGCTGAAGCTCACAAGATCATGGGCAATGCGCTTTTAGAAGAAATTGCTAAACCTTTGAAGACCCTTACTGAGAATCAGCATAGGTAAGTTCAATTTAAAACCAATAGATAATATTCGATTGGACTTGAGTATATTGAGTTGGTACTCCATCTGAGTATTTTTTCCAGTATGGACACCTGGAAATTGTTTGAGGTGGCAAAACTGTATACGTATTATTCTTTATCAGAACAGGCCAGTGACATCGCACATAGCACTGAATGATATGAGAATATTATGTTCACATTCACTACGGATATTATGAATATTCTGAGAAAATTCCATGGATAATTAGAATATTTACAGAATATTCTGTAAACGTTCGAAATGGGAAAAACACCCTATATTCCTAGAATATTCCGCCGAATATTCCGCACGGATATTGCATGAACAATCGTGGTAGAATGTTTTTGAATATTCTAGAAACATTTTGTCTAAATTACCTCATATACGAAACATTTTTAGGGAATTATGGATACTGTTCCAAAAATAATGGCACCTACTAGTAGTAGATGGTCACAAAAGTTAAGTGGTCAGACATCTCAGTCTAGATGCCAAAATAAAGTGTAAAAATCTAAACTTGTTGCATTTAACCTCAAAATTCTACTCACATTATATAATGAACCATACACCATAGTAGGTGACCATAACTTGGAACACTGTCACACACTTTATAACAACCAGCAACTTTATTGTACAAAATTGGGTATAAATGTAGGCCTATCAAGAATAAAACTCGTGAATTCCTGAATTTCTAAAACGCCGACATCCACAGGTTGAAGCACAGAATGATAGAACACTTGAGGCGAAGAATAAAGTGACAACCAGACAAGGTTGACAATTGACGACACCATAGTCACCATACATCAGCATAAGATGCTGTCACTTTATCGTCGGTGGATGCCGTATCTGTATTGCTGGCAATGGCTAATGACTAATAAACTTTTGAAAATTGCACATAATACTTATTAGGTATATTTAGGATGAATGCAAAACGAATGAAGGTTTTTTTAATTCACTGAGAAACGTGCAAATATAAATTAATAATACCTCATATTGAATATTTGCCTACATACAGATATTTCTATTACAAATATTACTAAATGTTCGTCAGAAAATAGCTACATCTTTTTCTTAGTAGATTATTAAAATAATATTCTATGAAGAATATTACTGGTATATTCTGAAATAATTCAGACATTAAACGAATAATCATTGATTATCCTAAGTGGATAAAATAATAATATTCTATAAAGAATATTATTTTAATAATCCAGAATAATCAAGAGAAATAACGAATATTCTATGATTCTACTGAATATTCATGGAACCTATAGGAGATTTAAAGAATATTCATAGAATATCCAGTGCTATATGGGTATAACCCTAAGCTAATGACATTTCTGTTTGATTAGGATAAGGAAACAGTCGGAATCTTCAGTAGACAAGGCAGCGAAACTACTATCTGACTGGAGAGCAGCAGAGGCGAAAGGAAAGAAGCACAGCCACGTGTGCGCTAGAGAAAACGAAAAACTACAGGACGCCGCTGTATTGGATAACACAAAGTTTGGCAAACAAACGTAAGTCTCATTATAAATCCTAGAAAGTTATGAAGTATATGTTAAGAGCAAACACCGATTTCGGCCAATGGATGGAAAATATGGCCAAAACGCGTTTTGGCTGCTACCATTTTGCCAATGTCCGAATTATCACTTTCCGACTGTTTAATGTAGCCCAGAACGTGTTTTGGGTCGACTACGATTGCCAAAACGCGTCCCATTCTACTGCGATTGCCATAACGCGTGGTGGATTTTGTGAGTGTCTTAGCTTGTAAACGATACCTCTGGAGCTAGCGTATTCATTTAGTATCTGATCTTTGTGCAGTAGCTAGAGAGTGCCATGGAAGACCTAAAGTTTTAATGACGAACTGCAAAGAGTCATAAGACTCATAAGTGGTAGCAATGATCGTAGTAATATTTGTACAAGAGAAAGATACTACCAAACACTTACAGAGGTAAAGGCGGCAAAAGCTTGTAAAAGTAACGGTGACACAATATCTTCGAATCAAAGACGACGATTGAAAAGATATGGTATTTTAAAAATTGGCTATATTGAGAAGCTAATTGAAAGAAGGACAGACGAAACAGCCGACATTATTCATTCCGCTCATGTGGGAGCTGGACATAAGAGGTATGATTCTTTCAGTTTTTTTTTCACGGACCAAAGATCTACAAGTGCTTTTATTCATTTTGTTATGGATTCTAAGCTCAGAGAAAATATTGAAACACAACACGGCAAATAATTGAGATTTATTTATTCGTAGTAGAATATAGAACGTGTTCTGGCAATCGTAGTTGGCCCAAAACGTGTTCTGGGCTACATTGAACAGCCGGAAAGCGATAATTCGGAGATTGGCAAAACGGTAGCAGCCAAAACGCGTCTTGACCATATTTTCCGTCCACTGGCCGAAATCAGTGTTTGCTCCTAACATATACATACCGGCCCGGGCAGTGCTGTGTTTAGGATTCTTGTTCGGGTGCTCCAGACTGGAAAAAACCATTCCAGTATATCTCTGAAATCTTCCCGAAATTTCATGAATATTGGAAATTCTGTGATTCGTACATTTTCGTTATTTGAACCTTTTTTATTACTACTCTCAAAAGAACTGTTTTCTATGCATCAGTCCCTTTTCTATTTTCAGCATTTATTTATTTTAGCTGTTTGTATCAACCAATTCTAGGTAGGTGCATTATCTGTATCTACGTTTTTCAAGTCATTAGTCAAAAAATGATGGATTCAGTTTTCTTATGTTTAAATTTTTCGATTTCCGACACGTTTTTTTAGTCCCCAAAAATTATGCAATAATAACATTATTATTCAAATTTAACTGACAATCTTGTCTGCACCCAACTCTGCACCCGTATCTCAATTCTAAACCTGCAACTGTCTATTTACAAATATCTAATATCTTCAATCTCCGTGTGGGGGCGGGTTAAAATATCTCCCATCCTATATCCTGCGTGTCGTAAAAGGCGACTAAAAGGAATCGAACTACTGTCGGTATAAGCAGTAACCTCTTCTCAACCAACAGCTTTGGGTGGACGAGTTGAGAGTGGTCAGGACACCTTCTTGTCCTTAGGGTGAGAAATTGCCCCTAAAGGCGGATGAACCAGTAGCTACCATCTGGTCAACGGCATGAGGATGCAGAAAGCAAATAAGAAACTACTGCATTAAAGATCTTAAAGATATCCCAAGAAAAACTCGTAAAATGAGTAAATGCATTTTACGAAAACGACGAAAATGAGTAAATGCCTCGGTAAATGGATTTTACGAGTTCACATCATGTCTGTTAAGACATTAAGACTGTGATGATGATGAATATCTTCAATCCTATATCAGGATCGAAAACGAATATGCCTGGGTGTGCATACCTACATACCACATCTTATCAGCTGTGAGTAGGAAAAATTCCAATGCTTTCGTGTAAGAATAATAAATGCAGCTCCAATTAAAAAAAACATTTTTTGTTAAATGACACCAATGACACCTTTTTTGCACTCACACTACTTACTCTTTACATGCTGGCTTGTATATACGTAGACTTTCTGCAGTGATGAATTATTAATTAGCATGTCATTTGTTCAATATACTATATGAAATACTGAATGTCATACATCTGAAAACGGTTGCTGTCTCTCTGGGTATCTAAGCTGCCCTTATTATAGAAAATTGACAATAATTAAAATGAAAACACAGAAAGAACCAAGCTATATTCAATAAAAATATGAATAAAAGCTGACAGTCTCGCAAGTTTTTTACAGATTTGCTTTTTTGTTTTTAATACATGAGTCATTCATTGCCCACTATCTACTCAATATTATAATAACACAATATTCATAATTTTAATGTGACATTATTATTTAAAAAATGTATTTTGATTCTGTTTTTTCGAATTTGAGTAGGAAGTCTCTTGTAGAGTAATAACTGCTTAGATGCTTATCATTTATAGTTGATTAACCTTAACCATGGTCTACTGCTACAAATAAAGTAAAAAATAGAAAAATCAAATTTTGAGCGTAATATTGAAAATAACATAATACTAATATATATTTTTGAAAAGCTTGAATTATTTCCGATTGACTTCAAAAATAATATATATGGTGTTCCATTTAAAAAAATACATGTTTGCTTCATAACTGAAAAACGGTTAGAGTAAGAAAAAATTCTATAAGGTTCTTTTTTAAAATTTTCAATAAAATAAAAGGCAACCGAGATACGAGGGGCGGTCCCAAAATCGATAGTTTTCGATTTCACTCTGTATCTCAAAAACCAAGAGGGGCATGATAATTTTGTTGACGGCATCTTTAGTTTCACAAAAAAGTAGCACACTGTCGCGAAAACCGCAACTGTCTATCTTCAAAAATAACCGAAAAGTGCCCAAAATGGGACACCCTGTACATAAAGAAAAAAGGTACACCTACAATTTATGTAGAGTTGAACGTCATTATTTGATTGCTCTTTTTTCGCAGGATTTCGAAAAGTACTAGTCTAATTCACTTGGCACATTTGCACGGCAAACAGAACAGTGCAGACAAGGATAATGCGAAGGTCAGTATATCATTATATTTATATAAAACATACACATTATGTAATATCATCAACATGGAAACAGCAAACCTGAATGTGTATACAGGGTTATCCAGTCATGTAGGTTCCGTTTTTTTTTAGCTAAATAATTTAATTTGCAACTTTGGAATTCCTTCAAAATAAGCATCACTTATGCGAAATTTGGACGTTATGCTTTATACATTATGTTCTTTGACAAGTCTGATTTCTAGAAGAACCTGTTTGAAGAATACCGTAGCAACTAGCGTACGACACTTTGGTATAGAGGAAAAGTAGTGAAGTTGTAACAATCACTAAACATGTTTATTATCGACAGAGTGTGGCATGACGGACTACTGGTCAAGCTTGCTGCTTCTGGACTACCACCTGGTCTGCGCCAGTGGCTGAATAGCTTTTTGAACGACCGTTCTCTGTTTGTTGTAGTCGAGGGCTGTTCATCAGACGTATTTCCAATAAACGCCGGTGCTCCTCAGGAATCTGTCCTTTCCCCTACACTGTTTCTGCTGTGCATCAACGAGCTGCTGGAAATAACATCCAATCCAATCTACAGCTTCGCAGATGACAGTACATTAGTGTCGTGCATGGAACAAGGCAAGTCACTATCATCCCAGGAGACGGTACGTCGGCGACAGCAGCATGCCTCACAGATCAACGCAGATATCAAAACAATTGTTGAGTGGGGATTGGCAAATAAAGTACAGTTCAGCGTACAGAAGACTCAGGCAACAACACTTACAAAGAAGTCTCACGATGGCTTACCAACCGTTGAAATGGAGGGTCACGCCATAGCCGAATCACCTTCCGTGAAGCTTTTGGGAATCAACATCAACAATAACATGTCCTGGCCCAACCACGTCGTCAGTCTTGCTAAAACAGCATCCCAGAAGCTTGGAGGTTTGTTCCGCTGTAGGAAGTTGTATTCACCAGAACAACTGCTGCTGCTCTACAAGACACAGATCCGACCATCGCTGGAGTATTGCTCCCATGTGTGGGGATGCGCTCCCAAACACTCTCTAAAGCTTCTGGACACTATCCAAAAAAGAGCGATTGGACTAATCGATACGCCTAACCTCACAAAGGACCTCCACAGCCTGGAACATCGAAGGAGGGTGGCTGACCTATCCCTGTTTTACAGATTCTATCACGGAAGATGTTCGAGTGAGCTCTCTCAGATAATAACACCACAGGCCGTCCGAACTAGGAACACTAGAGAAGCTCTGCGAGCTCATCCTTACCAGGTCGAGGTCCTTACTCCCCGAACTAGTCTCCTCCAGCGTTCCTTCTTTTGGAGAACTTCGACGCTGTGGAATCAGCTGCCGGGGAATTTGTTTCCCGACGGCTACAACCTACAGCGTTTCAAATCTAACGTGAACCGATACTTATCCTCTCGCAGCGCTTCTACAGCGCCATAGTCTTTCAGCCTTTGCGGGAGGCCGACCATAAAAAAAAATAGAAGAACGCCAACAGGAGGAAATTGAAAGTTGCGTGATTACAATAATCCCTTCATCTATCGGTGTGGGAACTGTGGGAAGTAAAAACATTTCACAGTTAAGCTATGAAATAAGTATCACACTATTAATTTACTTGGAACTAAATCTGCATTGTAAACAAGTACCAAATAGAGCTTAAAAAAATGGAACTACTATAAATGGCCGATCCTGTATACGATAAACTGATTTAATAACTTTTGATCGACGTTTGGACCTTCAACATCCTTCGTTTTCGTTTCGAGTAAAACGCATATAGCTTTTATTGAAAATGAAACCACAGGAGGTAAAAAAACATTATGGCGTGTGTTGAAATTGGATTAGCTAGAGCTACGACCACTTAATTCTAGATAATGGATTTACATGAATAGTTCATTATAACAAATGTAATATTATAAATAATAATATTTAATTGTTAAGCGTTATTTCCCATCTATTCACTATTGCTATTGTTTTTACCATGAAAATTGACACTGATTATTCACTTTCATTGAAATCTAGGACATCTAAAGAATCAATAATTTGTTTAACTGATACATAATTTTCATAATCAGTACAATTGAGAAAAAAAAATAAGTACTTATCTACTTCTATAAAAAAAAATGTTGTGGGGTCAAGGAAATGAGTCTTTGTGCCATCCTCAGAGTAACAACTGAACATAGAGGTAGTAAACAACTAATTCTAATAGGCCAACATCTTTCCTTACGTTGGCATATCGACTACCAGATACGGCAATCATAATTGTTTACTATCGTCTTAATTGTATAGTATCCAGAAATATTCCATTCTACGTTAAAAAAGACGGTATTTTGATGGTTCAGGAATGATTACAGCAAAATCAATAGATATGCTGACCTCTACTGCGTTACTGCATGTTTCTGCATCATAAACGCAAATTCTGTCTTACATAAATTTTGAGGAGCTGGCAGCGCCTATATAATTTTCCTGCGATTTGTTTACGGTAAACCCCGACTGTCAAACGTTTGTTTTGTTCGTGCGTCTTTTATGTTTGGTCAGTAAAATCGAATTCACTATTTGTTGATAACTGTAGTGAAGCTTTACGGACTTGCTATGCTATATTCGAGTGTAGTTTAACAGTTTTTCGAGATGGGACAGAGCAGACTGCAGAGCAGTGTTTGTAACATGGGTTGCATTGGAAGAATTTTCAGGTTAGTTGGCAATGTTTGGAGGCTGAAGTGTCAAAAGATGATGGCTTTGAGCACGCCATGCTGAAGTGGTTTGTTTACTACCTCTATGTTCAGTTGTTACTCTGAGGTGCCATGACACGTGATTAACAGCTAAATGAAATATATTCAAGTGTCCAAGTAATCATCTACAATAACGTAGTATTAGGGTGGAAAAGTCAAAACATTATGCAAATACCGAATGATGTGAATATCTTAACCACCGTTCCGGCTGAAATAAAAAAATTAATCACATTCTTTAAAATAACTGGACTCCTATTAAACTGTAAAACCTCCGATAAACCAATAAACACGAGCTCTATCAAATACATTACCTAATATTGGTATATGGCTAATGACCATGTAGCCGATGCCTTAAACAAAAAAAAAGTTCTTATCAGATATCCACCTTCCTATATTTTAATTTTTATTTATTTCATCATCATCATCATAGTCACAATGTCTTAACAGACATGTTGTGAACTCGCAAAATGCACATAACTGATAACTCATTGATGTTATAATAGACATAAACGAAAAGCGCAACAAAGTAATTTTAATGATGCATCTATTATTTTCAGCTGGAAGGGAAAAAGAAGAAAGCAGAAGATGCTGTGAAGAAAGCTGATATAGAGTATTATACATTATGTGTTAGGGCAGAGAGAGCAAGGTGAGAATCGAAATACTTTTTAAAAACCAAATGAATTTTACAGATTGTCAATTTTACTGAATGTTGTTAACTGTATTAATTTTAACTATTTAATTAATTTATACCTCTTAGCATGTATGCTTTTGACATGTCTATTTTGTACATTGTACTTGTTGTTAATAATATTGCGTACTACTTCATTTTCTTTGACAGATTCAGCTTTTATAAATTTGAAAAAACATGCTCAATCGCATTGTTACTTTGAAAAACATGCAAAGCTAAATGTTAGGTGGTTATATTGAAGAATGTTTATTGAAAAAATAGGAAACCCTAATATACAATCATATGATTGATACATTAAAATACATATCATTAAAATAAAAAAGACAATTCGCATTCCTTAAACTATAATCACTATAAACTTAGAACACTTACTTACTTAGTATTTAATATTTATCAAAAATGATAAACATACTTAACATAGTCATTGTGACACATAGATATAGGACGATCATGGGAAGATATACTTTCTCAGCTCTCTTTTAAAGTTCTTAATATTAGAATTTTCTCTAACAATGATAGGCAGATTATTAAAAGCATCATACCCCTTAAAGAATACAGAATTCATTGTACTTTTTTTGTGCGTTTTCGAAATGTATACATTACAATTATTTCTTGTAGGATAGTAATGAACATTATGAGTGTAATTTATATTTTCTGTTAAGTATTCCGGGGCCATTCCTGTAACTATTTTAAATATAAAAATCATTGTGAAACGATAGATTCTTTGTGAAACAGGTAAAAAATTAAGGAATTCAACATGAAATCTATAGGCGTTAAACAACCGCAATGCAATATGACCCTCATGGCACGGTTCTGCAACTTTTGTAGTTGAGTCATTTGATTTAAATTAAAAAGATACAAAATTGATGAACAATAGTCAAAATGTGGGTGTATTATGGTTTATATACTGTTAATCTTATGTGAAATGATAGAAAATTACATACTCTTGAAAAGAAAACTAGTTTTTTTCCATATTTTCTTACAGATATACTCGAAATGTTTACCAAATTTTAATAAGTTATCCAACTGAACTCCCATATATTTGACGGTGCTTACTATCTCAATTTTTTCATTGTTAATAGTGATATTTTCATTGTTGATATTTATTAAACTATATTTGTATACTTCATAAAAGTTCAATATTTATGATTTTCAGACTGGAATGGGAATCGGCAGTAGTACGAGGGGCCGTCACTTTTCAATCATTGGAAGAGGAAAGGCTGAATAATCTTAAGTCCGTTCTTACATCGTACCTGCATCACAACAATGAACTTATACCTAGGTTAATAGAGGTAATTACCATGTGTGTTATATTATTCGCAGTTAGAAGGATCAACCAACACGGTGCAGTTTTTTCATTTCAAGAAGCGAAACACCATTTTGGGTTAATCTATTCGATAACTGAAATTCATTCAGCTCAAAATAAAAAAAATATACTTTGCGCCCCAAGTAGAATTTTACTATTTAGGGACTCCGAAATGTATAGATAATAATTGATACGAGAGCTTTCTCAGTCTACGAACTTTAATTTTGATATATTAAAATACAGAGGGCTTAGGGAAGCAACTGTACTTTTCTACTAATTAAATAAAGACGAACGATGGCACAAAAATGAGCTTAAAATTAGTACATCTCGCCTGTACATCTACACAGCTGACCTGATGTCATCGTTAAAACTTTTAAATTCTAAAAAAAAAACAATTTTAAAAGGTCTTCATATTATATATACACTCATCGACACAGAAAACGATGCACTTTAGATTTTATGACTAATTTTTTAAAATATAATTTCTGTAATGTTTCATTGTCCTAGATACTTAGCCACAAGCAAAACATGAATTCTTAAATAATTTCTAACAACAATTAACGGTTTATTTAAAAAAGAAAACTGCATTTAATAAACAGTACTGAAATGAAAATTGTGTCATTGTGTCACTCAAAGCTGCATAGTTGGCCATGGACCACCGAAAAAGACCGACGAAGCATCATCAGGATCATGGATGCTTAAAAACTTTTTTACAAATATATAGCGTTGAGGCTTTCTACCTCATTTCATAAAATATACTTTTAGGCTACTGAACGATTGAAGAGCCCTATTTCTCAAGCTGATTCAACCAAAGATCTGTCGACCTTCCAAAACTTGCGACATACTTCCCAGCAAGTGTCAGAACAATTACTGCCTGATTTTTACTGTGAGCACATCACTTTAGCGATGAACAGAGAGAGGCGAAAACAGGTAATTAATGATCGGTTAGCATAATAATTCAGCTAATTGTTCCTACGTACATTATTGCAAAGCTGCTAAGTTAGATTATTGAACTCAAGTCATTGTTGATTGTCAGAGCGGTCCGTGGGACAGTTTTTAAGGGTCGCATTCATAGTCGATACTTAGGGATACCTTTTAATAGGGGTCCTTTAAGAAATGTTTTGTGTTTCGACAGCTACTTCAAGGTCCCTTACCATGGCCGACTCTACACTAGGCCGAAGCCTTAGATTTGGCAACGTGGCTTAGCTGTCAAATAGTGGCCCTATAGTTTCAGAAGAATTATTACATTTTATATGTATTAGACTTCATCTCGGTTAATAAATTAAGAAAAATACTTTTTAGAACCACTACTACTAATACCACGTACAGCTGATGTCTGTTTCATCACAGTCGCACCCTACAAAATAAAAATAAACGCAACCTGTTTCCTGCCGCCACTTCCATTTCCACTTAAATGAACACTCAATTTACTTTGTAAATTATCACTTGAGCTAGAAAAATTCACTATTAAGTCACTGTGAAGCCATTCTTGCTGGTCTTGATTTCCCTTTCACTATCAAATCCTTTCGTAGGTATGCCCCAGGCCATGCCCAGATGAGTTCTATTAACTGTATATTTCTGTGATATTTGGGAGGTCCAGAAAACATTATAGGTACCACATTGTGCTTTAAAATAGGTCTTATCCTTTGAAATGTTTGTCAGTTATTGTCTTTATCCTTATAAATATAACCAGCCCTTCCGAGGAATACCTTTCATCCACTTCTGTTTATGTCCCTTATCGGACGCACAATTGTTAGTGTAACCTGGTACTACACACATTGCAGGCATCTTTTTATCTGTATAGTTTCATTTGTGCAGGTAAATAAGTAGAAACCCATTCAAAATCACCTTGCAACGTTCTTTTTAATCTGGAATAAGGTTATGTTGGGCCATGGTTTGGTAGTCCTCTACTCATGCCTCTACTGGGCTGCAACCTGGTACTACACGCTTTGCAGGCATCTTTTTATCTTTATAGTTTCGTTTGTGCAGGTAAATAAGTAGAAACCCATTACAAATCACCCTGCAACGTTCTTTTTAATCTGGAATAAGGTGATGTTGGGCCATGGTTTGGTAGTCCTCTACTGGGCTACAACCTGGTACTACACGCTTTGCAGGCATCTTGTTATCTTTATAGTTTCGTTTGTGCAGGTAAATAATTAGAAACACAATATAGAATATAGGACGTGTCTGTGACGGCACAATGTCACAGCCCAAAGACGTCATTGAGTGCCGTGTTAGTAACGTCACCTAACCGCCGTCCCAATAACGTCACAAACGTGTCGTCTCAATATCGTCATGTACGTGTCGTTCCGTCGACACTATTTTATACAGCAACCAAGGCTGCACCAGAGGGTATCGTCAGATCAGCACTGACTATTGGCGATGGTTACTTTGTCTTACTTTATGACTTATGTCTCTCCAATAGTCAATGCTGATCTGACAATATCTTCTGGTGCAGTCGTAGTTGCTAGATAAAATAGTTTGGACGTTAATTACGTTATAGGATAAATGTTTATGAGATAATGTTGTGAGAAATCTGTGTAGCATTAATTTGAGTAAGGGTAACAAAAATACTAATTTAAAATAAATTAATGATGTATTTCACAGTAAAGACAGGATACAAAAATAATGTACACAGCGTTGCTAGCCTTCTTTAGAAGCCTGCCTAAATCACAAAGTACTTTTTATTTTCAATCGGCTCAATCCATATAATAAGAGTCTACAATCTAATAAATCCACAATACCTGAGAAAACACTATACCTATACCTATGATTATTTATGGTGGAATCCACACATACAGACACTGCACACACAGCACATAAGGTTAAAATCTCCGTCCCCATGTCACAGCTTCATCGTAGAAAACACAAGTAGAACATGGTGAAAATGGCAATTTGTGCCCTGTGGTGATGGCGAGATCAGCGGTTCGGCTGCAGTCGGGTCGGGTCGGATTACATGCGATTCATTCATTGGTCTGTACCTTACACGTAAGTTGTGCAATGATTCATCAGTGAACTAAAGCCCGGTTAATACAAAATTACCTCATGCAAACATAAAATCTATCAAAACCCAATCAACGGTATAATTAGCCACAATTTTGTCGTATCTGCTTTATTTGGGATATACCTACGTTACCTGAAGTCGACTATATTTTTGGATAATAATTTAGATATTCTATATGTGTCTAATTAATTAATATTTTTTGGTACTTATGCGAGCATAGACATTTATTGATTAATATACAGGGTTGGCATAAAGTATGGAACCAAGCAAATAACTTTGGAACGGAAAGAGTGATATTGCTGTAAATTTGCAGGCAAGTGTAGTGAAGTCTAATGCATCCGAAGACATTATGTTAGCTATTAATGTACTTCTGGTTTAACCGGAAGTACCGTCAACTTTTTTAATTTAAATGGGACACCCTGTATATTTTTGCAGATTTTAATTCATCTTTTTTTCCGAATACGTCCATAGTGGATTTAGTATTTGTTTCTTAAAAAATTTGTCTTACAAATTCGTCCGTGGCGGTCTTCCCGTTTGAGGTACTTTTTTTGTATTTTGTTTTTTTTAGTCACCGTCAAACGTGTTATAGGACCCCTGTCGGGATGTAAATCATTAAAAGTTGACACACTTCTTTGTGAGTTCTCACGCGATCGCCAAAACCGACTTTGAATGACCGGCATTTTAAACATCTGAAATGATAAAGAAGCTTTATCTTTCCCGTTTTTCCAGAAACTAATGCTAAACCCACTATGGACGTATTCATAAAAAAATATGAATTAAAATCTGCAAAAATGTACAGGGTGTCCCATTTAAATTAAAAAAGTTGACGGTACTTCCGGTTAAACCGGAAGTACATTAATAGCTAACATAATGTCTTCGGATGCACTAGAAGTCACTACACTTGCCTGCAAATTTTCAGCAATATCACTCTTTCCGTTCCAAAGTGATTTGCTTGGTTCCATACTTTATCCCAACCCTGTATAAGGAAGGAATAAGAAAAGTGAAATCATTAAGTTTTGAGATACATTTTCTCCCACCTTTATCCATTACATTTTGACGTGATAACAACGTCAAGTGACAAACGTTTATGTGACGTCATTAAAAATGACGTTAGTGCGACGTCATTCATTCGGCATATGACGAACGTGACCAAAATTCACCACAATTCGACGTCATAATGACGTACGTCTCCTTGCTGGGATAACTGATGTCAAACATGGCGGCCAGTTCGATCCATACGCTCTTATTTATTGAAACACACCCCAAGAAGTGTTTTTTGATAATTCAGTGTCGTTGTGTAATAATTCGTTGCTTTGCTTTTATACGATTGACAAAGTATATTTGTTTATAGGCGCTTATGAAACTACTACATCTCATCAGACAAGATATAGAACGGGAAAGGAAGTCAAAAAATGGACTGGAAAACCTATGTAAGGCAATAAAGCAAACGCCTAGCTTTGGAAGTGATGACTCTCAACAAAGCGTTACAGAAAAATTATACCACGTGAGTTGAAAAGTAGATAAGACATTAAATTTCATGTTACTTTTATACAGGGTGGTCCTGTAAGCACCTGGTGCTCTCTAGCGGTCATACTGTTTAAATTAGACGAAAATGTTTAAAACAAAAACGTTTCTTTTCAAATGCCATACAATTAGAAAATAATTTCAAAGATGGCGGACTTCCGCATATACCGGAAGTAGGCATCAACTTCCTTATTTTAAATAGAACACCCTGTATATTATTACGTATTTGAATTCAGCATCGAATTTCATGTCCAGCTTGTTAACCATGGTTTATGTCTACGAAGCCTATTTTCGGAGTTATTCAGCATTTTTTACAAAATTTGACGTTTGTAGTACTTTCCAAGAAACGCTAATATCTCGGAAACTAAACACGATAGAAAGATGAGGTTTTCTTTCACTTTTATCTAGGCACATGTGGTGCTATTTTTGATGGTTTTTAAGCTATTTGCGGTTTTGTAATTATGCCACCTACGATTTTTCCAATTCCTACAGAATATTTACAAAATCGTAAATATCTTGAAAACCATCAAAGATAGAACCACATGTGCCTAGATAAAAGTGAAAGAGAATTTAATTTCGCATCCACTGATGTGAAATTGATACCACCATGATAACACAAGTACGTTTCTTGCTTATTCCAAAACCGAAAACCGCATCTTTCTGTCGTACTTAGTTTCCGAGATATTAACGTTTCTTGTAAAGTACTACAAACGTCAAATTTTGTAAAAATTGCTGAATAACTCCGAAAATAGGCTTCGTAGACATAAACTATGTTTAACAAACTGGACCTAAAATTCGATGCTGAATTCAAAAACGTAATAATATACAGGGTGTTGCATTTAAAATAAGGAAGTTGATGCCAACTTCCGGTATATCCGGATGTCCGCCATCTTAGAAATTATCTTCTGAATGTAGGGCATTTGAAAAGAAACGTTTTTTATATAAAACATTTTCGTCTAATTTAAACGGTATGGCCGCTAGAGAGCACCACGCGCTTATTGGAGCACCCTGTATATCTCAGGATAATTATTCCGGAAGTGTTTGATAGAAGTGTGATGCGCTGGATAGCGTACGGATATCCAAAAATATAAAATTTTGATAAACACTTCATAGATACACCAGCCATAAGTCTATAAGTATAGTAAGAATAATACATTTACTTACTTTCAGATGAAGTCAATGTTGACATATCTGGAAGGTGCCAGATACAAAGTGCAAAGCGCTTTGGCAGAGTTGGATTCTCGACCACGAACGGGGCATCCATTGGCATCGCATATCACAATTACCAGAGACAAGTCAGGACTTCAGCAAAGTGTTCTTAAAGTAAGTCACAAACAGGAATACAAAATCCTTGTCCAAGCAAATCGATTAGTTATAGTTTATAGATAACGTGTGGAAATGCGTGTAAAAAGTTTCCCAAGCTAGACAAGACATATCTAAATTAAACTTTGGAAACATTATACAGCCTTTACCAAAGCTTTTGATAGGGTAAATCACGATCTTCTGCTCTCAAAGATTAATAGGTTACGGAAATTTGGCTCGGTCTATTAATGGATTAAAAGTTATTTATAATAACTGATAGGATACAGGCTGCAAGATATGCAGCCTATTTATGTGTCCTCGGTACAACAAACCATGGAATGGAAATAACAAGGTTATTAAAGACCTTCCAACACATTGAAATATTTGACTTAAAACCAGCTTTATCCAAAACGGCTCTGAAACATATATATTGCACTAAGCTTAGTTTCAGTTTAAACTATTTTTTATACAAACGTTTCTTCATTCTGCTATATTGTTATATTTTCCTGCATTTTTATATACCTCATATAAATTAAAAGGAATAAATTTATAAAAGCTTTCATGCCTGAGAGTATACTCTCTGAACTGTTATAATTTATTTTATATGCAATTTATGTATTGTAAATATTTAATCCGTTAAATGAATAAACAAGTGGATAAATAAATCAATATCGCTGAGAATTATTGGAAATTACTGAGTATTATTGAGCCCTTAGGTGAAGTAGTCAATAAAAATTATAAATAACATCCAATCCAATCTACAGCTTCGCAGATGACAGTACATTAGTGTCGTGCATGGAACCAGGCAAGCCACTATCATCCCAGGAGACGGTATGTCGACGACAGCAGCAGGCCCCACAGATCAACGCAGATATCAAAACAATTGTCGAGTGGGGATTAGCAAATAAAGTACAGTTCAACGTACAGACTCAGGCAACAACACTTACAAAGAAGTCTGACGATGGCTTACCAACCGTGGAAATGGAGGGTCACCCCATAGTCGAATCACCTTCCGTCAAGCTTTTGGGAATCAACATCAACAATAACATGTCCTGGCACGACCACGTCGTCAGTATTGCTGAAACGGCATCCCAGAAGCTTGGCGTTTTGTTCCGCTGTAGGAAGTTGTATACACTAGAGCAACTGCTGCTGCTCTACAAGGCACATATCCGACCATCGCTGGAGTATTGCGCGCATGTGTGGGGATGCGCTCCGAAGCACTCTCTAAAGCTTCTGGACACTATTCAGAAAAGAGCGATTAGACTCATCGATACGCCTAACCTCACAAAGGACCTCCACAGCCTGGAACATCGAAGGAGGGTGGCTGACCTATCCCTGTTTTACAGATTCTATCACGGAAGATGTTCGATTGAGCTCTCTCAGATAATAACACCACAGGCCGTCCGAACTAGGAACACTAGAGAAGCTCTGCGAGCTCATCCTTACCAGGTCGAGGTCCTTACTCCCCGAACTAGTCTCCTCCAGCATTCCTTCTTTTGGAGAACTTCGACCCTGTGGAATCAGCTGCCGGGGAATTTGTTTCCCGACGGCTACAACCTGCAGCGTTTCAAATCTAACGTGAACCGATACTTATCCTCTCGGAGCGCTTCTATAGCGCCATAGGCTTTCAGCCTTTGCGGAAGGTCGACCATAAAAAAAAACTCCCATTTTGGGCGTTGGTGTGCAACATTTAGGTCAACATTTTGTACTGATTATAATATATGATTATATTGACACTTGGATGCGGTTTGACATAACGAAACGGTATCCTCCTGCTCACCCCAATCGACTACTTCCAGGTACCTCAGTGGTTAAGGGACGAATGGTGCGAAACGAATAAGAGTCCGTTGAGCGAGAAGTCGCTGAGATCTAACAAGTCGGACAAATCCGACAATTCAGATCCGCACATAAATGACGTTGACGATCACGAATGGTTAGATCGGGGGGCGGCCGATGGTAATTCCAATCAACCGGACTCAGATTTTGGTAAGTTTTTCTTCTTAGAGGTAAACTGTAGGCGATCATCAGTTGTAGATTGTACATATACAGGGTGTCCCAAAAAATAGCGTCAAGCGGAAGTCCAGAGATAGAGCACACCTAGAAGTATCTGAATCACCCCCGTATATGTGTTATGGAATTTTTGGTCGTTTCCGAGTTATGAATTTTTTTCTAAATTTTAGAGAATTATCTACCTCGACAACTTAAAACTTTTCCAAAAGAAAAATTAAAAGTCTTTTCCAAATTATCTTTTTTGGTAATTAATCTCCAAGAGTTTGCTGTTCATACGTAAAATAATCGTCTTCGTAACTTTGATGAAAGTCATAAAAATTTTAGTGTAAAGTGAAAAATTTACAATGTGATAATTATTTATGACTTCAATTTTCGACACGCAATTAAAAACCCAAAGAGGTGAATAAGTAGGTCTAAAAACTTTTTCAGACCCTCAGCTATCACAGTCATTGAAAAAAAGTAGTACTTAATGGGGCTACTCTCGCTCCAATTGACCTTCAAAGACAAGAGGCGAAGATTTCTTGAAATTAGCGATGTGTTTTTCAATTCACCAATAACTTATGTCAACTCGTTAATAGCAGATTGATTGTCAGTACCGCAATAATAAACGTTAAAAACGTTGCATAAATTAAACATTTATTAAAAAAGATTCTATTTTTTCCTAAAAAACCACAAAACCGGTTTTTACCTGAGCGCCAACAAAAAGGGCTAACGCTAACGCAGAAAACGATGGCGATGTTAGAAAAAGATAGCTATGACATTGTTGTGATGTTTTTTCAAAATGTGTCATTGCATAGGTTGTTTTCGTTGTCTTTATCCAGTCGTCTGTCTGTCTTTGCGGCTTTAAAACGATACGCTTTTGTTTGGATTGGTGTTGTTTCTGTTGTCTGACTACTTGGCTATTCCTACGGACCTTGAGTGCACGACAACTGAATTGAATGATGCTCTTTTCTGCAAGAGACTATGCAACAAATGGATAGGTCGTGGTGAACCCACTGAATGGCCGCCACGGTCACCTGACTTAAATCCGATAGTTTTTTGTTTGGGACTACTACAAAAAAACTAGTTTATGCTAAAGAGTGTCGAAATATCAGCGAATTACGCAACAAATTAACACAGGCTGAAGAAACAACAAAAACAATCGAAGAGCTTTTGTTAATTTAAAAAACAATTTTTTCAGAAGAGGGATGTAGATTGTGCATCGAACAAGAAGGTAGACAGACATTTTGAAAACTTCTTGTGAAATTTAATAAACTTAGTGAAGAAATTTTATAATTTCGTTTCATTTTACAATTTTCCACTTACAAAAAAGACGTCGTATATGTAAAAAAATCTTAGCAAAGTGACACAGGTGGTCATCTAACGATACTCTGATAACACTGAATATTTTTTATTGCGGCACTGACAACCATTCTGCTATTAGCGCCTTAAACTTAGTTATTGTTTCATTTAAAATCCCATCGCTAATTTCAAGAATTCTCCAATTCTTGTCGTTGAAGGTCGATTGGAGACAAAGTAGCCCTATTAAGTACTCCTTTTTTTAATGATCATGATAGCTGAGAGTCTGAAGAAGTTTTTAGACCTGCATAGAAATCATGAAATCACCTCTTTAGATTTTTATTTGAGAGTCGAAAATCTAAGTTATAATTAAGAGAACGTATAATTTTCATTTTACCCTATAATTTTCATGACTTTCATGAGATTTACTAAGCCGATTCCTTTATGTATTAACAGTAAACTCTTGAAGATTAATTAGCAAAAAAGAGAATTTGGAAAAGTCTTTTAATTTTTCTGTTGGAACAGTTTTAAGTTGTCGAGGTAAAGAATTCTCTAAAATTTAGAAAAAAATTCATAACTTGGAAACTACAAAAAATTGCATAACATATATGAGGGTGATTCAGATACTTCTAGGTGTGCTCTATCTCTGGACTTCCGCTTGACACTATTTTTTGGGACACCCCGTATATGATCTTCATTCAAAAAATGTATTATGTACTTGTGCATGTACTCAAGAGCTAATCAATTTTTGGCCACCCTATATAAAGACCATTTTGACTAGCAGCTACAAACTACGTAAAGAACATAGTACACATATTTGCTTTGCTGGAAATCTTATTTGAGAAATAGAATCAAATAATCATAGTTAATTACATAATCATATTTATGTATCAGTATAACCTCTACCAAAAATTTGCCTGCGAAACATCGAGGTAGAATCCCAAGGAGACCCTATAAGGTTCAATTTCGCATAACAAAAACGGTAGCAGGAGGCGTGGCTAAGTGTGGTAACAATATGGACGCCTCGCCAGAGCCGGATTACTTTGTTATGTAAATAATTTTGAAAATTCATTACAATGATGATTTAAATACGAAGTATTGGGTTGATTTTGCAATCTAATGTGAAATTCGTAGTTAAGTATATGAAAAATACAGGCTTTGTAGAGACGACATTCAGAATCAATTGAATAATACAACTGTATTATTGCTGCGATACGTTACACTTTATTGAGATAAAGATTACAAATGCGGTCATGTACATTGTTATTTTTTTGCATACTGTCAATTTCTTCTTATCCATGCCATCTCTGCTAGAACAACTACTATAAGCACATGAAGCCATTATTTCGTTTATGAATTCACTAGAATATCACTTAAAAATAACTAAAAACCTCGGTAAAAACACTCAAAAAAAGCAAACACGAAATTGGCAAAGAAACGTCATCTGTTTGACATAAGTGTCGAATCAATATGGCCAACTTGCACCTGCTTTCAGCCACGTTATCGCGCCTCCATGGGATTCTACCTCGATGCTGCGAAACCATTTTCTATTGAAAAAATCTAACCAGTGGCTGCTGGTTTCTGTTAATATTTGAAGTCCTCCTTTATATGAACTTTTGAGCGATATCAACGATTTAGGTACAACCAAGATACCCCGGCTGAAGGCCAACAAGAAAAACTTTCAAAAATGTTTAGTTTTGTCTTCAGGACTTAATTTAATCGATTTCTATTCTGAATTATAACACGTTAACAACAAGCATTTACATGTTAGCACAAAAAATCTGTTAAATTATTTTCGTTGCTCAAATTTTCTTTTAATATAACATAGCTTTTGACACAGGTGATCATATGATACTCATGAAAATTTTACAAAATTATGGTATACAGGGTCAAATCTATCATCTAATTAAAAGTTACTTAAGTAATAGAACACAAACTGTTGTGATAAATAAATGCTCTAGTTCTCCATTGCCTATAACATGCGGTGTTCCTCAAGGAACGGTACAGTGTACCATTACTCTTCAACATACAAATAAATGACCTATTTGCGGTTGATGTGAGTGGAGTTTGCAGACGATACAGCTGTTAGATTTTCTGCTGAAAGTTGGGAAATATTAAAATCCAAGACTGAACATGGTTTTAAAAAAATGTTCAGCTGGTTCAGTAGTCGACTTTTAACAGTCAATTTCAACAAGACTCACTTTGTTCCATTCGCGTCGTACGCAAACGGCTTACCGAAATACACCAACATACAAATCAGTTGTAGACAGGTAGCTCCTATATCAATGGTCACCAGTATCAAGTACTTAGGATTAGGAATATATCTAGATTGCCATATCAAATGGAAGGAGCATACAGAATATGTTGTCAAAAAGATACGTTACGTTATAAGCAAATTTAAAACTCCTTTCCACTATACTTACCTATGAGCAGATGAACATATTGTATACAAATTACGAAGCACTTGTTCATAGTCATATACGATATTGTATTGTGGTGTGGGGCGCAGCATGTAAAAATAATATAAAAGCAATAGAAATTATACAAAAACGTTTAATAAAAATTTTATATAAAGTGAAATGTACATATCCTAGTGACTTGTTATTTTCTAAAACAAAAATTCTAGATATCCGCCAAACATTTTTCATGTCATTAGGTATTTACCAATATAAAAATAAATCAAACTTGACAAAACACGAACATAAATATGACATAAGATACGCATGTAATGTTGTACCAAAAGCAAGAAAACATGTACTTTATTACGACGTCATACATTTTTTGCTCCAAGACTATACAATGAGATACCAGAAAGCATAAAATGTCTAGTGGCTTTAAATTCATTTAAGTATGGTTTAAAACAATGGATAGTAAATAATAATCGCATTAAAATTCACCAACTTGTAGACATATGTAATACTTATTATTACTAATATCTATAGAATACAAATATTCCTGAATTAACCCTTATTTGTTGTTTCTATTTTATAATAATTACCTTGTACCCAAGCACAAGTTTTTAAGTTTTTTAGGGCGCTTGTTGTATATTGTATTTTATTTATTTTATATTTACAATAAACGTTATACATGCAATTCTTTTATAATAAGTTTTGAATGATAAAAAATCAGCATAGTCAAAGAGTCATGTTTTCATTGGCATTCGCAGTTGATACTGCAACTACGAGAAATTTGGGGTTCTGGTAATGAATACAAAAAATATATCAGAGTTAAATTAACAATAATTATTTTGCTTTCAGACGAGTTTTCCTCTCAGTCAAGCGCTGGCGGTGGTAACCGCTGTTACCCAGAGGAGATTCCCATCAAACCAATCGCTACATGTAAAGCGATCTACCCGTACACTCCTAACATGCCTGATGAATTAGCACTAAAACCTGGTGATAGTCTGACAGTCTACAGACAGCAAGACGACGGATGGTGGCTAGGCGAATGTAACGGAAATGTAGGAATATTTCCTGCGACTTACGTTGAATTATACACTGAATGCTGACTTGAAGCCCACATTATGAAGATTTTTGTTTTGTAATCGACAAAGCGTTGCGTTTTAATATGACTTTTAATAAACTAGTTAAACTTTTTTTTTTGTAACCATAAACTATGCTTCTCACCTCCTTTGTGTCCTTATCTCCGTGGGAATCCCCTACCACTTAGTATTTCTCATACAGCAACTCTATGAGTCTAGCTCAGCTCGTGTAAGAATTGATGGTAACCTGTCTGGTCAAACAGCAACCAGAAAAGGAGTTCGTCAGGGATGCGTATTATCTCCGATGTTATTCAACATTTACTCTGAATTTGTGATGAGACAGGTATTGGACAACTGGAATGGCGGTATAACTATTGGCGGAAGCAAAATATCTAACTTAACATTTGACAACCCTTATTGCTGCTTCTCAGGAAGAACTAGTAGCTGTATTGAACGTTTTAGAACAACACAGTGCAGCATATGGTCTTGGTATTAACTACATCAAGACCAAGGTTATTATCGTAGATAGGGAGCATGACAATCATCGAGAAATAAAGTCAATAGGCTGTTGTGAGGTAGTTCAAAGTTTTGTGTACCTAAGTTCTTTGATCGACAATTCAGGTAGCTGTGAGAATGAGATTCGACGGCGCATTCAACAGGCACAGGTGGCCATGACAAAGCTTACTAAAATATGGCGTGACCATAACATCACTAAAGCTACCAAAATGTCACTGGTTCAGTCTCTTTTCTCCATATTTTTGTATGCCTCGGAAACTTGGACTGTTAAAAAAGCAGATCGAGCTCGCATAGATGCTTTTGAAATGTGGACGTGGAGGAGAATGCTGAGAATTCCTTTTACCGCCCATCGAACTAATGATTCCATACTGGATGAGCTCGGTAATCCAAAGAGACTATCCTCCATTGCGTCGATGAGAATTCTTACATTCTTCGGACATATTCATAGAAGCGATAATATGGAGAAACTTGTAGTTCAGGGTGACGCCCCGAGTGGGCGGCGCCGTGGCCGTTCCCCTACACGCTGGGTGGATACGACGAAACAGTTGCTAGATATGAGTATCAAGAGCGCCACTGAACTGACAGTAAATAGCTAAGGATGGCGAGCTACAGTTCTCAAAACTATTGATAATATTCGTGTCGGCAATACTCTAGCTCCGACTTAATGCATTTTACGAGTTCACAACATGTCTGTTAAGACTATGATGATGTCCTTGGTTGTATTTTTTAACATGAAAAATTTACTATATAAAATACTGTTTCAAATGGTTGTCTTAAGGAAAATTTCAGATAGTATCTAAAATATTTGCTTGTTAGAGTAGATAAATATTAGTAAATAATAAATTGTACTCTTTCGATTTGTTCATCAATTCAGAGGATACTTAAGTATCAACGGTTTTATTAATTTATGTTTTAGTAAAGCCATTGATTGAGCCAATTCAGAGCCGGTTGTACAATGCAAGCTTAAGTTTCGGTTTAAAGTCAGCCGCCGTTAAAGCTAAATTCAGATGCAGACGACATCCGACGATACGACGGTACGAAACAGCTATTGGTTGAAATATTCAAAATGGATTGGCGCCAAACTAAACTAAACTAACTTTTATAGGACGGTCGGATAAGTTGAAAATATTTTAACTTTTTATCCGATGTCGTATGTAATTTGACAGCTGACAACCTCCATGAATTTGTATTTGAATATGGTAATTCAGCGAGCGTAATACGGCATTCAACAAATATTTTACTTTTGCCCCTCTTATGGATGAATAAAATGAAGAAAAGAGGAAGAAAGCGTAGATTTTGGGTCCGAGACATATTTAAAAACAGGAAGAAGCAAGGAGCGTACCATAATATGTTGCAGGAGATGAAGCTAACTGGCATAGAAAAATATTTTAATTATTTACGAATGCCAAGTAATGCCTTTATATCGTTGCTTGAAATTATTGGTCCACAGCCGAGTAAAACTTAGTGTATCTATTGCTTATGGGTAGACGTGCTTTAACTTTAAACATACTTGGATCATCAAATCATATTAATCATCAAAGATATCCTCCATCGGTTAACTGTATTCAACCGTGCACACCTAACAGTGGTGAAATATTGGTAAGGAAACAACAGGATTTCTAACAACCATAAATCACATATTATTTAGAAAACTTGCTCTTAGGTAGGCAACCCAACATACACACATATAGTTAATAGGTTGCATACCCTTGGTTGGTAACCAACAATGAAGATACACATTTGTAACGAAATTTCGTACGAAAATTTAGGACTCATGTGAATGGATACATTAGAATTTGGCTTGATCAGTGAGGCCGCGGCCTTTGAAAATAACAGTGTCTATATAGTAGATGAACGCAAATTCCGAACTATTAGACTGTACAATCGACTGTCGCATGTCGTCAGCAACCAGTTCGAATAGGTTAGGTTACCTATTCCAATTATTTTGTGGTCAGCGACCACTAGCAAATATAGAAAACAAGGTTCAGAATTATTCTGCTACAAAATATTAGTAAAACAACATAATAGAGTAAATATATTTATTTCGAGGTAACATAATTTACAAATGAATTTTAAACAAACCGACTTAACATCTCAACATTCGATAAAATACTTTGTTCGGTTACGATATCAACGATCACAATATACTCGATTCCATCGGTATCTTCAAAAGTGCATAAATAGTATTTACAATAATTACCTCCCTACTACCGTTCATATGTATATGTTACGCTCAATACCCGAATTCGGGCAATGCCCGAAAAAAAATACGCAGAACTAGTTTTGAGCAAGGAATATTTCCCAAACCCGAAATATGAATTTTATACGGCTATTGAGTATTACCAATTAGGCGGAACTAGTTTTGTGCATCTTGAAATACACAGAACTAGTTTTGCGCAACTTGAAATGCACAGGACTAGTTCTGTATATTTTCTGAATGACCAGCACAAATTCTGCTTCTTCCATTTAATCAGCGCCAGCGTCGGACTCAAATAAATATAAAGTTGGAGAAGTTAAATATATTATAATGAATACCAATAAGTAATAAATCGCCAACTCAGGCTGGTTTAAATGTTTATTTGATTGTGTGAGCATCAAATTGGCTTGTGCTTCCAAACCTCTTTTTGTGTTTTCACGATTCGTACTTATATTGCAGGAAGCTTGGCAAAGAAACCTAACCTAAACGATAGATTTTTGCTGATTTTTGACACACAATGCATAACGAATGTTCACTTTGGTTGTCATTCCGTACCACATACCTAGTTCTGTGCATTTTAAGATGCGCAAAACTAGTTCTGCCTATTTGGTAATGCTCAATAGCCGTATAAAATTATTATTTCGGGTTTGGGAAATATTCCTTGCTCAAAACTAGTTCTGCGTATTTTTTTCGGGCATTGCCCGAATTCGGCTATTGAGTGTAACATACATACACTGCTGAACAATGGACAACCCCAATGTGGGTCAGCTTCGTTCAAGTAGAGCATTAATCTATGTACCTACAATGAATGGATCAACTTTGTTTTGTTCCTACCCTACTATAAATCAGAAACGATGGACCAACATGTATCTGTCAGTATGCTAGTACGCCACATATAAAATATTTTATAGGTAGGTGTACTAAGTAACACAAGGGTCACTCAATATCAGAACTAAAAGACAGCCTCGTCTTAAACCAGAACATTTGTCCTATTTAAAATTGAAACTAAAAATATTAGATAATTGTTTCTGATCCAGATATATGTAAAGGCATAAAATTGATCCAAACATTGGGGTAACCCATATTCATTGTTCAGAAGAGATGACAGTGACGTCACAAATGCAACTACACACCTGTACAACAAGGTTGACGTAAAATAAAGAAATATTTCTAGTCAGCTGATTATTTAACGATAACTATATTACCATACCAATATTCATTTAATTTTGTAAAGGGACATTTCTTAATTATTGGAAGATTACAAGTTACAAATATTGTGGCCTATTTCACGGTGTTGACAGTAAATGGTTTTTCCTTGGCACCAACTTTTTAGGATATTTTCAATGTTTGCCATTAAGTTAAAACTTGAAAAATGCAAGGATGTACCAACAGACTTTATAAAAATCGTTAAGTGTGTAGGTAATGATATGTGACCTCACTGAAATTTCCTTCTGCTGAGAAATTGGCATTTGTATTTTGGAGAAAAAAGATATGACTAGATGGATTAATTCCTAGAAAAATAAGTTATCATAATGAATTTATTAAAAAAGACATGATAAGATTTAAGCACAGAGAACACCTCCATTTGCTTTACGTACTAATATTACTTGTTAAAATCACATCAAAAGTCTCTTAAAAAATCAGCACGCTTCAATCTTATTAGGGAAATTAAATTTTTATTATTAAATTATGCGCAATGCGTGGTACCTTGCACGACTATAATACTACTGTAGTACCACAGTATCCCAAAGTGGTTGACAATACTCATAATTAGTTGATGTACAAGGATTGGATCAAGCAACAATTTTTTACTAGTCGCAACTTATCATTTTCACCAAACAGTTATATACAGGGTGTTAATTAAGTATGTTAACAAACTTTAACCATGAATAGTACTCCGAAAAATAGAAAGAAAATGTCATATGAACATGGGTCCGGAAATGCTTCCTAAGGGAGCTACGCTCCTTTGCATGGGGCACCCTGAAGACGGTTTTCCCTCGATATTCTCGAAACCATTCATAACAAAATTACGAAATTAGGTAGGTACGATGGGTAAACTTTTGACGCTGAATTTGATTCTGTATTCAGAATATCATAATTTTAACCAGAGGTGTATCATACGGGAGGGGTTAAGGGTAAAAATAATCTCATTTTCTAAGTGGTAATTTTTTTACATTTTAATTTTAGAATATGGTATTTCAGAGATTTCTACGTAAAAATGGTCTCTTGGTACATCTTGATAGGGCTAACCGTTTTCGAGAAAAATGCAAATTATTGAATCGATGCAGGCTATTGTAAATAATAATTTGCATTTTTCTCGAAAACGGTTAGCCCTATCGAGATGTACCAGGAGACCATTTTTACGTAGAAATCTCTGAAATACCATATTCTAAATTCAATCCTTAATTCCTCTCGTATGATACGCCTCTGATCAAAATTATGAAATTCTGAATTCAGAATCAGATTCAGCGTCAAAAGTTTACCCATCGTACCTAATTTCGTAAATTTGTGATGAATGGTTTCGAGAATATCGAGGGAAAACCGTCTTCAGGGTGCCCCATGCAAAGGAGCGTAGCTCCCTTAGGAAGCATTTCCGGACCCATGTTCATATGATATTTTCTTTCTATTTTTCGGAGTACTATTCGTGGTTAAAGTTTGTTAACATATACTTAATTAACACCCTGTATATGCACATATATGCACACGTTAGCTAAATTAGAGTAATTACCAAGTTTTGAGCTTGTGCTGCAGGAGTTATCAAAATGCCATTGGTGCATAATTTACAATTCTATGGCCGAATTAATAACACATTCTTTTCTGTGACTTTTTTTATTAGAAACTATGTTTCTATGTTGCATGTGGCCAAATAAGAAATGGTACAAGTTGAATTAAAACAGAATCACAATTACCTATAGCTACCAAAATCAGAGTGCGATTTTAAAGAAAATAGTATGTGTACGTCCATCCAACACTAAGGGGTATATAATATTTCAATAATTGATTCAATACTAAAATCTACAATATTGTTAACAGCTTTGAAAAATATAGATATTCATGTGACATGCGAAATGTGTCTCCATTTTTCACTGAGAAACTTCAATAACATAAAAAAAATATATTCTAACATCCTATATACCTTGTTCCCACAATTGATGGCATCAACAGCATGAAGATATCTAAGTGGTTTGGGCACTATACGGAGGACTAGAAACACTCATTCACAGCTTATGCATACACTTAATGCAATTTGCAAACCTGTCGTAGATTTGTTAGAAGGACATGTGACAACATTGTTTTTGCTCAGCCTGCAGTCTTTTGCTGCCATCAACTGTGATAAGAAGGTATGTATAGTCTAATAGTATGAATATCTAAGAAATATCGGGATATTTCTCGGAATGAGAGAGTTAAAGGAAGTTTATGAAACTGAACTTGTTTCTTGTGTAGGTCTGTACTCATATATATGTATACGTGGTGTAATACAAGCTAATAGTACAAACTTATGGTTGTTTGCACCGACTGACTTAACACGTTGTTGGACACAACGGCTATAGCCGTCTGCTGGGAGTGATCGTGATATGCCACGACGGCTATATCAGTGAAAAAGTTATCTGCTTGTTACGACAGAACGGCGACGACCGTTAGAATGTCGGTATACTTGCCTTGTTAAGCAATGTTAGTGCCATACCATAAAGTTCTTGCCAAATTCTAACCCACTATACGCTATCCTAACTATTCATGTTTTAAGATGCATGGGTAAAAGAGCTCGACGGCTATAACCGTCATAATCTCCAATGTGATGCACTGACCACGTGTATAACTGCCATATTGCAACTGTGTTTTTGTTTGGTTTTAATGTTTTCAGTACTGAGTGGAAGGTAGGTAACCAGATATTTTTATCCTAAACAGATATTCGTCGTCCACCTATTATACATATAGAATATATTGTTTCATATCAATACAAAACTCGAAGCACGTGTGGGACATTTTCCAGAGAAGCTGCCCTTACCAGAGGATCACAAAAGAAAATTCTATTTTCTTAGATGCAAACAATGTTTCAAGTCTGGAAAACGCAAAGAAACTAGCTATAGATGCAAGGGTTGTAAAAATAAACCTGCTTTGTGTCCAGACTGCTTTGAAGAGTGGCATCTAACATAAATTTGTCTAGGTTCTGTTTTGTTCGGGGATACCTCCGTTTTCTAATAAATTTGATTTTTTGTTTTGATAACGTCTATATTCTGAGAGATGCGTTTTTGTTTATAAATTTGATACAATAAAATTTAGTTTTTGTTTTAGCTTTTGTCTCGAAAATTGTCCTTTTCCTCCCACAAGATGTGTTTACGGTTACACTGATCAGACGGCTATAAACCTCAAAAATGAAAAAAGAGTAAAAAATGAATACCCCTATAATATTTTCATAACATCATGTTACAAACGCCAAAAAAATGGGAATGTTTTGAGGTGCCATATTACGAAGCCTCCCGGCCAGCAGAGTGTCCAACAATGTGTTAACAAACCTGGAAACATTGCTGTTAGCATTTTTGAATCCTGCATATTCAAAAATCCCTAGGTACTGAATTCTATTGTTTCCGCTTTGGCAGTTTTGGAGATATTTAAGCATTCCGATACTTTTTACTGATCCGGTAGATACAACAGAGCAAGCGGTGGCTAGGTCTCTTGTAACAGAATTTTATTCAATGAGCCGTAATGACAGTAATAATAATTACACAATGTTGACAACTCAACCTCCCTTTTCTGTCACACAAGAAATATTAGGCGCTTTCCTTTTACCTGATTTATCTGATAAATCTCACTTGTGACGTCATGACTCAGTTCGATGTACGTTCCTTTTGTTTTCCGAAACTGAGACTAAAGTGAGATATTTTACCCCCACTTAAGCCCATCTGCACAAGCTCGAAAGGTAGATCACTTGTCTCAGATCATTTAGATGTCAAATAAATGAGGTTAGGATTGTATGTAAGTTTGAATTTCAGCAGGTTTTTCCGGTTTTATGGCGTATGGATAGTCGATAGTGTAAGGTGAGTGACGAAAAAGGTAAAAAACTAGGTTATGGAAAGGATCGACAGATAATAGACCCATAGCATATTACAAAATTTTGAGGAATGACATTTAACTGCACAAACACGTTCTTTTAACGCATCTGAGCATCTGAGGTTTCCAACTGAGCTGAGCCAGCTCATTTTTAAGTGATCTGAGCAAGTGCAGATGTAAAAGGAAAGCACCTATTTTGTCACCATTCGAATTAGCCTTTGATGTTTCATAACGTCACTTGCAGTTGTTATAATGTTCTACCTAATTCTATGCACTTTGCTTATAGGTAGTATAACCTGTTCGGAAGTAGTTTGGTAATCGCTGTTTAACTTAATGGGAGTAAAACAAATAAAATAGAGACTCAATACTTTGGAGAACGATTGCGCCAGTAGCAGTACAGAAACATTTTTATCAAAAATTAGAATACAAAGAAACACAACTAGCGTAAATAGGATAAATTACACCCACACCAATGGACACTCTGCTTTTGTTCCGTATAATAAGGTAAATATAATTTGGTGTATGGTCATATGTTACGAGTGTCATGATTGTAAGTTAATAAAGATATTAGTTTATATTTGCACGGTGCAACATAATGCAATCATTAAAAAAATGTGATGAAATTCCTAGCAAATACCAGGGATTTTACTAGATATACCCAAACGCTCAACCGATTCCCGATATACCGATGCTTGTTCAAAAGTGTACAATGAGCCAAAAGCTAATAACCTTACATCATAATCAGGCTTCCATCAATACAACAAATAATTAGCTTGTGTTGAGCAACTGATAATGGCAATGCAATTGAAGCTATTTATTTTACTCGAAGTAGCTTCAATACACCAAACGATAATCCATTAGACAACACAATTAAATAACTTTTGTGGTAATTTTCAATTGGAATGACAGAGCTCAGTTCTTTCATGCCATTATGTAAACGAGTGTTATCAAATGTATTTCAAAATCGTCAAACACCAATAATATTTGATAACCCGGGAAATGTCCTTTTATGGGCTAAACAGTTTTTTTTTGATATTATGCTTTGCGGTAAACAAAAGAAACATTTTTGGCTCACTATAAACATGACTATAATGACCCTGTATAATCGTGTTTCATTGAAAGAATAGAAATCACACTACATACCTACAGTAACACCAACCGTAGACTTAAAATACGTATTATTATTATTATTAATTATCTGGTGACCTTGTTACAGGTGCTCAATCAGAGTTCAGAGTCCCTAAAACAAGATAAAATTATAAAAACAATGTTTCTGAAGTATTTGATCGGGTTGCAATTTTTACTGTGTTTCTACTGGATTAAATTGCAAAAAATAGACAAAAACGTCTCCTCCCTTCCCCTCTCTCTCTCACTCTCTCTCTCTCTCTCTGTTTGTCTGTCTCTCTCTCTCTCTCTCTCTCTGTTTCTCTCTCTCTCTCTGTGTCTCTCTCTCTCTCTCCCTCCCTATGTCTCTTTCTCTCTGTCTCTCTCTCTCTGTCTTCTACTATTTAATGATTTAGTTTTTGTAACGTGCACTTTCAACTATATAAATGAAATGCAAATTCTTGATGTTTAACGGAGTCTGCACTACACTGCAGTCCAAGTTAATAAGTATACATATTCAACATGATACTATTACTCCAGAAGATAAACCCACGCGCATGTCGTAGCGCTATCTCTCTCGCACCTCTGACGTCACCTGGTAACAAAATGACTGGCTTGCCGTGACAATTATCTGCTATGTATTAGGTTCTTTGAAGATCAAAAAAGTTTGTGACCAATGTATTTCAAAATTCGAAAATTATATAAAGGTGTCAAGGAAAAATCGAAAGTAAGGACGAGAAAAATGACAAAAGCTGTAAAATGAAATGATAGAATATTTGAATGTTGATTTAATTATTGTTGTAACTAATCGCTATATTTAGTGGATTTAAAAAAAAGTGTTCCTCATTACGAGAGCCTTTTATTGACACTTACCCATTGATTTTTTTTTTGAAAACACGATTATACCTTGAATTATATACAGGGTGTCCCTGAATTTCTTTGACACGTGGTGATATTCTCGTAACAAAAAAAAGTTCAAACAAAAACTGAGTGAAATTTCTGAAAATACTATAGGGACTATCATACCATGGTTTTTTTTGTACTTCAACTCTTAAAACTCACCCTCAACTTTTGTTTTCAAACAGCACCAAATAGTTTTTTCTACACCACTAAGTCCTTTTATTATTTAAAAACTTGCAGTACCTACCTTCGATTTTATACACAAACTTATTTTTTTCATAAAATCATAAGCATAACATAAATAAAATAAGTATTTGCTTGACGTAAAAAAACGGCTAAAAATAGAACTAGTGGGGTTTTTAAGGGTACTGCGTGACATGCTTTTGAAAACAAATGTCTTTTTAATGCTTTTTATTACGAAAATATTACGCCTCAAGCAAATGCCCAATTTATTTATCTTATGCTTACGAAAAAAATTGGTTTGTGTATGGTTTGCAATTTCAAAGGCATTACAAAATATTAAATAAAATAATGGCCCCATTAATGCAGGAAAAGCTGTGGGGTGTTATTTGTAAGAAAAAGTATGGAGTAAGTTTTGGAGGTTGAAGTAAAAAGATGTTTCGAAGGTATGGTATGATAGGCCATTGGGTACCCTTGAAAGACCCACTTAGTTTTCTTCTTTATCTGTTTTTCTTAAGAAAATATTATGCCTCAAACAAATCGTTATTTTATCTAAGTTATGCTTAAGACTTCACGAAAAAAATTGCTTTTTGCATAAAGTCAAAGGTACTGCAAGATTTCAAATAAAATAAGGACTTCTTTTGCATAGGAAAAATTATGAGCTGCTACTTGAAATTTGAGGGTGAGTTCTAAGGGTTGAAGTACAAAAAAAATGTTTTAAAAGCGTGGTATGATAGACCATGTAGTGAACTTGTCAAGGAAATTCAGAGACACCCTGTATAATTATTATTGTAAGTTTGATTTGTTAAGGGGTTTGTTTATAATAAATCTAAATCACTGATATTTTTCTACCAAGGTGTTGTTTCAAAAAGCACTGCTTCGGTTTAAATAAGAAACAAATACATGTATTTGAGCAATAATTAAGACTAGTATGAAATGCTGAAGCATTTTCAAAATAAATAAGGTTCGAACTTTGATAACTTTCCATATTTTATAGTAATCCTGAAATTGAAATACTCATTGCTAAAAATATTTATGTGAACATTTTTCAAGAGTCATATTCTTACAAAGAATTTATTTTATCTATAAAATACTTATTCTATTTGAAGCCGTACTATCCCAGCATTGTTCCCAAATTGTATTGAAAAAAAGCAACGAATATGTATGATGAATGAATTTGTGGTTCTTGGGTTTTTAGGCCGGCGTCGTTTAGCGTTAAAGCTTGACGTTTCGCCACCACGAGTGGATGGCATCTTCAGAAGCTATTTCACTTCCATATCCACTCGTGGTGGCGAAACGTCAAGCTTTAACGCTAAACGACGCCGGCCTAAAAACCCAAGAACCACAAATTCATTGGACGCGAAAGCCTTACACAGTATATGTAGAGTGACGTCATGCGCAGTGCCGAACGAAATTGAAGCGCGAGTAATAGTATCATGCATATTCAATAGTTGATTGATTGATTTCATTTTACTATACATACACATGCACATAAAAATGGGTTAGGCATATTTCTGAATCAATCTTTAACACCCCATGATTATTATATCTGGCTAACATTCAAATACGGCTACTAATAAGATATAAACAATAAATGTCAGTTCACACGTAACGCTGTACCATTTAAAAATAACTAGGAATTTTCAACTCACCGCCAGTACCAAGGATTTAATCTTTCAAAGCGGCCAGAACAGACCAAGCAAGTACCCTCCTATCAAAACCGCAAGTGAAGAGATTCGCGCTACTAGTTGATTCGTCTGACCAAGCAGTGCTGGCTACCATCCTACTGTGTCCTTGTCTACTAGATCTGGGCAAACGGGCCAAACGCTGCCCACAAAGGTCAAACAACCTGTAAAAAAATTAAGATTTCGCCTTTATTAAACTGAGGAATCAACAAATGTTGTTGGAATGAAATATCAATTTGACCGTGTAGCTAAGGATTTTGTATGAAACATAAGTTTAGCTCTCCACTGATGATATCTGCGAAAATATCGATCTAATCAATTTATGCGCAAGTGGTTGGTTGTCAGAGAGTTTTGTGGGACCTAAGCTTAGCTGTTACTCAGTTCTTAAATCTGTAAGCTCTGAATACCTTGCAGCTAGACAACGTTTAAGGAACATACGATAAGGAACGGCGGTGGACTCGTGAAATCGCCTCGGGAGTATGCATAGCGTAAAGAAAACCATATCAAGAAGCAGTAGGAAACAAAAAGCATGATTTTACTGACGGCCAAAAAAAAGATATTTCGACGGGTCCAACGAAAACTGTAGTAACTCAAATTTTGCAAGTTTTGAGTTGAGACTGTTAAACGATAGATTTATATATTATCTAACTACTAACAAAGTCGTAACTCATAATTCCTTAAAGTATGCAACTAGTGATGCACTTATGTTTAATAGTATCTTTGAAAAATCTAAATTTTTCGCGGTAAACTGTCGTATGTTGAGATACTGCAGTTTCCGTTGGAAAAATTATTGGAAGGGCTAAGGTATCTTGAGTTACGATAGTCAGAGAACGCATTGCTTATGTGGTGATATAACCTAAAATAGAGTAAATCTTGGTGCGACAATCAACGCATCAGTTTTGTTCGGTGAAAATGAGCAGGCGAAGCAAGTTTATTTTAAAAAGGGCTCTAGAAGTTTTTGAAGAGGATAATGAAGGTAAGTTAACAAAAGTGATTCATGTGATCTTTTTTTTTTCAAGTATTTTTTTCCTCTAGAACAACAATACTTATCAACGGTAAAAACTCATGTGTTTTCGTCAACAATGGCCTCTACCGTTTTAAGCGAACCTGTTGCATCTTGTTCAAAAGATGATCTTGGTAGTCTTGCGAGTAACTCAGAGATTTGTATCATCAACGGTAAGTTGATTTTTCAAAATTAAAGTTCTCTTTCAACATTTTTTTCTTTAGGGCATAATGTACAAGACGAAAAACACGATGATCCGTTTGCTGGTAACAGTGACTCTGACCCAAGATTTGATCCATCTGCTGTGGGAGCAACAAATAATTCCCGAATGTATCCGAATAACATTGATGCCAATGAAACTAGAGATCAAAGTACCATAGATGTTCCAAAGAAGAAGAGGAAGAGTGTAACTAGGAGCAACGTAAGAAAACGATTCAGGAATGTTTCAAACTGGGTAGATAATAAATCTAAGAATTTACAAAACCTAGGAATAAAAAACGAAAATAGAAAAGGTAAAATAATAAGTGAAAGAAGAATGAGAACAGCTTGTAATGAAAGGTGCAGGCTTCAGTGTTCAAAATACTTTAGTGAGGAATCAAGACTAGACATTTTCAAGGAGTTTTGGAAAACAGGAGATCATACAAGACAATGGGATTTCATTATACGATATGTGAAAGAAGTTAAGAAAAAACAAGTAACTGTTGCAACAGGACAAGAATCAAGGAGGAAGCATACAAGGCAGTTCCATTTAAAGACTAATAGAGACGAAAAAAGGGTTTGTAAAAGCATGTTTCTGAATACGCTGGGTATATCTGAAACTTGGGTAACAACGGCTCTTTCAAAAATAAGAGATTCCTCTACAATAATAGCTGACATGCGAGGAAAACATCCCAATCACCCCAAAATCATAACAGAAAATCAGTGTGAGGAATCACATAAAAATGTTTCCACAGTGCCAGCGCACTATGTTCGGAAAGATTCGAGAAAAATGTATTTAGAAGAAGGCCTAAGTATTCAGAAAATGTATCGACTCTATCTTGATTATTGCAAAGAATCTGATATAAATACAACTGCAACACTTAGGCAGTACCGTGACATTTTCAATGCTGAATTCAATATAAGTTTCTTCAAACCTAAAAAGGATCAGTGCGAGGTTTGTTCTGCGTATGATTTAGCTGATGAAGAAAAAATTAGAAATGCAAGATGACTACCACACTCATATAAAAAACAAAATTTTGAGTCGACAGCTTAAAGATATAGATAAAATAATTGCTATCGATGACAAAGCAGTTTGTGTTGCATGTTTTGACCTACAGAAGGTGCTTCCTACACCACAATCTCATGTTAGTGATCTCTACTATAAAAGTAAGTATTCAACTTATAACTTTACAGTTTACGATATTGGGAACAATCAAGGGTTCTGCTACGTCTGGCATGAAAAAATTGCCAGAAGGGGTCCCAATGAAATAAGTAGCTGCCTGTGAAAGTTTATACAGGTTCAGGTAGCTAAAGGTGTGAAAGATATTATTTTCTACTCCGATAACTGCGGAGGTCAAAATAGGAACAAATTTCTATTTTCAATGTATCTGTTGGCTGCAACGACCTTCCAAGTCAATATAACTCATAGATTTCTTGAAAAGGGACATACCCAAAATGAAGGGGACAGTATTCATGCTGTCATCGAATGCGCGAAAAAACGCCAATCTGTTCTATACGTCCCTGAGCAATGGGTAACATTGATTCGGATGGCAAAGACGACTGGTAGTATTTACGACGTAACTGAGATGTCGCAAACAGATTTTTATAATTTCAAAGAAATAACAGATATCCAGTCCTGGAAATCTGATGAGGACAAACAACCGTTTAGAATAAGCAAAATAAGAGAAGTATCTGTGTTGATATCGGATTCTAATACTATGTATTTTAAATACAACTTCCATGCGATTGGTAGCAAAATTACCATTAACTCACATATTCCGCAGTCTAAAAAAAAAGGAAGATCGAAGAAAAAAATGGATAATAGAGATGAAGCACCCAAAATTTTGAAACAGCTCTATAAGTCTGACGTACCCATTGAAGAAAAAAAATTAAACGGCTTATTGTGGCTTTGCGATAGAAATAAAATTCCCAAAATGTACCATGATTTTTACAAAAGCTTAAAGTCTAATTGCTCCAGCGATAAAGAAAAAGAAGACTTTGGATGAGGCCGTTTAGTAAGGATTTTTTCTTAAACATAAACCATTTTTTTCAGTTTCTATAGCTTTTGAGATTTCCTTTAATTATCAAAGTACTGGTTACTATGCCTTTTTTTGATGTTTCAAGACAATTCAGTATTAAACTGTATTACTAAGCAATAAAATATGAAGCTGCTTATAAATTTGTGTCTCCTTTCCCCTTGATTTTCCAGTGAAAACTGTAGTAACTCATCAAACTCATGTTTCGGCACTTCTTAGAGATGCAAACTTATCGTAACCTGGATCAATGTATATTAGTTATTCGTTCACCAAAGAATGGAAGCATTTACTCCAAACGCCGATTTTTCCCAGTTACTCAAACATTTGACGGCGATTTACTCGAAACTATCAATTTTGAGTTACTACAGTTTTCGTTGCAGCCGTCGATTTGCAAAATAAAATAAGGATATATTCAAATTTTTCCACGTGACCTAAAACAAGGGCTGACGTCACAGGTATCTTATCGATATCGACAATCGATACTGCTACAGCGCAGGTCAGTGAGGTTCAACTGCAAACTAGAGATGATCTGAATTCTTTAACAATGCGACTCAATTTATTGATACTTAAACATATTTGAAACAGGCAATTAACCCACTAGCATTTTCGTTGCAATACATTTTTATATCTGATAGGTATCACAGTTCATCCTGTTTGTAACCGAGTTTCGCAACTAATCGAAGCCATCATTTTATTTCGGCGCATCCCATTATGAATGAATCCAAAAATAGCATCTAATTCAAGCCCATCCCTACAAAGTGAATTAGTAATCTAGCCTAACTTTTATTCTTTTGACTTTTGTACTTTTGTGTGTGACTGTGTTTTGTGGTTATAATGATCAATGTCAAAATGTTAGGTTAGCACTGGCTATCGATATCGAATATCAATACTTTACATCCCATCACTATAGGATATCACTGACGTCAGTGGTTGTTTGCGCGGGATTTTCCGGCATTTGAAATAATTTTTGGAATACCTATCTCTTACAGCCGATTCCAAAAAACCAAACAAGTGATTTTGTCATGTTAACTAGGCTCTAAGGAACGCGTAAACGACATATTTTTTTCTGCAAGTACCCTATTTAATGAGTCTAGATCTAGATAACGCATTTTCGGTGTAGCAATAATTCTACTTATAGCTCTTACCTGACATGCCTATTGTCGTGTGGAATCGCGATAATCCCATTGGACGAAACAGACAACCTGTTCACAGCCGAATCCACTCTGATTGTCGCCACCGGTGACCTCATGTTACGGAGATCCCATACCTTCACGGTACGGTCGTCAGAGCTTGACACTACCTTGTCTTCACGAGTGAATACGGACGAAGTGACACTTTCTGTGTGACCCTTCAACATTAAAATACGAAAATCTATATGTCAGTCAAATAAAAAGTTTTTTTTTTATTTATAACTGAGCAAACCGCGCAGGCACAGCCTAAATACCAGAGTACCGCGGCTGCTGTGAAAGGGTTATGTTAGGGGAAGTTTGTTAACGCGAGATTTGAAGTCTGCGTAAAGGATTATTTTGTTATTTTAAAAGTTTTTATTTAACTTGCAATGTATGTACGCTTGTTCGGGTGGAATCTTTCAACTCAATTTTGAAGCGGATATCTTCAACCCATTGAGTTGAAATTTTGTATACACGTTTAGTTTGGATGACAATGCACCATAAGCTATACGACATCGTTCTAAATCCAACAGTGGAATAGTTATTTAATGCATCTCTACAATATGGATATCCATATTGATATGAGAACGCCCAGTAGATGCTAAGGAGAATGACAATTTAATGAGAGGGATGTCATCACTGACAATAGACACAGTAGATCCATTGATGTCATTTTTAGTCAAACGATGCATTTTGTTGTGAGAGTTTGGGGAAAATACTATTCAAAGCCGGCAAGTTGTTTTATCACTGCATGAACCTGACGCTGAGAGAAGAGAGTTTTTGCATTTGGCGCTCAACTAGAGGTTTGCGGTGTGAGCAAGAATCTGGTAGCAGCCACAGGAGATTCAGGATCGAATTGTACGAGTTCCTTTATAGAACCTACGCAGGGGTCATCACCAGGTTGTATCGACGACGGTGACGACATCGACATGAGGTTAGGGGGTAGCTAACGAACCGCTGGTGCACCGAGCAACCACGAAGGGTAGACCGGACAGCCCAGCCAGTGTGTATGACTGTGATAGCGACGTAAGTGGTAGAGAAGATCCGCGGTAAAGATTTTCCAATAATAAGTTGTAAAGGAACATTTGGGGTGCTGGACTGACTTTGGGAAAGTAATAGGGATAAACTCGTGTTGTTAGTGAATTTTTATCACCAACACAGTTTTAAGGTTATGTTTAGAGCAGGTCTATATTTTTAGTTCAGTTTAAGGTTTTCATGATTTCTAATAAAAGGAAATCTACGAAAATGAGTGGATATCAGGATAGCAGAAATTCTAAGTTAGAAACCGTAGTTCAAATAATATGTGTTTTTAGATATAATACGATGATGTTACTAAATTTGTAAAAGAAGGTGGATGGGAATAAAACCACAAATCTGTCGACGGTGGTGGATATTCATCGTTCTATACGACAAACAAAAATCGAACAAAACCAGCCCCTAAATATAATCTGGATGACTTCAACAGAAGGCAACGACTTATATAATCATCTATTTTAGTGTAGAAAAAAGTTACAACTTTGCGGCGCGACGTATACACTATTAAAAGATATGAGCATTAATGGATCGTATGCAACCTTAAGAAACATTGTGTTAACAGTAGATAACATGAATGATTCCAAAACACAATCGATGATAATCAGTCTGCGTAAACATAACATTGATTCCTTAGAGCCAGAAAAATTTTTATGGGTGTGGGTAGATACACATATGATCTGGGAGGCCCATGTTAACAATACTCTTTCTGAGCTAGCAAAATGTATTTTTATAATTAGAAATCTAAAAAACTGTGTTTCTCATGATGTTCTTTTAACCACATACCACGGTTACTTCCAGTCAAAAATGTTATATGCAGTACTGAACTGGGGCCATTCGGTTCATATGCCCAAAGTTTTTGCTCTCCAAAGACGCTGCATCCGATACATTTCAGGACTGAAATATACGCAACCCTGTAGAAATGCCTTCATTACACACAAAATTTTAACACTACCCTCTCTCTATATATTTGTTTGTTTATGCCATATACATATCAACTTGCATCTATACAAAACCCATAGTGACATTCATAGCTATCCCACACGGAATATGCATAAACTAAATATACCTAAACAACGACTTCAAACATCTAGAAATGGCTCTAACTACTATTGCATCAAATTCTATAATATTTTACCAGAATCTTTCACAAATCTGAGTCATGAGTTGTTTAAGAAAAAGCTTAAGTCATACTTATTAAACAAAGCGTTTTATACCTACGAAGAATGTCTGACCCATAATTTCAGCGAATCTAAATAGTGGTTCTGTATATTTTTGTTTTAATTTACACACTGTATCTGTTAATGTGTGTCTGTTTGTTTGTTTTTTTTATAGGTTTATATCGGTTTTTGTAAAATTTTATTAATAATAGTGTATATATTTTTCTTTTATTTACATATTGGATGTTGACAATGTGTATCTATTTTTTTTATATAGAATTATCTGGGCATTTTAAATAATTTTATTATAATAGTGACGACTTGTGAATAATCTTGGAATCTAGATTCTTTAGTGTGACTTGTGTAAACACGTAAGTGTATTTTAACACCAATAAAGAAAAAAAAATAAAATAAAATGCTTCGTATCATAATGTACACGTTGAAAAGCATCCTAATACGGGTTTTCAATAAGATTGAAAAAAATATAGGTTGAGAAAGCGAAATATTCCATTCACAGATAATATGCTGAAAATAGATTTGTACAGTATAATAAAATACATATACAGTGGTGACTATTTACCTGAAAAACTGAAACCGAATGCACTGGTTCCCGGAAATCCCACAACCTGAACGTTGTGTCTCTGGATGAAGTTACAGCTAATTTATGGGCTGGATGTGTCGCTGTATGATTGAGCTCTGCGTCATGCCCTGCAAGGAAAGCGAGAATTAATATGGTGAACTTGGAAAGCGTGAACCATAAATGCAGTTTGTGAATGAGTGAAATGGACAAATTTGTAGTGATGATTTTTTCCCACCCACAAGAGCAAGGAAAAGCTGGATGTGATCTTCGACAAATCTATAGGTATATCTATTATAACACGCGTGGAAGCTTAAGGCTCGAGCCAAACTTAGTAGCAGCAATAGCAGCAGGCAAGGATTATAATACTGCAGTTGGGACCTGTTCAAAAGATTATTTGCAAACGACGTCAAATAGGGTACTTGCAGAGGTCGTGAAATCGCCTCGGGAGTATACATAGCGTAAAGAAAACCATATCAAGAAGCAGTAGAAAACAAAAAACATGATTTTACTGACGGCCAAAAAAAGATATTTGCAAAATAAAATAAGGATATATACAAATTTTTCCACGTGACTTAAAATAAGGGCTAACGTCACAGATATCTTATCGATATCGACAATCGATACTGCTACTGCGCAGGTCAGTGAGATTCAACTGCACATTCGACTGAGATGATCTGAATTTTTTAACAATGCGACTCAATTTATTGATACTAAAACATATTTGAAACAGGCAATTAACCCACTAGCATTTTCGTTGCAATACATTTTTATAACTGATAGGTATCACAGTTCATCCTGTTTGTGACCGAGATTCGCAACTAATCGAAGCCATCATTTTATTTCGGCGCATCCCATTATAAATGAATCCAAATATAGAATCTAATTCAAGCCCATCCGTACAAAGTGAATTAGTAATCTAGCCTAACTTTTATTCTTTTGACTTTTGTACTTTTGTGTGTGACTGTGTTTTGTGGTTATAATGATCAATGTCAAAATGTTAGGTTAGCACTGGCTATCGATATCAAATATCAATACTTTACATCCCATCACTATACGATCAGTGGATCTATTGTCAGTGTATATACGATATCACTGACGTCAGAGGTTGTTTGCGCGGCATTTTCCTGCATTTGAAATAATTTTTGGAATATCTCTCATAGCCGATTCCAAAAAACCAAACAAGTGATTTTGTCATGTTTACTAGGCTCTAAGGAACGCGTAAACGACATAATATTTTTTTCTGCAAGTACCCTATTGTTGTCATTCGGAAAACCCATGCCAAAGACAGAGATGAACTTCATATACAGAGGAAGAATACCAGTGCGCACTAAGAGGTAGAAACTTATGACCATAATACCGGCAAGCAAATGATCAACCTTTACAGAATTTATTCGTAATCAAACAGTATACCGGGTGTCCCAAATTTCCTTGACACGTGATATTTTCGTAACGAAAAACGGTTCAAGCAAGAACTAAGTGGTATTTTTGAAGGTACTATAGGGTCCATCATACCATGCATTCAAAACATTTTTTTTGTACGTCAACCCCTAAAACTCACCCCCAACTTTTTTTTTCAAATAGCACGCCATAGGTTTTTCTACATAAATGATATCCCCATTTTATTTAAAATCTTGTGGTACCTTTAATTTTATATGCAAACTTATTTTTTCCGTAAAATCATAAGCATAAGACAAATGAAATGATAATTTGTTTGACGCCTGATATTTTTGTAACAAAAATGGATAAAAAAAGAAAAGTAACTGGGACTTTCAAGGGTAGTGAATGACCTATCATTCCTTGCTTATGAATCATTTTTTTCTTACTCAAACCCATGGAATCCACCCCTAGCTAGTTCTTTCAAATTTCAATCCACAATTTTACCTGGAAAAATAAATTCTTTACTTGAATTTAATTATCGTAGTGCTTTACTTTTTATGCCCCTACTGCAATTTATCGTTAATTTTGGCGCCCGTGTGCCGGGCACACCCTGCACACGGGGTTAGCGCGGCCCGATGTAACCATAAAACTTTTTCACGTTTTTGCACTTAGTAGTTTTGTTGTCTCATTTTTTTTTATTAGTTGATTCATGATTAGAAAAAAATATTTTCCATACATGTGTTTTAATTAATTTGTGCTTACGATTTCATTGATGAAACGAAAAAAATTAACGATAAATTGCAGTAGGGGCATAAAAAGCAAGGCACTACTATAATTAAATTCAAGTAAAGAATTCATTTTTACAGGCAAAATTGTGGATTGTTATTTGAAAGGGGTGGATTCCAGGGGTTTAAGTAAAAAAAAAATGGTTTATAAGCAAGGAATGGTAGGTCATTCACTACCCCTGAAAAACCCACTTACTTTTCTTTTTCCTCCGTTTTTATTACAAAAATATCAGGGGTCAAACAAATTATCATTTCATTTGTCTTATGCTTATGATTTTACCGAAAAAATAAGTTTGCATATAAAATTAATGGTACCACAAGATTTTAAATAAAATGGGGATATCATTTATGTAGGAAAACCTATGGGGTGCTATTTGAAAAAAAAAGTTGGGGTGAGTTTTAGGGGTTTACGTACAAAAAAAAAATGTTTTGAATGCATGGTATGAGAGACCCTATAGTACCTTCAAAATACCACTCAGTTCTTGCTTGAACCGTTTTTCGTTACGAAACTATCACGTGTCAAGGAAATTCTGGGACACCCGGTATATATAGCTGATGCTTTCGATAAGGAATAACAAGTATGGCCTACATACCTGTAAGTGTCGTTAGTACTGCTCCTGTTTCAACGTCATGCAAAATGGCCAGCCGATCCCAGGAGGCTGTGATCACCTGATCGGCTCCCGAGAGCCACTCAGCTGCTGAAACGGCCCCACAGTGCCCACCTAATTCCTGGAATGGTGTCCTCAGTGACGAGATCCGATTTGTATCGGATTTTTCATCGATCTCATCTCCATCAAGCTCTTCTTCGGACGAATGCCCTTTAGGCGTGTCCCAATTTAAGGCTGCTTGCCAGATGTGGGCTAAGGAATCGCCACTAGCTGTGAGGACCAGGTCCTTGGCTGGGTGGAAGCGGATTGAGTTTACTGAGCCTGAATGACCTGAGGCAACAGAGAAAGAAGAAAGTTCATGTTTAATCGATATCATGCAATATGGAAAATAATAAGTAATAAAAATAAGATAATAGGTGGTAAAGATGGTCGCCACAAGATCTGGTCTTTAGAACTGTCTAGTAAGAACAAAGTCCCTGACAAAGCCGCTGCCACAAACACGCTTGCGATTCCACTGCTATTATACACCTCTGGTGCCAGCCACTGGACAGTGGATGACTTGCAACAAGTCGACACAATGACTTGCAAACAGATGAATATGGAGACAAGTCCCCTGTGTCGTGAAAATACCTCCCATGTCACCCTGAACACAAATTGCTGATCCACTTTGTGCGAGTAAAGGAGACTTTCTCTTTAGCACAGCAAAACGAGCAGCCGAAGAGCTCCTCCTCATACTCGACTTCAAGCAGAGGTGTCAGCAGTCCATTACAGAACTTGCTCCCGCAGAATTAAAATCCCACATTAAAACTGCCGAAGTTTACTTCCTTTTTAGAGTGGCAATGTGAGCAGCCGAGGAACTCAGCCTCATAATTGACTTCAGGTGACTTCACATTTTAAACTTTTTAATTTTGGAAATTGGCAATCTCTTTGCCATAACTAGTAGGCCGTGAAATATATCCATTTCTGTTGTACTCCAGCTTCTCTTTGACCTTAGACATGTTACCGCCATTGTTTTTGCTTAGAGGTGATTATTTGTTGTAAGTAATTTTTATAGTCTTGTCTCTTCAGTCTAGTAATTCTGTATTTTTTTGCTAAGTTAGTTGTTTTCTTCTATCTGAACAGGTTTTTGTTTATATTCCACGGTCTGCTAGGTTGCTTATAGGTAGAATATTGAAAAATACAGATTTGATTGAAAATTTTAAATTAAATGAAAACTACTGGAGATTGATATACACAATTTTATATCATTAGAAAGGCTATCAAATTTTACATTTATTCATATAAAAAAATTAGGTATTTCCATTTGAAAAAATCAAGTTATCTCTGATTGATGTTTCCTTAAATAATAATCGAACAATTTCTCCAAATACAATCATAATTCAAATTTATTCATCTAACCTAAGCTGAGGTATTTCATGCTTAGTAATATGCCAAAGTCACAGCCTTCTAAATTTTATAATCTCTGAGATATTCAATTCTTTTCTAACATCTACTTATATTCTTATATAGAAAATGGTGATTTACACCTAAAGGGTTCTCTTTAAGTCCCATGTGTGATCCATAAAGTCACACTAGAATTGACCAAAGATTCTGAATATGCAATAATATATTGTATGTTCTATTTAAAAAAACATAACTTTGACACATTTCAGATTTTTGGGACACCCCATATAACATGAAAATATTTTATGAATGTAGCCTTAGTAGGTGTCTATCCATCCGAAATAATTATTTTCTTTTTCATCAGATACTTTAGCCATAATCCTCCATGTCAAATAACGTGGGTAACCCCGTAGATGTAGTCTGTAGAATTTCCATTTCTCCTCAATTTGCGGAACACATCTTTGTTAATTTGTTGCTCTTTGAGGTTTTTATGGATCACGTTCTGGACTGGTTCCAGGCTAGTTCAAATGAAAATCACATGTGCAGTATGTAAATTCTTATGTGAACTGATTCTGTGATGTAAACAGAATTAGTTTACATACCTACAAGCCTACAAGATTTACATACCACGAACACCCTTAATTATATATATCAGGTGCACTTTTCATTCAAACCAGACTGGGACATGTACAGCAGAAACATCTATTTTTACCCTATATGCTAACGACCATCAGATTTTTAAACTGTATTGTTTTACAAACGTGGCTGATCCTACCTTGGTATTGAAGCAAGCATTTTCCACTTTCAACATGCCAGATACATGCAGTGTGATCTGCAGATGCAGTTCCTATAACAGGTATGCCAGGTCTTGCAACTGATACCTCCCAAACTCCATCCTTATGCCCAGTGTATTCTCTGATCAAACAACAGTTAATTTGAGGAGCTTTGAAACTTGATACTATCTTACTAGTTTGCGCTTTCAACTTATGTGCCGTTTTGCTTTTTTGTGATGATGTGCTCAGCTTCTTCGTTAAAGCTTTAGATAAATTGTTGTCCAGGTCCACAAGGTCTTGCTTATCGAATGTGTCACGTTCAAGTTTCTCATTTAACAGATCTATCTTGTCATGCAAGCTTTGATTTTCTTGGTATAGTACATCAAATTCCCTTTCTATTTGCCTGAAAAGAGAATACAGTCGTATCTTGTATGCGGGTGATAAGGAATCGTTTTCCATGTCGGAGCGAAACCCCATGTTTAGATCAGCTTCGAAGAGGTCTCCTTGAAGCCGCATTAGAGCGCTTTTCTTTGACTTCACTTTACTGTTTGATATATTTTGATGAATTGACATGACACAGCGTTTATAGGAATATCTGAGAGTTTATGTTTACCACAAAAGTTTACATTAACCTTCCTGAATTATTAGCTGCAAGTTGTGCATTTCAAAAAATTAACAATTCATAAACAGAATTATGAATGATTTTTTAGAATTCCGTCACTTAGATGTCAAAGTCAAATACAGCTCACAGCTGAGAACCTGTTTTGTGCTGAGAACTGTCGCCCACCATGGACCACGACCCACCCCTCGGTCCATAACAGTAACACTAGGCCGGAGCCTTAGATGTGGCAACGTTGCTTAGCTGTCAAATAGTGGGCCGGTTACCTGTGGGCCGAACGGCGGGCATTCCGCGGAAAATTTAAATTGTTTTATAGTTTCAAAATAATTATTACATTTTATATGTATTAGAGTTCATCTCGGTTGATAAATTAAGAAAAATACTTTTAGAAAAAATAAGAATGGTGAAAAATGCCAGTAGTAACAGTACAAAAATGTACATGTACTTAGATTTAGAGATTTTCCCTTCTGTTGGACATTTCTTATTTCCATTCGATTTCCTATTTTTAGTTTTGTCAGTCTGGATTTTGTCTTGAACTGTTTCAGTGTAATTATTAATAAAAATATTTGCTACATTAACAAAACCATTAATTCAAGCAGAATTTCATCAGTTTGGGGTTGAATACATGAACAAATGTGTCTAAAACAAACTCATCTATAAACAAATGCGTCTAAAACAAACTCATCTATATGTATATTGATGTATTGTTTTGCAATTTTCATTAAAACTGCTTTGTGCAATTGCCCAAAAACTTACTTTTATACCTATTGGCCTAAAATAAAGATTTTAACACTATTGTAAATCAGGACTGTAATTTGAGCTGTACACTCTGATGATGGAAGGGTTACGCAGCCTACCAACTATAAGTTGTATGTATCTAATATACCTATCAAATAATTTTGTCCTTCATGTTCTACCTATAATTTTTGTAACGACAAGAACATTTATACAGGCTGATATTTCATCAATTTGTAAAACAATGTACCTACTTCTCCTAGAATAATAAACCCTCTGCAACAGCAGTTGATCTATATTGTCAGTGTGCAACAGTTTTAATGTAAGGCATATTTTCTGTCAGGTGCAATTTTTAAACAACTGCAAAGTTTTGAGGAATATTTAGGATGGTGGTAAAATTGCCAACCTATTCTCTCTCACAAAATTGTACTTTCTTTGGCTGGACATAGGAAAGGTTTCAACATTGAATCAACAGTAAACCTATTTGAAAATAGTGTGCCAAAATATTTTCTATTTGAGACCAACAGGATATTCTTAATGACAGTGACAAGATCTAACTCAAATCAGCAACAAATTATGATTTACTGATTTAAAGGAATGTCTATATTTATTGCCACTTCCACTTAAATGAACACTCAATTTACTTTCTAAATTTTCACTTAAGCTAGAAAAATTCACTATTAGGTCACTTTGAAGCCATTCTTGTTGGTCTTGATTCCCTTTCACTATCAAATCTTTTCGTAGGTGTGCCCAGATGTGTTCTATTAGAACTGTATTTTTCTGAAAACATTGTAGGTACCACATTGTGCTTTAAAATAGGTCTTATCCTTGGAAATGTTTTTAAATTATTGTCTTTATTCTTATAAATATAACCAGTCCTTACGAGGAATACCTTTCGCCTTTTACCCACTTCTGTTTGAAATGCTCGTCTTGAGGAAAATTGAACACCCTAATATGTCCTTTATTGGAAGCACAATTGCTAGTGCAACCTGGTACTACACACTTTGCAGGCATCTTTTTATCTTTATAGTTTTGTTTGTGCAGGTAAATAATTAAAAACACATTAAAAATCACCAATCTTCTTTTTTACTCTGGAAGATTACACTAATGACATAAAAACAAATAAAAGCTTGGTCCAGCTAGGCCCGCTATTCAGTGTTGCCATATTTCAATGCTCCGGCCTAGTAGTAGAGTCGGTCATGGATTAACCCATTCCCATTGCATCAACCTGTGACCTGTGGCATTAACCCAATGAAGTTTCAATACATATGGAATGGCCCTTTCCCATTTAAATAAGTACCACTTTTGCGGACGACATAAGAAAGAGAGGTCGGTGAGAGAAATAGAGCTAGACATGGAAAAAGCATGCATAAGAAAGAGAGGTCAGTGAGAGAGACAGAGCTCGTCAGGGAAAAAGCACAGCCACCTACCTTCTAACAAGCTATGTGGCCGTGATGTGACTGATGTGGCCCATCGGCAAATCCAAAATCCAAGGAGGCAAATCTTTTGCCGTTTTCCCTGACCTGACTAGCGCTATCTCATTCTAGCCGCAAACGAGTGCCCATTCAATGTATTGACATTTGACATTGACACTTCAATGCATTAACCTCAAACGTCACCCTATCACTATCCCAAAACCCAAAACTTTGTGCTCAAAACCTCAAAAGGTTCTTATTCTTATTCTTACTCTCTGTCTATCGTCGGTGATCCAAAACTATCAAGATATTGCAATAGAATAATTCTTATAATTGCAATATTGCAGAACTCTATATCAGCTTCAGCTGACGAGTGGGGAACCCTAAAGTTAAAATGTCGATAGTTATGGGTATAGAAGAAGATTTGTCAGATGCTGTTTCAGGCGACAAAAGTGTCGCTTCGGCTGTAACTTTAGACAAGAATGGAGACTCTTTTCATACGGACTTATCACCTAAATACTTCAACGGTGTAGAAATCAGCAAATTAACGAAATCCCAAATGAAAAAGTATCAGAAGTGTTTAAAATGGGAGAAACTAAAAAAGGAGAAACGGGCCAAGGAACGACTGAAAAATAAAGAAAAAAAGCGTTTTGCAAAGGAACATAACATTGATCTAGGACCTAGTCGAAAAAAATTGAAGCAGGCAAAAATGAAAGATAGTCCTTGTAAGACTTCAGTAGTTATAGACTTGAGCTTTGATGATCTAATGATTGACAAAGATATGGCCAAAACCGTGAAACAGATTTTAAGAGTGTATACACTGAATAGAAGAGCGAAAGCTCCAATGCAGCTGCACTTGACAAGTTATGGTGGTAGAAGTAAAAAAGAGATGGAAAGGCATCATGGTTATGAGCATTGGGACCTTAATTTTCATTCTCAATGCTACTTAGATATTTTTCCTAAATCAAAACTAGTTTACCTTAGCAGTGAAAGTGACATTATATTGCAGACATTGGAAGAAGATAAAATTTATATTATTGGTGGATTAGTAGACCACAACGCTCACAAGGTAAAGCTTACAGCAATATCATGGTAGTAATATTTATTAATTTTTTTGTCTAATAGGTGTCATTAAGGTTTATAGAAAAACCCTTTATCATGCCAATTTCAGTAGTGGGTGTGTTCAACGGGCCTTAGCGCAAAAGCGCTAGCACAGAAGCGCCTGCAGACGCTAGGCATGATCATTGAATGACTTTCTTTTCGCGATTACAAAGCTGTCATATCCATCTCCATATTTTCATATCTTATTTGTATTGTCAAAAACTTAGGTTATACAGTCACAAACCCTGATATTAAATTGACATACAAAGGTAACAGCTTCCCTCAGAACTACAAATAACTTTTTTCCAGTTTTGTGCCGCTTCGCTAACGAAACAGCGCTTTTTAAAAGCGCTAACCAAGCCAACTGGCGCTTTTTTGACAGCTTGTCGTTCATCAGTTAGTTAGCAAAAAGCGCCCACAAGCGCTTACACTAAGTCTCGTTGAACACTGCCATTGGCTTGTTCTGATGCTCACTACTTCTGTCAATTGACCTATGGCGCACTGATGATCGCTAATAAGCGTGAAACAGCTGTCTGCGTACTGGTGGATTGAGGGAGACATAGAGCAACCCTCGTTATTCAATTCTATCGGTGAATATTTGTAACATTCCATCACTTTCTATACCTGTATTAATAATATCTATAACTTTAGTAGAATACTTCCAGCTTTTGTATGACAGTACAGATAAGCAAAGCGAGCGGACGTGTTTATTTCTGCCGTCGAAAAAAGTGTGTTTTCTAACAATACTACCCCTTATTTTATTGAATAATCAGCCTAGAAGTGAATAAGACTAAATTGTGTTTTGTAGTTCTCATACTACACTTTTTTTTCGGTAAAATTCGCTCGAAATACTGCATTACCAATATAATTGCGAATTATCCTGGCGGTAAAAAACAGTTCTCACCGTGAGCAGTAAAAAATACTGTTACACCTCACAAGAAAAGTCTGTTTACGTTATCGGTCACCAGTGGCGTGCTACATTTTTCCAAGATGGTCTGTGCTCAATGCAAATTGAGATTATCAGAGGAAGATTCGGTGCTGGCCTGTGACAGCTGTGCAAGGTTGGTTCACAGGGACTGCTCCAACCTCAGTGCCTCAGAACTTAGAGTTATGGACCTCAAGGGTAAAAGGCTACTAAGATACTACTGTGATGACTGCCAGATGGGTGTAAAGCTTGTCCCCAAACTCATTGCTAAACTTGAAAAACTGGAGACTGAACTGAGCACCCTTAAAGCTCAGGTCTCTAGTGGATGTAGTCTCCCAGAGGAAGAAATTCTAAAAGAAATTCATGAGAGACAGATCAGAGCTAATAATGTTATGATCTTCAATCTCTCTGAAGATGCAGATAACAAAGCAGTTAAAGACTCGGACTTGATCAAAATCAAAGAGATCACTAAAAACTTATCACCTGGTGAACAGCAAATAGTGAAGGCAGTTAGGATGGGCAACAGAAACAAAAATGGTTATAGACCACTGAAAGTAGTTTTCAAATGTCAAGATGATGCTTTATCGATTTTGAAGAATAAAAAGGACCTGACAAAGGAGAAAAATGTTTACCTAGAAGCTGATTTGACTGCTGCACAGATGGAGAAGCTAAAACACTTAAGAGCAGATGTAAATGAAAGAAAGAAGAAAGGTGAAAATGTTGCAATCAGATACAGAAATGGAGTACCTGCAATTGTAGATTTAAACATAAAACGCCCAGCAGTCTAGATGGTTTGGCGTGTTTGTACCAAAATGTTAGAGGTATGAACACAAAAATTGACAGTGTATCTACATATATTGGCGACTCTGAATGTGATATAATTTGTCTCACTGAAACCTGGCTGCAACCAGATGTATCCAACTCGGAAATATTTACAGAAGATTATCAAGTGTACAGGAAGGACAGGAATTTAAGTGAAACTGGACTGTTGACAGGTGGTGGTGTTCTACTTGCTTGTAGGAGTACTTTCAGTTGTATTGTCATAGATATTAGTCATTTTAATGATAATTTTCCAACAATAGATCTGCTAGTTTGTAAGGTTTGTATCCGACATTTTGTCTTTTTTATGGTAGTCGTTTATATTCCACCTAGCACAGGAAGTGAAGTTTTTGAATCGTTCTTTGAATCACTTGAACTATTTGAAGTTATCAATGGTGAGAAAGTTGTTGTATTAGGTGACTTCAATATACCAGAATACATTAATAATACAAATATTAATGACAAAAAAACTATAGCAATTAATCAGTTTATGGATTTTCTTTCATTAAGCCAATTTAATACTATTCTGAATCAAAATGGCAGATTACTAGATCTTGTTGTCAGCAACATATCCTGTCTTGTGGAACATAACCTGCCTCCTATTGTATCAGAAGATCCTCATCACCCATCACTAATTGTAACTATAGCTACTACAAATTCTTCCAGTAATATGTTTGTACCGAATATAGACCAAAAAGCCTATAATTTTCGTAAGGCAAATTATATAAGTCTGTATAATGCCTTGTTGCATATTGACTGGTCATGTCTGAACAACTACAGTGATATAAATACTGCCGTTGACTGCTTTTATGCTATGATTTTTTCTGTTTTCGATGAGCATGTGCCCTTATACAAGAACTTCAAGCGTAAGTTCCCACCTTGGTTTGATTCAGACATCATCAAACAGATAAAAACCAAAGAAAAGGTTCTGCGAAAATATCGTCGTAAGGGTAACGAATATCTGTTGCATGAATACAAGAATTTGAGATCTCAGATAAAAGAAAGTATAAGAATATCTTTTGATAAATATGTGAGAAGTATGCAAGATAACATAATCAGTGATCCTGGACAGCTCTGGTCTTACATAAGAAATAAAAACAACTCATCTAGAATCCCTGGTCGCATGAGTTATGATGATACAGATATCTCCGAATCACAAGATATTGTCAATGCATTTTCAAAATTTTTTAGTAGTGTTTTTGTAAATTCGTCTAAGCCTAATGGAAAAACTAACAAGGTTTTTGATTTGAATGGTATTCCAGAGTTGATACATATAAATAAAATTATAGAAAACGAAATTATATTTGCTTCTAAAAAATTGAAAAATAAAATGACTTCTGGCGTTGATAAGATACCTTCTTTCATGATCAAGGACTGTATATATGTTCTGGCTAGGCCTTTGTGTATACTGTTTAATCTTGCAATAGATACTTTTACATTTGCTGATTACTGGAAAATTGCAAAAATTGTACCAATCTTTAAGGCAGGTGACAGATCTGAGATCTCCAATTATAGAGCTATATCCATTCTGTCAAATTTCTCTAAGCTGTTCGAAATTGTTATTTATAATCGCATAAATACTGTACTCCGAAAACTTATTGTCCCGTCACAACATGGCTTTTTTAATGGTAGGTCTACTGAAACAAACCTTGCCATTTTCACACAGCGCATATCTGAAACCCTTGATTCTGGTGGCCAAGTGGATGTTATATATGGGTGATTCTACATTAAGAGGTACTTTCAGTGGCCACAACAAAAACACATACTTTATTCTAAAATTTATTGAAAATAAAGCTAGTAGCTCCCAGTTTTCAGCATCTACTTTAGTGCTAGTGAATTTCATTACTGTATCTTCCATAGTTTCGCCTTAATCACACTTTAACCTTTGAAAAAGTCCCTCCCCTGGTATGTCCCTTCACTATATCGTCATTCAATCAGTAATTTTAAATACACTTAAATACAGTTAAATAGTTCAATGTGAGTTATTGCATGAACTAGTATAAATTTTAGTCGATACCCAAATAGTACAATTAATGAAGGTATCCTTATCCACGAGATATATTCTGGCAAACTTTGTCCCTTATATTTCGTGTCTCCTCCCCTGGCATTTTGTAATCTTTGAACTATCTACTTTATTTTCATTTATATTTGATGACTTGGGTCTGAATGGTATGCCTGTGACATGAAGTTTGCAGGAAGCATGGCGAGAGTCAACCATGCAGTCTCGCTAGCGCCCATTTTCATCAAGAAGCTTGTTGGCAGTGAGTGTTTCCAGTGAACGCTGTCTTTCCACTGGTGATTATTATTTCATGAAAACTGATGTTAACGATTCATTAGTTTCCTGGACTAGCTGTAATTTGTGTGTAGATTGTTACATTACTTTTGTGTCTCTAAGTGCTAAATAGTTTTATAGTTGTATCTTTTTTCTGGTGAAAATTCCCCTCCCCTGGTATATCTCCCCTGCCTCCTAAGATGCCAGGGTAGAGACAACATGTCCAGGGGAGATACTACTAGATAGCAATGTGTACTGGTGTGGAAAAGGATGATGTGGTAGTCTTTTGTAAAATCTACGACAATACTGTAAAAAATTCTGATTTCTTTCTCTTCTTTCTTCTTCTGATTCGTTTATTACTGAGGACCAGATTTTAGAAAAACTACTTTGAGCCTGATTTAAAAATGAAAGCACAGCAGATTTTTTATGCTTCACTAAAAGTGTTGACATCTATGAGCAGAGATGAAGAATTACATTTTCATTTATGCTGTGATTTTAATAGCTCAGAATATTAAATGTTTTGTTTTGTAAGACATTTTATGTTATTTTTAAGTCTATGATGCCAGTTTATGGTACACAAAAATATAATAATTATATGTATTTTCATTTGTTTCAAGAGTTCTGATTTATATTGACTGGCTGTATTTAACAGCAAAACGTTGTTTAAGAAAGTTAAGTCTGATTTATTAATAGTTAGGTGTATTTCTAAGTAAACTTTATTTCTGTAAAAATATGTATTTCTTGTACACTACCGTCAAAGTCCTTTCCCTGGTCAAATTTTATCCTACCCTGCCCTGCTGTATCTCCCCTGCATAGAATATCTCCCCTGGTATCTGTTAAAACAATAAAAAATGAGAAAAATAACTGGCCACATTACAGAAATGCTCAGAGTAGCTGTTTTGATGAACCATCTTACTATGAGATCAAATGAAGAAAAAATATGCTGTGCCGCCTGTCCCTTATGATCTGTGACCTCTTAATGTAGAATCACCCATATACAGATTTTGCTAAAGCATTTGACAGATTGGACCATGGTATTCTAATTGATAAACTCGATTATTATGGCTTTTCATCTACTCTTATTCAGTTTTTTCAATCATATCTGGGGAACAGATTACAAATGGTATATTATAATGGGTTCGTGTCTAATAGTTACATGGCAACTTCAGGAGTTCCTCAGGGATCTAATCTTGGCCCACTGTTATTTACAATATTTATTAATGATTTAGATTATATCCTCAAGTCCAATAGATTATTGTATGCTGATGATCTTAAGATATTTTCTGATATTTATACTCTGGCCGACTGCACTATACTCCAGTCAACACTTGACAATATTAGTGTTTGGTGCGAAAACAACAAACTGCCTCTGAATGTTGCTAAGTGTAAAATGATAACATTTTCTAGAAAAAAAACTATACTATCTTTTGATTACAACATACAAGGCACAGTGCTAGTTCGGCAAAATAGTGTAGTAGATCTGGGAGTTCTGTTTGATTGCGAAATTAATTTTATCGAACACATTAATCTAAAAATTTCTGAAGCTTACAAGATGTATGGGTTCATTGTTAGGAATTGCCGAAAATTTGATAATGTTTCAGTATTAATATCTCTGTTTTGTGCATATGTAAGATCAAAACTTGAATACTGTTGTATAATATGGAATCCGTATTATAAGTCGCATATTGATAGGTTGGAAAAAGTTCAAAGAAAATTTTTAAAGTATTTGGCATTCAAGACGTATAATGTATATCCAGAGCGAGGCATAGAGTATCAATTGCTATTAGATCAATTTAATATGGATAGTTTGGCAATCAGAAGAAAACTGTCATCTTTATCTTTTCTGTACAAGCTATGTCATAATATTATTGATTGCTCGGAGTTGCTTGCCTGTATTAATTTAAATGTTCCTCAATTCAACTCTCGTAACACTGTAACATTTTACTGTAATATGCCGAGATCAAATTTATTATCAAAATCGCCAATCAATGTAATGTGTACGTTATTTAATAGTATATCTAACCATATTGATTTGTTTACGTGTAGTGTCACAGAATTAAAGACTTCTGCCAGGAATTTGTTGTAAACCATAGAATTGTAAAATTTTGATTTACTTTTTATTTGTTATCGTCTGTCTGCTCGAACTAGGTTAAGTATGTTGCTCTGTAAAGGGACTATGTCTGTTGGGCAATAAAGTGCTATTATTATTATTATGCATGTCTTATTTTTTCTCGCATGGTTGCGGTAGTAACAAGTATTGACGGGCTGTGCCAAGTCAATACCTGACTATTATTATTCTGAATTCAGGAAGGACCGTACAATGCTACAGGTCTTGAGGATTACAGACTTTTGGAAGGTTTTATGTAACTTTTCATCCAGGCCCAATTGTTGCAGGTGTGGTGTAAATGTATTTGGAGTAAGGCCTGAGACCGACATAATGAGGGGGACAATGACAACTTTGTTTTGTTTCCATAGTCGTTTTATTTCTATGGCGAGATCGGTGTATTTAGATATCTTCCCAGCGTAGGTGTTTTGGATGTTCATATCATTGGGAATCGCAATATCTATTAAGTAGGTCACTTTGTCTGTCTTTGACTGGAAAACTATATCTGGCCTGTTTGCTGGGATGGTTTTATCTGTATGTATTTCAATGTCCCAGTATAGTTTGAATTGATTGTTCTCCAGTACTGAGGTCGGTGTGTAGTTATAATATGGATCTGTGTTTTCAATTAGCTTGTTTGTTGTGGCTAGTGCTTGGTGGATGACTTTGGCTGCAGAGTTATGTCTGGCTGTATACTCAGTTCCAGCGAGAGTTTTGCATCCACTAGTTATGTGTTCTATTGTTTCCTTCTGTTGGTGGCATTTTCTGCAATTGTCATCAGAGATGGATGGATCTTTCATTATGTACTTCCTGTAATTTCGTGTCGCAATCACTTGGTCCTGGATAGCAAGCATAAAACCTTCCGTTTCCGGAAAAAGCTGGCCATCCTGCAGCCAGGTGTATGACTGCTTTTCATTAATGTGGTCTTGTGTAACACGGTATCTATGTTTGCCGTGGAGTGCCTTCTGCGACCAGGTGTTTATTTTTTCTTGTTGTGCTTGTATGTGGTTGTGTGCGTCTGCTGCGTGGTCTGGACAAGAGAGGGAGAGTGGTGTGTAGTTTTTGTCTGCTTTTACTATTGCTTTATGCAAGTTTGTTTGTTTACTGTGGAAAAAATGCCTGAGTGATTTTATTTGTTTTGCATGAAGTGACTGTATATCTATAATTCCTCTGCCCCCTTGTTTTCTGTCTATGGTCAGCCTTTCCTTGCATGCTTTGGGATGTGACATTCTGTGTTTTGTGAGTTCTGTCCGGATGAGTATATGGATGTTTTCTATGTCAGTATGCGACCACTTGATAATGCCAAATGAATATGTTAGGATTGGTATAGCAAATGTGTTAATAGCTTTTGTAAGATTTCTAGAATTTAGTTTCGTTTTTAACAGTCTAATAAGGCGGTCTTTAAACTCTTGTGTTAGTTGTGTTATTATTGTGTGATTATTATTATTATTATTTTGTGTTTGTTTTAGGAAGTTATGTTAGTATAGTTAATATTTGATTTAGATTTTATAACTTTTAGCAAATTTTGTCAAAAGCATAGTATTTTAGCTGAGTCTTTGGTAGATATTTTGAATAATGTCCATCCATTTTTTCAGGGTATTTGTTATGAGAAAGCAGTTAAACAAGGTATAGCACATGCACAACTTCCTATCAGTGACTATTTTTGGATGAAAGATAGGAAGATACTAACAATTAATCAAGGTAAATTGAAATGCTTTGAGGCCATATTAGTCCAGGCAGTAGGGTTTTCTTTGACAGCAAATTCCTAAAATGCCTTGTCATTTTTTTTTAAACCAAACTGATGCGCTTGAGCATCTGCAGATAATAAAGGAATGAGAGATATCATTCTTTTAGGGAAACAAAAATGTTACACAACTTTTTGATAAAGGTCTTTGTCCTAATAGGTATGCGATGAAAATCTGATTTTTGTGAAAATCACAAACAAACCCCTAACTTTGGCGCACTGTACAATGTAAACTATAGTCACACTTGAAAAATGTAAAGATTAAATTTATGCAGAATTTTGCTCTCTCCATACTTGTTTAAAGTTTTTTCGATATCACCAAAACGGCGCTATTTTTTTTAATCATCGCGAAGCAAAGTTTGAAGCTTTTGTTGCATTTTTGATATCATTAGACAGGTTATCAAATTCTACGTTTAACCGTATGAAAAAATTGGGCATTCCCATTTGAAAAAATCAAGTTATCGCTGATCGAAGTTTCCTTAATTAATCAACCGGTTTCTCCAAGCACACATGTAATTTAAATTAGACAATCTCATCAAAGCTGAGGCATTTTATGCTTAGTAATATGGCAAAGTCACAACCTTCCAAATTTTATAATCTCTGCGATATTCAATTTTTTCCTGATATCTACTTATCCTATACTATATTGAAAATGGTGACTTACACCTAAACGGTTCGCTTTAAGTCCCATGTATGATACATAAAGTCACACTAGAATTCACCAAGGAATCCGAATGTGCAATAATATACGGGGTGTTCCATTTAAAAAAACATAACTTTGATACATTTCGTGTTTTTGGGACACCCTGTATAACATGAAAATACTTTTGGAATGTAGCCTTTATGGGTCTCTATCCATCTGAAATTATTATTCTCTTTTTTATCAAATACTTTAGCCATAATGCTCCGTGTCGAATAACGTGAATAACCCTGTATAACAACATAATGGGGTCAAACCTATTTCCATCTATTTCTTACTATGCTACAATATCTTCTTCAAGAAGAGTATTTTTTTCAAGTGTTTGACTTCGACAAAGAATGTAATGTACAAACATAATTATGTCAAATCAACCATTTATATAAAATTTGAAATGTAATCTATAGAAAGACATACTGAATTAGTAATATTTCTTCATAAAGACTACATTAATATACTAACTGGAAGAGTTTGATTCAAAATTAGATGATTATTTTTCAAAATGGTAAAACATTTTGAGAGGTAATTATCCTTGTTATTCGTCTTTGTATTATACAAACTCAAAAGTTACCTATTCCTCATACTAAACGTATTCATTACAGTTTTTGAGATTTTACTGGGAGTTAGTGAAGGTAAGACATTCAAAGAAGCATTTGAAGAAGTACTACCGTCAAGGAAACAAAAAATACCAATAGAGGAAAAACTAAATGAAAGTCGAATAAAGAAAGCTGAACTAGATGACTCAAATGACAGCATAAATGACCCACCAAAGAATTGAGTATCCAATTGGAAATACAATAGGTATCTCATCTCGTTATGTGCATAAGCAAATAGTAACATTACAATGTAAATATTGTATGTAATGGTTAATATAAGGTTATACCTCAGAGTAACAACTGAACATAGAGGTAGTAAACAACTAATTCTAATAGGCCAGCATCTTTTCTTACCTTGTCATATCGACCACCAGATACGGCAATCATAATTGTTTACTATCGTCTTAATTGTATAGTATCCAGAAATATTCGATTCTACGTTAAAAAAGACGGTATTTTGATGGTTCAGAAATGATTACAGCAAAATCAATAGATATGTTGAGCTCTACTCCGTTACTGCATGTTTCTTCATCATTAACGCAAATTCTGCCTTACATAAATTTTGAGGAGTTGGCAACGCCTATGTAATTTTCCCGCGATTTGTTTACGGTAACCTCCGACTGTCAAACGTTTGTTTTGTTTGTGCGTCTTTTATGCTTGGTCAGTAAAATCGAATTCGCTATTTGTTGGTAACTGTAGTGAAGCTTTAAGGACTTGCTGTGCTATATTCGAGTGTAGTTTAACAGTTTTTCGAGATGGGACAGTGCAGAGCAGTGTTTGTAACATGGGTTGCATTGGAAGAATTTTTAGGTTAGTTGGCAATGTTTGGGTCTGAAGTGTCAAAAGATGATGGCTTTGAGCACGCCATGCTGAAGTGATTTGTTTACTACCTCTATGTTCAGTTGTTACTCTGAGGGTTATACCTAAAATTAGGGAACTAAGGCAAACCTGTTCTATATGAAATATAACAGAAAATGCTGTACAATTGTGAATGAGAATTTTTATGTTTTGTTATTGGATGTTTAAAGAAAATGGTTACTATTTTTCACCCCAGAATGACGTTTCTATCTCAACTTCCCTCCTTTCATTAAATCATCGGCTAGTGCTGTTATTAATCCTGTCTTACAACGTTGGGGCCTGGAGGAATTGTTGTCACCTTTGATAACAATGTTCAGACTGTGCATAGCAGTCTACTTTATTCCAAATGTGTGGAGATTGGTAAAAGTATAGCGTATATCCCAAAATACAAGTTACTAATAGGCTAGTCATTCAGACCTAGCAGTCTCACATCGTTTCTTTTGGAAGCAATGGAGAAAATTTTGGACAGATATCTGATGGATAAATGTTCTAGAGGATAATCTAATCTGCCTTGCATCATGCAGTAGCAGGTAAGATTGAAGAATCACTGGACAATAAAGAGTTCACCCTAGGTGGACTTCATAGGCATTGAAGGTACATTTGATGAAACAGCCTTCCAGAAAATTACTACAGCGCGAAAGGTGTTCCCACACTCTGAGAGACTCTATACAATAGACGATGTTGTACTACTGATTAAGGTAAATTCAAAGGCGTCATTTGTGAACGCATGTAACAGACCTTAATGATTATCGAAAAGTGTTGTGGTGACCATGCCCTGCCAGTCAATCCAAACAAAACAGAGCTCGTTCTCGTCACCTGGAAAAGGAAGACGGCTAATATAAGGCCTGATTTTATCAACATGCGCAATTTAACAAATACTTTGGCCAATCAGAGCAGCCTTTTCAAGAACGTGCATCTGTCAAAGTACTCTGAAAAAATATTGATTTCTCTTGAAGTTGACCTCAAAAATGACATACTTTATATACAATCGACCATTGTAAATCATCTAGTATCTTTTCCAGTCTGATTTTCCACCCTAAAAGGGTGAAAAATTGCATTTTCTTGTTTAATCAAAAGTTTAGCAATTGCTAATCTCAACCAATCAGATTGCAGACTCCCTTTCCATTTGATCGCTGGTTTCATGCTGTATTAAGTGATATGATGACAAGAAATTCACTCATTGCATTATTTGGATAAAACAATTTACTATCGATAATAATTATAAATACATGCAATATATCTTTGTTTCATGGTAAAAAGAGGTAAACATAGCATTTTGTTACATTTCAAAAGTTAAACAAACGATTTAACTGTTAGGCAAGCTATTTTCCAAGCGTACATGTGCATTACTGGTTGCCTATCCAGAACGGCAAAGCATATTATTTAGCTGCCTATAACCTTATATTTTATATAAATGCCTTGTCCTTAAGGCGGCTCCTACGGAGACCATAAACGGTCATTTTCAAGTGATTTAATCCCAATTCCTGACGCTCTAGTTTTTCAATATTTTTGCATGAAATTTTTACATGAAGTTTAAAAGGAAATTACACAGGGGGCTATCGAAGCATTTTTTGAAAAAAATTGATTGAACATGAAATATGATCGCTTAAAGTTGCCGATTTTCTTCGTCAACTTTGTAATTTTTTTAAGAAAAGCCCAGGAGCAAAAATGAAAAAGTGCTTCGATATCACTCTGGGCAATTTCCTTCTGAACATCATGTGAAAATTTCATGTAAAAATATTGGAAAATGAAGCGTCAGGAATTGGGATAAAAAACATCTGCAAATCGCGTTCTTCTTCAATTTTACAAATTTCGGGCGACGCGCTAACATGATTGTTTCCATTTCTTTCAATGTAGCGCGCACCTGTTTATTTATCATGCCCATCGTCGGTTCCTTTTCAGCTCCCCGCATCTTCCGGAGAAACTATTCCGGATTGTAGGAGCAGCGTTAAATATTTTCTTCCTCTCATTTTTTTAGCTTCCTTTCGTCATTCTGTCACAGAAAAACTGGGGCAGAAAATAGGTTCAAAATATTTGAAATTTGAATATATCGATCTATTGATATATATTATGCATTAAATCGCAATGGTCTTTATCAATTACATATCACTTTACAATGCGTAAGTTTATTCCAATTAAAGCTATAGAAAGCCATACGTGAAGATGTGATGTAATAATAATAACTTACATCGGTATTTTAAGTTCTTATGGAGGATGCTCATCCATATTGAACGATCTGGATTCAAACCATTTTCAGCATTTTTGGTACATTAGACGGAATAATTACCATAGGTGAAGCTAAATATATCTAAATAAGGCATATGCATAGAGAATAAAAAACGAACTTCTAATGGCATAACACTAAGGCATTTTTGTAAACTATATTCTGGAGTAAAATATTTTAATCCATATTTTTTTCACTCTAAGACTCAATGGGCTCAATGTTTGTACAAGAACACTCGGTTTTGTCTTCATGCCCAAGCTCAAATTTATTTGGTTTTCTCTTTTTTTGTTTTATTTGTAAAACATAAAAACTGGCAACATTGGATATTTCATTGAAAATTGCTATATAGGGTGTTAATTAAGTATGTTAACAAACTTTAACCACGAATAGTACTCCGAAAAATAGAAAGAAAATGTCATATGAACATGGGTTCGGAAATGCTTCCTAAGGGAGCTACGCTCCTTTGCATGGGGCACCCTGAAGACGGTTTTCCCTCGATATTCTCGAAACCATTCATAACAAAATTACGAAATTAGGTACGATGAGTAAACTTTTGACGCTGAATCTGGTTCTGAATTCAGAATTTCATAATTTTAATAGTAGGTGTATCATACGGGGAGGAGTTAAGGGTAAGAATAACCCCATTTTCTAACTGGTAATTTTTTGACATTTTGATTTTAGAATATGGTATTTCAGAGATTTCTACGTAAAAATGGTGTCTTGGTACATCTCGATAGGGCTAACCGTTTTCGAGAAAAATGCAATTTATTGAATCGATGCGTGTCAAAATTTATGTTTTCATTTCCTTAACATAACGGTTTCTTTTAGTCATTAAAGATCTAGAAACAGACTTGAAAAAACTGATTAGTTGAGAGAACCATTAATATGGAAATTCTAGAGAAATATTTGCAATTTTGGACTACAGTCTCCTTCAGTTCACTGAAACTGTAGATACAATCAGGATAAAAGTGGTATTCAAAAACATCCTCATCGACCTTCAAGATAACAATGTAGTCGTATACAAAAGAAAACTTCAAATAGATTATTTATATGAAGAATCAATATCAAAGAATGTTACACATTGACGAAATTTATTGAGATATTCACTTACATATACAGGGTGTCCAGTTAGTGTGTAATTCTTCGATATCTCGCAAGCTATACCTGATAGAAGAAAATGTCAAATACAAAAGTTAGTTGGTTACTTAAGACACATACTATAAAAATATTTTGAAATATACAGGGTGTTGCGAGAAAGTGGGATAGTGATCAACTTGATTTTTTCATATAGAACTATAACTTTTTTTAAATTTTTCTAGTTTCCATCATTGAACTCTATTCAACCCTGAAATATTTTTGGGATCGGTTGCGACGTTGCCAAGTTATAATTTATTTTCTATTAATTTCCGGATTTGTAAGGTCGCAAGTAATACGTCCAAATTGATATATTCCTTTAACTTTTCTCAATTATTTTATACAGCGAGTTACTTGAATATTAAGTGAATATTATTATGGATGTTACCAGCAATTTGTATCTACAGGGTGTTTTTGGCAGAATTTTAAATTACGGCAATTTGAAGGTCATTTTACTTTGTTTTTTAAATGTAACACCCTGTATGTTTTATTTTAAATCGAAATATCTAGTAATACCCTATCTCGCTTTGTAATATTTTTTCGCGTTTGCGGCGTTGCCAAGTTATAAATTATTTTTCCAAATTTTTAAACAAATATCCCCGATTTTAATTTATTTTAAATAGGATCCTCTACTTATTTTTATTGCAATGAATTGCACATGTCAAACTTAGTAAAGTCTCACAATTTCAAAATTTTGTTTCTGTTAATTATTGAGATACGGCAACACCACTTTTTCAGTAAACAGTACCGGAACGATTAAATATTTCCAAAACTGCCACAGCTGGAGAGGTGGCATTCAATACTAGGGGGTTCTTGAACATACAGAATTCAAAAACGCTAACACCAGTGTTGTCAGATTTGCCACTTTTACGTTAGACTTCATAAATAGGGCATTCCATTCAAAATTATGACGTAAAAATGGTAAATCTGACAACACCTATGTTAGCGTTTTTGGATTCTGTATGTTCAAAAACCCCCAAGTATTGAATTTCACCTCTCCAGCTGTGGCAGTTTTGGAAATATTTAAGCGTTCCGGTACCGTTTACTGAAAAAGCGGTGTTGCCGTATCTCAGTAATTAATAGAAACAAAATTTTGAAATTGTGAGATCTTACTAAATTAGGCATGCGCAATTCATTGCTATAAAAATAAGTAGAAGATTCTATTTAAAATAAATTAAAATCGGGCATATTTGTTTAAAAATTTGGAAAAACAATTTATAGCTTGGCAACGTCGCAAACGCGAAAAAAAATATCACAAGGCGAGATAAGGCATTAGTAGATATTTCGATTTAAAGTAAAAAATACAGGGTGTTACATTTAAAAAAACAAAGTAAAATGACCTTCAAGTTGCCGTAATTTGAAATTCTGCCAAAAACACTCTGTCGATAAGAATTGCTGGTAACATCTAAAATAATATTCGTTTAACATTCGAGTAACTCGCTGAATAATAGTATTAAGAAAAGTTAAAGAAATATATCAATTTGGACGTATTACTTGCGACCTTGCAAATCCGGAAATCAAGAGAAAATAAATTATAACTTGGCAACGTCGCAACCGATCCCAAAAATATTTTAGGTTTGAATAGAGATCAACGATGGAAACTAGAAGAATTTAAAAAAAAAGTATAGTTTCATTTTAAAAAATTAAGTTGATCACTCTCCGTCTTTCCCGCAACACCCTATGTATTTCAAAATATTTTTAGAATATGCGTCTTAAGTAACTAAATAACTTTTGTATTTGACATTTTCTTCTATCCGGTATGCCTTGCGAGATATCGAAGAATTACACACTAACTGTAGTCGCGAGGAGCACGTCAATAATATCAAAAATAACAAATTTTCACCTAAAAATATGTGCCTTCCAAAGCATAACGATAACCAAAAATGTGCATCATCAACGGCCTTGTGCTTTACATAATTTAAATCTAACAAACCGAATAATAGTATGTGCGAAATTTCAAAGTGGACAGCCGCCTCACGCAATTCAAGGTGAAATTTTCTTCGGCGGACAGTGATAGAGAAAGTACATTTTAAACAATATTAGTACCGCACGATACCTTCGAGACAGCTTTGGATTACTACTATAGTTCCAGTTCTATACTAGTTACTTTCAAGCTCTAAAGTCGGTACCGATATTTTGAAAGACACTTTTGAACACTAACCACATCTCGTGAATTTGGAGGTTTGCGTTAGGTATATGAAATATAATCTTAATGTTTGTATAGTGCGAAAGAAAGTGTCCTAGTTGTGCGATTAGATGATGTATCTACTAGGTGTTTTTTCTGGGAATGTTGGGTAAGTGCTAGCGAGTATATTTTTTCTTATTCTTTGATGTTTGCCTATACTTAGATACCTACAAAGCGTTTTTCTAAAATAATGGATTGGTAAAATTTTATTCAGGCACCATAGTCTTTTCTGCTGAGTGAAATACTCACCAAGCTCCTTCCCAAATCTAATAATAATGAACAATTTAGAGCTGCGAAAATATATAAAATGAGAGCCAAAATAAAAGAATAATACAGGGTGGGCCAATAGTGCATGGACCGAGGATTGTGGGCTTACTGAAAAATATTTCAAAAATCTGTCACTTGGTGATGGTAGGGACCCTTGAGGGCTATAACGTAAAAATATTTTCACTTAAATTTTGACGTTTATACAGGGTGATTCACATCAAACTTACATTTTTTTGAATGGAACCTCCTATATATTATTGCATATTTGGATTTCTTGGTCAATTCTAGTGTGACTTTATGTATCACACATGGAACTTTAAACGAACGTTTAGGCGCAAATCATCATTTTTGGTATAAGTAGGTATCAGAAAAAAATTGAATATTGCAGCGATTATAAAACTTAGAAGCCTGTGACTTTGCGGTACGACTGAGCATGAAATGCGTCACCTTAGGTCAGACGGCTAAAATTGAATTCTTTTTGTACTTGGAGAAATCAGTAGATCAATTAAGGAAACTTCAATCACAGATAACATGATTTTTTCAAATGGGAATGCCTAATTTTTTTTATATGAATAAATGTAAAATTTGATAGCCTTTCTAATGATATAACATTGTGTATATCAATCTCTGGTAGTTTTCATATGTTGTATGTAATATGTTGTAAGGAATTTTCATAATCTTGCCTCGTTGCACCAGTTAGTTTGCATCTTCCTACTAAGTTAGTCGGTTTCTTCCATATTAACATTGATTAACTTATTCAGGGGATATTAACGAGCTTTTGTTTATTTTTCATGGCCTGCTAGGTTGCTTGCACGCAGGAAAATTGAAAAACACCGATTTGACAGAAAATTTGAAATAAAATGAAAACCAAAAAAGATTGAGATCGAGAATGCTATATCGTTAGAAAGGTAATCAAATTTTACATTTGATTCTTTAAACTAAAATAGGCATTCCCATTTGAAAAAATCAAGTTATCTGTGATTGAAGTTTCCTTAATTAATCTACTGATTTCTCCAAGTGCAAAAAGAATTCAAATTTAGCCCTATGACCTATGGTGACGCATTTCATGCTTAGTCGTACCGCAAAGTCACGGCCTTCTAAGTTTTATAGTCGCTGCGATATTAATTTTTTTTCTGATACCTACTTATACCAAAAATGGTGATTTGCGCCTAAACGGATCGTCTTAAGTTCCATGTGTGATACATAAAGTCACACTAGAATTAACCAAGGAATCCAAATATGCAATAATATATCGGCGGTTCCATTAAAAAAATGTAAGTTTGATATGAATCACCCTGTATAAACGTCAAAATTTAAGTAAAAATAAGTAAGTTATAGCCCTCAAGGGTCCCTACCATGATCAAGTGACAGATTTTTGAAATATTGTTTAGTAAGCCCATAATCCTCCGTCCACGCACTATTGGCCCACCCTGTATGTTTCCTAACATCTATTGCAAACTCATAATAAAATTCATTTTATTATTTAGATGCCGCAGCTACATCAGCCATAAACTATTTTCGGCGAATATGGTAATTTGCAGTTCGTGTGCAATTCAGGTAACTGAATAATTGTTGCTCATTACAACTAAGTCCAATGTAAATTTTTAAAGATGTATGTCGCACAGGAGCTTTGTACGTGTTCGTTTCTGCAGTTATTCATATTTTTCTGCCGACGTGTGTCGTGACGACTAATTAAAATTTGTAGCATGAATATGAATACCTCTATGACAATGTCATATAAAACACTAACTTTTTACGTGCTACAAAAGCACTTTCGCAATGGATATATATTTCTATGCCGAATTCAATCGAAATAATAATTATTGTTATAAGAAAAACTTGACACACTGGCACTCGTACGTTTTGTGTATGCGCAACAAGTTGATTTTTTGTCACCGTATCTCATTTGAATAACTTTATTGTCCTACAAAATCTAGTAGTTTGTCGTTGTAATATTTTATTATCAATTCCAGTGTGAAGGTATACACTAAAGGCGAAATAAAATACACCATGAGAGAAGGTTACTGTGAAAAACAATGTAGAATTACTTGACTAGAAATGGACAGATTATGTTACATAAACTGGAAAAGATGGAGTCAAGTTGATTGACTCAGTACTTCCCACACATAATGATAATACCTTTTTATTATTTTCTCATTGCATGAAGCTATAGTTGAAATCCCCTTACAAACAAATCATCGCCCACCCGCCCGCAAAAAGACATCCAACACAAAAACTCTTGTAAATAGTTTCTTGCATCTCCCTCTTTATAGGAACTAGGACGTTACAGTTTTCAGTCTGCATGCTTCGACTGGACGGTTCAAGACGATCAGGAGCCTCCAAACGGTCTAAAAACGAAGTTTGAGCTGTTTTTATATTTTCGTTTTTTTATTAATGCTGCGCCGCCACTGACACGATTTTTCAAAAACAGACGCGTTTTTTATTCTCCCCGCGGCAGTAAATTCTGTATCAAAATTTCATTAAAATCAATTCAGTAATTGTCGCTTTACGCAATATACATAGAACGAAATACAGCACTTTATATATAAATCACAAAATCTCAATAAGTCCCTTCGTTTCTGGCAGCCAATGTTCAAATGGACCTAAAAAAGTGTAGTATGGCGCTAGGTATTTTTTTCGTAGATCAATGGCCAACCTATTATGAGTAAAACAAATTTGAGATGTTCGTTCACCAAGATTTTTAAATTGGAGTATAGATTCAGCAATTCATCTTTAGAGTTGCTTACAGACCTGAGTCCATCGACTTGATTCCTGTTTTTGTGAATTTATCGGTTCAAGCACACTAACAGTCGACCTTGAGATGTTTCTTTACTATGACTTTTAAATTCGCATATAGCAATTCATCTTCAGAGTTTCCCACGGAACTGAGTCCATCAACTTGATTGCCTTTTTCTTTGTGATTTTTTTGGTAATGACACTATACTATACTATATTTCAAATTCGAGTAGATTCAGCAATTCATCTTCTGAGTTGCTTACGGAACTGAGTTCATCAACTTGATTGCCTTTTTCTTTGTGATTTTTTTGGTAATGGCACACACACAGTCGAGATTGAGATGTTCCTTTACTATGTTTTTTTATATAGAATCGTTAATTCATCTTCAGAGTTGCTTAAGGAACTGAGTTCACCAACTTGATTTCTTTTTTTCTGAATTTATTGGTTGAGTCACACTTATACTCGAGCTTGAGATGTTATTTTACTATGATTTAGATTCAGCAATTCGTGTTGATTGTTGCTTACAGAACGGAGTCCATCAACTTGATTCGTTTTTTGTGAATTTATCGGTTAAGGCTCACAAACAGTCGATCTTGAGATGTTCTTACTATGATTTTTAAATTCCCGTCAAAATTCAGCAATTCACCATCAGAGTTGTTTTTAGAGTCCATCAACTTGATTCCTCTTTTTGCGAATTAATCGACTGATACCAACGAATTGGCTGATGCACACAAATAGTCAGATGGCAGACCATGATTTTCAAATTTGCTTCCTTCATGATCCCATCAGAACTCTCGCAACTATTGGGACACACCTTATTAGTGCGTTTGGATGCAAACAAACCGTCAACTGCAAAAAACTTTGCAAAAAACTTAGGTGGCGTATCGGTAGCGCTTTTGTCATCACTTGTTTGGAGCTCAAGATGCGCGGATCAGTCCATTTTCGGGAGAAGGGTCTGAAGATCCTTCGCGTATGTTCTGCAAGTAGTGCCGCGTCGTTTCAACCCCCGCCGTTCAAATAGGGGTTGTAAAGTGTTGGTGTATGTGTGTCCATCTCTGGCGATGAATTTTCCAAAGGGCTGAAGCGAATTTGGTGGAGTTTTCTTTCTTTGAAAAGTGGCGTCTTCTTCGATGATTCGAGAAAATGATAATGTTCTGGTGTTTTGAAATCAGCTTTGTGCTATAGTGTATAGTGTTCAGTGCCCGATTGGATACATTTTAAAGGAGGAACCTAATCAATGCTCGTCAAGCCTCCAAGTGAAAGGTAAATTGTTGAAATCAGATTAGCTTTGTGAATTTGGTGCGTAGTTGTTCCATGCCTTGCAAGATATAGTAATACCTGGTAGAAAAAAATCCCAAATACAAAAGACGTTCTTAAAATACTCTGACATTCAGGATGAGGAGCGCACGAAAAAGCAGAGTGATCCTTATTTTGTCTTTCTCTTTATGAGTTTTTTTTTCACGTCGTTTAATGTCCATCCTTGTGTCTCCGTGGCTATGCCGGTCAGCTCGAGCTGAATTAAATTTGTCTATAGGCCATTTGACGTTTATGTAGAGTTTTCTAAAGTATACCCCGCATGTTCGCTACACCCTTTTACTTCCCACACCGATAGGTGAGGGGAGCATTGTGATCGCGAACATTTTCGATTTTGAGATAATACGTTTTTTGGGCGTTTTATTATGTCTACATAATGAAAATCCACGTCACTCATTTCCATCGGTCTGTCTGTCTTGTCTGTCTGTCTGTCTGTCTGTCTGTCTGTCTGTCTGTCTGTCTGTCTGTCTGTCTGTCTGTCTGTCTGTCTGTCTGTCTGTCTGTCGGTCTGTCTGTCTGTCGCTTTTTTCTAGCCTCGTAATCTCAGCAACCGCTGCATGGATTATGATGAAATTTGGGCAGCGATATGCTGTGGGGTCGTAGTAGGTAATGTTCCTATAATTTTGAAAATCGGTGCATAGGCGGCGGAGTAATTAGCAAAAAACAAAAAAAAATAAATATTGCTTAAAATTCGTTTTTAGGCGTTTTAGAGGTTCCTAATCATTTTCTATTTTTTTTGGATGGGGGTGAAATTGGGGTGGTTGGGGGGTGGGGGGTTGTAAAATTGAAAAATTTGTTGCTTTCATAATAGACTGTCCACTGACCTATGAAGGAAGACCTAGCAACATAAATAACGTTTTTAAGTCCATCCGAACATTGCCTTGCCTATTACAGAAACCGAAGTACTTAGAATTTTTCTGGTGTAAACATACGAGGTTATTGCTTTAGATCGTTCTATATTGTGTTACGAGGAAACTGTTGAATTGATTTTAATGAAATTTTGAAACAGTATTACTACCGTAGCGAGGATGGAAAACGCGTATGGTTTTTATAAATCGTGCCAGTGGCGGCGCAGAAGCAATAAAAAAAACTAAAAATATAAAAACAGCTAAAACTTCGTTTTTAAGCATTTTAGAGGTTCCTGATCATTTTCTGCGTTTTTTTGGGTGGGGTGAAATTGGGGTGGTTGAAAAAGTGAAAAAATTCTTGTATTCGTAATAGGCTGTCCACTAACCTGTGAAGGAAGACCTGGCGACACAAATCACCTTTTTAGGTCCATCCGAATATTGCCTAGCCTATTATGGAAACTAAGGGACTCAGAATTTTTTGTATACAAACGAGTAATGCTTTGGTTCGGTTTGTATTTAGTAACGTGGACACTATTGAATTGATTCTATTAAATTGATTTTAATGAAAGTATTACTACCGTAGCGAGGATGGAAATCGCGTATGGTTTTTATAAATCGTGCCAGTGGCGGCGCAGAAATAATAAAAAAACTAAAAATATAAAAACAGCTCAAACTTCGTCTTTAAGCGTTTTAGAGGTTCCTGATCATTTTCTGCGTTTTTTTTTTGGGTGGGCGTGAAATTGGGGTGGTTGGGGGGTTGGGGGTTAAAAAATTAAAAAAATTCTTGTACTCGTAATAGGCTGTCCACTAACCTGTGAAGGAAGATCTAGCGACACAAATCACCTTTTTAGGTGTATCCGAACATTGCCTAGTCTATTACAGAAACTAAGAGACTAAGGGAGAATTTTCTGTATACTATACGAGAATTTATTGGTCTAAATCATTTTGTATTTTGTAACGTGGACACTATTAAATTGATTCTAATGAAATTATGAAAACGCGTATGTTTGTTAAAAATCTTGTTAGTGGCAGCGTAGCAATAGTCAAAGAACGCGACGAGTATGAAAGCAACTCAAATTCGGTTTTTAGATGTTTTAGGGGTTCCTGATCATTTCCTACCAGTTTTTTGGGTGGGGGTGAAAGTGAGGTGGTTGGGGGGGTGGGGGTTGTAAAACTGAGAAGTTTGTAGTATCGATAATAGGCTGTCCATTGACCTGTGAAGGAAAGACCTAACGGCATAAGACAATTTTAGTGGGGGGGGGGGCAATTATTTGGTTGCAAGGGATTTTAGACTATAGCTTCATGCAATGGGAAAATAATAAACTGGTATCATCGTAATGTGTGGGAAGTACAGAGTCAATCAACTTGACTCCATTTTTTCAATAATCCTTAAGGCTTGTTGCATGCGTTCGCAAATAACTGGCTCGAATTCATCGTTACCATAAAATATATCTTCGATGCGATGCGACGCGTTTGTAAGCCCTAATTCATTCATCAACAACTATCCACGTGTATAGATGCAAGGAGCTCATTATGATCATTTCCTTTCTAAATAAATTATCGCTAAATCTGCCTAACACCTCCAAACTGCCACTCACTCTAGGTACTTTCGAAAAAGATAAATTCACTGAGACAATCGCTTCAGGAGATACACCGAAGGAAAGTGTAATTAGGCGTTTTTATAGTAATCGTAATCGACGCTGGATTTATTTAAAGGCTTTTAGATGCTGCAATATTTCTGGACCTGTTTCTTATTTAAAGATGTAGCAACATTATCTATTACGACCCTACACCATACCGCTGCCTAAATTTCATCAAAATCTATGCAGCGGTTACTGAGATTAGGAGGCTAGAAAAACGCCAACAGACAGACAGACCGACGGAAATGAGTGACGTGGATTTTCGTTATGTAGGCATCATAAAACGCCCAAAAAGTATATTATCTCAAAATCGAAAATTTTCGCGATCACAATACTTCCCTCACATATCGGTGTGGGAAGTAAAAGCAATATGTGTTTAGAAATAATTAAAAGGTAATTTAAAATTCGAATAACTTGTTGCCCAACAATTTCTCAAGTTTTAGTATAGTTATTTTGTTTCTCAATCCCGTCATAGTTTCTGGACTTTTTTGATATCGGGCAAGTGTGCGTGTGCAATGGACCGATTTTTTAAATTGTCTATGCTCTAAATTTAAGATTTTACATATCGAACATATAGATTATACATCAATCAACCTTGAAAGAAGCACTCCGAATCAGTCACACCGTTTCCTTGATGCAGTAAGTAAAATACGTTAGGACCATAAACATCAGTAATTGAATTGAAAAATGCGTTTGTTATATCAGATGGTGATTACTAATACCATAATATACAGGCTGCCCTAGCTGAAATTTCCCACCCATGTTATCTCTGAAATTATCAGAAAAACTGAAAATCGCCGTGACAGTCGCTTTGCATTTCGAGAGGGAACTTTCCCCCGAATTCGTCATCATTGTGTTATCAATCCTTTCATCTCCAGCAGCCCCTACTCCAAAATCTTAAAAGATACCACGATACTTATGATATATCATTTTGACGGGAATTCAAATTGATTTATCACAAGTATGGCAGTCTCATTTAAGATTTTGAAGTAGGGGCTGCTGGGTATGAGGTGGTTGACAGCACAGTGTTTACGTATTCGATGAAAAAAATCCCCCTTAAATACAAAGCGACGTGTCACGGCGATTTTCAATTTTTATGATAATTTCAGAGATAAGATGGGTGGGAAATTTTAGTTGAGACACACTGTATATTTATTATATCAATAAACTCGCTTTGCTTGAATTCACCAACAGTGTTTATAAAATACATAACTATTCTTTGTGAATACAGTTAATCGCCTTATTGATATAATATGCAGAATACGCTAAGACCATAAACATTGGTAATTGATTTAATAAATGCGTTTATGTGCATAGTAAAAATGAAGTCAAGTTGATTGACTCAGTACTTCCCACACATTACGCTGATACCAGTTTATTATTCTCCCATAGCATGAAGCTTTAGTCTAAGATCCCTTGCAACCAAATAATTGCCAACCCCCCACCCCTAAAATTGTCTTATGCCGCTAGGTCTTTCCTTCACAGGTCAATGGACAGCCTAATATCGATAGTACAAACTTCTCAGTTTTACAACCCCCCACCCCCCCAACTACCTCACTTTCACCCCCACCCAAAAAACTGGTAGGAAATGACCAGCAACCCCTAAAACATCTAAAAACCGAAATTGAGTTGCTTTCATACTTGTCGCGTTCTTTGATGCTGCCACTGACAGGATTTTTAATAAACATACGCGTTTTCCATTCTCACCACGGTAACAATATACTGTGTCAAAATTTAATTAGAATCAATTTAATAGTGTCCAAGTGTCCAAATACAAAACGATTTAAACCAATAAATTCTCGTATAGTACATATACAGAAAATTCTAAGTCCCTAGTTTCTGTAATAGTATGCACCTAAAAAGGTGATTTGTGTCGCTAGATCTTCCTTCACAGGTTAGTGGACAGCCTATTATGAGTACAAGAATTTTTTTAATTTTTCAACCCCCAACCCCCCCAACCACGCCCACCCTCACCCAAAAAAACGCAGAAAATGATCAGGAACCTCTAAAACGCTTAAAAATTAAGTTTGAGCTGTTTTTATATTTTTAGTTTTTTTACTATTTCTGCGCCGCCACTGGCACGATTTATCAAAACCATACGCGTTTTCCATCTTCGCCATGGTAGTAATGCCGTTTCAAAATTTCATTAAAATCAATTCAACAGTTTCCTCGTTACAACGATCTAACGCAATACTCTCGTATGTTTACATCAGAAAAAATTCAAAGTCCTTTGCTTTCTGTAATAGGCAAAGGCAATGTTCGGATGGACCTAAAAAAGTTATTTATGTCGCCAGGTCTTCCTTCACAGGTCAGTGGACAGTCTATTATGAAAGCCACAAATTTTTCAATTTTACAACCCCTCACCCCCCAACCACCCCAATTTCACCCCACCCAAAAAAAAGTAGAAAATGATCAGGGACCCCTAAAACGCCTAAAAACGAAGTTTCAGCAATATTTATTTTTGTTTTGTTTTTTGCTAATTACTCCGCCGCCTATGCACCGATTTTCAAAATTATAGGAACATTACCTACTACGACCCCACAGCATACCGCTGCCCAAATTTCATCACAATCCATGCAGCGGTTACTGAGATTACGAGGGTAGAAAAACGCGACAGACAGACAGACAGACAGGCCGACAGACAGACCGACAGACAGACAGACAGACAGACCGACGGAAATGAGTGACGTGGATTTTCGTTATGTACACATCAAAAAACGCCCAAAAAACGTATTATCTCAAAATCGAAAATTTTCGCGATCACAATACTCCCCTCACCTATCGGTGTGGGAAGTAACAATAATCACTGAAACCATAACATATATTTATTATATCAATAAACCTACTTTGTGCCATCATTGATTAACTTATTTATAAGTTAATCAATGGTGCCATTCACAAACGGTGTTTATGATATTCAGAAACTATTATTTGTGAATACCATTACTGAGACACATCTCTCAACAATTCATAAACGCTCGTTCATTGGATACATAAAACCGTTGGTTGGCGCGAATTTCATGAATAGTTTATTGTTAGCACAGACTTTTTTATTATAATTCCGTACCTTTTTGGTTGAGTGCGTGCCATCTGAAAATCAGCCACTGTAACGTATATTACATATATGCAGTATAGTACGGTCTAGGCAAGCCAGGAAAAAAGGAATCTTCACCTACATCTTTCAACATGTCGACACACTAGGAAATGATTCTCATGCTTGAAATTATATATTATGTAAGACCGATCGTCGGCAAAATCAGCCAGTTAGATAATTACTAGACGGCCTGCATCTAACAAGAGGTTACAATTACAAATTGTGCTTTTTCTTTTAGTCTGGACTCACTGTCGTGAAGAATGTACAGTTGTTCGAAAATATAGCTCCGCCTAACAGTTAAAGAATAAAATAAACCATTTATTTTTCTGTTAAATATCAATAATAATTTATATCTAGCATAGGATAAGAACTAACGCAGTACTAAATAATCCAGGGCGGCAGGTAAACCACTTCTTATCCGCTTTTTGTTAAAAATGCAAAGACCACCTGAATATTCATTGAAACGGAACTGCTACTTTAAAATAACTCTAAGAATTGTTAAAGCACTGATTGGGGATTTAAGAATACGTTACTGTTAGTTATAATCATAGCCGGATTAAGCTTTCATGGGGCCCGGGGCTTATAATTTTAAGGGGCCCTTTATAAATAAAATGCAAACACTATTATTTATGAAACTATATTCGCCATATAACAAAGTAAACTACTATACGCTTTTTTATAAGTACTCATGAGTCCCGCTTATATAGTATCAGCACTACTCTCAATGTTTGTGTTTGCTTAGTAATCAGAACTATTTTCAGTGCAATCCTTTTCAAGCGGAGCGTTAGGTTTGCTTAAAGATCGTATTTTGGGCAATTTTTTCACTGCTTTTAATTTATCCTCAGCAGCCTTAAAAAAGTTATTTAGAGTTACCTTGGTAAATTGTAGCCATGTAGCACATAGACATAACACTAAGAAACTATATGGATAACTGCTTACTTTTCTTTTTTAAGCGTCGTCTTTGTATTGGTCCAACTTTCGATTTATTCATTATGTTGGCACGGGCCACAGGTGCCGACACTCCGACAGTGTCCTATGGGTAGGTATAGGTATTTTCTATTTTCTTTTTATACAAGCTGAGTCAAGCGCAATGCCTCGGACTCTTGTGACCAAAGCATAACACTTTTCAGAAAATTAACTTTGCGAATGTATGTAGGTCGAGTTGGACTACATTTTAAAAATAATGACTTTTATACAGAGTTTCTAATAAAAGCGTGTCATATCAAAGTTATGATATTCTAAGTGGAACACCCTGTATATATTATTGAATATTTAGATTACCGAGTCAATTCTAGTGTGACTTTATGTATCACACCTGAGACTTGAACTGAGCGGTTTAGGTGCAAATTCACAATTTTTGATATAAGTAGATATCAGAAAAAAATTGAATATCGCAGCGATTATAAAACTTACACGGCTGTGAGTTTGCCGTGTGACTAAAATTGAAGTTGGTCAACTTAGGTTTGACGTTCAAGTTTGAATTACATTTGTACTTGGAGAAATCGGTAGACTAATTAAGGAAACTCGAGAGGAAACTTCAATCAGAATTAACTTCATTTTTTCAAATGGGAGTGCCTAATTATTTTTATACAGTCGAATTTAACATTTGGTATCAATCTCTGGTAGTGTTCATTTGATCTCAAATCTTCAACCAAACCGGTGTTTTTCAATTTTCCTACCCTCGTTCCTACCTATAAGCAACTTAGCAGGCCATGAAATACGAACAAAAAACAATTTAGGTGGAACAAAACAACTAACTTAGCAGAAAGATGCAGACGAACTAGAGTAAACAGTTAAAATTACAAAAATGACTTAAAACAAATCAAGTCTAATCACATATAACAGAGGTAACACATCTAATCAAATTAAATTATAAAACATAATTTTCCTGGCAAAAAATTAAAATCTGATTTGTCAGTATTTTTTTTTTGCGAACTTGCTAATAGATACTGAAAAACTAGAAGGGCTACAGTGGGACAGTCAGAGATATCATTACTTTTGACTTTGACCGAAATGATATTGTTTTTTGTCATTAAATGTCAAATTTCGTGCTGAAGACATTAGACTGCTAGTAATTATCGCTGAAATTTTAATGGTTTTGGAAATTTTTAATCTATAATATATTGCAGTAGCTAGTAAGCTGTAAAAATTATTCATTTCTGTCGTATTTCAGCTTCTCTTTGACCTCACACATCTTAACGGCATTGTTTCTAGTTAGATTTCATTGGTTGTAGGGAATTTTTATAACCTTTCCCCTTTACTTTAGTTTATCTGTATCTTTCTGCTAAGTTATTAAATTTGCTTCTATCTGAACACGTTTTTGTTTATATTTCATGGCCTGCTGGTTTGCTTATAGGTAGGGAAATTGAATGAAATCTCGAAATTAAGTTTTTAGTAGATTTACTGATTTTATTGTTCATCTATTGACCTAAGATTTGCTCTGTCACATTGAATAAAAGTAGGGCCCCTATGGGGCCCCTCTGAACCGCGGGGCCCGGGGTTACAGCCCCTTTAGCCCCATAGTTAATCCATGCATGCCTGAATATTCATGGAAACGAAACTGTTACTGTAAGAATTGTTAAAGCACTGATTAGGGATTTAAGAACACGTTACGTTATACGTTAGTTATAATATTGAACTAATAGAGTTATTGTTTCGAAAAACTTTAGATTCGAAACTACAGATTCATTTGCTAGTTTCAATCATAAACTGGCGATCATTATAGTAGTCTCCCATTTATACAGAACAATGAATTCGAACGTCAAATAATGCATATGAAACTGTTCTTATGTAAATGTATAAAAGCAAAACCAGTTAAATGAAAACAAATCTGAAATATACCTGATTCCGATTGAAACTCATATTTTTTCAGCTGTGGCCATTAAAGAATTTTTACGTTTAGAAACTATGGTGAAAACGACGACCACTTCAAAGTCGTAACATTTGTTTTTCAAGTAGCCGAGACAGATAAGTGACACACTTGTAACCTATATATGTACGTACGAGCATATTGTAAGAGAAACTTGCACTTATAGGTGCAGCTAGTTGGCGCATACCTTTGCAATTAGTGGAGAAATGATACGATTTTCATGTTGTTTTCATTTCATTTATTTGCACGAAACATACAAATAATGCCACCCCTAGAAGGCTGAGCCTTGTGTCGGGGTATGGGCATACATTAGATAATCATCAATCACAAAAATTTTATAGTTTCATCTGATATCCCTCACCCTTTTATATCAGAACTGGATCGTAACCGTTGACAGCTTCTTTGGATTATGCTTGTTGCTTTTCCATATGCTTTATAGAACATTCTGCAGTGTGTTTCACTTGAATCAGGCAAAGATGAGCTTCAGATAATACCAATGATGCTTTTGTCGTATATTTTTTATATTCGTGTTTGAATACTGTTTACTTTTTACCCTAGGCCTCTATAGTTTTGCCGATGATCCATTTCCCAACGGCATTCTCAGAGTGGGAACATATTTCTCTATTTTACTTCCTACACCGATAGGTGAGGAGTATTGGGATCGCGAAAATTTTCGATTTTGAGATAATACACTTTTTGGGCGTTTTATGATTTCTACATAACGAGAATCCACCTCACTCATTTCTGTCGGTCTGTCTGTCTGTGTGTCTGTCTGTCTGTTGGCGTTTTTCTAACGTCGTAATCTCAGTAACCGCTGCATGGATTGTGATGAAATTTGGGCAGCGTTATGCTGTGGGGTCGTAGTAGGTAATGTTCCTATAATTTTGAAAATCGTTATACGGGGTGCGGAGTAATTAGCAAAAAACGAAAAATTTCAAATATGCCTCAAAACTTCGTTTTTAGGCGTTTTAGGGCTTCCTGATCATTTTCCATTTTTTTTTGGGTGGGGGTGAATTTGGGGTGGTTGGGGGGTTGTAATACTGAAAAATTTGTTGTATTCGTAATGGGCTGTCCATTGATATGTGAATGAAAAACCTAGCGGCATGATACACTTTTTTAGGTCCATTCCAACGTTGCATGCTTATTATAGAGTATTGTTTTAGATCGTTCGATATCACGTAACGCGAAAATTGTTCAATTGATTTTAATGAAATTTTAACATAGTATTATTCCCAAGGCGAAGATGGAAAACGCGTATGTTTTGGAGAAATCGGGTCAGTAGCGGCGCGGCAAAAAAACTAAAAACATAAAAACAGCTCAAACTTTGTTTTTAGGTATTTTAGGGGTTTCTGATCATTTTCTACGTTTTTTGGGTGAGGGTGAATTTGGGGTGGGGGGTGTATAACTGAAAAATTTATTGTACTCATAATGGGTTGTCCATTGATCTTCGAATGAAAAACCTAGCAGCCTAATACACTTTTTACGTACATCCCAACATTGCCTTGCTTATTGTAAAAATCAAAAGACTTAGAATTTGTGATGTATACCATTGATTAAAGTATTAAACAGTTTTAAGTTGTCGAGGTAGAGAATTCTCTAAAATTCAGAAAAAAATTCATAACTCGGAAACTACAAAAAATTGCATAACATATATGGGGGTGATTCAGATACTTCTAGGTGTGCTGTATCTCTGGACTTCCGCTTGACACTATTTTTTGGGACACCCTGTATGATAGAGTGGCCCACACATTAACCATTTCGCAGTATAATTAACTGATTAATTTCAACTTTTTTGCTATTAAGAATAAACATATAATTTAATCATATTGTATCATAAGTCGGTGCCATAAATCATCCCTTAAAGTTTCCGGGATTCGTCCTTGGAATGATATTATAGAGAACTGAACTCGAAAATAATATATTTGCATGTGTTTTTGTACTCATATACATATAATTTAGGGTGTATTAGAACCCTGGCGATAAGGACTAGAACTTGAAATATCGACTTCTAAAGTTGATAGCAATTTTTTTTTTATAACTTAGCAGACCGCGCAGGCAGGGCCTAAATACCAAAGTACCGCGGCTGCTGCGAAAGGGTTATGTTAGGGGAAGTTTGTTAACGCGAGATTTGAATGGGCCAATACCCGCAGGCCCAATAAATACATCTTCTGGCAGTCCATTCCAAGCCTTGGACACCCTGAGAATAAATGTGCGGTTGTACCGCTCAGTTCTTGATGTATGAAGAACGTCCGTCTTAGGATGAGATGCAGCGGTCGCACGGGTACGTCTGATAGGAACCGTGAGAGGCGGAACGATAGAGGATAGCTAAGAGGAGCAGATTCTGTTGGAGTATCGGTAGAATAGTGGGAGGTCACCAACAACACGCCGGTGAGAAGGTGACTGAAGGTGGCGCGTTAAGGCGGGATCGCCAATTAGTCGAATTGGCCTTCTCTGGACGGCATCTATTATAGACATAGTAGTGAGGGCAGCAGCTCCCCAGACATGAGAGCAATACTCCAGGCAAGGTCTTATCTGGGCTTTCTATAGCGTGAGGAGGTTACATGGTGAGAAATACTTTCTGGCTCTAAATGGGTACCCAAGCTTTTTACAAGCAGCTATTGAAATTGACGTGACGTGTTCGTGCCAGATCAGATTTTCTGTAATGTTGACTCCTAACAGCTTGAATGAGTGATTCCTTGGCAGAGCCTGGCTGTTCATTAGAACCTGGTGTTGGCCTGGGCACTTATTGTTTGATAGCGTACAATACTGGGTCTTGGAGGCATTAAATTTACCCATATTCTTAAGCCCCCAAGCGGTAATGGTATCGAGATCTTTTGAAAGTGAAGCTGCCACTGCCAGTCTTCTGCGTTCCAGCTCGACCACAGAGATCGGTCTATTGCTCATGATGCCTGTATGCAGCGTACTGTCATCCGCAAAACTGTGGATTGGGTTTGTAGTGCTAGAGAGTAGATCATTAATGTGAAGCAGAAACAATGTCGGACCTGAGAGGAAGTCTGCGAGCCAATCGCAGAGCTTAGCAGGGAGCCCATAAGACGGGAGCTTGTTTAGGAGAGCTGCATGCCACAGTTGATCGAATGCCTTTGAAATGCGAGCAATCATATTAAAAATTCAGCAAGAGCGATACTGAGACTAATTAGAATAATCATCACGTAATAGCTGCTTTTGTTTTCGTTCGTGTGTATATACATAGGTACATATGATTTCCTGAGGCGCCGTGACAGTGAAAACGGCAGTTTTGTTATCCTTCGTTGCATAACGATCTAGTATATTCGACTGTCCGTTGGACGGGCGGGCGGACGGCCTTGTGCGACCTACTAAACCGCGAATTCTTTCTCTCTCTCTCTCTCTCTCTCTCTTACTTTTACTCAACTCTTCCTTTTCACTACATATTTTGTTTACAGTCAAAAATGTACTTGCATAAGCTTTTACTGATATGAAGTTTATGCAGGCATGGCCGACTCTACACTAGGCCGGAGCCTTAGATGTGGCAACGTCGCTTAGCTGTCAAATAGTGTAATGAGTAATTATTACATTTTATATGTATTAGAGTTCATCTCGGTTCATAAATTAAGAAAAATACTTTTTAGAACTACTACTACTACTAATACCACTTACATCTGATGTCTGGTTCATCACAGCCAGACACTACAAAATAACAATAAACGCAACCTGTTTCCTGCTGCCAAGTCCACTTCCACTTAAACGAACACTCAATTTACTTTGTAAATTGTCACTTGAGCTAGAAAAATTCACTATTAGGTCACTGTGAAGCCATTCTTGCTGGTCTTGATTCCCTTTCACTATCAAATATTTTCATAGGTATGCCCAGATGATTTCTATTAACTGTATTTTTCTGTGATATTTGGGAGGTCCAGAAAACATTATAGGTACCACATTGTGCTTTAACATAGGTCTTATCCTTTGAAATGTTTGTAAATTATTGTCTTTATTCTTATAAATATAACCAGCCCTTACGAGCAATACCGTTCACCCACTTCTGTTTATGTCCTTTATTGGAAGCACAATTGCTAGTGCAACCTGGTACTACACACTTTGCAGGCATCTTTTTATCTTTATAGTTTCGTTTGTGCAGGTAATTAATTAGAAACACATTAAAAATCACCTTCCAATCTCCTTTTTTGCTCTGGAAGATTACACTAATGACTTAACAACAAATAAAAGCTCGGTCCCCGATTCAGTGTTGCCATATTTCAATGCTCCGGCCTAGTGAGTAGAGTCGGCCATGATGCAGGTGACTCCGTTTGAAGACGGATGAGTAAAAACGCTGCTGGTGACTTGACTCAGTACTTCCGATATTTCCCCCTAATTACAAAAAATTTGCATTGACTAAAGTCAAAATAATTAGGTAATCAAATAACGTTTGAGAAGCCTGAATACCAGGTCTTGGTATACGATAATACTACGTAAAGGTATAGGTTTTTATGCGGCACTAATAGGGTACTTGCAGAAAAAATATTATGTCGTTTACGCGTTCCTTAGAGCCTAGAAACATGACAAAATCACTTGTTTGGTTTTTTGGATTCGGCTGTGAAAGATATTCCAAAAATTATTTCAAATGCCGGAAAATGCCGCGCAAACAACCTCTGACGTCAGTGATATCCTATAGTGATGGGATGTAAAGTTGATATTCGATATCGATAGCCAGTGCTAACCTAACATTTTGATATTGATCATTATAACCACAAAACACCGTCACACACAAAAGTATATACAAAAGTCAAAAGAATAAAGGATAGGCTAGATTACTAATTCACTTTGTAGGGATGGGCTTGAATTAGATTCTATCTTTGGATTCATTCATAATGGGATGCGTCGAAATAAAATGATGGCTTCGATTAGTTGCGAATCTCGGTCACAAATAGGATGAACTGTGATACCTATCAGATATAAAAATTTATTGCAACGAAAATGCTAGTGGGTTAATTGCCTGTTTCAAATATGTTTAAGTATCAATAAATTGAGTCGCATTGTTAAAGGATTCAGATCATCTCTAGTTTGCAGTTGAATCCCACTGACCTGCGCTGTAGCAGTATCGATTGTCGATATTTGTAACTCTAACTGTGTTTTGTGGTTGAATGAATAAGAACCAGAGGCTATCCAGCACGGAATGTGGCTGGTGCATAGGCCACACGATGGGCCCTTTTGCGCCTCTATCCGCGCTAGTTCCTAAGACCTGCCCTTTTGGCAAAGGCAAGTACATTCTTAGGTCCTATCCGTTTTATCTCTATTGGTTCCAAGGTTCTTGAGCCCAGCATAGTCTGCCTGTGATAACCCAGGGTTTCACAGCGACACAGGATGTGTGCCGAGGATTCTTCCTCTTCCCCACACCACGTGCACGTTGGGTCGTTGACCACCCTCATCACAAACAAGTGACGCCTGAAGGTATTGTGACCCGTTAATAAGCCTGCTAACAATCTCAAGTTACTCCTATCCAGAGAGAGACAGAATCGTCCTATTCTCTCTTCAGGCCCTGCTAATAGCTCCCGAGCCTGACGGAGATGACCAGAGATGTTGTTCCATCTCAGAGAGTGTTGATTCTGGATCCACTCTCCAGTTGTTTTCCTAACCAAATTTGCAGACAGTCCTAAGGCTGGTTCCGGGCCCACAAAACTGTTTCCGGATCCCATCCTGGCTAGATGATCTGCCATTTCATTACCCTTTACCCCAGCATGCCCAGGTACCCACATCAGTGATACCTTGTGTTTAGCTGAGATGTCGTCAAGAGCCCTCCTGCACTCCAGGACCAGCCCCGACGTTATTTTCCAAGCACTCAGTGCTTTGATGGCTGCCTGACTGTCAGAGCAGATAGTAATCCGCCTCCTAGACCCGTCAATTTCCCGAATACGATTTACGCAGGCAAGTATCGCATAGACCTCAGCCTGGAATACTGTGGTGTGCCCCCCAAGAGGGAATGAAAGTCTTGTACGGGGCCCGTAGACTCCCGAGCCCGAGCCCTCTCTAGCGAGTGAACCGTCTGTGTACCAGACCTGTCCTCCTCCTTCGATGAGCTGTCTTTCCCTAGACTTCCATTCTTCCCTTGACGGAAACACCACCGTAAATTTGCGATTGAAGCGATGCGTAGGAGAAACTGTATCGCTCCTCGCCAACAAAATAGGACAATCCTCATGCAACTCTGCTAGAATCGTCGAATGTCCTTTGCCTGGATTCATAAAAGTCCAGCTACCCTGACTCCAGAGACGGAACCCAGTTTTTCTAGCTTCCCCTTGGATTACCAGATCCAAAGGAGGAAGATTCAATAGTGTTTCAATGGCACTCAAGGGTGTTGTGCGCACTGCACTGGTTATACTAAGACATGCCAAACGTTGGACCTTATTAAGTTTGGCTCTTGTTGCCTCCGTCTTTATACAGGTCCACCACACTATGGAGCCATATATTAGTGACGGTCTGACTATTGTAGTGTAGAGCCAGTGCACCACTTTTGGGCTCAGGCCCCAGCTACTACCGACAACTCTTCTGCAGGCCCATAATGAGTTTCGAGCCTTGCTTACCTTATAATCCACGTGCAGCCTCCAAGTCAGCTTGTGATCCAGTATTACTCCTAGATACTTTACTGACTGAGACAATTCAAGTGTCGTTCTGAAAAAGGTAGGCCTCACGAGGCCTTCCATCTTCCTTTTCCTAGTGAACATAACGAGCTCCGTCTTTTCAGCGTTCACTGACAGATCCACCTCATTACACCACGTTTCCACAACACGCAGCGCGCCTTGCATTACCTCGGAGACTGTATTAATGAATCTACCCCTGACCACTATGCTCAAATCATCGGCATAGGCCTGTACGTAGACCCCTGTGTTGCTTAGTCTCACGAGTAGGTCATTCACCACTAAGCACCATAATAGAGGTGAAAGAACACCGCCTTGTGGGCAGCCTCGCGCCACTGCAACGCTATAGTTTATGTCATTAAGCGTTGCAGAAGCCACTCGGCCCTCTAGAGTAGTAAGAATCCACTCCACTAGGATTGGAGCAATTCCATGTCTCTCTAGGGCGCGTCTTATCGAATTGGTAGTGGTACAGTTGAACGCACCCTCGATATCAAGAAATGCTACCATAGCCACTTCCCGTTGATTCAACGTTTTCTCCAGCCTGCTGACCAAATGATGAAGTGCCAGCTCAGCTGATTTTCCCGCCTGATATGCGAACTGATAGGCATGGATTTCAACCCTTTGTAAGGGCCCATCCCTGATATATCTATCAACCAACCTCTCCAGTGTTTTTAGTAAAAACGACGAAAGGGTAATCGGTCTAAAGTCCTTCGGACGAGTATAGCTACCTCTGCCCGGCTTAGGAATAAAAACGACCCTTGAATGCAACCAGCTCTTCGGTGTGAAGCCAGTAGCCACGCAGGCGCGAAATATCCTAACTAGGTATGGTAGTACCAGATCCTGTCCATGTTGTAGCATGGCTGGAATGACTCCATCCTTGCCTGGACTTTTGTATGGAGCAAAAGTATTTATCGCCCATCTTGTGCGGTCATAAGTGACGACTTCTCCTGCCATCTGCCATTCCTCTTTATGAGGACGGCGGAGTGGCCTATGTGCACCTGTCTGCTGAGCGGCAACCGATCCCGGAAAGTGCACACTCATCAGCAGTTCAAGCGTTTCCTCCTCGTTATTGGTTCTATGACCGTTCGAGTCCGTCAAGGTCCCCAACTTGGACTTGGTGTCCTTGCTAAGGATCCTATGCATCCTTGCCGTCGCAGGAATATCATTGATGGACCTGCAGAAGTTCCTCCAAGATTCCCTGGAGGCCCTCCTGACTTCCCTCTTATATTCCTGTAGCTTTATCCTATACTCCTCCCAATCAGGAGTACCTTTCCTGTACCTAACTCTCGTGAGTAGTTTGTGCAGGGACTTTTTCCTGGTTTCTAATTTCTTAGTCCAGAAGGTGGCATTGCCCGCCACGCCCACTTTGCGTAGGGGACAGTTATCCTCAAAGGAGTCTCGGAGGTCCCTACACAGGGAATCAACTGCCGCCTCCAAGCCCTCCCCTTTACTGAGATCCTGCTCTATAGGACGGAGCCTGCTGCCTAGGTCCTCTTTAAAAGAAGCCCAATTTGCTTGCCTAGGATTTCTAACAAGGATTCCCTCTTTTTCCCCGTCAATCCTAAACGTTATATGTCTATGGTCGGACAGTGACGGTTCCAAGGATACTGTCCAGTCCTTGACCTCATTACAAATACCGACCGTGCTCAGTGTTATGTCTAGGACCTCATCCCTCACATTGTTTGAGAAGGTAGGAGTGTCGCCAACATTCAGAACCTCTAGGTTCGACGTCCCTAGAAATTCCATCAGCTCTTCACCACGTCTATTAGTGTTAGAGCTACCCCATAGGGTGTGATGGGCATTGCTATCACACCCCACGATAAGCTCGAGATTATTATCCCGACAATGAGACACAAGGTCCTCCATCTCTTTTGAGGGAGGAGGATCTCCTGAATCATACGGCAAGTACGCTGAGCATACCACTAAACTTCTATCGATGCCTTGTTCTCTAAGGCGAATCACCACCGCAACCATGTCCCTAGTTGTAAAGTCCATTAGTTGCCATGCATTCATATTATTACATAATATGCACACTCTAGGCTTTGTCTCCGGAGCGCTACTAAAAATGGCTGGAATGTTAAGCCCGCTAATAATGCCATTCCTTATCCAGGGTTCCTGAATAAGAGCTATGTCATAGCGACCCCTAGTGATCGTCTGAGTAAGAACCCTAGAAGCCGCTATGCAATGCTGCAAATTAATTTGAATGAAAGAAATGTAACTCACCATTTTTTTTTTTGGCAGTCCACCCTCGTGTGTTTGTAGCGAACCAACGTCTAGTTCCCCACGGTGGGGCCCCGTTCGTTGCCGCTACCCTCGCTGTGACTGTGGCGTTGATCCGTCTGCCACAGCATCCTGGCTCCCTCCAGTGCTGAGTCGGAGTCACTATCGAGTAGCTGCCCCTCACTCACTGGTGTGCTGCTCTGTGGCCCACTAGTTCCTGGTATGGGCACATCCCTATCCAACTCCGGAGACTCCTGAGGAGTCTGTTCCTGCCGCTCGGTCCCCCTTGGAGGAGCCCGAGCAGCAACAACAGCCTCCCCAGGTGCCAGCTGCCCTTGGTCCCTAGGCTCCTGGCTCTCGCCTGGGCCCTGATCACCGCCGGCAGCAGCAGTCCCGCGTTGCTCTTTGTTCTTGCCCAGCAGAGTAAACACTGCTGAGCTCGCTCCGCAGTAGAGCCGCAGCCCCCTGCCTTCGATTACGCCCCAGCTAATGGAGTCAACGCTGAGGACCAGACGTACGCCTTTCGGCTCCATCTTAACCTCCATCACCCTCCACGAGCTGGGGTGTATCCCAGGATTTTGCCTGTCTAACCTCCTCAGGAGGATGTCCTCTTTCACGTGAGGGCCCGGGAACCAAGCCATCACCCTCCTGAAGACGGGCAGGTCCTCAAACCGCATCACCCTGAGTCGTGCTCCTTCCCAGGGCCTCAGGTTGCCAACCTGAGCCTGCAGCCACGTCTGCGAGAACTCGTTCTCACAAACAAAGATGGCCGCCCCCCTCGAGAAGTAGCAGTCAGCGAACCTTGGAAGGGCCCCTTCAAGTGGGAGCCCGTCCATCAGTCCGCTCACTGACTCCTGGATGCTGAAGACTTGCGTCTCCACCAACTGAGCACTAGGGTAGTCCTCGGGAACGAATACCACCCTGTGCCCGGTTTGCGTCACTCTAGCGTAGCTAACGTGAGCGGAAGTGCGAGCTCTCTTCCGCGATGAGGCACCCTCCGGTGTCACACCCGCCGACCTCGGACGTTTCCCAGCAATGCTAGGCCCCGCCGAAGCCGCAGCTGCAACACCCGAAGGCGCCCTAGCCCGCACAGAAGCCGCAGCGCCCCCCGAAGCAGATGCCCCCGAAGAGGCATCTCGAGTGTTTTGTGGTTATAATGATCAATGTCAAAATGTTAGGTTAGCACTGGCTATCGATATCGAATATCAATACTTTACATCCCATCACTATAGGATATCACTGACGTCAGAGGTTGTTTGCGCGGCATTTTCCGGCATTTGAAATAATTTTTGGAATATCTCTCACAGCCGATTCCAAAAAAACAAACAGGCTCTAAGGAACGCGTAAACGACATAATATTTTTTTCTGCAAGTACCCTATTTAATCTATCGTTGACTCACCCTGTATAACTGTACAAATTGTGAAGAATGACTAGTTAGTGTTAACTAGGCCTTAAGCGTTTCAACAATATTCATCTTGCAGTAGGTGACTCGTGAGTTTCTATATGTATGTCACGTAGTCACGACACTCATAGGTTCAAAAACAGACATACGAATTGCAACACCGAGAATAAATAAATGTTAGTAGCGTCTTATGTAACTGCTATTGTACTATCAGAAAACTTAGTTCAAATAACGTTTTTAGGGTGAGGTCAATTCAAACCAAAAATATCTTATTCTTTTTCGATCAGTTTTGATTATTCACTAGCAACTTTAACGTTGCACTCAAAAAAGAGTTTCATTGTTGTTGTGTTAAACGAATGAATTAAGTATTTTAATGTTAGCGATGCTCATAATACAGGAGGAAAGTCATGACAAAATCAACAAGATTTGGACGAGTACGAAAAATATTAATAATAATAATAATAATAAACGTCTATTACAATTACACTCCGACATCAGTACTCGAAAACGATCAATACAAACTATACTGGGACATTCAAATACATACAGACAAGACTATCCCAGCCAATAGACCAGATATAGTTTTCCAGTCAAAGCTCGACAAAGTTACATACCTGATAGACATTGCTATTCCCAATGATGTGAATATACCTACGCTGGGAAAATATCTAAGTACACGGACCTTGCCATGGAAATAAAACGCCTTTGGAAGCAGGACAAAGTTACTATTGTTCCCCTCATTATGTCAGTCTCAGGCCTTACACCAAACACATTTACACCACACCTACAACAGTTAGGCTTGGACGAAAAGTTACACAAAACATTCCAAAAGTCTGTAATTCTGAAGACCTGTAACATCGTACGATCCTTCCTAAATTCCGATCAATAATAGTCCGGGTGTTGACTTGGCTCAGCCCGTCAACACTTGTTGCTACCGCAATTATGCGAGAGGAACTTAGAAAGATGAATAATAAACGTCTTTTATTAGGGCGAAATTTAGCCACAGGCTATTCTTACATTTAACCCTTTACCTATAACCATATCACAGTGTATGCACCTATAATACTAACAAAAAAAAAATTTATATTCAAACATACAAAAAGTATTTAAGTTGTGACAGGTAACAGTAATATGAAAAATAAAGAAAAATGTACCTTCTTATTCAACCAGTAGTAGAAGTCTCATCTTTTTTTCAAACATAAGAAGTGAATATCTCTTAAACTCATTATTTACTTGATTATACAGTTGCACAGCATTATGGGCTGTATGCTGTATTCATAGTCGTTTCTCAAGTGTCCACTTGAGAGTATCTTACGCAAGTAAACTCCCCTATAGAATGGGTCCAAAAACTTGTGAATCGCTCGATAAATAATCAAGATATGGCGTTACAACTGCGTGAACACATGGCGCTGTGATACAGAAGTCATAATACAAAAAGGCCTATTCTGTCGAAAATGTTCGTGCTACATACACGAATTGCATGTGGTTAGACAGGAAATATCCTGCTAAATATTAAACTGTCTTAATAAATAGGCACTAATACGGCTTTTTTTCAAATCATTTGTAAGTAACCCAAATAAGTGCATTTCAAAATTTTTTTTTCAGTTTGGTGAACTTTTTAACCTTAGAAATTGTCAGGTATTATCTTTTTTTGCTTTAGTTGATATGCCCAGTCATTCTCCTATAAAATGAGTCCAAAATGTCGTGAATCGGTCGATAAATAATGAAGCTATGGCGGTACAACTGCGCGAACCCATGGAGTCGTGATACAGAAATTGAAAATGTAATAAAAAATTAATTAAAAGGTTGACCCCTTTTTTCGCATTTTTTCTCGATAACTTTAATTGTATTTTCATACCTCAAAATTTGTCGACATGATGGTGGAACACATTGTATATATTGTTTTGTCAGTGAATTTTGGCTCGACAACATTTGCTTTTTTACTACGCTAAAAATGCGATCACCATTCTCTCTCTATAGAAAGTACGGAGACCACAATGTTATTTTTGCCGCTTAAAATATAGGTACAGATAAGAGTACAAAGAAACATTTTAAGGGAAAGTGATTTATGTTAATGCGTTGTTGGTTACCCCAGGCTCAGATAGTGAGATAACACGTTCATTGTTTATGGCTAGTCAAGCACAGATGCGTGTATGCATCAAGAACTATAGAACTATCCTTATGGTTAGAAGAAGAAGAAGTATCATGGCATCAACAAGCACAAGTACAGATTGTGACGATTGTCTTCAAAAAACAAGACAATTAACATAGAACACGCAAAAGTTCATCATAGAGCGTCATTTTCCAGCGCTGTTGCCGAATGTATCTTAACTTAACTCTGGATTTGCTAATCCTAGGTTCAAAGTCGATAGTGCAAAGCATGGCCGATTTACTCACTAGGCCGGAGCATTGAAATATGGCAACACTGAATCGGGGGCCGAGCTTTTATTTGTTGTTAAGTCATTAGTGTAATCTTCCAGAGTGAAAAATAAGACTGGAAGGTGATTGTTAATATGTTTCTAATTATTTACCTGCACAAACGAAACTATGAAGATAAAAAGATGCCTGCAAAGTGTGTAGTACCAGGTTGCACTAGCAATTTTGCTTCCAATAAAGGACATAAACAGAAGTGGGTGAACGGTATTCCTCGTAAGGGCTGGTTATATTTATAACAATAAAGACAATAATTTACAAACATTTCAAAGGATAAGACCTATTTTAAAGCACAATGTGGTACCTACAATGTTTTCTGGACCTCCCAAATATCACAGAAAAATACAGTTAATAGAACTCATCTGGGCATGGCCTGGGGCATACCTACGAAAAGATTTGATAGTGAAAGGGAAATCAGGACCAGCAAGAATGGCTTCACACTGACCTAATAGTGAATTTTTATAGCTCAAGTGACAATTTATAAAGTAAATTGAGTGCTCATTAGCAATTGTGCTTCCAATAAAGGACATAAACAGAAGTGGGTGAAATGTATTCCTCGCAAGGGCTGGTTATATTTATAAGAATAAAAACAATAATTTATAAACATTTCCAAGGATAAAACCTATTTTAAAGCACAATGTGGTACCTACAATGTTTTCTGGACCTCCCAAATATGACAGAAAAAGACAGTTAATATAGAACTCATCTGGGCATGCATCTGGGCATACCTACCAAAAGATTTGATAGTGAAAGGGAATCAAGACCAGCAAGAATGGCTTCAAAGTGACCTAATAGTGAATTTTTCTAGCTCAAGTGAAAATTTACGAAGCAAATTGAGTGTTATTTAAGTGGAAGTGGAAGTGGCAGCAGGAAACAGGTTGCATTCATTTTTATTTTGTAGTGTTTGACTACGATGAACCAGACATCAGATGTAAGTGGTATTAGCAGTAGTAGTTCTAAAAAGTATTTTTCTTAATTTATTAACCGATATGAAATGAACTCTAAGACATATAAAATGTAATAATTATTCTGAAACTATAGGCCCACTATTTGACAGCTAAGCCACGTTGCCACATCTAAGGCTCCGGCCTAGTGTAGAGTCGGCCATGTGCAAAGCAAACATGATTTGAGCCAGGGTTAACTTCAACCCCCGATTACTAAATCCTCACTTTTAATCTGAACTGGTGCAAACCACCGTGTATGCATCAAGAATTATAGAACTATCCTTATGCTTAGAAGAAGAAGTATCATGGCATCAACAAGCACAAGTATAGATTGTGACGATTGGCATTATACATATTACATCACAAAACAAGAATCCATAGAAAAAACTTGCTTATAGTGACACTAATTTCAATCTATATCCTACAGTCTTACAATTACCCTACATAATGTAAATTGAAATACCTGACAATAAATTAGTCACATATTAAATTAGTACCAGAAGAAAAGTAATGCGGTAGGTCGCTAAAACCTATTACGCGAGATTTCAATAACCAACCTTTTTCAGATGAGACTATACAAATTGCACAACCACTTCCGAAAACACTACACCACATACTTTTTTATAACATAAAGAAAGTATCTACAAGAAAACATATGTAGATTACATCAGATCTAATCTTATGCATGTCAGTGTTTTGATAGGATGACTGGCAGAATTTGCTGGCATACAAATTCATCAATACGACGCTTGATATGGAATTCAATTAACATTATGTCCATAAGTCCACACTAGTAATCTCGGCGGTATAACTATTGGCGGAAGCAAAATATCTAACTTACGATTTGCTGACGATACAACCCTTATTGCTGCTTCTCAGGAAGAACTAGTAGCTCTATTGAACGTTTTAGAACAACACAGTGCAGCATATGGTCTTGGTATTAACTACAACAAGACCAAGGTTATTATCCTAGTTAGAGAGCATGACAATCATCGAGAAATAAAGTCAATAGGCCGTTGTGAGGTAGTTCAAAGTCTTGTGTACCTCGGTTCTTTGATCGACAATTCAGGTAGCTGTGAGAATGAGATTCGACGCCGCATTCAACAGGCATGGGTGGCCATGACAAAGCTTACTAAAATATGGCGTGACCATAACATCACTAAAGCTACTAAAATGTCACTGATTCAGTCTCTTGTGTTCTCCATATTTTTGTATGCCTCGGAAACTTGGACTGTTAAAAAGGCAGATCGAGCTCCCATAGACGCTTTTGAAATGTGGACATGGAGGAGAATGCTGAGAGTTCCTTATACCGCCCATCGAACTAACGTCTCCATACTGGATGAGGTCGGTAATCCAAAGAGACTATCCTCCATTGTGTCGATGAGAATACTTACATTCTTCGGACATATTCACAGAAGCGATAATATGGGTCACGCCTCGAGTGGGCGGCGTCGTGGCTGTTCCCCTACACGCTGGGAGGATACGACGAAACAGTTGCTAGATATGAGTATCAAGAGCGCCACTGAACTGACAGTAAATCGCGAACGATGGCGAGCTACAGTTCTCAAAACTGTTGATAGTATTCGTGTCGACAATACTCTAGCTCCGACTTAATGCATTTTACGAGTTCACAAGATGTCTGTTAAGACATTGTGACTATGATGATGAGTAATCTCGAACGTCAAAATAGGCAATATTGCCTACCAAAATAGGTATCTTTATGGCTTCGAGAAACATCACTGTCAAATCAGATGTGTTTATTACAAAACTGTTTTACTATTTTATGTCACAGAATATACATGCTGAAAATATATAGATCCTTAATAACATAACCTACAATAAGTATACAAGTTGGATAACGGCATATCTTTTACTACTCGCAAGCAAAAACAAAACATTTTTCTTAAGTTATTTTAAAATAGTTAAGGCAATGACGCATAATTTTAGTGTCGAGAAAGAAATTGGATGATTCTCGATATTTGAGAGTTCTAGAGGCAGTTTGGAAACTTTTTTGTCATTACACCCTAACCCAAAAATGAATGGGCTAGGAGATAGAGGTGTTAAAACGTGAAAAAAAGTCGTTAAGGGGCCTGGATACACACATTTATACATACGTATTTGCCATGTAAAACACGGACTCACAATTTCTCGCATAACTCACTCCATTTTCAAGCTACATATATAATATTTCAGAAGGCGATAGTTAAGGCCTTAATGAATGACAACTATTTTCGATTTTCTCAAAAAAGTTTTTAATGTGCAAAATCATACATTCTATAGGTGCCTGTAATTTAACAACCAAAGACGATATCAAAAAAAGGCTAAATAGTTGCACAAGCGCAAGCTTTCTTCTTCAATTTGCTCTTTGAGTCATTACCGTAAGTTTAAAGGTAACGTCAGGAGCTTGGAAATGCGAAATTCATTTTTATGGCGACCTTTGGACCCTACCTTTGGACCTATTGACCTTACCTGTGGATGTTTGGGCTTACCTCCCCTTATTTCAAACACACATACTGGAGAAAGGGAACAGGCGGCCACGCCTCCTCGCTAACACGAGAATACGTATTTTCTTTGATTCTCAATTTCGCGCGCTATACCCTAGACCCTTAAGGTCTCAGCTTGGAAACGCTTTTCTTTATCTTGTTGAAAATACGAATTATTTCGAAACATTGTAGAACTATTTGCAGAAATAGCATTGAATTTGTTACTAAGAAGCAAATATTTCCGGCAACCCCCTACGTTTTTCAAATAAGTTTGGTATACAGTATGGGGCCTAATATTTCATCATCATAGTCACAATGTCTTAACAGACATGTTGTGAACTCGTAAAATGCATTAAGTCGGAGCTAGAGTATTGCCGACAGGAATATTATTAATAGTTTTGAGCACTGTAGTTCGCCATCGTTCGCGATTTGTTGTCAGTTTAGTGGCGCTCTTGACACTCATATCCAGCAACTGTTTCGTCGTATCCACCCAGCGTGACCGGGCATGACCCTGAACTACAAGTTTCTCCATATTATCGCTTCTGTGTATATGTCCGAATAATGTAAGCATTCTCATCGACACAATGGAGCAGAGTCTCTTTGGATTACCGAGCTCATCCAGTATGGAAACATTAGTTCGCTGGGCGGTATAAGGAATTCTCAGCATTCTCCTCCACGTCCACATTTCAAAAGCATCTATGCGAGCTCGATCTGCCTTTTTAACAGTCCAAGTTTCTGAGGCACACAAAAATATGGCGAACACAAGAGACTGAACCAGCGTCATTTTTGTAGCTTTAGTGATGTTATGGTCACGCCATGTTTTAGTAAGCTTGTCATGGCCACACGTGCGTATTGAATGCGCCGTCGAAACTCATTTTCACAGCTACCCGAATTGTCGATCAAAGAACCGAGGTATACAAAACTTTGAACTACTTCACAACGGCCTATTGACTTTATTTCTCGATAATTACCATGCGCTCTATCAACGGTCATAACCTTGGTCTTATTGTAGTTAATACCAAGCCCATACTCTGCACTACGTTGTTCTAAGATGTTTAATAGAGCTACTAGTTCTTCCTGAGAAGCTGCAATAAGGGTTGTATCGTCAGCAAATCTTAAGTTGGATATTTTGCTTCCGCCAATAGTTACACCGCCATTCCAGTTGTCTAATACCTGTCTCATCACAACTTCAGAGTAAATGTTAAACAACATCGGAAATAATACACATCCCTAACGAACTCCTTTTCTGGTTGCACTTTGACTAGACAGGTTACCATCAATTCTTACACGAGCTGAATTAGACTCGTAGAGTTGCTGTATGAGAAACACTAGGTAATAAGGAACTCCCATAGAGATGAGGCTTTCCCACACTATAGGTCACTTTACGTTATCAAATGCCTTAGAATAGTCCACAAAGCAGATAAAAACTGGAAAATAATGCTCTCTGGCTTTTTCAATAATTTGTCTTAAGTTTAAGATCTGTTCACGCGTACCGCGTCCTTTCACGAAACCTGCCTGCGCCTGAGAAATTTGCCAGCCAATAAAACCCTCCAAACGAGATTGTAAAATATACCGGGTGGGCCAATAGTGCGTGGACGGAGGATTGTGGGCTTACTAAAAAATATTTCAAAAATCTGTCACTTGATCATGGTTGGGACCCTTGAGGGCTATAACGTAAAAATATTTTCACTTAAATTTTGACGTTTATACAGGGTGATTCATATCAAACTTACATTTTTTTGAATGGAACCCTCTATATATTATTGCATATTTGGATTCCTTGGTCAATTCTAGTGTGACTTTATGTATCACACATGAAACCTTAAACGAACCGTTTAGGCGCAAATCACCATTTTTGGTATAAGTAGGTATCAGAAAAAAATTGAATATCGCAGCGATTATGAAACTTAGAAGGCCGTGACTTTGCGGTACGACTAAGCATGAAATGCGCCACCTAAGGTCAGGCGGCTAAGTTTGAATTCTTTTTGTACTTGGAGAAATCAGTAGATTAATTAAGGAAACTTCAATCACGGATAACTTGATTTTTTCAAATGGGAGTACCTATTTTGGTTTAAAGGACCAAATGTAAAATTTGATTACCTTTCTAACGATATAGCATTCTTGATATCAATCTTTTTAGGTTTTCATTTTATTTCAAATTTTCAGTAAAATCGGTGTTTTTCAATTTTCCTGCGTGCAAGCAACCTAGTGGGCCATGAAAAATAAACAAAAGCTCGTTAATATGGAAGAAAACAGCTAACTTAGTAGAAAGATGCAAACGAACTCGAATAGCGAGGCAACAACATGAAAATTCCTTACAACACATCAGCTCTAACCGGAAACCACGGCGGCAAGATATCTAATGTCAATGAGTAGCTGGGGTTTGACAGAAGCGTTTGTTTTTCACAGCCTACTAGCTATTGAGGTCTACTAGAGCTTGACAACTTTCCAAAACGATTAAAAATTTTGAAACAAAAGGAAAACTATCAGCGATTTTTGCTTACAGTCTAACATGTTTACAATGAAATTTCACATTAAATGGGATAAAAAATAGTCATTTCCGTTTAGTTAAGTCAAAAGTAAAGATATCTCCAACTGGAGCATTCCGAACATCTATTGAAATAATTGCTAGAATCTTTTAATTACGCTATGTTGTAATTGTGATTATTTCATGTAGTTTTTTGCAAACTAAATTATGTCTTACAATTCAAACAGACTGCAATTCATTTTCATTTTCCGCGATTTTGCTAATAAGTAGAAGTACCTACTGAAGAATTTGAAGGGTTCCAGTCAGAGATATCATTACTTTTGACTTACGGAAATGGCTACTTTTTTATAGCATTAAATGTGAAAATTTATTCAAATTTATTCAGAAGACATAGATATTCTACTGCCAGCAACAATCACTAGTAGTTTTTCTTTGATTAGATATTTTTTTACTAACTTTGGAAATTGGCTAATAGCTAGTAGGTTGTGAAAAATGAGCGTTCTTGTTACCGCTATTGTTTCTGGTTAGAGCTAATATGTTGTAAAGAATTTTCGTAATCTTGCCTCGCTGCTCTAGTTAGTTTGCATTTTTCTACTAAGTTAGTTGCTTTCTCCCATATTAACGAGCTTTTGTTTATTTTTCATGGCCTGCTAGGTTGCTTGCATGCAGGAAATTTGAAAAACACCGATTTGACTGAAAATTTGAAATAAAATGACAACCAAAAATATTGATATCAAGAACGCTATATCGTTAGAAAGGTAATCAAATTTTACATTTGATCCTTTAAACCAAAATAGACATTCCCATTTGAAAAAATCAAGTTATCTGTGATTGAAGTTTCCTTAATTAATCTACTGATTTCTCGAAGTACAAAAAGAATTCAAATTTAGCCGCCTGACCTTAGGTGGCGCATTTCATGCTTAGTCGTACCGCAAAGTCACGGCCTTCTAAGTTTTATAATAGCTGCGATATTCAATTTTTTTCTGATACCTACTTATACCAAAAATGGTGATTTGCGCCTAAACGGTTCGTTTAAAGTTCCATGTGTGATACATAAAGTCACACTAGAATTGACCAAGGAATCCAAATATGTAATAATATATAGGGGGTTCCATTCAAAAAAATGTAAGTTTGATATGAGTCACCCTGTATAAACCTCAAAATTTGAGTGAAAATATTTTTACGTTATAGCCCTCAAGGGTCCCTACCAAGGTCAAGTGACAGATTTTTGAAATATTTTTTAGTAAGCCCACAATCCTCCGTCCACGCACTATTGGCCCACCCTGTATAGTAGAACCTTAACTTGCATGAGAGATTAATGAAAGTAGGCGATAATTGTCTGGATTTGTTGGAGATCCCTTTTTATGAAGTGGAACAAAAATTGATGAGCACCATTCATCTGGCCAAACACCGGAGGACCAGACACTCTTACAGACATGTAAAAGAGAGATGCCGTCGTCACCCAAGCATTTTAATGTTTCGGCAGAAATAGCATCAATGCCTGTAGCTTTATTGGTTTTGAACTTGTTGAGGGCATGTTCCACTTCAGACAAAAGAATATCCGGTTCGTGTTCAAAATCCAATGATCCCAAATCCCTAATATTTAATTTACAATTTTTTATCATAAGGAATTATTACATTCACACTCAATGATCTTGAAGAAAATATAGTACTACCCAGTTAGAATTTCAGATCGCGTTATGTAGGTCTGTCTCAATTGTGCATTAATCTTATGTATCTATATTACAAAGTGATGGAAGTTCAGCCTTATAGTAGATAAATGTCACCGATATAGATAGTCATCCACACGTAGCTGCAATTTCCTATCCCAAGAGTATCACGAACCAAAGCGCATGAAAGATAATTGAAAGTGACTTTGAGCGTAACTTACGTAACGCGAAATACCGCGGACCGAACAACATGGCAATCTTCCTCTAAGCGATAAGTAAACGTTATTTCCTTCCTAGTTGGCGACCGATAAGACGCATACCATCATGGTGTTTAGAAGCACGCAAACCATAATGTGCGTGTCTTACCGACTGGTTAAATTTGTTGCCACCAGGAAGAGGTAGTAGCGACGCGTTCTTTCGAATTACTGTAATTGGTCGATGCCTCTGACTTTTTGATTTATGCTTCTTGCTTCGGTTTTCTGTATTATTACCTGGATTTGCCATTTGTTTAGTTAGTACGTTTCCTGTATCCTATCGTTATAATTTGTTAAAGTTGGCACGTGTCTAAAGTTAGCAGAACAAAGTCAGCAGAACAAATTATTAATAACACCACAATTAAAGGCTAATTAAATGCCCTAATAAGAATTTTAATGCTCCACTTATTTTAGTGAAAATCGCATGTTCTGCTAACTTTAGATAAAGTTAGCGGAGCAACCCTGTATATGATGGTCATAATTAAAAAATGATAATGCCATAATGAAGAACTAATTAAAGGCTAATCTCGAGGCTAATTAAATGCCCTAATAGGAATTTTAATGCTCCTATTTTTTTATTATCACATCATGTTCAACTTGAGACAAAGTTAGCAGAGCAACCCTGTATATAATGATCAGAATTAGAAAATGGAAATGTAATACTGAAGAGCTAATTAAATACCAATGAGATGCGCTAATAAGAATTGTAATGCTCCAATTGTTTTAGTAAATATCACATCATGTTCAGCTTGAGACAAAGCAGGAAATATAAGGGCAGTTTGGATATTCGTGAAATAATATTCCCAAATATGAATTCCAATTTATTGCGTCGTGGGTTTTATAAATTTGAAAACTAACAAAATGGGGTATGTCAGCCACGAGCTGATTCTATGCTTTTCTTCTATTGTTGACCATTACATATTGGGTTGCCCTGCTAACTTTATCTAAAGTTAGCAGAACATGCGATATTTACTAAAAAAGAGGCGCATTAAAATTCTTATTAGGGCATTTAATTAGCCTTTAATTAGCTCTTCATCATGGCATTATCATTTTTCAATTATGACTATTATATACAGGGTTGCTCTGATAACTTTATCTAAAGTTAGCAGAACATGCGATTTTCACTAAAAAAAAGTAGAGCATTAAAATTCTTATTAGGGCATTTAATTAGTCTTTAATGAGCCTTTAATTGTGATGTTATCAATAATAAGTTGGGACTGTTTTTCAATGAGGTGGGAGAGAAATAACTAAAACTCTGCTCTGCTAAACAACGAATTCTCCCATTTTTTATGCACTGAGTAAACCAGCCCTGTTAAAGTGTTTAACTGGTACATTTTTGATAGCCTATATTAAAACAAAAAAGTATTTCCGACTTAATGCATTTTACGAGTTCACAACATGTCTGTTAAGACATTGTGACTGTGATGATGATTATCTATTTATAAGTTATAATTAAATAGTCGTTTACTGATTTGTCAAAAAAAAACTTCATACTATTTATTTGAGGGTATGTGAAGGGTCGCTTCATTTAAAGAATGCCTTTATAAAAGGCAAATTGTTGAAACTCAATATAAAAGTTATTAATGTTGAAATTCGGTAGGATCAAAAAGTTGACAGCAGGCAACGAAGCTTAATTTTATTAAAAAAAAACCGTATACATTTCAGTATGACTATATCAGTTATTGTAACCATAAAGTACTAAAAATATGATCCAATAGCAGCAGCAGAGTATCAGAATTAGAAAAAGAACTTTTCTAACCAACATAATAACTGTTCAATAAGTTCTGAAATGAGTCTCTGTCTACATTCATAGAAAGTAGGCTTGACAAGATCTTTTGGCTTAAAGTCAGACTTCAGGGCCTATGGAGACTGTACGTTTTTAAAATATCGGTAAAGTAAAACGTGCAATATGCAAAATAAAAAACAGATTCAATTTTTTACTTCCCACACCGATAGGTGAGGGGAGTATTGTGATCGCGAAAATTTTCGATTTTGAGATAATACGCTTTTTGGGCGTTTTATGATGCCTACATAACGAAAATCCACGTCATTCATTTCCGTCGGTCTGTCTGTCGGTCTGTCAGTCTGTCTGTTGGCGTTTTCTAGCCTCCTAATCTCAGTAACCGCTGCATAGATTTTGTTGAAATGTGGATAGTGATATGGTGTAGTGTCATAGTAGGTAATGTTGCTACAATTTTGAAAATCGGTGCATGGGCGGAGGAGCAATTAGCAAAAAACGAAAAATTTCAAATATACCTCGAACTTCGTTTTTAGGTGTTTTAGGGGTTCTTGATCATTTTCTACTTTTTTTTTTGGGTAGGGGTGAAATTGGGTGGTTGGGGGGGGTGGGGGGTTGGAAAGCTGAAAAATTTGTTGTACTCATAATAGGCTGTCTACTGACCTGAGAGACAAAGACCTAGCGGTATAATACACTTTTTTAGGTCCATCCGAACACTGCCTTGTGTATTACAGGAACCAATAAGGGACTTGAACTTTCCGATGTATACATACGAGTATTGCTGATCCTTCTGTATTTTATAATGTTGAAATTACCGAATTGATGTTAATGTAATTTCGGCACAGTATTACTACTTTGGCGAGGATGGAAAACGCGTCTGATTTTTAGAAATCGTCTCAGTAGCGGAGCAGCAATATTAAAAAAACTAAAAATATGAAAACAGCTCAAACTTCGTTTTTAGCCGTTTTAGGGGTTCCTGATCATTTTATACTTTTTTTGGGGTGGGGGTGAAATTGGGGTGGTTGGGGGTGATGGTTGTAAATCTGAAAAGTTTGTTGTACTCATAATGGGCTGTCTACTGACCTGAGAAAGAAAGACCTAGCGGCATAAATCACTTTTTTAGGTCCATCCGAACATTGCCTTGCCGATTACAGAAACCAAGGTACTTGAACGTTCTGATACATACAAAATACATACGAGTATTACTTTGGATCGTTTTGTATTGTGTTACGTGGAAACTTCTGAATTGACTTTAATGACATTTTGACACAGATTTATTACCGCGACGAGTATGAAAAGCGCGTATGGTTTTTAGAAATCATTTCAGTGGCGGAGCGGCAATAATAAAAAAAACTAAAAATATAAAAAACACTTCAAACTTCGTTTTAGACGTTTTAGGGGTTCCTGATCATTATAAAAATTTTTTTGGTTGGGGTGAAATTAGGGTGGTTCGGGGGTGGGGGTTTGTAAAACTCAAAAATTTGTTTTATCCATGATAGATTGTCCATTGACCTGTGAAAGAAGCACCTAATAGAGTAAAACACTTTTTTGCGGTCGAGCGAGCGATGATTTGATTGTAGGGGCATCTAGACTATAGTTTCATGTTGTGGGAAAATAATAAAATTGGTAACATCGGAATGTGTGGGAAGTACTGAGTCAATCAACTTGACTACATTTTTTTTAATCAATTAAATATTTTGCAATATCCTATTTCGCTCTTGGCAGGAATGGTTATCATATCTAATATAGATAAATTTTGAACATATAGCCTTGGTCAGGTCACACCACCGCCAAAACTGTATACTGAAATCAGTAACATCATTGAAAATAAATAAAAAAATATTGATCTGTATCTCTTTATCACAGGATGTACAATGTACATTTAGTACTAAGACTTCGAATGATTTTAACTACGAACACATTCGCCCTCCCAAACTACGACCATGCGTTTATGTTGTTCTCAAGGAAGTATAGATCTGCACACATGAGGGTAATATAATATTAAAAAGGTCACATTCTTCGTATGTACCAGCCCGGCCCGTATATCACGCAATACCGGTACATATTAGCTAATTGATTACTTGAAAACTAGTTACATGATTGATCGCTATATAATTAACGAAAGAGATAATGGTCGGTCTTGATTGCTAATGTATACCTCCTGGCCAAAATCTGTGCTTCCTGTTTCCTAAATTCGTGACTACCATTGCACGATTCCATGTAGCTAATGATCATTTTGGAGAGTTTATCGTAAGAGGAAATTATGGCGTTTGAAGCTTATACACCTAGACTTTAAAAATGTACCTGCTTCGATAGATATTATTAGACTTTTTAGATGCTGTGCTTTGATGAACTTTTGGCCACCATACAATAGCACTTTACACAAAATCTAAAATCTTTATTTGGCTTTTTATTAAGATGAAACCTCGCACTTCGGATAATTTGAAGGTGCTGATTACAAATCTGGTCGCAACTTTGAGTTTCAGTCTCGTTTGACGAAAATCAAAAATTTCAGTTCCTTCAGATCTTCGGGTTTACCTAAAAAATCTAAAACCCTTATTTGACTTTTTATTAAGATGAAACCTGGTGTTTCAGATAATTGGACAGTGCTGATTGCAAATCTGGTCGCAAGTTTGAGTTTCAGTCTCGTTTGACGAAAATAAAAAATTTCAGTTCCTTCAGATCTTCGGGTTTACCTAAAAAATCTAAAATCTTTATTTGGCTTTTTATTAAGATGAAACGTGGTGTTTTGGATAATTGGACAGTGGTGAATGCGAATCTGGTCGGAAATTTGAGTTTCAGTCTCGTTTGACGAAAATCAAAAATTTCAGATCCTTCAGATCTTCGGGTTTACCTAAAAAATCTAAAATCTTTATTTGGCTTTTTATTAAGATGAAACGTGGTGTTTTGGATAATTGGACAGTGGTGAATGCGAATCTGGTCGGAAATTTGAGTTTCAGTCTCGTTTGACGAAAATCAAAAAGTTCAGATCCTTCAGATCTTCGGGTTTACCTAAAAAATCTAAAATCTTTATTTGGCTTTTTATTAAGATGAAACCTGGAGTTTCGGATAATTGGACAGTGCTGATTGCAAATCTGGTCGCAAGTTTGAGTTTCAGTCTCGTTTGACGAAAATCAAAAATTTCAGTTCCTTCAGATCTTCGGGTTTACCTAAAAAATCTAAAACCCTTATTTGACTTTTTATTAAGATGAAACCTGGTGTTTCAGATAATTGGACAGTGCTGATTGCAAATCTGGTCGCAGGTTTGAGTTTCAGTCTCGTTTGACGAAAATCAAAAATTTCAGATCCTTCAGATCTTCGGGTTTACCTAAAAAATCTAAAATCTTTATTTGGCTTTTTATTAAGATGAAACGTGGTGTTTTGGATAATTGGACAGTGGTGAATGCGAATCTGGTCGGAAATTTGAGTTTCAGTCTCGTTTGACGAAAATCAAAAATTTCAGATCCTTCAGATCTTCGGGTTTACCTAAAAAATCTAAAATCTTTATTTGGCTTTTTATTAAGATGAAACCTGGTGTTTCGGATAATTGGACAGTGCTGATTGCAAATCTGGTCGCAAGTTTGAGTTTCAGTCTCGTTTGACGAAAATAAAAAATTTCAGTTCCTTCAGATCTTCGGGTTTACCTAAAAAATCTAAAATCTTTATTTGGCTTTTTATTAAGATGAAACGTGGTGTTTTGGATAATTGGACAGTGGTGAATGCGAATCTGGTCGGAAATTTGAGTTTCAGTCTCGTTTGACGAAAATCAAAAATTTCAGATCCTTCAGATCTTCGGGTTTACCTAAAAAATCTAAAATCTTTATTTGGCTTTTTATTAAGATGAAACGTGGTGTTTTGGATAATTGGACAGTGCTGATTGCAAATCTGGTCGCAGGTTTGAGTTTCAGTCTCGTTTGACGAAAATCAAAAATTTCAGATCCTTCAGATCTTCGGGTTTACCTAAAAAATCTAAAATCTTTATTTGGCTTTTTATTAAGATGAAACGTGGTGTTTTGGATAATTGGACAGTGGTGAATGCGAATCTGGTCGGAAATTTGAGTTTCAGTCTCGTTTGACGAAAATCAAAAATTTCAGATCCTTCAGATCTTCGGGTTTACCTAAAAAATCTAAAACCCTTATTTGACTTTTTATTAAGATGAAACCTGGTGTTTCAGATAATTGGACAGTGCTGATTGCAAATCTGGTCGCAGGTTTGAGTTTCAGTCTCGTTTGACGAAAATCAAAAATTTCAGTTCCTTCAGATCTTCGGGTTTACCTAAAAAATCTAAAATCTTTATTTGGCTTTTTATTAAGATGAAACCTGGAGTTTCGGATAATTGGACAGTGCTGATTGCAAATCTGGTCGCAAGTTTGAGTTTCAGTCTCGTTTGACGAAAATCAAAAATTTCAGATCCTTCAGATCTTCGGGTTTACCTAAAAAATCTAAAATCTTTATTTGGCTTTTTATTAAGATGAAACGTGGTGTTTTGGATAATTGGACAGTGCTGATTGCAAATCTGGTCGCAGGTTTGAGTTTCAGTCTCGTTTGACGAAAATCAAAAAGTTCAGATCCTTCAGATCTTCGGGTTTACCTAAAAAATCTAAAATCTTTATTTGGCTTTTTATTAAGATGAAACCTGGAGTTTCGGATAATTGGACAGTGCTGATTGCAAATCTGGTCGCAAGTTTGAGTTTCAGTCTCGTTTGACGAAAATAAAAAATTTCAGTTCCTTCAGATCTTCGGGTTTACCTAAAAAATCTAAAACCCTTATTTGACTTTTTATTAAGATGAAACCTGGTGTTTCAGATAATTGGACAGTGCTGATTGCAAATCTGGTCGCAGGTTTGAGTTTCAGTCTCGTTTGACGAAAATCAAAAATTTCAGATCCTTCAGATCTTCGGGTTTACCTAAAAAATCTAAAATCTTTATTTGGCTTTTTATTAAGATGAAACGTGGTGTTTTGGATAATTGGACAGTGGTGAATGCGAATCTGGTCGGAAATTTGAGTTTCAGTCTCGTTTGACGAAAATCAAAAATTTCAGATCCTTCAGATCTTCGGGTTTACCTAAAAAATCTAAAATCTTTATTTGGCTTTTTATTAAGATGAAACGTGGTGTTTTGGATAATTGGACAGTGGTGAATGCGAATCTGGTCGGAAATTTGAGTTTCAGTCTCGTTTGACGAAAATCAAAAATTTCAGATCCTTCAGATCTTCGGGTTTACCTAAAAAATCTAAAATCTTTATTTGGCTTTTTATTAAGATGAAACGTGGTGTTTTGGATAATTGGACAGTGGTGAATGCGAATCTGGTCGGAAATTTGAGTTTCAGTCTCGTTTGACGAAAATCAAAAATTTCAGTTCCTTCAGATCTTCGGGTTTACCTAAAAAATCTAAAATCTTTATTTGGCTTTTTATTAAGATGAAACGTGGTGTTTTGGATAATTGGACAGTGGTGAATGCGAATCTGGTCGGAAATTTGAGTTTCAGTCTCGTTTGACGAAAATCAAAAATTTCAGATCCTTCAGATCTTCGGGTTTACCTAAAAAATCTAAAATCTTTATTTGGCTTTTTATTAAGATGAAACGTGGTGTTTTGGATAATTGGACAGTGGTGAATGCGAATCTGGTCGGAAATTTGAGTTTCAGTCTCGTTTGACGAAAATCAAAAATTTCAGTTCCTTCAGATCTTCGGGTTTACCTAAAAAATCTAAAATCTTTATTTGGCTTTTTATTAAGATGAAACGTGGTGTTTTGGATAATTGGACAGTGGTGAATGCGAATCTGGTCGGAAATTTGAGTTTCAGTCTCGTTTGACGAAAATCAAAAATTTCAGATCCTTCAGATCTTCGGGTTTACCTAAAAAATCTAAAATCTTTATTTGGCTTTTTATTAAGATGAAACGTGGTGTTTTGGATAATTGGACAGTGGTGAATGCGAATCTGGTCGGAAATTTGAGTTTCAGTCTCGTTTGACGAAAATCAAAAATTTCAGTTCCTTCAGATCTTCGGGTTTACCTAAAAAATCTAAAATCTTTATTTGGCTTTTTATTAAGATGAAACGTGGTGTTTTGGATAATTGGACAGTGGTGAATGCGAATCTGGTCGGAAATTTGAGTTTCAGTCTCGTTTGACGAAAATCAAAAATTTCAGATCCTTCAGATCTTCGGGTTTACCTAAAAAATCTAAAATCTTTATTTGGCTTTTTATTAAGATGAAACGTGGTGTTTTGGATAATTGGACAGTGGTGAATGCGAATCTGGTCGGAAATTTGAGTTTCAGTCTCGTTTGACGAAAATCAAAAATTTCAGATCCTTCAGATCTTCGGGTTTACCTAAAAAATCTAAAATCTTTATTTGGCTTTTTATTAAGATGAAACGTGGTGTTTTGGATAATTGGACAGTGGTGAATGCGAATCTGGTCGGAAATTTGAGTTTCAGTCTCGTTTGACGAAAATAAAAAATTTCAGTTCCTTCAGATCTTCGGGTTTACCTAAAAAATCTAAAATCTTTATTTGGCTTTTTATTAAGATGAAACGTGGTGTTTTGGATAATTGGACAGTGGTGAATGCGAATCTGGTCGGAAATTTGAGTTTCAGTCTCGTTTGACGAAAATCAAAAATTTCAGATCCTTCAGATCTTCGGGTTTACCTAAAAAATCTAAAATCTTTATTTGGCTTTTTATTAAGATGAAACGTGGTGTTTTGGATAATTGGACAGTGGTGAATGCGAATCTGGTCGGAAATTTGAGTTTCAGTCTCGTTTGACGAAAATCAAAAATTTCAGATCCTTCAGATCTTCGGGTTTACCTAAAAAATCTAAAATCTTTATTTGGCTTTTTATTAAGATGAAACCTGGTGTTTCGGATAATTGGACAGTGCTGATTGCAAATCTGGTCGCAAGTTTGAGTTTCAGTCTCGTTTGACGAAAATAAAAAATTTCAGTTCCTTCAGATCTTCGGGTTTACCTAAAAAATCTAAAATCTTTATTTGGCTTTTTATTAAGATGAAACGTGGTGTTTTGGATAATTGGACAGTGGTGAATGCGAATCTGGTCGGAAATTTGAGTTTCAGTCTCGTTTGACGAAAATCAAAAATTTCAGATCCTTCAGATCTTCGGGTTTACCTAAAAAATCTAAAATCTTTATTTGGCTTTTTATTAAGATGAAACGTGGTGTTTTGGATAATTGGACAGTGGTGAATGCGAATCTGGTCGGAAATTTGAGTTTCAGTCTCGTTTGACGAAAATCAAAAATTTCAGATCCTTCAGATCTTCGGGTTTACCTAAAAAATCTAAAATCTTTATTTGGCTTTTTATTAAGATGAAACGTGGTGTTTTGGATAATTGGACAGTGGTGAATGCGAATCTGGTCGGAAATTTGAGTTTCAGTCTCGTTTGACGAAAATCAAAAATTTCAGATCCTTCAGATCTTCGGGTTTACCTAAAAGATCTAAAATCTTTATTTGGCTTTTTATTAAGATGAAACGTGGTGTTTTGGATAATTGGACAGTGGTGAATGCGAATCTGGTCGGAAATTTGAGTTTCAGTCTCGTTTGACGAAAATCAAAAATTTCAGATCCTTCAGATCTTCGGGTTTACCTAAAAAATCTAAAATCTTTATTTGGCTTTTTATTAAGATGAAACGTGGTGTTTTGGATAATTGGACAGTGGTGAATGCGAATCTGGTCGGAAATTTGAGTTTCAGTCTCGTTTGACGAAAATCAAAAATTTCAGATCCTTCAGATCTTCGGGTTTACCTAAAAAATCTAAAATCTTTATTTGGCTTTTTATTAAGATGAAACGTGGTGTTTTGGATAATTGGACAGTGGTGAATGCGAATCTGGTCGGAAATTTGAGTTTCAGTCTCGTTTGACGAAAATCAAAAATTTCAGATCCTTCAGATCTTCGGGTTTACCTAAAAAATCTAAAATCTTTATTTGGCTTTTTATTAAGATGAAACGTGGTGTTTTGGATAATTGGACAGTGGTGAATGCGAATCTGGTCGGAAATTTGAGTTTCAGTCTCGTTTGACGAAAATCAAAAATTTCAGATCCTTCAGATCTTCGGGTTTACCTAAAAAATCTAAAATCTTTATTTGGCTTTTTATTAAGATGAAACCTGGTGTTTCGGATAATTGGACAGTGCTGATTGCAAATCTGGTCGCAAGTTTGAGTTTCAGTCTCGTTTGACGAAAATAAAAAATTTCAGTTCCTTCAGATCTTCGGGTTTACCTAAAAAATCTAAAATCTTTATTTGGCTTTTTATTAAGATGAAACGTGGTGTTTTGGATAATTGGACAGTGGTGAATGCGAATCTGGTCGGAAATTTGAGTTTCAGTCTCGTTTGACGAAAATCAAAAATTTCAGATCCTTCAGATCTTCGGGTTTACCTAAAAAATCTAAAATCTTTATTTGGCTTTTTATTAAGATGAAACGTGGTGTTTTGGATAATTGGACAGTGGTGAATGCGAATCTGGTCGGAAATTTGAGTTTCAGTCTCGTTTGACGAAAATCAAAAATTTCAGATCCTTCAGATCTTCGGGTTTACCTAAAAAATCTAAAATCTTTATTTGGCTTTTTATTAAGATGAAACCTGGTGTTTCGGATAATTGGACAGTGCTGATTGCAAATCTGGTCGCAAGTTTGAGTTTCAGTCTCGTTTGACGAAAATAAAAAATTTCAGTTCCTTCAGATCTTCGGGTTTACCTAAAAAATCTAAAATCTTTATTTGGCTTTTTATTAAGATGAAACGTGGTGTTTTGGATAATTGGACAGTGGTGAATGCGAATCTGGTCGGAAATTTGAGTTTCAGTCTCGTTTGACGAAAATCAAAAATTTCAGATCCTTCAGATCTTCGGGTTTACCTAAAAAATCTAAAATCTTTATTTGGCTTTTTATTAAGATGAAACGTGGTGTTTTGGATAATTGGACAGTGGTGAATGCGAATCTGGTCGGAAATTTGAGTTTCAGTCTCGTTTGACGAAAATCAATAATTTCAGATCCTTCAGATCTTCGGGTTTACCTAAAAAATCTAAAATCTTTATTTGGCTTTTTATTAAGATGAAACGTGGTGTTTTGGATAATTGGACAGTGGTGAATGCGAATCTGGTCGGAAATTTGAGTTTCAGTCTCGTTTGACGAAAATCAAAAATTTCAGATCCTTCAGATCTTCGGGTTTACCTAAAAAATCTAAAATCTTTATTTGGCTTTTTATTAAGATGAAACCTGGTGTTTCGGATAATTGGACAGTGCTGATTGCAAATCTGGTCGCAAGTTTGAGTTTCAGTCTCGTTTGACGAAAATAAAAAATTTCAGTTCCTTCAGATCTTCGGGTTTACCTAAAAAATCTAAAATCTTTATTTGGCTTTTTATTAAGATGAAACGTGGTGTTTTGGATAATTGGACAGTGGTGAATGCGAATCTGGTCGGAAATTTGAGTTTCAGTCTCGTTTGACGAAAATCAAAAATTTCAGATCCTTCAGATCTTCGGGTTTACCTAAAAAATCTAAAATCTTTATTTGGCTTTTTATTAAGATGAAACGTGGTGTTTTGGATAATTGGACAGTGGTGAATGCGAATCTGGTCGGAAATTTGAGTTTCAGTCTCGTTTGACGAAAATCAAAAATTTCAGATCCTTCAGATCTTCGGGTTTACCTAAAAAATCTAAAATCTTTATTTGGCTTTTTATTAAGATGAAACGTGGTGTTTTGGATAATTGGACAGTGGTGAATGCGAATCTGGTCGGAAATTTGAGTTTCAGTCTCGTTTGACGAAAATCAAAAAGTTCAGATCCTTCAGATCTTCGGGTTTACCTAAAAAATCTAAAATCTTTATTTGGCTTTTTATTAAGATGAAACCTGGAGTTTCGGATAATTGGACAGTGCTGATTGCAAATCTGGTCGCAAGTTTGAGTTTCAGTCTCGTTTGACGAAAATAAAAAATTTCAGTTCCTTCAGATCTTCGGGTTTACCTAAAAAATCTAAAACCCTTATTTGACTTTTTATTAAGATGAAACCTGGTGTTTCAGATAATTGGACAGTGCTGATTGCAAATCTGGTCGCAGGTTTGAGTTTCAGTCTCGTTTGACGAAAATCAAAAATTTCAGATCCTTCAGATCTTCGGGTTTACCTAAAAAATCTAAAATCTTTATTTGGCTTTTTATTAAGATGAAACGTGGTGTTTTGGATAATTGGACAGTGGTGAATGCGAATCTGGTCGGAAATTTGAGTTTCAGTCTCGTTTGACGAAAATCAAAAATTTCAGATCCTTCAGATCTTCGGGTTTACCTAAAAAATCTAAAATCTTTATTTGGCTTTTTATTAAGATGAAACGTGGTGTTTTGGATAATTGGACAGTGGTGAATGCGAATCTGGTCGGAAATTTGAGTTTCAGTCTCGTTTGACGAAAATCAAAAATTTCAGATCCTTCAGATCTTCGGGTTTACCTAAAAAATCTAAAATCTTTATTTGGCTTTTTATTAAGATGAAACCTGGTGTTTCGGATAATTGGACAGTGCTGATTGCAAATCTGGTCGCAAGTTTGAGTTTCAGTCTCGTTTGACGAAAATAAAAAATTTCAGTTCCTTCAGATCTTCGGGTTTACCTAAAAAATCTAAAATCTTTATTTGGCTTTTTATTAAGATGAAACGTGGTGTTTTGGATAATTGGACAGTGGTGAATGCGAATCTGGTCGGAAATTTGAGTTTCAGTCTCGTTTGACGAAAATCAAAAATTTCAGATCCTTCAGATCTTCGGGTTTACCTAAAAAATCTAAAATCTTTATTTGGCTTTTTATTAAGATGAAACGTGGTGTTTTGGATAATTGGACAGTGGTGAATGCGAATCTGGTCGGAAATTTGAGTTTCAGTCTCGTTTGACGAAAATCAAAAATTTCAGATCCTTCAGATCTTCGGGTTTACCTAAAAAATCTAAAATCTTTATTTGGCTTTTTATTAAGATGAAACGTGGTGTTTTGGATAATTGGACAGTGGTGAATGCGAATCTGGTCGGAAATTTGAGTTTCAGTCTCGTTTGACGAAAATCAAAAATTTCAGATCCTTCAGATCTTCGGGTTTACCTAAAAAATCTAAAATCTTTATTTGGCTTTTTATTAAGATGAAACGTGGTGTTTTGGATAATTGGACAGTGGTGAATGCGAATCTGGTCGGAAATTTGAGTTTCAGTCTCGTTTGACGAAAATCAAAAATTTCAGATCCTTCAGATCTTCGGGTTTACCTAAAAAATCTAAAATCTTTATTTGGCTTTTTATTAAGATGAAACGTGGTGTTTTGGATAATTGGACAGTGGTGAATGCGAATCTGGTCGGAAATTTGAGTTTCAGTCTCGTTTGACGAAAATCAAAAATTTCAGATCCTTCAGATCTTCGGGTTTACCTAAAAAATCTAAAATCTTTATTTGGCTTTTTATTAAGATGAAACGTGGTGTTTTGGATAATTGGACAGTGGTGAATGCGAATCTGGTCGGAAATTTGAGTTTCAGTCTCGTTTGACGAAAATCAAAAATTTCAGATCCTTCAGATCTTCGGGTTTACCTAAAAAATCTAAAATCTTTATTTGGCTTTTTATTAAGATGAAACGTGGTGTTTTGGATAATTGGACAGTGGTGAATGCGAATCTGGTCGGAAATTTGAGTTTCAGTCTCGTTTGACGAAAATAAAAAATTTCAGTTCCTTCAGATCTTCGGGTTTACCTAAAAAATCTAAAATCTTTATTTGGCTTTTTATTAAGATGAAACGTGGTGTTTTGGATAATTGGACAGTGGTGAATGCGAATCTGGTCGGAAATTTGAGTTTCAGTCTCGTTTGACGAAAATCAAAAATTTCAGATCCTTCAGATCTTCGGGTTTACCTAAAAAATCTAAAATCTTTATTTGGCTTTTTATTAAGATGAAACGTGGTGTTTTGGATAATTGGACAGTGGTGAATGCGAATCTGGTCGGAAATTTGAGTTTCAGTCTCGTTTGACGAAAATAAAAAATTTCAGTTCCTTCAGATCTTCGGGTTTACCTAAAAAATCTAAAATCTTTATTTGGCTTTTTATTAAGATGAAACGTGGTGTTTTGGATAATTGGACAGTGGTGAATGCGAATCTGGTCGGAAATTTGAGTTTCAGTCTCGTTTGACGAAAATCAAAAATTTCAGATCCTTCAGATCTTCGGGTTTACCTAAAAAATCTAAAATCTTTATTTGGCTTTTTATTAAGATGAAACCTGGTGTTTCGGATAATTGGACAGTGCTGATTGCAAATCTGGTCGCAAGTTTGAGTTTCAGTCTCGTTTGACGAAAATAAAAAATTTCAGTTCCTTCAGATCTTCGGGTTTACCTAAAAAATCTAAAATCCTTATTTGGCTTTTTATTAAGATGAGACCTGGTTTTTGGATAATTGGACAGTGCTGATTGCAAATCTGGTCGCAGATTTGAGTTTCAGTCTTGTTTGACGAAAATCAAAAATTTCAGATCCTTCACATCTTCGGGTTTACCTAAAAAAAATCGAAAATATTTATTTGGCTTTTTATTAAGATGAAACCTGGTGTTTTGGATAATTGGACAGTGCTGATTGCAAATCTGGTCGCAGATTTGAGTTTCAGTCTTGTTTGACGAAAATCAAAAATTTCAGATCCTTCACATCTTCGGGTTTACCTAAAAAAAATCGAAAATATTTATTTGGCTTTTTATTAAGATGAAACCTGGTGTTTCGGATAATTGGACAGACAATATCAAAAAAAAGAAGTAAAGAGAAATGTAAGACATATGTAGAGAGCTAAGATGAGAAAGAAATTCGGTTAAAATAGGACGTAGACATTTTTGAAATGCTTCGAAAGTTGTTTTGTAACATTCGGAGTAGATTTAGAGAGAGCAGATTCCAAAAGTTTATCAACTGTCTTTAAGACATCCAGAAGCAATATCAATATCCCAGTACTTTTTTGAGTGTGCAAAACAAATGTTGTTTCTGGAAATATGCGAGTGTTGCAAGTACTAAATCAAGCTACTTGACGCCATTTCTTTTTCGCCATTGCATAATAATCGAAACGTCCGAGTCAAATCAACCAATCTACCCTTTACTTTCTTGCTAGTGATGTGCCTAGTCGTTCTTTTGGATGAACTAGTTCGCTTAATAGTTCGCGAACGAACTAGTAAGGTTTGTAATTGTAGGCTAAGCAAACGGGCTAACGGGCCACGGATACTTATTTTATTTAAGGGGTTTATGAGAATAGACAATACGGAGAGACGTAACGCTGTATTATTATACATTGTAACCACAGTTTTAAATATAAGTTTGAAAAGGTAAGCTTATAGTGAATCATTGATACGACTACTATACACACAAACACAAATATTTGCACCACTTTCAACAATTGGAGTTTTTCTACTATAAATAACTTTTGTATCTGAGATACAATTGAAACCACATAAAAATGATCAATGCATCAATATTCCTCCAACCACAATTCATGAGTATAATCAATATTATATTTATATCATACACGTACTTCTATACTTTATCAGGTTGAAAATTCAAACATTGACTGTCATTTCCTCTAACTAATATGGTCCGGAAAAATAATATTTTTTTAAATGATACATTTTTCACATATATTTTCAGGTATCATTCTATCAGAAGGAAAATTTTTGAGAATAAAAGACCAATAAAGAAATTCCTATATCCAAATAAAAATATCTAAGAATTACAATGTAGACCAGTTAACATAATACTCAATGATTAAAGTATTATCAAAATCCTTTGTTTCGTTTTTGGTTAGTTGAAAAAGCTGAAAGCGGAAAAAGCGAAAATACTCGGTAAAAATAATAAGGTGAAAACGCACCATGCTATCGGTCAAACTGTTCCCTGAACTATTTAATCGTCATAATCGTTCTTCCACAGCACCGGATGATATGAGAATATTCTGTTCACATTCATTACAGAGATTATGAATATTCTGGGAAAAGTCTATGGATAATTGGAATATTTACAGAATATTCTGTAAACGTTCGAAATGGGAAAAACACGCTATATTCCTAGAATATTCCGCCGAATATTCCGCACGGATATTACATGAACAATCGTGGTAGAATGTTTTTGAATATTCTGGGAACATTTTGCCTAAATTACCTCATATACGAAACATTTTTAGGGAATTATGGATATTGTTCCAAAAATAATGGCACCTACTAGTGGCAGATGGTCACAAAAGTTAAGTGATTAGACATCTCAGTCCAGATGCCTAAAGTGTAAAAATGTATTATAAACTTGTTGCATTTAACCTCAAAATTCTACTCACATTATATAATGAACCTTACACCATAATAGGTGACCATAATTTGGAACACTGTCACACACTTTATAACAACCAGCAACTTTATTGTACAAAATGGGGTATAAATACAGGCCTTTCGGGAAGAAAACTCGTGAATTGCTAAAATGCCGACATCCACATGTAGAATTGTTGAAGCACAGAATGACAGAACATTTGAAGCGAGTGACAACCAGACAAGATTGACAACTGGCGACACCACATACATACATCAGCATAAGATGCTGTCACTTTATCGTCGGTGGATGCCGTATCTGTATTGCTGGCAATCGCTAATGACTAATAAACTTTTGAAAATTGCACATAATACTTATTAGGTATATTTAGGATGAACGCAAAACGAATGAAGGTTTTTTAATTCACTAAGAAACGTGCAAATATAAATTAATAATACCTCATATTGAATATTTGCCTACACATACAGATATTTCTATTACAAATATTACTAAATGTTCGTCAGAAAATAGCTACATTTTGTTCTTAGTAGATTATTAAAATAATATTCTATGAAGAATATTACTGGTATATTCTGGAATAATTCAGACATTAAACGAATAATCACTGATTATCCTAAGTGGATAAAATAATAATATTCTATAAAGAATATTATGTTAATGATCCAGAATAATCAAGAGAAATAACGAATATTCTATGATTCTACTGAATATTCATGGAACATATAGAAGATTTAAAGAATATTCATAGAATATCCAGTGCTATGTGGGGCTTAGTTCGCAATGTACGCATACTCGCATAGGGATTAGTAGTGGTGACGGTGAATTGGGCCCGACTCGGTCAACGAGTTAGCTCGTCAACTTCCACCGCTCCCGTGGCGTTTTCGAGAACGATAACACAAACGAACTAGTTCTCCTTTAGTTTGCGAACTAGTTCGTTTAGTTTTTCCTGAGGAATAGTTCTTTCAAATAGTTCGTTCGCGAACTACACATCTCTATTTCTTGCTAAGCGGCAGCAACTGGCGCCCAGCCGTGTTGTTTACGCGCCGTCGCCGTTCTAGAGAAAGGCTTTCGCTCCGCAATCCGCATGCAAAGCGCCCCGACGCCGGGCGTCCGCTTGCATAACCGGTGACGGCGACGCCGCCCGCTTGCGTAACGCAACGCTTGTCAGCACAGTATATCCAGTTATACAGTAGCGCAACTCCCTAGAAATCATGCAGACAATTTGTCTCCGAAAAACTGGCCTCTCATAACCCCACGTCGGCTCCTCAGCATGAGCCGCGAGTATTGCCGTTTACGTTTTGAACACAGGGTCGGCTTAGCAATAATCGACTGAAGAAGCGTAATTATTGTGTTGCAATAAGTTCAATGGACGCGATATGTCTCGTAAATAGAGTAAATTTTGAGAGCAGTGAGGTAATGTGATGTTCTTCATCGAGGTTAGGCAGTTGTCTTTGGAATTCTGAATTACAATTTGTAAGTTATATCCATGTATTCGCATTTATTGTACGTGAAAATGTTTTGTACTGATTCTTCTAATTCATCATGGATTCTTTGCATATAAATGGGGTGTAAACATTTTTTTTAGAAGCAAAACAAGAAATAGTGGCTGTATGAAAGAAAATTGTTAACTCCGAGAAAATAGGTGGCTTTATTGTTTGTAAGTAAATTACAAAAATGCGAGATTTATTCAACTTTATCTTATCTTACTTAACCTAAAACGTTTGAATAAATATAAAACCTTTCTAATATCTTACACGATTCAAATATGGGTATAAGTAACGACATAGCGTCCAAAATAACATTTATGTCTAGTTATCCCACAACATTTAAATTTATCTTCATCAACCATCATAGAAAAACGTTTAAGGTTCGAAAATGTGGCAAATAGCAAAATCAATGAAAACTTGTCAGGTGTATATAAAAAATAATGATCAATATGTTTATAACAACGATAAAATATACTAAACCGGTCGTTATTCATAAAAAAATTGCAAAACTGTTCTTTATCTAGTTTATATACCAAGGCTACCTTTCCTTCTGTATTTGTATATTACATATGAATAGGCATATTGAAGAAAAAAATCCATGTTTATAGAGGAAAATGATATATTTTTGAGACCAACATGTTGATTCTTTACATTGTGAACTTTCTATTTGAGCATCCATTAAAATGGACTTCACTTCCTGCTTAAAATTTCATAATGTTGGAATGCATAATCACATTCATTTTGTAATATGTCGTGAAAGATCTTTTGAACGTTGTGGTGCTGTGAGGAAACAGTGAGAAATTATTATTCTGACCTTAGGCTCATAATTAAAGAACGACTTTCCCGTAACGTCTAACTCTTCTAAAAACTGATAATAATACACACAGCTACCCTAATACCCGACAGACTTTGTTATAAACAGATGGAGCTATGCTATCCACACTTTAATATTATTAGGTAATAAAGGAGCATATTAAACATTGGAGTAATCGCTTACCTGGCAGCATCTTGAGGAAACTTAAAAAAACTATAGTGACAGTTTTTGGAATTGTTAATACAGCCTACAGCGACGCAACATTAATTTGACTTCACGCGTCCCGATATCCATATCAGCGTATCACCAAATTCCTTATTCCGGTTCTGTCAAAGACACTACCTTCACTCTGATAGACTGAACACGACTCGGGCGATCGCCGTGCTAAACATCCTGCGAACGATGCGCGGGATGCTATGCGCGAACCACCAAAATTCTGGAGAGTTGCGCTACTGTATAATTTGATATACTGTGGCGTAACGCAACGCTTGTCAGTGCGGCGGCTGCGGCTGGCGGGAATCTGAGGCGGCCGCGACGGACCGACCGACCGTTCTTCGTTCTTCATTTGTTTGCTGTTCGCAGAGTGCTGCAGAGCAGCCGCGTGCCGCGTCCTCAATATTATCGTGCGGTCAAACGCAGTCTTCTCGCGCCGTACGTTAGACTAGGTCAGTAACTGTGCTTTGCTGGAACTCGTGGTTGGTATTTAGCAAGATTCGTGCCTGAAAGAGGGTATAATAGTGGTGCTTTTGCATTTTTCCTGTGAAGCTTGGATCACTTAAGGTTTGTTGTACATAATTTATATTATCCTGATAAATTGTTGTCTGTATGCGTTTTGAACGGTTGTTGTTGATGTTCGTGTATTGTGCGAGGTGTGCCAAATCCTTTCTGATTGTGGAAACACCCCCATTTATGTGTACCGATTATTGATAGTTTTCGAGTTATGATTTTTTTTTGAAAACTTAGAGATTTTCCAGTTTTTCCAAGTGATCGTCAAAAACAAAAACAAGAATGCTTTTTGTCTTTTATTTTTTTCTGCAATTATACTCAGTATTAAGCCTATTTTAATATCCAATAAAAAGAACCTGTACATCCGAACAGTAATTAAGTACATTTTGGGCCCAAAGTTTGAAACCTCTGTTTTTAGTCAGGAGACCAAAAACTTCAAAATAAAATTAAAAATACTTGTGCCTGGTTATGGAGCTCCAATCTAATCTTGGAAACTCTGCAAGACATTGCACTTTCGAAATAATAATAAAAAAGTAGCACTTATGGGGACATTTTGCGCCGTACGTGAGTGTTAAAGGTAAAAAGGTGATAATTCACGAATTTCCAAAATGATTTAAAAAACTATCATTTTGCTTTATTATGACAAATTAAAGAGAAAAAACTCATAAATACTAATAAACCCGATAATCATTGATGTTTTGATTTAATAAAAAGACTAATACCCAAATTGTGATTTTTGAAGTGTTTTTGCTATGTACTATTGAACTTCTGCTGAATTAAGTTGTATGGAAAGTTAACAAAGGAAAGGAATAATAAACAATAATCTGACTTCCAATTTCATGGCAGAATTACCTGGGAAGCGATGTCGTATAGGATACGCCATCCCTTTCTTTCAGAGTAGCTTTTTGCGAGCTCATATCGGCGAACCACAGTTGTGTTAATTAATTTTAGGTAACAGGCAAGGCAATGTTCGGATGGACCTAAAAAAGTGATTTATATCGCTAGGTCTTCTTTGACAGGTCAGTAGACAGCCTATCATGAATACAACAAGTTTTTCACTTTTTCAACCCCCACCCCCCAAACACCCAAATTCCACCCCCACCCAAAAAAAAACGCAGAAAATGATCAAGAACCTCTAAAACGCCTAAATAACGAAGTTTGACCAATATTTGAAATTTTTGTGTTAATTACTCCGCCGCCCACGTACCGATTTCCAAAATTATAGCAGCATTACCTACTAAGACCCCACAGCATATTGCTGAAATTTCATCATAGTCCATGCAGCGGTTACTGAGATTGCGAGGTTAGAAAAACGCGTACAGACAGACAGACCGACAGGCAGACCGACAGACAGCTTATTATTTATAGTTGATTAACCATGGCCTACTGCTACAAATAAAGTAAAAATTGGAAAATCAAATTTTGAGCGTAATTTTCAAAATAATACTAATATATATTTTTAAAAAGCTTGAATTATTTCCGATTAAATTCAAAAATAATATACAGGATGTTCCCTTTAAAAAAATATATGTGTGCTTCATAACTGAAAAATGGTTGGAGTAAGAAAAAATCAAACTACACCACTGGATTCTACAGATAAAATTCTATAAGATCATTTTTAAAACTTTTCAATAAAACAAAAGACAACTGAGATACAAGGGTGGTCCCAAAATCGATAATTTTCGATTTCACCTTGCATCTCAAAAACCAAGAGGGCCATGATAATTTTGTTGATGACATCTTTAGTTTCACAAAAAAGTAGCACACTGTCGCGAAAACCGCAACCCTCTAGCTTCAAAAATAACCGAGATACCTCGTAAAAGTGCCCAAAATGGGACACCCTGTACTTTACGTGATAACATTTGTACAAGACTGCAAAATGGGTAATTAAAGGGTGGTATAAAATACTGACGGGAATTCAGGAGGTTTTTGTTGTGGGTCATGAGTGTAACTTAACTAGTAATTAATTATAGTTTTTTTCCATAAAGAATTAGAGGTTAAACGACTTGCCTGTAAGGAAGTTCAATCCTCAATTATACGAGATAGCCCCGTCCGAAAAGATCACCCTGTACACTACAGTATAATTAGTATAATTAGAGGTTAAACGACTTACCTGTAAGGAAGTTCAATCCTCAATTATACGAGATAGCCCCGTCCGAAAAGATCACCCTGTAGTGTACAGGGTGATCTTGAGGACGGGGCTATCGAAGTATAATCGCTTTTCAGTGCGAAATAATATTCTATGGAAAATTATATCGCAATTACGAGAATCCCCTGTTTCGACTTGTTCCACTGATAACTAGTTTTGCATCCATCTAATAGCTATAATAGGTTCACATATCGTCAAAACAATTCCAGCTTGAAATTATAGGTGGGTATGAATTTGAATAACTCGCTGCAATTATAATTAGAGTAGTAAACTTGCATTATTACTTTAAGCGTTATCCACGACATTGAACTTCGCGTGCAATGGACTAGTATCACGAGGTTAAGAACAATGATTTAATTGTTATAACAGCTTAGTGCATACAAAAACAAACGTACTGCTGCATTTCGTTACTTTCTACATCATTTTGTTTTTTAGTAATTCCGTTCTAAAGTTTAAAGAAAGAAATTCAAATTCAGCCAATCAGTGCCAACCGCGCGAATCATCAGCAGTGCATTGTTGCCAAGAACAGCTCCGACTTGCAGGGTATCTGAATCGGCTTTTGTGAATCCACTATCGATTTTACTTATACTTGTTGGTTATGTTATGATAAAATAACTTAAAACCTAGTAAAATGGAATAAAAGAATATCCTGTACAAATAAACGCAAACAAATAATAATATCTTAAGATTCTTGAACAATACAGCCAAAGCCCAATGAAAATTTGAAATGACAATGACCGAATGACGATTGACAGGATTGACGGATCAGGAACCTTAACCTAACTTTCGGAATTTCGGATCACGGGATATTAAAACCACAAAACATATCAGACGGGAACAGAAGACAAGATAGATGAGCGAGCCCGCGTACAGCTCCGGCATTTCGTGCGCCATCAGAATGCGGCAACACAGCACACATATCTGTCTTTTGATTGGCTGTTCGCCTTTAGGGCAGTGACGTCACTGCCCTAGGAGAATCCAAATATTTTCCTTATTTTCACGGCTTTCCTGTGCCCAAAAAAATCGGAGAAAAAAATGAGATGCTTTCTATGACGTACTCTATCATATGCAACCAAAAAAAAATTATGATACTAGTCCATTGGTCACAGAAATCATCATCAATGGAAGTACGTTCTATCACAATTGAAAGAATTCTAGTTATTGAATATTTTTTTTATTATTAATTTTATTACTGGAATTCATTCAATGTATGGCTGTCGTTATCATTATTATTTAAAATCTATGTGAAGTCAGCAAAATATTTGCGAACACAGTTGATAATGGAGTTCATTTCGGTACCGAATCAGTATACCTCACATGACTTCTGAGGTACGTTAAAAATTAATTTTGTCGTGTGCTACATTTTAATTTAGGCATCCCTAGAAAAAAGGATGATGAAATGTTGTGTCTGGTCTACTCTGTTGTACGGCGTGGAAGCATGGACGCTGGAGGTAGCAATTTTTTCTTATAACTGAGCAGACCGCGCAGGCAGAGCCTAAATACCAGAGTACCGCGGCTGCTGTGAAAGGGTTATGTTAACGCGAGATTTGAATGGGCCAATACCCGTAGGCCCAATAAATACATCTTCTGCCAGTCCATTCCAAGCCTTGGACACCCTGGGAATAAATGTGTGGTTGTACCGCTCAGTTCTTGATGTATGAAGAACGACCGTCTTAGGATGAGATGCAGCGGTCGCACGGGTACATCTGATAGGAGCAGTGAGCGGCGGAACGATAGAGGATAGCTCAGAGGAGCAGATCCCGTTGGAATATCGGTAGAAGAGTGAGAGGTTACCAACAACACGCCGGTGAGAAAGTGACTGAAGGTGGCGCGTTAAGGCCGGATCGCCAATTAGTCGAATGGCCCTTCTCTGGACGTCATCTAGTATAGACAGGGTAGTAGGGGCAGCAGCTCCCCAGACATGAGAGCAATACTCCAGGCAAGATCTTATCTGGGCTTTATATAGCGTGAGGAGGTTACATGGTGAGAAATACTTTCTGGCTCTAAATGGGTACCCAAGCTTTTTACCAGGAGCTGTTGCAATTGACGCGACGTGTTCGTGCCAGATCAGAATTTCTGTAATGTTGACTCCTAAAAGCTTGAATGAGTGACTCCTTGGCAGAGCCTGGTTGTTCATTAGAACCTGGTGTTGGCTTGGGCACTTCTTGTTTGATAGCGTACAATACTGGGTCTTGGAGGCATTAAATTTAACCATATTCTTAAGCCCCCAAGCCGTAATGGTATCGAGATCCTTAATTATAAATAAGATCGAAGCGTTCGAAATGCGGACGCTGCGACGAATGCTGATCATGTGAGAAATCAGAGCGTTCTCCAGAGAGCTGGTTTAACAGAACCAAGATGAAAACAGCCTAGCTGGGACATACAGTGCACGGAGAACGCTATCACCTGCGTCTCATTCCATTCTTCAAGGAAAGATCGAAAGATTGAGAAGAGGAATTGAAAGAAAAAAGCTATCACGACTGAGAATCATCCGTTACTGGACAGGAATAAGCGACTTACAAGAAGTACAGAGGGTCTTAACAGACATGTTGTGAACTCGTAAAATGCATTAAGTCGGAGCTAGAGTATTGCCGACACGAATATTATCAATAGTTTTGAGAACTGTAGCTCGCCATCGTTCGCGATTTACTGTTAGTTCAGTGGCGCTCTTGATACTCATATCCAGCAACTGTTTCGTCGTATCCACCCAGCGTGTAGGGGAACGGTCACGGCGCCGCCCACTCGGGGCGTGACCCTGAACTACAAGTTTCTCCATATTAACGCTTCTGTGAATATGTCCGAAGAGTGTAAGCATTCTCATCGACACAATGGAGGATAGTCTCTTTGGATTACCGAGCTCATCCAGTATGGAAACATTAGTTCGATGGGCGGCATAAGGAATTCTCAGCATTCTCCTCCACGTCCACATTTCAAAAGCATCTATGCGAGCTCGATCTGCCTTTTTAACAGTCCAAGTTTCCGAGGCATACAAACATATGGAGAACACAAGAGACTGAATCAGTGACATTTTGGTAGCTTTAGTGACGTTATGGTCACGCCATATTTTAGTAAGCTTTGTCATGGCCACCCGTGCCTGTTGAATGCGTTAAGTTAGAGATTTTGCTTCCGCCAATAATTATACCGCCATTCCAGTTGTCCAATACCTGTCTCATCACAAATTCAGAGTAAATGTTAAATAACATCGGAGATAGTACGCATCCCTGACGAACTCCTTTTCTGGTTGCTGTTTGACCAGACAGGTTACCATCATTTCTTACACGAGCTGAGCTAGACTCATAGGGTTGCTGTATGAGAAATACTAAGTGGACTCCCATGGAGATAAGGATTTTCCACAGTTTAGGCCACTTTACGTTATCAAATGCCTTAGAATAGTCCACAAAGCAGATAAAAACGGGAAAATAATGCTCTCTGGCTTTTTCAATAATCTGTCTTAAGTTTAAGATCTGTTCACGCGTACCGCGTCCTTTTACAAAACCTGCCTGCGCCTGAGAAATTTGCCAGCCAATAAAACCCTCCAAACGAGACTGTAAAATATATAGTAGAACCTTGCTTGCATGAGAGATTAAAGAAAGTAGGCGATAATTATCTGGATTTGTTGGAGATCCTTTCTTATGAAGTGGAACAAAAATGGATGTGCACCATTCATCTGGCCAAACACCGGAGGACCAGACCCTCTTACAAACATTATATAAAAGAGAGATGCCGTCTTCACCCAAGCATTTTAATGTTTCGGCAGAAATAGCATCAATGCCTGTAACTCTATTAGTTTTTAACTTGTTACATGGCACCCTAAGAAGAAGCAAAACGCACTCGTTAATTTAAATAGACTGAATTAGAAACTATGATTACAAATGGATTAGTAAAACGTTTGCACAACTATTAATAAACGATGATATCTAACATGTGTGAACCTTTCTCTTATGAAAGAATGTTGTTATAGGATCGTTGCTCCAACGATAACCTTCACGTAAATAAGGTTAGTCATAGAACAATGACTTCCTCGATACAATGCAGGTGCATGTGTGTAGGCTTGATGGAAAAACAGTGACTTTCAACAACGTCTTCATCAAATTCATCAATCAAATCAACTTATCAATACCTTGCGGGTAGTAGGGTTTGAAGCTCTTTAGTTGAATGATATCGGAACTATATCCATTCTAATGAAGTTGAAACACACATTATAAACATATCTATAGTACTAAGATATGCCTATAACATGCGGTGTTCCTCAAGGAACGGTACTGGGACCATTATTCTTCAACATATACATAAATGACCTATTTGCGGTTGATTTGAGTGGAGAAGTGGTGAATTTTGCAGACGATACAGCTGTTATATTTTCTGCTGAAAGTTGGGAAATATTAAAATCGAAGGCTGAAAATAGTTTTAAAAAATTGTTGAACTGGTTCAGTAGTCGACTTTTAACAGTCAATTTCAATAAGACTCACTTTGCTCCATTCGCGTCGTACGCGAACGGCTTACCGAAATACACCAACTTACAAATCAATTGTAGACAGGTAGCTCCTATATATCAATGGTCACCAGTATCAAGTACTTAGGAATATTATCTAGATTGCCATATCAAATGGAAGCAGCATACAGAATATGTTGTCTAAATGATACGTTACGTTATAAGCAAATATAAACTCCTTTCCACTATACTTACCTATGAACAGATGATCATTCTATACGAAGCACTTGTTCATAGTCATATAAGATATTGTATTGTGGTGTGGGGCGCAGCATGTAAAAATAATATAAAAGCAATAGAAAATATACAAAAACGTTTAATAAAAATTTTATATAAAGTGAAATGTACATATCCTAGTGACTTGTTATTTTCTAAAACAAAAATTCTAGATATCCGCCAAAAATTTTTCATGTCATTAGGTATTTACCAATATAAAAATAAATCAAACTTGACAAAACCCGAACATAAATATGGCATAAGATATGCATCTAATGTTGTACCAAAAGCAAGGAAAAATACTTTATTACGATGTCATACATTTCTTGCTCCAAGACTATACAATGAGATACCAGAAAGAATAAAATGTCTAGTGCCTTTAAATTCATTCAAGTATGGGTTAAAACAATGGATAGTGAGTAATAATCGTATTAAAATTTGCCAACCACCACTAAAGCTTTTGATAAAATTAATCACAATCCATTAATATCTAAATCAAAATATTGTGGTATGGATAAAGTTGCTCTCTGGCTTTGTGTGCGAGTTTGTCTATTTAGATAATGGGAAATTTTTAGGTGTGACTTTTGATGAGAAGCTGAAATTTAAGGAACATATTAAAAACATTCTTAAGGAATGCTACTTGCTGCTAAATAGGTATGTACTGAATTTCAAAATCAGAAAAAAACTTTGCGAATCTCTTATAATTACTGTAACATCTTATTCTATGCATGTCTCGATACCCCTTACTAAAAATAGGTTACAAGTTATGCCTCGAGTTATGCAAAGCAACTGCGTCAGGTTTATATTTAAACTATGAAAATTTTATCACATCAACTCTAATTATCAATGAACTATCTACAAAATTAGAGCCCAAGACTTCAGGTTGAGTGAAAATATCATTGACAGTCAAATGTGCAAGTGTGCCCTCAATAAAACTTGTAATTTTCCTTTCAGGTCACTCTTCACACACAAAAAAGTCAAAAGCATGTTATTAATTTGTGCCATCTTGCCAGCCTTGTCATTTTATAATTTATCAATCGATCATACACTTATTCGCATGTCGTGCACTGCGAGATAATAATTACCTTGACATCATTACTGCGACAAAAACGGTACTTGCTCGGACAGAATGAATGTAGAAGGGCGACCGCTACTGGCTCAAAAAAGTCAAACAAAAAACCATAACGGTGACAACAATCACCATTTGATATGGTTGATGTCACTTCGTCATGTAGCGTCATAACGTATAATAATACAGGGTGTAACTTTTAAGGATGTCCACAGCTATATTACCGTGCAAATCTCGCTGAGCTGATCATTTTTCAATAAGCAACATGGGTCCGGAAACGAACCGTTTCGGAAATAGCGCTACCGGAAGTAGTCCTTTCTGACGCCTGAAGTTAGGCAATTAATTCGACGCCTTGCGGCCAGTGGCGTGGTCGGCACGGTCTCCGGATCTCAATCCCCTGGATTTTTTCCTGTGGGGTCACCTGGAAGCACTTGTCTACCAAGGGGGTGCACCGCACACAGCAGAAGAGCTGATTGGACGCATCATTGCAGCAGCTGGAGACGTCAGGGTGCAGCCACAGGTAATCAACGCTGCCGCTGCATCGGTCATCCATCGAGCCAGATTGTGCGAGCAAGAAGGCGATTGCCACGTGGAGCCTCTCCTTCACTGATTTTTGACTGATCTCGGTGTTTTTTGTTGTTGTTTTTTTTTGCAATGTTTTTTTTGTTTTGTTTGTTTGGTTTACTTTTGACATTTTGGCCATGACGATTAAATGTTGACAAGCCGAATCTGTCTTAGCAGCTGATCCGTAACCCCGTCTCTCCTCTGCCAATTACGAGGCGTTGAATGAATTGCCTAACTTCAAGCGTCAGCAAGGATAACTTTCGGTAGCGTTATCTCCGTAACGGTTCGTTTTTGGATCCATGTTGCTTATCGAAAAATGATCATCTCAGCGAGATCTACATGGTGGTATAGGTGTGGACATCCTTAAAAGTTACACCCTGTATTGTGTTGTTGTTGAAGCCTTGCGATTCTTTCTTCCTTCTTTTTCAGCAGATCTACTGCTTTTGGGTCTTTGTCTTTGTCTATTTGTCTACTGAATACTGTTCTTACGGTGGAAGCTACTGATTTTTTTTTTCGGTTTTCAAGAAATAATGAGTACTACTGTCTTTGTATTTCAAGAAAATGTATGAGGTATAACAGGTTTGATTTCCAAAGCGATGTTCTGAAAAATGTATCATTGGTTAAGCCCTCATCAGCTTTGGATGGTCAATATCCTTCAGTGATGGCACTTGCCAAACATTTTCCAAATTCAGTCAATCCTAATCAACTTCAATAGGTCGATAATGAGTAGTAATGACTTCTACGAAATAGTGACCTCACGTGGAATCAAAGCGAAAGTGTGACTGAGTTTTGGATAAAAGTAAAAAACACGTCTCTTTTGGAGATGATAGTACCATGTTTTTTGTATTATCCGAATATATACTGTGTGACATAGAAATTGCAACACCCAGTAAACGTTGATATATTTTATCAATATTTGGAGAATCTATTGCTATGAATAGGAATAATAATCGATGAAATTATGAAACAAATTTATTGAAAGGTATTCTCAAAAAATCAGTAGTGAGTTGCGCCTCCATCTAAGTTTCGACACTCTGCAACCCTTCGTGGCATGCTGCGAATGAGATGATCGATATCTGCCTGAGGTATGCTGTCCCAGGCTAATCTAACCTCGTCACGTAGTCGGCCTACATCCAGTATGACAACTTGCAATCGACCCAGTCTTCTACCTATCATATCCCATACATGTACAATGGGCGATAAGTCAGGTGACCTTGCGGGCCATTGGAGGGTGGTCACATTGGCTTGTCGGAGAAAGTCTCTGGTACCTGCAGCGGTATGTGGTCTGGCATTGTCCTGCTGAAATATTGGGTTTTGTAGTTGCTGAAGGTACGGCAACACAACAGGTTCTAATACGTTATTAATATAGGACTGGGCGATCATGTTTCTATCTAAAAATACTAGAGGTGATCTGCTTCCAATTGTTATGGCACCCCATACCGTAACGCGTCTAGTAAGCGCAGTCTCGCGCTCCACACAAAATTGAAGTTGGCGCCTTTCTCCACGTCTGCGCCTGACCCTTCTGCGACCGGCATGAACCCACAAACAGAAACGTGACTCGTCACTGAAAACGACATAATCCCACTCCTGATTCCAATGAGCCCGTTTTTGACACCATGGCAGTCGCAGCTGTCTATGTGTATTGGTCAATGGTGATACCAGCCGAGGACGGTATGACAGTAGGCCATAGGCCCCAATTTTTTGATAAATTGTTCTTATGCTTAACTGTCGACCCGTAGCTACTCTCCACGCATGTCCGATTGCACTGGTTGACCTGAAAGAGTCTCTTAGGAGTCTTAGGGCACTAAATACTGAGAGGCGTTCTTCACGGTCAGTGGTTCTCCTCAAAGCCCCAGTGCCCCTGGGACGTGTATGGCGACGATTTATAGACCACTCCCGCCAACACCGCATCACTGTTGTAGCATTCCGGCGAATTCTGTTTCCAATTTCTGGGAAGGACATCCTAGCCTCGCGTAGACCCACTATCCTACCTCGTTCAAATTCACTTAATTGACTATACACGGCACGTCTTCTTATGGGAGCCATTGCTAAACAATGTTTGACATACCACATAAGCAATAAAACTAAAATTGTCTTAGCAAATTCAACAATAAAAAATTAATTCAAACTACTCCATTTTTTGTTAAATGCAAAAACAGCCTGGTAATTGAAGATAAATTGGAACAAAAATGTTATCGTTTACTACAGTTCATGTGAACAATAAGCTGACAAAAAATGATAAATATATCTGGGCTTATACTGGGTGTTGCCATTTCTAAGTCACACAGTATATGTTGAATATGCAAGTTTTGCCACATTCATCCGCAGACGTGGAAAGAATTTTCTCAGATGCTAATCTTCAAAAAACAAATGCTTATACGCTATCGTCTATCCACGTCAAGTGATGTGGCATACAAAATGAAAACGAGAAGCCAAAGTTGCTTTGATGTACGTATTTAAATAATTGTATTAAACGACATAACAATATAATACGTACCATGTACCAAAGAAATGCAGACTTGTCAGATTCAGGTCTAGATCAATGAAGGCGTGTATTGTTGTTTATTATTTTTCAGTTTTATTAGGTAGGTCATATTAAGAGTTTCCGTGCTGTAAAAAGTTATCTTTTTTTTGTAGTTTTATTAGGATTATGTTTTACTCGAGCAATTACGTTTTTTTTTGTGGTTTTGTAATAAAAACTGTGCTAAGTTTTTTTGTTTGAGGTTCGATCTTACACTGTTTATTTACAAAAAAATCTACTGTTTTTTTGTAAAATCTACTGATTTTTTTCTCTATAACCTACTGCTTTTTTAAAATTCCACTTGGCAACCCTGGTGCATCATAAACTACATCACGGTGATCGGTCAAATTGAATGTGGTCAATCCTATCAGCTCTGTCAAGCCAACAGTGTTCTCAATCACAGTTTAAATGAGACTGAATCAATCACGATACTCTGCATCAGAAGAAAAATGCACAGGAAGCATTGCACGAACACCTATAATTGTAGAGAGTTGCTCTGCTAAAACGTATTTGCTGTGACAATGTTGTATTGTCTCCATCTAGGTAACGACAAAACGTTTGTGGCACGGGCATGTTTTACTGTAGCAATTACATTTTTTTTGTGATTTTGTAATAAAAAATGTGCTAAGATTTTTTGTTTGTGGTGCGATGTTAAAATGTTTATTTACAAAAAAAAATCTACTGTTTTTTTAAATCTACTGTTTTTTTATCTACAACCTACTGAACCTACTGCTTTTTTAAAATTCGACCTGACAACGCTGTAGGCTATTTCAAAACTGTACTACATAGATTTATTATGAAATGCTGTGTGATTTTGAATACGGTTTACTAACCTTCGAGAGTTGTGGGATCAATTAAGCAGATTCTAAGATAACTAATTTCTCCTCTCATTTATAAGAAAGTGGTGATAGTGGAAAAAAAGGAAATCAATGACCTAGTAAAGACAGATATCGATTCTGACCAATCGAAACAATATATATTTGCCCGTAATTATCATGCTTTCATTCAGGGTGTTTTGCGGATTGAGGGAGATACGCATTTTATTATTGCATGGTATAACTTGAACTTGAATTGTTTCTTTTATTATTGTTAAATAGATTTTATGGTTTTAAAGTAAGACCACTACTTTTATTAAGAGAATGGTTGTAAATCGTTTATAGATTTTTCCGATTTAACTTGTATTCCTACTTCGATTCTTTGTTCAAATAACAAAAACTGGTCACAAAAAATGTATGTACCTACATTGCGTGCACTATATACTCTAAATGCTAATGTATGTATTATTTATTAATCCGTGAAATTGTTGTTTGAAACAGAGCACTTGAAAAAAGTTTATTACTGTATACTTCAAACGTGAACTGGCACAAAACATTATTCGCGAAAAGAATAAATTATTGCATTTGTACAATTTCAGGTTTTTGAGTGGCCGATTAAGTATTATGAATAATTTTTTTTTATTAGGCCAGCCGCGCACTGGCAACATTTTTTTCCGAAAATGATGGGACACGTTTGTTTTTATAAGATACCGCGCATTAAAAACTTTTACTTCCCACACCGGTAGGTGAGGGAAGTATTGTGATGTTTTATACTACATAACGAAAAACCACGTCACTCAATTTCTCACCCCAAGGACAAGAAGGTGTCCTGACTCCTCTCAACTCGTCCACCCAAAGCTGTTGGTTGAGAAGAGGTTACTGCTTCTACCGACAGTAGTTCGGTTCCTTTTATTCGCCTTTTACGACACGCAGGATATACGATGGGAGATATTCTAACCCGCCCCCACACGGGGGAACCCGCCCCCGCACAGGCAAACTGTTATAGATGTCGTTAAAATAAACAACTTTAAAAAATTACTTTTTTCCGAAAACTCAAAGATCAGTGACATACAGAGTCAAAAAAAGTAAATCTGGGCTTATGTATCAAGACGTACCTAGTCTGTTTATGTTTAGTTTTTCGCTCGGATTCTTGTCTTATCGATTCAGGCATTGTACATGTCAATTAGTTCACATTAAATTGGTAAATCTTAAAAATTGTTTCATAATAGAGTGCCACTTTTAGGATTTACCAATTCAAAATTAACAACGATAACCAAGAAATGACTACTGACAAGTACAATGCCTAATCGATTTGACAAAAATGACTACTGACAAGTACAATGCCTAATCGATTTGACAAAAACGACTACTGACAAGTACAATGCCTAATCGATTTGACAAAATACTAAATATAAACAGACGAGATACGTTTTGATACACAAGTCCTGACATACATACCTCTTTATTCTGTATCTTGCTTATTTTTCAGTTTACCGAAAAAAAGTTGTTTATTTTAACGACGTCTACCTATACACAGTTAAAAAACAATTTTGGACCCATCTCACCCATCCTGTATATGCTAATGAAAAATAAACGCTTATTAACGTAAGTATCACAAATGTTGATATTAGATAATAAAAATACATAGGTCCGCAATCGTAGCTTCTTCACCGACAGAATAGTTAGTTAATATAATAAATAACGTATATATATGCAATATTAATTTTATAAAATATACACAACAGCATTGCATTATTAAAAAATGTTTTTAAAGGAACATAGAGTATGGGATGTATAAATGAGAACGTTCTTTTGAGTTTATTGTATCTAGGGCGGGGTTTAAGCCCCCCCAGATTAAGGGACTTAACTATGCCTATGGCGATAGTTTTTCTAATACACCTTGGAAGATTCTATAGCTTAGCAAATTATCGACTAAGCGGAGTATTTTCGCATGATTTTATAAAAACATTCCTTCCTTTGAGTAGGTATTGATACTACAATATAGGTTCCACTGTTAGACTTGCTACAGATTTGATTTAAAACCACTTTGAGGAGATTTTTTTTCTAGAATGTTTGCAACGATTCGACTGTAAATTGTCTTCTCTAGCAGCCTGTAAACAGTAGAAAGTGGTGCTTTAGGCCGAACATTCTTCGGACTCTCAGCAGTTCAGGAAATAGTTGCAATTTCACTTATTCACCAAAACGAGTCGCAGATGGCACCGTTTCGCTTTTATTAAAACTCGCCAGTCTGACAGAGCTCTTGGAAGAAGAAATGAAATCGCGGAATAGAATCTATTTGGCATACTCCAGGCACGTATTTAGAGGGGGGTCCAGGACACAGTTTTTATCCTACGAGCTTCAGCTGGATGAAACAAAACGATCAGGAACCACCAAGTTGCCTAAAATAAAGTTTCAGCTATGTTTATATTTTTAGTTTTTTTATTTTTGCTGCGCCGCCACTGACACGATTTCCAAAAACCATACGCATTTTCCATTCTCGCCACGGTAGTAATATTGTGTCGAAATTTCATTAAAATTAATTCCAGGTTACAAAATGCAGAACTGTGCAAAACGATGTAAAGCAATACTCGTATGTAACATACATCAGAAAAAATCGAAGTAAGAAAGTATATTATGTCGCTAGGTCCTTCCTTTGGCAGGTCAATGGAGAGCTTACAAAAGCTTTGCAACCTTATACCCCCCCCCCCAACGACCCCAATTTCACCCCCACCCAAAAATCTAGAAAATCATGATCCCCTAAAATGCCTAAAAACGAAGTTTGAGGTGTTTTTATATTTTTAGTTCTTTTATTGTTGCTGTGCCGCCACTGACACGATCTCTAATAACCATATGCGTTTTCCATCCTTGGACTTGGTATGGTAATAATACTGTACTAAAGTTTCATTAAAATCAATTTCATAATTTCCAGGTTACACAATATGGAATGATCTAAAGCAATATGCAATATTTGTACGTACACATATATCAGAAAATTCTAAGTCCGTTGGTTTTTGTAGCAGGCAAGGCAACGTTTGGATGGACTTAAAAAAGGGGTATTATGCCGCTAGGACTCCCTCTTTCACAGGTCAATGGACAACCTATTATGAAAAAAAGGATTTTTTTAGTTTTACAACCCCCTACCCCCAACCACCCCAATTTCACCACCAGCCAAAAAAACATACCGGTACCTAAATTTCATCACAATCGATGCAGCGGTTACGGAGATTACGAGGCTAGAAAAACGCTAAGACCGACAGACCGACGGAAATGAGACATGTAGACATCATAAAACGCCCAAAAAGCGTAACAAAATATAGTTTATTTATTTTTGTATCTTTAGCTCAAACTACTAAAATAACTTCATTCTTATATTTGTATTTAATCCAACATTCAAAGACCATCAACCTTTCGAAATATTTGATAAACACACACTTGAAATACCAATTAAATATTTTCAATATTGCTTTCCGCGCAGTGTTGACAAAACAACTGTCTTGTTCTATAATGAGGTGCATGACTTTTGGAAGAAACCGGTACCGAATTTATTGTTACAACGAAGATTCACTCCTTCATAAACAATTTTAAAAACTGCAAGGTTTCCTAAGAACAAACGTATACAGGAAATATCTCATACAACCTCGAATAAGATCCCACCACAGAGTTAACATTTAACATCTCTAGAGGGAGCCTAATTTGAATATGGGCCAGCCAACATCTATAGCGGTATTGCTACTCTTCTTCGTCCGTTTAAGGACCTTCCAGTTTCTTCAAAATCTGGCAGTTTCCGCAGTTTGAACACATATTCCTCAAAGTATTTAACTGGGTATTTAACTATACATTGAAATATACCTGCAATGTAACTGATTTACGTGAAGATAATTTGTATTGATTAACGAAATCTCAAAAAAGGTAAATTTCATAGCGGAATGTCGCAATAACTTCTATAATGTCGTAAATCTGGCAACCTACAATCGGCGTCCCCTAAAGCTGTCATGTGGCTGTCATTGTAGTTGTGGTTATTGCGTATATTGAGATTTTTGTTGTTTTAGTGTATATTTGAGTGACTTTGTGACTATTTGTGGTGTGAATTAAATTATTTATGAACAATATTGTCATAATTGCATGATGGGATGAAATAAAAAGTGCATAGTTTGCTGCGATAGCGACGAATCGGTGAACACCACTTATCATAATTTAGTATAGGTTTTGTTTTGGTTTTCAGTAGCGTAAAATATGGGGAAACAGTTCATGGTAATAATAAATTATCAACTGTTACAATCAAGTTATAATAAGAGTAACTCTCTATGTATAGCTAAATACTAATACAACATATTGTATCAGTTTGTAACATCACAGTAATAATTGAATCTATAATGAACATCCAATTTCAATATAAAATCGTGCGCCACTGGTAATGCCCTCAAGCTGTCAAAATTTCCGTTATATGTTGGCTGGTCAGCGACCTGTGCATTTTGTTGTTTACATTCCCTCTAGAGATGTTAACTCTGTGGATCCCACACGTAACGGTGACGACATCTTAATATTTTCCATTTGCCTGAAGATATAGTCTGGGTTGCTCTTGCAAAAAATTCACAGAACGATGTAAGCAGTGCTCGTATGTAACATACATTAGAAAAAAATCAAAGTCCCTTAGTTTCTGTAATAAGCAGGGCAATGTTCCGATGGACCTAAACATGTCGCTAGGCCCTTTTTTCGCACGTCAATGGAGAACCTATTATGCATACAAGAACTTTTTCAGCTTTGCAACCTTTCACTCCCCAACCACCCCAATTTCACCCCCACCCAAAAAAATCTGAAAATGATCAGTAACCCCCACAACACCTGAAAACGAAGTTTGAGCTGTTTCTATATTTTTAGTTTTTTTATTGTTGCTGCACCGCCACTGACACGATTTCTAAAAACCATACGCGTTTTCTACCCTCGCCACGGTAATAATACTGCGTCGAAATTTCATTAAAATCAATTTCAGGTTTCGCATATATGTAGGAGCCGCGCGAATAAAACCCAGAGTTACGCCGCTGGTACCATGTTTTGCCTAAACGGAAGTCTAGAACTACCGCAGTTTAGAACTACCGCAGTTTAGACCTACCACGTCACCTCGCAATTCGCCAACATCTTAGAATGTTTTGACTTATGACTTGACGTTGACGGTTTTGACAGTTGATCGACAACGCTAGACGCGACGAGTGACGAGTAGACGCACGGTAGACGAAAAGAAATCGGAAGTTATTGGAGATTTTTTTCACCGTTTCTTTGACTTTGGACGACTACGCGACAGACGGTCGGGTAGTAGGATATTATTGTGTCGAGACGCGACATTTAATAATCCCATAGACGCATCCATTTACGTAGGTATTAGACGTTTAGACGTTTTTCGTTGAGTTGATCAGAAAGCCGAGACAAAAACTGTGGAGATCGTGGATGGAAAAGCAAACCCATTCACTGATGCCAGTGAGCTGTGGCCGTAGATACTTGTGACTCCTTCTTGTAATTCATACCAATAAAACGGTATAAATTCGAGGCTGTCGTCTTTCGCCAATCATACCCTAGACAACAAAAGATAAGCCTACATACGAGGGTTGCTCTATACTGGCAGAACTTTCTGCTTGTTGCCCATAAGCCTACATATCACAAATTTTGAGTTCTACAACCCCCCACTCCCAACCACCCCAATTTTACCCCCACTCAAAAAAACTAGGAAATGATCAGGGAATTCTGAAACGCCGAAAAACGAAATTTGAGCTTTTTCATTATTGCTGCGTCACCACTGACACGATTTCTAAAACTTTCACCTTCAGAGTTGTGTTTAGAGTCCATCAACTTGATTCCTCTTTTTGCGAATTAATCGACTGAACCAACGAATTGGCTGATGTACACAAATAGTCAGATGCCAGACCATGATTTTCAAATTTGCTTCCTTCAGAATCCCCATCAGAACTCTCGCAACTATTGGGACACACCTTATCAGTGCGTTTAGATGCAAACAAACCGCAAACTGCAAAAAACTTAGATGGCCATGGGCCAGTCCATTTTTCGGTACTTTCTGGAGGAGGGTCGGAAGATCCTTCGCGTATTTTCTGCAAGTAGTGCCGCGTCGTTTCAACCCCCGCCATTCAAATAGGGGTTGTAAGGTGTTGGTGTATGTGTGTCCATCTCTGGCGACGAATTTTCCAAAGGGTTAAAGCGAGTTTGGTGGAGTTTTCTTTGTTTGAAAAGTGGCGTCTTCTTCGATGATTCGAGAAAATGGTGATGTTCTGGTGTTTTGAAATCAGCTTTGTGCTATAGTGTATAGTGTTTAGTGCTCGATTGGATACATTTTAAAGGAGGAACCTAATCAATGTTCGTCAAGCCTCCAAGTGAAAGGTAAATTGTTGAAATCAGATTAGCTTGTTGTAGTTCTTCCATGCCTCGCGAGATATAGTAATACCTGGTCTTTTTGGTGACTGGATTTAATCATGTTGACACACCTTAGCTGTAGGGAAGGAAAAAATGGAATACAAAAAAGTTTCTCCAAAAAGGTTTCTTTGCGACTTGTAATACATATAATATTTAAGCGAAAATGTGATCACTAAAATACAGGCTTAATGCAACAATGGAAGAAATCCGGAAGGAAGTATTGAATAACCGGTTGCAATAAAATGCGGAAGTACGGAAGTGGAAGTCCATATGTAATATACCTACCTATAATTTTTCACCGACAACCGATAAAAAATTAGCCAATCATTTACGTTTGTGTTATGAAAAATCACTGACCATGCTAATACAGTTGAAAAAATGGAGTCAAGTTGATTGACTCAGTACTTCCCACACATTACGGTGATACCAGTTTATTATTTTCCCATAGCATAAAGATTTAGTCTGAGATCCCCTTGCAACAAAATCGTCGCCAGTACCCCCCCCCCCCCCCCCCAAATTATTGTCATATGCCGCTAGGTCTTTCCTGCACAGGTCAATGAACAGCCTATTATCAATAATACAAACTTTTGTATTGAATTTCACCTCTTCAGCTGTGGCAGTTTTGGAAAAATTTAAGCGCTCCGGTACTGAAAAAGCGGTGTTGCCGTCTCTCATTAATTAATACAAACAAAATTTTGAAATTGTGAGATCTTACTAAATTCGACATGCGCAATTCATTGCAATAAAAATAAGTAGAGGATTCTATTTAAAATAAATTACAATCGGGGATACTTGTTTAAAAATTTGGGAAAATAATTTATAACTTGGCAACGTCGAAAACGCGAAAAAAAATATTACAAGGCGAGATAGAGTATTTGTAGATATTTCGATTTAAAATAAAAAAGACAGGGTGTTACATTTGAAAAAACAAAGTAAAACGACCTTTAAGTTGCCGGAATTTAAAATTCTGCCAAAAACACCCTGTACATACAAATTGCTGGTAGTCCAGAATAATATCCGCCTAATATTCAAGTAACTCGCTGTGTAATATTATTGAGAAAAGTTAAAGGAATATATCAATTTGAACGTATTACTTGCGACCTTGCAAATGCGGAAATTAATAGAAAATAAATTACTACTTGGCAACGTCGCAACCGATTCCAAAAATATTTTAGGGTTGAATAGAGATCAATGATGGACACTAGAAGAACTTGAGAGAAAGTTATAGTTCCATATAAAAAAATCAAGTTGATCTCTATCCTACTTTCCCGCAACACCCTGTATATTTCACAATATTCTTAGGATATGCATCTCAAGTAACCAAATAACTTTTGTATTTGAGATTTTCTTCTATCAGCTATACCTTGCGAGATATCGAAGGATTACACTCTAAATGGACAGCCTGTATACATCGGAAAAAATTCTGTCCTTTTAGTTTCTGTAATAGGCATAAGGCAATGTTCGGATAGACCTAAAAAAGTTATTTATGTCGCTAGGTCTTCCTTCATAGGTCAGTGGGTAGTCTATTATGAATACAACAAATTTTTCAATTTTACAACCCCCCAACCCCCAACCACCCCAATTTCACCCCCACCAAAAAAAAAGTAGAAAATGATCAGGGACCCCTAAAACGCCTAAAAACGAAGTTTCAGCCATATTTAATTTTTTTTGTTTTTTGCTAATTACTCCGCCGCCTATGCACCGATTTTCAAAATTATACGAACATTACCTACTACGACCCCACAGCATGCCGCTGCCCAAATTTCATCACAATCCATGCAGCGGTTACTGAGATTACGAGGGTAGAAAAACGCGACAGACAGACCGACAGACCGACAGACCGACAGACCGACAGACCGACAGACCGACAGACAGACAGACAGACAGACCGACGGAAATGAATGACGTGGATTTTCGTTATGTACACATCATAAAACGCCCAAAAAGCATATTATCTCAAAATCGAAAATTTTCGCGATCACAATACTCCCCTCACCTATCGGTGTGGGAAGTAAAAAGCGTTCCATGATGCCCTGAATTTTACCATTACAAGCTGCCGTCTGCTGTATTATTTTTTAAGGTTACAGAGGATACAATGGTTTGCATTTGGAAGAAAGAGCAGTGTTTATCATTGGATAGATCAGCACAGTATCATCATCATAGTCACAATGTCTTAACAGACATGTTGTGAACTCGTAAAATGCATTAAGTCGGAGCTAGAGTATTGCCGACACGAATATTATCAATAGTTTTGAGCACCATCGTTCGCGTTTTGTTGTCAGTTTAGTGACGCTCTTGACACTCATATCCAGCAACTGTTTCGTCGTATCCACCCAGCGTGTAGGGGGACGGCCACGGCGCCGCCCACTCGGGGCATGATCCCGAACTACAGGTTTCTCCATATTATCGCTTCTGTGTATATGTCCGAAGAATGTAAGCATTCTCGTCGACATAATGGAGGATAGTCTCTTTGGATTACCGACCTCATCCAGTATGGAGACGTTAGTTCGATGGGCGGCATAAGGAACTCTCGGCATTCTCCTCCATGTCCACATTTCAAAAGCGTCTATGCGGGCTCGATCTGCCTTTTTAACAGTCCAAGTTTCCGAGGCATACAAAAATATGGAGAACACAAGAGACTGAACCAGCGACATTTTTGTAGCTTTAGTGATGTCATGGTCACGCCATATTTTAGCAAGCTATGTCATGGCCACACATGCCTGTTGAATGCGCCGTCGAATCTCATTTTCACAGCTACCCGAATTATCGATCAAAGAACCGAGGTATATAAAACTTTGAACTACTTCACAACGGCCTATTGACTTTTTCTCGATAATTATCAAGCTCTTTATCTACGATCATAACCTTGGTCTTATTGTAGTTAATACCAAGCCCATACTCTGCACTACGTTGTTCTAAGATGTTTAATAGAGCTACTAGTTCTTCCTGAGAAGCTGCAATAAGGGTTGTATCGTCAGCAAATCTTAAGTTGGATATTTTGCTTCCGCCAATAGTTACACCGCCATTCCAGTTGTCTAATACCTGTTTCATCACAAATTCAGAGTAAATGTTAAACAACATCGGAGGTAATATACATCCCTGACGAAATCCTTTTCTGGTTGCAGTTTGACTAGACAGGTTACCATCGATTCTTACACGAGCCGAATTAGACTCGTACAGTTGCTGTATGAGAAACACTAGGTGATAAGGAACTCCCATAGAGATGAGGATTTCCCACAGTTTAGGCCACTTTACGTTATCAAACGCCTTAGAATAGTCCACAAAGCAGATAAAAACCGGAAAATAATGCTCTCTGGCTTTTTCAATAATTTGTCTTAAGTTTAAGATCTGTTCACGCGTACCGCGTCCTTTCGCGAAACCTGCCTGCACCTGAGAAATTTGCCAGCCAATAAAACCCTCCAAACGAGATTGTAAAGTATACAGTAGAACCTAACTTGCATGAGAGATTAACGAAAGTAGGCGATAATTGTCTGGATTTGTTGGAGATCCCTTTTTATGAAGTGGGACAAAAATTGATGTGCACCATTCATCTGGCCAAACACCGGAGGACCAGACACTCTTACAAATATTATGTAAAAGGGAGATGCCGTCGTCACCCAAGCATTTCAACGTTTCAGCAGAAATAACATCATACGTAGTTTGAATAACTAGGCTGGTTCAACTAGAGCGTTACATAATTATTTAGATTTGCCATCCAAAAATGCGTATAATAAATGAATGCGACACTCGCCGCATCTAATAACAATAACACTTGAAAAAACCTTTATACGGATATAATAAATAATACGACATTGACCATGAACTCGGACGGACGTTCATCTTTTCTGAGAATACATCGCCGTTGAAATAATCATGTTAGAGTTATGCAGTTATGCAGTACAGCTACTTACAGCACTGATGGCTCGACCTAGAAAACTGATTGGATATCAATTTTAAGTTCTTTCATTTTCTTCATAAAGCGATTAATTATGTATGTGGTGAGTACGTATGTTTTGTAAATCCAAAACGTTTTTTCATACACAGAAAAGAATACGGTTGCGTTTCCAATTAATTGTTAGTATTTGGATGTTTTTCCATCTCTTTAAATATATTTACAGTTGTTTCAAATCCATGTCATTGAAACAATTCAATCCTTATATTCGAAGTAATCACAGGTACGCCAGTAAATTTAAAATAATTTTATATTCGTTCTAACGATATGCGTAATCCTTCTAATACCAGTATTGACATATAATGCAATCAAAACATCCTTTTGCTTTCAAAATTTACCCTATGTTTCATTTAAGCAACGCATACAATCTATTCAATGTACAAAAATTATTACTGCAACAGCAATTGATGATCATTCATCTGATAAAAATTAATTTTATTTCAATGGTCCTTGCTGTTCGCTGAACTATAATCAGTATTCGGCGACACTGATGTCCCGATTCAATGAACGTAAAAAGAAAGAACAGGGGGATCATCTTAGTGTTATTATCGTCTCCAACTCGCCAACATGGACGAGGTTGTTTCGTTCTGTTTCGTCGTGTTATTTCGGTGTCATCTCGTGGTTTTGCGTATTACATCAGCAATTGTGTTATTTAAATGTGTCCAGTTATATATTAAATGGATGACCTACTGAGAAATTGGGGCTTAAAAGAGCTAACACCCACATTTGAATATAGATTTTTAGATTAGTCAGACAGTTATATTATTAAGGTAAAAATGCAACAACTCGTGCAGGCTTATGTCTAATTCTTATATCATGCTCCTTATAACTTCATACAAAATCACACAATTAAACGTCCAATCGAATCGACCAGCTGTCCTTGCAATAAAATCTGTTGGTCCAAGGAAAAGAAAGTAGTTTAGAATCAATTACCAAACACAGATTCGATTCAACGACAGGCTGCGATTGAATTATTCATTGGAATCCAATGACATCTTGTAGTTGAATCGACAATACGATATAATACGTTACCAACTATACACTTCCCATTGGATAAAACATCGCTGTATTTGAGGAATGCTGATTGTAACGTCCCATTGAATCCAAGCGTAAGTCTTTGGCAGAACGACAGATTTTTCTGTGTGTAACACTGCCCTAACTTGGTAGTAGTCTGTGCTTTACTTGGTAGTAGTCTGTGCTTTACAAATTTATGCAGATACTGTCATAGAAGATGTATCTGTAGAGAATAGTTTCATGATGATCTTATATTCTTGCAAAATCTAATCTTCTTAGGTACCGCTGCACCGATTTGGATGAATTTTGGTGTGATACTAGGTTGTTTTTTCACATTTTTTTTTAAAAGTCTTGCATTGGCGACGATTTAATTAGAAACACTCCAAAAATCCTCAAAACCACTGTAAATTTTGTTGTAAGTATTTTAGCGGTTCATTTATTTTCCATTTTTTTCAGAATGGGCCTAAATTGGGGTGGCTGAATGAAGAAAGCCACCCACTTTGTTCATGCATTTGTATTAAAAAATAGTATTGGTTATATGCTATTTTTTTACATCTATCCGAACATTTCCGTTGAGGATATATGTGTGAACTTTTGATACATACTAGGCTTCATAATACTATAACCTGTAACTTAAAAAACTACTAACTTCTTAGCTTATTTACTGTGTAAGGCTTTCGCGGCCATCGTCCAATGAATTTGTGGTTCTTGGGTTTTTAGGCCGGCGTCGTTTAACGTTAAAGCTTGACGTTTCGCCACCACGAGTGGATGGCATCTTCAGAAGCTATTTCACTTCGGCGACTTCCAAAATACTGACGGCTGGTGGATCTGCACCTGTATTTATACCTGCCAATGGTGACGTGGCCCAACCAGGTAGCGTTGGTAGCCCCGCCCCTTCGCGATATGGTAGTGTCTTTAGGTCCTTTAAGATGGGTATCCATGTCCGGTTGACTTTCTGTGTTTCTTCTTTCCTATTGAAATTATTATGATGTTTTTTATTTCGATGGCTTCTCTTTGAAGTCTGGCATGGTATGAAGACGTTGCGGCAAGAACCTGAGTTTCTTCAAACTTGATCCTGTGACTTCCCTCCTTAATCGCATGTTCGGCTACCGCTGATTTGTCCGTATGGCCTAGTCGACAGCTAGCCTTATGTTCTGCAATTCTTGTGTTTATAGATCGCTTCGTTGTTCCTATGTATACACTCCCAAATGTGCATGGTATGCGATATACCCCCGGTGTTGTGAGTGGGTCTCTTTTATCCTTCACCGTTCTCAAATATTCCTGTATCTTTCTTGTGGGCTTGCAGATGATCTACGTTTTCCTTTCGTAACATTTTTCCTCTTCTGTCTGTTACTCCAGGCACATAGGGTAGAAAAGCTTTTGCTATCGGTTTAGGTTCTGGTTTTGCCCTATTTCTTCTCATTGTTCTTGTTATTTCCTTTTCTGTGTAACCATTTGCCTTAAGAGCATTCTTTAGATGTTCCAGTTCGGTGTCGAGTTCTTCTGGTTCGCGCACTTTTCTAGCCCGTTCTGTCAAAGTTCTAATGATTCCGTACTTCTGAGATGGGTGGTGGTTTGATTCTTTATGTAAGTACCGGTCATTGTGAGTTGGCTTTCTATATACCTTGTGCCCTAATCTAACTCCTTTTCTTGTTAGAAGAATATCAAGGAAGGCGAGATTTTTTGTTTTCTTCTACCTCCATGGTGAACTTGATGTTTTCATGCACGCTGTTCAGGTGTTCTAGAAATTCTTCGAGCTTTTCTCTTCCGTGATTCCAAATGACAAACGTATCGTCTACGTATCTGAGCCATATCTTGGGCTTGTATTGGGCGCTCTTCAAGGCTTCCTGTTCGACCTTCTCCATTACAAAGTTCGCTACTACCGGGCTTAGAGGGCTTCCCATGGCTACACCTTCAATTTGTTCGTACATGTTGGCGTCCCAGACGAAGTAGGTTGTCGTTAACACGTGCTTGAAAAGGTTTGTAATGTCTTCCGGAAATATGTTCTTGATGTGTTCGATGTGTTAGCTTATTATCAGGACTTTTTTAAGACTGAGTTGGAAAAGTAAGCCATACTAAAGTAGCTTATGACAATGATTTATTAAGCTGTTTCTTTATGACAAGCATTTTATAGTACGAACACAGCGTTTTAAGAAATCTTTGGTTTAGTAAATGTTTTCTGCCTCTCAATACTTACTTAAGAAACATAACTATGCATTAAGACCTACCGTTATGAATTACAAACAAAAGAATCTTCTGGATTAAATTTTCCTCAGCCTTCATTGTCCTAAGTGGTGATTTCACACCATTCGGAACATTAAAATTAAACACATCCCGATTACTAATGATTGCTTTTCCATTTACAGGCTCTCACGTAGCACGCCGTCGAATCCATTTTGAAGATTGCGTTACCTGTAGTGACCAGAACTGTAAGGACGTCGCTGAGAACGATTGGCTTTGGTACCATTCTGCCATTTGAAACGTGTTGCAGAGGTGTAGCAAGTGTGCGTGAGAAGTACGTATGTTTAGGGTGAGATTCTGACTTGTAAGTATTTTTTCCTACGACCATCTACGAAAACTGTGAACATCGCAATCTCTAATCCTTTATAAAATAGGTGCGGCATGTCCAGTTCAACTGAACGCACTCCTTGTGATATTATAATGCATTGTTTGCACTGATTTGCACCAACGATGATAGAACAACTGCTTTGCACTGTTTGACTGTAGTGTACAATATTACTAAAGGGTGGATAAAAATATGATACTTTACAGAATGTTACGCCGGTCTCTAATGAATACTGATTAATAATTGTATAATAATGTATAAAAAAACGGTATTTTGATTCTGTTTTTCCGAATTTGAGTAGGAAATCTCTTGTATAGTAATAACTGCTTAGATCACAGAGTTAACACCTCTAGAGGGAGCCTAATTTGAATATTGGCCAGCCAACATCTATAGCGCTATTGCCACTCTTCTTCGCCCGCTTAAGGACCTTTCAGTTTCTTCAAAATCTGGCAGTTTCCGCAGTTTGAACACATGTTCCTCAAAGTATTTAACTGGGTATTTAACTATACATTAAAATATACTTGCAATGTAACTGATTTACGTGAAGATAATTTTGTATTCATTTAACGAAATCTCAAAAATGGTAAATTTCATAGCGGAATGTCGCAGTAACTTCTAATATGTCGTAAATCTGGCAACTTACAATCGGCGTCCCCTAAAGCTGTCATGTGGCTGTCATTGTAGTTGTGATTATTGCGTATGTTGAGATTTTTGTTGTTTTAGTGTATATTTGAGTGACTTTGTGACTATTTGTGGTGTGAATTAAATTATTTATGAACAATATTGTCATAATTGCATGATGGGACGAAAATAAAAAGTGCATAGTTTGCTGCAATAGCGACGAATCGGAGAACACCACTTATCATAGGTTAGTATAGGTTTTGTTTTGGTTTTCAGTAGCGTAAAATATGGGGAAACACTTCATGGTAATAATAAATTATCAACTGTTATAATCAAATTATAATAAGAGTAACTCTCTAAGTATAGCTAAATACTAATACAGCTTATTGTATCAGTATGTAACATCACAGTAATAATTGAATCTATTAATGAACATCCAATTTTAATATAAAGTCGTATGCCACTGGTAATGCCCTCAAGCTGTCAAAATTTCCGTTACATGTTGGCTGGTCAGCGACCTGTGCACTTTGTTGTTTACATTCCCTCTAGAGATGTTAACTCTGTGGCTTAGATGCTTATTATTTATAGTTGATTAACCATGGCCTGCTGCCGAGCCTGCTGCTATAAATAAAGTAAAAATTGGAAAAATCAAATTTTGAGTGTAATTTTGAAAATAATTTGATAATTTAATTATTTGAAAAGCTTGAATTATTTCCGATTGAATTCAAAAATAATATACAGAGTGTTCTATTTAAAAAAATATATGTTTGCTTCTTAACTGAAAGACGGTTAGAGTAAGAAAAAATCAAACTACACTATTGGATTCTACAGAAAAAATTCAATAAGATCCTTTTTTAGACTTTTCAATAAAATAAAAGACAACCGAGATACGAGGGTGGTCCTAAAATCGATAGTTTTCGATTTTACCCTGTATCTCAAACACCAATAGGGCCATGATAATTCTGTTGACGGCATCTTTAGTTTCACAAAAAAGTAGCACACTGTCGCGAAAACCGCAACTCTCTATCTTCAAAAATAACCGAGAAGCCCCGTAAAAAAAAACTAGTTCTGCGTATTTTTTTCGGGCATTGCCCGAATTCAGGTATTGAGCGTAACATATATATGTATTTTGGATATGCAGATATTGTTTAATCTTGAGTTGGCTATAAAACTAGAAATTAATACTAATATATCCCTAAACACAGGAATCCTTTGGGACAAATAAAGAATAGCCCATAGTAAAAAGGCAGGGAAGAAGTAGAAGATTGCATCTTCATTGAATACCATATTTTTCAACAAACGTGATAGGAGTATCTCCAATGCTGCCTTGGAAGTAATACAAGTAGGTTCGACAAACTTAGTAACAAAAGCAAGGAATAGATTCGAGAAAGAACACGCAGCATAGACAGCCAAGGGATCTTCTATGCCTTTGAGTGTAGGCCTGACAAGAATCCCAGAAAAAGGATAATACACTTTCTTGAGGATAATGGGATATTTCTCGAGCAGCGCATTGGTGGTAGTTTATTTTTGTGCTGGACTGGTGTATGCCGGAATTTTGGACTCCCTCAACTGGGCCAGATCGGACAGAATCGAAGTGAACTTGCCTTGGTTACCATGTAAGTAAACATAACATTTGTATTACCGTATTTTGGTTTTGAATAAAATTTGTTTTTGTCAGAAAGGGAAAGATCATACATAAGTTTTATGACAAAACTGTTTTTGTTTTCTTTTTTTTCGCAATAATTCAAAAGTTATATCAAAATAAAAACGGCTCCCGAACCCGTGTGACGTCACCATGGCGGTCCTTTGACCAACGACGTCCTACTCACTCCGATACTAGATTCTAGATTCCCAGCCAATCGCGAAAATACGTACTGCTAAACTGGTAACTAGTGTATATTTGTTGCAACACAGTCGATGAATGAAGTTTGCAGCTCGAGACGAAGTCTACGATCAAAATAAATATGTTTTTGAATGTTTGAAGTTGGTCAGATTACAGATTCCAGTAAGTACATAAGTACCTAATCAAATATGTTTCGTTGAAAAGATCTCCTCAATCGAAGGATGGCCCAGTGGTTAGGCAGTCCGCTAGTGGATCGAAACCCAGGCCTTCCAACTTTCCAATTTTTCTTTTATCAAAAAATTTATTGATGTGCTTTTTGCACTTGTTACGCACATTTTTTCTACGATCAACATAAATATGTGTTTGAATCAAATTTTGTTAGACATATTACTTGCACTGCACACAGCGCTTGTTAAATTTTTATGAAAATTTAATATTGTTAAGCTTCATTGCCCAAAGTTAAATAAATAATAATACCAAGTGATAAACAGAATGTGATTACGAGTTTGAGTTACTTTTTCTACAATAAAAAAACTTAAAAATGAATGAATTGAATGGATGAAGGGATTTTGTTTTATTAACCAGCTATTACATTAAAAAAAAATTAATGGCGATTGATATTGATGGACAAGCCTCATTTCCACTGATTTTTTGAGTTGTCCACCGCCTCCTGTACTTAGTTTTTGCACTGTGTGCAGTGCAAGTAATATGTCTAACAAAATTTGATTCAAACACATATTTATGTTGACCGTAGAAAAAATGTGCGTAACAAGTGCAAAAAGCACATCAATAAATTTTTTGATTAAAAAAAAAAGTTGGAAGGCCTGCGTTTCGATCCAAAGACCCTGAGATCCACTAGCGGAGTCTCTAACCAGTGGGCCATCCTTCGATTCAGGAGATCTTTTCAACGAAACATATTTGATTAGGTACTTACTTACTGGAATCTGTAATCTGACTTCAAACATTCACAAATATATTTATTTCGACCGTAGACTTTGTCTCGAGCTGCAAACTTCATTCATCGACTGTGTTGCAACAAATATACAGTAGTTGCCAGTTTAGCAGTACGTATTTTCGCGATTGGCTGGTAATCTAGAATCTAGTATCGGAGTAGGACGTCGTTGGTCAAAGGAGCATCTTTACCGCCATGGTGACGTCATACGGGTTCGGGAGCCGTCGGCGTGTTTTCGGTACTCGATTCAAAAACCCATTTTTATTTTGATATAACTTTTGATTGCGAAAAAAAGAAAACAAAAACAGTTTTGTTATAAAACTTATATATGATCTTTCCATTTATCACAAAACCTCAATTCGGAAAGCATCTACCCTTAGCATTATGGAATTTGAAATTACGGTCAAAATAATATGAGGTAATCAAAGACGGTCCTAAGATAATGTGGAGGTCAAGTTCATAACTTCAACTGCCACGACCGACATCCATCTTGGCTTTAAGAATTTCGCAGTGATTTTATTTACTTATTAGTCAGAGCGTTCTACCTTATGTTACTTTTGAGTGAGCCTTAAGGGACCTGGTTAGACACCTTTATTCGTATGTATTTGCCATGTAAAACACGGACTCACAATTTCTCGCATAACACACTCTATTTTCAGACTACATATATAATATTTCAGAAGGCGATAGTTAAGACCTTAATAAATGACAACTATTTAAGATTTTCTCAAAAAAGTTCTTTAATGTGCAAAAAAACTCACAATGCAAAATCATACATTATATAAATGCCTGTAATTTAACAACCAAACACGATATAAAAAAAAAGGCTAAATAGTTGCACAAGCGCAAGCTTTCTTCTTCAATTTGCTCTTTGAGTCATTACTGTAAGTTTAAAGGTAACATCAGGAGCTTGGAAATGCGAAATTCATTTTTGTGGTGATCTTTGGACCTTACCTTTCGATCTTTTGATCTTACCTTTGGATTTTTGGACTTATCTCCCCTCATCTTAGACACACACACTGGAGAAAGGGAACAGGCGGCCACGCCTCCTCGCTAACACGGGAAAATGTCTCAATTTCGCGCGCTATACCCTAGACCCTTAAAACTAAAACCAACAAACACATTATTATGCGTTCATGTGCGCTCCGATGTGTACGTGGCTTTATACTTTGCTGTGTCTTTTGTTCTGCTAAAAGATGGTACCTATCTGTTAAAAAATAATGTAATGCGAACATTGAATGATGTGGTGGCAATGACCTTCCAGTCATCGCAGACAATTGATAGACAAAAAGTTGGTTCTGAATCTATACTAAGACAATAGTCACTGACTTGCAATTTGCTAGTAGCTTGAACCTCACGTTCATTTTTCTGATCACGCAAATTACGCTTTTTTCCAAGTTGACGCAATAGTGTTATTTATCTATTACGCGCATGGAATAATAAATAATTTGTTAATAAACGAAATACGGATTTTGAAACAGATAAAGCTAAGTTGATCTAACAATATGTATCAAACCATTGGAAGTCGTAAGACGTAGCATCCTGTGTCTATATTTGAATAACAATGCGTCAATATAGTGATAAAAGTTGAATCAAACATAAACAATGCTAATTCTCAACGTAGTTGCGATAATTTGCATTGCACGTTTGATGAAAAACAGATACATGCAAAGATAACTGACATCAAGCGGAGAGTGATTCATCCATATCAGTACTTCGCAAGTTCGTACGCAGCACCGGGCAAAAGGGATGACTGTCCCTAGCAAGATTATAAATTTTGGTTATTCTCCAGTTGATTCACTTTCTGATGTAGAATATCAATAGGAAAATAGTATTGGGTCATTCTCACCAAATTCCTAATATTATGGCAAATTAATTACAAAAATTAGTTTCTGTAATAGGCAAGCCAATGTTTGGATGGACCTAAAAAAGTGTAATATGCCGCTGAGTATTCCTTCTACAGGTCAATGGAAAATTGAAAATGATCAGGAACCCGTAAGTTTGAGCTGTTCTCATATTTTTGGTTTTTACTTCCCACACCGATAGGTGAGGGGAGTATTGTGATCGCGAAAATTTTCGATTTTGAGATAATACGCTTTTTGGGCGTTTTATGATGTCTACATAACGAAAAACCACGTCACTCATTTCCGTCGGTCTGTCTGTCTGTCTGTCTGTCTGTCTGTCTTTCTGTCTGTCTGTCTGTCTGTCTGTCGGTCTGTCTGTCTGTCTGTCGCTTTTTTCTAGCCTCGTAATCTCAGCAACCGCTGCATGGATTGTGATGAAATTTGGTCAGCGGTATGTTGTGGGGTCGTAGTAGGTAATGTTCCTATAATTTTGAAAATCGGTGCATAGGCGGCGGAGTAATTAGCAAAAAACAAAAAAAATTAAATATTGCTGAAACTTCGTTTTTAGGCGTTTTAGGGGTTCCTGATCATTTTCTACTTTTTTTTGGGTGGGGGTGAAATTGGGGTGGTTGGGGGGTGGGGGGTGGTAAAATTGAAAAATTTGTTGCTTTCATAATATACTACCCACTGACCTGCGAAGGAAGACCTAGCGACATAAATAACTTTTTTAGGTCTATCCGAACATTGCCTTATGCCTATTACAGAAACTAAAGGACTTAGAATTTTTCCGATGTATACAGGCTGTCCATTTAGTGTGTAATTCTTCAATATCTCGCAAGGTATAGCTGATAGAAGAAAATATCGAATATAAAAGTTATTTGGTTACTTGAGACGCATATTCTAAAAATATTTTGAAATATACAGGGTGTTGCGGGAAAGTAGGATAGAGATCAACTTGATTTTTTTATATGGAACTATAACTTTCTCTCAAGTTCTTCTAGTGTCCATCATTGATCTCTATTCAACCCTAAAACATTTTTGGAATCGGTTGCGACGTTGCCAAGTTATAATTTATTTTCTATTAATTTCCGCATTTGCAAGGTCGCAAGTAATACGTCCAAATTGATATATTCCTTTAACTTTTCTCAATAATATTATACAGCGAGTTACTTGAATATTAAGCGGATATTATTCTGGATGCTACCAGCAATTTGTATCTACAGGGTGTTTTTGGCAGAATTTTAAATTCCGGCAACTTAAAGGTCGTTTTACTTTGTTTTTTTAAATGTAACACCCTGTATTTTTTATTTTAAATCGAAATATCTACTAATACTCTATCTCGCCTTGTAATATTTTTTTCGCGTTTTTGACGTTGCCAAGTTATAAATTATTTTCCCAAATTTTTAAACAAGTAGGTATCCCCGATTTTAATTCATTTTAAATAGAATCCTCTACTTATTTTTATTGCAATGAATTGCGCATGTGGAATTTAGTAAGATCTCACAATTGCAAAATTTTGTTTCTATTAATTAATGAGATACGGCAACACCGCTTTTTCAGTAAACGGTACCGGAACGCTTAAATATTTCCAAAACTGCCACAGCTGAAGAGGTGAAATTCAATACAAACGTTTGTATTATTGATAATAGGCTGTTCATTGACCTGTGCAGGAAAAACCTAGCGGCATATGACAATAATTTGGGGGGGGGGGGGGGGGTTACTGGCGATGATTTTGTTGCAAGGGGATCTCAGACTAAATCTTTATGCTATGGGAAAATAATAAACTGGTATCACCGTAATGTGTGGGAAGTACTGAGTCAATCAACTTGACTCCATTTTTTTATTATTGCTGCGCCACCACTGACGCTATTTTTCCAAAACATACGCGTTTTCCATCGTCGCTGCGGTAGTAATACTGTGTCAAAATTTCATTAAAATCAATTCAATAATTTTCGCGTTACGCAATATAGATCGATCTAAAACAATACTCGTATGTATACGTCATAAATTCTAAATCCCTTGGTTTTTATAATAAGCAAGGCAATGTTCTGATGTATGTAAAAAGTGTATTATGCTGCTAGGTTTTTCATTCAAAGATCAATAGACAACCCATTATGAGTACTACAAATTTTTCAGTTTTACAACCCCCGACCCTCCAACCACCCCAAATTCACCCTCACCCAAAAAAACCTAGAAAATGTTCAGAAACCCCTAAAACGCCTAAAAACAAAGTTTGAGCTGTTTTTATGTTTTTAGTTTTTTTTATTTTTGTCGCGCCGCCACTGACCCGATTTTTCTAAAACATACGCGTTTTCCATCCTCATCGGGGGAGTAATACTGTGTCAAAGTTTCAATAAAATCAATTGAACAATTTTCACGTTACGCGATATCGAACGATCTAAACAATACTCGTATGTATACATCACAAATTCTAAGTCCTGTGGTTTCTATAATAAGCATGCAACGTTCGGATGGCCCTAAAAAAGTGTATCATGCCGCTAGGTTTTTCATTCACATATCAATGGACAGCCCATTACGAATACAACAAATTTTTCAGTATTACAACCCCCCACCCCCCAACCACCCCAAATTCACCCCCACCCAAGAACGAGTAGAAATGATCAGGAACCCCTAAAACGCCTAAAAACGAAGTTTGAGGCATATTTGAATTTTTTCGTTTTTTGCTAATTACTCCGCCCCCCGTATAATGATTTTCAAAATTATAGGAACATTACCTAGTACGACCCCACAGCATAACGCTGCCCAAATTTCATCACAATCCATGCAGCGTTTACTGAGATTACGAGGCTAGAAGAAAAGCGACAGACAGACAGACAGACAGACAGACCGACAGACCGACAGACAGACCGACAGACAGACCGACAGACAGACAGACCGACGGAAATGAGTGACGTGGATTTTCGTTATGTACACATCATAAAACGCCCAAAAAGCGTATTATCTCAAAATCGAAAATTTTTGCGATCACAATACTCCCCTCACCTATCGGTTTGGGAAGTAAAACGAACGAGAAATAATATGCGGGAAGCGTTTCAGATAGGTAAAACCGAAGATATCTTTGTTGTTTGTAATAAGTTACGAGGGACTCTTCATTCAATGATACTGTGATATTATAGCGATTTGAAAACGTTATCGCTGTAAGTTATGAAAACCAAGAACGCATAGGGATTACTGGATCAGTCCGCTTGATTCCATTTTGACGTACCTATTTATTTTCAGATGAGAATGAGACGCGGTGCTACGATGAGTTGGGCTGTCTTAACATCACAAGGACCTGGTATCACCTGATAAATCGGCCCTTTAACGTTTTTCCGTTGCCTAGATCTGTGATAAATACTAGGTTCATATTATATACTAGACTTAATCCAACCGAGGTAAGTAGGTTTACGTCAATAACGATAGTATGGATATTCATTTTTTATTGCATTTTTAAACACTGTAGTGAGCAACTGGTCACTGTCAAAACCGATACCAAATTTAGAAATAGCCAAATAGTGATCAAGACCTCTAGTGGTGGAATTTAGAACACAATGTTGTATGTGTGCCCGTGGTAACCAGATTCTTTTAATATGCATGTATACCAACTCAGAGAGAATGAAATCAAAACACAGAAAGGTTATGATATTGTTTTTTTTTATTATTTGTTTCTTAACATTTGTTTTGTGTTTATTAATCATGAGTGTTGAGTTTTTATGGTATGGTTTTATTATACTGGTGAAGTATTTATATTGATATGTTGAAATATATGATTCAAAATGTCTCAATAATAGTGGTAAACTGGCTCTTGTTATTTGATATTGTATAATAAAGAAATGATTAGAAACAATCACAGTCTAAATGATAAATGATAATAATAATACATGGTAGGCTAGATCTATGTTCAACGCCAGGGAGAGAAATATGGATAGGATGTGGAAAAATGTAAAATATCAGCATATACAGGGTTGGGATAAAGTATAGAACCAAGCAAATAACTTTGGAACGGAAAGAGTGATATTGCTGAAAATTTGCAGGTAAGTGTAGTGACGTCTAATGCATCCGAAGACATTATGTTAGCTGTTAATGTACTTCCGGTTTAACCGGAAGTACCTTCAACTTTTTTAATTGAAATGAGACACCCTGTATATTTTTGCAGATTTTAATTCATCTTTTTTTCCGAATACGTCCATAGTGGGTTTAGCATTAGTTTCTTAAAAAATTTGTCTCACAAGTTCGTCCGTGGCGTTCTGCGGTCTTCGCGTTTGAGGTAATTTTTTTGTATTTTTTTTTTTAGTCACCGTCAAACGTGTCATAGGACCCCTGTCGGGACGTAAATCATTAAAAGTTGACATACTTCTTTGTGATTTCTCACGCGATCGCCAAAACCGACTTTGAATGACCGGCATTTTAAACACCTGAAATGATAAAGAAGCTTTATCGTTCCCGTTTTTACAGAAACAAATACTAAACCCACTATGGACGTATTCGGAAAAAAAAGATGAATTAAAATCTGCAAAAATATACAGGGTGTCCCATTTAAATTAAAAAAGTTGACGGTACTACCGGTTAAACCGGAAGTACATTAATAGCTAACATAATGTCTTCGGATGCATTAGACGTCACTACACTTGCCTGAAAATTTTCAGCAATATCACTCTTTCCGGTCCAAAGTTATTTGCTTGGTTCCATACTTTATCCCAACCCTGTATTTGAGTGACTTTGTGACTATTTGTGGTGTGAATTAAATTATTTATGAACAATATTGTCATAATTGCATGATGGGACGAAATAATAAGTGCATAGTTTGCTGTAGTAGTGACGAATCGGTGAACACCACTTATCATAGGTTAGTATAGGTTTTGTTTTGGTTTTCAGTAGCGTAAAATATGGGGAAACACTTAATGGAATAATAAATTGTTACAATCAAGTTATAATAAGAGTAACTCTCTAAGTATAGCTAAATACTAATACAACTTATTGTATCAGTTTGTAACATCACAGTAATAATTGAATCTAATAATGAACATCCAATTTTAATATAAAATCGTAGGCCACTGGTAATGCCCTCAAGCTGTCAAAATGTCCGTTACATGTTGGCTGGTCAGCGACCTGTGCATTTTGTTGTTGTAACGGAAATTTTGACAGCTTGAGGGCATTACCAATGGCGTACGACTTTATATTAAAATTGGATGTGCATTAATAGATTCAATTATTACTGTGATGGTACAAACTGGTACAATTATTATTGGTATTTAGCTATACTTAGAGAGTTACTCTTATTATAATTTGATTGTAACAGTTGATAATTTATTATTACCATGAAGTGTTTCCCCATATTTTACGCTACTGAAAACCAAAACAAAACCTATACTAACCTATGATAAGTGGTGTTCATCGATTCGTCGCTATTGCAGCAAACTATGCACTTATTATTTCGTCCCATCATGCAATTAAGACAATATTGTTTTCATAAATAATTTAATCCACACCACAAATAGTCACAAAGTCACTCAAATATACACTAAAACAACAAAAATCTCAATATACGCAATAACCACAACTACAATGACAGCCACATGACAGCTTTAGGGGACGCCGATTGTAGGTTGCCAGATTTACGACATCTTAGAAGTTATTGCGACATTCCGCTATGAAATTTACCATTTTTGAGGTTTCGTTAAATTAATACAAATTATCTTCACGTAAATCAGTTACATTGCAAGTATATTGGAATGTATAGTTAAATACCCAGTTAAATACTTTGAGGAACATGTGTTCAAACTGCGGAAACTGCCAGATTTTGAAGAAACTGAAAGGTCCTTAAGCGGACGAAGAAGAGTGGCAATAGCGCTATAGATGTTGGTTGGCCAATATTCAAATTAGGCTCCCTCTAGAGATGTTAACTCTGTGGTTCTAGTATAACCGTGCTAAAAAGTTCATTCCTGTCATGTGAGTCCTACCATAACCTAGAAACTTTCGTATGACCTATTCAAAGGATTTAACGCTCAAGCAACTTATTTTTTCATTCAGATCCAAAATCTATACTTGGCTTATACTCGTAATAGTCCGATACTGGTCATCCATATGCATGTATGCAATAATTTTTGTCCATGAAAGTGAAACTGACTTAAGGCGACCATTTATATGCTCCTTTCGATTTTCAATACCCCACCCTCTTATTTTCTATTCTATTTCAGGGCCAGTTCATTAAGGCTAATAATCAATCCATCGAAAAATCGAATTTGGACATAAAGAAGAAAATAAAATTTATTATACATGGATTCATCGATACACCGCTCTCTAATTGGGTAAGTTCTAATAACAGTAAAACATAGTTCTGTAATTAGTGCAGTTTATGCGGATATGCATAGAATTTTAAAAAGCTTCTTCCTTTCACGCACTTCACATTTTACAGTTGACCGGAACCATGTAATTCAACCTCGGCTAGCATGTACTTCTGCAATAGCAAAAAATGAATTGTACACTAAACCACCTTTTTGGACGTTCGGTACCTAAAATCCCTCATATGCACTCCAAAAAAAGAAAATAAAATGTTCCTTTAGAATGTTAACTATCAACTTATAGCCTCATTATAACACAATTTATATGATCATAAAAGCTTGAGGTTTTTTGTTTTAATTTATTTTTTACTTTTTAGTTATTAACTTGCATTTGTATCAAACAAAATTTTTATTTATTCTCGGCAGGCCCTTTTATTTGATACCTACCCATATTGCAGAAGTGCATTAAAAAGAACTACTTCGCCATCTTGGTTGGTCCACCATAGTTGATTCAGAATGTCGTCATATTATTTTTCGGGTCACTCTCAACAAGCCCTTTCACTGTGCAAAGACTTTCTTCTCTCAAGTCGTAAACAAGGTTCATGCAGTGATAAAACAGCTCATCGACTTTGAATAGTATAGTTTCCCCAAACTCTTTCAACAAAACACATCATCGTATTATATCTAAAAATACATATTATTTGCCATCATTTGAATGACAGTTACTAACTTAGAATTTGCGCTATCCTGATATCCACTCATTTTCGTAGATTTCCTTTTATTAGACATCATGAACACCTCAAACTAAACTAAAAATATAGTCCTGCTCTAAACATAACCTTAAAACTGTGTTAGTGATAAGAGTCCACTAACAACACGAGTTTATCCCTATTACTTTCCCAAAGTCAGTCCAGTACCCCAAATGTTCCTTTAAAAATTATTATTGGAAAATCCTTACCGCGGATCTTCTTTACCACTTACGTCGCTGTCACAGTCATACACACCGGCTGTCCGGTCTACCCCCAAATCTCATGTCGATGTCGTCACCGTCGTCGATACAACTTGATGATAACCACTGCGTAGGTTGTATGGAGGAACTCGTATAATTCGATCCAGAATCTCCTGTGACTGCTGCCAGATTCTTGCTCACACCGCAAGCCTCTACTTAAGCGACAAGTGCAAAAACTCTCTTCTCTCAGCTTCAGGTTCATGCAGTGATAAAAAAAACTTGCCGGCTTTGAATAGTATTTTCCCCAAAGCATCGTTTGACTAAAAATGACATCAGTGGATCTATTGTGTCTATTGTCAGTGATGACATTCCTCTCATTAGATTGTCATTCCCCTTAGCATCTACTGGGCGTTCTCATATCAATATGGATACCCATATTGTAGAAATGCATTAAATAACTATTCCACTATTGCATTTAGTACGACGTCATATAACTTATCGTGCATTGTCATCCAAAATAAACGTGTATACAAAATTTCAGCTCAATCGGTTGAACACATCTGCTTCAAAATTGAGTTGCAAGATTCCACCCGAACAAGCGTACATACATTGCAAGTTACATAAAAAAATAAAAGCTTTTAAAAAATGAAATGTGTTATTCACTGTCGCAATCAATGCCTGCCTTATACTAACCAGTGAATGGTGTGGTACCTAGTTTCCTTTCTCTAGAGCGTGACCAAATCTGATTACAAGAACCACCTTCACACTACCTAACCATCCGTTTCGATGAAAAATACAATCCGTCCAGTCTATCGGAACTGTAACAAATGTTTGTTGATACGGTCACACGAAAACCAGCCACTCTAAAGGTGCCCATCTAGATAAAATGCGGAAAAAGAAAGTTATTAGTCCATATGCCTGATTGTAGAAAGCATACGGATATCAAATGAATGCTGGGTGCTCTACTTGGGGTGAATAAAAATGCCAATATCTGCGTGTGTTTGTCTGTATGCATCTTTCTTGCTGCTACGTGAAGTGAGAAGTCATTCTATTACGGTTCAAGAAATGAATTATTGTTCCAACAAATTAACACGGATGTACATCTAGAATGCACACGTAGGTAGCTATTTCTGCGACTTGTTTTATGTATCTTTAGCAGACAATTTCTCTAGAACGAGATGTTAAGGGCCCCACAGACATCGTTCTTTTTCATCAGGTTTGCACGACGTGCCAACCGATGTCGGTTAAACCGATGGAACGATACCTCCACACACACACTGTTGCTGCGGCAGAGATAGAGCACACCTAGAAGTATCTGAATCACCCCCATATAATTATGTTATGCAATTTTTTGTAGTTTCCGAGTTATGAATTTTTTTCTGAATTTCAGAGAATCCTCTACCTCGACAACTTAAAACTGTTCCAAAAGAGAAATCAAAAGACTTTTCCAAATTATCTTTTTTGGTAATTAATCTCCAAGAGCTTACTGTTCATACATAAAATAATCAGCTTCGTAACTTTGATGAAAGTTATAAAAATTTTAGTGTAAAGTGAAAAATTTACGATCTGATAATTATGACTTAAATCTTCGCCTCGCAATTAAAAATTCAAAGAGGTGATTTCATAATTTCTAAGCAGGTCTAAAAACTTCTTCAGACTCCCAGCTATCACAATCATTGAAAAAAACTAGTACCCAATGGGGCTACTTTCGCTCCAGTTGACCTTCAAAGATATAACTTATGTTAACGCGTTAATAGCAGATTGATTGTCAGTACCACAATAATAAACGTTAAAAACGTTGCATAAATTAAACATTTATTAAAAAAGATCCTATTTCTTGCTAAAAAACCACAAGGAGCGCATTCTTCAAAACCGGTTTTTACCTGAGCGCCAACAAAAAGGGCTAACGCTTACGCAGTAAACGATGGCGATGTTAGAAAAAGATAGCTATGATATTGTTGTGTCATTGCAATAAGTTGTTTTCGTTGTCTTTATTCAGTCGTCTGTCTGTCTTTGCGGCTTTAAAACGATACGCTTTTGTTTGGATTGGTGTTGTTTCTGTTGTCTGACTACTTGGCTATCCTATGGACCTTGAGTGCACGACAACTGGATTTAACGATGCTGTTTTCTGCAAGAGACTATGCAACAAATGGATAGGTCGTGGTGGACCTACTGAATGGCCGTCACGGTCACCTGACTAATCTGATAGAGTTTTTTGTTTGGGACTACTACAAAAAACTAATTTATGCTAAAGAGTGTCGAAACATCAGCGAATTACGCAACAAATTAACACAGGCTTAAGAAACAATAAAAAACAATCAAAGAGCTTTTGTTCATTTAAAAAACAATTTTTTCAGATGATGTAGATTATGCATCGAACAAGAAGGTAGATATTTTGAAAATTTCTTGTGAAATTTAATAAACTCAGTGAAGAAATTTGATAATTTCGTTTCATTTTACAGTTTGCTACTTACAAAAAAGAAGTCGGACATGTAAAAAAAATCTTAGCAAAGTGACACAGGTGGTCATCTATCGATATTCTGTTCGCATTGAATGTGTTTTATTGCGGCAGTGACAATCATTCGGCTATTAGCCCCTAAACTTAGTTATTGTTTCATTTAAAATCCCATCGCTGATTTCAAGAAATCTTCGCCTCTTGTCTTTGAAGGTCAATTGGAGCGAAAGTAGCCCTATTAAGTACTATTTTTTTTCAATGATTGTGATAGCTGAGAGTTTGAAGAAGTTTTTAGACCTGCATAGAAATAAGGAAATCACCTCTTTAGATTTTTAATTGCGAGTCGAAAATCTTAAGTCATAATTAACAGAACGTAAATTTTTCACTTTATACTATAATTTTCATGACTTTCATCAGATGTACTAAGCCGATTCCTTTATGTAATGAACAGTACACTCGAGCAAAAAAGAGAATTTGGAAAAGTCTTTTAATTTATCTTTTGGAACAGTTTTAAGTTGTTGAGGTAGAGAAGTAGAGAATTCTCTAAAATTCAGAAAAAAATTCATAACTCGGAAACTACAAAAAATTGCATAGCATATATGGGGGTGATTCAGATACTTCTAGGTGTGCTCTATCTCTGGGCTTCCGCTTGACTCTTTTTTTTGGGACACCCTGTATATATATATTATTACATATTTGGATTCCCTGGTCAATTCTAGTGTGACTTTATGTATCACACATGGAACTTTAAACGAACCGTTTAGGCGCAAATCACCATTTTTGGTATAAGTAGGCATCAGAAAAAAATTGAATATCGCAGCGATTATAAAACATAGAAGGCAGTGTCTTTGCGGTTCGACTGAGCATGAAATGCGTCGCCTTAGGTCAGACGGCTAAATTTGAATCCTTTTTGTACTGGGAGAAATCAGTAGATTAATTAAGGAAACTTCAATCACAGATAACTTGATTTTTTCAAAGAGGAATGCCTATTTTTGCTTAAAGAATCAAATGTAAAATTTGATTACCTTTTTAACGATATACCCTAAGCGTGCCTAACAAAAAAATATTTTGTCCGCCTTTTCATCCTTACATTTATTCGTACTCTACCTATTTTCGAATTTTCGTGAAGCACAGTACATAATATTTATTCTCAGAGATACACACACTGTTTATAACTGAACATATCCAAGTTGATAAATTTCCAGCGCACCTACTTAATAGCAATAACTTTTTTGCAGGTAGGCGACATGAGGGACGAGCTGCTGAAATACCAGGATTTGAATGTGATCGTGGTCGACTGGGCTGGCGGCAGTTTACCGCTCTACACCCAAGCCACTGCAAACACCAGACTAGTCGGACTTGAAGTAGCCTACTTGATCAACTATTTAATCGTAAGTCTTGAATGAACTAAGTAGTGTAATATAATTTCGTTAACATTCCTAAAACGACAAAAACAATAAAACACGTTAATAATGTATATGATGTCATGTATTGATTACTGTTTCTTCTACACAAGTATTTGTATCACAGAGTTAACATCTATAGAGGGAGTATGAACAACAAAATGCACAGGTCGCTGACCAGCCAACATGTAACGGAAATTTTGACAGCTTGAGGGCATTACGAGTGGCGTGCGACTTTATATTAAAATTGCATGTTCATTAATAAATTCAATTATTACTGTGAGTATTAGTATTTAGCTATACTTATTGAGTTACTTTTATTATAATTTCATTGTAACAGTTGATAATTTATTATTACCATGAAGTGTTTTTCAAAACATATCTAACAGTGTTCTGAAAGGTAGCCTGTTGGAATGGCTGCATCGTGTTTTTACTTCAGCAATAAAATATAATAATTGCATTAGGTAATATCCAGTTCTATAAAATTCTCATAGATTTTCTGTAAGTAAATGTGGCATACATTTTTGCATTTCACGTCCTCAAATAGTTTAAAAAATGGAATTTGGAAAATTCACGTTGATTAACATGAATGTAATGTGTGCACAAAACATACATTAAACAACCATTATTATTCCTCTAACTGGAGTGAAGTTACCTTTGTTCCCAGTTATCCCCATATATTACGTTACTGAAAACTAACCAAAACCTATACTCACTTATGATAAGAAGTGTTCACCGATTCGTCGCTATTACAGCAAACTATGCACTTTTTATGTTGTCTCATCATGCACTTATGACAATATTGTTCATAAATAATTTAATTCACACCACAAATAGTCACAGTCACTCAAATATATACTAAAACCACAACTACAATGACAGCCACAGGCACGCCGATTGTGGGTTGCTAGATTTATGACATATTAGAAGTTATTGCGACATTCCGCTATGAATTTTACCATTTTTGAGATCTCATTAAATCAGTACAAATTATCTTCACGTAAATCAGTTACATTGCAAATATATTGGAATGTATAGTTAAATACCCAGTTAAAGACTTTGTGTTCAAACTGCGGAAATTGCCAGATTTTGAAGAAACTGGAAGCGGACGAAGAAGAGTCGCAATAGCGCTATAGATGTTGGCTGGCCGATATTCAAATTAGGCTCCCTCTAGAGATGTTAACTCTGTGTACTGCACAATCTGAGAGGTACAATGCCTAATCGATGAGACAAAAATCTGAGCAAAAAACTAAACATAAACTGACTAGGTAAGTTGTTTATTTTAACGACTTCTATACACGATTCCCCGTCTGGGAGCGAATTACAATATCTCCCATTGTATATCCTGCGTGTCGTAAAAGGCGACTAAAAGGAACCGAAGTACTGTCGGTATAAGCAGTAACCTCTTCTCAACTAACAGCTTTGGGTGTACGAGTTGAGAAGAGTCAGGACACTTTCTTGTCCTTGGGGTGTGAAATTGTCCCTAAAGGCGGATGAACCAGTAGATATATCTAGTCAACGGCATGAGGATGCAGAAAACAAATGGGGAAACTACTGCATTGAAGATCTTAAAGATATCCCAAGAGAAACTCGTAAAATGAGCACATTTTACGAGTTCACAACATGTCTGTTAACACACATGATACACAGTCAAAAAAATATCAACTTTGGAATCACCCTGTATAAAGCAAAAAAAGATAATATTTGGTAGAAGAAGAAGAAACTAGATTTTAAAATCGTTCCTTGTTAATAGTTTTTGCATTATGGAGATGCTAAAACACCTAACTTCATCGCCCCTGTAAGTCTTGTGACGTTGGTGATTTGAAATACGAATGAACTATTTATACAGGGTTGGGATAAAGTATGGAACCAAGCAAATAACTTTGGAACGGAAAGAGTGATATTGCTGAAAATTTGCAGGCAAGTGTAGTTATGTCTAATGCATCCGAAGACATTATGTTAGCTATTAATGTACTTCCGGTTTAACCGGAAGTACCGTCAACTTTTTTAATTTAAATGGGACACCCTGTATATTTTTGCAGATTTTAATTCATATTTTTTTTTCCGAATACGTCCATAGTGGGTTTAGTATTTGTTTCTTAAAAAATTTGTCTCACAAATTCGTCCGTGGCGGTCTGCGGTCATCCCGTTTGAGGTAATTTTTTTTTTGTATTTTTTTTTAGTCACCGTCAAACGTGTTATAGGACCCCTGTCGGGACGTAAATCATTAAAAGTGGACACACTTCTTTGTGAGTTCTCACGCGATCGCCAAAACCGACTTTGAATGACCGGCATTTTAAACACCTGAAATGATAAAGAAGCTTTATCTTTCCCGTTCTTACAGAAACTAATGCTAAACCCACTATGGACGTATTCGGAAAAAAAAAGATGAATTAAAATCAGCAAAAATATACAGGGTGTCCCATTTAAATTAAAAAAGTTGACGATACTTCCGGTTAAACCGGAAGTACATTAATAGCTAACATAATGTCTTCGGATGCACTATACGTCGCTACACTTGCGTGCAAATTTTCAGCAACATCATTCTTTCCGTTCCAAAGTTATTTGCTTGGTTCCATACTTTATCCCAACCCTGTATTATCAAGTGCACGAATCTGATTTCTCCGCATTAGTACTTTTGCGTACTTTTATTATTTATTTACATTTCTCTTCCGGGCTTAATTGAACAAAACATAACACACATTTCACGTTACATAACAATTTGACATTACACGCATAATAAAGCATCTAGTCCATTTCCCTGAGCTTTGTGGAATTCTAATTCAGTTGAATATTCTCGTAGAAAGCCAAAAAAGGCGAACTGAAATGCAGGTCAATCGAAAAATTAATGATGAGGTTATTCTCACAGCGTCGCTGGACGGTAGCTGTTGGCACACTTTCGGATTCGCAAAAAATTATGCAATTCGATCAATGTAGCAATTCTCGATTCTTTCTTAATTGATCGGCAGTCTTTCAAGGACCGGTATCTTGTTTACGGAGAATACATTTTTGTGAGGGTCACCTATATTTTCAACAGGCAATTTGCTCTGAAAAAGTTGTGAAGCGTTGAACGGGGGAATGGTCTATGATGCTAGGCGTGCACTTGCGATTTGCTCTCGCAATCGCATCGTAAACGCGAGAAAAATCAAGCTTAACATTCTGTCGAAAAAACTTGTGTAACACCTTACAAAGTAAGAAGTACTGGGTGCATCCAGGTATAGTCCAATTCAGTAAGGCAGGCAAGCTCATAGCCGGATTAAGCTTTCATGGGGCCTGGGGCTTATAATTTTAAGAGGCCCCTTATAAATAAAATGCAAATACTAAAATACTATTATTTATGAAACTATAGTCGCGATATAACAAAAGAAACTACTATACACTTTTTTATAAGTACGTCATGAGTCCTGCTTATAGTATCAGCACTGCTCTCAATGTTTGCGTTTGCTTAGTAATCAGAACTATTTTCAGTGCAATCATTTTCAAGCGGAGCGTTAGGTTTGCTTAAAAAACTTATTTTGGGTAATTTTTTCACTGCTTTTAATTTATCCTCAGCAGCCTTAAAATAGTTATTTAGAGTTATCTTGATAAATTGTAACCATGTAGCACTTAGACATAACACTAACAAACTATATGGATAACTTACTTCTTTTTGAGCGTCGCCTTTGTATCGGTTCAACTTCGATTTATTCATTATGTTGGCACGGGCCACAGGTGCCGACAGTATCCAACGGGTAGGTATAGGTATTTTCTATTTTCTTTTTATACAGGCTGAGTCAAGCTCAACGCCTTGGACTGTTGTGACTAACCCATAACACTTTTTAGAAAATTAACTTTGCGAATGTCTGTAGATCGAGTTGTACTATGGGAAAATAATAAACTGTTATCATCGTAATGTGTGGGAAGTACTGAGTCACTCAACTTGACTTATTTCTTCCTTTGTCCCATTTTTACGACAGAAGTTCAGAAAATGAAAATGCAGATAGAATCCCTGTCCAAAAAAATGAATAAAGAAATTAGAATACATTAAGCACATTTCAAAGTTCTGAGAAACAATAATGTACCTAGTGGTTTATTTTTTCACTCTCGTTTTATTATGTAATAATACATAATGTATCTAAAAAAATATTTTTCAAAATGTTTTTATAGGCAAGATATTTAATAAAAACCATTGTGTATTTTGAAATCAAAGATACTGTACGTTTGAGGGGAAGGGGTTTTCAATAAAAATTACATGTACGATTCCCCTTAGAATTCGTCAAAAAACTATTCTTGGAAACGTTTCGCCTCAATTAGGATATTTATTAAAGAAGAAGAGGAGACGAAAATATGACATGTTTTTTAGTAATAATTGGTAGATGTTATCTTTATTTTATTTTCAGAAAAACTACGAAGTGAACTCCAAAGACATCCACATCATTGGGCATTCCCTGGGAGCGCATACAGCAGGATATGCAGGGGCCTTGGTTCCAGGGCTGGGTAGAATAACAGGCCTGGATCCTGCGGAGCCTTATTTTCAGGTAGAGTTTCTACTATAATAGTAATATATCTAACTATAAGAAGTAAAAATATAAAAATATCTGCAACTATATCATATAAATAGTGTTCCGTTAACTTTTTTTTTATGGTCGGCCTCCCGCAAAGGCTTAAAGCCTATGGCGCTGTAGAAGCGCTGCGAGAGGATAAGTATCGGTTCACGTTAGATTTGAAACGCTGCAGGTTGTAGCCGTCGGGAAACAAATTCCCCGGCAGCTGATTCCACAGCGTCGAAGTTCTCCAAAAGAAGGAATGCTGGAGGAGACTAGTTTGGGGAGTAAGGACCTCGACCTGGTGAGGATGAGCTCGCAGAGCTTCTCTAGTTTTCCTGGTTCGGACGGCCTGTGGTGTTATTATCTGAGAGAGCTCAGTCGAACATCTTCCGTGACAGAATCTATAAAACAGGGATAGGTCAGCCACCCTCCTTCGATGTTCCAGGCTGTGGAGGTCCTTTGTGAGGTTTAGCGTATCGATTAGTCTAATCGCTCTTTTCTGGATAGTGTCCAGAAGCTTTAGAGAGTGCTTCGGAGCGCATCCCCAGACATGGGACCAATACTCCAGCGATGGTCGGATCTGTGCCTTGTACAGCAGCAGCAGTTGCTCTAGTGTATGAAACTTCCTACAGCGGAACAAAACTCCAAGCTTCTGGGATGCCGTTTTAGCAATATTGACGATGTGGTCGTGCCAGGACATGTTATTGTTGATGTTGATTCCCAAAAGCTTGACTGTCCAAGATCGAAAGATTCAATAAGACATATTTTTTGTAGCATTGAAATATTTAATGATTTTTGATAAATCTTATTTAGAATGCTTGATGAATTTTGACAGGGAATGCCAGCACATGTGAGGCTAGACCATACGGATGCAGACCTCGTTGATGTTATACACACCGATGGAAAAGGCATATTTTTCCTAGGTAAGTATTGAGGGTAATTTATACATATTACATAATTGTTCGTATTTATAAAAATGAAGCATTTTCTTTAGAGGTAAACGTAGGAGGAAAAGGTAGAGCTATTAAATTTGAAGCTAAAAAAGTATTAACATTGTAAAATAAATTAATAATTTAAATCTGAAATTTTAACGCAACAGCTGTTCAAAATGTCTACCATTTTGCTGCAAACACAAATAAAATCTGCGTAACAGAGATGCTCTAACTTCTTGAAGCATACTAGGGGAAATACCTCTCAAGGACTGCTATATACGTACCACCATGTCTTCTGTTGTTGTGGATTCAAAACGATACACATCTGACTTAACGGCCCTTCTTACCTCGTCGAAATTTTCCTCATTATGTTTAATTGCAGTAGAAGGAGTGATAAATTTAAGATTTTCTGTAGTAAAAACTATTTTATTAATAATAATAATAAATATATCGTTTGCAAACTGTGTAATGTATACTAATATAGAACAAAGATATTCATTATTCTAACAAGAAAAATCATTAGCAGATACACAGATGTATGCGAGATTGTGTCTCAGAAGTATGGGCTACTCATCATAGTCTAACACAATAGGACAAACGTCTTCGTCGTCACTGATACTGTCAGCTTCTAAATTCAAATAAAATAGTTGACTGTTCGGATGTATGTAACACAACAAGGTTCTAATGTCTTCAAGCTTTTTTTTAGGCAGTAGAAGTGGGTATGCATCATGTAGTTTTTCTAAACTAGGATGTTCTGTGAACTGTCCTTTTTTAGGTTATTGTTTACGAAATCTCAAGGGCCTATGACATACATCAGAATTAAAGTATTACATATTTTTCAAAATAATAAGGGCGTAAGTAGTAGATAGGACCTACGTTTAAAACTAATTATATATCTATGTTACACTTAGGCCCTTTGAACCTTTTTATCTGCAAACTAAAAACGGCCGACGATAACATAGGTTTCATATTTCTTGTATCATTTATGCCGACTTTAAGTTAGGCCTCAAGGTGAAGCAAAAAGCAAAAAAAGCATAAGGGCTCAAGTCCATATAGGCCCCATTGAGTGGGTCTATATTAAAAAATAGGTCCATTTACGACATGCAAAATGTTTAATTAGTGTAGATAAGACCGTGATAAAAAGACCAAAGGTATACATAGGCCTTTATATACACTGAAGTGTTCATACTTAGGCCTTTTTACATACTATGTAATCCTCAACGAAAATGCCTTTTGACTTAGGACCTATTCCATCGGAAAGAGCGCATTCTATTTATGAAGTTGAGTCCAAAACCCCATTTTAAGAAAATTTGCACATAGGCCCTTGTTTATCCAAGCCACAGATTTATCAGGAGGTCTGGTAGGTTCGACAAAATGGTACTCTCCAGTAGGTGATGAGAGTTTTTGAGTTTGGTTCGAGAAAAAGGGTCAAAGATGGCCCTCTTGCCTGGCTTCGTTTTGCGTAGGTACTCAGTAGTTGTTTTTGCAGTCTACAGTTACAATTTATTGCAGAATTGTATCTATACCCATTTATAGCTATTAAACGTACTTCCATTTTATTGTTTTAGGTTACGGGATGTCCCAGTCCTGCGGGCACCTGGATTTCTACCCGAACGACGGCAAAGAGCAACCAGGTTGTGACATCACACAAACTCCCCTAGTACCGCTCACCCTAATCAGGTAGATAATCTGGAAATTTCTAGTCAGGAAAGATAACTAAACTCTTGAAATTTCGTAGGGATGGGCTTGAGGAAGCCTCAAGAGTTTTGGTGGCATGCAACCATGTAAGAGCTATCAAACTGTTCATAGATAGTATCAACAGCAAATGTCCATATATAGGTGAGTATATCAAACAAAACTAAAGCTAATAGCTGGGTAGCGACAAATAAACAGCGAGGTGTACTCTTTAAACTTTTATATTTCCTAGCTTTCGGAGTTCTTTGACTCCTTCTTCAGGGTTACAATAAATGAAAACAAGAGTATACCTACATGTATATACGAAGCATAGTCTGATGAGAACACCTCACATTTTGAACATTTATCATATAATATACTATACAAGCAGTTGGAAGAACTGCATATCTCATTTATTATTATTATTATTATTAATCATCGGTTTATATAAAAAACCAGTTCACAGAACATACTCCGCTATCATGTGGCAGTTGATCAAACAATAAAAACATATCATTTTTGAAGCTCATTTTTTGTCAAATATTTTGTACTTTGAGAATGTCTTCGGACGTGGCAGAACATGGCCTACTCTACTCACTAGGCCGGAGCATTGAAATATGGCAACACTGAATAGCGGGCCGAGCTTTTATTTGTTTTTAAGTCATTAGTGTAATCTTCCAAGAGTGAAAAAGAAGATTGGAAGGTGATTTTTAATGTGTTTCTAATTATTTACCTGCACAAACGAAACTATAAAGATGAAAAGATGCCTGCAAAGTCTATAGTACCAGGTTGCACTAGCAATTGCGCTTCCAATAAAGGACATAAGCAGAAGTGGGTGAAAGGTATTCCTCGTAAGGGCTGGTTATATTTATAAGAATAAAGACAATAATTTACAAACATTTCCCAAGGATAAGACCTATTTTAAAGCACAATGTGGTCCTACAATGTTTTCTGGACCTCCCAAATATCACAGAAAAATACAGTTAATAGAACTCATCTGGGCACACCTACGAAAAGATTTGATAGTGAAGGGAATCAAGACCACCAAGAATGGCTTCAAAGTGACCTAATAGTGAATTTTTCTAGCTTAAGTGAAAATTTACAAAGTAAATTGAGTGTTCATTTAAGTGGAAGTGGCAGTAGGAAACAGGTTGCGTTTATTTTTACTTTGTAGTGTTTGACTACGATGAGCCAGACATCAGATGTAGGTGGTATTAGTAACAATGAATATAGACATTCATTTGAATCAATAAATAATAATTTGTTGGTGTTTAAATAGGTTTTCTGTTGATTTAATGTTAAAACCTTTTCTATGTCCAGCCAAAGAAAGTTTACAATTTTGTGACAGAGAATAAGTTGCCAATTTTACCACCATCCTGAATATTCCTTAAAACTTTGCAGTTCTTTAAAAATTGCACCTGACAGAAAATATGCCTTACATTAAAACTGTTGCAGAGGGTTTATTATTCTCGGAGAAGTACATTGTTTTACAAATTGATGAAATATCAGCCTGTATAAATGTTCTTGTCATTACAAAAATTATAAGTAGAATATGAAGGACAAAATTATTTGATAGGTATATTAAATACATGGTTGGTAGGCGTAACCCTTCCATCAAAGTATACAGCTCAAATTGCAGTCCTTATTCACAATAGGTATTGTTAAAAATTTTGATTTCAGGGCAACAGGTATAAAAGTAAGTATTTGGGCAATTGCACAAAGCAGTTTTAATGGAAATTGCAAAAGAATACATCAATATACATATAGATGAGATTGCTTTAGAGACATTTGTTCATGTAATCAACCCCAAACTGATGAAATTCTGCTTGAATTAATGTTGTTAATGTAGCAAATATTTTTATTAATAATTACACTGAAATAGTTCAAGACAAAATACAGACTGACAAAACTAAAAAGAGGAAATCTAATGGAAATAAGAAATGTCTAACAGAAGGGAAAATCTCTAAATCCAAATACATGTACATTTTTGTACTGTTACTACTGGCATTTTTCACCATTCTTATTTTTTCAAAAAGTATTTTTCTTAATTTATCAACCGAGATCAACTCTAATACATATAAAATGTAATAATTATTCTGAAACTATAAAACAATTTAAATTTTCCGCGGAATGCCCGCCGTTCGGCCCACTGTAACCGGCCCACTATTTGACAGCTAAGCGACGTTGCCACATCTAAGGCTCCGGCCTAGTGTAGAGTCGGCCATGGGCAGAAGCGTGAGTAAACGGTTTATTTCAATGAATGAGGTCTATAAGTGAAGACCAATATAAATCTGAGATGTAACCACAGCCTTATTTCAGCTCACGCTTGTCCAAGTTATACCCAGTTCAAAGAGGGTAGATGTTTCACCTGCAAATCGTCTACTTCTTGCGCTATCATGGGATTCCATGCCGACCTAACTCCAGGGCTCATAGAATCGAACGATATACAGCCTCAGTCGAAGAAGGATGAAATGGTAGGCAACCGATATTTTCTGTCTACGGGAAAAGAGTATCCATATTGTCGTAAGTATATTTGAATCTACTGGAATGTGCGATTTTAAAGCTTGGTTACTTCATTTTAGATCGGACATATCGTATAACCATAGAGCTTGCAAGGCCTACTTATGCTGAAAGTTGGGTTCAAGGTCACCTCAAGGCCGCGGTCCATAGTCCGTCAGCGGTCATTTATGTTGATCTTACGCCATCTGGTGATGCCAAACTGGAACATGGTGCTAGGTAAGTAAACCAAATGACCTTTTCTCCTTTCCATCTCTATAGCTTTGGGAAGAAATGACATAATAGGGTACTTGCAGAAAAAAATATTATGTCGTTTACGTGTTCCTTAGAGCCTAGTAAACATGACATAATCACTTGTTTGGTTTTTTGGAATCGGCTGTGAGAGATATTCCAAAAATTATTTCAAATGCCGGAAAATGCCGCGCAAACAACCTCTGACGCCAGTGATTTCCTATAGTGATGGGATGGAAAGTATTGATATTCGACATCGATAGTCAGTGCTAACCTAACATTTTGACATTGATCATTATAACCACAAAACACAGTCACACACAAAAGTACAAAACCCAAAAGAATAAAAGTTAGGCTAGATTACTAATTCACTTTGTAGGGATGGGCTTGAATTATATTCTATCTTTGGATTCATTCATAATGGGATGCGCCGAAATAAAGTGATGGCTTCGATTAGTTGCGAATCTTGGTCACAAACAGGATGAACAGTGATACTTATCAGATATAAAAATGTATAGCAACGAAAATGCTAGTGGGTTAATTGCCTGTTTCAAATATGTTCAAGTATCAATAAATTGAGTCGCATTGTTAAAAAATTCAGATCATCTCTAGTTTGCAGTTGAATCTCACTGACCTGCGCTGTAGCAGTATCGATTGTCGATATCGATAAGATACCTACGTCAGCCCTTGTTTTAAGTCACGTGGAAAAATTTGAATATATCCTTATTTTATTTTGCAAATATGTTTTTTGGCCGTCAGTAAAATCATGTTTTTTGTTTCCTACTGCTTCTTGATATGGTTTTCTTTACGCTATGTATACTCCCGAGGCGATTTCACGACCTCTACCGTATTATGGCTAAGCTCCATCGAAACAGGTTGTCCGGAATTTCGGTATATAAGACGATTTCCCACATCGTAGGAATGACCTTGGCTAGGCTCAGTCCAAAAATAAGTTTAGCATTTTTTGTATAGGTACAAAATGTTTTAGGCTTACGATTTTGAACGCTTTTCAAACACTCTTCATACATTCGTTTTCACAATTCAGTGTCTGGAATCATCCTTTTTCATCGGTATTCTTCTAGGACTTAGGATAATAGGAATGCGGTTATAACCACTCAAAACCATGAAGCACCTATAATGAGATCAAATTTATCACTTATATGTTCTTTCGTTACGTTGGAGTCAAATGAGTATTATTCTCTTATGAAATTTTTTCGGGCATTAGAAAAGTTGAAAAGTATATTTATAAGTTTGCAAATATTTGTAAGTTCTTTTTATATACTATAGATATAGATTGTGAAGAGAGAGAGAGAAAGAAGGCTAAGAACAGCGCGCTGTTGCCAGTTTTCAATATGGTTTCTTAATTCCCGAACTATCATGGCTAAAATAACCAATAACTAATTCAAATGGTCTAATGCATTAATAGGTTCTTTCCAACAGGCCTGAATACCGTACAATGTATCGTCACGGACATGCGCATAACGTAAAATGCGTTCACGTTTTATGACCGTTCATGAAACGGTCCATAAAGCGTTCCAACAGATTTCGTTACTGTTCATGGGACGGTTTCTGTACGGTCAAATCGGTACTTGGTCCAGGGTAAGGACTGTGAGGACTAACATGCGCAATAGAAAGTAAATCGCCCGCTTGGCGCACAATTTCATTTTGTCATTTCTATGCGCCTTCTGTTTTCTTGCTTCCTTGAATCTTGAGTGTCGAGATTGAGTGTGATTTGATTTTGCTTCTTTTGTTTTTGCTGTTGCTTGTTGTTTGGCTGGCTCGTTTGTTGGCCGAAACTTCACCAAGGCCCAAAATGGAAATAGAACCAAAGGAATCAAACAATAATGTTATACATGGTATGTTATGTTAGATTCGGTCATTTTTATGGAAAACATAAACAGGTTCTTTGTTTATAGAGCTACAGGAATACCTGGTTGTGAGTGGCAACCATTATTAATGGCTAAAATTACCCAAATAATCGTCATTTTTTTTGTGGTTGATAGACTAACACCAAGTCATCGTCAGAACACTCCAGGCCTCGATCGATTTTAAAAAAGCTCTTGGCGTCTTGGTTTTGAACGGTGGCTTTTGAAATTAAATCGAGGTTAGTTTTTTTTGATAGCTGTCAGAACTGACGCGAGTCCAGTGAAATAAGAGAAAGAACCGTTCCAACAGATTTTCCTGTTTGTACGGTCACGAAACCATCCAAAATCAACGCATGCGCACCACAAACGATCCGAACAGTTTCGTGACGGTTCAGTGGACGGTGCAAAATATGCTGTTGGAAAGAACCTAATATAAACTACATATCCCAAAGAATATTTGTAAACACTATTTATTTTTGTTGCTACTCTTAAAATATGTTTATTCTGACTTTAAACACAAGAAAACACTAATTTATCATAAGAGCCCATGTTAAATTGCTGATTTTTATTTGTTAATAACTGTCTGAAACGATCAATAAAAAGTGTTGAATTTGTTAAGTTAGATACCTATGTGATAAAACTTACCAAAAATGAAAAAAAAAACGATTTCATCTACTAACCACTTTCGATAACGAACGTACTTAATGATTTTCGATATAAGTAAATATTTGCTACTGATTGTCCTATTTTACGGAAACAACAATGCTACATATTCAAATTCAAATTCTTTATTGCCCTTTAGACATTCAAACGAATGTATAGGATTCGTCATAAAAAAAGAGACATAAATACAAAAATACAAGATACAAAACACAGAGAAAATAGGTATATAAAACAAACAAGTATATAACAATCATAAACAAACAAATTCAGAGACAGCGTAGTAACACTGAGAAACAAGGAAGTCTTTCAGCTTGATCCTAAACTTATTGAGTCTTTAATATTTTTTGGCAATTTATTGTAGATTCTAGGTCCCAGTATATCGGGCGATTTCTTACCCACATTGTATTTAGCGAAAGCCACGTGCAGATCTTCAAATTGCCTGGTCACAACAGAGCATGAATTTTCATTCAAACACTTTTATTTATAAATGTATACACCGCTATTTCATAAATAAACAAAGACGCTAGTGTTAAAAATTCCAGACGTCTAAAACTATCCTTGCAGGACTGCCTACTGTTGATACCAGTCATGCACCGGATGGCCCTTTTTTGACTCAAAAAGACGTGCTGAGCATTAACTGTTGAGCCCCATAAACACAAAGCGTGCCTCAGTCTTGACTCAACTTGGGCATAGTAAACCGAAATTAGTTGAGTATGCGTAAGCACTGTTCTTAAATTTTTCAAAACATAAGACTGAGAGTTTATCCTTGCACTAAGGTACTCACAGTGATTTTTAAAGTTTAAGCTCGAGTCGAGATACAGCCCCAAAAATTTAACTTGCCTACCAATGGGCACTATTGTGCCATTGACAGCAACATGTAATGCAGGTGGTCTTTTCTGAGCATTATGGAATTGCACCAGGGATGTTTTTTCTGTGTTCATGTATAGTTGATTACTACCAAACCACTGGTGAATATTTTGAAGTAGCACTTCACAATCCTCCTGCAAAGTGACATCACACTTATTTGATATAACCACGGAAGTATCATCTGCATATAGAGTGAACTTAGCATCACAGTAACAGCTCTCCAAATTATTTATATATAAAGAGAACAGAACTGGTCCCAAAATAGACCCCTGAGGAACACCTATGGTAATATTGAGCATAGATCACAGAATACCCCAACTGGGCATTCTCCTGACTCAATCATCTTAACAAGAGCTCCATATAAACTGTGGATTGCTGTCGAGGTAGATTTGCCATTACGAAAACCGTGCTGATTGCTTGTTAAAGTATTATTTAAATTTAAAAATAACAAGAGTCTGTCTAAAAAGCAATGTTCGAAAATCTTCGAAAAAGTTAACGGTATTATACAACGAATTCGAATAGGTATTATACCTATTAAAACAACATGGCATAATTTTGTAGGTATACAGCAATAGCTACGCATCCCGTAGATCTGGCAGGAAATGTAAGAAAAGTGGAGTTGAACTGGGAATACGATATGAACGTACTCGAACCAAGAACTTTATGCCTGTTTTGGTGCAACGATCACTTATACGTTAGGAATGTCGTTGTAGAGGAGATGGAAATGCCAGGGAGAGGGTAAGTACTCGTATATACCACAGCATAGTAGACAATCAGCACAATATCTCAGGTTGGCGGCAATGGACTAGTATCACGAGGTTAAGAACAATTTTTTAATTGTTATAACCGCTTAGTGCATACAAAAATAAACGTACTGCTGCATTTCGTTACTTTCTACATCATTTTGTTTTTTAGTAATTCCATTCTAAATTTTAAAGAAAGGAATTCAAATTCAGCCAATCAGTGCCATCCCCGCGAATCATCAGCAGTGCATTGTTGCCAAGAACAGCTCCGACTCGCAAAACATTTACATTTCACGTAAACATGTTATTTGCTATCCCAAGTGTTATAAATATTTTGAAACTCATTTCTTAGCTTTCACATTTCTCATCTCCGTATTGAAGAACTGCATATTATCCACATAAAAGTCGTTCACCATAGCCATATCAACTTTAAGCAGGTTATCTGAATCGACTTTTGTGAATCCACTATCGATTTTACTCATACTTGTTGGTTATGTTATGATAAAATAACTCGAAACCTAGTAAAATGGAATAAAATAATATCCTGTACAAATAAACGCAAACAAATAATAATAACTTTAAGAATGTTAAAAATTACAGCCAAAGCCTAATGGAAAATGGAAATGACAATGACAATGACCGAATGACCGAATGACGATTGACAGGATTGACGGATCAGGAACCTTAACCTAGCTTTCGGAATTTCGGATCACGGAAAAACCAATATCAGACGGGAACAGAAGACAAGATAGATGAGCCAGATCGCGTACAGCTCCGGAATTTCGCGCGCCATCAGAATGCAGCAACACAGCACACATATCATATCTGTCTTTTGATTGGCTGTTCGCCTTTAGGGCAGTGACGTCACTGCCCTAGGAGAATTCAAATATTTTCCTTATTTTCACGGCTTTCCTGTGCCCAAAAAAATCGGAGGAAAGAATGAGATGCTTTTTATGACGTACTCTATCATATGCAACCAAAAAAAAATTCATGATACTAGTCCATTACACGCGCGTCCCCACTTTTGGATGATTATTTGTAGGGATGCTGCTAACGATACTTCGATACCTACTACACTAATATCGAGTAACTTTATATATAAGGTCGTTTCTGTGTGTTTGTAATTTACACTTATATGTTGTTTGTTTCCTGACCTGTGTTTGTTTCCTGACCTGGAAGACGCCATGATAGTATAGTTTTTTTAAATTTTATGGAAAAATTGTGACGATTATTAGCTGCATTAAGAAGTCATTTGCACTCAATGCAATTGCTGTTTTAAATTGGCAACCCTCAACGTTGTGAGTATATCTTTTTAAAAAATTTATTATATATTTTGAAACTAAATTATTTTTTTCTTCTAACTATATGTAGAAAGCCCTGAAGATGGCAATAAGCATTGCCGAAAGCTTGGCTGTTAGCACCAGAGTCCACAACCCCAAGATTTTCTCATCTAAATTAAGTTTTTTGGCCATAAGCTTCCTTTTTAAATAAAATAGGGGCATCATTTATGTAGGAAAAATTATGGGATGTTATTTGAAAATAAAAAGTTAGGGGTGAGTTCTAGGGGATGACGTACACAAATGCTTTGAATGGATGGTATGATAGACCGAATAGTACCTCGGAATTACAACTCAGTTCTTGCTTGAACCGTTTTTCGTTACGAAAATATAACGTGACAAGCAAATTCTGGAACACCCGGTATACAGTCGTCTAAATGCAAAACCCGACAAGTCACAAATTTTTCAAAATATAGTTATTTTGTTCATTATTTGAAGCGCTACCATTTTCTGTATTTTTCGCTTACAAAACCCGACATTAGATATTTGGCTAAGAAAACTAGACTTAGGTGCAAACACCGACAAGTCCAAGCGGTGTTTTATTTCAAACACCGACATGTCCACAGGAGCCAATACGGAGAACGGGAACAAGTTACATGTCGATCACACGAGGTGTTCTGACCGTTGTGTGTTTTTGTTTTATCCAGTCGCTGAAAATACGTTGTGGTGAATTCATGTGTTTTTAAGTTTAATGAGATTAATTTATGCTGTATTGATAAATTATTGATAAAAATAACCATGTTTTTTGAAAAATGCTTTGGATGCGGATTTTGGAGAGCCTACTTCAACAGAAGCTAGGTCCACATTAATGCAGAGGATCGAAGCTAATTGTGAAAATGCATTTGCTGGTTCTGAAGAATTTTGTTTGTCAGAAAATTTAGATTTTGACGTTTAAACCTTGTAACCCTAGAAATATATCCTTTCTAGTATCTAGCTTTATGTTTATAGTTTCTGTCGTTGAGCACAGTGTTTGATTAGATTCCTTTATATTCAGTAAAATAATCCAAATTGATAAGGGTTTTTCAATTATTTTGATCCGATTCCACAAAAATAGCAGTCAAACACGACGTGTCCAAATTTAAAAGTCTTTACAAAAATTATATGTCCTAGATTTTGGGGCGTTAGGACGTAACATCCTAAAACATCGTATATTATCATACTCTCGATTTAGTATTATTTTCGCTCATAATAAGACTTTGATCTGTTTTTCTTGTAAAATTTGTTACCGTGGACTTGTTGGGTTTTGCATTTATACGACTGATATTATCCCTGATAGTAATATTCCGTATTACGCTTGTTTCAGGAAAAGAGATGCCCAATTCAGCACGAAACTTTGCACCAAGGGTAAAAAGGACTACGCTGACATACCTAACAGGGGAAAAGGGATTTTCGTGGATGGATGTGTTGTCTCAGAGAAATCAGCTAGAAGCTGACGATACTAGTCCCTTTTGAACTTTTATTAGAAATTCCGACTGAGAATGTGTCATAGACTAAGTCAGTTTCTTGCCCAGATTTGGGCATTATAAGTTATAATAAAAGCATAGATATCATCGGTTTTGAAAAATCGGTTGTAGTTCCATTTTGGAACTTTAAATATTTGTGATTTAGTTGTATTTATTATACAGAGTACAAATATCTTATTACCGTTTAAGGTTAATTTTAGGGACATATTGACGGTGATAGGGTTGTACCATTATCCATTTTATACTTATCATACTATATGCCCAATGGTACGCAATTTTAATGGTGCACCGTATGGTCTCAATAATAGAGCGCTGAAAATATTTGACCTTTCTGTCCCATAAAAATATATAATAGGGTACTTGCAGAGGTCGTGAAATCGCCTCGGGAGTATACATAGCGTAAAGATAACCATATCAAGAAGCAATAGGAAACAAAAAACATGATTTTACTGACGACCAAAAAAAGATATTTACAAAATAAAATAAGGATATATTCAAATTTTTCCACGTGACTTAAAACAAGGGCTGACGGCACAGGTATCTCATCGATATCGACAATCGATACTGCTACAGCGCAGGTCAGTGAGATTCAACTGCAAACTAGAGATAGTCTGAATTCTTCAACATTGCGACTCAATTTATTTATAATATTTGAAACAGGCAATTAACCCACTAGAATTTTCGTTGCAATACATTTTTATATCTGATAGGTATCACAGTTCATCCTGTTTGTTACCGAGATTCGCAACTAATCGAAGCCATAATTTTATTGCGGCGCACCCCATTATGAAGGAATCCAAAGGTAGAATCTAATTCAAGCCCAACCCTACAAAGTGAATTAGTAATCTACCTTAACTTTTGTTCTTTTAACTTTTGTACTTTTGTGTGTGAGTGTGCTTTGTGGTTATAATGATCAATGTCAAAATCTTGGGTTAGCACTGGCTATCGATATCGAATATCGATAGCCAGTGCTAACCCAATACTTTACATCCCATCACTATAGGATATCACTGACGTCGTCAGAGGTTGTTTGCGCGGTATTTTCCGGCATTTTAAATAATTTTTGGAATATCTCTCACAGCCGATTCCAAAAAACCAAACAAGTGATTTTGTCATGTTTACCAGGCTCTAAGGAACCCGTAAACGATATAATATTTTTTTTCTGCAAGTACCCTATTCTTTAAAAAAGATGTTATGACGTCGTTATCGCCTAAAAGAAATTGATCATGTATCAAAGAGTTTTCGAGATAGCGTCAAAATCATCATGCCTTGAAAAGTGAATTTCAGAAACATTACAAATAAACGAATTTGTTTTAAAGAGGCACTAAATAATTAACCGTGGACTTTACGGTAAAAACATGCCCATATTTCTAGTTATCCATTGGTACCATAAACTTGTTTTAAATGTGGTAAACATAGGCAATAATAAGATTGTATTTAAGCTTTAAAAGCATAATGAATCTCCGAGAGTTCAAAGCTTCACTAGCAAAAACTTATCACCTGATTTACAATTTTTGTTGCAAGTACTTGAATAATATGCTGTTACATTATGATTAGTCATAAAAGGTGACCATTTGGTGAACTGTGGAAAGTAGGGATCTAGATATTTATACAGTGGTTCTAGGACTCTTATATCCTTTTTCTACCAATCTATGTATGTATATACTGAAGTATTCTTTTAAACAAATCAAAACGTTTTACAATCACAAGCTTCTTCGAATCAGTGATGCCAACCCTACTGAAAAATCAGTAGATCTACTGAATTCACCCTTAGTCTACTGATCTACTGACTTGTGTTGGAAATCTACTGATACATGGAATCCTATTTTCAAATTCACTGAAAAACCGCGCCACTACTGATTTTTCCACTGGTTTCATTTATAAATCTACTGAAATCTGTATGTAATTGTTCTGAAATATCCATTCGTCCCGTCTACTATTTGGCAGGCAGCGCCATCAAGTAGCGAGCCACTTGACTTGGTAGTGTACAGAATACAAGGAACAGGGTTCGGTTTTCTTGGAGCATCTGAGCTTCAAAAGTAAGCCGTTAAAATGATGCTACGCAGGAATTCACAGCCACACACAGATACGGTAGTAACGCTATCGCGTGTTTCGTGTTTTAACATCTTACGTTTGTAAACAGGGGTTGTTGTTGTCATTGTATTATTTTCATAAACAAAAAAATTAAGTCAAGTTGATTGACTCAGAACTTCCCACACATAATGATGATAACATTTTATTATTTTCCATTGCATGAATCTATAGTCTAAAATCCCCTTGCAACTAAATTCTCGCCCATCCGCCAGCAAAAACAACATCCAACACAAAAACCTTTGTAAATAGTTTCTTGCGTCTCGCTCCTTAGGAACTAGGGCACCACAGTTTTTGTCTGCGTGCTTGAACTGGACGATGCGAAACGATCAAGAGCCTCCAACCCGTCCAAAAACGAAGTTTGAGCTGATTTTATGTTTTTGGTTTTTTGATTATTACTGCGCCGCCACTGACACGGTTTTTCAAAAACAGAGTCGTTTTCCATTCTCGCAGCGGTAATAAATTCTGTGTCAAAATTTTATTAACTTCAATTCAATAATTTTCGCTTTACGCAATATACATAGAACGAAATAAAGCAAAACTCTTATGTACAGATCACAAAATTGGTTTCTGTAATAGGCAAGCCAATGTTCGGATGGACCTAAAAAAGTGTAATATGCCGCTAGGTATTTCTTCTACAGGTCAATAGACGGACCATTATGAATACAACAAATTTTTCAGTTTTACTATCCCCCACCCCCCAACCGCCCCGATTTCACCCTACCCAAAAAAAAAAATTGAAAATGATCAGAAACCCCTAAAACGCCTAAAGACAAAGTTTGAGCTGTTTTTTATAATTTTTAATTTTATTATTGCCGCGCCGCCAGTGACCCGATTTTTCCAAAACATACGCGTTTTCCATCCTCGCCTTGGGAGTAATACTATGTCAAAATTTCATTGAAATCAATTGAACAATTTTCGCGCGATATCAAACGATCTAAAACAATACTCGTATGTATACAAACATCACAAATTCTAAGTCCCGTGGTTTCTATTATAAGCATGCAACGTTCGGATGGACCTAAAAAAGTTTATAATGCTGTTAGGTTTTTCATTCAAATATCAATGGACAGCCCATTATGAATACAACAAATTTTTCAGTATTACAACCCCCCACCCCCCAACCACACCAAATTTACCCTCACCCAACAAAAAGTAGAAAATGATCAGGAACCCCTAAAACGCCTAAAAACGAAGTTTGAGGCATATTTGAAATTTTTCGTTTTTTGCTAATTACTCCGCCCCCCGTATAACGATTTTCAAAATTATAGGAACATTACCTACTACGACCCCACAGCATAACGCTGCCCAAATTTCATAACAATCCATGCAGCGGTTACTGAGATTACGAGGGTAGAAGAACGCGACAGACAGACAGACCGACAGACAGACAGACCGACGAAAATGAGTGACGTGGATTTTCGTTATGTATACATCATAAAACGCCCAAAAAGTGAATTATCTCAAAATTGAAAATTTTCGCGATCACAATACTCCCCTCACCTATCGGTATGGGAAGTAAAATTCCTAGAGCAACCTAAAATAGTCTAAAACCAGGCAAAATAGGAATATGGTGTCCAAAGGGGTTTGAGTGACGCTTGAGAAACGCTTCTCCGCTGAAAACACCAATGATTAAGCGGAAGTCACCCAGTCATGTTGGCTGGCGCTGAAGCGCTCTGAAAAAGCGTTGATTCCTTAATAACGAGAATTCTACTGATTCTACTGATCTACTGAAAACGGTAAAATCCAGTTGGCAACACTGCTTCGAATGAGGATTAACTCTTGTATAATTCGAACTATGAAGCTTCCACCTATGTAAACATTGTGATACTTTTTTATCTATATAATAATAGTATTGTTACATAAGTTAATAAATATATTTTTTAAGTACGTGTTTCAATCTACCATGTAAACAGTTAAACACAGCTTAGGTCAGGAAACAATCAAATATGTTTTGACCCTAGCAAAAAAAATCACAATTAGTACTTGCACCTTTTAAGACATATGTAAGGCAAAACTATATGGAATTCAATTCAACTCTGTCACTTTTTCTAAAATTATCATGCGGATCCTTCCTTTATATAACATATGTACAGGGTGACCGACGGGAACCGGACATTTTTCAAATGGTTAGTATAACGCCGCTAGCTGTGGTAGGGATGGGATTCAGGTATCAGTCGCCAATGCCATTTCAGTACCTATGGAGCAGTGGACCGTAGAGCACCGTATGTTCGCTTATGACGCGTATGTTAAAAATGCTGAGTCTGTCACGGCCGCGCAGCGACTGTTCCGCGTTCTTGGACGCCACGATATTATTCCAAGCCGCAATACCATTCTCAGATGGGTTAACAGTTTGAGAACAGCAGGAATGATTGTGAAGACGATTGAAGATACCACATCAATCGAAACGTTGTAATCGAAAAATTATATAGACAATGGAAGTCCGAAGCAGACCTTTTGAAACATCTATCTTGTCTACAAATTTCAAACAACAGTATGTAAAAATGTACTTTTAAATGAGTTTTTTTACAAAAAAAACTTCCTTACATGAGGATTAACTTCTTATATATGAGCTTGTCCTAAGGTTCTACTTATGTATAATAAAACACATTGAGATACTTTTTCATCTATATAATAGTACGTACTATTGTTACATGAAATATAAAATAAATTTTTTACTTATGTACAAGTTTCAGTCTATCATGTAAGTACAGTAAAAAATTGTGCGAAGTATAAATAAGTATAACATCTGAAGTTGTATCAAGTGAACTTATTGGTAAACAACCTAAAATATGGACAAAACATGATTAACTAATGGCATAATAAACTTTAAATTCTCAACATCGTAAAGAATGGCACATCCAGTTGCAACGTACGTTCTGAAAATAGTACTACATGTGTAAAAAGGTGGTTCTCCTTTGTTTACTTTTGGTTTACTCCTGCCAGTAGCAGTATTCTTAATGAAAACATTGGACATAAATAAACAACTTTTTCAAATATTTTTTTTCGTAAACTGAAAAATAACCGAGATACAGAATCAAAAAAAGTAAATCTGGGGTTGTTGTCAGTGGACGGACTGATCAGTTGTCACTTTTGCAAACAGAGAAAACGTCGTGAGAAATAAAGTTTACGAGGACGAAAAAGAAATAAAGTTTGATTGAAACCATCCTAGGCCCCCCTGTCTTACAACTGCAGAAGTGGGATTCCCGAGCAACCACATAATATTTTGGATGCATTTATGAGAAATACAACGTATTTATGAAATTAAGAGGGACCTAACCTAAAAGAAGCCAAGATAATGTAAAAATGGAACATCCACAGGACCCGAAGGATAATGAAAGTGTGGAACTAAAGACTCTTCCACCGATTCTAAGCTCTCACATGTTCCAGGTCGTGCAACTGCCTCAAGTATAACGGACGTAGTGACTTATTTGCTACAAAACGCACAAATGCTACAGATGCTATAGGTAGGACAGACAACAGCATGAAAAACTTCAGCTTCAGCATCATGCCGGATTTATCAAAAACAATAGAAACATTCAATGGTGAAAGTGATTCAGACAATGCCAGGCACTGGTTAAAAAACATCTAGAAACGACAGGAGCCCTGACCCTTTTATATTTCAAACGTTCCCCAAGAATTGTCTAATGGTAGACCGATTAGCCTCCTTCCCGTTTTGTCCAAGGTCTTGGAAAAAATTGTCAAAGAACAAGTATTAGATTATGCTGAGAGTTGTGGCATTATCCCTAAAAACCAGTCTGGATTTCGTAGTGGACACTCCTTAACGACAGCTCTTTTGAATATGTCTGATGACATTTTCAGATCTCTTGACAAAAAAAGTTCTACGGCTCTGGTTTCAATTGATTACTCTAAGACCTTCGACAAGATCAATCACAAGCTACTGGTTGCTGAACTGAAATTTTTTGGCTTTGATTCCACGGCTATTTCTTTTTTTTCACAGTTATCTGACAGATCGAGTTCAATGTGTATGTGTTAGTAATAATATGTCTGATTTTAAATCTATCTCCTCCGGTTCCCTCAAGGTTCCGTTTAAGGTCCCTTGCTTTTCCTAATTTATGTTACCGATTTACCCTCACAAGTCAGATATTCTAGTTTGCAATCGTATGCCGATGATACTCAGATCTTATACCACTTCAACCCAGATGATTTACAGGAGGAAACCCAGATGATTTACAGGAGGAAATTGAGAATTTGCAATCTGATCTGGACTATGTTATCTTGTTTTCTAATAATCATAATTTGGCAATCAATCCCACTAAATCTAATGTTATCATATTTTGACCTGACTTCAAAAGAGACGATATCTGCAAGCAATTCATACTAAAGGTTGGTTCAAATCCTCTACAACTATCTGACGAAATAAAAATTTTGGGTGTCAAATTTGACCACCAACTTAGGTTTAAGGGACTTATCTCAGACTTAGAGTTCTGTATGCCAACAAACACTTACTCAACTTTAAGATAAGGAAAAAGTTATGCGAAAGTATTGTTATTTCTATTCTCAGTTACTGTGATATTGTATATTTTCCATGTCTTGATCAGGCTATAAAGAAACGTCTTCAAGTCGTTCAAAATAATTGCATTCGCTTCATTTAGGGTTTAAGGAAGTTTGGCCATGTGTCGTTAAAATACTCCCATCTAAAATGGATGAAACTTGGTGATCTGGTAAGATACCATTTTATTGTTTTTATTAAAAAGCTGATTTCAACTGGTAGACCAAAGTATTTATTAGACAAGTTAACATTCTCTTTCGAAGTACATGACGGAGAACTGCGTGATGTGAGAAATATTAGAATACCTCCGCGCTCATCTACCCTATTTAAACGTAGTTTTAGCTATAATGCAGCCAAGCTGTATAGCTCTCTTAGTTCTAGTGACAAAAATTTGTCAACATCTTGTTTTCGTAGAAAAATTAAGCAGCTTATGTTTCAATAATGGTAGTACTCGCCGCATTTCTGTTTTCGATTCCGTCTCTGTTCACTTCTTTTTTTATTATTTATATTTTAAGCTTTCTTCATATATTTTTGGTAAGGTTATCACCTCACGTTTGTTAGCTTATTGTGTTTTGTGTAATGTTGCTATTATGTAAACATATAGCTTTTGTGGTTGAGTGTAAAAGTAGCTGATTAGCTAAACTTCGCCACAATAAGCTCTGTATTCTGCTACACCATGTAATTGGTTAATAAAGTCGTATATTATTATTATTATTATTATTAAATTGCTAAAAGTAGTCTGAAGAAGCGGCAAGATATTGGTTTATGGGAAAATCAACCGAGCTCACGAACGAGCTGCCACGAGTTCAGATCTGCTTTTCGGAAAACCATTTTATTCGTTGATAACCGAAACAGATAAGTGGAAGAGGATATAAGAGTGTGCGCAAACAACATGCCACAATGTTGTCAGATACTTCCATCTTAAGGTTAGTTTCTGGAAGAGGCTTGGACTTTAAAGGAAGAAAAGAACAAATAGCAATTGGATCCTGAGTAAAGAGTTAAACAATTTCATTATGTCTCGCCAACATTATGATGAAGATACCTTGTATCAGGATATTGTGAGTTACGAAAGGGTAATAGTTGCTAGGAAATCCAGGTTCAAGCAGGATGTCACAAGAACAGACCATAGAAAGCACGAAGAGAAACCAGATGATAAGCCAAAGCAAAAAAACAGTTGCTTCGACACCTTCAACTGTAATGAAAGTGGGCAGGCAGTGTACCAGTGTACGAAACCACCTCGATCAAAAGCCGCACTACGTTGAACTGAGTGCAATAGTTGTGTTCCACTGGTAAAGTTCTATTGCACTGCTTGATTTTTAGTATGTTCCTCTATCCGCATTCTTTGAGTGTAGTGCGCACTCAGGGCAACTTTTTCGCACGAGCCTCGGGATCTCGTGCTGTAGTGCCAGTGCAAATATGGCTTCAAAAATGTCAGATTTTCTAATTTTAAATGAATTGCTAGAAAGCGATGAAAGTAGTGATGATGAAGAAGAAATTGCAATGTTATTGAAGGAAAAGCGAAAAATGCCGAAAGTTATAAAATTTGTGGAAACTAGTACACAAATTCAGCGATAAAGAGGTATACACTTTTTTCTAATCTATCTAAGAAAAGATCAACATTCCACAGCTGGTAATGTTTGCACAAACTATAAATGCATTCGAAAATCATTTCATACCACGTCGAAATATAATATTCAAGAGGTACAAGTTTAACACGAAGATCCAGTAGCCGGGTGAGCAGATCGAGTGTTTCATAACCGAGCATTGTCAATACGGACAATAGAAAGAAAAATTGATTCGCAATAGAATCGTCGTAGGGATGGAAGATCGCAGAACCAGAGAAAGACTTCAGTTCTACGCTAACCCTCATGCGAGTGCGTTCTTGAAGCAAAGCAAGCCGAGCTCCAAGCGAATCAGAGCAGAGAATAGACTACCGGAGTCGTGATGTCACATCTGTCATTTTGTTGACGTTGGTCAGGGATCACTTTCCAAACAAATTTGTTTGGCTGCGGTTTTTCCAGCGCTGCAAACCAACCGCCAGCATCGCCCACCACCAGCCCGTTCACAGTTGAGGACCTGATTCCGACAACTGTAAGAGCAATGATTTTACAACACCAAGAACGAGCAAAGATTTCCAGCCCAGGTTTTAGCAGCCCTCCTCTATCAGCGAGGACCCCTAATGCTGAAATTGCAGGCTAGAGTTCGTTTTAGCGAAACCCGAAATGGGCGATGAGATTGGTGTCAATCGACGGGGATTGACGCCCTGAGTCGAACGACATCACTCCTAGACTGAGGAAACGCCCCGGTAAAATTCTATGACACCTTAAAGTTTCAGTACCTAACCTCACTTATGCCAAACGGTCAACTTATCGAGGTCAAATTCGGTTTAATTGGTCGTTAAATAAGTGTTAATCAACTCTGCTTGATGTCCTGAGTCGAATTAGACCTCTTTAAGACTGAGGAAACGCTCCGATGAAAATCTGCGCCACTTTAAAATTTCAAACCTAACCTCAAACTTCGATATTTCGATGATTTTTAACGAAATATATGGTCAAATTATATATCGTGCGAAAGCGCTAGACGAGTACAACACAACGCCACCAGTCGCAACATCCTAAAATGGAAAATAAAAAAGTTATGATACTTTAAATGTTTCATGTTAAAGCTATTGAGGAAATATGAATAACCGAAAACCAGGTGAGTTTATGTTGAATTAGGTTTGTGTAAACGTATGACGGGGGGGCCAGACGTCACTGTTTTTGAATATTTTGAATAATCTAATCAACACAAGTTTCCCAAGTAGGATTCTCACCTGTTCGGTTTTTTTCCATAGCATGCGGAGTAGGGCCCAGAAGAACTTATTTTGATTAATTTCCAATTAAGTCAAGATATCAGGTTGAGTCGCTAGACACACTTTTTTACCTCAACCAATTTGCTTTCTTTATATTGGGTAACCTATTAGAATTTGAGAATTTCAAAGTAGCGTAGACTTTCACCAAAATGTTTTCTTGCGCTGGTAATGGTCTAATTCGTCTCAGGACTTCAATCCGAGTCGATTAGAACCCACTTCAGCGTCAATAATTCAACTAGTTTGGTTAAGTTCGGTTAGGTTTGGAATATTCAAAGTGCTGTAGTTTTTCATCGGAGCGTTTCCTCAGTCTGGGAGTGGTATCGTTCGACTCAGGGCGTCAATCCGCGTCGATTGACACCAATCTTAACGCCTGTTTCGGGTTTCGCTAAAACGAACCCTTACCCAAACGTTGGTCTCACGCAAAGGTAGGTTTAATTAATATGAACTGGGACGAACTTAAAGTAGAGTTGGATCGAATGTTTTACTCTCGTACTGATCGCATATCTGTAATGAGACAATTTGAAGCTCCCAAATGGAAGCGAGGTGAAAGATCACCACTTATTTCAATGACAAAGTCATTCTAGGGAATAGGCCTAACTTACCTGAATTATATCTTATAGAATATGTCATCGATGGATTCAATAATGATGTGTTAGAAAGTCAGGCCCGTATCAAAGATTTTACATCTTTAAATGATCTTGTAAGAATTATGTCAAATATTAGTAACAACGATCGTCACAATTCATCAAAACATAATAGGGTACTTGCAGAGGTCGTGAAATCGCCTCGGGAGTATACATAGCGTAAAGAAAACCATATCAAGAAGCAGTAGGAAACAAAAAACATGATTTTACTGACGGCCAAAAAAAGATATTTGCAAAATAAAATAAGGATATATTCAAATTTTTCCACGTGACTTAAAACAAGGGCTGACGTCACAGGTATCTTATCGATATCGACAATCGATACTGCTACAGCGCAGGTCAGTGAGATTCAACTGCAAACTAGAGATGATCTGAATTCTTTAAAAATGCGACTCAATTTATAGATACTTAAACATATTTGAAAGAGGCAATTAACCCACTAGCATTTTCGTTGCAATACATTTTTATATCTGATAGATATCACAGTTCATCCTGTTTGTGACCGAGATTCGCAACTAATCGAAGCCATCATTTTATTTCGGCGCATCCCATTATGAAAGAATCCAAACATAGAATTTAATTCAAGCCCATCTCTACAAAGTGAATTAGTAATCTAGCCTAGTGTAGAGTCGGCCATGAGCCTAACTTTTATTCTTTTGACTTTTGTACTTTTGTGTGTGACTGTGTGATGTGGTTATAATGATCAATGTCAAAATGTTAGGTTAGCACTGGCAATCGATATCGAATATCAGTCTTTTACGTCCCATCACTATAGGATATCACTGACCTCAGAGATTGTTTGCACGGCATTTTCCGGCATTTGAAATAATTTTTGGAATGTCTCTCACAGCCGATTCCAAAAAACCAAACAAGTGATTTTGTCATGTTTACTAGGCTCTAAGGAACGCGTAAACGACATAATATTTTTTTCTGCAAGTACCCTATTATGTAAAACGTAGTCCAGCTCATAGAGATAGCCATGTAGAAGATATTCGCAAGTGTTTTAACTGTTTTGAGACTGGTCACTTAGCTGTTAAATATCCTAAGCTTTAAAGAGTTGAAGGTTCATGTTTTATTTGTAGAAAAATGGGTCACAAAGCGCCAGATTGCCCTAGAAAATAGTCTATATCTAATATTAGTGATAGCCAAAACTCTTCCTCAACTCCAGGTACAAGTTCAACTGTTTCCACTATTGACAAAGATAATTCATTAATCGAACATTCATACCAGTTTCTCATGACTTTAGAGTTTGTAGCAGATGAAAGTTTGCGTAGCATTACTGCCAATGCTATGTTAGACACAGGCAGTCCCGTTACTCCCATAACTCTTCTTTGAATATAGCAGATATATTCAAAGACACAGTTAAAATAAATGAATCTGTTGTGCCTATAAACTTATATGTTGTTTCCAATGAGAGCTATCATAGGAAGAGATTTTACATCTTTGCATGATTTTAAGACAACTTTTTCAAAGTTACGAATTAGCAAAACACTTACCTACTTTATTACAGCCATACGTTGAAAAAACAGACTCGTACATCAAGAACTCAGCCCATTTCATTTCGAAAATCAAAAACATACAGCTGGAAGAATCCGACATACTGGTCAGCTTCGACGTGGTGTCATTATTCACAAAGGTGCCATTAAACGATGCAATCGAACACATCAAGAACATATTTCCAGAAGACATTACAAACCTTTTCAAGCACGTGTTAACGACAAGCTACTTCGTCTGGGATGCCAACATGTACGAACAAATTGAAGGTGTAACCATGGGAGGCCCTCTAGTCCGGCCCGGTAGTAGCGAACTTTGTAATGGAGAAGGTCGAACAGGCAGCCTTGAAAAGCGCTCAATACAAGCCCAAGGTATGGCTCAGATACGTGGACGATACGTTTGTCATTTGGAACCAGGGAAGAGAAAGGCTAGAAGAATTTCTAGAACACCTGAACAGCGTGCATGAAAACATCAAGTTCACCATAGAGGTAGAAGAAGACAAAAAACTCGCCTTCCTTGATGTTCTTCTAAGAAGAAAAGGAGTTACATTAGGACACAAGGTATATAGAAAGCCAACTCATACTGATCGGTATTTACATAAAGAATCAAACCACCACCCATCTCAGAAGTACGAAATTATTCGAACTTTGACAGAACGGGCTAGAAAAGTGTGCGAACCAGAAGAACTCGACACCGCACTGGAACATCTAAAGAATGCTCTTAAGGCAAATGGTTACACAGAAAAGGAAATAACAAGAACAATGAGAAGAAATAGGGCAAAAACAGAACCTAAACCGATAGCAAAAGCTTTTCTACCCTATGTGCCTGAAATAACAGACAGAATAGGAAAAATGTTAGGAAAGAAAAACGTCAAGACCATCTACAAGCCCACAAGAAAGATACAGGAATATTTGAGAACGGTGAAGGATAAAAGAGACCCCACTCACAACACCGGGGGTTTATCGCATACCATGCACCTGTGGGAGTGTATACATAGGAATAACGAAGCGATCTATAAACACGAGAATTGCAGAACATAAGGCTAGCTGTCGACTAGGCCATACGGACAAATCAGCGGTAGCCGAACATGCGATTAAGGAGGGAAGCCACAGGATCAAGTTTGAAGAAACTTGCCGCAACGTCTTCGTACCATGCCAGACTTCACAGAGAAGCCATCGAAATACAAAAACATCATAATAATTTCAATAGGAAAGAAGAAACACAGAAAGTCAACCGGACATGGGTACCCATCCTAAAGGACTTGAAGACACTACCACATCACGAAGGGGCGGGGCTACCAACGCTACCTGGTTGGGCCACGTCACCATTAGCCGGTATAAATACAGGTGCAGATCCACCAGCCGTCAGTATTTTGGAAGTCGCGAAGAGAAATAGCTTCTGAAGATGTCATCCACTCGTCGTGGTGAGACGTCAAGCTTTAACGCTAAACGACGCCGGCCTAAAAACCCAAGAACCACAAATTCATTACACAGTATAGACAAAGTTCTTGTATGTACCACTACCATTGATTATGACATGTACCTCTACAGTAGTTAAATTATTTTGCTAGTGTTTCATAATGGTAGTGGTACAGTCCTTTAAGTATGTGTAGTTCTTGAATTAATCACTTTAGACCCCAAGTGTGCTAGTTGGTTGGAATTCTTTTATCGGGAGGAACACAGAAAGGCACAAATATACAGGGTGTCCCATTAATAATTTTAATTCCGACGTCACGTGACCAAAAACAAATACCTCAATAATAAGAAAAGATACAACATTTGCTCGAATTTACACCCCCAAAATTATAATTCTCTACTATTGCCCAGTTCCGATATATTGCTTGTCTTAATCGTCGTGGGACACCCTGTATTTCTAATGCGCATGCGCTCAGCTCTAAAATGGAATCGAAATAGAACATGTTCTATTTTCCAGTCCAATTTTGACTCAAATTATATAAATGAAAAATAAATGGTATTAAATTGTAATGTACACCGTTAATAGAAAACTTTAAATGAGCCAGGTTCCATGGATACCAGGGGGTGATTTAGGCCCGATTGTACAGTCTCAGTTCAAGCACAATTCAAGGTTGAACTCAGTTCAAATATGGAAGTCCAGTTGTAGAAGGTCAGTTCAACTCTAAGCTCGGTTCACTAATTTATATTTTTAAGGTTCAGCTGAGCGCTCGAATTTGGGCGCTTAAACCAAGTTCTAAGGACCTAATGTGTCGTAACCTAATTTAATAATTTGATTTAGGGAAAATTTTGCAAAATCATTTGTTGTAAATTAAAGTACGTAATGGCTCAGTAGCTCAGAGAAAATCTCCTGGAACTAACAGATCGTGAAGACTTCGTTGAAGCAGTAGAAATATTAAGAACTGAGACTGTACAACCGGGCCTTAGTGCAAATGAACATATTGTTCTGGCCTATTTTTCCTTAAGTGAGCCACATAATCCTCATATATGTTGCAAAATTATGCTAACCCCCATAATACACCTTTTAAAACTGCAGTAGTGCAATTGGATACGCCATTTGTAAATAGAAGAAGTACTTACGATACAAATTGGACAATTCACGGTAAATACAATTGTTGGTTTTTACTGATTAATATGTATGAGAACCTTTCCCGTACATTTCTTATCTTCAATGAATTGTATAGCATCGTTGATCTTCGGCAGCTCAAAGTTTCGACTTACATGTGCGCTGATCATCCCTTCACTGGCTAGTTCTAACGTATCCGCCACCATTGTTTTGTAGAGATGCCTGTTTTGCCTTCTTAACTCTTTCAGACTAACTATGGTAGTGAAGGAGTGGGGTTTAGGGGCTGGAACGGCTTTGTAGAAATAGGGTGCAGCATACAGCACCTTTCCACCAATCGAGACGCTGAAATGATTGAGGCCATCCAGATTACAACGTTTATGTTATAATAAGAGGGTACTGTACTAATAGATTAACTGATTAACACCCGTATGCACCGTTTGGCGATTCTAATCCTAGTTCCCTAATCGCGTTTTGCTAATCTTTGGCATCTAACCATGCACCGTCAAAAGATTAACTAATCCAGAGTGGAGATACGGCAAGGTTGTGTTTGCAAGATTGTTTTGACAGTGACAGTGTCAAAATTGTCAGTTTGCGGTGAATAGTAAATAAGTAATCTAATCCAGGTTTACGTAACTAATCGCGCAATTGACTTACGGTGCATACGGGTGTTACTCATAGATGTAGGAAAGTAAACGTCATTGTCAAAAAAGTGCTGTTCACAGAGTTAACATCTCTAGAGGGAGCCTAATTTGAAGATTGGCCAGCCAACATCTGTAGCGCTATTGCCACTCTTCTTCGTCCGCTTAAGGACCTTCTAGTTTCTTCAAAATCTGGCAGTTTCCGCAGTTTGAACACATGTTCCTCAAAGTATTTAACTGGGTATTTAACTATACATTCAAATATACTTGCAATGTAACTGATTTACGTGAAGATAATTTGTATTGATTTAAAGAAATCTCAAAAATGGTAAATTTCATAGGGGAATGTCGCAATAACTTCTAATATGTCGTAAATCTGGCAACCTACAATCGGCGTACCCTAAAGCTGTCATGTGGCTGTCATTGTAGTTGTGGTTATTGCGTGTGTCGAGATTTTTGTGATTTTAGTGTATATTTGACTGACTTTGTGACTATTTTTGTGGTGTGAATTAAATTATTTATGAACAATATTGTCATAATTGCATGATGAGACAACATAAAAAGTGCATAGTTTGCTGTAATAGCGACGAATCGGTGAACACTTCTTATCATAAGTGAGTATAGGTTTCGTTTTGGTTTTCAGTAGCGTATATATGGGGATAACTGGGAACAAAAGTAACTTAATGTATGTTTTGTGCACGCATTACATTCATGTCAATCAACATGAATTTTCCAAATTCCATTTTTTAAACTATTTGAGGACGCGAAATGCAAAAATGTATGCTACATTTACTTACAGAAAATCTATCTATGAGAATTTTATAGAACTGGATATTACCTAATGCAATTATTACATTTTATTGCTGAAGTAAAAACACGATGCAGCCATTCCAACAGGCTACCTTTCAGAACACTGTTAGATATGTTTTGAAAAACACTTCATGGTAATAATAAATTATCAACTGTTACAATGAAATTATAATAAGAGTAACTCTCTAAGTATAGCTAATACAACTTATTGGTATCAGTTTGTAACATCACAGTAATAATTGAATCTATTAATGAACATCCAATTTTAATATAAAGTCGCGCGCCACTGGTAATGACCTCAAGCTGTCAAAATTTCCGTTACATGTTGGCTGGTCAGCGACATGTGCATTTTGTTGTTTACACTCCCTCTATAGATGTTAACTCTGTGGTTTTTAATTAATCTTACCGCTTCGGTTAACAAATACGTTGTCAGAACCTCTAATTGACAGATAAATAAATAGTTTTCGGAGCAAGACACCACTGTAAGATGCCCCCTAACCTTGTTTTGAGCTACAACTTTGACACCATAACGTCAAAATAGCAGATAAGTACTGTAAATGTTGTTGTTTGAAAGAAAATCATAATTCAATAGTGTTCGCTGTAGTTTTCCTTAAACTGATGGACGAGTTGATTTTATTGGACTCCAGCGATGACTCAGATTTTGAAGATGCGATCTCGTTGGAAGTATTTGACAACAACAACATCGAATACAGAGCCGACCTTTACGGGAGATTCAACTTGGATATGCTCTCGGAACAGGAGTGTAAAGTGAATTTCCGCTTCGAAAAACGGCATATTCCGAGATTGGTACAAGCAAGGATCCGCATAAGGATTATTTGCCAGTACTTCTGTTAATAAAATTTGGTCGTCTTCCTTGGTAAAACGAACTCTTGACTTATTATTTGTAACACACTCTTTGAGCTTGACGAATTTGGAAGCATTTTTGTAAAACGAAGGATAATAATTGTTGCAGACCTACTCAAAAGTCAAAACCAGTGTCACTGTCAAAACCAAAACAGGTTATGATCTAATTTTTCTTCGTGCTGCGCATGCGTGTCGCGTTAATCGCTATGGCTATCGTCCGTACAATACAGGCATTTAGCGGTTACGATATACGTAAAACGAAATGCAAATGTCAAAGTTGTCAAATAGCGTTAAATGGAACATCACTTTGTAAGTAACGAAAACTGCCTAATAAGAGGGTACTGTACTAATAGATTAACTGATTAACTCATAGATGCAGGAAAGTAAACGTCATTGTCAAAAAAGTGCTGTCCGCAGAGTTAACATCTCTAGAGGGAGCCTAATTTGAATATTGGCCAGCCAACATCTATAGCGCTATTGCCACTCTTCTTCGTCCGCTTAAGGACCTTCCAGTTTCTTCAAAATCTGGCAGTTTCCGCAGTTTGAACACATGTTCCTCAAAGTATTTAACTGGGTATTTAACTATACATTAAAATATACTTGCAATGTAACTGATTTACGTGAAGATAATTTGTATTGATTTAAAAAAATCTCAAAAATGGTAAATTTCATAGCGGAATGTCGCAATAACTTTTAATATGTCGTAAATCTGACGACCTACAATCGGCGTCCCCTAAAGCTGTCATGTGGCTGTCAGTGTAGTTGTGGTTATTGCGTATGTTGAGATTTTTGTAGTTTTAGTGTTTATTTGAGTGACTTTGTGACTATTTGTGGTGTGAATTAAATTATTTATGAACAATATTGTCATAATTGCATGATGGGACGAAATAAAGGTGCATAGTTTGCTGCAATAGCGACGAATCGGTGAACACCACTTATCATAAGTTAGTATAGGTTTTGTTGTGGTTTTCAGTAGCGTAAAATATGGGGAAACACTTCATGGTAATAATAAATTATCAACTGTTACAATCAAGTTATAATAAAAACGACTCTCTATGTATAGCTAAATACTAATACAACATATTGTATCAGTTTGTAACATTACAGTAATAATTGAATCTATTAATGAACATCCAATTTTAATATAAAATCGTGCGCCACTGGTAATGCCCTCAAGCTGTCAAAATTTCCATTACATGTTGGCTGGTCAGCGACCTGTGCATTTTGTTGTTTACATTCCCTCTAGAGATGTTAACTCTGTGGTGCTGTCTGTTTTCAGTTGCAAATGTATCATTATGTTGTTTGAATGTTTACCATTTATCGCCATGGAGTCGTATTTGATTAAAGATTGCACTCAAGCTATTCAAGAGCACTATAAAAGTGGTGCAAAAATAAAAAGAGACATTTCGAGCGATTTTTAGATCGACATAATCACTTCTGTGACGCAAACTGTGAAAGATGATGAGAAACAGTTATCAGGCGTCACTGTACTGGTAATATTCAAGAGCTAGTTTGCAACACGTATTCTCTGACTGATTCAACCGCTCGAGCCAATTGACCATCTTTGACGGCGGATGTTCTTAGACTGGCTCATAAAACATCGTGAATGTGACTCTGTTTTTTTCTTCCAGAATCATCTTTAGCGATGTTGCGCATTTCACATTTAATGGGGCAGTAAACAAACAAAATTGTCGGATTTGGGATAATAAATATCACGAACAGGCAATGCATCGTGATGTGTCAAATTGCGGCCAAAATGCATATTTGGAAATGAATCTGTAAACACTGTAACCACAAATATTGTTCAAAGCTAATCAATTAGGCTACCAAATCATATGATTTGAATTTATTAGACTTTTTGTGGCGATACCAGCTACCATCCAAGACAACACGAACAACATTGTTGCTGAGATAAAATGCCTCTATTGGAAAATGTCATAGACAATGTCAACTATAGTATTGACGTCTGTAAATTGAGTCGGGTGAACACTTGATTAATATAATTTTTCATACAAGAATGGCAGAGATCAACCTCACATACAGGGTGTGTTTTTAGTACCGTCTCCACTACTGTAGAAGATGGCAAAAAAAGTTATAAATAAAAGTTGTAGCCACAGATATGCTCCTTGCTCAGAAAATATTTAGATTTATACAGGGTGATCCATAACTACAAATAAATTTTAGTAAACAAATAAAAGGTATATTTAAAATTTGTAGAAAAATCTATACAAAGATGAAATAGCATATTAAAAGCAATTCTTTGGTATAATAAAATATTGGCGGTTATATTTAAAAAAAAAAAGAGAAAAACTAGATTTTACATTCTACATCACCCTGTATACGAATATGCGTCACGGGCTTTTTTATAGCCGATTTTAAAACTGGAGGATATTTTTAATCTTTTCATGTAAAAAAAATAATTTTTTATTCATTACTTTTTGATACGCAGTACGTTCATTTGACCGGGATTTGGATATAAAAATGGTCATAACTTTTGAAATACCCTGTATAATGTAACAATGCCCCATATTGGAAGATCAGAAATCATTAGTAGAATTTGAATATGGAATAATATAAAAGGTGTCTCATTTAAAAAAATGCATGTTTGCATCACCACGTAGTTATGGACCACCCTGTATAGATCTGAATATTTTATGAGCAAGGAGCATATCCCTGGTTACAACTTTTATATACAACTTTTTTTGCTATCTTCTACATTAATGGAGTTGTCGACCGAGCTGAGCCGAGGTACTAAGAAACTCACCCTGTATAAAAAACTCCACTTGGATACAAAAAAAACATTTTGTAGTCTTCAATTCCGTTTACCTTACTGTGTCTATTGTGAACAACCCAATATATACTACATGTATAAGTTGAATACATACCAACTTCCTATAGTCTCCATCATGTTATCACCAACAGCATCATAAATGATGCTGGCACCCTTATTATCTGTCATTTTCATTAGCTGCTTCGAGAGTTTATCACTGAAATGTAGGGTTTCAAATGCTCCACGTTCTCTCACCAATTCTCCCCTTTCTTCAGTATCGACTAGACCTATTACCTGTGGAAATTATAATAATGTAGGTAATCGAGAAATATTTAGGCGGATATCAAACATAAATCGATATTATGCAACTCAGAAAAACTTTAAAACTTAAGACATATTTCTATACTCAAGTCAATCTACCAAACCAGTAACATTTCCCAGTATTTCTGTGGTCCCTACTTTACCTGTGCTTTATATATATTAGCAGCCACATCAATAGCTGCCAAGCCTAAACCTGCTGAGCCTGCAGATATCAGAATTCTTTCTTTCTCTTTTGGGGTTGCTAATTTGGAAAAGGCGTAGACAGCTGTCGAGTGTCCGTAAGCAATGACAGCAGCATCTTTTCTCTCTAGTTCACTTGGGATTCTCCATACATCGTCTACTTCTACCTGCAAGTATAGAAGAGTGAATCAGATCTGAGGGCAATAAATACAAATGAAAAATGAGTTTGAAATCTAGTAAGTATAAGTAATAAATGTGGCTAAACTATTATTTTCTATAAAGCTCTTCAAATGGTGCGTACAAAAATAAAGACACTTGTGTTGACCCATTCTAACAAAAAATGATTCCCTGAATACGCTGAATTAATTTTTTAAATGCATGTGTGTGGGTATGAAATGAGGCAAGCAATTTTGCAGTTTAGACATGTACTTAGTGGTGGTAGATACATTTTTAACATGATGAGGCCAGGTTAAGTATCGCAAATTCAATTTCAGAGAATTGGATAGGTAACTTCACTAAAACCACATTTCTTGTTGGCTTTGTTCTTCAATAAATCCTTCTTAATGGTGAAATTGAAGAATTAAATTTTTATGACTGTGAAGAATAGCAAAATCGACCCCCAAAGTGAGAATTCAATGCCTGGATGCATTCGATGGGAACCTAGCAGAATGAAGTGCGGTATTGCAATGGTTAGTCGCTAATATCAAAAACATGCCAACAGAAATACAACCGTACTGTGTAAACAAGCAGTCAAGTATTTTTATGTTCCAGTGATCTTAGAAATTTGTCCAGACCAGTATTATGTGCAAAGATACATGGGAAGGCTGTTTCATATTAAGCAACCAAGCTAGTACTTTCCAAGTTACAGGTTATAGAATTACAAAGTATAATATGATATGACCAATACAATACTATTAATTCCTGTTTAGTAGAAAACAATAAAACTTTAGTAGATACTATTTTTGTTTTTAATAATAAGCAATGATATTGATGACTCTATCATAAAAATGAAAATGAAATACCAGCCATTGGCATTTAACTTGATTTAGATACTAGGAATATGTTGTGGAAGTCTGTTTTACAATATTCCAATTCAGAGCAGAAAACCAAACACAGATTAAAAAATAATATAAGCAAATTCTTTTCTTATAAAATAACATATAAAACAACAATGAACCTGAATTGCTGCACAATTATTATCATCAAGATTTTCAATAGGTAGGATTCGCTTTTTATATAAGTGGAATCCTTAATTTGGTGTTTCATGTAGAGATTAACACTATCAGGTTTATTTGCTACTCCAAATGCTTCGGTAGTATGACATGTTTGGATCAGGCATGATACTGTGGTAGTCTACTCTACCCAAAATGTAGATATATATTTTTTATTATGAAAACACTATTGGAATGCCATTTTTTAAATAAAAAGCTTAAACACAAGGTTGTCAGTCATGAGATAAATATTATCCACATTCTTACCACACACTGTTCTGCAAGGCCTCCAAAGTCTTCCAAGCTAAGACCCGCAACTCTATCTCCAAGTATGATCTGATCATTGGGTATGTCCCTACCTTTTTCAATGACTTCACCAGCAAACTCGTAGCCTGGTACGAAAGGCAAGTCTCCCCCGCCTTGCTTAAATTTTACTACATCCACTTTATTAACACTGCAATATACTACTCGTATTCGGACTTGGTTTGGTTTAAGTTTAAGAATTTTACGTTCCTGGATCTCTAGAGGCTTCCCTATTTCTTTTATAACTGCTGCCTTATAAGTGCTTTCTAACCGTTTCTGATAACACTGGTTTGTGTAATAAGACTGAAGAAGTCTCTTTCCCACAGCTTGAATCCGTTTACTCATTATTTTCTTATTATATTTTCATATATATAATTCAAATACGAAGAAAACTATTATACCCGCAAATTGGAAACTTAACCCTTAACCTAACCTAACATTATATTATAGCCCAGTTCCCAGTGTTGCCAGGCAGAGGCAGATCAAAAATAAAAATCAAAGTTGAAATCAAACATGGCTCCAAGAAATTCGCATGCGTACGTTAAAATTCAGTGACAACAACGTTGCCGTTGTTAGCAACATATTAGGGCTGTTCAAAATTACGGTTCTATCACCGTCTACAAACAATAGCTTGTGATTAAGCTTTATTGTATATTTGGCCGATATCAGCTCCAATAAATCATTGAAACGTGCGACTGACGTTGGACCGTTGCCACTAAAAGCCGACCAGGTGACAATCTTACATGAGGTGAGGTTGGTTAGATTTTTCAACATATTTGATAACAGTAACCTCTGGGGGGGGGGGCGAGCCCCCCAGGCCCCCCGTAACCACCTGGTACAAACCTAATTAAACATAAAAAAGCCTAAATTTAGATATCTTTTATATTTCACCCAACCTAGTAAGTAATATGACGACCCCAACTTCAACCTCCATTTCAGTTTCTGCTAAAACAAAATCAGGTCAAACTTAATCCCTTTTGAACACCTGTGTATGAAAGTCCCAAAATGATTTATTTTCATCTTTCCCAAAACACATTGAATGAATTTTCTATGTTTTTCACTAACCTAAAAAAATTGCAATTGCACAATTTCGTGAAGTACATTAACTGATAACTGCTGCTCGCTGGCAACACTGCATCTTTGTGACACTATTGAAGTCTGTCATGCGGGTTTTCGATTCTAAAAATTTAAAATACCAGAGTCCAGAGTATCAGAGTAAAATTAAAATACTAAAATAATTGTCTTGTACTGTTCGGGTACGTTTTGAAAGTGTGGTGAAAATATAGTTTTAACTATTTTTTTTTTCAAAAACTGCTTCTTTCACCAATTTTCTTCTTTAAAAGTTCATAATAGACCATTCCCCTTTAATTCAAATATTAAATTTTACCAAATTAGGTGGCGCGTTGTTGCGTTGTAGCACCCCAGCCCAACAATCTTAGGTAGGTAGTTTTCCTTTGACCAAATACTTTTTAACTGACTTTGGAAATTGGCTAGTAGCATTGTGTTAATCAATGCTAGTAGCTAGTAGGCTATGAAAAATGAGCACTCTTGTTAAGTTACTGGTATTGTTTATGGTTAGAGCTAATGTAGGTATGTAAGGAATTTTCATAATTTTGCCTCGTTACTCTAGTTAGTTGTTAGTGCATTTTTCTACTAAGTTGGTTTCTTCCATCTTGACGGGCTTTTGTTTATTTTTTATGGCCGGCTAGGTTGCTTATACGTAGGAAAATTGAAAAACACCGATTTGACTGAAAAATTGAAATAAAATGAAAAAGTAAACTAAAAAAAGTTTGATATTGAGAATACTATATCGTTATAAAGGCAATCAAATTTTGCATTTGATTCTATAAACAAAAATAGGCATTCCTGTTTGAAAAAATTAGGTTATCTATGATTGAGGTTTCCTTAACTATATTCTACTGATTACTCTAAGTACAAAATGAGTTCCAATTTAGCCTCGAATTTCGCCGTCTGACCTAGGTGACGCATTTCATGCTTAGTCGTACCGCGAAGTCACGGCCTTCTATGTTTTATAATCGCTGCGATTTTTTTCTGATACCTATCTGCTACTTATACGAAAAATGGTGTTTTGCGCCTAAACGGTTCGTTTGAACATCCATAAAGTTGGTCGCAATCTTTAGATAACAAACAACAGAAATAGCATTTCAAATACTTTATTTATTAACAACACATGTATTTTAACATATATATTTGGTGTGAACAAATAATTATGCGAATTTGAATATATTATTTATATATACAAGTACACAACAATTTTTGGGGTAAACGGCACAGTAAATAAAATATTGCACGAGTTATAAACAAAACTAGTTTCAGGAAAAACTTAACCAAAACGTATAGTGTCCTTCTGCACAGAATTATTGATAATATACCAATTACATCATTGCACACTGCGGGGGAGGGTTAGTAAGACCATACGAACAAAATTCCACATCTCAATCAGATAGAATTTATTTATTGTTCACGACTGTTTCAATTTGTTATCCATTAAAAAAATTACACAACCATTAGAAATACCTTTACTGTGTTTATTAGATGCATATTACCAAAGTTTACGGAATACATATAAGTTGGATCACTCCGCGAAAATATCAAAACGGCCTGCCCCTTGCCCCGTCTCCCCAGTACACCGGTAGCAGTGTACCGACGTCAGCCGAGAGATACGGGGCGGCGCAAAGTAGAGGTTGAACGTGTTTAACGCAAAGTGTATATGGTGTCTCAAAAATATCGGATTTTGTTATCTCGGATTTGTTTGCAGGAAATGGATAATCTTTTTAGAAGTTTGAGAGTAATCAATTTCGCGAGAACCAATCAATTTAAATTTATTAACGGATGGAGAATGACAATCAGATCCATCCTTATTTTGTGGTAAACCTTGATGAAATGTAAGGGACATAACTACCCAATGAGGTATTTGTTTTTGGTCACGTGCCATTCGATTCAAAATTATTAATGAGACACCCTGTATATTTGTGCCTATGTTCCTCCCGATAAAACAATTCCAACAAACTAGCACACTTGGGGTCTAAAGTGATTAGTTCAAGAGCTACAGGTACTTAAAAGATTGTATCACGCTGAAAGCGTATAGTGAGACAAAATATTTATTCGCTGTTCTTACCATACCACCCAGGGACATTGTAAATTATATTTTAGAGCTCGAAAATATTTTTATTGATAACTTTAACAATTTAGTTTCTACAGTAGCAATTGGAGTGACACTGAAAAGCAAAATGTCAAAAATATTTCATTCACATCCATGTAAAGCATTTCCACATGATTATCTTTTAAAATTGTACATACGAGTTCGTATCTACTATACCATAAAATTTATAAACTGTGATCTCAAAAATAAGCCAAATAAACAAAACATTAAGGTAGAAATACTACAGCACCTTTGACCATCAGTTTTTACTTATCTACGAAATAGTTACAATACAGGGTTGGGATAAAGTATGGAACCAAGCAAATAACTTTGGAACGGAAAAAGTGATATTGCTGAAAATTTGTAGGCAAGTGTAGTGACGACTAGTGCATCCGAAGACATTATGTTAGCTATTAATGTACTTCCGGTTTAACTGGAAGTACCGTCAAATTTTTTAATTTAAATGGGACACCCTGTATATTTTTGCAGATTTTAATTCATCTTTTTTTTCCGAATACGTCCATAGTGGGTTTAGTATTTGATTCTTAAAAAAATTGTGTCACAAATTCGTCCGTGGCGGTCTGCGGACTTCCCGTTTGAGGTAATTTTTTTTGTTTTTTTTTTTAGTCACCGTCAAACGTGTTATAGGACCCCTGTCGGGACGTAAATCATTAAAAGTTGACACACTTCTTTGTGAGTTCTCACGCGATCGCCAAAACCGACTTTGAATGACCGGCATTTTAAACACCTAAAATGATAAAGAAGCTTTATCTTTCCCGTTTTTACAGAAACTAATGCTAAACCCACTTTGGACGTATTCGGAAAAAAAAGATGAATTAAAATCTGCAAAAATATACAGGGTGTTCCATTTAAATTAAAAAAGTTGACGGTACTTCCGGTTAAACCGGAAGTACATTAATAGCTAACATAATGTCTTCGGATGCACTAGTCGTCACTACACTTGCCTGCAAATTTTCAGCAATATCACTCTTTCCGTTCCAAAGTTATTTGCTTGGTTTCATACTTTATCACAACCCTGTATGTGAAATCATTTGAGATTCATTAGTAATAGTTTTACTAGGCTTTATTTATGTTATCCATTTATGTAACTTAGTGTATTAGCAAAATAAACGTTATATTTGTATTTGTATGTCTAAATCGGCCGTCAATACATAGTTTTTCAATGACCCTCGTATATTCGTACAACCCAGGCGTTAGCAAGTCCCCGCTAAAAGACCCTCGTACTTAAGCAAAAACTAACTGTCGCGTGCGGCCGCAGCATCGCTTTGATGTGAGTTCTTCAAAGTGCCGACGGAGAGTGATCCAACTTATATGTATTCCGTAGACTTTGCAGAAATGTAGAATTCGAGACGTCTGAAGTACCTAACTAAGGAATCAAAGCTAAAAAATGGATGATCTAATATTAGCAACCTATAATGAGTGCAGTCATCGTTGATATTTAGGTAAATCAGTAATATTCAGTTATTTGGAACCAGAGTAAACGTATTGTAGCAAAGAGAAGCTAAAATATGTAAATAATTAGATAGTTTGAATATAACTTTTTATACTTATATCTTATATCCCAATTGTAAATATTAAACTACAGTCGTGTGTCTTCATGTATTTCAATGCTGCACTAGAGCTTTCATGCCATCATGTATGTTACAGTCAAATGAACTAATAAATCAAGCATCTGCAAATCAGACTTCTTCATCATCTCATTCTGAGCTTCCAGAGTCATTCACATAAACATATTTCAGTAGGTATACAGATCAATGAAATTTTGTCCGTAGGATCTGTAAGTTATTTATGCTTATACAAATACACTATTCCTTCTACCTTTATAAAGACTAAGTATACGTAATCACAGAGTATCTAAAAATTATTCTAAAATCCTTATAGAAGCAATATTAAAATATACACTTCTCTAACTGAAAGGAAATTTCGAATATTTGTACACATACTTCAACCGAACGTCTCAAACAAAACAAAATTCTTCTACAAAAGTAACAACGGGAACAAACCTTCAACTGAAGAAGGGAACAATATAAGTTATTATATACAGTCATTTAATTAATTATAATACACTGTTGGATTCCGTGTCGGTCAAATATACATACATGACATATACAAGCTTGAACTATTTACAAATAACATCACATTCGGTATTTACGTACAGAGTTAAATAGCCCAAAAACACATACCTTATAAGTGGTGATCCATTTTTTCTATAACGAGAACAATATTAGGTATAGGTTTAGAGAGTTTCCATCCTTGAAGAAATTTGAGGACAGTGAGTCAATATATGTTACAATTCAGCAATCTGAATTGAGGTTTTGAATTAAGAAAAAAAGTACTTTTTTGTGATAAATGGAAAGATCATATATAAGTTTTATAACACAACTGTTTTTGTTTTCTTTTTTTTTTGCAATAATTCAAAAGTTATATCAAAATAAAAATGGGTTTTTGAATCGAGTACCGAAAACACGCCGACGGCTTCCGAACCCGTGTGACGTCACCATGGCGGTAAGGATGCTTGACCAACGACGTCCTACTCCGATACTAGATTCTAGATTCCCAGCCAATTGTGAAAATACGTACCGCTAAGCTGGTAACTACTGTATATTTGTTGCAACACAGTCGATGAATGAAGTTTGCAGATCGAGACGAAGTCTACGATCGAAATAAGTATGTTTTTAAATGTTAGAAGTTGAAGTCAGATTACAGATTCCAATAAGTAAGTACTTAATCAAATATGTTTCGTTGAATCGGACACCTCAATCGGAGGATGGCCCAGTGGTTAGAGAGTCCGATAGTGGATCTCAGACCTCTCAGGGTCTTTGGATCGAAACCCAGGTCCTCCAACTTTTTTTTTGTTTTTTTTATCAAAAAATTTATTGACGTGCTTTTTGCACTTGTTACGCAAATTTTTTCTACGATCAACATAAATATGTGTTTGAATCAAATTTTGTTAGACATTACTTGCACTACACAGTGCAAAAACAAAGTACAGGAGGCGGTGGACAATTCAAAAAGCAGTGGACATGAGGTTTGTCCCAATATCAATCGCCATTAATTTTTTTTAATGTAATAGTTGGCTAATAAAACAAAATCCCTTCATCCATTCAATTCATTCATTTTTAAGTTTTTTAATGTAAAAAATGTAACTCATTCTGTTTATCACTTGGTATTATTATTTATTTAACTTTGGGCAATGAAGCTTAACAATATTAAATTTTCATAAAAATTCAACAAGCACTGTGCAGTGCAAGTAATATGTTTTTAACAAAATTTGATTCAAACACATATTTATGTTGATCGTAGAAAAAATGTGCGTAACAAGTGCAAAAAGCACATCAATAAATTTTTTGATTAAAAAAAAAAATAAAAAAAAGTTGGAAGGCCTGGGTTTCGATCCAAAGACCCTGAGAGGCCTGAGATTCACTATCGGACTCTCTAACAACTGGGCCATCCTTCGATTGAGGAGATCTTTTCAACGAAACATATTTGATTAGGTGCTTACTTACTGGAATCTGTAATCTGACTTCAACTTCAAACATTCATTCAAAAACATATTTATTTCGATCGTAGACTTCGTCTCGAGCTGCAAACTTCATTCAACGACTGTGTTGCAACAAATATACACTAGTTACCAGTTTAGCAGTACGTATTTTCGCGATTGGCTGGGAATCTACCATCTAGTATCGGAGTAGGACGTCGTTGGTCAAAGCAGCATCCTTACCGCCATGGTTCGGGAGCCGTCGGCGTGTTTTCGGTACTCGATTCAAAATTATTTTGGTATAACTTTTGAATTATTGCGAAAAAAAGGAAAACAAAAACAGTTTTGTTATAAAACATAATTATGTATGATCTTTCCATTTATGACAAAAAAATGTTTATTCAAAACCTCAATTTTTCAATTTGTTGGTACAGTGATCAACATTAAACATAATTATGCTCTCATAACACCTTAAACAGCTGCTACTAAGTGTGGCTGCATGTTCATTTTAGGAACAGTAATGTAGCTTTTGAAACTGTTTATCCTGATTTTAGTGGCCAGCTATCGAAGCCACGTATGTATAGTAGGAAGAAAGTTGACAGATATATTTTTTACTTTTAGGATCTAGATTGAACCTCAAGTTTAAGAATCGTATGTTTTCAGATTTCACTGTATGCTTTTTGTTCCTATTAATGCTATTGTATGTTATACTGTTATTCATACAATATGCTGTCGTGATAGAACGTCCTTTCATTTTGAATTTGACCATGATAAGAACACTACTATTTGATAAAATCAACGACGGTGACGCTGTATTAATCATTATTATTATTATTGTATTGTTACTTGGACACAGTGTTGAACATCAGGAAGCAAATTGTCATTCTAAAATATAAAATGATCTTGATACTTAGTGAATGCGCTTGGTACTGCATTTTCATCTGGTGTAACACTACTGATATTGGCAACATTAAAACCACGTTTAACCCGATATTGGGTTGAAAATATATTAAACGAGATAAGTTTCAGAGCATGTTAATCCTGAAATTTGAAATACTTTGTTTTTTGATAAATACCTCGTCTCCACGTATTAAGCTGCACTACTTGTTTATAGAATATGCTCCTGTAGCATTTGCAATCATAAACAGAGGAACAGATAACACAGATCGTTTAAAGTAAGGTTATACCTCCAGCTTCTCCTGGAGATAAATGACTAATATTTCATATCTTGTTTCTGAAACAATGAGGCCTTTTCTTACAAATGTGATATTTGATAAAGATATTATTTTTATTTCCATCTACAGTCCATAAAAATTGAGATTTGAACTACTTGCTCTGCATATACATTATGCATACACGACAAGGGGTAAAAAATTCCAAAATATATTTTCTAGAGGTAATCACCCTTCAAAGGAACGTCACCAAAATGAAAGATCTTAATAACAAAAATTAAATCCGAAGATAGCATCCAATTTTAGCTTGAACTTAACAGATACTTCATCGTAATCCAAATAGAACTCCCTGTTGTTGCCCATTGCAAAGTTTACGGAATACATATAAGTTGGATCATTCCGCAACAATATCAAAACGTCCTGCCCCTTGCTCCGTCTCCCCGGTACACCGGTAGCTGTGTACCGACATCAGCCGGGAGATACGGGGCGGCGCAAAGTAGAGGTTGAACGTGTTTAACACGAAGTGTATAGTGTCTCAAAAACATCGGATTTTGTTATCTCGGATTTGTTTGCAGGAAATGGATAATATTTTCAGAAGTTTGATTTTATCAATTAAATTTATTAACGGATGGAAAATGACAATCATATCCACCCTTATTTTGTGGTAAACCTTGACATTTAAAGGATATAAATACATGTTTCACGACGATTAAGACAAGCAATATGTCGGAACTGGGCAGTTAGTAGAGAATCATATACCCAATGAGGTATTTGTGTTTGATCACGTGACAACCGATTAAAGATTATTAATGGGACACCCTGTACATTTGTGCGTTTCTATGTTCCACCCGAAAAAACAATTCCAACAAACTAGCACACGTCTAAAGTAATTAATTCGAGGCCTACAGGTACTTAAAGGATTGTAATCACGCTAAAAGCGTATAGTGAGACAAAATATTCATTCGGTGGTCTTACCATACCACCCAGAGACATTCTGAATTATATTTTAGAGCTCGGAAATATTTTTACTGATAACTTTTACAATTTAGTTTCTACAGTAGCAATTCGAATGACACTGAAAAGCAAAATGTCAATAATAATTTATTCACATCCATGTAAAGCATTTCCACATGATTATCTTTTAAAATTGTACATACGAGTTCGTATATACTATACCATAAATTTTATAAGCTGTGGTCTCAAAAATAAGCCAAATAAACAAAACATTAAGGTAAAAATATTACAGCACCTTTGGATCAATTTTTACTTATCTACGAAACAGCTACAATATGTGAAATCATTTGAGATTGATTAGTAACCGTTTTACTAGGTTTTATTTTTGATATCCATTTATGTAACCTAGTGAATTAGCAAAATAAACGTTATATTTGTATTTGTATATCTAAATCGGCCGTCAATACATAGTCTTTCAATGACCCTCGTATATACGTAAATCACTGGCGTTAGCGAGTCCCCGCTAAAAGACCCTCGTACTTGGGCAAAAACTAACGCAAAAACTAACTGGCGCGTGCGGCCGCGGCATCGCTTTGATGTGAGTTCTTCAAAGTGCCGACGGAGAGTGATCCAACTTATATTTATTCCGTAAACTTTGCCATATTGCACTTGAAAGACAGATACGACAGTGCTTCCCTCCTTTCTTTAATTTATACCAACATGCAGCCATCACGCACGGCAGGGTGAAGTTCGTAGTGCGAGTATACATGGTGTGCTCGCCAGCCGTACGAAATTGCGATCGCTCTGCGCATTGCGTCAGCAACGAGATTTTTCGCGCGGGGAATTATTAGACTTCGTGATCCACGGCCCGTTTAATCGCGTTTTAAATAGAATCGCTAACAATTTTTGTTTAATTTACTTTGTATTCCTTATTTTGAATTATAGAAGACTGAAATTTGTATACATAATGCCAAATTGTGCAGTTGTCGGTTGTAAAAACCATAGTAAGATGAAAGAGCCAAATGTTAAATTCTATAAGTTCCCGAAAAATTAAAATCTCGCAATGCAATGGAGTAATGCTTGCCGCCGAAAGGACGAAATTAATATGAAAAATGGTAATCATTTCACAAATTAGCATTAAACATTTATTAAAACTGAAATTTTTATGGTACATCCTCGGAAAATATTCACCTGCCGTATTTTCAATGAATAAATATGCAGAAGAAAGCAATGAATCGTGCCTACTTGAACCATTACAAGTGAAAAACTTAGTTTCCAGTAATTGTAACATCGAAGCTGATGACGTGTGCTTTATGTACTCAGGAGTTTTTCAAGAACTTTCTTCTTGATAGCGATATTATTGGGACAGAGACTGATTCAAATGATATTCATTTTTCCAACTTTACCTTTCAGAGTCCAGATTATGACCTAGATAACTTTATTTCTGAAGAACATGACCTTTTGTACCAATTGGAAAAAAAATAAAATGCCAGACACGATTTCCAACGAGGGACTGAAATTTATTGACGGATATGTGGCCTACAGATTCAAAAACGAATATCCTAGTCTAACTTTGGGGGCGCAAACCAAATTTCATTCTTCTAATCGGGCCCCAGACTGGATTGAGTTTCTATCTAGAGTCAGTCTTGTATAACCAAGTGAGGAGATGATTAAAGTAGCCCGTTTTTGTTGAGATAGAGTTCGATAAAATCAAACATATTTAAAAAATTGTTAGAGATAGACCCCAGTGGAGACCATCAAACAATTTCCTGACAAAATAATATTATATCTAATACGAACGAGAATATACGTCAGGCTCAGACATTTAAACAAAAGGATTAGTTTCGAAAATTGTAGGCGTAAACTTAGGGAAAAATGACCAAATTTACCAATAAATAAAACATTTTTGTAGAAAAAGTCGTTAAATTACCTATTTTACACTTCTCTATAACATAATTGTCAAATAATTGGCTATTGAACTCGTTTAATCTATCACTTTGAAATTAAAAGATAACTAATTCATCATGTGGTATTCCCGCTAGTTCGCCGACAGAAATACTCGTTGCTGACGTCACAGCGTGCCGGCGCTCGGACGGCTGCATGCGCGTGAGCACACCATGTTATTTACACTATGGTGAAGTTAACCGCACTATTTATTTAAATCGGAGTCGGTAGTACCGTGAAATCCTGCAGGGCACACTTGACCGTTTCGTATAGTGGTCGATTTTCGTCGGAGCAGTATCCGTCTGGGGTACACAGCGTCTGCAGCTTGCTGAGATACGAATCGAAGTTCTCCTGGCCGATCTTTTCCGCCGACGGTGGCTGATGGTGACCCCCCTGACCTCCGGGGGCAGCTCCAGGCTGACCGCCCCCTGGGGGCAGCCGTACGTGCTCCAGTAGCGTGATGACGTTGTTGCGCAGGCTCTCGTAGTACTCGTTCAGGTTGGTGGTGCGCTGCGCTAGCGCTTGCGTCTCCTGAGACAGGAGAGGATGGATGGGTTAGTGACAGTGATGCCAACCCTACTGAAAAATCAGTAGATCTACTGAATTCACCCTTAGTCTACTGATCTACTGATTTGTGTTGGAAATCTACTGATATATGGAAAACCATTTTCATTTTGCCGTAAAATTAAGAACCTACCAAAAGCTTGTGCGAATAAAAATCATTTGAACTGAGCGAAATGGGTTAGCAAAAATTGGGTTTCTTGAGGTTTTTATTTTTTTACTCGTTTCTTTTTGTATGAAACTAACAAGCATTGTACCGTTTTACAATTCCGATTATATGCGCGAACTTTTAATGGTACTTGCGAAGGCACTTTAGTACATTTTTTTTAAAGGGGGGCCTTTCAAAGTCGACAAACTTAGAAAATTTTAAATTTATAATTTTACAAATAGTCTTAATTCTAGAAAACTTGGGGCAATTGTGTCATTATTTTTGACTCTGCTTCTTAAAATGTTATTTAGGGTTACATTGCCAAAGTTTAAATGAACAAAAATAATAAAAATCAACCACATTAGCCGAAAAATTGTTATAATTTTACCAAATTTCTAGATTTTTCTCGGACAACGTACAAGAGTTTTTATTTTTTTACTCAATAACGGCGCATGGGAGGAAATTAACTCAAGAGAGCTATTATTTTCCGAATTAAATGGGAAATTCGAAGATAATTTTTATATCGGAAAAAACCATTGGCGTATCATTTTTTTCCTCAAATATATCAAAGTTGCTTCCCGTACGCACGCCACTACTGAAACTGAAAATTATTTATGTACTGGAAAATGTGCACTTCTGTTTACTATTACTATGTACCAAATATCACTAAAATATTTTCAGCGGTTTTAAAAATATTAATTAATTTCCATTTTTCTCCTTAAACTTTAACACCCTGTATTTTCGTAACGGTAGATTCTTGGACCATACTTTATAAAGCAAACTATCATTAATTTTTCATGTAGATTTACTCCCTTGAATATTCGCATATCATTAAGGAACACCTTGTATACTATAAGGCGCCACGAGTAGCGTGGCAGTAGTTCAGTTGAGTTGAGTTGCACCTGAGATAAGGTTAAGAGATATTGTATTGAGTTGTGAAGTGAAACGGTGAAAGTTACGTCGAGTTTGATTCTTTGGTGAAGAAAAAGAGGCCGTCGTGACAATACAAACACTAGAGATTAGATCTCTACTAACCTTTTCACTGTGCCCAAGATGACTTTCCATTGCATTAATGTCCGATTTTAACTTGATCATCTGCGACTCGACTCTAGCGTTCTCCCTTTGAAGTTCCGAGATTTCAGCTTCAAGGGTCATGAGATCCTCTCCGTTATTGGGATTTTGTTCTATACCTGCAAAAAAATGCCTAGAAATAAGATTTAGTCCACCTAGAAGACCTTGTGACTTCTCTACTTCATTTTCAGATGATTTAATACCGTACATGATGCATTTCATTTGGTATGACCAGATGTTCTAAAACTACAAAAAAGTTGCTGCAATAGCGACAAATCGGTGAACACCACTTATCATAGGTTAGTATAGGTTTTGTTTTGGTTTTCAGTAGCGTAAAATGTGGGGAAACACTTCATGGTAATAATAAATTATCAACTGTTACAATCAAGCTATAATAAGAGTAACTCTCTAAGTAGAGCTAAATACTAATACAACTTATTGTATCAGTTTGTAACATCACAGTAATAATTGAATCTATTAATGAACTTCCAATTTTAGTATAAAATCGTACGCCACTGGTAATGCCCTCAAGCTGTCAAAATTTCCGTTACATGTTGGCTGGTCAGCGACCTGTGCATTTTGTTATTTACATTCCCTCTAGAGATGTTAACTTTGTGATCTATACGCCCTCTGGATACAAAAACACAAATTTTTCTTTCAAAAATGGCATTTTTTATACAGGGTGAGTTGTTAGTACCGGCTCGGCCGATAACTCCACTACTGTAGAAGATAGCAAAAACAGTTGTATATAAAAGTTGTAGCCACGGATACGCTCCTTGCTAAGGAAATATTCTAATTTATACAGGGTGATCCATAACCACGTGGTGATGCAAACATGCTTTTTTTTAAATGAGATACCCTATATATTATTCCATATTCAAATTCTACTAATGATTTCCGTCCTTCCAATAAAGTGTGTTTTTATACTATACAGGGTATTTCAAAAGTTATGACCATTTTTATATCCAAATCGCTGTCAAATGAACGTACTGTATATCAAAAAGTGATGCATCAAAAAACATTGTTTTACAAGGATGAATAAAACATATCATCTAGTTTTAAAATAGGCTATAAAAAAAGCCCGCGACGCATACTCGTATACAGGGTGATGTAGAATGCAAAATCTGGATTTTCTCTCTTTTTTTAAATGTAACCCCCAATATTTTATTATACCAAAGAATTGATTTTAATATGCTCTTTCATCTTTGTATAGCACTTGTTATGGCTGCATTAATTAATTTTTGAGATATTTCGATTTTTCCTCAAATTTTAAATATACCTTCTATTTCTTTAATAAAATTTATTTATTTTGAGAAAATATTACCAAATTCTATTTTTGCTTAACAAACAACAACTAAAACATAAGGCCATAATAGTACTTGATCAAGTTAAAACACTGGATTAACGAGATAATATAGGTCAAGTGTGCTGAGGAAGCAGTTTTATAGACGTCATGCATAATTATCAAGCAGATCTATCAGGTAAGCTATGAAATATTAAACGACATGGTCCAAATAAAACGATTCTTCAGTCTTTCAAACGCATTAGTTTTAGAGTGCCTCCGTTCTGGATAATGCTGTTCAGAGTTGATATATTCTAGAGGAAAGTTGGCAATTTCTCAAAGATTCTCCTAAATACCCTCAATGGAAAAATTAATTTTTAAAGCTCGTTTTTCACACAGTACGTAATTATTGAGCAGGTTATGAAAACAGTCAATTTTTCAAAGCATACCTGATAAATCTGCTTGATAATTATGCATCACGCCTACAAAATTGTTTCCTCAGCATACTTGACTCTATTATCTCGATGTTTCAGGGTTTTGACTCCATCAAATACTATCATGACCTTATAATTTAGTTGTTCCTTAAGCAAAAAACAAATTCGATAGTACTTTCTCAAATTAAATAAATTTCAGTGCACAAATAGGAGCTATATTTTAAATTTACCGAAAAATCGAAATATCTCGGAAACTGATGGACGTAGGTACAACAAGTGTTATACAAAGATGAAAGAGCATATTAAAAGCAATTCCTTGGTATAATAAAATATTGGGGGTTAGATTTGAAGAAAAAGGTAAAATCTGGAATTTGCATTCTACATCACCCTGTATACGAATATACGTGGTGGGCTTCTTTTAGAGCCGATTTTAAAACTAGATGATATTTTTTTATCCATCCGTGTAACAAAATGATTTTTGATTCATCACTTTTTGATATACAGTACGTTCATTTGACAGCGATTTGGAGATAAAAATGGTCATAACTTTTGAAATACCCTGCATAATGTAATAATACCCTATATTGGAAGAACGGAAATCATTAGTAGAATTTAAATATGGAATAATATATAAGGTGTCTCATTTAAAAAAATGCATGTTTGCATCACCACGTGGTTATGGATCACCCTGTATATATTAGAATATTTCCTTAGCAAGGAGCGTATCCGTGGCTACAACTTTTATATACAACTCTTTTCGCTATCTTCTACAGTAGTGGAGTTATCGGCCGAGCCGGTACTAACAACTCACCCTGTATAAAAAAATGGTGGTTTTTCCAAGGGGATAGGGGTAGGACCTATCTTATGGGGTGTTAAGTGTATATGTGGTTTTCTATATTCATTTTTCTGATTGCGGTGTACGTTGTCGCTTGCTCACCCGCACCTGCGCAAAAACGCTTGTAAAAAGAAAAAGTGAGTTAGACACACGCTATAGTCACCCGCTAGCAACTGAACACCCTCATTTTCCGCTGATTTTCTACTGTGCCCTCGTGCTACAGGAGCGCTCCTTCGCCGCTGGACCAGATAGGCTAGAAGATCTAGATAAAGGTAGGCGACAACACAGTTTTTCATAACTCCGCAATCAGTTTTACCCGCAAACCGCATCGTACAAAAAAACCTACAGTCCACTAAATTATCTAACATAAATTTTTGGTCCTTCGAGCCGGATTAGCCATCACTTAACCTTTTCTGGATTTAATTTTAGTCATTTTGGTTCAGATCATACGCATTATAGTTATATTCCAAGGTTTTTCGCTTTTCATAGTTTTTGTCTATAGATACGACTGTTTTTATTGCCAGGTCAGGATTCGGTATTGTTCTGTTTCATAAGTAGCTACGAAAATGTCGGAGAAACTAAAAAGAGAAAAGAATTTTCGTACGTCGGAAATGAATAAGATTTGGGAATGTCTTGAAATTGCAAAAAAGGCTCAAACTGATTCCGCTTTTCATTCTCAGCTTAAACAAAGATATAAAGCTATAGATATAATATATGACAATTTCAGCAAACGCCACAATAATGTACTCGCTCTATTAGACCCGAATCAAGACGATGATTTTCGTGTAGAAGATGATGTACGTACTGAGGTTGACCACAAATATTACACGATCAAGTCGATTTACTATGATCTTTTTGAGAAAGAAAGGGACAATGGATCTGATATTATCGCAGATACTCAACCTAAAGTAAAATTGCCAGAATTGAAACTCATCAGGTTCAATGGTGACATCAAGTCATTTAGATCTTTTATTGACGTTTTTGATGCCTTGATTCATAATAATCAGTCGCTTTCGAACATAGAGAAGTTTTCGCATTTGATGTCTTCTGTTGAAGATTCAGCTAAAAGGTTATTACAGTGTTATCCATTAACTGCCTCTAACTATTTAGTAGCGTATCAGTCCCTAAAATCAAAATACAGCAATAAACGGCTCCTAGCTACGTCGCATTGGAATGAAATTGAACGTTCTCCACGCATGAGTAACGAAAATCCCGCATTACTCAATAAACTTTTGGACACATTCACGGAAAATATCGCTGCATTAAAAAATCTTGGTTTTCCTGTAGCAGAATGGGACTTCATTCTAACAAACATGTTACTAAAACGTTTAGATTCCACACTAGTTTCACGCTTTGAATTGCAGAATACTTCTAATGAAATACCTCAATTCAACTGTCTTACAGAATTTCTGAGAAGGCAATGTAACGCATACGACAACCTTACACATAATGAAGCATCATGCTCACGCCCGAGATATACAAGGACCAACGCGCCTAATCCAAACCGCCATACTAGTTCTTCACTATTAAGCCGCTCTAACCCCCCTTGTATACCAACTCGATCTTGCTCTTTGTGTAAACACTCTGATCACTTAATTTACAAGTGTCCGCTTTTAATAAATAAATCGCCGCAAGATAGACTCTCTTTAGTAAAACAGCACAGCTTGTGTACCAATTGTTTGAGTAACTGTCATACTAACAGTAAATGCAAATCTGTTCATACATGTCGCATATGCAATTCCAAGCATCATTCCTTACTTCATATTGATCACGATGCCAATATTCAAACGTCCGTGAATGATACAAGCACTTCGGTTCGAGTTGAAAACACACCAAATTTGATGGATAATAACCTCGCAAATACTCATTGTGCGCTCGCCACACGCCCTGAATCCGCTCCTGTCTTACCGAAGACTGCAAATCATTTTAGCTCTACTACCACAATATTATTATCTACGCTAAAAATTAATATTACAGACACTATGGGTAACAAACAACCATGCAGAGCATTGTTGGATACAGGTAGTGAATCCTGTTACATATCAAAAAAATGCGCAGAAAAACTAGGCTTGCCAATACAAAGAAGTTCGGTTACTATTTGCGGTTTAGGTGGCATGGAAATGTTTAATAATTTGGGTGAAATTTCTTTTACTGCTACTCCTTTCAATAAAACGCACCCCGCCTTAAATTGTGAAGCTATAGTATTAGATACAATTTGTGGTAATATGCCAACTACCAATATTGATATACGAGACTGGTCTCACATTAAGGATTTAGAATGGGGAGATCCAGAATTTTTCATGCCTAAACCAGTTGAATTGATATTGAACGCACATTTTTTCCAAAGTATTCTTACTGGGACTCATATTGATTCTTTTAAAGGAGATTTGCCTAAGGCTATCAATACATCTTTTGGTTACATTTTTATGGGCCAGGTTGATGCTCAGAAATGCGTAACTAAGAATTCCTTTTTTACTTTGAAATCGCTTAACGATTCTTTGAAACGTTTCTGGGAAATCGAGTCAGTTCCGCAGCATTCGCATTTATCTCCTGATGAGCAAAAGGCCGAACACAGTTATAAAAACACAACCTATCGAGAACCTTCAGGTAGGTTCGTTGTATCGTTGTTGTTTCGTGACAGTGACGAGCCGATTTTCTCTGACAGCAAACGAATAGCGCAACAAAGATTTTTTGCTTTAGAGAAACGTTTACTAAGCAACAGAAATCTGTATGATCTTTATTCCAAATTTATGCAGGATATGATTGATAATAAACAAATGTCACTATCTGATACTCATAATTATAACACTTCAACACCGCTTCATGAATATTTTATACCGCATCACTATGTATTGAAACCGGAATCAACCACAACCAAGTTGAGAGTTGTTTTCGATGCCAGCTGCAAAGATTCAAATCAGTTGTCGTTGAATGACACACTTATCTCAGGTCCTAAACTTCAGAAAGATATTAGTCAAATTCTTTTAAACTTCAGGTTGCCACAAATTGCTATAACTGCTGATATCAAATCAATGTATTTACAAATTCTAATTAATCCATCGCAAAGGCGTTTTCAAAAAATTCTATGGAGATTTTCTCCAGACTCTCAGCTCAATGAATATGTTTTGAACACTGTTACTTTCGGCATTAGTTGTTCCCCCTACTTAGCCCTAAAAACTATCCAAAACTTGGCAACACATGAAAGGGAAACTCATCCCTTAGCTTCCAAGGTCTTGCTGAATGACATATTCGTTGACGATATTTGCACAGGCTGTGATAGCTTAAGTAATGCTTTAGCACTCCATAAGGACCTGGTACAATGTCTAGATAAAGGCTGCTTTAAATTGCATAAATGGGCTAGTAACAGCAAGGACTTTTTAACTAACTTACCCCTAGAAGCACAATCAGATACCTCATTTTGCTTTGACAATGAAGCAGTGCCCAGCATTAAAGTTTTAGGACTTAGACGGAATCCCTCATCGGATGTTTTCTTTTACACTGTAAACCCACGTAATGTACCATGTACCAAAAGAAATTTATTAAGTGAAGTTGCTCGTATATATGATCCTTTAGGATACCTTACGCCTATTACATTGATTGCCAAACTTCTTATAAGGAACTTATGGTTAGCGAAACTGGATTGGGATGATATTCCTAGTTCTAATATATTAGAAACTTGGCAAGAGTATAAAAGGCAATTACCTTGCATATCAGATATTTCTATACCCCGCTTAGTTTTACCTAAAAAATATGACTACATAGATTTGGTAGGATTCTCTGACGCCAGCGTGGACGCTCATTCCGCAGTAGTTTATATGCGAGTGGTTACTCAGTCTGATGTACAAACCTTTCTTTTATGCGCTAAATCTAAAGTCAACCCTCTTAAGCAAATTTCAATCCCTAGGTGTGAATTACTGGGAGCAGTTCTGTTGTCTGAAATCTTACGTTTGGTTATCAGCACATATAATGGTAAAATCTCTTTCAAAAACATTTTCGCGTTCTCAGATTCTACAATCGTATTACATTGGCTTAATTCTTCGCCACATAGATGGAAACCATTCGTAGGTAATAGAATATCAGTGATTCAAGAAATTATGCCTAATGCTCAGTGGTGTCATGTATCATCTGAAAATAACATTGCTGATTGCGCTTCACGTGGCTTGCAAACCCTAGAGTTTAAAAACCATCAGTTATGGTGGGTAGGTCCTTCTTTTCTTTTGAAACCATATCCGCTTTGGCCTACTATACATTCACCGCCGATTGAACCCCAATCGATTGATAATGAGCAACGAAAAACCGTTCTAATTTCTAATATAGATTCAAACCCACTTGATACTCTTCTTCCAAAATTTTCGTCATTACGCAAATTGCAATCAGTTGTTGCATATATTCAAAGATTTATCCACAATACTAGAAACACCAATATGAAGCTTTCTAATTCACTTACCGCTTTATGTTTAAAAAATGCAATGAATGTTTTGATTAAGTATACTCAAAATATGCATTTTTCAATGGACATTCAGAATTTAAAAACTGGGGCAATAATTAGCAAACCTTTAAGAAAGCTTGGAGCTTTCTTGGATGAAAATGAAATTCTCAGAGTTGGTGGTAGACTCCACAACTCACTGCTCAGTTACGATAGGAGATTCCCTATTTTATTACCGCAAAATTCGCATTTAACAGATCTCATTATTTCTGATACGCATACCAAACACTTACATCCTGGTCTACAGACCACGCAATACCTGGTTGCCCAAAATTATTGGGTTTTGTCTGCACGCCGCGCAATTAAGAAAATAGTTTCGCGCTGTATTACATGTTGGCGTACGAGGCCTACTCGTCCATTTCAACCACCTATGGGACAGTTACCCACGGATAGAGTAACACAATCAAAACCATTTGCCACTGTAGGGATTGATCGAGGGGTGAACCGGTCGTGAATTGTGGTGTACAAGTTACAGGAATTGTCATGAATTGTCATGAATTGCCTTGAATTTGCCAAGAATTGTTGTGAATTGTCATGAATTGCCATGAATTGCCAGAATTACCATGAATTGTGTCGAATTCAGTAGGAATTGTAGAATTGTCATGAATTGTGATGAATTGTGATGAATTTCTCAAATTTTACCATCCACTGCGCATGATCAGTAGATCCCGAATCGTCAACATGTGTTATTCCGATGGCGTCGCTTGCGAGATTTTGTAGTATTGTACGCGTCAAAAATAGAGCAAAGGATCAAAGAAGCCCGACGAGTGGGATAACTGTTTGCCTTTCGGCATGTTTTATTACCCTGGCACTGTCACTTTCTGAATTGTTATAATATATATTTTGTATATATAATTCTGCTTTTATCATTGTTCAGGTCTACATAATGCCATAACTGCACTATAAAAGTGTCGACACTGATTGAGACCTGAAAGAAATGTAAACAGCTCACATACAGGGTGTCCCACGATGATTAAGACAAGCAATATATCGGAACTGGGCAGTACTAGCGAATTATAATTTTGGGGGTGTAAATTAGAGCAAATTTAGTCTCTGTTCCTATTATTGTGTCACCCAATGAGGCATTTGTCTTCGATCACGTGACGTCATATTCAAAATTTTTAATGGGACTCCCTGTATATTTGTGACTTTTTGTGTTCCTCCCGATAAAGCAATTCCAACAAGCTAACACACTTGGGGTCTAAAGTGATTAATTCAAGAGCTACAGGTACTTACAAGATGGCACCACTACATTGATTATGACATTTACCCCTATAGTTATTATTTTGGTAGTGTTTTTTGAATGTAACACCGTATGTTTTATTTTAAATCGAAGTCTCTACTAATACCCTATCTCGCCTTGTAATTTTTTTTTCGCGTCTGCGACGTTGCCAAGTTATAAATTATTTTTCCAAAATTTCAAACATATTCTCGATTTTTATGAATGGAACCCACTGTATATTTTATTTAACATAGAAGTACTCCCTAGTAATGGTTTACGGCGTGAGCAAGTTTTAAGTGGTCATACTATCTATTTCGGATACAGGGTTAGTAAAAGGTACAAGAACGCTTAAATATCTCCACAACTTGCACAGGTGGAAGGTTACAATTCAATACCTACGGGTTTTCGGATATGCAGAATTCAAAAACTCTAACAGCAATGTTGCCAGACTTACTACTTTTACGTTACACGTCATAATTTTGTTATTTTAAACAGAATGCTCTACTTTTTTTTTTGATTTCAATGAATAGTGCGCGTTGGATTTAGTAAGGCCTCACAATTTCAATTTTTTTTCTATTAATTACTGAGATACGGCATCACTGCTGTTTCAGTAAACAGTACGGGAACGCTTTAATATCTCCACACTGCCACAGCTGAAATGAAAAACATCAATACCGGAGAGTTTTACAACATGCAAAATAAAAAATGCTAACATCAGTGTTGCCAGATTTACCACTTTTACGTTGGACTTCATAAATAGGGCATTCCACTCAAAATTGTGACGTGACAGGTAAAATTGGTAAATCTGACAACACCTATGTTAGCATTTTTGAATACTGTATATTCAGAAGCCCCCAAGTATTGAATTTCACCGCTCCAGCTGTGGCAGTTTTGGAAATATTTAAGCGTTCCTGTACTGTTTACTGAAAAAGCGGTGTTGCCATATCTCAGTAACTAATAGAAACAAAATTTTGAAATTGTGAGATCTTGCTAAAATCTACATGCGCAATTCATTGCAATAAAAATAAGTAAGAGGATTCTTTTTAAAATAACAAAATTATGAGGTGTAACGTAAAAGTTGTAAATCTGGCAACACTGCTGTTAGAATTTTTGAATTCTGCATGTTCGAAAACCTGCAGGTATTGATTTTATCGTTCCAGGTGTGCAAGTTTTGGAGATATTTAAGCGTTCCTGTACCTTTTACTGACCTGGTATTCGAAATAGATAGTATGAGCAAGGCAGCAACGAAAACGGTTTTATTTTTTTAGGGACACCACTTAAAACCTGGTCACGCCGTAAACCATTATTAGGGAGTACTTCTATGTTAAATAAAATATACAGTGCGTTCTATTAATAAAAATCGGGAATATGTTTGTTTGAAATTTTGGAAAAATAATTTATAACTTGGCAAAGTCGCAAACGCTAAAAAAAAATATTACACGGCGAGATACGGTATTAGTAGGTACTTTGATTTAAAATAAAACATACAGGGTGTTACATTTAAAAAAACAAAGCTAAACGACTTTCAAATAGGGTACTTGCAGAAAAAAATATTATATCGTTTACGCGTTCCTTAGAGCCTAGTAAACATGACAAAATCACTTGTTTGGTTTTTTGGAATTGGCTGTGAGAGATATTCCAAAAAATATTTCAAATGCCGGAAAATGCCGCGCAAACAACCTCTGACGTCAGTGATATCCTATAGTGATGGGATGCAAATTTGATATTCGATATCGATAGCCAGTGCTAACCTAATATTTTGACATTGATCATTATTACCACAAAACACAGTAACACACAAAAGTACAAAAGTCAATAGAATAAAAGTTAGGCTAGATTACTAATTCACTTTGTAGGGATGGGCTTGCATTAGATTCTATCTTTGGATTCATTCATAATGGGATGCGCCGAAATAAAATGATGGCTCCGATTAGTTGCGAATCTCGGTCACAAACAGGATGAACTGTGATAGCTATCAGATATAAAAATGTATTGCAACGAAAATGCTATTGGATTAATTGCGTTTCTTATATGTTTAAGTATCAATAAATTGAGTCGCATTATTCTCTAGTTTGCAGTTGAGTCTTACTGACCTGCGCTGTAGCAGTATCGATTGTCGAAATCGATAAGATACCTATGACGTCACCACTTGTTTTAAGTCACGTGGAAAAATTTGAATATATCCTTATTTTATTTTGCTAATATCTTTTTTTGGCCGTCAGTAATATCATGTTTTTTGTTTCCTACTGCTTCTTGATATGGTTTTCTTTACGCTATGTATACTCCCGAGACGATTTCACGACCTCTGCAAGTACCCTACTGCCGTAATTTAAAATTCTGCCAAAAACACCCTGTAGATGCGCATAGTTAGTAAAATCCAAAATAGAGAGTTTAATAGTTCTTTTACTATAATAATAAGGATACCATTTTCTTGTTTTCCCATTGCATGAAGAATAACCCAAATGATATTTAGCCATATTTAGCCTTGCAAAACGAGATTCATAGGCCTAATTTACCAACTCTGAGGTCCGCAAAATATGTGGGTTGTGTTGGTAAACTGATTGTGTTTAAAAATGCATAAATACATAATTAACCAGAAGAGAAAATATTTGAAATCGAGGCATAAATGGGTAAAAATTTATTGAAAAAAATCGCATTATTGTAGATGTAAGGATATGAGTACAGTCTAGGTGTCTCAAATAATAATAAGTGTAGTGTGGTGTGCAAAAACATCAGTACTGAATTGGCATGAATTGTCAGGAAGTCCCATGAATTGTTTGAATTGCCATTAATTGTATTGAATTTTCATGAATTGTCTCGATTTTTTATGAATTGTCATGCAATTCCTTGAATTGTGTGAATTGTTTGAATTTTTTGAATTGTTTTACATGGAAAGCATATGAATTGTGTGAATTGTTTGAATTGTGGTGTACAAAATTTCCGTGACCGGTTCACCCCTCGGGATTGATCTAGGTGGACCCTATTATATTACATTAGGGAAACACAGAGGCGTAAAATCTATTAAGGCCTACATCTGTGTATTTGTATGTTGCGCGGTTAAGGCCATACACATCGAACTTGTCTCAGACCTCTCCAGCGAGAATTTTTTATGTGCATTACGCAGATTCATCGCTAGGCGTGGAAGATGCTCAAAAATAATTAGCGACAATGGCACTAACTTTTCTGGCGCAAATAAATACTTATTAAAAATTATGAAGGGCTGTGCTGAAACAGAAAATATTGAATGGTCATTTCAACCTCCTTATGCTTCCAACTTTGGAGGACTATACGAAGCCGGCATTAAATCAGTGAAAACACATTTGTCTAGAGTTATTGGGTCTCAAATTCTAACATATGAGGAATTGAACACAGTCTTAATTCAGATCGAAGCTCTCTTAAATTCTAGACCATTATGTGCCCTAAGTTCAGATCCAAATGATTATACGGCATTGAGTCCTGGTCATTTCTTAACGCTTAATCCATTAACTTGTTTGCCTGACCCCGATCATACTAATTTAAATATTAATCGCTTGGATAGATATCAACTTCTCCTTCGGTTACATAGAGATTTTTGGATGCGATGGCATCAGGAGTACCTCCATGGTCTTCATCAGAAAACAAAATGGTATACTCCAGGTGCTGAGCCTAAGATTGGTACTTTAGTGCTTGTGAAACAGGACAATGTTCCTCCAATGAAATGGGTATTGGCGCGAATCGATAAGTTTTTTCCTGGCAAGGACGGTGTGTCTAGAGTTGCGCAAATTCGTACAAGTCAGGGTACCTATCGACGCCCCGTAAATAAACTTTGCCCCTTACCGGCGCAATAGTTGTTTCATTCATTTTGTTTGTATATAATGCATTTATCTTTGCATATAAGTATCCCTTAAGTTTGGGTTTTTTTTCTCAATGAAAACTTTAATTTTTTTGCCAAAATAACTAGTATAGTTTGATTTTTGCTTATTTTCCATTAACCAAAAATGGTGGGTAGTATGTTAAGTGTATATGTGGTTTTCTATATTCATTTTTCTGATTGCGGTGTACGTTGTCGCTTGCTCACCCGCACCTGCGCAAAAACGCTTGTAAAAAGAAAAAGTGAGTTAGACACACGCTATAGTCACCCGCTAGCAACTGAACACCCTCATTTTCCGCTGATTTTCTACTGTGCCCTCGTGCTACAGGAGCGCTCCTTCGCCGCTGGACCAGATAGGCTAGAAGATCTAGATAAAGGTAGGCGACAACACAGTTTTTCATAACTCCGCAATCAGTTTTACCCGCAAACCGCATCGTACAAAAAAACCTACAGTCCACTAAATTATCTAACATAAATTTTTGGTCCTTCGAGCCGGATTAGCCATCACTTAACCTTTTCTGGATTTAATTTTAGTCATTTTGGTTCAGATCATACGCATTATAGTTATATTCCAAGGTTTTTCGCTTTTCATAGTTTTTGTCTATAGATACGACTGTTTTTATTGCCAGGTCAGGATTCGGTATTGTTCTGTTTCATAAGTAGCTACGAAAATGTCGGAGAAACTAAAAAGAGAAAAGAATTTTCGTACGTCGGAAATGAATAAGATTTGGGAATGTCTTGAAATTGCAAAAAAGGCTCAAACTGATTCCGCTTTTCATTCTCAGCTTAAACAAAGATATAAAGCTATAGATATAATATATGACAATTTCAGCAAACGCCACAATAATGTACTCGCTCTATTAGACCCGAATCAAGACGATGATTTTCGTGTAGAAGATGATGTACGTACTGAGGTTGACCACAAATATTACACGATCAAGTCGATTTACTATGATCTTTTTGAGAAAGAAAGGGACAATGGATCTGATATTATCGCAGATACTCAACCTAAAGTAAAATTGCCAGAATTGAAACTCATCAGGTTCAATGGTGACATCAAGTCATTTAGATCTTTTATTGACGTTTTTGATGCCTTGATTCATAATAATCAGTCGCTTTCGAACATAGAGAAGTTTTCGCATTTGATGTCTTCTGTTGAAGATTCAGCTAAAAGGTTATTACAGTGTTATCCATTAACTGCCTCTAACTATTTAGTAGCGTATCAGTCCCTAAAATCAAAATACAGCAATAAACGGCTCCTAGCTACGTCGCATTGGAATGAAATTGAACGTTCTCCACGCATGAGTAACGAAAATCCCGCATTACTCAATAAACTTTTGGACACATTCACGGAAAATATCGCTGCATTAAAAAATCTTGGTTTTCCTGTAGCAGAATGGGACTTCATTCTAACAAACATGTTACTAAAACGTTTAGATTCCACACTAGTTTCACGCTTTGAATTGCAGAATACTTCTAATGAAATACCTCAATTCAACTGTCTTACAGAATTTCTGAGAAGGCAATGTAACGCATACGACAACCTTACACATAATGAAGCATCATGCTCACGCCCGAGATATACAAGGACCAACGCGCCTAATCCAAACCGCCATACTAGTTCTTCACTATTAAGCCGCTCTAACCCCCCTTGTATACCAACTCGATCTTGCTCTTTGTGTAAACACTCTGATCACTTAATTTACAAGTGTCCGCTTTTAATAAATAAATCGCCGCAAGATAGACTCTCTTTAGTAAAACAGCACAGCTTGTGTACCAATTGTTTGAGTAACTGTCATACTAACAGTAAATGCAAATCTGTTCATACATGTCGCATATGCAATTCCAAGCATCATTCCTTACTTCATATTGATCACGATGCCAATATTCAAACGTCCGTGAATGATACAAGCACTTCGGTTCGAGTTGAAAACACACCAAATTTGATGGATAATAACCTCGCAAATACTCATTGTGCGCTCGCCACACGCCCTGAATCCGCTCCTGTCTTACCGAAGACTGCAAATCATTTTAGCTCTACTACCACAATATTATTATCTACGCTAAAAATTAATATTACAGACACTATGGGTAACAAACAACCATGCAGAGCATTGTTGGATACAGGTAGTGAATCCTGTTACATATCAAAAAAATGCGCAGAAAAACTAGGCTTGCCAATACAAAGAAGTTCGGTTACTATTTGCGGTTTAGGTGGCATGGAAATGTTTAATAATTTGGGTGAAATTTCTTTTACTGCTACTCCTTTCAATAAAACGCACCCCGCCTTAAATTGTGAAGCTATAGTATTAGATACAATTTGTGGTAATATGCCAACTACCAATATTGATATACGAGACTGGTCTCACATTAAGGATTTAGAATGGGGAGATCCAGAATTTTTCATGCCTAAACCAGTTGAATTGATATTGAACGCACATTTTTTCCAAAGTATTCTTACTGGGACTCATATTGATTCTTTTAAAGGAGATTTGCCTAAGGCTATCAATACATCTTTTGGTTACATTTTTATGGGCCAGGTTGATGCTCAGAAATGCGTAACTAAGAATTCCTTTTTTACTTTGAAATCGCTTAACGATTCTTTGAAACGTTTCTGGGAAATCGAGTCAGTTCCGCAGCATTCGCATTTATCTCCTGATGAGCAAAAGGCCGAACACAGTTATAAAAACACAACCTATCGAGAACCTTCAGGTAGGTTCGTTGTATCGTTGTTGTTTCGTGACAGTGACGAGCCGATTTTCTCTGACAGCAAACGAATAGCGCAACAAAGATTTTTTGCTTTAGAGAAACGTTTACTAAGCAACAGAAATCTGTATGATCTTTATTCCAAATTTATGCAGGATATGATTGATAATAAACAAATGTCACTATCTGATACTCATAATTATAACACTTCAACACCGCTTCATGAATATTTTATACCGCATCACTATGTATTGAAACCGGAATCAACCACAACCAAGTTGAGAGTTGTTTTCGATGCCAGCTGCAAAGATTCAAATCAGTTGTCGTTGAATGACACACTTATCTCAGGTCCTAAACTTCAGAAAGATATTAGTCAAATTCTTTTAAACTTCAGGTTGCCACAAATTGCTATAACTGCTGATATCAAATCAATGTATTTACAAATTCTAATTAATCCATCGCAAAGGCGTTTTCAAAAAATTCTATGGAGATTTTCTCCAGACTCTCAGCTCAATGAATATGTTTTGAACACTGTTACTTTCGGCATTAGTTGTTCCCCCTACTTAGCCCTAAAAACTATCCAAAACTTGGCAACACATGAAAGGGAAACTCATCCCTTAGCTTCCAAGGTCTTGCTGAATGACATATTCGTTGACGATATTTGCACAGGCTGTGATAGCTTAAGTAATGCTTTAGCACTCCATAAGGACCTGGTACAATGTCTAGATAAAGGCTGCTTTAAATTGCATAAATGGGCTAGTAACAGCAAGGACTTTTTAACTAACTTACCCCTAGAAGCACAATCAGATACCTCATTTTGCTTTGACAATGAAGCAGTGCCCAGCATTAAAGTTTTAGGACTTAGACGGAATCCCTCATCGGATGTTTTCTTTTACACTGTAAACCCACGTAATGTACCATGTACCAAAAGAAATTTATTAAGTGAAGTTGCTCGTATATATGATCCTTTAGGATACCTTACGCCTATTACATTGATTGCCAAACTTCTTATAAGGAACTTATGGTTAGCGAAACTGGATTGGGATGATATTCCTAGTTCTAATATATTAGAAACTTGGCAAGAGTATAAAAGGCAATTACCTTGCATATCAGATATTTCTATACCCCGCTTAGTTTTACCTAAAAAATATGACTACATAGATTTGGTAGGATTCTCTGACGCCAGCGTGGACGCTCATTCCGCAGTAGTTTATATGCGAGTGGTTACTCAGTCTGATGTACAAACCTTTCTTTTATGCGCTAAATCTAAAGTCAACCCTCTTAAGCAAATTTCAATCCCTAGGTGTGAATTACTGGGAGCAGTTCTGTTGTCTGAAATCTTACGTTTGGTTATCAGCACATATAATGGTAAAATCTCTTTCAAAAACATTTTCGCGTTCTCAGATTCTACAATCGTATTACATTGGCTTAATTCTTCGCCACATAGATGGAAACCATTCGTAGGTAATAGAATATCAGTGATTCAAGAAATTATGCCTAATGCTCAGTGGTGTCATGTATCATCTGAAAATAACATTGCTGATTGCGCTTCACGTGGCTTGCAAACCCTAGAGTTTAAAAACCATCAGTTATGGTGGGTAGGTCCTTCTTTTCTTTTGAAACCATATCCGCTTTGGCCTACTATACATTCACCGCCGATTGAACCCCAATCGATTGATAATGAGCAACGAAAAACCGTTCTAATTTCTAATATAGATTCAAACCCACTTGATACTCTTCTTCCAAAATTTTCGTCATTACGCAAATTGCAATCAGTTGTTGCATATATTCAAAGATTTATCCACAATACTAGAAACACCAATATGAAGCTTTCTAATTCACTTACCGCTTTATGTTTAAAAAATGCAATGAATGTTTTGATTAAGTATACTCAAAATATGCATTTTTCAATGGACATTCAGAATTTAAAAACTGGGGCAATAATTAGCAAACCTTTAAGAAAGCTTGGAGCTTTCTTGGATGAAAATGAAATTCTCAGAGTTGGTGGTAGACTCCACAACTCACTGCTCAGTTACGATAGGAGATTCCCTATTTTATTACCGCAAAATTCGCATTTAACAGATCTCATTATTTCTGATACGCATACCAAACACTTACATCCTGGTCTACAGACCACGCAATACCTGGTTGCCCAAAATTATTGGGTTTTGTCTGCACGCCGCGCAATTAAGAAAATAGTTTCGCGCTGTATTACATGTTGGCGTACGAGGCCTACTCGTCCATTTCAACCACCTATGGGACAGTTACCCACGGATAGAGTAACACAATCAAAACCATTTGCCACTGTAGGGATTGATCGAGGGGTGAACCGGTCGTGAATTGTGGTGTACAAGTTACAGGAATTGTCATGAATTGTCATGAATTGCCTTGAATTTGCCAAGAATTGTTGTGAATTGTCATGAATTGCCATGAATTGCCAGAATTACCATGAATTGTGTCGAATTCAGTAGGAATTGTAGAATTGTCATGAATTGTGATGAATTGTGATGAATTTCTCAAATTTTACCATCCACTGCGCATGATCAGTAGATCCCGAATCGTCAACATGTGTTATTCCGATGGCGTCGCTTGCGAGATTTTGTAGTATTGTACGCGTCAAAAATAGAGCAAAGGATCAAAGAAGCCCGACGAGTGGGATAACTGTTTGCCTTTCGGCATGTTTTATTACCCTGGCACTGTCACTTTCTGAATTGTTATAATATATATTTTGTATATATAATTCTGCTTTTATCATTGTTCAGGTCTACATAATGCCATAACTGCACTATAAAAGTGTCGACACTGATTGAGACCTGAAAGAAATGTAAACAGCTCACATACAGGGTGTCCCACGATGATTAAGACAAGCAATATATCGGAACTGGGCAGTACTAGCGAATTATAATTTTGGGGGTGTAAATTAGAGCAAATTTAGTCTCTGTTCCTATTATTGTGTCACCCAATGAGGCATTTGTCTTCGATCACGTGACGTCATATTCAAAATTTTTAATGGGACTCCCTGTATATTTGTGACTTTTTGTGTTCCTCCCGATAAAGCAATTCCAACAAGCTAACACACTTGGGGTCTAAAGTGATTAATTCAAGAGCTACAGGTACTTACAAGATGGCACCACTACATTGATTATGACATTTACCCCTATAGTTATTATTTTGGTAGTGTTTTTTGAATGTAACACCGTATGTTTTATTTTAAATCGAAGTCTCTACTAATACCCTATCTCGCCTTGTAATTTTTTTTTCGCGTCTGCGACGTTGCCAAGTTATAAATTATTTTTCCAAAATTTCAAACATATTCTCGATTTTTATGAATGGAACCCACTGTATATTTTATTTAACATAGAAGTACTCCCTAGTAATGGTTTACGGCGTGAGCAAGTTTTAAGTGGTCATACTATCTATTTCGGATACAGGGTTAGTAAAAGGTACAAGAACGCTTAAATATCTCCACAACTTGCACAGGTGGAAGGTTACAATTCAATACCTACGGGTTTTCGGATATGCAGAATTCAAAAACTCTAACAGCAATGTTGCCAGACTTACTACTTTTACGTTACACGTCATAATTTTGTTATTTTAAACAGAATGCTCTACTTTTTTTTTTGATTTCAATGAATAGTGCGCGTTGGATTTAGTAAGGCCTCACAATTTCAATTTTTTTTCTATTAATTACTGAGATACGGCATCACTGCTGTTTCAGTAAACAGTACGGGAACGCTTTAATATCTCCACACTGCCACAGCTGAAATGAAAAACATCAATACCGGAGAGTTTTACAACATGCAAAATAAAAAATGCTAACATCAGTGTTGCCAGATTTACCACTTTTACGTTGGACTTCATAAATAGGGCATTCCACTCAAAATTGTGACGTGACAGGTAAAATTGGTAAATCTGACAACACCTATGTTAGCATTTTTGAATACTGTATATTCAGAAGCCCCCAAGTATTGAATTTCACCGCTCCAGCTGTGGCAGTTTTGGAAATATTTAAGCGTTCCTGTACTGTTTACTGAAAAAGCGGTGTTGCCATATCTCAGTAACTAATAGAAACAAAATTTTGAAATTGTGAGATCTTGCTAAAATCTACATGCGCAATTCATTGCAATAAAAATAAGTAAGAGGATTCTTTTTAAAATAACAAAATTATGAGGTGTAACGTAAAAGTTGTAAATCTGGCAACACTGCTGTTAGAATTTTTGAATTCTGCATGTTCGAAAACCTGCAGGTATTGATTTTATCGTTCCAGGTGTGCAAGTTTTGGAGATATTTAAGCGTTCCTGTACCTTTTACTGACCTGGTATTCGAAATAGATAGTATGAGCAAGGCAGCAACGAAAACGGTTTTATTTTTTTAGGGACACCACTTAAAACCTGGTCACGCCGTAAACCATTATTAGGGAGTACTTCTATGTTAAATAAAATATACAGTGCGTTCTATTAATAAAAATCGGGAATATGTTTGTTTGAAATTTTGGAAAAATAATTTATAACTTGGCAAAGTCGCAAACGCTAAAAAAAAATATTACACGGCGAGATACGGTATTAGTAGGTACTTTGATTTAAAATAAAACATACAGGGTGTTACATTTAAAAAAACAAAGCTAAACGACTTTCAAATAGGGTACTTGCAGAAAAAAATATTATATCGTTTACGCGTTCCTTAGAGCCTAGTAAACATGACAAAATCACTTGTTTGGTTTTTTGGAATTGGCTGTGAGAGATATTCCAAAAAATATTTCAAATGCCGGAAAATGCCGCGCAAACAACCTCTGACGTCAGTGATATCCTATAGTGATGGGATGCAAATTTGATATTCGATATCGATAGCCAGTGCTAACCTAATATTTTGACATTGATCATTATTACCACAAAACACAGTAACACACAAAAGTACAAAAGTCAATAGAATAAAAGTTAGGCTAGATTACTAATTCACTTTGTAGGGATGGGCTTGCATTAGATTCTATCTTTGGATTCATTCATAATGGGATGCGCCGAAATAAAATGATGGCTCCGATTAGTTGCGAATCTCGGTCACAAACAGGATGAACTGTGATAGCTATCAGATATAAAAATGTATTGCAACGAAAATGCTATTGGATTAATTGCGTTTCTTATATGTTTAAGTATCAATAAATTGAGTCGCATTATTCTCTAGTTTGCAGTTGAGTCTTACTGACCTGCGCTGTAGCAGTATCGATTGTCGAAATCGATAAGATACCTATGACGTCACCACTTGTTTTAAGTCACGTGGAAAAATTTGAATATATCCTTATTTTATTTTGCTAATATCTTTTTTTGGCCGTCAGTAATATCATGTTTTTTGTTTCCTACTGCTTCTTGATATGGTTTTCTTTACGCTATGTATACTCCCGAGACGATTTCACGACCTCTGCAAGTACCCTACTGCCGTAATTTAAAATTCTGCCAAAAACACCCTGTAGATGCGCATAGTTAGTAAAATCCAAAATAGAGAGTTTAATAGTTCTTTTACTATAATAATAAGGATACCATTTTCTTGTTTTCCCATTGCATGAAGAATAACCCAAATGATATTTAGCCATATTTAGCCTTGCAAAACGAGATTCATAGGCCTAATTTACCAACTCTGAGGTCCGCAAAATATGTGGGTTGTGTTGGTAAACTGATTGTGTTTAAAAATGCATAAATACATAATTAACCAGAAGAGAAAATATTTGAAATCGAGGCATAAATGGGTAAAAATTTATTGAAAAAAATCGCATTATTGTAGATGTAAGGATATGAGTACAGTCTAGGTGTCTCAAATAATAATAAGTGTAGTGTGGTGTGCAAAAACATCAGTACTGAATTGGCATGAATTGTCAGGAAGTCCCATGAATTGTTTGAATTGCCATTAATTGTATTGAATTTTCATGAATTGTCTCGATTTTTTATGAATTGTCATGCAATTCCTTGAATTGTGTGAATTGTTTGAATTTTTTGAATTGTTTTACATGGAAAGCATATGAATTGTGTGAATTGTTTGAATTGTGGTGTACAAAATTTCCGTGACCGGTTCACCCCTCGGGATTGATCTAGGTGGACCCTATTATATTACATTAGGGAAACACAGAGGCGTAAAATCTATTAAGGCCTACATCTGTGTATTTGTATGTTGCGCGGTTAAGGCCATACACATCGAACTTGTCTCAGACCTCTCCAGCGAGAATTTTTTATGTGCATTACGCAGATTCATCGCTAGGCGTGGAAGATGCTCAAAAATAATTAGCGACAATGGCACTAACTTTTCTGGCGCAAATAAATACTTATTAAAAATTATGAAGGGCTGTGCTGAAACAGAAAATATTGAATGGTCATTTCAACCTCCTTATGCTTCCAACTTTGGAGGACTATACGAAGCCGGCATTAAATCAGTGAAAACACATTTGTCTAGAGTTATTGGGTCTCAAATTCTAACATATGAGGAATTGAACACAGTCTTAATTCAGATCGAAGCTCTCTTAAATTCTAGACCATTATGTGCCCTAAGTTCAGATCCAAATGATTATACGGCATTGAGTCCTGGTCATTTCTTAACGCTTAATCCATTAACTTGTTTGCCTGACCCCGATCATACTAATTTAAATATTAATCGCTTGGATAGATATCAACTTCTCCTTCGGTTACATAGAGATTTTTGGATGCGATGGCATCAGGAGTACCTCCATGGTCTTCATCAGAAAACAAAATGGTATACTCCAGGTGCTGAGCCTAAGATTGGTACTTTAGTGCTTGTGAAACAGGACAATGTTCCTCCAATGAAATGGGTATTGGCGCGAATCGATAAGTTTTTTCCTGGCAAGGACGGTGTGTCTAGAGTTGCGCAAATTCGTACAAGTCAGGGTACCTATCGACGCCCCGTAAATAAACTTTGCCCCTTACCGGCGCAATAGTTGTTTCATTCATTTTGTTTGTATATAATGCATTTATCTTTGCATATAAGTATCCCTTAAGTTTGGGTTTTTTTTCTCAATGAAAACTTTAATTTTTTTGCCAAAATAACTAGTATAGTTTGATTTTTGCTTATTTTCCATTAACCAAAAATGGTGGGTAGTATGTTAAGTGTATATGTGGTTTTCTATATTCATTTTTCTGATTGCGGTGTACGTTGTCGCTTGCTCACCCGCACCTGCGCAAAAACGCTTGTAAAAAGAAAAAGTGAGTTAGACACACGCTATAGTCACCCGCTAGCAACTGAACACCCTCATTTTCCGCTGATTTTCTACTGTGCCCTCGTGCTACAGGAGCGCTCCTTCGCCGCTGGACCAGATAGGCTAGAAGATCTAGATAAAGGTAGGCGACAACACAGTTTTTCATAACTCCGCAATCAGTTTTACCCGCAAACCGCATCGTACAAAAAAACCTACAGTCCACTAAATTATCTAACATGGGGGTTAATTGCGCATGAAATGAACACATGCTTTTCAAATATCGCTAGTTGGTAACCAAACACACTGCACAGCGGAAGAATGTTACATCAACCTAACTCGTGTTCTATACATACATACATACGAAATGAAATGCACACTTGCCGAACCTATAAACATCGGCCAACCCACCTGTATATCCTTTGGAGTAGAAGCCGACGGCGACGTCTTCGGGATACTTGGGCTTCTTGACGGCGGTCTGTCCGGCGACGGGGCATCCGCTGAGCGAGCGATGCGTCAAAAAGGACCCGTTGACGTGTCCGGTGCCGTCGCAGCCCGGCGTGGGGCAGTTCACCCCCTCGAATTTCATCGCGGACGCCGCTGCGGCCGCTGCCACCGCCGCTTTGTGCTGCTCCACGGAGCCGCTGCTCTCCAACACGCGCATCTTGTTGCGGTTCGCGATCGGGCAGCCGGAAGCGCTGCCACAAACAAAAAAATCGTTGTACAAAGATCAGTCATAACATTATAGAACAAAGTTTGCCAAGACTGGAATGAATTTGCCGGAGTCCGGGAAGAAGCATGAAAAAAGCTTATCGTCGGTCGAATTTCTGTGGCATCAAAAATGTAGAAAAGCTCATTTCCCACAATTTGTTTTGTAGGAACGAACAATGCAGAAAAATGCAAAAAACCGTTTTTTCACTGCGATTGTTTATGTAGGAAAAAGCACTTGAACTCTTTTTTATGTTATACAGGATGTCCAGTTAGTGTGTAATTCTTCGATATCTCGCAAGGTATACCTGATGGAAGAAAATGTCAAATACAAAAGTTATTTGGTTATTTAATACGCATATTTTAAAAATATTTTGAAATATACAGGGTGTTGCGGGAAAGTAGGATAATGATCAACTTGATTTTTTAATGTGGAACTATAACTTTTTATTAAATCGTTCTAGTTTCCATCATTGATCTCTATTCAACCCTAAAATATTTTTGGGATCGGTTGCGACGTTGCCAAGTTATAATTTATTTTCTATTAATTTCCGGATTTGCAAGGTCGCAAGTAATACGTCCAAATTAAGATACTCCTTTAACTTTTCTCAATAATATTACACAGCGGGTTACTTGAATATTAAGTGGATATTATTTTGGATGTAACCAGCAATTTGTATCTACAAAGTGTTTTTGGCAGAATTTTAAATTACAGCAACTTGAAGGTCATTTTAATTTGTTTTTTTTTAAATGTAACTAATACCCTATCTCGCCTTGTAATATTTTTTTTCGCGTTTGCGACGTTGTCAAGCTATAAATTATTTTTCCAAATTTTAAACAAATATCTCCGATTTTAATTTGTTTTAAATAGAATCCTCTACTTATTTTTATTGCAATGAATTGCACATACTAAGGTAAGATCTCACAATTTCAAAATTTTGTTTCTATTAATTACTGAGATACGGCAACACCGCTTTTTCAATAAACAGTACCGGAACGCCTAAATATTTCCAAAACCGCCTAAGCTGGAGAGATGAAATTCAATACTTGGGGGTTTTTGAACATACAGAATTCAAAAACGCTAACAGCAGTGTTGTTACGGCAACCTGAAGGTCATTTTACTTTGTTGCGACGTTGCCAAGTTATAAATTATTCTTCCAAATTTGTAAACAAATATCCGCGATTTTAATTTATTTTAAATAGAATCCTCTGTTATTTGTATCGCAATGAATTGCACATGTCGAACTTAGTAAGATCTCACAATTTCAAAATGTTTTTTCTATTAATTACTGAGATACGGCAACACCGCTTTTTTCGTAAACGGTACCGGAAACTTAAATATTTCCAAAACTGCCACAACTGGAGACATGGAATGCAATACTTTTTTTTAAAATACAGAATTCAAAAACGCTAACATCGGTGTTGTCAGATTTACCAATTTCACGTCATAATTTTGAATGGAATGTCCTATTTATGAAGTCTAACGTAAAAGTGGTAAATCTGACAACACTGATGTTAGCGTTTTTGAATTCTGTATGTTCAAAACCCCCCAAGTATTGAATTCCACCGTTCGAGCTGTGGCAATTTTAGAAATATTTAAACGTTCCGCTACTGTCTACTGAAAAAGCGGTGTTGCCGTATCTCAGTAATTGATAGAAACAAAATTTTGAAATTGTAAGATCTTACTAAATTCGATATGCGCAATTCATTGCAATTAAAATAAGTAGAGAATTCTATTTAAAATAAATTAAAATCGGAGATATCTGTTTAAAAATTTGGAAAAATAATTTATAACTTAGCAACGTCGCAAAGGCGAAAAAAAATATTGCAAGGCAAGATAGGGTATTAGTAGATATATCGATTTAAAATAAAAAATACAGGGTGTTACATTTAAAAAAACAAATTAAATTGACCTATTTGCCGTAATTTAAAATTCTGCCAAAAACACCCTGTAGATACAAATTGGTGGTAACATCCAAAATAATATCCGATTAATATTCAAGTAACTTGCTGTATAATATTATTGAAAAAAGTTGAAGGAATATATCAATTTGGACGTATTACTTGCGACCTTGCAAATCCGGAAATTAATAGAAAATAAATTATAACTTGGCAACGTCGCAATCGATACCAAAAATACTTTAGGATTGCCTAGAGATCAATGATGGAAACTAGAAGAATTAAAGAAAAATATATAATTCCATATAAAAAAATCAAGTTGATCACTATCCTACTTTCCCGCAACACCCTGTATATTTCAAAATATTTTTAGTCCTAAGTAACCAAATAACTTTTGTATTTGACATTTTCTTCTATCAGGTATACCTTCCGAAATATCGAAGAATTACGCACTAATTGGACACCCTGTATAATATAATACACATCATAATATAACTTTTTTCTTTAATTGGATTATGTATCTGTCGAGAAATAATTTACTAAATAAATAAAAGACTACATTTTCCACAATAAGGTTATGTGGTATTTTTGGACTAGACTAGAGAAAATAGGCAACAGCTGTTGTCTATTTTCTCTATGTTTCCTACTATTTCACATTATGTTTAATTTTTTTCTCCCCTGAAAAATTTTACTGAACCACTTGTTAGAAAATAAAAATCGATCTATTTCTTAGACATATTGTAGTTTCCAATAGATCAGATATATTCTTTGCATAAATCAGATTTTGGAATATTGATATTCACAGCAATGGTCAAATATTCTTAATCCGGGATATGAAAATTGCAGCGGCTGGTTATTTTTCCATTTCAGGTAAACATGTAAATTGCAGCGGACGACCCTCTGTGGGATAGGAGTTTTTATAACAGCCATCCCTCATTGTTTATTTTTGAGAGTTTTTGATAAATACTCAAACAGACACATACATTAAAATAAATAGTGTCAGAATAAAGCACGCTCCAAATGCAACAACTAAAAAGAAGCAAGATTGTTTGAATCTTAGAATAGGTTTATTACTCAATGAAAATAGGATAAGTGGATTAGAATATATAAAAAGTGTATGTCATTTTTATGATGAGAACCTTAGTTAGTAATTATGGTTTTTTATGTATATATTGATCTAAGACGATTACGAACATGTTTGTACATAATGTTATGTATTATTAACAATTAACAATTTAGAAAAGTATAATTTTCTTTCAATGTCAATAGTTTTGTTTTATTATTAACTGCTCTAACAAAAGGATTTATTAGTTTCAGTCTAAACAAAACCGCGCATTGGGTATATTATCACCTTCCGAAAATTACAAAAAAGTATATAAATTGTTACAATAATTGTTGATATTGTCGAAATTGCCTAAAATAATGGAAATATGTATCAAGAAATTAACTTTTCTATTTAAGTTCTAGTTAGTTAAGTAGAGAATTCTCTATAACAATAAGTGCGAATAAAATTTTGGGTTTGTAATTTAAAAAAGGCATTGTGATGTCATATAGTTTTCAAGATCACTAAAATTAATTTGATCTGTCACATAATATTATTTTTATATAATATTTTGCTATACAAATCCAAATTAATTTTTAGAATACCTCCAAACAAAGGGACCCTCGCTGCAATTTACAACATCTTTTATGGTCACCTTTGAGATTTATAGGATTATACCCTAACCGCGGCTGCAATTTGTATCCGCCCAGTTTAATATATCCCTGAGTATGTCATTTAGATCTCCCTAATCCAATCACTATAATCTTGAAATCATTATATAAATGTTGGGTTATGGTTAAACGCTATAAACATTTCTAAAATTACCTTCTGTGCGACAAAAATTTTCCTGTCGCGTGTCCTGATCCATCACAGCCCGGTATCGGACATCTGATAGCGTGTAAATTACCAGAAGCCTTATGAAATTTGTGATAGAGAAACAACAGACATATTTCACAATCTTTGATCACATACCAGTTATAAAGTGGTAGCGGTGATTTATCTCAATAATTTTTGTACATCACAAATTAAAAATCAAACATACAAATTATGTTTCGCTTTTTACCATCAGCTCTAAAGCCATTTTATTTTAAGACAGCAACATTTTTGTAAATTGAAGATATATCTCTAGTTAGTAATCTAGTGATAAGAAAACAACGTCCTCCAAAGCAGATGGAAAATAATTTGAAACAATATACATTATACTTCAAATAGCGACTTGAGATCTTTTGATGAATATTATAGTAGAAGATCCGAATATAAGACGACCTTCACCGAACTGGTTAATGGATGAAAACCATTTCATATTAAATTTAATATATTAAAAAACATATCGCGAGTGGGTTGGCTGAAAAATTTCAGTCCAGGATATGATTAAATAAATATTGAAAAATTATTTTTTTTTAAATATTTCACTGGTTTGGTTAATAGACAAATCACATACCAATCGAAAGTATAAAGCCCATAAAATATGCAAACGTTAGGTTGGCTACGTTTTTCCCGTCCCAACTGTAGGGTAGGCAGGTATAAACAGGTACATCAATAATAGTAATTTGCACCCGTGTGGTTAATGCATGAAACTTATATAAAAATAAGGATAATTTTATTGCAAACATGTCGATATAGGGTTGTCTGCAAAAAATGAGTCTGGAATTCCGGTTGTCGAATTTTAAAGATCAAAATATTGCTGCCAGTGAATACATGCGCCAGATAGGTCCGAGCGAACTATCCCGTGTATTAACAAAGGACGCAGCATAGCAGCTGCGTGTAGCTCGGCCATTGAACGAAAGAGATCGCGCATGTGTCCGTGAAATTGAAAAGGATAGCGTTATACTCGTAAAAGCTGTGCAATATTTTGGAGCACTAATAATTTATTAATATTTTTGAAGGCGAATTTATTAAATTATTATGCACTTACCGTATTCTCACCAAGAAAGTTATTAAACTCTTCATTATATTTTTTACCCAAAGCAGTCACTTTTTTGTAGTATGTGGTATGATAACCTACAAAATCGAGTATTGCATTGGTTAACTCAACGCCACTGCATTTAAAATTTCTCTTTTTACGAAAATTTAATTTCAACGAACGGTTTTTATACGTTTCATCGTTAAATTCAAGAATATCATCGTCCGAATTGCATAGAAAACACTTTTTAACCATTTTTGATCACAATTTAATGTTTATAAATAACAAGATCAGTATAGTAATAGTGGCACGCTTTTTCAAGTCAGAAGAATGAAGCAAACTGTTCCAATATAATGATGCACAGCATTTACGAGTATATCGCTATCCTTTTCAATTTCACGGACACATGACATGTGCACTCTCTTTCATTCAATGGCCGAGCTACACGCAGCTCCTATGCTGTATCCTTTGTTAATACACGGGATAGTTCGCTCGGACCTCTCTGGCGCACGTATTCACTGGCAGCAATATTTTGATCTTTGAAATTCGAGAATCGGAATTCCAGACTGATTTTTTGCAGACAACCCTACATCGACGTGTTTGCAATAAAATTATCTTTACTTTGATATAAGTTTCATGCATTAACCACACCGGTGCAAATAGTAATTTGCTATTATTGATGTGCCCTGTTTATACCTGCCTACCCTATAGTTGGGACGGGAAAAACGTAGCCAACCTAACGTTTGTATATTCTATGGGCTTCATACTTTCGATTGTCATGTGATTTGTCTATTAACCAAACCAGTGAAATATTTCAAAAAATTAATTTTTCTATATTTAATTAATCATATCCTCGACTGAAATTTTTCAGCCAACCCACTCACAATATGTTTTTTAACATACTAAATTTAATATAAAATGGTTTTCATCCATTAAGCAGTTCGGTGAAGGTCGTCTTATATTCGGATCTTAGACTATTAGCAAATTTATCTCGTTAAAATATATTTTATAATATGAATCATTCCATTACGCATATACGCTTTTAATCCAGACTGTGTAATCGACTTCAGTATTTTTGTGTAAACATCCTACCTTAAAGGTTCAGAGTCTTGCCCATCTCTAGGCTTGCTTTTAGGCTTGTTCGCCCTGGGGCATCCGGATAGGCTCCTGTGCGAGGAGTAGTTCCCCGTCACGTGTCCAGATCCATCGCATCCTGGCGTGGGACACTTGAGTTCCTGGGAATGAGCCTGGATCTGAGAACGGTCCGTTCTTGGACACCCCGAAAGGCTGAAAAATGAAATTCACATTATTTTGGAATACATATAAACTTCGATAGGAAAATAAGTTTATAACTAAAATCTATGTTTAAAAGTTTTATATATGTTACGGTTAAAGTGTTTACTTTGATAGTTTATATACTAGCTGGATAGTATACAAACTATCCAAATGTCTCGTTATTTTGTTGGAAACTCATATTTCAACTAAAATAGCTATGAATATTGGTTGGTTTGTATACTAACCAGCTAGTTTATAAGCTATACAAGATATGCCGCTAAAGTATATACCACAAAGATATCACACATATTAACCAGTGTTTCTGGTCAGTTTACAAACTATCCACATCATTTGGATAAGGTATGCACCTAACATCTCTAGTAATACATAATAACCAACTCGTTGGCTAGTATGTAAACTAACCAATCCTCTTTGGTTAGTATGTTAACTAACTAATTTTCTTTGGTCAGTTTAACAGAAAAGTGAGGTTGTGTTTATGGCAAGTGCAAGTGTGACGTGTTGGTATTGTTTACTGTCGTGCCTTGTAAAATTTGTTTAAGAACAGGTATCTAGTTACCAAAAAAGGATCAGCAACAGCAATTTGAAAAGTTACTATTAGAATGATACGAGAAAAAGTACCAAAATTCAAAATTAATGAACGACAGTGATTATAATGTACTTCTGCAACATATAAAGAGAATACGCGAACAAGGACCTAACACTAATAACAAGATTGATTATCGTGAAATGAACACTTATGATTTACAGAGGATCGAATCATCTTATGTAATCTAATATAAAAGATCTGGAAAGATTATTTTACGTTTGAGTGAAACCTGTGATGCCATTAAAGCTGCCGAGGTCTAGAGATTTATTTTATATGAATATTTTGTTACACAAATAGTATTTCCGTTTGTTTTACTTATTTTTAGCTAATTAAGACAATTGTATGTTGTATCTATGAATAAACTTTACTTTTGATTAATTAATAATTGTTTTTTTAAACTAAAGTACCCAAAGAGGATTGGTTAGTTTACATACTAACCAACGAGTTGGATATTATGTAGTACTAGAGATATTAGGTGCGTACTTTATCCAAATGATGTAGATAGTTTGTAAACTGACCAGAAACACTGGTTAATATGTGTGATATCTTTGTGGTATATACTCTAGCGGCATATCTTGTATAGTTTATAAACTAGCTGGATAGTGTACAAACCAACCAATATTCATAGCTATTTTAGTAGAAATATAATTTTCCATCAAAATAACGAGACACTTGGATGGTTTGTACAATATCCAGCTAGTATATAAACTATCAAAGTAAACACTTTAACCGTAACATATATAAGAAACAAGACAAATATATGTTGGAAAACAGCTATTTCTACAAAAAGTAATGCACGTACATCAAAAATAGTACTTAATACTGAACAATCATACCTTTCCAACGTTTTTGACATAGTAGCAATGGTAACACTAGGTATTTTTTGACACAAACTTAATAACACGTTTTTCAAATTGACAGTGTCAGTGTCATTATAGAGTACGACGCTTAGCAGATTTCCATGGCATGACATGATATGGCAAGCGTAAACTGGGGCCGATTAACGTTTTATAATATTTATTTCAGAATTGTCACTATTTAACAAAATAAAAAACTAAGTGATGAAAGGACATTTGTAATCCACCTATGTAAGTACTTTTAATAAATAATTAACCTCTTCGTTATGACACGACCACTGGATGGATCAGTAAAATTTTACACTCAATGAAAAAACATATCTCAGTGATTGAGATGGATTTTACCGGTGGACCAATAGTGAGTGGGCTGAAGATTGTGGGCTTACTAAAACATATTTCAAAGATCGGTCACTGGATTATGGTAGGGAGCCTTGAGGGCTATAAGAGTAAAATATTTTGACTTAAATTTTGACGTTTATACAGGGTGATTCATATCAAACTTACATTTTTTTGAATGGAATCCTATAATATACTATTGCGTAGAGACCCATAAAGGCTACATTTTAAAAATATTCTCATGTTATACAGGGTGTCACAAAAACAAGAAATGTATCAAAGTTATGTTTTCTTAAATGGAACACCCCGTATATTATTACATATTCAAATTCCGTGGTGAATTCTAGTGTAACTTTATGTATCATATATGGGACTTAAAGCGAATCGTTTAGGTGTAAATCACCATTTTTGGTATAAGTAGACATCAGGAAAAAATTGAATATCGCACAGAGATTATAAAATTTGGAAGGCTGTGACTTTGCCGTACTACTAAGCATAAAATGCGTCAGCTTTGATGAGACTGTCAAATTTAAATTACGTTTATGCTTGGAGAAATCGGTCGATCAATTAAGGAAACTTCGATCAGCAAGAAGTTGATTTTTTCAAATTGGATCGCCTAATTTTTTTTATTCGGTTAAATGTGGAATTTGATAGACTTTCTAATAATATAAGGTTGTGAATATCAATCATTGGTACTTTTCATTTAATTTCAAATTTTCAAACAAATCGGCGTTTTTCAATTTTCCTACCTACAAGCAACGTAGCAGGCCATGAAATATAAACAAAAACCTGTTTAGGTAGAAGAAAACATCTAACTTAGCAGAAAAATACACACGAACTAGACTAAACGGACAAGATTACAAAAATTACCCACAACAAAGTCTAACCAGAAACAACGGCGGTAACATATCTTTGGTTAAAGAGAAGCTAGAGTATGGTAGAAATTGATTTTTTCACGGCCTACTAGCTACTGCAATGTACTAGAGATTGGCGATTTCCAAAATCATTAAAAATTTTGAAATGATACGAAAACTACTAGACAATGTTGGAGGTAGTTTATTATTTTCATAATAAAACTTCACATTTAATGATACAAAAAAGTATGCAGTTCTGTTAGACATCAAATCTAAAGTACTTCTGACTGGAGTCTGAAAATTCTTCAGTACCTATTAGCAAGATCGTAGAAAATGAAGAATTAGTTAAAATGTGTTCAAATTATAAAACATAACTTAAATGGCAGAAAACTTAAATCTGATTTGTCAGTATTCCTTTTTTTGTAATATTGCTCATAGATATTGAAAAATAGAAGGGCTCCAGTCAGAGGTATCGACTTCCATGCAAATTACTACTTCTTTACACAATTACATATGATTGATAATTGCGTGCTGGAGCGACAGTCGCTGGTTGTGTTTGTTTCCTCTACCTCTAGTAAATTGCGGTAGCCAGTAGACTGTAAAAAATAACTATTACTGCTATACTCCAGCTTCTCTTTGGTCTTAGAGATGTTATCGCAGTTGTTTCTGGGAGAGTTGATTTGATGTAAGGAATTTTTATCATCTTGTCTCTTTATTCTATTTCGTCTGTATCTTCTTTCTAAGTTACTTGTTTTTTTTCCATCCGAATTAACATGTTTTTGTTATATTTCATGGCCTGCTACGTTGTTTATAGGTAGGAAAATTGAAAAATCCCGATTTGTTTGAAAATTTAAAATTAAAAGAAAACTATCAGAGACTGATATTTACAATCTTATATCTTTAGAAAGGTTATCAAATTCTACGTTTAACCGTAAAAAAAATTAGGCATTCTCATTTGAAAAAATCAAGTTTCTCCAAACATAAACGTAATTTAAATTTGACAGTCTCATCAAAGCTGACGCATTTTATGCTTAGTAATACGGGAAAGTCACAGCCTTCCAAATTTTATAATCTCTGCGATATTCAATATTTTCCTGATGTCTACTTATACCGAAAATGGTGATTTACACCTAAACGGTTCGCTTTTCGCTTTAAGTCCCATATATGATAACATAACACATAGCTTTGATACATTTCGTGCGTTTGGGACATCCTGTATAACATGTAAATATTTTTAAAATGTAGCCTTTATGGGTCTCTATCCATCCGAAATTATTATTTTCTTTTTTATCAAATACTTTAGCCATAAGGCTCCGTGTCGAATAACGTGAATAACCCTGAATAACCCGCGTATAATTTTAATTTTCAAAAATCCTCCTTACCTCTACAATAAAATCTCATTTCGGACTGATGTTCATAATGTTAACATAAGAAATAGAGATTTAATCACAGCCCCACCTCACCGATCAACTCTTTTCGAAAGAGGTTTTAGATTCAACATATATGTTTTATACAATGCTCTGACACCTACGCTTAAAAGCGAGCTTAAAAGCCACGACCCTAATGAATTTAAAAAAGTTTTAATTGAGAATTTATTGATACAATCATAGCCTGCCTTTTGATGACCCAACCTAGAAAATTTAGAAATCCTAGTCTTAGTTTAGATTTAAGTTTATGCTTTTTACTACAAAAAATCCTTATTTTGTGCAAGGGCTGAGTGGAAGAGCACTTCGTGTGAACTCCCCCTTGAGATTTCCCTTGGTATTTACTGCCCTGTATGTTTCTAGTTTTAGTTTTCATTCAAACTGATGGGAAATAAAGTTATTATTATTATTATTATTAATGTCGTTGATCCTAGACCGAACAAAGACCTCTATAAAAAATCCCGTCTTACTTACCCGTCCTTCCCGGGCTGCTTGTCGTGCTGACCCAAGGAATGTTGAGGGGGCGGCATGCTGTAACAGGCCCCCGGACTGTACCCGCCCGGAGCGCCGGGCGGCACCACCGGATACCCGCCGGCGGTGGTGGGAGGCGGTGGCGGGGGGTATCCGGCCGCCGTGCAGGGGTAGCCGCCCCCGCCCCCTCCCCCGCCTCCCGCGGGAGGGGCGTACGGGGAGGCGTAAGGGGCCGCCGCGGCGGAGGCGGCGCTGACCGCGTACTCCGCCGCCGCCGCAGCTGCGGCCGCCGCGGCGGCAGCGGCGGAGGATACGGGCATGCCGTATCCCGGGTGGGGGCTCATCGGACCGTAACCTGGAAACAAGAAAAAAAGTTCTACTATTGGATATAGTAATAAGGCAGTGGATCAGGTCCCGGCAGCCGGGACCTTAAAATTATAATCAAAATCCTGGCAACCGGGATTTTTTACATTTTAATTTGAAATCCCGGCATCTGAGATTTTGATTGTAATTTTCAGGTCCCGGCTGCCGGGATTTATTACATCAAGAAAAGAAATCCCGGCATCCGACATTTCCACATAAGAAATTTGAGGTTATCTTCATGCTCTGTTTACCTTCAGTCTTTGGCGAATGGTGTTGTTAGTTTTAACCTCGGTTTTTAATATTATTACTGGTGAAAATAAGGCTTGGAGGTATATTTAGTTCATTTGAAGATTTCATAAAGGAACATAAAGTACATAAAAAGCACACATTAACCGAATACTGGATGAGGGATAATAGAACTTTTACTTCTGCCACAAAAACGTGTACCACATATTATAGAGAAAGCTAATGTGAATTTAAAGTATTACTACACCAAATACACCAAAATGTGGGGGACAAAAGCTAAAGACTAAGGAAAAAAGAGTAACAAAGACATAAATAAGGTTGACAACATATCCTCACCTAGTTTCCTTATATTCGATGCGATATAAAAGAACCATATCTAATCAACAACAAGATTATTGAATAGTTAATTGTGAACGTTTTTTATATTCGAAGATATTTCACAAATGAAGCATGGAATACTCAGTCCATCATTAAAAAGAAAGAAGAATTGAACCAGTGGATATGTGCTGTTTGTAACCATGATCTCAATGAAAGTTTCATCAGATGTAGTAGCTGCTTGAATCGGTACCTTTTGATACGTGTTTCTCTGGTAAGAAGACCTAAACAAACGTATTGGATTTGTCGGATGTGTTAGTTTAATAAACAAAGAACAAATATTATAAAACTGTATTCATATGTTAAATAATAATAACTAAAAGTTTGTAGCCTGTAAATGAAATAAATCGTACTATTTTGTACAAGTACAAACGTGTTAAATTTAGTCACTTATATAACTAATGTTATCTTTGTCTATCTAACATAGATTTTCATTTGTTTATTCTTCAAAGGTAATGCGTGGTTTCACTATAAAACCAACAATGGTTGTTTGGTTGTTTTTTTTTCATTTAAGTACAATTTACAATAATATTAGGAATTGTAAAATTTTTGATGAACAAAACGCGCTGCCGGGACTTCTTTTCTGATGTAAAAAATCTAGGTAGCCGGTACCTGAAAATTACAATCAAAATCCCGGATGCCGGGATTTCAAATTAAAATGTGACAAATCCTGGTTGCCGAGACTTAGATTGTAATTTTCAGGTCCCAACTGCCGGGACCTGATCCACTGCCTAATAATAATTATATGCTAAAGTGGCCTAAACTGTGGGAAATCCTTATCTCCATGGGAATCCCCTACCACTTAGTATTTCTCATACAGCAACTCTATGAGTCTAGCTCAGCTCGTGTAAGATTTGACGGTAACCTGTCTGGTCAAACAGCAACCAGAAAAGGAGTTCGCCAGGGATGCATATTATCTCCGATGTTATTTAACATTTACTCTGAATTTGTGATGAGACAGGTATTGGACAACTGGAATGGCGGTATAACTATTGGCGGAAGCAAAATATCTAACTTAAGATTTGCTGACGATACAACCCTTATTGCTGCTTCTCAGGAGGAACTAGTAGCTCTAGTGAACGTTTTAGAACAACACAGTGCAGCATATGATCCTGGTATTAACTACAACAAGACTAAGGTTATTATCGTAGATAGAGAGCATGACAATAATCCAGAAATAAAGTCAATAGGTCATTGTGAGATAGTTCAAAGTTTTGTGTATCTGGATTCTTTGATAGACAATTCAGGTAGCTGTGAGAATGAGATTCGATGGCGCATTCAACAAGCACGAGTGGCCATAACAAAGCTTACTAAAATATGGCGTGACCATAACATCACTAAAGCTACCAAAATGTCACTGGTTCAGTCTCTTTTCTCCATATTTTTGTATGCCTCGGAAACTTGGACTGTTAAAAAGGCAGATCGAGCTCGCATAGATGCTTTTGAAATGTGGACGTGGAGGAGAATGCTGAGAATTCCTTATACCGCCCATCGAACTAATGTTTCCATACTGCATGAGCTCGGTAATCCAAAGAGATTGTCCTCCATTGTGTCGATGAGAATGCTTACATTCTTCAGACATATTCACAGAAGCGATAATATGGAGAAACTTGTAGTTCAGGGTCACGCCCCGTGGCCGTTCCCCTACACGCTGGGTGGATACGACGAAACAGTTGCTAGATATGAGTTCAAGAGCGCCACTGAACTGACAGTAAATCGCGAACGATGGCGAGCTACAGTTCTCAAAACTATTGATAATATTCGTGTCGGCAATAGTCTCCGACTCAATGCATTTTACGAGTTCACAACATGTCTGTTAAGACATTGTGACTATGATGATGATGATGATGATAATGCCCATACCGTATAGGATTAATTTTTAAAAGTCAAGATTTATTACTCTTGATTCTAAATAGATGCCAAATCACTTGCTATGTTTAGGAGCTCTTACTATAAAGTTATCACATTATTTTTCGCACTACGTAAGTACTGGACTACAGCAACTACATATTACTACAGTGGTATGTGACCCATAATAAAAATGTTCGTAACGCCAGTGACTACTTTCAGTTTCCTTCGTTAATCTAAATTTAAATACGCCGGTCACTAAAATAAAACATTTCCGGCACCAGTTGGTATTCAATACAATGTGCCTAGCATTACTTGAATTAATATTAATAGATTTCAGATGCATATGTATGTAGTAACTCTACAAGTTAATTTATCACGAAACATTAAATCATCCATTTAACGTGTTTATTTTCCAAATCCCTGTATGACATAACCTCATTAGACGATTTTAACAATTTATCATGATCAAGTAGGTGATTGTGTTATAAACAGATTATAATGAGTGTGAACATACCTTCAATCTCGAATGGCATAACTGTCACAGGTTACACATTTGCACTAAAATAATCAGGTATATATGCGGAATAACAAGTACATAGTAGTTCTAAATTATTATTTCGGTCCGTTGTTGACTATTTTACGCTTATTGCATTGTAAAACGAGCATTCGTGCCAGTGGCGTACTCGTATATAGAGTGGGGCGAATTTGGTGCGATTATAATGGGAATACATACTCGAGATTGAATGATCTGGAGAAGTTTTAATAAACTGAGGTTTGTCTTAAAAAGTGTTTAATTTATACAGGGTGTCCAGTTAGTGTGTAATTCTTCGATATCTCGCAAGGTATACCTGATAGAAGAAAACGTCAATGCAAAAGTCATTTGGTTACTTAAGACGCATCTTCTAAAAATATTTTGAAATATACAGGGTGTTGCGGGAAAGTAGAATAGTGATCAACATGATTTTGTTATATGGAACTATAAATTTTTTTAAAATTTTTCTAGTTTCCATTATTGATCTCTATTCAGCCCTAAAATATTTTTGGGATCGGTTGCGACGTTGCCAAGTTATAATTTATTTTCTATTAATTTCCGGATTTGCAAGGTCGCAAGTAATACGGCCAAATTGAAATATTCCTTTAACTTTTCTCAATAATATTATACAGCGAGTTACTTGAATATTAAGTGGATATTATTTTGGATGTCACCAGCAATTTTTATTTACAGGGTGTTTTTGGCAAAATTTTAAATTACGGCAACTTGAAGGTCATTTTACTTTGTTTTTTTAAATGCAACACCCTATATTTTTTATTTTAAATCGAAATATCCACTAATACCCTATCTCGCCCTGTAATATTTGTTTTTGCGTTTGCGACGTTGCCAAGTTATAAATTATTTTCCCAAATTTTTGAACAAATATCCCCGATTTTAATTTATTTTAAATAGAATGCTCTACTTATATTACTGCAATGAATTGCGCATGTCGAATTTAGTAAGATCTCACAATTTCAAAATTTTGTTTCTATTAATTACTGAGATACGGCAACACCGCTTCTTCAGTAAACGGTACAGGAACGCTTAAACATTTCCAAAACTACCACAGCTGGAGAGGTGAAATTCAATACTTGGGGGTTTTTGAACATACAGAATTCAAAAACACTAACATCAGTGTTGTCAGATTTACCAAATTTACGTCATAATTTTGAATGGAATGCGCTATTTATGAAGTCTAACGTAAAAGTGGTAAATCTGACAACACTGATGTTAGCGTTTTTGAATTCCGTATGTTCAAAAACCCCAAAGTATTGAATTTCACCTCTCCAGCTGTGGCGGTTTTGGAAATATTTAAGCGTTCCGGTACTGTTTACTGAAAAAGCGGTGTTGCCGTATCTCAGTAATTAATAGAAACAAAATTTTGAAATTGTGAGATCTTACTAAATTCGACATGCGCAGTTCATTGCAATAAACATAAGTAAAGGATTCTATTTAAAATAAATTAAAATCGGGGATATTTGTTTAAAAATTTGGAAAAATAATTTATAACTTGGCAACGTGGCAAACGCAAAAAAATATTACAAGGCAAGATAGGGTATTAGTAGGTATTTCGATTTAAAATAAAAAATACAGGGTGTTACAGTTCAAAAAAAAAGTAAAATGACCTTCAATTTGCCGTAATTTAAAATTCTGCCAAAAACACCCTGTACATACAAATGGCTAGTGACATCCAAAATAATATCCACTTAATATTCATGTAACTCGCTGTATAATATTACTGAGAAAAGTTAAAGGAATATATTAATTTGGACGTATTACTTGCGACCTTGCAAATCCGGAAATTAATAGAAAATAAATTATAACTTGGCAACGTCGTAACCGATCCCAAAAATATTTTACGGTTGAATAGAGATCAATGATGGAAACTAGAAGAATTTAAGAAAAAGTTATAGTTCCATATAAAAAAATCAAGTTGATCACTATCCTGCTATCCCGCAGCACCCTGTATATTTCAAAATATTTTTAGAATATGCGTCTTAATTAACCAAATAACTTTTGTATTTGACATTTTCTTCTGTCAGGTATACCTTGCAAGATATCGAATATACCAGGATGTCATCTCAGATAATCAAAGACGCAATTTGCGCCATTATCGGCTGCATACAGTTGCGAGGGATTATATAAATAGAGTATAATCTGTTTGGGGACCAGCATTACGCAATTGCTATTCATACGAGCGCCTATTCCACTGAAACGAGACCATAAGGGTGATTAAGTCCCTGGATCTGGGTGCTTAAGCCCCTGCCCAAGGTGCAATAAATTCAGCAGAACGTTACTGATTTGAAATATTTTTGGGGGAGCTAATTTCATTCTTGGGAGGCTCAGCTCCCCAAGCCCCCACCTAGCTACGCCTGTGAACGGGACGCAAAATCCGTGAATTAAAAACATATTTACAATAATAATACTAATACTTTGGGCTTCATCAGTGCGCCATAGGTCGACTGACGGAAATAGAGAGCATCAGTTCTTTCATGTCTACCAGACATGTGAAGCATGTTGTAGCAGGTGACAAAAAGGCTCTGCCGGTGCGCCATCTGGTACCCGAAGCCAACAGCAAACCAAGGAAATCGCCGCTGAACAGCAGTAGATTTCCTGTGGGACGCCACGGCACGTCCTCGTATATCGGCTTTCATATGCAGATGCATATAGAGCCGCGCTCTTTGGTGGCCAAGCGGACGCGCCGTCTACTGCTGTCCAGCGGCGATTTCCTTGGTTTGCCGTTGCCTTCGGGTGCCAGATGGCGCACCGGCAGAACCTTTCTGTCGCCTGCTAGTAATTTTATTGTTCACAATAAACTTGCCTGCAGGATCCCTGTAAGCATCCATATAGTGACTGCCTCCCGAATCAGGAGTAGACTCTCTGCTATATCCAGAAGGTGCTGTGGGAGCTAACACTGGCCCGGCAGAAGCAGCTGTAGGTGCAAAAGTTACTACTGGTCGGACCCCGCTAGAAATAAATGATTATTTTAGGTCTACTATAACTGCAGAAAATAATTGGTTACCTATTTGCCAGAAGTCTTTCTTCTAATAATATATGCAATTATTGTCAGATGTTAATGACACTTTAAATGATGTTTTTTTGTGAATGATTAGATTGCTCTCTAAATGAATCGCTTAGATATTTAGGAATCATAATAGATCAACATTTAAAATGGGGGGATCATATTTAACTATGTCTTCAAACGTTTGAGAAGTCTAATGCATACGTTTTATGAATCACGTGACATTCTATCAAGAAAAAATTTAATGATTCTGTATACAACCCTTGTAGAATCTATTATCAGATACTGCATTCCTGTTTGGGGTGCAACCTTTTAAATCAACAACTTCATCGCTACAAGTTGCTCGAAATATAATACTGAAGATAATCTTGAAAAAAAACATACTTTACCCAACTAAAGAACTATTCAATGAATCTAAATTGCTAAATGTACAATTGCTATATGTTTACAGCTGTTTAAATAGAATGTTTCATGACAAAGTAAATTTACCATTAGTTAGATGAGAAATACCCGGTCGAAAATTAACCTTGATTTTAAAACAGAATTTACTCATAAAACTTTTACACAACACTCCTTCACATATTACAGACCCAAATTATTCAATAAGCTTCCGAAAAAATTAAAATTGATATCAAAATTTCGCTTATTTAGAAAACAAATAAAAACATTTATACAAAACAATCAAGAAAAATTTAACATTTAAATTTTCACCGATTTCTGTATATTTTTCTGAAACACTACTCCTTGGCCGTTTCGTTCACTAGTGCCTTAAAGGTTAGTAGGTGTAGTTAATATACTGGGTGTCCCAGAATTTCCTTGACACGTGATATTTTCGTTACGCAAAACGGTTCAAGCAAGAACTGAGTGGGCTTATGAAGGTACTATAGGGTCTATCATACCATGTATTCAAAACATTTTTTTTGTACGTCAACCCCTTAAACTCACCCCCAACTTTTTTTTCCAAATAGCACCCTAAAGCTTTCCCTACATAAATGAAGTCCTTATTTTACTTTAAATCCTGTAACGTCTTTCATTTCGTACAAAAACCAATTTTTTTCCGTAAAGTCATCAGCATAAAGTAAATAAAATAAGGATTTGTTTGACGCCACATACTTTCGTAACAAAAAATTAATAAAACAGAAAATAAGTGGGTTTTTAAATGTGAATTACCTATCATGTTGCGCTTACAAAAAAAAATCACTCCAACCGGAACACCCACCCCTATTTATTTTCAAGCTATTAGTCCACAATTTTTATCGGAAAAATGAATTTCTTACGTTAATTAAAACGTCATAGTACCTCACCTTTGTGTACCTTATTACAATTTCGTCGTTTCTTTTTTATCCGTTCTTGTTACAAAAATATCAGGCGTCAAACAAATTATCATTTCATTTGTCTTATGCTTATGATTTTACGGAAAAAATAAGTTTGCATATAAAATTAAAGGTAACACAACACATTTTAAATAAAATGGGGATATCATTTATGTAGGAAAACCTATGGGGTGCTATTTGAAAAAAAAAGGTTGGGGTGAGTTTTACGGGTTGACGTACAAAAAAAAATGTTTTGAATGCATGGTATGAGAGACCCTATAGTACCTTCAAAAGTACCTGTCAGTTCTTGCTTGAACCGTTTTTCGTTACGAGAATATCACGTGTCAAGGAAATTCTGGGACACCCGGTATATTAGTAATTTTATTTCTGTATTTTAATTTAAGTTACATACTTAATATTAATATTCTGTACATGATATGTGGAATTGAGCAATGCACTAGTACGAAACAGACTTTCAATCCCAATGTGATAGCCGTATTAGTTCAATCCCCACTTGATCTACATATTTATATAATATTGATTTACACATATTATTACATGCCATTATTTTGTATAGAATATTATTCTAAATTTTGAATGTATTGTAATGAACAATGTACAATGTACAATGTACAATTTGAGGAACCCCACATGTCCGTAAATTTGATACTTCAACTTTTTCAGCGTAACATGTTTTTCTAGGATACGCGCATATTTTAAGCAAAAATCCCACTTCGCTCTTACGGAGAAAAACCGTCACAACTAAAAAAAAATGATATGCTGAAAGAAATTTCTGACAGACTACGGCTCGATTTTATCAACACGGGCATTTTAAAAAAGGTTTTGACCAATCAGAGCAGCCCATTCAAGAACTTGCATCTGTCAAAGTTCCCTGAAAGTTATTGATTTCTCTTGAAATTGACTTCAAAAAGGTGAAAAAAGAAATGCTTTATATATAATCAACCATTGTGAACTCTCTAGTATCTTTTCAGCTCTGATCTTCCATCCTAAATGGGTAAAAACTTGCATTTTCCTGTTTAACAAAGAGTTTAGCAATTGCTAATCTCAACCAATCAAATCCTACAAAACCGACACTTTTGATCACTGGATAAAATGTACTGTTAATTTAATGATAATGATGACAAGAAATTCAAATTACTGCATTATTTTGATAAAACAAGCAAAATGCAAGCGTGCATTACTGGTTGCCTATTCTGCTTAACAGCGAAGCCTTGCGTTCTGGCAAAAGTATAACATATATCCTTATTTTTTCTAAACTAGAAACCTTTCGTATAGTCAGAAAGGGAATAAGGTGCTTTAAATAAATGTGTTTCTGCGCTACGGTGCCTTTTACGCAGTGCCTACAGTCTTTACATCCTCTGTGAATATTTCTATAAGAAAGTCTATTCTATAACAAACATGCATCCAGTCTATAATCAATCTGACTGCAATTGCAATTGGTAATTATACAATAATTATAAGGTAAACATTAAAAATCTAGCATTAATTTGCAAATCAATCACTTTGTTCTGATTTTCTGCTATGATTTTGATCTATGAATTCTAAAATATTTTTAATGAAAGTGTTATCCAGCTTTGACGTTTTGTTTCCAATATTGATAAAATACTATTGGATGATACTTATTAACCTAGCCCGCAATACCCAATAGAAAGCTTTTGCTAAACAACATCCAATAGAAAAGCTTTTTCAAAGTCTTTGTTAAATATGCACGTTGATAAAATCGGGCCTACATTTTCAACTGGAAAAATTATTCATCTGAACTTGCGCTTTATACATTTACATGCCTTAAAGTCGAAACCTCATCCCCTCTATTACCCAAACTATTCGACAGGTGTGCTGTATAGTTAATGGTACAACGCCCCAGGTGGTCTCTAATTTACCGCTAAACGGTGGATACGACGGTCACTTCCCTTTCATAATAGATTACTTCGACCCCTTAATCTTTAACGAGTGGCTGACCAGCCAACCTTGATGACCTCTAAATGTTAACGTGAGTGATGCAGGTGAGATTAATGGAAGACGCTACGTAGAATTACCATAATATATTATTTGTACACTCGGGTTAAAGAATTTATATCCATAGAAAAGCATTAAAATAGTTCATACAACTTTCAAATGTCTATTTACCAGCTATATGTTTTCCATAATGAAATAAAGTGCGAGTTCTTTAAAGTTGGATATATGTTGAGGGAATTTTTTGTTGTACGAGACCCGTTAAAAACTTTATACAGGGTGAGTCAAGCTCAACGCCTCGGACTTTGTAGCCAAACGATACCACTTTTCGAAAAATCGACTTTGCGAGTGTATGTAGGTCGAGTTGGACTACATTTTAAAAATAATGACTTTTATACAGGGTGTCTAATAAAAGCGTGACATATCAAAGTTATGTTTTTTTAAATGGAATACCCTGTATATTATTGCATATTTAGATTCCCGGGTGCATCTTAGTGTGACTTTATGTATCACACATGGGACTTTAAGCGAACCGTTTAGGTGCAAATCACAGTTTTGGGTATAGGTAGATGTCAGAAAAGAATTGAATATTGCAGCTACTATAAATCTTAGGAGGGTTGTGACTTTGCCGTGTGAGCATGAAGCATGAAATGTGTCAGCTTACGTTAGACGGTCGAGTTCGAATTACATTTGTACTTGGAGAAATCGGTGGATCAATTAAGGAAACTTCAATCAAAGGTAACTTGATTTTTTCAAATGGGAATGCTCGACCGTCTAACGTAAGCTGACACATTTCATGCTTAGTAACACGGCAAAGTCACAGTCCTCTAAGATTTATAATAGCTGCAATATTCAATTTTTTTGTGACATCTACCTATACCCAAAATTGTGATGTGCACCTAAACGGTTCGCTTAAAGTACCATGTGTGATACATAGAGTCACACTAAAATGCACTCAGGAATCTAAATATGCAATAATATACAGGGTGTTCCATTTAAAAAACATAACTTTGATATGTCACGCTTTTATTAGACTCGGACTTTGTAGCCAAACGATACCACTTTTCGAAAAATCGACTTTGCAAGTGTATGTAGGTCGAGTTGGACTACATTTTAAAAATAATGACTTTTATACAGGGTGTCTAATAAAAGCGTGACATATCAAAGTTATGTTTTTTTAAATGGAATACCCTGTATATTATTGCATATTTAGATTCCCGGGTGCATCTTAGTGTGACTTTATGTATCACACATGGGACTTTAAGCGAACCGTTTAGGTGCAAATCACAGTTTTGGGTATAGGTAGATGTCAGAAAAGAATTGAATATTGCAGCTACTATAAATCTTAGGAGGGTTGTGACTTTGCCGTGTGAGCATGAAGCATGAAATGTGTCAGCTTACGTTAGACGGTCGAGTTCGAATTACATTTGTACTTGGAGAAATCGGTGGATCAATTAAGGAAACTTCAATCAAAGGTAACTTGATTTTTTCAAATGGGAATGCTCGACCGTCTAACGTAAGCTGACACATTTCATGCTTAGTAACACGGCAAAGTCACAGTCCTCTAAGATTTATAATAGCTGCAATATTCAATTTTTTTGTGACATCTACCTATACCCAAAATTGTGATGTGCACCTAAACGGTTCGCTTAAAGTACCATGTGTGATACATAGAGTCACACTAAAATGCACCCAGGAATCTAAATATGCAATAATATACAGGGTGTTCCATTTAAAAAACATAACTTTGATATGTCACGCTTTTATTAGACACCCTGTATAAAAGTCATTATTTTTAAAATGTAGCCCAACTCGACCTACAGACACCTGCAGAGTCGATTTTTCGAAAAGTGGTATCGTTATATCACAAGAGTCCGAGGCGTTGAGCTTGACTCACCCTGTATATTTTAGAAAAGGACTTGCCAAGAATCCATCTGAATTAGACACTAATACAACACCTATGCCTACAGAAAACATGAAGATCAATATAATAGGAAAATTTTAGATAATGCTACACAGTCTGTTGTATTGATGGAAATTGCAAGTATGCAGATTGATTTTCATTCATGTTGTTGTGCAGCTCCTTATGAGAAAGTTATAAAATATAAAAAATAAATAAACAACATATGCAAGTACCTTAGAGTAACAACTGAACATAGAGGTAGTAAACAACTAATTCTAATAGGTGAACATCTTTTCTTACGGTGTCATATCGACCACCAAATACGGCAATCATAATTGTTTACTATCATCTTAATTGTATAGTATCCAGAAATACTCCATTCTACGTTAAAAAAGACGGTATTTTGATGGTTCCGAAATGATTACAGCAAAATCAATAGATATGTTGACCTCTACTGCGTTACTGCATGTTTCTTCATCATTAACGCAAATTCTGTCTTACATAGATTTTGATGAGTTGGCAACGTCTACGTAATTTTCCTGCGATTTGTTTACGGTGAACCCCGACTGTCAAACGTTTGTTTTGTTTGTGCGTCTTTTATGCTTGATCAGTAAAATCGAATTCGCTATTTGTTGGTAACTGTAGTGAAGCTTTACAGACTTGCTGTGCTACATTCGAGTGTAGTTTAACAGTTCTTCGAGATGGGACAGTGCAGAGCAGTGTTTGCAACATGGGTTGCATTGGAAGAATGTTCAGGTTAGTTGGCAATGTTTGGGTCTGAAGTGTCAAAAGATGCTGGCTTTGAGCACGCTATGCTGAAGTGGTTTGTTTACTACCTCTATGTTCAATTGTTACTCTGAGGCAAGTACTCAAGTGTCTGACAGTTTTACGTGAAACGTATAAAAATTGGACTTACCTGTGCGACAGTCGGCTGACGCTGAGGTCAAGTGTTTGTCCTTGGGGACTCGGAACTTGAGGACTGGCCGATAGATGGGGACTGGCAGCAGCTTGAGGACTGCCACCCACTCTTTGTCCACCCGCTCCGCCATAGTGAGGGGAACTGTAGGCGACCTATACGAGGATTTACGTGGATAATATTAAATTTATATTTATTACGTTGAAATATGCTTAGGCCAGCAGGTCTAAGCTAAAATAGGTAGACTTATTAGAATATGAGCACCTAGTTTTTCTCTTATAACAAGTATGAACGAAAAATAGAGTTAAATATTTGCAGAATACTATGAAAACCTGACATTTGAAGTTCCATCATATTTCCTCAATAAATATTACACCACAACCTGGTGAATTTTTAAACAAATATCCCCGATTCTAATTTATTTTAAATAGAATCCTCTACTTATTTTTATTGCAATAAATTGCAGATGTCGAACTTAGTAAGATCTCACAATCTCAAAATTTTGTTTCTGTTAATTATTGAGATACGGCAACACCGCTTTTTAGTAAACAGTACCAGAACACTTAAATATTTCCAAAACTGCCACAGCTGGAATGGTGAAATTCAATATTTGGGGGTTTTTCAGCATACAGGATTCAAAAACGCTACCATCAATGTTGTCAGATTTACCACTTTTACGTTAGACTTCGTCGACTTCGTAGACCAGTCCCAACTATAGGGTAGGCAGGTATAAACAGGTACATCAATAATAGTCATTTGCACCGGTGTGTTTAATGCATGAAACTTATATAAAAATAGAGATAATTTTATTGCAAACACGTCGCTATAGGGTTGTCTGCAAAAAATCAGTCTGGAATTCCGGTTGTCGAATTTTAAAGATCAAAATATTGCTGCCAGTGAATACGTGCGCCAGAGAGGTCCGAGCGAACTATCCCGTATATTAACAAAGGACGCAGCTGCGTGTAGCTCGCCCATTGAATGAAAGAGAGTGAGCATGTCATGTGTCTGTGAAATTGAAAAGGATAGCCATACACACGTAAATGCTGTGAATCATTGTATTGGAACAGTTTGCCTCATTCTTCTGAATTCAAAAAGCGTGCTACTACTACTATACTGATTGTTGTTATTTATAAACATCAATGGCTAAAAAGTGTTTTCTATGCAATTCGGACGATGATGTTCTTGATTTTAACGATGAAATGTATAAAAACTGTTCGTTGAAGTTAAATTTTCGTAAAAAGAGAAAGTTTAAATGCAGTGGCGTTGAGTTAACCAATGCATCACTCGATTTTGTAGGTTATCATACCACATGCTACAAAAAAGTGACTGCTTTGGGTAAAAAATATAATAAAGAGTTTAATAACTTTCTTGGTGAGAATACGGTAAGTGCATAATAATTTAATAATTTCACCTTCACAAATATTAATTATTAGTGCTCCAAAATATTGCACAGCTTTTGCGAGTGTAACGCTATCCTTTTCAATTTCACGGACACATGCCATGCGCACTCTCTTTCGTTCAATGGCCGAGCTACACGCAGCTGCTATGCTGCGTTCTTTGTTAATACACGGGATAGTTCGCTCGGACCTATCTGGCGCACGTATTCACTGGCAGCAATATTTTGATCTTTAAAATTCGGCAACCGGAATTCCATACTGATTTTTTGCAGACAACCCTATATCGACGTGTTTGCAATAAAGTTATATTTATTTTGATATAAGTTTCATGCATTAACCACACCGGTGCAAATTACTATTATTGATATACTGCCTACCCTATAGTTGGGACGGGAAAAACGTAGCCAACCTAACGTTTGCATATTCTATGGGCTTCATACTTTCGATTGGTATGTGATTTGTCTATTAACCAAACCAGTGAAATGTTTAAAAAAATAGTTTTTAAATATTTATTTAATCATATCCTGGACTGAAATTTTTCAGCCAACCCACTCGCGATATGTTTTTTAACATATCAAATTTAATATGAAATGGTTTTCATCCATTAACAAGTTCGGTGAAGGTCGTCTTATATTCGGATCTTCTACTAGTAGTGCACGCTCATACTTGCGACGTCAATAGCAACAATAATGAAATCACTTTGTAAACACTGCCTACCTGCGGACTAGTGCTAGTCACACTGGATGTACTGAGATCGATAACTGTGCCTCCGGGGGAAGTGTGAGGTCCTCCTTTCAACGCTGCTGCGTGTGTCGTTGTTACGCACTTGACTGACAGGTTGATGGCAGAAAACCCAACTGGCAGTGGTCCTGCGCCGCCACTGGTAGGGCCACCGCCTGCAGTACCCCCTCCACCCCCTCCTGGTGCGCCACTGGTGGTCTCGTACTGGTACATCGGTCTACAAGACAAATAATGAGGTCATTATAATGTTCAATACAGTACAGGGTGTCCAGTTAGTGTGTAATTCTTCGATATCTCGCAAGCTATACCTGATAGAAGAAAATGTCAAATACAAAAGTTATTTGGTTACTTAAGACGCATATTCTAAAAATATTTTGAAATATACAGGGTGTTGCGGGAAAGTAGGATTGTGATCAACTAGATTTTTTTATATGGAACTATAGCTTTTTCTTAAATTATTCTAGTGTCCATCATTGATCTCTATTCAACCCTAAAATATTTTTGGGATCGATTGCGACGTTGCCAAGTTATAATTTATTTTCTATTAATTTCCGGATTTGCAAGGTCACAAGTAATACGTCCAAATTGATATACTTCTTTAACTTTTCTCAATAATACTATACAGCGAGTTACCCGGATATCAAGTGGATATTATTTTGGATTTTACCCGCAATTTGTATCTACAGGGTGTTTTTGGCAGAATTTTAAATTACGGCAACTTGAAAGTTATTTTGCTTTGTTTTTTTAAATTTAACACCCTGTATTTTTTATTGTAAATCGAAATACATACTAATACCATATCTCGCCTTGTAATATTTTTTTTCGCGTTTGCGGCGTTGCCAAGTTATAAATTGTTTTTCCAAATTTTTAAACAAATATCCCCGATTTAAATTCATTTTAAATAGAATCCTCTACTTATTTTTATTGCAATGAATTGTGCATGTCACACTTAGTAAGATCTCACAGTTTTAAAATTTTGTTTCTATTAATTACTGAGCTACGGCAACACTGCTTTTTCAGTAAACGGTACCGGAACGCTTAAATATTTCCAAAACTGCCACAGCTGGAGAGGTGAAATTCAACACTTGGGAGTTTTTGAACATACAGAATTCAAAAACGCTAACATCAGTGTTGTCAGATCTACCAATTTTATGTCATAATTTTGAATGGAATGCCCTAATTTATGAAGTCGACATGCGCAATTCATTGCAATAAAAATAAGTGGAGGATTCTATTTAAAATAAATTAAAATCGGGGATATTTGTTTAAAAATTTGGAAAAATAATGTATAACTTGGCAACGTCGCAAACACGAAAAAAAATATTAGAAGACGGGATAGGGTATTAGTAGATATTTCGATTTTAAATAAAAAATACAGGGTGTTACATTTAAAAAACAAAGTAAAATGACCTTCAAGTTGCCATAATTTAAAATTCTGCCAAAAACACCCTGTAGATACAAATTGCTGGTAATGTCCAAGATAATAACCACTCAATATTCAAGTAACTCGCTGTATAATATTGTTAAGAAAAGTTAAAGGAATATATCAATTTGGACGTATTACTTGCGACCTTGCAAATCCGGAAATTAATAGAAAATAAATTATAACTTGGCAACGTCGCATTCGATCCCAAAAATATTTTAGGGTTGAATAGAGATCAATGATGGAAACTAGAAGAATTTAAGAAAAAGCTATAGTTCCATATAAAAAAATCAAGTTGATCACTATCCTACTTTCCCGCAACACCCTGTATATTTCAAAATATTTTTAGAATATGCGTCTTAAGTAACCAAATAACTTTTGAATAAATATCGAATAATTACACACTAACTGGACACCCTGTAGATATCAAGTGATTCATTGATTTACGTGTGACAAACTTGAATATGCTTAAGTAAAAGAAACACAATTAATTTATAATGAAATTATCGATATCCAACTCTAAATGTAAACACGTACAAAACGAAGCCATACGAGAGCTGCATGATGATAAGACCGGGTTTACATATTTCGAAAATAAAGTGAAAGTACTGAAAACTTAAACCTGATTCGTGATCTCGCATGAAATTTCATTGCTAATCAGCCACACTGTTCCGTCAATGTCATCTTTCAATCCTTGTAAGAATGACCTAAGGCACATACCTTGGATACAGAGGTCCAGTAGATTCTTGTTCTTCCTGCTTCATCAAGCCTTGAGCATTAGCGACAGCAATTTGATGTTGTTGAGATGGATCCTGAGCGTACCTTTGATCTTGGGGCTCCTCCATGTATCCATACATGCCCTGTGGTGGTACCCTAGGTGGTCCCAGGGGCTGCTGTAGTGACACACATTGACCCGAGTCGTACCTAGAGAAGATATAGTACCTGCTGTCGGTTAATGGTTCCTTTGCATGGTGACGCCTAAAAAAATCTATAGGGGTGAATGTGCACTCTTGACAAGAGAGACAGAAATAATTTTGTGGCTGAAACTGTATTATAATAATTAGTAATAAGAAGATGCACAAATTTTGTGGGATACGACAGAGAGTCAAGAGAAATAAATAATATCCTGCGACACATTTTCAAGAGAAGGACATGATGAATGAATGAATAAGAACCAGAGGCTATCCAGCACGGAATTTGGCTGGTGCATAGGCCGCACGATGGGCCCTTTTGCGCCTCTATCCGCGCTAGTTCCTAAGACCTGCCCTTTTGGCAAAGGCAAGTACATTCTTAGGTCCTATCCGTTTTATCTCTATTGGTTCCAAGGTTCTTGAGCCCAGCATAGTCTGCCTGTGATAACCCAGGGTTTCACAGCGACACAAGATGTGTGCCGAGGATTCTTCCTCTTCACCAGACCACGTGCACGTTGGGTCGTTGACCACCCTCATCACGAACAAGTGACGCCTGAAGGTGTTGTGACCCGTTAATAGGCCTACTAGCAATCTCAAGTTACTCCTATCCAGAGAGAGACAAAATCGTCCTATTCTCTCTGCACGCCCTGCTAATAGTTCCCGAGCCTGACGGAGATGTCCAGAGATGTTGTTCCATCTCAGAGAGTGTTGATTCTGGATCCACTCTCCAGTTGTTTTCCTAATCAAGTTTGCAGATAGTCCTAAGGCTGGTACCGGGTCCACAAAACTGTTGCCAGATCCCATCCTAGCCAGATGATCCGCCATTTCGTTACCCTTTACCCCAGCGTGCCCAGGTACCCACATCAGTGATACCTTGTGTTTAGCTGCGATGTCGTCAAGAGCCCTCCTGCACTCCAGGATCAGTCGTTATTTTCCAAGCACTCAGTGCTTTGATGGCTGCCTGACTGTCAGAGCAGATAGCAATCTGCCTCCTAAACCCGTCAATTTCCCGAATACGATTTACACAAGCAAGTATCGCATAGACCTCAGCCTGGAATACTGTGGTGAGCCCCCCAAGAGGGAGTGAAAGTATTGTATGGGGTCCGTAGACTCCCGAGCCCTCTCTAGCGAGTGAACCGTCTGTGTACCAGACCTGTCCTCCTCCTTCGATGAGCTGTCTTTCCCTAGACTCCCACTCTTCCCTTGATGGAAACACCACCGTAAATTTGCGATTGAAGCGATGCGTAGGAGAAACTATATCGCTCCTCGCCAACAAAATAGGACTATCCTCATGCAACTCTGCTAGAATCGTCGAATATCCTTTGCCTGGATTCATAAAAGTCCAGCTACCCTGACTCCAGAGACGGAACCCAGTTTTTCTAGCTTCCCCTTGAATTACCAGATCCAAAGGAGGAAGATTCAATAGTGTTTCAATGGCACTCAAAGGTGTTGTGCGCACTGCACTGGTTAAACAAAGACATGCCAAACGTTGAACCTTATTAAGTTTGGCTCTTATTGCCTCCGTCTTTATACAGGTCCACCACACTATGGAGCCATATATTAATGACGGTCTGACTATTGCAGTATAGAGCCAGTGCACCACTTTTGGACTCGGGCCCCAACTACTAGGACATGATGAAGATGAACATCTAAAATCGAAATCGAACAAAATCGAAAGGTACCTTCGTTAAAAAAAAAGAATTAAAGAAAATGTTTGTTTCTCAAGAAACAAAAAAATTCGTATTTTGTAATATCAAATATTTAAAAATAATATTTTGTGAGAGCGCAAGGTCAAAAGTAGACCGCTGGATTCCGAGGTAAATTTTGTTTCAGTAACATAACGAGATAACATTCCAAAATTCAGGTTAAAAGTCGCCATTCTAAAATCCTTTAAAAAAAGAAGATACAACCAAAATTTAACGAGAACATATTAAATATTCCGTATTGCGATGAAAGCAAAATAAACATTCAATTTTAATGTTTGAGTATGAAATGAGTGGGAAGTTTCACAAGTTCAGAGCGTCTCAAAATGTGATTGATGAACAAATAGTAAAAACAGGTGTCTAAGATATGTATTTCAACATTATGTTCGTATTTCTCAAAATCATGAAAACATTTTCAGTTAAAGACTACTACTTAAGAGTTCCATGGTCTCAGCGCTTTCTTCACCTGATGATGAGGAATAATGATATCACATCAATTGAAACGTGTTAAACAGAAAAGCTGGATTGAAATCGAATAAACAACACGAAATAAGACATTCAATTCTATATTGAGGGTTGTATGTACTGGTCTTACAACTGAACATAGAGGTAGTAAACAAACCACTTCAGCATGGCGTGCTCAAAGCCATCATCTTTTGACACTTCAGCCTCCAAACATTGCCAACTAATCTGAAAATTCTTCCAATGCAATCCATGTTACAAACACTGCTCTGCACTGTCCCATCTCGAAAAACTGTTAAACTACACTCGAATATAGCACAGCAAGTCCCTAAAGCTTCACTAAAGTTACCAACAAATAGCGAATTTGGTTTTACTGACCAAGCATAAAAGACGCACAACCAAAACAAACGTTTGACAGTCGGAGTTTACCGTAAACAAATCGCAGGAAAATTATACAGGCGTTGCCAGCCCCTCAAAATTTAGGTAAGACACAATTTGCGTTTATGATGAAGAAACATGCAGTAACATATCTATTGATTTTGCTGTAATCATTCCTGAACCCTCAAAATACCGTGTTTTTTAACGTAGAATGGAATATTTCTGGATACTACACAATTAAGACGATAGTAAACAATTATGATTGCCATATCTGGTGGTCAATATGACAACGTAAGAAAAGATGTTGGCCTATTAGGATTAGTCGTTTACTACCTCTATGTTCAGTTGTTACTCTGAGGTACTGGTATTTGGCGACCTTCGGGGATACAACATTAGTATGGATATTGACAAAGATGAATTTCGCCCCTAAAATGATCATAAGGGTTTGAAAAGGTTACCAGAAGTTAACAATTACGAACCACATACTAGCTTACTTCGTTACATAGATCTTCATTAGGCAGAGGAAAAGGTTGATAAACCTGACAAGTAGGATAAGGTAGGATATTTACTACAACTAGGACTAATGAGCATTTAAGATATATTATTAAAACACATAAATCTATTATAGCTGAATTCGCTTAATTTTAAAGTATTTCATTGTATAGTGAACTGAAAACTTAGAAATATCAAATAACTTAAACAATGTAATTTAAATAAAGGTCTATTAATTGCTTAAAATTTGCTTTAGTTTCTCAAAAAGCTGTCTGACAAAAAGGCAATAATTAGGAATGAAAATTGAGTCTGAATGTTTGTTGTTGCTGGTCCAAAGAACCAAGCTGTACTATCGCTACACTACAGATTACATATTTTTAGGACTGCTACCTCGAAACGGTGATTGCGCAATGAAGGAAGAATTTGTCTTACCTCTCAAAATTATTGCTACCTGGGTCGTATGGCCTGTGTCCTGCGTTGATCATTGACGTATCATATGATCTATTGACTATTTCATTGGAGTAGGTAACCACAGGCCTTGCTAGTCCATCATTCATCTCAGCATAAGACCTTTCTCTGTGGTACATCTCTTCCGACATTGGTGACTGATGGTAAGGTGATCTGTGTTCTATATTATACCTGAATAAAAAGATCCTAAATAGTTGGCAGTGTTTGTTTACTCATTACACATAGCACACGTATAATATAATTATTACATATTTTACAAAAAATACAATTTGGAAAAAGAGCTTTAAATGCGTTGCTCGGAACTGTCAAAAATTTCATTATTTACTTATGAGTTGTGATAGCCATGGGCTATGCTATAATATTTGTAATAATATAATTTTTTTCTCCGTATTTACCGTTTAGAAGCTTGAAGCTTTTGTATGATTCCCTTATTTTTTTATGTATGCCCGACTTATTTAAATCTACTTATAAAAACTCCGCATTTTAGTCAATTATAACAAAATGCACCAATTATTTTCAAATTTTTTGATTATTTTGAGTTAATAATTAATTATCTAGGCTACACCTTTCCCAATTCGGGAATATCATAAAATAGAATGGCATATACCATGGCCGACTTTACTCACTAGGCCGGAGCATTGAAATATGGCAACATTGAATCGGGAGCCGAGCTTGTGTAATTAGTGTAATTCTTCCAGAGTAAACAATAAGATTGGAAGGTGATTTTTAATGTGTTTGTAATTATTTACCTGCACAAACGAAACTATAAAGATAAAAAGATGCCTGCAAAGTGTGTAGTACCAGGTTGCAATAGCAATTGTGCTTCCAAACAAGGACATACCAACATAACCTTCCAGAGTAACAACGAAGAGTGGAAGGTGATTTTTAATGTGTTTCTAATTATTTACCTGCACAAACGAAACTATAAAGATAAAAAGATGCCTGCAAAGTGTGTAATACCAGGTTGCACTAGCAATTAGTGCTTCCAATGAAGGACATAAACAGAAGTGGGTGAACGGTATTCCTCGTATGGGCTGGTTATATTGATAAGAATAAAGATAATACTTTACAAACTTTTCAAAGGATAAGACCTATTTTAGAGCACAATGTGGTACCTACAATTTTTCTGGACCTCCCAAGTATCACAGAAAAAGACAGTTAATAGAACTCATCTGGGCATGCCAACGAGGGCATGCATCTGGGCATACCTACGAAAAGATTTGATAGTGAAAGGGAATCAAGACCAGCAAGAATGGCTTCACAGTGACCTAATAGTGAATTTTTCTAGCTCAAGTGACAATTTACAAAGTAAATTGAGTGTTCATTTAAGTGGAAGTGGAAGTGGCAGCAGGAAACAGGTTGCGTTTATTTTTATTTTGTAGTGTCTGACTATGATGAACCAGACATCAGATGTAAGTGGTATTAGTAGTAGTAGTTCTAAAAAGTATTTTTCTTAATTTATTAACCCAGATGAACTCTAATACGTATAAAATGTAATAATTATTCTGAAACTATAGGCCCCCTATTTGACAGCTAAGCCGCGTTGCCACATCTAAGGCTCCGGCCTAGTGTAGAGTCGGTCATGCATATACATATATAGGCGGCATGCACAAAATACCATATAGTAAGACAGAGATTTTGGAGCTGCGTCAGGTATTGCAGAAAATACAGCTCTAACGCTTGCTAAGTCAATAGCGTTTTTACTTCGTTATACATTTTGTAATTCATAGCTCATAAGTATTGTTTTAATATTTGAAAGAGGCGTCTTTTGTAAAGATTTTGATAAAATAGATAGCTTGTCTCTTTATATACTTAATTAATAACGTGAAGGATTATCTGAGACTTTTGAAATACAAAGACATTGCCATATTCTGTATTTCAAGGAATCTTTATGTACAGAACTCAATAATTACAATGTATAGGTGAAACAGCATGCATGAACGATTAAATAAAGTTTATATCAGAAAGGTTGGTAAAGGTCTCAGAGGTTGCATGCGATGCCGATTAACATGCAACGGCAAAACTCTGAGAAACGCCTTCTGTATGCTGACGAAAGAGTCAGAGGTTGGAGGAATCGAACCCAGCTCTGCCAACAAATCCTACTCTCACGTCCTCGAAGACATGTGTCGCGTGGCCCCTGGGTGCATGGCATACTGGAAGCCATGTAGCTGACGAGAGAGGGTGAAAGGCGAGTTTCCGGCGCCTATAATTAACAGGAACCTATCGGCTAGGGGAGTAAACCCCGACAGAAAATCCGGTCCTCCAAGTCTGGGGGTTTAAGCGATGGGCTTGCACCTCATCATTAGTAAAAATCATAAATTGCAAAAAATCTCACACACAAGCCTCGGATACAGGAAAAAACAAATAACAGACGACGACTTGGGCAACGGAAAAGGACAATGTTTATAGCTACATGGAATATTCAAGGTCTCAACACTAAAAGAAAAGAAGTCTTTCAGGAAATCGACAAGATGAAATTAGATGTATGTGTATTGACAGAAACGAAGAAAAAAGGCAGAGGTAACGAACAAATAGGGAAATATATTCACTTTTACAGCGGAGTTAATAAAAATCAAAGAGCTAAAAGAGGTGTCTCTATTGTGGTCCACCAAAAATTTAAAAAATGCATCAAAGAATGGGAAGAAGTTGACGAAAGAATTATAAAGTTAGAACTGCATAAAAATGGACATGAAATCGTTATAATAGGGGTGTATGCACCTACTGACGATTCTGACGCAGATGTCAAAGAAGAATTTTTTAACAAGCTGACTCAGGTTCTAACTGATGTGAACTCTCGAAAGGAATTAATTTTAATGGGCGACCTAAATGGAAGGACTGGAAGAGCAGATGATTCCCCAGTTGTTGGAAAATATGGAGAACTAAATTTAAATGATAATGGACAACGACTCATAGACCTGTGTGAAAACTTTTCACTTAAAATCCAAAACGGATTCTTTCCTCATAAGAAAATACACCAATATACGTGGCACCAACCAACAAGAAACTTAAGTTCTATAATTGACTACATTATTCAACCACAAAAGAGCAAAATTCAAACTAATAATGTTAGAGCCTACAGAGGACCGGAATGTGGAACCGACCACTTCATGGTACGAGCTTCAATTATATTAAAGAACGAATATACTAAAACACAAGGAAACAATGAAAATACAAAAAACAGTGAAACCATCAGATACAACTTAGAAAGTTTGAAACAAGATTCGGTCAAATTCCTATACAAAACACGATTAGCTACAAAACTACAGCAACCTTTAGAAGGAAATGCCGCTATGAGATATGACCAAATTAAAGAAGCCATTCACAATGCTGCGAATGAAGCGATTGGAAGAGAGAATTCCAAAAACGGAAGGGTACAGGAATGGTGGACAAGGGAGTTGGACGAAAAGGTAAAATTAAAAAAATGGGCATACAATAAATGGTTGAATACAAAAGATGCAGAAGATAGAAAATTATATGCAAGAATGAACAGAGTAGTAAAAAGAGAAGTAGCCAAAAGTAAAAATTCTATGTGGGAAAGAAGATGTGAAGAACTAGACAGGTATATGGGAGGAACGAAAGTATCAGAAGCTTGGAAAATGGTCAAAAATTTAAGAAAAGAAGAACAACAAAGATGTAATATAAGCCTCATTTCTTTAGAACAATGGGAAAAGTATTATACCGAATTACTGACGGAGACACGGGAAGAATTTAAATGGACAGAGATGAGAACCTATCCAGACACTACTGAAATAGAACCAATCTCAATAAACGAATTGCGAAAGGCTTTAAAAAGCTCAAAAAATAGGAAAGCTGCAGGGCCTGGAGACATTCCTATTGAATTAGTCAAGAATGGACCAGACATACTTTTAGAACAGATTGTACAAGTTATGAATAAATGCATGATTGACGGTGATGACATTCCTGAAGACTGGAATATTGGATATATGAGCTCCATCCATAAAAAGGGAAGTAAAACTCAGTGTAAGAACTACAGGGGAATTTGCGTGACTAGTTCAATAGGAAGGTTGTATGGCAGAATAATAAAATCTCGACTGGAAGAAACTAATGTTGATAGTGAAGAACAAAGTGGCTTTCGAAGTGGAAGATCGTGTCTGGACAATACTTTCACCCTAAAACAAGTCATAGAAAAAAGAGTTGCGAGGAATATGGACACACATATTATATTTATTGACTTAGAAAAGGCATATGACTCTGTTCCTTTAAATAAACTGTTCGAGGTGTTGACGAAACGCGGCATTAAGGAAACCTACATCAGAAGTATTTACAATATATATAAAAACACTGAATGTGTTGTAAAAACGGGCTCTCAGACAAGCAAAAGAATTAAAATCACAAAGGGATTAAAACAAGGCTGTAGCATGTCACCAACTTTATTTAAAATATATGTACAAGAAGCCCTCAGTGAGTGGTGTAGGAAATGTTCAGGAATGGGGATAGAGATGGGAGAAAGAACTCTCTACACAATGCTTTTTGCCGACGACCAAATAATACTCGCTAATGATGAAGACGACATCACCTACATGATGAGAAAATTATTAGAAGAACTAACAAAATGGGGATTACAAGTGAATATGAATAAAACTGAATATCTGTGCATAGGAACATCAGGTACAGACTTAAATATTCAAGACCAGTTAATAAAAAGCACTGAAAAATATAAATATTTAGGGAGTCTCATTACACAAGACGGTAAAGATAACCAGGACATTGAATACAGAATACGGCAAGGAAAAACAGTCATACAACAATTAAATAGTTTATTGTGGTCCACAAAACTCAGATTTGAAACAAAGAAACTACTCTATAATTGTATAGTAGAGCCGATAACAACATATGGTGCGGAAACGTGGAAATTAACACAAAAAGAAAAACAGAAACTACAAACTGTTGAAATGGACTTTTTTAGGAGATCGTGTCGAATCTCAAGACTGGAACATATACCAAATGAAGTAATCAAACAACGATCGCAAATAGAAGACACGATAGTAGAACGGATAGAACAACGACAGCTGATCTGGTATGGACACGTCATGCGGATGGGACACGAAAGGTTACCATATCTAGCATTAGAGTATCACCCCCCTAACAGAAGGAAAAGAGGAAGACCAGCACATACTTGGAAAAAAGGAATAGAAGAAGCTATGACAAGAAGAAACCTGAGAGAAAATGACTGGCATGATAGAAGATTATGGCGAGTGAGATGCGGGAAGCGGCAGCAGCTGTAGGACCCCCGCTTTATATATATATATTATATCAGAAAATAAAATGACTAGGTACTAAAAATATTGTCAAACTTTTGATCATATTTGCAAGTGTCGAATAGTTTACTGGCCTATTGGTTGTAAGTTATAAATACCATTATGATAAATACTTAGGGCCGGTTGTACAAACGCTCAGTGAACTCCCGATCAAGTAACCTTAAGTTCAGCGATGAACACGGTTCAACGGTTGACGCGTTGTACAAACTCCGTTCTGGGAAGGATCAGCTGAACTGGATCAAAAGAGGATTGGTAGCAATGGATATAGGGTATTTGGTGGCGAAACTAGTTACTTTTCGTTTTTAATGTTATGCAGGATACGTTAATGTCACGTCTATGAATGTCAAATTCTGACATTCATCAAATTTTGTTGTCGATCAAGAAGTATTTTGCAATTTTATAACGGAATCCAAAAAAAGGGCGACTAATTTTACGGCGAAGGGAATGCCAGAAAACGGATACAAATATTCATAGAATCAAAACGGAAAGGTTGAACTTGTCCAACAGTTTGCGTGGAGAGACATTTCGTGAAGCAAAGGTAATGAAATGCAATTACGAAAATTTAAAAAAAAAGGACAAAACAAAAATTTGCCGATGAGAGACAGTACATCCATAATACCGGCGGTGGGCCTTCGCAGGATTTCAAAATACAGGACTTGGACATATCAATAAAAGAAAAATCGGACCCCAAATAACAGGATTCACATCTACATTCGACGATGATGCGGAAACTTTTATTGCTGATGTGCCTACAATTGATTGAGAATTTGTTCACGATACATTAGGTACAAGTATCATTTGGCATTTTTCAGGTCGTTTTTCCTAATTTCATCCTCGGTCAAAGGTTCGTTAAAGTACTCCATCATGTAACTCCAGTGAAAATATAGCATTTGACTATGTCACGTCGGATATTAGGGTTAGAAACTGATCAGCTGGTCGTAAACATCGCCATTTTAAACCTTGAACCGCCGTTAAACGCTCCTCGGTGGCCGCTCAACTTGATCCGAGGTTGAACTGAAGTCAACGCTTGAACTTTGTTGGTACAACAGCAAATTAGAGATGAACTCGGTTCCAAGTTGAACTCGAGTTAAACTGTGTTTGTACAATTGGCCCTTAATGACTTTCAGTTGCAACTATCCAACATCATAGCTATTCCAAGAGTAGCTGACACCGTGGAGTCATAAAATATTTATTAAAATGCATTTGAAATCTACAATGACAGAAAATTAAGCTATGCTTAATGATCATAACATACCCTGTTTGTTGACTATGATGAGAACCCATGTGGGGAGCATTCGGATGAATTTGGTGAGTTCTGGAATTCATTGTATCCATACTGGACATAGACGAGGAATTCGAGTCTTGATTCAGATAAGGTTCGTAATGGGACCTCATATTTGAAGGTGGGGACCTTAAACAAATGATACATTGTTACAATCATTCCAGTAAAAATGAATTAATATACAAATATGTGGTAGTAGTAGTCGACCAAACTGAACAAATTTGAAGAATTATGATGCATATATTTTTTCTGACAACACCACAGTCAGAAGTAATTACGAAATTGCATTTTATTGCATTTCTCTAGTAAAAACACTAAAATCATATTTTGACTTTCTGAAACAACCACCAGGTGGCGTAGTAGGCGCCAATAGCTGCTGTATTCAATTTTCATAATAACGGAACTTTTTAAAGAAGCAATCAAAAACAAAATACAGTATAAAATTAATTATTATTTTTATCATTATTAAACGTCCATTTGAGCTGAACACAAGGTATTATATGAATTCGATACAAAGATAGTAAGAAAAAATCAATGTCAATAGATCTTAAAAATTAAGGCCAATTAACAGCAAAATAGAGCAAAATAACGTGGTACAAGTACAATTTTTATACAACAGATTATTAAATAAAAACAGTTCGTTCAAACCAGACCTAGCTTGTTTAATTCCGTTAACTTATACCAAAGTTACAGCCATTTAAATAAAAAGCTTTATTACATTCCCCCACCACTACATCTTACAAGATAGAACAAAAAACAATTAACAAAGACAATCGAGAATTGTTCAGTCTACATAACGGTAGAGTTTATAGTATATCTTTATTTGCATATATTTTTTGAGAAAAAGCCGTTTTTCTGATTGGCCGTAACAGTTACGCCCCCTAGCGGCTCCTTGCTAAATTTGAAAATAATTTCCAGCGATTTCTCTTAGACGATTTACCTTATAATATTTTTTGCTCGAAGTTATACGATTAACGGTTACCGAGATATTGCCGGCGTCCATTTTTATTAGGTCACCCTGTACAATTAACTGGGAAGCACCCTGTGTAAGTATCCACCCAGAAAACTATTATCAAAAAGCTTCTTTAGACTAAAACCACTCAATAAATTGGAGGTAATTAGTAATTACCTCCAAAGTTCCAATTTAATAGTTTCATTTTTCTGTGGCTTGGATGAACAAGGGCCTATGTGCAAATTTTCTTAAAATGGGGTTTTGGACTCAACTTCATAAATAGAATGCGCTCTTTTCGATGGAATAGGTCCTAAGTCAAAAGGCATTTTCATTGAGGATTACATAGCATGTAAAAAGACCTAAGTATGAACACTTCAGTGTATATAAAGGCCTATGTATACCTTAGGTCTTTTTATCACGGCCTTATCTACACTAATTAAACATTTTGCATGTCGTAAATGGACCTATCATTTAATATAGACCCACTAAATGGGGCCTATATGGACTTGAGCCTTTATGCTTTTTTTTGCTTTTTGCTTCACTTTGAGGCCTAACTAAAAGTCGGCATAAATGATACAAGAAATATGAGACCTATGTTATCTTCGGCCGTTTTTAGTTTGCAGATAAAAAGGTTCAAAGGGCCTAAGTGTAACATAGATATATAATTAGTTTTAAACGTAGGTCCTATCTACTACTTAGGCCCTTATTATTTTGAAAAATATGTAATACTTTAATTCTGATGTATGTCATAGGCCCTTGAGATTTCGTTGACCAGAACCTAAAAAAGGACAGTTAAGCACAGAACATCCTAGTTTAGAAAAACTACATGATGCATACCCACTTCTACTGCCTAAAAAGAAACTTGGAGACATTAGAACCTTGTTGTGTTACATACATCCGAACAGTCAACCATTTTATTTGAATTTAAAAGCTGACAGTATCAGTGACGACGAAGACGTTTGTCCTATTGTGTTAGACTATGATGAGTAGCCCATACTTCTGAGACACAATCTCGCATACATCTGTGTATCTGCTAATGATTTTTCTTGTTAGAATAATGAATATCTTCTTTGTTCTATATTAGTATACATTACACAGTTTGCAAACGATATATTTTTTTAATAAAATGGTTTTTACTACAGAAAATCTTAAATTTATCACTCCTACTACTGTAATTAAACATAATGAGGAAAATTTCGACGAGGTAAAAAGGGCCTAAGTAATGTTTTACACGACGACCGGTCCTAAGTAACAATTTTCTGGTCCTAAGAGTGTCAATTATTGTATTATAGACAAGGCCTATATTAACTTGAGACCAATCTGCTGGGGCCTACCTAACAAAAATCTTTTAACGACATCAAGAAACCTAATAGTTTCATATTTTATAAATATTTGGCACTTCTTTACAACGTTTATCAAAATATCATGTCGCTAGGTTAAGAAACGTCAATAAAAAACAACTTCGAATTTTTTTCACAAATCTTCAATTTTCTCAAAACTTGTTTTATGCAGATAGGCCCTTGTTCATCCAAGCCACAGTTTTGTACTTACCGACACGAACTACTGATCTCCGTTTTCGGTACCAAAAGCTGCTGTTCCTGGTTAACGTTACAACAACTGGCTGTTGTGATTTCGGTTTTAGGAACCTTCATGGGATCCGGCTTGATAGGCTCGGTCTTCGGGTAATACTGTTCGAAAGTCGGTTTCTCTTCCGCAGTACTTCCGCCGGTGGCGTTACCGTAGTTTACTAGGTAGCTAGGCTTCACATCCTCAGAGCTCGGAGATCTCTTGCCTCCTTCATAGGTTGAAGAGTAGTCGCTTTGACAACCACCTTTTTTAAAAAAAAATACAGTCAAATGACTCAATCTGTGTTAATAAAGCAAATTTTAACATGTAACAAGTTGCACTTCAATATAGGGCACCATGAGGAGGATCCATCAGATAAAGGTGTGCTTTCAAGATAATGACGTAATTATTATACTAAAATTCCGATAACCTAAGATTCTGTCCCCCTGATCCTTATTGAATCAAAATAGAGTTGAATAATGTCAATTTCATTCCATTCCACTACCCAATCGAAAGTGCAAGTGAAAGAAGTAATTAAAGAGAAATCAAGCTAGTTCGTGATATATGTATTGATAGATCTACCCACAGTGTAAATAAACATGGTGTGCTCACGCGCATGCAGCCGTCCGAGCGCTGGCACGCTGTGATGTCAGCAACGAGTATTTCTGTCGGCGAACTGGCGGGAATACCACATGATGGATTATATTTAAATTTCAAAGTGATAGACTAAAGGAGTTCAATAGCCAATTATTTGACAATTATGTTATAGAGAAGTGTAAGATAGGTAATTTAACGACTTTTTCTACAAAAATGTATTATTTATTGGTAAATTTGGTAATTTTTTTCCTAAGTTTACGCCTACGATTTTCGAAACTAATCCTTTTGTTTAAATGTCTGAGCCTGACGTATATTCTCGTTCGTATTAGATATAAATAATATTATTTTGTCAGGAAATTGTTTGATTGTTTCCACTGGGGTCTATCTCTAATAATTTTTTAAATATGTTTGATTGTTTAGAACACGACTGTCCATGGAATTTGTCGAACTTTATCTCAACCAAAACGGGCTACTTTAATCATCTTCTCACTTGGATATACAAGACTGACTCTAGATAGAAACTCAATCCAGTCTGGGGCCAGATTAGAAGAATGAAATTTGGTTTGCGCTCCCAAAGCTAGATTAGGATATTCGTTTTTGAATCTGTAGGCCACATATCCGTCAATAAATTTCAGTCCCTCGTTGGAAATCGTGTCTGGCATTTTATTTTTTTTCCAATTGACACAAAAGGTCATGTTCGTCAGAAATAAAGTTATTTAGGTCATAATCTGGACTCTGAAAGGTAAAGTTGGAAAAATGAATATCATTTGAATCATTCTCTGTCCCAACAATATCGCTGTCAAGAAGAACGTTCTTGAAAAGCTCCTGAGTAAAGCACACGTCATCAGCTTCGATGTTAGAATTACTCGAAACTAAGTTTTTCACTTGTAATGGTTCAAGTAGACACGATTCATTGCTTTCTTCTGCATATTTATTCATTGAAAATACGGCAGGTGAATATTTTCAGAGGATATACCATAAAAATTTCAGTTTTAATAAATGTTTAATGCTAATTTGTGAAATGATTACCATTTTTCACATTAATTTCGTCCTTTCGGCGGCAAGCATTACTCCATTGCATTGCGAGATTTTAATTTTTCGGGACCTTATAGAATTTAACATTTGGCTCTTTCACCTTACTATGGTTTTTACAACCGACAACTGCACAATTTGGCATTATGTATACAAATTTCAGTCTTCTATAACTCAAAATGAGGAATACAAAGTGAATTAAACAAAAATCGTTAGCGATTCTATTTAAAACGCGATTAAAACACTAAAATAGATTTGTCTTCAAAAACTCTACTTCAGGCGCCTATGAGTCGCGAAATTTTAGAAATTGTCCATACATACCATATCTTTTAGGTGTATGCATAATAATGACTTATTGTCCTTCACTGTAAGCACCGTACATTAACAAAGACAAGTAGGGTCACTCGTCGTGCCGACTTTGATGCGAGTCTCACAAATGCGAGCCGCCTTGTCTTGAAAGGGGTTCCCTTCATGCGGACTCGTCTACCCACAGGGAATCCGACTCTGCGATATGGTCGATGTCAACGGTCAGCGTTCACTTTACTTATCCTGCGTGAACACATGGCGCTGTGATACAGAAGTCATAATACAAAAAGGCCTATTCTGTCGAAAATTTTAGTGCTACATACACGAATTGCATGTGGTAAGACAGGAAACATCCTGATAAACATTAAAATGTCTTAATAAATAGGCACTATTACGGCTTTTTTTCTAATTATTTGTAAGTAACCTAAATAAGTGCATTTCAAAAAAAATTTTTTCAGTTTGGTAAATTTTTTTAACCTTAGAAATTGTCAGGTATTATCTTTTTTTTGCATTAGTTGATATGCCCAGTCATTCTCCTATAAAATGAGTCTAAAATGTCGTGAATCGGTCGATAAATAATCAAGCTATGGTGCTACAACTGCGCGAACCCATGGAGTCGTGATACAGAAATTGAAAATGTAATAAAAAATTAATTAAAAGGCTGACCCCTTTCTTTTCGCATTTTTCCTCGATAACTTTAATTGTATTTTCATACCTCAAAGTTTGTCGACATGATGGTGGAACACATTGTATATCGGTGGAGAACATAGTAATCATGTATTTGCGTTTGATAGTAGTCTTGGAAATCATTGTAGCAATCACTGATTAGTAGCATTGCCAAATACTTTTTGGCATGCTTGCTGACATAGTAAAATTATTTCAAGCGTTCGAAGATATCACTTCAGTTTTTATTACTGCACACATAAAAAGAAATTCTCAAGTCAAGAATTGTGATATTCTTGTAAATACATACTCACAACAAGAATATCGGTACTCACTCTAAGAAAGAGTATTTGATGAGAAACTTATAGAAAATTTGTATCAAGAATAATATATTTTTGATTTATATACTTATTTTAAAGAAATATGCTCCAAAAGAAAATATAATTTTCTTTGCAACCAAAGCTATAATAATTTAATAACAAATATTCCATAATTTTATGTCAAGATTATCATTTTTTCCAGCGGTGTCCAGTTTACCTCTATCAAGAATATAGACAGCTTGAAAATGCGAACCTTCATTTACAATATGATAATCTTGGTTTGAAAATGAACGCTGTTTTACAAGCACACTCTATATTTGTATCAAGAAAATTATTTATTTAACGTCTACCAACGTCGGAGTGCTCAGGCGCGCAGCGTGTCACGGGTCAACTCTAACCTCTCCACCCTCTCTACTCAACAGCCTGTTGCCCGTCCGCGTTCGCGCCGCCATTATTGGTTTTCGGATTGTCGTATTCGCCGCCGTCTTTAACACCGTAGCGTAATACCTGCATCCTGGATCCTGCATAATAGCACATAATAGAGTATCTAGTCAAACTGTTAAATAAATTGCCATTGCCACGTGATACCCGTGATACCACCGTCAACCATCAGTCATCGAATCTGCCGGTAGTGCTGGTCCACCGCCATTTGAGTCGCGTCCCAGTTCCCATCAGCTTCCTTATCACTGGATCTATCCAACCATGAATGAGCTATTAAAAAAATTGGGATGCAAAGACCTGACTCAGGTGTTCCTAGATAAGTACTAAGTATATTAAATGTGATTTAAGAAATTTTGCAGAACTATTTCTCCAGAAAAATTCTCTATATGCTCATAGAAGAGTTTGAATGCTCAAATTAATACTGTTAGATTCCTCATCCAAGAATATCACAATTTTAGAATAAAGTTGAGCTACTTGCGTCAAGTTTATGAAATGCTTCAGTCAAGATTATGAAATACTTCGGTCAAGATTACCATATGCTTGATTTAAGATTTTGGTATTCTTACTATCAAGAATTTCCCAGTTTTTCATTGAAGATATTTTCTCAACCTAACCCTTATATGGTCAAAGATATCGTATTCTCACTTTAAGATTAGCATAACTTTGCGCGTATAGGAAGTTATGGTATATCTGAATTAAAGCATCTGTGCTCCATCTAAGAAATTATTTTTATGTGTGTGATTTCCAAGACGTACTGATAGAAGATCCTCATGGCGCTCATTACCAAACCTTACCGCCAAAACTACTGGAGGACGTGCTAGGCGACTTGATTCTTTGCAAGCTAGACTGATAGCGTTGTTCCCTAGCAGACTGCTTATTGGCCGCCGCTATGGGACAACCTGACAGGCTTCTGTGGGAGTTACGATTGGAACTGACGTGCCCTCTACCGTTGCATCCAGGCGTTGGACACTTCAGGATCGTCTCGTACATCGCTAGGACTGACACGACCATACAGAATCAGTTGAAGCGCAATTCACTAAACATCCTGGCTTGCCGTGCTTATCAATATGTTGTTGTGACGGTATCAGTAAGGCCCATTTCGCACCAAATCAATCAGCAACAGTCAAGTCACATTCAATCAAGTCACCGAAATAAATTGCTTTCGCATGAAGTAAGTCATGCAAACGAAATCGACGACCAGTCAGGTCAACGTTTTGTGACCAGACTACCGTATCTAGGTGAAATGTAGGAGTTTCTTCAAGCAATGATTTTACGCCGATTACAACAAAGGAGAAAAATGAGGCAAAAAAGAAACGATTGTGGATTCATCCCATTAACAGAAGAAGGCTACATTTTGGATCATTTAATCACTTGTTTCCTGATTTATTGGCCGACCCAAGAAAATTTCACAATTACTTTAGAATTAGTGCAGATTTATTCTTTCAGTTATTGAGTCTTATAGCTGCTGATATAACAAAACAAAATACAAATTACCGCTATTACACCGGAAGAAAGATTTCTCAAAAGACTTGTCAAGACTGGCATAAATATTCGATCGGCTGAGTCAGAGACAGTCCGATCACGTCGGGACGGGACTGGCACGGACGTGACTCGGTCAGTCTGAAAGCAATTTTTCATATAATGCCTAATTTCAATATAAGTTCTAGTCGGTTGAATCTGGGAGCGTCTGACGTGACTAGACTTGACTGTAGCCGACTGATTTGGTGCGAAATGGGCCTAAGACAACCCCTTACACATTACCCATTCATTATATGCTTTTATCAAAACATCGCTTAGCTGATAGAATGAAGTAGAGAAAGGGATTGGTATTGTGTTTCTAATTTTTGTTTATGGTCGGCCTCCCGCAAAGGCTGAAAGCCTATGGCGCTGTAGAAGCGCTGCGAGAGGATAAGTATCGGTTCACGTTAGATTTGAAACGCTGCAGGTTGTAGCCGTCGGGAAACAAATTCCCCGGCAGCTGATTCCACAGCGTCGAAGTTCTCCAAAAGAAGGAATGCTGGAGGAGACTGGTTCGGGGAGTAAGGACCTCGACCTGGTAAGGATGAGCTCGCAGAGCTTCTCTAGTGTTTCTGGTTCGAACGGCCTGTGGTATTATTATTATCTGAGAGAGCTCACTCGAACATCTTCCGTGATAGAATCTGTAACACAGGGATAGGTCAGCCACCCTCCGTCGATGTTCCAGGCTGTGGAGGTCCTTTGTGAGGCTAGGCGTATCGATTAGTCTAATCGCTCTTTTCTGGATAGTGTCCAGAAGCTTTAGAGAGTGCTTCGGAGCGAATCTCCACACATGGGAGCAATACTCCAGCGATGGTCGGATCTGTGCCTTGTAGAGCAGCAGCAGTTGCTCTGGTGTATACAACTTCCTACAGCGGAACAAAAGTCCAAGCTTCTGGAATGCCGTTTTAGCAATACTGACGACGTGGTCGTGCCAAGACATGTTATTGTTGATGTTGATTCCCAAAAGCTTGACGGAAGGTGATTCGACTATGGGATCACCCTCCATTACCACGGTTGGTAAGCCATCGTGAGACTTCTTTGTAAGTGAAGACTCGTGTGTGCTAATCAAAAATTGGGCTGTTTCAGACTGATTAGGTTCTATTAACAGGATTGACAGAGTAAACTTATTTTCTACAAAAGTCGAAGTAGTTGTTTCTTTTGGTTTAATGGTAGGTCCAACAGCACAGCACGGTAAGCCTAACGATGTTCTAAAAGTGAATAGAATAATCAAAGTGATTTATGTATAAAGCCCTAATAATGAACATTTCAGATAAAAATCGCCAATTGATATCGTTTGCTCTCACAACAAATGTAACTTGAATTATGAACCAGACGCTATCGACTGCTTCTAGTTCAAAACACGAAGAGCTCTGTACATATCATTTGATTATTGAGTATAATAACCAACTGTGTGTGAACGCTTAACAGATATAAAAAATCAAATTGCGGGTAGAGAGAAAACAAAAAGAGAATTAAAAGGAAATATTCCAGGTACAATTTAAAACCATATGCATGGTACACTTGGCACTTAAGAATTATTGATTTGGGACAGGGGCGTCTCGATATTAAGTGAAGCAATAAATGCATATGATTACAGAAGCTGTGGAGACATGTAATTCTATTTATTCCATTCGACTTTTTACCTTACTACAAATGCAATCTCAGATACAACTATTATGAAAATTTCTCATTGCCTACAAATTATAGTAGCATATTTCTGTAAGTTGTACTGAAAATGTCGGAAGTACTGTTGTGGTATTCAATTAAAGTACTTGTGGGATGAGACACACTAAGCTTATTTTTTATCGAGTATACTTAAACATATTCTACTTACGTCTATGATTTTTATTCCAGATATCTTACAATTAAAAAAAATGTCACAATTTTATTTAAGAATATTATTTCGCGTACTATATATAGTACCCGAAGTCTTAGTTGTTTGTGAACGGTGGAAGGCATCCAAGCAGACAGAATGTTTTAATAGTGCCAATTTCAGAACTGTATATTCGAAAGTGTATATACACCTTCTAAACTCCTTTGTATCTAAGAAGACAAAACTGAGTACAAGAGCAGTACTGAAGCAGATTAGCAAAGACAAGGTTGCATCTATTCATGAACTTTTTTTGGGGATGACTAGCAAATACTGGTAGCATAAAAAACTCCCTTTACTTATAGAGAGCTATGAGTACTTATTACCAATCAGAGATCGAATATATTCCAACGTATTACACCCCTACTTTACCACAGAATACAAGAATTACAACTTCAAACTAGGAGTAGAATATACGAACTTTCATCAAGCTGACCCTACCACATACATCAAGTTTAAACAGCAGATAGAAGAAAAATGGGATCAATGTGAACACAGACGGTTCAAAAACATCAAACGGTGTAGGATGCGCTTTCTACCATGAAATTAAAAAATATCAAGGATTATACAAACTTCCTCCAGATTCTTCAATATATGCAGCTGAGTTGACAGCCATTCAGAAAGCACTAGAATATTCTCTCAGTAATACTGAGCTTAGAGATGTTATAATCTACAGCGACAGCAAGAGTGCAGCTATGAGATATGAGCATTTAAGAATTTCAATCAGATATTCAACCATATCATCTCAAACATAATGAAATTGATTTACAGACACCACAATTTGGATAAAAATGTAAAAATTGTATGGATTAAAGGACGTACAGGTATACCTCAAAACGACACAGTCGACATACTAACAAAGATGGCGACTACAGATGGAATATTGATGAGGAATTTCAAAGTTGCCTACAGTGACTTGAACAGTAAATTAAACAAGGTCCTGGAAGAAAAGTGGAGTTAACACTACCATAGAAATCCATCCGGAACGATAAACAAACAGATCCAGCAGAACATAAGAACAGAACCCTGGTTTAAGAGAGAAACGAATAGACCACTTGTGAGAACACTTTGCAGATTAAGGTGTGGTCATTGCTTAAGCCTCAACACAAAACTAGAATAGGGCTAGACGATGACCCTCACTGCAGATGTGGAGAGATTGGTACTGCTCAACACTGTATATTAGAATGCCAATTGATCAGTAATGAGGTAACAGACCTGTATCAAAAATTGTCAAACTATATTCCGTTACCTGCTAATATGATCTCTATACTAGCTAGTGAAAACAACTGTGCATACAAACTTTTGCACACAAAATCTAAAAATAATACTGTAACTTTCAACTATAACTAATACAGAACAATGTTCGTATTATTAAGAAAAAATAGATGTCTATCCAAAATAGAACTGGCCACTTGATCTCAGATCAGAGCCAATAACATAAATAAAAAAAAATAAAAAAAAACACCTTCTAAAAACACAGATTCTTAATTTGAACGTACTGAAAATATCCGAGCATATCGTCTATATCTCGATTGCCTGTGATGCTATTTATGGAAAAAGACGCACTAGGTTTATTTTTTGTATAAAATTCTTTAAACGTTTGTCCTTCAGTATACCTATTAAGTTAGCATCAAAAAAATAATCATAATTAAATAATAAAATCGAAATATCTTTTTCGCATACCACATTACCCCAAGTCACAGTTTGTGGGCGACTTAAGATGACATATAAGCATTTGGAAAACATTTATTTCTAAACTAAAAAGGACCGTAAGCTCATTTAAAATACACATCCTGATATAGGTACAATGTCGGCAACACAGTCTGTTTGCAATAAGCTCTATGCCATTTACAGTTCATGTTTTCGAGGTGCTTAACCAGGATTGCTTAAAAAGGTCCCAATTGAATGAAATTTATGGAGTACATGTCCGTCTTATTAAAAGAAAAAGTTTCCACACACAGATTTACGTATTATACTCAACATGCTCAACTGATTCTCGATGGATCGTGTGGAGATCTGGAGAGTGGGTGGGACGAAGGTTGGTGGAGTGGATGCTCAGAGTAACAATTGAACATAGAGGTAGTAAACAACTAATTCTAATACGCCAACATCTTTTCTCACGTTGTCATATTGACCACCAGATAGGGCAATCATAATTGTTTACTATCGTCTTAATTGTATAGTATCCAGAAATATTCCAGTCTAAGTTAAAAAAGACGGTATTTTATGGTTCAGGAATAATTACAGCAAAATCAATAGATATGTTGACCTCTACTACGTTACTGCATGTTTCTTCATCATAAACGCAAATTCTGTCTTACATAAATTTTGAGGAGCTGGCAACGCCTATACAGGGTGGGCCAATGGTGCGTGGACGGAGGATTGTGGGCTTACTAAAAGATATTTCAAAAATGTGTCACTTGATTATGGTAGGGACCCTTAATGGCTATAACGTAAAAATATTTTCACCTAAATTTGACGTTTATACAGGGTGATTCATATCAAACTTACATTTTTTTGAATGGAACCCCCTATATATTATTGCATATTTGGATTCCTTGGTCAATTCTAGTGTGACTTTATGCATCACACATGGAATGTTAAACGAACCGTTTAGGCGCAAATCACCATTTTTGGTATAAGTAGGTATCAGAAAAAAATTGAATATCGCAGCGATTATAAAACTTAGAAGGCCGTGACTTTGCGGTACGACTAAGCATGAAATGCGTCGCCTAAGGTCAGACGACTAAATTTGAATTCTTTTTGTACTTGAAGAAATCAGAGGATAAATTAAGGAAACTTCAATCACAGGTAACTTGATTTTTTCAAATGGGAACGCCTATTTTTGTTTAAAGGATCAAATGTAAAATTTGATTACCTTTCTGACGATATAGCGTTCTTGATATCAATCTTTCTTGGTTTTCATTTTATTTCAAATTTTTAGTCAAATCGGTGTTTTTTAATTTTCCTGCGTGCAAGCAACCTAGCAGGCCATGAAAAATAAACAAAAGCTGGTTAATATGGAAGAAACCAACTAACTTAGTAGAAAGATGCAAACTAACTAGAACAACGAGGCAAGATTATGAAAATTCCTTACAACATATTAGCTCTAACCGGATACAGCAGCGGCAAGGTATCTAATGTCAATGAGTAGCTGGGGTATGACAGAAGTGTTTGTTTTTCACAGCCTACTAGCTATTGAGGTCTACTAGAGCTTGACAACTTTCCAAAACGATTAAAAATTTCGAAACAAAAGGAAAACTACCAGCGATTTTTGCTTACAGTCTAACATGTTTAGAATGAAATTTCACATTTAACGGGATCAAAAAATTAGTCCTTTCCGTTTAGTTAAGTCAAAAGTGAAGATATCTCCAGCTGGAGCATTCTGAACACCTATTGAAATAATTGCTAGAATTTTTTAATTACGCTATGTTGTAATTGCGATTATTTCATGTAGTTTTCTACAAACTAAATTATGTTTTACAATTCAAACAGACTGCAAATCAAGTTTCATTTTCCACGATTTTTCTAATAAGTAGAAGAATTTGAAGGGTTCCAGTTAGAGGTATCATTACTTTTGACTTACGGAAATGGCTACTTTTTCATAGCATTAAATGTGAAAATTTATCCAGAAGACATAGATATTCTACTGCCAGCAACAATCACTAGTAGTTTTCCTTTGATTAAATATTTTTTTACTGATTTTGGAAGTTGGATAATAGCTAGTAAGCTGTGAAAAATGAGCGTTCTTGTTACCACTATTGTTTCTGGTTAGAGCTAATATGTTGTAAGGAATTTTGATAATCTTGCCTCGTTGCCCTAGGTAGTTTGCATCTTTCTACTAAGTTAGTTGCTTTCTTCCATATTAACGGGCTTTTGTTTATTTTCATGGCCTGCTAGGATGCTTGCATGCAGGAAAATTGAAAAACGCCGATTTGACTGAAAATTTGAAATAAAAAACCAACAAAGACTGATATCAAGAATGCTATATCGTTAGAAAGGTAATCAAATTTTACATTTGCTTCTTCAAACGAAAATAGGCATCCTCATTTGAAAAAATCTGTGATTGAAGTTTGCTTAATTTATCCTCTGATTTCTTCAAGTACAAAAAGAATTCAAATATAGCCGTCTGACTTAAGGTGACGCATTTCATGCTTAGTCGTACCGCAAAGTCAAGGCCCTCTAAGTTTTATAATCGCTGCGATAGTCAATTTTTTTCTGATACCTACTTATACCAAAAATGGTGATTTGCGCCTAAACGGTTCGTTTAAGGTTCCATGTGTGATACATAAAGTCACACTAGAATTGACCAAGGAATCCAAATATGCAATAATATATAGGGAGTTCCATTCAAAAAAATGTAAGTTTGATATGAATCACCCTGTATAAACGTCAGAATTTAAGTGAAAATATTTTTACGTTATAACCCTCAAGGGCTACGTTAAAAAAGACGGTATTTGATGGTTCAGGAATAATTACAGCAAAATCAATAGATATGTTGACCTCTACTGCGTTACTGCATGTTTCTTCATCATAAACGCAAATTCTGTCTTACATGAATTTTGAGGAGCTTGCAACGCCTATATAATTTTCCTGCAATTTGTTTACGGTAAACTGCGACTGCCAAACGTTTGTTTTCGTTGTGCCTCTTTTATGCTTGGTCAGTAAAACCGAATTCGCTATTTGTTGTTAACTGTAGTGAAGCTTTACGGACTTGCTGTGCTATATTCGAGTGCAGTTTAACAGTTTTTCGAGATGGGACAGTGCAGAGCAGTGTTTGTAACATGGGTAGCATTGGAAGAATTTTCAGGTTAGTTGGCAACGTTTGGAGGCTGAAGTGTCAAAAGATGATGGCTTTGAGCACGCCATGCTGAAGTGGTTTGTTTACTACCTCGATGTTCAGTTGTTACTCTGAAGATGGATGCAACGCTACTAAAATAAAACGAATGAGAAAAATAATGCTCTCTACCCCGCGAAAATCCTCAGCGAAATATTATAATGAAAAACGAAAAACAAAAAAGCTTCAGGGGAAGGAATAAATGCTAAAAATGGATCTTATCTACAAGTTATCGATTACAAATAATGGTATTGGTTTTTAATTAGTACACATTTAAAGTCTTGTTTCGATCTATGTTTGATCTGTATCTATAGTCTGTGAGCTAGCTCTCATTTTTCTAAGCATTCTACAGTTTATTAAATTTTCAGTGACATCCTCATATTCCTCATATAGTTTCGCTTTTAAATCACTATACCATGGAACTTTGCTTGTGAGGCGTTTGTCTAGGAAAACTCAAGTTTGACAACCTCAATTTGATGCACAGCTAGTTACTCATTATAAACAATAGGGTACTTGCAGAGGTCGTGAAATCGTCTCGGGAGTATACATAGCGTAAAGAAAACCATATTAAGAAGCAGTAGGAAACAAAAACATGATTTTACTGACGGCCAAAAAAAGATATTTGCAAGAAATAAGGATATATTAAAATGTTTCCACGTGACTTAAAACAAGGGCTGACGTCACAGGTATTTTATCGATATCGACAATCGATACTGCTACAGGTTTGCCAACTGCGCATTCGACTAGAGATGATCTGAACTCTTTAACAATGCGACTCAATTTATTGATACTTAAACATATTTGAAACAGGCAATTAACCCACTAGCATTTTCGTTGCAATACATTTTTATATCTGATAGGTATCACAGTTTATCCTGTTTGTTATCGAAGCCATCATATTAGTTCGGCGCATCCCATTATGAATGAATCCAAAGATAAAATCTAATTCAAGCCCATCCCTACAAAGTGAATTAATAATCTAGCCTAACTTCTATTCTTTTGACTTTTGTACTTTTGTGTGTGGCCGTGTTTTGTGGTTATAATGATCAATGTCAAAATGTTAGGTGAGCACTGGCTATCGATATCGAATATCAATACTTTACAGCCCATCACTATACGATATTATTGACGTCAGAGGTTGTTTGCGCGGGATTTTCCGGCATTTGAAATTACTTTTGGAATATCTCTCACATCCGATTCCAAAAAACCAAACAAGTGATTTTGTCATGTTTAGTAGGCTCTAAGGAACGCGTAAATGACATAATATTTTTTCTGCAAGTACCCTATTTGTATATTATGTATATTGACATATCTGACTTTGTCGCGCAAAAAGTGTTAGAGTGGGTAATTTTATGCTATTTTATAAATTACATTTTCTGAATATCTCGTAACTTCCAAAAAATGTGAATAGGTCGTCAAAGCTAGTCCTCCTGAAAATGATATCCAAATATGCAAAGCGGAAATCAAAATTTCTATTATGCCATTCGAGAAAGTGTACACGAATATAACTTAAAGGTACAGAATCTGGTAAAAGCGCTGTTGGTTCGACGTAAATAAGAATAAACTCAAGTTATGTTGTGACCGTTTCTGTGACCTTCATCAAAGTACAATATTCACAAAAAAAATCACACCTCGCAGCAATCAAACAATGTCACGTATATTAAATAATTTTTTGGCAATTTTTCTATAGTGATAAAGATCAGCAAGGTTTATTTTCGAACATATGTGGTTTTTCATTGATGGGCTAGTGAAGAGAGTACAACATAGAGACAGCCACATGATAGATTTGAAGATTACATTTATTTTAACTGTAGAAAATATTCTTATAATATATTTAGATATGATTTTTTAGCGGTGAAACTGCCAGTTCAAGAAATTGTTAGATGTTTTTATAAGAACGAAGATAGACGTTCTCTGATTGTTGTGATTTTCTACTATTTAGTGTTTGATGGGATAACAGAAGTTCGCCAGATATCAGATAGCAACTGGATATCTATTACAACACTTATTCCAACCCACATAGATAACTGTTTGTGCGTTTATACTTTAATAGACAAAATAAGACTATTGTAACTTATGTGATTATTTTGGAGTCAATAACTTGTAGGTAGTAGAATATGAATACTACTCAATGCACGCTACAACATAGAACATCGCTTATATCTCTTAGTCAATGTACATATTAACACTTACTTTCTGGTGTAACCTTATCCTTTCTGGGACATCCCGAAAGGCTAATAAAAGAAGATACTTTAACCTCATGTGAATGTACAAGAAAAGTATAAAAAAACAGTACACATTTCAATTTCCGCTGACTCGATATAGGATAATAAAGTGCTACTAAATTAAACTTTCCCTACATCACAAATGGGCTCATAATCAATCAAGTTTTAAGATGATAGATATATTTTTTTCTAGGAAGCTTGACTATCTGAAATGGTAGTATTAGACGAAACTAAAGCCTTAGACATGCTCAAGCAAGAATTGCAAATGACAAGTGAATTCCTTGGACTGATTTTTAATGTCAAGTGTGGTGATTGGATGAGACGATCTAGGATAGAACTCACTATCAGCTATCAGATTTTGAGAGATTTGACTACAAATTTAACTTTGCTTTTAATTATCATTACGGTTACAATTTACGATGTATACCCTAACAAGTTCAAAGTGATAACAACTACAGTCTTTAAACAAAAAGTCTCTGTTAATTCTTTCATGATATCAGTCGTCTAAATGCAAAACCCGACAAGTCACAAATTTTTCAAAATAGAGTTTTATATACCATTTTGTTCATTATTTGAATCGCTACCATTTTCTATATTTTTCGCTTACAAAACCCAACATTAGACTTGAGATGTTTGGCTAAGAAAACTAGACTTAGGTGCAAATACCGACAAGTCCAAGCGGTGTTCTATTTCAAACACCGACATGTCCACAGGAGCCAATACGGACAACGGGAGCAAGTCACATGACGATCGCACGGGGTATTCTGACCGTTGTGCGTTTTTGCTTTATCCAGTCGCTGAAAATACGTTGTGGTGAATTCTTGCATTTTTTAGTTTACTGAGAGAATGAGATTAATTTATGCTGTATTGATAAATTATTTATTGATAAAAATAACCATGTTTTTTGAAAAATGCTTTGGATGCGGATTTTGGAGAGCCTACTTCAACAGAAGCTACGTCCACATTAATGCAAAGGATCGAAGCTAATAGTGAAAATGCATTTGCTAGTTCTGAAGAATTTTGTTTGTCAGAAAATTTAGATTTTGACGTTTAAACCTTGTAACCCTTGAAATGTATCCTTTCTAATATATAGCTTTATGTTTATAGTTCCTGTCTTTGAGCACAGTGTTTGATTAGATTCCTTTATATTCAGTAAAATAATCTAAATTGATAAGTGTTTCACTTATTTTGATCCGATTCCACAAAAATAGCAGTCAAAACACGACATGTCACAGTTCCTAACATGCGAAACCCGACGTGTCCAAATTTGAAAGTCAGATTTTAGAAAAACTATATGTCGTAGATTTTGGGGCGTTAGGACTTAACATCCTAAAACATCGTTTTTCTTGATTTCTGTAGAATTTGTACCGTGGACTTGTCGGGCTTTGCGTTTAGACGACTGATATATGGAATTTTATGTTTTTTAAGAGGGGATAAGGAACAGAGGATAAAGTTTAAAAACCGTAAATTCTACAATCCTACTGTATCGTTGAAAATACGGAGTCGGACATTGGAATTGAATACTTATACTAGTTTGTATACCTGTATACTCGTAATAAGTTTGTATTTATTTGAGCCAGGAGCTGCTCTTGAAAAGAATTAGTTTTTACTTACCTTCTGTGATGGGAGTAGAGTCCTGTGACATGCCCTTGACCCGTGCAGCCAGGTGTTGGACATTTACTTCCTTCTGCGTGAAAAAAAAAAAACAAAATCAATTAATGGTCGCTAAAGGTGGGTGTCCACAATCAGACTAAAATTCTATGAGATATTGTTTTCATGAGATGATTTAAGATATGTTTCCACAGATCATAATATATTTCTGTCAAACTGGTGAGACAATGTATCTCTGAATGTCTTCCACAGTATCATGTCAAACGCAGAGTAGAGAAAAAACTTCGGAAGCTTCGAAAAATACTTAAACTCGTGGCCACGTCACCGTTGACAGAAGCTTCAGTATTTTGGAAGTCGCCGAAGTGAAATAGCTTCTGAAGATGGCATCCACTCGTGGTGGCGAAACGTCAAGCTTTAACGCTAAACGACGCCGGCCTAAAAACCCAAGAACCACAAATTCATTGGACGATGGCGCGAAGGCCTTACAAAATACACTAATTTTCAGACTATACTAAATCATTGTATAAAAATGGATTTGCCAGGAAAATAAGAAAATCCTGACTCTGCATGGTATAAAAGAGTAAACTTGGACGCGTTGTCTCATCGGCTACTCGCAGTGACGATCTCTCGATAACTAATGCCATTCTAAACAAACGCCGGTGTTGTTATGTCGACTGTATGCCATCCAGTCATACTTAGATTAGATGAAGTGGCAACGTTGTGCATGAAGCTGTATTCTATTTATGGCAGTATTTTAGTATCGCCCCGTCTGACAGACGACGCGTCCGAGGTTAAGGGCTATCGCAAACTAAAAAAATCTAAAAACGTGCCTTCCAATTTCAGGTCTCTACCACCATAACTAAAACATTTTTGATTTATGGAGGATGTGCTCATTTTTAGTACTGTTATTATTTTCTCTTCAACCTTTAATTTTATGAGGAACCAAGTAGAAATCTATTATTACTGGAAGGTCATGCTCCACAGTATCTAACATGCAACCTTTCCGTTGCATAAACATGCCTAAACTTTGCACTTGATCAGAAACAATATCTCATATTCTTGCATTTTTTGGATAAGTTAGTAAAAGGCTGACCAAATATTAACCCGTAATACTGATGTTTCCACGCTGTAGGTTTATTTGCAGTACCAGAGTTGACCGAACTGGACTATGTATCTATCAGGCAATACTAAACTTGTGGAATAAACTTAAGGTAGGTAGATATTTAGTCACCTTGAAAAAACGTTATATTAGCCAAATTTTTGTTAATATGATTCTTTTATCGAAAATTGGTCAGCAAGATTCAAATAAAGTTAGACAGAAGTTGCGAATTGAATTCTATTTCAGAAATTATGAGATTGGTTCTATCTAGCAGCAGTTAATGTTTAATGTTGAAGGTCTTCTGTCATGTCATGTGTTACTATCCACCGTTCCTTTCGCTAAAATGAACGAATCTAGTCATTTTTTATTAACTTGAGTCCCAGAAATCAACTGAGGTTAAGTTCAGCCTCGGAGTATCAACTAAACATAGAGGTAGTAAACAACTAATTCTAATAGTTCAACATCTTTTCTTACGTTGTCATATCGACCACCAGATACAGCAATCATAATTGTTTACTATCATCTTAATTGTATAGTATGCAGAAATATTCCATTCTACGTCAAAAAAGACGGTATTTTGATGGTTCAGAAATGATTACAGCAAAATCAATAGATATGTTAACCTCTACTGCGTTACTGCATGTTTCTTCATCATTAACGCAAATTCTGTCTTACATAAATTTTGAGTAGTTGGCAGCGCCTATGTAATTTTCCTGCGATTTGTTTACGGTAACCTCCGACTGTCAAACGTTTGTTTTGTTTGTGCGTGTTTTATGCTTGGTCAGTAGTGTAGTAGTAGTGATCGAATTCGCTATTTGTTGTTAACTGTAGTGAAGCTTTACGGACTTACTGTGCTGTATTCGAGTGTAGTTTACCAGTTTTTCGAGATGGGATATAGTGCAGAGCAGTGTTTGTAACATGGGTTGCATTGGAAGAATGTTCAGGTTAGTTGGCAATGTTTGGGTCTGAAGTATCAAAAGATGATGGCTTTGAGCGCGCCATACTGAAGTGGTTTGTTTAGTAACTCTACGTTCAGTTGTTACTCTGAGAGTTCAGCTTACCTTCGATGCAATCTAGTTATAAAACCCCGCTTCCAAGTACCTTGACGTGTCTGCAAGCTTATTGTATTGTATAGTTTATTGGTGCTATTTACAATTAAATGTTTGCACAGGTCAGAGTAAAGTAAATAACAAAATAAATGTAAAAATACGAGTAACATTAAAAATATAAATGTGCAAGTCACGTGTTACAATTAGAAAAAATAAATAAATTACGAAATACACAAACAAATACATATCAAGACTAACGAACTATTAACAAGTAGATATGTTTCGGAGAATACTACGAACACGTCAGGTCACCGAAATCATTGTTTAAGTACTCTTCTAGAGAGTAAAATGCTTTCTTAATTAGGTAACCTTTAATTATATTGCTGAATGGTTTTGGGCATAAGTTTCGGATGTATTCTGGAAGAACATTATAGAAGAGAATTCCATAGTGATTAGAGCCATTCCTGGTTCTTGTTAGTCGGCTTCTAGGTAATATGAAGTTATTGTTATGCCTTGTGTTATACTCGTGGATTTCACTATTTACATAGTCATGTAAGCTGTTTTTTACGAAATCTAAGCATGTTTGTATGTAAAGTGAAGGTAATGTCAGGATTTTTAGTGCAGTGAAAGTTTCTCTGCAAGGGTCAGTATACTTAAGACCAGTCATGTACCTTATGCACCTTCTTTGCAATGAAAACACCCTTGGCATATGAGCTGAGTGACCCCAGTTCAAGAGAGCATATGACAACTTAGAATGGAAATATGCATAATAGCTTCTCAGCAGAATAGGCAATGAAAAATTGTCCTTCAGATTTCGAAGTAAGTAGATTGCCTTCGATAGTGACCTTGAAACATGATTAACATGTGTTTTCCAAGTCATATTTAGATTATAGAAACTATGAATCATACGATACCTCTGTTCTGTATCATTTCAAAAATGTGTGGTCCGGTTATGCCAAATGAGCTCAGATAACTTGTTTCTTCACGATGTTCAACATATTTCTCTCATTATCTGCTCATGGTTTTATTTGATTTATATAAGAGTCATTAGATAACTAAGTGGAATAATCAGATACCCCCATAGAAAAATATACACTTTTGAAGAGTTTTACGAACTAGTCTACCTACCCGTGCAGTCAAGCAACCCTGGACCCTCCCATAGTTAACATTCCAAAAGAGAAACTCATAATCGTACTCCATTTTTTCAACTATATACTGCCACATACATTACATTTACATGAACGTGATAAAGGTTACACATTAGAACCGAGAGGAGTCACACCCAAGCTCCAGCGCGCATATACGGTACAACGTATACACAGAAAACAGCAAAAAAAAAGACGTTGCAGCGAGCCGTAACTGGCTGGCAGCGCCGACCAGTAGCCTTCCGCCACTCTTTTCTCCTAAAAATGCGAAAAAAAAGGAGTCAACCTTTTAATTAATTTTTTATTACATTTTCAATTTCTGTATCACGACTCCATGGGTTCGCGCAGTTGTAGCGCCATAGCTTCATTATTTATCGACCGATTCACGACATTTTGGACTCATTTTATAGAAGAATGACTGGGCATATCAACTAAAGCAAAAAAAGTTAATAACTGACAATTTCTAAGGCTAAAAAATTCACTAAACTGAAAAACATTTTTTTTTGTAATGCACTTGTTTTGGTCACTTTATATATAATTTGAAAAAAAGCCGTATTAGTGCCTATTTATTAAGACATTTTAATGTTTAGCAGGATGTTTTCTGTCTTGCCACATGCAATCCGTGTATATAGCACTAAAATTTTCGACAGAATAGGCCTTTCTGTATTATGACTTCTGTATCACAGCGCCAGGTGTTCACGCAGTTGTAACGCCATATCTTGATTATTTATCGAGCGATTCACAAGTTTTTGGACCCACTTTATAGGGGAATGACTGGGCATATTAACTAAGGCAAAAAAATGATATCCGACAATTTCTAAGGCTAAAAAAATCCACCAAACTTAAAAAAAATTCTAATGCACTTGTTTTGGGTACTTGCAAATAATTTGGAAAAAAGCCATATTAGTGCCTATTTATAAACACAGTTTAATGTTTATCAGGATGCTTCCTGTCTAACGACATGCAATTTGTTTATGTTGCATTAAAATCGTCGACGAAAGAGGCTTTTTTTTACGACTAATTTTGAAATGAACGAGAATTTGGTATGCACATTGTCTTTATTGGACTTCGGTACAGATTATTACCTAAATGTAATTTACATGAACAAATGCGATTATTTAGTATTTAAATTAATCAACAATACGTATAATAGGCATTAGGTAACTGAGTGGAATAATCAGACAACCCCATAGAAAACTATGCATTTTTGAAGAGCTGTATGAGCTAGTCTACCTACCCGTGCAGTCAAGCAACTCCCATAGCTAATATTCCAAAAGAGAAACTCATAATCGTACTCCATTTTTTCAACTATACTGCCACATACATTACATTTACATGAACGTGATAAAGGTTACACATTAGAACCGGGGAGTCACACCCAAGCTCCAGCGCGCATATACGGTACAACGTATATACAGAAAACGGCAAAAAAAAGACGTTGCAGCGAGCCGTAACTGGCTGCCAGAGCCGACCAGTAGCCTTCCGCCACTCTTTTTTCCTAAAAATAGATTTTTCTCGGAGGTGCACGCCCTGCGCACACCCATAGGCTAATAGCGCTTGGGGGGCGGAGCCTAAAGTTGCGCGCAACTTCCAAACTTCCCGCAGACCGGGCAGGAGAAGGGGGGGGGGGGGGAAGGGAGAAAGGAAAGGAGGAGAAGGAAAATAAGAGGAAAAGCCGCCAGAGTTTTTTTTGCTATGTAGGACGTGCGACGTTGAGACGAGTTGCGGGGAGGTTAATATGGCGACGCTGGTTTTTTTGTTGTGTTATTTACGAGTAAGCTGGGTGTTAAAGCAGGGATTTGGTTTTTTTTCTCGTCTCTTCAAAGCTCCGATGTGTGCAGGATGTAATATTGTAGATGAGGGATCGTGAAGGATTTAGGATTTTGTTATTTTATATCTAACGCGGCCCATAGACACTGCGGAAAACCTCGGAGGAAAAACTGCATAGGCCTGACCTGAAGGCAATTGCAATTTGGCCTGAATACATCCTGCTACAGACGCTCAGCAAATCTTTCAGTTCAGTTAGCATCAAAAGACGAGTGTCTTGCTCCTTTTGGTGATATTAACAATAATTTGCCAAAGTAACATGAAAAATGTAGTCAAGTTGATTGACACACACATTCTGATGATACCAGTTTTATTATTTTCCCACGGCATGAAACTATAGTCTAGATGCCCCTGCAACCAAATCATCGCTCGCCCGACCGCAAAAAACTGTTTTATTCTACTAACCTTGGTTCTTGTAATACACAAGGCAATGTTCGGATGGACCTAAATAAGTGTATTATACCGCTAGGTCTTTCTCTCTCAGGTCAGTAGACAACCTATTAGGAATACAACAAATTTTTCAGCTTTACAACCCCCCCAACCCCCCAACCACCCCAATTTTACCCCCACCCAAAAAAAGTAGAAAATGATCAGGAACCCCCAAAAACGAAGTTTGAGGCATATTTGAAATTTTTCGTTTTTTGCTAATTACTCCGCCGCCCACACACCGATTTTCAAAATTGTAGCAACATTATCTACTACGACCCAGCACCATATCGCTACCCAAATTTCATCAAAATCTATGCAGCGGTTACTGAGATCAGGAGGCTAGAAAAACGCCAATAGACAGACAGACCGACAGACAGACAGAACGACGGAAATGAGTGACGTGGTTTTTCGTTATGTAGACATCATCAAACGCCCAAAAATTATATTATCTCAGAAATCTAAAATTTTCGCGATCACAATACTCCCCTCACGCATCGGTGTGGGAGGTAAAAGCGTATTGATCGAAGCATATGGTGTAAACAATAGTTGAAAAAGAGCATTCTTCGCATACAAATCAGTAGAATTAAAGGTAACGCCAAACAATTGGCACAACTATCTAAAGCAAAAAAAAATACCACCAATTTGCAAAAAATGATACTAGTATGCGACGAGCTTGTTAGCCTCATGAGAGGCTACCGTTAGCCTTTAACGTTACGGTTTTTAGCAACCGGAAGAAGTTGTAAAAATTTAAAACCTTTAACGATAATATATCTTCCTAGGCCCTTCCTAGTTATATCATTCTTGAAACATGTAATGCTATTTACAATATGGTCTGCGGCCTGCGCAGGCCGATTCAATGTGGAATGGTTTTTAATGTCCGGTGGCCTGTATATAGCGAACCTTCACATGCACTCCGATGATCCTTGAGGCCAGGACTGTGCAGTTTTTCCTTTGAGGATTTCCGGAACATCTGTGGGCCGCTTTAAGCCTTTTCCTTGTTTTCATAAATTACTTTTTTTCACTACGGAAAACTATTATATTTCGCAAATCAAACAGAATTGGTGAACATATTGTTTAAAAACAGAAACCTCACGTATATGCGAAGAAAAATCCACATGTTATGGAAAAAGACTGATTTTCAAAGAAATACTGGGACCTTTTGAACCTGGGATCTGTGATAACGATTTTCATATTCCGTATTTTGTGAGTGATCCGTTGAAAGTTATCTTTAACTAATTTTATAGATTCGCATAAATTTTACATGGAAAAGAGAAAAATAAACATTCCTGTAGTCAAATTAGAAAAAGCTGCAACCATTTAGAATAATTATGTACGTGAATAATAAAACTAGCTCTGGTTCAACATGTAGCTTAGAACTAATATATAACGAAACAATAGCATGGTTTGTTACAAGACATCAGAAACATGTAAGACCAAAATCACCAAATACCAAAAAAGACAGATGACTCAAACTTGAGGGGAAGTGTAGCGTGTTTCCTAGGAGTGTTGCGACATATGAGAGAATTCAAGAATTCCAATCTATATTTCAACTTATTTGCCATGTTTAGGTTCTTAACTATCTTGTTCTGGATCACACTTATAAGATGAAGAATGTACATAATTGTATATCCGGTGGTCAAATTTTATTCAGTTCACAGTTTTGGTGAGACTGGCTTGTTATACTTCTAAACAAGAATACTGTTCTATTGTCTGGAATCCTGTCTATCAGTATCACATTGACAGGCTTGAAGGCGTTCAAAGAAAGTTCCTAAAATATCTTTCGTATAAAGTCGATCACGTTTATCCTGAACAAGGAATAGATCATAATTCATTATTGAAACGTTTTGACTTTCAGAGTTTGGAATTCAGGAGGATAATTTCGTCCTGTGTATTTTTGTATAAGCTCATGTGTAACAAAATTGACTGTTCTGAATTATTGGGTTACATAAGCTTAAATGTACCTCATTATAACTCTTGTCACTATCAAATATTTTATTACCAGGGACCGCGAACAATATTACAAAAATCGCCAATAACAGTGATGTGTTCAAATTATAACAGTATTTCTAAGCATTGTGATATTTTTAATTGTACCATTTCTGAGTTAAAGTCGACCGCTAAAAGATTACTCCTAGATTAACACTTGTTTCATTATTGTTATAATATAATATTGTCATGAAGTTTGCCCTGTAAAGGGATGTAATTCTCTTGGGCAATAAAGTGCTATGATTATGATTAAGTGCTATGATTATACGTCTTATTATATGCAAACAGCGTATTTTATATCAATCCACGCTGATATTTCATTTAAAAACCAAAAGTCTACAGAGAAAGGCTGGTTAGCCCCTAATATTTGAACTTTAATGATTTTGAATACGTAACAGACTTCGATATGATACTTGGACGAATGTCACCCATTTTTGTGCATAACTATAGCTCCTTACTAGTGGTGGCCAACAGTTAAATCCTAGCTATAATCCTAGCTCTCTTGATCCCACAAGCATTTCCATCGTTCAGTGGGGAGGGGGAAATACTGCAGTGCCAGTCTCGGTATTTGCGCCTAATAACATCTACCAGTCCCCTCGCACGTACCAAGATTACTGTTTCAGTGGCGTATTCTCGAACAGTATAAGTATTCGTTATTATTTAAACAAATATATTATACAGACCTATAGCTCTGCTTTCTGTAATCAGTAAAGTGATGGAGAGATGCGTCAACCAAGAGCTCATTAAATATCTAGAGCTCCATCACTTAATCAACGACAGACAATATGGATTCCGACACCAAAGATCAACTGGAGATCTCTTGGCTTACGTCACACATGTGTGGAGCAAACTCATCCAGTCATTTGGCGAGGCTCACGTCGTTGCTCTCGGTATTTCAAAGGCATTCGATCAACTGTGGCATGCAGCTCTCCTAAACAAGCTCCCGTCTTATGAGCTCCCTGTTAAGCTTTGCGGTTGGCTCGCAGACTTCCTCTCAGGTCGGAAAATCTATGTCGTGGTAGACGGTTTTTCCTCTTCTTTCCATAGCATGAATGCCGGGGTATCGCAGGGATCGGTATTGGCTTCGACATGGTTTCTGCTTCATATATTAATGATCTCTCTCTAGCACTACAAACCCAATCCATAGTTTTGCGGATGACAGTACGCTGCATGTAGGCATCATGAGCAATAGACCGATCTCTGTGGCCGAGCTGGAACGCAGAAGACTGGCAGTGGCAGCTTCACTTTCAAAGAATCTCAATACCATTACCGCTTGGGGGCTTAAGAATATGGTTTGATTTAATGTCTTCAAGACCCAGTATTGTTCACTATCAAACAAGAAATGCCCAAGCCATCACCAAGGTCTAATAAACAACCAGGCTCTGCCAAGGAGTCACTCATTCAAGCTGTTAGGAGTCAACATTACAGAAAATCTGATCTGGCACGAACACGTCGCGTCAATTGCAACAGCTGCTGGTAAAAACTTGGGTACCTATTTAGAGCCAGAACGTATTTCTCACCATGTAACCTCCTCACGCTATATAAAGCCCAGATAAGGCCTTGCCTGGAGTATTGCTCTCCTGTCTGGGGAGCTGCTGCCCCTACTACCCTGTCTATACTAGATGCCGTCCAGAGAAGGGCAATTCGACTAATTGGCGATCCGGCCTTAACGCGCCACCTTCAGTCACTCTCTCATCGGTGTGCTGTTGGTGATCTCTCACTCTTATATCCGATATTCCAACGGAATCTGCTCCTCTGAGCTATCCTCTATCGTCCCGCCGCTCACTGCTCCTATCAGATGTACCCGTGCGACCGCTGCATCTCATCCTAAGACGGTCGTTCTTCATACATCAAGAACTGAGCGGTACAACTGCACATTTATTCCCAGGGTGTCCAAGGCTTGGAATGGACTGCCAGAAGATGTATTTATTGGGCCTGCGGATATTGGCCCATTCAAATCTGGCGTTAACAAACTTCCTCTAACATAATCTTTTCATAGCAGCCGCGGTATTCTGGTATTTAGGCTCTGCCTGCGCGGTCCGCTCAGTTATATATATAAAAAAAATTGTGAGGCGATTTAAAAGGACCCACTGATTATTTACCTAATGGCGCACAGAGCTATCGCTGGATATAATAAGTTCGATGTGTTGGATTCCCAGTTGTAATTTTTTTTAATTATAATAAATAAGTTTAATGTCCGAGAAACACGAAGTGCTATTTTTCTTCAAATGGATATATTCAGTGTTCGCTCTTTAGCTAAAATAGGTGGATTTTCGATCAGTTTGCTGATTTGCCTGAACTGGTGATGATATTTATTTTATTAAGTGCCTCCAAATCAACATATCTGTACCTCAGGATAAAGGAGTATTAAGTCACAAAACCAACATTTTACAGGATATGGTCTAGAAGAGTAGAAGTTCCAAACCTCACATAGCGCACTTATTCCGATTTGACCTAAACAATGTGAACCACTTATTCTATTACTTGAAACAGGATCTAATTAGGACACTTTGAGCTTCATATTTTTTTAATATATAAATTTTGGACTTTTTTTTTGTTCTTATACTAAGTCAATAACTTGTACTTAGCATACTGCTGGAAGGAACTTGATATACTATGTATAAATACCATCGAATATATATATGGATTTGGTATAGGTACTTTTGCTCCCCAGTGTTTTTGCTGGGGGTTAGATTTGATACATAATCGGAGTCTTTGCGGTGTAATACGCTTTTCATCTGGAAGCAGTCAGGACTTGATACCGTTTGAAAAACCTTATCTCTGTTCTCTGTTGTTAGCATCGACAGGACCTTGTAGGGTATTGCATTCAACAGAGGACTTGATACATGATACTTTTTGAGATGAAACTAGATTTTTTTTTATTTTTGGACACGATAGTCTTTTATCCTGAGGTACGGATATATTCCTTGCAACTGTAGTAATGCGATATAACGTAACAAACTCCCAGCAAGAATTACGCCACTGCTTTAGTTTATGAAAGGGGAGACCGCGCGTGAGACATTAAGGGAAGCAGGCCCTTCTTAATACTGTTCGATTATTGTTACTGCGTTATTAGTCTTATCCTTATATATATGTAGGTACTGTAGGGTAAATACTCGTCTTCGAAGGGTAATGTACCATAACGGATAGACAATGGAGGAGAAAATTGTCATTTCGGATGCGTAATTGGAGTGGATTTGCTGCTCTTACGGAGTTAATTTCTATAAGCAGCCATGACACAAGTTGACAGGTCGGCGTGTATAGGCCTCTGCGGAAGCAGACTTGTCCGAGAATCAGGATTTATTTTGATTTTTTATTTATACCCTTATAAAGAGATCCAGGCAATGTCTTTAAGGCGGCTCCTATACGGAGAGCATAAACGCGGTCATTTTCAAGTGATTTCATCCCAATTTCTGACGCTCTAGTTTTCAATATTTTCGCATGAAATTATTACATGAAGTTCAAAAGGAAATTACACAGGGGGCTATCGGAGCATTTTTTGAAAAAAAAATGATTGAACATGAAATATGATCGCTTGAAGTTGCCTATTTTCTTCGTCAACTTTGTAATTTCCTCAAGAAAAGCCCAGAAGCAAAAATGAAACAGTGCTTCGACATCACTCTGGGTAATTTCCTTCTAAACATTATGTGAAAATTTCATGTAAAAATATTGGAAAATGAAGCGTCAGGGATTGGGATAAAAAACATCTGCAAATCGCCTTCCTCTTCAATTTTACAAATTTCGGGCGACGCGCTAACATGACTGTTTCCATTTCTTTCTAATGTAGCGCGCACCTGTTTATTTATCACGCCCATCGTCGGTTCCTTTTCAGCTCCCCGCATCTTCCGGAGAAGCTATTCCGGATTGTAGGTGCAGCTTTACTATTATTTTCATTTATTTAAAACAAGTTGTTGAAATGCAATTTTTTCCACGCCCCATGGTATATTTTTAACGAGACCCTTCACAGGGACCTTGACATCTCTCACGTAAGGGAAAACATTACACAACAGGTGCAGTGGCGTTATACGAGTAGTCAAGGGGAATCGCACAGCAACCCTCTGTTGCGCGAGTCAGTGGACCACACGGTCGAGCAAGTTCGCAAGCACACAAGGTCGCGGCTCGCACTGTGATCTAAATCATATCGTGCAATTTTAGAAACAACTGAATTTTTGCTCTTTTAGATATCGAAAATCAAAATTAACTCTTTTGGTTAAACCAAAAAATTGTCGAATTCAAATCGACTATGTCAGGCTATACCCTCCAACCGACAAAACTCCCCCTATTTGCTCTTCTCCTTCCTTTCTCTTTTTCTCTCCCCTTACTTCTCCATGACATTGTCTGGTCTCTGACGATTTATAAATGTGGTTTTACCAGGACGGTGTCAATATGATACCTCTTGCGAAACAGTTACTGTCTTGTACGAGTTTTCTTCTACTAGAGTCATTTACTGGTTTGGTGGCCAGAATTGGCTGCTCCGTTTTTGAAATTTAACACCTACTGGCTGTAGGTTGTATGGTCTTTACTAACAATTTCATGAAGGCCAAAATTAGACGACGTATACATGAAACACACATACGCCAGTGAAGAAGCCATAGCAAAACCTACAAGAAACCATGTTTTATTGAACCGTACAATCATGGGCTCTGATCGAAATATCATCGATTTTTACCTATTCTCACAATTGAGGTTTTGAATTAAGAAAAAAAGTACTTTTTTGTGATAAATGAATAGATCATATATAATTTTTATAACAAAACTGCTTTTGTTTTCTTTTTTTCGCAATAATTCAAAAGTTATATCAAAATAAAAATGGGTTTTTGAATCGAGTACCGAAAACACGCCGATGGCTCCCGAACCCGTGTGACGTCACCATGACAGTAAGGATGCTCCTTTGACCAACGACGTCCTACTCTGATACTAGATTCTAGATTCCCAGCCAATCGCGAAAATACGTACTGCTAAACTGGTAACTAGTGTATATTTGTTGCAACACAGTCGATGAATGAAGTTTGCAGCTCGAGACGAAGTCTACGATCGAAATAAGTATGTTTTTGAATGTTTGAAGTTGAAGTCAGATTACAAATTCCAGTAAGTAAGTACCTAATCAAATATGTTTCGTTGAAACGATCTCCTCAATCGAAGGATGGCCCAGTGGTTAGAGAGTCCGATAGTGGATCTCAGGAATATCAGCGTCTTTGGATCGAAACCCAGGCCTTCCAACTTTTTTTTTAATTTTTATCAAAAAATTTATTGATGTACTTTGCACTTGTGACGCACATTTTTTCTACGATCAACATAAATATGTGTTTGAATCAATTTTTTTTAGACATATTACTTGCACTGCTCAGTGCTTGTTAAATTTTTATGAAAACTTAATATTGTTAAGCTTCATTGCCCAAAGTTAAATAAATAATAATACCAAGTGACAAACAGAATGTGATTACGAGTTTGAGTTACTTTTTTTACATTTGAAAACTTAAAAATGAATGAATTGAACGGATGAAGGGATTTTGTTTTATTAACCAACTATTACATTTAAAAAAAAATTAATGGCTATTGATACTGACGGATAAACCTCATTTCCACTGATTTTTTGAATTGTCCACCGCCTCCTGTACTTAGTTTTTGCACTGTATAGTGCAAGTAATATGTCAAACAAAATTTGATTCAAACACATATTTATGTTGATCGTAGAAAAAATTTACATAACAAGTGCAAAAAGCACATCAATAAAATTTTTGATAAAAAAAAAATAAAAAAATGGAAGGCCTGGGTTTCGATCCAAATACCCTGAGAGGCCTGAGATCCACAACTGGACACTCTAACCACTGGGCCATCCTTCGATTGAGGAGATCTTTTCAACGAAACATATTTGATTAGGTACTTACTTACTGGAATCTGTAATCTGGCTTCAACTTCAAACATTCAAAAACACATTTATTTCGATCGTAGACCTCTTCTCGATCTGCAAACTTCATTCATCGACTGTATTGCAACAAATATACAGTAGTTAAAAGTTTAGCAGTACGTATTTTCGCGATTGGCTGGGAATCTAGAATCTAGTATCGGAGTAGGACGTCGTTGGTCAAAGGAGCATCCTTACCGCCATGGTGACGTCACACGGGTTCGGGAGCCATCGGCGTGTTTTAGGTGCTCGATTCAAAAACCCACTTTTATTTTGATACAACTTTTGAATTATTGCGAAAAAAAAAGAAAACAAAAACAGTTTTGTTATAAAACATAATATATGATCTTTCCATTTATCACAAAAAAGGTAATAAACCTCAATTTTGATGCCTTGTTCCCTCAGATACTTTCTAATTACCTCCACGCCACGTATCTGTCACCAGGCGCTCATATTTGAGCGATACAAGTATTCCGACAGAAGTTACAAGACCTCGTATCCCTGAACGCCATACAACCCCCTTGGTTACGTGCCTCGAGTTCGAATGGCCCCCTTGCAGCTGTTGCAACCCTTTTTTTAATGGGTTCGGCTTAAGACGTCCCCACAAGATGCGAAGCAACTCGTTATTAGGGTGCCATGAGCATGGGGGTGGAATATTAAGCAGACGAACGTTATACGTCGGGATAGTTTTAGATGGGATGGAATATTACATCCTGCTTTACATAGAAACGGCGAAAAGAATATTGTTTTCATCGTTTCGTGAAAATTAGGATATGGAGTATGGAGTATGGAGTATGGAGTATGGAGTATGGAGTAATAGGCGCTTTCCTTTTACCTGATTGATCTGATAAATCTCACTTGTGACGTCATGACTCAGTTCGATGCACGTCCCTTTTGTTTTCTGAAACTGATGCTAAAGTGAGATATTTTACCCCCGCTTAAGCCCATCTGCACAAGCTCGAAAGGTAGATCACTTGTCTCAGATCATTTAGATGTCAAATAAATGAGGTTAGCATTGTATGTAAGTTTGAATTTCAGCAGGATTTTCCGGTTTTATGGTGTATGGATAATCGATAGTGCAAGGTGAGTGACGAAAAACGTAAAAAACTAGGTTATGGACAGGATCGACAGATAATAGAACCATAGCATATTATAAAATTTTGAGGAATGACATTTAACTGCACAAACACGTTCCTTTAACGCATCTGAGCATCTGAGGTTTCCAACTGAGCTGAGCCAACTCATTTTTAGGTGATCTGAGTAAGTGCAGATGTAAAAGGAAAACACCTATTATTCCATGGTTCAAACATAAGGCGCCAGCTTGTTGGACATCTTGAAAAGCATGGAAGCAAAGTGTGAAACTAGTTTTTAAACCATTTTTCATAATCATCATCATAGTCACAATGTCTTAACAGACATGTTGTGAACTCGTAAAATGCATTAAGTCGGAGCTAGAGTATTGCCTACACGAATATTATCAATAGTTTTGAGCACTGTAGCTCGCCATCGTTCGCGATTTACTGTCAGTTCAGTGGCGCTCTGGATACTCATATCTAGCAACTGTTTCGTCGTATCCACCCAGCGTGTAGGGGAACGGCCACGGCGCCGCCCACTCGGGGCGTGACCCTGAACTACAAGTTTCTCCATATCATCGCTTCTGTGAATATGTCCTAAGAATGTAAGCATTCTCATCGACACAATGGAGGATAGTCTCTTTGGATTACCGAGCTCATCCAGTATGGAAACATTAGTTCGATGGGCGGTATAAGGAATTCTCAGCATTCTCCTCCACGTCCACATTTCAAAAGCATCTATGCGAGCTCGATCTGCCTTTTTAACAGTCCAGTTCGAGGCATACAAAAATATGGAGAACACAAGAGACTGAACCAGTGACATTTTGGTAGCTTTAGTGATGTTATGGTCACGACATATTTTAGTAAGCTTTGTCATGGCCACCCGTGCCTGTTGAATGCGCCGTCGAATCTCATTTTCACAGCTACCTGAATTGTCGATCAAAGAACTACCTCACAACGGCCTATTGACTTTATTTCTCGATGATTGTCATGCTCTCTATCTACGATAACAGCCTTGGTCTTATTGTAGTTAATACCAAGACCATATGCTGGACTGTGTTGTTCTAAAACGTTCAATAGAGCTACTAGTTCTTCCTGAGAAGCAGCAATAAGGGTTGTATCGTGAGCAAATCTTAAGTTAGATATTTTGCTTCCGCCAATAGTTATACCGCCATTCCAGTTGTCCAGTATCTGTCTCATGTGTTAAATAATATCGGAGATAAAACGCATCTCTGACGAACTTCTTTCCTGGTTGCTGTTTGACCAGACAGGTTGCCATCAATTCTTACACGAGCTGGGCTAGACTCATAGAGTTGCTGTATGAAAAATACTAAGTGGTAAGGGACTCCCACGGAGATAAGGATTTCCCACAGTTTAGGCCACTTTACGCTATCAAACGCCTTAGAATACTCCACAAAGCAGATGGAAATGGGAAAATAATGCTCTTTGGCTTTTTCAATAATCTGTCTTAAGATCTGTTCACGCGTACCGCGTCCTTTTACAGAACCTGCCTGCGCCTGAGGAATTTGCCAGCCAATAAAACCCTCCAAACGAGACTGTAAAATATATAGTAGAACCTTGCTTGCATGAGAGATTAACGAAAGTAGGCGATAATTCAGCGATAATGTTGTAAAAAGTCTCCCTATTTTGGATAGAGAAGTTTTGGAGACAACTATCAGTTGCGAGCAAGTTCTGCAGTTATGCCTCCAAAGTTTCAGCTATACAGTAAGAGACCTTGACTGCGTAGTGTAATGGTGGGAGTCTCACGCAGTGTTAACGAACTCCTGCTAACTCCCACAACTCTCTAAGTCTCCGCGAGAAGCCATAATTGCTCCGAAATGACTTTCGGGATCGATTTTCCAAAAGTTTCTTCTTATTCTTGCGCGCCCGGGACCTTGACACTGATTTAATTCGGTAATTTCAAAAAGTTCGAGAGTACATAGTTTTTGACCCACTTCGGTCCGTAACTTCAAAGAACCAACTTCAACACTTCCCCCTACCCTCGCTTAATACTTCTTCAATTTTAACTTTTTTCCGGGATTACTCCTTCATCATTTACATCTGGGCAAAGTTTGTTGGGGACAAGTTTCTTGGTCATCCGAACTTAACCGAACAAGTAAATTCCAGAGAGTTGTGCATTTGAATTGATACACCTTTTAGTTGTACACGAAGGGGTCAATAAAGTAAACGTAATTTTTTTTTGTTGGGAGCTTGATGTGTGCTATTTTTTTATGTGGTAGTACTTCATAAAATCCAGACAATTATCGCCTACTTTCGTTAATCTCGCATGCAAGCAAGTTTCTACTATAATTATATTTTACAGTCTCGTTTGGAGGGTTTTATTGGCTGGCAAATTTCTTAGGCGCAGGCAGGTTTCGTAAAAGGACGCGGTACGCGTGAACAGACCTTAAACTTAAGACAGATTATTGAAAAAGTCAGAGAGCATTATTTTCCCGTTTTTATCTGCTTTGTGGACTATTCTAAGGCGTTTGATAACGTAAAGTGGCCTAAACTGTGGGAAATCCTTATCTCCATGGGAGTCCCTTACCACTTAGTATTTCTCATACAGCAACTCTATGAGTCTAGCTCAGCTCGTGTAAGAATTGATGGTAACCTGTCTGGTGAAACAGCAACCAGAAAAGGAGTTCGTCAGGGATGCGTATTATCTCCGATGTTATTTAGCATTTACTCTGAATTTGTGATGAGACAGGTACTGGACAACTGGAATGGCGGTATAACTATTGGCGGAAGCAAAATATCTAACTTAAGATTTGCTGACGATGCAACCCTTACTGCTGCTTCTCAGGAAGAACTAGTAGCTCTATTGAACGTTTTAGAGCAACACAGTGCAGCATATGGTCTTGGTATTAACTACAACAAGACCAAGGTTATTATCGTAGATAGAGCGCATGACAGTCATCAAGAAGTAAAGTCAATAGGCCGTTGTGAGGTAGTTCAAAGTTTTGTGTACCTCGGTTCTTTGATCAACAATTCAGGTAGCTGTGAGAATGAGATTTGACGGCGCATTCAACAGGCACGGGTGGCCATGACAAAGCTTACTAAAATATGGCGTGACCATAATATCACTAAAGCTACCAAAATGTCACTGGTTCAGTCTCTTGTGTTTTCCATATTTTTGGATGCCTCGAGAACTTGGACAGTTAAAAAGGCAGATCGAGCTCGCATAGATGCTTTTGAAATGTGGACGTGGAGGAGAATGCTGAGAATTCCTTATACCGTTCATCGAACTAATGTTTCCATACTGGATGAGCTCGGTAATCCAAAGAGACTATCCTCCATTGTGTCGATGAGAATGCTTACATTCTTCGGGCATATTCACAGAAGCGATAATATGGAAAAACTTGCGGTTCAGGGTCACGCCCCGAGTGGGCGGCGCCGTGACCGTTCCCCTACACGCTGGGTGGATACGACGAAACAGTTGCTAAATATGAGTATCAAGAGCGCCACTGAACTGACAGTAAATCGCGTACGATGGCGAGCTACAGTTCTTAAAACTATTGATAATATTCGTGTCGGCAATACTCTAGGTCCGACTTAATGCATCTATGCGTGCTCGATCTGCCTTTTTAACAGTCCAAGTTTCGGAGGCATTCAAAAATATGGAGAACACAAGAGACTGAACCAGTGACTTTTTGGTAGCTTTAGTGATCTTATGGTCACGTCATATTTTAGTAAGCGAATTGTCGATGAAAGAACCGAGGTACACAAAACTTTGAACTACCTCACAACGGCCTATTGACATGACACAAAATTTGTCAAAATATAGATTAATAATCAAAGAGCTAAGAAAAGTTTGAGCAGAACAGCCCGAGACTTACCTCTGCCAATACTGTTCGGTGAAAGCGTTCCCGTGGGCACAGTGGTCACGCTGGTGGTCTTCACCCCACCCTCACTCCCACTGACTGCAGCAACACTTGGTACCCCCTCCCTTTGCACCTCCTGCAGCGTACTGGCAGCTCTTGAGCCCACCCCTGCCGGTTGAAGAATCGTGTACTGCTTGTTCGCACCTTCGGGACTCTTCACTTGAGCCTCCACTTGTGTTTCGCTCGGTTTGAGTGGAGTTACGTTCTTTTGCTTGTCTTCCGCCTCTCCAGGATAGGCCACGAACGTAGCCTCAGCAGGAAACGGACCTAGAGGTGGATTTTTGGACTGCGGAGGCCTGAAGGCAGATGTCGTTGAGAACGGCGAGGATGTAGAACACGTTCTAGGATAGGTATGGAAGGCCGAGTCACCAGTTGGATATTTTGATATCTTTGAGCCGCGGTCTTTCTGGTTTTTGACATCGTCGCTGGACTCGTTCTTTTCCGATGCTGCTTCTGACATGTCAATCTCTAGCTCATTAGAGCTTTCGTCTACCAACTCGTTAAAGTCGGGGCTTTGGTACGTCTTCTTGCTATCTCCTAACTTGATATTCTTGCTTCCACTAGATTTATCGCTATTGCTGTCATCATGTTCATGAGGCTCCCGCAAAGTTATTACGTCTTTGAGAGAACAAGCATTATCCGAACTACTATTAGAAAGAACAGAACTCGGTGATAGTTTAACGTTAGCCTTTTTCTCGTCAAACAGATTCTCAAATGCGGGAGCGTCTTCTTGTTGAGTGGCATAACCTACTCTGGACCCATGCCAGCTTCCTGAAAGGTTCTTCAATGCAGCTTCTGTCTCTCGGATCAGAGTTTCTTCGGGAGCACCCTCATCAGACAGTTTTGGCGATTTTTTGATGGGACTGGAAGTATTGGATGTGGGAAGGACTCGTTTCTTTTGAGGTAATAGCAGTGACTTGGCTTCTTCGGTGGTCTTTTTCCTTCGTTTGTCATCCAAGGTTTCCAGCTTCGTGAAGGTCTTGGCGACGGCGGCCATACTTGGCACCTGCGGCTGGTCGATTTTGCGCTTCTTTAGATGAGCGGGGAGGCCAAATGTACGAGGCGGTCTGCAAGAAAAAAATGATGCTGGTCACACCAATCTTATGTGTATTATTACAGCAAATACAGGGTTGGGATAAAGTATGGAACCAAGCAAATAACTTTGGAACGGAAAAAGTGATATTGCTGAAAATTTGCAGGCAAGTGTAGTGACGTCTAGTGCATCCGGAGACATTATGTTAGCTATTAATGTACTTCCGGTTTAACCGGAAGTACCGTCAACTTATTTAATTTAAATGGGACACCCTATATATTTTTGCAGATTTTAATTCATCTTTTTTTTCCGAATACGTCCATAGTGGGTTTAGCATTAGTTTCTTTAAAAACGGGAAAGATAAAGCTTCTTTGTCATTTCAGGTGTTTAAAATGCCGGTCATTCAAAGTCGGTTTTGGCGATCGCGTGAGAACTCACAAAGAAGTGTGTCAACTTTTAATGATTTACGTCCCGACAGGGGTTATGTAACACGTCTGACGGTGACTAAAAAAAAATACAAAAAAATTACCTCAAACGGGAAGACCGCAGACCGCCACGGACGAATTTGTGAGACCAATTTTTTAAGAAACAAATACTAAACCCACTATGGACGTATTCGGAAAAAAAAAGATGAATTAAAATCTGCAAAAATATACAGGGTGTCCCATTTAAATTAAAAAAGTAGACGGTACTTCCGGTTAAACCGGAAGTACATTAATAGCTAACATAATGTCTTCGAATGCATTAAACGTCACTACACTTGCCTGAAAATTTTCAGCAATATCACTCTTTCCGTTCCAAAGTGATTTGCTTGGTTCCATACTTTATCCCAACCCTGTAGATAAAATTAAATGGTGAGCAATATCGCTAACAACATAGTAAGGGATCTGCCAGAACCAAAACACCACTTCATAAAATACCTTAATAAAAATCAAAATATCCCATCATTTAGTTTCAATTTAGTTACTTTTAATCAAGTTCGCGATGCCATAGACTCTTTAAAAAACAAAAAATCTACAGATCATTATGGTATGAATGTGGCCCTTATAAAATCTATTAAAAATAAAATCTTGTCACCATTAACAAAGCTAATCAATCTATCTATCGCAAATAATACGTTCCCAGATTGCCTAAAAATTGCAAAAGTCATACCGGTTCATAAGGGTGGGGATCAAAACTTGCCACAAAATTACAGTCCCATCTCACTTCTACCGATACTGTCGAAAGTTTTTGAAACACTCCTAAGAAATCAAATGAATGACCATTTTGAAATGAACAACTTATACTACAACAACCAGTTTGGTTTTAGAAAAGGCAGGAGTACAAATCAAGCAATTGCTTATGTATGCAGAAATGTAGTCAAGGGTATGCAGGCTGGTAAGTACTCAGAAATTATTTGCTGTGACCTTCAGAAGGCCTTTGACTGCATATCACACGACATTTTGGTGGTTAAACTGAACTATTACAATTTTACATCTGCAAGCAGTAGCCTTATGCACTCATATCTATCAAATAGGAAACAGTACACCTCAAGTAATGGTCAATGCTCAGGTCGGGATGATTTGCTATATAGCCATATTTCGATGGCTTCTCTGTGAATTCTGGCATGGTACGAAGACGTTGCGGCAAGAACTTGAGTTTCTTCAAACTTGATCCTGTGACTTCCTTCCTTAATCGCATGTTCGGCTACCGCTGATTTATCGGTATGGCCTAGTTGACAGCTAGCCTTATGTTCTGCAGTTCTTGTGTTTATAGATCGCTTCGTTGTTCCTATGTATACACTCCCACATGTGCATGGTATGCGATAAACCCCTGGTGTTGTGAGTGGGTCTCTTTTATCCCTCACCGTTCTCAAATATTCCTGTATCTTTCTTGTGGGCTTGTAGATGGTCTTGACGTTTTCCTCTCGTAACATTTTTCCTATTCTGTCTGTTATTCCAGGCACATAGGGTAGAAAAGCTTTTGCTATCAGTTTAGGTTCTGGTTTTGCCCTATTTCTTCTCATTGTTCTTGTTATTTCCTTTTCTGTGTAACCATTTGCCTTAATAATAACAGATAAACAAAACGTGAGATGCGCATTAAGGCGGTAATTGTTTACTATCGTCTTAATTGTATAGTATCCAGAAATATTCTATTCTACGTCAAAAAAGACGGTGTTTTGATGGTTCAGAAACGATTACAGCAAAATCAATAGATATGTTGACCTCTACTACTTTACTGCATGTTTCTCCATCATCCTGTTCTTCTTCGATGTATTCTGGTGCACAAATTCGTTTCGTCCGTTCTGACAGGGTCTCGATTATTCCTGTTTTTTTGAGTAGGATGGTGATTTGAGAGTTTGTGTAGGTACCTATCTGTGTGAGTAGGTTTTCTGTACACTCTGTGATTTGTTCGTTCCTGTTGACGCATGACAAGAACGTCAAGGAACATATAAATCAATCTTATTATAAATCGCGGATGGAGATAAATCAAAGTAAGACAAAATATATGGTTATGGGACAAATGGAAAAAACTTCCGATGATCAACCGGACCTAACTTTTACGGCCAACAACATGAAATATGCTTTTGAAAGGGCTACGGAATTTATGTACCTTGGGGTAATCATAGAGCAAAAAGGACAAGAGAAACAAGAAATACAGGCCAGGATCATCAAAGGAAACCAGAAGTATGGAGCCCTGAAAAATCTTATGAAATCCAATATGTATCCAGAAAGACCAAAGAGAGAATTTATACAACTGTTATAAAACCAACAGCGACGTATGCTTGTGAGACGTGGACTATGAACAAAGAGGAGGAAGAAAAAATTATAAGATGGGAAAGAAAAATGTTGAGATAGTTATGGAGGCGTAAGGACAAACGAGGGATGGAGGAGAAGAACAAACCATGAACTGGAAGACATGTATGAGAACCCCAAAATTATAGCAGTCATCAAAGCGCAGAGAATAAGCTGGCTGGGACATGTGGATAGGATGAATGGGACGAGAATGTCAAAGCTAGTTCTCAACCGGAGACCAATAGGAAAAAAAAGGAAGGGTAGACCAAGGGAGAGATGGCAGAAGATGATTTAAAGAAAATTACTGTTAAACACTGGAAAGAGAAGACGGCAGACAGAAATAGGTGGCGTGGAATAGTCCAGGATATACTCAGAAATAGGTGGTGAAAGTATCCAAAGACAATTCTAAGTTATATAAACTTTAGCGGCATAAGATCAAACTGTACTCATTTCTGCCTTAGGCCTTCATGGCCTGTTGTGCAAACTAATAATAATATTATCATAAATCTGTGCCAGAAATCATCCTTTAAAGTTTTTAGGATTCGTCCTGAGACACGGTGTATAAAGTCGCAGGAATGCTTTATAATGCACGCTTATGTATCGCATTTATATCTATCCGTTAAAAAAGGCAACCCGCTACTCAGCTGTATGGAGGGGTCGCAAACAGAAATGCAGGAGGGTGCACGTAAGCTAGACATCGGGAGTTTCCCTCCGACTCACGCAAAGACGAGGGTGCAGCAAGCTCACGGGGGAAGTGGGCTTCGACCTTCAGATCCGGATCTATTTATATCTGATTTCATTTTTATGTGTGTCGAACTGAAAAGAAGGAAAATCTCTTTGGCGTTTAAGCGGCAGGTTTTGTATCCTGGAGATGAGGGTTGTCGGGTAGTTTGGTGTTTTCAGGTCAGCTCCAACGTTTTTTATACAGGGTTACTGGTAACTCGACCACTTTCCTGCAGGAGGTAATAGAGGGACTCAAATGCAATAGATTTAACCCCCCATACGTAATTCCGAAAACCGATAGTTTTCGAGATAATTAACATTTAATGTTTTTCAACGATCTGTCCAAATTTTCACACTACATCCCAAATTTAGAAAAAACCCTACTGTCGATTTTAGTGATTTCCAATTTAGTTTTTTACTGACACATACGCAAATCTAACTTAGTACCTAAATGTGTAAAGATACTAAACAGTTTCAAACTACATACAATTATTTAAAAAATAAAGAACAAAATTTTTACATTCACCGTGAAAGAAAATTGTCTAGCTCAAAAAAAGATACACAACCAGTCAAACAAATTATTTCAAAAACTTCCTTATCTGATGGCCTATTCCAAGGACAAGAATGACAGCACAACCACAAGTAACTATTTAACAAAATTTATCAACATAATACAGAATCATCAACAACATGACATTCCAGCATGATGGTTGTCCAGCACATTATCGTATCATAATTCGGCAGTTGTTGGACAACACATACCCAAACAAATGGACAGGGACGGGTGAACCCATTCCATGGCCTGCGCGGAGCCCAGATCTGACACCTCTTGATTTTTACGTCTGGGGTCACATGAAGTCATTTGTTTACGAGACTCCAGTTAATACTGCTGACGAACTAAGGCAAAAAATTATCAATGCGGCGGAGGGGATGAAACGAACTTTTTCAACACGAGTTACAAAAACCGAAGTGAGGAAGCGGATCCGTACTTGTATCCGAAATCAAGGACAATACATTGAGCAAGATCTCTAGAAACTTTGAGTGGATTTAATTTGTTTTACTTGGATAAAATCATCGACCGCATTTGCTAACATTCTAGTATCTAACTGAGTTATCAATAATGATTGTACTGTCATTCGTTCTTTTTGAATAGGTGATTTTTATTCATTGCTGTTTATAATCTTTCTGAAAAGGTTATTAGGTAGGAAGGTTTTTTTAGCGATTTGTTCAACCGTTTGAATATTTTTTTTTGAGCTAGATAATTGTCTTTCACGATGAATGTAAAAATTTTGTTGATTATTTTTATATTTGTATTTAGTTTGGAACTGTTTAGTATTTTGAAACATTTTAATACTAAGTTAGCTTTGTGTATGTGTTAGTTAAATACTCAAATAATAATTATCAGAATCAACAACAGGTTTTTTTTGTTAGTTTAGGATCTAGTGTGGAAACTTGGACATTTGGTTGAAAAACATTTAACGTCAATTATCTCGAAAACTATCGGTTTTCGGAATTACATATGGGGAGTTAAATCTATTACATTTGAGTCCCTCTATCACCTCTTGTAGGAAAGTGGTCGAGTTACCAGTAACCCTGTATAAGTTAGTTAAATACTGAAATAAAAATTATCAGAAACAACAACAGGTTTTTTTCTTAGTTTAGGATCTAGTGTAGAGATTTGGACATTTGGTTGAAAAACAGTAAATGTTAATTATTGCGAAATCTATCGGTTTTCGGAATTACGTATGGGGGGTTAAACCTACTACATTTGAGTCCCTCTATCACCTCTCGCAGGAAAGTGGTCGAGTTACCAGTAATCCTGTATACTTGTATATAGAATATTTTTACTTTTATGAAGGAAAGAAACTGGTGAAGTTACTGTTAGTGGTCAAAATACCACTAAAGGAGATACTGATCGAAATACTTGGCAGTGCAGATATGGTGGAACAACTAGAAAGACAAAGTTCTGAGTCAGTGTCATACAGCGTTTTCAACTTATTGCCCTATCACTGCACTCATAGGAACTGAGTGTCAAAATTATGTTCGTCTTACATCTGAGTGCAAAACTAGTGTGGTTTTTTGTTTTCAACTTATCCGCTTAATTGCACTTGAGTGCAAATTATCGCCACGGACTCTCTGAGCTCGTGGAGATTTCAGTGCATTTTTGACGTCTACAAAATTTTAATTATAACCTATTTTATCTGTCAGAGAAAATAATTTTTTGATTAAGAACTGAGTAGTGGGGTAGTATACATAGTAGCATGAAAGTCGCGGAAAGTGTAGTTGGAAGAACTGCGAATATCGTCATCTTCGGATGATGAGGAAATTGAAGCATATCTAGTTAAATTGCAAACAACGTCTGCGGTGTCCCAAAAATACGAATATTTGTTGAAGATGTTGTTAATATACTGACGGAAGAAGAGATACTCAAGACATACATAAGTATTTACCGATATAGATAGATATTCATTTTTAGTGCAAAAGCTATATTGCACAAAATGCTGTTAGTTTTTATGTCGATAAATAGAATAAATTATATAATAAACTTTAATGAGTCAAAGAACTCCCAAGTACTGTTATATATTTAGAACTCTGACACCCGTATGCACCGTAAGTCAATTGCGCGATTAGTTACGTAAACCTGGATTAGATTACTCGTTTACTATGCACCGCAAACTGACAAATTTGACACTGTCACTGTCAAAACAATCTTGCGACCACAGCCTTGCCGTATCTCCAATCTTGATTAGTTAATCTCTTGACGGTGCATGGCAAGATGTCAAAGATTACCAAAACGCGATTAGGGAACTAGGATTAGAATCGACAAACGGTGCATACGGGTGTTAGTTAATTTGCATTCTCAAATTATGTAGCTTCCTTTGAATTCCTGCTGTAGAAGTATTAAATGAGTAGGCCAATTTTTGTAATGCATTCTGCTTTTTGATTCTGTCCTTAAATTCTGGAGTATGTACTTTCCATAATTCAGGATATAATTCAAAATTTCCAATCAAAGGCACGTATCTTCTCTCGTCCAGTTGAACTTCTCCATATTTGCTCGATTTACAACACTACTTGCTACAAGACTTTCGGAACAGGCTCGAAATTTTGGTGGCAAACTAATTTCCTGAGAGTAACCGGGTACACTACAAGCTCTCAGCAAATCGCAAGTTCTTTAAGTGCAAGTAATTTTGCTGCAATATTTCTCTAATGACGTCGTGCACACGCTACGCAAGTAACTTGTGAGAGCAACTCTAGCAATTTTATTTGCTAGTGGCCACGAGGCTTTATGGACACTTTTATAAAATTTCATTTACAAACACTAAATCTAATTCATCTTTGCGTGGTTTTGAGTCTTCAATCGTTTTTGGAAAACATGATTAAAAATCCAAGATTTTTAACATTTTAATAGTTCCCATTTCTATGGAAAATTAAGGAGTAAGAGATGAGCATTGCACAGTTTTTCGTACAAGTATATCTGAAATACAGGTAGATTACTTGGACGTTATCGATAAACTGATTTCATCTGAACACGTGGGAAGTCATGGGTTACTGTATTTAGCTAACATTTTCACACCATCTACTAGTTTATAAGATACACCTCTAAGATATGAGTCGCAAATTCGATTACTATCTATCGACCAAGGCTAAACCTTGACCGCACAGAGACGTAGAGCCGGCTAGAGCATTAGATTATTGCCGTCAAGAGCACCTAACCCGAAATCCTTGCTGTTTAATACTGATAGGATAGCGAGGAGTATCCTTTGGGATAAACTGTTCTAATCCTCGGACTTAGTGGCTCCCAACCCCTACTCTTGCCCTCAGCACAAATTCCAAGAAGTGGCTTTGGAATTTCAAAAGGATTAAGGCGAGTTTAAAGTTTCGGGCCTGGCAGGACAAGCGATAAGAAGTTCCTCGGGAGGGAGAAGTTGAGATCTCGTATGTTAAGAAGATGGATCAGGACAAGTGTGCGTGTGTGATTCGGGCTGATAAACACAAAACACAGTTCTTGAGATTACTAGTATCGCTTCCTTAATAACTTATACAGGGTTACTGGTAACTCGACCACTTTCCTGCAAGAGGTGATAAAGGGACTCAAATGTAATAGATTTAACTCCCCATATGTAATTCCGAAAACCGATAGTTTTCGAGATAATTAACGTTTAATGTTTTTCAACCAAATGTCCAAGTTTCCACACTAGATCCTAAACTAACAAAAAAAACCTGTTGTTGATTCTGATAATTATTATTTGAGTATTTAACTAACACATACACAAAGCTAACTTAGTATTAAAATGTTTCAAAATACTGAACAGTTCCAAACTAAATACAAATATAAAAATAATCAACAACATTTTTACATTCATCGTGAAAGAAAATTATCTAGCTCAAAAAAAATTATACAAACGGCTGAACAAGTCGCTAAAAAAACTTTCCTACCTAATAACCTGTTCAGAAAGATTATAAACAGCAATGAATAAAAATCACCTATTCAAAAAGAACGAATGACAGTACAATCATCATTGATAACTGAGTTACATACTAGAATGTTTGCAAATGCGGTCGATGATTTTATCCAAGTAAAATAAATTTAATCCACTCAAAGTTTCTAGAGATCTTGCTCAATGTGTTGCCCTTGATTTCGGATACAAGTACGGATCCGCTTCCTCACTTCGGTTTTTGTAACTCGTGTTGAAAAAGTTCGTTTCATCTCCTCCGCTGCATTGATATTTTTTTGCCTTAGTTCGTCAGCAGTATTAACTGGAGTCTCATTAACCAATGCCTTCATGTGACCCCAGACGTAAAAATCAGGAGGTGTCAGATCTGGACTCCGCGCAGGCCATGGGATTGGTTCACCCCTCCCTATCCATTTGTTTGGGTATGTGTTGTCCAACAACTGCCGAATTGTGATACGGTAATGTACTGGACAACCATCATGCTGGAATATCATGTTGTTGATGATTCTGTATTATGTTGATAAATTTTGTTAAATAGTTACTTGTGGTTATACTGTCATTCTTGTCTTTGGAATAGGCCATCAGATAAGGAAGTTTTCAAAATAATTTGTTTGACTTTTTTTGAGCCAGACAATTTTCTTTCACGGTGAATGTAAAAATTTTGTTCTTTATTTTTTAAATAATTGTATTTAGTTTGAAACTGTTTAGTATTTTTATACATTTTAATACTAAATTAGATTTATGTATGTGTCAGTAAAAAACTAAATTGGAAATTACTAAAATCGACAGCAGGGTTTTCTCTAAATCTGGGATGTAGTGTGGAAACTTGGACATTTGGTTGAAAAACATTAAATGTTAATTATCTCGAAAACTATCGGTTTTCGGAATTACGTTTGGAGGGTTAAATCTATTGCATTTGAGTCCCTCTATCACTTCCTGCAGGAAAGTGGTCGAGTTACCAGTAACCCTGTATATTTCATTGACGTTACTCCTGAAGCTTATTTCGTGGTTGTCTGGCTAATATATACATTTACTACATAAGTGAGCAGCGTTAATTTCAAATAATATTTTTATTCATACACACAGAAAAAAAATACTGTTGCGTTTCCAATTAATTGTTAGTATTTGGATGTTTTTCCATCACTTTAAATATATTTACAGTTGTTTCAAATCCATGTCATTGAAAGAATTCAATCCTTATATTCGAAGTAATCACAGGTACGCCAATAAATTCAAAATAATTTTTGTATTCGTTATAACGATACGTATAATCCTTCTAATACCAGTATTGACATATAATGCAATCAAAACATCATTTTGTTTTCGAAATTTACCCTATGTTTCATTTAAGCAAAGCATACAATCTATTCAATGTACAAAAATTACTACAGCAACAGCAGTTCGTGATAATTCATCTGATAAAAATTAATTTTGTTTCAATGGCTGAACTATAATCAGTATTCGGCGGGACTGATGTCCCGATTGAATGAAGGTAAGAATAAAGAACAGGGGGATGATCTCAGTGCTACTATCGCCGCGAACTCGTCAACATGGACGAAGTTGTTCCGTTGTATTGTTTCGGTGATAGCTGTGTTCTGTCATCTCGTGGATTTGCGTATTGCATTAGCAATTGTGTGATTTAAATGTGTCCAGTTATATATTAAATGGAGGACCTACTGAGAAATTGGGACTTAGAAGAGCTAACACCTACATTTGAATGTAGGTATTTAGATTAGTCAGACAGTTATATTTCAGGTAATAATGCAACAACTGGTGCAGGCTTATGTCTAATTCTTATATCATGCTACTTATAGCTTCACACAAAATCACACCATTAAACATCCAAACGAATCAATCAGCTGTCCTCTCAATAAAATCTGTTGGTCCAAGGAAAAGAAAGTAGTTTAGAATCAATTACCAAACACAGATTCGATTTGACGACAGGCTGCGATTGAATCATTCATTGGAATCCAATGACATCTTGTAGTTGAATCGACAATACGACATAATTCGTTACCAACTATACACTTCCCATTGGAGAAAACGTCGCTGTATTTGAGGAATGCTGAGTGTAACGTCCCATTGAATCCAAGCGTAAGTCTGACAAAACGACAGATTTTTCTGTATTAAACAGGTAGCGGATAGAAGTTTATCTTATAATAATGATGGTTCATACGTGTATTGACTCTACTTCGACCTGCTGGTTACCGGTACTAAATTGAACAGCACAACGGCACTTAAGCGTGTCCTAAGAAAAAATATATCCTTGCTATCGAAGATGATCTTATGGACACAAAAACCAACAGACTTCGTTCCAGGTCAGCCTTAACATCACAAATTCCTAGAGACAGGATTGGTCTACGACATTAAAAGTGCGCACAGAGGGCCAAAGTTGGAGGCCAGAGATCAATCAATGATTAATAAAAAAGAAAATTTCATACGATTAATAAATTAATAAAGATTTATATGCAAAAAAAAATTTAGATGCATTTCTTAAGCACTACAACAAATGCTATATTTCTCAAATTTCATTTCAATCATGTACCATGTTAAGTACATAAATTCACCACAACTTAAGAGTGATCAAAAATTATAACCAAGCAGGTGTCTACCGAAGCATTGGCATGATATGTGGCACAACTTTGTGTAAATATAGAACTCCCATCTGGTGAATAATAATTAAAATACTTAGTCGCGATCACTCGATACGTAAGCAATGATAACCAATTTGAATAAATTAATCTAACCAGCTAAGAATTTGTTGAAGGAGTATGGGTCCCAGATAATAATTGAAGTCAACACAGGCATTACATTGCATTATATATAGTAGTATTTGGACAAGTTTTGCATTCATTCACTCAATCTCTTTAAAGAATTGTTTCTTAAGATAACTAAAGCTATATGTATGTATATAAAAGTCCAAATGCCTATAATCGATGACCTAAAGAGGTTCAAAATTTATCCGGAATATTTGTTATGGAGTTTGCCTTAGTTGATATGCCCAGTCATTCCACTATAAAGTGGGTCCAAAAACTTGTGAATCGCTTGATAAATAATCAGGATATGGCGTTACAACTGCGTGAACACATGGCGCTGTGATACAGAAGTCGTAATACGAAAATGTTCGTGCTACACACAAATTGCATGTCGCTAGACAGAAAACATTCTGCTAAACATTAAACTGTCTCAATAAATAGGCACTAATACAGCTTTTTTTCAAATTATTTGCAAGTAACCAAAACAAGTGCATGACAAAAAAAATTCAGTTTAGTGAATTTTTTAGCCTTAGAAATTGTCAGATATTGTCTTTTTTGCCTTAGTTGATATACCCAGTCACTCCCCTATAAAATGAGTCCAAAAAGTCGTGAATCGCTCGATAGATAGTTAAGATATGGCGTTACAACTGCGTGAACACATGGCGCTGTGATACGGAAGTCACAATACAAAAAGGCCTATTCTGTCGAAAATTTTAGTGCTCTATACACGAATTGCATGTGGTAAGACAGGAAACATCCTGCTAAACATTAAAATGTCTTAATTAATAGGCACTGATACGGCTTTTTTTCAGATTATTTGTAAGTAACCCAAATAAGTCATTTCAAAAAAAAATTTTTTTCAGTTTTTAGCCTTAGAAATTGTCAGGTATTATCTTTTTTTACTTTAGTTGATATGCCCAGCCATTCTCCTATAAAATGAGTCCAAAATGTCGTGAATCGGTCGATAAATAATCAAGCAATGGCGCTACCACTGCGCGAACCCATGGAGTCGTGATACAGAAATTGAAAATGTAATAAAAAATTAATTAAAAGGTTGACCCCTTTTTTTCGCATATTTTCTCGATAACTTTAATTGTACTTTCATACCTCAAACTTTGTTGACATGATGGTGGAACACATTGTATGTAATCATGTAAGGAATCAGTTACACCTAACTTATAAATAAAGACAAATTGAGGAACGAGCGTACAAAATGCAATAAATCCAGTTTTAATAGTTTCGAGTTAATCACGAAAATCTTTTACTAGAAATATCTCGAATGTTTAAATGAAATGACATTTATGAACTGATTATTTGACATTTTTTTGATTATATATGACGAGCTATATGTGAAAAACGAATAGATTCATCACGTTTTCATTGAGTCCGATGAGTTTATTGTTTATTACGGTTTGTTTGATTAATAGCAGGATTTATTACGATTAGTATGAATCACTTTTCTACAAAGTATTGATAATATATTAGAACTTACAGAAACATATTACCAATATTACTAACTGTAATATTAAAGGACAAACCTTGTATAAAATAGCCAATACTTGAATGATATTAACTGCATTACCGATTTGAGGATTTACTACACTTTGAATCAATCATGAATAATTTTCAAGATACTTTGGATGTATTACGTTTTGATTGAATTGCTTACTTATAGGGATTAATTCAATAGGATTTAATTTCTCAAATATTTAATGAAATAATATTTATGAACTGATTATTTGGCATTTTACGTTTTAATTGAGTCCGATATTACAGTTTTTTTGAATAATAACAGTATTTATTACGTTTAGTATGAATCACTTTTCTACAAAGTATTGATAATATATTACAACTTACAGAAACATATTACCAATATTACTAACTATAATATCAAAGGACAAACCTTGTATAAAAGTCTTGAATGATTTTAACTGGATTACCGATTTGAGGATTTACTACACTTTGAACTAATCATGAATAATTTTCAAGATACTTTGGATTTATTACGTTTTGATTGAATTGCTTACTTATAGGGATTAATTCAATAGGTTTTAGTTTCCCAAATATTTAATAAAATAACATTTATGAACTGATTATTTGATATTTTACGTTTTATTTGAGTCCGTGAATTTATTACGGTTTGTTTGATTAATAACAGGATTTATTACGTTTGGTATGAATCACTTTTCTACAAAGTATTGATAATGGATTACAACTTACAGAAACATATTACCAATATTACTAACTATAATAATAAAGGACAAATCTTGTATAAAATAGCCAATTCTTGAATGATTTTAACTGCATTACCGATTTGAGGATTTACTACACTTTGAACTAATCATGAATAATTTTCAAGACACTGAAGTGGTATTAATTATGTGGCGACACGATTAAGAGTTCTAATACATACATTCCTCGAATTAAGAGATATTCTATTTAGGAAACATCTGATTATACTGTATACCTCTCTTGTTGAATCAATAATTAGGTATTGCATACCTGTGTGGGGAGCTGCATTCAAAACATCCATGCATCCTTTACAAGTTACACAGAATACTATATTAAAGATAATATTCAAGAAAAGTCGACTATTCCCTACTCGCCAATTATATGAAGAAAACGAATTGTTCAACGTTCGCTCAATATATATCTTTAGCTGCTTAAAAAGAGTGTACAGTGAGAAAATAAATTTTTCGCAAGTACACACCGTAAGAACAAGGGCCAATGAAAATATGAACATTAAAGTTGACTTTTTTAGTAAATCTACCACTCAAAATTCTTTTCTTTTTTATGGCCCCAAATTTTTTAATAGTATTCCAAAAAGATTGAAGGAAATTTCGAACTACAACAACTTCAAAAAGGAAGTTAAACAATATATAAAAGATCATCCAAATCAATTCTAATTATTCTATTCGAAGCGCTTTTCTAATTAAACCGATTTTTTTAAATATTTTATTTATTTTGTTTCTATTGGCTCATAGACATGCTCGAACTACTGCCTACTTCCATCCAAAATTACTTATTACTTATTACACCAATAGATTTCTTGTTATATGAGTTAAATGCTCTGCTGGAACTGCGGCTCACAAGACAGGCCTCGTGGCCTAGCGTCAGCTGCTGTTTGGTAGGGTATTTTTTTTAACTTATATGTAGCCTGTATATTATTTATGTATCTTTATATCATTATCAATAAACAATAAAACAATTATAAAAAAAACGTTTTGATTGAACTGCTTTCTTATGGGGATTAATTTAACAGGATTCATTGCGATTTGAGCGGTTCTGATGTCACGCTTTTATAACTACACACAACGAAAAAGCTCGGGTACCTATTAGCATTACTGAAGACATCTTCTATCATCTTCCAAGTGCACCTTGGAACCGTAAAAAACTTTCGGCTACCCCTCGTCTCCCATTCCGCCACCTCAAACTCGAACTCGAACAACTCACAAATCACAACTTTCGAACAACTCCTGAAACTTCACGGCAACTCCCAGAACTCCGCGCGTGAACTTCCGCGATCGCGAGCGACTCGAAGTGAGCGCCGTTGCACCGACTGCACGTCAGGACTAGAACGGCAGGACGACGGGGAGCGGTTTCCTGCTGATCGCAGCAGGATAGCAGAAGGAAGTTGGGTGCGCGCGCATCCTCCGGACGGAGAGATCCTGTCGCTGGCCTGCCCACGGTGGGAGGCTCCCGACGGCCTGACCGTAACGCAGGGCGCAGCGCGCTGGACATACACCAGCCAAAGGTGGCTAGCGGGACGACAAGGTGCAGGATGCAACGAGTACGTCGAGGATGTCGCATCGAGAATCACCTTCAACAACCCAATGCAACAGCTCTATCATTACAGAAATTTAGCAGAAAAGGTTCTTCGGATTTTGGGATCGAAAAGGTTGAGGTTTCTGCGTTTATTTTACGCCTTCTTTAAGGCTATATAAGTAAAAATACAAATTGAAAAGAATTGAGAATTAGCTTTAACAATTAAGTCTTACAAACAAATTTAATTTTTTTAATATGAAATTCACACATACGCGTTTTCCATCCTCGCCGTGGCAGTAATATTGTGTCAAAATTTCCTTAAAATCTATAACAATTACAAAGTATCACCAAAGTAACAGGATCAATTTTCAAGGAAAAAGCAAGAAACAATTCGTTTATTACAGCCATTTAAATACAATACAAAATCCCCAGGGTTTAAGGAACAGGATCTTGAGTATTATCAGTTAATAATAATAATAATAATAGCTCTATATTACCCAACAGTAGATCCAATTACAGGGTAACATTGAATGAAAAAAAAATGTATATATTCATAGTGCATGCAGGTACGTAAACTAACAAGTACTACTTACATTGATTCATATGTTCCTTAAATAAACACAAAATTCTAGTGAGACTATCATTGTTTATATCACAGTTGCTGGCAATAGAATTAAAATTTGAGCACATAACATTGACGGGAGAATTTGACAGAGTATTGGTGCGCGAAAATTTACAATAAAAACATGAGGCTTGGCGTAAGGTATGTTTAGGTACAGAAAAGTTAATTCTATCCAAAATACTTGGTGCATCAATTGAGTTATGGATTAATTTATATAGAAATACCATTCCTGAACCAGCTCGACGAGATTGTAAAGATTCAATGTTGAAACGCTCTTGCAACAAAATCTGATCCATACCCCGCTGAGGATAAACTCCATCAATTCTAAAGCATAAAAATTTTAGAAATCGGCGTTGTACATTCTCCAACAACGTTATGTGACACATATACTGTGGATCCCAAACAATGCTAGCATATTCTAGTTTTGAACGAACTAACGCGAAATATAATGCTTTAAGCGCCGCTACATTTGAAAATGACTTACAATTACGAATAATAAAACCTAACATTTTAGTAGCATCGGAGGAGATTCTAGAAATATGAGATACAAAGTCCAATTTGAAGTCAAAGTAAACACCCAGGTCCTTTACTTCAGTACACCTTGTAAGTACTGAGTTATTAATTATGTAGTTATAAAGAAGAGGTGATGTTTTGCGAGTGAAAGAACAAACTTTGCATTTTGAAATGTTGAGGTAGAGTGAGTTCTTTTCGCACCACAGGTTAATGTTATCGAGATCCTGCTGCAAAGAAATGCAGTCTTGAATACTGTGAACTGTCGAATAAACCTTGAGATCATCAGCAAAAAGGAGAGTTTTGCAGGTTAAAGACTTGGTAAGATCGTTAATGAATAACAGGAAAAGTAAAGGACCTAGGTTTGAACCTTGGGGGACGCCTGAAGAAGCTATATATACATCTGACGAATGACCGTTATAGGATACAAACTGGCGCCTATTATGTAGATAGGATCGCATCAGAGAAATCAAAGGATTACTAAGGCCGAAAGACTCTAGATTATTGATCAATATATTATGATTTAGTCGATCGAAGGCTTTAGAAAAGTCAGTATAAACTACATCCACCTGTGACCTAGCATCAATTGCTTCTGATATATATTGAGTCATCTCAGTCAAGTTCGTAGTTGTTGATCTGCCCTTCATGAAGCCATGTTGCGCTGTGGAGATTAACTGCCTGACATTGTCATAAAGAAAAGAATATATTAATTTTTCAAGTACCTTGGCAAAATTGTCCAAAACAGATATAGCACGATAATTTGAGACATCAGATTTATCACCATTTTTCAGTATTGGACCAACTCTAGCTACCTTCCACACATCTGGGAATGTACATGATTTAAGTATAGATTTAAAAATTATAGAAAGTGGAGTAACAAATATGTGTGCACAGTCTCTTACGAAAAAGCTAGGAATTGAGTCTTCACCTGCTGTTAGTTTATTGGGTAGCCCTTTCAGACAAGATAGAATAGACTCGGACGAAAATTCTGTTAAACTAATGACAGGGACATTTGCAGGCAGGCTTGGCAAATCATTGCCATCTAAACTTGACTGAACATAGGTACTATGGAAAAACAGGACTTAGGATCAGTTGACCAGTAAAGTTCATTTTAACTCTGAAGAGGATAGTTGCTGTATCTACATAAGTCAAAAGTAAATATACAAATATACATGCGTTATTATTACATATGTGGTGTATTATCATAGTGTACAGGGTGTTCCTAAATTTCCTTGACACGTGACATTCCCGTAACAAAAAAAATCATACGTAAGCAGAGTGGAGTTTTTGAAAGAACCATAGGGTCTATCGTACCATGCTTTTAAAATATTTTTTTGTACTTCAACCCTTGAAACTCACCCTTAACTTTTGTTGTTCACATAGCACCAGATAGTTTTTTCTACATTCTACAAATTTAGTTCTTACGTTATTTCAAATCTTGCAGTAGCTTTGGTTTTATATGCAAATTTATTTTTTTTGTAAAATCATAAGCATAACATGGATAAAATAAGAACTTGCTTGACGCAAAAAACCGATAAAAATAAATCTGATTGGGTTTATAAGGGTACTGATGCTTTCAAAAACAAATGTCTTTTTTATGATTTTATATTATGAAAATATTACGCCTCGAACAAATGCTCATTTTATTTATCTTATGTTAATCACTTTACGTTACGGTTTGTGTATGAAGTGAAACGCACTACAAGATATTAAATAAAATAATGACCTCACTAATTTAAAAAAGCCGTGGGAGCCATTTGGAAAAAAGTAGGAAGAAAATTTTAGGGGTTGAAGTAGAAAAAATTTTTCGAAATCATGGTATCATAGGCCACTTGGTGCCTTTGAAAGGTCCACTTAGTTTTCTTTTTTATCTGTTTTTCTTACGAAAGTATTACGCCTCAAACAAGTCCTTATTATATTTATGCTTTATGCTTATGGCTTTTAACAAAAATAGGTTTTTGTATAGAATCGAAAGTAGTACAAGATTTTAAATAAAATAAGGGCTTAATTTGTGTAGGAAAAACTATTAGGTGCTATTTGAAAAAACAAAGTTGGGGGTGAGTTTTAAGGGTTGATGTACAAAAAAAATTGAAAGCATGGAATGATAGACCCTGAAGTAGTTTCAAACATTCCACTCAGTTTTCGTTTGAACATTTTTTTGAAAAGCCTGAATTATTTCCTATTGACTTTAAAAATAATATACAGGGTGTTCCATTTAAAAAAATATATGTTTGCTTCATAACTGAAAAATGGTTAAAGTAAGAAAAAATCAAACTACACCACTGGATTCTACAGAAAAAAATCTATAAGGTCCTTTTTTTAAACTTTTCAATAAGATAAAAGACAACCGAGATACGAGGGTGGTCCCAAAATCGATAATTTTCGATTTCACCCTGTATCTCAAAAACCAAGAGGGCCATGACAATTTTGTTGACGGCATCTTTAGTTTCACAAAAAAGTAGCACACTGTCGCGAAAACAGCAACTCTCTATCTTCAAAAATAACCGAGATACCCCGTAAAAGTGTCCAAAATGGGACACCCTGTACATAGTGTAGACTCCCCCTAACCTTCATTTCCCGTTTTTATTCTTATTGGTACGATTCCGTGCCTCCTAATTTTTGCTGGCGAAGTAACGTGGCAAAAACTAGTAGGCCGCGTCGGCGTCGAGGGAAACACGCCGACATGGCACCCTTGATTTATCGCCGAGTAGTCGGGTGATACGTACACAGAGTGATTTAGTGACTGTAGACGGTCCTAAGAAATCATCCGGCAGGCGCGGCGCGCGGCGCGGAACCTTTTCGCGATATCGCCACCGCCGATCTCCCACCGAAGGTAAATATACTCCGGGACGTGCCGGAATATTTATGCTGGCGCTAGGTCATAAGGTGGGATAAAAGGTAGGCAGTCCCGACGATTAGGTCTATGGTTGCCCGAAGATCCAACGCAGGTGCAGCCTATTTGTAGCTCAATTCATCATCACAGTCACAATGTCTTAACAGACATGTTGTGAACTCATAAAATACATTAAGTCGGAGCTAGAGTATTGCCGACACGAATATTATCAGTAGTTTTGAGAACTGTAGCTCGCCATCGTTCGCGATTTACTGTCAGTTCAGTGGCGCTCTTGATACTCATATCTAGCAACTGTTTCGTCGTATCCACCCAGCGTGTATGGGGACGGCCACGGCGCCGCCCACTCGGGGCGTGACCCTGAACTACAAGTTTCTCCATATTATCGCTTCTGTGAATATGTCCGAAGAATGTAAGCATTCTCATCGACACAATGGAGGATGGTCTCTTTGGATTACCGAGCTCATCCAGTATGGAAACATTAGTTCAATGGGCGGTACAAGGAACTCTCAGCATTCTCCTCCACGTCCACATTTCAAAAGCATCTATGCGAGCTCGATGTGCCTTTTTAACAGTCCAAGTTTCCGAGGCATACAAAAATATGGAGAACACAAAATACTGAACCAGTGACATTTTGGTAGCTTTAGTGATGTTATGGTCACGCCATATTTTAGTAAGCTTTGCCATGGTCACCCGTGCCTGTTGAATGCGCCGTCGAATCTCATTCTCACAGCTACCTGAATTGTCGATCAAAAAACCGAGGTACACAAAACTTTGAACTACCTCACAACGGCCTATTGACTTTATTTCTCGTTGATTGTCATGCTCTCTAGCTACGATAATAACCTTGGTCTTGTTGTAGTTAATACCAAGACCATATGCTGCACTGTGTTGTTCTAAAACGTTCAATAGAGCTACTAGTTCTTCCTGAGAAGCAGCAGTAAGGGTTGTATCGTCAGCAAATCTTAAGTTAGATATTTTGCTTCCGCCAATAGTTATACCGCCATTCCAGTTGTCCTAGTTCCGATATATTGCTTGTCTTAATCGTCGTGGGACACCCTGTATATGCGTTTGTTTAAGTACTGTTTAGTTTGTCCTATGCATGAGTTAGGGCAGTTTTTACAAGGGATTTCATAAATTATATTACTATACATGTCTTTTGTAACTGTGGTTTTATATTTGAAAATACAGCACGTGTTGTTGGAGTAGCCGTATGGGCAACGTACGTTATGTTTTTTGAATACTTTATTTATGTTTTCGGAGAGTCCTGGTGTACAGGGCATTGAAAAGTATTTCTTTGAAGTATTATTTTTAAATTTTGAGCATTGTTGGTGGTTATAAATTTGGTGGACTCTCTTTTTGATGAATGTGTCTGTGTAATCTTGAGGGTAGTTGTTTTGGAACTGAACTTTTTTTACTTCTTTTTGGTTTATACTGTGTAAGGCTTTCGCGGCCATCGTCCAATGAATTTGAGGTTCTTGAGTTCTTAGGCCGGCGTCGTTTAGCATTAAAGCTTGACATTTCGCCACCACGAGTGGATGGCATCTTCAGAAGCTATTTCACTTTGGCGACTACCAAGATACTGACGGCTGGTGGATCTGCACCTGTATTTATACCTGCTAATGGTGACGTGGCCCAAGCCCAAACAGGTAGCGTTGGTAGCCCCGCCCCTTCGCGATATGGTAGTGTCTTCAGGTCCTTTAGGATGGGTGTCCATGTCCGGTTGACTTTCTGTGTTTCTTCTTTCCTATTGAAATTATTATGATGTTTTTGTATTTCGATGGCTTCTCTGTGAAGTCTGGCATGGTACGAAGACGTTGCGGTAAGAACCTGAGTTTCTTCAAACTTGATCCTGTGACTTCCCTCCTTAATCGCATGTTCGGCTACCGCTGATTTGTCCGCATGGCCTAGTCGACAGCTATGTTCTGCAATTCTTGTGTTTATAGATCGCTTCGTTGTTCCTGTGTATACACTCCCACATGTGCATGGTATGCGATGAACCACTGGTGTTGTGAATGGGTCCTTTTATCCTTCACCGTTCTCAAATATTCCTGTATCTTTCTTGTGGGCTTGTAGATGGTCTTGACGTTTTCCCTTCGTAACATTTTTCCTATTCTGTCTGTTATTCCAGGCACATAGGATAGAAAAGCTTTTGCTATCGGTTTAGGTTCTAGTTTTGCCCTATTTCTTCTCATTGTTCTTGTTATTTCCTTTTCTGTGTAACCATTTGCCTTAAAGAGCATTCTTTAGATGTTCCAGTTCGGTGTCGAGTTCTTCTGGTTCGCACACTTTTCTAGCCCGTTCTGTCAAACCGTCCACTCTTTTTGGTTGTCAGGTCTATTTTGTCTGTTTTCATCTAATCACACAAGACGAAAATAGAAATGAGAATTTCATTATTGGCCAATATCTTGATATCCCTAAATATTTCGGTTACGTATTACTGGGAAAAATCACTCCTTTTGGTGAGTACTATATGCTCTCTGGAAAAACTCCAAACTTAAGAAACACCCTGTATATATTAGGAATAATACTTATTAATAGACTGAATTATTTCTCTGCACGTTGCACGAGAAACCTATTATTACGCCTAAAAACTGTAAAGTGGAAACGTTATTTTGGCGAGTTTGCCCCCCCATCTAATTCTCGATTTAATTCAGGTACGTAGAATTGCACTTGTGCCCAACAGCAGCCTGAGCAGTCCACTTTCCATCAGCGGTCTCCCCTTTTTTGCCATTTCCGCGCCCTGTCAGTCAGCCGTCACCGTTCGCAAACATACTGTTTAATCTTTTTTTAAAGAGGGTAACCGTTCCCGCAGATCCGCTAATTAAGAACCATTTAAAACGTCATTTTTACGTTTCACGACGGCAGAACAACCCTCGTCTTCTTTCCGCCGCTTGTTTTGTATTTTTTGACAACGCCGGAGAAGGAGACACCCAGGACACTTTTGTTTCTACTGACAAATGCGACGGTTTCCTTTTTTACTGCTTTTGTCCCTGTCTATTGTGCTTGGGTTGATGGGCCATGAGAATTGCTGTATTTGCGATTCAGGAAAGAAACCGCTTAGTCTAAGATCCGAATATAAAACGACCTTCACCGAACTGGTTAATGGATGAAAAGCATTTTATTATTAATTAATTTATTTTCACCGCCAACTAGCTAGATGTATTAGAGATTGACAAATCTACGCAATTTTGTAAATATTTTTAATGAAGGGGAAACTGTCCTCTGTCCATCCAATATCTTCAAATTTGATTATGGCAATATGTCTAAACTTTATCTAAGCCTTTATCAGCTCCACCGTCGTAATCTGTTAAAGAGTTGTGGCATAGCTTTTGCAAGTTTGTGTAAATCACCTCTAAAGGCTCGTGTCCACTTACAAGTAACTTGCGATAGTTTTTGCAGCAAGTACTTGCTTGTCTGTCTACACTATCTTTCAATTGTTCGCAAATTTAATCTAGGAAGTTGCTCTCGCAAGTTACTTGGGATTGATTGCTCTGATTTCGTGTACACTATAGGTGATAAGATGTCGTACGCAAAATCTGCAGCTGCGGCGGTAGATGTGGTATATTTAATTAAGAAAAAGAAAACAAGAGAAAGATAGTAAAAGGCGGAGAAAATTTTTTTTTTTTTTATGGTCGGCCTCCCGCAAAGGCTGAAAGCCTATGGCGCTGTAGAAGCGCTGCGAGAGGACAAATGTCTGTTCACGTTAGATTTGAAATGTTGGATGAGAAAGTGGATTCAACGTAGAACTACTCTAGGGATACACGAAAAGTTGCTTACTGAATTGAGAAATGAAGATCCGATTGAGCTTCAACAGTTTTTGCGGATGTGTATGCATGACGGGTTGCCTGCCTCATTAATTGCTTTCCGACCATTGCTACAATTACTGCTAGAAATACAACATAACATTCTTTTTTTCTAAAAATCGATTTTCAACTTACCAAATTATCTTCCGTAATATTCTGTATAATTGAGTCAATTATAAACTTTAATGAGTCAAAGAACTCCCAAGTACTCTTATATATTGTCCCTTGTCCACTTGTCCTTTTTTTGAATTTTTCTCCACTCTTGGATAATTTGTGTTCTCAAATTATGTAGCCTCCTTTGAATTTCTGCTGTAGAAGTATTAAATAAGTCGGCCAATTTTTGTAATGCATTCTGCTTTTTGATTCTGTCCTTAAATTCTGGAGTACGTATTTTCCATAATTCAGGGTATAATTCAAAATTTTCAATCAAAAGGCACGTGTCTTGTCTCGTCCAGTTGAACTTCTCCATATTTGCTCGATTTACAACACTACTTGCTGCAAGACTTTCGGAACAGGCTCGAAATTTTTGCGGCAAACCAATTTCCTCAGAGTAACCGGGTACACTACAAGCTCTCAGCAAGTCGCAAGTCCTTTACGTGCAAGTAATTTTGCTGCAATATTTCTCTAATGACGTCGTGCACACGCTACGCAAGTGACTTGTGAGAGCAATTCTAGCAACTTTATTTGCTAGTTACCACGAGGCTTTATGCTAAATTTTTAATGATTTAAACATGACCACCACCATAAGCGTCAACTCGAGAATGGCAGAGGTCAAATTTCAACATCGAGATGTAAAAAGCATTCTCCAAAAACTGAACACCAATAAAGCTACTGGTCCTGACCAAATTCCAGCCATTGTCCTTAAACGTTGTGCCGCTGAGCTTGCACCTATTCTTTGCAAGTTCTTCAAACTTTCGTATCAACGAGGCGTGTTTCCCGCTTCGTGGAAGATTGGCTGTGTACAACCCATCCCTAAGAAAGGCAAGAAAACTGATCCCACCAATTATAGACCTGTGGCTCTTCTCAGCATCATGTCTAAGGTTAGGGAGACTGTCATCAACACACAGCTCCTGAAATACCTGGACAACAATAATATCATAAATGATCGCCAGTATGGCTTCCGTAAGCACAGGTCTACAGGTGACCTCCTTGCCTACGTCACTCACTTGTGGAACAGAGCAATAGACAATCATGGCGAATCCCGTGTTGTTGCACTTGATATATCGAAAGCTTTCGACAGAGTATAGCATGACGGACTTCTGGTTAAGCTTGCTGCTTATGGACTACCACCTGGCCTGCGCCAGTGGCTGAATAGCTTTTTGAACAACCGATCTCTGTTTGTTGTAGTCGAGGGCTGTTCATCAGACGTATTTTCAATAAACACCGGTGTTCCTCAGGGATCTGTCCTATCCCTTACACTGTTTCTGCTGTACATCAACGAGCTGCTGGAATTAACATCCAATCCAATCTACAGCTTCGCAGATGACAGTACATTAGTGTCGTGCATGGAACCAGGCAAGCCACTATCATCCCAGGAGACGCTATGTCGGTGACAGCAGCATGCCTCACAGATCAACGCAGATATCAAAACAATTGTCGAGTGGGGATTAGCAAATAAAGTACAGTTCAACGTACAAAAAACTCAGGCAACAACACTTACAAAGAAGTCTCACGATGGCTTACCAACCGTGGAAATGGAGGGTCACACCATAGTCGAATCATCTTCCGTGAAGCTTTTGGGAATCAACATCAACAATAACATGTCCCGGGCACGACCACGTCGTCAGTATTGCTAAAACGGCATCCCAAAAGCTTGAAGTTTTGTTCCGCTATAGGAATTGTATACACCAGAGCAACTGCTGCTACTGTACAAGGCACAGATCCGACCATCGCTGGAGTATTGCTCCCATGTATGGGGATGCGCTCCGAAGCACTCTCTAAAGCTTCTGGACACTATCCAGAAAAGAGCGATTAGACTAGTCGATACGCCTAACCTCACAAAGGACCTCCATAGCCTGGAACATCGAAGGAGTGTGGCTGACTATCCCTGTTTTACAGATTCTATCACGGAAGATGTTCGAGTGAGCTCTCTCAGATAATAACACCACAGGCCGTCCGAACCAGGAAAACTAGAGAAGCTCTGCGAGCTCATCCTTACCAGGTCAAGGTCCTTACTCCCTGAACTAGTCTCCCCCAGCATTCCTTCTTTTGGAGTACTTCGACGCTGTGGAATCAGCTGCCGGGGAATTTGTTTCCCGACGGCTACAACCTGCAGCGTTCCAAATCTAACGTGAACCGATACTTATCCTCTCGCAGCGCTTCTACAGCGCCATAGGCTTGCAGCGTTTGCGGGAGGCCGACCATAAAAAAAAAATGAAATCTGAAATTGTTGGATAGTTTCGTTGGAATCAGGTTGCAAAGTTGTGAATATATTTTTGATTACTGTTTTCAGCTGCGTAGGACAGGGTCTTGGCCAAATTGCCCCCTTTGGCACAAGAAACTTCAGTAATTCCGGGACAACTCCAGGAACTCCACCAACTCCCGGACTCATCGTCATCATGGCCGTCGACCTACCCCACGAACTAGTTTTCCAAAGAGTTAGAAGGAGAAAGTAATCGTAATCTGTGTCGGTGAAGTTTCTTTGCGGCAACTTCGAAATTAAGGCCCAACTTTTTACTTCTTCCGGAGTAGTGGGGGGCTAAAATTTTGCGAAATCGATGGTGTTTACATTCGGCAGCGCCACTGACGTCCAACGCGGATCGATGCAGGTCGACGTCGCCATTTTGGAAGTTTTCCCGCCCTCAAAAAAGTTTCCACAAGTTGGCTGGGGCAAGGATACTGCGTCATTTCGACGTCAGAGGTATTCGTTCTTTTACCAGTTTTGTTCTGACACATACAGGTCGTAGTGTTCATTAATAAATTGATCGGTATCTCATATGGATAGCAAATACGTCGTTTTCAAATATAATACATTAGAATACATTGCCTTTTTGAATCTTATTAGGAGAAAAAATCTATTCGAAATGAACAAATCAAAAGCAGTCTGATCTAACTGTACTTCGTAAGGGAACTGCTAGCATTGTGTGAGGTATTTGTATAATCGATAATCATATAAATTAGTATAAGGAAGGATCTGAAGGTTATAACGTTAATGTATGTAGTATTGTATTTTCTTCAATTATTGGAAACAGCCATTGCATTAATTATCTATTAAAAAGGTTGAATATTATTTAGGCACAATCCATAGGTATTAAATTGGTGCATTTCGGATAATTTCAAGGTGCTGATTACAAATCCGATCGCAGTTTTCAGTCTCAGTCTCATTTGATGAAAATAAAAAATTTCAGATCTCTCGGGCTGGCGGGTGTACCGAAAAAAATCGAAAATCTTTATTTGGCTTCCTATTGAGACGAAACCTCGCATTTCAGATGATTCCAAGGTGCTGATTACAAATCCGGTCGCAGTTTTGAATTTCAGTCTCGTTTGACGAAAATAAAAAATTTCAGATCTCTCGGGCTGGCGGGTGTACCGAAAAAAATCGAAAATCTTTATTTGGCTTCCTATTGAGACGAAACCTCGCATTTCAGATGATTCCAAGGTGCTGATTACAAATCCGGTCGCAGTTTTGAATTTCAGTCTCGTTTGACGAAAATAAAAAATTTCAGATCTCTCGGGCTGGCGGGTGTACCGAAAAAAATCGAAAATCTTTATTTGGCTTTCTATTGAGATGAAACCTCGCATTTCGGATGATTTCAAGGTGCTGATTACAAATCCGGTCGCAGTTTTGAATTTCAGTCTCGTTTGACGAAAATAAAAAATTAAAGATCTCTCGGGCTGGCGGGTGTACCGAAAAAAATCGAAAATCTTTATTTGGCTTCCTATTGAGACGAAACCTCGCATTTCAGATGATTCCAAGGTGCTGATTACAAATCCGGTCGCAGTTTTGAATTTCAGTCTCGTTTGACGAAAATAAAAAATTTCAGATCTCTCGGGCTGGCGGGTGTACCGAAAAAAATCGAAAATCTTTATTTGGCTTTCTATTGAGATGAAACCTCGCATTTCGGATGATTTCAAAGTGCTGATTACAAATCCAGTCACAGTTTTGAGTCTTAGTCTCGTTTGAAGAAAATGAAAAATTTCAGATCTCTCGGGCTGGCGGGTGTACCTAAAAAAATCGAAAATCTTTATTTCGCTTTCTATTGAGATGAAACCTCGCATTTCGGATAATTTCAAAGTGCTGATTACAAATCCAGTCACAGTTTTGAGTTTAAGTCTCGTTTGAAGAAAATAGAAAATTTCAGCTCTCTCGGGCTGGCGGGTGTACCTAAAAAAATCGAAAATCTTTATTTGGCTTTCTATTGCGATGAAACCTCGCGTTTCGGATAATGTCAAGGTGCTGATTACAAATCTAGTCAGAGTTTCGAGTCTCAGTCTCGTTTGACGAAAATATAAAATTTCAGATCTCTCGGGCTGGCGGGTGAACCTAAAAAAACCGAAAATCTTTATTTGGCTTTCTATCGAGATGAAACCTCGCAGTTCGGACAACTTCAAGGTGCTGATTACAAATCTAGTCACAGTTTTGAGTCTTAGTCTCGTTTAAAGAAAATGAAAAATTTGAGATCTCTCGGGCTGGCGGGTGTACCTAAAAAAATCGAAAATCTTTATTTGGCATCCTAGTGAGATGAAATCTCGCATTTCGGACAATTTCAAGGTGCTGATTACAAATCCAGTCACAGTTTTGAGTCTTAGTCTCGTTTGAAGAAAATGAAAAATTTCAGATCTCTCGGGCTGGCGGGTGTACCTAAAAAAATCGAAAATCTTTATTTCGCTTTCTATTGAGATGAAACCTCGCATTTCGGATAATTTCAAAGTGCTGATTACAAATCCAGTCACAGTTTTGAGTTTTAGTCTCGTTTGAAGAAAATAGAAAATTTCAGCTCTCTCGGGCTGGCGGGTGTACCTAAAAAAATCGAAAATCTTTATTTGGCTTTCTATTGCGATGAAACCTCGCGTTTCGGATAATGTCAAGGTGCTGATTACAAATCTAGTCAGAGTTTCGAGTCTCAGTCTCGTTTGACGAAAATATAAAATTTCAGATCTCTCGGGCTGGCGGGTGAACCTAAAAAAACCGAAAATCTTTATTTGGCTTTCTATCGAGATGAAACCTCGCAGTTCGGACAATTTCAAGGTGCTGATTACAAATCTAGTCACAGTTTTGAGTCTTAGCCTCGTTTGAAGAAAATGAAAAATTTGAGATCTCTCGGGCTGGCGGGCGTACCTAAAAAAATCGAAAATCTTTATTTGGCATCCTAGTGAGATGAAATTTCGTATTTCGGACAATTTCAAGGTGCTGATTACAAATCCAGTCACAGTTTTGAGTCTTAGTCTCGTTTGAAGAAAATGAAAAATTTCAGATCTCTCGGGCTGGCGGGTGTACCTAAAAAAATCGAAAATCTTTATTTGGCATTCTATTGAGATGAAACCTCGCATTTCTGATAATTTCAAGGTGCTGATTACAAATCCAGTCACAGTTTTGAGTCTTAGTATCGTTTGAAGAAAATAAAAAAATTCAGATCTCTCGGGCTGGCGGGTGTACTTAAAAAAATCGAAAATCTTTATTTGGCTTTCTATTAAGATGAAACCTCGCATTTCCGATGATTTCAAGGTGCTGATTACAAATCCAGTCGCAGTTTTGAGTCTCAGTCTCGTTTGACGAAAATAAAAACTTTCAGATCTCTCGGGCTGGCGGGTGTACCTAAAAAAATCGAAAATCTTTATTTGGCTTTTTATTGAGATGAAACCTCGCATTTCGGATAATTTCAAGGTGCTGATTACAAATCCAGTCACAGTTTTGAGTCACAGTCTCGTTTGAAGAAAATAAAAAATTTCAGAGCTCTCGGGCTGGCGGGTGTAGGTACCTAAAAAAATAGAAAATCTTTATTTGGCTTTCTATTGAGACGAAACCTCGCATTTCGGATAATTTTAAGGTGCTGATTACAAATCCAGTCGCAGTTTTGAGTCTCAATCTCGTTTGACGAAAATAAAAAATTTCAGATCTCTCGAGCTGGCTGGTGTGCCTAAAAAAATCGAAAATCTTTATTTGGCTTTCTATTAATATGAAACTTCGCATTTCGGATAATTTCAAGGTGCTGATTACAAATCCAGTCACAGTTTTGAGTCTTAGTCTCGTTTAAAGAAAGTAAAAAATTTCAGATCTCTCGGACTGGCGGGTGTACCTAAAAAAATCGAAAATCTTTATTTGGCTTTTTATTGAGATAAAACCTCGCATTTCGGATAATTTCAAGGTGCCGATTACAAATCCAGTCGCAGTTGTGAATCTCAGTCTCGTTTGACGAAAATAAAAAGTTTCAGATCTCTCGGGCGGGAGGGTGAACCTAAAAAAATCTAAAATCTTTATTTGGCTTTCTACTGAGATCAAACTTCGCCTTTCAGATGATTTGAAGGTGCTGATTACTAATCAAGTCGCAGTTTTGAGTCCCAGTCTCGTTTGACGAAAATAAAAAAATCGAAAATCTTTATTTGGCTTTCCATTGAGACGAAACCTCGCATTTCGGATAATTTCAAGGTGCTGATTACAAATCCAGTCGCAGTTTTGAGTCTCAGTCTCGTTTGACGAAAATAAAAAATTTCAGATCTCTCGGGCTGGCGGGTGTATCTAAAAAAATCGAAAATCTTTATTTGGCTTTCTATTGAGATGAAACCTCGCATTTCGGATAACTGCAAGGTGCTCATTACAAATCCAGTCACAGTTTTGAGTCTTAGTCTCGTAGTATATCGAATAAAATAATGATCACATTAATGTAGAAAGAGAAGCTGTGGGGTGCTATTTGGAAAAAATTTAGGTGGTAAGTTTTAGTGGTTGAGGGAAAAAATACGTTTCGAAAGCATGGTATGACAGGTCATTCGGTACCCTTGAAGGACTCACTGTTTTTCTTACGAAAATATTACGCCTCAAACAAATCCTAATTTTATTTACTTTATGCTCATGACTTTACGACAAAAATGGGTTTTTGTATGAAATCAAAGGTACCACAGGATTTTGAATAAAATAAGGACTTATTTTGTGTAGGAGAAACTATTAGGTGCTATTTGAAAACACAAAGTTGGGTGTGAGTTTTAAGGGTTGAAGTACAAAAAAAAAATGTTTTGAAAGCATGGTATGATAGGCCCAAATATTCCATTCAGTTTTCGGTTGAAAATTTTTTTTTACAAGGATATCACGTGTCAAGAAAATTCGGGGACACTCTGTATAAGGTTTTATTTTGGTGGTCTCAAGATTCACAAAAACTGTTGTCTTTGTCAGTTTGTTTGCCTGTTGCCATTTCCATGACTGAGTAGTAATTCAGAAAGACACAAAATGTACTCAAATATGCATATACATTTTTTACCTGTTTTCAGATTTTTGTCAATGTGTTAATGATTTTCAAACTCTATCTTTACTCCACAGAGCAGAAAAAAATTGAGCAAACAGTGCCATCATTACAAATTAGATACAAGCAATCCATTTCAGTCATTAAACAGGCAATATTAGCAAGTTAGAAAATACCCCGCCCTAGTTATTTAAACGTACCTTTACCTTCACCTACTCGCTTCCCTTGGCATATTTCTCTTCCTGCTACTTCAGTGGCACATAGCACCGGGTTTTTTAATTAACAGAATGTCACTCAAAAATCGTTGCTTGATTTGTAAGCCACGGTTTTCAGTCAAAAACTGAAGCTTACGTATGAATGCCTTAGCGGTTGAAATTCATGCCAAGATGGAGTATACGTGAGCTTTGAATTTTGAATTATGAACACTGAGCCTGTTTCTCGCTTACTTTGGTTATCTGGCAATCAGACGTGACAAAGCGATCGACCGACAGATCCTATGGATCCATTATGGCGGCTCTAATAGATATTGATACCGACGACAAAAGACTCAGAGCCAGCTGCTTAATGCCTAGTCAGATCCATAGCATCAATGCCGGGGTTCCGCAGGGATCGGTATTGGCTCCGACATTATTTCTGCTTCATATCAATGATCTACTCTCTAGAAATACAAACCCAATCCACAGTTTTGCGGATGACAGTACGCTGCATGCAGCCATCATGAGCAATAGACATTTGTATTTGTATAATGTTATAGCTATCAAGGGTTTCTACCCTGATCAAGTGACAGATTTCTAAAATATGGAATCTTGCAACTCAATTTTGAAGCAGATATCTTCAACCGAATGAGCTGAAATTTTGTCTACACGTTTAGTTTGGATGACAATGCACGATAAGTTATATGGCGTCGTTCTAAATCCAATAGTGGAATAATTATTTAATGCATTTATACAATGTGGGTATCCATATTGATATCAGAACGCCCAGTATATGCTGAGGGGAATGACAATCTAATGAGAGGAATTTCATCACTGACAATAGACACAATAGATCCACTGATGTCATTTTTGGTCAAACGATGCATTTTGTTGTGAGAGTTTGGGAAAACACTATTCAAATCCGGCAAGTTGTTTTATCACTCCATGAATCTGACGACCTGAGAGAAGAGAGTTTTTGCATTTGGCGCTCAACTAGAGGTTTGCGGTGTAAGCAAGAATCTGGCAGCAATTACAGGAGATTCTGGATCGAATTGTACGAGTTCCTTATACAACCTACGCAGTGGTCATCACCAAGTTGTATCGACGACGGTGACGACATCGACATGAGGTTAGGGGATAGCTAACGAACCGCTGGTGCACCGAGCAACCACGAAGGGTGGACCGGACAGCCGAGCCGGTGTGTATGACTGTGACAGCGACGTAAGTGGTAAAGAAGATCCACAGTAAGGATTTTACAATAGTAAGTTGTAAAGGAACATTTGGGGTACTGGACTGACTTTTGAAAAGTAATAGGAATAAGTTAAAACAAAGAACCTTTTAAGAAAAAGCTTTTATTTAAAGGTTCTAAAAAAAAAGAAAATAAAATGTTCCTTTAGAGTGTTATCTATCAACTTATAACCTCATTATACACAATTTATATGATCATAAAAGCTTGTCGCGAGGTCTGCGTAAGTACCTATAGGAATTCAATTAAACTGGAATTTTAACTCTTAAATTTAGCAGACCAAGTTAGTCAATTGAATAGGTACTAGTTAATTTACACAAGTATATCGCGCGACAAGCTTTTATGATCATATAAATTGTGTATAGTGAGGCTATAAGTTGATAGTTAACACTCTAAAGGAACATTTTATTTTCTTTTTTTTAGAACCTTTAAATAAAAGCTTTTTTTTAATTTTTTTTTAATTTATTAACTATCACCTTTTGAAATACTGTGTATGTAGTTTGAAGAACAAGTGAGTTAGTTCTGTTCGCAATGGGAATTCGTGTTTTGACATGGCAAATATATATGTGATATGAACATTCATATCGCAGATATAGTCCTGCATCAATTACAAATCCATTAATGACGAGCCGAATCCTTAGAACTGGAGAAGAAGCGCATATTAAAATACGGCCGACCCCATATACTTTAAAACCTCCACTCATCCGCAATCTGGCATAAGGGTCGGGTCGTCGAGGAGACACTTAACGGGCACTTGCCCTTCCGGCCTTCTTGGAAATCACCACGTAAACAATGCCGGGCTGCCCTGCCGCCCTGGAGGGCCCCAACTGCCCATTTGCCGCCTCGGCCAAATATAATTAAGCCACAGAGGGCCTGCGACTGCCAGCTCGCATCGGACATACGTTGCGCTGGCGTTGCTCTTAGGCTACGGCCAAGCTTGCGATCTGGTCGCGGCGACAGAAACGTTGCGGCCTTGTCGCAATGATGTGTCCCATAATGGCCGTCTCTACTCACTAGGCCGGAGCATTGAAATATGGCAACGTTGGAGATCAGGCCGTGTTTTCATTTGTTGTTATGTCATGTGTATTCTTCCAGGTGCAGAAAATATGGTTGGAAGGTGATTATTAATTTGTTTCTAATTATTTACCTGCACAAACGAAACTATAAAGATAACAAGATGCCTGCAAAGCGTGTAGTACCAGGTTGCAGCCCAGTAGAGGACTACCAAACCATGGCCTAACATCACCTTATTCCAGATTAAAAAGAACGTTGCAAGGTGATTTTGAATGGGTTTCTACTTATTTACCTGCACAAAGGAAACTATAAAGATAAAAAGATTCCTGCAAAGCATGTAGTACCAGGTTGCCCTGCCGTGTTACTAAGCATAAAATGCGGCTTTAATGAGACTGTCAAATTTGAATTACGTTAATGCTTGGAGAAATCGGTCGATTAATTAAGGAAACTTCGATCAGCGATAACTTGGTTTTTTCAAATGGCAATACCTAATTTTTTTACACGGTAAAACGTAGAATTTGATAGTCTTTATAATGATATAAAGTTGTTAATATCAATCTCTGGAGTTTTCAATTAATTTTAAATTTTCAAACAAATCGGCGATTTTCAATTTTCCTACCTATGAGGAACGTAGCAGGCCATGAAATATAAACAAAAACCTGTTCAGGTAGAAGAAAACAACTAACCTAACCAAAAAATACTCACTAACTAGACTAAAGGGACAACATTATAAAAATTCCTTACAACAAATCAAATCTGCCAGAAACAACTACGATAACCACTCTAAGGTCAAAGAGAAGCTGGAGTATGGCAGTAGTAGATATTTTTTATAGTCTACTGGCTACCGCAACTTACTTGAGGTTAAAAATTTCCAAGACAATTAAAAACCCTGATATGAAACAAAAACAACCAGCAACTGTTGCTCCAGCACGCAACTATCACTCACATGTAATGGTGTAAAAAAGTACTAATTTGCGTCGAAGTCGATATCTCTGACTGGAGCCCTTCTATTTTTCAATTTCTATTAGCAATACTGCAAAAAAGGAATACTCACAAATCAGATTTAAATTTTCTGCCATTTAAGTTATGTTTTATAATTCGAACAAATTTTAATTCATTCTTCATTTTCTACGATCTTGCTAATAGGTACTTTTGACTTGTGCTTTGACAGAATTGCATACTTTTTTATATCATTAAATGTGAAATTTTATTATGAAAATAATAAACTGCTTACAACATTCTCTAGTAGTTTTTATTTTATTTTAAAAATTTTAATGGTTTTCGAAATTGCCAATCTCTAGTACATTGCAGTAGTTAGTAGGCCGTGAAAAAATCCATTTCTGCCATACTCCAGCTTCTCTTTGACCAAAGATATGTTTCCGCTGTTGTTTGTGGTTAGATTTTGTTTGTTGTGAGTAATTTTTATAATCTTGTCCCTTTAGTCTAGTTCGTGTGTATTTTTCAGCTATGTTAGTTGTTTTCTTCTACCTGAACAGGTTTTCGTTTATACATCATGGCCTGCTACGTTGCTTATAGGTAGAAAAATTGAAAAACGCCGATTTGTTTGAAAATTTGAAATTAAATGAAAACTACCAGAGATTAATATTCACAACCTTATATCATTAGAGAGGTTATCAAATACTGCGTTTAACCGTATAAAAAAATTAAGCATTCCCATTTGAAAAAATCAAGTTATCGCTGATCCAAGTTTCCTTAATTGATCGACCGATTTGTCCAAGCATAAACGTAATTTAAATTTGATAGTCTCATCAAAGCTGACGCATTTTATGCTTAGTAACACGACAAAGTCACAGCCTTCCAAATTTTATAATCTCTGCGATAATCAATTTTTTCCTGATATCTACTTATACCGAAAATGGTGATTTACACCGAAACGGTTCGCTGAATATGCAATAATATACGGGGTGTTCCATTTAAAAAAACATAACTTTGATACATTTCGTGTTTTTCGGATACCCTGTATAACATGAAAATATTTTTAAAATGTAGCCTTTATGGGTCTCTATCCATCCGAAATTATTATTTTCCTTGTTATCAAATACTTTAGCCATAATGCTCCGTGTCGAATAACGTGAATAACCCAGTAGATTTTGAGATTCATTCTGGGACACACGGTGTATATCAACTCGGCTGAAGCAGTGACAATAAAAACACTTTCCAATTTTTCGATCACCATATCTCAGGCGTATAGATTCTGAAGCCGGAGTCAGCGCATAAACACATTTTAATTTCGTGCTTTGCCCTAGCCCGATTCAGGGGTAAACACAGTTGCCCTTATCGAACCGGAGGGTAGGGTGCGTCATCCACCGATGCCTATACGTTACCGTTTGATTTACTGACTCAGATAACTTGTCCAAGTTTTATTGGATGTGCCACGGTATCTTCAGCAGTATATGAATTTGATCGGAATAGTGACTTCAAGCTACGAAGTCAGCCAACCCGGTACATCCGTAGCCTGATTTCTGTTGAGTTATGAGTTATACTTCGATCCACGGAAAAGACTGTTCGTAAAATTGATGAACCCACAGAGTTAACATCTCTAGAGTGAGCCTAATTTGAATATTGGCCAGCCAACATCTATAGCGCTATTGTCACTCTTCTTCGTCCGCTTAAGGACCTTCCAGTTTCTTCAAAATCTGGCAGTTTCCGCAGTTTGAACACATGCTCCTCAAAGTATTTAGCTGGGTATTTAACTATACATTGGAATATACTTGCAATGTAACTGATTTACGTGAAGATAATTTGTATTGATTTAACGAAATCTCAAAATGGTTTCATAGCGGAATGTCGCAATAATTTCTAATATGTCGTAAATCTGGCAATCTACAATCGGCGTCCCCTAAAGCTGTCATGTGGCTGTCATTGTAGTTGTGATTATTGCGTATGTTGGGATCTTTGTTGTTTTAGTATATATTTGAGTGACTTTGTGACTATTTGTGGTGTGAATTAAATTATTTATGAATAATATTGTCATAATTGCATGATGGGACGAAATAAAAAGTGCATAGTTTGCTGCAATAGCGACGAATCGGTGAACACCACTTATCATAGGTTAGTATAGGTTTAGTTTTGGTTTTCAGTAGCGTTACATATGGGGAAACACTGGTAATAATAAATGATCACCTGTTACAATCAAGTTATAATAAGAGTAACTCTCTAATTGTAGATAAATACTAATACAACTTATTGTATCAGTTTGTAACATTACAGTAATAATTGAATCTATTAATGAACATCCAATTTTAATATAAAATCGTACGCCACTGGTAATGCCCTCAAGCTGTCAAAATTTCCGTTACATGTTGGCTGGTCAGCGACCTGTGTATTTTGTTGTTTACATTTCCTCTAGAGATGTTAACTCTGTGGTCATATCCATCTCCACATTTTGATATTTATCATATTGTATTGTCAAAAACCTAGATTATTAAATCGCAAACCCTGATATTAATTATTATTATTATGTGACGTTTTGGCTTTGCCATCATTAAATTAAACTAAAAACCTCTTGTTACATATCTAATTTTGAATTTAAACAATTTTGTTTACGTTACTGCTACCATCTATATGAGAGAACGATAATTACTTTTTAGGCAAATATCCAAAAAAGAATCCGAGTAAGAAAATATTTCGTGCATTTATTACAATTTTTGTCCTGCTTGAATAAATTACTGGTAGCTGGCGTTAGTTGGTTCATTTTTACCATTTTTATATTTACAAGTGGGTACCGGTTTTTTGTTGAACGTTTTTGTTTTCTGGAAGGTTTTCGTCTAATAATTTTTGTGCAAGTTCACTTCACTGTCGACTAGAAAATAGCAAGTGACCTAGAAGGCAATTTTTAACTATTTGTGAGGGTGTTGAGATTTTGTTTGAGTTGTGATATTTTTATGAAATCCATCCCAAAACTTTTTTGTGCCTGGGAAAACCATCTATGTGGCCTTGCACATTTGAGACGGGATAGTGACATTTGATACTACAATAATTTGTTCTATATTACTACATGTGAATGATGATTTTTGCTGATAAACTTTATACAGCTCTTAAAAAATTATCAAATTTCGTAGGTTGGTGTGCTGGCTATATTTCGACGCTGAAAATGAATCCAGTGAAAGGTTAGACAACACCTCAGAGTAACAACTGAACATAGAGGTAGTAAACAACTAATTCTAATAGGTCAACATCTTTTCTTACGTTGTCATATCGACCACCAGATACGGCAATCATAATTGTTTACTATCGTCTTAATTGTATAGTATCCAGAAATATTCCATTCTACTTTAAAAAAGACGGTATATTGATGGTTCAGAAATGATTACAGCAAAATCAATAGACATGTTGACCTCTACTGCGTTACTGCATGTTTCTTCATCATTAACGCAAATTCTGTCTTACATAAATTTTGAGGAGTTGGCAACGCCTTTGTAATTTTCCTGCGATTTGTTTACGGTAACCTCCGACTGTCAAACGTTTGTTTTGTTTGTGCGTCTTTTATGCTTGGTCAGTAAAATCGAATTCGCTATTTGTATACTTGTTGGTAACTGCAGTGAACTTGCTGTGCTATATTCGAGTGTAGTTTAACAGTTTTTCGAGATGGGACAGTGCAGAGCAGTGTTTGTAACATGGATTGCATTGGAAGAATTTTCAGGTTAGTTGGCAATGTTTGGAGGCTGAAGTGTCAAAAGATGATGGCTTTGAGCACGCCATGCTGAAGTAGTTTGTTTACTACCTCTATGTTCAGTTGTTACTCTGAGGCCAACATACACCTGATATGTGCTAATATCACTATTTCACTAACCTGTTATCTGGTCTCCTGGCTACGCTCCTGCGTTCGTCCACCTGAAATCAAACAGACCACATCAAAGCAGGTCATGACAAAATGCCTAAAATGCTCTAATCGGATAACAGAGGGTATAAGCAATCTGTGACACAAATGAATAGAATATTTGTTTTGTGATCTCTCGGCTTAGTCTCGCTTTTGAGTATTTTGAGGCAACTTCATAGGAAAATTGTACTTTTCTGTAAAATGAAGAAAAACCTACGAAGTAGTAGGTGATACTGTCAAAATAGTTAACCTTAAAGTACATACAGGGTGGCCAATCGGGTGACGATAATAATTTTTTTTTAGATAGCCCGTACCGAGACCTATCCAAAATACCTCCATGTATATGTACCGATTATTGATAGTTTTCGAGTTATGATTTTTTTTTGAAAACTTGGAGATTTTCCAGTTATTCCAAGAAATCGTCAAAAACAAAAACAAAAATGCTTTTTGGCTTATATTTTTTTCTGCAATTATACTCAGTATTAAGCCTATTTTAAGATCCAATTAGGAGAACCTGTACATCCGAACAATAATTAAGTACATTTTGGGCCCAAAGTTTGAAATCTCTGTTTTTAGTCAGGAGACTAAAACCTTCAAAATAAAATTAAAGCTACTTATGCCTGGTTCTGGAGCTCCAATCTAATTTTTAAAACTCTGCAAGACATTGCACTTTCGAAATAATAATGAAAAAATAGCACTCATGGGGGCATTTTGCGCCGTACGTGACTGTTAAAGGTCAAAAGGTGATAATTCACGAATTTCCAAAATGATTTAAAAAACTATTATTTTACTTTATTATAGATTATTTGACTCTACTGCTTCTGTACGTATCAGCTTCGATTTTCTCTCAGCTAGCTAGGTGGGTTTCTAGAGTATCAGCAGCTGCCCAAAAGTTGCAAACTGCGATCACTACCGACGAAATGAAAATAGAAGTACGCAGCACAGTAAAGGGCATCTTTGTTTAAACGGAAAATAGAATCGTATAGTTCGGAAGAGACTTTACAAAACTCGAAATGGTTCTAGTTTTGTTATAAATATCTAATTGTAGTATTCTATGCCCATTTTTCTTGAAACTACTTTAATGAATGTATTGAAAAATAATATTTTAAAATAGAACCCCTACACCGATTTTGATGGAATTTATGGTGTTATGTGGTATGGTGTCGTAGTAGTTATGTTTTTGGAAATGAGGTGTAGTGACGTCAAATTAGGAGTGAAAACGCTCAGAGCTATCTCAAACTTTTTAAGCATCTTAAGGTTTCCAGTTCATTTTTGATTTTTTATTCAGGAGAGTACAGGTGGTCCGGGACGAAACTTGAAATTTTTTTTATTCATAAAAAACTGACCATTATTTGAAAAAAATCGGTTTTGTACTTTACACACCTATCTGAATATTACCTTTGAAGACGCATCTATGGAATAATAATTATTCTTCGCATGGCAGTAACTGCTGCACCGATATTGATGAAATCTGTTGTGATAATGGTAGATAATTTTGCTTAATTTTTGCATTGTCAGCGGAGTAATTAGCACAAAAAACAAGAATCATCGTAACAGCTCGAAATTTAGTTTTTTTTTATGGTCAGCCTCCCGCAAAGGCTGAAAGCCTATGGCGCTGTAGAAGCGCTGCGAGAGGATAAGTATCGGTTCACGTTAGATTTTAAACGCTGCAGGTTGTAGCCGTGGGGAAACAATTCCCCCAGCAGCTGATTCCACAGCGTCGAAGTTCTCCAAAAGAAGGAATGCTGGAGGAGACTGGTTCGGGGAGTAAGAACCTCGACCTGGTAAGGATAAGCTCGCACAGCTTCTCTAGTGTTCCTGGTTCGGACGGCCTTTGGTGTTATTATCTGGGAGAGCTCTCTCGAACATCTTCCGTGATAGAATCTGTAAAACAGGGATAGGTCAGCCACCCTCCTTCGATGTTCCAGACTGTAGAGGTCCTTTGTGAGGTTAGGCGTATCGATTAATCTAATTGCTCTTTTCTGGATAGTGTCCAGAAGCTTTAGAGAGTGTTTTGGAGCACATCCCCACACATGGGAGCAATACTCCAGCGATGGTCGGATCTGCGCCTTGTAGAGCAGCAGCAGTTACTCTGGTGTATATAACTTCCTACAGCGGAACAAGACTCCAAGCTTCTGGGATGCCGTTTTAGCAATGCTGACGACATGTTATTGTTGATATTGATCCCCAAAAGCTTGACGAAAGGTGATTTGACTATGGGGTGGCCCTCCATTTCCACTGTTGGTAAGCCATCGTGAGACTTCTTTGTAAGTGTTGTTGCCCGAGTTTTTTGTACGTTGAACTGTACTTTATTTGCTAATCCGCACTCGACAATTGGTTTGATATCTGCGTTGATCTGTGAGGCATGCTGCTGTCTACCGTCTCCTGGAATGATAGTGGCTTGCCTGGTTCCATGCACGACACTAATGTACTGTCATCTGCGAAGCTGTAGTTTGGATTGGATGTTATTTCCAGCAGCTCGTTGATGTACAGCAGAAACAGTGTAGGGGATAGGACAGATCCCTGAGGAACACCGGCGTTTATTGGAAATATGTCTGATGAACTGCCCTCGACTACAACAAACAGAGATCGGTCGTTCAAAAAGCTATTCAGCACCTGGCGCAGGCCAGATGGTAGTCCATAAGCAGCAAGCTTGACCAGAAGTCCCTCATGCCACACTCTGTCGAAAGCTTTCGAGCTTTTGTATATGAAGTAAACCTAAATATGTTTGTATTAATTCTGCTTGCATATTTACTTCTGCAGTGTGGCGTCTTGCTTGTTTGCCATTCTAAGACTTATTTACACATTCGTGAAACAAATTTTAAAGATCTCGCGGGAACTAAAAGGTACAGTGAGTAATGCAAAGCCGTATGATATTCAACTGATATTATGCCTCTCTCATAGAAATCTGCTCAGTTTTTTTTTGTTCTGTTCATGAAAGGAGTATTTGCGAGCTGCTGGAAATAACATCAAATTTAATCTACAGCTACGCAGATGACAGTACATTAGTGTCGTGCATGGAACTTGGCAAGCCACTATCATCCCAGGAGACGGTACGTCGGCGACAGCAGCATGCCTCACAGATCAACGCTGATATCAAAACAATTGTCGAGTGGGGATTAGCAAATAAAGTACAGTTCAACTGTTCAACGTACAGAAAGCTCAGGCAACAACACTTACAAAGAAGTCTCATGATGGCTTACCAACCGTGGATTTTTTATTTAATAATAATAAATAAATAAATAAAAACCAACCGTGGAAATGGAGGGTCACCCCATAGTCGAATCACCTTCCGTCAAGCTTTTGGGAATCAACATCAACAATAACATGTCCTGGCACGACCACGTCGTTAGTATTGCTAAAACGGCATTCCAGAAGCTTGGAGTTTTGTTCCGCTGTAGGAAGTTGTATACACCAGAGCAACTGCTGCTGTTCTACAAGGCACAGATCCGACCATCGCTGGAGTATTGCTCCCATGTGTGGGGATGCGCTCCGAAGCACTCTCTAAAGCTTCTGGGCACTATCCAGAAAAGAACGATTAAACTAATCGATACGGCTAACCTCACAAAGGACCTCCACAGCCTGGAACATCGAAGGAGGGTGGCTGACGTATCCCTGTTTTACAGATTCTATCACGGAAGATGTTCGAGTGAGCTCTCTCAGATAATAACACCACAGGCCGTCCGAACTAGGAAAACTAGAGAAGCTCTGCGAGCTCATCCTTACCAGGTCGAGGTCCTTACTCCCCGAACTAGTCTCCTCCAGCATTCCTTCCTTTGGAGAACTTTGACGCTGTGGAATCAGCTGCCGGGGAATTTGTCTCCCGACGGCTACAACCTGCAGCGTTTTAAATCTAACGTGAACCGATACTTATCCTCTCGCAGCGCTTCTACAGCGCCATAGGCTTTCAGCCTTTGCGGGAGGCCGACCATAAAAAAAAATTATGCGTTTACATCATGTTATAGGTTCCGCTTACAAAATGAAGGGATTACGTTTCTTGCATCAAGACAACCTTCTATCTTACGTCTTAGTTATTATACATTTTCCATCTCGCCCCTTATTCTTTCTTCAGTCACTTGGACCAAACTTCCCGTCCAACGCTCCTCAGACTTCCACAACTCTTAATTAAGCCGCCATTGTTCACCGAAAGGAGTTCTTCCTGCTTGGCTCACTAATCTCATTGGCGCTACGAATGCGTCTTGAGAAAGGAAAGTAAAAACTAAAGTAAATGTATGTATTATTTTTTTTTTATTGAAACAAGAAACCGCATCAACCACGCAGGGTTACTAGCGGTGAAGACGGTACAATTCATACATAGGTATTTATACTGATTAAATTTTAAAAAATAAATTAATGTCCTTGATAAATTTCACCACATTTTTGGGTTGTAGCAGAAGTACTTCTTTGATGTCGCTGGACAGGTGGTTGGATATTCTCTCGTTCAAATAAAACGTGCAGTCCATAAGGATGTGGGTCACTGTTACCCGTTCGTTACATGAAGGACAGACTGGACCTTCAGTTTGTTCGAATATATGCTTATGTGTAGCTAGAGTGTGTCCTACTCGTAGTCGTGACATAACAATTTGTTCTCTTCTATTAACAGGGACAGTTAACTTTGTGGTAACATTCGGGAGAATTTCGTGTAATTTGCTAGGACTACTGCTTCATTCTTCTTGCCACAGATTGGTTATATGTATTATTCTTGCTCATATCAAGTAGTTTGGAATACGGTAACATATAAGTAGTAAGCAATTGGTCTGCTATTAACAATCGTCACCTAGATGGAATTTATTGTTGCTAGAGCATAATCAGCAGCATCAGAAATCTTGAAATTTATAAATAACCTTTGCAGCATTTATGGGGAAGCCTCATAACAACAGATCTTGCTATATGTACACTCGTAAAGCTTTTATAAATCACTCACCACATATTGTAGCAGATAAAGCTTGTCATTTTGAGAACCATCTTCATCTTATATTACTTCCCTCACCGATAGGTGAGGGGAGTATTGTGATCGCGAAAATTTTCGATTTTGAGATAATACGCTTTTTGGGCGTTTTATGATGTCTACAAAACGAAAATCCACGTCACACATTTCCGTCGGTCTGTCTGTTTGTCTGTCTGTCGGTCTGTCTGTCTGTCGGTGTGTCTGTCTGTTGACCTTCTTCTTGCCTCCAAATCTCAGTAACCGCTGCATAGTTTTTGATGAAATTTGAGTAGGGATTGGTGTGGCCTCAAAATAGGAAATGCTGCTATAATTTTGAAAATCGGTGCACGGGCGGCGAAGCAATTAACAAAAAACTGAAAATTTCGAATGTTCCTCAAATTTCGTTTTTAGGCGTTTTTGGCGTTCCTGATCATTTTCAACTTTTTTTGAGTGGAATGAAATTTCGGCACAACATCACTACTTTGGCGAGGATGGAAAACACGTAGGATTTTTAAAAATCATTCCAGTGGCGGCGCGGCAAATAAGTGAAAATATAAAAACACATCAAACTCCATTTTTAGACGTTTTAAGGGTTCCTGATCGTTTTAGTTTTTTTTGGGTAGGGTTGAAATCAGGGTGCTTCGGGGGGGAGGGTTGTAAAACTCAAAAATTTGTTGTACTCATGATACTTTTCCTGCGGTCGGGCGAGCGATGGTTTTGGTTGCAAGGGTATCTCAGACTATAGCTTCATGCTATCGGAATATATGAAAACTCGTATCACCGGAATGTGTGGGAAATACTGAGTCAATCAAATTGACTAGATTTTTTTCTGCGATATATTGACTAATATATGGTCCTCTCTAATTTCCTAACATCGGTACCTACTCAAAAAATTCAACACACCAAATGTATCTGTTAGATATATTTTGGCTAAGTTGTATAATACAACTACATGCAAGCATCAGATTTTGAAGATACCTACAATTTTTTTGAAAGGTGTGTTGAAACTCAATTTGATAACTAACGGCTAATTGGTCGGTGTTTAATTATTCCAATCCTTACTGATATTGAAAATTGCTTAGAGTCAAAAATGGAAATTCTAGGAATTTTACTTTTTCCAACTTTTTTTTCGCAAAATTTATCAATACAGCGGATATAATTTTTCCGCGTTCTTGGAGGCCACATAATCATCAACTCTATATCTTGGAAGCTAGTTCTCAATACAAAAGATGCCTTCTCGGGTCAGATCTGTCTGTAACATATAGATGTTATTGTGACACAAGATTGAACAAACAACTCCAGTTTTAACAGGCGACAGAAAGGTTCTGCCGGTGCGCCATCTGGTACCCGAAGGTAACGGCAAACCAAGGAAATCGCTGCTGAACAGCAGTAGATTTCTTGGTGCGACGACACGGCGCGTCCGCTTGGCCACCAGAGAGCGCGGGTTCTATAATTATGCTGCTGCATATGAAAGCCAATATACGAGGGTTGCTCTATACCTCCGTCAACCCACCAGTACGCAAACAGCTGTTTCATGCTTATTAGCGATCATCAGTGTGCCATAGGTCGATTGACGGAGATAGAGAGCATCAGTATTTTCATGTCTACCAGACATGCGAAGCATGTTGTAGCAGGCGACAGAAAGGTTCTGCCGCTCATTATTTACTTGCTTCAGAATAATTATATTATTTTTATTAGTAGTTATTTATGCCCTACCCACCGACTCTATGATATAAACTATATTGTAACTACTTTTTCATGTAATTGAATTTTATAGAATGTTATATAAGATTAAAATATGAAATCATTTTATTTGACCTACATATATTTTGTTTCTCCAGTTTATATCATATTGATAACAGGATCTTCAGTACCCGTATATATTCTTTACTTCTCTTTGGAATGTTCATTACCAACTTTGTGATATACGAATTTGTTGTTTATTACAAATAATACCGTATCATGATTATGTAACTAACATAATTATACTTTATATATAAATGACCCGCAAATAGGGCATGACGAACACAAATATATTTTGAACCACAGTTCTGTGTACCTTGTACCGACAGCATCCCATCTCTAGTAAAAAGACTTGCCATCTGAGACATTAGTATTTTGTGTTTGTGTTTTGTTTTTGTTTGGATTGGATATTGTGATGCATATTAGTCTATCTGATGTCTTGCTTGAGTTTGGTTTTATATTTTTTCATTGAAATAGTTATTTATCAAATTAAAAACAGCTATATGAGTTTTCAGCAAGGCTTTGCATATCCACGGATTACATATTGAGATGTCAACACCCTCTAAACATGAATATTATTTTGGGTAAGCCAATTTACGGTACAAAGGTAGGCTGTTGGATATAATACGAAAAACGGGAATTGGTGAACTACCTCCATAACATATCCTTTTTTATTACAATACAAAGGTATTGTATCACACAGGTATTTATAATTATTTTTATAATTCTTATAGATAGTAACTGTCTTCTTTTTGTCAGGATAGTTGGGATGTTTCACATGTCTGGTAGACATGAAATCCTGATGCTCTCTATTTCCGTCAATCGACCTATGGCGCACTGATGATCGCTAATAAGCGTGAAACAGCTGTCTGCGTACTGGTGGATTGACGGAGGTATAGAGCAACCCTCGTAACTTCGGTTTTATTTAGAATTTGACTTGGTAGGTATTCAGCTACGATCTACAAGGCAGAATAATGAGAAAATATTGAAAACTATGAATCAAAATGCATCATACTTGGAGCGAAATATGAGTCGTAACATATGTTGCGCCACTGGTGGGTAGGCTCGCAGTCAGCTTAAAGCTTTGACTGCCCAATGCAGAGCTTTTCATGGTTTTAAATTACTTCATCTACGGATTTTCGGTTTTTGTCCGCAAGGGTTGAACGGGAATAATATGAGGGATGATGGGTTGGGGGAAAGCACGACGGTTCGCTGGGGAACGGAAGAAGGGTTCGAAATGTCGGATTTTCTTCCAGACGAAACTGTGTTGCATCCACTAGTGTAGATATATATTCTGGTACAACTTCGAAATGGGCTAATTTACCATTTTTCTTGGAATGGCTCTCTGGATACTGTGTAAAGCTTTCGCGGCCATCGTCCAATGAATTTGGGGTTCTTGGTTTTTTAGGCCGGCGTCGTTTAGCGTTAAAGCTTGACGTTTCGCCACCACGAGTGGATGGCATCTTCAGAAGCTACTTCACTTCGGCGACTGACGTCTGGTGGATCTGCACCTGTATTTATACCTGCTAATGGTGACGTGGCCCAACCAGGTAGCGTTGGTAGCCCCGCCCCTTCGCGATATGGTAGTGTCTGTAGGTCCTTTAGGATGGGTATCCATGTCCGGTTGACTTTCTGTGTTTCTTCTTTCCTATTGAAATTATTATGGTGTTTTTGTATTTCCATGGCTTCTCTTTGAAGTCTGGCATGGTATGAAGACGTTGCGGCAAGAACCTGAGTTTCTTCAAACTTGATCCTGTGACTTCCCTCCTTAATCGCATGTTCGGCAAAGGCTGATTTGTCCGTATGGCCTAGTCGACAGCTAGCCTTATGTTCTCAATTCTTGTGCTTATAGATCGCTTCGCTGTTCCTATGTATACACTCCCTCATGTGCATGGTATGCGATATACCCCCGGTGTTGTGAGTGGGTCTCTTTTATCATTCACCGTTCTCAAATATTCCTGTATCTTTCTTGTGGGCTTGTAGATGATCTTGACGTTTTCCTTTCGTAACAGTTTTCCTATTCTGTCTGTTATTCCAGGCACATAGGGTAGAAAAGCTTTTGCTATCGGTTTAGGTTCTGGTTTTGCCCTATTTCTTCTCATTGTTCTTATTTCCTTTTCTGTGTAACCATTTGCCTTAAGAGCATTCTTTAGATGTTCCAGTTCGGTGTCGAGTTCTTCTGGTTCGCACACTTTTCTAGCCCGTTCTGTCAGAGTTCTAATAATTCCGTACTTCTGTGATGGGTGGTGGTTTGATTCTTTATGTAAGTACCGGTCAGTATGAGTTGGCTTTCTATATACCTTGTGCTCTAAACTAACTCCTTTTCTTGTTAGAAGAACATCAAGGAAGGCGAGATTTTTGTTTTTTTCTACCTCCATGGTGAACTTGATGTTTTCATGCACGCTGTTCAGGTGTCCTAGAAATTCTTCGAGCTTTTCTCTTCCGTGATTCCAAATGACAAACGTATCGTCCACGTATCTGAGCCATATCTTGGGCTCGTATTGAGCGCGGATACCCATCCTAAAGGACCTAAAGACACTACCATATCGCGAAGGGGCGGGGCTACCAACGCTACCTGGTTGGGCCACGTCACCCTTAGCAGGTATAAATACACGTGCAGATCCACCAGACGTCAGTATTTTGGAAGTCGCCGAAGTGAAATAGCTTCTGAAGATGCCATCTACTCGTGGTGGTGCAACGTCAAGCTTTAACGCTAAACGACGCCGGCCTAAAAACCCAAGAACCACAAATTCTCTGGATAGTTTTTGACGAGACCGACCCATACAATATTTTTTAGAATTTTTACGATCTTCTTATTAGGTCAAAAATCAAAAAAAATTCGAAAAACTGCAGAATGACGTCACGGACCCCCTAATGAAGTTTGGCAACGCCGAAAGCTCGGTTTGGTTCTAGTTGCGGCGCTTACGTTTAGCTGTCGTGTTCTGTGAACACTAAATAAGCCGGTTCATGTTCCATGGTCGATGCCATTGACAGAAGTCTGTTGACTGTCTGACAGTGATAATACTGTTAACCATTCAACGATAACCTCATATGAAGAAGAAGATAACCTCAAATCTAAATATGACAACTTTGTGGCGACAATAGATGATAGCACGACGTCACTGGAACACAGATAACAATACAGCGATGTCAGATGCTTGAGGTCCGTATGTACGAAGGACGATTATTTTACAATGTCTATTTATAATTCAGCAATTCATTGAATTTGTCGCTCACATAAAACTACACTTACATATGGCACTAGTTAAATACTTAGATGATTAACGTGCATATGGTAGAAGCCTGTATTTTGAGAGGGATATGTTTAAAACGCCTACGTATTTCCAGTAAAATTTACCGACCATTCTGGTATACGGTGGCGGCAGTGACGTCACTAGCACCATAATTTGAATTTCAAACTCAAATTTTGCTGAAACTAGATGTATAAAAATTTTGAAAAAAATTGTATGAACATACATTCCCGTCAATTTTCCAATTCTCTTGAAAAAAAATGTATTTTCTGTGTGAATAAATTAGCCCATCGTCTTATGCAAGAAGAGACAGCTTAGGTGATAGGCCACAGCTGAATAACTAATTTCAAATAAGTTTCACAAGTAAACATTTAGTGAAATTTTCCACAGAACCAACTACAGACATCGTTGTTGGGCAATTCTAACTTTACCATTCTGGAAAACCTAGCATCAGACGCAGAAAATAGAGCTGAAGGGTGGTTCATCGGAAATCACTTGAAAATGAACAAAATGAAATCTAAGGAACTCGTCCTGCCGACTAATAGAAATGCTGTTACCAGTCGGTGCCTTCATCTGTACTATTGCTCATCATCATCATAGTCACAATGTCTTAACAGACATATTGTGATCTCCTAAAATACATTAAGTTGGAGCCAGAGTATTGCCGACATGAATATTATCAATAGTTTTGAGAACTGCAGCTCTCTATTGTTCGCGATTTACTGTCAGTTCAGTGGCGCTCTTGATACTCATATCTAGCAACTGTTTCGTCGTATCCACCCAGCGTGTAGGGGAACGGCCACGTCGCCGCCCACTCGGGGCGTGACCCTGAACTACAAGTTTCTCCATATTATCGCTTCTGTGAATATGTCCGAAGAATGTAAGCATTCTCATCGACACAATGGAGGATAGTCTCTTTGGATTACCGAGCTCGTCCAGTATGGAAACATTAGTTCGATGGGAGGTATAAGGAATTCTCAGCATTCTCCTCCACGTCCACATTCAAAAGCGTCTATGCGAGCTCGATCTGCCTTTTCAACAGTCCAAGTTTCCGAGGCATACAAAAATATGGAGAACACAAATGACTGAACCAGTGACATTTTGGTAGCTTTAGTGATGTTATGGCTACGCTATATTTTAGTAAGCTTTGTCATGGCGACAAGGACGATACATCGACTCCATGTACAACATATTTTTCTGTACGTGTCAAGATTTCAGAGGAGACACATACGTGCAAGCGTCAGATTCGTGCCAAATGAACGATGACCGTAAAGCCCTTAGACAAGGCGTTGACAAATAGCCTCCCTCAAATTTCGACAAGTCACGCGTTCGTGCTTAAACACGGCCCGTTTGGCCTAACGCAACGGGCCGGAGTGATTGATGCTTGCGCCGACGGCGTCGTAGTAGGCCTGGGTATAAGTAAAGTGACCACCTGTTGACGTCGGGATGCGTCGCCGCTCGGGTTGCTGCCGCCCTTAAATATACATCACGTATGATGGTGTGCGGCTTACCACCTACCACCGCACAATCGTCATGTGTGTGTGTGGCGAGGCTGCTTGGGACGGTATAAGGGTGATGTTCTCGTTCCTTCATTTTTATTAGGGCTTGGGGTGATACTCGTGCTTTCTCATGAATAAGGCAAAAAGTGAAGTCAAGTTGTTTTCAAAACTGTTGATAATGTTCGTGTCGGCAACACTCGCGATTTCTCACGTTACTCGTTTTACGAGTTTCTCTTGGGATATCTCAAAGATCTTTAATGCAGTAGTTTCCCATTTGTTTTCTGCATCCTCATGCCGTTGACCAGATGTATCTACTGGTTCATCCGCCTTTAGGGGCAATTTCTCACCCCAAGGACAAGAAGGTCTCCTGACTCTTGTCAACTCGTCCACCCAAAGCTGTTGGTTCAGAAGAGGTTACTGCTTATACCGACAGTAGTTCGGTTCCTTTTAGTCGCCTTTTACGACACGCAGGTTATACGATGGGGGATATTCTAACCCACCCCCACACGAGGGTTTCGCATTGTGGGTCTTCGTAATTTATCCACGAGTTCTGCGCATACAGGTTACAGAGATCATCCGGAACGCGGTGTGAGAAATTAGCGAAATCCACAACGCGTTGTGGGTACAAATTCCGATCAGTGATCGAATAGGGTCGTTCAGTGAAATTCCAATAACCATATTTATACGCATTTTCATGAAGTTACTTACATATAACATACAAAAAGAAATTTCAAGTTAATTGGATGAGAATCAAAAAAGTTACGCGCCTCCAAAGATTAAAATATTTCATGCACTCAAAATTCATCGCTGTGACGTCATTGGGTCGGTCGGCGAACCCATACCGGCTGGCGGCTGTACAGCGACAGCGGCAAGCATACGTTTGTGATAGGTTCAAGTGCTTTGGTTGACGCTAGCCTTTGTTTGATTGGGTGGTTTTTTCTAACACATTCAAAAATCCAGATTCTTCCACAATCATTTTATCGGTAGTGCTGCCACCAAAACCTCTAGATATGTAGGAGATAAGCCCATCAGTAGTACAAGCTATAAGATATTTGATAGTGTTACTTTTTTTATATTCTGACCAGGAGAATGACTGCAGGATTGGGTTTCTTGGTTTTTGGATAGAAATTTCGAAACAATCGATTATACACTGTACCTTTTTGAATTTTGTTCGAAAAGGTATCGATAAGCATTTTTTGATTTCCCATAGAGATTTCCACTGAATAAATAATTTTAAATGTTTGACTAATTTTGGAACGGTTTTTTTAACTATTGAGCAAACTGTTGATATTACAGAAATCGTCTGCTATAATTTTATATGGAGGATTAAGTTTCATTTTTTTCAAAGCTACAAATATATCGACTTTTGTTAACTTTATAGCAAGCAAGCATATTAATTATAAATAATGAGTGACTGGGTATCCCGATATAAATTTTCGGATTATTTTCTATAACAAAAGCAGTTCGCTTTTCTACAAGTTCCTTGTTGAATGATCCGAACTCGTAGCACTGGTTAAGGAGTAACATTATTTTGGAATATGTTTTAATGACATTTGTTTCTTCCTTCCCTTAGTGACTGCCTTTAGTATATTGCACTCAACATATTTTGATATAACTTTGACCTTTATATTGACTTGGACTCACTTATTTGTCGTCCAACGTTCCCTCTCTCGTTGTCTTCAGTACATTCTAGTTCTACTTGCGAAACATTGGTGCTAGATTCGCTGCTTGGTGACGAACATCGAGTTTTTTTGTGCTGGTACTAGGTTTATCTAAATCTCATTTTCGTTGTCTTAAGGAAAACATTCCGAGGATCTCTAGCGTGTAAGGCTTGTAGGTCTTTTTGACAAACAAAAATGTGCAGAACTACTTCCGGTTTCATCTTAAGTTTTACATCTTTCATAAAGTTGTAACACATGTAATTTTCAACATCTTCCTCAAACTTAAACAAAATATACAAGACTGAGATACACATTTGAAGTAGGAATATTTTGTAGGCTGAGTATCCACGATTTTCTACCCAAAATACAGAAACGTGAGACACAACAACTAGATAATATAATACAAAACAATTTTTTCTACATAATTAAAATACATACGAATTTTGGTTACATCAAAGGACTGAAAACAGCCTTTCACACGTTCCACATATCTATGAGATTTGATTTCTACAATACTTTTATAATTGTTAGGTATATGATTATTATAGTTCAGTATTTGGATTAAAAAAATATACTTGCTTCTCTTGCGTTTTAGTGTACCAGTACCAGCAAAATCTGCTAACAATTGAATCTTGATAATAATACTTAGTCAAAAAAATACTTACATTAAAATGGTCCTGACAGCAATACTTTGTTGACTTATCGCTCACAAATTCATCTCTACGTACAGCTCTCTGCCATAATTTCCTGATTTTTATATTTCGTGGCAAACCAATAAAAAATTCATCAGGAGTGGTCACTGTCATATTTTCACATTGGGGAACCATACAATATTTATAATTTTTCTTCATCTGTCCTCCTTCCATTATTATACTCAGTATCAACGAATTCGAATAGCTTGGTAAGTATTCAGTGTCGATGAAACAGTTAAATAAATTATCCAATAGACGCGTATGCAGTTCACAAAGCTTGCATATAGCAAGTAGGATGTGCCACAGCGTTATTATTTACCAAGCACCCGTACAATGCGTGGCCAAGATGCCGCGCCGCGCCGGTCGGAGGGGTATAGTGACGTCACCGTCGCACACTCGCAAGTGCCGCGCGTTTTCAGTTTGCAGCACTTTGATAATTTATTAGAATATGAAATCGAGCTCAGAAAATTCTGAAATTTTGCACAGCTGCTAAACTCAATACGCCCTTTTAGAATATGCAATAAAAAAATATGCTGCATATACATACGGGTATTGCTTCAGATCGTTCTGTATTGGTCAAACTCAGTCGTCCTACCATTTTTCAGCAAGTGAGTCGATTTTACAACACTACGTACAGCTTCCAGACTTTTATAAATTAAGTTACATAGACAAATGTCCAAGCTGTGACTAGGCAAAAAATCGGTCGTATATAATAAAACCGTTTTTTCACTCCCTCCAAAAAAGCGTGAGTGTTGTCGAGCAGGAAAGGGAAATCGTGATAGCACACGTCTGGGAAACGTTTTCCTTCCGGCTGGTTGGCCTCACTTTTAGAGAATATCTTTATTGGCGCGCTACACCAGCCATGAGACGATGTTTTCCGGTAGAACAGACGATTTTCTACACATTACACGCCCAGCCCTACACTTATATAGGTTTTCTCAGTTGGGAACCGATTGGCCTTCGATTGTCACACAACGGCGTACGTGATACAGGGTTTAATTTAGAGGGGTTATTAGGTTTTCAGGTTCTGATTGTTTAAGTAGGTAAAGGTAGGAAAGGACTACGGAGTTTATGTACCTAGGGGTTAGGTTAGGTTAGGGGGGTCAAACGTACAGGCCGGGTTAGGTAGCCCCAACACTGCAGCCATTAGCTTATTGTATTGTCCTGTGTGCTTGTTAATCGGTGAAGTGTTTTGTGACCTTGATGAGATCCAAGAGTCTCTTCACGATATCTCGATTGGGCAGTGATTTGGGGTTGTTTGGCCCTATCAGTCTGAATCTGCACCAGCGTAGGGCCTCACATTCAAAGATTATGCGAGAGGCTGTTTCGTCGTCCTCGTCACATAGTCTGCATATTGGGTTTTCTTTGAAGATCCCTAATGTGTGTAGATGTTTTCTTAGGCCGCAGTGTCCGGTTAGGAGGCCGGCTATTAGCCTAGTTTCTTTCCTATTCAGTTTTAGGATCTCTGCAGCTAGTTTTGGTGTGGGTTGTTTCACCATCAGCTTGCTGTGTCTGAGCTTTGGATGTGACTGCCAGTATTTTAGGTGTTGTGAATACACCTAGGGGTAATCATAGAGCAAAATGGAGAGGAGAAAGAAAAAAAACAGGCAAGGATCATCAAAGGAAACCAGAAGTATGGAGCCCTGAAAAATCTTATGAAATCCAAATATGTATCCAGAAAGATCAAAGAGAGAATTTATACAACTGCTATAAGACCAATAGCGACATATGCTTGTGAGACGTGGACGATGAATAAAGAGGAGGAAGAAAAAATTATAAGATGGGACAGAGAAACGTTGAGAGCTATTTATGGAGGTGTAAGGACAAACGAGGGATGGAGGAGAAGAACAAACCAGTAACTGGAAGACATGTATGAGAACCCCAATATTATAGCAGTCATCAAAGCGCAGAGAATAAGGTGGCTGGGACATGTGGAGAGGCTGAATGGGACGAGAATGGCAAAACTAGTTCTCAACCGGAAACCAAAAGAAAAAAAAGGAAGGGTAGACCAAGGGAGAGATGGCTGAAGAAGGCAGAAGATGAAAATTAACATTAAACATTGAAAAGAGAAGACGGCAGACAGAAATAGGTGACGTGGAGTAGTCCAGGATATACTCAGAAATAGGTGGTGAAAGTATCCAAAGACAATTCTAAGTTATATAAGTTTTAGCGGTATAAGATCAGACTGTACTCATTTCTGCCCTAGGCCTTCATGGCCTGTTGTACAAAATAATAATAATAAAAGTAGTTTTCCCCCTTATCGATATTCGACCGGGAGTCACCTTACCACAATTTTTTCCTAAATCCTGAAATTTTTTTAGGTGAACGGAATTCTACCCGTTTTGGCTAATGTAACAAATTCCAAAACTGCATCTAATATATACAAGGTTATTGGTAATTCGATACAGATATTTGGTGAGGTAATAGTAGAGATGGTAAGCTATAAAATTGACCATATAATTTCTGACAGTTTCCGAGATAAATTGAATTTTGCAGATTTTTATAAAAATGCATACCTCTGAAACAAAAACAACTGAATACTGCTGTATAATGGGAAAAACGATATTAAACAACTTTTGTATAAACACACTTTTATACAATCATTATTTACTGGGATATACAGGGTGAGTTTTTAGCACCGACTCGGGTCGATAACTCCACTATTGTAGAGGATAGTGAAAAAAGTTGTGTATAAAAGTTGTAGCCTTGGATATGCTCCTTGCTCAGAAAATATTTGTGAACATGCATTTTTTTAAATGAGACACCTTATAATATGATTCCATGTTCAAATTCTACTAATGATTTCCGTTCCTCCAATATAGGGTATTGTTAAATTATACAGGGTATTTTAGAAGTTATGACCATTTTTATATCCAAATCGCTGTCAAACGAACGTACTGTATATCAAAAAGTAATTAATGAAAAGTTATTTTTTTACATAAAAAGATTAAAAATGTCCTCTAGTTTTAAAATCGGCTATAAAAAAATCCCGTGACGCATATTCGTATATAGGGTGATGTAGAATGCAAAATCCAGATTTTCTCTTTTTTTTAATGTAACTTCCAATATTTTATTATTCCAAAGACTTGCTTTTAATATGCTCTTTTATCTTTGTATAGCACTTGCTGTACCTACGTCTATTAGTATCCGAGATATTTCGATTTTTATATAAATTTAAAATATAGCTTCTATTTGTGTACTGAAATTCATTTATCTTGAGAAAGTACTATCTAATCTGTTTTTTCTTTGATGAGCAACTAAGTTACAAAGTCATGCTACTATTTCATGAAGTCAAAACCCTAAATCATCGAGATCATAAAGTCAAGTATGCCAAGGAAACAATTTTGTAGGCGTGATGCATTATTATGAAGCAGATTCACCAGGTAGGCTTTGAAAAATTGACAGTTGTCACAACCTGCTCAATAAATCCGTACTGTGTGAAAAACCAGCTTTAAAAATAAATTTTTTCATTGACGGTATTTAGGAAAATCTTTGAGAAATTGTCTACTTGCCTCTAGAATATATCAACTATGAACAGCAATATCCAGAACGGAGATACTCTAAAACTAATGCGTTTGAAAGATTGAAGAATCGTTGTATTAGGACCGTGTCGCTTAATATTTCATAGCCTACCTGATATATCTGCTTGATAATTACGCATGACGTCTATAAAATTGTTTCCTCAGCACACTTGACCTATATTATCTCGTTCATTCAGTGTTTTGACGTGATCAAGTACTAGTATGGCCTTATATTTTAGTTGTTTGTTTAGCAAAAATAAAATTTGTTAGTATTTTCTCAAAATAAATAAATTTTAGTCAACAAATAGAAGGTATATTTAAAATTTGTAGAAAAATCAAAATATCTCAGAAACTGGTGAATGCAGCCATAACAAGTGCTATGCAAAGATGAAAGAACATATTAAAAGTATTTTTTTTGGTATAATAAAATATTGGGGGTTACATTTAAAAAAAGAGAGAAAATCTAGATTTTGCATTCTACATCACCCTGTATACGAATATGCGTCACGGGCTTTTTTTATAGCCGATTTTAAAACTAGAGGATATTTTTAATCTTCTCATGTAAAAAAAAATAATTTTGATTCATTACTTTTTGATATACAGTACGCTCATTTGACCGCGATTTTGATACAAAAATGATCATATCTTTTGAAATACCCTATATAATGGAACAATATCCTATATCGGAAGAACGGAAATCATTATTAGAATTTGAATATGAAATATGGAATCTCATTTATAAAAAATACATGTTTGCAGCACCACGTAGTTATGGATCACCCTGTATAAATCAAAATATTTTCTGAGCAAGGAGCATATCCGTGGCTACAACTCTTATATACAACTTTTTTCGCTATCTTCTACAGTAGTGGAGTTATCGACCGAGCCGGTACTAAGAACTCACCCTGTATACTATATTCCATATATAATGGGCACCCTATATAAGCATCTAAGCATCTTTGTCGAAGTAATGAAGGATTTGAAATGAGTAACCTGAACCCCCGCCCAAGTTAGAGTTAGCCCCTTTCATTTTCCGCGATGTATAACGTAGTGAACTCGCCTGCGTGTGTTTTCCGCACATTTGTACCCCCGGGGACCCTGAAGCCCCGCTTTCGTTAAGGCAAGGGGGAAGGGGGCACCTCCAAATAGTGATGAAATAGTCAGCTGGGGCGACAATGGGAGGCCGGCCGGGCGAACGCGAGTTTGATGAAGACGACTGGCCCGCTAGGGACACCACGCATTCTCGGAGGTGAAGCGATGCGAACAAGCGACCACGCTAATGGCGCGTCCACATTCGAGCGTTTTAAGGTAGGCGCACATAAATCGGCATCGGACGAATTTAATGGACCAGCTCACATACGTGCGGACGGTAGGCATCGAATTTTCAAAATCACGTGCTCTGAAAGAGAGATCTGAAATTTTTTATTTTTGTCAAACGAGACTGGCACTCAAAACTGCGACTGGATTTGTAATCAGCACCTTCAAGTTATCCGAAATGCGAGGCTTCATCTCAATAGAAAGCCAAATAAAGATTTTAGATTTTTTTAGGTTCACCCTCCCGCCCGAGAGATCTGAAATTTTTTATTTTTGTCAAACGAGACTGGGACTCAAAACTGCGACTGGATTTGTAATCAGCACCTTCAAGTATCCGAAATGCGAGGCTTCATCTCAATAGAAAGCCGAATAAAGATTTTAGATTTTTTTAGGTTCACCCTCCCGCCCGAGAGATCTGAATTTTTTTTATTTTCGTCAAACGAGACTGGGACTCCAAACTGCGACTGGATTTGTAATCAGCACCTTGAAATTATGCGAAACGCGAGGTTTCATCTCAATAGAAAGCCAAATAAAGATTTTAGATTTTTTTAGGTTCACCCTCCCGCCCGAGAGATCTGAAATTTTTTATTTTTGTCAAACGAGACTGGCACTCAAAACTGCGACTGGATTTGTAATCAGCACCTTCAAGTTATCCGAAATGCGAGGCTTCATCTCAATAGAAAGCCAAATAAAGATTTTAGATTTTTTTAGGTTCACCCTCCCGCCCGAGAGATCTGAAATTTTTTATTTTTGTCAAACGAGACTGGGACTCAAAACTGCGACTGGATTTGTAATCAGCACCTTCAAATTATCCGAAATGCGAGGCTTCATCTCAATAGAAAGCCAAATAAAGATTTTAGATTTTTTTAGGTTCACCCTCCCACCCGAGAGATCTGAAATTTTTTATTTTTGTCAAACGAGACTGGGACTCAAAACTGCGACTGGATTTGTAATCAGCACCTTCAAGTATCCGAAATGCGAGGCTTCATCTCAATAGAAAGCCGAATAAAGATTTTAGATTTTTTTAGGTTCACCCTCCCGCCCGAGAGATCTGAAATTTTTTATTTTCGTCAAACGAGACCGAGACTCAAAACTGCGACTGGATTTGTAGTCAGCACCTTGAAAGTATGCGAAACGCGAGGTTTCATCTCAATAGAAATCCAAATAAAGATTTTAGATTTTTTTAGGTTCACCCTCCCGCCCGAGAGATCTGAAATTTTTTGTCAAACGAGACTGGGACTCAAAACTGCGACTGGATTTGTAATCAGCACCTTCAAGTATCCGAAATGCGAGGCTTCATCTCAATAGAAAGCCAAATAAAGATTTTAGATTTTTTTAGGTTCACCCTCCCGCCCGAGAGATCTGAAATTTTTTATTTTCGTCAAACGAGACTGGGACTCAAAACTGCGACTGGATTTGTAATCAGCACGTTGAAATTATCCGAAATGCGAGGTTTCATCTCAATAGAAAGCCAAATAAAGATTTTAGATTTTTTTAGGTTCACCCTCCCACCCGAGAGATCTGAAATTTTTTATTTTTGTCAAACGAGACTGGGACTCAAAACTGCGACTGGATTTGTAATCAGCACCTTCAAGTATCCGAAATGCGAGGCTTCATCTCAATAGAAAGCCAAATAAAGATTTTAGATTTTTTTAGGTTCACCCTCCCGCCCGAGAGATCTGAAATTTTTTTATTTTCGTCAAACGAGACTGGGACTCCAAACTGCGACTGGATTTGTAATCAGCACCTTGAAATTATGCGAAACGCGAGGTTTCATCTCAATAGAAAGCCAAATAAAGATTTTAGATTTTTTTAGGTTCACCCTCCCGCCCGAGAGATCTGAAATTTTTTATTTTTGTCAAACGAGACTGGGACTCCAAACTGCGACTGGATTTGTAATCAGCACCTTGAAATTATGCGAAACGCGAAGTTTCATCTCAATAGAAAGCCAAATAAAGATTTTAGATTTTTTTAGGTTCACCCTCCCACCCGAGAGATCTGAAATTTTTTATTTTTGTCAAACGAGACTGGGACTCAAAACTGCGACCGGATTTGTAATCAGCACCTTCAAGTTATCCGAAATGCGAGGCTTCATCTCAATAGAAAGCCAAATAAAGATTTTAGATTTTTTTAGGTTCACCCTCCCGCCCGAGAGATCTGAAATTTTTTATTTTCGTCAAACGAGACCGAGACTCAAAACTGCGACTAGATTTGTAATCAGCACCTTGAAATTATGCGAAACGCGAGGTTTCATCTCAATAGAAATCCAAATAAAGATTTTAGATTTTTTTAGGTTCACCCTCCCACCCGAGAGATCTGAAATTTTTTATTTTTGTCAAACGAGACTGGGACTCAAAACTGCGACTGGATTTGTAGTCAGCACCTTCAAGTTATCCGAAATGCGAGGCTTCATCTCAATAGAAAGCCAGATAAAGATTTTAGATTTTTTTAGGTTCACCCTCCCGCCCGAGAGATCTGAAATTTTTTATTTTCGTCAAACGAGACCGAGACTCAAAACTGCGACTGGATTTGTAATCAGCACCTTGAAATTATGCGAAACGCGAGGTTTCATCTCAATAGAAATCCAAATAAAGATTTTAGATTTTTTTAGGTTCACCCTCCCGCCCGAGAGATCTGAAATTTTTTATTTTTGTCAAACGAGACTGGGACTCAAAACTGCGACTGGATTTGTAATCAGCACCTTCAAGTTATCCGAAATGCGAGGCTTCATCTCAATAGAAAACCAAATAAAGGTTTTAGATTTTTTTAGGTTCACCCTCCCACCCGAGAGATCTGAAATTTTTTATTTTTGTCAAACGAGACTGGGACTCAAAACTGCGACTGGATTTGTAATCAGCACCTTCAAGTTATCCGAAATGCGAGGCTTCATCTCAATAGAAAGCCAAATAAAGATTTTAGATTTTTTTAGGTTCACCCTCCCGCCCGAGAGATCTGAAATTTTTTATTTTTGTCAAACGAGACTGGGACTCAAAACTGCGACTGGATTTGTAATCAGCACCTTGAAATTATCCGAAATGCGAGGTTTCATCTCAATAGAAAGCCAAATAAAGGTTTTAGATTTTTTTAGGTTCACCCTCCCACCCGAGAGATCTGAAATTTTTTATTTTTGTCAAACGAGACTGGGACTCAAAACTGCGACTGGATTTGTAATCAGCACCTTCAAGTTATCCGAAATGCGAGGCTTCATCTCAATAGAAAACCAAATAAAGATTTTAGATTTTTTTAGGTTCAACCTCCCGCCCGAGAGATCTGAAATTTTTTATTTTCGTCAAACGAGACCGAGACTCAAAACTGCGACTGGATTTGTAATCAGCACCTTGAAATTATGCGAAACGCGAGGTTTCATCTCAATAGAAATCCAAATAAGGATTTTAGATTTTTTTAGGTTCACCCTCCCGCCCGAGAGATCTGAAATTTTTTATTTTTGTCAAACGAGACTGGGACTCAAAATTGCGACTGGATTTGTAATCAGCACCTTGAAATTATCCGAAATGCGAGGTTTCATCTCAATAGAAAGCCAAATAAAGGTTTTAGATTTTTTTAGGTTCACCCTCCCACCCGAGAGATCTGAAATTTTTTATTTTTGTCAAACGAGACTGGGACTCAAAACTGCGACTGGATTTGTAATCAGCACCTTCAAGTTATCCGAAATGCGAGGCTTCATCTCAATAGAAAGCCAAATAAAGATTTTAGATTTTTTTAGGTTCAACCTCCCGCCCGAGAGATCTGAAATTTTTTATTTTTGTCAAACGAGACTGAGACTCAAAGCTGCGTCTAGATTTGTAATCAGCACCTTGAAATTATCCGAAACGCGAAGTTTCATCTCAGTAGAAAGCCAAATAAAGATTTTAGATTTTTTTAGGTTCACCCTCCCACCCGAGAGATCTGAAATTTTTTATTTTTGTCAAACGAGACTGGGACGCAAAACTGCGACTGGATTTGCAATCAGCACCTTCAAGTTATCCGAAATGCGAGGCTTCATCTCAATAGAAAGCCAAATAAAGATTTTAGATTTTTTTAGGTTCACCCTCCCGCCCGAGAGATCTGAAATTTTTTATTTTCGTCAAACGAGACCGAGACTCAAAACTGCGACTGGACTTGTAATCAGCACCTTGAAATTATGCGAAACGCGAGGTTTCATCTCGATAGAAATCCAAATAAAGATTTTAGATTTTTTTAGGTTCACCCTCCCGCCCGAGAGATCTGAAATTTTTTATTTTTGTCAAACGAGACTGGGACTCAAAACTGCGACTGGATTTGTAATCAGCACCTTCAAGTTATCCGAAATGCGAGGCTTCATCTCAATAGAAAGCCAAATAAAGATTTTAGATTTTTTTAGGTTCACCCTCCCGCCCGAGAGATCTGAAATTTTTTATTTTCGTCAAACGAGACCGAGACTCAAAACTGCGACTGGATTTGTAATCAGCACCTTCAAATTATCCGAAACGCGAGGTTTCATCTCAATAGAAAGCCAAATAAAGATTTTAGATTTTTTTAGGTACACCCGCCCGTCCGAGAGATTTGAAGTTTTTATTTTTGTCAATACTATAACATAATTTATACAAAAATGGGACAGATAACAGTTTTCTTCTAAACTCCAGTAGAGAGCAATAGGATATTATGCATCTACTGTGATAATTTAATGAGTTATGCAAAATGTTAATGATACGCTGCCAGAATCAAACTGCATGAAACTTGAAGAACATCTGTAAAAATTAATAAAACAGCCACCTATTTGCTAGAGTACTCCATTGCTTTAGAAATGATGACAGTATACAGGGTTACTGGTAGCTCGACCACTTTCCTGCAGGAAGTGATAGAGGGACTCAAATGCAATAGATTCAACCCCCCATATGTAATTCCGAAAACCGATAGTTTTCGAGATAATTAACATTCAATGTTTTTCAACGATATCCTAAATTTAGAAAAAACCCTGCTGTCGATTTTAGTAATTTCCAATTTAGTTTTTTACTGACACATACGCAAATCTAATTTAGTATTTAAATGTGTAAAAATACTAAACAGTTTCAGACTACATACAATTATTTAAAAAATAAAGAACAAAATGTTTACATTCACCGCGAAAGAAAATTGTCTAGCTCAAAAAAAGATACATAACCAGTCAAACAAGTTATTTTAAAAACTTCCTTATCTGATGGCCTATTCCAAGGACAAGAATGACAGTACGACTACAAGTAACTATTTAACAAAATTTATCAACATAATACAGAATCATCAACAACATGATATTCCAGCATGATGGTTGTCCAGCACATTACCGTATCACAATTCGGCAGTTGGTGGACAACACATATCCGAACAAATGGATAGGGAAGGATGAACCCATCCCATGACCTGCGCGGAGCCCAGATCTGACAACTCTTGATTTTTACGTCTGGGGTCACATGAAGCATTGGCTTACGAGACTCCAGTTAATGCTGCTGACGAACTAAGGTAAAAAATTATCAATGCGGCGGAGGAGATGAAACGAACTTTTTCAACACGAGTTACAAAGACCGAAGTGAGTAAGCGGATCCCTACTTGTATCCGAAATCAAGGGCAACACATTGAGCAAGATCTCTAGAAACTTTGAGTGGATTTAATTGAAAGGTTATTAGGTAGGAAAGATTGTGTAGCGATTTATTCAACCGTTTGTATAATTTTTTTGAGCTAGATAATTTTCTTTCACGGTGAATGTAAGAATTTTGTTGATTATTTTTTAAATATTTGTATTTATTTAGTTTGGAACATTTTAATACTAAGTTAGCTTTGTGTTGTGTTAGTTAAATACTAAAATAAAAATTATCAGAGTCAACAACAGGTTTTTTTCTTAGTTTAGGATCTAGTGTGGAGATTTGGACATTTGGTTGAAAAACATTAAATGTTAATTATCTCGAAAACTATCGGGTTTCGGAATTACACATGGGGGGGGGGGGTTAAATCCATTACATTTGAGTCCCTCTATCACCTCTTGCAGGAAAGTGGTCGAGTTACCAGTAACCCTGTATACGTATACGCTCTCCAGCTCAATTTTGCGTAGATTAAGGTTGGCGGGTACGAATGACCAAATACCCTCCAGAGGTCGCCGCAGATCAAGATGTATCGTTTTGGAAAACATTGTGTTTCGACATCGATCATTCTCTATCAGTGAAACAGATGGGACGTACGTCCCAGTTACAATACCGCAGATAAAATGCCTCGCGCCTGATTTTTCGTACGATGGTTTCTATTTCCATGTACTGTTCGAAAAAAGTTTTGTTTATGTTTGCATGCGTTATAAAGTCAGACTTTTTTGTCGTGTTGTGGTGATCCGGAACGCGCTCCTGGCTGTCATACGTTAGAACGCACCTTTAGCTGTCAGGCTGCCAAAGTTTGACATTGACGGCAGTGACAAATGGTAGAAGGAAAAGATTAAAATTTGTCGTTATAATATAAGTGTACGAGTGTAGTCAATTGATGAAGTTCAGTTAAGTAATTTATTTGATTATCCTATATTGTTCAGATATTTTGATACTTGTCAGATCATAAGTGACTTTCTATGTTGATTTTCAATCGGTGTTAATTGTCAATCCGTGTTCACAGAAAAAGATATTGTTCTGTGATGCTTTTGGTTGTTGTGTTTGGTCACTGGAATAAAGTAGTGGGTTATGGGATTCGTTGCTATGGTTTTGTTGATAGTTTGTTTATTAATTACGAGAGGGGATTGTTTTTGGTAAAACGCAACAAGCTGGAGACCAAAATTTCAACACAGGAGTTTTTGAGTCTTTTTCACGAATATTTGCAGGTATGTTGTCTTTTGAGTTTGTATTATTAACTAGTGTGGTCTGGCTACTATTTTTGGAGTGTTTCACAAGGTATATACCATACATCCTGCTTTTGAGACGATACTATATGGCGTTGGGTCTCTGATTTCCGTCTACTCTAGGTATTGCAGGCTAATGGTGAACAGAGATAACTCTGTCTTATTTATCAGTATCGATTTCAACCTTTACTGATTTCTCTTTATTTATGTATGATATTTATTTACGGAAGGCCGATGCCTGGTAACAACCCAGGTCGGACCTATTCCAATTATCTCCTTTAGTTACTCCTTTATATGGTTGATTATATTTATTTATATATGCTGATATTTTACATTTTTCCACATTCTATCCATTTTTCTCTCCCTGACGTTGAACAGAGACCTAGCCCACCATGTATTATTATTATTATTTATTATTTAGACTGTGAATGTTTATAACCATTTCTTTATTATGCCATATCAATAACAAGAGCCAGTTCACCACTATTATTAAGACATTTTGAATCGTATATTTCAACATATCAATATAAATACCTCACCAGTAAAATATCTGAAACACAAAGCACGCATGATTTGATAAATACAAGAATCAAGTAATAAAATAATAACATAAACACTCAGCACTCATGATTAATAAATACAAAACAATTGTTAAGAAACAAATAAAAAAAACCATATTATCATAACATTTCTGTGTTTTGATTTCATTCTCTCTGAGTTGGTACACATGCATGCTAAAAGAATCTGGTTACCATGGGCACACATACAACATTGGGTTCTAAATTCCACCACTAGACGTCTTGATCACTTTGGCTATTTCTAAATTTGGTATCGGTTTTGACAGTGACCAGTTGCTCACTACAGTGTGTATCTCAATTATACTATCTTATTTTCTAGAGTTGTAACTGGGGCCAGTGAAATTGATAACGGTGTTGGCTTTTGAGTGGCGAAAGCTCACGCAAGGACCATTCTTGGTTACAAGTGTATTAGTGACAAAATCATAACATTACGTATCAATGCGAACCCTACACCGATCAACAGTGCAAATCTATGCACCTACGTCAAATTCGGACGAGGAAACGATCGAATCTGGAGTCTGCACTTGAATCTCTTTCGAATCGGGAATGGTCCTTATTTTGGGCGATTTTAACTCAAAGGTTGGTCAAACTATGGATGATGAACACTTAGGGCACATATTGGTAAATTCGGTCTTGGTGTGAAAAATGAAAGGGGTCAACGTCTGCTTCAATTCTGTCTTGACCATAATTTCTCAATTGCCAACACTGTTTTCACAACATCCACGGCGCTTGTATACTTGGACCTCTTCCGACGGACGATTTCGTAATCAAATTGATTACATTTTAGTTCGTACACGGTGGAAGTAAGACTCTACCAGATTCTGACTGCGGCTCAGACCATCAATTACTTCTGTGCGAACTTCAGTTAAAACTGAAGGTATGTCCACGTTCTAAGCGGATAGTACGGATGGAGATCGCTGACCCTGCTCCTTTTTGGTCAAAATGTTCAGAGCTTTTTCGGGATGCCTCTATAACGGATATGTCAAATTCAAACGATGTGTGGCTATCATTCAAAAATGTGCTCTTACATGCTGCCCAGATAAGTCAACCAAAGAGTAGCATTCAACCAAAACAACAATGGATTAGTAGCCACACATTGTCTGTTATTTAGGCACATAGATGCCTTAAGATCTTAGGTCTTGATTCAAATACAAAGCAAAACGCATATAGACAGCTCTCACGCGAGATTCAGAAACTATGCCGAAGAGATAAGAACTCTTATATACAGCAATTGTGCCAGGAAATAGAGATGCATACCTACACTAATCATCCGAAAGAGATGTTTTTTAAGGTCAAATGCCTCAGTCGGGATTTTAAACCCAAATCTTGGGCTGTTAAAAATCCCGACGGACAGCTAATTACAAACTTGCATGAGGTTATTGAGGTATGGCGAAATTACCGTGAAAACCTGTACCATGAGGATGGCCCTCAGACCCTCTCATTGGATTTTGAATATGAACCTGATATTCTTTTGTCTCAAGTGGAACATGCCCTCAACAAGTTAAAAACTAATAGAGCTACAGTTATTGATGCTATTTCTGCCGAAACATTAAAATGCTTGGGTGAAGACGGAATCTCTCTTTTATATAACATTTGTAAGAGGGTCTGGTCCTCCGGTGTTTGGCCAGATGAAGTGTGCACATCCATTTTTGTTCCACTTCATAGAAAAGAATCTCCAACAAATCCAGACAATTATCGCCTACTTTTGTTAATCTCTCATGCAAGCAAGGTTCTACTATATATTTTACAGTCTCGTTTGGAGGGTTTTATTGGCTGGCAAATTTCTCAGGCGCAGGCAACTTTCGTGAAAGGACGCGGTACGCGTGAACAGATCTTAAACTTAAGACAGCTTATTGAAAAATCCAGAGAGCATTATTTTCCCGTTTTTATTTGCTTTGTGGATTATTCTAAGGCATTTGATAACGTAAAGTGGTCTAACCTGTGGGAAATCCTTATCTCCGTGGGAGTCCCTTACACTTAGTATTTCTCATACAGCAACTCTATGAGTGTAGCTCAGCTCGTGTAAGGATTGATGGTAACCTGTCTGGTCAAACAGCATCCAGAAAAGGAGTTCGTCAGGGATGCGTATTATCTCCGATGTTATCTAACATTTACTCTGAATTTGTGATGAGACAGGTAATGGACAACTGGAATGGCAGTATAACTATTGACGGAGGCAAAATATCTAACTTAAGATTTGCTGACGATAGAACCCTTATTGCTGCTTTTCAGGAAGAATTAGTAGCTCTATTGAACGTTTTAGAACAACACAGTGCAGCATATGGTCTTGGTATTAACTACAACAAGACCAAGGTTATTATCGTAGATAGAGAGTATGACAATCATCGAGAAATAAAGTCAATAGGCCGTTGTGAGGTAGTTCAAAGTTTTGTGTACCTCGGTTCTTTGATCGACAATTCAGGTAGCTGTGAGAATGAGATTCGACGGCGCGTTCAACAGGCACGGGTGGCCATCACAAAGCTTACTAAAATATGGCGTGACCATAACATCACTAAACCTACCAAAATGTCACTGGTTCAGTCTCTTGTGTACTCCATATTTTTGTATGCCTCGGAAACTTGGACTGTTAAAAAGGCATAGATGCTTTTGAAGTGTGGACGTGGAGGCGAATGCTGAGAATTCCTTATACCGCCCATCGAACTAATGTTTCCATACTGGATGAGCTCGGTAATCCAAAGAAATTATCCTCCATTGTGTCGATGAGAATGCTTATATTCTTCGGACATATTAACAGAAGCGATAATATGGAGAAACTTGTAGTTCAGGGTCACGTCCCGAGTGGGCGGCGCCGTGGCCGTTCCCCTACACGCTGGGTGGATACGACGAAACAGTTGCTGGATATGAGTATCAAGAGCGCCACTGAACTGACAGTAAATCGCGAACGATGGCGAGCTACAGTTCTCAAAACTGTTGATAATATTCGTGTCGGCAATACTCTAGCCTCGACTTCATAAATTTTACGAGCTCACAACATGTCGGTTAAGACACTGTGACTATGACGATGAACTGGGGCCAACGGTATACGACAATGTATTTAACTCTTCAACATAAAAGCAGCTTAACCAAAGAATGCCCATCACAGCTATACCCCGTACAAGTAAAGAACGAATGTTGATGATATTATGAATGAAACTGCTAACAACTCCCTTAAAATGAGATTTTCACTTCCCTAAAGTAAAGAATTTATGTTACCACGAACCGCTCAAAGAGAAAAGATGTCGTTCTCCCTTGTTTCCAGGTGAAAAACACTGACACTGCTGGGAAACAAACAACGTAATCCTGTTTTGCGATTCAATTTGAACGCACTCGGACATGATAGCATTCAGATAGTGAGCGAAAACAGAGTAAAAAATAGCCGAAGAACTTTTTAAAGCGCTGCCATGGTGATTGTCTTCTAAAGCCACGCGGCGCGAGCGCTGATGCGATAAGGTATAGAAACAATGGAAAAGGGGAGAAATAACCGAGAAAAATAGGCTTACCTTTGCCTATAGGAAATATTTTGATGCCGAAATGCGGTTCTGGTTATTAAATGCTCTTAGCAACCTGGCGGTTCTCATAAATTGGATCCTGTATATCTCTGAGGATGTTCCCTAAGAAGAAGTAATAATGAGTATTTTAATTGAGGTAGGTATTTAAGAAAATTATCAGGACCTCAAGATATCAAGGCATTTGGTTGATAAAGACATCCAGGTCATTGTAAGCCTCGTTTGTCGATATATGATAAATGTCCCTATTGGTATGAAATCAGAAGTTCCATGGATGCATCTAACAATCTGCCCGTGCATCACTTTAAATATATTTACAGTTGTTTCAAATCCATGTCATTAAAAGAATTCAATCCTTATATTTGAAGTAATCACAGGTACGCCAATAAATTCAAAATAATTTTAGATTCGTTCTAACGATATGTATAATCCTTCTAATACCAGTATTGACATATAATGCAATCAAAACATCCTTTTGTTTTCGAAATTTACTCTATGTTTCATTTAAGCAAAGCATACAATCTATTCAATGTACAAAAATTATTACTGCAACAGCAGTTCGTGATAATTCATCTGACAAAAATTAATTTTGTTTCAATGGCCCGTGACGTTCGCTGAACTATAATCAGTATTCGGCGGGACTGATGTCCCCATTCAATGAAGGTAAGAATAAAGAACAGGGGGATGATCTCAGTGCTACTACCGCCGCGAACTCATCAACATGGACGAAGTTGTTCCGTTGTGTTGTTTCGGTGTTAGCCGTGTTGTGTCATCTCGTGGTTTTGCGTATTGCATCAGCAATTGTGTGATTTAAATGTGTCCAGTTGTATACTAAATGGAGGACCTACTGAGAAATTGGGACTTAGAAGAGCTAACACCCACATTTGAATGTAGGTATTAAGATTAGTCGGACAGTTATATTTCAGGTAATAATGCAACAACTGGTGCAGGCTTATGTCTAATTCTTATATCATGCTCCTTATAACTTCATACAAAAACACACAATTAAACATCCAAACGAATCAATCAGCTGTCCTCGCAATAAAATCTGTTGGTCCAGGGAAAAGAAAGTAGTTTAGAATCAATTACCAAACACAGATTCGATTCAACCACAGGCTGCGATTGAATCATTCATTGGAATCCAATGACATCTTGTAGTTGAATCGACAATACGATATAATTCGCTACCAACTATACACTTCCCATTGGATAAAACATCGCTGTATTTGAGGACTGCTTAGTGTAACGTCCCATTGAATCCAAGCGTAAGTCTTTGACAGAACGACAGATTTTTCTGTATGTGGCAAACGTCACAAAAGCCATATTTTTCAGTATATTATATTGCAAATATTTTTCATTCGTTCTGATGGACGATTTTCACTAAGTAATACATGACCTACAATACGTTGACGCTGACTTGATTTGAATGTATGATGCATCATACATTGATCCACCCAGGAAAAGTTCGCACGAAAGAAAAACCAATGAATCGGTATCTATGCAACACAATAGTCCATTAAGGCCGCTTACAGATAGATTAAATCAGAACATTTTCTTTTAATGGCTATAGCTGGCATTGACATAGGTACCTTATTGATTTCTTTTGTGTGGTTTATGGAAAAAGCCTATAGCTTAACATTAACCCTCCGACACCTGTAGAGTCACGCAACCTACTCATTACGGGCCCCTCCATATAGGTATACACTTTGGCTTGATGTGAAACAGTCGAATAGCAATCGACGCGTTGTAAATTGATAGCTTTCGATTATTTCCATAGTCAACACGATCCTTTTAAAGGTTCGATGAATATTTCATCGCCACTGTCCTAACTGAAGGCAACTCAGGTGCAGATAACACGATTCTTCATTGAAGATTGTCAAAATTTTGTAGCTCTTACTTTTCGATAATACTGAAATGAGGAAGGTAGGTATAGTATACGAAACTTATCGATGGATCTAGTAATAGATTAGACATGGATTTGAAACAACTGTAAATATATTTAACGCGATGGAAAAACATCCAAATACTAACAATTAATTGGAAACGCAACAGTATTTTTTTCTGTGCACCCTGCACCTTTAAAGTATCGTCAGGTCGTCAAATTGGCTTCTATGGCTTCCTAGCTTATTCTTCCTATTCCTAACCTGAAAACTATATAACCAAACTTTCCTCTATCGCGAAAAAGAAGAGGAGAAAGAGGAAGGTTGGAGATAAAAGATTTTTGAATATTTTACATACATAATACATCTCCAAATCACGAAAAACTATATATAAATCATTCTCTGCCCGTTTGTCTACCTATTGTCTGTTTGTTCGGTAACCACCAAAACGTAATTACAAAACAAAATATTCCTTGTCCTCTGTACAACCTTGATTTTGGTGATACTTTGGTGTTATATCACTTTTGGAAGATCGTAAATCTCGGTGAATAAATGATAACAAACCTTTTACAAAAAAACATCGCAGAAATAGAGGAGCACATAACAGAATCCCTATCAATATTAAATGATTATTACAGATCAAATCAGCTCCGCCCAAATCCAGCGAAAACGCAGACATGCCTATTCCACCTCAATAACCGACAGGCGAGAAGGGAACTGCAAATAGAGTGGAACTCAGTCAGACTGCAACATTGCCCAAACCCAGTCTATCTAGGTGTTACATCAGACCGCTTCCTGACGTTCAGAAAACATTTCGACAAAACCAAGGCCAAAGTCAACACCAGAAACGGCATTCCCCGGAAACTGACTACTGCTCGATGGGGGGCAGACCCTAACGTCCTGCACTCCTCGGCCCTTGCACTGTGCTACTCCGCAGCCGAGTATGCATCCCCCATATAGGAGAGATCATCACATGCCCAAAGACTGGACCCTGTCCTGAATGACACGTGTAGATTTATAACCGGATGCCTAAAACCCACTAATCTTGATCAACTCTACATGCTAGCCGGAATAGCACCACCGCAAATATGTAGGGAAACCCTAGCCATAGCTGAACGAAGCAGACAATGTAAAGACACCAGACATCCTCTGTACCAATATATACCGGCAGCGGCCAGACTGAAATCAAGGCGAGGCTTTATGCAAACTACACAGCCCCCCACAGCCTCTAAAACTGCTACCGAAGTGGCAAAATGGGAACAGAGCCTAGCAGTCAACAACATCCCAACCTGGAATACAAAAGAAACACTTCCTGCAGGCTCAGACTTAGACTGGGGCACCTGGAAAACCCTCAACCGACTCTGGTGCCAAATGGGGAGATCCAAGAACAACCTCCTGAAATGGGGATACGTGGAAGAGGAAACGTGTGAATGTGGAGAATCCCAGACAATGGAGCACCTTCTAGCGTGTCAATCTCTACAAGCCCCATGTACCATCCCAGACCTTCGGACGTGCAATGAAAATGCTGTGAAATGCGCCAGACACTGGAGTGATATATGAACAGTCATAGTTATATTCACAACATATTGTCATAATATTTATTTTTATCTTTAAGATATTTTACAATTTCTCGTTACAAGTTGTAGTTCAGACACGATTAAATAAAACAAACCTTTTACAAAAAAGCTTTTATTTAAATGCTCTAAAAGAAACAAAATATAATTTTCCTTTCAAATTTTGACTATCAGCTTATAGCCTCATTATACGCAATATATGTGATTATAAAAGCTTGCCGGACGACTCACTTGTGTAAACAAACTAGTATCTATTTAACTGAGTTAGTCTGCTGTTTAATTTTTTTAAGTTTTAGTTTAACTGAATACTTATAGATACTAACGCAAACCTCGCGACAAGTTTTTGTAAAATATAATTTGTGTAAAATGAGGCTATAGGTTGATAGTTAAAATTTTAAGGGTACCTCAAGAATAATCAAGATCTTGGTGGCTTAAGAATTATGTCAGGATACCTTATCATTTGATATTGCACAAGTGCATAAAAAATAAGTATTCCGCCATCTTGGATGGGCGGCCATATTAGATTTAAAATGACATCACATTATTTTCTGAGCTACTCTCAACAAGCCCTTTTATTTGATACCAATATTGCAGAAGTGCATTAAAAATAACTATTTCTCCATCTTGAATGGTCCGCCATAGTTGATTTAGAATGAGTCACTCTCAACAAGCCTTTTCACAGTTTCAATGTGCAAAGACTCTCTTCTCTCAGGTAGTAAACTAGGTTCACGCAGTGATAAAACAACTCACCGGCTTTGAATATTGAATAGTATATTTTCTCCAAACTCTTACAACAAAACACATCATCGTATTATATCTAAAAATACATATTATTTGCCATCATTTGAACGACAGTTTCTAACTTAGAATTTGCGCTATCCTGATATCCACTCATTTTCATAGATTTACTTTTATTAGACATCATGAAAACCTTAAACTGAACTAAAAATATAGGCAGCCTACTCTAAACATAACCTTAAAACTGTGTTGGTGATAAGAGTCTACTAACGGAACTAGTTTATCCATATTACTTTCCCAAAGTCAGTCCAGCGCCCCAAATGTTCCTTTACAACTTATTATTGGCAAATCCTTACCGCGGATCTTCTTTACCATTTACATTGCGTCACAGTCATACACACCGGCTGTCCGGTCTACCCTTCGGGGTTGCTCGTTAGCTACCCCCTAACCTCATGTCGATGTCACAGTTGATGTCGTCACCGTCACCGTCGTTGATACAACCTGGTGATGACCTCGGCATAGGTTGTATAAAGGAACTCGTACAATTCGATCCAGAATCTCCTGTGACTGCTGCCAGATTCTTGCTCACACCGCAAGCCTCTAGTTGAGCGCCAAATGCAAAAACTCTCTTCTCTCAGGTCGTCAGGCTCATGCAGTAATAAAACAACTTGCCGGCTTTGAATAGTATATTTTTCCCAAACTCTCACAACAAAATTCACCGTTTGACTAAAAATGACATCAGTGGGTCTATTGTCAGTGATGACATTCCTCTCATTAGATTGTCATTCCCCTTAACATCTACTGGGCTCATATCAATATGGATACCCATATTGTAGAAATGCATTAAATAGCTATTCCACTATTGATTTAGAACGACGTTATACAGCTTATCGTGCATTGTCATCCAAACTAAACGTGTATACAAAATTTCAGCTCAATCGGTTGAAGGTATCTGCTTCAAAATTGAGTTGCAAGATTCCACCCGAACAAGCGTACATACATTGCAAGTTAAATAAAAGCTTTTAAAATGTATTTCAAATGATTTCTATTACGATTAACATTTGTCATGCTAACCCTTCTGATCCACCCTCATAACATCACTGAAAATATTTGGTCCGTGTCTCATTAACGACATCCTATTTTCCGCACGAAACTCGGCGGGAAGGACTTAAAGACTCTTGCTGGAAATTACCGGAACTTCGAAGTCACGTCTTCGTCGAAATTAACCGGAATTGTTTTCGGCAAGGTGAGAAAAATCGCTAGGATTTTCGGGGGCGGCTTGCTCTGATGAAGTCAGGAACTGCTTTGTTTTCCCTCACACCACAAACTCCGACACCAGAGTTCGATTTGATTGTCGAAACGGGGTGAGAATGAATTGTAACGGTTTTGCCGCCAACTAATGTTATATTTGCGCCCTGATACTCAGTTAACGCTGGGAAATTTTCATATGTGTCAGAAAAAAAAGAGAAAGAAAAGTTAGTCTTGGAAAACAGCTTGCATCCAGCCGGTGCCAAAAAAGGGATCCAAAACTGATCCGACCAACTACAGACCTATAGCTCTGCTTTCTGTAATCAGTAAAGTGATGGAGAGATGCGTCAACCAAGAGCTCATTAAATACCTAGAGCTCCATCACTTAATCAACGACAGACAATACGGATTCCGACACCAAAGATCAACTGGAGATCTCCTGGCTTACGTCACACATGTGTGGAGCAAACTCATCCAGTCATTTGGCGAGGCTCACGTCGTTGCTCTCGATATTTCAAAGGCATTCGATCAACTGTGGCATGCAGCTCTCCTAAACAAGCTCCCGTCTTATGGGCTCCCTGTTAAGCTCTGCGGTTGGCTCGCAGACTTCCTCTCAGGTCGGAAAATCTCTGTCGCGGTAGACGGCTTTTCCTCTACTTTCCATAGCATCAATGCCGGTGTTCCGCAGGGATCGGTTTTGGCTCGGACATTGTTTCTGCTTCACATTAATGATCTACTCTCTAGCACTACAAACCCAGTCAACAGTTTTGCGGATGACAGTACGCTGCATGCAGGCATTATGCGCAATAGACCGATCTCTGTGGTCGAGCTGGAACGCAGAAGACTGGCAGTGGCCTCTTCACTTTCAAAGGATCTCGATATCATTACCGCTTGGGGGCTTAAGAATATGGTTAAATTTATATTTTAAACACCAGACTCTAATGAACAATCAGGCTCTGCCAAGGAGTCACTCATTCGAGCTGTTAGGAGTCAACATTACAGAAAATCTGATCTGGCACGAACACGTCGCGTCAATTGCAACAGCTGCTGGTAAAAAGCTTGGGCACCTATTTATAGCCAGAAAGTATTTCTCACCATGTAACTTCCTCACGCTATGTAAAGCCCAGATAAGACCTTGTCTGGAGTATTGCTCTCATGTCTGGGGAGTTGCTGCCCCTACTACCCTGTCCATACTAGATGCCGTCTAGAGCAGGGCAATTCGACTAATTGGCGATCCGGCCTTAAGGCGCCACCTTCAGTCACTTTCTCACCGGCGTGTTGTTGGTGACCTCTCACTCTTTCACCGATATTCCAACGGAATCTGCTCCTCTGAGCTATCCTCTATCGTTCCGCTGCTCACTGCTCCTATCAGATGTACCCGTGCGACCGCTGTATCTCATCCTAAGACGGTCGTTCTTCATACATCAAGAACTGAGCGGTACAACCGCACATTTATTCCCAGGGTGTCCTAGGCTTGGAATGGACTGCCAGAAGATGTGTATTTATTGGGCCTGCGGGTATTTGTCCATTCAAATCTCACGTTAACAAACTTCCCCTAACATAACCCTTTCACAGCAGCCACGGTACTCTGGTATTTAGGCTCTGCCTGCGCGGTCTGCTCAGTTATATAAAAAAAATAGTCTGGTAATGACGAGGAACTAACTCATTCATTTATTTGCACGAAACTTACAAATAATGCCACCCCTAGAAGGCTGAGCCTTGTGTCGGGGTATGGGCATGCATTAAGTAATCATCAATCACAAAAATTTTATAGTTTCATCTGATATCCCTCACCCTTTTATATCAGAACTGGATCGTAACCGTTGACAGCTTCTTTGGATTATGCTTGCTGTGTTTCCATATGCTTTATAGAACTCAATATATAAATTTGTATATTATTATCATTTTTGAAATAAACAGTAGGCAGCAAAGCCGGTAAACTGCCATCAACACGAAAGTCACAAAATTAAACAATATCGTCATATTTTAATTGAACGCTCAAGTACCGGCTTTGGTAGATAGATGGCGAACCAATGCTTCTTCAAAGTACTGCTTCCCAATGTCTATATGTTGCTACTAATATCGCTATATAATTACCCTTTACGGTAGAGTTACCTATCGGTGTGGGAAGTAAAAGCATATTGGGTTCATCCAATCTTCAGAAGCAGACTCACTCTAAGTTTATACGTAACACTATCCAAGTCTCAGAAATTATGAAGCAACATTTTTTAGTTATTTTCGAAAGCCAATCAAATCTTTTGATAATCTCTTAAAAACGATCAAGAAGAACAATTCAGTTGATCAGAATGCAATAAGATATTGTATTTCACCACACACAGAGTTAACATCTCTAGAGGGAATGTAAACAACAAAATGCACAGGTCGCTGACCAGCCAACATGTAACGGAAATTTTGACAGCTTGAGGGCATTACCAGTGGCGTACGATTTTATATTAAAATTGGATGTTCATTAATAGATTCAATTATTACTGTGATGTTACAAACTGATACCAATAAGTTGTATTAGTATTTAGCTCTACTTAGAGAATTACTCTTATGATAACTTGATTATAACAGTTGATAATTTATTATCAACATGAAGTGTTTCCCCCATATTTTACGCTACTGAAAACCAAAACAAAACCTATACTAACCTATGATAAGTGGTGTTCACCGATTCGTCGCTATTGCAGCAAACTATGCACTTTTTTTTCATCCCATCATGCAATTATGACAATATTGTTCATAAATAATTTAATTCACCACACAATTAGTCACAAAGTCACTCAAATATACACTAAAACAATAAAAATCTCAACATACGCAATAACCACAACTACAATGAGAGCCACATGACAGCTTTAGGGGACGCCGATTGTAGGTTGCCAGATTTACGGCATATTAGAAGTTATTGCGACATTCCGCTATGAAATTTACCATTTTTGAGATTTCGTTAAATCAATACAAATTATCTTCACGTAAATCATTTACACTGCAAGTATATTTTAATGTATAGTTAAATACCCAGTTAAATACCCAGTTAAATGCTTTGAGGAACATGTGTTCAAACTGCAGAAACTGCCAGATTTTGAAGAAACTGGAAGCGGACGAAGAAGAGTGGCAATAGCGCTATAGATGTTGGCTGGCCAATATTCAAATTAGGCTCCCTCTGGAGATGTTAACTCTGTGTCACCACAACAGAAGACGCACTACAACTGCTTGCTAACTTGCTGTTTTTGAAATTACGTTCAGTTTTTACCCTGTACCAGTACAACCTCGAACTTTTAAATTTGCATATTCGAAGATTGTAAATTGCAGCGATGGTCAAGTATTCTTAATCCGGGATATGAAAATTGCAGCGGCTGGTTATTTTTCCATTTCAGGTAAACATGTAAATTGCAGCGGACGACCCTCTGTTAGGGATAGGAGTTTTTATAACAGCCATCCCTCATTGTTTATTTTTGAGAGTCTTTGATAAATACTCAGACACATACATTAAAATGAATAGTGTCAGAATAAAGCACGCTCCAAATGCAACAACTAAAAAGAAGCAAGATTTTTTGAATCTTAGAATAGGTTTATTACTCAATGAAAATAGGATAAGTGGATTAGAATATATAAAAAGTGTATATCATTTTTATGGTGAGAACTTTAGTTAGTAATTATGGTTTTTTATGTATATATTGATCTAAGACGATTTATGAACATGTTTGTACATAATGTTATGTATTATTAACAACTAACAATTTCGAAAAGTATAATTTTATTTCAATGTCAATAGTTTTTGTTTTATTATTAACTGCTCTAACAAAAGGATTTATTAGTTTCAGTCTAAACAAAACCGCGCATTGGGTATATTATCACCTTCCGAAAATTGCAGAAAAGTATCAAAATTGTCACAATAATTGTTGATATTGTCGAAATTGCCTAAAATAATGGAAATATGTATCAAGAAATTAACTTTTCTAGCTAAGTTCTAGTTAGTTAAGTAGAGAATTCTCTATAACAATAAGTGCTAATAAAATTTTGGGTTTGAAATTTAAAGAAGGCATTGTGATGTCATATAGTTTTCAAGATCACTAACAGAAGTAGGTAAGTAAATGCCACTAAATTGTTCCTTTAGATAAAAATTAATTTGACCTGTCACATAATATTATTTTTATATAATATTTTGCTATACAAATCCAAATTAATTTTTAGAATACCTCCAAACAGGTAGACTAAGCCGAAAAGGGACCCTCGCTGCAATTTACAACAACTTTTATGGTCACCTTTGAGATTCATAGGATTATACCCTAACCGCGGCTGCAATTTGTATCCGCCCTGCCTATTTACCCGCACGTCTGTCATACGATGGAAAAAATGTATGCCTCTACATTCACAGTTGTTACCCTGTATCACAGTACAACCTCGAACTTTTAAATTTGCCTATCTGCCCTTACGTCTGTCAATCGATAGAAAAAATCCATGCCTCTACATTGAGTTCCTCCATCTAAATTAGCTCTGGCAGTGCTGGTAGCCCTTCGACCCTTCGTGAAGCGCGAGTTGGGGGACTGTAGCAGGGGGGGTAGGGGGGTTGAAACCACCTCCAAAGCGGATTGATTTGCGGCGCGCCGGCAAATATTGAAATATGCACCCCCTTGTTTATTATTTTGATTGACACGTTTGAAAAAGCTAATTTAGCCCCAAAAGTGACACGGCTCGATGTAGACAGCCGCCGGTTTTCCTTGCGAGATGTCTGGTCGGCGGGGCGGTTTTATTGATGGCCCTCTGGAAGATTGAAGGAGCGGTTTTGGTAATGAGCTGTCTGCGGTCTTGCTACAGATTCCAATTCCAAATGGATTAATCGGTTGATTGGGATTTTTTAAGTTTCTCCTCATAATTACTTTCTCCAGCAGTTTTCTTACTTTGCATGCCTAACAACACAAACGTACATTTATACTCGTTCTTTTTCCGGTATTTTCTGGTCGCACTTTGATTTAATGGATGTAATACCATTTTTCATGCCCGCATGTCACTGAAAAAACGGTCAAAAATACAACAGAAATGTATAGGAATGGATTTATAGGAAATTGAATTAGTGATGAAAGGAGCCAGTTGATATCTCTTTAACTAGAGTCGTTTGAACGTGAGAAGGTTAAAAGTTGGACCTAAATGCACCTAAATAATATAAAATTATCTGTTTTTCACAAAATCATGTGCACAGGCATATTATAGCTCTCATGACTACACCAGTTATAGTAGTAGCAACAGAGAATATAGGAGCTGTAGTATACAGAATTTCCTTGACACGTTATATTCTTGTAACAAAAAAAAGTTCAAACGAAAGCTGAGTGGAATTTTTGAAAGTACTATAGGATCTATCATACTATGCTTCCAAAACATTATTTAATTTTGTACTTCAACCCTTAAAACTCACACCTTTTTTCGTGTGGCACTCATTAGTAATTAAGTCCTTATTTCATTTAAAATCTTGTACTACCTTTGATTTTATACAAAAACCTTTTCTTGTGTAGTCATAATTATAATATAAATAAGATAAGGATTTGTTTGAGGCGTAACATTTTCGTAAGAAAAACAGATAAAAATGAAGACTAAGTGAGCATTTCAAAGGTACTGAAGGACATATACTTCGAAAACAAATTTTTGTACGCCATCTTTTTTTCAAATAGCACTCCACAGATTTTCCTATATAAATGAGGTCATTCAAAATCTTGTAGTGCCTTTGATTTAATACACAGACCAATTTTTTTCGTAAAGTCAGAGCATAAGATAGATAAAATATCTAAGAGTTTGTTTGAGGTGTGATATTTTAGTAATAAAAAAAGAATAAAAAAGACAGTTTTTTTTTTTGGAAAACATATATTATAGGTCATTCAGGTTATTGTGTCAAACAAATTCTTATTTAATTTACATTATGCTTATGATTTTACCTATAAAATCACAGGTACCACAAGATTGTAAATAAAATAGGGATATCATTTAAGTAGGAAAACCTGTAGAATGAAATTTGAAAATAAAAGGTTGGGGGTGAGTTTTCGGAGATGACATACAAAAAAATGTTTTGAATGCATTACTTTACAATAATTGTTAAGCAGTATGTTACAGAATCTGTCGATATGCTTTTCAGAATACATTGATTAGACTTATTCTGTCGAAGCAATATTGGACATGCCTTGCGACTGGTGAAAACCAAATCTTTTTTTACATTTTAATTTCGTCCCGCTAAGCATATCAATCATGGTAGGATGCATATACGAAGCCCATGACGAAGCTGTATTACCCAAACTAAAGGTAAGTATAACGGAAGAAAAGATAATTATGAGGTAAGTTTCAGGTAAGAAGATATACTGTACACGTAAAAAATACTGTTGCGTTTCCAATTAATTGTTAGTATTTGGATGTTTTTCCATCACTTTAACTATATTTACAGTTGTTTCAAATCCATGTCATTGAAAGAATTCAATCCTTATACTCGAAGTAATCACAGGTACGCCAATAAATTCAAAATAATCTTATATTCGTTCTAACGATATGTATAATCCTTCTAATACCAGTATTGACATATAATGCAACCAAAACATTCTTTTGTTTTCGAAATTTACCCTATGTTTCATTTAAGCAAAGCATACAATCTATTAAATGTACAAAAATTATTACTGCAACAGCAGTTCGTGTTAATTCATCTGATAAAAATTAATTTTGTTTCAATGGCCCTTGTCGTTCGCTGAACTATAATCAGTATTGGGCGGGACTGATGTCCCGATTCAATGAAGGTAAGAACAAAGAACAGGAGGATGATCTCACTTCTCAGTGCTACTATAGCCGTGAACTTGTCAACATGGACGAAGTTGTTCCGTTGTGTTGTTTCGGTGTTAGCCGTGTTGTATTATCTCGTGGTTTTGCGTATTGCATCAGCAATTGTGTGATTTAAATGTGTCCAGTTATATATTAAATGGAGGACCTACTGAGAAATTGGGACTTAGAAGAGCTAACACCCACATTTGAATGTAGGTATTTAGATTAGTCAGACAGTTATATTTCAGGTAATAATGCAACAACTGGTGCAGCCTTATGTCTAATTCTTATATCATGCTCCTTATAACTTCACACAAAATCACACCATTAAACATCCAAACAAAATCAATCAGCTGTCCTCGCAATAAAATCTGTTGGTCCAGGGAAAAGAAAGTAGTTTAGAATCAATTACCAAACACAGATTCGATTCAACGACAGGAATCATTCATTGGAATCCAATGACATCTTGTAGTTGAATCAACAATACGATATAATTCGCTACCAACAACTTGCCATTGGAGAAAACGTCGCTGTGTTTGAGGAATGCTGAGTGTAACGTCCCATTGAATCCAAGCGTAAGTCTTTGACAAAACGACAGATTTTTCTGTGTGCGACGAAGCTGTATTACTCAAAATAAAGGTAAGAATAACGGAAGAAAACATAATTATGGGATAAGTTCAAGTAGGAAAATATACTGCATATAATGAACCACATCGGCATCGGCAGTGAGGGTGAGTTAAAACACTTTCAGGTAGAAAGGGCCCTCAATCCTTTATACCTTGAAAAGCTCTCCATGATCCTCTAAAAACTTCCTAATAATAGTTTAATAACTCAACCAGTTCTGCGCCGGGTGACCTAAATATTCAAATCCCTGTTTGGGAATAGTCCATATTATATAGGATTTCGGCTAGAGATTAAATGGCAATTTAAAATATTCCCAATCTGTATTTTAAATTAATAATCCTGGTTGAGCATCCCGGGGAATTCTCCAGCAGCTCGGGGAGGAGGGTTTCGTGGCTAAACCGGAATTCTAATCAGAGCCTCCTCAGAATAATTAATTAGCATTCTTTCTACACTTTACGTGCTTCTTTTTAGGGAATTCGGACGGCTGGGGGCCCACGCCAAGAGCCGCCGGGTCTCTCGTTTTTTCACTCAGTGGCAGAACACAAGTAGGGATACCATTAGTAAAAGAAATTTGTGAAAAACTTGTTCTATGACTGAGCCTTTTAATTTAATTTATCTGGCTAACATGGTCCATAATTAAAATCATATCTGCTAACGTACATATTCATACCTCTATAACAAAGTGCTTGATCGCTGGCCTAGGTATATCGTTGAAGCACGGCTACATTTCTGGCTCCTCAGGGGACTGACACGCTTCAGAATAGGATCTAATCAATATTTTCAATGAGATGCGATCTTAAGTTAGGGTTACACTGCTGCATTCGCTCATAACAAAAGCAACATCGTGATCCTAACGCATCGATGCATTACTAAAAGCTATTATTTAACTTGCAATGTGTGTACGCTTGTTCGGGTGGAATCTTGCAACTCAATTTTGAAGCAGATATCTTGTACCGATTAAGCTGAAATTTTGTATACTCGTTTAGTTTGGATGACAATGCACGATAAGCTACATGACGTGGTTCTAAATCCAACAGTGGAACAGTCACTTAATGCATTTCTACAATATGAGCTGAAATTTTGTACACATGTTTAGTTTGGATGACAATGCACGATAAGCTACATGACGTCGTTCTAAATCCAATAGTGGAATAGTCATTTCATGCATTTCTATAATATGGGTATCCATATTGATATGAGAACGCCCAGTAGATGCTAAGGGGAATGATAATCTAATGAGAGGAATGTCTTCACTGACCTATGAATCATTGACAATAGACCACAGAGTTAACATCTATAGAGGGAGTGTAAACAACAAAATGCACAGGTCGCTGACCAGCCAACATGTAACGGAAATTTTGACAGCTTGAGGTCATTACCAGTGGCGCGCGACTTTATACTAAAATTGGATGTTCATTAATAGATTCAATTATTACTGTGATGTTACAAACTGATACCAATAAGTTGTATTAGTATTTAGCTATACTTAGAGAGTCACTCTTTTCTGCCAGTTTTTATCAGCTTCATGTGAAAATGCAGGGAGCACACTACAGAATATGAGCACACAAGCTACTTGTTTCTCATCACTATATTCGAAGGAAACCTACACAGATGCACAAAATAACCATTATTATTATTCCTCAAACTGGAGTGAAGTTACTTTTGTTTCCAGTTATCCCCATATATTACGCTACTGAAAGCTAAAACAAAATCTACACTCACCTATGATAAGAAGTGTTCACCGAATCGTCGCTATTACAGCAAACTATGCACTTTTTATTTTGTCTCATCATGCAATTATGACAACATTGTTCATAAATAATTTAATTCACACCGCAAATAGTCACAAAGTCAGTCAAATATACACTAAAATCACAAAAATCTCGACACACGCAATAACCACAACTACAATGACAGCCACATGACAGCTTAAGGGCACGCCGATTGTACGTTGCTAGATTTATGACATATTAGAAGTTATTGCGACACTCCGCTATGAAATTTACCATATTTGAGATTTTATTAAATCAATACAAATTATCTTCACGTAAATCAGTTACATTGCAAGTATATTGGAATGTTTAGTTAAATACCCAGTTAAATACTTTGTGTTCAAACTGCGGAAACTGCCAGATTTTGAAGAAACTGGAAGGTCCTTAAGCGGACGAAGAAGAGTGGCAATAGCGCTATAGATGTTGGCTGGCCAATATTCAAATTAGGCTCCCTCTAGAGATGTTAACTCTGTACAATAGACATAATTGGCGATTCCAATTACCGATGAGGGCGCTGGCACTTGTCAACAAATATGGAGGATAGCAGGTATCCTACACGCTGTGACACGCTTTTGGAGGAAATGCGTGGCAATGAATGCTTTTATCATAGTCTTTTTTGGAGTGACAACCATAGACACTACAGTTTGTATTAAACTTGCTAGCCTTTCTTGATTTGAAGCCTGATGTAGATGCCATATTCTTGACAATAGCGTATGAAGAAGGTCCGAAGAAATATTCTAACACACTATATACCAATTAACAAAGCACAAACTCGAAAATACGACTGAAAGAAGAAACATAAACGGCATATAAACGGTTAATGGCATGTTAATTGTGTGCCGTCTGAAATTCGAGTACCTGCTTTGTCAGTGTAGATTTTTGCCGCTAGAGGTCTCATCGATTTTTGGAATTGCCAATAGATCCACTGATGTCATTTTTAGTCAAACGTTGAATTTTGTTGTGAGAGCTTGGAGAAAATACTATTCAAAGCCGGTAAGTTGTTTTATATTACTGCATGTACCTGAGGACCTGAGAGAAGAGAGTTTTTGCATTTGGCGCTCAACTAGAGGCTTGCGGTGTGAGCAAGAATCTGGCAGTAGTCACAGGAGATTATGGATCGAATTGTACGAGTTCCTTTATAGAACCTACGTAGTGGTCATCACCAGGTTGTATCAACGACGGTGACGACATCGACATGAGGTTAGGGGGTAGCTAACGAACCGCTAGTGTGTGGCCGGTGTGTATGACTGTGACAGCGACGTAAGTGTATGATATGTATGATACATACAGTCACACTAGAATTCATTAAGGAATCTGAATATGCAATAATATACGGGGTTTTCCATTTGGGTCACCCTGTATAACATGAAAATATTTTTAAAATGTATCCTTTATGGGTCTCTATCCATCCGAAATTATTATTTTTTTTTTATCAAATACTTTAGCCATAATGCTCCGTGTCGAATAACGTGAATAACCCTGTATATCTCATTGTCAACCAAAATACTGGATACACATGAATCCCCGTTATTACCTTACGAGAACACAGCACAATAATCAATTTTGTATTTCGGGCTCCCCTTAAAAGTAGCCCTCGACGTTTCTGACTTTCGAGAACGCTCATTACATTAAAATTAGATTTAAAAATGTGGAAATTGTATCGTTGATTGCAATCCCGGCTCCAGCTTGGCTGCGTCGCGTCGCGTCGCGCTGGCTGGAGAGAATACGTCGACTGGCAAGTTTAAAGTGGATTTCCAATTAACCACTGAATGTATTTAAAGCGGAATCCCAGCCACTGACTGCTTGCTGTTGCGCTGTGCACAAAGGTGCTTGGTATCAAGACTGTCTTTTTCTCTTTAAGGGCCGGTTTCACAATGATGGGTTAACTCAAGGTTGTGTGTTGACCTTAGATGTCATGTTTCACAAATGGTGGTTTTCGATTTTACTTGAGGTTAACTCTGAGTTAACTTGACCCCAAGAAATTCTTGAGTTAACCCCAGGTTTGCGATGACGCATGCGCATTAGGCTATGTCACCATGATTTTGCTACTTGCCAGGCGTTTGTAGTTTCATATTTTATCGTTTACCTTAACGCTTTCCATCGTTCTTTTTATTTGTAATGGATGGTTATGATGCAAATGCGTATAGCAGTGATGAAGAAGAAATGAGACAAAGAATATTTCGACCTAGAGTCAATTATTTTGAGGAATATGATGACCATGATTCCTTCGTCTTTTTTAAATTTTTGTATTTTTCTTTCAGCACCCTTACAGATCTGCGGCCATTATTTGCACATTTGCAATTAAATGCTTCTCCTATCTTTTCCCAGGCGTTGTTTTTTTCGTGCTATGTTGTTGCACCTTTTGTTTTGCATTCTATTACATGACTGTGCTTCACCACTAACGAAATGAACAGATATTCTTCACATTTTGAAAAATTGTTCGCTCTTTTTGGTTCTTCCATGCTGACACACGGGTACATGCACGACTATTATTTGAAAAAGGCCATAGAAACAACTACAACGCAAAGCAGTCCAAACACCAATCCAACCTAAAAATCTTTTATCTATGCCAAACACCAAATTACCGCGAATAAAATAAAAAAAACGTCAATGGAAAAAACCAAAATGAGGTTGGAAATCGCGTGGAACTGACAACTCAACGAACTCATTCGCTAACACTCTTGTTAGAAAAACACAAAACACCAGCACGAAACACCTAACGAAGGAAATAAGAAGAAGAAGAATTTTAAATATGATGGATACAATACCACCAACCGCGAAAAATAAAATACAACTCGCGGTCAGTTAACCCTACGTCATTTTATGATTGTGAAACAATATACGTTCGATTGTTCGAGTTAACTCGCAGATCGAGGTTAGTAAACCGTCAGAGTGACCACTGATTGTGAAACTGGGCCTAAGGGGTACCTAGGAAACTCTTGTGTTTTAGGATGCAAGCAGGAAGTAACGTTTTATAGTTTTGGATATATAAGGTGATAAACTTGTACTCTAAAGTTTGATACCTCCGTTATTATAAGAGATACAAAAAGACTTTCGAATAAAAGTTATAGGTAAAGCTCAACTCTATATTTAAAAAGTATTCTATAATGTACAGGGTCATTGATATAGTCACGCCATAGCAAAGTTGTATTTTTTCAAATAGAAGGTCCTATATATCATCCAGAATTTGAGTAACCCTTCATGGTCACATGCCATAAGGAGTGATTGAACTCAAGCAGTACAAAAATTCCAATAATAATGTGCTGACTCATTCATCGTCATAGTCATAGTGTCTTAACAGACACGCTGTGAACTCGTAAAATCCATTAAGTCGGAGCTAGAGTATTGCCGACACGAATGTCATCAACAGTTTTGAGAACTGTAATTCGCCATTCACTGTCAGTTCAGTGGCGCTCTTGATACACATATCCAGCAACTGATTCTTCGTATCCACCCAGCTTGTAGGGGAACGGCCACGGCGCGCTGAACTACAAGTTTCTCCATATTATCGCTTCTGTCCGAAGAATGTAAGCATTCTCGTCGACACAATGGAGGATAGCCTATTTAGATTACCGACCTCATCCAGTGTTAGTTCGATGGGCGGTATAAGGAACTCTCAGCATTCTCCTCCATGTCCACATTTCAAAAGCATCTATGCAAGCTCGATCTGCCTTTTTAACAGTCCAAGTTTCCGAGGCATACAAAAAATATGGAGAACACAAGAGACTGACCAGCGACATTTTTGTAGCTTTAGTGATGTTATGGTCACGCCATTTTTTAGTAAGCTTTGTCATGGCCACACGTGCCTGTTGAATGCGCCGTCGAATCTCATTTTCACAGCTAGCCGAATTGTCGATCAAAGAACCGAGGTATACAAAACTTTGAACTACTTCACAACGGCCTATTGACTTTATTTCTCGATTATTATCATGCTCTCTATCTACGATCATAACCTTGGTCTTATTGTAGTTAATACCAAGACCATACGCTGCACTATGTTGTTCTAAGATGTTTAATAGAGCTACTAGTTCTTCCTGAGAAGCTGCAATAAGGGTTGTATCGTCAGCAAATCTTAAGTTAGATATTTTGCTTCCGCCATTCCAGTTGTCTAATACCTGTCTCATCACAAATTCAGAGTAAATTTTAAACAACATCGGAGACAATACACATCCCTGACGAACTCCTTTTCTGGTTGCAGTTTGACTAGACAGGTTACCATCAATTCTTACACGAGCCGAATTAGACTCGTAGAGTTGCTGTATGAGAAACACTAGGTGATAAGGAACTCCCATAGAGATGAGGATTTCCCACAGTTTAGGCCATTTTACGTTATCAAACGCCTTGGAATAGTCCATGAAGCAGATAAAACCTGGAAAATGATGCTCTCTGGCTTCTTCAATAATTTGTCTTAAGTTTAAGGTCTGTTCACGCGTACCGTGTCCTTTTACGAAACCTGCCTGCGCCTGAGAAATTTGCCAGCCAATAAAACCCCCAAACGAGATTGTAGAATATATAGTAGAACCTTACTTGCATGAGAGATTAAGTCAGGACAAAATAGTCCATATATAACATAAAATGAAATTGTAAAAACAGAGACAATACACATAAAGTAAAAAACAACAATACAAAAATAACTACTTTACAAATGCAAAGCACTCATGATTAATAAGTATAGGAGCAATGAATTGAACTTAGTAATAAAATAATATCATAACATTTGTAGTGCGCGATTATAAGTACGTGTTGGGGAAGTGCGAGGCGAACTGGCAACGTGGGTGGTGAGTTGTGCCGAAAGGAGTCAGTCGACCTCTGAGTTCGGGAAGAGATAAGCGTAATCGGACGGTGAGACCCTAGCCGCCGAAGTGTTGGTCTCCGTCGGTTTTCTTGTTATGTATTTCCACTATTGTATGTTCATTAAAGAATTATTCGACTGATTTCCCATGTTTCACTACAGTACCCACCCGAGAAATAAGTATAAAGTTCATGCTTTTCACATTTCTCTGTTTTGATTACATTCGCTCTGAGTTGGGGCACATGCATGCTAAAAGAATCTGGTTATCATGCACATATAGCATTGGATTCTGAATTTCATGGCTAGACACCTTAATCACTTGAAATAATTTACAATTTGGCATTCAATTTTGAACAGTGACCTCTTGCTCACTACAATATTTTTTCAACTTGAATGCAACCAACTTTTTACATAGAATATATTTTCTACGTTGAGCCCTTCTTTTCAAACACCATGCTACCTGAGGCCTTGAAGAGAAGTTTCCATTTTCTTTTGCAATTATATGATGGAGGAACATTTTTTGATACCAATTAAATCAACTTTGTTTTGTTTGTATTCACTACCTCACCAAAGCAAAGTAGTAGGAAAATAAATAATAATAATGATAATATCCGACTTTATTAACCAATTACATTGTGTAGCAGAGTACAGAGCTTATTGTGGCGAAGTTTAGCTAATCAGCTACTCTTGCACTCAACCACAAAAGCTACAAGAGTAATCGATGTTTACATAAAAGCAACATATTACACAAAACACAATAAGCTAACAAACGTGAGGTGATAACCTTACCAAAAATATATGAAGAAAGCTTAAAATATAAAACATAAATAATAAAAACAAGTGAACAGAGACGGAATGGAAAACAGAAAAGCGGAGAGTACTACCATTATTGAAACATATGCTGCTTAATTTTTTTCGAAAACAAGATGTTGACAAATTTTGTCATTAGAACTAAGAGAGTTATACAGCTTGGCTGCATTATAGCTAAAACTACGTTTAAATAGGGTAGATGAGTGCGGAGGTATTCTAATATTTCTCACTTCACGCAGTTCTCTGTCATGTACCTCGAAAGAGAATGTTGTCTAATAAATATTTTGGTCTACCAGTTGAAATAAGATTTTTAGTAAAAGCAAGAAAATGGTATCTTACCAGATCACCAAGTTTCATCCATTTTAGATGGGAGTATTTTAACGACACATGGTGAAACTTCCTTAAACCGTAAATGAAGCGAATGCAATTATTTTGAACTACTTGAAGACGTCTTTTTGCAGCCTGATCAAGACATGGAAAATATACAATATCACAGTAACTGAGAATAGAAATAACAATACTTTCACATAACTTTTTCCTTATCTTAAAGTTGAGTAAGTGTTTGTTGGCATACAGAACTCTAAGTCTGAGATAAGTCCTCTGTAGCAATTTAGCCATATGTCTCTTAAACCTAAGTTGGTGGTCAAATTAGACACCTAAAATTTTTATTTCGTCAGATAGTTGTAGAGGATTTGAACCAACCTTTAGTATGAATCACTATCTACATATAGTTATTTGCCAACCCAACCCCCCCTCCCCCCCCCCCCAAGGCATTATTTCGGTTGCTACTATCACCTAACAGTCCTACGTTCAAAGTTTAATGGGTTATATTACCACAATGTACAAAAGTCGCTTATAGCAGGCACGTCCTCAAAATCCGGGCTGTAAGAATTAGCCGGTCTTCTTAAATAGGTAGAACGAGAAAGACACTCAAGCGCGCCACGCAGGGCGGGATGAGTGAATAAATTAAGTATAAAGCGGGATATAAAATTTTGAATATGAATGGACGATTTTGCATCCGTAATAAGGCCTTCTTTCCAGAGTGGTGCAGAAAACAATGCGCAGCTGACGCAAAAACATATGTAGATGAAGACATGATGGCTACCGCGGCTCGGCTGGGCTCGGCTATTTGAATTTTGATTACCTTACTTTTGCTGGAGATTACACGATGCTAACCGTTGTGAGTTTATCCGATTTAGGTGGTACAGAAGGACTGCAGACCTACTCTAGAGTGCTTAACACGTTGTTGGACACAACGGCTATAGCCGTCTGCGGGGAGTGATCGTGATACGCCACGACGGCTATATCAGTCAAAAAGTTATCTGCTTGTTACGGCAGAACGGCGACGGCCGTCAGAATGTCGGTATACTTGCCCTGTTAAGCAATGTTAGTGCCGTAACGTGAAGCTCGTCATTTCTGAAATTGCCAAATTCTAACCCACTATACGCTACACACATAAATATAATTTCTTAGATGGAGCACAGATGCTTTAATTCAAGTATACCATAACTTCCTATACGCGCAAAGTTATGCTATCTTAAAGTGAGAATACGATATCTTTGACCATATAAGGGTTAGATTGAGAAAATATCTTCAATGCAAAACTGGGAAATTCTTGATAGTAAGAGTACCAAAATCTTAAATCAAGCATATGGTAATCTTGACCGACGTATTTCATAATCTTGACTGAAGCATTTCATAATCTTAACTGGGAGCATTTCATAAACTTGACGCAAGTAGCTCAACTTTATTCTAAAATTGTGATATTCTTGGATGACGAATCTAGTAGTATTAATTTGAGCATTCAAACTCTTCTATGAGCATGTAGAAATTTTTCTGAAGAAATAGTTCTGCAAAATTTCTTAAATCACATTTAATATACTTAGTACTTATCTAGGAACACTTGAGTCAGGTCTTTGCATCCCAATTTTTTTAATAGCTCGTTCATGGTTGGATAGATCCAGTGATAAGGAAGCTGATGGGAACTGGGACGCGACTCAAATGGCGGTGGACCAGCACTACCGGCAGATTCGATGACTAGTGGTTGACGGTGGTATCACGGGTATCACGTGGAAATGGCAATTTTTTAACAGTTTAACTAGATACTATGATGTGCTATTATGCAGGATCCAGGATGCAGGTATCACGCTACGGTGCTAAAGACGGCGGCGAATGCGACAATGCGAAAACCGATAATGGCGGCGCGGACGCGGACGGGCAACGGGCTGTTGAGTAGAGAGGGTGGAGAGGTTAGAGTTGACCCGTGATACGCTGCGCACCTGTGCAGTCCGACGTTGTTAGACGTCAAATTAATGATTTACTTGATACAAATATAGGGTGTGCTTTTCAAACCAAGATTATCATATTGTAAGTGAAGGTTCGCTTTTGCACGCTGTCTGTATTCTTGATAGAAGTAAACTGGACACCGCTGGGAAAAATGATAATTTTGATATAAAATTATGAAATATTTGTTATTAAATTATTATAGCCTTGGTTGCAAAGAAAATTATATTTTGTTTCGGAGCATATTTCTTTAAAATAAGTATATAAATCAAAAATACAATATTCTTGATACAAATTTTCTATAATTTTCTCATCAAATATTCTTTCTTAGAGTGAGAACCGATATTCTTGTTGTGAGTATGTATTTACAAGAATATCACAATTCTTGACCTGAGAATTTCTTTTTATGTGTGTAGCCCAACTATTCATGTTTTAAGGTGCATGGGTAAAACGGCACGACGGCTATAACCGTCCATAACCTCCAATGTGATCCATTGACCATGTGTATAGCTGCCATATTGCAAGTGTGTTTTTGTTTGATTTTCATGTTTTCAGTACTGATGGGAGGTAGGTAACCAGATATTTTCATCCTAAACAGATATTCGTCGTCCACCTATTATACATAATAGTTTCATATCAATACAAAACTCGAAGCACGTGTGAGACATTTTCCAGAGAAGCTGCCCCTACCAGAGGATCATAGAATAAAATCATATTTTCTTAGATACAAACAATGTTTCAAGTCTGGAAAATGCAAAGAAACTAGCTATAGATGCAAGCGATGTGAAAATAAACCTGCTTTGTGTCCAGACTGCTTTGAAGAGTGACGTGAAACATAAATTTGTACCTTAATTCTGTTTTGTCCGGGGATACCTCTGCTGTTAATAAATTTGATTTTTTGTTTTTATACTGTCTATATTCTGAGAGATGCGTTTTTGTTTATAAATTTGATACAATAAAATGTTGTTTTTGTTTTAGCTTTTGTCTCGAAAATTGTCCTTTTCTTCCCACATGATGTGTTTTACGATTACGCTGATCAGACGGCTATAGCCGTGGTTGCCATTCTAGAACATAAAGTCTGCTGTGATATGAGACGACGGATGTAGCTGTCTCCTTTATTGTCACCAAAAACCTCAAAAATGGAAAAAAGAGTCAAAAATGAACGCCCCTAAAATATTTTGATAACGCAAATCATGTTACAAACGCAAAAAAATGGAAATGTTTTGAGGTGCCATATTACAAAACCTCCCGGCCAGAAGAGTGTCCAACAGTGTGTTAACATATAATATTATAGATAGATATAGGTTTACTATCAACAGGATTGTCAACAAAAAATTGACATACCTTAATCCTTCTAAAACAACTCTTATTCGATTCCATCATGCACAAAAAACTGTTCACGACTTGGAGGTAGCATTGAACAATGATAAACTTTCTTTTAGCGAAAATATTAAATTTCTTGGACTTTATATTGATCCACACCTCAACTGGAAAGCCCATTGTGAATTTCTTACTCCTAAAATAAACTCTCAAAGTTATGTGCTAAGACAGTTAAAAACTATCTTAACTGGAGAACAATTAAAACAGGTTTATTCCGCTAATGAGGAATCTAGACTACGCTACGGCATATGTTTCTGGGCTTGGTCAACACTTTTTGAAGATATTTTTTTAGCCCAGAACAGATGTATCCGTGCTATGGCAGGTATCTCTTCAACACACACCTGCAAAGAGGTGTTTCAAAGATTTAACTTTTTAACAGTAAGATATTCAAACGAAACTGCGATATACCCTACATGATCTTAATACTAGACATAAAAAGAATCTGCTTACAAGCATAAGTACATCGAAAGTCGCATTTCGATCACCTAATAATCTCGGCCCTTTTTTATTTAATAATCTCCCCGACCATATTAAAGCATGTAGTAGCTTCAGTCAATTTAAATTCAATCTAAAACATTTTTTGTTACAGAAATGCTACTATCGGGTGGAGGAATACATAAAAATCGTAATTTAGGGTTAAGTACAATTTTATTATTTATTTATATTTATACATTATTTATTAGTTTTAGGTGATTTTTGATTATTCCAATAAAGTTTGTAACTGTCTTATGGAAATAAAGTAATTGTATTGTATTGTATACCTCATACATACTCAGAAGTTGTCGAGATTGAGAATAGCGGACCAGAACGTAATATCTGCCCGCCTACACACAATACCTTTTTCACCCCCTGCCACCTGTCATCGAAAAAATTCATACGTCCACCCTTTTGCGGCATTTATATTTACACCACGACCGCAGTTCGCCGAAAAGCGCAATTCTCTTTTACGGACTCGACTCGAGCGGTACAAATATGAGAACAGGGCAATAAAAAAGGGGGGCAACGCGCCACATGCACCGACGTATCGCCCGGGGGGTACAACGCAGCAGCAGCCCCCCATTGTTTACCTTTTTGCTGTTGCCGAAAACCGAGCCAAAAAGAAAACACTCGGCGAGGCTCGGGGAGCACTATATGCCGTTTGGTTTGTTCGAAAGCTTTTGCTGACGTGGAAGTGAATATTTTTACGTATTTGGATAGTACGTATTAAAGTGATTATAAATCCTATTATTTGAGAGTATATACGATAATATTCGCGAGATTCCAAAATACCTAGCAGCTGGGCCGTGCCGTGTTAACTATCAACTTATAGCCTCATTATACACAATTTGTATGATTATAAAAGCTTGTCGCGAGGTTTATGTAAGTACCTAGATAAGTATTTAATTAAACTGCATAAATAGGTACTAGTTCATCTACACAAGTAAAGCGAGCGACAAACTTTTATGATCATACAAATTGCGTATAATGAGGCTATAAGTTGATAGTTAACATATTTTAAAGGAACATTTTATTTCCTTCTTTTTAGAACATTTAAATAAAAGCTGTCTTAAAAAACTTTTTTTCTCACATTTTACAATTGCTATAGCATATACTCCACAGCTGTCGATTTATCATTTGATTCCCTCATAAATTTTTTAATTTCGGACCAAGCTGTTACACAGTTTCCAATCCCAGATTTCTAAAAAATCTTACCAAGGCCTCTTGTATATTTTGGATGAAAGGGTATCGGAACGTTCTTGGATCTTTATCTTTCTCTTTTAACTTGGAATGTTGTGGAATCATGAACTACTTTCTTAAATCTATATTTCTTAGCTTAGTCATTAATTATACAACATTGTGTTACCTTTTCTATCATCGTCAAACTCAAAGCTGCTTTCGCTGCTTCTCACGAGTAAAACATCCAGAAAAGGCAGTTTGTTGTCCATTTTTTTAAACTTAAATGTTAATATAATTGAACCGTATTGTTTGTTCAACTTTTTAACTAAATCTTCTATATTGCCAAATGTTTTCTCATAAACCGCGAATATGTCATCAAGCTATCTAAACCAGATTCTGTGGAAGTACTCAACTTGCATTTTCCTGGAAACAGTTCATGAAAAGTTCAATCAGAAAGGCGGATATAGCTGTAACTCATATTGTTCGAAGAACTTACCTTTATATTGGCAAACATTTTGGCTCACACAGAGCTGCGTGTACTCACGTAGCACATTTTTATTCACTATCAGGCACACAGCAGCATTTTTCAGATAATCGATCTGTCCATAATATCTATTTGATAGTGTAAATACCTCCAGCCTCGTCGGTCTGGCATTACGGATCAGCAAAGAGGGACGACCTAAGGGAATACTACCAGTCCTTTCTCTGGAACGACGTCTGCTTCAAGTCACGAGACCCATCAGCTTGCGCCCAAGAAATAACAGAGGTATTAATATTCGGCATGGAAGCCTATATTCCTCATGTCGTCAAGCATCCCTCCAAAAACAAGCCATGGTTTAATCAGCGTTGTAGAGATGCAGTTACCTCTAAAAACCAACATTACTAAGAATGGAGGAAAAATCCAAAAGCCGAGAACCACCGCAGTTTTATCGACGCCAGAAATCATTGTAAACGCGTGATTGACAGCAGCAAGGAGGAACACAACCAAAAAATTAAGGACAAACTCCTCTCATGTCCTATTTCATCCAAAACATTCTGGTCTGTAGTTGAGGCTGTTAGTCAGAACTTTTCCTATTCGTCAATACCACCCTTGACCAGAGAGGACAAGTCTATCGTTTCTGCTCCTAAAGAAAAAGCAGACATCTTGGGGAAGCTCTTCGCAGCCAATTCTACTGTAGACTTTCAAGGTAGTACTCCAATCTCCACCATAGGCGTAAACTCGAGAATGGCAGAGGTCAAATTTCAACATCGAGATGTTAAAAACATCCTCCAAAAACTGAACACGAATAAAGGTCTTGACCAAATTCCAGCCATTGGCCTTAAACGCTGTGCTGCTGAGCTTGCACCTATTCTTTGCAAGCTCTTCAAACTTTCGTATCAACGAGGCGTGTTTCCCGCTTCGTGAAAGATTGGCTGCGTACAATCCATCCCCAAGAAAGGCAAAAAAACCGATCCCACCAATTATAGACCTGTGGCTCTTCTCAGCATCATGTCTAAGGTAGGGAGACTGTCATTAACGCACAGCTCCTGAAATCCTGGACAACCATAACATCATAAATAATCGCCAGTATGGCTTCCGTAAGCACAGGTCTACAAGTGACCTCCTTACCTACGTCACTCACTTGAGGAACAGAGCAGTAGAAAATCATGGCGAATCCTGTGTTGTTGTACTTGACATATTGAAAGCTTTCGACAGAGTGTGGCATGAGGGACTTCTGGTCAAGCTTGCTGCTTATGGACTACCACCTAGCCTGCGCCAGTGGCTGAATAGCTTTTTGAACGACCGATCTCTGTTTGTTGTAGTCGACGGCTGTTCATCAGACGTATTTTCAATAAACGCCGGTGTTCCCCAGGATCTGTCCTATCCCCTACACTGTTTCTGCTGTACATCAACAAGCTGTTGGAAATAACATCCAATTCAGTCTACAGCTTCGCAGATGACAGTACATTAGCGTCGTGCATGGAACCAGGCAAGCCACTATCATCCCAGGAGACGGTACGTCAGCGACAGCAGCATGCCCCACAGATCAACGCTGATATCAAAACAACTGTCGAGTGGGGATTAGCAAATAAAGTACAGTTCAACGTACAAAAAACTTAGGCAACAACACTTACAAAGAAGTCTCACGATGGCTTACCAACCGTGGAAATGGAGGGTCACCCCATAGTCGAATCACCTTCCGTCAAGCTTTTGGGGATCAACATTAACAATAACAGGTCCTGGCACTACCACGTCGTCAGTATTGCTAGGACGACATCCCAGAAGCTTGGAGTTTGGAGTTTTGTTCCGCTGTAGGAAGTTGTATATACCAGAGCAACTGCTGCTGCTCTACAAGGCACAGATCCGACCATCGCTGGAGTATTGCTCCCATGTGTGGGGATGCGCTCCGGAACACTCTCTAAGCTTCTGGACACTATCCAGAAAAGAGCAATTAGATTAATCGATACGCCTAACTTCACGAAGGACCTCCACAGCCTGGACTATCGAAGGAGGGTGGCTGACCTATCCCTGTTTTACAGATTCTATCACGGAAGATGTTCGAGTGAGCTCTCTCAGATAATAACACCAAAGGCCGTCCGAACCAAGAACACTAGAGAAGCTCTGCGAGCTCAACCTTACCAGGTCGAGGTCCTTACTCCCCGAACTAGTCTCCTCCAGCATTCCTTCTTTTGGACAACTTCGAAGCTGTGGAATCAGCTGCCGGGGAATTTGTTTTCCGACGGCTACAACCTGCCGCGTTTCAAATCTAACGTGCACCGACACTTATCCTCTCGCAGCACTTCTACAGCGCCATAGGCTTTCAGCCTTTGCGGGAGGCCGACCATAAAAAAAATAGGAACACCCACGATCAAGTCTGTCATATAATCACTAAACAGTTTGGTGTTCAATGCAAGTTGTCTAATATATTTTTATATCTTCATCAGAACTTGGAAAATGCCTGCTTTGATCCAGTCGTATAATTTGTAGCCAAAACGGCGACTCTCTAAACTTTTCTTCTTACTGCAGGCTACGTCCGTTCAGTGTGCATTGCGCCTAAGGTTCGGTTCGGTTCCTAATCTACATCATATCTTCTAAAAGTTTACAGGAAGCAAAGTCGACAAGTCTTTTTTAAAAAGCTGTTTTTGTGCTTGTAGGCCTACAGCTTATTATATCTCTCAAAGCTACACTTAAACATGTGCAAATAATCAGATCAGTACGCTTGAAGATTTCTCTAATTACCGCCCGATTCTGTGCCGTGACGCGAAGTCAAAAATTCCTTGTTAGGATTATATTTTTAATACTTCCAGTGTCGTGCGAATTGATATCCTACAAAAAGGTAAAGGCAAATCTGCAAAAAAAACCATATCGTTTCATTCGCTGTAAGTTTACACAGCACCAGAAACCTTATGAGTGTTTATACATACTGTTTAGAAAGGCGATACAAACTTACTGGGTTTTACGAGGGTTGCAGAATTCCTTCTGTCTTACTTACTGGGTTTTGTTTGAAAATTTTATTTAAAACAAGTTACTCTAAAGACTGTACTTTTATCCATTTATTAGGAATCTCTTGTATTTTTGTCAAAAGTTATCGTTCACAATTATACGTGGTTGGACTACGGATGGAGCCAGACGAGCACATAGAAGCCAAAGGTAAATCACTTAAGCCTCGTGGCCACTAGCAAATAAAGTTGCTAGAGTTGCTCTCACAAGTCACTTGCGTAGTGTGTGCACGACGTCATTAGAGAAATATTGCAGCAAAATTACTTGCACTTAAAAAACTTGCGACTTGCTGAGAGCTTGTAGTGTACACGGTTACTCTCACGAAATTAGTTTGCCGCAAAAATTTCGAGTCTGTTCCGAAAGTCTTGCAACAAGTAGTGTTGTAAATCGAGCAAATATGGAGAAGTTCGACTGGACGGAAAAGACACGTGCCTTTGATTGAACATTTTGAATTATATCCTGATTTATGGAATGTACATACTACAGAATTTAAGGACAGAATCAAAAAGCAGAATGCATTACAAAAATTGGCCGACTTATTTAATATTTTACAGCAGAAATTCAAAGGAAGCTACATAATTTGAGAACGCAAATTAACCAAGAGTGGAGAAAAATTCAAAAAAATAAAAGTGGACAACGGACTAATGAAATATATAAGAGTACTTGGCAGTTCATTGACTCATTAAAGTTTATAATTGACTCAAATATACGGAAGATAGTCTGGTAAGTTGAAAGTCGATTTTTAGAAAAAAAGAATGTTATGTGGTATTTGTAGCAGTAATTGTAGCAATGGTCGGAAAGTAATTAATTAGGCTAGGTCCGGTTCAACACTATTCTTTATTGACTCTAGTTTTTACAACTCTCCCTAGGCAGGCAACCCGTCATACCTACACATCCGCAAAAACTGTTTAAGCTCCATCGGATCTTCAGTTCTCAATTCAGTAAGCCATTGATTAACATCAATGATTATACCAAAAAATTTGCTTTTAATGCGCTCTTTCATCTTTCTATAGCACTTGTTGTACCTACGTCCATAAGTTTCCGAGATATTTCGATTTTTCGGTAAATTTAAAATATAGCTTCTACTTGTGTACTGAAATTTATTTATTTTGACAAAGTACTATCGAATTTGTTTTTCATTTAACCAGGAACTAAATTATAAGGTTATGATAGTGTTTGCTGAAGTCAAAACCCTGAATCATCGAGAGAATAAAGTCAAGTATGCTGAGGAAACAATTTTGTAGGCGTAATGCATAATTATCAAGCAGATGTATCAGGTATGCTTTGAAAAATTGACAGTTTTCATAACCTGCTCAACAGTTCCATACTGTGTGAAAAACGAGCTTTAAAAATTAATTTTTCCATTAAGGGTATTTAGGAGAATCTTTGAGAAATTGTCTACTTGCCTCTAGAATATATCAACTATGAACAGCAATATCTAGAACGGAGGCACTCTAAAACTAATGCGTTTGAAAGATCGAACAATCGTTTTATTTGGACTATGTCGTTTAATATTTCATAGCCTACCTGATATATCCGCTTGACAATTGTGCATGACATCTATAAAATTATTTCTTCAGCACACTTGACCTATATTATCTCATTAATCCAGTGTTTTGACTTCATCAAATGCTATTATGGCCTTATATTTTAACTGTTTGTTGAGCAAAAATAAAATTAGATAGTATTTTCTCAAAATAAATAAATGTTAGTAAACAAATAGTAAATAGATTTAAAATTTGTAGAAAAATCAAAATATCTCAGAAACTAATGATGGCAGCCTTAACAAGTGCTATGTAAAGATGAAAGAGCATATTAAAAGTAATTATTTGGTACAATAAAATATTGGGAGTTACGTTTAAAAAAAGAGAAAAAAAATTTATATTTGAATAGCCGCGAGGGCAAAACTTGAATACCAGACTGCCACTGCTGCTATGTATGTATGTAGAGCAGTGTAGGGCAGTGAGGAAAGCATTCCTGAACTGGCGAGATACACCAGGGCTACTGCACTCGAAGGTGTTTATAAGATACCCCTCGAGTCAGGCCCCCCCAGGATCATGGAATGTAATACATACGGCCTCCGCATTCTGGTCGGTCTGCTGACGGGACATGGTCGTCTAAGTTGCCATATGCGGAAGTTGGGTCTTGAACAAACTTCAGACTGTCGCTTCTGCTACGTGGAGGACGAAACAGTGGAGCACATTCTTTGCTCCTGTCCAGTACTGCATAATGCTAGGTTTCAGACATTCGGATTTGCCCAACTGGAACCTCATGACTTCAAGGAAGTTTCACCCTTCACGTTGATCGCCTTCTTAAAGAGGTGCGGACTGTACGGTGAACTCTAAAAAGGTGTGAGCCACAGTAGACACAATTGAGTCGCAGTGGTAGGAGGCAGCTCTGCCCCACTCACTTTCAATCTAACCTAACCTATGTATGTAGAGGCTAGGTTAGGAGAAGTTTGAATACCGGTAAAAATTGCGAGGTCACCAATCGCACGGCGCTGAGAAAGCGGCTGGAGGTGGCGCGTTAAGTCTGTGTCACTTATAAGTAGAATCGCTCTTCTCTGGACTGCATCCAATATAGACAGGGTAGTAGATGCTGCGGCGCACCGTCCATCGAAATGTGGCATTTTAATTTCAACATCTCTAAATTTATTTTTCTTGATGAGCCACCACTGCACATACCCCTCCCCACCCCTGTTGTACTTTTCCGTCTTCTCTGCATTTGACGTTTAAGGAAAGGCAACTTTTAATGGGCTCTCGCGAAACGACAATATTTAGAAAAATAATGAGCACATTCGTTGATGCTTATTCCGTCTCGTTTTCGTATTTTCACAACCAAATGGTAAATTCGCTGCTCCTTCCGGCTTCAGGGACGGAAATTGAAGGATACAGGGTGGTAACGACCTGTATTTTGCTCGGAGGTCTGAACTTACTTCAGCATTTTGGACAAGCTCCCGTCTTATGGGCTCCCTGTTAAGCTTTGCGGTTGGCTCGCTTCTTTCCATAGCATCAATGCTGGGGTTCCGCAGGGATCGGTATTGGCTCCGACATTGTTTCTGCTTCACATTAATGATCTACTCTCTAGCATTACAAACCCAATCCACAGTTTTGCGGATGACAGTACGCTGCATGCAGGCATCATGAGCAATAGACCGATCTCTGTGGTCGAGCTGGAACGCAGGAGACTAGCAGTAGCAGCTTCACTTTCAAAGGATCTCGATACCATTACCACTTGGGGGCTTAAGAATATGGTTAAATTTAATGTCTCCAAGACACAGTATTGTACGCTGTCAAACAAGAAGTGCCCAAGCCAACACCAGGTTCTAATGAACAACCAGGCTCTGCCAAGGAGTCACTCATTCAAGCTGATAGGAGTCAACACTACAGAAAATCTGATCTGGTACGAACACGTCGCGTCAATTGCAACAGCTGCTGGTAAAAAGCTTGGGTACCTATTTAGAGCCAGAAAGTAATTTCTCACCATGTAACCTCCTATATAAAGCCCAGATAAGACCTTGCCTGCAGTATTGCTCTCATGTCTGGAGAGCTGCTCCCCCTACTACACTGTCTATACTAGATTCGGTCCAGAGAAGGGCAATTTGACTAATTGGCGATCCGGCCTTAACGCGCCACCTTCAGTCACTTTCTCACCGGAGTGTTGTTGGTGACCTCTCACTCTTCTACCGATATTCCAACGGAATCTGCTCCTCTGACCTGTCCTCTATCGTTCCGCCGCTCACTGCTCCTATCAGATGTACCCGTGCGACCGCTGCATCTCATCCTAAGACGCTCGTTCTTCATACATCAAGAACTGAGCGGTACAACCACACGTTTATTCCCAGGGTGTCCAAGGCTTGGAATGGACTGCCAGAAGATGTATTTATTGGGCCTGCAGGTATTGGCCCATTCAAATCTCGCGTTAACAAACTTCCCTTAACATAACCCTTCCACAGCAGCCGCGGTACTCTGGTATTTAGGCTCTGCCTGCGCGGTCTGCTCAGTTATATAAAAAAAAGTATCACTACCACCACTTGACAAACATTACATGCTATCGATATGATTATTTTAATGTTACATGAAAATATGAAGCATTTCAATCAAAGCGCCAAAAGCTTTGTTTTGACATTTTCTGTTATCCAAAGGCAAACGAGAATATGCCGTTACTACGCGTCACGAAATAGTAGAGGGAGATTTCCTTATATCGCATCAGCTAAATTGAAGAGCAGATTATCTCCCTAGTCACACCTGCCACCCATCGCACCACTCGTTTGACAATAAATAGCTTTTTATATCGCCTGTCAATATGCTCACGGTGGGAGTTTTACTTGTGAAAAATTGATAAAGTTAGTTCTTTGCTTATTCAAGGCAACCTTACGACTGCCTCCAAGAAATACGAAATTGTTTGGATACGTATTCCGTGGTATGGTCTAGGACAGCAAAATATGTATGTCCAATTCTCAGTAATTCATTCCACTAAGGTAATCAATCGCGGGGCCCTCGCTAAGGATAACTATCAAAATAGTAGCTTTTGCATCTTTGCGACAGATACACTCAGAGTGTATGATTCGCAATGCATAGAGCGGTGTATTCCTTATTCGATATACAGGGTGGCCCCTTTTTGGGCACTTTTACGGGGTATCTCGGTTATTTTTGAAGATAAAGAGTTGCTGAAAATACATTTATTTAGATAATAATGTCTCATTAAAATGATGAATATTGTGTTATTATAATATTGTGTACGTAGTGGGCTATGACTCATCTATTAAAAACAAAAAAGCAAATCTGTAAAAAACTTGCAAGACTGTCAGATTTTAATTATATTTTTATTAAATATAGCTTTGTTCTTTCTGTGTTTTCATTTCAATTATTGTCAATTCTCTATAATAATGGCAGCTTAGATACCCAGGGAGATAGCAACCGTTTTCAGATATATTTGCTCGTCTGAAAATAAATATAGCTAGGTACGGATCCTTTATTCAACCATGTCCTAAAAGTTATTTCAAGGAGAACAGGGAGCAAAGGGAAACAAACGTACTAGGTTGCATAGAAGCAACGCATTCATCATCTTGTAAGCCACAAAGAAGAAGCTGTAGGGATACAAAAATGAACTGCAGAAATAATTCTACAAAAGTATAATTACCATCCATACAAGTTTAAGATACTTCAGCATTTCCACAGGAATCACAGGATCCAAGTTTTGGAATTTTTAATCGCCATAACACAAAGGAGACCAATAATTCTTTTAAATGTCATTAAAAGAAGAAGGAATTGTGTCAGATTTGCATTCGAGAAAATAGTCTCTAACTTGAACCAGCATCCCTAAAAGCTCCTCGATGTTTTTAGCTTTTATTTTGATTCAAATTCAAATTTAATTGTGTGTCGATATTCTTCAGATATAATTTTTGGTTTTAAGTAATGTAATACAATAAGTAATATCTACTGAACTGGACAAATAGTAATTAATAGCGTATAAAATACAACTAAATAATTGAGTTTAAAAGTATTGAGTATCTTGTATCTTAATAATAATTTTACGTGGATACTGTTTTTAATAGATTAGTCATGGCCTACTGCTACAAATAAAGTAAAAAATGAAATTTTGAGCGTAGTTTTCAGAAAAAATCATACTAATATATATTTTTGAAAAGCCTGAATTATTTCCGATTGATGTAAAAAATAATATATAGGGTGTTCCATTTAAAAATTACATGTTTGCTTCATAACTAAAAAACGGTTAGAGTAAGAAAAAATAAAACTACACCACTAAATTCTACAGATAAAATTCTATAAGACCCTCTTTTAAGCTTTTCAATAAAATAAAAGACAGCCGAGATACGAGGGTGGCCTCAAAATCGATAATTTTCGACTTCACCCTGTATCTCAAAAACCAGGGGGGCCATGATAATTTTGTTGACGGCATCTTTAGTTTGACAAAAAAGTGTCGCGAAAACCGCAACTCTCTATCTTCAAAAATAACCGAGATACCCCATAAAAGTGCCCAAAATGGGACACCCTGTACAGATATACCTAATGACCAAAGTCTGCGAACTTCTCTGAAATTTTGACGTTTAGTCTCTTATCCATCTTCGAGACGATATTTACCTAACTTAATAACAAATAGTGTGTCTTGTCGAACATCGAAGGAAAATAGCTGAGGCTAATTAAGATGCAAAGACTTAGGTGTTGAGAAGGGATAGTTCCAGATATTCTGGCTTCTAAAGCTTTTATTTGAGCATTACATCCACATTTGCTCTGCAGTACAGAATTTCAGCATGCATAATGCTTAATCGAAATATGCAGTAATTCATAAAAATTCATTACAAAGTTGAGAACGTCCACCGATTTTCTTGATTGCTTGTTTTCGGAGTTGGTCCACTGTTTGCGTACTCATGTGGTATCCATAACTCAGCTGCTGGTTGATATACACCCTGAAAACCACAAGCCTTCTTCGATTTAGCATTGATATGTCGAGTTTTAGATACCATTACATAATTATGAAAAACAAGGTTCAGAATTAATTGGCAGTGACTGATGATGATGATGATGATGATGATGATGATTATTATGACGACAATAGTGATAGTGTCATATAACTCTCGTGTGTGACACGAATGGAATAATTTTCGATTTGCGAATTTACAACAAGGTTATATCTAATTCTAATCTAATTCTTACTTCCCACACCGATACTACCGATAGGTGAGCGGAGTATTGTGACCGAGAAGATTTTCAATTTTGAGATAATATACTTTTTGGGCATTTTATGATGTCTACATAACGAAAATCCACCTCACTCATTTTCGTCGGTCTGTCTGTCTGTCGGTCTGTCTGTACGCGTTTTCCTAGCTACGTAATCTCAATAAACGCTACAAGGATTGTGATGAAATTTGGGCAGCGATATGCTGTGGGGTCGTAGTAGGTAATGTTGCTATAACTTTGAAAATCGGTGTATGGGCGGCGGAGTAATTACCAAAAAACCAAAAATTTTAAATATTCCTCAAACTTTGTTTTTAGGCGTTTTAAGGGGCTCCTGGTCATTTTCTACTTTTTTGGATTTTTTTTGTAACTGAGCAGACCGCGCAGGCAGAGCCTAAATACCAGAGTACCGCGGCTGCTGTGAAAGTGTTATGTTAGGGGAAGTTTGTTATCGCGAGATTTGAATGGGCCAAAACCCACAGGCCCAATAAATACATCTTCTGGCAGTCCATTCCAAGCCTTGGACACCCTGGGAATAAATGTGCGGTTGTACCGCTCAGTTCTTGATGTATGAAGAACGACCGTCTTAGGATGAGATGCAGCGGTCGCACAGGTACATCTGATAGGAGCAGTGAGCGGCGGAACGATAGAGGATAGCTCAGAGGAGCAGATTCCGTTGGAATATCGGTAGAAGAGTGAGAGTGAGAGGTCACCAACAACATGCCGGTGAGAAAGTGACTGAAGGTGGCACGTTAAGGTCGGATCGTCAATTAGTCGAATTGTATTCTCTGGACGGCATCTAGTATACACAGGGTAGTAGGGGCAGCAGCTCCCCAGACATGAGAGCAATACTCCAGGCAAGGTCTTATCTGGGCTTTATATAGCCTGAGGAAGTTACATGGCGAGAAATACTTTCTGGCTCTAAATAGGTACCCAAGCTTTTTACCAACAGCTGTTGCAATTGACGCGACGTGTTCGTGCCAGATCATATTTTCTGTAATGTTGACTCCTAACAGCTTGAATGAGTGACTCCTTTGCAGAGCCTGGGTGTTCATTAGAACCTGGTGTTGGCTTGAGCATTTCTTGTTTGATAGCGTACAATACTGGGTCTTGGAGGCATTAAATTTAACCATATTCTTAAGCCCCCTAGCGGTAATGGTATCGAGATCCTTTGAAAGTGAAGCTGCCACTGCCAGTCTTCTGCGTTCCAGCTCGACCACAGAGATCGGTCTATTGCTTATAATGCCCGCATGCAGCGTACTGTCATCCGCAAAACTGTGGATTGGGTTTGAAGTGCTAGAGAGTAGATAGGGTGGAAGTGAAACTGGGGTGGTTAGGGGGTGGGGGTCGTAAAACTCAAAAATTTGTTGTATTCATAACATGCTATCTATTGGCCTGTGAAAGAAAGATTTAGCGTTATAATAGACCTTTTTAGGTCCATCCGAACATGGGACCTTATGGTACAAGCCGTAAGCTCTACCCATTGAGCCATCATTTTCTGATGTACCCACGATATAGATTTTATCTAGCTGCGTCAACACGTATGCGATATATCCTGCAAATTAACACTTACGCGCCTTCTAAAGCAGCATCGCCCCAGTTCAGTGGCAATCTCCTTCCCAGCCCTAATTCTCACCATCTCCCAAGACACACATCTACCCTCTCTCTGCCGCCATCCCTCATCCCACACCTTCCCACACGACTTACGACAATTACCGCAGACAAGTGAACGTCTGATTGCAGTTCGCAACCCCTGCAATTTTTCAACGTCGCCCGCACATCCGTAGTTTTATACGGATCTTAGCCGACGTCCTTAAGGGGACCGGCATCCAGTTTCACCTACCGTAGCTCCAAGATACGCCTGCACAGCTCACAGTGCTTCGAGTAGGGAAGAAATAAATTATTCATTGATACAGAGATGCTCCAAATTGCAACACGACTTTATAACCAACTCTGTAAAATGAATTTTAACTAATTTTTTTCCGACTCAAAAACAGTAAAAGATTTCTTGAAACTCTTATTTAAAAAATACTAAGTCATCATCATAGTCACAATGTCTTAACAGACATGTTGTGAACTCGTAAAATGCATTAAGTCGGAGCTAGAGTATTGCCGACACGAATATTATCAATAGTGGCGCTCTTGATACTCATATCTAGCAACTGTTTCGTCGTATTCACCCAGCGTGTAGGGGAACGGCCACGGCGCCGCCCACTCGGGGCGTGACCCTGAACTACAAGTTTCTCCATATTATCGCTTCTACGAATATGTCCGAAGAATGTAAGCATTCTGATCGACACAATGGAGGATAGTCTCTTTGGGTTGCCGAGCTCATCCAGTATGGAAACATTAGTTCGATGGGCGGTATAATTAATTCTCAGCATTCTCCTCGACGTTCATATTTCAAAAGCATCTATCTCGATCTGCCTTTTTAACAGTCAAGTTTTCGAGGCATACAAAAATATGGAGAACACAAGAGACTGAACCAGTGACATTTTGGTAGCTTTAGTGATGTTATGGTCACGCCATATTTTGGTAAGCTTTGTCATGGCCACCCGTGCCTGTTGAATGCGCCGTCGAATCTCATTCTCACAGCTACCTGAATTGTCGATCAAAAAATCGAGGTACACAAAATTTTGAACATATATGCTGCATATATTTTTAGTTTTAAGTTTTATCATGACGATTCCTATACCTTTGTAACGTCTATTGGAAATAAATAAATGAATAAATGAATGAATGAATAAATGGACTACCTCACAATGGCCTATTGACTTTATTTCTCGATGATTGTCATGCTCTCTATCTACGATAATAACCTTGGTCTTGTTGTAGTTAATACCAAGACCATATGCTGCACTGTGTTGTTCTAAAACGTTCAACAGAGCTACTAGTTCTTCCTGAGAAGCAGCAATAAGGGTCGTATCGTCAGCAAATCTTAAGTTAGATATTTTGCTTTCGTCAATAGTGATACCGCCATTCCAGTTGGCCAATACCTGTCTCATCACAAATTCAGAGTAAATGACGAACTCATTTTCTGGTTGCTGTTTGACCAGACAGGTTACCATCAATTCTTACACGAGCTGAGCTAGACTCATAGAGTTGCTGTATGAGAAATACTAAGTGGTAAGGGACACCCATGGAGATAAGGATTTCCCACAGTTTAGGTCACTTTACGTTATCAAACGCCTTTACGCATTTAGGCATTTAGGTAGGTAGAGGTATTTTGGCAAGACATCAGGTGTGACTTACTTGGATGTCGAGTCATACGGCCCGCTTGTAGGTTTATGCATTGGTGGTTCTGGTGACCAGAAAGTCTCTCTCCTTCTTTGTTTCATTCACTCATTTGTAGCCTCTATTTTTTTTAACGCCGGCGGCACGACAGTATGGATTTTACTTACGAAAGTTCCTTTCGCTACGTGTAGTGTTTCAAAATAATGCATTTGGTTGGGAAGGTATTTCCAAATACTTCCTAAAAACACCGTACATTGACAAAGACAAGTAGAGTCACTCTATGCTCCGCCCCCAATGTGGTCTTTCCAGCTGTGCTCTCGAATACTACGCAAGCTGGCGGATTCTGGCGCCCGGCGATCTCGAGCAGTAGCCGAACGCTAACAGCTGTGGTTTACAGGGTCAATCCGCCTAACACCACCTAACAGGCGACACGGTGCACGGGATACAATCGGTCGGCTCTACCGGGGTGCCTAAATAAGTACCTAGTGTTTGTATGTTATTGAGCGTTTTGCGCGTATTTCACAAAAAAATGCCAGTGACATGCTCTGTATATGGCCCCATTGTTTTTTTATATTTGTGCCTACTTATTCCCATTGATTTTTAAAATATCTGTTTTTCATATTTTAATTTTATTATTGACTTGATTCTTAAGTTTTTTAAATCCATTTTCCAAATTCGTGTTTCCCGGTTCTTGAACTTTTTGTTTATAAATTTTGACTCGGTTTTCAATCATTTCGAGAATTTCTTGATTTATCCAGTCATTATTTTCACGTATCTTATACGTCTTTTTGAATTCCGAATCTTTTTTACAAGAAGTGATTAAGTCAATTAGTTCCTGAAATGATTGAACTTCTGTAGTTTGAATATTCTTTTATGTTTACACCTAAGGTTATTGACAACAAATTACGAATGATCAGACTGTTACTGTTACTTTACTAGTTGGATCGCACATTTCAAATTACTACACCTTTCTGACAAAACATGATCTATAATACTCCTTGAGCTAGTTGCCACCCAGTAGCTGCATCTGCAGTTATTGTGTTGAATAGTTTATTGGATAATAAATTATATTTTACCTAGATACTATAGAATTCGTTTCTATTGACCCCGTATAAGTAAAGTGAACGTCGACCGTTGACGTCGACAATATCCCACAGTCGGATTCCCTGTAAGTAAACGAGACCGTACGAAGGGAACCCCTCTCAAATCGAGGCGGCTCGCATTTGTGAGACTCGCATCAAAGTCGGCACGGCGAGTGACCCTACTTGTCTTTGTTAACGTACGGTGCTAAATATTACTATTGCCTGTTGACCATCAACTAGATGTTGCAGATTGTTATAATATCACCGTCACAGTCACTGTTATCTTACTATGACCCGATAATCTTAGGATACGTCGTATCAACCAAATCGACATAAAGTAAACATTTTATTGCTATTAGTAGTCCTTGAATTTTCTGAACAGATCTTAAACTTAAGACAGATTATTGAAAAAGCCAGAGAGCACTGTTTTTGTCTGCTTTGTGGACTATTCTAAGGCGTTTGATAACGTAAAGTGGCCTAAACTGTGGGAAGTCCTTATCTCCATGGGAGTCCCTTACCACTTAGTATTTCTCATACAGTAACTCTACGAATCTAGCTCAGCTCGTGTAAGAATTGATGGAAACCTGTCTGGTCAAACAGCAACCAGAAAAGGAGTTCGTCAGGGATGCGTATTATCTCCGATGTTATTTAACATTTACTCTGAATTTGTGATGAGACAGGTATTGGCCAACTGGAATGGCGGTATCACTATTGACGAAAGCAAAATATCTAACTTAAGATTTGCTGACGATACGACCCTTATTGCTGCTTCTCAGGAAGAACTAGTAGCTCTATTGAACGTTTTAGAACAACACAGTGCAGCATATGGTCTTGGTATTAACTATAACAAGACCAAGGTTATCATCGTAGATAGAGAGCATGACAATCATCGAGAAATAAAGTCAATAGGCCGTTGTGAGGTAGTTCAAAGTTTTGTGTACCTCGGTTCTTTGATCGACAATTCAGGTAACTGTGAGAATGAGATTTGACGGCGCATTCAACAGGCACGGCTGGTCATGACAAAGCTTACTAAAATGTGGCGTGACCATAACATCACTAGAGCTACCAAAATGTCACTGGTTCAGTCTCTTGTGTTCTCCATATTTCTGTATGCCTCGGAAACTTGGACTGTTAAAGAGGCAGATCGAGCTCGCATAGATGCTTTTATGTGGACGTGGAGGAGAATGCTGAGAATTCCTTATACCGCCCATCCAACTAATGTTTCCATACTGGATGAGCTCGGTAATCCAAAGAGACTATCCTCCATTGTGTCGATGAGAATGCTTACATTCTTCGAACATATTCACAGAAGCGATACGATGGAGAAACTTGTAGTTCAGGGTCACGCCCCGAGTGGGCGGCGCCGTGGCCATTCCCCTACACGCTGGGTGAATACGACGAAACAGTTGTAGATATGAGTATCAAGAGCGTCACTGAACTGACAGTAAATCACAAACGATGGCGAGTTACAGTTCTCAAAACTATCGATAATGTTCGTGTCGGCAATACTCTAGCTCCGACTTAATGCAGTTTACGAGTTCACAACATGTCTGTTAAGACATTGTGACTTGACTTGATGATGATGAATTTTCTGAAATGAGTGTGAAATTATTGCGACCGCTTTGTAAAAGGGTGAAGCTGCAAGCTAAAATTGGGCAGAACAAACTTGGAAACAAACGTGGGACTCAGTGACTATCAACGGCCACGTCATCATCAGCAAGGAGCGACGTCACTGACGCACCCAACAGAACGCGCAGCAACCAATCAGGACAAGCCACGAAAAACGACACGTCAGCTAGACGAGAATAAATAGCAATGAAAGGAACATGTTCAACAGTTTACCTGAAGACGATTGAAGATACCACATCAATCGAAACGTTGTAATCCAAAATTATATAGACAATGGAAGTCCGAAGCAGACCTTTTGAAACATCTACCTTGTCTACAAATTTCAAACAACAGCAAGCTGTAAGATAAACACTTGTGTGTCATCCCCTTAACGAAATGTCATCCTTAAGGATCGTATTTTCCTTCCTAAAACGGTTGATTGATAATACGCCAGGAACTTTTGCATTTTTGCACGTAGCGTTATTCTTCCTTAAGAAGACGTATGTGGTTTTAACGACATCTCTTTATTCTTTGTCCCGCGACGAGGGATGCTTGCTTGTTAATAGTTTTCGATAGCGGGTAATAAATTGTTTGTCGTGATAAGATACGTATGCAAGAAACATAGGAATGAATTTAGGGGTTGGAATGGGAGCGTTTTACTTCCCACACCGATAGGTGAGGGGAGTATTGTGATCGCGAAAATTTTCGATTTGAGGTAATACGCTTTTTGGGTGTTTTATGATGTCTACATAACGAAAATCCACGTCACTCATTTCCGTCGGTCTGTTTGTCTGTCTGTCGGTCTGTCTGTCTGTCTGTCGCTTTTTTCTAGCCTCGTAATCTCAGCAACCGCTGCATGGACTGTGATGAAATTTGGGCATCGGTATGCTGTGGGGTCGTAGTATGTATGTTCCTGTCATTTTGTAAATCGGTGCATAGGCGGCGCAGGAATTAGCAAAAAACAGAAAAAAACAAATATTGCTGAAACTTCGTTTTCAGGCGTTTTGGCGGTCCCTGATCATTTTCTACTTTTTTTTGGGTGGGGGTGAAATTGGGGTGGTTGGTTGGTTGTAAAATTGAAAAATTTGTTGCCTTTATAATATACTGTCCACTGATCTGTGAAGCAAGACCTGGCGACATAAATAACTTTTTTAGGTCCATCCGAACATTGCCTTGCCTTATACAGAAAGCAAAGGACTTAGAATTTTTTCTGATGTAAACATACGAGAGTATTGCTTTAGATCGTTCTGTACTGTGTAACAAGAAAACTGTTGAATTGATTTTAATGAAATTTTGACACAGTATTACTACCGTGGCGAAGATGGAAAACGCGTATGGTTTTTATAAATCGTGCCAGTAGCGGCGCAGAAATAATAAAAAAACTAAAAATGTAAAAACAGCTCAAACTTCGTTTTTAAGCGTTTTAGAGGTTCCTGATCATTTTCTGCGTTTTTCTGGATGGGGGTGAAATTGGGGTGGTTGGGGGGTTTTGGGGGTTGAAACATTAAAAAATTTCTTGTACTCATAATAGGCTGTCCACCAACCTGTGAAGGAAGATCTAGCGACACAAGTCACCTTTTTAGGTCCATCCGAACATTGCCTAGCCTACTACGGAAACGAAGGGACTTAGAATTTTCTGTATACATACAAGAATTTATTGGTTTAAATCGTTTTGTATTTTGTTACGTGGACACTATTAAATTGATTCTAATGAAATTTTGACACAGTATATTGTTACCGTGGTGAGAGTGGAAAACGCGTATGTTTGTTGAAAATCGTGTCAGTGGCAGCGTAGCAACAATCAAAGAACGAAAAGTAGGAAAACACCTCAAATTCGGTTTTTAGATGTTTTAGGGGTTCCTGACCATTTCCTACCAGTTTTTTGGGTGGGGGTGAAAGTGAGGTGGTTTGGGGGGTGGGGGGTTGTAAAACTGAGAAGCTTGTAGTATCGATAATAGGCTGTCCATTGACCTGTGAAGCAAAGACCTAGCGCCATAAGACAATTTTGGGGGGGGGAAGGGTGTGGCGATTATTTGGTTGCAAGGGGATCCCAGTCTAAAGCTTCATGCTATGGGAAAATAATAAACTGGTATCAGCGTAATGCGTGGGAAGTACTGAGTCAATCAACTTGACTCCATTTTTTTCTTTCTCACGGGTGATCCAGTGCGACTCGTTATAGTTTTTTATTTAGTTTTATCAAGCTACGTCACTAAGATACTAGCAACCAATTCTTATTTATCATTTATCATATCTCTGAAATTCCACTACAATGTTTACTTGGTTAGCTTGTATTACGCGTAGACAATAACGCGGAGTCACAGACTACGAAAATCGGTGATATTGGTATAAATCTCCTTTGCTCATACATAACGGAGAAAAGATAAATAACCTGCAATAAAACATACATCTCAATATTTACGAATCGTCATACTACAAGTACGTGAGTTTTTTTTACCCTAATGTGTAACATACTTAAAGAATTTTAAATTCCTACCAGAAAATGTCGCAAAAGGGCGATTAAACTTAAGAAAACCTAGATCATAAAAAGGTGTGTTTTTAAACCACGCATTTAATAATACCTACGGGTTTTAAAATTTCAACATGTAAAGGTCGTTTCTGTGTGTTTGTAATTCACAATTATATGTTGTTTGTTTCCTGACCTGTTAGTGGAAGACGCCATGATAGCATAGTTTTTTTAAAATTTTATGAAAAATTGTGACGATTATTTAGCTGCACTAAGAAGTCGTTTGCACTGAATGCGATTGCTGTTTTTTAAATTGGCAAACCTCAACGTTGTGAGTATGACTTTTAAAAATTTATTATATATTTTGAAACTAAATTCTTTTTTTTTCTTCTATGTAGAAAGCCCTGAAGATGGCAATAAACATTGCCGAAAGCTTGGCTGTTAGCACCAGAGTCTCCACCATGCTGTGACCCAGTCTCTTTTTTCAGAATTTTGGCCACAACCCCAAGATTTTCTCATCTAAATTAAGTTTTTTGGCCATAAGCTTCCTTCCATTTTTTACTATGCATTTCAAAGTAAAATAGGTGAGCCCAAAAACATTCGGATATGACACCCATCCTTATGAGCATCTATAGATGTATCTCTAATGTTTCTCCCGCCCTCTATAATAATTCGCTAACTCCAATCAATCCGCCTACCCTGAATTTTTCCAAAGCACGTTCTGAGAAGAGAACGTGACATTACGGTGGTTTCTACACAAGGATAGTAATTATAACAGTGGGGATGAAACTCTGCCGAAAGAGCCGAGTGTATTGGAAGAAACGCCTAGATGGACAACGGTCTTATCTTATCGACGAATCCCTTCGGCCTTTTCTGTATCTGTAAATCTTGTTATATTCTGTCAGAATGAATAGGGTTTCAATTGTAAGAGCTTCATAAGCATTGATTAGTAGTCTTTTATCTTTTGCATTGAAACAACAGAAACTGTAATTATTCGTTTAGGGTGTTTGAAATAGTTCTCAGAAACAAATATTCATCATCATAGTCACAGTGTCTTAACAGACACGTTGTGAAGTCGTGAAATGCATTAAGTCGGAGCTACAGTATTTCCGACACGAATATTATCGATATTGTGACTATGATGATGAATATAATAAGCGACATCACTAACCTTGTGCATCACCCTGGAAGTACTCGGCCTGCCTGGTGCAGTCAAGTCTGCAACAAAAACAGCATGATTAACTAAACTAAATACTTAGAATTTGAGAGGCTTATATTTACATATAAAGAAATTCATAGACAAAATTAATTCTCATGAATTTTGCGCTCATTATTACATAAATTTCAAGAAACCTGTATACTTGGGAAATTGACAATAGACAAAAAAAATGTTTGCTTAACGGGTATGTATTTTCTCCAAAGTTTGGCCTACCAACTGGCTGGTGGCTCGCAAAATTCGCAAAAAGTTTCTGTTTCTTTTCACCCCTAGCTGGCTGCTGCGTCTGTTCGATAACGTCGAAAATAATTAATTAGCCTATCCGGGCAATTTTTCAATAAGGAACTGTCAGTTCTTCCTGGGACTAACGAACTAGAACTCACCCTCAGAAGATACAATAAAGGGTCTTCGGTCAAGAGAATAGGGTACTTGCAGAAAGAAATATTATGTCATTTACGCGTTCCTTAGAGCCTAGTAAACATGAGAAAATCACTTGTTTAGTTTTTTTGAATCGGCTGTGAGAGATATTCCAAAAATTATTTCAAATGCCGGAAAATCCCGCGCAAACAACCTCTGACGTCAGTGATATCGTATAGTGATGGGATGTAAAGTATTGATATTCGATATCGATAGCCAGTGCTAACCTAACATTTTGATATTGATCATTATAACCACAAAACACAGCCACACACAAAAGTACAAAAGTCAAAAGAATAAAAGTTAGGCTAGATTACTAATTCACTTTGTAGGAATGGGCTTGAATTAGATTCTATCTTTGGATTCATTCATAATGGGATGCGCCGAAATAAAATGATGGCTTCGATTAGTTACGAATCTCGGTCACAAGCAGGATGAACTGTGATACCTATCAGATATGAAAATGTATTGCGACGGCAATGATAGTGGGTTAATTGCCTGTTTCAAATATGTTTAAGTATCAGTAAATTGAGTCGCATTGTTAAAGAATTCAGATCATCTCTAGTCGAATGCGCAGTTGAATCTCACTGACCTGCGCTGTAGCAGTATCGATTATCGATATCGATAAGATATCTGTGACGTCAGCCCTTGTTTTAAGTCACGTGGAAAAATTTGAATATATCCTTCTTTTATTTTGCAAATATCTTTTTTTGGCCTTCAGTAAAATCATGTTTTTTGTTTCCTACTGCTTCTTGATATGGTTTTCTTCACGCTATGTATATTCCCGAGGCGATTTCACGACCTCTGCAAGTACCCTATTGGTGATGCCTTTATTTTTGTGGCAAGGAACCTATTATCGAAATTAAAGGCATGCCCGTGAAAACATAAGATAATTTTTTAAATCGCTGACAAAACTAGTTACAAGAAACTATTTGTCCTCCATACACATTTTGCTGTTGTAATACCTGAATGATATGCGCTATCATAGTACATATTTTGGAGGTTATGAAATAATATAATCAATAAAGTCATAATACTAGATGTGGAACTAGATACCCGTATGTTTGTTTGTTCTTAAAGTACCAAGTTCATGAAACTTAATTTGGGATAAAAATTGTGGAAAATACATAACTTATTTCTCAACATTTCTATGAGTCAGCTTTTGAAATTGCTATTTCCGGAGACTTCTCTTGACGAGTTAGAGTCATAGGCTCTAATAATGGGTAATCCCGGGGCAAGAAAAATATACATTTATACAAATTATAAATCAGTAGCGCACCTAGGGGGGGGGGGGGGTGTGGTGATAATTGTCTCACCACCACCGCTTTTGACAGAAAACTCAGAGTAAGGTAGGGTTTATGTTTCCTTATTTTTGCAAGTAAGGAGACTCCTTATAAAACCACCCTTGAGTAACGTCCTGAATACGCCACTCATATTACTCATGTAGGTGAGATATGATATCAAACAGCAACGTTTTACTGTTAAAAGGTGCTAAAAAAAGTAACATATAATTTAAAAACGAAAGGTATTCGCATTCTTGTAAGAATAAGTGGCTTAATTCAATAATGCCACAGACGCAATTCTAAAAATTATTACATTCCCAAATAACCATTATTACAACTCTTTACCGCTCCTTTGTGTCTAAGAAGATAAAAACTGAGTACAAGAGCTGTTCTGAAGCAGATTAGCAAAGACAAGGATGCATCTATTCATAAACTTTTCATTTTGGGGATGAGTAGCAAATACTGACAGCATAAAAAACTCCCTTTACTTATAGAAAGCTATGAATACTTATTAATAATCAGAGACCAAATACATTCCAACGTATTACACCCCTATTTTACCACAGAATACAAGAACTACAACTTCAAACTAGGAGTAGAATATACGAACTTTCATCGAGCTGACCCTACCACATACATCAAATTTAAACAGCAGATATAAGAAAAATGGGATCAATGTGAACATATACACAGACGGTTCAAAAACGATAAACGGTGTAGGATGCGCTTTCTACCATGAAAATAAAAAATATCAAGAATTATACAAAGTTCCTCCAGATTGTTCAATATATACAGCTGAGTTGACAGCCATTCAAAAAACACTAGAATATTCTCTCAGTAATACTGAGCTTAGAGATGTTATAGTCTTCAGCGACAGCAAGAGTGCAGCTATGAGATTAGAGCATTTAAGAATTTCAGCGACTTTCAACCATATCATCTCAAACATAATGAAATTGATTTACAGACACAACATACAGGTATACCTCAAAACGACACCGTCGACAAACTAGCAAACATGGCGACTACAGATGGAATATTGATGAGGAATCTCAAAATTCCCTACAGTGACTTGAACAATAAATTAAACAAGAACCTGAAAGAAAAGTAGAGTGAACACTACCATATAAATCCATCCGGAACTATATAAAAACAGATACAGCAGAACATAAGAACAGAACCCTGGTTTAAGAGAGAAACGAATAGACCACTGAGAACACTTTGCAGATTGAGGTGTGGTCATTGCTTAAGCCCTCAACACAAAACTAGAATAGGGCTAGACGATGACCCTCACTGCAGATGTGGAGAGATTGGTACTGCTCAATACTGTATATTAGAATGCCAATTGATCAGTAATGAGGTAACAGACCTGTATGAAATATTGTCAAACTATATTCCGTTACCTGCTAATATGATCGCTATACTAGCTAGTGAAAATAACTGTACATACAAACTATTATATAACTTTTGCACACGAAAACTAAAAATAAAACTGTAACTAATATAGAACAATGTTCGTGTTATTAAGGAAAAATAGATGGCCATCCAAAATAGAACTGGCCAGTTGATCTCAGATCAGAGCTAATAATATAAATAAAAAAAAAACTACCGATACAACAAAGGTTAGAGATTCATTTAGCTTATTCCTGAATCCACTGCCATTCGCTTCAACTGACAACTTGATCAATATATCCCTCCTTGGGCGCCTCCGTAGCATACCATGTACTCCCTTCATTCTCAGATCGGGTTGGACCCGCGTTCCACTTTCAATTAGACGCTGGAATCTGCGGCAGACACATACGCATACGTCCATACACGAAAGGATGGAATGATACGAATCTCGGGGCCACCCCAGTTTGTTTTCATTCCTCCTTCGCTATGCTGATTATTTGATAGCAACGTGAATTAATCAAATCAGAAAGCCATGCGACAGAATTCTCAGAGAAATATAACATACTTTCTGATAAACAGTTCGGTTTCAAAAAAAATAAATCTACTGAAGATGCGGTGACATATGTAATAGGAGAACTATGAAAAAATGTAGACAGAAATATTCCAACATTATGTGTCTTGTTGTTGACCTAGCAAAAGCATTTGACACAGTTGATCATATGATACTCATGAAAACTTTACAAAATTATGGTATACGGGGTCAAATCTATCATCTAATTAAAAGTTACTTAAGTAATAGAACAAAAACTGTTGTGATAAATAAATGTTCCAGATCTCCTTTGCCTATAACATGCGGTGTTCCTCAAGGAACGGTACTGGGACCATTTTTCTTCAACATATATATAAATGACCTATTTGCGGTTGATGCGAGTGGAGATATAGTGAGTTTTGCAGACGATACAGCTGTTATATTTTCTGCTGAAAGTTGGGAAATATTAAAATTCAAGACTGAAAACGGTTTTAAAAAAATGTTCAACTGGTTCAGTAGTCGACTTTTAACAGTCAATTTCAACAAGACTCACTTTGTTCCATTCGCGTCGTACGCAAACGGTTTACCGAAATACACCAACTTACAAATCAGTTGTAGACAGGTAGTTCCTATATCAATGGTCACCAGTATCAAGTACTTAGGAATATATCTAGATTGCCATATCAAATGGAAGGAGCATACAGAATATGTTGTCAAAAAGATACGTTACGTTATAAGCAAATTTAAACTCCTTTCCACTATACTTACCTATGAACAGATGATCATTGTATACGAAGCACTTGCTCATAGTCATATACGATATTGTATTGTGGAGTGGGGCGTAGCATGTAAAAATAATATAAAAGATATAGAAATTATACAAAAACGTTTAATAAAAATTTTATATAAAGTGAAATCTACATATACCTAGTGACTTGTTATTTTCTAAAACAATAAACAAGAATTCTAGATATCCGCCAAACATTTTTCATGTCATTAGGTATTTACCAATATAAAAATAAATCAAACTTGACAAAACACAAACATAAATATGACATAAGATATGCATGTAATGTTGTACCAAAAGCAAGAAAAAATACTTTATTACGATGTCATACATTTCTTGCTCCAAGACTATACAATGAGATACCAGAAAGCATAAAATGTCTAGTGCCTTTAAATTCATTCAAGTATGGTTTAAAGCAATGGATAGTAAATGAAAATCGCATTAAAATTCACCAACTTGTAGACATATGTAATACCTATTATTACTAATAGAATACATAATATTTAAATATAAATATTCCTGAATAGACCCTTATTTGTTATTTCTATTTTATAATAATTACCTTATTGTACCCAAGCACAAGTTTTTAACTTTTTTGGGGCACGTGTTGTTTATTGTATTTTATTTATTTTATATTTACAATAAACGCTATACTATACTATGCTGTTGGACTTGCAAATTAATTTATTCATACATTGCGCCGAAGAACTCTAGACCAATAATTAGGCTATTGGATGTGCCTTCTCAAGTAACTTTGCCTGCTTATAAAGGTCTTACTATATTACGAAGTTGTACTATGGCGTTAGCGAACATAGTGTAAAACATGAGATTACTTAATCATCCTGTTGCCTCCAAAAAGTACACAGATTAATCCCATCGCCTTTGGCTTTTCTGCTTCCATGGCCGCTTTGATTTACGCCTTCATTTCTGGCCAAACACATTACGAGCTCATCCGTTATTATGTTCGAGTTCACCTCACTATGCCCTACGGAGTTCAACGGGGGGGCCGGGGGGTTTTAAGGGAGGCTGGGGGGGGGGAGGGTTGTCCGAAGTCAGCGGCCCGGTCTGTCTGGCTGCCTGCTTGGCGAGAGAATTAGCAGCGCTAGCTGGATAATAAGGAAAACAGTGGTGGCGAAGCTACAAGCAGTTTGGTCTCTCCCTCAGAGTAACAACTGAACATAGAGGTAGTAAGCAAACCACTTCAGCATGGCGTGCCCAAAGCCATCATCTTTTGACACTTCACCCTCCAAACATTGCCAACTAACCTGAACATTCTTCCAATGCAACTCATGTTACAAACACTGCTCTGCACTGTCCCATCTCGAAAAACTGTTAGACTCACTCGGATATAGCACAGCAAGTCCGTAAAGCTTCACTACAGTTACCAACAAATTGCGAATTCGATTTTACTGACCAATCATAAGAGACGCACAAACAAATCAAACGTTTGACAGTCGGGGTTTACCGTAAACAAATTGCAGGAAAATTATATAGGCGTTGCCAGCTCCTCAAAATTTATGTAAGACAGAATTTGCGTTTATGATGAAGAAACATGCAGTAACGCAGTAGAGGTCAACATATCTTTGATTTTGCTGTAATCATTCCTGAACCATCAAAATACCGTCTTTTTTAACGTAGAATGGGATATTTCTGGATAACATACAATTAAGACGATAGTAACAATTATGATTGCTGTGCCTGGTAGTCGATATGACAACGTAAGAAAAAATGTTGGCCTATTAGAATTAGTTGTTTACTACCTCTATGTTCAGTTGTTACTCTGAGGTCCCTTCAAACTGGCTTAAAATAATGTTTTCATGTGGGCACACAGAAAAATCAATCGTTCTGTCAAAGACTTACGTTTGGATTCAATGGGACGTTACACTCAGCATTCCTCAAATACAGCGATGTTTTATCCAAGTGGAAGTGCATAGTTGGCAACGAATTATATCGTATTGTCGATTCAACTACAAGATGTCCTTGGATTCCAATGAATAATTCAATCGCAGCCTATTGTTGAATCGAATCTGTGCTGCCATTAGCAGCAACGTTGGGGTACCCCAAGGGTCAATACTAGGCCCCCTACTGTACATCATAATTGTAAACGACTTTGAAGGGGAGGAATATGTAATGTACGCAGATCATACCTCTCTTCTTGTCCATTCGCCTAACATTGAAGAGTTAATGCAGAGTGCAAACACCTATATCAAAGGTATCCATATGTGGTTCTCAAATAATGGCCTAGTACTGAACAGTTCTAAATCTCTATTTCTCCGCTTTTCTCACAAGCACAATAACTACGATCATAGCATTTTGCTCAGGTCTTTGAATGGCTCTATAAAGCAAAGTCACTGCAAAATTTTTAGGTATCCATATTTCAGAAAACTGCACATTGAACATCCATAGAAATAATTTATGCAGGAAATTAGCTTCAATATCATATTGCATCAATCAGCTGAGATGGATTGTGGATAAACCAGTTGTAATGGTATATTACTATTCATATTTTCACTCCAACATTCGATACGGAATAGCAGCTTAGGGAGCCAGTCGAGAAGTTTTCATAATGCCGAAGAGGGTAATAAGGCTTATTGCTGGAGTAGGTTATAGGACAAGTTGCAGGGATATCTTTGCCAATTTAAAAGTGATGACTGTAGCCTGTATTTATATATATGAGTTATTATTATATGCCAAATCTAGTACTGGTGGTTTTAAAACCTTAAATTGCCACAACAATTACGATACAAGGAACTCGTTCTTGCTACAAGTGCCCGCACACAGACTTGCTAAGACAGAACTCAGTCCAAGATATATGGCGACTAGGCTTCATAATAAGCTTCCAAGGCATATGAAAGAGCTCCATCAAGAGTGTTTTGCAAAAACGCTCAAACATTTTTTGTTAGAGAAAGCTTACTATAGTGTCGACGAATACTTAAAAGACAAGCTGCATTAGAGAGTATCAAATACAAATTCATTTACTGTTTCTCGTTTGTATATTGTTCTTATTGAGCTGTTTGTTCTAAATTTTTATACATATTTCTATGTGCTGCTTTTTATTGTTCTACGCGTTATACGAATGTAACGAAGAAGTCCTCTGCTCATACTATGTGCACATTGTTTAATTCTATATGCGATCCTTGTGACACAAACTGTGATAGTAGACAGACGGTTATAGTTACATATATTTATCTAGGCTTTCTTCATCTAGTTAACTATCTAGTATCTAGCGTATTAATTTATAACACAGTAACCACTAATTTCTGTAAAATTCCCTGTTATTGGGGGTAACCTGTTGGGAATAAAGTATTATTGTTATTAATATAAAGTAGCTTGAAAGCACACAACCCCAAAGCGTAAGTAGTTGCTGCGTACAACCAATCCCTAAGAAAGGCAAAAAAAAACTGATCCCACCAATTATAGACCTGTGGCTCTTCCCAGCATCTTGTCTAAGGTTATGGAGACTGTCATTAACACACAGCTCCTGAAATACCTGGACAACAGTAACATCATAAATGATCGCCAGTATGGATTCCGTAAGCCCAGGTCTACAGGTGACCTCCTTACCTACGTCACTCACTTGTGGAACAGAGCAATAGACAATCATGGCGAATCCCGTGTTGTTGCACTTGATATATCAAAAGCTTTCGACAGAGTGTGGCATGATGGACTTCTGGCCAAGCTCGCTGCTTATGGACTACCACCTGGCCTGCGCCAGTGGCTGAACAGCTTTTTGAACGACCGATCTCTGTTTGTTGTAGTCGAGGGCTGTTCATCAGACGTATTTTCAATAAACGCCAGTGTTCCTCAGGGATCTGTCCTATCCCCTACACTGTTTCTGCTGTACATCAACGAGCTGCTGGAAATAACATCCAATCCAATCTACAGCTTCGCAGATGACAGTACATTAGTGTCGTGCATGGAACCAGGCAAGCCACTATCATCCCAGGAGACGGTACGTCAGCGACAGCAGCATGCCTCACAGATCAACGCTGATATCAAAACAATTGTCGAGTGGGGATTAGCAAATAAAGTACAGTTCAACGTACAAAAAACTCAGGCAACAACACCTGCAAAGAAGTCTCACGATCACTTACCTACCGTGGAAATGGAGGGCCACCCCATAGTCGAATCATCTTCCGTCAAGCTTTTGGGGAACAACATCAATAATAACATGTCCTGGCACGACCACGTCATCAGTATTGCTAAAACGGCATCCCAGAAGCTTGGAGTTTTGTTCCGCTGTAGGAAGTTGTATGCACCAGAGCAACTACTGCTGCTCTACAAGGCACATCGCTGGAGTATTGCTCCCATGTGTGGGGATGCGCTCCGAAGCACTCTCTTAAGCTTCTGGACACTATCCAGAAAAGAGCAATTAGATTAATCGATACGCCTAACCTCACAAACGACCTACACAGTCTGGAACAGCGAAGGAGAGTGGCTGACCTATCCCTGTTTTACAGATTCTATCTCGGAAGATGTTCGAGTGAGCTCTCCCAGATAATAACACCAAAGGCCGTCCGAACCAGAAACACTAGAGAAGCTCTGGGAGCTCATCTTTACCAGGTCGAGGTCCTTACTCCCCGAACCAGTCTCCTCCAGCATTCGTTCTTTTGGAGAACTTCGACGCCGTGGAATCAGCTGCCGGGGAATTTGTTTCCTGACGGCTACAACCTGCAGCGTTTCAAATCTACGTGAACCGACACTTATCCTCTCGCAGCGCTTCTACAGTGCCATAGGCTTTCAGCCTTTGTGGGAGGCTGGCCATTAAAAAAAAAGGATTACAGTGGCGAAAACGTTATGAGCAAATAGAATTTATTCATAACTTGATAACTGCTACAAGCAAATAAGAATAGAAAGTTGCCTCAGCTTTCAACCCTTTGCCGACTCCGCCGCTGTTCATCGAATGTCGTCCTTCTAAGGGTGGTCATTATGGCGTGGAGGGATTCATTAAAAATTAAGATCCGGGCGTAATGAGAGATTTGATTAAAAACGCATTAGAGGTATGTACGGCAAGGACCCAAGCTGGCCCCTTATTAACTGCTCATCCCAGTTATGCAAAATGCGTCCAAGCTTGCCACCCTTCTCACACAATAAGTCTAGGCGAGTATACACGCATATTGGGGAAGAAGCAGGATATAATCGAATCAGTGAGTGGAACAACAATACATCTCCAAAACCCTTGTTTTGAGAAAAACACAAATATATGTTTTGACCCGTGCCTGTTGAATGCGCCGTCGAATCTCATTCTCACAGCTACCCGAATTGTCGATCAAAGAACCGAGATACACAAAACTTTGAACTACCTCACAACGGCCTATTGACTTTATTTCTCGATGACTGTCATGCTCTCTATCTACGATAATAACCTTGGTCTTGTTGTAGTTAATACCAAGACCATATGCTGCACTGTGTTGTTTTAAAACGTTCAATAGAACTACTAGTTCTTCCTGAGAAGCAGCAATAAGGGTTGTATCGTCAGCAAATCTTAAGTTAGATATTTTGCTTCCGCCAATAGTTATACCGCCATTCCAGTTGTCCAATACCTGTCTCATAACAAATTCAGAGTAAATGTTAAATAACATCGAAGATAATACGCATCCCTGACGAACTCCTTTTCTGGTTGCTGTTTGACCAGACAGGTTACCATCAATTCTTACACGAGCTAAGCTAGACTCATAGAGTTGCTGTATGAGAAATACTAAGTGGTAAGGGACTCCCATGGAGATAAGGATTTCCCACAGTTTATGCCACTTTACGTCATCAAACGCCTTAGAATAGTCCACAAAGCAGATAGATAAAAATGGGAAAATAATGCTCTCTGGCTTTTTCAGTAATCTGTCTTAAGTTTAAGATCTGTCCACGCGTACCGCGTCCTTTTATGAAACCTGCCTGCGCCTGAGAAATTTGCCAGTCAATAAAACCCTCCAAACGAGACTGTAAAATATATAGTAGAACCTTGCTTGCATGAGAGATTAACGAAAGTAAGCGATAATTGTCTGGATTTGTTGGAGATCCATTTTTATGAAGTGGAACAAAAATGGATGTGCACCATTCATCTGGCCAAACACCGGAGGACCAGATCCTCTTACAAATATTATATAAAAGAGAGATGCCGTCTTCACCCAAGCATTTTAATGTTTCGGCAGAAATAGCATCAATACCTGTAGCTCTATTAGTTTTTAACTTGTTGAGGGTATGTTCCACTTTAGACAAAAGAATATCAGGTTGATATTCAAAATCCAATGAGAGTGCCTGAGGGCCATTCTCATGGTACAGGTTTTCGCAGTAATTTCGCCGTACCTCAATAACCTCATGCAAGTTGGTAATTAGCTGTCCTTCGGGATTTTTAACAGCCCAAGATTTGGGTTTAAAATCCCGACTGAGGCATTTGATCTTAAAAAACATCTCTATCGGATGATTAGTGTTGGCATGCATCTCTATTTCCTGGCACAATTGCTGTATATAAGAGTTCTTATCTCTTCGGCATAGTCTCTGAATCTCGCGTGAGACCTGTCTATATGCGTTTTGCTTTGTATTTGAATCAAGACCTGAGGTCTTAAGGCTTCTACGTGCCTCAATAACAGACAATGTGTGGCTACTAATCCATTGTTGCTTTGGTTGAATGCTACTCTTTGGTTGACTTATCTGGACAGCATGTAAGAGCACATTTTTCAGTGGTAGCCACATATCGTTTGAATTTGACATATCCGTTATAGAGACATCCCGAAAAAGCTCTGAACATTTTGACCGAAAAGAAGCAGGGTCAGCGATCTCCATCCGTACTATCCGCTTAGAACGTGGACATACCTTCAGTGTTAACTGAAGTTCACACAGAAGTAATTGATGGTCTGAGCCGTAGTCAGAACCTGCTAGAGTCTTACAAAGGCTAATCGATGACTTCCACCGTGTGCGAACTAAAATGTAATCAATCTGATTACAAAATCGTCCGTCGGGAGAGATCCAATTGTACAAGCGCCGTGGATGTTGTGAAAACATACTGTTGGCAATTGAGAAATTATGGTCAATACAGAATTGAAGCAGACGTTGACCCCTTTCATTTCTCGTTTGGCCTTACCATAGGCGTAATATTACTGTAACACATCTAACACTACTGTTCAGCTATTCTAGACTAATGGTCACATTTGCCGTCACGTTAGTTGAAAGTCTGATGCTGATCCTTTTACCTGGAGGACAGTGGGAAGCTGGTTACGTACATTATCATAAATATGTGAGCCTGCATTTGTATAATTCATGCAGTGAGATACAAGCAAACGCTTTCAGTTAGCATGCAACTCAAGAAATCTCCATTGCTAAAATACTCACCTCAACAGAACCTGTGCTTAAAAAAATATTACGAATGTAATAGATCATGATGAATTTATGATATAACCTTTCAAGAGTTTATTGAACTACATAGTATATACTATCGAAGTGGAAGTAGAAGTGCCAGCTCTTTGCCTTTTTTAATAAGCAGGTAATAAGGTAAATCAGTAGCAAATTTTATGTTAACCTGATGAAGGCTCTAACCACAGCTCACAATGTGCTGGGAATGTGTGTGCTGCTAAACATTTCAGAAACAAGTATTATAGTTGCAGAAAAAGTTTTTTTAGATTTTCGAATTATCTCGTAAGGTCAGTACATATAACCTACAAATAAAATATGTACTCAAAAATATACGGCTACTATAGGGTACTTGCAGAGGTCGTGAAATCGTCTCGGGAGTATACATAGCGTAAAGAAAACCATATCAAGAAGCAGTAGGAAACAAAAAACGTGTTTTTACTGACGGCCAAAAAAAGATATTCGCAAAATAAAATAAGGATATATTCAAATTTTTCCACGTGACTTAAAACAAGGACTGACGTCACAGGTACCATATCGATATCGACAATCGGTACTGCTACAGCGCAGGTCAGTGAGATTCATCTGCGCATTCGACTAGATATGATCTGAATTATTTAACAATGCGACTCAATTTATTGATACTTAAACATATTTGAAACAGGCAATGAACCCACTAGCATTTTCGTTGCAATACATTTTTATATCTGATAGGTATCACAGATCATCCTGCTTGTGACCGAGATTCGCAACTAATCGAAGCCATCATTTTATTCCGGCGCACCCCATTATGAATGAATCCAAAGATAGAATCTAATTCAAGCCCATCCCTACAAAGTGAATTAGTAATCTAGCGTAACTTTTATTCTTTTGACTTTTGTACTTTTGTGTGTAACTGTGTTTTGTAGTTATAATGATCAATGTCAAAATGTTAGGTTAGCACTGGCTATCGATAGCGGATACCAATACTTTACATCCCATCACTATAGGATATCACTGACGTGAGAGGTTGTTTGCGCGGCATATTCCGGCATTTGAAATAATTTTTGGAATATCTCTCACAGCCGATTCCAAAAAGCCAAACAAGTGATTTTGTCATGTTTACTAGGCTCTAAGGAACGCGTAAACGACATAATATTTTTTCTGCAAGTACCCTATTGCAATAATCATGCTCTTATGATACTGATTACCTTTGCACTTTCCCTAACTGTACTGTACGCGGAACCGTGGAAGATCAGGCTACGTAGGACGGTACGACCTACTGCAAAGCATACGTGATCGATATTTGTGGGTGAAAATATCCATTTCATGATACACACATAAAAGTAATTTCTTAGATGGAGCACAGATACTTTAATTCAAGTATACCATAACTTCTTATACGTGCAAAGTTATGCTAATCTTGAAGTGAGAATACGATATCTTTGACCATATAAGGGTTAGATTGAGAAAGTATCTTCATTGCAAAACTGGGAAATTCTTGATGGTAGGAATACCAAAATTTTAAATCAAGCATATGGTAATCTTGACCGAAGTATTTCATAATCTTGACTGAAGCATTTCATAATCTTAACTGGGAGCATTTCATAAACTTGACGCAAGTATTCTAAAATTGTGATATTCTTGGATGCGATAGTAGTATTAATTTGAGCATTCAAGCTCTTCTATGAGCATGTAGAAATTTTTCTGGAGAAATAGTTCTGCAAAATTTCTTAAATCACATTTAATATACTTAGTACTTATCTAGGAACAGCACCTGAGTCAGGTCTTCGCATCCCAATTTTTTTAATAGCTCATTCATGGTTGGATAGATCCAGTGATAAGGAAGCTGATGGGAACTGGGACGCGACTCAAATGGCAGTGAACCAGCACTACCGGCAGATTCGATGACTGATGGTTGACGGTGGTATCACGGGTACCGCGTGGCAATGACAATGTTTTAACAGTTTGACTAGATACTCTATTATGTGCTATTATGCAGGATCCAGGATGCAGGTATTACGCTACGGTGCTAAAGACGGCGGCGAATGCGACAATCCGAAAACCGATAATAATGGCGGCGCGGGCGCGGACAGGTAACAAGCTGTTGAGTAGAGAGGGTGAAGAGGTTAGAGTTGACCCGTGACACGCTGCGCGCCTGCGTACTCCGACGTTGGTAGACGTCAAATAAATTATTTACTTGATACAAATATAGGGTGTGCTTGTAAAACAGCGTTCATTTTCAAACCAAGATTATCATATTGTAAATGAAGGTTCGCATTGGCAAGCTGTCTATATTTTTGATAGAAGTCTCATCTTGCGCTTCCAACTAGTATAACTTTAATTCTGGGCTGCGAAAACCAGCAAATATATGAACTAGTTTATACTTATTGTACAGTAAAACTAAAACTTTTAATTTAGATAGAAAATTAAATAAGAACAAATTGTATATAAAATGGATTGACTCAACAATTGTAGTACCTATATTAAGAGGCAGGAAAAGATTTAAAATTAAAAAAAAAGTAATATAATAGCTAAACAAACACATAATTAAAAAAACATTAAAAAAAAAGAAAAAGTACAAGAAAACATAAAATGAAATACTAACTACTGTTCCTTAGCTATGATTTGTGTTCCACTGTCCTATATTTAATACAGTTTAAAATTTCCCTTCCTTATACAAGGATGGGGCAAAATGATCTGGCCTGTTGGTCTCTGACCAGAGTCATTAATAATTTATAATAGCAAAAAAAAACTGGACACCGCTGTAATAAAATCCTGTAACTAATAACTACTTAACATACGTGAAATCCAATTTTTTTCAATTTTCAGTTACAGTTTCTTAAATTTATTTGAGAAAACGAAAGATGAAAAAAACAGTTCAGTAAAAATTTAGACATTGCAGTCACTGAAACTTGAAAGCAAGTACCAATGACTTGACGTTTTGTGTGGAAAGAGGAAATCAATAGTTTTTCAACATGGCATTGGCCTCATCACTTGAGACGGCTATGGTATCGGGGGCTTGTGGCCAGAATCTGGCCCTGGGCCCAACCTTGTGATGTGGCGGCCCTGGATAGAAGTAAACTGGACACCGCTGGAAAAAATGACAATATCACAATTCTTGACTTGAGAATGAAGAAATTTTTTTTATCGATTCAAAAGAAAATATAAGGAAAATAAAAGAAAAGCGTGAAAGAAATATGAATATACCTCTAAAGACAAAAAAGTTATAATGTTTCAAAGCCGCGCTCCGCAGAAATATTTTTGGCACGACTGACCGAGTGGTGTGACGTCATGTCTCCGTAGCCAATGCGGGCGGCCGCTGCCGCTGAGTCACACAGACAACGCACACAGGCACAGCGTGGTGGTGGAGTGAGCTGAGCAACCAATCGTCTCATTTGTTTTCTAGTTTAGTGCATATCAAATAATATTGTTATGACGAGTGTCATTAAAAAAGGATGTTATAAAAAATATTGCATTGTTCCAAAGTGTGCGAGCACAAAGATTAAAACACCTAATAAAGTTTTTTCCCACGTACTTTTGCATGCAAAAGAAGTGGTGCAAAGTGATGAAACGGGATTTAACAATACCAAAAAGTATAAAATATGTTTGTGAGGATCATTTTGATGTGAGTATACTATTGTATTTATCTTCTATTGATAAGTATTAATTATCAACTATATATGGATAGCATCACTGGTTTTTAAAGATTACTTTACCTAATAGTAAATTAGTTAGTTACATTCATAATGTAAATATGTATTCTGAATTACTTTACTGTGTTATATATTTTTATATTTTCGGATTCGTAACTTATGTTTTTGTTGTTACAGCTTGAAAATGATACTGAAAATCTAATCAAATATAAACTAGTTGGTAGTACATTAAAGCTGAAAACTGAAGGCTGCCCTCATAAGTTTGACTGTCAAAAAGTTGTTCATCCTAGAAGAAAACTCGGAGCATATGAAAAAAGGCGACGCGCAGAATGTTTAGAACATTTATTGCAGAACGATGCTTCAGCGACCTCAAGTTGGTAACCTTTCGAAGTAATTCAGTAATATATAAAAAGCCGGATGTACTAGAAAATCCACTATCTAAGGATTGCACAGTGAATGTATCAGATATAATCCCGACAACAAAATTTAAACAAAGTGCAAGTTGACATCAAAATTAAACAAAAGGATCAAAAAGTGCAAACAATCATGAGAAGGAAAAAAACGAACGACACAGAATATAAGTGTCTGATGACCATACCCCAATCACTCGAGAGTTCTCCTTCAAAAGAATCAGTCTCTTCTAAGAGTTGCTACAGTTCAGTTAGTCATACTTTAAAATCTTTAAATACAACAGTCATCCCTCATTATTGCAAAGAGGCTATAACAAAAATATCAACAAATGCTGGTTTTTATTTGCGTTTACCGGAAGACGTTTATTTTCTCACGAAACTATTATCTTAAAGCGTTTCTAGATCAATAAGCGATATTTTAATATCACTTTGTCCTTTTAAAAGTCCTTCTTCGGTTATGGTCAAAAACTAAAAAACACTTATTTAAAAATCAAAAATAAATTACGTCTGATATGTTGAGCTCTAATGCGTTTTGCACAAGCTGTACATATACACTCTACAGCTTCCACGATACACAGATCTACGGCAGCGCGCGGCACAGACGGCTAGCTATACGGATTGCAGAAACGTGACGTCACAGCCAAATTGAAGGCGGCAACTATTTCGCGCAAAATATGCAAACTTTAATTATTGATTTCTCTGGCATTTATTGACGGATTTCAAATTTTTTTTCACTGACTAATTATTTTGTGTCTGTATTTTACGGATACGTAACTGCTTATTCCATTATGAGTATAATGAGACTTCTCCATTTCTTTTTATGTGTGTAGAACCTCGTGTGATTAACGGGCGTTCCCTAGCCGCTGTATACCAGCCGGTATTATTGCTTTTTGCCCTTGAGTGCCCCTTCGATTCGATCTGCAAGCTGCAAACTTCCCGAAACTCGTTGTCGCCGCTTTGTGTGCTCTGCTCTACCTGGCTGGCAAGTTGGAATCGAGACGGCGGCGACGGTGACGTACAATGGTCGTCGGTCTGTCGCAGTAGGCGTTGGTCGGCCCAATATGCAAGTGACGTGTAACGAGATACATTCGAAACGTCAAATTGGCGTCGCCGTCTGTGATTGTAAAGGCGGTGTAATTGCGTCCCGACGCGACGTCAGAGAACTTCGCTACATTCTGGCAATGCCGATTCGAGCGAAAGGCGATTATTAGGATGCTATGTGCTAACAGCTTCGGCTGCCGGTGTTTCTCAAAAGGCTTTTGTGTGACTTTCGTGTGTTAGATTTCACTCAAGACACAGTCAGTGGTCCGTGAGGGCACCACATGGCCGTTAAGGTGTTCACACAGCATAGTAAACAACCAGCATAATATCTCTGAGGATTTCCTATACAGGGTGTCCCAAAAAATAGTGTCAAGCGGAAGTCCAGAGATAGAGCACACCTAGAAGTATTTGAATCACCCCCATATATGTTATGCAATTTTTTGTAGTTTCCGAGTTATGAATTTTTTTCAGAATTTCAGAGAATCCTCTACCTCGACAACTTAAAACTGTTCCAAAAGAAAAATTAAAAGACTTTTCCAAATTATCTTTTTTGGTAATTAATCTCCAAGAGTGTACTTTTCATACATAAAATAATCGGCTTCGTAACTTTGATGAAAGTTATAAAAATCTTAGTGTAAAGTGAAAAATTTACGATCTGATAATTATGACTTAAATCTTCGACTCGCAATTAAAAATCCAAAGAGGTGATTTCATAATTTCTGAGCAGGTCTAAAAACTTCTTCAGACTCTCAGCTATCACAATCATTAAAAAAAACTAGTACTTAATGGGGCTACTTTCGCTCCAATTGACCTTCAAAGACAAGAGGCGAAGATTTCTTGAAATTAGCGATGTGTTTTTCAATTCATCAATAACTTATGTTAACGCGTTAATAGCAGATTGATTGTCAGTACCACAATAATAAACGTTAAAAACGTTGCATAAATAAAACATTTATTAAAAAAGATCCTATTTCTTGCTAAAAAACCACAAGGAGCGCATTCTTCAAAACCGGTTTTTACCTGAGCGCCAACAAAAAGGGCTCACGCTAACGCAGTAAACGATGACGATGTTAGAAAGAGATAGCTATGATACTGTTGTGACGTCTTTTCAAAATGTGTCATTTAAATTGTTTTTGTTGTCTTTATTCAGTCGTCTGTCTGTCTTTGCGGCTTTAAAACGATACGCTTTTGTTTGAATTGGTGTTGTTTCTGTTGTCTGACTACTTGGCTATTCCTACGGACCTTGAGTGCACGACAACTGAATTTAACAATGCTTTTTTCTGCAAGAGACTATGCAACAAATGGATAAATCGTGGTGGACTCACTGAATGGCCGCCACGGTGACCTGACTTAAATCCGATAGAGTTTTTCGTTTGGGACTACTACAAAAAACTAGTTCATGCTAAAGAACGTCGAAACATCAGCGAGTTGCGCAACAAATTAACATAGGCTGGAGAAACAATAAAAAACAATCAAAGAGCTTTTGTTAATTTAAAAAACAATTTTTTCAGATGATGTAGATTATGCATCGAACAAGAAGGTAGAAATTTCTTGTGAAATTTAATAAACTTAGTGAAGAAATTTGATAATTTCGTTTCATTTTACAATTTCCCACTTACATGTAAAAAAAATCTTAGCAAAGTGACACAGGTGGTCATCTATCGACATTCTGTTCGCACTGAATGTGTTTTATTGCGGCACTGACAATCATTCGGCCTATTAGCGCCCTAAACTTGGTTATTGTTTCATTTAAAATCCCATCGCTAATTCCAAGAAAACTCCACCTCTTGTCTTTGAAGGTCGATTGGAGACAAAGTAGCCCCATTGAGTACTCCTTTTTTTTAATGATTATGATAGCTGAGAGTCTGAAGAAGTTTTTAGACCTGCATAGAAATCATGAAATCACCTCTTTAGATTTTTAATTGCCAGTCGAAAATCTAAGTCATAATTAACAGAACGTAAATTTTTCACTTTACACTATAATTTTCATGACTTTCATCAGATGTGCTAAGCCGATTCCTTTATGTAATGAACAGTAAACTCTTAAAGATTAATCAGCAAAAAAGAGAATTTAGAAAGGTCTTTTAATTTTTCTTTTGGAACAGTTTTAAGTTGCCGAGGTAGAGAATTCTCTAAAATTCAGAAAAAAATTCATAACTCGGAAACTACAAAAAATTGCATAACATATATGGGGGTGATTGAGATACGTCTAGGTGTGCTCTATCTCTGGACTTCCGCTTGACACTATTTTTTGGGACACCCTGTATAAAAATGGTTCCCACAGAATTTGAACTTGGGAGGGTTTCACGGATGTGAAGTTTGGGTAGAGATGCGAAAATGAAAATATCGATACCGGTACCAACTCGATATTTTTTAGCCAAATAGACGCTTTTGATTCGTTATAGGCTCGCTCAGCATATTTTTTTTATTGCATATTCTAAAAGAGCGTATTGAGTTTAGCAGCTGTGCAAAATTTCAGGATTTTCTGAGGTCGATTTCATATTCTAATAAATTATCAAAGTGCTGCAAATTGAAAAGGCGCAGTACTTGCGAGTGTGCGACTGTGACGTCACTATACCTCTCCGACCGGCGCGGCGCGGCATCTTGGCCTCGCATTATACGGGTGCTCCGTAAATAATAACGCTGCGGCGCATGCTACTTGCTATGCAAGCTTTGTGAACTGCATACGCGTTTATTGGATAATTTATTTAATTGTTTCATTGACACTGAATACTTACCAACCTATTCGAATTCGCTGATACTGAGTATAATAATGGAAGGACATATGAAGAAAAATTATAAATATTGTATGGTTCCCCAATGCGAAAATACGACAGTGACCACTCCTGATGAATTTTTTGTTGCTTTGCCACGAAATATAAAAATCAGGAAATTGTGGCAGAGAGCTATGGGTAGGAATGAATTTGGTAGCGATAAGTCAACAAAGTATTGCTGCGAGGCCCATTTTATTATAAGATATGTGGAACATGTGAAAAGCTGTTTTCAGTCCTTTGATGTAACCAAAATTCATATGTATTTTAATTATGTAGAAAAAACTGTTTTATATTATATTATCTAGTTCTTGTGTCTCACATGTCTGTATTTTGGGTAAAAAATCGTGGGTACTTAGCCTACAAAATATCCCTACTTCAAATGTGTATCTCAGTCTTGTATATTTTGTTTAAGTTTGAGAAAGATGTTGAAAATTACATGTGTTACAAACTAATGAAAGATGTAAAACTTAAGATGAAACCGGAACTAGTTCCGCACATTTTTTTTGTGAAAAAGACCAACAAGCCTTACACGCTAGAGATCCTCGGAGTGGTTTCCCTACGACAACGACAATGAGATTTAGATGAACCTAGTACCACCACAAAAGAAACTCGATTTCGTCACCAAGCAGTGAATCTAGCACCAATGTTTCGCAAGTAGTACTAGAATGTACTGAAGACAACGAGAGAGAGAACGTTGGAAGACAGATAAGTGAGTCCAAGTCACTATAAAGGCCAAAGTTATATCAAAGTATGTTGAGTGCAATATACTAAAGGCAGCCACTAAGGGAAGGCAGAAACAAATGCCATTAAAACATATCCCAAAATAATGCTACTCCTTAACCAGTTCGGATCACTCAACAAGGAACTTGTAGAAAAGCGAATTGCTTTTCTTATAGAAAATAAGCCGAAAATTTATGTCGGGATACCCAGTCACTCATTATTTATAATTAATATGCTTGCTTGCTGCAAAGTTAACAAAAATCGAAACATTTGTAACTTTGAAAAAAAAAATGAAACTTAATCTTCCATATAAAATTATAGCAGACGATTTCGCAAACGCGAAAAAAATTACAAGGCGAGATAGGGTGTTAGTAGATATTTCTATAATATAATTGCTGCAACTTAAAATCCTGCCAAAAACACCCTGTAGATGCACATTGCTGGTAACATCCAAAATAATATTCATTCAATATTCAAATAACATGCTGTATAATATTATTTAGAAAACCTAAAGGAATATATCAATTTGGACGTATTACTTGCGACCTTGCAAATCCAGAAATTATTACAAAATAAATTATAACTTGGCAACGTCGCAACCGATCCCAAAAATATCTTGGGGTTAAATAGAGATCGATGATGGAAACTACCAAAATTTAAAAAAAAAGTTATGGTTCCATATGAAAAAATCAAGTTGATCACTATCCGACTTTCCCGTAACACCCTGTATATTTCAAAACATTTTTAGGATATGCGTCTTAAGTCACCAAATAACTTTTGATATTTTCTTCTATCAGGTATACCTTGCGAGATATCGAAGAATTACACCCTACCTACGAAGAAAGATTAAAGCTGTTCGACCTGATGCACTTCTGTGATCGATGCCTGAGGAGGGACCTTATTATCGCCTACCGTTCGCTGCACGGTTTATTTGGAACTGACATTTCTTCGTTTTTTTCCATACACTCGAACCACCTACGTGGACATAATTCCAAGCTGTTGAAAGAGAAGTTCCGGACCGTGCCTCGTCAACTCTTCATCTTCCCCTGGACATAGTGAACGCGTCATTGGTCAACATCTTCAAGAAACTGTACGATAGTTGGTTATGGCAAGCACATCAATAGTTGCTCTAGTCTTGTTGCGTCTTTACAATTGTAATTTTTTTTTTGAGTTTATAGCTTTTTAGCTCAACTCATATCTGTTATATAATAATAATAATAAATGGACACCCTTCGAAACTCAAAACGTTTTAAAAGCCCGTGGAAACGTAGTAACTGATATATTTCAGATTCGCCTGAACGTGTGGAGGGGCGTCAGCCAATCAGAGGCGACTGGTCTTTAGGCGGACTGTTCAGTTCGAACTGACAGGCCTGCCTGAACGTGTGGAGGGTCGTCAGTCCATCAGGCGACCGATCTTCAGGCGGACTGTTCAGTTTGAACTGACAGGCCTGCCGGAACGTGTGTAGTCGACATTAGGCAGTTGCAATGTGCTTTCAAATAGTTCATGTAAATGAATTTGTGGTTCTTGGGTTTTTAGGCCGGCGTCGTTTAGCGTTAAAGCTTGACGTTTAGCCACCACGAGTGGATGGCATCTTCAGAAGCTATTTCACTTCGGCGACTTCCAAAATACTGACGGCTGGTAGATTTGCACCTGTATTTATACCTGTTAATGGTGACGTGGCCCAACCAGGTAGCGTTGGTGGCCCCGCCCCTTCGCTATATGGTAGTGTCTTCAGGTCCTTTAGGATGGGTTCTTGCCGCAACGTCTTCATACCATGCCAGACTTCAAAGAGAAGCCATCGAAATACAAAAACATCTTAATAATTTCAATAGAAAAGAAGAAACACAGAAAGTCAACCGGACATGGATACCCATCCTAAAGGACCTGAAGACACTACCATATCGCGAAGGGGCGGGGCTACCACCGCTACCTGGTTGGGCCACGTCACCATTAGCAGGTATAAATGCAGGTGCAGATCTACCAGCCGTCAGTATTTCTGAAGTCGCCGAAGTGAAATAGCTTCCGAAGATGCCATCCACTCGTGGTGGCGAAACGTCAAGCTTTAACGCTAAACGACGCCGGCCTAAAAACCCAAGAACCACAAATTCATTGGACGATGGCCGCGAAAGCCTTACACAGTATAGTTCATGTAAATCTTCCAGTGTAGATTGATCATACAAACCCGGCTATGTCCCTACCCCCAATTTCAGTCCCTAAATGCCGACTAGCACCACTCTAACCCATCATCCCGTGGGTTTCCAATTGCAGGTTATCACCGCCAATATGTCGTCGGGTGGTGCATAATCCAGCAACGTTTGTCAACGCCCGAAGGCCCGCATCAGCGCAGACGGAGATGTGTCCTATTTAAATGCAAATTCCATATTTGTCACCTTGAGAGATCCACGGCGCTGTGCCACAACGCCCGCGGAGGGAAAAGTATGCGGGAAAAACTGCCAACCCGGGAGAAAGACTAATTAGGGGGAATTTTTCAGATGCCGCTGCGCCACCTCGAGGCAGGTGACAAACGAGAACAAGTAGGCGCTCATGAGGAGCAATAGAAAGGCGTGTTTTATTATTTATGAGCCTATTTTCTCAGAAAAGTGGTCGATATGGTTCTGTATCTGTATCTGTAGAGTGGGGAGGGTGCATTTAGGCCACAACTGGCCCATTGTGCATCCTCCCAGGGAGTTGTTTCCTCAGCTCATCGTCCATCCTGCCAATTGTAGGAAGGTGAACAAGTCGCTAGGGGACATCTCCCTTATGTAGGCAGGTGTAGGCCAAGACTCGCCGAACGCACACTCTCTAATGGAAGATAACTCTGGGCATTCGCATATGACGTGTTCCACAGTTTCGTCTTCACTTTCACACACTCTACGTATCGGTGTGTCACTTAACCCCATAGTGTGGAGATGTTTCCTGAGTTGACAATGGCCAGTCAGGAATCCTACTAAGAGACGTAGGTTTTCTCTGGTCATCGCCAAATACTTCTAGGATATTGCCATGTCAATACCTGCAAGGGTATCCTTGGCAAATCGACATCCTTGTATTTCTTCCCATCGTTTTACCATATGGGCATGGGAGTGGTTTTTGGCTATTTCCGAAATTATTTTTGTCGACATTCCAGAAAGGTCACATGGTCCTAAAATTCTTTGGTCAGTGGCCTTCCTGGCTAGACCACCCGCTATACGGTTGCTTTTGTTGTTGTTGTGCCCTTTAACTCACCTCAGGACAATATTGTTTTTATCCGAAGCATGGGCTAAAGATTGGTGGCATTCCATTGCTAGCCCTGATGTGATACAAGGTCTTTTCAGGGTTAGAAGTGCTTGTCTGCTGTCAGTGCAGATTGCTACAGTTTTGCCACATACATCTTTCCTGGCTAGTTCGTTTGCGGCTATCCATATGCCAGCCAGTTCCGTCGATATGGTTTTGTTATATCTACAGTTCTCATAAAGGCATCATCATCATAGTCACAATGTCTTAACAGACATGTTGTGCACTCGTAAAATGCATTAAGTCGGAGCTAGAGTATTGCCGACATGAATATTATCAATAGTTTTGAGAACTGTGGCTCGCCATCCTTCGCGATTTACCGTCAGTTCAGTGACGCTCTTGATACTCATATCTAGCAACTGTTTCGTCGTATCCTCCCAGCGTGTAGGGGAACGGCCACGGCGCCGCCCACTCGGGGCGTGACCCTGAACTAGTTTCTCCATATTATTGCTTCTGTGAATATGTCCGAAGAATGTATTCTCATCGACACAATGGAGGATAGTCTCTTTGGATTACCGAGCTCATCCAGTATGGAAACATTAGTTCGATGGGCGGTATAAGGAATTATCAGCATTCTCCTCCGCGTCCACATTTCAAAAGCATCTATGCCTGCTCGATCTGCCTTTTTTACAGTCCAAGTTTCAGAGGCATACAAAAATATGGAGAACACAAGAGACTGAACCAGTGACATTTTAGTAGCTTTAGTGATGTTATGGTCACACCATATTTTAGTAAGCTTTGTCATGGCCACACGTGCCTGTTGAATGCGCCGTCGAATCTCATTCTCACAGCTACCTGAATTGTCGATCAAAGAACCGAGGTACACAAAACTTTAAACTACCCCACAACGGCCTATTGACATTTGACAACTTTTCAGATCTCTCGGGCGGGCGGGAGTATCTAAAAAAATCGAAAATCTTTATTTGGCTTCCTATTAGGATGAAACCTCGCATTTCGGATAACTTCAAGGTGCTCATTACAAATCCAGTCGCAGTTTTGAGTCTCAGTCTCGTTTGACAAAAATAAAAAATTTCAGATCCCTCGGGCGGGCGGGAGTACCTAAAGAAATCAAAAAGCTTCATTTGGCTTTCTATTACGATCAAGCCTCGTATGTCGGATAATTTCGAGGTGATGATTACAAATCCAGGTGCAGTTTTGCGTTTCAGTCTCGTTTGACTAGAATAAAAAATTTCAGATCCCTCGGGCGGGCGGGAGTACCTAAAAAAATCGAAAATCTTTATTTGACTTTCTGTTATGATCAAACCTCGCATTTCGGATAATTTCGAGGTGATGATTACAAATCCAGGTGCAGTTTTGCGTTTCAGTCTCGTTTGACTAGAACAAAAAATTTCAGATCCCTCGGGCGGGCGGGAGTACCTAAAAAAATCGAAAATCCTTATTTGGCTTTCTATTACGATCAAGCCTCGCATTTCGGATAATTTCGAGGTGATGATTACAAATCCAGGTGCACTTTTGCGTTTCAGTCTCGTTTGACTAGAATAAAAAATTTCAGATCCCTGGGGCGGGCGGGAGTACCTGAAAAAATCGAAAATCTTTATATGGCTTTCTGTTACGATCAAACCTCGCATTTCGGATAACTTTGAGGTGATGATTACAAATCCAGGTGCAGTTTTGCGTTTCAGTCTCGTTTGACTAGAATAAAATATTTCAGATCCCTCGGGCGGGCGGGAGTACCTAAAAAAATCGAAAATCTTTATTTGACTTTCTGTTATGATCAAACCTCGCATTTCGGATAATTTCGAGGTGATGATTACAAATCCAGTCGCAGAACTGGCTGATATCCATTTCGTATGATATGTATGTTTTGTTAACGTTTTTATTTGTCCTGTTTCTATGGCAATTGTATACTAAACAACCAAAAGCAATAAATATTTACGATACTATTTGACGAAATATTGTTTGATATGACAACAAGTAACACCACTCTATAAATTAATATATAAATGCTTTTTTGCATTATTTATTGTGGTCTAAGTACCATTCTAGGAAAAAATATATGACACGCAACGACGTCATACTGATAGACTACGCATCCAAGGCAAATTGTTTGTCGGCATTCCAAACATTGGGAATGTCAACGGAATATTTACAAGCAACGACGTCATTGTTTACAAGTTACATCGCAGCATGCCAAGTTGACAATCATTTGGAATGAATTTTCAGAAAGATGTATGGAACGTATGTTGTAAAAAAGTAAAAATATGATTGTGGCTTGCTTATCTGTGATAGAAAAAGTACTCTGAAGATACTCTTTTGTAAAACACGTTTAATTTTGCAATTCTGTCAAGAATTAACGCCATTTTTATATTTTACAAACATTGCTGCATGCACCAAGCATGCCCTAATGCACAACTGGCAACGTCGGGTGTGTCTATGTCAATACAGCTGATATTCCCCCCTTCCGTCGCACCACCAGAAACGCTTACAAACATTCGGTATACAAAGCGTAGTCTATCAGTATGACGTCGTTGATGACACGAAACTGGTAAAAATTGAATCCCTTTTTTTAAGAAAAAGAAACACTTCTCGCTAATTTCCTTCAATAAGTGTATTATATGAGGTGTGCTCAATACTGCCACTGCACTCTATGGTATTTTTGGTAAGTGCCTAACATTACTATTATTCCATTAATCTTCCAAAAAAAGACCAACAAATGATTTTCCTGTTTGGAGTTCTGTCATTGTGCTTTGATTAGGATGTTGTTACACATACAGTCTGATAATCAGCGTATTAGAAAGGGGATATGCTTACTACAATACTGCTGTACGATTATACATATATTGTAGACCTATAAATTGCTAAACATATTTCTTCCTCGTCTATGCGTGATCTATAATAGTAAAAGCTCATATTCATTCAGATATTCCGTATATGGAACCGAGTCGAACAACTAATTATTATGAAACTATTTTAAAACTTAATTCTTGTCAGTATAATAATTCCAAAAACTTTAACAGAAAATATAATTTCCATCATTTACGACTTCTCATGTTAGTAATGCCGAGTTTCGAGAAACTTTCGTCGTCTCCAAACTTCACAGGTATAATTTCATCGATATGACAATCGTTAGAATAACTTTTCCATATTATTATTATAGTATTATCAGGATAAAAGATGATATAAGGCTGACAAAAAGAAAAAAGGCATTATTTTTGGGACGTTTTACAAAAATATTTGCAGGTATGTTGTCTTTTGACTTTGTATTATTAACTAATGTGGACTGGCTACGATATTTAAAGTGTTTGACGACGTATACTCTACCTCCGGGTTTTTAAGACGACTTTATATGGTGTTGGGTCTCTGATTTACGTCTACTCTAGGTATTAGGTCCCGAGGAATTGAAGGCTGATGGTGAACAGAGACAACTCTGTCTTATTTAGGTGTATCTATTTCAACCTTTACTGACCCTCTTTATGTATATACGATATTTATTTTATGGTTGTGGAAACCAAGGGTGGCTGTCCCCGGGACAAGCCTAATCACTTACCGTAGGTGGAAGTGGGTTATGCTCACGCGTTCACACGTACCATACGTTTCCTCTAACCAGCCCTTTTATATGTTGTTTATTGTTTATATTTATTTATTGATCTATTTATGCGCTTAGATACCATGCTTGCTATGCTGTTATGCTTGCTATGCTGCTATGCTTGCGATGCTATGTTTGTATTTTATATACCCTATCCCATTTACATCCTTTAAATACTCCTTTATATGGTTGGTTATATTTATTTATTGATATATGCTGATATTTTACATTTTTCCACATCCTACCCATATTTTTCTCCCTGACGTTGAACAGAGACCTAGCCCACCATGTATTATTATTATTATTTATCATTTAGACTTTGAATGTTTATAACCATTTCTTTATTATACAATATTAATAACAAGAGCCAGTTTACTAGTATTATTAAGACATTTTTGAATCGTATATTTCAACATATCAATATAAATATTTCACCAGTGAAATATATGAAATACAAAGCACTCATGATCTTTTAAATACAAGAATCAAGTAATAAAATCATACTATAGACACTCAGTACTCATGATTAATAAATACAAAACAAATGTTAAGAAACAAATAATAAAAAAACCATATCATAACATTTATGTGTTTTGATTTCATTCTCTCTGAGTTGGTACACATGCATGCTTAAAAAAATCAGGTTACCACGGGCACACATACAACATTGGGTTCTAAATTCCACCACTATAGACGTCTTGATCACTTTGGCTATTTCTAAATTTGGTATCGGTATTGACAGTGACCTGTTGCTCACTACAGTACTCAGTCAAGCCACTTGAGGCAATTCTTTGATTTGACTTTAAACGTTTGCTTTTGTCCTCCCGTTTGTCCTTAAAATTATGAGAAAACCTGTTTTATGAATATCAGCAGACAAAGATTTAAACAACACCAATAGCTACTTTAAAGTCGTCAAAACAATAATGACCCGTGACAAATTGAGGTTATCTTCTGTGATTATCTGCAAGAAGAGGAAGGGTACTGCGACGGAACACCCTGTGCGAGATCGACATCGTTTTCCGTTTTTTTACGATGCCATTGTTGTGAATGGATCTTAAGAGGAGAGCATAAGTAAATTAGGGGAGGTGATAACGATCTCCCTCGTTTTTAAAAAGGCGTCGTCGGATTGTCAAGATCCGAGCATCCGCTGTGAAGAGATTTAAGATATCAGCGGCGTACGTGAAAAGGCATACCTGTATACTAAGTGTCGAAGGCAGAAAAAAATACTGTTGCGTTTCCAATTAATTGTTAGTATTTGGATGTTTTTCTATCACTTTAAATATACAGGGTGTTAATTAAGTATTTTAGCAAACTTTAACCGCGAATAGTACTCCGAAAAATAGAAAGAAAATGTCATATGAACATGGGTCCGGAAATGCTTCCTAAGGGAGCTACGCTCCTTTGCATGGGGCACCCTGAAGACGTCTTTTTCTCTATATTCTCGAAACCATTCATAGCAAAATTACGAAATTAGGTACGATGGGTAAACTTTTGACGCTGAATCTGATTCTGAATTCAGAATTTCATAATTTTAATCAGAGGCGTATCATACGGGAGGAGTTAAGGGTAAAAATAACCCCATTTTCTAAACGGTAATCTTTTTGACATTTTGATTTTAGAATATGGTATTTCAGAGATTTCTACGTAAAAATGGTCTCTTGGTATATCTCGATAGGGCTAACCGTTTTCGAGAAAAATGCAAATTATTGCCTGCATCGATTCAATAATTTGAATTTTTCTCGAAAACGGTTAGCCCTATCGAGATGTACCAAGAGATCATTTTTACGTAAAAATTTCTGAAATACCATATTCAAAATCAAAATGTCAAAAAAATTATCATTTAGAAAATGGGGTTATTTTCACCCTTAACTACACCCGTATGATACGCCTCTGATTAAAACTATGAAACCCATCGTACCTAATTTCGTAATTTTGTTATGAATGGTTTCGAGAATATAGAGGGAAAACCGTCTTCAGGATGCAAAGGAGCGTAGCTCCCTTGGGAAGCATTTCTGGACCCATGTTCATATGACATTTTCTTTCTATTTTTCGGAATACTATTCGTGGTTAACGTTTGTTAAAATACTTAATTAACATCCTGTATTTACAGTTGTTTGAAATCCATGTCATTGAAAGAATTCAATCCTTATATTCGAAGCAATCACAGGTACGCCAATAAATTTAAATATTCGTTATAACGATCTGTATAACCCTTCTAATACCAGTATTGACATATAATGCAATCAAAACATGTTTTGGAAATTTACCCTATGTGTCATTTGAGCAAATTATACAATCTATTCAATGTACAAAAATTATTACTGCAACAGCGGTTCGTGATAATTCATCTGATAAAAATCAATTTTGTTTCAATGGCCCTTGTCGTTCGCTGAACTATAATCAGTATTCGGCGGGACTGATGCCCCGATTCAATGAACGTAAAAAGAAAAAACAGGGGGATCATCTCAGAGTTATTATGGGCGAGAACTCGTCAACATGGACGAGGTTGTTTCGTTGTGTTGTTTCGGTGTTAGCAGCGTTGTGTCTCGTGGTTTTGCGTATTGCATCAGTAATTGTGTGATTTAAATGTGTCCAGTTATATATTAAATGGAGGACCTACTGATAAATTGGGACTTAGAAGAGCTAACACCCACATTTGAATTGGGGTATTTAGATTAGTCAGTTATATTTCAGGTAAAAATGCAACAACTGGTGCAGGCTTATGTGTAATTCTTATATCATGCTCCTTATAACTTCATACAAAATCACACAATTAAAGATCCAAACGAATCGATCAGCTGTCCTCGCAATAAAATCTGTTGGTCCAAGGAAAAGAAAGTAGTTTAGAATCAATTACCAAACACAGATTCGATTCAACGACAGACTGCGATTGAACAAAATCATTCATTAGTCGACAATACGATATAATTCGTTACCAACTATACACTTCCCATTGGATGAATGATCACTGTATTTGAGGAATGCTGAGTGTAACGTCCCATTGAATCCAAGCGTAAGTCTTTGACAAAACGACATATTTTTCTGTGGGCATACGTCGGTTTACAAGCGCCTGATCCAAGACTATTTTAGAGTTGCATGCTACTTTATGATTGGAGGCTTATCATAAGCTATTACTGTGTACTGTTTAATGATAAATACTTCTATTATTATTTCCCACATACGCATTTATACTTCACACCGTAGAGCTTAAAAATATTCGTTAATACTTGATGATTTTTGATCATTGCTGCATTGGCTGCAGTGTAATTAGCAAGTAACACAAATCTCAAAATGACTTCGTTCCTCGTTTTTGGGCATTTTAGGGTTCTCCGATTATTCTAGATTTTTCCGGATAGGGTTTAAATTAGGGCAATGTAGAGGATGGGAGACGGGTATACTTCTGGACTTTTCAACACCTTAAAAAGGTACCCAGCACTAGTGTCTTTCTGTGTGCTTGAACTAATCAGATTCAAAGTTGAAAGGTATATTCCCAGTTTTGGTGGATGTGTTGAGTAAAGCATTCACCATTCTGTCACATCGATTCAATAATAATTGATCATCTCACCTTACTCATAAATGGCAATTGATTGGAACACAGACTGTTTACTATGGATACAAAAACGTGTACAAGAAGCATGTAAATATGGGATTTTCACTGGATTATTGTGTGGTCTACTACACTTGTTGCTGCTTCTCAGGAAGAACTAGTAGCTCTATTGAACGTTTTAGAACAGCACAGTGCAGAATATGGTCTTGGTATTAACTACAACAAGACAAAGGTTATTATTGTAGATAGAGAGCATGACAATCATCGAGAAATAAAGTCAATAGGCAGTTGTGAGGTAGTTCAAAGTTTTGTGTACCTCGGTCCTTTGATCGACAATTCAGGTAGCTGTGAGAATGAGATTCGACGGCGCATTCAACAGGCACGGGTGGCCATGACAAAGCTTACTCAGATATGGCATGACCATAACATCACTAAAGCTACCAAAATGTCACTGGTTCAGTCTCTTGCGTTCTCCATATTTTTGTATGCCTCGGAAATTTGGACTGTTAAAAAGGCAGATCGAGCTTGCATAGATGCTTTTGAAACGTGGACGTGGAGGAGAATGCTGAGAATTCTTTATACCGCCCATCGATTTAATGTTTCCATAGTGGATGAGCTCGGTAATCCAAAGAGACTATCCTCCATTGTGTCGATGAGAATGCTTACATTTTTCGGACATATACACAGAAGCGATAATATGGAGAAACTTGTAGTTCAGGGTCACGGCCCAAGTGGGCGGCGCCGTGGCCGTTCCCGTACACGCTTGGTGGATACGACGAAACAGTTGCTAGATATGAGTATCAAGAGCGCCACTGAACTGACAGTAAATCGCGAACGATGGCGAGCTACAGTTCTCAAAACTATTGATAATATTCGTGTCGGCAATACTCTAGCTCCGACTTAATGCATTTTACGAGTTCACAACATGTCTGTTAAGACACATTGTGACTATGATGATGACAGTGCATTGCTGCGACGTTTCTTTAGCTTTTATGGGCTCCAAAGTGGTACTGTTTACCAGACAAGTTATTAAATGTACTGTAATTAGTCCTCAATATTGCACAGACAAGGTAACTGATGAGGATCACGTTTAACCACAAGGTTAAGAAAGAAAGTTGTCAACAGCGAGTACATGGGTACAAGCATGAGTAAATGTGCCCTTCAAAAGGTTGGATCATCCATCGCGTTGTTTGCCGTTTGGGTCGGGAAACGGCCGTATTTTTCTTGAAGGGGGGTTTTATCGCCAGTTTAACGGCAGAGTAACAGGTCACTTCCGCCATTTCTATCCGCTCCGGAACGGGCGGCAGAGAAGGCAACGTGATTTGGCCAATTTTTACTAAATAACCTGCTTCCTCTTATGGGGTAACACGATGCTCTGGGGAAGCGTAATGGCTGACTGTATTTTTTCCTTTTATGTCTCCTCAACTTTCCAAAGAAAAGATATCATTCCTAGTTACATCAGGTGCTTTGTATGTATGTGGATGTCTCTCAGATTCATTGCGCTTCATAAGCCCGCAAATGTAACACATAAGTTGAAGTGAACAGTGTACAAAATGTATGACAAAAATTAATACTACGCCACCTGGTGGCTGTTTGGGAAAGTGAAAATAAGATTTGTAGTGTTTTTACTTGAGTATTACCTATAAAATGATTACTAAAACGATTATGCGGAGGCTATATCCCTATAGAGAGGCAATTGTTTTTCAAACTCACAGCACACTTGTCAGAATACTTGTTTTATTGATATCTCCCGTTTGAAAACAGCTGGGAGGTAGAATCTTTCGCTGACTTTTTAAGAATTTTGTCCTCTACATACCTATATTAAAAGAGATATAGCATACCATTTAAAATTTTCGTAATAATGCGTCCAAAAACGAAAACACTTATCTCTTACAATACAAAGGTTTCTTACTCATTTTGTTAGCAATTATTAGAAATGAAAAATTATGTTCCGGTACATACTAACTTTTCTTGAAGAAATTAGTCCAGTTCAATTTATTTTCCTGGGAGTATTATCCCCACTTTATCAAGATCTATCGGCAGGTTCAATTTAAGCAACCACAAGTTCAATATGAGCATCTGTTTACCTAACATGAACCATTTGCAACGCCATCTTCATTTTGCTTTTCTCTTGTTGTTAACAAATATAAAAGTAATTTATGCTACTCAAAATATTCCTAAGGGTTCAGAGATTTGTCCTGTATTGTTAATCTATTTTATTTTTTTAATGACACACATATACGGACAATTTTTCAAAATTTGGTTCAAAATGGACAACCGCACCCTAATCATTGATTTAAGTAGGTACACATAGAAAAATCTGTCGTCTTGTCAAAGACTTACGCTTGGATTCAATGGGACGTTACACTCAGCATTCCTCAAATACAGCGACGTCTTCTTCAATGGAAAGTGTATATTTGGTAGCCAATTATATCGTATTTTCGATTCAACTAGAAGATGTCATTGGATTCCAATGAACGATTCAATCGCAGCGTTTGGTAATTGATTCTAAACTACTTTCTTTTCCTTGAACCAACAGATTTTATTGCGAGGACAGCTGACTGATTCGTTTGGATGTTTAATGGTGTGATTTTGTGTGAAGTTATAAGGAGCATGATATAAGAATTAGACATAAGCCTGCACCAGTTGTTGCATTATTACCTGAAATATAACTGTCTGACTAATCTAAATACCTACATTCAAATGTGGGTGTTAGCTCTTCCAAGTCCCAATTTCTCAGTAGGCCCTCCATTTAATATATAACTGGACACATTTAATTCACACAATTGCTGATGCGATACGCAAAACCACGAGACGACACAACACGGCTAACACCGAAACAACACAACGGAACAACTTCGTCCATGTTGACGAGTTCGCGGGGATAGTAGCACTGGAATCAGCCCCCTATTCTTTATTCTTACCTTCATTGAATCGGGACATCAGTCCCGCCGAATTCTCATTATAGTTCAGCGAATGACAAGGGTCATTGAAACAAAATTAATTTTTATCAGATGTATTACCGCGAACTGCTGTTGCAGTAATAATTTCTGTACATTGGATAGACTGTATGCTTTGCTTAAGTGAAACATAGGGTAAATTTCGAAAACAAAAGGATGTTTTGATTGCATTATATGTCAATACTGGTATTAGAAGGATTGTACATATCGTTATAATGGATATAAAATTATTTTGAATTTATTGGCGTACCTGTGATTACTTCGAATATAAGGATTGAATTCTTTCAATGACATGGATTTGGAACAACTGTAAATATATTTAGAGTGATGGAAAAACATCCAAATACTAACAATTAATTGGAAACGCAACAGTATTTTTTTCTGTGTAAGGTCATCCACGACTTGTGTGAGGGAATGCTGCCATCGAAAAAAGTCACATGCTAAATTGAGCAAGCTGAAACAAAACTCATATAATTAACCTCCTCCCTATCTTGTCCCGTAAGAAGTTTCCATCAGGGTAATTTTCTTTTCATCCGTTTTTTCATCACGTTACCAACCGGCCAAGTGTGCAGTCGACAGTATAATAAAGGCCGACCTTGCTGACTGCCTAGCTGGCCGATTGCTGTTTAATCAGCATGTCTCGCGCCGTAATTTTTATCCCTATTAAGTCACCGACATCGGCGCTGTTATTCGCAGCAGATTACATTTTGTATACCAAGCAAACTTCCTCTCCTGACGGGAGTCTATCTTCGAAAAGGTTCTTCCGTTCGTGGGCTTTGTGAGGCGATTCTGATGATTACAAGTAGGGTGAAACTTGATTCAATTCTTCATACCCGATGGAACACACAACGGATGTTTTAACGTCATGCACGACCACTGAAAGAAAAAGGTATACGTTTCTGAGATATTTCAATTTTTCTACAAATTTTAAATATACCTTCTATTTGTTTACTAAAACTTATTTATTTTGAGAAAATACCATCAAATTTTATCTTTGCTGAACAAACAACCAAAATATAAGTCCATAATATTACTTGAACAAGTCAAAACACTGAATTAACGAGATAATATTGGTCAAGTGTGCTGAGAAAGCAACTTTATAGACGTCATGCATAATTATCAAGCAGATGTATCAGGTAGGGTATAAAATATTAAACGATACAGTCCAAATAAAATGATTTTTCAGTCTTTCAAACGCATTAGTTTTAGAGTACCTCCGTTCTTGATATTGCTGTTCATAGTTGATATATTCTAGAGGCAAGTAGACAATTTCTCAAAGATTCCCCTAAGTACCCTCAATGGAAAAATTAATTTTTAAAGCTGGTTTTTCACACAATACGGAATTGTTGATCAGTTTATGGAAACTGTCAATTTTTCAAAGCCTACCTGATAAATCTGTATGATAATTATGCATCACGCCTACAAATTTGTTTCCTCAGCATATTTGACTTTATTATCTCGATGATTTAGAGTTTTGACTTCATTAAAGAGTATCATGACCTTATAATTTAGTTGTTAGTTAAACAAAAAACAAACTAGATAGTACTTTCTTAAAATAAATGAATTTCAGTGCTATACAAAGATAAAAGAGCATATTAAAGGGAATTCTTTCGGATAATAAAATATTGAGGGTTGTATTTAAAAAAAAGAGAGAAAATCTAGATTTTGCGTTCTACGTCAGCCTGTATACGAATATGCGTCACGGGGTTTTTTTATAGCCGATTTTAAAACTAGAGGATACTTTTAATCTTATCATGTAAAAAAATAGCTTTTGATTCATTACTTTTTGATATACAGTACGTTCATTTGACCGCGATTTGGATATAAAAATGGTCATAACTTTAGAAATACCCCCTATAATGTAACAGTACCCTATATTGAAAAAACGGGAATCATTAGTAGAATTTGGATATAGAATAATATATAGGGTGTCTCATTTAAAAAAATGCATGTTTGCATCACCACGTAGTTATGGATCATCCTGTATAAATCTAAATATTTTCTGAGCAAGGAGCATATCCGTGGCTACTACTTTTGTACACAACTTTTTTCGCTATCTTCTACAGTAGTGAAGTTATCCATCGAGCCGGTACTAAAAACTCACCGTGTATGTTTATAGTTTTTAGGAAGCATAATAAGTATTTAGTGGCTTGTGTATTTGTAAAACATCCTTGAAGAATATTTGTTTTCAGATATTTCTAAGGTCCCTGATCATTGTCTACTTTTTTGCTGAGGGTGGTGTAGGGATAGAAGAACACCAAATCCTTGGTTAGCTCCGATAAAGTCTCAGTGATACTGAAGAATATGTGGAAGAATAACCCTGCCCATCGAAGCACTGTCTACATCCAAGAAATAGCGTCATCCGGGCATCCCTTAACAGGAGCATGAACTATAAAGGGCGGAGTATTTCAGCAGAGAGTGCTTTTAAGGGTTTGTCGATGGCTTCTTTCGGGATTTTCCTTCCGACGGCAATATAAGGGCACCCGTGTAATGCTCTTAAGCCGCAGCTGTTGCGTCATCCACAAAAGGGGACTGACGTACTACATTTTATTCTTTGCAAACATAAGTAATCGCTAATTATGTTCCCTTTGTTGTGTTGACAAGTTCCAGCAACGTATCTACCCACATAGCACTGGATATTCTATGAATATTCTTTAAAACTCCTACATGTTCCATGAATCTTCAGCAGAATCATAGAATATTCGTTATTTCTCTTGATTATTCTGGATTATTTACATAATATTCTTTATAGAATATTATTATTTTATCCACTTAGGATAATCAGTGATTATTCGTTTAATGTCTGAATTATTCCAGAATATACCAGTAATATTCTTCATAGAATATTATTTGAATAATCTACTAAGAACAAGATATGCAGCTATTTTCTGAAGAACATTTAGTAATATGCGTAACAGAACTATTTTCTGTATGTAGGCAAATAATATTCAATATGAGGTATTATTAATTTATATTTGCACCTTTTCTCAGTGAATTAAAAAAAACTTTCATTTAGTACTATTCGTTTTGCGTTCATCCTCCTAAATATACCTAATAAGTATTATGTCCAATTTTCAAAAGTTTATTAGTGATTTAGTCATTGGCAGCAATACGGTAAAGTGAGAGCATCGTATGGTGTCGTTCATTTGTCAGTTGTCAATCTTGTCAGGTTGTCACTCTATTCTTCGCTTCAAGTGTTCTGTGCTTCACCTTCGATTTGGATTTGTAATAAACATGTGATGCGGGCATTTTAGCGATTAACGAGTTTTATTCGTGAAAGGCGTACATTTGTACCCAATTTTTTACAATAAAGTTGCTAGTTGTTATAAAGTGTGCGACAGTGTTCCAAATTATGGTCACCTACAGTGGTGTATGGTTCATTATATGATTATAAAATGTGAGTAGAATTTTGAGGTTAAATGCAACAGGTTTACATGTTTACACTGTGTTTACACTATATTTTAAACATCTTTAGACTGCGAGATGTCTAACCACTTAACTTTCGTGACCATCTGCCACTAGTAGGTGCTATTATTTTTGGAACAGTATCCATAATACCATGAAAATGTTTCCTATATGAGATAATAATTTAGACAAAATGTTCCTAGAATATTCAAAAACATCCTACTACGATTGTTCATGTAATATCCTTGCGGAATATTCGCCGGAACATTCTAGGAATATAGCGTGTTTTTCCCATTTCGAACGTTTAAAGAATATTCTGTAAATATTCTAATTATCCACAGAATTTTCTCAGAATATTCATAGTGAATGTAAACAGAATATTCTCATATCATCCAGTGCTATGTGGGTAGCTGCTGCTGAAATATTTATCAAATAATTAATTATTATTTCTACGAAATTTGATCATTGGAGTATTTTACTTCTTGTTCAAAAAAACCTAAATATCACAAGTACTTGTACCAACCTACTATGTTTTACTAAACGATGCCTACCAATTTACTAGAATTCTGCGCATACTAAACAAATTATATTCGGTCGGATGTGACCTAAGGGAGATTATAGCAACAGGGGGTCACCTTCTCTTTTCTTTAATTATTATTCACATGAATGCATTAAAGACAAATATTTCTGAGCACCGTCAAATTATTCATGACACGAGTTTTCGTCTTGATAGGAGGCCAGATAACGATTTTAGATTTTCAGGGTGAATTTGAAGATCTAAGAGGATATGAAAATTTTTGATTTTTGTTACTTGAGGCTGAAGCTCAAAACAACGTCCCGATTTGTAATTAGCACCGTCAAATTATTCATGACACGATTTTACGACTTGATAGGAAGTCAGATAACGATTTTCGATTCTCAGGGTGAACTTGAAGATCTAAGAGGACATGAAAATTTTTGATATTTGTTACTTGAGGCTGAAACTCAAAACAAAGTCCACATTTGTAATTAGCACCGTCAAATTATTCATGATACGATTTTTCGACTTGATAGGAGGCCAGATAACGATTTTCGATTTTCAGGGTGAACTTGAAGATCTAAGAGGATATGAAAATTCTTGATTTTTGTTACTCGAGGCTGAAGCTCAAAACAACGTCCGGATTTGTAATTAGCACCGTCAAATTATTCATGACCCGAGTTTTCGTCTTGACAGGAGGCCAGATAACGATTTTCGATTTTCAGGGTGAACCTGAAGATCTAAGAGGATATGAAAATTTTTGATTTTTGTTACTCGAGGCTGAAGCTCAAAACAACGTCCGGATTTGTAATTAGCACCGTCAAATTATTCATTATACGATTTTTCGTCTTGACAGGAGGCCAGATAACGATTTTCGATTTTCAGGGTGAACCTGAAGATCTAAGAGGATATGAAAATTCTTGATTTTTGTTACTCGAGGCTGAAGCTCAAAACAACGTCCGGATTTGTAATTAGCACCGTCAAATTATTCATGACCCGAGTTTTCGTCTTGACAGGAGGCCAGATAACGATTTTCGATTTTCAGGGTGAACCTGAAGATCTAAGAGGACATGAAAATTTTTGATTTTTGTTACTTGAGGCAGAAGCTCAAAACAACGTCCCGATTTGTAATTAGCACCGTGAAATTATTCATGACACGAGTTTTCGTCTTGATAGGAGGCCAGATAACGATTTTCGATTTTCAGGGTGAATTTGAAGATCTAAGAGGATATGAAAATTTTTGATTTTTGTTACTTGAGGCTGAAGCTCAAAACAACGTCCCGATTTGTAATTAGCACCGTCAAATTATTCATGACACGATTTTACGACTTGATAGGAAGTCAGATAACGATTTTTCGATTTTCAGGGTGAACTTGAAGATCTAAGAGGACATGAAAATCTTTGATTTTTGTTACTTGAGGCTGAAGCTCAAAACAACGTCCGGATTTGTAATTGGGTGATTCTACATTAAGAGGTCACTGATCATAAGGGACAGGCGGCACAGCATATTTTTTCTTCATTTGATCTCATAATACGATGTTTTATCAAAACAGCTACTTTGAGCATTTCTGTAACGTGGCCAGTTATTTTTCTCATTTTTTGTTATTTTAAGAGGTACCAGGGGAGATATTCTATGCAGGGGAGATACAGCAAGGCAGGGTAGGATAAAATTTGAACAGGGAAAGGACTTTGACGGTAGTGTATATAAGAAAAACATGCTTTTACAAAATAAACTTTACTTAGAAACACCCCTAACTATTCATAAATCAGACTTAACTTTCTTAAACAACGTTTTGCTGCTAAATACAGCCAGTCAACTTAAATCAGAACTCTTGAAACACATAAAAATACATATAATTATTATATTTTTTGTTTACCATAAACTGGCATCATATACATAAAAATAGCATAAAATTTCTTACAAAACAAAACATTCAATATTCAGAGCTTTGGCTATTGAAATCAGAAATCAGCATAAGTAATTAAAAATGTAATTCTTCTTCTCTGCTCATAGATGTCAACACTTTAGTGGAAGAAAAAAGACCTGCTGTCCTTTCGTAGTTTTTCTAAAATCTGGTCATGAGTAATAAACGAAACGTCTCAATCATCAGTTCTCTGGAATTTTTTCAGTATTGTCGCAGATTTTACAAAAGACTACCTCATTATCTTCTTCCACACCAGTACACATTGCTATGTAATGGTATTCAGTTCTCCTGTGTAATAATTTGACTATAGCACAAAACTGCCATTGCAGTATGATGTTTTCCCAAATGTTGAGGATTGTCCTGCATCTTCATTGCATTTTGTTCTTGTCTACCAGTCTTAATTTTGCATTTCGTTTCTTTAGAGCTTTTAGTTGGTTTTCTCTTTCAAAAATTCTATATTGATCCACTAATTTTCCACTTTTAAACAGTCTCCTCTCCGAGCTCCTCTCCTTCTGTTGATAGATCTGGAAAGTTTTCTTTTAGTTGTTGGGAATTAACTTCACCAAACAACAGCTTACTCTTTATGATTTCTTTTGCACTTGGTGCATCTACCAATTTGACTATTTTGCTATTTGGTGTTTGCTTCAGCTTGTTTTGTTGATCTTTGAAGTTTTTTTTGTACCATTGCACCTCAGATTTCAGTTAGCTATTTGTGCTGCTTGTTTTTTTGATTGTCAAAACTTCTTGCTTTCCTAGTACGAATTGACTTCTTCGTTGCTTTTATCGCCATAACTTTTTGGCTTTTCTTTTCTCACGGGGAGTCATTCAGTCTGTATTGTGTAAGACTTTCGTGGCCATGATCCGATGAACTGTTAGTTCTTGGGTTATTCGGCCGGCGTCGACACGCTCCGCCGCCTTGGCGTCGGCGCGCTTCGCCGCTTGACGAATGGTCGGCATCCTCAGAAGCTGATGTCACTTATTCGGCGTGTTCCGAGAGACTCTCGGCCGCAAGGCTGACGCCGGTCGAACAGCCCGAGAACTAACAGTTCATTCAGTCCACAGTCTTGATATTACCTTTCTCTTTTTTCTTCCCGTACTTTTTCTTTTCTTTATCTTTTTGTTCTTCATATTTTGCTAGATCATTTTTTATGCGCTGCTGTCGTAACCTTTCTGCTTGACGTTCTTTTGCAAGGCGTTCCTCACGAGTCATTTTTTTTCCAGTTAGCCATTGTACTGTAAAGAAATCCATATGTCAGATATCGGCAAACCGGCATGACATTAAGAAAAACAGTATTACATTGCAATACTGCTTGCACAAATCATGGTAGTATTCCCATTTGGCATATTAGTATCTCCCCTGGACATGTTCTCTCTACCCTGGCATCTTACAAGGCAGGGGAGATATACCAGGGGAGGGGATTTTTCGCCAGAAAATAGATATAACAATAAAACTATTTAGCACTCAGAGACACAAAAGTAATGTAACAATCTACACACAAGTTACAGCTAGTCCAGGAAACTAATGAATCGTTAACATCAATATTCATGAATTAATACTCACCAGTGGAAAGACAGCATTCACTGGAAACACTCGTCACCAACAAGCTTCTTGATGAAAATGGCCGCTAGCGAGATTGCATGGTTGACTCGCGCCATGCTTCCTGCAAACTTCATGTCACAGGCATACCATTCAGACCCAAGTCATCAAATATAAATGAAAATAAACTAATCTTTTCAAAGATTGCAAAATGCCAGGGGAGGAGACGCGAAATATATGGGACAAAGTTTGCCAAAATATATCTTATGGATAAGGATATCTTCATTAATTGTACTATTTGGGTGGTGATCACAATTTATACTAGTTCATATAATAACTCACATTGAACTATTTAACTGTATTTAAGGGTATTTAAAGTTACTGATTGAATGACGATACAGTCAAAGGACATACCAGGGGAGGGACTTTTTCAAAGGTTAAAGTGTGATTAAGGGGAAACTATGGAAAATACAGTGATGAAATTCACTAGCACTAAAGCAGATGCTGAATACTAAGACCTACTAGCTTTACTTTTAATAAATTTTAGAATTTAGTATGTGTTTTTGTCGTGGCCGCTGAAAGTACCTCTTAATGTAGAATCACCCAATTAGCACCGTCAAATTATTCATGATACGATTTTTCGACTTGATAGGAGGCCAGATAACGATTTTCGATTTTCAGGGTGAACTTGAAGATCTAAGAGGATATGAAAATTCTTGATTTTTGTTACTCGAGGCTGAAGCTCAAAACAACGCCCGGATTTGTAATTAGCACCGTCAAATTATTCATGACCCGAGTTTTCGTCTTGACAGGAGGCCAGATAACGATTTTCGATTTTCAGGGTGAACCTGAAGATCTAAGGGGATATGAAAATTTTTGATTTTTGTTACTTGAGGCTGAAGCTCAAAACAACGTCCGGATTTGTAATTAGCACCGTCAAATTATTCATTATACGATTGTTCGTCTTGACAGGAGGCCAGATAACGATTTTCGATTTTCAGGGTGAACTTGAAGATCTAAGAGGACATGAAAATCTTTGATTTTTGTTACTTGAGGCTGAAGCTCAAAACAAAGTCCACATTTGTAATTAGCACCGTCAAATTATTCATGACACGATTTTACGACTTGATAGGAAGTCAGATAACGATTTTCGATTTTCAGGGTGAACTTGAAGATCTAAGAGGACATGAAAATCTTTGATTTTTGTTACTTGAGGCTGAAGCTCAAAACAAAGTCCACATTTGTAATTAGCACCGTCAAATTATTCATGATACGATTTTTCGACTTGATAGGAGGCCAGATAACGATTTTCGATTTTCAGGGTGAACTTGAAGATCTAAGAGGATATGAAAATTCTTGATTTTTGTTACTCGAGGCTGAAGCTCAAAACAACGTCCGGATTTGTAATTAGCACCGTCAAATTATTCATGACCCGAGTTTTCGTCTTGACAGGAGGCCAGATAACGATTTTCGATTTTCAGGGTGAACCTGAAGATCTAAGGGGATATGAAAATTTTTGATTTTTGTTACTCGAGGCTGAAGCTCAAAACAACGTCCGGATTTGTAATTAGCACCGTCAAATTATTCATTATACGATTGTTCGTCTTGACAGGAGGCCAGATAACGATTTTCGATTTTCAGGGTAAACTTGAAGATCTAAGAGGACATGAAAATCTTTGATTTTTGTTACTTGAGGCTGAAGCTCAAAACAAAGTCCACATTTGTAATTAGCACCGTTAAATTATTCATGATACGATTTTTCGACATGATAGGAGGCCACATAACGATTTTCGATTTTCAGGGTGAACCTGAAGATCTAAGAGGATATGAAAATTCTTGATTTTTGTTACTCGAGGCTGAAGCTCAAAACAACGCCCGGATTTGTAATTAGCACCGTCAAATTATTCATGACCCGAGTTTTCGTCTTGACAGGAGGCCAGATAACGATTTTCGATTTTCAGGGTGAACCTGAAGATCTAAGGGGATATGAAAATTTTTGATTTTTGTTACTTGAGGCTGAAGCTCAAAACAACGTCCGGATTTGTAATTAGCACCGTCAAATTATTCATTATACGATTGTTCGTCTTGACAGGAGGCCAGATAACGATTTTCGATTTTCAGGGTGAACTTGAAGATCTAAGAGGACATGAAAATCTTTGATTTTTGTTACTTGAGGCTGAAGCTCAAAACAAAGTCCACATTTGTAATTAGCACCGTCAAATTATTCATGACACGATTTTACGACTTGATAGGAAGTCAGATAACGATTTTCGATTTTCAGGGTGAACTTGAAGATCTAAGAGGACATGAAAATCTTTGATTTTTGTTACTTGAGGCTGAAGCTCAAAACAAAGTCCACATTTGTAATTAGCACCGTCAAATTATTCATGATACGATTTTTCGACTTGATAGGAGGCCAGATAACGATTTTCGATTTTCAGGGTGAACTTGAAGATCTAAGAGGATATGAAAATTCTTGATTTTTGTTACTCGAGGCTGAAGCTCAAAACAACGTCCGGATTTGTAATTAGCACCGTCAAATTATTCATGACCCGAGTTTTCGTCTTGACAGGAGGCCAGATAACGATTTTCGATTTTCAGGGTGAACCTGAAGATCTAAGGGGATATGAAAATTTTTGATTTTTGTTACTCGAGGCTGAAGCTCAAAACAACGTCCGGATTTGTAATTAGCACCGTCAAATTATTCATTATACGATTGTTCGTCTTGACAGGAGGCCAGATAACGATTTTCGATTTTCAGGGTAAACTTGAAGATCTAAGAGGACATGAAAATCTTTGATTTTTGTTACTTGAGGCTGAAGCTCAAAACAAAGTCCACATTTGTAATTAGCACCGTTAAATTATTCATGATACGATTTTTCGACATGATAGGAGGCCACATAACGATTTTCGATTTTCAGGGTGAACCTGAAGATCTAAGAGGATATGAAAATTCTTGATTTTTGTTACTCGAGGCTGAAGCTCAAAACAACGTCCGGATTTGTAATTAGCACCGTCAAATTATTCATGACCCGAGTTTTCGTCTTGACAGGAGGCCAGATAACGATTTTCGATTTTCAGGGTGAATTTGAAGATCTAAGAGGATATGAAAATTTTTGATTTTTGTTACTTGAGGCTGAAGCTCAAAACAACGTCCCGATTTGTAATTAGCACCGTCAAATTATTCATGACACGATTTTACGACTTGATAGGAAGTCAGATAACGATTTTCGATTTTCAGGGTGAACTTGAAGATCTAAGAGGACATGAAAATCTTTGATTTTTGTTACTTGAGGCTGAAGCTCAAAACAACGTCCGGATTTGTAATTAGCACCGTCAAATTATTCATGATACGATTTTTCGACTTGATAGGAGGCCAGATAACGATTTTCGATTTTCAGGGTTAACTTGAAGATCTAAGAGGACATGAAAATCTTTGATTTTTGTTACTTGAGGCTGAAGCTCAAAACAACGTCCGGATTTGTAATTAGCACCGTCAAATTATTCATGATACGATTTTTCGACTTGATAGGAGGCCAGATAACGATTTTCGATTTTCAGGGTGAACTTGAAGATCTAAGAGGATATGAAAATTCTTGATTTTTGTTACTCGAGGCTGAAGCTCAAAACAACGTCCGGATTTGTAATTAGCACCGTCAAATTATTCATGACCCGAGTTTTCGTCTTGACAGGAGGCCAGATAACGATTTTCGATTTTCAGGGTGAACCTGAAGATCTAAGGGGATATGAAAATTTTTGATTTTTGTTACTCGAGGCTGAAGCTCAAAACAACGTCCGGATTTGTAATTAGCACCGTCAAATTATTCATTATACGATTGTTCGTCTTGACAGGAGGCCAGATAACGATTTTCGATTTTCAGGGTGAACTTGAAGATCTAAGAGGACATGAAAATCTTTGATTTTTGTTACTTGAGGCTGAAGCTCAAAACAAAGTCCACATTTGTAATTAGCACCGTCAAATTATTCATGACACGATTTTACGACTTGATAGGAAGTCAGATAACGATTTTCGATTTTCAGGGTGAACTTGAAGATCTAAGAGGACATGAAAATCTTTGATTTTTGTTACTTGAGGCTGAAGCTCAAAACAAAGTCCACATTTGTAATTAGCACCGTCAAATTATTCATGATACGATTTTTCGACTTGATAGGAGGCCAGATAACGATTTTCGATTTTCAGGGTGAACTTGAAGATCTAAGAGGATATGAAAATTCTTGATTTTTGTTACTCGAGGTTGAAGCTCAAAACAACGTCCGGATTTGTAATTAGCACCGTCAAATTATTCATGACACGATTTTACGACTTGACAGGAGGCCAGATAACGATTTTCGATTTTCAGGGTGTACTTGAAGATCTAAGAGGATATGAAAATTCTTGATTTTTGTTACTCGAGGCTGAAGCTCAAAACAACGTCCGGATTTGTAATTAGCACCGTCAAATTATTCATTATACGTCTTGACAGGAGGCCAGATAACGATTTTCGATTTTCAGGGTGAACTTGAAAATCTAAGAGCATATGAAAATTTTGGATTTTTGTTACTTGAGGCTGAAGCTCAAAATAACGTCCGGATTTGTAATTAGCACCATCAAATTATTCATGACACGAGTTTTCATCTTGATAGGGGGCCAGATAACGATTTTCGATGTTCAGGGTGAACTTGAAGATCTCAGAGCATATGAAAATTTTGGATTTTTGCTACTTGAGGCTGAAGCTCAAAATAACGTCCGGATTTGTAATTAGCACCGTCAAATTATTCATGACCCGAGTTTTCGTCTTGACAGGAGGCCAGATAACGATTTTCGATTTTCAGAGTGAACTTGAAGATCTAAGAGCATATGAAAATTTTTGATTTTCGTTACTCGAGGCTGAAGCTCAAAACAACGTCCGGATTTGTAATTAGCACCCTCAAATTATCCATGGTACGATTTTTCGACTTGATAGGAGGCCAGATGACAATTTTCGATTTTCAGGGTGAACTTGAAAATCTAAGAGCATATGAAAATTTTGGATTTTTGTTACTTGAGGCTGAAGCTCAAAATAACGTCCGGATTTGTAATTAGCACCGTCAAATTATTCATGACACGAGTTTTCGTCTTGATAGGAGGCCAGATAACGATTTTCGATTTTCAGGGTGAACTTGAAAATCTAAGAGCATATGAAAATTTTGGATTTTTGTTACTTGAGGCTGAAGCTCAAAATAACGTCCGGATTTGTAATTAGCACCGTCAAATTATTCATGACACGAGTTTTCGTCTTGATAGGAGGCCAGATAACGATTTTCGATTTTCAGGGTGAACTTGAAAATCTAAGAGCATATGAAAATTTTGGATTTTTGTTACTTGAGGCTGAAGCTCAAAATAACGTCCGGATTTGTAATTAGCACCGTCAAATTATTCATGACACGAGTTTTCGTCTTGATAGGAGGCCAGATAACGATTTTCGATTTTCAGGGTGAACTTGAAAATCTAAGAGCATATGAAAATTTTGGATTTTTGTTACTTGAGGCTGAAGCTCAAAATAACGTCCGGATTTGTAATTAGCACCGTCAAATTATTCATGACACGAGTTTTCGTCTTGATAGGAGGCCAGATAACGATTTTCGATTTTCAGGGTGAACTTGAAAATCTAAGAGCATATGAAAATTTTGGATTTTTGTTACTTGAGGCTGAAGCTCAAAATAACGTCCGGATTTGTAATTAGCACCGTCAAATTATTCATGACACGAGTTTTCGTCTTGATAGGAGGCCAGATAACGATTTTCGATTTTTAGGGTGAACTTGAAGAACTAAGAGCATATGAAAATTTTTGGTTTTTGTTACTCGAGGCTGAAGCTCAAAATAACGTCCGGATTTGTAATTAGCACCGTCAAATTATTCATGACACGAGTTTTCGTCTTGATAGGAGGCCAGATAACGATTTTCGATTTTCAGGGTGAACTTGAAAATCTAAGAGCATATGAAAATTTTGGATTTTTGTTACTTGAGGCTGAAGCTCAAAATAACGTCCGGATTTGTAATTAGCACCGTCAAATTATTCATGACACGAGTTTTCGTCTTGATAGGAGGCCAGATAACGATTTTCGATTTTTAGGGTGAACTTGAAGAACTAAGAGCATATGAAAATTTTTGGTTTTTGTTACTCGAGGCTGAAGCTCAAAATAACGTCCGGATTTGTAATTAGCACCGTCAAATTATTCATGACACGAGTTTTCGTCTTGATAGGAGGCCAGATAACGATTTTCGATTTTCAGGGTGAACTTGAAAATCTAAGAGCATATGAAAATTTTGGATTTTTGTTACTTGAGGCTGAAGCTCAAAATAACGTCCGGATTTGTAATTAGCACCGTCAAATTATTCATGACACGAGTTTTCGTCTTGATAGGAGGCCAGATAACGATTTTCGATTTTTAGGGTGAACTTGAAGAACTAAGAGCATATGAAAATTTTTGGTTTTTGTTACTCGAGGCTGAAGCTCAAAATAACGTCCGGATTTGTAATTAGCACCGTCAAGTTATTCATGACACGAGTTTTCGTCTTGATAGGAGGCCAGATAACGATTTTCGATTTTTAGGGTGAACTTGAAGAACTAAGAGCATATGAAAATTTTTGGTTTTTGTTACTCGAGGCTGAAGCTCAAAATAACGTCCGGATTTGTAATTAGCACCGTCAAATTATTCATGACACGAGTTTTCGTCTTGATAGGAGGCCAGATAACGATTTTCGATTTTTAGGGTGAACTTGAAGATCTAAGAGGATATGAAAATTTTTGATTTTTGTCACGCGAGGCTGAAGCTCAAAACAACGTCCGGATTTGTAACTAGCACCCTCAAATTATCCATGATACGATTTTTCGACTTGATAGGAGGCCAGATGACAATTTTCGATTTTCAGGGTGAACTTGAAGATCTAAGAGCAAATGAAAATTTTTGATTTTCGTTACTCGAGGCTGAAGCTCAAAACAACGTCCGGATTTGTAATTAGCACCCTCAAATTATCCATGGTACGATTTTTCGACTTGATAGGAGGCCAGATGACAATATTCGATTTTCAGGGTGAACTTGAAAATCTAAGAGCATATGAAAATTTTGGATTTTTGTTACTTGAGGCTGAAGCTCAGAATAACGTCCGGATTTGTAATTAGCACCATCAAATTATTCATGACACGAGTTTTCATCTTGATAGGGGGCCAGATAACGATTTTCGATGTTCAGGGTGAACTTGAAGATCTCAGAGCATATGAAAATTTTGGATTTTTGCTACTTGAGGCTGAAGCTCAAAATAACGTCCGGATTTGTAATTAGCACCGTCAAATTATTCATGACCCGAGTTTTCGTCTTGACAGGAGGCCAGATAACGATTTTCGATTTTCAGAGTGAACTTGAAGATCTCAGAGCATATGAAAATTTTGGATTTTTGCTACTTGAGGCTGAAGCTCAAAATAACGTCCGGATTTGTAATTAGCACCGTCAAATTATTCATGACCCGAGTTTTCGTCTTGACAGGAGGCCAGATAACGATTTTCGATTTTCAGAGTGAACTTGAAGATCTAAGAGCATATGAAAATTTTTGATTTTCGTTACTCGAGGCTGAAGCTCAAAACAACGTCCGGATTTGTAATTAGCACCCTCAAATTATCCATGGTACGATTTTTCGACTTGATAGGAGGCCAGATGACAATTTTCGATTTTCAGGGTGAACTTGAAAATCTAAGAGCATATGAAAATTTTGGATTTTTGTTACTTGAGGCTGAAGCTCAAAATAACGTTCGGATTTGTAATTAGCACCGTCAAATTATTCATGACACGAGTTTTCGTCTTGATAGGAGGCCAGATAACGATTTTCGATTTTCAGGGTGAACTTGAAAATCTAAGAGCATATGAAAATTTTGGATTTTTGTTACTTGAGGCTGAAGCTCAAAATAACGTCCGGATTTGTAATTAGCACCGTCAAATTATTCATGACACGAGTTTTCGTCTTGATAGGAGGCCAGATAACGATTTTCGATTTTTAGGGTGAACTTGAAGATCTAAGAGGATATGAAAATTTTTGATTTTTGTCACGCGAGGCTGAAGCTCAAAACAACGTCCGGATTTGTAACTAGCACCCTCAAATTATCCATGATACGATTTTTCGACTTGATAGGAGGCCAGATGACAATTTTCGATTTTCAGGGTGAACTTGAAGATCTAAGAGCACATAAAATTTTTTGATTTTTGTTACTTAAGGCTGAAGCTCAAAACAACGTCCGGATTTGTAATTAGCACCCTCAAATTATTCATGACACGAGTTTTCATCTTGATAGGAGGCCAGATAACGATTTTCGATTTTCAGGGTGAACTTGAAGATCTAAGAGGATATGAAAATTTTTGGTTTTTGTTACTCGAGGCTGAAGCTCAAAACAATGTCCGGATTTGTAATTAGCACCCTCAAATTATCCATGATACGATTTTTCGACTTGATAGGAGGCCAGATGACAATTTTCGATTTTCAGGGTGAACTTGAAGATCTAAGAGCATATAAAAATTTTTGATTTTTGTTACTTAAGGCTGAAGCTCAAAACAACGTCCGGATTTGTAATTAGCACCGTCAAATTATTCATGACACGAGTTTTCATCTTGATAGGAGGCCAGATAACGATTTTCGATTTTCAGGGTGAACTTGAAGATCTAAGAGGATATGAAAATTTTTGGTTTTTGTTACTCGAGGCTGAAGCTCAAAACAATGTCCGGATTTGTAATTAGCACCCTCAAATTATCCATGATACGATTTTTCGACTTGATAGGAGGCCAGATGACAATTTTCGATTTTCAGGGTGAACTTGAAGATCTAAGAGCATATGAAAATTTTGGATTTTTGTTACTTGAGGCTGAAGCTCAAAATAACTAGTGGATAGTGGACTATGTTTACAAGGGGAAATGAAAGCGCTACTCACAGATTACCCTCACTCACTCCGACAGTCATGTCGTTCCGTCACTGATTGGGCAAGTCTGCCGTGTTTTTATACGTTTTCCGTTTCTTGAATTTTTAAAGGGTGCTGTGCAAGCAAGCAGTTATCGGTAAGCAGTGAAACGTAGAGCTTTATTGCTCCCCAGTAACTTGTAAAGGGTTGCTGTGTCGGCCCATAACTCACTAGGGGGCACCTAATAATACAATATCCGAATAACAAAAAGGGCCAGATCGATTAAGACGTTTTATTGGACTGGTAACGGGTTTAATGGTTATGGGGAGGCTGTTGGCAAAAGGGACGCTATCAGCATTTTAATGTGATGATGGAGGAAGAAGGATGGCGAAAATTAGAGTGGTTCCGTAGTCATTCGACTCGATTATTCTTCTGCAACTAATAAAGAACGGTTGAGATACCAGGTTAGATACTTCATTAGAAATTTAATCAAAATTAAATAGTATGTTTAGGCCCGATTTTATCAACACGCATATTTAACAAAGAATTTAACAAAGCTTTTCTATTGAATGTTATTTAGCAAAAGCTTTCTATTGGGTATTGAGGGCTATGTTAATAAGTATCATACAATAGTATTTTATCAACGTTGAAAACAAAACGTCAAAGCTGGATGATAGCAGGATATCAGAACAAAGCGATTAATTTGCAAATTAATGCCACAAATGATGTAAGCGAAGGCTATGTTTGTAGATGGAGAAAAGGAGGTCAGACGACAAAGTAGAGTCACATTCTAAGGATAGCACCACGAAGGACTTATTACGTCACGCTAAGATTTATTACGTCACAGCTTTGGCGCGAAATTTTATGTTTGAACTTTGGAGGGGATTTTAATCCACTTTGCGTTCACAATAAAACGTAAAAATGTTCGTTACATGGTTTTTGGGGACGTAACATCAATATTCCGTCATAAAATTTTGTTCGGAAAATACTCCATTAGCAGTTTACTCTGAGAATGTTTCATAGTTACTTTTTACAACTTTACTAGACATTCGGCAACAGTCATATTTAACAGCCCGTCACTAGTGTCATGCATACATAACCTCCTCTGGTGTCACGACTGTCACGATATCTCTTTTAAACAAGATAGATCATGAAATGATGTAAACAAACATCTGTCAATATCAATACGAAGCGGAGGTTATGTCTGTAGATGGAGAAAAGGAGGTCAGACAACAAGGTACTGTCCACAGAGTTAGAGGGAGCCTAATTTGAATATTGGCCAGCCAACATCTATAGCGCTATTGCCACTCTTCTTCGTCCGCTTAAGGACCTTCCAGTTTCTTCAAAATCTGGCAGTTTCCGCAGTTTGAACACATGTTACTCGAAGTATTTAACTGGGTAATTTAACTATACATTCCAATATACTTGCAATGTAACTGATTTACGTGAAGATAATTTGTATTGATTTAACGAAATCTCAAAAATGGTAAATTTCATAGCGGAATGTCGCAATAACTTCTAATATGTCGTAAATCTGGCAGCCTACAATCGGCGTGCCCTTAAGCTGTCATGTGGCTGTCACTGTAGTTGTGGTTATTGCGTATATTGAGATTTTTGTTGTTTTAGTGTATATTTGAGTGACTTTGTGACTATTTGTGGTGTGAATTAAATTATTTATGAACAATATTGTCATAATTGCATGATGGGATGAAATAAAAAGTGCATAGTTTGCTGCAATAGCGACGAATGGGTGAGCACCACTTATCATAGGTTAGTATAGGTTTTGTTTTGGTTTTCAGTAGCGTAAAATATGGGGATAACTGGGAACAAAAGTAACTTCACTCCTGTTTCAGGAATAATAATGGTTGTTTAATGTATATAATAAAAGTAAACTGTTTAGTTTTCAATGACTTCCATGTTGCTCAAATATTATTGTACCTGTTACCTCTGAACTAGTTTATTGATCAATATTGTTGTCCGTTCTTCATTTAGCATATTACGGGTTATGTATTTGTATTATTGAGTTTTTTGTGAGGAATAGGTTATTACTGCGAATACAGTGAATAAATACATACATATCTGTATTCTATACTATTTATTGTTTTTACCTATCGCCCTTATACAGTTTCTTTACCTGGTGGTGAGTACACGCATTACATTCATGTCAATCAACATGAATTTTCCAAATTCCATTTTTTAAACTATTTGAGGATGTGAAATGCAAAAATGTATGCCACATTTACTTACAGAAAATATATCTATGCGAAATTTAGATGCAGCCATTCCAAAGGCTACCTTTCAAAAGACTGTTAGATATGTTTTGAAAAACACTTCATGGTAATAATAAATTATCAACTGTTACAATCAAGTTATAATAAGAGTAACTCTCTAAGTATAGCTAAATACTAATACAACATATTGTACCAGTTTGTAACATCACAGTAATAATTGAATTTATTAATGAACATAGCATTTTAATATAAAATCGTACGTCACTGGTAATGCCCTCAAGCTGTCAAAATTTTCGTTACATGTCGGTTGGTCAGCGACCTGTGCATTTTGTTGTCTACATTCCCTCTAGAGATGTTAGCTCTGTGGTACAGTCACATTCTAAGGATAGCTCGACGAATGACTTATTACGTCACGCTTAGATTTATTACGTCACAGCTTTGGCGCGAAATTTGATATTTGAACTTTGCAGGTGCTTTTACCGAGCATGACAATACTTTGTCTACTTTCACCGTTACAAGGAGTGCATTTAAGTCCAAAACGGCTACAAAGAAGGCGAACTGGAAGGATTGTCTTTTTCCGTTTCTGCAAATTACATTAAAAATTCAGGCGCGTCGCGTAGCCGAGAAGTGGGGTTTGGTGGTACAGGAACAATGTGGAAGCTGGAAGGACTCCGTCGTCTCTCTTTTTATTAAAAGTGTGTACCCGCAGCCACGGCTCCGTCGGATGAAGTTTTAATCACCAGATAAAGGAAATCTCAGGGCGGCTGTGAAAAACAAAAGCCGGGCGCACGAGCGACGTCGCTCAGGTACAGTCTGAGTAGAACCGAATTACAATGGCTGGTTATGAACAAAGTGGGCTGTTATTGAGGGTCTTAAAATGGAAAATAAGCTTTTCTGTGGCAGTGTGGAAATTATAGTCACAAGTTGTAAGATCATGATGAAAATTATTAGATTGATTCCAATAAAACATCCTTTGGAATTCAGAGTGCCATTATTGATTAAGGGGCCTGGATACACATATTTATACATACGCATTTGCCATGTAAAACACGGACTCACAATTTCTCGCATAACTCACTCTATTTTCAAACTACATATATAATATTTCAGAAGGCGATAGTTAAGACCTTAATGAATGACAACCATTATCGATTTTCTCAAAAAAGTTATTTAATGTGCAAAAAAACTCGCAATGCAAAATCATACATTCTATAAATGCCTGTAATTTAACAACCAAACACGATATCAAAAAAGGCTAAATAGTTGCACAAGCGCAAGCTTTCTTCTTCAATTTGCTCCATGACTCATTACTGTAAGTTTAAAGGTAACGTCAGGAGCTTGGAAATGCGAAATTCATTTTTATGGTGACCTTTGGACCTTACCTTTGGACCTTTTGACCTTACCTTTGGATTTTTGGACTTATCTCCCCTCATCTTAGACACACACACTGGAGAAAGGGAACAGGCGGCCACGCCTCCTTGCTAACACGGGAATACGTCTTTTCTTGGATTCTCAATTTCGCACCCTTAAGAGAAATTCAAGAAAGGACGTAGTCAGTAGTGATAGCATATTCATGTAGCACAAGTGCAACTGTCTAAAATTATGGGATTCCACATATCGCTTCACGATGAGGTTTAAGTCAAATAAGCTTCATCACATTTTTTTATGTTTAAGGGGCCTGGGTATACACAGTTATGCATCATGTATTTGCCATGTTAAAACACGGATTCCCATTTCGAACAGAACTCACTTGTTTTTCAAACTACATATGCAGTTTTCAGAAGGTTATAGTAGAGACCTTAATGAATGACATCTGTTTTCGATTTTCTCAAAAAAGTTCTTTAGTGCGCAAAAAAACTCCCAATACAAAATCATACATTTTTCAAATGTCTGTAATTTAAAAACCAAACACAATATCAAAAAAAGGCCAAATAGTTTACAAAGCGCAAGCTTTCTTCTTCAATTTGCTTTTTGAATTATTACTGTAAGTTTAGAGGTAACTTCGGGAGCCTGGAAATGCGAAATTCATTTTTATAGTGACCTTTGGACCTTACCTTTGGACCTTACCTTTGGATTCTTGGACTTATCTCCCTTCATCTTAGACACATACACTGGAGAAAGGGAACAGGCGGCCACGCCTCCTCGCTAACACGGGAATACGTCTTTTCTTGGATTCTCAATTTCGCACGCTATACCCTAGACCCTTAAGAAACAATTATGTTGTTACAACAGTTGTGTCCTTGCCTCAGAATTCTGACGGTTTGAAACCGTTTGAGTGTGCGCAAGCAAGATAAATTCCAGTTTGGGACCATAGTTTTGGTGAATCTGACAACACTGATGTTTGCGTTTTTGAATTCTGTATGTTCAAGAACCCACAAATATTGAATTTCACCGTTCCAGTTGTGCATGGCAGTTTTGAAAATATTTAAGCGTTCCGGTACTGTTTACTGAAAAAGCGGTGTTGACGTATCTCGATAATTAACAGAAACAGCACTTTGAAATTGTAAGATTTTACTAAGTTCAACATATGCAATATCATTGCATTGCAATAAAAATAAGTAGAGGATTCTATTTAAAATAAATTAAAATCGGGGATATTTGTTTAAAAATTTGGAAAACTAATTTATAACTTGGCAACGCCGCAAACGCAAAAAAAAATATTACAAAGCAAGATAGGGTATTAGTAGATATTTTGATTTACAATAAAACCTCCAGGGGTTACATTTAAAAAAACCAAGTAAAATGACCTTCAATTTGCCGTAATTAAAAATTATGCCAAAGACACCCTGTAGATACAAATTACTCGTAACATCCAAAATAATATCCACTTAATATTCAAGTAACTTGCTGTATAATATTATTGAGAAACGTTAAAGGAATATATAAATTTGGACGTATTACTTGCGACCTTGAAAATCCGGAAATTAATAGAAAATAAATTATAACTTGGCAACGTCGCAACCGATCCCAAAAATATTTTAGGGTTGAATAGAGATCAATGATGGAATCTAGAGGAATTCAAGAAAGAGTTATAGTTCCATATAAAAAAATCAAGTTGATCACTATCCTACTTTCCCGCAACACCCTGTATATTTCAAGATATTTTTATAATATGCGTCTTAAGTAACCAAATAACTTTTGTATTTGACATTTTCTTCTACCAGGTATACCTTGCGAGATATCGAAGAATTACCCACTAACTGGACACCCTGTACTCCGTCAGTCTCATGACCCTTACCTTCTTTATTTCTATTTCTTTTCCTGTTACAAAAATTCAACAACAGGTTACTTGTATTAACAACACAAAGCGGCAAGAGAGGAAAATCGAGACAAGGGATGATGCCAAATCATCTGAAACCAGGTATCGAGTCAGACATGCGCTGTCAAGCAATCAATCTAGTTCCAAACCATCAAAAAATTGATGATACAACATAACGAATATTATTCGACTTTTCTGTAAATGGTTTGGCAATAAATGATTTTCTTTCTCAATGAATGCATGCATACTGACGTCTGTAATGTCGTTCAACAAAATATATTAAATAATGGGCAAGAGGCAACTGCATTGAAGTATATCTAGCAATATATCTGGAAGCACGTCCTTGTAGGGTGTAGGTCCAGCGAGAGCGGCGCGCCGGCCCTCGGGGGTTCGATTTTTGCCCCGGCACGTCGCATCTTTATGTACTCCCAAGTCCAATTAGTCCCATAAATCAAGAAATTCCTGCCCGACCGGCGCTGTGCTCATGGTAATATGTGTGTGTATGTCGTATGATTTATACGGGTCCCGAGAATATCGCGGATGAGGGGTGACTCTGGGCCCGTATCCTCCGACACACGGAATAGGGGGTAGGAGAAGCGTATTGGCGAAAACTGAAGTCACACACCGACAAAATCTACAGAATTGTAAATATGACTGCTTCTTCAATATATTTTTTTATTACTTTGACAAATATTTTCCAATACAAAACGTTAGATTGCAACACAAAACTTATAATAGTTGGATAACACCTGATATTAAGCAGAAGTCCCAGTATTTAAGAGATTTGTATGATCTATATAAACAAACTGGATGTGAAAACGTACATACCAGATATAAAAATGAGAGGAAATCATTCAGAAAATCAGTTAACGACAAAAAAAAGGCGTACAATGACAACATCATTATAGGCTCCCGCAATAAAACAAAAAGTGCCTGGTCGCTGGTAAACAGGATGAAAGGCAAATTACCAAATACAAATAAAATAGACGAATTAAATGTAAATGGCATTAAAGTAACAACCCCGCACAAAATAGCAAATGAATTTATAAACCATTTTTCTAATAACAATCATACCAATGGTACTAACAGTCAACACGGCAGTATCAAACTTAAGGGTACACACACAAAAAACCTATTTTTTAAACCAAAAACGCCACACGAAGTTTTTGATATTATTCAAAATCTACCACCTAAGTCTTCAACTGGTCTAGACGGGATACCTAGTATTGTAGTAAAGAAGGTAGCAAGCATTATTTGTGCCCCTATATCGGACATTATCAACGAATGTTTCTCTACTGGATCAATTCCAACGAAGCTTAAAATTTCTAAAATAACTCCGGTGCACAAGAAAGGATCAAAGGACGATGTGTCAAATTACCGACCAGTCGCACTATTATCTGTTTTCTCTAAGGTAATAGAAAGAATAATCTATAACAGACTTCTGTCCTTTTTTATAGACAACAAAATTTTTGTTATGAACCAATACGGCTTCTTGCCAAAAAGGTCAACAAAGGCGGCTATTAGGGACTCGCTAAATACGCTGATAAATGAGTTAGATAGTGGAAATAAAGCAACTGGAGTGTACTTTGACCTTTCTAAAGCTTTTGACCTGATTGATCATAAGATACTCTTATCAAAATTAGAGCACTATGGAGTAAGAGGCATTGCAAATGATTTCATTAAATCCTACCTAGCTAACCGCTCTCAAATTGTTAGCATTGCTACCGGTAATAGTGAGTTCTGCTTTTCCGATGAAATTAAAATATGTAGGGGAATTCCACAAGGGTCAATCCTTGGGCCTATTCTCTTTCTAATTTTCATAAATGACTTGCCCCAATTTATTGATGTCGGATGTCTCTTTATCTATGCCGATGACATCTCAGGCATAGTTGTAGATAAAAAAGTAGATTCAATTTCGCAGAACTCTACGAAACTCGTAAATGAGGTAGCCGATGGGTGTTCTAATAACTCATTACAACTGAATGTCCACAAAACGAACTTAATTTATTTTAATAATGATACAACCCATTCGATTTATGTCAGCCTAAGAGGGAAGTCGCTTTTACAAACAGACTGTGTGCAGTTTCTAGGTGTTAAAATAGATTATTCGCTGATGTGGAATGAACAAATAACAACAGTTTTATCAAAATTGAGTACAGCTTCTTACTTGATAGGATGTATCAGGGACCAAGTCAGTGTGGACGTCCTCAAAATGGTTTATTTTAGATTATAGTATTGTGTTTTGGTTCCACTCACCGAGATGCTGTGAAGTTTTTACGTCTCAGAAAAAAATTATACGTACTGTTTTGAAACTGACCAGAACAACATCGTGCAGAGAACATTTTAGGAACTTAAAGATCCTGACAGTGCCCTGCCTATATATTTTTAGCGTTGCTGTTGATACTAAGATAAATTTCAGTAAATATAGAACAAACGGCAACTATTATAATAGCATGCTTACTAGAAACCGTAACAATTTAAGCGTACCAATTCATAAGACAAAACTGTACGAAAAAAGCCCATATTACAATGGTATAAAAATTTTCAACGCTTTACCTACTGACATAAAGGACATTTTGAACGTCGATACCTTCAAAAGAACATTGAAAACCTACTTATTGGATAAGGCGTATTACAGCCTCCAAGAATATTTTAATAATTGAATTTCTGGACTGTTTTTAATGTGTTTTTTAATTGCGTGTTGTTAATGTGTTTTTTACTTTAAGTTAATGTGTTTATGCTGTTTTGCCCAGGACATACCTGTATTACTTTGACGTTGTCAATGTTTATGTATATAAACCTTATGACAATAAATTATTATTTATTTATTTATTTATTTAGTATATTCAATCCCAAGATAGACCTCAAATAAACAGTCGCATGCAACATTCGCGTGGTTACTGTCCGCTAACGTCTGCGAACGCGCCAGCTATTCATTCATTCATTTATTTGTACTATGCAATACAAATAGTGCCACCTCGAAGGCTACGCCTTGTTTGAGGTATTGGCATTCACAAATTATTGAAATTGTACACTGTAATTTAGCTAACCTAACTTTGCTGCTCCTTCTCTTTGGACTGCTATGGTCGTATGCATTTTAACGATTTTCACTTCTTGATTTCCAATTTATCCATTCTGATCAGCAGCATACATTCTTCTTCAATTTCATTGATGATAACATCATTAGAAACTTAAAATTTGGATGTGACATCCGCGTGACATTGACGTGATGATAGTCCAGTGCAGTTATGAAATTTTATATGACTTATTATAAGAGTTGCCCTATGAGCCCATTGCAACTCAAAAGTAGCCAGTTGCCAGTTTGAAATGATCATTAGGCAATGAACACTTGACATTGCATATTTGGATCTACTTTCCCGTCAGCCTTGGAGATTTTGACTTTGAGGTATAAAAACGTGTGTCAGCGAGAAGTTGTTTGGATAATGATTTTATACTTTCATGACCGTAGATTTCAAACTTGGTTTTTTCTAGTGGTATTGCGGTCAATTAAATGAAACAATTTTCCTTTCCACGACGTTTCGGTTTATTATATCTGAACCATCGTCAGGTGTATTTTGCTTTAGTTTGTTACATATTTTTTAAGCATTATATAGAGCGAAACCGTCCCTGAGGGTTCAGGGAACAGAATGAATGAAAATTCTGTTCATTCTCCTTCACGTCCACACTTCAAAAGCATCTATGCGAGCTCGATCTGCCTTTTTAACAGTCCAAGTTTCCGAGGCATACAAAAATATGGAGAACACAAGAGACTGAACCAGTGACATTTTGGTAGCTTCAGTGATGTTATGGTCACGCCATATTTTAGTAAGCTTTGTCATGGCCACCCGTGCCTGTTGAATGCGCCGTCGAATCTCATTCTCACAGCTACCTGAATTGTCGATCAAAGAACCGAGGTACACAAAACTTTGAACTACCTCACAACGGCCTATTGACTTTATTTCTCGATGACTGTCATGCTCTCTATCTACGATAATAACCTTGGTCTTGTTGTAATTAATACCAAGACCATAAGCTGCACTGTGTTGTTCTAAAACATTCAATAGGGCTACTAGTTCTTCCTGAGAAGCAGCAATAAGGGTTGTATCGTCAGCAAATCTTAAGTTAAATATTTTGCTTCCGCCAATACTTCTACCGCCATTCCAGTTGTCCAATACCTGTCTCATCACAAATTCAGAGTAAATGTTAAATAACATCGGAGATAATACGCATCCCTGACGATCTCCTTTTCTGGTTGCTGTTTAACCAGACAGGTTACCATCAATCCTTACACGAGCTGAGCTAGACTCATAGAGTTGCTGTATGAGAAATACTAAGTGGTAAGGAACCATGGAGGTAAGGATTTCCCACAGTTTAGGCCACTTTACGTTATCAAACGCCTTAGAATAGTCCACAAAGCAGATAAAAAAGGGAAAATAATGCTCTCTGGCTTTTTCAATAATCTGTCGTAAGTTTAAGATCTGTTCACGCGTACCGAGTCCTTTTACGAAACCTGCCTGCGCCTGAGAAATTTGCCAGCCAATAAAACCCTCCAAACGAGACTGTAAAATATATAGTAGAACCTTGCTTGCGTGAGAGATTAATCAAAGTAGGCGATAATTGTCTGGATTTGTTGGAGATCCCTTTTTATGAAGTGGAACAAAAATGGATGTGCACCATTCATCTGGCCAAACACCGGAGGACCAGACCTTCTTACAAATATTATATAAAAGAGAGATGACATCTTCACCTAAGCATTTTAATGTTTCGGCAGAAATAGCATCAATGCCTGTAGCTCTGTTACTTTTTAACTTGTTGAGGGCATGTTCCACTTCAGACAAAAGAATATCAGGTTCATATTCAAAATCTAATGACAGGGCCTGAGGGCCATCCTCATGGTACAGGTTTTCGCAGTAATTTCGCCATACCTCAATAACCTCATGCAAGTTGGTAATTAGCTGTCCTTCGGGATTTTTAACCGCCCAAGATTTGGGTTTAAAATCCCGACTGAGACATTTGACCTTAGAAAACCTGAATTTCGGATATTTATACATGAGACAAAAGTATAGCCCAATTAAAACAAAATTTAATAATATATATCTGAGAGTAACTCCTGGTTTCCGGTTGTGCATCATCCAGCGCAACTCTAATGACAAAAAAGTAACTAAGGCTTCTCGTATAATATACGGAGCTTAAAATGAAATATCAAAACAAGATGCTCACTCCAACTACGTCGACGGCTATAGTAAATGATGATTTGTGAAGATTTGTCTGGCATCTGCTGTGCGGGAGGAAATTAAGTGTCATCGAATGTTTTGCGTATACTTTCGCATGAAAATGGAACCTTTTCAAAGCAGGAAATACAGAGGAACAATCCCCCGTGGGGGGAGCATGGAGAGGAGTTAATTTAAGGGTCGGTTTCAAAGAGATCTCGCATGATATACTCGCGAAATGTACCAGTGCTGATGACATTCCAATGAATTATGCTTCTTTGCTCATTTTGCTTAAGCATGGGGTGGCAACTGGAATATTCAGATTCAGCGGAGAAGTTTGAGAGGACATCTTACAATCATAGATATTTTGAAAGATATATATAATATAATCTCTAGCAGATTAGATAATCATCAGTAAAGAATAATAATTTCAATACAAGTATTTTAAAAGAAAGGCTGGTTAAAGTTATTTCAAGTAATAGTTTTCCTTCGATTAAGCCAAATTTTAGGTATGTACCTAACAATCTAGCACCTATGTCTATAGTATTGAATCTTCCTCCTTTGGATCTGGTAATTCAAGGGGAAGCTAGAAAAACTGGGTTCCGTCTCTGGAGTCAGGGTAGCTGGACTTTCATGAATCCAGGCAAAGGACATTCGACGATTCTAGCAGAGTTGCATGAGGATAGTCCTATTTTGTTGACGAGGAGCGATACAGTTTCTCCTACGCATCGCTTCAATCGCAAATTTACGGTGGTGTTTCCGTCAAGGGAAGAGTGGGAGTCTAAGGAAAGAGCTCATCGAAGCAGGAGGACAAGTCTGGTACACAGACGGTTCATTCGCTAGAGAGGGCTCGGGCTCGGGAGTCTATGGACCCCATACAAGACTTTCACTCCCTCTTGGGGGGCACACCACAGTATTCTAGGCTGAGGTCTATGCGATACTTGCTTGTGTAAATCGTATTCGGGAAATTGGCGGGTCTAGGAGCCGGATTACTATCTGCTTTGACAGTCAGGCAGCTATCAAAGCACTGAGTGCTTGGAAAATAACGTCGGGACTGGTCCTAGAGTGCAGGAGAGCTCTTGACGACATCTCAGCTAAACACAAGGTATCGCTGATGTGGGTACCTGGGCACGCTGGGGTAAAGGGTAACGACATGGCGGATCATCTGGCTAGGATGGGATCCGGCAACAGTTTTGTGGGCCCGGAACCAGCCTTAGGACTATCTGCGAACTTGATTAGGAAAACAACTGGAGAGTGGATCCAGAATCAACACTCTCTGAGATGGAACAACATCTCTGGTCATCTCCGTCTAGCTCGGGAACTATTAGCAGGGCCTGCAGAGAGAATAGGACGATTTTGTCCCTCTCTGCATAGGAGTAACTTAAGATTGCTAGTAGGCCTAGTAACGGGTCACAACACCTTCAGGCGTGATGAGGGTGGTCAACGACCCAACGTGCACGTGGTGTGGTGAAGAGGAAGAATCCTCGGCACACATCTTGTGTCGCTGTGAAACCCTGGGTTATCACAGGTAGACTATGCTGGGCTCAAGAATCTTGGAACCAATAGATATAAAACGGATAGGTCCTAAGAATGAACTTGCCTTTGCCAAAAGGGCAAGTCTTAGGAACTAGCGCGGATAGAGGCGCAAAAGGGCCCATCGTGTGGCCTATGCACCAGCCACATTCCGTGCTGGATAGCCTCTGGTCCTTATTCATTCATATGTTTGATCTATTTCTTCTTTATTCAAATGATAATTGAATATTTTCTTAATATTGTCTAGCTATACGCAAATAAATACATCTCATCACTTACCACCAAACTGATGTGCCAACATTGAAAAGTACATTAAAATGCCTGAACCGCTGGCAATTGTATCTCATTTTACATTTTTATTTTTCCTCCCTTAGGTGGAACAGCAGCTAATGTGTCCTTGGGAAGCAATAAAAGATAAAGGATGTTGATATGTGAAATCTGGGGAGCTGAAGAGCTCCCGACCCGAGACGGCAGGCTAAAAAGGAGGGAGGGGGAGGCAGATAAGGACTTCCACCCTTCTTTTTCTCCGCTGTTCCAAGACGATGACTGTTTTCCCACGCGGGAAAAAAGAAACAAAAGGGCTCATATCAGGGCAATTGTTGAGTGCAGTGGTGGAGATATGGCCTGAAAACGTTACAATACAATACAATACAATTACTTTGTTTCCATAAGACAGTTACAAACTGTATTGGAATAGTCAAAAATCACCTAAATCTAATCAATAATAATATACAATATAAATAAATAATAAAATAATAAAATTGTACTTAACCCTAAATTACGATTTTTATGTAATCCTCCACCCGATAGTAGCATTTTTGTAACAAAAAATGTTTTAAATTGAATTTAAATTGACTGAAGCTACTACATGCTTTAATATGGTCGGGGAGATTATTAAATAAAAGAGGGCCTAGATTATTAGGTGATCGAAATGCGACTTTCGATGTACTTATGCTTGTATGCAGATTCGTTCTATGTCTAGTATTAAAATTATGTATATCGCAATTTCGTTTGAAATTCTCACTGTTCTTATACACGTAAACACATATTTCAAATATAAATAGAGACGGGACAGTTAAAATTTTAAATCTTTGAAACACATCTTTGCAGATGTGTGTTGAATACCTGCAATAGCACGGATACATCTTTTCTGAGCTAAAAAAATATCTTCAGAAAGTGTTGACCAACCCCAGAAACATATGCCATAGCGTAGTCTAGATTCTACATTAGCGGAATAAACCTGTTTTAATTGTTCTCCAGTTGAGATAGTTTTTAACTGTCTTAGCACATAACTTTCAGAGTTTATTTTAGGACTAAGAAACTCACAATGGGCTTTCCAGTTGAGGTGTGGATCAATATAAAGTCCAAGAAATTTAATATTTTCGCTAAAAGAAAGCTTATCATTGTTCAATGATACCTCCAACTCGTGAACAGCTTTTTGTGCACGATGGAATCAAATAAGTATTGTTTTAGAAGGATTAAGGTATAGAAAGTGTTGAGAAAATCAAACATTAATATTCTCAACCAAATCATTACAATCATGTTGTAGAACTGGGTCAGATTTATTTGAAGTTAAAGCAGATATATCGTCAGCAAATGCCACAAAATGGGATCCTGGATATATGTTGTCAAATTAATTTATATATAAAAGAAAAAAGATTGGGCCCAGAACCGAACCTTGGGGGACTCCAGTGGTGATATCTAAAGTATTTGATGTAAAGCTGTTCAAATTGTTCCTTGAATCAGTGTGTTGAACAATAACATACTGCTTTCTTTCAACCAAAAAGTATCTGGACCACCGGAAAGATTGCTCAGCAAAGCCATATTTTTCAATGATTGTTAAAACCTTGTTATGATCCACACAGTCTGCCGACATATCCAAATTTCTGTCAGAACATAGTATTTAGTTATTATTCTTGGATTATGTAGACATTGCTAGTACATAGTAAAAAAAATTAAAAAAAGTTGGAAGGCCTGGGTTTTGTTCCAAAGGCCCCAAAGACCCTGAGATCCACTATCGGACTCTCTAACCACTGGGCCATCCTTCGATTAAGGAGATCTTTTCAACGAAACATATTTGATTAGGTACTTACTTACTGAAATCTGTATAATCTAACTTCAACTTCAAACATTCAATAACGTATTTATTTCGATCGTAGACTTCGTCTCGAGCTGCAAACTTCATTCATCGACTGTGTTGCAACAAATATACATTAGTTACCAGTTTAGCAGTACGTATTTTTGCGATTGGCTGGGAATCTAGAATCTAGTATCGGAGTAAGACGTCGCTGGTCAAAGGAGCACCCTTACCGCCATGGTGACGTCACACGGGTTCGGGAGCCGTCGCGTGTTTTCGGTACTAGATTCAAAAACCCATCTTTAGTTTGATATAACTTTTGAATTATTGCGAAAAAAAAAGAAAACAAAAACAGTTTTGTTATAAAACTTATGTATGATCTTTCCATTTATGACAAAAAAAAATTACTCAAAACCTCAATTGACGCAGCATGGTCGTACCAGATCAGATTTTCGGTAACGTTAACTCCTAACAGCTTGAAGGAGTGACTCCTTGGAAGGGTCCGGTTGTTCATTAGGTTCTAGCCTGGTGTTGGCTTGGGTACCTCTTGTTTGATAGCGTACAATACTGGGTCTTGGAAGCATTGAATTTTACCATATTCTTAAGCCCCCAGGGGGTAATGGTATCGAGATCCTTTGAAAGTGAAGTTGCCACTGCCAGTCTTCTAAGTTCCAGCTCGACCACAGAGATCGGTCTATTGCTCATGATGCCTGCATGCAGCGTACTGTCATCCGCAACACTGTGGATTGGATTCGTAGTGCTAGAGAGTAGATCGTTAATGTGAAGCAGAAACAATGTCGGAGCCAATACCGATCCCTGGCGAATCCCAGCATTTTTGTTATGGAAATAAGAGGAAAAGCCGTCTACCACGACAGAAATTTTCCGACCTGAGAGGAAGTCTGCGAGCCAACCGCATAGCCTAACAGGGAGCCCGTAAGAGGGGAGCTTGTTTAGGAGAGCTGCATGCCACAGGTGATCGAATGCCTTTGAAATATCGAGAGCAACGACATGAGCCTCGCCAAGTGACTGGATGAGTTTATTCCACACATGTGTGACGTAAGCCAGGAGAGCTTCAGTCGATCTTGTGACGGAGCTCTAAGTATTTCATGAGCTCTTGGTTGACGTATTTCTCCATCACTTTACTGATTACAGAACTACGATAAACCAGTGGGTGCATTCACAGTACCTAAAATACTGGCAATCACATCCAAAGCTCAGACACAGCAAGCTGATGGTGAAACAACCCACACCAAAACTAGCTGAAGAGATACTAAAACTAAATAGGAAAGAAACTAGGCTAATAACCGGCCTCCTAACCGGACACTGCGGCCTAAGCAAACATCTACACACATTAGGGATTTTCAAAGAAAACCCAATATGCAGACTATGTGACGAGGACGACGAAACAGCCTCTCACATAATCTTTGAATGTGAGGCCCTACGCTGGTGGAGATTCAGACTGATAGGGCCAAACAACCCCAAATCACTCCCCAATCGAGATATCGTGAAGAGACTCTTGGATCTTATCAAGGTCACAAAACCCTTCACGGATTAACAAACGCACAGGATAATAGAATAAACCAATGGCTGCCCACATAGCACCGGACGATATGAGAATATTCTGTTCACATTTACTACAGATATTATAAATATTCTGGAAAAATTCCATGGATAATTAGAATAGTTACAGAATATTCTGTAAACGTAAACAGGAAACACACGCTATATTCCTAGAATATTCCGCCGAATATTCCCCACGGATATTACATGAACAATCTTGGTAGAATGTTTTTGAATATTCTAGGAACATTTTGTCTAAATTACCTCATATACGAAACATTTTTGGGGAATTATGGATACTGTTCCAAAAATCATGGCACCTACTAGTGGCAGATGGTCACAAAAGTTAAGTGGTTAGACATCTCAGTCCAGATGCCTAAATAAAGTGTAAAAATGTAAACTTGTTGCATTTAACCTCAAAATTCTATTCACATTATATAATGAACCTTACACCATAGTAGGTGACCATAATTTGGAACACTGTCACATACTTTATAACAATCAGCAACTTTATTGTACAAAATTGGGTATAAATGCAGGCCTTTCAGGAATAAAACTCGTGAATTGCTAAAATGCCGACATCCACATGTTGAAGCACAGAATGACAGAACACTTGAAGCGAGTGACAACTAGACAAGCTTGACAACTGACGACACCATAGTCACCATACATCAGCATAAGATGCTGTCACTTTATCGTCGGTGGATGCCGTATTTGTATTGCTGGTAATGGCTAATGACTAATAAACTTTTGAAAATTGCACATAATACTTATTAGGTATATTTAGGATGAACGCAAAACGAATGAAGGTTTTTTAATTTACCGAGAAATGTGCAAATATAAATTAATAATACCTCATATTGAATATTTGCCTACATACGTATATTTTTATTATAATAAATTCTACTAAATGTTCGTCAGAAAATAGCTACATCTTGTTCTTAGTAGATTATTAAAATAATATTCTATGAAGAATATTACTGGTATATTCTGGAATAATTCAGACATTAAACGAATAATCACTGATTATCCTAAGTGGATGAAATAATACTATTCTATAAGGAATATTATGTTAATAATCCAGAATAATCAAGAGAATTAACGAATATTCTATGATTCTACTGAATATTCATGGAACATACAGGAGATTTAAAGAATATTCATAGAATATCCAGTGCTATGTGGGTGCAGTGTTGGGGCTACCTAACCCGGCCTGTACGTTTGACCCCCCTAACCTAACCTAACCTATTGATTACAGAGAGCTGAGCTATAGGTCTGTAGTTGGTCGGATCAGTTTTGGATCCCTTTTTTGGGGACGTTATAGACTTATGTGACCCGAGCTACGCCAATGGTCCACTTAACTTGCAAATGACGCTCCGGTGGCAGCGGAACTTGGACCGCTCTCCGGAGTCGTCACCTCATCCGCCGCACCGTCACACACTCGCACTCACACCCATTTTTATGATCGTGGGCATCATTTGCAGCTTGTTCAGACGAGCCACGGCGAAATTTATCATTCGCCGACGACTTTTTATGGCCCAGCGCGACCCGAAATGAATTGTGTGCTTGCTCACTTCGCTCGCTGGCTGGCTGGTAGAACGACCGTATGAAAATGTTGCGGGGTGTAAAGTGTTTTTCCGATCCGACGCGGTAAGGGCTGTTAGTCAAATGAAACCCAAACGGGGTGCGGGGGATGATGAATTCTGTTTACGGATTTCAGATATCAGAAGTACTGGAGAAAGGGTTTTTCTAATGGAGTTTTATCGTATAACAGTGGTAGTTGGTATTATGGTGCGCTGCCGATTTTTATTAGGCATAGGTACCAAATTATGAGATGTTCAGCTCAGCCGGGGGTTCTTCTATGCTGTGATCTCCCTCTACTGTCCTGTCCTCCGGTTTGACATTTGAAGGTTAGGGTGGAAATGGGTGCAACAAAGGGTGAATCCTGAAATTCCCCCTAATACTGAAATACTGAAATCAATTGATCATCTAACGATTTATTATCGACTAAATATATACAAAAATGGCACTAACGTTGCGAAGTACTTGTTGTCTGGGAGAAAGGAGAGTGCCCCTGTCTCTTACAAGCTAGAATACGTCAGCCGATTACGACTGATAAAACTACACCTAAATGTTATCTAAACATTCTGTCGATTTGTATAACAACGGTTATTGATTGGGGCCCCGCTATCTTACGTTGCTATTCCGCTGCTATGTCTACGTCTGGTAAGTATACTGTCTAATGGCAAAAGATAAAAATAGCTAAACTAAATCCTCTTTTCAGATGTTCTTCTAATGAAGCAGTTACAGGATCTACAACTTATGCTATCTCCTACCTGTATTCCAAAGCACTATGTCCTGGGTCTTCTGGAAATACCTTGTTAGCTGGCAGGCACTAAGGCGAGGTAGCAAAGCATACATACAGTAATAGAGCGAAGCAGTAGTTCTAGCAAGTACCAAACAGATGATCAGAGGTGACATGCAAGTGAAAGAGTTGGACAGTCCTTAGGGTTGGCAGTTGGCGATGGGCCTCGACTCAGCCTAAAAAGCCGTTGGTGTTGAGCCTAAAGCCAAGGGTTTAGCCTAAAAAGCCTACTAGAGGAATATGTTGGATGCCTGGAAGCAAATAAGCAACACTTAAAGCAATAATTAGTCATGGCCACAGATGTGAAAGGGTAATACAGAGAGAGCCATATAACCAATTCTCATGAAAGGAGGTTATGCACCTACTGTTGGTGTTGGGTGGCTTTAGAGTATTTGCTTTGGAAGCTGTGTGATTGACACTCATATCCAGCAACTGTTTCGTCGTATCCACCCAGCGTGTAGGGAAAGAGCCACGGCGCCGCCCACTAGGGGCGTGACGCTGAACTACAAGTTTCTCCATATTATGGCTTCTGAAGAATGTAAGCATTCTCGTCGACACAATGGAGGATAGTCTCTTTGCATTACCGACCTCATCCAGTATGGAAACGTTAGTTTGATGGGCGGTATAAGGAACTCTCAGCATTCTCCTCCATGACCACATTTCAAAAGCATCTATGCGAGCTCGATCTGCCTTTTTAACAGTCCAAGTTTCCGAGGCATATAAAAATATGGCGACCACAAGAGACTGAACCAGTGACATTTTGATAGTATTAGTGATGTTATGGTCACGCCATATTTTAGTGAGCTTTGTCATGGTCACACGTGCCTGTTGAATACGCCGTCGAATCTCATTCTCACGGCTACCTGAATTGTCGATCAAAGAACCGAGGTATATAAAACTTTGAACTACCTCACAACGTTCTATTGACTTTATTTCTCGATGATTGTCATCCTCTCTATCTACGATAATAACCTTGGTCTTGTTGTAGTTAATACCAAGACCATATTCTGCACTGTGTTATTCTAAAACGTTCAATAGAGCTATTAGTTCTTCCTGAGAAGCAGCATTAAGGGTTGTATCGTCAGCAAATCTTAAGTTAGATATTTTGCTTCCACCAATAGTTATACCGCCATTGCAGTTGTCCAATACCTGTCTTATGACAAATTCAGAGTAAATGTTAAATGACATCGGAGATAATACGCATCCCTGACGAAGTTTTTTTCTGGTTGCTGTTTGACCAAACAGGTTACTATCAATTCTTACACGAGCTGAGCTGGACTCATAGAGTTGCTGGATGAGAAATACTAAGTGGTAAAGGACTCCCATGGAGATAAGGATTTCCCACAGTTTAGGCCACTTTACGTTATCAGACGCCTTAAAATAGTCCACAAAGCAGATAAAAACGCCTGCCTGAGAAATTTGCTAGCCAATAAAACCCTCCAAACGAGACTATAAAATATATAGTAGAACCTTGCTTGCATCAGAGATTAACGAAAGTAGGCGATAATTGTCTGGATTTGTTGGAGATCCTTTTTAATGAAGTGGAACAAAAATGGATGTGCACCATTCATTTGGCCAAACACCGGAGGACTAGACCCTCTTACAAATATTATGTAAAAGAGAGATGCCGTCTTCACCCAAGCATTTTAATGTTTCGGCAGAAATAGCCATATAACTAATGAAAAAATACAGGAGTCTGGAGATTAAAAAATTACTGCTTGCCTGTGAAACATATATACGAGTGAATTACGAGTACATCACAATGAACATTCATCGATTGCTTGTCGCCGTCCCCATGACCTACATCCCCTCAATCATCCATCCGAAATCTCATAATTTTACCCGTCCGAAAAAGCATTTGTTAGTTCTGAAGAATTTTGTTTGTCAGAAAATTTAGATTTTGACGTTTAAACCTTGTAACCCCTGAAATGTATCCTTTCTAATATCTAGCTATACGTTTATAGTTCCTGTCGTTGAGCTTATTGTTTTATTAGATTTCTTTATGTTCAGTAAAATAATCCAAATTTATAAGTGTTTCACTTACTTTGATCCGATTCCACAAAAATAGCAGCCAAAACACGACATGTCCAAATTTAAAAGGCAGATTTTAGAAAAACTATATGTCCTAGATTTTGGGGCGTTAGGACTAAGATCCTAAATCATCGTATATTATAATACTCTCGATTTCGTATTATTTTCGCTCATAATAAGACTTTGATCTGTTTTTCTTGATTTCTGTAAAATTTGTTACCGTGGACTTGTCGGGTTTTGCATTTAGACGAATGATATATAGATATATAATCTGATCTGACGCATATAGACAGTTAGTGACTTCTAAAACTAAAAGATACAATGAAACTAAAGTGTAAGATGCAGTTAGTTCATTTTCCCACAAAAAATCAGTTAGTGACTTTTCGCAGTAATGTGACGATGTATGAGTGAATTACGAGTACATCACAATGAACATTCATCGATTGCTTGTCGCCGTCCCCATGACCTACATCCCCTCAATCATCCATCCGAAATCTCATAATTTTACCCGTCCGAAAAAGCAGCCACCCTCCACGGTCGTCGTCGTCGTCAGAAATTACCCGCTGCTTCCACCCCCAACCCCCAACCCCCAACCCCCCCGAAAACCTCCCCTTCGTCCGAAAGTTTCGCGACCCTCGTCCGCCGTCGCCGTTCCGTTGAGCCGCACGAAACTTTTCGCAACTCTCCCCCTTTCCGGGGGTGGTTCGGGAGGCCCGGTTGCCCCCCACCCCACCCCTTCCCGCCACCCCCTGGGCTGGCTGGGGTGGCCGTACATTGCGGCGGATGGAGAACGACAGCCCGTTCCAGCACGTACGGTTTCCGGTGGCGTTCCGGGTTCGTTGCGCCCTTTTTCCGGTCGCCACGTTGCCACGTGCTCGTCATCTCATGCTAATTAAACGGATATAAATATCTGTCGTACTATATTTCTTAAATATTTTACATTCAAATGCCAGTCTCCATTGATCTCCGTACACGTCTACTTTGGTCTGTTACAGGTTTAAAAATCGTAGTCAAAAATAGGAAAGTATCTCACCTTTTTAACTGCACTTTATTGCCAATTTGTTCATTACAACGGGTATATTTACAATTCACTTATAGATAAACCTTAGAATTAGCCGTTTATCTATTAAATAGAGTTTCAGGTACCTAGTTTGAGCCTGCTAGTAGATCTAGGGTTCAGAGATATCTCTTAGCACCACGGTAACTAAATCTTGAGGCTGAAATGAAAAATATATTACTTCATCTATTGCAAGAATATACAATAGTCGTACTTACCAATCCTTGTCAAGGTTGCTTAGGCCCTCCTGACCATTACAGCTCCCAGCATCGAGAGTTTGATTGTTTTGTTTTGGGTTTCTTAACCTCAGTATTCATCAGCTGTTCTGTCAGGTACGCCGGCATCAAATCCCCTCTCGAACCAGTTCCTCATGAACCGGTAACTGTCATTTTTCTAGAAGATGGTGACTTGCAAGGTTCCTTCCCCCGGATAGCTGCTAGTCTTGCTTCTTTCCGGTTGCTACCCTTGAAGGGAATACGTCGTTGTGACGGATTTTTACCGAAAGAAGAGGCCACCAAATTCAGGAGTTTGCGACTCACTCATATTGAGGATTTTGAGTTTAGCAATAGCATCAGAATTCAGATACGGTCTGTGGTATATTCACTTTTAGGCCGCCCTCGAACACAGGTATGTTGGCTTGCTCCTCCATCTTGGGAACCCTTGCTCATCGTGTGTTCCTTTGTTTCAGGCCTTCTTTTTTTGGACCCCTTTTTGCGTCACCTTTAATTGCATCTAATAGATATCACACTAAACTTCGTCTACGTTAAGGGTTGGGTTTATCTACCCTAACCTAAATTTCACTTGGAGATAAGGTTTAGCCATTTTTGGTACCTACCGATTTCGGCAACACTCTGCTGGTTGAACCTGTTTGGGATATTCTGAGACCGCTGAGTACCTCAACGTAACTACCAAAGGACTGCTGAAGGACTATCGAAGGACATATCCCGTCGTAGATATAAACCATTGAACTACTCCCCTTTTTTTATACTTTTCAAATAACTAGAAGTTGATCTGTAACCCGAAGGTATGCATACCCCCGGAGATAGGTGGTAAGTGAAAGTATTTTGAGCCATTTTTGGTTGATTTTTCTTACTTATTGAATTGTTTATTTAAATAAATCATTGCTGTTTTTGAAACCCCCTCTCTACAACACAACATAACCTACTCCCTGACCAACTATCACCACAGGCCACCAAACTGGCCTTACAAACGCTAGCAAGTCATATCGGATGGTTCTATAGTTATCGAACTAATGTTTCCATACTGGATGAGCTCGATAATCCAAAGAGACTATCCTCCATTGTGTCAATGAGAATGCTTACATTCTTCGGACATATTCACAGAAGCGATAATATGGAGAAACTTGTAGTTCAGGGTCACGCCCCGAGTGGGCGGCGCCGTAGCCGTTCCCCTACACGCTGGGTAGATACGACGAAACAGTTGCTAGATATGAGTATCAAGAGCGCCACTGAACTGACAGTAAATCGCGAACGATGGCGAGCTACAGTTGTCAAAACTATTGATAATATTCTTGTCGGCAGTACTCTAGCTCCGACTTAATGTATCTTACGAGTTCACAACATGTTTGTTAAGACATTGTGACTATGATGATGATAGTTAGGAATGCCAAATTTATGTCGTAGCAGTAGGGCTATGTCAAACACATTTATAATAAAAATTGCCAAAAGAAGTTGCTGAAAAATGTTCAAGTTTCTCAAATTCCTGCTAGGGAAGAGTGGCTTAGCTCTAATCTCAAAACAGCAAACGTAGATTTTTCGAAAATATTGATCAGTATATGGTGTTGAGGGCATTAGGTCTACATAACGAAAATCCACGTCACTCATTTCCATCGGTCTGTCTGTCGGTCTGTCGGTCTGTCGGTCTGTCGATCTGTCGGTCTGTCGGTCTGTCGGTCTGTTGGTCTGTCTGTCTAAACAATTTGGTGGTTCCTGATTGTTTCGTTCCGTCCAGTTGAAGCTGGCAGAATAAAAATTGTGTCGTTTTAATACCTACGGAGAGACTTGGTAAACTATTTGCTAGTTTTTGTGTTTGATGTTTTTTGAGGACATGCGAACGATTACTTGGTTGCAAGGGGTCTCAGACTATAGCTTCATGCAAAGGGAATATAATAAAATGATATCACTGTTATGTGTGGGAAGTACTGAGTAAATCAACCAGACTCCATTTTTGCTATTGCTAATGCTAAACATTGCAACTATAATTTTGTGCTTAATTTTGCTACAACACACGCGGCAACATTGGCATTGGCAGCCTCCCTGAGGCCACGAAAACCCTTTCACGTACATTAATTCCTACTATTCCATCTTTTTGCTTTAACTTAGTTTCGCAATACTACCGTAGCCGAGAACTAATATGATTTCCTTTTCAAGCTCGCTTTTTCGCATCAGATCGTTCTGTGGTTCAGTTACAAGTCTACACAATTACTTTCGCATATTTACTATTTCTATTATTTCTCACGACTTACTCTTTTACTACTATCAAGAAGTCACTTAAGATTACTCTAGTCATCAAAAAGGCTTTCAAGTTTATTTATCTGTAACACCAGTATACTAGGTACGATACGAACATCCTTGATCCGACATGCTGGTCAGCTTCGACGTGGTGTTATTATTCACAAAGGTGCCATTGAACGATGCAATCGAACATATCAAGAACATATTTCCAGAAGACATTACAAACCTTTTCAAGCACGTGTTAACGACAACCTACTTCGTCTGGGACGCCAACATGTACGGACAAATTGAAGGCGTAGCCATGGGAAGCCCTCTAAGCTCGGTAGTAGCGAATTTTGTAATGAAGAAGGTCGAACAGGCAGCCTTGAAAAGCGCTCAACACAAGCCCAAGGTATGGCTCAGATACGTGGACGATATGCTCGTCATTTGGAGTCACGGAAGAGAATAGCTAGAAGAATTTTTAGAACACGTGCATGAAAACACCAAGATCACCATGGAGGTAGAAGAAGACAAAAAACTCGCCTTCCTTGATGTTCTTCTAACAAGAAAAGGAGTTACTTTAGGACACAAGGTATATAGAAAGCCAACTCAAACTGACCGGTACTTACATAAAGAATCAAATCACCACTGATCTCAGAAGTACGGAATTATTGGAACTTTGACTGAACGGCCTAAGAAAGTGTGCGAACCAGAAGAACTCGACACCGAACTGGAACATCTAAAGAATTCTCTTAAGGCAAATGGTTACACAGAAAAGGAAATAACAAGAACAATGAGAAGAAATAGGGCAAAACCAGAACCTAAACCGATAGCAAAAGCTTTTCTACCCTATGTGCCTGGAATAACAGATAGAATAGGAAAAACGTTATAAAAGGAAAACGTCAAGACCATCTACAAGCCCACAAGAAAGATACAGGAATATTTGAGAACGGTGAAGGATAAAAGAGACCCACAGGCAACACCGGGGGTTTATCGCATACCATGCACATGTGGAAGTGTATACATAGGAACAACCAAGCGGTCTACAAACACAAGAATTGCAGAACATAAGGCTAGCTGTCGACTAAGCCATACGTACAAATCAGCGGTAGCCGAACATGCGATTAAGGAGGGAAGTCACAGGATCAAGTTTGAAGAAACTCAGGTTCTTGCCGCAACGTCTTCGTACCATGCCGGACCTCACAGAGAAGCCATCGAAATACAAAAACATCATAATAATTTCAACAGGAAAGAAGAAACACAGAAAGTCAACCGGACATGGGTACCCATCCTAAAGGACTTGAAGACACTACCATATCGCGAAAGGGCGGGTCTACCAACGCTACCTGGTTGGGCCACGTCACCATTAGCAGGTATAAATACAGGTGTAGATCCACCAGCCGTCAGTATTTTGGAAGTCGCCGAAGTGAAATAGCTTCTGAAGATGCCATCCACTCGTGGTGGCGAAACGTCAAGCTTTAACGCTAAACGACGCCGGCCTAAAAACCCAAGAACCACAAATTCATTGGACGATGGCCGCGAAAGCCTTATACAGTATATACTGGTTTGTTGTTTATAACGCCGCCATCACCAGACCTACTACTACTTGACTTAAAAAAGGATCCCATATTTTTCCACAAACCTCCGCTAAAGCACGAAAATGTGAATTTTTGCACGAACCTGGATTAAGTGAAAGTACCGTATGTCCTTCCGAAGCATCCCGCTGTGGGCGCAGTCCCGCTAATCACACAGGAAAAATTATTTTTAAGCGGATTCACACGATTAAACCCCATCCAGGAATGTTTATTTTAAAAATGAGAGCTTGCCGCCAACAACGGTGCCAACGAGCGTATAATTGAATGAGCTTTGTTTATATAATGAGGTTTCACAGCACGCCTCGATGTGTGTTTGCGGAGCTTCTATATGCACACACGTATACGTTCACCTACAGGGTTATTCCGGATGATACCTGAAATCATCTTGCTCAGCACTTTCAATACAAACTTTTATCGCATATTTTCCCTTCGCCCTTTTTTCACATACCTAGGCAAAGCACTGATATTTCCATCCAGCAAAGACACGAGACACAAAACTATCATTGTCCAAGAGTGTAGTTAAAAATACAACGTAAAAACGATACCTCAAAATACTAGGGAAGACAGAATTTCCATCGAATGTAAGATAAACAACTAAACATCTGGCCGATATTATTTTCTAAACAGAGCTTTACAGTAATTTAGGCGGTCCGTTACGTTAGGATAAGGTCCGAAGTTGTATAGTGTTTACTTAGTGCCTGCGTCTCTTCAGACTAGTCGACCACAAAAATCATTTCATATAGAACCTAGTTATACAATAAAGTGGTCTTTTGAATTGTTGGTGATTGTGCAACAGCTTATATTGATTTATTTCATTAATTCATTTGAGAACTTGTTATTAGACAATTGACAAACTTTTATACACATATATACATTAATGGTTATATAATTCAACTACTGAATGTCTGCGATATGCAAAAAGATAACAATCTCGAAGTACGTCGCGAGTTGACCCTTCGTGCTGAACTAGTACAAATGAGTGGATACTTTGCGAGTTGACCCCTAGTATCTTAGTGAGTTGGCCCCACAGTTATCATGATAATTCTCCGCCCTAGTGATTGGAGCTCTTGGAGAGGTATTTCGCGACCAAAGACCTAAGAGCTGCTCGAGTTTTGTTATACAGTATTGGTACTCTCTAAGATAAGAAATAGAAACGTGTTTCTATTACCATGGCAACCATGACGATCGGGCAGTTTCGGGTTACGTGTACTACCCCACTGAAAACATTTGACTCAGCCCAGCCTGTGAGCATGGATGGAAAATAATTGTTAGAAGCATATGTTGTTTTATGTCTGCCGGCGAATTCTGTTTTGTGCATGGATCGAAAATAAAGTGGATGCACATGTGTCAATAGGCCTTTACGGAAACACTGATCTGGATCCGGATAGATCAGTTATACGTCAAACAGCTGTTAAGGGCTGTTCCAAATTACGGTTCTATCACCGTCCCAGAACTGACTTCATCATGCCCCACCCATTTTACAGTTCTAAAAACACACAAAATGGGCGGAGGATGATGAAACAGTTCTGGGACGGTGATAGTACCGTAATGTGGAACAGCCCTCAACAGCTGTTTGACGTATAACTGATCTATCCGGATCCAGATCAGTGTTTCCGTAAAGGCCTAATGTTTTCAACTTGATATTTCTGATTGATGTTTGATTAGTTAGATTTTGTTTGTTTATTGTTATTTAAAATTATTAAAATGAATAATGAGGGTCTACTTTAATTCATTTCGACGGCTCAACTTATTTCGGCCTCACCAAATTCCGACGGTGGGGATTTTTATAGTTTTTTAATTAGTTTTGGGTTGGTGGAATAAATTTTTAAAATTAGGACTGCTGTCCCTAACGTCATCTTCTGTGTCTCTGTGACTTGTGAGCTGACAAACATCTGTTCGGCAGATGTAAGCCAATGGGTCATGTCAATACAGAGGTTTTTGAAAATTGAGATACTTTGAAATAAGCGCATTAATTGATTTGTTTAAAAATATTCAAGAAGAGAAAATCATGTTTTACAATACGGTGATGCCTTATGCTCTCAATTGCAAGCATTACTGTGAAAAATAATGGTGTAGATTCTTTGTTTTGTCCAAAGATGAAACGGAAAGGAAAAATGGATATTTCCTTACTTCGGTAAGTGATCGAATATTAATTATTATTATATATTGGTGAACCTTGGTTGTATTGCCCTGTCTGTTATTCCTCACGTCGGTTCTAATTAAGAGATCAAAATAGGTTATTTAATTGTTTGGGTTGATTCATGAATCTACTTCCTTGACTTTTGTCGCTGATGATTTAATAAAATAATATTTTTTCAGGGAAACAAATAGAACATTCGATTTATTCTCTTGTTCTTGCTATTTCAAGGACAAGGATATAAAAAAATGGACCAACCATTTTGAACATAAATCTATGAAGTAGGGGCACAAAAACGCCTAGGAAATTGACAATGAAGTGTCAATACCTATGGAATGGCCCCGTCCCATTTAAACAATGTACCACTTTTGCGGACGACATAAGAAAGAGATGTCGGTGAGAGAGATAGAGCTAGAGAGGGAAAAAGCATGCATAAGAAAGAGAGGTCAGTGAGAGAGATAGAACTAGTCAGGGAAAAAGCACAGCCACCTACCTCCTAACTAGCTATGTGGAGCATTGGCAAATCTTCTGCCGTTTTCCCTGACTAGCGCTATCTCATTCTAGCCGCAAACGAGTGCACGCGTGCCCCTTCCATAGGTATTGACACTTCATTGGAAATTGAACTATTTTATTTGCAAGTTAGTAGAAAGCATCTGCTAATTAATCTTTTTTGATATTATCTAAGCCTAAGAGGCAGACATGAGGAAATATTTTGTATGTTGTATGAATAAAAAATTTAAAAATACGAGGTACTGGTTACAAATTATGTGTATACTGTAGCGATTCAGACTCTGTATAAACTGTTTCTTAAATCCCATTATTTACAGGAGACAGCTTCATGAAAGACTCATAACTTAAGAAGTATGGAAGTATAATGGCTAGCAATCAACCCTTCCAAAAGCTATAGCATATCCCAACATGCGCTGCCTTTAAATACCATGGAGGTACAGAAGCTTAAAATTATTTTTTAAGGAGGGAGCTAGAAGAAATGAAGGAAAAATTAAACAATTTCTTATTTTTTATTGCTAACATATTAAAAGCAGTGATGTTAAATCAATGTTTTTCTGGTCTGGCATTTAAAGATCTTCATGAGTTTACGAGTCGAAAGAATGTGTATGTATCTATCACCTCTGACAGGTATAATTTTGAAACCTTTATCTTAAAAAAAAATCGAATTTTGTTTTTATAATACCTATATTCATCTAGTGTGTAATACAATCTACATACCTACACCATGGAGAAAATAAAACTAGTTTTTGCCATTGGTAGTACATAATGTATGAATATGACATTGTAATCTTATGAGACAGAAAATAATGAAGACACATCAAAGTAGAAGAAAGAAAAGAATAATTTTTATCTGTGCAATATGATTCAACTAATGCCCTAATTATTTGCTCATAAATAAATGTAATAACTTTTTAGCTTTTGATTTTACACAACAATATTTTCATATGTAGAGTAGAGCTGCCAAAGTGAATGAAGCTCAAATGGATTTTGCTTTGGATAGGTGTGGGAAACCCACAAAAAGTGAAATATCACATTCAAATTGGATCGCTTTATCATAATTAAAAGTTATTGATAAATTTGATGTTTCCTTTCTTTAATTTGTTTGCAAAGGTAAGTATGACCAGAATGTTTGTTAGATTGCTGATTCACAAGGAAAACACTAATTCTCTGCATTTGGTTGAAAAATTAACAATGAGACATTAATTTCTAACACATGACTGTTATAAAACCATTGTTAACGAATTCAAAGAAGTATCAGTACCTCAGCAATAAAATATGCCTTGCCAATGCATCACTCCTTATATGTTGGATTATAAGATTCAAATCATCAAGTATATTCTAGAATTTATAATCATCAAGTATGTTTCCAAAATATAATATGTCATTCACTAATCTTTTACTGTAATCTCATATTTCACTTTTTTTAGCAGTTAATTTGTAATTTCATTGGATAGACAGATGAATTTCAAAATAATTGTATAATTACAAATTTTAAATAGGCCATTGAAGGAGTTTCTAAACTAACAGGCATACATAAAATAAAGCACATTGGACTATACAAACAATTGTATCTAGAAAGATTCTCTTTAGCATATGGTTTCACATCACATAAGTCTTTGAATAATCAAAAGCTGAAATGTGTTACGTTAGAAATAATTTTTATCTCATTAGGCAGTTGGTAGTATAATTTCATGCTAGAACAGCATAGAATAAAGGACCTTTCTCTGTGTATGACAAAAATGAATAGGATAATTGACATAATTTTGAAATTGTTTTATAAGAAATAATATACACTTATTAAGGTCCAGGTAAAGTTAATAAATTGCTTTCTTTGAAAAATCGTCTGTAAGTTTGTCTATCTGCCAAATTATGTATTATTGGACATGCTCCTTTCAATACTTTGGAAATTTCAATAGCAAATGATCATCTATTAGTGTTTCTTATTATAGCACTGAATGTAGTTTTAAGTCAGAATAAGTTACATTTATGGATCACGTCTTGTTCAGAAATTATTTTTTTTTTGTTTGTTTATTGTACATTGTTCCTTACAAATACAATCACAATTTAGAATAATATTCTATACAAAATATAGTCATGTAATAATATGTTTAAGTCAATATTATATAAATCTGTGGGTCAAGTGGGGATTGAACTAATACAGCTATCACATTAGGCTTGGAAGTCTGTTTCGTAATAGTGTATTGCTCAATCCCACAAATCATGTACAGAATATTAGTATTAAGTATGTAACCTAAATTAAAATACAGAAACAAAATTACTATTATATATTAACTACACCTACTAACCTTTAAGGAACTAGTGAATGAAGTGGCCAAGGAGTAGTGTTTCAGAAAAATATACAGAAATCGGTATACATTTAAATAATGAATTTTTTTTATTGTTTTATATAAATGTTTTGATTTCTTTTTTAAACACGCGAAATTTTTAAATCAATTTTAATTTCTTGGAATTTTTTTGTTGAATAATTTGGGTCCGTAATATCTTTCAACATTCAGGCATCTTGTCCTTGCAGCCTCAACGCAAGCAACCACTGAAGCGGCAGTGGTTCCAAATCACATACTTCCTCTATTGAACTAGTGAGTACTGTCTTGCTCATGGATGAAAGATAAGCTATTATTAGCACCTATGCTGAAATTATTCCTCCAGACACTCAGAAAATCTAACATTGCAAGTACCTACAAAATTATATTATCAGCAAACTGTAACTTCTCATGAAAAGCTCCAACGTGTCTTCCAAACACCAACATGCTTCTTTATCTTTACTCAGTCTGAAATTGTATTTAGAAGCTGGATTAGGAATAGAAAATGGGTGTTTGGCATTTCATATCATCCTCTGAAATAGGTAGGTATTTGAAGTAGATTTCGTTCTTCCGCCCGTGACAACTCCATGAACAGTTAGAAAATGCACAAAAGGCAATGTGCCATTCTTATAAAATTGCTAACATGTCCATATCTATTGCACATTGGTGATATTTTGCATATAAAACTTTTCCAAAAATGAAATCACCATGACTAATAGAAGAAGGTGGTGGCTATATTACCAGTGCCAAATGAAAATTTCTGTATCAAATACAAACTATTATGACTGTGTCGTCTGATCTTTTTTTCAGAAATAGAATTTTACCTGATTTTAAATTCTGGGAGGAAAATAAAAAAAATTGGTATGAGGTTTCATAAAGAAGTTATAATGCCTGGCATTATTAGGTAGGCAAAAAAGAAGGCGCTTAGAGGGGTATACAGTTATAGATATATAGTATTTGTAGTGGTGGTGCCAATCATTAGATATGATGGAGATGAATGTTGTGTAGGATGGTTTCATTTTGAATGCGTAGACCTAGAAGATACCACTAATTTTCCATGGTACTGTTATAACTGCAAGTCGAATGTATAAAAATGAAAACAAATTTTAAAAACAATAATTGATATCATACAAGTACAACGTGTATTCACAATTATTTCGTACATAAAATTCCTGTCATTGATCAAAATTTTGATATGACCCCTTTAAGTGTTTTATCAAGGTAGGAAAAGTGCTCTTTACATTTGGGTTATTAGGCTTTTTACTGCACTAGATTCCTTAGTTATTATATTTGAAACTATATTTAGTGAGCACAAATTTGGTAATTTGTTTTTGCAAGTTTTAAATATAATGAATATGAATCTTTTTTTCTGTTTATTCAATGACAGCTTGTTATGTTTGTCATTCAGATATATTTTTGCAGCATGTATCTGATAATATTGCCTTAATAATTTACTAGGTGGTTTATATATAATGTCAAAATGATTACTCCCAGTACTATGACCATTTAATTACTATTGAGTTGCTCATAGCACCATCAGTATTGTCAATCAAACATTATATTTTTTATATTTTCAGTTATACAATAAGATTATTAAAACTCCATTGACTTTTATCGATTTATTTTTTTATATTAATAAAACCTATTCATTAATATTACAAATAAATTAATAATATAGATAACGTAATAATAACAAATACATGTGTTTGCAGATTATAAAAAAATATCTTTTTCCTTGTTATTGACAAAATATCACCTACTGGTACCAAATTAATATTGATGTAGGTATTTTAAAATGGCATGAAGAGGGTTAATAAATAATATTTTTTTAAATTACTTGTATTTTTATTATCCCTTAGCACTACACAGGATGGCGATGTCATCTGCAAAATTGTTGTTTTTAAATATAGTGCACTAAAAGCTATCCAGATCACAACAAAAAAACAAGTTTTCAATGAATTTACTTAAAACTACATTTATAGACTTGTTTCCAGAATTCTACAAAGATTTTTATAATGGAATAATAGGAAGGCCTAAATTTATGAGTACACAAGAGACAATGACAATTTTATCAAGCGTGCTAAACGTTTCAGACCTACTACCTTTTTTCGACATACTGATTGGAATACTACCCCTAAATGTTCTAAACTTATTTTTTGAAGACTGATAACCCTTTGAACATGTATTCGTACATGATCAGTTTGCCTAGTCTCCTTGATTTCTATTGGATACAGTTGATTTTTTCCCTTTGTGAATGCTGGAATGACAAGTTTTGCCCTGTACATGCTCAAAATATTGCTGACTAAAAATCCCCTATCTGCCAGAACAATGTCACCTGGCTTGATGCTATCTAAATTTAATTTATTGTCTGGTGATGTTTATAATTTGACCAACAAGTCTGTTCAGTTTTTCAGTAAATACCTATAAAAATTTATAATGACAGTTGTTTTATCATGAAAAACTTCCCTGAAGCATTTGAGGATATTAATTTTAAAGTAGAATGGCCTGGCCACCTTATTAAAATAACAAATTTGTTATATAATAAGTGAATAATATTTTCAAGATCCTTAAAATCCACATCCAGTTTCAATTTAATAAGCATTAGTATTAGTAAAGGCAAATGAAGATGGTAGTTGTACTGCTAGAAATAACAAAATCTTTAACATTTTGGAAAATTATACAATTCACTATATTATATAATATGAAAAACCTGTATAATATTTCCATTTCACTTCATCTGCATCAATAAGGCCAAGTAATGAATTTTCCACTTTCTCTCCTAGGTCTGCATTTTTTTGCTTTACCAAGTCTTTCAAATTGATAGTCGATGGAGTTGGCCATTACTTGATGGAGATCCATTGATACACAAAGTATTCCAGATGAATAATCACCACTTTTATTTAAACTTGCGACGATCGTTTCGACTAATGACTCTAGAGTCATTGTTTGAAAAAGACACTATGTGTCGAAACGATCGTCGCAAGTTTAAATAAAAGAAGTGATTATTCATCTGGAATACTTTGTGTCTTTCAAATCGTTTTATCAATTCCTTCATTGCCATGTCAGTCTGTGAAGAAACTCCACTTTGCTTGCTCACCCTACTCTTCAGTTGGTTCAACACTATCCGCCACACTGTCACAGCTTTGAGTTTTTCTAGAAATATAATTAGTAACTTTTAGACCCCTTCCCTTTTTCTCACCATTTTCCAGTAACTAATACAAATATAAAACCATTTAATAGTCTTTTACATTTATAAATAATAGCCTTCTATACAAGAAAACGAGACAGAGAGCCAAGCACGTAGTCAGGGGGGGCGAAGGTTACAAATTATCTTAGTGATTTATATATTTCTAAGCTGTTGAAACTTTTATGCTAAAATTACTGGGCTACAAGCTTAGAAAAAACCATCTCAATATTATTTACTGGGTAAAATATTCAAGGGAACGAAACAAATTTAAACAAAAATTTTGGGGTTTCTAGGTATCAATTATCTAAGTTATAATAAGTGGTGCTCATTAAAATAATTGACAAATAAACAATAATAACAACTGTGTCTAATGATATTATTAACTAGTGATACATCAATGAAAAGCTAGATGTACTAATTTGCATCTTTTGGTGTTGATAAAAATAAGAAAATTCTAAAACAGTTGAATTTATGTACTACTATTTAAGTATTATGATGCATAAAGTTTTCACTCAGAATTTAGAGAAGAAATCATTTTTACGTTTCACCTTTACACCCAAGTAGGCTATAAAGAATATTTGTTGAGTTTAGTTCCTTGATAATATAATATATAAGCACCCTTAAAACATGCATTATTTTCATATCCTTTGATAATTCTATATTTGATATAGTTTATTTTTTGATTTCAAAGAATAGATAATAGCCAGTAAAAATATATTGAGCTCAAGTCCTCCCAGGGGCTTGGGAGGTATGTAGATAAAAACAGGCTTTGAATATTTTCGAATACACAATAGGTTGCCCTTAGGAAGGGCCACCACCTGAACAATTATTTCATAGCAGGTAGGAGCCATACAAGCTTTTGTTTTGCTGTAATGATGATGCTTCTCTACTGCTCCTCCACAAAGTTTGAGAAATGGAAACCTAACTATCTGGCCCCCTTTTTTGCTTGCGAAAAATGGTGATACCTGACTGCTCCCAGTTTTTAACTCCTCTCCCCCCTGACGCAGATCAGAAAATTAAGCTAGTGAGCCCCCCGAAGTGAACTCCTGGCTATGGGCCTGCAGAGAGAGACCTCACAGGGCTCAGACCCCAAAGCATAAGCATTCCCGTAAATCTATGAAATGAATATCTTAATACACCAGTATGAAATAATCCCTAGCTTGGTTTGAACAATATGAGACAATATTTTCTGCTAATTTTATTACTAAGACTGACCTTAGAAGCTTGCAGTTTTCTTCTTTTCTCTAGCCTCTCCTTTCTTTCAACGTCTCCATGTCATTTTAACACCTTTAGAGCAGTGTGTCTCATGTTCTGTGATGGTACCCAATCAGGATGGTTTTTATCCTCCAAATCATCTCCAAATCTGTAGGTCTACCTGAATTAAGTTGAAGGATAAGCATAACACAAACCACATTTACTATATATAAACGAAACAGTAAAATGACTGCCTTTGTAAGGCGATGAGGGCCTTACCTGTGATAAAATGCTTGCTGATGAATTTTTGATGTTTCAGTTTTGATTCTATGAGATCATCTCGTTTAATTGCAGCTATAAACAAAACTCCTGCGTTGTTGGGATAATTCATTTTTGCGAGTCAAAGCTAAGTTTTTCTCGGTTAGATCAAGATCCACACCCAACCACCAGACACGTATACTATAGTATAATTATGTTTTAATCAAAATAATGCTCAAAATACCCTCCACATGAAGAAATTCTCAAAAAATAAATACACAATTACACGTCTCACATGACAACAAGCCATTTTGGATTATTTTGACACTTTGACAGATCGGACGATCGCCCGCCTTTAGGGCAATTCCAATCTACGGTTGTCTTACCGTCCTAGAACTGTTTTCGCCATGCCCCGCCCATTTTATGATTATAGAATTGATGATTAGCTGGTACGCTGGCAGACCAACCAATCACCGTTTTTAGAACTGTAAAATGGGCGGGGCATGATAAAAACAGTTCTAGGTCGGTAATAGAGCCGTAAATTGGAATAGCCCTTATAAATTTCCTGTTAGAGTCAATGTTTTCAGGTCAGGATAAAATCCCGAACAATCCCGATCTGATAGTAGATAGTAGATAGAAATATGTTTCTATGTTAGAGAGTGCCCCTACAGTTTTTGTATAATTACACAGAATATTATTTCATGTATTCTTTTGGAGATGTATTTCGCGAGTTGACCCTTAACACCCATGACCCGAGAGGTGCTTGATTTATGTCCTGTGTGATTGGTATGACGGCAGAAGTTCTATGTTATTCTGCATATTACCAGTATACTATTTCATCTACCTATTTGGTGTTCAAAGAGTTATTTTGGTGTGTATCTATTCATGTTTACTTGTGTAATTCATAACAACTGCTAACCTGTAGGTTATGCGAATTACACCAATATAAAATAATGTCATGATCTCTAATTAAACCTATGGTAACCTACTTTTAAAATTTATCCTTCTTCACTGAATTGGTTACTCAGGTATCTCTTAATTTAATTTCCAGGTGTGTCATCTCGAGCGCTTTTCCTGATACAGGCTCAACCTTTTTTCTATGCTAAGTTAATACGAAGGAAGCTTATGGCCAAAAAACTTAATTTAGATGAGAAAATCTTGGGGTTGTGGTCAAAATTTTGAAAAAAAGAGACTGGGTCACATTATAGAGGAGACTCTGGTGCTAACAGCCAAGCTTTCGGCAATGCTTATTGCTATCTTCAGGGCTTTAACGTTGAGGTTTTCCAATTTAAAACAGCAATTGCATTGAGTGCAAACGACTTCTTAATGCAGCTAATAATCGTCACAATTTTTCATAAAATTTTAGAGAATTAGACTATCATAGCGTCTGCCACTAACAGGTCAGGAAACAAACATATAATTATAAATTACAAACACACAGAAACGACCTTTACATGTTTAAATTTTAAAACCCGTAGGTATTGCTAAATCCGTGGCTTAAAAACACACATTTTATGATCTAGACTTTCTTAAATAAAGACCTTCTTGGTCTAACAGGTCTAACAGTAACGGCCATTTTATCACTTGTTATACCAAGAAGGTCTTTATTTAAGAAATTCTAGATCATAAAATGTGTGTTTTTTAGCCACGGATTTAGCAATACCTACGGGTTTTAAAATTTAAGCATGTAAAGGTCGTTTCTGTGTGTTTGTAATTTACAATTATATGTTGTTTGTTTCCTGACCTGTTAGTGGAAGACGCCATGATAGTCTAGTTCTTTAAAATTTTATGAAAAATTGTGACGATTATTAGCTGCATTAAGAAGTCGTTTGCCCTCAATGCAATTGCTGTTTTAAATTGGAAAACCTCAACGTTAAAGCCCTGAAGATGGCAATAGGCATTGCCGAAAGCTTGGCTGTTAGCACCAGAGTCTCCTCTATGATGTGACCCAGTCTCTTTTTTTATAATTTTGGCCACAACCCCAAGATTTTCTCATCTAGATGTTAAGTTAGGTAGTTCTAGTGAGTTATCGTTTAAATATTGAATTGTGATCTTACTTAATTTATTTTGGACATTTGTTTATTGATTGGATTATTACCTTATTATATTTAAAACACGCCCAGGATGATCATTCACTTTTTTATTTATCTCCTAGAGATGTAAACTTTTAGGAAATAAGGGTACAATTCAGATCAAGAACAAGTCGTAACATGGCTATGGATGTCTTTCGAAAAAAAAAACATAGATGGTCAAGAGCAGTGTTATAGCGCAGCAATCGATCAAAATATATCATACTATATATTCTCGTGAATAATAGACTTAGATCGAAACACGCCTCGACTCAGAAGTTCAAGACACCCACATGCCTCTTGCTGTGACCTATTAAAATCCAGTGGAGAGAAACAGATAAACGTATCTCAAAAACAAATCCAGTGCCTTGTACATCAGACAAGTCGCCTGGTTTATATCTATCAGAAAGAAGTCTCAACATCGCGACTACTGTGACGATTAATCACGTAAAACTCGGATATTGCTTTGTGATTATGTTGTCCATTATTGCACGGCTACACGCCTTTTGTGATATATATTCACATGCGACCAGATAAATAAATAAAAATGGCCACACTTCCTCTTCTTAGGGTGCCATCTTCTTACGAAGATTGGCGACCATCATGACAATTTTCACTTTATTAACTGCGGCTCTGAATAATTGTGTTGTGTAGCAGTTAAACCACTCCCTCAAATTACGAAGCCACGAGATGCGTCTTCTTCCTACATGCGTATGCCATCGATTTTTCCTTGCATAATGATATGGAGAATTTGATATTTTTCACCTCTCATTATATGGCCCAGGTATTGTAATTTTCTTATTTTATTTTTATTATCACACTTAATCAAACCCTTAAGTCAATGATGTCAGATGTTCCTTTTTCGTTCAACTTTCGTCGAGAATGGCCCTGTACACATCTACGTGTGAGGGTGGGTGATTATACGAGACAGCCGCAGTTGATGTGATTTATGATATGGTATGCACACGTTGACGTTTATACTGCGTCTAATATGGAGAGTGAGCGATTTTACAGATTTGTGTAGGTTTCGAGGGCAATAGGCTTCTATCCTTGCATATAGCATAATGTGGTACCTACAATGTTTTCTGGACATCCCAAATATCACAGAAAAATACAGTTAATAGAACTCATCTGGGCATGCATCTGGGCATACTTACGAAAAGATTTGATAGTGAAAGGGAATCAATACCAGGAAGAATGGCTTCACAGTGACCTAATAGTGAATTTTTCTAGCTCAAGTGACAATTTACAAAGTAAATTGAGTGTTCGTCTAAGTGGAAGTGGCAGCAGGGAACAGATTGCGTTTATTTTTATTTTGTAGTGTCTGACTACGATGAACCAGACATCAGATGTAAGTGGTATTAGTAGTAGTAGTTCTAAAAAGTATTTTTCTTAATTTATTAACCCAGATGAACTCTAATACATATAAAATGTAATAATCATTCTGAAACTATAGGCCCGCTATTTGACAGCTAAGCCACGTTGCCACATCTAAGGCTCCGGCCTACTGTAGAGTCGGCCATGCTCATACCCATCTCTCCACAAATCCTTTTTAAACTTTCTGCCTTCCACAGGCAGAGCAGCCAGCGCTGCAGGCTATAAATATTAAAAATTGAAAGCAACCCTTGTAGGTCGTATAATTAGCATAATGGGATAATTAAAAAGGTTGTTAGGTGCAGTCTACGTCACTGGCAGGTGCCTAATTGCTTTTTACACCGGCCAAACGCCGCTTCTTCTTCTCAACTCTCAGTCATCACCCTCTATCCATTTTAAGCACTCACCCTTTTTCAGCGCTGCTTTGTACTCTTTTTTAGTGGCTCGTCTCTTAAAATGAACGAGGAAAGAGCTTTAATGTAACCTTGGGATTTTTATAGATATCCATCTCCTTGATATAATACCATACTTTAGAGTAATCTGCTTGCAAGTTGAGAGGCTTCGTGATTCAACAGTATTATAAAATTTGATTGTATTAGGCTTCCATTTATCCATCATACTATTTTGGAAAGAATGCGTTACACCTACTCTGGTTTTCTATTCTAGAATTTGGATTAGCGGCAAAAGAATTGGAAGAAAGCACATAACCAGTTTTTAAGTTCGTTTTCCGCAATTGTCAATCGCACTTCAACAAAGCTTTGCTGCGGACATATAGAACAATAAAACTGTTTGACAGATTAGCCAATAGCATTTTCTTTATTTTCTTGTATGAATAGTTGAACAAACTTAATTAAAAATATTCTTTTCTCTAGCAATTTTGTTTTTATTTATTTCGGAGAAGTCTCTGACCATTATGCAATATTTATAGATTGTCTAAGTCATATTTCTGGAATAACATTAGTGCGTTACTATCACAGAATTCTAAAATAATAACTAGGTTTGATTCCTTGGAAACCAGTAATTAGGAAATACACTTGATTCACAGGATTTTGTGTTTAGTAAGATAGAAAAATATATCGTGTACTCCACGAGACCTGTGTGTACAATGCACATGTTTTTGGAAAATGTCGGCATGGAAGCATACATCCTGCATACAACCAGATCATACAAACTAGCTGGTTCAACAAGTCCTGCGACACAGCTCGTCTGCAAAAAGTTCTCGCCCACCGAACTTACTTACAGAACCCCACCGTCGAAAACACACAGGCTGATATTGAGTCCAGGAACAGATACAATGAAACCGTCCGACATGCAAAAAGCCAATACCATGCCAAAATAAAAAAGAAGGTTATGTTACATCCCAATGGCAGCCGCTCCTTCTGGACTCTGGTCGAACAAATATAGGGTAACTTCTCGAGGAGTAGCTTCCCACCGATCACATGTGCGGATGGAACAGTGGCAACTGCTTCCAAGGACAAGGCCGAAATACTTGCCAAGACATTTGCAGCAAACTCCACTGTTAAAGTCCCACCCAGTGCCCAGTTACCATCTATACCGAGAGTACCCCAAGCCATGAGCGAAATCACGTTCAGAACAAAAATAGTTCGGAAGGTGCTGCAGTCACTTGACATTAATAAGGCGAATGGGCCCGCCATGACCCCCTCCATTGTTGTCAAGAAGTGCGCACCGGAGCTCGATCCCATATTTATCCGCCTCTTTCGGATGTCTTACGATTCCGGCATTTTCCCAAAAGACTGGAAAACAGCTTGCATCCAGCCGGGGCCAAAGAAGGCATCCAAAACTAATCCGACCAATCACAGACCTATAATAGCTCTGCTTTCTGTAGTCAGTAAAGTGATGGAGAGATGCGTCAACCAAGAGCTCATTAAATACCTAGAGCTCCATCACTTAATCAACTACAGACAATATGGATTCCGACACCAAAGATCAACTGGAGATCTCCTGGCTTACGTCACACATGTGTGGAGCAAACTCATTCAGTCATTTGGCGAGGCTCACGTCGTTGCTCTCGATATTTCAAAGGCATCCGATTAACTGTGGCTAAACAAGCTGCCGTCTTATGGGCTCCCTGTTAAGCTTTGCGGTTGGCTCTCAGGTCGGAAAATCTCTGTCATAGTAGACGGCTTTTCCTCTTCTTTCCATAGCATCAATGCCGGGGTTCCGCAGAGATCGGTATTGGCTCCGACATTGTTTCTGCTTCACATTAATGATCTACTCTCTAGCACTACAAACCCAATCCACAGTTTTGCGGATGACAGTACGCTGCATGCAGGCATCATGAGCAATAGACCGATCTCTGTGGTCGAGCTGGAACGCAGAAGACTGGCAGTGGCAGCTTCACTTGCAAAGGATCTCGATACCATTACCGCTTGGGGGCTTAAAGTTATGGTTAAATTTAATGCCTCCAAGACCCAGTATTGTACGCTATCAAACAAGAAGTGCCCAAGCCAACACCAGGTTCAAATGAACAACCGGGCTCTGCCAAGGAGTCACTTATTCAAGCTGTTAGGAGTGAACATTACAGAAAATCTGATCTGGCACGAACACGTCGCGTCAATTGCAACAGCTGCTGGTAAAAAGCTTGGGTACCTATTTAGAGCCAGAAAGTATTTCTCACCATGTAACCTCCTCACGCTATATAAAGCTCAGATAAGACCTTGCCTGGAGTATTGCTCTCATGTCTGGGGAGCTGCTGCCCCCACTACCCTGTCTATACTAGATGCTGTCCAGAGAAGGGCAATTCGACTAATTGGCGATGCGGCCTTAACGCGCCACCTCACTTTCAGTCACTTTCTCACCGGCGTGTTGTTGATGACCTCTCACTCTTCTACCGATATTCCAACGGAATCTGCTCCTCTGAGCTATCCTCTATCGTTCCGCCGTTCACTGCTCCTATCAGACGTATCTTGCGACCGCTGCATCTCATCCTAAGACGGTCGTTCTTCATACATCAAGAACTGAGCGGTACAACCGCACATTTATTCCCAGGGTGTCCAAGCTTGGAATGGACTTCCAGAAGATGTATTTGTTGGGCCTCCGGTTATTGGTCCATTCAAATCTCGCGTTAACAAACTTCCCCTAACATAACCCGTTCACAGCAGCCGCGGTACTCTGGTATTTAGGCTCTGCCTGCGCGGTCTGCTCAGTTATAAAAAAAATCCAAAAGTTAGTAATTTCAAAATTTTTGTATATGTGTCATTTGTTGCCATTTGATTTACTTATCAAAAGCCCGAAAACATAATAAATATTTTTTGATATTGACCAGATGAGGCTCTACTGTATCAGCGCTATTTAAAGTACCGCACATGAAAACAGTAGAGGGCAGCATGGGTTGTAATCTGACTCCGGGAGGATATGCGATTTCTCCTGCTGCTCCCACTCCCACTCCCTGGCTGTTCCTATGGCGGCTCCCGCACTAATCCCGAGTAGTAGTCTTAATGGAGGCAGATTAGCGCGTGCACGGGATGTGTTTTGCATGTAAGTGGGGAATGATGTTTGGTTTAACGCCGGATAAACGACCCTGACTCTCTCTTCAAGCTCGAATCGCAGCTGAGCGATGCGACGTTTTTAGTCAAGATCCCAACGTTTTGGCCTAAGCATACTCCTAGTCCAGTAGCCAAAGTTTCAATGGAGAAGTTTCCAAATAAATAAAATTTGTAAAATTCAATTACTATCTGATAGTCCATTTCTTCACTTGAAGAACGTCGAAAAAATCATCTGAATATTCCAAAAAGACGGCGGAGTTATTCAATGTTTAATTTGCGTAAAGCGACCGCGGAGGTGAAAATCTGTATGACGTCACATGTTATTAGTTGTTCGCGGCAGCCACAGTTTGGTCGGGACTCCGCTATGCATACGCTGCGCTGTACAGTATGCGACATTTAGACTTGAGTGGAACGGCGAAGGTGTTTGTTGTAACGGGCAGACGCCAGTATATTTTTGAAGTATGGAGGAAGGTTACGTTCGTGGTGATTCTAGTAATCTTCCTAAAGTGGTGGATGACATGATTATGGACTTTTACTCCCCACACCGATAGGTGAGGGGAGTATTGTGATCGTGAAAATTTTCGATTTTGAGATAATACGCTTCTTGGGTGTTTTATAATGTCTACATAACGAAAATTCACACAACTCATTTCCGTCGGTCTGTCTGTACGCGTTTTTCTAGCCACGTAACCTCAGTAACCGCTGCATGGATTGTTATGAAATTTGGCAGCGATATGCTGTGGGGTGCACGGGATGTGTTTTGCATGTAAGTGGGGAATGATGTTTGGTTTAACGGATAAACGACCCTAACTCCCTTCAAGCTCGAATCGCAGCTGAGCGATGCGACGTTTTTAGTCAAGACCCGAACGTTTTGGCCTAAGCACACTCCTAGCCCAGTAGCCAAAGGTTCAGTAGGGTACTTGCAGAAAAAATATTATGTCGTTTACGCGTTCCTTAGAGCCTAGTAAACATGACAAAATCACTTTCTTGGTTTTTTGGAATCGGCTGTGAGAGGTATTCCAAAAATTATTTCAAATGCCGGAAAATGCCGCGCAAACAATCTCTGACGTCAGTGATATCCTATAGTGATGGGATTTAAAGTATTGATATTCGATATCGATAGCCAGTGCTAACCTAACATTTTGACATTGGTTGCATTCAGCAGAAAGATCGGGAGCCGCTACTTTTGTAGCCGCTACATCTCAGCAGTTGGCGTTCTGCTGAAAAGCATTATTTGTACGACTGTCAAATGAGTGGTCACATTTGAGGTTATTAAAAATAAAAAAGGTATGTCAAATTGTATCAAAGTTTTGGACTGTGTAAGTAGTGTGGACTTTTTCTTTTAAGTATGACAACATAACCTATAACACAAGTGTCATAACATGTGACTCTCACAAGGTCAAAAGTAGCTTATGCTCTCCGCTCCAAGTGAGCGTACTTTCCTATCGCTACAAAAAATGGCGACCGCTGGAGCGGTAGCTGCTAGGTAGCGCACGTGTTCAGCAGAAAATTTGGTAGCTGCTCCGCAACTGTTGAGTCTGCTGAATGCACCCATTGATCATTATAACCACAAAACACATCCACACACAAAAGTACAAAAGTCAAAAGAATAAAAGTTAGGCTAGATTATTAATTCACTTTGTAGGAATGAGCTTGAATTAGATTCTATCTTTGGATTCATTCATAATGGGATGCGCCGAAATAAAATGATGGCTTCGATTAGTTGCGGATCTCGGTCACAAACAGGATGAACTCTGATACCTACCAGATATAAAAATGCATTGCAACGAAGATGCTAGTGGGTTAATTGCCTGTTTCAAATATGTTTAAGTATCAATAAATTGAGTCGCATTGTTAAGAATTCAGATCATCTCTAGTTTGCAGTTGAATCTCACTGACCTGCGCTGGAGCAGTATCGATTGTCGATATCGATAAGATACCTGTGACGTCAGCCCTTGTTTTAAGTCACGTGGAAAAATTTGAATATATCCTTATTTTATTTTGCAAATATCTTTTTTTGGCCGTCAGTAAAATCATGTTTTTTGTTTCCTACTGCTTCTTGATATGATTTTCTTTACGCTATGTATACTCCCGAGGCGATTTCATGACCTCTGCAAGTACCCTGTTGTGAAGCATTTAGTATCTGGATGATTTTTTCATTTCAAATGTTCACCAAATTTTTTCAAACCCACATTATGCTCACAACAAAAAAATTACGTTTCTGCAAAGTAAGAAATGTGGTTCTGTTGGTGGGTAGATGGCCTGGAATTCATAGTTTGAGACCCCCCACTCCATTACCACCCCAATTTCACCCTCACCCAAAAAAAAGTAAAAAATGACCAGGAACCCCTAAACCGCCTAAAAACAAAGTTTGAGCTATTTTTATATTTTATGTTTTTTTATTATTGCTACGCCGCCAATGACACGATTTTTCCAAAACATACGCGTTTTCTATCCTCCCCGCGGCAGTAATACTGTGTCAAAATTTCATTATAATCCATTCGATAATCTTCGCGTTACGCAGTATAAAAAGATCTAAAACAATACTCGGATGTATACATCACAAATTCTAAGTCCCTTGGTTCCTATTTTAAGCAAGGCAATGTTCGGATGGACCCAGAAAAGTGTATTATGCCGCTAGTTCTTTCATTCACAGGTCATTGGACAGCCCATTATGAATACAACAAATTTTTCAATTTTACAACCCCCCACCCTCCAACCACCCCAAATTCACCCCCACCCAAAAAAAGTAGAAAATGATCAGGAACCCCGAAAACGCTTAAAAACGAAGTTTGAGCAATATTTGAAATTTTTCGTTTTTTGCTCATTACTCCACCCTCCGTATAACGATTTCCAAAATTATTGGAACATTACCTACTACGACACCACAGCATATCGCTGCCCAAATTTCATCACAATCCATGCAGCGGTTACTGAGATTACGACGCTAGAAGAACGCCAACAGACAGACAGACAGACAGACAGACAGACAGACCGACGGAAATGATTGACGTGGATTTTCGTTATGTAGACATCATAAAACGCCCAAAAAGTGCATTATCTCAAAATCGAAAATTTGCGCGATCACAATACTCCCCTCACCTATCGGTGTGGGAAGTAAAATTGAGATGAGCTGATCGGTGACCAAGTTTAGTCAGTATACATAATATGTGTGTTAATCACTGCATTATGCGCTTATCAAAAATTGCATCATTGGTTTTGGAACATCGACCTGTGGCCTTAAATGCAAGACTGAAACTGCCTGCTTTTTCTTTAGCGATATAAACTCGGCACTCCCAACAAACTGTTACATAGGCCAGCAAGCAAATCACAGACTGTACACCTGAAATCGATACATTCATTGAAACAAACTACCAAATTATGGCATGTCGTTATTCGTTTAGGTACCGTATAAAAGTAGAATTAGAGTGAGCTGGTTGGCGCACTTGGCCTCAGATGGATAGAATGGAGGCGACAGCACAGCGCGGCATAATCGTAAAATCCAAAACCCCACTGTACGAATATACATGTACCCTATTGCCAAAGGAAAATGACTGCGCTCTCGCCACTCACACAGATTGTTTTCCTTAATTAAAGACATCTGTGGGTGCAGCGTATGCAAACGAGAAGGAACTGTAGCTGAGGAGCAGAATAGCATCCGACCATAATCATTTTTTAACGGTTGTCGATTAACATGACAGTATGTAATAGAGCGAGATTCAGAGACTATGCCGAAGAGATAAGAACTCTTATATACAGCCATTGTGCCAGAAAATAGAGATGCATGCCAATACTCATCATCCGAAAGAGATGTTTTTTAAGGTCAAATGCCTCAGTCGGGATTTTAAACGCGAATCCTAGGCTGTTAAAAATCCCAAGGGACAGCTAATTACCAACTTGCATGAGGTTATTGAGGTATGGCGAAATTACTGCGAAAACCTGTACCATGAGGATGGCCCCCAGGCCCTCTCATTGGATTTTGAATACGAACCTGATATTCTTTTGTCTGAAGTGGAACATGCCCTCAACGGGTTAAAAACTAATAGAGCTACAGGCATTGATGCTATTTCTGCCGAAACATTAAAATGCCTGGGTGAAGACGGCATCTCTCTTTTATATAATATGTGTAAGAGGGTCTGGTCCTCCGGTGTTTGGCCAGATAAATGGTGCATATCCATTTTTGTTCCACTTCATAAAAAAGGATCTCCAACAAATCCAGACAATTATCGCCTCCTATCGTTAATCTCTCATGCAAGCAAGGTTCTACTATATATTTTACAGTCTCGTTTGGAGGGTTTTATTGGCTGGCAAATTTCTCAGGCGCAGGCAGGTTTCGTAAAAGGACGTGGTATGCGTGAACAGATCTTAAACTTAAGACAAATTATTGAAAAAGCCAGAGAGCATTATTTTCCCGTTTTTATCTGCTTTGTGGACTATTCTAAGGCGTTTGATAACGTAAAGTGGCCTAAACTGTGGGAAATCCTTATCTCCATGGGAGACCCTTACCACTTAGTATTTCTCATACAGCAACTCTATGAGTCTAGCTCAGCTCGTGTAAGAATTGTTGGTAATCTGTCTGGTCAAACAGCAAGCAGAAAAGGAGTTCGTCAGAGATGCGTATTATCTCCGATGTTATTTAACATTTACTCTGAATTTGTGATGAGACAGGTATTGGACAACTGGAATGGCGGTATAACTACTGGCGGAAGCAAAATATCTAATTTAAGATTTGCTGACGATACAACCCTTATTGCTGCTTCTCAGGAAGAACTAGTAGCTCTATTGAACGTTTTAGAACAACACAGTGCAGCATATGGTCTTGGTATTAACTACAACAAGACCAAGGTTATTATCGTAGACAGAGAGCATTACAATCACCGAGAAATAAAGTCAATAGGCCGTTGTGAGATAGTTCAAAGTTTTGTGTACCTCGATTCTTTGATCGACAATTCAGGTAGCTGTGAGAATGAGATTCGACGGCTCATTCAACAGACACGGGTGTCCATGGCAAAGCTTACTAAAATATGGCGTGACCATAACATCACTAAAGCTACCAAAATGTCACTGGTTCAGTCTCTTGTGTTCTCCATATTTTTGTATGCCTCGGAAACTTGGACTCTTAAAAAGGCAGATCGAGCTCGCATAGACGTTTTTGAAATGTGGACGTGGAGGAGAATGCTGAGAATTCCTTATACCGCCCATCGGACTAATGTTTCCATACTGGATGAGCTCGGTAATCCAAAGGGACTATCCTCCCTTATGTCGATGAGAATGCTTACATTCTTCAGACCTATTGACAGAAGCGATAATATGGAGAAACTTGTAGTTCAGGGTCACGCCCCGAGTGGGCGGCGCCGTGGCCGTTCCCCTACACGCTGGGCGGATACGACGAAACAGTTGCTAGATATGAGTATCAAGAGCGCCACTGAACTGACAGTAAATCGCGAACGATGGCGAGCTACAGTTCTCAAAACTATTGATAATATTCGTGACGGCAATACTCTAGCTCCGACTTGATGCATTTTACGGGTTCACAACATGTCTGTCAAGACATTGTGACTATGATGATGATGTAAAAGAAATCGCGACTGTCTTGAGTTAATACCTACATCCCAGATACCAGATCTGTATACAATGCTTTTATGAACGATGAGATGCTCAAAAGATGTTTGAGGCCGAAGCTTAGGTCTCTGAAAAATATGTTAGCAGGAGTTACAAATTTGGCTTAAGTTCAATACCTTCCTGTCTGTACGTTTGTCATCTGTTAGTAGGAAATCCGAAAATATAAATCTTGAATTCGCAACAATAGCACCATACCAGAACCGCGGCTATTTATGCTACCTTCTTTCGTAAAACGCTTAATCAGATTACAAATCTTTGTGTATTTAAATTCGAACAGGACGGGGACTGAGGATGAGAAAGTGGGAAAAAGTTAATCTAATACCTGTTGATGAATGAGCAGGAAAAATAAAAAGGACTCCTCGTCTCTTCAGTGGGTAAAAAGCGGTTTTCTTTGAAGGGGCATCAAGGGTGGTGGCTGACACTTTACCGAGCTGACTGGTGATACATTGGCGTAGAATGGAATGGAAAGAGAACTGGCATGATGTCACATCAAAATATTCCAGTCAAAATCATTAGTGAAAAAAAGGCTACCAATACTGTTAATTAGATATTATGGATTGCTAAGAAGTTCTACGTATACCCTGCAGATATCCTGACAAATAAAATGAAGCAGCTCAGTGGCACCAGTGGCAGATGGAACGAGGCTAAGTAGCAGCATGTAGGTTAGGGACATAAATTTCAGTTGTCTATGGATTATTTCAGCCAATACTCTACACAAGGCGTAGCCTTCAGAGCGGCACTATTTGTATAGACCAATACGAATAAAGTAAAGTAACTTCAAACGAGAGAGCCAGGATTCACCATATTTTTCTGAGCATTGTAATATTTGGTTTTGGTACAAAAGTTATAAAATGTCAAATAACTGATACACTCCATTTCGTTCTCTAAATACAGGGTTATTCACGTTATTCGACATGTAGTATTATGGCTAAAGTATTTAATAAAAAAGAAAATAATAATTTCGGATAGATAGTGACCCAATAAGACTATATTTTAAAAGTATTTTCATGTTATACAGGGTGTCCCAAAAACACGAAATGTATTAAAGTTATGTTTTTTAAATGGAACGCCCCGTATATTATTACATATTCAGATTCCTTGGTGAATTCTAGTGAGACCTTATGTATCATACATTGGACGATAGAGGAGCAGATTCCGCTGGAATATCGGTAGAAGAGTGAGAGGTCACCAACAACACGCCGGTGAGAAAGTGACTGAAGGTGGCGCATTGAGGCCGGAGCGCCAATTAGTCGAATTGCCCTTCTCTGGACGGCATCTAGTATAGACAGGGTAGTAGGGGCAGCAGCTCCCCAGACATGAGAGCAATACTCCAGGCAAGGTCTTATCTGGGCCTTACATAGCGTGAGGAGGTTACATGGTGAGAAATACTTTCTGGCTCTGAATAGGTACCCAAGCTTTTTACCAGCAGCTCTTGCAATTGACGCGACGTGTTCGTGCCGGATCAAATTTTCTGTAATGTTGACTCCTAACAGCTGGAATGAGTGACTCCTTGGCAGAGCCCGGTTGTTCATTAGAACCTGGTGTTGACTTGGGCACTTCTTGTTTGATAGCGTACAATACTGGGTCTTGGACGCATTAAATTTAACCATATTCTTAAGCCCCCAAGCGGTAATGGTATCGAGATCCTTTGAAAGTGAAGCTGCCACTGCCAGTCTTCTGCGTTCCAGTTCGACCACAGAGATCAGTCCATTGCTCATGATGCCTGCATGCAGCGTACTGTCATCCGCAAAACTATGGATTGGGTTTGTAGATCATTAATGTGAAGCAGAAACAATGTCGGAGCCAATATCGATCCCTGCGGAACTATGGGAAGAGGAAAAGCCGTATACCACGACAGAGATTTTCCGACCTGAGAGGAAGTCTGCGAGCCAACCGCAAAGCTTAACAGGGAGCCCATAAGACGGGAGCTTGTTTAGGAGAGCTGCATGCCGCAGTTGATCGAATGGCTTTGAAATATCGAGAGCAACGACGTGAGCCTCGCCAAATGACTGGATGAGTTTGCTCCACACATGTGTGATGTAAGCCAGGAGATCTCCAGTTGATCTTTGGTGTCAGAATCCATATTGTCTGTCGTTGATTAAGTGATGGAGCTCTAGGTATTTAATGGGCTCTTGGTTGAAGCATCGCTCGATCACTTTACTGATTACAGAAAGCAGAGCTATAGAACTGTAGTTGGTCGGATGAGTTTAGGATCCCTTTTTTTGGCACCGGCTGGGTGCAAGGTGTTTTCCAGTCTTTTAGGAAAATGCCGGAATCGTAAGACATCCGAAAGGGGCGGGTAAATATGGGAGCGAGCTCCGGTGCGCACTTCTTGACAATATATATGGGCTTCTTAGAGACAATTCCGTAACTAATTATCGAGAGTACTATTTATTGCTACTAGTGTTATTCTTATTATAACTACTATATCATTGTGACTCCTCACGGTACCGTTGTTGCCTCACAGCTGAGAAAGACGTACATACATCATTCGGGAGAATCGGGCGTTAAGTGCAACGCCTATGAAAGAAAGAATCACCCTCTGGGAAGCGCAAGTGGTGGCAGATCCGGAAAAATTATCAGCAAGGGTGCGAACAGCAGCACAAACATACTTTATCCAGAGCATCCCTTAATTCCGTCGGTTCATCACCGGGAGGTTGCCATAAAAGCAGCCGGGCCGCCCTTACGACAGACTGTGAATTAACGATTACACACTTGACTTTTCGCGTCGCTCCGATTTTTTCGTCCCTTTTTGGTTTTTACTTCGGAAAGTGGCGATGATAGCAGTTAAAGTCTTTTTAGGTTGTTGTGCAGTTGTTTATATGATTCGCACTGGATTTTGCGTAATAATGGATGACTGAATAAGATCACAGATAAAAATCAACATACGGGATATATGTGTTAGGAGCAAACACCGATTTCGGCCAGTGGACGGAAAATATGGTCAAAACGCATTTTGGCTGCTACCATTTTACCAATGTCCGAATTATCGCTTTCCGGCTGTTCAATGTAGCCCAGAACACGTTTTGGGCCAACTACGATTGCCAGAACACGTTCTGTATTCTACTACGAATAAATAAATCTCAATTATTTGCCGCGTTGTGTTACAATATTTCCTCTGAGCATAGATTCCATAATTAAAATGAATAAAAATGAATAAAAAGCAGTTGTAGATCTTAGGTCCGTGAAAAAAAAAACTGAAAGAAACATACCTCACAATCTCTTATGTCCAGCTCCCACATGAGCCGAATGAATAATGTCAAATAACTTGTGGGACATGCAAAAATAACGCAGTTTGGCTGTTTCGTCTGTCCTTCTTTCAATTAGCTTTTCGATATAGCCAATTTTTAAAATATCATACCTTTTCAATCGTTGTCTTTGTTTCGAAAATATTGTATCACCGTTATTTTTACAAGCTTTTGCCGCCTTTACCTCTGTGAGTGTTTGGTCGTATCTTTCTCTTGTACAAATATTACTACGATCATTGCTACCACTTATGACTTTTTGCAGTTCATCATTAAAACGTAACCTCAGGTCTTCCATGGCACTCTCTAGCTACTGTCTAACCCGCACAAAGGTGAAATACTAAATGAATACAGTAGCTCCAGAGGTATCGTTTACAAGCTGAGGCACTCACAAAATCCACCACGCGTTATGGCAATCGCATTAGAACAGGACGCGTTATGGCAATCGCATTAGAACAGGACGCGTTTTGCCAATCGTAGTTGAGCCAAAACACGTTCTGGGCTACATTAAACAGTCGGAAAGCGATAATTCGGACATTGGTAAAATGGTAGCAACCAAAACGCGTTTTGGCCATATTTTTCGTCTATTGGCCGAAATTGGTGTTTGCTCTTTAACATATGCACATATACACACGTAAAAATGCGAGCAGACAGAAAGAATTCTGCCGGTGCGCCATCTAGCACCCGAAGGTAACGGCAAACCAAGGAAATCTCTACTTAGCAGCAGTAGACTTCTTGGTGGGACGCCAAGGTGCATCCGCTTGGCCACTAGAGAGCGCGGGTTCTATACGCCGCTGCGTATGAAAGCCGATATACACGTAAAAATAATTTCTTAGATGGAGCACAGATGCTTTAATTCAAGTATACCGTAACTTACTATACGCGCAAAGCTATGCTAATCTTAAAGTGAGGATACGATATCTTTGACCATATAAGGGTTAGATTGAGAAAATATCTTCAATGCAAAACTGGGAAATTCTTGATAGTAAGAATACCAAAATCTTAAATCAAGCATATGGTAATCTTGACCGAAGCATTTCATAATCTTAACTGGAGCATTTCATAAACTTGACGCAAGTAGCTCAACTTCTACTAACTAACTATTCTAAAATTGTGATATTCTTGGATGAGGAATCTAGTAGCATTGATTTCAGCGTTTGATAACTTTGAGCTGTTACCAAAGCCACTGTTGTTTCATCCCAAGAAAAGTATTGTCTTGAAGCAAGCATTCAAACTGTTCTATGAGCATGTAGAAATTTTTCTCGTCTATGTCATTATCTACAAGACATACACATGTAGAAGCCAAGTGGATTTTGTACTTGGTACATGCGTGCAAAGTTTTCAAATATTTATAAATCAGTCAGTGCCTGTTTAGTGATAGGTACACTGGAGAAATAGTTCTGCAAAATTTCTTAAATCACATTTAATATACCTGGTACTTACCTAGGAACATTTGAGTCAGGTCTTCGCATCCCCATTTTTTTAATAGCTCATTCATGGTTGGATAGATCCAGTGATAAGGAAATTGATGGGAACTGGTAGGCGACTCAAATGGCAGTGGACCAGCACTACCGGCAGATTCGTTGACCGATGGTTGACGGTAGTATCACGGGTATCACGTGGCAATGGCAATATATTTATCTATTTGACTTCGATACTATTATGTGCTATTCTGCAGGATCCAGGATGCAGGTATTACGCTACGGTGCTAAAGACGGCGACGAATGCGACCATCCGAAAACCGATAATAGCGGCGCGGACGCGGACGGGCAACAGGCTGTTGAGTTGAGAGGGTAGGGAGGTTGGAGTTGACCCGTGACACGCTGCGCGCCTGCGCATTCCGACGTTGATAGACGTCAACTAAATGATTTACTTGATACAAATATAGGGTGTGCTTGTAAAACAGCGTTCATTTTCAAACCAAGATTATCATATTGTAAATGAAGGTTCGCATTTGCAAGCTGTCTATATTCTTGATAGAAGTAAACTGGGCACCGCTGGAAAAAATGATCATCTTGATATAAAATTATGAAATATTTGTTATTAAATTATTATAGCCTTTGTTGCAAAGGAAATTATATTTTTTCTTTTGGAGCATATTCCTTTAAAATAAGTATATAAATCAAAAATATATTACTCTTGATACAAACTTTTTATAATTTTCTCATCAAATATTCTTTCTTAGAGTGAGAACCGATATTCTTGTGGTGAGTATGTATTTACAAGAATATCACAATTCTTGAGAATTTCCTTTTATGTGTGTGTGGAGTTTATAAAAACAGTATAGCTAAATTTGTTTTCCTTTCAAAGTACTCGGTACAACCCAAAGCATCCGAATACTCTAGTGTAAACCTTTTTCCAATTTACCTAATCCAAGGCTGAATCATTAACCCTTATTATTTCTTCCTCTTTATCCAGACAGCCAGGCCGTGTACGTGTGTATCTGTCGGCTATTAAATTCTAATTTAGAATCTCTCACATACCCCAATGGAATTCTCAGCACCAGAGCTCGTTTCCAATATCGACGCGAGAGAGAGAGAGAGAGAGAGAACGACCGAAAAAACAATGGAATTTCCGACATCGAGTTTCCTTAGATTTTCAATTAGAACGTCTAAAATTGCATCTGTGTTTACCCAAAATACTTGCAGCAGTCGGATGGTCTTTCTCTTTCTGTTCCTCTCTCACTCTCACTATGTGCGCTTGGCGGTAGATTCTTGTTAAATTTTGCGGGAGCTCGGATATAGAGATCCAGTGGAGAAGAAGCATTTTGGATAACGGGTATTGAGGTTTCAACGAAGAAACTTTTTTTTTATATGGTCGGCCTCCCGCAAAGGCTTAAAGCCTATGGCGCTGTAGAAGCGCTGCGAGAGGATAAGTATCGGTTCACGTTAGATTTGAAACGCTGCAGGTTGTAGCCGTCGAGAAACAAATTTCCCGGCAGCTCATTCCACAGCGTGGAAGTTCTTCAAAAGAAGGAATGTTGGAGGAAACTGGTTCGGGGAGTAAGGACCTCGACCTGGTAAGGATCAGCTCGCAGAGCTTCTCTAGTGTTCCGAGTTCGGACGGCCTGTGGTGTTATTATCTGAGAGAGCTCACTCGAACATCTTCCGTGATAGAATCTGTAAAACAGGGATAGGTCAGCCACCCTCCTTCGATGTTCCAGGCTGTGGAGGTCCTTTGTGAGGTTTGACGTATCGATTAGTCTAATCGCTCTTTTCTGGATAGTGTCCAGAAGCTTTAGAGAGTGCTTCGGAGCGCATCCCCACACATGGGAGCAATACTCCAGCGATGGTCGGATCTGTGCCTTGTAGAGCAGCAGCAGTTGCTCTAGTGTATACAACTTCCTACAGCGGAACAAAACTGCAAGCTTCTGGGATACGGTTTCAGCAATACTGACGACGTGGTCGTGCCAGGACGTGTTATTGCTAATGTTGATTCCCAAAAGCTTGACAGAATGTGATTCCACTATGGGGTGACCCTCCATTTCCACGGTTGGTAAGCCATCGTGAGACTTCTTTGTAAATGTTGTTGACTGAGTTTTTTGTACGTTGAACTGTACTTTATTTGCTAATCCCCACTCGACAATTGTTTTGATATCAGCGTTGATCTGTGAGGCATGATGCTGTCGCTGACGTACCGTCTCCTGGGATGATAGTGGCTTGCCTGGTTCCATGCACGACACCAATGTACTGTCGTCTGCGAAGCTGTAGAGTGGATTGGATGTTATTTCCAGCAGCTCGTTGATGTACAGCAGAAACAGTGAAGGGGATAGGACAGATCCCTGACGAACACCGGCGTTTATTGAAAATACGTCTGATGAACAGCCCTCGACTACAACAAACAGAGATCGGTCGTTCAAAAAGCTATTCAGCCACTGGCGCAGGCCAGGTGGTAGTCCATAAGCAGCAAGCTTGACCAGTAGTCCGTCATGCCACACTCTGTCGAAAGCTTTCGGTATAGGATGCCAGCTGGATGTTGTGTTCTTTCTGAGACACATGCAGTACGCCAATGCAATGGGAAGGTTCACATGTAGTCGTGTGTACGGGCAGGCAGTAATGGCCCCCGACCGCGAATCAATTCGTCTGGCTGATTGTTCCCCATTAAGGAGACGACGGCGACGTCACCAGCGGAGTCCCTTCCTCCAGATGCTGCAACAGACGCAGAAATGCTACTCCACGTCTTTGCAGCCGCTTGGCTGCCAGGCCTCAGCCAAGTCAGTCAGTCCATAGCCAGATTAAGCTTTCATGGGGCCCGTGGCTTATAATTTTAAGGGGCCCTTTATAAATAAAATGCAAATACTATTATTTATGAAACTATATTCGCGATATAACAAAATAAACTACTATACACTTTTTTATAAGTACGTCATGAGTCCCGCTTATAGTATCAGTACTGCTCTCAATGTTTGCGTTTGCTTAGTAATCAGAACTATTTTCAGTGCAATCCTTTTCAAGCGGAGCGTTAGGTTTGCTTAAAGAACTTATTTTAAGTGGAACACCCTGTATATATTATTGAACATTTAGATTACCGGGTCAATTCTAGTGTGACTTTATGTATCACATCTGAGAGTTGAAGTGAGCCATTTAGGTACAATTCACAATTTTTGATATAAGTAGATATTAGAAAAAAATTGAATATCCCAGCGATTATAAATCTTAGACGGCTGTAAGTTTGCCGTGTGACTAAACTTGAAATTGGTCAACCTTGGTTTGACGTTCAAGTTTAAATTACATTTATACTTGGAGAAATCGGTAGACTAATTGGGGAAGCTTCAATCAGAATCAACTTGATTTTTTCAAATGGGAATGCCTAATTATTTTTACACAGTCGAATTTAAAATTTGGTATCGATCTCTGGTAGTTTACATTTAATTTCAAATTTTCAACCAAACCGGTGTTTTTCAATTTTCCTACCTATAAGCCACGTAGAGACGAACTAGAGCAAACAGTTAAAATTACAAAAATGACACAATAAATCAAGTCTAGTCAGATATAACAGAGGTAACACATCTAATCATATCAAATTATAAAATATAATTTGCCTGGCAAAAAATTAAAATCTGATTTGTCAGTACTCTTTTTTTTTGCGATCTTGCTAATAGATACTGAAAAATTAGAAGGGCTACAGTGGGACAGTCAGAGGTATCGTTACTTTTGACTTTGACTGAAATGACTATTGTTTTATATCATTAAATGTGAAATTTCGTGCTGAAGATATTAGACTGCTAGTAACTATCGCTGAAAGATTAATGGTTTTAGAAATTTTTAATCTATAACACATTGGAGTAGCTAGTAAGCTGTAAAAATTATTCATTTCTGTCGTATTTCAGCTTCTCTTTGACCTTAGACATCTTACCGGCGCGGCGTTGTTTTTAGTTAGATCTCATTGGTTGTAGGGAATTTTTATAACCTTGCCCCTTTACTTTAGTTTATCTGTATCTTTCTGCTAAGTTATTTGCTTCTATCCGAATACGTTTTTGTTTATATTTCATGGCCTGCTGGTTTGCTTATAGGTAGGGAAATTGAAAAACACCATTTTGATTGAAACCTCGAAATTAAGTTTTTAGTAGATCTACTGATTTTATTGTTCATCTATTGACCTAATATTTGCTCTGGTCACATTAAATAAAAGTAGGGCCCCTGCGGGGCCTCTCTGAACCCCGGGGCCCGGGGCTCCAGCCCCTTTGGCCCCATCGTTAATCCAGGCATGAGTCCTTTGTGGCCATCCATTATGACATTATCGTAGAATATAGAAATACACATGTAATGTATTTTTAGATGAAGAGTTATTATACTTGTACTCAAGCAAACCTTACAAAGCTTATCTCAAAAAAATGAAGCCAAGTTGATTGACTCAATACTTCCCACACATTACGCTGATACCAGTTTATTATTTTCCCATAGCAGGAAGCTTTAGTCTGAGATCCCTTGCAACCAAATAATCGCCAGCCCCCCCCCCCCCCCCTAAAACTTATGCCGCTAGGTCTTTCCTTCACAGGTCAATGGACGGCCTATTATCGATACTTCTCAGTTTTACAACCTCTCACCCCCCAACCACCTCACTTTCACCCCCACCCAACAATCTGGTAGGAAATGATCAGGAACCCCTAGAACATCTAAAAACCGAATTTGAGTTGTTTTCATACTTTTCGTTCTTTGATTATTGCTACGATGCCACTGACACGATTTTTAACAAACATACGCGTTTTCCATTCTCACCACGGTAACAATATACTGTGTCAAAATTTCATTAGAATCAATTTAATAGTGTTCACATTACAAAATACAAAACGATTTAAACCCATAAATTCTCGTATAGTATACAGAAAATTCTAAGTCCCTTAGTTTCCGTAATAGGCTAGGCAATGTTCGGATGGTCCTAAAAAGGTGATTTGTGTCGCTAGATCTTCCTTCACAGGTTAGTGGATAGCCTATTATGAGTACAAGAAATTTTTTAATTTTTCAGCCCCCAACCCCCCAACCACCCCAATTTCACACCCACCCAAAAAAACGCAGAAAATGATCAGAAACCTCTAAAACGCTTAAAAACGAAGTTTGAGCTGATTTAGATTTTTAGTTTTTTTATTATCTCTGCGCCACCACTGGCACGATTCATCAAAACCATACGCGTTTTCCATCTTCGCCATGGTAGCAATGCTGTTTCAAAATTTCATTAAAATCAATTCAACAGTTTCCTCGTTACAACGATCTAAAGCATGTTTACATCAGAAAAAAGTTTGGATGGACCTAAAAAAGTTATTTGTCGCCAGGTCTTCCTTCACATGTCAGTGGAGAGTCTATTATGAAAGCAACAAATTTTTCAATTTTACAACCCCCCACCCCCCAACCACCCCCACCCAAAAAAAAGTAGAAAATGGTCAGGGACACCTAAAACGCCTAAAAGCGAAGTTTCAGCAATATTTATTTTTTTTTTGCTAATTACTCCGCCGCCTATGCACCGATTTTCAAAGTTATAGGAACATTACCTACTATGACCCCACAGCATACCGCTTCATCACAATCCATGCAGCGGTTACTGAGATTACGAGGATAGATGACAGACCGACAGACCGACAGACCGACAGACCGACCGGAACCAGCCTTAGGATTATCTGCAAACTTGATTAGGAAAACAACTGGAGAGTGGATCCAGAATCATTACTCTCTGAGATGGAACAACATCTCTGGTCATCTCTGTCAAGCTCGGGAACTATTTGCAAGGCCTGCAGAGAGAATATGACGATTTTGTCTCTCTTTGGGTATGAGTAACTCGAGATTGCTAGTAGGCCTATTAACGGATCACAACACCTTCAGGCGTCACTTGTTCGTGATGAGGGTGGTCAACGACCCAACGTGCACGTGGTGTAGTGAAGAGGAAGAATCCTCGGCACATATCTTGTGTCGCTAGGTTCTCACAGGCAGACTATGCTGGGCTCAAGAACCTTGGAACCAATAGAGATAAAACGGATAGGACCTAAGAATGTACTTGCTTTTGCCAAAAAGGGCAGGTCTTAGGAGCTAGCTAGGATAGAGGCGCAAAAGGGCCCATCGTGTGGCCTATGCACCAGCCACATTCCGTGCTGGATAGCCTCTGGTCCTTATTCATTCATTCATTCATTCTCCGGCTCAAGAAGTTACTTTTACCGTGCGCAAATATCATCTATACAATTTCCGTATTTCCTTCTCTACAGCACATTCATTAAACACACAATAATTTGACCAAGACTAGCTAGTCAGCAAGGCATGCAGATGAAACGGAGGAGAGAGCATCCCTCCACTCCCCTTACCCTTCTTTCTCACCGCCCTGTCACTCGTCAGATGATTGATCTGCCTGCTAATTGGATGATCGATGACACACAGTTCATCAAGAGGCCCATGCCACGGCAACCCACACAGCAGTTAACGCATAAAAATTAGTACGGTTACTGTACACTCGAGGTGGAATGCTATTTTCTGGAATATAACGTAATAGTATCATCAAATTAATAACCAATATTTTCAAACGACAGTGAGTCCTAGGGGACTTTAACGTAAAAATCGGCTAGGAGAAAAGTGGGACGTAGTAGGACAGTTTCGTCTGGGTCATGGCCGACTCTACACTAGGCCGGAGCCTTAGATGTGGCAACGTCGCTTAACTGTCAAATAGTGGGCCGGTTACCGTGGAGCGAACAGCGGGCATTCCGCGGAAAATTTAAATTCTTTTATAGTTTCAGAATAATTATTACATTTTATATGTATTAGAGTTCATCTCGGTTGATGAATTAAGAAAAATACTTTTTGAAAAAATAAGAATGGTGAAAAAATCCAGCAGTATCAGTACAAAAATGTACATGTATTTAGATTTATAGATTTTCCTCTCCCGTCTGTTAGACATTTTCCATTAGATTTCCTCCTTTTAGTTTTGTCAGTCTGTATTTTGTCTTGAACTGTTTCAGTGTAATTATTAATAAAAATATTTGCTACAATAACAACATTAATTCAAGCAGAATTTCATCAGTTTGGGGTTGACTACATGAACAAATGTGTCTAAAACAAACTCATCTATATGTATATTGATACATTCTTTTGCAATTTCCATTAAAACTGCTTTGTGCAATTGCCCAAAAACTTGCTTTTATACCTCTTGGCCTGAAATCAAAATTTTAACAATACCTATTGTGAATAAGGACTGTAATTTGAGTTGTATACTCTGATGGAAGGGATACGCCTACCAACTATAAGCTGTATATATTTGATATACCTATCAAGTAATTTTGTCCTTCATGTTCTACCTATAATTTTTGTAATGACAAGAAAATTTATACAGGCTGATATTTCATCAATTTGTAAAACAATGTACTTCTCCTCTGCAACAGTTTTGATGTAAGGCATATTCTCTGCCAGGTGCAATTTTTAAAGAACTGCAAAGTTTTGAGGAATATTTAGGATGGTGGTAAAATTTGCAACTCATTCTCTCTCACAAAATTGTAAACTTTCTTTGGCTGGACATAGAAAAGGTTTTAGCATTAAATCAACAGAAAACCTATTTGATAATAGTGTGCCATAATATTTTCTATTTGAGTCCAACAGGATATTCTTAGTGACAGTGGTAAAATCTAACTCAAATCACCAACAAATTATGATTTATTGATTTAAAGGAATGTCTATATTCATTGATACTAATGCCACCTACATCTGATGTCTGGTTCATCGTAGTCAAACACTACAAAATAAAAATAAACGCAACCTATTTCCTGCTGCCACTTCCAGTTCCACTTAAATGAACACTCAATTTACTTTGTAAATTTTCACTTAAGCTAGAAAAATTCACTATTAGGTCACTTTGAGGCCATTCTTGCTGGTCTTGATTTCCCTTCACTATCAAATCTTTTCGTAGGTGCGCCCAGATGTGTTCTAATAGAACTATATTTTTCTGTGGTATTTCGAAGGTCGAGAAAACATTGTAGGTACCACATTGTGCTTTAAAATAGGTCTTATCATTGGAAATGTTTGTAAATCATTGTCTTTATTCTTATAAATATAACCAGCCCTTACGAGGAATACCTTTCACCCACTTCTGTTTGAAATGCTCGTCTTGAGGAAAATTGAACACCCTAATTTGTCCTTTATTGGAAGTACAATGCTAGTGCAACCTGGTACTACACACTTTGCAGGCATCTTTTTATCTTTATAGTTTCGTTTGTGCAGGTAAATAATTAAAAACACATTAAAATCATCTTCCAATCTTCTTTTTCACTCTGGAAGATTACACTAATGTCTTAAAAACAAATAAAAGCTCGGCCCAGCTCGGCCCGCTATTCAGTGTTACCATATTTCAATGCTCCGGCCTAGTGAGTAGAGTCTGCCATGTCTGGGTCAATAAAATGGGTACAAGAGGAGATTGACAGTTTTGTACAGATACGAACCTGTTTATTGCCAATACGTGATTGAAACAGCACAGACATTAACACCGATCATAATATTATAGTCATGGACTTTCGAATGAAAAGAATCAAAACCATCAGTGAGCCGCAGATGACTCCTAAAAGTGACACCATAAAACTTCTAACACTAAGCGTACACGCCAAAGTAGGCTCGAAGATCGGATGTGAAATGGCAAAAATAAAAAAATGGAAGAAAAACCGGACATGAGGACAATCTAGAATAGGATGGAGTCTTCCATGACACAGATTCAGGTGAGAGACATCGGACATCCTGAAACGAATATGAAAGAGAAATGGATGAACACCGAAATCCTAGAACTGATAAATGAGAGAAGACACCATAAGGCAAATCCAACGCTATATAATCAACTGAACAGAATAAGCAGCGATATAAAAGAACAAAGGTTGTCCTTGAAATGTGATGAGATCGAGATGCTTCAAGAAAAGTATGATAGATTCAACCTATACAAAAAAAAAGTAAAAGAAATGGTGAACTGCAACAAGACACGTCCACCAACCATCTTGCGAAATGGCAATGATGCAGCTGTTCTAGGAATAGAGAATAAACTCCAGAGATGCAAGTAGCATGTGAAAGAGCAACTTAATGACAGTAGACCGAATACAGCACAAGAACTCAATGAACATATTAACGAAGAAAGGACCCGATGTTACCAAAGATGAAATAACGACGAAATTAAAGCCCAGAAGGATGGAAAAGCCACCTGCCCAGATAATATTTACCTCGAAGTTATAAAACTCATGGCAGAAGAAGGAGAGGGTCTGCAGCTCTTAACCTTAATATTCAATGCTATCTACCATTCAGCAAATATCCCAACAGATTTATTGTTTTCATTATCCTACCAAAGAAAACACATGCTTCAAATTGTAATGCTTACCGCATAACTAGCCTGATGTCCATACACTCAAAATATTCCTCAGATTAATACACCTTAGAATATACAAGAAGTGTGGAAATAAACTGGAAGAAACTCAAACTCGCTCTTAAGCGTCATCACACAGTGACAGTGCAGAGACATGAACGTCAATATAGTCGCTTGTTTTATAGTATTATAAAAAAAACCTTTGATTGTATCAAACAAAATCAATAGGAGTCCTCAAAACTACTGGTATAAGTAGAGAAGTTCAGTTAATCGCAAATCTTTACTAAAGGCAAGACGCAGTAGTAAAAATTGAGGGATCATTATCAGAAGCGACCAAGATTAAAAGGGGTGTAAGACAGGGCTGCGTATCATCGCCACTCTTATTCTGAGGCTGTTTTCAAAGAAGCTCTAGAAGGAATGGTTCATCTAATCATTATCAATGGTAGTACGGTGGAAGAAGTATCTGCATACAAATATCTGGGGTGTATTGTAAATGAGGTATGTGACGCGAAGAAAGAAGTCAGATGCCGCATTGAACAGGTATTTACGAGTATGAGAAGATTTTTCATATGGTCAGATCTCATTTAAGACTTCAGATACGCATGGTCAGAAGCTACATTTTCTTCGTTCTCCTGTACGGATGTGAAAGTTGGACTCTAGATTTTAATCTGTTGAAAAACCTCAGTAGACCTATTTAGATTACATTTAGCAGAAAGCCTTCAACTGTGAATCCTATGAAAGCCTGAACATAAGCTGAGATCTGTTACATTCATTCGTTTGGTGGTTAGTATGACTTATCACGTTTCCAGCAACTAAATGCAGTCAATAAAGTACATTTCAATAGTCAATGAGATATCCAAATACCTCATTGCTTGGACGAACTTTGGGACGTGTGTCATTATTTAACACTATCTACTTATCGCCACGAACTTCTGGAATGTCAACTTAGGCTTCGTTTTTTAATATTAATGGTGGCAGTAATAGAATAATACTGTTGTCAACAGGCTTGCGGCTTGATGGAAGTGGAAATATTAAATAGATTATGTTCTCTAGATTAGAAAGTATATGCTTCCATTACGCAAATCACATTCTAAAGTACCTTTTTGAAATAGAGTACCTAATATTAAAAAGGTATTATGTTTAAATCAATCAAAATCATGAAATATTAAAGCGGCAAACAAATTGATGTAGATAAGGGAGCTATAAAAATTTACGGGAAGTTTAACAATCGTATCGTGACTAGTAGCTGTCTATAATGACTGGCCTATAACCAGCCGATGTTCGACTAACGAAGGAAGGTTTATTAATGACGCCACGATCGGTTTTTGTGGTTGGAGGAGAAACGGGGAAAGCGTGGTGGAGGAAAGTGGAGAAAAACTGAGTGAAAATGACCTAGCTGTCGATCATTTCTTCATTAATACTGGGTATGAGTATCTGAATCAGAAAGCATACGTATCTGCAACTGACTAAGATAAACACTATATGTGTTAGTCAGTTAGTTGATATAAGTGGATAAACATAATATATGGCTATCTGGATGCATTATGTGCATCTAGAAGATTCAGAAAAGGTTGATTCGAAGTAAGGACGTCAGTTCTGCCCTCTTTGTTGTTTTAGGCCACGATAGCATGGAACCTCAGGGTGCTATGACAACTTAGATCACCGTTAGCACTCACTCAACCTTGATATAAGTAAAGATAATCTTGGCGAATCGATATGGCCAAATGTAACTCCCAATATTTTATTATACCAAAGAATTGCTTTTAATATGCTCTTTCATCTTTGTATAGCACTTGTTGTACCTACAACCATCAACAATAACTAAATTGTAAGGTCATGGTATTATTTGATTAAATCAAAACCCTGAATCATCGAGATAATAAAGTCAAGTATGCTGAGGAAACAATTTTGTAGGCGTAATGTATAATTATCAAGCAGATTTATCAGGTATGCTTTGAAAAATTGACGGTTTTCATAACCTGCTCAATAATTCTGTACTGTGTGAAAAACGAGCTTTAAAAATTAATTTTTCTATTGAGGGTATTTAGGAGAATCTTTGAGAAATTGCCTACCTGTCTCTAGAATATATCAACTACGAATAGCAATATCCAGAACGGACGCACTCTAAAACCAATGCGTTTGAAAGAATGAAGAATCATTTTATTTGGACCGTGTCGTTTAATATTTCATAGCCTACCTGATAGATCTGCTTGATAATTATGCATGACGTCTATAAAATTATTTCCCCAGCACACTTGACCTATATTATCTCGTAAATCCAGTGTTTTGTCTTGATCAAGTACTATTATGGCCTTATATTTGGTTGTTTGTTAAGCGAAAATTAAATTTGATAGTATTTTCTCATTTTCTCAAAATAAATGAATTTTAGTAAACAAATAGAAGGTATATTTAAAATTTGTAGAAAAATCGAAATATCTCAGAAACTAATGAATTCAGCCATAAAAAGTACTATATAAAAATGAAAGAGCATATTAAAGGCAATTCTTTGGTGTAATAAAATATTGGGGGTTACATTTAAAAAAAAGAGAGAAAATCTAGATTTTGCATTCTACATCACCCTGTCTACCAATATGCGTCGCGAGCTTTTTTTATAGCCGATTTCAAAACCAAATGATATTTTTTATCCATCCGTTTAAAAGAAATGATTTTTGATTCATCACTTTTTGATATACAGTACGTTCATTTGACAGCGATTTGGATATAAAAATGGTCATAACTTTTGAAATACCCTGTATAAAGTAACAATACCCTATATTGTAAGAATGGAAATGATTAGTAGAATTTTAGTATAAAATAATATATAGGGTGTCTCATTTGAAAAAATGCATGTTTCAATCAAAATATTTTCTGAGCAAGGAGCATATCCGTGGCTAACACTATTATATACAACTATACTAATATATATACAACTTTTTTCGATATCTTCTATAGTAGTGGTGTTATCTACCGAGCCGGAACTAAAAACTCACCCTGTATGTAGCTTTTTATTGATGGAGCAGTAAAGTGCAGTAAAATAAAAGATATTTATAAAGGTTCAAACTAGAGTATTTACAAAATATTATTAAGATGACGTAATAGCATACGGGTATACATAAATCTGTCGATATCTCACGGTTTAAGTGGCCCCAGTTCCCAGATATAAGGAAAAAGGACCTCCAAGTCTCCTACACCGTATACACCGTAATATTCCTATTAAACTACCATTAGGGGTTTGGGTACATTAAAATAATGCCAGAGTCCCCAACTTGACGAAATTAAAGTATAAGTGTCATACTAAATTTACGATGATGGCTTTTCAGGGAAAAACTTTCTCGTATAGTGAATAATGTATACGTATGGAGGAGAGTTTTAGGCTAATTTCTGCTGGAGGGATTTTTAATATTTCACTCGTTGATGGAAATTGGAGCTAATGAAGATGAATGTAGCATTTTTTTGTTTTCAGTTTAGATAAAGTCTTGCATGTCTGGTAAGCTCATCACGATTGTTATTAAAGTTTGTAGTTCTTAAGCTTTAGGTGACAATAATGGAACTATTATGTTACTTTTACTACGTTCCAAAATCCCATCTATCCAATGAACAGATGAATTTTCGAGGATAGTCACGTGATTCCAGATGTTACGGATGTTGGAATATTCATGAAACGGCAAAGATCTTTCTTTTGACAATTTTGACATATCACATAACCTGTGCTATTTTCTCAGAGTCAGAGTGTCAGAGTAGTCGTACCCGTTAGAATGTTAATGCATACAAATAAAGCAGAATAGGTTATGTTAAGTTGTTAGCTGTCAAGTGAAAAATATCTCTTGACAGTCTACAGAGCATATCGAGGTCTTTGATGAGATTTTGGAACGTAGTTTTTAATTACTAAAATGAGGTTGCAGAAACTATTGACTAGTTAATATCTGTGAAGTGGTGAAATGCTTATTATAAATTTGTAGAGATGATCGAGAATAGTTCAAGGCATAACATGGTTACGTCGTTTTGCAAAATTCGCAATTTGTAGGAGGGTTGCACAATCCACAGCCCAAATAAGGTAAATGAACAGAAAAAAATCAAGCTGTGAGGTACGATGAACTGAAGAATTCAATTAACAGGTACTAAGTTACACAATTCTATAGATTTTGACCGTACTATTCATTGGTACAGCTTTTAACTGAATTCAAAAGACCATTTAATTTTAACAGTCTCGTCAAAGCTGCCGCATTTTATGCTTAGTAATACGGCAGAGTTACAGTCTTCCAAATTTCATAATCTCTGCGACATTCAATTTCTTCCTGACATCTACTTATATCGAAAATGGTGATTTACATTTCGTGTTTTTGGCACACTCTGTATAACATGAAAATATTTTTAAAATGTAGCCCTTATGGGTCTCTATCCATCCGAAATTATTATTTTCTTTTTTATCGAATACTTTAGCCATAATGCTCCGTGTCGAATAACGTGAATAACCCTGTAGACGTCTGTTTTCGATCGTATGTAGGTGCCTCAACTAGCCCACTAACTGAAACCAAAGAGTAATAATATTTAACATGCGTATGAATGAATGAATAAGGACCAGAGGCTATCCAGCACGGAATGTGGCTGGTGCATAGGCCACACAATGGGCCCTTTTGCGCCTCTATCCGCGCTAGTTCCTAAGACCTGCCCTTTTGGCGAAGGCAAGTACATTCCTAGGTCCTATTCGTTTTATCTCTATTGGTTCCAAGGTTCTTGAGCCCAGCATAGTCTACCTGTGATAACCCAGGGTTTCACAGCGACACAAGATGTGTGCCGAGGGTTCTTCCTCTTCACCACACCACGTGCACGTTGGGTCGTTGACCACCCTCATCACGAACAAGTGACGCCTGAAGCTGTTGTGACCCATTAATAGGCCTACTAGCAATCTCAAGTTACTCCTATCCAGAGAGAGACAAAATCGTCCTATTCTCTCTGCAGGCCCTGCTAATAGTTCCCGAGCTTGACGGAGATGACCAGAGATGTTGTTCCATCTCAGAGAGTGTTGATTCTGGATCCACTCTCCAGTTGTTTTCCTAATCAAGTTTGCAGATAGTCCTAAGGCTGGTTCTGGGCCCACAAACCTGTCACCGGATCCCATCCTGGCCAGATGATCCGCCATTTCGTTACCCTTTACCCCAGCGTGCCCAGGTACCCACATCAGTGATACCTTGTGCTTAGCTGAGATGTCGTCAAGAGCCCTCCTGCACTCCAGGACCAGTCCCGACGTTATTTTCCAAGCACTCAGTGCTTTGATGGCTGCCTGACTGTCAGAGCAGATAGTAATCCGCCTCCATTGTCCCTCAAACGAATTTGATTTTTCCCAGAAAGATAGAAAGTTGTCTGAGACGTCTCTAAGTCACAGAATGGAAGATTCAGCGTTTTTTATTCACATTTCAAAAAATTATCCAACAGTTTCAGCATGTTTCCTCAACTCTGCCCTCATGACGATGCTGGTGAGTCACCCGGAACCCGGAACCCTCAACCAATTTTTTAGGGGTTATGACTTTCTCTTTATTCCGCTAGCCGATCCTCAAAAAACCAAGACACTTTTTAAAATTTCCTGTGCAGTACGTCTGATACCTCAATCTCAGGTAGTCAGACATGGGGGGTAAGACGTCAATGGTCAGACAGCACAAATCTTGAAAGGCATTTCGCTCCATAAATAGCAGATTCAGCACGTTCCCTCAATTCTGCCCTCATGACGATGCTGGTGAATCACCCGGAACCCGGAACCCTCAGTGTAGCTAAAAGCCAATTTTTTAGGGGTTATGACTTTTTCTTTGCTTTTTGCAAATTATTCCGCTAGCAGTGCACCGATCCTCAAAAAACCAAGACACTTTTCTAAATTTCCTGTACAGTACGTCTGCTACCTCAACCTCAGGTAGTCAGACATGGGGGTAAGACGCCATTGGGCAGACAGCACAAATCTGTAAGCCTCGTGGCCACTAGCAAATAAAATTGCTAGAGTTGCTCTCGCAAGTCACTTGCGTAGCGTGTGCACGACGTCATTAGAGAAATATTGCAGCAAAATTACTTGCTGTGGATCATTTCACTCCCGTTTGCACATAAAGGACTTGCGACTTGCTGAGAGCTTGTAGTGTTCACGGTTACTCTCAGGAAATTAGTTTGCCACCAAGATTTCGAGCCTGTTCCGAAAGTCTTGCAGCAAGTAGTGTTGTAAATCGAGCAAATATGGAGGAGTTCAACTGGACGAAAGAAGACACGTGCCTTTTGATTGAAAATTTTGAATTATATCCTGAATTATGGAATGTACATACTTCAGAATTTAAGGACAGATTCAAAAAGCAGAATGCATTACACAAATTGGCCGACTTATTTAATACTTCTACAGCAGAAATTCAAAGGAAGCTACATGATTTGAGAACGCAAATTAACCAAGAGTGGAGAAAAATTCAAAAAAAGAAAAATGGACAAGGGACTAATGAAATATATAAGAGTACTTGGGAGTTCTTTGACTCATTAAAGTTTATAATTGACTCAAATATACAGAATACTACGGAAGATAATCTGGTAAGTTGACAGTCGATTTTTAGAAAAAAAGAATGTTATGTTGTATTTCTAGCAGTAATTGTAGCAATGGTCGGAAGGTACCTAAATAATTAGGCTAGGTCCGGTTCAGCACTATTCTTAATTGACTCTCGTTCTTACAACTCTCCGTAGGCAGGCAACCCGTCATATACGCTCCATAGGATCTTCATTTCTCAATTCAGTAAGCAACTTTTCGTGTATCCCTAGAGTAGCTTTACGTTGAATCCACTTTCTCACACAACATTTTCTCCGCCTTTTACTGTCTCTTGTTTTCTTTTTTTTTTTTAACTAAATATACCACAACTACCACCGCAGCTGCAGACTTTGCGTACGACATCCTATCATCTATAGTGTACACGAAATCAGAACAATCAAGCCCAAGTGAACTTGCGAGAGCAACTTCCTAGATTAAATTTGCCAACAATTAAAAGATAGTGTAGACAGACAAGCAAGTACTTGCTGCAAAAACTATCGCAAGTTACTTGCAAGTGGACACGAGCCTATAAAGGCATTTCGCTCCATGGAGGTCCAATTTGTCCTTGATGCACCTGCAACATCCACTTGCTACCAGTATCGGTACGAGGCTGGCAATCTCAAGCAGCCCCTGCCGCCAACGAGCGTTCAGCAGAGACAGACTGTGGCTTTTTATGTCACCTTAATTAAATCCCTTTCTGACACTGAGAACGCCAGTCGGATTTCGCTACGTGATGTGGTTTTCCAAGTGCAAATTGCTGCCGTCAAGGGGTCAAAGGCGTCCTGGGAGGAGGGGCTTGCACCGCCGTTACCGACTGTATTATTTATTTCTTGTTAAAATCTGCTTTCCGGAGGAGATGTGAGTAGAATTCGGTTAATGCAGTTTCTTGTTCGATGGAGGAGGAGACATTATTAGAACATGGAGGACTACAAACGCTTAGTGTCCGGTTATCCAAAGAAGCGGACTACATACAGGGTGAGTATTTAGTACCGGCTCGGTCGATAACTCCGCTACTGTAGAAGACATCGAAAAAAGTTGTATATAAAAGTTGTAGCCACGGATATGCTCCTTGCTCAGAAAATATTCAGATTTATACAGGGTGATCCGTAACTACGTGGTGATACAAACATATATTTTTTTAAATGAGACGCCCTATATATTGTCCCATTTTTAGATTCTACTAATGATTTCTCTTCTCACCATATAAGATATTATTATTATACAGGGTGATTTAAAAGTTATGACCATTTTTATATCCAAATCGCTGGCAAACGAACGTACTGTGTATCAAAAAGTAATGACTCAAAAATTATTTTTTTCAAATGAAAAGATTAAAAATATCCTGTAGCTCTAAAATCGGCTACAAAAAAAGCCCGCGACGCATATTCGTATACAGGGTGATATAGAATGCAAAATCAAGATTTTTCTCTTTTATTTTAAATGTAACCCCCAATATTTTATTATAACAAAGAATTTCTCTTAATATGTTCTTTCATCTTTGTATAGCAATTATTGTACCTACGTCCATCAATTTCCGAAATATTTCGATTTTTCGGTAAATTTAAAATATAGCTTCTATTTGTGTACTGAAATTTATTTATTTTAAACTTGAATTTGTTTTTTGTTTATAGAGCAACTAAATTATAAGGTCGTGATAATATTTAATGAAGTTAAAGCCCTAAATCATCGAGATAATAAAATCAAGTAAGCTGGGGACACAATTTTGTAGGCGTGATGCATAATGTAGGGAACCAATAAGAGCTCACTGGTACAAAACAATAGCATCCGCTCGTAGTCATCAGACCACGAAAGGACGATTCTCATTGGTTCCCTACAGGTGACGTCATCATCGGCTATTTAAAATTACAGTACAATTTTCTTTTTAGTGTTATTCTCATTTGGATCAAGTTTTCTGCTGACTTTTTACAGTAAACGGTCCTATGTATCATCAAAAATAATACCGCGGTAAATAAATTGATCGATTTGAGATCACGGTATAGGCCCATTATCAAGCAGATTTATCAGGTAGGCTTTAAAAAATTGACAGTTTTGATAGCCTGCTCAATAATTCCGTACTGTGTGAAAAACCAGCTTTGAAAATTAATTTTTCCATTGAAGGTATTTAGGAGAATCTTTGAGAAATTGCCCATCTGCCTCTATAGTAGAAGATCCGAATATAGGTCGACCGTCACCGAACTGGTTAATGGATGAGAAGCATTTTATATTAAATTTAATATGTTAAGAAACATATCGCGAGTGGGTTGGCTGAAAAATTTCAGTCCAGGATATGATTAATTAAATATTGAAAAATTAATTTTTTTTTAAATATTTCACTGGTTTGGATAATAGACAAATCACATACCAATCGAAAATATGAAGCCCATAGAATATGCAGACGTTAGGTTGGCTACGTTTTTCCCGTCCCAACTATAGGGTAGGCAGGTATAATCAGGTAAATCAATAATAGTAATTTGCACCGGTGTGGTTAATGCATGAAACTTATATCAAAATAAAGATAATTTTATTGCAAACACGTCGATATGGGGTTGTCTGCAAAAAATCAGTCTGAAATTCCGGTTGTCGAATTTTAAATATTCAAAATAATGCTGCCAGTGAATACGTGCGCCAGAGAGGTCCAAGCGAACATAACATAACATAATCATTTTCCACGAAATCGAAGACTTCATAAATAGGGCATTCCATTCAAAATTATGACGTAAAATTGGTAAATCTGACACCACTGATGTTAGGGTTTTCGAATTCTGTATGTTCAAAAACCGCCAAGTATTGAATTTCATCCCTCCAGCTGTCGCAGTTTTGGAAATACTTAAGCGTTCCGGTACCGTTTACTGAAAAAGTGTTGCCGTACCTCAGTAATTAATAGAAACAAAATTTCGAAATTGTGAAATCCTACTAAGTTCGACATGTGCAATTCATTGCAACACAAATAAGTAGAGGATTCCATTTAAAATAAGTTAAAGTCGGGGATATTTGTTTAAAAATTTGAAAACTTGGCAACGCCACAAACGCGAAAAAAAAATATTACAAGGCGAGATAGGGTATTAATAAATATTTCGATTTAAAAGAAAACATACAGGGTGTTATATTTAAAAAAAACAAAGTAAAATGACCTTCAAATTACCGTAATTTAAAATTCTGCCAAAAACATCCTGTAGACACAAATTGCTGGTAACATCCAAAATAATATCCACTTAATATTCATGTAACTCGCTGTATAATGTTATTGAGAAAAGTTCAAGGAATATATCAATTTGGACGTATTACTTGCGACCTTGCAAATCCGGATATTAATAGAAAATAAATTATAACTTTGCGACGCCGCAACCGATCCCAAAAATATTTTAGGGTCGAATAGAGATCAATGATGGAAACTAAAAGAATTTAAGAAAAAGTTAGAGTTCCATATAAAAAAATCAAGCTGATCACTATCCTACTTTCCCGCAATACCCTGTATATTCTAAAATATTTTTAGAATATGCGTCTCAAGTAACCAAATAACTTTTGTATTTGACATTTTCTTTTATCTGGTATACCTTGCGAGATATCGAACACTAACTGGACACCCAGTTTAATGGTACATTTTGCTTAACTACACAACAAACACAAATATGGGATGGGACACAGCAAGTGTTTACACCCAAGATGCTTTGTGTACCAGTTTACATTTTTAGCCTGAGCAAAATGTTTGTTGTCCTCTTATTCAAGTGAATGTTGTGAATCCGTCTCTGTTTGGTAACCACCCCCAAGCGCTAAGAATTTTATGGCTCGTCGCGCCACCATAGCTGCTGTGCGCTATCTAGCTGGTCCCCGCGTTCTCGACCATAATCATGTGTCTTGATTAGCACCGTTTTGTACATAAGAAGGCACCCCACTCCACCCCTCTTTCGTCCTATCCTCCCCAGAATTGAATATCTGTGTTTGCCTCAAGGATCGTCCTAGGCGTGGTTTTTGTGCTAATATTGCCGTCTGCGGATTTATTTAGTGCCACGGATTAAGCTGGCGACACCGTTCTTGAGTGTTGGATAAGAGTGTGTGTGGAATAGTACAAGAAGGTTAGGTTAGGTTGAAAGTGAGTGGGACAGAGCTGCCTCCTTCCACTGCGACTCAATTGTGTTTATTGTGGCTCACACCTTTTTAAAGTTCACCATACAGTCCGCACCTTTTTACGAAGGTGATCAAAGTGAAGGGTGAAACTTCCTTGAAGTCATGAGGTTCCAGTTGGGCAAATCCGAATGTCTGGAACCTAGCATTATCCAGTACTGGACACGAGCAAAGAATATGCTCCGCTGTTTCGTCCTCCACGTAGCAGAAGCGACAGTATGAAGTTTTTTCCAGATAGTACAAGAAAGGTGAGACTTGTGAGCTGAAACTAGCAGCATGACAAATACAAATAAATAGTTTGATTGACTTTGGCTTCAAATACGTTACCACTTGGATAACTGTTTTGGTCACTATAAAATGTGCTATAATGTGAGTATAAGACTTGGGTTGCCTTTTTTTTTGAGATTCACAACGAAAGCTGATTCTATTATTATTAGTCAGTTCTATTGTGAATGAGGCATACACACAGCAACATCTGTCGTTCTGTCAAATACTTACCCTTGGATTCAGTGGGACGTTACACTCAGCATTCCTCAAATACACCGATGTTTTATCCAATGGGAAGTGTATAGTTGGTAGCGAATTATATCGTATTGTCGATTCAACTACAAGATGTCATAGGACTCCAATGAATAGTTCAATCGCAGCCTGTCGTTGAATCGAATCTGTGTTTGGTATTTGATTCTAAACTACTTTCTTTTCCTTGGATTTTATTGCGAGGGCAGCTGATTGATTCGTTTGGATGTTTAATTGTGTAATTTTGTATGAAGTTATAAGGAGCATGAGATAAGAATTAGACATGAGCCTGCACCAGTTGTTGCATTTTTACCTGAAATATAACTGTCTGACCAACCTAAATACCTACATTCAAATGTAGCCCCAACTTCTCAGTAGGTCGTCCACTCAATTTAGAACTGGACACATTTAAATCACACAATGATGATGCAATACGCAAAACCACGAGATGACACAACACGGCTAACATCGAAACAACACAACGAAACAACCTCGTCCATGTTGGCGGGTTGGCGCCGATAATAATACTGAGATGATCCGCCTGTTCTTTCTTTTTACGTACATTGAATCGAGACATCAGTCCCGCCGAAAACTGATTATAGTTCAGCGAACAAAAAGGGCCATTGAAAGAAAATTAATTTTTATCAGATGAATTATCAAGAACTGCTGTTGCAGTAATAATTGTTGTACATTGAATAGATTGTATGCTTTACTTAAATGAAACATAGGGTAAATTTCGGAAACAAAAGGATGTTTTGATTGCATCATATGTCAATACTGGTATTAGAAGGATTATACATATCCTCAGAACGAATATAAAATTATTTTGAATTTATTGGCGTACTTGTGACTACTTCGAATATAATGCTTTGCTTGAATTCACCAACAGTGTTTATAAAATACATAACTATTCTTTGTGAATACAGTTAATCGCATTATTGATACAATATGCAGGATACGCTAGGACCATAAACATTGGTAATTGATCTAATAAATGCGTTTGTATGCATAGTAAACGATAATCACTGAAACCATAACATATATTTATTATATCAATAAACTTACTTTTTGTCATTCACAAACGGTGTTTATGATATTCAGAAACTATTACTTGGGAATACAATTACTGAGACACATCTCTCAACAATTCATAAACGCTCGTTTATTGGATACATAAAACCGTTGGTTGACGCGAATTTCATGAACAGTTTATTGTTAGCACAAACTTCTTTATTATAATTACGTACCTTTTTGGTTGAGTGTGCCAACACAAATATCCAACCATTTTTCTATAAACTCCTCATATAAATCATACCTGCTGTACAAAAACTTACCTATGGTGCTAGGTCCGGCCCTATATCCGTGCGACTTTCTGCTGTAGAAGAGTATTCACCAGGGAAATTGAGGGGAAAGAATAGGCAGTTAATATGTGGAAATTCTCATCGACCCGTATTTCTTACTACGGAAACCACTCTCGCCTGCTTATTGACAAACACGACACATTTTTTTGAAATTATAGAACTCCAATGGAATCCAACATTTAATAATAGTTTCTATAACTAACCGGTAAAAAGTACATTTGCTGCAATGGTAATAATAGTTACTCAATATCCATATTATTCCATCGAATTTGATTGGCACTTGAATTAAATCTATACACTTAGGATATACTATGACCTTTTTCAAAGTACAAACATTTTACAAAAATTGATTTCAAATCAAAAAGTTTCGGTTCCTCAGATTTTGAAGGTCACCCTACAAATCTAAAATCGTTATCTGGCTTCCCATCAGGATGAAAACTCACGTAATGTATAGCTTAAATGTGCTTATTACAAATCCAGGCGTTGTTTCCAGTTTCAGCCTCAGGTAACAAAAATCAAAAATTTTCATATCCTCAGATTTTCAAGTTCACCCTAAAAATCTAAAATCGTTATCTGGCTTCGCATCAGGATGAAAACTCGCGTAATGTATAGTTTAAGTGTGCTTCTTACAAATCCGGCCGTTGTTTTCAGGTTTAGCCTCAGGTAACAAAAATCAAAAATTTTCGGTTCCTCAGATTTTGAAGTTCACCTTAAAAATCTAAAATCGTTATCTGGCTTCCCATCAGGATGAAAACTCGCGTAACGTATAGTTTGAGTGTGCTTATTACAAATCCGGCCATTGTTTTCAGGTTTAGCCTCAGGTAACAAAAATCAAAAATTTTCGGTTCCTCAGATTTTGAAGTTCACCCTAAAGATAGAAAATCGTTATCTGGCTTCCCATCAGGATGAAAACTCGCGTAATGTATAGTTTAAGTGTGCTTATTACAAAACCGGCCGTTGTTTTCAGTTTCAGCCTCAGGTAACAAGAATCAAAAATTTTCGGTTCCTCAGATTTTGAAGTTCACCCTAAAGATCGAAAATCGTTATCTGGCTTCCCATCAGGATGAAAACTCGCGTAATGTATAGTTTAAGTGTGCTTATTACAAATCCGGCCATTGTTTTCAGGTTTAGCCTCACGTAACAAAAATCAAAAATTTTCGGTATCTCAGATTTTGAAGTTCACCTTAAAAATCTAAAATCCGAGCTAAAATCGTTATCTGGCTTCCCATCAGGATGAAAACTCGCGTAATGTATAGTTTAAGTGTGCTTATTACAAATCCGGCCGTTGTTTTCAGTTTCAGCCTCAGGTAACAAAAATCAAAAATTTTCGGTTCCTCAGATTTTGAAGTTCACCCTAAAGATCGAAAATCGTTATCTGGCTTCCCATCAGGATGAAAACTCGCGTAATGTATAGTTTAAGTGTGCGTATTACAAATCCGGCCGTTGTTTTCAGTTTCAGCCTCAGGTAACAAAAATCAAAAATTTTCGGTTCCTCAGATTTTGAAGTTCACCCTAAAGATCGAAAATCGTTATCTGGCTTCCCATCAGGATGAAAACTCGCGTAATGTATAGTTTAAGTGTGCTTATTACAAATCCGGCCATTGTTTTCAGGTTTAGCCTCACGTAACAAAAATCAAAAATTTTCGGTTCCTCAGATTTTGAAGTTCACCTTAAAAATCTAAAATCGTTATCTGGCTTCCCATCAGGATGAAAACTCGCGTAACGTATAGATTGAGTGTGCTTATGACAAATCCGGCCGTTGTTTTCAGGTTTAACCTCAGGTAACAAAAATCAAAAATTTTCGGTTCCTCAGATTTTGAAGTTCACCTTAAAAATCTAAAATCGTTATCTGGCTTCCCATCAGGATGAAAACTCGCGTAACGTATAGTTTGAGTGTGCTTATTACAAATCCGGCCATTGTTTTCAGGTTTAGCCTCAGGTAACAAAAATCAAAAATTTTCGGTTCCTCAGATTTTGAAGTTCACCCTAAAGATCGAAAATCGTTATCTGGCTTCCCATGAGGATGAAAACTCGCGTAATGTATAGTTTAAGTGTGCTTATTACAAATCCGGCCGTTGTTTTCAGTTTCAGCCTCAGGTAACAAGAATCAAAAATTTTCGGTTCCTCAGATTTTGGAGTTCACCCTAAAGATCGAAAATCGTTATCTGGCTTCCCATCAGGATGAAAACTCGCGTAATGTATAGTTTAAGTGTGCTTATTACAAATCCGGCCATTGTTTTCAGGTCTAGCCTCACGTAACAAAAATCAAAAATTTTCGGTATCTCAGATTTTGAAGTTCACCTTAAAAATCTAAAATCCGAGCTAAAATCGTTATCTGGCTTCCCATCAGGATGAAAACTCGCGTAATGTATAGTTTAAGTGTGCTTATTACAAATCCGGCCGTTGTTTTCAGTTTCAGCCTCAGGTAACAAAAATCAAAAATTTTCGGTTCCTCAGATTTTGAAGTTCACCCTAAAGATCGAAAATCGTTATCTGGCTTCCCATCAGGATGAAAACTCGCGTAATGTATAGTTTAAGTGTGCTTATTACAAATCCGGCCATTGTTTTCAGGTTTAGCCTCACGTAACAAAAATCAAAAATTTTCGGTTCCTCAGATTTTGAAGTTCACCTTAAAAATCTAAAATCGTTATCTGGATTCCCATCAGGATGAAAACTCGCGTAACGTATAGTTTGAGTGTGCTTATTACAAATCCGGCCGTTGTTTTCAGGTTTAGTCTCAGGTAACAAAAATCAAAAATTTTCGGTTCCTCAGATTTTGAAGTTCACCCTAAAGATCGAAAATCGTTATCTGGCTTCCCATCAGGATGAAAACTCGCGTAATGTATAGTTTAAGTGTGCTTATTACAAATCCGGCCATTGTTTTCAGGTTTAGCCTCACGTAACAAAAATCAAAAATTTTCGGTTCCTCAGATTTTGAAGTTCACCTTAAAAATCTAAAATCGTTATCTGGATTCCCATCAGGATGAAAACTCGCGTAACGTATAGTTTGAGTGTGCTTATTACAAATCCGGCCGTTGTTTTCAGGTTTAGTCTCAGGTAACAAAAATCAAAAATTTTCGGTTCCTCAGATTTTGAAGTTCACCTTAAAAATCTAAAATCGTTATCTGGCTTCCCATCAGGATGAAAACTCGCGTAACGTATAGTTTGAGTGTGCTTATTACAAATCCGGCCATTGTTTTCAGGTTTAGCCTCACGTAACAAAAATCAAAAATTTTCGGTTCCTCAGATTTTGAAGTTCACCCTAAAGATCGAAAATCGGTATCTGGCTTCCCATCAGGATGAAAACTCGCGTAATGTATAGTTTAAGTGTGCTTATTACAAATCCGGCCGTTGTTTTCAGTTTCAGCCTCAGGTAACAAAAATCAAAAATTTTCGGTTCCTCAGATTTTGAAGTTCACCCTAAAGATCGAAAATCGTTATCTGGCTTCCCATCAGGATGAAAACTCGCGTAATGTATAGTTTAAGTGTGCTTATTACAAATCCGGCCATTGTTTTCAGGTTTAGCCTCACGTAACAAAAATCAAAAATTTTCGGTTCCTCAGATTTTGAAGTTCACCTTAAAAATCTAAAATCGTTATCTGGCTTCCCATCAGGATGAAAACTCGCGTAATGTATAGTTTGAGTGTGCTTATTACAAATCCGGCCGTTGTTTTCAGGTTTAGCCTCAGGTAACAAAAATCAAAAATTTTTGGTTCCTCAGATTTTGAAGTTCACCTTAAAAATCTAAAATCGTTACCTGGCTTCCCATCAGGATGAAAACTCTCGTAATGTATAGTTTGAGTGTGCTTATTACAAATCCGGCCGTTGTTCTCAGGTTTAGCCTCAGGTAACAAAAATCAAAAATTTTCGGTTCCTCAGATTTTGAAGTTCATCCTAAAAATCTAAAATCGTTATCTGGCTTCGCATAAGGACGAAAACTCGCGTAATGTATAGTTTGAGTGTGCTTATTACAAATCCGGCCGTTGTTTTCAGGTTTAGCCTCAGGTAACAAAAATCAAAAATTTTCGGTTCCTCAGATTTTGAAGTTCACCTTAAAAATCTAAAATCGTTACCTGGCTTCTCATCAGGATGAAAACTCTCGTAATGTATAGTTTGAGTGTGCTTATTACAAATCCGGCCGTTGTTCTCAGGTTTAGCCTTAGGTAACAAAAATCAAAAATTTTCGGTTCCTCAGATTTTGAAGTTCACCCTAAAAATCTAAAATCGTTATCTGGCTTCCCATCAGGATGAAAACTCGCGTAACGTATAGTTTAAGTGTGCTTGTTACAAATCCGGCCGTTGTTTTCAGGTTTAGCCTCAGGTAACAAAAATCAAAAATTTTCGGTTCCTCAGATTTTGAAGTTCACCTTAAAAATCTAAAATCGTTACCTGGCTTCTCATCAGGATGAAAACTCTCGTAATGTATAGTTTGAGTGTGCTTATTACAAATCCGGCCGTTGTTCTCAGGTTTAGCCTCAGGTAACAAAAATCAAAAATTTTCGGTTCCTCAGATTTTGAAGTTCACCCTAAAAATCTAAAATCGTTATCTGGCTTCCCATCAGGATGAAAACTCGCGTAACGTATAGTTTAAGTGTGCTTGTTACAAATCCGGACGTTGTTTTCAGGTTTAGCCTCAGGTAACAAAAATCAAAAATTTTCGGTTCCTCAGATTTTGAAGTTCATCCTAAAAATCTAAAATCGTTATCTGGCTTCGCATAAGGACGAAAACTCGCGTAATGTATAGTTTGAGTGTGCTTGTTACAAATCCGGCCGTTGGTTTCAGTTTCAGCCTCAGGTAACAAAAATCAAAAATTTTCGGTTCCTCAGATTTTGAAGTTCATCCTAAAAATCTAAAATCGTTATCTGGCTTCCAATCAGGACGAAAACTCGCGTAATGTATAGTTTAAGGGCCCTGATTACAAATCCTGCCGTTGTTTCCAGTTTCAGCGTCAGGTAACAAAAATCAAAAATTTTCGGTTCTTCAGATTTTGAAGTTCACCCTAAAAATCTAAAATCGTTATCTGGCTTCCCATCAGGATGAAAACTCTCGTAATGTATAGTTTGAGTGTGCTTATTACAAATCTGGCCGTTGTTTTCAGGTTTAGCCTCAGGTAACAAAAATCAGAAATTTTCGGTTCCTCAGATTTTGAAGTTCACCCTAAAAATCTAAAATCGTTATCTGGCTTCCCATCAGGATGAAAACTCGCGTAACGTATAGTTTAAGTGTGCTTGTTACAAATCCGGCCGTTGTTTTCAGGTTTAGCCTCAGGTAACAAAAATCAAAAATTTTCGGTTCCTCAGATTTTGAAGTTCATCCTAAAAATCTAAAATCGTTATCTGGCTTCGCATAAGGACGAAAACTCGCGTAATGTATAGTTTGAGTGTGCTTATTACAAATCCGGCCGTTGTTTTCAGGTTTAGCCTCAGGTAACAAAAATCAGAAATTTTCGGTTCCTCAGATTTTGAAGTTCACCCTAAAAATCTAAAATCGTTATCTGGCTTCCCATCAGGATGAAAACTCGCGTAACGTATAGTTTAAGTGTGCTTGTTACAAATCCGGCCGTTGTTTTCAGGTTTAGCCTCAGGTAACAAAAATCAAAAATTTTCGGTTCCTCAGATTTTGAAGTTCATCCTAAAAATCTAAAATCGTTATCTGGCTTCGCATAAGGACGAAAACTCGCGTAATGTATAGTTTGAGTGTGCTTGTTACAAATCCGGCCGTTGGTTTCAGTTTCAGCCTCAGGTAACAAAAATCAAAAATTTTCGGTTCCTCAGATTTTGAAGTTCATCCTAAAAATCTAAAATCGTTATCTGGCTTCGCATCAGGATGAAAACTCGCGTAATGTATAGTTTAAGTGTGCTTATTACAAATCTGGCCGTTGTTTTTAGTTTCAGTCTCAGGTAACAAAATTGAAAAATTTTCGGTTCCTCAGATTTTGAAGTTCACCCTAAAAATCTGAAATCGTTATCTGGCTTCCCATCAGGACGAAAACTCGCGTAGTGTATAGTTTAAGGGCGTTAATCACCAATCCGGCCGTTGTTTTCAGTTTCAGCCTCAGGTAACAAAAATCAAAAATTTTCATATCCTCAGATTTTTAAGTTCACCCTAAAAATCTAAAATCGTTATCTGGCTTCGCATCACGATGAAAACTCGCGTAGTGTATAGTTTAAATGTGCTTATTACAAGTCCGGCCGTTGTATTCAGTTGTGTACGATGTTTTTTATCCCTAAAATGTATGATGTCTGCATCACACTGTCGTACAATTTTTCCCTCCTGAGTTATCAGCTAGGGCACAAAGACCCAAAGGGCATTCGTCAAGGGCAACTCTTAATTCTTGGCGCGTACATAGAACACTGCCCTGTCAAATAATCAGGGCCAACCTTCATCAAGACGAAAGGACTCCGCAGTGAGAGCAGAGGTCTGTTGAATCCCGATAAAGCACTAATTCCCGCAATCAAATATTGATTCAAAACTCTCTACCCTCGTTTCCTCTTCTTAAAATCTCCCTGGGTCGGCAGGATGGGGTGGGGAGTAAATGAGGAGGTTCAAGGGATGGAAGAGGGTTACAATTAAAAGTAGTTGGACTGCTGTCTGCGAAAGCTAAATATTTCGTGTGGCGATACGCAGATGAATATTTTGCTTCGTTCCTTCGATCATATATTAGTAGAAGATCCGAATATAAAACGACCTTCACCGAACTGGTTAATGGATGTAAAGCATTTTATACTAAATTTAATATGTTATAAAACATATCGCGAGTGGGTTGGCTGAAAAATTTCAGTCCAGGACATGATTAATTAAATATTGAAAAATTAATTTTTTTTTAAACATTTCACTGGATTGGTTAATATACAAATCACATACCAATCGAAAGTATGAAGCCCATAGAATATGCAAACGTTAGGTTGGCTACGTTTAGTCCGTCCCAACTATAGGGTAGGCAGGTATAAACAGTTAAATCAATAATAGTAATTTGCACCGGTGTGGTTAATGCATGAAACTTATAACAAAATAAAGATCATTTTATTGCAAACACGTCGATATATATAGGGTTGTCTGCAAAAAATCAGTCTGGAATTCCGGTTGTCGAATTTAGGCTTTTTTGTTACGACTAATTTTGAAATAAACTAACTCCACCGTAGCTGGAATAATTTCAACTTCGATAATGATCCAATAGAATTCAAGTAAACACTGCTGTTAAATTTCGCTGAATTATCTACAGTTCTTGCGGATCTGAGTGATAAATATATAACAAACCCCATCCGTCCACAAACGTAGCATACCCCTTTCAAAAAGGGTGTCAAATTGCCTCAAATAATCGTTGCGAGCTCGTAATCTCCTCGTGAGGGTAGCCGCGCATTTTTTTGGTCAATGAATTTCATTGTTTCAGCGGCCATAGCCTTTACGATTATGGGGACATAATTGTCACAGCCAACTACTGCGCGATTAATTTTTATGGAAATTGTCTCTCGCCCTTGCAGTAATGCCAGATTCACTGTTTTTCAGGAAAGTTCACCATATTACGGAGGAATGTTGGCGTTTGGATTGAGTGGACAGAAATGGGGCTGGATGTATCTATTGAAAATCATATAAATTGGAAATTAATAGGATAGACAATGAATTCATATCCTATTGCATGATTTAGTACAGTTCATTAGTAAACCTTAAAACGATTTTATAGATCAGTCGTCTAAATGCAAAACCCCACAAGTCCACGGTAACAAATTTTACAGAAATCAAGAAAATCAGATCAAAGTCTTATTATGAGCGAAAATAATACTAAATCGAGAGTATGATAATATACGGTGTTTTAGGATGTTAAGTTCTAACACCGCAAAATCTAGGACATATAATTTTTCTAAAATCTGACTTTTAAATTTGGACACGTCGGGTTTTGCATGCTGGGAACTGTGACATGTCGTGTTTTGACTGCTATTTTTGTGGAATCGGATCAAATTAAATGAAACACTTATCAATTTGGATTATTTTACTGAATATAAAGGAATCTAATCAAACACTGTGCTCAACGACAGAAACTATAAACATAAAGCTAGATATTAGAAAGGATACACTTCAAGGGTTACAAGGTTTAAACGTCAAAATCTAAATTTTCTGACAAACAAAATTCCTCAGAACTAGCAAATGCATTTTCACAATTAGCTTCGATCCTCTGCATCAATGTTAGCTTCTGTTGAAGTAGGCTCTCCAAAATCCGCATCCAAAACATTTTTCAAAAAACATGGTTATTTTTATCAATAATTTATCAATATAGCATAAACTAAGTTTATTCTCTCAGTAAACTGAAAAACACATGAATTCACCACAACGTATTTTCAGCGAGTGGATAAAACAAAAACGCACAACGGTCAGAATACCTCGTGCGATCGACATGTGACTTGCTCCCGTTGTCCGTATTGGCTCCTGTGGACATGTCGGTGTTTGAAATAAAACACCGCTTGGACTTCTCGGTGTTTGCATCTAAGTCTAGTTTTCTTAGCCAAATATCTCATGTCTAATGTCGGGTTTTGTAAGCGAAAAGTATAGAAAATGGTAGCGCTTCAAATGATGAACAAAATGGTATATAAAACTCTATTTTGAAAAATTTGTGACTTGTCGGGTTTTGCATTTAGATGAGATATACTTACAGCGAGAGCTACTGAGTGGTCTGTGTGACTATAAGATGTACCTAATACCGCAGCGTAGTAAACAATCAGTACAATATCTCATCCGATACCTCGGATTTTATTGTACTCTCTGATTGGCGTAAAAAATTACTTTGGAGATACTTTGTACTTCACAGATTATTGCAGCTCTTAAGGGCAAACTGTGAATTTGTATAAAATTTTAAATAATAAGTGCTTTGGAGTGCTATATTTTTGGAAATCATCGCAGTAGAAAAACCAAGTAAGTAGCAGAGAACCTAACCTATACATAATCAGTTCTATCCTAGCATTGCCTTGCAAGACAAGGACGCATATAGCACTGGACGATATGACAATATTCTGTTCACATTTTCTACAGACATTATGAATATTATGAGAAAATCCATGGATAATTAGAATATTTACAGAATATTCTGTAAACGTTCGAAATGGGAAAACACCCTACCCTATATTCTCAAAATATTCCGCCGAATATTCCGCACAGATATTACATGAACAATCATGGTAGAATGTTTTTGAATATCCTAGGAACATTTTGTCTAAATTACCTCATATACGAAACATTTTTAGGGAATTATGGATACTGTTCCAAAAATAATGGCACCTACTAGTGGCAGATGGTCACAAAAGTTAAGTGGTTAGACATCTCAGTCCAGATGCCTAAATAAAGTGTAAAAATGTAAACTTGTTGCATCTAACCTCAAAATTCTACTCACATTAAATAATGAACCTTACACCATAGTAGGTAATTTGGAACACGGTCACACACTTTATAACAACCAGCAACTTTTTTGTACAAAATTGGGTATAAATGCAGGCCTTTCAGGAATAAAACTGAATCGTGAATAGCAAAAATGCCGACATCCACATGTTAAAGCACATAATGACAGAACACTTTCAGCGAAGAATAGAGTGACAACCAGACAAGATTGACAACTGACGACACCATAGTCACCATACATCAGCATAAGATGCTGTCACTTTATCGTCGGTGGATGCCGTATCTGTATTGCTGGCAATGGCTAATGACTAATAAACTTTTGAAAATTGCACATAATACTTATTAGGTATATTTAGAATGAACGCAAAACGAATGAAGGTTTTTTAATTCACTGAGAAACGTGCAAATATAAATTAATAATACCTTATATTGAATATTTGCCTACATACGGATATTTCTATTACAAATATTACTAAATGTTCGTCAGAAAATAGCTACATCTTGTTCTTAGTAGATTATTAAAATAATACTCTATGAAGAATATTACTGGTATGTTCCGGAATAATTCAGGAATTAAACAAATAATCACTGATTATCCTAAGTGGATAAAATAATAATATTCTATAAAGAATATTACTTTAATAATCCAGAATAGTCGAGAGAAACAACGAATATTCTATGATTATACTGAATATTCATAGCACATATAGGAGATTTAAAGAATATTCATAGAATATCCAGTGCTATGTGGGGAAGAGTTTTTGGAAAGCGGTGCCTTGTCGCTAGAAGCAATTAGCAAATTCCAAGCGTCAGGTTCCCGTTGTCGTTATTCGTATTTTTAGGAGGTCAAATTGAGATGGTAATGAGGGTGATGAGTCACGACGACAAGGCGAAAAAAAGTTCGATCGCGGCTCTAAGGACCAGTCATCATCATAGTCACAATGTCTTAACAGACATGTTGTGAACTCGTAAAATGCATTAAGTCGGAGCTAGAGTATTGCCGACACGAATATTATCAATAGTTTTGAGAACTGTAGCTCGCCATCGTTCGCCGCGATTTACTGTCACTTCAGTGGCGCTCTTCATACTCATATCTAGCAACTGTTTCGTCGTATCAACCCAGCGTGTAGGGGAACGGTCACGGCGCCGCCCACTCGGGGCGTGACCCTGAACTACAAGTTTCTCCATATTATCGCTTCTGTGAATATGTCCGAAGAATGTAAGCATTCTCATCGACACAATGGAGGATAGTCTCTTTGGATTACCGAGCTCATCCGGTATGGAAACTTTAGTTCGATGGGCGGTATAAGGAATTCTCAGCATTCTCCTCCACGTTCACATTTCAAAAGCATCTACGCGAGCTCGATCTGCCTTTTTAACAGTTCAAGTTTCCGAGGCATACAAAAATATGGAGTACACAACCAGTGACATTTTGTTAGCTTTAGTGATATTATGGTCACGCCATATTTTAGTAAGCTTTGTCATGGCCACCCGTGCCTGTTGAATGCGCCGTCGAATCTCATTCTCACAGCTACCTGAATTGTTCATCAAATAGCCAAGATACACAAAACTTTGAACTACCTCACAACGGCCTATTTCTCGAGGACTGTCATGCTCTCTATCTACGATAATAACATTGGTCTTGTTGTAGTTAGTACCAAGACCATATGCTGCACTGTGTTGTACTAAAACGTTCAATAGAGTTACTAGTTCTTCCTGAGAAGCAGCAATAAGGGTTGTATCGTCAGCAAATCTTAAGTTAGATACTTTGCTTCCGCCAATAGTTATACCGCCATTCCCGTTGTCCAATACCTGTCTCATCACAAATTCAGAGTAAATGTTAAATGACATCGGGGATAATACGCATCCCTGACGAACTCCTTTTCTGGTTGCTGTTTGACCAGACAGGTTACCATTAATTCTTACACGAGCTAAGCTAGACTTCATAGAGTTGCTGTATGAGAAATACTAAGTGGTAAGGGACTCCCATGGAGATAAGGATTTCCCACAGTTTATGCCACTTTACGTTATCAAACGCCTTAGAATAGTCCACAAAGCAGATAAAAACGGGAAAATAATGCTCTCTGGCTTTTTCAATAATCTGTCTTAAGTTTAAGATCTGTTCACGTTCCAAAGACCAGTAGGTCATTGGAATATAGGCTCGGAGGCCGTGCATATCACAAAACGTACGTGCATAATCACAATATCTCATAAAAAACGATAAATTTGTCAATCACATCCACTTTGGGAAGAGTGGCATCACCGATTTTGTCAATCCAAGACGCCATAAACGCCTTACGAGACCAACAATGGTGATTCTTCGATTTAATACCCATTATTTCCGCTGTTTCCATTATATCCCACTATTAAAGTCGCTATAATTGCGAAGCTGTAAACGAGAGACATTAAAATAAACTAAGACCGCAGATTTACTGTTATGGTAGTGTTTTCGATGATAGGAAGACTCGTCAAAATTAGGTTAAACGAACTAAAAGGCGGTGCTGATGTTTCTTATGATGGTTTATTGATGGGAAAATACATTGATTTTGTTACATTATACATGATATTTCAAAAGTTATGACCGTTTTTATATCCAAATCACGGTCAAATGAACGTACTGTATATCAAGAAGTAACAAATTAAAAATTATTTCTTTCACATGAGAAGATTAAAAATATCCTCTAGTTTTAAAATCGACTATAAAAGAAGCCCGCGACGCACATTCGTATACAGGGTGATTTAGAATGCCAATATTTTATCATACCGAAGAATTGCTTTTAATGTGCTCTTTCATATTTGTATAGCACTTGTTATGGCTGCTTTTATTAGTGGGTCAGATATTTCGATTTTTCTATAAATTTTAAATATATACCTTCCATTTGTTTACTAAAATTTAATAACTGTGAGAAAATACCATCAAATTTTATTTTTGCTTAACAAACAAACTAAAATATAAGGCCATAATAGTACTTGATCAAGTCAAAAAACTGAATTAACGAGATATTATAGGTCAAGTGTGCTGAGGATAAATGTTTAAGGACGTCATCCATAATTATCAAGCAGATCTATCAGGTAGGCAATGAAATGTTAAACGACACAGTCCAAATAAAATGATTTATATAAAACGGGTTTAAAAACATGTGAATCGCTCGATAAATAATCAAGATGTGGCGTTACAACTGCATGAACACATGGCGCTGTGATACAGAAGTCATAATAAAAAAAGGCCTATTCTTCGAAAATTTTTGTGCTATATACACGAATTGCATGTGGTTAGACAGGAAACATCCTGCTAAACATTAAACTGTCTTAATAAATAGGCACTAATACGGCTTTTTTTTTAATTATTTGCAAGTAACCAAAACAATGCATTACAAAAAAATGCTTCAGTTTGGTGAATTTTTTAGCCTTATAAATTGTCAGGTATTATCTTTTTTTGCATTAGTTGATATCCCCAGTCACTCTCCTATAAAATGAGTCCAAAAAGTCGTGAATCGCTCGATAGATAATCAAGATATGGCGCTACAACTGCGTGAACACATGGCGCTGTGATAAAGAAGTCATTCTATCTATTCTGTCGAAAATTTTAGTGCTACATACACGAATTACATGTCATAAGACAGGAAACATCCTGCTAAATATTAAAGTGTCTTACTAAATAGGCACTAGTACGGCTTTTTTTCAAATTATTTGTAAGTAACCCAAATAAGTGCATTTCAAAAAAGTTTTTTTTTTCAGTTTGGTGAATTTTTTAGCCTTAGAAATTGTCAGGTATTATCTTTTTTTGCATTAGTTGATATGGCCAGTCATTCTCCTATAAAATGAATCCAAAATGTCGTGAATCGGTCGATAAATAATCAAGCTATGGCGCTACATGATGGTGGAACACATTGTATATGTGATTTGACTGAAAACAATGTCCTGTAGAAATTACAAGTAAGTCACATATACTCTTATGTCGTCTAAAGCCTGTTGGTTTGTTGGTAAACTTAAAACAGTACACCCACCTCAAAAACCCTCCTTCCGCTGAAAACCCATCCAGGTCTCGAATCCTTTCAGCCACCCCTGATGCCATTTGTCTGCCAAAAAGAGAGCAAATTAACCCCCGCAAAGCAACCTTTGAGCGCGACACGCCTCGCCTTCACACGTCGCGTCAAAAAGGTGGCTGGGAGGCTGAGAAGCATTCCGGAGCGCTCCCGGAAAGAAGAAACGGATGTTTTCCGGAAGTCGCGGAGAGGTAAACAATGCCACGACGCAGCTTTAATCTCCGTCTTAGGGTGTAAGACAAAGGTAATTGACAAACGAAAGAGAGGTTTTTGTCTGGAGGGAAGCTTTCTCCAATCACTTGAACGACTACGCGACTATGGTGTCACAAAGAATGGCGTTGGCAATAAATTGATTGGGTGTTAACACCTTATCAATCTAATCTGCTGTCTGGAGTCCTTGTATCAACTTTATATGATAAAAATAAATATGTGATTCATTACAAAGCGTTGAAGCAGGCACTTCAGCTGGGAGTAAAGCTTACCAAAATTCACCGTTCCTTGAAGTTCAAGCAATCAACATGGTTAAAAAAATATGTCTCTCTCAATATAGAATTACGTAAGCGTAGTACAAATGAATTTGAAAAGAATTTATTATTATTCGGTAAGACAATAGAGAACACAAAAAAGTACAGGGATGTCAAGCTTATTAGCAGGTAGCAGGTCGTTATGGGGCGAATTATTTTATTAATCAACCTAACTTTCACAGCTGTATCATTTTTGATAAAGATATAGTGATCATTGAAATGAAACGCTTGAAAGTTAACTTTAATAAACCAATATACGTTGGTATGTCAATATTGGATATATCTAAAACAATTTTATATGACTTTCACTATAATTATGTGAAACCAAAGTTTCACAATCAAGCTAAGCTTCTATATATTGATACGGATAGTTTAATTTACCATTTTTTTATTGACGACATTTACTCTCACATGAAAAATGACATACACAAATTTGACACATCTGACTACCCACTAAACAATGTTCATGGGATTCCTCAAATGAATAAAAAAGTATTGGGACTTATGAAAGACGAAAATTCTGGTAAAATGATGACACATTTCATTGGATTGAGATCAAAAATGTACACAATAAAAGTTCTATGTGATAAAAAAGGGGGAGAGAAACATTGTATAACAAAAAAAGCTAAAGGTGTTCAAAAAGCTGCACTGAAAGAAATTACATTTGAGGACTACCATAGATGTCTGTTTCACAATACACGAGTCGAAATTGAACAAAATTTGATCGTAGTCAATGCTATATAAATATTATACAATGAGTTCCACCATCATGTCGACAAACTTTGAGGTATGAAAATATAATTAAAGTTATCAAGAAAAAATGCGAAAAAAAGAGGTCAACCTTTTGATTAATTTTTTAATACATTTTCAATTTCTGTATCACGACGCCATGGGTTCGCGCAGTTGTAACGCCATAGCTTGATTATTTATGGACCGATTCACGACATTTTGGACTCGTTTTATAGGAGAATGACTGGGCATATCAACTAAAGCAAAAAAAGGTATATCTGATAATTTCTAAGGCTAAAAAAATTCACCAAACTGAAAAAAAAATTGTAGTGCACTTATTTGGGTTACTTACAAATAATTTGGAAAAAAGCCGTATTAGTGCCTATTTATTGAGACAGTTTGATGTTTAGCAGGATGTTTCCTGTCTTATCACATGCAATTCGTGTATGTGGCACTAAAATTTTCGACAGAATGGGCCTTTTTGTATTATGACTTCTGTATCACAGAGCCATGTGTTCACGATCCTGATCATTTTCAATTTTTTTTGGGTGGAGTAAAATCGGGGCGGTTGGGGGGTGGGAGGTAGTAAAACTGAAAAATTTGTTGTATTCATAATAGTCCGTCTATTGACCTGTAGAAGAAATACCTAGCGGCATGTTACACTTTTTTTAAGTCAATCCGAACATTGGCTTGCCTATTACAGAAACCAATTTTGTGATCTGTACATACGAGTTTTGCTTTATTTCGTTCTATGTATTTATACTGCGTAAAGCGAAAATTATTGAGTTGATTTTAATAAAATTTTGATACAGAATTTATTGCCGCTGCGAGAGTGGAAAACCATTCTGTTTTTGAAAAACCGTGCCAGTGGTGGCACAACAATAATCAAAAAACCAAAAACATAAAATCAGCTCAAACTTCGTTTTTAGACGGGTTGGAGGCTCTTGATCGTTTCGCATCGTCCTGTTCAAGCATGCAGAAAAAAACTGTGGCGCCCTAGTTCCTAATGAGGGAGACGCAAGAAACTATTTACGAAGGTTTTTGTGGTGGATGTTATTTTTGCGGGCGGATGGGCGATAACTTGGTTGCAAGGGGATTTTAGACTGTAGCTTCATCCAGTGGGAAATAATAAAATGGTATCATCATTATGTGTGGGAAGTAATAATAATAATTATTATTATTATAATAAGAGGTATTATAGATATACAGATATATAGTCACTTCATGCAAAACAAATAAAGTCACTCAGACATTTATTCCACAGTAAACAAACCAACTTACATAAAGAAATAGTAAAAGCAGACAAAAACTACACACCACTCGCCCTTTCTTGTCCAGACCACGCAGCAGACGCACACAACCACATACAAGCACAACAAGAAAAAATGAACACCTGGTCGCAGAAGGCACTCCACGGCAAACATAGATACCGTGTTACACAAGACCACATTAATGAAAAGCAGTCATACACCTGGCTGCAGGATGGCCAGCTCTTTCCGGAAACGGAAGGTTTTATGCTTGCTATCCAGGACCAAGTGATTGCGGCACGAAATTACAAGTACATAATTAAAGATCCATCCATCTCTGATGATAATTGCAGAAAATGCCACCAACAGAAGGAAAAAATAGAACACATAACTAGTGGATGCAAAACTCTCGCTGGAACTGAGTATACAGCCAGACATAACTCTGCAGCCAAAGTCATACACCAAGCACTAGCCACAACAAACAAGCTAATTGAAAACACAGATCCATATTATAACTACACACCGACCTCAGTACTCGAAAACAATCAATTCAAACTATACTGGAACTATTATGGAAACAAAACAAAGTTGTAATTGTCCCCCTCATTATGTCGGTCTCGGGCCTTACTCCAAATACATTTACACCACACCAGTAACAATTGGGCCTGGATGAAAAGTTACATAAAACCTTCCAAAAGTCTGTAATCCTCAAGACCTGTAGCATTGTACGGGCCTTCCTGAATTCAGAATAAACAATAGGTCAGGTATTGACTTGGCACAGCCCGTCAATACTTGTTACTACCGCAACCATGCGAGAAAAAATAAGAAATGCAGAGTAATAACGTTTATTTCCTTTAAGGTTACAAAAACAATGACAGATACGAAAAAAAGAAATGAATAAACGATGGAATTCCGCTAAAAGGCGTACCCTTGTGCGCGGATGTATATCAAACCTTAAATATGTAAATAATATACATTTTCTTGTGCGCCAGTTTACAATTTTTGGGCATTTCTAGTAGTGAGTCAATCAACTTGACTCCATTTTTTTCTAAGGAAATGGGCAAATTATTCGTGTGCCGCGGTAAGGGCACCCGTAGAAATCCTTTAATAGAATTCAGCTTATCTTCTAACCGGGGCGCTAAATCACCCCACGCACACACAGCTACCCCCACCACGCGCCCTGCCTAAATTTATGCATCGGTTCCATATTTCTCGAGTCGTTCTCATAATTCCTCGCATCAGGTCTCCAACTCCCTCCCTCTCTCTCTCATCGTATTTCCATTTTCGCCGAGGATATATTCAGTAGGCGCTGATGGTAGCCCCTTCTTTCCCCCTTCATCTCTCAATGTTTCATTGGCGTCAAACTAGGGTCGTTCAGTGAAACTCCAATAACCACATTTATGTGCATTTTCGTAAAGTATTACTTAAATATAACATACAAACAAATTTTCAACTTAATTGAATGAGAATTGAAAAAGTTATTAAAATATTTCATACACTCAAAATTCATCCTTGTGACGTCACCGCATCGGTCGGCGAGCCCAGACCGGCTGGCGGCTGTACGACAGCGGCAAACATACGTTTGCAATACGTTCAACTATAAGTTTAGTGCTTTGGTTCGATCGGATGGTTTTTTCTAACACATTCAAAAATCCAGATTCTTCTACAATCATTTTATCGGTAGTTCTGCCACTAAAACATCTAGATATGTCGGAAATGAGCTCATCAGGAGTACAAGCTATAAGATATTTGATATAGTATTGCTTTTTTTTATATTCTGACCAGTATTGGGTTTCTTGGTTTTTGGATGGACATTTCGAAACAATCCATTATACACTGTACCTTTTTGAATCTTGTTCGAAAAGGTATCGGTAAGCATTTTTTGATTTCCGATAGTACCTAATTGATTTTAAACGTTCGACTAATTTTGGAACGATTTTTCTAATTATTGAGCAAACTATTGCAGCCGATATACAGAAATCGTCTGCTATAATTTTATACGGAAGATTAAGTTTAATTTTTTTCAAAGTTACAAATATTTCGATTTTTATTAACTGGCACTTTGTAGCAAGCAAGCATACTAATTATAAATAATGAGTGACTGGGTATCCCAATATACATTTTCCGTTCATTTTCTATAAGAAAAGCAGTCCGCTTTTCTACAGGTTCCTTGCACTGATCCGAACTCGAACCACTAGTTGGGAAGTAACAATTTTTTTGGGATATGTTTCAATGGGTTTGTTTCTGCTTTCGTTTAGTATATTGCACTCAACATATTTTTCTTCCTCTGTCATCCTTCCATTATTATACTCAGTATCAACGAATTCGATTAGGTTGGTAAGTATTCAGTGTCGATGAAACAATTAAATAAATTATCCAATAGACGCGTATGCAGTTCACAAAGCTTGCATAGCAAGAAGCATGTGCCGCAGCGTTATTATTTACCGAATACTTGTACGATGCGTGGCCAAGATGCCGCGCCGCGCCGGTCGGAGAGGTACAGTGACGTCACCGTCGCACACTCGTAAGTTCCGCGCGTTTCCAATTTGCAACACTCTGATGATTCATTAGAATATGAAATCGAGCTCAGAAAATTCTGAAATTTTGCGCAGCTACTAAACTCAATACGCTCTTTTAGAATATGCAATAAAAAAAAATGCTGAACGAGCCTATTAGGGGACTACACTTCGCATTCTGACCTATTTGATTGACGTGCTATTTATCTCCAAAACAACCAACAGTCTTGAGTAGTTGATGCGTGTAAAACCACATTCTTGAAAAAATTAATGTAGTTCACCTACAAAATTAAAATTAAACGCAGTTGACATATTTCTTATTAAATTGGGATAACATCTTGGGGTTGTGGCCAAAATTTTGAAAAAAGAGACTGGGTCACATCATAGAAGAGACTCTGGTGCTAACAGCCAAGGTTTCGATAATGCTTACTGCCATCTTCAGGGCTTCAACGTTGAGGTTTGTCAATTTAAAACAGCAAATGCATTGAGTGCAAACGACTTCTTAATGCAGCTAATAATCGTCACAATTTTTCTCTTTATTTCCATATCGTTCGATACGTTCTGCTCTACTCTTATCTTGGCTTTTTGGTTATAATATAGGGTTGATACTAATCTAACATCTCTGCGGTCTAGTGGTGTTATGATCAGGGCATATTTTAGTAAGCTTTGTCATGGCCACAATGCGCCGTCGAACCTCATTTTCACAGCTACCCGAATTGTCGATCAAAGAAATTGTTGGCACTTTAAGGTATCATTTCCTTGGAGATAACGATAACTGCTTCCATAAATGCGAGACATGTATGATTTTTATGATTATATAATATATAGCTGAAAAACCAGGGAATAAGACAAAAAATACAGACAATTGCAAATTCCGTATTATTGGCACCCTTTTCCCAATGGTTGGCACTGGCTGATGCTAACTATTGGCATTACCCTTTTTGTATTATATGTAGTGGTTTAAAATAGGTATCAGGGTGATTTTAACTTTTGTATGAGGAAACAAGTGTAGTTATAACAAAAACTTTAATCAAAACACTTCAGTATAGGTATCTACAAAAAATAAAGGACATTCTGAGTACCAAATCAAGCCAAATCAGATTCACAGCGTACTACCAGTACTGCACAAAGTAAATCAGTACCTAATACAGTAATAATTATTGGTAGCTAAATTGTTCCAGCTAATGTAGACATTAGTTCAAGGTCTGCCAAGTTTTCCATTCTTCTTAGAGTTTTCTTTTGCCTTGCACACATCTTTTTCGTAGACTTTTGTCCTTTTGGAGCGTTTACTTTTCCCAGTTCTGGGTTATACTGGGAACATGTTTTGTTCCCTTCTTCTTTTAAGTACCCTTCGATACCCATGAACCAGCCTCTGATGTCCTTCTCCGCGATGCAAGAAGAAGCTGAGGTTATTCCTTCAAAAGTGCTTCAATCAGCTCTGGACGGCACTTCAACCAATCCTTACCAGGCATATTTTTTTGAACGAACCGTTTCTCTGTCCATAAGCTCTTTAACTGAAGGTCGACTGGACCCTAGGAAGCCTCTTCCTGTAATTTTCCAAGACCCAATTTACAATTCTAGTTTCTCCATCGGATATTAGGCAAGTAGCTCTTTTCCATTATTTGAGAGTTGTATACCAGTCTGAACTGTATGGTTGACCTCGGCATTCCAAACTTTTTGAAACAGCCTTTTTTGACTTTCCGGTGCGCACCCCATCCAATGGCTTTTGCAAAATATCTTCAGCGTATCGGAAAGGCAAAAATGTCACTGTAAATCAATTTGCTTATGCGGTTCATAAAAGGGTTGATTTTCCATGAAAATCAAAAACAAAATCTATTTTTGAACTGATATTCATACTTGGGCCAACAAATAGATTTGGAACTGCCTAGTGTTCCAATTATTGGCACCTTGAAATGCTACGTACTAGCTGATACAATTTAGTAGTACTATCGGAAAGTAACTAATTTAGATTACCAACTATTATTAAAATCATCTATATACTTGTATTGGCTGTAATAGAATGATTTAACTGCCTGAATAGCGTGTGTCCTTCATACCTAATTTGCAAGCAGACAGCAAGCATAAACATATGGAGAATATTAAATTTACATTTTTCACTAGCCCTCCAGGCCATTACGATCAACACGAAGATGATTTTGCTCCAACTTGAAGCACTTATAGTGTACTGGAAGCTACACAATTGAAAAACAGAGCAGTGGCAAGTATTGGAACTTTATTTAGTCCGCAGTCCTAAGATCTTGGCACTCCATGACAACATTACGTGACTTCACAAAAATTGGTTCTAATCGTTGGCACTCCGATTTTTACTAAAATAGATGATCAAAAAAAATTGTACATCCTGAATATACTTGAATGGATCTTACAGGATTTATTTTTGTCAAAAATGCAGGTGTATCACCAGTCATTTTGCTATAGAGGGTACTTTTGTGATACCTTCCGGTCTAAACTTCACGCTGATTCTGCAGTCTTTCACGTGACACCCTCACTTCTCCGGTGACAAGCATCTACTGGTGAAAGAACACTTTTATAAAAATTATATCAATACTACCATATACTGTTGCCACTTCTACTAGTAGCACAACAATTAGCTGCCGCTTTCTGAAATTCGTTAAATTCCACAAAAATTGCGTAAGATGCCAACAATTAGCGAGGTGCCAACAATTGGGGGTTTTACCCTACCCAAATCAATAAGCCGTCCCTCCGCCACTGTTCTCTAAAGACATTTGCATAGAGGCAGTCAGCTGGCGTTCACCTCAACTTTTCCCTGCTGCTCCTTTTTAGCATCCCGGTTGAGAGGCGGTGCGAGGAGCAGAGACAAACTATCGGCTCCCGATGCATTTCAACTAGGTTTTACATATTCCAGGCACCTGATGGCATCGCAAGGGAGCAGGAATACTACGAATACGTTAAGAGAAGTCAATCGCCTGAGCAAAAGTGCCGGATTTCGGAATTTCGAATGCTAAAAGCTTTCTTTGCCGAATACACATATATGTACGGCGTTAATGGTAATGTGGCTTAGATGAGGGAGGAACAGCTCTTAGGGTACTTGCAGAGGTCGTGAAATCGTCTCGGGAGTATACATAGCGTAAAGAAAACCGTATCAAGAAGCAGTAGGAAACAACAAACATGATTTTACTGGCGGCCAAAAAAAGATATTTGCAAAATAAAATAAGGATATATTCAAATTTTTCCACGTGACTTAAAACAAGGGCTGGCGTTACAGGTATCTTATCGATATCGACAATCGATACTGCTACAGCGCAGGTCAGTGAGGTTCAACTGCAAACTAGAGATGATCTGAATTCTTTAACAACGCGACTCAATTTATTGATACTTAAACATATTTGAAATGGGCAATTAACCCACTAGCATTTTCGTTGCAATACATTTTTATATCTGATAGGTATCACAGTTCATTCTGTTTGTGACCGAGATTCCCAACTAATCGGAGCCATCATTTTATTTCGGCGCATCCCATTATGAATGAATCCAAAGATAGAATTTAATTCAAGTCCATCCCTACAAAGTGAATTAGTAATCTAGACTAATTTTTATTCTTTTGACTTTTGTTTGTGACTGTGTTTTGTGGTTATAATGATCAATGTCAAAATGTTAGGTTAGCACTGGCTATCGATATCGAATATCAATACTTTACGTGCCATTACTATAGGATATCACTAACGTCAGAGGTTGTTTGCGCGGCATTTTCCGGCATTTGAAATAATTTTTGGAATATCTCTCACAGCCGATTCCAAAAAACCAAACAAGTGGTTTTGTCATGTTTACTAGGCTCTAGGAAACGCGTAAACAACATAATATTTTTTTCTTCAAGTACCCTATTTTGAGAAAGAATAAAAAAGGAGCAATGAAAAATAAATTCTGCTTTACTTTGTTTCTTGTTCCAAATGGAAGGTGTAAAATTGGGCTTACTAGACTGTAACACTTCTCAGAACTGATTATGATGGAATCTCGCCCAATCTTTAATTTTCTTTAATTTAATTTATCACCTAATAGGTATCATGAGCAATAGACCGATCCCTGTGGTCGAGATGGAACGCAGAAGACTGGCAGTGGCAGCTTCACTTTCAAAGAATCTCGATACCATTACCATTTGGAGGCTTAAGAATATGGTTAAATTTAATGCCTTCAAGACCCAGTATTGTACGCTATCAAACAAAAAGTGCCCAAGCCAACACCAGGTTCTAATGAACAACCAGGCTGTGCCAAGGAGTCACTCATTCAAGCTGTTAGGAGTCAACATTACAGAAAATCTGATCTGGCACGAACACGTCGCGTCAATTGCAACAGCTGCTGGTAAAAAGCTTGGGTACCTATTCAGAGCCAGAAAGTATTTCTCACCATGTAACCTCCTTACGCTATATGAAGCCCAGATAAGACCTTGCCTGGAGTATTACTACTACCCTGTCTATACTAGATGCCGTCCAGAGAAGGGCAATTCGACTAATTGGAGATCCGGCCTTAACGCGCCACCTTCAGTCACTTTCTCACCGGCGTGTTGTTGGTGACCTCTCACTCTTCTACCGATATTCCAACGGAATCTGCTCCTCTGAGCTATCCTCTATCGTTCCGCTGCTCACTGCTCCTATCAGATGTACCCGTGCGACCGCTGCATCTCATCCTAAGACGGTCGTTCTTCATACATCAAGAACTGAGCGGTACAACCGCACATTTATTCCCAGGGTGTCCAAGGCTTGGAATGGACTGCCAGAAGATGTATTTATTGGGCCTGCGGGTATTGGCCCATTCAAATCTCGCGTTAACAAACTTCCCCTAACATAAACCTTTCACAGCAACAGCGGTACTCTGGTATTTAGGCTCTACCTGCGCGGTCTGCTCAGTTATATAAAACAAAAAGTTTCATGCATTAACCACACCGGTGCAAATCACTATTATTGATTTATCTGTTTATACCTGCCTACCCTATAGTTGGGACGGGAAAAACGTAGCCAACCTAACATTTGCATATTCTGTGGGTTTCGTACTTTAGATTGGTATGTGATTTGTCTATTAACCAAACCAGTGAAATGTTAAAAAAAAATTAATTTTTCAATATTTAATTAATCATATCCTGGACTGAAATTTTTCAGCCAACCCACTCGCGATATGTTTTTTTAACACATTAAATTTAATATAAAATGGTTTTCATCCATTAACCAGTTCGGTGAAGGTCGTTTTATATTCGGATCTTAGACTATTATCTTTTATTTGATTATTCATGTGCCATAATGCTTACAGCCTCTACATTTTCAGCAAAACATGGCTATTCCCTTCATTCAAGCTTATACCAAATATTCCTGCAATTCACCCTCTAAGGAAACTGGAAAAAGCCATTCTGTCTTCCCAAAAGAAAAACCGTGGAGCTAATTAGTTGATTTGTAGTAGGTTGGTGGAGAAGGAGCTCTCTACTCTCTCTAATGCAATCTAAATTTTTCATTTCGCCCGCTCTGGCTGATCCCCGTCGGAATGCGGGGGACTTTATAACGGTTTTTGATCCGGACTTTCTGTCCGATCAATCAAAGGCGCCACGGCACTCGGGACGGGCTAGAAGGTCTCCAGAGCCCCGAGGAAGAAGGTAATTATGAGAAATTTAATTGTTGCGTGATTGATGGTTTTGATTATGGTGTCGGCGCGCTTGACAATTAAGGGGGACACGGGGATATTCAAACCAGATGGTGTGTTGAATGACACCCGTATGCACCGTTTGTCGATTCTAATCCTAGTTCCCTAATCGCGTTTTGCTAATCTTTGACATCTTGCCATGCACCGTCAAGAGATTAACTAATCCAGATTGGAGATACGGCAAGGCTGTGGTCGCAAGATTGTTTTGACAGTGACAGTGTCAAATTTGTCAGTTTGCGGTGCATAGTAAACGAGTAATCTAATCCAGGTTTACGTAACTAATCGCGCAATTGACTTACGGTGCATACGGGTGTCAATGAATAAGGACCAGAGGCTATCCAGCACGGAATGTGGCTGGTGCATAGGCCACACGATGGGCCCTTTTGCGCCTCTATCCGCGCTAGTTCCTAAGACCTGCCCTTTTGGCAAAGGCAAGTACATTCTTAGGTCCTATCCGTTTTATCTCTATTGGTTCCAAGGTTTTTGAGCCCAGCATAGTCTGCCTGTGATAACTCAGGGTTTCACAGCGACACAAGATGTGTACCGAGGATTCTTCCTTTTCACCACACCATGTGCACGTTGGGTCGTTGACCACCCTCATCACGAACAAGTGACGCCTGAAGGTGTTGTGACTCGTTAATAGGCCTACTAGCAATCTCAAGTTACTCCTATCCAGAGAGAGACAAAATCGTCCTGTTCTCTCTGCAGGCCCTGCTGAGCCTGACGGAGATGACCAGAGATGGTGTTTCATCTCAGAGAGTGTTGATTCTGGATCCACTCTCCAGTTGTTTTCCTAATTAAGTTTGCAGACAGTCCTAAGGCCGGTTCCGAGCCCACAAAACTGTTGCCGGATCCCATCCTAGCCAGATGATCCGCCATTTCGTTACCCTTTACCCCAGCGTGTCCAGGTACCCACATCAGTGATACCTTGTGTTTAGCTGAGATGTCGTCAAGAGCCCTCCTGCACTCCAGGACCAGTCCCGACGTAATTTTCCAAGCACTCAGTGCTTTGATGGCTGCCTGAATGGCAGAGCAGATAGTAATCCGCCTCCTAGACACGTCAATTTCCCGAATACGATTTGCACAGGCAAGTATCGCATAGACCTCAGCCTGGAATACTGTGGTGTGCCCCCCAAGAGGGAATGAAAGTCTTGTATGGGGTCCGTAGACACCCGAGCCCGAGCCCTCTCTAGCGAGTGAACCGTCTGTGTACCAGACCTGTCCTCCTCCTTCGATGAGCTGTCTTTCCTTAGACTCCCACTCTTCCCTTGACGGGAACACCACCGTAAATTTGCGATTGAAGCGATGCGTAGGAGAAACTATATCGCTCCTCGCCAACAAAATAGGACTATCCTCATGCAACCCTGCTAGAATCGTCGAATGTCCTTTGCCTGGATTCGTAAAAGTCCAGCTACCCTGACTCCAGAGACGGAACCCAGTTTTTCTAGCTTCCCCTTGAATTACCAGATCCAAAGGAGGAAGATTCAATAGTGTTTCAAGATGGTGTGTTACTTATTGACGTCCTTGTTGTTTAATTTAGCAGTAGGTCGAGTAGCGATGAACGTGTGTCCAGTAGCTCTAGAAGGATAATGCTTAAATATACTGTGTAAGGTTTTCGCGGCCATCGTCCAATGAATTTGTGGTTCTTGGGTTTTTAGACCGGCGTCATTTAGCGTTAAAGCTTGACGTTTCGCCACCACGAGTGGATGGCATCTTCAGAAGCTATTTCACTTCGGCGACTTCCAAAATACTGACGACTGGTGGATCTGGACCTGTATTTATACTGCTAATGGTGACGTGGCCCAACCAGGTAGCGTTGATCGCCCCGCCCCTTCGCGATATGGTAGTGTCTTCAGGTCCTTTAGGCTGGGGACCCATGTCCGGTTGACTTTCTGTGTTTCTTCTTTCCTATTGAAATTGTTATGATGTTTTTGTATTTTGATGGCTTCTCTGTGAAGTCTGGCATGGTACGAAGACGTTGCGGCAAGAACCTGAGTTTCTTCAAACTTGATCCTCTGACTTCCCTCCTTCATCGCATGCTCGGCTACCGCTGATTTGTCCGTATGGCCTAGTCGACAGCTAGCCTTATGTTCTGCAATTCTTGTGTTTATAGACCGCTTCGTTGTCCCTATGTATACACTCCCACATGTTCATGGTATGCGATAAACTCCCTTTTATCCTTCACCTTCTCATATATTCCTGTATCTTTCTTGTGGGCTTGTAGATGGTCTTGACGTTTTCCTTTCGTAACATTTTTCCTATTCTGTCTGTTGTTCCTGGCACATAGGGTATAAAAGCTTTTGCTGTTGGTTTAGGTTCTGGTTTTACCCTATTTCTTCTCATTGTTCTTGTTATTTCCTTTTCTGTGTAACCATTTGCCTTAAGAACATTCTTTAGATATTCCAGTTCGGTGTCGAGTTCTTCTGGTTCGCACACTTTTCTAGCCCGTTCTGTCAAAGTTCTAATAATTCCGTACTTCTGAGATGGGTGGTGGTTTGATTCTTTATGTAAGTACCGGTCAGTATGAGTTGGCTTTATATATATACCTTGTGTCATAATGTAACTCATTTTCTTGTTAGAAGAACACCAAGGAAGGCGAGTTTTTTGTCATCTTGTACCCCCGTGGTGAACTTGATGTTTTCATGCACGCTGTTCAGGTGTTCTAGAAATTTTTCTAGCTTTTCTCTTCCGTGATCCCAAATGACGATCGTATCGTCCACGTATCTGAGACATATCTTGGGCGTGTATTGAGCGCTCTTCAAGGCTGCCTGTTCGACCTTCTCCATTACAAAGTTCGCTACTACCGGGCTTAGAGGGCTTCCCATGGCTACACCTTCAATTTGTTCGTACATGTTGGCATCCCAACTACCCAAGTAACAGGAATTGAAGATATCTACTATTATCATCGAGCTTCCCAGAAAAATCAGTATTTTCTGGGTTCGCTTTCAGGCATTCGTTAGACGAAATTGGACCGGTGTAATGAGTTTTTCCAAAGAAAGACCTTAGATGTTAATAACCTTAATTAATATTCAAACTGGCAGTCCTTTCAATAACGACGGCGTTACCTTTAAAAAGAGGGGTTGCTGACAAGTTGGCCGGAAGAAAAAAATTCCGAGGGGACTGTCGAAGAACACCTGTTATGCGATTGGATTTTTAATTTCAATGCGCAAAAGTCAAAGGGCTAGCGCTAGGGCTCGGAGCAGGAAAAATTTAATAACACCCTTTAACTCATAACTGTCTTGGATTCGAGATAGAGGGCGAATACACTTATTTGAAAAAATTCTTATTGCGAGGGTTGCAATCGAATACAATCATTAATGTAGAATAAAAAATGTCAGAACCAATAAATATCACATACAGCTGAGAGACCACACAAAGGTTACCAACATAACAGTTGCTAACCTCAAATAATCTATAAATTCATAGAAGTTCGTTTATCTAAAGTGCCTTAAGGCTACAGAATGATCATCTTTTTTTAGATAAACTGCGATCTGAGCCATGAAACCTAACCACGTTTATATATACCATCCATACCTAGTATGATTATGTACCCCAAGCCATGAGCGAAATCACGTTCAGAACAAAAATAGTTCGGAAGGTGCTGCAGTCACTTGACATTAATAAGGCGAATGGGCCCGACATGATCCCCTCCATTGTTGTCAAGAAGTGCGCACCGGAGCTCGCTCCCATATCTACCCGCCTCTTTCGGATGTCTTACGATTCCGGCATTTTCCCAAAAGACTGGAAAACAGCTTGTATCCAGCCGGTGCCAAAAAAGGGATCCAAAACTGATCCGACCAACTACAGACCTATAGCTCTGCTTTCTGTAATCAGTAAAGTGATGGAGAGATGCGTCAACCAAGAGCTCATTAAATACCTAGAGCTCCATCACTTAATCAACGACAGACAATATGGATTCCGACACAGTAGACGGCTTTTCCTCTTCTTTCCATAGGATCAATGCCGGGGTTCCGCAGGGATCAGTATTGGCTCCGACATTGTTTCTGCTTCACATTAATGATCTACTCTCTAGCGCTACAAACCCAATCCACAGTTTTGCGGATGACAGTACGCTGCATGCAGGCATCATGAGCAATAGACCGATCTCTGTGGTCGAGCTGGAACGCAGAAGACTGGCAGTGGCAGCTTCACTTTCAAAGGATCTCGATACCATTACCGCTTGGGGGCTTAAGAATATGGTAAAATTGAATGCCTCCAAGACTCAGTATTGTACGCTGTCAAACAAGAAGTGCCCAAGCCAACACCAGGTTCTAATGAACAACCGGGCTCTGCCAAGGAGTCACTCATTCAAGCTGTTAGGAGTCAACATTACAGAAAATCTGATCTGGCACGAACACATCGCGTCAACTGCAACAGCTGCTGGTAAAAAGCTTGGGTACCTATTTAGAGCCAGAAAGTATTTCTCACCATGTAACCTCCTTACGCTATATAAAGCCCAGATAAGACCTTTCCTGGAGTATTGCTCTCATGTCTGGGGAGCTGCTGCCCCTACTACCCTGTCTATACTAGATGCCGTCCAGAGAATTGATTAAAAACAAAAAATTATTTCTTTTAAATTATTCGAGCACTCACGATACTCATTCGCCTCAAATATATCGCTTCACCTCCCATTTATACCGGCCGAGATAAAATGATCTGAACTTTCCGGTAGCTCAATATCTCTATCACCCGGTATCGTTCCTAAGTACCCTCTCTCCCCAACAGAACATCCGCTGAAAAATCCGATAAAAAGTTAATCTGCTTTCACGCTCTGAGCAATTTTTCAAAGCCCCCCAGGGCGACAAAAAGGGTTGAAAACTCTGAAAGAAGATCCCGCAAACAGTGAACGTTACAATCGCTAGCGATGAGAAAGAATTACAGTACATAGTGAACAGATTCAACAATGTCAGTCAATCTTATGGTCATATAAAGAAAACAAAATTTATTGTCATCACTAGATTACATATTAATAATGTTACAATAGAAATAGACAACCAGGACGTAGAAAGAGTGAATAGATTCAAATATTTGGGATGCTGGCTAAATGACAAGTGGGATTCTGATAAAGAGACTAGCAGAATAGAAATAGAAATACTATTTTCAAAATGAAAACGATGCTCTGCAACCGAGATTCAAGTTTGACTACGCGTAGGGATGTGGCGACCCCATCGCCCAGAGGTGTTGGTACACCTTGCACCCACGACGGTGCATCATGTACTATTATCTCTGCAATCAGCCACAGGGGGGAGAGGTGCAGTCACTTAGCTTCGCCCGCGCTGCAATCACCCCCACATCGGAATATTTCCGGGAAACTAGAAATAGGTTCCCGGAAATAGGCGGCGCCAAATGGCCTCACGGTTCATGTTCCGTCGCTGATGCTCTAGGTTTCTCATAAGTGACAAATTGGATTAATTAAAAGTAAAAAAATGCTCAATGGCTCTTCCAGGATCAAAAGATTCCGGAGGTAAAATACCTGGCCGTTCGGATCTCCGGGTGCCAGGTGGTCCGGGGGGAACATTAAGCGAAGTTTGTTTAAAGAATTGTGCTGCCACTCCTCGTCAGGCTAACAACAGAAGCCGTTCTTCGCAGCAACTTTGCACTGACGACAGGCCCGAAGGTCAGAGAAACTTTTTCAGAGCCGACTTTACAAATGGTCTTGCCTCCAACATAAACTCTGTCCATCAACACCTTCAGGCAGAGAAGCCATACATTCTGGCTCTTACGGAAACTCAAGTCGGCTCTTCAACAATGGATAACTGCTTTAGATATCCCGGATATAACTCATACACCCGATTTAGACGTAGGTTTGGCGTATGCGTGTACGTTAAATCTGGGCTTTCTTGTCATCGACTTTCAAGGAAGTACTCCGACCACCACCATAAGCGTGAACTCGAGAATGGCAGAGGTAAAACTAGAACATCGAGATGTAAAAAGCATCCTCCAAAAACTGAATACCAATAAAGCTACTGGTCCTGACCAAATTCCAGCCATTGTCCTTAAACGCTGTGCCGCTGAGCTTGCACCTATTCTTTGCAAGCTCTTCAAACTTTCGTATTAACGAGGTGTTTCCCGGTTCGTGGAAGATTGGCTGCGTACAACCCACCCATAAGAAAGGCAAAAAAACTGATCCCACCAATTATAGACCTGTGGCTCTACTCAGCATCATGTCTAAGGTTGTGGAGACTGTCATTAACGCACAGCTCCTGAAATACCTGGACAACAATAACATCATAAATGATCGGCAGTATGGCTTCCGTAAGCACAGGTCTACAGGTGACCTCCTTGCCTACGTCACTCACTTGTGGAACAGAGCAATAGACAATCATGGCGAATCCCGTGTTGTTGCACTTGATATATCGAAAGCTTTCGACAGAGTATGGCATGACGGACTTCTCTGGTCAAGCTTGCTGCTTATGGCTACCACCTGGCCTGCGCCAGTGGCTGAATAGCTTTTTTAACGACAGATCTCTGTTTATTGTAGTCGAGGGCTGTTCATCAGACGTATTTTCAATAAACGCCGGTGTTCCTCAGGGATCTGTCTTATCCCCTACACTGTTTCTGCTGTACACCAACGAGCTGCTGGAAATAAAATCCAATCCAATCTACAGCTTCGCAGATGATAGTACATTAGTGTCGGGCATGGAACCAGGCAAGCCACTATATTTGGAGCCTCTTAATATATGTCCCAAGTAAGCTACTTTTCTGTTTTTAATAATGTGCAGCAGCTGTATTTCTCATTTGCTCTTCGTAGAACTTCTTCGTTGGTGACATGGTCCATCCAGGGTATTCTTAGAAGTCTTCTTAGAGTCCACATTTCGAATACTTCTATACGGTTCATTGATCTTACTTTCATTGACCAGCTTTCTGACCCATATGTTACTATAGGCCAAAATGTAGCATTTGAGTACACGCAATCTTAAGTCCAGAGGCACTTCTCGGCGAAGGAGGTAAGTATTAAACTTTATGAAAGTATTTCTGGCCACAGCAATCCGGATCTTTATTTCTTCATCACGATCGCATTTCGCGTTTAAAGTGGCCCCCAAATATTTGAATTTCTCCACTCTTTGGATTTGCTGGTTGTCGATTGAAAGGCTTTCATTGCCTCTATTCTAGCGACTTACTATCATTAATTTTGTTTTTGAAGCATTGATATTCAATCCGTATTCCTTACCAGCATTCAATGCAGTATTTCATATGCTACAGTTTATTAATAGGTGAGTTTGTGCTTCTTAAACTAGAGCGATGGTCGACGGTTCTGGTAGCTCTGCCACTGCCTGCCTGCTGCCCGCGGTAACAACAGCAGGAGGGGGAAATGACGCGCCTTCCCGCAAGTTAAAATCCTACTACGCGGTGGCTAAAGAGACGAGAGTCGACGGGGAGTTCATTAATCACGCTTCGAGATGTTCTCGGAATGACGAGCGGAGCCTCTTCAACGCAGATGCTGCTGCTCTCCAGCCTGCTACGGTGATGCTGCTGCTGTCGACCTAGAATGATGCATTCAAGGCTAATTTTTTAACGGTGTCTATGGAATAAAATATCTCCAGAACGAGAAACGGAGGCCCTTAAACGTGAACTAGTATGCCCACAGAGTTAACATCTCTAGAGGGAGCCTAATTTGAATGTTGGTCAGCCAACATCTATAGCGCTATTGCCACTCTTCTTCGTCCGCTTAAGGACATTCCAGTTTCTTCAAAATCTGACAGTTTCCGCAGTTTGAACACATATTCCTTAAAGTATTTAACTGGGTATTTAACTATACATTCCAATATACTTGCAATGTAACTGATTTACGTGAAGATAATTTGTATTGATTTAACGAAATCTCAAAAATGGTAAATTTCATAGCGGAATGTCGCAATAACTTCTAATATGTCGTAAATCTGGCAACCTACAATCGGAGTGCCCTTAAGCTGTCATGTGGCTGTCATTGTAGTTGTGGTTATTGCGTGTGTCGAGATTTTTGTGATTTTAGTGTGTATTTGACTGACTTTGTGACTATTTGTAGTGCGAATTAAATTATTTATGAACAATATTGTCATAATTGCATGATGAGACAACATAAAAAGTGCATAGTTTGCTGTAATAGCGATGAATCGGTGAACACTTCTTATCACAGGTGAGTATAGGTTTTGTTTTAGTTTTCAGTAGCGTAATATATGGGGATAACTGAGAACAAAGGTAACTTCACTCCAGTTTGAGGAATAATAATGATTGTTTAATGCATGTTTTGTGCACGCATTACATTCATGTCAATCAACATGAATTTTCCAAATTCCATTTTTTAAACTATTTGAGGACGTGAAATGCACAAATGTATGCCACATTTACTTACAGAAAATCTATCTATGAGAATTTTATAGAACTGGATATTACCTAATGCAATTATTATATTTTATTGCTGAAGTAAAAACACGATGCAGCTATGCAGATGCAGATATGTTTTGAAAAACACTTCATGGTAATAATAAATTATCAACTGTTACAATGAAATTATAATAAGAGTAACTCTCTAAGTATAGCTAAATACTAATACAACTTATTGGTATCAGTTTGTAACATCACAGTAATAATTGAATCTATTAATGAACATCCAATTTTAATATCAAGTCGCACGCTACTGGTAATGCCCTCAGGCTGTCAAACTTTCCGTTACATGTTGGCTGGTCAGCGACTTGTGCATTTTGTTGTTTACACTCCCTCTATAGATGTTAACTCTGTGAGTATGCCTTTCTCTGTGCAAGATCTGAGACCAGTCAGCCTACTCTCAGAACTGTCAAAAATCATGGAGAAAGTTGTATATACGCAGTTGCGTAACTATTGTAATGAGCTATCTATAATACCGCAGCATCAGTCTGGTTTTCGTGCAGGTCACAGCACTACTACATCTTTGCTTAATCTTACTGATAACCGAGCTGATAACATAATCAGAGCAGTTGATAAAAAAATGGCAAACATATTGGTTTCCTTGGATTTTTCGAAAGCATTTGACAGGATCGATCACGATTTACTATGTGCAAAGTTTCAATACTATGGGCTCAATAACATAACTATCAACTTTTTCCATGCATATTTGTCAAATCGGTCACAAAGGGTACAAATAGACAACAAACTCTCATGTAGTAGAGAAATTGTATCTGGCGTTCCGCAAGGGTCCATTTTGGGGCCACTGTTATTTATAATATACACTGCTGACATGCAAAGTGCAATTTCTAATAGCTCCATACGAGGTTTAAAACTCGTTGTCTTCACAAGACACAAAACGCATGCACAGAACCGTAAAATTGTTAATTCTTAGTTGAAAAGATAAAACTTGACTATCTTATTAGTTGATGATTGTTAGTTTAATTAACTGACAGGTAGAATCACAAAAACGGTTTTTTTTATGGTCAGCCTCCCGCAAAGACTAAACCGAGGGCTAAACCCTCGGCTAAACCATTGCTGGTGAAACGGTAATGCGCTTGGATTTTAAATTTAGCACTTCATGGTTATGAATGTTATGATCAGCTTAATCGAAAAACAATTTTATAAACATAAACATACTAACGCTAGTTGACTAATGAAGATGAGTTTTACTTTTTATAACGGTGATTAATGAGTGTCTTAAAAACTAAAACGTAACCTCACATTTTGCGAACATAAATTCCGACATAAATGAATCAGAGTGAATCAACTAAACACCCCTCTTGTGACTAAACCTAGGACCAAACGATTTCCCTTTTCAGGAAAACAGTACTATCTATAATAGGTGTGTGTATGTCGATTGTCGAGTTGAACTACAATTTAAAAACAATGACTTTTTAAATGGACCGTTTGTTTTTTGTATTGCGAGTCGCCAATTTCAGAAATATAGGGGTGTATTTCCGTCAAGTCTCTGAAAATTTAAATCACGACCAACTTATAAATCGTTTTTAGTGTGCGTACTCAATTCGTACGATCACCACTGATACGATTCGTACGATTCAAATTCGCATCCAAAGTGCGACTGGCCTTAGAGAACAAAAAAGTTCCAAATCTGGGAAAAAATCTGAGCTGGCAACATTGTATCAGTATTCCAGTGTATGGCGTGTGGCAATAAAATTCCACTTTAATTCAAAATGTTTACAGATATTTTCGAGGAGGCTGTGAAACTTCAAACCAACAATCGGAACAGTCCACTTCAGGGGAATGAGGGGAGTGAGGTTTTGAATTTAGTTTTTTGCGTAAAGGTTGGTTTTCTACGTAATATTGAGTGGATTTCAAGATAATTGTAACTCGCTATTCCATGAATATGGCATCTATGCAGATGCATAAAAACTTGGTGTTTCTAATAAAAAATGGTGGCTCTCGTAATTACTTTACTACCTATTTAAGACCTGATGCGTATAATCTCTCCAAAAATTATTGAAAACTTTTATAGGACTGGGAGAAACATCACAATATGATTCTTGTTTTGTTACACAAGCTTCTAGGATAAATTATAAAATAACCAAAAGAACTCACCGATATCACTCGCCATCTTGTGATCGTCAACTTCGAAAATCCACCTCTCTACTTTCGTTCTTCCAGTAATCCAATAGGGAATTTGATCACTCACAAACAGAAACACTCTCACTACACATCTCACTGACCGATTTTCCTTGATCACACTTCACAAAATCACAAAAACATTCCCGAAACACGATCACAACTTCTGGACGTGTCGACGAAAAAATATCCGCGGCGGAACTAAAAACTCAATGTTAATAAAAACAAACGACAGTCGAGCTAAACTGTCAAACTGTCATAAGTCTAGAAAAAGAACCTGTCTTTCTTGGGGCGATCTCAGTGAAGTTATAGTCCAGGTCAAATGGATTCAAGATTCGCATGTTTACGGGAATGTTCAGTCAGGTGAAATTTATCTTTATACAGGGTGTCCAGTTAAGATAAGCGCGCACTGGGTCGGACGGAACGATACGAACGGTACGCACCTTCGGCACTTTTTTTAGGTGACTGCGCTCACTGGGTCGGTCGGTACGGACGGAACGGACACTGGTTGGTACTTGTGTAGGTGTACTTGCAGAGGTCGTGAAATCGCCTCGGGAGTATACATAGCGTAAAGAAAACCATATCAAGAAGCAGTAGGAAACAAAAAACATGATTTTACTGACGGCCAAAAAATGATATTTGCAAAATAAAATAAGGATATATTCAAATTTTTCCACGTGACTTAAAACAAGGGCTGACATCACAGATAACTTATCAATATCGACAATCGATCCTGCTACGGCGCAGGTCAGTGAGATTCAACTGCAAACTAGAGATGACCTGAATTCTTTAACAATGCGACTCAATCTATTGATACTTAAAAATATTTGAAACAGGCAATTAACCCACTAGCATTTTCGTTGCAATAAATTTTTATATCTGATAGGTATCACAGTTCATCCTGTTTGTGACCGAGATTCGCAACTAATCAAAGCCATCATTTTATTTCGGCGCATCCCATTATGAATGAATCCAAAGATAGAATCTAATTCAAGCCCATCCCTACAAAGTGAGTTAGTAATCTAGCCTAACTTTTATTCTTTTGACTTTTGTACTTTTGTGCGTGACTGTGTTTTGTGGTTATAATGACCAATGTCAAAATGTTCGGTTAGCACTGGCTATCGATATCGAATATCAATACTTTACATCCCGTCACTATAGGATATCACTGACGTCAGATGTTGTTTGCGCGGCATTTTCCGGCATTTGAAATAATTTTTGGAGTATCTCTCACCGCCTATTCCAAAAACCAAACAAGTGATTTTGTCATGTTTACTAGGCTCTAAGGAACGCGTAAACGACATAATATTTTTTTCTGCAAGTACCCTATTATTGATTCATATAAATAGCAAAGCACTAGAGCTTAATGTCTATTTTCCCTTACATCAAGAAATTAAAGCAGCTTCTGTCTGGTGGTCCGGCCATATTTCCTGCCGTTTCTCACCCCTTGGCCAGTGCGAGCAAATGGCAGTCATAGATCTAGCAGGCGTCGACTGGACGGACTCAGCCTGCCGTTCATCAAGACCGTCGCCGTACTTTTACCTAATTGTTTTAATCGTCTAAAGAGGAGGATACTAGTAGGCGCTGATTGATCACACCTTGGATGCTTTCAACCCTTCGGTATCCCTACACGGTGAAAAATTGCTGCTTTTTGTGGGGACAGGTAGGTATTCATACGGCGTCCGTGACTTAATAGTCGCAGCGAAAGGAGGTTCTATGTGTATGTGTATACAGGATTATTCACGTTATTCGACACGGAGCATTATGGCTAAAGTATTTGATAAAAAAGATAATAATAATTTCGGATGGATAGATAAACGCTACATTTTAAAAATATTTTTGTTTGGAAATTTAAAATTAAATGGAAACTACCAGATATTGATATTCACAACCTTATGTCATTAGAAAGGTTATCAAATTCTACGTTCAACCGTATAAAAGAATTAGGCATTCCCATTTAAAAAAAATCAAGTTATCGCTGATCGAAGTTTCCTTAATTGATCAATCGATTTCTCCAAGCATAAAAGTAATTTAAATTTGACAGTCTCATCAAAGCTAACGCATTTTATGCTTAGTGATACAGCAAAGTCACAGCCTTCCAAATTTTATAATCTCTGCGATATTCAATTTTTTCCTGTTATCTACTTATACCGAAAATGGTGATTTACACCTAAACGGTTCGCTTTAAGTCCCATGTATGATACATAAGGTCACACTAGAATTCACCAAGGAATTTGAATATGCAATAATGTACGGGGTGTTCCATTTAAAAAAATATAACTTTGATACATTTCGTGTTTTTGGGACACCCTGTATAACATGAAAATATTTTTAGAATGTAGCCTGTATGGGTCTATATCCATCCGAAATTATTATTTTCTTTTTCATCAAATACTTTAGCCATAATGCTCCGTGTCGAATAACGTGAATAACCCTGTATATATGTATAAGTTTTGTCAAATTATTGTAGCAAACATATTTTAATAACTTGTACCACTCTAGCTTCATCTGTCATGTACGGTATGGCATTTTGAGCTGGAGATGTAGCTCATGTATTGACACAGTTTTTTTACTGCAAAAATGTGCTATGAGGATGAATTATAATCTTCATTGACTGATAAGCCCAACAACAATGAAGTTACCCTAACCAAACATATGATATGGCTGATAACTACATAAGAAGGTAGAACATTAGAATTGTTTATAAAAGTGACCATCGTGAATCTTCATCAAATGACATTTTCCTTAACTTGGCGATGAACTACTGATTATACGAATATATCTTACAATTAATCCAATGAATCCAAGGTCACCAGCAGTGGAGGGTCGTTCACACCTACTAGGGCACAAAGGTGAAGGGTGCCCTAGGATGCCCAGACCATTTGTGAGGACATCCAACCTCCAGGTGGTGAATAGAAAAAGAACTTTAAATGAAATGTTGTTAAATTTATATGGAAAGCATTAACGCTTAGGTAGTTCCTTGTCGAATGGATTTTTGGAAAGTCAACGTCACAGTACCCACGATGGACAATTTTTTAGTGTAACGTTTCAAATGCATTTAAACAGACTGTTTCTGTCTAGTAGTCTAGTCATTAGCTTAACCATTTTTTCATGATAATTGCATAAAACAAAATGTCGGCTGATATACAGATATTCAAATCGTATCGAATAGAGCTACAGGCATTGATGCTATTTCTGCCAAAGTATTAAAGTGCTTGAGTGAAGACGGCATCTCTCTTTTATATAATATTTGTAAGAGGGTCTGGTCCTCCGGTGCGGTGTTTGGCCAGATGAATGGTGCACATCCATTTTTGCTCCACTTCATAAAAAAGGATCTCCAACAAATCCAGACAATTATCGCCTACTTTCGTTAATCTCTCATTCAAGCAAGGTTCTACCATATATTTTACAGTCTCGTTTGGAGGGTTTTATTGACTAGCAAAATCCTCAGGTGCAGGCAGGTTTCGTAAAAGGACGCAGTACGCGTGAACAGATCTTGAACTTAAGACAGATTATTGAAAAAGCCAGAGAGCATTATTTTCCCGTTTTTATCTGCTTTGTGGACTATTCTAAAGCGTTTGATAACGTAAAGTGGCCTAAACTGTGGGAAATCCTTATCTCCATCGGAGTCCCTTACCACTTAGTATTTCTCATACAGCAACTCTATGAGTCTAGCTCTGCTCGTGTAAGAATTGACGGTAACCTGTCTGGTCAAACAGCAACCAGAAAAGGAGTTTGTCAGGGATACGTATTATCTTCGATGTTATTTAACATTTACTCTGAATTTGTGATGAAACAGGTATTGGACAACTGGAATGGTGGTATAACTATTGGCGGAAGCAAAATATCTAACTTAAGATTTGCTGACGATCCAACCCTTATTGCTGCTTCTCAAAAATAACTAGTACCTCTATTGAACGTTTTAGAACAACACACTGCAGCATATGGTCTTGGTATTAACTACAACAAGACCAAGGTTATTATCCTAGATAGAGAGCATGACAATAATCGAGAAATAAAGTCAATAGGTCGTTGTGAGGTAGTTCAAAGTTTTGTATACCTCGGTTTTTTGATCGACAATTCAGGTAGCTGTGAGAATGAGATGCGACGGCGCATTCAACAGGCACGGGTGGCCGTGACAAAGCTTACTAAAATATGGCGTGACCATAACATCACTAAAGCTACCAAAAAGTCACTGGTTCAGTCTCTTGTATTCTCCATATTTTTGTATGCCTCGGAAACTTGGACTGTTAAAAAGGCAGATCGAGCTCGCATAGATGCTATTGAAATGTGGATGTGGAGGAGAATGCTGAAAATTACTTATACCGCCCATCGAACTAATGATTCTATACTGGACGAGCTCGGTAATCCAAAGAGAGTCTTTCATTGTGTCGATGAGAATGCTTACAATCTTCGTACATATTCACAGAAGCGATAATATGGATAAACTTGTAGTTCATGGTCACGCCCCGAATGGGCGGCGCCGTGGCCGTTCCCCTACACGCTGGGTGGATACGACGAAACAGTTGCTAGATATGAGTATCAAAAGCGCCACTGAACTGACAGTGAATCGCGAACGATGGCGAGCTACAGTGCTCAAAACTATTGATAATATTCGCGTCGGCAATACTCGACAATAGCTCCGACTGAATGCATTTTACGAGTTCACAACATGTCTGTTAAGACATTGTGACTATGATGATGTAGCCATTATGAAAATCTACCTTGAAGAATAACCAATTCCGACAACTGTTCCAGGCATGTAAAACCGCACATTTTAGAACCCTCAACCCCATCCCAGACGGACGCGCTCGTCACGACGCAGAAGGAGGAGGGGGGGGGGAGGTAGCTAGCGGAGGGGAGGGGAGGAAGTGGAAGGCGTTTTACTGTTTTATTGATTAATTGAGTTCGGCCGAATCTCCACTTCGGCCGTCGCTGCGTCTGAATCGCCTGCTGCTGCTACTGCTCTTGCCGTGTCTCTGAAGCTGCATTATCTAGATGAGATATGGCCCTTGAAAGACCTGCTACTTAGTTCCTAGTCCACTGATATTTTTTTTTCAAACAGTCAAAGCATTCAGCGTTTCGCTGATTATGTTGATATCTTAAGGGTCTAGGGTATAGCGCGCGAAATTTTAAGGCAGTATGATCTTGATTAGAAATTTTAATTTTCCCCCAAATCGTTGGATGTCACTGGGCATTTGAATAGAACACATAGCATTTCTATATCATGTAAAGCCAGCCAGTTATGGCTATATATACAGGGTGGTCCAATAATCGCGCGGTGCTCTATAGCGACCGATGAAATTAGAAGAAAATGATTTAAATGAAAACCTCTCATCATCATAGTCACAATGTCTTAAGGGTCTAGGGTATAGCGTGCGATATTGAGAGTCCAAGAAAACACGTATTCCCATGTTAGCGAGGAGGCGTGGCCACCTGTTCCCTTTCTCCAGTGTGTGTGTCTAAGATGAGGGCAGATAAGTCCAAAAATCCAAAGGTAAGGTCAAAAGGTCCAAGGGTAAGGTAAAAGGTCACTATGAAAATGAATTTCGCATTTCCAAGCTCTTGATGTTACCTTTAAACTTACAGTAATGTCTAAAAGAGCAAATTGAAGAAGAAAGCTTGCGCTTGTGCCACTATTTAGCCTTTTTTTGATATCGTGTTTGGTTATTAAATTACAGGCATTTATAAAATGTATGATTTTGCACTGCGAGTTTTTTTGCACATTAAAAAACTTTTTTGAGAAAATCGAGAATAGCTGTCATTCATCAAGGTCTTATCTATCGCCTTCTGAAATATTATATACGTAGTTTGAAAATAGAATGTGTTATGCGAGAAATTGTGAGTCCGTGTTTTACATGACAAATACGTATACAGGGTTATTCACGTTATTCGACACGGAGCATTATGGCTAAAGTATTTGATAAAAAAGAAAATCATTACTTGGGATGGATAGATACCCATAAAGGCTACATTTTAAAAATATTTTTATGTTATACAGGGTGTCCCAAAAAGACGAAATGTATCAAAGTTATGTTTTTTTGAATGGAATACCCCATATATTATTGCATATTCAGATTCCTTGGTGAATTCTAGTGTGACTTTATATATCATACATGGGACCTAAAGCAAACCGTTTAGGTGTAAATCACCATTTTCGGTATAAGTAGATACCAGGAAAAAATTGAATATCGCAGAGATTATAAAATATGGAAGGCTGTGACTTTGCCGTGTTACTAAGCATAAAATGCGTCAGCTTTCATGAGACTGTCAAATTTAAATTACGCTTATGCTTGGAGAAATCGGTCGATTAATTATGGAAACTTCGATCAGCGATAACTTGATTTTTTCAAATGGGAATGCCTAATTTTTTTTATACGGTTAAACGTAGAATTTGATAACCTTTCTAATGATATAAGGTTGTGAATATCAATCTCTGGTAGTTTTCATTTAATTTTAAATTTTCAAACAAATCGGCGATTTTCAACTTTCCTAGCTATAAGCAACGTAGCAGGCCATGAAATATAAACAAAAACCTGTTCAGGTAGAAGAAAACAACAAAATTAGCTGAAAATACACTAACTAGACCAAAGGGACAAGATTATAAAAATTCCTTACAACAAATCAACTCTCCCAGAAACAACTGCGATAACATCTCTATGGTCAAAGAGAAGCTGCAGTATGGCAGTAATAGATATTTTTTTCTGTCTACTGGCTACCGCAATTTACTTGAGGTTAAAAATTTCCAAGACAATTAAAAACCCTGACATGAAACAAAAACAACCAGCGACTGTTGCTCCAGCACGCAACTATCAATCGTATGTAATGGTGTAGAAAAGTATTAATTTACGTCGAAGTCGATACTTCTGACGGAGCCCTTCTATTTTTCAATATCTATTAGCAATATTGCAAAAAAGGAATACTAACAATTCAGATTTAAATTTTCTGCCATTTAAGTTAGGTATGTTTTATAATTTGAACAAATTTTAATTCATTCCTCATTTTCTGCTATCTTGCTAATAGGTACTGAAGAACTCCAGTCAGAGGTACTTTTGGCTTGAGTTTTGACAGAATTGAATACTTTTTTATATCATTAAATGTGAAATTTTATTATAAAAATAATAAACTGCTTACAACATTCTCTAGTGTTTTTTATTTTATTTAAAAATTTTTAATGGTTTTGAAAATTGCCAATCTCTAGTACATTGCAGTAGCTAGTAGGCCGTGAAAAAATCCATTTCTGCCATTCTCCAGCTTCTCTTTGACCAAAGATATATTACCACCGTTGTTTCTGGTTAGCCTTTGTTTGAGGTGAGTAATTCTTACAATCTTGTCCCTTTAGTCTAGTTCGTGTGTATTTTTCAGCTAACGTAGTTGTTTTCTTCTACCTGAACAGTTTTTTGTTTATTTTTCATGGCCTGCTACGTTGCTTATAGGTAGGAAAATTGAAAAACGCCGATTTGTCTGAGAATTTAAAATTAAATGAAAACTACCAGAGATTGATATACACAACCTTATATCATTAGAAAGGTTATCAAATTCTACGTTTAGCCGTATAAAAAAAAATAGGCATTCCCATTTGAAAAAATCAAGTTATCGCTGATCGAAGTTTTCTTAATTGATCGACCGATTTCTCCAAGCATAAACGTAATTTAAATTTGACAGTCTTATGAAAGCTGACTCATTTTATGCTTAGTAATACGGCAAAGTCACAGCCTTCCAAATTTTGTAATCTATGCGATATTCAATTTTTTCCTAATATCTACTTATACCGAAAATGGTGATTTACACCTAAACGGTTCGCTTTAAGTCCCATGTATGATACATAAAGTCACAATAGAATTCACCAAGGAATCTGAATATGCAATAATATATGGGGTGTTCCATTTAAAAAAACATAACTTTGATACATTTCGTGCTTTTGGGACACCCTGTATAACATGAAAATATTTTTAGAATGTAGCCTCTATGGGTATCTATCCATCCGAAATTATCGTTTTCTTTTTTATCAAATACTTTAGCCATAATGCTCCGTGTCGAATAACGTGAATAACCCTGTATATATGTGTGTATCCAGGCCCCTTAAGAGGAAGAATTAGACCTTCTAATACAAATTAAGTCCCGTTGATGTGAAACTATCTGAATAAAGTGACACTGGATCCTTTGTCGCTGCGTTAACAAGCACGACAGTCGAACCACTCACCAAATCGTTTTTCCAAACCCAACACGTGTTTCGCCAGACATGTTGGCATCCTAATGGAAGATTTGGAACTAATGGTACAAATTTATATCAGATTATAATATGTGTAACTTTGACAGTTACAGCATGCCCATCCAGCTAAACTAATGCCGGTGAGCAAGAATTATCTCAGTATTGCTAAACTAGACTTGTTTAGTGCATGCTGACAGGAAGTACCTGTCAATCTCTAGGTAAGTTTAAAAACACAAGTTCATAATATAATGGTGTAATATATTTACCATAACCACCATAACATCACTAAAGCTACAAAAATGTTGTTGGTTCAGTCTCTTGTGTTCTCCATATTTTTGTATGCCTCGGAAACTTGAACTGTTAAAAAGGCAGATCGAGCTCGCATAGACGCTTTTGAAATGTGGACATGGAGGAGAATGCTAAGAGTTCCTTATACCGCCCATCGAATTAACGTCTCCACACTGGATGAGGTCGGTGATCCAAGGAGACTATCCTCCATTGTGTCGACAAGAATGCTTACATTCTTCGGACATATACACAGAAGCGATAATATGGCGAAACTTGTAGTTCAGGGTCATGGCCCAAGTGGGCGGCGCCGTGGCCGTCCCCCTACACGCTGGGTGGATACGACGAAACAGTTGCTGGATATGAGTGTCAAGAGCGCCACTAAACTGACAACAAATCGCGAACGATGGCGAGCTACAGTGCTCAAAACTATTGATAATATTCGTGTCGGCAATAGTCTAGCTCCGACTTAATGCATTTTACGAGTTCACAACATGTCTGTTAAGACATTGTGACTATGATGATGATGATGAATATATTTAAAATTAAAAGAATGAAAATGTAAAAAATGTAAAACGTGTAAAATGTGCAGGGGTGCCCGTATGTGTGTTATAAAAAATTGAATACAAACCAAAGCTGCTTAATAACTATTACAGATAACGAAAAAAATGTATGAGCATGACAGAGATTACGATCAGGCTGAATCCAAGGTCACCAGCAGTGGAGGGTTGTTCACACCTACTAGGGCACAAAGGTGAAGGTGGTAATTAGTATCAATGAATATAGACATTCCTTTAAATCAATAACTCATAATTTGTTGGTGATTGGAGTTAGATTTTACCACTGTCATTAAGAATATCCTGTTGGTCTCAAATAGAAAATATTTTGGCACACTATTCTCAAATAGATTTTCAGGTTTTCTGTTGATTTAATGTTAAAACCTTTTCTATGTCCAGCCAAAGAAAGTTTACAATTTTGTGAGAAAGAATAAGTTGCCAATTTTACCACCATCCTAAATATTCCTCAAAACTTTGCAGTTCTTTAAAAATTGCACCTGACAGAAAATATGCCTTACATTAAAACTGTTGCGGAGGGTTTATTATTCTCGGAGAAGTACATTGTTTTACAAATTGATGAAATATCAGCCTGTATAAATATTCTTGTCATTACAAAAATTATAAGTAGAACATGAAGGACAAAATTATTTGATAGGTATATTAAATACATACAGCTTATAGTTGGTAGGCGTAACCCTTCGATCAGAGTATACAGCTCAAATTACAGTCCTTATTCACAATAGGTATTGTTAAAATTTTGATTTCAGGCCAATAGGTATAAAAGTAAGTTTTTGGGCAATTGCACAAAGCTGTTTTAATGAAAATTGCAAAAAAATACATCAATATACATATGTATACATGAGTTTGTTTTAGACACGTTTGTTCATGTAATCAACCCCAAACTGATGAAATTCTTCTTGAATTAATGTTGTTAATGAAGCAAATATTTTTATCAATAATTACACTGCAACAGTTCAAGACAAAAAACAGACTGACAAAACTAAAAAGAGGAAATCTAATGGAAATAACAAATGTCCAACAGAGGGGAAAATCTAAGTCTAAATACATGTACATTTTTGTACTGATACTACTGGCATTTTTCACCATTCTTATTTTTTCAAAAGTATTTTTCTTAATTTATCAACCAAGATGAACTCTAATACACATAAAAAATCAAACTAATGCCTCAAATTAAAAATAGGAATGGAGGAAAAAAATAAAAAAGAAACCAAAAAAAAAAATTGAAATTGTAAGAAAGAAATAAAAAAAAAATAGTTATTATATTTAAATATGTACGGATATATGTGAATATATATCTATGTGTTTGATTATGTATATAAGGATGTACATATGATATAATTAGGTACCTATGCATAGCGTTAGAACTAACCCAATAACATTCACATATATGACATTGCCATTTTCTAATCATTTATGCAAAATTAGCCTTCATTATAACCATGATCTTTCTGGCCAGTTGATCACGGATCAGTGCCAAAAAACTAACAAAAAAAATACACATAAAATGTAATAATTATTCGGAAACTATAAAACAATTGAAATTTTCCGCGGAATGCCCGCCGTTCGGCCCACTGTAACCGGCCCACTATTTGACAGCTAAGCGACGTTGCCACATCTAAGGCTCCGGCTTAGTGTAGAGTCGGCCATGTAACAGCCCAGGAACCAGCAGTTTATTCATACACTGGTTCATTAGCTTTTCTTCAAGTTTGTCTTAACCACTTTGAAGGTATTGTTGTGTCACGCTATTCAAAAATATGTATTAGTAATAAGTTATTTTGAAAATTACGCTCAAAATTAGATTTTTCCAATTTTTACTTCATTTGTAGCAGTAGGCCATGGTTAATCAACTATAAATAATAAGCATCTAAGCAGTTATTACTCTACAAGAGACTTCCTACTCAAATTCGAAAAAAAAGAATCAAAATACATTTTTTCAAACAATAATGTCTTATTAAAATGATGAATATTGTGTTATTATAATATTGAGTAGATAGTGGGCTATGACTCATCTATTAAAAACAAAAAAGCAAACCTGTAAAAGATTTGCGATACTGTCAGCTTTTAATTATATTTTTATTAAATATAGCTTTGTTCTTTCTGTGTTTCCATTTTAATTGTTGTAAATTTTCTATAATAATGGCGGCTTAGATACCCAGAGAGACAGCAACCGTTTTCAGGTATATTTGCTCGTCTAAAGATAAATATAGTAGGTACGGATCCTTTATTCAACCACGTCCTAAAACTTATTTCAAGGAGAATAGGGAGTAAAAGGAAACAAGTCTATTAGGTCACATACAGAAGCAACGTTGTAGGGTTACAAAAATCAACAGCAGAAATAATTCTAAAAGAATACAATTACCATCCATACAAGTTTAGGATACTTCAACATTTGCACAGGATCCAAGTTTGGGAATTTTTAATCGCCATAACAGCAATAATTCTTTTAAAAGCCTTTAAAAGAATAAGAAATTGTGCCACATTCGCAGTCGAGAAAATAGTCTGCAACTTGAACCAACATCTCTAAAAGCTTCTCGATGTTCTTAGTTTTTATTTTGATTCAAATTTAATAGTGTGTTTATATTCTTCAGATATAATGTTGTTTGGTTTTAAGCAATGTAAACAAGTAGTATTTACTGAACATTATCACAAATAATAGCGTATAAAATACAATTAAATAATTGAGTCAAAAAGTATTGAGTATATTGTATCTTAATAATTGTTTACTTGGATATTGTTTTTAATAGATTAGTCATGGCCTACTGCTACAAATAAAGTAAAAAATGAAATTTTGAGCTTAGCTTTCAGAAAAATTTCATACTAATATATATTTTTGAAAAGCTTGAATTATTTCCGATTGACGTAAAAAATAATACACAGGGTGTTCCATTTAAAAAAATATATGTTTGCTTCATAACTAAAAAATGGTTAGAGTAACAAAAAATCAAACTACACCACTGGATTCTACAGAAAACAGTCTATAAGACACTTTTTAAAATTTTTCAAAAACCCAACGCGTCATCCCTTGAGAACGTCTATGAGCATCTGAGCCGTTGGTGTATGATTTGCGCGGCGTACCCAGAAAGGAAATTAATACCGTAAATATAAAGTTGGTACATAACTCACAGTTTCATGGATATTTTTCTGAAATATTGGGGGTAACAAATTATAGCAGGCACGTGCGATGTGCGTTTGTTTTAGCCCTGCATAGCAGGAAGGGATTTATGTGGCTGTACGGAGCCATTAAAACGTATATTTTAATTCGCAGCCTGTCCTAGCTTTGTGTGCACTAGGTTGACTTTTTAGGAGTGTACAATCCTACGTGATCATTACTCAATTATATCAAATCAATAGTGCGTGTTTCCTATAAAAGTACAGATTGAAGTTCGTGTCGTAAATTGTACCACCTACAAATCAGACGTTTTTCTAGGAAGGCACTGTTTATTTGTTTACCTACTGTGTTTGGACCTCTGGGTATAAATAAGATTGAGATCATGATAGGACTATCATGAAATAGGGTACTTGCAGAGGTCGTGAAATCATCTCCGGAGTATACATAGCGTAAAGAAAACCATATCAAGAAGCAGTAGGAAACAAAAAACATGATTTTACTGACGGCCAAAAAAAAGATATTTGGAAAATAAAATAAGGATATATTCAAATTTCTGCACGTGACTTAAAACAGGGGCTGACGTCACAGGTATCTTATCGATATCGACAATCGATACTGCTACAGCGCAGGTCAGTGAGATTCAACTGCAAACTAGAGATGATCTGAATTCTTTAACAATGCGACTCAATTTATTGATACTTAAACATATTTGAAACAGGCAATTAACCCATTAGCATTTTCGTTGCAATACATTTTTGTATCTGATAGGTATCACAGTTATCCTGTTTGTGACCGAGATTAGCAACTAATAGAAGCCATCATTTAGTTTCAGCGCATCCCATTATGAATGAATCCAAAGATAGAATCTAATTCAAGCCCATCCCTACAAAGTGAATTAGTAATCTAAGCCTAACTTTTATTCTTTTGACTTTTGTGCTTTTGTGTGGGACTGTGTTTTGTGGTTATAATGATCAATGTCAAAATGTTAGGTTAGCACTGGCTATCGATATCGAATATAAATACTTTACATCCCATCACTATAGGATATCACTGACGTCAGAGGTTGTTTGCGCGGCATTTTCCGGCATTTGAAATAATTTTTGGAATACCTATCTCTCACAGCCGATTCCAAAAAACCAAAAAAGTGATTTTGTCATGTTTACTAGGCTCTAAGGAACGCGTAAACGACATAATATTTTTTTCTGCAAGTACCCTATTATATCAAATCAACAGTGCGTGTTTTCTGTAAAAGTACACATTGAAGTTCGTGTCATAAATTGTACCACCTACAAATCAGACGTTTTCTAAGAAGGCACTGTTTATTTGTTTACTTACTCCGTTTGGACCACTAGGTATAAATAAGATTGAGATCATCATAGGACTGTCATGAAGTTGCAGATAGGACAAGTCTCAGCAGTTTTCTGCCGTTATAGGGACTTTTTCTCAACGTTGCTAAGACTAAACTTTTTGATAAAAATGTTGCAGTGGATGGCTTCGAATACAAATATATGGAAAATTTTGAGTTTTTGAAGATAAAAGCTGTATCAATTATTTTTTCCACCGATCCAATAACTTGAGCACAGAGAACTGGGAGGAGGGATACACCCTTGCGTGAAATATGACAATTGTTTATTACACTTATCTTCAAATTTCCCATTTAATTCGGAAAATAACAGCTCTCGTCTGTTCTTTCCTGGCAACTAGATCTATGGAAAAATATTGTATTCCTTAATAATTACCTTAGTTTTCTCGGACAACGTACAAGGGTTTTTATTTTTTTATTCAATAACGGCGCATGGGAGGAAATTAACTCAAGAGAGCTGTTATTTTCCGAATTAAATGGGAAATTCGAAGATAATTTTTATTTCGGAAAAAACCATTGGCGTCCTCAAAAATATCAAAGTTGTTGCCCGTACGCACGCCACTACTGAAACTGAAAATTATTTATGTACTGGAAAGTGTGCACTTCTGTTTACTATTACTATGTACCAAATATCATTAAAATATGTTCAGCAGTTATAAAAATATTAATTAATTTCCATCTTTTTCCTTAAACTTTAACACCCTGTATCTTCGTAACGGTACATTTTTGGACCATACTTTATAAAGCAAACTATCATTAATTTTTCATGTAGATTTACTCCCTTGAATATTCGCATATCATTAAGGAACACCTTGTAAAATGTTTCAGAGGGCAATAGTTGAGACCTTAATGAATGACAGCTATTTTCGATTTTCTCAAAAAAGTTTTTTAATGTGCAAAAAAACTCGCAATGCAAAACCATACATTCTATAAATGCCTGTAATTTAACAACCAAACACGATATCAAAAAATGGCTAAATAGAGTTGCTCAGGCGCAAGCTTTCTTCTTCAATCTGCTCTATAAGTCATTACTGCAAGTTTAAAGGTAGCGTCAGGAGCTCGGAAATGCGAAATTCATTTTTATGGCGACCTTTGGACCTTTTGACCTTACCTTTGGATTTTTGGACTTCTCTCCCCTCATCTTAGACAAACCCACTGGAGAATGGGAACAGGCAGCCACGCCTCCTCGCTAACACGGGAATACGTCTTTTCTTGGATTCTCAATTTCGCGCGCTGTACCCTAGACCATTAAATAAGAAATGGAAGCAAAGTCTGGAGGCTAATTCTCACGTTACCTGATCGTGAACGGTGCGACCTCTCTGGTCCGGGAGCCGTTTAACCTCAGACGCCTTAGGGATGCGCTCGGCTATCCTTATAATCCAAGATTACGCCCTAAATTATGGCTCGCACAAAGATCTATCTAATTGTAGCTTGGAGGGAGCCATTCGCCCTCCTTGCGTCTTTACGCTTCTTGACCCGCTGTACTCCCACTCCCACTCCCACCGCACCCACGGAATAGCGGTGTCTTAGCTCTCACAGCCCATTTACCGCCTCACTACATTTACCGAGTGACGCATTGCTCCTCAGCGCACACACTGATTTCGGTGGGCGATACAGGGATGTACCTGAATCATGTATATTTTGTTGCTATTTTTAGGAGATATTTAAATTAAAACAAAACTACTTTTTTTAAAAAAAGCTTTTATTTGAAGGTTCTAAAAAAAAGAAAAAAATGTTCGTTTAGAGTGTTAACTATCAACTTATAGCCTCATTATACACAATTTATATGATCATAAAGGCTTGTCGCGAGGTTTGCGCAAATACCTATAGGAATTCAATTACACTGAAATTTTAACACACTCAAATTTAGCAGACCAAGTTGGTCAATTGAATAGATACACAAGTATATCGCGCGACAAGCTTTCATGATCATATAAATTGTATAATGAGGCTATAAGTTGATAGTTAACACTCTAAAGGAACATTTTATTTTCTTTTTTCTAGAACCTTTTAATAAAAGCTTTTTTTTTAAAGTTTTTTTGTTTTAATTTGTTTCTTACTTTTTAGTTATTAACTTTCATTTATATCAAACAAAATTTTTATTTATTCTCGGCAAGCCCTTTTATTAGATACCCATATTGCAGAAGTGCATTAAAAAGAACTATTTCGCCATCTTGGATGGTCCATCATAGTTGATTTAGAATGACGTCATATTATTTTTCGAGTCACTCTCAACAAGCCCTTCCACTGTGCAAAGACTCTCTTCTCTCAGGTCGTAAACAATGTTCATGCAGTGATAAAACAACTCACCGACTTTGAATAGTATATTTCCCCAAACTCTTACAACAAAACACATCATTGTATTACATCTAAAAATACATATTATTTGCCATCATTTGAAAGACAGTTACTAACTTAGAATTTGCGCTATCCTGATATCCGCTCATTTTCGTAGATTTCCTTTTATTAGACATCATGAAAACCTTAAACTAAATTAAAAATATAAATCTACTCTAAACATAACCTTAAAACTGTGTTGGTGATAAGAGTCCAGTAACAACACGAGTTTATCCCTATTACTTTCTCAAAGTGAGTCCAGCACCCCAAATGTTCCTTTACAACTTATTATTGGAAAATCCTTACCGTGTATTTTCTTCACCACTTACGTCGCTGTCACAGTCATACACACCGACTGTCCGGTCTACCCTTCGTGGTTACTCGGTGCACCAGCGGTTCGTTAGCTACCCCCTAACCTCATGTCGATGTCGTCACCGTCGTCGATACAACTTGATGATGACCAATGCGTAGGTTGTATAAAGGAACTCGTACAATTCGATCCAGAATCTCCTGTGACTGCTGCCAGATTCTTGCTCACACCGCAAGCCTATAGTTGAGCGCTAAATGCAAAAACTCTCTTCTCTCAGCGTTAGGTTCATGCAGTGATAAAACAACTTGCCGGCTTTGAATAGTATTTTCTCCAAACTCTCACAACAAAATGCATCGTTTGACTAAAAATTACATCAGTGGATCTATTGTGTCTGTTGTCAGTGATGACATTCCTCTCATTAGATTTCCATTCCCCTTAGTATCTACTGGGCGTTCTCATATCAATATGGATACCCATATTGTAGAAATGCATTAAATAACTATTCCACTATTTGATTTAGTACAACATCATGTAATTTATCGTGCATTGTCATCCAAACTAAACGTGTATACAAAATTTCAGCTCAATCGAACCTTGTGTCCTAATATAACTCCTTTTCTTGTTAGAAGAACATCAAGGAAGGCGAGATTTTTGTTTTCTTCTACTTCCATGGTGAACTTGATGTTTTCCTGCACGCTGTTCAGGTATTCTAGACATTCTTCGAGCTTTTCTCTTCCGTGATTCCAAATGACGAACGTATCGTCCACGTATCTGAGCCATATCTTGGACTTGTATTGAGCGCTCTTCAAGGCTGCCTGTTCCTGTACACAGTATATTGGCACAATCTCCACCTCGACCTGATAAGGATGAGCTGGCAGAGCTTCTCTGTGTTCCTGGATCGGACGGCTTTTGGTATTATTATCTGGGAGAGCTCATTCGAAACATCTTCCGTGATAGAATCTGTAAGACAGGGATAGGTCAGCCACCTTTTTCAGATCTTCCAGGCTGTGGAGGTCCTTTGTAAGGTTAGTTGTATCGATTAATTTAATTGCTCTCTTCTGGATAATGTCCAGAAGCTTTAGAGAGTGCTTCGAAGCGCATCCTGACACGTGGAAGCAATACTCCATATAGATATTTTTTTTCTGATGAATTCGATGTCCAATTTGGGGTACCACAAGCCTCAAGTATATTCATCTAGTTATATTTGATCGAAGGAATTTTGGGGTTAGGGAGTTCCACCGTACGTATCTGTAAAGGCAAATGGAAGACGATACTGTACTGGCTGTGCTGCTTACTAATTTCAATAGATTAACCGCTGCGAATTTAAGCCATTCGAGCTAAATCGAATTATTTGTAATTAACCGGCTCCTCGGAGCAGCAGTGGAGTGCATGGTCCTCTGTGCGCTCCCCCCTCCCCTTCACCCCCTGTGCTTTCTGGGACTGCAGATGCGGTGTTTCCGCGTATTTTGCCCCAACCGCAGATTAATGTGGGGTATTTTCAATTATCAGCGGGCTAGTAAGAATTGATGGTAACCTGTCTAGTCTAGTCAAACTGCAACCAGAAAAGGAGTTCGTCAGGGATGGGTATTATCTCGGACGTTATTTCACATTTACTCTGAATTTGTAATGAGACAGGTATTGGACAACTGGAATGGCGGTGTAACTATTGGCAGAAGCAAAATATCCAACTTAAGATTTGCTATTCTTTATTTGTACTGAAGAATACAAATATTGCCACCTCGGAAGGCTATGCCTTGTGTGAGGTATTGGCGTCGACATTGAAATATACACTAAAATGTTGTCTAACCTAATTTCACTGCTGTCTCTCTTTGGACTGTTGTATTTGTTCGCTTTTCAATGACTTGTTTCTCCTTCTTCTCCTTGACCTTCTATGCATCTATTCTCAGCAGCAGGACATTCTCTTCTATAATTTTTTTTGATGATTTCGTAATTTGAACGTAAAATTTGGATGGGATGTCGGATACAACCCTTATTGCAGCTCCTCAGGAAGAACTAATAGCTCTATTAAACATCTTAGAACAACGTAGTGCAGAGTATGGTCTTGGTATTAACTATTATAAGACCAAGGTTACGATCGTAGATAGAGAGCATGATAATTATCGAGAAATAAAGTCAATAGGCCGTTGTGAAGTAGTTCCAAGTTTTATACACCTCGGTTCTTTGATCGATAATTCGGGTAGCTGTGAAAATGAGATTCGACGGCGCATTCAACAGGCACGTGTGGCCATGACAAAGCTTACTAAAATATGGCGTGACCATAACATCACTAAAGCTACAAAAATGTCGCTGGTTCAGTCTCTTGTGTTCTCCATATTTTTGTATGCCTCGGAAACTTGGACTGCTAAAAAGGCAGATCGAGCTCGCATAGACGCTTTTGAAATGTGGACATGGAGGAGAATGCTGAGAGTTCCTTATACCGCCCATCGAACTAACGTCTCCATACTGGATGAGGTCGGTAATCCAAAGAGACTATCCTCCATTGTGTCGACGAGAATGCTTACATTCTTCGGACATATACACAGAAGCGATAATATGGAGAAACTTGTAGTTCAGGGTCATGCCCCGAGTGGGCGGCGCCGTGGCCGTCCCCCGACACGCTGGGTGGATACGACGAAACAGTTGCTGGATATGAGTGTCAAGAGCGCCACTAAACTGACAACAAATCGCGAACGATGGCGAGCTACAATGCTCAAAACTATTGATAATATTCGTGTCGGCAATACTCTAGCTCCGACTTAATGCATTTTACGAGTTCACAGCATGTCTGTTAAGACATTGTGACTACGATGATGCGAAGATAGATGTGAGGTAAACGACGAATCCCTAGTCTTGTCCAATGTGTCACTGGCTATTGGAAATATTTTGCCAATAAAACTTAAAAACGTGTTTCGGTTTAGTCTTTAACGGGAGGATAAATATAGGTACGTATATAAAATTTGTTGTGTTTGAAGTATTAACCATATATCCAAAACTTCGGTGCTGTCAAATGCAATATACATAATTATTATACAAGGTTATTCACGTTACTCGATACGGAGCATTATGGCTAAAGTATTTGATAAAAAAGAAAACAAAGGATGGATAGAAACCCATAAAGGCTACATTCTAAAAATATTTTCATGTTATACAGGGTGTCACAAAAGCACGAAATTTGTCAAAGTTATGTTTTTTTTAAATGGAATACCCCGTATATTATTGCATATTCAGATTGCCTGGTCAATTCTAGTGTGACTTTATGTAGCATACATGGGACCTAAAGCGAACCGTTTAGGTATAAATCACCATTTTCGGTATAAGTAGATATCAGGAAAATATTGAATCTCGCTGAGATTATAAAATATAGAAAACTGCGACTTTGCCGTATTACTAAGCATAAAATGCGTCAGCTTTGATGAGACTGTCAAATTCAAAATACGTTTAAGCTTGGAGAAATCGGTCGATTAATTAAGCAAACTTCGATCAGCGATAACTTGATTTTTACAAATGGGAATGCCTAATTTTTTTTATACGGTTAAACGTAGAATTTGATAACCTTTCTAATGATATAAGGTTGTAAATATCAATCTCTGGTAGTTTTCATTTAATTTTAAATTTTCAAATAAATCGGCGTTTTTCAATTTTCCTACCTATAAGCAACGTAGCAGGCCATGAAATATAAACAAAACCTGTTCAGGTAGAGTAGAAGAAGACAACTAACTTAGCTGAAAAATACACACGAACTAGACTAAAGGGACAAGATTGTAAAAATTTCCGCTGTCCATTATGACTCACACCTTTCTAGAGTTCACCGTACAGTCCGCACCTCTTTGCGAAAGCGATCAACGTGAAGGGTGGAACTTCCCTGAAGTCATGAGGTTCCAGCCGGGCAAATCCAAATGTCGGGACCCTAGCGCTATCCACTACTGGACAGGAACAAAGAATATGCTCCGCTGTTTCGTCCTCCACGTAGCAGAAGCGACAGTCTGAAGTTTGGCCAAGACCCAGCTTCCGCATATGGTACCTTAGACGACCATGTCCCGTCAGCAGACCGACCAGAATGCGGATATCGTTTCTGTTACGTTCCATGATCCTCGGGGGGCCTGACTCGAGGGGTATCTTATGTACGCCTTCGAGTGCAGTAGCCCTGGTCTATCTCGCAAGTGCAGTGCTTTCCTCTCTGCCCAGTCTGAGATGGTCTTCTTAGCGGTGCTTTTTGCAATGCCCGCGAATGGCTCTGGTCCTATGAACACAGATTTAGTTCCTCCTCTTGCTGTGACCCGGAACCCAAATCAAGGTTACCCTCTTTCCTGTTTCGAGTTTGTTGAGGAGGTGCATGCCGTTCCATGCCAGTCTTTAATCAACCCGACTGGACCACAGTGCTTTCAATGCAGCTTGGCTGTCTGAAAAGAGTTTAAAAGAGTTTGTCAGGGGCCTTTTAATTAGTTCCCTGACTCCCAGCTCTATGGCAATCATTTCTGCTTGGAAGACTGTGGTATACCTCCCTCAATTGTAAAAATAAAAGCGCTGATTGGTGATGAGCCACCAACCAACATATTGCCCATAGCAACCAGCAGCTCAATCGGATTGTATGAAACAAGGACCTGTGGGTGCGTGCGTGTGTGCGTGAGTCTAGCTAGCCGCCAAGAAATGAAAGCAGGACAACAATGGTTTAATAAAGATTTATTTCATATATATGAATGCAGTACATTTGTATTCTATCTATTTGTTTTCAAAACAAGAACTTAACTTCGGGGGGAAGTCCAGGAAGTAGTTCTCGTGGTGCCCTTCTGAAGAGAAGGTGGTGCTCCAAAGAAAGTGTTACATGCTGCTGTTAGCACCCCAAAGAAGGCTGGCTTCTTTCGAGTTCTGGTGGTGTCACCCCAAAGAATTGTTCATGATGGTGGCACCCCGAAAAAGGAGCAGAGCCCCTCCAAAGAAAAGGTGGTCTTAATGGTGGCACCCCAAAAAAAAAGTGGTCTTGATAGGGGCACCCCGAAATAAAAGCAGAGCCCCTCCAAAGAAGAGGTGGTCTTGATGGTGGCACCCCCCAAAAAAAAGGGTGGTTTTCCTTGGTTACCACATAATTGCACAGACACAAAAATTGTCTTAGAGAGACATAGCTATTCTATATGTCTTTACTGTTTGAGTTGAGAAAGCGAAAAGAATAAACCATTACATTTCATCTAAAAGCTAACGTCGGTAGAGAGAGAGCATACCCCCCCACTCATTAGATTTTTCCCAAAATTTGTGCGCACTTGCGCAGTTTGTATAATATAATAATATTTCCAGCTTAAAAGAATAGAGATGGGAAAAGGAAGAAGTAAGAAGTAAAACAGTTATAAAAATGTAACTAGTATAATGAGGAAGTAGTTGCTAAAAATGGAAGTTGTAAACTATTTGTATATGGTAGCCAAGTAAATAATACAAAAATAATTTTGAAAACGGGTGAACCGTTACACAATGTACTTATGAGAGGAAAACGAGAAGTTCAAAGCGCACCTTAAAATCAACATATTCGGTAAATAATCGTTTTTAAGCCCCGTAAAGATAGTATCAATCGCGTTTTAACATCACCTTCCACTGTGTTCCTGACGCCGTCGACATCAAAACTCATTATTTACACGCCAACTGCGGCGCGCCGGTCGGGACGGATTTTTTCAATTACGCTTATCAAAGATCTGCCGCCATCAGCAGCCATGCTGCCGAAATTCGTTTTTAAGCTTCACGGCCGCTACCGCTTGGCGCCAGCACATATTCATCAACCTAATCCGTTTTTTAATGGTCGACACACACACCCTTCGCGCTAAGGGCTCTGACACTCATTTTCACGAATGATCAAGTTGGAGCTGCCCCGATACGTATGAGGTTTTTTCCGGGCAACAGGTGGAAAGGTCCTTCGGCTCTTTTGCGCACCACTCCACCCTTTTCGCCAAAAATTCAGCTTAACTTGAACTGTCATTGAGACCATTGAAAGACTGGACACTCTGTGTATGACAATTTGGCAAGGCATTTTTGACTGACATCCGCGTCATCTATTCGGGTTGCGTGTAAACTGGGCAATGCATTCATAAATCGATTACAGGAAACTGTGGATATTCACGACCTAGGTCAACCCAAAAAATTTGGTGTAGGTGACCGACGATAGGTGGGGCAGGTTATGGAAAGAGCGGGCTTTTTGAAATATTGTATAAGCTTATTTAGCTTCCACTTAGCTTACTACAATTTTCACTCTTTCCGTTTCATCTTCTTCGTTATATTTATCAAAGTAACGACTCAGACCTTGGCTGAATAATATAATTTTTGAAATTGTAATAGTTGTTTCCGAACTGACCTCGTTAGTTATTTCTTTAAAAGGCTCAAGTATTTGGCAAATTTAACGCAGATCAGCGAAATCTGAACTGTCTAATTGTAGATCTGGATTTATTAATGCCAGTGTAGTAATTATTGGTTCCTCATTGTCAACGGCGGTTTGAAACATTAACAATGAAGAGATCCATCGCGTAGAAACGTCTTGTTTTAAAGACATTTCAGGAAGGTTCATGTTTTATTGTGCGGCCTTTAATTTTGCAAGTCCATAGGAACTGCGTTTAAAAAATTCCACAACAGACTTGACTTTGATATGTAATGGCTTTATCTGTACTAAAGCATTTTGCACAATCAAGTTAAGTGTGTGAGCAAAACACGGTATGTGTTCCAAACCTAAAATTCACGTCACAAGAATTTACCTTACGCATTCATTACCTGTTTTGAAAATGGACGGATTAAAAAAATTAAAGCATTAATTTAAAAAAAATAATTGATAAGCGGCGTAATAATAAATAAAACTAATATTGTCCACGACACTTACTTACTGTACGGATAGATGATACCTTCAGCAGGTCTGGGACCATGCCGTATCTATAGTGTAATCTACCTAATCTATATGAAGGTGTGGGAACCCTTGTGTTTTGATATCACTCAGGTTCCTCAGCACTGGCCTGTTATTGCCTGGTGGTCTAGATCAGAGAGGGACATTTGTCGGTCTCAGTAGCATTTTTGCTACGGGTATCATTGTTGCTACTGTATTGAGTGAGTAGCCATTTCAGAACTAGATAGGGTTGTACAGACATTATCATGTCAGTGATTAGTGCAATATTGTCACTGGGATAGTATGACAATCGAAGTATGTTCTGGATCATTATCGAAATCATTAATACCCGCAATTCTTGAAGCATTGGCTAGGTCAAGTTTGGAAAGCAAGTATGCTCAATGACCCTATTCCTATGAACCCCGTGAAAGGTTCTTATATATTTTTATATATTGTCTTCTTCATACTGAATTATACAATATTTCATTTGAAATAGTTTAGTATCATTTGTCACGTATAATATAAAATAAAATCTGTAAACTGTCATACTGATGTTGGATGAGTAAGGCAAGATACATGGTAATTAGACAGGTGTCTACTAGCTGTGCTCAAAAATGTCCTTCGTTAGAGTATTGTACAACAGTGGATTACCCCCCACGGAAAGCGACCCCCCTAATGACTCCATTTAACGTCGCTGAGGCGAGAGTGGAGCCTTAAGGGGGGAGACGAATTATAAACAGTGGCGTATGCTTTGGGAGATTGGTAAACATCTAAACTGTGATGAGTTTGTGGCTAGATACTGTACGTAGTAGATACTTTTGAACTGACGCTGAATCAAAATATAAGAGTACCTGTCTTCAGAACAATTCTGCAATTTAGTACAAGCACTTTAAGTTTAGGCGTGTATTTTATAACGTCCTAAAAACGTCCTGCAGGTCATGTAGCTCTCTCAATCCATAAAGGCTGTTTCATAAAACCAAAGTTTGAACAAATGTAACCCTCATCTCACATAATTATTGTAAGTAGGCTTGTTAAGATTATTATCGTTGACATAGCAAGCTTATTTTGTGTATATTAATTTATTCATTCTATTTTAAATATTTTCACTAAGGGTTCGCGTACATAAATCGGCATCGGACGGACGGTACGGATGGAACGGCCGGTACGGTACGGATTTTTCATTAGGGTATCGCACATATCTGATCGGAATCGTCGGAAGAATTGGAAATCAGTTGCAAAATATGCAAGTGATCTGCATGCTGTGTTGCCAGGCAGATCAGATTGAAATTCGCAACTGAACCGCCTTGAATGTCGCTACGTTGTCGCCCCACAAAAATTACGTATAAATCAGCTTGTGTATGACTTTATTCGTGGGGGTGGGGTGCAATTGATGTTAGATGTATGTATAATATAACCTTTCATTCAAAAATAGTGGATTACTCGATACATAGTCTCGACACAACATAGTAAACATCCAGCAGAATATCTCTGAGGATTTCCTATACAAAAATGGTTCCCACAGAATTTGACCTTCTGATGATTTCACGGGTGTGAAGTCTGGGTAGAGATGCAAAAATGAAAATATCGATACCGGTACCAATTCGATATTTTTTAGCCAAGTATAGAGCTGTACACGCCAATGGAGGCGCGTTTGGTTCGTAATTCGGTTCGTAATTATTTTCGATAGCGATACCGCTACAAAAGTAGCGATACCAGCTTGGAATCGCTAAAAAAGTATCTAAGACAAAAATATTCGATATTAGTGCAGAAGTATTGATACATTTCAAGTATCGAAGTATTGTTAGCATCCCTTCAAATAATCATCCAAAAGGGGGGATGCGCGTGTAATTGCTGCCAACCTGAGATATTGTGCCGATTGTTTACTATGCTGTGGTCTCGACACTAATACAAGACAGTCTGGGCAAAACCGAGAAGAAGAATAGACAAGCAGTAATCAGTGGCGAAAAAAGATAGTAACAGAATTTTTCAAAAACTCGCAATAAATCGGTTTATTTTGTTAAATTGCCGCTACGTCTCAACGTAATCAAAATGTCGCTATTTTAAGGACAAGCTGCTATGAATGGCAACACTGTCTGCAGGCAGTATAGGTAAAAACTTGGAAGATGCCGACGGTGCCTCGGCAATCGCCGATCATCATCGCACATACGTCGGTATCGGTACGCACGGCACGCATCGGCCGGCTTTATTTCTAGCTATATTTTCGCCGGATTTTGAAAATTCGATGCCTACCATCCCGACGTATGTGCGATGGTCCATTACATTTAATAGAAAGTAACTTGTCCGTCTATGTGCGCGTACCATAAATTTGGGTTTCTAATTTTATATATAGGTATGCCTAAAAAATGGTATCCACAAATTTTTGCACCCACGCCCCCCCCCCTCCCAAAATCAAATCCTGGATATGTGCCTGATGATGGTTCATATACAATAAACCGAAATATCACGAAGTGTAGATTAAATTATTGACCGAAATCCACGAAAAATGGTCATATACAACTTATAGTCGCAGTCACTAGAAAAGTAACTTAAAATTAATTCCAAAATATTACTATGTTCGTCATCCCAAATGTCTGATTCTTTTATTTATTTACTTTTATGGCTAATATCATTATTAATAAAAGTAACACACAATTCTTCCAAATATGATGAACAAATTTAAATAGTTAAGGTACTCCATCGGTTTCGTACTCGGAAAATAATATTAAGCTTTGGTTAAATCCCAAAATATTTGATTTCAGTTGTCTAAATGCAAAACCTGACAAGTCCACGGTAACAAATTTTACAGAAATCAAGAAAAACAGATCAAAGTCTTATTATGAGCGAAAATAATACTAAATCGAGAGTATGATAATATACGATGTTTTAGCATGTTAAGTCTTTACGCCCCAAAATCTAGGACATATCGATTTTCTAAAATCTGACTTTTAAATTTGGACACATCGGGTTTTGCATGTTACGAAATGTGACTTGTCGTGTTTTGACTGCTATTTCTGTGGAATCCGATCAAAATAAATGAAACACTTATCAATTTGGATTATTTTACTGAATATAAAGGAATCTCATCAAACACTGTGCTCAACGACAGAAACTATAACAGAGTTACAAGGTTTAAACGTCAAAATCTAAATTTTCTGACAAACAAAATTCTTCAGAACTAGCAAATGCATTTTCACAATTAGCTTCGATCCTCTGCATTAATGTAGACCTAGCTTCTGTTGAAGTAGCCTCTCCAAAGCATTTTCCAAAAAACATTGTTATTTTTATCAATAATTTATCAATACAGCATAAATTAATCTCATTTTCTCAGTAAACTGAAAAACACATGAAATCACCACAACGTATTTTCAGCGACTGGATAAAACAAAAACACACAACGGTCAGAATACCCCGACATGTGACTTGTTCCCGTTTTCCGTATTGGCTCCTGTGGACGTGTCGGTGTTTGAAATAAAACACCGCTTGGACTTGTCGGTGTTAGCATCTAAGTCTAGACTTCTTAGCCAAATATCTCATGTCTAATGCCGGGTTTTGTAAGCGAAAAATATGGAAAATGGTAGCGCTTCAAATAATGAACAAAATGGTATATAAAATCTATTTTGAAAAACTTGTTACTTGTCGGGTTTTGCATTTAGACGACTGATTTCATGTCTGATGTTGAGCCAACGGAACTCTGGTGCTTAGTGGGTGGCTCAACGCTCAAGCTGTAGCATTGTACATTCAGGTCTTAGAAATTCTTATCTAATGCACATTGATTTTTGTGTTCAATCGCTATCACAGAACGCAGACAATGTTAATAGCAACCTTCAAAATTCAAATTCAAATACTTTTATTTCCATAAGACTCAGTTTTACAGAGTATTGGATTATTGTCAAACAGGTAATAAAATATGAAGTAATATAATTTTCTTTTGGGATATATACATAATATAAATATCACACACATAAATACATATATAAATCAACAAGTAATTTCGACATAAACAAACAGACAAACGTAGTCATGATTAATAATCGAAACAACAAATCTAAGTATAAATGATTATTTAAACATAAAAATGTATTTGACGCGCGATGAAACAAATTATAAGGAGCAACTCATATACTCGTCTACAGAATAGAATGGATTTTCTAAAAAGATTTTTTTTACTTTCTTTCTAAAAACGTTCAGGAAACTTATAGCCTTTAGGTCAGGTGGGAGTTTATTATATAGTTTAATCATCATAACATTTGGACTATTTGATATTAGCGATAATCTATGAGAAGGAACTAGTAAATTAAAGTTTGGTCGAAGGTTATATGTATATACGTTAGAATCTCTAGATATATATTGAAAATGGTTAGATTTAATGTATATAATGCATCTAAAAATATATAGTGAAAATAAAGTCATGATTCCTGCTTTTCTGAACAGTTCTCTACATGAGTCAAGTTTCCGTTTAAAAAATATGGTTCTTATAATTCTTTTTTGAATTATGAATGCCTCGTTGATACGGGAACAGTTCCCCCAGCAAATAATACAATAACTGAGTAACGATTCAATATGTGCAAAATAATATGCTTTTAAAATTGCTAAGTTGACATATGTCCTTAATCGCCAGACAGTATAACAATGAGTTGATAATTTATTTATTATAAAATCTAAATGTTTGGACCATGAAAGATATTCATCAAAGTGAACCCCTAAATATTTTATCGAGTTACTTTGTGGCAAAATATGCCCGTTACATTTTACTAATAGGTTGTAATATCAAGTTTTGTGGTACTACATAACATGATCTCAGTTTTTTTAGTGTTCAATACAAGTGCATTGTCGTTACAATAATTTAACATGCAGCTAGATGCCTTGCAAGCTTTGGAGCTTAGAATTTCAGTTTCCTTTGCAGCTACTACAAAGGCAGTATCATCAGCATATAAAGAAAGAAATATATCAGGACAGTTGAGTGCAATGTCGTTGACAAAAAAAGTCAAACAGTGTAGGGCCTAAAATACTGACGGCGACACGCCAATGGTGATTGGGGGTATGTGAAGAGGCCCCGCTAAACCGCCTTAGCCCAAGGGCGTTAGCAGCGCGCGCTATTATTTCTTGCAAAACTTCCCTTAATTTATGCGTGGAATATTTCATGCTTTCGCTGAGCGACGTTTCTGACCAGGTTTTAGACCGTCGCCGTCGTTCCCTTGGGGACCGGCAAGAAATCTGTCCTCTGGTTTTGTGCCAACGTCGATCATTATGGATGTATTAATAAGGGGACCAGGTGTGTCCTAGGAGGGTAGTAAAGCATTTGATGGATACACGATACTCTGCAAGATTGGTTGAGGTCCTCATGGCTGTAGAACTTTCTGGCTAATTACAAGGCAGCATCATCATCATCATCATAGTCACAGTGTCTTAACCGGCGATTGTAAATTGCAGCTATGGTCAAGTATTCTTAATCGGTGATATGAAAATTGCAGCGGCTGATTATTTTTCCATTTCAGGTAATCATGTAAATTGCAGCGGACGACCCTCTGTTAGGGATAGGAGTTTTTATAACAGCCATCCATCATTGCTTATTTTTGAGAATCTTTGATAAATACCTACTCAAACAGACACATACATTAAAATGAATAGTGTCAGAATAAAGCACGCTCCAAATTCAACAACTAAAAAGATGCAAGATTTTTTGAATCTTAGAATACCTAGGTTTATTACTCAATGAAAATAGGATAAGTGGATTAGAGTAAATAAAAAGTGTATGTCATTCTTATGGTGAGAACCTTAGTTAGTAATTATGGTTTTTTATGTATATATTGATCTAAGACGACTTACGAACATGTTTGTACATAATGTTATGTATTATTAACAATTAACAATTTAGAAAAGTATAATTTTCTTTCAATGTCAATAGTTTTTGTTTTATTATTAACTGCTCTAACAAAACAATTGATAGGTCTGTGGTCTGCTAATCGGTTATCACCGCTTGTGGTATCGCTCATCCTAAATTGTTGTTTTAGTCGGTATTTTTGATTTTGTATGTGTGATAGTGCTCTCATTAGACATTGCAGTACTCGTAGTACACTTCATGATATAAGGCTACCCGGAAAGGCAAGTAGAAATAGCCATTTTTCATTGCAAACATACAGCAGTCAAACGTAAACACAGATCCTTCACTTATAAATTGCCATAGACTTTGTAGTTATCAAACTAGACGCTATACTTTTTAGCTTTGATAGTTTCCGTTTGAGATTGTTAATTTTACATAATCCTGTATTGTGTTAGTTTGGTGTCTTAACAGCTCTGGTTGAGTGTGTGTGTGTATAATATTATTATTTTTTTTTTGGCATTACCTCTGTTCTTTTACCCTTTTCCTTTCCGTGGTCTACCTGTCTGTGTCGAAAGTCTCTCTTAACGACCCAAGAGAGTGAAGCGTGTCCTTCCTTTACCTATCCCTTTGCCAATCTTTCACACCCACTCAACTAGTCTCGCTTACTACCATGGCTCCAGTTTGCTGTTCTTGCTCTAAGTCTATTACTGCTTCCCAACTAATTGCTTGTTCGTCTTGTCGTAAATCGTTTCATGCTATTTGTGCTAACTTAACTACTAATGATGTCATCTTCCTGTCTGAAAATAACGAGAAGTGGCTGTGTCCTGTATGCAGCAAACAAGGCCGCACCACCCGCAGCGCTTCCACATCATCTGCGACTACTACTGCACCTGTATCACAGCTAGGGCCTGATCAACTGTCTGCTATTATGACTCAGCTTGTGTCCATTGCAAATGACGTTAAAGACATCAAAAAAGCCCAATCTAGTTTAGCTAATGATGTGGCCGACTGTAAATCTCTGCTAGAGTTACATGGATCAAAACTACAACAACATGATATCTCTATTCAGGGTTGTGTTGATGATATCCAGTCACTCCGCAGCACTCAGACTGATATTTCATCCAGCCTAGCTACACTGGATCAGAAGCTTAGCATCCTTCAGAATAATATGAATACTGCTAGTACCACTGCCCCAACGTCTTCTGTCAATAGTATCCAGCCTACTTCTAACAGCGAGATGATCGAACGATTTCGCCGATCCCATAACATTATAATTAGAAATGTTGATGAGAACATTAATGCTTCTGATGATGGTATCATAACAGAAATTCTTAGTGTCATCGACTCCTCCAGCAATGCCCAACGTTTGTGTATTTCTCGACTAGGTGCACCTCAAGCAAACAGGCCGAGACCCATAAGAGTGTCATTTTCAAACCCTCTTACTGCAAAAAACATTCTTCGTCGCAAAGGGGCTCTGCTCACTCACCCGCGTTTCAGAACTATTGTTGTTCATGATGATAAGACATTACAGCAGATGTCTGAACTTAACCAGCTCCGAGATCAGCTACGCCAGCGGCACTCAGCAGGTGATAAAAATTTAACTATAAAGTTCGTTCGCGGTATTCCTCAAATAGTTCCTATACTAGCTAGTCATCTCAACTCAAAAAACTGATTTCTCTTGATTGGTCTATTTGTTACAGTAACGTCCAGTCTCTGACTTCTAAGTACCTTGAACTACTAGCTTTTGCTAACACCTATTCTCCAACATTTATCTGCTTATCCGAGACCTGGCTGCACTCTGGTTTAACTGACGCTGCTATTAATGTACCTGGCTACTCTATTTTCCGCAACGATTCTCGTACCACACCAGGTCACGGTGGGGTCTGTATATTTGTGAACAACATTGTCTTTCAACATTTTTCAGTATCTTCTGTTTCTGAACAGCTTCCCGGTATTGACAACGTATTCCTATCAATTGCTGGTCAGGGCTTTAAGCTCAGCCTCGGCTGCATTTACAGACCACGCCCCGCAGATTCCGACCAGGACTTATGCAAAATCATCGAGGGCCTCTCTATCCAATCAAATAATTTGTATGTGACCGGAGATTTCAACCTTCGCGATATAAACTGGCCCATCACAACTATACCCATTTGCAACTCTCGTTCTGCACCTTTTTTGGACCTCCTACGTGACACTTCTATCTCACAGCTGGTTGATCGTCCCACCAGATTTCGCACTGACCAAACTCCTCGCCCTCTGGATCTCATTTTTGTTAACGATGCTGACTTCGTCAGCGACATTGAGTACCTCCCACCTTTTGGTAAATCTGACCATTGCACGCTTCTCTCCAAACTCCAATTCAGCTTACCCAAACTGCAGTCCATTGTCACCAAAACCGTAAGGTATATCAACTATTCTCAGCTTAACCTGACTGTCTGATACAAATTGGCTTGCTCTTTTTGAATCCCAGTGCACGCAGAGGATGTGGGATATCTTCACAGATAAATTAAACCAAGCAGTGGTCGAATGCAGCTTTTATAAAAACATCAAATGCAACCGTTCCAAGCCTTGGATAGACGAAGGTATTTCTAAATTGATACGTCACAAAAAATCGTTATGGCAGAAATATTCCAGAAGCAAATTACAGTCCGACTACACAAGACACCGAGAATTCTCAAACTCTCTTACCAAAATACTGGCAGCAGCAAAGGCATCTTTCGAAAAACAATTGGTAAACTCAAAAAATACGAAGAAACTCTACAGTTACATCAGATCTTCATTAAACTCCAAAGTATCGACTCCTACAGTACGTAAGACTGATGGAACACTTTGTGCAGATCATTCTTCTTCAGCAGAAGTTCTAGCCGACACCTTCTTTTCTGACGTTAGCAATGTGGGCACTGGTACTCTACCTCAAATTAATTCTCCTCGTTCGAACGTGTCGATAACAGAGATAACCTTTACCACGAATGATGTCCTACAATGTATTGCTGATCTAAATATTTCCACTTCTCCTGGAGGAGACGGCATCACGGCAGCCATCCTAATCAAATGCTCTCAGTCATTAGCGACTCCTCTAAGTCTTATATTGACATCATCTTTTCAAAGTCATTATCTCCCTTCATGCTGGAAGCAAGCAGTGGTTACTCCTGTCTTCAAAAAGGGGGACAAACACGACGCCAAAAACTATCGTCCCATTAGCCTGACACCCTTAGTTGCCAAGTTAGCTGAAAAGATTATTACGAGTAAGTTGCTTCACTTTTCTTTATCAAATAATTTATTCAACAGCAATCAGCATGGTTTCCTTCCTGGGCGCTCTATCATTACGAACCTGCTTAACTGTGTCAACGATTGGACCAAGCTCTCTGATGATGGAATATCAACTGACGTTGTTTATATTGACTTTTCGAGAGCTTTTGACAAGGTTCCCCACGAGAAACTCCTTTTTAAATTAGACCACCTGGGCATTAGAGGCAACCTTCTTTCATGGATAAGGGCTTTTCTTCACAACAGAGAATTCATAGTGAGGGTTTCCGATTCATTGTCGACTCCTAGACAAGTTCTAAGTGGCGTACCTCAGGGATCCGTTTTGGGTCCTATTTTGTTTCTCTTATATAGCAGCGATCTACCCAGTTCTTTACAATCTACATGTTCATCATATGCCGATGATACGAAAATATATAATACCCCGCTCAATAATGCTCACATTATCCAAGCCGACATTGATAGACTAGTTGTTTGGTCTAAGGACTGGTCTATTCCTTTAAATTCATCGAAATGTTGTGTGTTGCATATGGGCCGAAACAATCCTATGCATGATTATGTTATCGATGGTCAAACTCTTCCCAGTTCAACTGACCATTGTGATTTAGGTGTAACAATGTCTAATTCTTTATCCTGGTCCGAGCACATACATCACATCTGTTCCAAAGCGAAGAGACTTGTTTACTTACTTGAGAAATCTTTTCATGGTTGTGACCCCACTGTGGCTTCTTTCCTTTACAAAACGTATGTTCGTCCAATCATTGAATTTGCCGGTCCTGTTTGGTATCCAGTCCTCCAAAGGGATCGTGACCTTCTTGAGTCTCTTCAGCGTCGTTGCACCAGAGTTCCGTATGGCGCAAGACGTCCAGCATACGAAGACCGGTTACACATATTCAACCTTCAGCCCTTTGGTGAGAGGCGCACCCGCGGTGATTTAATAATTACCTACCTAGCTCTGCATGGTCTTTTTGGTGTAGACCTATCTAGTTTATTTCGCCTCAATATAAACAACTTGAGAGGTCACAACTTCAAGCTGAAGAAAGAGCCATTTAAAACTTCCACCAGACAACACTTCTTAAGTAACAGGGTATTTGATCAATGGAACCAGCTGCCTGCGGATGTAGTGAACAGTCCTTCTGTGAATAGTTTCAAAATCAGATATGACAATTGGTGCTCTGTGCATACCTGACTTTGCATAAATCTTATTTTTCTTTTCTCTGTATCATTGTTAGCTGTTAGAATTAGTTTTTTTTTTTTTAGTTTTTAGTTTGTTATCTGTATCTGTTGATGCAATTAGAGTTTATAGCACTGTGTGCTCAACTCTTGTTGCTATGTAATAATAATAATAAAACAAGGATTTATTAGTTTCAGTCTAGCAAAAACCGCGCATTGGGTATATTATCACCTTCCGAAAATTGCAAAAAAGTATCAAAATTGTCACAATAATGGCTGATATTGTCGAAATTGCCTAAAATCATGGAAATATGTATCAAGAAATTAACTTTTCTAGTTAAGTTCTAGTTAGTTAAGTAGAGAATTGCAAAATCTCTATAACAATAAGTGCGAATAAAATTTTGGGTTTGTAATTTAAAAAAGTAATTGTGTTGTGATTATAGTTTTCAAGATCACTAACAGAAGTAGGTAAGTAAATGCCACCAAATTGTTGCTTTAGATAAAAATTAACTTGACCTGTCACAATATTATTTTTATATAATATTTTGCTATACAAACCCAAATTAATTTTTAGCATACCTCCAAACAGGTAGACTACGCCGATAAGGGACCGTCGCTGCAATTTTCAACATCTTTTATGGTCATCTTTGAGATTTATAGGATTATACCCTAACCGCGGCTGCAATTTGTACCCGCCCGTCTTAACACACATGTTGTGAACTCGTAAAATGCATTAAGTCGGAGCTGGAGTATTGCCGACACGAATATTATCAATAGTTTTGAGAACTGTGGCTCGCCATGGTTCGCGATTTACTGTCAGTTCAGTAGCGCTCTTGATACTCATATCTAGCAACTGTTTCGTCATATTCACCCAGCGTGTAGGGGAACGGCCACGGCGCCGCCCACTCGGGGCGTGACCCTGAACTACAAGCTTCTCCATATTGTAGCTTCTGTGAATATGTCCGAAGAATGTAAGCATTCTCATCGACACAATGGAGGATAGTCTCTTTGGATTACCGAGCTCATCCAGTATGGAAACATTAGTTCGATGGGCGGTATAAGGAATTCTCAGCATTTTTCTCCACGCCCATATTTCAAAAGCATCTATGCGAGCTCGGTTTGCCTTTTTAACAGTCCAAGTTTCCGAGACATACAAAAATATGGAGAACACAAGAGACTGAACCAGTGACATTTTGGTAGCTTTAGTGATGTTATGGTCACGCCATATTTTAGTAAGCTTTGTCATGGTCACCCGTGCCTGTTGAATGCGCCGTCGAATCTCATTCTCACAGCTATCTGAATTGTCGATCAAAGAACCGAGGTACACAAAACTTAGAACTACCCCGCAACGTCCTATTGACTTTATTTCTCGATGATTGTAATGCTCTATATCTACGATAGTAACCTTGGTCTTGTTGTAATTAATACCAAGACCATATGCTGCACTGTGTTGTTCTAAAACGTTCAACACAGCTACTAGTTCTTCCTGAGAAGCAGCAATAAGGGTTGTATCGTCAGCAAATCTTAAGTTAGATATTTTGCTTCCGCCAATAGTTATATCGCCATTCCAGTTGTCCAACACCTGTCTCATCACAAATTCAGAGTAAATGTTAAAATGTTAACTGCCAAGCCTTCGACACTGTTTATTACCATATTAATGGCTTTAACGTTGAAGTTTGCTGACAAAAAACAGCAATATGCATTGATTTGCAGACTTTCAAATACAATTCTAGAACAAAAAGCGTCAGGAATTTCAAGACTTCGGCTAAGCAAATACCCATATACTTCATTCCATCTTTGGTTCCATCTTCCCTGTTTCCAATTTAATGTTTGCTAACAAAATTATTATGATCTATTTATATGTCTATTTCTGTCTCCGTTGGTGCCTTCAGTCATCCCACTTTTTTCCATTTGGAGATGCAGGAAGAATATTTGATTAAATTAGTAGTTTAGGGTCTAGGGTATAGCGCGCGAAATTGAGAATCAAAGAAAAGGCGTATTCCCGTGTTAGCGAGGAGGCGTGGCGACCTGTTCCCTTTCTCCAGTGTGTGTGTCCAAGATGAGGGGAGATAAGTCCAAAAATCCAAAGGTAAGCTCAAAAGGTCCAAAGGTCACCATAAAAATGAATTTCGCATTTCCAAGCTCCTGACGTTACCTTCAAACTTACAGTAATGAGTCAAAGAGCAAATTGAAGAAGAAAGCTTGCGCTTGTGCAACTATTTAGCCTTTTTTGATATCGTGTTTGGTTGTTAAATCACAGGCGTTTATAGAATGTACGATTTTGCATTGCGAGTTTTATTGCACATTAAAAACCTTTTTTGAGAAAATCGAAAATAGCTCTCATTCATTAAGGTCTGAACTATCGCCTTCTGAAATATTATATATTTAGTTTGAAAATAGAGTGAGTTATGCGAGAAATTGTGAGTCCGTGTTTTACATGGCAAATCCATAAGTATAAATGTGTGTATCCAGGCCCCTTAAGACCTTTTGCTGTACGTGTACCCTTAACCCTAGAATACTAACCATCGTAAATTTTACGACGAGACTTAGTTTAATCTGCAATTTTATCGACGCGGCTTAGCCCTTGACCTTGTACGCTCGCCTACTCTTCTATTAGATCGGTGTGAGTAAGTTAGTGACCCAAAGTGCATTTGATAGTAATTGGAATAGTTTTATTTGGACAACGGCGTCGTAAATTTTACGAAGGTTAGTATAAATGTTATATTTAAACATAAGACCAGTTTAGCGTTATTTTGATTATTTTTTGTCAATATCGTTAGTTTCTAAGTTTTTTCAAAATATAACATTATGGAAGCTAACAAATGGGATATGACAAAGATAATTACCATTAGAAGCGAAACAAGGTTTAGCAGGATTATTGCCCGGTGAAAATGAGGAGAATAGAGTGCGTTGGATAGTGGTTCCGAGAGCGAATATAGTGTTCAAGAAGCCTTTAGTCCATCTGAGTCTGAATTCATGGATTGTGTATAATCACAACCAACAAACAAAGAGCTAGGAACCATCTCGAGAAAAAAAATTATGTATTTATCATAAAACCAGCTAATAAAACCATGGTTGGTACAATGAAAAACTTGACTAACTTTAACCCGCTCGCTGAGATTAATTAGCGAGAATATATTAAACCAAGATGGATCCGAGTATAGAGCCACTTCTAGTCTAAACAAGAGTGCAAGGTGCCAACACTGTCCTTCAAAAAGCTTAGAATGGCAACGTGCTAATGTGAGCACTGCCAAAGGTCCTTTTGCGGAGAACATCTGCTCTTTGCTGTGTCTCTTGCAGTTCAAAAATGGAATTTTTCTTGTTGTTATTAATATTTGTATTCAGAAATGTTCTTAATATGAACAATTTTCAGTAAAAGTTAATGAACGAAAAAAACGTTTTTTTTTAAATTGTGATCCTTTCTCAAGTAGTAAATTTTACGAAGGTTAGTAGTAATAGGTATAAAAATAAGGTTAGTATTCTAGGGTTAATTAATGACGTTCAATCCCCCGTTCTCCAAAGAGAAAAACCCTGGCATGCCGTGCCACGGCAAGCGCCTATCAGAGCATGCAGACGCATTGGCCCTTTTTTCCGTTTGTACGTCTTTATTTCCGTGTCCGCAGCGGGCCACTTGATGTTTTTATTAATTAAATGGTGGCATTTGTGAGGTCTTTTTCAGTTTTTCCAACGGCCGAGGGGACCCTTTTCACCGTCGATGATGATTTTTATTTGATACGGCCAGCTAAACAGCATTAGGTGAGAGCCGTAACGACCAGTAGGGTTCGTGAAAGAGATACAGATATTTTTCACGCGGATTAGGTTGCAATGCGAAGCAGCTGGTTTTTCTTTTGAATCATATGATAGGAATTATTATTAATTTACTCTGAATTAGTGATGAGACGGGTACTGGACAACTGGAATGGCGATATAACTATTGGCGGAAGAAAAATATCAAACTTGAGATTTGCTGAGGATACAACCACTATTGCTGCTTCTCAGGAAGAACTAGTAGCTCTATTCAACATCTTAGAACAACATAGTGCAGCGTATAGTCTCAGTATTAACTACAACAAGACCAAGGTTATGATCGTAGATAGAGCATCAAGAAATAAAGTGAGTAGGCTGGTGTGAAGTAGTTCAAAGTTTTGTGTACCTCGGTTCTTTGACCGACAATTCGGGTAGCTGTGAAAATGAATGCCAACAATGCCTAACAATGGAGAAAAATATCTTAGGATTGGGATACCTCACTCATAGATACCTTAGACTTGGGTGTATCTAAAAAAATCGAAAATCCTTATTTGGCTTTCTATTAAGATGAAACCTCGCATTTCGGATAATTTAAAGGTGCTGATTACAAATCCAGTCGCAGTTTTGAGTTTTAGTCTCGTTTGACGAAAATAAAAAATTTCAGATTTCTCGGGGCGGCGGGTGTATCTAAAAAAATCGAAAATCCTTATTTGGCTTTCTATTAAGATGAAACCTCGCATTTCGGATAATTTAAAGGTGCTGATTACAAATCCAGTCGCAGTTTTGAGTTTTAGTCTCGTTTGACGAAAATAAAAAATTTCAGATCTCTCGGGGCGGCGAGTATGTCTAAAAAAATCGAAAATCCTTATTTGCCTTTCTATTAAGGTGAAACCTCGCATTTCGGATAATTTCAAGGTGCTGATTACAAATCCAGTCGCAGTTTTGAGTTTTAGTCTCGTTTGACGAAAATAAAAAATTTCAGATTTCTCGGGGCGGCGGGTGTATCTAAAAAAATCGAAAATCCTTATTTGGCTTTCTATTAAGATGAAACCTCGCATTTCGGATAATTTAAAGGTGCTGATTACAAATCCAGTCGCAGTTTTGAGTTTTAGTCTCGTTTGACGAAAATAAAAAATTTCAGATTTCTCGGGGCGGCGGGTGTATCTAAAAAAATCGAAAATCCTTATTTGGCTTTCTATTAAGATGAAACCTCGCATTTCGGATAATTTAAAGGTGCTGATTACAAATCCAGTCGCAGTTTTGAGTTTTAGTCTCGTTTGACGAAAATAAAAAATTTCAGATCTCTCGGGGCGGCGAGTATGTCTAAAAAAATCGAAAATCCTTATTTGCCTTTCTATTAAGGTGAAACCTCGCATTTCGGATAATTTCAAGGTGCTGATTACAAATCCAGTCGCAGTTTTGAGTTTTAGTCTCGTTTGACGAAAATAAAAAATTTCAGATTTTTCGGGGAGGAGGGTGTATCTAAAAAAATCGAAAATCCTTATATGGCTTTCTATTAAGATGAAACCTCGCATTTCGGATAATTTCAAGGTGCTGATTACAAATCCAGTCGCAGTTTTGAGTTTTAGTCTCGTTTGACGAAAATAAAAAATTTCAGATCTCTCGGGGCGGCGAGTATGTCTAAAAAAATCAAAAATCCTTATTTGCCTTTCTATTAAGATGAAACCTCGCATTTCGGATAATTTCAAGGTGCTGATTACAAATCCAGTCGCAGTTTCCAGTATCAGTCTCGTTTGAGGAAAATAAAAAATTTCAGATCTCTCGGGGCGGCGGGTGTATCTAAAAAAATCGAAAATCCTTATTTGGATTTCTATTAAGGTGAAACCTCGCATTTCGGATAATTTCAAAGTGCTGATTACAAATCCAGTCGCTGTTTCCAGTATCAGTCCCGTTTGACGAAAATAAAAAATTTCAGATCTCTCGGGGCGGCGGGTGTATCTAAAAAAATCGAAAATCCTTATTTGGCTTTCTATTAAGGTGAAACCTCGCATTTCGGATAATTTCAAGGTTCTGATTACAAATCCAGTCGCAGTTTCCAGAATCAGTCTCGTTTGACGAAAATAAAAAATTTCAGATCTCTCGGGGCGGCGGGTGTATCTAAAAAAATCGAAAATCCTTATTTGGCTTTCTATTAAGGTGAAACCTCGCATTTCGGATAATTTCAAGGTTCTGATTACAAATCCAGTCGCAGTTTCCAGTATCAGTCTCGTTTGACGAAAATAAAAAATTTCAGATCTCTCGGGGCGGCGGGTGTATCTAAAAAAATCGAAAATCCTTATTTGGCTTTCTATTAAGGTGAAACCTCGCATTTCGGATAATTTCAAGGTTCTGATTACAAATCCAGTCGCAGTTTCCAGAATCAGTCTCGTTTGACGAAAATAAAAAATTTCAGATCTCTCGGGGCGGCGGGTGTATCTAAAAAAATCGAAAATCCTTATTTGGCTTTCTATTAAGGTGAAACCTCGCATTTCGGATAATTTCAAGGTTCTGATTACAAATCCAGTCGCAGTTTCCAGTATCAGTCTCGTTTGAGGAAAATAAAAAATTTCAGATCTCTCGGGGCGGCGGGTGTATCTAAAAAAATCGAAAATCCTTATTTGGCTTTCTATTAAGGTGAAACCTCGCATTTCGGATAATTTCAAGGTTCTGATTACAAATCCAGTCGCAGTTTCCAGAATCAGTCTCGTTTGACGAAAATAAAAAATTTCAGATCTCTCGGGGCGGCGGGTGTATCTAAAAAAATCGAAAATCCTTATTTGGCTTTCTATTAAGGTGAAACCTCGCATTTCAGATAATTTCAAGGTTCTGATTACAAATCAAGTCGCAGTTTCCAGTATCAGTCCCGTTTGACGAAAATAAAAAATTTCAGATCTCTCGGGGCGGCGGGTGTATCTAAAAAAATCGAAAATCCTTATTTGGCTTTCTATTAAGGTGAAACCTCGCATTTCGGATAATTTCAAGGTTCTGATTACAAATCCAGTCGCAGTTTCCAGTATCAGTCCCGTTTGACGAAAATAAAAAATTTCAGATCTCTCGGGGCGGCGGGTGTATCTAAAAAAATCGAAAATCCTTATTTGGCTTTCTATTAAGGTGAAACCTCGCATTTCGGATAATTTCAAGGTTCTGATTACAAATCCAGTCGCAGTTTCCAGAATCAGTCTCGTTTGACGAAAATAAAAAATTTCAGATCTCTCGGGGCGGCGGGTGTATCTAAAAAAATCGAAAATCCTTATTTGGCTTTCTATTAAGGTGAAACCTCGCATTTCAGATAATTTCAAGGTTCTGATTACAAATCAAGTCGCAGTTTCCAGTATCAGTCCCGTTTGACGAAAATAAAAAATTTCAGATCTCTCGGGGCGGCGGGTGTATCTAAAAAAATCGAAAATCCTTATTTGGCTTTCTATTAAGGTGAAACCTCGCATTTCGGATAATTTCAAGGTTCTGATTACAAATCCAGTCGCAGTTTCCAGAATCAGTCTCGTTTGACGAAAATAAAAAATTTCAGATCTCTCGGGGCGGCGGGTGTATCTAAAAAAATCGAAAATCCTTATTTGGCTTTCTATTAAGGTGAAACCTCGCATTTCGGATAATTTCAAGGTTCTGATTACAAATCCAGTCGCAGTTTCCAGTATCAGTCTCGTTTGACGAAAATAAAAAATTTCAGATCTCTCGGGGCGGCGGGTGTATCTAAAAAAATCGAAAATCCTTATTTGGCTTTCTATTAAGGTGAAACCTCGCATTTCGGATAATTTCAAGGTTCTGATTACAAATCCAGTCGCAGTTTCCAGAATCAGTCTCGTTTGACGAAAATAAAAAATTTCAGATCTCTCGGGGCGGCGGGTGTATCTAAAAAAATCGAAAATCCTTATTTGGCTTTCTATTAAGGTGAAACCTCGCATTTCGGATAATTTCAAGGTTCTGATTACAAATCCAGTCGCAGTTTCCAGTATCAGTCTCGTTTGACGAAAATAAAAAATTTCAGATCTCTCGGGGCGGCGGGTGTATCTAAAAAAATCGAAAATCCTTATTTGGCTTTCTATTAAGGTGAAACCTCGCATTTCGGATAATTTCAAGGTTCTGATTACAAATCCAGTCGCAGTTTCCAGAATCAGTCTCGTTTGACGAAAATAAAAAATTTCAGATCTCTCGGGGCGGCGGGTGTATCTAAAAAAATCGAAAATCCTTATTTGGCTTTCTATTAAGGTGAAACCTCGCATTTCGGATAATTTCAAGGTTCTGATTACAAATCCAGTCGCAGTTTCCAGTATCAGTCTCGTTTGAGGAAAATAAAAAATTTCAGATCTCTCGGGGCGGCGGGTGTATCTAAAAAAATCGAAAATCCTTATTTGGCTTTCTATTAAGGTGAAACCTCGCATTTCGGATAATTTCAAGGTTCTGATTACAAATCCAGTCGCAGTTTCCAGAATCAGTCTCGTTTGACGAAAATAAAAAATTTCAGATCTCTCGGGGCGGCGGGTGTATCTAAAAAAATCGAAAATCCTTATTTGGCTTTCTATTAAGGTGAAACCTCGCATTTCAGATAATTTCAAGGTTCTGATTACAAATCAAGTCGCAGTTTCCAGTATCAGTCCCGTTTGACGAAAATAAAAAATTTCAGATCTCTCGGGGCGGCGGGTGTATCTAAAAAAATCGAAAATCCTTATTTGGCTTTCTATTAAGGTGAAACCTCGCATTTCGGATAATTTCAAGGTTCTGATTACAAATCCAGTCGCAGTTTCCAGTATCAGTCCCGTTTGACGAAAATAAAAAATTTCAGATCTCTCGGGGCGGCGGGTGTATCTAAAAAAATCGAAAATCCTTATTTGGCTTTCTATTAAGGTGAAACCTCGCATTTCGGATAATTTCAAGGTTCTGATTACAAATCCAGTCGCAGTTTCCAGAATCAGTCTCGTTTGACGAAAATAAAAAATTTCAGATCTCTCGGGGCGGCGGGTGTATCTAAAAAAATCGAAAATCCTTATTTGGCTTTCTATTAAGGTGAAACCTCGCATTTCAGATAATTTCAAGGTTCTGATTACAAATCAAGTCGCAGTTTCCAGTATCAGTCCCGTTTGACGAAAATAAAAAATTTCAGATCTCTCGGGGCGGCGGGTGTATCTAAAAAAATCGAAAATCCTTATTTGGCTTTCTATTAAGGTGAAACCTCGCATTTCAGATAATTTCAAGGTGCTGATTACAAATCCAGTCGCAGTTTCCAGCATCAGTCTCGCTTAACGAAAATAAAAAATTTCAGATCTCTCGGGGCGGCGGGTGTATCTAAAAAAATCGAAAATCCTTATTTGGCTTTCTATTAAGATGAAACCTCGCATTTCGGATATTTTCAAGGTGCTGATTACAAACCCAGTCGCAGTTTCCAGTATCAGTCTCGTTTGACGGAAATACCCATGTCTGACTGTGAAAATATGACGAGGCCTTACTCGTTTTCACATGTAAACCGTCTGATGCTAACCAATAAGTTGTGAGGGATTGGTGTCTAGTTTATTTTTGGACAAGTCAATAGTGGCTTTACATCAATGGAAATACCTGAAGCCCATCCAAGTCTGCATGTTATATGACCATACGTTCATAAGCCACCCAAAACGAACATCTTACCAGCAAAAGTAAATAAGGTAATAAGGTAAGTGTGTTGGATACTTACCAAGTACTTCAACCAATGTAATGGAGGTAGAGTGCAATGAACCTCCTTTGTATCTAAGAAGACAAAAATTGAGTACAACAGCAGTACTGAAGCAGATTAGCAATGACAAGGTTGCATCTATTCATAAACTTTTCATTTTGGGTCTGACTAGCAAATACTGGCAGAATAAAAACTCCCTTTACTTATAGAAAGCTATGAGTACTTATTAACAATCAGAGATCAAATATATTCCAACGTATTACACCCCTACTTTACCATAGAATACAAGACCTACAACTTCAAACTAGGAGTAGAATATACGAACTTTCATCAAGCTGACCCTACCACATACATCAAATTCAAACAGCAGATAGAAGAAAAATGGGATCAATGTGAACACATACACACAGATGATTAAAAAACGGCAAACAATGTAGGATGCGCTTTCAACCATGAAAATAAAAAATATCAAGGATTATACAAACTTCCTCCAGATTGTTCAATACATACAGCTGAGTTGACAGCCATTCAAAGAGCACTAGAGTATTCTCTCATGAATACTGAGCTTAGAGATGTCATAATCTTCAGCGACAGCAAGAGTGCAGCTATGAGATTAGAGCATTTCAAGAATTTCACCAACTTTCAACCACGTCATCTCAAACATAATGAAATTGTTTTACAGACACAACAATTTGGATAAAAATGTAAAAACTGTATGGATTAAAGGACATACAGGTATACCTCAAAACGACACAGTCGACATACTAGCAAAGATGGCGACTACAGATGGAATATTGATGAGGAATTTCAAGATTCCCTACAGTGACTTGAACAGTAAATTAAACAAGAACCTGAAAGAAAAGTGGCGTGAACACTATCATAGAAATCCATCCGGAACGATATACAAACAGATCCAGCAGAACATAAGAACAGAACCCTGGTTTAAGAGAGAAACGAATAGAACACTTGTGAAAACACTTTGCAGATTGAGGTGTGGTCATTGCTTAAGCCCTCAACACAAAACTAGAATAGGGCTAGACGATGACCCTCACTGCAGATGTGGAGAGATTGGTACTGCTCAACACCGTATATTAGAATGCCAATTGATCAATAATGAGGTAACAGACCTGTATCACAGATTGTCAAACTATATTCCGTTACCTGCTAGTATGATCTCTATACTAGCTAGAGAAAACAACTGTGCATACAAACTATTATATAACTTTTGCACACAAAAACTAAAAATAACACTGTAACCTTCAACTATAACTAATATAAAACAATGTTCGTATTATTAAGAAAAAATAGATGTCCATCCAAAATAGAACTGACCAGTTGATCTCAGATCAGAGCCAATAACATCAGTTTGCAGAATTTGACTCGTAGACAGTTGTATCCATAGAAACGCTATCTGACAGCTACCTATCTGTCACTTCTAACTGGACATTGAGAAACCGGCCCTTAACCAAGCGATACGTTCAAGTTATTGACTAGAGTGGCAAGCTGTTAGAGTCACCTATTGCTTTTCCCTCGTGGACTTTATTGGATACCTAGCCCTTATTTATGAAAATACCTGGCATATTTTTATGGCTCCGCCAAAAGCCACATCGCAATGAAAGGGGGTGATATAGCGACGAGGCGGGCCTTTTCGTTTCAGAATTAATAAAAGTAACGCGCAAGTTTATAATCACCAAACGGACCAGAGGGGTTTTTTATGAGAGTCAAGGAGAAGGGCGAATGGCAAAGAACAAAGAAAATCAGGTGTGCGGCTAAGCGGCAGCTACTCAGCAAACCGACACCGTTGGAAATAAAAATCCGTCAATCTTCATACTACGGGGACACTAGATTCAAGACGGGCTACAAAATATATATCAACGGGATTTTTACAGCTAAACTGGCCGTTTCTCGCATCCTATTCGCCATAGTTTTTTATCTCGCCATGCATCCTCTTCCATTCCTCTTTTTTCCATGGCTTCTTTAACTCCTTCGTTCCAATCCTTCCTAGGTCTTCCTCTTTTCCTTCTGCTTTCAGTTGGAGTCCAACTCCATGCCTTTTGGGGCCATCTATTTGCCTGCATTCTTCGCAAATGACCATAATACCATAATAGTCGTTTCTCCTCTATGTTTTCCACAATTGTCTTTTGCATGTTAGTTCGCCTTCTTATGTCATCATTTCTTACATGCTGGAGTCTAGACACCCTACAGCTTCTACGTAACGCATCCATTTCAACAGCTATTAATCTTTCCTTATTTCTCTCTGTGATCTCCCATGTTTCAGCTCCGTATGAGGTTATACTTTTTACTATACTGTTATAAATATTTATTTTTGTGTTAGTTGTTAATTGTTTTGACCACCATATGGAATTTAGTTGGTTAATAGCTTTTTTGCCCTGTATTATTCGGTTGTCAATATCTCGTCGACTATTTGCTTCCTCAGACAGTATGGTTCCTAGATACTTATACTCTGAACAGGGATTAATGATTTCACTGTTGATATTAAGCGGCTTAGCGACACCTCCTGCGACCAAATATTTGGTTTTGTCAAAACTTATTTTAAGACACCATCTTGCGTATGTTTCGGTCAGCTTCCTTAACATATAGTTTATGTCATCTTCATCTGCCGCGTATAACCACTTGATCATCTGCTACAAAATCTCTAAGAAAATATCTAGACTACGAACTCCTAAACCTAACCCCTCTAGACATTGATATAGAGAGAGGTAAAATAATTGTCCCCTACAGACTGCTATCAACTGGCAGACAAGACATAAAGGGACTAGGACTAGACATAACAGGTCATCATCATAGTCACAATGTCTTAACAGACATGTTGTGAACTCGTAAAATGCATTAAGTCGGAGCTAGAGTATTGCCGACACGAATATTATCAATAGTTTTGAGAATTGTAGCTCTCCATCGTTCACGATTTACTGTCAGTTCAGTGACGCTCTTGATACTCATATCTAGCAACTGTTTCGTCATATCCACCCAGCGTGTAGGGGAACGGCCACGGCGCCGCCCACTCGGGGCGTGACCCTGAACTACAAGTTTCTCCATATCATCGCTTCTGTGAATATGTATGTCCGAAGAATGTAAGCATTCTCTTCGACACAATGGAGGATAGTCTCTTTGGATTACCGAGCTCATCCAGTATGGAAAGATTATTTCGATGGGCGGTATAAGGAATTCTCAGCATTCTCCTCCACGTCCACATTTCAAAAGCATCTATGCGAGTTCGATATGCCTTTTTAACAGTCCAAGTTTCCGAGGCATACAAAAATATGGAGAACACAAGAGACTGAACCAGCGACATTTTGGTAGCTTTAGTGATGTTATGGTCACGCCATATTTTAGTAAGCTTTGTCATGACCACGCGTGCCTGTTGAATGCGCCGTCGAATCTCATTCTCACAGCTACCTGAATTGTCGATCAAAGAACCGAGACACAAAACTTTGAACTACCTCACAACGGCCTACTAACTTTATTTCTCGATGATTGTCATGCTCTCTATCTACGATAGTAACCTTGGTCTTGCTGTAGTTAATACCAAGACCATATGCTGCACTGTGTTGTTCTAAAACGTTCAATAGAGCTACTAGTTCTTCCTGAGAAGCATCAGTAGAGGTTGTATCGTCAGCAAATCTTAAGTTAGACATTTTGCTTCCGCCAATAGTTATACCGCCATTCCAGTTGTCCAATACCTGTCTCATCACAAATTCTCAGAGTAAATGTTAAATAACATCGGAGATAATACGCATCCCTGACGAACTCCTTTTCTGGTTGCTGCTTGAACATCTCTATCTACCGTACAACAGATTTACTCTCCAGGACTACTAATTCGACCGGAGGGACATCTGATAAGAGTCCCAAGAACCTTCAACCGAAATAGCGCAGTAGGCACCACATATCCTGATTCACAATCATGATTGTCTATACTATAGAAAGCTTTTCCACTATTTTTTGTTTATATATTCAATACAGGGTTGGGATAAAGTATGGAACCATGCAAATAACTTTGGAACGGAAAGAGTGATATTGCTGAAAATTTGCAGGCAAGTGTAGTGACGTTTATTGCATCCGAAGACATTATGTTAGCTATTAATGTACTTCCGGTTTAACCGGAAGTACCGTCAACTTTTTAATTTAAATGGGACACCCTGTATATTTTTACAGATTTTAATTCATCTTTTTTTTCCGAATACGTCCATAGTGGGTTTAGCATTAGTTTCTGTAAAAACGGGAAAGAAAAAGCTTCTTTATCATTTCAGGTGTTTAAAATGCCGGTCATTCAAAGTCGGTTCTGGCGATCGCGTGAGAACTCACAAAGAAGTGTGTCAACTTTTAATGATTTACGTCCCGACAGGGGTTCTATAACACGTTTGACGGTGACTAAAAAAAAAAAAAAATACAAAAAAAATTACCTCAAACGGGAAGACCGCAGACCGCCACGGACGAATTTGTGAGACAAATTTTTTAAGAAACAAATACTAAACCCACTATGGACGTATTCTAAAAAAAAAAGATGAACTAAAATCTGCAAAAATATACAGGGTATCCCATTTAGATTAAAAAAGTTGACGGTACTTCCGGTTAAACCGGAAGTACATTAATAGCTAACATAATGTCTTCGGATGCATTAGACGTCACTACACTTGCCTGCAAATTTTCAGCAATATCACTCTTTCCGTTCCAAATTTATTTGCTTGGTTTCATACTTTATCCCAACCCTGTATAGTAGGCTTCATATAGTATCACAGCTATGAATAGGTTAGTTTCTTCTTGAGTGTTGAAAATGATGAGATATTTGGCTATACGAGTATAGTCGTATGAAAAATGCACTTCAATTTACTGGAAATAAATTTTGATATCTTCTGATCTCTTCCAGTTTTCCTGTAGCATCTCTGTTACTCCCAGCCAGTTTGACGTCCACCTTTTTGGCTTCATCTGCAATATGGATGCTACTTCTCCTTAATTTAATTATCGGTTGATATTTAAAACGGTCGGGATTTCTTCCCTCGTCTCAGCCATCACCGATCTGTTTACATTTCATTGTTTTTTTAATTAATTTATGACCTTCCTGCCTTGAACTGTTTTTCCTTCAGATCCAGCGATTTATTTAACCAAGGGTACCTCAAGGCAGGCGCGGCAAGAGAAAGTATTGTAGGGAGTCAAACCCTATTTGAGAGGTTGTTAAAGAGTGCAGGGTTTGTTTCATTTCTTTCTAGGAGTGTTTGGAACAAAAGTCAAACGTGTGTTTCTATGCTGTCAATTAAAAGTTATGTTACAAAAATTCCGTGGCACCTAGTTGTCAATTAGGAATCTTCAATCCGCTTGAAGTCATACACAAATACGACGAACCTCATTGTATTATTAAGGGTGCATTTACATTACCACAAATTTCACTTACAACACGACCTGGTGCCATATAAAACATGGACCCACAATTTCTCGCATAACTCACTCTATTTTCAAACTACATATATGATATTTCAGAAGGCGATAGTTAAGACCTTAATGAATGACAACTATTTTCGATTTTCTCAAAAAAATTTTTCTTTTGTGCAAAAAAGCTCGCAATGCAAAATCATTGTATTTTATAAATGCCTTTAACAACAACAAAACATGATATCAAAAAAGGCTAAATAGCTGCACAAGCGCAAGCTTTCTTCTTCAATTTGCTCTGGGAGTCATTACTGTAAGTTTAAAGCTATCGTCAGGAGCTTGGAAATGCGAAATTCATTTTTATGGTGAGCTTTGGACCTTACCTTTAAACCTTTTGGCCTTACCTTGGATTTTTGGACTTATCTCCCTTCATCTTAGACACACACACTGAAGAAAGGGAACAGGCGGCCACGCCTCCTCGCTAGCACGGGAATACGTCTTTTCTTGGATTCTCAATTTCGCGCGCTATACCCTAGACCCTTAAGTTAAGGAATAATTGTTTATTGTTATTCTTTATTGTATATTGATAATGATATAAAGATACATTATTAGCTAGATACATAAATAACATACAGGTTACATATAAGTTAAAAAAAATACCCTACCAAACAGCAGCTGACGCTAGGCCACGAGGCCTGTCTTGTGAGCCGCAGTTCCAGCAGAGCATTTGACTGATATAACAAGAAACCTATTGGTGTAATAAGTAATTCGGGATGAAAGTAGGCAGCAGTTCGAGCATGTCTATGAGCCAATAGAAACAAAATATATGAATAAATCGGTTTAATTAGAAAAGCACTTCGAATAGAATAATTAGAATTGATTCGGATGATCTTTTATATATTGTTTAACTTCCTTTTTGAAGTTGTTGTAGTTCGAAATTTCCTTCAATCTTTTTGGAATACTATTAAAAAATTTGGGGCCATAAAAAAGAAAAAAATTTTGAGTGGTAGATTTACTAAAAAAGTCAAATTTAATGTTCATATTTTCATTGGCCCTTGCACTTACGGTGTGTACTTGCGAAAAATTTATTTTCTCACTGTACATTCTTTTTAAGCAGCTAAGATATATATTGAGCGAACGTTGAACAATTCGTTTTCTTCATATAATTGGCGAGTAGGGAATAGTCGACTTTCTTGAATATTATCTCTAATATAGTATTCTGTGTAACTTGTAAAGGATGCATGGATGCTTTGAATGCAGCTTCCGACACAGGCATGTAATACCTAATAATTGATTCAGCATACAGTATAATCAGATTTTTCCTAAATAGAATATCTCTTAATTCGAGGAATGTATGTATTAGAACTCCTAATCGTTTCGCCACATAATTAATATGTTCAGACCACTTCAGGTGTTGGTCAACTACTATACCCAGGTATTTTATACTCGACGTCTTTTCTATTAACCTGCAATCACAGTTATACACGTTGTTACAATGGTGCGTATGTAACTTGATACTCAGATCAGGCTGATCCCTGATTGTAGGGGAGAGAGCCATATATTTAGTTTTATTGACATTCAAAGAGAGCTTGTGATTATTTAACCAGATCAGAATTTTTTTCAGTTCAGTTTCCGCAGTATGCTTGACAGTATCCCATGATGGGCCAGTGAAAATCAGGGCTGTATCGTCTGCATAACTAACTAAATGACCTTTTAAATTACTTATTTTTGTTATGCTGTTTATGTATACAAGGAACAATATTGGCCCTGGTATGGTCCCTTGGGGAACACCGGCCCGTACCACTAATTCGGAACTTAACTCTTGCCCGACTTTGACTCGTTGAATTCTATTTTCTAAGTAGTTTTCTAAAAGATTCAAAGCTATGCCTCTAACGCCGTAATTTTCCAGTTTTTGTATCAATATGTGATGGTTAACCGTGTCGAAAGCCTTGGTTAAATCGAGAAAAGTCGCTATGCATTTAGAAGAATTTTCTAAGGACGTTATTGTTGTGTCAATAAATTTCATAGGTGCATTTTCAGTGCTGGAGTTTTTTACAAGTCCAAACTGTCTATCACTTATTTTTTGATGCTTGTAAAAGAAGTCATTAAGTCTATTTTTGATACATTGCTCGAAAACTTGCCAAACTATTTATAACGGAAATAGGACGATAATTAGTTAACTGATGAAAAGCTAATAACATTTATATACTTGCCCTATCATGACAATCCACAAACAAGCAGCAACAAGAACATCTTAACACTTCTAACCATTGAAAGTAGGGGAAAGAAAGGCAAGTAAGTATCCTTTTTCCTCCCAAAGCAAAAAGTGTGCAGTAAAGGGAAGAGAGGAAACTTTCTCAAATTAACGATTCTATTGGAAACAATTCTTCCGATGATTACCCCGCCGGCAATTAGAGTGTTTTAAGCATAAAAGATGATGGGAAGTAAATTACTTTTTTGTTCGCGATGTGTAAATAAGTAGAAAATCGTTTAAAGGGTACTGAAGCGAAAAAACGGAGTTGCCCCCGGCAACGGAAGACTTCCGTCAACTGTTTTGTTGAGGCTTCAGTTAAAACCAGTAACGTCAAGACGTACAAATTATATTTATTGGATACTTCAAATTTTATCTGGATAATGGTTACTAAAATTATTATGTACTACGTTCCAAAATCCCATCTATCTAATGAGCAGATTAATTTTCGAGGATAGTCACGTGATTCCAGACGTTAGAGATGTTGGAATATTTATGAAACGGCAAAGATCTTTTTTTGACAATTTTGACATATCACACAACCTATGCTGTTTTCTCAGAGTCAGAGTGTCAGACTAGTCGTACCCGTTAGAATGTCAATGCATACAAATAAAGCAGAATAGGTTATGTTAAGTTGTTAGCTGTCAAGTGAAAAATAGCTCTTGACGGTCTTGACACAAAGGTCGTTAATATCTCAATTTGATTTCCGAGCAAAACGATGGCATCCATGGCCTCGGAAATGCAATAACGGAACACAGATTTTTGTTGACAGTTTGATGTTGGGTGAATACTGAAACGCTACAGAGAAAATCGAGGTCATTTATGGGATCTTGGAACGTAGTAATAGATATGGCCTAAAATCTAAGCTAGTTGACATTTTTAGGGATATAAGTTATTTGTTAGAAAAAGCAAAATGGGATGGGACAAATGAAAAAAACTTCCGATGATCAATCGAACCTAAGTTTTACGGCCAACAACATGAAATATACTTCTAAAAGGGCTACGGAATTTATGTACCTAGGGGTAATTATAGAGCAAAAAAATACAAGAGAAATAAGAAATATAGGCAAGGATCATCAAAGGAAACCAGAAGTATGGAGTCCTGAAAAATCTTATGAAATCCAAATATGTATCTAGAACGACCAAAGAGAGAATTTTGTTATAATACCAACAGCGACGTATGCTTGTGAGACGTGGACTATGAACAAAGAGGAGGAAGAAAAAATTAGATGGAACAGAAAAATGTTGAGAGTTATTTATGGAGGCATAAGGACAAACGAGGCATGAAGGAGAAGAACAAACCAGAAACTGGAAGACCTGTATACTAATCATCCAAAAGAGATGTTTTTTTAAGGTCGAATGCCTCAGTCGGCATTTTAAACCCAAATCTTGGACTGTTAAAAATCCCGAGGGACAGCTAATTATCAACTTGCATGAGGTTATTGTGGTATGGCGAAGTAACTGCGAAAACCTGTACCATGAGGATGGCCCTCAGGCCCTCTCATTGGATTTTGAATATGAACCTGACATTCTTTTGTCTGAAGTGGAACATGTCCTCAACAAGTTAAACACTAATAGAGCTACAGGCATGGATGCTATTTCTGCCGAAACATTAAAATGCTTGGGTGAAGACAGCATCTCTCTTTTATATAATATTTGTAAGAGGGTCTGGTTCTCCGGTGTTTGGCCAGATGAATGGTGCACATCCATTTTTGTTCCACTTCATAAGAAAGGATCTCCAACAAATCCAGACAATTATCGCCTACTTTCGTTAATCTCTCATGCAAGCAAGGTTCTACTATATATTTTACAATCTCGTTTGGAGGGATTTATTGGCTGGCAAATTTCTCAGGTGCAGGCAGGTTTCGTAAAAGGAGGCGGTGCGCGTGAACAGATCTTGAACTTAAGACAGATTATTGAAAAAGCCAGAGAGCATTATTTTCCCGTTTTTATCTGCTTTGTGGACTATTCTAAGGCGTTTGATAACGTAAAGTGGTCTAAACTGTGGGAAATCCTTATCTCCTTCCTTAACCTCCACTTAGTATTTCTCATACAGCAACTCTATGAGTCTAGCTCAGCTCGTGTAAGAGTTGATGGTAACCTGTCTGATGAAACAGCAACCAGAAAAGGAGTTCGTCAGGGACGCGTATTATCCCCGATGTTGTTTAACATTTACTCTGAATTTGTGATACGACAGGTATTGGACAACTGGAATGGCGGTATAACTATTGGCGGAAGCAACATATCTAACTTAAGATTTGCTGACGATACAACCCTTATTGCTGCTTCTCAGGAAGAACTAGTAGCTCTATTGAACGTTTCAGGACAACACAACACACAACAGCATATGGTCTTGGTATTAACTACAACAAGACCAAGGTTATGATCGTAGATAGAGGGCATGACAGTTATCGAGAAATAAAGTCAATAGGCCGTGGTGAGGTAGTTCAAAGTCTTGTGTACCTCGGTTCTTCGATCGGCAATTCAGGTAGCTGTGAGAATGAGATTCGACGGCGCATTCAACAGGCACAGGTGGCCATGACAAAGCTCACTAAAATATGGCGTGACCATAGCATCACTAAAGCTACAAAACGTCATTGGTTCAGTCTCTTCTGTTCTTCATATTTTTGTATGCCTCGGAAACTTGGACTGTTAAAAAGGCAGGTCGAGCTCGCATAGATGCTTTTGAAATGTGGACGTGGAGGAGAATGCTGAGAATTCCTTATACCGCCCATCGAACTAATGTTTCCATAATAGATGAGCTCGGTAATACAAAGAGACTATCCTCCATTGTGTCGATGAGAATACTTACATTATTCGGACATATCCACATAAGCGATAATATGGAGAAACTTGTAATTCAGGGTCACGCCCCGAGTGGGTGGCGCCGTGGCCGTTCCCCTACATGCTGGGTATATACTACGAAACAGCTGCTAGATATGAGTATCAAGAGCGCCACTGAGCTGATAGTAAATCGCGAACGATGGCGAGCTACACTTCTCAAAACTATTGATAATATTCATGTGGGCAATCCTCTAGCTCCGTCTTAATGCATTTTATGAGTTCACAACATGTCAGTTAAGACATTGTGACTATTATGATGAAATTGTACAAAATGTTTCCAATCAGTTCTGGATATATTGAATATTCTGCAAACAACCTTCAACTTTATGCGGAATTTTGTGATTATTTTTTTTATCCATGGCAAATTGTTATCACAGTTCTGGTCATAAACTAACAAATAATATTATTATTATCATATTACCTCTATGCATTACCATATCTGACTGCTGAAATCACGTATAACCTCGCCTTTTCGGATTCTCAGGCGAGAACAATTCGGTGCAAACCCAGTCTGGAAAGTTTACACATGTCGATACTGAAAGATGGAGGGGGTAGATCGGTGGATGAAAAGGGGGTAAGTGAAGCAGCGTCTTTCTTTGACGACAACGTCGAACACAAAGGGAACGATGGCTCATGGCAGCTATCCGATGTGTGCGACGGTGTTTTAATTTGGAGATAGGGTTCGGGACGAGGGTGATATTAGAAGAACGGAGATTAGCAGAACATGTTAGAGGATGAAATTCCATTCGGAGAGGTTAGAATGTCAGAGGTCTGTATGATATTATAGAGCGTTGAAGCTTTATTATATTATATATTATTATTAAAAGCTTTTATTTAACTTGCAATGTCTTCATTGGGCGGCTAGTACGCATAAATAGTAATGATTATTTATTATTTACGCATGTATTTAATATATCTATCAAATAATTTTGTCCTTCATGTTTTACTTATAACTTTTGTAATGACAAGGACATTTATACAGGCTGATATTTCATCAATTTGTAAAATAATGTACTTCTTCGAGAATAATAAACCCTCTGCAACAGTTTTAATGTAAGGCATATTTTCTGTCAGATGTAATGTTTAAAGAACTGCAAATTTTTGAGTAATATTTAGGATGGTGGTAAAATTGGCAACTTATCCTCTCTCATAAAATTGTAAACTTTCTTTGGCTGGACATAGAAAAACATGAAATCAACAGAAAACCTATTTGAAAATAGTGTGCCAAAATATTTTCTATTTGAGACCAACTCAAATCACCAACAAATTATGATTTATTGATTTAAAGGAATGTCTATATTCATTGATACTAATACCACCTACATCTGATGTCTGGTTCGTCGTAGCCAAACACTACAAGATAAAAATAAACGCAACCTGTTTCCTGCTGCCACTTCCACTTAAATGAACACTCAATTTACTTTGTAAATTTTCACTTAAGCTAGAAAAATTCACTATTAGGTCGCTTTGAAGCCATTCTTGCTGGTCTTGATTCCCCTTCACTATCAAATCTTTTCGTAGGTGTGCCCAGATGTGTTCTATTGGAATTGTATTTTTCTGTGATATTTGGGAGGTCCAGAAAACATTGTAGGTACCACATTGTGCTTTAAAATAGGCCTTATCCTTGGAAATGTTTGTAAATTATTGTCTTTATTCTTATAAATATGACCAGCCCTTGCGGGGAATACCTTTCACCCACTTCTGTTTGAAATGCTCGTCTTGAGGAAAATTGAACACCCTAATATGTCCTCTATTGGAAGCACAATTCCTAGTGCAACCTGGTACTACACACTTTGCAGGCATCTTTTTATCTTTATAGTTTCGTTTGTGCAGGTAAATAATTAGAAACACATTAAAAATCACCTTCCAATCTTCTTTTTTACCCTGGAAGATTACACTAATGACTTATAAAACAAATAGAAGCTCGGCCCGCTATTCAGTGTTGCCATATTTCAATGCTCCGGCCTAGTGAGTAGAGTCGGTCATGGGGAATATCATCAATTTCAAGTATAAGTCCACTCTTGCCTTAAAAAAATTGATGCACTGACTTTATACGAGTATGCTATGAGAAACTCAGGCCAACGCTATGAGAGCTTAGATACGAGTAGATACTTATCCCAGTTGCCAGCCACCACATGTCTCTTATATCTCCAATCTCCTGTGCTCGTCACACGGCGCATCGTTTGCCTCATATTACCCTCATTTTATTAAATTCTCAGCATACGATGTTACCCCATACAGGTTACTGCTAAATATATGCGCCCCCACATATTATCCTGGTACGTGTGTAGGTAGGAAGCAGCTCGAGCCGAAGCTAAAGAGAATTCGGTTGTGGTAATCGTTTGTACGTTGCCGTCGGAAGAGGAAGCTTGTGTGCCACCCACCAAGGAGATATTTACGACAGGTACAGTAGACGAAATAAATTAAAACAAAAAAAATTAATAAAAAGCTTTTATAAATAATATATGTTCTAAAAAAAGAAAATAAAATGTTCCTTTATAGTGTTAACTATCAACTTATAGCCTCATTATACACAATTTATATGATCATAAAAGCTTATCGCGAGGTTTACGTAAGTATCTAGAAGAATTCAACTAAACTGAAATTTTAACACAACTAAACTTAGCAGACCAAGTTAGTCAACTGAATAGGTACTAGTTAATTTACACAAGTAAATCGCGCGACAAGCTTTTATGATCATATAAATTGTGAATAATGAGGCTATAAGTTGATAGTTGACACTTCAAAGGAACATTTTATTTTCTTTTTTTAGAACATTTAAATAAATGCTTTTTTTTTAAAGAGTTTTTTTGTTTTAATTTATTTATTACTTTTTAGTTATTAACTTGCATTTATATCAACAAAAATTAGATATTCTCGGCAAGCCCTTTTATTTGATACCCATATTGCAGGAGTGCATTAAAAATAACTATTTCGTCATCTTGGATGGTCCGCAATAGTTGATTTTGAATGACGTCACATTATTTTTCGAATCCCACTCAACAAGCCATTCCACTGTGCAAAGACTCTCTTCTCTCAGGTCGTAAACAAGGTTCATGAAGCGATAAAACAACTCACCGACTTTGAATTGTATATTTTCCCCAAACTCTTACAACAAAAAAATACATATTATTTGCCATCATTTGAACGACAGTTTCTAACTTAGAATTTGTGCTATCCTGATATCCACTCATTTTCGTAGATTTCCTTTTATCAGACATCATCAAAACCTTAAACTAAACTAAAAATATAGACCTACTCTAAACATAACCTTAAAACTGTGTTGGTGATAAGAGTCCACTAACAACACGAGTTTATTCCTATTACTTTCTCAAAATCAGTCCAGCACCACAAATGTTCCTTTACAACTTATTATTGGAAAATTTAATTCAAACACATATTTATGTTGATCGTAAAAAAATGTGCGTAACAAATGCAAAAAGCACATCAATAAAATTTTTGATAAATTAAAAATAAAAAAAAAGTTGGAAGACCTGGGGTTCGATCCAAAGACCCTGAGATCCACTATCGGACTCTCTAACCACTGGGCTATCCTTCGATTGAGGAGATCTTTTCAACGAAACATATTTGATTATAGGTACTTACTTACTCTTACTTACTGGAATCTGTAATCTGACTTCAACTTCAAACATTCAAAAACATATCTATTTCGATAGTAGACTTCGTCTCGAGCAGCAAACTTCAATCATCAAACAAATATACCCTAGTTACCAGTTTAGCAGTACGTATTTTCGCGATTGGCTGGGAATCTAGAATCTAGTATCGGAGTAGGACGTCGTTGGTCAAAGGATTATCCTTACGGCCATGGTGACGTCACATGGGTTCGGAAGCCGTCGGCGTGTTTTCGGTACTCGGTCCAAAAACCCATTTTTATTTTGATATAACTTTTGAATTATTGCGGAAGAAAAGAGAACAAAAACAGTTTTGTTATAAAACTTATATATGATCTTTCCATTTATCACAAAAAAAGTAATTTTTTTCTTAATTCAAAACCTCAATATGCATCACCCGATTACTTATCAGTATTGCTAAGCCGACCCTGTGCTCAAAACTTGAACGACAATACTGGCTGCTAGTGCTGAGGAATCAACGTGGGGTTATGAAAGGTCATTTTTAGGAGACATATTGTCTGCATGAGTTCTAAGGAGTTGCGCCACTCTGTAACATGGATATACTGTGGCCCCACTGTACGTTCATAGTCTTTCTAATAATATGATTACTTATATCACAAAGCGTAATTTTCATATCGGACCGATAGAGCATCGCAATCTCCATTTATGTAGCCTCTTTAGCATCTGGAGGCCCTTTGCACATATTTTCCATGCTCGGGGGACCAACTACCGCAGCATCATTTTTTCTTACTTTATCTGTTCTCGTAAGCATGAATATTTAAGCGACCGGTAGCTTAATCTTGGTCGTCTGAGACTCCGGCGGTGGTGGCTGGCCCCCCCGAGGCAAGAAATTAAGCCGAGAATCGGCTGATTTATGAAAATCACCGTCGAAGTCTATCGCGGCACCACAGTATATCCAATTATACAGTAGTGCAACTCCCTAGAAATCACGCAGAAAATTTGTCTCCGAAAAACTGGCCTCTCATAACCCCACGTCGGCTCCTCAGCACGAGCCGCGAGTATTGCCGTTTACGTTTTGAGCACAGGGTCGGCTTAGCAGTAATCGAGTGAAGAAGCGTCATTGTTGTGTTGCTATAAGTTTAATGGACGCGATATGTCTCGTAAATAGAGTAAATTTGAGAGCAGTGTGGTAATGTGATATTCTTCATCGAGGTTAGGCAGTTGTCTTTGGAATTCTGAATTACAATTTGTAAGTTATATACAAGCATTCGCATTTATTTGTACGTGAACATATTTTGTACTGATTCTTCTAATTCATCGTGGATTCTTTGCATATAAATGGGGTGTAAACATTTTTTTTAGGAGCAAAACAAGACATAGTCGATGTATGAAAGAAAATTGTTAAATTGTTAACTCCGAGAAAATAGGTGGCTTTATCCTTCGTAAGTAAATGACAAAAATGCGAGATTTATTCAACTTTATTTTATCTTATCTTACTTAACCTTAAACATTTAAATGAATATAAAAACTTTCTAATACCTTATATGATTCAAATATGTATATGTAACGAGGTAGCGTCCAAAATAACATTTATGTCTAGTTATCCCACAACCTTTAAATTTATCTTCATCAATCATCAAAGAAAAACGTTTAAGGTACGAAAACGTGGTAAACAGCAAAACCGATGAAAACTTGTTAGATGTACATAGAAAATAATGATCAATATGTTTATAACAACGACAAAATATACTAAACTGGTAGTTACTCATAAAAAATTGCAAAACTGTGTTTTATCCAGTTTACCAAGACTACCTCTGCTTGTATATTAGGTACATATGAATAGGCATATTGAACAAAAGAATTCATGTTTATAGAGGAAAATGATATATTTTTAAAACTAGCATGTTGATTCTTTTTATTGTGAACTTTCTGTTTGAGCATCCATTAAAATGGACTTAAATTCCTGCCTAACATTTCATAATGTTGGAATGCATAATCACATTCATTTTGTTATATGTCGTGAAAGATCTTTTGAACGTTGTGGTGCTGTGAGGAAACAGTGAGAAATTATTATTCTGACATTAGGCTCATAATTAAAGAACGACTTTCCGTAACGTCTAACTTTTCTAAAAACTGAAAAAAAAAACACACAGCTACCCTCATACGTGACAGACTTTGTTAGAGACAAATGGAGCTATGCTATCACACTTTAATATTATTAGGTAATAAAGGAGCATATTAAACATTGGAGGAATCGCATACCCGGCAGCATCTTGAGAAAGCTTAAAAGACTATAGTCACAGTTTTTGGAATTGTTAATACAGCCTACAGCGGCGCAACATTTGACTTCGCGCATATTAGTGTATCACCAAATTCCTTAATCCGGTTCTGTCAAAGACACTACCTTCACTCACATAGACTGAACACGACTCAGGCGATCGCCGTGCTAAACATCCTGCGAACGATGCGCGGGATGCTATGCGCGAACCACCAAAATTCTGGAGAGTTGCGCTACTGTATAATTGGATATACTGTGGCGGCACCTCGGATGGTTTTTTTTCCACCCCCACCCTTCAGCGCCGACCGGCGCTCAATCGACGTGGGATCATCTGGAAAATTGAGAGTGGATTTTATATTTTGGGGGGTGGATTTCAGCACATTTGTGGCGGTCGAAAAGCGCGAAGGGATTGCGATTTCGGTCTGTTTATGAACATCACTAATAATAGGGTACTTGCAGAGGTCGTGAAATCGTCTCGGGAGTATACAAACCATATCAAGAAGCAGTAGGAAACAAAAGACATGATTTTACTGACGGTCAAAAAAAGATATTTGCTAAATAAAATAAGGATATATTCAAATTTTTCCACGTGACCTAAAACAAGGGCTGACATCACAAGTATCTTATCGATATCGACAATCGATACTGCTACAGCGCAGGTCAGTGGGATTCAACTGCAAACAAGAGATGATCTGAATTCTTTAACAATGCGACTCAATTTATTGATACTTGAACATATTTGAAACAGGCAATTAACCCACTAGCATTTTCGTTGCAATACATTTTTATATTTGATAGGTATCATAGTTCATCCTGTTTGTGACCGAGATTCGCAACTAATCGAAGCCATCATTTTATTAAGGCGCATCCCATTATGAATGAATCCAAAGATAGAACCTAATTCAAGCCCATCACTACAAAGTGAATTAGTAATCTAGCCTAACTTTTATTCTTTTGACTTTTATACTTTTGTGTGTGACTGTGTTTTGTGGTTATAATGATCAATGTCAAAATGTTAGGTTAGCACTGGCTATCGATATCGAATATCAATACTTTACACCCCATCACTATACGATATCACTGACGTCAGAGGTTGTTTGCGCGGCATTTTCCGGCATTTGACATAATTTTTGGAATATCTCTCACAGCCGATTCCAAAAAACCAAACAAGTGATTTTGTCATGTTTACTAGGCTCTAAGGAACGCGTAAACGACATAATGTTTTTTCTGCAAGTACCCTATTGAGACCGCTTGGTACCCAAACATTTCCTGTTGGACCGACACATTTTTCTCAGCCCTCTACCTGAATCTATGGCTTGATTTGGATCTTTCAGGATATTATGTTTCACCATAAAAACTTGTTACTGGTTTGCGTCACCATAAGTTAAAAACTAATAGAGCATTGATGCTATTTCTGCCGAAACATTAAAATGCTTGGGTGAAGACGGCATCTCTCTTTTATATAATATTTGTAAGAGGGTCTGGTCCTCCGGTGTTTGGCCAGATGAATGGTGCACATCCATTTTTGCTCCACTTCATAAAATTATCGCCTACTTTCGTTAATCTCTCATGCAAGCAAGGTTCTACTATATATTTTACAGTCTCGTTTGGAGGGTTTTATTAGCTGGCACATAAAGCGATGCAAGGTTGCACCCTGAGCGTTGCGCTCTTGCGTCACACGTCCAGAGAACTGGCCACTCTATGAACTATACTTCAGTTGAAGTGCTTAATAGTGAATCCTACTTAACAAAACGTTTATTCTTAGAAATGGCCCACATCTATCAATGTGACAATTGTATGAACAAGAAAACTGACATAAGAAACTTAAGTGTCATATATTCATACCTCCTTCAATTTGAAAAATTGCATAACTCTAACAGATTAGCCTTGCTTGATGTTTCTCCCTTTTAAAACCTAACAGCTGTTACCAACAACAAGTTTGCCATAAAAATTTAAACAAGTAAAATAATTTATTTTTGTTCCTGATAACTATTTCTGTACCACTTAGTTTCTCGTCCATCACCACTTAAAAAATGGGCCTATACCACATTTTTGGTTTATTGACTTAAACGAACCCTGACATCACGTAGACGCCATAAATAATTTTACAAAATTTTTGTATCGTATTTATAACCGAAAAAAATTGCTCTAAATATTGAATTTTTTGAATTCATACACTTCTCGCCCAGATCGTGACGTCACCTGTAGGGAACCAATAAGAGCTCACTGATACAAAACAATAGCATCCGCTCGTAGTCATCGGACCACGAAAGGACGCTTCTCATTGGTCCCCTACAGGTGATGTCATCATCGGCTATTTCAAATTACAGTACAATTTTCTTTTTAGTGTTATTCTCATTTGGATCAAGTTTTCTGCTGACTTTTTACAGTAAACGGTCCTATGTATCATCAAAAATAATACCGCAGTAAATAAATTGATCAATTTGAGATCACGGTATAGGCCCATTATAAAAGTTTTTAGATAATATTCATTCAAAAGTTATTACAAGTAATATCTTTATTTGTGGTTGGTATTATGTTTCCTGGACTATGAAAGAAACATCGACACCTGCTTCGATTTATAATTGATACTGTGAAATGACATTTGGTTGACATTCTCCACTCCAGGTATTTCATAACCTCGCTTCCTGTCTTGCGTTTGAAAACTCTTCATTGTGGTACCAGTCCTCGAACGAAACAGATATCTAATTTTATATTGTCAATCTATAGATTTTTTAACCTAAATGTTGTGTGTGGTGAATAGGGTACTTGCAGAGGTCGTAAAATCGTCTCGGGAGTATACATAGCGTAAAGAAAACCATATCAAGAAGCAGTAGGAAACAAAAAACATGACTTTACTGACGGCCAAAAAAAGATATTTGCAAAATAACATTAAGGATATTTTCAAATTTTTCCACGTGACCTAAAACAAGGGCTGACCTCACAGGTGTCTTATCGATATCGACAATCGATACTGCTACAGCGCAGGTCAGTCAGATTCAACTGCAAACTAGAGATGATCTGAATTCTTTAACAATGTTACTCTCTTTATTGATACTCAAACATATTTGAAACAGGCAATTAACCCACTAGCATTTTCGTTGCAATACATTTTTATATCTGATAGGTATCACAGTTCATCCTGTTTGTGACCGAGATTCGCAACTAATCGAAGCCATCATTTTATTTCGGCGCATCCCATTATGAATGAATCCAAAGATAGAATCTAATTCAAGCCCATCCCTACAAAGTGAATTAGTAATCTAGCCTAACTTTTATTCGTTTGACTTTTGTACTTTTGTGTGTGACTGTGTTTTGTGGTTATAATGATCAATGTCAAAATGTTAGGTTAGCACTGGCTAACGATATCGAATATCAATACTTTACATCCCATCACTATAGGATATCACTGACGTCAGAGGTTGTTTGCGCGGCATTTTCCGGCATTTGAAATAATTTTTGGAATATCTCTCACAGCCGATTCCAAAAAACCAAACAAGTAATTTTGTCATGTTTACTAGGCTCTAAGGAACGCGTAAATGACATAATATGTTTTTCTGCAAGTACCCTCTTCCTTTACGTACATCCTGCAACCTCCATGATTATTCACAGTACAAGTCCCGCCTCGACCGCATATTTATCGCATTTTCGCGGTAAAAGCAGAAAAAAATCCCCGACGACATAAACAAAATTTCCGGTGGCGTGTGTGGAGTTCCGGCGAACATATTTCCCGTGGATCCGGCGAAAAACGAAATAAGCCCCCCGTAACAGCATCAACGTTTTTATTGTGCTCCCCGCCCTTCAGATTTGCATAATTTGCGAAGGGAACTGGATGTGAATGTTCGTTCGGTGTATGGCTGTGTAAAAATCACTCGTGCCTCTTGAGGGCACATTATCGAATCCATATGAATATAACCGGCAGATAATTTGCTATATTTATACAAACAAAATTAGCTACAGTGTAGCAAGTGACAGAAGGTTCTGCCGGTGCATCTGGTACCCGAAGGTAACGGCAAACCAAGGAAATCGCTGCACAACAGCATAGATTTCTTGGCGGGACGCCACGGTGCGTCCGCTTGGCCACCGGAGAGCGCGGTTTTTTTATACGCTACTGCGTATGAAAGCCGATATACGAAAATTAGCTATAGCTGGGAAGCTTTTTTCAAAAATGTGTATTTTTCATTCAATAAGCTTAAAGCATGCTTGCATTTCATTTTTAATTCCTTTTTTTGTGTTGTTTTCATAAATAACATCGATATTTAGGTGACAAAGGTGTTATGTACGATACGTTTTACGTTTCACAATGGATGAAGGAGTCAAGGTAAGAAAGAGTATAAAATGGTTGTATGAAAAATTTTTTGAAGACAACGAAGAGCATCCAAAGAAAAAAGAAAAACCAATTAGCGATTAGACAAGTTTTGTGTTTCTTTTGCAATAAAAAACACCTATGTTTCTGTACGTAGCTCTTTTTTCCATATCCTTTTGGTACAGGCTGTGCCAATTTTTCATGTATAAAGTAATATATCTAACAAAATTTGATTCAAACACATATTTATGTTGATCGTAGAAAGAATGTGCGTAACAAGTGCAAAAAGCACATCAATAAATTTTTTGATAAAAAAAACAAAAAGTTGGAAGGTCTGGGTTTCGATCCAAAGACCCTAAGATCCACTAGCGGACTCTCTAACCAATGGGCCATCCTTCGATTGAGGAGAACTCTCTCTCAACGAAACATATTTGATTATGTACTTACCTACTGGAATCTGTAATCTGACTTCAACTTAAAACATTCAAAAACATATTTATTTCGATCGTAGACTTCGTTTCGAGCTGCAAACTTCATTCGTCCACTGTGTTGCAACAAATATACACTAGTTACCAGTTTAGCAGTACGTATTTTCGCGATTGGCTGGGAATCTAGAATCTAGTATCGGAGTAGGACGTCGTTGGTCAAAGGACCATCCTTACCGCCATGGTGACGTCATACGGGTACTCGGTACTCGATTCAAAAACCCATTTTTATTTTGATATAACTTTTGAATTATTGCGAAAAAAAGGAAAACAAAAACAGTTTTGTTATAAATTTATACAGGGTGGGCCAATAGTGCGTGGACGGAGGACTGTGGGCTTACTGAAAAATATTTCAAAAATCTGTCACTTGATCATGGTAGGGACCCCTAAGGGCTATAACGTAAAAATATTTTCACTTGAATTTTGACGTTTATACAGGGTGATTCATATCAAAGTTACATTTTTTGAATGGAAGCCCCTATATATATTATTACATATTTGGATTCCTTGGTCAATTCTAGTGTGACCTTATGTATCATACATGGAATTTTAAATGAACCGTTTAGACGCAAATCACCATTTTTGGTATAAGTAGGTATCAGAAAAAAATTGAATATCGCAGCAATTATAAAACTTAGAAGGCCGTGACTTTGAGGTACGACTAAGCATGAAATGCGTCACCTTAGGTTAGAGGAATAAATTTGAATTCTTTTTGCACTTGGAGAAATCAGTAGATTAATTAAGGAAACTTCAATCACAGATAACTTGACTTTTTCAAATGGGAGTGCCTATTTCGGTTTAAAGAATCAAATGTAAAATTTGATTACCTTTCTAACGATATAGCATACTTGATATCAATCTTTTTTAGTTTTCATTTTATTTGAAATTTTCAGTCAAATCGGTGTTTTTCAATTTTGCTGCATGCATGCAACCTAGCAGGCCATGAAAAATAAACAAAAGCTCATTAATATGGAAGAAACCAACTAACTTAGTAGAAAGATGCAAACTAACTAGAGCAATGAGGCAAGATTATGAAAATTCCTTACAACATATTAGCTCTAACCAGAAACAATAGCGGTAAAAAGAACGCTCATTTTTCACAGCCTACTAGCTATTAGCCAATTTCCAAAGTCAGTAAAATAATATTTAATCAAAGGAAAACTACTACAGATTGTTGCTGGCAGTAGAATATCTATGTCTTTTTAATAAATTTTCACATTCAATGCTATAAAAAAGTAGCCATTTCCGTAAGTGAAAAGTAATGATACCTCTCACTGGAACCCTTCAAATTCTTCAGTAGGTACTTCTACTTATTAGCAAAATCGTGGAAAGTGAAACTTGATTTGCAGTCTGTTTGAATTGTAAAATATAATTTAGTTCGCAGAAAACTACATGAAAAAAACACAATTACAACATAGAGTAATTGAAAAATTCTAGCATTATTTCAATAGATGTTCAGAATGCTCCAGTTGGAGATATCTTCACTTTTGACTTAACTAAACGGAAATGACTAATTTTTTTAAGCTATTAAATGTGAAATTTCATTCTAAAGATGTTAGACTGTAAGCAAAAATCGCTGGTAGTTTTGTTTCAAAATTTTTAATCATTTTGGAAGGTTGTCAAGCTCTTGTAGACATCAATAGCTAGTATGCTGTGAAAAACAAACACTTCTGCCATACCCCAGCTACTCATTGGCATTAGATATCCTGAGGCTGTTGTATCCGGTTAGAGCTAATATGTTGTAAGGAATTTGCATAATCTTGGTAAGCTTGATATGAATCACCCTGTAAGCACGTCAAAATTTGAGTGAAAATATTTTTACTTTATAGCCCTTAAGGATCCCTACCATGATCAAGGGACAGATTTTTAAAATATTTTTTAGTAAGCCCACAATCCTCCGTCCACGAACTATTGGCCCACCCTGTATATGATCTTTCCATTTATCACAAAAAAGTACTTTTTTTCTTAATTCAAAACCTCAATAATGTTTCCGTAAAATATACAGTTTCACGTTCTTGCATAACAGACACCATCATCCTAACAAACCGACCTTGTTTATCCTCTCAGAGTGAGTAGTCTTTTAACATGCCTCCCCCCAAGCCGGAGTGTCGGAGTGTCTCCATAGCAAAACCCCGAGACGATTTATAAGGCGGCGAAAAAAGCGAGGTTAAGTCCTCGGTGATCCTCCTTAAAGAAGGGATGAACGTGATCCTATTACTCGCCCTTAAGACATCCTACACGCCTTCATGCCGATGGAATCCACTGCCGTCATCGACTACTTGATAGCAAGGAGTGCAAGGACTAAGGAGCACAACAGACAGCGAACGCCTTTGTCGAAGGACGAAGGACCAATTTATCGATACCCACTCGTGACGACGGTTCAGACCGGCCGGTGATGAGTTTTGGTACCGTGTTGTATTAATAAGTCGAGAGGGTCTGCAAACAAACCCCCCTTGCCCAAATTTACAGGGTGGATGGGTTTGCGAATGAATGACGTTATATATCCACGCACAGGCAACGCCTACTGTGGATTTATTTATATTTATTTACTACACTGTAGTTATGGTGAATAAATATTATATATTTCAAAAAACAAAAAGTGCAGCCCGGGCTCCGACACACCGAGCTGCTGTTCCATTACCCAATGACTACTCCTCACACCGTGAGGTGAGCAATCACTGGGTCCGCGAATCGTGCGCCCTAAGTAGACGAAGGGACCCAAGGATGACTGCCTTCTGCATTCTGGCGGCTAAGATCGGCGCCGCCGCACGGCACACCGGTATTTTGCGCAGTGCAGAGAGCAGCATATTCCTCATTCCAACTAGGGATCCAATGACCATAACCAGCAGACTTACAGTGTAGTCTGGCCAAAGCCTGCGAAGTTGTCCGAGCAACTCCTGATATTTGGTACGCTTTTCCTCCTCCTTAGAGACGATGTTCACCTCGGCAGGCGCCGAAAACTCAATAACGAACATCGTCTTCTGTTGGTGGTCGAGAAGGACTATGTCGGGCTTGTTTGCCTGTACAAGCTCGAGCGTGGGGAACGAGTAATTCCAGTAAATCCGGCATCTCTCGTTCTCCACAACGGACTCTATATCCCCTGGAGCGTATGGCAGCACCGGTGTCTCATCGATACCGTATGAGTGCCTTAAATGATAGTAGAGCACTCGTAGAGCCGCGTTGTGCCGATTATAGGTACTTGATATGTTCTTTCAGATGAGGACACGTAACTAGTATAATTAATGATGAAAGTTTTAGTGAATGGTATAGTCTAAGATCCGAATATAAGACGACCTTCACCGAAATGGTTAACGGATGAAAAGCATTTTATATTAAATTCAATATGTTAAAAAACATATCGCGAATGGGCTGGCTGAAAAATTTCGGTCCAGAATAGGATTAATTAAACATTGAAAAATCAATTTTTTTAAACATTTCACTGGTTTCGTTAATAGACAAATCACATACCAATCGAAAGCATGAAGCCCATAGAATATGCAAACGTTAGGTTGGCTACGTTTTTCCGGTCCCAGCTATAGGGTAGGCAGGTATAAACAGGTACATCAATAATAGTAATTTGCACCGGTGTGGTTAATGCATGAAACTTGTATCAAAATAAAGATAATTTTATTGCAAACACGTCGATATAGGGTTGTCTGCAAAAAATCAGTCTGGAATTCCGGTTGTCGAATTTTAAAGATCAAAATATTGCTGCCAGTGAATACGTGCGCCAGAGAGGTCCGAGCGAACTATCCCGTGTATTAACAAAGGACGCAGCATAGCAACTGCGTGTAGCTCAGCCATTGAATGAAAGAGAGTGCGCATGTTATGTGTCCGTGAAATTGAAATGATTTATTTGAATGAAACATAATCAAAAATGTATAAATTTATGAATCTTCCATATCATTATTTCACAATCAAAAAAATTTAAAAGATGTATTTACTAAGATAGTTTTGAAGGTTAAATTATTATGCTCTTACGGTATTCTCACCAAGAAAGTTATTAAACTCTTCATTATATTTTTTACCCAAAGCAGTCACTTTTTTGTAGCACGTGGTGTGATGAACCTACAAAATCGAGTGATGGTTAACTCAACGTCACTGTATTTAAAATTTTTCTTTTTACGAAAATTTAATTTCAACGAACAGTTTTTATACGTTTCATCGTTAAAATCAAGAACATCATCGTCCGAATTGCATAGAAAACACTTTTTAGCCATTTTTTTATGACAATTTGATGTTTATAAATAACAACAATCAGTATAGCAGTAGTAGCACGTTTTTTCAATTCAGAAGAATGAGGCAAACTGTTCCAATACAATGATGCATAGCATTTACGAGTGTATCGCTATCCTTTTCAATTTCACGGATACATGACATGCGCAGTTGCGCACTCTCTTTCATTCATTGGCCGAATTCCAGACTGATTTTTTGCAGACAACCCTATATCGTCGTGTTTGCAATAAAATTATCTTTATTTTGATATAAGTTTCATGCACTGACCACACCGGTGCAAATTACTATTATTGATTTACCTGTTTATACCTGCCTACCCTATAGTTAGGACTGGAAAAACGTAGCCAACCTAATGTTTGCATATTCTATGGGTCTGTTAACCAAACCAGTGAAATATTTAAAAAAAATTAATTCAATATTTAATTAATCATATCCTGGACTGAAATTTTTCAGTCAACCCACTCGCGATATGTTTTTTAACATATTAAATTTAATATAAAATGCTTTTCATCCATTAACCAGTTCGGTGAAGGTCGTCTTATATTCGGATCTTCTACTAGTAGGTTTATTCCACTGGCACACAAAAAAGTTAAACATAAAAGCAGTATTATTGGGTTGCTTTAGGTAACTACAATAGTTTAAAAATAGATTGTTTTAGTTTGTATCTAAAATAGTTTTCAAATGTATCTTTCCTAGCTCTACTAACAGAAAGTCTAATCCATTACCATACCTACATGGTGTCCCATAGCATAAAGTGCATAAACGTGACTGGATGAATCTGTTTGTCTATACTGACAGTCCAAGATTTTGGTCTCTCTTACTTAAAATAACTTGTGAAGCATCACTGGTATTTAAATTGAGATAAAAACCTTAATAATGCCTAGCAATACATGTTTCTTAACGAATAGAAAAGTCTGCCATAAAAGGCAAAATATCTAACTTAAGATTTGCTGACGATGCAACCCTTATTGCTGCTTCTCAGGACGAACTGTAGCTCTACTGAACGTTTTAGAACAACACAGTGCAGCATGTGGTCTTGGTATTAATTACAACAAGACCAAGGTTACTATCGTAGATAGAAAGCATGACAATGATCGAGAAATAAAGTCAATAGGCCGTTGTGAGGTAGTTCAAAGTTTTGTGTACCTCGGTTCTTTGACCGACAATTCAGGTAGCTGTGGTAATGAGATTCGACGGCGCATTCAACAGGCACGGGTGGCCATGACAAGGCTTATTAAAATATGGCGTGACCATAACATCACTAAAGCTACTAAAATGTCACTAGTTCAGTCTCTTGTGTTCTCCATATTTTTGTATGCCTCGGAAACTTGGACTGTTAAAAAGGCAAATCGAGCTCGCTTAGGTGCTTTTGAAATGTGGACGTGGAGGAGAATGCTGAGAATTCCTTATACCGCCCATCGAACTAATGTTTCCATATTGAATGAGCTCGGTAATCCAAAGAGACTATCCTCCATTGTGTCGATGAGAATGCTTACATTCTTCGCACATATTCACAGAAGCGATAATATGGAGAAACTTGTAGTTCAGGGTCACGCCCCGAGTGGGCGGCGCCGTGGCCGATCCCCTACACGCTGGGCGGATACGACGAAACAGTTGCTAGGCATGAGTATCAAGAGCGCCACTAAACTGACAGTAAATCGCGAACGATGGCGAGCTACTTACAGTTCTCAAAACTATTGATAATATTCGTGTCGGCAATACTCTAGCTCCGACTTAATGCATTTCACGAGTTCACAACATGTCTGTTAAGACACTGTGACTATTATGATGGTTATTCTCAGAGACATTTGCAAATGCTTTTGTTTTTCCCTATTCATTCAATATAGTGGATAATAATTGCCAATGATTGCATTGAAGCAGATATGATGGTTCAGATCAGGTGAAAATATGTGCCAGGTGCTCGAAGTCATATTTTTCCTTCGAGCTTCCTCACCGGTATCCTGAATTATATAATTTTTATTCAAATTAATACATAAGACGGGCGCCTATACCGCACGAATAAGCGAATTTAAATTCCAATTACAATACTGAAATGAAAATAACTGGGTCCCTTTCTCTTGCATCCAGTGGCGTACCGCACAATTTATGTAACAAGCAGAGAGTTAACATCTATAGAGGGAGTATAAACAACAAAATGCACAGGTCGCTGACCAGCCAACATGTAACGGAAATTTTGACAGCTTGAGGGCATTACCAGTAGCGTACGATTTTATATTAAAATTGGATGTTCATTAATAGATTCAATTATTACTGTGATGTTACAAACTGATACCAATAAGTTGTATTAGTATTTAGCTATACTTAGAGAGTTACTCTTATTATAATTTCATTGTAACTGTTGATAATTTATTATTACCATGAAGTGTTTTTCAAAACATATCTAACAGTGTTCAGAAAGGTAGCCTGTTGGAATGGCTGCATCGTGTTTTTACTTAGCAGTAATAAAATATAATAATTGCATTAGGTAATATCCAGTTCTATAAAATTCTCATAGATAGATTTTCTCTAAGTAAATGTGGAATACATTTTTGCATTTCACGTCCTCAAATAGTTTAAAAAATGTAATTTGGAAAATTCATGTTGATTGACATGAATTTAATGTGTGCACAAAACAAACATTAAACAACCATTATTATTCCTCAGACTGGGGTGAAGTTACTTTTGTTCCCAGTTATCCCCATATATTACGCTACTGAAAACTAAAGCAAAACCTATACTCACCTATGATAAGAAGTGTTGACCGATTCGTCGCTATTACAGCAAACTATGCACTTTTTATGTTGTCTCATCATGCAATTATGACAATATTGTTCATAATTCACACCACAAATAGTTACAAAGTCAATGAAATCTACACTAAAATCACAAAAATTTCGACACACGCAATAAACATAACTACAATGACAGCCACATGACAGCTTAAGGGCACGCCGATTATAGGTTGCCAGATTTACGACATATTAGAAGTGATTGCGACATTCCGCTATAAAATTTACCATTTTTGAGATTTCATTAAATCAATACAAATTATCTTCACGCAAAATCAGTTACATTGCTAGTATATTGGAATGTATAGTTAAATAGCCAGTTAAATACTTTGTCTTCAAACTGCGGAAACTGCTAGATTTTGAAGAAACTGGAAGCGGACAAAGAAGAGTGGCAATAGCGCTATAGATGTTGGCTGGCCAATATTCAAATTAGGCTCCCTCTAGAGATGTTAACTCTATGGTAACAAGTGTACCCTTTCTCTCTCCCGCACAGAGGCAGACGCCTAGATTGAGGTGTATTGCAGAATATGTAGAAAAGAGTTGATATGGGGCACTAAAAATAATTCATGACTCATTTAAAGGTATTGTGCATTGCTTCGCTCGTAAAAGTGGACCTTTTGTGTACAAACACCTGTTTACAATAGGGAATTGAGGCCAGCTTTTTGCACTTCTCTTGTTATATTCCCTGACATAATGATTACATGCTTAGAGAAATCATTTTTTTTTATAACTGAGCAGACCGCGCAGGCAGAGCCTAAATACCAGAGTACTGCGGCTGCTGTGAAAGGGTTATGTTAGGGGATGTTTGCTAACGCGAGATTTGAATGAGCCAATACCCGCAGGCCCAATAAATACATCTTCTGGCAGTCCATTCCAAGCCTTGGACACCCTGGGAATAAATGTGCGGTTGTACCACTTAGTTCTTGATGTATGAAGAACGACCGTCTTAGGATGAGATGCAGCGGTCGCACGGGTACATCTGATAGGAGCAGTGAGCGGCGGAACGATAGAGGATAGCTCAGAGGAGCAGATTCTGTTGGAATATCTGTAGAAGAGTGAGAGGTCACCAATAACATGCCGGTGAGAAAGTGACTGAAGGTGGTGCGTTAAGACCGGATCGCCAATTAGTCGAATTGCCTTTCTCTGAACGACATCTAGTACAGACAGGGAGTAGGGGCAGCAGCTCCCCAGACAATAGAGCAATACTCCAGGCAAGGTCTTGTCTGGGCTTTATATAACATGAGGAGGTTACATGGTGAGAAATACTTTCTGGCTCTAAACAGGTACCCAAAGCTTTTTACCAGCAGCTGTTGCAATTGACGCGACGTGTTCGTGCCACATCAGATTTTCTGTAATGTTGACTCCTAACAGCTTGAATGAGTGACTCCTTGGCAGAGCCAAGCAAAACTGTGGATTGGGTTTGTAGTGCTAGAGAATAGATCATTGATATGAAGCAGAAACAATGTTGGAGCCAATACCGATCCCTGCGGAACCCCGGCATTGATGCTATGGAAAGAAGACGAAAAGCCGTCTACCACGACATAGATTTTCCGACCTGAGAGGAAGTCTGCGAGCCAACCGCAAAGCTTAACAGGGAGCCCATAAGACGGAAGCTTGTTTAGGAGAGTTGCATGCCACAGTTGATCGAATGCCTTTGAAATATCGAGAGCAACGACGTGAGCCTCGCCAAACGACTGGATGAGTTTGCTCCACACATGTGTGATGTAAGCCAGAAGATCTCCAGTTGATTTTTGGTGTCGCAATCCATATTGTCTGTCGTTGGTTAAGTGATGGAGCTCTAAGTATTTAATGAGCTCTTGGTTGACGCATCTCTCCATCACTTTACTGATTACAGAAAGCAGAGGTATAGGTCTGTAGTTGGTCGGATCAGTTTTGGATCACTTTTTTGGCACCGGCTGGATGCAAGCTGTTTTCCAGTCTTTTGGGAAAATGCCGGAATCGTAAGACATCCGTATTCATAATATGCTAATGAACACATATGTGTTTTGTGATAAGATTTTTATGTTAGTTTACTGGATTTCATTCTGCTCCATAAACTACTCCAACTACTCCATAAGATCCCGAGATAAATAAAATATATGTAACTAGTATCTGTATGCTTAAGTCAACGTAAGCCAGCTCTAAATAGGGAATTTGCGCTATGTTTAGCAATATTAGCAATATTGGTATGGAAGTTTACTAGTTTCGATATAAACATATCAACAGAAATACATACGAAGGAAATGCAACTGAATTTCCTTACGAAGTATGTATTTAGTTTCTGCAAAGCTATATAAAATAAGGTTACTGAGAATTTAGAAAGAAAACAGACAGCATAAAAAACTCCCCTTACTTATAGAAAGCTATGAACACTTATTACCAATCAGAGACCAAATATATTTCAACGTATTACATCCCTACCTTACCACAGAATATAAGACCAACAACTTCAAACTAGGAGTAGAATATACGAACTTTCTGTGTAAGGCTTTCGCGGCCATCGTCCAATGAATTTGTGGTTCTTGGGTTTTTAGGCCGGCGTCGTTTAGCGTTAAAGCTTGACGTTTCGCCACCACGAGTGGATGGCATCTTCAGAAGCTATTTCACTTCGACTTCCAGAATACTTCAGTATTTTGGAAGTCGCCGAAGTGAAATAGCTTCTGAAGATGCCATCCACTCGTGGTGGCGAAACGTCAAGCTTTAACGCTAAACGACGCCGGCCTAAAAACCCAAGAACCACAAATTCATACGAACTTTCATCAAGCTGACCCTACCACATACATCGAGTTTAAACAGCAGATAGAAGAAAAATGGGATCAATGTGAACACATATACACAGACGGTTCAAAAACGACAAATGGTGTAGGCTGCGTTTTCTACCATGAAAATAAAAAATATCAAGAATTATACAAAGTTCCTCCAGATTGTTCAATATATACAGCTGAGTTGATAGCCATTCAAAAAGCACTAGAATATTCTCTCAGTAATACTGACCTTAGAGATGTTATAATCTTCAGCGACAGCAAGAGTGCAGCTATGAAATTAGAGCATTTAAGAATTTCATCGGCTTTCAGCCATATCATCTCAAACATAATGAAATTGATTTACAGACACAACAATTTAAAAAATGTAAAAATTGTATGGATTAAAGGACATACAGGTATACCTCAAAACGACACCGTCGATATACTAGCAAATATGGCGACTACAGATGGAATAGTGATGAGGAATTTCAAAATTCCCTACAGTGCCTTGAACAGTAAATTAAACAAGAACCTGAAAGGAAAGTGGAGTGAACACTACCATAGAAATCCATCCGGAATGATATACAACCAGATCCAGCAGAACATAAGAACAGAACCCTGGTTTAAGAGAGAAACGAATAGACCACTTGTGAGAACACTTTGCAGATTGAGGTGTGGTCATTGCTTAAGCCCTCAACACAAAACTAGAATAGGGCTAGACGATGACCCTCACTGCAGATGTGGAGAGATTGGTACTGCTCAACACTGTATATTAGAATGCCAATTGATCAGTAATGAGGTAACAGACCTGTATCACAGATTGTCAAACTATATTCCGTTACCTGCTAATATGATCTCTATACTAGCTAGTGAAAACAACTGTGCATACAAATTATTATATAACTTTTGCACACAAAAACTAAAAATAACACTGTAACTTTCAACTATAAGTAGTATAAAACATGTTTCTATTATCAAGAAAAAATATATGTCCATCCAAAATAAAATTGGCCAGTTGATCTCAGATCAGAGCCAATAACATAATTAAAAAAAAGAGAGAGAAAACAACCAAAACCTTTGTGCTAACCATAAGTCTCGATTTAGTCATCTCCGCCTCTGTCTGTTACCCTGAGAAAACCAATCCTATTATTCGTTTATTCATTCTGATTTAATTAAGGACTACAGCCGCAAGCAAAGCCTTGTCCCTTCAGCCCTTAAAATCTCATTGTCGCGTATGCTGCGTCGTACACATATACGCGTATGTCTAAATTGAAATTGATAAAGCAGCAGCGTTCTTAGCGTATGCCCGCATCCCAGTTGCCTTCTGTTTTTCATATCCTGTCCCTTTCGAAGGGACGAGCGGCATGTATTAGGGATCGAATGCCTTGCATTTTGCGGAGAGCTTACCTCTGCCGAAAATATTTACTTTTGTTTTGTAATTACAATACACTTGTTGAGACATACAGGGTGGCCAATCGGGTGACGATAATAATTTTTTTTTAGATAGCCCGCACCGAGAGCTATCCAAAACACCCCCATGTATGTGTACCGATTATTGATAGTTTTCGAGTTATGATTTTTTTTTTGAAAACTTAGAGATTTTCCAGTTTTTCCAAGAAATCGTCAAAAACAGAAACAAGAATGCCTTTTGGCTTTTATTTTTTTCTGCAATTATACTCAGTATTAAGCCTATTTTAATATTCAATAAAGAGAACCTGTACATCCGAACAATAATTAAGCACATTTTGGGCCCAAAGTTTGAAATCTCTGTTTTTAGTCAGGAGACCAAAACATTCAAAGTAAAATTAAAAATACTTATGCCTGGTTCTGGAGCTCCAATCTAATCTTAAAAACTCTGCAAGACATTGGACTTTCGAAATAATAATGAAAAAATAGCACTTATGGGGGCATTTTGCGCCGTACGTGACTATTAAAGGTAAAAAGGTGATAATTCACGAATTTCCAAAATGATTTAAAAAACTATTATTTTACTTTATTATGACAAATTGAAGAAAAAAAACTCATAACAACTAATAAACCCGATAATCATTGATGTTTTGATGGGTTTTAATACAAAAGCTAATACCCAAATTGTGATTTTTGAAGTGTTTTTACTATGTACTATTGAACTTCTGTTAAATTAAGTTGTATGGAAAGTTAACAAAGGAAAGGAATAATAAAACAATAATCTGACTTCAAATTTCATGGCAGAATTACCTGGGAAGCGATGTCGTAGCATACGCCACCCCCTTTCTTTCAAATATAAATATTGAAGATATAATTATTATAAAGCTTAGAATTAGGGTGTAGATATCATCTTTCAGAGTAGCTTTTTGCGAGCTCATGTCGGCGAAGTGCAGTTGTGTTAATTAATTTTCGGTAATAGGCAAGGCAATGTTCGGATGGACCTAAAAAGGTGATTTATATCGCTAGGTATTCCTTGATAGGTCAGTAGACAGCCTATCATGAATACAACAAGTTTTTCAGTTTTTTCAACCCCCCACCCCCCAAACGCCCAAATTCCACCCCCACCCAAAAAAACGCAGAAAATGATCAAGAACCTGTAAAACGCCTAAAAACGAAGTTTGAGGAATATTTGAAATTACCTACTAAGACACCACAGCATATTGCTGCCCAAATTTCATCACAGTCCATGCAGCGGTTACTGAGATTACGAGGCTAGAAAAACGCGTACAGACAGACAGACCGACAGGCAGACGGACAGACAGAACGACGGAAATGGGTGACGCGGATTTTCGTTATGTAGACATTATAAAACGCCCAAGAAACGTATTATCTCAAAATCGAAAATTTTCACGATCACAATCCTCCCCTCACCTATCGGTGTGGGAAGTAAAAGGGATGGCGTATGCTACGATAACGCTTCCCAGGTAATTCCGGCATGGAATTAAAAGTCAGATTTTTGTTTTATTATTCTTTTCCTTTGTTAACTTTCCATACAACTTAATTTAGCAGAAATTCAATAGTACACAGCAAAAAGCACAGGTATTAATTTTTTTATTAAAAGTGATTAAAACATCAATGATTATCATGTTTATTAGTTGTTACGAGTTTTTTTTCTTTAATTTATCATAATAAAGTAAAATAATAGTTTTTTAAATCATTTTGGAAATTCGTGAATTATCACCTTTTTACCTTTAACAGTCACGTACGGCGCAAAATGCCCCCATAAGTGCTATTTTTTCATTATTATTTCGAAAGTGCAAAGTCTTGCAGAGTTTTTAAGATTAGATTGGAGCTCCAGAACCAGGCATAAGTATTTTTAATTTTATTTTGAAGGTTTTGGTGTCCTGACAAAAACAGAGATTTCAAACTTTGGGCCCAAAATGTACTTAATTATTGTTCGGATGTACAGGCTCTCTTTATTGAATATTAAAATAGGCTCAATGCTGAGTATAATTGCTGAAAAAAATAAAAGCCAAAAAGCATTCTTGTTTTTGTTTTTGACAATTTCTTGGAAAAACTGGAAAATCTCTTAAGTTTTCAAAAAAAAAATCATAACTCGAAAACTATCAATAATCGGTACACATACATGGGGGTGTTTTGGATAGGTCTCGGTACGGGCTATCTAAAAAAAATTATTATCGTCACCCGATTGGCCACCCTGTATGTTCATATGATCATTTTGCATTTCTTATTTTTTTTCGCATGCTTGCGGTAGTAGCAAGTATTGACGGGCTGTGCCAAGTCAACACCTGACCTATTATTATTCTGAATTCAGGAAGGACCGTACAATGCTGCAGGTCTTGAGGATTACAGACTTTTGGAAGGTTTTATGTAACTTTTCGTCCAGGCCCAGCTGTTGTAGGTGTGGTGTAAATGTATTTGGAGTAAGGCCTGAGACCGACATAATGACAACTTTGTTTTGTTTCCAGAGCCGTTTTATTTCTATGGCAAGATCTGTGTATTTAGATATCTTCCCAGCGTAGGTGTTTTAGATATTCATATCATTGGGAATCGCAATATCTATCCAATAGGTCACTTAATCTGCCTTTGACTGAAAAACGATATTATCTGGTCTATTGGCTGGGATGGTTTTGTCTGTGTGTATTTCAATGTCCCAGTACAGCTTGAATTTATTGTTTTCGAGTACTGAGGTCGGTGTGTAATTATAATATGGGTCTTTGTTTTCAGTTAGCTTGTTTGTTGTGGCCAGTGCTTGGTGTATAATTTTAGCTGGAGAATTATGTCTGGCTGCGTACTCAGTTCCAGCGAGAGTTTTGCATCCACTTGTTATGTGATCTATTGTTTCCTTCTGTTGGTGGCACTTTCTGCAACTATCGTCGGTGATAGATGGATCTTTAATTATATACTTCTTGTAATTTCTTGTCGCGATGACTTGGTCCTGGATAGCAAGCATAAAGCCCTCCGTTTCTGGAAAGAGCTGGCCATCCTGCAGCCAGGTGTATGACTGTTTTTCATTAATGTGGTCTTGTGTTATACGGTATCTATGTTTGCCATGGAGTGCCTTCTTCAAGTATTTATTTTTTCTTGTTGTGAATGTATGTGATTGTGCGCGTCTGCAACATGGTCTGGACAAGAAAGGGCGAGTGGTGTATAGTTTTTATCTGCTTTTACTATTGCTTTATGTAAGTTTGTTTGTTTGCTGTGAAAAAAATGTCTCAGTGATTTTATTTGTTTTGTATGAAGTGAATGTATGTCTATAATTCCTCTGCCCCCTTCTTTTCTGTCTATGGTAAGCCTCTCCTTGCACGCATTCGGATGCGACATTCTGTGTTTCGTGAATTCAGTTCTTATAAGTATATGAATGTTTTCTATGTCAGTGTGTGATCACTTGATGATTCTAAAGGAGTATGTAAGTACAGGTATCGCAAACGTGTTAATGGCTTTTGTAATATTTCTATATTTCTCTTTAAATTCTCGTGTTAGTTGTGCCTTGACTTGTGTGTGTTCTATCTTAACGTTCTGATTGAAACCCAGGTACTTGTACGTTTCATCTTTGTCCATGTTGTCGAGCGTTTGGCCAGTCACTACTTCTTGTTGGGGATGGTTTTTCCATTGGCCTTTATTGATGTGGAGCACCTTACATTTACTCATTCCGAACTCCATCCTCATGTCTGACGTACAAACTTCCGTTATTCTGAGCAATTCTCTCAGTTGCACTTCTGTGGCCGCATATAGTTTTATATCATCCATGTAGAGGAGGTGATTGATTTTATGTTGATTTACTTTCTGGTGATAGTGAAACCACAGTTTGTGTTGTTAAGCGTGTTTGAGAGCAGGTTGAGACAGAGGCAGGACCATAGTGAACTGAGAGAGTCACCCTGAAAGATACCACGACGTATGTGTAGCTCATCCGTTTGGATATGGCCGTCCTCAGTTTGATGGTGTATGCTTGTTCGCCATGTCTCCATGGTTCTTGTGAGAAACCGACGAAGCCTTGGGTTGATTTTATATATTTCAAGCGTTTTCTTTAGCCAGCTATGGGGTACAGAGTCGAAAGCTTTTTTATAATCGATAAAACATGTATGGAGATTCCGGTGTTCTTTTTTGGTTTGCTCCATGATCACACTATCAATTATAAGCTGTCCCTTGCAACCTTGGCTTTGTTTTCTACAACCTTTTTGTTCTTCAGTCAGGATGTTGTTTTGCGTGAGGTGTTGTTCAATCCTTTTGCATATTGTTGCTGTAATGATCTTGTATAAGGTGAGGAGACAAATGATCGGGCGGTAATTGGCAGGGTTCTTGGTGTCTGCGTTTTTAGGTTTTATATATGTTATTCCCTGAGTAAGGAATTTGGGAAGCCTATTGGGTTGGCCTGCATCGATTCAATAATTTGCATTTTTTTCGAAAACGGTTAGCCCCATCGGGATGTACCAAGAGACCATTTTTACGCAGAAATCTCTGAAATACCATATTCTAAAATCAAAATGTCAAAAAATTACCATTTAGAAAATGGGGTTATTTTTACCCTTAACTCCTCCCGTATGATACGCCTCTGATTAAAATTATGAAATTCTGAATTCAGAATCAGATTCAGCGTCAAAAGTTTACCCATCGTACCTAATTTCGTAATTTTGTTATGAATGGTTTCGAGAATATCGAGGGAAAACCGATTTCAGGGTGCCCCATGCAAAGGAGCGTAGCTCCCTTAGGACATTTCCGGACCCATGTTCATATGACTCACCCTGTATATCGTCATTAATCTACAACCCGAATTGAACTGTTTTTATATACCTCATATACTATCACAACTGTTTCAGAAGAATCGTAGAAGCTGGGGACTCTCTCCTTCAGAGACACAAAGAACTCAGGGGTTGCTTGATATGTATATTTATTCATATCCATCGTGGCTCGGTGAAACAAAGTCGCCTTTTCTATCCAAATCACGAGGACGAGAGGCGACCCGACGGCAAGAGAGCATATGTGTGCCATAAATTAAACTAAAATTACTTCAACATAATTCCTGGAGTCGAGATGGAAATCATGGAAATAATGCGTCGTGTGGAAGAGAATACTAATAAAACAGTTTCGCCATGCTGTGATGGGAGTGCAACCTCGCCGAGCTGCGTGAAGTTTTTACCTGTTTGCTTTATGCTAGAAGCAGTACCAAAGTTTACGGAATACATATAAGTTGGATCACTCCGCAAAAATATCAAAACGGCCTGCCCCTTGCTCCGTCTCCCCGGTACGCCGGTAGCAGTGTACCGACGTCAGCCGGGAGATACGTGGCGGCGCAAACTAGAGGTTGAACGTGTTTAACGCGAAGTGTATACGGTGTCTCAAAAATATCCGATTTTGTTATCTCGGATTTGTTTGCAGGAAATGGATAATCTTTTTAGAAGTTTGAGAGTAATCAATTTCGCGAGAGAAGATATTACCAATAAATTTGAATTTATTAACGGATGGAGAATGACAATCAGATTCATCCTTATTTTGTGGTAAACCTTGAAATGTAAGGGATATAAATACAGGGTATCCCACGACGATTAAAACAAGAAATATGTCAGAACTGGGCAGTAGTAGAGAATTAGAATTTTTGGCATGTAAATTAGAGCAGATGTTGTGTCTTTTTTTTGTCATTGTACTACCCAAAGAGGTATTTGTTTTTGGTCACGTAACATTCGATTCAAAATTATTAATGGGACACCCTGTATATTTGTGCCTGTGTTCCTCCCTCTAAAACAATTCCAACACACTAGCACACTTGAGCTCTAAAGTGATTAGTTCAAGAGCTACAGGTACTTAAAGGATTGTATCACGCTGAAAGCGTATAGTGAGACAAAATATTCATTCGGTGGTCTTACCACCCAGAGACATTGTAAATTATATTTTAGAGCTCGAAAATATTTTTATTGATAACGTTAACAATTTAGTTCCTACAGTAGCAATTGGAATGACAGTGAAAAGCAAAATGTCAAATATAATTTATTCACATCCATGTAAAGCATTTCCACATGATTATCTTTTAAAATTATACATCATATGAGTTCTTATATACTATACCATAAAATTTATAAACTGTGATCTCAAAAATAAGCCAAATAAATAAACATTAAGGTAAAAATACTACATCACCTTTGAACCATCAGTTTTTAATTATCTACGAAATAGCTACAATATGTGAAATCATTTGAGATTCATTAGCGATAGTTTTACTAGGCTTTATTTTTGATATCCATTTATGTAACTTAGTGCATTAGCAAAATAAACGTTATATTTGTATTTGTATGTCTAAATCGGCCGTCAATACATAGTTTTTCAATGACCCTCGTATATACGTACAACCCAGGCGTTAGCAAGTCCCCGCTAAAAGACCCTCGTACTTGAGCAAAAACCGACACAAAAACTAACTGGCGCGTGCGGCCGCGGCATCGCTTTGATGTGAGATCTTCAAAGTGCCGACGGAGAGTGATCCAACTTATATGTATTCCGTAAACTTTGGCAGTACTTACGTGCTTGCAATATTGGCCAATTACTTTTGCACTAGTCTATTGAAGCGACTAATCAAAGGAATATCGATTAATAGTTAACAGCTGATTGGTAACCTGAAAATGTGATTGCTGCTCACTGAACATGGTCTTATACCTAGTCATATGTATAGGGTGTTAATTAAGTATGTTAACAAACTTTAACCGCGAATAGTACTCTGAAAAATATAAAGAAAATGTCATATGAACTTGGGTCCGAAAATGCTTCCTAAGGGAGCTATAGCTCCTTTGCATGAGGCCCCTGAAGACGGTTTTCCCTCGATATTCTCGAAACCATTCATAACAAAATTACGAAATTAGATACGATAGGTAAACTTTTGACGCTGAATCTGATTCTGAATTCAGAATTTCATAATTTTAATCACAGGCGTATCATACGGGAGGAGTTAGGGGTAAAAATAACCCCATTTTCTAAATGGTAATTTTTTTGAAATTTTGATTTTAGAATATGGTATTTCAGATATTTCTACGTAAAAATGGTCTCTTGGTACATCTCGATGGGGCTAGCCATTTTCGAGAAAAATGCAAATTATTGAATACAATAGCCTGCATCGCTTCATACGTGATGCTACTAGATTCAGTTTTGCCATTTTATGGATTTTGGATGAAATCCATAATCTCAGGCTAAGATTTTCTGCTCGACAATCGCTCCAATATAATTGCCATCAACAGCCTTTAACAGCTTTTGAACAACGGTTATATAAAAGCTACTGCTGAGAGCAATGTGCTGATTAGAACACACATTTTGCAGACTAAAGCAATAAGATGAAGATATGTTGTATAAATACTACAAAAGGAACTGAGCAGCTTGGAAAGTCATTCTTACAGAGCTTTTACGTAAATGTTTTATGTAGCCAGGTGATCCGTTGCATAGAAATGCTTTAATAAGCGTTTATACAACAGTTTTAAATTTATTGCATAATATGTTATATAAAGTTGCTACAAAAACATTCTAAACATTTCGTTAAAGAACAAATTAATATGCTGCAGGGAGCAGAATGATATTTGGGACACCATTTAAGCAGCAAATTAGTGTCTATGAAACAACTCCACAACAGAATAGTCTTTTGCTCGCTGCTTATAGTGCATCTTTGCTAGTTGGGAGAAAAGACTAACGCGCTAAATTAAACAAGCATACATATATGCAGGCACTACCGTAAGTATGTTTCAATTACTATATAATTAAACTGTCATTGATTTCCTTTACTCCGCTATAAATTCCTACGCCTGTGACCGACACCGAAATTGTACCTAGCAGTTAGAAATTCCCCTATCAATTTTTTTATGATCAGCCTGCCGCAAAGGCTGAAAGCCTATGGCACTGTAGAAGCGCTGCGAGAGGATAAGTATCGGTTCACGTTAGATTTGAAACGCTGCAGGTTGTAGCCGTCGGGAAACAAATTCCCCGGCAGCTGATTCCACAGCGTCGGGGAGTAAGGACCTTGACCTGGTAAGGATGAGCTCGCAGAGCTTCTCAAGTTTTCCTGCTTCGATGTTCCAGGCTGTGGAGGTCCTTTGTGAGGTTAGGCGTATCGATTAGTCTAATCGCTGTTTTCAGTATAGTGTCCAGAAGCTTTAGAGAGTGCTTCGGAGCGCATCCCTACACATGGGAGCAATATTCCAGCGATGGTCGGATTTGTGCCTTGTAGAGCAGCAGCAGTTGCTCTGGTGTATACAACTTCCTACAGCGGAACAAAACTCCAAGCTTGTGATGCCGTTTTAGCAGTACTGACGACGTGGTCGTGCCAGGACATGTTATTATTGATGTTGATCCCCAAAAGCTTGACGGAAGGTGATTCGACTATGGGGTGACCCTCCATTTCCACGGTTGGTAAGCCATCGTGAGGCTTCTTTGTAAGTGTTGTTGTCTGAGTTTTTTGTACGTTGAACTGTACTTTATTTGCTAATCCGCACTCGACAATTGTTTTGATATCAGCGTTGATCTGTGAGGCATGCTGCTGTCGCCGACGTACCGTCTCCTGGGATGATAGTGGCTTGCCTGGTTCCATGCACGACACTATTGTACTGTCATCTGCGAAGCTGTAGACTGGATTGGATGTTATTTCCAGCAGCTCGTTGATGTACAGCAGAAACAGTGTAGGGGATAGGACAGATCCCGGAGGAACACCGGCGTTTATTGAAAATACGTCTGATGAACAGCCCTCGACTACAACAAACAGAGATCAGTCATTCAAAAAGCTATTCAGCTACTGGCGCAGGCCAGGTGGTAGTCCATAAGCAGCAAACTTGGCCAGAAGTCCGTCACGCCATACTCTGTTAAAAGCTTTCGATATATCAAGTGCAACAACACGGGATTCGCTATGATTTTCTATTGCTCTGTTCCACAAGTGATTGACGCAGGCAAGGAGGTCACCTGTAGACCTGTGCTTACGGAAGCCATACTGGCGATCATTTATGATGTTATTGTTGTCCAGGTATTTCAGGAGCTGTGTGTTAATGACAGTCTCCATAACCTTAGACATGATGCTGAGAAGAGCCACAGGTCTATAATTGGTGGGAAGAGGTTTTTTGCCTTTCTTAGGGATGGGTTGTACGCAGCCAGTCTTCCACGAACCGGGAAACACGCCTCGTTGATACGAAAGTTTGAAGAGCTTGCAAAGAATAGGTGCAAGCTCAGCGGCACAGCGTTTAAGGACAATGGCTGGAATTTGTTCAGGACCAGTAGCTTTATTCGTGTTTAGTTTTTGGAGGATGTTGAAATTTTTTGCACTATACATTTCTGAAATGCACTATAGTACTGCCTTGCGGACCAGGCTGTCCTCAAGAAGCAGAGAACATTATTGTTACTATTATATTACACAACGTAAAGCTGCAAATGGTCACTGTATCCTGCACTATTATTTATGAGAATGACTCAAATCTAATCATTTCTGGAACTGTAATTTTTTTATATTATATCACGTTTTTTCCTATATATCAGTTGCACGTACATCCATTATGATACTTTTTCTGTCGTAAAAACCCAGCCCTCAGCCTAAAATGACTTTTCGATGCAGCGAATCCATAAAAACTGTAACTGTCATGATCATAAGTCACGTCACAGGAGAAATAACAGCACCCCGAACATTATTTACGAGATCACCCTCTTCTAAAATCTAGACGAAACAAGGATATACCTCCTTTACATATCATATCCAGCGAAATCCTCAGAAATGAAATGTAAAGCGACTGAAAGATACATTTTCAATTGCGGAGCCCGCAGGCTATAAACTGAAACCACCCCATCTTTTTGATATAAGGGTAGTTCTAGGATGTGTGTTTATGTATACATATGTGGTGGAGTTCTAGCCTCCAGTGGCAGTAGAGATAATAAAAATGATGATGTGACTGCATGATAGAAAGTGGTAGTGTAGGAAAAGTAGAGTAACTCAAAAGTTATACACGTCAAAATTTCAAGTCTGCAAAATCTTACAAGTGAGCTAGAAAGCTGCAAAAGTAATGGGTTATAAGAAGGACCCACGACTTCATCTATGGATGGTTTTACCTCAGGATAAAGAACTAACAAGAGGAATCTTTGAGAACACATAATTCTTGTATGTAAAATTTATCGTTCTTGACACTAAGTTGATGGCCGCATACAGAGTGTTGCTCTCGCGGACGATAGCTTGATTTATTTGCATATATGATGTATGATGTACATTGATGACAAATAAACTATACTATCTATAGGTATTACTTTTTAACGCAAAATAAAATTTTCATGAATGCTTCTCTTTTTCTACACTCAAATTTCAAAGAAACCATAATTCAGTAAAAGAATGAGATTTCTTAAAATCACAAATTTTTAGTCGACTATAATACTCAATGATAGACCTATAGTTTCAATGTGAACGTAAAATAAAAGCACATAACTTTTAGCAGTTGCTAATACTACACCATGGAAGACTATTCTAAAATATTACCAAAATACATATCAGATTAGTTCTTAAGTTGAACAATGTAGGGCATTACTAACTAATTATTTATTAAATAAAGATAACATTTTTACTTCCTAAATAAATTGTTACAATTTCTTATTATACAGGGTGTCCAGTTGGTGTGCAATTCTTTGATATCTCGCAAGGTATACCTAATAGAAGAAAATCTCAAATACGAAAGTTATTTGGTTACCTAAGGCGCATATTATAAAAATATTTTGAAATATACAGAGTGTGGCAGGAATGTAGGGTAGTGATCAACTCGATTTTTTTATATGGAACTATAACTTTTTCTTAGATTCATCTAGTTTCCATCATCGATCTCTATTCAAACCTAAAATATTTTTGGGATCGGTTGCCACGTTGCCAAGTTATTATTTTTATTTTCTACTAATTTCCGGATTTGCAAGGTCGCAAGTAATGAGTCCAAATTGATGTATTGCTTTAACTTTTCTCAACAATATTATACAGCAAGTTACCTGAATATTAAGTGGATATTATTTTGGATGTTACCAGCAATTTGTATCTATAGGGTGTATAAGGTCATTTTACTTTGGTTTTTTTTTGTATATTTTGTTTTAATTCGAAATATCTACTAATACCCTATCTCGCCTTGTAATATTTTTTTCGCGTTTGCGGTGTTGCCAAGTTATACATTATTTTTCCAAGTTTTTAAACAAATATCCCCGATTTTAATTTATTTTAAATAGAATCCTCTACTTATTTTTATTGCATGTTGACGAAAGTCAGATCTCACAATTTCAAATTTTTGTTTCTATTAATTACTGAGATACGGCAACACCGCTTTATCAGTAAACTACTTGGGGGTTTTTGAACATACAGAATTCAAAAACGCTAACATCAGTATTGTCAGATGTCAATGCAACGATTTTTAAAATTATAGCAGCATTACCTACTAAGACCCCATAGCATACTGGTACCTAAACTGCATCACAATTCATGCAGCGGTTAGTGAGATTACGAGGCTAGAAGAACGCCAACAGACGAACACAGACAGACCGACGGAAATGAGTGACGTGGATTTTCGTTGTGTAGACATCACAAAACGCCTGAAAAGCGTATTATCTCAAATTCGAAAATTTTCGCTCCAGTCACTTTACTGGCAAGTAAAAACAAAACGCCTTGCTCTATTATGTCGATCTGTCTGTTAGTACGTTAGGCTCTGAATCTGTGCGTGCTTGTCTGTAGTGACAGTCTTAGTTATTGACGACCACCCTGTAGATCGATTCTGTAACTTTCGCTATAGTAACGAAAGCAGGCGAAGACGAAGCTAATCAATTACGAAAACGATTTTTGACGACATTCCATAACTAAAGTTTAACGCTTCCTTACGCTTTCGGCATGGAGCTCGATGACTCACGAGCAATCACGAGTTGGCTTAAATATCTCTGGATGAGACTCTGCAAAATCCAGCAATGCCGACCATTGCGAAGGATTCGTTTTTTCTCTTCGATTCATTGCTTGTTAATTAAGTACACAAATAAATTTAAGCAAATTGTCACTTTGACACACAGCAATAATAACATCAAAGCTTGACAGACGAGATCCAAAATCTTTCGCTATCGCTTATACCGTTCGTCTGCGTTCGTTATGTCCGAGTCGGAACGAAGACATTTATGGAATACCGAAACGAGCGAAAGCGTTGAAGAATGTCGCTATCGCTTCGCTATCGCTTCGCTTAGAGTTATGGAATTCCCCCACTGATCTCATTCAGAATCTAACAACAAACCATGAAGAAACTGTAAGAACTTATGGCCACACGATTTATTTCAGAAGCTACATTAGTAAGGTTTCTATTCTGTAAATAGCGACCCCACAATGTATTGAATTTTTGTACCCTTTGGGGTTGCTGTTTTGGGGTTTTTACTTCCCACACCGATAGGTGAGGGGAGTATTGTGATCACGAAAATTTTCGATTTTGAGATAATTTGGGCGTTTTATGATGTCTACATAACGAAAATCCACGTCACTCATTTCCGTCGGTCTGTCTGTCGGTCTGTCGGTCTGTCGGTCTGTCGGTCTGTCGGTCTGTCTGTCTGTCGCGTTCTTCTACCCTCGTAATCTCAGTAACCGCTGCATGGATTGTGATGAAACTTGGGCAGCGTTATGCTGTGGGGTCGTAGTAGGTAATGTCCATATAATTTTGAAAATCGTTATACAGGGGGCGGAGTAATTATCAAAAAATGTAAAATTTCAAATATGCCTCAAACTTCGTTTTTAGGCGTTTTAGGAGTTCCTGATCATTTTCTACTTTTTCTTGGGTGGGGGTGAATTTGAGGTGGTGGGGGGTGGGGGGTTGTATTATTGAAAAATTTGTTGTATTCGTAATGGGCTGTCCATTGATATGTGAATGAAAAACCTAGCGGCATGATACACTTTTTAGGTCCATCCGAACGTTGCATGCTTATTATAGAGACCACTGGACTTAGAATTTGTGATGTATACATAGGATTATTTTTTTAGATCGTGCGATATCGCGTAACGCGAAAATTGTTCAATTGATTTTAATGAAATTTTGACATAGTATTACTCCCAAGGCGAGGATGGAAAACGCGTATGTTTTGGAAAAATCGGATCAGTGGCGGCGCGGCGGTAATAAAAAAACTAAAAATATGAAAACAGCTCAAACTTTGTTTTTAGGCGTTTTAGGGGTTTCTGATCATTTTCTACGTTTTTTTGGATGAAGGGTGAAATTGGGGTGATTGGGAGGTGGGGTTGTAAAACTGAAAAATTTGTTGTATTCACCATGGGCTATTGGCCTGTGAAAGAAAGATCTAGCAACATAATGTACTATGTTGTCCTAGTTCGTATAGAGATGCAAGAAACTATTCACGAGAGTTGTTGTGTTGCATGTTTTTTTTTGAGGGCGGGCGGGCGATAATTTGGTTGCAGGGGGGATAAGATAGAATAATATCATCGTTATGTGTGGGAAGTTCTGAGTCAATCAACTTGACTCCATTTTTTCCTTCTTGCGCTCGCAATTGTCCTTACCTTCGCTGTCTTCATCTTTGTATACCATCCAGCGATGTATCCTTATTCCATTTCAGTATTTAAATTTCCGAGGAGAATTATAAAAGAATGCGAAATCTCATCTGAGCGCCGCCAACTTTTCTCGTTCTTGCGAAACAATCTCTCCCCCTCCCCCTCTTCATCTCCTGCTTCGCCTGCCACCTCTTGAAAGTCATACCGGGAGGCAGGAGTGTCGTCCATTGTTTCGGCCACGTTTTTTCCTTCGCCGAGCTAACTTTTATAACAATTCCAGCATACCGGGTATAAAAAGTTTCCCTGATGCCTTTGATGTCGATTCAAATTTCTTGTTAAGTATATTGGACGATGATTTGGTCTTGTTATGAAAGTGTTTAAATCTGGAGCTCTCAGTCTCGCGCCCGGGTACATTTAAACAATTAAATTAAAACAAAAAAACTTTTTTAAAAAAGCTCTTTTAAAAAAAGGTTTTTTTGTTTTAATCTATTTTTTACTTTTTAGTTATTAACTTGCATTTATAACAAAAAAAATATTGAATGAATTTGTGGTTCTTGGGTTTCTAGGCCGGCGTCGTTTAGCGTTAAAGCTTGACGTTTCGCCATCAGTGGATGGCATCTTCAGAAGCTATTTCACTTCGGCGACTTCCAAAATAAAATATTTATTCTCGGCAAGCCCTTTTATTTAGTTAGTTGACTGTATATGACTTGATTATGTTGTGATGTGTAAATTTTTCGGTGAATCTCCACTTGTACCATCGTTCAACACCAATCTCAAATAACTTGTTCCTGAATAAAGGGTCAAGGACCTCGTAAGCTAGGAAATTATAATATTTGTAACATATTTACACAGGTGTTTTTAATATTTTCAGAGACTACGATATTGAGAAGGAGTTCGAAAGGATGAGGAAGAAAGGGCTCTTCGATTCATGCGACTCAGACTAGATGACCTTATAAATAATGACAAATAGTGAATTTTTGTTTAGCTGGCTTAATTTGTATTTTGATTAAATATTACCTCCATTATTCTCTTTTTTATAGTAATCCCTGAATCGAAATAATAACAATTTTATTAGAATTGATGTCACCTACCACATAAGGCAGAAAAACATATTTTTTATTTCAAGTGGTGAATTTACGTACAAAGATAGTAATGAATGGCTTGGGTGGTAGAAATAACGCCCCATAGACAGAAGAAATAAAAAAGGTATATGTACAGACACTATAATATAATTCTGATAATAATAGCATCTCTTATCTGGTGTACCATTTTTTAGTAGTTGGAATGAAGTCATGTCTTGAAACTTGTGGCCAGAAAAACTGCTTTCAAAATTTATTCGGAATACTATGGGTGACAGAAGCGATAATATGGAGAAACTTGTAGTTCAGGGTCATGCCCCCAGTGGGCGGCGCCGTGGCAGTTCCCCTATACGCTGCATATTGTAGAAATGCATTAAATAACTATTCCACTATTAGATTTAGAACAATGTCATACAGCTTCAAAATTGAGTTGCAAGATTTCACCCGAACAAGCGTACATACATTGCAAGTTAAATAAAAACTTTTAAAATCATAATTCACACCCCCCCCCCCCTCAAATTTCAATGTATAGTGAACTGCCAGCTTTATCTAGCAATCAATAACTCAGCCTGATGGTTGCAAGAAACTGTAGGTGATGGTTCGTTTGGCAAGAAACTTGTTTTGTCCGATGTCGCAAAGTTAGAAACCAAAACTCAATAGGGTAGATATTCCAGGCCATTATACGATAAACAGTTCAGTCAAGTTTATTGGCCCAGTACTTGTTACACATTATGGTGATACCATTTTATGATTTTCCCATTGCGTGAAGCTTTAGTCTGAGATCCCTTGCAACCAAATAATCGCCAGCTCCCCCCCTAAAATTGTCTCATGCCGCTAGGTCTTTCCTTCACAGGTCAACAGACAGCCTATTATCGATACCACAAACTTTTCACCACAATTTCACCCCCACCCAAAAGAAAGGTAGGAAATGATCAGGAACCCCCAAAACATCTAAAAACGAAGTTTGAATTGTTTTCATACTTTCAGTTGTTTGATTACTACTACGCTGCCACTGATACGATTTTTAATAAACATACGCGTTTTCCATCCTCACCACGGTAATAATACTGTGTCAAAATTTCATTAGAATCAATTTAATAGTGTCCACGTTACAAAAACCAAAACGATCTAAAGCAATAAATACTCGTATGTATTTGCAGAAAATTCTAAGTTTCTTAGTATCCGTAATAGGCTAGGCAATGTTCGGATGGACCTAAAAAGGTGATTTATGTCGCTAGGTCTTCCTTCACAGGTTAGTGGACAGCCTAATATGAATACAAGACGTTTTTCAGTTTTTCAACCCACCCACTCCCAACCACCCCAATTCCACCCCACCCAAAAAACGCAGAAAATGATCAGGAACCTCTAAAACGGTTATAAACGAAGTTTGAGCTGTTTGTATATTTTTGTCGTTTTTTTATTATTTCTGCGCCGCCAGTGACTCAACGGTTTCATCGTTACACAATAGAACGATCTAAAGCTACAGCAATACTCTCGTATGTTTACACCAGAAAAAATTGATGAACTTTATAGTGAACTGACCGTTTTACATTACTTAGAAACGACTCGTAGCTTAACATTCAATGGTTGTTACTTACCTTCTATTCTCGTAGCAGGTGGTGCTTCCAGAGGTACATCTTCGTCAGCTGGTGCAGTAATCTAGAAAAAACAAACATAGGGTTAGAAACCAACCGAAAAGTAACTTTACAGAACAAAAGATATTCTATAGGACAGAGAGACTAAAAATATATCTTGTATTTTGTAATCATACAAACACAATACCTTCCCACCAGAGAACGAAAATTTAACATCGCAAATTTACAACTTCTGCTTAAAACACTGAATTATTTAATAAACCCGACGTAAATACCGGCTCGATAGCAAAATTATGCTTATTACAAAAGAGATGAGCGCTGCGCCGTAACGGTAACCCTTCCGTACATGGATACCATCCCCCTTCCCCATAAATCGGCTCCAGAATTTCTCTTTTCGGGTGGCTCTTCCTCATGCTGCTCATAATTAACATTCGGTGTACCTCCATTAGCGTAATTAAAGTGTCGTTCCGGAACCTACACTCCTTATCTTATCACCGGGGTGGTTCTTGATGCCCCGCTTGTTATCCCATCGGCACCATGGTTTTATATCGCCTACGCAGCAGCACAGTGGCGTTATTTAAAATAATATGTCCAATTTACTGGTCCAAATACTCCATCCGCTCTCCGAACTGGATCTACGCAATGGACTAGTATCATGAATTTTATTTCTGGTTGCATATGATAGAGTACATCATAAAAAGCATCTCATTTTTTTCTCTGATTTTTTTGGGCACAGGAAAGCCGTGAAAATGAGGAAAATATTTGAATTCTCCTAGGGCAGTGACGTCACTGCCTATATTTTTATTTTACTAAGGTTTTGAATTTGTGCTTTCAAACTTCGGCTAATACAAAAAAAAAAATTACCAGGCAGTGACGTCACTGCCCTATAGGCGAACAGCCAATCAAAAGACAGATATGTGTGCTGTGTTGCCGCATTCTGATGGCGCGCGGAGCTGTACGCGGGCTGGCTCATCTATCTTGTCTTCTGTTCCCGTCTGATATGTTTTGTGATTTTAATGTCCCGTGATCCGAAATTCCAGGGCTGTTCCAAATTACGGTTCTATCACCGTCCTAGAACTGTTTTCATCATGCCCCACCCATTTTGTGATTCTAGAATCGATGATTGGTTGGTACGCTGGTGGACCAACCAATCATCGTTTTGAGAACTGTAAAATGGGCGGGGCATGATGAAAACAGTTCTAGGACGGTGATAGAACCATAATTTGGAACAGCCCTTCCGAAAGCTAAGTTAAGGTTCCTGATCCGTCAATCCTGTCAATCAATCGTCATTCGGTCATTGTCATTTCCAAATTCCATTGGGCTTTGGCTGTAATTTTCAACAATCTTAAAGTTATTATTATTTGTTTGCGTTTATTTGTACAGGATATCCTTTTATTCCATTTTAGTAGGTTTCAAGTTATTTTATCATAACATAACCAACAAGTATGGGTAAAATCGATAGTGGATTCACAAACGCCGATTCAGATAACCTGCCTAAAGTTGATATGGCTATGGTGAACGACTTTTATGTGGATAATATGCAGTTCTTCAATACGAAGATGAGAAATGTGAAAGCTAAGAAGTGAGTTTCAAATTATTTATAACACTTTGGATAGCAAATAACATGTTTATGTGAAATGTAAATGTTTTGCGAGTCGGAGCTGTTCTTGGCAACAATGCACTGCTGATAATTCGCGCGGTTGGCACTGATTGGCTGAATTTGAATTCCTTTCTTTAAACTTTAGAATGGAATTACTAAAAAACAAAATGATGTAGAAAGTAACGAAATGCAGCAGAACGTTTATTTGTGTATGCACAAAGCGGCCATAATAATTAAATCATTGTTCTTAACCTCGTGATACTAGTCCATTTACTTAGCACTAGCTTTATTGGTTTTTGAAAAACCTCCTTCTCAGGTACGAAATTTTAGCTAAGGGAATACGTACTATACATATAGGCTCACTCGAACATTAAATTAATTTATGAGAAAGATGTAGTACTTGTGGAGATGTGGAAAAACCATTTTGTTTTTAGCAAATACTTATAGAATATCATAGGTTCGAAAACTGTACATGTTAAATATAAGTGCAGAGGACTGTTTTGGACTAAGATTTGAAGATTAAAGTCGTCAACAACGTATCTGATGAAAATTAGATATCTTGAAGGAAATACAATCTATACTTGTGTGCGGAATATATCACTTGTATCAATTTATCCTTGAATCCTGGTTACAGGATTTAATATGATATACATCTGATATTCAGCTGACTGATATAAACAATATTGAAATGATAATACAAATCAATATTTTCCCCAGATGCCTTTTTGTACATATATATTATTAGTTTAAAGACCATTATTGTTGCTTGGTGGTATCTGTTATTCAACTGTGTTTCTTTCATGCTTATATATTCGTTACAAGCAAAGGTTCATGACAAAGTCTCCTTCATTCGTGATGTTAAAAAAGGTGTTCCGCAAGGATCAATACTCGGGCCCGCTTTTAACTCCTTATATCTGTCCGATTTTCATACTGCGATTAATTACTGTTCTGTACATGCATACGCTAATGACTTTTTTTTATGGTCGGCCTCCCGCAAAGGCTGAAAGCCTATGGCGCTGTAGAAGCGCTGCGAGAGGATAAGTATCGGTTCACGTTAGATTTGAAACGCTGCAGGTTGTAGCCATCGGGAAACAAATTCCCCGGCAGCTGATTCCACAGCGTCCAAGTTCTCCAAAAGAAGCAATGCTGGAGGAGACTGGTTCGGGGAGTAAGGACCTCGACCTGGTAAGGATGAGCTTGCAGAGCTTCTCTAGCGTTCCTGATTCGGACGGCCTGTGGTGTTATTATGTGAGAGAGCTCACTCGAAGATCTTCCGTGATAGAATCTGTAAAACAGGGATAGGTCGGCCACCCTCCTTCGATGTTCCAGGTTGTGGACGTCCTTTGTGAGGTTAGGCGTATCGATTAGTCTAATCGCTCTTTTCTGGATAGTATTCAGAAGCTTTAGAGAGTGCTTCGGAGCGCATCCCCACACATGGGAGCAATACTCCAGCGATGGTCGGATCTGTGCCTTGTAGAGCAGCAGCAGTTGCTCTGGTGTATACAACTCTTCCTACAGCGGAACAAAACTCCAAGCTTCTGGGATGCCGTTTTAGCAATACTGACAACGTGGTCGTGCCAGGACATGTTATTGTTGATGTTGATTCCCAAAAGCTTGACCGAAGGTGATTCGATTATGAGGTGACCCTCCATTTCCATGGTTGGTAAGCCATCGTGAGACGTCTTTGTAAGTGTTGTTGCCTGAGTTTTTTGTACGTTGAACTGTACTTTATTTGCTAATCCCCTCTCGACAATTGTTTTGATATCAGCGTTGATCTGTGAGGCATGCTGCTGTCGCCGACGTACCGTCTCCTGGGATGATAGTGGCTTGCCTGGTTCCATGCACGACACTAATGTACTGTCATCTGCGAAGCTGTAGCTGTAGCTGTAGAAGCTGTAGATTGGATTGGATGTTATACATATTTATCTATCTTATGATCCTGCCAATGCCAAAGATCAAGTACCACAACAACGTATTAAGGCAAAGATTTGGTTCGCCAATCATGGGTTGTGTACTAACGGCAGAAAGACTGCAGTAATTACTTTTAAATCTAAATTCAATCACTTCGACAGCAGTAGTGTTCAGTTGTCCATTGACGGAGAGATGTTAAATCATGTAACTCAAATTTGCAATTTTGAAATCATTTTTGATGAGAAACTTACTTTTTACGGTCACGCTACAAAAGTAGTTCAAAGCGCTCATAATAAGCTTAGGAGTATCTACAGTTTTAAAAATGTTTTTACACTTCACACTTTATTGCAAAACTCAATGCTATCAAAAATCCCAGACCATGGATGTGCCGGAATAGCAGATTTGTTGTATCTGGAAAACACAATACCTACTATGCATTGATTCGGGTCCGGATCATATGGATGCTGGGCATTTCTTCTTTTTCTGCCCTGGTTTAATCAAAAATTAGATATAAGCACGGTTGGTTGGATATTATCTTTCTGTTATTATAACCCGCCACTGGGCCTGCAGCCGAAGCCCGCGGCTGGCTAGCGCGACTTTAAATCCTGCGAGAGGGGAAATTACGCAGCAGCAGTAGCAGCGCCTGCTGAGATAAGGAAGAGTTAGGGGGTCTTTCCTGCTTTCCTGCACCAAGACACAACTCACCCCCCACACGAGGTTATTCTGGGGAAATTGGGGTTTTACGTCACTCTCTGTTCTATGCACTTAAAAATTATGCTGAGGAAATGAATCGGTGGTTGCTTAGGTAATTTTCTTCAGAGATAAAAGTGGAGGATGAAGTAAGGACTGCCTGGATGTCCGTTGCGATAAATATGCTGTTGATTGTATAGACGGTCAAGGTATATTAAGTAAATTATTCTCCACGATTCAGAATATAGATACATAAACCGAATTACTAGTAAAATTGATCATCATCATAGTCACAATATCTTAACAGACATGTTGTGAACTCGTAAAATGCATTAAGTCGGAGCTAGAGTATTGCCGACACGAATATTATCAATAGTTTTGAGAACTGTAGCTCGCCATCGTTCGTGATTTACTGTCAGTTCAGTGGCGCTCTTGATATTCATGTCTAGCAACTGTTTCGTCGTTTCCGGCCACGGCGCCGCCCACTCGTGGCGTGACCCTGAACTACAAGTTTCTCCATATTATCGCTTCTATGAATATGTCCGAAGAATGTAAGCATTCTCATCGACACAATGGAGGGTAGTCTCTTTGAATTACCGAGCTTATCCAGTATGGAAACATTAGTTCGATGGGTGGTATAAGGAATTCTCAGCATTCTCCTCCTCGTCCACATTTTAAAAGCATCTATGCGAGCTCGATCTGCCTTTTCAACAGTCCAAGGATCCGAGGCATACAAAAAATATGGAGAACATAAGAGACTGAACCAGTGACATTTTGGTAGCTTTAGTGATGTTATGGTCACGCTATATCTTAGTAAGCTTTGTCATGGCCACCCGTGCCTGTTGAATGCGCCGTCGAAGCTCATTCTCACAGCTACTTGAATTGTCGATCAAAGAACCGAGGTACACAAAACTTTGAACTACCTCACAACGGTCTATTGACTTTATTTCTCGGTGATTGTCATGCTCTCTATCTACGATAATAACCTTGGTCTTGTTGTAGTTAATACCAAGACCATATGCTGCACTGTGTTGTTCTAAAACGTTCAAAGGAGCTACTAGTTCTTCCTGAGAAGCAGCAATAAGGGTTGTATAGTCAGCAAATCTTAAGTTAGATATTTTGCTTCCGCCAATAGTTATACCGCCATTCCAGTTGTCCAATAACTGTCTCATCACAAATTCAAAGTAAATGTTAAATAACATCGGATATAATACGCATCCCTGACGACCTCCTTTTCTGGTTGCTGTTTGACCAGAAAGATTACCATCACCATGAGCTGAGCTAGACTCATAGAGTTGCTGTATGAGAAATACTAAGTGGTAAGGGACTCCCATGGAGATAAGAATTTCCCACAGTTTAGGCCACTTTACGTTATCAAACGCCTTAGAATAGTCCACAAAGCAGATAAAAATGGGAAAATAATGCTCTCTGGCTTTTTTTGTTTTGACCAGCTGAGTCTTAATAAAATGTTTATATCATGCCACCTATGCCCTTGCCCTCCCCTAAAATTTACAATAACAACACCCATGAGTATTACTGCTAGGGTAATTGCAAAAAGCTACGACTGAATGACAGACTGCCTCAAATTCTATTTTTTACAGTATTTCCTCCAACTAATGGTGGAGAAGACCATTTTGACTTTATCGTCAGCTACATATTTTTTTCCTGTAAGGTCTAAAGCAGTAGTACTCTGCAGAGCAAGTCTTGCTTAATGGCCTAGGGTATAGTGCGCGAAATTGAGAATCCAAGAAGAGACGTATTCCCGTGTTAGCGAGGAGGCGTGACCACCTGTTCCCTTTCTCCGGTGTGTCTGTCTAAGATGAGGGGAGATAAGTCCAAAAATCTAAAGGTAAGGTCAAAAGGTCCAAAGGTAAGGTCCAAAGGTCACCACAAAAATGATTTTCGCATTTCCAGGCTACTGACGTTACCTTTAAACTTACAGTAATGATTCAAAGAGCAAACTGAAGAAGAGAGCTTGCGCTTGTGCAGCTATTTAGCCCTTTTTTGATATCGTGTTTGGTTGTTAAATTACAGGCATTTATAGAATGTATAATTTTGCATTGCGAGTTTTTTTGCCCATTAAAAAACTTTTTTGTGAAAATTAAAAATAGTTCTCATTCATTAAGGTCACAACTATCGCTTTCTGAAATATTATATATATGTAGTTTGAAAATAGAGTGAGTTGTGCGAGAAATTGTGAGTCCGCGTTTTACATGGCAGATACGTATGTATAAATGCGTGTATACAGGCCCTTTAACGGTCCTTCGCTGGACAATGCCTGTCGCCCTTCAGAGAAAAACTTTCTGACAGTTTGACGCCTGGAGAGTAATTGAAAAATGCATCATAACAGATGCGACCGTACCATCCTCATCTAACTTTTTTCATGCTTCGGACGTAATCTGTTTTTCTTCCGACCCTGTCTGATGTCCAGAAAGTATTAATATGCGCCCATCCCGACGTAAAAATTTAAGAGAGTTATATCGTGTGTGAGCCTGGAAAAAGTCCTGCGGGCATTCTGCCGGATTAATTATTTTCTGACAGGGGTCCTGAAGTCCTGATTAAACTCTCACGGCTGTCAGTATTTTTTTACGTAGGGCTGGTGTATCGTTAAGGCTTTCATTTTAGATGTCTCCAGCTCTTTATATTTAAAATTGTATTATATATTAAAAAATGCAGGATTTGTAGTGGAGAGCTGTTTTCGGATAAAATGTGTCTATACAGGGTGTCCATTTAGTATGTAATTCTTTGATATCTCTCAAGATATAGGTAGAAGAAAATGTCAAATACAAAAGTTATTTGGTTACTTGAGGGCCGATTTCTCAATGTCCAATTAAATATTTATCTGGAAGTTAACGGACAACTGTTAGATAGATTGCTTAAACAATTGAAGGTTAAACTTACGAATTTACGTAAATCTTATCTGACAGTTGTACCCATAGAAACGCTAACTGACAGCTACCTATCTGACACTTTTAACTGGACATTTGAGAAACCGGCCCTAAGGCGCATATCCTGAACATTTTTTGAAATATACAGGGTGTTTCAATAAAGCTGGATAGTGATCGATTTGATTTCTTTATACTGAACTATAACCTTTTTCTTAATTTTTCAAGTTTCCACCATTGATATCTATTTAACCCTACACACAAAAAGAAATTCTCATGTCAAGAATTGTGATATTCTTGTAAATATATACTCACAACAAGAATATCGGTTCTCACTCTAAGAAATAATATTTGATGAGAAAATTATAGAAAATTTCTATCAAGGACAATATAGTTTGGTTTATATAGGTACTTATTTTAAAGAAACATGCTCCGAAAGAAAATATAATTTTCTTTGTAACCAAGGCTATAATAATTTAATAACAAATATTTTATTATTTTATATCAAGATTATCATTTTTCCCAGCGGTGTCCAGTTTATTTCTATCAAGAATATAGACAGCTTGCAAATGCGAACCTTCATTTACAATATGATAATCTTGGTTTGAAAATGAACGCTGTTTTACAAGCACACCCTATATTTGTATCAAGTAAATTATTTATTTGACGTTCAACTCTAACCTCTCCACCCTCTCTACTCAACAGCCTGTTGCCCGTCCGCATCCGCGCCGCCGCGCCATTATCGGTTTTCGGATTGTCGCATTCGCTGCTGTCTTTAGCACCGTAGCATAATACCTGGATCCTGCATAATAGCACATAATAGTATCTAGTCAAACTGTTAAATAAATTGCCATTGCCACGTGATACCACCGTCAACCATCAGTCATCGAATCTGCCGGTAGTGCTGGTCCACCGCCATTTGAGTCGCGTCCCAGTTCCCATCAGCTTTCTTATCACTGGATCTATCCAACCATGAATGAGCTATTAAAAAAATTGGGATGCGAAGACCTGACTCAGATGTTCCTAGATAAGTACGAAGTATATTAAATGTGATTTAAGAAATTTTGCGGAACTATTTCTCCAGAACAATTTCTACATGCTCATAGAAGAGTTTGAATGCTCAAATCAATACTACTAGATTGCTCATCCAAGAATACCACAATTTTAGAATAAAGTTGAGCTACTTGCGTCAAGTTTATGGAATGCTCCCAGTTAAGATTATGAAATGCTTCAGTCAAGATTATGTAATACTTCGGTCAAGATTACCATATGCTTGATTTAAGATTTTGGTATTCTTGCTATCAAGAATTTCCCAGTTTTGCATTGAAGATATTTTCTCAATCTAACCCTTATATGGTCAAAGATATCGTATTCTCACTTTAAGATTAGCATAACTTTGCGCGTATAGGAAGTTATGGTATACTTGAATTAAAGCATCTGTGCTCAATCTAAGAAATTATTTTTATGTGTGTAAAATATTTCTCAGATCGGTTGCGACGCTGCCAAGTTATAATTAATTTTCTATTAATTTTCTGGATTTGCAAGGTCGCAAGTAATGTCCAAATTGGTATATCCCTTTAACTTTTCCAAACGAGTTACCTGAATATTTAATGAATATTATTTTGGATTTTAAGTAACGGCAGATTGAAAGTCATTCTATTTTGTCCTCCGTCCTCTCACTATTGGCCCATCCTGTAGATAAAGATGATAATTAGCCACCGTTACCTGCAGTTATGTTATAAATCTACTATGTATATTACGAAACAGTTTCTATCTCTGCACCAAAAGCTGAAACATACGCACATACCCTGAAATTTTAATGAAACAAACATCGGTTGCCGCTGGTTCGGTAAGCAGCACAATGCCTGAAAATTCATGGAAAAACGGAAACACGCTCAGAGGGTGCATGTCGCGTCCATGGCATTCTACCATTCTGTGTCTTCGACCACGCACAATACGGTGACCGATGCAAAAACGAAACAAAAGAATCGCGGGTGCATTGTTTGGCCGGATGCGATCGCCTGTTTGCTGCGGTTTTTTAATAACCGCTCACGATCTGGTCGGCCATGGATCTGGCTTGAGCGGCGTCGATTCGCGTTTGTTGCTGCAGGCGACTTGATTTTAAAAACGAAATGAGTACGGGCCACTGTGCGGACTAGTCTGCTCGGTGGATATGAACTGGAGTGCAATTATTAAGGTTGTGGTGATCCGGAACGCGCTCCTGGCTGTCATACGTTAGAACGCACTTTTAGCTGTCAGGCTGCCAAAGTTTGAAATTGACGGCCGTGGCAGATGGTAGAAGGAAAAGATTTAAATTTGTTATTATAATATAAGTGTACGAGTGTAGTCATTTGATGAAGTTAAGTAATGTATTTGATTATTACTACATCATATATTGTTCAGATATTTTATGTATCAGATCATGAGTGACTTTCTATATTAATTTTCCATCTGTGATTCTGTACTACTGTTCTGTAATGCTTCCTTCCTTTTCTTTCATTCTGTGTTAATTGTCAATCCGGGTTCACAGAAAAAGATATTGTTCTGTGATGCTTTTGGTTGTTGTGTTTGGTCACTGAATAAAGTAGCGGGCTGTGATATCGTTGCCATAGTTTTGTGGATAGTTGGTTTAATAATTACGACTGGGGATGGTTTTTGAAAAACGTAACAAGCTAGAGACCAAAATTTCAACAGAAGGGTTTTTGAGCCTTTTTCACGAATATTTGCAGGTACGTTGTCTTTTGAGTTTGTATTATTAACTAATGTGGTCTGGCTACGATATTTTAAAGTGTTTCACAATGTATACTATACATTCGGGTTTTAAGACGACTTTAAATGGTGTTGGGTCTCTGATTTACGTCTACTCTAGGTAGGTCCTGAGGTACTGCAGGCTGGTGGTGAACAGAGATAACTCTGTCTTATTTAGATATATCTATTTCAACCTTTACTGATCCCTTTTATTTATATACGATATTTATTTTATGGTTGTGTAAACCGTGGCGACTGCCGGGACGGCCTAATCACTTACCCAAGATGGAAGTGGGTTGATTCACGTGTTTTCACGAACTATACGGTTTCCTCTAACCAGCCCTTTTATATGTTGTTTATTGTTTATATTTATTTATTGATCTATATATGCGCTTAGATACCATGCTTGCTATGGTGTTATGCTTGCTACGCTGCTATACTTGTGATGCTATGTTTATATTTTATATACCCTATCCCATTTACCCCCTTTATTTACTCCTTTATATGTTGTTTATTGTTTACATTTATTTATTGATCTATTTATGCGCTTAGATACCATGCTTGCTAGGCGGTTATGCTTGCTACGCTGCTATACTTGTGATGCTATGTTTATATTTAATACAGCCTATCCCATTTACCCCCTTTATTTACTCCTTTATATGTTTGATTATATTTATTTATTTATATATGCTGATATTTTACACGTTTCCACATTCTCTCCCTGACGTTAAACAGAGATCTAGCCCACCATGTATTATTATTATTTACCATTTAGACTGTGTATGTTTATAACCATTTCTTTATTATACGATATCAATAACAAGAGCCAGTTTACCACTATTATTAAGACATTTTGAATCGTATATTTTAACATATCAAGTTAAATATTACACCAGTAAAATATATGAAATACAAAGCACTCATGAATTGATAAATACAAGAATCAAGTAATAAAATCATACCAGAAACCCTCAGCACTCATGATTAATAAATACCAAACAAATGTTAAGAAGCAAATAATAAAAAAACCATATCATAATATTTCTGTGTTTGATTTCATTCTCTCTGAGTTGGTACACATGCATGCTAAAAGAATCTGGTTACCATGGGCACACATACAACATTGGGTTCTAAATTCCACCACTAGACGTCTTGATCACTTTTTCACTATTTCTAAATTTGGTATCGGTTTTGACAGTGACCAGTTGCTCACTACAAGGTATGTACCGACCGAGGTACCAACTATTCGCAGCTGCCCTGCGTAGCATATGTCGTAGTGTGAATAGTATAATATACTCAGAGCCAACGGCGGATTCAGGGGGGTCATGAGGGTCATGAGTCCCCCTGTGCTCATTTCAGGACCTACGTGGACCACTAATTGAACTTAATGATTTTATTTATATATTTTATCACCATAGAGATTTTATGTATGAATGAATGAATAAGGACCAGAGGCTATCCAGCATAGAATGTGGCTGGTGCATAGGCCACACGATGGGCCCTTTTGCGCCTATACGCGCTAGTTCCTAAGACCTGCCCTTTTTGGCAAAGGCAAGGACATTCTTAGGTCTTATCCATTTTATCTCTATTGGTTCCAAGGTTCTTGGGCCTAGCATAGTCTGCCTGTGATAACCCAGGGCTTCACAGCGACACAAGATGTGTGCCGAGGATTCTTCCTCTTCACCACACCACGTGCACGTTGGGTCGTTGACCACCCTCATCACGAACAGGTGACGCCTGAAGCTGTTGTCACCCGTTAATAGGCCTACTAGCAATCTCAAGTCACTCCTATCCAGAGAGAGAGAGAGAGAGATAAAACCGTGCTATTCTCTCTGCAGGCCCTCCTCATGAAAGATCAATCAAAGATTTTAGATTCTTTGCGGATGAACCTCAGGATCCGGGCATCGGAGCATTTCCATTTTCGTTGAACGAGACTAAAATTCAAAACATCGACCAGATTTGTAATAAGAATACCCTAGTTATCCAAGATACGAGGTTTCATCCTCATAAAAGATCAATTAAAGATTTTATATTTTTTGCGGTTGAACGCTAGGATCCGGGCATCGGAGATGTTCTATGTTCGTTCTACGAGACTAAAACTCAAACCAGCAGCCGGATTTGTAATTAGGATACTCTAGCTATTCAAGATTCGAGGTTTCATCCTCATAAAAGATCAACCAAGGATTTTAGATTTTTTGCGGGTAAACCTCAGGATCCGGGCATCGGAAATTTTCCATTTTCGATAAACGAGACTAAAACTCAAAACAGGAGACGGATTTGTAATTAGGATACTCTAATTATCTAGGATACGAGGTTTCGTCCTCATCGAAAGTCGAATAACGGTTTTAGATTTTTTGAGGGTGAACCTCAGGGTCCGGGCGTCGGAGATTTTCTATTTTCGTTCAACGAAACTAAAACTCAAAACATCGGCCGAATTTGTAATAAGAATACTCTAATTATCTAGGATACGAGGTTTCATCCTCATAAAAGATCAATCAAAGATTTTAGATTTTTTGTGGGTGAACCTCAGGATCCGGGCGTCGGAGATTTTCTATTTTCGTTCAACGAGACCAAAACTCAAAATATCGACCGGATTTGTAATAAGGACACTCTAGTTATCCAAGATACGAGGTTTCATCCTCATAAAAGATCAATCAAAGATTTTGGAATTTTTGCGGGTGAACCTCAGGATCCGGGCATCGGAAATTTTCTATGTTCGTTCAACGACACTAAAACTCAAAACATCGACCGGATTTGTAATTAGGATACTCTAGCTATCCAAGATACGAGGTTCCATCCTCATCGAAGGTCGAATAAAGATTTTAGATTTTTTGAGGGTGAACGTCAGGATCCGGGCATCGGAGGTTTTCCATTTTCGCTGAACGAGACTAAAACTCAAAACAAGAGACGGATTTGTAATTAGGATACTCTAGTTATCTAGGATACGAGGTTTCATCCTCATAAAAGATCAATCAAAGATTTTAGATTTTTTGTGGGTGAACCTCAGGATCCGGGCGTCGGAAATTTTCTATTTTCGTTCAACGAGACTAAAACTCAAAACATCGGCCGAATTTGTAATAAGAATACTCTAATTATCTAGGATACGAGGTTTCATCCTCATAAAAGATCAGTCAAAGATTTTAGATTTTTTGCGGGTGAACGTCAGGATCCGGGCATTGGAGATTTTCCATTTTCAATGAACGAGACTAAAACTCAAAATAGGAGCCGGACTTGTAATTAGGATACTCCAGTCATCTAGGATACGAGGTTTCGTCCTCATCGAAAGTCGAATAACGATTTTAGATTTTTTGTGGGTGAACCTCAGGATCCGGGCGTCGGAGATTTTCTATTTTCGTTCAACGAGACCAAAATTCAAAATATCGACCGGATTTGTAATAAGGACACCCTAGTTATCCAAGATACGAGGTTTCATCCTCATAAAAGATCAATCAAAGATTTTGGAATTTTTGCGGGTGAACCTCAGGATCCGGGCATCGGAAATTTTCTATGTTCGTTCAACGACACTAAAACTCAAAACATCGACCGGATTTGTAATTAGGATACTCTAGCTATCCAAGATACGAGGTTCCATCCTCATCGAAGGTCGCATTAAGATTTTAGATTTTTTGAGGGTGAACGTCAGGATCCGGGCATCGGAGGTTTTCCATTTTCGCTGAACGAGACTAAAACTCAAAACAAGAGACGGATTTGTAATTAGGATACTCTAGTTATCTAGGATACGAGGTTTCATCCTCATAAAAGATCAATCAAAGATTTTAGATTTTTTGTGGGTGAACCTCAGGATCCGGGCGTCGGAAATTTTCTATTTTCGTTCAACGAGACTAAAACTCAAAACATCGGCCGAATTTGTAATAAGAATACTCTAATTATCTAGGATACGAGGTTTCATCCTCATAAAAGATCAGTCAAAGATTTTAGATTTTTTGCGGGTGAACCTCAGGATCCGGGCGTCGGAGATTCTCTATTTTCGTTCAACGAGACTAAAACTCAAAACATTGACCGGATTTGTAATTAGGACACTCTAGTTATCCAAGATACGAGGTTTCATCCTCATAAAAGATCAGTCAAAGATTTTAGATTTTTTGCGGGTGAACCTCAGGATCCGGGCGTCGGATATTTTCTATGTTCGTTCAACGACACTAAAACTCAAAACAGCAGCCGGATTTGTAATTAGGATACTCTAGCTATCCAAGATACGAGGTTCCATCCTCATCGAAGGTCGAATAAAGATTTTAGATTTTTTGAGGGTGAACGTCAGGATCCGGGCATCGGAGGTTTTCCATTTTCGCTGAACGAGACTAAAACTCAAAACAAGAGACGGATTTGTAATTAGGATACTCTAATTATCTAGGATACGAGGTTTCATCCTCATAAAAGATCAATCAAAGATTTTAGATTTTTTGTGGGTGAACCTCAGGATCCGGGCGTCGGAAATTTTCTATTTTCGTTCAACGAGACTAAAACTCAAAACATCGGCCGAATTTGTAATAAGAATACTCTAATTATCTAGGATACGAGGTTTCATCCTCATAAAAGATCAGTCAAAGATTTTAGATTTTTTGCGGGTGAACGTCAGGATCCGGGCATCGGAGGTTTTCCATTTTCGCTGAACGAGACTAAAACTCAAAACAAGAGACGGATTTGTAATTAGGATACTCTAGTTATCTAGGATACGAGGTTTCATCCTCATAAAAGATCAATCAAAGATTTTAGATTTTTTGTGGGTGAACCTCAGGATCCGGGCGTCGGAAATTTTCTATTTTCGTTCAACGAGACTAAAACTCAAAACATCGGCCGAATTTGTAATAAGAATACTCTAATTATCTAGGATACGAGGTTTCATCCTCATAAAAGATCAATCAAAGATTTTAGATTTTTTGTGGGTGAACCTCAGGATCCGGGCGACGGAAATTTTCTATTTTCGTTCAACGAGACTAAAACTCAAAACATCGGCCGAATTTGTAATAAGAATACTCTAATTATCTAGGATACGAGGTTTCATCCTCATAAAAGATCAGTCAAAGATTTTAGATTTTTTGCGGGTGAACCTCAGGATCCGGGCGTCGGAGATTTTCTATTTTCGTTCAACGAGACTAAAACTCAAAACGTCGGCCGAATTTGTAATAAGAATACTCTAATTATCTAGGATACGAGGTTTCATCCTCATAAAAGATCAGTCAAAGATTTTAGATTTTTTGCGGGTGAACCTCAGGATCCGGGCATCGGAGGTTTTCCATTTTCGCTGAACGAGACTAAAACTCAAAACAAGAGACGGATTTGTAATTAGGATACTCTAGTTATCTACGATACGAGGTTTCATCCTCATAAAAGATCAGTCAAAGATTTTAGATTTTTTGCGGGTGAACGTCAGGATCCGGGCATCGGAGGTTTTCCATTTTCGCTGAACGAGACTAAAACTCAAAACAAGAGACGGATTTGTAATTAGGATACTCTAGTTATCTAGGATACGAGGTTTCATCCTCATAAAAGATCAATCAAAGATTTTAGATTTTTTGTGGGTGAACCTCAGGATCCGGGCGACGGAAATTTTCTATTTTCGTTCAACGAGACTAAAACTCAAAACATCGGCCGAATTTGTAATAAGAATACTCTAATTATCTAGGCTACGAGGTTTCATCCTCATAAAAGATCAGTCAAAGATTTTAGATTTTTTGCGGGTGAACCTCAGGATCCGGGCGTCGGAGATTTTCTATTTTCGTTCAACGAGACTAAAACTCAAAACGTCGGCCGAATTTGTAATAAGAATACTCTAATTATCTAGGATACGAGGTTTCATCCTCATAAAAGATCAGTCAAAGATTTTAGATTTTTTGCGGGTGAACGTCAGGATCCGGGCATTGGAGATTTTCCATTTTCAATGAACGAGACTAAAACTCAAAATAGGAGCCGGACTTGTAATTAGGATACTCCAGTCATCTAGGATACGAGGTTTCGTCCTCATCGAAAGTCGAATAACGATTTTAGATTTTTTGTGGGTGAACCTCAGGATCCGGGCGTCGGAGATTTTCTATTTTCGTTCAACGAGACCAAAACTCAAAATATCGACCGGATTTGTAATAAGGACACCCTAGTTATCCAAGATACGAGGTTTCATCCTCATAAAAGATCAATCAAAGATTTTGGAATTTTTGCGGGTGAACCTCAGGATCCGGGCATCGGAAATTTTCTATGTTCGTTCAACGACACTAAAACTCAAAACATCGACCGGATTTGTAATTAGGATACTCTAGCTATCCAAGATACGAGGTTCCATCCTCATCGAAGGTCGCATTAAGATTTTAGATTTTTTGAGGGTGAACGTCAGGATCCGGGCATCGGAGGTTTTCCATTTTCGCTGAACGAGACTAAAACTCAAAACAAGAGACGGATTTGTAATTAGGATACTCTAGTTATCTAGGATACGAGGTTTCATCCTCATAAAAGATCAATCAAAGATTTTAGATTTTTTGTGGGTGAACCTCAGGATCCAGGCGTCGGAAATTTTCTATTTTCGTTCAACGAGACTAAAACTCAAAACATCGGCCGAATTTGTAATAAGAATACTCTAATTATCTAGGATACGAGGTTTCATCCTCATAAAAGATCAGTCAAAGATTTTAGATTTTTTGCGGGTGAACCTCAGGATCCGGGCGTCGGAGATTCTCTATTTTCGTTCAACGAGACTAAAACTCAAAACATTGACCGGATTTGTAATTAGGACACTCTAGTTATCCAAGATACGAGGTTTCATCCTCATAAAAGATCAGTCAAAGATTTTAGATTTTTTGCGGGTGAACCTCAGGATCCGGGCGTCGGATATTTTCTATGTTCGTTCAACGACACTAAAACTCAAAACAGCAGCCGGATTTGTAATTAGGATACTCTAGCTATCCAAGATACGAGGTTCCATCCTCATCGAAGGTCAAATAAAGATTTTAGATTTTTTGAGGGTGAACGTCAGGATCCGGGCATCGGAGGTTTTCCATTTTCGCTGAACGAGACTAAAACTCAAAACAAGAGACGGATTTGTAATTAGGATACTCTAATTATCTAGGATACGAGGTTTCATCCTCATAAAAGATCAATCAAAGATTTTAGATTTTTTGTGGGTGAACCTCAGGATCCGGGCGTCGGAAATTTTCTATTTTCGTTCAACGAGACTAAAACTCAAAACATCGGCCGAATTTGTAATAAGAATACTCTAATTATCTAGGATACGAGGTTTCATCCTCATAAAAGATCAGTCAAAGATTTTAGATTTTTTGCGGGTGAACGTCAGGATCCGGGCATCGGAGGTTTGCCATTTTCGCTGAACGAGACTAAAACTCAAAACAAGAGACGGATTTGTAATTAGGATACTCTAGTTATCTAGGATACGAGGTTTCATCCTCATAAAAGATCAATCAAAGATTTTAGATTTTTTGTGGGTGAGCCTCAGGATCCGGGCGTCGGAAATATTCTATTTTCGTTCAACGAGACTAAAACTCAAAACATCGGCCGAATTTGTAATAAGAATACTCTAATTATCTAGGATACGAGGTTTCATCCTCATAAAAGATCAATCAAAGATTTTAGATTTTTTGTGGGTGAACCTCAGGATCCGGGCGACGGAAATTTTCTATTTTCGTTCAACGAGACTAAAACTCAAAACATCGGCCGAATTTGTAATAAGAATACTCTAATTATCTAGGATACGAGGTTTCATCCTCATAAAAGATCAGTCAAAGATTTTAGATTTTTTGCGGGTGAACCTCAGGATCCGGGCGTCGGAGATTTTCTATTTTCGTTCAACGAGACTAAAACTCAAAACGTCGGCCGAATTTGTAATAAGAATACTCTAATTATCTAGGATACGAGGTTTCATCCTCATAAAAGATCAGTCAAAGATTTTAGATTTTTTGCGGGTGAACCTCAGGATCCGGGCATCGGAGGTTTTCCATTTTCGCTGAACGAGACTAAAACTCAAAACAAGAGACGGATTTGTAATTAGGATACTCTAGTTATCTAGGATACGAGGTTTCATCCTCATAAAAGATCAATCAAAGATTTTAGATTTTTTGTGGGTGAACCTCAGGATCCGGGCGACGGAAATTTTCTATTTTCGTTCAACGAGACTAAAACTCAAAACATCGGCCGAATTTGTAATAAGAATACTCTAATTATCTAGGCTACGAGGTTTCATCCTCATAAAAGATCAGTCAAAGATTTTAGATTTTTTGCGGGTGAACCTCAGGATCCGGGCGTCGGAGATTTTCTATTTTCGTTCAACGAGACTAAAACTCAAAACGTCGGCCGAATTTGTAATAAGAATACTCTAATTATCTAGGATACGAGGTTTCATCCTCATAAAAGATCAGTCAAAGATTTTAGATTTTTTGCGGGTGAACCTCAGGATCCGGGCATCGGAGGTTTTCCATTTTCGCTGAACGAGACTAAAACTCAAAACAAGAGACGGATTTGTAATTAGGATACTCTAGTTATCTAGGATACGAGGTTTCATCCTCATAAAAGATCAGTCAAAGATTTTAGATTTTTTGCGGGTGAACCTCAGGATCCGGGCGTCGGAGATTTTCTATTTTCGTTCAACGAGACTAAAACTCAAAACGTCGGCCGAATTTGTAATAAGAATACTCTAATTATCTAGGATACGAGGTTTCATCCTCATAAAAGATCAGTCAAAGATTTTAGATTTTTTGCGGGTGAACGTCAGGATCCGGGCATCGGAGGTTTTCCATTTTCGCTGAACGAGACTAAAACTCAAAACAAGAGACGGATTTGTAATTAGGATACTCTAGTTATCTAGGATACGAGGTTTCATCCTCATAAAAGATCAATCAAAGGTTTTAGATTTTTTGTGGGTGAACCTCAGGATCCGGGCGTCGGAAATTTTCTATTTTCGTTCAACGAGACTAAAACTCAAAACATCGGCCGAATTTGTAATAAGAATACTCTAATTATCTAGGATACGAGGTTTCATCCTCATAAAAGATCAATCAAAGATTTTAGATTTTTTGTGGGTGAACCTCAGGATCCGGGCGACGGAAATTTTCTATTTTCGTTCAACGAGACTAAAACTCAAAACATCGGCCGAATTTGTAATAAGAATACTCTAATTATCTAGGATACGAGGTTTCATCCTCATAAAAGATCAGTCAAAGATTTTAGATTTTTTGCGGGTGAACCTCAGGATCCGGGCGTCGGAGATTTTCTATTTTCGTTCAACGAGACTAAAACTCAAAACATCGACCGGATTTGTAATTAGGACACTCTAATTATCTAGGATACGAGGTTTCATTCTTATAAAAGATCAATCAAAGATTTTAGATTTTTTGCGGGTGAACCTCAGGATTCGGGCGTCGGATATTTTCTATTTTCGTTCAACGAGACTAAAACTCAAAACATCGACTGGATTTGTAATTTAGGACACTCTAGTTATCCAAGATACGAGGTTTCATCCTCATCGAATGTCGAATAAAGATTTTAGATTTTTTGAGGGTGAACCTCAGGGTCCGGGCATCGCAGATTTTTTATTTTCGTTCAACGAGACTAAAACTCATAACATCGACCGGATTTGTAATAAGGTCACTCTAGTTATCTAGGATACAAGGTTTCATCCTCATAAAAGATCAATCAAAGATTTTAGATTTTTTGCGGGTGAACCTCAGGGTCCGGGCATCGCAGATTTTCCATTTTCATTGAACGAGACTAAAACTCAGAAAATCGGCCGGATTTGTAATAAGGATACTCTAATTATCCAATTATGGAAACTAAATGAATTAGAAAAAGGTTATAGTTCCATATAAAAAAATCAATTTGATCACAATCCTACTTTCCCGCAACACCCTGTATATTTCAAAATATTTTTAGAATATGCGTCTTAAGTAACCAAATAACTTTTGTATTTGACATTCTCTTCTATCAGGTATACTTTGTGAGATATCGGAGAATTACCCACTAACTGGACACCCTGTATATACCTTTTTTTGTTGGAAATGAGCTGTACAGGGTGTCCCATTTTGGGCACCTTTACGGGGTATCTCGGTTATTCTTGAAGATAGAGAGTTGCGGTTTTCGCGTAACTGTGCTACTTTTTTGTGAAACTAAAGATGCCGTCAACAAAATTATCACGGCCCTCTTGGTTTTTGAGATACAGTCGCACCTAGGCATCATCTACTACAAACTGTCGCAATAAGATCGTATACACACATAAAAATAATTTCTTAGATGGAGCACAGATGCTTTAATTCAAGTATACCATAACTTCCTATACGCGTAACGTTATGCTAATCTTAAAGTGAGAATACGATATCTTTGACCATATAAGGGTTACATTGAGAAAATATCTTCAATGCAAAACTGGAAAATTCTTGATAATAAGAATACCATAATCTTAAATCAAGCATATGGTAACCTTGACCGAAGTATTTCATAATCTTGACTGAAGCATTTCATAATCTTAACTGGGAGCATTTCATAAACTTGACGCAAGTAGCTAAACTTTATTTTAAATTGTGATATTCTTGGATGAGGAATCTTGTAGTATTAATTTGAGCATTCAAACTCTTCATGAGCATGTAGAAATTTTTCTGGAGAAGTTCTGCAAAATTTCTTAAATCACTTTTAATATACTTAGTACTTATCTAGGAACACCTGAGTCAGGTCTTCGAATCCCAATTTTTTTAATAGCTCGTTCACGGTTGGATAGATCTAGTTATAAGGAAGCTGATGGGAACTGGGACGCGACTCAAATGGTGGTGGACCAGCACTACAGGCAGGTTCGATGACTGATGGTTGACGGTGGTATCACGGGAATCACGTGGCAATGGCAATTTATTTACCAGTTTGACTAGATACTATTATGTGCTATTATGCAGGATTCAGGATGCAGGTATTACGCTACGGTGCTAAAGACGGCGGCGAATGCGACAATCCGAAAACCGATAATGGCGGCGCGGACGCGGACGGCAACAGGCTGTTGAGTAGAGAGGGAGAGTTGACTCGTGACACGCTGCGCGCTTGCGCACTCCGACGTTGGTAGACGTCAAATAAATGATTTACTTGATACACATATAGAGTGTGCTTGTAAAACAGCGTTCATTTTCAAACCAAGATTATCATATTGTAAATGAAGGTTCTCATTTGCAAGCTGTCTATATTCTTGATAGAAGTAAACTGAACACCGCTGGAAAACATGATAATCTTGATATAAAATTATGAAATATTTGTTATTAAATTATTATAGCCTTGGTTGCAAAGAAAATTATATTTTCTTTTGGAGCATATTTCTTTAAAATAAGTATATAAATCAAAAATATATTATTCTAGATACAAATTTTCTATAATTTTCTCATCAAATATTCTTTCTTGAAGTGAGAACAGATATTATTGCTGTGAGTATGTATTTACAAGAACATCACAATTCTTGACTTGAGAATTTCTTTTTATGTGTGTATGCATAGAGGCCGAAGGAGGTGAGAGAGCGTGATACGGGGTAAACCATCCATATGTTGCTCTGCTCCAGCTCGAACCCCTTAGGTGGGTGCAGAGATTCATCCAGCCGTAGATTTATTCATAAAGAGGGAGGTTAAAAAACGATATTTCTTTCCGACGCTCTGCGACTGGATAGTCCACGGCGGTGGAGGCGCCGGCTTTTATGAAAAACGGGGAACCACCGCGATGATAAAAAGAGCGGTTTTGTATCATAAATATCTCGTTTGGGCATAAAGCGCCCTGTTATGTAATTTTTATGGATTTATATAGGCGGCTGGTATATTCAAGGGGGTTTAACGGAACGTGTAGTAGTAGTAGCTTTATTTTCACGAAAGTACAATGTACAGGTGAATCGTTAAAAACAACATAGAGTCTATACATTAAAATGTGTACCCTTAAAATGTTCAACAGTATAAAAGCAATGTTTCAGAAGAAGCTTCTTTGTGGCAATCTTGAAGCGACAGTAATCAAGATTTCTTATGCTTGGGGGAATACAGTTATACAAGTCAATTTTCAATGAGTTTTTTACTGACTTATTCAGTCTATAAAAGGGCATTCTGACGGCATTAGAGTTCCTTGTGTTATAATCATGGAAGTCAGCTCCAACAGCAAGCTGAACTAGCTGCTTATGTACCTCCAATATAGACGTGTGAATAAAGATGCAAGGAAGTGGCATTATTTTGAGATTAATAAAATGCTGCTGGCAGTGTTCTCTCCAGCTTAATCCCAGGAGGACTCCACAGCTCTTTTCTGCAATACAAATATTTTTTGGGTATGGCTAGAGTTGTCCCACAGCACAGCACCATAAGTTAAATGGGAGTGGATTAGCGCAAAATAACTTGAAAGTAGTATATCAAAACTCAGTACTTTCTTCAAATTACGGAAAACAAACATATTTTTTGATAACATGTTTTGTAAGTAGCAAATATGATCATTCCATGAGAGCAAATCGTCAATGAGTAATCATAAGTATTTTATTGATTTACCCTCAATGTAGTTGTTATTAGTAGAGAAAACAATGCTGTCAGTTTTTTCTCTATTGAGTAGCAGTGAGTTCATAGTGAACCAGTCATTTGCATTATGCAGTGCCTCATCACTGCTGATTTTTAATGCATGTAGGTCTTTGTTGCTAGTGATGATGGGGACATCATCAGCATAGGCAACACACTTATATGGTGATAGATATCTGAATATATTGTTGATATATACTATAAAGAAGAACGGGCCCAAAACTGATCCTTGGGGGACTCCTCTGTCTGTTAACATGAATTTCGAAAACTGTCCATTCGCATTAACACACTGCCATCTGTCTTTGAAATAAGATTTAATAAAGTCGAGGGGTAAGCCACGTATTCCACAACACTGCAGTTTACTGATTAATATTTCAATAGATAGAATATGTATGTTCCGTAGAGCTTTACCTGGCCAATAATTTAGCAAATATTTTGACGGTGTACGTGAATTGGTAATGAAATCCATCTTATCAACGAACATTAACATTTTCGGAATGGGCCTATACCGTGATCTCAAATTGATCAGTTTATTTACTGCGGTATTATTTTTGATGATACATAGGACCGTTTACTGTAAAAAGTCAGCAGAAAACTTGATCCAAATGAGAATAACACTAAAAAGAAAATTGTACTGTAATTTGAAATAGCCGATGATGACGTCACCTGTAGGGAACTAATGAGAAGCATCCTTTCTGTAGGGAACCAATGAGAAACGTCCTTTCGTGGTCCGATGACTACGAGCGGATGCTATTGTTTTGTACCAGTGAGCTCTTATTGGTTCCCTACAGGTGACGTCACGACCTGGGCGGGAAGTGTATGGATTCAAAAAAATTCAATATTTAGAGCAACTTTTTTCGGTTATAAATACGATAGAAAAATTTTGTAAAATTATTTATGGCATTAACGTGGCGACAGGGTTCGTTTAAGCCAATAAACCAAAAATGTGGTATAGGCCCATTATTACAATATACACGGTGGGCCAATAGTGCGTAGACGGTGGATTGTGGGCCTACAAAAAAATATTTCACAAATCCATCACTTGATCATGGTAGGGACCCTTGAGGGCTATAACGTAAAAATATTATCACTTGAATTTTGACGTTGATGTAGGGTGATTCATATCAAACTTACATTTTTCGAGTGGAACGCCCTATATATTATTGCATATTGGGATTCCTTGGTCAATTCTAATGTAATTTTATGTATCACACATGGAACTTTAAACGAACCGTTTAGGCGCAAATCACTATTTTTGGTATAAATAGGTATCAGAAAACTTAAGAGAATTTAAGATTTGCTGACGATACAACCCTGCAGCTTCTCAGGAAGAATTAGTAGCTCTATTAAACATCTTAGAACAACATAGTGCAGCGTATGGTCTTGGTATTAACTACAATATGACCAAGGTTATGATCGTAGATAGAGAACATGATAATCATCGAGAAATAGAGTCAGTAGGCCGTTATGAAGTAGTTCAAAGTTTTGTATGCCTCGGTTCTTTGATCGACAATTCGGGTAGCTGTGAAAATGACATTCGACGGCGCATTCAACAGTCACGGGTGGCCATGACAAAGCCTACTAAAATATGGCATCACCATAACATCACTAAAGCTACCAAAATGTCACTGGTTCAGTCTCTTGTGTTCTCCATATTTTTGTGTGCCTCGGAAACTTGGACTGTTAAAAAGGCAGATCGAGCTCGCATAGATGCTTTTGAAATGTGGTCGTGGAGGAGAATGCTGAAAATTCCTTATACCGCTCACTGAACTAATATTTCCATACTGGATGAGCTCGGTAATCCAAGGAGACTATCTTCCATTGTGTCGATGAGAATGCTTACATTCTTTGGACATATTCACAGAAGCGATAATATGGAGAAACTTGTAGTTCAGGGTCACGCCCTGAGTGGGCGGCGCTGTGGCCGTCCCCCTACACGCTGGGTAGATACAACGAAACAGTTGCTGGATATGAGTATCAAGAGCGCCACTAAATTGCGAACGATGGCGAACTACAGTGCTCAAAGCTATTGATAATATTTGTGTCGGCAATGCTCTATCTCCGACTTAATGCATTTTACGAGTTCACAACATGTCTGTTAAGACATTGTGACTATGATGATGATGACCTTTTGAAACAAATAGTTTGTAATTTATTTGCAAAGAACGAGACACTTCATTTCGATCACATCTTTATCGGTGCCCCAAAAACATCATTTTAAGAAACACCATTTTTCTTGAAAATCACGATTTACAGTTGAGATATTCAAAATTATTTTACGCTTGCTGGACTTGACAAAATATTCTAATATCTGATAATATCAGCAGACAGTGCACATATAAAAATAATTTCTTAGATGGAGCACAGATGCTTTAATTCAAGTATACCATAACTTCCTATACGCGCAAAGCTATGCTAATCTTAAAGTGAGAATACGATATCTTTGACCATATAAGGGTTAGCTTGAGAAAATATCTTCAATGCAAAACTGGGAAATTTTTAAAAGTAAGAATACCAAAATCTTAATTTAGGCATATGGTGATCTTGACCGAAACATTTCATAATCTTGACTGAAGCATTTCATAATATTAACTGGAGAATTTTATAAACTTGATGCAAGTAGCTGAACTTTATTCTAAAATTGTGGTATTCTTGGATGAGGAATCTAGTAGTATTGATTTGAGCGTTTGATAACTTTGATGAGCTGTTACCAAAGCCACTGTTGTTGCTTCCAAGAAATGTATTGTATTGAAGCAAGCATTCAAACTCTTCTATGAGCATGTAGAAATTTTTCTCGTCTGTCATTATCTGCAAGACATACACATGTAGAAGCCAATTGAATTTTGATGTGTGCAAAGTTTTCAAATATTTGTAAATCAGTCAGTGATTGTTTAGTGATGGGTACACTGGAGAAATAGTTCTGCAAAATTTCTTAAATCACATTTAGTATACTTGGTACTTACCTAGGAACACCTGAGTCAGGTCTTCGCATTCCCATTTTTTTTTTTACTAACTCATTCATGGTTAAGTGATACGGAAACTGATGGGAACTGGGACGCGACTCAAATGGCGGTGGACCAGCACTACCGGCAGATTCGTTCACCGATGGTTGACGGTGATATCACGGATATTACGTGGCACTGGCAATTCATTTAACAGTTCAACTAGATACTATTATGTACTATTATGCAGGGTCCAGGATGCAGGTATTACGCTACGGTGCTAAAGACGGCAGCGAATGCGACAATCCGAAAACCGATAATGGCGGCGCGGACGCGGACGGACAACAGACGTCAAATAAATGATTAACTTAATACAAATATAGGATGTGCTTAAAACAGCGTTCATTTTCAAACCAAGATTACCATATTGTAAATGAAGGCTCGCATTTGCAAGCTGTCTATATTCTTGATAGAAATAAATGGGATACCGCTGGAAAAAATGATAATCTTGATTTAAAATTATGAAATACTTGTTATTAAATGATTATAGCCTTGGTTGCAAAGAAAATTATATTTTCTTTCGGAGCATATTGCTTTAAAATACATATATAAATCAAAAATATATTATTCTTGATACAAACTTTCTGTAATTTTCTCATCAAATATTCTTTCTTAGAGTGAGAACAAATATTCTTGTTGTGAGTATGTATTTACAAGAATATCACAATTTTTTTAATGAGAATTTCTTTTTATGTGTGTGCGATACTCTTTACAGTGCCCCTTTAGAATACATACGTTTCAATTCTTCGCGCGTAAAACGTCAAGCTGGCAAAAGTTTCCGGTGTCCGTTTTTCGAGCCATTAGTACACCCCTTGACCAGTCCTGTTTGGTATTCAAAGCTTCATCCTGCCCTTTCTATCCTGCTGTCATCTCCCTGTTTTTCCTGGCGCCGACAAATTTTTCATGTATGGCCGATTTTTATTCTGATGTTTTGACTGCCGGACATACGCAAGATAAGGCTTTAAGATATTGCCAAGGGTATCGATGAGGGATACGTCAAGGGAGAGAATGAAATATGCGGTCATTTATAGTTCAGTCGTACAGGAGAAAAACACTCTTAACTATGTTTTCTGTCTGTTGTGTTACAGTGGTATGCTATCAAACAAGAAGTGCTCAAGCCAACACCAGGCTCTAACGAACAGCCAGGTTCTGCCAAGGAGTCACTCATTCAAGCTGTTAGGAGTCAACATTACAGAAAATCTGATCTGGCACGAACACGTCGCGCAAATTGCAACATTTGCTGGTAAAAAGCTTGGGTACCTATTTAGAGCCAGAAAGTATTTCTCACCATGTAACCTTCTCACGCTATATAAAGCCCAGATAAGACCTTGCCTGGAGTGTTGCCCTCATGTCTGGGGAGCTGCTGCCCCTACTACCCTGTCTATACTAGATGCCGTCCAGAGAAGGGCAATTGGCGATCCGGCCTTAACGCGCCACCTTCAGTCACTTTCTTACCGGCGTGTTGTTGGTGACTTCTCACTCTTCTACCGATATTCCAACGGAATCTGCTCCTCTGAGCTGTCCTCTGTCGTTACGCCGCTCACTGCTCCTATCAGATGTACCCGTGCGACCGCTGCATCTCATCCTAAGACGGTCGTTCTTCATGTATCAAGAACCGAGCGGTACAACCGCACATTCATTCCCAGGGTGTCCAAGGCTTGGAATGGACTGCTGGAAGATGTATTTATTGGGCCTGCGGGTATTGGCCCATTCAAATCTCGCGTAAACAAACTTCTCCTGACATAACCCTTTCACAGCAGCCATGGTACTCTGGTATTTAGGCTCTGCCTGCGCGGTGTGCTCAGTTATATAAAAAAAAGTGGTTAAAAAGTCAGGCGGCAGAATTTTATGAGGAGGGTATTCAAAAACTGGTGACTCGTGAACTTGTATGTCAAAGTTCGCTGAAAATTATTGATTTCTCTTGAAGTTTACTTCAAAAAGGTGAAGAAAGACATGCTTTATATATAATCGACCATTGTGAACTCTCTAGTATCTTTTCAACTCTGATTTTCCATCCTAAATGGGTAAAAACTTGCATTTTCCTGTTTAACAAAGAGTTTAGCAATTGCTAATCTCAACCAATCAGACTCGACAAAACCGATACGTTTGATCACTGGATCACTGGATCAAATGTACTGTTAATTTAATGATGATGGTGACAATAAATTCAAATTACTGCATTATTTTGATAAAACAATAATTTACAATCGATAACAATTTATTATAAATACTTCCAATATACCTTTGTGTTATAGTGAAAAAGGGTAAAGATAACATTTTATTGCTCTTCACAAAGCTATTATAGACCCACACGATGCAAGCGTGCATTACTGATTGCCTATTTTGCTTAACAGCAAAGCCTTGCGAACTGTTTCGTATATCGTATATCCTTGTTGTTCCTAAACTAGAAACCTTTCGTATAGTCAGAAAGTGAATAAGGTGCTTTAAATAAGTCCGTTTCTGCGCTACGGTGCCTACAATCTTTACATCCCCTGTGCATATTTCTGTAAGAAGGTCTATTCCATAACAAACATGCATCCAGTCTATAATCAATCTGACTGCAATTGCAAATGGTAATTATGCAATAATTATAAGGTAAACATTAAAAATCTAGCATTAATTTGCAAATCAATCTGATCAATCACTTTGTTCTGATTTTCTACTATGATTATAATATCTTCCGGCAAGCCCATATATCTAAGAGAATAATTTTTAGGAAAGACGTACACGACAGGCGTATAATGTTTAGTTATGCTTTAACTATTCCTGTTCATTCTACAGCCTTATTTCAGAGGTCCTTTTCATATAATGCTGCGACTTTGTACAACGCCATTGGGATTAAATATAAAAACATGTCTATGCAGCAATTCAAAAAGTAGTTAAAATGTTGATTAACCTATTATAACCTTTATAGCCTTTGTTTATGCACTAGTTTCTTGTAAGGATTTGTTTTTTTTTTGTCTTGAATGTGTATAATTTCATATCTATTTGAATCTGCTACTGAACAACGTAATCTTATGCAGGGGTGGTTAAGTGTAAGAGTAGCATGTTGCTAAACTTCGCCACTTTCTGCTACACTTCCTGTATACCTTAATACAAGTTGAATAAAGACGATTATTATTATTATTATTTTGAACCATAAATTCTAAAATATTTTTAATGAAGGTGTCATCTAGGTTTGACGTTTTCTTTCCAATATTGATAAAATACTATTGGATGATACTTATTAACCTAGCCTGCAATACCTAATAGAAAGTTTTTGCTAAACAACATCCAATAGAAAAGCTTTTTCAAGGTCTGTGTTAAATATGCATGTTGATAAAATCGGGCCTAAGGCTTTGATGTGAAAATAAAATTATTGCGATATTTTTGCACGTCTTTTTTTAATTCTAAAACGGTACTTACTTAAAAAACGTGCCTCGTATTTAATAAATGTGTGTATCCAGGCCCCTCAAGGAATTAATATCTGTTTCATTGCAGCCGCTACAAAGTCGCTAAAATGCGACAATAACGAGAGAAAAAAGGGAAACATCTCTTGTGTCGCCTTGTAAGGGCGAGACGGCTTGGCAATTTGTACACTCTTGTAAAATATCCTCTCCCTGGTTTTCCCGCCACGCCAGTCGTTTGGGCTAATACAGAGTGCGGCCACGGCTGTAAATATGCTCCAGAGCCGCGGCTCGGGGCGCGAAATGACTCGGAATAACTTTATTTCACGGCGACACGTAGGAATGAGCTGCAGAGGGGTGGAAAAGCACCCGGATTTTATAGCCTTTTTTCTACTTACCGTGCTGAGAAGTTTTTAGTGGAGTCACGACGACGTCTGGTAAATAAAGCGGAGCGCCAATGCTCATACTCACAATCGCTTGCCAGTTGCTTAAATTAACTGGTTTCCATAAAAGCGCGAGGTAATGATCCTGTTTTTTAGTAAAATTTATAAGTTGCCAGTCTGAAGGAATTTAAAAAATATGTTTTATATTATTTATTATATTGATGGAACATCACTACCAGGGTGAAGAAACATTTCAAACATGAAGTTGTTTTGATAACAAAGGCTAACACAAACAGCACACAATAACACACCTATAGACAACAAGACCAAGAAAAACTTAACATTTAAACCAAAAGAGATAAAGTCCGTACGTTTTTTTATAATTGGCAAACTCAGTTACGTAGACATTGAAATGCAATTTTTTTAATGAAGGCTTTCTCAATTGACAACATAGGAATGGCGAATGTATACTATTACCCATAGTAATGACATAAAATCTCAATCCTGGGTAATGCGAAAATATCTTTTTGGTTCGTTTGTTGTCAGAATTATTACCACAGCATAGAAAACAACCAGCACAATAACTCAAGATGGCGGAAATTACACGCGCATCCCCACTTTTGGAGGGGTTTTTTGTAGGGATGGTAACGGCACTTCGATACTTCTGCACTAATATCGAGTATTTTTTTCATCGATACTTTTTGAGGCATTCCAAGCTGGTATCGATACTTTTGTATCGGTATCGAAAATAATTATATTATTATTGAGGGGTGTAGTCAGTTGCACAAAATGCTCTGTACGAACCAAACGCGCCTATTTGGCTAGAAAATATCGAGTTGGTACCGGTATCGATATTTTCATTTTCGCATCTCTACTCAAACTTGACAGCCGTAAAATCATTCAAAAACCCTCCCAAGGTCAAATTTTGTGGGAACCATTTTTATATAGGAAATCCTCAAAGATATTATGCTGGTTGAAGATGAAGATGTCTCAAATATGTCTATGAATATTTTGAAATATACAGGGTATTGCGGGAGAGCAGGATAATAATCAACTTAATTTTTTATATGGAATGAGTAAGTTTTTGCGCGTTTTTCTTGCTGCGTTGCCTTCATTGATCTTTATTTAAGCCAAAGATATACAACTGGCCAGTTGATCTCATATCAGAGCCAATAATTTAATTAAAAAAAATTCTAAGACATTTCTGGTATCGGTTGCAACGTTAGCAACGTTGCAACCGATACCAGATTATTTTCAGCTAATTTCTGAATGTATAAGGTAGCAAGTTTTTGCGATTTGTCTACAAATATTATATATTTTAAACTGATTTCGCTAACAACTAGATCAGTTCACTAATGGTATGGTAAAGTAAGTAAGAAAAACTTATGTTTTTGAATGAAATTACATTATTTCTATTGATGAAGTATTTATAACTCAAAATCAAACCAACTTTTATTTAGTCAGAAGTGTCTTCTGGCTTGGTTTACGTACCCTTGAATCCGATTATCCCTCATATCTCCAACGTGATACATCTACTATTATGCCAATCTAAAGATTTGATATGGCGCCACAGAAAGTAATCCAGACAAGTTAGATCTGCAGGTCTAGGAGAACAAGCTACTAGACCTCCTCAACCTATCAATGTTTCTTGAAACTGTACATCTAACTGAGCACGAACTCTTCTGTGAAACTGTGTATATAACTAAAACCACATTAATTTCTCCTCTATTTCTTTAAGAATGTGCTCCAGTAGTGAGGCAACTCATGTTGTAAAGCTGTAAGAAATTTTGCCAGTAAGGCAATCTTCGAATGAGTATAGGCCGATAGATATTAACAATACTCATGACATCACTTCATCACATGTGCGGATGGAGCAGTAGTAACTGCTTCCAAGGACAAGGCCGAAATATATGCCAAGACATTTGCAGCAAACTCCACTGTAAAAGTCCCATCCAGTGCCCAGTTACCATCCATACCGAGAGTACCCCAAGTCATGAGCGAAATAACGTTCAGAACAAAAATAGTTCGGAAGGTGCTGCAGTCACTTGACATTAATAAGGCGAATGGGCCCGACATGATCCCTTCCATTGTTGTCAAGAAGTGCGCACCGGAGCTCGCTCCCATATTTGCCCGCCTCTTTCGGATGTCTCACGATTCCGGCATTTTCCCAAATAGAAAACAGCTTGCGTCCAGCCGGTGCCAGAAAAGGGATCCAAAATTTATCCTACCAACTACAGACCTATAGATCTGCTTTCTGTAATCAGTACAGTGATGGAGAGAGGCGTCAACCAAGAGCTCATTGAATACCTAGAGCTCCATCACTTAATCAACGACAGACAATATGGATTCCGACACCAAAAATCACCTGGAGATCTCTTGGCTTACGTCACACATGTGAGGAGCAAACTCATCCAGTCATTTGGCGAGGCTCACGTCGTTGCTCTCGATATTTCAAAGGCATTCGATCAACTGTGGCATGCAGTTCTCCTAAACAAGCTCCCGCCTTGTGGGCTCCCTGTTAAGCTTTGCGGTTGGCTCGCAGACTTTCTCTCAGGTCGGAAAATCTATGTCGTGGTAGACGGCTTTTCCTCTTCTTTCCATAGCATCAATGCCGCGGTTCCGCAGGGATCGGTATTGGCTCCGACATTGTTTCTGCTTCATATTAATGATCTACTCTCTAGCACTACAAACCCAATCCAAAGTTTTGCGGATGACAGTACGCTGCATGCAGGCATCATGAGCAATAGACCGATCTCTGTGGTCGAGCTGGAACGCAGAAGACTGGCAGTGGCAGCTTCACTTTCAAAGGATGTCGATACCATTACCGCTTGGAGGCTTAAGAATATGGTTAAATTTAATGCCTCCAAGACCCAGTATTGTACGCTATCAAACAAGAAGTGCCCAAGCCAACAACAGATTCTATTGAACAACTAGGCTCTGCCAAGGAGTCACTCATTCAAGCTGTTAGGAGTCAACATTACAGAAAATCTGATCTGGCACGAACACGTCGCGTCAATTGCAACAGCTGCTGGTAAAAAGCTTGGGTACCTATTTAGAGCCAGAAAATATTTCTCACCATGTAACCTCCTCACGCTATATAAAGCCCAGATAAGACCTTGCCTGGAGTATTGCTCTCTTGTCTGGGGAGCTGCTGCCCCTAGTACCCTGTCTATACTAGATGCCGTCCAGAGAAGGGCAGTTCGACTAATTGGCGATCCGGCCTTAACGCGCCACCTCCAGTCACTTTCTCCCTGGCGTGTTGTTGGTGACCTCTCACTCTTCTACCGATATTCCAACGGAATCTGCTCCTCTGAGCTATTCTCTATCGTTCCGCCGCTCACTGCTCCTATCCGCTGCATATAATCCTAAGACGGTCGTTCTTCATCCATCAAGAACTGAGCGGTACAACCGCACATTTATTCCTAGGGTGTCCAAGGCTTGGAATGGACTGCCAGAAGATGTATTTATTGATGGGCCTTTGGGTATTGGCCCATTCAAATCTCGCGTTAACAAACTTCCCCTAACATAACGCTTTCACAGCAGCCGCGGTACTCTGGTATTTAGGCTGTGCCTGCGCGGTCTGCTCAGTTATAAATAAAAAAAATGGTGTCAAGTTGATTGACTCAATACTTCCCACACATTACTGTGATATCAGTTTATTATTTTCCCATAGCATGAAGCTTTAGTCTGAGATCCCCTTGCAACCAAATCATCGGCAGCCTTCCCTCCCCTAAAATTGTCTTATGCCGCTAAGTATTTCCTTCAGAGGTCAATGGACAGCCTAAAACATCTAAAAACGAAGTTTGAGTTGTTTTCATACTTTTAGTTTTTTGATTATTGCTATATACGCTGTCACTGACACGATATTTAACAAACATACGCGTTTTCCATCCTCACCACGGTAATAATACTGTGTCAAAATTTAATTAGAATCAATGTAATAGTGTCCACGTTACAAAATACAAAAAGATCTAAAGCAATAAATACTCGTATGTATGTATACAGAAAATTCTATGTCCCTTAGTTTCCGTAATATGCTAGGCAATGTTCGGATGGACCTAAAAAGTTGATTTATGTCGCTAGGTCTTCCTTCACAGCCCCTACCCTACACCCTATTATGAATACAAGAAATTTCTCAGTTTTTCAACCCCCCACCCCCTAACCACCCCAATTTCACCCCACCCAAAAAAAACGCAGAAAATGATCAGGAACCTCTAAAACGCTTAAAAACGAAGTTTGAGCTGTTTTTATATTTTTACTTTTTTTTATTATTTCTGCGCCGCCACTGGCACGATTTATAAAAACCATACGCGTTTTCCATCCTCGCCACGGTAGTAATACTGTGTCAAAATTTCATTAACATCAATTCAACAGTTTCCTTGTAACACAATATAGAAGGATCTAAAGCAATACTCTCGTATGTTTACACCAGAAAAAATTCTAAGTCCTTTGGTTTCTGTAATAGGCAAGGCAATGTTCGGATGGACCTAAAAAAGTTATTTATGTTGCTAGGTCTTCCTTCATGGGTCAGTGGGCAGTCTATTATGAAAGCAACAAATTTTTCAATTTTACAACCCCCCACCCCCCAACCACCCCAATTTCACCCCCACCAAAAAAAAGTAAAAAATGATCAGGAACCTCTAAAACGCCTAAAAACGAAGTTTGAGGAATATTTAATTTTTTTTGTTTTTTGCTAATTACTCCGCCGCCCCTGCACCGATTTTCAAAATTATAAGAACATTACCTACTACGACCCCCCAGCATATCGCTGCCCAAATTTCATCACAATCCATGCAGCGGTTACTGAGATTACGAGGACACAAAAACGCGTACAGACAGACCGACAGACAGACAGACAGACAGACAGACCGACAGACAGACAGACCGACAGACAGACCGACGGAAATGAGTGACGTGGATTTTCGTTATGTAGACATCATGAAACGCCCAAAAAGTGTATTATCTCAAAATCGAAAATTTTCGCGATCACAATACTCCCCTCACCTATCGGTGTGGGAAGTAAAAATACGTCCCCACACATAGTGTCCACCGATGCTGCTCATTCTCTATGTTAATCTTCTTCTTCTTCGCATGACTAGGACTTCTCCTGTTTGTCTGCCTCTTATTCTGTCTCATAGTATTGAAAGTTATGCCGATTCAAAAGGTTATGACTGTGGAACATAGATTCGTCAGAGCAAGGAGAATATTCCCATCCACTAAATCCAAGGCCATGAGAACGTTCTCTTTACGTTTCTGAACGGATCCGCCTCATAGTGTTTTACGATGTTATTACCTGTGATTGTTATGTTTAAAGAGATTTATTATGGAAGGGGTGCCTTCGTGGAGCTACGACTTTTTTATTTTATTTGTACGAGCGTCGAGCGGTGCTTATCGGATCCCCTGGATGACAACAGTACATAAACTCTGTGGAGTTCGATTTAGGATTCGGCTCTCTTTTAAAAGACATTCGGTGCGCCCTCTCTTACTTGATTACGTCGTTAGATGCGTCAAAACAATAGGAAAGGCTCTTGCATTCGATTTTATTAACTCAGGTTGTATTTGTCCTACATACATAGTCTCATATACATTTGAACTGAAACTAGTCAATAACATTTGGCCTTCTTTACGACTAGTGATAAGGTGGGAGTTTTTGCTGATGCTATAGAAAATCAGTTCTCACCCAATTATGATATTGATAAGCGACAAATTGTAAGATCTTTTGTAACGGTTCACCCGTTTTCAAAATTATTTTTATATTATTTACTTGGGTACCGTATACAAATAGTTTACAACTTCAATTTTTAGCAAGTACTTCCTCATTATACTAGTCACATTTTTATAACTGTTTTACATCTCACCTCTACCTTTTCCTATCTCTATTTCTTTCAGCTGGAAATATTATTATATTATACAAACTGCGCAAGTGTGCACAAATTTTGGGAAAACATAATGAGTGGGGGAGTGTTCTCTCTCTCTGGCAATCCTTAACTTTTACATCGAAACACGTACCTCCTCCCTTTTGCACTTCTGAACTCGATCAGTCAACATCTCAAATAGTTATGTCTCTCTAAGACAATTTTTATGTCTGTGCAATTATGTGGTAACCGAAGTAAGGGATTCATATTCCCAATGCAAAATCATAACGATTTGATTGCTATGGTTTCGCATATTTTTATTGCTTCTGCTTTTTATTTTACAGCTATGTGTAGGAATGTGATTTTTCCGATTTATACACTTTTTTCCATGAACATGTGATGGCGAACATTTTAATCTTTAAATATCAAGTCAATCATGCACTGTATATTTATTAATTATCTAACAAAAGAGTCGCTGAACATCATTCTTTGTTTCTAGCCAGATATTTTTGTGTTAAAATGCCTCATCTTGTGTGTATTGTATGTTTCACATTGTTTTTATAACATTCCTCACGTAAAAATACCTAGCAGTCAGATTTGCTGATTAAGAACGCAATGAAAAAATCTGTTGGACGTTTTTGTAATTTTGTTTTACGAGGGGTGAGGAAAAAGTTGTAGATTTTCGAACATATTTTATATATACTTTTTTTTATTCACTACCATATATCCGAAAAGATCCGGTAGAAGTGTAAATGTAAAGCATTTATGAATCTTTTTTTACTACTGTTCTATCTGTTCGCTCTTGTAAATATATGTAATTTTTTTTTATCTTTACCATGTGAACATATGAAAGTTGTCTGCTTTTTGGCTTTTTAATATGCCCATGCTACTTCATAGATTTGTTTCTGAAGTATATGAACGCAATTTATCAAAATGTAAGAACACATGAAGATCCATACTTCAGAAACAGATCGTGAAGTCCTGTGAAGTTCTCTACAAGGTGTTAATACCAGCCATAACTCATTGACAGGAAAACCATCCTTTTTCGGGGCGCCACCATAAAACCACACTTCTTTGGAGGAGCTCTGCACTTCTTCCATGCCATGAACACTTCTTTGGAGGGCTCTGCACTTCTTTGGGCCTCCATGAACACTTCTTTGGGGTGACACCACCAGAACACCTTCTGAAGGAAGCCAGCCTTCTTTGGGGTGCCACCATGTGAACACTGCCACTTCTCCGGGGCATCACCCTTCTTTGGGGTGCCACCAGCAGTATGTATCATCTTCTATGGAGCACCACCTTCTCTTCGGAAGAACTACTCCCTGGACTTCCCTCCGAAGCTAAGTTCTTGTTTAAAAAAAATAGATAGAATACCAATGTACTGCATTCATGTATATGAAATAAATCTTTATTAAACCATTGTTGTCCTGTTTTCATTTCTTGGCGGCTAGCTAGACTCACGCACTCACGCACGCACCCACAGGCCTTTGTTTCATGCAAACCAATTGAGCTGCTGGTTGCTATGGGCAATATGTTGGTTGGTGGTTCATCCCCAATGAGCGCATTTATTGTTACACTTTAAGAAGATACTTCAGAGCCAATGGTGGAAATGGTGACAAGAAGCTCTGCTGCGTTTTCTACGATCAGATGTTTGAAAAATTTTTTGTCATTAAGTAAGACAGTTATTGAATTATTTCTAAAAACCCCGCTTTTCCGGGTTCCTGAGGTATAAAAACTTGTCAGGGTGGAAGTGATGTGAAATTATTTTCTTTTTTTTCTGTCAGGAAATTGTAGACTTAAGAGATCTAAGAAACCGAAAGAAACTACATTATGATACCCCTTCTTGTCCCTGATCCATTATCATTAGCATGGTAATATACGATATAGATATACCCATTCTAGTATTTGTATGAGCTGCACTTTTTGATTCATATATTTTCATATAAATTTTTATATGATCATAAAATCTTGTCGCGAGTTTTGCGTAAGTACCCATAGGAATTCAATTAAACTGAAATTTTAACAGCCTTAAACTTAGCAGACAAGGTTAGTCAATTGAATAGGTACTAGCTAATGTACACAAGTATATCGCGCGACAAGCTTTTATGATCATATAAATTGTGTATAATGAGGCTATAAGTTGATAGTTAAGCTTTTTTTAAACAAGTTTTTTTGTTTTAATTTATTTTTTACTTTTTCGTTACTGACTTGCATTCATATCAAACAAAATTCTTATTTATTCTCGACAAGCCCTTTTATTTAATACCCATATTGCAGAAGTGCATTAAAAAGAACTATTTCGCCATCTTGGATGGTCCACCATAGCTGATTTAGAATGACGTCATATTATTTTTCGAGTCTCTCTCAACAAGCCCTTTCACTGTGCAAAAATCTCATCTCTCTCATCTCTCAGGTCATAAACAAGGCTCATGCAGTGATGACACAACTCACCGACTTTGAATAGTATATTTTCCCCAAATTCATACAACAAAACACATCAGCGTATTATATCTAAAAATACATATTCTTTGCCATCATTTGAACAACAGTTTCTAACTTAGAATCTGCGCTATCCTGATATCCACTCATTTTCGTAGATTTCCTTTTATTAGACATCATGAAAACCTTAATATAAACTAAAAATATAGACCTACTCTAAACATAACCTTAGAACTGTGTTGGTGATAAGAGTCCACTAACAACACGAGTTTATCCCTATTACTTTCCCAAAGCCAGTCCAGTACCCCTGGTTACGATTGGCATTTACCATTTAAAAAATTTTGTATATTCGAATCTCCCGCGTTTTGACTTGCGAGTTTGAAGTCTGACGGTTGACGCGGAAGAAAGAGAGAGTCGTACTTCAACTACCGAGGTTAACGGACGTGTGCGTGATATCCGTCACCCCGTGTGTAGTGGGTACCTCCAATAAGGGCGACCACAGCCTTACATCGCTCAGCTAACTAGGAATCTGGATAGAGCAACGCAGTACCCAGCTGGGGAAGACATCCGACGCCAACCAACAAGGGGTGAGTCAACCGATGCATGATTAACCTTCGATTCTCGTGAGTCATTTGCGGTTATTTGCCAATTTAGTTGGTCCTTCACAATTGGCTACAATTACTTTATTGATCGAATTGTAACCATTTTTTGGCCCTCCGAGCACGGATAAATAAATCGCGCTATAGTAAAATAGTCTACGTAAAATCTAAATTGGTACGTATCCTTGACAAAAAACGGAGTTTTTTTGTGACATCGGAATTTGTTAGTGTTGCGCGCTGTTTGTAAAAATTGGTTATATTCGAAAACAAGCAACTTTTGGTGTATTGTGTTGGTAATACATATCTGGGGAGTTTTCTGGGCATTTGAAATTGACATTTTGCGAATTGCGTGAGCGCAAAAGTTGTTTTGATTCAGTTGGTTACATTCGGTTGGGGGTTCGAAAACCGGCGTTTCGACAATTGGTGTAGTCGACGGAGATTTCGAAAAAGAATAACAACTGAAAATTTTGTGATTTGTGTGTGGTTGCCGTATTGTTTGTGTAAAGAAGTTGTGTTTACTAGCAGATTGATTCTAAATTTGATTATTTTGGTCTTGTGTTTACATTGAATCGATACCTGATACCTGAACATGCCTAATGCAAATGTTGTGAAGTTGCAACGGCAACGCGCGCTAGTTTTAAAATCTATTAAAAATGTTCTTGAGGCGGCCAAGAAGGCTCGTGATAATGGCGAGTATCGGACGGAGTTTTTTCTCAGGTATGGAGAGCTAGATGGGTATGTAACGAGGTTTGAGAATTTGCAATATGAAATAATAGCCTTGGTAGATGAGTCTGCCTTAGAGGAGGAGGAAGCAGTTCATACAATGTTTGATGATATGAGATATTCAATAAGGGGCATTCATAAAGATCTTTCTGATGAGATGATGGCTCGTAGTGAGCATGAAACATCTGCAGTGGTCGTAAGAGAAAATTGTTTGAGGCTTCCCAAAATTGAAATACCGAAGTTTGATGGTGACCTTACAAGGTGGCCTACGTTCATCGACTTATTCAATACTCTTATTCATAGAAATAATTCGCTGTCAAAAATAGAAAAGTTTCAGTTCTTGATTTCTTATTTAGAAAAAGAGGCAGGTCTAATAGTAAGGAATGTGCCCATTACTGAGGATAATTATGAAATAGCCTATAATGCATTAATGAGTCGATATCAGAATGAACGTGTTTTATTGAGCAATTATTGGTTTTCAATTTATAATGCTTCTCCCTCTAGGCATGATTCTGCAGTTGAACTTCGAAAATTGTTGTCAATATTTTCTGAAAATTTGGTGGCTTTAGAGATGAGTAACTTGAACCTATGGGATTTTACCAAATTCAATTTATTGTTGCAGAAATTACCTTCTTCCCTTAAAACGCGATTTGAACTAGAACATAATGGGAATAATGTTCCGGGGTTTGACATGCTTTTTGGATTTGTTGAGAAAACCTGTCGAGCTCTGGAAAATACATCCCTTACTTCCGCATATCAAGGGAGTAATGTGTCTAATGCTAGTGGTGGGTTTAGAAAGAATAATAGTCCTGCTAATCCCAAGGGAAGGCAGACACTTAGTTTTTCGACTGGCACATTAACACAGGAAAAGTGTAATTTTTGCAAGGGTTCACCACATTCGTTGATCAAATGTGATAGATTCTTGCAGGCAGAATGTCGTAAGAGGCATGCCTTTGTCAAGCGGACTAGAATGTGTTTTAATTGTTTGGGAGCTACTCATCTAGTAAATAAATGTAAATCAAAAGAACTTTGTGGGGTTTGTGGTGGAAAACACCATGTACTATTGCATTTTCCGGACACTAAAGTGACAGATTGTGATGTCAGTGGTAGTACCTCTAATGAATCTGAGAGTCATGTTCAAGTCATGGCAAGTAAGTTGTCTGTGCAGCCTAGAATGTTGCTTGCTACTGCACTAGTCTCAATATTGGATTCTGCGGGTAGATCCACCAAATGTCGTGTTTTGTTAGATTCTGCTAGTCAAGCCAATTTTATTAGTGAATCTTGTGTGAGAAGGTTGAATCTTACTTGTAAGGAGTATTCAACCCCTGTTGTTGGCATTAATGGAATGTCATCGAATGTGAGTTCGGGAAAAGTCTCTTGTGTTATCTTTCCCTACAGCAAACCGTATCCTAGCTTCAATTTGGAAGCTATTGTGATACCTCAGATTTGTGAGAAGGTACCTCAAATTCCTGCTGTTGTTCAGAAGTGGAAGTATTTAGAAAATCTTTGCCTCGCAGAGCCTTTGGCTGCACATGATGAAATGGAAATTGATCTGCTTCTAGGGGTAGAAGTATTTGGTGAGATCTTACGTTCCGGTTATGTGAGAGGACAGAATGGTGGGCCACATGCTATTAACACCGTATTTGGGTGGGTGTTAATGGGCAAGTTGGGTGGTGTTTCCACTAATAGTGTGCTGAATTTTCTAACTTCTGTGGGGGAATTGGATTGTACATTGAAAAAGTTTTGGGAAATTGAAAGTATCCCTAAGTGTGTCGCATTGTCTGAAGAGGAACAGCAGGCTGAGGAATTCTTTACGTCATCTTGTTGGCGTATGGACTCAGGAAGATATGTGGTGAAGCTTCCCTTTTCTGAATTCCCCCCAGTTCTGGGTGATTCCTATTCACAGGCTTTACATAGATTTAAGCTGTTGGAAGGACGTTTTCGTCGTGATTCCGTCTTACATGAAGCATATTGTGATTTTATGGCTGACTATTTGGAGCAAGGCCACATGTCTGAAGTTGGGAACCAAGTGGGGTCTAATAGTGAGTATTACATTCCTCATCATGCGGTGGTGAAAAGGAATGCGAATGGTGAAATAAAGCTTCGGACTGTCTTTGATGCTTCAGCTAAAACTACCAATGGAAAGTCCTTGAATGATGTTCTTCTAGCAGGTCCCAAGTTACAAAATGATATCGTCTCAATATTGTTATCTTTCAGGTTGTATTTGTATGTGTTTACCGCGGATATACGGCAAATGTATCGACAGATTTTAGTTGAGGAGTCTCACACTAGTTATCAAACTATTTTGTGGAGACCTAACGGTGACGAGCCTATAAGGAAATATCAGTTGAAGACCGTTACCTATGGAGTAACGTCTAGTCCTTTTCTAGCGATTAGGACGTTGCTGCAACTGTGTAGGGATGAGGGTGAAAGGTTTCCGTTAGCTGTAAATATTTTGGAGAATTTCTGTTATGTTGATGACGCCATTGGAGTAGCAAACTCCAAGGAAATTGCCTTGGATACTCAAAACCAGTTGATTGAATTATTGGCGTTGGGAAAGTTTGAACTGAGGAAATGGGCAAGTAATTGTTCTGAAGTACTTGCTCAGGTACCTGAGGTTCATCAGCAGCCACTTGTATTTGATAAGGATTCTCTTGGAATAAAAGTGTTGGGTTTGCACTGGTGTCCCACTACGGATTGTTTTTCTTATTCTGTACATCCTCAGATACGGTCCTGTACAAAGAGGAATATTTTGTCAGAAATAGCAAGACTGTATGATCCTCTAGGATTCTTAGCTCCAGTAATCATTGTTCCCAAGCAAATACTTCAGCAATTGTGGGCTTTAGGGATAGGTTGGGATGATGAGCCACCGCTGGAAGTTGCAAACCAGTGGAAAACTTTTGTGGCTGAGTTACCTGAGCTATCTTCGTTGAAAATTCCTAGACATATACTTCATATAGAGGCAAAGTTTACAGAAATTCATGCTTTTTGCGATGCTTCGGAGAAGTCGTATGCAGCTGTAGTTTATCTGAGACAGGTTTCCACGGAGAACAGTATTTCTGTACATTTGGTGTGTGCCAAAACTCGAGTGGCGCCTTTGAAAAGACTGTCGATTCCACGACTGGAATTGTGAGCAGCCTTATTAGCCGCAGAGCTGATTGATTGTGTATCCCATATAATGGTAACACAGAAAATAGATAATGTTTGTGCTTGGACGGATTCGAAGGTAGTTGTGACGTGGGTCAAATCTTCTCCGCATAGGTGGCGGAGCTTTGTAGCCAATCGTGTAGCTATAATCCAGGAGAAGGTAGCTCCTGATTCATGGTATCATGTGGTTGGGAAAGAGAATCCTAGTGACTGTGCTTCTAGGGGGACTTTTCCTCGGCAATTTCTAGAACAACCCTTGTGGTGGGAGGGGCCAACTTGGCTTAAGCTTCCTCGGGATGATTGGCCTGTAACTTGTGTAGGTGAGCCTTCCTGTACAGATGTACAAGAAGAAGCAAAGGTTGTTTGTATTACTATTCACGGCTCTAGTATTGTTTCAGAATTGTTGAATAGATATTCTTCCTTACGCAAAATTGAGCGTGTTGTTGCTTATTGTTTGAGATTTGGTAAAAATTGTTTGTGTCGAAAAAGGGGTTACCCGCGTGAGATAGGTAATTTATCCGAGGCTGAATTGTATGAGGCTATGGTGGTTCTGGTCAAAGACGTGCAAAGAGTTGAATTGGATAATGAACTGCGGAAAGTTCGTCGAGCGGAGGTCTGTCCCAAAGCTATACAGAAGTTAGCTCCTTTCATTGATTCCCAGGGTGTCCTGAGGGTGGGCGGTCGCTTGAGACAGTCTAGTCTAAGCTATGATCGGAAGCATCCAATTCTGCTCCCTAGGAAGCATCGATTGACTTATCTCATTATCCAAAGTGTGCACAATAGGAGTTGTCATCCTGGACCACAAACTTTGCATTATCTGTTAAGGCAGAGATATTGGATACTATCTGCCAAACGGGCTATAGCTTCAGTGTTATCTCGTTGCATAAAATGCTTTAGAGTTAAGCCTCCTCCAGTGGTCCCCATAATGAGTGATTTACCTTCCGTTAGAATTTCGGAAGTCAAACCTTTTTCCCATAGTGGCGTAGACCTTTTTGGTCCTTTGAGGATGTCTTTAGGTAAAAGACGAGGCATTAGTTCTCAAAAGGTGTATGTGTGTCTTTTCGTGTGTATGGCTACTAAAGCAATACATTTAGAAGTTGTGTCAGATCTAACTAGTGAAGCTGTTCTTGCAGCACTTAGGCGTTTTATAGGGCGGCGAGGACGTTGCAGTGATATTTATAGTGATCAAGGTACGAATTTTGTTGGTGCTTATAAAACTTTACAGTTGTTGGGTGCTAAAGCTTCTGAAGCTTTGCAAATTAAGTGGCATTTTAATCCTCCAGCTAGTCCTTCCCTTGGAGGTATATGGGAGTCCGGAGTGAAATCTGTGAAAACTCACTTGCGGCGGGTGATAGGTGCGCAAGTGTTGACTTATGAGGAATTGAGCACCACTTTAATCCAAATTGAGGCAATGTTAAATTCGAGACCCTTGTGCAGTTTGAGTTCTGATCCTAACGATGTAGGCAGCTTGACTCCGGGTCATTTCTTGACATTAGAGCCCCTGAATGCTCCGCCTGACGAAGATTTGTTGTGTGTGAAACATAGTCGGTTGAACAGGTGGCAGTTAGTGCAACAGATGCAGCAACATTTTTGGCGGCGTTGGCATATGGAGTACCTCCACACCCTTCAGCAACGACATAAGTGGAATACACCACATAATCCTCCCTCGGTCGGCCAGTTGGTTCTTCTCAAGGATGAAAATACCCGTCCTTTACAGTGGCCATTAGGCAGGATTATTAAGTTATATCCCGGTACGGGAAACATTTCGAGAGTCGCCCAAGTTAAGACGAGTAAAGGGCTGTTAGACCGTCCTTTATTGAAACTGTGCCCTTTGCCGGCACAATAGGCCATGATTTGCTTGTATATGATAATTTGTTTTTTTTTCTTTTCGTGTTGTGTTATGGGTGGGATAATTCCACTAATTTTCTTTTGTGGGTAATATAGGAATTACTATGATTGGAAAAAATATTTTTTTTTTTTATATTTTTTGGTGGGCGGAAAATGGTTACGATTGGTATTTACCATTTAAAAAATTTTGTATATTCGAATCTCCCGCGTTTTGACTTGCGAGTTTGAAGTCTGACGGTTGACGCGGAAGAAAGAGAGAGTCGTACTTCAACTACCGAGGTTAACGGACGTGTGCGTGATATCCGTCACCCCGTGTGTAGTGGGTACCTCCAATAAGGGCGACCACAGCCTTACATCGCTCAGCTAACTAGGAATCTGGATAGAGCAACGCAGTACCCAGCTGGGGAAGACATCCGACGCCAACCAACAAGGGGTGAGTCAACCGATGCATGATTAACCTTCGATTCTCGTGAGTCATTTGCGGTTATTTGCCAATTTAGTTGGTCCTTCACAATTGGCTACAATTACTTTATTGATCGAATTGTAACCAACCCCAAATGTTCCTTTACAACTTTTTATTGGAAAATCCTTTCCACGGAACTTCTTCATCACTTACGTCGCTGCCCAATCATACACACCGGCTGTCCGGTCTACCCTTCGAGGTTGCTCGGTGCACCAGCGGTTCGTTAGCTACCCCCTTAACCTCATGTCGATGTCGTCACCGTCGTCGATACAACTTGGTGATGACCACTGCGCAGGTTGTATAAAGGAACTCGTACAATTCGATCCAGAATCACCTGTGACTGCTGCCAGATTCTTGCTCACACCGCAAGCCTCTGGTTGAGCGCCAAATGCAAAAATTCTCTTCTCTCAGGTCGTCAGGTTCATGCAGTGATAAAACAACTTGCCGGTTTTGAATAGTATTTTTCCCAAACTCTCACAACAAAATGCATCGTTTGACTAAAAATTGACATCAGTAGTTCTATTGTGTCTATTGTCAGTGATGACATTCCTCTCATTAGATTGTCATTCCCCTTAGCATCTACTGGGCGTTCTCATATCAATATGGATACCCACATTGGAGAAATGCATAAAATAACTATTCCACTATTGGATTTAGCACGACGTCGTATAGCTTATCGTGCATTGTCATCCAAACTAAACGTGTATACAAAATTTCAGCTCAATCGGTTGAAGATATCTGCTTCAAAATTGAGTTGCAAGATTCCACCCGAACAAGCGTACATACATTGCAAGTTAAATAAAAGCTTTTAAAATAATATCCTTGTTTGAAATACTTACAATGCAGGGATGAAGGCATATATATCTTATAAAAGTACGCCTCTGCCTTTCAATCTCAGTGAAATTCAGTCGGATTCGAGCCAACAGGGCACGGGCGGGCGTTTGGAACAATCGAACGGAACAGACTTTAATTTTATGTGTTATTCACAGAAGCTGCCGAGGAGCGGCAACGAACGGGACAAATCCTTGCAATCCTGAAAACTTTTCCACGGGCACCACCGCACCTCCGGTTCGATCTGACGCCGATGAATAGATGAAAGCAGGCTGCTCAGAATCGCTTTTCGCCTCTGATCAATTAACTGACTCAAAAAGCTGTTTGTGACTACCGACACTGCTGAACATTTACATTCCTCAATTTCGATTCGAGGGTCAATAGGATGAACTCCAGATAGAAACGTACTGCAAAAAGCTACGACTAGAATAATATTTTTTAATGAAATTTATGAATACTCCACAAAATACTGTTGCGTTTCCAACTAATTGTTAGTAGGTATTTGGATGTTTTTCCATCGCTTTAAATATATTTACTGTTGTTCAAATCCATGTCATTGAAAGAATTCAACCCTTATATTCGAAGTAATCACAGGTACGGTAATAAATTCAAAATAATTTTATATTCCCCCCAACGATATGTATACTCCTGCTAATACTAGTATTGGCATATAATGCAATCAAAACATCCTTTTGTTTTCGAAATTTAGCCTATGTTTCATTTAAGCGAAGCATACAATCTATTCAATGTACGAAAATTATTACTGCAACAGCAGTTCGTGATAATTCATCTGATAAAAATTAATTTTGTTTCAATGGCCCTTGTTGTTCGCTGAGCTATAATCAGTATTCGGCGGGACTGGTGTCCCGATTCAATGAAGATAAAACTAAAGAACAGAGAGATTATCTTAGTGTTACTATCGCCGCGAACCCGCCAACATGGACGGTTGTTCCGTTGTGTTGCTTCGGTGTTAGCCGTGTTGTGTCATCTCGTGTTCTTGCGTATTGCATCAGCAATTGTGTGATTTAAATGTGTCCAGTTATATATTAAATTAAGGACCTACTGAGAAATTGGGACTTAGAAGAGCTAGCACCCACATTTGAATGTAGGTATTTAGATTAGTCAGACAGTTATATTTCAGGTAATAATGCAATAACTGGTGCAGTCTTATATCTAATTCTTATATCATGCTCCTTATAACTTCATACAAAATCACACAATTAAACATCCAAACGAATCAATCAGCTGTCTTCGCAATAAAATCTGTTGGTCCAAGGAAAAGAAAGTAGAATCTAATGACATCTTGTAGTTGAATCGACAATACGATATAATTCGTTACCAACACTATGCACTTCCCATTGGATAAAACATCGCTGTATTTGAGGAATGCTGTTTGTGACTACCGACACTGCTGAACATTTACATTTCTCTATTTCGATTCAAGGGTCAATAGGATGAATTCCAGATAGAAACGTACTCTGAAAACTACGACTCAAGTTTCAAATTGCTGGTATAAAATTATATTGCAACATTCATTTATCACTAATGAAAAGACCATGTCTTGAATAAGGGTCATAACTTGTTCTTCAGAGTACTACACATAGGTATATTGGGTGGGCCAATAGTGCGTAAACGGAGGATTGTAGGCTTACTAAAAAATATTTCAAAAATCTGTCACTTGATCATGGTAGGGACCCTCGAGGACTATAACGTAAAAATATTTTCACTAAAATTTTGAGGTTTATACAGGGTGATTTATATCAAACTTACATTTTTTGAATGGAACCTTCTATATATTATTGCATATTTGGGTTGCTTGGTCAATCCTAGTATGACTTTATGTATCACACATGGAACTTTAAACGAACCGTTTAGGCGCAAATCACCATTCTTGGTGTAAGTAGGTATCAGAAAAAAATTGAATATTGCAGCGACTATAAAACTTAGAAGACCTTGACTTTACGGGACCTGACTAAGCATGAAGTGCGTCACCTTAGCTCGGACAGCTAAATTTGAATTTTTTTTGTACTTGGAGAAATCAGAAGATAAATTAGGGAAACTTCAATCACAGATAACTTGATTTTTTCAAATGGGAATGCCCATTTTGGTTTAAAGAATCAAATGTAAAATTTAATTACCTTTCTAACGACATGCATTCTTGATATCAACCTTTTTTGGTTTTCATTTTATTTCAAATTTTCAGTCAAATCGATGTTTTTCAATTTTCCTGCATACAAGCAACCTAGCAGACCACGAAAAATGAACAAAAGCTTGTTAATATGGAAGAAGCCAACTAACTTAGTAGAAAGATGCAAACTAACTAGAGCAACGAGGCAAGATTGCAAAAATCATAACAACATATTAGCTCTAACCAGAAACAATAGCGGTAACAAGAACGCTAATTTTTCACAGCCTACTAGCTATTAGCCATTTTTCAGTCAGTAAAAAAATATTTAATCAAAGGAAAAATACTAGTGATTATAGCTGGCAGTGGAATATCTATGTCTTCTGAATAAATTTTCACATTTAATGCTTTAAAAAGTAGCCATTTCCGTAAGTCAGAGGTAATAATACCTTTGACTGAAGCCCTTCAAATTCTTCAGTAGGTACTTCTACTTATTAGTAAAATCGCGGAAAATGAAACTTGATTTGCAGTCCGTTTGAATTGTAAAACATAATTTAGTTTGCAGAAAACTACATGAAATAATCACAATTACAACATAGCATAATTAAGAAATTCTAGAAATTATTTCAATAGATGTTCAGAATGCCCCAGTTGAAGATATTTTCCCTTTTGACTTAACTAAAAGGAAATGTCTAATTTTTTTATCCCACTAAATGTGAAATTTCATTTTAAACATGTTAGACTGTAAGCAAAAATCACTGGTAGTTTTCCTTTTGTTTCAAAATCTTTAATCGTTTTGCAAAGTTGCCAAGCCCTAGTAGACCCCAATAGCTAGTAGGCTGTGAAAAACAAACACTTCTGTCATACCCCAGCTACTCATTGACATTAGATGTCTTGCCGCTGTTGCGCGCAGGAAAGTTGAAAAATACCGATTTGACTGAAAATTTGAAATAAAATGAAAACCAAGAAAGTTTTTTTTTATTTAGGAAAAAGCCGCATCGACCACATGTGTTATTAGCGGCGGATTTTGTTGTTACAAATTATAGCTTATGAAGTACTTAATAGAATGTAGGTAGTTTACAAGATTGTGTGCTTGACATTGAGGTCCAAGTATGTACCTATGCTAAGGAGTTGTCTATGTTATATATGCGCGCCGTGGCGTTCCACCAAGAAGTAGGCTGCTGCTTTAGCAGCGACTTTCTTTGGTTGCCGTTACCTTCGGGTACCAGATGGCGCACCAGCAGAATTCTTTCCGTCTGCTCTCATAGGATAAAGGCTTACGAAGGAATGGATTTTTTCAAACGCACTAATAAATAACTATATTTCCGCCACTCGGAATGACGCAGTGCAGTTCGCTGCTTCGTCCACTCAGCTTTTCCCCGCAACAATGCCGTCGAAGTCCTGACCAATTTATCCATCGATTGCACTTTCCCTGGTCCTCGCTGATCCCCACAGAAATCCCGGTGTGACTGCCTTTGGCTGGTCCCGATGCTCCCTCGGGACTCGGGCCAGGGATCTCCTTGTGTATTTATCTTGTCATATAACTAAATTAGTTCGTTAGTATGTGTGCGGCAGCCATCTTACCGGCGGCATGGCGGGTTAATATGGCCGAAGGCTCGGCATTAATCATCCTTAAATTATTTGCGAATAATGGGAAGAGCCCCCGACACGACCAGAGGCAACAAGGGGGCCACCACCACCGATACGAAGGGAGAAAAACTGCCAAGTCGCTAAGGTAAGCCGGTAATTCAAAACATCCTGCCTTGTATCGAATGAAACCCGTATTATGGCTTGTCCATATTTGAATACACGTTAGGGTCACAAAATTAGCTATAGCTGGGAAGCGGCAAAAATATGTTAAAGCGAAGTGATTTTCGATTTTTTTAGGTGCGCCCACCCGCCCGCCCGAGAGATCTGAAATTTTTTATTTTCGTCAAACAATACTAAAACTCAAAACTGCGACTGGATCTGAAAGCAGCACCTTGAAATTATCCCAAATGCGAGGTTTCATCTTAATAGAAAGCCAAATAAAGATTTTCGATTTTTTTAGGTACACCCGCCAGTCCGAGAGATCTGAATTTTTTATTTTCGTCAAACGAGACTGAGACTCACAACCGCGACTGGGTTTGTAATCAGCACCTTAAAATTATCCGAAATGCGAGGCTTCGTCTCAATAGAAAGCCAAATAAAGATCTTCGATTTTTTTAAGCCCGAGAGATCTGAAATTTTTTATTTTCGTCAAACGAGAGTGAGACTCAAAACTGCGACTGGATTTGTAATCAGCACCTTGGAATTATCCCAAATGCGAGGTTTCATCTTAATAGAAAGCCAAATAAAGATTTTCGATTTTTTTAGGTACACCCGCCAGCCCGAGAGACCTGAAATTTTTTATTTCCGTCAAACGAGACTGAGACTGAAAACTGCGACTGAATTTATAATCAGCACCTTGAAATTATCCCAAATGCGAGGTTTCATCTTAATAGAAAGCCAAATAAAGATTTTCGATTTTTTTAGGTACACCCGCCAGCCCGTGAGATCTGAAATTTTTTATTTTCTTCAAACGAGACTAAGATTCAAAACTGTGACTAGATTTGTAATTAGCACCTTGAAATTAGCCGAAATTCCAGGTTTCATCTCAATAGAAAGCCAAATAAAGATTTTCCATTTTTTGAGGTACACCCTCCAGCCCGAGACATCTGTAATTTTTCACTTTCATCAAGCGAGACTGAGACTCAAAACTGCGACTGGATTTGTAATCAGTACTTCGAAATTATCCGAAATGCGAGGTTTCATCTTAATAGAAGGCCAAATAAAGATTTTTGATTTTTTTAGGTACACCCGAAAGCCCGAGAGATTTCAAATTTTTTATTTTTTTTAAACGAGACTAAGACTCAAAACTGTGACTGGATTTATAATTAGCACCTTGAAATTATCCCAAATGCGAGGTTTCATCTTAATAGAAAGCCAAATAAAGATTTTCGATTTTTTTGGGTACACCCGAAAGCCCGAGAGATCTGAAATTTTTAATTTTTTTCAAACGAGACTAAGACTCAAAACTGTGACTGGATTTGTAATTAGCACCTTGAAATTATCCCAAATGCGAGGTTTCATCTTAATAGAAAGCCAAATAAAGATTTTCGATTTTTTTGGGTACACCCGAAAGCCCGAGAGATTTGAAATTTTTAATTTTTTTCAAACGAGACTAAGACTCAAAACTGTGACTGGATTTGTAATTAGCACCTTGAAATTATCCCAAATGCGAGATTTCATCTTAATAGAAAGCCAAATAAAAATTTTCGATTTTTTTGGGTACACCCGAAAGCCCGAGAGATCTGAAATTTTTAATTTTTTTCAAACGAGACTAAGACTCAAAACTGTGACTGGATTTGTAATTAGCACCTTGAAATTATCCCAAATGCGAGGTTTCGTCTTAATAGAAAGCCAAATAAAGATTTTCGATTTTTTTAGGTACACCCGCCAGCCCGAGAGATGTGAAATTTTTTATTTTCTTCAAACGAGACTAAGAATCAAAACTGTGACTAGATGTGTAATCAGTCAATGTGACTAATACCAAAACAAACTGCTTCTTGACGTAGCTGTCAATGTCACTAATGCCAATTGTTTTATCATGCATTTTATACTTTGATAATGGCTACAGAGGTTCCAGGAACATCCCTGAAAAGTGAATCTTTCAGTATACTAGCCAATAAATGTTACCTACATCGAAACGAAGGCTATTGTTCGATTCAAATCAAACCATGGCACCAAAAATATTCCGCTATTTGTGATATTTCTGGTGGAATACGTCCCGGCACCTCTCGGTCTAGACGCAAAGGGCAACCGAGAGCTAAAAATTCTATTTTTCTGACGTCCGAGGCCATACTATCAATTTCTCGGCCTGTCGATTCCGATCGCCGATTACTATCCAAATCTAGTCGCCTTCTACTGCCTATTGGGAGGGATATGGCGGTTGTAAAGGCCTGTAAATAATTCAGAGTGACCCTCTAATAGGGACCAAGCCAAGGCAGCCGATACTCTTACAACTTCTACTGATGTGTGGATATGTATGCGGATGGATCGGATATGTCCACTACGACGCCGATTTGCATAAGGTAAGAACAGGGCCGGACTCAAAACATAACGCAATGGAAGAAAAGTAAAGAGCACAGGTCCACGTTGGCTTGCGTCACCGATGCCGAAGCTTATAATATTACTTATTATATGGACTGCAACGCAGACAGGACTCTACGGACCACATACAAGACTTTCATTCCCTCTTGGGGGGCACACCACAGTATTCCAGGCTGAGGTCTATGCGATATTTGCTTGTGTAAATCGTATTCGGGAAATTGACGGGTCTAGGAGGCGGATTACTATCTGCTCTGACAATCAGGCAGCCATCAAAGCACTGAGTGCTTGGAAAATAACGTCGGGACTGGTCCTGGAGTGCAGAAGGGCTCTTGACGACATCTCAGCTAAACACAAGGTATCACTGATGTGGGTACCTGGGCACGCTGGGGTAAAGGGTAACGAAATGGCGGATCATCTGGCTAGGATGGGATCCGGCAACAGTTTTGTGGGCCCGGAATCAGCCTTAGGACCGTCTGCAAACTTGATTAGGAAAACAACTGGAGAGTGGATCCAGAATCAACACTCTCTGAGATGGAACAACATCTCTGGTCATCTCCGTCAGGCTCGGGAGCTATTAGCAGGGCCTGCAGAGAGAATAGTACGATTTTGTCTCTCTCTGGATAGGAGTAACATGAGATTGCTAGTAGGGCTATTAACGGGTCACAACACCTTCAGGCGTCACTTGTTTGTGATGAGGGTGGTCAACGACCCAACGTGCACGTGGTGTGATGAAGAGGAAGAATCCTCGGCACACGTCTTGTGTCGCTGTGAAACCCTGGGTTATCACAGGCAGACTATGCTGGGCTCAAGAACCTTTGAACCAATAGAGATAAAACGGATAGGACCTAAGAATGTACTTGCCTTTGCCAAAAGGGCAGGTCTTAGGAACTAGCGCGGATAGAGGCGCAAAAGGGCCCATCGTGTGGCCTATGCACCAGTCACATTCCGTGCTGGATAGCCTCTGGTCCTTATTCATTCATTCATTCATGCAACGCAGACATCTTTTACTCATGGTAAGCTAATCATGGGTGCCTAATCACATTAAAATGCTTGGGTGAAGACGGCATGTATCTTTTATATAATATTGGTAAGAGAGCCTGGTCTTCCGGTGTTTGGCCAGATGAATGGTGCACATCCATCTTTGTTCCACTTCATAAAAAAGGACCTCCAACAAATCCAGACAATTATCGCCTACTTTCGTTAATCTCTTATGCCAGCAAGGTTTTACTATACAGGGTTGGGATAAAGTATGGAACCAAGCAAATAACTTTGGAACGGAAAGAGTGATATTGCTGAAAATTTGCAGGCAAGTGTAGTGACGTCCAGTGCATCCGAAGACATTATGTTAGCTATCAATGTACCTCCGGTTTAACCGGAAGTACCGTCAACTTTTTTAATTTAAATGGGACACCCTGTATATTTTTGCAGATTTTAATTCATCTTTTTTTCCGAATACGTACATAGTGGGTTTAGCATTAGTTTCTGTAAAAACGGGAAAGATAAAGCTTCTTTATCATTTCAGGTGTTTAAAATGCCGGTCATTCAAGGTCGGTTTTGGCGATCGCGTGAGAACTCACAAAGAAGTGTGTCAACTTTTAATGATTTACGTCCCGACAGGGGTCCCATAACACGTTTGACGGTGACTAAAAAAAAAAAATACAAAAAAAAATATCTCAAACGGGAAGACCGGAGACCGCCACGGACGAATTTGTGAGACAAATTTTTTAAGAAACAAATACTAAACCCACTATGGACGTATTCGGAAAAAAAAGATTAATTAAAATCTGCAAAAATATACAGGGTGTCCCATTTAAATTAAAAAAGTTGACGGTACTTCCGGTTAAATCGGAAGTGCATTAATAGCTAACATAGTGTCTTCGGATGCACTAGACGTCACTACACTTGCCTGCAAATTTTCAGGAATATTACTCATTCCCTTCCAAAGTTATTTGCTTGGTTCCATACTTTATCCCAACCCTGTATATTTCACAGTCTCGTTTGGAGGGTTTTATTGGCTGGCAAATTTCTCAGGCGCAGGCAGGTCTCGTGAAAGGACGCGGTACGCGTGAACAGATCTTAAACTTGAGACAGATTATTGAAAGAGCCAGAGAGCATTATTTTCCCGTTTTTATCTGCTTCGTGTTCTATTCTAAGGCGTTTGATATCGTAAAGTGGCCTAAACTGTGGGAAATCCTTATCTCCATGGGAGTCCCTTACCACTTAGTATTTCTCATACAGCAACTCTATGAGTCTAGCTCAGCTCGTGTAAGAATTGACGGTAACCTGTATGGTCAAACAGCAACCAGAAAAGGAGTTCGTCAGAGATGCGTATTATTTCCGATGTTATTTAACATTTAATATGAATTTGTGAGGAGACAGGTACTGGACAACTGGAATGGCGGTATAACTATTGGCAGAAGCAAAATATCTAACTAAAGATTTGCTGACGATACAACCCTTATTGCTGCTTCTCAGGAAAAACTAGTAGGTCTATTGAACGTTTTAGAATAACACAGTGCAGCATATGGGCTTGGTATTAACTACAACAAGACCAAGGTTATTATCGTAGACAGAGAGTATGACAATCATCGAGAAATAAAGTCAATAGGCCGTTGTGAGCTAATTCAAAGTTTTGTGTACCTCGGTTCTTTGATCGACAATTCAGGTAGCTGTGAGAATGAGATTCGACGGCGCATTCAACAGGCACGGGTGGCCATGACAAGGCTTACTAAAATATGGCGTGACCATAACATCACTAAAGCTACCAAAATGTCACTGGTTCAGTCTCTTGTGTTCTCCATATTTTTGTATGCCTCGGAAACTTGAACTGTTAAAAAGGCAGATCGAGCTCGCACAGATGTTTTTGAAATGTGGACGTGGAGGAAAATGCTGAGAATTCCTTGTATCGCCCATCGAACTAATGTTTCCATACTGGATGAGCTCGGTAATCCAAACAGACTATCCTCCATTATGTCGACGAAAATGCTTACATTCTTCGGACATATTTACAGAAGCGATAATATGGAGAAACTTGTAGTTCGGGGTCACGCCCCGAGTGGGCGGCGCCGTGGCCGTTCCCCTACACGCTGGGTGGATACGATGAAACAGTTGCTAGATATGAGTATCAAGAGCGCCACTGAACTGACAGTAAATCGCGAACGATGGCGAGCTACAGTTTTCAAAACTATCGACAATATTCGTGTCGGCAATACTCTAGCTCCGACTTAATGCATTTTACGAGTTCACAACATGTATGTTAAGACATTGTGACTATGATGATGATGATATTGTTGTTGTTCGTAGCGATGCAAAAGTGATTCTGATACCCATACTGTAACTGGATACGTCTCTTTGCTGTTTTTGACTATAAGTTCGCCCTGTTTCGTTATATATACGTACTATAGAAGCGTCCTTAACTGTCACATAATGTTTGCATATGTATGCACCCTTTCCTTCTCGAAGGGTGGGTGACAGTTGGCCGGAGATGACCAGCCGGCCCTGGAGGGAAGCCGTTTTTATGCCTTCAGACTGTCGCCATGCCAGTTGCTGCCTCCTATGCAAATTTCTTTGACCGGACGGATCCGAAAATGACTTCGGTATTCAGATTTTGTTGACGTCGCCCGCCGTCTACGTTTTCAGTGCTGTTTCCGATACGCAGAATTTGCGATTTCAAATTATTTCAATGTAATTTCTCTCTATAGTGAATAAAAGTCTTTGTTAGTGTTGTTCCTAAGGAAATGAGGGAATGGTGTACTATAGACCCGTCTCTTTCGGATGTCTTACGATTCCGGCATTTTCCCAAAAGGCTGGAAAACAGCTTGCATCCAGCCGGTGCCAAAAAAGGGATCCAAAACCGATCCGACCAACTACAGACCTATAGCACTGCTTTCTGTAATCAGCAAAGTGATGGAGAGATGCCTCAACCAAGAGCTCATTAAATACCAAGAGCTCCATCACTCAATCAACGACAGAAAATATGGATTCCGACACCAAAGATCAACTGGAGATCTCCTGGCTTACATCACACATGTGTGGAGCAAACTCATCCAGTCATTTGGCGAGGCTCACGTCGTTGTTCTCGATATTTCAAAGGCATTCGATCAACTGTGGCATGCAGCTCTCCTAAACAAGCTCCCATCCTATGGGCTCCCTGTTAAGCTTTGCGGTTGGCTCGCAGTCTTCCTCTCAGGTCGAAAAATCTCTGTCGTGGTAGACGGCTTTTCCTCTTCTTTCCATAGCATCAATGCCGGAGTTCCGCAGGGATCGGTATTGGCTCCGACATTGTTTCTGCTTCACATTAATGATCTACTCTCTAGCACAACAAACCTAATCCATAGTTTTGCGGATGACAGTACGCTGCATGCGGGCATCATGAGCAATAGACCGATCTCTGTGGTCGAGCTGAAACGCAGAAGACTGGCAGTGGCAGCTTCACTTTCAAAGGATCTCGATACCATTACCGCGTAGTGGCTTAAGAATACGGTTAAATTTAATGCCTCCAAGCCCCAGTATTGTACGCTATCAAACAAGAAGTGCCCAAGCCAACACAAGGTTCTAATCAACAACCAGGCTTTGCCAAGGAGTCACTCATTCAAGCTATTAGGAGTCAACATTACAGAAAATCTGATCTGGCACGAACACGTCGCGTCAATTGCAACAGCTGCTGGTATAAAGCTTGGGTACCTATTTAGAGACAGAAAGTATTTCTCACCATGTAACCTCCTCATACTATATAAAGCCCAGATAAGACCTTGCCTGGAGTATTGCTCTCATGTCTGGGGAGCTGCTGCCCCTACTATCCTGTCTATGCTAGATGCCATCCAGAGAAGGGCAATTCGACTAATTGGCGATCCGGCCTTAACGCGCCACCTTCAGTCACTTTCTCACCGGCGTGCTGTTGGCGACCTCTCACTCTTCTACCGATATTCCAGTGGAATCTGCTCCTCTGGGCTATCCTCTATTGTTCCGCCGCTCACTGCTCCTATCAGATGTACCCGTGCGACCGCTGCATCTCACCCTAAGACGGTCGGTCTTCATGCATCAAGAACTGAGCGGTACAACCGCACATTTATTCCCAGGGTGTCCAAGGCTTGGAATGGACTGCCAGAAGATGTAATTATTGGGCCTGCGGGTATTGGCCCATTCAAATCTCGCGTTAACAAACTTCCTGTTACACAACCCTTTCACAGCAGTCGCGGTACTCTGGTATTTAGGCTCTGCCTGCGCGGTCTGCTCAGTTATAAAAAAAAGTCTCGCATAGGTATATCGCTACATAAACACACAGAAGTTTATCAAGTATATCCCAAGAAACTATTCAGCAGCCTATTAGCTTCATGGAGATTTTAAATAAATAAATTTTACCATCTAACCAGAGCTTCGATTCTCGTTAGAGGCGGAAATTTATTTCTGGTCGGGCTTCTCAAAGTCCAGTATAATAGCTGCCAGTGAACGTTTCTATGAATATTGACTGTCAGTTAAGATTTACGTGTAACATAAAGTAAAACCTTCAATTGCTTAAACAATTTATATAACAGTCAAACGTTAACTCCCAAATTCTCTTATATCTACTACAACACACACAACTCTGAGAATACCTTTTGTAAAAGATCCGTAGGTGATATCGAAAATGTAGTCTGACAGAGGATAAATCTGTAATTTAAGGGGCATTAACTGGACATCATCAAGACAACCGGCCCTCTTCTGCTTTTTCTGTTTGCTCTAGTGTATACAGCTTCCTACAGCGGAACAAAACTTCAAGCTTCTGGGATGCTGTTTTAGCAATACTGACGAAGTGGTCGTGCCAAGACATGTTATTGTTGATGTTGATTCCCAAAAGCTTGACAGAAGGTGATTCGACTATGGGGTGACCCTCCATTTCCACGGTTGGTAAGCCATCGTGAGACTTCTTTGTAAGTGTTGTTGCCTGAGCTTTTTGTACGTTGTACTGTACTTTATTTGCTAATCCCCACTCGACAATTGCTTTGATATCTGCGTTGATCTGTGAGGCATGCTGCTGTCGCCGACGTACCGTCTCCTGGGATGCTAGTGGTTTGCCTGGTTCCATGCACGACACTAATGTTCTGTCATCTGCGAAGCTGTAGGTTGGATTGGATGTTATTTCCAGCAGCTCATTGATGTACAGCAGAAACATTGTAGGTGATAGGACAGATCCCTGAGGAACACCGGCGTTTATAGAAAATACGACTAATGAACAGCCCTCGACTATAATAAACAGAGATCGGGTGTTCAAAAACCTATTCAGCCACTGGCGCAGGCCAGGTGGTAGTCCATAAGCAGCAAGCTTGACCCGAAGTCTCTCATGCCACACTCTGTCGAAAGCTTCCGATATGTCAAGTGCAACAACACGGAATTCGCCATGATTATCTATTGCTCTGTTCCACAAGTGAGTGACGTAGGCAAGGAGGTCAACCTATAGACCTGTGCTTACGGAAGCCATACTGGCGATCATTTATGATGTTATTGTTGTCCAGATATTTCAGGAGTTGTGTGTTGATGGCAGTCTCCATAACCTTAGACATGATGCTGAGAAGAGCCACAGGTCTATAATTGGTGGGATCAGTTTTTTTGCCTTTCTTAGGGATGGGTTGTACGCAGCCAATCTTCCACGAAGCGGGAAACACGCCTCGTTGATACAAAAGTTTGAAGAGCTTGCAAAGAATAGGTGCAAGCTCAGCGGCACAGCGTTTAAGGACAATGGCTGGAATTTGGTCAGGACCAGTAGCTTTATTCGTGTACAGTTTTTGGAGGATGCTTTTTACATCTCGAGGTTGAAATTTGACCTCTGCCATTCTCGAGTTCACGCTTATGGTGGTAGTTGGAGTACTTCCATGAAAGTCTACGGTAGAATTGACTGCGAAAAGCCTCCCTAAGATGTCTGCTTTTTCTTAAGGAGCAGAAGCGATGGACTTGTCCTCTCTGGTCAAGAGTGGTATTGACGAATAGGAAAAGTTCTGACTAACAGCCTTAGCTTCAGACCAGAATGTTCTGGACGAACTAGGACAAGAGAGGAGCTTGTTCCTAATTTGTTGGTTGTGTTCCTCCTTGCTGCTGTTTTTGAAGACTCACTGTTAAAATTGTAATTAAACGATTAAGGTAAAGTTTACCTACTGTAAAACGCAGTGTTAATTGCAAACCTTAAACTGATTAAATGTTATTCCTAATTCACTGAGTATCCGTGGATGACCCTTTTAGAAGTGATAAACGCCACCGTAAAAGTAATTACGTTTTAATTTCGTTGGCAGCTCGGTTATATTTTAGAAGTTGCTTGGGTACAGCATAAATCTACCCAAAACGTATATTTTATTAATACAAGTGACATAAATTCTGTGTTACTGTATTAAAAGGATAAAGCAGCATGCTGGTTGAGAATATCCTGGAAAATCAGTGGTGTTCGCTGAATTTTTAACAGGCGAACAAACAAGATCTACATATATGTATAACAAACTTTTGTTTGCTCAAATGTAGTAACTAAAAGCTATAAAGTGTCAGCTGCAAGCTACTACTCAGAATATTATTCCCACCTCTATTTAAGTTCCAAATCTCTTTAAGTCTTTTACAGCTGATCGTTCAGAGAAAGATCCAAGCACGATGGAGGACCGAGCGTAAAAGGTTCTGTTGGCTTCGGAATTTACGTCAGTTGTTTAATATAAGAAGATTTGCACAATCATCCATTTAACACAAGGCATAGAAGAACTCCAACCTCCGCTGAGGAGACGGTACCAAAAGAAGAAGAAGAAACTTACCATATCATATACCGTATAAGGCTGTCGCGGCCATCGTCCAATGAATTTGTGGTTCTTGGGTTTTTAGGCCTGCGTCGTTTAGCGTTAAAGCTTGACGTTTCGCCACCACGAGTGGATGGCATCTTCAGAAGGTATTTCACTTCGGCGACTTCCAAAATACTGACGACTGGTGGATCTGCACCTATATTTGTACCTGCTAATGGTGACGTGGTCCAACCAGGTAGCGAACATATTTCCAGAAGACATTACAAACATTTTCAAGCACGTGTTAACGACAACCGACTTCGTCTGGGACGTCAACATGTACGAACAAATTGAAGGTGTAGCCATGGGAAGCCGTCTAAGCCCGGTAGTAGCGAACTTTGTAATGGAGAAGGTCGAACAGGCAGCCTTGAAGAGCGCTCAATACAAGCTCAACATATGGCTCAGATACGTGGACAATACGTTCGTCATTTGGAATCACGGAAGAAAAAAGCTAGAAGAATTTCTAGAACACCTGAATAGCGTGCATGAAAACATCAAGTTCACCATGGAGGTAAAAGAAAACAAAAAATTCGTCTTCCTTGATGTTCTTCTAACAAGAAAAGTAGTTAGATTAGGACACAAGGTATACAGAAAGCCAACTCATACTGTCAGGTACTTACATAAAGAGTCAAACCACCACCCATCTCAGAAGTATGGAATTATTAGAACTTTGACAAAACGGGCTAGAAAAGTGTGCGAGCCAGGAGAACTCGACACCGAACTAGAACATCTAAAGACTGCTCTTAGGGCAAATGGTTACACAGAAAAGTAAATAATAAGAACAATCAGAAGAAATAGGGCAAAACCAGATCCAGAACTGATAGCAAAAGCTTTTATACCCTATGTGCCTGGAATAACAGACAGAATAGGAAAAATGTTACGAAAGGAAGACGTCAAGACCATCTATGAGCCCACAAGAAAGACACAGGAATATTTGAGAACGGTGAAGGATAAAAGAGACCCACTCACAACACCGGGGGTTTATCGCATACCATGCACATGTGGGAGTGTATACACAGGAACAACGAAGCGATCTATAAACACAAGAATTGCAGAACATAAGGCTAGCTGTCGAGTAGGCCATACGGATAAATCAGCGGTAGCCGAACATGCGATTGAGGGGGGAAGTCACAGGATCAAGTTTGAGGAAACTCAGGTTCTTGCCGCAACGTCTGCATACCATACCAGACTTAACAGAGAAGCCATTGAAATACAAAAACATCATAATAATTTCAATAGGAAAGAAGAAACACAGAAAGTCAACCGGACATGGGTACCCATCCTAAAGGACCTGAAGACACTACCATATCGCGAAGGGGCGGGGTTACCAACGCTACCTGGTTGGGCCACGTCACCATTAGCAGGTATAAATACAGGTGCAGTTCCACCAGCCGTCAGTATTTTGGAAGTCGCCGAAGTGAAATAGCTTCTGAAATGCCATCCACTCGTGGTGGCGAAACGTCAAGCTTTGACGCTAAACAACGCCTGCCTAAAAACCCAAGAACCACAAATTAATTAACCATATCATGTTAATACACAGATTGTTATATCACTGTGTCAGCTTCCCGATAGCGTGAGAGCACCAAACACTTACTATTGTAAATAATCTACCGCGTTACCAGAGGCGGAAGTTAATGGCATTAGGTGGTTGGCTGTCTGGAAGCCCAGCAACCTTCCTCTTTTAGTAGTAGTAGTAGTAGTAGTAGTAGTAGTAGTAGTAGTAGTAGTAGTATTTATTAATCCATTTGAGAGCTTACACAAGCTATTGTACAAGTCAAATGAGAAATAATTTACAATTACAATAGTGAAGCTGAGATGTACTCATCTACAGAGTACGCACATATATTTAATAAATATTTCCTGACATATTTTTTAAACAAAGCATAAGATGAGATTTGTTTACATTCATTGGGCAAGACATTATACAACCTCAATCCCAGTGTCACAGGTTCGCTCATGGCAATATTCAAACGCCGATGTGGCACCACAAAATTGTTGTTTGATCTTGTATTGTATGAGTGCAGATTAGATGCTTTTAGAAATTTGTTTTTATTTCGGAAAATATTCAGCAATAGTTCGTTGATAAAAATTGATGGAAGAGGAAGTATTCCTAAAGATTTAAAAAACCCTCTGCAGGACTGTCTTTTGGAAGCATTCATAATGCATCGAACTATGCGTTTTTGTACTAGAAATACATGGTTGGCTGCAGCGGAACCACCCCATATTAGCACCCCATACATTAGTCTGGAATGAATATTCCCATAATAGTAGTTAACCAAATCCGAAATACTTAGTACTGTTCTCAACATTCGTATTTGAAAGCATTGTTTACTCAAAATATCTACCACACCATCACAGTGGTTCCTGTATGTCAATGTTTCATCAAAAGCTATGCCTAAAAACTTGATGTGATTTTCTGTATCTATTCGAGTATTAGAGATTTCTATACTATAGTTAGATGGACGTGAATTTTGCGGAGTACGGAAAGAAACATAGTTTGTTTTTGACAAATTAAAATGTAGTAAATTTTGATTAAACCAATACTGCAGATTTCTTACATTTTTGTTAGCGATATCATTCAACAGACCACTATCCTTGTTTGACATAATAAGTGTGACATCATCAGCATACAGTGTTACACGCCCACCAGCTATACATTCTGGGAGGTCATTCATATATATGATGAACAAAATTGGACCTAGTACCGATCCTTGCGGAACGCCAACATTGTTGGTAAGATTTGTGTGTGATTTATCATGGGTGGATGTAATCTCGCCAGAAATGATTGGTTCTATGCAGGCTGTACGTGCTACGAGGGAGTTCAGATAAGAATACAGCATTTCGGTAAAATTATAATTTTTGTATTTTTGCCATGTTTTAATGCTTTTTGACCCTATGTGCGGCGCCACTGTAGTCAAGCGGCTGGTGGCATCTCGTTGTAAATCGTGACATGATGAGAACGTAAGGGGCACCTGAGGCTGCTCCCTGGAGAAAAACTCCGGCTTCGCGTGTCCGCTAACGAGATGCTTTTGTCCGCCCTCGGTCACTGGACTAATGATTCCAATGTATGTGTCGCCATTCACGTAGAAGGGACCTTTTGAGAGATTCTTAGGCACAAAACCACATAGTATCAGATTATACACGATTTTTTCTCAGTTTTTCCAGTTATAAATGAAGTACTCTTTTATCTGCCGTATTCATAGTCATTCCTTGAGTAGTACTTAAGATTCTCTTAGGTACGCGGTACGCGTAAACAGATCTTAAACTTAAGACAGATTATTGAAAAAGCCAGAGAGCATTATTTTCCCGTTTTTATCTGCTTTACGGACTATTCTAAGGCGTTTGATAACGTAAAGTGGCCTAACTGTGGGAAATCCTTATCTCCATGGGAGTCCCTTATCACTTAGTATTTCTCATACAGCAACTCTAATGAGTCTAGCTCAGCTCGTGTAAGAATTGATGGTAACCTGTCTGGTCAAACAGCAACCAGAAAAGGAGTTCGTCAGAGATGCGTATTATCTCAGATATTATTTAACATTTACTCTGAATTTGTGATGAGACAGGTATTGGACAACTGGAGTGGCGGTATAACTATTTGCGGAAGCAAAATACCTAACTTAAGATTTGCTGACGATACAACCCTTATTGCTGCTTCTCAGGAACAACACAGTGCAGCATATGGTCTTGGTATTAACTACAACAAGACCAAGGTTATTATCGTAGATAGAGAGCATGACAATCATCGAGCAATAAAGGCAATAGGCCGTTGTGAGGTAGTTCAAAGCTTTGTGTACCTCGGTTCTTTGATCTACAATTCAGGTAGCTGTGAGAATGAGATTCGACGGCGCATTCAACAGGCACGGGTGGCTATGACAAAGCTTACTAAAATATGGCGTGACCATAACATCACTGAAGCTACCAAAATGTCACTGGTTCAGTCTCTTGTGTTCTCCATATTTTTGTATGCCTCAGAAACTTGGACTGTTAAAAGGCAGATCGAGCTCGCATAGATGCTTTTGAAATGTGGACGTGGAGGAAAATGCTGAGAATTCCTTATACCGCCCATCGAACTAATGTTTCCATACTGGATGAGCTCGGTAATCCAAAGAGACTATGCTCCATTGTGTCTATGGGAATGCTTACATTCTTCGGACATATTCACAGAAGCGATAATATGCAGAAACTTGTAGTGCATGGTTACGCCCCGAGTGGGCGACGCCGTGGCCGTTCCCCTACACGCTGGGTGGATACGATGAAACAGTTGCTAGATATGAGTATCAAGAGGGCCACTGAACTGACAGTAAATCGCGAACGATGGCGAGCTACAGTTCTCAAAACTATTGATAATATTCGTGTCGGCAATACTCTAGCTCCGACTTAATGCATTTTACGAGTTCACAACATGTCTGTTAAGACATTGTGACTATGATGATTTCTATAAGTACAAATAATATAAGTAAAAGTATTGACATAAGTCGGTTTGAAACATATTGCATAATAATCAGGAACTTCAAGAGTTCTAAAACCATCCGCCCGAGCATCCGCCACTAGAATAAAGGACCGTCCACATATTTAGCCCAGGTGTGGTATTGAACACTTTTAAAAATTTAATTATTATTAAGTTGTTAGTTTTCAGTTTACCTATAGGTGTAACTAATTAGGTCTATTGAGCAGGTTAACATTCATGCAACTACCAGTATGAAATTTGAAGAAATCTGTTACACACTCGAGAAGTGAAGCGTTAATGTAAGTCATTTAAACAAAAATTAACTTAAATTTAATGCCTCCAAGACCCAGTATTGTACGCTATCAAACAAGAAGTGCCCAAGCCAACACCAGGTTCTAATGAACAACCAGGCTTTGCCAAGGAGTCACCTATTCAAGCTGTTAGGAGTCAACATTACAGAAAATCTGATCTGGCACGAACACGTCGCATCAATTGCAACAGCTGCTGGTAAAAAGCTTGGGTACCAATTTAGAGCCAGAAAGTATTTCTCACCATGTAACCTCCTCACGCTATATAAAGCCCAGATAAGACCTTGCCTGGAGTATTGCTATCATGTCTGGGGAGCTGCTGCCCCTACTACCCTGTCTATACTAGATGCCGTTCAGAGAAGGGCAATTCGACTAATTGGCGATCCGGCCTTAACGCTTCACTTTCTCAACGGCGTGTTGTTGGTGACCTCTCACTCTTCCACCGATATTCCAACGGAATCAGCTCCTCTGAGCTATCCTCTATCGGTCCGCCGCTCACTGCTCCTATCCGATGTACCCGTGCGACCGCTGCATCTCATCCTAAGACGGTCGTTCTTCATACATCAAGAACTGAGCGGTACAACCGCACATTTATTCCCGGGGTGTCCAAGGCTTGGAATGTACTTCCAGAAGATGTATTTATTGGGCCTGCGGGTATTGGCCCATTCAAATCTCGCGTTAACAAACTTCCCCTAACATAACCCTTTCACAGCAGCCGCGGTACTCTGGTATTTAGGCTCTGCCTGCGCGGTCTGTCAGTTATAAAGAAAACTATTTTACATTCCTGTAATGCCGTTTTTGAGTATATACCACGGAGATAAAGGACTAGGCGAAAATCTTAATTTAGAGACACTATACCTAATCTCGAGTGAGATCCCCGCTCAAAACGAAACAATATATATTCGGAATATATCCCAATAACGTAATGGGATATTTCGAGGCGTGGATATAGACACTGTATGTGTTTTCGGGTTTTCTTACTGTTCCATTGGCTATTGTTCTTTATATTCTACCAGCTAATTTACTAATGCGCTTACCATTTTATCACATCTATCCTCCGTCGCTTTACTAAATGAATTTTTGTCGACCGAACTGGGGAAGCTGCATATATTGATACTTGGTTTCCGACGGTAACTATCAAATATATGTGCGCATGATTCCTATGTAAAGGAAGTACTATCACTGCTTAAGCAACAATGTATTGTTCCATTGATCATATATTTAGGGTTTGTTTCTTTGATACTCTCGGTTTAATGGCCCATAATCAAAATCAAAACGACGAAATGTGCGCATGATTCCTATGTAGCGAAAGTAGTATCACTGCTTAAGCAACAATGTATTGTTCCATTGATCATGATTTTTAGGGTTTGTTTCTTTGATACTCTCGGTTTAAATGGCCCATAATCAAAACGACGAAATAGAATAAAGAGATGATAAAAATTCCTTACAACAAATCAACTCTTCCAGAAACAACTGCGATAACATTTCTAAGGTCAAAGAGAAGCTGGAGTATGGCAGTAATACACATTTTTTACAGTCTACTGGCTCCCGCAATTTATTAGAGGTTAAAAATTTCCAGGACAATTAAAAACCCTGATATGAAACAACAACAACCAACGACTGTTGCTCCAGCACACAATTATCAATCATATTTATGTAATGGTGTAAACAAGTAGTAATTTGCATCGAAGTCGATACTGACTTACTGGAGTCCTTCTATTTTTCAATATCTATCAGCAATATTGCAAAAAAGGAATACTGTCAAATCAGATTTAAATTTTCTGCCATTTAAGCTATGCTTTATAATTTGAACAAATTTTAATTCACTCTTAATTTTTTGCGATCTTGCTAATAGGTACTGGAGAACTTTCAGAACTCCAGTCATAGGTACTTTTGAGTTGAGTTTTGACATTGCATAATTTTTTTATGTCATTAAATGTGAAATTTTGTTACAACATTGTCTAGTAGTTTTCGTTTCATTCCAAAATGTTTAATGATTTTGGAAATTGCTAATCTCTAGTACATTGCAATAGCTAGTAGGCCGTGAAAAAATCTATTTCTGCCATACTCCAGCTTCTCTTTGACCAAAGATATGTTGCCGCCGTTGTTTCTGGTTAGTGTTTGTTGTGAGTGTTTTTTTTGTCTAGTTCGTGTATATTTTTGTGCTACTTCTTCTACCTGAACAGGTTTTTGTTTATATTTCATGGTCTGCTAGGTTGCTTATAGGTTGGAAAACCGAGGAACACCGATTTGGTTGAAAATTTGAAATTAACTAAAAACTATCAGAGGTTTATATTCACAACCTTATATCATTAGAAAGGCTACCAAATTCTACATTTAACCGTATAAAAGAATTAGGCATTCCCATTTGAAAAAATCAAGTTATCGCTCATCGAAGTTTCCTTAATTAATCGACCGATTTCTCCAAGCATAAACGTAATTTAAATTTCAGAGTCTCATCAAAGCTGACGCATTTTATGCTTAGTAATACGGCAAAGTCACAGCCTTCTAAGTTTTATAATCTCTGCGATATTAAGTTTTTCCTGATATCTACTTATACCGAAAATGGTGATTTACACCTAAACGGTTCGCTTTAAGTTCCATGTATGATACATAAAGTAACACTAGAATTCACCATGGAATCCGAATATGCAATAATATATGGAGTGTTCCATTTAAAAAAAACAACTTTGGCACGTTTCGTGTCTTTGGGACACCCTGTATAACATGAAAATATTTCTAAAATTTAGCCTTTATGGGTGTCTATCATTTTCTTTTTTATCAAATACTTTAGCCATAATGCTCCGTGTCGAATAACGTGAATAACCCTGTATATGTATTTGGGATTACAGTTCAATAAAGCCGTGACGTCCGCATCAGTTTCTTACTGTTGGTAAGGCACATATCTCTGTTGAATAAGTAATAATCCCAATCTAATATTTTCGTGTAGCCCATCACGCTTCCCTGGTGAGAACTTTTCCTTGTCCATCGATCATCACTTCAATTTCAATTTGGCCCCGAGGAGTGACATGTTTAATTGGCTCGCAGGGACAAACATGTCTTGCCTTCGCTGGGCATTCGCTGTCACGCGGTGGCTCCTGCGGGACCCTGTGTCTTTCCGGAGGACGTGGGATGACCCCCGTGACCTTAGGATAAACGAAAAATAAACGGTATCGGAGATGATGGAATTTCTGTAGGAGCTACGTTTCAGTTTAACGATCTTATAAAAATACAGTATTCAAAATTTTGAATAGAGCTGTGTTGCTTTACAAAATTTCATCATCATCATTATTGTTTATTGTTCTTATTGTTTATTGATAATGATATAAAGATACATAAATAATATACAGGCTATATATAAGTTAAAAAAAAATACCCTACCAAACAGCAGCTGACGCTAGGCCACGAGGCCTGTCTTGTGAGCCGCAGTTCCAGCAGAGCATTTAATTGATATAACAAGAAACCTATTGGTGTAATAAGTAATAAGTAATTCTGGATGGAAGTAGGCAGCAGTTCGAGCATGTCTATGAGCCAATAGAAATAAAATAAATAAAATATATAAAAAAATCGGTTTGATTAGAAAAGCATTTCGAATAGAATAATTAGAATTGATTTGGATGATATTATATAATATATATAATATATTGTTTAACTTCCTTTTTGAAGTTGTTGTAGTTCGAAATTTCCTTCAATCTTTTTGGAATGCTATTAAAAAATTTGGGGCCATAAAAAAGAAAACAATTTTGAGTGGTAGATTTACTAAAAAAGTCAACTTTAATGTTCATATTTTCATTGGCCCTTGTTCTTACGGTGTGTACTTGCGAAAAATTTATTTTCTCACTGTACATTCTTCTTAAGCAGCTAAAGATATATATTGAGCGAACGTTGAACAATTCGTTTTCTTCATAGTCACAATGTTTTGACAGACATGTTATGAACTCGTAAAATGCATTAAGTCGGAGCTAGAGTATTGCCGATACGAATATTATCAATAGTTTTGAGAACTGTAGCTCGCCATCGTTCGCGATTTACTGTCAGTTCAGTGGCGCTCTTGATACTCATATCTAGCAACTGTTTCGTCGTATCCACCCAGCGTGTAGGGGAACGACCACGGCGCCGCCCACTCGGAGCGTGACCCTGAACTACAAGTTTCTCCATATTATCGCTTCTGTGAATATGTCCGAAGAATGTAAGCAGTCTCATCGATACAATGGAGGATAGTCTCTTTGGATTACCGAGCTCATTTAATATGGAAACATTAGTTCGGTGGGCGGTATAAGGAATTCTCAGCATTCTCGACGAAACAGTTGCTGGATATGAGTATAATGAGCGCCACTGCACTGACAGTAAATCGCGAAAGATGGCGAGCTGCAGTTCTCAAAACTATTGATAATATTCGTGTCGGCAATACTCTAGCTCCGACTTAATGCATTTTATGAGTTCACAACATGTCTGTTAAGACATTGTGACTTTGATGATGAGGTATATCAGAAGTGACCGTACTGATGTCGAGGTGCCAGAAATGTGCCTGAAGTGTGGTCAGTATTCTTGGTGCGTACCGAAAATACTCACTCAGTACAGTGGTGTTGCATAGAAACACCACCAAGCAGCATTTTTTACTTTTGAATCCTGACCGTCGGTACCAAATATTTAGTAAAACAATCTTGGGATACGGTCAATCATTATATTTCTAAAATATAATTTTTTTACGACGTTTCGACGCTTCTATTAGGCGTCATCTTCAGGTATTAAAACTAAAATAAAATATCAAAAATGTCAAACAGATACAAAATGATTAGCATTCACAATTAATTTTTTTTTTAGACAAAATTACAATTTAAAACAAATAATTAAAATGCAACAGAAAACTTACATTATAGAAATATTTTTCAATGCCCTATACACCTGGACTCTCCGAAAACATTAATAAAATTTTCAATAAATTCAACGTAAATGTTGCCCATACTGCCACGACAACAATCCGTACAGTATTTTCAAGCCTGAAACCTTCATTAGAAAAGGACATGCATAGCAACTTGGTTTATGAAATACCTTGTAAAGATTGCCCCAACTTATACATAGGACAAACTAAGCAATATTTAAATAAACGCATATATAAACATAAGTACGATATTAAAAATAAGAACCTGAATTCTACCGCCCTCAGCAAACATGCTATAGAAAAAAAACATATACCATCGATTTTAACAACGTTAGAACTTTATGCAAAGAGAAAGATTGGTATAAAAGAAACATCTTAGAGATGATACATATAAAAAGAAGTTCTAACAGCATGAATTTCAGGACAGATACAAGCAATCTTTCATGCATATATGCAAATTTAATAAATGGAACATAGCCTATACTTTCTTCCATCTTATCAATATTTACCTTCCTCGATATTTAATTATTTTTTTATGTTTTGTACTTGTATATATTTTTAAACGGATATTTTATCAGCTGGATATTTTTGTTCCACCACGCCAGTCTCTCACTGAAGACCAAATTGCCAACACCACCCGGCATAATACATATGACTGTTGCGGTATAATGTAAGTTTTCTGTTGCATTTTAATTATTTGTTTTAAATTGTAATTTTGTTTAAAAAAAAATTAATTGTGAATGTTAATCATTTTGTATCTGTTTGACATTTTTGATATTTTATTTTAGTTTTAATACCTGAAGATGACGCCTAACAGAAGCGTCGAAACGTCGTAAAAAAATTATATTTTAGAAATATAATGATTGACCGTATCCCAAGATTGTTTTACTAAATATTTGCCACCAAGCAGTTGCTTATTGACGATTGTTTGATTAGATTCTGAACGACGTAATCCATTGTTATGACGACGTCGCGTCAGTGCGTCGATCTCCATCAGAAATTTAGAAGAAGAGATGCAGTCAGTGGAGCGCTGAGACGTCACGGTTTCGCTCACCCCGATCCCCTTCAGTTTCCGGCAAAAATGGAAAGGAGCTGGCTATACGGAAACAAAGGCCGACACAGCTCAGGGATTTTACTAATGGGATTAATTGAGACATGAACAAAGGATCACTACATTTATAAGAAACAGCTCCTCAAGTCAAAAATAAAATGAGTAGGAAACATTCATAACATACAGGGTGAGTTTTTAATACCGGCTCAGTCAATAACCTCACTACTGTAGAAGATTGCAAAAATAGTTGTACTAAAAGTTGTAGCCACCGATATGCTCCTTGCTCAGAAAATATTTTGATTTGTACAGGGTGATCCATGACAACGTGGTGATGCAAACATATTTTTAAATGAGACACCCTATATATTATCCCATTTTTAAATTCTACTAATAATATGAGGTATTATAACAGTGTTACAGGGTATTTCAAAAGTTATAACCATTTTTGTATCCAAATCGCTGTCAAACGTACTGTATATAGAAAGTAATGAATCAAAAATTATTTTTTTTACACGAAAAATATTCTCTAAATCGTTGAGATAAGTATGCTGAGGAAACAATTTTGTAGGCGTGATGCATAATTATTAAGCACATTTATCAGGTAGCCTTTGAAAAATTAACAGTTTTCATAACCTACTCAATAATTCCGTACTGTGTGAAAAACGAGCTTCAAAAATTGATTTTTCCATTGGGGGTATTTAGGAGAATCTTTGAGAAATTTTTAATTTGCAACGTATTTCACGTGTTAATAAATCAGTCGTCTCAATGCAAAACCCGACAAGTCCACGGCAAATTTTACAGAAATCAAGAAAAACAGATCAAAGTCTTATTACGAGCGAAAATAATACTAAATCGAGGGTATGATAATATACGATGACTTAGGATGTTGTCTTCGCCCCAAAATCTGGGGCATATGGTTTTTCTGACTTTTAAATTCGGACACGTCGGGTTTTGCATGTTAGGAACTGTGACATGTCGTGTTTTGACTGTTATTTTTGTGGAATCGGATCAAAATAAATAAAGCACTTATCAATTTGGATTATTTTACTGAATATAAAGGAATCTAATCAAACACTGTGCTCAACGACAGAAACTATAAACATAAAGCTAGATATTAGAAGGGATACATTTCAAGGGTTACAAGGTTTAAACGTCAAAATCTAAATTTTCTGACAAACAAAAGTCTTCAGAACTAGCAAATGCATTTTCACAATTAGCTTCGACCATTCTGCATTAATGTGAACCTAGCTTCTGTTGAAGTAGGCTCTCCAAAATCCGCATTCAAAGCATTTTTCAAAAAACATGGTCATTTTTATCAATAATTTATCAGTCCAGCATAAATTAATCTCATTCTCTCAGTAAACTGAAAAACACAAGTATTCACCACAACGTATTTTCAGCGACTGGATAAAACAAAAACACACAACGGTCAGAATACCTCATGTGATCGACATGTGACTTGCTTCCGTTGTCCGTATTGGCTCCTGTGGACATGTCGGTGTTTGAAATGAAACACCGCTTGGACTTGTCGGTGTTTGTACCAAGTCTAGTTTTCTCAGCCAAATATCTCATGTCTAATGTCGGGTTTTGTAAGCGAAAAATATAGAAAATGGTAGCGCTTCAAATAATGAACAAAATGGTATATATAAACTCTATTTCGAAAAATTTGTGACTTGTCCGGTTTTGCATTTAGACGACTGAAATAACATCTGTTATATGAGCTGAATTCATCCAAACACAATATCATTTGAATATGTAATGGACTGGCAGTGGACATCTTAAATTCTGGAAATCTGAACGTTATTATCTAGGTAACAATAGAACTTTAAATGGCATTAATATCGTAGCCCTTGCCCTTTAGATTCATTACTATTCGCTGCGCTAGCTGTCCGACAGGCCACATCTACTAACTACACTTCGTCCTAATCAACATCGACCAGAAACAGCGGCGAAAGGGTCAACGTTGGCCCCTGGCCCCTCTATAAATAATTCCCGAACCGATGAATGTTCCAATTTGTACAGACTAATGAAATATTATCCCTTGGTTGGCCAGCCCTTTCGGTGGTCCTCACGGCTCGATAGGATGCCGGTTTGTGGTTTTTCCGGAAAATACAGTCGGACCTACTGCTTTTACGGGCGATTTAAGGACTTTTGGATTGTTGGCGAGGGTTTTAAAATAGATATGAAAGGGATGTGGCAAAAAGGTATGTTGCTGCTGAGAGATATTTTGTGAAGTTTAACAGGAATAACTTTGGTTGCATCTCCGATGTGTCGCAACATCAATCAGACGTATTAAAAGCTAGAAAGTCTACAGACGTTTCAGCTGATCGCCTAACCTGTTTCTTAGTTTACAAAGCATTGTACCTATGATTTACTTGAGCCCGATTTTATCAACATGCATATTTGACAAAGACTTTTCTATTGGATGTTGTTTAGCAAAAGCTTTCTGTTGGGTATTGAGGGCTATGTTAATAAGTATCATCCAATAGTATTTTATCGATATTGGAAACAAAATCTCAAAGCTGGATGACACTTTTATCACAAATATTTCAGAATTCATGGATAAAAATCATAGCAGAAAATCAGAACTAAGAGATTGATTTGCAAATGAATGCTAGATTTCTAATGTTTACCTTATAATTATTGTATAGTTACCAATCGCAGTTGCAGTCAGATTGATTGTAGACTGGATGCATGTTTGTTATAGATCTTCTTATAGAAATATTCACAGAGGATGTAAAGATTGTAAAGGCACTACGTAAAAGGCATCGTAGTGCAGAAACACGTTTATATAGACCACTTTTTTCTGACTATACAAAAGGTTTCTAGTTTAGGAAAAATAAGGTTATAGTTATACTTTTGCCAGATGGCAAACTTTGCTATTAAGAAGGATAGGCAACCAGTAATGCACACTTGTGAAATCGTATGTGCCTCGGTATGTGCCTATTTGCGAAAAGCAATAAAATGTTATTTTTCTCCCGTTTTACTATAATACCTACGTATATTGTAGATATTTATAATTATTATCAATTGTGAAATATTATTTTATAAAAACAATGCAGTAACATGAATTTCTTGTCATCATTATATCACCCATTTAGGATGGAAAATTAGATCGAAAAAGATATTAGATGGTTCATAATGGTCGATTGTATATAAAACATGTCATTTTTGACTTTTTTGAGGTAAATTTCAAGAGAAATCAATTATTTTCAGAGTACTTTGACAGATGCATGTTCTTGAATGCGCTATATTTAATTTGAAGTGATACATTTTGTTTATATTTGACACCTGTAGTTGCAGTATGCAACATTCTTGAGGAACCATTAATTTTGTAGCAACGTTTTTATTTCCACTTCCACTCATATTGTAATCCGAGCATAAAAACATTACTAAGCAGTCATTATTCATCCTTGATTCTGCTGAACTATTTTGAAGATCATCATCATAGTCACAATGTCTTAACAGACATGTTGTGAACTCGTAAAATGCATTAAGTCGGAGCTAGAGTATTGCCGACACAAATATTATCAATAGTATTGAGAACTGTAGCTCGCCATCGTTCGCGATTTACAGTCAGTTCGGTGGCGCTCTTGATACTCATATCTAGCAACTGTTTCGTCGTATACACCCAGCGTGTAGGGGAACGGCCACGGCGCCGCCCACTCGGGGCGTGACCCTGAACTATAGGTTTCTCCATATTATCGCTTCTGTGAATATGTCCGAAGAATGTAAGCATTCTCATCGACACAATTAAGGATAGTCTCTTTGGATTACCGAGCTCATCCAATATGGAAACATTAGTTCGATGGGCGGTGTAAGGAATTCTCAGCATTCTCCTCCACGTCCACATTTCAAAAGCATCTATGCGAGCTCGATCTGCCTTTTTAACAGTCCAAGTTTCCGAGGCATACAAAAATATGGAGAACACAAGAGACTGAACCAGTCACATTTTGGTATTTTTTTTTATGATCGGCCTCTCGCAAAGGCTGAAAGCCTATGGCGCTGTAGAAGCGCTGCTAGAGGACAAGAATCGGTTCAAGTTAGATTTGAAACGCTGCAGGTTGTAGCCGTCGGGAAACAAATTCCCTGGCAGCTGATTCCACAGCGTTGAAGTTCTCCAAAAGAAGGAATGCTGGAGGAGACTAGTTCGGGGAGTAAGGACCTCGACCTGGCAAGGATGAGCTCGCAGAGCTTCTCTAGTGTTCCTAGTTCGGACAGCCTGTGGTGTTATTATCTGAGAGAGCTCACTCGAACATCTTCCGTGATAGAATCTGTAAAACAGGGATAGGTCAGCCACCCTCCTTCGATGTTCCAGGCTGTGGAGGTCCTTTGTGAGGTTAGGCGTATCGATTAGTCTAATCGCTCTTTTCTGGATAGTGTCCAGAAGCTTTAGAGAGTGCTTCGGAGCGCATCCCCACACATGGGAGCAATACTCCAGCGCTGGTCGGATCTGTGCCTTGTAGAGCAGCAGCAGTTGCTCTGGTGTATACAACTTCCTACAGCGGAACAAAACTCCAAGCTTCTGGGATGCCGTTTTAGCGATACTGACGACGTGGTCGTGCCAGGACATGTTATTGTTTATGTTGATTCCCAAAAGCTTGACGGAAGGTGATTCGACTATGGGGTGACCCTCCATTTCCACGGTTGGTAAGCCATCGTGAGACTTCCTTGTAAGTGTTGTTGCCTGAGTTTTTTGTACGTTGAACTGTACTTTATTTGCTAATCCCCACTCGACAATTGTTTTGATATCTGCGTTGATCTGTGAGGCATGCTGCTGTCGCCGACGTACCGTCTCCTGGGATGATAACCGTCTCCTGGGATGATAGGTAGCTTTAGTGATGTTCTGGTCACGCCATATTTTAGTAAGCTTTGTCATGGCCACTCGTGCCTGTTGAATGCGCCGTCGAATCTCATTCTCACAGCTACCTGAATTGTCGATCAAAGAACCGAGGTACACAAAACTTTGAACTACCTCGCAACGGCCTATTGACTTTATTTCTCGATGATTGTCATGCTCTCTATCTACGATGATAACCTTGGTCTTGTTGTAGTTAATACCAGGACCATATGCTGCACTGTGTCGTTCTGAAACGTTCAATAGAGCTACTAGTTCTTCCAGAGAAGCAGCAATAAGGGTTGTATCGTCAGCAAATCTTAAGCTAGATATTCTGCTTCCGCCAATAGTTATACCGCCATTCCAGTTGTCCAATACCTGTCTTATCACAAATTCAGAATAAATGTTAAATTTTAATGTTTTGAAGATAGTCTAGCACTAAAATGGAAGCTAAAACTGATAACCATGCCATTATTGCAATATAAACATATCATGAACACGGCTACTTGCTTCCAATCACTTTTTCTTACCCTTTAGAAGTACTCTTTGATTGAAAGACTGTTTGGAAGCAAGGTAATCACAGAGGTATGTCAGGCAGTTTGACAGATTTGAGCTGCTATACAAAACAACTTCCTTATCCAAAATAAGCCGTATTGTCACTTGTAGTAGAGAAATGCTGTTATTGCAAATATTTTTTCAACATTATCAACTTCTAGGAGTAATAGCAATTTAAAAGAGCGACACCTTTGGGACGCTACATCATAATCATAAAGTGATAAGGTTAGTGAGGTAGCAGGCCATGAAAAACCGTGTAAAACGGGTAGGGATACATAAAAGGGAAGTAAGGAGATTGTGTCGAAAAACTCGACCTTATTGGCTCTTATCGTAAAGATCAATTTTGCAAATTAATGGTGTAAGTTGTGCTTGTAGCTTCCTTCATCTCGGTAAGCTGAGGGTTTTTAATGCCGAGCGAGGCTAAACAAGCGTGTTATCTCAGGAATGACTATGAATTAGGTTGTTGCAGGGAGTAAACTTCGCAGCTGCAGTAAGAGTGTATTCAACTTAATGTTAATTTATATGAAAGGCGCTGGTTATCGTATGGATTTATCATTTTTACTGACGGGGAGTAACTGTTAATGCAGTTTCTAGGTATTCGTGTGGCTTGACTTTCAGTCTGTGAGAAATCCTTATCTTCATGGGAGTCCCTTACCACTTAGTATTTCTCATACATCAACTCTATGAGTCTAGCTCAGCTCGTGTAAGAATTGATGGTAACCTGTCTGGTCAAACAACAACCAGAAAAGGAGTTCGTCAGGGATGCGTATTATCTCCGATGTTATTTAACATTTACTCTGAATGTCTGATGAGACAGGTATTGGACAACTGGAATGGCGGTATAACTATTGGCGACGGAAGCAAAATATCTAACTTAAGATTTGCTGACGATACAACCCTTATTGCTGCTTCTCAGGAAGAACTAGAACAACACAGTGCAGCATATGGTCTCGGTATTAACTACAACAAGACCAAGGTTATTATCGTAGATAGAGAGCATGACAATCATCAAGAAATAAAATCAATAGGCCGTTGTGAGGTAGTTCAAAGTTTGTGTACCTCGGTTCTTTTATCGACAATTCAGGTAGCTGTGAGAATGAGATTCGACGGCGCATTTAACAGGCACGGGTGGCCATGACAAAGCTTACTATAATATGGCGTGACCATAACATCACTAAAGCTACCAATATGTCACTGGTTCAGTCTCTTGTGTTCTCCAAATTTTTGTATGCCTCGGAAACTTGGACAGTTAAAAAGGCAGATCGAGCTCGCATAGATGCTTCTGAAATGTGGACATGGAGGAGAATGCTGAGAATTCCTTATACCACCCATCGAATTAATGTTTCCATACTGGATGAACTCGGTCATCCAAAGAGACTATCCTCCATTATGTCGATGATAATGCTTACATTCTTCGGACATATTCACAGAGGCGATAATATGGAGAAACTTGTAGTTGAGGGTCACGCCCCGAGTGGGCGGCGCCGTGGCCGTTCCCCTACACGCAGGGTGGATACGACGAAACAGTTGCTGGATATGAGTATCAAGAGCGCCACTAAACTGACAGTAAATCGCGAACGATGGCGAGCTACAGTTCTCACTATTGATAATATTCGCGTCGGCAATACTCTAGCTCCGACTTAATGCATTTTTTACGAGTTCACAACATATCTGTTAAGACATTGTGACTATGATGATGACTCAGCAAATATTAGATGTTTAAAAATTATTTTTAGTGCACGTTCAAATAAAACTTCTATTTTTGTTTTTAGTTCCTAGTCTAATTTAACATTTTATGAGATTTTGTTATGAACGAGAAAAATATCGACACCTTCCTAACCTCAGTTATTCCACATAAAGCGCTCTGATATGATCATCAATTCGAAGCTTTATTTTTAACGACCTACCCTTGCTGTGAACTCTCAAGTTATTGGTCTCGAAAACTTTAAGGGTAAGCCCACTCCAAGTTTATTGAAGACGCCAGCCTCTGTGAAGGGAGTCGGGCATATTCATGTCGCTCTAGAAATTAGTAAATCAAAAGATTCATGAGACGGGGAGCTTATATGCATATATGTTGGAGACCGGTCAAAGCCGAAGGCATCTCCAACGTTTAATGGAAGGGAGGCATGAATAAGTCCATGGACAGATAAGATGCGGGTTGCTAGATGTAGTCATCAAAATTAACAATATTAAAATTATTCATCAAAACCAAAGTAGCCGTTTCTTTATTCAAAAAGCATCATGTTATGTTATGGCTCGCTACCGGGTGCACTATTAGTTCTAAAATTAAGAACAAAGTTTATCCGCCGTAGTGATGTATTAAGAAAATTAAGCCAAATATACAGGGTGAGTTTTTAGTACCGGCTCGATCGATAACACCGTTAGTATAGAAGATAGCGAAAAAAGTTGTATATAAAAGTTGTAGCCACGGATATGCTCCTTGCTCAGAAAATATTTTGATTTATACAGGGTGGTCCTTAACTACGTGGTGATGCAAATATGATTTTTTTTAAATGAGATACTCTATATATTATTCCATATTGAAATATATTTTCTGAGCAAGTAGCACATCTGTGGCTACAACTTTTATATACAACTTTTTTCGCTATACTGTACTGTAGTGGAGTTATCGACCGAGCCGGTACTAAAAAACTCACCCTGTATATCGCAGCAGGATTTCATCAAAATCGGTAAAACAGGCGGAGGAGAAATCAATAAAAAACGACAAATTTGAAATTTCAAAATCGACCGAATTGCGTTTTTAGATGGTTCAAAGGTCGCTAATCATTGTATGGGTAAAATCAAGCTCGACAGATTTTTTGGAACGACGGTCAACACGACGGTTTTTCGGCACACACGGACCGAAATGAGTGTGATCGGTTGGTACGTCTTGCAAACCTGATGAAAAAGAACGATCCCGACTAGCAAAGACGCACTATAAGCCGCGACTAAAAGGACTGTTCAGTTGTGAAGTTGTACTGTTGTTTCCTAAACACTAATTTGCTGGTTAAATGCTGTCCAAAATGCCATTTTGCTCCCAGCAGCATATTTGTTCTTTAACGAAGTGTTTAGAACGTTCTTGTAGCAACTTTGTACAACATCTTATGCGATAAATTTGGAACTGTTGTAGAAAAGCTTTTTGAAGCATTTATATGCAACAGATCACCTGCCTGCATAAAATAGCTACGTAAGAGCTCTGTAAGAATGACGTTCCGAGCTGTCCAGCTCCTTCTGTTACTACATTACTATTATACAGCAAACCTTCATCTTGTTGCTTTAGCATGCGAAATGTGTTTTCTAATCAGCACATTGCTCTCAGCAGTAGCTTTTGTACAACTGTGGTTTAAAGCTGTTTTTGGCAGCTATATTATTGGAGAGATTATCAAGCAGAAAATGTTAGTCTGGTATATTTTTGTTGTTTAATGTAGGTATCTAGAAACAGCTTTATAGCGTTTTAAGTTCTGATAGGTATTTTGGGTTAGACGCATTTGTGAATTAATAGTTACAATGTCTGATTTTACGAAGTGGAAAATAGTTAAAAGAATTGCCGTATTCCATATAAAAACGTAATTTAGAAAATAATACGCCCAAACCTGCTAGTAGAAATTCCAGTCGAGGTCACAACCACTGGCAAGAAAACAATAACTCCAAATAATACACAGCGCAAACAAATAATATTGGCTTGAAGATTTGGAACCTATTGAACAATGTTCTTTATATATAAGCTATATTTCATAAAAGCACTATCTACTCTATAACTATTGCGAACTACTGCGAACGGGATCAAATCGCAACTCAGTGACTTACGGCTTGACTCGTCGGTGATGGATCTAGCCTAGTACATGGCAGCCGACTGACAGCTGTGAATTCAGAGCTACGCCAAATTGCTGTATAACAACTGCTGATTACATCATTCTATCATATAAGACGACAATCAATATGGATAATACTTTGACACTCATGAATATCATAACCAGCGGCCATATTGATCAATTATTTAAAAAAAAAAAAAAAGAACCGACTGAACGTGAGCGAGACGGTCGGTCGTGCGCGCCGAATCGCTAGCGACTAATTTATTAGGCGAAATATTTTTATAGTATTAGTTTTGACTAATGTGTTCGAAAACGTACGTACATCTGAAGTAAGTGTTTTGCAAAGAATTTTCGCTAAATTGGAATCAACATATATTTTATGAAACAAAATGCCTGTATTGGAATGTAAAGAATGCTAACACAACAACATCCAGTGGCGTAACAAATAACTTCACACTTCAGGTAGCGCAATAGTGCGTGACGATAGTACAGGATACAGGGCCAGCTTAAGCCATGATGGAAAGCAACAAATGCAATGCAATCTCTTTTGAGTGTTGCAAGACCAAAGAGCTTCTGAATTATATATGTGTTACATGTTGGAAGGTTTATCACAAAAGCTGCAGCACAAGGAAGAAAGACTTAGTCTTTTTGGGGAAGCACAGAATCTACTGTGGGAAAAAATGTGCCCAGAAAGCGGAAGAAGATGCAGAAGAAATAAATACCTTGAGACAGTGCTTAGCGGAATCTTTAAAGGAAAATGAAGATAAAAATAAGCACATTGAAAGGTTGAGAAGAAAAAGTAACGCATTCGAAGATGACGTCATAGAAATTGAAAATAGCTACAGGGAAGAAATTAATTCAAACCAAACAATTATCAATAATCTGAATGGTAAACTTAATGAAAAAGACCATCAAAACAGGATTTTGAGGGAAGAGATACAGAGACTGAAAGACCATGAGGAAAGCCTACGGAATGAAATATGTGTCTTACAGAGAAATCTGGCATCAATCACGAGTAAGACAGATTCACCAAACAAACAAAAAAATAGAGTGTCAGTTGACAATGAGAAAAACAAATGCATGAGAACAAGTAACCACCATGACACAACATCGGCCAACAACCATTCAACTTCAGAGTCAACAACTACGGCAGAAGTTTCAAAAGCTACTAGTATATCCCCAGAAGAAATCAGGATCCAAGGCGGTTTGTCGAATGGCGATGAAACGGCACCAACAGAGAAGTCCAAAGGAAGTAGGAACAAATCATCGAAGATTCTTATCTATGGGGATGAATACGCTAGATCCTTTAGGCAAGCATTAAACTTATGTATTGACAAACCTTTTAATATCGAGGCTAAATTACACCCATATATCGAATTTTCTTGTCTTGCAAAAAATTTGTTTCAAGATACTATCCACTACGGTAAAGATGACTTTGTCATTGTATTGGTTAATACAAACAACATAAGCAACACACAGTCACTTAATAGAGGTATCAGTAGTATTTTATCATTAAGTAAAACAACGAATCTCATATTCTTAATTGAAAGGAATAATAAAGCAGATAAAATCCTTATTAGTAAAATACTTAACCAAGTTACCACATACAAAAAAATTAATAGGAATTGTTCATTGTACTTTGATTATGACTTACGTACGCCAGGTATAAAAATGAAAATTATTAAATCGGTTAGCAGATACATTGTTAATAACTCGAGGTCCTCAATTGTCTTGAAAAGGGTCCCTGTTGGTCAGTATTTTCTCGAGGGACAATATCAAGCACGGACACAATGACCCAAAGCAGCTTATCTACCATTAGAAAGACACCTAACTTTTGTTCTACTTATTTAGCTGAACAAGCCGCAAATTCAAATCTAAATTGCAATTTTACAGACAATGATACTCCCTCTATTGAAAGATCTGTCAAGAGTAATAATAGCTTGAAATTATTACACCTTAACGTACAGTGCCTAAGAAATAAAGTTAGTGAAATTGAGTTGCTTCTCAATCAGTGTAGTTATGACTTCATCTTTTTGAATGAACATTGGTTAACTACAGACGAATTACAGACCTTGAACATTTGTGGATACTCTGTAGTATCTAGTTTTTGTAGGTCTATTAAACTTCATGGAGGTGTCAGTGTATATATTAATAACAAGCATAATGCAACTACATAGTATTAATAACAATATCTTAAAAGCTTCAAACGAATTACATTTTGAAATAGCAGGAGTTTTATGTTACGACGGGCTACAAATTTTAACTGTGTACAGATCACCTAATGGTGACTTTGATTTGTTTATGTATAAGCTGGAAATGTTGCTCAGTCAGTTAGATTACAAAAAGAACATAATCTTTACTGGTGATTTTAATGTTAAATTTAACAATAACGATAAGCTTGCAGATAGTCTGTGTGATCTTTTTGCATCCTTTGGAATGTACCCAACTGTTAAAGAAAATACCAGAAATAACTCTTGCTTGGACAACGTCTTCACTAATATTAATCAGTCTCATATCGAGGTGAATGTGTTTGATACTAGTTTTTCGGATCATTTAGCTGTTAGTTTTGATTTCACTTATACTTATGAAAAACAATGTAAAACAAAAATTATGTATAGACCCATCACCGATGAAGGGCTTTTCCTTCTTTACAATCAAATTGAGAATATTAATTGGCAGTTACTATTTGATCAAGATTCGAATATTGAAGAAAAATTTTCAAACTTTTTGGACAATATCGTTCATTGCGTAGACAGTTGTTTGCCAATGAAATCAAAACTAGTAGATAAGAGTAGCCCACCCAAAATTTACTGGTTTGATGACGAACTGAAACAACTGAGGGAAAAATTAGTTATTATGAAACAGTTTCATCAGGCTTTTCCAGAACTTATATCTAGAGAGGAGCTAAATAATCTTAGAAATAGGTATCGTTATCTAATAAAAATAAAAAGAAAAAATGCTGTTGACATGTATATAAATCAGGCTTCCAATAAGAATCTGGCAATGTGGAATTTGATGAAACAAAATGGAGGAAAACAAACATGTTCGAATAAAAAATCATCCACTCTTAACTCAGATAATTTTAACGAATTTTTCACAAACATCGCCAAAAATATTGTCAACCAACTTCCGAAGATGAATACTGATAGGTTTGAGATAACAGATCATAGTGATACCAGATTATCGTTCAGCTTTCGCCAAGTGAGTTACATAGAAGTTAGGGATGCAATATATAGTTTAAAAAATACTAAAAGCTGGGATCCTTACGACATTAATGTAAAAATATTAAAGACAATTTCAAATCTAGTCATTTTGCCATTAACAAAACTAATAAACATGTGTATTGAACATAACGTATTTCCCAATAACTTAAAATTAGCGAAAGTAGTTCCAATCTATAAAAAGGGGAGTGAGGAAGATCCTTACAATTATAGGCCTATTTCACTCCTCCCCATCATAGCTAAGATTTTTGAAATGCTCCTGAAAATGCAAATAAACGAGTACTTTGAATCAAATAACCTTTATTCCTCTGTTCAGTTCGGCTATCGTGGCAATACATCAGCAACGTTAGCTATAAATCATTTCAGTGACATTGTTAATGATGCTCTTGAAAATCATCGCTTTATATTTGCCGAATTCCATGACCTCACCAAGGCCTTTGATTGTGTTCAACACAACATACTACTCAAAAAATTAAAAACCTATGGATTTAGCAAAAGCAGCATATCCTTGATTGATTCTTACTTGTCCGATCGAAGGCAATATGTTGCGTATAATGGTTGTTCATCGGAGATCACTACAATTGAACACGGAGTACCTCAAGGCAGCGTGTTAGGGCCTATCCTGTTTTTAATTTACATAAATGATTTACCTGCCTGTACTAGTGGTGAATGCATCCTTTTTGCCGATGACACCTCCTCGATTAGTACGAGCAAAAATTATGACGAACTGTTAGCACAGGCAGAAAGTAATCGATTAGAACTACAGGATTGGTTTATTAGTAACAAACTGTCAATGAACCCGGATAAATCACAAAGTATTGTAATTAGTACTCGTCTCCATAACAACATTAGCCAAATTAGCCCAGTTAAATTTTTGGGTGTACTCATAGATAATAGCTTCAACTTTCAGCCACATATCAGGAATCTATCCAAGAAGCTGTCTAAGATTACATATTTGATTCGAAATCTTAACAATATAGCATCGAGGCGGTCCATGTTGCTGGCTTATTTCGGGTATTTTCAGTCAAACTCACAATATTGTATTTTGAACTGGGGTCATTCCCCACATGTTTCGATGATATTTGCAGTCCAGCGGCGATGCATCAGGATTATTGCAGGTTTGAATTACAGAGATTGTTGTAAAAATGCTTTTATTGACCTGAAAATCTTGACAATTCCATGTATCTATATACTGGAATGTATATTACATGTAAAACATAGATCAAACCAGTATACCACACACAATAATTTACATACTTATGATACACGTAATAAGAAAACTCTAGTGGGTCCATATAGCCGTCTGCAGAAAACAAGGAATGGGTCAAACTACTTTGGTATAGTTTTTTATAACGTGATTCCAGAGGCCATAAAGAACCTAGAGGCATCTAATTTTAAAAAAATAATGAAGTCGTTCTTGATCAAAAAAGCATTTTATAATTTTGATGAGTATCTGAATAGTGACTTCACAGAACTGTCTAGCTGAATCATACTTTTATATAAGAGTAACCAATCCAGTTTTTTCTGTACTTATACAGTTTGTCTTTTGTGTTACTGTACTATTGTTTTTTACTTTTTTTTTTGACTTGTGCAAGCATTTACATGTATTTAGCACCAATAAACTAAACTATACTATAATTAATCAATCCATGCTGCTGTGGAAGTTATTTAATTTTGTTTCAATAATTGCAAACTATATATTTTTATATAAATGCGCTCAAATGTAGCAATTGTGATGATTCCAATGTAATGACGACATAATATTCATAGGTTAGGTCTAACCATAGGTTAAAACTGAAATTTAATATAGAGCAGTGTTGAAAAATCAATCAAATACCGAGCGCGTGAAAAATATTATTTTATGCAAAATGCACAGTAAAATTTCGTGTGCAACTAAATCAAGCCCTCTGGATGCGTGCTGTCGGATTTGTCAAGGATACTATTCAATATTTTTAATGGCCGATATATTCACAAACAAGATGGATTCATAAGATATGACATGCGATTAGAAGCTAGAATAATTTGACTGTATAAAATATTTCTACTTCATTTATGCAATATTTAGAGGACCATTTAATTACATTAAAGTTGATTCATGCAACAAAACAACCGTGTAGATGTTGTAAAAAACCCAAGCACTACACAGCTTCTAGGGAACTGTCATGTAGTAGTAATGTAAGGACTCTTTTGCAGCTGCAAGAACGTTTATACAACTGTTGCTTAACAGTTGTAGGCAATCTTTATAGAACATCTTAAATGATTGAACTGCTCTATATGTTGTGCCCATTTTGCCTGTATAACTGTTGTGAGAACGTTTTGCAAACGTTCTTACAGCAAACGGTGCTGTTAAAGGAATGCTGTGTAAGCGTTCTTACAATTCTAAAAGGACTGTGAATTGTTAGTTGGGATGTCTGCGGGGCCCTTTAGCATCCGGCGGAAAGCCTATCAAATGGCATCCCACCAAACAAGCGTTCTCACACATCGACACCACACGCGTTGTGTTACACCCCCAATTAACCCCGATCTGTTAATTCCTGCTGCCTGCCATCGCTGGCTTCCTGCACACACTCTCACACTCACGCCGCCACCGTATTGACTGATCATTGACACCCCCCTCCCTTTCGCCTGCAAATAAACCCTGCGGTTAATCGCCAGTTAAACGGTTGGCCAGCCCCGTGTCGACTGGATTCGCTTAGGATGAACAGGTCGGTCTGACCTTTACCTGGGGATTATGGGTGGGTATATTGAGTAATTATCTATCTCTTTGATGGAGTGTATATAGAGAGCTGATCCACTAAATTGGCTTTAAGTCAGGTGGGTGCTCTAATATGAAAATTTTCCCAGTTCTTGGTGTCAGTGTGGATTTGAAGTTGAGCATCAGAGTAGCGCTGAATAAAAAAAAAGTTCTGAGCTATTAGTCATGCACAGATTGAAAGAAATAATTGATTTGATAATAGTTCACGCGCTATTTACAGATGGCTCCAAGTCTGAACTGGGAGCAGGAGCGGGAGTAGTGGGTACCAATCCAAGAGTTGAAATTTCAGTCAACCTTGGGAAGTATACCACAGTCTTCCAAGCAGAAATGATTGCCATAGAGCTGGGAGTCAGGGAACTAATCAAAAGGCCCCTGACAAACAGATCTATAAAAATCTTTTCAGACAGCCAGGCCGCACTGAAAGCACTGTGCTCCAGTCGGGTTAATTCAAGACTGGTATGGAGCTGCATGCACCTCCTCAACAAACTCGGAACGGGAAACAGGGTATACTTGATTTGGGTTCCGGGTCACTGCGGAGTGGAAGGCAGGCAATGTATTGGCCGACGCGCTAGCAAAAGGAGGAACTGAATCTATGTTCATAGGACCAGAACCATTCGCGGGCATTGCAAAAAGCACCGCTAAAAAGACCATCTCGGACTGGGTAGTGAGAAAAGCACTCCTGAACTGGCGAGACACACCAGGGCTACTGCACTCGAAGGTGTTTATAAGATACCCCTCCAGTCAGCCCCCCCCCCGAGGATCATGGAATGTAATAGGTACGACCTCCGCATTCTGGTCGGTCTGCTGACGGGACATGGTCGTCTAAGGTACCATATGCGGAAGTTGGGTCTTGAACAAACTTCAGACTGTCGCTTCTGCTACGTGGAGGACAAAACAGCGGAGCATATTCTTTGCTCCTGTCCAGTACTGGACAATGCTAGGTTCCAGACATTCGGATTTGCCCAACTGGAACCTCATGACTTCAAGGAAGTTTCACCCTTCACGTTGATCGCCTTCGTAAAGAGGTGCGGACGGTATGGTGAACTCTAAAAAGGTGTGAGCCACAATAGACACAATTGAGTCGCAGTGGAAGGAGGCAGCTCTGCCCCACTCACTTTCAACCTAACCTAACCTATAACAGTTTACCACTCGTTACTCCATTTACGTATTAGTTAGGATGTAGTCCAATGCTATAATTCAACCAACTCGATCAGTGACAGCCTTGGTTTAAAAAAATTATAATGCTGCCTATGCCGTGTGTTTGGTTGTATCAACAACTGGTTGAAATACAGAAAAATAAAAACAGCTTAAAAACGAACTCTGATTATCATAATTATCATGGCGGACTTGAACATTATTTGCTCAAGCCACAATTCAAACTTAAAATATACTTAAAATATCAACTTAAACTTGCTATGTTTTGAATTGTATAACATTTTGGTAAAAAAACGTTAAGAACCTCAATCATTTGTTATTCAAGAAAATATCAAAAAACGACTTGCTCTATCATTGATCTTATACAATAAATGAATATGTTGTTATTGGAAACACTAACATAGGTCTTATCGCATATACTTCTAATAATAATTATACACTTTAATTACGCTTTCTTTAAATCAAAAGCCTCTAGAGATCGAAAACTATCGACCAATTGCATTGACATCCGGCTTTTCGAAAATTTTTGAGTACGCCATGTTAGATAGACTCCTATTACACCTAAAGGAAAACGCCATTTTGTCACCCCGTCAAAATGGTTTTACGGTTGGAAAGTCAACCTCAAGTGCTATCCTCTCATTCCTAACGGAGGTGATAGAAAAATTGGAAGCCGGAGAGCGTCCTGTTGGGATTTTCTGTGATCTCAGCAGGGCGTTCGACTGCATTGATCACGATATAATGCGAGAAAGAATGATACAGTATGGAATTGAGGAAGTGCCATTTCGTTTGTTCTCATCTTTTCTATCAGACAGAAAACAATTTGTGCAGATGAGTAAGGCAGCTGGTACCTCAGTCAAATCAAGGGCGCTGGATGTTACTCTAGGAGTCCCCCAAGGTTCAATCCTAGGTCCCGTTCTGTTTATCATGTTTGTGAATCCCCTGTTGTGTGAAACCATTTACAGTAACCTCACAGCCTATGCTGATGATAATTCAGCCGTTGTAAAATCATCAAACGCCACTTCACCCGAGGAGGCTACAAATAGAGCTATTAATGAGCTAAACAATTGGTTTAACCGAAATAAGCTTCACTTAAATCTGGAAAAAACTCATTTTATGGTCTTTCACACTTCACAAACACGAACAAATCTAGATATTGACGTTAGCTGTCAGAATACGGAACTTGTTAGGCAAAGTAGTGTCAAATTTTTAGGAGTAACCATCGACGATACTCTTAGTTGGGCGGTGCATTGCAAAATGCTGTCTTCTAAGCTTGCTGGTATGTGCTTTGCCATCCGAAACCTTAAGTCAATCTTAACGCTAGATCAACTGATTTCTGTTTACTATGCAACGGTGCATTCTCGACTTTTATACGGTATTCAGTTTTGGGGCGTTTCTTCCCACGCACAAAATGTTTTTAAATCGCAAAAAAACATAATCCGGTGTATAGCTGGCGTTACAAGATCTACCTCTTGTGAGCCATATTTTAAAAAATTTGGAGTTTTAACTGTGCCGTCTATTGTGATATATGAAATGTGTATTTATGTATTTAATAATAGGGATTCTTTTTTGAGAAACAATACGTATCACACCTACAACACAAGAAATCAAAACCAATTTTTAACTGTAAATAATCGTCTTAATGTATCTAAAAACTTTTTGTTGAATTTGGGACCAAAGCTGTTTAATAAGCTACCTTTAGAGATACAAAATATAAGAACAATAACTCAATTCAAGAGAACATTAAAAGCATTTTTAATTGAAAAATGTTTTTACCACCTCAATATGTTTTTAGATTAGGTTTTTAGATGTTATGTATTTTTAAAATATATGTGTGTTTATATATATTTTATATAAGTGTTATCCTCTTAGGATCATTTCTTAAGACTGCGCCTTTATTAGGAATTTCCTTTTGACGATGTCCATATACATAAATTTGTATCTATGGAATAATAAAAATTTTGATTTGATTTGATTTGATATCTCTATCTATTTTTGCTTGTTTGTTTTCCTTTTTTCTCTCGTTATCCTCTAAATTGTGTGTTCTTTCATAGATCAAGTTCATATATTATTTTCCACTAATTTTTTTTTATTTTCTACAATTACAGTACAAAATGTTGCACTGTACAGTCCACACTCTAAGGCTAAGTACACACTAATTGAACTATTTGATTTCTCGCAACAACCCCCGATATTTCGGGATAATCGCAGAATAGACCGATCTCTGTGGTCGAGCTGAAACGCAGAAGACTGGCAGTGGCAGCTTCACCTTCAACGGATCTCGATACCATTACCTCTTGGGGGCTTAAGAATATGGTTAGATTTAATGCCTCCAAGACTCAGTACTGTACGCTCTCAAACAAGAGGTGCCCAAGCCAACACCAGGCTCTAATGAACAACCGGGCTCTGCCAAGGAGTCACTCATTCAAGCTGTTAGGAGTCAACATTACAGAAAATCTGATCTGGCACGAACACGTCGCGTCAATTGCAACAGCTGCTGGTAAAAAGCTGGGTACCTATTTAGAGCCAGAAAGTATTTCTCACCATGTAACCTCCTCACGCTATATACAGCCCAGATAAGATCTTGCCTGGAGCATTGCTCTCATGTCTGGGGAGCTGCTGCCCCTACTACCCTGTCTATACTAGATGCCGTCCAGAGAAGGGCAATTCGACTGGTTGGCGATCCGGCCTTAACGCGCCACCTTCAGTCACTTTCTCACCGGCGTGTTGTTGGTGACCTCTCACTCTTCTACCGATATTCCAACGGAATCTGCTCCTCTGAGATATCACCTAACAGTGTCGCATCTTGCATAATTTCTACAACAAAAGCCTCTAGAGATCGAAAACATACAACTAAAGTTTAAAGGGAACTCCAAGCCCTGAGGGGGAGGCCCTGTAGACTCTCAATGCTCAGTGGACATACGGATTGGGCTTTGATGGTATCCCCAGCCTTGCTAAGTATGGTTTATAAACTATTGGAAACACTGCTCCTCATTTCCTCAACAGAGTCAACCAAAAGATATTAGACATTTTCTCCATTCAACAAACAGGTGTCTGCTCACAGTGCAGCTATACAGACCAAGTACTGTCATTGACAACATATGTAGGGGCTGATTTTCTGGACAGGCCTACAATCGGCTGTCCCAGGAAAAAACACAGTATATAAAAAAATATATTCTGAGAAATCGGGTGTGAAAGTTCCTTCCTTATAACGATCACAATTAAGTTTATACTTATACTAATTTAAGTGGAATAAAAGAGTAATGCCTTGATTTAGTAATATTAGAGCTCTAATATGGAGGGACTCCAGAGAATGCTAAGAAATAAACAGGTTATTAGGAAGAAATTCATATATGTGTTTTGATCTTGATAATCTTTTAGATAATATAATTCACGAAAACAGTAGCTGCGTTTTTACTATATCGCATGTATGCATTCACGCAAAGTTAATAACAGCATTAACATAGTAAAATACCACAAATATTCTACATTTATTGCACAGGTAATTTCACAGGCAGTTACAAAACGTATACTCACCTTTATAATAGTTTTAATAATGGTGCAGAAAATAAAAACTGGTGACGAGAGTAACAGTGTGTTAAAAAAAGTTTTTGGTTAAATACATATTATGAAACAATAAGTTCTAATCCAAAAATTAACAAAAATTAAATTCTAACGCTGGCCAGCCTGATATCTATTCTACTACTACCTGGCTCCCCCCGGGTGGGGGCGGGTTAGAATATCTCCCATCGTATATCCTGCGTGTCGTAAAAGGCGACTAAAAAGAACCGAACAACTGTCGGTATAAGCAGTAACCTCTTCTCAACCAACAGCTTTGGGTGGACGAGTTGACAAGAGTCAGGACACCTTCTTGTCCTTGGGGTGAACAATTGCCCCTAAAGGCGGATGAACCAATATGTACGATTTGGTCAACGGCATGCGGATGCAGAAAGCAAATGGGAAACTACTGCATTAAAGATCTTTAAGATATCCCAAGAGAAACTCGTAAAATGAGTAACGTGAGAAACTATTGATAATATTAGTGTCGGTAACACTCTAGCTCCAGCTTAATGCATTTTACGAGTTCACAACATGTCTGTTAAGACATTGTGACTAAGATGGTGATAATTTAGATCACGCGATTGCTCAATTTCAAGGAGTTTTAGGCAAACCGCACGATGATTAATGTTTTTCATTTTAGGTACTAGATACCCGATTGTAGTAGATTTTTTCTCTGCATTTATATCGCAGTATGCCCAAGTTACCCTCTCAAAAACACTACCGTTTAAGCCGCCAAAACAAACTAAAACCATACTAAAACAAATGTCAAAACACAGCATTTACAATGGCCGTTACAAAATGATGATCCCTGATTGGTTGGTACATTTACTGTGTTTTAATATCTAGCTCGTATGCAGATACTGTGTTTTGGAACTTTGATAATTACTGTTGTTGTGCAGATAATGGGTTTTGTCAGTCAAAATCTCCGTTATTCCGGCATAAATTGAAGTTTTGACTGTTTAAACCTCGGTTTAAACAGATAGATCATGGCCCAGTATGCACAAATTCATCAGAACCTCAGTATATGACAAAAATGCACATACGGTGTTTTTCCTTGGGACAGCCGCAATAGCTGCCGCATTTATAGACTTAACGGCAGCTTATGACACTGTTTGGACACAGAGGCTTAATATATGAATTAACTTGTATCATTCCCTGCACAAGAATAACCAACCTCGTTAACAATATGCTGGTGAATAAAATACAAGTGATTATGGGGAAAGCAGGAGCAAAACGATGAAACTTAACGACGGACGATCTTCCATAGGGCTAGGTTCTTGCTCCTATACTCTTCAGCCTGTACATCGCGGACCGCATGACATTGTGTTGTACAAGCAGTTTAGTTGAAGTTTAGTCTTGACCGAGCTAGTCTGCGTAATGGCTGTAAGGTAGTGTTGTGTCCGTGTCACCGTCATTTAGGGGCACAATATCTCGCCGGCTTCCTCCTCATCTGTCCGCGTCTAACCGGCCGCGAAGCCTCTTAATCTCCGCCGGGCCGGGCCGACAAGCTACATACGTTCACCTCCTGCACGGATTACTCCCCAGGAATTATGAGCAGCGAGCGAGCACCAGCTGAGGGGATAAGGCAAACGCCACCGGCCGGGCGGCCTCTGCGATGGTGCGGCGGCCATAATGGCGATTAGCTTTCTAACAGATACGACCGGCAGCGCCCGGATTGAAATTACACCGCACCGCGTACGCTGAGATATGGCGCCTTGCCTTCCTATTCGCTAGCACATCAGACAGATCACACATCGCGTTGAAGAAAATCTCAAATGTCTCGTCAGCTGCTCTGAAAATCTTTAATCCAAGAAAAAAATGGAATAAAGCCTTGAACGCACTGGGTCGGACGGTACGGTACGAACGTACGGGATTTTTCGAAAATGTTTAGCATTGATTTGCCTATGGATGCGCGCACTGGGTCGTCACTGTCGGAACAGGATAAAATCCCGAAAGAAAGATTTCGAGGCACCCCGACCGTCCCAACCGGCCGTACCGATGACTCATCAGCCCTTCGGCGCGTGCCTGCACGTGCTTCGGTACAGACGTTCCGCCGTTTCAGTTGAGCAATACTGGTTGCAAAGCGAGCATGGATGTTCCCAAATTAATTACGGTGGTGCTCTAATCTCTTACGATTTATTCTATGAATCCAAAATCTAGGTTTTCCTCGAGTTCTTGACCTTTCTTTTTCTTCTTCTTCTTCTGCTACCAACATTAGACTTATAATTATTTCTTCTTCACTCAACATATCGTTTTGGTTTTCACGATACATAACAGCACAAAACCTATTTCGAGACTGTTTGTCTCTATTATCCATCCTTCCGTCCGTCCGTTCCGTCCGTACCATCCGTACCGATCAACCCAGTGAGCGCAGTCACCTAAAAAAGTGCCGAAGGTGCGTACCGTTCGTATCCTTCCGTCCGACCCAGTGCGCGCTTAGCTTAAATGTACAAAGTGACAACATTTTTCGACATTGTCAAGCAGCAAATTTTTAGGATATCAAACTAGGTTTCGTACTCACAGGATCTCTAATCTCTCTTCCGATGTCATAATCATACTTCTTATTTACATACTATTTTAGCGACATGACTGTACGATTTTTATTTCATGTACACAGAAAAAAATACTGTTGCGTTTCCAATTTTAATTGTTAGTATTTGGATGTTTTTCCATCGCTTTAAATATATTTACAGTTGTTTCAAATCCATGTCACTGAAAGAATTCAATCCTTATATTCGAAGTAATCACAGGTACGCCAATAAATTCAAAATAATTTTATATTTGTTCTAACGATATGTATAATCCTTCTAATACCAGTATTGACATATAATGCAATCAAAACATCCTTTTGTTTTCGAAATTTACCTTATGTTTCATTTAAGCAAAGGATACAATCTATTCAAATGTACAAAAATTATTACTGCAACAGCAGTTCGTGATAATTCATCTGATAAAAATTAATTTTGTTTCAATGGCCCTTGTCGTTCGCTGAAATATAATCAGTATTCGGCGGTACTGATGTCCCGTAAGAATAAAGAACAGGGGATCATCTCAGTGCTACTATCGCCGCGAACTCGCCAACATGGACGAGGTTGTTCCGTTATGTTGTTTCGGTGTTAGCCGTGTTGTGTCATCTCGTGGTTTTGCGTATTGCATCAGCAATTGTGTGACTAACATGTATCTAGTTATATATTACATGGAGGACCTACTGAGAAATTGGGACTTAGAAGAGCCAGCACCCGCATTTGAATGTAGGTATTTAGATTATTCAGACAGTTATATTTCCGATAATAATGCAACAACTGGTGCAGGCTTACGTCTAATTTTTATATCATGCTTCTTATAACTTCATACAAAATCACACAATTAAACATCCAAACGAATCGATCAGCTGTCCTCGCAATAAAATCTGTTGGTCCAAGGAAAAGAAAGTAGTTTAGAATCACTTACCAAACACAGATTCGATTCAACGACAGCCTGTGATTGAATTATTCATTGAAATCCAATGACATCTTGTAGTTGAATCGACAGTACGATATAATTCGTTACCAACTATACACTTCCCATTGGATAAAACTTCGCTGTATTTGAGGAATGCTGAATGTAACGACCCACTGGATCCAAGCGTAAGTCTTTGACAAAACGACAGATCTTGCTGTGTGCAGTGCCGAGATCAGAGTATCCCTCATATCACATGCTGATCCAAAGACCTGAGGACTAACGGCATAGTCCGTTTATCATTTACAAATAAAATCAGGTCAAACGCCAGCGCACGGCTTAGCCCTTGTTATTTCGACTTTCATAAAGCACTGATTCTGGCTGCTTTTCTTAGCATGCTTTTATTAGCCTCACCTATATGTTTGTACAAACAAATTGTATGTTTGTATATTTGTAACCGACTCGATTTCGACTTAAATTTAACGAACCGATTTAGTTTATAATTTTTACCATAATCACTAGCCGGTGACAATGAATGTTTATGAACTTTAACAGTTGAAAAAATGGTGGATGTGATAATAGATATTCCTTGTTTATATTTGAGAAATGGTGGAAGAGCTTAACAAGTTGAACCATTTCTGGTCTAGATGTGAAACATAATTATTGAGTTATAATATTGCCTTCTTCAACATCTTCCGTTGCCTTAGAATTCAGCATTCTTAAAAGGTTTCAGCTACTGGAATTTCATTTCAGCTTTGATATAACGCTTATCATATAACAAGCTCTTATATTAGCTTCACCTGTATGTTTGTCTGTAGTTTGTACATTGAACTTTCACGACTACATTACTCCCCTCATCTTCCTTGTAAGAAGTAACACAACTGGTCACTTTCTGTTTTTAACCATACTTTAAACCATACTTAAATGAATTTAAAGACACTAGACATTTTATGCTTTCTGGTATCTCATTGTATAGTCTTGGAGCAAGAATTGTATGACATCGTAATAAAGTATTTCTCCTTGCTTTTGGTACAACATTATATGCATATCTTATGTCATATTTATGTTCGTGTTTTGTCAAGTTTGATTTATTTTTATATTGGTAAATACCTAATGACATGAAAAATGTTTGGCGGATATCTATAATTTTTGTTTTAGAGAATAACAAGTCACTAGGATATGTACATTTCACTTTATATAAAATTTTTATTAAACGTTTTTGTATAATTTCTATTGCTTTTATATTATTTTTACATGCTGCGCCCCACACCACAATACAATATCGTATATGACTATGAACAGGTGCTTCGTATACAATGCTCATCTGTTCATAGGTTACTTACCTACTTACTTACTTACTTACTATACTTAGTGGAAAGGAGTTTAAATTTGCTTATAACGTAACGTATCATTTTGACAACATATTCTGTATGCTCCTTCCATTTGATATGGCAATCTAGATATATTCCTAAGTACTTGATACTGGTGACCATTGATATAGGAGCTACAGGTCTACAACTGATTTGTAAGTTGGTGTATTTCGGTAAGCCGTTTGCGTACGACGCGAATGGAACAAAGTGAGTCTTGTTGAAATTGACTGTTAAAAGTCGACTACTGAACTAATTGAACATTTTTTTAAAACCGTTTTCAGTCTTGGATTTTAATATTTCCCAACTTTCAGCAGAAAATATAACAGCTGTATCGTCTGCAAAACTCACTACATCTCCACTCACATCAATCGCAAATAGGTCATTTATAGATATGTTGAAGAATAATGGTCCCAGCACCGTTCCTTGAGGAACACCGCATGTTATAGGCAATGGAGAACTAGAGCATTTATTTATCACAACAGTGTGTGTTACTTTTAATTAGATGAAAATATTTGAATGGTATGGCTAATAATTGAATGAAAATCTACTATTTCCATTCTTGTGCATTAGTATTAAACGTATTATACTGAAATATTAATATCGTCCAAACTAATGCCCTAATGCTCGACTCAAAAGCCTCTTCAGAATATAATCGGGGGTCTTAATTTTGTGGCCCGCTTAAGTAATTTACCGTTAGGTCTTAAATCTGTTTATGTTTTGCAACTTTTAGATATACCGTAAAAACCTCAAGACTGGAAACTTCCACCCTTTCTCCATTTTCCGGCCCACAAAAACCGCTACCAGCGTCTTTGTTTACCCCATTTTCCTGCAAACTTCTCAAAATTCGAATCGGCACTCTACGCTACCCTACTGATGCCTTCCTTCTGTTTGCCGATACTAATCTTTAATAAAACCAGGATGCCACAGAGCCGCTGTCAGCCCTACGTATCTCGTAAAGGTGGCTCACTAGGGAATTCAACCACCGCATTTGCTGGAACTGTAACTCCTGCTGAAAATTAACACAAACAGATAAAACATATTATTTTTATTCTGACACATACATCTTTCTTAGTATCAACTTATGAATTGCACTACAACTTTTCATGGTGTACAATATGCTTAAAGTTAAAGCTTTGTGTATCTTATCTTATCTTAAAATAGTAGAAAAATATATGCAATTATGTGTGCAAGTGGTATGGAAACATAAATAAACTAAAAATGAACAGTCTCTATTTCAGACTTAATATATAATCTATATAGAAATCAAGGAAAATAAAAAAAATCTATATGGATATCCATCATCTACAAATTCGTAAATACAGTGTATTTGAATCTTCCCAAATGAAAATGCTAGGTATAATGTAGAAAAATTTAATGTAGGTAGTGACGATTTTGTAGTTAGGTAGTAGGTACATAGTAATCGAATTAAAAGAAAAAATAAAATCCTAATGAAAATTGAATATTTTATGTTCTAAAATGTGCTTACTTATATTTTTGTTAGTAATGCAACCTTCTTATCATCATTAAAAAATGTTGCATGACAAGTATGAGTACTAATTTTTTTAATGTCCATCTATTTATTACATTACCTAACTAATGGTAATTAACTAAATTTTGTTTCTCCACAAAGTTAAAAAGAAAACAACTGCAACATATTCACATCATTTTGCGTATCATTTAGAGTATTCACATGTGAAATAAATTTTTTCCTGTCTCCTAGTGCTGGGATCAGTTCCTTGATGTCACTTATTTCCACAGATTTCACTACTGACAAGTTGTTAATCTTGTGTTCCAAAAAGAATGTTTAAATTGATGATTATAATCGATAAGCGACTTGAGAATGCAGGCATATGTATAGGTATACAAACATATGTGGAGTAGACTGCCCTTCCCTGGTTGTTTATGAATGGGAATTTAAGTCAACCAAAGTACACTACCTAAGTATTCCGTCATACCTTAAAAATCATGGACAGTTGCTTTCAACACTGTGGATTATATTATGTCGGTGATTATCTGTATATAATAAAAAATGTTTGATGAATATAGCCTTATCTCAATAATGAAATATGCAGGTGCAAAAATCTATAGTGAGTAAAACATGAAGAGAATTTTTTTGACAAATAACACAGGGGTCAAATTAAACAAACATTTGTTTGGGTTTAATAACAAATCTATTAACTTCAACAAAATATGAGCGAGGTATGTACCACCAAAACATAATTGTTTGAATTCCATGGCAATTTGGTTACAAAAAAATAATATCCGCGCAATCTGCTTGCTTATAAATGCCTGCAATCTTAACCAGAATGGATTTAAAGTATGTATAAAATCATTAGGTACTTTGGTTTGGATAATCAACAGCATACCATATATTGAATGTGCTTAGTTCGGGACATATTCAACAGGTGTAGGAAAAAAGTTACTTCTACCTACCTTCAAAACGAGATATCAAATGGTCTAGTCCCAACTGAACTAATAATAACCTGACATCATCCATGACGAAATATAAGATGTTCAGTGCAGAACTGCAGACACCAGACTTGGTTCAGGAACTTTCAGCTTCCCCAAAACTTCTATAAGTTCTATAACACTGAGCTCTGCAAATATTTCAGAATAACTTGACGGAGAACAGCGAAATGAAAGACGTCTCACTTGTTTTGGCAGTCGCCCAGTCGGCGCGAGCCCGCGAGCGTGTAGTGGTGCGCAGCGGTTCTGTGACGGGCCCCACTGTATTGCCAGTGTTGCGCACGCACTTGGAAAAATCTTATCATATCAATTATATTCAATTAAACAACGAATTGTTTGTACGTAACGGTTCTAGTTAGAGTCAAAAAAATTCAAGTAAAACAAATCATAGGGCTCATTGAAACAACACGATTTACTGTTATCAAATAATGAAATGGCCATCGAAACAACAAAGTTTAAGCAAAATAAATGTTGCTCACGTCAACAAAATAACATTCAAACAATAGATATTCTTATATTTCGATTTCAGATTTCTATCTGTGCACGAAAAAGAGTGCGGACCTGTAGAAGTGTAGAGGATACACTGATTTATTTCCAAAGCGCGGATTACAGCCAAAGGCGAAGAAACCTTCTTCACTTTCGTCAATTTCCATCAGTAAATATTGAATTAATCCAGTAGGTGATGGGGGAGATGAACACCTCTCTCTCTTAACAACACTTTATCTGGTGAAATCTATTATCAGCTTTTTTCAATTGAAGAGCATATTCTCACTAAAACCGGCTATATTGTATACCTATGTCCATAAATTTAACTACCTCAACCGGTTACCAACTCCCTGTAAGGAACATAAGGTAGACTAAAATACCGAATAATGATGAATGGCTTCACGTAGAAAATAGTAACTAAGGAAATAAAACAGAACTAGCAGAACTATATAGGGTAAATCTGAGAACAGTGCTTACAGAGAATCAACTAATTCCCTTATATTATGCGCAAGGCTTTGAAAAATTGACAGTTTTCATAACCTGCTCAATAATTCCGTACTGTGTGAAAAATCGGCTTTAAAAATTAATTTTTCCATTGAGGGTATTTAGGAGAATCTTTGAGAAATTGCCTACTTGCCTCTAGGATATATCAACTATGAACAGCAATATCCAGAACGGAGGCACTCTAAACCTAATACGTTTGAAAGGTTGAAGAATCGTTTTATTTTGACTGTGTCGTTTAACATTTCATAGCCTACCTGATAGATCTGCTTGATAATTATGCATGACGTCTATAAAATTGTTTCCTCGGCACACTTGACCTATATTATCTCGTTAATTCAGTGTTTTGACTTGATCAAGTACTACTAATGCCTTATATTTTAGTTATCTCTTAAGCATAAATAAAATTTGATAGTATTTTCTCAAACTAAATAAATTATAGTAAACAAATATAAGGTATATTTAAAATTTGCAGAAGAATCGAAATATCTCAGAAACTGATGACTACAGCCATAACAAGTGCTATACAAAGATGAAAGAGCATATTAAAGGCAATTCTTCGGTATAATAAAATATTGGGGGTAACATTTCAAAAAAGAGAGAAAATCTAGATTTTGCATTCCACATCACCCTGTAGCCGATTGTGCAACTAGACGATATTTTTTATGCATTCGTGAAAAAAAAAATTATTTTTGATTTATCACTTTTTGATATAGTATGTTCATTTGACAGCGATTTGAATATAGAAATGGTCATAACTTTAAAAATACCTTATATAATGTAACAATATCCTAGATTGTAAGAATGGAAATCATTAGTACAATTTGAATATGAAATAATATATAGGCTGTCTCATTTAAAAAAATGCATGTTTGCATCACCACGTAGTTATGGATCACCCTGTATAAATCTAAATATTTCCTGAGTAAGGAGCAAATCCGTGGCTACAACTTTTATATACAACTTTTTTCGCTATCTTCTACAGTAGTGGAGTTATCGACCGAGGCGGTACTAAAAACTCACCCTGTATATATTTACGATATCGTCGTCAATAGACTGTGATGCACTGTGATAAGATACGGATCAGGAAAAAACTGAAACAGTTTACTAAAGGCCAAGGAATAAACCAGATTTTTTTTCACTTTGTTCTTCTTGTTTCACGATTTCACTGATGTGCATTATTTTTTCCATTGAAAATATGTTTTAAATAAGCCTCGAATTGCGGAAGCTTGTACAATTTGAACGTCTGAGTAACTTCGTCTCCTAAGTGTCCGCTAATTTCTGAGATTCGTTGGTTCATGGCTATATAGCTATTGAAAAATAATGGTACGAGTATGTCCATTTTATTCCAGTTGACCATAGGACAGTGATCCTTAAACTCAACTGACGGCAGAGACATACCTAGAATAGACCTTTTTTTATAATTAACGCTCACCCGTGCTCAGATGAATTGTATCTTATGTTAGTTACTTATCACTAACCAGCTAAATGTTTTCTATTCTCAGCCAATTATTGCGTTGTACGACAGAGTGGATATTTGAGATGAAAGCATTTGAATGCCAGACTTTCTACTTTAAAGGTACAAGACTGTTAAGTATACTCGTAAAATACTGTCTAGTGAAATTTCCAATTTCCCACTCCTGTCTCTAGCGCCCCATTGGCAGTCTAGTCGAAAGTCAATTAATGAAAGCCGCATTGCTATCGAAGGTTCCTATGAGTATCTGGAAGATAGTACAGGTGGTGTACCACATTACGTGGTGGATTATTTTTTTTTTCTACTAATATCATCCAGCAGTTTTATTCGTATACTTATCACTTGCACATACCGGCATCTGGAAGAAGCATCTAAGGGTACCTATCTGTATTCGGTAATTTTATGTTATATAGTACTTTTTAAAACTCATGTTGATAAGTACCGATTTCGACAGAATTTAAAAAATATGTACATGTGTGTACAATTGTTAGTATTTGGATATTTTTCCATCGCTTTAAATATATTTACAGCTGTTTCAAATCCATGTCATGGAAAGGATTCAATCCTTATATTCGAAGTAATCACAGGTACGCCAAAAAATTCAAAAAATTTTATATTCGTTCTAACGATGTGTATAATCCTTCTTATACCAGTATTGACATATAATGCCATCAAAACATCCTTTTGATTTCGAAATTTACCCTATGTTTAATTTAAGCAGAGCATACAATCTATTTATTCAATGTACAAAAATTATTACTGCAACAGCAGTTCGTGGTAATTCACTTGATAAAAATTAATTTTGTTTCAATGGCCCCTGTCGTTCGCTGAACTATAATCAGTATTCGGCGGGACTGATGTCCCGATTTAATGAACGTAAAATAAACAACAGGGGGAACATCTCAGTGTTACTATTGCCGCGAACCTGCCAACATGGGCGAGGTTGTTCCGTTGTGTTGTTTCGGTGTTAGCCCTGTTGTGTCATCTCGTGGTTTTGCGTATTGCCTCAGCAATTGTGTGATTTAAATGTGTCCAGTTATATATTAAATGGAGGACCTACTGAGAAATTGGGACTTATAAGAGCTAACACCCACATTTAAATGTAGGTATTTAGATCAGTCAGACAGTTATACTACAGGTAATAATGCAACAGCTGGTGCAGGCTTATGTCTAATTCTTATATCATGCTCCTTACAACTTCATACAAAATCACACAATTAAACATCCAAACGAATCAATCAGCTGTCCTCGCAATGAACTCTGTTGGTCCAAGGAAAACAAAGTAGTTTAGGATCAATTACCAAACACAGATTCGATTCAACGACCGTCTGCAATTGAGTTATTCATTGGAATCCAATGACATCTTGTAGTTGAATGGACAATAGGATATAATTCGTTACCAACTATACACTTCCTATTGCAGAAAACATCGCTGTATTTGAGGAATGCTGAGTGTAACGTTCCATTGAATTTAAGCGTAAGTATTTGACAGAGCGACATATTTTTCTGTGTGTTAGAATAGGTATTAAAATCAGAAATATATGTTTCTTTGTTCAAATTAACCGTAATTTCCTCATCAAGAAAATGTTCTCAGAGCGAGAACTTGATCTTGTCGCCAGCATATCTTTACACGATTATCAGAATTCTTGAGTTCAGTATATTTTTTTATGTGTGCACCGGTGGAACCCTTCATATGACCTGAGGAACTGCTATGAACAGCATGCAAGTAGGTACATGGAACTACTGTGCAGCACCACAGGCAGCACGGTGGCTTATATACGAGTAGTATTCTGATCAGAAGAAGGGTTCATGCAGTAGCAACGGGTTTTTGAGATCGGTTTCAATAAATATCTATTTAGTACGTTTATACGCTTGCGTCGAATGAGCTTTCATCTAATATCACACAGCAAGCTTGCGAAAACTAGGTGAACACATAACATAACCTCATCTTGGGCCTCTTCTGGAAAAAAATAAAACATTAAATAGTGTCCATCTGATTTCATTGCCATAAAGACATAGCTAACGTGACCGTCAATAGGCCGTTGTGAAGTAGTTCAAAGTTTTAGTATATACCTCGGTTCTATGATCGATAATTCGGGTAGCTGTGAAAATGAGATTCAACGGCACATTCTACAGGCACGTGTGGCCATGACAAAACTTACTAAAATATGGCGTGGCCATAACATCACTAAAGCTACAAAAATGTCGCTGGTTCAGTCTCTTGTGTTCTCCATATTTTTGTATGCCTCGGAAACTTGGACTGTTAAAAAGGCATATCGAGCTCGCATAGACGCTTTTGAAGTGTGGACATGGAGGAGAATGCTGAGAGTTCCTTATACCGCCCATCGAACTAACGTCTCCATACTGGATGAGGTCGGTAATCCAAAGAGACTATCCTCCATTGTGTCGACGAGAATGCTTACATTCTTCGGACATATACACAGAAGCGATAATATGGAGAAACTTGTAGTTCAGGGTCATGCCCCGAGTGGGCGGCGCCGTGGCCGTCCCCCTACACGCTGGGTGGATATGACGAAACAGTTGCTGGATATGAGTGTCAAGAGCGCCACTAAACTGACAGTAAACCGCGAAAAATGGCGAGCTACAGTGCTCAAAACTATTGATAATATTCGTGTCGGCAATACTCTAGCTCCGACTTAATGCATTTTACGAGTTCACAACATGTCTGTTAAGACACTGTGGCTGTGATGATGAACGTGACCTAGGATTGATTTTCACGGCACTGAGTTTATTACCGTCCACCTTGTTTTCCAGTAAACAGGCAACCTAGTAGTTAACCGGCAAGCCCAAGGGTTTACGCCAGGCATAAAATAACATCCCTCGATACGGCTCACCCCCGGTCGCGGCAGTGATTACAATCCCTGCAGGTCTATTTCCAGTGTTCTCCTTTTGTAAATACCTTCTGCATATGTTTATTCTAATGGAGAGAGAGGCTGTCTGTCCGCCAACGGATGTGATGTTCGCCAGCAACCGCGTCCATAACAATAACACCACCTGCAGAAACTGAGATTCTGTTAAGTCTTATGGTATTCGTGGTAAGGGAAGAAAAGGAAGGTTTTTTTTGAGCAAGTATAATGGGGTACTTCCAGAGGTCATGAAATCGTCTCGGGAGTATACATAGCGTAAAGAAAACCATATCAAGGAGCAGTAGGAAACAAAAAACATGATTTTACTGACGGCCAAAAAAAGATATTTGCAAAATGAAATAAGGATATATTCAAATTTTTCCACGTGACTTAAAACAAGTGCTGACGTCACAGGTATCTTATCGATATCGACAATCGATACTGCTATAAAGCAGGTCAGTGAGATTCAACTACAAACTAGAGATGATCTGAATTCTTTAACAATGTAACTCAGTTTATTGACACTTAAACATATTTGAAACAGGCAATTAACCCACTAGCATTTTCGTTGCAATACATTTTTATATCTGATAGGTATCACAGTTCATCCTGTTTGTGACCGAGATTCACAACTAATCGAAGCCATCATTTTATTTTGGCGCATCCCATTATGAATGAATCCGAAGATAGAATCTAATTCAAGCCCATCCTTACAAAGTGAATTAGTAATCTAGCCTAACTTTTATTCTTTTGACTTTTGTACTTTTGTGTGTGACTGTGTTTTGTGAATAATGATCAATGTAAAAATGTTAGGTTAGCACTGGCTATCGATATCGAATATCAACACTTTACATCCCATCACTTATAGGATATCACTGATGTCAGACGTTGTTTGCGCGGCATTTTCCGGCATTTGAAATAATTTTTGGACTATCTCTCACAACCGATTCCAAAAAACCAAACAAGTGATTTTGTCATGTTTAAAACTAGGCTCTAAGGAACGCGTAAACGACATAATATTTTTTTCTGCAAGTGCCCTATTTACGTTTTACGTAGAATATAGTTTTAGCCGAAGACTGTTTTATACAGGGCGCCCGAAAGTTAATGGCGCAAAACAAGGCCGCAAATTAGTTGGGCGGGCATAATGCGATTTAGACAAATGTTTCTTAGTCAATAGTTGATAATAACCGAAACATAACTCATCTAAATTGTCATTGTGGTCGTTTATTCCTAATAATCCATCTGAAGGTCGATAAAAACATACGAAATTGGGATCTTGGAAACTTCTTGAGGCAATTTAAAATCTGGTCTTAGTTCGGATACCGAAGAGTCAAAAAATTATAACTATACTCCGTATTTCGGTCATTATCAGCTTTGGGACTGAAATACATGAATAAATACATGAAATTAATAAGTTAAGTTAAATACCAATATTTGTTCCTGGTGCAACTGACATATAATTCATGTACAACATATTTCAGTACAAATGTCCCATTTGAGAATTAAAAAAGGTGTACTGGGTAGCTGATACCAAGATACAGTTACGCAGAAATAGTGGAAAATACAATGTGTTCCACCATCATGTCGACATACATTGGGATATGAAAATACAATTAATGTTATCGAGAAAAAATGCCAAAAAAAGGGGTCAACCTTTTGATTAATTTTTTATTACATTTTCAATTTTTGTATCACAACTCCATGGGTTCGCGCAGTTGTAGCGCCATAGCTTGATTATATAACGACCGATTCACGACATTTTGGACTCATTTTATAGGAGAATGACTGGGCATATCAACAAAATTCACCAAGCTAAATTTTTTTTTGTAATGCAGTTGTTTTGGTTACTTGCAAATAATTTGAAAAAAAAGCCATATTAGTGCCTATTTATTAAGACAGTTTAATATTTTTCAGGATGCTTCCTGTCTAACCACATGCAATTCGTGTATGTAGCATGAAAATTTTCGACAGAATAGGCCTTTTTATATTATAACTTCTGTATCACAGCGCCATGTGCTCACGCAGTTGTAAATCCATATCTTGATTATCTATCGAGCGATTCACAAGTTTTTGGAGCCATTTTATAGGGGAATGACTGGGCATATCAGCTAAGGCAAACAAATAATATCCGACAATTTCTAAGGCTAAAGAAATCCACGAAACATAAAAAAAATTAAAATGCACTTATTTTGGTTACTTGCAAATAATTAGGAAAAAAAGCCATATTAGTGGCTATTTATAAACACAGTGTAATGTTTATCAGGATGTTTCCTGTCTAACGACATGCAACTTGTTTGTAGCACTAAAATCATCGACGAAATAGGCCTTTGTATTACGACTAATTTTGAAATAAACGAGAATTTGGTATGCACGTTGTCTTTATTGGACTGCGGTACAGATTATTACTTAAATGTAATTTACATTTATTATTATTACTTATTTAAGTAATAATTTAAAAATTATTTGCAAGTAACCAAAACAAGTGCATTAAAATTTTTTTTTAAGTTTGGTGAATTTTTTTAGCCTTAGAAGTTGTCAGATATTGTATTTCTTTTGCCTTAGTTGATATACCCAGTCATTCCCCTATAAAATAAGTCCAAAAAGCCATGAATCGCTCGATAAATAATCAAGATATGGCGTTACAACTGCGTGAACACATGGCGCTGTGATACTGAAGTCATAATACAAAAAGGCCTATTCTGTCGAAAATTTTAGTGCTACATACACGAGTTGCATGTGGTAAGACAGCAAACATCCTGATTAACATTAAAGTGTCCTAATAAGTGGGCACTAATATGGCTTTTTTTCAAATTATTTGTAAGTAACCCAAATAAGTGCATTTAAAAAATTTGTTTTCACTTTGGTGAACTTTTTTAGCCTTGGAAATTGTCAGGTATTATCTTTTTTTGCTTTAGTTGATATGCCCAGTCATTCTCCTATAAAATGAGTCCAAAATGTCGTGAATCGGTCGATAAATAATAACCAAGCTATGGCGCTACAGCTGCGCGAACCCACGGAGTCGTGATACAAAAATTGAAAATATAAATATAAAAAAATAATCAAAAGGTTGACCCCTTTTTTTCGCATTTTTTCTCGATAACTTTTATTGTATTTTCATACTTCAAAGTTTGTCGACATGATCGTGGAACACATTGTATAGCTATGAACAACGTCTAGGGAAAGTTACCTTGACATAGAAACGATATATGACAATGATAATTTTGACAAACTGTATTTCGACTATCATTTGCAAGTTGAAACACTTCCAGGTTCAACTAGGTTCTAAAACTGCTGTTATGCCCACAAGCCCAGTACGCTTTGTTCGGAAAATATCGAATGTCTGTCATTTTACATCGAACTTCATAAGTACATGCATACTCAATCTCTGAGAGAAAATCATTCGTTCGGTGTTCGGAGCACCGTCAGTGGGTAATAAGCCAATCCTGTTTGGCTCGCTCGAACAACTGCTTACAACTGAATTAGTTCTAGTTGACCGAGTGCGATAACGTATTATTGAGTGAAGCAAGCCAGCTTCGGCGTATTTGTGTGTTCCTACGGAAACTTACAAAACTCTCCTCCCCTCCCTTCGCCTCTCCGATATACACACGTCTCCCTTTCTTTACTATCGCCCCTGGACATCTGCCCGAAAACGTCGAGAATGTACATACAGGGAAAGTATTGATATGCCTTCATTTCCTACAGCGGTTTTGAGGAGGAATTATGGAGATCGGAATCGATAATAATAAGCCTTTATTCAGGGATCATCTGATGATGACATAGAATGTGTCAGGATTGTTACATTCACAAATTGTCAATACTGCTTCAAACAACTGACACATATATGTTTACAGATACACACAGTAAAAAAACACAGACAACAATAACACCAAATAACAGGCACATTAAATAAATAAATTAAATAAGGAGCAGAATCTCACCAGTTGAATATTTACAATAGTATAGTTAAAAAAACACAAAATTCTTATATATATATATATATATATATATATATATATATATAGACAAAACAAAAACAAAAAAGGTGCAGCCCGGGCTCCGACACACCGGGCTGCTGTTCCATTCCCCAGCGACTACTCCTCACACCGTGAGGTGAGCAATCACTGGGTCCGCGTATCGTGCGTCCTAAGCAGACGAAGGGACCCATGGATGACTGCCTTCTGCATTCTGGCGGCTAAGATGTGCGCCGCCGCAGGCACACCGGCATTTTGCGCAGTGCAGAGAGCAGCGTATCCCTCATACCACCTAGGGATCCAATGACCATTACTAGCAGACTCACAGTGTAGTCCGGCCAGAGCCTGCGAAGTTGTCCGAGGAGCTCCTGATACTTGGTCCGCTTTTCCTCCTCCTTAGAGACGATGTTCACCTCGGCAGGTGCCGAGAACTCGATAACGAACATCGTCTTTTGTTGGTAGTCGAGGAGGACTATGTCGGGCTTATTTGCATGTATAAGCTCGAGCGTGGAGAATGAGTATATATATATATTTATTTACAGCGGATCACCCAGCGTCCGGACCATAAGCGTTTTACCCAGCGTCTGGCGTATATAACTGTATATAAATAAGTTTCAGAAACAGGTCGCTTGGCGTCATAGTTCACCGTTAGCTCCACTGGGCGTCCATATTTTTTATGCCTGTCTATTAATAGAATTTATATACAGACTTTTTGTAAATTCAGCGTTGATGTTACTAGGCGTCCACCCTTGAATGGCTTATTGCCACGAGGCAAGGGTTCTGAGAGCCGTTAGAATGAGTGGAGCTTTGAGCGTGTTGATTAGAAGCGTTATGGCTAATGAGAGAAGAGTCACTGCCGAAGAACTATGATACAGCTATGCAGTTATAGTGGTACAATACTACAGGGTGTCTCAAAACGACCCGACTGTTTGAGGTAGGGAAAAACCAAAACCGGCTTATTGTAAATACCATTGATTAGTGCCAATGGAGAGATGAAGGAAGAAATTTTACTTTTTCAAAATAACATTCTTTAAATGACGCCCATTTTGTTGAAGGCGTTTTTCAAACCGTTTGTGCACATTTTATCAAAAACTGTTCCAAGGAGTTGCTGAGTTGCTATCGATCTGATGCTTTCTTCAATATTGTGGCAACTAAACATGCATCCTGGCAACTAAAAGTGCAATATCTAACCAGTGTTCTTACCGAGCGAGCGGTGCGGGCTTACTCCCTCCACCACGCTTTATTTGCGTCTCCTGCACTCTAAGTGGTTGGACCGTTTTGATAATGTGCATAAACGCTTTGAAGAATACCGTCAACAAAATGGGCGTCATTTTAAGAATGTTATTTTGAAAAAGTAAAAAAAGTAAAATTTCTTCCTTTATCTCTCCATTTGGTTTTTCCCTACCTCAAATAATCGGGTCCTTTTGAGACACCCTGTATATGGTTACGGAGATTTAAGCACAGAATATGTATAGAACTTTTCATCGCGTACTGCAACTTAAAATAAAGTCACTATAGCCCAAAAATTGCCTTTGAGTGTATTATATTGTTGGTACACTACGCTTACACGGAAATGGAATATACTGAAGAATTGCATTAGCATATTATGGAGGAAATGTGTTCACAGGCTTTTCGGTATAGCCTAAACGCTCAAATCCTAAGTTCTTAGCATGCTATTAAGTACTGTACCCATGCAAGAAACACAAATCTGCAAGTACGTCGTGAGCAGAGAATATTTGATAGCTGGGAAAGACGCTATTATCTCAAGGAATTTCGGTACTATGCACATTTCAAGGGCAAGATTCAGCGACAGACGCTGGGTAAACCGCTGCAAAACCCAAAGAATATGATGATACTAAAAATAGATTTACTTTACAATAGGGGAGCACAGTAAACCTGTACACTGGATTTTTTATGAAATAAACAATGACCTTTAATATTTTATATGGATTTCCCTTCTGGACACCCCCCATTTATCTCACAAATTATTTTATGTTCACAAAAAGGCTTATGAGAGTTGAATGGTTATTTATATGGATGTCGAAGGTGAACAAAACAAAATTACAGCATGTACAGGAAAGTGGGGCGCAACTAAAACAGATTCTTTAGATGCGCTGCCCTGGATAATTTCATACCATCATATTATTTTATATTTACAGTATAATCTTAATATGTGGCGTTATAAAATTTTTCAGAGGTGGTCGATAGTTGGGTAAACTAGAAAGGTATCGAAAAAAAGTTTAACAAGGGTTTGTAGGAGCAGTCATCAGCAGTCTCATTTTTAATTATACACAGTGACTCCATAAATTCGGCAAACCAAAGTTGTATTTGTTACATGAATCAAGCTGCATACTACCGATTTTCACGTAAAACATGAAGACTGGATTTTGCCGCTCCCAGATCATATGAAAATCTCTAAAAAAAATCCAAACTTTAAAAATAGTTTCTTTTTGACAAAAACTGAGAACTTCTGAAAAAAACCTAAAGTTTAGAAACTTTGTGGAATAATTATGAAATTTTCGAAAAAAATTTGACTTCCTAAAGAACTATAAAATTTTCAAAAAAAAATATAAAAACTTTGAGATATCCGACTTCAAGATAATCACGTGAAATTTGAGTTTTTTGGAAAGAGTTGGATATTCAAAACAGAAACCTTAAGAAAATTATGACCTTAATAAACGAGATGATTCCAAAACAAGTGAAATTTTCGACCAATTTTGCAACTTTTCGAAATTTTGAAAAATAAACATTTTAAATTACTAGGGTACTTGCAGAAAAAAATATTATGTCATTTACGCGTTCCTTAGAGCCTAGTAAACATGACAAAATCACTTGTTTGGTTTTTTGGTGTCGGCTGTGAGAGATATTCCAAAAATTATTTCAAATGCCGGAAAATGCCGCGCAAACAACCTCTGACGTCAGTGGTATCCTATAGTGATGGGATGTAAAGTATTGATATTCGATATCGATAGCCAATGCTAACCTAACATTTTGACATTGATCATTATAATCACAAAACAGGCACACACAAAGTACAAAAGTCAAAAGAATAAAAGTTAGGCTAGATTACTAATTCACCTTGTAGGGATGGGCTTGAATTAGATTCTATCTTTGAATTCATTCATAATGGGATGCGTCGAAATAAGATGATGGCTTCGATTAGTTGCGAATCTCGGTCACAAACAGGATGAACTGTGATACCTATCAGATATAAAAATGTATTGCAACAAAAATGCTAGTGGGTTAATTGCCTGTTTCAAATATGTTTAAGTATCAATAAATTGAGTCGCAGTGTTTCATCTCTAGTCGAATGCGCAGTTGGCAAACCGCGAAGAAAATATGGTTGCAGCTGATATGATTTCGTTTTGCATTTTGCATCTCGCAGTATTACTCAATGAGGAACTACGGCTGTAGTAGGATAAAAGAGAAGTCTTATTTCATTTGGGAATATGTATACCCATATAACAAAACTCGCTCGTAAATTAAATTATTGATATATGGCCAACGTAAATATTTAAAAAGAAATTTGGCAACATCAGAAATAGTTTGCAGTTGAATCTCACTGACCTGCGCTGTAGCAGTATCGATTGTCGATATCGATAAGATACCTGTGACGTCAGCCCTTGTTTTAAGTCAGGTGGAAAAATTTGAATATATCCTTATTTTATTTTGCAAATATCTTTTTTTGGCCGTCCGTAAAATCATGTTTTTTGTTTCCTACTGCTTCTTGATATGGTTTTCTTTACGCTATCTATACTCCCGAGGCGATTTCACGACCTCTGCAAGTACCCTAACGATATTGTCAAAAATTACTCACATTTTGATTATTTTTTGTATTTTAAAAATGTTTACTTTTTCAAACCAATGACCCTTTCGATAAAATTCAAAACTTTTTGGAAAATTCCGAGATATTTATAACAAAAACAAACAAAGAAGCAGGATTTATTCGAAAAATGAGGTTTTTAGAATGAATTAATTTTTAGACCAACTTTGGAAATTTGAGAAACTTCAAGATGCAATAAATATTTTGAAATTTTACTAGTCTGCATCTTTTTACTAAGTTAGTTGCTTTCTTCCATATTAACGAGCTTTTGTTTATTTTTCATGGCCTGCTAGGTTGCTTGCACGCAGGAAAATTGAAAAACGCCGATTTGACAGAAAATTTGAAATAAAATGAAAACGAAAAAAGATTGATGTCAAGAATGCTATATCGTTAGAAAGGTAATCAAATTTTAGATTTGATTATTTAAACCAAAATAGGCATTCCCATTTGAAAAAATCAAGTTATCTGTGATTGAAGTTTCCTTAATTTATCCTCTGATTTCTCCAAGTACAAAAAGAATTCAAATTTAGCCGTCTGACCTAAGGTGACGCATTTCATGCTTAATCGTACCGCGAGGTCAGGGCCTTCTAGGTATTATAATCGCTGCGATATTCAATTTTTTTCTGATACCTACTTATACCAAAAATGGTGATTTGCGCCTAAACGGTTTAAAGTTCCATGTGTGATACATAAAGTCACATTAGAATTGACCAAGGAATCCAAATATGCAATAATATATAGGGGGTTCCATTCAAAAAAATGTAGGTTTGATATGAATCACCCTGTATAAACGTCAAAATTCAAGTGAAAATATTTTTACGTTATAGCCTTTAAGGTCCCTACCATGGTCAAGTGACAGATTTTTGAAATATTTTTTAGTAAGCCCGTAATTCTCCGTCCACGCGCTGTTGGCCCACCCTGTATGTATCATCTAAATCATTGTAAATCTTGATGGCATTGTAGGTGTATGATCTACGATATAGTACAGCTTTATACATGGGATCTCTAAAATTGATGTCTAATTTACTACGTCTAAATAAAAATTTTTCGTAAAGGGGGGGAGCGAGAAGAAACAATTTTATGTGTAAATGTTGCTAAGTAATATTTACACGCATTTTATATGCCTAACCAACCATGCTGATTTCTCTTCAAAGAGATATGATCGTATTTTTTCAAAGAAAATACAACACATGTTTTGCAGTTTTTGTAATATGTTCTTAGTAACCGAATCTAAACAAAAATAGTGTACACTGCTACAATAAAATATGCTAGGAAATATGAGAGACTCACATAGTTTTTTCTTATTTTAAAATTCAAAATTGAACGATTCACATATAAAGACTTCAAATTAATATAAAATTTTTTCAAAACACTTGACACATGTTCTTTGAAACGCAGAGTATCAGTATCAATGGTCAATCCCAAATTTTTGGCCGTATTTACCATATTCAAAGAGTCGTTGTTAATTTTGACATCAAAGTGATTGGTTATAAGATGATGTTTAGGGCCTGGGCAAAATAACATTACAGAACACTTGTCTTTATTAAGTTTCAAATTATTACTTTGAGAGTAGTTTGCAATGGCATTTAGATCATTATTAATCTGAAGGAGTGCACTATCCATGGAGTTGGTGTTGAAGCTTTTGTAAATTTGTGTATCGTCAGCATAACACATTACTGACGAGTTTTCTACGGAGTAGATACAAGAGTGGTCCCAGGACTGACCCTTGAGGAACACCTGAGGATATTTCAATTGGGTTGGATAAATAGCTATCGATCATTACTGATTTCCACGTAAAACATGAAAACTGGAGTTTGGTCTATTTCGCTCCCATATCATATGGAAGTCTCTAAGAAAAATTCAAACTTTTAAAATAGTTTCCTTTTGACAAAAACTGAGAACTTCTGAAAAAACGTAAAGTTTTGAAACTTTGTGGAATAATTATGAAATTTTCGAAAAAGAATTGCCTTCCTAAAAAACTATAAAATTTTCAAAAAAATATAAAAATTTTGAGATATCCGACTTCAAGATAATCACGTGAAATTTTAGTTTCCTGGAAAGATTTGGATCTTCAACAGAAACCTTAAGAAAATTATGATTTTGGTAAACGAGATGATTCCAAAACAAGTGAAATTTTCGACCAATTTTGCAACTTTTCGAAATTTTGAAAAATAAACATTTTAAATTACACCAAATTATGATATTGTCGAAAATTACTCACATATTGATTATTTTTTGTATTTTAAAAATTTTTACTTTTTCAAAGCAATGACCCTTGCGATAAAATTCAAAGCTTTTTGGAAAATTCCGAGATATTTATAACGAAAACAACCAAAGAAGCAGGATTTATTCGAAAAATGAGGTTTTTTGAATGAATTAACTTTTCGACCAATTTTGGAAATTTGAGAAACTGCAAGATGCAATAAACATTTTGAAATTTTAGTAGTCTGTGATACTCTCGGAAATAACCGATGTTAAGAAACATTTTGTGTAAACAATGGGACGTTTTTTGAAAAATTCTGAAATTTTTGAAAAATTCAGACTTCAAAACATTAGATTTTGGAATAAAATTTTTGGAAGATTGCGTCTCGCCCTTAGAGAGTTATTTCGACTAGATGAAATATTTGAAAGCTACTGATAATCGTAGTAACCAATTTTCAAAAATCTCATATCCGAGCACAAGAATAGCAATATTAGTTGCATAAATCAATGACTCGAACTACATTTCTCTTTTAAACTTCATAGAAGTAAAACATAAAACTGTTATCTATGCACATTTGTTCGTTATTATTCCGACTTTAGAGTAAACCTAGAGTTTAGCTCCAACGGTAGCTACTGAATTAAATCCAAAATAATCCTCCAATGTATTAGAAGAGACAATATTCAATGACAACAAACGACGGCAGTCGCCGAGTAAACCGCTGCAGTGTACGTAGTATAGTTATTCTAAAAATAGATTAATATAAAAAATTGGCGCCGGGTAAACCCGTGCACTGGATTCTGTATACGGCGCCGGGTAAACCCCTGCACTGGATTCTGTATACGGTAAGTATATAAATGAGGACCCCCAGCGCAGCAGGTGGTAGAAGCTTGAACTTCGATTTTGTACGCAAATCAGTATTAGGTGCCAGTGGGCGTCCAGCCGATTTTAACGGTTTTGGAATCTACACATGTTATAAGTATCGAAAACAAGGTTTTAAGGGGGTGGTTACTGGGCGTCCGTATATCCGGACGCCCAGTGACCTCGGATGCCGACTGAACCTAAGATTTTGCATTGGAGACGCACAGTTGTACCGTGTAGATATATATATATATATATATATATATATATATATATATATATATATATATATATATATATATATATATATATCTACACGGTACAACTGTGCGTCTCCAATGCAAAATCTTAGGTTCACTCGGCGTCCGAGGTCACTGGGCGTCCGGATATACGGACGCCCAGTAACCACCCCCTTAAAACCTTGTTTTCGATGCTTATAACATGTGTAGATTCCAAAACCGTTAAAATCGGCTGGACGCCCACTGGCACCTAATACTGATTTGCGTACAAAATCGAAGTTCACAAGCTTCTACCACCTGCTGCGCTGGGGGTCCTCATTTATATACTTACCGTATACAGAATCCAGTGCAGGGGTTTACCCGGCGCCGTATACAGAATCCAGTGCACGGGTTTACCCGGCGCCAATTTTTTATATTAATCTATTTTTAGAATAACTATACTACGTACACTGCAGCGGTTTACTCGGCGACTGCCGTCGTTTGTTGCCATTGAATATTGTCTCTTCTAATACATTGGAGGATTGTTTTGGATTTAATTCAGTAGCTACCGTTGGAGCTAAACTCTAGGTTTACTCTAAAGTCGGAATAATAACGAACAAATGTGCATTGATAACAGTTTTATGTTTTACTTCTATGAAGTTTAAAAGAGAAATGTAGTTCGATTCATTGATTTATGCAACTACAGTGCCTGCAACTAATATTGCTATTCTTGTGCTCGGATATGAGATTCTTGAAAATTGGTTACTACGATTATCAGTAGCTTTCAAATATTTCATCTAGTCGAAATAATTCTCTAAGGGCGAGACGCAATCTTCCAAAAATTTTATTCCAAAATCTAATGTTTTGAAGTCTGAATTTTTCAAAAAATTTAAAATTTTTCAAAAAACGTCCCATTGTTTACACAAAATGTTTCTTAACATCGGTTATTTCCGAGAGTATCACAGGCTAATAAAATTTCAAAATGTTTATTGCATCTTGAAGTTTCTCAAATTTCCAAAATTGGTCGAAAAGTTCATTCATTCAAAAAACCTCATTTTTCGAATAAATCCTGCTTCTTTGGTTGTTTTCGTTATAAATATCTCGGAATTTTCCAAAAAGCTTTGAATTTTATCGCAAGGGTCATTGCTTTGAAAAAGTAAAAATTTTTAAAATACAAAAAATAATCAATATGTGACTAATTTTCGACAATATCATAATTTGGTGTAATTTAAAATGTTTATTTTTCAAAATTTCGAAAAGTTGCAAAATTGGTCGAAAATTTCACTTGTTTTGGAATCATATCGTTTACCAAAATCATAATTTTCTTAAGCTTTCTGTTGAAGATCCAAATCTTTCCAGGAAACTAAAATTATCTCAAATTTTTATATTTGTTTGAAAATTTTATAGTTTTTTAGGAAGGCAAATCTTTTTCGAAAATTTCATAGTTATTCCACAAAGTTTCAAAACTTTACGTTTTTTCAGAAGTTCTCAGTTTTTGTCAAAAGGAAACTATTTTAAAAGTTTGAATTTTTCTTAGAGACTTCCATATGATATGGGAGCGAAATAGACCAAACTCCAGTTTTCATGTTTTACGTGGAAATCAGTAATGATCGATAGCTGTTTATCCAACCCAATTGAAATATCCCCAGGTGTTCCTCAAGGGTCAGTCCTGGGATCACTCTTGTATTTAATTTACACAATTGATATGTCCAACTCCATAGAAAACTCGTCAGTAATGTGTTATGCTGACGATACACAAATTTACAAAATCTTCAGCACCAACTCCATGGATAGTGCACTCCTTCAGATTAATAATGATCTAAATGCCATTGCAAACTACTCTCAAAATAATAATTTGAAACTTAATAAAGACAAGTGTTCTGTAATGTTATTTTGCCCAGGCCCTAAACATCATTTTATAACCAATCACTTTGATGTCAAAATTAACAACGACTTTTTGGATATGGTAAATACTGCCAAAAATTTGGGATTGACCATTGATACTGATACTCTGCGTTTCAAAGAACATGTGTCAAATGTTTTGAAAAAATGTTATATTAATTTGAAGTCTTTATATGTGAATCGTTCAATTTTGGATTTTAAAATAAGAAAAAACTATGTAAGTCTCTCATATTTCCTAGCATATTTTATTGTAGCAGTGTATACTATTTTTGTTTAGATTCGGTTACTAAGAACATATTACAAAAACTGCAAAACATGTGTTGTACTTTCTTTGAAAAAATACGATCATATCTCTTTGAAGAGAAATCAGCATGGTTGGTTAGGCATATAAAATGCGTGTAAATATTACTTAGCAACATTTACACATAAAATTGTTTCTTCTCTCTCCCCCCCTTTAAAAAAAATTTGTATTTAGCCGTAGTAATTTAGACATCAATTTTAGAGATCCCATGTATAAAACTGTACTATATCGCAGATCATACACCTACAATGCCATCAAGATTTACAATGATTTAGATGATACATACAGGGTGGGCCAATAGTGCGTGGACGGAGAATTGCGGGCTTACTAAAAAATATTTCAAAAATCTGTCACTTGATCATGGTAGGGATCCTTAAGGGCTATAACGTAAAAATATTTTCACTTGAATTTTGACGTTTATACAGGGTGATTCATATCAAACCTACATTTTTTTGAATGGAACCCCCTATATATTATTGCATATTTGGATTCCTTGGTCAATTCTAATGTGACTTTATGTATCACACATGGAACTTTAAACCGTTTAGGCGCAAATCACCATTTTTGGTTAAGTAGGTATCAGAAAAAAATTGAATATCGCAGCGATTATAATACCTAGAAGGCCCTGACCTCGCGGTACGATTAAGCATGAGATGCGTCACCTTAGGTTAGACGGCTAAATTTGAATTCTTTTTGTACTTTGAGAAATCAGAGGATAAATTAAGGAAACTTCAATCACAGATAACTTGATTTTTTCAAATGGGAATGCCTATTTTGGTTTAAATAATCAAATCTAAAATTTGATTACCTTTCTAATGATATAGCATTCTTGACATCAATCTTTTTTCGTTTTCATTTTATTTCAAATTTTCAGTCAAATCGGCGTTTTTCAATTTTCCTGCGTGCAAGCAACCTAGCAGGCCATGAAAAATAAACAAAAGCTCGTTAATATGGAAGAAAGCAACTAACTTAGTAAAAACATGCAGACTAGTAAAATTTCAAAATATTTATTGCATCTTGAAGTTTCTCAAATTTCCAAAATTGGTCTAAAAGTTAATTCATTCTAAAAACCTCATTTTTCGGATAAATCCTGCTTCTTTGTTTGTTTTTGTTATAAATATCTCGGAATTTTCCAAAAAGTTTTGAATTTTATCGAAAGGGTCATTGGTTTGAAAAAGTAAACATTTTTAAAATACAAAAAATAATCAAAATGTGAGTAATTTTTGACAATATCGTTAGGGTACTTGCAGAGGTCGTGAAATCGCCTCGGGAGTATACATAGCGTAAAGAAAACCATATCAAGAAGCAGTAGGAAACAAAAAACATGATTTTACGGACGGCCAAAAAACGATATTTGCAAAATAAAATAAGGATATATTCAAATTTTTCCACGTGACTTAAAACAAGGGCTGACGTCACAGGTATCTTATCGATATCGACAATCGATACTGCTACAGCGCAAGTCAGTGAGATTCAACTGCAAACTATTTCTGATGTTGCCAAATTTCTTTTTAAATATTTACGTTGGCCATATATCAATAATTTAATTTACGAGCGAGTTTTGTTATATGGGTATACATATTCCCAAATGAAATAAGACTTCTCTTTTATCCTACTACAGCCGTAGTTCCTCATTGAGTAATACTGCGAGATGCAAAATGCAAAACGAAATCATATCAGCTGTTCGAACGCAACCATATTTTCTTTGTGGTTTGCCAACTGCGCATTCGACTAGAGATGAAACAATGCGACTCGATTTATTGATACTCAAACATATTTGAAATAGGCAATTAACCCACTAGCATTTTTGTTGCAATACATTTTTATATCTGATAGGTATCACAGTTCATCCTGTTTGTGACCGAGATTCGCAACTAATCGAAGCCATCATTTTATTTCGACGCATCCCATTATGAACGAATTCAAAGATAGAATCTAAATCAAGCCCATCCCTACAAGGTGAATTAGTAATCTAGCCTAACTTTTATTCTTTTGACTTTTGTACTTTTGTGTGTGCCTGTTTTGTGGTTATAATGATCAATGTCAAAATGTTAGGTTAGCATTGGCTATCGATATCGAATATCAATACTTTACATCCCATCACTATAGGATATCACTGACGTCAGAGGTTGTTTGCGCGGCATTTTCCGGCATTTGAAATAATTTTTGGAATATCTCTCACAGCCGACACCAAAAAACCAAACAAGTGATTTTGTCATGTTTACTAGGCTTTAAGGAACGCGTAAATGACATAATATTTTTTCTGCAAGTACCCTAGTAATTTAAGATGTTTATTTTTCAAAATTTCGAAAAGTTGCAAAATTGGTCGAAAATTTCACTTGTTTTGGAATCATCTCGTTTATTAAGATCATAATTTTCTTAAGGTTTCTGTTTTGAATATCCAACTCTTTCCAAAAAACTCAAATTTCACGTGATTATCTTGAAGTCGGATATCTCAAAATTTTTATATTTTTTTTTTGAAAATTTTATAGTTCTTTAGGAAGTCAAATTTTTTTCGAAAATTTCATAATTATTTCACAAAGTTTCTAAACTTTACGTTTTTTCAGAAGTTCTCAGTTTTTGTCAAAAAGAAACTATTTTAAAAGTTTGAATTTTTCTTAGAGATTTTCATATGATCTGGGAGCGAAATAGGCAAAATCCAGTCTTCATGTTTTACGTGAAAATCAGTAATATGCAGCTTGATTCATGTAACAAATACAACTTTGGTTTGCCGAATTTATGGAGTCACTGTGTATAATTAAAAATGAGACTGCTGATGACTGTTCCTACAAACCCTTGTTAAACTTTTTTCGATACCTTTCTAGTTTACCCAACTATCGACCACCTCTGAAAAATTTGATAACGCCACATATTAAGATTATACTGTAAATATAAAATAATATAATGGTATGAAATTATCCAGGGCAGCACACCTAAGAAGTTGCGCCCCACTTTCCTGTACATGCTGTAATTTTGTTTTGTTCACCCTCGACATCCATATAAATAATCATTCAACTCTCATAAGCCTTTTTGTGAACATAAAATAATTTGTGAGATAAATGGGGGGTGTCCAGAAGGGAAATCCATATAAAATGTTAAAGGTCATTGTTTATTTCATAAAAAATCCAGTGTACAGGTTTACTATGCTCCCCTATTGTAAAGTAAATCTATTTTTAGTATCATCATATTCTTTGTGTTTTGCAGCGGTTTACCCAGCGTCTGTCGCTGAATCTTGCCCTTGAAATGTGCAAAGTACCGAAATTCCTTGAGATAATAGCGTCTTTCCCAGCTATCAAATATTCTCTGCTCACGACGTACTTGCAGATTTGTGTTTCTTGCATGGGTACAGTACTTAATAGCATGCTAAGAACTTAGGAGTTGAGCGTTTAGGCTATACCGAAAAGCCTATGAACACATTTCCTCCATAATATGCTAATGCAATTCTTCAGTATATTCCATTTCCGTGTAAGCGTAGTGTACCAACAATATAATACACTCAAAGGCAATTTTTGGGCTATAGTGACTTTATTTTGAGTTGCAGTACGCGATGAAAAGCTCTATACATATTCTGTGCTCAAATCTCCGTAACCATATACAGGGTGTCTCAAAAGGACCCGACTATTTGAGGTAGGGAAAAGCCAAATGGAGAGATAAAGGAAGAAATTTTACTTTTTTTACTTTTTCAAAATAACATCCTTAAAACGACGCCCATTTTGTTGACGGTATTCTTCAAAGCGTTTATGCACATTATCAAAACGGTCCAACTACTTAGAGTGCACGAGACGCAAATAAAGCGTGGTGGAGGGAGTAAGCCCGCACCGCTCGCTCGGTAAGGACACTGGTTAGATATTGCACTTTTAGTTGCCAGGATGCATGTTTAGTTGCCACAATATTGAAGAAAGCATCAGATCGATAGCAACTCAGCAACTCCTTGGAACAGTTTTTGATAAAATGTGCACAAACGGTTTGAAGAATGCCTTCAACAAAATGGGCGTCATTTAAAGAATGTTATTTTGAAAAAGTAAAATTTCTTCCTTCATCTCTCAATTGGCACTAATCAATGGTATTTACAATAAGCCGGTTTTGGTTTTTCCCTACCTCAAACAGTCGGGTCGTTTTGAGACACCCTGTAGTATTGTACCACTATAACTGCATAGCTGTATCATAGTTCTTGGGCAGTGACTCTTCTCTCATTAGCCATTACGCTTCTAATCAACACGCTCAAAGTTCCACTCATTCTAACGGCTCTCAGAACCCTTGCCTCGTGGCAATAAGCCATTCAAGGGTGGACGCCTAGTAACATCAACGCTGAATTTACAAAAAGTCTGTATATAAATTCTATTAATAGACAGGCATAAAAAATATGGACGCCCAGTGGAGCTAACGGTGAACTATGACGCCAAGCGACCTGTTTCTGAAACTTACTTATATACAGTTATATACGCCAGACGCTGGGTAAAACGCTTTTGGTCCGGACGCTGGGTGATCCGCTGTAAATAATATATATATATATATATATATATATATATATATATATATATATATATATTGTGAGAACATTGCGCAGAAAAGGAATTACAGATTATCACAAAGATACTCAGAGATGGACTAATAGCCTTTCCTTATTAGCAGAGACTTAACTTGCTTTTTGAATACGTATGGGTTAGCTGTTTTGATATTGTTAGGCAGTTTGCTAAAAAGTTTTATACCCATGTACTTAGGACTGGACTCTGTAATGAACAACCTATGTGCTGGTAACTCCAAATTATGCGAATTTAGCTTAATTCAGATGCACACGACATCCGACGATACGACGGCACGAAACTTTTCCTATTGGTTGAAATGTTTTGATTTGACATCATTTTGAATATTTCAACCAATAGGAATAGTTTCGTACTGTTGTATCGTCGGATGTCGTGTGCATCTGAATTTAGCTTTTCTCGTAGTATAGGTGTTGTTCCTGCTAAGTGAATGAAAACTGCTGTGGTTAGTTTTTACATAAAGTAGCATCTCATATACGTATATAAATGCAAGGTACGGTGAGAATTCCTAGATTAACAAACCACTCTCTACAGCTAGTTCTATTGGGCATCCCAAGAATCAGCCTAATTACTCGCTTTTGGATTTGGATACACATCTTTACTAAACTTATGTATACATATACAGGGTGGGCCAATAGTGCGTGGACGGAGAATTGTGGGCTAACTGAAAAATATTTCAAAAAACTGTCACTTGATCATGGTAGAGACCCTGGAGGGCTATAACGTAAAAATATTTTCACTTAAATTTGGACGTTTATACAGGGTGATTCATATCAAACTTACATTTTTTGAATAGAATTCCCTATATATTATTGCATATTTGGATTCTTTGTTCAATTCTAGTGTGACTTTATGTATCACACATGGAACATTAAACGAACCGTTTAGGCGCAAATCACCATTGTTGGTATAAGTAGGTATCAGAAGAAAATTAAGTATCACATCGATTATAAAACTTGGAAGGCCGTGACTTTGAAGTAGCACTAAGCATAAAATGCGTCACCTTAGGTCAGACGGCTTGAATTCTTTTTGTACTTGGAGAAATCAGTAGAATAATTAAGGAAACTTCAATTACAGATAACTTGATTTTTTCAAATGTTAATGCCAATTTTGGTGTAAAGAATCAAATGTAAAATTTGATTGCCTTTTTAACGATATAGCATTCTCGATATCAATCTTTTTTAGTTTTCATTTTATTTCAGATTTTCAGTCAAATCGGTGTTTTTCAATTTTCCTGCATGCAAGCAACCTAGCAGGCCATGAAAAATAAACAAAAGCTCGTTAATATGGAAGAAACCAACTAACTGAGTAGAAATATGCAAACTAACTAGAGCAACGAGGCAAGATTATGAAAATTCCTCACAACACATTAGGTCTAACCAGAAACAATAGCGGTAACAAGAACGCTCATTTTTCACAGCCTACTAGCTATTAGCCAGTTTCCAAAGTCATTAAAAAAATATTTATATATCAAAGGAAAAGTACTAGTGATTGTTGCTGGCAGTAGAATATCTATGTCTTCTGAATCAATTTTCATATTTAATGCTATAAAAAAGTAGCCATTTCCGTAAGTCAAAAGAAATGATACCTCTGACTGGAACCCTTCAAATTCTTCAGTAGGTACTTCTACTTATTAGCAAAATCACGGAAAATGAAACTTGATTTGCAGTCTGTTTGAATTGTAAAAGACAATTTAGTTCACAGAAAACTACACGAAATAAACAAAATTACAACATAGCGTAATTAAAACATTCTAGCAATTATTTCAATAGAGATAGAGAAAGAGATATCTTCACTTTTGACTGAATTAAACGGAAATGACTAATTTTTTTATCCCATTAAATGGGAAATTTCATTCTAAACATGTCAGACTGTAACAAAAATTGCTGGTAGTTTTCCTTTTGTTTCACAGTTTTTAATTGTTTTGGAAAGTTGTCAAGGTCTAGTAGACCTCAATTGCTAGTAGGCTGTGGAAAACAAACACTTCTGTCATACCCCAGCTACTCATTGATATTACATATCTTGCGGCTGTTGTATCCGGTTAGAGCTAATATATTGTAAGGAATTTTCTTAATCTTGCCTCGCTACTCTAGTAAGTTTGCATCTTTCTACTAAGTTAGTTGGTTTCTTCCATACTAACTAGCTTTTGTTTATTTTTCATGGTCTGCTTGGTTGCTTGCACGCAGGAAAATTGAAAAACACCGATTTTACAGAAAATTTGAAATAAAATGAAAACTAAAAAAGATTGATATCGAGAATGCTATATCGTTAGAAAGAAATCAAATTTTACATTTGATTCTTTGAACCAAAATAGGCATTCCTATTTGAAAAAATCAAGCTATCTGTGATTGAAGTTTCCTCAATTAATCTACTGATTTCTCCAAGTGCAGAAAGAATTCAACTTTAGCCATATGACCTAAGGTGACGCATTTCATGCTTAGTCGTACCGCAAAGTCACGGCCTTCTAAGTGTTATAATCGCTGCGATATTTAATTTTTTTCTGATAGGTACCTACTTATACCAAAAATGGTGATTTGTGCCTAAACGGTTCGTCTAAAGCTCCACTACTTGCAATCCTATTTCTTGACGAATATATGGTAGTCGATCTCATTAAATCGAGAGAACTGATAGGCGAAGAAAGACGAACTCTCATAAAGAGTTTTGTTGTCGTTGTGTCCCCTATCATGCCACCGTCACTGCGTTCGATCTGAGATATTACTTCGGACCCATTTAACATGGCGTCGTTCCCTAGTCACGAAAAAAGTTTTGGCAACTCCAATAATCGCGAAGTTTTTTCTCGTCCTGCGGAGGGATCGATCGGAACCAAGGTGAACTTCCTAGCGACACCAGCCAATAAGGTCACATAGTTACGCGAAGTGTGTTTCTGGAAGTTTTGGGAGTCTGCTCTTGTATTGAAAGACACAGTAATGGTACCTTTGTTTGGTAAATACGATGGAAGAATTCTTTAATTTATTTTATTTAACTCCTTAGGCTTGTTTCTTTGGTCCACCATATTTTACTGACTGATAAAAAACCGATACCTACTGCCTTGAAAAAAGTTGGTACTGATAGTATCTCACATATTTCGGACTTATTTTTAATTCATATTATTGGTTCTGATCTGAGATCAACTGGCCAGTTATATTTTGGATGGACATCTGTTTTTTTTAATAATATGAACATTGTTTTATATTAGTTATAGTTGAAGTTACAGTGTTATTTTTAGTTTTTGTGTGCAAAAGTTATATAATAGTTTGTATGCACAGTTGTTTTCACTAGCTAGTATAGAGATCATATTAGCAGGTAACGGAATATAGTTTGACAATCTGTGATACAGGTCTGTTACCTCATTACTGATCAATTGGCATTCTAATATACAGTGTTGAGCAGTACCAATTTCTTCACATCTGCAGTGAGCGTCATCGTCTGGCCCTATTCTAGTTTTGTGTTGAGGGCTTAAACAATGACCACACCTCAATCTGAAAAGTGTTCTCACAAGTGGTCTATTCGTTTCTCTCCTAAACCAGGGTTCTGTTCTTATGTTCTGCTGGATCTGTTTGTATATCGTTCCGGATGGCTTTCTATGGTTCTTTCAGGTTCTTGTTTAATTTACTGTTCAAGTCACTGTATGGAATTTTGAAATTCCTCATCAATATTCCATCTGTAGTCGCCATCTTTGCTAGTATGTCGACTGTGTCGTTTTGAGGTATACCTGTATGTCCTTTAATCTATACAATTTTTACATTTTTATCCAAATTGTTGTGTCTGTAAATCAATTTAATTATGTTTGAGATGATATGGTTGAAAGTCGGTAAAATTCTTAAATGCTTTAATCTCATAGCTGCACTCTTGCTGTCGCTGAAGATTATAACGTCTCTAAGGTCAGTATTACTGAGAGAATATTCTAGTGCTTTTTGAATGGCTGTCAACTCAGCTGTATATATTGAACAGTCTGGAGGAAGTTTGTAGAATTCTTGATATTTTTTATTTTCATGGTAGAAAGCGCATCCTACACCGTTTGTCGTCTTTGAACCGTCTGTGTATATGTGTTCACATTGATCCCATTTTTCTTCTACCTGCTGTTTAAATTTGATGTATGTGGTAGGGTGATCTTGATGAAAGTTCGTAAAATTTCAGACCTTTTCGAAAACTATCTTCCAAGAAATAAAGTAATACGCTTAAAATATATAATACTGAAAATATATTTAAGATAGAAACCACCTAACTAATAACTTACTGATATATTGTATTGTGCTTCTACAAATAATTTCAGTAGCGGCGTAATAATCAGCAACAGACAAAGAACACGAAATCACGCAAAGCTTACTTTTGGGTGTTTTGGAGGTGTCTCCACATTTTCTACTTTTCTCAAAGGGTTCAAATTTCATAGTTCCAATAAAATATTGATAGGTGTCATGCCTTATTAGTATCGAAGGTGCAGAAAAGATGAAAATTCAGTCAGTTAGTCAGTCAATTCAGTCCAATTTGAACATATGGTATGCAAGAAGTATTATTAGCGACTAGTGCTTGTATTAAAACCATTTATTGATTAGAAATATTTACAAGGAATTTTTAATTCCTTCCTGAAAAGAATCATATACTTCACATCTATATCTGGAAGCTATATTGGCTTATAAATGAAGCTACATAAGCTGGAGCATAGAGCTCTTGATTGACATTTCAACCACCCCTGTTCCTGCAAACCATTTGACAAACATTTCATTTGAAATGATCAACGCTGTTCAACATTCACGAGTATGTTTTTTGCGACTTCCCAACTATGTAGGCGATTCTGAAATGGTGAAAAACATGGTAACTTTGATAAATCAAGAATGAGAGTCAAAAATATGTCAGAGTCATAGTAATAATTTAAGTGAATAATGTGACATGTGGAGCTCAACAACAAGACGCATCCCATTCGAGATAAAACAACATACCAAAAGGTAACCCGGAAAAACTTGTAACCCGCCCTTTGGTTTGGTAAACATTTATCAGATTCTTACCTTAAGCATATCCAACCGTAGTGAGTCACAGTAGTCCGCTGGTGATTGAGAAATGTAATCATGATTCAACTTTCCTTAGGCAGATTTCTTTTTTTCCTTACAAATATTTTCCTTTTACTTCCCTCACCAATATATGAGGGGAGTATTGTGATCGCGAAAATTTTCGATTTTGAGATAATACGTTTTTTGGGCGTTTCATGATGTCTACATAACGAAAATCCACGTCACTCATTTCCGTCGGTCTGTCTGTCGGTCTGTCGGTTTGTCTGTTTATGCGCGTTCTGCTAAGGCTATCTCAGTAACCGCTGCACGGATTGTGATTAAATCTGAGTACGGTAGGCTATGATGCGGTCCTAGTAGGTAATGCTGCTATAACTTTGAAAATCGGTGCATTGGCGGCGGAGTGATTAGCAAAAACCAAAAAAATTAAAATATGCCTCAAACTTCGTTTTTAGGCATTTTAGGAGTTCCTGATCATTTTCTATTTTTTTTTTTTGGTGGTGGGAAATTGCGGTGGTTGGGGGATGGGGGGTTGTGAAACTGAAAAATGTGTTATTCGTTATCATTATTTATAACAGGCTGTTCACCTACCAGTGAAAGAAAGATCTAGCGTCATAGTACACTATTTTAGGGCCATCTGAACGTTTCCTTGTCAACTACAGAAACAAAGGGACATGGGAACTATTAGATTGATTTTAATGAAATTAAAATGAAATAAAAACACAGTATTACTACCATGCCGTGAATAGAAAACGTTTGTGATTTTTAGAAATCGTATCAGTGGCGTCACAGCAATAACTAAAAATATAACAACAGCTCAACCTTCGCTTTTAGGCATTTTAGGGGTTCCTGATCATTTTCTACTTTTTTTTGGGTGGGGTTGAAATTGGAGTGGTTGGGTGGTGGAGGTTTGTAAGACTCAAAAAATTATTGTATCCATAATTGACTCGTGAAAGGGAGTCCTAGTGGCAGGTACATTCGAACACTGCCTTGCCTACTACGGAAAACAAGGGACTGATAGACGTATATACAAACAAATATTGCTTTAGGTCGTTCTGTATTGGGTAACGTGGCAACAATGGAATTGATTTTAATGAAACTTTGCCAATGTATGTACCGTGCCAAGGATGGAAAACGTTTACGGATTTTAGAAATCGTGTCAGTAGCGGCGCAGCGATAATAAAAAAATTAAAAATACAGTAACAGCTCAAACTTCGTTTTTGGGGGGGTTTCAGGGGGTGTTTTAGGGGATTATAGAACACAATTTTTTTTGTATTCATAATAGGCTATTCATCGGCCTGTGAAAGGAAGGAGCATAACACACTTTTTATGGTCGGGCGGGCGATGATTTTGTTATAAGGGGATTTCAGGCTATAGCTTCATGCTATGGGAAAATAATAAACTGGTATCACCGTAATATGTGGGAAGTCCTGAGTCAATCAATTTGACTCCACCGTTTGTGATGTATTTCTAACAGCGTATAATAGATATATAAGGTGTCCCACGACGATTAAGACAAGCAATATATCGGAACTGGGCAGTAGTAGCGAATTATAATTTTGGGAGTGTAAATTAGACCAAATGTAGTATCTATATTTTCTTATTATTGTTTCACCCAATGGGACACATATCTGTGACTTTTTGCACACTTGGGGTCTGGAGTGATTAATTCAAGAGCTACAGGTACTTAGGGACTAAATAGAGTGCGGTAAGGTAAGAGGTAACGTAAGACGTAAGGTAATAAACCTGTGGAATCAGATGAGAGTGTTGCGTTACCTCTTACGTTACGACTATAAACACTCTCATCTGATTCCACAGGTTTATTTTCTTACGTCTTACGTTACCTCTTACCTTACCGCACTCTATTTCATACTTTACTACTGTATAGTATATATACTGTAAAGTATGTATAGTACTGTTTATACAGCGTCATATCCATCTTGCGGATAACAGAGTAATCCAAAAACCAGTCACTAATGTCAAAGTATATTATACCTTACCAAGGTATCTTTTGCACTCCCCTAGCAGCTAATTTGAGTGAAGCAAACAGTCAAGCCGCCGCAACACGCGGTCGAACATCCGAATAACGCCGCGCCGTAAATCAAGCGGGCCGGGACAGCGCGGCGGCATATTTCATATTTTATTCGCAGGCGGCCGTGGAAGTAACTTACACCTGCATCCACCGCTAGGGGGCGCTGTAAGAAGAGACTGCATAAATCTGCCACGCGTCTCGCTCCAGCCGGTGCCGGTGCCTGAGTTGATCCTAAAAACCACCCTTCGTTCGAAGGGGGCTGAGGTGGATTTCGCCTTAGTTACGATCCTATGAAGAAAATCACAGAAATGAGGGAAGGACGTATGTCTTCTTTTTTTGAATATATCCGAGAAAACAACATTAGCTATAGCTGGCAAGCGGCAAAAATATATTAAAGCGAAGTGTACTCTTTAAACTGAATGGACTAGTATCATGAATTTTATTTCTGGTTGCATATGATAGAGTACGTCATAAAAAGCATCTCATTTTTTTCTCCGATTTTTTTGGGCACAGGAAAGCCGTGAAAATGAGGAAAATATTTGAATTCTCCTAGGGCAGTGACGTCACTGCCCTAGGCGAACAGCTAATCAAAAGACAGATATGTGTGCTGTGTTGCCGCATTATGATGGCGCGCGGAGCTGTACGCGGGCTGGCTCATCTATCTTGTCTTCTGTTCCCGTCTGATATGTTTTGTGGTTTTAATGTCCCGTGATCCGAAATTCCAGGGCTGTTCCAAATTACGGTTCTATCACCGTCCTAGAACTGTTTTCATCATGCCCCACCCATTTTGTGATTCTAGAATCGATGATTGGTTGGTACGCTGGTGGACCAACCAATCATCGTTTTGAGAACTGTAAAATGGGCGGGGCATGATGAAAACAGTTCTAGTACGGTGATAGAACCATAATTTGGAACAGCCCTTCCGAAAGCTAAGTTAAGGTTCCCGATCCGTCAATCCTGTCAATCAATCGTCATTCGGTCATTGTCATTTCCAAATTCCATTGGGCTTTGGCTGTAATTTTCAACAATCAAAAGTTATTATTATTTGTTTGCGTTTATTTGTACAGGATATCCTTTTATTCCATTTTAGTAGGTTTCAAGTTATTTTATCATAACATAACAAACAAGTATGGGTAAAATCGATAGTGAATTCACAAACGCCGATTCAGATAACCTGCCTAAAGTTGATATGGCTATGGTGAACGACTTTTATGTGGATAATATGCAGTTCTTCAATACGAAGATGAGAAATGTGAAAGCTAAGAAGTGAGTTTCAAATTATTTATAACACTTTGGATAGCAAATAACATGTTTATGTGAAATGTAAATGTTTTGCGAGTCGGAGCTGTTCTTGGCAACAATGCACTGCTGATAATTCGCGCGGTTGGCACTGATTGGCTGAATTTGAATTCCTTTCTTTAAACTTTAGAATGGAATTACTAAAAAACAAAATGATGTAGAAAGTAACGAAATGCAGCAGAACGTTTATTTGTGTATGCACTAAGCGGCCATAATAATTAAATCATTGTTCTTAACCTCGTGATACTAGTCCATTCCAAGCTTTCGGAGACTCAGTTTAAAGAGTACACAGGTTAGGTTAGATTAGGTTAGGTCTCTTTGCCAACGTTCCTGCAATAATAGTACGAATCGTGAAAATGCGAAAAGAGGTTTGGAAGCACAAGCCAATTTGATGCTCACACAATCAAATAAAAAATGTAAACCAGCCTCAGTTGGCGATTTACTCTTTGTTGGTATTCATTAAAATATATTTAACTTCTCCAACTTTATATTTATTTGAGTCCGTCGCTGGCGCTGATTAAATGGAAGAAGCAGAATTAGTGCTGATCATTCAGAAAATATACAGAACTAGTCCTGTGCATTTCAAGTTGCGCAAAACTAGTTTTGCCTATTTGGTAATGCTCAATAGCGGTACAAAATTCATATTTCGGGTTTGGGAAATATTATTTGCTCAAAACTAGTTCTGCATATTTTTTTCGGGCATTGCCCGAATTCGGGTATTGAGCATAACAGATACAATAAACTACCAGAGTCATTGAAAAGACTATCTAATAGTAAATCCAAAATCTCTACAAATAGTTTTTTACTATCACAATGTTTCTGTTCAACACAAACACACCTCGAAAGCAATTTCGTATAACACACGCACTTGTGCTATTCTGTGCTATTCTGTTCTTGATTCTGTATTTTTAATTTGTTGTTGTTATCTGTTTTATGTAAGTCATATCTATGAACCTTCTTTTGACGTTTTGTTCTTTGTTTTAAACTGACTTGCTATAATGTACATTGTACAATTAATAGACTGTAATCTACTCTGTTCTACTCTACTCTACAATAGGGTACTTGCAGAAAAAAATATCGTTTACGCGTTCCTTAGAGCCTAGTAAACATGACAAAATTACTTGTTTGGTTTTTTGGAATCGGCTGTGAGAGATATTCCAAAAATTATTTCAAATGCCGGAAAATGCCGCGCAAACAACCTCTGACGTCAGTGATATCCTAGAGTGATGGGATGTAAAGTATTGATGTTCGATATCGATAGCCAGTGCTAACCTAACATTTTGACATTGATCATTATAACCACAAAACGCAGTCACACATAAAAGTACAAAGGTCAATAGAATAAAAGTTAGGCTAGATCACTAATACACTTTGTAGGGAGGGGCTTGAATTCGATTCTATCTTTGGATTCATTCATAATGGGACGCGCCGAAATAAAATGATCGCTTCGATTAGTTGCGAATCTCTGTCACAAACGGGATGAACTGTGATACCTATCAGATATAAAAATGTATTGCAACGAAAATGCTAGTGGGTTAATTGCCTGTTTCAAATATGTCTAAGTATCAATAAATTGAGTCGCACTGTTAAATAATTCAGATCATCTCTAGTTTGCAGTTGAATCTCACTGACCTGCGCTGTAGCAATATCGATTGTCGATATCGATAAGATACCTGTGACGTCAGCCCTTGTTCTAAGTCACGTGGAAAAGTTTGAATATATCCTTATTTTATTTTGGCCGTCAGTAAAATCATGTTTTTTGTTTCCTACTGCTTCTTTACGCTATGTATACTCCCGAGGCGATTTACCGACCTCAGCAAGTACCCTATTCTATGTAGAACATTAGCTCTCGGATTTCAGCGACAAAACCGCCAAGTCCATGATCTGAAAGGACAACCTCATTATTCCCCTTTTATTAAGAGATAACGAGGAGTGGGGCATTAATTAAGACACCAGGCCCAGCAGTGTCCAACGCGGCGTAAAAAAAGAGTGCCACTAAATGAGAAAAAAGGCCGCGCCGCATCCTGCAGTGTGACCGCTTTGCCTTCGTTCTCTCATTAAACGGATCATGGTCGACTGGCTGGCAGGCTGGCTGCACAGTATATCCAATTATACAGTAGCGCAACTCTCCAGAATTTTGGTGGTTCGCGCATAGCATCCCGCGCATCGTTCGCAGGATGTTTAGCACGGCGATCGCCTGAGTCGTGTTCACTCTATGAGAGTGAAGGTAGTGTCTTTGACAGAACCGGATTAAGGAATTTGGTGATACGCTGATATGGATATCGGGGCGCGTGAACTCAAATGTTGCGCCGCTGTAGGCTGTATTAACAATTCCAAAAACTGTGACTATAGTCTTTTAAGCTTTCTCAAGATGCTGCCAGGTGTGCGATTCCTCCAATGTTTAATATGCTCCTTTATTACCTAATAATGTTAAAGTGTGATAGCATAGCTCCATTTGTCTCTAACAAAGTCTGTCACGTATTAGGGTAGCTGTGTGTTTTTTTTTCAGTTTCTAGAAGAGTTAGACGTTACGGAAAGATGTTCTTTAATTATGAGCCTAAAGTCAGAATAATAGTTTCTCACTGATTCCTCACAGCACCACAACGTTCAAAAGATCTTTCACGACATATAACAAAATGAACGTGATTATGCATTCCAACATTATGAAATTTTAAGCAGGAACTTAAGTCCATTCTAATGGATGCTCAAACAGAAAGTTCACAATAAAAGGAATCAACATGCTAGTTTCAAAAATATATAATTTTCCTCTATAAACATGAATTCTTTTGTTCAATATGCCTATTCATATGTAATATACAAATACAGAAGGAAAGGTAGTCTTGGTAAACTAGATAAAAATCAGTTTTGCAATTTTTTATGAGTAACTACCAGTTTAGTATATTTTGGCGTTGTTATAAACATATTGATCATTATTTTTTACGTACATCTAACAAGTTTTCATCGATTTTGCTGTTTACCACGTTTTCGTACCTTAAACGTTTTTCTTTGATGATTGATGAAGATAAATATTAAGGTTGTGGGATAACTAGACATAAATGTTATTTTGGACGCTACGTCGTTACATCATATACATATTTGAATCATATAAGGTATTATAAAGTTTTTATATTTATTTATACGTTTAAGGTTAAGTAAGATAAGATGAAACAAAGTTGAATAAATCTCGCATTTTTGTAATTTACTTACGAAGGACAAAGCCACCTATTTTCTCGGAGTTAACAATTTTCTTTCATACACCGACTATATCTTGTTTTGCTCCTAAAAAAAAAAGTTTACACCCCATTTATATGCAAAGAATCCACGATGAATTAGAAGAATCAGTACAAAATATGTTCACGTACAATAAATGCGAAGGCATGGATATAACTTACAAACTGTAATTCAGAATTCCAAAGACAACTGCCTAACCTCGATGAAGAATATCACATTACCACACTGCTCTCAAAATTTACTCTATTTACGAGACATATGGCGTCCATTAAACTTATTGCAACACAACAATTACGCTTCTTCACTCGATTACTGCTAAGCCGACCCTGTGCTCAAAACGTAAACGGCAATACTCGCGGCTCGTGGTGAGGTGCCGACGTGGGGTTCTGAGAGGCCAGTTTTTCGGAGACAAATTGTCTGCATGATTTCTAGGGAGTTGCGCTACTGTATAATTGGATATACTGTGCTGACTGTGTACCTGGGCACGCGAGAACCGGAGGAAGTTCACTGCCGCATGCTGCTGGCCCCATACACAGCAAATTAATTACCGGAATATTCACCGAACTAAGGGGAAAATATTACCCCCAACTGCCAAAGACTTCATCCTTCTTTTTGTATGCGCAAGCTGAAAGGTATCGATTTCTAATTAAGTGTACAGCAGTAACTGGATAAGAAATTTTAATATGCTAGAAGGACTTAACAATAAAATGGGAAGAGTAGTTTAGCAGAGAAGCCTTCACTTGAAAAGTATTTGACTCTCTAAGGAAGACGATCCAAATCAAAGTTGGTAACAAGAGATAGGTATATGTACACATTACCACCTGCTCCTTTCTTCTTCAATATTATGTATGGCTTAGCTTGTCTGATAGCTGATTCACACTGATTGTCTATACTTTGACAGCTGGTCAGTACCATAGCAGCTTTATTTTTTGTTGAAAGAAGCCGGATACTTCTAATTTCCTTACTTTATAATATACAGGGTGGCCAGTTGGGTGACGACAATAATTTTTTTTTAGATAGCCCGTACCGAGACCTGTCCAAGACATCCCCCTGTATATGTACCGATTATTGATACTTTTCGAGTTATGATTTTTTTTGAAAACTTAGAGATTTTCCGGTTTTTCCAAGAAATCGTCGAAAACAAAAACAAGAATGCTTTTTGGCTTATATTTCTTTCTGCAATTATACTCACTATTAAGCCTATTTTAATATCCAATAAGGAGAACCTGTACATCCGAACAATAATTAAGTACATTTTGGGCCCAAAGTTTGAAATTTGTTTTTAGTCAGGAAACCAAAACCTTCGAAATAGAATTACAAATTCTTATGCCTGGTTCTGGAGCTCCAGTCTAATCTTAAAAACTCTGCAAGACATTGCACTTTCGAAATAATAATGAAAAAATAGGACTTATGGGGGCATTTTGCGCCGTACGTTAAAGGTAAAAAGGTGATAATCCACGAATTTCCAAAATGATTTAAAAGACTATTATTTTACTTTATTATGACAAATTAAAGAAAAAACTCATAACACCTAATAAACACGATAATCATTGATGTTTTAATCACTTTTAATAAAGAAAATTAATACCTGTGCTTTTTGCTGTGTACTATTGAACTTCTGCTAAATTAAGTTGTATGGAAAGTTAACAAAGGAAAAAAATAATAGAATAACAATCTGACTTTTAATTCCATGGCGGAATTACCTGGGCAGCATTATCGTAGCTTACGCCATCCCTTTTATTTTCCACACCGGTAGGTGAGGGGAGGATTGCGATCGTGAAAATTTTCGATTTTGAAATAGGTTTTTTGGGCGTTTTTTAATGTCTACATAACGAAAATTCGCGTCACTCATTTCCGTCGTTCTGTCTGTCGGTCTGCCTGTCAGTCTGTCTGTCTGTACGCGTTTTTCTATCCTCGTAATCTCAGTAACCGCTGCGTAGACTGTGATGAAATTTGGGCAGCAATGTGCTGTGGGGTCTTAGTAGGTAATGCTGCCATAAATTTGGAAATCGGTACTTGGACGGCGGAGTAATTGAAACAAAAATTTCAAATTTTTCTCAAACCTCGTTTTTAAACGTTTTAGAGGTTCTTGATCATTTTCTGCGTTTTTTTCTTTGGGTGGGGGTGGAATTTGGGTGTTTGGGGGGTGGGGGGTTGAAAAATTGAAAAACTTGTTGTATTCATGATAGGCTGTCTACTGACCGGTCAAGGAAGACCTGGCGATATAAATAATCTTTTTAGGTCCATCCGAACATTGCCTTGCCTATTACCGAAAATTAATTAACACAACTGCGCTTCGCCGACATGAGCTCGCAAAAAGCTACTCTGAAAGAAAGGGATGGTGCATGCTACGACATCGTTTCCCAGGTAATTCGGCCATGAAATTGGAAGTCAGCTTATTGTTTATTATTCCTTTCCTTTGTTAACTTTCCATACAACTTAATTTAGCAGAAGTTCAATAGTACATAGCAAAAACACCTCAAAAATCACAATTTGGGAATTAGTTTTTTATTAAAAGTCATCAAAACATCAATGATTATCGGATTTGTTAGTTGTTACGAGTTTTTTCATTAATTTGTCATAATAAAGCAAAATAATAGTTTTTTAAAGTATTTTGGAAATTCGTGAATTATCACCTTTTTACCTTTGACACTCACGTACGGAGCAAAATGTCCCCATAAGTGCTACTTTTTCATTATTATTTCGAGAGTGCAATATCTTGCAAAGTTTTTAAGATTAGTTTGAAGCTCCAGAACCAGGCATAAGTATTTTTAATCTTATTTTGAGGGTTTTGGTCTCCTGGCTAAAAACATAGATTTCAAATTTTGGCCCCAAAATGTACTTAATTATTGTTCGGATGTACAGGTTCTCTTTATTGGATATTAAAATAGGCTTAATACTGAGTATAATTGCAGAGAAAAAATAAAAGCCAAAAAGCATTCTTGTTTTTGTTTTGACGATTTCTTGGATAAACTGGAATATCTCTAAGTTTTCAAAAAAAAATCATAACTCGAAAACTATCAATAATCGGTACACATATATGGGGGTGTTTTGGATAGGTCTCGGTACGGGCTATCTAAAAAAAATTATTATCGTCACCCTTTTGGCCACCCTGTATGATATGAAATTTCTTCAATCTCTTTAATCCTTGCTAATACAACGCTCCCCTCACCTAAGTTGTGCAAGGTAAAAAGAGCTGAGACTTTAGTGGGATCTCCAAGTGACGCAACCAAAGCTAAAACTAAATTCCTGCAATCCTCCGTCCAACTACATTGATAAGAGGTGTTCATTGGCGAAGAGTATCGAGGTACGTACTCCAGTGGGGTGAGCCCAGCCTCAGCGCCGTAAAGCTGCCTATCGGCCCCCCAGGGGTCGTAACCCAATGTGCCGGGCTTGATGTCGTCATCAAGTATATGGCCGTTTGCCCGGAATATAAAGGGACCACCCCAGTCGGTCCAAGAGGCTGTAAAGAGACACACACAACAACGCAGGCAACGTGCCTTTCTGCCGGAAAATCGGTTTTTAAATTCATTCGTGGGGGAGCCGATATTGGAGTTTAAGTACCTAATTCTCACCGTTCTCCAGATCCAGAAAGATATCTCAAACAATTTGTATAAACCTCAGAGTAACAACTGAACATAGAGGTAGTAAGCAAACCACTTCAGCAAGGCGTTCTCAAAGTCATCATCTTTTGACACTTCAGCCTCCAAACATTGCCAACTAACCTGAAAATTCTTCCAATGTAGCCCATGTTACAAACACTGCTTTGCACTGTCCCATCTCGAAAAACTGTTAAACTACACTCGAATATAGCACAGCAAGTCCGTAAAGCTTCACTACAGTTACCAACAAATAGCGAATTCGGTTTGACTGACCAAGCATAAAAGACGCACAAACAAAACAAACGTTTGACGGTCGGAGGTTACCGTAAACAAATCGCAGGAAAATTACATAGGCGCTGCCAGCTTCTCAAAGTTTATGTGAGACTTCAGAATTTACGTTTATGATGAAGAAACATGCAGTAACGCAGTAGAGGTCAACATATCTATTGATTTTGCTGTAATCATTTCTGAACCATCAAAATACCGTCCTTTTTAACGTAGAATGGAATATTTCTGGATACTATACAATTAAGACGATAGTAAACAATTATGATTGCCGTATCTGGTGATCGATATGGCAACGTAAGAAAAGATGTTGGCCTATCAGAATTAGTTGTTTACTACCTCTATGTTCAGTTGTTACTCTGAGGTATAAACTCATCCGATTCTTAGTTTCTAAATCAGGTACAGGGTATTTCAAAGTAGTTATTTTTTCAAGAAAGGACCACCATTGAGGTGAGAAAATGGCGTCAAGTAGCTTGACTCGGGACTTCCTCTCCTAAAAATTTCAAATCTCTCGGAGAGGCGGGTATACCTAACAAAATCGAAAATCTTTATTTGGCTTCCTATTGAGATGAAACCTCGCATTTCGGATAATTTCAAGTTGCTTATTGCAAATCCAGTCGCAGTTTTGAGTTTTAGTCTCGTTTGACGAAAATAAAAAATTTCAGGTCTCTCGGGGCAGCGGGTGTACCTAAAAATTCGAAAATCTTTATTTGGCTTTCTAGTAACATGAAACCTCGCATTTCGGATAAATTCAAGGTGCTAATTACAAACCCAGCGGCAGTTTTGAGTTTTAGTCTCGTTTGACGAAAAAAAGAAATTTCAGATCTCTCGGACGGGAGGGTGCACCCAAAAAAATCGAAATTCTTTATTTGGCTTCCTATTGAGAGGAAACCTCCCATTCCGCATAATTTCAAGGTGCTGATTACAAATTCAGTCGCAGTTTTGAATTTTAGTCTCGTTTGACGAAAATAAAAAATTTCAGATCTCTCGGGGCGGCGGGTGCACCCAAAAAATTCGAAAATCTTTATTTGGCTTTCTAGTAACATGAAACCTCGCATTTCGGATAATTTCAAGGTGCTGATTACAAATCCAGTCGCAGTTTTAAGTTTTAGTCTCGTTTGACGAAAATAAAAAATTTCAGATCTCTCGGGCGGGAGGGCGCACCTAAAAAAATCCAAAATCTTTATTTGGCTTCCTATTGAGACGAAACCTCGCATTTCGGATGATTTCAAGGTGCTGATTACAAATCCAGTCGCAGTTTTGAGTTTTAGTCTCGTTTGACGAAAATAAAAAATTTCAGATCTCTCGGGGCGGCGGGTGTACCTAAAAAATCAAAAATCTTTATTTGGCTTTCTAGTAAGACGAAACTTCGCATTTCAGATAATTTCAAATTGCTAATTGCCAATCCAGCCGCAGGTTTGAGTTTTAGTCTCGTTTGACGAAAATAAGAAATTTCAGATCTCTCGGACGGGAGGGTGCACCCAAAAAAATCGAAAATCTTTATTTGGCTTCCTATTGAGAGGAAACCTCGCATTTCGGATAATTTCAAGGTGCTGATTACAAATTCAGTCGCAGTTTTGAGTTTTAGTCTCGTTTGACGAAAATAAAAAATTTAAGATCTCTCGGACGGGAGGGTGCACCCAAAAAAATCGAAAATCTGTATCTGGGTTCCTATTGAGACGAAACCTCGCATATCGGATAATTTCAAGGTGCTGATTAGAAATTCGGTCGCAGTTTTGAGTTTTAGTCTCGTTTGACGAAAATAAAAAATTTCAGATCTCTCGGACGGGAGGGTGCACCCAAAAAAATCGAAAATCTTTATTTGGCTTCCTATTGAGACGAAACCTCGCATTTCGGATAATTTCAAGGTGCTGATTACAAATTCAGTCGCAGTTTTGAGTTTTAGTCTCGTTTGACGAAAATAAAAAATTTCAGATCTCTCGGACGGGAGGGTGCACCCAAAAAAATCGAAAATCTTTATTTGGCTTCCTATTGAGAGGAAACCTCGCATTTCGGATAATTTCAAGGTGCTGATTAGAAATTCGGTCGCAGTTTTGAGTTTTAGTCTCGTTTGACGAAAATAAAAAATTTCAGATCTCTCGGACGGGAGGGTGCACCCAAAAAAATCGAAAATCTTTATTTGGGTTCCTATTGAGACGAAACCTCGCATTTCGGATAATTTCAAGGTGCTGATTAGAAATTCGGTCGCAGTTTTGAGTTTTAGTCTCGTTTGACGAAAATAAAAAATTTCAGATCTCTCGGACGGGAGGGTGCACCCAAAAAAATCGAAAATCTTTATTTGGCTTCCTATTGAGACGAAACCTCGCATTTCGGATAATTTCAAGGTGCTGATTACAAATTCAGTCGCAGTTTTGAGTTTTAGTCTCGTTTGACGAAAATAAAAAATTTCAGATCTCTCGGGCGGGAGGGTGCACCCAAAAAAATCGAAAATCTTTATTTGGCTTCCTATTGAGAGGAAACCTCGCATTTCGGATAATTTCAAGGTGCTGATTAGAAATTCGGTCGCAGTTTTGAGTTTTAGTCTCGTTTGACGAAAATAAAAAATTTCAGATCTCTCGGACGGGAGGGTGCACCCAAAAAAATCGAAAATCTTTATTTGGGTTCCTATTGAGACGAAACCTCGCATTTCGGATAACTTCAAGGTGCTGATTAGAAATTCGGTCGCAGTTTTGAGTTTTAGTCTCGTTTGACGAAAATAAAAAATTTTTGATCTCTCGGACGGGAGGGTGCACCCAAAAAAATCGAAAATCTTTATTTGGCTTCCTATTGAGACGAAACCTCGCATTTCGGATAATTTCAAGGTGCTGATTACAAATTCGGTCGCAGTTTTGAGTTTTAGTCTCGTTTGACGAAAATAAAAAATTTCAGATCTCTCGGGCGGGAGGGTGCACCCAAAAAAATCGAAAATCTTTATTTGGCTTCCTATTGAGAGGAAACCTCGCATTTCGGATAATTTCAAGGTGCTGATTAGAAATTCGGTCGCAGTTTTGAGTTTTAGTCTCGTTTGACGAAAATAAAAAATTTCAGATCTCTCGGACGGGAGGGTGCACCCAAAAAAATCGAAAATCTTTATTTGGGTTCCTATTGAGACGAAACCTCGCATTTCGGATAACTTCAAGGTGCTGATTAGAAATTCGGTCGCAGTTTTGAGTTTTAGTCTCGTTTGACGAAAATAAAAAATTTTTGATCTCTCGGACGGGAGGGTGCACCCAAAAAAATCGAAAATCTTTATTTGGCTTCCTATTGAGAGGAAACCTCGCATTTCGGATAATTTCAAGGTGCTGATTAGAAATTCGGTCGCTGTTTTGAGTTTTAGTCTCGTTTGACGAAAATAAAAAATTTCAGATCTCTCGGACGGGAGGGTGCACCCAAAAAAATCGAAAATCTTTATTTGGCTTCCTATTGAGACGAAACCTCGCATTTCGGATAATTTCAAGGTGCTGATTACAAATTCAGTCGCAGTTTTGAGTTTTAGTCTCGTTTGACGAAAATAAAAAATTTCAGATCTCTCGGACGGGAGGGTGCACCCAAAAAAATCGAAAATCTTTATTTGGCTTCCTATTGAGACGAAACCTCGCATTTCGGATAATTTCAAGGTGCTGATTACAAATTCAGTCGCAGTTTTGAGTTTTAGTCTCGTTTGACGAAAATAAAAAATTTCAGATCTCTCGGGCGGGAGGGTGCACCCAAAAAAATCGAAAATCTTTATTTGGCTTCCTATTGAGAGGAAACCTCGCATTTCGGATAATTTCAAGGTGCTGATTAGAAATTCGGTCGCAGTTTTGAGTTTTAGTCTCGTTTGACGAAAATAAAAAATTTCAGATCTCTCGGACGGGAGGGTGCACCCAAAAAAATCGAAAATCTTTATTTGGGTTCCTATTGAGACGAAACCTCGCATTTCGGATAATTTCAAGGTGCTGATTAGAAATTCGGTCGCAGTTTTGGGTTTTAGTCTCGTTTGACGAAAATAAAAAATTTCAGATCTCTCGGACGGGAGGGTGCACCCAAAAAAATCGAAAATCTTTATTTGGCTTCCTATTGAGAGGAAACCTCGCATTTCGGATAATTTCAAGGTGCTGATTAGAAATTCGGTCGCAGTTTTGAGTTTTAGTCTCGTTTGACGAAAATAAAAAATTTCAGATCTCTCGGACGGGAGGGTGCACCCAAAAAAATCGAAAATCTTTATTTGGGTTCCTATTGAGACGAAACCTCGCATTTCGGATAATTTCAAGGTGCTGATTAGAAATTCGGTCGCAGTTTTGAGTTTTAGTCTCGTTTGACGAAAATAAAAAATTTCAGATCTCTCGGACGGGAGGGTGCACCCAAAAAAATCGAAAATCTTTATTTGGCTTCCTATTGAGAGGAAACCTCGCATTTCGGATAATTTCAAGGTGCTGATTAGAAATTCGGTCGCTGTTTTGAGTTTTAGTCTCGTTTGACGAAAATAAAAAATTTCAGATCTCTCGGACGGGAGGGTGCACCCAAAAAAATCGAAAATCTTTATTTGGGTTCCTATTGAGACGAAACCTCGCATTTCGGATAATTTCAAGGTGCTGATTAGAAATTCGGTCGCAGTTTTGAGTTTTAGTCTCGTTTGACGAAAATAAAAAATTTCAGATCTCTCGGACGGGAGGGTGCACCCAAAAAAATCGAAAATCTTTATTTGGCTTCCTATTGAGAGGAAACCTCGCATTTCGGATAATTTCAAGGTGCTGATTAGAAATTCGGTCGCAGTTTTGAGTTTTAGTCTCGTTTGACGAAAATAAAAAATTTCAGATCTCTCGGACGGGAGGGTGCACCCAAAAAAATCGAAAATCTTTATTTGGGTTCCTATTGAGACGAAACCTCGCATTTCGGATAATTTCAAGGTGCTGATTAGAAATTCGGTCGCAGTTTTGAGTTTTAGTCTCGTTTGACGAAAATAAAAAATTTCAGATCTCTCGGACGGGAGGGTGCACCCAAAAAAATCGAAAACCTTTATTTGGCTTCCTATTGAGAGGAAACCTCGCATTTCGGATAATTTCAAGGTGCTGATTAGAAATTCGGTCGCTGTTTTGAGTTTTAGTCTCGTTTGACGAAAATAAAAAATTTCAGATCTCTCGGACGGGAGGGTGCACCCAAAAAAATCGAAAATCTTTATTTGGCTTCCTATTGAGACGAAACCTCGCATTTCGGATAATTTCAAGGTGCTGATTACAAATTCAGTCGCAGTTTTGAGTTTTAGTCTCGTTTGACGAAAATAAAAAATTTCAGATCTCTCGGACGGGAGGGTGCACCCAAAAAAATCGAAAATCTTTATTTGGCTTCCTATTGAGACGAAACCTCGCATTTCGGATAATTTCAAGGTGCTGATTACAAATTCAGTCGCAGTTTTGAGTTTTAGTCTCGTTTGACGAAAATAAAAAATTTCAGATCTCTCGGGCGGGAGGGTGCACCCAAAAAAATCGAAAATCTTTATTTGGCTTCCTATTGAGAGGAAACCTCGCATTTCGGATAATTTCAAGGTGCTGATTAGAAATTCGGTCGCAGTTTTGAGTTTTAGTCTCGTTTGACGAAAATAAAAAATTTCAGATCTCTCGGACGGGAGGGTGCACCCAAAAAAATCGAAAATCTTTATTTGGGTTCCTATTGAGACGAAACCTCGCATTTCGGATAATTTCAAGGTGCTGATTAGAAATTCGGTCGCAGTTTTGAGTTTTAGTCTCGTTTGACGAAAATAAAAAATTTCAGATCTCTCGGACGGGAGGGTGCACCCAAAAAAATCGAAAATCTTTATTTGGCGTCCTATTGAGAGGAAACCTCGCATTTCGGATAATTTCAAGGTGCTGATTAGAAATTCGGTCGCAGGTTTGAGTTTTAGTCTCCTTTGACGAAAATAAAAAATTTCAGATCTCTCGGACGGGAGGGTGCACCCAAAAAAATCGAAAATCTTTATTTGGCTTCCTATTGAGACGAAACCTCGCATTTCGGATAATTTCAAGGTGCTGATTACAAATTCAGTCACAGTTTTGAGTTTTAGTCTCGTTTGACGAAAATAAAAAATTTCAGGTCTCTCGGGGCGGCGGGTGTACCCAAAAAAATCGAAAATCTTTATTTGGCTTCCTATTGAGACAAAACCTCGCATTTCGGATAATTTCAAGGTGCTGATTACAAATTCAGTCGCAGTTTTGAGTTTTAGTCTCGTTTGACGAAAATAAAAAATTTCAGATCTCTCGGACGGGAGGGTGCACCCAAAAAAATCGAAAATCTTTATTTGGGTTCCTATTGAGACGAAACCTCGCATTTCGGATAATTTCAAGGTGCTGATTAGAAATTCGGTCGCAGTTTTGAGTTTTAGTCTCGTTTGACGAAAATAAAAAATTTCAGATCTCTCGGACGGGAGGGTGCACCCAAAAAAATCGAAAATCTTTATTTGGCTTCCTATTGAGAGGAAACCTCGCATTTCGGATAATTTCAAGGTGCTGATTAGAAATTCGGTCGCTGTTTTGAGTTTTAGTCTCGTTTGACGAAAATAAAAAATTTCAGATCTCTCGGACGGGAGGGTGCACCCAAAAAAATCGAAAATCTTTATTTGGCTTCCTATTGAGACGAAACCTCGCATTTCGGATAATTTCAAGGTGCTGATTACAAATTCAGTCGCAGTTTTGAGTTTTAGTCTCGTTTGACGAAAATAAAAAATTTCAGATCTCTCGGACGGGAGGGTGCACCCAAAAAAATCGAAAATCTTTATTTGGCTTCCTATTGAGACGAAACCTCGCATTTCGGATAATTTCAAGGTGCTGATTACAAATTCAGTCGCAGTTTTGAGTTTTAGTCTCGTTTGACGAAAATAAAAAATTTCAGATCTCTCGGGCGGGAGGGTGCACCCAAAAAAATCGAAAATCTTTATTTGGCTTCCTATTGAGAGGAAACCTCGCATTTCGGATAATTTCAAGGTGCTGATTAGAAATTCGGTCGCAGTTTTGAGTTTTAGTCTCGTTTGACGAAAATAAAAAATTTCAGATCTCTCGGACGGGAGGGTGCACCCAAAAAAATCGAAAATCTTTATTTGGGTTCCTATTGAGACGAAACCTCGCATTTCGGATAATTTCAAGGTGCTGATTAGAAATTCGGTCGCAGTTTTGAGTTTTAGTCTCGTTTGACGAAAATAAAAAATTTCAGATCTCTCGGACGGGAGGGTGCACCCAAAAAAATCGAAAATCTTTATTTGGCGTCCTATTGAGAGGAAACCTCGCATTTCGGATAATTTCAAGGTGCTGATTAGAAATTCGGTCGCAGGTTTGAGTTTTAGTCTCCTTTGACGAAAATAAAAAATTTCAGATCTCTCGGACGGGAGGGTGCACCCAAAAAAATCGAAAATCTTTATTTGGCTTCCTATTGAGACGAAACCTCGCATTTCGGATAATTTCAAGGTGCTGATTACAAATTCAGTCACAGTTTTGAGTTTTAGTCTCGTTTGACGAAAATAAAAAATTTCAGGTCTCTCGGGGCGGCGGGTGTACCCAAAAAAATCGAAAATCTTTATTTGGCTTCCTATTGAGACGAAACCTCGCATTTCGGATAATTTCAAGGTGCTGATTACAAATTCAGTCGCAGTTTTGAGTTTTAGTCTCGTTTGACGAAAATAAAAAATTTCAGATCTCTCGGACGGGAGGGTGCACCCAAAAAAATCGAAAATCTTTATTTGGCGTCCTATTGAGAGGAAACCTCGCATTTCGGATAATTTCAAGGTGCTGATTAGAAATTCGGTCGCAGGTTTGAGTTTTAGTCTCCTTTGACGAAAATAAAAAATTTCAGATCTCTCGGACGGGAGGGTGCACCCAAAAAAATCGAAAATCTTTATTTGGCGTCCTATTGAGAGGAAACCTCGCATTTCGGATAATTTCAAGGTGCTGATTAGAAATTCGGTCGCAGTTTTGAGTTTTAGTCTCGTTTGACGAAAATAAAAAATTTCAGATCTCTCGGACGGGAGGGTGCACCCAAAAAAATCGAAAATCTTTATTTGGGTTCCTATTGAGACGAAACCTCGCATTTCGGATAATTTCAAGGTGCTGATTAGAAATTCGGTCGCAGTTTTGAGTTTTAGTCTCGTTTGACGAAAATAAAAAATTTCAGATCTCTCGGACGGGAGGGTGCACCCAAAAAAATCGAAAATCTTTATTTGGCGTCCTATTGAGAGGAAACCTCGCATTTCGGATAATTTCAAGGTGCTGATTAGAAATTCGGTCGCAGGTTTGAGTTTTAGTCTCCTTTGACGAAAATAAAAAATTTCAGATCTCTCGGACGGGAGGGTGCACCCAAAAAAATCGAAAATCTTTATTTGGCGTCCTATTGAGAGGAAACCTCGCATTTCGGATAATTTCAAGGTGCTGATTAGAAATTCGGTCGCAGTTTTGAGTTTTAGTCTCGTTTGACGAAAATAAAAAATTTCAGATCTCTCGGACGGGAGGGTGCACCCAAAAAAATCGAAAATCTTTATTTGGGTTCCTATTGAGACGAAACCTCGCATTTCGGATAATTTCAAGGTGCTGATTAGAAATTCGGTCGCAGTTTTGAGTTTTAGTCTCGTTTGACGAAAATAAAAAATTTCAGATCTCTCGGACGGGAGGGTGCACCCAAAAAAATCGAAAATCTTTATTTGGCGTCCTATTGAGAGGAAACCTCGCATTTCGGATAATTTCAAGGTGCTGATTAGAAATTCGGTCGCAGGTTTGAGTTTTAGTCTCCTTTGACGAAAATAAAAAATTTCAGATCTCTCGGACGGGAGGGTGCACCCAAAAAAATCGAAAATCTTTATTTGGCTTCCTATTGAGACGAAACCTCGCATTTCGGATAATTTCAAGGTGCTGATTAGAAATTCGGTCGCAGTTTTGAGTTTTAGTCTCGTTTGACGAAAATAAAAAATTTCAGATCTCTCGGACGGGAGGGTGCACCCAAAAAAATCGAAAATCTTTATTTGGCGTCCTATTGAGAGGAAACCTCGCATTTCGGATAATTTCAAGGTGCTGATTAGAAATTCGGTCGCAGTTTTGAGTTTTAGTCTCGTTTGACGAAAATAAAAAATTTCAGATCTCTCGGACGGGAGGGTGCACCCAAAAAAATCGAAAATCTTTATTTGGCGTCCTATTGAGAGGAAACCTCGCATTTCGGATAATTTCAAGGTGCTGATTAGAAATTCGGTCGCAGTTTTGAGTTTTAGTCTCCTTTGACGAAAATAAAAAATTTCAGATCTCTCGGACGGGAGGGTGCACCCAAAAAAATCGAAAATCTTTATTTGGCGTCCTATTGAGAGGAAACCTCGCATTTCGGATAATTTCAAGGTGCTGATTAGAAATTCGGTCGCAGGTTTGAGTTTTAGTCTCCTTTGACGAAAATAAAAAATTTCAGATCTCTCGGACGGGAGGGTGCACCCAAAAAAATCGAAAATCTTTATTTGGCTTCCTATTGAGACGAAACCTCGCATTTCGGATAATTTCAAGGTGCTGATTACAAATTCAGTCACAGTTTTGAGTTTTAGTCTCGTTTGACGAAAATAAAAAATTTCAGGTCTCTCGGGGCGGCGGGTGTACCCAAAAAAATCGAAAATCTTTATTTGGCTTCCTATTGAGACGAAACCTCGCATTTCGGATAATTTCAAGGTGCTGATTACAAATTCAGTCGCAGTTTTGAGTTTTAGTCTCGTTTGACGAAAACAAAAAATTTCAGATCTCTCGGGCGGGAGGTGCACCCAAAAAAATCGAAAATCTTTATTTGGCTTCCTGGATATTACCTAATGCAAATATCATATTTTATTGCTGAAGCAAAAACACGATGCAGCCATTCCAACAGGCTACCTTTCAGAACACTGTTAGATATGTTTTGAAAAACACTCCATGGTAACAATAAATGATCAACTGCTACAATGAAATTATAATAAGAGTAACTCTCCAAGTATAGCTAAATACTAATACAACTTATCACAATAATAATTGAATCTATTAATGAACATCCAATTTTAATATAAAGTCGTACGCCACTTGTAATGCTCTCAAGCTGTCAAAATTCCCGTTACATGTTGGCTGGTCAGCGACCTGTGCATTTTGTTGTTTACACTCCCTCTATAGATGTTAACTCTGTGGATTAATACGTGACAGATATGTATTCAAATACCTGAGGTCGCCAGATAACCCTTAATGCTTCTAGAGCCGTATTGTGCCTTTGGAAAGCCTCCTCCTCCTCTTAGCCTTCCGCCCTCCTAGCTAGCAAAAGGCGCCAAAAGCGTGATTTGTGTACAGACTAGGCGTAATTGAGATGGCCGGGAGCTTTCAAAAGAGAACGGGAGGGAAAAGTAGGAGGAGTACACCATCGGTACAGAAGAGTCAAGTGATTTAGATGCTAAAATCGTCTCGTTAGAAGCCAGGCGCGTTCATTGTGTGGGAGTGCACGAACGCTTTGGGGTGTATTGATGTTTGCGGAGGTGATAATTCGGAGCTCTAATGTGGTATCGCTCAAACGAGGGTTATTATAATATACAGGATGTTCATTAAGTATGTTAACAAACTTTAACCACGAATAGTACTCCGAAAAATAGAAAGAAAATGTCATATGAACATGGGTCCGGAAATGCTTCCTAAGGGAGCTACGCTCTTTTGCATGGGATACCCTGAAGACGGTTTTCCCTCGATATTCTCGAAAACATTCACAACAAAGTTACAAAATTAGGTACGATGAGTAAACTTTTGACGCTAAATCTGATTCTGAATTCAGATTTTCATAATTTTAATCAGAGGCGTATCGTACGGGAGGAGTTAAGGGTAAAAATAACCCCATTTTTTAAATAGTAATTTTTTTGACATTTTGATTTTAGAATATGGTATTTCAGAGATTTCTGCGTAAAAATGGTTTCTTGGTACATATCGATAGGACTAACCGTTTTCGAGAAAAGTACATTTATTTATTTACAATAGCCTGCATCGATTCAATAATTTGGCTTTCTAGTAAGATGAAACCTCGCATTTCGGATAATTTCAAGCTGCTGATTACAAATCTAGTCGCAGTTTTGAGTTTTAGTCTCGTTTGACGAAAATAAAAAATTCCAGATCTCTCGGGGCGGCGGATGTACCTAAAAAATCGAAAATCTTTATTTGGCTTTCTATTAAGATGAAACCTCGCATTTCGGATAATTTCAAGTTGCCGATTACAAATCCAGTCGCAGTTTTGAGTTTTAGTCCGGGACCATCGATAGCTACCGGGCCTGCTGGTGTATCCCCACCACGGCGTCTACGTCACACGAGGCGCCGCGCCGGGCGGCCGGCCGATCATCCAGTCGCGTTTGTAATCGTCGCATACGCGCATGGATTTTCTATTTCTCTAGTCAAAAATGCTGTCTAGTTGCTGTGTGCCATTCTGCAGTAGTAATTATAAAGATACAGAGCGCATATCTGTGTTCAAATTTCCAAAATATGTAATGAAACGTAATCAGTGGTTACGCGCTATACATCGAGATAACTTCAGGATAAAGGATACGTCTGTAATATGCATCAAACACTTCTAAGATAGATTTATAATTCGTATTGATACTGCTAGGCCCGATGGTACGACTTTAACAGTTCCTTGATCAAAGATCAAATTGTCGGACGATGCTATTCCGATAAAATTTCAAAATCAGCCGCAATATTTTAACGTACGTCTGCCTCCGAAAAGAAACGATCGCGCAGAACGAACACAAGAAATTGATCAACGAAAAGATGCCAAGATCCAGAAACGAAGTGAAGAAGATGTCATAACGGATTTCGAATATTTAAAATGCAATTTTAAACAGAACATAAATGGAATAGAAAGTTTTTCAATAATAGAAGGTAAAAATAAGATTGTTATTTATAAGATAGATATTACTGAAATGCCAAAAGTTATCTCACCTGTGACAATTGAAAAAGATCTATCTGCGATAGTATATAGTAAGATTTCGTGATAAATAATATTCTAAAAATTAAAGAAATATTAGGTAAAGGTAATTTGTGTAATAGCTGGGTAAAATGCAATACTTTAGTAAGTAATTGTGTACAAATGTTTGTGAAATCGGTGCTATTGATAAAGCTAAAGCACTTGTTAACCAGGCATGTACGCAAACAGAAAAGGCGCATTTAATTGTCTCTGTATTGACGAAAATTTGGATACCATATTGAAAAAATTATCTTTCCTCAAAGGTCAGCTAAATTTAACTTTTTCAAAACAACGAAGGTATACTACTGACACATTAATATGGTCTTGTTCGATTTACTTGTCGTTTCTAGGAGCTTACAGAAAAATACGTGACGGCGAGTCATACATATGTACTGTGTACCTACATAATTTTGTGGATAATAGATAATTTCATATAATTTGTGTGCAAATAGGGCCAACTTTTGACCTTCTCAAGTCTGAACGACTCTAGTTAAATAAATATTAACTAGCACCTCTTATCACAAATTCAATTCCCTGTAAATTCATTCCTATACATTACTCTTGTATTTTTTACCGTTTTCTCAGTATATCAAGAAAATGCTCGTAGCGCTGGAGTTTCCCTATTAATCCATGTAGATACGTGCGGCCCGGTGCGGCGCTACGTGTGACGTCACGCGCAGCACCATAAGGCCCGGTAGCTATCGATGGTCCCGTTTAGTCTCGTTTGACGAAAATAAAAAATCTGCGTGTGGGAGTGCATGAACGCTTTGGGGTGTATTGATGTTTGTGGAGGTGATAATCTGGGGCTCTAATGTGGTGTCGCTCAAACGAGGGTTATTATAATATACAGAGTGTTAATTAAGTATGTTAACGAACTTTAACCACGAATAGTACTCCGTAAAATAGAAAGAAAATGTCATATGAACATGGGTCCGGAAATGCTTCCTAAGGGAGCTACGCTCTTTTGCATGGGACACCCTGAGGACGGTTTTCCCTCGATATTCTCGAAACCATTCATAGCAAAATTACGAAATTAGGTACGATGTGTAAGCTGTTGACGCTGAATCTGATTCTGAATTCAGAATTTCATAATTTTAATCAGAGGCGTATCATACAGGAGGAGTTAAGGGTAAAAATAACCCCATTTTCTAAATGATAATTTTTTTGACATTCTGATTTTAGAATATGGTATTTCAGAGATTTCTACGTAAAAATGGTCTCTTGGTACATCTCGATAGGGCTAACCGTTTTCGAGAAGAATGCAAATTATTGAATCGATGCAGGCTATTGTATTCATTCATGGACATTGCCAATCATCCAAAAGCGTTTAAACGGATTTATACAGGGTTGGGATAAAATATGGAACCAAGCAAATAACTTTGGAACGGAAAGAGTGATATTGCTGAAAATTTGCAGGCAAGTGTAGTGACGTTTAATGCATCCGAAAAGATTATGTTAGCTACTAATGTACTTCCGGTTTAACCGGAAGTACCGTCAACTTTTTTAATTTAAATGGGACACCCTGTATAATTTTGCAGATTTTAATTCATCTTTTTTTTCAGAATATGTCCATAGTAGGTTTAGTATTTGTTTCTTAAAAAATTTGTCTCACAAATTCATCCGTGGCGGCCTGCGGTCTTCCCGTTTGAAGTATTTTTTTGTATTTTTTTTTAGTCACCGTCAAACGTGTTATAGGACCCCTGTCGGGACGTAAATCATTAAAAGTTGACACACTTCTTTGTGAGTTCTCACGCGATCGCCAAAACCGACTTTGAATGACCGGCATTTTAAACACCTGAAATGATAAAGAAGCTTTATCTTTCCCGTTTTTACAGAAACTAATGCTAAACCCACTATGGACGTATTCGGAAAAAAAAAGATGAATTAAAATCTGCAGAAATATACAGGGTGTCCCATTTAAATTAAAAATGGTTATAAATGGTTTTATTAAATTTACGACAACTCGATTTCTGTTCACTAGCAATGAGTTAATCTGCAGTTTTTCTTCCAGCGGAAGATTACTAAATGAGTTTATTAATGCGCCAATTTTATTCATTTTCATTCCAATGATATATGTTAACACAAAAGAGATACCGACCCGAAAGCAGCGCACAACTCACTCAAACTAATAAGATCTAAATTTCAAAGTCGGCATCAGCGTCAAACGTAAACAAATCGAAACTGCTGAAACAAAACAAAAATATTGAACCATGAATGGAAATATGGCTAATGTGCCTGGCACGATCTATTTCTAATTTTCGTATTTAAAATCTATCCAAACGTCCAGCATAGCGTTATCTCTGTCACTCATAAGCGTTTGTGATCAGATTTCTCTCACTCTGTTGGTGCCTTGTAAGAAACTGCAAAACGCCACCATAGCACAGAATAAGAAAAGTTTAAGAGATAGATAAATATGTTTTTGTTGAAAAATAAGGTAGTGCCATGGCACTGTGGCACTACCTCACCAGCCGCCACTGCTTTCCACACCAGTTTATTGTTTTCCCATAGCATGAAGCTTTAGTCTGAGATCCCTTGCAACTGAACAGTCGCCCCCCCCCCCCCCCTTAAATTGTCTTATCCAGGAAGTCTCAAAAGTGACGATGTGATTGTACAAATATGTTTTTGCGTTATTGTTTACACTTGTTTATCAAGAATCACCCTGTAGCTGATTCAATCGTGCCACATTGTCTTTTTAGCTCAGCTCCGCAAATATTTTTCTTTCTTTTTTGCTTTAATTAAATAACGAAGGGAGATTTCTCTCCCCAAGACCGGTGACCTCGTCACCCTCGACGACAGATTTTTTGCATTCTTTGGAACAAATCAGGGTGTAATCAATGCCAAGATGCTCCATCAATATTAATGCACTTGTAAAAACCAGACGCTTAATCGGATTCCCGATCCCGAGGAAAATGATCTTCTAGAGACAATGAAATCTGAGGGCCCCTCAAAAATAATGTCATTTAGAACTTTTCAAATAGATAATTCTGTTTTTCGTCGCATGGTTTGGTATATGTTTTGTATAGGTAGTAAGTACCTAAGAGAGTCTTACGTCTGTCAACTAGAATGGATGATATGGATGCAATTCTACTTTGAATTATATCAAACGCTCTAAGTTTAGCATTGATAACTATACCTTTACCCTAATAAAATTCTATTTTAGATTGAGAAAATATCTTCAATGCAAAACTGGGAAATTCTTGATAGTAAGAATACCAAAATCTTAAATCAAGCATATGCGAAGTATTTCATGATCTTGACTGAAGCATTTCATAATCTTAGCTGGGAGCACTTCATAAACTTCATGTAAGTAGCTCAACTTTATTCTAAAATTGTGATATTCTTGGATGAGGAATCTAGTAGTATTAATTTGAGCATTCCAACTCTTCTATGAGCATGTAGAAATTTTTCTGGAGAAATAGTTCTGCAAAATTTCTTAAATCACTTTTACTTAGTACTTATCTAGGAACACCTGAGTCAGGTCTTCGCATCCCAATTTTTTTAATAGCTCATTGATAGTTAGATAGACCCAGTGATAAGGAAGCTGATGGAAACTGGGCCGCGACTCAAATGGCGGTGGACCAGCACTACCGGCAGATTCGATGACTGATGGTTGACGGTGGTATCACGGGTATCATGTGGCAATGGCAATTTATTTAACAGTTTGACTAGATACTGTTATACAGGATCCAGGATGCAGGTATTACGCTACGGTGCTAAAACGGCGGCGAATGCGACAATCCGAAAACCGATTATGGCGGCGCGGACGCGGACGGGCAACAGGCTGTTGAGTTGAGAGGGTGGAGAGGTTAGAGTTGAACCGTGACACGCTGCGCGCCTGCGCACTCCGACGTTGGTATACGTCAAATAAATGATTTACTTGATACAAATATAGGGTATGCTAGTAAAACAGCGTTCATTTTCAAAGCAAGATTATCATATTGTAAATGAAAGTTCGCATTTGTAAGCTGTCTATATTCTTGACAGAAGTAAACTGGACACCGCTGGAAAAAATGATAATCTTGATATAAAATGATGAAATATTTGTTATTAAACTATTATAGCTTTAGTTGCAAAGAAAATTATATTTTCTTTCGGAGCATATTTCTTTAAAATAAGTATATAAAGCAAAAGTATATTATTCTTGATACAAATTTTCTATAATTTTCTCAACAAATGTTCTTTCTTAGAGTGAGAACCGATATTCTTGTTGTATGTATTTACAAGAATATCACAATTCTTGACTTGACAATTTCTTTTTATGTGTGTGGCTTTAGTTTCATTTACAACATTCCATATTTTTTTGTTGTCAGTTTTTTGAGTATTTATCTGTTCTTTGTAGTACTCTGACTTTCGCATCTCGATGATTTTTTTTAAATTCATTATACTCATATTTACAATTCTCATACAAATTACTTCACATTGTTTATTATTTGTAACACAGATATGTAGAAGCCAGGCAATTAGTAATTTAAATCGAATAATCCCACACTGCCTGTTCCATCGCATAGCAAAACAGTATTCTCAGACGTACACCCGTACAAACTTTGTTTGATGGAGTGAAACAATTAGAACTATTATTAAAACTATCCTTCACCCGTAACTGTATAATTGAGGTCCTATACAAACATACTACCCGGCACAGCTACACAAGCCACGTATGCTCGAATTGCCCAGATTTATGCTACGATGCCTGTCTGCTGGCCCGGTCGCCCTTTGCCTTTATTTACTTTTCATGTTGAGAGGATAAGTGGACGATGTAGTGGCTAGGTAGCTCTACTATGAAAAATCTAGAGTGTGTGATACGGGGAGCGTATTTACGTTCTGTACCATTATACATTATACAGAATATTATTCTGTATCGTGGTACGATGCGAAACGCTCTATATACAGGGTGAGTTTTTAGTACCGGCTCAGTCGATAACTCCACTACTTTAGAAGATACCGAAAAATGTTATACATAAAAGTTGTAGCCACGGATATGCTCCTTACTCAGAAAATATTTAGATTTATACAGGGTGATCCATAACTACGTGGTGATGCAAACATATATTTTTTAAATGAAATACCCTATACATTATTCCACATTCAAATTCTACTAATGATTTCCGTTCTTCCAATATAGGGTGTTATTACATTATATAGGGTATTACAAAAGTGATGACCATTTTTATATCGAAATCGCGGTCAAATGAACGTATTGTATATCAAAAAGTAATGAATCAAACATTATTATTTCTACACCTCAGGATTAAAAATATCCTCTAGCTTAAAAATCGGCTATAAAAAAGCCCGTGACGCATACTTGTATACAGCGTGATGTAGAATGCAAAATCCAGATTTTCTCTTTTTTTTAAATGTAACCCCCAATATTTTATTATTCCAAAGAATTGCTTTTAATGTGCTCTTTCATCTTTGTATAGCACTTGTTGTACCTACGTCCATCAATTTCCGAGATATTTAAATTTTTCGGTAAATTTAAAGTATAGCTTCTATTTGTATACGGAAATTTATCTATTTTGAGAAAGTATTATGTAATTTGTTTTTTTATTATAACAAACAACTAAATTATAAGGTCATGATGAAGTCGAAACCCTAAATCATCTAGATAATAAAGTCAAGTATGCCAAGGAAACAATTTTGTAAGCGTAATGCATAATTATCAAACAGATTTATCAGGTAGGCTTTGAAAAATTAACAGTTTTCATAACCTGCTCAATAATTCCGTTCTCTGTGAAAAACGAGCTTTAAAAATTAATTTTTCCATTGAGGATTTAGGAGAATCTTTGAGAAATTGCCTATCTGCCTCTAGAACATATCAACTATGAACAGCAATATCCAGAACGGAGGCACTCTAAAACTAATGTGTTTGAAAGACTGAAGAATCGTTTAGTTTGGACTATGTCGTTTAATATTTCATAGCGTACCTAATACATCTGCCTGTTAATTATGCACGACGTCTATAAAATTGTTTCCTCAGCACACTTGACCTATATGATCTCGTTAATTCGGTGTTTTCAAGTACTATTATGGTCTCATATTATAGTTGTTTGTTAAGCAAAAATAAAATTTGATAGTGTTTTCTCAAAATAAATAAATTTTAGTAAACAAATAGGAGGTATATTTAAAATTTGTAGAAAAATCGAAATATCTCAGAAACTAATGAACGCAGCCATAACAAGTGCTATAAAAAGATGAAGGAGCATATAAGCAATCCTTTGGTATGATCAAATATTAGGGGTTACATTTAAAAAAAGAGAGAAAATCTAGATTTTGCATTCTACATCACCCTGTATACGAATAAGCGTCACGGGCTTTCTTTATAGACGATTTCAAAACTAGAGGATATTTTCAATCTATTCATGTAAAAAAAAAATAATTTTTGATTCATTACTTTTTGAGATACAGTACGTTCATTTGACCGCGATTTGGATATAAAAATGGTCATAACTTTTGAAATACCCTGTATAATGTAACAGTACCCTATATTGTAGGAACGGAAATCATTAGTAGAAATTGAATGTGGAATAATATATAGGGTGTCCCATTTAAAAAAATGCATGTTTGCATCACCACGTGGTTATGGATCACCCTGTATAAATCTGAATATTTTCTGAGCAAGGAGCATACCCGTGGCTACAACTTTCATATACAACTTTTTTCGCTATCTTCTACAGTAGTGGCGTTATCGACCGAGCCGGTACTAAAAACTCACCCTGTATACTTCAAACCATACCGCCATACAGATGGACGTCCTTCTACAACGTAGTAGGGTATGGAGTAACAAAAGGCTACTATTTCTACTCCAAATCATACCGCGATACAGACAGGAGATAGCTGTCATTCTACAGGGTGTAACTTTTAAGGATGTCCACACCTACACCACCATGTAGATCTCGCTGAGCTGATCATTTTTCGATAAGCAACATGGGTCCTAAAACGAACCGTTACGGAGATAACGCTACCGAAAGTTATCATTGCTAGCGCTTGAAGTTAGACAATTCATTCATCGCCTCGTAATTGGCAGAGGAGAGAGGGGGTTACGGATCAGCTGCTAAGACAGATTCGGCTTGTCAACATTTAATCGTCATGGCCAGAATGTCAAAAGTAAACCAAACAAACAAAACAAAAAAACATTGCAAAAAAACAACAAAAAAATACCGAGATCAGTCAAAAATCAATGAAGGAGAGGCTACACGTGGCCATCGCCTTCTTGCTCGCACAATCTGGCTCGATGGATGACCGATGCAGTGGCAGCGTTGATTACCTGTGGCTGCTCCCTGACGTTTCCAGCTGCTGCAATGATGCGTGCAATCAGCTTTTCTGTTGTGTGCGGTGCACCCCCTTGGTAGACAAGTGCTTCCAGGTGACCCCACAGGAAAAAATCCAGGGGATTGAGATCCGGAGACCGCGCCGGCCACGCTACTGGCCACAAGGCGTCAAATTAATTGCCTAACTTCAGGCGTCAGGAAGGACTACTTCCGGTAGCGCTATCTCTGAAACGGTTCGTTTCCGGACTCATGTTGCTTATTGAAAAATGATCAGCTCAGCAAGATCTACACGGTAATATAGGTGTGGACATCCTTAAAAGTTACACCCTGTATAGTGTAGTAGGTTATCAAGTCACAATATTATGTACGTCATTTTCGATCGCTTCCTTCTAGTGAGTTTAGTAAGAGTGTTGAATTCGCACATTGAGATGGAAGCAAACCTAAGTATCTTGAAAGATATTATCTCAACGCTATGCAGAATGCATTCTCCAGATCTCCACCATACACAGCCTCGCCACGTCTGGCATTACGGATCAGCAAAGTGGGATGATCTAAGGGAATACTACCAGTCCTTTCCCTGGAACGACGTCTGCTTCAAGTCACGAGACCCATCAGCTTGCGCTCAAGAAATAACAGAGGTATTGATATCCGGCATGGAAGCCTATATTCCTCATGTCGTCAAGCGTCCCTCCAAAAACAAGCCATGGTTCAATCAGCGTTGTAGAGACGCGGTTACCTCTAAAAACCAAAATTACAGAGAATGGAGGAAAAATACAAATGTCGAGAACCACCGCAGTTTTATCGATGCCAGAGATAATTGTAAACGGGTGATTGACAGCAGCAAGGAGGAACACAACCAAAAACTTAAGGACAAGTTCCTCTCATGTCCTGGTTCAACCAGAACATTCTGGTCTGTAGCTAAGGCTGTTAGTCAGAACTTTTCCTATTTATCAATACCACCCTTGACCAGAGAGGACAAGTCCACGCTTCTGCTCCTAAAAAAACACAGATATCTTGGGGAAGCTGTTCGCAGTCAAGTCTACTGTAGACTTTCAAGGTAGTACTCCGACCACCACCATAAGCGTGAACTCGAGAATGGCAGAGGTCAAATTTCAACACCGAGATGTTAAAAACGTGCTCCAAAAACTAAACAGGAATAAAGCTACTGGTCCTGACCAAATTCCAGCCATTGTCCTTAAACGCTGTGCCGCTGAGCTTGAACCTATTCTTTGCAAGCTTTTCAAACTTTCGTATCAACGAGACGTGTTTCCCGCATCGTGGAAGATTGGCTGCGTACAACCCATCCTTAAGAAAGACAAAAAAACTGATCCCACCAATTATAGACCTGTGGCTTTTGTCAGCATCTTGTCTAAGATTATGGAGACTGTCATTAACGCACAGCTCCTGGCCAACAATAACATCATAAATGATCGCCAGTATGGCTTCCCTAAGCACAGGTCTACAGGTGACCTCCTTGCCTACGTCACTCACCTGTGGAACAGAGCAATAGAAAATCATGGCGAATCCCGTGTTGTTGCACTTGATATATCGAAAGCTTTCGACAGAGTGTTGCATGAGGGACTTCTGGTCAAGCTTGCTGCTTATCGACTAGCTTTTTGAACGATCGATCTTTGTTTGTTGTAGTTGAGGGCTGTTCATTAGACGTATTTTCAATAAACGCCGGGGTTCCTCAGGGATCTGTCCTATCCCCTACACTGTTTCTGCTGTACATGAGCGAGCTGCTGGAAATAACATCCAATCCAATCTACAGCTTCGCAGATGACAGTACATTAGTGTCGTGCATGGAACCAGGCAAGCCACTATCATCCCATCCCAGGAGACGATACGTCGGCGACAGCAGCATGCCTCACAGATCAACGCAGATATCGAAACAATTGTTGAGTGGGGATTAGCAAATAAAGTACAGTTCAACGTACAAAAAGCTCAGGTAACAACACTTACAAAGAAGTCTCACGATGGCTTACCAACCGTGGAAATGGAGGGCCACCCCATAGTCGAATCACCTTCCGTCAAGCTTTTGGGGATCAACATCAACAATAACATGTCCTGGCACGACCACGTCGTCAGTATTGCTAAAGTGGCATCCCAGAAGCTTGATCCGCTGTAGGAAGTTGTATACGCCAGAGCAACTGCTGCTGCTCTACAAGGCACAGATCCGACCATCGCTGGAGTATTGCTCCCATGTGTGGGGATGTGCTCCGAGACACTCTCTAAAGCTTCTGGACACTATCTAGAAAAGAGCAAATAGATTAATTGATACGCCTAACCTCACAAAGGACCTCCACAGCTTGGAACATCGGAGGAGGGTGGCTGACCATCCCTGTTTTACACATTCTATCAACGCAGATGTTCTAGTGAGCTCTCCCAGATAATAACACCAAAGGCCGTCCGAACCAGGAACACTATTGAACCTCTGCGAGCTCATCCTTACCAGGTCGAGGTTCTTACTCCCCGAACCAGTCTCCTCCAGCATTCCTTCTTTTGGAGAACTTCGACGCTGTGGAATCAGCTGCTGGGGGAATTGTTTCCCCACGGCTACAACCTGCAGTGTTTCAAATCTAACGTGAACTGACACTTATCCTCTCGCAGTGCTTCTACAGCGCCATAGGCTTTCAGCCTTTGCGGGAGGCCGACCATAAAAAAACACTATTTCAGGTATTGCAGGTGTGCATGTAAAATACGAAGCTTTCTTTGTTTTTTATACTTATTCTAAATTAAGCAGCCAGAAGACTGGTAGGAAGAACCTGCCCCCTTCGTCAAATTATGCTACAATCTAATCAACCGCCAAATTAATTCCTCTTTCAGTATTTGCTCAAGCCCCTTTACTTTGGCGTGTCTTAGAGTTGGGCGACTTTTCCGATACTCACCTTTGATGAGACCCTCTCTTCTTTCCTTCCTTATAGTTCATAAATAAACACGCTTAATTACCGCTCTCAATGTTTTTCTGTTCCCAGTCATTACGAAACATAATTCCGGAGGTCCCGCTTCGCCTTGGCTTGTGGCTTATTAAAAACCGTTACAGGTTTTCCGATTACTGATAATTACACACCTGTCAGTACTGCGTGCTTCTATGCCGGCCATTAATAATGAAGTCAGAGCAAAGGATTAATAAAGAAGAGCTTTTGAGTTTACCAGGCGTCGAAGGTGTATAATTTGTATCAAAAATGCGCATAAAGATATGCTTGGCCTTTGACAACTGTATTTACCTCAAAAAAAGAATTAGAAAATGGAGTATTTTGACGCTTTTTGATTTTAAAAAAAAAACAGCAATATTGTGTTTATTGGAAATAAAGACTTTCAATCTTCGGGGTTAACTCCATTGAGTGCATAATACTATTAATACATTTGCACACAAATTAAAAAAAAGGAAAATAAACCTGGAAGTCCCCCAATGAAAGAGTGGTAAATCAAATAGATCACGAGCTAATAAAAAGAAAACACCTACATAAAATTACCAATGTAAGAAATATGAGAGGAGCTGAGGCTGATTTTTTTTATAACTGAGCAGACCGCGCAGGCAGAGCCTAAATACCGGAGTACCGCGGCTGCTGTGAAAGGGTTATGTTAGGGGAAATTTATTGACGCGAGATTTGAATGGGTCAATACCCGCAGGTCCAATAAATACATCTTCTGGCAGTCCATTCTAAGCCTTGGACACCTCGGGAATAAATGTGCGGTTGTACCGCTCAGTTCTTGATGTATGAAGAACGACTGTATTAGGATGAGATGCAGCGGTCGCACGGGTACGTCTGATAGGAGCAGTGAGCGGCGGAACGGTAGAGGATAGCTCAGAGCAGCAGATTCCGTTGGAATATCGGTAGAAGAGTGAGAGGTCACCAATAACACGCCGGTGAGAAAGTGACTGAAGGTGGCGCGTTAAGGCCGGATCGCCAATTAATCGAATTGCCCTTCTCTGGACGGCATATAGTATAGACAGGGTAGTAGGGGCAGCAGCTCCCCAGACATGAGAGCAATACTCCAGGCAAGGTCTTATCTGGGCTTTATATAGCGTGAGGAGGTTACATGGTGAGAAATACTTTCTGGCTCTAAATAGGTACCAAGTTTATTACCAGCAGCTGTTGCAATTGACGCGACGTGTTCGTGCCAGATCAGATTTTCTGTAATGTTGACTCCTAACAGCTTGAATGAGTGACTCCTTGGCAGAGCCCGATTGTTCATTCTTATCGCTTCCTCGTTAAGGCCACATGTAAGAACATTGGGGATCTTAAGAAGAACGTAAAGAGCACATGTTCAATCAAGCAATAGGCGATGATGAAGACGGCATAAAAATTAACGGCAGGATATTGAACAACGTACGTTATGCGGACGACACGGTTATCATTGCGGACAGTCCAGAGGCACTTCAACGCCTAATCAACAAAGTTGGTGAGGTAGCAGATCAACCAGGCATGAGAATTAATGTCACAAAAACTAAAGTAATGGCGATAACAAGATCTCCAAACCCACAACTGGACATAAACATATACGACACCACAATAGAGAAAGTTGAGAAATTCAAATATCTTGGCAGCTGCATAACGACAAATGTTTGTAGACCCTGACGTTGAAGTAAGATCACGCATAGAACAAGCCAGAGCCACGTTCCTAAAGATGAAAGACCTGTTATGGGAATTAGTTCTCAAAACTGAGGCTACCCAAATTAGTTATTTTTACAATAATCTGAAACTTTGAGGAACGCTCCAGAAGCATCCAAACTGTTAATAAAACTGTTTCAATGGGATGAATGTGGCTTCGCGATGAATCGAAAACATAACCACATCACAATGGAATTCAGGAGGTACCATATATGCTATGCTCGTTAAGTATAGCGGTCATATCATAATTATTGTAATAAGTTTCAAATCATATGAGCGAACCATTCTCGAATAATGACGAATATAATTGAACAATACCACCCCCTTCAAGTAGTAATTAGACGAGGAGTATCTTTGGTCTTTTCTGATACTTATCCTGTGGTTGTTTCACTGAGTCATCGTGGTTGGCTTACACAGTAATTTATTTGATATACCCCATGGTCGTAAGGGGTGCAAAACGCAACCCTAAAATGTATTTCCACCGCAACTTTTTGTCTTATTATTTGTTTACCATTTAAAAAATTATTTCCGATAGCCTGTTTCATTCTAAACAAAAAAATGTTTCTTGAAATTTTTGTCCAAAATAAACCAGTTCGCAGCAAACAATTACTTTACGAACAAGATTCGATATAGATAAGATATATCCCATATTCAAGAGACATTTTCTGTTTAGAATGAAACAGGCTATCGGAAATAATTTTTTTAAATGGTAAACAAATAATAAGACAAAAAGTTGCATTGGAAATGAGTTTAAGGGGTTGCGTTTTCCACCCCTTACAACCATGGGGTAGGCCAAACAAATTACTGGTTAAGTGTCTTTTTGGTAGTAGGTTAATTTCAATATTGGAACTTTTTTGCTTGCGAAAGAAATGTTTAACAGATTTTATGTATCCCCTTTAAGGGGCTGTATTTCAACATCAAGGGATGCACCAATGAAATTTTTTATACGAAAGATCCTATCTTTTTTTCGAAGAAGAATTACCCCCTTAACGTTTTACGCTCATTCAGTTAGACCCTGTTTATTATAAGGATATAAAACAAGCAGGATCGTGATTTCAAGACACCTACACATTACTAGTTACATGCATTTTGTAGACATACGCTGTGTTATTTAAGATCTAATAACCTAATATATTTCTATGACATTAGCTGTCTAAGAAAAGTTAAAAGCTATCCGTTACTGAGTGTCACTTACTCTTATTATTCTTATCAGACATTTTGTACTTTGATACAGGCTACAGAGGTGGCAGAAACATTAGCAAAAGTTTATTTACCAATAGATACTGTTTTAATGATATACCAATAAAGCAGCTTAATGATTGTCTCCTGCTACAGTAAGGTACGCGCGTGATACAAGAAAGTATATTAACTAGACAATTGACTTTAACACGTTGAACCTATCAAGATCGCTATGCAATCTATCATGGTTGGAGGACCCTATAGTTAAACCACATCCACTTACCCTGATGTACAGCTTTATTATCCCTGTTATTAGAAGTTCGCAAACATGGTATTACAATAGGTCGTTCACTTATATGCATAATCAGCACACGTGTAATCGATAGAGACATAACTTCCACAAGGAAACTTTTTCTTACTATATCTCAACTATTTGAAGTCCAACCACTACTGATATATTGACAATTTAGATTCATAGCTTCTCAAAAAATGTTGTATAGCCTTTTTTAAATAACTAGTACACTGAGTGAGATCTCAAAAGACAACGAAATCCACTACCTAGGGACCTAACGGTCAAGGTCACTCCAAACTATTTTTTTTTTCCGTGAATAAGGCTATAGTCGTGGCCAGAAGTATAGTAACTTCAAACATGATTTTTGTTTCCTACTGCTTCTTGATATGGTTTTCTTTACGCTATGTATACTCCCGAGGCGATTTCACGACCTCTGCAAGTACACCTACACAAGTACCAGTGTCCGTTCCGTCCGTACCGACTGACCCAGTGAGCGCAGTCACCTAAAAAAAGTGCCGAAGGTGCGTACCGTTCGTACCGTTCCGTTCGACCCAGTGCGCGCTTATCTTAACTGGACACCCTGTATAAAGATAAATTTCACCTGACTGAACATTCCCGTAAACATGCGAATCTTGAATCCATTTGACCTGGACTATAACTTCACTGAGATCGTCGCAAGAAAGACTCCTTTTTCTAGACTTATGACAGTTTGACGGTTAGCTCGACAGTCGTTTGTTTTTATTAACATTGAGTTTTTAGTTCCGCCGCGGATATTTTTTCGTCGACACGTCCAGAAGTTGTGATCGTGTTTCGGGAATGTTTTTGTGATTTTGTGAAGTGTGATCAAGGAAAATCGGTCAGTGAGATGTGTAGTGAGAGTGTTTCTGTTTGTGAGTGATCAAATTCCCTATTGGGTTACTGGAAGAACGAAAGTAGAGAGGTGGATTTTCGAAGTTGACGATCACAAGATGGCGAGTGATATCTGTGAGTTCTTTTGGTTATTTTATAACTTATCCTAGAAGCTTATGTAACAAAACAAGAATCATATTGTGATGTTTCTCCCAGTCCTATAAAAGTTTCCAATAATTTGGAGAGATTATACGCATCAGGTCTTAAATAGGTAGCAAAGTAATCACGAGAGCCACCATTTTTTATTAGAAACACCAAGTTTTTATGCATCTGAATAATTGATACATAGGTGCATACTGCATAGATGCAATATTCATGGAATAGCGAGTTACAATTATCTTGAAATCCACTCAATATCACGTAGAAAACCAACCTTTACGCAAAAAACTAAATTCAAAACCTCACTCCCCTCATTCCCCTGAAGTGGACTGTTCCCATTGTTGGTTTGAAGTTTCACAGCCTCCTCCAAAATATCTGTAAACATTTTAATGAAGAGGGAATTTTATTGCCACACGCCATACACTGGAATACTGATACAATGTTGCCGGCTCGGATTTTTTTCCCCAGATTTGGAACTTTTTTGTTCTCTAAGGCCAGTCGCACTTTGGATGCGAATTTGAATCGTACGAATCGTATCAGTGGTGATCGTACGAATTGAGTACGCACACTAAACACGATTTCCTCCGTCAAACGGTATTTTGGTGATAATGGTGACTAAAATCCGAGGGAAGAGAAACCTATTCGTTTTTACTTGAGAAGTATATTGCCTAGCTTTTTTACTTGCATATTCGCCTATATGTTGGTCGTGATTTAAATTTTCAGAGACTTGACGGAAATACACCCCTACATTTCTGAAATTAGCGACTCGCAATACAAAAAACAAACGGTCCATTTAAAAAGACATTGTTTTTAAATTGTAGTTCAACTCGACATACACACACCTATTATAGATAGTACTGTTTTCCTGAAAAGGGAAATCGTTTGGTCCTAGGTTTAGTCACAAGAGGGGTGTTGAGTTGATTCACTCTGATTCATTTATGTCGGAATTTATGTTCGTAAAATGTGAGGTTACGTTTTAGTTTTTAAGACACTCATTAATCATTATACTGAGGCCCTTTTCACCGTTATAAAAAGTAAAATATTACTCATCTTCATTAGTCAACTAGCGTTAGTATGTTTATGTTTATAAAATTGTTTTTCGATTAAGCTGATCATAACATTCATAACCATGAAGTGCTAAAATTAAAATCCAAGCGCTTTACCGTTTCACCAGCAATGGTTTAGCCCTCGGTTTAGCCTTTGCGGGAGGCTGACCATAAAAAAAAGAAAAAAACCGTTTTTGTGATTCTACCTGTCAGTTAATTAAACTAACGATCATCAACTAATAAGATAGTCAAGTTTTATCTTTTCAACTAAGAATTAACAATTTTACGGTTCTGTGCATGCGTTTTGTGTCTTGTGAAGACAACAAGTTTTAAACTCATATACAGGGTGGCCAATCGGGTGACGATAATATTTTTTTTAGATAGCCCGTACCGAGACCTATCCAAAACACCCCCATATATGTGTACCGATTATTGATAGTTTTCGAGTTATGATTTTTTTTAAACTTAGAGATTTTCCAGTTTTTCCAAGAAATCGTCAAAAACAAGAACAAAAATGCTTTTTGCACATTTGATCGTATAAAAAAAATTATGCATTCCCATTTGAGAAAATTAAGTCACCTTTGATTGAAGCTTCCTTAATTGATCTATCGATTTCTCCAAATACAAATGTAATTCGAACTTGACCGTCTAAAGTAAGCTGACTCATTTCATGCTTAGTAACGCAGCAAAGTCACAGCCCTCTAAGATTTATAATAGCTGCGATATTCAATTTTTTTCTGACATCTACCCAAGCCGATACCTATGACTGGAGTTCTGCAAATTCTTCAATACTCATAAGCAAGATCGCCAAAAATGAAGAATAAATTACAAATCTGCTCAAATTATTAAACATAATTTACCTGGCAGAAAATTATAATATGATTTGTCAGTATTCCTTTTTTTGCGATCTTGCTAATAGATACTGAAAAATTTAAAGGACGGCAGTGAGAGGTATAATTACTTTTGACTTTGACGGAAATGACTACTGTTTTATACCATTAAATGTGAAATTGCGTTCTGAAGATATTAGACTGATGGCAACGATCGCTGAAAGTTTTGCTTTCATTTCAAAGTGTTTAGTGATTTTGGAAATTTTTAATCTCTAGTACTTTGCAATCGCTAGTAGACTGTAAAAGTTATCCATTTCTGTCGTACTCCGGCTTCTCTTTAACCTTAGACATATTACTGCCGCTGTTTCTGGTTAGAGTTGATTTGTTGTAAGGAATTTCTATAATCTTGTTCTTTTACTCTAGTTCTGCTGGATCTTTTTGCGAAGTTAGTTGTTTTCTTCCATCTGAATACAAATTTGTTTATGTTTTATGGCCTGCTAGTTTGGTTATAGGTAGGGAAATTGGAAAACACTGATTTGATTGAAATCTCGAAATTTGATAAAAACTACCATAGATTGATATTCACAACCCGACATAATTAGAAAGCCTATCAAATTCCACATTTGATCGTATAAAAAAAATTATGCATTCCCATTTGAAAAAAATCAAGTTACCTTTGATTGAAGTTTCCTTAATTGATCTACCGATTTCTCCAAGTACAAATGTAATTCGAAATCCACCGTTTAACGTAAGCTGACACATTTCATGCTTAGTCACACGGCAAAGTCACAGCACTCTATGATTTATAATAGCTGCGATATTCAATTTTTTTCTGACATCTACTTGTACCCAAAATTGTGATTTGCACCTACACGGTTCGCTTAAAGTCCCATGTGTGATACATAAAGTTACACTAAAATGCACCCAGGAATCTAAATATGCAATAATATACAGGGTGTTCCATTTAAAAAAACATAACTTTGATATGTCACGCTTTTATTAGACACCCTGTATGAAAGTCGTTATTTTTAAAATGTAGCTCAACTCGACCTACACACACATACACTTGCGATGTCGATCTTTCGAAAAGTGGTATCGTTTCGTCACTAGAGTCCAAGGCGTTGAGCTTGACTCACCCTGTATAGGAGAACGTCACAAACGAAGATGTATCATTGCTCTATACCGCTCTGACGTTGGCATTCCACCTCAACACTATGTAATTCAAATCATTCAGTAGGAGGTAGGGTAACATCTGTCTACTACATTCGCATGAATAACGAATGCGAGCGGGCCAAGACATCCTCCCCCCTTAACTAGACGTCTATTACGTGTTTCAAGTTAAACGGCTCAGAAATATATATGTTGTACAGTCGCCAAGCTATCATTTCGTCCTCACCGGCACTAGCACTGGCGCTACTGTCGAGAGTTCAGACGACACCGTCTTATTACCAGAATGATGTCCTTGTGTTTTATTCAAGCGTGCAGGTAATGGGGCGTCTTCGACTTACAGGGGTCCTCCAATAGGATGTAATTCGTTACCACAAGCACATGACTATGCAAACACAATAAGATATTACTGTATGAGGTATGTTACTTGAGATCAGTTGTTATCTGGTTTGATGAATTACTACACAGAAAAATGAAGTCAAGTTGATTGACTCAGTACTTCCCACACATTACGCTGACACCAGTTTATTATTTTCCCATAGCATGAAGCTTTAGTCTAAGATCCCTTGCAACCAAATAATTGCCAACCCCCCCCCCCCCCTAAAATTGTCTTATGCCGCTAGGTCTTTCCTTCACAGGTCAATGGACAGCCTATTATCGATACTACAAACTTCTCAGTTTTACAATTTGAATTTGAGTTGCTTTCATGCTGGTCGCGTTCTTTGATTATTGCTACGCTGCCACTGACAAGATTTTTAACAAACATACGCGTACTCCATTCTCACTACGGTAACAATATACTGTGTCAAAATTTCATTAGAATCAATTTAATAGTGTCCACGTTACAAAATACAAAACGATTTAGACCAATAAATTCTCGTATAGTATACAGAAAATTCTAAGTCCCTTAGTTTCTGTAATAGGCTAGGCAATGTTCGGATGCACCTAAAAAGGTGATTTGTGTCGCTAGATCTTCCTTCACAGGTTAGTGGACAGCCTATTATGAGTACAAGAATTTTTTTAATTTTTCAACCCCCAACCCCCCAACCACCCCAATTTCACCCCCACCCAAAAAAAAACGCAGAAAATGATCAGGAACCTCTAAAACGCTTAAAAACGAAGTTTGAGCTGTTTTTATATTTTTAGTTTTTTTATTATTTCTGCGCCGCCACTGGCACGATTTATCAAAACCATACGCGTTTTCCATCTTCGCCATGGTAGTAATGCCGTTTCAAAATTTCATTAAAATCAATTCAACAGTTTCTTCGTTACAACGATCTGACGCAATACTCTCGTATGTTTACATCAAAAAAAATTCTAAGTCCTTTGCTTTCTGTAATAGGCAAACGCAATGTTCGGATGGACCTAAAAAAGTTATTTATGTCGCCAGGTCTTCCTTCACAGGTCAGTGGACAGTCTGTTACGAAAGCAACAAATTTTTCAATTTTACAACCCCCCACCCCCCAACCACCCCAATTTCACCCCTATCCAAAAAAAAGTAGAAAATGATCAGGGACCCCTAAAACGCCTAAAAACGAAGTTTCAGCAATATTTAATTTTTTTTGTTTTTTGCCAATTACTCCGCCGCCTATGCACCGATTTTCAAAATTATAGGAACATTACCTACTACGACCCCACAGCATACCGCTGCCCAAATTTCATCACAATCCATGCGGCGGTTACTGAGATTACGAGGGTAGAAAAACGCGACAGACAGACAGACAGACAGACCGACAGACAGACCGACAGACAGACCGACAGACAGACCGACGGAAATGAGTGACGTGGATTTTCGTTATGTACACATCATAAAACGCCCAAAAAACGTATTATCTCAAAATCGAAAATTTTCGCGATCACAATACTCCCCTCACCTATCGGTGTGGGAAGTAAAAAAATACTGTTGCGTTTCCAATTAATTGTTAGTATTTGGATGATTTTCCATCGCTTCAAATATATTTACAGTTGTTCAAATCCATGTCATTGAAAGAATTCAATCCTTATATTAGAAATAATCACAGGTACGCCAATAAATTCAAAATAATGTTATATTCGTTCTAACGATATGTATAATCCTTCTAATACCAGTATTGACATATAATGCAATCAAAACATCCTTTTGTTTTCGAAATTTACCCTATGTTTCATTTAAGCAAAGCATACGACCCTCGATACGACCTATTCAATGTACAAAAATTATTACTGCAACAGCAGTTCGTGATAATTCATATGTAAAAGTTAATTCTGTTTCAATGGCCCTTGTCGTTCGCTGAACTATAATCAGTATTCGGCGGGACTGATGTCCTGATTCAATGAAGGTAAGAATAAATAACAGGGGGATGATCTCAGTGCTACTATCGCCGCGAACTCGTCAACATGGCGAAGTTGTTCCGCTGTGTTGTTTCGGTGTAGCCGTGTTGTGTCATCTCGTGGTTTTGCGTATTGCATCAGCAATGGTGTGATTTAAATGTGTCCAGTTATATATTAAATGAAGGACCTACTGAGAAACTGGGACTCAGAAGAGCTAAGACTCACATTTGAATGTAGGTATTTCGAGAGGTATTTAGATTAGTCAGACAGTTATATTTATTTATTTATTTACTCTACCCAACAGTTTAACACCAATTACAGGGTGAGATATACACGTACTTAATTTTATTTACTAATGAATAACTTCAAAATAGAAGAAAAAAAAACGTAACGGAAATTCAGTGACAGTCAAGAATCTTACAAAAAATACTGCTTAGTATTTGATACACTGCTATTAAATATATCAAGCTGATTACCTATTGTATTACATTCCCTTAGCATACTGAGTAGAGGTGAATAGTGTTTAATGTCTGTTCGGGCAGTTGGCAGATAGAAAGTGTCACTTGCTCTGGAGCACACTCTTGGAATGTTTAAAGAAAATTTGCTCAGCAGATTAATGTCGTCAATATCACCATTTAATAATTTGAATGCAAAAACAACAGACTGTAGTTTTCTTCTTGCTTCCAAACTGCACATACCATGTCTCTCAAGAAGGGAGTCGTGGGGTATTCCTATAGGTGGATAAACGCCGTCCACTTTGAAAGAGAGGAGTTTCAAAAACCGCCTCTGTACCGACTCAAGTTTCTGTACATGCGCTAAATGGTACGGATTCCAAACCAGCGATGCATATTCCAAGATAGGTCTAACATATGCAAATAAAGAATTTTGAGAGGTGGTGTCTGGGTGAAGTTACAGCAGCGGTAGCCGGTGGCAAATCTCTCTAATGACCCTCGTATTGGTTCTTCTATTTAATCCAACATAGAGTTAATAGAATCTTTATAAGTTGAGTGACAGACGCAGTTATTTAGGAAATTGCGGACATTCTCACGTAATACTACCCAATGAAATTTTGCTGAAGAAAAGTGTTTTTCAGATTATTTACCTTTCCACACGCTATTGTGGTGTGTCTAGAAAAATCAATAAGGCTGTTAGCAGAGAATTGGCGATATTCTAACGTTTGTATTTTTAAGCAGTTCAGTAAAATAAGATCATATATACTGGTTTGCTACTTTTCATGCATTGATCCCTAGATATTTTCAAAATGCGCACACATATAGACACAGTGGACTAACAAAGTTAATGAAAATAAACATGTTCTGGCTCAAGTAGCTATGTGGTAGGTATACCCTAAGATTAGAATTGAAGTACAATTACTGTGATAATATCTATGGATTCAGGTAATGGACACTTTCAGGATATGACGCCAATTGATTTATATACAGGGTGTTTCAGAACTATGGGATCAAACTTCTAGGAGTTATTCAGTGCAACAGTAGAAAACTTTTGAGTATAGGGACCCATGTCCGGAAAAGTGTCTGTACGGTACTACGGACCTCAGAAGCGTTAAAGTGTAGAAAGACGATGAATTGCCTAAATAGCCTTTAATGCATTCACTTTTTGACTTTTATACATGATATCATCACAACAATTGTTGAAAATATCTTTCTCCAACCTGAATACACCTTGGCTCAGCGGTTTGGGCACCGTTGGACTGCTAGAGGTGGAGCCGTTTCTTGGCCTCCTAGATCTCCTGCTTTAACGCCTTTAATGCCGCTAGATCTTTTCCTGTGGGGACAAGTCTTTGGTCTACGAAATTCCACTAGAAACAGAGCAAGACTTAATCGGACGAATTACAGCAGCATTTGAAATCATTCAAAACAAGTATCAAATTTTTAGTCAAGTCCGTCGAAATAGTGTGCGACGATTAAATTGGAGCATTCAGGTTGGAGGAAGACATTTTGAAAAATTGTTGTGATGATATCATGTACAAAAGGTAAAAAGTGAATGCATCAAAGGCTATTTAGGCAATTCATCGTCTTTCTACATTTTAACGCTTCTTAGGTACGGACACTTTTCCGGACATGTGTCCCTATACTCAAAAGTTTTCTGCTGTTGCACTAAATAACTCCTAGAAGTTTGATCCCATAGTTCTGAAACACCCTGTATTTTGTTTCGTACTTAACAAACAAAGGAGCTCTACGATAGATTCAGTTTGATGGAAAATGCGGAATTCAGAAAGGATAGAGTAATTTTATCAAGATGAGCATAATGAGAAATAATTTCAGCGATATTTCAATGTCCTATAACAAAAATACATGGTTGGGATAAAGTATGGAACCAAGCAAATAACTTTGGAACGGAAAGAGTGATATTACTGAAAATTTGCAGGCAAGTGTAGTGACGTCTAGTGCATCCGAAGACATTATGTTAGTTATTAATGTACTTCCGGTTTAACCGGAAGTATCGTCAATAAAAACAATTGGATAAGTGACTATGAAGAAGTTAATGAAATCTTTTGTTTTGTGTGTGTTCTATTTGGAGGCGATGACACTTGGACGAAAAAAGGCACGGATGATCTTATTTATATATAGGAGAAAATGAAGACCCATGAAAAATCTAAAACGCATATGAACCATGTTTTCAGTTCATCGATGCTTGGTAAGTCGAACATAAAGACTCAGTTAAGTTCGGCTTATCGGCTATAGTTATAAATTTTTTTTTCAATGTTATATCTGTTTAAAATTTTGGCTGTCATTCTAGCAGTACCTCTCTAAGTTGTCACGAGCCGCCACTGGTGGAAAGTACTGAGTCAGTCAACTTGACTTCATTTTTTACTTCCGATAGGTGAGGGGAGTATTGTAATCGCGAAAATTTTCGATTTTGATATAACATTTTGGGCGTTTCATGATGGTGTACATAACGAAAATCCACGTCACTCATTTCCGTCAGTCTGTCTGTCGGTCGGTCTGTCTGTTAGCGTTTTTCTAACGTCGTAATTTCAGTAACCGCTGCATGGGTTGTAATGAAATTTGGATTGCAATATGTGGTGGGGTCGTAGTAGGCAATGTTCTTATAATTTTGTTAACAAGTTAAAAACTAACAAAGCTACAGGCATTGATGCTGTTTCTGCTAAAACGTTGAAATACTTGGGTGAAGACGGCATCTCCCTTTTACATAATATTTGTAAGAGTGTCTGGTCATCCGGTGTTTGGCCAGATGAATGGTGCACATCAATTTTTGTTCCACTTCATAAAAAAGGGATCTCCAACAAATCCAGACAATTATCGCCTACTTTCGTTAATCTCTTATGCAAGTAAGGTTCTACTATATATTTTACAATCTCGTTTGGAGGGTTTTATTGGCTGACAAATTTCTTAGGCGCAAGCAGGTTTCGTGCAAGGACGCGGTACGCGTGAACAGATCTTAAATTTAAGACAGCTTATTGAAAAAGCCAGAGAGCATTATTTTCCAGTTTTTATCTACTTTATGGACTATTCTAAGGCGTCTGATAACGTAAAGAGGCCTAAACTGTAGGAAATCCTCATCTCTATGGGAGTTCCTTATCACCTAGTGTTTCTCATACAGCAACTCTACGAGTCTAATTCGGCTTGTGTAAGAATTGATGGTAACCTGTCTAGTCAAACTGCAACCAGAAAAGGAGTTCGTCAGGGATGTGTATTATCTCCGATGTTGTTTAATATTTACTCTGAATTTGTGATGAGAGAGGTATTAGACAACTGGAATGGCGGTGTAACTATTGGTGGAAGCAAAATATCTAACTTAAGATTTGCTGACGATACAGCCCTTATTGCAGCTTCTCAGGAAGAACTAGTAGCTCTATTAAATATCTTAGAACAACATAGTGCAGCGTATGGTCTTGGTATTAACTACAATAAGACCAAGGTTATAATCGTAGATAGAGAGCATGATAATTATCGAGAAATAAAGTCAATAGGCCGTTGTGAAGTAGTTCAAAGTTTTGTATACCTCGGTTCTTTGATCGACAATTCGGGTAGCTGTGAAAATGAGATTCGAGGCACATTCAACAAGCACGTGTGGCCATGACAAAGCTTACTAAAATATGGCCTGACCATAACATCACTAAAGCTACAAAAATGTCGCTGGTTCAGTCTCTTGTGTTCTCCATATTTTTGTATGCCTCGGAAACTTGGACTGTTAAAAGGCAGATCGAGCTCGCATAGATGCTTTTGAAATGTGGACATGGAGGAGAATGCTGAGAGTTTCTTATACCGCCCATCGAACTAACGTTTCCATACTAGATGAGCTCGGTAATCCAAAGAGACTATCCTCCATTGTGTCGACGAGAATACTTACATTCTCCGGACATATACACAGATGCGATAATATGAAGAAACTTGTAGTTCAGGGTCATGCTCCGAGTGGGCAACGCCGTGGCCGTCCCCCTACACGCTGGGTGGATACGACGAAACAATTGCTGGATATGAGTATCAAGAACGCCACTAAACTGACAACAAATCGCGAACGATGGCGAGCTATAGTTCTCAAAACTATTGATAATATTCGTGTCGGCAATACTCTAGCTCCGACTTAATGCATTTTACGAGTTCACAACATGTCTGTTAAGACATTGTGACTATGATGATGATGATGATGATGATGAAGCATAAGGATTCCCGTACACGCACATTATTAAAGGCTATTTGCTCCTTTAAAGTTAAGAAACGAAAGAAACGACCATAAGGAGGGGAAGAATCGAGCCCGCACATCTCGCGCTGAAAGCCGACTAAGTTGTCATCAAATATTTAAGGATTCCCCGGGGATGGAAGGGCAAATAGTTACCAACATCGGGCTGGTTTCTATTGATATTGGCCACTCGCAGGTGCGTGTTCGGAATTTCTTAATTTCGCATCGGCCGAGATGAAAAATTTAAGGGCGGTCTCCGCGACTCCGTAAGGGGATGACGAGGCTCTTAAAAGAAGGTGAATTATTGAGTGCGGTCGAGATTTTCACAACGGGGGAGTGGAAACTAACGGAGATAGTGAACCGGATGCGACTAGGACGGATTACAAATAAGTACACTTTTATTGAGTTCTCTAGTGGTCATCATCATAGTCACAATGTCTTAACAGACATGTTGTGAACTCGTAAAGTGCATTAAGTCGGAGCTAGAGTATTGCCGACACGGATATTATCAATAGTTTTGAGAACTGTAGCTCGCCATCGTACGCGATTTACTGTCAGTACAGTGGCGCTTTTGATACTCATATCTAGCAACTGTTTCGTCGTATCCACCCAGCGTGTAGGGGAACGGCCACGGCGCCGCCCACTCGGGGCGTGACCCTGAACTACAAGTTTCTCCATATTATCGCTTCTGTGAATATGTCCGAAGAATGTAAGCATTCTCATCGATACAATGGAGGATAGCCTCTTTGGATTACCGAGCTCATCCAGCATGGAAAAATTAGTTCGATGGGCGGTACAAGGAATTCTCAGCATTCTCCTCCACGTCCTTATTTCAAAAGCATCTATGCGAGCTCGATCTGCGTTTTTAACAGTCCAAGTTTCCGAGGCATAAAAAAATATGGAGAACACAAGAGACTGAACCAGTGACATTTTGGTAGCTTTAGTGATGTTATGGTCACGCCATATTTTAGTAAGCTTTGTCATGGCCACCCGTGCCTGTTGAATGTGCCGTCGAATCTCATTATCACAGCTACCTGGATTGTCGATCAAAGAACCGAGGTACACAAAACTTTGAACTACCTCACAACGGCCTATTGACTTTATTTCTCGATGATTGTCATGCCCTCTATCTGCGATAATAACCTTGATCTTGTTGTAGTTAATACCAAGACCATATCCTGCACTGTGTTGTTCTAAAACGTTCAATAGAGCTACTAGTTCTTCCTGAGAAGCAGCAATAAGGGTTGTGTCGTCAGCAAATCTTAAGTTAGATATTTTGCTTCCGCCAATAGTTATACTGCTATTCCTGTTGTCCAATACCTGTCTCATCACAAATTCAGAGTAAATGTTGAATAACATCGGAGATAATGCGCATCTCTGACGAACTCCTTTTCTGGTTGCTGTTTGACCAGACAGGTTACCATCAATTCTTACACCAGCTGAGCTAGACTCATAGAGTTGCTGTATGAAAAATACTAAGTGGTAGGGAACTCCCATGGAGATAAGGATTTCCGACAGTTTAGGCCACTTTACGTTATCAAACGCCTTAGAATAGTCCACAAAGCAGATAAAAACAGGAAAATAGTGCTCTCTGGCTTTTTCAATAATCTGTCGTAAGTTTAAGATCTGTTCACGCATACCGCGTCCTTTTACGAAACCTGCCTGCGCCTGAGAAATTTGCCAGCCAATAAAACCCTCCAAACGAGACTGTAAAATATATAGTATAACCTTACTTGCATGAGAGATTAACGAAAGTAGGCGATAATTGTCTGGATTTGTTGGAGATCCTTTTTTCTGAAGTGGAACAAAAATGTATGTGCACCATTCATCTGGCCAAACACCGGAGGATCAGACCCTCTTACAAATATTATATAAAAGAAAGATGCCGTCTTCACCCAAGCATTTTAATCTTTCGGCAGAAATAGCATCAATGCCTGTAGCTCTATTAGTTTTTAACTTGTTGAGGGCATGTTCCACTTCAGACAAAAGAAAATCAGGTTCATATTCAAAGTCCAATGGAAGGGCCTGAGGGCCATCCTCATGGTACAAATCTTCGCAGTAATTTCGTCATACCTCAATAACCTCATGCAAGTTGGTAATTAGCTGTCCCTCGGGATTTTTAACAGCCCAAGATTTGGGTTTAAAATCTCTACTGGCAACAACTGCCAAAAATAGTTTCAAATATATGTACGTGTATTTGAGTTGCTTAGAGCCTTACGATATGTTAATAAAATTCTTTTCGCCCACCTTACAGTTGTTGGCGGTTTACTAACTCATGTTTAAAAAGGCACCTATTGTAATATACTCTTACTAGTATTTCAGATACCTCTATCGCCTTTATGAAAATACGAACTATTTGACAAGAATTAATTTATAGAATAAATGATTGATTGATAATAAATTGATGTTGTTGATAGCTGCGCTGGGAAGCTGCTTTAATATTTTTTGAGAACTAACTTCCAAACTATGGAAATAATTTTGAAGTAAAGGTACAAAGAGTGTCTCTATTGATGGCAAATCTCAAATTGGATCCAGTGTACTAGAGTTTCAAGCTCATGATGTTGTTTGTGATATGCTAATGTGTTCTAGATGACGTTTTTTTGAAATAGTGATTTAGAGATAACAGAGATTCCATTAACAACCTACATATACTTGTCATAATACAGATTGAGTCTAAAGTTTGGAACGCCTCAATTATCTCGGAAACAGTTTTCACGATTTTTTTTTAATTTTGGGGTAGGGGGTTTTGTATAACAACCAATCTTGCAATGGCATTCACAATATTTCCAGATCTACCGTTTTTCCGTAAACATGTTAGTTCAAATGGATCACCCTATATATTTCTGGCTTTTCGAAATTCTTGACAAATATTGATTATTTATTGGATAATATTTCCTATACCTGAACATCATAGTTTCGAGGTTGAAACTAAATTTGCATTGCATCCGTCCGAGTTAAAATAAGACACTAACTTCAAATAAGAAGGAAATAACAAGAACAATGAGAGAGGAGATAGGGCAAAAGAAAGAAAGAAAGAAAGAAAGAAAGAACTTTATTTAGCAAAAGCTAATTAACACACAAAACTGTTAGTAACATATATACAATATCATAGTAAATACAGTATCACATATCGAAGTACATTGCTCTCAACCTTTTTTTGAATATATGTACATTTGGTGAGTTTTTTATAATCAGAGGCAGTTTATTATATAATCTCAAACCTTCAATAAATAACGATTTTTCCATTGATTTGGAGCGATATCTATCTATGCAGTAATGATCTTTGGTTCTTATATTATAGGCTGTGACATCCATTCGCTTATACATAAATTTTTCAAAATAATTTGGTGCTTTCTTATTTATAATTTTAAATAGAAGCACCAAATTAGCTTCCTGTATGATTTGCTCAATGTTCAAAAATTTTAAATTATTTAGCATATCACGAATGGGGGTGTATTTACTACAGCCTAATAGTATCCTCATACACTTATTTAATAGTAGCTGCAATTTATGCTTATCTTCTGCAGAGCATGAAATTAACAAAGATGAACAATATGTGAAATGAGGGTAAATTATAGTATTATACACAACCCTTTTACACCAAGTAGAAAGTTTTGGAGCAATTCTGCGAAAGTATCCAATTTTTTTACCTAATTTTTTACAAATATAATCTACATGCTTACTAAAATTTAACTGTTGGTCAATTTGAACACCTAAATATTTAATTTGATCTACAACGCTAATGTTAATATCATCTATTTTAACAGATAGATTACCGCTAACAAGTTGACAGTTATGTCTTGAGCCAATTACCATACACTTTGTTTTTTGAATATTCAGTTTAATCTTGTTACATTTCAGCCACTCACTAAGGTGCATCATTTCTCTGTTTACTATTTCAACAACATGTTCAATATTGGAACCACTCACTGAAATTAATGTGTCATCTGCAAAAAGACTAATAAAGGATTCTTTAAGAAAATGTTGGATGTCATTTATGTATATAAGAAATAGTAATGGGCCCAAGACGCTGCCTTGTGGAACACCATGTTCAACTTCGATACATTCGGAATAAACATTTTCTATTTTAACTCTTTGCCACCTATTGCTTAGATAATCTTTTAACCATTTCAGAACAACTCCCTTAAAACCATATTTCTCACATTTTTCCAGTAGTCTTTTCCGATCTATTGTTTCAAATGCACGTTTCAAATCCACAAACACACTCACAATAATTTTACCCTCATCAATTTCTTTTTTCCACTTTGCACACACTAACTGGCACGCTGTTTCACATGAGTGGTCTTGTCTGAATCCAGATTGGCCTTCATACAGGATTTCATTCTTGATCAGGTGATCAACAAACTCTCCATGGACTAATATCTCCAAGATTTTTTCAACAACCGGCATGAGATTGATTGGCCGCAGATCTTCATACTTTCCAGGATTTCGGGTTTTGGGAACGGGTACAACAGTGCTCTTCTTTAGGTCGGATGGTAGTATGCCATTTTGCAAAGCAGTATTTATAATGTTTAGAAGTGGGTACCCAATCGTATCAAATAGTTCTTTCATCAGTCTAACAGTAAGTAACTCGTCACCCGTAGCTTTGCTATTCAACTGCATAATTGTTTTTCTTAGCCTATTCAGAGTGACTATCGGAAAATCACTAAGATTACCAATAGATTTGCAAACCTCGATGTTTTCTAAATTAGAACTGGATTGTGGAATACTTGACACAATATTATTAATACTATCAACAAAAAATGTATTCAGGGTACTTTGAATGGAGTCATCACTGTTTGGCTGATCTAATGAAATGTAGTCAATGCTCTCGTTTTTGGTATTTACCAGTTCTTTTAAAGTGTTCCACATCTTCTTGCTGTCATTTCTGCATCTATCTATCTTATCTTCATAATGCTGTTTTTCTTTTTTACGCAAGAGGCTTACTACTTTATTACGGCTTTGTTTATATTTCACATAATCTTCCTTCTTATTTGTGTACTTGAAAGTCTTATAATGAATGTCCCTCTCCTTTTGTGCTGTTTTAACTTCTCCATCACCCAAACCGATAGCAAAAGCTTTTCTACCCTATGTGTCTGGAATAACAGACAGAATAGGAAACATGTTACGAAAGGAAAACGTCAAGACCATCTACAAGCCCACAAGAGAGATACAGGAATATTTTAGAACGGTGAAGGGTAAAAGAGACCCAGTCACAACTCCGGGGGTTTGTCGCATACCATGCACATGTGGGAGTGTATACATAGGAACAACGAAGCGATCTATAAACACAAGAATTGCAGAACATAAGGCTAGCTGTCGACTAGGCCATACGGACAAATCAGCGGTAGCCGAACATGCGATTCAGGAGGGAAGTCACAGGATCAAGTTTGAAGAAACTCAGGTTCTTGCCGCAACGTCTTCCTACCATGCCAGACTTCACAGAGAAGCCATCGAAATACAAAAACATCATAATAATTTCAATAGGAAAGAAGAAACACAGAAAGTCAACCGGACATGGGTACCCATCCTAAAGAACCTGAAGACACTACCATATCGCGAAGGGGCGGGGCTACCAACGCTACCTGGTCGGGCCACGTCACCATTAGTAGGTATAAATACAGGTGCAGATCTACCAGCCGTCAGTATTTTGGAAGTCGCCGAAATGAAATAGCTTCTGAAGATGCCATCCACTCGTGGTGGCGAAACGTCAAGCTTTAACGCGAAACGACGCCGGCCTAAAAACCCAAGACCCACAAATTGATCACTCTGTACAATAAAGTACCGAGCCAAACAACTTTGTTTTTTTTTCAAAAAATTCCATAGTCGTTATTTTATGTACAGGTTCCCAGTTTCGGTTGATGTGATAAATTCTGTGGAAATAGATATCGCCACTTTTTGCCATCGCTGAATACTAGACTATCCGTTCGGAGCAGTGAGTAGTTGGAAGTTTCTAAAGCCGCTGTTCGCTCCATCAGCCGATTCCAGTCAAAGTCCGGGCTATGTTTCGAGAGCACAGAACACGGCACGATGCTACCGGCTTACTTGGAACTGTTTCCTGAAATCCCGGGAGCTTATTGTGCGCTCTACCGAATCAATTTAACTGAAAATATTGCGACCTTTACCATAGACCTACCATGGTCTTACAAATCACACTCCGAGACCGAAGGCCCGACTACTGCAGACAATCGATGTCTCCTTCATGGGCGCCGATGAAGGAAGGTTAATATTCGAAAGTTTAAAAGATGAAATCCAAACTGTTGTGTCTGTAAATCAATTTCATTATGTTTGAGATGATGGTTGAATGTCGGTGAAATTCTTAACTGCTCTAATCTCGTAGCTGCACTCTTGCTGTCGCTGAAGATTATAACGTCGCTAAACTCAGTATTACTGAGAGAATATTCTAGTGCTTTTTGAATGGCTGTCAACTCAGCTGTATATATTGAACAATCTGGAGGAAGTTTGTATAATTCTTGATATTTTTTATTTTCATGGTAGAAAGTGCATCCTACACCGTTTTTCGTTTTTGAACCGTCTGTGTATATGTGTTTACATTGATCCCATTTTTCTTCTATCTGCTGTTTAAACTTGATGTACGTGGTAGGGTTAGCTTGATGAAAGTTCGTATATTCTACTCCTAGTTTGAAGTTGTAGTTCTTGTATTCTGTGGTAAAGTAGGGGTGTAATACATTGGAATATATTTGGTCTCTGATTGGTAAGAAGTATTCATAGCTTTTTATAAGTAAAGGGAGTTTTTTACGCTGCCAGTATTTGCTAGTCGTCCACAAAATGAAAACTATATGAATAGATGCAACCTTGTCTTTGCTAATCTGCTTCAGTACTGCTCTTGTACTCAGTTTTTGTCTTCTTAGATACAAAGGAGGTTCATTGCACTCTACCTCTATTACATTTTCTATGGATTAAAAGACATACATGTATACCCCAAAACGACACAGTCGACATACTAGCAAAGATGGCGACTACAGATGGAACATTGATGAGGAATTTCAAAATTCCCTACAGTGACTTGAACAGTAAATTAAACAAGAACCTGAAAGAAAAATGAACAATACCATAGAAATCCATCCGGAACGATATACAAACAGATCCAGCAGAACATAAGAACAGAACCCTGGTTTAAAAGAGAAACGAATAGACCACTTGTGAGAACACTTTGCAGATTGAGGTGTGGTCATTGCTTAAGGCCTCAACACAAAACTAGAATAGGGCTAGACGATGACCCTCACTGCAGATGTGGAGAGATTAGTACTGCTCAACACTGTATATTAGAATGTCAATTGATCAGTAATGAGGTAACAGACCTGTATCGAGGATTGTCAAACTTTATTCCGTTACCTGCTAATATGATCTCTATACTAGCTAGTGAAAACAACTGTGCATACAAACTATTATATAACTTTTGCACACAAAAACTGAAAATAATACTGTAACTTTCAATTATAACTATACGTGCATGACAATCATCGACAAATAAAGTCAATAGGCCGTTGTGAGGTAGTTCAAAGTTTTGTGTGCCTCGGTTCTGTGATCGACAATTCAGGTAGCTGTGAGAATGAGATTCGACGGCGCATTCAACAGGCACGGGTGGCCATGACAAAGCTTACTAAAATATGGCGTGACCATAACATCACTAAAGCTACCAAAATGTCACTGGTTCAGTCTCTTGTATTCTCCATATTTTTGTATGCCTCGGAGACTTGGACTGTTAAAAAGGCAGATTGAGCTCGCATAGATGCTTTTGAAATATGGACGTGGAGAAGAATGCTGAGAGTTCCTTATACCGTCTCCATACTGGATGAGCTCGGTAATCCAAAGAGACTATCCGCCATTGTGTCGATTAGAATGCTTACATTCTTCGGACATATTCACAGAAGCGATAATATGGAGAAACTTGTAGTTCAGGTTCACGCCCCGAGTGGGCGGCGCCGTGGCCGTTCCCCTACACTCTAGGTGGATACGACGAAACAGTTGCTAGATATGAGTATCAAGAGCGCCACTGAACTGACAGTAAATCGCGAACGATGGCGAGCTACAGTTCTCAAAACTATTGATAATATTCGTGTCGGCAATACTCTCGCTCCGACTTAATGCATTTACGAGTTCACAACATGTCTGTTACGACATTGTGACTATGATGACTGGTTTTAATTCTCAGCAAAGGTACAAGTCCATTTATATTAACCCCTATCAGCTAGACTCAGCTACGTCTCTGAATCAAGTTGAACCTGGCCACAGCTACTAGGTATTATTTTGTCCGGGATAAATGGAAATGGCAGATTAAGTTATTTGTTGTTCGCATTACTGGTTTACGAATGAAGTGAAATCACTTTTGGGTCCGCTGTATACCTACTCTCGATCCGATCGACCTCAGACATTGGAATTATTCCAGAAGATTATTTGTTTTCAATGCACGGGAGGGATACGAAAAGGATTTAGAATTTTGTATCGAAGGTGAAGACAGTATGTTTTATGATGTCATCGCAGGATTTAGTAAAACTTCAACAAGTCCTGAGATACAGCTCGTCTGCAAAAAGTTCTGGCCCACCAAACTTACAGAACCCCACCCTCGAAAACAGACAGGCTGATATTGAGTCCAGGAACAGATACAATGAAACCATCCGACATGCAAAAAGCCAATACGATGCCAAAATAAAAAGAAGGTTATGTTTCACCCCAATGGCAGCCGCTCCTTCTGGACTCTGGTCAAACAAATAGATGGTAACTTCTGGAGGAGTAGCCTCCCACCGATCACATGTGCGGATGGAACAGTAGCCACAGGCCGAAATATTTGCCAAGACATTTGCAGCAAACTCCACTGTAAAAGTCCCATCCAGTGCCCAGTTACCATCCATACCGAGAGTACCCCAAGCCATGAGCGAAATCACGTTCAGAAGTTTCGGAAGGTGCTGCAGTCACTTGACATTAATAAGGTGAATGGGCCCGACATGATCCCATCCATTGTTGTCAAGAAGTGCGCACCGGAGCTCGCTCCCATATTTATCCGCCTCTTTCGGATGTCTTACGATTCCGGCATTTTCCCAAAAGACTGGAAAACAGCTTGCATCCAGCCGGTGCCAAAAAAGGGATCCAAAACTGATCCGACCAACTACAGACCTATAGCTCTGCTTTCTGTAATCAGTAAAGTGATGGAGAGATGCGTCAACCAAGAGCTCATCAAATACCTAGAGCTCCATCACTTAATCAACGACAGAAAATATGGATTCCGACACCAAAGGTCAACTGGAGATCTCCTGGCTTACGTCACACATGTGTGGAGCAATCCCATTCAGTCATTTGGCGAGGCTCACGTCGTTGCGCTCGATATTTTAAAGGCATTCGATCAACTGCGGCATGCAGCTCTCCTAAACAAGCTCTCGTCTTATGGGCTCCCTGTTAAGCTTTGCGGTTGGCTCGCAGACTTCCTCTCAGGTCGGAAAATCTCTGTCGTGGTAGACGGCTTTTTCTCTTCTTTCCATAGCATCAATGCCGGGGTTCCGCAGGGATCGATATTGGCTCCGACATTGTTTCCGCTTCACATTAATGATCTACTCTCTAGCACTACAAACCCAATCCACAGTTTTGTGGATGACAGTACGCTGCATGCAGGCATTATGAGCAACAGACCGATCTCTGTGGTCGAGCTGGAAGGCAGAAGACTGATGGCAGTGGCAGCTTCACTTTCAAAGGATCTCGATACCATTACCGCTTAGGGGCTTAAGAATATGGTTAAATTTAGTGCCTTCAAGACCCAGTATTGTACGCTATCAAACAAGAAGTGCCTAAGCCAACACCAGGTTCTAATGAACAACCAGGCTCTGCCAAGGAGTCACCCGTTCAAGCTGTTAGGAGTCAACATTACAGAAAATCTGATCTGGCACGAACACGTCGCGTCAATTGCAACAGCTGCTGATGGTAAAAGGCTTGGGTACCTATTGAGAGCCAGAAAGTATTTCTCACCATGTAACCTCCTCACGCTATATAAAACCCAGATAAGACCTTGCCTGGAGTATTACTCTCATGTCTGGGGAGCTGCTGCCCCTACTACCCTATCTATACTAGATGCCGTCCAGAGAAGGGCAATTCGACTAATTGGCGACCCGGCCTTAACGCGCCACCTTCAGTCACTTTCTCACCGGCGTGTTGTTGGTGTCCTCTCACTCTTCTACCGATGTTCCAACGGAATCTGCTCCTCTGAGCTATCCTCTATCGTTCCGCCGCTCACTGCTCCTATCAGATGTACCCGTGCGACCGTTGTATCTCATCCTAAGACGGTCGTTCTTCATACATCAAGAACTGAGCGGTACAACCGCACATTTATTCCCAAGGTGTCCAAGGCTTAAAATGGACTGCCAGAAGATGTATTTATTGGGCCTGCGGGTATTGGCCCATTCAAATCTCGCGTTAACAAACTTCCCCTAACATAACCCTTTCACAGCAGCCGCGGTACTTTGGTATTATTTAGGCCCTGCCTGCGCGGTCTGCTCAGTTATGAAATAAAAACTGCAAAAAAAATCGTGCATGGATTCAATTTTGTCAAACCTATCTTTCAATAATAAGTTTGTTTGCGAATGAAATACATAATATTCGAGGATTCTGATGCTGTTCATATTTCAGTCATCTAAATGCAAAATCCGACAAGTCCACGGTAACAAATTTTACAGAAATCAAGAAAAACAGATCAAGGTCTTATTGTGAGCCGAAATAATACTAAATCGAGAGTATGATAATATCGATGTTTTAGGATGTTAAGTCTTAAGACATAGTTTTTCTAAAATCTGACTTTTAAATTTGGACACGTCGGGTTTTGCATGTTAGAAACTGTGACATGTCGTGTTTTGACTGCTAATTTTATGGAATCGGATCAAACTAAATGAAACACTTCTCAATTTGGATTATTTTACTAAATATAAAGGAATCTAATCAAACACTGTGCTCAACGACAGAAACTAAAAACATAAAGCTAGATATTAGAAAGGATACATTTCAAGGGTTACAAGGTTTAAACGTCAAAATCTAAATTTTCTGACAAACAAAATTCTTCAGAACTAGCAAATGCATTTTCACAATTAGCTTTGATCCTCTGCATTAATGTGGACCTAGCTTCTGTTGAAGTAGGCTCTCCAAAATCCGCATCCAAAGCATTTTTCAAAAAACATGGTTATTTTTATCAATAATTTATCACTACAGCATAAATTAATCTCATTCTCTCAGTAAACTGAAAAACACATGAATTCACCACTACGTATTTTCAGCGGCTGGATAAAACAAAAACACACAACGGTCAGAATACCTCGTGCGATCGACATGTGACTTGCTCCCGTTGTCCGTATTGGCTCCTGTGGACATGACGGTGTTTGAAATAAAACACCGCTTGGACTTGTCGATGTTAGCATCTAAGTCTAGTTTTCTTAGCCAAATATCTCATGTCTAATGTCGGGTTTTGTAAGCGAAAAATATATAGAAAATGGTAGCGCTTTAAATAATGAACAAAATGGTATATAAACCTCTATTTTGCAAAATTTGTGACTTGTCGGGTTATGCATTTAGACGACTGATATTAGGGTTCTCTTTATCGAAAGCATCAGTTCGCACTTGATTCTATTTATGCCGTTCTATAAGGAGTAATTCAGTGCTGAAGGAACCGATTGCTAACACCATTAAATTCTGTTTTACATCATTCTCGCCCTTTCTGCGCAAACGGGAGACAATAAGGAAGCATCAGCTTTAAAACCACCATTATTAACTCTGTCACCAAAAGCCCTGTCATTCGGAGGGGCCTGAAAACAGACAAGACAGCAGCAGAAACCGGCAATGCAGCTATATCAGATTTATTAGAGGAGTTTGCACATCGCATCGCATTCTGTCTGGTTTCGTTACTCTATATTTGCGGCACCACACTAATTATAACTGCCGGTTAACACGATTTCGGTCTGTCGTTGTTTGTTAAGGTTTTTAGTCGAATGCCTTGGATAATTGGCAGTAAATCTAGTAATACTTTCAGCACAGTATATCCAATTATACAGTAACGCAACTGCCTAGAAATCATGCAGACAATTTGTCTCCGAAAAACTGGCCTCTCATAACCCCACGTCGGCTCCTCAGCACGAGCCGCGAGTATTGCCGTTTACGTTTTGAACACAGGGTCGGCTTAGCAGTAATCGAGTGAAGAAGCGTAGTTATTGTGTTGCAATAAGTTTAATGGACGCGATATGTCTCGTAAATACAGTAAATTTTGAGAGCAGTGTGGTAATGTGATATTCTTCATCGAGGTTAGGCGGTTGTCTTTGGAATTCTGAATTACAGTTTGTAAGTTATATCCATGGATTCGCATTTATTGTACGTGAAAATGTTTTGTACTGGTTCTTCTAGTTCATCATGGATTCTTTGCATATAAATGGGGTGTAAATATTTTTTTAGAAGCAAAACAAGCAATAGTCGGTGTATGAAAGGAAACTGTTAACTCAGAGAAAATGGGTTGTAAGTAAATCACAAGAATGCGAGATTTATTCAACGACGTAGCACCCAAAATCCAAAATACCATTTATGTCTAGTTATCCCACAACCTTTAAATTTATCTTCATCAATCATCATGAAAAAACGTTTAAGCTCCGAAAACGTGGTAAACAGCAAAACCGATGAAAACTTGTTAGGTGTACATAAAAAATAATGATCAATATGTTCATAACAACGATAAAATATACTAAATTGGTCGTTATTCATAAAAAAATGCAAAACTGTTTTTTATCTAGTTTCTTTACTTCCTGCTTAAAATTTCATAATGTTGGAATCCATAATCACATTCATTTTGTTATATGTCGTGAAAGATCTTTTGAATGTTGGGGTGCTGTGGGGAAACAGTGAGAAATTATTATTCTGACTTTAGGCTCGTAATTAAAGAACGACTTTCCGTAACGTCTAACTCTTCTAAAAACTGAAAAAAAAGCTATCCTAATACACGATAGACTTTGTTAGAGACAAATGGAGCTATGCTATCACACTTTAATATTATTAGGTAATAAAGGAGTATATTAAACATTGAAGGAATCGCATACCTGGCAGCATCTTGAGGAAGCTTGAAAAACTATAGTCACAGTTTTTGGAATTGTTGATACAGCCTACAGCGGCGCAACATTTGACTTCACGCGTCCCGATATCCATATTAGCGTATCACCAAGTTCCTTAATCCGGTTCTGTCAAAGACACTACCTTCACTCTCATAGACTGAACACGACTCAGGCAATCACTGTGCTAAACATCCTGCGAACGATGCGCGGGATGCTATGCTTGAACCACCAAAATTCTGGATAGTTGCGCTACTGTATAATTGGATATACTGTGCTTTCAGTGCCGCGCTTAGGGAGATAGATTAAGGCCCGATTTTATCAACACGGGCATTTTAACAAAGGTTTTGACCAATCATAGCAGCCCATTGAAAAACTTGCATCTGTCAAAGTTCTCTGAAAATTATTGATTTCTCTTGAAATTCACTTCAAAAAGGTGAAAAAAGACATGCTTAATATATAATCGACCATTGTGAAATCTCTAGTATCTTTTTAACTCTGATTGTCCATCCCAAATTGGTAAAAACTTGCATTTTCCTGTTTAACAAAGAGTTTAGCAATTGCTAATCTCAGCCAATCAGATTCAACAAAACCGACACATTTGATCACTGGATAAAATGTGCTGTTAATTTAATGATGATGATGACAAGAAATTCAAATTACTGTACTATTTTGTTAAAACAATAATTTACAATCGATAGTAATTATAAATACCTCCAATATACCTTTGTATTATAGTGAAAAAGGGTAAAAATAACATTTTATTGCATTTCACAAAGCTATTATAGCCACACAAGATGCAAGATTACTGGTTGCCTATCCTGCTTAACAGCAAAGCCTTGCTATCTGGCAAAAGTATAACGTATATCCTTACTTTTCCTAAACTAGCAGCCTTTCGTATAGTCAGAAAGTGAATAAGGTGCTTTAAATAAATGTGTTTCTGCGCTACGGTGCCTTTTACGCAGTGCCTACAATCTTTACATCCTCTTTGAATACTTCTATAAGATGGTCTATTCTATAACAAACATGCATCCAGTCTATAATCAATCTGACTGCAATTGCAATTGGTAATTATACGATAATTATAAGATAAACATGAAAGATCTAGCATTAATTTGCAAATCAATCACTTTGTTCTGATTTTCTGCTATGATTTTGATCCATGCATTCTAAATACTTTTAATGAAAGTGTCATCCAGCTTTGAAGTTTTGTTTCCAATATTGATAAAATACTATTGTATGATACTTATTAACCTAGCCCGCAATACCCAATAGAAAGCTTTTGCTAAACAACATCCAATAGAAAAGCTTTGTCAAAGTCTGTTAAATATGCATGTTGATAAAATCGGGCCGAAGGTTATTTAAATAATATTATAGTTCCTGCTTAGTCCTGTTAAACATTTATACCGAATAGTCTTCCTGCAAGCACTTGAAAGCACAAAGGATGGCATATTACGGGACTAGTCAGTCGACAACTTGCGGTATACAGATGAGAGTACAGAAGGTCTTCAAAATTGATTGACCCTACGTAGACATGACCCTGAACTACAAGTTCTTCATGATATTATCGCTTCTGTGAATATGTCCGAAGAAGAATGTAAGCATTTTTGTCGACACAAGGAAGATAGTCTCTTTTGATTACCGACCTCATCCCGTATGGAAACGTTACTTCGATGGGCAGTATAAGGGACTCTCAGAATTCTTCTCCACGTCCACATTTCAAAGGCATCTATGCTATCTATATTAAACAAAATACCTCTCCTTACATATCTAATTTTGAATTTAAACAATTTTGCTTACGTTTCTGCTACCATCTATTTCAGAGATCGATAATTACTTTTTAGGCAAATCTCCAAAAAAGAATCCGAGTAAGGAAATATTTCGTGCATTTATTTCAATTTTTGTCCTGCTTGAATAAATTACTGGTAGTTGGCGTTAGTTGGTTCATTTTTATCATTTTTATATTTACGAGTGGGAACCGGTTTTCTGTTGGACGTTTTTGTTTTCTGGAAGGTTTTCGTCGGATAATTTTGTTCGACTTCACTTTACTGTTGACCATTTTGAAAATTGCAAGTGGCCTAGAAGACAACTTTTAACAATTTGTGAGGGTGTTGTGATTGTGTTTGAGTTTGTGATACTTTACCTAGTTGTGTAGGGAGAAAATTCCTCACACCAGTACCAGCAGTTCCAGTTTGATTTTCTAGAGTGGTTTTGGGAATTTGCAAGGGCCTGAAACGCTGATCCGATTATTAAATTGTCCTTCTTAAGGCCATATTTACATCTGCTACTAGTGAAGTCATCTATTGAGAAGGAAATCTGATTTTCTCAGAGAAATAAAGCCCTCTGTTGCTAATAGTGAGGTAAGATTTTTATCAAATTTCGACCATTTCTTTTTCTATACAGCTAAATTTTAATCAATTTACAGGCAACAATGGTTAACAAACTGGACCCAAAAATCACTGTTTGATTTAAAAACGTAATAATATATAGGGTGTTCTATTTGAAATAACGAAGTTGATACCTACTTCCGGTATATCCGAATGTCCACCATCCTTGAAATTATTTTCTATACAAGTAGACCATTTGAAAAGAAACTTTTTTGTTTAAGCCATTTTCTTTTAATTTGAACGGTAATGTCGCTAGAGTGCACCGCGTGCTTATTGGACCATTGTTTGAATAACAACATAAAATATAACAGACAAAATATCACTTAAAAATTTACATTACTGTATCGAGTATTTTCATCTCAATACTTTTTGAGCGTATCAGGCTGGTATCGATACTTTTGTATAGGTATCGGTTTCGGAAATAATTTATTAGTTATTGAGGAGTGTAATCAATTGTACAATATTCTCTGTACGAACCAAACACGCCTTCATTGGCGTGTACAGCTCTAGACTTGGCTAGAAAAATGGAGTCAAGTTGATTGACTCAGTACTTCCCACACAATTTCATTTCATTTCATTTCATTTCATTTATTTGCAATAAAATTACAAATGCCACCCCAAGAAGGCCGAGCCTTGTGGCGGGGTATAGGCGTACATAATAAAGTAATTATAATACTTCACAAAATATTTTATAGTAGTAAAGCCAGTGATTATCCAAATCACCATTAACGTTTCACCATTTCATACCAGAATGATGGTACCATTTTATTATTTTCTCATTGCATGAAGCTATAGTCTGAAATCTCCTTGCAACCAAATCATCGCCCATCGGCCCGCAAAAAAACATCCAACACAAAATCTCTCGTAAATAGTTTCTGGCATCTCCCTCCTTATAGGAACTAGGACGCCATAGTTTTTAGTCTGCATGCTTTGACTGGTCGATTCGAGACGATCAGGAGCCTCCAAACGATCTAAAAACAAAGTTTGAGCTATTGTTATATTTTTGTTTTTTTATTAAGCTGCGCCGCCACTGACACGATTTTTCAAAAGCAGACACATTATTTATTCTCGCCGCGGCAGTAAATTCTGTATCAAAATTTCAATAAAATCAATTCAGTAATTGTCGCTTTACGCAATATACGTAGAACGAAATACAGCACTTTATATATAAATCACAAAATCTGAAGTCCCTTCGTTTCTGTAATAGGCAAGCCAATGTTCAAATGGATCTAAAAAAGTGTAGTATGCCGCTAGGTATTTTTTTCGTAGATCAATGACCAACCTATTATGAATAAAACAAATTTGAGATGTTCGGTCACCATGATTTTTAAATTGGAGTATAGATTCAACAATTCATCTTCAGAATTGCTTACAGACCTGAGTCTATCGACTTGACTCCTGTTTTTGTTGATTTAGCGGGTGAGGCACACAAGCAGTCGAGCTTGAGGTATTTGTTCCTTCACCATGATTTTTAAATATTGGAGTATAGATTCAGCAATTCATCTTCAGAGTTGCTTACGGAACTGAGTCCATCAACTTGATTCTTTTTTTGATATTTCATCCGTCAGGTTGACACACAATCGAGATTGAGATGTTCCTTTACTATGTTTTTTGATATAGAATCGTTATATCATCTTCAGAGTTGCTAAAGGAACTGAGTTCACCAACTTGTTTTCTTTTTTTTTCTGAATTTATTGGTTGAGTCGCACTTATACTCGAGCTTGAGATGTTCCTTTACTATGATTTTTAAATTCGCGTATAGATTCAGCAATTCGTGTTGATTGTTGCTTACAGAACGGAGTCCATCAACTTGATTCGTTTTTTGTGAATGTATCGGTTAAGGCTCACAAACAGTCGATCCTGACATGTTCTTACTATGATTTTTAAATTCCCGTCGAAATTCAGCAATTCACCTTCAGAGTTGTTTATAGAGTCCATCAACTTGATTCCTCTTTTTGCGAATTAATCGACTGATACCAACGAATTGGCTGATGCACACAAATAGTCAGATGCCAGACCATGATTTTCAAATTTGCTTCCTTCAGAATTCCATCAGAACTCTCGCAACTATGAGGACACTATCAGTGCGTTTGGATGTAAACAAACCGCCAACTGCAAAAAACTTAGGTGGCGTATCGGTAGCGCTTTTATTATCACTTGTTTGGAGCTCGAGATGCGCGGATCAGTCCATTTCGGTACTTTCGGGAGAAGGTTCGGAAGATCCTTCGCGTACTTTCTGCAAGTAGTGCCGCGTCGTTTCAACCCCCGCCGTTCAAATAGGGGTTGCAAAGTGTTGGTGTATGTGTGTCCATCTCTGGCGACCAATTTTCCAAAGGGCTGAAGCGAATTTGGTGGAGTTTTCCTTGTTTGAAAAGTGGCGTCTTCTTCGATAGTTCGAGAAAATAGTGATGTTCTGGTGTTTTGAAATTAGCTTTGTGCTATTGTGTATAGTGTTCAGTGCTCGATTGGATACATTTTAAAGGAGGAACCTAATCAATGCTCGTCAAGCCTCCAAGTGAAAGGTAATAAATTGTTGAAATCAGATTAGCTTTGTAAATTTGGTGCGTAGTTCTTCCATGGCTCGCAAGATATAGTAATACCTGGTAGAAAAAATTCCCAAATACAAAAGACGTTCTTAAAATACTCTGGCATTCAGGATGAGGAGCAGAGTGATTATCAGTCTGTCTTTCTTTTTATGGGGAGTTTTTTTCACGTCGTTTAATGTCCATCCTTGTGTCTATCCAACAATGCTAGGATATTTCTGTAATGGTTGCGGCGTTGCCAAGTTATATCTGCTTTTCACTAAATAACGGATTTTGCAGGGTGGTGAAGAATACGTCAATGTTAATTTGTTCCATTGGATTTTATTATTAGATATACAGTAAAGGGTGGATTCAGAGAGACTTTCTTGGAGTGGGGGGGGGATACGATCGGGGGTTGGTTTGAATACAGATAAAAGTGGTGTTTTAGTATATTTATTCAACAAAAAATATGACTTATTATTAAAATATTCATTTGATGCAATTTTCCTACCTATAGAATATTATAGCAGTAATAATAATAAAAAAATTAAGTCAAGTTGATTGACTCAGCATTTCCCACAGATTACTATGATACCAGTTTATTATTCTCCCATAGCATGATGCTATAGTCTGAAACCCCTTGCAACCAAATCATCGACAGCCCTCCCCTTAAAATTGTCTGTCTGTCTGTCGCGTTCTTCTACCCCCGCAATCTCAGTAACCGCTGCGTGGATTGTGATGAAATTTGGGTAGCGATATGCTGTGGGGTCGTAGTTGGTAATGCTGCTATAATTTTGAAAATCGGTGCATGGACAGCAGAGTGATTAGCAAAAAATAAAGAAATTCAAATATTCCTCAAACTTCGTTTTTAGGCGTTTTAGGGGTTCCTGATAATTTTCTACTTTTTCTTGGGTGGGGGTGGATTTGGGGTGGTTGGGGGGTGGGGGGTTGTAGTACTGAAAAGTTTGTTGTATTTGTAATGGGCTGTCCACTGATATGTGAATGAAAAACCTAGAGGCATGATACACTTTTTGAGGTCCGTCCGAACGTTGCATGCGTATTATAGAAACCACGGGACTTGGAATTTGTGATGTATACATACGAGTATAGTTTTAGATCGTTCGATATAGCGTAACGCGAAAATTGTTCAATTGATTTTAATGAAATTTTGACATAGTATTACTCCCAAGACAAGGATGGAAAACGCGTATGTTTTGTAAAAAATTGGGTCTGTTGCGGCGCGGCAATAATAAAAATTCTAAGAATATAAAAACAGCTTAAACTTTGTTTTTAGGCGTTTTTGGGGGGTTCTGATCATTTTCTACGTTTTTTTGGGTGAGGGTGAATTTGGGGTGGTTGGAGGGTGGGGGGTTGTAAAACTGAAAAATTTGTTGTACTCATAATGGGTTGTCTATTGATATTTAAATGAAAAACCTAGCAGCATAATACACTTTATACGTACATCCGAACATTGTCTAATCGTCTTGCTCATTACAGAAACCACGGGACTTAGAATTTGTGATGTATACATACCAGCATTGTTTTAGATCGTTCGATATCGCGTAACGCGAAAATTGTTCAGTTGATTTTAATAAAATTTTGACACAGTATTACTCCCGCGGCGAGGATGGAAATCGCGTATGTTTTGGAAAACTCGGGTCAGTGGCGGCGCGTCAATAATAAAAAACTAAAAATATGAAAACAGCTCAAACTTTGTTTTTAGGCGTTTTACGGGTTCCTGATCACTTTCAATTTTTTTCTTAGTTGAGGTGAAATCGGGGCGGTTGGAGGGTGGAGGGTTGTAAAACTGAAAAATTTTTGTATTCATGATAGTCTGTCTATTGACCTGTAGAAGAAATACCTAGCGGCATATTACACTTTTTCAGGTCCATCCGAACATTGATTTGATTTTAATAAAACTTTGACACAGAACTTATTACCGCTGCGAGAATGGAAAACGACTCTGTTTTTGAAAAACCGTGTCAGTAGCGGCGCAACAATAATCAAAAGACCAAAAACATAAAATCAGCTCAAACTTCGTTTTTAGACGCGTTGGAGGCTCTTGATCGTTTCGCATCGTCCAGTTCAAGCATCCAAAAAAACACTGTGGCGCCCTAGTTCCTAAGCAGGAAGACGCAAGAAACTGTTTACGAACGTTTTTATGTTGTTATGTTTATGTTTTAGTTGCAAGAGGATTTTAGACTATAGCTTCATGCAATGGGAAATAGTAAAATGGTATCATCATTATGTGTGGGAAGTACTGAGTCAATCAACTTGACTCCATTTTTTATATAGCAAATCCTCAGTATGCTGTCGTTTTGATATCGAGAAGCTTTCATGTAATCATACTATTGGTTTTCCCTGTATTGAAGATACCGCTATACAGGGCTGGGATAAAGCATGGAACCAAGCAAATAACTTTAGAATGGAAAGAGTGATATTGCTGAAAATTTGCAGGCAAGTGTAGTGACGTCTAGTGCATCCGAAGACATTATGTTAGCTATTAATGTACTTCCGTTTTAACCGGAAGTACCGTCAACTTTTTTAATTTAAATGGGACACCCTGTATATTTTTGCAGATTTTAATTCATCTTTTTTTCCGAATACGTCCATAGTGGGTTTAGCATTAGTTTCTGTAAAAACGGGAAAGACAGAGCTTGTTTATCATTTCAGGTGTTTAAAATGGCGCTCATTCAAAGTCGGTTTTGGCGATCGCGTGAGAACTCACAAAGAAGTGTGTCAACTTTTAAAGATTTACGTCCCGACGGGGGTCCTATAACACGTTTGACGGTGACTAAAAACAAGAATACAAAAAAATTACCTCAAACGTGAAGACCGCAGACCGCCACGGACGAATTTGTGAGAAAAATTTTTTAAGAAACAAATACTAAACCCACTATGGACGTATTCGGGAAAAAAAGATGAATTAAAATCTGCAAAAATATGCAGGATGTCCCATTTAAATTAAAAAAGTTGACGGTACTTCAGGTTAAACCTGAAGTACATTAATAGCTTACATAATGTCTTCGGATGCATTAGACGTCACTACACTTGCCTTCAAATTTTCAGCAATATCACTCTTTCCGTTCCAAAGTTATTTGCTTGGTTCCATACTTTATCCCAACCCTGTATACAATGCACCGGACTCGGAACTTATCATAACGCTATGGCACCTTTACACCTATTAAAGACATTCAGAGCTCCGTAAAGACATCGCAGAATGAAAAGGATAGAGGCGCTAACGATGTAAGAGCAGCCCACTAGAATCACGTAATCAGCATTTAATAGGCGCAATAAATCATTTAGCGGTAACAGACAACCGTCGTTCCTTCGGCGCTTTGCCACACTATTGACATGTATTAACTTCCTCTTCCATCTTTTGTATTATGCATAAGGGTGAGAGAGCTCAACGGGCGAGAGAAACCTCGTGAATATTATATGCGTCTATGCCACACATGTGGTTAGCGCGGTATAGAGGGTGTGAAAAATTGAAAGTGATTGCGGTCGCATAACATTCAAGCATAGGGGTGCCTATGGCGCATATTACAAGGCATCAAGTAAATCGTTCAAAATAATAAAAATAAAGTAAAACAAAAGACTTTTTATAAAAAAAGCTTTTATTTAAAGGTTCTAAAAAAAGAAAAGAAAATAAAATGTTCCCTTAGAGTGTTAACTATCAACTTATAGCCTCATTATACACAATTTATATGATCATAAAAGCTTGTCGCGAGGTTTGCGTAAGTACCTATAGGAATTCAATTAAACTATTATTTATTTATGAAATTTTAACATACTTCTTAAATTTGGCAGACCAAGTTAGTTAATTGAATAAGTACTAGTTAATTTACACAAGTATATTGCCCAGGTCTTTCCTGATGCGTTGCCAAGTGCAGGAGCCTCCTTATGTAACGCGTCGAATGTCAAAGTTGTTCGTAATGCCCACAAGGTATATTATCTCAAAATCGATAATTTTCGCGATCACAATACTCCCCTCACCTGTCGGTGTTTACCGGAAGTAAAAGCTATTCTAATATTAATGTTTAACAAAATAACAATGTACCCGACCAATGATATTACGAGACCAAAATATATATACACAACCACAACACTAGATATAGGCTAGGTGCCACAATAATTCCCAAACCAAACAAATCAGTCATGCGGCGGTCATATCTCAATTTTGCGCCAAAATGGTACAACACTTCTACCTTTTAATACCAATAACTTGTTTACAAAGCGATGCAAACAGTCTCTACCAGAGTAGATAGATTCCTTGATAAGACGCGCACAAGAATTCGTTGAACATGTACAGTATCAGTCACATATTCATCTGATTGACAAATTTCAAATAAATGGTTCTAATGTATATGATGTGTATGTACTAATAGTTCATTTGACAACATCCCACCACGGATTTATCACAAACCGCTGATTAAACGAAAAAATGCCAAGACACGTCAAAATATTTGTCCAGAGAGACAACTTTTTAACCAAAAACTTATTTCACCCCCTATTGTACCCTCTAGCCCCTCAGGGGAATCATTTCCAGAGTTTTTGCAACTATTCCTCATTGTTTTGCCAATGATGGACAACCTTTTGAACCCTGATTGCATGTTTCCTGTACCGTGCACTGGTGTGCTTGACTGCGTGCGGAACCGGCGCCGGCCTGCTTCTACCTGCCGAGGGGACTCGGCGCTGGCCAACGCTCTCCAACGCTCCTAACTGCCGCTACTGTGCATGCCTACGTGGGGCGTGGAATTTAGTGGCGGCTCTAAAATTTTTGTTATCGCCGAGAATATGTAGAAAATACTGAGACACGCCTCTTAATGCAATTTTTGGAAGTATTCCTACTTCATAAAATTAACCAATTATTTGGAACTCAGATAGTTGTTAATGTACTAGATTTGGTAGTTTATTGTCAGTTTCCCATATCGCTCCTTACATGAAAATTATTTCTATAAAGGTTAGTTCCGATACTTTGGAGATCTATGATGCCTCCATCATCCAGGGCTAGAGTAATATAATGAATGACTAGCAACAGCATAAAAATCAAAATGTTGTTGCCTACAAAATTTGGTGAAGGTATTGCTCAACCTGTTATCCATATTGTGGATCATCCGCATTATATTCACGAGTTTCCTTGAAATATTATATAAATCTGTTGAAGCAGGGTCAAATTTCAATTATTAAATAAACGAAAAACAGTTTCTTGAAAATAGGCATCTCATTTCATGGTTCTAACCTCGGTTCTAACTTTTATACAAACAAGACAACAAATGGACAAACATAATAACCAACGTCCTCAAGGATATACTTTATACACTTTCCAAATTCAAAAAAATCGAGAGGCAATAGATTTACTCCTGGAAAAATTTACATTACAATGAATTTGTGGTTCTTGGGTTTTTAGACCGGCGTCGTTTAGCGAGTGGATGGCATCTTCAGAAGCTATTTCACTCCGGCGACTTCCAAAATACTGACGGCTGGTGGATCTGCACCTGTATTTATACCTGCTAATGGTGACTTGGCCCAACCACGTAGCGTTGGCAGCCCCGCCCCTTCGCGATATGGTAGTGTCTTCAAGTTATTCAGGATGGGTACCCATGCCCGGTTGACTTTTTGTGTTTCTTCTTTCCTATTGAAATTATTATGATGTTTTTGTATTTCGATGGCTTCTCTGTGAAGTCTGGCATGGTACGAAGACGTTGCGGCAAGAACATGAGTTTCTTCAAACTTGATCCTGTGACTTCCCTCCTTAATCGCATGTTCGGCTACCGCTGATTGGTCCGTATGGCCTAGTCGGCAGCTATCCTTATGCTCTACAATTCTCGTGTTTATAGATCGCTTCGTTGTTCCTATGTATACACTCCCACATGTGCATGGTATGCGATAAACCCCCGGTGTTGTGAGTAGGTCTCTTTTATCCTTCACAGTTCTCAAATATTCCTGTATCTTTCTTGTGGGCTTGTAAATGGTCTTGACGTTTTCCTTTCGTAACATTTTTCCTATTCTGTCTGTTATTCCAGGCACATAGGGTAGAAAAGCTTTTGCTATCGGTTTAGGTTCTGGTTTTGCCCTATTTCTTCTCATTGTTCTTGTTATTTCCTTTTCTGTGTCACCATTTGCCTCAAGAGCATTCTTTAGATGCTCCAGTTCGGTGTCGAGTTCTTCGGGTTCGCACACTTTTCTAGCCCGTTCTGTCAAAGTTCTAATAATTCCGTACTTCTGTGATGGGTGGTGGTTTGATTCTTTATGTAAGTACCGGTCAGTATGAGTTGGCTTTCTATATACCTCGTGTCCTAATGTAACTCCTTTTCTTGTTAGAAGAACATCAAGGAGTTTTTTGTCTTCTTCTACCTCCATGGTGAGGTTGATGTATTCAAGTCAACCGGACATGGGTACCCATCCTAAAGGACTTGAAGGCACTACCATATCGCGAAGGGGCGGGGCTACCAACGCTACCTGGTTGGACCACGTTACCATTAGCAGGTATAAATACAGGTGCAGATCTACCAGCCGTCAGTATTTTGGAAGTCGTCGAAGTGAAATAGCTTCTGAAGATGCCATCCACTCATGGTGGCGAAACGTCAAGCTTTAACGCTAAACGACGACGGCCTAAAAACCCAAGAACCACAAATTCATTGGACGATGGCCGCGTAAGCCTTACACAGTATATTTACACTACAATCATTTCAGTTGGGAGTGTTTATTTGCCGATACTAGTGTGTAGTTCCTGGCAAAGCCATCCACGAGTTTTAAGGCCACGCTTACAACTTGCTACGCTGTAAGCTCCATTCATGAATTTTTCTTCTTCCAAATAAACTCTACATGCACCTGTGGAAAGTTTGTTGGTGGAAACAAAACTGGTAAGAAGAACTGAAATCCAGCGGTGATTCACCCCGTCTGGGTCGTCCAGGCAAGTTAGTTAAACTTCCAGAGCCATTATGCCGACAACTTTGGCTGCGGTGGCGGCAAAATTTTGAATTGGGTTAAAGTTGAATTTCCCTAGTTCCAAAGTCACCCCGACGAACATTGGGAATCCCCTCCTCCCAACTCATCTACCACCACCCCTTTCCGCAAAACTGTCCACGGAGAAAATAAATATCGTAAATAATATAAGTTTAATAATTTCAAGTTTTGTTCGTCGAAGTTTCTTCACCCCGTACAACCGGGATTCTAACTTTTTAATAGCACTTTTTGAATGGAACTTTCTAACTTTGACCCAGATTTTTACAAAAGTTGCCTCTCAACTAGTATGGCGAACAAAAAGTTTGTTAGAACAATGTTTTGGGATGCTTGGAAGGTGATTGCAGATTTGAATTGCCAACAACGTTTGGGAGAACTTGAATTTAGTAGATTTTGTATATCTTCTCGCAGACATATGGATGCTTGAATATGCGCGCGCTCGCAATAATTCATACATCTTGTCTCAAGACATCGCATACAAAATTGAAGTCCACCGATGTACTGAAATAATGCTATTTAATTTTTATTATCCTGAGAGTAGTTTTGTTTTTTTTATACAAACAAGACAACAAATGGACAAACATAATAACCAACGTCCTCAAGGATATACTTTATACACTTTTCAAATTCCAAAATATCGAGAGGCAATAGATTTACTCCTGTAAAAATGTACATTACAATAAATTTGTGGTTTTTGGGTTTTTAGGCCGGCGTCGTTTAGCGTTAAAGCCTGACGTTTCACCACCACGAGTGGATGGCATCTTCAGAAGCTATTTCACTTCATCGACTTCCAAAATACTGACGGCTGGTGGATCTGCACCTGTATTTATACCTGCTAATGGTGACGTGACCCAACCAGGTAGCGTTGGTAGCCCCGCCCCTTCGCGATATGGTAGTGTCTTCAGGATGGGTACCTATGTCCGGTTGACTTTTTGTGTTTCTTCTTTCCTACTGAAATTATTATGATGTTTTTGTATTTCGATGGCTTCTCTGTGAAGTCTGGCATGGCACGAAGACGTTGCGGCAAGAACCTGAGTTTCTTCAAACTTGATCCTGTGACTTCCCTCCTTAATCGCATGTTCGGCTACCGCTGATTTGTCCGTATGGCCTAGTCGACAGCTAGCCTTATGTTCTGCAATTCTTGTGTTTATAGATCGCTTCGTTGTTCCTATGTATATGTTACGGTCAAAGATGATATTTCGGTCATTAACGATATTGGCCGGTCATTGTCGTGAATGTCCTATTACAGCGGGACGTCCTGATAATGACCGGCCAATAACGTGAATATCCATGTAAACTGGGCACTGTTGATAAACTGGGAATGGATTTACGTTTTTACGACTTTGCCCGGGCAATCTCGTTAGTGTCCGCTCAAGAGTGGGCTGTCAAGGTTTTAATAAAATATAGGTTATGTTATTCTCATTTTGCCATTTTTGTGTCTGTTTGTGTAAGTAGAGTGTGAGTTTAACACCTTTAAGCATACAGTAGGTGATAAATATGAGTGCAATGCTTTGATCTTGTTTTTATAGACATGTTTTAATATTTTAATTTGTCATATTTAACGATTAGGTATTTTAAGTTTCCTTCCAATTTTTTTGTGAAGCGATGAAAATATATATATTTTTTAAAATGTTCCTCATATTTTATCAAACAGCTGCTCTAACCTGTAATATCAACTCTGCCCATGCATTGATGGTCCATATCGTGAATGGCCGGACAAAGATGCAAAAACTAAAATATTTTCAACCTTGTCCACGACAGACGGGCATTCTCGTTATAGCCTGGGCAATAACGATATTGGCCTGCATATTTGGCTTCTAACGTTAATGCCCGGCCAATGTCATCAATGCCCAATTTACAACAGTGGCCGTAACATATACACTCCTATAAAGTGCATGGTACAAAAGTTGCCTCTCAACTAGTATGGTGAACAAAAAGTTTGTTAGAACGATGTTTTGGGATGCTTGGGAGGTGATTGCAGATTGGAATTGCCAACAACGTTTGGGAGAACTTGAATTTAGTTGCAAGCACAGATTTTGTATATCGTTTCGCAGACATATGGATGCTTGAACATGCGCGCGCTCTCAATAGTTCATCACCACATCTCGTCTCAAGATATCACATAAAAGTCCGCCGATGTAAAGGGTGTCCCATTTTGGGCTCTTTTACGGAGTATCTCTGTTATTTTAGAAGATAGGGAGTTGCCTTTTTCGCGACAGTGTGCTACTTTTTTGTGAAACCAAAGATGCCGTCAACAAAATTATCATGGCCCTCTTGATTTTTGATATACAGGGTGAAATCGAAAATTATCGTTTTTGGGACTACCCTCGTATCTTGGTTGTCTTTTATTTTATTGAAAAGTTTAAAAAAGGGTCTTATAGAATTTTTTCTGTAGAATCCAGTGGTGTAATATGAATTTTTCTCACTCTAACCATTCTTCAGTTATGAAGCAAACATATATTTTTTTAAATGGAACACCCTGTATATTTTTTTTAGGTCAATCGGAAATAATTCAAGCTTTTGAAAAATACATATTAGTATTAAATTATTTTGAAAATTACACTCCAAATTTGGTTTCTCCAATTTTTACATTATTTGTGGCAGTAGGCATTGGTTAATTAACTATAAATAATAAGCATCTAAGCAGTTAGACAAGAGGCATCCTACTAAAATTCGAAAAAACAGAATCAGAATACATTTTTTTAAATAATATGTCTCATTAAAATGATGAATATTTTGTTATTATAATGTTGAGTAGATAGTGTGGTATGACTCATGTATTAAAAACAAAAAAGCAAATCCGTAAAAAACTTGCGAAACTGTCAGCTTTTAATTATATTTTTATTAAATATAGCTTTGTTCTTTCTGTGTTTTCATTTTAATTATTGTCAAATTTCTATAATAATGGCAGCTTATATACCCAGAGAGACAGCAACCGTTTTCAGATATATTTGCTCGTCTAAAAATAAATATAGTTAGGTATGGATCCTTTATTCAACTACGTCCTAAAATATATTTCAAGGAGAATAGGGAGCAAAGGGAAACAAACTTATTAGGTTACATAGAAGCAACGCATTCATCATCTTGTAAGCACAAAGAAGAAGCTATAGGGGTACAAAAAAACTGCAGAAATAATTCTAAAAAAATACAATTACTATCCATACAAGTTTAAGATACTTCAATATTTGTACAGGATCCAAGTTTGGAAATTTTTAATCGTCATAACATGAAGGAGACCAATAATTCTTTTAAATGCCATTAAAAGAATAAGAAATTGTGCCAGATTTGCATTCGAGAAAATAGTCTCCAACTTGAACCAACATGTCTAAAAGCTCCTCAATGTTTTTAGTTTTTATTTTAATTCAAATTAAAATTTAATAGTGTATTGATATTCTTCAGATAGAATGTTTGGTTTTAAGTAATGTAATATTATAAGTACTGAACATTATCACAAATAGTAGTTAGTAGCGTATAAAATACAATTAAATAATTGAGTTTAAAAGTATTGAGTATCTTGTATCTTAATAATTGATTACTTGGATGTTGTTTTTAATAGATTACTCATGGCCTACTGCTACAAATAAAGTAAAAAATGAAATGTTGAGCTTAGTTTTCAGAAAAAATTCATACTAATATATATTTTTGAAAAACTTGAATTATTTCCGATTGACTTAAAAAATAATATACAAGGTGTTCCATTTAAAAAAATATATGTTTGCTGCATAACTGAAAGATGGTTAGAGTAAGAAAAAATCAAACTACACTACTAGATTCTACAGGAAAAGTTCTATAAGACTCTTTTTTAAACTTTTCAATAAGATAAAAGACAACCGAGATACGAGGGTGGTCTTCGATTTCACCCTGTATCTCAAAAACCAAGAAGGCCATGATCATTTTGTTAACGGCATCTTTATTTTCACAAAAAAGTAACACACTGTCGCGAAAACCTCCATGGTCATCGCCTAGCTACGGCCTTGACATTAATAACTACAAAACAACTCAGCATAAAATCGTAATGAAGTTTAAAAGAAACAATTCCATACATACTTCTAACTTCTTGTAGACAGCGGTCATTATAATGCGTCATTATCTCTCAAGGTGGAATGGCTATTCAAATATTCATTCCGTGTATTATATGTGGAGCACTCACCTACCTTTGTTAGATCGGTTTGATACACCTCTATAGGACACCTAATTTCACTCCTTTTATTTTCATAACTAAATCCCGTAACTACTACATTTTTCATACGCTACCTTCAAATAAAAACGCTCTCGCCAGAAATCACCCCTCAGGTGGTTCGTCTCCCACGTGTCACTCACCTGAAACAAGGAAAAAGTGAAGAGGAGTAAAAAAAGTTAAACATAATAATCCCGACTGAATGAACGGTATGCGTGTATTTTTGTAATTTCCAAATGGTAAATATAAGGTACACCCGAAGGGGAGACTTTATCTTCAAAGCAGCATTTTCGTATACTCAGAATTGCCGTTATTGTGAGACACGGAAGGAAATGCTACACATATAGAACGGGCATTGAGGTTGGTTTAAAGTTGAATATAAATGTTGGATAAATTAATACAAAGAAACTTAAAAAAAAAGCTTTTATTTAAAGGCTCTAAAAAAAGAAAATAAAATGTTCCTTTAGAGTGTTAACTATCAACTTATAACCTCATTATAACACAATTTATATGATCATAAAAGCTTGTCGCGAGGTTTGCGTAAGTACCTATAGGAATTCAATTAAACCGAAATTTTAACACACTTAAACTTAGCAGACCAAGTTAGTCAATTGAATAGGTACTAGTTAATTTACACAGGTATATTGCGCGACAATATTTTATGATCATGTAAATTGTGTATAATGAAGCTATAAGTTGATAGTTAACACTCTAAAGGAACATTTTATTTTCTTTTTTTAGAACCTTTAAATAAAAGCTTTTTTTAAAAAGTTTTTTTGTTTTATTTTTTACTTTTTAGTTACTATCTTGCATTTATATCAAACAAAATTTTTATTTATTCTCGGCAAGCCCTTTTATTTGATACCCATATTGCAGAAGTGCATTAAAAAGAATTATTTATTTAGATAGTTAGATAGTTGATTTAGAATGACGTCATATTATTTTTCGAGTCACTCACAACAAGCCCTTTCACTGTGCAAAGACTCTCTTCTCTCAGGTCGTAAAGAAAGTTCATGCAGTGAGAAAACAACTCACCGACTTTGAATAGTATACTTTCCCCAAACTCTTACAACAAAACACATCATCGTATTATATCTAAAAATACCTATTTGCATTTATTTGAATGACAGCTTCTAACTTATAATTTGCGCTATCCTGATATCCACTCCTTTTATTAGACATCATGAAAACCTTAAACTGTACTAAAAATATAGACCCACTCTAAACATAATCTTAAAACTGTGTTGGTGATAAGAGTCCACTAACAACACGAGTTTACCCCTATTACTTTCCCAAAGTCAGTCCAGCACCCCAAATGTTCCTTTACAACTTATTATTGGAAAATCCTTACCGCGGATCTTCCTTACTTACACTTACGTCGCTGTCACAGTCATACACACCGGCTGTCCGGTCTACCCTTCGTGGTTGCTCGGTGCACCAGCGGTTCGTTAGCTACCCCCTAACCTCATGTCGATGTCGCACCGTCGTCGATACAACCTGGTGATGACTTCTGCTTAGGTTGTATAAAGGAACTCGTACAATTCGATCCAGAATCTCCTGTGACTGCTGCCAGATGCTTGCTCACACCGCAAGCCTCTAGTTGAGCGCCAAATGCAAAAACTCTCTTCTCTCAGCGTAACAACTTGCTGGCTTTGAATAGTATTTTCCCCAAACTCTCACAACAAAATGCATCGTTTGACTAAAAATGACATCAGTGGATCTATTGTGTCTATTGTCACTGACGACATTCCTCTCATTAGATTGTCATTCCCCTTAGCATCTACTGGGCATTCTCATATCAATATGGATACCTATATTGTAGATATTTATTAAATAACTATTCCACTATTGGATTTAGTACGACGTCATATAACTTATCGTGCATTGTCATCCAAACTAAACGTGTATATAAAATTTCAGCTTAATCAGTTGAAGATGTCTGCCTCAAAATTGAGTTGCAAGATTCCACCTGAACAAGCGTACATACATTGCAAGTTACATAAAGGCTTTTAAAAAGAATACCGGTGTGTCAAAATATTTAGAAGAATGCACTCACAGCAATACAAATTTCATTCAGACAGTTTGTTTGTTGTTCTGTATCGTTATTCTTCGTGACTGTCTAAAATGATATCACATCAGATTGTGATCAAATTTGATATTGGTTAATGATTGAAAAGATAGGTACCTACTGAAAATGATCATTCAAAACGGTCAGATTAATTTTTCAACAACAACAAATTCTCGTATCGTATCGTTTGTAGAATTTTGTCTTTGTAATCCAATAACCATAGATTTTAATTCCCATACCGATAGGTGAGGGGAGTATTGTGATTTGCGAAAATTTTCGATTTTGAGATAATATTTTTTTTGGGCATTTCATGATGCCTTCATAACGAAAATCCGCGTCACTCATTTCCGTCAGTCTGTCTGTCGCTGTACTGGCATTCTTATACCCTCGTAATCTCAGTAACCGCTGTATGGATTACAATGAAATTTTGGCAGCAATTTGCTGTGGGGTGGTAGTGGGTAAATTTTTTCGGTGGGGGTGAAATTGAGGCTGAAAAAATTGTTGCCTTCATGATGGGCTGTCCACTGACCTATGAAGGAAGACCTAGCGACATAATCAGCTTTTTAGGACAATCCGAACATTGCCTTGCCTATCACAGTACAGTAACTAAAGGGCTTAGAATGTTCCATGTACATACATACATACGAGTATTTATTGCTTTAGATCGTTTTGTATTTTGTAACGTGGAAACTATTGAATTGATTCTAATGAAATTTTGACGCAGTATTATTACCATGGTGAAAACGCGTATGGTGGTTAGAAATGCGTAGCAGCGTAACAATATTAAAAAAATCAAAAATACGAAAACAGCTCAAACTTCGTTTTTAGATATTTTAGGGGTTCCTGATCAAGAAAAAACATTATGGCTACCAAAAAAAATCCCCTTGCGCTTGGATCTTAGTTATTCGCGGATGTGAAGTCGATGAGCAAATCCTTTGACAACGTTGTGTGAACCACACCACTGCCGAACATACATGGACCTCATCATCGTAATAAAATTTTCTGATCCACGGTATCATTAATCTACAGGGCAACGATGATCGAGTGCGCCCAAAAGGGCGGGAAAACCCGGGCCCTACTCTCATACACGCACATTACGTGTACCTTTTCCCAATTAAGGGTACATCATTATGTACCGACCTTCGGCTTTTCGCAGGGAGATACCTGAAATAAATGAAGCGTCTGTTTTTCTGGTTAATGAGGTATGCAGTATAGACTACCCGTACTCAGTAATGGAAGACAATCGAGAATAGGTAACAGTTTGAGCTTATACGTTGGGGACATAGAGGTGCCGAATTTACTGAAACTACACGTTCTTTAGTCTAGTTCGTGTGTACTTTTCTGCTAAGTTAGTTGTTTTCTTCTACGTGAACGGATTTTTGTTTATATTTCATGGCTTGCTACTTTGCTTACAGGTAGGAAAATTGAAAAACGTCGATTTGTTTGAAAATTTGAAATGAATGAAAACTACCAGAGATTGATATTCACAACCTTATACCATTAGAAAGGTTATCAAATTCTACGTTTAACCGTATAAAAAAATTAGGCATTCCCTTTGAAAAAATCAAGTTAGCGCTGATCGAAATTTCCCTAATTAATCGACCGATTTCTCCAAGCATAAACGTAACTTAAATTTGACAGTCTCATCAAAGCTGACGCATATTATGCTTAGTAATACAGCAAAGTCACAGCCTTCCAAATTTTATAATCTTGATATTCAATTTTTTCCTCATATCTACTTATACCGAAAATGGTGATTTACACCTAAACGGTTGGCTTCAAGTCCCATGTATGATATATAAAGTCACACTAGAATTCACCAAGAAATTTGGATATGCAATAATATACGGGATGTTCCATTTAAAAAACATAACTTTGATACATTTCGTGTTTTTGGGAAACCCTGTATAACATGAAAATATTTTTAAAATGTAGCCTTTATGGGTCCCTATCCAACCGAAATTATTGTTTTATTTTTTATCAAACACTTTAGCCATAATGCTCCGTGTCGGATAACGTGAATAACCCTTTAGAAATTTGGATGGCAATGCACAAAAAATAAAGACGCAGCCTTCCAAATTTCATAATCTCCGCGATATTCAATTTTTTCCTGATATCTACTTATACCGAAAATGGTGATTTACACCTAAACGGTTGGTTTTAAGTCCCATATATGATACATAAAGTCACACTAGAATTCACCAAGGAATTTGAATATGCAATAATATGCGGGGTGTTCCATTTAAAAAACGTAACTTTGATACATTTCTTGTTTTTGGGACACCCTGTATAACATGAAAATATATTTCAAATGCAGCCTTTATGGGTCTCTATCCAAGCAAAATGATTATTTTCTTTTTCATCAAATAGTTTAGCCATAATGCTCCGTGTCGAATAACGTGAATAACCCTGTATATTGTATCCCTTTAAGAAAAGCATAACTTTGGTAATCTGTGACTTTTCCAAACGCCCTGTATACTACGAAATATTTTAGAATATGGGGTTAGACTCTGTCTATGAGCTACTTTATCTGTCTATAGTGTTAATATACAGGGTGTGTCAAGCTCAACGCCTCGGACTCCTGTGACCAAACGATATCTATTTCAAGGAAAATAAATCTGCGAGTGTATGTAGCTCCAGTTGCACTATATTTTGTTGTTGTTAGGTACTTTAAAGCGACCCTAACTGCCAGGGTTATTGGCTGCTAAAAATAGGTTACTCTAGTCTTCGGATTTCGCAAATTACAAAAAGAATACATATTTTACCGTCTAACCTAAGCAGACACATTCTATGCTTAGTCATATAGGAAGGTCACAGCCTTCTAAGTTTTATAATCGCCGCGATATTTAATTTTCTCTGACATCTACTTATACCAAAAATGGTGTTTTCCACCTAAAGGGTTCATCCTAAGTCCCATATGAGATAGATAAGGTCATACTAGAATTGAACAAGACATCAGGTTATGCAATAATACATACAGTGTTTTATTTAAAAAAAACAAAGCTATGGTATGTCACGCTTTTATTAGATTATTTTTAAAATGTAGTTCAACACGATATACATACACCCGCATAGTTATTTTCCTTAAAAGAGGTATGGTTTGGTCACAAGAATTCGAAGCTTTGAGCTTGACTCACCCTCTATGTAGGGGTTTGGTGTATGAATTTATGGTAATTGTCAAAGCAAAGCTTAGGTATATAAATGTAGCTTTTAACTGTTAAGCTGCCCATTTTGTAGTCTGCAAAGGTTTTTTCCAGTGTGTTACTAACCGACCTTTTAAGGACTACAAGCCTTGATTTTGCAGATGTGGGAATGATGGTCTAGTGGACTAGAAATCGCGTTAATCCTTGCTAAATTATGTTCGTTAAAGAAACGTTAATTGAAAGCTGAGTTGCAGTGGTTCGATTTTCAATCTGGCATACTAACTCACTTTGTTGCATTTGAAAAAATACTGAATAAGAATAAAGTTACATTACATTACTCAAATATGTAGGTTTAGGTTAGGTTAGGTTGAAAGTGAGTGGGGCAGAGCTGCCTCCTTCCACTGCGACTCAATTGTGTCTATTGTGGCTCACACCTTTTAAGAGTTCACCGTACAGTCCGCACCTCTTTACGAAGGCGATCAACGTGAAGGGTGAAACTTCCTTGAAGTCATGAGGTTCCAGTGGGGCAAATCCGAATGTCTGGAACCTAGTATTATCCAGTACTGGACAGGAGCAAAGAATGTGCTCCGCTGTTTCGTCCTTCACGTAGCAGAAGCGACAGTCTGAAGTTTGTTCAAGACCCAACTTCCGTATATGGTACCTTAGACGACCATGTCCCGTCAGCAGACCGACCAGAATGCGGAGGTCGTACCTATTACAATCCATAATCCTCGGGGGGCCTGACTCGAGGGGTATCTTATAAACACCTTCGAGTGCAGTAGCCCTGGTGTATCTCGCCAGTTCAGGAGTGCTTTCCTCACTGCCCAGACCGAGATGGTCTTTTTAGCGGTGCTTTTTGCAATGCCCGCGAATGGTTCTGGTCCTATGGACACAGATTCAGTTCCTCCTTTTAATATGTAGGTTTAGTTTTAATTAAGAATGGAATTACGAGACTGTATTGTTGAAATATGTCCGTTGATCGTTGAAACATGAAACTCTCTCCAATCTCATGCTTAACCGTGTCCTCAAGTAATCGAAAATTTGGACGTGTAAGTCAGGCATGGCCTGAACTTATACAAAGTACATAACATTCCACAGGAGACAACGCAACGTATCCTAGACACAACACACCCCTCTTACAACTTGGCGCACGAAAGCGACAGTGAACCTTGCCGGGAGTTAATTAGCTCCTCCAAGGGGAAGTGTGGGAGGGAATGGGTGTCCGTAGCTGGCACAGGCTATCACCAATATCAGAGTTGGCTGTGCATGGAGCGTTTAAACGCGACAGCAGAAGGTTAAGCGGTTGTACGGGGTTTCTCAATAAAAGGTATATGATCCTGGGAACTCAGTACTTGAACTGCTATGGAAATACTCCTGGACTTCCATCGTCTATACACCGTGTTTTAGGACGAATGGCGCAAAAAAATCGCACGTAGGTTTCGGAATGTGAAGCCAATATCAAAAGGAATTATTCTGAAATTCGCACTTGTTACAGACTTTTGAAGTTTTGTTGTAAAGATGATTGAAACGTGCGTGGCCCACCTTATTTTACTTACTTTTACCAAAGTTTACGGAGTACATATAAGTTGGATCACTCTCCGTCGGCACCTTGAAGATCTCACATCAAAGCGATGCCGCGGCCGCACGCGCCAGTTAGTTTTTGCGTTGGTTTTTGCCCAAGTACGGGGGTCTTTTAGCGGGGACTTGCTAACGCCTGGGTTTTACGTATATACGAGGGTCATTGAAAGACTAGGTATTGACAGCCGATTTAGACATACAAATACATAACGTTTATTTTGCTAATACACTAAGTTACATAAATGGATATCAAAAATAAAACCTAGTAAAACTATTACTAATGAATCTCAAATGATTTCACATATTGTAGCAATTTCGCAGATAAGTAAAAATTGGTTCAAAGATGCTGTATAGTATTTTTGCCTTAATGCCTTGTTTATTTAGCTTATTTTTGAAACCACAGCTTATAAAATTTATGGTATAGTATATACGTATGCACAATTTTAAAAGCTAATCATGTGGAAATGCTTTACTTGGATGTGAATAAATTATTTTTGACATTTTGCTTTTCAGTGTCATTCCAATTGCTACTGTAGAAATTAAATTGTTAAAGTTATCAATAAAAATATTTCCGAGCTCTATAATATAATTTAAAATGTCCCTGGGTGGTATGGTAAGATCACCGAATGAATATGTTGTCTCACTATACGCTTTTAGCGTGATTCAATCGTTTAAGTACCTATAGGTCTTGAATTAAACACTTTAGACCCCAAGTGTGCTAGTTTGTTGGAATTGTTTTATCGGGAGGAACACAGAAAGGCATAAATGTATAGGGTGTCCCATTAATAATTTTGAATCGAATGTTGCGTGACCAAGAGCAAATACCCCATTGAGTAGTACAATGACAAAAAAAGACACAACATCTGCTCTAATTTATATCCTTAAAATTATAATTCCCTACTACTGCCCAGTTCTGACATATTGCTTGTCTTTGTCGTCGTGAAACACCCTGTATTTATATCCTTCATGCTTCAAGGTTTACCATAAAATAAATCATAATCATAAATCAATCATTCTCCATCCGTTAATAAATCTAATTGATAAAATCAAACTTCTAAAAAGATTATCCATTTCCTGCAAACAAATCCGAGATAACAAAATCCGACATTTTTGAGACACTGCATACACTTCGCGTTAAACACGTTCAACCTCTACCTTGCGCCGCTCCGTATCTCCCGGCTGACGTCGGTACACTGCTACCGGTGTACCGGGGAGACGGAGCAAGGGGCAGGCCGTTTTGATATTTTTGCGGAGTGATCCAACTTATATGTATTCCGTAAACTTTGCTTTTACGTAAAAAGTCTTCCACCATAAATAATAATAGGTATAGGTATAGTGTCCAGTGTTTTCTCAGATACTGTGGATTTATTAGATTGTAGCCTCTTACTATATGGATTGAGCCAATTGAAAATAAAAAGTACTTTGTGATTTAGGCAGGCTTCTTTACAAGGCTAGCAAAGCTATGATCATTATTTTTGTATCCTGTCTTTACTATGAAATAGATGATTAATTTATTTTGAATTAGTATATTTTATTACCCTTACTCAAATTATTCCTACACAGATTTCTCGCATTATCTCATAAACATTTATCTATAAGGTAATTAACGTCCAAAGTATTTTATCTAGTATGTAACTGCGACTGCACCAGAAGATATCGTCAGATCGGCATTGACTATTGGAGATACTTAAAGTAAGACAAAGCAACCATCGCCAATAATCAGTGCTGATCTGACGATACCTTCTGGTGCGGCCTTGGTTGCTGTATAAAATAGTGTCGACGGAACGACACGTACATGACGATATTGAGACGACACGTTTGTGACGTTATTGGGACGGCGGTTAGGTGACGTTACTAACACGGCACTCAATGACGTCTTTGGGCTGTGACATTGTGCCGTCACAGACACGTCATATACTCTTCTTTATCGACGTGATAATGACGAATGGGGTGTCGTCCAAATGATGTTAGTATAACGACATCGTGTTTGCTGGGGAGAATGCAACATAGAATGTAATATAAAAAAACACGTCTTCAGTTAAGAAAAAACGCCGGTTTGTCGAGTAGCTAGACTGTAGCGTTTCTGTCCATATGCTAAGCTCATTATGCTATACAAACAAGATGAACAATGGAAAACATCACAGAATGATTCTTAGGCCCAGTTCCACAATCGTTAACTAATGGTCAAAAGAAAACTAGTGGTTAACGAGAATATTCCATTTCATATTTGACAGTTTACGTCAAAAGCTCCGGTCATCCAGTAGTTATGTTAACCCAAGGACAAGGTATGGGCTATCTTTATGTTTGTTGTAGTCAACCGATGACAGCTTTGGGGTTTATAAATGCTTGGATTTTGACACTGACGTCTAAAACGTCGTTGGATTTTGATTATACTTTGTAATGACATAAATGAAAAATATGAAAAGAAAGGTTAGGTTTCTTTGTCAAAGGGTTAGGTTGTATTCACGGAACACCATTATGGCAGTGCTCCTTGCTTGTGTAAATTGTATTCGGGAAATTGACGGGTCTAGGAAGCGGATTACTATCTGCTCTGACAGTCAGGCAGCCATCAAAGCACTGAGTGCTTGGAAAATAACGTCGGGACTGATCCTGGAGTGCAGGAGGGCTCTTGACGGCATATCAGCTAAACACAAGGTATCACTGATGTGGGTACCTGGGTACGCTGGGGTAAAGGGTAACGGAATGGCGGATCATCTGGCCAGGATGGGATCCGGCAACAGTTTTGTGGGCCCGGAACCAGCCTTAGGACTATCTGCAAACTTGGTTAGGAAAACAACTGGAGAGTGGATCCAGAATCAACACTCTCTGAGATGGAACAACATCTCTGGTCACCTCCGTCAAGCTCGGGAACTATTAGCAGGGCCTGCAGAGAGAATATGGCGATTTTGTCTCTCTCTGGATAAGAGTAACTTGAGATTGTTAGTAGGCCTATTAACGGGTCACAACACCTTCAGGCGTCACTTGTTCGTGATGAGGGTGGTCAACGACCCAACGTGCACGTGGTGTGGTGAAGAGGAAGAATCCTCGGCACACATCTTGTGTCGCTGTGAAACCCTGGGTTATCACAGGTAGACTATGCTGGGCTCAAAAACCTTGGAACCAATAGAGATAAAACGGATAGGACCTAAGAATGTACTTGCCTTTGCCAAAAGGGCAGGTCTTAGAAATTAGGGCGGATAGAGGCGCAAAAGGGCCCATCGTGTGGCCTATGCACCAGCCGCATTCCGTGCTGGATAGCCTCTGGTTCTTATTCATTCATTCATGGCAGTGCTCTGAGACCAACAGGTGGTGCCAACATAAAGAGAAATAAGCTTTACCATTGGTTTCCTTTGTGAAGCAGAGCTCCCCGATAGCTACTGGTTAACTTCCATCTGTCGGTTGAGTGACCAGAGGTTACCAATGATTGTGAAACTGGGCCTTAAAAGTTACAGTGAAATCATAAAAGTTGTTGCGTGGCTGTGATGAGGCGCAATTCTAAAACAGCAGCACCAGCAGTGGTAGGAGGAAGGCACATCGTCTGCGGCAACAGTCGCGGCATCGGGCGGCTAGAAGCCGCAGGAAAAGGGGATCAATTAACGGCCCCCCTCGCCCCTTCCGTACCCCCCCGCACCCCCCCACCCCCCCTCCACGCCGCAAACCCTTCCGCGGAGACGGTCGGTGGCATCGGGATTAACCATCTCGCTACGACGGCGACGGCGGCAGACCGGGCTCTGCTTCGGCTAAATGAGAAATCCATATGGAGATTATGACGAAGATACGAAGATTTTCATCGGACGCTGTCTTTTATCTCCTGCACAAAAACCAGTGGGGCCACATTGTGACAAAGTATACGTGGACGCTAATTCGAAAGCTTTTTAGTTTCATACGCGGATGTATAATGCTCGTGTCAAATCATGGCCGACTCTACACTAGGCCGGAGCCTTAGATGTGGCAACGTGGCTTAGCTGTCAAATAGTGGCCCTATAGTTTCAGAATAATTATTACATTTTATATGTATTAGAGTTCATCTCGGTTAATAAATTAAGAAAAATACTTTTTAGAACTACTACTACTAATACCACTTACATCTGATGTCTGTTTCATCACAGTCAGACACTACAAAATAAAAATAAACGCAACCTGTTTCCTGCCGCCACTTCCATTTCCACTTAAATGGACACTCAATTTACTTTGTAAATTATCACTTGAGCTAGAAAAATTCACTGTTAGGTCACTGTGAAGACATTCTTGCTGGTCTTGATTTCCCTTTCACTATCAAGTGCTTTCGTAGGTATGCCCCAGGCCATGCCCACATGAGTTCTATTAACTGTATTTTTCTGTGATACTTGGGAGGTCCAGAAAACATTATAGGTACCACATTGTGCTTTAAAATAGGTCTTATCCTTTGAAATGTTTGTCAATTATTGTCTTTATCCTTATAAATATAACCAGCCCTTCCGAGGAATACCTTTCACCCACTTCTGTTTATGTCCCTTATCGGACACACAATTGCTAGTGCAACCTGGTACTACACACTTTGCAGGCATCTTTTTATCTTTATAGTTTCATTTGTGCAGGTAAATAAGTAGAAACCCATTCAAAATCACCCTGCAACGTTCGTTTTAATCTGGAATAAGGTTATGTCGGGCCATGGTTTGGTAGTCCTCTACTCCTGCCTCTACTGGGCTGCAACCTGGTACTACACGCTTTGCAGGCATCTTTTTATCTTTATAGTTTCATTTGTGCAGGTAAATAAGTAGAAACCCATTCAAAATCACCTTGCAACGTTCTTTTTAATCTGGAATAAGGTGATGTTGGGCCACGGTTTGGTAGTCCTCTACTGGGCTGCAACCTGGTACTACACGCTTTGCAGGCATCTTGTTATCTTTATAGTTTCGTTTGTGCAGGTAAATAATTAGAAACAAATTAATAATCACCTTCCAACCATATTTTCTGCACCTGGAAGAATACACATTACATAACAACAAATGAAAACACGGCCTGATCTCCAACGTTGCCATATTTCAATGCTCCGGCCTAGTGAGTAGAGACGGCCATGGCTCGTGTCAAATGGAACTTGTTAGACGTAGGGGTCGCTTCAAGCGCGCAACGCTGCGGTTCCAAACGGTACCACCGGCAACGTCGCAACCTCTACTTCCAATCGTGTTTTGTGGTGGGTTCGTAACGTTCTTGGATCTGATTGTTCTGCGTTCGTGGTTCTGGTTTTGTGGTTGACAGATGCATGAAACGTGTTGTAAGAAGATAAAGCAGGATGAGGGGTTAATTACCGTTGGTGTTGGGTGAGAAATTGGGACTTAGAAAAGCTGACACCCACATTTGAATGTAGGTATTTAGATTAGTCAGACAGTTATATTTCAGGTAATAATGCAACAACTGGTGCCGGCTTATGTCTAGTTCTTATATCATGCTCCTTATAACTTCATACAAAAGCACACAATTAAACGAATCAATCAGAATCAGAATAAATAAAATATGTCGGTCTAAGGAAAAGAAAGTAGTTTAGAATCAATTACCAAACACAGATTCGATTCAGCGACAGGCTGCGATTGAATCATTCATTGGAATCCAATGACATCCTGTAGTTGAATCGACAATACGATATAATTCGTTACCAACTATACACTTCCCATTGGAGAAAACGTCGCTGTATTTGAGGAATGCTGAGTGTAACGTCCCATTGAATCCAAGCGTAAGTCTTTGACAAAACGACAGATTTTTCTGTGTGTGTACAACCATTTGCCTGTACAGCGAACGTCCTTCTTTACCTGAGTACAGTTTCGGTTGAAATAATCTCGTTGGAATGACTTAAAGCTACAAGTTCTAAAAACGTCTTCTATCCAATTTTCTCCTCTTTGCCTTCAATGCTCAAGAAACCAAATTGTACTACACTCTCGACCACCAAAATCCTATTCAGGGTGCATTCACTGCCGGCTGCATTTCGTTTAATCAAATTCCTCGACTGGCGTGGCTAATGCCTGCCGTTAACGTGTGTTATCTTATTCCAGCTTCCTCCCTCTCTATCGCCGTCTCACTCGCACCCGTAATAGTCTCGGCAGTCGCGATTTAATGTGCATTAATCAACATTACTGCTTCATTGATTCCGCAAAGCGGAGCCGCAAGCGGGATGCTCTCGATCTATGGCTTAGTACGTCTAGAAATGGCAAGAGGAATCTGTGGCACTAGGTGAGCCTAGCTTGAATATTGTTGGAACCTTCAATAAATCAACATGAAGTCTCGCTATAGCGGGTAGCGGAAAAATCCAGAACCAAGGTTTTTTGAGGCAAGATACGTTTCAGACTTCAGGACTAAAAGGGAATTATATTTTGCGTGATGTAGAGCACTTGAGGTATGGCGAAATTACTTCGAAAACCTGTATCATGGGGACGGCCCTCAGGTCCTCTCATTGGATTTTGAATATGAACCTGATATTCTTCTGTCTGAAGTGGAACATGCCCTCAACAAGTTAAAAACTAATAGAGCTACAGGCATTGATGCTATTTCTGCAGAAACATTAAAATGCTTGGGTGAGGACGGCATCTCTCTTTTATATAATGTTTGTCCGTTGTTTGGTCAGATGAATGGTGCACATCCATTTTTGTTCCACTTCATAAGAAAGGATCTCCAACAAGTCCAGGCAATTATCGCCTAGTTTCGTTAACCTCTCATGCAAGCAAGGTTGTACTGTATATTCTACAGTCTCTTTGGAGGGTTTTATTGGCTGGCAAATTTCTCAGGCGCAGGCAGGTTTCGTAAAAGGACACGGTACGCGTGAACAGATCTTAAACTTAAGACAGATCATTGAAAAAGCCAGAGAGCATTATTTTCCCGTTTTTATCTGCTTTGTGGACTATTCTAAGGCGTTTGATAACGTAAAGTGACCTAAACTGTGGGAAATCCTTATCTCCATGGGAGTCCCTTACCACTTAGTATTTCTCATACAGCAACTCTATGAGTCTAGCTCAGCTCGTGTAAGAATTGATGGTACCTTGTCTGGTCAAACAGCAACCAGAAGCAAAATATCTAACTTAAGATTTGCTGACGATACAACCCTGATTGCTGCTTCTTAGGAAAAAAGAACTAGTAGCTCTATTAAAAGTTTTAGAACAACACAGTGCAGCATATGGTCTTAGTATTAACTACAACAAGACCAAGGTTATTATCGTAGATAAAGAGCATGACAATCATCGAGAAATAAAGTCAATAGGCCGTTGTGAGGTAGTTCAAAGTTTTGTGTACCTCGGTCCTTTGATCGGCAATTCAGGCAGCTGTGAGAATGAGATTCGATGGCGCATTCAACACGCACGGGTTGCCATGACAAAGCTTACTAAAATATCGCGTGACCATAACATCACTAAAGCTACCAAAATGTCACTGGTTTAGTCTCTTGTGTTCTCCATATTTTTGTATGCCTCGGAAACTTGGACTGTTAAAAAGGCAGATCGAGCTCGCATAGATGCTTTTGAAATGTGGACGTGGAGGAGAATGCTGAGAATTCCTTGTACCGCCCATCGAACTAATGAAGGGAAGTAGGCGATAATTGTCTGGATTTGTTGGAGATCGTTTTTTATGAAGTGGAACAAAAATGGATGTGCACCATTCATCTGGCCAAACACCGGAGGACCAGATCCTCTCATGAATATTATATAAAAGAGAGATGCCGTCTTCACCCAAGCATTTTAATGTTTCGGCAGAAATAGCATCAATTCCTGTAGCTCTATTAGTTTTTAACTTGTTGAGGGCATGTTCCACTTCAGACAAAAGAATATCAGGTTCATATTCAAAATCCAATGAGAGGGCCTGAGGGTCATCATGAACAGCGCAGCACATCGAAAATTCAAGTACGAAATAACAGCCTGAACAACCCATTTACACAGCATTCACGGTCTGAAGGCAGAGCATCTGCAAGCGTTATCTGAAAATTGGGATTCATATTATTACAAATACTTCTACTAACTTGTAGATATAGGACTGTCCTTCTACTCCGTATATAGGTCACACGCCGTGAAAGAATTAGGAATATTTCGTGATGCTTCTTCAGATGAGGGTTCAAAAAAGTGTTTCGTCTTTTTGGTCAATAAATAGAAAACACGATTCGCAATTTTGAGCCGGCCACGTTTTCTATCGACGCCCACGAAGTTGACTAATTGTTGCCAAGATAATATGTGGACAGCATTTGACAATCTGTTTTTGTTTTCAAAAACTCGAAGGTTTTTGTTGTGTTGCTGTTTTGTTGGCAGTTTTCGTTTTGTTGGCTAGATGTGGACCTCTATCGACTAATCAGTTTAGCACTGATCCATTCATATATGTGCTATGTTGCTTTAAGTTTTTTCCACAGTGGGAACGCCGTTTGAATTTACCCCCCCCCCCCCCAAACGAAAATCCTGTGTACGCGCCTGAACGCAGGTCTGCATTAATTCTTCGCTGGACTCCATCACTCTATGCTGCAGACAGGTGTCTGGTGGAGGTGTCGAAAAACCGTCCAGAAACCTCTAATTTTGTGCCGTTCTGACTCTACACTTCCTAGGTACACACTGCTTCCTGTTCGTAGTGCCTTCCCGTTGACGTGTCGTAAATTGGCTGCGAACACAGCCTGCCTCTCCCTTCAGCCCTACCATCGGATGCTGGAACATTCCCTGGCATAAATTACCTGCAATTTAGGATTAATTATATACTTCATCAACGACGAGTGTTAAAACAACGCCCTTCTACGAATAACCGGCACAGCACCCCTTTGGTCTCCGTTGTTATGTAGTTTGCTGATGCCTAGTACTTGGAGCAATTGTGCGTAATGTATGATGTAACTTTGAAGGCGTTACCCAATCACAGGTTTTTTAAAGTATATTTTTGCGTGGCACTATCTTCTTTCTTTTAAGGCAACATGATATTGCAAGGTAAAAAAATTGCAAGGTACAGTGCTTTGCCGACGACACCCAAATTTATTACAATTTCGACCCTAAGGAACCTAATTCAGCGTCTGTGAAGATCAACAGTGATATTAAAACCATCTCGAATGCCATGTTGTTTTGTGGAAAAAAGTACAGAGATACTCTCAAATCCAAGGTTACTGTTAAGGTTGATGATGATAATATCAATTTTACGCCTTGTGCGTGAAATGTTGGACTATACCTAGATGAAGATCTCAGATTTCAGGAACATGTTAGCAGTTTAAGTATCGCCTGCTACGCTAAAATGCGGCTTTTGTATGGTAACAAACATTTACTATCTTTTAACATGCGTAAGTCACTTTGTGAAGGTTTGATTGTTTCTAAGTTAATGTATAATACTATTTCATATTATCCGTGTGTTGATCAAGTAACCAGGTATAGACTTCAAAAAATACAAAACTCCTGTTGTCGGTTGGTCAATAATCTAGGCAAATTTGACCACGTTACGCAGGCATTCATTAACACCAGATGGCTAAAGATGGAGAATCTTTTTAAACTGCAACTGTTATCCTGCACCTCCAAAATTTTAAGAATCTCAAGCCCTAGTTACTTAAATGTCAAACTTGTCTGTCGTAAATCAGTTCATACTGTAAATGTTAGACATTTGAATTTATTAACGATGCCTCACCACACTCTAGTTTTGTTCCGAAGGAGTTTTACATACAACGTCGTAAAGACGACAAAACCTCTAGCCCTCGTACTTGAACTGTCTCTTCTGGAAAATAATTTCAAACTTTTATCGAAAAAACATTCATTATCTCCTGATTAGTTAAGTTAGATAAGTTGGTCTAAGTTTAAATTATTTAGACACGGTTAAGTAGAATGGCCTATGGCCAGACTTCGCCGTTGTATTATGTATGTATAACAATTATAGTGCAATGAAGTTGTTATTATTTTGATTTTTCAAGTTTTTCTCGCATGACTGCGGTAGCAACAAATTTTGACGGGCTGTGCCAAGTCAACACCTGCACTATTACTGATCGGAATTTAAGAAAGATCGTACTATATTACAGGTCTTAAGGATTACAGACTTTTGGAATATTCTGTGTAACTTTTCGTCCAGGCCTAGCTGGTGCAGGTGTGGTGTGAATGTGTTAGGTGTAAGGCCTGATAGCGACATAATTAGGGGGACAATAACAACTTTGTTTTGTTTCCAGAGTCGTTTTACTTCTACGGCAAGGTCTGTGTATTTAGATATCTTCCCAGCGTAGGTGGTTTGAACATTCATATCATTAGGGATAGCAATATCTATTAAATAGGTAACTTTGTCTGCCTTCGACTGAAAAACTATGTCTGGTCTATTGGCTGGGATAGTTTTATCTGTGTGTATTTCGACGTCCCAGTATAGTTTGTATTGATTGTGGTCAAGTACTGATCTCGGTGTATAATTATAATATGGATCTGTGTTTTCGATTAGTTTGTTAGTTATGGCTAGGGCTTGGCGTATGATTTTGGATGCAGAGTTATGTCTGGCCGTGTACTCGGTTCCTAAACTTTTAGTTTTTTTAGTGAAAGGAATGATTGCATTGTTTTTACCTAAAGTTAGCGCATTTTGCAGTTGGGGTCTCCTGTTTCTAGGACAAAAGCCTCGCATTTGGTAGGATTTAATCGAAGATTATGTGATTCTGCAAGCTGATTAATTTTAGCAAGGTCGCTATTGATTTTACTTCCCACACCGATAGGTGAGAGGAGTGTTGTGATCGCGAAAATTTTCGATTTTGAGATAACACGCTTTTTGGGCGTTTTATGATAGCTACATATCGAAAATCCACGTCACTCATTTCCGTCAGTCTGTCTGTCTGTCGCGTTCTTCTACCCTCGTAATCTCAGTAACTGCCGCATGGATTGTGATGAAATTTGGGCAACGTTATGCTGTGGGGCCGTAGTAGGTAATGTTCCTACAATTTTGTAAATCGTTATACGGGGGGCGGAGCAAAAAAGAAAAATTTCAAATATGCCTCAAACTTCGTTTTTAGGCGTTTTAGGGGTTCCTGATCATTTTCTACTTTTTCTTGGGTGGTGGTGAACTTGGGGTGGTTGGGGGGTGGGGGGATGTAATGCTGAAAAATTTGTTGTATTCGTAATGGGCTGTCTATTGATATTATGTGAATGAAATGAAAAACGTAGTGGCATGATACACTTTTTTAGGTCCATCCATGCTTATTATAGAAACCACGGGACTGAATTTGTGATGCACACATACGAGTATTGTTTTAGATCGTTGGATATCGCGCGTAACGCGAACATTGAAAATATTGTTAATTGTTCAATTGATTTTAATGAAATTTTGACACAGTCTTACTCCCGCGGCGAGGATGGAAAACACGTATGTTTTGGAAAAATCGGGTCAGTGACATCTCAAACTTCGCTTTTGGGTGTTTTAGGGGTTTCTGATCATTTTTTATGTTTTTTTGGGTGAGGGTGAATTTGGGGTTGTTGGAGGGTGGAGAGTTGTAAAACTCAAAAATTTGTTGTACTCATAATGGGTTGTCCATTGATCTTTGGATGAAAAACCTAGCAGCATAATACACCTTTTACGTTCATCCAATCATTGCCTTGCTTATTATAAAAACCAAGGGCCTTAGAACTTGTGATGTACATATACGAGTATTGTTTTAGATCGTTCTATATTGCGTAACGCGAAAATTATTGAATTGATTTTAATGAAATTTTGACACAGTATTACTACCGCAACGAGGATGGAAAACGCGTATGTTTTGGAAAAATAGTGTCAGTGGCGGCGCAGCAATAATAACAAAACTAAAAATATGAAAACAGCTCAAACTTTGTTTTAAGGCATTTTACGGATTCCTGATCATTTTCAATTTTTTTTTTCGAGAGGGGTGATATTGGGGCGGTTGAGGGGTGGGGGGTTGTAAAACTGAAAAACTTGTTGTAGAACATAATGGTCTGTCTGTTGACCTGCAGAAGAATTACCTAGCGGCATATTACACTTTTTTTGGTCCATCCGAACATTGGCTTGCCTATTACAGAAACCAATTTTGTGGCGCCCTAGTTCCTAGGGAGGGAGACGCAAGAAACTATTTACGAGGGTTTTTGTGTTGGATGTTGTTTTTGCGGGCGAAGGGGCGATAATTTAGTTGCAAGGGGATTTTAGACTATAGCTCCATACAATGGGGAAATAATAAAATGGTATCATCATTATGTGTGAGAAATACTGAGGTAGTCAACTTGACTCAATTTTTTTTCGTATGCATCTGAGGTATGATCAGGATTGCAGCTGTAATATATTTTTGTGTCATCTGCATAACATTGAATGTTCCAGTATTTGATGACTTTTGTCATATAAGCAGTGTATATGAGAAATAAAAGAGGTCCCAGCACAGACCCTTGAGGTACTCCTGATTGAACTAGCTTTAAGCTAGATGACTCTTCATCAATAGTTACTCGTTGTTGTCGACTATATTAAATTACCCTATATTAGAAAATATCCAAATAATACGTGTTCGCCTATCGGTACGATTCTAGCAGAGTTGCATGAGGATTGTCCTATTTTGTTGGCGAGGAGCGATACAGTTTCTCCTACGCATCGCTTCAATCGCAAATTTACAGTGGTGTTTCCGTCAAGGGAAGAGTGGGAGTCTAGGGAAAGACAGCTCATCGAAGGAGGAGGACAGGTCTGGTACACAGACGGTTCACTCGCTAGAGAGGGCTCGGGCTCGGGAGTCTACGGACCCCGTACAAGACTTTCATTCCCTCTTGGGGGGCACACCACAGTATTTCAGGCTGAGGTCTATGCGATACTTGCCTGTGTAAATCGTATTCGGAAAATTGACGGGTCTAGGAGGCGGATTACTATCTGCTCTGACAGTCAGGCAGCCATAAAAGCACTGAGTGCTTGGAAAATAACGTCGGGACTGGTCCTGGAGTGCAGGAGGGCTCTTGACGACATCTCAGCTAAACACAAGGTGTCACTGATATGGGTACCTGGGCACGCTGGGGTAAAGGGTAATGAAATGGCGGATCATCTAGCCAGGATGGGATCCGGAAACAGTTTTGTGGGCCCGGAACCAGCCTTAGGACTGTCTGCAAACTTGGTTAGGAAAACAACTGGAGAGTGGATCCAGAATCAACACTCTCTGAGATGGAACAACATCTTTAGTCATCTAGTCAGGCTCGGGAGCTATTAGCAGGGCCTGCAGAGAGAATAGGACGATTTTGTCTCTCTCTGGATAGGAGTAACTTGAGATTGTTAGTAGGCTTATTAACGGGTCACAATACCTTCAGGCGGCACTTGTTTGTGATGAGGGTGGTCAACGACCCAACGTGCACGTGGTGTGGTGAAGAGGAAGAATCCTCGGAACACATCCTGTGTCGCTGTGAAACCCTGGGTTATCACAGGCAGACTATGCTGGGCTCAAGAACCTTGGAGCCAATAGAGATAAAACGGATAGGACCTAAGAAGGTACTTGCCTTTGCCAAAAGGGCAGGTCTTAGGAACTAGCGCGGATAGAGGCGCAAAAGGGCCCATCGTGTGGCTTATGCACCAGCCACATTCCGTGCTGGATAGCCTCTGGTCCTTATTCATTCATTCATCGGTACGAAAAGGATGAATTATACAATCTGAATTCACCAAACGTGGCACTGCGCTTTTTTGTCATAAATCCGTCCCTGAATTAAGTCTTATAACCGGATGTATTGTCTTCTATATAGCAAGGAAGATCCGCGCAATTTTTACGACGACTCGGCGACAGATGTCAACTTTATTATTTTATAAAGCCGGCTTGGCGGAGCAGTAGTCGATCAAAAACCAATAAAACATTTTATGTGTTCCATCCTGCAGCGTCTTTGCAATATACTCGGCTGCGTCTTCAGCTTTTGCCAACGTAATATTTGCTGGAAGCTGAGCGGTATCAATTAGAGCAAAATTTAATTCGACTTCGACAGTTTATTATTCTCCCATAGCATGAAGCTTTAGTCTGAGATTCCTTGCAACCAAATAATCGCCAGCCCCCCCCCCCCCCTAAAATTGTCTTATGCCGATAGGTCTTTCCTTCACAGCCTATTCTCGGTACTACAAACTTTTCAGTTCTACAACCCCCACCCCAATTTCACCCCCACCCAAAAAACAGGTAGGAAATGATCAGGAGCCCCTAAAACATCTAGAAACCAAGTTTGATTTGTTTTCTTACTTTTAGGTTTGTTGATTATTGCTACCCTGCCACTGACACGATTTTTAACAAACATGTATGTGTTTTCCATCCTCACCACGGTAATAATACTTTGTCAAAATTTCATTAGACTCAACTTAATAGTGTCCACGATACAAATTACAAAACGATTTAAAGCAATAAATTCTCGTATGTATACAGAAAATTCTAAGTCCCTTAGTTTCTGTAATAAGCTAGTCAATGTTCGGATGGACCGAATAAGGTGATTTGTGTCGCTAGATCTTCCTTCACAGGTTGGTGGACAGCCTATTACGAGTACAAGAAATTTTTCAGTTTTTCAACCCCCCACCCCTCAACCACCCCAATTTCACCCCAACCCAAAAAAAAAGCAGAAAATGATCAGAAACCTCTAAAACGCTTAGAAACGAAGTTTGAGCTGTTTTATATTTTTAGTTTTTTTATTATTTCTGCGGTGCCACTGGCACGATTTATAAAAACCATACGCGTTTTCCATCCTCGCCATGGTAGTAATACTGTGGCAGAATTTCATTAAAATCAATTCAACAGTTCCCTCGGTACACAATATAGAACGATCTAAAACAATACTCTCGTATGTTTACACCTGAAAAATTCTAAGTCCTTTGATTTCTATAATAGCAACGTTCGGATGGACTTTTTTATGGGGTGGATTCCAGGGATTTAAGTAAGAAAAAAATCGTTCATAAGCAAGGAATGATAGGTCATTCACTACCCTTGAAAAACCCACTTACTTTCCTTTTTTATCCGTTTTTGTTATAAAAAAAATCAGGCGTCAAACAAATTATCATTTCATTCGTCTTATGCTTATGATTTTACGGAAAAAATAAGTTTGCATATAAAATTAAAGGTACCACAAAATTTTAAATAAAATGGGGATATCATTTATGTAGGAGAACCTATGGGGCGCTATTTGAAAAAAAAAGTTGGGGGTGAGTCTTAGTGGTTGACGTACAAAAAAAATGTTTTGAATGCATGGTATGATAGACCCTATAGTACCTTGAAAAGTACCACTCAGTTCTTGCTTGAACCGTTTTTCGTTACGAAAATATCACGTGTCAAGGAAATTCTGGGACACCCGGTATATTTTGTATTATGGGTTTTACCCGTTAAATAAGTAAATAAATAAATAAACAGAGTAAGTACTTAGAACAATTTAAGCTAATAGGCCTGTGTACTTTTACGATGTTATAAAATAGGATAGTATGACTTCATTTCATTGAATTGAGCCGGACTGTACAACTAGATCCATAGTGGTTGTGTGCAGCTTCAGATACTCTCATCCGTGAAAATACCCTCTTGCTCCCATACTCATATACGTAGTAGAGATTTAATCATATACCTTGCCTGTCGGGCTGTAGAGATGAGGCTGTGTGATGTGGTCGACGCGCGGTCTACTCCAAACCCCCAAGCCCCCAGCCCGGTTTGCACCCCCTTTCAGTCAGTCAGTCAACTCCGAGGCCCTTAGGGTGGGTTTGCGATTTAATATCATATCCCAGTACCTTTCAACAACAGTTGAACGTCACCACAACGGCAGCCTTCTTATTCTATCCTCGGGCTACTTGATTGCGGCTGATTTTGACTGGTTAAGAGCAGATAGGGAACATTTTAATTTAACTGCATCATCGTAATTCATGTCTATTAAAAGACGAGACTCTGTATATAGAAACAGTAAAACAGCTATCAAAATAATCAATGTTTTTTATTCTAGGGCATGTTATAATTTATAATAAAACTGTGACACAAAATAAGAAAAAGGTCCTACCTAGCTATAACGAGTAGTGTACCGAAAATACTGAAGAAAGACTCTAACGTTGAACAGGTACATATTTTAGTAAACGACTATATTGGATATAACCTTATTACGCTGCAGGGTTCAGGGTGAGGTCACCCTGCCCCTTTTGTAAGTTGCTACCTCTCTTCCCTTTCCCTGGTCTTTGCGCTTCTTACCTACTCATGAGTCATGAGTCTCCACGGGTACTGAGCGTTCTGTGTCAACTGGTCACAGAAATGCCTGCAGAACAGCTACTGTGACTCTGTGAATCGTGAACTTTGTTTACTTTTACCTGTTTGGGATACGACTTAATGGAAATGATAAAATTGAATAAAACCAATGGAACGAATCCAGTGAGAACAATATGTTATTGATGGAAGTGTACCTGCATTACATGGTTAAGAGTACTATAGTACGTTGCAGCCCAAAACATTACAAGGACGGGTTACAGATGAAACTCCTGATGAATTATGATACCCTGGCCAGGTAAGTAGCTCTAAGTACACTTATATCTAGCTCAACAACAAAGCAATAATTGTAATGAGACAGACTAAACTAAAAGCTGTAATCGCACAATAATATGGTATTTCTCTTTCTTTTCAGTTATATGCGCCGGGAAAGTAACGGAATATGTTACATGGATGTCAGTTGAAAACCCCTGATCTTACATAGCTAGAGCCCACCTGCAAATGTGGTGTGTAGTTGGAGATGTCTCGATGTCAAACCTCGGGATCTGCTTTCTGCGCTGGCAGTAGTGTCGCTGACAGTACGACCTCAACCAAGGTAGGTAGTTAGCTTGAACTAAGATACCCTTCAATCTCTTATTATCTTGTAACGTCTACCCCAAACATGGGTTTCGTCTAACAGGTTCTGCGTAACCAATTTTCACATAGCAATAGTTCTTGTGTAAAGACTGTTTTGTTTTTGGCCTAGAATGATTTATGTTCCATAAATATTCTATTTATCGACTGAATATTCGCAGTTTCTTAGAAACTTTAAGCAAAATTAACAATGTACCACATGTGTTTAACCTCAATAATTTTACCTGCGTGTTTGGAGGCCTTTATTCGATTTCCCTCTGTTTTTCACTACCAAATAGGGTGTAAATCCGCTCTAGGCGTAGTAAAATGACTATTTTACAAGCACCCTATACAATTTATGCCTTTTTAGCGATAAATCCGCTTACGCGTCCTCTTGCATCAAGGAATAGCCAAAAAGTGGAAAAGCCGGGAAAAATGACAAAACCTACTTCATTTTCCAATTCACCTTAAAAATGTCGTATGTCAACCTTCAATCACCAGTTTAGACTTTGACACATGTCCAACCTCGTAACCTTAAATTCTAACATCAGGTTAGGTTATTGTTTACAATATTATTTCCGAAGTACAATACATTGAATTCAATCTATGAATAATTAAAATAATCTAAAACAGGTTAATATCCACTAAATATGCTACATAAATGTGTTTTACAATAGTTACTTTTATGTTTCAGGCTACCAACGTCCGTACATAGCGCTGTTGACTGAGACCGAGTACCTGGACTTCAGCTATAAGTGTAAGGCTCTTATCATGTAGTAACAGGAAATAATGAGCAAAGGAAAATAAATAATACTGAAACACACTGGATTCTACCTTATTTGCCTAATCGTAATACCCCAATATTGACTAAAAAAATGAAGGTATGTAGCTAGAAATTTAAGAAACCGTAACAATACCCCCTCTACCAGGAAAAAGTTTGACCCCGGGAAAACTTTTAAATACACTTTAACTAAATTAATCATCCTCAAGATCATCTGGGGGATGCGATTTCAAATCCTTGGCATGATAGATACCGCATTCCTTACCATTCTCATCCTCTAACGAATATGTCCACGGTGAGACAACCTTACGAACTATGAACGGTCCTACAAACCTAGGAGCTAATTTAGCTGAAAAATTCTTTGCAGCATCCGACAGTACCATATTTCTTTTCCACACTTTCTGACCACGTATGAAGCGTTCATCGCGACGCCGTAGATCATACGTCCTTTTACTGACATCAGCTGCTTTTTGCAGACGTCTTGCGACATCTTTGAAAATATCTTGAAGGGTCCGAGAACTAGCCTCTAAGTCTCTTGACTTATCAGTTTGATCAGGTCGTCGACTTGCTGATCCATTTATACTTACTTCGCGACCAAAATTTACGAAATTGGGGGTATATTTGGTCGTCTCGTGACATGAAGATCTTATAGCGAAAGCAACTTTTGGAAGGAACTTATCCCAGTTTCTCTGGTTGTCCATAACGTAAGCTCGGAGCATCGTTTTCAGGGTACGATGAGCTCTTTCAACCGGATTTGCCTGGGGATGTGCTATAGCCGTAAAAACATGGTTTACGTTATACTCTTTCATCAATGCCGCAACCTGTCGACTACGTAATTGACTCCCATTATCCGAAAGAATCCTTTGAGGCACCCCAAAAATAAGAAAAACCTGTTCTTCCAGTAACTTCACAATTTTAGTCGCCGTCATCGTTCGCAGCGGAAAGAATAGACAAAATTTTGACAAGTGGTCAATAACAGATAAAATAAACCGATTTCCGGATGTGGTTCGAGGCAGAGGCCCAACCAAATCAATACATACCAATTGCCATGGCCCTGTGACTGTACTAGCGTGACTAAGCATGAGGCCAGCTGGCTTTTTCTGAACCGGCTTAATCTGCAAGCATACTTGACAGCGTTGGATATATCGTGCCACGTCAGCTTTTAACTTTGGCCAATAATACTTATTTGTTATCCGGGAAACTGTTTTAAAAACACCACCATGTCCACAAGTAGGCGGGTCATGATTTGAACGAATGATCTCGTGCCTTTCATGTTTAGGTACGACTTCCAGCCACTCATCTTCGTTACCAGACAAATCAGGAAACTTTATGTTTTTCCTTTTGTACAACCGAGTAGACTCCACTCTCCATTGGGGATATTTGTCAGGAAAACTTTCAACTTTACGACACATCCCTTGATACCATGGATCTCGTATTTCCTCTTCACGGCTGCTAGTTGCTCCGTTAGCATCATCTGCTATAGCATCAATAACAGGTACTGATCTGGAAAGAGTGTCAGGTACGACATTGTCACGACCCTTTCTATGAATAACTTCAAAGTCATATTGTTGTAAGCGAAGGGCCCATCTACCAATCCTGCCTACAGGGTCTTTAATCGAGAAAAGCCACTTAAGACTATAATGATCGGTAATTACGTAGAACTTACTTCCCTCGATATATGGTCTCAACTTTTCGACGGCGAAGAGCACTGCGAGACATTCTTTTTCCGTGGTTGTGAACTTTCTTTCTGATTTAGTCAAAGAGCGACTGAGGTAACAAACAACCTTTTCACCATCCTCATAGGTCTGTGAAAGTACTGCTCCCAGACCAAAATCGCTGGCGTCAGTTTGGACATAAAATGGGCGAGTAAAGTCAGGACACGACAACACCGGTGCAGTCACCAAATGTTCTTTTATGGTACTGAATGCCCTATCACATGACTCATCCCAAGTAAATGTACAATTCTTCCTCAACAAAGCGGTAAGAGGTGTTGTGACGGTGGAAAAATTTGGTATAAAACGACGATACCAGGAAGCCAATCCCAATAAGCGTCTGACTTCTGTCACGTTACGTGGAGTTGCAATATTAACTACTGCTTCCACTTTGCCTGGATCTACCATTAACCCATGTTGATTCACAACATATCCTAGATATTTTAATTCCGGTACGCAAAAATGACACTTCTCCCGATTCAGAGTCAATCCGGCATTCCGAATTCGACGTATCACCTCTTTAAGTACCTCAAGATGTTTTTCGAAGGTTGGGGTACATACCACCACATCATCCAGATACACTAGAACATATTGTTCGAGGTCAACCCCAATGACTCTGTCAATGAATCTCTGCCAAGTGGCAGGTGCATTATGCAGCCCAAAAGGCATGCGCTTAAATTGGAAAAGACCACGAGTGGGTACTACGAAGGCAGTCATGGGTTTCGATTCTTCCGACATTTTGATTTGCCAATACGCACTCTTAATATCAAGAGTTGTTAAGTACCTAGCGTCCCTTAACTTGTCTAAAGTAGTCTGTACAAATGGTATTGGGTAGGCATCCGGGAGACTAACTTCGTTCAGTTTTTTATAGTTGACACAAAATCGATAACCACCATCCGGCTTTTTCACCAGAACAATGGGGGAGGCCCATGGCGAATTTGAAACTTCTATGACGTCATCAGCCAACATTTGGTTCAATTGTAAGTTGACTTGCTGCTGTAAAGCAGGTGAAAGCGGATAATGTCGCTGTTTGATCGGTGGAGAGTTAGTACGAATAACGTGCTCCACGACATCAGTACACCCCAATTTGCCATCGCAATCCTTGAAAGTATCTTCAATTACTTCATCAAGTTGCTTTTGTTGCTCTTCCGACAAATGCTCTCTACTGTGGATCGCACAGATCTCAGTATGAGTCGCATCTTCTGGTGACTTAAATGACCACACTCCCGAGTAGAGATCTGGTATAATTTCCATTTGAACCCAAAAGTCAACTCCTAGTATAAGAAAGTGAGGTAAGTCTGGTACCACAAGAAATTCTATTACCTTAACCCGATCTTGAAGTTGAGTCGGAACCTTAACACATCCAATAACTGTACAGGACATTCCATTTGCTACTGTACATGAGTTAATTCTAGACTTATCTAGTAAACACATATCCTTCAAGACTTTCCAGCCTAAAGAACCTATCACCGACTGAGAACAACCAGAATCAAGTAACCCTAGAAAATCATGTCCATAAATTCTAACCTGTAAATATGGTCGCTTGTCATTTTTAGCATGTGACAAAACGTAATCTAATATAGCCTTGGTCGGTGTCTCAAAACTAGAGGGCAATTCCCGACCTACATTTGTCCTCTCGTCCCGTTTTTTTGACGACATGAAGGACAGTCATGTGCAGTGACATCACGTCTACCGCAGCGAAAACAAAATTTCGATTTTGGATGGGGGCACTTCCTAAATCTATGGCCAACCCCATTGCAGTTCCAACATTTTGGACCTTGCACCTGTGAGTTCTCTAATGGTAGGACACGATTTAGGTCTGAGGAGGGTAACATAGGTGAGTTCGTAGATGAATCTGTTATCGAAGCTAATGGGCTTGCTTCCGATGACTGGCGAGGTTTGTAATAGGCCAGCTCAGGTTCGAGAAGTGACCTGTAATTGGTAGGAGGTGGTAGAAACCTTTGCACTCTAGAATTGGTTTCTTCAACAGACCGTGCTAACTGAACCAGCTCTGAAATGGAATGGATCCTTTGTAATGCCAGTTGTGACTGTATGTGAGGAAGAAGGTTTCGCCTAATTAATTCAACCCTGGTTTCTTCCTTTGGCTTGCTAGACCCAAGTTTATTAAACAAGTTTTCCATGATAGCAACATACATTACAACCTTCTCTTTTGAACCTTGAGTTCTCTTTCTAATTTCCTCCCACAGATCGACTTCGTAATCATAAGGAAGAAAATCCTCCTTCAACTTCCTAACCAGCTCATCCCAGGTCTGAAAACTTTGTGTACGCAACCAGTACAGAGCATCTTTACAGAATAATTCGGTGGCTGACCTTAGCAAATGTTCTTTTGACACTCTTCTCGAAATCCTTAACTCCTCAACCCTATCCAAGAAATTGGTGACACTGGAGTGTCCATCAAACTGCAACCTCCATCGTGACACATCTTGCGAAAATGAATCGGCACGACCTACCGTATCAAAATAATGGGGATACATCACTGGTTGAATAGGATTTCTGCTCCCATCAATAGCCCTAACTGAATCTGAAGTTCTAACTCTACGACCAGAATCACCCAAAGTCAAACCACTTAGTCCAAGATCGTCCACGACTGCGGATCCTCTTGCTTGAGAAGCCATATGACTGCTACCTGTCGGTAAGTTGGATGCGGGTGCTTCCCCAGCTAAGTCATTTACAAATCTTCGACCCCCTGTACGTGAGGATTCAGCATGAACTTCCCCTAAAATCGCTTCAGGAATCAAAGGATTAGGATCATCAATAAGAGATCCCTCCACAGGATTCTGTTCATCAAGGACACAAGCCGTATGCTTTGTGCCACCCTGTATACCAGCATCATACAGAGAACCAACTGAATCAAACAGTTGCATTACCTTACACAAAAGCAGTTGTTTGGCCTCGTTCTGAGGTTCCTTACCCAATGGTAGTCTTCGCAAACGCCCCTGTATGTGTGATAACCTTGAAGTTATTCTCTTATATTCATTAACCCTATTCCCATTATCAAAATTTTGGACATCATCCTCAAGTTTATTTAGTTTTACTGTACAAATATTGATTTCGTCATCAATATCTAAGTCTAGTACCTCTATGTCCAATGACATCAAGCCATCTTGTTCACCCCTAATAGCTCCTCTCAAGAGTGCACGATTTTCATCAGTAGTCCTCTGAGCAGTCAAGCCCCTAATTCTTAATTCATAGATTAATTCATCAGATAATAACCTATTTATCTCCATTTTGGCAAGCCTGTAAATTTCTTGATAAGTGAAACCTGAAATTCTATAACATTTGAAACTCCTCCCCTCCACCAAAGGGAAAAAAACCTGCAAGGAAAACAAGAGAAAAAAAAAACAAAGCGCTGTGAAAAACAATCACCCTGGTCCCCGTGTGTAGACCTCCAATATAAGCTAAATTGACAGTAAACAATATAAGCTTCTCTGCATGTGTCGAAACGCAATCGACAGAAGAGAGAAAAAAACCAAGTATAGTCAACACCTTATTACTTACTTAGTTCGATATAATAACCAAAATACAATAAACATAGCACCTCAGGCATGAAGTTCAAAACACTGTGCAACGCACATCACTATCCATAATAGGTATGGTGATCGATCTACATGAAATGGTAAGGTCCCACCTCTAGTAAGATATTTTAACAAATGTCAAAAACTCGAACTAAATCTTAGATAAGGACGTTTCCTTGTCTAAGGAATCAAAAATCCACCATAACCTAACCACGTTGTGGCGCCACTTTTATTACGCTGCAGGGTTCAGGGTGAGGTCACCCTGCCCCTTTTGTAAGTTGCTACCTCTCTTCCCTTTCCCTGGTCTTTGCGCTTCTTACCTACTCATGAGTCATGAGTCTCCACGGGTACTGAGCGTTCTGTGTCAACTGGTCACAGAAATGCTTAGACAAGGAAAGAGAGAGGACGGAACCCGCGACTGACATTTCTGATACCAAATGGCACCAAAGCGCTATTCCCAGTGGCGTAACTAATGGGATTAACGTTCTGGTTGAGCTATTTGTAGAAATAATCTTTTTCAAATAAAATTTAATGAAATATTGTTATTCAGGGTTTCTATATGGCCAATTTCGCCATCCACAATTAAAACTTAAGTGACTAACATTACCGTAACCGTGATTTTCATTCGACTGCTGTTTTGTGGCCAATAATATATAAAAATTGATAATGTATATATTTTATTCAGTCATGAACATGTTATGTTCATTTGCAGTATATGACTGATGGAAGACACGATTATACTTCTACCCAGAAAGAAAAAAACTGCTTGTAGTTTGTAGTAAATCAATTTTTTATTATTAAAGAACACATAATACCTATAGTATATTTATATTTATTGACATTATGTTTATATATAAAATACTGTCTATTACATACTGTAAACAGAAGCAGCAATAAAACATTTTTGTTATTATAGATTAGCTTACGAGATTGAGGAATTTGATGCCTTCAATCTCGGAGTCCCCATATGCAGTAAAAAAATCTACTTGCTGTTACGCTGTTACTTGCTGTTTGTAGTGTGTAATGAAGAGCAGTATTTTTAATTACTCCAACGAGGCTTTTTTATACATAACTTCCTTTTGCGACGGTGGCAATAATTAATGAAAAAGCTGGGGGGTTAAACATAAAAATTATCTCAGACATGAAATAAAGTAAGTTTTGGGCTAGAAATACAAAGGTCCTTTAATCTTATCCAAAATCAAAACATTTACAAAATTAGAAAATGACTCCTAGATTAGCTAGTAGTAAATAAAAACGAACAATTCATTCAATATAGGTGAGGTCCTATAACTTACATAGAAATTACAACTCTATTTTATCACTTAACCCCTTGCTTCCAGTAAGTTCTAATTTATTGCAGTTATGTATTTACTTATGGGGAAGTTTGGGTGAAACTCAGTATTGTGTGCTTCAACAAAAATAATTTTTTTGTAGGAACGTGGCATTTCGCTTGCTCCTACAATTGATGGCAGTCAATATTACAGTCACGAAGGTCAAAAACTACCAATATTTTACTGCCCTTTAAACAGAATCATTTTTGTTAATTGGCTCCGAACTGGATTGTCCTGTTGTGATCGAGATTTTACAATAAAATGGATTCTGATATTTAAGTATTTTGTGCATACAGCTTTTATTAAAAAATATATATGATTTACATCATTTTCTAATACGTGACGTTCTAAGCAGCTGAAAATAGGGGTGCCTAGAAAACTTGATATTATTTTGCTTATCAGCAAAGGTACAAAATGTTTGGTGTGAATACAATTTTCATTAACTCTCAGAAAATGTTCCGATTTCAAACATATCTTGATAACATCATTTGATGGGTAAGTCAGACCGCCGTGGCTTTTAAATTCAATTAGGGAATTGAGAAACCGATCTCTAGTACCAATCAATGCTGTGACACATGTTTCACATTTTATTGTTTTTTGTAATTGGTGCGAAACATAACCAGCAATATATTGCACAATTTGGGATGAACATTCACTTATCGCAGGTGCATTCATGATGTAGTCATGATCCTTCCAAATAGTTTCTAGATCATCAGAAGGCTCATTTATGTCTATTAAACTATGGTTAGATAAACTACTATTAATTACATCTTCAGACCTTACATTTTTTGTAGAACTACTTAGAATAGGGATTTGATCTAATGGAATACAGTTACCCATACCGCCCTCTCTAATTTCTGCTCGAACCAGAAGCCTTTTGTAAGCAGCTAGAAACTGTCGAGCGGTTGGGTTATTATTCCAGCCACCTCTTGATCTAATTGACGAAAAGAATAATTCTAAATGATCTTGACTAATCTTATACAACGGAAGGTACAGTAATGTTTTTCTCTCAGAAACAAGTTCTTTGTACAATCCTAAAGAACTTGATAATGAAATTATTAATCCAATAAACCCAGTTTTTCTGTTAGACATGATTACTTGCTCATTATTAGATAATTTCAACTTTGAAAGATGAAAAATTGCACTATTGATAAATTCCGCAGATCGATCTATATTTTTTTGACATAATGCTTTTTTATAACCTGGTGCTACTAGGGTTCTGCTGTTTAAAATATCGAAAATGCTATTTACAATTCTAATAAATTTAACTGTTGCCTGACTACCTTTAAAATCCTCAAGATTCAGCTTTTTTTCGCAATACTCAATAGCATCGGCTACTGATGCACTAAGTAACTGAACTGCAAGCCGAACCTTCATTTTTTGTTTGAAAAAAATAATATGAGCGCGACGTAACTTATTCCCTAAATGTAAGCCCTCGCTAGTTTGCAGCTTCTCTAGAAGCGCTATGTATTTCCATTGAATAAAATTGTTATCACAATCAATTAGGATTTTCTTTTCACCAAATGCATTGCGAACAAGTTTTATCATATGACATGGATCATAAAAAATATATACATTGTGATCTGTAACTCTGAAACTTGTCTGTATATTTGAAATGTTAAATAAGAATCCAAAGTTATGACACATAGCGGTATTAGATGGAGCACCATCGAATGTGATTGACATAACTTTGGCTCCCGTATCTTCAATCAGATGGATGCATTGAGATACAATTGAATGTTTTTGACTGCCATTCAAAGAATCTGTAAGAAAGTAACCGACAGGTAATTTCCAAGTTCCATTGATGCAAACCAACATTATAACAAAAGCTTCTTTGGCTAAAGCATTAGAGTCATCGTTTAAATTTGTACCATAGTTCACATAACCATGGAATTTTTTTCCATCCCATTCTAAATGTTTCCGTATGGCTATTTCATCGATAATTAATGAACAAATTATTGGTCTGTCAGATGATTGAACCTTATTTCTTAAGGTATTTATTGATTCCTTGGTAAAACCAGGCTCAGCATCCACATTCTGAAACCATTTAGCAATAGTTTTGCTATGCGGGAGACAAGTGTCAAAAACATCTCTCACATAGTTGTATGCCTTTGGTGAAAAAAAATTTAATGTCAGGGCAAATTTCCTAAGTTCAGGTGAATATTGAACATTTCTCCCCATTTTTATGTTCAATATTTCTATGTTAACCTTGCTCATATTTTGAACTAAAACTAAATTTTCTTGAGATAGTAAATTTTGTCGCTCTAATTCCTCAGCAATTATTTTTAAAGAGGCTACTTTTTTGTGTGCTCTTTTTAGTGATTGACCAAGGGCACGGATTTTTTTCGTTTTTTCCTTATTCTTATCTTTTTGCAGCAGCAGTTCTCTTCTAAGTTTCTTTTTCCGGGGAGAGTCGTCCTGTGCAGCCAGAGCTGAGGTTGATGGCGATGGTTCTGGATGAACATCACGTTCACGGGGTCTTTTTCTTTCTTTTGCCTAAAATAACAGAGCTGTATATTAGACAATGTTTGAAACATTATTTCCGAAAGAAAGACAGAACAAATTAATTTATGATTTAAGTAGATGTGAATGAGTGACTGAATCTTATAGGAAAAGTGACAGTAACATTTTGTTTTGATTTCGTATCGAGTAAACACACCTAAATATAGTTGTTTAATAATGTAACTGTAACACAAGAAATTATTACATTTTTGAGGTTAGCTGCCTTTTGATTTTCATAGCTATCAATTTTTAAATGGTTATTCAGCCATTCGTAATCGTATTTCTCCTTACTTTATTGCACTGTTTATTTTGGAAACGTCATCACTAATACTCAAATATAAAACCAAATTTGAGACCATAAATATAGAATATAGGCATAAGGCATAAGAATGATTTTAAATTAATATCACACCCAAATCATAACTCATTAATGATCCAATTATATACAATGGAGTGAAGATTTATAACAAACTTCCTCCTCACAGGTTTTAGTGAATATCCCAAAAGTTTTGTTTGTTATTATATAGCTTTGTCAATAAGAATCTTGTAAATTCTTAGACTATAAAGTATATCGATCTATCTATCTATCCATCTATCCAACTATCCATCTATCCATCTATCCATCTATCCATCTATCCATCTATCCATCTATCCATCTATCCATCTATCCATCTATCCATCTATCCATCTATCCATCTATCCATCTATCCATCTATCCATCTATCATAATCCTAGAATGTTTATTATTTTAATATTGATTAAGCGTAGACAATGTAAGCTAGGAATTATAACTTACAATTTTTGGACGTAAGTATTCCGGAAGCTCGTCAAATATGGTGGGGACTGCTCCTTTCAGAAGATATACTTTTTGATTTGTTTGATGAAGGAAATTCTGTTCAAAATGCTTAGAACAAAGCCTATCGTTGCTTGTAGGCTTCCAACCTTCGATCCTCATATTTTTGATCCATAAATCATGTCTAGGAAGATCTTTAGGAAACCTGTCGAGGAAGAAAGAAAATTAATTTTATTATTCATACAACTACAAATAAAGGCCACCCTTGAAATGCACACCTTGTATAAGGGTATTGGTATATTATATATTACAATGCAAAGTCATAATATTTCTATTCAAAATGTAAGCTATAATAGATACGCCACTGGAAAACTGATTGTATTTGAACCAAAAAATCCCTTAAAAACATAATTTTTAGACTTTACGTGCTCAAAAACATTATGATTCGCATGTTAGTGGTACATTCCAAATTATATTTCGGATACACATATATCTTTGAACTAGATATCGAGATATTTGCATGAATTTCGGATACACCAAAAAAATAAGATCATAAATTTACCTGTGAAAAGTGATTCCTGGCTCCTTCCTGCTGCTGTGGCTTTTACAACGGTAAGCTGCACACCCCACCATTACGCTCACCACAATATTTCACAATTATTGGTCTTAAAAACGTTAAATATCGCAAAAAACACCACCTTGACACTACCGTCAGTTTTCCACCAGCATTTTGACAGCTATTCATTTTCGGTATCAGCTAATCCATATAGCATCAAATGGGCGTGCGGTATCCCCTCTCTTTCCTTATCTAAGCAGAAATGCCTGCAGAACAGCTACTGTGACTCTGTGAATCGTGAACTTTGTTTACTTTTACCTGTTTGGGATACGACTTAATGGAAATGATAAAATTGAATAAAACCAATGGAACGAATCCAGTGAGAACAATATGTTATTGATGGAAGTGTACCTGCATTACATGGTTAAGAGTACTATAGTACGTTGCAGCCCAAAACATTACAAGGACGGGTTACAGATGAAACTCCTGATGAATTATGATACCCTGGCCAGGTAAGTAGCTCTAAGTACACTTATATCTAGCTCAACAACAAAGCAATAATTGTAATGAGACAGACTAAACTAAAAGCTGTAATCGCACAATAATATGGTATTTCTCTTTCTTTTCAGTTATATGCGCCGGGAAAGTAACGGAATATGTTACATGGATGTCAGTTGAAAACCCCTGATCTTACATAGCTAGAGCCCACCTGCAAATGTGGTGTGTAGTTGGAGATGTCTCGATGTCAAACCTCGGGATCTGCTTTCTGCGCTGGCAGTAGTGTCGCTGACAGTACGACCTCAACCAAGGTAGGTAGTTAGCTTGAACTAAGATACCCTTCAATCTCTTATTATCTTGTAACGTCTACCCCAAACATGGGTTTCGTCTAACAGGTTCTGCGTAACCAATTTTCACATAGCAATAGTTCTTGTGTAAAGACTGTTTTGTTTTTGGCCTAGAATGATTTATGTTCCATAAATATTCTATTTATCGACTGAATATTCGCAGTTTCTTAGAAACTTTAAGCAAAATTAACAATGTACCACATGTGTTTAACCTCAATAATTTTACCTGCGTGTTTGGAGGCCTTTATTCGATTTCCCTCTGTTTTTCACTACCAAATAGGGTGTAAATCCGCTCTAGGCGTAGTAAAATGACTATTTTACAAGCACCCTATACAATTTATGCCTTTTTAGCGATAAATCCGCTTACGCGTCCTCTTGCATCAAGGAATAGCCAAAAAGTGGAAAAGCCGGGAAAAATGACAAAACCTACTTCATTTTCCAATTCACCTTAAAAATGTCGTATGTCAACCTTCAATCACCAGTTTAGACTTTGACACATGTCCAACCTCGTAACCTTAAATTCTAACATCAGGTTAGGTTATTGTTTACAATATTATTTCCGAAGTACAATACATTGAATTCAATCTATGAATAATTAAAATAATCTAAAACAGGTTAATATCCACTAAATATGCTACATAAATGTGTTTTACAATAGTTACTTTTATGTTTCAGGCTACCAACGTCCGTACATAGCGCTGTTGACTGAGACCGAGTACCTGGACTTCAGCTATAAGTGTAAGGCTCTTATCATGTAGTAACAGGAAATAATGAGCAAAGGAAAATAAATAATACTGAAACACACTGGATTCTACCTTATTTGCCTAATCGTAATACCCCAATATTGACTAAAAAAATGAAGGTATGTAGCTAGAAATTTAAGAAACCGTAACAACCTATAAAGCCCAGATAAGACCTTGCCTGGAGTTTTGCTCTCATGTCTGGGGAGCTGCTGCCCCTACTACCCTGTCTATACTAGACGGCGTCCAGAGGAGGGCAATTCGACTAATTGGCGATCCGGCCTTTACGCGCCACCTTCAGTCACTTTCTCACCGGCGTGTTGTTGGTGACCTTTCACTCTTCTACCGATATTCCAACGGAATCTGCTCCTCTGAGCTATCCTCTATCGTTCCGCCGCTCACTGCTCCTATCAGATGTACCCGTGCGACCGCTGCATCTCATTCTGAGACGGTCGTTCTTCATACATCAAGAACTGAGCGGTACAACCGCACATTTATTTTCAGGGTGTCCAAGGCTTGGAATGGACTGCCAGAAGGTGTATTTATTGCCCCATTCAAATCTCGCGTTAACAAACTTCCCCTAACATAACCCTTTCACAGCAGCCGCGGTACTCTGGTATTTAGGCTCTGCCTGCGCGGTCTGCTCAGTTATAAAAAAAAGCTACTTTAAATGGCGGTTCACATCTAGTGTATTTAAGAAGCACCTTATCCCTACTAAGGCATTCAGAGCCTTGAAAGGGTTGGAGATGATTCTAGCAGATAAGCCTAACATCCGAATTAAAATGAACAAGGAGGGTCCGTCTCGGGGATTTCCATATAAAAAAGCTTCAAGGCGAATAAAAAGTCGAATCTTAATTTTCGTAATTCGTTAATAAAGCTCGGGTCCTGCGATACCTCCGATTTTCAAAACATTTCCAATTACCCTAATAACCAGCCAGTCGACTTCGCTATTCGCAACCCTTCCTTCGATTTCTCATCCTTCTTCCTAACAACCTCAACGCGCCCCTCTGCTTTTTGTTCAGAGTAATTTGTGACATCTGTCACTTGAAAAACCGCTCCTCGACGGTATCAGAAGTTGTACAGTATGCCAACAAAATATTTGAGAAATCTCAACGCACACAGAAAAATCTGTCGTTCTGTCAAAGACTTACGCTTGGATTCAATGGGCCGTTACACTCAGCATTCCCCAAATACAGCGATGTTTTATATATATTATTATATATATTATAAGTGTTTAGTTGGTAACGAATTATATCGTATTGTCGATTAAGTTACAAGATGTCATTGGATTCCAATGAATAATTTAATCGCAGCCTGTCGTTGAATCGAATCTGTGTTTGGTAATTGATTCTAAACTACTTTGTTTTCCTTGGACCCACAAATTTTATTGCGAGGACAGCTGATTGATTCGTTTGGATGTTTAATTGTGTGATTTTGTATGAAGTTATAAGGAGCATTATATAAGAGTTAGACATAAGCCTGCACCAGTTGTTGCATTTTTACCTGAAATATAACTGTCTGACTAATCTAAATACCTACATTCAAATGTGGGTGTCAGCTTTTCTAAGTCCCAATTTCTCAGTAGGTCCTCCATTTAATATATAACTGGACACATTTAAATCACACAATTGCTGATGCAATACGCAAAACCAAAGATGACACAACACGGCTAACACCGAAACAACACAACGGAACAACCTCGTCCATGTTGGCGGGTTCGCGGCGATAGTAACACTAAGATAATCCCCCTGTTCCTTATTCTTACGTTCCTTCAATCGGGACATTAGTCCCGCCGAATACTGATTATAGTTCAGCGAACGACAAGGGCCATTGAAACAAAACTAATTTTTATCAGAAGAATTATCACGAACTGCTGTTGCAGTAATAATTTTTGTACATTGAATAGATTGTATGCTTTGCTTAAATGAAACATAGGGTAAATATCGAAAACAAAAGGATGTTTTTACTGCATTATATGTCAAAGCTGGTATTAGAAGGATTATACATATCGTTATGACGAATATAAAATTATTTTGAATTTATTGGCATACCTGTGACTACTTCGGATATAAGGATTAAATTCTTTCAATGACATGGATTTGAAGCAACTGTAAATATATTCAAAGTGACGGAAAAACATCCAAATACTAACAATTAATTGGAAACGCAACAGTATTTTTCCCTGTGCAGGGTCCAGCACAAAGGATAGACGTTTTTGGAATGACTAGCATTCTTTCCCCATCTGGGCGTGACAAGTGGGGGAGGGGGTACAGTTCATTTTGAGAGCTTTTAGCATTTTGTTACCAAATGAAATTAGGAGCGGTGACGTTTGAGTACCGCGTTTTCACGTAAACGAGAGTTTTTTTCTGAAATATTGGGTCTCTCGCTATACACTAGGAGCTCCATTACCGGTCCAAAGCTCTGAAAATATGGAACGTCTTCGACAATCCTTTATCTCACTCGATCTGTTTAAGCAGCTGAATTTTGTCTCTGTAACATGTGCCGGACCGTGTAGGTTTTATGAGGCTACCTAGATATAGGTAAAGAAGAGCTTTTGTATAACGAAGTGAAGTATAAGGTTTTGGGATAGACTATCGGATAGGGTATCCAAGTCATCGAAAAATGATTTTCACATGGATGTTAAGGCTTTCGACTGCCTCCTCAGTAGATAAAATTTTATTTTTACACGGCTGGTCATAAGTCTTCATGCCTCAAAGTCGCACTTTCAAATAGAATACGCTGTATGCTATGGGATGATTCGGATTTTTCTTAGATTACTTCGTTTGAAGCAGAAACTTTGTAGAAACCAACAATGATCCTCAAAGGAGATTCCTCTTGATATTTTGCTGGAAACGGCAAAAGCCAACTACCATGACAAAGATTTTGCCGTAGGAATAGAGGTCTTTTTAGAATCGGTGGAGTCTGGTTTAGATGTTTTTATGGCATGCAGGATGTAAGGTACAATGTTAATATGAGTTACCTCGCACAATGGTAAACAAGTGGTTAATGAGAGGTTCGGAGGCCTGACAGCATGAAAATAGACCCACTAAGTACCGATAATGTATTTGACCTATAACAAACCTTAACCTTTATTTTTCAATATGATACCTGTGCAATATTACAATTGACAATTATTGTATTTTTGAGTTGTGCCGTCCACCGCTAATAACCCTGCGTGGTTGATGCGGTTATATGTTAATAAAAAAAAAACGCTTAAACAGTTCGGTCTCTCAGGATCTTTTTTCTAACCGATTCTAGGGTGAGAGCTCTTCAGCAGAACAGGTTTTTATGTACAAATGCCAGTTCTACTCCATTTTCCTTAGATTAGAGTTGAACCCGTAGCTCGAGAATTTCAAGTAATTTATCGATAACGATTATGAGATCTTTGATCCACCATAAACAGCTTGGCGGGTTTGTTAAGCTAGAGACAATGGTGAAGAGTGCTGACCCGCAAATCTTCATGAAGGGTAAATTAATATCACCAATAAATGTTTTCTGTACATAGAGGCTTATGCATCGCATTGACTTATAAAACCTGAAAATTGAGAATAAATCATATCTTAGGTGACAAAACATGCGAATGGTTCATCTCAACAATCCTTGCTGTTTGCAGCGACGGGAGATCAATAGTAGTTACAGTCTTGTAACTAATGACGAAATCCAGTCAACTACATCTAGCCTCGATGTCCCTATCAATGTCATATATAGTCAAGACAAACGCATAGAGCATTAGAGTTAACATATCTATGTACGAAATTCATATATATTTTTTTATTACTGAGCAGACTGCGCAGGCAGAGCCTAAATACCAGAGCACCGCGGCTACTGTGAAAGGGTTATATTAGGGGAAGTTTGTTAACGCGAGATTTGAATGGGCCAATACCCGCAGGCCCATTAAATACATCTTCTGGCAGTCCATTCCAAGCCTTGGACACCCTGGGAATAAATGTGCGGTTGTACCGCTCGGTTCTTGATGTATGAAAAGCGACCGTCTTAAGATGGGATACAGCGGTCGCACGGGTACATCTGATAGGAGCAGTGAGCGGCGGAACGATAGAGGATAGCTCAGAGGAGCAGATTCCGTTGGAATATCGGTAGAAGAGAGAGTGGTCACCAACAACACGCCGGTGAGAAAGTGACTGATGGTGGCGCGTTAAGGCCGGATCGCCAATTAGTCGAATGGCCCTTCTCTGGACGGCATCTAGTATAGACAGGGTAGTAGGGGCAGCAGCTCCTCAGACATGAGAGCAATACTCCAGGCAAGGTCTTATCTGGGCTTTATATAGCATGAGGAGGTTACATGGTGAGAAATACTTTCTGGCTCTAAATAGGTACCCAAGCTTTTTACCAGCAGCTGTTGCAGTTGACGCGACGTGTTCGTGCCAGATCAGATTTTCTGTAATGTTCACTCCTAACAGCTTGAATGAGTGACTCCTTGGCAGAGCCCGGTTGTTCATTAGAATCTGGTGTTGGCTTGGGCACTTCTTGTTTGATAGCGTACAATACTGGGTCTTAGAGGCATTAAATTTAGCCATATTCTTAAGCCCACAAGCGGTAATGGTATCGAGATCCTTTGAAAGTGAAGCTGCCACTGCCAGTCTTCTGCGTTCCAGCTCGACCACAGAGATCGGTCTATTGCTCACAATGCCTGCATGCAGCGTACTGTCATCCGCAAAACTGTGGATTGGGTTTGTGGTGCTAGAGAGTAGATCATTAATGTGAAGCAGAAACAATGTCGGAGCCAATACCGATCCCCGCGGTATCCCGGCATTGATTCTATGAAAAGAAGAGGAAAAGCCGTCTACCACGACAGAGATTTTCCGACCTGAGAGGAAGTCTGCGAGCCAACCTCAAAGCTTAACAGGGAGCCCATAAGACGGGAGCTTGTTTAGGAGAGCTGCATGCCACAGTTGATCGAATGCCTTTGAAATATTGAGAGCAAAGACGTGAGCCTCGCCAAATGACTGAATGAGTTTGCTCCACACATGTGTGATATAATAAGTATTTTACTTACAAATTCACAATATGGTCATTAACGATAACCAACTGTGGACTGGAACCAACTGGAACTAATGTGGTAATCATCTATTACCCGCAACGCTACCAGTTCTAAAAAAATAAGATATCTAGAAGCTAAAACTGTCTCAAGGAATCTTATATACAACAGTAGGGTGAGGCAGAACCCTATAAACATCGAAACGTTCCTTGCTTATTGTCTCTTTCGAGTCTCCATACGTCGTTTGATCCCCGCATGTCTTATCTGAGCCTCTTCCAAAATTATTAGGCCTATAATAGGGAATGTTATCTATAATGGGACCAAATGCGTATGTCGAGCACGACCGACTAGATAAAAATTATGTTACCGATGCTCCCCTGGGGAAAATAACTACTGATTGGAAAAACAAATGAGTCCGTATCGGCATATAATAAAACGGTTGAGGATTTAACGCTAATAGTTCTACTAAGCAGTTGGAACCGATAGTCTAGGGGTTTGGTTATCAAATTTTGTATAAAATAAAAATATAGTGCAGCAAGTGTCTTGACATTTGAATACATTTATTCATTTCTGCCAGTCTGTCGGTCTGTCGGGACTTGTTAGGGCTTTCTTTTATAAAGTTACCATTTGTTCTTATTTTGGCGTTTTGTATTGTTTACGCTTCAAAGTACATACTCTTGAGCAATTTAATTGAATATGTAAATTTTTTGTCAACGCTCAAAACATTGTTATCAACAAAGTCCCAGCTTATGGTGTCTACTAGACTGTAGAATATATGTTGACCAATCTTGGTAATTGGTCTACATATTTTATTACTTGACATTTTTAGTTCTTTACAAGGTAGGTTTAACTCAATACTTTGAGATAGGTGGTCAGATAGTCATAAATAGCGTGGTAGAATGGAGAGGGTAAAGGAAATAGGCACTGTGCTAAGGGGTGTACATTCCTGTGAGACATAAATGCTTCAGATGAATAATAAAGAGTGCAATTAGTAACCGTTTCTTGTAAAACGGTGTAGTGCGACTCTCTCAATAGTCAGTCATCAAACTTCGCGTCATCATCATCATAGTCACAATGTCTTAACAGACATGTTGTGAACTCGTAAAATGCATTAAGTCGGAGCTAGAGTATTGCCCACACGAATATTATCAATAGTTTTGAGAACTGTAGCTCGCCATCATTCGCGATTTACTGTCAGTTCAGTGGCGCTCCTGATACTCATATCTAACAACTGTTTTGTCGTATCCACTCAGCGTGTAGGGGAACTACCACGGCGCCGCCCACTCGGGGCGTGACCCTGAACTACAAGTTTCTCCGTATTACTGCTTCTGTGAATATGTCCGAAGAATGTAAGCATTCTCATCGACACAATGGAGGCTAATCTCTTTGAATTACCGAACTCATCCAATATGAAAACATTAGTTCGATGGGCGGTATAAGGAATTCTCAGCATTCTCCCCCACGTCCACATTTGAAAAGCATCTATGCGAGCTCGATCTGCCTTTTTAACAGTCCAAGTTTCCGAGGCATACAAAAATATGGACAACACAAGAGACTGAACCAGTGACATTTTGGTAGCTTTAGTGATGTTATGGTCACGCCATATTTTAGTAAGCTTTGTCATGGCCACCCGTGCCTGTTGAATGCGCCGTCTAATCTCATTCTCACAGCTACCTGAATGGTAGATGAAAGACAAAACTTTGAACTACCTCACAATAGCCTATCGACTTTATTTCCCGATGATTGTCATGCTCTCTATCTACGATAATAACTTTGGTCTTGTTGTAGTTAATACCAAGACCATATGCTGTACTGTGTTGTTCTACAATATTCAATAGAGCTACTAGTTCTTCCTGAGAAGCAGCAATAAGAGTTGTATCGTCAGCAAATCTTAAGTTAGATATTTTGCTTCCGCCAATAGTTATACCGCCATTCTAGTTGTCCAATACCTGTCTCATCACAAATTCAGAGTAAATGTTAAATAACATCGGAGATAATACGCATCCCTGACGAACTCCTTTTCTGGTTGCTATTTGAGCAGACAGGTTACCATCAATTCTTACACGAGCTGAGCAAGACTCATAGAGTTGCTGTATGAAAAATACTAAGTAGTAAGGGACTCCCATGGAGATAAGGATTTCCCACAGTTTAGGTCACTTTACGTTATCAAACGCCTTAGAATAGTTCACAAAGCAGATAAAAACGAGAAAATAATGCTCTCTGGCTTTTTCAATAATTTGTCTTAGGTTTAAGATCTGTTCACGCGTACCGCGTCCTTTTACGAAACCTGTCTGCGCCTGAGAAATTTGCCAGCCAATAAAACCCTCCAAACGAGACTGTAAAATATATAGTAGAACCTTGATTGCGTGAGAGACTAACGAAAGTAGGCGATAATTGTCTGGATTTGTTGAAGATCCCTTCTTATGAAGTGGAACAAACATTGATGTGCACCATTCATCTGGCCAAACACCGGAGGACCAGACCCCCTTACAAATATTATGTAAAAGCATTTTAATCTTTCGGCAGAAATAGTATCAATGCCTGTAGCTCTATTAGTTTCTAACTTGCTGAGGGCATGTTCCACTTTTTCCTTACAGCAGCTATTATACGCAATCATAAAATGTACTACAAGTAAACAAGATATGACAAACTATATTCAGATAAATAGGCTCGAAGGCAATTTCCGCCAAAAATAATAACAGCCATTGAGCAGATGATCCGAAAGCACATTCAGAACGAATCCAATCTAGTCATCGAGCCTTGATAAACAATCGCATGTCGTATTAGAGGCCGACTGCCTACTAGATGTCGGACATATGGTGCGTGTTTCCTCCGAAGCCGAGCGTGTGCAAAGAGGGGAGCTTTTGCCTTTCGCAGGCCCGCTCACACACACGATTTATGTGGAGTTCGTGTCGGCAGAACGACTCACGAAATCACAAAAATTGCCTTCTTGAATCATTTTCATTTGATTGCATACGTCATGGATTATGTCCTCAGAGAAATGCCTTTATTTCACTTGGTGCACGAGAACGATAATCATCTTCATTGCTACTATCAATCAAAGGAACCATTAGGTATGCGCGGATAGCGATTTTTCCTACTTTTTAGACTCATTCTAGTTCAGCCACCTTCCCATAATAGGTTTCCATTGTCTATCCAGCCTGATTTACCCAATCATATACAGGTATCATCATCATCATAGTCACAATGTCTTAACAGACATGCTGTGCCCGCATCCTGAGGATCACCCGCAAAAAATCTAAGACCTTTATTTGATCTTTTATGAGAATGAAACCTCGGGTCCTAGATAATTAGGGCATCCCATTTACAAATCCGGAAGCCGTTTTGAGTTTCAGTCTCGTTCAACGAAAATCGAAAATTTCCGGTGCCCGGATCCTGAGGATCACCCGCAAAAAATCTAAAATCTGTATTTGATCTTTTTTTAAGAGAATGAAACCTCGGGTCCTAGATAATTAGGGCATCCTAATTACATTTTCGGAAGCCGTTTTGAGTTTCAGCCTCGTTCAACGAAAATGGAAAATTTCCGATGCCCGCATCCTGAGGATCACCCGCAAAAAATCTAAAATCTGTATTTGATCTTTTATGAGAATGAAACTACGGGTCCTAGATAATTAGGGCATCCTAATTACAAATCCGGAAGCTGTTTTGAGTTTCCGTCTCGTTTAACGAAAATGAAAAACTTCCGGTGCCCGGATCCTGAGGATCACTCGCAAAAAATCTAAAATCTGTATTTGATCTTTTATGAGAATGAAACCACGGGTCCTAGATAATTAGGGCATCCTAATTACAAATCCGGAAGCCGTTTTGAGTTTCCGTCTCGTTTAACGAAAATGAAAAACTTCCGGTGCCCGGATCCTGAGGATCACTCGCAAAAAATCTAAAATCTTTATTTGATATTTTATGGGAATGAAACCTCGGAACCTTGATAATTAGGGCATCCTAATTACAAATCCGGAAGCCGTTTTGAGTTTCAGTCTCGTTCAACGAAAATGAAAAATTTCCGGTGCCCGTATCCTGAGCATCACCCGCAAAAAATCTAAAACCTTTATTTGATCTTTTATGAGAATGAAACCTCGGATCCTTGATAATTAGGGCATCCTAAGTACAAATCCGGAAGCCGTTTTGAGTTTCAGTCTCGTTCTACGAAAATGAAAAAGTTCCGGTGCCCGGATCCTGAGGATCACCAGCAAAAAATCTAAAACCTTTATTTGATCTTTTATGAGAATGAAACCTCGGATCCTTGATAATTAGGGCATCCTAATTACAAATCCGGAAGCCGTTTTGAGTTTCAGTCTCGTTCAACGAAAATGGAAAATTTCCGATGCCCGCATCCTGAGGATCACCCGCACAAAATCTAAAATCTGTATTTGATCTTTTATGAGAATGAAACCTCGGGTTCTAGATAATTAGGGCATCCTAATTACAAATCCGGAAGCCGTTTTGAGTTTAAGTCTTGTTCAACGAAAATGGAAAATTTCCGATGCCCGCATCCTGAGGATCACCCGCAAAAAATCTAAAATCTTTATTTGATCTTTTATGAGAATGAAACTACGGGTCCTAGATAATTAGGGCATCCTAATTACAATTTCGGAGGCCGTTTTGAGTTTCAGTCTCGTTCAACGAAAATCGAAAATTTCCGATGCCCGCATCCTGAGGATCACCCGCACAAAATCTAAAATCTGTATTTGATCTTTTATGAGAATGAAACCTCGGGTTCTAGATAATTAGGGCATCCTAATTACAAATCCGGAAGCCGTTTTGAGTTTAAGTCTTGTTCAACGAAAATGGAAAATTTCCGATGCCCGCATCCTGAGGATCACCCGCAAAAAATCTAAAATCTTTATTTGATCTTTTATGAGAATGAAACCTCGTGTCCTAGATAATTAGGGTATCCTAATTACAAATCCGAAAGCCGTTTTGAGTTTCAGTCTCGTTCAACGAAAATGGAAAATTTCCGATGCCCGCATCCTGGGGTCACCCGCAAAAAATCTAAAATCTTTATTTGATCTTTTATGAGAATGAAGCCTCGGGTCCTAGATAATTAGGGCACCCTAATTACAAATCCGGAAGCGGTTTTGAGTTTCAGTCTCGCTTAACGAAAATGAAAAATTTCCGGTCCCCGAATCCTCAGGATCACTCGCAAAAAATCTAAAATCTGTATTTGATCTTTTATGAGAATGAAACTACGGGTCCTAGATAATTAGGGCATCCTAATTACAAATCCGGAAGCCGTTTTGAGTTTCCGTCTCGTTTAACGAAAATGAAAAACTTCCGGTGCCCGGATCCTGAGGATCACTCGCAAAAAATCTAAAATCTTTATTTGATATTTTATGGGAATGAAACCTCGGAACCTTGATAATTAGGGCATCCTAATTACAAATCCGGAAGCCGTTTTGAGTTTCAGTCTCGTTCAACGAAAATGAAAAATTTCCGGTGCCCGTATCCTGAGCATCACCCGCAAAAAATCTAAAACCTTTATTTGATCTTTTATGAGAATGAAACCTCGGATCCTTGATAATTAGGGCATCCTAAGTACAAATCCGGAAGCCGTTTTGAGTTTCAGTCTCGTTCTACGAAAATGAAAAAGTTCCGGTGCCCGGATCCTGAGGATCACCAGCAAAAAATCTAAAACCTTTATTTGATCTTTTATGAGAATGAAACCTCGGATACTTGATAATTAGGGCATCCTAATTACAAATCCGGAAGCCGTTTTGAGTTTCAGTCTCGTTCAACGAAAATGGAAAATTTCCGATGCCCGCATCCTGAGGATCACCCGCACAAAATCTAAAATCTGTATTTGATCTTTTATGAGAATGAAACCTCGGGTTCTAGATAATTAGGGCATCCTAATTACAAATCCGGAAGCCGTTTTGAGTTTAAGTCTTGTTCAACGAAAATGGAAAATTTCCGATGCCCGCATCCTGAGGATCACCCGCAAAAAATCTAAAATCTTTATTTGATCTTTTATGAGAATGAAACTACGGGTCCTAGATAATTAGGGCATCCTAATTACAATTTCGGAGGCCGTTTTGAGTTTCAGTCTCGTTCAACGAAAATCGAAAATTTCCGATGCCCGCATCCTGAGGATCACCCGCACAAAATCTAAAATCTGTATTTGATCTTTTATGAGAATGAAACCTCGGGTTCTAGATAATTAGGGCATCCTAATTACAAATCCGGAAGCCGTTTTGAGTTTAAGTCTTGTACAACGAAAATGGAAAATTTCCGATGCCCGCATCCTGAGGATCACCCGCAAAAAATCTAAAATCTTTATTTGATCTTTTATGAGAATGAAACCTCGTGTCCTAGATAATTAGGGTATCCTAATTACAAATCCGAAAGCCGTTTTGAGTTTCAGTCTCGTTCAACGAAAATGGAAAATTTCCGATGCCCGCATCCTGGGGTCACCCGCAAAAAATCTAAAATCTTTATTTGATCTTTTATGAGAATGAAGCCTCGGGTCCTAGATAATTAGGGCACCCTAATTACAAATCCGGAAGCGGTTTTGAGTTTCAGTCTCGCTTAACGAAAATGAAAAATTTCCGGTCCCCGAATCCTCAGGATCACTCGCAAAAAATCTAAAATCTGTATTTGATCTTTTATGAGAATGAAACTACGGGTCCTAGATAATTAGGGCATCCTAATTACAAATCCGGAAGCCGTTTTGAGTTTCCGTCTCGTTTAACGAAAATGAAAAACTTCCGGTGCCCGGATCCTGAGGATCACTCGCAAAAAATCTAAAATCTTTATTTGATATTTTATGGGAATGAAACCTCGGAACCTTGATAATTAGGGCATCCTAATTACAAATCCGGAAGCCGTTTTGAGTTTCAGTCTCGTTCAACGAAAATGAAAAATTTCCGGTGCCCGTATCCTGAGCATCACCCGCAAAAAATCTAAAACCTTTATTTGATCTTTTATGAGAATGAAACCTCGGATCCTTGATAATTAGGGCATCCTAAGTACAAATCCGGAAGCCGTTTTGAGTTTCAGTCTCGTTCTACGAAAATGAAAAAGTTCCGGTGCCCGGATCCTGAGGATCACCAGCAAAAAATCTAAAACCTTTATTTGATCTTTTATGAGAATGAAACCTCGGATCCTTGATAATTAGGGCATCCTAATTACAAATCCGGAAGCCGTTTTGAGTTTCAGTCTCGTTCAACGAAAATGGAAAATTTCCCATGCCCGCATCCTAAGGATCACCCGCAAAAAATCTAAAATCTTTATTTGATCTTTTATGAGAATGAAACTACGGGTCCTAGATAATTAGGGCATCCTAATTACAATTTCGGAGGCCGTTTTGAGTTTCAGTCTCGTTCAACGAAAATCGAAAATTTCCGATGCCCGCATCCTGAGGATCACCCGCACAAAATCTAAAATCTGTATTTGATCTTTTATGAGAATGAAACCTCGGGTTCTAGATAATTAGGGCATCCTAATTACAAATCCGGAAGCCGTTTTGAGTTTAAGTCTTGTTCAACGAAAATGGAAAATTTCCGATGCCCGCATCCTGAGGATCACCCGCAAAAAATCTAAAATCTTTATTTGATCTTTTATGAGAATGAAACCTCGTGTCCTAGATAATTAGGGTATCCTAATTACAAATCCGGAAGCGGTTTTGAGTTTCAGTCTCGCTTAACGAAAATGAAAAATTTCCGGTCCCCGAATCCTCAGGATCACCCGCAAAAAATCTAAAATCTTTATTTGATCTTTTATGAGAATGAAACCTCGTGTCCTAGATAATTAGGGTATCCTAATTACAAATCCGAAAGCGGTTTTGAGTTTCAGTCTCGCTTAACGAAAATGAAAAATTTCCGGTCCCCGAATCCTCAGGATCACCCGCAAAAAATCTAAAATCTTTATTTGATCTTTTATGAGAATGAAACCTCGTGTCCTAGATAATTAGGGTATCCTAATTACAAATCCGGAAGCCGTTTTGAGTTTAAGTCTTGTTCAACGAAAATGGAAAATTTCCGATGCCCGCATCCTGAGGATCACCCGCAAAAAATCTAAAATCTTTATTTGATCTTTTATGAGAATGAAACCTCGTGTCCTAGATAATTAGGGTATCCTAATTACAAATCCGGAAGCGGTTTTGAGTTTCAGTCTCGCTTAACGAAAATGAAAAATTTCCGGTCCCCGAATCCTCAGGATCACCCGCAAAAAATCTAAAATCTTTATTTGATCTTTTATGAGAATGAAACCTCGGGTTCTAGATAATTAGGGCATCCTAATTACAAATCCGGAAGCGGTTTTGAGTTTCAGTCTCGCTTAACGAAAATGAAAAATTTCCGGTCCCCGAATCCTCAGGATCACCCGCAAAAAATCTAAAATCTTTATTTGATCTTTTATGAGAATGAAACCTCGTGTCCTAGATAATTAGGGTATCCTAATTACAAATCCGAAAGCCGTTTTGAGTTTCAGTCTCGTTCAACGAAAATGGAAAATTTCCGATGCCCGCATCCTGGGGTCACCCGCAAAAAATCTAAAATCTTTATTTGATCTTTTATGAGAATGAACCCTCGGGTCCTAGATAATTAGGGCACCCTAATTACAAATCCGGAAGCGGTTTTGAGTTTCAGTCTCGCTTAACGAAAATGAAAAATTTCCGGTCCCCGAATCCTCAGGATCACCCGCAAAAAATCTAAAATCTGTATTTGATCTTTTATGAGAATAAAACCTCGGGTTCTAGATAATTAGGGCATCCTAATTACAAATCCGGAAGCCGTTTTGAGTTTCAGTCTCGTTCAACGAAAATGAAAAATTTCCGATGCCCGCATCCTGGGGATCACCCGCAAAAAATCTAAAATCTTTATTTGATCTTTTATGAGAATGAACCCTCGGGTCCTAGATAATTAGGGCACCCTAATTACAAATCCGGAAGCGGTTTTGAGTTTCAGTCTCGCTTAACGAAAATGAAAAATTTCCGGTCCCCGAATCCTCAGGATCACCCGCAAAAAATCTAAAATCTTTATTTGATCTTTTATGAGAATGAAACCTCGTGTCCTAGATAATTAGGGTATCCTAATTACAAATCCGAAAGCCGTTTTGAGTTTCAGTCTCGTTCAACGAAAATGGAAAATTTCCGATGCCCGCATCCTGGGGTCACCCGCAAAAAATCTAAAATCTTTATTTGATCTTTTATGAGAATGAAACCTCGGGTCCTAGATAATTAGGGCACCCTAATTACAAATCCGGAAGCGGTTTTGAGTTTCAGTCTCGCTTAACGAAAATGAAAAATTTCCGGTCCCCGAATCCTCAGGATCACCCGCAAAAAATCTAAAATCTGTATTTGATCTTTTATGAGAATAAAACCTCGGGTTCTAGATAATTAGGGCATCCTAATTACAAATCCGGAAGCCGTTTTGAGTTTCAGTCTCGTTCAACGAAAATGAAAAATTTCCGATGCCCGCATCCTGGGGATCACCCGCAAAAAATCTAAAATCTTTATTTGATCTTTTATGAGAATAAAACCTCGGGTTCTAGATAATTAGGGTATCCTAATTACAAATCCGGAAGCGGTTTTGAGTTTCAGTCTCGCTTAACGAAAATGAAAAATTTCCGGTCCCCGAATCCTCAGGATCACCCGCAAAAAATCTAAAATCTGTATTTGATCTTTTATGAGAATAAAACCTCGGGTTCTAGATAATTAGGGCATCCTAATTACAAATCCGGAAGCGGTTTTGAGTTTCAGTCTCGCTTAACGAAAATGAAAAATTTCCGGTCCCCGAATCCTCAGGATCACCCGCAAAAAATCTAAAATTTGTATTTGATCTTTTATGAGAATGAAACCTCGGGTCCTAGATAATTAGGGCACCCTAATTACAAATCCGGAAGCGGTTTTGAGTTTCAGTCTCGCTTAACGAAAATGAAAAATTTCCGGTCCCCGAATCCTCAGGATCACCCGCAAAAAATCTAAAATCTGTATTTGATCTTTTATGAGAATAAAACCTCGGGTTCTAGATAATTAGGGCATCCTAATTACAAATCCGGAAGCCGTTTTGAGTTTCAGTCTCGTTCAACGAAAATGAAAAATTTCCGATGCCCGCATCCTGGGGATCACCCGCAAAAAATCTAAAATCTGTATTTGATCTTTTATGAGAATAAAACCTCGTGTCCTAGATAATTAGGGTATCCTAATTACAAATCCGGAAGCCGTTTTGAGTTTCAGTCTCGTTCAACGAAAATGAAAAATTTCCGATGCCCGCATCCTGAGGATCACCCGCAAAAAATCTAAAATCTTTATTTGATCTTTTATGAGAATGAAACCTCGTGTCCTAGATAATTAGGGTATCCTAATTACAAATCCGAAAGCCGTTTTGAGTTTCAGTCTCGTTCAACGAAAATGGAAAATTTCCGATGCCCGCATCCTGGGGTCACCCGCAAAAAATCTAAAATCTTTATTTGATCTTTTATGAGAATGAAGCCTCGGGTCCTAGATAATTAGGGCACCCTAATTACAAATCCGGAAGCGGTTTTGAGTTTCAGTCTCGTTCAACGAAAATGGAAAATTTCCGATGCCCGCATCCTGGGGATCACCCGCAAAAAATCTAAAATCTGTATTTGATCTTTTATGAGAATAAAACCTCGTGTCCTAGATAATTAGGGTATCCTAATTACAAATCCGGAAGCCGTTTTGAGTTTCAGTCTCGCTTAACGAAAATGAAAAATTTCCGGTCCCCGAATCCTCAGGATCACCCGCAAAAAATCTAAAATCTTTATTTGATCTTTTATGAGAATGAAACCTCGTGTCCTAGATAATTAGGGTATCCTAATTACAAATCCGAAAGCCGTTTTGAGTTTCAGTCTCGTTCAACGAAAATGGAAAATTTCCGATGCCCGCATCCTGGGGTCACCCGCAAAAAATCTAAAATCTTTATTTGATCTTTTATGAGAATGAAACCTCGGGTCCTAGATAATTAGGGCACCCTAATTACAAATCCGGAAGCGGTTTTGAGTTTCAGTCTCGCTTAACGAAAATGAAAAATTTCCGGTCCCCGAATCCTCAGGATCACCCGCAAAAAATCTAAAATCTTTATTTGATCTTTTATGAGAATGAAACCTCGTGTCCTAGATAATTAGGGTATCCTAATTACAAATCCGAAAGCCGTTTTGAGTTTCAGTCTCGTTCAACGAAAATGGAAAATTTCCGATGCCCGCATCCTGGGGTCACCCGCAAAAAATCTAAAATCTTTATTTGATCTTTTATGAGAATGAAACTTCGGGTCCTAGATAATTAGGGCACCCTAATTACAAATCCGGAAGCGGTTTTGAGTTTCAGTCTCGCTTAACGAAAATGAAAAATTTCCGGTCCCCGAATCCTCAGGATCACCCGCAAAAAATCTAAAATCTGTATTTGATCTTTTATGAGAATAAAACCTCGGGTTCTAGATAATTAGGGCATCCTAATTACAAATCCGGAAGCCGTTTTGAGTTTCAGTCTCGTTCAACGAAAATGAAAAATTTCCGATGCCCGCATCCTGGGGATCACCCGCAAAAAATCTAAAATCTGTATTTGATCTTTTATGAGAATAAAACCTCGTGTCCTAGATAATTAGGGTATCCTAATTACAAATCCGGAAGCCGTTTTGAGTTTCAGTCTCGTTCAACGAAAATGAAAAATTTCCGATGCCCGCATCCTGGGGATCACCCGCAAAAAATCTAAAATCTTTATTTGATCTTTTATGAGAATGAAACCTCGTGTCCTAGATAATTAGGGTATCCTAATTACAAATCCGAAAGCCGTTTTGAGTTTCAGTCTCGTTCAACGAAAATGAAAAATTTCCGATGCCCGCATCCTGGGGATCACCCGCAAAAAATCTAAAATCTGTATTTGATCTTTTATGAGAATAAAACCTCGGGTCCTAGATAATTACGGTATCCCAATTACAAATCCGGAAGCCGTTTTGAGTTTCAGTCTCGTTCAACGAAAATGGAAAATTTCCGATGACCGCATCCTGAGGATCACCCGCAAAAAATCTAAAATCTTTATTTGATCTTTTATAAGAATGAAACTTCGGGTCCTGGACAATTAGGACATCCTAATTACAAATGCGGAAGCCGTTTTGAGTTTAGTCTCGTTCAACGAAAATGTGCTTCAGAAATGACATTAGATTTATTTGTTTGTTGATTTTTACTGGTTTTCTTTGAAGATATAAGTTTCCGTATGGTCTCAAGTCCAAAATATCATGAAACTTTGTTCGACGTCCTTACGGTTGATTTTTTGTTCATTCGAAATAATTGTACATAGAAACATCTTCAGTTCAGGCCACACCATTGTTATATGTATAATATAATACAATTATAATGCAATTCTTTGTATGCCTAGATAAAATAAGAGAACCATTAATAATTGAATCCACATGATACCAATCAGTTGTTTAAGTATAATTGCTGAAACTGTGGCTTCAAAATATCTAAAATATAATCCTTGTTCGACTGTACAATATCCTCTGGATAGATCTGAAGCTCTTACTTTTTCTATGGGTCAAGGTCTGATTTTTGGATTTTCCAGGTCTCAAGGATCTGATAAATTGATATACTTAAGGTTCTAGGGTATAGCTCGCGAAATTGAGAATCCAAGAAAAGACGTATTCCCGTGTTAGCGAGGAGGCGTGGCCACCTGTTCCCTTTCTCCAGTGTGTGTCTAAGATGAGGGCAGATAAGTCCAAAAATTCAAAGTTAAGGTCAAAAGACTCAAAGGTAAAGTCCAAAGGTCACTATAAAAGCTAATTTCGCATTTCCAAGCTCCTGAAGTTACCTTTAAACTTACAGTAATGACTCAAAGAGCAAATTGAAGAAGAAAGCTTGCGCTTGTGCAACTATTTAGCCTTTTTTTGATATCATGTTTGGTTGTTAAATTACATGCATTTATAGAATGTATGATTTTGCATTGCGAGTTTTTTTGCACATTAAAAAACTTTTTTGAGAAAATCGAAAATGGTTGTCATTAAGGTCTTAACTATCGCCTTCTGAAATATTATATAAGTAGTTTGAAAATGTAGTGTGTTATGCGAGAAATTGTGAGTCTTACATGGCAAATACGTATGTATAAATGTGTGTATCCAGGCCCCTTAACGAACAATTTCTAGCGTGTTGCATGGACACAATATCAAAGAAATGCTACAATTAACTGTTAATCAGCAAAGACAAAGGTTGATTTCGTAAATTCTCCATAGTCCCTTTCAAAGAAGTAGTAAAACCGAACGCTTTGTATACGTCTTCAGCACCTCATTCAGGGGTAATTGATACAAATTACTTTATTGAATACACGTAAATAAGATTTCTCCAGCTGGTAGTGTCTTCGAGAGGCGGAGCAGAAACGAAGTCAATGGTGGCACGTAACATTTCAGAGAGAAGTGACTATAATATGTTAAGTTTGTTAAAATGGAGTTTCGTATATCTTTTTTACAATAAGAAAAACAACATAATTCAAAGAATCTTTCTTCTTTACCTAGTGTTTTGCTCTTTGCTTAGATGATTATATTTTAAATATTTTTATACTTATGATAGTATTGCGATTTTAGTGACTATGTGACTGCTATTATTTTCATAATAAAATTTCACATCTAATGATATAAAAAAGTATGCAATTCTGTCAAAACTCAAGTCAAAAGTACCTCCAACTGGAGTTCTGAAAATTCTTCAGTACCTATCGGCAAGATCGCAGAAAATGAAGAATGAATTAAAACTTGTTCAAATTATAAAACATAAATGGCAGAAAATTTAAATCTGATTTGTCAGTATTCCTTTTTTGCAATATTGCTAATAGATATTATAAAATAGAAGGGCTCCAGTCAGAGGTATCGACTGCGACGCAAATTACTACTTTTTTACAGCATTACATATGACTGATAGTTGCGTGCTGGAGCTACAGTCGCTGGTTGTTTTTGTTTCATATCAGGGTCTTTAGTTGTCTTGGAAGTTTTTAACCTCTAGTAAATTGCGGTAGCCAGTAGACAAAAAAAAAATATATATTACTGCCATACTCCAGCTTCTCTTTGACCTTAGAGATGTTATCGCTGTTGTTTCTGGGTGAGTTGATTTATTCTATTTCGTCTGTATTTTTTTCTAAGTTACTTGTTTTCTTCCATCTGAATTAACTTGTTTTTGTTATATTTCATGGCCTGCTACGTTGCTTGGCACCTAACCTAACCTAACAATACGTTAATCAATGCTTATAGGTAGGAAAATTGAAAAACGCCGATTTGTTTGAAAATTTAAAATTAAATGAAAACTACCAGAGATTGATATTCACAACCTTATATCATTAGAAAGGTTATCAAATTCTACATTTAACCGTATAAAGAAAGTTTTGCATTCCCATTTGAAAAAATCAAGTTATCGCTGATCGAAGTTTCCTTAATTAATCGACCGATTTCTCCAAGCATAAACGTAATTTAAATTTGACAGTCTCATCAAAGCTGACTCATTTTATGCTTAGTAATACGGCATAGTCACAGCTTTCCAAATTTTATAATCTCTGCGATATTCAATTTTTTCCTGATATCTACTTAATACCGAAAATGGTGATTTACACCTAAACAGTTCGCTTTAAGTGCCATATATGATACATAAGGTACTAAAATTCACCAAGGAATCTGAATATGCAAAAACATAACTTTGATACATTCCGTGTTTTTGGGACACCCTGTATAACATGAAAATATTTTTAAAATGTAGCCATTATGGGTCTCTATCCATCCGAAATTATTATTTTCTTTTTTATCAAATCGTTTAGCCATAATGCTCCGTGTCGAATAACGTGAATAACCCTGTAGAAATTTGGATGGCGATGCACAAAAAATAAAGACAAACGTAGATGTAAGTGGAAATGAATCCCTTGATTTTGCCTACGTTACTGATGTCTCAAATCAGGAAAAGTGGGTAGCGTGTGTTGAACACCTACAAGAGGATTATTCATTTGTCGGCAAAAGTCGATTTAATTCCCGAGCAAGGCTAACTCGATCAGGAGCGTGTGACAACTGAATGCACTCGGGACAAATGCGGTGCGTAAAAACACCGACTTGATTCGATTTGCAAGGCGACAGGGTTTTGTTTTCGCCAAGGACGTCGCGTGTAATTTTCAAAAGGGCCCCATATATGCACGAGGATGTTTTAATCTCCAAGAAAAGAGTGACGTTGATGTGATTTTTTTTATCGTCAGCCTCCCGCAAAGGCTGAAAGCCTATGGCGCTATAGAAGCGCTGCGAGAGGATAAGTCTCGGTTCACGTTAGATTTGAAACGCTGCAGGTTGTAGCCGCCGGGAAACAAATTCCCCGGCAGCTGATTCCACAGCGTCGAAGTTCTCCAAAAGAAGGAATGCTGGAGGAGACTGGTTCGGGGAATAAGGACCTCGACCTGGTAAGGATGAGCTCGCTTCTCTAGTGTTCCTGGTTCGGACGGCCTTCGAGCTCACTCGAACATCTTCCGTGATAGAATCTGTAAAACAGGGATAGGTCAGCCACGCTCCTTCGATGTTCCAGGCTGTGTAGGTCCTTTGTGAGGTTAGGCGTATCGATTAATCTAATTGCTCTTTTCCGGATAGTGTCCAGAAGCTTTAGAGAGTGTTTCGGAGCGCATCCCCACACGTGGGAGCAATACTCCAGCGACGGTCGGATCTGTGCCTTGTAGAGCAGCAGCAGTTGCTCTGGTGTATACAACTTCCTACAGCGGAACAAAACTCAAAGCTTCTGGGATGCCGTTTTAGTAATACTGACGACGTGGTGTTATTATTGATATTGATCCCCAAAAACTTGACGGAAGATGATTCAACTATGGGGTGGCCCTCCATTTCCACGGTTGGTAAGCCATCGTGAGACTTCTTTCAAAGAAGTTCTTTGTAAGTGTTGTTGCCTGAGTTTTTTGTACGTTTAACTGTACTTTATTTGCTAATCCCCACTCGACAATTGTTTTGATATCTGCGTTGATCTGTGAGGCATGCTGCTGTCGCCGACGTACCGTCTCCTGGGATGATAGTGGCGTGCCTGGTTCCATGCACGACACTAATGTACTGTCATCTGCGAAGCTGTAGATTAGATTGGATGTTATTTCCAACAGCTCGTTGATGTACAGAAGAAACAGTGTAGGGGATAGGACAGATCTCTGAGGAACACCGGCGTTTATTGAAAATACGTCTGACGAATAGCCCTCGATTACAACAAACAAAGATCGGTCGTTCAAAAAGCTATTCAGCCACTGTCGCAGGCCAGGTGGTAGTCCATAAGCAGCAAGCTTGACCAGAAGTCCCTCATGCCACACTCTGTCGAAAGCTTTCGATATGTCAAGTGTAACAACTCGGGATTCGCCATGATTTTCTATTGCTCTGTTCCACAAGTGAGTGACGTAGGTAAGGAGGTCACCTGTAGAGCTGTGCTTACGGAAGCCATACTGGTGATCATTTATGATGTTATTGTTGTCCAGGTATTTCAGGAGCTGTGTGTTAATGACAGTCTCCATAACCTTAGACATGATGCTGAGAAGAGCCACAGGTCTATAACTGGTGGGGTCAGTTTTTTGCCTTTCTTAGGGATGGGTTGTACACAGCCAATCTTCCGAAGCGGAAAACACGCCTCGTTGCATATATAATATCGCAATAGTAATAAACTTTCATCTACTATGATGTCACAAAAATATTGGCTTCTCCTTTATAAGTCTGTGTCATCCTGTATAATCTAAGATGCGGTTATACCAGGCGAAGCGACGCTCATTACCTAATTGTTCCTAAACGAGAAGTGGAGGGGTGTTTAATTCGATAAGGGAGGTTGTTTTTGGAACTGGATCCTGCGACATTTATCAACTTGATTGATTATTAATTATTGGGTGTCTGTGAAAGAAACTGCCTTGCTGCCAAGTCAGCAATTTACACTCAGGGCAAAGGGTGGGGTTTTTAAGATTTGGTTGCAGCTGAAGATTTTGCTTACGCTGATTATTCATTGTTTGTAGAAGGCAACAGTTCTAGTTGAACGTATAAAGGACCCCACAGACATCGTTCTTTTTCATCAGGTTTGCACGACGTGCCAACCGATCACACTCATTTCGGTCCGTGTGTGCCGAAAGACCGTCGTGTTGACCGTCGTTCCAAAAAATCTGTCCGTGCTTGATTTTACTCGTCGGTTTCGAACGCCATCGTGCAACTCGGTGCATGTGTGGCCGTTCATCGTGCAATCACGACGGGATTTTGCAGTGTCGTTCTGGTTTCAGGTATAATTTGTAAAGCTTGGGGGGATATCGCAACTGAAAATTTCAAATCCTCGTAGCTTCTACCCGTAGCAAGGAATCTCGATGTAGCTGTCAGATGTTCATGAGGGGAAATACTTTGTCTCATCCAAGTATCCCGTTTTTTATTAGAGGTGCTACTGAATTAAGTAATTCTAAGTATGTTTCTTCATCCATCCTCAAATAATTGTACCAATCCCTTGGTTCCAGACGCAATTCTTCTAATAGATTTATATGGGAGAATTGGCCTCTTTTTAAAAGCCACTGTTTCACCCATTTAGACGTTTTTTCTTGCTGTATTTCACTTTAATAGCTAAAGCCGCCGCCAATGCTAAAGTATTATTCATGTTTAACGGACCAAAAATTTGCGAGAAACTGAAAGAAAACCGAACAGTGTGTGGAGGTATCGTTCCATCGGTTTAACCGACATCGGTTGGCACGTCGTGCAAACCTGATGAAAAAGGACGATGTCTGTGGGGCCCTTAAGGTTTCAGTTAGATGCTTACGTAGTCTAGAAAATGATATCAATACTCATAACTCAGTACTTCATACCATACGAAGAGATTTAAGCTCCATCCCACCTGCCACCTCTACTTTACCTTCTCCTGAAATACCTAAATACGAAATATTGAGACCGACAGACCAACAAACAGACAGCCCGACAGATTCACAGACACAGACAGGCAGTAGGACAGACTCACAGAGTTAACATCTCTAGAGGGAATGTAAACAACAAAATGCACAGGTCGCTGACCAGCCAACATGTAACGGAAATTTTGACAGCTTGAGGGCATTACCAGTGGCATATGATTTTATATTAGAATTGGATGTTCATTAATAGATTCAATTATTACTGTGATGTTACAAACTGATACAATGAGTTGTATTAGTATTTAGCTAAACTTAGAGAGTTACTCTTATTATAACTCGATTGTAACAGTTGATAATTTATTATTACCATGAAGTGCTTCCCCATATTTTACGCTACTGAAAACCAAAACAAAACCTATACTAATCTATGATAAGTGGTGTTATTATTATATCCTCAGAGTAACAACTGAACATAGAGGTAGTAAACAAACCACTTCAGCATGTCGTGCTCAAAGCCATCATCTTTTGACACTTCAGCCTCCAAACATTGCCAACTAAGCTGAAAATTCTTCCAATGTAACCCATGTTACCAACACTGCTCTGCACTGTCCCATCTCGAAAAACTGTTGAACTACACTCGAACATAGCACAGCAATCCGTAAAGCTTCACTACAGTTACCAACAAATATTGAATTCGATTTTACTGACCAAGCATAAAAGACGCACAAACAAAACAAACGTTTGACAGTCCGAGTTCACCGTAAACAAATCGCAGGAAAATCACATAGGCGTTGCCAGCTCCTTAAAATTTATGTAAGACTTCAGAATTTACGTTTATGATGTAGAAACATGCAGTAACGCAGTAGAGGTCAACATATCTATTGATTTTGCTGTAATCATTTCTGAACCATTAAAATACCGTAGAATGGAATATTTCTGGATACTATACAATTAAGACGATTGTAAACAATTACGATTGCCGTATCTGGTGGTCGATATGACAACGTAAGAAAAGATGTGGGCCTATTAGAATCAGTTGTTTACTACCTACACCTTCGAGATGGGTGTCGTCCCCACGTGATGACGCGAACTGGTGAGGGATACCGAACAGAAAGATCAGAGGTGGCCTCCTATTTGGGTGTTGTCCCTACGTGGTGATATCACTATCTCTTGTATAATTCAAATGAATTCGAAAATTACTGAGACTAGATTCTTTCCACTCTAAATAAGTATCTTGCTGCTCGTATCGTAGGTATATTCCAGAGGTATATCATTATTTGTTTACATTCTTTTGCGCTTAGCAATACTGAAGTTTTTGTGGCGCAGTCACAATAATTCAGTTCCATCACGGTCTGTTGCTAGTTTTGTTATGGCTTTTTTGTCGAAACGCACTATTTAAATTCTGTTGCTTAAGTAGTGTCGCATTGGATGCTGCAAAATCCATTACAGTCATCTTCCAGAAGGCAGCAATTTGCTCCCTAATAAATTCTTTCGATCCTTCCAGCTATGATACCCATGACCTAGGCGCCCCATTTCTTCCAAAATAACACACAATAAATATGTTTTACGAACCTTCTTCTATGGTGACTTCACTGGCCTGTAAGTCAAACCACGTCCTTTGTAATAAACTGTTTCCTAACATTTCGGCTACATCTGTAGCCTCATTTAACGTACAAAAAGTATGACAGGGAATATTTTAGAATAAGTAATATTTACTGGTTGAGTACCTTGAACGGTATAGCAGCTTTTGTTTTAGAAACCAGCCTTCTAGGTGGGTCGCAGATTGTGAGGCATTAAGGAACACAAGGTGTTACATCGCAATTGTTGATAATTAGACCCCATAATGCACTAATGCTGTAGAATCAGTACTACTAATCACTATATTATGAGCAAATATTCTAACACAGTAAGCAAAATGCAATCCTAAGTAGAAGGAGGCCAAGAGGCCAAAAGCTATCTCATTCTTGAACTAACAAGCAGACCATAAGAAAAACTGCAACGACTTGGAAATAAACCACCAACAGATTTTACTTCTTCCGAACATTTTTTCCAAATTTCATAGCATTTTTGAGAGACTTCCCACTTAGTAAAAAAATGTTATACAGGGTGTTTACGATCTTAGTGCATTAATTTGGAGGAACGATAGATCATGGCATTTCGAACCTGAAACCTCAGTACCATTTCACTAGTTAACGCATAGTTAAACAGAAAAAAATTAAAAAGGTATGACTGCAAAATCACAATCCGACAACATTGCCCAGTATTCGGCCTAGTTTTTTTCAGGTGTTTTTGGAGATATTCACGTAAATAAATGCTATTATCTCTAGACTTGTTGCCGCGTATTCTGTGTTACCAGAAAATGTTACGATTTTTTTGAAACTTCAAATTTGGGATATTCGTATTAAATTTGTGGTACAAGCATTACAATGACGTGTAATATTCGTACTTTACATAACGGCATTAAGATCGTAAACACCCTGTACAGGGTGAGTCAAGCTCAACGCCTCGGACTTTTGTGACAGAACGATAACACTTTTCGAAAAATCGACTTTGCGGGTGTATGTAGGTCGAGTTGGACTACATTTTAAAAATAATGACTTTTATACAGGGTGTCTAATAAAAGCGTGACATATCAAAGTTATGTTTTTTTAAATGGAATACCCTGTATATTATTGCATATTTAGATTCCCGGGTGCATTTTAGTTTGACTTTATGTATCTCACATGGGACTTTAAGCGAACCGTTTAGGTGCAAATCACAATTTTGGGTATAGGTAGATGTCAGAAAAAAATTGAATATCGCAGCTATTATAAATCTTAGAGGGCTGTGTTACTAAACATGAAATGTGTCAGCTTACGTTAGACGGTCGGGTTCGAATTACATTTGTATTTGGAGAAATCAGTAGATCAATTAAGGAAACCTCAATCAAAGGTAACTTGATTTTTTCAAATGGGAATGCATAATTTTTTTATACGATCAAATGTGCAATTTGATAGGCTTTCTAATGATATGCGGTTGTAAATACCAATCTCTGGTAATTTTGATTTAATTTCAAATTTTCATTAAAACCGGTGTTTTTCAATTTTCCTAGCTATAAACAACTTAGCAGGCCATGAAATATAAACAAAAACTGTTCAAATGGAACAAAACAACTAACTTAGCAGATAGTTATGGACGAACTAGAGTAAAGGGACAAAGTTATAAAAATGACTTACAACAAACCAATTCTAACCAGAAATAGCAGACATAACACTCTAAGGTCGAAAAGCAGCTAGAGTACGACAGAAATGAGTATTTTTCACAGCATACCGGCTACTACAATATTCTAAAGATTGACGATTCACAAAACCATTGTAAATTTTGGAATGAAAGGAAATCTACCACGTAATGTTGCTGGCAGTTTAATAGTTTCAGAATAAAATTTTACATTTCATGGTTTAAAAAAGTAGTAACCGATACCCCTGACTGGAGTTCTGCAAATTATTCAATACTCATAAGCAAAATCTCCGAAAATGATGAATAAATTAAAAATCTGCTCAAATTATTAAACATAATTTACCTGGCAGAAAATTAAAGTATGACTTGTCAGTATTCCTTTTTTGCGATCTTGCTAATAGATACTGAAAAATTTAAAGGACGACAGTGAGAGGTATCATTACTTTTGACTTTGACGGAAATGACTACTGCTTTATACCATTAAATGTGAAATTGCGCTCTGAAGATATTAGACTGACTGCAAGGGTCGCTGAAAGTTTTGCTTTCATTTCAAAGTGTTTAATGATTTTGGTAATTTTTAATCTCTAGTACATTGCAGTCGCTAGTAGGCTGTAAAAATTATCCATTTCTGTCGTACTCCAGCTTCTCTTTAATCTTAAACATGTTACCGCCGTTGTTTCTGGTTAGAGTTGATTTATTGTAGGGTATTTTTATAATCTTGTTCTTTTACTCTAATTCTGCTGGATCTTTTTGCTAAGTTATTTGCTTTCTTTCATCTGAACATGATTTTGTTTATATTTCATGGCCTGCTAGTTTGTTTATAGGTAGGGAAATTGAAAAACACTCATTTCATCGAAATCTCGAAATTTAATAAAAACTACCATAGATTAATATTCACAACCTGAAAAAATTAGAAAGCCTATCAAATTGCACATTTGATTGTATAAAAAAAATTATGCATTCCCATTTGAAAAAATCAAGTTACCTTTGATTGAAGTTTCCTTAATTGATCTACCGATTTCTCCAAGTACAAATGTAATTCGAACTCGACCGTCTAACTTAAGCTGACACATTTCATGCTTAGTAACACGGCAAAGTCACAGCCTTCTAAGATTTATAATAGCTGCGATATTCAATTTTCTTCTGACATATACCTGTACCCAAAATTGTGATTTGCACCTAAACGGTTCGCTTAAACTCCCATGTGTGATACATAAAGCCACACTAAAATGCACCCAGAAATCTAAATATGCAATAATATACAGGGTGTTCCATTTAAAAAAACATAACTTTGATATGTCACGCTTTTATTGGACACCCTGTATAAAAGTCATTATTTTTAAAATGTAGCCCAACTCGACCTACATACACTTGCAAAGTCATTTTTTCGAAAAGTGGTATCGTTTGGTCACAAGAGTCCGAGGCGTTGAGCTTGACTCACCCTGTATAGATGGGCCGCACTTTACGAACTGCGTTCATCGTTCTGTGTTCGCACTTAGAAGTCAAGAAGAGTATAGAGCGTGTACCTGGTGACCTTCGAGATGGGTGTCGTCCCCAACGTGGCGGCACCTGGTGCACTACTTCCTGGGTGGTGCGCGCGCGCACTCCAAAGCGACTCGGTGGCGGTGTGCGGATGCGATCGCGCTACCCGGCCGTCTAGATCCGGCTACGGCGACGTCGTCGGCGAGGAGGTGGACCCGGGCCCCAGGGGCCGGCTCGTAGGCGGAGCCCCACACACTCGGACCAGGAGAGGCTTTCTCCGTATCGATCTACTACAGTTGGAGGAAGCTGGGAGGAGAGGCTGTGTTTTTTTTTTAGCTTTTTCTACCGCCACAGAGACGTGGGCAGGAAAGACCGCCAGGTAAATCAATCAACTTGCTCGGAAATGCGTAATTCCGTAAATAAATACGTTGTAGCTATCTGGACGTATTCGTCATTGTCACTTACAATTTTTTTTTCATTGAGCATATATCAAAGTTGAAGTTAAATATCGATGTACATGTTGAATCTGTGATGTGTGGCAGGGATTTCTTTGTCTTGTTCTGCCGCCTATTGTGTTAGCTCATTTAGCGTTACCCAGGGTACACCGCGAGGAGGCGATCTAACTCTACACCCAGCAGCAAAATTAAGAACACGTAATAACATAATACAGAGACTTTGCGGTACATGTTGGGGCTCTTCAGCATCCACCCTGAGATCCTCTGCGCTTGGCTTAGTGTATCCAGTTGCAGAATATTGTGCTCCAGTGTGGTTTATCAGCAAACACAGAGGAGTATTGTGATCGCGAAAATTTTCGATTTTGAGATAATACGATTTTTGGGCGTTTTATGATGTGCACTCATTTCCGTCAGTCTGTCTGTCTGTCGGTCTGTCGGTCTGTCTGTCTGTCTGTCTGTGCGTGTTTTCCTACCATCGTGATCTCAGTAACCGCTGCATGGATTGTGATGAAATTTGGGCAGCGCTATGCTGTGGGGTCGTAGTAGATAATGTTCTTATAATTTTGTAAGTCGTTATACGGGGGCCGGAGTAATTAGCAAAAAACGAAAAATGTCAAATATGCCTCAAACTTTGTTTTTAGGCGTTTTAGGGGTTCCTGAACATTTTCTAATTTTTCTTAGGTGGGGGTGAATTTGGGGTGGTTGAGGGGTGGGGGTTGTAGTACTGAAAAATTTTGTTTGTATTCATAATAGACCACCCACTGACCTGTGAAGGAAGACCTAGCAACGTAAATAACTTTTTTAGGTCTATCCTAACATTGCCTTATGCCTATTACAGAAACTAAAGGATTTGGAATTTTTTCCGATGTATACATACGAGTATTGCTTTAGATCGTTGTATATTATGTAACGAAGAAACTGTTCAATTGATTTTAATGAAATTTTGACACAGTATTACTACCGTGTCGAGGATGGAAAATGCGTTTTTATAAATCGTGCCAGTAGCGGCGCGGAAATAATAAAAAAACTAAAAGTATAAAAACAGCTCAAACTTCGTTCTTAAGTGTTTTGGAAGTTCCGGATCATTTTCTGAGTTTTTTTTGAGTGGGGGTGAAATTGGGGTGGTTGGGGGGTGGGGGGTTGAAAAACTGAAAAATTTGCTGTATTCGTAATAGGCTGCCTACTGACCTGTAAAGGAAGATCTAGCGACATAAATCACCTTTTTTAGATCCATCTGAACATTGCCTTGCCTATTACCGAAACTAAGGGATTTAGAATTTTCTGTATACATACGAGTATTTATTGCTTTAGATCGTTTTGTATTTTGTAACGTAGAAACTATTAAATTGATTCTAATGAAATTTTGACACATTATTATTACTGTGATGAGGACGGAAAACGCGTATGCTTGTTAGAAACCGTGTCAGTGTCAGCGTAGTAATGATAAAAAAACTAAAAATATGAAAACAGCTCAAATTTCGTTTTTAGATGTTTTAGGAGGTCCTGACCGTTCTGTACCTTTTTTGGGTGGGGGTGAAATTGGGGTGGTTGGGGGCGGCGGCGGGTTGTAAAACTGAAAAGTTTGTATTATTGATAATAGGCTGTCCATTGACCTGTGCAGGAAAGACCTAGCGGCATATGACAATTTGGGGGGGGGGTGGTACTGGCGATGATTTTGTTGCAAGGGGATCTCAGACTAAAGATTCATGCTATGGGAAAATAAGAAACTGGTATCACCGTAATGTGTGGGAAGTACTGAGTCAATCAACTTGACTTCATTTTTTAATTTTACTTTTAAAAGATTACCTTGCGATTTTTCGAGACGAATCGATCTTAAATTACAACTTGAACATTTCTTTTAAAATTATACAGTCTTAAGACCCTATACCAAAGCTCTGGTTAACCGATCATTTTTATGACTAATCATGGTGTAGCAGTACAAAAAAATTGTTTTATTGGGATTTTTGTTTGGAGGTCTGCATTTTAATTAATGCCTCTAAAATTCAATTTATCTCTAAAACAGTTGAAAATCGGACGTACTCTATATGGTGACCGGTCACGAGCGCGCGCGGTTTGATTTTTACCTGTTTACAAAAAGTGTGCCTTCATCGGCACCGGTCACTTGCGCGCCGAAAGAAAATTAAGCTTGGTTATTCCTAATGACCACATCCCTTTTATTCTTGCGAACCTTCATCTGTCTTTTTACGACTTGCGGTAGCTTACAGTTACTTCTTAGGTTATTTAAATGACTATCTGGCTTCTGTAGGTATATAAAACTACTCTTAATGAAAATATTTCAGTAGTTTGCAATTCTTAACTGCTGTTTGTAAGTATTGTTTGTGTTCTGCTTTTTCATCATCGAGACTATGTTAAGTGTGAAAGGGAAGAAATCAATAGTCCTTGAAGAGTATATGTTCCTAAGAAATAAAGAAACCACCCGTGGTGTAGCCTACAGATGCTCTAGAAGAGGGTGCGTAGCATCTTTGCTGATGGATCAATCGGAAGAGATTGTTCTTAAAAGAAATAATGAGCACAACCATGGTGCTCCCGCGAAGCAAGCTGTGAAGGTAAATTTCTCGGACTTTTTTTACATCGTCTAGAAATCGATGAAATTTGTGACAAATTAAAACACGTTTTGATTAATTAGAGAATTAGAGAATTTTTTTTGGGGTATTATAAAGACATTTCGGTCTGCTGACAATATCAACTTCTTTATTTGCATCTATTATAGTGGTCAGATTAATTTATTATGTTCAGAACAAAATTTCGCATTTAATAATATAAAAAGTGGTTCATTTCTGTCTAGTCAAAAGGAACGATACCTCTGACTGGAGTTCTACAAATTCTTCAGTAACCGGTGGGATTAGGACAAATCTGACCGCGGCGCGCTAGTGTCCTATAGCTCATCTGGTGATCGAAATATTTTGCGCGCTTTTGAGCGGTGGGATTAGGACCAATCTGACCGCGGCGCGCTAGTGTCCTATGACCCTCTATATGCCTTTCTTTGTTGGAAAAGAGCTGTGCAGTTTTGTCCTAGAGTATCTTCTACTCGTCATAGAACACCCTGTATATCGACTGATAACAAGCGACTTTGGCAACGGCGCATAATCTGGCGCAATTTTAATTAAGACTGATTACCCCTTTTAGGGTTGCCGTATATACTCGATCGTCATGTGCATGCTTTCAGAAGCAGACTCGCATCCTCGGAAGCCATCGACTTTTTCCCATGCGCAGCTACGTACGGTGACTTATTGGATCTTATGTTAACAACGTTAAGCCGAAAGGGTTCGGACCGTTGGCGCTGCGTTGGGCCCTCGCCTCGGCTCGGCTCGAATCTATTAAGAGGATTAGTCTCCGCTTTTCGGGGCTTCTTCTCTTCATTATCTGCGGTTGGTACTCCGCCGCTGACGTTGATGCTATCTACGGCCAGCTATTGCTGCCCCCCTTCATGCCACTAACCGGTAATCTCGTCCAAAGTCATTGAGCTACTACAGCATCTTGTGAAATGCAAATTGAGTTTTAAATTAAGAAAAAGAGTACTTTTTTATGAAAAATGGAAATATCATATATAAGTTTTATAACAAAACTGTTTTTGTTTTCTTTTTTCGCAATACTTCACAAGTTATATCAAAATAACAATTGGTTTTTCAATCGAGTACCGAAAACACGCCGACGGCTCCCGAACCCGTGTGACGTCACCATGGCGGTAAGGATGCTCCTTTGACCAACGACGTCCTACTCCGATACTAGATTCTATATTCCCAGCCAATCGTGAAAATACGTGTACTGCTACACTGGTAACTAGTGTATGTTTATTGCAACACAGTCGATGAATGAAGTTTGCAGCTCGAGACGAAGTCTACGATCGAAATAAATATGTTTTTGGATGTTTGAAGTTGAAGTCAGATTACAGATTCCAGTAAGTAAGTACCTAATCAAATATGTCTCGTTGAAAAGATCTCCTCAGTCGAAGGATGGCCCAGTGGTTAGGGAGACCGCTGGTGGATCTCAGGGTCTTTGGATCGAAACCCAGGCCCTCCAACTTTTTTTTAATTTTTTTTATCAAAAAATTTATTGATGTGCTTTTTGCACTTGTTACGCAATTTTTTCTACGATCAACATAAATATGTGTTTGAGTCAAATTTTGTTAGACATATTACCTGCAGTACACAGTGCTTGTTAAATTTTTATGAAAATTCAATATTGTTAAGTAAAATTCAACACCCCATATCTTTTAGCCGAAGGGGTATCTCAGTTATTTTTGAAGATAGAGGGTTGCGGTTTTTGCGACAGTTTGCTACTTTTTTGTGAAACTAAAGATGCCGCCAACAAAATTATCATGGCCCTCTTGATTTTTGAGATACAGGGTGAAATCGAAAATTATCGATTTTGGGACCACCCTCGTATCTCGGTTGTCTTATTGAAAAGTTTGAAAAAGGGTCTCATAGAATTTTTTCTGTAGAATCCGGTGGTGTAGTTTGATTTTTTGTTACTCTAACCATTTTTCAGTTATGAAGCAAACATATATTTTTTGAAATGAAACACCCTGTATATTATTTTTTACGTCAATGGGAAATAATTCAAGCTTATCAAAAATATATATTAGTATTAATTTTTTCTGAAAACTAAGCTCAAAATTTCATTTGTTACTTTATTTGTAGCAGTAGGCCATGACTCATCTATTAAAAACAATATACAAATAAACAATTATTAAGATACAAGATACTCAATGCTTTTGAACTAAATTATTTGATTATATTTTATACGCTATTAACTACTATTTGTGATAATGTTCAGTAAATATTACTTATTTTATTACATTTCTTAAAACAAACAACAGTATATCTGAAAAATTTCAACACTCTATTAAATTTGAATTTTAATCAAAATAAAAACTAAAAACATCGAGGAGCTTTTAAAGATGTTGGCTCAAGTTGGAGAATATTTTCTCGAATGCAAATTTGGCATTCTTATTCTTTTAATGGCTTTTAAAAGAATTATTGGTCTCCTTCGTGTTATGGTGATTAAAAATTACCAAACTTTGATCCTGAAGTATCTTAAACTTGTACGGATGGTAATTGTGTTTTTTTTAGAATTATTTCTGCAGTTGATCTTTGTAACCCTACAGCTTCTTCTCTGTGCTTACAAGATGATGAATGCGTTGCTTCTATGTAACCTAATACGTTTGTTTCCCTTTTCTCCCTATTCTCCTTGAAATAAGTTTGAGGACGTGGTTGAATAAAGAATCCGTACCTAACTATATTTACTTTTAGATGAGCAAATATATCTGAAAACGGTTGCTGTCTCTCTGGGTATCTGAGCTGCCATTATTATAGAAAATTGACAATAATTAAAATGAAAACACAGAAAGAACAAAGCTATATTTGATAAAAATATGATTAAAAGCTAACAGTCTTGCAAGTTTTTTTACAGATTTGCTTTTTTGTTTTTAATAGATGAGTCATAGCCCACTATTTACTCAAGACTATAATAACACAATATTCATCATTTTAATGAGACATTATTATTTAAAAAAATGTATTTTGATGCTGTTTTTTTCGAATTTGAGTAGGAAGTCTTTTGTAGAGTAATAACTGCTTAGATGCTTATTATTTGTAGTTGATTAACCATGGCCTACTGCTACAAAAAAGTAAAAATTGGAAAAATCAAATTTTGAGCGTAATTTTTAAAATACTTTAATACTAATATATATTTTTGAAAAGCTTAAATTATTTCCGATTGACTTCAAAAATAATATACACGGTGTTCCATTTTAAAAAAATACATGTTTGCTTCATAACTGAAAAATGGTTATAATAAGAAAATCAAACTACTCTACTTGATTCTACAGAAAAAGTTCTGTAAGAGCCTTTTTCAAACCTTTCAATAAAATAAAAGACAACCGAGATACGGGGGTAGTCCCAAAATCGACAGTTTTTGATTTCACCCTGTATCTCAAGAGAGCCTCGATAATTTTGTTGACGGCATCTTTAGTTTCACAAAAAAGTAGCAAACTGTCGCGAAAACCGCAACTCTCTTATCTTCTAAAATAACCAAGATACCCCGTAAAACTGCCCAAAATGGGACAGCTGTATTTTTTTCTATGTCAGCCTGTATTTCCAATAGGTCTAATAAGACGTGTTATACATTTCTCTGAATAGAAAGGAAGAATAGCAGTAGCAGCATTCTCTTACTACGTTCCAAAATCCCATCAAAAACCTCGATTTGCTCTGTAGCGTTTCACTATTCACTCAACATCAAACTGTCAACAAAAATGCGTCCATTATTGCATTTCCGAGGCCATGGATGTCATCGTTTTGCTCGGAAATCAAATTGAGATTTTAGCGATCTTTGTGTCAAGACTGTCAAGAGATATTTTTCACTTGATAGCTAACAACTTAACATAACCTATTCTGCTTTATTTTTATGCATTGACATTCTAAAGGGTACGACTACTCTGACACTATGAATCTGAGAAAACAGCACAGGTTATGTGATATGTCAAAATTGTCAAAAAAAGATTTTTGCCGTTTCATAAATATTCCAACATCCCTAACATCTGGAATCACGTGACTATCCTCGAAAATTCATCTGCTCACTGGATAGATGGGATTTTGGAACGTAGTATCTATACGAGTATTCTGTTTCTGGTCTCTGTCTCTCTCATATGTAATAACATTTATAGATATTGAAACGCTCCAAACACCTGTATACGGTTCTTCTGAACTAATTTAATTAACACGAGTTTTAATTAGCGGTATGTAACTGCCTGTCACTCGCAACGCCTTCACCGCTACGAACCGCCCTTCGCACAAAAAAGAGAACCGTATTAAAAGTATTTTTAATAAATAGAATTACCTCTGAAATCCCGATTTTAATATATTAAAAGGCGCGTTAACGTTGGCGAGGTAGTGCTGCTCGTGAACGCAGTCCTCGCTAGTGCCGGCGTCGAGAAAGTTTCGTAGAAAAAGGAGCAAAAGCCGCAGCGTAGGGCGTGGAAGGATTCAAAAGGGTTGGGAGCCCTGCGCACATGCACTCTACCAGCGCTACAGGGACTTGTCAGCAAGAACGGTAATTGATTTGTGGAAGGACCGTACGTCCAAGTGCAGGTCAGAGCAGGTGCAGTAGTGGACTTCACCATAATTTCATTTCTTTTTTTTTATACACTTTCTGTCAGTTCGTAGAAGGTTCTTACGGGAAGAAATCTAAGGAAAATTATACAGAATATTAGGAAATTTAGAAAAATGTGAAAAAACTTTATGACTTCGAAGGGTGTAACATAATGTATAGTGTAATAGCGTTTTCGACTTATTGCCCTATCACTGCACTCATAGGAACTGAGTGTCAAAATTATGTTCGTCTTAGATTTGAGTGCAAAACTAGTGTGGTTTTTTGTTTTCGACTTATCCGCTTAATTGCACTTGAGTGCAAATCATCTCCACGGACTCTCTGAGCTCGTGGAGATTTCAGTGCATTTTTAACGTCTAATTAATTATAACCTATTTTATTTGTCAGAGAAAATAATTTTCTGAATTAAAGGGGTGATACACGTACGAGCAAGTAAGCGTACTTATGGCTCGACGACCTTTTTCGCCTGTGTGTCACCGTAAGTACGCGTACTTTAAAACCGTCGCGCAAACCGCCGGCGAGCCAACTGGTTTGAAATGTTGCTCGTAGCTGGTCTCAGCTCGTACTGCGAGCCGCGAGCCACCACTTTGTTTTGGCAGGCCATCGATGCGCAACGCTTGTTGTGTTTAGCGTTTGCTAAAAGTTTTGTTTATTTAGGAAAATTATCAAAGTGAGTGATTTCAGCTTCACGTGTGTCACCGCGTCGAGCCGAGTAAGTTCGCGAACTTAAAAACCGCGTACTTAAAGTTCGTACGTGTACCACCCCTTTTAAGAACTGGGTAGTGGGGTAGTATACATAGTAGCATGAAAGGTGCGGAAAGTGTAGTTGGAAGAACTGCGAATATCGTCATCTTCGGATGATGAAATTGAAGCATATCTAGTTAAATTGCAAACAACGGCTGCGGGTGTCCCAAAAATACGAATATTCGTTGAAGATGTTGTTCATATACTAACGGAAGAAGAGATACAAGACATACATAAGTATCTACCCATATAGATAGATATTCATTTTTAGTGCAAAAGCCATATTGCACAAAATGCTGTTAGTTTTTATGTCGATAAATAGAATAAATTATTGAATAAGGCGGATTCAAACTATTCAAATTCCAAAACCACCACAGAATGAAATTGAACTCTCGCGATGCAAGATGAAATGACATCAAACTGTCATCAGTTGGCTGACAGAACAGTTATTTGAATTGCACCGAAATCTGGTGTATGTTCGACTTACCAGCACCTTACCAGTTCAGATTTATTGCACTTCTGGGCACCAGACGAATTTTCAATAGTCACTGTAGTGCAATCGTGGTTAAAATCAGTGCAGTAAGTCGAAAACGCTATTAGATTTGTTTATTATTGTTGTCATGTATGACGTTACTGTCAAAAATACAGTTTAGAAGCACAGCATAATAAACAACCAGCACAATACCTCAGGTTGGCGGCAATTACATGCGCGTCCCCACTTTTGGATGATTTTTTTGTAGGGATGCTAACCATACTTCGATGCTTATACTTCTGCACTAATATCGAGTATTTTTATCTTAGATACTTTTTGAGCGATTCCAAGCTGGTATCGATGCTTTTGTAGGGGTATCGGTATCGAAAATAATTATATAATTATTGAGGGGTGTAATCAATTGCACAAAATTCTATGTACGAACCAAACGCACCTATTTGGCTAAAAAATATGGAGTTGGTACCGGTGTCGATATTTTCATTTTTGCACCTCTGCCAAACTTCTCAGCCGTAAAATAACCCCAAGGTCAAATTTTGTGGGAACCATTTTTATATAGGAAATCCTCAGAGTTATTGTGCTGGTTGTTTACTATGCTGTGTTAGAAGTTAGATGTTTAAACGTCAAGGAATCTTCTGGAAATTTCGAGCCTGTCAAGTGTACGTCGTAGAAATAATGACAACTAGCTATACAGGGTGTTAATTATAGTGACATACCGTAATTTCAAGGGCGTAATTATATTATGAATCAAACTCAAATAGAAAAGCTCATGCAGGGTGTCAGGATAATCGATCGACAACGCTTGACAGGTGACAGACCTCACAATTCTATGAACATTGGGATAGGAACATGAAGCTTAAAAATGCTTAATTTCCAAGATACATGGTATCAAATTTTAAAAGCTTTTATTTAGCTTGCAATGTATGTACGCTTGTTCGGGTGGAATCTTGCAACTCAATTTTGAAGCAGATATCTTCAACCTATTGAGCTGAAATTTTGTATACACGTTTAGTTTGGATGACAATGCACGATAAGTTATATGACGTCGTACTAAATCCAATAGTGGAATAGTTATTTAATGCATTTCTACAATATAGGTATCCATACTGATATGAGAGCGCCCAGTAGATGCTAAGGGGAATGACAATCTAATGAGAGGAATGTCATCACTGACTATAGACACAATAGATCCACTGATGTCAATTTTAATCAAACGATGCATTTTGTTGTGAGAGTTTGGAGAAAATACTATTCAAAGCCTGCAAGTTGTTTTATCACAGCATGAACCTGATGCTGAGAGAAGAGAGTTTTTGCATTTGGCGCTCAACTAGAGGCTTGCGGTGTGAGCAAGAATCTGGCAGCAGTCACAGGAGATTCTGGATCGAATTGTACGAGTTCCTTTATACAACCTACGCAGTGGTCATCACCAGGCTGTATCGACGACGGTGACGACATCGACATGAGGTTAGGGGGTAGTCGAGGGGGTAGTTAACGAACCACTGGTGCACCGAGCAACCACGAAGGGTAGACCGGACAGCCGGTGTGTATGACTGTGACAGAGACGTAAGTGGTAAAGAAGATCCATGGTAAGGATTTTCCAATAATAAGTTGTAAAGGAACATTTGGGGTGCTGGACTGACTTTGGGAAAGTAATAGTGATAAACTCGTATTGTTATTGGACTCCCATCACCAAGGAGGAGGCCTGTATTTTCCTCAATTTTGAGTTTCCAACATAATGACATATCAAAAATAATTGCATTTTTTGCATTGTATACGACTTTGAAATTAATAACACAACTTTGAGGTCACCATGTATACAGGGTTGGGATAAAGTATGGAACCAAGCAAATAACTCTGGAACGGAAAGAATGATATTGCTGAAAATTTGCACGCAAGTGTAGCGACGTATATTGCATCCGAAGACATTATGTTAGCTATTAATGTACTTCCGGTTTAACCGGAAGTACCGTCAACTTTTTTAATTTAAATGGGACACCCTGTATATTTTTGCAGATTTTAATACATCTTTTTTTTCCGAATACGTCCATAGTGGTTTGGGTATTAGTTTCTGTAAAAACGGGAAAAATAAAGCTTCTTCATTATGTTTAAAATGCCGACCAATTACCTCCTGACATCCTGATCATGACGTGAATTGATTCGACAAGGTAACTCAGCAATTTGTCAACAGACTTGCATATGGTCAGGAAGTAAACAGCGGGCATTTTGAACGTCTGAGATAATTCCTTGATATTTCATTTTAAATTTTCTTATTGTAACACATCAAACAAAATGAACGTTTCAGTAAATAAAAAAGCTTTATCTTTCCCATTTTTACAGACACAAATACTAAACCTACTATGGACGTATTCGAAAAAAAAAATGTATTAAAATCTGCAAAAATATACAGGGTGTCCCATTTAAATTAAAAAAGTTGACGGTACTTCCGGTTAGACATTTACCTGCAAATTTTCAGCAATATCACCCTTTCCGTTTCAAAGTTATTTGCTTGGTTCCATACTTTATCCCAACCCTGTATAAGCACCACCTACACCACTGACAATCGCTGAGCGTGTTGGTTGTCCTATAAATGAAATTCCCTTAGCGTGCACATATCGCGCTAGCGGCCATGCACAGTTTGGAGCCATTTTATTTGCGGCTTTTCACCACGTTTCAGATGTAGGTTTGGCGCGCTGCAGCTGCACACAGAGCCGGAGGACTAGAGAATCCGCTGCCAACTATTCGCGTTGCACAAAGACCGACAGATGGGCAGCCAACTGAGAAACTACGAGCGATGGAAAAGGCATTGTGTGGCATCAAGGGTTTGTCAGATCGGCAAGTGGTGTGTATTGAAGGGCTTTGCCAAATAGGCAAAGGCAAGCTTTATACAGGGTTGCTGAAAGATATTCTACTTCGGCTCAAAACGAAGGAGTTGTCAAATCACGAATCGTGGGCGTTTACGCATTCTAGCGAGAGAAACGTAGGGTGTTAAGGGCCCCACAGACATCGTTCTATTTCATCAGGTTTGCACGATGTGCCAACCGATCACACTCATTTCGATCGTGTGTGCCGAAAAACCGTCGTGTTGACCGTCGTTCCAAAAAATCTGTCCGAGCTTGATTTTACGCGTCGGTTTCGAACGCCATCGTGCAACTCGGTACATGTGTGGCCGTTCATCGTGCAATCACGACGGGATTTTGCAGTGTCGTTCAGGTTTCAGGTATAATTTGTAAAGCTTGGGGGGATATCGCAACTGAAAATTTCAAATCCTCGTAGCTTCTACCCGTAGCAAGGAATCTCAATGTAGCTGTCAGACGTTCATGAGGGGAAATACTTTGTCTCATCCAAGTGTCCTGCTTTTTTTATTAGAGGTGCTACTGAATTAAGTAATTCTAAGTATGTTTCTTCATCCATCCTCAAATAATTGTACCAATCCCCTGGTTCCAGACGCAATTCTTCTAATAGATTTATATGGGAGAATTGGCTTTTTTTGTAAAAGCCACTGTTTCACCCATTTAGAACGTTTTTTCTTGCTGTATTTCACTTTAATAGCTAAAGCCGCCGCCAATGCTAAAGTATTATCCATGTTTAACGGACCAAAATTTTCCTAGAAACTGAAAGAAAACCAAACAGTGTGTGGAGGTATCGTTCCATCGGTTTAACCGACATCGGTTGGCACGTCGCGCAAACCTGATGGAAAAGAACGATATCTGTGGGGCCCTTTAGAAGAGCTTTGGCTTCTTCTGTAGCAGGCTACACAGGGTGAGCCAATAGTGCGTGGACGGAGGATTGTGGGCTTACTAAAAAATATTTCAAAAATCTGTCACTGGATCATGGTAAGGACCCTTGAGGGCTATAACGTAAAAATATTTTCGCTTAATTTTTGACGTTTATACAGGGTGATTCATATCAAAGTTACATTTTTTTGAATAGAACCGCCTATATATTATTACATATTTGGATTCCTTGGTCATTTCTAGTGTGAGTTTATGTATCGTACATGGAACTTTAAACGAACTTTTTAGGCACAAATCACCATTTTTGGTAGAAGTAGGTATCAAGAAAAAATTGAATATCGCAGCGGTTATAAAACTTAGAAGGCCAGGACTTTGCGGTACAACTTAGCATGAAATGCGTCTCTTTAGGTCAGACGGCTAAATTTGAATTCTTTTTGTACTTGGAAAAATCAGTAGATTAATTAAGGAAACTTCAATCACAGATAACTTAATTTTTTCAAATGGGAATGCCTATTTTGGTTTAAAGAGTCAAATGTAAAATTTTATTACCTTTCTAGCGATACAGCATTCTCGATATCAGTCTTTTTTGGTTTTCATTTTATTTCAAATTTTCAGTCAATTCGGTGTTTTTCAATTTTTCTGCATGCAAGCAACCTAGCAGGCCATGAAAAATGAACAAAAGCCCGTTAATATGGAAGAAACCAACTAACTTAGTAGAAAGATGCAAACTAACTGAAGTAACGAGGCAAGATTGTGAAAATTCCTTACAACAGATTAGCTCTAACCAGAAACAATAGCGGTAACAAGAACGCTCATTTTTCACAGCCTACTAGCTATTAGCCAATTTCCAAGGTCAATAAAAGAATATTTAATCAAAGGAAAACCACTAATGATTGTTGCTGTCAATAGAATATCTATGTCTTGTGAATAAATTTTCACCTTTAATGCTGTCAAAAAGTAGCCATTTTCGTAAGTCAAAAGTAATGATACCTCTGATTGAAACCCTTCAAATTCTTCAGTAGGTACTTCTACTTATTAGCATAATCGCGGAAAATGAAACTTGAATTACAGGCTGTTTTATTTGTAAAACATTGTTTAGTTTACAGAAAACTTCATGAAATCAAAACAATTGCAACATAGCGTAATTAAAAAATTCTAGCAATTATTTCAATAATATTCAGTTAGAGATATCTTCACTTTTGACTTAACTAAACGGAAATGACTAATTTTTTCCCCATTAAATGTGAAATTTCATTCTAAACATGTTAGATTGTAAGCAAAAATCGCTGGTAGTTTACCTTCTGTTGCAAAATTTTTAATCGTTTTGGAAAGTTGTCAAGCGCTAGTAGACCTTTATAGCTAGTAGGCTGTGAAAAACAAACACTTCTGTCACACCTCAGCTACTCATTGACATTAGATATCTTGCCGCTGTGGTATCCGGTTAGAGTTAATGTGTTGTAAGGAATTTTCATAATTTTGCCTTGTTGCTCTAGTTAGTTTGCATCTTTCTACTAAGTTACTTGGTTTCTTCCATATTAAGGGACTTTTGTTTATTTTTCATGGTCAGCTAAACACCGATTTGACTGAAAATTTAAAATAAAATAAAAATCAAAAAATACTGGTATCGAGAATTTTATATCATTAGAAAGGCAATCAGATTTTACATTTGATTCTTAAACCAAAATAGGCATTCCCATTTGAAAAAATCAAGCTATCTGTGATTGAAGTTTCCTTAATTAATCTACTGATTTCTCAAAGTGCAAAAAGAATTCAAATTTAGCCGTCTGACGTAAGGTGAGGCATTTCATGCTTAGTCGTACCGCAAAGTCACGGCCTTCTAAGTTTTATAGTCGCTGCGATATTCAAATTTTTTCTGATACCTACTTATACCAAAAATGGTGATTTGCACCTAAACGATTCGTTTAAAGTTCCATGTATGATGCATAAAGTCACATTAGAATTGACCAAGGAGTTGAAGTATGTAATAATATATAGGGGGTTCCATTAAAAAAATGTAAGTTTGATATTAATCACCCTGTATAAACGTCAAAATTTAAGTCAAAATATTTTACTGTTATAGCCCTCAAGGGTCCCTACCATGATCAAGTGACAGATTTTTGAAATATTTTTTAGTAAGCCCACAATCCTCCGTCCACGCACTATTGGCCCACCCTGTATAGATAGTATTTATAAACGAGGGTTGCTCTATATCTCCTCCACCAGTACGCAGACAGCTGTTTCACGCTTATTAGCGATCATCCGTGCGCCATAGGTCGATTGACGGAAATACGGAGCATCAATTCTTTCATGTCTACCAGACATGTGAAGCATGTTGTAGCAGACGACAGAAAGGCTCTGCCGGTGCGCCATCTGGTACCCGAAGGTAACGGCAACCAAAGAAAGTCGCTGCCAAAACAGCAGCATACCTCTTGGTGGAACGCCACGGCGCGTCCTCTTTGAGCCACCAGAGAAGCACGGGTTCTATATGCCGCTGCATATTAAAGCCGATATACGAGGGTATGCTGCTGTTTTAGCAGCGATTTTCTTTGGTTGCCGTTACCTTCGGGTACCAGATGGCGCACCGGCAGAATTCTTTCTGTCTGCTCTCACAGTATTTATAAACTCTTGAGATAACCCTGTATACAACTTTTATGATACAATTAGCTCGGCAGACAACTCCACCCACACCGACACCCCGGAAGCGGGCTACATATTGCATTTCCTTAATGGAGAACAAAACTCCGCAGCAGCAACACAAAGAAAACACCTCCTAGACTAGAAGAAGAAGAAGGAGAAGAGCATAACGTACTCTGGCAGATCTGGAGCGGGAGAAAGAGGATATTAATTGTCTTTCTATATCCGAGCTCTGTGCTAGTCGGAATTTAAATTACGCCAGTCGTGTCACTAGCTGCATTGGCGTACATCGTCAAACAGGCATTCTCACAGTCTTAACATCTCTAGAGGGAGACTAATTTGAATATTGGCCAGCCAACATCTATAGCGCTATTGCCACTCTTCTTCGTCCGCTTAAGGACCTTCCAGTTTCTTCAAAATCTGGCAATTTGCGCAGTTTGAACACAAAGTGTTTAACTGGGTATTTAACTATACATTCCAATATACTTACAATGTAACTGATTTACGTGAAGATAATTTGTATTGATTTAATGAAATCTCAAAAATGGTAAATTTCATAGCGGAATGTCGCAATAACTTCTAATATGTCGTAAATCTGGCAACCTACAATCGGCGTGCCCTTAAGCTGTCATGTGGCTGTCATTGTAGTTGCGGTTATTGCGTGTGTCGAGATTTTTGTGATTTTAGTGTATATTTGACTGACTTTGTAACTATTTGTGGTGTGAATTAAATTATTTATGAACAATGTTGTCATAATTGCATGATGAGACAACATAAAAAGTGCATAGTTTGCTGTAATAGCGACGAATGGGTGAACACTTCTTATCATAGGTGAGTATAGGTTTTGTATTAGTTTTCAGTAGCGTAATATATGGGGATAAGTGGGAACAAAAGTAACTTCACTCCAGTTTGAGGAATAATAATGATTGTTTAATGTATGTTTTGTGCACCCATTACATTCATGTCAATCAACATGAATTTTCCAAATTCCATTTATTAAACTATTTGAGGACGTGAAATGCAAAAATGTATGCCACATTTATTACAGAAAATCTATCTGTGAGAATTTTATAGGACTGGATATTACCTAATGCAATTATTATATTTTATTGCTGAAGTAAAAATACGATGCAGCCATTCCAACAGGCTACCTATCAGAACACTGTTAGATATGTTTTGAAAAACACTTCATGGTAATAATAAATTATCAACTGTTACAATGCAATTATAATAAGGGTAACTCTCTAAGTATAGCTAAATACTAATACAGCTTATTGGTATCAGTTTGTAACATCACAGTAATAACTGAATCTATTAATGAACATCCAATTTTAATATAAAATCGTACGCCACTGGTAATGTCCTCAAGCTGTCAAAATGTCCGTTACATGTTGGCTGGTCAGCGACCTGTGCATTTTGTTGTTTACACTCCCTCTATAGATGTTAACTCTGTGGACATTCTCATTAGTCCAGCGGTCTCTGCAGGAGAAAGAAGGCACAACTAGCGCTATGACAGCATTAGAATTCTGTTACATTAGCTGACATTTTCTTCCCGTTACTTCTAGGTAAAGGCTCTACTGCTACGCCACAATGATTCCTGACGCACTACTATCTTATAATTTTTTAAGTCTATCCTTTTTTCGATAACTTTTATATTTTACCCATCGCATCGTTTCGAAATATCTCTAATATGGTTTTCAACAGCACGAAAATGGTTGAATTTTGGAACACTACTGAATAAATAGATTTTGCACGAAATTGTAACAATAAAAGCGTTGCTTGGTGATGAGCCACCAACCAGCATATTGCGCATAGCAACCAGCAGCTCAATTGGTTCACATGAGACAAGGGTATGTGGGTGCGTGCGTGTGTGCGTGAGTCTAGCTAGCCGCCAAGAAATGAAAAATAGGACAACAATGGTTTAATAAAGATTTATTTCAGTATATATGAATGCAGTACATTTGTATTCTATCTTTTTTTTTAAACAATAACTTAGCTTCGGAGGGAAGTCCAGGGAGTAGTCCTCGTGGTGCCCTTCCGAAGAGAAGGTGGTGCTCCAAAGAAGATGTTACATGCTGCTGGTGGCACCCCAAAGAAGGCTGGCTTCTTCAGAAGGAGTTCTGGTGGTGTCACCCCGAAAAAGTTTTCATGATGGTGGCATGGAAGAGGTGTGGTTTTCCTTCCGAAAAAAAAGGGTGGTTTTCCTGTGAATGAGTTATGGCTGGTATTAGCACCTTGTGGAGAACTTCACAGGACTTCACGATCTGTTTCTGAAGTATGGACCTTCATGCGTTCTTACATTCTGAAAAATTGCATTCATATATCTCAGAAACAAATCTATGAAGTAGCATGGGGATATTAAAAAGCCAAAAAGCAGATAACTTTCAAATGTTCACATGGTAAAGATTAAAAAAAATATGTAGATATATACAAGAGCGAATAGGTAGAACAACAGTTAAAAAAATGCATAAATGTCACAGTCCTACCGGATCTTTTCGGATATATAGTGATAAATAAAAAAAATGTATAAAAATGTATGTTCAAAAATTTACAACCTTTTCGTCACCCCTCGTGAAACGAAATTATACAAATGTTCAACAGATCTTTTCATTGCGTTCTCAATTAGCAAATCTGAGTGCTAGGTATTTTTACGTAAGGAATGTCATAAAAAAAATGTGAAACATTAAATACACACAAAATAAGGCATCGTAAAACAAAAATATATGGCTAGAAACAAAGAATAATGTTCAGCGACTCTTTTGTTAGATAATTGATAAATATACAGTGTATGATTGACTTGATATTTAAAGATTAAAATGTTCGCCATCACATGTTCATAAAAAAATGCATAGATCGGAAAAATCACATTCCTACACATAGCTGTAAAATAAAGAGCAGAAGCAATAAAAATATGCGAAACCATAGCAATCAAGTCGTTATGATTTTGTATTGGGGACATGAATCCCTTACCTTGGTTATCACATAATTGCACAGAGAAAATTATCTCAGAGAGACATAACTATTTGTATTAACTGTTAAAGATTAAAAAGGGTGAGTGATGTATCGCCACCCATTTTTATAGAGGTTAATGTCGGTAGTGAGAGAGGGGGCATACTCCCCACTCATCAGGCATGCGCAAATGGTGTAGTATACTAACATTTCCAGCTGACAAGAATAGAGATGGGAAAAGGAAGAAGTAAGGAGTAAAACAGTTTTAAAAATGTAACTAGTATAATGAGGAAGTAGTTGCTAAAAATGGAAGTTGTAAACTATTTGTATATGGTAGCCAAGTAAATAAGATAAAAATAATTTTCGAAACGGGTGAACCGTTACAAAATTTAAGGAAAAATTAAAAGATCTAATACGAGTGATACATTTAAAAAAATGAAGTCAAGTTGATTGACTCAGTACTTCCCACACATAATAATGATACCATTTTGCTGTTTTCCCATTGCATGAAGCTATAGTCTGAAATCCCCTTGCAACCAAATCATCGCCCACTCGCCCGCAAAAAAACATCCAACACAAAAACCCTCGTAAACAGTTTCTTGCGTCTCCCTCCTTAGGAACTAGGGCGTCACAGTTTTTTCTGCATGTTTTAACTGGACGATGCGAAACGATCAAGAGCCTCCAACCCGTCTAAAAACGAAGTTTGAGCTGATTTTATGTTTATGTTGAATAACTGAAACTTATTTTTTAAATACAAATTTAACGTAGTCGACGTCACTGGTCGTCTCCTCTTTTCACCTCCCTGTTGTCTCCGGATAAGTAATTAAAAGAAGACTTATATGCTCGCCGTTGGAGCTGAAGTATAAAGTTTCCTAGCAGGCTGCGTGTGCGGCTTGGTGCCAGTGCCTCCAGTCATAATGCATTTCTTGTGTCTCTGTCCTCATCCGCGCCTCTCTGACGGATCCCGCTCTCTATATGGACTCCAGCTAGCAAATTAGTTTTTGCCCAGAGGGCCCCAGTCCGTCGGTGCTACGTTGCTGCTTCTGCTCCTGCTGGAAGGAGGTATAATGAACTGAATATTTCGCGGTCCGCTACACGATTCACATTTCGCATTATTTGTTTCTAGATTTTCATATACGTGTCGGATCCTCTATACCCTTCCGTGCGCAATAACTATAATAATAATAAGGCAGATAAAGTGACCTATTTGATAGATATTGCGATTCCCAATGATACGAATATCCAAAACGCCTACGCTGGGAAGATATCTAAATACACAGACACAGATCTTGCCATAGAAATAAAACGGCTCTGGAAACAAAACAAAGTTGTCATTGTCCCCCTTATTATGTCGGTCTCAGGCCTTACTCCAAATACATTTACACCACACCTGCAACAATTGGGCCTAGATGAAAGGTTACATAAAACCTTCCAAAAGGCTGTAATCCTCAAGACCTGCAGCATTGTACGGTCCTTCCTGAATTCAGAATAATGATAGGTCAGATGTTGACTTGGCACAGCCCGTCAATACTTGCTACTACCGTAAGCATGCGAGAAAAAATAAGAAATGCAAAATAACAATGTTTATTTATAAAATTTACAATACGTTCTCCATATATGTAATAAATTATATAAACTCAAAAGCCGCAGAAGGTGGAACACCTTGAACGCAGCAAACATGTATATTCACAATATTATGTAAGTTTACATTTACATTTTGAGAGATACTTAATCCGAATGCATTTTAGTATAAAACATAAGCTAAATTGTAATTTTGACAGATGATTATTTTTTATTAAGTTTAATAAATTATATTGCTTCTATATAAGCTCAATATATTTGTGTATTTGAAAACGGGGTAGTTCATGAATCCAATTTTTTATTTGTTTCTTGAAATGGCTTAACCTTCGAATTTCTTTAATAATTGATGGTAATACATTGTACAGCTTTGAGGATAGGTAAACATATGACCTAAGCATTATACTTTTATGTGGTTTGAAAACAAGGTTGGAGGATAATTTGTATTTTGTTTCATTAATGTGTATAATCTTTGATTGATCATACTTATTCTTATAGTAATGTAAATTGCAGTGTAAGAAAAACAGCTGTCGGATGTCATATATCTTGGTGTCCTCATAGAGAGCTGTTGTGGGATAATGTCGTGATTTATGAAATATCATTTTAATTATATGTCTTTGTATAATATCTAATTCATGTACATGGCTTTTACTAGCAGCCCCCCAAGCTAAAATCCCATATGTCATATGACTTTCTCTGTTTTTTTAAATGTAACCCCCCAATATTTTATTATCCCAAAGAATTGCTTTTAATATGCTCTTTCATCTTTGTATTGCACTTGTTGTACCTAGGTCCATCAGTTTCCGAGATATTTTGGTTTTTCGATAAATTTAAAATATAGCTTCTATTTGTGTACCAAAATTCATTTATTTTGAGAAAGTACTATCTAGCTTGTTTTCTATTTAACAAATAACTAAATTATAAGGTCATGATACTATTTGATGAGGTCAAAACCCTAAATCATCGAGACATTTAAGTCAAGTATGCTGAGGAAACAGTTTTGTAGGCGTGATGCATAATTATCAAGCAGATTTATCAGGTAGGTTTTGAAAAATCGACAGTTTTCATAACCTGATCAATAGTTCCATACTGTGTGCAAAACCAGCTTTAATAATTAATTTTTCCATTGAGGGTATTTAGGAAAATCTTTGAGAAATTGTTTACTTGCCTCTAGAATATATCAACTATGAACAGCAATATCCAGAACGGAGGCACTCTAAAACTAATGCGTTTGAAAGATTGAAGAATCGTTTTATTTGGACTGTGTCGTTAAATATTTCATAGCCTACCTGATACATCTGCTTGATAATTATGCATGACGTCTATAAAATTGTTTTCTCAGCACACTTGACCTATATTATCTCATTAATTTAATGTTTTGTCTTGACCAAGCACTATTATGGCCTTATATTTTAGTTGTTTGTTGAGCAAAAATAAAATTTGATAGTATTTTCTCAAAATAAATAAATTTTAGTAAACAAATAGAAGGTATATTTAAAATTTGTAGAAAAATAAAAATATCTGAGAAACTAATGAATGCAGCCATGACAATTGCTATACAAAGATGAAAGAGCATATTAAAAGCAATTCTTTGAGATAATAAAATATTGGGGGTTACATTTAAAAAAAAAGAGAAAATCTAGACTTTGCATTCTACATCACCCTGTATACGAATACGCGTCACAGGCTTTTTTTATAGCCGATTTTAAAACTAGAGGACATTTTTAATCTTTTTATGTAAAAAAAAAAATTTTTGATTCATCACTTTCTGATATACAGTACGTTCATTTCACCGCAATTTGGATATAAAAATGGTCATAACTTTTGAAATACCCTGTATAATGTAACAATACCCTATATTGTAAGAACGGAAATCATTAGTAGAATTTGAATATGGAATAATATATAGGGTGTCTCATTTAAAAAAATGCATGTTTGCATCACCACGTAGTTACGGATTACCCTGTATAGATCTAAATATTTTCTGAGCAAGGAGCATATCCGTAGCTACAACTTTTATATACAAATTTTTTTGACATCTTCTACAGTACCGAGCCGGTACTAAAAACTCACCCTGTATATGGGTTCAGTTCATAAATGGAGGAGTCCAATGTAAGCGAACAGATTTTTATCTTGCTTGAGATAATCAGACATTAATATAAGTTTTGGAGCTGTACCTTTGTTTTCTTACTCTTCGCCCTAATATATCCCTACCGTCCACCCTTGACCGCCGCAAATTGGCTGGTGATTTGCATGTCGACAGGTTTGGGACTCTCATGGGACAGGGGTCAAATGTAACAGATACATCAATGGTAACCCGACAAGACAAGCGCACTTTTCTGCTTTTCAGCAAGAGATCCAGTAAAAAACCTCGTAGCCAGGACTTGTTACCGATTTCTAAAATACGTGTATATCAGAATAATAAACTTTGAATGGCAGGAACATCGCCTTTAGTGCCGGTTACAATAGACGGATGAATGATTGGCCAACGAGAGATATAGTCCTGACGCATAGTAAGGTGCCAAGATTCAAGCTCCAATTTCTTTGAAGACCCCACGAAGATAAGCCAATGCACGGAATCTTCTACAAATGTATTAAAGAGCGTGGTTTGTCTGAGCAGTTGACCTAGTAAACTGAAGTCGGAAACTGAGAGCTCTATAATGGCTTACCAAGACAGTGTCTCTAAGTGCGCAAACACAGTGGGGCTTTTTAATGTGCGTGCAACTGCGTGCGAAGGCGTGCAGGTACCGCATGCAGGCTAACCTGCTCAACTGTGTTTTCGTCCGCTTACCAGTGTGGGAAGCCCGCTTGTAAGCCTTTATAGTAACAGAAATTTAGTTTGCTACCTGGTTTCGTCTGTGCCGGTTGAAAATGAGTATCGATAAAGAGTTACTTATAGCTTCAGTGTTTGCGAAAACCCCTATTTGGGATAAAAGACACAACCGCACTGCGATAGAAAAATGTTGGAATGAAATAAGTGCGGTTATGAAAGTAGACGGTAAGTTTATACACACAATATTTATTAGGATATATTATTCATACGCTTGGAACTGAGGTAATACATCAAGAAATTTGTTACAAGAATCAGAATCTCCAATTAGAGATACTCTTGACTTAAAGGAACGGAAATTTCTAATTTTTGTATCCCATGAAATGTGAAATTTCATTCTGAGGATGTTAGACTCTGAGAAAAAATCGCTATTAGTTTTTCTTTTGTTTCAAAATTTTTAATCGTTTTGGAAAGTCGTCAAACTTTAGTGGACCTCAATAGCTAATAGGCTGTCATATTTCCGTTTCTTATTGACATTAGATATCTTATCACTGTCGTCTCCGGTTAGAACTAATGTGTTACAAGGAATAGGGTACTTGCAGAGGTCGTCTCGGGAGTGTACATAGCCTAAAGAAAACCATATCAAGAAGCAGTAGGAAAGAGAAAACATTATTTTACTGTCGGCCAAAAAAAAGATATTTGCAAAATAAAATAGGGATGTATTCAAATTTTTCCACGTGACTTAAAACAAGGGCTGACGTTACAGGTATCTTATCGATATCGACAATCGATACTGCTACAGCGCAGGTCAGTGAGATTCAACTGAAAACTAGAGATAATCTGAATTCTTTAACAATGTGACTCAATTTGTTGATACTTAAAACATATTTGAAACAGGCAATTAACCCACTAGCATTTTCGTTGCAATACATTTTTATATCTGATAGGTATCACAGTTCATCCTGTTTGTGACCGAGATTCGTAACTAATCGAAGCCATCATATTATTTCGGCGCATCCCATTATGAATGAATCCAAAGATAGAATCTAATTCAAGCCCATCCCTACAAAGTGAATTAGTAATCTAGCCTAACTTTTATTCTTTTGACTTTTGTACTTTTGTGTGTGACTGTGTTTTGTGGTTATAATGATCAATATCAAGATGTTAGGTTAGCACTGGCTATCGATATCAAATATCAATAGGTACTTTACGTCCCATCACTATAGGATATTACTGACGTCAGAGGTCGTTTGCGCGGCATTTTCTGGCGTTTGAAATAATTTTTGGAATATCTCTCACAGCCGATTCCAAAAAACCAAACAAGTGATTTTGTCATGTTTACTAGGCTCTAAGTAACGCGTAAACGACATAATATTTTTTTCTGCAAGTACCCTATTGTCATAATCTTGCCTCGTTACTCTAGTTTGTTTGCATCTTTGCACTAAGTTAGTTGGTTTTTTCTAACGGGCTTTTGTTTATTTTTCATGGTCCGCTGGGTTGCTTATACGCAGGAAAATTGAAAAACAGCGATTTGACAGAAAATTTGAGATAAACTGAAAACCAAAGAAGATCGGTATTGAGAATCCAATAGAGTTAGAAAGGTAATCAAATTTTACATTTGATTTTGTAGACAAAACAGACAAACCTATTTGAAAAAGTTGAGTTATCTGCGATTGAAGCTAGTGGGTCATACCTTCTGCTGGTGTAGCAGCCCATGCTGAAAGCAGACAAATGCCAAGTGCCCGTATCTCGATACTATCAAAGTAGGCTGCGATGATGTACTAACAAACAAAAGGCAAATAGGGGAGAAGGGTATCCTGATTTACGATGAGAAGTATCTTCCTTATTTCTTTATTTCGATGGTGCTGTGTTATAATGCATCGTAAGGGGACAACAAGGGTGGCGACAGTTGGCTGTTAAGACTGGGGTTGGACAAATGTATTTGTTTTGAAAAATCTTAGGACTGTATGATTTCGTTACAAGTCAAAGCTGAAGCCAGACTTACCCTAAATAACAACTATCTCTGATATTTTCTCTATATTGTTATGCAGGGTGTTTCGTAGCGACTAGCAGGGAATCTAGAAAAAGTATTGATAATAGGTATCGCAGAAGGACGTCTTTGGTGAAAACTAACATTTTGACGTCACACACAAATGTATGCATTCGACAACCATACGATACATACAATTTGGCAAACAATGACAATGATCTGTCTTGTCTCAAGGAACTTGCAAGATACGACTGAGGAATGCTTTTTTCTCCTAACTGGATTCCTCAATATTATCATATAAGTGTGAAAATTTTTGTTTGAATATGTGTATATGTTTTCTATTGTTTTTTAAGGGATAGAATAGCCGAGATCGACGTAGGACACAAATATACGTTTAGTTTTTAATATACAGGGTGCCACAATGTATAGAATATAGTATATATCTCAGTAAATAATGATTGTATAATTTTTTCAGTATTTTCCACGATACGGCAATTGAGGTTTTTAATCCGTGGAAAAAGTGGTAAATCTGACAACACTGATGTTAGCGTTTTTGAATTCTGTATGTTCAAAAACCTCCAAGTATTGAATTTCACCGTTCCAGCTGTGGCAGTTTTGGAAATATTTAGGCGTTCCGGTATCCTGTTTACTGAAAAAGCGGTGTAATTAACAGAAAAAAAATTTGAAATTGTGAAATCTTACTAAATTTGACATGCGCAATTCATTGCAGTAAAAATAAGTACAGGATTCTATTTAAAATGATTTAGAATCGGGGATATTTGTTTAAAAATTTGGAAAAATAATTTATAACTTGGCAAAGTCGCAAACGCGAAAAAAAATATTACAAGGCGAGATAGGATATTAGTAGATATTTCGATTCAAAATAAAACATACAGGGTGTTATATTTAAAAACAAATTAAAATGATCTTCAAGTTGCCGTAATTTAAAATTCTGCCAAAAAGAATTTGTAGATACAAGTGACTGGTGACATCCAAAATAATATCCACTTAATATTCAAGTAACTTGCTGTATAATATCATTGAGAAAAGTTAAAGCAATATATCAATTTGGACGTATTACTTGCGACCTTGCAAATCCGGAAATTAATAGAAAATAATTTATAACTTGGCAACGTCGCAACTGATCCTAAAAATATTTTAAGGTTGAATAGAGATCAATGATGGAAACTACAAAAATTTAAGAAAAAGTTATAGTTCCATATAAAGAATCAAGTCGATCACTATCCTACTTTCCCGCAACACCCTGTATATTTCAAAATATTTTTAGAATATGCATCTTAAGTAACCAAATAACTTTTGTATTTGACATTTTTTTTTATTAGGTATACCTTGCGAGATATCGAAGAATAACACACTAACTGGACACCCTGTATAAGTCTTATAACAAAACTGTTTTTGTTCTCTTTTTTTTTCGCAATAATTCAAAAGTTATATCAAAATAAAAATAGGTTTTTGAATCGAGTACCGAAAACACGCCGACGGCTCCCGAACCCGTGTGACGTCACCGCGATCAGGATGCTCTTTTGAACTACTCTGATACTAGATTCTAGATTCCCAGCCAATCGCGAAAATACGTACTGGTAAACTGGTAACTAGTGTACATTTGTTGCAACATAGTCGGTGAATGAAGTTTGCAGCTCGAGACGAAGTCTACTATCGAAATAAATATGTTTTTGAATGTTTGAAGTTGAAGTCAGATTACAGATTCCAGTAAGTAAGTACCTAATCAAATATGTTTTGTTGAAAAGATCTCCTAAATCGAAGGATGGGCCAGTGGTTAGAGAGTCCGATAGTGGATCTCAGGGTCTTTGGATCGAAACCCAGGCCTTCCACCTTTTTTAAGGACACTTTAGTCAGAGATAACTCAGCTCTTCCAAATGGGAATACTTAACATTTTTTAATGCGACGGCGGTAATATATTTAAGGTGAAAGAGAAGCTGGAGTACGACAGAAATGGACATGTTTCACCATTAAACCTCTTGAAATGAAAGGACAACTACTAGCGAGTGTAGTAAGCAGTTTATTATCTTAAGAATCAAATTTCATGTTATAACGATAACCCTGACTAGAGTTCTCCAAATTGTTCAGTACCTATTAGCAGTATCGCAGAAAATGAAGAATGGATTGAAATCTGTTCAAACTATAAAACATAATTTACATTGCAGTGTCGCATAACGTGAATAACCCGGTATAAGATATTTTCGTTTTTCACCAAAAAAAAAATTATCCAAAACCCCAATTACGTCAAAGCTGGAATCAGGATACTGTAATCAATTCTCGATATATGTAGGTGCACACACAGAAAAATCTGTTGTTCTGTCAAAGAGTTACGCTTGGATTCAATGGGACGTTACACTCAGCATTCCTCAAATACAGCGATGTTTTATCCAATGGGAAGTGTATAGTTGGTAGCGAATTATATCGTATTGTCAGTTCAACTACAAGAAGTCATTGGATTCCAATGAATGATTCAATCGCAGCCTGTCGTTGAATCGAATCTGTGTTTGGTAATTGATTCTAAACTACTTCCTTTTCCTTGGACCAACAGATTTTATTGCGAAGACAGCTGATCTCGCAGCTGATTGATTCGTTTGGATGTTTAATGGTGTAATTTTGTGTGAAGTTATAAGGAGCATGATATAAGAATTAGACACAAGCCTGCACCAGTTGTTGCATTATTACCTGAAATATAACTGTCTGACTAATCTAAATACCTACATTCAAATGTGGGTGTTAGCTCTCCTAAGTCCCAAATTCTCAGTAGGTTCTCCATTTAATATATAACTGGACACATTCAAATCACACAATTGCTGATGCAATACGCAAAACCACGAGATGACACAACACGGCTAACACCAAAACAACACAACGGAACAACCTCGTCCGGGTTCGCGGCGATAGTAACACTGAGATGATCCCTCATTCTTTATTCTTACGTTCATCGAATCGGGACATCAGTCCCGCCGAATACTGATTATAGTTCAGCGAACGACAAGGGCCATTGAAACAAAATTAACTTTTATCAGATGAATTATCACGAAATGCTGTTGCAGTAATCATTTTTGTACATTGAATAGATTGTATGCTTTGCTTAAATGAAACATAGAATAAATTTCGAAAACAAAAGGATGTTTTGATTGCATTATATGGCAATACTGGTATTAGGAGGATTATACATATCATTAGAACGAATCTAAAATTATTTTGAATTTATTGGCGTACCTGTGATTACTTCGAATATAAGTATTGAATTCTTTCAATGACATAGATTTCAAACAACTGTAAATATATTTAAAGCGATGGAAAAACATCCAAATATTAACAATTAATTGGAAACGCAACAGTCATACCGATGTCAAATTTATTTGGGTTCCCTCTCACGTGGGTATAACGGGCAACGAGTTAGCAGATCAAGCAGCTAAAGAAGCAGCAAATATGGACACCACCCCAACCTACAACCTTCCAGCGTCGGACATGAAAATCCACGTGGCTGACCTAGCTATCAAACAATGGAACCTCAAGTGGCAAAGCAACCCATCAAAACTGCGAGACTTGAAACCAAAATTCGGCCCCTGGACCACAGTGACTACAAACAGGAAGCAACAATCCATCATCACTCGTCTACGCCTGGGACATACGAGAGCAACTCACGGCTACCTCATTGCACGCTCAGGTGAACCGCGATGTACAATGTGTGACGTGATACTTTCTGTGAACCACATACTTATTGAGTGCCCAATGTTAGAAGTGTATAGGTTACGACATAATCTCTATGGCCCAATCAATGTACTGTTAGGCACTAACTGTGATGTTGTCAGTATTATTAAGTTCCTTAAAGACTCAAATTTACTGTATGAAATATAAACTATCCACTCGCCGCTAATGACCATCAGGTTTATGCGGTTTTTTAGAAATAAAAAAAAATATTTTTTTCTGTGCAAGCATGCTTGCCAACTAAACAGTTCAATTCCACTGTTTTTTTTCATGTACGCCCATGTTTCCACTTATTTATCAAGGCACAATAATTCGGCTACGATTCTGATAACGGTAGATGATCACGATCACCCTCCCTAACAACCAGCCGTATCTCTCACCGTTATCTTTTCTGGCTAATAAAAATATTTTTTATTTATTGCCCCTATGGCTATCTGGAGACACAGCTAGCTACGACTTTGCCTAATGTTCCGCATCATGATATTTATTAATGATATTATTGTCCGCTCCCTGTAATTTGGAAGGGCTGGTAATAACTTACGGAAACCTTAAGTATGTTATGTTTGTACGAGGAAGAATGAATGTGTTTTTCTTCTATGATATATGGTGATTAAATGAGGTAGTGAGGCGAAGACTATACGTAGAAGCGCGTGAAGAAAATAACATGTCTAGTTGTATTGTGTGGTGAGTTATTAGGATGAATATACTAGACTTGCAGCCATCATTACAGTTTTAAGATGCATTTTCGATTCATTGAGTACATCACATAGAATGATTAATAACACCATTCATTGCCCAAATGCAATCAACCATTTATGCAACATCTTGCAGAAACAACTAGATAGAGAGCATGACAATCATCGAGAAATAAAGTCAATAGGCCGTTGTGAGGTAGTTCAAAGTTTTGTATACCTCGGTTTTTTGATCGACAATTCAGATAGCTGTGAGAATGAGATTCGATGGCGCATTCAACAGGCACGGGTGGCCATGACAAAGCTTACTAAAATATGGCGTGACCATAACATCACTAAAGCTAGCAAAATGTCACTGGTTCAGTCTCTTGTGTTCTCCATATTTTTGTATGCCTCGGAAACTTCGACTGTTAAAAAGGCAGATCGAGCTCGCATAGATGCTTTTGGAATGTGGACGTGGAGGAGAATGCTGAGAACTCCTTATACCGCCCATCGAACTAATGTTTCCATACTGGATGAGCTCGGTAATCCAAAGAGACTATCCTCCATTGTGTCGATCAGAATGCTTACATTCTTCGGACATATTCACAGAAGCGATAATATGGAGAAACTTGTAGTTCAGGATCACGCCCCGAGTGGGTGGCGCCGTGGCCGTTCCCTTACACGCTGGGTAGACACGACGAAACAGTTGCTAGATATGAGTACCAAGAGCGCCACTGAACTGACAGTAAATCGCGAACGATGGTGAGCTAATCTTACTAAATTTTATACAGGGTGGGGCATATTAATCAAGTGTTTTTGAAATGGTAATAAAATTATTAGTTTTTACTCTAAACAAAATTTATTGGTTGTACAACATAGCTAATAATATACCATTTTGAAATATTCAGGTACGAAAAGTTACATCTGGCATATGATGTCCGTTTTCATTGATACACTTTTGCAGTCGTTTTCGAAAATAGTCCTTTACGCCTCCACTCTTTCCAGCATGTCCCTGTTGATAAGGGAAATTTCTTGACGAATTACTTCTTTCAATGCATCTAATGTACGGGGATTGGCCTCGTAAACGCGTGACTGGAGATACCCCCATAGAAAAAAATCGGGAGACCAAGGAGACCACAGAATGTCACTAAACCTCGAAATTAAACGATTTGGAAACAGGCAGCGGAGAATAGCCATAGATGCTCTGGCAGTGTGTGCCGAGGGCCCATCTTGTTGGAACCATAAATCTTGAATATCCACACTTCTTCAATGCAACTCAGGTATGGAAAAGGTATTTATCATATGAATGTAACGCTCAGATGTTACTGTAGCGGAGACCCGATCTTCTCAAAAAAAAAAAAAAAATATGGGCCAATGATGACAAACTTGCCCACAGCACACCAAACTGTTACCTTAGGACTATGCAATGGCATCTCATGTAAGTGGTGGATTCTCGTCAGCCCAGTAATGGCAATTTTGTCTATTGACGGCCTCATCAACGTGGAAATGGGCTTCATCCCTCATCACTAACAACATATTTTCATTCTCAACAAAAACAATCATACGCGAACACGCGTTGCTCTAGCGTCCAACGCTCCATGATGGCACGTGGCAACTGAGAAAGTGAAATGGCTTGAGCCATGGCCGACTCTACACTAGGCCGGAGCCTTAGATGTGGCAACATGGCTTAGCTGTCAAATTGTGGCCCTATAGTTTCAGAATAATTATTACATTTTATATGTATTAGAGTTCATCTCGGTTAATAAATTAAGAAAAATACTTTTTAGAACTACTACTACTACTACTAATACCACTTACATCTGATGTCTGTTTCATCACAGTCAGACACTACAAAATAAAAATAAACGCAACCTGTTTCCTGCCGCCACTTCCATTTCCATTTAAATGAACACTCAATTTACTTTGTAGATTATTACTTGAGCTAGAAAAATTCACTATTAGGTCACTGTGAAGCCATTCTTGCTGGTCTTGATTTCCCTCTCACTATCAAATGCTTTCGTAGGTATGCCCCAGGCCATGCCCAGATAAGTTCTATTAACTGTATTTTTGTGTGATATTTGGGAGGTACAGAAAACATTATAGGTACCACATTGTGCTTTAAAATAGGTCTTATCCTTTGAAATGTTGGTCAATTATTGTCCTTATCCTTATACATATAACCAGCCCTTCCGAGGAATACCTTTCACCCACTTCTGTTTATGTCCCTTGTCGGACACACAATTGCTCGTGCAACCTGGTACTACACACTTTGCAGGCATCTTTTTATCTTTATAGTTTCATTTGTGCAGGTAAATAAGTAGAAACCCATTCAAAATCACCTTGCAACGTTCTTTTTTTAATCTGGAATAAGGTTATGTTGGGCCATGGTTTGGTAGTCCTCTACTCATGCCTCTACTGGGCTGCAACCTGGTACTACACGCTTTGCAGGCATCTTTTTATCTTTGTAGTTTCATTTATGCAGGTAAATAAGTAAAAACCCATTCAAAATCACCTTGCAACGTTCTTTTTAATCTGGAATAAGGTGATGTTGGGCCATGGTTTGGTAGTCCTCTACTGGGCTGCAACCTGGTACTACACGCTTTGCAGGCATCTTGTTATCTTTATAGTTTCGTTTGTGCAGGTAAATAATTAGAAACAAATTAATAATCACCTTCCAACCATATTTTCTGCACCTGGAAGAATACACATGACATAACAACAAATGAAAACACGGCCTGATCTCCAACGTTGCCATATTTCAATGCTCCGGCCTAGTGAGTAGAGACGGCCATGCTTGAGGCAAGGCATGGATCTTAATAAACTGCGCGCTCCTCCCTTTTCTAATACCCGAGTACTAGCCAAACAAAAAACACTTGGTTCTTATGCCCCACTCTGTATTTATGCATTGAAAACAATAATGCACAGATTAAACAATATTACATGGTGGTGTTGATGAAAAAGCCTCCCCAGTACCACAACATTGGCATTGTGCTCGTCGACGCCAATTAGATGCCGATGATGAGCCGGCAAACAAAAGAGTGTTAAATCCACAATGTCGGTTGCTCGGCGACAGATCCAGGTGCGAATAATTAGCCAGGTTGGCGTCGGTGGCAGCAGTGCGTGTGTCGCCCTGCGTCCCACAGACAATGGGCCACTTGCGGTAATAATTACCGCCAACCAGACAACAGCGCACCGCTTCTGTTTGCCACTTTTCATCGGCGAAGCGTCAAAGCGGAAAATTAAGTTGGATATCAAGGGCCCTCCGTTTGAATAGAGTACGCACAAGTCTGATACAGCGGCACGTTTCAGGTGCCAAGGTCGTTAGATGGAGCCTTCTATCTCTTTTAGCTCTCACTAAAGCCGGAGCCACATAGCAGCTGCGTGTAGCTCAGCCAATGAATGAAAGAGAGTGCGCATGTCATGTGTCCGTGAAATTGAAATGATTTATTTGAATGAAACATAATCAGAAATGTATAAATTTATGAATCTTCTATGTCATTATTTCACAATTAAAAAAATTTAAAAGATGTATTTACTAAGATAGTTTTGAAGGTTAAATTATTATGCACTTACCGTATTCTCACCAAGAAAGTTATTAAACTCTTTATTATATTTTTTACCCAAAGTAGTCACTTTTTTGTAGCAGGTGGTATGATAACCTACAAAATCGAGTGATGCATTGGTTAACTCAACGCCACTGTATTTAAAATTTTTCTTTTTACGAAAAATTCTAACGAACAGTTTTTATACGTTTCATCGTTAAAATTAAAAACATCATCGTCCGAATTGCATAGAAAACACTTTTTAGCCATTTATTATCCCAATTTAATGTTTATAAATAACAACAGTCAGTATAGCAGTAGTAGCATGCTTTTTCAATTCTGAAGAATAAAGTAAACTGTTCCAATACAATGATGCACAGCATTTACGAGTGTATCGCTATCCTTTTCAATTTGACGGACACATGACATGCAGACTTTGTTAATACACGGGATTGTTCGCTCGGACCTCTCTGGCGCACGTACTCACTGGCAGCAATATTTTGATCTTTAAAATTCGACAACAGGAATTCCAGACTGATTTTTTGCAGGCAACCCTATATCGTCGCACTTGCAATAAAATTGTCTTTATTTTGATATAATTTTCATGCATTAACCACACCGGCCGGTGCAAATTACTATTATTAATTTACCTGGTTATACTTGCCTACCCTATAGCTGGGACGGGAAAAACGTAGCCAACCTAACGTTTGCATATTCTATGGGCTTCATACTTTCGATTGGTATGTGATTTGTCTATTAACCAAACCAGTGAAATGTTTAAAAAAATTAATTTTTCAATACTTAATTGACCATATCCTGGACTGAAATTTTTCACCCAACCCACGCGCGATACGTTTCTTAACATATTAAATTTAATATAAACTGCTTTTCCATTAACCAGTTCGGTGAAGGTCGGCCTATATTCGTATCTTCTACTATATTCTCTCCTAAAACTGTAACCTCTTATAATAATAACAATTTATTCATCCTTTGGATCCTTTTACAGATATTGGACGTGTCAAATACAATATAAATAAAACAAACCTAGCACTGCATGCGACACATAAAAAGACATATTTAAAAATTTAATAACTCCTCTACCAAATAACAACTAAAGAGGAACTGTATATGGCTAAAGTGTTATATTTTTATCTGCTAATCTAACATTGCATTTCACACAGCTTTCTTCTCCCTACTGAATGCCTTGTACCTATATCGTAGATTGTTGTTGATTAAGACGCCACCAGGCTGGCAATCTACGGTGCGGTCTCGACACGCTACTCGGGCCGCTCGGCCGTCCTGATTTAAAGAGAACGGGTTGCAGGGGGGTGCAAGGGGGTGGTGCGGGGAGAGGGAGGCACCTGCGAAAGTTTGGCTGCGGTTTGAAGCAAGCCATGGAAATGGCGGCGACGTCGGTGACGGCCGGAAAGGAACCTCCTGTCGCTGCCAGATGCTGCGAGTCTGGACGGGAATGGACGAAGCAGGTCTGACAGCTCGGCGGATAAAAAATAAACAGCTCTGCTACATGTTACGTTTACATATCGTCATCGTCATAGTCACAATGTCTTAACAGACATGTTGTGAACTCGATCGGAGCTAGACTATTGCCGACACGAATATTATCAATAGTATTGAGAACTGTAGCTCGTCATCGTTCGCGATTTACTGTCAGTTCGGTAGCGCTCTTGATACTCATATCCAGCAACTGTTTCGTCGTATCCACCCAGCGTGTAGGGGAACGGCCACGGTGCCGCCCACTCGGGGCGTGACCCTGAACTTCAAGTTTCTCCATATTGTCGCTTCTGTGAATATGTCCGAAGAATGTAAGCATTCTCATCGACACGATGGGGGATAGACTCTTTGGATTACCGAGCTCATCCAGCATGGAAACGTTAGTTCGATGGGCGGTATAAGGAATTCTCAGCATTCTCCTCCACGTCCACATTTCAAAAGCATCTATGCGAGCTCGATCTGCCTATTTAACAGTCCAAGTTTCCGAGGAGTACAAAAATATGGGGAACACAAGAGACTGAACCAGTGACATTTTGGTAGCTTTAGTGATGTTATGGTCACGCCATATTTTAGTAAGTTTTGTCATGGCCACCCGTGCCTGTTGAACGCGCCGTCGAATCTCATTCTCACAGCTACCTGAATTGTCGATCAAAGAACCGAGGTACACAAAACTTTGAACTACCTCACAACGACCTATTGACTTTATTTCTCGATGATTGTCATGCTCTCTATCTATGATAAAAACCTTGGTCTTGTTGTAGTTAATACCAAGACCATATGCTGCACTGTGTTGTTCTAAAACGTACAATAGAGCTACTAATTCTTCCTGAGAAGCAGCAATAAGGGTTGTATCGTCAGCAAATCTTAAGTTAGATATTTTGCTTCCGCCAATAGTTATACCACCATTCCAGTTGTACAATACCTGTCTCATCACAAATTCAGAGTAAATGTTAAATAACATCGGAGATAATACGCATCCCTGACGAACTCCTTTTCTGGTTGCTGTTTGACCAGACAGGTTACCATCAATTCTTACACGAGCTGAGCTAGACTCATAGAGTTGCTGTGTGAGAAATACTAAGTGATAAGGGACTCCCATGGAGATAAGGATTTCCCACAGTTTAGGCCACTTTACGTTATCAAAAGCCTTAGAATAGTCCACAAAGCAGATAAAAACGGGAAAATAATGCTCTCTGGCTTTTTCAATAATCTGTCTTAAGTTTAAGATCTGTTCACGCTGTTACATATCGTAGATATTATTATAATTGATACTTTCCTCATAAAATTCATTTCAATAAAAGTTAGCCATCCTGAATAAGTTTACATTAGGTAGATTAAAAAATGAATTCAAGTTGATTGACTCAGTACTTCTTACACATAACGGTGATATCATTTTATTGTTATCCTTTGCATGAAGCTATATTCTGATGTCCCCTTGCAACCAAATCATCGCGCGTCCGCCTTGAAGAAAACACGCAACACAAAATTTCTCGTAAATAGTTTCTTGCATCTCTGTTCGAACTAGGATGACACAGTTTGTATCATGCAAGCTTCAAATGGATGAAACATAACGATCAGTAACCCCTAAGTCGCCTAAAAACTGAGTTTGAGCTATTTTTATATTTTTATTTTTTTACTAGTCCTGCTTCGCTACTGACACGATTTCCAAATACCATACGCATTTTCCATCCTCGCCACAGTAATAACACCATGTCGGATATTACCTGTTTTTTGTTTTTTTCAGTCACTGCATTTATGGAGTGTTTGTATACACAAAAACTTCTCAGAACCGCTTAATACTTTTTTGGAATTTTAGGGATTCCGTCTCGAAAGTGAAATTGTGGTGGTAGGGGCATAAGGAAACTTCAAGAATTTTATATCTATAAAATATGTCGGGGCCACTGGCTAGAATAAGATGGACCCTTGAATGTATCCAAACATTGCCTTGAGGCATACCTGGATAGTTGGTGATAGGGTTGCCAACTTTTTTTGTAAGAAGAAACTATAATAGGATTAAAGGAGGAAAAAACATTATCTTGGAGAGAAAAACAGTATTTAATTTTAATTTCATGTTTTAAACACATATTTTTTGAAGCGTCTCGCAAAGCTTATCAATAAACTATCTTTTCTGAAGACCTCGTCACATTTCAGATCAAACCTTAAATATATGAGTAGCTCATTTTTCATTAAATTTTATGAGGCTCGGCTTCTGTCATCTCGGCATTCGCATTCATCATAGAAAATACCCTTACTACTAATGCCAAAGTGGCAGGGACAGAAATTAAATATGAAATAACTTTGGTTATATCAGCGAATACCTTCTGAAGCTTTTACTATCAAATAACTTCATTTTACTTCCCACACCGATAGGTGAGGGGAGTATTGTGATCGCGAAGATTTTCGATTTTGAGATAACACGTTTTTTGGGCGTTTTATGATGTCTACATTACGAAAATCCATGTCACTCATTTCCGTCGGTCTGTCTGTCTGTCGGTCTGTGCGCGTTTTTCTAGCCTCGTAATCTCAGTAACCGCTGCATGGATTGTGATGAAATTTGGGCAGCGATAAGCTGGGGGTCGTAGTAGGTAATGTTCTTATAATTTTGAAAAGCGGTACAGGGGCGGCGGAGGAATTAGCAAAAAATAAAAAAAAATTAAATATTCCTCAAACTTCGTTTTTAGGTGTTTTAGGGGTTCCTGATCATTTTCTACATTTTTTTGGGTGGGGGTGAAATTGGGGTGCTTGGGGGGTGGGGGGTTGTAAAGCTGAAAAATTTGTTGTACTCATAATAGGCTGTCTACTGACCTGAGAGAGAAAGACCTAGCAGCATAATACACTTTTTTAGGTCTATCCGAACAGTGCCTTGCCGATTACAGAAACCAAGGGACTTGAACTTTCTGATGCATACAAAATACATACGAGTATTACTTTGGATCGTTCTGTATTGTATACGTGGAGACTTCTGAATTGAATATAATGGAATTTTGACACAGATTTATTACCGCGACGAGTATGAAGAGCGCGTATTGTTTTTAGAAATCATCTCAGTGGCGACGCGACAATAATAAAAAACTAAAAATATAAAAACAGCTCAAACTTCGTTTTAGACGGTGTAGGGGATCCTGTTCATTTAAAAATTTTTTGTTGGGGGTGAAATTGGGGTAGTTCGGGAGTGGGGGTTTGTAAAACTCAAAAATTTGTTGTATTCATGATAGATTGTCCATTGACCTGTGAAAGAAGCACCTAGTAGATTTGGTTTTTTCTAGTGGTATTGCGGTCAATGAAATGAAACAATTTTCCTTTCCACGATGTTTCGGTTTATTATATCTAAACCATCGTTAGGTGTATTTTGCTTTAGTTTGTTACATATTTTTTAAGCGAAACCGTCCCTGAGGATTCCTGAATCCTAGACTATAGTTTCATGCTGTGGCAAAATAATAAAATTGGTATCATCGGAATGTGTGGGAAGTATCGAGTAAATCAACTTGACTCCATTTTTTTTTTGTACAAATAGTCACCTCCCCTGTCGTCCACTAAAGGGAAACTATACACCGAGAACACATTAGCGGCGACTCATTTGTCGTGCGATATACACTAGCGGTAACATCGTTAAGCGCTTAGGCCTTTTGCCCTTTCCTGATGCTGGACAAGACATTAGCGAACCCTAATTGCTTTAAGGGCCGTCGTCTACCAATATCCTACTCCTTTTTGTCTTTTGTGATTCAGGAGGGGCACCGTGTCCTTTAGTTAATATCCCTTCCCCTGCCCAGAATGATATACTACACTGGCGACGGCTATAAATTTTACTGTTGTTTGAAATTTGTAGACAAGGTAGAGGTTTCAAAAGGTCTGCTTCGGACTTCCATTGTCTATATAATTTTTGGATTACAACGTTTCGATTGATGTGGTATCTTCAATCGTCTTCAGGTGAACTGTGGAACATGTTCCTTTCATTGCTATTTATTCTCGTCTAGCTCACGTGTCGTTTTTCGTGGCTTGTCCTGATTGGTTGCTGCGCGTTCTGTTGGGTGCGTCAGTGACGTCGCTTCTTGCTGATGATGACGTGGTCGTTGATAGTCACTGAGTCCCACGTTTGTGTCCAAGTTTGTTCTGTTCAATTTTAGTTTTTTTTATAAGGGGCTGCCATATTGGTCTAATTTCCGCACTAGGCTTGCTGTACACGTTTTTGTTGCTGGCGATATAAGCTGCTTCCTTGAATTTCCGGCGATACCATTGAGGTTCTTTGTCAATAACTTTTGCATCTTCCCAAATAATTTTATGATGCTCGGTCCAAGCGTGATCTGCTATTCCGGACTTTCCTGTCTCTGCTCTCTGGGTGTTGAGTCCGTGTTCCTTAATTCTCGCTTCCAGGGGTCTTTTCGTTTCACCAATGCATACTTTGCCGCATTCACATGGTACTTCGTAGATGCAGTTTTTTGTTTCTTGATGTTCATTCCTGGGTTTTGTTTTCGTTAGTAGACTTCGGAGAGTGCTGCTTCTTGAGAATCGTGTTTGAATTTTATAGTGTTGTCCTATTCTTCTTACTGTATCTGATAGTCCTTTCACGTATACCATTCTATATAAAAATATGATAAGTGAGGCTATTCTGCGCTGTCGTAGGTGCTTCATATTAAGCTTATTTAAAAGCAAGTTGTACTCCATGTGGTAAACACTTCTTTGTGTTTGTTTTGTTCGTTGGATTCCAGTATTATAATAACGATACCAAACTAGTGAACAATAATAGTCGAGTTTTGATCTAACCAAATCTAATTCTAATGACTTCAGCATTACTAAAACCACGGTAGTTCCCTATAAAACCAGGCAATTTAGATGCTGGAGTAATTAACTGATATATTTCTTACCGAAATATTAAAGAGGTAAATTATTATTACAGTCGGTTCAAGCTTAATTCAAATGCACACGACATCCGACGATACGACAGTACGAAACTATTCCTATTGGTTGAAATATTCAAAATGATGTCAATTCAAAATATTTCAACCAATAGAGACAGTTTCGTACCGTCGTATCTTTGGATGTCGTGTGCATCTGAACTAAGCTTTATATTGTAATAATTTTATAAGAAGCGACAGTCCTCCATGATTGAAATCCTCATATCTGTTATCTCATGCTGTATTGTATTGTATTTTGAAGGCATTAGTTAATAAATATTGGTTCTTATTATGTAACTATCAGAAAGTTCTGTGGTGGCCAAAACCGCGCCCAGGATTTCAAGTTGAGTATAGAACCATCATTTGGTGTACTTCAGGGAATATTAGCTTATTACCAATCTATGTGAAAGATTTGTCCTAATTATTATTTTGTAATATGTGTACGCCTAACAGCTCTTTCCCCAACTTAAGGCAATTTTTGAGGTCAAATTCTGGTTTCACTAATAAGAATATGGTTAAATTTAATGCCTCCAAGACCCAGTATTGTACGTTATCAAACAAGAAGTGCCCAAGCCAACACCAGGTTCTAATGAACAAGCAGGCTCTGCCAAGGAGTCACTCATTCTAGCTGTTAGGAGTCAACATTACAGAAAATCTGATCTGGCACGAACACGTCGCGTCAATTGCAACAGCTGCTGGTAAAAAGCTTGGGTACCTATTTAGAGCCAGAAAGTATTTCTCATCATGTAACCTCCTCACGCTATATAAAGCCCAGATAAGACCTTGCCTGGAGTATTGCTCTCATGTCTGGGGAGGTGCTGCCCCTACTACCCTGTCTATACTAGATGCCGTCCACAGAAGGGCAATTCGACCAATTGGCGATCCAGCCTTAACGCGCCACCTTCAGTCACTTTCTCATCGGCGTGTTGTTGGTGACCTCTCACTCTTCTACCGATATTCCAACGGAATCTGCTCCTCTGAGCTATCCTCTATCGTTCCGCCGCTCACTACTCCTATCAGATGTACCGCTGTATCTCATCCTAAGACGGTCGTCCTTCATACATCAAGAACTGAGCGGTACAACCGCACATTTATTCCCAGAGTGTCCAAGGCTTGGAATGGACTGCCAGACGATGTATTTATTGGGCCTGCGGGTATTGGCCTATTCAAATCTCGCGTTAACAAACTTCCCTTAACCCTTTCACAGCAGCCGCGGTACTCTGGTATTTGGGCTCTGCCTGCGCGGTCTGCTCAGTTATTAAAAAAAGACTGTGATTTCTACAAATTTCGCCTCGCTCAGCATTTAACAGACTCCTTGTTGAATGTAGCAAACAAGCTCGATTAGTTTCCCTGACATACCTTCGAGTCGAGATTAAATTACAAACGAGTCATCTTTGATCAGAGCGGAAGTGCGTAGGTAGGCAGGTACGCGCCACGCCGTTGGATTTCAATTTTAATATGTCAACTCGTTCCGCCTATAACGTAAGCTGCAGCATCGCATCGAAAAGTTTTGGACAACTTCCCACTTCCGTAGAGCCAGCCAACATGACAATCATAGATCGATTAATACTGAGTGCAAAGAAGGAACTAGCGACACGCTAACAGCAACTCCACGACCATAACCTCAATCAATATGAACAGCTGATTTTGGGCAAACAGAATCATTGTGTAAGTAGGCATGCACAGTAGCGTCAGTTAGGAGCGTTGGAGTGCGTTGGAGAGCGTTGGCCAACGCCGTGTCCCCTCGGCAGGTAGAAGCAGGCCGGCGCCGGTTCCGCACGCAGTCAAGCACACCAGTGCATGGTGCAGTGAAAACAGACAAGAAGAAGAGTACAAAGATTGGCCAGTCGCATCTAGGCACGGTATAGGAAACATGCAATAAGGGTTCAAAATGTTGTCCACTATTGGAAAAACAATGAGGGACAGTTGCAAAAACACTGGAAATGATTCCCATGAGGGGCTAGAGGATACAACGGGGTGAAATAGTTTTTGGTTAAAAAGTTGTCTCTTTGGACACATATTTTGACGTGTCTTGGCGTTTTTTCTTTTAATCAGCGGTTTGTGACAAATCCATGGTGGAAAGTTGTCAAATGAACTATTAGTACATACACATGTAGATTCACATCATACACATTAGAACCATTTAGTTGAAATTTGTCAATCAGATGAATATGTGACTGATACTGTACATGTTCAACGAATTCTTGTGCGCGTCTTATTAAAGAAGCGATCTACTCTGGTAGAGACTGTTTAAATCGCTTTGTAAACAAGTTTTTGGTATCCAAAGGGAGAAGTGTTGAATCATTTTGGCGCTAAATTGAGGTATGACCGCCGCATGACTGATTTGTTTGGTTCGGGAATTATTGTGGCACGTAATCTATATCTAGTGTTGTGGTTGTGTATAAATGTGGTATACTCATTTGAGTATACCTATGATAATAAGTGATAGTACGTAGTAAATACAATTGCCTAACGTTATATATTTTGGTCTCGTAATGTCATTGGTCGGGTACATTGTTATTTTGTTAATATCGAATTACATATCGAATATCAGACATATTTAAAGTAAATACAGAAGAATATATACAGTTTGAACAGGAATGCCTAATACCCCATTATCTCGAGCTAGGAAATGGATTAGGCTTAATTACCAGTAAATCTCTCCAAATGAGGCCAAAACAATTCCGAGATACCTTTGTTAAATATTTTGCAGAGCACCTCTTATCTTATCTATCACTTGCACATTTATAACAAATTTCTTGATGTATTACCTCAGTTCCAAGCTTATGAATATAATATTGTATATAAACTAACCATCTACTTTCATAACCGCACCTACTTCCTTCCAATATTTTCCTATCGCAGTGCGGCTATATTGCAGCTTGTGTCTTTTCCCAAATAGGGGTTTTTGCAAACACTGAAGCTATAAGTAACTCTTTATCGATACTCATCTTCGACCGGCACAGACGAAACCAGGTAGCAAACTAAATTTCTGTTACTACAAAGGCGTTCAAGCGGGCTTCCGACGCTGGTAAGCGGTCGAAAATACAGTTGAGCAGGTTAGCCTGCATGCGGTACCTGCACCCCTTCGCACGCAGTTGCACGCACACTAAAATGCCCCAGTGTTTGCGCACTTAGTATTATCGGTATATGGTTAAATGTGAGAATAGCCTGTGGCTAAATTTCGCCCTAATAGAAAGACGTTGATTATTATTAATATTAATATTAATTTGTATTAGTAATCAAGTAATAGGATATGATTATATCAGAGCTACAAGATAAAGTTAGGATTTTAACCAACAAATGAGATATGTCTCAATATGTTGAATAAAAAATGGAGTCAAGTTGATTGACTAAGTACCTCCCTTACATAACGATGATACCATTTTATTATTTCCCATTGCATGAAGCTATAATCTGAAGTCCCCTTGTAACTAAACCATCTTTTCTGTGACAGATAGACCAACAGACAGTCCGACGGACAAAAGTGAGATAGATTTTCGTGATGTAGGCAGCATAAAATGCGCAAAACGCACTTTGGAATAACTAACTGAACTAAATAAAAAGACCAAATACAACAAACTTACAAAGTACAATTTTCACTGTACAATAACATCTTCCAATATGAAACCTCTCCAATATCCAAGTTGCTAGATGACAAACACTTACACATTTCCGCAACAAATAGCACATCCGTATGACGCTCTCATTTCCAGTGCTAAACTTTCGCGAAACCTTGTTTTCTTTTAATATATATTTCGGGAAGGCAGTGGCAATAGCAGCTAGCAGTGTCCTGCTGTTACCATTTATATCCCCGTCCCACTAACGAAATTATAGGTTAGACAATCTAGAGTAGGCGTTGGAACGTCGTTTGTTTCGTCCACCCACAGCTTGCTGTGATGTCGAGTTCTAATGACGTAGCCATTCGTGGATTGCTATGACCGTGCTGCGAAGGTGACAGATGCTGCATAATGAAATTTTATCCAATGGCAGAAATTAATCCTATTTTGTAAATCCGTAGCATTCAGCGTCTGATATACTTACTTAACGTTTATTGACTAGCTATATACAGTGAAGTACATTTGCAGTCAGAGCACTACTGGCTACTAAATTTACTTAAATTATAAATTTAAACTAATTACAAAAATTTAGAAAAAAAGAAACACAATAAACAATAAGAATATTACTATATGGACAAAAACTCATTCACAGAATAGGGGCTATGGTCCAGTAAGAACCGCTTTGCGTATGTGTAGAATTGTCTTACTGTAAGTTTTGATATGTCCAGATGAGAGGTTAGTGCATCTTACTTGAATGGAATAAGAATGCCATTTCTTATCAAACATAAAAATAATTTCTTAGATGAAGTACAGATGCTTTAATTCAAGTATACCATAACTTCGTATATGCGCAAAGTTATGCTAATCTTTAAGTGAGAATACGATATCTTTGACCATATAAGGGTTAGATTGAGAAAATATCTTCAATGCAAAACTAGACAATTCTTGAAATTGAGAATACCAAAATCTTAAATCAAGCATATGATAATCTTGACCGAAGCATTTCATAATCTTGACTGAAGCATTTCACAATCTTAACTGGAGCATTTAATAAACTTGACGCAAGTATCTCAACTTTATTCTCAAATTGTGATATTCTTGGATGAGGAATCTAGTAGTATTGATTTGAGCATTCAAACTCTTCTATGAGCTTGTAGAAATTTTTCTCGTCTATGTCATTATCTGCAAGAAAATTTCTTAAATCACATTTAACATACGTACTGGTAGGAACACCAGAGTCAGGTCTTCGCATCCCAATTTTTTTTAATAGCTCATTCATGATTGGATAGATCCAGTGATAAGGAAACTGGGACGCGACTCAAATGGCGGTGGACCAGCACTACCGGCAGATTCGTTGACCGATGGTTGACGGTGGTATCACGTGGCCATGGCAATTTATTTAACAGTTTGGCTAGATGCGCTATTATGCAGGATCCAGGATGCACTGCTAAATACGGCGACGAATGCGACAATCCAAAAACAGATAATGGCGGCGCGGACGCGGACGGGCAACAGGCTGTTGGGTAGAGACTGTAGAGAGGGTGGAGGGGTTAGAGTTGACACGTAACACGCTGCGCGCCTACGCACTCCGACATTGGTAGACGTCAAATAAATGATTTACTTGATACAAATATAGGGTGTACTTGTAAAACAGCGTTAATTTTCAGACCAAGATGATCATATTGTAAATGAAGGTTTGCAATTGCAAGCTGTCTATATTCTTGATAGAAGTAAACTGGACACCGCTGGAAAAAATGATAATCTACATATAAAATTATGAAATATTTGTTATTAAATTATTATAGTCTTGGTTGCAAAGAAAATTATATTTTCTTTCGGAGCATATTTCTTTAAAATAAGTATATAAATCAAAAATATGTTATTATTGATACAAATTTCTTATAACTTTCTCATCAAATATATTTTCTTAGAGTAAGAACAGATATTCTTGTTGTAAGTATGTATTTACAAGAATGTCACAATTCTTGACTGACTTGAGAATTTCTTTTCATATGTGATTGTTTTTAATTATTCTTCTGATGAACGTTCTACTTATGTGAAAATCTTTTTCAAGCTTTTGGGTACATGTACATGTAAATCTCGTTGTACTAAATCTTACCAAACGCTTTTGAACGATTTTTCCATTGGATTTTAATTCTGGCCAGGAGGCTCCTCTGACGTGAGTCTTGTTAGTGGATTTCTTAAGCATTTTCCAAGAATATACAAATCATATCAAATCTAATCAATCTAGTTTAATGTTGACTGATCAACAATGGACATAACAAGTTACAACCAACTGTAACTATACCTTATCCACCGAACAAACGGAGTAACCATGCACAATATATGTAAAGTTTTACTGTATGTTCAAGGGTTATATGCACACCGTCTACAAAACTGCATACTGAGAGCAGTGATGTTATTATAAACAGAAAAATTAAGTTCGATTTATCCGAGTAAAGCCCCAAAATATGAGTTTGAAATAATTTTTTACTCCTTTTCTTCAGTGGACAGACTATAGTAACTCACATTAAACTGAAGCTAGTGTGACTTAACTTGTTCATTTTCCACAGTGATTTATATTAGCCATTGACGGATACTGAAGATAGAAAGCTGCGAATGAAAATTATTATATTGTTAGTGAGGTTATAAATTTCCATTTTTTACGTCATAATTTTGAATGGAATGCCCTATTTATGAAGTCTAACGTAAAAGTGGTAAATCTGACAACACTGCTGTTAGCGTTTTTGAATTCTGTATGTTCAAAAACCCCCAAGTATTGAATTTCACCTCTCCAGCTGTGGCGGTTTTGGAAATATTTAAGCGTTCCGGTACCGTTTACTGAAAAAGCAGTGTTGCCGTATCTCAGTAATTATTAGAAACAAAATTTTGAAATTTTGAGATCTTACCAAGTTCGATATGTGCAATTCATTGCAATAAAAGTAAGTAGAGGATTCTATTGAGAATAAATTAAAATCGGGGATATTTGTTTAAAAATTTGGAAAAAATAATTTATAACTTGGCAAACGCAAAAAAATTACAAGGCGGGATAGCGTATTAGTAGGTATTTTGATTGAAAATAAAAAATACAGGGTGTTACATTTAAAAAAACAAAGGAAAATGACCTTCATGTTGCTGTAATTTAAAATTCTGCCAAAAACACCCTGTAGATACAAATTGCTGGTAACATCCAAACTAATATCCACTTAATATTCAACTAACTCGCTGTATAATATTATTAAGAAGAATTAGAGGAATATATCAATTTGGACGTATTACTTGCGACCTTGCAAATCCGGAAATTAATAGAAAATAAATTATAACTTGGCAACGTCGCAACCTATCTCAAAAATATTTTAGGGTGAAATAGAGATCAATGATGGAAACTAAATGAATTTAAAAAAAAGTTATAGTTCCATATAAAAAAATTAAGTTGGTCATTATCCCACTTTCCCGCAACACCCTGTATATTTCAAAATATTTTCGGAATATGCGTCTTAAGCAACCAAATAACTTTTGTATTTAACATTTTCTTCTATCAGGTGTACTTCGCGAGATATCGAAGAATTACGCACTAACTGGACACCCTGTAAAAAACATGGTTTACAGTTTCAGCTTTAATCTTTCGAAGACTCGTATAGGAAATGCTTTCCATCCAAACCAAAATGTAATCAGATCTCGATGGAAAATCAGCTCTCCGATGCATCATCAGCAAATCCCATTTTTCTCCCGTCGTTGCTGGCAAGGTGTAATTAATGGATCCATCCGGTCTGATTAGCGGCTTAATACGTGCCATGGCAGGGCAAGCCAGTCACGTAAGGGCCAATAAAAGGAGCTACGCTCCTCAGCCCTTAGACTGCTCACGTGATCATAACGTCTTCAGACAAGCCCGCTGACATTACGCCGTTGCGGTTAATACCGGATGACTGGATAATTAGTTACAAATGGAAAGGAAATAACACCATAAATAGTGTAGCAGCATACAGCAGAAAAGGAATGCATCATGGAATTCTGATTGGATATATTGATATAATATGTTCCATCGAGTATTACTGGCGATTTAATATAAAACGCCATTACACTCAATCAAAAAGGTATACCCTGTTACCCGATACTTTAAACTGTCAACCTTGTCAACAGCGAACAGCTGTTCGGTTAGTGATAACTAAAAATACCCCAGATTGAGTCTTGACGTATCAATTTTAAGCTTTGAAGGAATGCAGGGCTGTACTGAGTGCAAGATGACAAGTAATTGATACTAGGTGACGTTTCTCGTCTATGCTCTGAGGTCTATGCTTATTTTACATTTTCTCGGAAAATCCGGCGTGTCTTTCAGTATATCAGTAGGGCTGGTCTGAATGATGATGATTAGGTACGCTTTAAATGACGTAAGAATGAAGATAAAAGCAATTTTAGCTTAAGCTTCAGTTAAACTACCTTATTATATTAATTTTACTCCATGTACTTACTTTATGCTTTTCTCCAATTGTGCCTTGTACGTTTCAGCCAATAAATATCCCACTAGTGGTGCAAGCTATTCATTAAATAGTCCTTATTGCTAAATATAGGAGTATTTTGATAGTCTCTAACAATATACAAATCAATAAAATAATCTATTTCATTTTAACCATCCATTTTTGCTGCGTATTTCTGGATATTGAAGCAATTTCTTGTTTACAAAAATAATTATTACTTTTTGGCAATGAGATATTCAATAAGAATATTACTAATACGGTCCTGATCGCAAGATTGCCAATCAACACCACTAGTAAAAAATTAAATTTGAGATACACTTCTTCGTCAGCTGATACCTATCAAATAGACGTCAAATCAGTTTAAAGTATCAGGTAACAGAGTATACGTAATTATAACAAAAAAGTTTGTGCTAACAACAAACCTGTTTATGAAATTCGCGCCAACCAACAGTTTTATGTATCTGTTACACTCTATAGCCGAATTCGGGCAATGCCCGAAAAAAATACGCAAAACTAGTTTTGAGCAAGGAATATTTCCCAATCCAGAAATAATAATTTTATTTGGCTATTGAGCATTACCGAATAGGCAGAACTAGTTTTGCGCATCTTGGAATGCACAGAACTAGTTTTGCGCAACTTGAAATGCACAGAACTAGTTCTGTGGTACGGAATGACAAACAAAATGAACATTCGTTATGTGTTGTGTGTCAAAAACCAGCAAAAACCTATCGTTTAGGTTAGGTTAGATTAGTTAGGTTTCTTTGCCAACGTTCCTGCAATATAAGTACGAATTGTGAAAACGCAAAAAGACGTTTGGAAGCACTAGCCAATTTGATGCTCGCACACTCAAATATTAAATTTAAACCAGCCTCAGTTGGCGATTTATTATTTGTTAGTATTCATTAAAATATATTTAACTTTTCCAACTTTATATTTGAGTCCGTCGCTGGCGCTGATTAAAAGGAAGAAACAGAATTTGTGCTAGTCATTCAGAAAATATACAGAACTAGTCCTGTGCATTTCAAGTTGCGCAAAACTAGTCCTGTGCATTTCAAGTTGCGCAAAACTAGTTCTGTGTATTTCAAGATGCGCAAAACTAGTTCTGCCTATTTGGTAATGCTCAATAACCGTATAGAATTCATATTTCGGGTTTGGGAAATATTCCTTGCTCAAAACTAGTTCTGCATATTTTTTTCGGGCATTGCCCGAATTCGGGTTCTGAGCGTAACATACCTATTCAATAAACGAGTATTTATGAATTGTTGAGAGATGTGTCTCAGTAATTATATTCACAAATAGTAGTTTCTGAATATTATGAACACCATTTGTGAATTACACAAAGTAAGTTTATTGATATAATAAATATATGTTATGGTTTTAGTGATTATTGTTTACTATGCACACAAACGCATTTATTAAATCAACTACTAATGTTTATGATCATAGCATATTCTGCATACTGTATCAATAAGGCGATTAATTGTATTCACAAAGAATAGTTATGTATTTTATAAACACTGTTGGTGAATTCAAGCAAAGCAAGTTTATTGATATAATAAATACACAGTACAATTGCGTTTAAGTAATAATCTGTACCGAAGTCCAATAAAGGCAATGTGCATACCAAATTCTCGTTTATTTCAAAATTAGTCGTAATAAAAAAGCCTATTTCGTCGATGATTTTAGTGCTACATAAACAAATTGCATGTTGCTAGACAGGAAACGTCCTGCTAAACATTAAACTGTCTCAATAAATAGGCACTAATACGACAAGTGCATTACAAAAATTTTTTTTCAGTGATGAATTTTTTTAGCCTTAGAAATAGTCAGATATTGTATTTTTTACCTTATTTGATATACCCAGTCATTCCCCTATAAAATGAGTCCAAAAAGTCATGAATCGCTCGATAAATAATCAAGATATGGCGTTACAACTGCATGAACACATGGCCCTGTGATAAAGAAGTCAATAAAAAATGGCCTATTCTGTCGAAAATTTTGGTGCTACATACACGAATTGCATGTAGTCAGACAGGAAACGTCCTGCTAAACATTAAAATGTCTTAATAAATAGGCACTAATACGGCTTTTTTCAAAATTATTTGTAGGTAACCGAAATAAGTGCATTACAAAAAATATTTTTTTTCAGTTTGGTGAATTTTTTTAGCCTTAGAAATTGTCAGATATTGTATTTTTTTGCCTTAGTTGATATATCCAGTCATTCTCCTATAAAATGAGTCCAAAATGTCGTGAATCGGTCGATAAATAATCAAGCTATCGCGCTACAACTGCGCGAACCCATGGAGTCGTGATACAGAAATTGAAAATGTAATAAAAAATTAATTAAAAGGTTGACCCCTTTTTTCGCATTTGTTCTCTATAACTTTAATTATATTTCTATACCTCAAGGTTTGTCGACATGATGGTGGAACACATTATATGTCTTATGAAGATAGAAAAAGGCGACGCAGTAAATACATGATACATCAAGCACACATAAAATAGCGAATAACATGTTTGAAACATATTATTCACACTGACTGATAGCCTTCCTTATATTGCTTCACTCCATTTTCTATGGGCAGTAAAATAGATAAAGCGTCGTAAATCTTCATCACGGACGCCCGATGCTCTAACTTGTGACATTCCAGCTGCAAAGGAACCAATTACACATCCCAATTGCATTTCGTCGACAAACACCAAAATTGTTATGAACATCAAAGAAAAATACGTCGAAGAGCAAAAACCCCGTTCGTCTCCATGGGAACTTTCCAGCATTTTCCCAGACGACTGAGACTGAGATGGCGACGCGATATCTGTCAAAATATTTGCCATTAATCAGCCTAATCCCCGGCAAGGCGACGTTAGAGTTTACTCCAGCAAGAATGTAAGACAAATAAAGAGAGAAGAAGTAGGTAGGGTAGGTATATCCTACCAGTTACTCATCGTGATTAAAACATCACACGCATTCTACGTAGCTTGTAATTAAATAAGAGACATGTCTGACATGGAAGTGAAATAAGTCCAAGAAATTGACTTGAAAATCATTTATATTATTCTAAATTTAGTTTGATATTAATGTTATTAATTTTAAAAGTGCAATAAGGCAGAATCATCAGAATCTGCAATTTTCGATACCCCTTTTTTGAAGTTGTGAGATCTTACTAAATTCGACATGCGCAATTCATTGCAATAAAAATAAGTAGAGGATTCTATTTAAAATAAATTAAAATCGGGGATATTTGTTTAGAAATTTGGGAAAATAATTTATAACTTGGCAACGTCGCAAACGCGAAAAAAAATATTACAAGGCGAGATAGGGTATTAGTAGATATTTGGATTTAAAATAAAACATACAAGGTATTATATTTAAAAAAACAAAGTAAAATGACCTTCAAGTTGCCGTAAATTAAAATTCTGCCAAAAACACCCTGTAGATATAAATTGCTGGTAACATCCAAGCTAATATCCACTTAGTATTCAAGTAACTCGCTGTATAATATTATTAAGAAAAGTTAAAGGAATATATCAATTTGGACGTATTACTTGCGACCTTGCAAATCCGGAAATTAATAGAAAATATATTATAACTTGGCAACGTTGCAATACATCCCAAAACTGTCTAGGGTTCAATAGAGATCAATGATGGAAACTAAAAGAGTTTAAAAAAATAATTCTATATAAAAAATTTAAGTTGGTCACTATCCTACTTTCCCGTAACACCCTTTATATTTCAAAATATTTTTATAATATGCGTTTTAAGTAACCAAATAACTTTTTTATTTGACATTTTCTTCTATCAGGTATACTTTGCGAGATTTCGAAGAATTACCCACTAACCGGATACCCTGTATTACTTGGTGGGCTGTTATAAATACATAGTTCATACTTTTCATTTTCAGCAGCTATTACTTTATTATACTAGTAACGTCAACCTTGTTCGATTATACCACTTTTTATTTCTTCCTTTTATCCTTTTCCCATCTCTATTAACTCGTTTTAGCTGGAATTGACATTACATTATAATTTGCGCATACTTTTTGGGCATGCCTGATAAGTGGGTAGTGTGCTATCTCTCTCTACGAATCTTACTTGCTAAACAAGAATACATAACTCTCCCCTTTTCATACTTAGAGCTCGAACTATGTCTCTGTAAAATAATTTTTGAGGGTGCAATAGGGTACTTGCAGAGGTCGTGAAATCATCTCGGGAGTATACTTAGCGTAAATAAAACCATATCAAGAAGCAGTAGGAAACAAAAAAACATGATTTTACTGACGGCCAAAAAAAAATATTGGCAAAATAAAATAAGGATATATTTAAATTTTTCCACGAGGCTTAAAACAAGGGCTGACGTCACAGGTATCTTATCGATATCGACAATCGATACTTCTACAGCGCAGGTCAGTAAGATTTAACTGCAAACTAGAGATGATCTGAACTCTTTAACAATGCGACTCCATTTATTGATACTTAAACATATTTGAAACAGACAATTAACCCACTAGCATTTTCGTTGCCTTACATTTTTATATCTGATAGGTATCACAGTTCATCCTGCTTGTGACCGAGATTCGCAACTAATCGAAGCCATCATTTTATTTCGGCGCATCCCATTATGAATGAATGCAAAGATAGAATCTAATTCAAGCCCATCCCTACAAAGTGAATTAGTAAACTAGCCTAACTTTCAGTCTCTTCACTTCTGTACTTTTGTGTGTTTTGTGGTTATAATGATCAATGTCAAAATGTTAGGTTAGCACTGGCTATCGATATCGACATCCCATCACTATAGGATATCACTGGCGTCAGAGGCTGTTTGCGCGGCATTTTCCGGCATTTGAAATAATTCTTGGAATATCTCTCACAGCCGATTCCAAAAAACCAAATAAGTGTTTTGTCATGTTTACTAGGCTCTAAGGAATGCGTAAACGACATAATATTTTTTTCTGCAAGTACCCTATTATATGATGATCTTAATGAATTGATCGCTATTAAAAATTGACGACATACATCGTGTATGTGCTATTTCATCAAGGTTACGTGACTTATCACACAATCAAGCCAATATTTATCGATATCATAGTTTCAGTAGCGAAGTAGAATCATTTTGGTCTTACTCCCCCCTATATACAGACCTCTCTTCATACCTAAGGAGGTGCATACACTAGCGTATATAGGCAAACAGCTGTCTGGGTTGCAGGGTCTGGCGACTGTTTGGATATCAGCCCTTCGGGCATGACAAATTGCGAGTAGAGGTGATCAACTATGTCGACCCTTACTAGTCCTTTGGGCAGTCTTTGCTACCCTTTGATGTTACCAGGTGGACAACAGTTGTGACACGGCCGGATTTCACATTGGCACCCTCAAGCTACACACGATACGAGTTTTTGCCCATATAGGAAGTCGGATAACGATTTTAGATTTTTAGGGTGAAGATGAAGATCTATGAGGACCCGAAAATTTTTGATTTTCTTTACCTGAGCCTCCAACTCAAAACAACGGCCGGATTTGACATTGGCACCCTCAAGCTATACACGATACGAGTTTTCGCCGATATAGGAAGTCAGATAACGATTTTAGATTTTTAGGGTGAAGATGAAGATCTATGATGATCCGAAAATTTTTGATTTTATTTACCTGAACCTTCAACTCAAAACAACGGCCGGATTTGACATTGGCAGCCTCAAACTATACACGATACGAGTTTTGGCCCATATAGGAAGTCGGATAACGATTTTAGATTCTTAGGGTGAAGATGAAGATCTATGATGATCCGAAAATTTTTGATTTTCTTTAATCTGAGCCTCCAGCTCAGAACAGCGGCCGAATTTGACATTGGCAACCTCAAACTATACACGATACGAGTTTTCGCCCTTATAGGAAGTCAGATAACGATTTTAGATTTTTAGGGTGAACCTGAAGATCTATGATTATCCGAAAATTTTTGATTTTTTTAATCTGAGCCTCCAACTCAAAACAACGGCCGGATTTGACATTGGCACCCTCAAACTATACACGATACGAGTTTTCGCCGATATAGGAAGTCAGATAACGATTTTAGATTTTTAGGGTGAAGATGAAGATCTATGATGATCCGAGAAGTTTTGATTTACTTTACCTGAGCCTCCAACTCAAAACAACGGCCGGATTTGGTATTGGCACCCTCGATGTATAGACGATACGAGTTTTCGCCCATATAGGAAGTCAGATAACGATTTTAGATTTTTAGGGTGAACCTGAAGATCTATAATGATACGAAAATTTTTGATTTACTCTACCTGAGCCTCCAACTCAAAACAACGGCTGGATTTGATCTTGGCACCCTCGATGTATACACGATATGAGTTTTGGCCTATATAGGAAGTCAGATAACGATTTTAGATTTTTAGGGTGAAGATGAAGATCTATGATGATCCGAAAATTTTTGATTTTCTTTACCTGAGCCTCCAACTCAAAACAACGGCCGGATTTGACATTGGCACCCTCAAGCTATACACGATACGAGTTTTCGCCGATATAGGAAGTCAGATAACGATTTTAGATTTTTAGGGTGAACCTGAAGATCTATAATGATACGAAAATTTTTGATTTACTCTACCTGAGCCTCCAACTCAAAACAACGGCTGGATTTGATCTTGGCACCCTCGATGTATACACGATATGAGTTTTGGCCTATATAGGAAGTCAGATAACGATTTTAGATTTTTCGGGTGAACCTGAAGATCTATGATGAACCGAAAATTTTTGATTTACTTTACCTGAGCCTCCAACTCAAAACAACGGCCGGATTTGACATTGGCACCCTCAAACTGTACACGATGCAAGCTTTCGCCGATATAGGAAGTCAGATAACGATTTTAGATTTTTAGGGTGAACCTGAAGATCTATGATGATCCCAAAATTTTTGATTTTCTTTACCTGAGCCTCCAACTCAAAACAACGGCCGGCTTTGATATTGACACCCTCGATGTATACACGATACGAGTTTTCGCCGATATAGGAAGTCAGATAACGATTTTAGATTTTTAGGGTGAAGATGAAGATCTATGATGATCCGAAAAGTTTTGATTTACTTTACCTGAGCCTCCAACTCAAAACAGCTGCCGGATTTGGTATTGGCACCCTCGATGTATACACGATACGAGTTTTCGCCCATATAGGAAGTCAGATAACGATTTTAGATTTTTAGGGTGAACCTGAAGATCTATAATGATACGAAAATTTTTTATTTTCTTTACCTGAGCCTCCAACTCAAAACAACGGCCGGCCTTGATATTGACACCCTCGATGTATACACGATACGAGCTTTCGCCGATATAGGAAGTCAGATAACGATTTTAGATTTTTAGGGTGAAGATGAAGATCTATGATGATCCGAAAATTTTTGATTTACTTTGCCTGAGCGTCCAACTCAAAACAACGGCCGGATTTGGTATTGGCACCCTCGATGTATACACGATACGAGTTTTCGCCCATATAGGAAGTCAGATAACGATTTTAGATTTTTAGGGTGAACCTGAAGATCTATAATGATACGAAAATTTTTGATTTTCTTTACCTGAGCCTCCAACTCAAAACAACGGCCGGCTTTGATATTGACACCCTCGATGTATACACGATACGAGTTTTCGCCGATATAGGAAGTCAGATAACGATTTTAGATTTTTAGGGTGAAGATGAAGATCTATGATGATCCGAAAATTTTGATTTACTTTACCTGAGCCCCCAACTCAAAACAACGGCCGGATTTGACATTGGCACCCTCAAACTATAACCGATACGAGTTTTTGCCCATATAGGAAGTCAGATAACGATTTTAGATTTTTAGGGTGAAGATCATGATCCGAAAATTTTTGATTTTTTTAATCTGAGCCTCCAACTCAAAACAACGGCCGGATTTGATATTGACACCCTCGATGTATACACGATACGAGTTTTCGCCCATATAGGAAGTCAGATAACGATTTTAGATTTTTAGGGTGAAGATGAAGATCTATGATGATCCGAAAATTTTTGATTTACTTTACCTGAGCCCCCAACTCAAAACAACGGCCGGATTTGACATTGGCACCCTCGATGTATACACGATACGGGTTTTTGCCCATATAGGAAGTCAGATAACGATTTTAGATTTTCAGGGTGAACCTGAAGATCTATGATGATCCGAAAATTTTTTATTTACTTTACCTGAGCCCCCAACTCAAAACAACGGCCGGATTTGATATTGACACCCTCGATGTATACACGATACGGGTTTTTGCCCATATAGGAAGTCAGATAACGATTTTAGATTTTCAGGGTGAACCTGAAGATCTATGATGATCCGAAAATTTTTTATTTTTTTAATCTGAGCCTCCAACTCAAAACAACGGCCGGATTTGACATTGGCACCCTCAAACTGTACACGATGCAAGTTTTCGCCGATATAGGAAGTCAGATAACGATTTTAGATTTTTAGGGTGAACCTGAAGATCTATAATGATACGAAAATTTTTGATTTACTCTACCTGAGCCTCCAACTCAAAACAACGGCTGGATTTGATCTTGGCACCCTCGATGTATACACGATATGAGTTTTGGCCTATATAGGAAGTCAGATAACGATTTTAGATTTTTCGGGTGAACCTGAAGATCTATGATGAACCGAAAATTTTTGATTTACTTTACCTGAGCCTCCAACTCAAAACAACGGCCGGATTTGACATTGGCACCCTCAAACTGTACACGATGCAAGCTTTCGCCGATATAGGAAGTCAGATAACGATTTTAGATTTTTAGGGTGAACCTGAAGATCTATGATGATCCCAAAATTTTTGATTTTCTTTACCTGAGCCTCCAACTCAAAACAACGGCCGGCTTTGATATTGACACCCTCGATGTATACACGATACGAGTTTTCGCCGATATAGGAAGTCAGATAACGATTTTAGATTTTTAGGGTGAAGATGAAGATCTATGATGATCCGAAAAGTTTTGATTTACTTTACCTGAGCCTCCAACTCAAAACAGCTGCCGGATTTGGTATTGGCACCCTCGATGTATACACGATACGAGTTTTCGCCCATATAGGAAGTCAGATAACGATTTTAGATTTTTAGGGTGAACCTGAAGATCTATAATGATACGAAAATTTTTGATTTTCTTTACCTGAGCCTCCAACTCAAAACAACGGCCGGCTTTGATATTGACACCCTCGATGTATACACGATACGAGTTTTCGCCGATATAGGAAGTCAGATAACGATTTTAGATTTTTAGGGTGAAGATGAAGATCTATGATGACCCGAAAAGTTTTGATTTACTTTGCCTGAGCGTCCAACTCAAAACAACGGCCGGATTTGGTATTGGCACCCTCGATGTATACACGATACGAGTTTTCGCCGATATAGGAAGTCAGATAACGATTTTAGATTTTTAGGGTGAAGATGAAGATCTATGATGATCCGAAAATTTTTGATTTACTTTACCTGAGCCCCCAACTCAAAACAATGGCCGGATTTGACATTGGCACCCTCAAACTGTACACGATGCAAGTTTTTGCCCATATAGGAAGTCAGATAACGATTTTAGATTTTCAGGGTGAACCTGAAGATCTATGATGATCCGAAAATTTTTTATTTACTTTACCTGAGCCCCCAACTCAAAACAACGGCCGGATTTGATATTGACACCCTCGATGTATACACGATACGGGTTTTTGCCCATATAGGAAGTCAGATAACGATTTTAGATTTTCAGGGTGAACCTGAAGATCTATGATGATCCGAAAATTTTTTATTTTTTTAATCTGAGCCTCCAACTCAAAACAACGGCCGGATTTGACATTGGCACCCTCAAACTGTACACGATGCAAGTTTTCGCCGATATAGGAAGTCAGATAACGATTTTAGATTTTTAGGGTGAACCTGAAGATCTATGATGATCCCAAAATTTTTGATTTTCTTTACCTGAGCCTCCAACTCAAAACAACGGCCGGCTTTGATATTGACACCCTCGATGTATACACGATACGAGTTTTCGCCGATATAGGAAGTCAGATAACGATTTTAGATTTTTAGGGTGAAGATGAAGATCTATGATGACCCGAAAAGTTTTGATTTACTTTGCCTGAGCGTCCAACTCAAAACAACGGCCGGATTTGGTATTGGCACCCTCGATGTATACACGATACGAGTTTTCGCCGATATAGGAAGTCAGATAACGATTTTAGATTTTTAGGGTGAAGATGAAGATCTATGATGATCCGAAAAGTTTTGATTTACTTTGCCTGAGCGTCCAACTCAAAACAACGGCCGGATTTGGTATTGGCACCCTCGATGTATGCACGATACGAGTTTTCGCCCATATAGGAAGTCAGATAACGATTTTAGATTTTTAGGGTGAACCTGAAGATCTATAATGATACGAAAATTTTTGATTTTCTTTACCTGAGCCTCCAACTCAAAACAACGGCCGGCTTTGATATTGACACCCTCGATGTATACACGATACGAGTTTTCGCCGATATAGGAAGTCAGATAACGATTTTAGATTTTTAGGGTGAAGATGAAGATCTATGATGATCCGAAAATTTTTGATTTACTTTACCTGAGCCCCCAACTCAAAACAACGGCCGGATTTGACATTGGCACCCTCAAACTATAACCGATACGAGTTTTTGCCCATATAGGAAGTCAGATAACGATTTTAGATTTTTAGGGTGAAGATGAAGATCTATGATGATCCGAAAATTTTTTATTTTTTTAATCTGAGCCTCCAACTCAAAACAACGGCCGGATTTGACATTGGCAACCTCAAACTATACACGATACGAGTTTTCGCCGATATAGGAAGTCAGATAACGATTTTAGATTTTTAGGGTGAAGATGATGATCCGAAAATTTTTGATTTACTTTACCTGAGCCCCCAACTCAAAACAACGGCCGGATTTGACATTGGCACCCTCAAACTATAACCGATACGGGTTTTTGCCCATATAGGAAGTCAGATAACGATTTTAGATTTTTAGGGTGAAGATGAAGATCTATGATGATCCGAAAATTTTTTATTTTTTTAATCTGAGCCTCCAACTCAAAACAACGGCCGGATTTGACATTGGCACCCTCAAACTATAACCGATACGAGTTTTTGCCCATATAGGAAGTCAGATAACGATTTTAGATTTTTAGGGTGAAGATGAAGATCTATGATGATCCGAAAATTTTTTATTTTTTTAATCTGAGCCTCCAACTCAAAACAACGGCCGGATTTGACATTGGCAACCTCAAACTATACACGATACGAGTTTTCGCCGATATAGGAAGTCAGATAACGATTTTAGATTTTTAGGGTGAAGATGAAGATCTATGATGATCCGAAAATTTTTTATTTTTTTAATCTGAGCCTCCAACTCAAAACAACGGCCGGATTTGACATTGGCAACCTCAAACTATACACGATACGAGTTTTCGCCGATATAGGAAGTCAGATAACGATTTTAGATTTTTAGGGTGAAGATGAAGATCTATGATGATCCGAAAATTTTTTATTTTTTTAATCTGAGCCTCCAACTCAAAACAACGGCCGGATTTGACATTGGCAACCTCAAACTATACACGATACGAGTTTTCGCCGATATAGGAAGTCAGATAACGATTTTAGATTTTTAGGGTGAAGATGAAGATCTATGATGATCCGAAAATTTTTTATTTTTTTAATCTGAGCCTCCAACTCAAAACAACGGCCGGATTTGACATTGGCAACCTCAAACTATACACGATACGAGTTTTCGCCCATATAGGAAGTCAGATAACGATTTTAGATTTTTAGGGTGAAGATGATGATCTATGATGATCCGAAAATTTTTGATTTACTTTACCTGAGCCCCCAACTCAAAACAACGGCCGGATTTGACATTGGCACCCTCGATGTATACACGATACGGGTTTTTGCCCATATAGGAAGTCAGATAACGATTTTAGATTTTTAGGGTGAAGATGAAGATCTATGATGATCCGAAAATTTTTTATTTTTTTAATCTGAGCCTCCAACTCAAAACAACGGCCGGATTTGACATTGGCAACCTCAAACTATACACGATACGAGTTTTCGCCGATATAGGAAGTCAGATAACGATTTTAGATTTTTAGGGTGAAGATGATGATCTATGATGATCCGAAAATTTTTGATTTACTTTACCTGAGCCCCCAACTCAAAACAACGGCCGGATTTGACATTGGCACCCTCGATGTATACACGATACGGGTTTTTGCCCATATAGGAAGTCAGATAACGATTTTAGATTTTTAGGGTGAAGATGAAGATCTATGATGATCCGAAAATTTTTGATTTACTTTACCTGAGCCCCCAACTCAAAACAACGGCCGGATTTGACATTGGCACCCTCGATGTATACACGATACGGGTTTTTGCCCATATAGGAAGTCAGATAACGATTTTAGATTTTCAGGGTGAACCTGAAGATCTATGATGATCCGAAAATTTTTTATTTTTTTAATCTGAGCCTCCAACTCAAAACAACGGCCGGATTTGACATTGGCAACCTCAAACTATACACGATACGAGTTTTCGCCGATATAGGAAGTCAGATAACGATTTTAGATTTTCAGGGTGAACCTGAAGATCTGTGATGATCCGAAAATTTTTGATTTTTTTAATCTGAGCCTCCAACTCAAAACAACGGCCGGATTTGACATTGACAACCTCAAGCTATAACCGATACGAGTTTTTGCCCATATAGGAAGTCAGATAACGATTTTAGATTTTCAGGGTGAACCTGAAGATCTGTGATGATCCGAAAATTTTTGATTTTTTTAATCTGAGCCTCCAACTCAAAACAACGGCCGGATTTGACATTGACAACCTCAAGCTATAACCGATACGAGTTTTTGCCCATATAGGAAATCAGATAACGATTTTAGATTTTTAGGGTGAAGATGAAGATCTATGATGATCCGAAAATTTTTGATTTACTTTACCTGAGCCCCCAACTCAAAACAACGGCCGGATTTGACATTGACAACCTCAAGCTATAACCGATACGAGTTTTTGCCCATATAGGAAGTCAGATAACGATTTTAGATTTTTCGGGTGAACCTGAGGTTCTTTGACGATCCGAAAATTTTTGATTTTTTTAATCTGAGCCTCCAACTCAAAACAACGGCCGGATTTGACATTGGCCACCTAAAACTATACACGATACGAGTTTTTGCCCATATAGGAAGTCAGATAACGATTTTAGATTTTCAGGGTGAACCTGAAGATCTGTGATGATCCGAAAATTTTTGATTTTTTTAATCTGAGCCTCCAACTCAAAACAACGGCCGGATTTGACATTGACAACCTCAAGCTATAACCGATACGAGTTTTTGCCCATATAGGAAGTCAGATAACGATTTTAGATTTTCAGGGTGAACCTGAAGATCTGTGATGATCCGAAAATTTTTGATTTTTTTAATCTGAGCCTCCAACTCAAAACAACGGCCGGATTTGACATTGACAACCTCAAGCTATAACCGATACGAGTTTTTGCCCATATAGGAAATCAGATAACGATTTTAGATTTTTAGGGTGAAGATGAAGATCTATGATGATCCGAAAATTTTTGATTTACTTAACCTGAGCCCCCAACTCAAAACAACGGCCGGATTTGACATTGACAACCTCAAGCTATAACCGATACGAGTTTTTGCCCATATAGGAAGTCAGATAACGATTTTAGATTTTTCGGGTGAACCTGAGGTTCTTTGACGATCCGAAAATTTTTGATTTTTTTAATCTGAGCCTCCAACTCAAAACAACGGCCGGATTTGACATTGGCCACCTAAAACTATACACGATACGAGTTTTTGCCCATATAGGAAGTCAAATAACGATTTTAGATTTTCAGGGTGAACCTGAAGATCTGTGATGATCCGAAAATTTTTGATTTTTTTAATCTGAGCCTCCAACTCAAAACAACGGCCGGATTTGACATTGACAACCTCAAGCTATAACCGATACGAGTTTTTGCCCATATAGGAAGTCAGATAACGATTTTAGATTTTTCGGGTGAACCTGAGGTTCTTTGACGATCCGAAAATTTTTGATTTTTTTAATCTGAGCCTCCAACTCAAAACAACGGCCGGATTTGACATTGGCCACCTAAAACTATACACGATACGAGTTTTCGCCGATATAGGAAGTCAGATAACGATTTTAGATTTTTAGGGTGAACCTGAGGATCTATGATGATCCGAAATTTTTGATTTTTTTAATCTGAGCCTCCAACTCAAAACAACGGCCGAATTTGACATTGGCAACCTCAAACTATACACGATACGAGTTTTCGCCCATATCATTATCATAGTCATAATGTCTTAACAGACATGTGAACTCGTAAAATGCATTGACTCATTTTACGAGTTTCTCTTGGGAAATCTTTAAGATCTTTAATGCAGTAGTTTCCCATTTGCTTTCTGCATCCTCGTGCCGTTGACCAGATGGTATCTACTGGTTCATCCGCCTTTGTGGGCAATTTCTCACCCCAAGGACAAGAAGGTGTCCTGACTCTTCTCAACTCGTCCACCCAAAGCTATTGGTTGAGAAGAGGTTACTGTTTATACCGACAGTAGTTCGGTTCCTTTTAGTCGCTTTTTACGACACGCAGGATATACGATGGGAGATATTCAAACCCGCCCTCACACGTGGGTTTTTTCGCCCATATAGGAAGTCAGATAACGAGATGTTACAAGGTGGACAACAGTTGTGACACAGCAGCAGAAAATTGGGATAGAGCTACAAATCTAGATCAATTGTTTACGGCAGTTACGAGAATATATTATATTATAATATCTAATTTTATAGTCACAAACATCAGTGGTCACGTAATAAATGATTTTCTAGTATAAATAATAAATAAATCATTCTAATATATACAAATTACATGATGTTACTCAAATTATAATACTAATACCCGATCATACACGTATGTGTGTGAGATATAAAATATTACCTAATACATACCATGTATCAAAATTATAGCATTTCAAGTTTGTACGTCAGAAACTATTAACCGCAGTCGATGAAATAGTAATAAGGGACATGTGAGGCAAGTAATCTTTATCCTTGGCAGAAGAAGGGGTCTTAGAGAAATGACCGTCAATTATAATGTCATCAGGTTGACGGCATTCTAGTGCGTGCGGGCAATCATTTTCCATTTAAGAAAATTCAATAAGGGAAGGAAGCCATGGCAGGGTAGTTTTGTACACCAGGTTTATACTAGATGTGGAATACGTGACGGGGTAACTGAGTCCTACATTATGATAATATATATTTCATTAATTAAAGTTCCTGGCAGATCAGTTATCTAATAGCGCAGAAAATCTGTCGTTCTGTCAAAGACTTACGCTTGGATTCAATGGGACGTTACTCTCAGCATTTCTCAAATACAATGGGAAGTGTATAATTGGTAACGAATTATATCGTATTGTTGATTCAACTACAAGATGTCATTGGATTCCAATGAATAATTCAATCGCAGCCTGTCGTTGAATCGAATCTGTGTTTGGTGATTGATTCTAAACTACTTTCTTTTCCTTGGACCAACAGATTTTATTACGATTACAGCTGATTGTTCGTTTGGATGTTTAATTGTGTGATTTTGTGTGAAGTTATAAGGAGCATGATATAAAAATTAGACATAAGCCTGCACTAGTTGTTGCATTATTACCTGAAATATAACTGTCTGACTAATCTAAATACCTATATTCAGATGTTGGTGTTAGCTCTTCTAAGTCCCAATTTCTCAGTAGGTCCTCCATTTAATATATAACTGGACACATTTAAATCACACAATTGCTGATGCAATACGCAAAACCACGAGGAGATGACACAACACGGCTAACACCGAAACAACACAACGGAACAACCGTCCATGGTTTGCGGGTTCGCGGCGATAGTAACACTAAGATAATCTCCCTATTCTTTATCCTTACCTTCATTGAATCGGGACATCAGTCCTGCCGAATATTGATTATAGTTCAGCGAACGACAAGGGCCATTGAAACAAAATTAATTTTTATCAGATGAATTATCACGAACTGCTGTTGCAGTAATAATTTTTGTACATTGAATAGATTGTATGCTTTGCTTAAATGAAACATAGGGTAAATTTCGAAAACAAAAGAATGTTTTGATTGCGTTATATGTCAATACTGGTATTAGAAGGATTATACATATCGTTAGAAGGAATATAAAATTATTTTGAATTTATTGGCGTACCTGTGATTACTTTGAATATAAGGATTGAATTCCTTCAATGACATGGATTTAAAACAACTGTAAAGATATTTGAAGCGATGGAAAAACATCCAAATACTAACAATTAATTTGAAACGCAACAGTATTTTTTTCTGTGCAACACGATCATCTTACTTTTCTCCGTTAGTTCAAGGAACTGAGAAAATATTGTAGATCAACCCAAAAGTGATGAGTAGGATTTACTGGCTCTGGTTGTTTATGCTCATTCTTCAAATCAGAAGTTAAAGGGAAAGTCTACAAATTACAGTTCTTATAACGTGTCTTAAAAGCATTGAGAGCTGAGAAACTAGTTCCTCAGAACCTATAATGGAATACACAGAGGCAAAAAATTATAATCTAAGGCCCGATTTTATCAACATGCATATTCAACAAAGACTTTGACAAAGCTTTTCTATTGGATGTTGCTTTCTGTTGGGTATTGCGGGCTAGGTTAATAAGTATCATCCAATAGTATTTTATCAATATTGGAAACAAAACGTCAAAACTGGATACTGGATGACACTTTCATTAAAAATATTTTAGAATTCATGGATCAAAATCATATCAGAAAATCAGAACAAAGTGATTGATTTGCAAATTAATGCTAGATTTTTAATGTTTACCTTATAATTATTGTATAATTACCAATTGCAATTACAGTCAGATTGATAATAGACTGGATGCATGTTTGTTATAGAATAGACCTTCTTATAGAAATATTCACAGAGGATGTAAAGATTGTAGGCACTGCGTAAAAGGCACCGTAGCGCAGAAACACATTTAGTTAAAGCACCTTATTCACTTTCGGGCTATATGAAAGGTTTCTAGTTTAGGAAAAATAAGGATATACGTTATACTTTTGCCAGATCGCAAGGCTTTGCTGTTAAGCAGGATAGGCAACCAGTAATGCACGCTTGCATCGTGTGTGTCTATAATAGCTTTGTGAAATGCAATAAAATGTTATTTTTACCCTTTTTCACTATAATACAAAGGTATATTGGAGGTGTTTATAATTATTATCGATTGTAAATTATTGTTTTATCAAAATAATGCAGTAATTTGAATTTCTTGTCATCATCATCATTAAAATAACAGTACATTTTATCCAGTGATCAAATTTGTCGGTTTTGAGGAATTTAACTGGTTGAGATTAGCAATTGCTAAACTCTTTGTTAAACAGGAAAATGCAAGTTTTTACCCATTTAGGATGGAAAATCAGAGTTGAAAATATACTAGAGGGTTCACAATGGTCGATTATATATAAAGCATGTCTTTTTTCACCTTTTTGAAGTAAATTTCAGGAGAAATCAATAATTTTCAGGGAACTTTGACAGATGCAAGTTCTTGGATGGGCTGCTCTGATTGGTCAGAACCTTTGTTAAAATGCCCGTGTTGATAAAATCGGGCCTAAATGTATTACTTATTCCAGTAACAACTGAACGTAGAGGTAGTAAACAAACCACTTCAGCATGGCGTGCTCAAAGCCATCATCTTTTGACACTTCAGACTCAGACATTGCCAACTAACCTGAAAATTATTCCAATGCAACCCATGTTACAAACACTGCTCTGCACTGTCCCATCTCAAAAAACTGTTAACCTACACTCGAATATAGCACAGCAAGCCGTAAAACTTCACTACAGTTACCAACAAATAGCGAATTCGATTTTATTGACCAAGCATAACAGACGCACAAACAAAACAAACGTTTGACAGTCGGAGGTTACCGTAAACAAATCGCAGGATAATTACATAGGCGTTGCCACCCCCTCAAAATTTATGTAAGACAGAATTTGCGTTAATGATGAAGAAACATGCAGTAACGCAGTAGAGGTCAACATATCTATTGATTTTGCTGTAATCATTTCTGAACCATCAAAATACCGTCTTTTTTAACGAGAATGGAATATTTCTGGATACTATACAATTAAGACGATAGTAAACAATTATGATTGCCGTATCTGGTGGTCGATATGACAACGTAAGAAAAGATGTTGGCCTATTAGAATTAGTTGTTTACTACCTCTATGTTCAGTTCAGTGAGGTTCAATCTTAAGATTCATAGCTAAAACAGTGCAGCGCGTCTGTCGGGTCAGCTAGTAGAGAAATAAAAAAATGTTACTACTCTCAGAACTACACAAGGGTCTTATGAGTTAGAGATATGTGAGTTCTGAATTTTCTCATTATGAATACAGCTTAAACTTCGCTGAGGATATGTCTATTTTCATGTTCACATACATACGTAAATGAATAGCTAAAATATCCAGTGGTGAGTTTCAAAGGATGGCCCACATTTCTGTGTGTATATGCATAAAGTTTTCAAAAGAGCATATAAAAGCATGCTGCATGAATAAAGTCTGATAGACGACAGCGGACAGACGAGCCAGTGTTTCGTAACGACTGCGAATGCTTTGCATCACGAAATGAGCACATCGCTACGCTGTCCCTTTTTTTAGAAAATGGTGGACTGCAAAAGGAAATGTAATACGTACGAGTATGATGAGCTGGAAATAAAATTTTTCGCATTTGCATCGAGTGTTAAATACACAGCGGGTTAAAAATATCGGAATAGTGTTTCTAAAGAAGAAAAAGGTTAGTTTAGGTACAATAGGGTACTTGCAGAAAAAAAAATTATGTCACTTACGCGTTCCTTAGAGCCTAGTAAACATGACAAAATCACTTGTTTGGTTTTTTGGAATCGGCTGTGAGAGATATTCCAAAAACTATTTCAAATGCCGCGCAAACAACCTCTGACGTCAGTGATATCCTATAGTGATGGGATGTCAAGTATTGATATTCGATATCGATAGCCAGTGCTAACCTAACATTTTGACATTGATCATTATAACCACAAAACACAGTCACACACAAAAATATAAAAGTCAAAAGAATAAAAGTTAGGCTAGATTACTAATTCACTTTCTAGGGATGGGCTTGAATTAGATTCTATCCTTGAATTCATTCATAATGGGATGCGCCGAAATAAAATGATGGCTTCGATTAGTTGCGAATCTCGGTCACAAACAGGATGAACTGTGATACCTATCAGATATAAAAATGTATTGCAACGAAAATGCTAGTGGGTTAATTGCCTTTTTTAAATATTTAAGTATCAATAAATTGAGTCGCATTGTTAAAGAATTCAGATCATCTCTAGTTTGCAGTTGAAACTCACTGACCTGCGCTGTAGCAGTATCGATTTTCGATATCGATAAGATACCTGTGACGTCAGTCCTTGTTTTAGGTCACGTGGAAAAATTTGAATATATCCTTATTTTATTTTGCAAATATCATTTTTTGGCCGTCAGTAAAATCATGTTTTTTGTTTCCTACTGCTTCTTGATATGGTTTTCTTTACGCTATGTATACCCCCGAGATGATTTCACGACCTCTGCAAGTACCCTGTTTCTGCGTGCTATTCCAAAACCGGTAGTAACATAAAAATACTTTTTCGGAGAAATAAACCTACCAATGAAAACATGTTATTACACATCTACTCTACTGAGGACCAAATGATGGAAAAGTCACTTCACTCGTTTTACCATTAGCGCGGAATCCATCGAAAAGTTTACATTCGTCGGAAGATTGATACCTGAAAGGTGAAAAGCCATGTACAGAGTTGGTTCTACCGCGATGCATCACGATCGTCTTTTGTTTCGAAGTGGCGCTTGGCACAGCTGTAGCTGGTGGAGGGGATGTCCAATTACTGAACTTCGATGAGCCAATATTAAAAAAAGTTTGGGCTCCACAAGCAGCATTAGTGCCTAGCCAACGATACAATAGGCAGGTAAGTCCTACTCAAGATAATATTGATTTATTAGCAGGGTAGTTGTAAGAAAATAAATTTAGTTTGGTGATTTGAAGATAACCTACAGTTTAGATAAATCTGCATAGAAAAGGAAATCTATGCTGAAATGACTACAGATACTGGATACAGTTACTTCTAACAAAAGTCGTTGCATTTCCCAGAGGTTTTTGCTTTCATATGAATGCAAAAATTAGGCTTGAATAATAATAATCATAATATTAGAATAATAATAATAATAATAGTACTTGAAAACGATTGATACAAACTATACTGGGACGTTGAAATACATACAGACAAGACTATCCCAGCCAATAGACCAGATATAGTTTTCCAGTCAAAGGCCGACAACATTACCTATTTGATAGATGTTGCCATTCCCAATGATGTGAACATCCAAAACACCTACGCTGGGAAGATATCTAAATACACGGACCTTGCGACGGAAATGAAACGACTTTCGAAACAAAACAAAGTCACAATTGTCCCCCTCATTATGTCTGTCTCAAGTCTTACACCAAACACGTTTACACAACACCTTCAACAGTTGGGCCTAGACGAAAAGTTGCACAAAGTATTCCAAAAGTCTGTAATCCTGAAGACCTGTAATATTGTTCGATCCTTCCTAAATTCCGACCAATAGTAGTCCGGGTGTTGACTTGGCACAGCCCGTCAACACCTGTTGCTACCGCAATTATGCGAGAGGAGCTTAAGAAAGTCAGATGAAAAATAATAATAGAACTTTATTGCCCAACAGATGTAAATCCTTTTCTGAGCAATAACCTGAAATACTATCACACTTATATTCTACCTCAACAGTTAAAAAATTAACATATTTCTAGTACCTGATTTTAACTCAGGCGCGGCACTTGCGGTTGTGCGACGGTGACGTCACTACACCTCTCCGACCGGCGCGGCGCGGCATCTTGGCCACGCATTGTACGGGTGCTTGGTGAATAATAACGCTGCGGCGCATTCTACTTGCTATGCAAGCTTTGTGAACTGCATACGCGTCTATTGGATAATTTATTTAATTGTTTCATCGATAATGAATACTTACCAAGCTATTCGAATTCGTTGATACTGAGTATAATAATGGTAGGAGGACAGATGAAGAAAAATTATAAATATTGTAATGTTCCCCAATCTGGAAATACGACAGTGACCACTCCTGATGAATTTTTTATTGGTTTGCCACGAAATATAAAAATCAGGAAATTGTGGCAGAGAGCTATGCGTCGGAATGAATTTGTTAGCGATAAGTCAACAAAGTACTCTGTGAGGACCATTTTAATATATAGGTATTTTTATAACTAAGTGAATTGTATTATTATCAAGAATCCGCATTTGTGAATCCCATTCTAAAGGTATATTGACGTCAGTTGTTAGCAGATTTTGCTGGTACTGGTACACTAAAATATAAAAGATATAAGTAGATTTTTTAATCCAAATACTGTATTAATCATATACCTAACAATTATAAAAGCATTGGAGAAATCAATTCTCATTGATATGTGGAACATGTGAAAGGCTGTTTTCAGCCCTTTGATGTAACCAAAATTCATATGTATTTTGATTATGTAGACAAAATTGTTTTATATTATGTTATCTAGTTCTTTGTGTCTCACATTTCTGTATTTTGGGTAGAAAATCGTGGGTACTTAGCCTACAAAATATCCCTATTTCAAATGTGTATCACAGTCTTGTATATTTTCTTTAAGTTTGAGGAAGATGTTGAAAATTACATGTGTTACAAACTAATGAAAGATGTAAAACTTAAGATGAAACCGGAAGTAGTTCCGCACGTTTTTGTTTGTCAAAAAGACCAACAAGCCTTACACGCTAGAGATCCTCGGAATGTTTTCCTTAAGACAACGAAAATGAGATTTAGATGAACCTAGTACCAGCACAAAAAAAACTCGATGTTCGTCACCAAGCAGCGAATCTAGCACCAATGTTTCGCAAGCAGAACTAGAATGTACTGAAAATAACGAGAGAGGGAACGTTGGAATACAGATAAGTGAGTCCAAGTCAATACAAAGGCCAAAGTTATATCAAAATATGTTGAGTGCAATATACTAAGGCAGCCACTAAGGGAAGGCAGAAACAAATGCCATTAAAACATATCCCAAAATAATGTTACTCCTTAACCAGTGGTTCGAGTTCGGATCATTCAACAAGGAACTTGTAGTAAAGCGAACTGCTTTTCTTATAGAAAATAATCCGAAAATTTATATCGGCATACCCATTCACTCATTATTTATAATTAATATGCTTGCTTGCTACAAAGTTGACAAAAATCGAAATATTTGTAACTTTGAAAAAATTGAAACTTAATCTTCCACATAAAATTATAGCAGACGATTTCTGTATATATCAACAGTTTGCTCAATAATTAAAAAAAAACCGTTCCAAAATTAGTCGAACATTTAAAATTATTTATTCGAATTTCCATCCAAAAACCAAGAAACTCAATCCTGCAGTAATTCTCCTGGTCAGAATATAAAAAAAGCAACATTATCAAATATCTTATAGCTTGTACTTCTGATGAGCTTATTTCCTACTTATCTAGAGGTTTTGAGAACTACCGATAAAATGATTGTAGAAGAATCTGGATTTTTGAATGTGTTAGAAAAAACCACCCGATCAAACAAAAGACCAAAGCACGACCAAACGTATTACAAACGTATGCTGGGCGTTGTCGCTGTACAGCCGCCAGCCGGTCTGGGCTCGCCGACAGACCCAATGACGTCACAACGATGAATTTTGAGTGCATGAAATATTTTAATATTTCAAGACGCGTAACTTTTTCAATTCTCATCCAATTAAGTTGAATTTTTGTTGTATGTTATATGTAAGTAATACTTCATGAAAATAGGCATAAATATGGTTATTGGAATTTCACTGAACGACCCTATAGTTAGCTGGATACAAGGGCACTCAAATTCCAAAGGTAAATGTTATGGGACCAGTTGGTAAAATGCACTGCATAGCAACTTATTCCCATTTCAGAGAAATCTTATCATCAGAAGCCTCCTGCAATCAATATTTCCTCTTAAATTTTAAAATTACTAGACAGCAACCTTCAAGCAAAGCTCTAACGTCAGCAGCCAAGCAGCAGGAGCCGCTTCTCAAAGGCTGACGTTGTTAGGTCGCCACCGCCACATAATGACACGTCATCTGAGTGTATACAAACACCACTAAAGCAAAACTATCCCGTCTGAAACTTAATTTGTGAAAGGTCCTCGCTGGGCCTTTGATAGGCGGCCATTGCAATTACCGATTTTCGATTGGAGCGCCTTTGATAGGAAATATCGGAAACAATGTATACCGGCTTTGAGTTTGTTGGGTTTCGCGAATGACCGGTTAGTTACGCAACAAAATGTGCAATTTCAACTGATTTGCTCCAACGCGTCGCGAAGTTTCGTATACATAGTATTTTGCAATGTATGTATAACACGTGTATGTATGACACGTTTGACAATATTTGATAGGCGTGATGGAAGAGTCTCTTCAACTACAGACGGAGTCTACGTCAAATTATTTGAGGCAGGTAAGCATTCGAGTCGAAATAGTGAAGGAAGTACTCCGACCACCACCATAAGCGTGAACTCGAGAATGGCAGAGGTCAAATTTCATCGAGATTTAAAAAGCATCCTCCAAAAACTGAACACCAATAAAGCTACTGGTCCTGACCAAATTCCAGCCATTGTCCTTAAACGCAGTGCCACTGAGCTTGCACCTATTCTTTGCAAGCTCTTCAAACTTTCGTATCAACGAGGCGTGTTTCCCGATTCGTGGAAGATTGGCTGCGTACAACCCATCCCTAAGAAAGGCGAAAAAGCTGATCCCACCAATTATAGACGTATAGCTCTTCTCAGCATTATGTCTAAGTTTATGGAGACTGTCATTAACAGCTCCTGAAATACCTCGAGAACAATAACATCATAAATGATCGCCGATATGGCTTCCGTAAGCACAGGTCTACAGGTGACCTCCTTGCCTACGTCACTCACTTGTGGAACAGAGCAATAGAAAATCATTGCGAATCCCGTGTTGTTGCACTTGATATATCGAAAGCTTTCGACAGAGTATGGCATGACGGACTTCTGGTCAAGCTTGCTGCTTATGGACTACCACCTGGCCTGCGCCAGTGGCTGAATAGCTTTTTGAACGACCGATCTCTGTTTGTTGTAGTCGAGGGCTGTTCATCAGACGTATTTTCAATAAACGCCGGTGTTCCTCAGGGATCTGTCCTATCCCCTACACTGTTTCTGCTGTACATCAACGAGCTGCTGGAAATAACATCCAATCCAATCTACAGCTTCGCAGATGACAGTACATTAGTGTCATGCATGGAACCAGGCAACCCACTATCATCCCAGAAGACGGTACGTCGGCGACAGCAGCATGCCTCACAGATCAACGCAGATATCAAAACAATAGTCGAGTGGGGATTAGCAAATAAAGTACAGTACAACGTACAACAACACTTACAAAGAAGTCTCCCGATGGCTTACCAACCGTGGAAATGGAGGGTCCCACCATAGTCGTATCACCTTCCGTCTAGCTTTTGGGAATCAACATCAACAATAACATGTCCTGACACGACCACGTCGTCATTATTGCTAAAACAGCATCCCAGAAGCTTGGAGTTTTGTTCCGCTGTAGGAAGTTGTATACACCAGAGCAACTACTGCTGCTCTACAAGGCACAAATCCGACCATCGCTGGAGTATTGCTCCCATGTGTGGGGATGCGCTCCGAAGCACTCTCTAAAGCTTCTGGACACTATCCAGAAAAGAGCGATTAGACTAGTCGATACGCCTAACCTCACAAAGGACCTCCACAGCCTAGAACATCGGAGGAGGGTGTCTGACCTATCCCTGTTTTACAGATTATATCACGGAAAATGTTTGAGTGAGCTCTCTCAGATAGTAACACCACAGGCCGTCCGAACCAGAAAAACTAGAGAAGCTCTGCGAGCTCATCCTTACCAGGTCGAAGTCCTTACTCCCCAAACTAGTCTCCTCCAGAATTCCTTCTTTTGGAGAACTTCGACGCTGTGGAATCAGCTGTCGGGAAATTTGTTTCCCGACGGCTACAACCTGCAGCGTTTCAAATCTAACGCGAACCGATACTTATCCTCTCTCAGCGCTTCTACAGCGCCATAGGCTTTCAGCCTTTGCGGGAGGCCGACCATAAAAAAAAAATATGTACACTTTATGTTCTCTATGTTCTCTAATGTGGTCCGTTCCATTAAAAAATACTTCAGAAATAACACATGAAATGTCTGATAAAACACCACAATAAAAATAGGTCGTTGAGATGATAAGAAAATTCAAATACCGTTCCGTGAGTCTCCTTATACTGGCCGAAGCTACGATTCTTCAATTGCACAAGCACAAGTTGGTGCTCAACATTTGCTGAATAGACGGACCGAACTCGTATCGCGTGCATTGAAATTGACTTTGGTTTTGATTTTAAAGTCGAGCTCTCGCACAGGTCACTCTCAGTGGACTAGGACTACTAAGGTTATCTTTTTGCACTACCTTAACCACGAAATTGGTAATTAATATTCTGTATCTCTCAATACATAACGATCAAAAAAACGTTGCTTTTATTTCCCACTCCGATAGTTCGGGTGATCGCAGAAATTTTCGATTTTGAGGCATTTTATGATATCAAGATAAGGAAAATCCACGTTACTCAATTAAGATTTTAATGATTTTGGTTTGATTGATAGACCAGTCAAGCGTGACGAATGGCGGAGACAACCACACAGGAAGTTCCTGGAACTGGGTTAATATAGGTACTTATATGTTTTCTGAACCCTTTTATTCATGGCCATATTGAATATACAGGGTAGGCCACTTAAGCGTATACGGAGGATAGCGGCTAAAGTTACAAAAAACGTTTTTCCATAAGAATTGAGGTTTTGAATAAAATTTTGTTTTGTCATAGATGGAAAGATCATACATAAGTTTTATAACAAAACTGTTTTTGTTTTTTCTTTTTTTTCGCGATAATTCAAAAGTTATATAAAAATAAAAATGGGTTGTTGAATCGAGTACCGAAAACACGCCGATGGCTCCCGAACCCGTGTGACGTCACCATGGCGGTAAGTATGCTGCTTTGACTGCTTTGACCAACGACGTCCTACTCCGATACTAGATTCTAGATTCCCAGAAAATCGCGAAAATACATACTGCTAAGCTGGTAACTAGTGCATATTTGTTGCAACACAGTCGATGAATGAAGTATGCAGCTCGAGACGAAGTCTACGATCGGAATAAATATGTTTTTGAATGTTTGAAGTCAGATTACAGATTCCAGTAAGTAAGTACCTAATCAAATATGTTTCGTTTAAAAGATCTCCTCAATCGAAGGATGGCCCAGTGGTTAGAGAGTCCGCTAGTGGATCTCAGAGTTTTTGGATCGAAACCAGGCCTTCCAACTTTTCTTTTAATTTTTTTATCAAAAAATGTATTGATATGCTTTTTGCACTTGTTACGCACATTTTTTCTACGATCAACATAAATATGTGTTTGAATCAAATTTTGTTACACATATTACTTGCACTTCGTCACTACTTCGTGTGAATTTTTTTGTTGGAAGTGAGCTGTTCAGTCTTTTCCTAAAACACTTTCAACTTACTCATCGTAGCTTGTCGTAGAAAAAAATCGCGAAATTGTACACAAAAGACCACATCTTGGGGTATATTCCGAGCATGTTTCCATCGGAGTATTCGGAACGCGGCGTCCGCAGCTGAAACTATCCTTTGTGGTAACGAGAAGAACTCGCAAATCGAATTGCAGAGACGGTTCGGGAATCTACATACATTTGCGGACGGACCGGTGAGCGCCGTTCCAAGCAACCCTGCCCCCCCCCCCCCCCTCCCTCGTGTGGCTGATGTGCATATATTGGGTTAAGATATGGGCCGACGAGGACGTGTGAGCTGGAGGTGAAAATTCTGTTTGGTAGCTCCACAACGGCTAGCTATGGACCGTGAATACGGAATACGGCTCTTCGCCTATACAGGGTGCGACTAAGCCTATAGCACAGTAGAGTCATAACCAGTAAATTCACTCTCGCCAAAACACGCATTCATTTTTCAGCCAATCTACGTATCGCCGCTCACAGTCTGAGTCAGAAAAAATTCACCGCCGTCGCCGCGGCCACAGCGCATCATCAGGTTTATATGCCGCCGCTTCCGTTCAGAACCGCATTGAGTAGCATGGTAAATTTTGGTCAGTGGGGTACATTGCAAAATGATGCTCTTACTCGATTGCTCTTATCATTATAACAGAAACTGTGCTATCATAATACAAAAAATGCACGAGAACTCGGGCTGCTTCTCATTGTACTTAGAAGAATTATCAGACTAATGATATGCGGTATTTTTATTTGTGAGGGTTTTTATTCACATAGCAAAAATTTCAATCAAATTGCTTGTAAAGGTAATTCAACATAAATGTCTCTCATTCATAGAAGCAGTGAGGACTACTTTAACAGCTAACAAGAAAAGTATTCACTCCATCAAATTTGACATAATCGAAGAATCATTGGACATAAGGATATAATAATCTAAATACTATTTATTCAAGAAAGACGATATTTTTGCAGTTAAGCATTAAAAAATTAAGAAACGACAAGAAAACATAGAGTATTACGTTATGGACTTGATGAAATGTTTGACAAAAAATAAATAGCTATACAATACAAAAGAAAGTGCATTCGCACATAAAAATAAATTGCGGATTTTTTTTAGCCTATGACAAGGATTTATTAGGTGAAGGATGACAAGGGATGAAAAGCTTTGAGGCAATTGTAATAGTGACTTCCTTTATATCATTGACTTTTACTGGAATATCCTTATAAAAATCTTCGTTCATGAGCTTATAAATGACCGAAAATTCACTCACGTCGCCAAACAACCAGTTTCCTATTTCGATTGGGCAGTTTAAAGTATCTGTTAGCATATTTTATACTATAATAAATCCTTATCCTAGCATATATGTAAGTTGTATAGAAATCCGTAATTGAAATCTTTACAGAGATGATGGAGGTTTAACAATTTAAAGGCACATACCAACCTCTTGGCAGTATTATTTTTGACCCAAATGTTTTCGAAATTTTTCTGAAATATAAATTCCATTGGTGCAATCTGCTGAATGAAACCATCATGTGGCATGTATAAATCACCAAACAGGTGTAATTACGTTTTTCTGAAGGCCTTATAAAGCGTAAATATAGAAGTTCCATCCAAGTCATCGCAGCAAGCATTCGCATGATTGATGGATGTTTGACACGAATGCTTAGCTAGACATTTTCGGACTAAATATCTACCGATGTATTTTTTTTCCAACTCATCGGCTGCACATCGCCTTACACCACTCATCGTCGACAAAAATCAAAGTACGGCACTGTATCGCAGAACCACTCTCGTGTAGTGGCGTCGCCTGCTCAAGTTCGATTGATACGTCTGGGTCCCCAGAACGTCCCGCCAAGGATGCGCGCGGAAAGCCACTCGTCTGACAAATATTGGCGAGAGTGAGAGTACTGGTTGTAACTCTACCGTGCCTATGGTAAACCAACGTGGTGCGAGTATACATGGTGTGCTCGCCAGCCGTACGAAATTGCGATCGCTCTGCGCATTGCGTCAGCAACGGAGATTTTTCGCGCGGGGAACTATTAGACGTGGTGATACCACGGCCCGTTTAATGGCGTTTTAAATAGAATCGCTAACGATTTTTGTTTAATTTACTTTGTATTCCTCATTTTGAGTTATAGAAGACTGAAATTTGTATACATAATACCAAATTGTGCAGTTGTCGGTTGTAAAAACCATAGTAAAATGAAAGAGACAAATGTAAAATTCTATAAGTTCCGGAAAAATTAAAAATCTCGCAATGCAATGGAGTAATGCTTGCCGCCGAAAGGACGAAATTAATATGAAAAATGGTAATCATTTCACAAATTAGCATTAAACGTTTATTAAAACTGAAATTTTTATGGTACATCCTCGGAAAATATTCACTTGCCGTATTTTCAATGAATAAATATGCAGAAGAAAGCAATGAGTCGTGCCTACTTGAACCATTACAAGTCAAAAAATTAGTTTCTAGTAATTCTAACATCGAAGCTGATGACGTGTGCTTTACTCAGGAGTTTTTCAAGAACGTTCTTCTTGACAGCGATATTGTTGGGACAGAGAATGCTTCAAATGATATTCATTTTTCCAACTTTACCTTTCATAGTTCACATTATGACCTAGGTAACTTTATTTCTGAGGAACATGACCTTTTGTGTCAACTGGAAAAAAATAAAATGCCAGACACGATTTCCAACGAGGGACTGAAATTTATTGCCGGATATGTGGCCTACAGATTCAAAAACGAATATCCTAATCTAGCTTTGGGGGCGAAAACCAAATTTCATTCTTCTAATCGGGCCCCAGACTGGATTGAGTTTCTATCTAGAGTCAGTCTTTTATATCCAAGTGAGGAGATGACTTAAGTAGCCCGTTTTGGTTGAGATAGAGTTCGATAAATTCCATGGACAGTCGTCTTCTAAATAAACATATTTAAAAAATTATTAGAGATAGACCCCAGTGGAAAACATCAAACAGTTTCCTGATAAAATTTACGAATGAGAATATACGTCAGACTCAGACATTTAAACAAAAGGGTTAGTTTCGAAAATTGTAGGCGTAAACTTAGGAAAAAAATGACCAAATTTACGAATAAATAATACATTTTTGTAGAAAAAGTCATTAAATTACCTATTTTATACTTCTCTATAACATAATTGTCAAATAATTGGCTATTGAACTCCTTTAATCTATCACTTTGAAATTAAAATATAATCCATCATGTGGTATTCCCGCCGGCTCGCCGACAGAAATACTCGTTGCTGACGTCACAGCGTGCCGGCGCTCGGACGGCTGCATGCGCGTGAGCACACCATGTTTATTTACACTATGATAAACCAACTTCTGAAACATATCCTTTCATCATCATAGTCACAATGTCTTAACAGACATGTTGTGAACTCGTAAAATGCATTAAGTCGGAGCTAGAGTATTGCCGACATGAATACTATCAATAGTTTTGAGAACTGTAGCTCGCCATCGTTCGCGATTTACTGTCAGTTCAGTGGCGCTCTTGATACTCATATCTAGCAACTGTTTCGTCGTATCCACCCAGCGTGTAGGCGAACGGCCACGGCGCCGCTCACTCGGGGCGTGACCCTGAACTACGAGTTTCTCCATATTGTCGCTTCTTTGAATATATCCGAAGCATGTAAACATTCTCATCGACACAATGGAGGATAGTCTCTTTGGATTACCGAGCTCATCCAGTATGGAAACATTGGTTCGATGAGCGGTATAAGGAATTCTCAGCATTCTCCTCCACGTCCCCATTTCAAAAGCATCTATGCGAGCTCGATCTACCTTTTTAACAGTCCACATTTCCGAGGCATACAAAAATATGTAGAACACAAGAGACTGAACCAGTGACATTTTGGTAGCTTTAGCGATGTTATGGTCACGCCATATTTTAGTAAGCTTTGTCATGGCCACCCGTGCCTGTTGAATACGCCGTCGAATCTCATTCTCACAGCTACCTGAATTGTCGATCAAAGAACAGAGGTTCACAAAACTTTGAACTACCTCACAACGGCCTATTGACTTTATTTCTCGATGATTGTCATGCTCTCTATCTACGATAATAACCTTGATCTTGTTGTAGTTAATACCAAGATCATATGCTGCACTGTGTTGTTCTAAAACATTCAATAGAGCTACTAGTTCTTCCTGAGAAGCAGCAATAAGGTCTTAACTATCGCCTTCTGAAATATTATATATGTAGTTTGAAAATAGAATGAGTTATGCGAGGAATTGTGAGTCCGTGTTTTACATGGCAAATACGTATGTATAAATGTGTGTATCCAGGCCCCTTAACTTTATTCTTTACATTGCATGTCATGTAATGATATGTAATGATAAATAAAATGGACAATAAATTTCAGCAACACTTTCAAACCTAGGTTCGTTATTTACTGAAAAGTTTATTAGTGGACAGAATGAAAAATATTGTAATAACAAAGCTATATAGCCGTCTATACGTGGCGAATTTCTAAGCTTTCTATAAAAGCAGATATGTTCATATCTAGGATTTGAATATATTTGTGTAGAGTATGATTATTTTGATATCTTTACAAATCATATTCAATAAGCTCACAGAATTCCAACCGCTGTTTTCATACAACACGGCGCACTCGGTCCCTTTTCCCTGAAAACCCAAACTCCCCGAAGTTCAGAACTTCCGTAGGCGGCCATGAGACAATTGACGATCGCCGTCCATGCGGAAAACTCCAGATTGACAATCGGTGTAGTCGTACGTCACCCGCCGATATTCTTTTGTCCAGCGACGGGAAACGGCTAATGGGATGTGAGAATGCAGACATCGAGATGCCATGCCATCCCTTAGTAGAATTCCACACTTCCCGCATACAGGGTAATCAATGGAGTTAGTTATATCTGAATCATCGAGGTAGAATCCCAAGGAGACGCTATAAGGTTCAATTTCGCATAACAAAAACGGTAGCAGGAGGCGTGGCTAAGCGTGGTAACAATATGGACGCCTCGCCAGAGCCGGATTACTTCTTATGTAAATAATTTTGAAAATTCATTACAATGATGAATTAAATATGAAGTATTGGGTTGATTTTTCAATCTAATGCGAAATTCATAGTTAAGTATATGAAAAAAACAGGCTTTTTAGAGACGACATTCATCATCAAATGAATAACACAACTGTATTATTGCTGCGATACGTTACACTTTATTGAGATAAAGACTACAAATGCGGTCCTGTACATTGTTATTTTTTTGCATACATACCTATGAAATGTAATTCCTGTCGATTTCTTCTTATTCATGCCATCTCTGCTAGAGCAACTACGATAAACACATGAAACCATTATTTCCTTTATGAATTCACTAGAATATCACTTAAAAATAACTAAAAATCTCTGTAAAAACACTCAAAAAAAGCAAACACGAAATTGTCAAAGAAACTTCAGGTGGTTGACATAAGTGTCGAACCAATATGGCCAACTTGCACCTGCTTTTAGCCACGTTATCGCGCCTCCATGGGATTCTACCTCGATGATCTGAATCGAGGAGCAACCTTTAGCTCCTTGAAACTTTATGACGTAGTTTTGGTGCGTGAACATATTTTGTTAGCGCTAAATGAATATCTTCATTTTCATTAATGATCTACTCTCCAGCACTAAAAACTCAATCCACAGTTTTGCTGATGACAGTACGCTGCATGCAGGCATCATGAGCAATAGAGCGATCTCTGTGGTCGAGCTGGAACGCAGAAGACTGGCAGTGGCAGCTTCACTTTCAAAGGATCTCGATACCATTACCGCTTGGAGGCTTAAGAATATGGTAAAATTCATTTGGCGAAGCTCACGTCGTTGCTCTCGATATTTCAAAGGCATTCGATCAACTGTGGCATGGAGCTCTCTTAAACAAGCTCCCGTCTTATGGGCTCCCTGTTAAGCTCTGCGGTTGGCTCGCAGACTTCCCCTCAGGTCCGAAAATATCTGTCGTGGTAGACGGCTTTTCCTCTTCTTTCCATAGCATCAATGCCGGGGTTCCGCAGGGATCGGTGTTGGCTCCGACATTGTTTCTGCTTCACATTAATGATCTACTCTCTAGCACTACAAACCTAATCCACAGTCTTGCGGATGACAGCACGCTGCATGCAGGCATCATGAGCAATAGAGCGATCTCTGTTGTCGAGCTGGAACGCAGAAGACTGGCAGTGGCAGCTTCACTTTCAAAGGATCTCGATACCATTACCGCTTGGGGGCTTAAGAATATGGTTAAATTTAATGCCTCAAGGACCCAGTATTGTACGCTATCAAACAAGAAGTGCCCAAGCCAACACCAGGTTCTAATGAACAACCAGGCTCTGCAAAGGAGTCACTCATTCAAGCTGTTAGGAGTCAACATTACAGAAAATCTGATCTGGCACGAACACGTCGCGTCAATTGCAACAGCTGCTGGTAAAAAGCTTGGGTACCTATTTAGAGCCAGAAAGTATTTCTCACCATATAACCTCCTTACGCTATATAAAGCCCAGATAACACCTTGCCTGGAGTATTGCTGTCGTGTCTGGGGAGCTGCTGCCCCTACTACCCTGTCTATACTAGATGCCGTTCAGAGAAGGGCAATTCGACTAATTGGCGATCCGGCCTTAACGCGCCACCTTCAGTCACTTTCTCACCGGCGTGTTATTGGTGACCTCTCACTCTTCTACCGATATTCCAACGGAACCTGCTCCTCTGAGCTATCCTCTATCGTTCCGCCGCCCACTGCTCCTATCAGATGTACCCGTGCGACCGCTGCACCTCATCCTAAGATGCTCGATCTTCATACATCAAGAACTGAGCGGTACAACCTCACATTTATTCCCAGGGTGTCCAAGGCTTGGAATGGACTGCCAGAAGATGTAATTATTGGGCCTGCGGGTATTGGCCCATTCAAATCTCGCATTAACAAACTTTCCCTAACATAACCCTTTCACAGCAGCCGCGGTACTCTGGTATTTATGACTACCATCTGTATACCTCATGTAATATGGAGAACAATTTATATCGCCCTGTATATCATACCAACGACTCAGATTTCTCTCGACTCGGTTGGGATTCTGAACAAATGGATTGAGAGATATGTTTTCGCTACATATAGATAGCTAGATAAATGAAGTTTTTTTCTGATCAATTTGCCGATGTTTGGTGCAATACTCGCATATGAGCTTTCTGATTTTGTAAGATGTTCTACGTTAGTCTACATGATAGAATTGCCGTTAAGTTTCTATATCCTATATCATTGGCATTTTTAACGACGAGTCATTCACTTGACTTGAATGCAGACAGTAGTACAAGATACTGATTTAAGTAGAACTAAAATAAACGATAGCCGCTGCAAGAATGTGCATCTATATGTTCTACCATAAAGTAAATAATAGGAGATTACTTTTTTCCGCGGTTTGCCAAACTTTCTGGTTCTGACGAAATACAATTGTTGGACGATTTTTATTTTTTCGGTATGTCTACTAACACATCGTCATTTTGGAAACCGTTGCATCGATCTTTATGAACTTATGGCAATAGAATAAGAAATTGTAATAGGCAGTGCTGCTATACTTTTGCAAATCAGTTCATTAGCAATTGAGTTATTATTAAGAACAAAAGAGTTTCAGGACCCATTCTATCTTTCTTTAGCCAGAAGTGTAGTACAGACTTACCATTCATTTACAAAAATTTTGGAAAGGAAATTTGCTTTAAAATGTGCCTTATGTTATGTACATATTCGAATCTATACGTATTTATATGCGTATATAATACTCGCATTTATAGCGAGCCCCCCCAGCCCCAAACCACTCCAATTTCATCCCCACCCAAAAAAATAGGTAGAAAATCATCAGTAACCCCTAAAACGGCAAAAACGAAGTTTGAGCTGTTTTCATATTTTTAGTTTTTTTTTATTGCTACGCTGCCACTGACAAGACTTCTAACAACCATACGCGTATTCCAACCTCACCATGGTAGTAATTCTGAGTCAAAACTTCATTAAAACCAACTTAATAGTTTCCAGGTTACAAAATACAAAACGATCTAAAGCAATAAATACTCGTATTTATACAGAAAATTCCCTTAGTTTTGATAATAGGTTAGGCAATGTTTGGATGGACCTAAAAAGTTGATTTATGTCGCTAGACCTTCCTTCGCAGGTTAGTGAACAGCCTATTATGAATACAACAAATTTTTCAGCTTTTTAACCCCCCACCCCCAACCGCCCCAATTGCACCCCCACCCAAAAAAATTCAGAAAATGATCAGGAACCTTTACAACGCTTAAAAACGAAGTTTGAGCTGTTTTTGTATTTTTAGTTTTTTTATTATTTTGGCGCCGCCACTTGCACGATTTATAAAAATCATACGCATTTTCCATCCTCGCCACGGTCATAATACGGTGTCCAAACTGCATTAAAATCAATTCAACAGTTTCGTCGTTACACAATATAGAACGATCTGAAGTTGTTGTTCACACCAGAAAAAATTCTAAGTCCTTTGGTTTCTGTAATAGGCAATGTTCGGATGGACTTTATATATGTCACTAGGTCTTCCTTCACAGGGCAGTAGACAGTCTATTATGAAAGCAACATATTTTTCAATTTTACAACCCCCTACCCCCCAACCACCCCAATTTTACCCCCACCCAAAAAAAATAGAAAATGATCAGGAACCCTAAAACGCCTAAAAACGAGGTTTGAGCAATATCTAATTTTTTTTATTTTTTACTTATTACTCCGCCGCGCCGCCCATGCACCGATTTTCAAAATTGTAGGAACATTACCTACTACGACCCCACAGCATATCGCTGCCCGAATTTCATCACAATCCATGCAGCGTTTGCTGAGATTACGTGGCTAGAAAAATGCGTACAGACAGACAGACAGACCGACGGAAATGAGTGACGTGGATTTTCGTTATGTAGACATCATGAAACGCCCAAAAAGCGTATTATCTCAAAATCGAAAATTTTCGCGATCACAATACTTCCCTCACCTATCGGTGTGGGAAGTAAAACATCCCAAATTGACTACTGTATAAACCAGCTGAGGTTTGTTGTGGATAGATCTGTGGTCTTGACTTACTATCACTCTTATTTCCACCCCACCATTTCTTATGGAATAATTGCTTGGGGAGCATCTCACTGTGTCCACAGAATCTTTGTAATTCAGAAGAGAGTTTTAAGAATGATAGCTTCAATTAATAGCAGAGCTCACTGCAAAAATATTTTCATCAATTACAATATACTGACACTGCATTGCATCTATATGTACCAGTTATTACTTTATGTCAAGGAAAATTGCAGTTCCTTTGAGGTACTTAATTCACACAGGTGTTATAATACAAGAAATTCGTCTATTTTGCAGGTCCCTGCACACAGACTGTCGATGACTGAAAACAGTCCCAAATACATGAGGATCAAATTGTTTAACAAGCTACCAAGCCATATGAAACAGGGGAGTACTCATGAGTTTAAAAGAAATATCAAATAGCCTATTACTCCATTAACGAGTTCCTCTTTGATAAAAATATCTAGCTTTAACCTACTTTTGTAGATTTTAACTGTTATATATAAGTGTTTTTGTTACTTTATTGTTCTATTAAATGTTTAAATGTTGTAAATGTTGTTGGTTGCTGTTCTGTTTTTTATGTATTTTTATTTTTATTTGTATCTATACATTTATACATAATGTTTACTTTGACGCATTCTATATCATCGTTGATGATCACTGAATAAAGATTATTATTATTATTATGTAGTACGATTAGAAGAATCGCACTGAAAATCTGTATACTTGCTCGACTGGAACCTCTGATTGCAAAAAGCCTGCAGTAATTAAGCGATGTCGGCCGTGCTGGGCAAGCGGATCCTTTGAGGCGTGCACCTTCCGCCTCTATATACCAAGTGCGGAGATTTCAAGAGGGGCAGCCAACCGAGGGGGTGAGGCGGCGTTGGGACGCACGGCCACCCCCAACCCCCACGGCTCTTAAGACTTGGTAATTAGCAACCCAAAGCAAACATAAGCACCGCCATGCCATAGCCCCTCGTGCTTTGCTCTGGTCGCTTCGACGTTTTACGGCGGGCAGTGGATAGTCCCGTCGGACAAATGCTTCCTTGCAGTGGCAGATCAGGCGCATTAGTAGTATAGTATAGTTTATTTGTCATCAATGTACATCATATATACAAATAAATCAAGCTATCGTCCGCGAGAGCAACACTCTGTATGCGGCCATCAACTTAGTGTCAAGAACGATAAATTTTACATACAAGAATTATGTGTTCTCAAAGATTCCTCTTGTTAGTTCTTTGTCCTGAGGTAAAACCATCCATAGATGAAGTCGTGGGTCCTTCTTATAACTCATTACTTTTGCAGCTTTCCAGCTCACTTGTAAGATTTTGCAGACTTGAAATTTTGACGTGTATAACTTTTGACAAATAAATAAAACATTAGTCGAAGGTTTTTGTCAAATTTAAATATTTTGGACCAGGGTTGAGAAAGTTGAGTTCATTCGTGTTTCCAAGCTACCGGTTTTAGGCAAAATCACGAAATTATAATGTACAGGGTGACCTAATAAGAATGGACGCCGGCAGTATCTCGGTAACCGTTAATCGTATAACTTCGAGCAAAAAATATTATTAGGTAAATCGGCTGAGAGAAATCGCCGGAAAATATTTTCAAGTTCCGCAAGTAGCCGCTAGGTGGCGTAACTGTTACGGTCAATCAGAAAAACGGCTTTTTCTCAAAAAATATATGCAAATTATATTATAAATTCTACCGTCATGCAGACTGAGCAATTCTTGATTTTTTTCTGTTAATCGTTTCTTGCTCTATCTTGTAAGATGTAATGGTGGGGAATGTCATAAAGCTTATTATTTAAATGGCCATAACTTTGGTATAAGTTAACGGAATTAAACAAGCTAGGTCTCGTTTGAAAGAGCTGTTCTTACCTAATAATCTGAAAATTATCCAAGTTTGTCTTGACTTAGTAGCTACAGGGCGATATTTGACATGATAACAATTATCACGCATTATTACGAAAAGTTTAAATGATATGCTTTATATCTTTTAATATAAGTATATAGAGGATAAAATTCTCAAAAAGCCAGCGAAAGATTCAACCTCCTAGATATTTTCAAACCGGAGATATCAGTAAAACAAGTATTCTGACAAGTGTGCTGTGAGTTTCAGAAACAATTGCCGCCCTATAGGGATATAGCCTCCGTTAATCGTTTTAGTAATCATTTTATAGATAATACTCAAGTAAAAACAGTAAATATCATAGTTTTACTTTCTGAAACAACCACAAGGTGGCGTAGTAGGCGCCAATAAGTGCTGTATACAATTTTCATGATAATGGAACTTCTAAAAGGAACAAACAAGAATAAAAATTCAAATCCGGAAATTAATAGATTGCACTGGAAGGCATAAGGCAGTTGTATCCCCGCAACTGCATACTTAAAGATATCAAAGAAAGTCTACACCAATTGAACAAGAGGGGTAAAAATATAAAGTTTCTGTGGGTACCATCACATGCCGGCATACCTGGCAACGAAAAGGCGGACAGAGCAGCAACATCAGCAGTAGTATCAAATCAAAGAACAGTAGCTTGTACACCCTATGCAGACTTAAAGCAATTGATAAAAGATCATATAACCAATCTATGGCAAGAAGAATGGAGCAGTAATCCTAGCAAATTACACGAAATTCTCCCGAATGTTACCACAAAGTTAACTCTCCCTGTAAATAGAAGAGAACAAATTGTTATGTCACGACTACGAGTAGGACACACTCTAGCTACATATAAGCATATATTCGAACAAACTGAAGGTCCAGTCTGTCCAGCATGTAACGAACGGGTAACAGTAACCCACATCCTTATGGACTGCACGTTTTATTTGAACGAGAGAATATCCAACCACCTGTCCAGCGACATCAAAGAAGTACTTCTGCTACAACCCAAAAATGTGGTGAAATTTATCAAGGACATTAATTTATTTTTTAAAATTTAATCAGTATAAATACCTATGTATGAATTGTACCGCCTTCACCGCTAATAACCCTGCGTGGTTGATGCGGTTTCTTGTTTAATTAAAAAAAAAATTATAACTTGGCAACGTCGCAACCTATCCCAAAAATATTTTAGGGTTAAGTATAGATCAATGATGGAAACTAAAAGAATTAAAAAAAAGTTATACTTCCATATAAAAAAATTAAGTTGGTCACTATCCTACTTTCCCGCAACACCCTGTATATTTCAAAATATTTTTAGAATATGCGTCTTCAGTAACCAAATAACTTTTGTATTCGACATTTTCTTCTATCAGGTATACTTTGCGGGATATCGAAGAATTACCCACTAACTGGACACCCTGTATACAGGATGTTACAATATTATAAAAATAAGAGGAATAACCGTCCATCACAATATAAATTTTAACTATTTGTAAGGCTTTGACGACCATGATCTGATAAACTTCGGGTTCTTGGGCTGTTCGACCGGCGTCGACACGCTCCTCCGTCTTCTCGTCGTCACGCTTCGCTGCACGACGTTGCAAGTCAACAAGTCAACAGTTGTAATTTTCTGTATATGTGAGATATTTACAAATATATTTGCGGGGGGGGGACAGCATACCTATGACATGCGAAGTACCTAGGCCGCACAGTAAGACAGGCCGGCATATATATCTATCTCTGTCGTCGCCTACGTCACAAATATCGACCTAGGCCGTCTGCCGCGCTGTCCGATTTCCGCGGGATAACACTGGCAGTACTGGCACTTGTGACTGGCACGTTGTATTCCTGTGCAGACAGCAGACGAGTGTGCATTTCAGTAGATTTGAGCCACACGTGTTATTTTATTATATCGGTAAGGTGAAAGTTTTACTTGATATTCTGATTTGATCTTGTGTTTATTATTTTCGGAATTTTAGCCTTATATAGAGAAACTATACAATAATGCTATCAATGACAATTGTGTGAAATCTATTAAGAAAAGAAAAACTAATGAGCTGTCCAGTACTTAGTTCTTCCGAAAACTAAAATACTATTTATCCTTTCGTTCCCATTTTCTATTACTTTGTGATTTATATGTTTGTTCCCATATTTTGTGTTACCTAAAGACTTATATTTCTGTTATTGTTGTTTCTTACTTCAGTTTATATGACCTACATATTTTTTTATTTTTGTTCATTTGTATTCCTTGGTGATTTATATGATTGTTCCTATATTTTTTAATACCAGAAGAGTCGTTTTTATTTTATGGTTTCTTATTTATTTTATATGACCAGAAAATGTTTTTATTTTTTGTTTTTAGTTCGTATTACTTTGTTATTTACAAGTTTATTCCTATATTTTCTAATAGCTGAGAGTTATTTTTCTGTTATTGTTATTTTTATATGACTTGAAAATATAACCTATTTATTTTTTGTTCCTATTTTGTATTACTATTTGATTTGTATGTTTGTTTCTGTTTTTCAACACCTAAAGAGTTATTTTTCTATTATTGTAGTTTTTTATTTTTTTATATCACCTGCTTAATAAAATGGTTTGAACCAGAATGGGAAATGGCTTATTTTAACTGAAAATCAACATTTTCATTGCTTTATAATAGCCAACTAAGAATTATGGGTAGGTATCTTTATTTTCTTTTATACTTTACAATATAGCAGAACTCCTGATGAGTAAATTATATATGCAACTATGCCAAAAATCGATTTACGGCAAGCTGATATAATAAAAATACCGCGCGCCCCATATAAACACATATAAAAGTCGGTCGAAGTTTGTGACGTCACGCAAGCTGCCAGCCGGCCTGTCTTACTGTGCGGCCTAGGAAGTACAGTGTCAAACTACTTGTCCATATGTTTTTCCTCAGTAGAGAAACCGAACCTTTTTTAGTGACGTACGCCACTGATGGTATCGTGCCACCTTCTCAATTTCAGGAGATTAAATGGATGCTCTAATCGCTGCAGTGGAGATCCGAGAACAATTCCTAATATGCGATAAAAATAATCCACCTGCCAATATCTGACGATTAATACCCACAATATTGTTTCAATAAGACCATTGTTCGCGTCTACCCAAGAAAGACGATATTACGGCTATATACAGTTGTTGAGGAATTAAGCTTCTATTGCTGTTCTATACCTGCAATCCATTATCAGATAATGGATGAGCAGTATCTCTGTTTTATTGTTTTTTATTGCATGGTGCATTGTGTTCAATGAAGAATACTTGAGGCAAGTCGGGGTGGAGTTTGCTTAAAAGGGCCTTCAAACGAGACAGGAAGAGAACATAATAGGATGGGAGCAGGTAGACAGACTTTTCAGATGCTCTTATTCATGGCTGACTCTACTCACTAGGCCGGAGCATTGAAATATGGCAACACTGAATAGCGAGCCGAGCTGGGCCGAGCTTTTATTTGTTTTTAAGTCATTAGCGTAATCTTCCAGAGTAAAAAAGAAGATTGGAACGTGATTTTTAATCTATTTCTAATTATTTACCTGCACAAACGAAACTATAAAGATAAAAGGATGCCTGCAAAGTCTGTAGTACCAGGTTGCACTAGCAATTGTGCTTCCAATAAAGGACATAAACATAAGTGGGTGAAAGGTATTCCTCGTAAGGACTGGTTATATTTATAAGAATGAAGACAATAATTTATAAACATTTCCAAGGATAAGACCGATGTTAAAGCACAGTGTGGTACCTACAATGTTTTCTAGACCTCCGAAATATCACAGAAAAATAAAGTTCTAATAGAACACATCTGGGCACACCTACGAAAAGATTTGATGTGAAGGGGAATCAAGACCAGCAAGAATGGCTTCAGAGTGACCTAATAGTGAATTTTTCTAGCTTAAGTGAAAATTTACAAAGTAAATTGAGTATTCATTTAAGTGGAAGTGGAAGTGGCAGCAGGAAACAAGTTGCGTTCATTTTACTTCCCACACCGATAGGTGAGGGGAGTATTGTGATCGCGAAAATTTTCGATTTTGAGATAATACACTTTTTGGGCGTTTCATGATGTCTACATAACGAAAATCCACGTCACTCATTTCCGTCGGTCTGTCTGTCGGTCTGTCTGTCTGTCGGTCTGTCTGTCTGTCTGTCTGTCTGTCGGTCTGTCTGTACGCGTTTTTGTGTCCTCGTAATCTCAGTAACCGCTGCATGGATTGTGATGAAATTTGGGCAGCGATATGCTGGGGGGTCGTAGTAGGTAATGTTCTTATAATTTTGAAAATCGGTGCAGGGGCGGCGGAGTAATTAGCAAAAAACAAAAAAAATTAAATATTCCTCAAACTTCGTTTTTAGGCGTTTTAGAGGTTCCTGATCATTTTTTACTTTTTTTTGGGTGGGGGTGAAATTGGGGTGGTTGGGGGGTGGGGGGTTGTAAAATTGAAAAATTTGTTGCTTTCATAATAGACTGCCCACTGACCCATGAAGGAAGACCTAGCAACATAAATAACTTTTTTAGGTCCATCCGAACATTGCCTTGCCTATTACAGAAACCAAAGGACTTAGAATTTTTTCTGGTGTAAACATACGAGAGTATTGCTTTAGATCCTTCTATATTGTGTTACAAGGAAACTGTTGAATTGATGTTAATGAAATTTTGACACAGTATTACTACCGTGGCGAGGATGGAAAACGCGTATGGTTTTTATAAATCGTGCCAGTGGCGGCGCAGAAATAATAAAAAAAAGTAAAAATATAAAAACAGCTCAAACTTCGTTTTTAAGCGTTTTAGAGGTTCCTGATCATTTTCTGCGTTTTTTTGGGTGGGGTGAAATTGGGGTGGTTAGGGGGTGAGGGGTTGAAAAACTGAGAAATTTCTTGTATTCATAATAGGGTGTAGGGTAGGGGCTGTGAAGGAAGACCTAGCGACATAAATCAACTTTTTAGGTCCATCCGAACATTGCCTAGCGTATTACGGAAACTAAGGGACTTAGAATTTTCTGTATACATACATACGAGTATTTATTGCTTTAGATCTTTTTGTATTTTGTAACGTGGACACTATTACATTGATTCTAATTAAATTTTGACACAGTATTATTACCGTGGTGAGGATGGAAAACGCGTGTGTTTGTTAAATATCGTGTCAGTGGCAGCGTATATAGCAATAATCAAAAAACTAAAAGTATGAAAACAACTCAAACTTCGTTTTTAGATGTTTTAGGCTGTCCATTGACCTCTGAAGGAAATACTTAGCGGCACCAGACAATTTTAGGGGAGGGAGGGCTGCCGATGATTTGGTTGCAAGGAGATCTCAGACTAAAGCTTCATGCTATGGGAAAATAATAAACTGATATCACAGTAATGTGTGGGAAGTACTGAGTCAATCAACTTGACTCCATTTTTTATTTTGTAGTGTTTGACTACGATGAACCAGACATCAGATGTAGCTGGTATTAGTATCAATGAATATAGACATTCCTTTAAATCAATAAATAATAATTTATTGGTGATTTGAGTTAGATTTTACCACTGTCATTAAGAATATCCTGTTGGTCTCAAATAGAAAATATTTTGACACACTATTTTCAAATAAGTTTTCTGTTGATTTAATGTTAAAACCTTTTCTATGTCCAGCCAAAGAAAGTTTACAATTTTGTGAGAGAGAATAAGTTGCCAATTTTACCACCATCCTAAATATTCCTCAAAACTTTGCAGTTCCTTAAAAATTGCACCTGACAGAAAATATGCCTTACATTAAAACTGTTGCAGAGGGTTTATTATTCTCGGAGAAGTACATTGTTTTACAAATTGATGAAATATCAGCCTTCATAAATGTTCTTGTCATTACAAAAATTATAGGTAGAATATGTAGGACTAAATTATTTGATAGGTATGTTAAATACATACAGCTTATAGGTTGGTAGGCGTAACCCTTCCATCAGGGTATACAGCTCAAATTACAGTCCTTATATATCCACAACAGGTATTGTTCATAATTTTGATTTCAGGCCAATAGGTATAAAAGTAAGTTTTTGGGCAATTACACAAAGCAGTTTTAATGGAAATTGAAAAAGAATACATCAATACACATATAGACGAGATTGTTTTCGACACATTTGTTCATGTAATCAACCTCAAACTGATGAAATTCTGCTTGAATTAATGTTGTTAATGTAGCAAATATTTTTATTAATAATTACACTGAAACAGTTCAAGACAAAATACAGACTGAAAATCTCTAAATCTATATACATGTACATTTTTGCACTGTTACTACTGGCATTTTTCACCATTCTTATTTTTTCAAAAAGTATTTTTCTTAATTTATCAACCGAGATGAACTCTAATACATATAAAATGTAATAATTATTCTGAATCTATAAAACAATTAAAACATCAATGATTATCATGTTTATTTGTTTTTATGAGTTTTTTTCTTTAGTTTGTCATAATAAAGTAAAATAATAGATTTTTAAATCATTTTGGAAATTCGTGAATTATCACCTTTTTACCTTTAACAGTCACGTACGGCGCAAAATGCCCCCATAAGTGCTATTTTTTCATTATTATTTCGAAAGTGCAATGTCTTGCAGAGTTTTTAAGATTAGACTGGAGTTCCAGAACCAGGCATAAGTGTTTTTAATTTTATTTTGAAGATTTTGTTCTCCTGACTAAAAACAGAGATTTCAAACTTTGGGCCCAATATGTACTTAATTATTGTTCGGATGTACAGGTTCTCCTTATTGGATATTAAAACACGCTTAATAGTGAGGACAAGTGAAGAAAAAAATAAAAGCCAAAAAGCATTCTTGTTTTTGTTTTTGACGTTTTCTTGGAAAAACTGGAAAATCTCTAAGTGTTCAAAAAAAAATCATAACTCGAAAACTATCCATAATCGGTACACATACATGGGAGTGTTTTGGATAGGTCTCGGTACGGGCTATCTAAAAAAAAAATTATTATCGTCACCCGATTGGCCGCCCTGTATTGCTTGTCTTAATCGTCGTGGGACACCCTGTATAAAGACAAGACGTCGATTACTACATAATTTTTGAATTATCGGTTACATCCTACACTATCTAACATGTTTGCATCATGCATAAACAGGCCATTTCTGTTATGTCTACCTCATAAATCCTCAGATATATTTTATATTCTCTCAGAGCTGCCGTAGTGGGAACAATCTATGAGCACCGTGTTACAGCAAGTCGTAAAGCAAGCGGATAGCCCTTTAAGTGCTGAATAAATTTTATAGGTGAATTTCTTACGATTTTATGGATAATATACCGCCTGACATGAACCCCAAAAAGTATCTAACTGTTAAATACGTTCCAGGATTGAGCAAAGTGTTTAAACCTTGCAATGTATCGAATTCGATGTATCTGTTTCTTCAAACGAGGTTCCTACTAGTGGGACAGAGAAGTCGAAAATACAGATAAATAAAATACTCAATTAGTTAACGCTAAATGGACAGTAACAAAAAAATATAGATGATATAATGTTCTAGTTTTAACATTTACTCAGTAAATTCAAAGGTTAAAATCTATATAGAACAAGAGAATATTGGCAATACTCATATTTAGTGGCTTTTGAAAACACGTAATCAAAATATGGTTGGGTGTAAATTATATTTCATTTTAAACCTTAACTGGTATTATAAGAATAACTTCCTGTAGGTCTAGAGGTCTATCCAGGTAGGAAGTTAATAAAATGAAGCATTATGGAGCTCTCTATAATCAAATATGAATGTTGAGCAATATTATTCTGTGCTATCGCAAACCTATTTTGGTTACATATTTCAGGCAGGCATAGTAAAGTCCATGACGCTGGAAAGGATATTTGCATACAAAATAGCTAAACAGGGTTTTGTAAACCTTACCGAAGAAGCAATCACTCCAAAATACTTTTTTGTATATCGAATACAGTAAAATAATGATTTTAATGCTTTTGAATTGTGCAACTAAAATGTTCCATCTGAACAGTATAGGGATAGTGACAAATTACTGCCATAAATAAATATACTTTTTTCTTATAATAGCTAGAAATTGAATTTTAGCCGTCTTCTGTCTCAAGAAAAGAAAAACCGACTCGTACATCAAGAACTCAGCCCATTTCATTTCGAAAATCAAAGACATACAGCTGGAAGAATCCGACATGCTGGTCAGCTTCGACGTGGTGTCATTATTCACAAAGCTGCCATTCAACGATGCAATCGAACACATCAAGAACATATTTCCGGAAGACATTACAAACCTTTTCAAGCACGTGTTAACGACAACCTACTTCGTCTGGGATGCCAACATGTACGAACAAATTCAAGGTGTAGCCATGGGAAGCCCTCTAAGCCCGGTAGTAGCGAACTTTGTAATGGAGAAGGTCGAGCAGGCAGCCTTGAAGAGCGCTCAATACAAGCCCAAGATATGGCGCAGATTCGCGGACGATGCGTTGGTTATTTGGAATCACGGAAGAGAAAAGCTAGCAGAATTTCTAGAACATCTGAACTGCGTGCATGAAAACATCAAGTTCACCATGGAGGTAGAAAAAAACAAAAAACTCGCCTTCCTTGATGTTCTTTTAACAAGAAAAAGAGTTACATTAGGACACAAGGTATATAGAAAGCCAACTCATACTGGCCGGTACTTACATAAAAAATCAAACTACCACCCATCCCAGAAGAACGGAATTATTAGGACTTTGACATAACGGGCTAGAAAAGTGTGTGAACCAGAAGAACTCGACACCGAACTGGAACATCTAAAGAATGCTCTTAAGGCTAATGGTTACACAGAAAAGGAAATAACAAGAACAATGAGAAGAAATAGGGCAAAACCAGAACATAAACCGATAGCAAAAGCTTTTCTACCCTATGTGCCTTGAACAACAGACAGAATAGGGAAAATGTTACGAAAGGAAAACGTCAAGACCATCTACAAGCCCACAAGAAAGATACAGGAATATTTGAGAACAATGAAATATAAAAGAGACCCACTCACAACACCGGGGGTTTATCGCATACCATGCACATGTGGGAGTGTATACATAGGAACAACTAAGCGATCTATAAACACAAGAATTGCAGAACATAAGGCTAGCTGTCGACTAGGCCATACGGACAAATTAGCGGTAGCCGAACATGCGACTAAGGAGGGAAATCACAGGATCAAGTTTGAAGAAACTCAGGTTCCTGCCGCAACGTCTTCATACTATGCCAGACTTCACAGAGAAGCCATCGAAATACAAAAACATCATAATAATTTCAATAGGAAAGAAGAAACACAGAAAGACACTACCCTATCGCGAAGGGGCGGGGCTACCAACGCTACCTGGTTGGGCCACGTCAGCATTAACAGGTATAAATACAGGTACAGATTCACCAGCCGTCAGTGAAATAGCTTCTGAAGATGCCATCCACTCGTGGTGGCGAAACGTCAAGCTTTAACGCTAAACGACTCCGGCCTAAAAACCCAAGAACCACAAATTCATCTATCTCAAGAGTTGCCAAGTCAATAGTGTCGGAGTCAAATCCACCAAAAACATGTATTATCAAGTACTTGTATAGGTCGGAGTCGACAACAGGGTCTTTTGAGAGTAGCTGAAATTCAGATACGAGGCCTTATATTAATCGTTTTCCTCAGCTATAAAGAGATATTAAGGTATTTTTAATGTTTCTCACGTATCTCTATCCCTGGCTGCCTAGTAAAGCCAACGGTGTACCCCCGAAGACAACTTAATCCCCCTCTAATCCAAAGGAAACCCGGCCCCCTCCTGGTTGTGCCAACGTCTCTCTTTTTTCCCTTCTTACTTTTTACTTTTCCGATTACAATAATAAATCTGGAAAAGAGATTGCATCGCGCGGCGCGGAAAAATCCCCCCGAGGGTGTAAGCCGCCCTTAACCTATCGCTTACCCCCGACAGATTTATGTCTCTTGGACAAAAGAGATGCTGCTCTTTTTATTTTGCCACTTCTGGTACACCTTCGTCCCCGTTTTTTCAGCCCTTTCGCGAAGGGAGGATTTTTATGGCGAAGAGTCACCCTTAACTCTGTCTTAATTGATGTTGATTTTTTCTCGGCGTCAAGGGTGAGTCAAGTGGTTTGCCTTTTCTCAGGAAGAGCTTGGAATTTGTGAGATAAAATCTCTTTCTTAAAATGCACCGTTTGTCATAAAATGCTGCACTTAAGTCTCATTTAGAGATTTTAACACGTTGTTGGACACAACGGCTATAGCCGTCTGCGGGGAGTGATCGTGGTACGCCACGACGGCTATATCAGTCAAAAAGTTATCTGCTTGTTACGGCAGAACGGCGACAACCGTCAGGATGCCGGTATACTTGCCTTGTTGAGCAATGTTAGTGCCATAACATAAAGTTCTTCATTTCTGAAATTGCCAAATTCTAACCCACTATACGCTATCCCAACTATTCATGTTTTAAGGTGCATGGGTAAAACAGCATGATGGCTATAACCGTCCATAACCTCCAATGTGATGCATTGACCACGTGTATAGCTGCCATATCGCAAGTGCGTTTTTGTTTGGTTTTCATGTTTTCAGTACTGAGTGGGAGGTAGGTAACCAGATATTTTCATCCTAAACAGATATTCGTCGTCCACCTATTATACATATAGAATATATTGTTTCATATCAATACAAAGCTCGCAGTACGTGTGGGACATTTTCCCTTACCAGAGGATCATAAAAGAGAATCCTATTTTCTCAGATGTAAACAATGTTTCAAGTCTGAAAAACGCAAAGAAACTAACTATAGATGCAAGGGTTGTGAAAGTAAACCTGCTTTGTATCCAGACTGCTTTGAAGAGTGGCATCAAACATAAATTTGTGCCTAGATTCTGGTTTGTTCGGGGATAGCTCTGTTCGCTAATAAATTTGATTTTTTGTTTTGATACCGTCTATATTTTGAGAGATGTGTTTTTGTTTATATATTTGGCACAATAACATTTTGTTTTTGTTTTAGCCTTTGTCTCGAAAATTTTCCTTTTCTTCCCACAAGATGTGTTTTACGATTACACTGATCAGACGACTATAGCCGTGGTTGCCGTTCTAGAATATAAAGTCTACTGTGATATGACACGACGGAAATAGCCGTCTTTTCTGTTGTCACCAAAAACCTCAAAAATGAAAAAAAGAGTCAAAAATGAATACCCCCTAAAATATTTTGATGACGCAAATCATATTGCAAACGCAAAAAAATGGGAATGCTTTGAGGTGCCATATTACGAAGCCTTCTGGCCAGCAGAGTGTCCAACAATGTGTTAAATAATGTTTCAAATAAAAAATTGATTTTAATGAACTTCAAAATAGTAGCAAAAAGTATGAGTAATAGAATTGAAAGAAAGGATGCAAGGAAGATGGAAGTAGTAGAACTTCAATGCTTTGATACTTTGCGTTCCATTACTCTAAAAAATAACATTAGTGATGTTTAGTATTTTACAGACCTATCCAAATATTGTCATAAGGTCTGCCAAAATGTTGTATTTTAATTTTCAGGGATGGCACATTTTGTGGGCGTTTCATTTCAAGAAATTAGATCTATTGTTATGGCCGTCTGTATTTTGGTACGTGTGAGTTATCTTTCTCAGTAACCGCTGCACGCAATTTTGGCAGAATAGCGGTGTATACATAGAGTTAACATCTCTAGAGGGAGCCTAATTTGAATATTGGTCAGCCAACATCTATAGCGCTATTGCCACTCTTCTTCATCCGCTTAAGGACCTTTCAGTTTTTTCAAAATCTGGCAGTTTCCGCAGTTTGAACACATGTTCCTCAAAGTATTTAACTGGGTATTTAACTATACATTCCAATATACTTGCAATGTAACTGATTAATATGAAGATAATTTGTATTCATTTAACGAAATCTCAAAAATGGCAAATTTCATAGCGGAATGTCGCAATAACTTCTAATATGTCGTAAATCTGGCAACCTACAGTCGGCATCCCCTAAAGATGTCATGTAGCTGTCATTGTAGTTGTGGTTATTGCGTATGTTGAGGTTTTTGTTGCTTTAGTGTATATTTGAGTGCCTTTGTGACCATTTGTGGTGTAAATTAAATTATTTAGGAACAATATTGTCATAATTGCTTGATGGGATGAAATAAAAAGTGCATAGTTTGCTGCAATAGCGACGAATCGGTGAACGCCACTTATAATAGTTAGTATAGGTTTTGTTTTGGTTTTCAGAGATGCTGCTCTTTTTATTTTGCCACTTCTGGTACACCTTCGTCCACGTTTTTTCAGCCCTTTCGCGAAGGGTGGAGTTTTTATGGCGAAGAGTCACCCTTAACTCTGTCTTAATTGATGTTGATTTTTTCTCGGCATCAAGGGTGAGTCAAGTGGTTTGCCTTTTCTCGGGAAGAGCTTAGAATTTATGAGATAAAATCTCTTTCTTAAAATGCATCGTTTAAAGTAAAGTGCTGCACTTAAGTCCCATTTAGAGATTTTAAATAATGTTTCAAATAAAAACTTGATTTTAATGAACTTCAAAATAGTAGCAAAAACTATGAGCAATAGAATTAAAAGAAAGGATGGAGGATGGAAGTAATAGAACTTCAATGTTTTGATACTTTGCGTTCCATTGCTCTAAAAAATAACACTGGTGATGTTGTAACGGTTCACCCGTATTCAAAATTATTTTTATATTATTTATTTGGTTACCATACACAAATAGTTTATAACTTCTATTTTTAGCAACTATTTCCTAATTATACCAGTAACGTTTTCATAACTTGCTTTTTACTTCTTCCTTTTCCCATCTCTATTTCTTTCAGCTGGAAATATTATTATATTATACAATCTGCGCACAAATTTTGGGAAAATCTAATGAGTGGTGGGTATGCTCTCGCTCTCCATCAATGTTTCCTTTCTCTATCTCTATCTCTCCCCTTTGCATTTCTGAAGTCGAACAGTGAACAGATAAAATAGCTGTATCTCTGTAAGACAATTTTGTGTGTGTGTGCAATATGTTGTGGAGGAGGAAACCACCCTTCTTTGGCGGGTCACCACACTTCTTTGGAGGGACACCATACTTCTTTGGAGGGACACCACACTTCTTCGGGGTGCCACCACTACTTTTTTCTGGGTGCCACCATCAAGACCATTGGAGCATCACTACTTCTCCGGAGCATCACCCTTCTTTGGGGTGACACCACCAAAACTTCTTTTGAGGAAAGCCAGCCTTTTTTGGGGTGCCACCATGCGAACACCACCGCTTCTCAGGGCATCGCCCTTCTTTGGGGTGCCACCAGCACTTCTCCGGATAATCATACTTCTTTGGGATGCCATCACCACACTTCTTTGGGGCACTACCTTCTCTTGTAAGGACACCACGAGAACTACACCATGGACTTCCCACCGAAGCTAAGTTCTTGTTTAAAAAAAAAAAATAGTTAAAATATACATATGTATTGCATTCATATATATGAAATACATCTTTATTAAACCATTGTTGTCCTGTTTTTATTTCTTGATGGCTAGCTAGACTCACGCACACACGCAGGCACCCACAGGCCCTTGTCTCATACAATCCGATTGAGCTGCTGGTTGCTATGGGCAATATGTTGGTTGGTGGCTGATCACCCAACTGCGCTTATATTGGCAATTCCAAAAATCGATGAGACCTCTAGCGGCAAAAATCTACACTGACAAAGCAGATACTCGAATTTTGGACGGCACACAATTAACATGCCATTAACCGTTTATATGCCGTTTATGTTTCTTCGTTCAGTCGTGTTTTAGAGTTTGTGCTTTGTTAATTAGTATATAGTGTGTTAGAATATTTCCTCAGACCTTCTTAATACGCTATTGTCAAGAATATGGCATCTACATCAGGCTTCAAATCAAGAAAGGCTAGCAAGTTTAATACAAACTGTAGTGTTTATGGTTGCCACTCCAAAAAAGACTATGATACAAGCATTCATTGCCACGCATTTCCTCCAAAAGCGTATCACAGTGTGCAGGATACCTGCTATCCTCCATATTTGCTTACAAACGCCAGCGCCCTCATCGGTGATTGGAATCGCCAATAGTTACAGCTGTTTTAGCAGCGACTTTCTTTGGTTGCCGTTACCTTCGGGTACCAGATGCCGACCGGCAGAATTCTTTCTGTCTGCACTCACATGTTTCACATGTTTGGTAAACATGGAAAAATTGATGCTCTTTATTTCCGTCAATCGACCTATGGCGCACTCATGATCGCTAATAAGCGTGAAACAGCTGTCTGCGTACTGGTGGATTGACGGAGGTATAGAGCAACCTTCGGAAAACGCATATGTTTGCTAAAAATCGTGTCAGTGGCAGCGTATCAATAATCAAAAAACTAAGAGTATGAAAACAGCTCAAACTTCTTTTTTACATATTTTAGGGGTTCCTGATCATTTCCTACCTTTTTTGGGTGGGGGTGAAATTTAGGGTGGTTGGGAGGTGGGGGATTGCAAAACCGAAAAGTTTGTAATATTGATAATAGGCTGTCCATTGACCTGAAGGAAAGACCTAGCGGCATAAGACAATTTTAGGGGGGGGGGGGGCTGGCGATTATTTGGTTGCAGGGGATCTCAGACTAAAGCTTTATGGTATGGGAAAACAATAAAATGGTATCATTATTATGTGTGAGAAGTACTGAGTCAATCAACTTGACTCCATTTTTTCTCTTATTCTTTTTATTTTCTTTCAATCTATGTCGCGCCGACAATCATTATTTATTGTATCCACAGCTTGGCGCTTTCCGTATCCGTTAGCTCTGACCACCTCGTTTCTTAGATCCTCTCCCTGTTGGGTCCCCGCTTGACTAATCGTGCTATAAATCTTTCAATAAGCGTCCTTGCGTCTACCTACGAAGGCCCTAAGCGTGTAATAATGATGCATGTTGCAATTAGGGTCTTGCACCACCGACACTAACCACTACCACTACCAAGTTTGTACGCTCCTCCGGACACACACAAGAGGTACGCCAGGGCGCACCTGCGTCTTATCGCTGCCCCATGTGCAATTTTGATTTAGGGCTGAGGATGCACCTTCCCGGAGACCTAAACTGCCCTTTAAGCCTTTCGGTTAGTGGCGCGACAGGTACTTAGCTGGGTCATTAGTAGCAAGGCGGTATAGTCAAGGAGCAAGGATAACGTATGTGTTCACGAGACGACCAGTACGAGTTGGTCATCAAGTCTAATAGCGTTTTCAACTTATTGCCCTATCACTGCACTCATAGGAACTGAGTGTCAAAATTATGTTTGTCTTAGATTTGAGTGCAAAACTAGTGTGGTTTTTTGTTTTCGACTTATCCGCTTAATTGCACTTGAGTGCAAATTATCGCCACGGGCTCTCTGAAACTTAATATCATTTGAATCATTCTCTGTCCCAACAATATCGCTGTCAAGAAGAACGTTCTTGAAAGACTCCTGAGTAAAGCACACGTCATCAGCTTCGATGTTAGAATTACCCGAAAATAAGTTTTTCACTTGTAATGGTTCAAGTAAGCACGATTCATTGCTTTCTTCTGCATATTTATTCATTGAAAATACGGCAGATGAATATTTTCCGAGGATGTACCATAAAAATTCCAGTTTTAATAAATGTTTAATGCTAATTTGTGAAATGATTACCATTTTTCATATTAATTTCGTCCTTTCGACGGCAAGCATTACTACATTGCATTGCGAGATTTTAATTTTTCGGGAACTTACAGAATTTAGCATTTGGCTCTTTCATCTTACTATGGTTTTTACAACCGACAACTGCACAATTTGGCATTATGTATACAAATTTCAGTCTTCTATAACTCAAAATAAGGAATACAATGTAAATTAAACAAAAATCGTTAGCGATTCTATTTAAAACGCGATTAAACGGGCCGTGGTATCACGACGTCTAATAATTCTCCGCGCGAAAAATCTCATTGCTGACGCAATGCCCAGAGAGGTCGCAATTTCCTAGTGCTGGCGAGCACACCATGTATACTCGCACCACGGTCTTCACTCGAAATGCCGCTGTGCTGACGATACGGTACTCCTAGCTAGCGATGAGAAGGAATTACAGTACATAGTGAATAGAGTCAACAATGTTAGTCAATCGGTCTCAAAATAAACATAAAGAAAACAAAATTTATGGTCATCAGTAGATTAAATATTAATAGTGTAAGAATAGAAATAGACAATCAGGACGTAGAAAGAGTAAACAGATTCAAATATTTGGGATGCTGGCTAAATGATAAATGGGATACTGATGAAGAGATTAGAAGCAGAATCGAAATAGCTAGAAATACTTTTTTCAAAATGAAAACGATACTCTGCAACCGAGATTTAAGTTTCACTACTCGATGGCGAGCAACAAAATGCTACGTACTGTCCACATTATTATACGGAGTTGAGGGATGGACATTAAAAGCTCGCACCATGTCACGTTTAGACTTTGAGATGTGGCTAGACAGACGCATATTAAGGATATCATGGACCGAGCGGGTAACAAACACTAGGGTAGTAGAGAGAATGAATAAAGAGCAGGAACTTGCTTGCATCAGAGATTAACGAAAGTAGGCGATAATTGTCTGGATTTGTTGGAGATCCTTTTTTATGAAGTGGAACAAAAATGAATGTGCACCATTCATCTGGCCAAACACCGGAGGACCAGACCCTCTTACAAATAATTATTATATGTATAAAAGAGAGATGCCGTCTTCACCCAAGCATTTTAATGTTTCGGCAGAAATAGTATCAATGCCTGTAGCTCTATTAGTTTTTAACTTGTTGAGGGCACGTTCCACTTCAGACAAAAGAATATCCGGTTCGTGTTCAAAATCCAATGAGAGGGCCTGAGGGCCATCCTCATGGTACGGGTTTTCGCAGTAATTTCGCCATTTCACCTACAGTTGATAAAAGCTCCAAAACTCATGTTTTTTAAGCAATCAGTCAATATAATTTGAACTGTTCAAGCACAAGAGAGACCCTAAGGGGGTCGATGCTGTGGTGACAATATTACCCTCCCTGGCTTTCGGCTCACGTATGTGTACACACATACGCCCTGGCTGAAGCGACCCACATACGCCCTGAGTTGAGGCAGGTCAGGGGTAGGAGCAGGAGGATGTGCAAACACCCTCCAGCGCTAGCAGCGACTGATATGGGGGTTGCGGTCATACGCCCTATCCGCGAACGTTTGACGCTGACTAATCATTCCTAGCGGAACGATATGAGCTTACTGTTTGCCGATATGCACATAACATGCTGCTGAACGACACTCTCTTTGTATTACTTGTTTACTTATTACAATACCTACAGAATTGCAAATCAGATGGACCTTATTGGATGATATTACTATCTTAAGGGGACTGGATACACACATTTATACATACGTGTTTGCCATGTAAAACACGGACTCACAATTTCTCGCATAACGCACTCCATTTTCAAACTACATATATAATATTTCAGAAGGCGATAGTTAAGAGCTTAATGAATGACAATCCGTTTCGATTTTCTCAAAAATGTTTTTTAATGTGCAAAAAAAACTCGGGATGCAAAATCAGACATTCTATAAATGCCTATAATTTAACAACCTAACACGATATCAAAAAAAAGCTAAATAGTTGCACAAGCGCAAGCTTTCTTCTTCAGTTTGTACTTTGAGTCATTACTGTAAGTTTAAAGGTAATGTCAGGAGCTTGGAAATGCGAAATTCATTTTTGGACCTTACCTTTGGACCTTTCGACCTTATCTTTGGATTTTTTGACGTATCTCCCCTCATCTTAGACACACACACTGGAGAAAGGGAACAGGTGGCCACGCCTCCTAGCTAACACGGGAATACGCCTTTTCTTGGATTCTCAATTTCGCGCGCTATACCCTAGACCCTTAAGGAAACCATTTCTGCTTTAAAAGTATCTTCTTCTCATCCAAGCAGCAGATGAAGTCAATTTATCGAAAGTGTATCCAGTATTCCGCTCTCGACCCAAAAGGCCCAGAATTTTTTTGTTTACTTCAAGGCATCAACATCTAGGGTCATTAGCCGTTTATCATTTGGCTCAAACTTCTCAGTTAAAATGTCATGTCATCCACTCTGTCAACAGCAAAGTAATAGCGTTTTCGGTTTACTGCACTGATTTCAACCACGATTGCACTACAGTGCACATTGAAAACTCGTCTGGTGCCCAGAAGTGCAATAAATCTGAACTCTAAAAGGGGTTATACACGTACGAACTTTAAGTACGCGGTTTTTAAGTTTGCGAACTTACTCGGCTCGACGCGGTGACACATGTGAAGCTGAAATCACTCATTTTGATAATTTTCCTAAATAAACAAAACTTTTAACAAACGCCAAACACAACAAGCGTTGCGCATCGATGGCCTGCCAAAACAAAGTGGTGGCTCGCGGCTCGCAGTACGAGCTGAGACCAGCTACGAGCAACATTTCAAACCAGTTGGCTCGCCGGCGGTTTGCGCGACGGTTTTAAAGTATGCGTACTTACGGTGACACACAGGCGAAAAAGGTCGTCGAGCCATAAGTACGCGTACTTGCTCGTACGTGTATCAGCCCTTTTAAGTCCAACATACACCAATTTTCAGTGCAATTCAAGCAACTGTTCTGTCAGCAAACTGATGACAGTTTGATGTCATTTTGCATCCCGAGAACTCAATTTCATTCTGTGGTGGTTTTGGAATTTGAATAGTTTGAATCCGCCTTATTCAAACATTTATTCTACTTATCGACATAAAAACTAACAGAATTTTGTGCAATATGGCTTTTGCACGAAAAATGAATATCTATCTATATCGGTACATACTTATGTATATCTTGTTGTATCTCTTCTTCCGTCAGTTTATGAATACCATCTTCAACAAATATTCGTATTTTTGGGACACCCGCAGCCGTTGTTTGCAATGATTTAACAAGATAATAATATGCTTCAATTTCCTCATCATCCGAAGACGACGATATTCGCAGTTCTTCCAACTACGCTTTCCGCACCTTTCATGCTACTATGTATGCTACCCCACTACCCAGTTCTTAATTCAAAAAATTATTTTCTCTGACAGATAAAATAGGTTATAATTAATATTTTATAGCGTTTTCGAGTTATTGTCTTATCATTGCACTCATAAGAACTGAGTGTCAAAATTATATTCGCCTTAGATTTGAGTGCAAAACTAGTGTGGTTTTTTGTTTTCGACTTATCCGCTCAATTGCACTTGAGTGCAAATTATCGCCACGGACTCTCTGAGCTCGTGGAGGTTGCAGTGCATTTTTGACGTCTATAAAGTATTAATTATAACCTATTTTATCTGTCAGAGAAAATAATTTTTTTGAATTTATTAAGAACAGGGTATTGACATGAAAGGTGCGGAAAGTGTAGTTGGAAGAACTGCGAATATCGTCATCTTCGGATGATGAGGAAATTGAAGCATATTATTATCTAGTTAAATTGCAAACAACGGTTGCGGTGTCCCAAAATACGAATATTTGTTGAAGATGTTGTTCGTATACTGACGGAAGAAGAGATACAATAAGATATACATAAGTATTTACCGATATAGATAGATATTCATTTTTAGTGCAAAAGCGATATTGCACAAAATGCTGTTAGTTGTCGATAAATAGAATAAATTACTGAATAATGTGGATTCAAACTATTCAAATTCCAAAACCACCACAGAATGAAATTGAGCTCTCGCGATGCAAAATGACATCAAACTGTCATCAGTTGGCTGACAGAACGGTCGCTTGAATTGCACTGAAATTTGGTGTATGTTCGACTTACCAGTTCAGATTTATTGCACTTCTGGGCACCAGACAAGTTTTCAATGTGCACTGTAATGCAATCGTGATTATCAGTGCAGTAAGTCGAAAACGCTATTATAGACGTCAAAAATGCACTGAAATCGTCATCTTTGTTATTTATAAACATTAAGTTGTGATAAAAAATGACTAAAAAGTGTTTTCTATGCAATTCTGTTCATTGAAATTAAATTTTCTTAAAAAGAAAAATTTTAAATACAGTAGCGTTGAGTTAACCAACGCATCACTCGATTTTGTAGGTTATCATACCACGTGCTACAAAAAAAGTGACTACTTTGGGTAAAAAATATAATGAAGAGTTCAATAACTTTCTTGGTGAGAATACGGTAAGTGCATAATAATTTAACCTTCAAAACTACCTTGGTAAATACATCTCTTAAATTTTTTTAATTGTAAAATAATGACATGGAAGATTCATAAATTACTTATACATTTTTGATTATGTTTTATTCGAATAAATCATTTCAATTTCACGAACACATGACATGCGCACTCTCTTTCATTCAATGGCCGAGCTACACGCAGCTGCCATGCTGCGTCCTTTGTTAATACACGGGATAGTTCGCTCGGACGTCTCTGGCGTACGTATTCACTGGCAGCAATATTTTGATCTTTAAAATCCAACAACCGGAATTTCGGACTGATTTTTTGCAGACGACCCTATATCGACGTGTTTACGATAAAATTATCTTTATTTTGATATAAGTTTCATGCATTAACCACACCGGTGCAAATTACTATTATTGATTTACCTGTTCATACCTGCCTACCCTATAGTTGAGACGGGAAGAACGTAGTCAACCTATTACGTGTGCATATTCTATGGGCTTCATACTTTCGACTGGTATGTGATTTGTCTATTAACCAAACCAGTGAAATGTTTAAAAAAAATTAATTTTTCAATATTTAATTAATCATATCCTGGACTGAAATTTTTCAGCCAACCCACTCGCGATATGTTTTTTAACATATTAAATTCAATATATAATGTTTTTCATCCATTAACCAGTTCGGTGAAGGTCGTTTTATATTCGGATCTGAGACTATATATTTTTATATAGAAGCGTCAACCATTTTAGAGACATTCACAACAGAAATGTAGCAGAAACGCAAAATAATCAGATGCGTCCGTTGTCCAGCGCATACATTTCTGGCGGGCGGGCTATCAGGACGGACAATCTTGCAGGAATTCCGGAATCTTAACGGTTGACTCCGGAGTGAATTCCTGAAGAGAGTGGAGCAGGCTGGCGCATCTTAATACTCCATCCGGGGTGTGCACTGGCTGGTGCGGACAGCCGCGATTTATCATCCTTTCAGGAATGCGTGAGGGACTGCAGGAAATAGTCTGGAAAATGCCGCCGCCGTCGACGCCGATTGACACCGCTTTGTGGTTTTCGGGGCTATTCTTATTCAAGTTAGATCAGATTAATGCCACACATATTTTCTTTATTTGTACTGAAGAATACAAATATTGCCACCTCGGAAGGCTATGCCTTGTGTGAGGTATTGGCACCGACATTGAAATATACACTAAAATTTTGTCTAACCTAATTTCACTGCTGTCTCTCTTTGGACTGTTGTATTTGTTCGCTTTTCAATGACTTGTTTCTCCTTCTTCTCCTTGACCTTCTATGGATCTAGTCTCAGCAGCAGCAGGACATTCTCTTCTATAATTTTTTGATGATTTCGTAATTCTTACGGAAAATTTGGGTTTGGGTACCAGTTTGACGTGGTGCAGGTAGCAAAGCATAGCCAATAGGCAGTTTTCGTTACTTACAAAGTGATGTTCCGTTTAACGCTATTTGACAACTTTGACATTAGCATTTCGTTTTACGTAGGTATATCGTGACCGCTAAATGCCGGTATTGTACGGACGATAGCCATAGCGATTAACGAAGCGACACGCATGCGCAGCACGAATAAAAGTTAGATCATTACCTGTTTTGGTTTTGACAGTGACACTGGTTTTGTCTTTTGAGTAGATCTGCAACAATTATTATCCGTCGTTTTACAAAAATGCTTCCAAATTCGTCAAGCTCAGAGTGTGTTACAAATAACAAAAAGAGTCAGAGTTCGTTTTACCGAGGAAGACAACCAAATTTTATTAGTTCAAGTTCCGCAAATTTGAAAGAAGATGACCAAAGATGTCATATACATGGCTTGTCATGACATCAATTATTTTTGATAGGGCGGTCATTGATCGTTCAAAGAATGGCTCTAGATCAACTAACCTGTTGGGGTAGCTTATATCTCCTGAGCAAAATACAAAGCGCTTCTTGCTCAGAAACCTTGTGTTGGCTGCCTGTATTAAGCTCATCTGGAATTCTGAGTGCTTGTACCAATCTCTGAATATGCCGTTTTTCGAAGTGGAAATTCACTTTACACTCTTGTTCCGAGAGCATATCTAAGTTGAATCCCCGGTAAAGGTCGGCTCAGTATTCAATGTTGTTGTTGTCAAATACTTCCAACAAGATCGCATCTTCAAAATCTGAGTCATCACTGCAGTCCAATAAAATCAATTCGTCCATCATTTTAGGGCAAACTACAAACTTTACAATACTCATCTGCTATTTTGACGTTATGGTGTCAAAGTTGTAGCTCAAATTAAGGTTAGGGGGCATCTTACAGTGGTGTCTCGCTCTGAAAACTATTTATTTATCTGTCAAATAGCGGTTCTGACAACGTATTTGTTAACCGAAGCGGTAAGATTAATTCAGAACAACGAAAACTACCTAATCACCACCAAACGATTACTAATGTAATGTAACCGTCAACAACCAAAATAAAATTGTCAGTGAGAGGAGAGTGTGAAATAAATTAAAATAAAAAAACTTTTTTAAAAAAAACTTTTATTTAAAGGTTCTAAAAAAAAGAAAAAGAAATGTTCCTTTAGAGTGTTAACTATCAACTTATAGCCTCATTATACACAATTCATATGATCATAAAAGCTTGTCGCGGGGTTTACGTAAGTACCTATAGGAATTCAATTAAACTGAAATAGGTATTAACACACTTAAATTTAGCAGACCAAGTTAGTCAATTGAATAGGTATTAGTTAATTTACACAAGTATATTGCGCGACAAGCTTTTATGATCATATAAATTGTGTATAATATAGTATAGGTTGATAGTTAACACTCTAAGGGAACATTTTATTTTCTTTTTTTTTAGAGCCTTTAAATAAAAGCTTTTTTTTTAAGTTTTGTTTTAATTTATTTTTTACTTTTTAGTTATTAACTTGCATTTATATCAAACAAAATTTTTATTTATTCTCGGCAAGCCCTTCTATTTGATACCCATATTGCAGAAGTGCATTAAAAAGAACTATTTCGCCGTCTTGGATGGTCCACCATAGTTGATTTAGAATGACGTCATATTATTTTTCGAGTCACTCTCAACAAGTCCTTCCACTGTGCAAAGACTCTCTTCTCTCAGGTCGTAAACAAGGTTCATGCAGTGATAAAACAACTCACCGACTTTGAATAGTATAGTTTCCCCAAGCTCTTACAACAAAACATATCATCGTATTATATCTAAAAATACATATTATTTGCCATCGTTTGAATGACAGATTTAAACTTAGAATTTGCGCTATCCTGATATCCACTCATTTTCGTAGATTTCCTTTTATTAGACATCATGAAAACCTTCAACTAAACTAAAAATATAGACCAACTCTAAACATAATCTTAAAACTGTGTTGGTGATAAGACTCCACTAACAACACGAGTTAATCCCTATTATTTTCCCAAAGTCAGTCCAGCACCCCAAATGTTCTTTTACATTTTATTATTGGAAAATCCTTACCGCGGATCTTCTTTACCACTTACGTCGCTATCACAATCATACACACCGGCTGTCCGGTCTACCCTTCGTGGTTGCTCGGTACACCAGCGGTTTGTTAGCTACCCCCTAACCTCATGTAGATGTCGTCACCGTTGTCGATACAACCTGGTGATGACCACTGCGTAGGTTGTATAAAGGAACTCGTACAATTCGATCCAGAATCTCATGTGACTGCTGCCAGATTCTTGCTCACACCGCAAGCCTCTAGTTGAGCGCCAAATGCAAAAAGTCTCTTCTCTCAGGTCGTCAGGTTCATGCAGTGATAAAACAACTTGCCGGCTTTGAATAGTATTTTCCCCAAACGTTCACAACAAAATGCATCGTTTGACTAAAAAAGACATCAGTGGATCTATTGTGCCTATTGTCAGTGATGACATTCCTCTCATTAGATTGTCATTCCCCTTAGCATCTACTGGGCGTTCTCATATCAATATGGATACCCATATTGTAGAAATGCATTAAATAACTATTCCACTATTGGATTTAGTACGACGTCATATAACTTATCGTGCATTGTCATCCAAACTAAACGTGTATACAAAATTTCAGCTCAATCGATTGAAGATACCTGCTTCAAAATTGAGTTGCAAGATTCCACCCGAACAAGCGTACATACATTGCAAGTTAAATAAAAGCTTTTAAAAATGTTATGTTGCAGGCCATGGGATACGTAAGCAAGTTATTTGGATGCAGTAACACCGTCTTTGAAGACATATGGAATCACGGATTGGGCGAGTGTTCAGGAAAAACATTCATTAACCCTAGAATACTAACCTTATTTTTATACCTATTACTACTAACTTTCGTAAAATTTTCTACTTGAGAAAGGACCTTTGGCAGTGCTCACATTAGCCCGTCGCCATTCTAAGTTTTTTGAAGGACAGTGTTGGCACCTTGCACTCTTGTTTAGACTAGGAGTGGCTATGTCCTCTGATCCATCTTGGTTTAATATATTCTCTATTTAATTAATCTTAGCGAGCGAGTTAAAGTTGGTCAAGTTTTTTATTGTACCAACCATGGTTTTATTAGCTGTTTTTATGATAAATACATAATTTTTTTCTCGAGATGGTTCCTAGCTCTTTGTTTGCTGGTTGTGATTACACACAATACATGAATTCAGACTCAGATGGACTAAAGGCTTCTTGAACACTATATTCGCTCTCGGAACCACTATCCAAAGCACTCTATTCTCCTCATTTTCACCGGGCAATAATCCTGCTAAACCTTGTTTCGCTTCTAATGGTAATTATCCTTGTCATATCCCATTTGTTAGCTTCCATAATATTATATTCTGAAAAAACTAAGAAACTAACGATAGTGACAAAAAATAATCAAAATAACGCTAAACTGGTCTTACGTTTAAATATAACATTTATACTAACCTTCGTAAAATTTATACGACGCCGTTGTCCAAATAAAACTATTCCAATTACTATCAAATGCACTAACTTACTCACACCGATCTAATAGAGGATTAGGCGAGCGTACAAGGTCAAGGGCTAAGCCGCGTCGATAAAATTGCAGATTAAACCAAGTCTCGTCGTAAAATTTACGATGGTTAGTATTCTAGGATTAAACAAACAGTGAACAAAGGAGATATAGCATCCAATACAGTTTTCATTTACTGTTATGGATCCACGTTGTAGGTTTCATCAAACAGAATCTAAATATAGCCAAAATATAATTACCGAACATTTTAATAGTTCCTAATTAATGTTAGGAAAGTTGGATGGCATGCCAGCTAGCAGCTAGCAACCAGCAACCAGCTACCGTTCATAGCTAGAATATTTTGTTCACATTAATTTGCCAGTCTCTCTTCTCATGTAACCTATCTAACCGTAAATTATACCACCGCATAGATGAACGGTTGTAGGAAAAGGGAAAATTCCACCCTCCCAACCCTGCGCTTTCTGATATCATGCCCATGAAAGGTATACGAGTACAACGCACCTTGTAATAGTAGTAGACATCTTTATTTAGCTATTAGCTATTCAAATACATAACAAAAAAATATAATAAATAAATCATATGAGTCTATTTTGTAATAACCCTTTGACTCGCTTTTTGAACATAAAAATAGAAAAATTCTTCATGTCACTCGGTAGTCCATTATAGTCCACTACTCCTTTGTAAAACACCGAACTCTGTGTCCTTGATTTTCTAGCTTGCTTAACATTATAATTTTCTTTACCTTTAGGGCCGATTTTATCAACATGCATATTTAACAAAGAATTTAACAAAGCTTTTCTATTGGATGTTATTTAGCAAAGGCTTTCTATTGGGTATTGCCGGCTAGGTTAATAAGTATCATCCAATAGTATTTTATCAATATTCAAAACAACACGTCAAAGCTGGATGACACTTTTGTCAAAGATATTTTAGAAACTCATGGATCAAAATCATAGCAGGATATCAGAACAAAGCGATTGATTTGCAAATTAATGCCACATTTGCCATGTTTACATTATAATTATTGAATAATTATTAATTGCAAACTGAAATAATTTATGATAAAAGCAGTAGGTACCTATATCAATCACAGTAACTACCTACCTTATTTAATAATTAAAAATCCCACGTCCGTCAGTCAAATGGATTATATGAAAATACATACTTTTATGAAGAATCAATCTTTCATTTACTGGATGCATGTTTGTTATAGATCTTCTTATAGAAGTATTCACAGGTGCATTGTACATCAAATAGGGGATAGGCAACCAGTAATGCACCTACGTGTGGGAAGTAGCTGTAACCTTTGAAATGTAACAAAATGCTACTTTTTACCTCTTTTTACTATAAAACAAAGATATATTGCAGGTATTCATAATCATTATCGATAATAAATTATTGTTTTATCCAAATAATGCACGTCAAAAAAGTGATTTTGTTTTTCTGCAATAATTTTTTTATCACTGACAATCACATCATTAAATCTTACATCTGTAATCAAATTCTTATTATTTGAAGAAACGAGGGCTTTTAATGTTCTCCACATTTCCTTTGAGTCACCTTTACACCCGTCTATTTTTTGTTCATAATAATAACGTTCGAGAATATTTATTATTATTGCTACATTGATTGCCTTTAAATTTTGTAATCAACATGGAATATTTCAACGGTTAGGGCCTCAAAAAGATTTCTCATTACCATGATTTAAACATAGTTAGTTAGGCTTACAGGGTTATTTGTGGAACGATTCATGTCTGTAGCTCTTCTAATTATCGTAAGCGGCATACATAGTACCACCAAGTATCTAGTGAGATGAAAGGTGCTTGCTTACTCCGCAAGATGGAGATTATTCCAATCATTTGGTTCACAGAAAAATCGGAAAAATGAAGGGTACCGGCTGGATTCGAACCAGCGTCTCCGGCATTCTAGGACAGCGCGTTACCAACTTTTTTGTAGGATATTGATATTATTTAAAATTATTTTACCATATTTCTTTTTATATAGTGTGGTGATCCGGAACGCGCTCCTGGCTGCCATACGTTGGAAGGCACCTTTAGCTGTCAGGCTGCCAAAGTTTGACATTGACGGCAGTGAAAGATGGTACAAAAGAGATGCGATACAAATTTGTTAATTGTTATAATATAAGTGTATGAGTATAGTCATTCGATGAAGTTCAGTTAAGTAATTTATTTGATTATTACTACATCCTATATTGTTCAGATATTTTGATATTTGTCAGATCATGAGTGACTTTTCATAGAGTAAATAGTTCCGTGTTCATTTTCAATCTGTGACTCAAAGCTACAGTTCTGTGATGCTTTTGGGTTTTGTCACTTGAATAAAGTAGCGGGTGGTCGTAATGGTTGCCATAGTTTGTTTATTTTTTAACGAGAGGGGATTGTTTTTGACAAACGCAATAAGCTGGAGACCAAAATTTCAAGAGAGGGGTTTTTGAGTATTTTTCAGGAATATCTTCAGGTATGTTGTCTTTTGAGTTTGTATTATTAGCTAATGTGGACTGGCTACAATACTTAAAGTGTTTGACAACGTATACTATACCTCCGGGTTTTTAAGATGACTTTATATGGTGTTGGGTCTCTGATTTACGTCTACTCTAGGTATTAGGTCTTGAGGGATTGCAGGCTGATGGTGAACAGAGACAACTCTGTCTTATGTAGGTGTATCTATTTCAACCTTTACTGATCCTCTTTATGTATATACGATATTTATTTTATGGTTGTGGAAACCAGATTGACTGTCCCCGGGACTACCTAATCACTTACCCAAAGTGGAAGTGGGTTTCACGAACCATACGATTCCTCTAACCAGCCCTTTTATATGTTGTTTATTGTTTATATTTATTTATTGATCAACTTATGTGCTTAGATACCATGCTTGCTATGCTGTTATGCTTGCTATGCTGCTATGCTTGCGATGCTATGCTTATATTTTATATACCTTATCTCCTATACATCCTTTATTTACTCCTTTATGTGTTGGTTATATTTATTTATTTATTTATTTATATATGCTGATGTTTTACATTTTTCCACATTATATCCACATTTCTCTCTCTGGCGTTGAACGGAGACCTAGCCCGCCATGTATTCTTATTATTATGTATCATTTAGACTGTGAATGTTTATAACCATTTCTTTATTATACAATATCAATAACAAGAGCCAGTTTACCACTATTATTAAGGCATTTTTGAATCGTATATTTCAGCATATCAATATAAATACTCCACCAGTAAAATATATGAAATACAAATCACTCATGATTTGATATAAATGCAAGAATCAAGTAATAAAACCATACCATAAACACTCAGCACTCATGACTAATAAATACAAAACAAATGTTAAGAAACAAATAATAAAAAAACCATATCATAACATTTCTGTGTTTTGATTTTATTCTCTCAGAGTTGGTACACATGCATGCTAAAAGAATCAGGTTACCATGGACACACATACAACATTGGGTTCTAAATTCCGCCACTATGCGTCTTATCACTTTGGCTATTTCGAAATTTGGTGTCGGTTTTGACAGTGACGAGTTGCTCACTGCACAAGTTATAATCGAAGTCAGTAATATAAGATTTGTTTACATTTCTTTCAGGTCTCAATCAGTGCCGACAGCTTTATAATGCAGTAACGTTATTATGTAGACCTGAGTAATGATAAAAACGTAATTATCTATACAAAATATCAAATACATCTCAAATAGGTACCCATTTGCAATTGATAAGAACAAAATAAATTGATCTATTTATATATTTATTGACTATGATTATACACAGGCAAAATACATATTTTAACTACAGTAATAACCGCGCCAGCCCAGTAACAAATGCCGAAAGAGATTACCGTCGCCGTTTAGCGTTTGTGACTAGTTACGTTTTTTTGATTTTGCGAAGGCAAGGAAGAAGTATAAAACAAATACAGCGACACTATACAATCCAATCATTGCCTTCATATTCCCAAGGAGTAGATTTATGAAAGCTTACTCATTAGAAGCTTAACACTGGCAAAGGAAAAGGGTTGAAATGAAAGGGTATCTCACTAGTGTGGATACAATATTGGTTGCTAGGGGGTTGTTAACATATCCTCTGTGTTTCTTCATACAGTGGCGTAGTAAGACAATTAACATATCCGTATAAATGTTTAAAAAAGTTCACACAAGTTATCCTTGTATTCTGGAATTAGTCATCAGTTAAAGAGTTCTGCTCCTAGTACCTGCAAATCGAAAAAAGTAGGAAATAATTTACTCTGCATGTTGGGTTAACAACAATAATTCTGTGGCTTGGATGAACAAGGGCCTATTTGCATAAAATAAGTTTTGAGAAAATTGAAGATTTGTGAAAAAAATTCGAAGTTGTTTTTTATTGACGTTTCTTAACCTAGCGATATGATATTTTGATAAACATTGTAACGAAGCGCCAAATATTAATAAAACATGAAACTATTAGGTTTATTGATATTGTTAAAATATTTTTGTTAGTTAGGCCCCAGCAGATTGGTCTCAATAATATAGGCCTTGTCTTTAATACAATAATTGACACACTTAGGACCAGAAAATTGTTACTTAGGACCGGTCGTCGTGTAAAACATGACAGGCCCTTTTTACCTCGTCGAAATTTTCCTCATTATGTTTAATTACAGTAGTAGGAGCGGCAAATTTAAGATTTTCTGTAGTAAAAACTATTTTATTAAAAAAATATATCGTTTACAAACTGTGTAATGTATACTAATATAGAACAAGGAAGATATTCATTATTCTAACAAGAAAAATCATTAGCAGATACACAGATGTATGCGAGATTGTGTCTCAGAAGTATGGGCTATACATCATAGTCTAACACAATAGGACAAACGTCTTCGTCGTCACTGATACTGTCAGCTTTTAAATTCAAATAAAATAGTTGACTGTTCGGATGTATGTAACACAACAAGGTTCTAATGTCTTCAAGTTTCTTTTTAGGCAGTAGAAGTGGGTATGCATCATGTAGTTTTTCTAAACTAGGACGTTCTGTGCTAAACTGTCCTTTGTTATTATTAAAGTATTACATATTTTTCAAAATAACAAGGGCCTAAGTAGTAGATAGGACCTACTTTTAAAACTAATTATATATCTATGTTACACTTAGGCCCTTTGAACCTTTATATCTGCAAACTAAAAACAGCCGAAGATAACATAGGTCTCATATCATTTATGCCGACTTTTAGTTAGGCCGCCAAGTGAAGCAAAAAGCAAAAAAAGCATAAAGGCTCAAGTCCATATAGTGGGTCTATATTAAAAAACAGGTCCATTTCTGACATGCAAAATGTTTAATTAGTGTAGATAAGACCGTGATAAAAACACCTAAGGTATACATAGGCCTTTATATACACTGAAGTGTTCATACTTATGCCTTTTTACATACTATGTAATCCTCAACGGAAATGCCTTTTGACTTAGGACCTATTTCATCGGAAAGAGCGCATTCTGTTTATCAAGTTGAGTCCAAAACCCCATTTTAAGAAAATTTGCACATGGGCTCTTGTTCATCCAAGCCAAAGAATTGTTCTAAACATTACAGAGCTTAAAAAATACGTGCAAATAATATCACCAATGTAATAAGAAAAAGAAGTGAGGATCGATCCTGGGCCTTTGGATTACAAAACAGAAACTTTACCATAAGACCACGGAGCATTTACATTACATGTCCTCAAAACTATAATATTAATACAGCGGCACACAATACCTTTTGTATAATATGAATCATGATTTAAAATTGTATCCATAAAAAAATAGCGATATTGACAAAACCGGACTTTTCCCGGACTAGTTTTTTTCATGCTGATTCTTTTGATATCTGATCTGATATCTTTTGTATACGGATAGACGGACGAACAGACAGAGGCTCTGCATAAGCTCCCTTTAGTGACTTCAGTGTGTCAGTGAGAGCTAAGTGCAAGAAATCAGTCTAACGGGATCATAAAATATTACGCCTCAAACAGATGCTCATTTTATTTATGTTTTTTAATTACTTTACGAAAAAAAAGGGTTGTGTATAAAATCAAAGACACTACAAAATGCTAAATAAGATAATGACCTCATTAATCTAGGAAAAACTGTAGGGGGTGAGTTTTAGGGGTTGAAGTAAAAAGATGTTTCGAAAACGTGGTATGATCATTCGGTACCCTTGAAAGGTTGAGTTGGTTTTCTTTTTTATCTTTTCTTACAGAACTATTACGCTTCAAACAAAGACTTATTTTGTTCACTTCATGCTTATGACTTAACGAAAAAAATAGGTTTTTGTAAAATATCAAAGGTACTACAAGATTCTAAATAAAATAAGGACTTAATATGTGTATGAAAAACTGAGTGCTCTTTGAAAATACAAAGTCGAGGGTGAGTTTTAAGGGTTGAAGTGAAAAAATATAGTAAAAGCAAGATATGATAGACCCTGTAGTATTGAATTTGTGGTTCTTGGGTTTTTAGGCCGGCGTCGTTTAGCGTTAAAGCTTGACGTTTCGCCACCACGAGTGGATGGCATCTTCAGAAGCTATTTCACTTCGGTGTCTTCCAAAATACTGACGGCTGGTGGATCTGCACCTGTATTTATACCTGCTAATGGTAACGTGGCCCAACCAGGTAGCGTTGATAGCCCCGCCCCTTCGCGATATGGTAATGTCTTCAGGTCCTTTAGGATCGGTACACATGTCCGGTTGACTTTCTGTGGTTCTTCTTTCCTATTGAAATTATTATGATGTTTTTGTACTTTGATGGCTTCTCTGTGAAGTCTGGCATGGTATGAAGACGTTGCGGCAAGAACCTGAGTTTCTTCAAACTTGATCCAGTGACTTCCCTCCTTAATCGCATGTTCGGGTAGCGCTGATTTGTCCGTATATGGCCTAGTCGACAGCTAGCCTTATGTTGTGCAATTCTTGTGTTTATAGATCGCTTCGTTGTTCCTATGTATACACTCCCACATGTGCATGGTATGCGATATACCCCCAGTGTTGTGAGTGGGTCTCTTTTATCCTTCACCGTTCTCAAATATTCCTGTATCTTTCTTGTGGGCTTATAGATGGTCTTGACGTTTTCCTTTCGTAACATTTTTCCTATTCTGTCTGTTATTCCAGGCACATAGGGTAGAAAAGCTTTTGCTATCGGTTTAGGTTCTGGTTTTGCCTTATTTAGTTTTTTCAAACATTCCACTCAGTCGAAAATATCACGGGTCAAGGAAATTCAGGGACACCCTTAGATAAAGGTAGCGTATTTGATTCATCCGACAAAAGGTGCTTCATTTAATATGGAAGTTTACAAATTTTGAAATCTAAATGTGGTTCTTAAATTTGCCATGTTTTAGGCAAAATACAGATCGAGCTCGCATAGATGCTTTTGAAATATGGACGTGGAGGAGAATTCTGGGAGTAGAGTAGAGTAGAGTAACTTTAATTCATGATGCCCATTTACAAGGATATGAAAGGTCAATTAAAATGCACTAAGCTATATAAATATGGATTGAAACAAGTTAAAAATCCAAATTATGTTGTGGGTTATTAGTGGGGCTTCTTCTTTCTTCCGCTCATCGATCTAACGTTTCCATACTGGATGAGCTCGGTAATCCAAAGAGGCTATTTCTCCATTGTGTCGACGAGAATGCTTACATTCTTCGGACATATACACAGAAGCGATAATATGGAGAAATTTGTAGTTCAGGGTCACGCCCCGAGTGGGCGGCGCCGTGGCCGTTCCTCTGCACGCTGGGGGATACGACGAAACGGTTGCTGGATTAAGTATCAAGAGCGCTACTGAACTGACAGTAAATCGCGAACGATGGCGAGCTACAGTTCTCAAAACTATTGATAATGTTCGTGTCGGCAATAATCTAGCTCCGACTTAATGCATTTTACGAGTTCACAAAATGTCTGTTAGGACATTGTGACTATGATGATGAACTTCCCTACATACAGAAAAATCTGACATTCTGTCAAAAATTTACGCTTGGATTCAATGGGACGTTACGCTCAGCATTCCTCAAATACAGCGATGTTTTATCCAATGGGAAGTGTATAGTTGGTAACGAATTATATCGTATTGTCGATTCAATTACAAGATGTCATTAGATTCCAATGAATAATTCAATCGCAGCCTGTCGTTGAATCGAATCTGTGTTTGATAATTGATTCTATACTACTTTCTTTTCCTTGGACCTAGATTTTATTGCGAGGACAGCTGATCGATTCGATTGGATGTTTAACTGTGTGATTTTGTATGAAGTTGTAAGAAGCATGATATAAGAATTATACATAAGCCTGCACCAGTTGTTGCATTTTTACCTGAAATATAACAGTCTGACTAATCTAAATACCTACATTCAAATATGGGTGTTAGTTCTTCTAAGCCCCAATTTCTCAGTAGGTCCTCCATTTAATATATAACTGGACACATTTAAATCACACAATTGCTGATGCAATACGCAAAACCACGAGATGACACAACACGGCTAACACCGAAACAACACAACGAAACAACCCGTTACTGAACAACCCCGCCCATGTTGGCGCAGATAACGGATAACACTGAGATAATCCTCCTCGTCTTTCTTTTTACGTTCATTAAATCGGGACATCAGTCCCGCCGAATACTGATTATAGTTCAGCGAACAACAAGGGCCATTGAAACAAAATTAATTCTTATCAGACGAATTATCACGCACTGCTGTAGCAATAATAATTTTTGTACATTGAATAGATTGTATGCTTTGCTTAAATGAAACATAGGGTAAATTTCGAAAACAAAAGGATGTTTTGATTGCATTATATGTCAATACTGGTATTAGAAGGATCATACATATCGTTAGAATGAATATAAAATTATTTTGAATTTATTGGCGTACCTGTGATTACTTCGAATATAAGGATTGAATTCTTTCAATGACATAGATTTGAAAAAACTGTAAATATTTTTCAAGCGATGGAAAAACATCCAAATACTAACAATTAATTGGAAACGCAACAGTATTTTTTTCTGTGTATCACATACTACAAGGTTGAGATGCTATACTGCATTCACCGAAGAAAAGGAGTAAAAAATTATTTCAAACCCATATTTTGGGGCTTTACTCTGATAAATCGAACTTAGTTTTTCTGTTTATAATAACATCACTGCTCTCAGTATACAGTTTTGTACACGGTGTGCATATAGCCCTTGACCATTTAGTAAAAATTTACATATATTGTGCATGGTTACTCCGTTTGTTCGGTGGATAAGGATAGTAATCCTGCATTTGCATCATCCTCCTTTGGATCTGGTAATTCAAGGGGAAGCTAGAAAAACTGGGTTCCGTCTCTGGAGTTAGGGTAGCTAGACTTTTATGAATCCAGGCAAAGGACATTCGACGATTCTAGCAGAGTTGCATGAGGATAGTCCTATTTTGTTGGCGAGGAGCGATATAGTCTCTCCTACGCATCGCTTCAATCGCAAATTTACGGAGGTGTTTCCGTCAAGGGAAGAGTGGGAGTCTAGGGAAAGACAGCTCATCGAAGGAGGAGGACAGGTCTGGTACACAGACGGTTCACTCGCTAGAGAGGGCTCGGGCTCGGGAGTCTACGGACCCCATACAAGACTTTCATTCCCTCTTGGGGGGCACACCACAGTATTCCAGGCTGCTTGTGTAAATCGTATTCGGGAAATTGAGGGTCTAGGAGGCGGATTACTATCTGCTCTGACAGTCAGGCAGCCATCAAAGCACTGAGTGCTCGGAAAATCACGTCGGGACATGTCCTGGAGTGCAGGAGGGCTCTTGACGACATCTCAGCTAAACACAAGGTATCACTGATGTGCGTACCTGGGCACGCTGGGGTAAAGGGTAACGAAGTGGCGGATCATCTGGCTAGGATGGGATCCGGCAACAGTTTTGTGGGCCCGGAACCAGCCTTAGGACTATCTGCAAACTTGATTAGGAAAACAACTGAAGAGTGGATCCAGAATCAACACTCTCTGAGATGGAACAACATCTCTGGTCATCTCCGTCAGGCTCGGTAACTATTAGCAGGGCCTGCAGAGAGAACAGGACGATTTTGTCTCTCTCTGGATAGGAGTAACTTGAGATTGGTAGTAGGCCTATTAACGGGTCACAACACCTTCAGGCGTCACTTGTTTGTGATGAGGGTGGTCAACGACCCAACGTGCACGTGGTGTGGTGAAGAGGAAGAATCCTCGCACACATCTTGTGTCGCTGTGAAACCCTGGGTTATCACAGGCAGACTATGCTTGGCTCAAGAACCTTGGAACCAATAGAGATAAAACGGATAGGACCTAAGAATGTACTTGCCTTTTCTAAAAGGGCAGGTCTTAGGAACTAGCGCGGATAGAGGCGCAAAAGGGTCCATCGTGTGGCCTATGCACCAGCCACATTCCGTGCTGGATAGCCTCTGGTCCTCATTCATTCAATGCTACGTATCTTACAGTACGCCACTGTATGAGCCAGGGCGGTACCCACCCCCTTCCTCTCGCGCTTACCCGTGATGAAAACTTCCTAGCAGTGAAAAGACAATTAGCACCTCGGGCATTGTATCTCTCTCCCTCCTGTATACATATACATGCATATCGTATACGCATAAAGTCAAAAGTTTCTGAAGGAAATACTGTGTCTTATATGATGTTAAGCGTGTGAGCCTTAGGAAAGTTTGTATTATTGGAACGAACAGTGTTTTAATTCAAGGAGAGGGGAAGTGACATGATGGCGGGTGTAAAATAAAATGAGAAAATGAAGAATGTGTGTTAGTCCTCCTTTAAAGTATAGAGGGAATTAATTTTATTCAAAACAGCTTAAATATAACAACACAGTTTTTAAGATGGGTAATCGTAATAGTAGAAGATCCGAATATAAGCCGAACTTCACCGAACTGGTTAATGGATGAAAAGCATTTTATATTAAATTTAATATGTTAAGAAACATATCGCGAATGGGTTGGCTGAAAAATCTCAGTCCAGGATATGATTAATTAAATATTGAAAAATTACTTTTTTTTAACATTTCATTGGTTTGGTTAATAGATAAATCACATACCAATCGAAAGTATGAAGCCCATAGAATATGCAAACGTTAGGTTGGCTACGTTTTCCCGTCCCAACTATAGGGTAGGCAGAGGTATAAACAGGTAAATCAATATAGTAATTTGCACCGGTGTGGTTAATGCATGAAACTTATATCAAAATAAAGATACTTTTATTGCAAACACGTCGATATAGGGTTGTCTGCAAAAAATCAGTCTGGAATTCCGGTTGTCGAATTTTAAAGATCAAAATAATGCTGCCAGTGAATACGTGCGCCAGAGAGGTCCGAGCGAACTATCCCGTGTATTAACAAAGTGCGCATGTCATGTGTCCGTGAAATTGAAAAGGATAGCGATACCCTCGTAAATGCTGTGCATCATTGTATTGGAACAGTTTGCCTTATTATTCTGAATTGAAAAAGCGTGCTACTACTAAACTGTACTGATTGTTATTATTTATAAACATTAAATTGTGATGAAAAATGGCTGAAAAATGGCTAAAAAGTGCTTTCTATGCAATTCGGACGATGATGTTCTCGATTTTAACGATGAAGCGTATAAAAACTGTTCGTTGAAATTAAATTTTCGTAAAAAAAAATTTTAAATACAGTGGCGTTGAGTTAACCAATGTATCACTCGATTTTATAGGTTATCATACCACGTGCTACAAAAAAGTGACTGCGTTGGGTAAAAAATGTAATGAATAGTGTAATAACTTTCTTGGTGAGAATACGGTAAGTGCATAATAATTTAACCTTCAAAACTATCTTAGAAAGTACATCTTTTATTTTTTTTTAATTGTGAAATAATGACATGGAATATTCATAAATGTATACATTTTTGTATACAGTGAAATGTGAAAAAATTAATTTTTCAATATTTAGTTAATCATATCCTGGACTGAAATTTTTCAGCCAACCCACTCGCGATATGTTTTGTAACATATTAAATTTAATACAAAATGCTTTTCATCCATTAACCAGTTCGGTGAAGGTCATCTTATATTCGGATCTTAGACTATAAATGACTTGTTCCCAACAGTACCACCTCAAACATTAGAAGTCCATTTTATTTGAGAAGCGGTAACTATTGTAAATTTACTAATAGCTAGTAGGCTGTGAAAAATTAGCGTGTTCTTGTTACCGCTATTGTTTCTGGTTAGATCTAATATGTTGTAAGGAATTTTCATAATCTTGCCTCGCTACTCTACTTCGTTTGCATCTGCCTACTTTACATATTAACGGGCTTTTGTTTATTTTTCATGGCCTGCTAGGTTGCTTGACGCAGGAAAATTGAAAAACACCGATTTTCCTGAAAATTTGAAATAAAATGAAAACCAAAAAAATAATACATCGTTAGGAAGGTAATCAAATTTTACATTTGATTCTGTAAACCAAAATGGGCATTCCCATTTGAAAAAATCAAGTTATCTGCGATTGAAGTTTCCTTAATTAATCTACTGTTCATTGTTCGGAGTATAGTTTCTAAGTGTTCAACTATGGCTGGAGTTGGAGAAGCGACCATTTATAGACCGCTGTAGCAACAAAAGGATGGAAGTGTTACCGTACCACCGAAAAAGTCAACAGGGAGAAAACCCATACAACTAGACGATAGTGACAAATAAATGATACGAAAAAAGTGCACTCATTTTATTTCCAAAAAATAATACGTACTTTGGACAAAGTTTTAGTAGAAAGTAATGAAGACCAGAGCTTGCCAAACTTAAAAAGAGACAAATTATGGAAAGTTTTACATGAACTGGATTTCGTTTATGCGAAACAGGACAGAAAATCCGCTCTCATAGAAAAAGAAGACATTATTTGTTGGAGGAGGCAGTATTTAAGAGAAATCCGAAAACTAAGAAGAGCAGGTAACACTATTTTTTATTTAGACGAAACATGGATCAATGATGGTCATTTTGTAACAAAAGTTTGGCAAGATAAGCGAATTACAAATGCTCGACAAGCATTTATAGAAGGTTTGTCTACTGGTTTAAAAGCTCCAACTGGTAAAGGACGTCGCGTCGTTTGATTATCACTCATATTGGAGGCGATAAAGGATTTGTCGAAGGAGGCTTATTAGACTTTGTTTCAAACTCTACAAAAGATTACCACGAAGAGATAACATCTGATGTATTTGATGAATATTCTAGTCAAATGATAGATTTATTGCCGAGAAATTCTGTAATAGTGATGGACAACGCGAGTTATCACTCAAGATATAAGGAACCTTTACCTAATACTAAATGGAAAAAGCAAGAAGGAATATGGGATTGTTTAAAAGATTAGTTTATAAAAATCTGTAAATTTTAATTACGTGACATTTACTAGTACCTAAAATATTTTCAATATGACATGTTAAGACAATGCCTTAACTTAATATGTAATATAACATTTTTATCATAAAGTAAATTCATGTTTTACGCTACTGAAGCCTACAATTGTTGCTTAATCCGTTAAGGATTCCTAATTTGCATTTATGATGTATTGTGTTCGAGGTATGTCAAGAGTGGTCCTCCTAAAGTCTTGTGAAAAACTAAAATGAGAAAGTTTTCTGCTTTGAGCGATCCTGTATTTTACCTAATGAGCACCTATGCCATTAAATGTTAGCTATCAATCATTTTCAATTATAGTATAGTACGAGTTTTTCCAACTAGGCACTAACAGGCAACTTCATTTATTCGTCTGAGGCCTAGATCACACTGACGAGCTTTAATAAAAGCGAAACGACGTCGTCTGTGATTTGTTTCGGAGGAAAGAATGAAATTGCTACTCTTCAATTGGAATAGTATTAATAAACTGGGATAGACTTTGAGTTTCTACTGTCATATAAAAAGGCAACGTGGAGTTTTTCTTAGCCCCCCGTTGCACCCTTCCGTAGCAGTGCATCCCGCTCCGGTCCCGCTGAGCCATGATTGATGATCGCTGTCCTTCGTCCTTCCTGCCGTCTCCAAGATATAACCGCCGCGCCGCCGCGTCCGCCGCCGCCACCGTCGTTTTCATGAATAATGTAAGGGCGTCGCAGAAGGCGGTATGGCGTCGCGACGCGACGCGCCATCCTGACGGCGCGATCGACGCCACCGAAAAAGATTCAAATTGAAAATTAGTTACCTCCGCAATCGGTCGCGCGGGCTGAGGTGAATCCCAAACAGCTCCGCTCGGCTGGATTTATTAGAACCAGACGGTTGGGGTGTCGATGACATCGCCAGATATGAGCAGCAGCGTGTGAGGGAGAAGAAAACGCCGGAAAATTGATTATGTACAGGGTGGTCTGCTAAGAATGGCCGTCGGTAGTATCTCGGTAACCGTCAATCATACTATAAGTTCGAGCAACAAATATTATTGGGTAAATCGGTTAAGAAAAATCGCTGTAATTTATTTTTAAGTTCCACAAGTAGTAGAGTGCGCTGTAACGGTTCACCCGTTTTCAAAATTATTTTTATATTATTTACTTGGCTACCATACACAAACAGTTTATAACTTCCATTTTTAGCAACTATTTCCTACTTATACTAGTAACGTTTTCATAACTGTTCGCTTCTAACTTCTTCCTTTTCCCATCTCTATTTCTTTCAGCTGGTAATATTATTATATTATACAATCTGCGCATAAATTTTGAGAAAATCTAATGAGTGGGGGTATGCTCTCTCTCTCTACAAATGTTTCCTTCTGTATCTAAATACATACCTCTTCCCCTTGCATTTCTGAACTCGAAAAGTGAACACATAAAATAGATATGCCTCTGTAAGACAATTTTTGTGTGTGTGCAATATGTTGTAACCGATGTAAGGAATTTATATTCTCCAATGCAAAATCATGATGATTTGATTGCTATGGTTTCGCATATTTTTATTACTTCTGCTTTTTATTTTACAGCGATGTGTAGGAATGTGATTTTTCCGATTTATACATTTTTTTCCATGAACATGTGATGGCGAACATTTTAATCTTTAAATATCAAGTCAATCATGCACTGTATATTTATCAATTACCTAACAGAAAGTCGCTGAACATTATTCTTTATTTCTAGCCATATATTTTTGTGTTAAAATGCCTCATCTTGTGTGTATTGTATGTTTCGCATTCCCTACGTAAAAATACCTAGCAGTCAGATTTGCTAATTAAGAACGCAATGAAAAGATCCGTTGGACATTTGTATAATTTCGTTTTAAGAGGGTTGAGGAAAAAGTTGCAGATTTTCGAACATATTCTATATATATTTTTTTAATTATCACTATGTATCTGAAAAGATACGGTAGGACTGAAAATACAAAGCATTTATTAATTTTTTTTAACTATTATTCTATCTGCTCGCTCTTGTATATTTTTATTTTTTTTACCATGTGAACTTATGAAAGTTGTCTGCTTTTTGGCTTTTTAATATGCCCATGCCACTCCATAGATTTGTTTCTGAAGTATATGAACGCAATTTATCAAAATGTAAGAACGCATGCAGATCCATACTTCAGAAACAGATCGTGAAGTCCTGTGAAGTTCTCTACATGGTGCTAATACCAGCTGTAACTCATTCACAGGAAACCACCCTTCTTTGGGGTTCCATGAACACTTCTTTGGAGGGGCACCACCTTCTTTGAAGAGGCACCACACTTCTCTGGAGGGGCACCACCAAAACTCCTTTTGAAGAAAGCCAGCCTTCTTTGGGATGCTACCATGTGAACACCACCGCTTCTCCGGGGCATCACCCTTCTTTGGGGTGCCACCAGCACTTCTCCGGATAATCATACTTCTTTGGGATGCCATCACCACACTTCTTTGGGGCACCACCTTCTCTTGGAAGGGCACCACGAGAACTTCACCATGGACTTCCCACCTAAGCTAAGCCTTGTTTTTGAAACAAACAGATAACATATAAATATGTACTGCATTCATATATATGAAATAAATCTTTATTAAACCTTTGTTGTCCTGTTTTCATTTCTTGGCAGCTAGCTAGACTCACGCACACAGGCACGCACTCACAGGCCCCTGTCTTATGCAATCTGATTGAGCTGCTGGTTGTTATGGGCAATATGTTGGTTGGTTTTTATTGTTACAATAGGGTATCTCACTTAAAAAAGATCATGTTTACATCACCACATAGTTACAGATCAGCCTGCATAAATGAAAATATTTTCTGAGCAAGGAGCATATCCGTGGCGACAACTTTTATATACAACTTTTTTCGCTATCTCCTACAGAGTGGAGTTATCGACCGATCCGGTACTAAAAATTCAATGTCAAAATGTTATGGCAACTTATAGGATTCTCAGGATATATGTATTAAAGAACTACAAGTCCACAGGCTTATCTTCAGAGGCAATCATAATTATAAAGTAGATATGTATGCACATATTATAATGAAGACCATATTTCTCAAGGCAATGGGATTTTCGTTATAAGTCCAAAAAAGTTCCCCTCATGCTATCTTTTCCACTACACCAATATCCACCCAAATTAAACCGCAAATGATCGAGGATACCTAGAAATGCGATTCCCATGTCAAGAACACCTATAGTTTATTTACCCTTTGTTTACCCAAAACAACAAACCCGACCATAGAGAAATACATAGAATCCTATTAAAAATGAACGCTGCCTATCCCATTGGTAAAACTTCCTCCTGAGGGCAACAAACTGTCTCTAATATTTTCAGTAAAGCTAGGGATGCCTGAACTTGAGTGTGAGGTGAGCGACGTACCTCGGACACATTATTAAAGATAAAGTAGCTGTCAGTGGAACGTATTAGGGTTTAATTTAAGCGCCCGACTTTCTAAATATGTCATGTGACGTTCAGAGCTTACTACAAACTTTAGTTGCCATCAAAAATTCACGGCGGTGCCGCTACACCGCTGAAGCGCTCATTAAGTTTTTAAGCCAATGGCAGTATCACGTGGGCGTGGTCAAACGTCATTACTGGCTGCCACCGTTTTTGGATTCTTAATTGAACCTGAGTAGCGAAGAAGCTCAAAAGAACTTCTTTAAAAGAAAACATTACCTAAACAGGATTCAGCGTCAAAAGTTTGCCCATCGTACCTAATTTCATAATTTTGGTATGAATGGTTTCGAGAATATCGAGGGAAAACCGTCTTCAGGGTGCCCCAAGCAAAGGGGCGTAGCTCCCTCAGGAAGTATTTCCGGACCCATGTTCATATGACATTTTCTTTCTACAGGGTTATTCACGTTATTCGACATGGAGCATTATGGCTAAAGTATTTGATAAAAAAGAAAATAATAATTGCGGATGGATAGAGATCCATAAAGGCTACATTTTAAAAATATTTTCATGTTATACAGGGTGTCCCAAAAACACAAAATGTATCAAAGTTATGTTTTTTTAAACGGAACACCCCATATATTATTGCATATTCGGTTTCCTTGGTGAATTCTAGTGTGACTTTATGTATCATACATGGTACCTAAAGCAAACCGTTAAGGTGTAAATCACCATTTTCGGTATAAGTAGATATAAGGAAAAAATTGAATATCGCAGAGATTACAAAATATGGAAAGCTGCGACTTTGCCGTATTACTAAGCATAAAATGCATCAGCTTTGATGAGACTGTCAAATTTAAATTACGTTTATGCTTGGAGAAATCGGTCGATGAATTAAGGAAACTTCGATCGGCGATAACTTGATTTTTTCAAATAGGAATGCCTAATTTTTTTTATACGGTTAAACGTAGAATTTGATAGCCTTTCTAATGATATAAGGTTGTGAATATCATTCTCTGGTAGTTTTCATTTAATTTTAAATTTTCGAACAAATCGGTGTTTTTCAATTTTCCTAACTATAAGCAACGTAGCAGGCCATGAAATATAAACGAAAACCTGTTCAGGTATAAGAAAACAACTAACATAGCTGAAAAATACACACGAACTAGACTAAAGGGACAAGATTATAAAAAGTACTCACAACAAACAAAGTCTAACCAGAAACAACGGCGGTAACATATCTTTGGTCAAAGAGAAGCTGCAGTATAGCAGAAATGGATTTTTTCACGGCCTACTAGCTACTGCAATGCACTAGAGATTGGCAATTTCGAAAGCCATTGAAAATTTTGAAATAAAATAAAAATTACTAGAGAATGTTGTAAGCAGTTTATTGTTTTCATAATAAAATTTCACATTTAATGATATAAAAAAGTATGCAGTTCTGTCAAAACACAAGTCAAAAGTACGTCTGACTGGAGTTCTGGAAATTCTTCAGTACCTATTAGCAAGATCGCAGAAAATGAAGAATGAATTAAAATTTGTTCAAATTATAAAACATAACTTAAATGGCACAAAATTTAAATCTTATCCGTCAGTATTCCTTATTTGCAATATTACTAATAGATATTGAAAAATAGAAGGGCTCGAGTCAGAAATATCGACTTCGATGCAAATTAGTACTTCTTTACACCATTACATATGATTGATAGTTGAGTGCTAGAGCAATAGTCGTGGTTGTTTTTGTTTCATATCAGGGTGTTTAATTGTCTTGGAAATTTTTAACCTCTAGTAAACTGCGGTTGCCAGTAGACTGTAAAAAATATCTATTACTGCCAAACTCGAGCTTCTCTTTGACCTTATAGAGATGTTATCGCAGTTGTTTCTGGGAGAGTTAATTTGTTGTAAGGAATTTTTATAATCTTGGCCCGTTAGTCTAGTTAGTGAGTATTTTCCAGCTAAGTCAGTTGTTTTCTTCTACCTGAACAGGTTTTTGTTTATATTTCATGGCCTGCTACGTTGCTTATAGGTAGGAAAATTGAAAATCGCCGATTTGACTGAAAATTTAAAATTATATGAAAACTATCAGAGATTGATATCAACAATCTTATATCATTAGAAAGGCTATAAATTCTCCGTTTAACCGAATAAAAAAAATTATGTATTGCCATTTGAAAAAATCAAGTTATCGCTGATCGAAGTTTCCTTAGTTAATCGACCGATTTCTCCAAGCATGAAAGTAATTTAAATTTGACAGTCTCATCAAAGCTGACGCATTTTATGCTTAGTAATACGGCAAAGTCACAGCCCCCCAAATTTTATGATCTCTGCGATATTCATTTTTTTCTTGACATCTACTTATACGGAAAATGGTGATTTACACTTAAACGGTTCGCTTTAGGTCCCATGTGTGATACATAAAGTCACACTAGAATTCACCAAGGAATCTGAATATGCAATAATATATGGGGTGTTCCATTTAAAAAAACATAACTTTGATACATTTCGTGTTTTTGGGACACCCTGTATAACATGAAAATATTTTTAAAATGTAGGCTTTATGGATCTATATCCATCCGCAATTATTATTTTCTTGTTTATCAAATACATTAGCCGTAATGCTCCGTGTCGAATAACGTGAATATCCCTGTATAGTTCCAATAAATGTGGTGCAACAGACAAGCAATAACAACAAGCATAAGTTATAAAAGTAATTTTTTTCATATTTTTGTATTCAACTACGTTTACCACCAAAAAAAAGCTCCATCCTCTTTCAGAGTGAATCGCCACTTCTCTTTTGACGCCCTCTAGCGGCAAGAACTGTTCCAGCTGCCCTAAAGTACATTATCTTGTAGAGGCCGGGCCGGAGCGTCAGCGTCGCGTCGTCCACGGCTAATTACGATAGCGCCTTTTTCGCCCCGGGCCGCAGCCAGTGCGATAACTCGCTCTTTGCTACCATTCCCCCCTCTTTCCGCCGCAGGCCATCCTCAGAAGAAGTGAGGGGATATGTACGCAGGCAGGGATGTCTATACATCTACTCAGGCGTTATTTTGCTTATACAGGATGTTTTGAAAACCTATCCAATCATGGCCGACTCTACACTAGGCCGGAGCCTTAGATGTGGCAACGTCGCTTAGCTGTCAAATAGTGGGCCTATAGTTTCAGAATAATTATTACATTTTATATGTATTAAGAGTTCATCTCGGTTGATAAATTAAGAAAAATACTTTTTAGAACTACTACTACTAATACCACTTACATCTGATGTCTGGTTCATCACAGTCAGACACTACAAAATAAAAATAAACGCGACCTGTTTCCTGCTGCCACTTCCACTTCCACTTAAATGAACCCTCAATTTACTTTCAAAATTTTCACTTGAGCTAGAAAAATTCACTATTAGGTCACTTTGAAGCCATTCTTGCTGATCTTGATTCCCTTTCACTATCAAATCTTTTCGTAGGTATGCCCAGATGCATGCCCAGATGCATGCCCAGATGAGTTCTATTAACTGTATTTTTCTGTGAGATTTGGGAGGTCCAGAAAACATTGTAGGTACCACATTGTACTTTAAAATGGGTCTTATCCTTTGAAATGTTTGTAAATTATTGTTTTTATTCTTATAAATATAACCAGCCCTTACGAGGAATACCATTCACTCACTTCTGTTTATGTCCTTTATTGGAAGAACAATTGCGAGTGCAACCTGGTACTACACACTTTGCAGGCATCTTTTTATCTTTATAGTTTCGTTTATGCAGGTAAATAAGTAGAAACTCATTAAAAATCACCTTCCACTGTTCAGATTTTACTCTGGAAGGTTATGTTTGGTATGTCCTTTATTGAAAGCACAATTGCTAGTGCAACCTGGTACTACACACTTTGCAGGCATCTTTTTATCTTTACAGTTTCGTTTGTGCAGGTAAATAATTAGAAACACATTAAAAATCACCTTCCAATCTTATTTTTTACTCTGGAAGAATTACACTAATGACAAAAGCTCGGCCGACTATTCAGTGTTGCCATATTTCAATGCTCCGCCCTAGTGAGTAGAGTCGGCTATGATCCAATAGAATTAGAATGCGTTATGGGATATGTATCGCACTGTTCCTGTTATGTGCTAGCTATTTCGGAAAATATCAGGGATATTGTTTATACAGGGTGTCCATTTAGTGTGTAATTCTTCGATATTCTCGCCAGATGCACCTGATACAAGAAAATGTCAAATACAAAAGTTATTCGGTTGTTTAAGACTCATATCATAAAATTATTTTGAAATATACAGGGTGTTGCACGAAAGCAGGATAGTAATCGAATCAATGTTTTTAAATGGAACTATTATGTTTTTTTTATTTTTAACTCCCTTTAGTTACCACCATTAATCTCTATTTAACCCCAATAATATATTTCTGGAATCGCTTGTCAAGTTATAATTTATTTTCAGTAAATTTTTGGATTTGCAGTGTCTCATGTAACACGTCCAAATTGATGTATTCTTCTTAAATTTCCCAATATTATTAAGCAAGTGGTTACTTGAATGTTAACTGAATATTATTTTGGATGTTTCTAACTATGTACATTTACAGAGGGTTTTCTGAAGGATTTTCAAATTATTCAAAATCGAAGTATCTACTAACACCCTATCTCGCCCTGCAATATGTTTTTCGACTTTGCCAAGTTATCAATTATTTTTCTAAAGTAAGAAAGTTTTCTAAGTTTCTTGTTTTATTTTTTATAATAGTAAAAATGATATTTATCTGTCAAATGGAATTTTCATAATCTTGCCTCGTTACTCTAGTTAGTTAGCATATTTCTACTAAGTTAGTTGGTTTCTTCCATATTAACGGGCTTTTGTTCATTTTTCATGGCCTGCTAGGTCGCTTGCACGCAGAAAAATTGAAAAACAACGATTTGACTGAAAATTTGAAATAAAATGAAAACCAAAAGTGATTGATATCGAGAATGCTATATCGTTAGAAAGGTAAACAAATTTTACATTTGATTCTTTAAAACCAAAGTAGGCATTCCTATTTGAAAAAATCGATCAAATCTGTGATTATAGTTTCCTTAATTGATCTACTGATTTCTCCAAGTACAAAATGAATTCAAATTTAGCGATCTGACGTAAAGTGGCGCATTTCATGGTTAGTCGAACCGCAGTGTCAGGGCCTTCTATGTTTTATAGTTGCTGTATATTCAATTTTCTTCTGATACCTACTTATACCAAAAATGGTGATTTGTACCTAAACGGTTCGTTTAAAGTTCCATGTGTCATACATAAAGTCACACTAGAATTGACCAAGAAATCCGAATATGCAATAATGTATAGGGAGTTCCAGTAAAAAAATCTAAGTTTGATATGAATCACCCTGTATAAACGTCAAAATTTAAGTGAAAATATGTTTACGTTATAGCCCTCAAGGGTCCCTCCCATGATCAAGCGACCGATTTTTGAAATATTTTTTAGTAAGCTCACAATCCTCCGTCCACGCATTATTGGCCCACCCTGTATATCTATAGAGCATTGCAAGTAATGAAGTAAATCCAAAAGGAGCACCATTAGCGAACCAGTACCTTAGAAATACAAAACTATTGAAACCTCTTATTTAGGTAATGTTTTCTTTGAAAGAAGTTACTTTCAGTTGAGCTTCGCTTCTTCGCTACTCAGGTTCAATTAAGAATCCAAAAATGGTGGCAGTCAGTAATGACGTTTGACCACGCCCACGTGATACTGCCATTGGCTTAAAAACTTAATGAGCGCCTCAGCGGTGTAGCGGCACCGCCGTGAATTTTTGATGGCAACTAAAGTTTGTAGTAAGCTCTGAACGTCACATGACATATTTAGAAAGTCGAGCGCTTAAATTAAACCCTAATACGTTCCACTGACAGCTACTTTATCTTTAATAATGTGTCCAAGGCACGTCGCCCACCTCACACTCAAGTTCAGGCATCCCTAGCTTTACTGAAAATATTAGAGACAGTTTGTTGCCCTCAGGAGGAAGTTCTACCAAACGGATAGGCAGCGTTCATTTTTAATAGGATTCTATGTATCTCTCTATGGTCCGCTTTGTTGTTTTGGAGTAAACAAAGGGTAAATAAAAATAAAATAAAGTATAGATGTTCTTGACATGGGTGTCGCATTTCTGGGTATCCTCAATCATTTGCGATTTAATTTGAGTGGATATTTGTCTAGTCATTGCCGACTCTACACTAGGCCGGAGCCTTAGGTGTGGCAACGTCGCTTAGCTGTCAAATAGTGGTCCGGTTACCGTAAATTGTTTTATAGTTTCAGAATAATAATTATTACATTTTATATGTATTAAGAGTTCATCTCGGTTGATAAATTAAGAAAGATACTTTTTAGAACTACTACACTATAAAATAAAAATAAACGCAACCTGTTTCCTGCTGCCACTTCCACTTCCACTTAAATGAACACTCAATTTACCTTGTAAATTTTCACTTGAGGTAGAAAAATTCACTATTAGGTCACTTTGAAGCCATTCTTGCTGGTCTTGATGACCTTTCACTATCAAATCTTTTCGTAGGTATGCCCAGATGCATGCCCAGATGAGTTCTATTAGCTGTATTTTTATGTGATATTTGGGAGGTCTAGAAAACATTGTAGGTACCACATTGTGCTTTAAAATAGGTTTTATCCTTTGAAATGTTTGTAAATTATTGTCTTTATCCTTATAAATATAACCAGCCCTTACGAGGACTACCTTTCACCCACTTCTGTTTATGTCCTTTATTGGAAGCACAATTGCTAGTGCAACCTGGTACTACACACTTTGCAGGCATCTTTTTATCTTTATAGTTTCGTTTGTGCAGGGAAATAATTAGAAACACATTAAAAATCACCTTCCAATCTTATTTTTTCCTCTGGAAGACTTACACTAATGACAAAAGCTCGGCCAACTATTCTGTGTTGCCATATTTCAATGCTCCGGCCTAGTGAGTAGAGTCGGCCATGGGCCACCCGATCTGATAGTGCATAGTGCATAGAAACACGTTTCTAAGTTACAGATTACCAGCGCTGTTCTGCTAATAACTATAAATTAGCAACTGTAAACAAGAAAGATCAACGCATTTGAGAATAACAATTGTATCCTTATGAACGAGGAGATGGGAGTGATGCTAATTCCACTTCAAGCCTCCCACTTTTCTTACCCTAATTTTTCTCCACGGGAAACAAACCGGAAGAAAATGAAAAATTATCGTGTACTACACCTCCAATTAGTAGGCGGTCGCCCTCTTTTGTAATAAGAATAAAGAAAAAAATCGGAACAGGCGGCACCGGTCGGGAAGTTTGCCGAAGAATAATTACCGACGTCAAGTCAGCCGTGAAAGAACAAATGAAAACATAAAACAAATGATGCCTAACGCGGCAAGCACAGCCGCCCTCGATTTGATAATTTCCATTTAACGGGCGGCAGGCAATTGTTCGAGCATCGTGCACTTGTTTTTAGCTCGATTACTTTTGTTTTTTTTTTCTGGGAGTTGTAATGATCTGCATTGTGGATATTGATATCGTGATTTAGATGAAGCAATGTATTATTGATTTTTTTAAAATAATCAGCATGTACAAATAGGTCTGAGGTGTAATGAATATTGCCAGGTTTACTTTCTGTTACCCCCAAAACTAACTTCTTTCGTTATATAAATATTGAGTAGTAATGGGGTGATTTTGCCCTAACTAGACAAAAAATTATGTCCAGTGGCGTTAGAGGTGGCAATTTAATAACAATTATAAGCGGAAAAATGTACGCCACTGACACATTTAATGTTGATATTTCTCTGAGGTAAACCAACTAGAACTACAACTTTTTTGTCTCCTGAATTTTACTCGTATCTTGCTTTGTTTGCGGAATAAAAAATAAAAACTATTCTATTGCATATCCATTTATCATAAGAAAAGTTACAAAAACTGTTGGAAGTGACCTCCCCCAGCTCGGATGCAGGAATCCAGTCTTCTCCTCATTGTTTGGCGAACTCCCTCAAAAATACAAGGGTCATTTCTAATCGAGTTACAGCCAGCAATGATTCGATTTCTCAGGTCCTCCACATTTTCCACAGGAGTAGCGTACACTATTGACTTCAGGTGGTCCCACAGAAAAAAATCCAGGGGGTTTAAGTCCGGGGATCGTGCAGGCCATAAGAGAGGTCCACCTCAGCCAATCCAGCGGTTTCCGTAGGTTTGACTCACGAGCAATCCGACTAAAATGCGCTGGTGCGCCATCGTGCATAAACCACATTGCATGTCTTAGTGCCAAAGGTACGTTTCCCAGGAATCCAGGGAGAGTATGTTCCAAAAAGTGGCGATATATCTCTCCGGCAAGTCTTGCAGGTAGAAGTACCGGTCCAATGAGGCAGTCACCCACAATTCCGACCCAAACGTTCAACGAGAACTGATGCTGAAAACGGTCTTCAAATATTGCGCGTGGATTCTCATCACACCATAAATGATTATTATGGAAATTCCTTATCGCATTCCTTGGAAAACTCGCTTCATCTGTCAACAGAATCAGCATCAGTAGTTGAGGGATTTCAACCACTTTTTGTAGAAGCCATTGACAGAATTCAATACGTGGAAGAAAATCAGTAGGAAGAAGCGCCTGAACGCGTTGGATGTGGTATGGATATAACATATTCTCTCTAAGAATTTTCCAAACAGTACCATTAGAAATATTTAGAACCTCAGCAATTTTTCGAGTAGAAGTACCTGGTTATTCTTCAACCACGTTCAGACATTCTCTTCCAGCGCTACCATTCTTGTCGTCCTTGGTCTTCTCGCTCCCCCATTTCGTTTTAATGTCCCTGTTTCTTGAAGGCGTCGATGAATGCTTTCGAACTTCTTCCTATCAGGAGCAATACGCGCAGGAAATCTTTCGATGTATAACCGCCTAGCTTCTAATGCATTGCCATCAGCAAGTCCATAAATGAAGTGGATGTCGGTCATGTCGGCATTCGTATAGCGATTCATGTTACGAAACTTCAACAAATTTGACAAAGTGAATGAAAGCATTCAAATAACATCAGAGTTACTGATTTTTAAACTGACGTGCAATTCGCAAGTATTCTTGGAATCTTAAAAGATGTTTTCGTATGATAAATGGATATGCAATAGAATAGTTTTTTTTCCGCAAACAAAGCAAGATACGAGAAAAATTCAGGAGACAAAAAAGTTGTAGTTGTAGTTGGTTTACCTCAAAGAAATATTAACATTAAATGTGTCAGCGGCGTACATCTTTCCGTTTATAATTGTTATTAAATTGCCACCTCTAACGCCACTGGACATAATTTTTTTGTCTAGTTAGGGCAAAATCACCCCCTTGCTACTAAAAGAAGATGATAGAATTATTTAAAAAAAAACATTATTCAAAAAAAATTAACATCCTGTATCTTAGAAACCATACATTTTTGGACATATGTTTATATGAACTTTTTTTCATGGAATGACCTGAGGAGTCGCCCCCTTGAATATTGCCGCATCTTTTTTAAACACTCTGTATAAGTAAGTTGTTAAAAATCGTTAAATTTGTCGACTACAAAATTGGATTTAGATTAATTACAGCAATTCCGATATCTTATCTCTACGATGCGACTAAAGCATAACTTCACAAAGAAATCATTCCGATATTATCCCTTCACTCCCTGTTACTTGCTTCTCGAGCCCTACAAAATAAACTCCCATTGCCGGGGGATCACCTAAACAAGCCAATTTTCTCACCTTTTTGCGTCGCCTCGTAGCTTCTAATGTCCGGTTGTAGTGACCGACATAAACCAACAGACAACGAATTGCTCCCTTCTCACAGCTCCTCTGACCCCGAGGGTAATTACCATGGCAAAGTGGACTTTACGAGACGACACGAGCGTCTGCTCTACCCTCCGTCCCCTTTGCCTCCTATTGCTCCCGTCCAACCTCGGAAAACAAACACTCGACGCAGCCGAGTATGCTGAAGGTAGTCAGTTGAGACATTTTGCATTTTGCATCAGAAAAGACCGTAGAGAAGAAATCATCATCATAGTCACAATGTCTTAACAGACATGTTGTGAACTCGTAAAATGCATTAAGTCGGAGCTAGAGTATTGCCGACACGAATATTATGAACAGTTTTGAGAACCCTAGCCCGCCTTCGTTCGCGATTTACTGTCAGTTCAGTGGCGCTCTTGATATTCATATCTAGCAACTGTTTCGTCGTATCCACCCAGCGTGTAGGGGAACGGCCACGGCGCCGCCCACTCCGGGAGTGTGATCCTGAACTACAAGTTTCTCCATATTATCGCTTCTGTGAATATATCCGAAGAATGTAAGCATTCTCATCGACACAATGGAAGATAGTCTCTTTGGATTACCGAGCTCAGCCAATATGGAAACATTAGTTCGATGGGCGATATAAGGAATTGTCAGCATTCTTCTCCATGTCCACATTTCAAAAGCATCTATGCGAGCTCGATCTGCCTTTTTAACAGTCCAAGTTTCCGAGGCATACAAAAATATGGAGAACACAAGAGACTTAATCAGCGCCATTTTGGTAGCTTTAGTGATGTTAAGGTCACGCCATATTTTAGTAAGCTTTGTCATGGCCACCCGTGCCTGTTGAATGCGCCGTCGAATCTCATTCTCACAGCTACCTGAATTGTCGATCAAAGAACCGAGGTACACAGATCTTTGATTTACCTCACAACGGCCTATTGACTTTATTTCTCGATGATTGTCATGCTCTCTATCTACGATAATAACCTTGGTCTTATTGTAGTTAATACCAAGACCATATGTTGCACTGTGTTGTTCTAAAACGTTCAATAGGGCTAGTAGTTTTCCTGAGAAGCAGCAATAAGGGTTGCATCGTCAGCAAACCTTAAGTTAGATATTTTGCTTCCGCTAATAGTTATACCGACATTCCAGTTGTCCAATACCTGTCTCATCACAAATTCAGAGTAAATGTTAAATAACATCGGAGATAATACGCATCCCTGACGAACTCCTTTTCTGGTTGCTGTTTGACCAGACAGGTTACTATCAATTCTTACACCAGCTGAGCTAGACTCATAGAGTTGCTGTATGAGAAATACTAAGTGGTAAGGGACTCCCATGGAGATAAGGATTTCCCACAATTTTATCTGGTAAAGACTGGGAGACAAAGATGCCGTATGGCTATAACAACTGTCGCCCTATGATGAATATGATAACCGTAATTTGCGAATAAACGTTTTTTCTTCTTTGCTGTTTTCAATATGCATTGAAGTTTTCATCATGCATTATCTCATAAATTATTTAATTGACAGATGTACTTACCTGCTAAAAAAGATTCCTTGAAACACAACACAACAACAATTACGGTAAAAATGTCCAAAACACCGTAAAAAACACAAATAAAGGTCCTCAATTTTGCATGGCGGTATACGAAAAACAAGCTATGTTTGTCCAATATCAGCTGATGGAAAAATCGTGTCAGTGGCGGCGCAGCAATAATAAAAAAGCTAAAAATTTAAAAACAGCTCAAACTTTGTTTTTTAGGTGTTTAGGGGTTCCTGATCATATTCTACTTTTTTTTGGGTGGGAGGGATTTTGTGGTAGTTGTAAAACAGAAAAATTTGTTGTATTCATAATGGGCTGTCCATTGACCTGTGAATGAAAAACCTAGCGGCATAATACACTTTTTTAGGTCCATCCAAAAATTGCCTTGCTTATTATAGAAACCAAGAGACCATTAACTATTAAAATCAATTGACGATTGAGGTTATGGTCGTGGAATTGCTCTATTCGATATCACTACAGAATGCATCAACCTGCTTAACATCACATTCCGAAGTTAAATTCGGTTTTTTTTATGGTCGGCCTCCCGCAAAGGCTGAAAGCCTATGACGCTGTAGAAGCGCTGCGAGAGGATAAGTATCGGTTCACGTTGGATTTGAAACGCTGCAGGTTGTAGCCGCCGGGAAACAAATTCCACGGCAGCTGACTCCACAGCGTCGAAGTTCTCCAAAAGAACGAATGCTGGAGGAGACTAGTTCGGGGAGTAAGGACCTCGGCCTGGTAAGGATGAGCTCACAGAGCTTCTCTAGTTTTCCTGGTTCGGACGGCCTGTGGTGTTATTATCTGAGAGAGCTCACTCGAACATCTTCCGTGATAGAATCTGTAAAACAGGGATAGGTCAGCCACCCTCCTTCGATGTTCCAGGCTGTGGAGGTCCTTTGTGAGGTTAGGCGTGTCGATTAGTCTAATCGCTCTTTTCTGGATAGTGTCCAGAAGCTTTAGAGAGTGCTTCGGAGCGCATCCCCACACATGGGAGCAATACTCCAGCGATGGTCGGATCTGTGCCTTGTAGAGCAGCAGCAGTTGCTCTGGTGTATACAACTTCCTACAGCGGAACAAAACTCCAAGCTTCTGGGATGCCGTTTTAGCAATACTGACGACGTGGTCGTGCCACGACATGTTATTGTTGATGTTGATTCCCAAAAGCTTGACGGAAGGTGATTCGACTATGGGGTGGCCCTCCATTTCCACGGTTGGTAAGCCATCGTGAGACTTCTTTGTAAGTGTTGTTGCCTGAGCTTTTTGTACGTTGAACTGTACGTTATTTGCTAATCCCCACTCGACAATTGTTTGGATATCTGCGTTGATCTGTGAGGCATGCTGCTGTCGCTGACGTACCGTCAACTTTTTATTGTGTTACTATAGTAGAAGTCCTCCGTTGTATCTCCCTCGTCCTACATTCGGGCCCCACGTTTATCCCTTGGATAAATACAATATACGTAATATATCGATGACCATGGAGGACAGGGACCTGGTGCAGAGGTGTCACGCTACCGGCATATTGGATGAGGGCATTCGTCCACGTCTCCTGCCATGCATATGGAGAAGGTGGCTCCCCTTACCTCACCGCTCTTCGGGTCACACGAAAATACGGGATAATAGGAGATGCGGACATGCCGTGTACGAAGGCTGACTGGACTTTTCAATCCTGTGGGAAAATTAATACGAGGTGTGCTTGCAAGTTAAAGCACTCCAAACAGGTTGTTCCGTTGTGTTGTTTCGGTGTTAGCCGTGTTGTATCATCTCGTGGTTTTGCGTATTGCATCAGCAATTGTGTGATTTGAAATGTGTCCAGTTATATATTAAATGGAGGACCTACTCAGAAATTAGGACTTAGAAGAGCTAACACCCACATTTGAATGTAGATATTTAGATTAGTCAGACAGTTATATTTCAGGTAATAATGCAACAACTGGTGCAGGCTTATGTCTAATTCGTATATAATGCTCGTTATAACTTCAGATGAAATCACACCATTAAACATCCAAACGAATCAATCAGCTGTCCTCACAATAAAATCTGTTGGTCCAAGGAAAAGAAAGTAGTTTAGAATCAATTACCAAACAAAGATTCGATTCAACGACAGGCTGCGATTTTATCATTCATTGGAATCCAATAACATCTTGTAGTTGAATCTACAGTATATATCCAGGATCCCATTTTGTGGCATTTTCTGATGATATATCTGCTTTAACTTCAAATAAATCTGACACAGTTCTACAAAATGATTGTAATGATTTGGTTGAGAAAATTAATGTTTGGTTTTCCCGACACTCTCTATACCTTAATCCTTCTAAAACAGTACTTATTCGATTCCATCATGCACAAAAAACTGTTCACGACTTGGAGGTAGCATTGAACAATGATAAACTTTCTTTTAGCGAAAATATTAAATTTCTTGAACTTTATATTGATCCACACATCAACTGGAACGCCCATTGTGAGTTTCTTACACCTAAAATAAACTCTCAAATTTATGTGCTAAGACAGTTAAAAACTATCTTAACTGGAGAACAATTAAAACAGGTTTATTCCGCTAATATGGAATCTAGACTACGCTATGGCATATATTTCTGGGGTTGGTCAACACTTTGTGAAGATATTTTTTAGCCCAGAAAAGATGTATCCGTGCTATGGCAGATATCTCTTCAACATACACCTGCAAAGATGTGTTTCAAAGACTTAACATTTTAACTGTCCCGTCTCCATTTATATTTGAAATATGTGTTTACGTCTATAAGAACAGTAAGAATTTCAAACGAAACTGCGATGTAAATGATTTTAATACTAGACAAAAAGAATCTGCATACAAGCATAAGTACATCGAAAGTCGCATTTCGATCACCTAATAATCTTGGCCCTCTTTTATTTAATAATCTTACCGACCATATTAAAGCTTCAGTCAAATTAAATTCAATTTAAAACAGTTTTTGTTACAAAAATGCTACTATCGGGTTGATGATTACATAAAAATCGTAATATAAGGTTAAGTACAATTTTATTATTTTACTATTTTATTTATATTGTATATTATTATTTATTAGTTTTAGGTGATTTTTGACTATTCCAATACAGTTTGTAACTGTCTTATGGAAATAAAGTAATTGTATTGTAAAGATAATTCACGATTCCCTCGTATAGTCGAAACCGCGTGGGTTAAGGCTTACCGGAGTTTTCTCTCCTCCTGAGAAATATAGATATTTGATTGGATTGAAAGGGGAGTTGGCATCCGAACCGGACACATCTCTCATGCATAAGTTATCTCGGCAGGGAGTTGACCAGCTCCTGTTTTTCATACCTATATGGATATGATAAAACCAGTAAAATATACATACATTCACAGGTATTAAAGACTACTTTTACTATTTTTAATTACGTTGAGTAGATAGAGTTGCAGTAATACAGGAAGTGTTCTTAATAATTTTGAAACTATGGCTGAGATTAACCTACAGCTCTTTTCGTTCTATATTATACCTTTCAAGGATGAAAACGAATCGGAGTCTTCTAGTAAGCCCATATGAGTATCACTCTGTCCGCTAGGAACGAGATACCGATCAGAATTCAACAAATGGTGAAAGTACTGTTATGGCTCTCTCACCATTTCATTGAAACTATGCCTGAGATTAATTTACTGCTCTTTTCGTTCTATATTATACCTTTCGAGGACGAAAACGAATCGGAGTCTTCTAATAAGCCCATATGAGTGTCACTCTGTCCGCTAGGAACGAGATACCGATCAGAATTCAACAAATGGCGAAAGTACTGTTATGGCTCTCTCATCATTTGATTGAAACTATGTCTGAGATTAATTTACTGCTCTTTTCGTTCTATATAATACCTTTCGAGGATGAACATGAATCGCAGTCTTCTAATAAGCCCATATGAGTGTCACTCTGTCCGCTAGGAACGAGATACCGATCACAATTCAACAAATGGCCAAAGTACTGTTATGGCTCTCTCACCATTTGATTGAAACTATGCCTCAGATTAATTTACAGCTCTTTTCGCTCTATATTATACCTTTCGAGGATGAACATGAATCGCAGTCTTCTAATAAGCCCATACGAGTATCACTCTGTCCGCTAGGAACGAGATACCGATCACAATTCAACAAATGGCGAAAGTACTGTTATGGCTCTCTCACCATTTGATTGAAACTATGCCTCAGATTAATTTACAGCTCTTTTCGCTCTATATTATACCTTTCGAGGATGAACATGAATCGCAGTCTTCTAATAAGCCCATACGAGTATCACTCTGTCCGCTAGGAACGAGATACCGATCACAATTCAACAAATGGCCAAAGTACTGTTATGGCTCTCTCACCATTTGATTGAAACTATGCCTCAGATTAATTTACAGCTCTTTTCGCTCTATATTATACCTTTCGAGGATGAACATGAATCGCAGTCTTCTAATAAGCCCATACGAGTATCACTCTGTCCGCTAGGAACGAGATACCGATCACAATTCAACAAATGGCCAAAGTACTGTTATGGCTCTCTCACCATTTGATTGAAACTATGCCTCAGATTAATTTACAGCTCTTTTCGCTCTATATTATACCTTTCGAGGATGAACATGAATCGCAGTCTTCTAATAAGCCCATACGAGTATCACTCTGTCCGCTAGGAACGAGATACCGATCACAATTCAACAAATGGCGAAAGTACTGTTATGGCTCTCTCACCATATGATTGAAACTATGCCTCAGATTAATTTACAGCTCTTTTCGCTCTATATTATACCTTTCGAGGATGAACATGAATCGCAGTCTTCTAATAAGCCCATACGAGTATCACTCTGTCCGCTAGGAACGAGATACCGATCACAATTCAACAAATGGCGAAAGTACTGTTATGGCTCTCTCATCATTTGATTGAAACTATGTCTGAGATTAATTTACTGCTCTTTTCGTTCTATATAATACCTTTCGAGGATGAACATGAATCGGAGTCTTCTAATAAGCCCATATGAGTGTCACTCCGTCCGCTAGGATCGAGATACCGATCACAATTCAACAAATGGCCAAAGTACTGTTATGGCTCTCTCACCATTTGATTGAAACTATGCCTCAGATTAATTTACAGCTCTTTTCGCTCTATATTATACCTTTCGAGGATGAACATGAATCGCAGTCTTCTAATAATCCCATACGAGTATCACTCTGTCCGCTAGGAACGAGATACCGATCACAATTCAACAAATGGCCAAAGTACTGTTATGGCTCTCTCACCATTTGATTGAAACTATGCCTCAGATTAATTTACAGCTCTTTTCGCTCTATATTATACCTTTCGAGGATGAACATGAATCGCAGTCTTCTAATAAGCCCATACGAGTATCACTTTGTCCGCTAGGAACGAGATACCGATCACAATTCAACAAATGGCGAAAGTACTGTTATGGCTCTCTCACCATATGATTGAAACTATGCCTCAGATTAATTTACAGCTCTTTTCGCTCTATATTATACCTTTCGAGGATGAACATGAATCGCAGTCTTCTAATAAGCCCATACGAGTATCACTCTGTCCGCTAGGAACGAGATACCGATCACAATTCAACAAATGGCGAAAGTACTGTTATGGCTCTCTCATCATTTGATTGAAACTATGTCTGAGATTAATTTACTGCTCTTTTCGTTCTATATAATACCTTTCGAGGATGAACATGAATCGGAGTCTTCTAATAAGCCCATATGAGTGTCACTCCGTCCGCTAGGATCGAGATACCGATCACAATTCAACAAATGGCCAAAGTACTGTTATGGCTCTCTCACCATTTGATTGAAACTATGCCTCAGATTAATTTACAGCTCTTTTCGTTCTATATTATACCTTTCGAGGATGAACATGAATCGCAGTCTTCTAATAAGCCCATATGAGTGTCACTCTGTCCGCTAGGAACGAGATACCGATCACAATTCAACAAATGGTGAAAGTACTGTTATGGCTCTCTCATCATTTGATTGAAACTATGTCTGAGATTAATTTACTGCTCTTTTCGTTCTATATAATACCTTTCGAGGATGAACATGAATCGGAGTCTTCTAATAAGCCCATACGAGTATCACTCTGTCCGCTAGGAACGAGATACCGATCACAATTCAACAAATGGCCAAAGTACTGTTATGGCTCTCTCACCATTTGATTGAAACTATGCCTCAGATTAATTTACAGCTCTTTTCGTTCTATATTATACCTTTCGAGGATGAACATGAATCGTAGTCTTCTAATAAGCCCATATGAGTGTCACTCTGTCCGCTAGGAACGAGATACCGATCACAATTCAACAAATGGTGAAAGTACTGTTATGGCTCTCTCATCATTTGATTGAAACTATGTCTGAGATTAATTTACTGCTCTTTTCGTTCTATATAATACCTTTCGAGGATGAACATGAATCGGAGTCTTCTAATAAGCCCATATGAGTGTCACTCCGTCCGCTAGGATCGAGATACCGATCACAATTCAACAAATGGCCAAAGTACTGTTATGGCTCTCCCACCATTTGATTGAAACTATGCCTCAGATTAATTTACAGCTCTTTTCGTTCTATATTATACCTTTCGAGGATGAACATGAATCGGAGTCTTCTAATAAGCCCATACGAGTATCACTCTGTCCGCTAGGAACGAGATACCGATCACAATTCAACAAATGGCGAAAGTACTGTTATGGCTCTCTCATCATTTGATTGAAACTATGTCTGAGATTAATTTACTGCTCTTTTCGTTCTATATAATACCTTTCGAGGATGAACATGAATCGGAGTCTTCTAATAAGCCCATATGAGTGTCACTCTGTCCGCTAGGAACGAGATACCGATCACAATTCAACAAATGGCGAAAGTACTGTTATGGCTCTCTCACCATATGATTGAAACTATGCCTGGGATTAATTTACAGCTTTTTCGTTCTATATTATACCTTTCGAGGATGAATTTTAATTAGTTGTTCGTGACTGATATAACTAAAAATAATTTAATTCACCAACGTACCGTCATTAGAACATTAATTTATATTTATTTATTTATAAATTTATGGTAATGAAACAGAATCTATGAATCAACTGTATTTCCCTCAGGGTACTCACCAGCCATTCTGAGTTGTTAGGAGTTGCAAAATTTACCTGAAACAAAACAAAATCTTTAGTATTCTTACACCATCATCTCACCACATATTTGCTAATCTGATGCACATGAAGCATTCCTCAAATACAGGGATGATTTGTTCAATGGTAGGTGTATAGTTGGTAACAAATTATATCGTATTGTCGATTCAACTACAAGGTGTCATTGGATTCCAATAAATAATTCAATCGCGGCCTGTCATTGAATCGAATCTGTGTCTGGTAATTGATTCTAAACTACTTTCTTTTCCTTGGACCAAAAGATTTTATCGCGAGGACAGCTGATTGATTCGTTAGGATGTTTAATGGTGTGATTTGATGCCATTTTTAGTCAAACGATGCATTTTGTTGTGAGAGTTTGGGAAAAATACTATTCAAAGCCGGCAAGTTGTTTTATCACTGCATGAACCTGACGCTGAGAGAAGAGAGTTCTTGCATTTGGCGCCGAACTAGAGGCTTGCGGCGTGAGCAAGAATCTGGCAGCAGTCACAGGAGATTCTGGATCGAATTGTACGAGTTCCTTTACACAACCTACGCAGTGGTTGTATCGACGACTGTGATGACATCGACATGAGGTTAGGAGGTAGCTAACGAACCGCTAGTGCACCGAGCAACCACGAATGGTAGACCGGATAGCCGGTGTGTATAACTGTGACAGCGACATGAGTGGTAAAGAAGATCCGCGGTAAGGATTTTCCAATAATAAGTTGTAAAGGAACATTTGGGGTGCTGGACTGACTTTGGGAAAGTAATAAGGATAAACTCGTGTTGTTAGTGACTGCTATCACCAACATAGTTTTAAGGTTATGTATAGAGTAGATCTATATTTTTAGTTTGGTTTAAGGTTTTCATGATGTCTAATAAAAGGAAATCTACGATAATGAGTGGATATATCAGGATAAGTTAGTAACTGCCATTTAAATGATGGCAAGTAATATGCATTTTTAGATATAGTACGATGATGTGTTTTGTTGTAAGAGTTTGGGGAAAATATACTATTCAAAGTCGGTGAGTTGTTTTATCACTGTATGGACCTTGTTAATAACTAAAAAGTGAAAAATAAATTAAAACAAAAAAACTTTTTAAAAAAAGCTTTTATTTTAAGGTTCTAAAAAAAGAAAATAAAATTTCCTTTAGAGTGTTAACTATCAACTTATAGCCTCATTATACACAATTTATATGATCATAAAAGCTTGTTGCGCGATATACTTGTGTAAATTAACTAGTACCTATTCAATTGACTAACTTGGTCTGCTAAATTTGAGCGTGTTAAAATTTCTGTTTGATTGAATTCCTATAGGTACTTACGCAAACCTCGCGACAAGCTTTTATGATCATATAAATTGTGTATAATGAGGCTATAAGTTGATAGTTAACATTTTATTTTCTTTGTTTAGAACCTTAAAATAAAAGCTTTTTTTATAAAGTTTTTTTGTTTTAATTCGTTTAATTTTAATAACCGAATTATATCAAAGGTTTGGTTTCTATAAATTGTGTCAAAGGTTTGATACGCAAGTCAGGTGGGGAATTAAGAACCCTTTTTAAGAACTATTAATCAGAACCTTTTCTATCAAGAGGTGATATTTAAACTTAGGTGAACGAATTACTAGGCAAGTAATCTGTTTACAATGAGGCGATAAGTACGTTCCCGAAAAGTTATGTTACTGTATTGATGTAATTGAAATAAGTTAATTAGAATAGCAATAAAAGGTTGATAAAGACATCAACTATTCCAATTATTCCATTTAAGGGTCTACGGTACAGCGCGAGAAATTGAGAATCCAAGAAAAGACGTATTCCTGTGTTAGCGAGGAGGCGTGGCTGCCTGTTCCCTTTCTCCAGTGTGTGTGTCTAAGATGAGGGCAGATAAGTCCAAACATCCAAACGTAAGGTCAAAAGGCACAAAGGTAAGCTCCAAAGGTCACCATAAAAATTAATTTCGCATTTCCAAGCTCCTGACGTTACCTTTAAATTTACAGTAATGACTCAAAGAGCAAATTGAAGAAGAAAGCTTGCGCTTGTGCAACTATTTAGCCTTTTCTTGATATCGTGTCTGGTTGTTAAATTACAGGCATCTATGGAATGTATGATTTTGCATTGCGAGTTTTTTTGCACACTAATAAACTTTTTTGAGAAAATCGAAAATAGTTGTCATTCATTAAGGTCTTAACTATCGCCTTCTGAAATATTATATATGTAGTTTGAAAATAGAGTGAGTTATGCGAGAAATTGGGAGTCCGTGTTTGGCAAATACGTATGTATAAATGTGTGTATCTAGGGCCCTTAACATTATTCACAGAGAGCTCTACTTAATATCTGATATGTGGATATGTTTTTAATATTCTTATATTTAGCAAAAAGTATTTTTCTATTTCCTATAGATACTACTAGTTCGACCATCGAACTCGCGAATAAACCTTCAGATTCAAAACATGCTTTCTTTTTTATTTCTCCCTCCAAGCGAAATATAACGATGCGTGTAGCTATTGAAATAAAAAGGGCCGCCTTTTATATTTGCTGGATGATAAGGATCATAACATAATCTACAGAATGTCCTAATCCTATTTCTGCAATTCCGTTCCACCCCCGTTTTTTCAGCTGTTCCCCCAAAACGATGTTTGTCATGTAAGGAAACGTGTTTTATGATGTTTATTTTTTTCGATAAATATATAGGGAAACGTCGATTTCTTTCAGGGGCTCCTTGATTTATGCCAATCTTTATACAATTTTTATATTTTTATGTGTCCTTTGGGTTGCGCTGGAATAAACTGCTATATGACGTGTGGGAGGTATAAAATGCACATTTAATTTTCTTAATATGTGCCTGAAATGAATATTGCTGATCTTGTAAATTACTTCATCAATGCCAAATAGTTTGATGTAGTTCGAAGACATACTCATGAATGAATTTTTATTTTCATAAAGGCCAAAAGAGTGTTTGTATACAGGGTGGGCCAATCGGGTGACGATAATATTTTTTCTAGATAGCCCGTACCGAGACCTATCCAAAACACCTCCATCTATGTGTACCGATTATTGATAGTTTTCGAGTTATGATTTTTTTTTTGAAAACTTGGAGATTTTCCAGTTTTCCCAAGGAATCGTCAAAAACAAAAACAAGAATGCTTTTTGGCTTTTATTTTTTTCTGCAGATATACCCAGCATTAAGCCTATTTTAATATCCAATAAAGAGAACCTGTACATCCGAACAATAATTATTGGCCATTTTGGGCCCAAAGTTTGAAACCACTGTTTTTACTCAGGAGACCAAAACCTTCAAAATAAAATTAAAAATACTTACGCCTGGTTCTGGAGCTTCAAACTAATCATAAAAACATTGCACTTTCGAAATAATAATGAAAAAGTAGCACTTATGGGAACATTTTGCGCCGTACGTGAGTGTTAAAGGTAAAAATGTGATAATTCACGAATTCCCAAAATGATTTAAAAAACTATTATTTTGCTTTATTATGACAAATTAAAGAAAAAAAACTCATAACAACTAACAAACCTGATAATCGTTGATGTTTTGATGACTTTTAATAAAAAAACTAATACCCACATTGTGATTTTTGAAGTATTTTTGCTATGTACTATTGAACTTCTGCTAAATTAAGTTGTATGGAAAGTTAACAAAGGAAAGGAATAATAAAACAATAATCTGACTTCCAATTTCATGGCAGAACTACCTGGGAAGCGATGTCGTAGCATACGCCATCCCTTTCTTTCAGAGTAGCTTTTTGCGAGCTTATGTCGGCGAAGCGCAGTTGTGTTAATTAATTTTCGGTAATAGGCAAGGCAATGTTCGGATGGACCTAAAAAGGTGATTTATATCGCTAGGTCTTCCTTGACAAGTCCGTAGACAGCCTATCATGAATACAACAAGTTTTTCAGTTTTTCAACCCCCCACCCCCCAAACACCCAAATTCCACCCTCACCCAAAAAAAACGCAGAAAATGATCAAGAACCTCTAAAACGCCTAAAAACGAAGTTTGAGGAATATTTGAACTATTTGTTTTAATTACTCCTCCGCCCATGTACCGATTTCCAAAATTATAGCAGCATTACCTACTAATCCCCACAACATATTGCTGCCCAAATTTCATCACAGTCCATGCAGCGGTTACTGAGATTACGAGGCTAGAAAAATGCGTACAGACAGACAGACCGACAGGCAGACCGACAGACAGAACGACGGAAATGAGTGACGCGAATGTTCGTTATGTAGACATTATAAAATGTCCAAAAAATCTATTTCAAAATCGAAAAATTTCACGATCACAATCCTCCCCTCACCTATCGGTGTGGGAAGTAAAAGGGATGGCGTATGCTGCGATAACGCTTCCTAGGTAATTCTGCCATGGAATTGGAAGTCAGATTATTGTTTATTATTCCTTTCCTTTGTTAACTTTCCATACAACTTAATTTAGCAGAAGTTCAATAGTACACAGCAAAAGGCACAGGTATTATTTTTTTCATTAAAAGTGATTAAAACATCAATAATTATCGCGTTTATTAGTTGTTATGAGTTTTTTTTCTTTAATTTGACATAATAAAGTAAAATAATAGTTTTTCAGATCATTTTGGAAATTCGTGAATTATCATCTTTTTGCTTTTAACAGTCACGTACGGCGCAAAATACCCCCATAAGTGCTATTTTTCATTATTATTTCGAATGTGCAATGTCTTGCAGAGTTTTTAAGATTAGATTGGAGCTCCAGAATCAGGCATAAGTATTTTTAATTTTATTTTGAAGGTTTTGGTCTTCTGACTAAAAACAGAGATTTCAAACTTTGGGCCCAAAATGTACTTAATTATTGTTCGGATGTACAGGTTCTCTTTATTGGATATTAAAATAGGCTTAATACTGAGTATAATTGCAGAAAAAAATAGAAGCCAAATAGCATTCTTGTTTTTTGTTTTTGACGGTTTCTTGGAAAAACTGGAAAATCGCTAAGTTTTAAAAAAAAATCATAACTCGGAAACTATCAATAATCAGTACACATATATGGGGGTGTTTTGGATAGGTCTCGGTACGGGCTATCTAAACAAAAATTATATCGTCACCTGATTGGCCACCCTGTATATGGAATAAATGGAAGTATTGTACTGCGTATATTTGTGGAATGGCCAAGGAATTTAGTGGATCATTAAAACTTCTTTGGAGGTTACTAAATTATTATGACACAATTTATGTAAACAGAAGGTGGCAACAAAGTCAGAGCAATTTTTATTGAGAAGAAGATGATTAAACTGGCCAGCTGTACTTCTTATACAAGAACGAGGCTGTCAACATTACGGAATAAAATTCCTTAATTTCCACCAGCCTTCTTATTGATCTGTCTGCTGACTTATCTGCTTATTTATTACTGCTGCGTGAATTTTGATGTAATTTGGGAAATAAAATGGTACAAGGTTATATTAGTAAAAAAAATATCGTAGAACTTCTGGTCTGGGACTGGTCTCCATATAATCGCATTTTTGAATGGACGCCACAAAGCCATAATCGCACGAAAACAAACAATACAAATTGACTAATAGAATGGAATGGAAAGGCTTCTTTTTTTCAATGGAATGCTTGAAATGCTTTCCAGATGAACCACTAACATTTGCTTATTATTTCACGCTGCTTTATACATATAAACAATTAATAACTGCTTATGTTCGCAACACGCACGTCCAGCGCAACTCTGTATACCTCTCCTCAAACTTTCCAAAACGTCAGCATTCGCCGATAATGTAATAGTTGTTTCTCGCAGAAGGATCGCTGTTCGGAACGTGTTCAATTAAAAATAAATTAATTTGATATATAGCAGCGGTCCCAGCCGAAGGCAGCAAGCACAATCTCAAACTTTTCCTTACAGCCATCAGTCACTTGGCCGTCCAGACGAAGGGTCAGTTTGAATTAATTAGTTGTTGTACGTGTGTACGAGTTCGAGAAGCCGTTGAAAACAGCTGACAATCGAGAAAGTTGACGGCCGTTTAATGTATAGTCAAACAACGCGGTGGCTAAACTGTGGCAGGGCAAAGCCGGTGGGAAGTTTCTGACCGGATGCGATAACATGTTTTTGCTGAGTCACGTTGTTGCTTTATTTCGCTGAAACCACCACAAATGCGATACTAATCAATGTAAAAAAATGGAGCCAAGCAGACTGACGTAACCTAAAAATACTGAAGAGGAGGAAATATCTTCTTCTTCTTCTTCTTCGCATGACTAGGATTTCTCCTGTTTGTCTGCCTCTTATTCTGTCTCTGTTGTTGACGTTGTTGTTAATATCAAATTATCTTCCCATCTTTTCTTTGGCCGTCTTGGAGGTCTTCGATTGTATAGTTTGTTATTTTTACATATGTGAGCCAATCTGTTGGGTCTCATTCTATTTACATGTTCGTCCCATTCTTTCTTCCGGGTCTTTATCCATTTATTGATGCTGTTAATGTTGCACTGTTCTCATATGTTTTTATTTCTTTGTCTGTCCCTGAGAGTTATTCCCATAATTGATCTTAGTGTTTTCATTTCTATGCTGTTGTAGATTTGTTTTGTTCTCTTTGTGTCTGCTCGTGTTTCTGCCGCATATGTTAGAATTGGCCTCATCGTTGTTTTATATACTTTAATCTTGCTTCCTGTAGACATATATTTGTTCTTCCATACAGTTTCTCTTAAACATCCACTAACTCTACCTGCTTTTGTCGATGCCCAAGTAGTTAAATGTCATCACTTGTTCAATAATTTTACCTTCCACTTCCAGTTTACATCTACGTGGTTCTCTACTGATGACCATGCATTTTGTTCTTAAAAACAGAAATTTGTTTGGCTTTTATCAAAGTCATCATCATCATAGTCACAATGTCTTAACAGACATGTCGTGAACTCGTAAAATGCATTAAGTTGGAGCTAGAGTATTGCCGACACGAATAATATCAATAGTTTTGAGAACTGTAGCTCGCCATCGTTCGCGATTTACTGTCAGTTCAGTGGCGCTCTTGATACTCATATCTAGCAACTGTTTCATCGTATCCACCCAGCGTGTACTGGAACGGCTACGGCGCCGCCCACTCGGGGCGTGACCCTGAACTACAAGTTTCTCCATATTATCGCTTCTGTGATGTCCGAAGAATGTAAGCATTCTCATCGACACAATGGATGATAGTCTCTTTGGATTACCGAGCTCATCCAGTATGGAAACATTAGTTCGATGGGCGGTATAAGGAACTCTCACCATTCTCCTTCACGTCCACATTTCGAAAGCATCTATGCGAGCTGGATCTGCCTTTTTAACAGTCCAATTTTCCGAGGCATACAAAAATATGGAGAACACAAGAGACTGAACCAGTGACATTTTGGTAGCTTTAATGATGTTGTGGTCACGCCATACTTTAGTAAGCTTTGTCCTGGTCACCCGTGCCTGTTGAATGCGCCGTCGAATCTCATTCTCACAGCTACCTGAATTGTCGATCAAAGAACCGACGTAAACAAAATTTTGAACTACCTCACAACGGCCTATTGACTTTATTGTCAAGCTCTCTATCTACGATAATACCCTTGATCTTGTTGTAGTTAATGCCAAGACCATATGCTGCACTATGTTGTTCTAAAACGTTCAATAGAGCTACTAGTTCTTCCTGAGAAGCAGAAATAAGGGTTGCATCGTCAGCAAATCTTAGGTTAGATATTTTGCTTCCGCCAATAGTTGTACCGCCATTCCAGTTGTCCAATACCTGTCTCATCACAAATTCAGAGTAAATGTTAAAAAACATCGGAGATAATACGCATCCCTGACGAACTCCTTTTCTGGTTGCTGTTTGACCAGACAGGTTACCATCAATTTTTACACGAGCTGAGCTAGACTCATAGGGTTGCTGTATGAGAAATACTAAGTGGTAAGGGACTCCCATGGAGATAAGGATTTCCCACAGTTTGTAGGATAAGGTCATTCAAAAAAACTCCTTGTTTTTCTATATGCGACGTTTCGATTAAGTCATCCCCAGGCAACTGAAACAATTAGTGGTGTAGGCTATACATAGATTAACTTAAACGACAGTTACATAACAAAAAGGGTTAACCACGACTTTTCTATTTTTTTATTGAAAAAATTGAGTCAAGTTGATTGACTCAGCACTTCCCGCACATAACGGTGATACCATTTCATTATTTTTACATTGTATGAAGCTATAGTTTGTAATCCCCTTGTAACCAAATCATCGCCCACCCGCCCGCAAAAAAAATCCAACGCAAAAGATGTGAATAGTTTCTTGCGTCTCCCTCCTTAGGAACTAGGACGCCACAGTTTTATCTGCATGCTTAAACTGGACGATGCGAACAATCGGGTAACCAGATCTGGCAGATCAATCAAGACGTAGGTACCTAGGAACAACTCTACTAAAGACGTTGGCAGAAATGTTATATTTCGCAAGCAAGTTGTCCACGAGTAAATGATCTGATATGCATCTAGATGATCAAGTTGGCAACAAGGTCCCTCTAATACATCAGGATGAATTTTCTTCTGTTGTTGATCAAATTATCAAATACTTTTATTGAATCCCCCCGTGTGGAGGCGGGTTAGAATATCTCCCATCGTACATCTTGCGTGTCGTAAAAGGCGACTTAAAGGAACACCGAACCACTGTCGGTATAAGCAGTAACCTCTTCTCAACCAACAGCTTTGGGTGGACAAGTTGAGAAAAGTCAGGGCACCTTCTTGTCCTTGGGGTGAGAAATTGTCCCTAAAGGCGGATGAACCAGTAGATATCTTCTGGTCAACGGCATGAGGATGCAGAAAGCAAATGGGAAACTACTGCATTAAAGATCTTAAAGATATCCCAAGAGAAACTCGTAAAATAAGTAAATGCATTTTACGAGCTCACAACATGTCTGTTAAGACATTGTGACTACGATGATGATTCATTGAGTCAAGTCATAAGTCAACTCTGCCACAAGATCTCGCTAAACCTGATTAAATAGGTGTTTCAATTTCCTTTGTATATATCGATACCGACTGTATTTCTCGGAATAGTCTTTAGTTATAAACCGGAAGGGGAAAACAAATACCTCATTAAATTATCAACTTAGCCTAAACAGAAATAAGAAAAAGGCGAAGAAAATCGACTTTATTGCGAACCATAAATCTAAGAAACGAGTTGCTAAGAACAAGCAAAAGCAATTTATTTGTCTGAGGGTGCAAAATCTGAAATAGGAGCGAGCACGCAGATCACGAGTTTCGCCACGATAAAATTAGCGAAGCAGGTTTCTCAGAATAGATAAGAGACTTCGTGATGTTGCTTGTCGAAAAGGTGATGGGAAGACCGTTGGAACTCATGCCAATTTGAAGAAGCGTACAATCAGCTATATCCTAAGCAAATTAATTAGATATTTAAACATTTGTGTACAAATGTACTGTGTAAATGAATTTGTGGTTCTTGGGTTTTTAGGCCGGCGTCGTTTAGCGTTAAGGCTTGACATTTCGCCACCACGAGTGGATGGCATCTTCAGAAGCTATTTCACTTCGGCGACTTCCAAAGTACTGACGGCTGGAGGATCTGCACCTGCATGTATACCTGTCAACGGTGACGTGGCCCAATCAGGTAACGTTGGTAGCCCCGCTCCCTTGCGATATGGTCCTTTAGGATGGGTACCCATGTCCGGTTGACTTTCTCTATTTCTTCTTTTCTATTGAAATTATTGTGGTGTTTTTGTATCTCGATGGCTTCTCTGTTAAGTCTGGCATAGTATGAAGATGTTGCGGCAAGAACCTGAGTTTCTTCAAACTTGATCTTATGGCCTCCTTCCTTAAGCGCATGTTCGGCTACCGCTGATTTTTCGGTATAACCTAGTCGACAGCTAGCCTTATGTTCTGAAATCCTTGTGTTTATCGATCGCTTCGTTGTTCCTATGTATACACTCCCACATGTGCATGGTATGCGATAAACCCCCGGTGTAGTGAGTGGGTCTCTTTTATCCTTCACCGTTCTCAAATACTCCTGCATCTTTCCTGTGGGCTTGTAGATGGTCTTAACGTTTTCCTTTCGTAATATTTTTCCTATTCTGTCGGTTATTCCAGGCACATAGGGTAGAAAAGCTCTTGCTATCGGTTGAGGTTCTTGCTTTGCCCTATTTCTCCTCATTGCTCTTGTTATTTCTTTCTCTGTATAGCCGTTTGCCTTAAGAGCGTTCTTTAGGTGTGCCAGTTCGGTGTCGAGTTCCTCTAGTTCACACATTCATTAATTTGTATACAAACATTAGTTGCTGCCTTCTATGAAAACCCATACTGCATCTTGTTTTTAAGATATATCAAAATACTTTGTGTCTATGCGCCTACAGTCAACTATTTGTCTTTATTCAATTTAAATTGGAATGATATATGGTATTTGTATATTAAAAAAATGAAGTCAATTTGATTGACTCAATACTTCCCACACATTACGGTGATACCAGTTTATTATTTTCCCATAGCATGAAGCTATAGTCTGAGATCCTCTGGCAACCAAATCACTGCCAACCCGCTCGAAAAAAAGGTGTTTTTATGCCACTAGATTTTTATTTCACAGATCAATGGATAACCTATAATGAAACAAATTTTTCAGTTTTACAACAGGACCAAAAAAATGTTTTGTCGGGATTACACATTATAGTATTGAAAATACATGAGATAAGTGTTCAGTATTTGAAGTTATCCACATTCCTCATTCTTGTGGGATATGCCACTCTACTTCTCAACGTCCCATTTATGCTGATTTATGTGTTAAAAGCGATGGACATCATTTTTAGCATTTGCTAAAAAGTAGTAATAAATCCCTGTGTTATTTTCATTATTCAATGGTTTTTTCAAGCAGTGACAGTCCTGTCATCTTATCAACGCTATCCTGATTCAATTAGAAATTATAGTCTAGGTTTCCCCAACTGAACATTAAATTCGAATTTATCGATAAACTAAAAGAGATAGGTATAGGAAAGCCTAGCACATTATTGAAGGTACTCGAAATTATAGTCAATCTGCAATAACCATACAGGGTCTTCTATTTGAAATATAAAAGTTTTTGAGCTGTAAAGATTGCGAAAATGAAAAGTATATTTCGCTATCCAGTATAGTTCTTCTAAAATCCCATTACTTTGCGAATAAACTTAGCATGCTAATGGTCGAGTTTAATGAAAAAATACCCAGCTGCAATATGGGCAGCAGATTCCTTTCTTGAATTATGATATGTATTTTCATATGAAGCTGGATATCTCTAAAACGTGTTCTATATAGTTAATCACATGTACATATTTGCTCTTCCCTATCCTCACATGGTACTTTTTTTCTAAATCACCCAATATAAATAGTGAAAACAATTTTAAAACGGGCTCCTTGTGGATCTGTATATCCTACAATAAAAAAATGTTTGTATTAATTAATAAGGACCAGAGGCTATCCAGCACGGAATGTGGCTGGTGCATAAGCCACACAATGTGCCTTTTGCGCCTCTATCCGGGCTAGTTCCTAAGACCTGCCCTTTTGGCAAAGGCAAATACATTCTTAGGTCTTATCCGTTTTATATCTGTTGGTTCCAAGGTTCTTGAGCCCAGCATAGTCTGCCTGGAATAATACAGCGACACAAGATGTGTGCCGAGGATTCTTCCTCTTCATCACACCACGAGCACGTTGGGTCGTTTACCACCCTCATCACGAACAAGTGACGCCTGAAGGTGTTGTGACCCGTTAGTAGGTCTACTAGCAATCTCAAGTTACTCCTATAGAGACAGACAAAATCGTCCTATTCTCTCTGCAGGCCCTGCTAATAGTTCCCGAGCTTGACGGAGATGACCAGAGATGTTGCTCCATCTCAGAGAGTGTTGATTCTGGATCCACTCTCCAGTTGTTTTCCTAATCAAGTTTGCAGATAGTCCTAAGGCTGGTTCCGGGCCCACAAAACTGTTGCCGGATCCCATCTTAGCCAGATGATCCGCCATGTCGTTACCCTTACCCCAGCGTGCCCAGGTACCCACATTAGTGATACCTTTTGTTTAGCTGACATGCCATCAAGAGCCCTTCTGCACTCCAGGACCAGTCCCGACGTTATTTTCCAAGCACTCAGTGCTTTGATGGCTGCCTGACTGTCAGAGCAGATAGTAATCCGCCTCCTAGACCCTTCAATTTCCCGAATACGTTTTACACAAGCAAGTATCGCATAGACCTCAGCCTGGAATACTGTGGTGTGCCCTCCAAGAGGGAGTGAAAGTGTTGTATGGGGTCCGTAGACTCCCGAGCCCGAGCCCTCTCTAGCGAGTGAACCGTCTATGTACCAGACCTGTCCTCCTCCTTCGATGATCTGTTTTTCCCTAGACTCCCACTCTTCCCTTGACAGAAACACCACCGTAAATTTGCGTTTGAAGCGATGCGTAGGAGAAACTATATCGCTCCTCGCCAACAAAATAGGACTATCCTCATGCAACTCTGCTAGAATCGTCGAATGTTCTTTGCCTGGATTCATAAAAGTCCAGCTACCCTGACTTCAGAGACGGAACCCAGTTTTTCTAGCTTCCCCTTGAACTACCAGATCTAAAGGAGGAAGATTCAATAGTGTTTCAATGGCACTCAAAGGTGTTGTGCGCACTGCACTGGTTATACTAAGATATGCCAAACGTTGAACCTTATTAAGTTTGGCTCTTATTGCCTCCGTCTTTATACAGGTCCACCACACTATGGAGCCATATATTAATGACGGTCTGACTATTGTAGTATAGGGCCAGTGCACCACTTTTGGGCTCAGGCCCCAGCTACTTCCGACAAGCAGGCCCATAATAAAAAATGTTTAGATCATCTATCAGTTTAGTTATAAATATTTTGATATACTATAGAAATACTTCACTATGCGGTGGCAAAATCCAACCCAATACCTATAATTTCCATATTCCTTCAAATACCATAGAATCTGGCATCGTACATATTTTACCTCCCCATTTATTGTTTCCCACTCCCTAAATTCTTCATGTTCCTGAATAATGCGGAACTCTCGGACGAAAAAATCTCTACCGCCTGCAAACAAAATGAAAAAATGGAAGAATTCACTGAAAGATTAATACGTGGCCAAAGGAATCACTGTTCGAATCGAAAAAAACTCTTGTTGCTCTAGCGTGGTTTAGCATGTTTAGGCTGCCTTTGGGAGTGGTCATGGGGCCATGACCGTCAAGGGAATCAGCCAACAATTAATAAAAAAGCAGATACTAAGATAATCAACGACAATGAATTAACACTTGTTTGATCCTCCATTTAAAAACCCCTTCCATTTTAAATGTAATCTAATTCCTCTAAAATAAAGCTGAATTGCAGAAAACTGGCAGTGGCAGCTTCACTTTCAAAGGATCTCGATACCATTACCACTTGGGGGCTCAAGAATATGGTAAAATTTAAAGCTTCCAAGACTCAGTATGGTACGCTATCAAACAAGAAGTACCCAAGACAACACCAGGTTCTAATGAACAACCGGGCTCTGCCAAGGAGTCACTCATTCAAGCTGTTAGGAGTCAACATTACAGAAAATCTGATCTGGCACGAACACCTTGCGTCAATTGCAACAGCTGCTGGTAAAAATCTTTGGTACCTATTTAGAGCCAGAAAGTACTTCTCACCATGTAACCTCCTCACGCTATAGGTATAAAGCCAGATAGGACCTGGCCTGTAGTATTGCTCTCATGTCTGGGGAGCTGCTGCCCCTACTACCCTGTCTATACTTGACGCCGTCCAGAGAAGGGCAATTCGACTAATTGGCGATCCGGTCTTAACGCGCCAGCTCCAGCCACTTTCTCACCCGCGTGTTGTTGGTGACCTCTCGCTCTCCTACCGATATTCCAACGGAATCTGCTCCTCTGAGCTATCCACTATCGTTTCGCCGCTCACCGCTCCTATCAGATGTACCCATGCGACCGCTGCATCTCATCCTTAGGCGGTCATTCTTCATACATCCAGAACCGAGCGGTACAACCGCACATTCATTCCCAGAGTATCCAAGGCTTGGACTGGACTGCCAAGAGATGTATTTATTGCGCCTGCGGGTATTGGCCCATTCAAATCCCGCGTTAACAAACTTTCCCTAACATAACCCTGCATAGCAGCAGCGGTACTCTTGTATTTAGGCTCTGCCTACGCGGTCTACTCAGTTATAAAGGAAAAAACTGGCAAATTATAAAGAACGTATTATTTCCATAATGTTTATAAGCAGTGTACATCATGCAAGTTTTAAATAAAAAAGTATTTCAAGGCATGTGCATATGATTTTAATTTTTTTCTTCATGTATAGTACTAGAACTATATAAAAGGAAGCAGAAAGCTTCTGTATTTATTTGTTTCTTAACACACGAACTGACAGAACAGTTCATAAACAGGAACATAAACCAAGTTCAGAACAGAATTCTGAACTTGGTTTATGTTTTTTGAGGCCTAGTTAATACTGGCATAGAACATTTTGACGTCAAAGTTTAGAGAATATCTATTTACTGCTAATTTCCCTATTAATTTTTAATACCTTAAATCGCAGAGACTGCTAGGTAAGGTTATAGGTGCCAGAAGTATTTTTAAGATAAGATATATTTGTGAGCTCTATCAGAGAATATATCCATATTAATACATGATAGGTCACGATTCAACGGAATTGATTTTTTTAACAGCAAGCATTTAACCTTTTCGATAGAAACGTAGTCAATTGTCAAAAATTTTGGGGTAGCGGAAAGCCACGAGGTAAATAATAAATGCGGCACAATCAATCGGCCTCTGTGGACAGGGTAAACAGATATTTTAATATTTGAATAAAGGGCCTACGATCCCCACAAATTACAATTCCTTCCTTTTTCTCCATTCCACAGCATAAATATATCGATTTTGGTTCATTTATATGTGATTGGGTATGTATAAAAATGTATTCTGATTTGTGGTACCATTCACTTGACAAGCAATGTGCAGGAACTAGCGTAATCTCAAAAAAAATCAAATTTGAGACAATGGGTTTTGTGGACTTCAAACAACATATACATATAGAATCTACTCATTTATGTAATCAAACCGGACACAAATATGACTTCCAAAATCCTAAAATTTTTGCACAGGAAAAAAATTATTATAAAAGAAATGATTTATATTAAAAATAATAATAAAGCTATAAACTTTAGGTCTGATGTTGACAGGTTAGGAAATATATACAGAAGCTTATTAAAATGAGATTTCTGCATCTTATCTAAATCAATAAATTCATTAATAGAGATATATACGTTATCGCTGATATCAAAACAATTGTCGAGTGGGGATTAGCAAATAAAGTACAGTTCAACGTACAACAAACTCAGGCAACAACACTTACAAAGAAGTCTCACGATGGCTTACCAACCGTGGAAATGGAGGGTCACCCCATAGTCGAATCACCTTCTGTCAAACTTTTGGGAATCAACATCAACAATAACATGTCCTGGCACGACCACGTCGTCAGTATTGCTAAAACGGCATCACAGAAGCTTGGAGTTTTGTTCCGCTGTAGGAAGTTGTATACACCCGAGCAACTGCTGCTGCTCTACAAGGCACAGATCCGACCATCGCTGGAGTATTGCTCCCATGTGTGTGGATGCGCTCCGAAGCACTCTCTAAAGCTTGTGGATACTATCCAGAAAAGAGCGATTAGACTAATCGATACGCCTAACCTCACAAAGGACCTCCACAGCCTGGAACATCGAAAAAGAGTGGCTGACCTATCCCTGTTTTACAGATTCTATCACGGAAGATGTTCGAGTCAGCTCTCCCAGATAATAACACCGCAGGCCGTCCGAACTAGAAACACTAGAGAAGCTCTGCGAGCTCATCCTTACCAGGTCGAGGTCCTTACTCCCCGAACCAGTCTCCTCCATCATTCCTTCTTTTGGAGAACTTCGACGCTGTGGAATCAGCTGCCGGGGAATTTGTTTCCCGACGGTTGCAACCTGCAGCGTTTCAAATCTAACGTGAACCGATACTTATCCTCTCGTAGCGCATCTACAGCGCCATAGGCTTTCAGCCTTTGCGGGAGGCCGACCATAAAAAAAGATCATCACGGGAACTGCTGAGATCATAAAAGTGCCAAAATGTCCATATCTGGAAGACAAACTTTTTTGAGTAGGTATTAATTTACTTGGATCTACTGTTTATATGATCACGACCATGGCCGACTCTACACTAGGCCGGAGCCTTAGATGTGGCAACGTGGCTTAGCTGTCAAATAGTGGCCCTATAGTTTCAGAATAATTATTACATTTTATATGTATTAGAGTTCATCTCGGTTAATAAATTGAGAAAAATACTTTTTAGAACTACTACTACTAATACCACTTACATCTGATGTCTGTTTCATCACAGTCAGACACTACAAGATAAAAATAAACGCAACCTGTTTCCTCTGCCACTTCCACTTCCACTTAAATGAACTCTCAATTTACTTTGTAAATTATCACTTGAGCTAGAAAAATTCACTACTAGGTCACTGTGAAGCCATTCTTGCTGGTCTTGATTTCCCTTTCACTATCAAATCTTTTCGTAGGTATGCCCCAGGCCATGCCCAGATGAGTTCTATTAACTGTATTTTTCTGTGATATTTGGGACGTCCAGAAAACATTATAGGTACCGCATCTTATCCTTTGAAATGCTTGTCAATTATTGTCTTTATCCTTATAAATATAACCAGCCCTTCCGAGGAATACCTTTCACCCACTTCTGTTTATGTCCCTTATCGGACGCACAATGCTAGTACAACCTGGTACTACACACTTTGCAGGCATCCTTTTATCTTTATAGTTTCATTTGTGCAGGTAAATAAGTAGAAACCCATTTAAAATCACCTTGCAACGTTCTTTTTAATCTGGAATAAGGTTATGTTGGGCCATGGTTTGGTAGTCCTCTACTCATACCTCTACTGGGCTGTTACCTGGTACTACATGCTTTGCAGGCATCTTTTTATCTTTATAGTTTCGTTTGTGCAGGTAAATAAGTAGAAACCCATTCAAAATCACCTTGCAACGTTCTTTTCACTCTGGAATAAGGTGATGCTGGGCCATGGTTTGGTAGTCCTCTACTGGGCTGCAACCTGGTACTACGCGCTTTGCAGGCATCTTTTTATCTTTATAGTTTCGTTTGTGCAGGTAAATAATTAGAAACAAATTAATAATCACCTTCCAACCATATTTTCTGGACCTGGAAGAATACACATGACATAACAACAAATGAAAACACGGCCTGATCTCCAGCGTTGCCATATTTCAATGCTCCGGCCTAGTGAGTAGAGACGGCCATGGCACGACGCATCAATATTTCCACGTCTGTACGTATAAAACCGCATCCAAAATTTTGACTCGCCCTGTATCCACACCATCCCCACCCAGTCATTAAACCGTCCGAATATCACCCAAACAAACCCCCCCTAACACCCCGATCCTCCATTCCCCGCACCGACCCGAGAAACTTCGGTACCCGGCTCTGAACATTTCATCCTCGAAACTTTCCCAACAAATTTTAATGCCGGAAAAAGTTCCGCCGAACTTTCCGGCAGCTCGATTAACTCTCTGCGAGCGTATACAGGGCGCTCCCCGAGTACCGTGGGGCCGGGCAGAGTACCGGGAGCGTCGGAAGGAAGTGTTTTTTGGGAAATTTCGGCATGGGGAAGCGCGAAAAGTGGGCGAAAAACGGCGAACACGCGCCGGAGGAGGCGCCCGGAGCCCGGAGTCCGGAGCCGGTCGACGTCGACGTCCCCGGATTCGCGGAGCGTCCGCCAATGGGGGTGGTTGGGGGCGGGCGGCACCGGCGCGAGCGAAAAAATGCCGATTGACCCCCGGAGGACGGCTCAGGTGAGATACGCGCCGACAGGAGAGGGGATGCTGTAACACTTTTCACTGGATCGCACTGCAAAACTTCCGCGAATCGCAAATTTTCGCAAATTATATGGTATACCTTAACGACATGAGGAAACATTTTGCTAATGAATATTATGGTTCTTATACTGAGGACTACCTTTTCTGGCTTATAGAAGAAGAACAAGAACATTTATTTATTTGAAATAGGATAATCCTAATATACATACAAAAACTAATGAATAATAATCATCCGTGTAAAAAAAAGAAAAACTGTACGTTCACAATAGATTCAATCAAACTATAAAATAAAACAAACTGTAGTATTACAATGGAAAAAATTACAAGCTACACACATCATAACTTCAGAAGACATATCACTAAACATTCAGATAATCAGGTACGTAGCGAGTTCTCTCTTAAAATTATTGACAGTTGAATTTTCCTTGATATAGCTAGGTAACTTGTTAAAAGCATCATAGCCCTTAAAAAATAGAAAATTCATTGTGGTTTTTTGCTTGTTTTTGGTATGTAAATATTTGTATTTTTCCTTGTACCATAGAAATGAATATCATGAGCATAGTTAATATCACCAGTTAAGTAAATAGGTGCCATTCCTCGTACTATTTGAAATATAAAAATCATTGTTAAATAGTACACTCTTTGTGAGACAGAGAAAAACCTCAAAGAAGATAACATAAAATGTATAGGTGTCCATCGATCACAGTGCAAAATTGTTCTCATGGCTCGGTTCTGTAGCTTCTGCAGTTGGGCTAGCTGATTTAAATTGAATAGGTGTGTAACAGATGGACAATAGTCAAAATGTGGCTAAATTGTTGATTTGTATACTGTTAACCTTGTTTGTAGTAAAAGGCAGTTACATACTCTTGATAAAAAGTATAACTTTTTTGAAATTTTCTGAACTAATTAACTGAACTCCAAGGTATTTGACTGAATTAACAATTTCAATTATTTCATTTTTCATTTTAAGATTAACATTGTTTATATAAGGTCTGTCTTTACAGCAATCACAAACTAGTCAGCGTCAATTTGATTGGCCAGTACTAGTCAGAAATAGTTTGACAACTGCAATGGCGAATACTGATTGGCTCTGACTGGTTTGTGATTCTCTGTATAAACAGACCTATACTGTGTAAGGCTTTCGCGGCATCGTCCAATGAATTTGTGGTTCTTGGGTTTTTAGGCCGGCGTCGTTTAGCGTTAAAGCTTGACGTTTCGCCATCACGAGTGGATGGCATCTTCAGAAGCTATTTCACTTCGGCGACTTCCAAAATACTGACGGCTGGTGGATGTGCACTTGTATTTATACCTGCTAATGGTGACGTGGGCCAACCAGGTAGCGTTGGTAGCCCCGCCCCTTCGCGATATGGTAGTGTCTTCACGTCCTTTAGGATGGGTATCCATGTCCGGTTGACTTTCTGTGTTTCTTCTTTCCTATTGAAATTATTATGATGTTTTTGTATTTCCAGCCATCGAAATCGCTCGCTCCCATATTTACCCGCCTCTTTCGGATGTCTTCCAAAATACTGGAAAATAGCTTGCATCCAGCCGATGCCAAAAAAGGGATCCAAAATTGATCTGACCAACTACTTTCTGTAATCAGTAAAGTGATAGAGAAATGCGTCAACCAAGCGCTCATTAAATACCTAGAGCTCTATCACTTAATCAACGACAGACAAGATAGATTCCGACAGCAAAGATCAACTGGCTTACGTCACACATGTGTGGAGCAAACTCGTCCAGTCATTTGGCTCGCAGACTCCCTCTCAGGTCGGAAAATCTCTGTCGTGGTAGACGGCTTTTCCTCTTTTCTCTATAGCATCAATGCCGGGGTTCCGCAGGGATCGGTATTAGCTCCAGCATTGTTTCTGCTTCATATTAATGATCTACTCTCTAGCACTACAAAACCAATCCACAGTTTTGCGGATGACAGTACGCTGCATGCAGACGTCATGAGCAATAGACCGATCCCTGTGGTCGAGCTGGAACGCAGAAGACTGGCAGTGGCAGCTTCACTTTCAAAGGATTTCGATACCATTACCGCTTGGGGGCTTAAGAATATGGTTAAATTCAATGCCACCAAGACCCAGTATTGTACGCTATCAAACAAGAAGTGCCCAAGCCAACACCAGGTTCTAATGCACAACCAGGCTCTGTCAAGGAGTCACTCATTCAAGCTGTTAGGAGTCAACATTACAGAAAATCTGATCTGGCACGAACGCGTCCCGTCAATTGCAACAGCTGCTAATGGTAAAAAGCTTGGGTACCTATTGAGAGCCAGAAAGTATTTCTCACCATGTAACTTCCTCACGCTATATAAAGCCCAGATAAGACCTTGGAGTATTGCTCTCATGTCTGGGGAGCTGCTGCCCCTACTACCCACTCTATACTAAATGCCGTCCAGAGAAGGGCAATTCGACTAATTGGCGATCCGGCCTTAACTGGCCAAATTCAGTCACTTTCTCACCGGCGTGTTGTTGGTGACCTCTCACTCTTCTACCAATATTCCAACGGAATCTGCTCCTCTGAGCTATCCTGTATCGTTCCGCCGCTCACTGCTCCTATCAGATGTACCTGTGCGACCACTGCATCTCATCCTAAGACGGTCGTTCTTCGTTCGGTACAACCGCACATGTATTCCCAGGGTGTCTAAGGCTTGGAATGGACTGCCAGAAGATGTATTTATTGGGCCTGCGGGTATTGGCCCATTCAAATCTCGCGTTAACAAACTTCCCCTAACATAACCCTTTCACAGCAGCCGCGGTACACAGGTATTTAGGCTCTGCCTGCGCGGTCTGCTCAGTTATAAAAAAATATATCTTAAGGGTCTAGGGTATAGCGCGCGAAATTGAGTATCCGAAAAAAGCACGTAGTCCCATGTTAGCGAGGAGGCGTGGCCACCTGTTCCCTCTCTCCAGTGTGTGTGTCTAAGATGAAAAATCCAAAGGTTAGGTCAAAAGGTCCAAAGGTCACTATAAAAATGAATTTCGCATTTCCAAGCTCCTGAAGTTACCTTTAAACTTACAATACTGGCTCAAAGAGCAAATTGAAGAAGAAGGCTTGCGCTTGTGCAACTATTTAGTCTTTTTTTGATATCGTGTTTGGTTGTTAAATTACAGGCATTTATAGAATGTATGATTTTGCATTGCGAGTTTTTTGCACATTAAAAAACTTTTTTGAGAAAATCGAAAGTAGTTGTCATTCACTAAGGTCTTAACTATCGCCTTCAGAAGTATTATATGTTTACTTTGAAAATAGAGTGTGTTATGCGAGAAATTGTGAGCCCGTGTTTTACATGGCAAATACGTATGTACAAATGTGTGTATCCAGGACCCTTAATACAAAACGAAACGACGTCGTCCGTGATTGGTTTCGGATGGATGAGTGAAACTGCTACTCTTCAAAAACGTCTCCTCGCGTGAGTTAATACTTTTGTATTAAACATATCGCCGTAGCATTAGCGATACCAAATTAATGGAATACTGAGAGTGTGAGAGCGTAGGAGGGTGACATAATCCAGGACATGGCATGCCGTTGATTATATGACGACACTATGCAGCTAATCCTCGTCATGATTCCATCCAGGCCTCGGGCGCTGGCGATGGGTGACGGGAATCACATCTTCAGCTTCAGCCGAGAATGTTTTCTGGTCACGGCGACACAGCTGTCGCACATTATTACGGACATGCTGTCAGCGTGCCGTATCTCCTGTCGCTCCATATCGTCTATGTTACCGGGAAGCAGTTGGCAAGGAACAGGTACGTGAAGACTTTCAAAAATAAATGAAATAAATTAAAACAAAAGGAACTTTTTAAAAAAACTGTTTTATTTAAGTACTCTAAAAAGGAAAAAAATAAAATGTACCTTAAAGATGTTAATTATCAACTTATAGCCTCATTATACACAATTTATATGATCACAAAAGTTTATCGCCGAGTTTACCTAAGTACCTATTAGTTTCTTATTAAACTGAAATATTAGCACAATTAAACCAAAATTTACGGAATACATATAAGTTGGATCACTCCGCAAAAATATCAAAACGGCCTGCCCCTTGCTCCGTCTCCCCGGTACACCAGTAGCAGTGTACCGACGTCAGCCGAGAGATACGGGGCGGCGCAAAGTAGAGGTTGAACGTGTTCAACGCGAAGTGTATACAGTGTCTCAAAAATATCGGATTTTGTTATCTCGGATTTGTTTGCAGGAAATGGATAATCTTTTTAGAAGTTTGAGAATAATCAATTTCGTGAGAAAAGATATTACCAATCAATTTAAATTTATTGACGGATGGAGAATGAAAATCAGATCCATCCTTATTTTGTGGTGAACCTTGAAATGTAAGGGATATAAATACAGGGTATCCCACGACGATTAAGACAAGAAATAAGTCGGAACTGGGCAGTAGTAGAGAATTATAATGTTGGGCATGTAAATTAGAGGAGATGTTGCTTTTTTGTCATTGTACTACCCAATGAGGTATTTGTTTTTGGTCACGTGACATTCGATTAAAAATTATTAATGGGACACCCTGTATATTTGTGCCTGTGTTCCTCCCGATAAAACGATTCCAACAAACTAGCACACTTGGGGTCTAAAGTGATTAGTTCAAGAGCTACAGGTACTTAAAGAATTGTATCACGCTAAAAGCGTATAGTGAGACAAAATATTCATTCGGTGATCTTACCGTACCATCCAGGGACGTTGTAAATTATATTTTAGAGCTCGAAAATATTTTTATTGATAACTTTAACCATTTAGTTTCTACTGTAGCAATTGGAATGGCACTGAAAAGCAAAATGTCAAAAATAATGTATTCACATCCATGTAAAGCATTTCCACATGATTATCCTTTAAAATTGTACATACGAGTTCTTATATATTATACCATAAAATTTATAAACTGTGATCTGAAAAATAAGCCAAATAAACAAAGCATTACGGAAAAAATACTATAGCACCTTTGAACCATCAGTTTTTCTTATCTACGAAATAGCTACAATATGTGAAATCATTTGAGATTCATTAGTAATAGTTTTACTAGGTTTTATTTTTGATATCCATTTATGTAACTTAGTGCATTAGCAAAATAAACGTTATATTTGTATTTGTATGTCTAAATCGGCCGTCAATACATAGTTTTTCAATGACCCTCGTATATACGTACAACCCAGACGTTAGCAAGTCCCCGCTAAAAGACCCTCATACTTGAGCAAAAACCAACGCAAAAACTAAGTGGCGCGTGCGGCCGCGGCATCGCTTTCATGTGAGTTTTTCAAAGTGCCGATGGAGAGTGATCTAACTTATATGTATTCCGTAAACTTTGATTAAACTTAGCAGATTCAGTTTATCAGTTAAATAGGTACTAGTTAATTTACACAAGTAGGTATATCGCGCGACAAGCTTTTATGATCATATAAATTGTGTATAATGACTAATTTATTTTTTACTTTTTAGTTATTAACTTGTATGTATATCCATTACTGCTATGAAATGGCTGCTCCTTGAAACATATTCAGTGGTTTGCACCAGTCATAGTTAAAGTTGTAATTAAAGTTAAGCCTTAATTAAAGTACGAATTGCTTTGCACCGGTTGTAGTTAGCGTCAAACTCATAATTAACTTTAAGCCAAAGGCAAAGTAGGGTTTAACTTTGACGTTTCTTGGCTTAACTTTTGACATTTGTGGGTTTAACATATTCTGACAGATCTCCACAGAAATAAGTTTGGTTAGTTTGTGAAATATATTTTATAAAATTATTTCTATATTCTATATCCTATAAGCAATTATGAATCAAAATAGATCACTTGGATTCAATATCAAGTCGTGGGGAACTGAGGATACGACCATAACCTCAATCTACAACTATATAAAGCTGATTCTGGAATTGGACAAATATCACTGTTGTAAGACACCGTGTTATGGTTTATGATATTTTTCGTGTTCAACAGCTTTTTGGTCATTGTTGTGTTACTGCTGTCTTGTTCAAGGAGTCTGTCTTAGCAGGTAAGCAATTCAGTTATTTAGAATGCTGTAATTTATGAGATAATGGGCGCTCAAAACTTGGATGGATTTTGAAAACAGTAAAGATAAAACGTTTATTTGTAAATTACAGTTATCACATTCACTAGGGACAGTTGTTTGATACTTGCCCAATTTTTACCATATAAAGAAAATAAATTGATCTGCTTGAATTATTTTGCTGCTGCTGCAAAATGCAGTATTATTATGTGAATAGCTATCACAGTAGTAGTTATTACTGTAAAAATTAGAATGCAAGTGTCCTCCCGTTCTCACATGGATTTTATTTAATTCATCTTCACCACCCATTAGTTAATTTCCTTCTATTTTTAATAAAAATATTGTTTATTTCAGGATCACGGATGATAATGAATACTTTAAGGGACTAGTGAAAAACTGAAGCCTCTTTATTAACAAAAACTGAGTAATATTGACCCATACTGTATTATTGAGCACTGCGGCAGCAAATCACTGTTGTATGTTCCACCGATCACCCTATCCTAATTACTGAATTTTCTACTATTCAGGACAACCCCTGATATATTGAAAGAAAATATATATAATAAAAATATAAGAGAATTCAACCAGTAGTTTTTGTTCAAGTAATAAAACTTACCTTCTGATGGGTGCAACTTTACAGTCACCCAATGAGTGTTTTTTTAAATAATCACCTTGTTTGACAAGACAGAAATTAATCACTATCTGTGAGCATGTTATACAAACTATCATTTAAAATACATATTTTTAACAAGGCATTCTATATCTAGACACCATATTATATCACATATTAGCTACTGATACTATGAAATATTTTAGATTTTGTTATATGAGAAGTTATAAGAAAGTGATTTTTTTTCTCCACCTTTATTAACAGATATAATTACAATATATGGATAACATATGCATTTATTGGTTCTATTAATTTACTCAGTATGTGGAACATATTAGTATTTACTTTCTATAAAGCCATCAGAATGAAGCTCTAAATGCATAACACTATGTGCTCTTCGCCTCATGGTATCGGACTGCCTCTTCTTTCTCAAATACTTGGCAACCTGAATAATTCTTTCTCCACACCTGCAATGACAAAAAAGAAAGTATTTTGTAGTAGTGCATATATCACAAATCTGTTTTAATAGAGAAGTTGATAGTCATAATATGTATATTGTTCGTTGCATATTATATCACTTGTTCCGGAAACTCATCTTAAGGTTATGCCAAAAGATTACTGTTTTAATTGTTTCATTCCTTGAAACCACCTATATATACATATAAAAATTGTAATGATTATCTATGAATGGACATTTTGCTAGTTTAACACTATAAATGTATAATAAAGATGTCTTTAGTTGACCTCAGCACTTTGGACATTTCTCTATATTTTTACTTACCACAAACAGATCCGGCATAAATGTTATTACTCTGATGTCTTCTGTAGCCACTCCTATACAAGAGAATCCAGAATTAAGACACCCAAAATCCACCAAATGTTGGGTCACTGCAATCAACTATTTCATAGACAAAATCTTGCCTAAAGAAGAGCATTTACTTCAAGGATTTACTTTTACCACTGTTGTTATATTCTGTGAGTTGGATATTTACGATAATGGGTTATCAATTAATGAAAATGAAACTAAAAATACTAAAATGAATCCGAAATTTCTTAATCAAAACAAATAGCCTCAGTTGAACATGAAAGATAATGTTTGACAGCCATCAACGACAGTGACATGAACCTTCATTTCCATCACAGAACATCAAAAATACGACATGATTGCCAACGTAAAATCTGAAATTCGTTAAATTTCCCTGTAGGAAAAAGTTAACTCATAATTAAAGTTAATCATGACCGGTGCAAAGACACACAACTTTAAGCCTTAATTAAAGTTAAGCTTTAATTAGTTAAGCCAAAGGTTTAACTATGACTGGTGCAAACCACTGATTAATCGCTAAAGCATTCCACAAGCACGAAATTCTGTCAAAAAATCCCCGTAGTAAAGTTCGTACCAGTTAATAGAGTGTTGATCCTGGTAGCAAGTTATAATTTCTCCATTAGGAAAGAATGCACGTGCCAGTGACTCACGACGAGTCTATCCCTGGGATTTCCAGCAGGATCTGGAGAGCCGGGTGCCTAATCTCGTATATACATGCAGGGCCAAAATTACTTATGAAGGGCTGAGCACTAAAGAGGCACTGTAAGAAGAGGTTTGTGTATACTCTTCTAAGAGCATATCCGTTATCGGATGCATTCCAATGAGGCAGGTTTATTAATGTTTCAGTATCTTGTGGATATTTGTACTACGTTCCAAAATCCCATCTATCCAGTGAGCAGATGAATTTTCGAGGATAGTCACGTGATTCCAGATTTTAGGGATGTTGGAAACGGCAAAGATATTTTTTTGACAATTTTGACATATCACATAACCTGTGCTGATGCATACAAATAAAGCAGAATAGGTTATGTTGAGTTATTAGCTGTCAAGTGAAAAATGTTTCTTGACAGTCTTGACACAAAGGTCGCTAAAATCTCAATTTGATTCCGGAGCAAAACGATGACATCCATTGCCTCGGAAATGCAATAACGGAACACAGATTTTTGTTGACAGTTTGATGTTGAGGGAATACTGAAACGCTACAGAGCAAATCGAGGTCTTTGATGGGATTTTGGAACGTAGTATTGATTTTGTCAACATGCATACTTAACAAAGACTTTGACAAAGCTTTTCTATTGGATGTTGTTTAGCAAAAGCTTTCTATTGGGTATTGCGGGCTAGGCTAATAAGTATCATCCAATAGTAATTTATCAATATTGGAAACAAAACGCCAAAGCTGGATGACACTTTTATTAAAAATATTTTAGAATTCATGGATCGAAATCATAGCAGAAAATCAGAACAAAGTGATTGATTTGCAAATTAATGCTACATTTTTAATGTTTACCTTATAATTATTGTATAATTGCCAATTGCAATTGCAGTCAGATTGATTATAGACTGGACGCATGTTTGTTATAGAATAGCCGTTCTTATAAAAATATTCACAGAGAATGTAAAGATTGTAGGCACTGCGTAAAAGGCACCGTAGCGCAGAAACACATTTATTTAAAGCACCTTATTCACTTTCTGACTATACGAAAGGTTTCTAGTTTAGGAAAAATAAGGATATACCACAGCCACACTGTGGATATACGTTATATTTTTGCCAGATCGCAAGGCTTTGCTGTTAGGCAGGACAGGCAACCAGTAATGCACGCTTGCATCGTGTGTGTCTATAATAGCTTTGTGAAATGCAATAAAATGTTATTTTTACCCTTTTTCACTATAATACAAAGGTATATTGGACGTATTTATAATTATTATCGACTGTAAATTATTGTTTTATCAAAATAGTACAGTAATTTGAATTTCTTGTCATCATAATCATCATTAAATTAACAGTACATTTTATCCAGTGATCAAATGTGTCGGTTTTGTTGAATCTGATTGATTGAAACTAGCAATTGCTAAACTCTTTGTTAAACAGGAAGATGCAAGTTTTTACTCATTTAGGATGTAAAATCAGAGTTAAAAAGATACTGGAGAGTTCACAATGCTCCATTATATATAAAGCAAGTCTTTTTTCACCGTTTTGAAGTAAATTTCAAGAGAAATCAATAATTTTCAGAGAACTTTGACAGATGCAAGTTCTTGAATGGGCTGCTCTGATTGGTCAAAACCTTTGTTAAAATGCCCGTGTTGATAAAATCGGGCATTAGGATTTATTAAGGGCCGATTTTATCAACAGGCGTATTTTAACAAAGGATTTGACCAATCAGAGCAGCCCATTCAAGAACATGCATCTGTCAGAGAACACTGAAGACTATTGATTTCTCTTGAAGTTTAGGTACCTCAAAAAGGTTAAAAATGACATGCTTTATATACAATCGACCATTATGAACCATCTAGTATCTTTTCCAGTCTGATTTTCCATCCTAAATGGGTGAAAAATTGCATTTTCTTGTTTAACAAAAAGTTTAGCAATTGCTAAGTTCAACCAATCAGATTCCACAGAAGAGATACATTTGATCACTGGATTTTTCTTCTGCTAAATGATAATGATGACAGAAAATTAGGGTTTTGAATAATTTTTTGTGATAAATGGAGAGATCAAATATAAGTTTTACAAAACAACTGTTTTTGTTTTCTTTTTTTCGCAATAATTCAAAAGTTATATCAAAATAAAAATGGGTTTTTCAATCCAGAACCGAAAACACGTCGACGGCTCCCGAACCCGTGTGACGTACTTCATGAAAATACTTGGTATACTCATCATGTGCTGAGTAAGCTAATATGTTGGGCGAGGCGAGAATGGACTATTCTAGACTACAAACCCTACCAAGAGGAATTTACAAGGATCTTGGACACAACCAAATCGCAGAATATGTGGGGCACACCATAATGGATGCTAAAAAGGACCACATAACTCCGAAATACATCTTCAACAAGAAATTCGAAACTATAATAAGAGATCGAGAACTCTGTGACGTAGACAACCTGCATCGGGAAATAGTCTGGTACACAGATGGATCAAGGACCGAGCAAGGCACAGGAGTGGGAATCTTTGGAAGAGGAACTAGACAAAGCATTCCGCTAGGAAAATACGCCTCGGTATTTCAGTCAGAGGTGTACCCATCCTGCAATGTGCAAGGATCAATAATGAACGATCCTACAGAAACAAGAGAATCGCAATACTTACAGACAGTCAGGCTACACTTAGGGCACTAGAAGCGCCCAAAGTTACGTCTGCTCTAATCTGGGAATGCTTACAAGAACTGGGAAGACTGGCAGAACACAACAAAGTAACTTTGGAGTGGGTGCCTGGACACTCAGGTATAAGAGGCAATGAAAGGGCGGACGAGCTAGCAAGACTAGGCTCGTCTGCCCTATACATTGGAGCAGAACCCGCCCTGGGGGTGCCTAAAAGCACAATCAGACACCAGGTGGACGAATGGATGAAACATCAGCACAAGGAGCAGTGGAACTTGTTGTCGAGATGTGTTCATGGAAAAACATTCATCAAAGCTCCATGCAAAAAAATAGCTGAAACACTGCTCTCCTTGAGTAGAAATCAGCTCCGAATAACGACGGGTCTCCTCACAGAACATTGTGGCCTGAAGGAACTCCTGAATAAAATGGGACTCTACAATGGAGACCTCAACTGCAGATTGTGTGGAAGAGGAACTGAGTCAGCCCTACATGTGCTCTGTGAGTGCGAAGCGCTAGATCACAAGACACAACAGCTCTTTGGGAAGACCAAGCTAGAACCAATGCAGTACGGCTCAGCACCAGGACCAGTAGGTAAACTGCATAAACTTATGCAGGGATCCAGATTGCTGGAGTGGATACTGTAAATGAGAGGAGCAATAATACAATAGGCCCTAAGGCTTGAGTATTGACGGGGACAGTAAGGTCGGACGGCTCCTGGAAAAAAAAGTTGTGTTTTTTAAATAAAACACCCTATATGAATAATATTGCATATTCAGATTCCCAGGCCAATTCTAGTGTGACTTTATGTATCTCATATGGGACTTTAAGCGAACCGTTTAGGTGCAAATCACAACGTTTGGTATAAGTAGATATCAGAAAAGAAATGAATATCGCGGCGATTATAAAACTTAGAGGGCTTTGGCTTTGCCTTGTCACTAAGCATTGAATGTGTCAGCTTAGGTTAGACGGTCAAGTTCGAATTACCTTTGTACTTGGAGAAATCGGTAAATTAAGTAAGAAAACTTCTATCAGTGTTAGTTGGGTAGTTCCTCTATTACCTACAGCACTGTATAAGTGCATCTCGAATGAGCAAAAATCAAGACGGTTATGTATACAAAAGTACCGTATCCACTTAAGGGTCTAGGGTATAGCGCGCGAAATTGAGAATCAAAGAAAAGACGTATTCCCATGTTAGCGAGGAGGCGTGGCCGCCTGTTCCCTTTCTCCAGTGTGTGTCTAAGATGAGGGAGATAAGTCCAAAAATCCAAAGGTAAGTCAAAAGGCCCAAAAGTAAGGTCCAAGGGTCACCATAAAAATGACTTTCGCATTTCCAAGCTCCTGGCGTCACCTTTAAACTTACAGTAGTGACTCAAAGAGCAAATTGAAGAAGAAAGCTTGTGCTTGTGCAACTATTTAGCCTTTTTTTGATATCGTGTTTGGTTGTTAAATTACAGGCATTTATAGAATATATGATTTTGCATTGTGAGTTTTTTTGTGCATTAAAAAACTTTTTTGATAGAATCGAAAATAGTTGTCATTCATTAAGGTCTTAACTATTGCCTTCTAAAACATTATATGTTTACTTTGAAAATAGAGTGTGTTATGCGAGAAATTGTGAGTCCGTATTTTACATGGCAAATACGTATGTATAAATGTGTGTATCCAGGCCCCCTAATCACCAACAAAATCCCTATTTCAATCTTTTGCAGAATACGTTGTATTAGATGTGAGGTATCGAATAGATAGCTCGCATCATAAGCCGCCATCGAAGCTTTCGTATCGCCGAGGGAGACGTTTTGAAACGAGCAGCCATAAAATTGTCGTAAACCGATGCTAAAGGCATACACATTATTCAGTGATTTGTCTTTCGGCCGACCTTATGCATCGCTTAACTGCTACTAAATTATGTCGCTTCCCCGTTTTACGGTGTATGTGTGGTTGTTGACATGATCGTATACCAACTTCATGCCTCTTTATGGATTCATATTTATGAGGCTGTATTTGCATTTATCGGTGTATAAGTTGTGCGTACCATATTAAGCTTAGTTGTTATATCATTTCATCTTCTGTTCCACTATTTGGGAGAGATTGTAGGTGTGAAAGTCTCGTGTTTCGGATAATATTCAATCTATCTGTCAGTAATTGAGGTTTTGAATTAAGAAAAAAGTCCTCTTTTTTGAGATAAATGGAAAGATCATATATAAGTTCTATAACAAAACTGTTTTTGTTTTCTTTTTTTTCGCAATAATTCAAACGATATACCAAAATAAAAATGAGATTTTGAATCCAGTACCGAAAACACGCCGACGGCTCCCGAACCCGTGTGACGTCACCATGGCGCTAAGGATGCTCCTTTGACCAACGACGTCCTACTCCTATACTAGATTCTAGACTCCCAGCCAATCGCGAAAATACCTACTGCTAAACTGGTAACTAGTGTATATTTGTTGCAATACAGTCGATGAATGAAGTTTGCAGATCGAGACGAAGTCATCGATCGAAATAAATATGTTTTTGGATGTTTGAAGTTGAAGTAAGGTTACAGATTCCAGTAAGTAAGTACCTAATCAAATATGTTTCGTTGAAAAGATCTCCTCAATCGAAGGATGGCCCAGTGGTTAGAGAGTCCGATAGTGGATCTCAGGCCTCTCACGGTCTTTGGATCGAAACTCAGGCCTTCCAACTTTTTTTTAATTTTTTTTTCATCAAAAAATTTATTGATGTGCTTTTTTGCACTTGTTACGCATATTTTTTCTACGGTCAACATAAATATGTGTTTGAATCAAATTTTGTTAGACGTGCAGTGCAAGTAATATGTCGCCATATAGTATAGTATCGTCTCAAAAGCAGGAAGTATAGCATATATATTGTGAAACACTTTAAAAATATCGTAGCCAGACCACATTAGTTAATAATACAAACTCAAAAGAGAACATACCTGCAAATATTCGTGAAAAAAACTCCAAAATGCAATGTCTAAATTTTGGTCTCCAGCTTGTTACGTTTTTCAAAAACAATCCCCTCTCGTAAACAATCAACAAAACTATGGCAACGATTACCACGACCCACTACTTTATTCAAGTGACAAAACACAAAAGCATTACAGAACAGTAGCTTTGAGTCACAGAATCATAATTAATATGGAACTATTTACTCTATGAAAGTCACTCATGATCTGACAAATATCAAAATATCTGAACAATATAGGATGTAGTTATAATCAAATACATTACTTATCTGAACTTCACCGACTAATTACACTCATACTCAGATCTTACATTTTTTTATAAATCATCCGTCGATGACATCAATGTCAAACTTCGGCCACGTGACCGCTAAAGGTGCATTCTAACGTCTGGCAGCCAGGAGCGCGTTCCAGATCACACGCTACAGCTAATAAAATTGTTCCATCAGTTATTGACACAATCGGTAAGTCTTATATAGATTTAAAAAAGTGTAGTCTCACAAAGTTTCGGCTATCGTACTCAAACGGCCAACAAGGTAAAAGTTACTTTAAAACCAACTAATTTCAGCTGCCACTCATACGCGTGCTGCAGCATCGATTCGAATTTCGAATATTATTTGTTTTTCGGTTCAATTTCTCCTCGGTTCCACGACCGTTCCTGTCTGCCATAAAAAAAAGATTTACGAGAGCGGGCAACCGAATTTTCCCTGCTCTTCTAACAAAACCGTCCAGTTTGAACGCTGCCGATGGTAGAATTTTAGTAATTACCTATTAGAGTGGGCTGCCGGGTGCTAATTAACAAAAACTTTTTATAATATCCGCCTGGTCAGGACCTGGGTCGAGATTTTCACTCGCTTGCATAACTTCTCAAGTTCAGCACCATTTTGCATGCTTTCACAAAATTCCGCTTGCGACGAAAAAAAGTGAATTAGCTGCACCTTTAGTTTACGGTGGATGAAGAAGCACATCATTCTGATATCAAATAGTACAAGTGCTCTTATACTATTTCCATACTGAGTATGACCAGTCTTTTCTGTCAATACAAGTTCCTCGGGAATCGACGTTAGAATCGATTATTTTTATCCTCAGAGTAACAACTGAACATAGAGGTAGTAAACAAACCACTTCAGCATGGTGTGCTCAAAGCCATCATCTTTGACACTTCAGCCCCCAAACATTGCCAACTAACCTGAAAATTCTTCCAATGCAACCCATGTTACAAACACTGCTCTGCACTGTCCCATCTCGAAAAACTGTTGAGCTACACTCGAATATAGCACAGCAAGTCCGTAAAGCTTCACTACAGTTACCATCAAATAGCGAATTCAATTTTACTGACCAAGCATAAAAGACGCACAAACAAGACAAACGTTTGACAGCGGGGTTTACCGTAAACAAATCGCAGGAAAATTATATAGGCGTTGCCAGCTCCTCAAAATTTATGTAAGACAAAATTTGCGTTTATGATGAAAAAACATGCAGTAACGCAGTAGAGGTCAACAATGTCAACATATCTATTTATTTTGCTGTAATCATTCCTGAACCATCAAAATACCTTTTTTAACGTAGAATGGAATATTTCTGGATACTATACAATTAAGACGATAGTAATAAACAATTATGATTGCCGTATCTGGTGGTCAATATGACAACGTAAGAAAAGATGTTGGCCTATTAGAATTAGTTGTTTACTACCTCTATGTTCAGTTGTTACTCTGAGGCTGCACCTTTAATTTATGATGGATGAAGAAGCACATCTGATATCGAACAGTACAAGTACTCTTATGGTATTTCAATGCTGAGTATGACCAGTCCTTTCTGTCAATACAAGTTCCTCGGGAATCGACGTTAGAACCAATTATTTTTATCTTAAAAGCAGATCATTCCATAGTGGTATCATTCAGAAGCATTGCATTTAAAAGGGTTATAAGTTGTAGTAGAAGATCCGAATATAAGACGACCTTCACCGAACTGGTTAATGGATGAAAACCATTTCATATTAAATTTAATATGTTAATAAACATATCGCGAGTGGGTTGGCTGAAAAAATTCAGTCCAGGATATGATTAATTAAATATTGAAAAATAATTTTTTTTTAACATTTCACTGGTTTGGTTAATAGACAAATCACATACCAGTCGAAAGTATGAAGCCCATAGAATATGCAAACGTTAGGTTGACTACGTTTTTCCCGTCCCAACTATAGGGTAGGCAGGTATAAACAGGGAAATCAATAATAGTAATTTGCACCGGAGTGGTTAACGCATGAAACTTATATCAAAATAAAGATAATTTTATTGCAAACAGGTCGATATAGGGTTGTCTGCAAAAAATCAGTCTGGAATTCCGGTTGTCGAATTTCAAAGATCAAAATATTGCTGCCAGTGAATACGTGCGCCAGAGGGGTCCTAGCGAACTATCCCGTGTATTAACAAAGGACGCAGCATAGCAGCTGCGTGTAGCTGGCAAGGGCGTACCCAGGATTTCAGTTAGGGGGGGGCAGGGGGCTGCTTAGTGCTTATACCTGTTTCGAAAATTGACTTTTATTCATTAACTTTTATGATGACACAAAACAAATATTATAAGTACATAATAATTATACTATACATTATGTATAATATATAATATTATATATGTTTATTTTAATTTAACAGTAATCTTCTCGGATTTGCCGAAAATTTGTCTATGACAATCTTTTCAATAAACTCACTGTTGTCTTTTAAATAATTGCGATGTACGCTCATCAGACATAAACCCGTAAGCCTTTCTTCACCCATGGTGCTTCTTAGCCACGTTTTAACTCTTCGCAGCGTACTGAAGGACCGTTCTACGGTCGCCGTGGTGCATGGGATAGTGCTTAAAATAATTAATGCCTTTCTGACAGCAGGGTAAAAAATGTTCGCTTCTTTGAACAGATCAACTACTTCTATGTCCTTTAATTGATCATCTGATAAAGCCTTCGTCACCCATAAATTATGCCAAAGGTTCAGTTCCCCGGTGATATCCAGGTTATAAAATTCTTGGAATGATTCTGCGTTTTTGTGTAGGTCTGCAATGCTGGTTTCTGTCATATACAAGGGATGTAGCCTGCTTAAAGCAAACGCCGGAGTATTTTCTTGGGAGAATCGAATATTCAATGATGAAATGAGTGAATCAATGTATGGTATTATCAGGGAACGCCGCCAATATTCGTTATCATTGTCTGATGGTGGATTACTTCTATGTGTTTGCTTATGAGCAAGACGTGGAACCGAAATTTCTATGTTCAAATCCATTGCAACAGCTCGTGCTTTTTGAAGTATTTCATTACTTATTCTATCAGGAAACTCGCGGTCATTTCTGAGAATGTCCTTGATATTTTTAATGTGTTTTCCTACCGAGATCATGTCGATCGATTTAGCTTGCAGTGCGTTAACTACTGGTTCTATAACTGCTGAATATTTGGCTATTGTTTGTAGAGAAACAATAAACACTGGTTTTGTAACGGCTGAATGCAACTGATATGCAGATTTTCTGGTGGCATAATTTCCCTCTACAGATAACGTTTCTAGAGATTTCACGAGCTCTGAAAAATGTTGAGAAAACTTTCTGATTGATTTATATTTTTCGGACCATCTCGTCTCACATAATCGTGATAGGTTTGGAGCGTAGTTTCGACGTGTAGTCGATTCTCTGAAAAACGTTATAACATCCTTTACTGTGGCGACAGTATTTCTAATTTCTGGCACTGCGTTCGCATCATTCACAACAAGGTTGAGTTTGTGACTTGAGCAATGAAAATATAAAGCACGAGGATATTTTTTTCTCAAAATGGCTTGTACGCCACCCTCTTTTCCTGCCATTGTAGAACAGCCATCGAATCCAAACCCTACGCAATCTTCTTTGGAGAGGTTAGAACTAATTAAGAAATTGTCAATTGCTTCGGCGATTGCGGAAGCATTTTGTGCTTTTAGTTCAACGAACCCTACAAATTCTTCTCTGATTTTACTTTTGCTTTCGTCGTAGAACCGCACGCCTATTGACAGCTGTTCTTTCCCAGATACGTCTGCTGTTTCATCAGCTAAGATTGAGTAAGCCATGGTCTTCCGAACCTCACTAATTACATTCTCCTGAATAACTTCGCCACATAAATTTATTAGTTCGTTTTGTATTCTTGGCGAAGTATAAATTGCATTTCGACGGCACTTTTCAAAGTGACTCTTTAATTTGTTGTCCCCTGAATCGATTCTCAACTTCAATAAATCTAATAAAACACCCTCATCTGCTTGTTTGCCCCTAAGAGGCATATCATGTGTACCGCAAAATACTATACAAGAAATAATTGATGACAATATTTGCCTGTTTTCATCGATTGCTTTTTGGTGTCCACTTTGCAGTTGGATGTCTACAGGAACATTTTCAAGAAAATTTTTTGCAGCATTTGTCGCCGTTTGGTGAAGGTTGGTCGTTGCATGCTTTCGGCAGTCTTCATGCATATTTTTGAACTTTAAATATGGCCTGACCATAAACGATCCCAAAATTCCTCTCACAGTGCTAATGGGCGGAGGAAACAAAACACAATACTTACAAAGAGCACCTTTTAGTCGCTTGGAATATACTAGCCATGGTGAATATTGATCCAACCAAGCATGATTAAATTTTCTTTTTAAATGGCTTGCATCACTTTAAAAATCGTAATTTCTGGGCGGGATCCAAGGATTTTGTAACAACTCCCTCTTCTTTTCCGTCGATAGCTGGGTAGCCAATCCAACATAACGACCCAGATCATTTTCATGACAGCCATCGTCCACTATAATTTCAGGATCGACGTTGACGTCATAAGTTTGTTGGGATGTCGATGGAGAAGAATAGTCGGCAACAGATATATTAAGAGGTTCTACTGAAGAATTTGACGCTTGTCCAATGTTAGCATGCAATGATATTGGCATTACATGAGTGGTTTTATCATGGTTGTCATTTTCATCGCTTCCACTGCTACTTTCCCGACCTTTTTTTCTTTTTTCGCGTGGCCTCCCTAAAAAATGGATACACAGAATTACCCTTACAGTGTTTAGGCGGGTTGCATAGGACGAAAATCAAAGATCAAGTTTCACATTCTCTTGCATATGGTTTGAACGCCAAATAATCAAAACTAGGTAAGTAATTTGAAATAATACACTTGTTGTGACGTTAGAGAAAAGGGATTTTGTTGTCGGTATGATCTTATTAATAAATCCAAAATATTGCAAGGATCTTTCTTTTATGTTTTTTTTTTTTTAACTTTTTTATCACAAAATATTCACAAATGTTATTTTAGCTATTATAACAAAACCACGTGTTGTAATTAATAAATTTAAATATTGTAAGTAATGCCTAAGATATACACTTACAAGAGAGTCATAGCCCCCCTTAAACAAATCAAATAATCATATTAAGTATGTACTTAAGTGTTTTGTTTTGACTCACCTCTTTCAAAGAATTTCCTGATATCCATTTGACGGAGTAATATTTCCAGTTGTTGCGCAGTAAACGTAAATCTCGTGTCTCCGCAACGAAACTATAAGACACTATCTATGGCGTATGAAATATTCGCTCGTATTCCACTCCGAACTGAATTGTATTCGAACTAAATTCACGTGCTCTGCCTTACGTTCCGCTTATATATTGAAAATATTCTCGCTCCCGAAATATGTAGAAAATACTCGAGCTCGACTCTATTTCCATCCTTGTCTTATAATACATGCTATCACTGTCTTTTCTTTCCGGAATAGTCCATGCTAGAATATTCTTCGTGGTATTGCTATTCAATACTAGATGTCTCTGTTGACCGTATACAGTATACATTGAGCCTATTTCTTTTTACTGGAAAAAGTACTGCCGTCCGAAACTAGATGGCGTTAGATGTTATTTTCTTCCAATTATATTCAGCTTTAATCCTATATGGCTCTGATTGTCTCGTCGGAAGCGGAAACTACGAGATACCACGGTTTTGTGGGAGATTTAAATTATATTGCATCGCTAACAGTATACTAGAGTCTGTCTAGTGAGTCGCGGCACAGAAATAACCGCGGCAAATTTAAAAATAATTTAGTTGTAAGCACTGAATAGAATATGCTATGAAATTTGAGTTTGATACTTTCACTATTTTATTTTATGAACACTAAGAATCTTAAACTAAATCTGTACAGATATATACTACTTAAAATAATATGCAACATATTGAATATTATTTTATTTTAGCATAGCATTGAAAACAAAAATTATATAATAAAACCAAACTTGCATCAAAACCGTACTTAATTTTTATTTATTCTGTCTCGTAATCAAAATCAGATTCTAGAAATTAAATTATCGACTATAAATCATTACTGACACTTTCATTTGTTAGTGATAACTAACAAATAATAAAAACGAAATAAAGAAATAAATAAAGTGTATCAAAACTTGATCAAAACATTTTGCGTTTCGTTTGACGGCGGCTGAAGGTCGCCATATAAAATATTCTAATAAATACGTTGTGACACGACCGACACGACTCACTATATAGACTCTATATCGAATGTTGTAGAATATTTAACTATAGAAAATAAAGAACAAATCTGGCTGAAAAGATATTTTGTTTCCAACACTTCATTTTGCGCAGAGTAGGTAACACGTTTTTAATTTTTATTTGCCAAAAAAAATTACATTTATTTAATCTTCTAGGGGGGGGCAGCTGCCCCCCCCTGCCCCTACCTGGGTACGCCCTTGGTAGCTGGGCCATTGAATGAAAAAGAGTGCGCCCAAGCATTTTAATGTTTCGGCAGAAATAGCATCAATGCCTGTAGCTCTATTAGTTTTTGACTTGTTGAGGACATGTCTCACTTCAGACAAAAGAATATCAGGTTCATATTCAAAATCCAATGAGAGGGCCTGAGGGCCATCCTCATGGTACAGGTTTTATTAGTAATTTCGCCATACCTCATGCAAGTTGGTAATTAGCTGTCCCTCGGGATTTTTAACAGTCCAAGATTTGGGTTTAAAATCCCGACTGAGGCATTTGGCCTTAAAAAACATCTCTTTCGGATGATTAGTATTGGCATGCATCTCGATTGCTGGCACAATTGCTGTATGTAAGAGTTCTTATCTCTTCGGAATAGTCTCTGCCATATTAAGCCCAGAAAAGACCTCACCTGGAGTATTATTCTGATACTTGTAGAATTTTTTTGCTTTTTGAATAATAAGTTTAACGTAAATGTTGCCCATACTGCCACGACAACAACCCGTGCAGTATTTTCAAGCCTGAAACCTGCATTAGAAAAGGACATGCATAGCAATTTGGTTTATGAAATACCTTGTAAAGATTGCCCCAACTTATACATAGGACAAACTAAAAAATATTTAAATAAACGCATATATAAACACAAGTATGATATTAAAAATAAAAACCTGAATTCTACCGCCCTCAGCAAACATGCTATAGAAAATAAACATACCATCGATTTTAACAACGTTAGAACTTTATGCAAAGAGAAAGATTGGTATAAAAGAAACATCTTAGAGATGATACATATAAAAAAAAGTTCTAACAGCATGAATTTCAAGACAGATACAAGCAATCTTTCATGCATATATACAAATTTAATAAATGGAACATAGCCTATACTTTCTTCCATCTTATCAATATTTACCTTCCTCCCTTGATATTTAATTGTTTAAAAAAAATAATTGTAAATGTTAGTCATTTTGTATCTGTTTGACAATTCTGATATTTTATTTTAGTTTTAATACCTGAAGATGACGCCTAATAGAAGCGTCGAAACGTCGTGAAATTTTATATTTTGGAAATATAATAAGTGACTGTATCCCAAGATTGTTTTACTAAATACTCTGATACTTGTGTTTTATTTTAAATCTTCTGCATAGGCCTTTAACCATCTTGCCTGCAGCCCAATTACTGAATCTACTAGCGAAGTTTACCGTGTGCGGTCATTCATTAAACTTCAGGAAACTTGAGGAGTTTCTTGCTCGACAAACCTCCTGGGTGCTGACGTTGGCACACACGCCGAAAAGAGGCAAGGGGTGGCGGGCCAACATGAAAAGTAGGGTGCAGAACTGTTACACAAGAAGCAATCGAAGCTTACTTTGTAAGGCCAGAGAGTAATAGCTGAACAACAAATTATGTACAAAGTTGAATAACGTTCATGGAAAATTACAGTGATTATAACTATTTTAATGTTCGAAGGTATAACCTTGGTCCCATAACTTGTATCGTACTAACGAGTACTGATAAAGATTAAACTTCCGCTATATAAGGTTGATTGTTTTGTACAGTGATTTTTTACATAGCCTACTTACTGTAAATTTAGAAAACACGTAATGTTATTAGAATCATTAGATAAGAATTTGCGTAGCAAAGTTGTAACGGTTCGCCCGTTTTCAAAATTATTTTTATATTATTTACTTGGTTATAGTTTATAACTTCCATTTTTAGCAACTATTTTCTAATTATACTAGTAACGTTTTTATTGGCTAGTAACTTCTTCCTTTTCCAATCTCTATTTCTTTCAGCTGGAAATATCGTTATATTATACAATCTGCGCACACATTTTGGGAAAATCGAATGAGTATGCTCTCGCTCTCTACCAATGTTTCCTTTTGTATCGAAACACATACCTCTCCCCTTTCCCGTTCTGAACTCGAACAAAGAACACGTAAAATAGCTATGCCTCTGTAAGACAATTTTTTTGTGTGTGTGCAAAATATGTTATAACCGAGGTAAAGAATTTATATTCCCAATGCTAAATCATAATGATTTGATTGCCATGGTTTCGCATATCTTTATTGCTTCTGCTTTTTATTTTACAGCTATGTGTAGGAATGTGATTTTTCCGATTTGTAAATTGTTTTTCCATGAACATGTGATGGCGAACATTTTAATCCTTAAATATCAAGTCAATCATGGACTGTATATTTATTAATTATAAGAGTCGCTGAACATCATTCTTTGTTTCTAGCCATATATTTTTGTTCTAAAATGCCTTATTTTGTGTGTATTTTATATTTCACATTTTTTTATAACATTCCTTACGTAAAGATACCCAGCAGTCAGATTTGCTAATAAAGATGAAAAGATCTGTTGGACATTAATTTGTGTAATTTCGTTTTACGAGGGGTGAGGAAAAAGTTGGAAATTTTCGAACACATTTTATGTATACTTTTTTTTATTCACTACCATATATCCGAAAAGATCCGGTAGGACTGTAAATTTTGAATTCTTTTAACTATTGTTCTATCTGTTCGCTCTTGTAAATATATGTATTTTTTTTTTAATCTTTATCATGTGAACATATGGAAGTTGTCTGCATTTTGGCTTTTTAATATGCCCATGCTACTTCATAGATTTGTTTCTGAAGTATATGAACGCAATTTATCAAAATCTAAGAACGCATGAAGATCCAAGCTTCAGAAACAGATCGATGAAGTCCTGCGAAGCTCTCTACAAGGTGCTAATACAGGTAATCACTCATTCACAGGAAACCACCCTTCTTTGGAGGGACACCACCCTTCTTTGGAGGGAAACCACCCTTCTTTGGAGGGACACCACACTTCTTTGGCACCACACTTTTTCGGAGGGCCACCATGAAGACCACTGGAGCATCACTACTTCTCCGGGGCAAAATTTTTCGAGTGAGATAAATACGAAGAATAAAATGATCTCACCTGCACAATATTATATTCCTTGATCGTTACAAATGCAGATTTTTTGTGGACAGGAAACGTTAGTATTTCTGCAAAAAGGTGAGGGCCTGGTTATTGGTTTGGTGAAAATATATTTTTAAGTATGAGTTACTTCTCACTCCTGAAAATATTTGACTCTGTCAATATCGAAAGCTATCTGAATAAGCGCTTCATTTTAAGGGGCAATACAAAACCCAAATATGTGAAAAAAACTGAGCCAATGGATTTTATTGCATTTTTTTGGCAAGCATTTGCCTGCGTATGTCCTTCAGCAGCGTTTACGAATTTCCTGTATGTATGCAGCTCTCCTAAACAAGCTCCCGTCTTATGGGCTCCCTGTTAAGCTCTGCGGTTGGCTCGCAGACTTCCTCTCAGGTCGGAAAATCTCTGTCGTGGTAGACGGCTTTTCGTCTTCTTTCCATAGCATCAATGCCGGGGTTCCGCAGGGATCGGTATTGGCTCCGACATTGTTTCTGCTTCATATTAATGATCTACTCTCTAGCACTACAAACCCAATCCATAGTTTTGCGGATGACAGTACGCTGCATGCAGGTATCATTAGTAGTAGACCGATCTCTGTAGTCTAGCTGGAACGCAGAAGACTGGCAGTGGCAGCTTCACTTTCAAAGGATCTCGATGCCATTACCGCTAGGGGGCTTAAGAGTATGGTTAAATGCCTCCAAGACCCAGTATTGTACGCTACCAAACAAGAAGTGCCCAAGCCAACACCAGGTTCTAATGAACAACCAGGCTCTGCCAAGGAGTCACTCACTCAAGCTGTTAGGAGTCAACATTACAGAAAATCTGATCTGGCACGAACACGTCGCGTCAATTGCAACAGTTGCTGGTAAAAAGCTTGAGTACCTATTTAGAGCCAGAAAGTATTTCTCAACATGTAACCTCCTCACGCTATATAAAGCCTAAATAAGACCTTGCCTGGAGTATTGCTCTCATGTCTGGGGAGCTGCGCCCCCTACTACCTTGTCTATACTAGATGCCGTCCAGAGAAGGGCAATTCGACTAATTGGCGATCCGGCCTTAACGCGCCACCTTTAGTCACTTTCTCACCGGTGTGTTGTTGGTGACCTCTCACTCTTCTACCGATATTCCAACGGAATCTGCTCCTCTGAGCTATCCTCTATCGTTCCGCCGCTCACTGCTCCTATTAGATGTACCCGTGCGACCGCTGCATCTCATCCTAGGACTGTCGTTTTTCATACATCAAGAACTGAGCGGTACAACCGCACATTTATTCCCAGGGTGTCCAAGGCTTGGAATGGACTGCCAGGAGATGTATTTATTGGGCTTGCGGGTATTGGCCCATTCAAATCTCGCGTTAACAAACGTCCCCTAATATAACCCGTTCACAGCAGCCGCGGTACTCTGGTATTTAGGCTCTGCCTGCGCGGTCTGCTCAGTTATATAAAAAAAATGTAGCCAAGTAATTCATTACACTGATAGATTTGTTGAAGCAAAACTAACATGGTTTCAGTAATTGGTGAATAAAGCGGAATTAACTATTATTTTATGCCATGTTTCTAAAATCAATTGGCCTGTTACGTGCTACAATATGTCTGTATATGTTGGAGCTACTTATGTATGTAAAGAATAATGTCGGAAAATTTAGCATAAATGCTGATTTTCACGAATATCATACTCGTTTTAATAATAGCCTAGTCATACCACAGCATAGATCCACCACATACGAAAAAAGTCCTGATTACCTGGGTATAAAGGTATATAACAAACTGGATATTAGCATTCGTAACGTCCAGATACGGTCAAATTCAAAAAAATGGTATTCAACCAATTAGCCAAAAACGCTTACTATTCCATAACTGAATTTTTGTACCCATAGCTTTAATCAGGATATACTACGTTATATATTATCTTGTATTTATTTGATTTAATTTACTGTTTTTTGTAGAAAGTTACTTGATTTACTTTAATCATTTTTGTCATGTGACTGACTTTTCCAATACCTGTACAGGTCTGCTGGAATAAATACATTATCTATCTATCTATCTTTATGATTAGAAGTTTTTGTTGAAACTGAAGGGGCACCTTTGCGAAAACATATCACGTTGCAACGCGGCAACTATCTAATTCAATTTGCCCCCTGGTCTGCCTGTCGGTCGAGGTTAATGGATTTCAGGGAAACTTGCAAGTATACGTGTGCATTATGGTCGTTTTACGTTCAAGGCGGTCAAGTTGAATCTACCTCCATCAGACGGTCAACTATTACTGCACTACGAGTACTTTATTATCATGACAAACATGAAACTAAGACTGGAATATTGTTACGAACTTCTAATTTAAAGGTACCCAAATTCTTTTTTATGACGTTCTCCTATATCTACCTAACAACTTACCCCCGACTTGCCCTATCATGAAATAAGCTCGTAGCGACCCCCTAGCTACAGTGAAGATGAGAGAGCACCACTTGGTCTTACGCTACGATGCTTATATGTCAGTCAAAACCAAGAAGACTATTGGCAAGTCCTTGATACAATTTCTTATGCTAAAGCATAGACTAAAGTCTAAAGGTAAGAGTTACCAAAAAAAATAATAATCTTTAATATTTGAATTAAGAAAAGAAACTCCTAGAAATCTCGAAACTGTTGCCTGTTTATTAAAAAAAATTATAGTCATAAAAGTTGTGACAAATTTAGTATAGAATATATATAAAATATGGATAAATAAATAAAAATATTAAAAAAAATATTAAGCCTTCATAGCATTTATGTAAGCGTTTACACAGAATATAGCTTAACGTAGTGTGATTCAAGTTTACGTGCGCTGTCAGGTAGGATATGTCTTGTCCACATTTCAAAAGCATCTATGCGAGCTCGATCTGCCTTTTTAACAGTCCAAGGTTCCGAGGCATACAAAAATATGGAGAACACAAGAGACTGAACCAGCGACATTTTTGTAGCTTTAGTGATGTTATGGTCACGCCATATTTTAGTAAGCTTTGTCATGGCCACCCGTGCCTGTTGAATGCGCCGTCGAATCTCATCCTCACAGCTACCTGAATTGTCGATCAAAGAACCGAGGTACACAAAACTTTGAACTACCTCACAACGGCCTATTGACTTTATTTCTCGATGATTGTCATGCTATCTACGATAATAACCTTGGTCTTGTTGTAGTTAATACCAAGACCATACGCTGCACTGTGTTGTTCTAAAACGTCCAATAGAGCTACTAGTTCTTCCTGAGAAGCAGCAATAAGGGTTGTATCGTCTGCAAATCTTAAGTTAGATATTTTGCTTCCGCCAATAGTTATACCGCCATTCCAGTTGTCCAATACCTGTCTCATCACAAATTCAGAGTAAATGTTAAAACAAAGATAATACGCATCCCTGACGAACTCCTTTTCTGGTTGCTGTTTGACCAGACAGGTTACCATCAATTCTTACACGAGCTGAGCTAGACTCATAGAGTTGCTGTATGAGAAATACTAAGTGGTAAGGGACTCCCATGGAGATAAGGATTTCCCACAGTTTAGGCCACTTTACGTTATCAAACGCCCTAGAATAGTCCACAAAGCAGATAAAAATGGGAAAATAATGCTCTCTGGCTTTTTCAATAATCTGTCTTAAGTTTAAGATCTGTTCTCGCGTACCGCGTCCTTTTACGAAACCTGCCTGCGCCTGAGAAATTTGTCAGCCAATAAATCCCTCCAAACGAGACTGTAAAATATATAGTAGAACCTTGCTGGCATGAGAGATTAACGAAAGTAGGCGATAATTGTCTGGATTTGTTGGAGATCCGTTTTTATGATGTGGAACAAAAATGGATGTGCACCATTCATCTGGCCAAACACCGGAAGACCAGACCCTCTTACAAATATTATATAAAAGAGAGATGCCGTCTTCACCCAAGCATTTTAATGTTTCGGCAGAAATAGCATCAATGCCTGTAGCTATATTAGTTTTTAACTTGTTGAGGGCATGTTCCACTTCAGACAAAAGAATATCAGGTTCATATTCAAAATCCAATGAGAAGGCCTAAGGGCCATCCTCATGGTACAGGTTTTCGCAGTAATTACGCCATACCTCAATAACCTCATGCAAGTTGGTAATTAGCTGTCTCTCGGGATTTTTAACAACCCAAGATTTGGGTTTAAAATCCCGACTGAGGCATTTGACCTAAAAAAACATCTCTTTCGGATGATTAGTATTGGCATGCATCTCTATTTCCTGGCACAATTGCTGTATATAAGAGTTCTTATCTCTTCGGCATAGTCTCTGAATCTCGCGTGAGAGCTGTCTATATGCGTTTTGCTTTGTATTTGAATCAAGACCTGAGATCTTAAGGCTTCTACGTGCCTCAATAACAGACAATGTGTGGCTACCAATCCATTGTTGTTTTGGTTGAATGCTACTCTTTGGTTGACTTATCTGGGCAGCATGTAAGAGCACATCTTTTTATACCCTGTATAAATTAATTGACCTGAGAACATACGATGCTTGTAATATATTAGCGATGTTTAACGTGATGGTACGTCTGAGAAAATCGGGGCTCCGGTTTATCTCTTGAATCGTATTAAATTTGCAAGCTAGTTGTCTGTGGCAGCATAACTTATAGTGAGGCACCGCCAAAAGCCAGCGCCAGCGCTGTTCCGCGCTAGGCGAATTTTCCTCAGTGTAATATCAGAAAGTGTGCTGCCTCATTTAATTTTCTCTCCGGCAGCATTAAATCTTGCGTGAAAGATACGCCAACCGGGCTCACATGCTTCTACGCTCCCACCACCAGATTTATACAATTTCGGAGAGAATGTATGTGATGTGTAGTGGTGTACACTTCGGTGAAGATAATATAACATAATCGTTGCGGTTATCACTTTAACTAACCAGCTACATACGACACCATAAACCATAAAACATTACTGGAAAAAATTTTCAGAATGACAGTTGACGAAAGTGATAAAAACAATGCTATCTAACAGAAGATTCTATGTAGAGTTCCAAGGAACAAGAAGCCGTTGGAGGAACCAGAAGAATGGCCTTCCCCAAGGTAGCGTGCTAGCACCCATGCTTTTCAATGTTTATACCAACGACCAACCAATTGGTCCATCAACAAGAAGCTTTATATACGCCAACGACGTAGCTATCACCTGCCAGTCAAAAAAACATCGCAGAGATAGAGGAGCACATAACAGAATCCCTATCAAGATTAAATGATTATTACAGATCAAATCAGCTCCGCCCAAATCCAGCGAAAACGCAGACATGCCTATTCCACTTCAAAAACTGACAGGCGAGAAGGGCAAATAGAGTGGAACTCAGTCAGACTGCAACATTGCCCAAACCCAGTCTATCTAGGTGTTACATTAGACCGCTCCCTGACGTTCAGAAAACATATCGACAAAACCAAGGCCAAAGTCAACACCAGAAACGGCATTCTCCGGAATATGACTAGTGCTCGATGGGGGGCAGACCCTAACGTCCTGCGCTCCTCGGCCCTTGCACTGTGCTACTCCGCAGCCGAGTATGCATCCCCCGTATGGGAGAGATCATCACATGCCCAAAGACTGGACCCTGTCCTGAATGACACATGTAGATTAATAACCGGATGCCTAAAACCCACTAACCTTGATCAGCTCTATATGCTAGCCGGAATAGCACCACCGCAAATACGTAGGGAAACCCTAGCCATGGCCGAACGAAGCAGACAATGTGAAGACACCAGATATCCTCTGTACCAATATATACCGGCAGCGGCCAGACTGAAATCAAGGCTAGGCTTTTTCATTCAAAGATCAATGGACAACCCATTATGAGTTTCAGATTTACAACCCCCCGCCCCCCAACCACCCCAAATTCACTCTCACCCAAAAAAACGTAGAAAATGATCAGAAACCCCTAAAACGCCTAAAAAGAAAGTTTGAGCTGTTTTTATATTTGTAGTTTTTTTATTATTGCCGCGCCGCCACTGACCCGATTTTTCCAAAACATACGCGTTCTCCTTCCTCGCCTTGGGAGTAGTACTACGTCAAAATTTGATTAAAATCAATTGAACAATTTTCGCGTTACGCGATATCGAACGATCTAAAACAAGTAAAAGTAAAAGTAAGTAAAAGTGTATCGTGCCACTAGGTTTTTCATTAACATATAAATGGACAGCCCATTACGAATACAACACATTTTTCAGTATTACAACCCTCCACCTCCCAACCACCCCAAATTCACCCCCACCCAAGAAAAAGTAGAAAATTATCAGGAACCCCTTAAACGCCTAAAAACGGAGTTTGAGCAATATTTAACTTTTTTTGTTATTTACTAATTACTCCGCCGCCAATGCACCGATTTTCAAAATTATAGGAACATCACCTACTACGGCCCCACAGCATAACGCTACCCAAATTTCATCACACTCCATGCAGCGGTAACTGAGATTACGAGGGTAGAAAAACGCGACAGACAGACAGACAGACAGACAGACAGACAGACCGACAGACAAATCATCAGACCAACAGAAATACAGACTGAAGGAAATGAGTGACGTGGATTTTCGTTATGTAAACATCATGAAACGCCCAAAAAGCGTATTATCTCAAAGTCGAAAATGTTTGCGATCACAATACTCCCCTCACCTGTCGGTGTGGGAAGTAAAAGACCTTCCCACCACTATTACTACTACCACACATAATAATCAACGAGCGGCATTGGCCTCTGACCACACATGGCAACTCCAATTCTCCAAAGTGCTCAAAAATTCATAAACTCCTGATGGTTGCTCCCTGCTGGTACGTCAGAGAGGCGTACATATCAAAGACGGTCCGCAAAATTAGATCAAGTGGCGTATATTGCTGGGTCCGCTGGCACGTATTACGCTTAATTGCATAAAAGAAAAGAAGGATTTAATTTGACGTAACTGGATTACGCAGCAGCTTATGGGCAGGAGTATAAGTGCCGATGCAAAGTCCACCACTCAAAGGAGGATCAAACATTTCAACTTTTCAACGAAATTTCAGACGAGCTCAGACGAGCTCTCTAGGGTTAATTAAGTCAGCGTCAGGAAGGAAATTACCACGGAGACTGGATGAATCACATAATATTATATGTATGCGTATATACAGGGTGGACCAATTGTGAGTGGACGGAAGATAAAATATATTCCAAAAATCTGTCACTTGATCATGGTAGGGACCCTTGAGGGCTATAACGTAAGCATATTTTTACTCAAATTTTGACGTTCATACAGGGTGATTCATATCAAACCTACATTTTTTTAAATGGAACTCGCTATATATACAGGTTGAGTTTTTAGTACCGGCTCGGTCAATAACTCCACTACTGTAGAAGATAGCGAAAAAAGTTGTAAATAAAAGGTGTAGCCACGAAAATGCTCCTTGCTCAGAAAATATTTAGATATATACAGGGTGATCTATAACTACGTGGTGATGCAAACATGTATTTTTTTAAATGAGACACCCTATATATTATCCCATTTTCAGATTCTACTAATCATTTATCTTCTAACAATATAAGGCATTATACAGGGTATTTCAAAAGTTATGACCATTTTTGTATCCAAATCGCTGTCAAACGAACGTACTGTATATCAAAAAGTAATGCATCAAAAATTATTTTTTTTACACGGAAAGATTAAAAATATCCTCTAGTTTTAAAATTGGGTATAAATAAAGCCCACGACGCATATTCGTATACAGGGTGATGTAGAATGCAAAACCCAGATTTTCTCTTTTTTTTAAATGTAACCCCCAATATTTTATTATACCAAAGAATTGCCCTTAATATGCTCTTTCATCTTTGTATAGGACTTGTTGTACCTTCGTCCATCAGTTTCAAAGATATTTCGATTTTTCGGTAAATTTAAAATATAGCTCCTATTTGTGTACTGAAATTTATTTATTTTGAGAAAGTGCTATCGAATTTGCTTTTTATTTAACGAACAACTAAATTATAAGGTCATGATAGTATTTGATGAAGTCAAAACCCTAAATCATTGAGACAATAGAGTCAAGTATGCTGAGGAAACAATTTTGTAGGCGTGATGCATAATTATCAAGCAGATTTATCAGGTAGGCTTTGAAAAATTGATAGTTTTCATAACCTGCTCAATAACTTCGTACTGTGTGAAAAACCATCTTTAAAAATTAGTTTTTCTATTGAGGGTATTTAGCAGAATCTTTGAGAAATTGTCTACTTGCCTCTAGAATATATCAACTATGGACAGCAATATCCAGAACGGAGGCACTCTAAACCTAATGCGTTTGAAAGATTGAAGAATCGTTTTATTTGGACTGTTTCGTTTAATATTTCATAGCCTACCTGATAGATCTGCTTGATAATTTTGCATGACGTCTATAAAATTGTTTCCTCAGCACACTTGACCTATATTATCTCGTTAATTCAGTGTTTTGACTTGATCAAGTACTATTATGGCCTTATATTTTAGTTGTTTGTTAAGCAAACATAAAATTTGATAGTATTTTCTCAAAATAAATAAATTTTAGTAAACAGATAGGAGGTATACTTAAAATTTGTAGAAAAATCGAAATATATCAGAAACTAATGAATGCAGCCATAACAAGTGCTATACAAAGATGAAAGAGCATATTAAAAGCAATTCTTTGCTATAATAAAATATTGGGGGTTACATTTAAAAAAAAGAGAGAAAATCAAGATTTTGCATTCTGCATCACCCTGTATACGAATATGCGTCGCGGGCTCTTTTTATAGCCGATTTTAAAACTAAAGGATATTTTTTATCCATCTGTGTAAAAAAATGGTTTTTGATTCATCACTTTTTGATATACATCACGTTCATTTGACAGCGATTTGGATATAAAAATGGTCATAACTTTTGAAATACCCTGTATAATGTAACAATACCCTATATTGGAAGAACGGAAATTATTAGCAGAATTTGAATATGGAATAATATATAGGGCATCTCATTTAAAAAAAATGCATGTTTGCATCACCACGTAGTTATGGATGACCCTGTATAAATCAAAATATTTTCTGAGCAAGGAGCATATCCGTGGCTACAACTTTTATTTACAACTTTTTCCGCTATCTTCTACAGTAGTGGAGTTATCGACCGAGCCGGTACTAAAAACTCACCCTGTATATACAGGGTGGGCCAATAGTGCGTGGACGGAGGATTGTGGGCTTACTGAAAAATATTCCAAAAATCTGTCACCTGATCATGTTAGGGACCCTTGAGGGCTATTACGTAAAAATATTTTCACTTAAATTCTGACGTTTATACAGGGTGATCCATATCAAACTTACATTTTTTTGAATAGAACCCCCTACATATTATTGCATATTTGGATTCCTTGGTCAATTTTAGTGTGACTTTATGTATCACACATGGAACCTTAAATGAACCGTTTAGGCGCAAATCACCATTTTTGGTATAAATAGGTCTCAGAAAAAAGTTGAATATCGCAGCGATTATAAATCTTAGAAGGCCTTGACTTTGCGGTTCGACTAAGCATGAAACGCGTCACCTAAGGTCAGACAGCTAAATTTGAATTCTTTTTGTACTTGAAGAAATCAGAGGATAAATTAAGGAAACTTCAATCACAGATAACTTGATTTTTTCAAATGGGAATGCCTATTTTGGTTTAAAGAATCAAATGCAAAATTTGATTACCTTTCTAACGATATAGCATGCTTGATATCAATCTTTTTTGGTTTTCATTTTATTTCAAATTTTCAGTCAAATCGGCGTTTTTCAATTTTCCTGCATGCAAGCAACCTAGCAGGCCATGAAAAATTAACAAAAGCTCGTTAATATGGAAGAAAGCAACTAACTTAGTAGAAAGATGCAAACTAACCTAAGCAACCAGGCAAGATTATCAAAATTCCTTACAACATATTAGCTCTAACCAGAAACAATAGTGGTAACAAGAACGCTCATTTTCCACAGCCTACTAGCTATTATCCAATTGCCAAAGTCAGTAAAAAAATATTTAATCAAAGGAAAACTACTAGTGATTGTTGCTGGCAGTAGAATATCTATGTCTTCTGATTAAATTATCACATTTAATGCTATGAAAAAGTAGCCATTTCCATAAGTCAAAAGTAATGATACCTCTGACTGGAACCCTTCAAATTCTTCTTCTACTTATTAGAAAAATCGTGGAAAATGAAACTTGATTTGCAGTCTGTTTGAATTTTAAAACATAATTTAGTTTGTAGAAAACTACATGAAATAATCGCAATTACAACATAGCGTAATTAAAAAATTCTAGCAATTATTTCAATAGATGTTCAGAATGCTTCAGTTGGAGATATCTTCACTTTTGACTTAACTAAACGGAAATGACTAATTTTTTTATCCCATTAAATGTGAAATTTCATTCTAAACATGTTAGACTGTAAGCAAAAATCGCTGGCAGTTTTCCTTTTGTTTTAAAATTTTCAATCGTTTTGGAATGTTGTCAAGCTCTAGTAGATCTCAATAGCTAGTAGGCTGTGAAAAACAAACACTTCTGTCATACCCCAGCTACTCATTGACATTAGATATCTTGCCGCTGCTGTATCCGGTTAGAGCTAATATGTTGTAAGAAATTTTCATAATCTTGCCTCGTTGTTCTAGTTAGTTTGCATCTTTCTACTAAGTTAGTTGGTTTCTTCCATATTAACGAGCTTTTGTTTATTTTTCATGGCCTGCTAGGTTGCTTGCACGCAGGAAAATTGAAAAACACCGATTTGACTAACAATTTGAAATAAAATGAAAACCAAGAAAGATTGATATCAAGAATGCTATATCGTTAGAAAGGTAATCAAATTTTACATTTGATTCTTTAAACCAAAATAGGCATTCCCATTTGAAAAAATCAAGTTATCTGTGATTGAAGTTTCCTCAATCAATCTATCGATTTCTCCAAGTACAAAAAGAATTCAAATTTAGCCGGCTGACCTTAGGTGGCGCATTTCATGCTTAGTCGCACCGAAAAGTCACGGCCTTCTAAGTTTTATAATCGCTGCGATATTCAACTTTTTTCTGATACCTACTTATACCAAAAATGGTGATTTGCGCCTAAACGGTTCGTTTAAAGTTCCATGTGTGATACATAAAGTCACACTAGAATTGACCAAGGAATCCAAATATGCAATAATATATAGGGGGTTCCATTCAAAAAAATGTAGGTTTGATATGAATCACCCTGTATAAACGTCAGAATTTAAGTGAAAATATTTTTAAGTTATAGCCCTCAAGGGTGCCTACCACGGCCAAGTGACAGATTTTTAAAATATATTTCAGTAAGCCCACAATCCTCCGTCCACGCACTATTGGCCCACCCTGTATAGGTACATATACTTTAAGCAAACTGTTTAGGCGCAAATCACTTTTTTTTCGTACAAGTCATCATGATCATCATAGTCACAATGTCTTAACAGAGATGTTGTGAACTCGTAAAATGCATTAAGTCGGAGCTAGAGTATTGCCGTCACGAATATTATCAATAGTTTTGAGAACTGTAGCTCGCCATCGTTCGCGATTTACTGTCAGTTCAGTGGCGCTCTTGATACTTATATCTAGCAACTGTTTCGTCGTATTCACCCAGTGTGTAGGGGAACGGCCACGGCGCCGCCCACTCGGGGCGTGACCCTGAACTACAAGTTTCTCCAAATTATCGCTTCTGTGAATATGTCCGAAGAATGTAAGCATTCTCATCGACACAATAGAGGATAGTCTCTTTGGATTACCGAGCTTATCCAGTATGGAAATATTAGTTCGATGGGCGGTATAAGGAATTCTTAGCATTCTCCCCCACGTCCACATTTCAAAAGCATCTATGCGAGCTCGATCTGCCTTTTTATCAGTCCAAGTTTCCGAGGCATATGAATTTGTGGTTCTTGGGTTTTTAGGCCGGCGTCGCTTAGCGTTAAAGCTTGAAGTTTCGCGACCACGAGTGGATGGCATCTTCAGAAGCTATTTCACTTCGGCGACTTCCAAAGTACTTAGCACCACAGTACATACATAAAGTCTGCTGTGATATGACACGACGGATATAGCCATCACCAAAAACCTCAAAAATGAAAAAAAGAGTCAAAAATGAACACCCCTAAAATATTTTGATAACGCAAATCATGTTACAAACGCAAAAAAATCGAAATGTTTTGAAGTGCCATATTACGAAGTCTCCCGGCCAGCAGAGTGTCCAATAATGTGTTAAAAAATGCTATAAAATTGTAATTTGGACTAGCTAGCGTTTGTTTTTAAGCAAACTGTTAGAGCAGCAAAGTAAGAAATTTCTATTTCCATAAAACTAGGATATGAAAGGTAGAGATGGAATATGAAAGGAGTAGGAAGTACAATGTATATATGTGGCGCATGTTGTCTGTGTCGGCCTAAGAATCTGCGATGAAAAATGATGCTTATACATTCAAACCACCTTATAAGGCCTTCAAAGGTTACGTAAAAACATTTTTCAGACAACCTGTTAGTATTCATGGAGCTGCGGAGGGTCTGCTTTAAAATTTAAATGTCTTGAAGGGTTTAAGCAACATCTTAGGGAAAGCACGTGAACTGTGCTTGAGTAAACATTATGTAAACTCAGCGGTAATCATGTTAGGAAATTATAATATGGATATCCTTGTGGCGATACAGACCAGCGGGAATTCAGTCTCGCCTATGGTTCGCGAAAAAATTCATGCATTTTAAATAATAAGATTATATGCTCAACATTTTGATACGATGTTATGGGTAACTATGGATAGGAACGGAATAAAATCTAGGAAGACGATAGGCGTGAACCCCTTTTGGCATGTGTCAGTCATGTTGGCAACGTCAATAGGGTTCTTGCAGAGGTCGTGAAATAGTCTCCGGAGTATACATAGCGTGAAGAAAACCATATCAAGAAGCAGTAGGAAACAAATAACATGATTTTACTGACGGCCAGAAAAAGATATTTGCAAAATAAAATAGGATATAGCCAAATTTTTCCACGTGACTTAAAACAAGGGCTGACGTCACAGGTATCTTATCGATATCAACAGTCGATACTGCTACAGCGCAGGTCAGTAAGATTCAACTGCAAACTAGAGATGATCTGAATTCTTCAACAATGCGACTCAATTTATTGATACTTAAACATATTTGGAACAGGCAATTAACCCACCAGCATTAAGCCCTAATAGGCCAACATCTTTTCTTACGTTGTCATATCGACCACCAGATACGGCAATCATAATTGTTTACTATCGTCTTAACTGTATACTATCCAGAAATATTCTATTCTACGTTAAAAAAGACGGTATTTTGATGGTTCAGAAATGATTACAGCAAAATCAATAGATATGTTGACCTCTACTGCGTTACTGCATGTTTCTTCATCATTAACGCAAAGTCTGTCTTACATAAATTTTGAGGAGTTGGCAACGCCTATGTAATTTTCCTGCGATTTGTTTACGGTAACCTCCGACTGTCAAACGTTTGTTTTGTTTGTGCGTCTTTTAAGCTTGGTCAGTAAAATCGAATTCGCTATTTGTTGGTAACTGTAGTGAAGCTTTACGGACCCACTGTGCTATATTCGAGTGTAGTTCAACAGTTTTTCGAGATGGGACAGTGCAGAGCAGTGTTTGTAACATGGGTTGCATTGGAAGAATTTTCAGCTTAGTTGGCAATGTTTGGGTCTGAAGTGTAAAAAGATGATGGCTTTCAGCACGCTATGATGGAGTGGTTTGTTTACTACCTCTATGTTCAGTTGCTACTCTGAGGTTTGGACTTATCTGCCCTCATCTTAGACACACACACTGGAGAAAGGGAACAGGTGGCCACGCCTCCTCGCTAACAAGGGAATACGTCTTTTCTTGGATTCTCAATTACGCGCGCTATACCCTAGACCCTTAATAACACATTCGTTAAAATAAATAGTTTACTAACATTGCCAGCAACAGTGTTGTTCACTATGTTTCCATAAGATCTATCCACCCGTTTTCTGTATGTGGGGTTTTCAAATTTATACTTGTATTTTGTTGTAATTTAGATTTCCAACAAATAAATCTTAATCAGACAATAATTATCACTATTAAATACTTTGGAATCATATTTTTACATTTGTGCTAATCTAAAAGTATTTAACGTACCTCTAGATATGAGCCACGAGGCTGCATTTTCTTTTGTTTTGTGTAACCTTTTGGATACAGCATTTCTTACTCCTTACCGTCATCCTAGTAAAGCTTTGGCAGATTTATGGATGCCCGTACCGACTTAAAAACGAAGTAAAAAGGTACTAAATTACCCCAAGGCACAGCAGGAGGGCCAGAGAGATTAAGAAAAAGCCGACGTCTGAACATTCCCTAGATGTATCAGACAATAATGAGAAAAACTTGATTTGAATTATACAGGGTTATTCACGTTATTCGACGCGGAGCGTTATGGCTAAAGTATTTGATAAAAAAGAAAATAATAATTTGGGATGGATAGAGATCCATAAAGGCTACATTTTAAAAATATTTTCATGTTTGCAGGGTGTCCCAAAAGCACGAAATGTATCAAAGTTACGTTTTTTCAAATGGAACACCCCATATATTATTGGATACTCAGATTCCTTGATGAATTCTATTGTGACCTTATGTATCATACATGAGACTTAAAGCGAACCGTTTAGGTGTAAATCACCATTTTCGGTATAAACAGATATCAGGAAAAAACTGAATGTCGCAGAGATTATAAAATTTGGAAGGCTGTGACTTTGCCGTATTACTAAGCATAAAATGCGTCAGCTTTGGTGAGACTGTCAAATTTAAATTACGTTTATGCTTGGAGAAATCGGTCGATGAATTAAGGAAACTTCGATCAGCGATAACTTGATTTTTTCAAATGGGAACGCCTAATTTTTTTTATACGGTTAAAAGTAGAATTTGATAACCTTTCTAATGATATAGGTTGTGCATATCAATCTCTGGTAGTTTTCATTTAATTTTAAATTTTCAAACAAATCGGCGTTTTTCAATTTGCCTACCTATAACCAACGTAGCAGGCCATGAAATATAAACAAAAACCTGTTCAGGTAGAAGAAAACAACTAACTTAGCTAAAAAATATACACGAACTAGACTAAAGGGACAAGATTATAAAAATTACTCACAACAAACAAAGTCTAACCAGAAACAACGGCGGTAACATGTCTTTGGTCAAACAGAAGCTGGAGTATGGCAGAAATGGATTTTTTCACTGCAATGTACTAGCGATTGACAATTTCCAAAACCATTAAAAATTTTGAAATAAAGTAAAAACTACTAGATAATTTTGTAAGCAGTTTGTTATTTTCATAATAAAATTTCACATTTAATGATATAAAAAAGTATGCAATTCTGTCAAAACTCAAGTCAAAAGTACCTCTGACTGGAGTTCTGAAAATTCTTCAGTACTTATTAGCAAGGTCGCAGAAAATGAAGAATGTATTAAAATTTGTTCAAAAGCCATAATATTAAGCTACGAATTGCTATGAAAACCTTGAAAAATTTTATTTTCGTGTTTATATTGCATATTCTCGTCATCAGCTTGTTCAGGATGCCGTAAAAGACTTCCTGGAGGCCCAATATACACTGGCTATAGCAACGAACAGCTTCTAACTTGTCTAGAAGCAATCATATCTGGTGATATGACGCAAAGGCAGGCTTCTGATCATTTCAAGATACCCCCTATTAAAAACAAGTTGAAAAATTTGTTTTCAAGTTCACCAGGCCATCCAACAGTTTTTTCGCAAGAAGAAGAGCTAGCATCCTCGATGAACTAGGTTCAAGATTCATCATAAAATCTTATTTGTCTAGGCAATACAGTGTTTTTGCAACTATGTTCCAGGACATGACTGGGTCAAATCGTTTCTAAAGAGGCACCCTCAACTGACTGTCAAGTTTTCGTCGAACATCAAAAGAAATCGTACTCAGATTCATGAACAAATCATCACAGACTATATTGAAAATCTGAAAGAGGTGGTAAAAGATGTTTCACCTGATAACATTTATAATTATGACGAAACTTGATAATATTTGGTAATATAATCTTCGTTGAAGAATCTGTTCTAGTCAATATCCAAGTCCTTTTTTGTCCATATCATTTGTATCATGCTTTTAACGCTAAAAATTGACTTGGGTCAATGTTACCCTAACCGCAGGATAACATTGGCCCAAAATTAATAAAAATATATTAATTCAAAAAACGTTTTTTAAGTAAAAACAGAATTACTAATTAAAATTTGAGATATTTTAGTTGTAAAAAAGATTACCAGAACTTCTGGGCAGTGAAAACGACAGTTTCTAGAGAAAAGTACATACAAAAATTACTGAAAAGTGGGCCAAAGTAGCCCGCGTTTACGGTACTCAAAAAGTTCTCATTCTGCTGACCCTCATTTTTTACATGGCCTTAAACTATAATATAATAGTTATTTAAGCTATGCCTCTGTGACCACTTTTGTACAAAAAAGTACATAAGGAATTTATCATTAATATTTCTCCCGATCATAGCATGGAAACCTCTTTGCTCGGTTCAAAAATTGTTTTTAATAACCTCCTTGGCCAAACCGAAATTGCGCAATTTTTATGTAAATACCGCCAACTTCGTTAGCCGTCGGATCTGAAAGGGTTCTCTCCTATACGGAGCTGCAGTGCTTCTTAAAATGTATTCTAATAGAGACTAATTGGCATCGAGAAGACGAATTTCTCCGGCAGCAAGGCGGCGGTGGTGGCCCTAATCTCTTATCCTCTCCGCCTTACATCATTTATAACTTGGGAGACGTAATTAGGCATTCATAGGGGCGCAGGGGTGCCAGAAGGGGTGAGGCAAGGGACGGACGTTGGGGATATCCGTCAATCAGCCATGAAGTTGAGGAATTAAAAGCAATACTGTCTTAAAAAGACCAGAACTACTCTCTCTGTTATAGAAAATTTACCATTGGTTCAATGGTGTACTCTACACACATAAATATAATTTCTTAGATAGAGCACAGATGCTTTAATTCAAGTATACCGTAATTTCCTATACGCGCAAAGTTATGCTAATCTTAAAGTGAGAATACGATGTCTTTGACCATATAAGGGTTAGATTGTAAAAATGTCTTCATTGCAAAACTGGAAAATTCTTGATAGTAAGAATACCAAAATCTTAAATCAAACATATGGTAATCTTGACCGAAGTATTTCATAATCTTGACTGAAGCATTTCATAATCTTAACTGGGAGCATTTCATAAACTTGACGCAAGTAACTCAACTTTATTCTAAAATTGTGATACTCTTGGATGAGGAATCTAATAGTATTAATTTGAGCATTCAAACTCTTTCTATGAGCATGTAGACATTTTTCTGGAGAAATAGTTCTGCAAAATTTCTTAAATCACTTTTAATATACTTAGTACTTAGCTAGGAACACCTGAGTCAGGTCTTCGCATCCCAATTTTTTTAATAGCTCATTCATGGTTTGATAGATCCAGTGATAAGGAAGCTGATGGGAACTGGGACGCGACTCAAATGGCGGTGGACCAGCACTACCGGCAGATTCGATGACTGATGGTTGACGATGGTATCACGGGTATCACGTGGCAATGCCATTTTTTTAACAGTTTGACTAGATACTATTATGTGCTATTATGCAGGATCCAGGATGCAGGTATTACGCTACGGTGCTAAAGAGGGCGGCGAATGCGACAATCCGAAAACCGATAATGGCGGCGCGGACGCGGACGGGCAACAGGCTGTTGAGTTGTGAGGGTGGAGAGGTTAGAGCTGACCCGTGACACGCTGCGCGCCTGCGCATTCCGACGTTGGTAGACGTCAAATAAATGATTTGACAGAAATATAGAGTGTGCTTGTAAAACAGCATTCATTTTCAAACCAAGATTATCATATTGTAAATGAAGGTTCGTATTTGCAAGCTGTCTATATTTTTGATAGAAGTAGGCTGGACACCGCTGTAAAAAATGATAATCTTGATATAAAATCATGAAATATTTGTTATTATATTATTATAGCCTTGGTTGCAAAGAAAATTATATTTTCTTTCAGAGCAGATTTCTTTAAAATAAGTATATAAATCAAAAATATATTATTCTTGATACAAATTTTCTATAATTTTCTCATCAAATATTCTTTCTTAGAGTGAGAACCTATATTCTTGTTGTGAGTATGTATTTGTGTAAATATGGACGAAGCAATCTGAGGTGTCTTTACGACACTTTCAGTCAATTGCCCATTTTTAATTTTGTTTGCCATTGTTTTCCCAATATTGGTAAAATAATGGTTAAAGAGGTTTGCTTTTTGTTCATTATCAACTATTTTGGAACCATTTTCACTACATGTAGTATTGAACACCAGCTCGACAATGGGTCGTGATAATCATACGATCGTTTGAGCTGCCAGAGGCATTGGCTAGCGAAGCATGTCTGGATTTTTACACTATTTGTAAAATGTATTGGAAAACGTGCCACTGAGTATTTACAGAAACTTGTCGTTCCAGAAAGATGGCTGAATAAGGCCCGGTTGTACAGTCTCAGTTCAAGCCACAGTTCTATTAAACTATGTTCAATGATGAACTTGGTTCAAAAATTCATTTCCGTTGTACGACCTATTTATAATCCCAGCTCTACAAAACCAGGTTCAAGAAAAAAGTAGTTAGGTTGGTAACATTAACGCATGCGTAGTTGGTCTGTTCTGTCAAAAATTAGTTGTTTGAATGCTGTTTTGTTGGTTATGGGTTGATGGTAATTGTAATAAACAATAGTTTTTCAGGTAAGGATACGTATAAAACGATTCAAAGAAAGTTCCCAGTCGCATAATACCTCAATGTGATAAGAACCATTTGTTCAGCAGTTACAGCACAGTTCCTGAAACACAATATACCTATAGGATTACAAAATACTTTTGATTCATTACATGAACAAAAAAGTACTCACCATTCTGTTGGAGACTTTATTTGTGGTTGGTTTATAACAAATCGAACACCTTGTTTAGAATGTCGAAACCTTTGAATGAATTCATCGTCATTCCACGCCAAAAAATGATCAACTCTATCTCTGTATTTCTTTTGACGCCTTCCTGCGTTTCTTAATATTTCTACTGCTTCAACGAAGTCTTCATCATCTGTTAGTTCCAGGAGATTTTCTCTGAGCCGCTGACCCATTACGTACTTTAATTTACAACCAATGATTTTGCAAAATTTTATCTATACCAAATTATTAAATTAGGTTACGACACATTAGGTCCTTAGTACTCGGTTTAAGCGCCCAAATTCGAGCGCTCAGCTGCACCTTAAGGCCCGGTTGTACAGTCTCAGTTCAAGCACCGTTCAACGTTGAACTCAGTTCAAATATGGAAGTCCAGTTGTACAAGGTCAGCTCAACTCTAAGCTCGGTTCACTAATTTATATTTTTAAGGTTCAGCTGAGCGCTCGAATTTGGGCGCTTAAACGGAGTTCTAAGGACCTAATGTGTCGTAACCAGCCTGTCCGTTAACTGTATTTGTTTATTTCGCTGTATGTTGTGTCAACTATTCTCGATTGGGGTTCAAATTTCGGACATTTTACCGATTTTTGTAATTTTTTGCCTGCCCATTAGCTGTATTTGTTCATTTTGCTGTAAGTTGTGCCAACTATTTCCGATTACGGCTCAAATTCCGGGATTTTCCGGACGGATGGTCACTCTAGTCGTAACCTAATTTAATAATTTGATTTAGATAAAATTTTGCAAAGTCATTTGTTGTAAATTAAAGTACGTAATGGCTCAGCAGCTCAGAAAATCTCCTGGAACTAACAAATGATGGAGACTTCGATGAAGCAGTAGAAATATTAAGAAACGCAAGAAGGCGTCAAAAGAAATACAGAGATGGAGTTGACCATTTTTTGGTGTGGAATGACGATGAGTTCATTCAAAGGTTTCGACTTTCTGGACAAGGTGTTCGATTTGTTATAAACCAGGTTAAAGCACAAATAAAGTCTCCAACAGAATGGTGCATACTTTTTTGTTCATGTAATGAATCAAAAGCATTTTGTAATCCTATTGTTTTTCAGGAACTGTGCTGTAACTGCTAAACAAATGGTTCTTGTCACATTGAGGTATTATGCGACTGAAAACTTTCTTTGAATCGTTTTATACGTATCTTTACCTGAGAAACTATTGTTTATTACAATTACCATCAACCCATAACCAACAAAACAGCATTCAAACAACTAATTTTTGACAGAACAGACCAACTACGCATGCGTTAATGTTACCAACCTAACTACTTCTTTCTTGAACCTGGTTTTGTAGAGCTGGGATTATAAATAGGTCGTACAACGGAAATGAATTTTTGAACAAAGTTCATCATTGAGCGTAGTTTCATAGAACTGTGGCTTGAACTGAGACTGTACAACCGGGCCTGAGTATTTACAGAAACTTGTCGTTCCAGAAAGATGGCTTGATAAAGATATTTCCTGCTTCTGAAGGAGTCCCCCCTCCCCTTCTGGGAATGCACGCTAATCAGCCAAAGAGGCCGTAAAGGAATGTACACACAAAAGTATCCAACTGCAGCACCGTATAAAGCGCCCTGCAACTTGAAGGGCAGCAGTGTGTGTATATATATATGCGACCGTTTGCATACATTAGCAGACCGCGCTTTGATTAGGGTACCTTTGAGACTGGTGGGGAGCGGCGACCCGTAAAGCCCTCTACGGGCACCTGCGGGCATTACGACGCACACCGCTCCCCAACAGTCTCTTACGTATAGCCCAGCACTCACAGAAGAAGTTGACTTGTACCGTTGCAAATCAAAATGTACTCAAATGTTGAATACACCGAAATGTTATATATTAACCTTAGGCGAGTGTAGGAAACTCTAGCGCAGCTGTTACACGTTATGCAGAAAAATTTCCTAGAAGAAACTTACCAAGTAAAAATACATTTTGATCACTAGTTTCTTGCGTGTATCAAATGATATGATGACAAGAAATTCACTCTCTGGATTATTTGGATGAAACAATAATTTACTATCGATAATAATTATGAATACCTGCAATATATCTGTTTTATAGTAAAAAGAGGTAAAAATAGCATTTTGTTACATTTCAAAAGTTGCAGCTATTTATCAAACGTATGTGCATTACTATCCAGAACACCAGAACGGCAAACAAAGCTTGCCATTTTATAGTTCTATTTTACTTTGTGCTATTTTATGTACAATGTTTACGCTGCACCTGTGATTATTTCTATAAGAAGATCTATAACAAACATGCATCCAGCAAATGAAAGACTGATTCTTCATAAAAGTATGTATTTTCATATAATCCATCTGACTGACGGACGTGGGATATGTAATTATTAAATAAGGTAGGTAGTTGCTGTGATTGATATAGGTACCTACTACTTTTATCACAAGTTTGCAATTAGTAATTATACAATAATTATAATGTAAACATGGAAAATGTGGCATTAATTTACAAATCAATCACTTTGTTCAGATATCCCGCGATGATTTTGATCGATGAATTTCTAAAATATCAATAATAACATAGCCCTCAATACCAATAGAAAGCTTTTGCTAAATAACATCCAATAGAAAAGCTTTGTCAAAGTCTTTGTTAAATATGCATGTTGATAAAATCGAGCCTTAGAGCTGTTCAACGACGCACTTGAGAAACTGGGAATGTGAGACCAAAAAAAATGGATTTTGGTAGGCCAAGAACAACAAGAGCCACCAATAAAGAAAATATTATTTTATATTCAGTTGATCAAGATGTAACGGTTAGCATAAAGCATAAGGAATATGGCAAGACAAACAAATACGGCTTCTTCATGTACCTGGAGGATACTTAAAGAACAGCAGCTTCATCCGCATCATTACAGACAAGTCCAAGAGCTCCTGCCAGACGTCCTACCAGCTGGAATGGATCTTTGTGAAACACTACAAGAAAAAACAGCCCTCAATTCAATTTTTTTAAAACGTATTCTTTTTACGGACAAGTCCACCTTTACGCGACATGGTATGTTCAATTCCCATAATGCACATTACTGGTGTGATGAGAATCTAAATTTCAAAAGGAAGTCACATTACCATTGTTCATTTACAGTTAATGTTTGGGCCGCAACTTTAGGTAGCATATTAATAGATTATCACCTTCTACTTGGAAATTTATATGGTGATATGTATAGTAAAGCCCAGAGATATACCATTTGTTTACAAAGTGAGGATCTCCGCAAAAAGTGCCGACAGAGAAAGGGAACGGGGTCGGACTGCGACTGGGCATTCGAATTCGTTGGAGTGGGCAACAACGAAAATGTTCATTCCATCCAATAAAGTGCTCATACATCAGTTGGTTGAACAAGATGTTTGAAACTTTATTATCTGTTAATAAATATATGGTAGAGACATTCCAATATAACCGTATAAACCATATGTAAATTATTCCTTTCTACACTCAATTTTAACGTTCGATTCGTTGTTTTAGTTGTCCCCAAATTAATTCTATAGGACTGAAAATGCAAAAATAGGGAGGCAACCTGAAGACATCATGACCATACTTTTTAGCTATGCTTTCTATGACATATTGTTTCTCAAACTGTTCAGTGTGGAGGATCAATCATTCACTTTTTTTTTGTAAGTTTCTTCAAAGCACAAATCCTGTTTTATGAGAAAATCTTGTATTTCCGCCTTCGATAACGTTGAATTCGGAATTTTGTACCTTTGTCTGGAGTGATAGCTTGCGTTGTCCATTACGATGACGCTAAATAGCTTTAAATTGGAAATAAGGCTATACTCAAACCATTGCTCAAATATTCCCGAGTCCATGTTTTTGTGGTAGTCTATATTGCACTCTTCAATTTTCTTTCCACATAATTTTGAGTGCGTTTTCGACCTAGCCGTCAGATGATCCGCAGTGTAAGATAACTATACGGGATCCTTTATTTGGTGGAACGCCTTTTAGCTAACACTTCTTTGTACCGTTGGTCCATCCCTTTTTAGCGGTATTATGGGTATCATACCAGGTCTCGTCAAGGTAGTACACTGACCTCCCCTCGTTCCGGTATTGCTCTATCTTATGCAAGTAATCGTGCCGCCATCCCACAATCCTTGCACTTTCCATTATAGCCATTCGTTTGTTCACAGTTCTGTACCTAAACCCAATCTTCCTAATCCATCGCTGCAACGTACTCCTTGGATACTGTTACCCCATTCTAGCCAATTGTCTTTGAACGGATTCGATTGTGGGCAGTTCATTAATTTTGTACTTTTCGTACACAATATTCCTCAATAATTTTGTGATCGTGGGATCTAGTTCTTTTGAAACAGCAGCATCAAACCTACGCTTCCTCTTTTGTGGCCCCTTTCTCAAAATTTCACATACTGTTGGATATGGAACGTGTGTTAAAAGTGACGTCTTTTTGATCATACTCCCCTTATTTTCATTCTCTGGATCGTTCGTTAGTTCATTATCATTTAGTACTATTTGTTTTGCATCTGCGCTAAGATGTGACCTTTTGTGAGGTTTTAATTGGTCTACCTCCACCTCCCTTTGTTCAAATTCATTATCAGTGTCCGTACTATAGTCACTACTTTCACCACCGTAATGACAAACCGCCGACGTAGCTTCACTGCTGCAGGGTAATTCACATCGCTGTGAAATCCCATTATCTTCCCAAGGGCGAAACATACTCTAGCTGTCACACTTCAGAAGAAAACGTCCGATTCAGACAGAAAAGTGACGCACAAAAGTAAAAGCAGATTGGCGTTGCTAGCGGTAGCAATACCTGCCCAAACAATTTGACTAAGTCCGGTCCTCTTCATCGATCGAGTCGTTAATAATCCTGGAATGTGTGGGTCTTATCATAGTTCAGTCAAAATATACATCGTGGACGTCATCCGACAGATTTACGTTCAAATACAACTTAGTGTTTCATTTTCACCATTCTAAAAGGTTGTGTTTTGTTAGAAAATTGGTTAAAAGCACATTCCATGAATTGGTTATGAGTACGAAAGTAAAATAATGGTAACCATTGAATATTATCAAAACTGTATCTATTCCAAATGATGAACTGTACTAAGAGATGGTATGCAGTTTTTATATAGCGCAAAACGTACACAAATGGTATATCTCTGGGCTCTACTTTATCTGGATTTTTTAAAGGACCACTTGTTCGAGATACTAGAAGATTTAACGCTGAACGAGTGAAGATCTCTATTTTTTATACACGGCGAAGCTCCAACGCACTTTGATACAAGGTGTCGTAATTGGTTGAGTGACTAATTTCCAAAGAAAATTTATAGAGGTGCAGAAGCTGCTGCATTGGCCTCCTCGGTCATGCGATTTTAATCCTTTGGACTACACAGTTTGGTCGTAGCTTGAAGAAAAAATCTATGCTACAGAGGTAAATTGATGTCAGGAACTGGAAGGCAGAACTCAACGTCACTTTAGTAACCTCATAACTGATCCCCAGCCGTTTAGAAGATTAATGGAATCTTTAGAAAGAGAAGGATAGACTTGCGTATTCGTGAAAACGTGGGAAATTTTGAACACTTACTCTAATTGTATTTTATTTTATGTTCTTATTCTTGATTATAATATTATTCTAGTGGTTTCTTATTAAATTATTGACTTTATCATTGCTTGGCGGAAGCAAAATATCTAACTTAAGATTTGCTGACGATATAACCCTTATTGCTGCTTCTCAGGAAGAACTAGTAGCTCTATTGAACGTTCCAGAACAATACAGTGCAGCATATGGTCTTGGTGTTAACTACAACAAGACCAAGGTTATTATCGTAGATAGAGAGCATGACAATCATCGAGAAATAAAGTCAATAGGCCGTTGTGAGGTAGTTCAAAGTTTTGTGTACCTCAGTTCTTTGATCGGCAATTCAGGTAGCTGTGAGAATAAGATTCGACGGCGCATCCAGCAGGCACGGGTGGCCATGACAAAGCTTACTAAAATATGGCGTGACCATAACATCACTAAAGCTAACAAAATGTCACTGGTTCAGTCTCTTGTGTTCTCCATATTTTTGTATGCCTCGGAAACTTGGACTGTTAAAAAGGCAGATCGAGCTCGCATAGACGCTTTTGAAATGTGGACATGGAGGAGAATGCTGAGAGTTTCTTATACCGCCCATCGAACTAACGTCTCCATACTGGATGAGGTCGGTAATCCAAAGAGACTACCCTCCATTGTCTCGATGAGAATTCTTACATTCTTCGGACATATTCACAGAAGCGATAATATGGAGAAACTTGTAGTTCAGGGTCACGCCCCGAGTGATCGGCGCCGTGGCCGTTCCCCTACACGCTGGGTGGATACGACGAAACAGTTGCTAGATATGATTATCAAGAGCGCCACTGAACTGACAGTAAATCGCGAACGATGGCGAGCTACAGTTCTCAAAACTGTTGATAATATTCGTGTCGGCAATACTCTAGCTCCGACTTAATGCATTTTACGAGTTCACAACATGCCTATTTGTCTGATTATCATTGCTTTATACCCGCATCGGTTATTACTCCATAATTTTCAAATCAAAACATTCCGAAAACGGTAAACAGTATCAAGTTTTACCAGGAGTACCTTTTTGGTGTAGAATTGAATGATGTTCAAGTTCGCTTGAAATGTTAATTTATAAATCTAGCCTCAAAAAGGTTATGCGCCCTCTATGAGAGTCAGGTATAAAAACGAATTTGATAGGATGTACTAGCTTCCAAAATCCAAAATATATTCGTGTGAAATTTCATTACAATGTTGCCAATAGTTTAGATAAAATCATAAGAAATGCGTATAATTTTTTTTCTTCAACGCCCTGTATCTCGAATAAGGTTGTCGTTGAATAATTTTTTCACAAAGCAACCCCCAAATATTTTTCAGTTTTCTACCTATCCTAGAGCCGGGGTCACCTTTTTTGGAACACTTTGTATACACTTCGAATTCAAATTCGCAGAAGATGCTCACGCAGAATATCTGCGTTGAATGTTATTGTGAAAGAATTCCGACAAACGTGTCAGCCCTGAAACCATTAACGGCTACCACATACAGTCAGGCGTGCTATTCAGATAGTGGCGTGTTTGTGAAGCGAACAGAGGTGAGACCGAGGGAAAATTATTAATGAACAAATTGCGATTCGTCCGACTCGGTCGAAGTTCCTTTTGGGGCGGCGGAGAATTAATAAATGGGGGCAGTATTAGCTGTTATAAGCAACAGACAGACTCGATCTGTCATTATTTTCCAGTAGATTTGCCCATTCTGGCCGGCACTTCACGCTTCGAGCGACAGCACCATTGGCGGGGTGAAGCTTTAGGGTAGCCACACCAACCCGGGGATATAAGAAATACATTAACACACAAAAACTTTTATAAAAAACTTGCATTTATAGCAAAAATATTTTTTTACTTATTTTCGGCAAGCCGTTTTATTTGATACCCATATTGTAGAAATGCATTAAAAATAACTATTTCGCCAACTTGGATGGTCCGCCATATTGGATTTAGAATGACGTCACATTACTTTTCGAGTTACGCTCAACAAGCCCTTTGATTGGACACCGATATTGTAAAACTGCATTAACCACAGAGTTAACATCTCTAGAGGGAACCTAATTTGAATATTGGCCAGCCAACATCTATAGCGCTATTGCCACTCTTCTTCGTCCGCTTAAGGACCTTCCAGTTTCTTCAAAATCTGGCAGTCTCCGCAGTTTGAACACATGTTCCTCAAAGTATTTAACTGGGTATTTAACTATGCATTAAAATATACTTGCAATGTAACTGATTTACGTGAAGATATTTGTATTGATTTAACGAAATCTCAAAAATGGTAAATTTCATAGCGGAATGTCGCAATAACTTCTAATATGTCGTAAATCTGGCAACCTACAATCGGCGTCCCCTAAAGCTGTCATGTGGCTATCATTGTAGTTGTGGTTATTGCGTATCTTGAGATTTTTGTTGTTTTAGTGTATATTTGAGTGACTTTGTGACTATTTGTGGTGTGAATTAAATTATTTATGAACAATATTGTCATAATTACATGATGGGACGAAATAAAAAGTGCATAGTTTGCTGCAATAGCGACGAATCGGTGAACACCACTTATCATAGGTTAGTATAGGTTTTGTTTTCGTTTTCAGTAGCGTAAAATATGGGGAAACACTTCATGGTAATAATAAATTATCAACTGTTACAATCAAGTTATAATAAGAGTAACTCGCTAAGTATAGCTAAATACTAATACAACTTATTGTATCAGTTTGTAACATCACAGTAATAATTGAATCTATTAATAAACATCCAATTTTAATATAAAATCGTACGTCACTGGTAATGCCCTCACGCTGTCAAAATTTCCGTTACATGTTGGCTGGTCGGCGACCTGTGCATTTTGTTGTTTACATTCCCTCTAAAGATGTTAACTCTGTGGCATTAACAATAACTACTTCGCCATTTTGGATGATCCGCCACATTTGATTTAAAATGACATTATTTTTCGACTTACTCTCAACAAGCCCTTTCACTGTGCAGACTCTTCTCTCAGGTCGTAAGCAAGGTTCATGCAGTGATAAAACAACTCACCGACTTTGAATAGTATATTTTCCCCAAACTCTTACAAGAAAATCAACCGTTCTACTAAAAACGACATCAATGTATCTATTGTCAGTAATGACATCCCTCTCATTGATTGTCATTCCCATTACCATCTACTGGGCATTTTCACATCAATTGGATGCCCATATTGTAGAAATGCATTAAATAACTATTCCACTATCGGATTTAGAACGACGTCACATAGCTTATCGTGTATTGTCATCCAAACTAAATGTGCGTACAAAATTTTAGCTCAATTGGTTGAAAATATCTGCTTGAAAATTGATTAGCAATATTCTACCCAAACAAACATCATCATCATAGCCACAATGTCTTAACAGACATGTTGTGAACTCGTAAAATGCATTAAGTCGTAGCTAGAGTATTTCTGACACGAATATTATCAATAGCTTTGAACAGTGTAGCTTGCCATCGTTCGCGATTTACTGTCAGTTCAGTGGCGCTCTTGATACTCATATCTAGCAACTGTTTCGTCGTATCCACCCAGCGTGTAGGGGAACGGCCACGGCGCCGCCCACTTGGGGCATGACCCTGAACAAGAAGTTTCTCCATTTTACCACTTCTGTGAATATGTCCGAAGAATATAAGCATTCTCAGTCTCTATGATCATAGTTACATTTATAAATGCACCCTTTAAAACCCTAATGCAAAAAAACATCTACACCACTGATTAATCGATTGAATGCAGCAGACTGGCGATCCAGAGTTTCGTTTACTTCATTTCTCTCTCTGTGTTCGGTAGTTTTTGACGGCGAGAAGTTTTGAAAGATAATAATGACTATGAATACGTCTTGCCAGACATTACATTTCTTCTTATCTGTGTACTCCAGATAAGTAAAATTGTCTCTTTCGTATCGAATTTAAGCTAGACTTATTATATTCACGCTCAAGATAATCAACATAAGAAACTAAGGGTCTATTTTATCAACAGGCGCATTTTAACAAAGGCTTTGACCAATCAGAGCAGCCCGTTCAAGAACATGCATCTGTCAAAGTACAATGAAAAATATTGATTTCTCTTGAAGTTTACCTCAAAAAGGTTAAAAATGACATGCTTCATATACAATCGACCATCATGAACCATCTAGTATCTTTTCCAGTCTGATTTTCCATCCTAAATGGGTGAAAAATTGCATTTTCTTGTTTAACAAAAAGTTTAGCAATTGCTAATCTCAACCAATCAGATTCCGCAAAAACTATACATTTGATCGCGGGTTTTTTCTTCTGCTAAATGATAATGATGACAAAAAATTAGGGTTTTGAATATTTTTTTTTTGTGATAAATGGAGAGATCAAATACATATAAGTTTTACAACAAAACTGTTTTTGTTTTCTTTTTTTTTTTTTCGCAATAATTCGAAAGTTATATCGAAATAAAAATGGATTTTTGAATCCAGAACCGAAAACACGCCGACGGCTCCCGAACTCGTGTGACGTACTTCGTAAAAATACTTGTAACAGTTGTAACTAAAATGTATATTTGTTGCAACATAGGCGATGAATAAAGTTCGTAGCTCAAGACGAAGTCAACGATCGAAATAAATAACTTTTTGAATGGTTGAAATCCCAGTAAAAAAGTACCTAATCCCAAATCAAATATGTACCGTTGAGGCGATCCCTTCGGTGAGATGGCGGGTGGCCTCACAGATCAACGCAGATATCAAAACAATTGTCGAGTGGGGATTAGCAAATAAAGTACAGTTCAACGTACAAAAAACTCAGGCAACAACACTTACAAAGAAGTCCCACGATGGCTTATCAACCGTGAAAATGTTTGTCGAATCACCTTCCGTCAAGCTCTTGGGAATCAACATCAACAATAACACGTCCTGGCATGACCACGTCGTCAGTATTGCTAAAACGGCATCCCAGAAGCTTGGAGTATTGTTCCGCTGTAGGAAGCTGTATACATCAGAGCAACTCCTGCTGCTCTACAAGGCACAGATCCGACCATCGCTGGAGTATTGCTCCCATGTGTGGGGATGCGCTCCGAAGCACTCTCTAAAGCTTCTGGACACTACCCAGAACAGAGCAATCAGACTAATTGATACGCCTAACCTCACAAAGGATCTCCACGGCCTGGAACATCCAAGGAGGGTGGCTGACCTATCCCTGTTTTACAGATTCTATCACGGGATATGTTCGAGTGAGCTCTCCCAGACAATAACACCACAGGCCGTCCGAACCAGGAACACTAGAGAAGCTCTGCGAGCTCATCCTTACCAGGTCGAGGTCCTTACTCCCCGAACCAGTCTCCTCCAGCATTCCTTCTTTTGAAGAACTTCGACGCTGTGAAATCAGCTGCCGGGGAATTTGTTTCCCGACGGCTACAACCTGCAGCGTTTCAAATCTAACGTGAACCGACACCTATCCTCTCACAGCGCTTCTACAACGCCATAGACTTTCAGCCTTTGCGGGAGGCCGACCATAAAAATAATAATAATAATTGACTGTTTCCAAGCTTTCAAAAATATTCCATAACTGGATGCATTTGCAAAGAATTTTGATAACCAAATATCAATATTTCTTTAGACAGTACAGGACACAAAATACCTTCTAGAGGATTTCAACGTTGTCAAAAACTTCCTCGATAGTCAGCCTACCAAATAAAGCACTCTATGGTAATATTTTTTTCACAAGTAGACCCTATTGTGCTATTTCAGTCGTACGAAAGCACCTAACAAATTAAGGGGAATGGCTGTATAAAAAAGTAGCCCAATTTACAAGAAAAAGCATCCCAGCTCCTTTCTTCTCGATTCTACCCCCTCACTTAAAACAAACACACACTTTTTTATGTAAACTTTGATTAGGGCCTTTTTATTATTCCCGTTCTGTGTTCCAGTGTTTCCCTCTCATCAAGTCAGGCGAGACTTGGCCCGTTACAGTTCTCTTTATTGTTTCCGATTTAATGAAGTTACTCATGGCAGAAATGTTTTTCCTTTCCCAAGCACTGTCTTTTTAATTTCATTGCTAGCTAGGCTTCACTCGCCTCCATTTGCATTGCAGACGGAGCGAATTTGTGTACAGGAACGGTCAGAGTGCATCCGGATTTGACCGTTTTTTGTTTTCTATACGGTAGAAAATAAAAATCGGTCAAATACGGAAAGACCACAACGTTGTGAGTATACAGAGTGTCCAGTTAGTGTGTAATTCTTCGATATCTCTGATAGAAGAAAATGCCAAATACAAAAGATATTTGGTTACTTAAGACGCATATTCTAAAAATATTTTGAAATACAGAGGGTGTTGCGGGAAAGTAGGATAGTGATTAACTTCATTTTTTTATATGGAACTGTAACTTTTTCTTAAATTCTACTAGTGTCCATCATTGATCTCTATTCAACCCTAAAATATTTTTGGGATCGATTGCGACGTTGTCAAGTTATAATTTATTTTCTATTAATTTGCGGATTTGCAAGGTCGCAAGTAATACGTCCAAACTGATATATTCCTTTAACTTTTCTCAATAATATTATACAGTGAGTTACGTGAATATTGGGTGGATATTATTTTGGATGTTACCGGCAATTTGTATCTGTTTGTATCTACAGGGTGTTTTTGGCAGAATTTTAAATTATGGCAACTTGAAGGTCATTTTACTTTGTTTTTTTAAATTTCTACTAATACTCTATCTCGCCTTGTAATTTTTTTTCACGTTTGCGACGTTGCCAAGTTATAACTTATTTTTCCAAATTTTTAAACAAATATACCCGATTTTAATTTATTTTAAATAGAATCCTCTACTTATCTTTATTGCAATGAATTGCGCATGTCGAATGCGAATTTAGTAAGATCTCACAGTTTCAAAATTTTGCCTTGCCGTTCGGCGGGACTGATGTCCCGATTCAATTTACATAAAAATAAAGAACAGGCGAATCATCTCAGTGCTACTATCGCCGCGAACCCGCCAACATGGACGAGGTTGTGTCGTTGTGTTGTTTCGGTGTTAGCCGTGTTGTGTCATCTCGTGGTTTTGCGTATTGCATCAGCAATTGTGTGATTCAAATGTGTCCACTTATATATTAAATGGAGGACATACTGAAAAATTGGGACTTAGAAGAGCTAACACCCACATTTGAATGTAAGTATTTAGATTAGTCAGACAGTTATATTTCAGGTAAAAATGCAACAACTGGTGCAGGCTTATGTCTAATTCTTATATCATGCTCCATATAACTTCATACAAAATCACACAATTAAACATCCAAACGAATCAATCAGCTGTCCTCGCAATAAAATCTGTTGGTCCAAGGAAAAGAAAGTAGTTTAGAATCAAATATCAAACACAGATTCAATTCAACAACAGGCTGCGATTGAATTATTCATTGGAATCCAATGACATCTTGTAGTTGAACCGACGATACGATATAATTCGTTACCAACTATACACTTCCCATTGGATAAAACATCTATGTATTTGAGGAATGCTGAGTGTAACGTCCCATTGAATCCAAGCGTAAGTCTTTGATAGAACGACAGATTTTCCATGTGTATAATACACTCCTAGAGTTTGGTGTTTTCCTCCCTACTCACCCTATATAGGGGGTTCCATTTAAAGATATAAGTTTGATATGAATTACCCATAACATCAAAATTTGAGTAAAAATATTTTGACGTTGTAGCGCTTAAGGCTCTCTATCATTATAAATACATTGTTGGACACTCTGCTGGCCGGGAGGCTTCGTAATATGGCACCTTAAAACATTTCCATTTTTTTGCGTTTGTAACATGATTTGCGTTATCAAAATATTTTAGGGGTGTTCATTTTTGACTCTTTTTTCCGTTTTTGAGGTTTTTGGTGACAATAAAAAGGACGGCTATATCCGTCGTGTCATATCACAGCAGACTTTATGTTCTAGAATTGCAACCACGGCTATAGCCGTCTGATCAGTGTAATCGTAAAACACATCTTGTGGGAAGAAAAAGACAACTTTCGAGACAAAAGCTAAAACAAAAACAACATTTTATTGTATCAAATTTGTAAACCAAAACGCATCTCTCAGAATATAGACGATATAAAAACAAAAAATCAAACTTATTAGCAAACAGAGGTATCCCCGAACAAAACTGAATTTAGGCACAAATTTATGTTTGACACCACTCTTCAAAGCAGTCTGGACACAAAGCATGTTTATTTTCACAACCCTTGCATCTATAGCTAGTTTCTTTGCATTTTCCAGACTTGAAACATTGTTTTCATCTAAGAAAATATTATTTTATTTTATGATCCTCTGGTAGGGGCAGCTTCTCTGGAAAATGTCTCACACGTGCTTTGAGTTTTGTATTGATATGAAACAATATATTCTATATTCTATATGGACGACGAATATCTGTTTAGGATGAAAATATCTGGTTACCTACCTCCCATCAGTACTGAAAACATGAAAATCGAACAAAAACACACTTGCAATATGGCAGCTATACACGTGCTCAATGCATCACATTGGAGGTTATGGACGGTTATAGCCGTCGTGCCGTTTTACACATGCACCTTAAAACATGAATAGTTGGGATAGCGTATAGTGGGTTAGAATTTGGCAATTTCAGAAATGACGAGCTTCACGTTACGGCACTAACGTTGCTTAACAAGGCAAGTATACCGACATTTTGACGGTCGTCCCCGTTCTGCCGTAACAAGCAGATAGCTTGATGACTGATATGGCGTATCATGATTACTCCCCGCAGACGGCTATAGCCGTTGTGTCCAACAACGTGTTGAGTGACAGATTTTTGAAATGTGTTCTAGTAAATCCACTATCTTCAATCAATCAATATCAATGTACGGTATACGAATAACAAAACTTTTTCATTCCTATGTTCATGAAAAGCGTAACGAGAAGCAGGACAGGACACTCATTTAATCAATACAGCACAGAATGTTATTCTTAGACACATAATTTTGTTGATTTTAGAAATGCTAAACATTTAAATATTTCCTAGTAAAGAGTCGTTTATCTAGAAGCAAGCTCAAAACAGATTTTATCTGATGTGATTCTTAAAAAAGCACAACATACAAAAACATATCTGGCAACCCCTTAAGCTTCAATAAAGAGGGTAATAAATCCATTTGCAAGCAGTTAAGCGTTCCGGGAAAAAACTCCATAAAATACGCGCCATAGACGTTATTATGTAGTTATTATAATGATAAATGGTTTCCGGCTACACTTAAAAAATTCGCTTCGCAAAACAGGGAACTTATCTTATTAGTACGGTAAGTAAGGATCAATCACTAAAGTGAAGGTTATTTTTAAAGAGGTGCTCAGTATCATATTGGTTGCATAAGGAAGCCAGAGACGTATACAAGGGGGGGGGGTAATTACCCCTGTTACCCCCCCCCCATAATTTCGAAAAAAAACTCGATTCAACTTTGACCTATTTATTTAAGCCATTGTCGCACTGGAAGAAAATCTTTTTTGCAGTAACTAAATTACAAAAGGGTTTGTTTTGCATTATTGCAGTGATGCATATCTAATATATAGGGTGAGTTTTTAGTACCGGCTCGGTCGATAACTCCACTACTATAGAAGATAGCGAAAAAAATTGTATATAAAAGTTGTAGCCACGGATATGCTCCTTGCTCAGAAAATATTTTGATTTATACAGGGTGATCCATAACTACGTGGTGATGCAAACATGCATTCTTTTAAATGAGACACCCTATATATTATTCCATATTCAGATTCTACTAATGATTTCCGTTCTTCCAATATAGGGCATTGTTACATTATACAGGGTGTTTCAAAAGTTATGACCATTTTTATATCAAAATCGCGGACAAATGAACGTACTGTATATCAAAAAGTAATGAATCAAAAATTATTTTTTTTACATGAGGAGATTAAAAATATCCTCTAGTTTTAAAATCGGCTATAAAAGAAGCGCGAGACGCATATTCGTATACAGGGTGATGTAGAATGCAAAATCCAAATTTTGTCTTTTTTTTCAAATGTAACCCCCAATATTTTTTTATCCCAAAGAATTGCTTTTAATATGCTCTTTCATCTTTGTATAGCACTTGTTGTACCTACGTCCATCAGTTTCCGAGATATTTCGATTTTTCGGTAAATTTAAAATATAGCCTCTATTTGTGTACTGAAATTTATTTATTTTGAGAAAGTACTATCTGATTTGTTTTTTATTTAATGAACAACTAAATTATAACGTCTTGATAGTATTTGATGAAGTCAAAACCCTAAATCATCGAGATAATAAGGTCAAGTATGCTGAGGAAACAATTTTGTAGGCGTCATGCATAATTATCAAGTAGTTTTATCAGGTAGGCTTTGAAAAATTGAGCGTTTTCATAACCTGCTCAATAATTCCGTACTGTGTGAAAAACTAGCTTTGAAAATTAATTTTTCCATTGAGATTATTTAGGAGAATCTTTGAAAAATTGTCTACTTGCCTCTAGAATATATCAACTATGAATAGCAACATCCAGAACGGAAGCACTTTAAAACTAATGCGTTTAAAAGATTGAAGAATCGTTTTATTTGGACTATGTCGTTTCACATTTCATAGCCTACCTGATAAATCTGTTTGATAATTATGCATGACGTCTATAAAATTGTTTCCTCAGCACACTTGACCTATATTATCTCGTTAGTTCAGTGTTTTGACTTGATCAAGTATTACTATCGCCTTATATTTTAGTTGTTTGTTAAGCAAAAACAAAATTTGGTAGGATTTTCTCAAAATAAATAAATTTTATTAAACAAATAGAAGGTATATTTAAAATTTGTAGAAAAGTCGAAATATCTCAGAAACTAATGAATGCAGCCATAATAACTGCTATACAAAGATGAAAGAGCATATTAAAAGCAATTCTTTGGTATAATAAAATATTGGGGGTTACATTTAAAAAAAGAGAGAAAATCTAGATTTTGCATTCTACATCACCCTGTATACGAATAAGCGTCGCGGGATTTTTTTATAGCGTATTTTAAAACTAGAGGATATTTCTAATCTTCTCATGTAAAAAAAATAATTTTTGATTCATTACTTTTTGATATACAGTACGTTCATTTGACCGTGATTTGGATACAAAAATGGTCATAACTTTTGAAGTACCCTGTATAATGTAACAATACCCTATATTGGAAGAACGGAAATCATTAGTAGAATCTGAATATGGAATAATATATAGGGTGTCTCATTTAAAAAAATGCATGTTTGCATCACCACGTAGTTATGGATCACCCTGTATAAATCAAAATATCTTCTGATCAAGGAGCATATCCGTGGCTACAATTTTTATATACACTTTTTTTCGCTATCTTCTACAGTAGTGGAGTTATCGACCGAGCCGGTACTAAAAACTCACCCTGTATTTCCATTGTTACATAATCACTTGAATAGAATCTTTCGACGTCCGTTTCCTGACGTTATTGCACGTTATCGACTATTTGAGGCATGCGCAATTCTCCCGAAATAACCTAATCGGCGAATAACCGATAAAGTAGTACGTTAGCTACGGAAGTTTACGGTACGATATGATTACGTGCGGTATTGACAGGTCTAAACCACTGTGCGGCAATGAGAAAAGAACCGTGATGATTTTGAACACAACAATACTTATTTTGTAGTTTATCATTGTACAAAAGGATCCGGTTTCCTTCCGTCAATTTTATTTGACAGTATTATCCAATAAAAGCTACAAAGTTAAGTGTCTCCGGCAACAGCGTGTGATCATCACGGGACTGAACCATGGTAGTGAAATCTGAACTGTCATGCTTCAGGGATCCGTCATAACCTATTTTTTATTTTACTTGTGATGGGGATGTGATCTATTTTCTGCTTATGATGTTTACTTGTTGCATGTAACATTTCTTGGATATTTCCGACCAAATCGATCATAATGTGAGGTTAAGTTAGAATCAAATAGGTCCAATAATTGTAAATGTCAATTGTCGAATGACGCAACGATACCGTCACAGATTTCGGTTACAAAAACTGTACACAAGGCACACGCTTATCCGTTATTCGAAACACACTGCGTATGCGCAGAATAATGTTTTACAGATAGCGTCGTCCCAATTTTTAGTGGCTCAAAACCTCTCTGTCCAATATCCAATACAACGTGGTAGCTTGTCACAAAAATTTACCTAACACATTAATTACCTGTTTTGAAAGTTCCACCGACTAGAAAAGTTAAAACACTAATTAAAAAAATAGAGTACGTGGTATAGCTACTAGGGTACCTGACTGTTGAGTGTTCATAATCGCTTAATTTTGTATGCTGTGCCAATAAAATGTTAACGGATGATATACGTATTACATATTATTTGTATTCCGTAAAATTAAAATTGATTAATGCATCAATAGATTTTTTATTTCACCTCCCTAAAATACCTGATACTCCACTGTTTCACTTGATGTTTATAGCTTCTTGTTTATTTTAACACTATTGACATTTTCTTTTTCTCTTGCATCAACATGTTTCACGAAGGTATTGCAAAAAATGGTGAAAGCACACACAACTTCATGCCCCTCTACCCCCCAAGACTGAGGTCTGGATACGCCCCTGAAGGAAGCCATCATTTTTGCCATCTAGTTCTTAGCAAATCTTAAAGTTCAACACAAATTACTATCAGCAACTAAAAAAAAATGGCCAGTTTCTATTTTGTATACATCGGTTTGACACTTTCTCATTAAATCATGAAGGGTTTCTAAAAAAAGAGATTATATAAAAGTTGCCACGGTCATGGTCAATGGGTATGACAAAGACATTGTCGAATAGATAGAAAAAGTGGCTTTTTTTATTTATTTATGTTCTTGGCTCTGATCTGAAATCAACTGGCCAGTTCTATTTTGGATAGACTTCTATTTTTTCTTAATAATACGAACATTGTTTTATATTAGTTATAGTTGAAAGTTACAGTGTTATTTTTAGTTTCCGTGTGCAAAAGTTATATAATAGTTTGTATGCAAAGTTTTCACTAGCTAGTATAGAGGTTATATTAGCAGGTAACGGAATATGGTTTGACAATCTGTGATACAGGTCTGTTACCTCATTACTGATCAATTAACATTCTAATATACAGTGTTGAGCAGTACCAATTTCTCCACATCTGCAGTGAGGGTCATCATCTAGCCCTATTCTAGTTTTGTGTTGAGGGCTTAAGCAATGACCACACCTCAATCTGCAAAGTGTTCTCACAAGAGGTCTATTCGTTTCTCTCTTAAACCAGGGTTCTGTTCTTATGTTCTGCTGGATCTGTTTATATATCGTTCCGGATGGATTTCTATGGTAGTGTTCACTCCACTTTTCTTCCATGTTCTTGTTTAAGTTACTGTTCAAGTCACTGTAGGGTATTTTGAAATCCTTCATCAATGTTCCATCTGTAGTCGCCATCTTTGCTAGTATGTCGACTGTGTCATTTTGAGGTATACCTAAAAAGTGGCTTTAACGAAACAGTTCGCGGTTTGAGAAGATTTCAAGTTGAAGGAGGATGACCTCAAAACATACCAACATCGATCGATCCAAAATAAGAAAAAGATCTTGAAGAGCTCTTTATAAATCTTTATAATCTGGTCCGAAAATTGAATAGTTTTTAAGCTTCCCAAACATTATGTAAAAACTATTAGCACGAATTCAGTTTAAATCTTCCCCTGCAGTAGCTAACAACAGCAGTACCACGTATAGTAGTAATAGTAGTAGTAGTAATGTTTACGTAAAATTAGTGTGGTTAAAATAAACATTTGATCTACTCTATAGCACTACAAAACCCAATCCACAGTTTTGCGGATGACAGTACGCTGCATGCAGGCATTATGAGCAATAGACCGATCTCTGTGGTCGAGCTGGAACGCAGAAGACTAACAGTAGCAGCTTCACTTTCAAAGGATCTCGATACCATTACCGCTTGGGGGCTTAAGAATATGGTTAAATGTAATGCCTCCAAGACCCAGTATTGTACGCTTTCAAACAAGTAGTGCCCAAACCAACGCCAGGTTCTAATGAACAACCAGGCTCTGCCAAGGAGTCACTCATTCAAGCTGTTAGGAGTCAACATTACAGAAAATCTGATCTAGCACGAACACGTCGCGTCAAATGCAACAGCTGCTCGTAAAAAGCTTGGGTACCTATTTAGAGTAAAATATTTCTCACCATGTAACCTCCTCACGCTATACAGGGTGGGCCAATAGTGCGTGGGCGGAGGATTGTGGGCTTACTAAAAAATATTTCAAAAATCTGTCACTTGATCATGGTAGGGACCCTTGAGGGCTATAACGTAAAAATATTTGCACTCAAATCTTGACATTTATACAGGGTGATTCATATCAAACTTACATTTTTTTAAATGGAACCCCCTATATATTATTGCATATTTGGATTTCTTGGTCAATTTTAGTGTGACTTTATGTATCACACATGGAACTTTAAACGAACCGTTTAGGCGCAAATCACCATTTTTGGTATAAGTAGGTATCAGAAAAAAATTGAATATCGCTGCGAATATAAAACTTAGAAGGCCGTGACTTTGCGGTACGACTAAGCATGAAATGCTTCACCTTAGGTCAGACGGCTAAATTTGAATTCTTTTTGTACTTGGAGAAATCAGTAGATTAATTAAGGAAACTTCAATCACAGATAACTTGATTTTTTCAAATGGCAATGCCTATTTTGGTTTAAAAAATCGAATGTAAAATTTGATTACCTTTCTAACGATATAGCATTCTCGATATAAATCTTTTTTGGTTTTCATTTTATTTCAAATTTTCAGTCAAATCGGTGTTTTTCAATTTTCCTGCATGCAAGCAACCTAGCAGGCCATGAAAAATAAACAAAAGCTCGTTAATATGGAAGAAACCAACTAACTTAGTAGAAAGATGCAAACTAACTAGAGCAACGAGGCAAGATTATGAAAATTTCTTACAACATATTAGCTCTAACCAGAAACAATAGCGGTAACAAGAACGCTCATTTTTCACAGCCTACTAGCTATTAGTCAATTTCCAAAGTCAGTAAAAACATATTTAATCAAAGGAAAACTACTAGTAATTGTTGCTGGCAGTATAATATCTATGTCTTCTGAATAAATTTCCACATTTAATGCTATAAAAAAGTAGCCATTTCCGTCAGTCAAAAGTAATGATACCTCTGACTGGAACCCTTCAAATTATTCCGTAGCTACTTCTACTTATTAGCAAAATCGCGGAAAATTAAACTTGAATTGCAGTCTGTTTGAATTGTAAAACATAATTTAGCTTTCAGAAAAGTACATAAAATAAACATAATTGCAACATAGCGTAATTAAAAAATTCTTGCAATTATTTCAATAGATGTTCAGAATGCTCCAGTTGGAGATTTCACTTTTGACTTAACTAAACGGAAGTGACTAATCTTTTTGTCCCATTAGATGTGAAATTCCAAACATGTTAGACTGTAAGCAAAAATAGCTGGTAGTTTTCCTTTGTTTCAAAATTTTTAATCGTTTTGGAAAGTTGTCAAGCTCTAGTAGAGCTCAATAGCTAGTAGGCTGTGAAAAACAAACACTTCTGTCATAGCCCAGCTACTCATTTACATTAGATATCTTGGGGCTGTTGTATCCGGTTAGAGCTAATATGTTGCAAGGAATTTTCATAATCTTGCCTCGTTGCTCCAGTTAGTTTGCATCTTTCTACTAAGTTAGTTGGTTTCTTCCATATTAACGAGCTTCTGTTTATTTTTCATGGCCTGCTAGGTTGCTTGCACGCAGGAAAATTGAAAAGCACCGATTTGACTGAAAATTTGAAATAAAATGAAAACCAAAAATGATTGATATCGAGAATGCTATATCGTTAGAAAGGTAATCAAATTTTACATTCGATTTTTTAAACCAAAATAGGCATTGCCATTTGAAAAAATCAAGTTATCTGTGATTGAAGTTTCCTTAATTAATCTACTGATTTCTCCAAGTACAAACAGAATTCAATTTTAGCCGTCTGACCTAAGGTGACGCATTTAATGCTTAGTTGTACCGCAAAGTCACGGCCTTCTAAGTTTTATAATCGCTGCGATATTCAATTTTTTCCTGATACCTACTTATACCAAAAATGGTGATTTGCGCCTAAACGGTTCGTTTAAAGTTCCATGTGTGATACATAAAGTCACACTAAAATTGACCAAGGAATCCAAATATGCAATAATATATAGGGGGTTACATTTAAAAAAATGTAAGTTTGATATGAATCACCCTGTATAAACGTCAAAATTTAAGTGAAAATATTTTTACGTTATAGCCCTTAAGGGTCCCTACCATGATCAAGTGACAGATTTTTGAAATACTTTTTATTAAGCCCACAATCCTCCGTCCACGCACTATTGGCCCACCCTGTATAAAGCCCAGATAAGACCTTGCATGGAGTATTGCTCTCATGTCTGGGGAGCTGCTGCCCCTACTACCCTGTCTATAATAGATACCGCCGAGAGAAGGGCAATTCGACTAATTGGCGATCCGGCCTTAAAGCGTCACATTCAGTCACTTTCTCACCAGCGTGTTGTTGGTGACCCCTCATTCCTCTACCGATATTCCAACGGGATCTGCTCCTCTGAGCAATCGTTCCGCCACTCACTTCTCCTATCAGATGTACCCGTGCGACCGCTGCATCTCATCCTAAGACGGTCGTTTTTCATACATCAAGAACCGAGCGGTACAACCGCAGATTTATTCCCAAGGTGTCCAAGGCTTGGAATGGACTGCCAGAAGATGTATTTATTGGCCCTGCGGGTATTGGCCCATGCCCATTCAAATCTCGCGTTAACAAACTTCCCCTAACATAACCCTTTCACAGCAGCCGCGGTACTCTGGTATTTATGCTCTGGCTGCGCGGTCTGCTCAGTTATAAAGAAAAAAAAGAATGTCGATTCAAATCATTGATATGTTTCCCTCACTATGATACTCCCTCTATCCAAACCACCCCCCATTCTTCAATCCTTCGTCCCCTTTCACCCCATGTGCCCCATAAATCTCCATGGACAGCGCTCTCCTGTAGCCTTCTCTAAGATTTTTAAGTTCAGTCGGATATAACTTTCGATATATTATTTGTAGTCCTATCATTTCTCAGGCGCTGCTTTTTGATTTACGCGCAAATGGCCCACCGTATCACAGAAAAGGGGGATATGGGATAAGGAATATTGATCTCTTCGAATGTTCGCAAAGACAGGTTTTCGGATACAAAATTGAAAAAGGGGTATGGACGCCTTGAGAAAAGCAATCACATGTTCATTATGATTGATGATGAAGATCTAATGGTACATAAAACAAATATGTTTTCTATAGAATTCGCCTAGGTATGCCGAAATCTACTACTACAATTTATTACCACATAGCTTGGAAAATATTTTTCGGGTTCATCATAGATCTTCCGGTTCACCCTAAAAGTCTAAAATCGTCATCTGACTTCCTATATCGGCGAAAACTCGTATCGTGTATAGTTTGAGGGTGCCAATGTCAACTCCGGCCGTTATTGTGAGTTGGAAGCTCAGGCTAAAAAAATCAAAAATTTTCGGAGCATCATAAATCTTCAGGTTCACCCTAAAAATCTAAAATAGTTATCTGACTTCCTATATCGGCGAAAACTCGTCTCGTGTATAGTTTGAGGGTGCCAATGTCAAATCTGGCCGTTGTTTTTAGTTGGAGGCTCAGGTAAAGAAAACCAAAAATTTTCGGATCCATATAGATCTTCAGGTTCACGCTAAAAATCTAAAATCGTTATCTGACCTCCTATATACTCAAAAACTCGTATCGTGTACAGTTTGAGGTTGCCAATTTCAAGTCCGGCCGTTGTTTTGAGTTGGAGGCTCAGGTAAAGAAAACCAAAAATTTTCGGATCCATATAGATCTTCAGGTTCACCCTAAAAATCTAAAATCGCTATCTGACTTCCTATATGGGCGAAAACTCGTCTCGTGTATAGTTTGAGGGTGCCAATGTCAAATCCGGCCGTTGTTTTGAGTTGGAGGCTCAGGTAAAGAAAACCAAAAATTTTCAGATCCATATAGATCTTCAGGCTCACGCTAAAAATCTAAAATCGTTATCTGACTTCCTATATAGGCAAAAACTCGTCTCATGTATAGTTTGAGGGTGCCAATGTCAAATCTGGCCGTTGTTTTGAGTTGCAGGCTCAGGTAAAGAAAATCAAAAATTTTCGGAACCATATAGATCTTCAGGTTCAGCCTAAAAATCTAAAATCGTTATCTGACTTCCTATATGGGCGAAAACTCGTCTCGTGTATAGTTTGAGGGTGCCAATGTCAAATTTGGCCGTTGTTTTGAGTTGGACGCTCAGGTAAAGAAAATCAAAAATTTTCGGAACCATATAGATCTTCAGGTTCACCCTAAAAATCTAAAATCGCTTTCTGACTTCCTATATCGGCGAAAACTCGTATCGTGTATAGCTTGAAGGTGCCAATGTCAAATCTGGCCGTTGTTTTGAGTTGGAGGCTCAGGTAAAGAGAATCAGAAATTTTCGGATCCTCATAGATCCTCAAGTTCACCCTAAGACTCTAAAATCGTTATCTGACTTCCTATATGGGCGAAAACTCGTCTCATGTATAGCTTGAGGGTGCCAATGTCAAATCCGGCCGTTGTTTTGAGTTGCAGGCTCAGGTAAATAAAACCAAAAATTTTTGGACCCTCATAGATCCTCAGGTTCACCCTAAAAATCTAAAATCGTTATCTGACTTCCTATATGGGCGAAAACTCGTCTCGTGTATAGCTTGAGGGTGCCAATGTCAAATCCGGCCGTTGTTTTGAATTGCAGGCTCAGGTAAATAAAACCAAAAATTTTTGGACCCTCATAGATCCTCAGGTTCACCCTAAAAATCTAAAATCGTTATCTGACTTCCTATATGGGCGAAAACGCGTCTCGTGTATAGTCTGAGGGTGCCAATGTCAAATTTGGCCGTTGTTTTGAGTTGGACGCTCAGGTAAAGAAAATCAAAAGTTTTCGGAACCATATAGATCTTCAGGTTCACCCTAAAAATCTAAAATCGCTTTCTGACTTCCTATATCGGCGAAAACTCGTATCGTGTATAGTTTGAGGGTGCCAATGTCAAATTTGGCCGTTGTTTTGAGTTGGACGCTCAGGTAAAGAAAATCAAAAGTTTTCGGAACCATATAGATCTTCAGGTTCACCCTAAAAATCTAAAATCGCTTTCTGACTTCCTATATCGGCGAAAACTCGTATCGTGTATAGTTTGAGGGTGCCAATGTCAAATCTGGCCGTTGTTTTGAGTTGGACGCTCAGGTAAAGAAAATCAAAAGTTTTCGGAACCATATAGATCTTCAGGTTCACCCTAAAAATCTAAAATCGCTTTCTGACTTCCTATATCGGCGAAAACTCGTATCGTGTATAGTTTGAGGGTGCCAATGTCAAATCTGGCCGTTGTTTTGAGTTGGACGCTCAGGTAAAGAAAATCAAAAGTTTTCGGAACCATATAGATCTTCAGGTTCACCCTAAAAATCTAAAATCGCTTTCTGACTTCCTATATCGGCGAAAACTCGTATCGTGTATAGTTTGAGGGTGCCAATGTCAAATCTGGCCGTTGTTTTGAGTTGCAGGCTCAGGTAAAGAAAATCAAAAATTTTCGGATCCATATAGATCTTCAGGTTCACCCTAAAAATCTAAAATCGTTATCTGACTTCCTATATCGGCGAAAACTCGTATCGTGTATAGTTTGAGGGTGCCAATGTCAAATCTGGCCGTTGTTTTGAGTTGGAGGCTCAGGTAAAGAAAATCAGAAATTTTCGGATCCTCATAGATCCTCAAGTTCACCCTAAAAATCTAAAATCGTTATCTGACTTCCTATATGGGCGAAAACTCGTCTCGTGTATAGTTTGAGGGCGCCAATGTCAAATCTGGCCGTTGTTTTGAGTTGCAGGCTCAGGTAAAGAAAATCAAAAAATTTCGGATCCATATAGATCTTCAGGTTCACCCTAAAAATCTAAAATCGTTATCTGACTTCCTACATGGGCGAAAACTCGTCTCATGTATAGTATGAGGGTGCCAATGTCAAATCTGGCCGTTGTTTTGAGTTGCAGGCTCAGGTAAAGAAAATCAAAAAATTTCGGATCCATATAGATCTTCAGGTTCACCCTAAAAATCTAAAATCGTTATCCGACTTCCTATATGGGCGAAAACTCGTCTCGTATATAGTTTGAGGGTGCCAATGTCAAATCTGGCCGTTGTTTTGAGTTGCAGGCTCAGGTAAAGAAAATCAAAAAATTTCGGATCCATATAGATCTTCAGGTTCACCCTAAAAATCTAAAATCGTTATCTGACTTCCTACATGGGCGAAAACTCGTCTCATGTATAGTATGAGGGTGCCAATGTCAAATCTGGCCGTTGTTTTGAGTTGCAGGCTCAGGTAAAGAAAATCAAAAAATTTCGGATCCATATAGATCTTCAGGTTCACCCTAAAAATCTAAAATCGTTATCCGACTTCCTATATGGGCGAAAACTCGTCTCGTATATAGTTTGAGGGTGCCAATGTCAAATCTGGCCGTTGTTTTGAGTTGCAGGCTCAGGTAAAGAAAATCAAAAAATTTCGGATCCATATAGATCTTCAGGTTCACCCTAAAAATCTAAAATCGTTATCTGACTTCCTATATGGGCGAAAACTCGTCTCTTGTATAGTTTGAGGGTGCCAATGTCAAATCTGGCCGTTGTTTTGAGTTGCAGGCTCAGGTAAAGAAAATCAAAAATTTTCGGGTCCATATAGATCTTCAGGTTCACCCTAAAAATCTAAAATCGTTATCTGACTTCCTATATGGGCGAAAACTCGTCTCGTGTATAGTTTGAGGGTGCCAATGTCAAATCTGGCCGTTGTTTTGAGTTGGAGGCTCAGGTAAAGAAAATCAAAAATTTTCGGATCCATATAGATCTTCAGGTTCACCCTAAAAATCTAAAATCGTTATCTGACTTCCTATATGGGCGAAAACTCGTCTCGTGTATAGTTTGAGGGTGCCAATGTCAAATCCGGCCGTTGTTTTGAGTTGCAGGCTCAGGTAAAGAAAATCAAAAATTTTCGGATCCATATAGATCTTCAGGTTCACCCTAAAAATCTAAAATCGTTATCTGACTTCCTATATGGGCGAAAACTCGTCTCGTGTATAGTTTGAGGGTGCCAATGTCAAATCTGGCCGTTGTTTTGAGTTGGAGGCTCAGGTAAAGAAAATCAAAAATTTTCGGATCCATATAGATCTTCAGGTTCACCCTAAAAATCTAAAATCGTTATCTGACTTCCTATATGGGCGAAAACTCGTCTCGTGTATAGTTTGAGGGTGCCAATGTCAAATCTGGCCGTTGTTTTGAGTTGCAGGCTCAGGTAAAGAAAATCAAAAATTTTCGGGTCCATATAGATCTTCAGGTTCACCCTAAAAATCTAAAATCGTTATCTGACTTCCTATATGGGCGAAAACTCGTCTCGTGTATAGTTTGAGGGTGCCAATGTCAAATCCGGCCGTTGTTTTGAGTTGCAGGCTCAGGTAAAGAAAATCAAAAATTTTCGGATCCATATAGATCTTCAGGTTCACCCTAAAAATCTAAAATCGTTATCTGACTTCCTGTATGGGCGAAAACTCGTCTCGTGTATTGTTTGAGGGTGCCAATGTCAAATCTGGCCGTTGTTTTGAGTTGGAGGCTCAGGTAAAGAAAATCAAAAATTTTCGGATCCATATAGACCTTCAGGTTCACCCTACAAATCTAAAATCGTTATCTGACTTCCTACATGGGCGAAAACTCGTCTCATGTATAGTATGAGGGTGCCAATGTCAAATCTGGCCGTTGTTTTGAGTTGCAGGCTCAGGTAAAGAAAATCAAAAAATTTCGGATCCATATAGATCTTCAGGTTCACCCTAAAAATCTAAAATCGTTATCCGACTTCCTATATGGGCGAAAACTCGTCTCGTATATAGTTTGAGGGTGCCAATGTCAAATCTGGCCGTTGTTTTGAGTTGCAGGCTCAGGTAAAGAAAATCAAAAATTTTCGGATCCATATAGATCTTCAGGTTCACCCTAAAAATCTAAAATCGTTATCTGACTTCCTATATGGGCGAAAACTCGTCTCTTGTATAGTTTGAGGGTGCCAATGTCAAATCTGGCCGTTGTTTCAAGTCGGAGGCTCAGGTAAAGAAAATCAAAAATTTTCGGAACCATATAGATCTTCAGGTTCACCCTAAAAATCTAAAATCGTTATCTGACTTCCTATATGGGCGAAAACTCGTCTCTTGTATAGTTTGAGGGTGCCAATGTCAAATCTGGCCGTTGTTTTGAGTTGGAGGGTCAGGTAAAGAAAATAAAAAATTTTCGGGTCCTCATAGATCTTCATCTTCACCCTAAAAATCTAAAATCGTTATCTGACTTCCTATATCGGCGAAAACTCGTCTCGTGTATTGTTTGAGGGTGCCAATGTCAAATCTGGCCGTTGTTTTGAGTTGGAGGCTCAGGTAAAGAAAATCAAAAATTTTCGGATCCATATAGATCTTCAGGTTCACCCTAAAAATCTAAAATCGTTATCTGACTTCCTACATCGGCGTTGTTAAGTTACAATAATTGTATACTCACCGTCGCCAACCTAACGTTTGCATATTCTATGGGCTTCATACTTTCGATTGGTATCTGATTTGTCTATTAACCAAACCAGTGAAATGTTTGAACAAAAATTAATTTTTCAATATTTAATTAACCATATCCCGGACTGAAATTTTTCAGCCAACCCACTCGCGATATGTTTTTTAACATATTAAATTTAATATAAAATGCTTTTCATCCATTAACCAGTTCGGTGAAGGTCGCTTTATATTCGGATCTTAGACTATTATTATTGCTGTAGATCTAGAGATACAATTTTTGATAATATATTTTGAGGGTAATTCATGGAACTCGTTTTTAGGATAAAATTAAAGTAATATTCAGCCTCTCCATCCATCCATCCATCCATCCGTCCGTCCAGTAGATGCGACTTCGGTAGCAGCGCCTCGCATTTCATGGCAATCTGACCCGCGAGGGCAGTCCAACCCCACCTCTTCCCTCCGGGTATGCACAGGACTCTGCCGAATTTATTCCGGGCCGGCCGTAATGAAATGCCGTATTCATGGGCAGGAGGGCGTCCTTGGGGACACCAGCCACTTCCAGGCGCACCTGACCTTTCCGGGATCACCTTTGGCCAGACGGACGCGTATGTTCGTACTTGAGGAGATGTTTCGTACATTCGCAGGTCGGAATATGCATTCTTGCATCTATGAGGGTTACTCAAATTAAAGCTTATACATATTGTAACATACGTCATACTGTATATTATGGTATTGGTGTATTGTGTATTAAGCTAAATTCAGATGCACACGACATCCGACGATACGACGGTACGAAACTGTTCCTATTGGTTGAAATATGTTGGTTTGACATTATTTTGAATATTTCAACCAATAGGAACAGTTTCGTGCCGTCGTACTGTCGGATGTCGTATGCTCTGAATTAAGCTTTAGCCGTCATGCATGATGTAAAGCATGGCCGTCTGTACTCACTAGGCCGGAGCATGAAATATAGCAACACTGAATCTGGGGGCCGAGTTTGCATTTGTTGTTATGTCATGTGTATTCTTCCAGGTGCAGAAAATATGGTTAGAAGGTGATTATTAATGTGTTTCTAATTATTTACCTGCACAAACGAAACTATAAAGATAACAAGATGCCTGCAAAGCGTGTAGTACCAGGTTGCAGCCCAGTAGAGGACTACCAAACCATGGCCCAACATCACCTTATTCCAGATTAAAAAGAACGTTGCAAGGTGATTTTTAATGGGTTTCTACTTATTTACCTGCACAAACGAAACTATAAAGATAAAAAAATACCTGCAAAGCGTGTAGTACCAGGTTGCAGCCCAGTAGAGGCATGGGTAGAAGACTACCAAACCATGGCCCAACATAACCTTATTCCAGATTAAAAAGAACGTTGCAAGGTGATTTTTAATGGGTTTCTACTTATTTACCTGCACAAACGAAACTATAAAGATAAAAAAATACCTGCAAAGCGTGTAGTACCAGGTTGCAGCCCAGTAGAGGCATGGGTAGAAGACTACCAGACCATGGCCCAACATAACCTTATTCCAGATTAAAAAGAACGTTGCAAGGTGATTTTTAATGGGTTTCTACTTATTTACCTGCACAAATGAAACTATAAAGATAAAAAGATGCCTGCAAAGTGTGTAGTACCAGGTTGCAATTGTGCGACCAATAAGGGACATAAACAGAAATGGGTGAAAGGTATTCCTCGGAAAGGTTGGTTATATTTATAAGGATAAAGACAATAATTTACAAACATTTCAAAGGATAAGACCTATTTTAAAGCACAATGTGGTACCTATAATGTTTCAGGACCTCCCAAATATCACAGAAAAATACAGTTAATAGAACTCATCTGGGCATGGCCTGGGGCATACCTACGAAAGGATTTGATAGTGAAAGGGAAATCAAGACCAGCAAGAATGGCTTCACAGTGACCTAATAGTGAATTTTTCTAACTCAAGTGACAATTTACAAAGTAAATTGAGTGTTCATTTAAGTAGAAGTGGAAGTGGCAGCAGGAAACAGGTTGCGTTTATTTTTATTTTGTAGTGTCTGACTGTGATGAAACAGACATCAGATGTAAGTGGTATTAGTAGTAGTAGTTCTAAAAAGTATTTTTCTTAATTTATTAACCGAGATGAACTCTAATACATATAAAATGTAATAATTATTCTGAAACTATAGGGCCACTATTTGACAGCTAAGCCACGTTGCCACATCTAAGGCTCCGGCCTAGTGTAGAGTCGGCCATGTGTAAAGTCAAAGTGTTAGGTTAGATCTTCTATCGTTCTAATCGTCTATAGTTTTCTAGAATGACGGATTGGCATTCTCGAATGTCATCGAATACTCTAGATGGTTCGATGAAGTGTATATAAGGCGCCACGGGTAGCGTGGCAGTTCAGTTCAGTGGTTCAGTTCAGTTGAGTTCAGTTCTAGTTGAGATAAGGTTAAAAGATATTGTATTGAGTTATGAAGTAAAACAGTAAAAGTTACGAGCTAGTAAAAGTTACGTCCAGTTTGATTCTTTGGTAAAGAAAAAGAGGCCGTCATGACAATATCTATCTAAAAGTGAAGATTAAAACTAGATGATTAGATGAGTAATAGCAAATTATTCAATTAGATATCTTCCAGTCAGAGGTATCATTACTTTTGACTTACGGAAGTAGCTAGGTACTTTTTTATGGCGTTAAATGAAAATCTATTCAAAAGACATAGATGTTCTACTGCCAGCAACAATCACTAGTAGTTTTTCTTTGATTAAATATTTTTTTATTATTATATTTTTTGTTTATTTCTCATGGCCTGCTAGGTTGGTTGCGCTCAGGAAAATTGAAAAACACCGATTTGACTGAAAATTTGAAATAAAATGAAAACCAAAAAAGATTAGTATCAAGAGTGCTATATTGGTAGAAACGTAATCAAATTTTACATTTGATTCTATGAACCAAAATAGGCATTCCCATTTGAAAAAATCATGTTATCTGTGATTGAAGTTTCCTTAATTTATCTACTGATTTCTCCAAGTACAAAAATAATTCAAATTTAGCTGTCTGACTTAAGATGACGCATTTCATGATTAGTCGTAGTGCCAAGTCACGGCCTTCTAAGTTTTATAATCGCTGCTATATTCAATTTTTTCCGATACCTACTTATACCAAAAATGGAGATTTGCGCCCAAACGGTTCGTTTAAAGTTCCATGTATGATACATAAAGTCACATAGAATTGACCAAGGAATCCAAATATGCAATAATATATAGGGAGTTCCATTCTAAAAAATGTAAGTTTGATATGAATCACCCTGTATAAACGTCAAAATTTGAGTGAAAATATTTCTACGTTATAGCCCTCAAGGGTCCCTATCATGATCAAGTGACAGATTTTTGAAATATTTTTTAGTAAGCCCACAATCTTCCGTCCACGCACTATTGGCCCATCCTGTATTAGCGCAGGAATTAACTACCGTGAGGTGTTACCATATACGATAATTGGTTGAGTTTTCTGCATACATGCACGAACTATATTTTCAAGAATTCCTTTTAGATCTATAGATACATCTTTCAGCAAAAGTAGTTTATCCTTCCAATATCTATTGTTCCACGGCACACTTAGATTAAAAAGATAACTGATAGAGCTTAATCATTTTTATTGGTAAAACGAAATTCCTTCTGCTGTATCTACGACCCCACAGGGACGGTCTTGCAATGAAAACGGATCGTAAGTTTCACTTTGTACTTCACAACGACCATCATCTTCGGATTTATTGGTGCTTCATGGGATATATTCCTTTCTGCAGACAGTGCCACAGGTTGAGTCTTTACTAGAGGGTCATGCAGAACCTAGGCGGGGTTCCGTATAAAAAATGGAGTCAAGTTGATTGACTCAGTACTTCCCACACATAATGATGATACCGTTTTATTGTTTTCCCATTGCATGAAGCTATAGTCTGAAATACCCTTACAACCAAATCATCGCCCACCCGCCCGCAAAGGAACATCCCACACAAAAACTCTCGTAAACAGTTTCTTGCGTCTCCCTCCTTAGAAACTAGTACGCCACAGTTTTCATTCTGCATGCTTCAACTGAACGATGCGAAACGATCAGGTGTCTCTGAACCGAAGTATGAGCTGTTTTTATATTTTTATTTTTTTAATTATTGTTGTGCCTCCACTGACACGATTTTTCAGACACGCGCGTTTTCAACTCTCGCCACAATAGTCAATTCTGTGTCGAAATTCCATTAAAATCAATTTAATAATTTTTGCTTTACGCAATATACATACATAGAACGAAACTAAGCAATACTCGTATACCTATGTATACATCACAAAATTCTTAAGTCGCTTGGTTTCTGGAATAGACAAGGCAATGTTCGGATGGGCCTAAAAAAGGGTATTATGCCGCTAGGTCTTTCTTTTACAGGTCAATGGATAGCCTATTATGAATACAACACAAAATTATAACCTATACTAAAATAAAATAGATACAGCTACAAACTAAGATACATAGTCTTTGGTATTTACAGGTTGATGTCAAGTTCTTTCAACCACTTCAGCGCCAACGGTGTGGCTGTGAAGAACTCTTCTCGCGATCCGTGAAACGCACGCAGTTCACATTCGCGCGTAATATGGTTTATAGTTTGGCGGGGCGCGCCACAGTCACATAAGGGAGATTGCACATAGCCTCACTGGTAAAGGGAGTCGGCACATCTGCCGTGGCCTGTTCGGACTCTATTAAGTTTTACCCACTCTTTCTGGGGTAGTTCTGATCCTGGAAGTAAGGCTGCCCCCATAAATGCGCATCGTGAGTGGTGTTCTGCAAAACCTTTCCACTGGGAGCGCCATTGGTTTAAGGAGTCGAAGTTATTGGTTTTAAGCCCTTCTGCATCCCTTACTGGTGGTTGTCGGGGCTTAAGTATGTTTATCTGCAACGGGGGTATTGCTTGGTGGATGGGCAGTTTGTTGTTGGTCGTAATCTTGTTATACTCCCTTAGAAGGGCATCAGTCCTTCGCAGCTGCGGTGGGGCTATTCCAGAGAGTACAGGCAGCCATTGAGTTGGGGTTGTCTTTACTGCACCTGTAATAAGTCTCATAGTGTAATTTAGTTGGACGTCAATTAGTCTGGTATGATGGCTGTTAATCCAGACAGGCGCACAGTACTCAGCAGACGAATAGACAAGAGCTAGCGCACTGGTTCGTAGAGTTGGAGCCGTGGCACCCCACGTCGTTCCACACAGCTTTTGGATAATGTTGTTGCGTGTTCTCAGTTTTCCTGCAATGTTTGGGAGGTGTTTCTTATAGCAGAGGGTGCGATCTAACGTTACTCCAAGATATTTTGGGAAATGGTTATGTTTCAGGGGTTAGCCTGCAAAAAGTACCTGCAGTTCATGTTTAGCTAGTTTGTTATTCAGGTGGAAGCAGGAAACTTCAGTTTTGTTGGGGATCGTGACTAATCTCCATTTCTTGAAGTACTTAGTACTGTGGAATTTAATTTTTGTTCAACAAACAACTAAATTATAAGGCCATAATAGTATTTGATGAAAAAAACTAAAAACTACCCTGTATGCACATCTAACCTGTGAGGATCTGGGTGCTCGAAGCAAATAAGATATAATGATGGGCTATTCAAAACTACACAACTACACCACTGGGCCTCGGAACTGAGTCGTCAGTGTGACAATTCCATTGGCTTCCTAACACCTGACTTGCCTTTTTACTGCCCTTTTTTCAGCGGTAAATCCTGCACGGGCCCTTACTCCCAGGAAGAAAAACTCGTTTTGTAGATGAGCTCGCAGTGAATCGTGACTGAAATATATCTCTTTTCGGTATATACGCACTGGGGACTGCGTAATGCTTTAAGCAGTAGTATTCTGATGTTTCATGAAGGCGCAATAGAGTACTTGCAGAGGTCGTGAAATCGCCTCAGGAGTATACATAGCGTAAAGAAAACCATATCAAGAAGCAGTAGGAAACAAAAAACATGATTTTACTGACGACCAAAAAAAGATATTTGTAAAATAAAATAAGGATATTATTATTCAAATTTTTCCACGTGACTTAAAACAAGGGCTGACGTCACAGGTATCTTATCGATATCGACAATCGATACTGCTACAGCGCAGGTCAGTGAGATTCAACTGCAAACTAGAGATGATCTGAATTCTTTAACAATGCGACTCAATTTATTGATACGCAAACATATTTGAAACAGACAATTATCCCACTAGTATTTTCGTTGCAATACATTTTTATATTTGATAGTTCATCCTGTTTGTAACCGAGATTCGCAACTAATCGAAGCCATCATTTTATTTCGGCGCATCCCATTATGAGTGAATCCAAAGATAGAATCTAATTCAAGCCCATCCCTACAAAGTGAATTAATAATCTAGCTCAACTTTTATTCTTTTAACTTTTGTGTGTGACTGTTTTGTGGTTATAATGATCAATGTCAAAATGTTAGGTTAGCTCTGGCTATCGATATCGAATATCAATACTTTACATCCCATCGCTATAGGATATCACTGATGTCAGAGGTTGTTTGCGCGGCATTTTCCGGCATTTGAAATAATTTTTGGAATATCTCTCACAGCCGATTCCAAAAAACCAAACAAGTGATTTTGCCATGTTTACTAGGCTCTAAGGAACGCGTAAACGACATAATATTTTTTTCTGCAACTACCCTATTTTGTGATCGTTTCCTGTCGCGACCTTAATTCACGTCACATTACATAGACATCTGCTACTGTTCAATAAATATAATATGTAGGTAATATAGTTTTATTTTAAATTCTAGTTGGCGATTTCGAGGCTGCGGATAGAAGCATGAAAATAAAGACAAAACACAATAATTATATTAGACCGAATAGAATAAAACTAGCTAAAAACGACAGATAGCAAACAGATAACAGCGGGAAACAATAGAAAATGACTAAACACAGCTTAATACAACAGAAAAGATCAGAAAACAGCTCAAAACAACAGAAAGCAAGCAGATAACAACTGTAAACGGTAGAAAACGATCAAATACAACCGAATAGAGTCAAAACTAGCTCAAAACGACAGAAAGCAAGCAGATAACAGCGGGAAACAATATAAAACTACTAAACACAGCCGAATACGACAGAAAAGAACAGAAAACAGCTAAAAACAACAGAAAGCAACTGTAAACGATAGAAAATGACCAAATACAACCGAATAGAGTCAAAACTAGCTCAAAACGACAGAAAGCAAGCAGATAACTACTGTAAACGATAGAAGACGACCAAATACAACCGAATATATAATAACCCTCAAAAAAACTTGTTCTCTCACTACAACTCTATGAGTCTAGCTCAGCTCGTGTAAGAATTGATGGTAACCTGTCTGGTCAAACAGCAACCAGAAAAGGAGTTCGTCAGGGATGTGTATTATCTCCGACGTTATTTAACATTTACTCTGAATTTGTGATGAGACAGATATTGGACAACTGGAATGGCGGTATAACTATTGGCGGAAGCAAAATATCTAACTTAAGATTTGCTGGCGATACAACCCTTATTGCTGCTTCTCAGGAAGAACTAGTAGCTCTATTGAACGTTTTAGAACAACACAGTGCAGCATAAATGGTCTTGGAATTAACTACAACAAGACCAGGGTTATTATCGTAGATAGAGAGCATGACAATCATCGAGAAATAAAGTCAATAGGCCGTTGTGAGGTAGTTCAAAGTTTTGTGTACCTCGGTTCTTTGATCGACAATTCAGGTAGGTGTGAGAATGAGATTCGACGGCGCATTCAACAGGCACGGGTGGCCATGACAAAACTCACTAAAATATTGCGTGACTATAACATCACTAAAGCTACCAAAATGTCACTGGTTCAGTCTCTTGTGTTCTCCATATTTTTGTATGCCTCGGAAACTTGGACTGTTAAAAAGGCAGATCGAGCTCGCATGGATGCTTTTGAAATGTGGACGTGGAGGAGAATGCTGAGAATTCCTTATACCGCCCATCGAACTAATGTTTCCATACTGGATAAGCTCGGTAATCCAAAGAGACTATCCTCCATTGTGTCGAAGAGAATGCTTACATTCTTCGGACATATTCACAGAAGCGATAATATCATGAGAAACTTGTAGTTCAGGGTCACGCCCCGAGTGGGCGGCGCCGTGGCCGTCCCCCTACACGCTGGGTGGATACGACGGAACAGTTGCTAGATATGAGTATCAAGGGCGCCACTGAACTGACAGTAAATCGCGAACGATGGCGAGCTACAGTTCTCAAAAGTATTGATAATATTCGTGTCGGCAATACTCTAGCTCCGACTTAATGGATTTTACAAGTTCACAACATGTCTGTTAAGACATTGTGACTATGATGATGATCTCTCACTACACTTTTGAGCGTCCAGCCTTTGCTATCCCAGGATAAAGTTGCTCAATTATAAAAATAATCGCAACCTTCTTGCCTGCACCACTTCCATACATGAGATAAAAATATTTGATACAACTCTGAGCTTCAGCTTTTACAGGAAATGCTAATTGAAAAATTGAATCGTGGTGGCAGTAGATATCAAACAAAAGTTTTGTTTTTGCTTAAACGTCGATTAATTAACAGATTTGCGCTGACTGCCGTCGAACGGGGTACAGATAAAGAGAGAAGGAAAGAATAAGAAGAGCCGGTCGTGAGACTAAATTAAATTTTAAGCGGATGTACCGAGAGACAAAAAGACCGGCACCCGATTAATTTGTTTGTAATTAAGTTGATCCAGCGACGAAGACGGGACACAATTCTAAGTTGATTTTTAGATGTACTAGCAGCAGGACGAAATAATTAACTCCTTTTTAGTACACTGATGTAGGTGATAACCGACAAACACTTGGAAATACTATTCTTCATGGTAACGATGATCCATCCTTATGCATTTTTAATGTGAAATTAGAGACCACTTTACCAATCGATAAAATAGAACATTTTCAACTAAGAGTCTCCAAAACCTACAAGCAATGAGAGAAGCATCAGATCTGCTATCAAAAACTACTAACTATTAAAAAAACTAAAAAAGCCAAGTGACTCCTGTCTATAAAAAAGGCGATCTTTTATCTATCACTAATTATAGACCAGTGCCAGTGTCAGTATCATCTTGTTTTTCAAAACTCTTTGAGTATTGCTTTCTGGATAGGCTCGTCTTTTTTTTGTATATATATAACTGAGCAGACCACGCAGGCAGAGCCTAAATACCAGAGTACCGCGGCTGCTGGGAAAGGGTTATGTTAGGGGAAGTTTGTTAACGCGAAATTTGAATGGGCCAATACCCGCAGGCCCAATAAATACATCTTCTGGCAGTCCATTCCAAACCTTGGACACCCTGGGAATAAATGTGCGGTTGTACCACTCAGTTCTTGATGTATGAAGAACGACCGTCTTAGGATGAGATGCAGTGGTCGCACGGGTACACCTGATAGGAGCAGTGAGCGGCGGAACGATAAGGGATAGCTCAGAGGAGCAGATTCCGTTGGAATATCGGTAGAAGAGTGAGAGGTCACCAACAACACGCTGGTGAGAAAGTGACTGAAGGTGGCGCGTTAAGGCCGGATCGCCAATTAGTCGAATTGCCTTTCTCTGGACGGCATCTAGTATAGACAGGGTAGTAGGAGCAGCAGCTCCCCAGACGTGAGAGCAATACTCCAGGCCAGGTCTTATCTGAGCTTTATATAGCCTGAGGAGGTTACATGGTGAGAAGTACTTTTTGGCTCTAAATAGGTACCCAAGCATTTTACCAGCAGCTGTTGCAATTGACGCGACGTGTTCGTCTTGTTTCTTGACAAGCAGTGTATTCTCTCCGAAAATCAAAATGGTTTCCGAAGTGAAAAATCTAAAATCACCGCCATTCACTCTTTTATTGAGACAGTAATAGATTATGTCGAGGCTGGCGAATGCCCTGTTGAGATATCTTGTGATCTCAGCAGGGCGTTTGACTGTGTTGATCATGATATATTGCTCGATAAGCTTGTTCGAATTGGAATATGTGACTCTTCTTATCTTTGGATCAAATCGTTTTTGAGTAGTAGAAGTCAATATGTCTCTATGGCTTATAGACAAGATAATGTAATTCAGCAATTAAAATCAAGTACTACCACCATTAGTGTAGGCGTGCCACAGGGTTCTGTGTTGGGACCGATCTTGTTTAGTTTGTACTTCAATAATTTAGGTGAATGTTCTGATTGCGCAAAGTTCATATTGTATGCGGATGGCACATCTATATTAATGTCTGATGTCTGTGATGAGAACCTAGTTGGTAGATGTGATAATTTGTTATATGTATTAGATGAGTGGTTTCCAAAGCATCAGTTGTATGTAAATCCGGACAGAACATCAATACTGAGATTCCACAATGCCCAAAAAATATTAGCTCCATTAAATTTAAAAGTGAACAATCAAACATTGGTACCGGATGATCACGTAAAGTTTTTAGGGATCTATCTCGATAATACTATTAATTTTAAGGCTCATTGTCATGATGTCATTTCAAAACTGAACTCGCAGTCTTTTGTAATGAGAAGCTTGAAAACCGTACTAACTGAGAGCCAGTTGAGAGCTATATATTTTGCACAAGTGGAATCCAGGCTTAAATATGGGTTATGCTTTTGGGGTTGCTCAACATATGCAAAAAATGTCTGTTTGAGCCAGAAAAGTATTTTGAGATGTATGGCAGGTGTAGACAGCAGGCACAGCCGCAAAGATATATTTAAAAAATTTAAAATATTGACACTTCCCTCGTTATTTATATTTGAGATGGCTACTTACACCTTCTCAAACAAAAACAAATTTATTTTAAGTAGTCAGATACACACTATTAATACAAGGCAAAGTGATCGCTTGCATGTACCTTATGCTAGATATAAGTTAAGTAGTGTGTCACCAAATGTGTTGGGACCCAATATCTTTAATTTGCTTCCGAATGACATAAAAGCTAGTCGAATTGTATATATTTTTTACAAAAGATTGAAAGATTTTCTTATAGAGAAATGTTATTATTCTGTCAGTGACTATGTTAGTTTGTAAGTATTTATTATGTGACAAGCCCTATACATGTAAGTTCATGTCTTACGGATAATAAATAAATAAATAAATAAAAAGTAAATTTGTGGAAGGAGAATTACTGAACCTGTAAAGCCAATGATGTGAACTGAATGGAGGTCAAACGCTTTTGCTTAAAAATTATTTGTATAGCGATAGCGGCCTGCATCTAACACTTGTATCGGTATAAGCCTAGCCCTGATCTCCAGATTGCATGAGATGCAATCAGATATCACATAATTGAAATTGCACCCTTGAGAGTTTACTGGCGTGTTTCGGAAGCCCGTATCTTCCATGGTAAAACTCCAGTTATGCCCCTATCAGACTAGACTAACGTACGAGCCGAATTCAGTTTATATCAAGTGTACAGGGTGTCCCATTTTGGGCACTTTTACGGGGTTTCTCGGTTATTTTTGAAGATAGAAAGTTGCGGTTTTCGCGACACTGTGCTACTTTTTCGTGAAACTAAAGATGCCGCCAACAAAATTATCATGGCCCTCTTGGTTTTTGAGATACAGGGTGAAATCGAAAACTATCGATTTTGGGACCACCCTCGTAACTCGGTTTTCTTTGATATTATTGGAAAGTTTAAAAAGAGTCTCATAGAACCTTTTCTGTAGAATCCAGTGGTGTAGCTTGATTTTTTCTTACTATAACCGTTTCAGTTATGAGGCAAACATATATTTTTTAAATGGAACACCGTGTATATTATTTTTGAAGTCAATCGGAAATAATTCAAGCTTTTCAAAAATATGTATTAGTGTTAAGTTATTTTGAAAATTACGCTCAAAATTTGATATTTTCATTTTTTACTTTATTTGTCACAGTAGGCCGTGACTAATCTATTAAAAACAATATCCAAGTAAACAATGATTAAGATACAAGATACTCAATACTTTTAAACTCAATCATTTAATTGTATTTTATACGCTATTAACTACTATTTGCGATAATGTTCAATAAATATTACTTAGTCCATTATTACATTACTTATAGCCAAACAACATATATCTGAAGAATATCAACACATTATTAAATTTGAATTTGAATCAAAATAAAAACTAAAAACATCAAGGAGCCTTTAGAGATGTTTAAAAGTTGGAGACTATTTTCTCGAATGCAAATCTGGCACAATTTCTCATTCTTTCAATGGCATTTAAAAGAGTAATTGGTCTCCTTCGTGTTATGGCGATGAAATATTCCCAAACTTGGATACTGTGCAAATGTTGAAGTATCTCAAACTTGTATGGATGGTAACTGTATTTTCAGAATCCTTTCTGCAGTTGATAGTACAGTTTCTTCTATGTGCTTACAAGATGATGAAAGCGTTACTTCTATGTAACCTAATTGCTCCCTATTCTCATTGCTCATTACCAATCTTATTGTAAATTGTACGTTCCTTTATGGTTGGATCGCGGCATGAACATACAGCAGGGCAGGCTTCAGCCTAGGCTGATATTCATCCGTCGTTAGCTAACCACCTTTAATGTAATTATTTATTTTAGCATTGTATTTGTACTAATTTGAGAGCAATAAACAATAAGCAATATAAAAACAGCTCAAACTTTGTTTTTAGGCGTTTTAGGGATTCCTGATCATTTTCTACGTTTTTTGTTTTTGGGTGAGGGTGAATTTGGGGTGGTTGGAGGGTGTGGGGTTGTAAAACTGAAAAATTTGTTGTACTTATAATGGGTTGTCCATTGATCTTTGAATGAAAAACCTAGCAGCATAATACACTTTTTACGTACATCCGAACATTGCCTTGCTTATTATAAAAACCAAGGGACTTTGAATTTGTGATGTATACATAGGACTATTGTTTTAGATCGTTCTATATTGCGTAACGCGGAAATTATTGAATTGATTTTAATGAAACTTTGATACAGCATTACTACCGCAGCGAGGATGGAAAACGCGTATGTTTTGTAAAAATAGTGTCAGTGGCGCCGCAGCAATAATAAAAAACTAAAAATATGAAAACAGCTGAAACTTACGGGTTTCTGAGCATTTTCAATCTTTTTTTGGGTGGGGTGAAATCGGGGCGGTGGGGAGGGGTGGGGGCTTGTAAAACTGAGAAATTTGTTGTATTCATAATAGTCTGTCCATTGACCTGTAGAAGAAATACCTAGTGGCATATTACTCTTTTTTAGGTCCATTCGAACATTGGCTTGCCTATTACAGAAACCAATTTTGCGATCTGTATATACGAGTTTTGCTTTATTTCGTTCTATGTATACTGCGTAAAGCGAAAATTATTGAATTGATTTCAATAAAATGTGTGTCTGAAGTACTGAGTCAAGACGCTTGCCGCCACTTTTTAGTAACTAACCACTTTCCATCCAACTAATCATGACGTGGCTTTTCCGACCTCAACCCTTTATTTCTAACGCCGGAACTACCCGTTAACTAGCCAGAACAATTCATCTGCGAGCCGAAGAAAGGCCTAAGACTACGCAAAGTCGGCCCCCCCCGAAATAATTAATATTCATCCACCGCCAGGGGGGACGGGGGGGGGGACGGTAATTGTGCCCGGCACCCCCTTCTTATGACATCTTAATTGTTCTGGGTCGAGATTGTCGGGCACGGTGGCCATTGTGTATGCGAAAGGAGGTGGGGGGGGGGGGGGTGCGGGTTAGGGGTTGGGGGGGAGAGCTTATGTGTGCGCGTATCCCGCCTTGACATAACTACCCTTAACGCGTTTGCCTATGATTCGCTGTGTGAAATGCGGAAATACAGGGTGCCCAGTTAGTGTGTAATTCTTCGATATCTCGCAAGGTATACCAGATACAAGAAAATGTCAAATACAAAGGTTATTTGGTTACTTAAGGTGCATATTCTAAAAATATTTTGAAATATACAGGGTGTTGCGGAAAAGTAGGATAGTGATCAACTTGATTTTTTTATATGGAACTATAACTTTTTCTTAAATTCTTCTAGTTTCCATCATTAATCTCTATTCAACCCTAAAATATTTTTGGGATCGGTTGCGACGTTGCCAAGTTATAATTTATTTTCTATTAATTTCCGGATTTACAAGGTCGCAAGTAATATGACCAAATTGATATATTCCTTTAACTTTTCTCAATAATATTATATAGCAGGTTACTTGAATATTAAGTGGATATTATTTTGGATGTTACCAGCAATTTGTATCTACAGGGTGTTTTGGCAGAATTTTAAATTACGGCAATTTGAAGGTCATTTTAGTTTGTTTTTTTAAATGTAACACACTGTATATTTTATTTTAAATCGAAATATCTACTAATACCCTATCTCGCCTTGTAATATCTTTTTTCGCGTTTGCGACGTTGAGTAAAAGTACTCGATATTAGTGCAGAAATACAAGTATCGAAGTATCGTTAGCATCCCTACAAAAAAATCATCCAAAAGTGGGGATGCGCGTGTAATTGCTGCCAACCTGAGATATTGTGCTGGTTGTTTACTATGCTGTGGTAATACGTCCAAAAAGCTTAGGTATTATCTAAAAACCGAATATTTTTGCCTATCTGAGGGATCATAAAAAACAAAGTGTTGCAATTTCGTATTTTTTATTTTTCATACTATACAGGGTTATTCACGTTATTCGACACGAAACATTGTGGCTAAAGTATTTGATAAAAAAGAAAATAATAATTTCAGATGTATAGAGACCCATAAAGGCTACAGTTTAAAAATATCGCAGAGATTATAAAATTTGGAAGGCTTTGACTTTGCCGTATTACTAAGCATAAAATGCGTCAGACTATCAAATTTAAATTACGTTTATGCTTGGAGAAATCGGTCGATTAATTAAGGAAACTTCGATCAGCGATAACTTGATTTTTTCAATGGGAATGGGAATGCCTAATTTTTTGTATACGGTTAAACGTAGAATTTGATAGCCTTTCTAATGATATAAGGTTGTGAATGTCAATCTCTGGTAGTTTTCATTTAATTTTAAATTTTCAAACAAATCGGCGTTTTTCAATTTTCCTACCTATAGCAACGTAGCAGGCCATGAAATATAAACAAAAACCTGTTCAGATAGAAGAAAACAACTAACTTAGCTGACAAATACACACAAACTAGACTGAAGAGACAAGATTATAAAAATTACCCACAACAAACAAAGTCTAACCAGAAACAACGACGGTAACAGCTCTTTGGTCAAAGAGAAGGTGGAGTATGGCAAAAATGGATTTTTTCACGGCCTACGATCTACTGCAATGTACTAGTGGTTGGCAATTTCCAAAACCATTAAAAATTTTGAAATAAAATCAAAACTACTAGAGAACGTTGCAAGCAGTTTATTATTTTCATAATAATCATTTATTGGTGTTTTATACACAAATATGTGTTTACACAGGTCATTCAAAAAAATAAATAAGATAACGTAAATCACAAATTCATGTGCAGGATATGTGCTTACATAAGTCATTTAAAAAAATACATATAAATAAATAAATAGGTAAATCACAAACAAAACAACGAACAAACAATACAATAATACATGAAATAAAAATCATACAGTCATGTCGCTAAAGTTGTTTTCTAAAAACTCTTCAATAGAGTAGAAAGCTTTACTTAGTAGATAAGATTTTAAAACAAATTTAAATTTTTTATCATCAAGATGATGACATATCACAGGTAGCTTATTAAAGAACTTAACACCGAAATAATTTGTGCCACCTCTGGTTTTAGTCAACCTAGTGTACTGAGGGATTATTTTAATGTTCGATCGTGTACTGTATTGGTGGACATCTCTTGGGGTTGAATATTCATTGAGGTGTTTCTTTACATATATCAGACATTCGAGTATATATGAGCATGGAGTCGTCATTATTTTCAAGTCAACATAAGCTTGTCTACAACAATCTCTATACTTTAAGCTTGAAAGGATTCTCACACATCTTCTTTGAATTGCAAACACTTTGGATGCATGAGGTGAGTGACCCCAATTTAGTATGCAGTACTGCATATTTGTGTGGAAATAAGTAAAATAAGCAGTCAGTAAAATGTTTTTTGAAACAGAGCTGTTCAGGCTACGTATCAAGAAAGTGATCTTGGACAATTTTTGAGATAACTTAGTTAAGTGAGGTTCCCAACTAATGCTATGGTCGATGAGTACACCCAAGAATTTAACTGGCTCTATTAACTTACTATTATGGTGTCTGGTACTGAGTACTAGAGTTTGGGATTTATTAACATTCAGAGATAATTTATTTGCAGCAAACCAGTTCTCTAAATCTAATTTGTGTTTTTGAGATTGTGTCATCACATCATCTAAATTATCACTTATATTTATAGTTGTAGTGTCGTCAGCAAATAATATACACTTATTTGGGTTAACTTTAGGAAGATCATTGATGTATATTAATAAAATTTCACATAAAAAAATATGCAATTCTGTCAAAACTCAAGTCAAAAGTACCTCTGACTACAGTTCCGAAAATTCTTCAGTATCTATTAGCAAGATCGCAGAAAATGAAGAATGAATTAAAATTTGTTCAAATTATAAAACATAACTTAAACGGCAGAAAATTTAAGTCTGATTTGTTAGTATTCCTTTTTTGCAATATTGCTAATAGATATTGATATTTATTTGGCTACATTTAAGTACAAGTAATACAATTGTAGCAGGTCCAAAAAAACAAGAAAATAAAATACAAGAATAAGAGTAAAAGACATTTCACATAACGCATACAGCTAACAAATACAAAACGATGAACAACAGCGGATTGACAAACAGCTTTATACGTATAGTATCGACTTCGATGCAAATTAGTACTTTTTTACACCATTACATAATATGATTGATAGTTGCGTGCTGGAGCAACAGTCGCTGGTTGTTTTTGGTTCATATCAGGGTTTTTAATTGTCTTGGACATTTTTAACCTCTAGTAAATTGCGGTAGCCAGTAGACTGTAGAAAATATCTATTACTGCCAAACTCCAGCTTCTCTTTGACCTTAGAGATGTTATCGCAGTTGTTTCTGGGAGAGTTGATTTGTTGTAAGGAATTTTTATAATCTTGTCCCTTTAGTCTAGTTAGTGTGTATTTTTCAGCATAGTTCGTTGTTTTCTTCTACCTGAACAGGTTTTTGTTTATATTTCATGGCCTGCTACGTTGCTTATAGGTAGGAAAATCGCCGATTTGTTTGAAAATTTAAAATTAAATAAAAACTACCAGAGATTGATAATCACAACCTTATATCATTAGAAAGGCTATCAAATTCTACGTTTAACCGTATAAAAAAAATTAGGCATTCCCATTTGAAAACATCAAGTTATCGCTGATCGAAGTTTCCTTAATTAATCGACCGATTTCTCCAAGCACAAACGTAATTTAAATTTGACAGTCTCATCGCATTTTATGTTTAGTAATACGGCAAAGTCACAGCCTTCCATATTTTATAATCTCTGCGATATTCAATTTTTTCCTGATAATCTACTTATACTGAAAATGGTGATTTACGCCTAAACGGTTCGCTTTAGGTCCCATGTATGATACATAAAGTCACACTAGAATTCACCAGGGAATCTGAATATGCAATAACATACGGGGTGTTCCATTTAAAAAAAAACATAACTTTGATACATTTCGTGTTTTTGGGACACCCTGTGTAACATGGAAATATTTTTAAAATGTAGCCTTTATGGGTCTCTATCCATCCGAAATTATTATTTTCTTTTTTATCAAATACTTTAGCCATAATGCTCCGTGTCGAATAACGTTAATAACCCTGTTTAGTATATTATTGACATGAAAAATAACTCTCCAAATAGTTGTTACAGTAGTTCTTGGTTGCTACCCAATTCTTCTGTTAAAGTAAATCAACTGTCCCAGCTGGAGGGCCAGCAAAAGTAGGGGTGCAGTCTCAGAGTAACAACTGAACATAGAGGTAGTAAACAACCAATTCAGCATGGCGTGCTCAAAGCCATCATCTTTGACACTTCAGCCCCCAAACATTGCCAACTAACCTGAAAATTATTTCGATGCAACACATGTTACAAACATTGCTCTGCACTGTCCCATCTCGAAAAACTGTTAAACTACACTCGAATATAGCACAGCATGTCCGTAAAGCTTCACTACAGTTACCAACAAATAGCGAATTCGGTTTTACTGACCAAGCATAAAAGACGCACAAACAAAACAAACGTTTGACAGTCGGAGGTTACCGTAAACAAATCGCAGGAAAATTACATAGGCGTTGCCAACTCCTCAAAATTTATGTAAGACAGAATTTGCGTTAATGATGAAGAAACATGCAGTAACGCAGTAGAAGTCAACATTTCTATTGATTTTGCTGTAATCATTTCTGAACCATCAAAAAACCGTCTTCTTTAACGTAGAATGGAATATTTCTGGATACTATACAATATGTCAAAATGTGTCACGTCAAAATCTTAGTCTGATGAATACGCGTAGAAAATTTGAGAATTTATGAGAAGAATTTCGTTGTGGCAAGCTTCTGGCTAATATCTAATGATGGGAGTGATATACCGATGGGAGTGGAGGCAGTGCAGCCGATACTGATAATGAAGAACAGTTGGATTATGAAATTAATGTGATGTATTTGTCATAATTATGATGCCAATACGCTCACACAAGGTGATACCTTCGAGGGTGGCAATGATTGTAATAGGTATTACAAATAAATGAAATGAAAAAAAAGACGATAGTAAACAATTATGATTGCCGTATCTGGTGGTCGATATGACAACGTAAGAAAAGATGTTGGCCTATTAGAATTAGTTGTTTCCTACCTCTATGTTCAGTTGTTACTCTGAGGGTGCAGTATAGCGCATGTCGCCCGTCCTGTCGGGGGTCATTTATTAATTATAAGAAAAGGGTGAAGGCGCCATGGCCCGCGCGCCACGGCGGGAATTGTAAATTACACCCTGCGACGTTTATTATTTAACCCAATTTACCCCGTCGGATTTCTTTTAAAATTCATTCCCCAACCGGATTTGACGACAAGCACAAGCGGTGTGCGCTGCCCATTCTTTTCCTAATGCCGTTAAGGGAAGAAAAGGGGTAGAAGGCAGGCAGCTCGTTACCGGAGGATTCGTTAATTTTTTAATACACTTCTGGCGATTCGCTTCCATTACGCTCGGAAAGAATTTATATTTTGGTTCATCATCATAGTCACAATGTCTTAACAGGACTCGTAAAATGCATTAAGTCGGTGCTAGGGTATTGCCGACACGAATATTATCAATAGTTTTGAGAACTGTAGCTCGCCATCGTTCGCAATTTACTGTCAGTTCAGTGGCGCTCTTGATACTCATATCTAGCAACTGTTTCGTCGTGTCCACCATGCGTGTAGGGGAACGGCAACGGCGCCGCCCACTCGGGGCGTAACTGTGAACTACAAGTTTCTCCGTATTACCGCTTCTGTGAATATGTGCGAAGAATGTAAGCATTCTCATCGACACAATGGATTTTGGATTACCGAGCTCATCCAGTATGGAAACATTAGTTCGATGGGCGGTATAAGGAATTCTCAGCATTCTTCTCCACGTCCACATTTCAAAAGCTTCTGTGCGAACTCAATCTGCCTTTTTAACAGTCCAAGTTTCCGAGGCATACAAAAATATGGAGAACACAAGAGATTGAATCAGTGATATTTTGGTAGCTTTAGTGATGTTATGGTCACGCCATATTTTAGTAAGCTTTGTCATGGCGACCCGTGCGTGTTGAATGCGCCGTCGAATCTCATTCTCACAGCTACCTGAATTGTCGATCAAAGAACCGAGGTACACAAAACTTTGAACTACCTCACAACGGCCTATTGACTTTATTTCTCGATGATTGTCATGCTCTCTATATCTACGATAATAACCTTGGTCTTGTAGTTAATACCAAGACCATATGCTGTGTTCTAAAACGTTCAATAGATCTACTAGTTCTTCCTAAGAAAAAGCAATAAGGGTTGTATCGTCAGCAAATATTAAGTTAGATATTTTTCTTCCGCCAATAGTTATACCGCCATTCCAGTTGTCCAATACCTGTCTCATCACAAATTTAGAGTAAATGTTAAATAACATCGGAGATAATACGCATCCCTGACGAACTCCTTTTCTGGTTGCTGTTTGACCAGACAGGTTACCATCAATTCTTACACGAGCTGAATTAGACTCATAGAGTTGCTGTATGAGAAATACTAAGTGGTAAGGGACTACCATGGAGATAAGGATTTCCCACCGTTTAGTCCACTTTACGTTTTTTTTTTTTTGGTCGGCCTCCTGCAAAGGCTGAAAGCCTATGGCGCTGTAGAAGCGCTGCGAGAGGATATGTATCGGTTCACATTAGATTTGAAACGCTGCAGGTTGTAGCCGTCGGGAAACAAATTCCCCGGCAGCTGATTCCACAGCGTCGAAGTTCTCCAAAAGAAGGAATGCTGGAGGAGACTGGTTCGGGGAGTAAGGACCTCGACCTCGTAAGGATGAGCTCGTAGAGCTTCTCTAGTGTTCCTGGTTCGGACGGCCTGTGGTGTTATTATCTGAGAGAGCTCACTCGAACATCTTCCGTGATAGAATCTGTAAAACAGGGATAGGTCAGCCACCCTTCTCCGATGTTCCAAGCTGTGGAGGTCCTTTGTGAGGTTAGACGTATCGATTAGTCTAATCGCTCTTTTCTGGATAGTGTCCAGAAGCTTTAGAGAGTGCTTCGGAGCGCATCCCCACACATGGGAGCAATACTCCAGCGATGGTCGGATCTGTGCCTTGTAGAACAGCAGCAGTTGCTCTGGTGTATACAACTTCCTACAGCGGAACAAAACTCCAAGCTGTGTTATTGTTGATGTTAATTCCCAAAAGCTTGACGGAAGGTGATTCGACTATGGGGTAACCCTCCATTTCCACGGTTGGTAAGCCATCGTGAGACTTCTTTGTAAGTGTAGTTGCCTGAATTTTTTTGTACGTTGAACTGTACTTTATTTGCTAATCCCCACTCGACAATTGTTATGATATCTGCGTTGATCTGTGAGGCATGCTGCTGTCGCCGACGTACCGTCTCCTGGGATGATAGTGGCTTGCCTGGTTCCATGCACGACACTAATGTACTGTCACCTGCGAAGCTGTAGATTGGATTGGATGTTATTTCCAGCAGCTCGTTAATGTACAGCAGAAACAGTGTAGGGGATAGGACAGATCCCTGAGGAACACCGGCGTATATTGAAAATACGTCTGATGAACAGCCCTCGGCTACAACAAACAGAGATCGATCATTCAAAAAGCTATTCAGCCACTGACGCAGGCCAGGAGGTAGTCCATAAGCAGCAAGGTTGACCAGAAGCCCGTCATGCCATAGTCTGTCGAAAGCTTACGATATATCAAGTGCAACAACACGGGATTCGTCATGATTTTCTATTGCTCTGTTCCACAAGTGAGTGACGTCACCTGTAGACCTGTGCTTACGGAAGCCATACTGTCGATCATTTATGATGTTATTGTTGTCCAGGTATTTCAGGAGCTGCGTAATAATGACAGTCCCCATAACCTTAGACATGATGCTGAGAAGAGCCACAGGTCTATAATTGGTGGGATCAGTTTTTTTATACTCGTTATCGTTATCAAACGCCTTATAGAATAGTCCACAAAGCAGATAAAAACGGAAAAATAATGCTCTCTGGCTTTGTCAAACATCGGCCTGCAAAATTATCGCGATTACAAAACTGTCCTAAGCTACGATGTGCGAAGTAACGAGACCCTGCCAAGTATAGCATCTTGCATCGTTTATCGTTTTTTAGAACCATACAGTAAGATGCAATACAAATCTCAGTAGCTCCGGTCAGGTCAAACGTAGGAATTCACCCCTTTTGAAGGGGTAGTGAAACGCGACAGAAAGGTCGGCCTCCTTTCAGGTCCTTGTACACATAATCCGACTGATTGCTTAGACAAACGGGCAACTCAAAGCGACTTTGCTCTCTCCTGCTGGCTACAAAAGCATTCCTGCTTCGACTGGCCGATCGGTCCTGCTTCCTGCTTCCTGCTATCCAAAACGTCATTAATTAAATTTCTGAGATTTGTTTTGCCGGGTCGTATTTGCTTTCTGGTTTGAGGGCCATTTCGTGTGTAGAGAGGGCAAACTGATATATCGGAGTATGGGTGTATCCTATACAGAGTATCCTTGAATTTGCGCACACAGTTTTTGTAATTTCTTTTATACGATCAAATGCAAAATTTGATAGCGTTTGTAAAGATATAAGGTTCTGAATATCAATATCTGGCACTTTTGATTTAATTTCAAATTTTTATGAGAAATCGGTATTTCTCAATTTCTCTACCTTTAAGCAACCTAGCAGTGGAGCTGATAAAAATCCTTTTCAAAAAGATTTAAATCACAAATCTCTGAAAGACTCCAGGCTTTTCTTTGACCTTAGGTAGGAAAATTGAAAAACACGATTTCACACAAAGTTTGAGGTCCATTTCGTGTTTAGAGGGGTAAACTGATATATCGGAGTATGGGTGTATTCTATACAGAGTATCCTTGAATTTGTGCACACAGTTTTCCAATTTTGTATATTTTTCTTCGGATAATTTTTTTCATATTTAGATTCTTTAGTGCTTTTTTATATTTTCATTATAATAACGTAATATTCGAGATTACAAACCAGAAACTATCGCATTTAATTTTTTTTATGGTCGGCCTCCCGCAAAGGCTGAAAGCCTATGGCGCTGTAGAAGCGCTGCGAGAGGATATGTGTCGGTTCACGTTAGATTTGAAACGCTGCAGGTTGTAGGCGTCGGCAAATAAATTCCCCGGCGCCTGATTCCACAGCGTCGAAGTTCTCCAAAAGAAGGAATGCTGGAGGAGACTGGTTCGGGGAGTAAGGACCTCGACCTGGTAGGGATGAGCTCGCAGAGCTTCTCTAGTGGTCCTGATTCGGACGGCCTGTGGTATTATTATCTGAGAGAGCTCACTCGAACATCTTCCGTGATAGAATCTGTAACACAGGGATAGGTCAGCCATCCTCCTACGATATTCCAGGCTGTGGAGATCCCTTGTGAGGTTAGGCGTATCGATTAATCTAATTGCTCTTTTCTGGATAGTGTCCAGAAGCTTTAGAAGGTGCTTTGGAGCGCATCTTCACACATGAGAGCAATGTTACAGCGATGGTCGGATCTGTGCCTTGTAGAACAGCAGTAGTTGCTCTGGTATATACAACTTCCTACAGCGGAATAAAACTCCAAGCTTCTGGAATGCCGTTTTAGCAATGCTGACGACGTGGTCGTGTCAGGACATGTTATTGTTAACGTTGATCCCCAAAAGCTTGACGGAAGGTGATTCGACTATGAAGTGGCCCTCCATTTCCACGGTTGGTAAGCCACCATGAGACTTCTTTGTAAGTGTTGTTGCCTGAGTTTTTTGTACGTTGAACTGTACTTTATTTGCTAATCCCCACTCGACAATTGTTTTGATATCTGCGTTGATCTGTGAGGCATGCTGCTGTCACCGACGTACCGTCTCCTGGGATGATAGTGGCTTGCCTGGTTCCATGCACGACACTAATGTACTGTCATCTGCGAAGCTGTCGATTGGATTGGATGTTATTTCCAGCAGCTCGTTGATATACAGCAGAAACAGTGTAGGGGATAGGACAGATCCCTCAGGAACACCGGCGTTTATTGAAAGTACGTCTGATTAACAGCCCTCGACTACAACAAACAGAGATCGGTCGTTCAAAAAGCTATTCAGCCACTGGCGCAGGCCAGGTGGTAGTCCGTAAGCAGCAAGCTTGACCAGAAGTCCCTCATGCCACACTCTGTCGAAAGCTTTCGATATGTCAAGTGCAACAACACGGGATTCCCAGACTTATGTCGTTGTGTCAAATAACCATAGCGAAAAGAAACAGCGGCTTAACTGGTGAGGTCGGAAACCTCGTTTCTACGGTACAAAAAACCCAAGCACCAAAATTCATCTCAGCTTCATCCTCTGCAAGCGCATCATTGATCGGCATAGAATAGAACAGAATTTTCGCGATCAGAATACTCCCCTCACCTATCGGTATGGAAAGTAAAAGAGCAACATAAATGTGTATATTTGCGAGATGTAAACACCATAAAACCTCAAAAAAATTATTATCTGAAAATCGAGTATTTTGCGGATACAATACAATGGGCCTATACCGTGATCTCAAATTGATCAATTTATTTACTGCGATATTATTTTTGATGATACATAGGACCGTTTACTGTAAAAAGTCAGCATAAAACTTGATCCAGATGAGAATAACACTAAAAAGAAAATTGTACTGTAATTTGAAATAACCGATGATGACGTCACCTGTAGGGAACCAATGAGAAGCATCCTTTCTGTAGGGAACCAATGAGAAGCGTCCTTTCGTGGTCCGATGACTATGAGCGGATGCTATTGTTTTGTACCAGTGAGGTCTTATTGGTTGCCTACCGGTGACGTCACGACTTGGGTGGGAAGTGTATGAATTCAAAAAATTCAATATTTAGAGCAATTTTTTTCGGTTATAAATACGACAGAAAATTTTTATAAAATTATTTATGGCATCTACGTGGTGTCAGGGTTCGTTTAAGCCAATAAACAAAAAATGTGGTATAGGCCCATTGCGGTATGGGAAATAAAATGAAGCTTTTGTGTGTATGTAGAAAAAGGGTTTCCGTAATCATATTTATCAACAATCTCTTCAAGCATGTGTCACGTTGTCCACGTATTTAAAACCAACTGATCCGCAATAAAAACTTTTACAATCGAAGTCTCTGGATTCATCGTAAGTTTTCCACGGAATTACACGTTTTCTTTAATACCTCTTCCAACAATTTTATAGCTCCATCCAGGTTTTCTACGTGTCTTGATGCTTCAGAAACATTCACATTGGGCGACTCGTGTGTAGGGTATGATTCTCTACAAAGTATCTAGGAGAAGTTTGGTAACGGTTCATTATTACATTAAATATCCAAGGTACGGAAAAAAAATTAAATAAGTGAGCAGACAGACCACATAAAGGTTCTACCGCTGCGCCATCTGGTACCCGAAGGTAACGGCAACCAAAGAAAATCGCTGCTAACAGCAGCAGACTTTTTGGTAGAACGACACGGCTCGTCCGCTTTAGCCACCAGAGAGCGCGGGTTCTGTATGCGACTGCATATTAAAGTCGATATACGAGGATTGTTCTATATCTCCGTCAATCGGCTAGTACGCAGACAGCTGTTTCACGCTTATTAGCGATCATCAGCGCGCCATGGGTCGACTGACGGAAATAGAGAGCCTAAAACATTTTCAAGATCGGTTGCGACGTTGCCAAGTTATAATTTATTTTCTAATAATTTCCGGATTTGCAAGGTCGCAAGTAATACGTCCAAATTCATATTTTTCTTTAACTTTTCTCAATGATATTACACAGCGAGTTACTTGAATATTAAGTTGATATAATTTTGGATGCTTTCAGTAATTTGTATCTACAGGGTGTTTTTGGCAGAATTTTAAATTACGGCAAATTGAAGGTTACTTCACTTTGTTTTTTTAAATGTAACACCATGTATTTTTTATTTTAAATCGAAATATCTACTAATACCCTATCTCGCCTTGTAATATTTTTTTCCCGTTTTCGAGATACGGCAACACCGCTTTTTCAGTAAACGGTACCGGAACGCTTAAATATTTCCAAAACTACCACAGCTGGAGTGCTGGAGGTGAAATTCAATACTTGGGGGTTCCTGAACATACAGAATTCAAAAACGCTAACATCAGTGTTGTCAGATTTACCAATTTTACGTCATAATTTTGAATGGAATGTCCTATTTATGAAGTCTAACGTAAAAGTGGTAAATCCGACAACACTGAGGTTAGCGTCTTTGAATTCTGTATGTTCAAGAACCTCCAAGTATTCAATTTTACCGTTCCAGCTGTGGCACTTTTAGAAATATTTAGGCATTCCGGTACTGTTTACTGAAAAAGCGGTGTTGCCGTATCTCAATAATTAACAGAAACAAAATTTTGAAATTGTGAGATCTTACTTACATTTGCAATTCATTGCAATAAAAATAAGTAGATGATTCTATTTAAAATAAATTAAAATCGGGGATATTTGTATAAAAATTTAGAAAAATAATGTATAACTTGGCAACGCCGCAAACGCGAAAAAAAATATTACAAGGCGAGATAGGGTATTATTAGATATTTCGATTTAAAATAAAACATACAGGGTGTTACATTTAAAAAAAAACAAGGGTAAAATTACCTTCAAATTGCCGTAATTTAAAATTCTGCCAAAAATACCCTGTACAGACAAATTGCTGGTTACATCCAGGATAATATCCACTTGATATTCAAGTAACTCGCTGTATAATATTTTTGAGAAAAGTTAAAGGAATATATCAATTTGGACATATTGCTTGCGACCTTGCAAATCCGGAAATTGATAGAAAATAAATTATAACTTGGCGACGTCGCAACTGATCCCAAAAATATTTTAGGGTTGAATAGAGATCAATGATGAAAACTAGAAGAATTTAAGAAAATGTTATAGTTCCATATAAGAAAATCAAGTTGATCACTATCCTACTTTCCCGCAACACTCTGTATATTTCAAAATATTTTTAGAATATGCGCCTTAAGTAACCAAATAACTTTTGTATTTGACATTTTCTTCTATCAGGTATACCTTGCGAGATATCGAAGCATTACACACTAACTGGACACCCTGTATAATTTTGGTTGCTTCATGGACAAATATTATTTTACATGTCTGGCGACAAAATATGTAAGTACATAAGTTTGTATGAAGTTTCAATTGTACCGATACTGACTGGTGGTTTTTTCAGCTATAAATCTGTATACTATCTTCCAGTGTAGTCTAGTGGAAAGATTCATGGCTGCAATTTAGGCGATTTAATTTTCATTTTCTTCCCATCTGCATCGGTGGGAGCGATGCTGGAAGTATCTCGCCGTGATTATTAATTAATTAATAAGTTAAGAGTGGGACGCTGACTCCAGCGCATTGCTGCAAGAGCGATGTGAGGAGGGAAAGTGTTATAAAATGGACTGTATGCATGAAATGCGACCTTTATGCGTCTCGCAGCTAAACAAGTTTTGATAATAATGATAAGTTTGAAAGTCTGCAATCATACCAGCAATAAATACTTGTTCATCAATTGAGGTTTTGAATTAAGAAAAAAAAATATTTTTTTTTTTTGTGATAAATGGAAAGATCATATATAAGTTTTATAACAAAACTGTTTTTGTTTTCTTTTTTTGCAATATCAAAATAAGAATGGGTTTTTGAATCGAGTACCGAAAACACGTCGACTGCTCCCGAACCCGTGTGACGTCACCATGGCGATTAGGATGCTCTTTTGATCAACGACGTCCTACTCCGATACTAGATTTTAGATTCTTAACCAATCGCGAAAATACGTACTACTAAACTGGTAACTAGTGTATATTTGTTGCAACACAGTCGATAATTGAAGCTTGCAGCTCGAGATGAAGTCTAAGATTGAAATAAATATGTTTTTTAATGTTTGAAGTTGAAGTCAGATTACAGATTCCAGTAAGCAAGTACGTAATCAAATATGTTTCGTTGAAAAGATTTCAATCGAAGGATGGCCCAGTGGTTAGAGAGTCCGATAGTGGATCTCAGTGTCTTTGGATTGAAACCCAGGCCTTCCAACTTTTTTTTATTTCCTTTATCAAAAAATGTATTGATGTGCTTTTTGCACTTGTTACGCACATTTTTGCTACGATCAACATAAATATGTGTTTGAATCAAATTTTGTTAGACGTATTACTTGCACTGCACTGGGTAAATTGAAAGATATGTTGTTATGCTTCTATAATGTAAAATAATGTATAGATACTTCACGTCTATAGACATGAAATGTATACGTAGAGTTATTGTCCATATAAAATTTTTTATGTACGTGTTTTTCTGGTAAATGTCTAATAGTGCTTGCACATTATTGTTTGTTATATGTACATTGTTGTGACGCATTCCATATCATTGTAAGATGATTCGTTGAATAAAGAATATTTATTATTTATTATTACTACAAACTATCATACTTGGCATCCTCTTATAGTTTCTTGCAGCTGTATTCATAATCATACATACTCATTGATTGTAAGTAAAGTACCAAGTTTGCGTGATTGAGTTCATGACTCTATTATCCTTGAATAAAATATTGCAACTATCACATTTCCTTCTTTGAAGTATTTCGATACAAAAATTCTTTTTTGGTTATGTTACACACATAAAAATAATTTCTTAGATGGAGCACAGATGCTTTAATTCAAGTATACCATAACTTCCTATAAGCGCAAAGTTATGCTAATCTTAATGTGAGAATACAATATCTTTGACCATATGTATAAGGGTTACATTGAGATAATATCTTCAATGCAAAACTGGAAAATTCTTTATAGTAAGAATATCAAAATCTTAAATCAAGCATATGGTAATCTTGATCGAAGTATTTCATAATCTTGACTGAAGCATCTTAACTGTGAGCGTTTCATAAATTTGACGCAAGTAGTTCAACTTTATTCTAAAATTGTGATATTCTTGGATGAGGAATCTAGTAGTATTAATTTCAGCATTCAAACTCTTCTATGAGCATGTAGAAATTTTCGGGAGAAATAGTTCTGCAAAATTTCGTAAATCACTTTTAATATACTTAGTACTTATCTAGGAACACCTGAGTCAGGTCTTCGCATCCCAATTTTTTTAAAGCTCATTCATGGTTGGATAGATAAGTGATAAGCTGATGAGAAGTGGGACGCGACACAAATGGCGGTGGACCAGCACTACCGGCAGATTCGATGACTGATAGTTGACGGTGGTATCACGGGTATCACGTGCCAATAACAATTTATTTAACAGTTTGACTAGATACTATTATGTGCTATTATGCAGGATCCAGGATGCAGGTATTACGCTACGGTGCTAAAGACGGCGGCGAATGCGCAATCCGAAAACTGATATCGCGGCGCGGACACGGACGGGCAACAGGTTGTTGAGTTGAGAGGGTGGAGACGGAGAGGTTAAAGTTAACCCGTGACACGCTGCGCGCCTGCGCACTCCGACGTTGGTAGACGTCGAATAAATGATTTACTTGATACAAATATAGGGTGTGCTTGTAAAACAGCGTCCATTTCCAAACCAAGATTATAATATTGTAAATGAAGGTTCGCATTTGCAAGCTGTCTATATTCTTGATAGAAGTAAACTGGGCACCGCTGAAAAAAATGACAATCTTGATATAAAATTATGAAATATTTGTTATTAAATTATTATAGCCTTGGTTGCAAAGAAAATTATATTCTTTTTCGGAGCATATTTCTTTAAAATAAGTATATAAATAAAAAATATATTATTCTTGATACAAATTTTGTATAATTTTCTCATCAAATATTCTTTCTTAGAGTGAGAACCGATATTTTTGTTGTGAGTATGTATTTACAAGAATATCACAATTCTGGACTTGAGAATTTCTTTTTATGTGTGTACTACTTTCGCAGCTACACCACTGCCGTATTCGTTGCCTTCTTCTTAAGACACATCGATTTCCGTAAACATGTCAGCTATATTTTTTACGATTTACGATACTACCGGTGCGGTGTAGCATCCGGAGCTCGTTCAACCCCGAACCCCTTTCTGCGAGAACCCTTCCTAGATTTATGAATTGGCAACGCCGCGTCGGCAACTCCCGCTGCAACTCACTTTATTACCCGCCACTTTTTCATTTCCATGAATACTTAACGTGTTTTAATCGGAGAACGCTAATGAAATCTAAAGGGGGTGGAGGGGGGCTGGAAGGTGGATATGGATGGAGCTAACAGGGAGTTTTTCGAAGTTGTGTATATTGTTACGTTCAATATTACAGTATGAATGAATAATGATCAGAGGCTATCCAGCACGGAATGTGGCTGGTGCATAGGCCACACGATGGGCCCTTTTGCGCCTCTATCCGCGCTAGTTCCTAAGACCTGCCCTTTTGGCAAATGCAAGTACATCCTTAGGTCCTATTCGTTTTATCTCTATTGGTTCCAAGGTTCTTGAGTCCAGCATAGTCTGCCTGTGATAACCCAGGGTTTCACAGCGACACAAGATGTGTGCCGAGGATTCTTCCTCTTCACCACACCACGTGCACGTTGGGTCGTTGACCACCCTCATCACGAACAGGTGACGCCTGCACGTTAATAGGCCTACTAGCAATCTCAAGTTACTCCTATCCAGAGAGAGACAAAATCGTCCTATTCTCTCTGCAGGCCCTGCTAATAGCTCCCGAGCCTGACGGAGATGACCAGAGATGTTGTTCCATCACAGAGAGTGTTGATTCTGGATCCACTCTCCAGTAAAATATTACAGTAAGTCAATACTGGTGTCTGGGGTATATTGGAATGGATATTTAGCTTCCAGCGACTCTTTACCGTACTATTAAGGGGCCTGGACATACATACGTATTTGCCATGTAAAACACGGACTCACAATTTCTCGCATAACGCACTCTATTTTCAAACTTCATATATAATATTTCAGAAGGCGATAGTTAAGACCTTAATGAATGACAACTATTTCCGATTTTCTCAAAAAAGTTTTTTAATGTGCAAAAAACTCGCAGTGCAAAATCATACATTCTATAAATGCCTGTAATTTAACAACCGAACACGATATCAAAAAATGGAGTCAAGTTGATTGACTCAGTACTTCCCACACATAACGATGATACCATTTTATTATTTCTCATTGCACGAAGCTATAGTCTGAAATCCCCTTGCAACTAAATCATCGCCCACACGCCCGCAAAAAAAACACCCAACACAACAATCCTCGTAAATAGTTTCTTCCGTCTCCCTCTTCAGATAATATGCATTAAAAATCAATTGAACAATTTTCGCGTTACGCAATCTAGAACGATCTAAAACAATACGTATGTATACATCACAAGTCCCGTGGATTCTATAACAAGCATGCAACGTTCGGATGGACCTAAAAAGCCACTAGGTTTTTCATTCGCATATCAATGGACAGCCCATTACGAATACAACATATTCTCTAGTTTTACAACCCCCCACCCCCCAACCAACCTAAATTTACCCCCACCCAAAAAAAGTATAAAACGATCAGGAACCCCTAAAACGTCTAAAAACGAAGTTTGAGCTGTTTTCATATTTTTAATTTTTTTAATATTGCTGCGCCGCCACTGAGACAATTTCTAAAAACAATAGCGTTTTCCATCCTTGCCAAGGTAGTAATACTGTGCCGAAATTGCATTACATCGATTCAGTAATTTCCACATTATAAAATACAGAACGATCTAAAGCAATACTCGTATGTATACATCGGAAAAAATTCAAAGTTCTTTGTTTTCTATCATAGGCATAGGGCAATGTTCAGATAGACCTAAGAAAGTTGTTTATGTCGCTAGGTCTTCCTTCACAGGTCAGTGGGCAGTCTATTATGAATACAACAAATTTTTCAATTTTACAACCCCCCAACCCCCAACCACCCCAATTTTCACCCCCACACAAAAAAAGTAGAAAATGACCAGGAACACCTAAAACGCCTAAAAACGAAGTTTGGGGAATCTTTGAAATTGTTCGTTTTTTGCTAATTGCTCCGCCGCCAATGCACCGATTTTCAAAATTGTAGCAGCATTACCTACTACGACCCCACAGCATATCGCTGCCCGAATTTCATCAAAATCCATGCAGTGGTTCCTGAGATTACGAAGCTAGAAAAACGCGCACAGACAGACAGACCGACAGACAGAGAGACCGACGAAAATGAGTGATGTGGATTTTCGTTATGTAGACATCACAAAACTATCGGTGTGGGAAGTAAAAAAGGCTAAATAGTTGCACAAGCGCAAGCTCTCTTCTTCAATTTGCTCTTTGAGTCATTACTGTAAGTTTAAAGGTAACGTCAGGAACTTAGAAATGCGAAATTCATTTTTATGGTGACCCTTGGACCCTACCTTTGGACCTTTTGACTTTACCTTTGGATTTTTGGACTTATCTGCCCTCATCTTAGACACACACACTGGAGAAAGGGAACAGGCGGCCACGCCTCCTCGCTAACACGGGAATACGTATTTTCTAGGATTCTCAATTTCGCGCGCTAGACCCTAACCCTTTAGGTAGGCGCGCGCTTTCGTATTTCTGTTTTTAGCGAGACGAATCACACATATACAGGGTGGGCCAATAGTGCGTGGCCGGAAGATTGTGAGCTTACTGAAATATATTTTAGAAACCTGTCACCTGATCATGGTAGGGGACCTTGAGGACTATAACATAAAAATAATTTCACTTAAATTTTCACGTTCATACGGGGTGATTCATATCAAATTTAGATTTTTTAGAATGGAAACCCCTATATATTATTGCATATTTGGATTCCTTGGTAAATTCTAGTGTGACTTTATGTATCATACATGGAACTTTAAACGAACCGTTTAGGCGCAAATCACCATTTTTGGTATAAGTAAGTATCAGAAAAAAATTGAATATCGCAGGGATTATAAAACCTAGAAAGCCTTGACTCTGCGATTCGACTAAGCATGAAATGCGTCACCTTAGGTCAGGCGGCTAAATTTGCATTCTTTTTGTACTTGGAGAAATCAGTAGATTAATTAAGGAAACTTCAATCGCAGTTAACTTGATTTTTTCAAATGGGATTTTGGTTTGTCACTGTATATTATAGTGATATTATTACTGTGAGTTTTAATGTTTTTGTCTTAAATGCACTAATGTTTTCTTAACAATTCGATTAATCGCTAATATTTTTTGTAGTTTTTAAACGTAAGTAACACGATAGCGTCGGACCTATAAAGTAAAACTACTTGATCCTATTTTTTCGAATTCATTTTATTATTATTTCCGAGCTGATCGTTACCCACCCTTCGCCTAAATCTCATCCTCCTCCTTGGCTAAATCCTCAATTCGATTATACTTTGGTGCCAGCAGGAAGATTCTAATTTATACGCAAAGACACCGAAATGGTGGCGGCTTAAAATTAAAACGGTAGACCGGATCATATCGGAACCTTCATCTGAACGCTATTTGCTGATGGCTGCCTCTTTCATTAATCTTTAATCTTTTTGTCTGCCACACCGCTCATATCCAAGATATTGTGACGATGCAACATCAATACATCCAGAGGCGTAGGCTAGAATTCGTATCAATTTTGCAACGGAAAGAAAAAACTAATAAATGTGAGAAAGTTTTTGAACTAACAAAAAAACTGTAACACTTCTACTTCGCACATTATCACATAGCGAAAATACTAGTGTATATGTAGTGAGCAACTGGTCACTGTCAAAACTGATACCAAGCGATACCAAATTTAGAAATAGCCAAAGCGATCAAGACGTCTAGTGGTGGAACTTAGAACCCAATGTTGTATGTGTGCCCGTGGTAACTAGATTCTTTTAGCATGCATGTGTACCAACTCAGAGAGAATGAAATCAAAACACAGAAATGTTATGCTATGATTTTTTATTATTTGTTTCATAACATTTGTTTTGTATTTATGAATCATGAGTGCCGAGTGTTTATGGTATGGATTTTATTACTTGATTCTTGTATTTATCAAATCATGAGTGCTTTGTATTTCATATAAATTTTACTGGTGAAGTGTTTATATTGATATGTTGAAATAAACGATTCCAAAATGTCTTAATAATAGTGGTAAACTGGCTCTTGTTATTGATATTGTATAATAAAGAAATGGTTATAAACATTCACAGCCTAAATGATAAATAATAATAATAATACATGGTGGGCTAGGTCTCTGTTCAACGTCGGGGAGAAAAATGTGGATAGAATGTGGAAAAATGTAAAATATCAGCATATATAAATAAATAAATATAACCAACCATATAAAGGAGTAAATAAAGGCGATAATTGGGATAGGGTATATAAAATATAAACATAGCATCGCAAGCATAGCAGCATAGCAAGCACAACATCATAGCAAGCATGGTTTCTAAGCGCATAATTAGATCAATAAATAAATTAATATAAACAATAAATAACATATAAAAGGGCTGGTTAGAGGAAACGTATGGTACATGTGGACGCGTGAGTCATTCCGACTTCCACTTTGGGTAGTTCGGGGACAGTCACCTTGGTTTCCACAACCATAAAATAAATATCGTATATACATAAAGAGGATCAGTAAAGGTTGAAATAGATACACCTAAATAAGACAGAGTTGTCTCTGTTCACCATTAGCCTGCAATCCCTCAGGACCTAATACCTAGAGTAGACTAAGTCAGAGACCCAACAGCATATAAAGTCGTCTTAAAAACCCGGATGTATAGTATACGTTGTCAAACACTTTAACTATCGTAGCCAGACCACATTAGTTGAAATTTTGGTCTCCAGCTTCTTGCGTTTTTTAAAAACCAACCCCTCTCGTAATTAATAAACAAACCATGGCAACCATTAACACGACCCACTACTTTATTTAAGTGACAAAACACAAAAGCATTACATAACTGTAGCTTTGAGTCACAGAATCAAAAATCCAGGATAGGACTATAAGTAAGTTTTCTGCTGCTTGCATAACAGCCGTACTATCTATAAGTTAACGCATATATTTAACCTAACCTATAATTTGATTTATATGTATACAGCGTGTCCCACGACGATTAAGACAAGGAATATATCGGAACTGGGCACTAGTAGCGAATTATAATTTTGGCGGTTTAAATTAGAGAAAAATGTAGTATCTTTTCTTATTACTATCTCACCCATTAAGGTATCTGTTTTTGATCACGTGACGTCCGATTAAAAAATTTTAATGGGACACCCTGTATATTTGTGACTTTTTATGTTCCTACCGATAAAACAATTCCAACAAACTACACACTTGGGGTCTGAAGTGACTAATTCAAGAGCTACAGATACTTAAAGGATGGTACTACTACCATTGATTATAACATGTACCCCTACAGTTAAATTACTTTGGTAGTGTTCCATAATGGTAGTGGTACAGTCCTTTAAGTGCCTGTAGCCCTTGGATGAATCACTTTAGACCCCAAGTGTGCAGTTTGTTGGAATTGTTTTATCGGGAAGAACACAAAAAGTCACAAATATACAGGGCGTCCCATTAAAATTTTTGAATCGGACGTCACGTGACCAAAAACAAATACCTCATTGGGTGACACAATAATAAGTAAAGATACTATATTTTATATTTCATTTTTATTTTATTCTATTTCATTTTATTTGTACAATTCATTACAAATAATTGTTTTTTATTTTGTAATGAATTTTTTTGACTTAATATTAGTTTTCATCTTATTTTGTATAATCCAACTGCGCAAAATATGCCATGAAATACAGTCATATCATGTAAATTTCGAAGCAAATCCCTCCAAATCCAAACGTATTTCCAAAAACAGCTAAATCCAGAAGGCTTTTCAAGTTTTTCACGAAACTATTAAAGTAGGATTTTTGCCCCAAAGACCTTTTAAAGCACTATGTTACTGTCTATCAATATCTACAGTTACAAATACTCCTATTGCTTTTTGAGGCTAACAGCAAATTTTCGCGTTTCCTTAAAAATATTCTTGGAAGGATTTAGCGACTTTTGGAACTAGGCGACCCATATACGTATAATATTCCGTATAATGTTCCGCCCCTGGATGAAACTTCTCTCCGAATACCCTAAGGCCTAATTAAGACATTCAAGATATTTCGCGCAAGGTTGTCTTCAGATTTTTGTAAATTCCGTCAGCATACTTAATTGCTCTGCTTCGATATACCTCGTCAATAGACGCGATGGTCATCTATATTCCAGATACGTTCAGTCCCGGATTAAGTCACCACCTCATAGACCGCAGGATTTCTTCCTGATTAAGGTTTGAAGGATTAGCTTTCGGTCCCATGCATCGCACGGGAAGACACGTGCTGTATGAAAGCACCAGTGGCGTATTCCAGTCATTTTTAATGTCTACAGTTAGTGGGTAATTCTTCGATATCTCGCAAGGTATACCTGATAGAAGAAAATGTCAAAAACAAAAGTTATTTGGTTACTTAAGAAGCATATTCTAAAAATATTTTGAAATATGCAGTGTTACGGGAAAGTAGGATAGTGATCAACTTAATTTTTTTATATGGAAATATACCTTTTTTTAAATTCATATAGTTTCCGTCATTGATCTCTATTTGACCCTGAAACATTTTTGGGTTCGGCTGCGACGTTGCCATGTTATAATTTATTTTCTATTAATTTCCGGATTTGCAAGGTCGCAAGTAATACGTCCAAATTGATACATTCCTTTAACTTTTCTTAATAATATTATACAGCGAGTTACTTGAATATTAAGTGGATATTAGTTAGGATGTTACCAGCAATTTGTATCTACAGGGTGTTTTTGGCAGAATTTTAAATTACAGCAACTTGAAGGTCATTTTACTTTGTTTTTTAAATGTAACACCCTGTATTTTTTATCTTAAATCGAAATATCTACTAATCTACTAATACCATATCTTTCCTTGTAATTTTTTTTTCGCGTTTGCGACGTTGCCAAGTTATAAATTATTTTTCCAAATTTTTAAACAAATATCCCCGATTTTAATTTATTTTAAATAGAATCCTTTACTTATTTTTATTGCAATGAATTGCGCATGTCGAATTTAGTAAGATCTCACAATTTCAAAATTTCGTTTCTATTAATTACTGAGATACGCAACACCGCTTTTTCAGTAGACGGTACAGGAACGCTTAAATATTTCCAAAACCGCCACAGCTGGAGAGGTGAAATTAAATACTTGGGGGTTTTTGAATACGTAGAATTCAAAAACGCCAACAGCAGTGTTGTCAGATTTACGACTTTTACGTTAGACTTCATAAATAGGGCATTCCATTCAAAATTATGACGTAAAATTGGTAAATCTGACAACACTGCTGTTAGCGTTTTTGAATTCTGTATGTTCAAAAACCCCCAAGTATTGAATTTCACCTCTCCAGCTGTGGCGGTTTTGGAAATATTCAAGCGTTCCGGTACCGCGTTTACTGAAAAAGCGATGTTGCCGTATCTCAGTAATTATTAGGAACACAATTTTGAAATTTTGAGATCTTACTAAATTCGACATGCGCAATTCATTGCAATAAAAATAAGTAGCATTATTTAAGATAAATTAAAATCGAGGATTTTGTTTAAAAATTTGGAAAAATTTAGAACTTGGCAACGCCGTAAACGAGAAATAAAATACAAGGTGAGATAGGGTATTAGTAGATATTTCGATTTAAAATAAAACATACAGGGTGTTACATTTAAAAAAACAAAGTAAAATGACCTTGAAATTGACGTAATTTAAAATTCTGCCAAAAACACCCTGTAGATACAAATTGCTGGTAACATCCAAAATAATATCCACTTAATATTCAAGTAACCCGCTGTATAGTATTACTGAGAAAATTTAAAGGAATATATCAATTTGGATGTATTACTTGCGACCTTGCAAATCCGGAAATTAATAGAAAATAAATTATAACTTGGCAACGCCGCAACCGATCCCAAAAATATTTTAGGATTGTTTCCATCATTGATGGAAACTAGAACAATTTAGGAAAAAGTTATAGTTCTATATAAAAAATCAAGTTGATCACTATTCTACTTTCCTGCAACACCCTGTATATTTCAGAATATTTTTAGATATGCGTCTTAAGTAACCAAATAACTTTTGTATTTGACGTTTTCTTCTATCAGGTATACCTTGCAAGATAACGGAGAAATCCTACGGTGGTCATAATATTAAGCTGGTCTCCAAGCTCATTCACATTTTGCATAATCATCATTCTGAAAGAATATCTAAAGTCAAGATTTCGAAAACATATTGGAAGAAGTGGTCGTGATTCAGATTCAGAGATTGAGGAAAAACAACTTTGTTAAACTCAGCGTACTTCAGCTTATTTGGGTAGATAGGTGGTCCATTCCTGCTAATAAATCTTATGTCTGGTTTGGTATTTTTTTTAATTTTATTTGAATATAAAAAATTATAATAAGAGTGTTTTTAACTAGTACAGTCCAGAAGGCAGCCTAATACAAAACTAATTTTCTCAAAACAACAGATCGGTGGCTCACGTCACTTTTGTATAACATCGTCCATTTGTCGTTCCTGGAAAGACTGTGAACAGTCGCGTCGGTGGTTACTATGTACACAGGTCTCGCAAATATCGAGAGCACGTGAACACCATGAATTTTTTGCGCTCTTTTTCTTAGGTCGACCGAGTATACTGATGTTTGTCCTGTATAAATAACTTTGGGAATATTAGCAAAGCCAAATGGTGATCATCTTCCTTCAATGTCAGATATGTATCACGTACAGCATTACATTCAACATTGGAACAAGATCAAGCAACCTATGGGATGAATTCAATACACCTTAGATGTAAGAAATTTATAAAATCAGTTATAGCATAGATTGCTCTGTCAACCGACACTCTTTTGTTATTACCCCCTTCCTTGTTATAATATTTCAATGGCATGTCTATAATCTAACATGGCTTAAGCACCTAGTCCTCTGAGCTGTAATCGATTTTTTGATACAAGCATGCCCATACAGTCCCATAACTTCAGAGTTTGCCCTTCTTCTTCAAATACTCTCCATAATTTTGATTCCCCTAAAATTATTTCTTACGACCTTATTTTTTTCAGTTATGGTGTTAGATAAAAATAAGCAATCTTGGTTAGATGGGAATGAATGAATGAATAAAGACCAGAGGCTATCCAGCACGGAATGTGGCTGGTGCACAGGCCACACGATGGGCCCTTTTGCGCCTCTATCCGCGCTAGTTCCTAAGACCTGCCCTTTTGGCAAGGGCAAGTACATTCTTAGGTCCTATCCGTTTTATATCTGTTGGTTCCAAGGTTCTTGAGCCCAGCATAGTCTGCCTGTGATAACCCAGGGTTTCACAGCGACACAAGATGTGTGCCGAGGATTCTTCCTCTTCACCACACCACGAGCACGTTGGGCCGTTGACCACCCTCATCACGAACAAGTGACGCCTGAAGGTGTTGTGACCCCTTAGTAGGCCTACTAGCAATCTCAAGTTACTCCTATCCAGAGAGAGACAAAATCGTCCTATTCTCTCTGCAGGCCCTGCTAATAGTTCCCGAGCTTGACGGAGATGACCAAAGATGTTGTTCCATCTCAGAGAGTGTTGATTCTGGATCCACTTTCCAGTTGTTTTCCTAATCAAGTTTGCAGATGGTCCTAAGGCTGGTTCCGGGCCCACAAAACTGTTGCCGGATCCCATCCTGGCCAGATGATCTGCCATTTCGTTACCCTTTACCCCAGCGTGCCCAGGTACCCACATCAGTGATACCTTGTGTTTAGTTGAGATGTCGTCAAGAGCCCTCCTACACTCCAGGACCAGCCCCGATGTTACTTTCCAAGCACTCAGTGCTTTGATGGCTGCCTGACTGTCAGAGCAGATAGTAATCCGCCTCCTAGACCCGTCAATTTCCCGAATACGATTTACACAAGCAAGTATCGCATAGACCTCAGCCTGGAATGCTGTGGTGTGCCCCCCAAGAGGGAGTGAAAGTCTTGTATGGGGTCCGTAGACTCCCGAGCCCGAGCCCTCTCTAGCGAGTGAACCGTCTGTGTACCAGACCTGTCCTCCTCCTTCGATGAGTGGTTAGATGGGAAACTTAAATTTCTAAAAATGGAAGAGTGTCATGTCAGCAAATATCTCAAAAGTTGTTTGATTGAAGAACTAACATAGATATATGCAAATCTCCCATTATTCCAGCGTACGCAATTTCTGTGCTCGAATGCTTTATATTTGCATTACACAGCGTTACAACCCTTTTCAAATCCACATTTAGAATTCGCCAAAAATAAACCCTGTGATGTCTAAAACTTCCTTATTCAGTTGTTTCAGCCCCAATAAAAACTGTTCTCTCGCCAAGGCAAGAGTTGTTTGATTAGCGCTCGACGCGCTGACGGAAATAACCTAAAACGTATGTAAATGTGCAAGGGAACACAGAGAACATGGTCTTATAGTTCAGGGGTTTTGACTACTCAATTTCGTGTAATGTACTGAAGAACTAATAGCTACCAGAATGCTACTAAATGGGTGGGTGTGGCTATAAGCTGCCGAATTTGAAGGAATTAAGAACTGCTGAAGCCTTCACCTCAATCACTACAAAAAGGTAACGTTAGTTTTTTTTATATATATAACTGAGCTGACCGCGCAGGCAGAGCCTAAATACCAGAGTACCGCGGCTGCTGTGAAAGGGTTATGTTGGGGGAAGTTTGTTAACGCGAGATTTGAATGGGCCAATACCCGCAGGCCCAATAAATACATCTTCTGGCAGTCCATTCCAAGCCTTGGACACCCTAGAAATAAATGTGCGGTTGTACCGCTCAGTTCTTGATGTATGAAGAATGACCGTCTTAGGATGAGATGCAGCGGTCGCACGGGTACATCTGATAGGAGCAGTGATGCAGCAACTGCACATTTTAATTAGAATCTTAGACCGATAGACGTAGATGTGGGCTACTCGATAACTCAATCTCCAGATCTAAGTTCTCTCAACTTTTGAGAAGACCATGTAAAATCGTTAGTGCATGCATCTCCAACACCACATCAAGAATATCTACTAGCGTGGTGGCGGGCTTTGACCAAATTAGTGATAATCCTGGTATATTTGGAAATGTTCATCAGTTAATGGTTAGTTGTTCTTCATTATGCATTGATTAGAATGCAGAACATTATTTTATAAAATATGTTACTGATAAATTGTAACTGATACGAAGACTGTGAGTTGAGGTGTTAAGACATCAACATACGGGTATGGGTGCATTATCATTCAAACTACATAATACGTTATTGAGGTTTTGATTTAAGAAAAAAATATATTTTTTTGTGATAAATGAAAAAATCATATATAAATTGTATAACAAAACTGTTTTTGTTTTCTTTTTTTTCGCAATAATTCAAAAGTTATATCAAAATAAAAATGGGTTTTTGAATCGAGTACCGAAAACACGCCGACGGCGACGGCTCCCGATCCCGTGTGACGTCACCATGGCGGTCAAGATGCTCCTTTAACCAACGAAGTCCTACTCCGATACTAGATTCTAGATTCCCAACCAATCGCGAAAATACGTACTGGTAAACTGGTAACTAGTGGATATTCGTTGCAATACAGTCGACAAATGAAGCTTGCAGCTCGAGACGAAGTCTATGATCGAAATAAATATGTTTTTGAATGTTTGAAGTTGAAGTCAGATTACAGATTCCAGTAAGTAAATACCTAATCAAATATGTTTCGTTGAAAATATCGCCTCAATCCAAGCATAGCCCAGCGGTTAGAGAGTCCGGTAATGGATCTCAGGGTCTTTGGATCGAAACCCAGGCCTTCCAACTTTTTTTTATTTTTTTTTTATCAAAAAATATATTGATGTGCTTTTTGCACTTGTTACGCACATTTTTTCTACGATCAACATAAATATGTACTTGAATCAAATTTTATCAAATTTTGTTAGACATATTACTTGCACTTCACAGTGCAAAAACTAAGTACAGGAGGCGGTGGACAATTCAAAAAATCAGTGGAAATGAGGTTTGTCCGTCAATATCAATCGCCATTCATTTTTTTTAAATGTGATAGTTGGTTAATAAAACAAAATCACTTCATCCATTCAATTCATTCATTTTTAAGTTTTTTAATGTAGAAAAAGTAACTCAAACTCGTAATCACATTCTGTTTATCACTTGGTATTATTATTTATTTAACTTTGGGCAATGAAGCTTAACAATTAAATTTTCATAAAAATTTAACAAGCCTGCGCAACCACTTTTGAATTATTGCGAAAAAAAAAAGGAAACAAAAACAGTTTTGTTATAAAACTTATGTATGATCTTTCCATTTATGACAAAAAAAATAAGTATTTAAAACCTCAATTATCAAACGTCGGGTCAACCGATTAGGATAATGACACTATTCTGGCATTGGAATATCGAATTTGGCAGAAAATAGAAACCTCCCACCGATCCTTGACTAACAGCCGCAAGCGGCCTGCCTCAAAGAAAGTACCAAAAGGGACTGTTGGAACAGAAATAGGGAGATAGCTCGAATTTTCATCTGATATTAACTGATGAAGTAGAGAAGCCAGAGGAAAAACAAAGTTCGCTGCAACTGCTATTTTCAATATTATCAAGGCTAACTAAAATATCGGTTAAATGTGATATTTAAAGCGGATACAGAATCTGCCATTTATTTATTATTTAGCGTATGGTTATAGTCATCATCATAGTCACAATGTCTTAACAGACATGTTGTGAACTCGTAAAATGCATTAAGTCGGAGCTAGAGTATTGCCGACACGAATATTATCAATAGTTTTGAGAAATGTAGCTCGCCATCGTTCGCGATTTATTGTCAGTTCAGTGGCGCTCTTGATACTCATATCTAGCAACTGTTTCGTCGTATCCACCCAGCGTGTAGGGGAACGGCCACGGCGCCGCCCACTCGTAGCGTGACCCTGAACTACAAGTTTCTCAATATTATCGCTTCTGTGAATATGTCCGAAGAATGTAAGCATTCTCATCGACACAATGGAGGATAGTCTCTTTGGATTACCGAGCTCATGCAGTATGGAAACATTAGTTCGATGGGCGGTATAAGGAATTCTCAGCATTCTCCTCCACGTCCACATTTCAAAAGCATCTATGCGAGCTCGATCTGCCTTTTTAACAGTCCAAGTTTCCGAGGCATACAAAAATATGGAGAACACAAGAGACTGAACCAGTGATATTTTGGTAGCTTTAGTGATGTTATGGTCACGCCATATTTTAGTAAGCTTTGTCATGGCCACCCGTGCCTGTTGAATGCGCCGTCGAATCTCATTCTCACAGCTACCTGAATTGTCCATCAAAGAACTGAGGTACACAAAACTTTCAACTACCTCACAATGGCCTATTGACTTTATTTCTCGATGATTGTCATCCTCTCTATCTACGATAATAACCTTGGTCTTGTTGTAGTTAATACCAAGACCATATGCTGCACTGTGTTGTTCTAAAACGTTCAATAGAGCTACTAGTTCTTCCTGAGAAGCAGCAATAAGGGTTGTATCGTCAGCAAATCTTAAGTTAGATATTTTACTTCCGCCAATAGTTGTCCAATACCTGTCTCATCACAAATTCAAAGTAAATGTTAAATAACATCGGAGATAATACGCATCCCTGACGAACTCCTATTCTGGTTGCTGTTTGACCAGTCAGGTTACCATCAATTCTTACACGAGCTGAGCTAGACTCATAGAGTTGCTGTATGAGAAATACTAAGTGGTAAGGGACTCCCATGGAGATAAGGATTTCCCACAGTTTAGGCCACTTTACGTTATCAAACGCCTTAGAATAGTCCACAAAGCAGATAGAAGCAGTAGAAGTAACAGCTCTACCTTATACTTTACAGTGGCGCTAAATTTATTTATAATGCCCATTTTACATCAACAGCAAATCCATGGTTTTATTCGTGGATTCAGTTCGTGATCAAATTCGCGAAGTATAAAACAGAAATTTGACGTCAAATAAGTCCATGGATTTCTTCACGCATTTAGAACCTGCTCTAATTTGTGGACAAGTTTGACGTCAAATTCAGTGGTGCCAACCATAAAATCATATGATGTATGTCATGCATGTTGCATATCCGTCTCTATACAGGGTGGTCCAATAAGCGCGCGGTGCTCTATAGCGGCCATACTGTATAAATTAGACAAAAATGTTTTGAATAAAAAACGTTTTTTTCTAAATGCACTACATTCAGAAAATAATTTCAAAGATGGAGGATCTCCGGATATACCGGAAGTAGGCATCAACTTCCTTATCTTAAATGGAACACCCTGTATATTATTACGTTTTTAAATTCCAGTTTGTTAACCATTGTTTACCTCTACGAAGCCTATTTTCGGAGTTATTCAGCAATTTTTACAAAATTTGAGATTGTTTCGTCTGCAAGCCACGCCACCTACGATTTTTCCAATTCCTACGCCATAATTACAAAACCGTAAATATCTTGAAAACCATCAAAGATAGAACCACATCTGCTAGATAAAAGTGAAAGAGAATTTAATTTCGCATCCACCGATGTGAAACTTATGATACCATCCCATTTGAAAAATAATTTTAACGTTCTTAGCTTTTCAAATTTGAATATTGCTAGTCTATTGAATCAATGTTCTTTTGAAACAACGATCTAACTGAAACACAAGTACGTTCCTTGCTTGTTTCAAAATCGAAAACCGCATCTTTCTATCGTGTTTTGTTTCCGAGATATTAACGTTTCTTGTAAAGTACTACAAACGTCAAATTTTGTAAAAACTGCTGGATAACTCCGAAAATAGGCTTCGTAGAGATAAACAATGGCTAACAAGCTGGACGTAAAAATCGATGCTGCATTCAAAAACGTAATAATATACAGGATATTCCATTTAAAATAAGGAAGTTGATGCCTTCCTCTTCCATCTTCCATCTTTGAAATTATTTTCTAAATGTGGAGCATTTCAAAAGAAACGTTTTTTATTTAAAACATTTTCGTCTATTTAAACGGTATGGCCGCTAGGGAGCACCGCGCGCTTATTGGATCACCCTGTACATTATTAAACAATTTGTAAATAAAATCAATCAATCAAATTGAGAGTTTTATTGTAAAAGGCCACAAAAACTACAAATTAAATAGATCTTGCGAAAACCGCCAAACCATATGACAGAAACCGTAATGGCAGCACTGCATGCTGTCACAAAATCCATTGTTTTATTCACAGATGTAAAACACAATCAGCTTGGCCTTGAAGGCGACCATGGATTAATCCATTAATAAATTCGCGAAGAAAGTGTAAACCTTGTATAACAAAAATCAGAAACCAGTCCTTCTGCTGCCACCTATTGAGGAACGGCAAAACTTTCCTAGAAATTCCAGGGGCGGTAATCGATAAAGGAATGGAAAATATAGTGCCCTGGCATCCTGGCAAGCAGGAGCACATTATCGAGAATCAAACATCAATGAAACGGTGTAGTTTTATATACCGAGTAGTTTTAAAAAAAACTTGTTCAGTCAAAGACACCAATTGAAGGGTTTTTATCAAAAACAACCAGTCATTTTTTTCCAAATTTTAGATATTGACACCACTGTTACCAGAAACGTTAATGTATCAGCCGAAAATATTATTAAGGCATAAACTACCACCGTCAGTGAATAAATCGAACCCAAAGTTACAGGGTTTTAGCAAAAACAGCCGATGTCATAGGCGGTTATATCAAGAACAGCCAATGTCATTAGACATTCGTAGTTTATGCCAGTAAACTCTGGTCAGTTTCGCTTCTGTTGCTGTTGTTAGTAGAACCATTGATTAACCCCCTAAATACTTTAATCAATGGTAGAACGTTGTTCTGATATTTGGAACTGGAGATGATAACAGCAATAGATGCGAGTGAAGTATTGTATTTAATCATTGTTAGTAAATTTGATAATAAATCATTTACCAATATCTCTACATTAAGCACAATTATGTGCAAAAACAACCAATGTCACAGGGTTTTCTTTTTTTCTGACGAACGAAATGTGATCCAGAAATATATTATCCCGTAAACCAGTCAGAGGGATATATATTCACATATAATGAATTTGAAAATGGGAATAGTCGATTGATATGGAGTTTATAAACGTTTTTGTGCCTCCTGAAAATTCTTGTTTTTTGACATTGGTTGTTTATGAAAAAACCCTTCAATTATGAAGGTCAAACATGTTACACTCCTATAAATAATAATTGTTATATTGGGCATATCCACAATAAAGATACATGCTTATGATTTCTGAATTTTTTATATAATAACCGTTACACTGTTGGCGTTCAATAATATTTGATCTATTTTTTGCTTACCTTTTCTGTTGCGATAAACCTGCGGCACTTCTCCCTGGCTGAAGTTGTCGGGATCTCCAGGAGATGCTCTATCGAGTGGCTTTGGTGCTTTTTGTGAAACTGCTTGGCAGCCATTCTGCATCACTGAAAAAGCAAGATTTATTATGATGAAATTTCAAGATTAGCTGATATCTAGGGCTCTTTTTGTATGTCCGCCTCCCCTTTTATTTTTTGAGGGAGTCTACTAAAAAAACCAAAACTTAAGGTGGTTCCTGCGGACAGCATAAACGGTCATTTACAAGTGATTTAATCCCAATTCCTGACGCTCTAGTTTTGAATATTTTTGCATGAAATTTTTACATGAAGTTTAAAAGGAAATTACACAGGGGGCTATCGAAGCATTTTCTGAAAAGAATTGATTGAACATGAAATATGATCGCTTGAAGTTGCCTATTTTCTTCGTCAACTTTGTGATTTTTTTCAGAAAAGCCCAGAAGCAAAAATGAAAGTGCATCGATATCACTCTGGGCAATTTCCTTCTAAACATCACGTGAAAATTTCATGTAAAGATATTGGAAAATGAAGCGTCAGGAATTGGGATAAAAAACATCTGCAATCGCCCCCCAAAGTGCTAGGTATTTCTTCTACAGGTCAATAGACGGACTATTATGAATACAACAAATTTTTCAGTCTTACTACCCCCCACCCCTCAACGGCCCCGATTTCACCCCACCCAAAAAAAATTGAAAATGATCAGGAACCCGTAAAACGCCTAAAAACAAAGTTTGAGCTATTTTTATATTTTTAGTTTTTTTATTATTGCTGTGCCGCCACTGAAACTATTTTTCCAAAACATACATGTTTTCTATCCTCGCTGTGGTAGTAATACTGTGTCAAAATTTCATTAAAATCAATTCAATAATTTTCGCGTTACGCAATATAGAAGGACCTAAAATAATACTCGTATGTATACATATTAATTCTAAGTCCCTTGGTTTTTATAAAAAGCAAGGCAATGTTCGGATGTACGTAAAAAGGTATTATGCTGCTAGGTTTTTCAATCAAAGATCAATGGACAACCCATTATGAGTACAACACATTTTTCAGTTTTACAACCCCCCACCCTCCAACCACCCCAAATTCACCCTCACTCAAAAAAACGTAGAAAATGATCAGCAACCCCCAAAACGCCTAAAAACAAAGCTTTAGCTGTTTTTATATTTTTAGTTTTTTTTTTATTATTGCCGCGCCGCCACTGTCCCGGTTTTTCCAAAACATACGCGTTTTCCATCCTTGGGAGTAATACTGTGTCAAAATTTCATTAAAATCAATTGAAAAATGTTCGCGTTACGCGATATCGAACGATTTAAAACAATACTCGTACATATGTATATACATCACAAATTCCAAGTCCCGTGGTTTCTATAACAAGCATGCAACGTTCGGATGGACCTAAAAAAGTGTATCATGCCGCTAGGTTTTTCATTTACATACCAATGGACGGCCCATTACGAATACAACAAATTTTTCAGTATTACAACCCCCCACCCCCCAACCACCCCAAATTCACCCCCACCCAAGAAAAAGTAGAAAATGATCAGGAACCCCTAAAACGCCCAAAAACGAAGTTTGATGCATATTTGAAATTTTTCGTTTTTTGCTAATTACTCCGCCCCCCGTATAACGATTTTCAAAATTATAGGAACATTACCTACTACGACCCCATAGCATAACGCTGCCCAAATTTCATCGCAATCCATGCAGCGGTTACTGAGATTACAAGAGTAGAAAAACGCGACAGACAGACAGACCGACAGACCGACGGAAATTAGTGACGTGGATTTTCGTTATGTAGACATCTTAAAACGCCCAAAAAGTGTATTATCTCAAAATCGAAAAATTTCGCGATCACAATACTCCCCTCACCTATCGGAGTGGGAAGTAAAAATGGTAAGTAGAATAACCCTAGCATAATTCCAGATTTTTTGTCATAATTTAAAAGTAATTATACAACAGTTTCATCCCGCAACACCTGGAATAGGAGATAGCATGTAGCAACCGGGACATGGAGAAAGAGAGGAGAAACGAGAGCAGAAAGGCCGTATACAACCGCCTGCGTCTGTACATATTGGAAAATCGATACCTTATTAGAGAAGTTTGAAAGTAGTTTCGGCGAAGTTTTATAAACAATGAGAGTTTGATATTGAACCGGGACCACCGAATGGGGAGTAAACAACTGCTGATCTGCATGGGCGCCGCATTCCGTGGAAAAAATGGAGTCAAGTTGATTGACTCAGTACTTCCCACACATTACGCTGATATGAGTTTATTATTTTCCCATAGCATGAAACTTTAGGCTGAGATCCCTTGCAATCAAATAATCGCCAGCCCCCCTAAAATTGTCTTGTTCCGCTAGGTCTTTCCTTCGCAGGTCAATGGACAGCCTATTATCAATACTACAAACTTTTCAGTTTTACAACCCGCCACCCCCCAACCACCCCAATTTCACTCCCACCCAAAAAAAAGTAGAAAATCGTCAGAAACCCTTAAAACGTCTAAAAACGAAGTTTGTTTTGTTTTCATACCTTTAGTTTTTTTATTATTGCTACGCTACCACTGACACGAGTTTTAACAAACATACGCATTTTCCATCCTCACCACGGTAATAATAATGTGTTAAAATTTCATTAGAATCAATTAAATAGTGTCCACGTTACAAAATACAAAACGATCTAAAGCAATAAATACTCGTATGTATACAGAAAATTCCCTTAGTTTCCGTAATAGGCTAGGCAATGTTCGGATGGACCTAAAAAGGTGATTTATGTCGCTAGGTCTTCCTTCGTAGGTTAGTGGATAGCCTATTATGAATACAAGACATTTTTCAGTTTTTCAACCCCCCACCCCCAATCACCCCAACGTCACCTCCACCCAAAGAAAGACAGAAAATGATCAGGGACCTCCAAAATGCTTAAAAACGAAGTTTGAGCTGTTTTTATATTTTTACTTTTTTTTGTTACTTCTGCGCCGCCACTGAAACAATTTATAAAAACCATACGCGTTTTCCATCCTCGCCACGGTAGTAATACTGTGTCAAAATTTCATTAAAATGAATTCAACAGTTTCCTCGTTACACAATATAGAACTATTTAAAGCAATACTCTTGTATGTTTACACCAGAAAAAATTCTAAGTCCTTTGTTTTCTGTAATAGGCAAGGCAATGTTCGGATGGACCTAGAAAAGTTATTCATGTCGCTAGGTGTTTCTTCACAGGTCAGTGGACAGTCTATTATGAAAGCAACAACTTTTTCAATTTTACAACCCTCCACCACCAACCACCCCAATTTCACCCCCACCCAAAAAAAAAGTAGAAAATGATCAGGAACCCCTAAAACGCCCAAAAACGAAGTTTGAGCAAAAAAACATATTTGCAAAATAAAATAAGGATATATTCAAATTTTTCCACGTGACTTGAAACAAGGGCTGACGTCACAGGTATCTTATCGATATCGACAATCGGTACTGCTACAGCGCAGGTCAGTGAGATTCAACTGCAAACTAGAGATGATCTGAATTCTTTAACAATGCGACTCAATTTATTGATACTTAAACATATTTGAAACAGGTAATTAACCCACTAGCATTTTCATTGCAATACATTTTTATATCTGATAGGTATCACAGTTCATCCTGTTTGTGACCGAGGTTCGCAACTAATCGAAGTCATCATTCTATTTCGGCGCATCCCATTATGAATGAATCCAAAAATAGATTCTAATTCAAGCCCATCCCTACAAAGTGAATTAGTAATCTAGCCTAACTTTTATTCTTATACTTTTGTGTGTGACTGTGTTTTGTGGTTATAATGATCAATGTCAAAATGTTAGGTTAGCACTGGCTATGGATATCGAATATCAATACTTTACATCCCATCACTATAGGATATCACTGACGTCAGAGGTTGTTTGCGCGGCATTTTCCGGCGTTTGAAATAATTTTTGGAATATCTCTCACAGCCTATTCCAAAAAACCAAACAAGTGATTTTGTCATGTTTACTAGGCTCTAAGGAACGCGTAAACGACATAATATCTTTTTCTGCAAGTACCCTATTGTCCCAAATTCAAATTCATTCTCAATATTAGAATTCTCTCTCCGCCTCTTGGTGTAGGAAGTAAAATCTACTTTCGTTTAGTAACGAAAGAAAAAAGAGTGCTGAAACTTTCAAAATACTAACCGGACTTATACAACAGTTCTGTAACTTTCCAGGGAGAGTGAGAAAGAGACTATTCCTATCTCTGTCCCATTGGCGGTAAACGCGCTCAATAGCGTTACGAGGGCTATACGAATACTTCAGGACTAATCAGATGTATAAAGGTTCAAGATCCAAGAATGATTCACAGTACTTTTAAAAAGTGACGTAGATAGGAATGAATTTTGAGGTTGAGGTTAGTGCGTAATTCTTCGATATCTCGCAAGGTATATCTGATAGAAGAAAATGTCAAATACAAAAGTTATTTGGTTACTTAAGACGCATATTCTAAAAATATTTTAAAATATACAGGGTGTTGCTGGAAAGTAGGATAGTGATCAACTTGATTTTTTTATATGGAACTAGAACTTTTTCTTAAATTCCTCTAGTTTCCATCATTGATCTCTATTCAACCCTAAAATATTTTTGGCATCGGTTGCGACGTTGCCAAGTTATAATTTATTTTCTAATAATTTCGGGATTTGCAAGGTCGCAAGCAATACGTCCAAATTGATATATTCCTTTAACTTTTATCAATAATATTATACAGCGAATTATTTGAATATTAAGTGGATATTATTTTAGATGTCACCAGCAATTTGTACCGACAGGGTGTTTTTGGCAGAATTTTAAATTACGGCAACTTGAAGGTCATTTTACTTTGTTTTTTTAAATGTAACACCCTGTGTTTTGTATTTTAAATCAAAATATCTACTAATACCTTATCTCGCATTGTAATATTTTTTTCGCGTTTGCGACGTTGCCAAGTTATTAATTATTTTTCCATTTTAAACAAATATCCCGGATTTTAATTTATTTTAAATATAATCCTCTACTTATTTTATTGCAGTGAATTGCGCATGTCAAGTTTAGTAAGATCTCACAATTTCAAAATCTTGTTTCTATTAATTACTGAAATACGGCAACACCGCCTTTTCAGCAAACGTACCGGAACGCTTAAATATTTTCAAAACTTCATAAATAGGGCATCCGATTCAAAATTATGGCGTAAAATTGGTAAATCTGACAACACTGATGTTAGCGTTTTTGAATTCTGTATGTTCAAAAACCCCCTAGTATTGAATTTCACCGTTCCAGCTGTGGCGGTTTTGGAAATATTTAAACGTTCCGGTACTGGTTTACTGAAAAAGCGGTGTTGCCGTATCTCAGTAATTAATAGAAACAAAATTTTGAAATTGTGATATCTTACTAAACTCGACATGCGCAATTTACTGCAATAAAATAAGTAAAGGATTCTATTTAAAATAAATTAAAATCGGGGATATTTGTTTAAAAATTTGGAAAAATAATTTAATAACTTGGCAAAGTCGCAAACGCGAAAAAAAATATTAACAGGCGAGATAGGGTATTAGATTTAAAATAAAAAACACAGGGTGTTACACTTGAAAAAAACAAAGTAAAATGACCTTCAAGTTGCCGTAATTTAAAATTCTGCCAAAAACACCCTGTAGATACAAATTGCTGATCACATCCAAAATAATATCCACTTAATATTCAACTAACTTGCTGTATAATATAATTGAGAAAAGTTAAAGGAATATGTCAATTTGGACGTATTACTTGCGACCTTGCAAATCCGGAAATTAATAGAAAATAGATTATAACTTGGCAACGTCGCAATCGATCCCAAAAATATTTTAGGGTTGAATAAAGATCAATGATGGAAACTAGAATAATTTAAGAAAAAGTTATAGTTCCATATAAAAAAATCAAGTTGATCACTATCCTACTTTCCAGCAACACCCTGTATATTTCAAGATATTTTTAGGATATGCGTCTCAAGTAACCAAACAACTTTTGTATTTGATATTTTCTTCTATCAAGTATACCTTGCGAGATATCGAAGAATTACACACTAACTGGACACCCTGTATATAATTAGACGTCTGGATTCATCTGTCCCAAAATATCAAATAAATAGAATACTTGGCGGTCAATTTGTATTTTTGCCGATTCAGGTGACAGATACAAGCTGTCCCACTGTTGCCGGCCACTGGGTACTATTTAAACTGTGTTATACTGAAAATTAAAAGGGAGAATATAGCAGATACATGAAACATATGACTGATCAAAGTCTGATCTAAATGAATAACTTTTTGCATGATATACCTAAGCAACAAGTTTATTATGATATGCCCAACCGTCTCCCCTCGTATCTTGATTCTTGTGTTATTTGGAAAAGTTTGCTCTAAGTGCAAGCTGTCAACGAACCATAGATTTCTTTTAATATATGTAAAGGTTGACCACCTTAGCAGCATACTACTGCTCTGACAACATCGTTGACCAGAAAAGACAGAATTGCGTTGAATTTTTCCGTCGTTTTCCTGCTGTTGCGCTATCCACAAGTATTCACATCCCACATAACCTCACTTCTGAAACGCACCACAAAACTCCCTACAACTCCTGTTGACCTCGACACTCACCTAAGTCTTGCCACTTCTAGAACTCAGCAGGTCATTCGCGATCGATTGTGTCCAGTTTTCCGAAACTTTATGCACTTTCCCGTGTAAAAACTACGAATTTTTCGAAGGGTAGTTTACATTTTAGAAAGGGCAGTTGTGACGCTGCGCGCTCAAAGCGTTCTCCGACTTTCCCGAGCTACACAGGGCTGTACTCAGGACGGAAGCCTCCACAATCCTATAAGGCAGGGGTTCCCAACCATAGTGTAAGTAAACATGGTGTGCTCACGCGCATGCAGCCGTCCGAGCGCTGGCACGCTGTGACGTCATCAACGAGATTTCTGTCGGCGAACTGGCGGGAATACCACATGATAGATTATATTTTAATTTCAAAGTGATAGATTAAAGGAGTTCAATAGCCAATTATTTGACAATTATGTTATATAGGAGTGTAAAATAGGTAATTTAACGACTTTTTCTACAAAAATGTATTATTTATTGGTAAATTTGGACACTTTTTTCACGTTTACGCCTACAATTTTCGAAACTAATTATTTTGTTTAAATGCCTGAGTCTGACGTATATTCTCGTTCGTATTAGATATAATATTAATTTGTCAGGAAATTGTTTGATGGTTTCCACTGGGGTCTATCTCTAATAATTTTTTAAATATGTTTGATTGTTTAGAACACGACTGTCCATGGAATTTATCGAACTCTATCTCAACCAAAACGGGCTACTTTAATCATCTCCTCACTTGGATATACAAGAATGACTCTAGATAGAAACTCAATCCAGTCTGGGGCCCGATTAGAAGAATGAAATTTGGATTACGCCCCCAAAGCTAGATTAGGACATTCTTTTTTGAATCTGAAGGCCACATATCCGGCAATAAATTTCAGTCCCTCGTTGGAAATCGTGTCTGGCATTTTATTTTTTTCCAATTGACACAAAAGGTCATGGTCTTCAGAAATAAAGTTATCTAGGTCATAATTTGGACTCTGAAAGGTAAAGTTGGAAAAATGAATATAATTTGAATCATTCTCTGTCCCGACAATATCGCTGTCAACGAGAACGTTCTTGAAAAACTCCTGAGTAAAGCACACGTCATCAGCTTCGATGTTACACTCACTCGAAAATAAGTTTTTGACTTGTAATGGTTCAAGTAGGCACGATTCATTGCTTTCTTCTGCATATTTATTCATTAAAAATCCGGCAGGTGAATATTTCCCGAGGATGTACCATACAAATTTCAGTTTTAATAAACGTTTAATGCTAATTTGTGAAATGATTACCATTTTTCATATTAATTTCGTCCTTTCGGCGGCAAGCATTACTCCATTGCATTGCGAGATTTTTAATTTTGCGGGAACTTATAGTATTTTACATTTAGCTCTTTCATCTTACTATGGTTTTTACAACCGACAAATGCACAATTTGGCATTATGTATACAAATTTCAGTCTTCTATAACTCAAAATAAGGAATACAAAGTAAATTAAACAAAAATCGTTAGCGATTCTATCTAAAACGCGATTAAACAGGCCGTAGTGTCACGACGTCTAATAATTCTCCGCGCGAAAAATCCTCGTTGCTGACGCAATGCGCAGAGCGATCGCAATTTCGTACGGCTGGCGAGCACACCATGTATACTCGCACCACGTTCCCAACCCGTGCGCCGCGGCGCCCTGGTGCACCGTAGAAAGTAAAGAGGGGCGCCGTGAGTCGATCCTCTAAGTCTAAAGCAGAAATATTTGTGAGTGCCTAAAAAACAACAATACCTATTCTGACGCTCGCCACACTTTGAAACTACTAAAGAAGATTACAACGTTCAGGAAGAAACTACAAGTTTGGATAAAAAAGACGAATGAAGGCGGCGGTCAAGATTGCTTTCCACAATTGTATAAATATGCGGGATCCAATGAACTGGTTGTCTCACAAGACTTCTCACGGAACACTTATGGAAGCTCACTGAATGGTTTTCAGAATACTTTGCAGATGATGATGTCCTAAGATTTGCGTGGATCCAAGATCCCTTTCATAAGCAAGCTCCGCCAGAATTCTCCAAATCCGATTTGGTGGAGTTTTGGTTATCGATTCAAAATGAATATCCAAACCTAACTTCAAAAGCTTTAAGAAATTTTATTCCGTTCGCAACGTCATATTTATATGAAGCTGGATTTTCAGCCGTAGCTGTAATCAGGAACAAATATCGCTCAAGGATCAATGAGGAGCAAGAAATGAGAGTCGCAGTGTCGAATTTTATTCCCCGTTTTGAAAAACTATGCGGAGATCACCAAGCCCTATCGTCACATTCATTTGACTGTCGTATTTTATTTTTGTTTTTCTTGAGTCTTTTTTTGTTTTCTGTTTCAATTCTGAATTCTTATAAATATAATAAGCTCAACTTCATTTCCTATTGAGGAAGTTTTAATTTTTGTGTCTACTATTATTGTAGATACCTATTTGTTTCGACAGTATCTATTCAGAATAGCTGTCTAAGGTAGGGCGCCGTGACAAAATGCCAAACTTGAAAGTGCGCCACGGGTTGAAAAAGATTGGGAACCCCTGCTATAAGGTATAGAGATATACCAGAAAATATATGGACTCAGCCATCAAGGGTGTCGAGAATGACATATTTTGTTTAAATGCAGGTAACTTAAAATTTGTGGCGCTTTTTGTAAAATTGTTTTTGGTGTCACTAGATTGGAATGTTTTTTAAGGGTATACCTGGCTTCCCTTACTTGGATGCGATTTTTTTAAATTTTATATTGGGTGCCCATTATGTATGGAATGTAGTATACAGGGTGTTAATTAAGTATGTTAACAAAGTTTAATCACGAATATTACTCCGAAAAATAGAAAGAAAATGTCATATGAACATGGGTCCGGAAATGCTTCCTAAGGGAGCTACGCTCCTTTGCATGGGGCACCATGAAGACGGTTTTCCCTCGATAATCTCGAAACCATTCATAACAAAATTACGAAATTAGGTACGATGGGTAAACTTTTGACGCTGAATCTGATTCTGAATTCAGAATTTCATAATTTTAATCAGAGGCGTATCATACGGGAGGAGTTAAGGGTAAAAGTAACCCCATTTTCTAAATGGTAATTTTTTGACATTTTGATTTTAGAATATGGTATTTCAGAGGTTCCTACCTAAAAATGGTCTCTTGGTACATCTCGATAGGGCTAACCGTTTTCGAGAAAAATGCATTTATTTATTTACAATAGCCTGCATCGATTCAATAATTTGCATTTTTCTCGATGATTGGTCACATTGTACATTATTATCTTTACTGCGTGAGAAAGATAATATATGTTGTTTCCACAAAAAGTTTTGATAAATCTTAAAATAATTGTGAGATCTACAGGGTTATTCACGTTATTCGACATGGAGCATCATGGCTAAAGTATTTGATAAAAAAGAAAATAATAATTTCGTATGGATAGAGACCCATAAAGGCTACATTTTAAAAATATTTTCATGTTATACAGGGTGTCCCAAAAACACAAAATGTATCAAAGCTTTGTTTTTTTAAATGGAATTCCTTGGCGAATTCTAGTGTGACTTTATGTATCACACATGGGACCTGAAGCGAACCGTTTAGGTGTAAATCACCATTTTCGGTATAAGTAGATATCAGGAAAAAATTTAATATCGCAGAGATTATAAAATATGAAAAGCGTATTACTAAGCATAAAATGCGTCAGCTTTGATGAGACTGTCAAATTTAAATTACGTTTATGTTTGGAGAAATCGGTCGATTAATTAAGGAAACTTCGATCAGCGATAACTTGATTTTTTCAAATGGGAATGCCTAATTTTTTTTATACGGTTAAACGGAGAATTTTTGTTGTTGTGCCAGTAGACTGTAAAAAGTAGGTGTCTGTAGCTGTCATACTCCAGCTTCTCTTTGACCTTCAAGATGTTATCGCAATTGTTCCTGGGATAGTTGATTTATTGTAAAGAATTTTTATAATCTTGTCCCTTTAGTCTAGTTAATGTGTATTTTACAGCTAAGTTAGTTGTTTTCTTCTACCTAAACAGGTTTTTGTTTATATTTCATGGCCTGCTACGTTGCTTATAAGTAGGAAAATTGAAAATCGCCGATTTGTTTGAAAATTCAAAATTAAATGAAAACTACCAGAGGTTGATATTCACAACTTTATATCATTAGGCATTCCCATTTGAAAAAATCAAGTTATCGCTGATCGAAATTTCCTTTTTTAATCGACCGATTTCTCCAAGCATAATCGTAATTTAAATTTGACAGTCTCATCAAAGCTAACGCATTTTGTGCTTAGTAATACGGCAAAGTCACAGCCTCCCATATTTTGTAATCGCTGCGATATTCAATTTTTTCCTGATATCTACTTATACCGAAAATGGTGATTTACACCTAAACGGTTTGTTTTAGGTCCCATGTATCATACATAAAGTCACACTAGAATTCACCAGGGAATCTGAATATGCAATAATATATGGGGTGTTCCATTTAAAATAACATAGCTTTGATACATTTCGTGCTTTTGGGACATCCTGTATAACATGAAAATATTTTTAGAATGTAGCCTTTACGGGCCTCTATCCGTCCGAAATTATTATTTTCTTTTTTATCAAATACTTTAGCCATAATGCTCCGTGTCGAGTAACGTGTATAACCCTGTATAAATAAGTATCACATTCTTCTGCTAGTAATATGGTATCCTATATTTTGGTCGCATCGTACTCTGTATTAAGAGGCTGGAGAGTGAAAAACCACGGAGTCGACCCTGTAAGTATGCCGCGGAAATCAATAATGGTGGATGAGGAAAGGGGTTGGTAGCGAAGTGAGCGCGGGGGGTGAATCACCACCCACCCCCCCCCCCCGTATCGTTCGGTCCCCTTCGCTTCGGCTACTTGCAAGTTACTTTGCCGTGCAGCGCCGGGACGCGCCGCGACGCCCGCGTCAATTGATCTTGCAAACTTTGTGCGGAACGGCGAGAAAACGGCGCGCTTCACCTGCTTCTTTATTGCTATTTACTGCCCGCGCCTCAGCAGTCGATCACATACCGCACGCTCGATGCAATGAATATTTCGATAGAAAAGGCAGAGTGGCAAAAAAATTACGTATTAAACTTTACCGGATAAATAATGATTTAATTATCATAATATATCTAAAGGAGCATAGATTATACAGAGTGGTCCAATAAGCGCGCGGTACTCCCTAGTGGCCATACCATTTAAATTAGATGAAAATGTTTGAAATAAAAAACATTTCGCTTCAAGTGCTCTACATTAAGAAAATAATTTCAAAGATGTTTGTTAACCATTGTTTATGTCTACGAAGCCTATTTTCGGAGTTATTCAGCATTTTTACAAAATTTGACGTTTGTAGTACTTTACAAGAAACGTTAATATCTCGGAAACTAAACGCGATAGAAAGATACGGTTTTCGGTTGTGAAACAAGTAAGGAACGTACTTGTATTTCAGTAAGACCGTTGTTTCATTAAATCAATAGACTAGCAATTTTCAAATTTGAAATGTTAAAAACGTTAAAAACTTTTTTTTTCAAATAGGATGGTATCATAAGTTTCACAGCGGTGGATGCGAAATTAAATTGTCCCATATATGAAGACAGATAACGATTTTAGATTTTTAGAGTGAACCTGAAGATCTATGATGATCCGAAAAATTTTGATTTTTTTTTAATCTGAGCGTCCAACTCAAAACAACGCCGAATTTAACATTGGCACCCCCAAACTATACACCATACGAGTTTTCGCCCATATAGGAAGTCAGATAACGATTTTAGATTTTTAGAGTGAACCTGAAGATCTAGGATGATCCGAAAATTGTTGATTTGCTTTAGCTGAGCCTCCAACTCAAAACAACGGCCGGATTTGACATTGGCACCCTCAAACTATACACGATACGAGTTTTCGCCCATATAGGAAGTCAGATAACGATTTTAGATTTTTAGAGTGAACCTGAAGATCTATGATGCTCCGAAAATTTTTGATTTACTTTACCTGAGCCTCCAACTCAAAACAACGGCCGGATTTGACATTGGCACCCTCAAACTATACACGATGCGACTTTTCGCCGATATAGGAAGTCAGATAACGATTTTAGATTTTTAGGGTGAACCTGAAGATCTATGATGATCCGAAAAATTTTGATTTTTTTTTTAATCTGAGCGTCCAACTCAAAACAACGGCCGAATTTAACATTGGCACCCTCAAACTATACACCATACGAGTTTTCGCCCATATAGGAAGTCAGATAACGATTTTAGATTTTTAGAGTGAACCTGAAGATCTAGGATGATCCGAAAATTGTTGATTTGCTTTAGCTGAGCCTCCAACTCAAAACAACGGCCGGATTTGACATTGGCACCCTCAAACTATACACGATACGAGTTTTCGCCGATATAGGAAGTCAGATAACGATTTTAGATTTTTAGGGTGAACCTGAAGATCTATGATGATCCGAAAAATTTTGATTTTTTTTTTAATCTGAGCGTCCAACTCAAAACAACGGCCGAATTTAACATTGGCACCCCCAAACTATACACCATACGAGTTTTCGCCCATATAGGAAGTCAGATAACGATTTTAGATTTTTAGAGTGAACCTGAAGATCTAGGATGATCCGAAAATTGTTGATTTGCTTTAGCTGAGCCTCCAACTCAAAACAACGGCCGGATTTGACATTGGCACCCTCAAACTATACACGATGCGACTTTTCGCCGATATAGGAAGTCAGATAACGATTTTAGATTTTTAGGGTGAACCTGAAGATCTATGATGCTCCGAAAATTTTTGATTTACTTTACCTGAGCCTCCAACTCAAAACAACGGCCGGATTTGACATTGGCACCCTCAAACTATACACGATGCGACTTTTCGCCGATATAGGAAGTCAGATAACGATTTTAGATTTTTAGGGTGAACCTGAAGATCTATGATGATCCGAAAAATTTTGATTTTTTTTTTAATCTGAGCGTCCAACTCAAAACAACGGCCGAATTTAACATTGGCACCCCCAAACTATACACCATACGAGTTTTCGCCCATATAGGAAGTCAGATAACGATTTTAGATTTTTAGAGTGAACCTGAAGATCTAGGATGATCCGAAAATTGTTGATTTGCTTTAGCTGAGCCTCCAACTCAAAACAACGGCCGGATTTGACATTGGCACCCTCAAACTATACACGATACGAGTTTTCGCCCATATAGGAAGTCAGATAACGATTTTAGATTTTTAGAGTGAACCTGAAGATCTATGATGCTCCGAAAATTTTTGATTTACTTTACCTGAGCCTCCAACTCAAAACAACGGCCGAATTTAACATTGGCACCCTCAAACTATACACGATGCGAGTTTTCGCCGATATAGGAAGTCAGATAACGATTTTAGATTTTTAGGGTGAACCTGAAGATCTATGATGATCCGAAAAATTTTGATTTTTTTTTTAATCTGAGCGTCCAACTCAAAACAACGGCCGAATTTAACATTGGCACCCTCAAACTATACACGATACGAGTTTTCGTCCATATAGGAAGTCAGATAACGATTTTAGATTTTTAGAGTGAACCTGAAGATCTATGATGCTCCGAAAATTTTTGATTTACTTTACCTGAGCCTCCAACTCAAAACAACGGCCGGATTTGACATTGGCACCCTCAAACTATACACGATGCGACTTTTCGCCGATATAGGAAGTCAGATAACGATTTTAGATTTTTAGGGTGAACCTGAAGATCTACGATGATCCGAAAAATTTTGATTTTTTTTTTTAATCTGAGCGTCCAACTCAAAACAACGGCCGAATTTAACATTGGCACCCTCAAACTATACACGATACGAGTTTCCGCCCATATAGGAAGTCAGATAACGATTTTAGATTTTTAGAGTGAACCTGAAGATCTATGATGCTCCGAAAATTTTTGATTTACTTTACCTGAGCCTCCAACTCAAAACAACGGCCGGATTTAATATTGGCACCCTCAAACTATACACGATGCTAGTTTTCGCCGATATAGGAAGTCAGATAACGATTTTAGATTTTTAGGGTGAACCTGAAGATCTATGATGATCCGAAAAATTTTGATTTTTTTTTTAATCTGAGCGTCCAACTCAAAACAACGGCCGAATTTAATATTGGCACCCTCAAACTATACACGATGCGAGTTTTCGCCGATATAGGAAGTCAGATAACGATTTTAGATTTTTAGGGTGAACCTGAAGATCTACGATGATCCGAAAAATTTTGATTTTTTTTTTTAATCTGAGCGTCCAACTCAAAACAACGGCCGAATTTAACATTGGCACCCTCAAACTATACACGATACGAGTTTTCGCCCATATAGGAAGTCAGATAACGATTTTAGATTTTTAGAGTGAACCTGAAGATCTATGATGCTCCAAAAATTTTTGATTTACTTTACCTGAGCCTCCAACTCAAAACAACGGCCGGATTTGACATTGGCACCCTCAAACTATACACGATGCGAGTTTTCGCCCATATAGGAAGTCAGATAACAATTTTAGATTTTTAGGGTGAACCTGAAGATCTATGATGCTCCGAAAATTTTTGATTTTACTTACCTGAGCCTCCAACTCAAAACGACGGTCGGATTTAACATTGACACCCTCAAACTATACACGATGCGAGTTTTCGCCCATATAGGAAGTCGGATAACAATTTTAGATTTTTAGGGTGAACCTGAAGATCTATGATGCTCCGAAAATTTTTGATTTACTTTACCTGAGCCTCCATCTCAAAACAACGGCCAGATTTGACATTGGCAACCTCAAATTATACACAATGCGAGTTTTCGCCGATATAGGAAGTCAGATAACGATTTTAGATTTTAGGGTGAACCTGAAGATCTATGATGACCCGAAAATTTTTGATTTTCTTTACCTGAGCCTCCAACTCAAAACAACGGCCGGACATGACATTGGCAACCTCAAACTATACACGATGCGAGTTTTCGCACATATAGGAAGTCAGATAACGATTTTAGACTTTTAGGGTGAACCTGAAGATCTATGATGCTCCGAAAATTTTTGATTTTCTTTACCTGAGCCTCCAACTCGAAACAACGGCCGGATTTGAGATTGGCGCCCTCAAACTATACACGATGTGAGTTTTCGCCCATATAGGAAGTCAGATAACGATTTTAGACTTTTAGGGTGAACCTGAAGATCTATGATGCTCCGAAAATTTTTGATTTTCTTTACCTGAGCCTCCAACTCAAAACAACGGCCGGACATGACATTGGCAACCTCAAACTATACACGATGCGAGTTTTCGCACATATAGGAAGTCAGATAACGATTTTAGACTTTTAGGGTGAACCTGAAGATCTATGATGCTCCGAAAATTTTTGATTTTCTTTACCTGAGCCTCCAACTCAAAACGACGGTCGGATTTAACATTGACACCCTCAAACTATACACGATGCGAGTTTTCGCCCATATAGGAAGTCGGATAACAATTTTAGATTTTTAGGGTGAACCTGAAGATCTATGATGCTCCGAAAATTTTTGATTTACTTTACCTGAGCCTCCATCTCAAAACAACGGCCAGATTTGACATTGGCAACCTCAAATTATACACAATGCGAGTTTTCGCCGATATAGGAAGTCAGATAACGATTTTAGATTTTAGGGTGAACCTGAAGATCTATGATGACCCGAAAATTTTTGATTTTCTTTACCTGAGCCTCCAACTCAAAACAACGGCCGGACATGACATTGGCAACCTCAAACTATACACGATGCGAGTTTTCGCACATATAGGAAGTCAGATAACGATTTTAGACTTTTAGGGTGAACCTGAAGATCTATGATGCTCCGAAAATTTTTGATTTTCTTTACCTGAGCCTCCAACTCGAAACAACGGCCGGATTTGAGATTGGCGCCCTCAAACTATACACGATGTGAGTTTTCGCCGATATAGGAAGTCAGATAACGATTTTAGACTTTTAGGGTGAACCTGAAGATCTATGATGCTCCGAAAATTTTTGATTTTCTTTACCTGAGCCTCCAACTCGAAACAACGGCCGGATTTGAGATTGGCGCCCTCAAACTATACACGATGTGAGTTTTCGCCGATATAGGAAGTCAGATAACGATTTTAGACTTTTAGGGTGAACCTGAGGATCTATGATGCTCCGAAGATTTTTGATTTACCTCACCTGAGCCTCCTACTCAAAACAACGGCCGGATTTGACACTGGCACCCTCAAACTATACACGATGCCAGTCTTCTGCCGATATAGGAAGTCAGATAACGATTTTAGATTTTTAGGGTGAACCTGAAGATCTATGATGCTCCGAAAATTTTTGGTTCACTTTACCTGAGCCTCTAACTCAAAACAACGGCCGGATTTGACATTGGCACCCTCAAACTATACACCATGCGAGTTTTCGCCGATATAGGAAGTCAGATAACGATTTTAGATTTTTAGGGTGAACCTGAAGATCTATGATGATCCGAAAATTTTTGATTCTCTTTACCTGAGTCTCTAACTCAAAACAATGGCCGGACATGACATTGGCAACCTCAAACTATACACGATGCGAGTTTTCGCACATATAGGAAGTCAGATAACGATTTTAGACTTTTAGGGTGAACCTGAAGATCTATGATGCTCCGAAAATTTTTGATTTTCTTTACCTGAGCCTCCAACTCAAAACGACGGTCGGATTTAACATTGACACCCTCAAACTATACACGATGCGAGTTTTCGCCCATATAGGAAGTCGGATAACAATTTTAGATTTTTAGGGTGAACCTGAAGATCTATGATGCTCCGAAAATTTTTGATTTACTTTACCTGAGCCTCCATCTCAAAACAACGGCCAGATTTGACATTGGCAACCTCAAATTATACACAATGCGAGTTTTCGCCGATATAGGAAGTCAGATAACGATTTTAGATTTTAGGGTGAACCTGAAGATCTATGATGACCCGAAAATTTTTGATTTTCTTTACCTGAGCCTCCAACTCAAAACAACGGCCGGACATGACATTGGCAACCTCAAACTATACACGATGCGAGTTTTCGCACATATAGGAAGTCAGATAACGATTTTAGACTTTTAGGGTGAACCTGAAGATCTATGATGCTCCGAAAATTTTTGATTTTCTTTACCTGAGCCTCCAACTCGAAACAACGGCCGGATTTGAGATTGGCGCCCTCAAACTATACACGATGTGAGTTTTCGCCGATATAGGAAGTCAGATAACGATTTTAGACTTTTAGGGTGAACCTGAAGATCTATGATGCTCCGAAAATTTTTGATTTTCTTTACCTGAGCCTCCAACTCGAAACAACGGCCGGATTTGAGATTGGCGCCCTCAAACTATACACGATGTGAGTTTTCGCCGATATAGGAAGTCAGATAACGATTTTAGACTTTTAGGGTGAACCTGAGGATCTATGATGCTCCGAAGATTTTTGATTTACCTCACCTGAGCCTCCTACTCAAAACAACGGCCGGATTTGACACTGGCACCCTCAAACTATACACGATGCCAGTCTTCTGCCGATATAGGAAGTCAGATAACGATTTTAGATTTTTAGGGTGAACCTGAAGATCTATGATGCTCCGAAAATTTTTGGTTCACTTTACCTGAGCCTCTAACTCAAAACAACGGCCGGATTTGACATTGGCACCCTCAAACTATACACCATGCGAGTTTTCGCCGATATAGGAAGTCAGATAACGATTTTAGATTTTTAGGGTGAACCTGAAGATCTATGATGATCCGAAAATTTTTGATTCTCTTTACCTGAGTCTCTAACTCAAAACAATGGCCGGATTTGACACTGGTACCCTCAAGCTATACACGATGCGAGTTTTCGCCGATATAGGAGGTCAGATAACGATTTTAGATTTTTAGGGTGAACCTGAAGATCGATGATGCTCCGAAAATTTTTGGTTCATTTTACCCGAGCCTCCAACTCAAAACAACGGCCGGATTTGACATTGGCACCCTCAAACTATACACGATGCGAGTTTTCGCCGATATAGGAGGTCAGATAACGATTTTAGATTTTTAGGGTGAACCTGAAGATCGATGATGCTCCGAAAATTTTTGGTTCATTTTACCCGAGCCTCTAACTCAAAACAACGGCCGGATTTGACATTGGCACCCTCAAACTATACACAATGCGAGTTTTCGCCGATATAGGAAGTCAGATAACGATTTTAGATTTTTAGGGTGAACCTGAAGATCTATGATGCTTCGAAAATTTTTGGTTCACTTTACCTGAGCCTCTAACTCAAAACAACGGCCGGATTTGACATTGGCACCCTCAAACTATACACCATGCGAGTTTTCGCCGATATAGAAAGTCAGATAACGATTTTAGATTTTTAGGGTAAACCTGAAGATCTATGATGATCCGAAAATTTTTGATTTTGTTTACCTGAGTCTCTAACTCAAAACAATGGCCGGATTTGACATTGCTACCCTCAAACTATACACGATGCGAGTTTTCGCCGATATAGGAGGTCAGATAACGCTTTTAGATTTTTAGGGTGAACCTGGAGATCTATGATGATCGGAAAATTTTTGATTTTATTTACCTGAGCCTCCAACTCAAAACAACGGCCGAATTTGACATTGGCACCCTCAAACTATACACGGTACGAGTTTTCGCCGATATAGGAGACAGATAACGATTTTAGATTTTTAGGGTGAACATGAGGATCCGAAAATTTTTGATTTACTTTACCTGAGCCTCCATCTCAAAACAACGGCCAGATTTGACATTGGCAACCTCAAATTATACACAATGCGAGTTTTCGCCGATATAGGAAGTCAGATAACGATTTTAGATTTTAGGGTGAACCTGAAGATCTATGATGACCCGAAAATTTTTGATTTTCTTTACCTGAGCCTCCAACTCAAAACAACGGCCGGACATGACATTGGCAACCTCAAACTATACACGATGCGAGTTTTCGCACATATAGGAAGTCAGATAACGATTTTAGACTTTTAGGGTGAACCTGAAGATCTATGATGCTCCGAAAATTTTTGATTTTCTTTACCTGAGCCTCCAACTCGAAACAACGGCCGGATTTGAGATTGGCGCCCTCAAACTATACACGATGTGAGTTTTCGCCGATATAGGAAGTCAGATAACGATTTTAGACTTTTAGGGTGAACCTGAAGATCTATGATGCTCCGAAAATTTTTGATTTTCTTTACCTGAGCCTCCAACTCGAAACAACGGCCGGATTTGAGATTGGCGCCCTCAAACTATACACAATGTGAGTTTTCGCCGATATAGGAAGTCAGATAACGATTTTAGACTTTTAGGGTGAACCTGAGGATCTATGATGCTCCGAAGATTTTTGATTTACCTCACCTGAGCCTCCTACTCAAAACAACGGCCGGATTTGACACTGGCACCCTCAAACTATACACGATGCCAGTCTTCTGCCGATATAGGAAGTCAGATAACGATTTTAGATTTTTAGGGTGAACCTGAAGATCTATGATGCTCCGAAAATTTTTGGTTCACTTTACCTGAGCCTCTAACTCAAAACAACGGCCGGATTTGACATTGGCACCCTCAAACTATACACCATGCGAGTTTTCGCCGATATAGGAAGTCAGATAACGATTTTAGATTTTTAGGGTGAACCTGAAGATCTATGATGATCCGAAAATTTTTGATTCTCTTTACCTGAGTCTCTAACTCAAAACAATGGCCGGATTTGACACTGGTACCCTCAAGCTATACACGATGCGAGTTTTCGCCGATATAGGAGGTCAGATAACGATTTTAGATTTTTAGGGTGAACCTGAAGATCGATGATGCTCCGAAAATTTTTGGTTCATTTTACCCGAGCCTCCAACTCAAAACAACGGCCGGATTTGACATTGGCACCCTCAAACTATACACGATGCGAGTTTTCGCCGATATAGGAGGTCAGATAACGATTTTAGATTTTTAGGGTGAACCTGAAGATCGATGATGCTCCGAAAATTTTTGGTTCATTTTACCCGAGCCTCTAACTCAAAACAACGGCCGGATTTGACATTGGCACCCTCAAACTATACACAATGCGAGTTTTCGCCGATATAGGAAGTCAGATAACGATTTTAGATTTTTAGGGTGAACCTGAAGATCTATGATGCTTCGAAAATTTTTGGTTCACTTTACCTGAGCCTCTAACTCAAAACAACGGCCGGATTTGACATTGGCACCCTCAAACTATACACCATGCGAGTTTTCGCCGATATAGAAAGTCAGATAACGATTTTAGATTTTTAGGGTAAACCTGAAGATCTATGATGATCCGAAAATTTTTGATTTTGTTTACCTGAGTCTCTAACTCAAAACAATGGCCGGATTTGACATTGCTACCCTCAAACTATACACGATGCGAGTTTTCGCCGATATAGGAGGTCAGATAACGCTTTTAGATTTTTAGGGTGAACCTGGAGATCTATGATGATCGGAAAATTTTTGATTTTATTTACCTGAGCCTCCAACTCAAAACAACGGCCGGATTTGACATTGGCACCCTCAAACTATACACCATGCGAGTTTTCGCCGATATAGAAAGTCAGATAACGATTTTAGATTTTTAGGGTGAACATGAGGATCCGAAAATTTTTGATTTTTTTAACCTGAGCCTCCAACTCAAAACAACGGCCGAATTTAACATTGGCGCCCTCAAATTATACACGATACGAGTTTTCGCCCATATAGAAAGTCAGATAACGATTTTAGATTTTTAGGGTGAACTTGAAGATCTATGATGATCCGAAAACTTTTGATTTACTTTACCAGAGCACCGTACATTAACAAAGGCAAGTAGGGTCACTCGCCGTGCCGACTTTGATGTGAGTCTCGACGGTCGACGTCGACGTTCACTTTACTTATACGAGGGTCAATAGAATAGTATAGATAGAATATAATTTATTATTCAATAAACAATTCAACACAATAACTGCAGATGTGGCTACTGGGGTGGCAAATAGCTCAAGGTGTATTATAGATCATGTTTTGTCAGATAGATGTATAGTAATTTGAAATGTACGATTCAAGTAGTAAGTAACAGTAACAGTCTGATCATTCATAATTTGTTGTCAGTAACCTTAGGTGTAGATATAAAAGTGTGCGACAAAATATAGAAAAAAGGTAAACAGAATAGATCATAAAAAATTCATCTCAAAATTTGAAAAGAAGATTCAGACTACGGAAGTTCAATCATTTCAGGAACTAATTGACTCAGGGCCGGTTTCTCAATGTCTAGCTAAAAGTGTCAGGTAGGTAGCTGCCAGTTAGTGTTTCTATGGATACAACTGTCAGATAAGATTTACGTGAATTCGTAAGTTAAACCTTCAATTGTTTAAATAATTTATCTGACAGATAACCGTTAACTTCCATAGGCTAATAGTAAGAGACCCCTGTGAATCGCCTGAACAATTAATTAATATTTTGAACCATTCATCCAAATTTGAAGCTGATAGTGTGACATCTGGTCACACTAGGGGTACCTAGTGCATAATATCACAGAAGATGTTTCAGAATTATACTAGCACCTCAACAGTCACCACCTACCCTTTCGCTGTGTCATCAAGGCGAATGACGATACGAAATTTATTGTTTCATTGGGTGCCCTCTCCCTCATCGAGCGCCACATCTATTGATAGTTCGTCTTAAGCGAATTCTTGCCAGGCGCTAAGGAATTCGAGGCAATTATCCCTTTCTGAGGGGCCCGTCGTTCTGCTGTGCTGTGCTGTGCTGTATTAGCATTAAGGAATGCAATTACTAAGTGTCTATTCCCGCCATCGTGACTCTTTAACCCCTTCGCTGCCGCCAAACGACGTCACACCTCTCCAACCCCTCGAAGGGTAACCCGCCAGATCTAATGTTTTTTGGTGGGAAATGTGGCTTTTAATGACCTGCTACCATAAAAATGAATTTCGCATTTCCAAGCTCCTGTCGTTACCTTTAAACTTACAGTAATGACTAATAACTCCAAGAGCAAATTGAAGAAGAAAGCTTGCGCTTGTGCAACTATTTAGCCTTTTTTTATATCGTGTTTGGTTGTTAAATTACAGGCATTTATAGAATGTACGATTTTGCATTGCGAGTTTTTTTGCGCATTAAAAAACTTTTTTGAGAAAATCGAAAATAGTTGTCATTCATTAAGGTCTTAACTATCGGCTTCTGAAATATTATATATGTAGTTTGAAAATAGAGTGAGTTATGCGAGAAATTGTGAGTCCGTGTTTTACATGGCAAATACGTATGTATAAATGTGTGTATCCAGGCCCCTTAAGCCTTCCCTAAAGACCGCGGAAGTGCAGGCGTGGCCAATGTGCTCTGTGCTTTAAATACAGATGTGTGGCAACTACCAGCATTAAACCTTTTTGGTTACATAAAGTTGTGATAAAGTCAACATGTTATTTTTTGTAGATGCAGGATAAGGTTCTTCCACAGAGGATGAGGTTGACGTAATAATGGTTCACCGTTAAAAAAAATGAAGTCAAGTTAATTGACTCAGTACTTCCCACACATTACGCTGATACCAGTTTATTATTTTCCCATAGCATGAAGCTTTAGTCTAAGATCCCTTGCAACCAAATAATCGCCTGTGTCAAAATTTCAATAAAAGCAATTTAATAGTGTCCACGTTACAAAATACAAAACGATTTGAACCAATAAATTCTCGTATGTATACAGAAAATTCCCTTAGTCCCTTAGTTTCCGTAATAGGCTAGGCAATGCTCGGATGGACCTAAAAAGGTGATTTGTGTCGCTAGATCTTCCTTCACAGGTTAGTGGACAGAGCCTATTATGAGTACAAGAAATTTTTTTAATTTCTCAACCCCCAACCACCCCAAAAAAACGCATAAAATGATCAGGAACCTCTAAAACGCTTAAAAACGAAGTTTGAGCTGTTTTTATATTTTTAGTTTTTTTATTATCTCTGCGCCGCCACTGGCACGATTTATCAAAACCATATGTGTTTTCCATCTCCGCCATGGTAGTAATACTGTGTCAAAATTTCATTAAAATCAATTTAACAGTTTCCTCGTTACAACGATCTAAAGCAATACTCTCGTATGTTTACATCAGAAAAAATTCTAAGTCATTTGCTTTCTGCAATAGGCAAGGCAATGTTCGGATGGACCTAAAAAAGTTATTTATGTCGCCAGGTCTTCCTTCACAGGTCAGTGGACAGTCTATTATGAAAGCAACAAATTTTTCAATTTTACAACCCCCCACCCCCCAACCACCCCAATTTCACCCCCACCCAAGAAAAAGTAGAAAATGATCGGGGACCCCTAAAACGCCTAAAAACGAAGTTTCAGCAATATTTAATTTTTTTTGTTTTTTGCTAATTACTCCGCCGCCTATGCACCGATTTTCAAACATTACCTGCTACGACCCCACAGCATACCGCTGCCCAAATTTCATCAAAATCCATGCAGCGGTTGCTGAGATTACGAGGCTAGAAAAAAAGCGACAGTCAGACAGACCGACAGACAGACAGACCGACGGAAATGAGTGACGTGGTTTTTCGTTATGTAGACATCATAAAACGCCCAAAAAGCGTATTATCTCAAAATCGAAAATTTTCGCGATCACAATACTCCCCTCACCTATCGGTGTGGGAAGTAAAAGGGTGCGATTTGCTATTTGCAGGCTTTCCAGTATTGAAAACCAAGTTTGCGTTTTCCATAATGCAATTCTGCAATTCCTTGTGCCTTCTCAGCTATTATTTCCTTTTTTACACCCTCAGTAGAAGCGAGGAATGTCGGAATGCTTTGAAAAACATAGATTGATGGTCAAGGTGTCAACAGACAAACACTAAATCGATCTCTGTTCTGATTGGAAGCAAATAAATCTATTTGGATAGTGCCAAAAACAGTTTTGCACAGCAACCCTCTGTTGCGCGAGTCAGTGGACTACACAGTCGAGCAAGTTCGCAAGCACACAAGGCCGCGGCTCGCACTGTGATCAAAATCAAATCGTGCAATTTTGGAAACAACTAAATTTTTACCATTTTAGATACCGAACCTTAAAATTAACCTTTTTGGTTAAACCAAAAAATTACCGAACTCAAATCGACTATGTCAATAAGCTATACCTTCCAACCGACACACTTCCTCCTCTTTGCTCTTCTCCTTCCTTCCTCTCTTTTTCTTCCCTTACTTCTCCGTGACTTTGTCAGGTCTCTGGGTAACCAGACCTGACAGACCGATCGACCGACACGACTGCAACTAAGAGCAAAGGTCCTCCGGACCGCTCTGACTAACAATGACGAATAGTAAACAATATTTGAAAAGCGGTTTGGAGAATGCTGTATTCGGATTCTGTCGGTATTTATCTTGAAGCCATATCGGTACTGACGTTTTCATGACCTAGACTAATGCATATCATTATTTTTACTTCAAAGCAAATTGAAACCAGAGATTACTCATGTTCCCATGATCCTGATGTTTGCCATTTTCGTTAATTTACCAATCAGATTTTAGTCATGATTATAGATACTGGTGAGCCCCCTTTAGCTGCTGTTTATGTCTCAATCAGATTTCACTCATGATTGTAGAAACTGGTGACACCCCTTTTGCTGCTGTTTGTGTGCCTCAATAAGACTTTTTTAATGATTGTAGAAACTGGTGAACCCCGTTTAGCTGCTGTTTGTGTGTCTCAGTCAGATTTTACTCATGATTGTAGAAACTGGTGGGCCCCATTTAGCTGCTGTTTGTGTGTCTCAATCAGATTTTATTCATTATTGTAGAAACTGTTGGCCCCTTTAGCTGCTGTTTGAGTGTCTCAGTTAGATTTTACTCATGATTGTAGAAACTGGTGAACCTCATTTAGCTGCTGTTTGGTGTGTCTCAATCAGATTTTACTCATGATTGTAAAAAGTGGTGGGCCCCATTTAGCTGCTATTTGCTGTTTGTGTTTTAATCAGGTTTTACTCATGAGAACCTGGAAGAGCTCACTCGAACATCTTCCGTGGTAGAATCTGTAGAACAGGGAAAGGTCAGCCACCCTTCTTAGATGTTCCTGGCTGTGGAGGTCCTTTGTGAGGTTAGGCGTATCGATTAGTTTAATTGCTCTCTTCTGGCTAGAGTCCAGAAGCTTTAGAGAGTGCTTCGGAGCGCATCCTCACACATGGGAGCAATACTCCAGCGATGGTCGGATCTGTGTCTTGTAGAGCAGCAGCAGTTGCTCTGGTGCGTACAGCTTCCTACAGCGAAACAAAACTCCAAGCTTCTTGGATGCCGTTTTAGCAACACTGACGACGTCGCCGTGTCAGGACATGTTGTTGTTAATGTTGATCCCCAATAGCTTAACGGAAGGTGACTCGTCTATGGAGTGACCCTCCATTTCCACTGTTGGTAAGCCAAACGTGAGACTTATTTGTAAGTGTTTTTGCCCGAGCTTTCTGTACATTGAACTGTACTTTATTTACTAATCCCCACTCGACAATTGTTTTTATATCTACGTTGATCTGTGTAACATGCTGCTGTCACCTGGGATGATAGTGGCTTGCCTGGTTCCATGCACGACACTAATGTACTGTCATCTGCGAAGCTGTAGATTGGATTGGATGTTATTTCCAGCAGCTCGTTGATGTACAGCAGAAACAGTGTAGGGGATAGGACAGATCCCTGAGGAACACCGGCGTGTATTGAAAATACGCCTGAAGAACAGCCTTCGAATACAACAGAGACTGATCGTTCAAAAAGCTATTCAGCCCCTGGCGCAGGCCAGGTGGTAGTCCATGAGGAGTAAGCTTGACCATAAGTCCCTCATGCCACACTCTGACGAAGGCTTTCGATATATCAAGCGCATGATTTTCAATTGCTCTGTTCCTCAAGTGAGTGACGTAGGCCAGGTCACCCGTAGACATGTGCTTACGGAAGCCATACAGATCATTTATGATGTTACTGTTGTCCAGGTATTTCAGGAGCTGTGTATTAATGACCTTGAACATGATGCTGAGAAGAGCCACAGGTCTATAATTGGTGGGATCAGTTTTTTTGCCTTTCTTAGGGATGGGTTGTACGCAGCCAATCTTCTATGAAGCGTGAAACACGCCTCGCTGATATGATAGTTTGAAGAGCTTGCAAAGAATAGTTGCAAACTCAGCGGCACAGCGTTTAAGGACAATGGCTGGAATTTGGTCAGGACCAGTAGCTTTCTTCGTGTTTAGTTCAGGTTTGTTCAGGTTTCGAGTTAATAGGATATAATAAAAACTCAAATTTAGTTTAGAAATGAATCTATTGAAGATCATACTAAAATAACATAATATTACCATAAAACATTCATTTACTATGGGCATATCCATCGCCACATTGTTATTAATGTAAAATTGAAACGAAGTTTATTTCAAAAATATTATATTAAATTGAAAACTGTACAAATTTGAGGAGCTACAAAAACCTAAAATTTGTATCATTATACAGATTGGTAGTTTTTAGCAAGGTAACAGACGTTTTCAATTTCAAGTTACCTCAATAGAATGGCACGTTTCGCAAAACGCACAAATTGAATCATTATTATTTAAAGAATAAAAAGGCAAATTCATATTATCATAATAAGAGTCATAATGAAAATGTAGAAATAAACGTAACAAGCAATTTATTTTAACATTCTAGACACATGATAAGTCTCAAATGTTTATAGCTTATTATGCTGCAGAGTTGTAGTTATTCATATGTATTTGATTCCAATTTTTTAAAGAAATCGCGCAAAAAAGAAAAAAGTATAAAACATATCAAATTGTTAGCTTGCATCGCACTAATTCTAAATACGTTAACGGTATATAACACATCTGAAAGCCGAAATACTGAAAAAAACTTTTTTTTCATCATCTTACTAGACATAATTTCAAAAGATCCATGCAGATTAGCCAAGCCTCAACTATTAAATCAATGCTCCCAATCTGTATATGGTGGCTATCAACTATTACTTTCTCTGGAACAGTACCTTGTGAATGGTACCGATATCGGGTACTAACTTAGAGTTAGGTGGGCACGGTGGTACGGCTGCCACCTTTCTTGGCTGTGTTGCTGAAGTGCTGAAAAAAAAAACACAAAAACCGCGTTCAATGAAGACCCAAACGTTTTTTCGTAAACCTAAAACAAAATCGTACTTCAATTTCGAACTATTATTACTTATTTAAACAGCTAAATAAAAATTGATGTTACCTAAATGATATTACCCATAATGAAACGTAAATTTGAGTTTATGGTGATAGATGGTAGATGACACTGACATATTAGGGAGTTAGACTAATAGTGACAGGCGCTTCCTGACCTTAAAACTACGAATCCTACAAATTAAATAATAGGGTACTTGCAGAGGTCGTGAAATCGCCTCGGGAGTATGCATAGCGTAAAGAAAACCATATCAAGAAGCAGTAGGAAACAAAAAACATGATTTTACTGACGGCCAAAAAAAGATAATTGCAAAATAAAATAAGGATATATTCAAATTTTTCCACGTGACTTAAAACAAGGTATCTTATCGATATCGACAATCGATACTGCTACAGCGCAGGTCAGTGAGATTCAACTGCAAACTAGAGATGATCTGAATTCTTTAACAATGCGACTCAATTTATTGATACTTAAACATATTTGAAACAGGCAATTAACCCACTAGCATTTTCGTTGCAATACATTTTTATATCTGATAGGTGTCACAGTTCATCCTGTTTGTGACCGAGATTCGCAACTAATCGAAGCCATCATTTTATTTCGGCGCATCCCATTATGAATGAATCCAAAGATAGAATCTAATTCAAGCCCTTCCCTACAAAGTGAATTAGTAATCTAGCCTAACTTTAATTCTTTTGGCTTTTGTACTTTTGTGTGTGACTCTGTTTTGTGGTTATAATGATCAATGTCAAAATGTTAGGTTAGCACTGGCTATCGATATCGAATATCAATACTTTACATCCCATCACTATAGGATATCACTGACGTCAGAGGTTGTTTGCACGGCATTTTCCGGCATTTGAAATAATTTTTGGAATATCTCTCACAGCCGATTTCAAAAAACCAAACAAGTGATTTTGTCATGTTTACTAGGCTCTAAGGAACGCGTAAACGACAATATTTTTTCTGCAAGTACCCTATTCCCTGTGGTTTATTGCGTTTTTATACTGTAACTCAGAACTCAGATATACAATACACTTTATTAATTTAGTATATGTAAATTCTCTCTTAAAGACGAATTTATAATTCCGAAACCAATAAATTGATTAAAGTTCAAACATTCAAAAACATATTTATTTCCATCGTAGACTTCCGTCTCGAGCTGCACACTTCATTCATCGACTGTGTTGCAACAAATATACACTAGTTACCAGTTTACCGGTACGTATTTTCGCGATTAGTTGGGAATCTAGAATGTAGTATCGGAGTAGGACGTCGTTGGTCAAAGGAGCATCCTTCCCGCCATGGTGACGTCACACGGGTTCGGGAGCCGTCGGCGTGTTTTCGGTACTCGATTCAAAAACCCATTTTTATTTTGATATAACTTTTGAATTATTGCGAAAAAAAGGAAAACAAAACAGTTTTGTTATGAAACTTATACAGGGTTAGGATAAAGATGGAACCAAGCAAATAACTTTGGAACAGAAAGAATGATATTGCTGAAAATCTGCAGGCATGTGTAGTGACGTATAATGCATCCGAAGACATTATTTTAGCTATTAATTACTTCCGATTTAACCGGAAGTACCTTCAACTTTTTTAATTTAAATGGGACCCTGTATATTTTTGCAGATTTTTTTTTCGAATATATCCATAGTGGGTTTAGTATTAGTTTCTGTAAAAACAAGAAAGATAAAGCTTCTTTATCATTTCAGGTGTTTAAAATGCCAGTCATTCAAAGTCGGTTTTGGCGATCGCGTGAGGACTCACAAAGAAGTGTGTCAACTTTTAATGATTTACGTCCCGACAGGGGTCCTATAACACGTTTGACGGTGACTAAAAAAAAAATACATAAAAAATTATCTCAAACGGGAAGACCGCAGACCGCCACGGACGAATTTGTGAGACAAATTTTTTAAGAAACAAATACTAAACCCACTATGGACGTATTCGGAAAAAAAAGATGAATTAAAATCTGCAGAAATATACAGGATGTCCCATTTAAATTAAAAAAGTTGACGGTTAGACCGGAAGTACATTAATAGCTAACATAATGTCTTCGGATGAATTATGCGTCACTATATTTACCTGCAAATTTTCAGCAATATCACTCTTTCCGTACCAAAGTTATTTGCTTGGTTCCATACTTTATCCCAAACCTGTATATGATCTTTCCATTTATCACAAAAAAGTACTTTTTTTCATAATTCAAAACCTCAATTGCTTCTGCTATGCACCATAGAGAATGGTACAGTTTTCTTCAATTTTGTGGCCGATAAAATTAAAGTTAAACTAAAGTACTTACAGTTGGGTGTTTACAGCCAAAGCGGTGGGTTGATTCAGAGGCCTTTTATTCACCAGCAGACATTTCATTGGTTGTCCGTCCAACTGACGATTGTGATACGTATCTACAGCTTTTTGAGCGTCTTTCAGATTTTTGTAGATAACTTCAGCAACTCCTGGACGTACCAGCTTCGCCGAAATAAGTTGACCTATATCCTCAAACAATTCCTGCAAAATAAATATAGTAATTGTTATAAATAATGCGTCAAAATAATAGTGTACCTGCAGAAAAAATATTATGTCGTTTACGCGTTCCTTAGAGCCCAGTAAACATGACAAAATCACTTGTTTGGTTTTTTGGAATCGGCTGTGAGAGATATTCCAAAAATTATTTCAAATGCCGGAAAATGCCGCGCAAACAACCTCTGACGTCAGTGATATCATATAGTGATGAGATGCAAAAGTATTGATATTCGATATCGATAGCAAGTGCTAACCTAACGTTTTGACATTGATCATTATAACCACAAAACACAGTCACACACAAAAGTCAAAAGAATAAAAGTTAGGCTAGATTACTAATTCACTTTGTAGGGATGGGCTTGAATTATATTCTATCTTTGGATCCATTCATAATGGGATGCGCCGAAATAAAATGATGGCTTCGATTAGTTGCGAATCTCGGTCACAAACAGGATGAACTGTGATACCTATCAGGTATAAAAATGTATTGCAACGAAAATGCTAGTGGGTTAATTGCTTGTTTCAAATATGTTCAAGTATCAATAAATTGAGTCGCATTGTTAAAGAATTCAGATCATCTCTAGTTTGCAGATGAATCTCACTGACCTGCGCTGTAGCAGAATCGATTGTCGATATCGATAAGATACCTGTGATGTCAGTCCTTGTTTTAAGTCACGTGGAAAAATTTGAATATATCCTTATTTTACTTTGCAAATATCTTTCTTTGGCCGTCAGTAAAATCATGTTTTTGTTTCCTACTGCTTCTTGATATGGTTTTCTTTACGCTATGTATACTCCCGAGACGATTTCACGACCTCTGCAAGCACCCTATTCATCTAGCTCCTCAATTCCTCAAAGTAATTTGGTCTGTGGTAAATACGCATAGGAATTCCATACACCACAGTCCAAGATATCGACAACTTCCACATCATCATCCAAAAAATCGAAATCTTCCATAATCACGATAAAAAGACCGCACCCGATCACAATGATGCGATAATTGAATGCAAAAGGCAGTTAAGTCGTGTTTAAGTCGCTAAAATCGCGCAATTTATAAAGGAAGGTTTAAGGAGACTTTGAGTATTCCTTATATATTGGTGCAATGAATTATTCTACATAAGCATGATTTGAGGATGCTTAACATTTAAGGCTTCCTTAGAAGAATTGGTACAAATGGGCAAGAGACACAATAGAGTATTACTCAAATGGGCACTTGAGTATTACTCGTGGCGCGAGTATACATGGTGTGCTCGCCAGCCGTACGAAATTGCGATCGCTCTGCGCATTGCGTCAGCAACGAGATTTTTCGCGCGGGGAATTATTAGACGTCGTGATACCACGGCCTGTTTAATCGCGTTTTAGGTAGAATCGCTAACGATCGTTGTTTAATTTACTTTGTATTCCTTATTTTGAGTTATAGAAGACTGAAATTTGTATACATAATGCCAAATTGTGCAGTTGTCGGTTGTAAAAACCATAGTAAGATGAAAGAGCCAAATGTAAAATTCTATAAGTTCCCGAAAACTTAAAATCTCGCGATGCAATGGAGTAATGCTTGCCGCCGAAAGGACGAAATTAATATGAAAAATGGTAATCATTTCACAAATTAGCATTAAACATTTATTAAAACTGAAATTTTTATGGTACATCTTCGGAAAATATTCACCTGCCGTATTTTCAATGAATAAATATGCAAAAGAAAGCAATGAATCGTGCCTACTTGAACCATTACAAGTCAAAAATTTAGTTTCGAGTAATTCTAACATCGAAGCTGATGACGTGTGCTTTACTCAAGAGTTTTTTAAGAACGTTCTTGTTGACAGCGATATTGTTGGGACAGAGAATGATTCAAAAGATATTCATTTTTCCAACTTTACCTTTTCAGAATCCAGATTATGACCTAGACAACTTTATTTCTGAAGAACATGACCTTTTGTGTCAATTGGGAAAAATAAAATGCCAAACACGATTTCCAACGAGGGACTGAAATTTATTGCCGGATATGTGGCCTACAGATTCAAAAACGAACATCCTAATCTAGGTTTGGAGGCGCAAACCAAATTTCAATCTTCTAATCGAGCCCCAGACTGGATTGAGTTTCTATCTAGAGTCAGTCTCCAAGTGAGGAGATGATTAAAGTAGCCCGTTTTGGTTGAGACAGAGTTCGATAAATTCCATGGATAGTCGTCTTCTAAACAATCAAATATATTTAAAAAAGTATTAGAGATAGACCCCAGTGAAAACCATCAAACAATTTCCTGACAAAATAATATTATATCTAATACGAACGAGAATAGACGTCAGACTCAGGCATTTAAACAAAAGGATTAGTTTCGATAACTGTAGGCGTAAACTTGGGAAAAAAATGACCAAATTTACCAATAAATAATACATTTTTGTAGAAAAAGGGGTTAAATTACATATTTTAGACTCCTATATAACATAATTGTCAAATAATTGGCTATTGAACTCCTTTAATCTATCACTTTGAAATTAAAATATAATCCATCATGCGGTATTCCCGCTAGTTCGCCGACAGAAATACTCGTTGCTGACGTCACAGCGTGCCGGCGCTCGGACGGCTGCATGCGCGTGAGCACACCATGTTTATTTACACTATGGCTCGTACGTGTATCACCCCTTTTAGTTCTTGTTTCTGCAACGTCACAACTAACACCGACGCTTCAGTTTAACGTAATCTAACCTTAATATCATCCTGCGTGACCGTCGGCTGCAGATTGCTGACGACGATCCTGTGCCCCTCCGGAACGATGACCACCTTCTTCTGCACCCCGGCACCGGAGAAGATGCCGTGCGAGTCCGCGGCACCCATGGAAGGGGCGCCGTCTAGGCGGGACCGCACGTTGGAAGCGCGAGGGGCCGGCACCGAAGCCGCCGCGGTCATCATGGGCATCTCCTCGTCCTCGTCGATCACGATGTGGGCGGGCTCGTCCAGGTCGACGTAGTGCCTCGACGTGACGGTTCGGTGGACGGCCGGGGCCGGTATCAGAGGGGCGGCCAGCCGCAGGGGGCGGTTGCTAACAGAAAATACGAAATATAATATACAGGGTGAGTCAAGCTCAACGCCTCGGACTCTTGTGGCCAACGATACCACTTTTCGAAAAATCAACTTTGCGAATGTATGTAGGTCGGGTTGGACTACATTCTAAAAATAATAACTTTTATACAGCGTAACATATCTGTTTAGGTTTTATATCAATATTTTGTATTTTTGAATTTGGCGCGCTTTTAGTGTGTGGTAACACTGTTTGACATTGGTGACATAGGGACAGTAAAATGGCATTGAGTGACTTTTCTTGCCGTCATCAAACCATGAAGGTTGTTCATTTTTCTGTAATTTCAATAATCCAATAAAATTGTTGTAATCACCACTGAACCAGCGTTAGAATGCATTATAATCCTTAGAAGAATATCGACTAAGTTTAATGCAAAACAATATCAAAGTTATGTTTTTTTTAATGGAACGCCCTGTATATTATTGGATATTTATATTTCCGGGTAAATTTTAGGGTTATTTTACATATATCACACCTAAGACTTAAATTAAACCGTTTAGGTGCAAATCACAATTTTTTATATAAATAGATGTCAGAAAAAAATTGAATATCGCAGCTTTTATAAAATATCGAGGGCTGCGACTTTGCCGTGTCACTAAGTATGAAATTCTTGAGCTTATGTTAGACGGTCAAGTTTGAACTACATTTGTACCTGGAGAAATCGGTAGATCAATTAAGGAAACTTCAATCAAAGGTAACTTGATTATTTCAAATGGGAATGCCTAATTTTTTTTTATACAGCCAAATGTAAAATTTGACGGCCTTTCTAATGATATGCGGTTGTGAATATCAATCTCTGGTAGTTTTGATTTAATTTCGCATTTTCAATCAAACCGATGTTTTTGTTTTTCAATTTTCCTACCTATAAGCAACCTAGCAGGTCATGAGATATAAACAAAAACCTGTTCAAATGGAAGAAAACAACTAAAATAGCAGATAGATACGAACAAACTAGAGTAAAAAGACAAAATTATAAAAATGACTCACAACAAATCAACTCTAACCAGGAATAACAGAGGTAACACATCTAAAGTCAAAAAGCAGCTGGAGTACGACAGAAATGGATATTTTTCACACCATACCAGCTACTACAATATTCTGAAGATTGAAAATTCACAAAACCATCATGAATTTTGAAATGAAAGGATATCTACCACCGAATGTTGCTGGCAGTTTAATAGTTTCAGAATAAAATTTCACATTGAATGATTTAAAAAGGTAGTAACCACTAACCAATACCTCTGACAGAAGTTCTACAAATTCTTCAGTACCCATAAACAAGATCGCCAAAAATAAAGAATGAATTAAAAATCTGCTCAAATTATCAAACATAATTTACCTGACATAAAATTAAAATATGATTTTTGTCAGTATTCCTTTTTTTGCGATCACTGAATGTGAAATTGCGTTCTGAAGATCTAAGACTGAAGGCAACAATCGGTGAAAGTTTTGCTTTCATTTCAAAGTTTTTAGTGATTTTAGAAATCTTTAGTCTCTAGTACATTGCAGTAGGCTGTGAAAATTATCCATTTCTGTCGTCCTCCAGCTTCTCTTTGACCTTAGACGTGTTACCGCCGTTGTCTCTGGTTAGAGTCGATTTGTTGTAGGGAATTTTTATAATCTTGTCCTTTTTCTCAAATTCGTCTGGATTTTTTTGCTAAGCTAGTTGTGTTCATCCATCTGAACACGTATTTGTTTATATTTCATGGAATGCTAGTTTGTTTATAGGTAGGGAAATTGAGAAACACCGATTTGATAGAAACCTGAAATTAAATGAAAACTACCAGAGATTGATATTCACAATCTGATATTATTAGAAAGCCTCTCAAATTGCACATTTGATCGTATAAAAAAAAATTAAGCATTCCTATTTGAAAAAATCAAGTTAGCACTGATTGAAGTTTCCTTAATTAATCTACCGATTTCGCCAGGTAAAAATTTAGTTCAAACTTGACCGCCTAACCTAAGCTGACGCATTTCATGCTTAGTGAGACACGGCGAAGTCACAGCCCTCTGAGTTTTATAATAGGTGCAATATTCAATTGTTTCTGACATCTGACAATTGTAATTTGCCCCTAAACAGCTTGATTTAAGTCCCATACCTGATACATAAAGTAGCACCCAAATTGACCCGGGAATCTAAATATGCAATAATATACAGGGTGTTCCATTTAAAAAACATAACTTTGATATGTCACGCTAGTATTAGTATAAGAGTCATTATTTTTAAAATGTAGTCTAACCTACATAGGCTCATAGGCTACATAGTTATGGAATTTCTGGAACAAACGGTTATAAATTCTTTAGATGTAAAACCTATCTTTTATAAAAGATATGTAGACGACTGCATTTTATGTATACCAAAAGATGATACACAATATATATTAGATAAATTTAACAGTTTTCATCCAAAACTACAATTCACCATAGAAATAGAAAAATATAGGTCAATTAATTTCTTAGACATTTCAATTTCATACAATAATGCAGGAAAAATTAGCACAGCTTGGTATACTAAAGATGTATGGTCTGGGAGATACCTAAATTATAACTCTTTTGTTCCAAATTCATATAAAAAAAGTGTTGTAACGGGGCTTATAGATAGAGCCATTCATTTCACTGAACCACGTAACCGAATTAAAAATATAAATAAAGTTAAGAACACACTTATTAACAACAACTACCCTCCACATTTTTTCAATCCAATTATTAGAAGCAGAATTAATAAACTTTACAATAGCAAAGAAGAGAACAATATACAAAAAACAGAAAATAAATATATTAGCTTGCCATATATACCTCAAATAAATAAACAGATAGAAAAATGTCTAAAACCATATACTATTAAAATAGCAAACAAACCTACAAACTCAACTAATAAATTTTACAATAATTTTAAACCAAACATAGACTTAAATAATAAAACGGACATAGTTTACCAAATAGACTGTCAGCATTGTGATGGGGTATATATTGGCCAAACAAAACAATATTTAAAGAATAGAGTTTATAATCACAGGTACGATACATTGAATGGAAAAGAATCAACCGCTTTAAGTAAACATACATATGAAACCGGACACAAATTTGACTTCCAAAATCCTAAAATTCTTGCACAAGAAAAAAATTATTATAAAAGAAATATAAAAGAAATGATTTATATTAAAAATAATAATAAAGCTATAAACTTTAGGTCTGATGTTGACAGGTTGGGAAATATTTACAATAGCTTATTGAAATGAGGTTTCTGCATCTTATCTAAATCAATAAATCATTAATACAGATATGTACGTTAGGTTACCACCCTACACCCACTCTGTAGCTTTTGTCACCACCACTTTCTAAACATCTGGTATTTTATGGCATCTTATAATTCCAAACTTTAATGGTCATTCTGTTTCCTGAATCCTCAGGGACGGTTTCGCTTAAAAATATGTAGCAAACTAAAACAAATTGTAAGTAGTGTTTTTATTTTATTTTCTTTTAATCAACAAAAAAAAAAAAATTTTTTTTTTTTCATGTACATTGTTCTGTTATATATATTGCTAAGTAAGGTTTAATTTTCATTTTTACTAGATGTTTTCTTATATATATATATATATACATTTCATCGACTAGACACCATATTTACCTGTTTTTATCATTCTTTATAGACACCTGACGATGGTTTAGATTTATAATAAACCGAAACGTCGTGGAAAGGAAAATTGTTTCATTTAATTGACCGCAATACCATTAGAAAAAACCAAGTTAGGCTCACAATGTTAGTTTTTTGAATAGTGGTATAGTTTGATCACAAAAGTCTGAGGCATTGAGCTTGACTCACCCCGTACATATGGGTTTCAAAAGAAACATTATTTATATTAACTTTGCATACAAATAACTGTAAGGATAAGATTTTAATGGATTTCAAAAATTTCTTGAGACACAGTGTATATTCCAAGAATAGAAGAAGAAGATAAGCCATCCAGAAACCTGAGGTTGCTGCAAATGGTACTTCGGATATAACTACTCAGAACTCAGTTTCTTATGTAAACGTAAATGTTTAAAATTTTAAAGTATACTCTGGAATTTTGCTGATGAATTTTTCTAAAATTTGTGGTGAAGCTTGGTAGTAGTTTCAGAGCCATATTTACACTCTTAACAGTAATTTGAGGCCTAAATGTGCAACTGCCATTGAGATATGTCGCAAATAGAAAAAAATTCTATCATGCACTTTTTAAATACGAAATTTACTTACTGTTATTGCAGATAAATTTTTCCATGAAAATGTCGCCCAAAATCGGATGAGTTTTTGATGAGTTAAAATTTCCTTATTCTGTGTTCGCAATATAAGAATTTCAGTGTGATTAAATATAATCATTTGCCATATACGGGTACCAGTGTATGTTTTTTAAACTAGCAGACTTGCTTAGTTGACTTCTGGATTTGTTATTTGTAAATTGTAACTTACTTTTAGGATTAAATTACTTTAGGATCTAAGCACATTAAGGCGCAATTTGTGAAATCCGAAATCTCATTTTGCATTCAAAAGTAGCCCAATTTGTGATAAATTGCCCAATCTAGCCAAGCTGGTTGGGTGTGCCATTAGGTTGAGTTGAATTACCCAATGAAAAGAATTTTACCCATAAGTAGTTCATAGTTTTGAGGCTATTGTACTAAAGATCATCGATTTAAATGCAGATTGACTTACGTATGACTGGCATATGTTGGCCAACCACAACTCAACTCCTCTCTGAGGGCTTCTCTCATCACTTGCCTGGTGGTTTGTAGATCAACCAACTGTGGGTTACTCCTCATATCAGGCCTCACCCATTTGTAGAGTGCTGGATCAAATAGCCTTCTTGACTCACTGGGTCCCCGATAATCACCTGTTAAAGCTGATTTTCGAAGAGAAGCTACATGTACAGGTGGACTGCGCTTCACAGAAGGTTTGCGAGGATTAGGAATCAGTCCCAACTATTTTATGGAACAATAATGCATGTATAAGAAAAGCAGTTTAAGAATAAGCAAAGTAAGTATTTTAATTAATGAATTGTTCATACTCTGTGCAACTGAATGTGCAATATTTTCATATATACTAGACTGAATAAGGAGTATGAATGGTTGGTTTGAGAGATAACAATATTTGAGAATTTTAACTCATCTATTTTTAATCCATTAATGATTGCTGCTGAATGGTTATGTTAAGGCCGATTCATAAACTCGTCATTGCCGTCGCCATTGCCATTGGCCATTACAACATAAATACGTTGACTCTCAGGACCATTCATAATTGCCATTTATAGCCATCGTTATAGGTGTACAAGCGAATCATAGCTGTCAGTACCAGTCAGTGATATTGTTATTATTGTTGACATGTAGCTATCAAAAGGATTCTAGGTTTTCATAAGTTTTTTGTATTGGTTGTTGGTTCTGACCATGTCCATTTTCACCAGGAAAATTCAAAGATCTTTCACAAAATCAAAAGCACTGATTACAAATCGCCATAGAACATATTTACAAACACAATAGGAAAACTAGGTTAACAGCAGGAAGAGCGAGTTTAAGAATAGCAGCCTTATGCTACGATTGGCGAACATCAATGGCGACAGACAGTTTATGAAACAGTCTTTAGCCTGCAATAGTTTATCCTGATTGTATCACTAGTAGAAAATTGATAGCCACACTAAATTGTGTATACTGTTCAATTACAGCTTAACCCTAGAATACAAACCATTGTAAATTTTAAGACGAGACTTAGTTTAATCTGCAATTTTATCGACGCGGCTTAGCCCTTGACCTTGTACGCTCGCCTAATCCTCTTATTAGTTATAGTATAAGTTAGTGACCCAAAGTGCATTTGATAGTAATTGGAATAGTTTTATTTGGACAACAACGTCATAAATTTTACGAAGGTTAGTATAAATGTTATATTTAAACATAAGACCAATTTAGCGTTATTTTGATTATTTTTTGTCAATATCGTTTCTAAGTTTTTTTAGAATATAATATTATGGAAGCTAACAAATGGGATATGACAAAGATAATTACCATTAGAAGCGAAACAAGGTTTAGCGGGATTATTGCCTGGTGAAAATGAGGAGAATAGAATGTGCTAGATAGTGGTTCCAAGAGCGAATATAGTGTTCAAGAAGCTTTTAGTCCATCTGAGTCTGAATTCATGGATTGTGTGTAATCACAACCAACAAACAAAGAACTAGAAACCATCTCGAGAAAAAAAATTATGTATTTATCATAAAAACAGCTGATAAAACCATGGTTGGTACAATGAAAAACTTGACCAACTTTAACCCGCTCGCTGAGATTAATTAGCGAGAATATATTAAACCAAGATGGATCAGAGGATAGAGCCACTCCTAGTCTAAACAATAGTGCAAGGTGCCAACACTGTCCTTCAAAAAACTTAGAATGGCGACGCGCTAATGTGAGCACTACCAAAGGTCCTTTTGCAGAGAACATCTGCTCTTTGCTGTGTGTCTTGCAGTTCAAAAATGGAATTTTTCTTGTTATTATTAGTATTTGTATTCAGAAATATTCTTATTATGAACAATTTTCAGTAAAAGTTAATAAACGATAAAAACGTTTTTTTTAATTGTGATCCTTTCTCAAGTAGTAAATTTTACGAAGGTTAGTAGTAATACGTATAAAAATAAGGTTAGTATTCTAGGGTTAAATTCACATATACACAATATAAATTGCGGGAATAAATGCTCACCTCTTTTCTTATAGCAAGATTTAAATCATTCTTCACATCATTTTTTAACTTTGCCTTATTTGTAACCAAGCTAATTTTGCCATTACTATCTATTTTTTGCAAAATGCTGCTGCCTATAACTTTTACAGTAGGTCCTTCGGGTCTGCCAGTCCTGATTTTATTGATTTTAGTCCTAGCATCAAGAGATTTCTTTGATATAATGTCTCTAGCATCAACTACCTTCTTTTTCTTTAGGATTATATTTTGTCGAGCATCCTGTACTTTCTTACGCACCACTCTCTTTTTGACACCATTTTTAGAGTTAGGACGACGTTTCGGACTTTTGTTTCTTGGATTTTGGGGCCTTTGCGACCTCAACCTGGTGTTCTTATTGCTGAAAGTAGAAGGCGGTAGAAAAATAAGGAAATAAGGTATCATTTCACAATTGAAACGCCCGAATGATAGTTTTACCTTGGTTTCTGCCTGGCCATCTCACCGAATAGAACACTAGTCGTCTATACTATAGATTTCACACCACAAAATTTTCACACTGGATAACTGATAGTAAATCAGAAATCCGTGCTATCCAGATGTTTTTATGATTTATAACTTTAAAATAATCCGTTTAAACGCCATTTTGCTCACGAAGACAAGACAAGACCACAAAACACAAGACAACAGACAACCACAACACAAGACAACGAAAACCACAAAACAAACTGCCAGTCACAAAACAGGTACGGTTACTGGCAGCAGCACAAAACAGGTACGGTTACAGCAGCAGTGGCAGCACAAAACATATACACTGGCAGTACTGGCACAATTCACAAATCGTACAAAGGTACAAAATGGTACAAAGTAACCGTACCTGTTTTGTGGTACAAAGCATGGCCGACTTTACTGGCCATATACAAAGCCAACGAAGTAAGTGTCAATACATACATATGGAATGGCCCATGGCCCCTTCCCATTTAAAGGCCATGATTTAAACAATGAACGACTTTTGCGGACTACATAAGAAAGAGGGGTCGGTGAGAGAGATAGAGCTAGACAGGGAAACAGCACGCATAAGAAAGAGAGGTCAGTGAGAGAGATAGAGCTCGTCAGGGAAAAAGCACAGCCACCTACCATGCAGCTCAAATTACAGTCCTTATTCACAATAAAATTTTGATTTCAGGCATGGCCGACTCTACACTAGGCCGGAGCCTTAGATGTGGCAACGTGGCTTAGCTGTCAAATAGGGGTCCGGTTACCGTAAATTGTTTTATAGTTTCAGAATAATAATTATTACATTTTATATGTATTAAGAGTTCATCTCGGTTGATAAATTAGGAAAAAAACTTTTTAGAACTACTACTACTACTAATACCACTTACATCTGATGTCTGGTTCATCGTAGTCAAACACTACAAAATAAAAATAAACGCAAACTGTTTCCTGCTGCCACTTTCACTTAAATGAGCACTCAATTTACTTTGTAAATTTTCACTTGAGCTAGAAAAATTCACTATTAGGTCACTTTAAAGCCATTCTTGCTGGTCTTGATTCCCTTTCACTATCAAATCTTTTCGTAGGTATGCCCAGATGCATGCCCACATGAGTTCTATTAATTGTCTTTTTCTGCGATATTTGGGAGGTCCAGAAAAGTGTTTGTAAAGTATTGTCTTTATTCTTATAAATATAACCAGCCCTTACGAGGAATACCGTTCACCCACTTTGGTTTATGTCCTTTATTGGAAGCACCAGAACCGCGCCGACCCCCGGCAGCGCCTGTGTGCGAAACCTATGAAGCGCCTCTTTTTTAACGAATCATCATAAAAAACGAATTTAATTTTTGAATGAATATTTTTAATTGTTAATTTTGACTGAAATAAATGTTCTCCTGTTTTACAGTACTTAGATAATATTATCATTAATATCTAAGTGTACAAAACTGTGGAACATTTAGGAATTAGGATACTAAATAGGTAAATCCCGTTCGCTTCTGCTTCCCAATTACTGCGAAAAATAAAACTCGAACAAAATTTAAACATGCTTTATTAATACAAAGAATTTAATACTTAAATATGAATAACAAAGACTTTTTTCTAAGAATAATAATACTAATATGACTATTACCTACATATGTTATGTTTAAAAAAAACAATAAGAGTCTTAACATTTGCAGGAATACAAACATTGTCTATTCCTTCCGTCTAATCTCTAAAAACGGCCGGATAAAAAGTTATTTTTTCTACTCAAAATTGAAAAAAATGTATATATTTTTTAAAATATCCCAAACAGAAGTTATAATATTTACTTTATACAAAATTAAGACATAAAAAGTACACACTTACCACTACATGAAGCGTTTTTTGAATCAGATTTAATAACACTTTCATCGATAACATGACTGGTAGCTGTCTCTAATGATTGTGTCGAAGTGGATGGTTGAGCCGTAAAATATTTACTTATTTTAGTTGCATTTTTATTACGTTCTTCTTCTTGTTTTCTTTTCCTTATTAGATTCTGGTAACCAGATAATTTCTTTTTTTTATCATGATTACTATCACTCATCGTGAAAACACGTTAAAACAATCAGTAGGTAACACCCAAACAATGATTATAAAAATTCAATGCGCACCTTACACACACACACACACCTATACAGGTGCTCGTATTTGCTGTGACATCCATGAATTATCCTCAATTGTGGCCTCATCCAAAACATACCGACTGTTAGAGAGAGAAAAATTTTATCATCACGTGACTCTTTCCCGTTTCTTTTTACACTCCGTGGTTATAGGTAGCTGTGTTCGCATGCAAGAACCTGACTTGTGACATCGATGTCACAGCAACTATAAAATTCACGTGTGTAACTTTCTGCTTCTGTATTTGTTGTGACATCTTTAAAGGGATGCCACAGCAAATACGGAATTGAAGTGTGTATAACGAGCTGCATAAAAGCTGTGTTAATAATATGACTTCAGACAATAACCACTTGTTTATTTTTGTAAATTTTATATCATTAGAGATGGAGCAATGAAATTCGGATTCTAGCAAATATCAAAATAAGCTGCTGAAACCAGAAATAAAGTAAAGCTTTATTTAAAAACCGTACAACATACAACACAAAACAAACAGTCAAATCTGTTTTCTAAGCAATCATTAGATCTAGTCTAACACTTTTTTCCTCTGCGACCTTTTTTTCGGGTCTCGGAGAGCTTTGTTTGGAGACACTTTATTGACTAGGGTATCGAACAACTAGGACAACTCGGCTATTAACATCTTTATCCTGAAAATCTTATGTCATAATAAAGTTGTTACCTAGCAAAATTGTAATGACATGACCTGCTTTAGCATCTCACAACTAATTGCTGCAGAGTAAATAAAAGGAAATAAAGATATTGTGCCAGTTCGGCCCTGTCCGCCACCTCGCGTTAGTCGCTCGAGCGAATTCGCAAAAACGGGCCGAATTCCAGAAACCTGCTTGCTGTGGCCGCCAGCGTCGAGAACGCGGAGAGAACGTTCGAGAGCGGGCGACAGGTATTATATAAGAAGGAGCAGCGCAACCGGACAGCAGAGTTAAGCAGCGAGTCGCAATCCGTGGTCTACCAGTCGCGTGCGTAAAATAAATGGTCAGTGAAATAAATAAGTAGAGCGAGGGACAAGCATAAATTAGTACAGTGACTGTAAATAAATTAGACTGATAGATGACAGGTTAAGCGTAGGCATACCAGTGTATAAAGTTAGTGTAAATAAATAGTTTAATCCGTACCAAGTGTCTTCCTGCCCAATAAAATCATAGACTTGTAACAGTGGTGTCAGGTGTGGGATAGACTGATTGATTGGGCAACATGGTACGGACAACTAAGTGAATAAACTGTCAAAATGGCAAAATTCGAGAGCTCGACGAACGTGGTGCTGATAGTAGTAGGTTGCAAGCCGTTCTCCAGGATCGACTTCGGCATATAATGATGGAAGGGGGTGAGGATCCAGAAGCCTTCATATTCGAATCACCTGAATTCGGGTGCGCCCAACAGCTCCAATCAAAAAACGAAGCAAGCTCCAAGCAGATTACTGCTGTAGCAAAGAACATCGAAGAAAGGATTGGAGCCAGAATCGACATCTTAGAATCGATAATGGAGAAACAAAAAGAAGATCTGCGAGACAACATCCTGCGAATACAGCTTCAGGCTGCAAGCGTAATCACACTAAGTGCAGGAGATTCGAGCAAGCTGAGATTAGAACTCCCTCAGTATGATGGTAACACGTCCTGGCAGAATTACCTCCACTAATTTGAAGCGGCCGCAAACGCTAATGGTTGGTTATCTGGTGAAAAGGCGACAGCACTGAGAGGCGAAGCTACAGATGTGCTTCAGACTCTATCACTGACAGAACGAGGGGACTACTTACAGCTAGTCAGACATCTGGACATGATATTTGGACAAGTCAGATTCGGTCACGTCTTCCACGCTCAGCTGAAGCATCGCTCCCAACGATTACACGAGACGTTACAGGACTCTGAAGCAGATGTAGCTTGCTTTGTTCAACTGATACATCCGACGCGACGGCTCCAGGAGATCTAATGGAGCGACTAGCTGTGTAGGGCATTCGTGGGTGGCCTGCGCGATGGCGAAATACGTCAAGCTGTAGCTCTGGCACATTCGGAACGTCTGGTGGTCGCACTAGCCAGAGATTTAGAATATGAGGCTGTAGGTTGTGAAAAAGACCTACCACTGCCTGGCCCGAGTTCCGGAATGTGAAGGTGAGACAGAAGTGCTGTCCCTAGTTGAGGAACTGCGGCGGGTAATTATCGAGGCCCATCCCAAGAAGGAAAGAGAGATCCGATTCTGGAATTGCGGCGAGCTGGGTTATGTTAGAAGCCGCTGCAAGTAAGAGAAGAAGACACTGTCGAAACCGGAAAAACTATGTCGGGCCGAACACAAGAGGCAATCCTCAACCCGCGTCCAGAAGGCCGGAGGAAGAACTGCTCGTATGGCCTACGTTGGGCAGCAGATGAAAGACGCCATGACAAGAAGAACCACCGTGGTGGATGATCTCTGGCAGCCTATCGAACTCCAGAAAGACCAAGAGGAGGATTCTAGCCTGACAATGATCAATCATCGAGTGGACGAGGGAGGACCAACGACCAAGTTCTTCACCTAAAGTTTCACTTTACTCGCCCACCGTCAAGTCCTACTCGGCTCAGTGGGACACTCTGGTGATGGAGGATGGAATCCTGAAACCAATGGAGGACAAAGGAGGGACCAGAGAAAGAAGACAGACCGTGATGGTACTAAGGGAGATTCGCAGCGGAACCAGTGGAGCTCATCTGGGCGTGGCCAAGACCCTGGAGAAGGTTCGGAAACGGTTCTACTGGTTTAGGTGCAAGGAAGACGTTAAGAAATGGTACAGGAATTGTACAGTTTGTGCCGCCAGCAATGGTCCAGAGAGGTGTACGAAGGCTCCCACGCATCAATACAATGTTGGAAGTCCCTTCGAGAGGATCGCTATCGACTACTAGCAAATGGGTCGAGGCTTATGCTCTGCCAAACCAGGAGGCCGCAACCCTTGCCGACGCTCTGGTTTAGGACTGGATTTGTCGTTTTGGAGTCTCGCTCGAGCTGCATTCGGACCAGGGAAGGAACTTCGGGTCTGCGCCCTTCCGGAACGTGTGCAAAGCTTTGGGGATTAGGAAAACTCGGACCACGGCGTTACATCCTCAGTCGGACGGCATGGTGGAGAGGATGAACAGAACGGTGAATCGCTATTTGGCCGAGGTTGTCTCGGACCGCCAACGAGACTGGGATAGCTGGCTTCATCTGTTCCTATTGGCGTACCGCTCCGCAGTTCATGATACCACGGGAGAGACACCAGCCAGTATTGTGTTTGGGCGAGAACTCCGGCTAGGATATCATGTATGACCTCATGTTTGGCCGCAAATCAGGGGACGATGTGGCAGGCGAAGGCTACGTTGCCAACCTTCACAGAAGAATGGCCGAGGTCCATGAGTAAGTTCGGCACAATACTCGCACCGCAAGCGATCGGATGAAGGTGACGTACGACGTAGGGTCCAGCGAAACAGCATACCAATCCGGAGTCCTGGTCTGGCTGTACAACCCTCAGAAAGACCGAAGCCCGTATGAAGTCGTCAAAAAAATCAACGACGTAATCCATCGAATCCAGAATGCCAACGGTGGAAAACCCAATGTCGTGCACTTCAACAGATTGGCTCCATTTGCTGGAGATGATGCGGGCACGCAAGTTAGAGAACTTGAGCAACTCAACCCGGAGATGAGCTTCTAAGATTTCATTTCATGGTCACTCACACTCTAGATTTGACCTAAAACCAACAGCATCAATAACAATCAGCGCCCATGTGAAACAAAATAAAAACGCCAAAATAAGGGATTATCGTTAGTATTATTACTATCGCTGCTAAAAGTAAGACCGTTTACCTATCTTTGGCTGAAATACGCGCTCTTCTCCAATGCTTCTCCCTTGGGCACCAAAGTGATGCTGATAGCAAAAGATACGTTTACACACTTTTACGCTCATAGTGAACTGTGTATTCTGTAGAGGGCGCTTCAGAACAGACTTTATAGATGATGTTACAATTCAGGATAAAACCTGTGTGCTACAAACCGAATTGTGACATCACATACACAATCGAGGAAAATATTAAGCACTGAGCGTAGACCAACATCGATGAACTCGTCGGCGGCGTTGCCAAATGGTCGTCCCGAAACAGTAGAAAGGATGGATTTAAATGATAAATTAAGAGAGTTATCGCATGTATTGCTGTGACATCGGGGTGTAAGATGCCACAGCTAAGGCAGAGGTCACAGTCCACGATTATTCACGCACACGATGTCACAGCAAATGCAGTACATAAACACACTTTCAATCAAATGATTGTTCATTTGTTTTGTTTTGCCTTAGCTACGTCGTTCGTTAAAATCGGAGAATACCCGTGACCCCACCCACCCCCGCTTGCGTCGCACGCATCGCACGCATCGCATCGGGTTGCGTTCAGAAACTCACTCATACTCATACAAACTCGGCGCCTCTAAGGTTTAAAATAACTAGTACTTTTTCTCTGGTTCAAAGAAATGCCGCCGTCTTAAGGTGGTTTCATGCAGAACACATTATAATTTCATTTTAATTATAAACTAATTATAAAAGGTTTGAAACCGTGTATTCTTATGGACCCTTTCACGCAAACAAAATGTACATTATACGGGACACAAACGTCAATTATAAATCGTAGTGAATGCCAAAAAGATCAGCTGTTTGTGTTTTATGGGAGTCCGTGATTCTAATTGAACGTGTGTTGACAGTGAGGAAATATCACATGGACTTTATTGAGTACTAACGGTTGCTGTCGTTAATTTTACTAGCAGTCCATATATAATTTGTCATTCTCTAGCAATATGAAGCATGTTTACTTGCGTCTAACTACTGCGCTGCATTCGTTCGTGATATATGATGTCATATTTGTCTGTAGTTCACGCTGAAATAGATTCGCGCCGCTATTTGGTACCATCTGATATCTGTCATATTATAATTCTGCGTGAAAGCCTTATAATTAAAATGTAGTGGCAGTTAAAATGTAATGAAAGTGAATCCTGCATGAAAGCACCTTTAACGTTGAGCTCGTAAGGAATGTAAACTAAAACTCTAAACGTAAAATGAAACCATAAACGTGAATAATAATAAACATTAAATATTGAGAGACTTGTTCAATAAGCGTTATAGATGTTTTGTTGTTTACAAGGCCTATGTTGCGCTTATTGTACCTACTTACTTGTCGATACTCCACTACAAAAAATAATCATATAGGTAACAAAAATTATTTAGGTGTCAGTGGCGGCGCGGCGCCCCTATTGTCTTGGCGCCTGTGTGCGCCGCACACTTCGCACACAGGGGCGGCGCGGCCCTGGGAAGCACCATTGTTAGTGCAACCTGGTACTACACACTTTGCAGGCATGTTTTATCTTTATAGTTTCGTTTGTGCAGGTAAATAATTAGAAACACATTAACAATCACCTTTCAATCTTATTTTTAGTGCAACCTGGTATTACACACTTTGCAGGCATCTTTTATCTTTATAGTTTCGTTTGTGCAGGTAAATAATTAGAAACACATTAAAAATCACCTTCCAATCTTCTTTTTTTTGCTTGTGTCCCTCTTGGTTTTTGAAATAAAGACGATATTATTATTATTATTATTATTATTGTTACCCAGTTATCTAAATCCAAATTTAGATTTTGGTTTGGGAACACAAAAATCTGCTTTCCAAATTTCCCGGTTGATTGAAATGGAAGGGATGACTGTGATGACACTGATGACAGAAGATAACGATGACGTCATTGACGCATGGCAGTAGAAAACAAATTGAGATACAAAAGAAATATGGCGTCTTGTTGTCAGGATAGCTCTTGATGAGAATCGAACAAATTCATGAAATTTTCATGTATTATGATGCATCAATCATTCTAAATTAATAAAAGGCAAACCAAAATATTCAAATTATATAGTACTGTAGATATTTTCAAGGAAATTGAATCATAAACCTCAAAAAATCAGATGAGAAGCTGGAGAAGTAGGCTACAAAAATGGACAGAGAATCTTTTTTGATATAAAGTGCTTCGAGGTGCGTTAGTTAGTGCAAAAGTTGTGATTATCACTTGTGATTGTCTGGGTAAGTGTCTCGATAGTTTGTTTAAATCACTGGTGTGGCATTTATTGCTTATTTTACATGGCAACCACTTTTGACCCACCCAAAACATCACCAAAAAACGCCATTATTTTAATTTCTTCAAGGTCACGGACGTCATATTAACAAAACTAAAGGAAAATATCGAATTTTTAAAAATCATTGTGACCCTCCAAACTGAGAAACTCAGAAAATTTTCCTGAAAATTGCTTTATAGTTTGCAAATGGCTAAATGTAAATGGTGATGGCTCCTAGTCATGCATGCCAACCCAAATGACAACATAACCAAATACAATCTATTCAAATTTTGAGTATGTGGACTTTCCTTAGGCCTCCTCAGCCTTCAGGCAATCCAGCACTGACTACTATGTGCTGGGTTCTTGAGAATCCGTAAAATGGAAAAGAGTCGACATGGCAAACATAAGGATAAAACTAAGAGATCAAAAAAGCGTAGACGTAGAGACGAAAACGGTTCGCCGAGTAATTCTATAGGTCCAATTAAACCTTTAGTAGAATACTCTGATGTTAGTTCAGAAGACCTTTCTGGACCTGAAGCTGGTGAAATACAGAGTGGCGAAGATGCGAGTCCTAACCCTCCTTACAGTGGTGAAGATGGTGAATTAGAAGCTGAAGATATGCATAGAAACAGTCATCTTAGATATTCCCGCATTGAGGAGGACATGACGCGAGAAATGTATATAAGAGAAAGAGAGAGAGCTCTGCTACTACACTCCCCAGGTTTGTATATCATAATTTACATAATTACATTAGCTTTAATTTATGTTTCTGTTTTGAGTAAGCATTTAGTATTGATGTTGAAGACAATATCAATCTAATGTATTTGAGAAAAAAAAATTATTTATATAGGGTGAGTCCTGAGTTTATACTTTTTTTTACTAGAGGTTGTTTAAAATAACTTTTTCAAATAAAATTTTTCAGAAAACTGATAAATAAGAGAGATACAAAAAAATAATGTATACCTGATATTGTGTATCAAGCCATATCTGGTCTGCTTACGTTTTTTGAATATTGCTAGAATAAGTGAATGTGGATATTTTAAGGTGACACCTATAATCTGGACCCCCCAAAACTAAATCCTGGATACGTGCCTGGCTATAACGTAAAAATAATTTCACTTAAATTTTGAGGTTTATACAGGGTGATTCATATCAAACTTACATGTTTTAGAATGGAACCCCCTATATATTATTGCATATTTGGATTCCTTGGTTAGTTCTAGTGTGACTTTAGTTAGTATTTAATATTAATAGGGAATAAAATCTGAAATAGGCAGCCGGATTTGTAAATAGTGTCCTCAAATCAACTAGGACATGAGGTTCTGTCCTCATAGAAGATCAAATAAAGATTTTAGATTTTTGTGGGTGAACCTCAGGATCCGGGAGTCCGAAATTTTCCATATTTGTTAAGCGAGACTCAAAATCAAAAAGGCAGCCAGATTTGTAAATAGTGTGCTTAAATCAACAACAAGGACATGAGGTTCCGTCCTCATAGAAGATCAAATAACGATTTTAGATTTTTTGCGGGTGAACCTCAGGATCCGGGAGTCCGAAATTTTCCATATTTGTTAAACAAGATTGAAACTCAAAAAGGCAGCCAGATTTGTAAATAGTGTCTTCAGATCAACTCGGTTACGAGGTTCCGTCCTCATAGAAGATCAAATAAAGATTTTAGATTTTTTGCGGGTGAACCTCAGGATCCGGGAGTCCGAAATTTTCCATTTTTGTTAAACGAGACGGAAACTCAAAACGGCAGCCGGCTTTGTAAATAGTGTCTTCAGATCAACTCGGACACGAGGTTCCATCCTCATAGAAGATCAAATAAAGATTTTAGATTTTTAGCGGGTGAACCTCAGGATCCGGCAGTCCGAAATTTTCCATATTTGTTAAACGAGACTGGAACTCAAAAAGCCAGCAGGATTTGCAAATAGTGTCCCCAAATCGACTAGGACATGAGGTTCTGTCCGGACCCATAAATATTGACATTCATACTACATTCCAAAATCCCATCTATCCTGTGAGCAGATGAATTTTCGAGGATAGTCATGTGATTCCAGATGTTAGGGATGTTGGAATATTTATGAAACAGCAAAGATCTTTTTTTGGCAATTTTGACATATCACGTAATCTGTTCTGTTTTCTCAGAGTCAGAGTAGTCGTACCCGTTAGAATGTCAATGCATACAAATAAAGCAGAATAGGTTATGTTAAGTTGTTAGCTGTCAAGTGAAAAATATCTCTTGACAGTCTTGACACAAAAATCGCTAAAATCTCAATTTGATTTCCGAGCAAAACGATGACATCCATGGCCTCGGGAATGCAATAACGGAACACAGATTTTTGTTGACAGTTTGATGTTGAGTGAATACTGAAACGCTACAGAGCAAATAGAGGGTTTTGATGGGATTTTGGAACGTAGTAATTATATAGCCCTGAGAGTATATCCCTTATTAGTTCGTATCTTTCAAACAGACAGCAGTATGTTAGTTTCAAAAATAACAAATCCGATAAAAGCGTCATCAAGCATGGAGTACCTCAGGGTACAGTTTTAGGTCCTATCCTTTTTTTGATATACATCAACGATTTACCTAACTGTGGTGTAAATGGTAAAGTGATCCTTTTTGCCGATGACACAACCACAATTAACACTGGTAAGGTCCTGAATAATTTAACAAAAAAGTCTTTAGAAAATATAGCTCTTGTACAGGAATGGTTACTTTCCAACAAACTGTCAATGAATACATCCAAATCTCAGGAACTAATAATTAGCACTAGAAGTCATGACAGTAATCTTATAGAACCCGTTAAATTTTTAGGAATTCACATTGACTCAAACATGACTTGGCAAACACACATTGCAAGTCTTTCAAAAAAACTTTCTAAAATCACCTTCATGATACGTAATTTAAATAACACAGTCTCCAAAAAGATATTATTGACAGCATATTATGCCTATTTTCAGTCTAACGCACAATATTGCATTTTAAACTGGGGCCACTCTCCACACGTTTCAAAAGTTTTTGCTGTTCAACGACGTTGTGTACGAATTATTGCTGGGCTAAACTACAGAGACTGTTGCAAACAAGCTTTTATCCAGCTTGGAATATTGACTATTCCAAGCATTTACATATTGGAGTGTCTATTGCATGTAAAAAAATACTCTGACCAATATAACAGACAAGGCAATGTTCATAGCTATGAAACAAGACACAGAGACCAATTAATGCCACATTTTACCCGACTGCTAAGGACAAGGTGCGGGACTAACTACTATGGCATAAAGTTCTTCAACTTATTACCGGAGCACTGCAGATTAATGTCTCCAATGACGTTTAAAAAAACGGTAAAGCAATATCTGATAAATAAAGCATTTTACAATATAAACGAGTTCTGTGATAACGATTTTGAAGATTGTATTAGGTAAAGCCTTAAGCCTTCTTTTTTAAACTGTTGTAATTTGTCCTATTAATAAGATATATATGTTGTTGTGTCTACTTTGTTCGATTTTTATCTTGACATGTGCAAGCATTTTAATGTATATAGCACCAATAAATTATTATTATTATTATTATTATTATATATCTGTGCACTATTCTGACATATCCAATACATTTGACATATGGTTAACGGACGAATAAAGTTATCCTATTCTATTCTAAACGCCCTTTTTATGTGTATAGGTCGTCGACATCGTTTGGATGCACCAATGGCACCCCGTTCCCCCACACCGCCCATTCTGATCCGCGAACGGCAACTGTCAGTGTCCTCGCGGTCGTCCCATTCGAGCGGCACCAAGCAGCGGGGGGCGGTCAGGGGGGCCGATTACGTCACCGTGCCCACCGATGCTTCGACGCCCACCGAGTCGGACAAGAAGAAGCGGAAACGGAAGGATAAGAAACACAAAAAAGACAAAAAGACCAAGAAGAAGAAAAAGAAGAAACAACGCAGCCGAAGTTCCAGCGTGGAAACTGTGGAGAGCGGCACTGTGTCTGACGGTAAGACCTTCAGGCTTATCTTGTTGAAATTATTCTTCCTCTTAGTATAGGCTCGTTCAGCATATTTTTTTATTGCATATTCTAAAAGGGCGTATTGAGTTTAGCAGCTGTGCAAAATTTCAGAATTTTCTGAGCTCGATTTCATACTCTAATAAATTATCAAAGTGCTGCAAACCGAAAACGCGCGGCACTAGCGAGTGTGCGACGGTGACGTCACTACACCTCTCCGACCGGCGCGGCGCGACATCTTGGCCACGCATTGTACGGGTGCTTGGTAAATAATAACGCTGCAACGCATCCTACTTGCTATGCAAGCTTTGCGAACTGCATACGCGTGTATTGGATAATTTATTTAATTGTTTCGTCGACACTGAATACTTACCAAGCTATTTGAATTCGTTGATACTGAGTATAATAATGGAAGGAGAACAGATGAAGAAAAATTATAAATATTGTATGGTTCCCCAATGAGAAAATAGGACAGTGACCACTCCTGATGAATTTTTTATTGGTTTGCCACGAAATATAAAAATCAGGAAATTGTGGCAAAGAGCTATGCGTAGGAATGAATTTGTGAGCGATAAGTCAATATAAGTATTTTTATAACTAAGTGAATTGTATTATTATCAAGAACCCGCATTTGTGAATGCCATTCTAAAGGTATGTTGACGTCAGTTGTTAGCAGATTTTGCTGGTACTGGTACACTAAAACCTAAGAGATACAAGTAGATTTTTTTAATCCAAATACTGAACTAATCATATACTTAACAATTATAAAAGCATTGGAGAAATCAATTCTCATTGATATGTGGAACGTGTAAAAGGCTGTTTTCAGTCCTGTGATGTAACCAAAATTCATATGTATTTTGATTATGTAGAAAAAATTGTTTCATTTTATATTATCTAGTTCTTTGTGTCTCACATTTCTGTATTTTGGGTAGAACATCGTGGATACTTAGCCTACAAAATATCCCTACCTCAAATGTGTATCTCAGTCTTGTATATTTTGTTTAAATTTGAGGAAGATGTTGAAAATTACATGTGTTACAAATTAATGAAAGATGTAAAACTCAAGATAAAACCGGAAGTAGTTCCGCACATTTTTGTTTGTCAAAAAGACCAACACGCTAGAGATCCTCGGAATGTTTTCCTTAAGACAACGAAAATGAGATTTAGATGAACCTAGTACCAGCACAAAAAAAAATTCGATGTTCGTCACCAAGCAGCGAATCTATTATAGCACCAATGTTTCGCAAATAGAGCTAGAACGTACTGAAGACAACGAGAGAGGGATCGTTGGAAGACAGATAAGTGAGTCCAAGTCAATATAAAGGCCAAAGTTATATCAAAATATGTTGAGTGCAATATACTAAGGCAGCCACTAAGGGAAGGCAGAAACAATTGCCATTTAAACATATCCCAAAATAATGTTACTCCTTAACCAGTGGTTCGAGTTCGGATCATCCAACAAGCAACTTGTAGAAAAGCGAACAGCTTTTCTTATACAAAATAATCCGAAAATTTATATCGGGATACCCAGTCACTCATTTTTTATTTCTCTATTTCCGTCAATCGACCTATGGCGCACCGATGATCGCTGATAAGCGTGAAACAGCTGTCTGCGTACTGGTGGATTGACGGAGATATAGAGCAACCCTCGTACCTAACTGTTTCATACTCTTCATCTTATAGGTAGTGTATCTGTAAAAACTCCGCCTTTACATCCAGTGACACAAGATACTTCTCCAGTTTACGAAGTGCACCATCGTCGACGGCACGGTCATCACAAATCAGAGCCCACAATCACAGTAACGGTAAATTGGTTTTTAATTTTACTAAGCTATTGGCACACCAAATCTACGGAAAAATGTTTTGCGGTAAAACTTGTTTAACCCTTGTTTTTTATGAATCACAGAGTTAACATCTCTAGAGGGAGCCTAATTTGAATATTGGCCAGCCAACATCTATAGCGCTATTGCCACTCTTCATCCGCTTCGAGTTTCTTCAAAATCCGGCAGTTTGAAGACAAAGTATTTAACTGGGTATTTAACTATACATTCCAATATACTTGCAATGTAACTGATTTACGTGAAGATAATTTGTATTGATTTAATGAAATCTCAAAAATGGTAAATTTCATAGCGGAATGTCGCAATAACTTCTAATATGTCGTAAATCTGGCAACCTACAATCGGCGTGCCCTTAAGCTGTCATGTGGCTGTCATTGTAGTTGTGATTATTGCGTGTGTCGAGATTTTTGTGATTTTAGTGTATATTTGACTGACTTTGTGACTGTGGTGTGAATTAAATTATTTATGAACAATATTGTCATAATTGCATGATGAGACAACAAAAAAGTGCATAGTTTGCTGTAATAGCGACGAATCGGTGAACACTTCTTATCATAGGTGAGTGTAGGTTTTGTTTTAGTTTTCAGTAGCGTGATATATGGGGATAACTGGGAACAAAAGTAACTTCACTCCAGTTTGAGGAATAATAATGTTTGTTTAATGTATGTTTTGTGCACGCATTACATTCATGTCTATCAACATGAATTTTCCAAATTCCACTATTTGAGGACGTGAAACAAAAATGTATGCCACATTTACTTACAGAAAATCTATCCATGAGAATTTTATAGAACTGATATTACCTAATGCAATTATTATATTTTATTGCTGAAGTAAAAACACGATGCAGCCATTCCAACAGGCTATCTTTCAGAACACTGTTAGATATGTTTTGAAAAACACTTCATGGTAATAATAAATTATCAACTGTTACAATGAAATTATAATAAGAGTAACTCTCTAAGTATTGCTAAATACTAATACAACTTATTGGTATCAGTTTGTAACATCACAGTAATAATTGAATCTATTAATGAACATGCAATTTTAATATAAAGTCGCACGCTACTGGTAATGAGTAACTCTCTAAGTATTGCTAAATACTAATACAACTTATTGGTATCAGTTTGTAACATCACAGTAATAATTGAATCTATTAATGAACATGCAATTTTAATATAAAGTCGCACGCTACTGGTAATGCCCTCAGGCTGTCAAAATTTCCGTTACATGTTGGCTGGTCAGCGACCTGTGCATTTTGTTGTTTATACTCCCTCTATAGATGTTAACTCTGTGTTATGAATCATTTGGGAATGCAAGAAATGCCTAACCCTTGGATTATAGAGAGTTCACAGAATTAATATTACTACCATATGGATCCTGTTTGAAAATATAAATTTCGTTTTTTACGATTATCAAAACAATTCTATTGTACAATAGATGGCGTATGCTAATTATGCATGCGGTTCTCTGTTGTGTATCTTTAGAGGTGAACATTTGGGTTCGCGTAATGCTTCTGTGTCATTCTTTATAGTTTTGTCTGATGGTTCCTTATTGCATAACAGGGTCCATATTCTATTTATTTATTTATTTTCGTATGGCTTACATGCAGCGTACATAACATAGATACAGGTATATAACAACCAATAAGTGATAGCACAAAAAAAAAAACAAAAATCACAGAAAAAAAAAATTACACATGAACATAACTAAATATCAATATCCAAGTTCCTAATCCAGTCAAGAGCTGCATCGTCAGCTTTCATAAGGTCGCTCCAACTTCCCCGATAAGAACGCAGGGGGCATTCGTCCCTAATGTGCCTGATTGTCTGGTTCGGAGCCCCGCAGTCACAGGCCGGAGACTCCGTGGCACCCCACTTGTGAAGTGAGTCCGCGCACCGGCCATGTCCAGTGCGGAACCTGTTCAATTTGACCCACAGCTTTCTGTCGAGTTCAGTGCCAGCAGTGTCATGGTTATACCCTCGGAACCACTCGCGCTCCTCAGAATTTTCAATACGTTGGCAGCTCTGATCCCACAGGTCTCTCACCTCGATATTACTGGCATCCAGCTGTTCCGCTTGCCGCACCGGGGGGTTCCGTGAGCGGAGTCTATTTCGTCGTAGGCTTGGTATGTCTTCCTGTATGGGTAGGTCCAGGTTCTCTTGTAGCTTGTGGTATTCCCTAAGCAGGGCCTCGCTCCTACGAATTGCGGGTGGGTATATGTTGCTCAGCAAAGGAAGCCAGTAGGTGGGTGTCGGTCGGATTGCTCCAGTTATCAGGCGCATAGTTTGGTTGAGCTGGACGTCGACCAGATTGGTGTGGCAGCTGTTTAGCCACACCGGGGCACAATATTCGGCTGTAGAGAAGACCAGTGCAATGGCTGATGTGCGCAGTGTATCTGCTGAAGCTCCCCATGTCGTTCCACATAATTTTTGAACAATGTTGTTACGCGTCTTTATCTTGGCAGCAGTATTTTCAAGATGTTTTTTGTATGAAAGGGTGCGGTCGAGGGTGACACCAAGGTACTTCGGATACTTGTTATGTCGAAGAGTGTTTCCATTAAGCTGCACTCTCAGCTCTGTACTGGCTTGTTTGTTGTTCAGGTGGAATGCGCATACTTCAGTTTTACTTGCACTGGGTTTAAGTCGCCACTTTCCGAAGTAAGAGCCTACAATGGCCAGATCCTCCGTGAGAATTGTCTCCGCTCGTTCGAGATCTTTGGTTCTACAGGCAAGAGCGATGTCGTCCGCGTAGCAGAATTTCTTGGACCTGGTGTTGGGGAGATCGGAGATGTACAGGTTAAAAAGTAGGGGAGCTAGTACGGAACCCTGTGGTAGGCCATTACTTAATTTCCTCTCCCTGCTTACGTTCTGTCCCATGTAAACGCGGAAGTACCTATTGCTCATCATGGTGTTAAGGAGAGTTGCAGTTTTTCGACATCGGGTTGTTTTTAATAATTTATATATCATCCCTTCTCTCCAGACTGTGTCATATGCCGCGGTTAAATCTACGAACGCGATAGATGTCTTCTCGTTTTCCTGGAAACCAGCCTCTATGAAGGTTGTTAAGGCCAGTACCTGGTCGCAGCAGCTTCTCTGTGGTCTAAAACCTGCTTGCTCAACTGGGATATGTTCCATGACGAGGCCGCTAATTCTGTTATAGATGAGCCTCTCCAGAAGTTTATAGGTACAGCTCAGCAGGGAGATAGGTCTGAAGCTTTGAGGAAGGTCAGCTGGTTTGCCTGGTTTCAAGATTGCCACTATTTTTGTTCTCTTTAGCTCTTTGGGCAGTAATCCGTTATCTAGGATGTTAGAGAAGAAACGGACCAGCCATTTTTTTCCACCGTTGCCCATGTTTATTAGAAATTCTGGATGTATGTTATCCAGGCCAGGTGCCTTGCCATGTTTGGTGTGCTTCAGAGCAGCATCCAGTTCATCCAGCGTAAAAGGCGAAGAGAAATTGGATTCATCTGGGCACTGGGCTTTTAGAGAGGTGAGCTCTCGTTTTATTCTAGATGTATGTTGTCTGTCGCGGGGGGCTCTGGAATTCTCGACTATATGATTGGCAATTAGGTTGCCCGAGATATCAGGCTTTTGGCGGGGTTTGTCGGCGGCTCCGCCAAGTTTACGCAGGAGGCTCCATGCCTTTCTGCTCGAGTGTTTGAAGTCAACACTCTCCACCGTCTCGCACCAGTGCACCCTTCTAGCAGCGTCAAGGCTCAAGAGGAGGTCATCCGCAATGTCGCTGTCGCCAGATTTGCTATACTCTTCATAAAGTTGTTCGCAATGTTCATTCCATCCCGGTATATACTCTCTTCTGTATCCACGGGGGATAAACTTCTTAGCAGCAGCTAGAATAGCCCCCACAAATCGAGAATAGTTCCCTATTTCTGGCCGAATAAAACAGATGTATTTATCTAGGTGGTCAGCAAAACTCCGCCAGTCAGCTTTGCGGAAGTTCCATCTGGGTCGCGGGACAGATCTTGCTATTGGGACAGAGAGTCCCACATCAAGGATCACAGGCCTGTGCTGGCTGTGTGGGAAATTTGGTATGACTTCCCTGGATGCAGGCATTGGCTGACCCCTACTGTCTCTAGACACAAAGCAGAGGTCCGGGTTGTAGTCTCTCCGCCAAGCGGCCGATCTGAAGGTTCCCAGATCCTTGGCATCGTGAACCAGGTACAGGTTTGTGTTTTCAGCCCAATCATTGAGCGCAATACCACACTCGTTGTCACGTGCATAGTTCCAGTGCCCATGATGACTATTGAAATCTCCAGCATATATCGATGGGTGGGCAGTAATCGGCAGGACGTTCGGTGGCCATGGCACATTTGGTGGTTTGTAAATATTGTGTATAATGGTTTCCTCCAATTGTATCGAGACATAATGGATCTCATTTTCTGTATTGGCTGAGATAAGGCTGGCATGCTCGATATTATTCCTCACGTAGGTGGCAACACCGTACACACCGTGGCATGTGGCGCCCAGAAGATCATAGCCATGGATTCTGCCTCTCCTGCGCAGGTCTTCCAGAGTCGGAGCGTGTGTTTCCTGGATTAGGACTATGTCAATGTCATAATCTAAAAGGAGCTTGGATAGGTATTCACTTTTAGCTCGACTAATGCCTTCTACATTTAAATGGCATACTCGAACTGAAGTGCCAAGTTTTTTAGTTAGTTGGGCCTGAGAAGGTCCATTTTTTGAGGTTTCTTTATCTAGGTCTGTCTGCATGTTTGTAGCCAGGAAATCCAATAATTGGTCTGGCTGCCGAGTCGCTCTAGCTCATTTAGCATTACCCAGGGTGCACGTGTAGTATTCTACTACGGACGCGAGCTAGTTTTGCACCCCTCCTACCCCTTCTAATCTCTGGCCAACACATGTTTACAAACCCAACACGTGTTTCGCTAGCTATGTGAGCAGCTTTAGCAGATTAAGGGCCGGTTTCACCGGTTCCTGATAAAGTGTCAGATAGCCTATCTGCCAGACAGCGCCATATAAGGCCTTTACGGAAACTGTGATCGAATTAACCCGATCAGTTGGATCACTGATCCTGGCGTTCGGAAAGTGATCTGGGATCGGCCAGAAATAGGGTTCACTCTTGTACAGTAAGTGATTGCGATCGGATGATTCAGATCAGTGGCTGCTTTACTTTACCATCTGTTTTTTATTGTTAAACTAACTTTTTCGTTGTTCGATGTCCGTTAAATTCATGGAATCATAAATCCCACTTGACAGCTGTTTGACATATAACTGATCTATCCGGATCCAGATCAGTGTTTCCGTAAAGGCCTATAAATAACATCGGCCTATCTGACATATAGGGTATTTGGCACTTATCAGGAACCGGTGAAACTGTGTAGTATTTTTTGGCGCAGCGCCAAAACGAACTCAAGCATCACCCCTTAAATATTAGCATGTCATGATGGACACTTTTACTACGTTCCAAAATCCCATCTATTCAGTGAGCAGATGAATTTTCGAGGATAGTCACGTGATTCCAGATGTTACGGATGTTGGAATATTTATGAAACGGCAAAGATCTTTTTTTGACAATTTTGACATATCACATAACCTGCGCTGTTTTCTCAGAGTCAAGAGTGTCAGGGTAGTCGTACCCGTTAGAATGTCAATGCATACAAATAAAGCAGAGTAGGTTATGTTAATACTACGTTCCAAAATCCCATCAAAGACCTCGATTTGCTCTGTAGCGTTTCAGTATTCACTCAACATCAAACTGTCAACAAAAATCTGTGTTCCATTATTGCATTTCCGAGGCCATGGATGTCATCTTTTGCTCGGAAATCAAATTGAGATTTTAGCGATCTTTGTGTCAAGACTGTCAAGAGATATGTTTCACTTGACAACTAACAACTTAACATAACCTGTTCTGCTTTATTTGTATGCTGTCATGCTGTCCCTTTATTTTAATCTATCGTCTAGAAGTGAATACAATGGAAAACTGAGTTCAATATGTTTTGGATGGAAATAATCAAATTATTACCGAAACTGACAAAGGGTCAGGTGTAAATGAAGGTGGGTACTTCATGAGAAAGGAATATTATTGTTACAGAGAACTGCTAGCAGCTCTATGCAGTTTTCATGATGTACTTATAATGATGTTTCTTGTTGAAGAAGAAGAAGAAGCTTTATTTTAAAATAGGATTACCCTAATACAAAATAAAGTAGTGATATATAAAAAAATACAAATTGGTTATTCCAAAATAATAAAATTAATACTAAAAAATAATTAAATTAGTGCTGATACTATATATACTACGCCAATATACAATGCCAATAATAGAAACCTCAATAATAGAGAGAAGTTAACTGTGAGTCTAAAGATTATCAGATGGCTCTTATGTACTTTAATAATTGTTGTTTAAATATTCTAAGCGACGAACTTTGTTTTATTGTAATTGGAAGATTATTGTAATCATTGAATCCTTTAAAAAATAAAGAGTTCATGCTACTTGTCTTGTTAGTTTTAGAAATATAAATAGTTTGTTTTCTGGTCTGATGTGCATGTATATCACTATTATAGCTGAAGCATTGCAAATACGTTGGTGCCATACCTGACACTATTTTAAAAACAAATACCATGGTAAGATAATATAGTCTTTGTGATACAGATAACCAATTAAAGGTTGACAGCATCAATTGAATAGGTGTATATCGATTCGTCCTTAAGATAATTGTCATCCCACGATTTTGCATCTTTTGTAACTGTGACAGCTGATTTGAGTTCATATAGAAACTACACACCCAGAAAATCATAGTATATTAGAGGCAAAAGAAAATAGAAGAAGAAATAGAACAAACAGCTCAAGCTCAATCAATCACATGTCCTTCCTCTTCTTCCTCCAATATGTGTATGCTACATAAGCGTAGAGCAGTACTCATCCATTCTTATATTTTCAATATTTGAATCTATTTGGGCTATGAGAAAACAGCACAGGTTATGTGATATGTCAAAATTGTCAAAAAAAGATCTTTGCCGTTTCATAAATATTCCAACCTCCCTAACATCTGGAATCACGTGACTATCCTCGAAACTTCGTCTGCTCACTCGATAGATGGGATTTTGGAACGTAGTATAAGTTGTTAGCTGTCAAGTAAAAAATATCTCATGACAGTCTTGACACAAAGGTCGCTAAAATCTCAATTTGATTTCCGAGCAAAACGATGACATCCATGGCCTCGGAAATGCAATAACGGAACACAGATTTTTTTTGACAGTTTGATTTTGAGTGAATACTGAAACGCTACAGAGCAAATCGAGGTCTTTGATGGGATTTTGGAACGTAGTAATTGTATATTTCTGTTATTCTACTATTCAATTTTAATTTATTCTTTGCCTTTCACGATTGGTACAACATATTATATTTTGGATCACCTCAAACTTATCCTCACGTCCCAACTATGCTAAAGTTTGTGAAATAGATTTTTGTTTATGAAGGTACCAAGAGGTGAAGCAGGTACTGTTACAATTGATCCTGGTGCGTGTTCTCCAGTATCAAATGACAGTAACATTGCCTCCCCAGAAGATCGGTATATCAGAAGTCCTACACCAAAACATTATTCTAGGAATAACCTGTCGCCCGGTGAGTATATACATACATGGTCTAGGAATAACCTGCCGCCTTGCTAATACAGGGTGTTAATTAAGTATGTTAACAAACTTTAACCACGAATAGTACTCCGAAAAATAGAAAGGAAATGTCATATGAACATGGGTCCGGAAATGCTTCCTAAGGGAGCTACGCTCCTTTGCATGGGGCACCCTGAAGACGGTTTTCCCTCGATATTCTCGAAACCATTCATAACAAAATTACGAAATTAGGTACGATGGGTAAACTTTTGACGCTGAATGTGATTCTGAATTCAGAATTTCATCATTTTAATCAGAGGCGTATCATACGGGAGGAGTTAAGGGTAAAAATAACCCCATTTTCTAAATGGTAATTTTTTGACATTTTGATTTTAGAATATGGTATTTCAGAGATTTCTACGTAAAAATGGTCTCTTGGTACATTTCGATAGGGCTAACCGTTTTCGAGAAAAATGCAAATTATTGAATACAATAGCCTGCATCGATTCAATAATTTGCATTTTTCTCGAAGACGGTTAGCCCTATCGATATGTACCAAGAGACCATTTTTACGTAGAAATCTCTGAAATACCATATTCTAAAATCAAAATGTCAAAAAATTACCATTTAGAAAATGGGGTTATTTTTACCCATAACTCCTCCCGTGTAATACGCCTCTGATTAAAATTATGAAATTCTGAATTCAGAATCAGATTCAGCGTCAAAAGTTTACCCATGGTACCTAATTTCGTAATTTTGTTATGAATGGTTTCGAGAATATCGAGGGAAAACCGTCTTCAGGGTGCCCCATGCAAAGGAGCGTAGCTCCCTTAGGAAGCATTTCCGGACCCATGTTCATATGACATTTTCTTTCTATTTTTCGGAGTTCTATTCGTGGTTAAAGTTTGTTAACATATTTAATTAACACCCTGTATATGGACAATTTATACGCAGTCTAGCCACTCGGCAGTCCGATTTTTCAGAATGCAATAAATCCATTTTGCAAGTGGTTGGACTGTTTAGGACCGGTTTCTCAATGTCCAGCTAAATATTTATCTGCAAGATAACAGCAACTGTTAGATAAATTGTTTAAAGAATTGAAGGCTAAACTGGGCTAAACTTACGAAGTCACGTAAATCTTATCTGACAGTTGTATCCATAGCAACGCTATCTGGCAGATACCTATTTGACACTTTAACTGGACATTGAGAAACCGGCCCTTAGTGTTTGTTAATGTTAGGCTAAAGCTAAAACCAACTCAATACTAAATGTTAGTATAGGATTCTAATCTTGAAAAACCTTTTTTTAACCGTTCAACTGTGTTAGGCCACTGAACATTTGATTAATATGCTCAAAAATTAACATCAATCAACTAAGAAGATTAAATCGGTATAATAAAATTGCATATTTACACATACTAGTTTCAATAATATTTTTCCCTGCACTAGTACTACAAGTAGTAACTTTTAGCTTGATTTATCTATTTACCTGTAATTGCATAAGTGATATACTTTATAATTATTGTATTCTATACTCCCTTGAATTGCTTTTTTCCAACAAAAATGTGTTTTTTTTTGTTTGATTTGTGTTAAGGTCAGCAAAGACAAGTTACTAACACAGATCACTAAACTATCCCAAACTAGAAAATATGCAGAATACTAAAAATTACTTTCATTGCTTTCATAGTCCTATATAACGACTTCAAAATATGAGTATTGTTTATTGATAATATTCGTATTAGATCAAACTACAATCTATTATAAATATGGCTAAGAATTGGTTTTTATTTTATTTAATTTCAAGAACTCTCATATTTATTGTTCATGACAGTGGTTTTTAAAATCGGTTGTTGTATTTTCATAAAAAATCATACCATGGCTCGGCAACTTTTTGCTTTGCTAGATGTAGTATTGTCAAAAATAGTTCAACCATGCCCAAATGAAAATAGGCGAGTGTAATGAATAAACTATTTTTCTCTCTGTTTTAGTATACCGTATCCCACAGGAAACAGTTATTGGTAGGTAGACTGCTTGCACCATTATACAGTTGTAATTCATGCTTCATGCTCACAACATTTTTCTAATCAGACCTCTCACAACATTGGTTATTTCAACTGTATATGATCGGCCTCAGTAGCAGATATTTTTGATACAGTGGCAATTAATATGAACGCATTGATATAAACCGCTTTTTTGTGACTATATGTGCTTTATATGTCCAATAGTCTAGCGGCCATACCGTTTAAATTAGGCGAAAATGGTTTAAATCAAAAACCTTTCTTTTCAAATGCTCTACATTTAGAAAATAATTTTAAAGATGGCGGACTTCCGGATATACCGGAAGTAAGTATCAACTTCTTTATTTTAAATGAAACACCCTGTATATTATTACGTTTTTGAATTCAGCATCGATTTTTAGGTCCAGTGTGTTAACCATTGTTTATGTGTACGAAGCCTATTTTCGGAGTTATTCAGCAATTTTTATAAAATTAAACTTTTGTAGTACTTTACAAGAAAAGTTAATATCTCGGAAACTGAACGCGATAGAGAGATGCGGTTTCCGGTTTTGAAACAAGCAAGAAACGTACCTGTGTCTCAGTAGGATCATTGTTTCAAAAGAACATTATATCAATAGACTAGCAATTTTCAAATTTGGAAAGTTAAAAACTTTTTTTTCAAATGGGATGGTATGATAGGTTTCACATCGGTGGATGAGAAATTAAATTCTCTTTCACTTTTTTATCTAGACACATGTGGTTCTATCTTTGATGGTTTTCAAGATATTTACGATTTTGTAATTATTGCGTAGAAATTGGAAAAATCGTAGTTGGCGTGGCTCGCAAACGAAACAATTGGCAGGAAACCTTTCATCCAAAGTGTTTCGACCTCTAATGCTAAAATGTGCTTTCGCTCCATCTAACTGTAACCACATTATTCTTAAAAACTCCAGTGGTGAATTTTCCAACAGGTTTTTCTAAATGAAAATTTGGAAAACATTAGTTTATTATGCGGTTTCATAATAATATCGCTGCAATTTATAGGTAGAGTATAAGTGTGTGACCCGTTTCAAATTTATGAAGTTTACAGAAAGAGGAATTTGCAAATTATTTCAAGTAATTTGAGATTACTTCCCAACCAACTTCTCCTTCATACCTTGATGGAGAAGATGAGTTAATCTCGTTAAAACGAGGCTTGTAAGCTTGCCACTAAGTCTGGGACGCAAAAATTAGGGAATAATTTTCATTTGTCAAATCAAATTACTTCGGTACTTATAACAAAACGTAATAATATACACCGAATATAGTCAAGCTGAACAACAATGAATGTAGGAAGATGAGCATATAAACTATGAATTCTATAGTTATATTCTACACTGGATGATGTTGACAAACAAGGCAATACCTTTTGTGAATGAGGACCTTCATTTATGCAAGTAGAGCTGTTGAATAAACAGTTATGGGAGTTTGATCAAAGTACATTTCACAGCTTTGAATGTTTTTTATATCAAAAAGCGTATTTTTGTTTTTTTTTTATATTTACATTAAATTTATTTTGTAGTAAGTGTCGCCCTCTACAAGTGACATCTGAACTAAGAGCAGATTTTAATTTCTTGCCTCAAAAAATCCCCGTGGTTCTAATTTCGTGCTGTTTATGAATTGTTAGGCAAAACCGAAATAATAATATTAGTTATAACTTTGACAACGTGTATTCCGGTTGTTATCAACAGGTACGATTGGTTAAATCTCAATATTTTTTCCCAAAGAACCTGCAGTTTTGCAGTGGATCATTTCCAGACAATAATGATAACATATTAAATCTTTCTGTTGATGTACAGAGCAAGTTAAAAGCCTGTTGGATATCACAACAATAGGGTACTTGCAGAAAAAATATTGTCGTTTACGCGTTCCTTAGAGCCTAGTAAACATGACAAAATCACTTGTTTGGTTTTTTGGAATCGGCTGTGAGAGATATTCGAAAAATTATTTCAAATGCCGGAAAATGCCCTGCAAACAACCTCTGACGTCAGTGATATCGTATAGTGATGGGATGTAAAATATTAATATTCGATATCGATAGCCAGTGCTAACCTAACATTTTGACATTGACCATTATAACCACAAAATACAGGCACACACAAAAGTACAAAAGTCAAAAGAATAAAAGTTAGGCTAGATTACTAATTCACTTTGTAGGGATGGGCTTGAATTAGATTCTACCTTTGGATTCATTCATAATGGGATGCGCCGAAATAAAATGATGGCTTCGATTAGTTGCGAATCTCGGTCACAAACAGGATGGACTGTGATACCTATCAGATATAAAAATGTATTGCAACGAAAATTCTAGTGGGTTAATTGCCTGTTTCAAATATGTTTAAGTATCAATACATTGAGTCGCATTGTTAAAGAATTCAGATCATCTCTAGTTTGCAGTTGAATCTCACTGAGCTGCGCTGTAGCAGTATCGATTGTCGATATCGATAAGATACCTGTGACGTCAGCCCTTGTTTTAAGTCACGTGGAAACATTTGAATATATCCTTATTTTATTTTGCAAATATCTTTTTTTAGCCGTCAGTAAAATCATGTTTTTTGTTTCTTACTGCTTCTTGATATGGTTTTCTTTACGCTATGTATACTCCCAAGACGATTTCACGACCTCTGCAAGTACCCTATTCGCTAATTTCATTTGATTGCTGCAAAATAAATGCAGTAAGATAATAAACCACAAAGTTTATCTCTGCAAATGCCAAATCGTGAAACGTACTTTGCTCTTCGATGGACTGGAATGAATGCTGATTTTTCTATATTCCAGTGGACACGCCCCCACAGAAAGTCTATCGGGATTATCACTACCCTTCTGCGCGGGAATCCCCTCACACTCCGCCTTTGCATCACGGTACAATCAAGTACGACCGGTACGGACTTCTAGAGGAAATTAGGGTTATGCGTGGTTCACCCATCGTTGTTGACGATAGGCGGAGCGTTTCTCCAGTAGTTGTAAGGTCAGTATAACTTTCTGAATTCAGAACAGCGATTCTTAACTTTTTGGGTGGCGTATGACCATATTTTTTAATTGACTAAGTACCAACTAATTCAAATACATGACAACTGAAAATACTACCTAGTAGTGATGTCAAACATAAGTACATTTTTGTATTACCTATACCGGGTAATATTGTAAAAAGTAACAAGTACTCTATTGAACGTTTTAGAACAACACAATACAGCATATGGTCTTGGTATTAACTACAACAAGACCAAGGTTATTATAGAAGATAGAGAGCATGACAATCATCGAGAAATAAAGTCAATAGGCCGTTGTGAGGTAGTTTAAAGTTTTGTGTACCTCGGTTCTTTGATTGATAATTCAGGTAGCTGTGAAAATGAGATTCGACGGCGCATGCAACAGGCACGTGTGGCCATGTCAAAGCTTACTAAAATATGGCGTGACCATAATATCACTAAAGCTACCAAAATGTCGCTGGTTCAGTCCCTTGTGTTCTCCATATTTTTGTATGCCTCGGAAAATTGGACTGTTAAAAAGGCACATCGAGCTCGCATAGATGTTTTTGGAATGTGAACGTGGAGGAGAATGCTGAGAGTTCCGTATACCGCCCATCGAACTAATTTTTCCATACTGGATGAACTCGATAATCCAAAGAGACTATCCTCCATTGTGTCGATGAGAATGCTTACACTCTTCGGACATATTCACAGAAGCGATAATATGGAGAAACTTGTAGGGTAGTAGTTACAATATTGACATCACTACTACCTAGATAAAGCAAAACTTGTACGATATTGTTTTTTTTACATGCTTTGGTTCAATAATCAACCGAATAGTAAATACCTATGCTTTGTTTTAAATTTGTAGTTTGATTCATTTGATGTGATATTCGTTATATGAATTTCATAAAACCCTCGTTGCAAATGATACGGTCTGATTCTAAGTCTACTTTAAAGCTCTTAATACTAATCTCCGTGGTGCCTATGTATTTTTTTTATATTTGATCTATCCCCACATCATATCATTGGGTATGTTTTTAAATAGAGATACAGTGTGTCCCAAAAAATGGTGTCAAGCGGAAGTTCAGTGATAGAGCACACCTAGAAGTATCTGAATCACCCCCATATATGTTATGCAATTTTTTGTAGTTTCCGAGTTATGAATTTTTTTCTGAATTTTAAAGAATTCTCTACCTCGACAACTTAAAACTGTTCCAAAAGAAAAATCAAAAAACTTTAGCAAATTCTCTTTTTTGCTAATTAATCTTTAAGAGTTTACTGTTCATTACATAAATGAATCGGCTTAGTACATCTGATGAAAGTCATGAAAATTATAGTGTAAAGTGAAAAATTTACGTTTTGTTAATTATGACTTAGATTTTCGACTCGCAATTAAAAATCTAAAGAGGTGATTTCATGATTTCTATGCAGGTCTAAAAACTTCTTCAGACTCTCATAATCATTAAGAAAACGGAGTACTTAATGGGGCTACTTTGTCTCCAGTCGACCATCAACGACAAGAGGAGGAGATTTCTTGAAATATGCGATGGGATTTTAAATGAAACAATAACTAAGTTTAGGGCGCTAATAGCCGAATGATTGTCAGTGCCTCAATAAAACACATTCAGTGCGAACAGAATATTGATAGATGACCTGTGTCACTTTGCTACGATTTCTTTTTTGTAAGTGGGAAATTGTAAAATGAAACTAAATTATCAAATTTCTTCACTAAGTTTATTAAATTTCACAAGAAATTTTCAAAATGTCTACCTTCCTGTTCGATGCATAATCTACATCATCTGAAAAAATTGTTTTTTAAATTAACAAAAGCTCTTTGATTATTTTTTATTGTTTCTTCAGCCTGTGTTGATTTGTTGCGTAATTCGCTGATGTTTCGACATCCTTTAGCATAAACTAGTTTTTTGTAGTAGTCCCAAATAAAAAACTCTATCGGATTCAAGTCCGGTGACCGTGGCGGCCATTCAGTGGGTCCATCACGACCTATCCATTCCTTGCATAGTCTCTTGCAAAAAACAGCATCGTTAAATTCAGTTGTCGTGCACCAAAGGTCCGTAGGAATAGCCAAATAGTCAGACAACAGAAACAACACCAATCCAAACATAAGCGTATCGTTTTAAAGCCGCAAAGACAGGCAGACGACTGAATAAAGGCAACGAAAACAACTTATGCAATGACACATTTTGAAAAGACGTCACAACAATATCATAGCTATATCTTTCTAACATCGACATCGTTTACTGCGTTAGCATTAGCCCTTTTCCTTGGCGCTCAGGTAAAAACCGGTTTTGAAGAATGCGCTCCTTGTGGTTTTTTAGCAAGAAATAGGATCTTTTTTGATAAATGTTTAATCTATGCAACGTTTTTAACGTTTATTATTGCGGTACTGACAATCAATCTGCTATTAATGCGTTAAAATGATGAATTGAAAGACACATAGCTAATTTCAAGAAATCTTCGCTTCTTGTCTTTGAGGGTCAATTGGAGCGAAAGTAGCCCCATTAAGTACTAGTTTTTTTCAATGATTGTGATAGCTGAGGGTTTGAAGAAGTTTTTAGATCTGCTTAGAAATTATGAAATCACCTCTTTGGATTTTTAATTGCGAGTCGAAGATTTAAGTCATAATTATCAGATCGTAATTTTTTCACTTTACACTAAAATTTTTATAACTTTCATCAAAGTTACGAAGCCGATTATTTTATGTATGAACAGTATACTCTTTGAGATTAATATTACCAAAAAAGATAATTTGGAAAAGTCTGTTAATTTTTTGGAACAGTTTTAAGTTGTCGAGGTAGAGGATTCTCTGAAATTCAGAAAAAAATTCATAACTCGGAAACTACAAAAAATTGCATAGCATATATGGGGGTGATTCATATACTTCTCGGCGTGCTCTATCTCTGGACTTCCGCTTGACACTATTTTTTGGGACACCCTGTATACGTGTTTGCTTTTTCGCTATCAACAGGACAGTATCGTTGACATCGGACCCACCGTTGAGTTCCAGTCATCACTCTCACCACCATTCAGCGTCTCACCACCATTCGTCGTCGAAACATCGCACCCCCTCTCCAGCGACGGCCAGGCGCCGAAAGGAGAGGGAGTCTTCACACAGGAAACATAGGAGGGAAAAAAGTGGGAGGACAGTCAGTGGTACGGCGGTTAGGGGAGCGGATAAGGTTAGTACAATTTTGTATGGTTTAACCAAAGACTAGGTAACTAACAAGAGGAGACAGTCAGACAGAGCGAATAAAATTAGACAGAGATAGAGCTACACCCAAATTTAAAGGGCCTCGAATTCGCCCGAGCTGACCCGAGCTAGTTCGGTGTCAAGCGTTGCCACATTGAGGTTTGTATTCGCATTTCCTGCGACGTCATTATTTGGGAGATTGAAAAAAGTAGAAACACTTCGTCGCAATATTGATAATTTAGATATATTTTAAACCTTTTTTTTTTATTGACCAAAATAAGTAGGTACCTATCTAAATTTACTTTCATTCATAATATTCAAAGATGCGTTTGCTGGTGGTTAATAGGTATTTTATTATGTCATTGTAGCACGTCAATATTATAACTTTATGACTGAAAAAAGATTTGAAGCTAATGACCAAAGCAGTCGATGCCGATGACACTTGACACAGAATTTAAAAAAAAGAAAAAAAGATTCGTTTCACCATTGGAACATACCACATTACAATATTGTTTTTATTTTAATATTCGGTAAGATCCGTTTTCGTTCGGTGATATATTAATACAAACATTTACTGGTATCTTTACTTAATATCATATCTGCTAATTCTCCTGAAGTAAATATAATCAAAAATACACAATGTAATGGACCTAGAGATTTTTACGATAGACCTACAAGAATTGGCAACGGTGCATCGATTCCACGTTCCACGCCAAACCAAGACCAACCGCCGTCCGCCATTGCGTTTGATTTCGTATTGCGTTTTGTTTGTGATTTCGATTTGTATCATTGTGTTTTTAAAAACTTTTGTTTTATTAATTTGTTCTGTGTGTTTGTTAAGTTATGCTATCACCTCCTTAATATGTGTTTTAATTCCTTGTCGCCTTTTATTGCAACAAACTGGTCCATTCATTGAATAACATGCGTAAAACATAAGCGAACTGTGCTCTGACAGCTAATAAACAAACATTTAAAAGAGATTGTCAGAGATAGGTATTATAATTTATACTTTGAGAAACGTCACAGACGTCGCGAAAACGTCAGTAAACAGTAATAAACAGTTTTTTTTTTGTTGTTTGATGCATTTGGTTCAACTTATGGGCCAGTTTTTGGCAATAATTTGGAAGAGACAAATCACAGGATAAGTTTCAGGACCCATATTCCTTGTCACTAAAATATTCATGACCCAAAAAAAATTTGGTATTTTAACTCCAAATTTTCCTAGTTTGGCACTTTTTGACGGTCAGATCTTTAACAATCACAACTGTTGTGCAATCGTTCATATAGAGTAATGAAACAGAATTTACTTAAATTATTTATTTATTTTCAATCCCTTCAGGATACATTCCGTTTAAGCCATATTGAAAGTAAGGGTATTACTGAAAAACGGAAATGGCAACATTGCTTTTTCCCACTAATTCAGGTATTGCGAGACATCTGGTAACTACTCCACACCCAAATTTAAAGGTCCGAGGTCAATGGGAGCGGATTGCAAACATAAAAGGCATTCCGCCGGGTGTCTCCTCTTGTTAGTTACCTACTCTTTGGTTTAACTATTCTGAACTGAACCACATTTCATTCAAACTGTTATACCAGGGTGCATTAATTGTATGCCAAATCACGTAATAAATAAACGCAAAACGTGCCCGAAAACCATCTGAAAGCCCCCGATACTCAAATACAATCGACCAAAGAAATTACTGCTTGACGGCGACACGCCGCACAAGCGGCTAGTCTTTAATATTTAGCCGATCGACTTTGGACACACGACGCACCGGCGGATAGAAGACCCTTTTTTTGCTGCTAGTTTTTTTCACGCCGGGGAGACCATCACTTATTTGTAGGAAATACATTAGCGGCGCGAGTATTGTCCCATCAGGAAGCGAATTTATTGAAATGAAAGTATTTGATATGTATAGTACGCGTCAGAAATATAAAAGCTGTTACATTTTTTGTCCTCCTACCGAGTGCCGACACTACAAAGGATCCCTTAATCCTTCAAAAGAAGCCCGACGATTGGGATAACCGTTATCCCTTTCGGCATGATTCATTGCCCTGGCGATAAAGCTGGCACCGTCATTTTTATATTTGTAGGTAGGCATGTCGAATAATTCCATAACAATTATTAGACTTATTCTATCATAAATATGCATTATGGATAGTGTAATTTTGTGCTGTCTTATAAAAACTTCTTAACAAGTTGATCGTTTAAAATGTCGAATAGCTATATTTATTTGAGCTAATGTTAACAGTTTCAACTTCTATGCATAGCAATATAACAATACTTGGACGATTTCACAATCACGATGACGGAGGTGGATGAGGTGCTTAAACTTAAAATCAAGTATCAAAATACGCTTTGTTTGGAAATGCAGGAACAGTCGTGATATAGAATATGTGATGCTTGAACATCTATGGTAGAATTACAGTATGTCAAAATATGTCGCTCATGACTAGTGTCGGTATAACACAATTTTTATTTTTCTTACATTTATGAATTCAGCTAGTTTTCAAATATATTTTTTGTTGTAATATGATCCAGACAATAGTTGAATATCAGATCAAATAATGTCTTGCAGACTTATATAAAGTGTTATTATATTAGTGCTACAATATGGTATAACCTAAATTCTTTAAATTGATTGAATATTGCATGTCAATGTGACAACTGACATGACGTAAGGCCGCTTGTTTGAGGGAACTGGTAATTTTCATGTTATTTTTAACAGCCATTTGCTGACAGTTTATCGTAACTGTTATTGTGGCATTCATGAATTGTTATTCTAATTGCATTACTGTCGTTTGCAACAAGTTAAGTACGACTTTACATATCCTAGAGCATGAAATATTTAAATACCCTTTGTAAATAAGTGGCATGTATACTGATCGTAGTATTTGTTAAACGATGAAAAGATAAATATTAAAGACCTTTTAGAGGCGTAAAGTGAGCATGCGTATTGGGAAAAGTAAATGTGAAATTCCAATAAATATTTTCTATGTAGTATGTATCTATATTAATCTCCTAACGAAAACAAAATATATCTGTCCCGCCGCCCAAGCATTTCAAAGTGGACGCCGCCGGTTTGCCGGCGAGGACTTTTTTAGGTGATTCAATTCACAATAGTTAAACCATACATCAACAATTTTCCCCGGGTACTTCAGTGGGCTAGTATCATGATTTTTTTATGACTGGATATGATATAGTATGGCATAACAACCTTCTCATATTATTCCGCGATTTTTTTTTTGGGCACGGGAAAGTCGAGAGAATATTTGAATTCCTCTAGTCGCGTGACGTCATGGAACTATAGGAGAACAGTCAATCGGATGACAGGTATGTGTGCTGTGTTGTCGTTCTAACTTAAGGGGCCTGGATACACACATTTATACATACGTATTTGCCATGTAAAACACGGACTCACAATTTCTCGCATAACTCACTCTGTTTTCAAACTACATATTAATATTTCAGAAGGCGATAGTTAAGACCTTAATGAATGACAGCTATTTTCGATTTTCTCAAAAAAGTTTTTTAATGTGCAAAAAAACTCGCAATGCAAAATCATACATTCTATAAATGCCTGTAATTTAACAACCAAACACCATATCAAAAAAAGGCTAAATAGTTGCACAAGCGCAAGCTTTCTTCTTCAATTTGCTCTTTGAGTCATTACTGTAAGTTTAAAGGTAACGTCAGGAGCTTGGAAATGGGAAATTCATTTTTATGGTGACCTTTGGACCTTACCTTTGGACCTTTTGACCTTACCTTTGGATTTTTGGACTTATCTCCCCTCATCTTAGACACACACACTGAAGAAAGGGAACAGGCGGCCACGCCTCCTCGCTAACACGGGAATACGTCTTTTCTTGGTTCTCAATTTCGCCCGCTATACCCTAGACCCTTAAGGATAGTAGTTGATAATGAGGCTAGGCGTCAATAAGTGAATCCTAACTACCAAACATTACTCATAAATATGGCGTGGCCATGAAATCATCCATGATTTGCGACTGCTGCTAGGTTCCCCTTTCGCGAATATTTATTGTTTATATTTAGTAAAACAATCTTGGGATACGGTCAATTATTATATTTCCAAAATATAGAATTTTACGACGTTTCGACGCTTCTATTAGGCGTCATCTTCAGGTATTAAAACTAAAATAATATCAGAATTGTCAAACAGATACAAAATGTCTAACATTTACAATTATTTTTTTTTTTTTAAACAATTATATATCGAGGGAGGAAGGTAAATATTGATAAGATGGAAGAAAGTATAGGCTATGTTCCATTTATTAAATTTGTATATATGCATGAAAGATTGCTTGTATCTGTCCTGAAATTCATGGTGTTAGAACTTTTTTTTATATGTATCATCTCTAAGATGTTTCTTTTATACCAATCTTTCTCTTTGCATAAAGTTCTAACGTTGTTAAAATCGATGGTATGTTTATTTTCTATAGCATGTTTGCTGAGGGCGGTAGAATTCAGGTTTTTATTTTTAATATCATACTTGTGTTTATATATGCGTTTATTTAAATATTGTTTAGTTTGTCCTATGTATAAGTTGGGGCAATCTTTACAAGGTATTTCATAAACCAAATTGCTATGCATGTCCTTTTCTAATGCAGGTTTCAGGCTTGAAAATACTGCACGGGTTGTTGTCGTGGCAGTATGGGCAACATTTACGTTAAACTTATTGAACATTTTTTTCGGAGAGTCCAGGTGTATAAGGCATTGAAAAATATTTCTTTTTATTATTATCATTATTTGAACGTTGCTGGCGGTTATAAAGTTGATGAACTCTCTTCTTGATAGTGCTAACAGCATGCATTTCAGGACAGATACAAGCAATCTTTCATGCATATATACAAATTTAATAAATGGAACATAGCCTATACTTTCTTCCATCTTATCAATATTTACCTTCCTCCCTCGATATTTAATTGTTTAAAAAAAATTAATTGTAAATGTTAGTCATTTTGTATCTGTTTGACAATTCTGATATTTTATTTTAGTTTTAATACCTGAAGATGACGCCTAATAGAAGCGTCGAAACGTCGTAAAATTTTATATTTTGGAAATATAATAAGTGACCGTATCCCAAGATTGTTTTACTAAATATTTGGTACCGACGGTCAGGATTCAAAAAGCAAAAAAATTTTATTGTTTATGAAAGTTTATAGGTTGTATAATTTTCATTAGAATTCAAGTACAAGGCGCAGTAGGAGCCCGTTGGTCAAAAGTAGTAGACGAAGTCGATCTAGCAGTTATGGAAGGCGGCATTATAGCCCGTCACCTAGTAGGAGCGGTAGTAGCAGCAGTAAAAAGAGAAGAGGTAGCAGGAGTCCCAGGAGGGAGAAAAGCAGCAGGTATGTTGGGCTCTTCAAAACAATATGACGTTTTTGGTTTTGTGCTTTTTAGGTAGGGTACTTGCAGGTATCGTGAAATCGTCTCGGGAGTATACATAGCCTAAAGAAAACCATATCAAGAAGCAGTAGGAAACAAAAAACATGATTTTACTGACGGCCAAAAAAAGATATTTGCAAAATAAAATAAGGATATATTCAAATTTTTCCACGTGACATAAAACAAGGGCTGACGTCACAGGTATATTATCGATATCGACAATCGATACTGCTACAACGCAGGGCAGTGAGATTCAACTGCAAACTAGAGATAATCTGAATTCTTTAACAATGCGACTCAATTTATAAATACTTGAACATATTTCAAACAGCAATTAACCCACTAGCATTTTCGTTGCAATACATTTTTATATCTGATAGGTATCACAGTTCATCCTGTTTGTGACCGAGATTCGCAACTAATCGAAGCCATCATTTTATTTCGGCGCATCCCATTATGAATGACTCCAAAGATAGAATCTAATTCAAGCCCATCCCTACAAAGTGAATTAGTAATCTAGCCTAACTTTTATTCTTTTGACTTTTGCATTTTTGTGTGTGACTGTGTTTTGTGGTTATAATGATCAATGTCAAAATGTTAGGTTAGCACTGGCTATCGATATCGAATATCAATACTTTACATCCCATCACTATAGGATATCACTGACGTCAGAGGTTGTTTGCGCGGCATTTTCCGGCATTTGAAATAATTTTTGGAATATCTATCACAGCCGATTCCAAAAAACCAAACAAGTGATTTTGTCATGTTTACTAGGCTCTAAGGAACACGTAAACGACATAATATTTTTTCTGCAAGTACCCTATTGTTGAAAGGAGGCGTAGTGTGTAGAGTAGATATATTTATCGACCATAATAAATCTGATTAACATTTTTATGGAAAGTTTGCAAATGTATTTAATGAATCGAAATACTAACATTCTCCTGTTAATACTTACAGCTGATATATGACGTAGTTTCTACCAACATATTGTCATCGGCACAAGAAAAGCACGTAACTCCACGTTTTCTGCAAATTAACATTTTGCTGCCATCTACTAGATATCTGCTTAATCTATTTTCAACATACCATTCAGCAGTGGCATACCAAAACAATAATATCACATTTATCATAATACCATCAATGAAATAATGTGTACTTGAATTTGTTTTTACGCTCTCCTGTAAAATTCCTTAAAATGGAGTGACGAGCTTTTCTTGTGTCGACGACGTATAAAGAATGTACTGTTCTGAAGTGCGTGTAGTTAAAGAAATAATATTGTTGTTCTTCCTAAGAATAACATTTGAAAAAATGAAGAGAGCAATACTTCCTTAGCCTATTGGCGTGGACAGTAGAAGTTGCAGTGCTGTATGTTAGTTACGTGTATTTTCACCTTAAAACCTATCGGTTAAACGCATATACGTAATCTGCAGACGCGCATGGGATATCCGCGTGATTCGGCTTTTTAGGTTTAAACCGACCAATAGAAAGACTAACTTTTTCTTAAGCGGTATCTATGGTTAACAGAATAAATACTTCTTATTTTGCGTAACATGCAGATGCTCAAATGTCCTTCCGCGTCTCCAGATTACAACGCGCTGGTTTTTTTTTCAGGAGCCGTCCGACCTTACTGTCCCCGTCAATACTTAAGCCTTAAGGCCTATTGTATTATTGCTCCTCTCATTTACAGTATACACTCCAGCAATCTGGATCCCTGCATAATTTTATGCAGTTTACCTACTGGTCCTGGTGCTGAGCTGTACTCCATTGGTTCCAGCTTGGTCTTCCCAAAGAGATGTTGTCTCTTGTGATCTAACGCTTCGCACTCACAGAGCACATCTAGGGCTGACTCAGTTCCTCTTCCACACAATCTGCAGTTGAGGTCTTCATTGTAGAGTCCCATTTTATTCAGGTGTTCCTTCAGGCCACAATGCCCTGTGAGGAGACCCGTCGTTATTCGGAGCTGATTTCTACTCAAGGAGAGCAGTGTTTCAGCTATTTTCTTGCATGGAGCTTTAATGAATGTTTTTCCATGAACACATCCTGGCAACAAGTTCCACTGCTCCTTGTGCTGATGATAGTCTTGCTAGCTCGTCCGCCCTTTTCATTGCCTCTTATACCTGAGTGTCCAGGCACCCACTCCAAAGTTACTTGTTGTGTTCTGCCAGTCTTCCCAGTTCTTGTAAACATTCCCAGACTAGAGCAGACGTAACTTTGGCCGCTTCTAGTGCCCTAAGTGTAGCCTGACTGTCTGTAAGTACTGCGATCCTCTTGTTTCTGTAGGATCGTTTATTATTGATCGTTGCACATTGCAGGATGGCGTAAACCTCTGACTGAAATACCGAGGCGTATTTTCCTAGCGGAATGCTCTGTCTAATTCCTCTTCCAAAGATTCCTGCTCCTGTGCCTTGCTCGGTCTTTGATCCATCTGTGTACCAGACTATTTCCCGATGCAGGTTGTTTACTTCACAGAGTTCTCGGTCTCTTATTATAGTTTCGAATTTCTTGTTGAAGATGTTTTTCGGAGTTATGTGGTCCTTTCTAACATCCATTATGGTGTGCATCACATATTCTGCGATTTGGTTGTGTCCAAGATCCTTGTAAATTCCTCTTGGTAGGGTTTGTACTCTAGAGTAGCCCATTCTAGCCCCGCCCATTGTTACAATTTGCAACGGAGGGAGGTCCAGGATGGTCTCTAAGATTGCAGTGGGTGCGCTTTTCATTGCACCCCTTATGGAGAGACAAGCAAGTCTTTGCACCTTGCTTAAGGTGCAAAGACGCATATGTAATCATGGGTCTTACCACCATTGTGTATGTCCAGTGCACCATGGCTGGACTTAGACCCCATGTCTTACTATGCGAGCGCCTCGATAGCACTAATGCCATCTTGGCTCTTCTTTTAACTCTTTTGAGCTGAGGGTTCTAGGTTAGCTTAGAGTCTAGTACTACTCCTTAGTATTTAACCTCCCCTGACAGCTGTATTTGGCTACCCAGAAGTTATAGAGGTCCTAGTCCCTCAACTCTTTTCCTTCTGGTGAAGGCAATTATGGACGTTTTGGAGGGGCTGACGTTCAGTCCCTCCTTAAGGGTCCAGCTTGTAACAACGTTTAGAGCCATTTGCATTTTGTCCCTAATCGTGCTGTTGAATTTTCCTTGCTCTAGAATTACCAGATCGTCCGCATATCCTAGAGTCCAATGTCCATCCTTGTCTAGAAGTCTGATTAGCTCGTCAACAACGAGGTTCCAGAGTAATGGCGATAGTACGCCGCCTTGAGGGCATTCCCTCGTGACTCGAGCCATCATAGTCTCTTGGTCCTACACCGATCGTACCCGAAGACTTACGAATCATCGAGCTATCCCTTGTGCGTCTGCATCATACGTTTAAGCTTCCTGGTTATATTTCCCCATTTCTTGGCATGAGAAGTAAAAAAAGGTTGCACTACAACAACTTTTCAGTAAAAGAAAAAAGGCAGAGCTAGTAGTGAAAACAAAAACTTCTTGTATTAAACATTATTTTTTCTTGTTCCGTCTTTTGGTACTTATTATTCCACAGAAATTCTAGCTTGGCTTTGTAGTAGTTGTGCATGCACTAATTCATTTGTTTCTCCAAATTTCTGAAAATCCAGATTTTGGCTGTTCGATAGGCATAAACACCGGAGCCCGACCCCCCACTCGATCAGATCGTCGCAGCTAAAGAACAAGATCACAGACACGAGCCTGTTTGCGGAATTGGTCAAAGATCGACACAAGCGAGAACAGGAGCTGAAGAGGTTGGCCGAGCAGATGGAAAAGGCTGGAACCAGTGGAGAAGAGAAGGGTAGGTGATGGTCTCAGAGTAACAACTGAACATAGAGGTAGTAAACAAACCACTTCAGCATGGCGTGCTCAAAGCCATCATCTTTTGACACTTCAGCCTCCCAAATATTGCCAACTAACCTGAAAATTCTTCCAATGCAACCCATGTTACAAACACTGCTCTGCACTGTCCCATCTCGAAAAACTGTTAAACTACACTCGAATATAGTACAGCATGTCCGTAAAGTCACTACAGTTACCAACAAATAGCGAATTCGATTTTACTGACTAAGCATAAAAGACGCACAAACAAAACTAACGTTTGACAGTCGGAGGTTACCGTAAACAAATCGCAGGAAAATTACATAGGCGTTGCCAACTCCTCAAAATTTTTGTAAGACAGAATTTGCGTTAATGATGAAGAAACATGCAGTAACGCAGTAGAGGTCAACATATCTATTGATTTTGCTGTAATCATTTCTGAACCATCAAAATACCGTCTTTTTTAACGTAGAATGGAATATTTCTGGATACTATACAATTAAGACGATAGTAAACAATTATGATTGCCGTAATTGGTGGTCGATATGACAACGTAAGAAAAAATGTTGGCCTATCAGAATTAGTTGTTTACTACCTCTATGTTCAGGTGTTACTCTCAGGATCGGGCAAACGAAAGTGTGAGAAAGTCTATGGTAAATCTTTTTTTTTTTTCGGTGTAGCTGACGAACTTCAAACCTTAAATGTGTGTTGTTGTTACCCGACTACTGATATATTATTAAATCATTTAGAAATGTTTGTGAAATACTGCAAGGCACAAATAACTGAAAAATGGTGTGATTTAATGCTGAACCATCTAAAGACATAAGTTTGTTGTAGATAGATCTGATCTTTAAAACGGCATTGGTTAAAAGATGGCCATATAAAAGAACCCGAATGTATACCTTCTGAAATGTACTACTTTGGTACTCCAATGAGCATATACAGGGTGACCGACGGGAACCGAACGTTTTTCACATGGTTAGTATAACGCCGCTAGCGGTGGTAGGCAGGGGATTCAGGTATCAGTCGCCTTGCTGTATAATGCCATTTTAGTCGCTATGGAGCAGTGGACCGTGGAGCACCGTATGTTCGCTTATGACGCGTATGTTAGAAATGCTGAGTCGGTCACGGCCGCGCAGCGACTGTTCCGCGTTCATTTTAATCTTGGACGCCACGATATTATTCCAAGCCGCCATACCATTCTCAGATGGGTTAACAGCCTGAGAACAACAGGAATGATTGTGAAGAAAAAGCCACCTGGAGACCAGTATCGGAAATTATGTTTATGTCTCCGCTTAAATGAAAATGAGCTTCATCACTCATGACGATTACTTTCATGGTCTCCAAGCAGAGTTTGAATTTGAATGGCGAAGTCTTCTCGTTGCTCATAATCTGTTGGCTTAAGCTGCTGAACAATACGCATCTTGCAAGGATGAAACGCTAAATCTTTTTTCAATATTATGCGCACTGATTCACGACTTAAGTTTAATTCACGCGCGTGTCTTCGTGCAGACCGTTGAGGGCTCCGAGTAAGCGCTTGTCTCACCCGCTCGACGTTTTCTGGCATCCTCGCAGTCTTCGTGGGACCAGGTGGATTTTTCTTCACAATCATTCCAGTCGTTCTCATACTGTTAACCCATCTGAGAATGGTATTGCGGCTTGGAATAATATCGTGGCGTCCAAGATTAAAATGAACGCGGAACAGTCGCTGCGCGGCCGACTCGGCATTTCTAACATACGCGTCATAAGCGAACATACGGTGCTCTACGGTCCACTACACACTAAAATGGCATTATACAGCAAGGCGACGATACCTGAATCCCCTCCCTACCACCGCTAGCGGCGTTATACTAACCATTTGAAAAACGTCCGGTTCCCGTCGGTCACCCTGTACATATAATAAAATTGTATTCTCCCGAATATAGGTAAAGGTGTAAATCAAACCGACAACGATCGGCCTAGCGAGAATAACGTTCCCGTTCCGATGGATATCGACGACATCCCCATACCGGAAACGGAGCCGAGCAAGTTGAACGACATCGCGTTGCCTAGCAACGGTGAGACCGATGGAGGAAGTCGAACGCCGCCTCTTTCTCCTGTGCCGAATAATGAATTTGCCAGAAACGGTAGACCACCTCCTGCTGTCAGTCTACATCCCGGCAGTCAACAGCAGGAACCTAACAAGGTAAATTGATGAGCACTATTATAATAATGGGGTATTTTCCGTTTTATGACGGAATATTGATGTTACGAGCCCAAAAACCATATAGCGAACATTTTTACGTTTTATTGTGAACGCGAAGTGGGTTAAAATCCCCTCCAAAGTTCAAACATAAAATTTCGCGCCAAAGCTGTGACGTAATAAAGTCTTTAAATAAAAACTTTTTTAAAAAAATCTTTCATTTAAAGGTTCTAAAAAAAAGAAAATAAAATGTTCCTTTAGAGTGTTAACTATCAACTTATAGCCTCATTATTCACAATTTATATGATCATAAAAGCTTGTCGCGAGGTTTGCGTAAGTACCTATAGGAATTCAATTAAACTGAAATTTTAACAGACTTAAATTTAGCAGACCAAATTAATCGATTGAATAGGTGCTAGTTAATTTAGACAAGTATATCGCGCGACAAGGTTTTATGATCATATAAATTGTGTATAGTGAAGCTATAAGTTGATAGTTAACACTCTAAAGGAACATATTATTATCTTTTTTTTAGAACCTTTAAATAAAAGCTTTTTTTAAAAAAGTTTTTTTGTTTTAATTTATTTTTTACTTTTTAGTTATTAACTTGCATTTATATCAAACAAAATATTTATTTATTCTCGGCAAGCCCTTTTATTTGATACCCATATTGCAGAACTGCATTAAAAAGAACTATTTCGTCATCTTGGATGGTCCACCATAGTTGATTTAGAATGACGTCATATTATTTTTCGAGTCACTCTCAACAAGCCCTTCCACTGTGCAAAGGCTCTCTTCTCTCAGGTCGTAAACAAGGTTCATGCAGTGATAAAACAACTCACCGACTTTGAATAGTATATTTTCCCCAAACTCTTACAACGAAACACATCATCGTATTATATCTAAAAATGCATATTATTTGCCATCATTTGAATGACAGTTACTAACTTAGAATTTGCGCTATCCTGATATCCACTCATTTTCGTAGATTTCCTTTTATTAGACATCATGAGAACCTTTAAACTAAACTAAAAATATAGACCTACTCTAAACATAACCTTAAAACTGAGTTGGTGATAAGAGTCCACTAACAACACGAATTTATCCCTATTACTTTCCCAAAGTCAGTCCAGCACCCCAAATGTTCCTTTACAACTTATTATTGGAAAATCCTTACCGTGGATTTTCTTTACCACTTACGTCGCTGTCACAGTCATACACACCGGCTGTCCGGTCTACCCTTCGTGGTTGCTCGGTGCACCAGCGCAGCGGTTCGTTAGCTACCCCCTAACCTCATGTCGATGTCGTCACCGTCGTCGATACAGCCTGGTGATGACCACTGCGCAGGTTGTATAGAGGAACTCATACAATTCGATCCAGAATCTCCTGTGACTGCTGCCAGATTCTTGCTCACACCGCAAGCCTCTAGTTCAGCGCCAAATGCAAAAAACTCTCTTCTCTCAGCGTCAGGTTCATGCAGTGATAAAACAACTTGCCGGCTTTAAATAGTATATTTTCCCCAAACTCTCATAACAAAATGCATCGTTTGACAAAAAATGACATCAGTGGATCTATTGTGTCTATTGTCAGTGATGACATTCCTCTTCTTAGATTGTCATAACCCTTAGCATCTACTGGGCGTTCTCATATCAATATGGATACCCATATTCTAGAAATTCATTAAATAACTATTCCACTATTGGATCTAGTACGACGTCATATAACTTATCGTGCATTGTCATCCAAACTTAACGCGTATACAAAATTTCGGCTCGATCGGTTGAAGATGTCTGCTTCAAAATTGAGTTGCAAGATTCCACCCGAACAAGCGTACATACATTGCAAGTTAAATATAAGCTTTTAAAAATCACAGCTCTACATTGATGCTTTCTATTTATACTGCTGGTACTACTTTTAGTTTAGAATGTGTGATGAGACAGGTATTGGATAACTGGAATGGCGGTATAACTATTGGCGGAAGCAAAATATCTAACATAAGATTTGCTGACGATACAACCCTTATTGCTGCTTCTCAGGAAGAACTAGTAGCTCTATTGAACGTTTTAGAACAACACAGTGCAGCATATGGTCTTGGTATTAACTACAACAAGACCAAGGTTATTATCGTAGATAGAGAGCATGACAATCATCGAGAAATAAAGTCAATAGGCCGGTGTGAAGTAGTTCAAAGTTTTGTGTACCTCGGTTCTTTGATCGACAATTCAGGTAGCTGTGAGCTTTGACCACAACATTACTAAAGCTACCAAAATGTCACTGGTTCAGTCTCTTGTGTTCTCCATATTTTTGTATGCCTCGGGAATTTGGACTGTTAAAAAGGCAGATCGAGCTCGCATAGATGCTTTTGAAATGTGGACGTGGAGGAGAATGCTGAGGATTCCTTATACCGCCCATCGAACTAATGTTTCCATACTGGATGAGCTCGGTAATCCAAAGAGACTATCCTCCATTGTGTCGATGAGACTGCTTCCATATTCACAGAAGCGATAATATGGAGAAACTTGTAGTTCAGGGTCACGCCCTGAGTGGGCGGCGCCGTGGCCGTTCCCCTACACGCTGGGAGGATACGACGAAACAGTTGCTGGATATGAGTGTCAAGAGCGCCACTAAACTGACAACAAATCGCGAACGATGGCGAGCTACAGTGCTCAAAACTATTGATAATATTCGTGTCGGCAATACTCTAGTTCCGACTTAATGCATTTTACGAGTTCACAACATGTCTGTTAAGACATTGTGACTATGATGAATACCTAGCTGGCACGCAAATACTGTGTTTTGGAATTTTGATAATTATTGTTGTGTAGATACTGGGTTTTGTCAGTCAAAATCTCCGTTATTTCGGTATATATTGAAGTTTTGACTGTTTAAACAGATAGATCATGGCTCAGTATGTACAAATTCATCAAAACCTCAATATACAGGGTGAGTTTTTAGTACCGGCTCGGTCGATAACACCACTACTATAGAAGATATCGAAAAAAGTTTTATACAAAAGTTGTAGCCACGGATATGCTCCTTGCTCAGAAAATATTTTGATTTATACAGGGTGATCCATAACTACGTGGTGATGCAAACATGCAATTTTTTAAATGAGATACCCTATATATTATTCTATATTCAAATTCTACTAGTGATTTCCGTTTTTCTAATATAGGGTCCTGTTACCTTATACAAGGTATTTCAAAAGTTATGGCCATTTTTATATCCAAATCGCTGTCAATTGAACGTACTGTATATAAAAAAAAAGATGAATAAAAAATCATTTTTTTCACACGGATGGATAAAAAATATCATCTAGTTTTAAGATCGGCTAAAAAAAAGGCCCGCGACGCATATTGGTATACAGGGTGATGTAGAATGCAAAATCTCGATTTTCTCTCTTTTTAAATGTAACCCCCAATATTTTATAATACCAAAGAATTGCCTTTAATGTGCTCTTTCATCTTTGTATAGCACTTTTTGTAGCTGAATTCATTAGTTTTTGAGATATTTCGATTTTTCTACAAATTTTAAATATACCTTCTATTTCTTTACTAAAATTTATTTATTTTGAGAAAATACTATCAAATTTTATTTTTGCTTAACAAACAACTGAAATATAAGGCTATAATAGTACTTGATTAAGTCAAAACACTGGATTAACGAGATAATTTAGGTCAAGTGTGCTGAGGAAACAATTTTATAGACGTCATGCATAATTATCAAGCAGATCTATCAGATAGGCTATGAAATATTAAACGACACGGTCCAAATAAAACGATTCTTCAGTCTTTCAAACTCATTAGTTTTAGAGAGGCTCCGTTCTGGATATTGCTGTTCATAGTTGATATATTCTAGAGGCAACTAGGCAATTTCTCAAAGATTGTCCTAAATACCCTCAATGGAAAAATTATTTTTAAAGCTCGTTTTTCACACAGTACGGAATTATTGAGCAGGTTATGAAAACTGTCAAATTTTCAAAGCATACCTGATAAATCTGCTTGATAATTATGCGTTACGCCTAGAAAATTGTTTCCTCGGCATACTTGACTTTATTATCTTGGTGATTCAGGGTTTTGAGTTGATCAAATACTATCATGACCTTATAATTTAGTTGTTCGTTAAATAAAAAACAAATTCGATAGAACTTCCTCAAAATAAATAAATTTCAGTACAAAAATAAATGCTATATTTTAAATTTACCGAAAAGTCGAAATATCTCGGAAACTGATGGACGTAGGTACAACAAGTGCTATACAAAGATGAAAGAGCATATTAAAATCAATTATTTGGTATAATAAAATATTGGGGGTTAGATTTAAAAAAAGAGAGAAAATCGATATTTTGCATTCTATATCACCCTGTATACCAATATGCATCGCGGGATTTTTTATAGCCGGTTTCAAAACTGGATGATATTTTTTATCCATCTGTGTAAAAAAAATGATTTTTGATTTATCATTTTTTGATATACAGTACGTTCAATTGACAGCGATTTGGATATAAAAATGGCCATAACTTTTGAAATATCCTGTATAATGTAACAGTACCCTATATTGGAGGAATGGAAATCATTATTAGAATTTGAATATGGAATAATATATAGGGTGTCTCATTTAAAAAAATGCATATTTGCATCACCACGTAGTTATGGATCACCCTGTATAAATCAAAATATTTTCTGAGCAAGGAGCATATCCGTGGTTACAACTTTTATTTACAACTTTTTTCGCTTTTTCTTCTACAGTAGTGGAGTTATCGACCGAGCCGCTACTAAAAACTCACCCTGTATGAAAAAAAATGCACCTACTGTGTTTTTCCTTGGGACAGCCGTGCTGGTACTACTTTTAGTATTTGCCGCAGATCTTGCAGACGCCCTCTGAACCGACGACGCCGAAGCTGCCGATGCCGAAACCTATGGCGATGACGCCGAAACCGGTTGCAGCTCCCCCGGAGAAACCCAAACCGAAGAGTGTGACCAAGCTACCCCTTCCGCCGGGCATCGATTCCACTCAGTTGGAGAACATTGAGAGTCCGCCCAGTCGTTCTCCCACCCCACCGCCTCCCGTTCCGGTGGTACCGGTGTCCAGGTCCAAGACGCCGCCCAGGAAGAGCGTCAAGGACCTGCCCATGCCGCCCGGTATGTACTGCACATCATTATATTTGCCGAATTATCACTTTTTCAGTTATTTACTTGTACTATACTATACAGGGTGTTAATTAACACCCAAGTATGTTAACAAACTTTAAAAGGTCTACTTCGGACTTCCATTCCATAATCTGGAACCATGGAGACGAACAACTGGAAACACATCTCAACAACATGAGACCATCGATAAACTTCACGAAAGAAGAAGAGAACAATAACAGCCTTCCTTTTCTGGATGTCTTGGTAATGAGAAGAAACACCGAAATAGAAACCAAAGGGTACAGAAAACCAACACACACAGGACAATACCTGCATTACACCTCAAACCATCCAACATCAACAAAGAAATAAGTCATTCGAACCTTGGTCGATCGAGCCAAGAATATTTGTAACACACAACAAGGACTAGAAGAAGAACTACGTCAAATTAAAGGAGATCTGTCCAAGAACGCATATCCCAAGAGGTTAGTGGAAGCAACAATGCAAGAGAATCATACTAGCAGAAATAAAGGTCCTGAAGAACACAGGCATTCACTAAGTATACCATACGTGAAAGCACTATCAGATACAGTCAGAAGAATAGGACAACACTATAAAATTCAAACACGATTCTCAAGAAGCACCACTCTTCGAAGTCTACTAACGAAAACAAAACCCAGGAATGAACATCGAGAAACAAAAAATTGCATCTACGAAGTACCATGTGAATGTGGCAAAGTATACATTGGTGAAACGAAAAGACCCCTGGAAGCGAGAATTAAGGAGCACAGACTCAACACCCAGAGAGCAGAGACAGGAAAGTCCGGAATAGCAGATCACGCTTGGACCGAGCATCATAAAATTATTTGGGAAGATGCAAGGGTTATTGACAAAGAACCTCAATGGTATCGCCGGAAATTCAAGGAAGCAGCTTATATCACCAACAACAAAAACGTGTACAGCAAGCCTAGTGTGGAAATTAGACCAATATGGCAGCCCCTCATAAGAAATATAAAAAAGCTAAAATTGGGCAAAACAAACTTGGACACAAACGTGGGACTCGGTGACTATCAACGGCCACGTCATCATCAGCAAGAAGCGACGTCACTGATGCACCCAACAGAACGCGCAGCAACCAATCAGGACAAGTCACGAAAAACGACACGTCAGCTAGACGAGAATAAATAGCAATGAAAGGAACATGTTCGCCAGTTTACCTGAAGACGATTGAAGATACCACATCAATCGAAACGTTGTAATCCAAAATTATATAGACAATGGAACTCCGAAGAAGACCTTTTGAAACATCTACCTTGTCTACAAATTTGAAACAACAGTTAACAAACTTTAACCACGAATAGCACTCCGAAAAATAGAAAGAAAATGTCATATGAACATGGGTCCGGAAATGCTTCCTAAGGGAGCTACGCTCCTTAGCATTGGGCACCCTGAAGACGGTTTTCCCTCGATACTCTCGAAACCATTCATAACAAAATTACGAAATTAGGTACGATGGGTAAACTTTTGACGCTGAATCTGATTCTGAATTCAGAATTTCATAATTTTAATCAGAGGCGTATCATACGTTAGGTGTTAAGGGTAAAAATAACCCCATTTTCTAAATGGTAATTTTTTTGATATTTTGATTTTAGAATATGGTATTTCAGAGATTTCTACGTAAAAATGGTCTCTTGGTACATCTCGATAGGGCTAACCGTTTTCGAGAAAAATGCAAATTATTGAATGGATGGAGGCTATTGTATTCACTCACTGCACTTGAAGAACGGATTGACAAATAAAATACGCTAGCTGGAATTTTGACCAGAATTTCGCCCTAATAAAAGACGTTTATTATTATTTTGCATTTCTTATTTTTTCTCGCATGCTAGCGCTAGTAGCAAGTATTGACGGGCTGTACCAAGTCAACACCTGACCTATTATTATTCTGAATTCAGGAAAGACCGTACAATGCTGCAGGTCTTGAGGATTACATACTTTTGGAAGGTTTTATGTAACTTTTCATCCAGGCCCAATTGTTGCAGGTGTGGTGTAAATGTATTTGGAGTAAGGCCTGAGACCGACATAATATGAGGGGGACAATGACAACTTTGTTTTGTTTCCATAGTCGTTTTATTTCTATGGCGAGATCGGTGTATTTAGATATCTTCCCAGCGTAGGTGTTTTGGATGTTCATATCATTGGGAATCGCAATATCTATTAAGTAGGTCATTTTATCTGCCTTTGACTGGAAAACTATATCTGGCCTATTTGCTGGGATGGTTTTGTCTGTATGTATTTCAATGTCCCAGTATAGTTTGAATTCGTTGTTCTCGAGTACTGAGGTCGGTGTGTAGTTATAATATGGATCTGTGTTTTCAATTAGCTTGTTTGTTGTGGCTAGTGCTTGGTGTATGACTTTGGCTGCAGAGTTATGTCTGGCTGTATACTCAGTTCCAGCGAGAGTTTTGCATGCACTAGTTATGTGTTCTATTGTTTCCTTCTGTTGCTGGCATTTTCTGCAATTATCATCAGAGATGGATGGATCTTTAATTATGTACTTCTTGTAATTTCGTGTCGCAATCACTTGGTCCTGGATAGCAAGTATAAAACCTTCCGTTTCCGGAAAGAGATGGCCATCCTGCAGCCAGGTGTATGATTGCTTTTCATGAAAGTGGTCTTTTGTAACACGGTATCTATGTTTGCCATGGAGTGCCTTCTGCGACCAGGTGTTTATTTTTTCTTGTTGTGCTTATATGTGGTTGTGTGCGTCTGCTGCGTGGTCTGGACAAGAAGGGGCGCGTAGTGTGTAGTTTTTGTCTGCTTTTACTATTGCTTTGTGAAAGTTTGTTTGTTTACTGTGGAAAAAATGTCTGAGTGATTTTATTTGTTTTGTATGAAGTGACTGTATATCTATAATTCCTCTGCCCCCTTGTTTTCTGTCTATGGTGAACCTTTCCTTGCATGCGTTGGGATGTGACAGGCATTCTGTATTTTGTGAGTTCTGTTCGGATGAGTATATGTATGTTTTCTATGTCATTGTGCGACCACTTGATGATGTCAAATGAATATGTTAGGATTGGTATAGCAAATGTGTTTATAGCTTTTGTAAGATTATTATTATTATCCGACTTTCTAAGTTCCTCTCGCATAATTGCGGTAGCGATAGGTGTTGACGGGCTGTGCCAAGTCAACACCCTGACTATTGATCGGAATTTAGGAAGGATCGCACAATATCACAGGTCTTTAGGATTACACACTTTTGGAATGCTTTGTGTAACTTTTCGTCCAGGCCTAACTGTTGAAGGTGTTGTGTGAACGTGTCTGGTGTAAGGGCCGAGACTCACATAATGAGGGGGACAATAGTAACTTTGTTTTGTTTCCAAAGTCGTTTTATTTACATAGCAAGGTCCGTGTATTTAGATATCTTCCCAGCGTAGGTGTTTTGGATATTCACGTCATTGGGAATGGCTATATCTATCAAATAGGTAATGTTGTCGGCCTTTGACTGGAAAATTATATCTGGTCTATTGGCTGGGATAGTCTTGTCTGTATGCATTTCAACGTCCCAGTAATAGTTTGTATCGATCGTTCTCGAGTACTGATATCGGAGTGTAATTGTAATATGGATCTGTGTTTTCTATTAGTTTGTTTGTTGTGGCTAGTGCTTGGTGTATCACCTTGGCCGCAGAGTTATGTCTGGCTGTGTATTCGGTGCCGGCAAGAGTTTTGCACCCGCTTGTTATGTGATCTATTGTTTCTCTTTGATGGTGACATTTTCTGCAATTATCGTCTGTTATGGGTGGATCTTTAATTACGTATTTTTTGTAGTTTCGTGTTGCAATCACTTGGTCTTGGATGGCAAGCATGAAACCCTCCGTTTCTGGGAACAGCTGGCCGTCCTGTAACCAGGTGTATGACTGTTTTTCGTGAATGTGGTCTTGTGTGACACGGTATCTATGTTTGCCGTGGAGTGCTTTCTGCGACCAGGTGTTTATTTTTTCTTGTTGTGATTGGATGTGATGTATGTGTCTGCTACGTGATCTGGACAAGAGAGATTAAGTGGTGTATAGTTTTTGTCTGCTTTTACTATTGCTCCATGTAAGTTTGTTTGTTTGCTTATTAATTGTAAGAGATAGTCATGTATTTCCTACCAATAAGCTATTGAGTCAATCTTGTATTAGGTGTTCATTGACGTTTCTAGACCAGCTAGACTATCATGTCTGAATATTACAGTGATGATTCCTGGGACTGAAGAACTGAGTGGTGACGATGACATTCCAACCACCCCACCTAGGAACAATCTGCATCCGAAGGTTGAAAAACTGCCAAAAATCACTCCGAAGCCAAAACTGAAAAGGCCGACGATCCTAAAGAGAAAGGGCTCGCGTGTAGTGCATACAAGCTTTAGGGACTGGGGAGAAAGGTGTGTGGACATGTTCGAGGTTATTGCACAGATCGGAGAAGGTATGACACAATAATTATTGTATATATGTATGTATAACACATTTTCCTGTGCAAGTTTTGCCCTTAATTGTTGATTCTCAAAGTTTAATACAGGGTTACTGGTAACTCGACCACTTTCCTGCAGGAAGTGATAGAGGGACTCAAATGCAATATATTTAACTCCCCGTATGTAATTCCGAAAACCGATAGTTTTCGAGATAATTAGCATTTAATGTTTTTCAACGATATGTCCAAATTTCCACACTACATCCCAAATTTAGAAAAAACCCTGCTGTCGATTTTAGTAATTTCCAATTTAGTTTTTTACTGACACATACGCAAATCTAATTTAGTATTTAAATCTGTAAAAATACTAAACAGTTTCAAACTACATGCAATTATTTAAAAAATAAAGAACAAAATTTTTACATTCACCGCGAAAGAAAATTGTCTAGCTCAAAAAAAGATACACAACCAGTCAAACAAATTATTTTAAAAACTTCCTTATCTCTTGGCCTATTCCAAGGACAAGAATGACAGTACAACCACAAGTAACTATTTAATAAAATTTACCAACATAATACAGAATCATCAACAACATGATATTCCAGCATGATGGTTGTTGCTAGCACATTATCGTATCACAATTCGGCAGTTGTTGGACAACACATACCCAAACAAATTGATAGGGAGGGGTGAATCCATCCCATGGCCTGCGCGGAGCCCAGATCTGACACCTCTTGATTTTTACGTCTGGGGTCACATGAAGGCATTGGTTTACGAGACCCCAGTTAATACTGCTGACGAACTAAGGCAAAAAATTATCAATGCGGCGGAGGAGATGAAACAAACTTTTTCAACACGAGTTACAAAAACGTGAAGTGAGGAATCGGATCTGTACTTGTATCCGAAATCAAGGGCAACACATTGAGCAAGATCTCTAGAAAAATTGAGTGGATTTAATCTGTTTTACTTGGAGAAAATCATCGACCGCATTTGCAAACATTCTAGTATGTAACTGAGTTATCAATAATGATTGTACTGTCATTTGTTCTTTTTTAATAGGTGATTTTTATTCATTGCTGTTTATAATCTTTCTGAAAAGGTTAGTAGGTAGGAAAGTTTTTTAGCGATTTGTTCAACCGTTTGTATAACTCTTTTTGAGCTAGATAATTTTCTTTCACGGTGAATGTAAAAATTTTGTTGATTATTTTTTAAATATTTGTATTTAATTTGGAACTGTTTAGTATTTTGAAACATTTTAATACTAAGTTAGCTTTGTGTATGTGTTAGTTAAATACTAAAATAAAAATTATCAGAATCAACAAAAGGTTTTTTTCTTAGTTTAGGATCTAGTGTGGAAATTTGGGCATTTGGTTGAAAAACATTAATTGTTAATTATCTCGAAAACTATCGGTTTTCGGAATTACATATGGGGGGGTTAAATCTATTACATTTGAGTCCCTCTATCACCTCTTGCAGGAAAGTGATCGAGTTACCAGTATCCCTGTATAATAATCAGTAACTTGTGTATGTTAGATATGGACCATTAAGTTAATCATAATATTGCTTCTTTGTTAGGTACTTATGGACAGGTGTACAAAGCCAAAGACGTGCAGGCCAATTTACTGGTGGCACTGAAAAAAGTAAGGCTGGAGAATGAGAAAGAGGGTTTCCCTATAACGGCTGTGAGAGAAATCAAGATTTTACGACAACTAAACCATAAAAATATTGTTAACCTAAGGGAAATCGTCACAGACAAACAGGATGCAGTTGATTTTCGAAAGGTAAAGTACTCAATAAAATACATTAAATTTGTTTCTTTGGAATCAACTAAATATCTCGGTTTGGGCTAAAAGTTTGTAGCCAGCTTGAGGAGAGCTTTGAAACGTCGTGCATTGCCGCGATTGCAGACCAAGTGTAGTGTATGTAATCGGTGAAAATCATGTTTTAACAGTTTTGTCTCCAGATTCCACAGTAATATGTTTACATTCATTAAAGTCAATTGAGGTTTTGAATAAATTTTTTTTTTTTGTCATAAATGGAAAGATCATAAGTTTTATAACAAAACTGTTTTTGTCTCTTTTTTTTCGCTATAATTCAAAAGTTATATCAAAATAAAAATGGGTTTTTGAATCGAGTACCGAAAACACGCCGACGGCTCCCGAACCCGTGTAAGGTCACCATGGCGGTAAGGATGCTACTTTGACCAGCGACGTCCTACTCCGATACTAGATTCTAGATTCCCAGCCAATCGCGAAAATACGTACTGCTAAACTGGTAACTAGTGTATATTTGTTGCAATAGAGTCGATGAATGAAGTTTGCAGCTTAAGACGAAACCTACGATCAAAATAAATATGTTTTTGGATGTTTGAAGTTGAAGTCACATTACAGATTCCAGTAAGTACCTAAGCAAATATGTTTCGTTGAAAAGATCTCCTCAATCCAGTGGTTAGAGAATCCGATAGTGGATCTCAGGATCTTTGGATCGAAACCCAGGCCTTCCAACTTTTTTTTATTATTTTTTTTATCAAAAAATTTATTGATGTGCTTTTTGCATTTGTTACGCATATTTTTTCTACGATCAACATAAACATGTGTTTGAATCAAATTTTTTTTAGACATATTACTTGCACTGCACAGTGCTTGTTAAATTTTTATGAAAATTTAATATTGTTATGCTTCATTGCCCAAAGTTAAATAAATAATAATACCAAGTGATAAACAGAATGTGATTACGAGTTTGAGTTACTTTTTTTACATTAAAAAACTTGAAAATTGAATGGATGAAGGGATTTTGTTTTATTAACCAACTATTACATTAAAAAAAAATAATGGTGATTGATGTTGACGGACAAACCTCATTTCCACTGATTTTTTGAATTGTCCACCGCCTCCTGTACTTGGTTTTTGCACTGTGCAGTGCAAGTAGCATGTCCAACAAAATTTGATTCAAACACATATTTATGTTGATCGTAGAAAAAATGTGCGTAACAAGTGCAAAAAGCGCATCAATAAAATTTTTGATAAAAAATTAAAAAAAAACAGTTGAAGGCCTTGGTTTCGATCCAAAGTCCCTGAGATCCACTATCGGACTCTCTAACCACTGGGCCATCCTTCGATTGAAGAGATCTTTTCAACGAAGCATATTTGATTAGATACTTACTGAAATCTGTAATCTGACTTCAACTTCAAACATTCAAAAACATATTTATTTTGATTGTAGACTTCGTCTCGAATCTAGTATCGGAGTAGGACGTCGTTGGTCAAAGGAGCATCCTTACCGCCATGGTGACGTCACACGGGTTCGGGAGCCGTCAGCGTGTTTTCGGTACTCGATTCAAAAACCCATTTTTATTTTGATATAACTTTTGAATTATTGCGAAAAAAAAGAAAACAAAAACAGTTTTGTAAAACTTATATATGATCTTTCCATTTATCACAAAAAAGTACGTTTTTCTTAATTCAAAACCTCAATTGCTGTTGATTCCAAAAATCATAGATGATTATGCAGTGCCGAGTATGTAAAAATGATGTTTTTGTTTTGTAGGAGAAAGGCTCTTTCTACTTAGTATTCGAATACATGGACCATGATCTGATGGGCCTGTTGGAATCTGGTATGGTTGATTTCAACGAACTGAATAATGCATGTATCATGAAACAGTTGTTGGATGGTTTAAACTACTGTCATAAGAAGAATTTCCTTCATAGGGACATCAAGTGCAGTAATATTTTAATGAACAATAAGTACGTACGAGTATTCTACATTTTAAAATGTTTTAGGGCCGGTTGCACAAATGCGGGTTTAGCACGAGCTTTGTTAAGCCTAAGCTTAGCTAAGCTCAGGCTTAAAGTCGACATCCGTTGTACAATCGTCGGCTTAGTTAAACCTGGTTGATAATGAAATTCACTACAGTTGGCATCAATGAAGCAATACGTACTGACATAATCATCTGAAAAATTACCTTTTTTGGTTAGGCACTCATGACAGTTTGTGTCAAATTTCGGCAACAACCGTCTCTGTCTCTGTTCTTTCATTTGCTCTCTCTGTTAAATCAGATACAAGTCTTTCAAAAAATATGACCTAATAAAGTGACAAGCAATTTGAAGGTTCATCATTGACATATCATGTCACTTGTATCAGGTTAGGATTAAACCTCAGCTAAGCTCGCGTTGAGCTTCGGCTTACGTAAGCTCGTGTTAAGCTTAGAGTGGGGGGTTAAGCCAGCATTGTACAACGGACATTTCGCAACTGACGTGGTTTAACGTCGGCTTACCTTAAGCCGAAGCTTAAGCTCGCATTGTACAACCGGGCCTTGGAGGGACATTTCGAGTTGTGGCTATTGCATTTTTTTGCAAATATTTTATGGGTCTGTAAATAGTCAGCTATCGATAAAATGGGTACAACTTTAGTCTCAAGAATGAGACAGCATACTAATACCAAGCCAAGGAAACAACGTCGCATTTTTTACATACTTGCGTCAAAATCCTTCGATCTCCATGCGGCCTCCCCTAATTTTTATATAGCACAATGAAAAATTGAGTCACTAAGCTTTTCTTTACTTCTTTTTTTTATGGTCAACCTCCCGCAAAGGCTGAACGCCTATGGCGCTGTAGAAACGCTGCGAGAGGATAAGTGTCGGTTCACGTTAGATTTGAAACGCTGCAGGTTGTAGCTGTCGGGAAACAAATTCCCCGGCAGCTGATTCCACAGCGTCGAAGTTCTCCAAAAGAAGGAATGCTGGAGGAGACTGGTTCGGGGAGTAAGGACCTCGACCTGGTAAGGATGAGCTCGCAGAGATTCTCTAGTGTTCCTGGTTCGGACGGCCTTTGGTCTTATTATCTGGGAGAGCTCACTCGAACATCTTCCGTGATAGAATCTGTAAAACAGGGATAGGTCAGCCACTCTCCTTCGATGTTCCAGGCTGTGGAGGTCCTATGTTAGGTTAGGCGTATCGATTAATCTAATTGCTCTTTTCTGGATAGTTTCCAGAAGCTTTAGAGAGTGTGCCCCACACAGCGATGGTCGGATCTGTGCCTTGTAGAGCAGCAGCAGTTGCTTTGGTGTATACAACTTCCTATAGCGGAACAAAACGCCAAGCTTCTGGGATGCCGTTTTAGCAATACTGACGACGTGGTCGTGCCAGGACATGTTATTGTTGATGTTAATCCCCAAAAGCTTGACGGAAGGTGATTCGACTATGGGGCGACCCTCCATTTCCACGGTTGGTAAGCCATCGTGAGACTTCTTTGTAAGTGTGGATGCCTGAGTTTTTTGTACGTTGAACTGTACTTTATTTGCTAATTCCCACTCGACAGTTGTTTTAATATCAGCGTTGATATGTGAGGCATGCTGCTGTCGCCGACGTACCGTCTCCTGGGATGATAGTGGCTTGCCTTGTTCCATGCACGACACTAATGTACTGTCATCTGCGAAGCTGTAGATTGGACTGGATGTTATTTCCAGCAGCTCGTTGATGTACAGCAGAAACATCCTCTAGAGACGAAACCGTTAATTCAGTTTTTTCCTAAACTGAGCAGACCGCGTAGGCAGAGCCTAAATACCAGAGTACCGCGGCTGTTGTGGAAAGGTTATGCTAGGGGAAGTTTGTTAACGCGGGATTTGAATGGGCCAATACCCGCAGGCCCAATAAATACATTTCCTGGCAGTCCTCTCAAGTCTCGGATACCCTGGGAATAAATGTACTGTCGATGTCGTACCGTTCGGTTCTTGATGTATGAAGAACGACCGCCTTAGGATGAGATGCAGCGGTCGCATGAGTACATCTGATAGGAGCAGTGAGCGGCGGAACTATAGAGGATAGCTCAGAGGAGCAGATTCCGTTGGAATATCGGTAGAAGAGTGAGAGGTCACCAACAACACGCCGGTGAGAAAGTGACTGAAGGTGGCGCATTAAGGCCGGATCGCCAATTAGTCGAATTGCCCTTCTCTGGACGGCATATAGTATAGACAGGGTAGTAGGGGCAACAGCTCCCCAGACATGAGAGCTATACTCCAGGCAAGGTCTTATCTGGGCTTTATATACCGTGAGGAGGTTACATTGTGAGAAACACTTTCTGGCTCTAAACAGGTACCCAAGCTTTTTACCAGCAGCTGTTGCAATTGATGCGACGTGTTCGTGCCAGATCAGATTTTCTGTAATGTTGACTCCTTTGAATGAGTGACTCCTTGGTAGAGCGTGATTGTTCATTAGAACAGAGTGGTGGCTTGTATCTTGTTTGATAGCGTACAATACTGGGTCTTGGAATCATTAAATTAAAAAAAAGTATTGTAATTTGGGATACCCACATGTTGGGATGCATAAGTGAGGAACGCTATTAACAGAAATGATTGAAAAAATCGGTTCGACTTCACTTGTAATGTATCAATTAAGTCAGGTAATCATTATTGTTGATGTTGGTGTAAAGATGACTGTCATTTCAGAGGCGAAGTGAAACTGGCGGATTTTGGTCTGGCCAGACTGTACAACGCTGAGGATAGACAGAGGCCTTACACAAATAAAGTGATAACTCTATGGTATAGACCACCAGAACTCCTTTTAGGTGAGGAGAGGTATGGGCCGGCCATAGATATCTGGAGCTGTGGATGTATTCTAGGAGAGTTGTTTCTGAAAAAGCCGCTATTTCAGGTGAGAAGTTTCAAAATTTGGATTATTATACAGGGTGTTAATTAAGTATGTTAACAAACTTTAACCACGAATAGTACTCCGAAAAATAGAAAGAAAATGTCATATGAACATGGGTCCGGAAATGCTTCCGCTCCTTTGCATGGGGCACCCTGAAGACGGTTTTCTCTCGATATTCTCGAAACCATTCATAACAAAATTACGAAATTAGGTACCATGGGTAAACTTTTGACGCTGAATCTGATTCTGAATTCAGAATTTCATAATTTTAATCAGAGGCGTATCATATGGGATGAGTTAAGGGTAAAAATTACCCCATTTTCTAAATGGTAATTTTTTTGATATTCTGATTTTAGAATATGGTATTTCAGAGATTTCTACGTAAAAATGGTCTCTTGGTACATCTCCACAGGGCTAACCGTTTTCGAGAAAAATGCAAATTATTGAATTGATGCAGTCTATTGTAAATAAATAAATGCATTTTCCCCGAAAACGGTTAGCCCTATCGAGATGCACCAAGAGACCATTTTTACGTAGAAATCTCTGAAATACCATATTCTAAAATCAAAATGTCAAAAAAAATACCATTTATAAAATGGGGTTATTTTTACCCTTAACTCCTCCCGTATGATACGCCTCTGATTAAAATTATGAAATTCTGAATTCAGAATCAGATTCAGCGTCAAAAGTTTACCCATCGTACCTAATTTCGTAATTTTGTTATGAATGGTTTCGAGAATATCGGGGGAAAACCGTCTTCAGGTTGCCCCTTGCAAAGGGGCGTAGCTCCTTTAGGAAGCATTTCCGGACCCATGTTCATATGACATTTTCTTTCTATTTTTCGGAGTACTATTCGTAGTTAAAGTTTGTTAACATACTTAATTAACACCCTGTATATTATTATATCATTTTAAAATAATGAGAGAGAGAGAGAATTTCTGGAGTCTCATGATCTATCTTGATAAGATGCAGAATTTCACGAAATACTTAATCAATATATTGTAAGCCGATCCAACTGATATATTACTTTTTTCATGTTGCGGATATTTTAAAAGTCCAAAAACGAACTGATAGTACATAATGTTTGATGCATTTGAGGCGAAAGTATAGCTCGCACCATGCTATTTTCATATACAGGGTGAGTTTTTAGTACCGGCTCGGTCGATAACTCCACTACTGTTGTAGAAAATAGCGAAAAAAGTTGTACATAAAAGTTGTAGCCACGGATATGCTTCTTGCTCAGAAAATATTTAGATTTATACAGGGTGATCCATAACTGCGTGGTGATGCAAACATGCATTTTTTAAATGAGATACCTTATATGTTATTCCATTTTCAAATTCTACTACAGTAGAACCCCTCTAATCCGTCGCCTTCGGGACTAGGGGTATGGTCGGAACGCAAAAAAGGTCGGATTGTCCAAATAGCCTTTATTTATTGGTTGAACATGGGGCCCGGGGCTACTATAGTTTTAAGGGGCCCTTTATGAATAACATGCAAATAATATAGCCCTTGCGGGGCCCCACTAAACCGCGGGGCCCGGGGCTCCAGCCCCTTTAGCCCCATGGTTGATCCGGGCGTGGCAATAAGTGATGTACGAAGTTTATAAACGTTGTTTAGAAGCAATAAATAAATTTAGTTTAGTAGTTTAGTAAAAACATCGGTCCTAGATTTTTGTTTAACACACGAAATTCTAGAATTAGCTGTAGTGTCTCTCTATTCCTCGATCCACAAAATGTCACTGAAGCAAGGTCGGACTAACCGGAGCGTCGCACTAGCGGAGGGCGGATTAGAGGGGTTCTACTGTAATGATTTCCGTTCTTTATATAGGGTATTGTTACATTATACAGGGTATTTCGAAAGTTATGACCATTTTTATGTCCAAATCGCTGTCAAATGAACGTATTGTATATATCAAAAAGTGTAAAATCAAAAATCATATTTTGTACACGGATGAATAAAAAATATTCTCTAGTTTTAAAATCGGCTAATAAAAAAACGCGTGACGCATGTTCGTATACAGGGTGATATAGATTGCAAAATCTAGATTTTCTCTCTTCTTTTAAATATAACTCACAATATTTTATTATGCCAAAGAATTGCTTTTAATATGCTCTTTCATCTTTGCATAGCACTTGTTATGGCTGCATTCATTAGTTTATTAGATATTCCGATTTTTCTACAAATTTTGAATATACCTTCTATTTGTTTACTAAAATTTATATATTTTTAACAAACAACCAAAATATAAGGCTATAATAGTACTTGATCACACAGTCGAAATAAAACGATTCTTCAATCTTTCAAACGAATTAGTTTTTGAGTGCCTCTGTTCTGGATATTGCTGTTCATAGTTGATATATTCTAGAGGCAAGTAGGCAATTTCTCAAAGATTCTCCTAAATACCCTCAATTGAAAAATTAATTTTTGAAGTTCGTTTTTCACACAGTACGGAATTATTGAGTAAGTTATAAAAACTGCCAATTTTTCAAGGTCTACCTGATAAATCTGCTTGATAATTATGCATCACGTCTACAAAATTGTTTCCTCAGCATACTTGACTTTATGATCTCGATGATTCAGGGTTTTGATTTCATCAAATACTATCATGACCTTATAATTTAGTTGTTCGTTAAATAAAAAATAAATTCGATAGTACTTTCTCAAAATAAATGAATTTCAGTACACGAATAGAAAGTATATTTTAAATTTACCGAAAAATCGAAATATCTCGGAAACTGATGGACGTAGGTACAACAAGTGCTATACAAAGATGAAAGAGCATACTAAAAGCAATTCTTTAGCATAATAAAATATTGGGGGTTACATTTAAAAAAAAGAGAAAATCTGGATTTTGCAATCTACATCACCCTGTATACGAGTATGCGTCGCGGGCTCTTCTTATAGCCGATTTTAAAAGTAGAAGATATCTTTAATCTTTCCATGTAAAAAAAATAATTTTTGATTTATTACTTTTTAATATACAGTACGTTCGTTTGACAGCGATTTGAATACAAAAATGGTTATAACGTTTGAAATACCCTGTAAAATGTCATAATACCTTATATCGTATAAATCAAAATATTTTCTGAGCAAGGAGCATATCTTCTACAGTAGTGGAGTTATCGACCGAGCCGGTGCTAAAAACTCGCCCTGTATAATTATTTTCGTTAATATTAGTACATTGTTATTTTATATTGATTAGGATTATAATACGCCAATTTTATAACGTATGAGATAAACTTTAATATTTCCGATGCCGCCCCGACATATTGCACACATATCTTGAAATTGCTTAAAAGTTACATCGGGAGCCACATGGTCAGAGAAAACATGTGATAAATTTGTATTATCGACCTTAAACAAAACTATCAGGTTTGCGTTGTCTCTAATCACTCTTTTCGGTACCCAACTGTAACTTTGCACACAGTAAAAGCAATCCACACCTTTGTGTCGCCCCATACTGAAGTATTCTCGTATAGCATTTTGATTCTCACATATCACATCATCAAAGATAAAAACTGAGTTTGGTTTGGCTTCTGACGGTGGTGGAACTTCGGAATTATTAGCAAATGCATAATATCCTAGTCCATCTATCGAACCCATTACTTTTTCAATGAATGCGTACTTGGATTGGTTGAGCGATTGTGAAAAAATATATAATATCTCAAAAAACAGCCCATTCGGATGTAACAGGAGAGATACTAGTACATTGGTTTTTCCACAGTTTGATAGTCCAACTATAATACATCGAATTGTTGATGGTAGTAGTACCCCATGTCGACGACGAGAAGTATTATTTTCCGGATCAGTAACATTGACATCTATATTGCTAATATTGACTTGCCAGATTATAACACACAATTTACACATAATGTACTGGACTATTACGGACCCCACCGACACGAGCCGATCACGCACGCGGGCTTGTTTTGATTTGGTCTAGCTTGGCTGTGAATACAGTATAGGTGTACCGAACAAACGTCGTTAACAGAAATTTTTATATTCTGTTCCTTTTTTTTTGCAGGCAAACACAGAAATGATGCAACTGGACAAAATATCGCGGGTGTGCGGCACGCCCACCCCGGCCGTGTGGCCATCTGTGATCAAACTGCCGCTCTTCCACACGCTCAAGCCTAACAAGTTGCACAGGCGGCGGCTACGCGAAGATTTCGTTTTTATGCCTTCCACAGCTCTCGATCTCCTGGACAGGATGCTGGAGTTGGATCCCGACAAGAGGATCACTGCCGAGGACGCGCTGAAGTCGCCCTGGTTGAAGAACATCGACCCGGAACAGTACGTTTCATATTCAACTCATTTTTTAGTGATTGAATGTCTATCTAATGACAGATGAATTCTGCGTTCATCGTACACTCTCCTTTCGGAACATGTCTTCCTATCAATTTAGCTGAATTTTTAACATGAACCGGTTTGTCAATATTTTCCTATGTACCACTATCAAAATTACGAATTTCACATTCAGTTTCATGTACACCTTCGCAATGGACTGGTATCACGAAGTTAAGAACAATGATTTAATTGTTATAACCGCTTAATGCGTACAAAAATAAACGTACTGCTGCATTTCGTTACTTTCCACATCATTTTGTTTTGTGGTAATCCCATTCTAAAGTTTAAAGAGAGGAATTCAAATTCAGCCAATCAGTGCCAACCGCGCGAATCATCAACAGTGCATTGTTGCCAAGAACAGCTCCAACTCGCAGACGGGAACAGAAGACAAGATAGATGAGCCAGCCCGCGTACAGCTTCGGCATTTCGCGGGCCATCAGAATGCGGCAACACAGCTTACATATCTGTCTTTTGATTGGCTGTTCGCCTTTAGGGCAGTGACGTCACTGCCCTAGGAGAATTCAAATAGTTCCCTTATTTTCACGGCTTTGCTGTACCCAAAAAAAATCGGAGAAAAAAATGAGATGCTTTTTATGACGTACTCTATCATATGCAAACAAAAAAAAATTCATGATACAAGTCCATTTTTTAGCTTTTACTGAAGAGAGCTTATCAAAGCCTCTGTCTGTCTGTCCTTCCGTATACAAAAAATAACCAAAACTACAGGTGCTAGAGAAACTCTAAATACAGATTCGGAATCAGCATGAAAAAACTAGTCCGGGAAAAGTATATACAAAAGTCAAAAGAATAAAAGTTAGGCTATATTACTAATTCACTTTGTAGGGATGGGCTTGAATTAGATTCTATCTTTGGATTCGTTCATAATGGGATGCGCCGAAATAAAATGATGGCTTCGATTAGTTGCGAATCTCGGTCACAAACAGGATAAACTGTGATACCTATCAGATATAAAAATGTATTGCAACGAAAATGCTAGTGGGTTAATTGCCTGTTTCAAATATGTTCAAGTATCAAAAAATTGAGTCGCATTGTTAAAGAATTCAGATCATCTCTAGTTTGCAGTTGAATCTCACTGACCTGCGCTGTAGCAGGATCGATTGTCGATATTGATAAGATACCTGTGACGTCAGCCCTTGTTTTAAGTCACGTGGAAAAATTTGAATATATCCTTATCTTATTTTGCAAATATCTTTATTTGGCCGTCAGTAAAATCATGTTTTTTGTTTCCTGCTGCGTCTTGATATGGTTTTCTTTACGCTATGTATACTCCAGAGACGATTTCACGACCTCTGCAAGTACCCTATTGCAAAATGACCGCCCCAATCTACATGACCATGGCCCACTCTACACTAGGCCGGAGCCTTAGATGTGGCAACGTGGCTTAGCTGTCAAATAGTGGCCCTATAGTTTCACAATAATTATTACATTTTATATGTATTACAGTTCATCTCGGTTAATAAATTAAGAAAAATACTTTTTAGAACTACTACTACTAATATCACTTACATCTGATGTCTGTTTCATCACAGTCAGACACTACAAAATAAAAATAAACGCAACCTGTTTCCTGCCGCCACTTCCATTTCCACTTAAATGAACACTCAATTTACTTTGTAAATTATCACTTGAGCTAGAAAAATTCACTATGAGGTCACTGTGAAGCCATTCTTGCTGGTCTTGATTTCCCTTTAACTATCAAATGCTTTCGTAGGTATGCTCCAGGCCATGCCCAGATAAGTTCTATTAACTGTATTTTTATGTGATATTTGGGAGGTCCAGAAAACATTATAGGTACCACATTGTGCTTTAAAATAGGTCTTATCCTTTGAAATGTTTGTCAGTTATTGTCTTTATCCTTATAAATATAACCAGCCCTTCCGAGGAATACCTTTCACCCACTTCTGTTTATGTCCCTTATCGGACACACAATTGCTAGTGCAACCTGGTACTACACACTTTGCAGGCATCTTTTTAACTTTATAGTTTCATTTGTGCAGGTAAATAAGTAGAAACCCATTCAAAATCACCTTGCAACGGTCTTTTTAATCTGGAATAAGGTTATGTTGGGCCATGGTTTGGTAGTCCTCTACTCATGCCTCTACTGGGCTGCAACCCGGTACTACACGCTTTGCAGGCATCTTTTTATCTTTATAGTTTCATTTGTGCAGGTAAATAAGAAGAAATCCATTCAAAATCACCTTGCAACGTTCTTTTTAATCTGGAATAAGGTGATATGGGGCCATGGTTTGGTAGTCCTCTACTGGGCTGCAACCTGGTACTACACGCTTTGCAGGCATCTTGTTATCTTTATAGTTTCGTTTGTGCAGGTAAATAATTAGAAACAAATTAATAATCACCTTCCAACCATATTTTCTGCAAATGGAAGAATACACATGACATAACAACAAATGAAAACACGGCCTGATCTCCAACGTTGCCATATTTTAATGCTCCCGCCTAGTGAGTAGAGACGGCCATGACATGACACATTTCTGTTTTAGAATATCAGCGCCAGAACTGCCGACATGGCAGGACTGCCACGAGCTGTGGAGCAAGAAGCGAAAGCGTCAGTTCCGCGAGCAGGCGGAGGCTATGCAGAACCTGCCCCCAGGTAAACCCCTGTTGGGCGCGCCACCTTTGGTAGCCGCCCCCGGTGGTCCTAGATTGGACAAGCCGGTCACGGCAGGGACGCTGATAAAGCCCGGAGAAGAAGCTCTGCTCGACGGAGGCGGGTGAGTATTTTCCCCGAAGAAGGACTTTTAGTTATCGTGAAAGTTGTCGCGTGTATTTGTTGTGGTAGAAAAGAAAAAGGTGAAACGGACACTGGAGATTTTAAGGTGGCTCTGCTCTGGGACCGACATCAGAGAAGTTACGAAATAAACAGACAACCGATGTGTGGAAAAAATTAAATAATGGTAATGTCGCTTTATGTGATAAAGTATCACTTCCAATTCATGAAGTAACGTCATAATAATATGTTACGGAAATTAGAAGAAGAACATATGAAGTTATCTTGGTTATTTGTCTATAATTTTTATTAATAAATGCATGTCGGCTAGTGGGGCTGCAAAATTTGCTCGTTTACTATAATTGAGGTTTTCAATTAAGAAAAAAAAGTACTTTTTTTGTAATAAATGTAAAGATCATATATAAGTTTTATAAGAAAACTGTTATATCAAAATAAAAATGGATTTTTGAATCGAGTACCGAAAACACGCTGACGGCTCCCGAACCCGTGTGACGTCACCATGGCGGTAAGGATGCTCCTTTGACCAACGACGTCCTACTCCGATACTAGATTCTATATTCCCAGCCAATCGCGAAAATACGTACTGCTAAACTGGTAACTAGTGTATATTTGTTGCAACACAGTCGATGAATGAAGTTTGCAGCTCGAGACCAAGTCTACGATCGAAATAAATATGTTTTTAAATGTTTGAAGTTGAAGTCAGATTACAGATTCCAGTAAGTACGTACCTAATCAAATATGTTTCGTTGAAAAGATCTCCTCAATCGAAGGATGGTCGAGTGGTTAGAGAGTCCGATAGTGGATCTCAGGCCTATCAGGGTCTTTGGATCGAAACCCAGGCCTTCCAACTTTTTTTTTGTTTATTCTTTATCAAAAATTTTATTGATGTGCTTTTTGCACTTGTTACGCACATTTTTTTTACGATCAACATAAATTAATATGTGTTTGAATCAAATTTTGTTAGACATATTACTTGCACTGCACAGTGCAAAAACTAAGTACAAGAGGCGGTGGACAATTCAAAAAATCAGTAGAAATGAGGTTTGACCGTCAATATAAATCTCCATTAATTTTTTTTTAATGTAATAGTTGGTTAATAAAACAAAATCAATTCATCCATTCAATTCATTCATTTTTAAGTTTCTTTAATGTAAAAAAAGTAACTCAAACTCGGAATCACATTCTGTTTATCACTTTGTATTATTATTTATTTAACTTTGGGCAATGAAGCTTAACAATATTAAATTTTCATAAAAATTTAACAAGCACTGTGCAGTGCAAGTAATATGTCTAACAAAATTTGATTCAAACACATATTTATGTTGATCGTGGAAAAAATGTGCGTAACAAGTGCAAAAAGGACATCAATAAATTTTTTGATAAAAAAAATAAAATAAAGTTGGAAGGCCTGGGTTTCGATCCAAAGCCCCTGAGAGGCTTGAGATCCACTATCGGACTCTTTAACCACTGTGTCGTCCTTCGATTGAGGAGAACTTTTCAACGAAACACATTTGATTAGGTACTTACTTACTGGAATCTGTAATCTGACTTCAAATTCAAACATTCAAAAACATATTTATTTCGATAGTAGACTTCGTCTCGAGCTGCAAACATCATTCATCGACTGTGTTGCAACAAATATACACTAGTTACCAATTTAGCAGTACGCATTTTCGCGATTGGCTGGGAATCTAGCATCTAGTATCGGAGTAGGACGTCGTTGGTCAAAGAAGCATCCTTACCGCTATGGTGACGTCACACGGGTTCGGGAGCCGTCGGCGTGTTTTCGGTACTCGATTAAAAAACCCATTTTTATTTTGATATGACTTTTGAATTATTGCGAAAAAAAAATAAAACAAAAAAACTGTTTTGTCATAAAACTTATGTATGATCTTTCCATTTATGACAAAAAAAATTATTATTCAAAACCTCAATTCTTATTAATAAATGTATGCCGGCTAGTGGGGCTGCAAAATTTGCTCGTTTACTATAATTGAGTTTAAAAATGACAGATTTTGCAATGTAATGTAGAAATAAATGAGAAACAATATTGGTTTGATTGTGGTCTCCAAAATATTTGACAACCAAAATATATGAGCGCAACTTCTGTTACCATTTAACAGTGATGATTTGCAAACATCCATACGAATGGATACTAACTTGGCACCTTTCGCGGTCTAACCGTAAAGGGCCCCACAGACATCGTTCTTTTTCATCAGGTTTGCACGACGTGCCAACCGATGTCGGTTAAACCGATGGAACGATACCTCCACACACTGTTCGGTTTTCTTTCAGTTTCTCGCAAATTCCGTTAGCATGGATAATACTTTAGCATTGGCGGCGGCTTTAGCTATTAAAGTGAAATACAGCAAGAAAAAACGTTTTTTTAACTCGTTCCTGAACGATCCGCGAATGGAATCAATCTCCCTTTTCACTGAATCTGTATTTGCAGAGGGATCTATATCTCTCCATTTTTTTCAACAGTTCTCCGTAGGCCTTATTTTTTTTGTCTCTGTCTGCATACTCAGCGGATTTGACTTTCCAGAGACACGGAAAACTCCTATACATGTGTATGAATTCCATCATAAATTGTTTGCTATTTTGCCGTGTATCGCACATTTTTGATAGGTGTCGCTAACCCTAGATACGCTTACTCGAAAGCAATCAGAACGACACTGCAAAATCCCGTCGTGATTGCACGATGAACGGCCACACATGTACCGAGTTGCACGATGGCGTTCGAAACCGACGGGTAAAATCAAGCTCGGACAGATTTTTTGGAACGACGGTCAACACGACGGTTTTTCGGCACACACGGACCGAAATGAGTGTGATCGGTTGGCACGTCGTGCAAACCTGATGAAAAAGAACGATGTCTGTGGGGCCCTTAAGGGTCTTCCATTCCAGTCAGTTTATAACGAATATGGTTTCGTGTGATGCAAAATGTATTTATTTTCCATCTACCTCTGCCCGAGTAATTTTTTTATCTGAATTCGATGTTCATACATTATTATTGAGGGGAGACTGACATTACAATAATGATAATATATAGATTATAATTGGTTATATGCTATGCATATTTCTTAGTGATGTAGTGTTGCAGAGCTAGCCAAATTGAAATTTCAACTGAATACGATGATATATATATGTAGATAGATAAAATGGTGGTATGGTGTCTGGAGGTTGTTTTTGTTTTATTTTTTTTTTACACAAAAAGAGACAAAGCAAGAGTCGAATTATAATCATATTATTTTGAATAATAGTGCAAAATATTGTTTTACTCTATTAAAAGCGATTTATACTTTTGTACATATATTTGTAGGTATGTATTTGTATTCTTTGGTTGCAAGTTTGTTAATATCTTCATTATTCGTCACATTTTAAAGCAAACCCCAAGCGATTACGTATTTTTTCACATATTTCATTAGATGGATTTCTCTATTCATTACTCAAATATTTGTGCATTGATTGAAATTTTGAATTCAAAATTAACAGATCTAACTAGGAGAAAGTGGTTTAATATATAGAGAACGTCTTGTTTATGTCTTTTGCACCATTGTTGACCCGTATTACCCAGAGGAGACGTGCATTATTAAAAGAAATGTTTTAATAGCTGTATATAATAGAATATTTTATTTTCATCCAGATCTATTTTTCGTAATGCCAGTAATTCGACAGTTAAACAATGAAGTGTCATGAAATATAACCTGGAAATTAAAATTTTGATGAATACGACGTGCCGGTTAGTCAAATTTTCTGAAGGAATATGTTTATGGTTGGAGTTATATAAAATGTTTCTGTTTTACAGTAAAAGAACGTACAAATTAATATTTGCTACGTAAATAAAAACGATGATGTATAAAACAGTTGATTTGTCTGTGATGGTCGTTAGATAATTTTGTATATAAATTCCTATGTGATCTTATTATGGGTACTGAATCTTGAAGTGGTTATTTACCAGTTGTTACTTCCAATTGTTACACAAGTTTTATGTGAAGGTAAAACTGTTTAAGAAATGACAGATTTGTAATTAATTCCTTAACCTCACTAATTGCGTCAAATCTAGCTAAGATGAGACCATTGATGGTATAAATATAGTCGGAGGACTTGATTCACAAAAGGAACATATTGTACGCGTCAGAAATATAAGAGCTGTTTACATTTTTTGTCCTCCTACCGAGTGCCGACACTACAAAGGATCCCTTAATCCTTCAAAAGAAGCCCGACGAGTGGGGTGACCGTTATACCTTTCGGCATTTTTTGCTGGCAAAATTGTATATGTCTGTGTATAATCAGATGTTAATATACAATAAATAGATCAATTTATTTTGTTTTTATCTATTGCAAATTAGTATTTTCGATTATTTTGATCTCCTATCACTTTCTGAATTATTATAATACATATTTTGTATCGATAATTACGGTTTTATCATTACTCAGGTCTCCATAATAACGTAACTGTATAGAAGTGTCGACACTGATTGAGACCTGAAAGAAATGTAAACAACTCATATACAGGGTGGGCCAATAGTGCGTGGACGGAAGATCGTGGGCTTACTAAAAAATATTTCAAAAATCTGTCACTTGATCATGGTAGGGACCCTTGAGGGCTATAACGTAAAAATATTATCACTTAAATTTTGACGTTTATACAGGGTGATTCATATCGAACTTACATTTTTTTGAATGGAACCCTCTATATGTTATTGCATATTTGGATTCCTTGGTGAATTCTAGTGTAACTTTATGTATCATACATGGAACTTTAAGTGAACCGTTTAAGCGCAAATCATCATTTTTGGTATAAGTAGTAGTAAATTGAATATCGCAGCGATTATAAAACTTAGAAGGCCGTGACCTTGCGGTACGACTAAGCATGAAATGTGTCACCTTAGGTCTGACGGCTAAATTTTAATACTTTTTGTACTTGGAGAAATCAGTAGATTAATTAAGGAAACTTCAATCACAAATAACTTGATTTTTTCAAATGGAATGCCTATTTTGGTTTAAAGAATGAAATATAAAATTTGATTACCTTTCTAACGATATAGCATTCTCGATATCAATCTTTTTTGGTTTTCATTTTATTTCAGATTTTCAGTCAAATCGGTGTTTTTCAATTTCCCTGTGTGATCCTATAAACCAAAATAGCCATTTCCACTTGAAAAAAATCAAGTTATTTGCGATCGAAGATTCCTTAATTAATCTACTGATTTCTCCAACTATAAAAATAATTCAAGTTTTTATCCGTCTAATCTAAGGTAACGCGTTTCATGCTTGATCATACCGCAAAACCATTAAATATATTTTAGTAAGCCTGCAATCTTTCGTCCACGCACTATTGGCCCAACCTGTATATCTGACTTCTACAATACCTTCAAATGAGTCATGGTATCACAAGTGAAAAGTGCCAGGAAAAGATACTGATACATTTATTAATTGTAGTTTTCCAGGTTGGGGCTTAAGCACTATCATCAGACTAGATAGATAAAATTCACATAACATGAAAAAACAGATTACCCAAAATGAAACATGCAAGGGTAGCACCACTACTAATACAAATATCGATATTATTCCAACACTACTATTTGGCATCGTGATCATTGTTTACATGTGTCTGTACCACTCTTTTATGTCTGGAAAGCAGTACATTAAATAAAAAAATCTAAATGCTGCATGGTCACATTGAATAAGCAGTCTCCTCTGGATGGCAACTATTCAGTCAATTGAATCGACTGGGGCCTTACGATCAAAACAAACGCCCGACCTTGCCCAAACAACATATTTTTTTGTCCAAGACAAACGCAGCTCCAAACCAACACCTAGACTGAAAGTTTTTTAGAATAGTGGTTTACTTTTTCTTTGAGATTTGATCTATGTTGAATGCATCTTTGTATTGAGTGAGTTATTCTAGAAACTTAAATAGAATGAGAAACACTATGCGGTGTATTCTGATATTATATTCTAATATTCTGATTGTTTTATAGTTTTTTTTTTCAAGAAATGCTGTTCCAGCTTTGTATTTGTTACAAAAAATAATTCAAATGCTTTCATATTATAGAAAGTATTGTCAGGCAATATATTTCTAATAATATTCAAAAAAATCGACAGTTCATTTTTTTTTCTAAAAAGCATAAACATATATTTTGTGAGGCTTATTCACTTATATTCGGAATAAAATCGATGTTACATGGTGTCTACGAGGTAGAAAAAGACGTGACATTCATGTTTTTTTCTTAATCCTCAATCCCCGCTTAGCAATACCACAGCATAATAAACAACCAGCATAATATCTCTGAGGATTTCCTATATAAAAATGGTTCCCACAAAATTTGACCTTGGGAGGGTTTATGGATGATTTTACGGCTGTGAAGTTTGGGTAGAGATGCGAAAATGAAAATATCGATACCGGTACCAACTCGATATTTTTTAGCCTTCTTAGGCGCGTTTGGTTCGTACAGAGCATTTTGTGTAATTGATTACACCCCTCAATAATAATTATATACCGATACACCTACAAAAGTACCGATACCAGCCTGGAATCGCCCAAAAAATATCTAAGATAAAAATAGTCGATATTAGTGCAGATGATCGAAGTACCGTTGAATGAATGAATGAATAAGGACCAGAGGCTATCCAACTCGGAATGTGGCTGGTGCATAGGCCACACGATGGGCCCTTTTGCGCCTCTATCCGCGCTAGTTCCTAAGACCTGCCCTTTTGGCAAAGGCAAGTACATTCTTAAGTCCTATCCGTTTTATATCTATTGGTTCCAAGGTTCTTGAGCCCAGCATAGTCTGCCTGTGATAACCCAGGGTTTCGCAGCGACACAAGATGTGTGCCGAGGATTCTTCCTCTTCACCACACCAAGTGCACCTTGGGTCGTTGACCACCCTCATCACGAACAAGTGACGCCTGAAGGTGTTGTGACCCGTTAGTAGGCCTACTAGCAATCTCAAGTTACTCCTATCCAGAGAGAGACAAAATCGTCCTATTCTCTCTGCAGGCCCTGTTAATAGTTCCCGAGCCTGACGGAGATGACCAGAGATGTTGTTCCATCTCAGAGAGTGTTGATTCTGGATCCACTCTCCAGTTGTTTTCCTAATCAAATTTGCAGATAGTCCTAAGGCTGGTTCCGGGCCCACAAAACTGTTGCCGGATCCCATCCTGGCCAGATGATCCGCCATTTCGTTACCCTTTACCCCATCATCATCAGTGATACCTTGTATTTACGTATCGAGGTACCGTTACCATCCTTACAAAAAATCATCCAAAAGTGTGGATGCGCGTGTAATTTCCGCCAACTTGAGTTATTGTGCTGGTTGTTTATTATGCTGTGGCAATACTACAGACATCATAGACTCTTGGAAAACAGATCAGATTCATAAGGCAAAAAAAGTCACAAATTCATTCCTGAATTCGGAACAAAGAAGGGCTTCCCCGTTTTCTATAGTTCTCGAAAAGAGCAGGATATTTTCTTATTTTTATTTCACCCAGCCAATGAGCACGCCAACTTGGATCATGGGGGCAAATGCAGTATCATTGCTTTTTTCCACCATAGTGCCAAGTTTGCTGAAACGTAAACCGTTTGGGAATTTTATGTACTTACTAGTAAACCACACAAGATGAGAAAGAAATGTTAATCTTTTATTACTTTAAACGTCTTCTATAGTTGATTAATGTTTCTTCTAAGCATTTTATTTTTGTTAATATTAAATCGATAGGGATCTCAAAAATGATATACTTGGCATTTTTCCTGTATGTTTCATTTTATTTCACATCAGTTTTACAATAATAATGCTAGTCCAGTATTGACTTCTAGTACTCTAGACATGAGTATAGTATGTTTGCCCTTTTTGTGTTACAATTCGGTATAGTCGAGAATGTATATTAAAAACTGGGTAAAATAATCTTATTTATTAAACATATTTTTTTATTTGTACTACACATGAAAATATATAATTTTGCAAATGGTCAGAAGTTCAAAAATTAAGGTCCAGAAGGTTCACCAGGGTAAAACTTATGTAAGTATTTATTAGTTATTATTTTAGTGTATTGCATACTTTATCCTATAGACCATCGTTGCATGTACTAAGTTTCTAGAATAACTGCTTTGCAAAATATATAAAACTATGAAAACTACCAGAGTAGATTTTTTTCTGTAATAGGCCAAATAACTTGGTATTTTTTGTCCATCTGACTCATGTAGCAAGTTCAAAATTAAAGGATATTGCATTCAGTGATTCATGCAAAAACTAGGTTTTACTGCTTTGTACTTTGGCAAGGCCAAATTATTGAAGTAAGGCCTAAGTATATTTAACCCAACAAAAGTTACTGCCAATATGTCTTGTTAAAGCTAGTATACCAGCTTAAATAATTAAGTCAAGAATGTAAAAGTTATTAGGCCTTTCACTTATAACTTGGTAATACTCCATATATTGACTCTCATTTTTTGGATCAAGGTGCTACCATAAAACATTGATGTTCAAACCGTTAAGTAACTTGAAAAGGTTCTTGTACACTGTAAAATAATTTTAATATTGTTTTAAAATGGACTGGCTCACTCTATGCCTTGTTGACTACATAATAACTAAGTAATTTGTTGGAACAATTTTCAACCACTTTTAATCTAAACTGTAGCAGATTTTGGTACTGCTACTTAAGAAATAAAAAAAAAAACGGTATAATTGATTACAATTCATTATATAATGAAAGATATATTTATTGTATATAATGTAAGTTATTATTAATTAGAATGTAATTGTTTATTACGTACAATTTGTACATATTGTTTATTTTATTTGAAATCATAATAAATGAGGGTAATTTATTTTTATTTGCTTTTTATTTTCTCCTGCAACGGTAGATATTTGATGAATAGGTTTATCATTTACTTTTTTGATTTTATTTTTGGAATGTGGCATGGCAGTAAGGGCTTAGGTAATCTTTGTAGATCTTTTGTTGTCTTACTCATTGATTTTTCAAGCCATTTGCATCCTTTTCCTTTTAACACACATGTAATGGATAGATAAATTGTTTTGGAATAAAATCGCTTCAAAGCTTTTTAACGAGACTTACATTCAGTATTGATTTGAAAACTGTTGAACAAATAGTTCATTTAAGTTACATAAAATACCTAATTATTGATATGTTAGAATACTTACTGTCATGGCAGCTTGGATAACGGATCAAAATTCAACCAGCTAGCTAGTCTGCCACTAAACCTCAAATAATTTGAAATGTGTTAAGTCACCAATAATGTCCTGTGTCACATGGTTTAATCACAAATAAAAATGATTATATTGACTGAAAGTGGAATAAGGATTTAAATGACTTTGAAAAATACCAGAGGGACGGCACTATTGAATACGGTAAGTACCACCTGCATTTTTCTTGGAAGTAATTATTTTCCTTGTTACATGAGTGCCAAAAAATAAAATACTAAATGAGACCTATCTGACGACACGCAATTCATTTATGTAGCACTAAAATCATCGACGGAATAGGCTTTTTTATTATGACTAATTTTGAAATAAACGAGAATTTTGTATGCACATTGTCTTTATTGGTCTTTGGTACAGATTATTAGTTAAATGCAATTTACATGAACAAATTTTATTACTTTTATTTTTAGTATTATTTATTTAGTATTCAGCCAAATGACTGAAAGGCAACTCATTTAAATGAGATATGTTGGAATCACTTGGAAATCAAAGAAAACAGACTGGAGCGTAGCTTAGCGTCGAGTAACCCAGAGCGTTGGTTTCAGAAGTCAAGCGTGCCTAAATGAAAATGGCGGACATTTTGAAAATTTCGTTGATTAATTTAAATACTAAATAATCACATTTGTTTATGTAAATTACATTTAAGTAATAATCTGTACCGAAGGCCAATATAGACAATGTGCATACCAAATTCTCGTTTGTTTATTTCAAAATTAGTCATAATAAAAAAGCCTATTCCGTCGATGATCTTAGTGCTACATAAACAAATTGCGTGTCGTTAGACAGGAAACATCCTGCTAAACATTAAACTGTGTTTATAAATAGGCACTAATAAGGCTTTTTGTCAAATTATTTGGAATTAACCGAAACAAGCGCATTACAAAAAATTTTTTTTAGTTTGGTTAATTTTTTTGGCCATAGAAATTATGAGATATTGTTTTTACTTCCCACACCGATAGGTGAGGGGAGTATTGTGATCGCGAAAATTTTCGATTTTGAGATAATACGCTTTTTGGGCGTTTTATAATGTGTACATAACGAAAATCCACGTCACTCATTTCCGTCGGTCTGTCTGTCTGTCTATCGCGTTTTTCTACCCTCGTAATCTCAGTAACCGCTGCGTGGATTGTGATGAAATTTGGGCAGCGTTATGCTGTGGGGTCGTAGTAGGTAATGTTCCTATAATTTTTAAAATCGTTATAAAGGGGCGGAGTAATTAGCAAAAACGAAAAATTTCAAATATGCCTCAAACTTCGTTTTTAGGCGTTTTAGGGATTCCTGATCATTTTCTACTTTTGCTTGGGTGGGGGTGAATTTGGGGTGGTTGGGGGGTGGGGGGTTGTAATACTGAAAAATTTGTTGAATTCTTCATGGGCTGTCCATTGATATGTGAATGAAAAACCTACAGGCATGATACACTTTTTGTGGTCCATCCGAACGTTGCATGCATATTATAAAAACCACGGGAATTAGAATTTGTTATGTACATACATACGAGTAATAGAGTATTGTTTTAGATCGTTCGATATCGCGTAACGCGAAAATTGTTCAATTGATTATAATGAAATTTTGACATAGTATTACTCCCAAGGCGAGGATGGAAAACGCGTATGTTTTGAAAAAATCGGGTCAATGGCGGCGCGGCAATAATAACAAAACTAAAAATATAAAAATAGCTCAAACTTTGTTTTTAGGCGTTTTACGGGTTCCTGATCATTTTCCATTTTTTTTTGGGTGGGGTGAAATCGGGGCGGTTGGGGGGTGGGGGGTAGTAAAACTGAAAAATTTGTTGTATTCATAATAGTCTGTCCATTGACCTGTAGAAGAAACACCTAGCGGCATATTACACTTTTTTAGGTCCATCCGAACATTGGCTTGGCTATTACAGAAACCAATTTTGTGATCTGTACATACGATTTTTGCTTTATGTTGTTCTATGTATGTTGCGTAAAGTTAAAATTATTGAATAGATTTTAATAAAATTTTGACATAGACTTTATTACCGCTGTGATAATGGAAAACGACTCTGTTTTTGAAAAACCGTGTCAGTGGCGGCGCAGCAATAATCAAAAAACCAAAAACATAAAATCAACTCAAACTTCGTTTTTAGACGGGCTGGAGGCTCTTGATCGTTTCGCATCGTCCAATTCAAGCATCTAGAAAAAAACTGTGGCGCTCTAGTTCCTAAGGAGGGAGACGCAAGAAACTATTTACGAGGGTTTTTGTGTTGGATGTTGTTTTTGCGGGCGGATGGGCGATAATTTAGTTGCAAGGGGAGTTTAGACTATAGCTTCATGCAATGGGAAATAATAAAATGGTATCATCATTATGTGTGGGAAGTACTGAGTCAATCAACTTGACTCCATTTTACTTCCCACACCGATAGGTGAGGGGAGTATTGTGATCGCGAAAATTTTCGATTTTGAGATAATACGTTTTTTGGGCGTTTTATGCTGTGTACATAACGAAAATCCACGTCACTCATTTCCGTCGGTCTGTCTGTCTGTCAGCCTGTCGGTCTGTCTGTCTGTCGCGTTTTTCTACCCTCGTAATCTCAGTAACCGCTGCATGGATTGTGATGAAATTTGGGCAGCGGTATGCTGTGGGGTCGTAGTAGGTAATGTTCCTATAATTTTGGAAATCGGTGCATAGGCGGCGGAGTAATTAGCAAAAAACAAAAAAAAAATTAAATATTGCTGAAACTTCGTTTTTAGGCGTTTTAGTGGTCCCTGGTCATTTTCTATTTTTTTTTTGGGTGGGGGTGAAATTGGGGTGGTTGGGGGGGGGGGGTGGGGTTGTAAAATTGAAAAATTTGTTGCTTTCATAGTAGACTGTCCACTGACCTGTGAAGGAAGACCTGGCGACATAAATAACTTTTTTAGGTCCATCCGAACATTGCCTTTGCCTATTACAGAAAGCAAAGGACTTTGAATTTTTTCTGATGTAAACATACGGGAGTATTGCTTTAGATCGTTCTATATTGTCTAACGAGGAAACTGTTGAATTGATTTTAATGAAATTTTGAAACGGCATTACTACCATGGCGAAGATGGAAAACGCGTATGGTTTTGATAAATCGTGCCAGTGGCGGCGCAGAAATAATAAAAAAACTAAAAATATAAAAACAGCTCAAACTTCGTTTTTAAGTGTTTTAGAGGTTCCTGACAACGACAACGCAACTCAAATTCGGTTTTTAGATGTTTTGGGGGTTCCTGATCTTTTCTTACCAGGTTTTTGGGTGGGGGTGAAAGTGAGGTGGTTAGGGGGGGGGGGGGTTGTAAAACTGAGAAGTTTGTAGTATTGTAGCATCGATAATAGGCTTTCCATTGACCTGTGAAGGAAAGACCTAGCGGCATAAGACAATTTTGGGAGGGGGGGGGGGGGGTTGGCAATTTTTTGGTTGCAAGGGATCTTAGACTAAAGCTTCATGCTATGGGAAAATAATAAACTGGTGTCAGCGTAATGTGTGGGAAGTACTGAGTCAATCAACTTGACTTCATTTTTTTTTAGTTGATATCACAGTTATTCTCCTATAAAATGACTCCAAAAAGTGGTAACTTACGTAGCATAAGACAAAATCATGCCACCTGTAGTTTAATTTTTTTTGGCACACACCATTATATTTCTTCACACTGACTGTGAATGGCGGACATAAATATTTTTTTTCGTTGTAGATCTTCTAAAGGACTGAAAATGGAAGCGTACGACTCTGCCGTACTTTCTTACGCGATGGCGACGGCTGCTTATAAAAACAAACCGAACTCCTTGGGCTTGGTCCCAGGGGGCATACCGCACAAGTTGCTAGACGATTCTCTGACGCCTCCTGGTGAGAATAATGACAATGACAGTGATAATAGGAACTATCTCTATCAGCTCCTCTATAACCTGGAACAAATGGTGGTTAACAAGAACCCAGTCCAGTTGTCGCATCTCATGGAGATTTGTTCGACCAAGCAGGCAAAGGTAATAATTTTATGCGCTCAATATTTTCAGGAACAAGTTCCTCAGCAGTTAGTATAGCATTTCAATGTGTCTGCTAACGAGAAAATTCACAATATTGGTTTCAAGGCAAAAAATAAGTGTCACTCTAATGCTATGACGTGACAGGGTTCTTCACGTTATTCGACACGGAGCATTATGGCTAAAGTATATGATAAAAAAGAAAATAATAATTTCGGATGGAGAGAGACCCATAAAGGCTACATTTTAAAAATATTTTCATGTTATACAGGGCGTCCTAAAAACACGAAATGTATCAAAGTTATGTTTTTTTATATGGAACACCCCGTATATTATTGCATATTCAGATTCCTTGGTGACTTTATTTATCATACATGGGACTTGAAGCGAACCGTTTAGGTGTAAATCACCATTTTCGGTATAAGTAGATATCAGGAAAAAATTGACTATCGCAGAGATTATAAAATTTGGAAGGCTGTGACTTTGCCGTATCACTAACCATAAAATGCGTCAGCTTTGATGAGACTGTCAAATTTAAATTACGTTCATGCTTGGATAAATCGGTCGATTAATTAAGGAAACTTCGATCAGCGATAACTTGATTTTTTCAAATGGGAATGCCTAATTTTTTTTATACGGTCAACGTATTCGAATTCGTTGGTTGCTTACAATTCATACCTAAAATTGGCAATAATAGCTGTAGACCTGTGCCTATTGGGCTCTTCTCTGCATAATGTCCAAAGTTATGAAAACTATCATACTTCATCACTTATTGTAGCTGTCCATGGACAAAAACAACATCGTCATCTATCGGCCAGTTATGACTTGCATAAGCATAGAAGCACACTTTTTTTGACTTACCTCAACAACATGAGGAGTAATCGAGCTTCGTAGATAATTAAAAATAAGTTTGCTCCAGGCATGGCCGACTCTACACTAGGCCGGAGCCTTAGATGTGGCAACGTCGCTTAGCTGTCAAATAGTGGGCCGGTTACCGTGGGCCGAACGGCGGGCATTCCGCGGAAAATTTAAATTGTTTTATAATTTCAGAATAATTATTACATTTTATATGTATTAGCCAGCCAAATCCAAATAAGACGGAAGTAACCTGTTTCCACCTCAATAACAGACTGGCGAATAGAGAACTAAACGTCCGTCTCGAAAATACCGTCTTAAAGCATAGCAAGTTCCCAAAGTACCTAGGAGTCACTCTGGACAGGACTCTGAGCTACAAGCAACATATACTAAATACCGCTGCTAAGCTGAGAACACGAAATAATATATTACAAAAGCTCTGTGGAACCACCTGGGGATCTTCAGCTTCTACACTGCGTATATCAGCTCTGGGCTTGATATACTCAGCAGCAGAGTACTGCTCACCGGTGTGGCTGAACAGCCGCCATACAGCGAAAGTTGATGTTGAGTTAAACCGCACCATGCGAATCATAACAGGCACGATAACCAGCACTCCTGCCTACTGGCTTCCCGTTTTAAGCCATATCCCCCCGCCACAACTACGCAGGAAAAACGCTCTTCTTTTACAATACGAAAAAATTAGGAAAAACGAATCACTTCCCATTCATGACTATTCCGAGGGCCTTGACATTAACAGACTCCGATCCAGAGATCCCCCCTACAAAATGGCTGAACAGTTAATGCGTGATGGTTTCTCCATTTCTGACCAATGGAAGAGCCAGTGGAACGCAACCGCTCCAGTACATGCTCGGAACCTACAGTGCATCACCACAAAACCAACAGGGTTCGAACTGCCACGTAAAACATGGTCTCGTGCCAACAGAATAAGGACCAGACATGGGAGATGCGCAGATATGATGAAAAAATGGGGTAAAGCGCCTTCGGCAAGTTGTGACTGTGGAGCCGAGAGACAAACCGTCCAGCACATTATCGAAGAATGTCCTTTGAGACTGTATACTGGCCAAGCAGAAGACTTCTTGAACCTGACCAACGGAACAGTCGAATATATTAAAAATTTGGATGTTTGTTTGTGAAAATAATGACTATGTATCTTGTAGTCTATACTACATTCACTCTATTTATATTTATATCTATTTTTTTTTTGTTTCTTATTTATATCTTGAATGTGATTTGTGAGCCATACGATAAATAAATAATATGTATTAGAGTTCATCTCGGTTGATAAATTAAGAAAAATACTTTTTGCAAAAATAAGAATGGTGAAAAATAGTATCAGTACAAAAATGCACATGTATTTAGATTTAGAGATTTTCCCTTCTGTTAGACATTTCTTATTTCCATTAGATTTCCTCTTTTTAGTTTTGTCAGTCTGTATTTTGTCTTGAACTGTTTCAGTGTAATTATTAATAAAAATATTTGCTACATTAACATTAATTCAAGCAGAATTTCATCAGTTTGGGGTTGATTACATGGACAAATGTGTCTAAAACAAACTCATCATGTATATTGATGTATCCTTTTGCAATTTTAATTAAAACTGCTTTGTGCAATTGCCCAAAAACTTACTTTTATACCTATTGGCCTGAAATCAAAATTTTAACAATATCAATTATGAATAAGGACTGTAATTTGAGCTGTGTACTCTGATGGAAGGGTTACGCCTACCAACTAGAAGCTGTATGTATTTAATATACCTATCAAATAATTTTGTCCTTCATGTTCTACCTATAATTTTTGTAGTGACAAGAACATTTATACAGGCTGATATTTCATCAATTTGTAAAACAATGTACTTCTCCGAGAATAATAAACCCTCTGCAACAGTTTTAATGTAAGGCATATCTTCTGTCAGGTGAAATTTTAAAAAAACTGCAAAGTTTTGAGGAATATTTAGGATGGTCGTAAAATTGGCAACCTATTCTCTCTCACAAAATTGTAAACTTTCTTTGGCTGGACATAGGAAACGTTTTAACATTTAAATCAACAGAAAACCTATTTGAAAATAGTGTGCCAAAATATTTTCTTTTTGAGACCAACAGGATATTCTTAATGACAGTGGTAAAATCTAACTCAAATCACCAACAAATTATGATTTTTTGATTTAAAGGAATGTCTATATTCATTGATACTAATACCACCTACATCTGATGTCTGGTTCATCGTAGTCAAACACTACAAAATAAAAATAAACGCAACCTGTTTCCTGCTGCCACTTCCACTTAAATGGACACTCAGTTTACTTTGTAAATTTTCACTTAAGCTAGAAAAATTCACTATTAAGTCGCTTTGAAGCCATTCTTGCTGGTCTTGATTCCGTAGGTGTGCCCAGATGTGTTCTATTAGAACTGTATTTTTCTGTGATATTTCGGAGGTCCAGAAAACATTGTAGGTACCACATTGTGCTTTGAAATAGGTCTTATCCTTGGAAAATGTTTGTAAATTATTGTCTTTATTCTTATAAATATAACCAGCCCTTACGAGGAATACCTTCTGTTTGAAATGCTCGTCTTGAGGAAAATTGAACACCCTAATATGTCCTTTATTGGAAGCACAATTGCTAGTGCAACCTGGTACTACACACCTTGCAGGCATCTTTTTATCTTTATAGTTTCGTTTGTGCAGGTAAATAATTAGAAATACATTAAAAATCACCTTCCAATCTTCTTTTTTGCTCTCGAAGATTACACTAATGACTTAAAAACAAATAAATCTCGGCCCAGCTCGGCCCGCTATTCAGTGTTGCCATATTTCAATGCTCCGGCCTAGTGAGTAGAGTCGGCCATGCGCTAGGGCTATGCCAGTGGTTGGGTGTTCTAGAATGCCAATTCTGATTCCGCGGTGATAATGGATTTACGTTGAGTTTACGACATCCAGTCCAGAAAATACACGTATGCCTTGCGTCTCTCAAAGTACTACTATCCCGTGCAGTTTTAGAAAGATATTGCAGACCAGATAAAAACTAAGAACTTTTCATTATACACCTTGTCCCAGGACGAATACCGAGAACTAAGGGATGATTTCTGGCACCGACTTATAATGTGATTAAATTATATGATTCTTAATATCAAAAAAGTTGAAATTCCATCAATTAGATCGCGAACTGGTTAATGTGTGGGCCTCTTTATCATCTTCGTACCATACAATAAATACATCATATAATATTTGCTGTAAACAATCGACAAAAACTTTAAAAATACCCGTTAGCATAATCCGACCTTCTTGGTTTTTGCAAGGAATTCCCGAAAGTGTAAGTGGGCCACACACGTTTCAGTTGTCTTTGCAACCAAACTTCAAACGTTGATTTCTCTGAAACAAATGCGAATTTCAGAATAATTCCTTTTGATATCGGCTTCATATTCCGAAACCTAAGTGCGATTTATTTTTTCTGGATTCATCCTAGGCTCGGAGTAACAACTGAACATAGAGGTAGTAAACAAACCACTTCAGCATGGCGTGCTCAAAGCCATCATCTTTTGACACTTCAGACCCAAACATTGCTAACTAACCTGAAAATTCTTTCAATGCAACCCATGTTACAAATACTGCTCTGCACTGTCCCATCTCGAAAAACTGTTAAACTACACTCGAATATAGCACAGCAAGTCCGTAAAGCTTCACTACAGTTACCAACAAATAGCGAATTCGATTTTACTGACCAAGCATAAAAGACGCACAAACAAAACAAACGTTTGACATTCGGAGGTTACCGTAAACAAATCGCAGGAAAATTACATAGGCGTTGCCAACTCCTCAAAATTTATGTAAGACAGAATTTGCATTAATGATGAAGAAACATGCAGTAATGCAGTAGAGGTCAACATATCTATTGATTTTGCTGTAATCATTTCTGAACCATCAAAATACCGTCTTTTTAACGTAGAATGGAATATTTCTGGATACTATACAATTAAGACGATAGTAAACAATTATGATTGCCGTATCTGGTGGTCGATACGACAACGTAAGAAAAGATTTTGGCCTATTAGAATTAGTTCTTTACTACCTCTATGTTCAGTTGTTACTCAGAGATCCTAGGACACGGCGTATAGGTAGAGTAATGCTATATTTCGAACGTTTGCTTTCAGTGGGACAACCAGATATGTGCGCCTTTGGATGCTTTACTGTCTGAATTACGACAGATTTGTAGGGCCAATCAAGGATCTATACATCTTTTGAAGCTTCATGTTGAAGGTAAATTAAAGCACTGTGTACTCAGCGTAGTTACTAATAGTTAAGATTCGTTTTGAGAAATTCATAGCAGTTATAAGATCATTAGGTATGTCCACACTCGTGCCCTTTCTGTTTACTTGCCTTTCAATGTTCAATTCAACATTTCATTCAACATACGTTAACGCATGCCCATAGAGTATAAAGAACAAAATGCACAGGTCGCTGACCAGACAACATGTAACGGAAATTTTGACAGCTTGAGGGTATTACCAGTGGCGTGCGGCTTTTTATTAAAATTGGATGTTCATTAAGAGATTCAATTATTACTGTGATGTTACAAACTGATACTAATAAGTTGTATTAGTATTTAGCTATACTTAGAGAGTTACTCTTATTATAATTTCATTATAACAGTTGATAATTTATTATTACTATGAAATGTTTTTCAAAACATATCTAACAGTGTTCTGAAAGGTAGCCTGTTGGAATGGCTGCATCGTGTTTTTACTTCAGCAATAAAATATAATAATTGCATTAGGTAATATCCAGTTCTATAAAATTCTCTATAGATAGATTTTCTGTAAATAAATGTGGCATACATTTTTGCATTTCACGTCCTCAAATAGTTTAAAAAATGGAATTTGGAAAATTCATGTTGATTGACATGAATGTAATACGTGCAAAAAACATACATTAAACAACCATTATTATTCCTCAAACTGGAGTGAAGTTCCTTTTGTTCCCAGTTATCCCCATATATTACGCTACTGAAAACTAAAACAAAACCTATACTCACCTATGATAAGAAGTGTTCACCGATTCGTCGCTATTACAGCAAACTATGTACTTTTTATGTTGTCTGTTCATGCAATTATGACAATATTGTTGATAAATAATTTAATTCACACCACAAATAGTCACAAAGTCAGTCAAATATACACTAAAATCACAAAAATCTCGGCACACGCAATAACCGCAACTACAATGACAGCCAAATGACAGCTTAAGGGCACGCCGATTGTAGGTTGCCAGATTTACGACATATAAGAAGTTATTTCGAAATTTACCATTTTTGAGATTTGATTAAATCAATACAAATTATCTTCACGTAAATCTGTTACATTGCAAGTATATTGGAATGTATAGTTAAATACCCAGTTAAATACTTTGTGTTCAAACTGCGGAAACTGCCGGATTTTGAAGAAACTGGAAGCGGACGAAGAAGGGTGGCAATAGCGCTATAGATGTTGGCTGGCGAATATTCAAATTAGGCTCCCTCTAGAGATGTTAAGGAGATCTTTTGAACGAAACAATTTGATTAGGTACTTACTTACTGGAATCTGTAATCCTTGAACTTCAAACATTCAAAAACATATTTATTGATCTCGTAGACTTCGTCTCGAGCTGCAAACTTCATTCATCCACTGTGTTGCAACAAATATACACTAGTTACCAGTTTAGCAGTACGTATTTTCGCGATTGGCTGGGAATCTAGAATCTAGTATCGGAGTAGGACGTCGTTGGTCAAAGGAGCATTCTTACCACCATGGTGACGTCACACGGGTTCGGGAGCCGTCGGCGTGTTTTCGGTACTCGATTCAAAAACCCATTTTCATTTTGATATAAGTTTTGAATTATTGCGAAAAAAAAAGAAAACAAAAACAGTTATAAAACTTATATATGATCTTTCCATTTATCACAAAAAAAGTACTTTTTTTCTTAACTCAAAACCTCAATTGAACGTTGAGGCGCAACGAAATCCAAGAGCGGTGGAACTGCCTGCGCTGTGGCGTGCGCAATGGCTACTTCCCACAATAAGGCATGCGCTACCGTATGCGTGCTTTGCGTCATGGTGTGCGCAGAGATATGCGTCGCAGCATGCGCTAAGCGCAAGCAAAAAGGCACGAGTGTGGCTACGCTACGCGCAAGTTTGATTAACAGAGTTAACATCTCTAGAGGGAATGTAAACAACAAAATGTACAGGTCGCTGACCAGCCAACATGTAACGGAAATTTTGACAGCTTGAGGGCATTACCAGTGGCGTACGATTTTATATTAAAATTGGATGTTCATTAATAGATTCAATTATTACTGTGAGGTTACAAACTGATACAATAAGTTGTATTAGTATTTAGCTATACTTAGAGAGTTACTCTTATTATAATTTGATTGTAACAGTTGATAATTCATTATTACCATGAAGTGTTTCCCCATATTTTACGCTACTGAAAACCAAAACGAAACCTATACTAACCTATGATAACTGGTGTTCACCGATTCGTCGCTATTGCAGCAAACTATTCACTTTTTATTTCGCCCCATCATGCAATTATGACAATATTGTTCATGAATAATTTAATTCACACCACAAATAGTCACAAAGTCACTCAAATATACACTAAAACAACAAAAATCTCAACATACGCAATAACCACAACTACAATGATAGCCACATGACAGCTTTAGGGGACGCCGATTGTAGGTTGCCAGATTTACGACATATTAGAAGTTATTGCGACATTGCGCTGTGAAATTTACAATTTTTGTTAGTTACATTGCAAGTATATTGGAATGTATAGTTAAATACCTTTGCGGAACATGTGTTCAAACTGCGAAAACTGCCAGATTTTCAAGAAACTGGAGGGTCCTTAAGCGGACGAAGAAGAGTGGCAATAGCGCTATAGATGTTGGCTGGCCAATATTCAAATTAGGCTACCTCCAGAGATGTTAACTCTGTGGTTTGATCTATTTGTTGAGAATTGTCATGGAATACAAACAAGGTCTACTTAACTACATATTTGATTGCAGATGAACTTCCTAAACCTTCCCTAACGACTGAAGTTGTTTGTAAAACATTAGGAGATCTGTTGCGGCAGTTCGGCTTGAACGCTGGTGCGGCTGTTCTGAAGAAATTAGTGCAGACCGCTGACGCATGAGAGCCAGGAAAAAAATTGTAATTAGTTTTTTATAAATCTATTTTTTGTAAATTATCGCCGAGGATTATATAGATAGAATATTATTTTCATTTGTTGGTCATTAATTGAAATGTGTTCTTTATTGTACACATAAAAAATACACAATTATCTTCTGGTTTATTTCACTAATTTATAATTTTTGTTATATCTACACTGTATGTGTTGCGAGGATGCGTCGCCACATCCACAGCACACATCTATCGCCCACATCCCTAGCAACATGCTTCGCAACACATTACTAGCACACATCTCTTATTCCCAGCAGAGATTCCTCTTCAAAAGGCCTTGTTTTGTACGCACAAAAACCTCGCTCTGCTAAGCCGTTTCCACAAGAGTTGGGTTTAGCAAGGCGAGGTAATTCAAGGGATTCTATTGGTTCGTTAATCACACATTTCTCGTAACACATCCTCGCATATATCATCAAGTACGAAAAAGCAATCATCTGTTGCAATGAAAAAGTAATCCTTTTTACGAATCCCACGCAGGTAATTATAAATCCTTAAATAAAGGGTGACTGACGATTCCCACCGGACGTTTTTCAAATGGTTAGTATAACGCCGCTAACGGTGGTAGGGAGGGGATTCAGGTATCAGTCGCCTTGCTGTATAATGCCATTTTAGTAGCTATGGGGCAGTGGACCGTAGAGCACCGTATGTTCGCTTATGACGCGTATGTTGAAAATGAGTCAGTCACGGCCGCGCAGCGACTGTTTCGCGTTCATTTCAATCTTGGACGCCACGATATTATTCCAAGCCGCAATACCATTCTCAGATGGGTTAACGGTCTGAGAACAGGAATGATTGTGAAGAAAAGCCACCTGGTCCACGAAGACTGCGAGGACGCCAAAAAATTTCGAGCGGGTGAGACAAGCGCTTAGTCGGAGCCCTCAGCGGTCTGCACGGACTCGCGCGTGAATTAAACTTAAGTCGTGAATCAGTGCGCATAATATTGAAAAAAGATTTAGCGTTTCATCCTTACAAGATGTGTATTGTTCAGCAGCTTAAGCTAACAGATTATGAGCAACGAGAAGACTTCGCCATTTGAATTCAAATGCTGCTTGGAGACCATGAAAGTGCAGTAAATCGTCATGAGTGATGAAGCTCATTTTCATTTAAGCGAAGAGATAAACAAACAAAATTTCCGATACTGGTCTCCGGGTGGCTTTTTCTTCGCAATCATTCCTGTTGTTCTCAGACTGTTAACCCATCTGAGAATGGTATTGCGGCTTGGAATAATATCGTGGCGTCCAAGATTAAAATTAACGCGGAACAGTCGCTGCGCGGCCGTGACCGACTCAGCATTTCTAACATACGCGTCATAAGCGAACATAGGGTGCTCTACGGTCCACTGCTCCATAGCTACTAAAATGGCGCTATACAGCAAGGCGACTAATACCTGAATCCCTTCCCTACCACCGCTAGCGACGTAACCATTTGAAAAACGACCGGTTCCCGTCGGTCACCCTGTATTAAAAATTCTAATCCAGGATTCCTTAAAAGCACACAAAGAAGATACCCACTGGCCACATTCCACTTTACCTCCACGGCTCATTTTTTATTGTGTTCTATAAAAAAACATAATTAATAATTGTATAAAGTTTTATTACAGAAATGTCTTTCAATAAAAAGTTTTTATAGCAAACGTCACAAAAATATTGCATTTTAGAAGAATCTTCGAGATCACATAAAATTGTGCGACATTTATACGAACTTTTAGGAATGTTATATAAAATTTATCAAAACATTTTTTAACTTAACCGCAGTAATACCATTCTAAGAATAATAAACGTATGCGTGATAATATTGAACTACAATTTTAAATCTAATCTAAGGTATGTACAATAACTGTTCTTACATAAAAATAATAAATCACAATTTTTGGTTACATAAAATATCGTAATGTAAGGCCCATCTATATAACACTTGTTTACAAAGTGAGCAGGTTCTCAAAAAATGCCTACTAGGGATAATGTTAGTTTTTGTGACGGTTTTTCGAAAAGCCAATGCTGCATGGCCTTTTTTGTGTAGGTTCTCACTAGGTAAACAAATGTTATATCGGTAGGATCTACCATACCTACGTAATTCGAGGAGTATTTCTCAACATATACAAAACATATGACTACATTGTGTTACAAAATAAATATCTACACCATATTTACCAACTGATTGAACTATGTGTGCTCACAAATCATAGCATAATCCTTGATGAAAAAAAGCTGAACAGAAGTAAGGTTAAATCAACCAATAACATACAGTTAAAAGATGGACACGTTTCGTATTGAAATATTTACCAAAACAAGAATTTCGTCTTTGGTTTCTTATACTCGTATAAAGGCACATAATTCAGTCACATTTGGAAAGTTTAAATTTTCACTATATCAATATCCAGTATTTGACAAAAACAGCTGCAAAAATAATTGACATCTGTCATGGATGAATACGACGGAGAGCTTTTCGTTACAAATTTTCATTTTAAAAAAACTACTTTTTATGCTGCTAGACCATCAACCTTGTACAATGCTATATTTAAGCATTTAAAACAACAAGAAAAGGTTTTCATTGATAGTAATCACAATGATTTAAGGCATGATTGTCAATAAACATTTTTTTAAAAAGATCTATATTCAAGATTGCTAAAAGTTACATGCAACCTCAGAAGTCATCCCAGTCATTCGCCATTTAAAATAAAGGAAAAATTCGTCACGTTGGGTCACCTAATTTTTTTTTTGTGTATTCCTGTGTTAAACAATACTGAACCAGAATAATTAGAGAAGACAATGCTTATTTGAAGCGTTATTCAGAATTTATAGCTTTAAAGGTTGTTGAATTGTGACATTTAGGGCAGGTTGTACAAATGCGGGTTTAACACGAGCTTTGTTAAGCCTAAGCTTAGCTAAGCTCAGGCTTAAAGTATCACGACTCCATGGGTTCGCGCAGTTGTAGCGCCATAGCTTGATTATTTGTCGACCGATTCACGACATTTTGGACTCATTTTATAGGAGAATGACTGGGCATATCAACTAAAGCAAAAACAGATAATACCTGAAAATTTCTAATGCTAAAAAAATTCACCAAACTGAAAAAAAAATTTTTTGTAATGCACTTATTTGGGTTACTTACAAATAATTTGAAAAAAAAGCCATATATTAGTGTCTATTTATTAAGACATTTTAATGTTTAGCAGGATGTTTCCTGTCTTACCACATGCAATTCGTGTATGTAGCACTAACATTTTCGACAGAATAGGCCATTTTGTATTATGACTTCTTTATCACAGCGCCATGTGTTCACGCAGTTGTAACGCTATATCTTGATTATCTATCCAGCGATTCACGATTGTTTGGACTAATTTTATAGGGGAATGACTGGGTATATCAACTGAGGCAAAAAAATATAATATCTGACAATTTCTAAGGCTAAAAAAATTCACCAAACTGAAAAAATTTTTTTGTAATGCACTTGTTTTGGTTACTTGCAAATAATTTGAAAAAAAGCCGTATTAGTGCCTATTTATTGGGACAGTTTAATGTTTAGCAGGATGTTTCCTGTCTAGCCACATGCAGTTTGTTTATGTAGCACTAAAATCATCGACGAAATAGACTTTTCTATTACGACCAATTTTGAAATAAACAAGAATTTGGTATGCACATTGTCTTTATTGGACTTCGATACAGATTATTACTTAAATGTAATTTACATGAACAAATGTGATTATTTAGTATTTAAATTAATCAACGGAATTTTCAAAATGTTCGCAATTTTTATTTAGGCACGCTTGACTTCTGAAACTAACGCTCTGGGTTACTCGACGCTAAGCTACGCTCCAGTCTGTTTTCTTTGATTTCCAAGTGATTCCAACATGTCTCATTTCAATTAGTTGCCTTTCAGTCAGTTGGCTGAATACTAAATAAATAATACTAAAAATAAAAATAATAAAATTTGTTCATGTAAATTGCATTTAAGTAATAATCTGTACCGAAGTCCAATAAAGACAATGTGCATACCAAATTCTCGTTTATTTCAAAATTAGTCGTAATAAAAAAGCCTATTTCGTCGACGATTTTAGTGGTACATAAACAAATTGCGTGTCGTTAGATAGGAAACATCCTGCTAAACATTAAACTGTCCCAATAAATAGGGACTAATACGGCTTTTTTCAAATTATTTGCAAGTAACCAAAACAAGTGCATTACAAAAAAAATTTTTTTCAGTCTGGTGAATTTTTTAAGCCTTAGAAATTAACAGGTATTGTATTTTTTTGCCTTAGTTGATATACCCGGTCATTCCCCTATAAAATGAGTCCAAAAAGTCGTGAATCGCTCGATAGATAATCAAGATATGGCGTTACAACTGCGTGAACACATGGCGCTGTGATACAGAAGTCATAATACAAAAAGGCCTATTCTGTCGAATATTTTAGTGCTACATACACAAATTACATGTGGTAAGACAGGAAACATCCTGCTAAACATTAAATTGTCTGAATAAATAGGCACTAATGCGGCTTTTTTCAAATTATTTGTAAGTAAACCAAATAAGTGCATTTCAAAAAAAAAAAAAAATTTCAGTTTGGTGAATTTTTTAGGCTTAGAAATTACCAGGTATTATCTTTTTTTACTTTAGTTGATATGCCCAGTCATTCTCCTATAAAGTGAGTCCAAAATGTCGTAAATCGGTCGATAAATAATCAGGCTATGGCGCTACAACTGCGCGAACCCATGGAGTCGTGATACAGAAATTGAAAATGTAATAAAAAATTAATTAAAAGGTTGACCCCTTTTTTTTCGCATTTTTTCACGATAACTTTAATTGTATTTTCATATCTCAAAGCTTGTCGACATGATGGTGGAACACACTGTATGTAGTCTGAAAACAGAGTAAGTTATGCGAGAAATTGTGAGTCCGTGTTTAACGTGGCAAATACTTAAATGTGTGTATCCAGGTGTGTATGTTCGTTAATGAGACGCTTATTAACAACCACGCTTCCAACGATCCTTAAACATTCACACCTCCATCTCCTCTGCAGTCTTGCTCAGTCGATTGTTGTCTATGCGCCTGCGTTGACTGCGCCTAACCGCATCAGCTCTGCGATAGGGCTCGCTCCTTAGGCCCAACAGGATGTCCTCCAGGGCACCGTTGTATACTTCGTCTTGCTGCAGCAGCTTCTTCTCTTGCACCAAGCGCGTTTTAGTCTTTAGTTCGTTTATGACGGCTTCCTGTTACGGGTACGGGTACATCAGAAGTGGGATCAAGGTAGAACGGGTCGCGCGTGTTATGACTGTTATGGATAGCGGCCGTGCCTATCCAGAACGTTTGAGCCCACAGTAAAGAAGGTTTTGGGGAAAGTAGGTACTTTTAATGCGCATTCCAGAGCTAAGTGAACTTCAGCGTATAAGATAAACTTGATGGAAAAATCTGTTGTATAAAAAAATATATATATGTTACGGCTAAAGTGTTTACTTTGATAGTTTATATATACTAGCTGGATAGTATACAAACTATCCAAATCTCTCGCTATTTTAATGGAAAATCATATTTCTACTAAAATAGCTATGAATATTGGTTGGTTTGTATACTATCCAGTTAGTTTATAAACTATACAAGATAAGCCGCTAAAGTATTATACCACAAAGATGTCACACATATTAACCAGTGTTTCTGGTTAGTTTACAAACTATCCACATCATTTGGATAAGGTATGCACCTAATATCTCTAGTAATACATAATAACCAACTCGTTGGTTAGTATGTAAACTAACCAATCTTCTTTGGTTAGTATGTAAACTAACTAATTTTCTTTGGTCAATTTAACAGAAAAGTGAGGTTATGTTTATGACAAGTGCGTTAGAATGTCAATGGGCAAGTGCAAGTGTGACGTCTTGGTACTGTTTACTGTCGTGCCTTGTGAAATTTGTTTAAGAACAGGTATCTAGTTACCAAAAATGGATCAGCAACAGCAATTTGGAAAGTTACTATTAGAATGTTACGAGAAAAGGTACCAAAATTCAAGATTAATGAACGACAGTGATTATAATGTACTTCTGCAACATATAAAAAGAATACACGACCAAGGACCTAACACTAATAACAAGATTGATTATCATGAAATAAATACTTATGATTTATAGAAAATCGAATCATCTTATGTAATCTAATATAAAAGATCAGGAAAGATTATTTTACGTTTGAGTGAAACCTATGATGCCATTAAAGCTGCCCCGGGTCTAGAGATTTATTTTATATGAATATTTGGTTACACAAATAGTATTTCCGTTTGATTTACTTATTTTTAAGTAGTTATAGCTATTGTATGTTGTATTTATGAATAAACTTTACTTTTGATTAAAAATTGTTTTTTTAAACTAAAGTAACCAAAGAGGATTGGTTAGTTTACATGCTAACCAACTAGTTGGATATTATGTAGTACTAGAGATATTAGGTGCATACATTATCCAAATGATCTGGATAGTTTGTAAACTAACCAGAAACACTGGTTAATATGTGTGATATCTTTGTGGTATAATACTTTAGCGGCTTATCTTGTATAGTTTATAAACTAGCTGGATAGTATACAAACCAACCAATATTCATAGCTATTTTAGTAGAAATATGATTTTCCATTAAAATAGCGAGACATTTGGATGGTTTATATACTAACTGGATAGTATATAAACTATCAAAATAAACACTTTAACCGTAACATATATAAATGTTGCTTCGTAAAATTTATTATAAAAGCAAATGTGTCTGTCTCCACACTTTTACTCATAAAGCAATTTGTCAGATGAACTCGATGAAAAGAACATGATTCTAAAAATAAAGAAAAACTATAAAGTAAGGTTTCAAAACAAAAATGTATTTCTTGAATGTAAATAGGGTACTTGCAGAGGTTGTGAAATCGTCTCGGGAGTATACATAGCGTAAAGAAAACCATATCAAGAAGCAGTAGGAAACAAAAAGCATGATTTTACTGACAGCCAAAAAAAGATATTTGCAAAATAAAATAAGGATGTATTCAAATTTTTCCACGTGACTTAAAACAAGGGCTGACGTCACAGGTATCTTATCGATATCGACAATCGATACTGCTACAGCGCAGGTCAGTGAGATTCAACTGCAAACTAGAGATGATCTGAATTCTTTAACAATGCGACTCAATTTATTGATACTTAAACATATTCGAAACAGGCAATTAACCCACTAGCATTTTTGTTGCAATACATTTTTATATCTGATAGGTATCACAGTTCATCCTGTTTGTGACAGAGATTCGCAACTAATCGAAGCCATCGTTTTATTTCGGCGCATCCCATTATGAATAAATCCAAAGATAGAATCTAATTCAAGCTCATCCCTACAAAGTGAATTAGTAATGTAGCCTAACTTTTATTCTTTTGACTTTTGTACTCTTGTGTGTGACTGTGTTTTGTGGTTATAATGATCAATGTCAAAATTTTAGGTTAGCACTTGCTATCGATATCGAATATCAATACTTTACATCGCATCACTATAGGATATCACTGACGTCAGAGGTTGTTTGCGCGGCATTTTCCGGCATTTGAAATAATTTTTGGAATATTTCTCACAGCCGATTCCAAAAAACCAAATAAGTGATTTTTTCATGCTTACTAGGCTGTAAGGAACGCGTAAACGACATAAAATTTTTTTCTGCAAGTACCCTATTCCTATTTTAAAAAGTTTGAGATTTTAGAAAATGTGTAAAACAATTTTGTGTCAACTTTTCTTTATTAACAGAAATTAGACATCCAAAATCGTTTATTAAAGTCGAATGTTTCTGTAAAGAGTTGTAATTTTTCTGCATAGCAGCGTTAGTGTCAATAGGGTACTTGCAGAAAAAAATATTATGTCGTTTACGCGTTCCCTAGAGCCTAGTAAACATGACAAAATCACTTGTTTGGTTTTTTGGAATCGGCTGTGAGAGATATTCCAAAAATTATTTCAAATGCCGGAAAATGACGTCAGTGATATCCAATAGTGATGGGATGTAAAGTATTGATATTCGATATCGATAGCCAGTGCTAGCCTAACATTTTGACATTGATCATTATAACCACAAAACACAGTCACACACAAAAGTCAACAGAATAAAAGTTAGGTTAGATTACTAATTCGCTTTGTAGGGATGGGCTTGAATTAGATTCTATCTTTGGATTCATCATAATGGGATGCGCTGAAATAAAATGATGGCTTCGATTAGTTGCGAATCTCGGTCACAAACAGGATGAACTGTGATACCTAGTAGATATAAAAATGTATTGCTAGTGGGTTAATTGCCTGTTTCAAATATGTTTAAGTATCAATAAATTGAGTCGCATTGTTAAAAAACTCAGATCATCTCTGGTTTGCAGTTGAATCTCACTGACCTGCGCTATAGCAGTATCGATTGTCGATATCGATAGGATACCTGTAACGTCAGCCCTTGTTTTAAGTCACGTGGAAAAATTTGAATATATCCTTAATTTATTTTGCAAATATCTTTTTTTGGCCGTCAGTAAAATCATGTTTTTTGTTTCCTACTGCTTCTTTACGCTATGTATACTCCCGAGACGATTTCACGACCTCTGCAAGTACCCTATTGGCAGAAAACTATTGGAAATACGATTAACTTTGAAAAGTTTTAAGTAGAGCACTGTATATTTTTTGGTTACTAGTAAATCTTCATTACTTTTCTATCAAGTTCTCAAAATTTCCCCAAAACTTTCTTTAGATTCTTTAAACATTCTGGATAGACGTATACACTTCTTCGAAAATTTGTCTAAGGCATTTTTGTACATACAACATAAATGTAAAATGATTAGTTTTTCACTCGAACCGCTCTAAGCAGGTGTATGTGTGCGAGTAGGGTGAAAAGTTAATGTTCTCAATCTAACCTATATTGTGCGTGATAAGCCATTCTAGTCTTCCAGTATTTTAGCCAGAAAGTTTGTCAATTTTGGCGGCTGAAATGTGAGAAAAAAAGAGGTGGTTGGTTATTGGTTGCCTTGATGCCTGGGTGTTTTCATGCCAAAGAATGATTTAGTCACAGGATCGGTGTGGGGTTAGCTAACTGGAAGTAAACTACTAGCGGTAACATTTTAAAAGCAGGTAATAATTAGAAAATTCTATAAATTATATAAACCAGGCAGAATTTCAAATTGGAATGTCTAATGTGACATTAGGCATTCCAATTTGAAAAAATCAAGTTAGCTATGATTGAGGTGCCCTCAATTAATCTGCTGATTTCTCCAAGTACAAAAACAATTCAAATTTGAACGTCTTTTCGTTTTATACTTCAATATAATTCAATTTTTATGTAAGTTTTATATCAATCACCCTGAATAAATATCAAAATTTAAGTGAAAATATTTTAACCTTGTAGCCCACAAGGGTCTCTACCATTATCACGCGACATAGTTATGAAACATATTTCATTAATATACTGTGTAAGGCTTTCGCGGCCATTGTCCAATGAATTTGTGGTTCTTGGGTTTTTAGGCCGGCGTCGTTTAGCGTTAAAGCTTGACGTTTCGCCACCACGAGTGGATGGCATCTTCAGAAACTATTTCACTTCGGCGTCTTCCAAAATACTGACGGCTGGTAGATCTGCACCTGTGTTTATACCTGCTAATGGTGACGTGGCCCAACCAGGTAGCGTTGGTAGCCCCGCCCCTTCGCGATATGGTAGTGTCTTCAGGTCCTTTAGGATGGGTATCCATGTCCGGTTGACTTTCTGTGTTTCTTTTTTCCTATTGAAATTATTATGATGTTTTTGTATTTCGATGGCTTCTCTTTGAAGTCTGGCATGGCATGAAGATGTTACGGCAAGAACCTGAGTTTCTTCAAACTTGATCCAGTGACTTCCCTCCTTAATCGCATGTTCGGCAACCGCTGATTTGTCCGTATGACCTAGTCGACAGCTAGCCTTATGTTCTGCAATTCTTGTGTTTATAGATCGCTTCGTTGTTCCTATGTATACACTCCCACATGTGCATGGTATACGATATACCCCCGGTGTTGTGAGTGGGTCTCTTTTATCCTTCACCGTTCTCAAATATTCCTGTATCTTTCTTGTGGGCTTGTAGATGGTCTTGACGTTTTCCTTTCGTAACATTTTTCCTATTCTGTCTGTTATTCCAGGCACATAGGGTAGAAAAGCTTTTGCTATCGGTTTAGGTTCTGGTTTTGCCCTATTTCTTCTCATTGATCTTGTTATTTCCTTTTCTGTGTAACCATTTGCCTTAAGTGCATTCTTTAGATGTTCCAGTTCGATGTCGAGTTCTTCTGGTTCGCACACTTTTCTAGCCCGTTCTGTCAAAGTTCTGATAATTCCGTACTTCTGTGATGGGTTGTGGTTTGATTCTTTATGTAAGTACACTTACTACTTACTGTTACTAAGACACTACCATATCGCGAAGGGGCGGGGCTACCAACGCTACCTGGTTGGGCCACGTCACCATTAGCAGGTATAAACACAGGTGCAGATCTGCCAGCCGTCAGTATTTTGGAAGTCGCTGAATTTAAATAGTTTCTGAAGATGCCATCCACTCGTGGTGGCGAAACGTCAAGCTTTAACGCTAAACGTTGAATAATCAAGGGCCTTTCTTTACATGCAATAAATAACCTGCTTTGAAAATGGTTCTAGCCTACTGGTTCGAGCTGAAGATAATATGTATTATGTACTGGGTTAGTATAAGTTTCAAACATGCAAATGCACAGAAATGCGTCTTAGCAAATATTCTCAAACTCTCCTATAATTTTTTTTTTGTGACTTAAAGGTCTTGAGTAAGTGGTGAAAGAATCTAATGCAACCTTTAAGACAAAAAATATAATGTAGATTAAGGAGAGCACATCCTTGCTTCTTAGTAATAAAGTGCAATGCCAACCAGCAACAGTACGCGATGTTGTTTTTTTCTCTTGAAATATAGCGGATGTGAAAAATGAGTGTGTGGATTAAATTAAGCGTTTTATGTGCGTTTCTCGGCATTACTACAGTATATCCAATTATACAGTAGCGCAACTCTCTAGAATTTTGGTGGTTCGCGCATAGCATCCCGCGCATCGTTCGCAGGATGTTTAGCACGGCGATCGACTGAGTCGTGTTCAGTCTATGAGAGTGAAGGTAGTGTCTTTGACAGAACCGGATTAAGGAATTTGGTGATACGCTGATATGGATATCGGGACGCGCGAAGTCAAATGTTGCGCCGCTGTAGGGCTGTATTAACAATTCCAAAAACTGTGACTATAGTTTTTTAAGCTTCCTCAAGATGCTGCCAGGTATGCGATTCCTCCAATGTTTAATATGCTCCTTTATTATCTAATAATATTAAAGTGTGATAGCATAGCTCCATTTGTCTCTAACTAAGTCTGTCGGGTATTAGGGTAGCTGTGTTTTTTTTTCAGTTTTTAGAAGAGTTAGACGTTACGGAAAGTCGTTCTTTAATTATGAGCCTAAAGTCAGAATAATAATTTCTCACTGTTTCCTCACAGCACCACAACGTTCAAACGATCTTTCACGACATATAACAAAATGAATGTGATTATGCATTCCAACATTATGAAATTTTAAGCAGGAAGTGCGGTCCATTTTAATGGATGCTCAAATAGAAAGTTCACAATATAAACATGGATTCTTTTGTTCAATATGCCTATTCATATGTAATATACAAATACAGAGGGAAAGGTAGTCTTGGTAAACTAGATAGAAAACAGTTTTGAATTTTTTATGAATAACGACCAGTTTAGTATTTATTTTTTATGTACACCTAACAAGTGTTGATCGGTTTTGCTGTTTACCACGTTTTCGTACCTTAAACGTTTTTCTATGATGATTGATGAAGATAAATTTAAAGGTTGTGGGATAACTAGACATAAATGTTATTTTGGACGCTACGTCGTTACATAGGTATACCCATGTTTCAATCATATATGATATTATAAAGTTTTTATATTTATTTAAGTGTTTAAGGTTAAGTAAGATAAGATAAAATAAAGTTGAATACATCTCGCATTTTTGTAATTTGCTTACAAACGATAAGCCACCTATTTTCTCGGAATTAACAATTTTCTTCCATACACCGACTATTTCTTGTTTTGCTTCTAAAAAAAATGTTTACACCCCATTTATATGCAAAGAATCCATGATGAATTAGAAGAATCAGTACAAAACATTTTCACGTACAATAAATGCGAATGCATGGATATAACTTACAAATTGTAATTCAGAATTCCAAAGACAACTGCCTAACCATGATGACGAATATCACATTACCACACTGCTCTCAAAATTTACTCTATTTACGAGACATATCGCGTCCATTAAACTTATTGCAACACAATAATTACGCTTCTTCACTCGATTACTGCTAAGCCGACCTTGTGCTCAAAACGTAAACGGCAATACTCGCGGCTCGTGCTGAGGAGCCGACGTGGGGTTATGAGAAGCCAGTTTTTCGGAGACAAATTGTCTGCATGATTTCTAGGGAGTTGCGCTACTGTATAATTGGATATACTATGGCATTACCTTAACTACACCATTAAATAAGGGGTTCGATTAGCGATGCGAAAAGATTCATATCTGCCACCAATCAAGGCACCTGGATGGATAATTCATGAGAAGCAAAGTTCAATTGGAATAATTTTAAAATTGTATAAGCGACGACCAATAAATAACATGAAATATTTAAAAGTGCTGCAACAATGCTTGCATACCCAATTTTAAATTTCACTATACGAAATCAAAACCGAGATCATTCATAATAAATCAGACACTAGACAATTCTAATCTACTTGATTTTGCATTAGCAGTAAGCATCTACAAAGCAGAACATACAAAAGATTACAACAGCGTAACTATTTGCTGTAAACCAGAGGGAAAAACAAACATATATCGAGTAAACAAATGCCTATAGGAGGGAGGAACGCACCAAACTCTAGGAGTGCATTATACGCATGAAATAATGTAAAAAAACCTCAGAGTAACAACTGAACATAGAGGTAGTAAACAAACCACTTCAGCATGACGTGCTCAAAGCCATCATCTTTTGACACTTTAGCCTCCAAACATTGTCAAATAACCTGAAAATTCTTCCAATGCAACCCATGTTACAAACACTGTTCTGCACTGTCCCATCTCGAAAAACTGTTGAACTATACTCGAATATAGCACAGCAAGTCCGTAAAGCTTCACTACAGTTACCAACAAATAGCAAATTCGATTTTACTGACCAAGCATAAAAGACGCACAAACAAAACAAACGTTTGACAGTCGGGGTTTACCGTAAACATATCGCAGGAAAATAGCATAGGCGTTGCCAGCTCCTCAAAATTTATGTAAGACAGAATTTGCGTTAATGATGAAGAAACATGCAGTAACGCAGTAGAGGTCAACATATCTATTGATTTTGCTGTAATCATTCCTGAAACATCAAAATACCGCCTTTCTTAACGTAGAATGGAATATTTCTGGATACTATACAATTAAGATGATAGTAAACAATTATGATTGCCATATCTGGTGGTCGATATGACAACGTAAGAAAAGATATTGGCCTATTATAATTAGTTGTTTACTACCTCTATGTTCAGTTGTTACTCTGAGAAAAAAAGTCATATGTTCTTATCCGATTCTCATTTGTTTTCAACTTTAGCGTAATTAAAAATGTTTATCTATCTTTCCTCTTGTATTTGAATTTTGCCATAATCAAAGTATGCCATATTCGAGGCTCAAAGCATTTGATAACTATGATAATTTGGTGAAGTGTCAGTGTACAGGGCCAGTAATAGGGTACTTGCAGAAAAAATATTATGTCGTTTACGCGTTCCTTAAAGCCTAGTAAACATGACAAAATCACTTGTTTGGTTTTTTGGAATCGGCTGAGAGAGATATTCCAAAAATTATTTCAAATGCCGGAAGATGCCTCTGACGTCAGTGATATCCTATAGTGATGGGATGTAAAGTATTGATATTCGATATCGATAGTCAGTGCTAACCTAACATTTTGACATTGATCATTATAACCACAAAACACAGTCACACACAAAAGTACAAAAATCAAAAGAATAAAAGTTAGGCTAGAACTAATTCACTTTGTAGGGATGGGCTTGAATAAGATTCTATCTTTGGATTCATTCATAATGGGATGCGCCGAAATAAAATGATGGCTTCGATTAGTTGCGAATCTCGGTCACAAACAGGATGAACTGTGACACCTATCAGATATAAAAATGTATTGCAACGAAAATGCTAGTGGGTTAATTGCCTGTTTCAAATATATTTAAGTATCAATAAATTGAGTCGCATTGTTAAAGAATTTAGATCATCTCTAGTTTGCAGTTGAATCTCACTGACCTGCGCTGTAGCAGTATCGATTGTCGATATCGATAAGATACCTGTGACGTCAGCCCTTGTTTTAAGTCACGTGGAAAAATTTGAATATATCCTTATTTTATTTTGCAAATCTCTTTTTTTTGGCCGTCAGTAAAATCATGTTTTTTGTTTCCTACTGCTTCTTGATATGGTTTTCTTTACGCTATGTAGACTCCCGAGATGATTTCATGACCTCTGCAAGTACCCTACTGAAGATACAAGGGATGCACCAATTCGACGAATTAAGAATACTGTAACCCATATAAAGAACAAATGAATCAATTGGGAAGCAGAAAATGTTTAGAGGTTAGTGGCGGTAATTTTGAACATTTATTAAAAGAACGCTGTGATTAAAAAAATGTTGATGCGAAATTTGTTTATTTGTTATTAGCAATAACTTGTAAACAAATAAGAATAGATAGATAGATAAATATGCTTTATTGTCTAAGAAATTAGAATTTTCTTATTGACAAAGCTGTAACAACAAAATGTGGAATATTCACTAAAACTCGTCATAGTGTGTAATAAGGTTTTTGAAATAGGAAATTTTTAATAGGATAAGAACATATGGATCTTTTTACATTATACTAGAGTCCCTCCCAACTCACCCTGTATAAATATACTATTACAATTATATAACCATCAAATTAAAATTGTAAAATATCAATATAGGTCATTGTTTACTCAAAAGTCCCACAAATAGCAAATATTCAGATATAAAAGTTCTAAAATATGTCAAACCATTTGACCCAAAATATGAAGTTTAAGTTTTTGCTAGTAATTCATTATCGGGTATCGATTTATAATAATTGCACTATCCCAATTTATACAGGGTGGGGCATAAAAAACAAGTGTTTTTGGTTTGAGTAGTACTCATATATTAGAAAAGGGAGGAGCGCGCGGTTTATTACAATCCATTCCTTGACTCAAACCATTTCACTTTCTTAATTGCCACTTGCTATTATGGAGCGGTAGACGCTAGAACGACGCGTGGGATATGGCGTGGCATCATTGGCCCATATTTTTTTGGAGAAAATGGGGTCACCGTTACAGTAACATCTGAACGTTACATTCATATGGTGAATACCTTTTTCATACCTGAATTGCAAAGGTGTGGATATCAAAGATTTGTGGTTCCAGCAAGATGGGGCCACGGCACACACCGCCAGAGCATCCATGGCTGTTCTTCGCCACCTGTTTCCAAATCGTTCAATTTCTAGGTTTGGTGGCAGTTTATGACCACCTCGGTCTCCCGACTTATCAATTTGTGATTTTTTTCTATGGAGGTAACTCAAGTCACGTGTTTAAAGGGCCAAGCTCCGTACGTTAGACGCAGAGAAGGAAGCTATTCGCCATGGAATCTCTCAAAAATCAACAGAGACATGCTGGAAACAGTGGAGTGCAATTTTCGTGAACGGCTGCATCATATGCCAGATGTAATTTTTGTGCTTAGATATTTCAAAATGGTTTATTATCAGGTATGTTCTATTACCAATAATTTTTTTTAGAGTAAAAACTAATAATTTTATGATTATTTCAAAAACATTTGATTAATATGCCCCTCCCTGTAGCCATAATCGGAATTTTGACGTGATGTAAATTCAAGAAAAATGCTAATAAAGGTCAACTATATAAAACAAACATTGAAATTATATGTCAGTCTATTGTAATATCCAAATATTCGTTATTTTGAGGAAAATACATTTCACAAAAGAATCCGCCATCAAGACCGTGCATGGAGCAAGCTCTCATGTTATCCTGCTGGCGTTTCCAAAATATCCTTACAAACCTGCTGTTTTTTCTGGTTGATTTTATTCCGTTTCGCCACATCTTCTTCGGCCTTGTTGTTAGCCGCATTTTGAGCTGCCAATTCTAGCCTTCTGCGCTGTTCGTTTTCCTGATCTGCCGCCTGAAAACACAACATACGTAAAACTGCTGCAGCATCAACGTGCTCTACTGAGAGTCAAAGTAACAATTTTTGCGTTAGCTTGACGCATCTTCCAGTAGATTATGTCACTTTTGAACCTAATTAATAATGTAATATATTTAATTTGTTTGCTATTTTTTTAGGATTCATCATCATAGTCACAATGTCTTAACAGACATGTTGTGAACTCGTAAAATGCATTAAGTCGGAGCTAGAGTATTGCCGATACGATTATTATCAATAGTTTTGAGAACTGTAGCTCGCCATCGTTCCCGGTTTACTGTCAGTTCAGTGGCGCTCTTGATACTCACATCCAGCAACTGTTTCATCGTATCCACCCAGCGTGTAGGGGAACGGCCACGGCGCCGCCCACTCGGGGCGTTAATCTGAACTACAAGTTTCTCCATATTATCGCTTCTGTGAATATGTTCGAAGAATGTAAGTATTCTCATCGACACAATGGAGGATAGTCTCTTTGGATTACTGAGCTCATCCAGTATGGAAACATTAGTTCGATGGGCGGTATAAGGAATTCTCAGCATTCTCCTCCACGTCCACATTTCAAAAGCATCTATGCGAGCTTGATCTGCCTTTTTAACAGTCCAAGTTTCCGAGGCATACAAAAACATGGAGATCACAAGAGACTGAACCAGTGACATTTTGTAGCTTTAGTGACGTTATGGTCACGCCATATTTTAGTAAGCTTTGTCATGGCCACCCGTGCCTGTTGAATACGCCGTCGAATCTCATTCTCACAGCTACCTGAATTGTCGATCAAAGAACCGAGGTACACAAAGGTACACAAAATTTTGAACTGCCTCACAACGGCCTATTGACTTTTATTTCTCGATGATTGTCATGCTCTCTATCTACGATCATAACCTTGGTCTAGTTGTAGTTAATACCAAGACCATATGCTGCACTGTGTTGTTCTATAAACGTTCAATAGAGCTACTAGTTCCTCCTCAGAAGCAGCAATAAACGTTGTATCGTCAGGAAATCTTAAGTTAGATATTTTGCTTCCGCCAATAGCTGTACCGCCATTACAGTTGTCCAATACCTCTCTCATCACAAATTTAGAGTAAATGTTAAATAACATCGGGGATAATACACATCCCTGACGAACTCCTTTTTTGGTTGCTCTATTGGTTCCAAGGTTCTTGAGCCCAGCATAGTCTGCCTGTGATAACCCAGGGTTTCACAGCGACACAAGATGTGTGCCGAGGATTCTTCCTCTTCACCAGACCACGTGCACGTTGGGTCGTTGACCACCCTCATCACAAACAAGTGACGCCTGAAAGTGTTGTGACCCGTTAATAGGCCTACTAGCAATCTCAAGTTACTCCTATCCAGAGAGAGACAAAATCGTCCTATTCTCTCTGCAGACCCCGCTAATAGCTCTCGAGCCTGACGGAGATGACCAGAGGTGTTGTTCCATCTCAGAAAGTGTTGATTCTGGATCCACTCTCCAGTTGTTTTCCTAATCAAGTTTGCAGACAGTCCTAAGGCTGGTTCCGGGCCCACAAAACTGTTGCCGGATCCCATTCTAGCCAGATGATCCGCCATGTCGTTACCCTTTACCCCAGCGTGCTCAGGCACCCACATCAGTGATACCTTGTGTTTAGCTGAGATGTCGTCAAGAGCCCTCCTGCACTCCAGGACCAGTCCCGACGTTATTTTCCAAGCACTCAGTGCTTTGATGGCTGCCTGATTGTCAGAGCAGATAGTAATCCGCCTCCTAGACCCGTCAATTTCCCGAATACGATTTACACAAGCAAGTATCGCATAGACCTCAGCCTGGAATACTGTGGTGTGCCCCCCAAGAGGGAATGAAAGTCTTGTATGGGGTCCGTAGACTCCCGAGCCCGAGCCCTCTCTCGCGAGTGAACCGTCTGTGTACCAGACCTGTCCTCCTCCTTCGATGAGCTGTCTTTCCCTAGACTCCCACTCTTCCCTTGACAACAAAATAGGACAATCCTCATGCAACTCTGCTAGAATCGTTGAATGTCCTTTACCTGGATTCATAAAAGTCTCCAGAGACGGAACCCAGTTTTTCGAGCTTCCCCTTGAATTACCTTACAACAGTTACTTGCGTCCGTACTCACCTTAAATGCTTTGACGAACCTGACCAACAGCGAAAAGAAGGCGTTAGCGTCGGTGGACCGTGGGCTCTCGGCGAAGTACTCGACGCATTCCCTGAAGGCCTCTTGGGCCGCTTTCGCGTCAGCCTTCAGCCTCCTCAGTTTATCCTCCGCGTTGGCCAGGAAGTCCTTCACCACCAGCGAGCAACCAGCACCACCCCTGCCACGAATCTCAGCCTCGCGTCTCACGGCCTCCATGCCTTTCTCCAGCTCTGCCACATCGGTGTTGATGTTCTCCAGAGAGACTGGAATTTGTATGAATGCAGACATTTACACGGTACACAAAAAATGGTATTAAACACAACTAATAATAAATGCATATGAAGAAAGTTCATATTAGATTGGTACCACCACCGATTATTAAACGTTTCATGTGCATACATGCATGGTGTTCAGCGCACCTACTTGATTCTATTATTATTTGTTCATTTGTAACAATACAGGGTGTTAATTAAGTATGCTAACAAGCTTTAACCACGAATATAGTAATCCGAAAAATAGAAAAAAAATGTCATATGAACATGGGTCCGGAAATGCTTCTTAAGGGAGCTACGTTCCTTTGCATGGGGCACCCTGAAGACGGTTTTCCCTTGATATTCTCGAAACCATTCATAGCAAAATTACGAAATTAGGTACGATGGGTAAACTTTTGACGCTCAATCTGATTCTGAATTCAGAATTTCATAATTTTAATCAGAGGCGTATCATGCGGGAGGAGTTAAGGGTAAAAATAACCCCATTTTCTAAATGGTATTTTTTTACATTTTGATTTTAGAATATGGTATTTCAGAGATTTCTACGTAAAAATGGTCTCTTGGTACATCTCGATAGGGCTAACCGTTTTCGAGAAAAATGCAAATTATTGAATCGATGCAGGCTATTGTAAATAAATAAATGTTCATCTACCTAGTAAGTGTGCTGTGAAAAACAGCCCATTACGAATTCAACAAATTTTTCAATTTTACAACCCCCCACCCCCCAACCACCCCAAATTTCACCCCACCCAAAAAAAGTAGAAAATGATCAGGAACACCTAAAACACCTAGAAACAAGGCTTGAGGAGTATATAAAATTGTTTGCTTTTTTTTCAAAATTATAGCAGGACGGTTGCTCGTATATCGGCTTTCATATGCAGCCGCATATAGAACCCGCGCTCTCTGGTGGCCAAGCGGACGCGCCCTGGCGTCCTACCAAGAAATCTACTGCTGTTCAGCATCGATTTCCTTGGTTTGCCGTTACCTTCGGGTACCAGATGGCGCACCGGCAGAACCTTCCTGTCGCCTGCTACAACACGATTCACATATCTGGTAGACATGAAAGAATTGATGCTCTCTATTTCCGTCGATCGACCCAATCGACCTGTGACGCACTGATAATCGCTAATAAGCATGAAACAGCTGTCTGCGTACTGGTGGATTGACGGAGGTATAGAGCAACCCTCGTATGGTATTGTTGATTTACAATTTCGATAAAATTTTACGTAGTCGTATCATGCCGTAAAGATGGTTTAATGATAGTCACTGAAAACAAAATTGTTTTCAAAAATGTTTGAGAAATTTGTGTAGAAACTTTTTTAAAACGCTTAAAAAAAATTTAAATTTCAATCAAATCCTTGCTTGACTTCTGCAAGCATCATCTCATCTCATCATCATCATCTATGATCCATAAATTCATGTTAAAATGTAAAATATAACTGGAAAAAAAATTTAAAAACTTTTTAGTGAATTGGATTCTTCTTTTTTTTGTACAATTCTCATACAAAACATTCAAAAATAAATATCACAATGATGCTCTGTGTAATAAAAACATTATTACATCCCGTTATATGCAGAACGTATGATTTTACGTATACGTTAAATTTCACAAGAGTACGGGAACAAGATGAAAAAGTACCACTGCTCAAGAAAAGGTCAAGTTCATATAAAATATATTTCAAACACATTATCACTAAATAAATTATCCAAACTGTTATTAAAAGTTTTCACGCCTTAGCTTTATTTATGTAGTGTAATCCATAATGAAATTAGAAACTGAAGATAAAAGTATAATTTTAATATGTATCTATGTATAGTGCAGTTCTAAAATAAATGAATGAAAAACAACTTTATTATATTTTAAAACCTAAACATCTAAAAAACAATGGAAAAGTAAAAATGCAATACTGCTAAGGTCGTTTAGAATACTTGGAACATATCTTAACAAAGAACTTTGGGCGACCATCTCAAAAGTTTATTATGAATTAAATATTCAAATAATACTCGTAATATAACAATAATAATCCTAATTATACAATTTTTCTAACGGATTATCTACATATCTCATTAACTTTTTACTCGATAACCTAGTATGAACTGATATACCAGGAAAATGTTCGGTTATTACAATAACAGATTTGTTCTAAATATACAACCAAGGAATTCCATTATCTCAGTGTGTGTGATGAGACTCTAAAGTAAGCATGCAATCATATCAGTTCGCGTTTTGGCTGGCGGTAGTGATCTGCTTATCAAACTGCAGCGATGTCAAACAGTCAGTTAATTACTATATGAATCTTGTGGAAAATGAGCTCGAAAAAATCAACAAGTTCCAAACACCAAAGGATTTTAGCGAGTATAAACCTAAGGATTTTAATCAGGAGCCTATAGGTAAGTCAACATCAAGCTCAAATATGAAGATGATCAAGAAAGTTCAATTGTGATGTGTTGCACAAGTACTGGCAAGATTACACATATTGGTAATGGGTAGAACCCTTCAGCTAAGTGTTTAACTAAATAAAACTAACCAATGTCAAAGTTTACGGAATACATATAAGTTGGATCACTCCGCAAAAATATCAAAACGGCCTGCCCCTTGCTCCGTCTCCCCGGTACACCGGTAGCAGTGTACCGACGTCAGCCGGGAGATACGGGGCGGCGCAAAGTAGAGGTTGAACGTGTTTAACGCGAAGTCTATACAGTGTCTCAAAAATATCGGATCTTTTTTATCTCGGATTTGTTTGCAGGAGATGAATAATATTTTTAGAAGTTTGATTATCAATTAAATTTATTAACGGATGGAAAATGACAATCAGATCCATCCTTATTTTGTGGCAAATCTTGAAATGTAAAGGATATAAATACGACGATTAAGACAAGCAATATGTCGGAACTGGGCAGTAGTAGAGAATTAATTTTGGGGATGTAAATTAGAGCAGATGTTGTGTCTTTTTTTGTCATTGTACTACCCAATGAGGTATTTGTTTTTGGTCCCGTGACATTCGATTTAAATTATTACTGGGACACCCTGTACATTTGTGCCCTTCTGTGTTCCTCCCGATAAAACAATTCCAACAAACTAACACACTTTGGGTCTAAAGTGATTAATTCAAGACCTACAGGTACTTAAAGGACTGTATCACGCTAAAAGCGTATAGTGAGACAAAATTTTCATTCGGTGGTCTTACCATACCACCCAGCGACATTCTAAATTATATTTTAGAGCTCGGAAATATTTTTATTGATAACTTTAAAAATTTAGTTTCTACAGTAGCAATTAGAATGACACTGAAAAACAAAATGTCAAAAACAATTTATTCACATCAATGTAAAGCATTTCCAGATGATTATCTTCTAAAATTGTACATATGAGTTCGAATATACTATACCATAAATTTTTTAAGCCGTGGTTCCAAAAATAAGCCAAATAAACAAAACATTAAGGTAAAAATACTACAGCACCTTTGAACCAATTTTTACTTATCTACGAAATAGCTACAATATGTGAAATAATTTGAGATTCATTAGTGTATTAGCAAAATAAATGTTATATTTGTATTTGTATGTCTAAGTCGGCTGTCAATACCTAGTCTTTCAATGACCCTAGTATATACGTAAAACCCAGGCGTTAGCAAGTCCCCGCTAAAAGACCCTCGTACTTGGGCAAAAACCAACGCAAAAACTAACTGGCGCGTGCGGCCGCGGCATCGCTGTCATGTGAGTTCTTCAAAGTGTCGACGGAGAGTGATCCAACTTATATGTATTCCGTAAACTTTGCCAAAGTTTATCATTTTTATTTACATTAGCTCCCTGGCTACTCTATTAGAATTCATACACCTCATACGGTGTTCATTTGAAAACTTCCCACCCCGGATTATTTTGACGTTTGATTTTTAGAATCGATCGATACGTTTTCGAGAAAATTAGAAACTCTATGGGCCGATTTTATCAACGGGCGCATTTTAACAAAGACTTTGACCTCAAAGTAACAACTGAACTCTGAGGTTTTATTATTTCAAGAATTTTTGCGCTCAAAAAAAAAATATCTGTATATCTACGCAAAATATTTAGAAACTATTACCATAAGAATACTCATTTTTACATACTTCACTAATTTCTGGACTATAAAAAAATATCTTTAAATGAGTTCATGTACGAACTACTATTTCTAATAGAATCATTTCATTTTTCAAGTGCAAAGCGCCTTTTTGTTACATTTGAAATGTTAAGTAAAGTGTCATAACAGCTATTATAGAACCACTGTAAATAACGTTGATTTAGCCTCGAATCAATTCTAGATCCTGGCCTTCTAATTAGCTAAGCTATAGCACCGTACATTAACAAAGACAAGTAGGGTCAGTCGCCGTGCCGACTTTGATGTAAGTCTCACAAATGCGAGCCGCCTCGATTTGAGAGGGGTTCCCTTCGCGCGAACTCGTGTACCTACAGGGAAACCGACTGCGCGATATGGTCGACGTCAACGGTCGGCGTTCACTTTACTTATACGGGGATCAATAGAAATTAATTCTATAGTATAGATAGAATGTAATGTATTATTCAATAAACCATTAAACACAACAACTGCAGATGCAGCTACTGGGGTGGCAAATAGCTCAAGGAGTATTATAGATCATGTTTTGTCAGATAGATGTAGTAATTTGAAATGTACGATTCAAGTAGTAAGTAACAGTAACAGTCTGATGATTCATCATTTGTTGTCAATAACTTTAGGTGTAAACATAAAAGTACTTGCGGCAAAATATAGAAAATAAGTAAACGAAAAAATTCATCTCAAAATTTGAAAAGAATATTCAAACTACAGAAGTTCAATCATTTCAGGAACTAATTGACTTAATCACTTCTTGTAAAAAAGATTCGGAATTCAAAAAGACGTATAAAATACGTGAAAATAACGACTGGATAAATCAACAAATTCTCGAAATGAAAACCGAGTCAAAATTAAAAACAAAAAGTTAAAGAACCGGAAAACACGAATTTGGAAAATGAATTTAAAAAATTTAAGAATCATGTCAATAATAAAATTAAAATATTGAAAACAGATATTTTAAAAATCAATGGGAATAAGTAGGCACAAATATAAAAAAAACCATGGGGCCACATACAGAGCATGTGGCCGGCATTTTTTTGTGAAATGCGCGCAAAACGCTCAATAACATACAAACACTACTTATTTAGGCACCCCGGTAGATCCGACCGATTGTATCCCGTGCACCGTGCCGCGTGTTAGGTGGACTGACCCTGTAAACCACAGCTGTTAGCGTTCGGCTACTGCTCGAGATCGCCGGGCGCCAGAATCCGCCAGCCTGCGTAGTATCCGAGAGCACAGCAGGAAAGACCACATTGGGGGCGGAGCTTAGAGTGACCCTACTTGTCTTTGTTAATGTACGATGGCTATAGATACAGCTAGTAATCACAAATCTCAACCTAACTGAAGGTAATAACTGTAGGCTGTAGGTTAGGCAAATCAGTGAATATTTATTATGAAGCAAATAAAACCAGATGAAACATATTTTGATATATGTAATTCTATATTACTTCTAGACCATGGCACGTACGATTTCATCATCATTGGTTCAGGATCTACTGGTTCTGTGGTGGCTAACAGACTATCCGAAATCAGTCACTGGAAGGTACTTCTCTTAGACGCAGGATCTCATTCCAACGAATTTGTCGATATACCAGGATTCGCGCAAATAACAGTTTTTAGTCCCTACGGATGGCTTTACATTTCTGAGGCACAATCTAATTCGTGTTTAGGTACGTCAAAACAAATATTCTATTTATGAAAAATGGGCATCGTAACAGAAAAGTGCCTAAAACCTGAAGTGAAGAAGAAGATGAAAATTTATGAAATCTAAATCTCTAGTTAATCTCAAAAGCTAGGCAGTGAAAAATAGCCATTTCTGTCATGCTCCAGCTTCTCATTGATATTAGATATGCTGCCGCTATTCTTTCCGATTAGAGCTGATATACAGGGTGTCCAGTTAGTGTGTAATTATTCGATATCTCGCAAGGTATACCTGACAGAAGAAAATGTCACAACACAAAAGGAACTATACCTTTTTTTTAAATTCTTCTTCTTCCATCATTGATCTTTATTCTGCCACAGATGGAGAGGTAAAATTCAATACTTGGGGTTTTTTGAACATACAGAATTCAAAAACGCTAACATCAGTGTTGTCAGATTTACCAATTTTACGTCATAATTTTGAATGGAATGCCCTATTTATGAAGTCTAACGTAAAAGTGGTAAATCTGACAACACTGATGTTAGCGTTTTTGAATTCTGTATGTTCAAAAACCCCCAAGTATTGAATTTCACCGCTCCAGCTGTGGCAGTTTTGGAAATATTTAAGAGTTCTGGTACCGTTTTCTGAAAAAGCGGTGTTGACGTATTTCAGTAATTAATAGAAACAAAATTTTAAAATTGTGAGATCTTACTAAATTCGACATGCGCAATTCATTGCAATAAAACTAAGTAGAGGATTCTATTTAAAATAAATTAAAATGGGGGATATTTGTTTAAAAATTTGGAAAAATAATTTATAAATTGGCAACGCCGCAAACGCGAAAAGAAATAGTACAAGGCGAGATAGGGTATTAGTAGATATTTCGATTTAAATAAAACATACAGGGTGTTACATTTAAAAAAACAAAGTAAAAGGACCTTCAATTTGCCGTAATTTAAAATTCTGCCAAAAACACCCTGTAGATACAAATTGCTGGTAACATCCAAAATAATATTCACTCAATATTCAAGTAACTCGCTGTATAATATTGTTGAGAAAAGTTAAAGGAATATATCAATTTGGACGTATTACTTGCAACCTTGCAAATCCGGAAATTAACAGAAAATAAATTATAAATTGGCAACGTCGCAATCGATCCCAAAAATATTTTAGGGTTGAATAGAGATCAGTGATGGAAACTAGAAGAATTTAAGAAAAAGTTATAGTTCCATATAAAATAATCAAGTTGATCACTATCCTACTTTCCCACAACATCTTGTATATTTCAAAATATTGTTAGAATATGCATCTCAAGTAACCAAATAACTTTTGTATTTGACATTTTCTTCTATCAAGTATACCCTGCGAGATATCGAAGAATTACACACTAACTGGACACCCTGTATATTATCATAAACTAAAATAAAGCAGCCATTGCATACAAGTAAAAAAAGTCAGACTGTCGAAGGTCACATCCGACTTCTGTAAAATACCTAGCGAAATGATATATGTATAAATCGATTCGTTCAAGAATGACATGCGAGATTTGTCTTCTTTCAAATATGCAACAAAAACTGTATCCACACGTAACTCCGATTATGCAAGTCCTATTTTCTAATCCTTTTTCTATATTCTTATGTGAATTATTCTAAACTAAAACGAATTTCCATCATATCCTCTAAATCTTATTGGTTGTGCAAACATGTTCATTTCTGCTAATAAACCAGCGTATGATAAATCTATACAGGGTGGGCCAATAGTGCGTGGACGGAGGATTGTGGGCTTACTAAAAGATATTTCAAAAATCTGCCACTTGACCATGGTAGGGACCCTTGAGGGCTATAACGTAAAAATATTTTCACTTAAATTTTGGCGTTTATACAGGGTGATTCATATCAAACATACATTTTTTTAAATAGAACCCCCTATATATTATTGCATATTTGGATTCCTTGGTCAATTCTAGTGTGACTTTATGTACCACACATGGAACTTTAAACGAACCGATTAGGCGCAAATCACCATTTTTGGTATAAGTAGGTATCAGAAGAAAATTGAACATCGCAGCGATTATAAAACTTGGAAGGCCTTGACTTTGCGGTACGACTGAGCATGTAATGCGTCACCTTTGGCCAGACGGCTAAATTTGAAATCTGTTTGTACTTGGAGAAATCAGAGGATAAATTAAGGAAACTTCAATCACAGAGAACTTGATTATTTCAAATGGGAGTGCCCATTTTGGTTTAAAGAATCAAATGTAAAATCTGATTACCTTTCTAACGATATAGCATTCTTGATATCAATCTTTTTTGGTTTTCATTTTATTTGAAATTTTCAGTCAAATCGGTGTTTTTCAATTTTCCTGCATGCAAGCAACATAGCGGGCCATGAAAAATGAACAAAAGTTTATTAATATGGAAGAAAGCAACTAACTTAGTAGAAAGATGGAAACTAACTAGAGCAGCGAGGCAAGATTATGAAAATTCCTTACTCTAACCAGAAACAATAGCGGTAACAAGAACGCTCATTTTTCACAGCCTAGTGGCTATTAGCCAATTTGCAAAGTCAGTAAAAAAATATTTAATCAAAGGAAAACTACTAGTGATTGTTGCTGGCAGTAGAATATCTATATCTTCTGAATAAATTTTCACATTTAATGCTATAAAAAAGTAGCAATTTCCGTAAGTCAAAAGTAATGATACCTCTGACTGGAACCCTTCAAATTCTTCAGTAGGTACTTCTACTTATTAGCAAAATCGCGGAAAATGAAATTTGAATTGCAATCTGTTTGAATTGTAAAACATAATTTAGTTTGCAGAAAACTACATGAAATAATCACAATTACAACATATCGCAATTAAGAAATTCTAGCAATTATTTCAGTAGATATTCAGAATGCTCCAGTTGGAGATATCTTTACTTTTGACTTAACTAAACGGAAATGACTATTTTTTATCCCATTAAATGTGAAATTTCATTCTAAACATGTTAGACTGTAAGCAAAAATCGCTGGTAGTTTTCCTTTTCTTTCAAAATTTTTAATCGTTTTGGAAAGTTGTCAAGCTCTAGTAGACCTCAATAGCTAGTAGGCTGTGAAAAACAAACACTTCTGTCATACCCCAGCTACACATTGACATTAGATATCTTGTCGCTGTTGTATCCGGTTAGAGCTAATATGTTATAAGGAATTTTCATAATCTTGCCTCGTTGCTCTAGTTAGTTTACATCTTTCTACTAAGTTAGTCGGTTTCTTCCATATTAGCGAGCTTTTGTTTATTTTTCATGGCCTGCTAGGTTGCTTGCATGCAGGAAAATTGAAAAACACCGATTTGACTGAACATTTGAAATAAAATGAAAACAAAAAAAGATTGATATCAAGAATGCTATATCGTCAGAAAGTTAATCAAATTCTATATTTGATTCTTTAAACCAAAATAGGCATTCCTATTTGAAAACATCAAGTTACCTGTGATTGAAGTTTCCTTAATTAATCTACTGATTTCTCCAAGTACAAAAAGGATTAAAATTTAGCCAGCTGGCCTTAGGTGACGCATTTCATGTTTAGTCGTACCGCAAAGTTACGGCCTTCTAAGTTTTATAATCACTGCGATATTCAATTTTTTTGTGATACCTGCTTATACCAAAAATGGTTCGTTTAAAGTTTCATGTGTGATACATAAAGTCACACTAGAATTGACCAAGGAATCCAAATGTGCAATAATATATAGGGGGTTCCATTCAAAAAAATGTAAGTTTGATATGAATCACCCTGTATAAACATCAAAATTTAAGTGAAAATATTTTTACGTCATAGCCCTTAAGGGTCCCTACCACGGTCAAGTGACAGATTTTTGAAATATTTTTTGGTAAGCCTACAATCCTCCGTCCACGCACTATTGGCCCACCCTGTATTGATTATTTATGAAATTTTTAGGTACAAATGGAAGAGTTTGTCCATTGATGAGAGGAAGGGGTATAGGAGGTTCAACCTTGATAAATGCACTGGTCTATAGTAGATGCAACCCCCTAGACTACGATTTATACGCTGAAATAGCAGGAGATCCCAGTTGGAGATACGAAAACGTCCTCAAATATTTTCTAAAATCAGAAAATCTGAACATTACCTACCCCGAAGCACCGATCAATAAACGGTACCACAGTACCGGCGGACCATGGAACGTTGAGCAAAAACCCACTGCAAGCATTCTGACGAGGAAGTTCTATGAAGCAAACGAAGAATTGGGATATAACGTTACCGATTATAATAGCCCCAGTGTAATTGGGATATCTTCATACCAGTATAACACTAAAGGTGGTCACAGACATGATACCGGAACTTCATTTGTGCTGTCAGCCATTAACCGAAATAACTTGGAGGTACTCACGCGCAGTTTCGCTTTCAGGATAGAGATAGACGAGGATAAGGTAGCTAGAGGTGTACTGTTCACAAGAAACGGTATTATTTACAGAGCAAAAGCTAATAAAGAAGTAATACTATCTGCGGGAGCGCTGAACTCGCCTCAAATACTCATGCACTCAGGTGTGGGACCCAAAGAAGATTTGGCGGCTCTTAATATATCCGTCATTCAAGACTTGCCAGTAGGAAAGAACCTCCAAGATCACCCATACTTATTCGGCATGCTTTTTAGCCACAATGCCTCGATATCGAGTGAACCGCTAGCAAAAAGACTCGAAGACTTCCTTCATGGTACCGGTACCCTAACCACAGGGTTTGCTACCCAAACTCTGGGTTTCTACCATACACCAGACCATCAATCTGGTGTTCCAGACCTAGAGATCGTTCTAGAAAGTGTTCCGAAAGCCGAAGTGAGTAAAAGGACTTGGTATTGGTCGGACAAGACGTACGACGCTATGTTCGGTAACAACACCAGGGTGATGCAGTTTTTTGTGAGCTTGATGCATCCTAGTTCAGCTGGAAGGGTGAGATTAAGAAGCAACGATCCGTTTCGGTTTCCCAAAATAGATTTGAATTTTCTGGCCAATGATAAGGACGTCGACACGTTATATCAAGGTAAATAGGTGTACAGGGTGACCGACGGGAACCGGACGTTTTTCAAATGGTTAGTATAACGCCACTAGCGGTGGTAGGGAGGGGATTCAGGTATCAGTCGCCTTGCTGTATAATGCCATTTCAGTAGCTATGGAGCAGTGGACCGTGGAGCACCGTATGTTCGCTTATGACGCGTATGTTAAAAATACTGAGTCGGTCACGGCCGCGCAGCGACTGTTCCGCGTTCATTTTAATCTTGGACGCCACGATATTATTCCAAGCCGCAATACCATTTTCAGATGGGTTAACAGTTTGAAAACAACAGGAATCATTGTGAAGAAAAATCTACCTGGTCCCACGAAGACTGCGAAGATGCCAGCAAACGTCGAGTGGGTGAGACAAGCGCTTACTCGGAGTCCTCAACGGTCTGCACGAAGACACGCGCGTGAATTAAACTTCAGTCGTGAATCCGTGCGCATAATATTGAAAAAAGATTTAGCGTTTCATCCTTACAAGATGTGTATTGTTCAGCAGCTTAAGCCAACAGATTATGAGCAACGAGAAGACTACGCCATTCGAATTCAAATGCTGCTTGGAGACCATGAAAGTGCAGTAATCGTCATGAGTGATGAAGCTCATTTTCATTTAAGCGGAGAGATAAACAAACAAAATTTCCGATACTGGTCTCCGGGTGGCTTTTTCTTCACAATCATTCCTGTTGTCCTCAGACTGTTAACCCATCTGAGAATGGTATTGCCGCTTGGAATAATATCGTGGCGTCCAACATTAAAATGAACGTGGAAGAGTCGCTGCGCGGCCGTGACCGACTCAGCATTTTTAACATACGCGTCATAAGCGAACATACGGTGCTCCACGGTCTACTGCTCCATAGCTACTAAAATGGCATTATACAGCAAGGCGAGTGATACCTGAATCCTCTCCCTACCACCGCTAGCGGGCTTACACTAACCATATGAAAAACGTCCGGTTCCCGTCGGTCACCCTAAATATGAGGTTCAGTGTTCAGAGAATGCAAACACATTTTCATGGAAGTACATTTAGTAACTCACAAATCATTATTATGCTTGGTACGACCTCTAATCCTGTAAGTTTACACCACATATTTGTGTAAAAATTCAATGTCTATAATAATATAAAAAATTAGATTTCCATTTCCATGAAAGTACACGGTGTCCCATTTTGGGCACTTTTACGGGGTATCTCAGTTATTTTCGAAGATAGAGAGTTGCGGTTTTCGCGAGAGTGTGCTACTTTTTTGTGAAACTAAAGATGCCGTCAACAAAATTATCATGGCACTCTTGGTTTTTAAGATACAGGGTGGAATAGAAAACTATCGATTTTGAGACCACCCTCGTATCTCGGTTGTCTTTTACCTTATTGGAAAGTTTAAAAAGGGTCTTAGAGGTTTTTTCTGTAGAATCCAGTGGTGTAGTTTGATTTTTTCTTGCTCTAGCCATTTTTTAGTTATGTAGCAAACATATATTTTTTTAAATGGAACACCCTGTATATTATTTTTTACGTCAATCGGAAATAATTCAAGCTTTTCAAAAATATATATTAGTATGAATTTTTTCTGAAAATTAAGCTCAAAATTTCATTTTTTACTTTATTTGTAGCAGTAGGTCATGATATTGTAGGACTAAGCAATCAACGTGAAAATGGTTTAAGGTAAAACAAACCGAAACGTGATAGAAGAATTGTTTTTAACACATTGTTGGACACTCTGCTGGCCGGGAGGCTTCGTAATATGGCACCTCAAAACATTCCCATTGTTTTGCGTTTGTATCATGATTTGCGTTATCAAAATATTTTAGGGGTGTTCATTTTTGACTCTTTTTTTCATGTTTGAGGTTTTTGGTGACAATAAAAAAGACGGCTCCAGTTGTTACTCTGAGGTCGTGTCATATCACAGCAGACTTTATTTTATGTTCTAGAATGGCAATCACGGCTATAGCCGTCTGATCAGTGTAATCGTAAAACACATCTTGTGGGAAGAAAAGGGCAATTTTCGAGACAAAAGCTAAAACGAAAACAAAATTTTATTGTATCAAATTTATAAACAAAAACGCATCTCTCAGAATATAGACGGTATCAAAACAAAAAATCAAATTTATAAGCAAACAGAGATATCCCCGAACAAAACAGAATCTAGACACAAAAATTTATGTTTGATGCCACTCTTCAAAGCAGTCTGGACACAAAGCAGGTTTATTTTCACAACCCTTGCTTCTATAGCTAGTTTCTTTGCGTTTTCCAGACTTGAAACATTGTTTGCATCTAAGAAAATAGAATTTTCTTTTATGATCCTCTGGTAGGGGTAGCTTCTCTGGAAAATGTCCCACACGTGCTTCGAGTTTTGTATTGATATGAAACAATATATTCTATATGTAGAATAGGTGGACGACGAATATCTGTTTAGGATGAAAATATCTGGTTACCTACCGCCCACTCAGTATTAAGAACATGAAAGCCAAACAAAAACTCACTTGCAATATGGCAGCTATACACGTGGTCAATGCATCACATTGGAGGTTATGGACGGTTATAGCCGTCGTGCTATTTTACCCATGCACCTTAAAACATGAATAGTTGGGATACCGTATAGTGGGTTAGAATTTGGCAATTTCAGAAATGAAGAGCTTTATGTTATGGCACTAACATTGCTTAACAAGGGAAGTATACCGACATTCTGACGGTCGTCGCCGTTTTGCCATAACAAGCAGATAACTTTTTGACTGACATAGCGTCGTGAGTATCACGATCACTCCTCGCAGACGGCTATAGCCGTTGTGTCCAACAACGTGTTAATAATTACAACCTAACCGCCAACCATCAACAAGTATATTTCATAAGGATCTATGTCCGCTTATCATATTGTTGTGTACTACTTCCATAATGTTTATCTGAGATTCAGCATATTCTAGCAAAAATAGCATAATGGTAAAAACCATCGAAGCGAAGTACACAGTTAATTTGCACAGTAATTCTTTGTTTTAGGAGTTCAACTGGTGTTCAACTTTACCAACACCCGTTCTTTCAAATCCATCAACGCTAAATTTGCAAGCGATCCGCTGCCAGGCTGTGAGCACTTGGAGTTCTTGTCCAAAGAGTACTGGCACTGTGCTATACGGCACACCACGCAAAGTGCGCTACACCTTGTCGGCACTTGTTCATTGGGAAAAAGCCCCAAAGATGGCGCGGTGGTAGATTCTAAACTGAGAGTATTCGGCGTAAAACATTTGAGGGTTGCGGATGCCAGCGTCATTCCGGCTGTGATGTCAGGACACCCTAGCGCGCCTTGTGTTATGGTGGGTGAAAAAGTTTCGGACGATATCAAGAAGGAACATGGGCTGCTTTCGTAACTATGTATATATATGCTTCATGTCAATATATGTACACACTATGTATTTTATTTAATACATTCGTGTGGTCTGTTTATTTGTTAATAAACGGTTTTGTTAACTTAAGATCATAAACTTTTAGGTGAAACAACGTACTTGCATCACACATTTGTTCATTGAATTCATAACATGTAGGCCCGATTTTATCAACATGCATATTTAACAAAGAATTTAACAAAGCTTTTCTATTGGATGTTATTTAGCAAAAGCTTTCTATTGGGTATTGAGGGCTATGTTAATAAGTATCATCCAATAGTATTTCATCAATATTGAAAACAACACGTCAAAGCTGGATGACACTTTTGTCAAAGATATTTTAGAAATATATGGATCAAAATCATAGCAGGATATCAGAACAAAGCGATTGATTTGCAAATTAATGCCACATTTTTCATGTTTACATTATAGTTATTGTATAATTACTAATTGCAAACTGGGATAATTTGTGATAAAAGTAGTAGGTACCTATATCAGTCACAGCAACTACCTACCTTGTTTAATAATTAACAATCCCACGTCCGTCAGTCAGATGGATTATATGAAAATACATACTTTTATGAAGAATCAATCTTTCATTTACTGGATGTATGTGTGTTATAGATCTTCTTATAGAAGTATTCACAGGTGCATTGTACATCAAATAGGGGTATACTTAATTTTAATTATAAAATGGCAAGCTTTGGCGTTCTGGGGTTCTGGATAGGCAACCAGTAATGCACATGCGTTTTGGAAGTAGCTGTAACCTTTGAAATGTAACAAAATGCTATTTTTACCTCTTTTGCTAAACTTTTGATTAAACAAGAAAATGCAATTTTTCACCGATTTGGGATGGAAAATCAGACTGGAAAAGATGCTAGATGATTTACAATGCTCGATTGTATATAAAGTATGTCATTTTTGAGCTTTTTGAGGCCCACTTCAAGAGAAATCAATAATTTTCAGAGTACTTAAAAGGGCTGCTCTGATTGGTCTTTGTTAAAATCTGCATGTTGATAAAATCGGGCCGTAATCTAATCAACTAAACTGAAATGTCCTGGTAGCTTCTTAACAACAGTTATTGGTAAGTTTCTAGATATTGATTCATAATCTAACATGTAGCCGAGATGTTGATATAGATACTATTCTCTGTCTAGCGAAGAAAAAGAGTGATCACGCGCAAGATGAGTGAATTCTTGTCGCCTGGCTGTAGGCAAGCTTACACCACAGCAGACCGCCTCTTGAAACGAACACGATGTGGATGGCGTTGTGCCATAAGGAATTCAACATAATTTTGGTTATAATCGTTTATTTGATACCAAAACCTGGACGTTCCATTCTACATTGAGCATAAATGTCCTGAACCACTGTTCACATTTTGGCAACATCTGTGGGAAAGTTCCTTTTCCATATTGTCAAAGCAATAATCTAATGAAGAAATTCATTAACATCCATCCAGCGGACAAACGGGAAAACAGGTGAGCAAAGAGTGAGTTCTCGTGGCTTGGTCAGAGGCAAGCTTACACCACTTGGAAATGCCAATGCCTAAGCGCATGCCTGGCACCGACAAATTTGGAGAACAGGCCGCCTTTCTTGAAGAATCGAATACACAGCTGTTTGTCGACGCCTCCTCATAATATGGCCGCGGACGTATTGTGGTCTAAACAGGTTTGCCAAACATCGAAAATACATGAACATAAACATCACATTTTTTTGTTTCCTGTTTCTCCGCTGCATAAATATAGCAGTATTATAATCCACAATATGTGAGATGTACACCATTATTGAAAAACTATGAGTCTTTAGTATAGATTGCTAGATAAAATATGATATCAAAACTGTACAAGATCAGGTTAAACGTATTCTTTGAAGGTATATTCGTTGGCAGACCAGGTAGGGGTATTTTCAATATTTGATTAGAATATGAAGCTAGGATAAGTACGCAAAAGCAAGTTGGTTTCTGCTCACGTAAATATGTAAATACAAATAAACATGCTTCTGTTAAGAAACTCATATGGTCAAAATCCTACGATGGTCATAATATTAAGCTGGTCTTCAAGCTCATTCACGTTTTGCATAATCATCTCTCAATTGAAAGAATCTCCAAAGTCAAGATTTTGAAAACATCTTGGAAGAAGTGGTCGTGATTCAGACTCAGAGATTGAGGAAAAACAACTGTTAAACAACACTGTTAAACTCAGCTTATTTGGGTAGATAGGTGGTTCCTGCTAATACATCTTGTCGGGTGTGGTAATTTTTTCCTAATTTTATTTGAATATAAAAAATTATACTAAGAGTGTTTTTTAACTAGAACAGTCAAGAAGGCAGCTTAATACAGGACTAATTTTCCCAAAACAACAGATCGGTAGCTCACGTTACTTTTGTATGACACCACCCATTTGTCGTTCCAGGAAGGACTGACTGTTACCGTAGATGGTTACCCTGTAAAAAGGTCTCGCAAATATCGAGAGCACGTGAATACCATGCATTTTTTGCGCTCTTTTTCTTCGGTGGACCGAGTATAGAAACTTTTCACTAGACTGCTTTAATACCTGAACACCAATATAGCTACTGGTCCTGACCAAATTCCAGCCATTGTCCTTAAACGCTGTGCCGCTGAGCTTGCACCTATTCTTTGCAAGCTCTTCAAACTTTCGTACCAACGAGGCGTGTTTCCCGCTTCGTGGAAGATTGGCTGCGTACAACCCATCCCTAAGAAAGGCAAAAAAACTGATCCCACCAATTATAGACCTGTGGCTCTTCTCAGCATCATGTCTAAGGTTACGGAGGCTGTCATTAACACACAGCTCCTGAAATACCTGGACAACAATAACATCATAAATGATCGCCAGTATGGCTTCCGTAAGCACAGGTCTACAGGTGACCTCCTTGCCTACGTCACTCACGTGTGGAACACAGCAATATACAATCATGGCGAATCCCGTGTGGTTGCACTTGATATATCGAAAGCTTTGGACAGAGTATGGCATGACGGACTTCTGGCCAAGCTTGCTGCTTATGTACTACCACCTGGCCTGCGCCAGTGGCTGAATAACTTTTTGAACGACCGATCTCTGTTTGTTGTAGTCGAGGGCTGTTCATCAGACGTATTTTCAATAAACGCCGGTGTTCCTCAGGGATCTGTCCTATCCCCTACTATGTTTCTGCTGTACATCAATGAGCTGCTGGAAATGACATCCAATCCAATCTACAGCTTCGCAGATGACAGTACATTAGTGTCGTGCATGGAACCAGGCAAGCCACTATCATCCCAGGAGACGGTACGTCAGCGACAGCAGCATGCCTCACAGATCAACGCTGATATCAAAACAATTGTCGAGTGGGGATTAGCAAATAAAGTACAGTTCAACGTACAAAAAACTCAGGCAACAACACTTACAAAGAAGTCTCACGATGGCTTACCAACCGTGGAAATGGAGGGTCACCCCATAGTCGAATCACCTTCTGTCAAGCTTTTGGGAATCAACATCAACAATAACATGTCCTGGCACGACCACGTCGTCAGTATTACTAAAACGGCATCCCAGAAGCTTGGAGTTTTGTTCCGCTGTAGGAAGTTGTATACACCAGAGCAACTGCTGCTGCTGTACAAGGCACAGATCCGACCATCGCTGGAGTATTGCTCCCATGTGTGGGGATGCGCTCCGAAGCACTCTCTAAAGCTTCTGGACACTATCCAGAAAAGAGCGATTAGACTAATCGATACGCCAAACCTCACAAAGGACCTCCACAGCCTGGAACATCGAAGGAGGGGTGGCTGACCTATCCCTGTTTTACAGATTCTATCGATTGAGCTCTCTCAGTTAATAACACCACAGACCGTCCGAACCAGGAAAACTAGAGAAGCTCTGCGAGCTCATCCTTACCAGGTCGAGGTCCTTACTCCCCGAACCAGTCTCCTCCAGCATTCCTTCTTTTGGAGAACTTCGACGCTGTGGAATCAGCTGCCGGGCAATTTATTTCCCGACGGCTACAACCTGCAGCGTTTCAAATCTAACGTGAACCGATACTTATCCTCTCGCAGCGCTTCTGCAGCGCCATAGGCTTTAAGCCTTGGCGGGAGGCCGACCATAAAAAAAACCTGTTCAAATTATCATCTTTTTATTCCTAGAAGGTGAAAATGCTTTCAGGGCTTTGACCGAGAAAATTTTATTTCCTTAAAACGATCGATAATATTAAGACGCTGAAAGAGTAGATGCTTTAAGTAAGAGGTTTTGATACCTAATAGGGCACTTGCAGAGGTCGTGAAATCGCCTCGGGAGTATACATAGCGTAAAGAAAACCATATCGAGAAGCAGTAGGAAATAAAAAACATGATTTTATTGACGGCCAAAAAAAGATATTTGCAAAATAAAATAAGGATATATTCAAATTTTTCCACGTGACTTAAAACAAGGGCTGACGTCACAGATATCTTATCGATATCGACAATCGATACTGCTACAGCGCAGGTCAGTGAGATTCAACTGCGCATTCGACTAGAGATGATCTGAATTCTTTAGCAATGCGACTCAATTTATTGATACTCAAATATATTTGAAACAGGCAATTAACCCACTAGCATTTTCGTTGCAATACATTTTTATATCTGATAGGTATCACAGTTCATCCTGTTTGTGACCGAGATTCGCAACTAATCGAAGCCATCATTTTATTTCGGCGCATCCCATTATGAATGAATCCAAAGATAGAATCTAATTCAAGCCCATCCCTACAAAGTGAGTTAGTAATCTAGCCTAACTTTTATTCTTTTGACTTTTGTACTTTTGTGTGTGACTGTGTTTTGTGGTTATAATGATCAATGTTAAAATGTTAGGTTAGCACTGGCTATCGATATCGAATACCAATACTTTACATCCCATCACTATAGGATATCACTGGCGTTAGAGGTTGTTTGCGCGGGATTTTCCAGCATTTGAAATAATTTTTGCAATATCTCTCACAGCCGATTCCAAAAAACAAAACAAGTGATTTTGTCATGTTTACTAGGTTCTAAGGAACGCGTAAATGACATAATATTTTTTTCTGCAAGTACCCTATTATTCAAATTTAACATTGACCCGAGGAATGTAATAAATAGCATGAAGTTACTTACCCACTGCCGCTTTTTCGATGTAATGCAACTCCGAGTCGAAGTTCAGAAGTTCAGGAAACTTTTGCCTTATTGTGGCGACTATATAGTGTAAAAGACACAGTCGTTTGTCTGTAGATTTAGTATCTAGGAGGGTATCTAAGGATTGTAGCTTGAAGCCATAAGCAGGACCTCTCTTGCTACTATTCAGATAGTTACCAAAGGCAAGGATTATCTCTAGCACTGACCGAAGCCTCTTCGAGTTTTTCACAGAATTTGAACTAGAGATAATTGCATGAATTTGCTGAAAAAAACATAAATGTTGCTATTAGCTTTAATTTTATAATTTTAAGTACGGGATTTTCATTGCAACAACAACAACAACATGCAAGTTTTGGGCATTCTGATGCGTTGTGATTTTATTAATTCAGTCAAGCCTGAAGATTTAAGGTAAATTCAGATGCATACGACATCCGACGATACGACGGTCCGAAACTGCTCCTACTGGTTGACATATTCAAAATGGATTGGCGCCAAACTAAATGTCCGATGAACCAGTGCAGTGCGAACAACACCTTTGAGTGCCATTGAAACACTATTGAATCTTCCTCCTTTGGATTTGGTAATTCAAGGGGAAGCTAGAAAAACTGGGATCCGTCTCTGGAGTCAGGGTAGCTGGACTTTTATGAATTCAGGCAAAGGACATTCGACGATTCTAGCAGAGTTGCAGGAGGATAGTCTATTTTGTTGGCGAGGAGCGGTATAGTTTCTCCTACGCATCGCTTCAATCGCAAATTTACGGTGGAGTTCCCGTCAAGGGAAGAGTGGGAGTCTAGGGAAAGACAGCTAGCTCATCGAAGGAGGAGGACAGGTCTGGTACACAGACGGTTCACTCGCTAGAGAGGGCTCGGGCTCGGGAGTCTACGGATAAGACTTTCATTCCCTCTTGGGGGGCACACCACAGTATTCCAGACTGAGGTCTATGCGATACTTGCTTGTGTAAATCATATTCGGGAAATTGACGGGTCTAGAAGGCGGATTACTATCTGCTCTGACAGTCAGGCAGCCATCAAAGCACTGAGTGCTTGGAAAATAACGTCGGGACTGGTCCTGGAGTCCAGGAGGGTTCTTGACGACATCTCAGTTAAACACAAGGTATCACTGATGTGGGTACCAGCCTTAGGACTGTCTGCAAACTTGATTAGGAAAACAACTGGAGAGTGGATCCAGAATCAACACTCTCTGAAATGGAACAACATCTCTGGTCATCTCCGCCAGGCTCGGGAGCTATTAGCAGGGCCTGCAGAGAAAATAGGACGATTTTGTCTCTCTCTGGATAGGAGTAACTTGAGATTGCTAGTAGGCCTATTAATGGGTCACAACACCTTCAGGCTTCACTTGTTTGTGATGAGGGTGGTCAACGACCCAACGTGCACGTGGTGTGGTGAAGAGGAAGAATCCTCGGCACACATCTTGTGTCGCTGTGAAACCCTGGGTTATCACAGGCAGATTATGCTGGGCTCAAGAACCTTGGAACCAATAGAGATAAAACGGATAGGACCTAAGAATGTACTTGCCTTTGCCAAAAGGGCAGGTCTTAGGAACTAGCGCGGATAGAGGCGCAAAAGGGCCCATCGTGTGGCCTATGCACCAGCCACATTCCGTGCTGGATAGCCTCTGGTCCTTATTAATTCATTCATCCAAAGGTGAGGTCCAAAGGTCACCATAAAAATAAATTTCGCATTTCCAAGCTCCTGACGTTACCTTTAAACCTACAGTAATGACTCAAAGAGCAAATTGAAGAAGAAAGCTTGCGCTTGTGCACCTATTTAGCCTTTTTTTGATATCGTGTTTGGTTGTTAAATTACAGGCATTTATAGAATGTATGATTTTGCATTGCGAGTTTTTTTGCACATTAAAACACTTTTTTTTGAGAAAATCGAAAATAGTTGTCATTCATTAAGGTCTTAACAATATCGCCGTCTGAAATATTATATATGTAGTTTGAAAATAGAGTGAGTTATGCGAGAAATTGTGAGTCCGTGTTTTACATGGCAAATACGTATGTATAAACGTGGCTACCCAGGCCCCTTAAGATATATAAGCCAGCAAAAGTTGTGTGGGTTTGTGTGATAATATTATGATCTAAAATTTTACACGTTTCAGGATTAAAATACGAATACTGATACTTACAGGTGTGACCAGATGTAGATTATCGAAAAAGTTTCCAATATAACTCATAATCGATAACTTGGCCGATATCCGTTCGACTTTGGTGAGTTGCAGTAGGAACTTGTCTTCTTCCGTCAGCAAATTGACGTTCTTCTTCTCGTTGATGTACTCCCTGTAAGCCTTATTCTCCTGTTCTGTTGGAACCATCCTTTGAAGCAACTCCACGTTCTCCAGCGAAAGCTGCTTCAAATCTAGGGTGTTTATGGCGTTTATAACTTTCTCCGGGGTCATCTCCAGTTTTCGCCGAGATATGGCTGAAACGAATTTTTACTAAAATGTCGAATTAAAAAACAAATTAACAAGGCGCAAAGAAGTAACCAAAAAGTAGTGTGCCTTAAATGACCGATCTTTTTGAGATCTGGTGTTGGAAAGATTCCTTGCCATAACTAATGGAAAGTTTTTTCGGATCTCCTAAAAGTTGCAAAGTTCACCTTTTCAATGAAATTGTGGTTCTTGGGTTTTTAGGCCGGCGTCGTTTAGCGTTTAGCTAGAAGAATTTCTAGAACACCTGAACAGCGTGCATGAAAACATCAAGTTCACCATGGAGGTAGAAGAAAACAAAAATCTCGCCTTCCTTGATGTTGTTCTATCAAGAAAAGGAGTTAGATTAGGGCACAAGGTATATAGAAAGCCAACTCATACTGACCGGTACTTACATAAAGAATCTAACCACCACCCATCACAGAAGTACGGAATTATTAAAACTTTGACAGAACGGGCTAGAAAAGTGTGCGAACCAGAAGAACTCGACACCGAACTGGAACATATAAAGAATGCTCTTAAGGCAAATGGTTACACAGAAAAGGAAATAACAAGAACAATGAGAAGAAATAGGGCAAAACCAGAACCTAAACTTATAGCAAAAGCTTTTCTACCCTATGTGCCTGGAATAACAGACAGAATAGGAAAAATGTTACGAAAGGAAAACGTCAAGACCATCTACAAGCCCACAAGAAAGATACAGGAATATTTGAGAACGGTGAAGAATAAAAAAGACCCACTCACAACACCGGGAGTATATCGCATACCATGCACATGTGGGAATGTATACATAGCAACAACGAAGCGATCTATAAACACAAGAATTGCAGAACATAAGGCTAGCTGTCGACTAGGCCATACGGACACATCAGCTGTAGCCGAACATGCGATTAAGGAGGGAAGTCACGGGATCAAGTTTGAAGAAACTCAGGTTCTTGCCGCAACGTCTTCATACCATGCCAGACTTCAAAGAGAAGCCATCGAAATACAAAAACATCATAATAATTTCAATAGGAAAGAAGAAACACAGAAAGTCAACCGGACATGGATACCCATCCTAAAGGACCTAAAGACACTACCATATCGAGAAGGGGCGAGGCTACCAACGCTACCTGGTTGGGCAACGTCACCATTAGCAGGTATAAATACACGTGCAGATCCGCCAGACGTCAGTATTTTGGAAGTCGCCGAAGTGAAATAGCTTCTGAAGATGCCATCCACTCGTGGTGGCGAAACGTCAAGCTTTAACGCTAAACGACGCCGGCCTAAAAACCCAACAACCACAAATTCACTGGACGATGGACGCGAAAGCCTTACACAGTATATTCACCTTTTCACCAGATCCATACCATTTGTGTTTACTTCCAAATTTAGAATCATTAACTATATTTCAAAATATATAAATTTTCGTATAGTGTTAACAAAAAATGGTAAATCTCAGGACTTTTTTATCAATGAAAATGATAATCCTTCTAAATTCAGAAACATACCAATATTTCTAAGTCTCGTATGTTCCAGCAACGTTACGTTGTCAGGCTTCTTGCATCTTTTGCTAGGGAATGTTGTTAAGCCGTCAGTTTCAGCAACTCCATTCGAAAGCAGGTTGGCGCTACCGATCTTGAAGCGTTCCTCGAAGTCGCTGAAGTCTATGCATGAGTGTAATCTAAAAAGAAAAAGAAAAATTTAATTATCGGTAAATATCATTGACGTCTTACCCCCAGATAGACGTGGAAAGTTGACAATAAAGTTTTGCGCAAAACACTTGTGCTCTGTTTACACTATGTGCCATGTTGCCAAGAATCAACTAGTCCCCAGGTATACTGATGCAGCCCCCGCTATAACCAGTGTTATCAGTTTGAAAGATATGCTTATTTTTTGAGCAACGTGATATTTTAGATTTTGTGGATGTTTTGTACTCTGTATAAAACATATCTAAATCTTATCATAGATTACGGTAAACTAAGCGTAATGAGATGTACGTAATATTTCTTCATCTCGGAACAAGCGGCATCGCTGTTCATTGATTTTTATCGACTTTACAATACGTAGTACGTCCCTCCGCAGGGCATGCGTGCATGCGCACGGGCAATTGCTTCGACGGTTTCGTTTGTTTTCGTTTTGGGCGCCATTTTGGATAGTTGAAAATCGAGTTATTTTGAGTGATTTTGTGCAGCTTTTGGACAATTAATGGACAATTATTACAAACTATGGTACGACAAAGGTGTTACGTTTGCAAATGTGAGGCAGGTTAAGCAGGAATTAGGAAGTTATCATATCACGGGTAAGGCTATGTTTACCACAGGCATTGGCGTCGCTTGTCCATGTTTTCCTCTGATTTTTTCAATCCTCTTTTTCCCTAAAATATTGCAAATGCTGTGGAAACGTTACAAATGAAGCATTATAAAACATTTTGCTTATCTATGAGAATTCTGTGGCTCTATATCTTGTCCTTGTCATGTGATATTTTCAAATTATCAGCGTTATTCCTGAAAAAAGTTGAAAATCCACAGTTTGTATATTATTTATTTTGTAACCAATACTGATGATTGTATTGTATGGATTCTTACCAAATGAAGTCCCCATTATATTTCACAAGATGTTATTACAGTGAATTCAATCCAATGGACAGAGTTTCAGAAAAATATATTGCAGGAACTTACATTTCGATATTACCTGTTTTTCAGAGTTCATAAAGAACATTTTCTTTGTTGCAAATCCTTTATTTCATAATATTTGTAGGCACTAATTACCTATATAATTTTGTATATTTGGAAATAAATATATTGCCATACATGGTTTTAAGGGGCCTAAATACACACATTTATACATACGTATCTGCCATGTAAAACACGAACTCACAATTTCTCGCATAACACACTCTATTTTCAAACTACATATATAATATTTCAGAAGGCGATAGTTAAGACCTTAATGAATGACAACTATTTTCGATTTTCTCAAAAAAGTGTTTTAATGTGCAAAAAAACTCGCAATGCAAAATCATACATTCTATAAATGCCTGTAATTTAACAACCAAACACGGTATCAAAAAAAGGCTAAATAGTTGCACAAGCGCAAGCTTTCTTCTTCAATTTGCTCTTTGAGTCATTACTAACTGTAAGTTTAAAGGTAACTTCAGGAGCTTGGAAATGCGAAGTTAATTTTTATAGTGACCTTTGGACCTTGCCTTTGGACCTTTTGACCTTACCTTTGAATTTTTGGACTTATCTGCCCTCATCTTAGACACACATACTGGAGAAAGGGGACAGGTGGCCACGCCTCCTCGCTAACACGGGAATACGTCTTTTCTTGGATTCTCAATTTCGCGCGCTATACCCTAGACCCTTAACAGTATGTACAGAACAGCTGGTTGTTTGCTGTTAAAATAATCATTTATAAAATATATACTAATCAATTAACTTTCTCATACTCTTGTTTATTCCGTGTTAAATTTTTGCCATATAGTTCATACTGATTTTTCAATTGTATTTATCATATATATTTTTTGTACAAAAAACATGCCATTTGTGTCATTTTTCATTGCAAAGATTATGATTGCTTCTCATAAATTTTGCTTTGATTTACTCATATATGTAGGATTTGGATTTACTGTAACTGTAAGCCTATGCGGCTCTCGTCATGATACGCCTATGGTCAAAATACGTTCAGTCGATGTTGCGCATTGTTGCCAGATCAAATCGGGGGCTTCGGTCGGCCATATTATCTAAAGTATGAATGAATATCCCGTTTTCGCGCCACTGAGATGTGCGAAAACAACAAATCCATAATCTATGAATGACTTGCCAGGTCTATCTGGGGGTAAGACGTCAATGGTAAATATCAATTAAGGCCCGATTTTATCAACATGCATATTTAACAAAGACTTTGACAAAGCTTTTCTATTGGATGTTGTTTAGCAGAAGTTTTCTATTGGGTATTGAGGCGGGCTAGGTTAATAGGTATGTATCATGATACTACGACTTTAGAAGGTATGCTCACGCGCATGATGTCTTCCGTCTCGCTTCCACCTGTGACGTCAGCGTGTGACAAATGGAGTTTGTTTACTCGTTTAGTTACAGGTTATAGCCGAACATTTTCAGTTTATTTTCTTGAGTTTACTCGTTTACCGTAGTAAAGTTTGATAAAACATTACTTATTTGCGATTCTAGAGTTTAACACATATTTGAACAATAGTTTATTGTGTGGTTGTGGGATGTAATAATAAAAAAGTAAAAACTATTCGTCACACTACCGCTACTTGGGATGGTTTGGAAAATTTGGCAGGTTTCATTGCATTTAAGTTGAAAAATAAGGAGAAACTGGGTTATATCCCAGATTGCACAGATACTTCTCTCAGTTGGGTCAAACATTTAACAGAAGTGGACTACAAAAACATACAGATGAGTTCTTGGCAAAATGTAATGAGCTCGGCCATATATTTTCCAACTATAATGGAAACGCTTTGAAAATTGAAAAAAAAACTATCTTGCGAATTTAAACAAATTATCAGAGAATGTATATGTGACTGATGAAGCAAAGATGAGCTTGTTTTCTAGATGCACAATGTATTTCAGAATACGAATTCTTGATAGGGGAATTAGAGAGACCTCGAATATTAGAAAACTGAAATTCACTAACATTGTAAAATAGTATAAAGTAATAAGTATATAGGGTCCTGCGACAGTGTATCCAGCTTTCTTAGCGCCTTTCCTATTTGGAATAAAAAAAAGCTACATAAAATAAAAATGCGCTAAAAGATGGTTGGAGATTTACAGGTTGCAGAACGTATTTTGATATTTCATTTTCAGTTCATATAGAGAAAGGCTAGTTCTATATGCTCTTATTCACCCCATCACTACAAGTGGATCAAACTTTTTAATTCAAACATATTATTAAACAGATACATCGTGTGAAAACATTTTGAAAAAAATTGAGGAAAAACCTGTTATTACTAGGAATCTTTAGTATACGAGAATTCACCTGTACTAGCTAAATACAATGCCCAGAAAGATATTGTATTGTTGTATTGTGATATGTTTTTATTTTATGTTTAACATATACGCGGTTGTGACATATATTTGAATAAATAAAAAATAAGGAAATTTGGTATTTTTCCACCAATCATTAACAGAAAAAAGTCAATATACATTCGCCATAAACATAATGCCATTATGCTTGTTCATGATTTTTAAAAACCTCTAATGACAAAATCATGTTATTTATTTCTTGTCTACCTTTTATTAAGAGAATTATACAGTAAATACATATGCAAATTGGCTTGAAGAGCTGGTGACGCAACATCATAATCTATATATAAAAAATAAGAACGGTAATCAATGAATGAAGTATATGAAAATTCCACCTCCTACTCGAGAAATTTTCCCACAAAAAGATGGTTTCACTAGGCACTCCAATCAACCTCTTATATGAGATTTCAGAAAAATACGTCCAGACCGCTCTGGCTCTGTTCTTTTTCCACAATGTAAAATTTTTTTGAGTACATAGATTCAAATTTTTGTATCTGAAATTCAGACCGCTCGGAACTACTGCAAACGGGTCAGGCGTCGATTAATATCAATTCTCTGTATAACTATTTCTACCAATTTTTTATTCAGATACAGAGCAATATGTATCGTTTATATTATACTGTGTATGAGCTATTTTCATTTTGTATGAATATTAAATATCTAAGACAGATATAACAGGAAACGAAATAAAACTTTCAAAAATCAATGCTTTGGCGCCATGTGCTTGTACACTTTTGTCACACGGTGACGTCATGCGCAGACCGGTTCGAAATCTGTCCGCCAAGTGATCATATCTGTCAGTGTCGTAGTATCATGGGTATGTATCATGAATAAGTATCATCCAATAGTATTGTACATTGGAAACAAAACGTCAAAGCTGGATGACACTTTCATTAAAAATATTTTAGAATTCATGCATCAAAATCATAGCAGAAAATCAGAACAAAGTGATTGATTTGCAAATTAATGATAGATTTTTAATGTTTACCTTATAATTATTGTATAATTACCAATTGCAATTTCAGTCAGAATGATTATAGACTGGATGCATGTTTGTTATAGAATAGACCTTCTTATAGAAATATTCACAGAGGATGTAAAGATTGTAGGCACTGCGTAAAAGGCACCGTAGCGCAGAAACACATTTATTTAAAGCACCTTATTCACTTTCTGACCATACGAAAGGTTTCTAGTTTAGGAAAAATAAGGATATACTTTACAACTTTGGCCAGAATGCCAGATCGCAAGGCTTTCTGTTAAGCAGGATAGGCAACCAGTAATGCACGCTTGCATCGTGTGTGTCTATAATAGATTTTATTTTTACCCTTCACTATAATACAAAGGTATATTGGAAGTATTTATAATTATTATCGATTGTAAATGATTGTTTTGTCAAAATAGTGCAGTAATTTGAATTTCTTGTAATCATCATCATTAAATTAACAGTACATTTTATCCAGTGATCAAATGTGTCGGTTTTGTCGAATCTGATTGGTTGAGATTAGCAATTGCTAAATTCTTTGTTAAACAGGAAAATGCAAGTTTTTACCCACTTAGGATGGAAAATCGGAGTTAAAAAGATACTGGAGAGTTCACAATGGTCGATTATATATAAAGCATGTCTTTGTTCACCTTTTTGAAGTAAATTTCAAGAGAAATCAATAATTTTCAGAGAACTTTCACAGATGCAAGTTCTTGAATGGGCTGCTCTGATTGGTCAAAACCTTTGTTAAAATCCCAGTGTTGATAAAATCGGGCCTTAATTTATCACATATATTTTGAGTATATCCCAAATTGCATGGAATTTCCTCATTACTATTTCAGTACTGGCGATGCTCCTTTCAAGCTATCTAGTGCAGCTATTGCAGCTAGAAGCATTACACATATTATTTGACGTGCCTGGATCACACTATAATAACGTTCTATATTGAAGACACAAGTCGCTAAGGTGTCATGTCACAAAATAATTATTCTGCGAAAAATCGATTTAAAGATTTTCGATTGGAACTTTTTTATACACCACATTTGGGGCACATAGTTCAAGTATTTTTAAAGCTTAGTTATGTATTTTCTTCGTCTGTTTTTTAATTTGGAGACACTTTTATATTTCACGGGAAAATGGACGTTGACTGTACATGACACCTTTATACATGAAAAATTGGCATAGCCGGTATTAAAATCACATGGAAAAAAGAGCTGCGAACACAATCAATGGTGTTTTTTATTGCAAAAAAACACAAAACTTGAAACTAATCTAATAACTAATTGGTTTTTCGTTTTTTCCACAGTATATCCAATTATACAGTAGCGCAACTCCCTAGAAATCATGCAGACAATTTGGCTCCGAAAAACTGGCCTCTCATAACCCCACGTCGGCTACTCAGCGCGAGTATTGCCGTTTACGTTTTGAACACAGGGTCGGCTTAGCAGTAATTGAGTGAAGAAGCGTAATTATTGTGTTGCAATAAGTTCAATGGACGCAATATGTCTCGTAAATAGAGTAAATTTTGAGAGCAGTGTGGTAATGTGATATTCTTCATCGAGGTTAGGCAGTTGTCTTTGGAATTCTGAATTACAATTTGTAAGTTATATCCATGCATTCGCATTTATTGTACGTGAAAATGTTTTGTTCTGATTCTTCTAATTCATCATGGATTCTTTGCATATAAATGGGGTGTAACCATTTTTTTTAGAAGCAAAACAAGAAATAGTCGGTGTATGAAAGAAAATTGTTAACTCCGAGAAAATAGGTGGCTTCATTGTTTGTAAGTAAATTAAACAAATGTGAGATTTATTCAACTTTATTTTATCTTATCTTACTTAACCTTAAACATTTAAATAAATATCAAAATTTTATAATATCTTATATGATTCAAATATGGGTATATGTAACGACGTAGCGTCCAGAATAACATTTATGTCTAATTATCCCATAACCTTTAAATTAATCTTCATCAATCATCATAGAAAAACGTTTAAGGTACGAAAACGTGGCAAACAACAAAATCGATGAAAAACATTGCAAAACTGTTTTTTATCTAGTTTGCCAAGGCTACCTTTCCTTCTGTATTTGTATATTACATATGAATAGGCATATTGAAGAAAAGAATCCATGTTTATAGAGGAAAATGATATATTTTTGAAACTAGCACGTTGATTCTTTTTATTGTGAACTTTCTATTTGAGCATCCATTAAAATGGACTTCACTTCCTGCTTAAAATTTCAAAATGTTGGAATACATAAATTCATTTTGTTATATGTCGTGAAGGATCTTTTAAACGTTGTGGTGCTGTGAGGAGACAGTGAGAAATTATTATTCTGACTTTAGGCTCATAATTAAAGAACGACTTTCCGTAACGTCTAACTCTTCTAAAAACTGAAAAAAACACACAGCTACCCTAATACCCGCCAGACTTTGTTAGAGATAAATGGAGCTATGCTATCACACTTTAATATTATTAGGTAATAAAGGAGCATATTAAACATTGGAGGAATCGCATACCTGGCAGCATTTTGAGGAAGCTTAAAAAACTATAGCCACAGTTTTTGGAATTGTTAATACAGCCTACAGCGGCGCAACGTTTGACTTCGCGCGTCCCAATATCCATATCAGCGTATCACCAAATTCCTTAATCCGGTTCTGTCAAAGACACTACCTTCACTCTCATAGTCTGAACACGACTCAGGCGATCGCCGTGCTTAGCATCCTGCGAACGATGCGCGGGATGCTATGCGCGAACCACCAAAATTCTGGAGAGTCGCGCTACTGTATAATTGGATGTACTGCGGTCTGAATCTCGATAACTCAACCTTCGCGAGTCGCAACATGTTCTATACTCACTTGTCATCGTCCAGCTCGTTGAAGACGGTCCCCTTCACCTGATTGGGCTTGAGCGCGATCCAGTTGACGGTGGGCAGTTTGTACTTGGTCTGCACCTTCCTCTTGATGGTCATCGCCCCGTCGGGGGCTTGCATCAGCCCGGCGGGCGGCGGCGGCGGCACGAAACCTTGCCTCGCGGGTGGCGGGGGCGGACAGGGAGGGGGAGGGGGCGGGGCGGCCGCGGCGGGAGTGGGCGGGGCTGGAGGGGGAGGGGCCGACGAGAAGGGTTCCAGAGGGGGTGGTGGGGGTGGCAGGCGATCGGTGGCGTCCGACGGGAGAGGGAGGCTGTGATGGTGGGGGGACGCTGCTGAAGAAAAGAATATACGCTGTAATATAGGGTCTTATGAAAAAAAATGAGCATTAAGTTTATACTCAAAAATTAGGAGCAAATACTCCACGTGGTATGAATAAAAACCAGAAGCAAATACTCCACTTGAGTAGGTACTCTTATGTACAAATTCCTCCTCCAGAATTTTGAAGTCTGATAGTCACCAGACTTCAGTTTAACCGCAGCGGTGTTATGGCCGAGTTCGTGTTTAATTTGCGTCCAAAAAAATATTATAAACCTAGGAGAAGTACGTGTGATCGTGACTTTCAAGCATTGTATCGATTTAGTAAAGAAAATCTCGAGTGGCTATCAAATAATTTTTTGGGTTTAGAATCTAAAGAACAAGAGGTGGTGCTATATGTAACACTGATAAAATATTTTTAAGATACGTAGGTGATCCGGGATTTCAAGCAGGAGTAGCAGAAGATATTGGTGTTCACCAAAATTCTGTTTCTAAAGTAGTGATAAAAGTTGCTGACCAGATGATGGAAAAATGTGGACAGTGGATAAAATTCCCTAGCACTCCGGCGGATATAACAGAAGTCAAAAGAAAATGGCAAGGAAAGGACACTTTTCCATGTGCCGTGGGTGTGATCGATTGCACACACATTAAAATTAAAAAATCGCCTTTTCATGGTGATGAATATATTGCTCACAAGGGATATCATAGCATCAATGTTCAGGCCACTTGCAATGCAGACGAGTGATTTGCAAGCGTAGACGCATCATGGCCAGGATCTGGCATGATTCACGGATATGGAGCAACTCAGAAATTTTTAACATTGCAAAGAGAGAGTTTCAGAGATCGAATGCTTTACTTTTAGGAGATGAGGGATACGGCATTGCGCCGTGGCTAATGGCGCCCTTTCGAAACCCTAATACTCCGGCAGAGCATGCTTATAACAGCTGGTATTTGTGATTTAGACAAAAGTATGGGAAAGCCACGTAACATAGTATGCACAAATCCCATTTGGGATTCGCAACTTTTATTACTTTCTTCCTCACTGCTTCCACTCATTGTACCAATAAATGAATAGTGACTGACTACTTCGATAATTATTATCAGAGATTTAGAAATATGCCAAACGCGAACGTTTGTATCTGACACTTCTGACAGGCTCTGTCAAGTTTGAAAATTAAATAGCGAGTATCTACTCTTATGTACCAGGAGCAGAAACTCATCAGATTGAAATATTTTTATTCATATGGAATGGAGGACAAAATTATACTTTATGCTCATGCTCATGAGAACATACTCGGAGTTTAAACTCTGGTATTATTCATATCACCCATAGTCACCTGGGAACCCGATTTTCAAATACTACGTTCCAAAATCCCATCAAAGACCTCGATTTGCTCTGTAGCGTATCAGTATTCACTCAACATCAAACTGTCAACAAAAATCTGTGTTCCGTTATTGCGTTCCCGAGGCCATGGATGTCATCGTTTTGCTCGGAAATCAAATTGAGATTTTAGCGACCTTTGTGTCAAGACTGTCGAGAGATATTTTTCACTCGACAGCTAACAACTTAACATAACCTATTCTGCTTTATTTGTATGCATCTTAGACAAGGAAAGAGAGAGGACGAAACGCACGACTGACATTTCTGTTACCAAATGGCACCAAAAAACTACCGAAATTTACCTGTGATAAGTGATTCCCGGCTCCTTCCTGCTGCTGTACCTTTTACAACCGATAGCTGCACACCCTACCATTATGCACACCACAATGTTTTACAATAATTGGTCTTAAAAACGCTAAATATCATAAAAAAATATTTTGGTGGCTATTCATTTTCGGTAACAGCTAATGACAGCTAATTCATATAGCATCAAACGGGCGTGCGGTATCCCCTCTCTTTCCTTATCTAAGGTATGCATTGACATTGTAACGGGTACGACTACTCTGACACTCTGACTCTGAGAAAACAGCACAGGTTATATGATATGTCAAAATTGTCAAAAAAAGGTCTTTGCCATTTCATAAATATTCCAACATCCCTAACATCTGGAATCACGTGACTATTCTCGAAAATTCATCTGCTCACTGGATAGATGGGATTTTGGAACGTAGTAAAAGATTCTTTATACAAAATATACAGGGTGAGTTTTTAGTACCGACTCGGTCGATAACTCCACTACTGTAGAAGATAGCGAAAAAAGTTGTATATGGATCGAGGCTTTTCTGTCCAACAGAGATTTTGTTGTTAAAGTTGGCAATAGTAATTCCTCTAGAAGACCTGTCATTAGTGGTGTGCCGCAGGGCTCTGTCCTCGGACCAATGTTGTTCATCCTCTACACTTGCGACCTCTCTAGCGTCTTCAATTCGACCTATTCCTGTTATGCTGACGATACCAAACTTTTTGTCAACCCTTTAACCTGTGCACAATCTTTGCAAAACGACCTCAACTGTATCGCAAATTGGTCAAGGGATTGGAACCTACCCATGAACGCATCTAAATGCTGCGTTCTACATATTGGTAAGAACAACCCAATGATGAGTTTCTCGCTCCTTAATGAGACGATTCCCGCTGTCACTAGTCATTGCGACCTTGGAGTAATTATTAACACTACTTTAACTTGGTCTGACCATGTGAACCACATATGCTCCAAAACCAAAAGGTTCATCTACCTACTTGAGAAGTCGTTTAATGGTTGCGACACCTCGACGTGTGGCCTACTCTATAAAACATATGTCAGACCTCTGTTGGAATTTGCTGGGCCAGTTTGGTGTCCAATCCTTGTTCGCGATCAAGACCTCCTGGAATCTCTGCAACGCAGAGCGACTCGTATCCCGTATGGCGCAACTCGCCCGGACTATAGCGAGAGGCTCAGAATATTCGGTCTAACTTCATTTTCTGACCGACGCCGTCGCGGTGACCTGATTATCACGTTCCGAGCCATTCGTGGTCTCTTTGGCATAGATCTGTCCCATCTTTACAAACTGAGCACTAACAATCTTCGAGGACATAACTACAAACTGCAGAAAGAAGCCTTCAGGACCACCGTGCGACAGCATTTTCTGTCAAACAGAATTTTTGAACACTGGAACAGTTTGCCAGACTATGTAGTGAACTCCGGGAGTGTGAACTGTTTTAAGAACAACCTAGATAAGGCCCTTAGCTCTTAAGTTGCTTTTTTTCTTAATGTTGTACACCGTACCTTAATTTTTTTCTCACAGTTTCTGAGTTTATAGCCATTGTTGGCTCAACTCTCTTTAATATAGTAATAATAATAATAATAATAATAATAATAAAAGTTGTAGCCACGGATATGCTCCTTGCTCAGAAAATATTTGCGTGGTGATGCAAACATGCATTTTTTTAAATGAGATACCCTATATATTATTCCGTATTCAAATTCTACTAGTGATTTCCGTTCTTCCAATATACGGTACTTCTACAGGATATTCCAAAAGTTATGACCATTTTTATATCCAAATCGCTGTCAAATGAACGTACTGTATATCAAAAAGTGTAGAATCAAAAATCATATTTTGTACACGGATGAATAAAAAATATTCTTTAGTTTTAAAATCGGCTATAAAAAAATCCCGCGACGCCTGTTCGTATACAGGGTGATGTAGAATGCAAAATCTAGATTTTCTCTCTTCTTTTAAATATAACCCCCAATATTTTATTATACCAAAGAATTGCTTTTAATATGCTCTTTCATCTTTGCAAGCACTTGTTATGGCTGCACTCATTAGTTTCTTAGATATTTCGATTTTTCTACAAATTTTGAATATACCTTCTATTTGTCTATCAAAATTTATATTTTTTTTTTTTTTGAGAAAATACTATCAAATTTTATTTTTTCTTAACATGCAACTAAAATATAAGGCCATAATAGTACTTGATCGAGTCAAAACACTGAATTAACGAGATATTATAGGCCAAGTGTGCTGAGGAACAATTTTATAGACGTCATGCATAATTATCAAGCAGATGTATCAGATAGGCTATGAAATATTAAACGACACAGTCGAAATCAAACGATTCATCAATCTTTCAAACGCATTAGTTTTAGAGTGCCTCCGTTCTGGATATTGCTGTTCGTAGTTGATATATTCTAGAGGCAAGTGGGCAATTTCTCAAAGATTCTCTCCTTAATACCTTCAATGGAAACATTAATTTTTAAAGCTCGTTTCTCGCACAGTACGGAATTATTCAGTAGGTTATAAAAACTGCCAATTTTCAAAGTCTACCTGATAAATCTGCTTGATAATTATGCATGACGCCTACAAAATTGTTTCCTCAGCATACTTGACTTTATTCTCGATGATTCAGGGTTTTGACTCCATCAAATACTATCATGGCCTTTTAATTTAGTTGTTGGTTAAATAAAAAACAAATTCGATAGTAGTTTCCCAAAATAAATAAATTTCAGTACCTACACAATATTTTAAATTTACCGAAAAATCGAAATATCTCGGAAACTGATGGACGTAGGTACAACAAGTGCTATACAAAGATGAAAGAGCATATTAAAAGGAATTCTCTGGTATAATAAAATATTAGGGGTTACATTTAAAAAAAAGAAAAAATCTGGATTTTGCATTCTACATTACCCTGTATACGAGTATGCGCGGGCTCTTTTTATAGCCGATTTTAGAACTAGATGATATTTTTTAATCTATCCATGTAAAAAAAATAATTTTTGATTCATCACTTTTTGATATACAGTACGTTCGTTTGACAGCGATTTGAATATAAAAATGGTTATAACTTTTGAAATACCCTGTATAATGTTATAATACCTTATATCGTGAGAACAGAAATTATTAGTAGAATCTCCACGTAGTTATGGATCACTCTGTATAAATCAAAATATTTTCTGAGCAAGGAGCGTATCTTCTACAGTACCTAGTGGAGTTATCGACTCAGCCGGTACTAAAAACTCACCCTGTATAATTATTTTCGTTAATTGACATTGTTATTTTATATTGAGGTTAGGATTATAATACGCCAATATTATAATGTATGAAATAAACTTTAATTTTTCCGAAATCGATTTCTATATACGCCACTGTCCAATCGTTACGTCGTAAAAAGGCTTTTGACAGCAAAACCACAGCATAGTAAACAATCAGCACAATATCTCAGATTGGCGGCAATTACACGCGCATCCCCACTTTTGGATGATTGTTTTGTAGGGATGCTAACGATACTTCGATACTTGAAATGTATCGATACTTCTGCACTAGCTGGTATCGCTACTTTTGTAGCGGTATCGGAGTCGAAAATAATTATATAATTATTGAGGTGTGTAACCAATTGCACAAAATTCTATGTACGAACGGCTTCATTGGCGTGTACAGCTTGGCTAATCATCCCAAGGTCAAATTCTGTGGGAACCATTTTTATATAGGAAATCCTCAGAGATATTCTGCTGGTTGTTTACTGTGCTGTGGCAAAACGTCAGAAATACATGAAATTTGGTGGAATGGTAGAGATTGGTACCCTGAACCTACACCTAAGTTTTTGTAAAGCTTCCTTGACTCTAGTGTGAATCTTGATGCGATGTCTTTAATAATATACTTCTACCAGAACCGTCTTAGTAATTTATGATCTCCAAATATATACCTCTAATGTAGAATTAAAGTATCTGATAGATCATATCAACGTATCATACAGCTTACACATTAAAAGTCTCTTACTTGGTCCACCTTCGGGCGAATGTTTTTCAAGTTCCGCCATTTTTGATTCGAACATAGACTGTCTGTTCTTTGATTCTTGCTCATGATGTTGCACAACCCTTCTTAGCGTCGATACCTCTTCATCAGCCCTTTTCTTAACTTCTAATAAATCATCTCTTTCTTGCCTAACCTAAATTAAACAGTATCATGTAAATTGCAATTACTACTCAAGTGTTTTTGAAATAATCATAAAATTATTAGTTTTTACTCTAAAAAAATTATTGGTAGCAAAACATAGCTGATAATAAACCATTTTGAATTATCTAAGTGCAAAAATTACAACTGGCATATGATGCAGCCGTTCACGAAAATTGCACTCCACTGTTTCCAGCATGCCTCTGTTGATTTTTGAGAGATTCTATGGCGAATCGCTTCCTTCTCTGCGTCTAACGTACGGGGCTTGGCCCTTTAAACACGTGACGTGAGTTACCCCCTTAGAAAAAAATCACATATTGATAAGTCGGGAGACCGAGGAGGTCATGAAATGCCACCAAACCTCGAAATTGAACCATTTGGAAACAGGTGGCGAAGAACAGCCATGGATGCTCTGGCGGTGTGTGCCGTGGCCCCATCTTGCTGGAGCCACAAATATTTGATATCCACACCTCTTCTTTGCAATTCAGGTATGAAAAAGGTATTCACCGATGAATTTAACGTTCAGATGTTACTGTACCGGTGATCCCATTTTCTCCAAAAATATATGGGCCAATGATGCCACGCCATATGCCACGGGTTGTTCTAGCGTCTACCGCTCTATGATGGCAAGTGGCAAGTAAGAAAGTGAAATGGTTTGAGTCAAGGAATGGATTGTAATAAACCGCGCGCTCCTCCCTTTTCTAATATATGAGTACTACTCAAACCAAAAACACTTGGTTTTTATGCCCCACCCTATATAGTGTCGTAGCCACTAAATCTACACCTAAACATAAAAAAATTAAATAGAAGGTGTATTGAAGAAAGTACTCAAGCCTTGTATAAAAAAGTTCGTAACTTTGTAGAAAAAAATTGCAATAACTTTTCGAAAGTGCACAAAACTAACAACGTCCAGTTACTATAAGGTTTCAAGTTATAAGTATAATTATAATAAGACCTCACTCATTAAAATATTCGTTCATTTCTTACGGTGAACACCAGACACATTGCATCTTTCAAAAGAGTTATAAAAGAAAGAATCTCTAAGATATAATCTAGTAACAGATAAGCTTACCAAAATACATTCAAATGTTATTCTCATACCTGTATCAGTTCTGTTTCTAGACTAGCGATTTGTTCTAATGCCCTATGTTCCGTATCTTGCAAACTTTCGTGTAACTGAAACAATCGATAATTTTGATTAAATAGCTGACGTGGTTAGAGAAGGGTCAAATAAGATCAAAATATTGTATTCTTCTCTCCAAGCAGAGAGCTAAGATAAATAATTGTGAAGAACATCCATTAATGGATTATGTAGTGCAACAATTAGCAGCTCACAGAACATCCACAGTTTCGTCTGATCGTCTGTGAAGCCAGACATGTGATCGTAGCGTACATACAGGGTGAGTTTTTAGTACCGGCTCGATCGATAACTCTACTAATGTAGAAGATAGCGAAAAAAGTTGTATACAAAAGTTGTAGCCACGGATATGCCCCTTGCTCAGAAAATATTTTGATTTATACAGGGTGATCCATAACTACGTGGTGATGCAAACATGCATTTTTTTTAAATGAGACTATATAATATTCCATATTCAAATTTTACTAATGATTTCCGTTCTTCCGATATAGGGTATTGTTAAATTATACAGGATATTTCAAAAGCTATGACCATTTCTATATCTAAATCGCTGTCAAATGAACGTATTGTATATCAAAAAGTGATGAATCAAAAATCATTCTTTTAAACGGATGGATAAAAAATATCATCTAGTTTTAAAATCGGCTATAAAAAAAGCCTGCGACGCATATTCGTATACAGGGTGATGTAGAATGCAAAATCTAGAATTTCTCTTTTTTTAAATATAACCCCCATTATTTTATCATACCAAAGAATTACTTTTAATATGCTCTTTCATGTTTGTATAGCACTTGTTATGGCTGCATTCATTAGTTTCTGAGATATTTCGATTTTTCTACAAATCTTAAATATACCTCCTATTTGTTTACTAAAATTTATTTATTTTGAGAAAATACTATCAAATTTTATTTTTGCTTAACAAACAATTAAAATATAAGGTCATAATAGTACTTGATCAAGTCAAAACACTGGATTAACGAAATAATATAGGTCAAGTGCGCAGAGCAAACAATTTTATAGACGTCATGCATAATTATAAAGCAGATCTATCAGGTAGGCTATGAAATATTAAACGACACGGTCCAAATAAAACGATTCTTCAATCTTTCAAACGCATTAGTTGTTCTGGAAGGCAAATAGGCAATTTATCAAAGATTCTCCTAAATACTCAATGGAAAAATGAATTTTTAAACCTCGTTTTTCACACAGTACAGAATTATTGAACAGGTTATGAAAACTGTCAATTTTTCAAAGCATACCTGATAAATCTGCTTGATAATTATGCATCACGCCTACAAAATTGTTTCCTTAGCATACTTGACTTATTATCTCGATGATTAAGGGTTTTGACTGCATTAAATACTATTATGACCTTATAATTTAGTTGCCCGTTAAATAAAAAAACAAATTCGATAGCGCTTTCTCACAATAAATAAATTTCAGTACACAAATAGAAGCTATATTTTAAATTTACCGAAAAATCGAAATATCTCGGAAACTGATGGACGCAGGTACAACAAGTGCTATACAAAGATGAAAGAGCATATAAAAAGCAATTCTTTGGTGTAATAAAGTATTGGGGGTTACATTTAGAAAAAAAGAGAAAATGTGGATTTTGCATTCTACATCACCCTGTATACGAACATGTGTTTCGGGCTTTTTTTATTGCTGATTTTAAAGCTAGAGGATATTTTCAATCCTTCCATGTAAAAAAAAAATAATTTTTGATGCATTACTTTTTGATATACAGTACGTTCGTTTGACAGGGATTTGGATATAAAAATGGTCATAACTTTTGAAATACCCTGTACAATGTTATAATACCTTATATAGTGAAAATAGAAATTATTAGTAGAATCCAAAAATGGGATAATATATAGGGTGTCTCATTTAAAAAAATACATGTTTGCATCACCACGTAGTTATGGATCACCCTGTATAAATCAAAATATTTTCTAAGCAAGAAGAATATCCGTGGCTACAACTTCTATGTACAAATTTTTTTCGCTATCTTCTACAGTAGTGAAGTTATCGACCGAGCCGGTACTAAAAACTCACCCTGTATGTACAGGGTGGCCAATCGGGTGACGTTATTAATTTTTCTTTAGATAGCCCGTACCGAGACCTATCCAAAACACCCCCATGTGTGTGTAGCAATTATTGATAGTTTTCGTTTATGATTTATTTTTGGAAAATTTAGAGATTTTCCAGTTTTTTCAAGACATCGTCAAAAACAAAAATGTTTTTTGGCCTTTATTTTTTCTGTAGTTATACTCAGTATTAAACCTTTTTTAATATCCAATAAAGAAAACCTGTACATCCTACCAATAATTAAGTACATTTTGGGCCCAAAATTTAAAATTACTGTTTTTAGTCAGGAGACCGAAGCTTTCAAAATAAAATTAAAAATACTTATGCTTGGTTATGCAGCAGTGGCCGCAACGTCAGTAGAGTCTATCTTCCAGCTTATGTGATTTTTTATTCATGGGCAAGTAAAGCGTGATAGAACAGAGACAAACACATGAAGTTTCAGGAATTACATTAGCCGAATGAAATTTATCCTCACCGTTGCTACTTCTTCTTCTAACTCAGCAACTTTTTCTAGTGCTGCTGTTTTTGTCTCACTATCCTCCATTAATGCAGCAACGTCAAAAACGTTGTCTAGATAAGCGGAGATCTGCACCTAAAATCAAATAAACTCGTCATGACATAAGAATTATGTTTAGATGAAGGGATGAAGGACATGTAAAATCAAACATTTCAGCTTGCCAATATTATAAACATACATAGCATAGCATAGCAACGTATCTGATGACGTCACGACAGCGTATCGAAAATGTGCCCGGCATTCATGTTTATAATTTTTTTTGAGCGACTTAGAAACTTCACAGAGGTCTAATTTTTGGCACGGTGACTAAAAAATATGTATTCTTTCAGATGCACAAATAAAAAAAGAAAGGTGAACGAGCCCCTTGTGGAATCGCGCAACGATTATATTCTGTGACAATGATGTATATTTCAGAAGGTATAAAGTAACATTTAATAATATTATCTTACATGCAATTCTTCACTCTCAGTGAACTTCAACTTCTCCAGATAATCATCAAGGCCTAAGGCGGTGAACTCGTACTGAAGATGCACCCTGAAGTTCATGTCTTCCACAGAGTGAACTATGATGTTCACAAACTGCATACATGCCACCTGAAATACAAGGGGGTATTGTCATCAATAGGGTACTTGCAGAGGTCGTGAAATCGTCTCGGGAGTATACATAGCGTGAAGAAAACCATATCAAGAAGCGGTAGGAAACAAAAAACATGATTTTTCTGACGGCCAAAAAGATATTTGCAAAATAAAATAAGGATATATTCAAATTTTTCCACGTGACTTAAAACAAGGGCTGACGTCACAGATATCTTATCGATATCGACAATCGATACTGTTACAGATTTGCCAACTGCGCATTCGACTAGAGATGATCTGAATTCTTTAACAATGCGACTCAATTTATTGATACTTAAACATATTTGAAACAGGCAATTAACCCACTAGCATTTTCGTTGCAATACATTTTTATAACTGATAGGTATCACAGTTCATCCTGTTTGTGACCGAGATTCGCAACTAATCGAAGCCATCATTTTATTTCGGCGCATCCCATTATGAATGAATCCAAAGATAGAATCTAATTCAAGCCCATCCCTACAAAGTGAATTAGTAATCTAGCCTAACTTTTATTCTTTTGACTTTTGTACTTTTGTGTGTGACTGTGTCTTGTGGTTATAACGATCAATGTCAAAATGCTGTGTTAGCACTGGGTATCGATATCGAATATCAATACTTTACATCCCATCACTATAGGATATCACTGACGTCAGAGGTTGTTTGCGCGGCATTTTCCGGCATTTGAAATAATTTTTGGAATATCTCTCACAGCCGATTACAAAAAACCAAACAAGTGATTTTGTCATGTTGACTAGGCTCTAAGGAACGCGTAAACGACATAATTTTTTTTTCTGCAAGTACCCTATTATGCTGCAATACGTTTTTGCATAGCTCACGCTGCTTTACTTTAAGCACAACTGAGTTTTTTAATATCTTACTTTAGCAGGAGTTATTCACCAAAACTATCAAGTTTTTACTTCAACAAATTAAAGAAAATGACATCTCCCTAGATACACTCGATTAACTCTCATACAGGGTGAGTTTTTAGTACCGGCTCGGTCGATAACTTCACTACTGTAGAAGATAGCGAAAAAAGTTGTATATAAAAGTTGTAGCCACGGATATGCTCCTTGCTCAGAAAATATTTTGATTTATACAGGGTGATCCGTAACTACGTAGTGATGCAAACATGCATTTTTTTAAATGGGACACCCTATATATTATTCCATATTTAAATTCTACTAATGATTTCCGTTCTTCCGATATAGGGCATTGTTACATTATACAGGGTATTTCAAAAGTTATGGCCATTTTTGTATCCAAATCGCTGTCAAATGAACGTACTGTATATCAAGATGTGGTGAATCAAAAATCATTTTTTTTACACGGATGGATAAAAAATATCATCTAGTCTTAAAATCGGCTATAAAGAAAGCCCGCGACGCATATTCGTATACAGGGTGATGTAGAATGCAAAATCCAGATTTTCTCTTTTTTTTTAAATGTAACCTCCAATATTTTATTATCCCAAAGAATTGCTCTTAATATGCTCTTTCATCCTTGTATAGCACTTGTTGTATCTGCATCCATCATTTTCCGAGATATTTCGATTTTTCTGTAAACTTAAAATATAGCTTCTATTTGTGTACTGAAATTTATTTATTTTGACAAAGTACTATCGAATTTATTTTTTCTTTAACAAACAACTAAATCATAAGGTCATGATACTATTTGATGAAGTCAAAACCCTAAATTAACGGGATAATAAAGTCAAGTATGCTGAAGAAACAATTTTGTAGGCGTGATGCATAATTATCAAGCAGATTTATCAGGTAGGCTTTGAAAAATTGACAGTTCTCATAACCTGCTGAATAATTCTGTACTGTGTGAAAAACCAGCTTTAAAAATTAATTTTTCCATTGGGGGTATTTAGGAGAATCTTTGAGAAATTGCCTACTTGCCTCTAGAATATATCAACTATGAACAGCAATATCCAGAACGGAGGCACTCTAAAACTAATGCGTTTGAAAGATTGGAGAATCGTTTTATTTGGACTGTGTCGTTTAATAGTTCATAGCCTACCTGATAGATCTGCTTGATAATTACGCGTGACGCCTATAAAATTGTTGCCCCAGCACACTTGACCTATAATATCTCGTTAATTCCGTGCTTTGACTTGATCAAGTACTATTATGGCCTTATATTTTAGTTGTTTGTTAAGAAAAGATAAAATTTGATAGTATTTTCTCAAAATAAATGAATTTTAGTAAACAAAAAGAAGGTATATTTAAAATTTGTAGAAAAATCGAAATATCTCAGAAACTAATGAATGCAGCCCTAACAAGTACTATACAAAGATGAAAGAGCATAATAAATGCAATTCTTTGGTATAATAAAATATTGGGGGTTACATTTAAAAAAATAGAGAAAATCTAGATTTTGCATTCTGCATCACCCTGTATACGAATATGCGTCGCGGGCCTTTTTATATCCAATTTTAAGACTAGATGATATTTTTTATCCATCCGTGTGAAAAAAATGATTTTTGATTCACCACTTTTTGATATACAGTACGTTCATTTGACAGCGATTTGGATACAAAAATGGTCATAACTTTTGAAATACCCTGTATAATGTAACAATACTCTATATCAGAAGAACGGAAATCATGAGTAGAATTTAAATATGGAATAATATATAGGGTGTCTCATTTAAAAAAATGCATGTTTGCATCACCACGTAGTTACGGATCACCCTGTATAAATCAAAATATTTTGTGAGCAAGGAGCATATCCGTGGCTACAACTTTTGTATACAACTTTTTTCGCTATCTTCTACACTAGTGGAGTTATCGACCGAGCCGGTACTAAAAACTCACCCTGTATTTTTACTTACCATAAATTCTATATGAAAGACTTCGTAGTTCAAAAAGTAGTCCATTAGAGTCTGAAACCGATGCATTTCGTGGCATACTTCCTTGAAGTTATCGAATGCAGACAGAATAATCTCGTGGCCACCTTTGACTAGGCATATCGCTGCTAGAAGTTCCAAAACTAAAGCTTTTGTTCGCAAACTTTTGTGAATTAGGCTCAGAGATATGCAGTTGATAGCTTCCCTGTGTTGGATCACCATATTGAAACCATACTGAAAAGAAATAAAAGAATGGAGTCCGACAGTTTAGTGAATATTATATGGATGGTCAATAATTAAAAACTAATAAATATAAGGTGTTTTAAAAGGCGAAATTAACGTTTCTGAATCTTAACAGAAGCTATTTATTAAAATTAGCATCCTGATAGGTTAGGTTAGGTTGAAAGTGAGTGGGGCAGAGCTGCCTCCTTCCACTGCGACTCAATTGTGTCTATTGTGGCTCACACCTTTTTAGAGTTCACCGTACAGTCCGCACCTCTTTACGAAGGCGATCAACGTGAAGGGTGAAACTTCCTTGAAGTCATGAGGTTCCAGTTGGGCAAATCCGAATATCTGGAACCTAGCATTATCCAGTACTGGACAGGAGCAAAGAATATGCTCCGCTGTTTCGTCCTCCACGTAGCAGAAGCGACAGTCCTTAGACGACCATGTCCCGTCAGAAGCAGAATGCGGAGGTCGTACCTATTACATTCCACGATCCTCGGGGGGCCTGACTCGAGGGGTATCTTATAAACGCCTTCGAGTGCAGTAGCCCTATCAGTATCTCGCCAGTTCAGGAGTGCTTTCCTCACTGCCCAGTCAGAGATGGTCTTTTTAGCGGTGCTTTTTCCAATGCCCGCGAATGGTTCTGGTCCTATGAACACAGATTCAGTTCCTCCTTTTGCTAGTGCGTCGGCCAATACATTGCCTTCCACTCCGCTGTGACCCGGAACCCAAATCAGGGTTACCCTGTTTCCCGTTCCGAGTTTGTTGAGGAGGTGCATGCTGTTCCATACCAGTCTTGAATCAACCCGACTGGAGCACAGTGCTTTCAAAGCAGCCTGCCTATCTGAAAAGATTTTTATAGATCTGTTTGTCAGGGGCCTTTTGATTAGTTCCCTGACTCCCAGCTCTATGGCAATCATTTCTGCTTGGAAGACTGGTATACCTCCCAAGGTTAACTGAAATTTCAAGTCTTGGATTGGTACCCACTACTCCCGCTCCTGCCCCCAGTTCAGACTTGGAGCCATCAGTAAACAGCGCAAAATCAGAGGGTGATATGAAATCGTCCCTCCTCCATTCGTCCCTGCCTGGAAAAAGGACGTTTTAGGATCGCTCTATATGCGCTTGGGGAACCATACAGTCCGAGACCATTCCGAGTACATGATGATGGGTAATTTCACCCATTATACCCGTTGTGTCTGGTCCTAGTTCCCTTTTGTCAGGTCTGCCGCTCGATAGCAGTCTGTAGGCGACCACTTTTTCAACTCTTTTCTCGCTAACGAGTATTTTGAATTTTTGGATGCATATGATCAAATACACGCTATACTACTTACAGTATACAGTATTTATTTCACTAACAGAAGTGAGGTTAAATTGTCAATAAATTTCTTTCACGAGGTTAAGAGGTAGAGTAGCCATTTGGCTAAACTTCGCCTCATGTCGGAGAATCAATAAAGACATTTTATTATTATATTTACAAAACACAAAAAGTGCAGCCCGGGCTCCGACACACCGAGCTGCTGTTCCATTACCCAATGACTACTCCTCACACCGTGAGGTGAGCAATCACTGGGTCCGCGAATCGTGCGCCCTAAGTAGACGAAGGGACCCAGGGATGACTGCCTTCTGCATTCTGGCGGCTAAGATGTGCGCCGCCGCACGGCACACCGGTATTTTGCGCAGTGCAGAGTACAGCGTGTTCCTCATTCCACCTAGGGATCCAGTGACCATAACCAGCAGACTTACAGTGTAGTCTGGCCAGAGCCTGCGAAGTTGTCCGAGCAACTCCTGATATTTGGTCCGCTTTTCCTCCTTAGAGACGATGTTCACCTCGGCAGGCGCCGAAAACTCAATAGCGAACATCATCTTCTGTTGGTGGTCGAGAAGGACTATGTCGGGCTTGTTTGCCTGTACAAACTCGAGCGTGGGGAACGAGTAGTTCCAGTAAATCCAGCATCTCTCGTTCTCCACAACGGACTCTATATCCCCTGGAGCGTATGGCAGCATCGGTGTCTCATCGATATCGTATGAGTGCCTCCAATGATAGTAGAGCACTCGTAGAGCCGCGTTGTGCCGATGGACGTAAGCCGTCCCAGCGTACGTCTTACACGCCGACAAGAGATGCATAAGCGTCTCTGGCGCCTGTCGGCAAGCTCTACAAAGAGTGTCTGGTACATCTACACTCATAACCCTTTTACGGTACACCAAGGTGTTTTGAAGACACCGCCTTGGCAAGCCATTATAAAGCCCACAGTCTCCGACTTCAACCCACTAGACCTTAGGAAAGAGGTCAACTGCTCAGACAAGCCATGCTCTTCCAGATGTTTGTAGAAGATTCCATGCATTGGCTTATCTTTATGAAGTCTTAAACGGAAGTCGACTTCGGCAGTTTTAATGTGGGATTTTAATTCTGCGGAGCAAGTTCCGTAATGGACTGCTGACACCTCCGCTTGAAGTCGAGTGTGAGGCTGAGCTCCTCGGCTGCTCGTTTCGCTGCGCTAAAAAGAAAGGCTCCTTTGACCACATTCTCGTGCTCTCGCACAAAGCGGATCAGGGAATCGGTGCTGTTCGTTACGTAGCAGGCAGTGGCCAATACTACCCTGTTGTGCAGACGCTCCAAACTCAATAGTCCACGCCCTCCCAGGTGTCGCGGGAGGTATATTCGCGGGACAGAGGACTTAGGATGCAGACTTCTCTCCATATTCATTATTATTATATATTATTATTATTATCCTCAATCGAGTCTTACCTTATTGTTCATAATTGCCCTCATACACATAATACACACATGAATATCATCTTTGGAGTCACCCATTTTTAACTTGGCAACATGTTTTGATCTCCTCTTCAAACTTGGACTGCCTTGCATTTCTATCGGCATTCTCATATAACCATTACTTTTATCTGAAACAGTTACATTTTTAACTTTTATTAAAATGTCATTATGATACTAATTTCTCACTTGTGGTTCGAAAAAAACTATTTTTGTTTTCTTTTTTTTTCGCAATAATTGAAAAGTTATATCAAATTAAAATGGGTTTTTGAATCGAGTACCGAAAATACGCTGACAGCTCCCGAACCCGTGTGACGTCACCATGGCGGTAAGGATGCTCCTTTGACCAACGACGTCCTACTCCGATACTAGATTCTAAATTCCCAGCCAATCGCCGAAATACGTACTGCTAAACTGGTAACTAGTGTATATTTGTTGCAACACAGTCGATGAATGAAGTTTGCAGCTCGAGGCGAAGTCTACGATCGAAATAAATGTTTTTGAATGTTTGAAGTTGAAGTCAGTAAGTAAATACCAAATCAAATAGTTTCGTTGAAAAGATCTCCTCAATCGAAGGATGGCCCAGTGGTTAGAGAGTCCGCTAGTGGATCTCAGGGTCTTTGGATCGAAACCCAGGCCTTCCAACTTTTTTTTATTTTTCTTATCAAAAAATTTATTGTTGTGCTTTTTGCACTTGTTACGCATATTTTTTCTACGATCAACATAAATATGTGTTTGAATCAAATTTTGTTAGATATATTACTTGCACTGCACAGCGCTTGTTAAATTTTTATGAAAAGTTAATAGTGTTAAGCTTCATTGCCCAAGGTTAAATAAATAATAATACCAAGTGATAAACAGAATGTGATTACGAGTTTGAGTTACTTTCTTTACATTAAAAAGCTTAAAAATGAATTAATTGAATGGATGAAGGGGTTTTGTTTAATTAACCAACTATTACATTTAAAAAAAAATGAATGGCGATTGATATTGACGCACAAACCTCATTTCCACTGATATTTTGAATTGTCCACCGCCTCCTGTACTTAGTTTTTGCACTGTGCAGTGCAAGTAATATGTCTAACAAAATTTGTTTCAAACACATATTTATGTTGATCGTAGAAAAAATGTGTGTAACAAGTGCAAAACGCACGTCAATAAAATTTTTGATAAAAAAAATTAAAAAAAAGTTGGAAGGCCTGGGTTTCGATCCACTAGCGGACTCTCTAACCACTGGGCCATCCTTCGATTGAGGAGATCTTTTCAACGAAACATATTTGATTAGGTAATTACTTACTGGAATCTGTAATCTGACTTCAACTTCAAACATTCAAAAACATATTTATTTCGATCATAGACTTCGTATCGAGCTGCAAACTTAATTCATCGACTGTGTTCCAACAAATAGACACTAGTTACCAGTTTAGCAGTACGTATTTTCGCGATTGGCTGGGAATCTAGAATCTAGTATCGGAGTAGGACGTCGTTGGTCAAAGAAGCATCCTTACCGCCATGGTGACGTCACACGGGTTCGGGAGCCGTCGGCGTGTTTTCGGTACCCGATTCAAAAACCCATTTTTATTTTGATATAAGTTTTGAATTATTGCGAACAAAAAGAAAACAAAAACAGTTTTGTTATAAAACTTATATATGATTTTTCCATTTATCACAAAAAAGGTACTTTTTTCTTAATTCAAAACCTCAATAACAGCACGAGCTGAAATACATTTTTCGACATTAAAAAGAGTTCAGACTTCCTTCCGTAATACCTTGGATGAACAATACCTAATACCAAAAGTGAGTCGAGCATTTACGAGTATATCGTTATCCTTTTCAATTTCACGGACACATGACATGCGCACTCTCTTTCATTCAATGGCTGAGCTACACGCAGCTCCTATGCTGCGTCCTTTGTTAATACACGGGATAGTTCGCTCGGACCTCTCAGGCGCACGTATTCACTGGCAGCATTATTTTGATCTTTACAATTCGACAACCGGAATTCCAGACTGATTTTTTGCAGACAACCCTATATCGACGTGTTTGCAATAAAATTATCTTTCATGCATCAACCACACCGGTGCAAATTACTATTATTGATGTATAAGACGGTCAATAAACTATCTATCTATCTATCTATCTACCTGTTTATACCTGCCTACCCTATAGTTGGGACGGGAAAAACGTAGCCAACCTAACGTTTGCATATTCCATGGGCTTCATACTTTCGATTGTTATGTGATTTGTCTATTAACCAAACCAGTGAAATGTTTAAAAAAAAATAATTTTTCAATATTTAATTAATCATATCCTGGACTGAAATTTTTCAGCCAACCCACTCGCGATATGTTATTTAACATATTAAATTTAATATAAAATGGTTTTCATCCATTAACCAGTTCGGTGAAGGTCGTCTTATATTCGGATCTTAGACTAGATTGTTTGAGTATTTTAATACAGAACACATCCTTGATATCACATGCCGCCACTGAATATAATAGTAAAAACTAAAAACTAACCTATAGTTAAATTTGTACTGGGTAGATTGGTGGATCCTAATTTTTCTTCCGACGGCGTCCGCGATTCAGCTATCCTTTGTTCATGCCTCATCATGCCCAAACGGAAACTAAGATAGTCTATCAGGACGTCCAAACCAAGATTTTCTTCATTTAAAAATTCCCTAACCCATCTGCAAGAACACAAATTGTTAATATGGTCACTCGTTTTTAATAACATTAAGACTCAATAGCAACAGTCTTTTACATAAGGACATAATTATGAATTACCAGTCTATACAGGGTGGGCCAATAGTGCGTGGACGGAAGATTGTGGGCTCACTAAAATATATTTTAGAAACCTGTCACTTGATCATGGTAGGGAACCTTGAGGGCTATAACATAAAAATAATTTCACTTAAATTTTGACGTTTGTACAGGGCGATTCATATCAAACTTACATTTTTTTGAACGGAACGGAACCCCCTATATATTATTGCATATTTGGATTCCATGGTCAATTCTAGTGTGACTTTATGTATCATAGATGGAACTTTAAACAAACCGTTTAGGCGCAAATCACCATTTTTGGTATAAGTAGGTATCAGAAAAGAATTAATATCGCAGCGATTTTAAAACTTAGAAGGCCGTGACTTTGCGATACAACTAAGCATGAAATGCGTCACCTTAGGTCAGATGACATATTTTGAGCTCTTTCTGTACTTGGAGTAATCAGTAGATCAATTTAGGAAACTTCAATTACAGATAACTTGATTTTTTCAAATTGGAATGCCTATTTTGGTTTAAAGAATCAAATGTAATGTAATACAAGGAACTTTAAACGAACCAAAAAAGATTGATATTGAGAATTTTATATCGTTAGAAAGGTACTCAAATTTTACATTTGATTCTATAAACCAAAATAGGCATTCCCATTTGAAAAAATCAAGTTATCTGCGATTGAAGTTTCCTTAATTAGTCTACTGATTACTCCAAGTACAAAAAGAATTCAAATTATGCCGTCTGATCTAAGGTGACGCATGTCATGCTTAGTCGTATCGCAAAGTCACGGCCTTCTAAGTTTTATAATCGCTGCGATATTCAATTTTTTTCTGATACCTACTTATACCAAAAACGGTGATTTGCGCCTAAACGGTTCGTTTAAAGTTCCATGTATGATACATAAAGTCACACTAGAATTCGCCAAGGAATCCAAATATGCAATAATATAAAGGGGGTTCCATTTAAAAAATGTAAGTTTGATATGAATCACCCTGTATAAACGTCAAAATTTAAGTGAAATTATTTTTATGTTATAGCCCTCAAGGTTCCCTACCATGATCAAGGGACAGATTTTAGAAATATATTTTAGTAAGCCCACAATCTTCCGTCCACGCACTATTGGCCCACCCTGTAGAGAGTAATTAATTGCAAGCCCTCAGCCCTGTGCCCTGTGTTGCCAGATTTACCAATTTTACGTCATAATTCTGAATGGAATGCCCTATTTATGAAGTCTAACGTAAACGTGGTAAATCTGACAATACTGATGTTAGCGTTTTTGAATTCTGTATGTTCAAATACCCCCAAGTATTGAATTTCACCGTTCCAGCTATGGCAGTTTTGGAAATATTTAAGCGTTCCGGTACTGTTTATTTAAAAAGCGGTGTTGCCGTATCTCAATAACTATTAACAGAAACAAAATTTTGAAATTGTGAGATGTTACTTCTAAGTTCGACATGTCCAATTCATTGCAATAAAAATAAGTAGAGGATTATATTTAAAGTAAATTAAAATCGGGGATATTTGTTCAAAAATTTGGAAAAATAATTTATAACTTAGCAACGCCGCAAACGCGAAAAATAATATTACAAGGCGAGGTAGAGTATTAGTAGATATTTCGATTAAAAATAAAACATACAGGGTGTTACATTTAAAAAAATAAAGTAAAATGTCCTTCAAGTTGCCGTAATTTAGAATTCTGCCAAAAACACCCTGTGTAGATACAAATTGCTGGTAACATCCAAAATAATATCCACTTAATATTCAAGTAACTCGCTGTATAATATTATTAAGAAAAGTTAAAGGAATATATCTATTTGGACGTATTACTTGCGACCTTGCAAATCCGGAAATTAATAGAAAATAAATTATAACTTGGCAACGTCGCAACCTATCCCAAAAATATATTAGGGTTAAATAGAGATCAATAATGGAAACTAAAAGAATTTAAAAAAAGTTATAGTTCCATATAAAATAATTAAGTTGGTCACTATCCTATTTTCCCGCAACACCCTGTATATCATTCATCACGTCATGTGCGCTCAAATGTGTACGTGGCTTATAGATGCTTTGATGTTCGATAATATCATGAAAAATACATTCTACTTACTCTATATGATTTGTACGTAAAGATATTTCTAAATCCCTGAGCACTTGCGTAGACGTGGACTCAACAACCATTTTTCGTTTCTGAAAACAAAAGATATTCAACGTTATCACAAATCAAGGGGCATGTGATGAAAGTGCTCAAAACCACCCTCTCTCTTATGGACGTCAACATCGATAGACTTTTCCAGACATCCAATATCTTCGAAGTTCAAACCCACAACTGCCTCACTGGCTTTAACCTTGTAAATATCTGCAAACCAACAACCCATCAGCCTCAAATTTGTTCACTACCCTATACACTTTTTTTTTATGGTCGGCCTCCCGCAAAGGCTTAAAGCCTATGGCGCTGTAGAAGCGCTGCAAGAGGATAAGTATCGGTTCACGTTAGATTTGAAACGCTGCAGGTTGTAGCCGTCTGGAAACAAATTCCCCGGCAGCTGATTCCACAGCGTCGAAGTTCTCCAAAAGAAGGAATGCTGGAGGAGACTAGTTCGGGGAGTAAGGACCTCGACCTGGTAAGGATGAGCTCGCAGAGTTTCTCTAGTTTTCCTGGTGCGGACGGCCTGTGGTGTTATTATCTGAGAGAGCTCAATCGAACATCTTCCGTGATAGAATCTGTAAAACAGGGATAGGTCAGCCACCCTCCTTCGATGTTCCAGGCTGTGGAGGTCCTTTGTGAGGTTTGGCGTATCGATTAGTCTAATCGCTCTTTTCTGGATAGTGTCCAGAAGCTTTAGAGAGTGCTTCGGAGCGCATCCCCACACATGGGAGCAATACTCCAGCGATGGTCGGATCTGTGCCTTGTACAGCAGCAGCAGTTGCTCTGGTGTATACAACTTCCTACAGCGGAACAAAACTCCAAGCTTCTGGGATGCCGTTTTAGCAATACTGACGACGTGGTCATGCCAGGACATGTTATTGTTGATGTTGATTCCCGAAAGCTTGACAGAAGGTGATTCGACTATGGGGTGACCCTCCATTTCCACGGTTGGTAAGCCATCGTTTGACTTCTTTGTAAGTGTTGTTGCCTGAGTTTTTTTTAACGTTGAACTGTACTTTATTTGCTAATCCCCACTCGACAATTGTTTTGATATCAGCGTTGATCTGTGAGGCATGCTGCTGTAGCTGACGTACCGTCTCCTGGGATGTTAGTGGCTTGCCTGGTTCCATGCACGACACTAATGTACTGTCATCTGCGAAGCTGTAGATCGGATTGGATGTTATTTCCAGCAGCTCGTTGATGTACAGCAGAAACAGTGTAGGGGACAGGACAGATCCCTGAGGAACACCGGCGTTTATTGAAAATACGTCTGATGAACAGCCCTCGACTACAACAAACAGAGATCGGTCGTTCAAAAAGCTATTCAGCCACTGGCGCAGGCCAGGTGGTAGTCCATAAGCAGCAAGCTTGGCCAGAAGTCCGTCATGCCATACTCTGTCGAAAGCTTTCGATATATCAAGTGCAACACGGGATTCGCCATGATTGTCTATTGCCCTGTTCCACAAGTGAGTGACGTAGGCAAGGAGGTCACCTGTAGACCTGTGCTTGCGGAAGCCGTACTGGCGATCATTTATGATGCCGTTGTTGTCCAGGTATTTCAGGAGCTGTGTGTTAATGACAGTCTCCATAACCTTAGACATGATGCTGAGAAGAGCCACAGGTCTATAATTGGTGGGATCAGTTTTTTTGCCTTTCTTAGGGATGGGTTGTACGCAGCCAATCTTCCACGAAGCGGGAAACACGCCTTGTTGGTACGAAAGTTTGAAAAGCTTGCAAAGAATAGGTGCAAGCTCAGCGACACAGCGTTTAAGGACAATGGCTGGAATTTGGTCAGGACCAGTAGCTTTATTGGTGTTCAATTTTTGGAGGATGCTTTTTACATCTCGATGTTGAAATTTGACCTCTGCCATTCTCGAGTTCACGCTTATGGTGGCAGTTGGAGTACTTCCATGAAAGTCTACGGTAGAATTGGCTGCGAAAAGCCTCCCTAAGATGTCTGCTTTTTCTTTAGGAGCAGAAGCGATGGATTTGTCCTCTCTGGTTAAGGGTGGTATTGACGAATAGGAAAAGTTCTGACTAACAGCCTTAGCTACAGATCAGAATGTTCTGGATGAACTAGGACATGAGAGGAGCTTGTTCTTAATTTTTTGGTTGTGCTCCTCCTTGCTGCTGTCAATCACGCGCTTACAGTGATTTCTGGCGTCGATAAAACTGCGGTGGCTCTCAGCATTTGGATTTTTCCTCCATTCTCTGTAATGTTGGTTTTTAGAGGTAACTGCATCTCTGCAACGCTGTTGGCATATGCATATGCATAATGTTATAATAAGACCTTTGGTATAGATATAGGTTCAAAATAAGTAAGGGACGATTTTATTCAGTTTTTAAGTGCGTAAGATATAGAAATGCGGCGTTGTTTTTCAATAGAAAAAAAACTATTTCGCATTATCCGTATAAAATATTAATGTTATCTTCCGGAAACACCATTACAGAAATCGATACAATGCAATAAAGCATACCTAATATGATACTTTGGTTAGAATAAATAGATATCAATACATTTTAGAATCGAATTCCTCTTACCAACTAAGCAATTCTAACAATGGCTACATGCAACGATAGCAAAAATGCAGTTTAATTATCTAGATATGTCTGAGGACTTATTATGATATGATGATAATAATCAATCTAGATTTGCATATTAATGAGCAGTTTCATTATCCGTATCACTAGTACTTAACTGGGATAACAAAAAAATTGGAGCCAATTAGCTGAACTGTAATTCTCACGCATTCATTTAGATCAATTTTCAAATTACGCTTACGGTCGTATAACATTTTGAACGCCATTAAAATACCGACGGGTATGTAAACGTGGCAACGTGGGAACGCGTTATGATTAGGTATATAATATGAATATTTATACACTTTTCGGGTACTCACCCTATGACTTCTAGAAGCTTTCGGATCCAGATATGTTCGTAATTTATTTAAATAGTACGATGGAGGGTCCTTAGCATGGACCATTTCCTGAAACAAAAATGCAACTGATTATTCATGCTGAGTATACAGGGTGAGTCGAGCTCAACGCCTCGAACTCTTGTGACCAAACGATACCATTTTTCAAAAAATCGACTCTGCAAGTGTATGTAGGTCGAGTTGGGCTATATTTTAAAAATAATGACTTTTATACAGGGTGTCTAATAAAATCGTGACATATCAAAGTTATGTTTTTTTAAATGGAACACCCTGTATATTATTGCATATTTAGATTCCTGGGTGCATTTTAGTGTGACTTTATGTATCACACATGGGACTTTAAGTGAACCGTTTAGGTGCAAATCACAATTTTGGGTATAGGTAGATGTCAGAAAAAAATTGAATATCGCAGCTATTATAAATCATAGAGTGCTGTGACTTTTCCGTGTTACTAAGCATGAAATGTGTCAGCTTACGTTAGACGGTCGAGTTCGAATTACATTTGTACTTGGAGAAATCGGTAGATCAATTAAGGAAACTTCAATCAAAGGTAACTTGATTTTTTCAAATGGGAATGTATAATTTTTTTTATACGATCAAACGTGCAATTTGATAGGCTTTCTAATTGTATTAGGTTTTGAATATCAATCTATGGTAGTTTTTATTAAGTTTCGAGATTTCAATGAAAAATGTTTTTAAATTTCCCTACCTATAAACAAACTAACAGGCCATGAAATATAAACAAAATCGTATTCAGATGGAAGAAAATAACTAACTTAGCAAAAAGATCCAGCAGCACTAGAGTAAAAGAACAAGTTTATAAAAATTCCCCACAACAAATCAACTCTAACCAGAAACAACGGCGGTAACATGTCTAAGGTTAAAGAGAAGCTGGAGTACGACAGAAATGGATAATTTTTACAGCCTACTAGCGACTGCAATGTACTAGAGATTAAAAATTTCCAAAATCACTAAACACTTTGAAATGGAAGCAAAACTTTCAGCGATCGTTGCCGTCAGTCTAATATCTTCAGAATACAATTTCACATTTAATGGTATAAAACAGTAGTCTTTGCCGTCAAAGTCAAAAGTAATGATACCTCTCACTGTGGTCCTTTAAATTTTTCAGTATCTATTAGCAAGCTCGCAAAAAAGGAATACTGACTAATCATATTTTAATTTTCTGCCAGGTAAATTATGTTTAATAATTTGAGCAGATTTTTAATTTATTCTTCATTTTCGGCGATCTTGCTTATAGGTAAGTATTGAGGAATTTGCAGAACTCCAGTCAGAGGTATCGGGTACTATTTTTTTAAACCATGAAATGTTAAATTTTATTCTGAAGCTATTAAACTGCCAGCAACATTACGTGGTAGATTTCCTTTCATTTCAAAATTCACAATGGTTTTGTGAATCGTCAATCTTTAGAATATTGTAGTAGCCGGTATGCTGTGAAAAATACCCATTTCTGTCGTACTCCAGCTGCTTTTTGACGTTAGATGTGTTATGTCTGCTATTTCTGGTTAGAATTGTTTTGTTGTAAGTCACTTTTATAACTTTGTCCCTTTACTCTAGTTCGTCCGTAAATATCTGCTAAGTTAGTTGTTTTGTTCGATCTGAACAGTTTTTTCTTTATATTTCATGGCCTGCTAAGTGGCTTATAGGTAGGAAAAGTGAAAAACACCGATTTTACTGAAAATTTGAAATTAAATCGAAACTACCAGAGATTGATATTTACAACCGCATATCGTTAGAAAGCTTATCAAATTGCACATTCGATCGTATAAAAAAAATTATGCATTCCAATTTGAAAAAATCAGGTTACCTTTGAATGATGTTTCCTTAATTGATCTACCGATTTCTCCAAGTACAAATGTAATTCGAACCCGACCGTCTAACGTAAGCTGGCACATTTCATGCTTAGTAACACGGAAAAGTCACAGCACTCTAAGATTTATAATAGCTGCGATATTCAATTTTTTTCTGACATCTACCTATACCCAAAATTGTGATTTGCACCTAAACGGTTCGCTTAAAGTCCCATGTGTGATACATAAAGTCACACTAAAATGCACCCGGGAATCTAAATATGTAATAATATACAGGGTATTCCATTTAAAAAAACATAACTTTGATATGTCACACTTTTATTAGACACCCTGTATAAAAGTCATTATTTTTAAAATGTAGTGCAACTCGACCTACATACACTCGCAAAGTCTATTTTTCGAAAAGTGATTTCGTTTGGTCACAAGAGTCCAAGGCGTTGAGCTTGACTCACCCTGTATAGGTTAATTTAAAATCAGCTTCTTTCCCTTTCTAGTCAAAAGTATAACTTCTTTGCGCTCGTGCAAAAGGTAAGTAGCTTACTTAGAAAAATCCGTCAAGCCCAAAACATATTTATTGCGATCTTAGAAAAAATGTGTGTAACACGTCTAAAAAGCGTATCATACAATTTTTTGGTAATTTTTTTATAGATGTCATGCTCAGGGATCGAGCCCTCACATTTTTGGTGGAAGGCTGGTACTTTGAAATGGCACCAGTAACAACATTATTCACAAAACATATTTAATGAAAAAAGTCTATAGCTCCAATTTTATATTAAGAGGAGGTAATAGTACATACAGGAGAGCTGTTTGCAATAGTTCAGCTGTAACCATTTTTGGACTATTCATTTTGAGATTTATGAACTGAAAAAAATATGAGCATGAAGAAAAAGGAAGGTTCTAGAGAAATGTTGACGTATTTTTTGAAATTTCCTAATAGATAATTAGTAAAAAATTGCAAAAATTGACCTTTTTTTGACTAAATTCACGGTCTCGTTAATCACCCTGTATAAACTTATTCTAAAATTTGGATCGCCATTTCTCTAGATTGAAGTTTTAAGAAAACGCAAATCAGGTTTTTGTGCCAAAAATTATTAATATACAGGGGCAAAAATGGTTACAGCTAGAGCCTTGCATTGAACGATCGCGCGCCTATTGGGACACTGATAAAGGCGCCACCAATACAAAAGTATGTAAACCACAGTTTATGAATGAGATGAAGTTCATTCATTTCTGGAATGAGATAGATATTGCTTTGAGCATCGACTAAATTTGTAGTCGGTGGTTTTCGGTGACTTATTGATATGAACTGCAGGCCAAAAGTTAGGAACTACTAAAACTTAAACAAATCGCGGTAATTGGTTTTGAGCAGTTATCATTTTCAGGATTACTGCGAAATCTTACAATTTTCAACCATATTTGTAAGTAATTAAAATTTAGATTGCTGGCAGGCCCAAGTCTAGAGTCTTGGGCTCACACATTTTTGCGTCGCGAATAGAAATTACATGTTTTACTTTGTAACATAAACTGATAAAAACCTTGTATTTTCATTAACATTTATTCATTCCAGTCATGTTCCTTTGCTAAGTTCTCCACTTTCGCGATTTTTTGCCATTGAACTTTATAAAACCAATTGTGGATTCTCTTTAATGCACCACTTTTCATCCAAAAAGTAATTTTTCTTCTCTGAATACCTTCTTCATCAGGTGTCATATATCAGGTAAAATAAGGACACCATCTTGGTGTGGCAGCATTAGAGGTCATATAGGCATCCATTAGTCCGCAATTAATACTCGCATTTTTTTATTAATCGCTCAACATCAGAGAAAGCAAATTTTTCTTTTTCTTCAGAGTACATGATCGTATATAGATTCCACAAAGTTGTTAAAATGCGTCCTCTTTTTGAATACTTCATCGAAATACTGAATTTGACGGCTGTAATTCAGAATGCAGGTAGATATAGTTTCACTATGGGGGGATATATTTTTGGAGGCCTACCGGTGGGGGGAGGGGGGCAGGCATAATTTGGTTTATTTTTCTGAAGTTTGTTGTGAATCCAACAATAATTCTGCTGGCGCCTTCTGGGGGCGCTATAGGCAAAAAGTATGAGACATGATAGTTTTTTTAATTTATAGTTCCAAGGGGGGGAACACGTCCCCCCTATTCCCCGTATTTACGCCAATTTTGTAATACGTTTTCATCTTTCAGTTTTCCAACGGCATTGGCAAAGAACTGCTCAATGTACAGTGAAATTCACTGAATTTAGCTGCCTTACAAATAACATATACACGTATAATATTGTCATTGGTACTTCTTGTTGATTTTTCATATTTTTCACCTTATTTTCCGCCTTATTTTCGCTCTTGTATATAGGATAAATTCATTTTTTGTGTGACAACTCAGATGCACTTATAAACAACTCTTTATGCTCATATTGTATTTATTATTATGTATATGCCTGAAATACACAGAAAAGGGATCAACTGTGATGCCAGGTATAAATTATGCAATGTCCATTTCTCAACGACGGCGACGGACGATCAAAAAAGGGTCAGCGGGAGCCGGTTCGGCATCACCATCACAGAGTCACAGATCCCTCGGTATTTAAAGAAAAGAGTGCTGCGCCTACAAATACTTTTTATAACTTGGTGGTGTATCCTTGTAGTAGGAATAGTAAAAAGGACACGCCCCCTCTTACTCGACTTCTTACCTCTGCCCTTACCCCGCAAATGTGTTATCCTCAAGCAGTTTACTTTAACCTCCACTTAACCAACTGGCAAATTGGCAGCACAGTAAAATACCTATTACTTATACAACATTGAAATAGCAGCACATCTCTGGGCTTGTTCGATTGTAGTGTCTAACAGATGTATTTGTTTTACAGCTTTTCTCTTGAAGCATCTATAAATAGAGATGGAAGACTAGGAGCATGGTCGTAAACCCCACCAACGTATTTCATTATGCATCTCGCGTTCCAGCGAGGAATCTGGTCCATGTTCGTTATGTGTTTCTGTAATTAGTAACGCACCCTAACAGTTAATGTATTTTGCAATTTAAAAAGCAAACAGGCAACATTTGGCCAGCTGCCTTGAAAACAACATGAGGTACCAAAAGATTCGGTTAGGCCAGCAAGAAACATTTACTATCATCATCACAGTCACAATGTCCTAACAGACATGTTGTGAACTCGTAAAATGCATTAAGTTGAAGCATTGATTGTCGGAGCTAGAGTATTGCCGACACGAATATTATCAATAGTTTTGAGAACCGTAGCTCGCCATCGTTCGCGATTTTCTGTCAGTTCAGTGGCGCTCTTGATACTCATATCTAGCAACTGTTTCGTCGTATCCACCCAGCGTGTAGGGGAACGGCCACGGCGCCGCCCACTCGGGGCGTGATCCTGAACTACAAGTTTCTCCGTATTATCGCTTCTGTGAATATGTCCGAAGAATGTAAGCATTCTCATCGACACAATGGAGGATAGTCTCTTTGGATTACCGAGCTCATCCAGTATGGAAACATTAGTTTTTCAGCATTCTCCTCCACGTCCACATTTCAAAAGCATCTATGCGAGCTCGATCTGCCTTTTTAACAGTCCAAGTTTCCGAGGCATACAAAAATATGGAGAACACAAAAGACTGAACCAGTGACATTTTGGTAGCTTTAGTAATGTTATGGTCACGCCATATTTTAGTAAGCTTTGTCATGGCCACCCGTGCCTGTTGAATGCGCCGCCGAATCTCATTCTCACAGCTACCTGAATTGTCGATCAAAGAACCGAGGTACACAAAACTTTGAACTACCTCACAACGGCCTATTGACTTTATTTCTCGATTATTGTCATGCTCTCTATCTACGATAATAACCTTGGTCTTGTAGTTAATACCAAGACCATATGCTGTACTGTGTTGTTCTAAAACGTTCAATAGAGCTACTAGTTCTTCCTGAGAAGCAGCAATAAGGGTTGTATCGTCAGCAAATCTTAAGTTAGATATTTTGCTTCCGCCAATAGTTATACCGCCATTTCAGTTGTCCAATACCTGTCTCATCACAAACAAGAAAAGATGAAGACAAAAGCATTATTGTGGGGTACTTTGAAGAAAGATAATATCCCCCTTGCACTTTCACCATAGCCTCTCCCCAAAAATAAGCCTTGGAACCGCCTTTGTTTTATGATTCAACATAATTATGTATACTCGCCCAAATAGACAAATACCAAGTATGTAGTTAAAAATCATTAAACATGAATTCTGATCGATTTGAATTGCCATTAACGGTAATATCCGCCCACAGTTTCAAGAAAGCGGGTACCGAGAACTGCTCACTGTTCAGATTAACAGTTCAAATAATAGCGCATAGGCGGCGACAGGAATGTTCAGTGTGTTGTTTTCTCACTCATTAGGACTGACGATTGTTGGATATTATTTGTATAGGTTGAATCAACAGAAACTGTGAGAGAAGGAGCCGTGTTAGTGGCTACAGTGCATACATCATCCCACCAACTATAGACCTGTGGCTCTTCTCAGCATCATGTCTAAGGTTATGGAGGCTGTCATTAACACACAGCTCCTGAAATACCTGGACAACAATAACATCATAAATGACCGCCAGTACGGCTTCCGCAAGCACAGGTCTACAGGTGACCTCCTTGCCTACGTCACTCACTTGTGGAATTCCGTGTTGTTGCACTTGACATATCGAAAGCCTTCGACAGAGTGTGGCATGTCGGACTTCTGGTCAGGCTTGCTGCTTATGGACTACCACCTGGCCTGCGCCAGCGGCTGAATAGCTTTTTGAACGATCGATCTCTGTTTGTTGTAGTCGAGGGCTGTTCATCAGACGTATTTTCAATAAACGCCGGTGTTCCTCAGGGATCTGTCCTATCCCCTACACTGTTCCTGCTGTACATCAACGAGCTGCTGGAAATAAAATCCAATCCAATCTACAGCTTCGCAGATGACAGTACATTAGTGTCGTGCATGGAACCAGGCAAGCCACTATCATCCTAGGAGACGGTACGTCGGCGACAGCAGCATGCCTCACAGATCAACGCTGATATCAAAACAATTGTCGAGTAGGGATTAGCAAATAAAGTACAGTTCAACGTACAAAAAACTCAGGCAACAACACTGACAAAGAAGTCTCACGATGGCTTACCAACGGTGGAAATGGAGGGTCACCCCACAGTCGAATCACCTTCCGTCAAGCTCTTGGGAATCAACATCAACAATAACATGTCCTGGCACGACCACGTCGTCAGTATTGCCAAAACGGCATCCCAGAAGCTTGGAGTTTTGTTCCGCTGTCGGAAGTTGTATACACCAGAGCAGCTGCTGCTGCTCCACAAGGCACAGATCCGACCATCGCTGGAGTATTGCTCCCATGTGTGGGGATCCGCTCCGAAGCACTCTCTAAAGCTTCTGGACAGTATCCAGAAAAGAGCAATTAGATTAATGGATACGCCTAACCTCACAAAGGACCGCCACAGCCTGCAACATCGAAGGAGAGTGGCTGACCTATCCCTGTTTTACAGATTCTATCACGGAAGATGTTCGAGTGAGCTCTCCCAGATAATAACACCAAAGGCCGTCCAAACCAGGAACACTAAAGAAGCTCATCCTTACCAGATCGAGGTCCTTACTCCCCGAACCAGTCTCCTCCAGCATTCCTTCTTTTGGAGAACTTCGACGCTGTGGAATCAGCTGCCGGGCAATTTGTTTCCCGACGGCTACAACCTGTAGCGTTTCAAATCTAACGTGAACAGACATTTGTCCTCTCGCAGCGCTTCTACAGCGCCATAGGCTTTCGGCCTTTGCGGGAGGCCGACCAGAAAAAAAAACATATCAATTATTTATCTTCTGGAATAATGGTATCCTATCTTCATTTGCGTGAACAGATCTTAAACTTAAGACAGATTATTGAAAAAGCCAGAGAGCATTATTTTCCCGTTTTTATCTGTTTTGTGAACTATTCTAAGGCGTTTGATAACGTAAAGTGGCCTAAACTGTGGGAAATCCTCATCTCCATGGGAGTCCCTTACCACTTGGTATTTCTCATACAGCAACTCTATGAGTCTAGCTCAGCTCGTGTAAGAATTGATGGTAACCTGTCTGGTCAGACAGCAACCAGAAAAGGAGTTCGTCAGGGATGCGTATTATCTCCGACGTTATTTAACATTTACTCTGAATTTGTGATGAGACAGGTATTGGACAACTGGAACGGCGGTATAACTATTGGAAATATCTAACTTAAGATTTGTTGACGATACAACCCTTATTGCTGCTTCTCAGGAAGAACTAGTAGCTCTATTGAACGTCTTAGAACAACCCAGTGCAGCATATGGTCTTGGTATTAACTACAAAACCAAGGTTATTATCGTAGATAGAGAGCATGACAATCCTCGAGAAATAAAGTCAATAGGCCGTTATGAGGTAGTTCAAAGTTTTGTGTACCTCGGTTCTTTGATCGACAATACTGGTAGCTGTGAGAATGAGATTCGACGGCACATTCAACAGGCACGGGTGGCCATGACAAAGCTTACTAAAATATAGCGTGACCATAACATCACTAAAGCTGCCAAAATGTCACTGGTTCAGTCTCTTGTGTTCTCCATATTTTCGTATGCCTCGGAAATTTGGACTGTTAAAAAGGCAGATCGAGCTCGCATAGATGCTTTTGAAATGTGGACGTGGAGGAGAATGCTGAGAATTCCTTATACCGCCCATCGAACTAATGTTTCCATACTGGATGAGCTTGATAATCCAAAGAGACTATCCTCCATTGTGTTGATGAGAATGCTTACATTCTTCGGACATATTCACAGAGGCGATAATATGGAGAAACTTGTAGTTCAGGGTCACGCCCCGAGTGGGCGGCGCCGTGGCCGTTCCCCAACACGCTGGGTGGATACGACGAAACAGTTGCTAGATATGAGTATCAAAAGCGCCACTGCACTGACAGTAAATCGCGAACGATGGCGAGCTACAGTTCTCAATACTATTGATAATATTCGTGTCGGCAATACTCTAGCTCCGACTTAATGCATTTTACGAGTTCACAACATGTCTGTTAAGACATTGCGACTATGATGATGATGATATTCATTTGAATCTGGCATAACGAGTATATTTTCAACAAATTGCCTTAAGGGGCCTGGATACACACATTTATACATACGTATTTGCCATGTAAAACACGGACTCACAATTTCATGCACGTATTTAGGGGGGGTTCGGACCCCCCCCCCCCGCAAATTAAAGGTGGCAACTCTGGACCCCCCGAAAGGTCAACTAAGTGACACCCATAATCTGGACCCCCCCCCAAAAACGAAATCCTGGATACGTGCCTGTCTCCAGGCGGTCTATTTCCACAGTAATTGATCACAAAATCTTTATACCACGACAAAGTGACCTTTGGTTAGGTTTCTGTTTGTTTACATACTTTAAATGTACAATCTGACTAGCCTATAACAAATTTCTATGAACGAGAAACTACTAAACAAAGAATTCGTTGTGATGATAATCTAAGAATAATTATTTTTTCCCAGAATTACTACGAATGTCAGATAAGTAAGCTATTAATTTGTAGTGTAAAGATATCCGCCTCTGCCAAAGTTTACGGAATAAATATAAGTTGGATCACTCTCCGTCGGCACTTTGAAGATCTCACATCAAAGCGATGCCGCGGCCGCACGCGCCAGTTAGTTTTTGCGTTGGTTTTTGCCCAAGTACGAGGGTCTTTTAGCGGGGACTTGCTAACGCCAGGGTTTTACGTATATACGAGGGTCACTGAAAGACTATGTATTGACAGCCGATTTAGACATACAAATACAAATATAACGTTTATTTTGCTAATACACTAGGTAACTAAAGTGAAGTAAAACTATTACTAATGAATCTCAAATGATTTCACATATTGTAGCTGTTTCGTACATACGTAAAAATTGGTTCAAAGGTGCTGAAGTATATTTACCTTAATGTTTTGTTTATTTGGCATATTTTTGAGACCACAGCTTATAAAATTTATGGTATAATATATAGGAACTCGTATGTACAATTTTAAAAGATAATGATGTGGAAATGCTTTACATGGATGTGAATAAATATTATTGACATTTTGCTTTTCAGTGTCATTCTAATTGCTACTGTAGAAACTAAATTGTTAAAGTTATCAAAAAAATATTTCCGAGCTCTAAAATATAATTCAGAATGTCTCTAGGTGGTATGGTAAGACCACCGAATGAATATTTTGTCTCACTATACGCTTTTAGCGTGATAAAGTCTTTAGTACCTGTAGGCCTGTAGGCCTCGATTTAATCACTTTAGACGTGTGCTGGTTTGTTGGAATTGTTTTATCGGGTGGAACACAGAAAGGCACAAATGTACAGGGTGTCCCATTAATAATTTTGAATCGGACGTCACGTGACCAAAAACAAATACCTTCAAAATATTACGATCAAAATCATCAGTGAAGAAAAGGCTACAAATAGAAATTGGATATTATGGAATACTAAGAGGCTCTACGTATATCCTGCAGATAACCTGACATATAAAATGAAACAACTCAAACACCAGTGGCAGATGATGGCATGAGGCGAAGTAGCAGCATGTAGGTTAGGGACATAAATTTCAGTTGTATATAAATTACTTCAGCCAATGCTCTACACAAGGCATAGCCTTCAGAGTAGCACTATTTGTATAGACCAATACGAATAAAGTAATAATTAGATATATAATTCTCTACTACTGCCCAGTTCCGACTTATTGCGTGTCCTAATCATCGTGAAACATGTATTTATATCCTTTATATTTCAAGGCATACCACAAAATAAGGATGGATCTGATTGCCATTTTCCATCCGTTAATAAATTTAATTGATAAAATCAAACTTCTTGAAAATATTATCCATTTCCTGCAAACAAATCCGAGATGACAAAATCCGATATTTTTGAGACACTGTATACACTTCGCGTTACACACGTTCAACCACTGCTTTGCGCCGCCCCGTATCTCCCGGCTGACGTCGGTACACTGCTACCGGTTGACCGGGGAGACGGGGCAAGGGGCAGGCTGTTTTGATATTTTTGCGGAGTGATCCAACTTATATGTATTCCGTAAACTTTGCCTCTGCGTTCCGATAGCAATGTTTGGTCGGTTATTTTATATGAAAATAAAGCCAATTATATTTAATAATATTTAAATAGAATTATTTTTTAATAACATCGCATCAGCTTACCGTTTGCTTACCTTAGACGGTATTAGGCCCATATTTATGTTTCCGACTTTAAGGTCTCCTTAAGGGTCTAGGGTATAGCGCGTGAAATTGAGAATCCAAGAAAAGACGTCTTCCCATGTTAGCGAGGAGGCGTGGCCACCTGTTCCCTTACTCCAGTGTGTGTGTCTAAGATGAGGACAGATATGTCAAAAAATCTAGAGGTAAGGTCAAAAGGTCCAAAGGTAAGGTCCAAAGGTCACTATAAAAATGAATTCCGCATTTCCAAGCTCCTGACCTTACCTTTAAACCTACAGTAATGACTCAAAGTGCAAATTGAAGAAGAAAGCTCGCGCTTGTGCAACTATTTAGCCTTTTTTTGATATCGTGTTTGGCTGTTAAATTACAGGCATTAATGTATGATTTTGCATTGCGAGTTTTTTTGCACATTAAAAAACTTTTTTGAGATAATCGAAAATAGCTGTCATTCATTAAGGTCTTAACTATCGCCTTCTGAAATATTATATATGTAGTTTGAAAATAGAGTGTGTTATGGGAGAAATTGTGAATCCGTGTTTTACATGGCAAATACGTATGTATAAATGTGTGTATCCAGGCCCCTTAACACATTCATTCAGTGGCGCAATCTGAAGTTCACCTTTAAAAACCATGTATCGCATTGAAAAATATCAGAGATGATTCATAATAAACCGTTGATATTACGGATGAGTAACACAAGTGTGATTATCTCATTTGCCGTGACTGTTTTCGCCTTTGAGGTTATTCAAAACACACATACTTGATTGTATTTATAATTTGTTTATGGTATTGAGCTTCACTCATGCAATCGCGGATCATGTCTGGATGTGATGAATTATTGTACCATAATAGAATACCCAATATATTTTATGTACTATAAATAAAATTCGGATACTCTGGATTATTATTCATACCGTGTATTTATGTATGTATCTCCATGGGAGTCCCTTGCCACTTAGTATTTCTCTTACAGCAACTCTACGAGTCTAGCTTAGCTCGTGTAAGAATTGATGGTAACCTGTCTGGTGAAACAGCAACCAGAAAAGGAGTTCGTCCAGGGATGCGTATTATCTCCGATGTTATTTAACATTTACTCTGAATTTGTGATGATACAGGTATTGGACAACTGGAATGGCGGTATAACTATTCGCGGAAGCAAAATATCTAACTTAAGATTTGCTGACGATACAACCCTTATTGCTGCTTCTCAGGAAGAACTAGTAGCTCTATTGAACGTTTTAGAACAACACAATGCAGCATATGGTCTTGGTATTAACTACAACAAGACCAAGGTTACTATCGTAGATAGAGAGCATGACAATCATCGAGAAATAAAGTCAATAGGCCGTTGTGAGGTAGTTCAAAGTTTTGTGTACCTCGGTTCTTTGATCAACAATTCAAGTAGCTGTAAGAATGAGATTCGACGGCGCATTCAACAGGCACGGGTGGCCATGACAAAGCTTACTAAAATATGGCGTGACCATAACATCACTAAAGCTACCAAAATGTCACTGGTTCAGTCTCTTGTGTTCTCCATATTTTTGTATGCCTCGGAAACTTGGACTGTTAAAAAGGCAGATCGAGCTCGCATAGATGCTTTTGAAATGTGGACGTGGAGGAGAATGCTGAGAATTCCTTATACCGCCCATCGAACTAATGTTTCCATACTGGATGAACTCGGTAATCCAAAGAGACTATCCTCCATTGTATCGATGAGAATGCTTACATTCTTCGCACATATTCACAGAAGCGATAATATGGAGAAACTTGTAGTTAAGGGTCACGCTCCGAGTGGGCGGCGCCGTGGCCGTTCCCCTACACGCTGGGTGGATACGACGAAACAGTTGCCAGATATGAGTATCAAGAGCGCCACTGAACTGACAGTAAATCGCGAACGATGGCGAGCTACAGTTCTCAAAACTATTGATAATATTCGTGTCACAACATGTCTGTTAAGACATTGCGACTATGATGATGATGATATTCATTTGAATCGGGCATAATGAGTATATTTTCAAGAAATTGCCTTAAGGGGCCAGGATACACACATTTATACATATGTATTTTCCATGTAAAACACGGACTCACAATTTCACGCACGAATTTAGGGGGGGGGGGGTTCGGACCCCCCCCCCCCCCGCAAATTGAAGGTGGCAACTCTGGACCCCCCCGAAAGGTCAACTAAGTGACACCCATAATCTGGACCCCCCAAAACCAAATCCTGGATACGTGCCTGTCTCCAGGCGGTCTATTTCCACAGTAATTGATCACAAAATCTTTATACCACGACAAAGTGACCTTTGGTTAGGTTTCTGTTTGTTTACATACTTCAAATGTACAATCTGACTGGTCTATAACAAATTTCTATGAACGAGAAACTATTAAACAAAGAATTCGTTGTGATGATAATCTAAGAATAATTATTTTTTCCCAGAATTACTACGAATGTCAGATAAGTAAGCTATTAATTTGTAGTGTAAAGATATCTGCCTCTGCGTTCCGATAGCAATGTTTGGTCGGTTATTTTATATGAAAATCAAGCCAATTATATTTAATAATATTTAAATAGAATTATTTTTTAATAACATCGCATCAGCTGACCCTTTGCTTACCTTAAACAGTATCAGGCCCATATTTATGTTTCCGAGTTTAAGGTCTCCTTAAGGGTCTAGGGTATAGCGCGTGAAATTGAGAATCCAAGAAAAGACGTCTCCCGTGTTATTGAGGAGGCGTGGCCACCTGTTCCCTTTCTCCAGTGTGTGTGGGTCTAAGATGAGGTCAGATATGTCCAAAAAACTAGAGGTAAGGTCAAAAGGTCCAAAGGTAAGGTCCAAAGGTCACTATAAAAATGAATTCCGCATTTCCAAGCTCCTGACCCTACCTTTAAACCTACAGTAATGACTCAAAGTGCAAATTGAAGAAGAAAGCTTGCGCTTGTGCACATATTTAGCCTTTTTTTGATATCGTGTTTGGTTGTTGAATTACAGGCATTTATAGAATGTATGATTTTGCATTGCGAGTTTTTTACACATTAAAAAACTTTTTTGGGAAAATCGAAAATAGTTGTCATTCATTAAGGTCTTAGCTATCGCCTTCTGAAATATTATATATGTAGTTTAAAAATAGAGTGTGTTATGCGAGAAATTGTGAGTCCGTGTTTTACATGGCAAATACGTATGTATGTTAAGAGCAAACACCGATTTCGGCCAATGGACGAAAAATATGGCCAAAACGCGTTTTGGCTGCTACCATTTTACCAATGTCCGAATTATCGCTTTCCGACTGTTTAATGTAGCCCAGGACGTGTTTTGGCTCAACTACGATTGCCAAAACGCGTCCTGTTCTACTGCGATTGGCATAACGCGTGGTGGATTTTGTGAGTGTCTCAGCTTGTAAACGATACCTCTGGAGCTAGTGTATTCATTTAGTATTTGATCTTTTTGCGGGTTAGACAGTAGCTAGAGAGTGCCATGGAAGACCTAAGGTTATGTTTTAATGACGAACTGCAAAAAGTCATGAGTGGTAGCAATGATCTAGTAATATTTGTTCAAGAGAAAGATATGACCAAACACTCACAGAGGTAAAGGCGGCAAAAGCTTGTAAGAGTAACTGTTATACAATATCTTCGAAACAAAGACAACGATTGAAAAGGTATGATATTTTAAAAATTGGCTATATCGAAAAGCTAATTGAAAGAAGGACAGAAGAAACAGCCGAACTGCGCTATTTTTGCATGACCCACGAGTTATTTGACATTATTCATTCCGCTCATGTGGGAGCTGGACATACGAGATTGTGAGGTATGTTTCTTTCAGTTTTTTTTCACGGACTTAAGATCTACAAGTGCTTTTATTCATTTTAGTTATGGATTCTAAGCTCAGAGGAAATATTGTAACACAACACGAGAAATAATTGAGATTTATTTATTCGTAGTAGAATATAGAACGTGTTCTGGCAATTGTAGTTGACCCAAAACGCGTTCTGGGCTACACTGAACAGCCCGAAAGCGATAATTCGGACATCGGCAAAACGGTAGCAGCCAAAGCGCATTTTGACCATATTTTCCGTCCATTGGCCGAAATCGGTGTTTGCTCCTAACATGTATAAATGTGTGTATCCAGGCCCCTTAACACATTCATTCAGTGACGCAATCTGAAGTTCACCTTTAAAAACCATGTATCGCATTGAAAAATATCAGAGATGATTCATAATAAACCGTTGATATTACGGATGAGTAACACAAGTGTGATTATCTCATTTGCCGTGACTGTTTTCGCCTTTGAGGTTATTCAAAACACACATACTTGATTGTATTCATAATATTTTTATGGTATTGAGCTTCACTCATGCAACCGCGGATCATGTCTGGATGTGATGAATTATTGTACCATAATAGAATACCCAATATATTTTATGTAGTATAAATAAAATTCGGATATACTCTGGATTATTATTCATACCGTGTATTTATGTATGTATCTCCATGGGAGTCCCTTACCACTTAGTATTTCGCATACAGCAATTCTATGAGTCTAGCTCAGCTCGTGTAAGAATTGATGGTAACCTGCCTGGTCGAACAGCAACCAGAAAAGGAGTCCGTCAGGGATGCGTATTATCTCCGATTTTATTTAACATTTACTCTGAATTTGTGATGAGACAGGTATTGGACAACTGGAATGACAGTATAACTATTGGCGGAAGCAAAATATCTAACTTAAAATTTGCTGACGATACAGCCCTTATTGCTGCTTCTCAGGAAGGACTAGTAGCTCTATTGAACGTTTTAGAACAACACAATGCAGCATATGGTTTTGGTATTAACTACACCAAGACGAAGGTTATTATCGTAGACAGATAGAATGACAATCATCGAGAAATAAAGTCAATAGGCCGTTGTGAGGTAGTTCAAAGTTTTGTGTACCTCGGTTCTTTGATCGACAATTCAAGTACCATAATCATGTAGGGTAATGTCGGGTAAATTGTACCACATTGCACACTTTATCAAATATCTCTCTATTGACTTGATTTGAATTCAACAAAACTATAAATTAGAGTTACTTAACATATTCCTATCAAATTCCATAATAGAAAAGTTACATAAAGACTGACAGTTTGACATAATAAATGTTTTTTTAAAATATTGCAAACGGTACAATCTACCGAACTGGTTCATTAAATTGTACCATGGCAAAATGCATTAGATGATCGTTGTTGATAGGACAACAGATTTATAATACAATACACTGCAATGAATTAAAATTTTTATTTGTAAAACTTAAACACATAAATCACAAATTAGGAACCCCTTGGGTAAAACAAAATATTGTCGTAGCAAATAACTAATACTCAATACCTATTTAACTCAAACACAGAAGTCACAAATATAGTCCCATCGACTGGGAAACCAAGCACAGCTTTCATGCACCCAATTTGCACAAAATTTCCGGTTTTATAGTTTCTTATTGCTGCCTTCATTTCTTGCTCTGACCATTGGCAGTATTTTGTACCCTTGCGAGGCATGACTGAAAAAATACTGGAATTTGGTAAATTGTACCAGTACGATTTAACAAACTAGGTGGTAGTCCAAATTAGCAAACCGATATTATTGACACAAATTGGTTTATTTCTTTTAAAAAAGTGAGGTTAGGGTAAATATAAACCGCCTAAACTATTTCCAAATGTCCAATAATTACGAAGAACGCCACCCCAACTACTAAAAACTGATCATTCGGATACAAAGGCTTATCTAAAGTTGTATAATACTTACTGCGTAAAGTCGTTTTTCAGAAAAACAAAAATTTTAAGTTTCACGAGAGACCGCCGTTTACGAGTTCTGGTAACTAATGTTTTGACAACAAGAGGTATCAAAAGAGCAAACTAGATGACGTTAGAGGCTTACAATTTAATAAATATTGAGGTGGTACAATTTAACAACTGGTACAATACAGGGTGTAACTTTTAAGGATGTCCACACCTATATTACCGTGTAGATCTCGCTGAGCTGATCATTTTTTCATTGAGCAACATGGATCCGGAAACGAACCGTTTCGGAGATAGCGCTACCGGAAGTAGTCCTTTCTGACGCCTGAAGTTAGGCAATTAATTCGACGCCTTGCGGCCCGTAGCGTGACCAGCGCGGTCTCCGGATCACAATCCCCTGGATTTTTTCCTGTGGGGTCACCTGGAAGCGCTTGTCTACCAAGGGGGTGCACCGCACACAGCAGAAGAGCTGATTGCACGCATCATTGCAGCAGCTGGAGACGTCAGGGAGCAGCCACAGGTAATCAACGCTGCCACTGCATCGGTCATCCATCGAGCCAGTTTGTGCGTGCAAGAAGGCGATGGCCACGTGGAGCCTCTCCTTCACTGATTTTTGACTGGTCTCGGTGTTTTTTGTTGTTTTTTTTTTTTGTTTTGTTTGGTTTACTTTTGACATTTTGGCCATGACGATTAAATGTTGACAAGCCGAATCTGTCTTAGCAGCTGATCCGTAACCCCCTCTCTCCTCTGCCAATTACGAGGCGTTGAATGAATTGCCTAACTTCAAGCGTCAGCAAGGATAACTTTCGGTAGCGTTATCTCCGTAACGGTTCATTTTTGGACCCATGTTGCTTATCGAAAAATGATCAGCTCAGCGAGATCTACATGATGGTATAGGTGTGGACATCCTTAAAAGTTACACCCTGTATACCCGACTTTACCCTACTGTTTTAAGCCGGCGCCACATATGCGGGTATTTGCCGAATATCAATATTCGCTGTTTTTTCAACCTTGCTCGCCGAATAGAGAGCACGTATCGCCCTACATGTGCGTAGTAGGCTACGTTTAGTTTCGAGAAGAAGGGAATGGGAAAGCCCGACCATTCGCACAAACTGCTCCAGCCACACTAGTAGGCGTTTGCCGAATTGCGAATATTCGCTGTTCGTTGTTCCCTAAACGCCGCATGTGTAGCGCCGGCTATGGCGTCGGCTGAATGCTCGGTGCTCGGCATATGGGGAGTATTCGCGTAAAATCCTGCAGCCACATAGCCGAATAGCAAATAATCGGGGTTCGTTGCTCGCCGAATCCCGCATATGTGGCGCCGGCTTTAGAAGTAAACGCGGAGAGTTGACAAAAACAGAACATTTCCATCGATCGGAACTTGGCACCGGCACCGGTTCTGTGGACACACGATTAATGAACTGAATTTTCCAACTAATAACAAGCAGGTCGTTGATCCAATTTCAATGGCGCCAAATCTCGATTGATACTTTATCAACCAGAATAAAATTCAACACAACCGTGTACGTATAAATTGATGGTATTTATTCGCCATCGCCCGATCGCACAGGCCTTGTTATCGCATGAAGTAGCAGACGAAATATACTAACTTTCATAGAAAATGCTCATTTCATCTAAAGGTTGTTAAACATGTTTATTGTTATTAATGTACTGTGTAAGGCTTTCGCGTCCATCGTCCAATGAATTTGTGCTTCTTGGGTTTTTAGGCCCGGCGTCGTTTAGCGTTAAAGTTTGACGTTTCGGCGCCACGAGTGGATGGCATCTTCAGAAGCTATTTCACTTCGGCGACTTCCAAAATACTGACGGCTGGTGGATCTGCACCTGTATTTATACCTGCTAATGGTGACGTGGCCCAACCAGGTAGCGTTGGTAGCCCCGCCCCTTCGCGATATGGTAGTGTCTTCAAGTCCTTCAGGATGGGTACCCATGTCCGGTTGACTTTCTGTGTTTCTTCTTTCCTATTGAAATTATTATGATGTTTTTGTATTTCGATGGCTTCTCTGTGAAGTCTGGCATGGTATGCGATAAATCCCTGGTGTTGTGAGTGGGTCTCTTTTATTCTTCACCGTTCTCAAATATTTCTGTATCTTTCTTGTGGGCTTGTAGATGGTCGTGACGTTTTCCTTTCGTAACATTTTTCCTCTTCTGTCTGTTATTCCAGGCACATAGGGTAGAAAAGCTTTTGCTATCGGTTTAGGTTCTGGTTTTGCCCTACTTCTTCTCATTGTTCTTGTTATTTCTTTTTCTGTGTAACCATTTGCCTTAAAAGCATTCTTTAGATGTTCCAGTTCGGTGTCGAGTTCTTCATCTGGTTCGCACACCTTTCTAGCCCGTTCTGCCAAAGTTCTAATAATTCCGTACGAAAGCGTTACAACGAATAAAATCTCTTTGTTTATCGACAAATCTTCGAAAATGTTTTGCGTGTTCTGCTCTATTCGGCGCAATGTACTAACCAGATGAATTTGATACAGCTCGCGCAGCGCGTTTGGTTCGTTCGGAGTGTTTTGTTGCAAGTGAATATCCACCTTAAGCTTAAAGTGTTTAAAATTCTTCTTAAAGACTGTGTCGTCTCCTCATTATGACAGCGTAACAAATTAACGAGGATTTGTTATTAAATAATCTGCTTCAAACTTGCATAACACATATTAGTTGTGCTCATTTTTATTTTTTTTTCAATAATATCATCAGTATCGAGTTGTAGGGGTGCCTAATTTAATTTTTAAGTGAAGAACTCGTACGGAAATTAACAAAAATCCAGAATTTTTAGACTGCTTCTATTGCATGAACAGTGACGCCCATTTTGTATATCTAATTTTGTTGGAGAAACTTGTAGTGAGCAACAGGTCACTGTCAAAACCGATACCAAATTTAGAAACAGCCAAAGTGATCAAGACGTGTAGTGGTGGAATTTAGAACCCAATGGTGTGTGTGTGCCCATGGTAACTAGATTCTTTTAGCATGCATGTGTACCAACTCAGAGAGAATGAAATCAAAACACAGAAATGTTATATGGTTTTTTTATTATTTGCTTCTTAACATTTGTTTTGTATTTATTAATCATGAGTGCTGAGTGTTTATGGTATGGTTTTATTACTTGATTCCTGTTTTATATTGATATGTTGAAATATGCGATTCAAAAATGTCTTAATAATAGTGGTAAACTGGCTCTTGTTATTGATATTTGTATAATAAAGAAATGGTTATACACATTCACAGTCTAAATGATAAATGATAATAAGAATACATGGGCTGGGCTGGGTCTCTGTTCAACGTCAGGGAGAGAAATGTGGATAGAATGTGGAAAAATGTAAAATATCAGAATATATAGATAAATAAATATAACCATCCATATAAAGGAGTAAATAAAGGAGATAATTGGAATAGGTCCAACCTGGGTTGTTGCCAGGCTATCAACCTTCCGTAAATAAATATCATATATGAATAAAGAGAGATCAGTAAGGATTTAAATAAATACACCTAAACACCATCAAGCTGCAAGCACCAGGACCTCATACCTAGAGTAGACGGAAATCAGAGACCCAACGCCATATAGTATACCGGATGTTATAGTATACCTTGTGAAACACTTTAAATATCGTAGCCAGATCACATTAGTTAATAATTCAAACTCAATAGATAACATACCTGCAAATATTCGTGAAAAAGACTCCAAAATGCATTGTGTGAAATTTGGTGACTCATTTGTCCCTGTTTGCAAAAACAACCCCCGCTCCTAATAAATAAACAAACTATGGCAACCATTACCACGACCCACTACTTTATTCAAGTGACAAAACCCAAAAGCATCACAGAACAGTATCTTTTACTGTGAACACGGAACTGTTACAGAATTGGTTGCTCTATGAAAAGTCACTCATGATCTGACAAATAACAAAAAATCTGAACAATATATGATGTAGTAATAATCAAATACATTACTTATCTGAACTTCATCGACTAATTACACTCATACTCAGACCTTACAATTTTTATAATTCATCCGCCGATGCCACCAATGTCAAACTTTGGCAGCCTGACAGCTAAAGGTGCGTTCTAACCTATGGCAGCCAGGAGCGTATTCCGGATCACCACAAACTTAAAAGTAAAAAGGTAAATCCATCAATTTTGCCATTTCATTTATGCAGTACTGTTCAATCATCACTTATGATAAACAGTATAAAGCTATAATTACATGAAAAGCTTCAAAGTGTGTCACACGCAACGTGAGTAAAAAATTACTCATCATATGCGCTGCAGGCAATTTTTAGGTTCACTGTCGCTTTTCATCGTTTATTGTGTAATGCCTTGTTATGTCACCCGTACGTTCGAAGGAGATACTTGACTTTTGGTGCATGATTTGCTCACTTATTTAATGCCTTTTACTTATTGGAAATCGCTTGTCGTTTCTCTGATGTTGTATACCCAGTAATAACATTGCTTATACATGTAGGTAATAATAATAAACCGTCTTTACTAAAGACATCAGGCGTAGCTACGAGAACGAGGACCCAGTGATTGCTCACCTGATGGTGTGAATCATCATCATAGTCACAATGTCTTAACAGACATGTTGTGAGCTCGTAAAATGCATTAAGTCGGAGCTAGAGTATTGCCGACACGAATATTATCAATAGTTTTGAGAACTGTAGCTCGCCATCGTTCGCGATTTACTGTCAGTTCAGTGGCGCTCTTGATACTCATATCTAGCAACTGTTTCGTCGTATCCACCCAGCGTGTAGGGGAACGGCCAAGGCGCCGCCCACTCGGGGCGTGACCCTGAACTACAAGTTTCTCCATATTATCGCTTCTGGGAATATGTCCGAAGAATGTAAGCATTCTCATCGACGCAATGGAGGATAGTCTCTTTGGATTACCGAGCTCATCCAGTATGGAAACATTAGTTCGATGGGTGGTATAAGGAATTTTCAGCATTCTCCTCCACGTCCACATTTCAAAAGCATCTATGCGAGCTCGATCTGCCTTTTTAACAGTCCAAGTTTCCGAGGCATACAAAAATATGGAGAACACAAGAGACTGAACCAGTGACATTTTGGTATCTTTAGTGATGTTATGGTCACGCCATATTTTAGTAAGCTTTGTCATGGCCACCCGTGCCTGTTGTATGCGCCGTCGAATCTCATTCTCACAGCTACCTGAATTGTCGATCAAAGAACCGAGGTACACAAAACTTTGAACGACCTCACAACGGCCTATTGATTTTATTTCTCGATGATTGTCATGCTCTCTATCTACGATAATAACCTTGGTCTTGTTGTAGTTAATACCAAGACCATATGCTGCACTGTGTTATTTTAAAATGTTCAATAGAGCTACTAGTGCTTCCTGAGAAGCAGCAATAAGGGTTGTATCGTCAGCAAATCTTAAGTTAGATATTTTGCTTCCGCCAATAGTTATACCGGGGGCGGAGGGTTGGAAAATTGAAAAATTTGTTGTATTCATAATAGGCTGTCCATTGACCTGTGAACGAAAAACCTAGCGGCATAATACACTTTTTAGGTCCATTTGAACATTGCCTTGCTCATTATAGAAACCGAAGGACTTAGAATGTGTGATGCATTCAGACATACGAGTATTGTGTTAGATCGTTCTATATTGCGTAACGAGAAAATTATTCAATTGATTTTAACGAAATTAGACACAGTATTACTACCGCGGCGAGGATGGAAAACGGGTCTGTTTTAGAAAAATCGTGTCAATGGCAGCACAGCAATAATAAAAAAACTAAAAATATAAAAACAGCTCAAACCTTTTTTTAGGAGTTTTAGGGGTTCCTGATCATTTTCTACGTTTTTTTGGGTGGAGATGAGATTGGGGTGGATGGGGGGTGGGGGATTGTAAAACTGAAAGATTTGTTGTATTCATAATAGTTTGTACATTGACCTATGGAAGAAATACGTAGCTGCGTATGTTTTTAAGTCCATGTGAACATTTCCTTGCCTATTACAGAAACCAAGGGACTTAGAGTTTTGTGATGTATATGTTACGGCTAAAGTGTTTACTTTGATAGTTTATATACTAGCTGGATAGTATACAAACTATCCAAATGCCTGGTTATTTTGATGGAAAATCATATTTCTACTAAAATAGCTATGAATATTGGTTGGTTTGTATACTAGCCAGCTAGTTTATAAACTATACAAGATATGCCGCTAAAGTATATACCACAAAGATGTCACACATATTAACCAGTGTTTCTGGTCAGTTTACAAACTATCCACATCATTTAGATAAGGTATGAACCTAATATCTCTAGTAATACATAATAACCAACTCGTTGGTTAGGATGTAAACTAACCAATCCTCTTTGGTTAGTATGTAAACTAACTAATTTTCTTTGGTCAGTTTAACAGAAAAGTGAGGTTATGTTTATGGCAAGTGCAAGTGTGACGTGTTGGTATTGTTTACTGTCGTGCCTTGTAAAATTTGTTTAAGAACAGGTATCTAGTTACCGAAAAAAGATCAGCAACAGCAGTTTGAAAAGTTACTATTAGAATGTTACGTTGTTACGAGAAAAAGTACCAAAATTCAAAATTAATGAACGACAGTGATTATAATGTACTTCTGCAACATATAAAGAGAATACGCGAACAAGGACCTAACACTAGTAGCAAGACTGATTATCATGAAATGAATACTTATGATTTACAGAGAATCGAATCATCTTATGTAATCTAATATAAAAGATCTGGAAAGATTATTTTACGTTTAGTGAAACCTATGATGCCATTAAAGCTGCCCAGGGTCTAGAGGTTTATTTTATATGAATATTTTGTTACACAAATAGTATTTCCGTTTCTTTTACTTATTTTTATGTAATTATAGCAATTGTATGTTGTATCTATGAATAAACTTCACTTTTGATTAAAAATTGTTTTTTTAAACTAAAGTAACCAAAGAGGATTGGTTAGTTTACATACTAACCAACGAGTTGGATATTATGTAGTACTAGAGATATTAGGTGCATACTTTATGCAAATGATGTGGATAGTTTGTAAACTAACCAGAAACACTGGTTAACATGGGTGATATCTTTGTGGTATAATACTTTAGCGGCATATCTTGTATAGTTTATAACTTAGCTGGATAGTATACAAACCAACCAACCATTCATCGCTATTTTAGTAGAAATATAATTTTCCATTAAAATAACGAGACATTTGGATGGTTTATATACTAGCTGGATAGTATATAAGCTATCAAAGTAAACACTTTAACCGTAACATATACACATATACGAGTATTGCTTAATTTCGTTCTATGTATATTGCGTCAAGCAAAAATTATTGAAGTGATTTTAATGAAATTTCGACATAGAATTGACTATCGCGGCGAGAGTGGAAAACGCGCCAGTGTCTGAAAAATCGTGTCAGTGGCGGCGTAACAATAATTAAAAAACTAAAAATATGAAAACAGCTCACACTTCGCTTTTAGATGGTTTAGAGGCTCCTGATCGTTTTGCATCTTTCAGTTGAAGTATGCAGCATGAAAACTGTGGCGTCCCAGTTTCTAAGGAGGGAGACGCAAGAAACTATTTACGAGAGTTTTCATGCAATGGGAAAACAATAAAATGAAATCATTATTATGTGTGAGAAGTACTGAGTCCAACAACTTGACTTCATTTTTTTTTGGGTACTTAATCCACTGAGCGAGTAAAATAGGAATATGTGACTGTGCATATTTTGTTGCGTTTTGTAGTCCGTCGACTATAACTGAATATCAGTTCACCTTTTTCGTAATATTCGGATATTCATCGATAAAGAGTTCAGTCTGTTCGGGCGACTTGAAAAAGGCATAAAAGAACCAAAGAACCCACGCGGAGATGTGGCCAGATACAGTCGTGCCGTGGCTGAATGCTTGCTGTCAGTGTTGTATGCAAGAGTCCCGTACCTGCCGGTATGACTGGTATGAGACAGTGGCGTACAGTGCCCCCCCCCCCCCCCCCCCCCCGAAACCAGTCACGTATTCAGTTTTGACGTCTGGGAAGAGGCTGAAGTAGTTGTCAAAAAATATAGTACTGAATAAAATTAGCAGCGGCATCAAAATGTAATCTAATAATAAAGCAAATAGGGCAACTTTAACGATCATAGATGTCCGATTAGGAAGTACATCTTGGTGTCTTTGCTTCAATTTAGAATTATCATCTATAAAAATAGAAATTTACATTTCTAATATGCATATATGCTATGGTGGACTTTCGGATATACCGGAACTAAGCATCAACTTCCTTATTTTAAATGGAACACCCTGTATATTATCGCGTTTTTGAATTCAACATCGATTTTTAGGTCCAGTTTGTTAACCATTGTTTATGTCTACGCAGCCTATTTTCGAAGTTATTTGGCAATTTTTACAAAATTTGACGTTTGTAGTACTTTACAAGAAAATTTACTATCTCGGAAACTAAACGCGATAAAAAGATGCAGTTTTCGGTTTTGAAACAAGCAAGAAATGTACTTGTGTTTCATAAGCTCATTGTCTCAAAAGAACATTAAATCGATAGACTAGCAGTTTTCAAATTTGAAAAGTTAAAAACGTTAAAAACTTTTTTTTCAAAATTTTGAGAGGTTTGTTGCCAACCAGCATGGAGTCTAAGCATTTGGGGTGGTATTATTGGAAACCGCATATTAAACTAATGTTTTCCAAAATTTTCTTAATGAAGATTTGGAAAACCTGTTGGAAAATTTACCTCTGCAGTTTTTCAGAATAATGTGGTTACAGTTATATGGAGCGAAAGCACATTTTAGAATTAGAGACCAAAACACCTGCCCATTGTTCCGTCTGCGAGCCACGCCACCTACGATTTTTCCAATTTCTAATTACAAAACCGTAAATATCTTGAAAACCACCACCGATGTGAAACTTATCAACCCATTTGAAAAAAAAAGTTTTTAATGTTTTTAACTTTTCAAATTTGAAAATTGCTAGCCTATTGATTTAATGTTCTATTGAAAAATGATCTTACTGAAACATAAGTACGTGTCTAGCTTGTTTCAAAACCGAAATCTGCATCTTTCTATCGCGTTTAGTTTCCGAGATATTAACTTTTCTTGTAAAGTACTACAAACGTCAAATTTAACAAGCTGGACCTAAAAATCGATGCTGAATTCAAAAACGTAATAATATACAGGGTGTTCTATTTAAAATAAGGAAGTTAATGCCTACTTCCAGTATATCCAGAGGTTCGCCATCTTTGAAATTATTTTCTAAGCGTAGAGCATTTGGAAAGAAACGTTTTTTATTTAAAACATTTTCGTCTAATGTAAACGGTATAGCCGCTAGAGAGCATCGCGCGCTTATTGGACCACCTTGTATAATTTTTCGTTAATATTAGTACATTGTTATTTTATATTTAGGTTAGGATTATAATACGCCAATATTATACAGTATGAAATAAACTGTAATTTTTCCGATGCCCCCCCCCCCCGAAATCGATTTCTATATACGCCACTGGTATGAGAGGAATGCCGTGCTACAGGTACACTGGATAAGGGATTAAAATATATGGCAAAGGTGTGACCGATTATTTCAGATTTCAGTATTATAGTTGATTCTGTATTGATACCTTCGTTCTAATAGGGAGTATCCTCGACTGAATATAATGAATAAAAAGAAACACTTGATATAATCCTCAGAGTAACAACTGAACATAGAGGTAGTAAACAACTAATTCTAATAGGCCAACATATTTTCTTACGTTGTCATATCGACCACCAGATACGGCAATCATAATTGTTTACTATCGTCTTAATCGTATAGTATCCAGAAATATTCCATTCTACGTTAAAAAAAAACGATATTTTGATGGTTCAGAAATGATCACAGCAAAATCAATAGATATGTTGACCTCTACTGCGTTACTGCATGTTTCTTCATCATTAACGCAAATTCTGTCTTACATAAATTTTGAAGAGTTGGCAACGCCTATGTAATTTTCCTGCGATTTGTTTACGGTAACCTCCGACTGTCAAACGTTTGTTTTGTTTGTGCGACTTTTATGCTTGGTCAGTAAAATCGAATTCGCTATTTGTTGGTAACTGTAGTGAAGCTTTACGGACTTGCTGTGCTATATTCGAGTGTAGTTTAACAGTTTTTCGAGATGGGACAGTGCAGAGCAGTGTTTGTAACATGGGTTGCATTGGAAGAATTTTCAGGTTAGATGGCAATGTTAGGGTCTGAAGTGTCAAAAGATGATGGCTTTGAGCATGCCATGCTGAAGTGGTTTGTTTACTACCTCTATGTTCAGTTATTACTCTGAGACCTGATGTTATAATTAACATCGCTCGTCTAATTATGTGATTCTATCAGATTTTTTCACGTGACATGCGGTTAAAAAATTAATAAATGGATTCCCTGTAATTTTCGACAATCTTATATTCGTACGTAATGATTAGGAAAAATCAGTATTATGATTTTTAATAAAAATTGAATCAATCACTTTATAATAGAACCCAAGTGTGCTAGTTTGTTGGAACTATTTTATCGGGAGGAACACCGAAAGGCCCAAATACATGTACCATTAATAATTTTGAATGGGGTGTCACCTGCCTAAAAACAAATACCTCATTGGGTAACACGATAACAAGAAGACATACAACATTCGCTCTAATTTACACTCCTGAAAGTATAATTCTCTACTAGTGCCCCCCGATGTTATTTAACATTTACTCTGAACTTGTGATCAGACAGGTATTTGACAACTGGAATGGCGGTATAACTATTGGCGGAAGCAAAATATCTAACTTAAGATTTGCTGACGATACAACCCTTATTGCTGCTTCTCGCGGAAGAACTAGTAGGTCTATTGAACGTTTTAGAACAACACAGTGCAGCATATGGTCTTGGTATTAACTACAACAAGACCAAGGTTATTATCGTAGATAGACAGCATGACAATCATCGAGAAATAAAGTCAATAGGCCGTTGTGAGGTAGTTCAAAGTTTTGTGTACCTCGGTTCTTTGATCGACAATTCAGGTAGCTGTGAGAATGAGATTCGACGGCGCATTCAACAGGCACAGGTGGCCATCACAAAGCTTACTAAAATGTGGCGTGACCATAACATCACTAAAGCTACCAAAATGTCACTGGTTCAGTCTCTTGCGTTCTCCATATGTTTGTGTGCCTCGGAAACTTGAACTGTTAATAAGGCAGATCGAGCTCGCATAGATGCTTTTGAAATGTGGACGTGGAGGAGAATGCTGAGAATTCCTTATACCGCCTATCGAACTAATGTTTCCATATTGGATGAGCTCGGTAATCCAAAGAAACTATCCTCCACTGTGTCGATGAGAATGCTAACATTGTTCGCACATATTCACAAAAGCGATAATATGGAGAAACTTGTAGTTCAGGGTCACGCCCCGAGTGGGCGGCGCCGTGGCCGTTCCCCTACACGCTGGGTGTATACGACGAAACAGTTGCTAGATATGAGTATCAAGAGCGCCACTGAACTGATAGTAAATCGCGAACGATGGCGAGCTACAGTTCTCAAAACTGTTGATAATATTCGTGTCGGCAATACTCTAGCTCTGACTTAATGCATTTTACGAGTTCACAACATGTCTGTTAAGACACTGTGACTATGATGATGAGTGCCCAGTTCCGATATATTGCTTGTCTTAATCGTCGTGGGTATATCAATAATTGCGGCAATACTACAATATTGGTATGGATGTAAATATTCGCATAACAAACTACTACTATTATACATCATCGTATGAACGTAAATACTAAACCATATTATATAGCCATGTGACCCCAAATGGCCATAAACCACATTAATGATGCATTGTCTATTTTTCTTTTTCATATCTTCATCTCTTAGCAGACAGGACTTGAGCACAACTGCTGGCCATCTGTTATAATATGCATACGATCGCATTCATTGAGAAGTGAGCGTAGCATTATAGCTAGAGCTGCCTCCGAATTACCAGTGAATGGAAACATTTTTATTTTTAGTAGCACTGGAAGGAACTCGCAATCAATTTCAATAACATATGCACTACAATGCTGCATGAATCGTACTGCATAGAATTGTTGGAATTTGAATTTTTAAAACCACTTCTACTTCTGTTTTAGCCCGCATAGAGATACCTCGCTTCATGTCGAGGAGGTTATATCATGAGGGTGAAAGGGTCAAAAGTAAAAATTGGAGTTTTAAACGTTTCCAAAATCGAGAAATAGTAGCTTTTACTATTATAAAGGGTTGGACAAAAGAGTTATAATGTGATGACAAATTGTTACGGCAGCTAACATGTAGGGTGCGGTTGCCTATATTGAAGGTGATCGGTCACGAGCGCGCGCGGTTTGATTTTTACCGCTGTTTACGAAAAGGGTGCCTTATCGGCATCGGTCACTTGCGCGCCGAAAGAAAATTAAGCTTGGTTATTCCTAATGACCACATCCCTTTGATTCTTGCGAACTTTCATGTCTTTTTACGACTTGCGGTAGCTTACAGTTAGTTCTTAGATTATTTAAATGACTATCCGGCTTCTGTAGGTATATAAAACTCACCTTAATGAAAATATTTCAGAAGTTTCCAATCCTTAGTTGCTGTTTGTGAGTATTGTTTGTGTTCTACTTTTTCATCATGGAGACTACGTTAAGTGTGAAAGGAAAGAAATTAATAGTCCTTGGAGAGTATACGTTCCGAAGAGATAAAGAAACCACCCGTGGTGTAGCCTACAGATGCTCTAGAAGAGGATGCATAGCATCTTTGCTGATGGATCAATCGGAAGAGATTGTTCTTAAAAGAAATAATGGGCACAACCATGATGCTCCCACAAAACAAGCTGTGAAGGTAAATTTTTTGGACTTTCTTTTACATCGTCAAGAAATCGATCAAATTTGTGACAAATTAGAACACGTTCTGATCAATTAAAATTTTTTGGGGTATTATAAAGACATTTCGATCTGCTGACAATACCAACGTCTTTATTTGGTATTATCTATTATAGTGATTAGATTAACTTATTATGTTCAGAACAAAATTTCGCATTTAATAATATAAAAAAGTAATTCATTTCTGTCAAGTCAAAAGTAACGATACCTCTGACTGGAGTTCTACAAATTCTTCAGTAACTATTAGCAAGATCGCAAAAAATGATGAATGAATTGAAATCGGTTAAAATTATAAGACATAAGTTTACCTCGCCGCCCCGCGCGCTGGTGTCCACATACCTGCCTATTATCCAAAATATTTTGGGAGCTTAGGACCGGTGGGATTAGGATAAATCTGACCGCGGCGCGCTAGTGTCCTATGGCCCATCTGGTAATCGAAATATTTTGCGCGCTTCTGACCGGTGGGATTAGGACCAATCTGACCGCGACGCGCTAATGTCCTATAACCGTTCAATATGAGCACCTAGCTTCAAAATCAAGATTAGCCCCATACTTAAATATAAGTTTTTGACAACGCTAGTGTTAAGTAGTGCTATAAAACACCGCACTCTAATAAATAAATGATAAAATCCAGAGAACAAAACTACATCGTTTTTGTAAGATTTGAAGCCTACCCCAAGTTAATAAAATATTACAATGGGCGTGGTCGAAATCTTCAACACTCCACAGATCTGTATTACGAAGTCCTAATCTGAGTTGCAACAAGGTTCAAAGGTGTGGTGTCGCATACCAATGGGAACATCGCCAAGTTTAAGGGAAAATAACAAAAATGGCAAAGGTTATTGAACCTGAATATTAAAATATTGGGGGGTACATTTAAAAAAGAGAAAATCTGGATCTTGCATTCTACATCACCCTATCTACGAATATGCGTCGCGGGTTTTTTTATCGCCGATTTTAAAACTAGAGGATATTTAATCTTTCCATGTAAAAAAAATAATTTTTGACTCATTACTTTTTGATATACAGTACGTTCGTTTGAAAGCGATTTGGATATAAAAATGGTCATAACTTTTGAAATACCTTGTATAATGCTATAATACCTTATATTGTGAGAAGAGAAATTATTAGTAGAATCTAAATATGGAATAACATATAGGGTGTCTCATTTAAAAAAAATGAAGTCAAGTTGATTGACTCAGTACTTCCCACACATTACGCTCATACCAGTTTATAATTTTCCCATAGCATGAAGCTATAGTCTGAGATCCCTTGTAACCAAATAATCGCCACCCCCCCCCCCCCCCAAATTGTCTTATGCCGCTAGGTCTTTCCTTCACAGGTCAATGGACATCCTATTATCGATACAACAAACTTCTCAGTTTGACAACCCCCCACCCCCCAACCACCTCACTCCACCCCCACCCAAAAAACTGGTAGGAAATGACCAGGAACCCCTAAAACATCTAAAAACCGAATTTGAGTTGTTTTCATGCTTTTCGTTCTTTGATTATTGCTACGCTGCCACTGGCACGATTTTTTACAAACATACGTGTTTTCCATTCTCACCACGGTAACAATATACTGTGTCAAAATTTCATGAGAATCAATAAATTCTCGTACGTATACAGAAAATTCTAAGCTCCTTAGTTTCCGTAAAAGGCTATGCAATGTTCGGATGGACCTAAAAAGATGATTCGTGTCGCTAGATCTTCCTTCACAGGTTAGTGGACAGCCTATTGTAGTAGTAAAAGAAATTTTTTAATTTTTCAACCCCCAACCCCCCCAATTTCACCCCCACCCAAAAAAACGCAGAAAATGATCAGGAACCTCTAAAATGCTTAAAAACGAAGTTTGAGCTGTTTTTATATTTTTAGTTTTTTTATTATTTCTGTGCCGCCACTGGCACGATTTATCAAAACCATACGCGCTTTCCATCTTCACCACGGTAGTAATACTGTGTCAAAATTTCATTAAAATACATTCAACAGTTTCCTCGTTAGACAATATAGAACGATCTAAAGCAATACTCTCGTATGTTTACATCAGAAAAAATTCCTTTGTCCTTTGCTTTCTGTAATAGGCAAGGCAATGTTCGGATGGACCTAAAAAAGTTATTTATGTCGCCAGTTCTTTCTTCACAGGTCAGTGGACAGTCTATTATGAAAGCAACAAATTTTTCAATTTTACAACCCCCCACCCCCCAACCACCCCAATTTCACCCCCAACCAAAAGAAAGTAGAAAATGATCAGGGACACCTAAAACACCGAAAAACGAAGTTTCAGCAATATTTAATTTTTTTTGTTTTTTGCTAATTACTCCGCCGCCTATGCACCGATTTTCAAAATAATAGGAACATTACCTACTACGACCCCACAACATACCGCTGCCCAAATTTCATCACGATCCATGCAGCGGTTGCTGAGATTACGAGGGTAGAAAAACGCGACAGACAGACAGACCGACAGACAGACCGACAGACAGACCGACAGACAGACAGACCGACGGAAATGAGTGACGTGGATTTTCGTTATGTATACATCATAAAACGCCCAAAAAGTGTATTATCTCAAAATCGAAAATTTTCGCGATCACGATACTCCCCTCACCTATCGGTGTGGGAAGTAAAAATGGTCATAACTTTTGAAATACCCTGTATAATGTTATAATACCTTATATTGTGATAAGAGAAATTATTAGTTGAATCTAAAAATGGGATATCTATATAGGGTGTCTCATTTAAAAAAAATGCATGTTTGCATCACCACGTAGTTATAGATTGCTTTTTGCACTTGGTATGCAAAGAACCAAATGTATCAGTCATATACCTGACACATTTTTCTATATTTCTAGACGTTTCTATATGTACAATAGAAAACGGGACGTTAATCAATCAGGAAAGAAAACCGCACCTTGGCAGCGGCGTTCACAAGTGAATATCGTTCTTTCAATCTTGACAGTCACTAATCACTTTTCACTCCCATAACACACTGCTCTGATAAAAATCTTTCTATTTTCCGCTTCGACTATTGGGGTTAGCAGGCTAGAATTTGAGTTTTTCGTAATCCACAACTCCATTCAACTGTAAGATATTTGAAATATCTTTTAGATTTGTAACGTCCGTGTCAAACGCAAATGGGGTTAGGAACTTTAATAATGGACACAGGGGGCTATATCGGAAATAGATCTACGCGAAAATTGATTTTGTTTTCTACAATTTGCTTGATGGATAGAATGTATTGCGAGCATCAGAGGTGATTCGTCAAAACAAGGTGCGGCCAAGTTCGGAAGATTTATATGAATTTCGGTATACAGGTTTTTTTTTGTTGTTACGCGCAATTATCGTCATAATACAGCGATTTTCAATGGAATTGTTTTACATAACATAGAGGGTGAGTTTTTAGTACCGGCTCGGCCGATAACACCACTACTGTAGAAGATATCGAAAAAAGTTGTACATGAAAGTTGTAGCCACGGATATGCTCTTTGCTCAGAAAATATTTTGATTTATACAGGGTGATCCATAACTAAGTGGTGATGCAAACGTGCATTTTTTTAAATGAGATATCCTATATATTATTCCATATTAAAATTTTACTAATGATTTCCGTTCTTCCAATATAGGGTATTATTACATTATACAGGGTATTTCAAAAGCTATGACCATTTTTATATCCAAATCGCTGTCAAATGAACGTACTGTACATCAAAAAGTGATGAATCAAAAATTATATTTTTTACACAGGTGGATAAAAAATATCATCTAGTTTTAAAATCGGCTATAAAAAATCCCACAACGCATATTCGTATACAGGGTGATGTAGAATGCAAAATCCAGATTTTCTCTTTTTTTTCAAATGTAACCCCCAATATTTTATTATACCAAAGAATTGCTTTTAATATGCTCTTTCATCTTTGTATAACACTTATTAAGGCTGAATTCGTTACTTTCTGAGATATTTCGATTTTTCTACAAATTTTAAATATACCTTCTATTTGTTTACTAAAATTTATGTATTTTGAGAAAATACTATCAAATTTTATTTTTGCTTAACAAACAACTAAAATATAAGGCCATAATAGTATTTGATCAAGTCAAAACACTGGATTAACGAGATAATATAGGTTAAGTGTGCTGAGGAAACAATTTTATAGACGTCATGCATAATTATCAAGCAGATCTATCAAGTAGGCTATGAAATATTGAACGACCCGGTCCAAATAAAACAATTCTTCATTCTTTCAAACGCATTAGTTTTAGAGTGCCTCCGTTCTGGATATTGCTGTTCATACTTGATATATTCTAGACGCAAGTAGGCAATTTCTCAAAGATTCTCCTAAATACCCTCAATGGAAAAATTAATTTTTAAAGCTCGTTTTCCACACAGTACGGAATTATTGAGCGGATTATTAAAACCGTCAATTTTTCAAAGCATACCTGATAAATCTGCTTGATAATTATGCATCACGCCTACAAAATTGTTTCCTCAGCATACTCGATGATTCAGGGTTTTGACTTCATCAAATACTATCATGACCTTATAATTTAGTTGTTCGTTAATAAAAAAACAAATTGGATAGTGCCTTCTCAAAATAAATAAATTTCAGTACACAAATAGAAGCTATATTTTAAATTTACCGAATAATCGAAATATCTCGGAAACTGATGGACGTACTCACAACAACTGTTATACAAATATGAGAGAGCATATTAAAAGCAATTCTTTGGTATAATAAAATATTGGGAGTTACATTTAAAAAAAAAAGAGAAAATCTGGATTTTGCATTCTACATCACCCTGTATACGAATGTGCGTCGCGGGCTTTTTTTATAGCAGATTTTAAAACAAGATGATATTTTTTATCCATCTGTGTAAAAAATATGATTTTTGATTCATGACTTTTTGAAATACAGTACGTTTATTTTACAGCGATTTGGAGATAAAAATGGTCACAACTTTTGAAATACCCTGTATAATGTAACAATACCCTATATTGGGAGAACGGAAATCATTAGTAGAATTTGAATATGGAATTATATATAGGGTGTCTCATTTAAAAAAATGCATGTTTGCATCACCACGTAGTTATAGATCACCCTGTATAAATCAAAATATTTTCTGAGCAAGGAGCGTATCTGTGGCTACAACTTTTATATACAACTTTTTTCGCTATCTTCTTCAGTAGTGGAGTTATCGACCGAGCCGGTACTAAAAACTTACCCTGTAGTTCAACAAAACGATAAATATAAGTATTCTTGTTTACTTCCTCTTTCCTCTAATAATATATAGTAGTACCTACATATACCGGGTGTCAAAGAATTTCCTTGACACGTGATATTCTCGTAACAAAAAAAAGTTCAAACGAAAGCTGAGTGGTATTTTTGAAAGTACTGTAGGGTCTATCACACTATGCGTTCAAAACATTTGTACTTCAACCCTTAAAATTCACCCCCAAATTATTTTTTTTACATAGCATCCAATAGTTCACTCTCTTTGATATTTCGATTGGAAGATATCTATTAGTTTTCCAAAACGTTAATACCTACTGACTTTGATGAGTCAGCTACTAAAATATCCAATCAATTTTGCAGAGGTCAGAAAGATCATGTAGCACGAAGTGTTAACAACCTAAATTAAAAGAAATTATCACAATTGCATTTTTTAAATCTATTAACCTGTCTGATTATTGAGAGGAGAAGAAAACAAAAACCTGATCGAACGTACTATGAAGTCTGGATATACAGGAAGGAATGTGAATGAATGTTCATTATTATCCTCTTAAAATCAAGGATACTTAGGGCAGATTCTACGAAGGTCTAGAATTTAACGGACAGTTAGATATTTCAGGTCATCAAATGGACATATTGACAAGATCCGCCCTAAGTGTGCGATCAATTGAGATAAGTGTAAACAAATTGCCAGAGATCTTAATAATGCCACCCCAAAGAAGGTATATTATTCAGGCGTTGCATATCAAATGGCAACAATGGACGCTAATTCTGAAAGATATGATACTTCATACAACGAGTTTGGCTTGAGTTGAGATTAGGTGCCTGTCACAAATGCGTGACAAGAGTTACGTTAGTTCTCTACTATATGAATAACAATTTTTTAACTGGCCTGTATGCAATTATATCTGACTATTCTTTGAATTTCTACTTTATGCAGATAGGTACACGTCTATAGGTGATGTTTCATAGATTATGTTGCTGGTGCTATACGTTTTCTTCACTAAAAAAGAAAATATTCCACCATGATACTTTCTAAAATTGTCATACAATGGTATACCATATAGCCACGGGCAATATTTGGAGTAGTGGAGTAGAATATTAGGTACTTGCGCATTTTTCTTTCAACACCATATCCCCTATGTGAAATTGAGTGAGTTTTCAGTCTTTGTTCAATTTTCATTGTGCCTTGCTATAACAATTTTTATTAGGTATGTAATATGACAATAATAGGAACACTGGTGAGCCTAATATTGTCACGTAAGTCTCTAACAAAAACTTACTAACAATAAATGCATTTGTGCTCATATTATTAATATACCTGAAACATACGCGACACACATCTCTATTTCCTTATAGTGAAAAACATGAATTATATCTATAAGGCAACTACTCCTAAGGTGGAAATATTTGGTACACCTACCTTAATCAAAAATGTAGTTGTAATTGAATTTACTTCAATAAAAGCACACAAATAATTTAAAAGTAATATTTTTGCCTTTCACAGAACTTAATTAAATTTTAAATAGATTTTAAGCGTTTCTTATGATTACTGTTTCTAATTTCGTTTTCAAGATAAACACTATTCAATAGGGTCGTTCAGTGAAATTCCAATAACCATATTTATGCGCATTTTCATGAAGTATTACTTACATATACAAAAAAAATTTCAACTTAATTGGATGAGAATTGAAAAAGTTACGCGCCTTCAAAGATTAAAATATTTCATGCACTCAAAATTCATCGTTGTGACGTCATTGGGTCTGTCGGCGAGCCCAGACCGGCTGGCGGCTGTACAGCGACAGCGCCCAGCATACGTTTGTAATACGTTCAATTGCTTTGGTTGACGCTATCTTTTGTTTGATCGGGTGGTCTTTTCTAACACATTCAAAAATCCAGATTCTTCTACATCATCAGGAGTACAAGCTATAAGATATTTGATTTTGGATTGAAATTCGAATAAATAATTTTAAATGTTCGACTAATTTTGGAACGGTTTTTTTAATTATTGAGCAAACTGTTGATATATACAGAAATCGTCTGCTATAATTGTATGTGGAAGATTTTCATTTTTTTCAAAGTTACAAATATTTCAATTTTTGTCAACTTTGTAGCAAGCAAGCATATTAATTATAAATAATGAGTGACTGGGTATACCGATATAAATTTTCGGATTATTTTCTATAAGAAAAGCAGTTCGCTTTTCTACAGGTTCCTTGTTGAATGATCCGAACTCGAACGACTGGTTAAGGAGTAACATTATTTTGGGATATGTTTTAATGGCATTTGTTTCTGCCTTCCCTTAGTGGCTGCCTTAGTATATTGCACTCAACATATTTTGATATAACTTTGGCCTTTATATTGACTTGGACTCACTTATCTGTCTTCCAACGTTCCCTCTCTCGTTGTCTTTAGTACATTCTAGTTCTACTTGCGAAACATTGGTGGTAGATTCGCTGCTTGGTGACGAACATCGAGTTTTTTTTGTGCTGGTACTAGGTTCATCTAAATCTCATTTTCGTTGTCTTAAGGAAAACATTCCGAGGATCTCTAGCGTGTAAAGCTTGTTGGTCTTTTTGACAAACAAAAATGTGCGGAACTACTTCCGGTTTCATCTTAAGTTTTAGATCTTTCATTAGTTTGTAACACATGTAATTTTCAACATCTTCCTCAAACTTAAACAAAATATACAAGACTTAGATACACATTTGAAGTAGGGATATTTTGTAGGCTAAGTACCCACGATTTTCTACGCAAAATACAGAAATGTGAGACACAAAGAACTAGATAATATAATATAAAACAATTTTTTCTACATAATCAAAATACATATGAATTTTGGTTACATCAAAGGACTGAAAACAGCCTTTCATATGTTCCACATATCAATGAGAATTGATTTCTCCAATGCTTTTATAATTGTTAGGTATATGATTAATTCAGTATTTGGATTAAAAAAATCTACTTGTATCTCTTACGTTTTAGTCTACCAGTACCAGCAAAATCTGCTAACAACTGACGTCAATATACCTTTAGAATGGCATTCACAAATGCGGATTCTTGATAATAGTACAATTCACTTAGTTATCAAAATACCTATATATTAAAATGGTCCTCACAGAGTACTTTGTTGACTTATCGCTCACAAATTCATTCCTACGCATAGCTCTCTGCCACAATTTCCTGATTTTTATATTTCGTGGCAAACCAATAAAAAATCAATCAGGAGTGGTCACCGTCATATTTTCACATTGGGGAACCATACAATATTTATTTTCTTCATCTGTCCTCCTACCATTATTATACTCAGTATCAACGAATTCGAATAACTTGGTAAGTATTCAGTGTCGATGAAACAATTAAATAAATTATCCAATAGACGCGTATGCAGTTCACAAAGCTTGCACAGCAAGTAGGATGCGCCGCAGCGTTATTATTTACCAAGCACCCGTACAATGCGTGGCCAAGATGCCGCGCCGCGCCGGTCGGAGAGGTGTAGTGACGTCGCACACTCGCAAGTGCCGAGCGTTTTCAATTTGCAGCACTTTGATAATTTATTAGAATATGAAATCGAACTCAGAAAATTCTGAAATTTTGCACAGCTGCTAAACCCAATATGCCCTTTTAGAATATGCTTTAAAAAAATATGCTGAACGAGCCTATTTAATATAAGTTTGTGTTTGGACACGACCAAATACTATATTGGTGACTCGTCATGACCTCTTCTGTAGAATCAAACATCAAAAATTGCATAGCACGCAAGGGAAAACTTCAGTACTCAGCGCACACCTTTGGGAGTCTAGACCACAGTATAAAGGGCCCCACAGACATCGTTCTTTTTCATCAGGTTTGCACGACGTGCTAACCGATCACACTCATTTCGGTCCGTGTGTGCCGAAAAATCGTCGTTCCAAAAAATCTGTCAGAGCTTGATTTTACTCGTCGGTTTCGAACGCCATCGTGCAACTCGGTAAATGTGTGGCCGTTCATCGTGCAATCACGACGGAATTTTGCAGTGTCGTTCTGGTTGCCTTCGAGTAAGCGTATCTAGGGTTAGCGACACCTATCAAAAATGTGCGATACACGGCAAAATAGCAAACAATTTATGATGGAATTCATACACATGTATAGGAGTTTTCCGTCTCTCTGGAAAGTCAAATCCGCTGAGTATGCAGACAGAGACAAGAAAAATAAGGGCTACGGAGAACTGTTGAAAAAATGGAGAGATATACACCCCTCTGCAAATACAGATTCAGTGAAAAGGAAGATTGACTCCATTCGCGGATCGTTCAAGAAGGTGTTAAAAAAACGTTGTTTCTTGCTGTATTTCACTTTAATAGCTAGAGCCGCCGCCAATGCTAAAGTATTATCCATGTTAACGGACCAAAAATTTGCGAGAAACTGAAAGAAAACCGAATAGTGTGTGGAGGTATCGTTCCATCGGTTGGCACGTCGTGCAAACCTGACGAAAAAGAACGATGTCTGTGGGGCCCTTAAGGGTTCAAGTTCCTCGGAATAATAAATTATTAAATAATCGCTTGTCTCTTACCTGATCACAGATTATATCCCATTTCTTTTCGTAGTCGTAGCTTTTCAGTAGTTTCGCTTTGTCTGGAGGGAGGTCCATCGAAGCCTGCAACAAAAGAATACTGTTGGTTACTTCGGATGGTTCGCTAAATAGAAACATTGTTAATGCCAACACATCATTATACAGGGTGACTTCATAAATACGGCATTCCATTCAACATTATGACGTAAAATTGGTAACTCTGACAACACTGATGTTAGCGTTTTTGAATTCTGTATGTTCAAAAACCTCCAAGTATTGAATTTCACCTCTCCAGCTGTGGCAGTTTTGGAAATATTTAAGCGTTGAAATTGCGAGATCTTACTAAATTCGGCATGCGCAATTCATTGCAATAAATATAAGTAGAGGATTCTATTTAAAAAAAATTAAAATCGGGGAGACGTTTAAAAATTTGGAAAAATAATTTATAACTTGGCAACGTCGCAAACGCGAAAAAAAATTACAAGGAGAGATAAGGTCTTAGTAGATATTTCAATTTAAAATAAAAAATACAGGGTGTTATATTTAAAAAAACAAAGTAAAATGACCATCAAGTTGCCGTAATTTAAAATTCTGCCAAAAACATCCTGTAGATACAAATTGCTGGTAACATCCAAAATAATAACCAATTAATATTCAATTAAAATATATCAATTTGGACGTATTACTTACGACCTTGCAAATCCGGAAATTAATAGAAAATAAATTATAACTTGGCAACGTCGCAACCGATCCCAAAAATATGTTAGAGTTGAATAGAGATCAATGATGGAAACTAGAAGAATTTAAGAAAAAGTTATAGTTCCACATAAAAAAATCAAGTTGATCACTATCCTACTTTCCCGCAACACCCTGTATATTTCAAAATATTTTTAGAGTATGCGTCTTAAGTAACCAAATAACTTTTGTATTTGACATTTTCTTCTATCAGGTATACCTTGCGATATATCTAAGAATTACACACTAACTGGACTCATATTTAAAAATGTTAAACAAGCCATGTTATAGTTTCCGAAAACCGTAATGGTTTTTCGGCAGAAGAACCTCAGGAAATGCTAAGAGTTTCAGACATCGGTATTGCTCTTGTAGGGCAAGTGAGAGGATGTTCGGCTGGAATAGAAAAATGCAAGATATTCATTATCATCATCATAGACACAATGTCTTAACAGACATGTTGTGAACTCGTAAAATGCATTAAGTCGGAGCTAGAGTATTGCCGACACGAATATTATCAATAGTTTTGAGTACTGTAGCTCGCCATCGTTCGCGATTTGCTGTCAATTCAGTGGCGCTCTTGATACTCATATCTAGCAACTGTTTCGTCGTATCCACCCAACGTGTAGGGGAACGGCCACGGCGCCGCCCACTCGGGGCGTGACCCTGAACTACAAGTTTCTCTATATTATCGCTTCTGTGAATATGTCCGAAGAATGTAAGCATTCTCAACGACACAATGGAAGATAGTCTCTTTGGATTACCGAGCTCATCCCGTATGGAAACATTAGTTCGATGGGCGGTATAAGGAATTCTCAGCATTCTCCTCCACGTCCACATTTCAAAAGCATCTATGCGAGCCCGATCTGCCTTTTTAACAGTCCAAGTTTCCGAGGCATACAAAAATATGGAGAACACAAGAGACTGAACCAGTGACATTTTGGTAGCTTTAGTGATGTTATGGTCACGTCATATTTTAGTAAGCTTTATCATGGCCACCCATGCCTGTTGGATGCGCCGTCGAATCTCATTCTCACGATATTACGATGGCACAATCAAAACACACTTAAAATGTTGACAGTTGCCACCACCCTATTTGGTACGATCAGCCACTCCCCAAAAAATTGAAAAAAGGTATCAGGAAGCTTCAAAACACGAACTAGAAGGATTTTAAAAAATCATTTCTCATTATTACTTCGTCGACATTTGTACATTTTTTGGTTGTAAAACTGAAAAATTTGTTGTATTCGTAATGGGCTGTCCATTGACCTGTGGATGAAATACCTAGCGGCATAATAATTTTTAGGTCCATCCGAACATTGCCTTGCTCGTTATAGAAACCAAGGGAGAATTTGTGACGTATACATGTACGAGTATTATTGTTCCAGGTCGTAACGCAAAAATTATTGAATTGATTTTAATGAAATTTTGACACCGTATTATACTATCGCGGCGAGGATGGAAAACGCGTATGTTTTGGAGAAATCGTGTCAGGGGCGGCGCAGCAATAATAAAAAAATCTAAAAATTTAAAAACAGCTAAAACTTTGTTTTTAGGCGTTTTAGGGGTTCCTGGTCATTTTCTACTTTTTTTGGGCGGGGTAAAATTGGGGCGGTTGAGGGGTGAGGGGTTGTAAAACTGAAAAATGTGTTGTATTCATAATAGTTTATCCAATGACCCATGGATATTATTCTCTAAGTCCATTGAACATTGGCTGGCCTATTACAGATACCAAGATGTTAGATATTTTTTTTTTTTTTTTTCGGGCGGGTGGACGATGATTTGGTTGCAAGGGGATTTTGGACTCTACCTTCATGTAATGGGAAAACAATAAAATGGTATCATTATTATGTGTGGGAAGTACTAGTAGTAAAAAATTTTCGGATCCTCATAGATCTTCATCTTCACCCTAAAAATCTAAAATCGTTATCTTACTTCCTATATGAGCGAAAACTCGTATCGTGTATAGTTTGAGGGTGCCAATGTCAAATCCGGCCGTTGTTTTGAGTTGGAGGCTCAGGAATAGAAAATCAAAAATTTTCGGGTCCTCATAGATCTTCAGGTTCCCCTAAAAATGTAAAAGCGTTATATGACTTCCTATATGGGCGAAAACTCGTATCGTGTATACACCGAGGGTGCCAATGTCAAATCCGGTCGTTGTTTTGAGTTGGAGGCTCAGGTAAAGTAAATCAAAATTTTTAGGATCATCATAGATCTTCAGGTTCCCCCTAAAAATCTAAAATCGTTATCTGACTTCCTATATGGGCGAAAACTCGTATCGTGTATAGTTTGAGGGTGCCAATGTCAAATCCGGCCGTTGTTTTGAGTTGGAGGCTCAAGTAAAGAAAATCAAAAATTTTCGGATCCTCATAGATCCTCAGGTTCACCCTAAAAATCTAAAATCGTTATCTGACATCCTATATGGGCGAAAACTCGTATCGTGTATTGTTTGAGGGTGCCAATGTCAAATCCGGCCGTTGTTTTGAGTTGGAGGCTCAAGTAAAGAAAATCAAAAATTTTCGGGTCCTCATAGATCCTCAGGTTCACCCTAAAAATCTAAAATCGTTATCTGACTTCCTATATGGGCGAAAACTCGTATCGTGTATAGTTTGAGGGTGCCAATGTCAAATCCGGCCGTTGTTTTGAGTTGGAGGCTCAAGTAAAGAAAATCAAAAATTTTCGGATCCTCATAGATCCTCAGGTTCACCCTAAAAATCTAAAATCGTTATCTGACATCCTATATGGGCGAAAACTCGTATCGTGTATTGTTTGAGGGTGCCAATGTCAAATCCGGCCGTTGTTTTGAGTTGGAGGCTCAAGTAAAGAAAATCAAAAATTTTCGGGTCCTCATAGATCCTCAGGTTCACCCTAAAAATCTAAAATCGTTATCTGACTTCCTATATGGGCGAAAACTCGTATCGTGTATACACCGAGGGTGCCAATGTCAAATCCGGCCGTTGTTTTGAGTTGGAGGCTCAGGTAAAGTAAATAAAAAATTTTCGGATCCTCATAGATCTTCATCTTCACCCTAAAAATCTAAAATCGTTATCTGACTTCCTATATGGGCGAAAACTCGTATCGTGTATAGTTTGAGGGTGCCAATGTCAAATCCGGCCGTTGTTTTGAGTTGGAGGCTCAAGTAAAGAAAATCAAAAATTTTCGGATCCTCATAGATCCTCAGGTTCACCCTAAAAATCTAAAATCGTTATCTGACTTCCTATATGGGCGAAAACTCGTATCGTGTATACACCGAGGGTGCCAATGTCAAATCCGGCCGTTGTTTTGAGTTGGAGGCTCAGGCTAAAAAAATCAAAAATTTTCGGATCATCATAGATCTTCAGGTTCACCGTAAAAATCTAAAATCGTTATCTGACTTCCCATATGGGCCAAAACTCGTATCGTGCATACATCGAGGGTGCCAATATCAGATCCAGCTGTTGTTTTGAGTTGGAGGCTCAGGCTAAAAAAATCAAAAATTTTCGGATCATCATAGATCTTCAGGTTCACCGTAAAAATCTAAAATCGTTATCTGACTTCCCATATGGGCCAAAACTCGTATCGTGTATAGTTTGAGGGTGCCAATATCAGATCCAGCTGTTGTTTTGAGTTGGAGGCTCAGGCTAAAAAAATCAAAAATTTTCGGATCATCATAGATCTTCAGGTTCACCGTAAAAATCTAAAATCGTTATCTGACTTCCCATATGGGCCAAAACTCGTATCGTGCATACATCGAGGGTGCCAATATCAGATCCAGCTGTTGTTTTGAGTTGGAGGCTCAGGCTAAAAAAATCAAAAATTTTCGGATCATCATAGATCTTCAGGTTCACCGTAAAAATCTAAAATCGTTATCTGACTTCCTATATGGGCCAAAACTCGTATCGTGCATACATCGAGGGTGCCAATATCAAATCCAGCTGTTGTTTTGAGTTGGAGGCCCAGGCTAAAAAAATCAAAAATTTTCGGATCATCATAGATCTTCAGGTTCACCGTAAAAATCTAAAATCGTTATCTGACTTCCCATATGGGCCAAAACTCGTATCGTGTATAGTTTGAGGGTGCCAATATCAAATCCAGCCGTTGTTTTGAGTTGGAGGCTCAGGCTAAAAAAATCAAAAATTTTCGGATCATCATAGATCTTCAGGTTCACCCTAAAAATCTAAAATCGTTATCTGACTTCCCATATGGGCCAAAACTCGTATCGTGTATAGTTTGGGGGTGCCAATATCAAATCCGGCCGTTGTTTTGAGTTGGAGGCTCAGGCTAAAAAAATCAAAAATTTTCGGATCATCATAGATCTTCAGGTTCACCCTAAAAATCTAAAATCGTTATCTGACTTCCTATATGGGCCAAAACTCGTATCGTGTATAGTTTGGGGGTGCCAATATCAAATCCGGCCGTTGTTTTGAGTTGTAGGCTCAGGCTAAAAAAATCAAAAATTTTCGGATCATCATAGATCTTCAGGTTCACCCTAAACATCTAAAATCGTTATCTGACTTCCTATATGGGCCAAAACTCGTATCGTGTATAGTTTGAGGGTACCAATATCAAATCCAGCCGTTGTTTTGAGTTGGAGGCTCAGGCTAAAAAAATCAAAAATTTTCGGATCATCATAGATCCTCAGGTTCACCCTAAAAATCTACTATCGTTATCTGACTTCCAATATCGGCGAAAACTCGTATCGTGTATAGTTTGAGGTTGCCAATGTCAAATCTGGCCGTTGTTTTGAGTTGGAGGCTCAGGTAAAGAAAATCAAAAATTTTCGGATCCTCATAAGATCCTCAGGTTCACCATAAAAATCTAAAATCGTTATCTGACTTCTTATATCGGCGAAAACTCGTATCGTGTATAGTTTGAGGGTGCCAATGTCAAATCCGGCCGTTGTTTTGAGTTAGAGGCTCAAGTAAAGAACATAAAAAATGTTCGGGTCTTCATAGAAAAACCAGTTTTCTTTGAGCTTCTCAATTTTTCTGGAATCACTAGTCGGGAAAAACCCTAACCCAAGCGGAGATTTAAATTTACAACAATACAGATCTGCTGCAAAATAAGGTCGGCAAAATTCAAATGTAATGACACTGGGGCATCACTGATATATTGTATTATTATTTACTATTCTGGTCGGTATAAGGATCTTACTTCCGCCCTCAGAGTAACAACTGAACATAGAGGTAGTAAACAACTAATTCTAATAGGCCGACATCTTTTCTTACGTTGTCATATCGACCACCAGATACGGCAATCATAATTGTTTACTATCGTCTTAATTGTATAGTATCCAGAAATATTCCATTCTACGTTAAAAAAGACGGTATTTTGATGGTACAGGAATGATTACAGCAAAATCAATAGATATGTTGACCTCTACTGCGTTACTGCATGTTTCTTCATCATAAACGCAAATTCTGTTTTACATAAATTTTGAGGAGAGTTGGCAACGCCTATGTAATTTTCCTGCGATTTGTTTACGGTAACCTCCGACTGTCAAACGTTTGTTTTGGTTGTGCGTCTTTTATGCTTGGTCAGTAAAATCGAATTCGCTATTTGTTGGTAGCTGTAGTGAAGCTTTACGGACTTGCTGTGCTATATTCGAGTGTAGTTTAACAGTTTTTCGAGATGGGTCAGTGCAGAGCAGTGTTCGTAACATGGGTTGCATTGGAAGAATTGTCAGGTTAGTTGGCAATGTTTGGGGGCTGAAGTGTCAAAAGATGATGGCTTTGAGCACGCCATGCTGAAGTGGTTTGTTTACTACCTCTATGTTCAGTAGTTACTCTGAGCTTCCGCCCTACCCTCTTGGTTGTATACGTACTCCAACAGTCAGTCACGGGCTACGATCTTTGGAGGATTTTGCCGTTTGCCTTGCATTATGTTAGCATGAGCGGAAACAGGCCGTTAGTATGCAGGAAACGAGCCCGATACGGGGATACAGACGAAGCAAAGGTGCCTCGTTACTCGACATACAGTACGGATTACGAATGTATGGATATATGTATTATAGTGAGACTGATATTATTTTTAGATCCTGCGTTTAGCGGTTTCCGATTGTACATACAATGAGCGCGGTGGAGCAGGGTCAGTTGTTATCAAAAAGTGGAAAAGCTGTTACAGAAAGAAATTGGGAATATAAATACATACAGGGTGGGCCAATAGTGCGTGGACGGAAGATTGTGGGCTTACTAAAATATATTTTAGAAACCTGTCACTTGATCATGGTAGAGAACCTTGAGGGCTATAACATAAAAATAAGTTCACTTAAATTTTGACGTTTATACAGGGTGATTCATATCAAACATACATTTTTTTGAATGGAACCTTCTATATATTATTGCATATTTGGATTCCTTGGTCAATTCTAGTGTGACTTTATGTATCATACATGGAACTTTAAACGAATCGTTTAGGCGCAATTCACTCAGTAGGTATCAGAAAAAAATTGAATATCGCAGCGATTATAAAACTTAGAGAAGGCTGTGACTTTGCGATACGACTAAGCATGAAATGCGTCAACTTAGGTCAGAAGGCATAATTTGAATTCTATTTGTACTTGGAGCAATCAGTAGATTAATTAAGGGAACTTCAATCGCAGACAACTTAATTTTTTCAAATGGGAATGCCTATTTTGGTTTATAGAATCAAATGTAAAATTTGATTACACGTGGTATTTGTTGCTGCATCGGATTTTCGAGAAAAGTTTAAAAACATGGCCTCGAGTGGCTTGACCCTGTACTTCCAACAAATTCTCGGTTATTAAAAAATTTTGGAATTGCCAAATCAAATCTAAAATGAAAATAGAAAAAGAGGGAGCTTCGAAATATTTGAAAACAAAATTAGCAGTATTTAAAAATTACGCTTTTTTATCCAAAGTTTTCACGTGAACACGGGTACCTACGTCAAAAATAAATATTTAAGGGAAATGTATTAAGAATTATTATTCTTTGTAAGTAACTATATGTTGGCTATAATAAATATGCTCAGTCGGTGTGACAAAGATAGCTATAAATTTTGGAATAATAGGGTACTTGCAGAGGTCGTGAAATCGCCTCGGGAGTATACATAGCGTCAGAAAAACCATATCAAGAAGCAGTAGGAAACAAAAAACATGATTTTACTGACGGCCAAAAAAATATATTTGCAAAATAAAATAAGGATATATTCAAATTTTTCCACGTGACTTGAAACAAGGGCTGACGTCACAGATATCTTATCGATGTCGACAATCGGTACTGCTATAGGTTTGCCAACTGCGCATGCGACTAGAGATGATCTAAATTCTTTAACAATGCGACTCAATTTTAACGTCATATTTGAAACAGGCAATTAACCCACTATCATTTTCGTTGCAATACATTTTTATGACTGATAGGTATCACAGTTGATCCTGTTTATGACCGAGATTCGCAACTAATCGAAGCCATCATTTTATTTCGGCGCATCCCATTATGAATGAATCCAAAGATAGAATCTAATTCAAGCCCATCCCTACAAAGTGAATTAGTAATCTAGCCTATCTTTTATTCTTTTGACTTTTGTACTTTTGTGTGTGACTGTGTTTTGTGGTTATAATGATCAATGTCAAAATGTTAGGTAAGCACTGGCTATCGATATCGAATATGAATACTTTACATCCCATCACTATACGATATCACTGACGTCAGAGGTTGTTTGCGCGGCATTTTCCGGCATTTGAAATAATTTTTGGAATATCTCTCACAGCCGATTCCAAAAAACCAAACAAGTGATTCTGTCATGCTTACTAGGCTCTAAGGAACGCGTAAACGACATAATATTTTTTTCTGCAAGTACCCTATTGCAATGAATCACCTCATTTAGGTTAAGATACTATTTCTACTCGATGATCATTTGAAGTGCGCGAATTTCAATATTTAAATAAAGTATGTGTTTGTCTAAGATGCTATCTTTATCTGCATCGTGTCCCGCAGACATATTTTTACGGTCAGGATGGGCATTTCTTCTCCTTGTTTGCATCTAGGTTTCATTTTCAGATAACAGTACAGCGAGGCGTATTGCTTACTTATTATTTATGCTTGTATAGGCGCCAGTTTCTTGAACCCAAGCCGTCGACTCACAGGCGACAAATAGACGCTCCTGTGTTTTTCTTTTAGACTTTGACGTTATTTATTACTCATCTAATATATCACAAGAAGTATTGTCTTTATATATGAAATTTAACCTAATTAAAGCATATTTTAGGGGTATATGTATATCGGGAACGACTAGCGAATTACTCACAAATTTGGACGGTATTTTAGGGATCATATGTGAGTGAGGTATCCTAGTAGCCACACATTTTTGTGGCTACTAGGGTACCTCACTGTTGAGTGTTCATGATCGTTTAATTTCGTATGCTGTGCTAATAAAATGTTCACGGATGATACGTATTAGATATTATTTATATTCCGTAAAATTAAAATTGATTAATGCATCAATAGATTTTTATTTCATCTCCCTAAAATACCTAATACTCCACTGTTTCACTTGCTCTTTAATATCTTCTTTTTTATTTTAATACTATTAGCATTTTCCTTTTCTCTTGCATCAACGTCCTTCACGAAGGTATTCCAAAAAATGGTGAAAGCACACACAACTTCATACCCCGCTACCCACCCCAAGACTGAGGTCTGGATACGCCCCTGCTTCCAACCACCCTGTCCGAGACCATATCCTACCTCGATTAATTTTAACCACTCCAAAAAAAAAAATAGAAAATGATTAGAGATCCCTAGAGTATCCAAAACCAGAGTTTAAGCGGCTATTATATTGAACTGAGTATTGTGATCGGGAAAATTATCGATTTTGAGATAAGTCGCTTTTTGGGTGTTTTATGATGTCTACATAACGAAAATCCACGTAACTCATTTCCGTCGGTCTGTCTGTATGCGTCTTTCTAGCCACGTAATCTCACCAACCGCTGCACGGATTTTGATGAAATTTGGGCAGCGATATGCTGTGGGGTCGTAGTAGGTAATGTTCCTATAATTGTGAAAATCTAGGCATGGGCGGCGGAGTAATTAGCAAAAACCAACAAAAAATTAAATATTGCTCAAACTTCGCTTTTAGGCGTTTTAGGGGTTCCTGATCATTTTCTCCTTTGGGGTTGTAAGATTAAAAAATGTGTTGCTTTCATAATAGACTGTCCACTGACCTGTGAAGGAAGACCTAGCGACATAAATAACTTTTTTAGGTCCTCCGAACATTGCCTTACCTAGTACAGAAACCAAAAGGCTTAGAATGGAGAAGTTTCCTAAAAAATGAATTTTGGAAAATTCATTATTATCTGATAGTCTATTTCTTCACTTGAAAAATGCCGAAAAAATCATCTGAATATTCCAAAAAACGGCGGAGTTATTCAATTTTATATTTGCGTAAAGCGACCGCGGCGGTGAAATGGCGTATGACGTCACATGCCTTGAATTGTACGCAGCAGCCACAGTCTGGTCGGGACTCCGCTATGCATACGCTGCGCTGTACAGACGCCAGTATATTTTTGAAGTATGCAGGAAAGTTACGTTCGTGGTGATTCTAGTAATCTTCCTAAAGTGGACATAATTATAGACTTTTACTTCCCACACCCATAGGTGAGGGGAGTATTGTGATCGCGAAAATTTTCGATTTTGAGATAATACGCTTTTTGGGTGTTTTATGATGTCTACATAACGAAAATCCACGTCACTCATTTCCGTCGGTCGGTCTGTCTGTATGCGTTTTTCTAGCCACGTAATCTCAGCAACCGCTGCATGGATTTTGATGAAATTTGGGCAGCGATATGCTGTGGGGTCGTAGTAGGTAATGTTCCTATAATTGTGACAATCGGGGCATGGGCGGCGGAGTAATTAGCAAAAAACAAAAAAATTAAATATTGCTCAAACTTCGTTTTTAGGCGTTTTAGGCGATCCGGATCATTTTTTCCTTTTTTTGGTGGGGGTGAAATTGGGGTGGTTGGGGGGTGGTGGGGTTGCAAAATTGAAAAATATGTTGCTTTCATAATAGACTGTCGACTGACCTGTGAAGGAAGACCTTGTGACATAAATAACTTTTTTAGGTCCTCCGGACATTGCCTTACCTATTACAGAATGGAGAAGTTTCCTAAAAAATGAATTTTGGAAAGTTCATTATTATCTGCTAGTCTATTTCTTCACTTGAAGAATGCCGAAAAAATCATCTGAATATTCCAAAAAACGGCAGAGTTATTCAATTTTATATTTGCGTAAAGCGACCGCGGCGGTGAAATGGCGCATGACGTCACATGTTGTTAATTGTTCGCGACAGCCACAGTCTGGTCGGGACTCCGCTATGCATACGCTGCGCTGTACAGTATGCGATATTTAGACTTGAGTGGAACAACGAAGGTGTTTGTTGTAACGGGCAGACGCCAGTATATTTTTGAAGTATGGAGGAAGGTTACGTTCGTGGTGATTCTAGTAAGCTTCCTAAGGTGGATCTCGACATAATTATGGACTTTTACTTCCCACACCGATGGGTGAGGGGAGTATTGTGATCGTGAAAATTTTCGATTTTGAGATAATACGCTATTGGGTGTTTAATGATTTCTACATAACGAAATCCACACAATTCATTTCCGTCGGTCTGTCTGTACGCGTTTTTCTAGCCACGTAATCTCAGTAACCGCTGCATGGATTGTTATGAAATTTGGGCAGCGTCATGCTGTGGGGTCGTAGTAGGTAATGTTCCTATAAGTTCGGAAATCGATGCATGGGCGGTGGAGTAATTGGCAAAAAAACAAAAATTTTAAATATTCCTCAAACATTGTTTTTAGGCTTTTTAGAGGTTCCTGATCATTTTCTACTTTTTTTGTGTGGGGGTGATATTGGGGTGGTTGGGGGGTGGGAAGTTGTAAAACTGAAAAATTATTGTATTCATAACAGGCCGTCCACTAATTTGTGAAAGAAAGGCCTAGTGTCATAATACACTTTTTTAGAACATTACCTTGGCTATTACGGATCGTCGACTTAGAATTTTCTGATGTATACATGCGAGAGTATTGCTTCTGATCATTCTGTATGGTGTAACTAGGAAACTACTGGATTGATTTCAAGTAAATTTTCACACAGTATTACTACCGCTGTGAGAATGGAAAATCTCTATGATTTTTAAAAATCGTGTCGCAGCAGCGGCGCAGCAATAATAAAAAACTGTAAAACTGTCTGTAGTAAAGATAATACCTGTGAAGGAAAGACATGAGGCATAAGACACTTTTAGGGGGAGGGCTCCCGATGAATTGGTTGCAAGGGGATCTCAGACTAAAGCTTCATGCAATGGGAAAACAATAAAATAGCATCATTATTATGTGTGGGAAGTACTGAGTCAATCCACTTGACTTCATGTTTTATTTAGTTTCATTGCCACTAACACAATTTTCAAACCCCTAAAAACTGTATTATGCCGCTAGGTCTTTCTTTCACAGGTTAGTGGACAGCCTAATATGAATGCAACAAAATTTTTCAGTTTTACAACCCCTTACCCCCCAACCTGCCCCATTTTCACCCCCATCCAAGAAAACGTAGGAAATGATCAGGAACCCCTGAAACGCCTAAAAACGAAGTTTGAGGAATATTTGAAATTTTTTGCTTTTTCCAAATTACTCCGCCGCCCATGCGCATATTTTCAAAATTATAACAGCATCACCTACTATGACCCCACACCATATCGCTGTCCGAAAATCATCACATTCCATGCAGCGAGGCTATAAGAACGCCAAGAGACAGACAGACCGACAGAGACTGACACCGACAGATAAACAGACCAACGGAAATGAGTGACGTGGATTTTCGTTATTTAAATTAAAATTGAATTTAAATTTTCGCGATCACAATACTCCCCTCACCTATCGATGTGGGAAGTCAAATAAAAAATTGTCTAGAAACGATGTCCCATCCGATAAATAAATAAAACAAATATGGTGTACTTAAACGGTAGTTTTCATAGCATCGCATCGTATCATGGCCGACTCCACACTAGGCCTTAGATGTGGCAACGTGGCTTAGCTGTCAAATAGGGGTCCGGTTACCGTAAATTGTAGTTTCAGAATAATAATTATTACATATGTATTAAGAGTTCATCTCAGTTGATAAATTAAGAAAAATACTTTTTAGAACTACTACTACTACTACTACTACTAAAACCACTTACATCTGATGTCTGTTTTATCACAGTCAGACACTACAAAATAAAAATAAACGCAACCTGTTTCCTGCTGCCACTTCCACTTCCACTTAAATGAACACTCAATTTACTTTGTAAATTGTCACTTGAGCTAGAAAAATTCAGTATTAGGTCACTGTGAAGCCATTCTTGCTGGTCTTAATTCCCTTTCACTATCAAATCTTTTCGTAGGTATGCCCAGATGCATGCCCAGATGAGTTCTATTAACTGTCTTTTTCTGTGATATTTGGGAGGCCCAGAAAACATTGTAGGTACCACATTGTGCTTTAAAATAGGTCTTATCCTTTGAAATGTTTGTAAATTATTGTCTTTATTCTTATAAATATAACCAGCCCTTACGAGGAATACCGTTCACCCACTTCTGGTTATGTCCTTTATTGGAAGCACAATTGCTAGTGCAACCTGGTACTACACACTTTGCAGGCATGTTTTATCTTTATAGCTTCGTTTGTGCAGGTAAATAATTAGAAACACATTAAAAATCACCTTCCACTCTTCTTGTTTACTCTGGAATGGTATGGTTGGTATGTCCTTTATTGGAAGCACAATTGCTAGTGCAACCTGGTACTACACACTTTGCAGGCATGTTTTATCTTTAGAGTTTCATTTGTGCAGGTAAATAATTAGAAACACATTAACAATCGCCTTCCAATCTTCTTTTTCACTCTGGAAGGTTATGTTTGGTATGACCTTTATTGAAAGCACAATTGCTAGTGCAACCTGGTACTACACACTTTGTAGGCATCTTTTCATCTTTATAGTTTCGTTTGTGCAGGTAAATAATTAAAAACACATTAAAAATCACCTTCCAGTCTCCTTTTTCGCTCTGGAAGATTACATTAACGACTTAACAACAAATAAAAGCTCGGCCCCCGATTCAGTGTTGCCATATTTCAATGCTCCGGCCTAGTGAGTAGAGTCGGCCATGATCGTATATCAAACCATCGTATCGCATAGCGCGTAGTGGAAATGAGCACTACTATAAAGGCATATCTCGAACTAGTCGTGGAACGAGCTCGCGGCGACCTGCAATCTGGTTTAGAACCCAGAAAAAAGTTATGAGAAGATTACAAGTTGGTTAGCATTTGAGAATCCATCTCTGGCCATCGGTAATAAAGAAAGGCAGCGAATTGCGTTTGCGATGCAATTACACGATTCCTTCGGGCCCCATCAATAAATTTTCGTGTAAATTGGAAAAACCTGCCTAATTGAATGATTGTTAATAACGAGAAAAATATTTATTATGTGTACATAATAATTAATACCACGAAAATAACGCCATTATACGTCTTCATCACTGTAAAGGATTATTTAATAAAGCGGAATGGTTGCATCGGAGGTTGAGTCGAATCAACTTGAATATGTTATTCATTTATGGTGAAATCGTGATTAAATAAAGTCGTAGAAAATGGAGTCACTTTTTTCTAATAAACAAATTCCATAACTGTTGCGTTTATTGTCACATCTATTTGCAGTCAAGTTGTTAGGAAAGCTTATTAAAAACCTTTAACCTGATAAAAAATGACGTACGTCGGTACGAGTAATAGGAACGAGCATAACATATTTTATTAAAAAAATATCTCGACTGCTTATAAACATTTGGAATGCAACTTATGAATTGAATTATGAAATGAACGTAGAACGTTTAGTTTTTCTTAATTGTGGGGTATCTCGTCGAGATATCAACGGGTCTGAGCCACTTTTACTACTTTACAAGATCAGAAAATTCCTGTAAAAATGACTCTTTTTTATCATGTAAACTTTGGATAATAAAAATCTTGATATACGTTAAGTATGTCTGATGTTCGATATGTTGGTTAGTTTCAAAACTTGATATTAAAAAGTGGGCTATTTAACGATAACAAGTTTGAATGAGAAATGTGCATCAAAATATAGTATAAATAGGGTTAAGAAATGGTTGAATAGAAAACATAAAATATACGAGGTAACAAAATAAACATTTAATAATGTTATAATTATCTTAGGTATAACTGGCGGGCCAGCCCAAAGGATCTGTCCGACACGGAATTCCCACCGAACCCAGGTCGTCCCTGCTGCGTTGCCAAGTGCAGGAGCCTCCTTATGTAGCGCGTCCAACGTCAATGTTGCTCCCAATGCCCACAAAGCATATTATCTCAAAATCGATAATCTTCGCGATCACAATACTCCCCTCACCTATCGGTGTGTATCGGAAGTAAAAGCTATTCTAGTACTAACGTTTAACAAAATAACAATGTACCCGACCAATGATATTACGAGACCAAAATATATGACGTTAGGCAACTGTATTTACTACGTACTATCACTTAGTATCATAGATATACTCAAATGAGCATTAAAACATTTATACACAACCACAATACTAGATATAGGCTAGGTGCCACAATAATTCCCAAACCAAACTAATCAGTCATGCGGCGGTCATATCTCAATTTAGCGCCAAAATGATACAACACTTCTATACCTTTTGATACCAAAAACTTGTTTACAAAGCGATTCAAACAGTCTCTACTAGAGTAGATAGCTTCCTTCATAAGACGCGCACAAGAATTCGTTGAACATGTACAGTATCAGTCACATATTCATCTGATTGACAAATTTCAACTAAATGGTTCTAATGTGTATGATGTGAATCTACATGTGTATGTACTAATAGTTCATTTGACAACTTCCCACCACGGATTTATCAAAATCCGCTGATTAAACGAAAAAACGCCAAGACACGTCAAAATATTTGTCCAGAGGGACAACTTTTTAACCAAAAACTATTTCGCCCCATTGTACCCTCTAGCCCCTTAGGGGAATCATTTCCAGTGTTTTTGCAACTGTCCCTCATTGCTTTGCCAATAATGGGCAGCATTTTGAACCCTTATTGCATGTTTTCTATACCGTGCCTAGATGCGACTAGCCAATCTTTGTACTCTTCATCTTGTCTGTTTTCACTGTACCATGCACTGGTGTGTTTGACTGCGTGCGGAACCGGCGCCGGCCTGCTTCTACCTGCCGAGGGGACTCGGCGCTGGCCAACGCACTCCAACGCTCCTAACTGCCGCTACTGTGCATGCCTACATAGGTATCTTGAATCTTTCACCCAGCCCGTAATTTAATTTGACAAAAAGGCCTGCAGGTTATAAATATACAAATAAATTGATAAAACGTTCGACAAATGTCCCACAAAATATATTTTGGTAGTCGCATTAAACGACTATACTTAGTCATATCTAAATATAGCCATTTCAAGAGCACACTACATAAGAAACAATAGGCCCCTTTCTGGGAATACCTACCACAGAAGATGACAGAGAAACCAATGACGGACGAAGCACGTAAAACAATGTTCATTTTTTTTCAATAGCTAGGATTCCGTTTTCACACGATGTCGGCAGTGTGCCAGAGCAAAGGAGGCCTTGATAATAGACCGCAGACCGTAACTGCGCAAGGTCAGGATCTGACCCCGACAGTGTGTGTGTGACCCCCGAGAGGCAGCACAGCATTTGGATGTTTCGAGATGTGATCATGATATGGATACGATAGGATAGGATGTACGGTACACTGAACGACTGGACCAAACGGTATTTCTATTGAATTTCTACAACAAAAAGGGTCATGTTCACTGCCTCCGCATCGGGCTTTGAAAGCCTCGCAGAAAATCTCAAATAATTTGTGTATCTGTTAGGAGCAAACACCGATTTCGGCCAATGGACGGAAAATATGGTCAAAACGCGTTTTGGCTGCTACCGTTTTGCCAATGTCCGAATTATCGCTTTCCGGCTATTCAGTGTAGCCCAGAACGCGTTTTGGGTCAACTACGATTGCCAGAACACGTTCTATATTCTACTACGAATAAATAAATCTCAATTATTTGCCGTGTTGTGTTACAATATTTCCTCTGAGCTTAGAATCCATAATTAAAATGAATAAAAACGAATAAAAAGCACTTGTAGATCTTAGGCCGTGAAAAAAAAAACTTAAAGAAACATACCTCACAATCTCTTATGTCCAGCTCCCACATGAGCGGAATGACTAATGTCAAATGACTCGTGGGTCATGCAAAAATAACGCAGTTCGGCTGTTTCGTCTGTCCTTCTTTCAATTAGCTTTTCGATATAGCCAATTTTTAAAATATCAGACCTTTTCAATCGTTGTCTTTGTTTCGAAGATATTGTATCACCGTTACTTTTACAAGCTTTTGCCGCCTTTACCTCTATGAGTGTTTGTTCGTATCTTTCTCTTGTACTAATAATATATAAAAATAATAACTACGATCATTGCTACCACTTATGACTTTTTGCAGTTCGTCATTAAAACATAACCTTAGGTCTTCCATGGCACTCTTAAGCTACTGTCTAACCCGCACAAAGATCAAATACTAAATGAATACACTAGCTCCAGAGGTATCGTTTACAAGCTGAGACACTCACAAAATCCACCACCCGTTATGGCAATCGCAGTAGAACAGGACGCGTTTTGGCAATCGTAGTTGAGCCAAAACACGTTCTGGGCTACATTAAACAGTCAGACAGCGATAATTCGGACATTGGTAAAATGGTAGCAGCCAAAACGCGTTTTGGCCATATTTTTCGTCCATTGGCCGAAATCGGTGTTTGCTCTTAACATATCCAGTAATAAAAATAACAGGTACAGCAAGCCGCAGTACCTGTTATTTTTTTTTGTGGGGGGGGGGGGCGGGTTAGAATATCGCCCATCGTATATCCTGCGTGTCGTAAAAGGCGACTAAAAGGACCCGAAACTACTGTCGGTATAAGCAGTAACCTCTTCTCAACCAACAGCTTTGTGTGGACGAGTTGAGTCAGGACACCTTCTTGTCTTTGGGGTGAGAAATTGCCCCTAAAGGCGGATGAATCAGTAGATACCATCTGGTCAACGGCATGAGGATGCAGAAAGCAAACAGGAAACTACTGCATTAAAGATCTTAAAGATATCCCAAGAGAAACTCGTAAAATGAGTAAATGCATTTTACGAGTTCACAACATGTCTGTTAAGACATTGTGACTATGATGATGACAGCAAGCCGCAATATAAATGAACAAAATTATCTAGTTAAAGTGTCTACTTGGATTTTTTTATAACTGAGCAGACCGCGCAGGCAGAGCCTAAATACCAGAGTACCGCGGCTGCTGTGAAAGGGTTATGTTAGGGGAAGTTTGTTAACGCGAGATTTGAATGGGCCAATACCGGCAGGCCCAATAAATACATCTTCTGGCAGTCCATTCCAAGCCTTGGATACCCTAGGAATGAATGTGCGGTTGTACGGCTCAGTTCTTGATGTATGAAGAACGACCGTCTTAGGATGAGATGCAGCAGTCGCACGGGTACATCTGATAGGAGCAGTGAGCGGCGGAACGATAGAGGATAGCTCAGAGGAGCAGATTCCGTTGGAATATCGGTAGACGAGTGAGAGGTCACCAACAACACGCCGGTGAGAAAGTGACAAGGTGGCGCGTTAAGGCCGGATCGCCAATTAGTCGAATTGCCCTTCTCTGGACGGCATCTAGTATAGACAGCGTAGTAGGGGCAGCAGCTCCCCAGACATGAGAGCAATACTCCAGGCAAGGTCTTATCTGGGCTTTATATAGCGTAAGGAGGTTACATGGTGAGAAATACTTTCTGGCTCTAAATAGGTACCCAAGCTTTTTACCAGCAGCTGTTGCAATTGACGCGACGTGTTCGTGCCAGATCAGATTTTCTGTAATGTTGGCTTCTAACAGCTTGAACGAGTGACTCCTTGGCAGAGCCTGGTTGTTCATTAGAACCTGGTGTTGGCTTGGGCACTTCTTGTTTGATAGCGTACAATACTGGGTCTTGGAGTCATTGAATTTAACCATATTCTTAAGCCCCCAAGCGGTAATGGTATCGAGACCCTTTGAAAGTGAAGCTGCCACTGCCACTCTTCTGCGTTCCAGCTCGACCACAGAGATCGGTCTATTGCTCATGATGCCTGCATGCAGCGTACTGTCATCCGCAAAACTATGGATTGGGTTTGTAGTGCTAGAGAGTAGATCATTAATATGAAGCAGAAACAATGTCGTCGGAGCCAATACCGATCCCTGCGGAACCCCGGGATTGATGCTATGGAAAGAAGAGGAAAAGCCGTCTACCACGACAGAGATTTTCCGACCTGAGACGAAGTCTGCGAGCCAATCGCAGAGCTTAACAGGGAGCCCATAAGACGGGAGCTTGTTTAGGAGAGCTGCATGCTACAGTTGATCGAATGCCTTTGAAATATCGAGAGCAACGACGTGAGCCTCGCCAAATGACTGGATGAGTTTGCTCCACACAAGTGTGATGTAAGCCAGGAGATCTCCAGTTGATCTTTGGTGTCGGAATCCATATTGTCTGTCGTTGATTAAGTGATGGAGCTCTAGGTATTTAATGAGCTCTTGGTTGACGCATCTCTCCATCACTTTACTGATTACAGAAAGCAGAGCTATAGGTCTGTAGTTGGTCGGATCAGTTTTGGATCCCTTTTTTGGCACCGGCTGGATGCAAGATGTTTTCCAGTCTTTTGGGAAAATGCCGGAATCGTAAGACATCCGAAAGAGGCGGGTAAATATGGGAGCGAGCTCCGGTGCGCACTTCTTGACAACAATGGAGGGGATCATGTCGGGCCCATTCGCCTTATTAATGTCAAGTGACTGCAGCACCTTCCGAACCATTTTTGTTCTGAACGTTATTTCGCTCATGGCTTGGGGTACTCTCGGTATGGATGGTAACTGGGCACTGGATGGGGCTTTTACAGTGAAGTTTGCTGCGAATGTCTTGGCAAATATTTCGGCCTTGTCCTTGGAAGCAGTTGCTATTGTTCCATCCGCACATGTGATCGGTGGGAAGCTGCTCCTCGAGAAGTTACCCTCCATTTGTTTGACCAGAGTCCAGAAGGAGCGGCTGCCATTGGAGTGTAAGATATTTAACAAACCGTTCAAGAATGAATAAAATTGCACACATGAATGAAACATTTGCCATAGGAGCGCCTCATTGGCAAGTCGCACCCGACTATTTTGTGCTCGCCTTATGAAATTGTAATGTTGCATACGGGCTGGACGGAGGGGTGAATTTTCTATCAAAGGAAACGACAAGGAAGTAATTTAAGAGGATGAGTTAAATGGGAGGTGGTTACCATGGGCTTGTATCTTTTACTTTCGAACCTAATGCGTACTATGCTTTAGATACAACATATAAAGGACATTGAATAGCAGACTGGTAATGGTTAGCATCTTAGCATCGATGCTTTATTAACTGAAATATCCGGTTAAAAAAAATGGAGTAAAGTTGATTGACTCAGTACTTCCCACACATAATAATGATACCATTTTATTATTTCCCATTGCATGAAGCTATATAGGCTAAAATCCCCTTGCAACTAAATTATCGCCCATCCGCCTGCAAAAAAAAAGATGCAACACAAAAACCCTCGTTTCTTGCGACTTCCTCCTTCGGAACTAGGACGCCGCAGTTTTTTTCTGCGTGCTTCAACTGGACGATGCGAAACGATCAAGAGCCTCCAACCCGTCTAAAAACGAAGTTTGAGCCGATTTTATGTTTTTGGTGTTTTGATTATTGCTGCGCCGCCACTGACACGGTTTTTCAAAAACAGAGTCGTTTTCGATTCTCGCCGCGGTAATAAATTCTGTAAATTTTATTAAAACCAATTCAATAATTTTCGCTTTACGCAATATACATATCACAAAATAAAGCAAAACTCTTATGTACAGATCACAAAATTGGTTCCTGTAATAGGCAAGCCAATGTTCGGATGGACCTAAAAAAGTGTAATATTTCGCTAGGTATTTCTTCTACAGGTCAATAGACAGACTATTATGGACACAGCAAATTTTTCAGTTTTACAACCCCCCCACCTCTCAACCGCCCCGATTTCAAACCACCAAAAAAAAAAAATATTGAAAATGATTAGGAACCCGTAAAACGCCTAAAAACAAAGTTTGAGCTGTTTTCATATTTTTAGTCCTTTTATTATTGCTGCCTATTATTGCACTGACACAATTTTTCCAAAACATACGCGTTTTCCATCCTCGCTGTGGTAGTAATACTGTGTCAAAATTTCATTAAAATCAATTCAATAATTTTCGCGTTACGCAATATAGAACGATCTAAAACAATATTCGTATGTATACATCACAAATTCGAAGTCCCTTGGTTTTTATAATAAGCAAGGCAATGTTCAAATGTACGTAAAAAGTGTATTATGCTGCTAGGTTTTTCATTTAAAGATCAATGGACAACCCATTATGAGTACAAAAAATTTTTCAGTTTTACAACCCCCCATCCTCCAACCACCCCAAATTCACCCTCACCAAAAAAAACGTGAAAATGATCAGAAACCCCTAAAACGTCTAAAAACAAAGTTTGAGCTGTTTTTATATTTTTAGTTTTTTTATTATTGCCGCGCCGCCTTGACCCGATTTTTACAAAACATACGCGTTTTCCATCCTCGCCTTGGCAGTAATACTATGTCAAAATTTCATTAAAATCAATTGAACAATTTTCGCGTTACGCGATATCGAACGATCTAAAACAATACTCGTATGTATACATCACAAATTCTAAGTCCCGTGGTTTCTAATTCTACAATAAGCATGCAACCTTCGGATGGACCTAAAAAAGTGTTTTTTATAGTGTGTACAATAATATAATTAAAACAGTGTTATTGAAAATTAGATACTAGTCCTTCTGAATAAACAAAAATGATCAAATATCTTGGAGTGACTACCCCTGTTACGTCTGTGTTTTCTGTTTATGTGTTTTATTCTATTTTATACGACTATCCGCCCTAAAACAAGGGAACGATCTTGTTCTAATTCACTTAAGTGATACGGTATCAGTAATGGCCGAGCCAGAAAAACCCATTAGCGTAAAAAGCCGCAAAGTGATACGGTTTTACACCGGATGATCCAACAACAGAACGTTGATAAAAATTGAAAAAACACCAAGAAAGGCGTTCCTTCAATTATAATATTTTTCAATAGTATAAAAACATGAAAAAAGTCAAGTAGTTGCAATGGGGTATTTATTTTAAATTGTAGAATTTAATCGAAGTCTTTTTTACTTCCCACACCGATAGGTGAGGAGAGTGTTGTGATCGCGAACATTTTGGATTTTGATATAATATACTTTTTGGGCGTTTTATGATGCCTACATAACGAAAATCCACGTCACTCATTTCCGTCGGTTTCTTTTTCATCTAAAATCTTTAATTGATCTTCTATGAGAACGAAACCTCGTCTACCAGATGATTTGAGGTTCCTTTTGACAAATCCAAGTCCTGTCTTGAGTTTAAGCCTCGTTTAACGAAAATGGAAACTTTCGGACTCTCGGATCCTGAGGTTCACCCGCAAAAAATCTAAAATCTTTAATTGATCTTCTATGAGGACAAAACCTCGTCTACTAGATGATTTGAGGTCCCTTTTTACAAATCCAGGCCCTGTTTTGAGTTCAAATCTCGTTTACCGGAAATGGAAAATTTCGGACTCCCGGATCCTGAGGTTCACCCGCAAAACATCTAAAATCTTTAACTGATCTTCTATGAGGACGAAACCTCGTGTACTAGATGGTGTTAGGTCCCTATTTACAAATCCAAGTCCTGTTTTAAGTTTAAATCTCGTTTAACGAAAATGGAAAATTTTCGATGCCCGGATTCTGAGGTTCACTCGCAAAAAATCTAAAATCTTTAATTGATCTTCTATGAAGACGAAACCTCGTCTACTAGATGATATAAGGTCCTTATTTACAAATCCAAGTTCTGCTTTGAGTTTAAACCTCGTTTAACGAAAATGGAAAATTTCCGATGCCCGGATTCTGAGGTTCACCCGCAAAAAATCTAAAATCTTTAATTGATCTTCTATGAGGACGAAACCTCGTCTACTAGATCATATGAGGTCCTTATTTACAAATCCAAGTCCTGTTTTGAGTTCAAATCTCGTATAACGAAAATGGAAAATTTCGGACTCCCGGATCCTGAGGTTCACCCGCAAAAAAACTAAAATCTTTAATTGATCTTCTATGAGGACGAAACCTCGTCTACTAGATCACATGAGGTCCTTATTTACAAATCCAAGTCCTGTTTTGAGTTTAAATCTCGTATAACGAAAATGGAAAATTTCGGAATCCCGGATCCTGAGGTTCACCCACAAAAAATCTAAAATCTTTAACTGACTTTCTATGACGACGAAACCTCGTCTACTAGATGACTTGAGGTCCCTATTTACAAATCCAAGTCCTGTTTTGAGTTTAAATCTCGTTTAACGAAAATGGAAAATTTCGGACTCCCGGATCCTGAGGTTCACCCGCAAGAAATCTAAAACCTGAAAGGTGAACTGACGAGGATAAAGAGCCGCCGGCAAGGATAAAGGCTACGTAAAAACGGTACACGTAACGAAGTATGGGGCGTAGGAGGGCCACCGACTACGCCGCTGGGACGCGACACCAGACAGGGTGGGGCTGTCGACGTTTACAGGTATCTGACTCCGTCGAAACAGCCACATGGAGAAATAAACAGGGAACAAAGGGGAGTAAACTGCATTGCTCGCTGCTGAGAAACAAAAAAGGTAGAAGGAATATGTTTCGCGCTGCCCTTAGCCGAGGGCTGGCCTGAGCGCACGTTTTTTCTTTGAGGAACGGGAACGACTTAAAATTCAAAAATGGAGTCAAGTTGATTGACTCAGTACTTCCCACACATAATGATGATACGTTTTTATTATTTCCCATTGCATGAAGCTATAGTCTAAAATCCCCTTGCAACTAAATTATTGCCCATCCGCCCGCAAAAACAACATCCAACACAAAAACCCTCGTAAATAGGTTCTTGCTCAGAACTGGACGATGTGAAACGATCAAGGGCCTCCAGCCCGTCTAAAAACGTAGTTTGAGCTGATTTTATGTTTTTGGTTTTTTGATTATTGCTGCACCGCCACTGACACGGTTGTTCAAAAACAGAGTCATTTTCCATTCTCGCAGTGGTAATAAATTCTGTGTCAAAATTTTATTAACATCAATTCAATAATTTTTGCTTTACGCAATATACATAGAACGAAAAAAAGCAAAACTCGTATGTACAGATCACAAAATTGGTTTCTGTAATAGGCAAGCCAATGTTCGGATGGACCCAAAAAAGTGTAATATGCCGCTAGGTATTTCTTCTACAGGTCAATAGACGGACTATTATGAATACAACAAATTTTTCAGTTTTACTACCCCCCACCCCCCAACCGCCCTGATTTCATCCCACCCAAAAAAATATGAAAATGATCAGGAACCCGTAAAACGCCTAAAAACAAAGTATGAGCTGTTTTTATATTTTTAGTTTTTTTATTATTGTCACGCCGTCACTGGCCCGATTTTTCCAAAACATACGCGCTTTCCATCCTCGCATTGGGAGTAATACTATGTCAAAATTTCATTAAAATCAATTGAACAATTTTCGCGTTACGCGATATCAAACGATCTAAAACAATACCCGTATGTATAGTTGTATACATCACAAATATAATAAACATTCGTTCGGATGGACCTAAAAAAGTGTATGCCGCTAGGTGTTTCATTCCAAATCAATGGACAGCCCATTACGAATACAACAAATTTTTCAGTATTACAACCCTCCCACCCCCCAACCACCCCAAATTCACCCCCACCCAAGAAATGGGTAGGGGGTAGGAAATGATCCGGAACCCCAAAAACGCCTAAAAACGAAGTTTGAGCCATATTTGAAATTTTCCGTTTTTTGCTACTTAATTACTCCGCCCCCCGTATAACGATTTTCAAAATTATAGGAACATTACCTATTACGACCCCACAGCATAACGCTGCCCAAATTTCATCACAATCCATGCAGCGGTTGCTGAGATTACGAAGGTAGAAAAAACGCGACAGACAGACAGACAGACCGACAGACAGACCGACGGAAATAAGTGACGTAGATTTTCGTTATGTACACATCATAAAACGCCCAAAAAGCGTATTATCTCAAAATCGAAAATTTTCATAATCACAATACTCCCCTCACCTATCGGTGTGAGAAGTAAAAGTATAAAAGACCCTCACAAACTGGTCTAATACATACCCACGTAGAACACATGTCCTTCAAGGTTTCGGCAACACAGACCGTATAGAAATATACTATAATTATACTAGTATACTGTGTAAGGCTTTCGCGGCCATCGTCCAATGAATTTGTGGTTCTTGGGTTTTTAGGCCGGCGTCGTTTAGCGTTAAAGCATGACGTTTCGTCACCACGAGTGGATGGCATCTTCAGAAGCTATTTCACTTCGGCGACTTCCAAAATACTGACGGCTGGTGGATCTGCACCTGTATTTATACCTGCTAATGGTGACGTGGCCCAACCAGGTAGCGTTGGTAGCCCCGCCCTTTCGCGATATGGTAGTGTCTTCAAATCTTTTAGGATGGGTACCCATGTCCGGTTGACTTTTTGTGTTTCTTCTTTCCTATTGAAATTATTATGATGTTTTTGTATTTCGATGGCTTCTCTGTGACGTTCGGCAAGAACCTGAGTTTATTCAAACTTGATCCTGTGACTTCCCTCCTTAATCGCATGTTCGGCTACCGCTGATTTGTCCGTATGGCCTAGTCGACAGCTAGCCTCATGTTCTGCAATTCTTGTGTTTATAGATCGCTTCGTTGTTCCTATGTATACACTCCCACATGTGCATGGTATGCGATAAACCCCCGGTGTTGTGAGTGAGTCTCTTTTATCCTTCACCGTTCTCAAATATTCCTGTATCTTTCTTGTGGGCTTGTAGATGGTCTTGACGTTTTCATTTCGTAACATTTTTCCCATTCTGCCTGTTATTCCAGGCACATAGGGTAGAAAAGCTTTTGCTATCGGTTTAGGTTCTGTGATGATGTACAAAAGGCAAAAAGTGACTGCATTAAAGCCTATTTAGGCAATTCATCGTCTTTCTACATTTTAACGCTTCTTAGGGCCGTAGTACCGTACGGACACTTTTCCGGACATGGATCCTTATACTAAAAAGTTTTCTACTGATGCACTGAATAACCCCTAGAAGTTTGATCCCATAGTTCTGAAACACCCTGTATTATAGATAATTAACTAATAACCCAATGGAAACACACGGTATCTAGTACCCTTACAGAATTGACACGTATGTGAACAGGTTAGATGGTGTCATCGTAACATTTAGGAGATGTCATTTCAGAAATTATAAGTAAATTTTTCATCAAATTCGTACAAATCCTCGATTCGTAATGACTAAGACATTCATCAACACAGGTCCAGGAAGATTTCTATATTTCGCATATGGTCTCAACCTCCAATCTGCATATATGAAGAGAGCTGCTCCGACAGCTGTGAGAAAAGGAACTGGATGTTTATGTGTAAGTCAAGTTTATTCGTTCACTTGGTCCCAAGTTTTTCCTTTCACCCTCAGTCAGAGACATAAATCTCCCCAAACTTCTTGCATATCTTGAAAATATTATTTCACGTCAATCTGAAGATCAGAAAAATGCTTTCAGATCACAATATACAAATATTATAACAAATTTTCTTCATAAACATAATTTTTCTAAACATTTTTTAGCTGAATACGCTAAGGTTTGCAAAATTTTCTTCTAGGAACACCCTGAACTTATTGTGCGCAAAGGCGCCCCACGCGATTTGAGAAAATTTTGTTATCAATGTAAAGAGGATGGTCTGTTATGTGATTTAAAAAATAAAATTTGCGAAAGAAGCACGTTTTTTGGAAAAAAATTGAAAAAACTGTATTTTCAACATATTTCAGTAAGGCAAGCACACAGAACTATACAATTTCAGAAGTGAGGTACTGCTTGACAGATGATAATAGATGCGGTGTTGCCAATTTGCTCGATATTTAACATCGCTTCGACCGTATATATAGTAAGATTGAAACGTCACAGAGAAGATTAGCATGGCTCCTGCGCAAGGATAACAAAAAATCGTGAATCGTTCTACATTTTTAACTATCTAAATTTAAAGATATCTTATTTCAAATGTTCCTTTGTTTCTAGCTGATGTTTATGATTAAGTAGGTATTATGTATTATTGTTTGTTTTATTTAGTTTGTATATTAGCTTTTTATGTAAAATCGGTGGCTTTAATATTGTTTGTGATTAAGCTTTATTGTTATATTTGGCCGATATCAGCTCCAATAAATCATTGAAACGTGCGACTGACGTTGGACCGTTGCCACTAAAAGTCAAACAGGTGACAATCTTACCTAAGGTGAGGTTGGTTAGATTTTTCAACATATTTGATATCAGTAACCTTTGGGGGGGCCGAGCCCCCCCAGGCCCCCCGTAACCACCTGGTACAAACCTAATTAAACCTAAAATAGCCTAAATTTAGATATCTTTTATATTTCACCCAACCTAGTAAGTATAACGACACCACCTTCAACCTCCATTTCAGTTTCTGCTAAAACAAAATCAGGTCAAACTTAATCCCTTTTGAACATTTGTGTATGAAAGTCCCAAAATGATTTATTATCATCTTTCCCAAAACACATTGAATGAATTTTCCATGTCTTTCACTAACCTAAAAAAATGCAATTGCACAAATTCGTGAAGTACATTAACTGATAACTGCTGCTTGCTGGCAACACTGCATCTTTGTGACACTATTGAAGTCTGTCATGCGGGTTTTCGATTCTAAAATTGTCTTGTGCTGTTCGGGTACGTTTTGAAAGTGTGGTGAAAATACCGAGTTTTAACTATTAATTTTTTCAAAAACTGCTTCTTTCACCAATGTTCTTCTTTAAAAGTACATAGTAGTCCATCCCCTTTAAATCAAATATGAAATTTTACCAAATTACGTGGGGCGTTGTTGCGTTGTAGCACCGTAAGTATTAATAAAATACCCCATTTTAAATATCTAGACTAGACAACTCAAAGCTCTATCATCATCATAGTCACAATGTCTTAACAGACATGTTGTGAACTCGTAAAATGCATCAAGTCGGAGCTAGAGTATTGCCGACACGAATATTATCAATAGATAGATAGATTCATCCAGTAAAATCTACAAGCTGAGATATTGGATACGTCACAGTTAAAACATAGACAATTTATGTTAAATAGAGTAAAAAAGACAAAGCAAATACATTTAAATACAAACGTAAAGAGAATAGGTAAATATAAAACAAGCAACAAATAATCTAAAATATTTAGAGTAGTACAGAAGACATAACAAGATCACACAGATACAGATGGTTTATCAGGATCATTATAGTAATCCATAAATTCATTTAAGTTATAGAAGAATAGTTTTGAGAACTGTAGCTCGCCATCGTACGCGATTTACTGTCAGTTCAGTGGCGCTCTTGATACTCATATCTAGCAACTGTTTCGTCGTATCCACCCAGCGTGTAGGGGAACGGCCACGGCGCCGCCCACTTGGGGCGTGACCCTGAACTACAAGTTTCTCCATATTATCGCGTCTGTGAATATGTCCGAAGAATGTAAGCATTCTCATCGACGCAATGGAGAATAGTCTCTTTGGATTACCGACCTCATCCAGTATGGAAACGTTAGTTCGGTGGGCGGTATAAGGAATTCTCAGCATTCTCCTCCATGTCCACATTTCAGAAGCATCTATGCGAGCTCGATCTGCCTTTTTAACAGTCCAAGTTTCCAAGGCATACAAAAATATGGAGAACACAAGAGACTGAACCAGCGACATTTTTGTAGTTTTTGTGATGTTATGGTCACGCCATATTTTAGTAAGCTTTGTCATGGCCACCCGTGCCTGTTGAATGCGCCGTCGAATTTCATTTTCACAGCTGCTTGAATTGTCGATCAAAGAACCGAGGTATACAAAACTTTAAACTACTTCACAACGGCCTATTGCCTCTATTTCTCGATAATTATCATGCTCTCTATCTATGATCATAACCTTGGTCTTATTGTAGTTAATACCAAGACCATACACTGCACTATGTTGTTCTAAGATGTTTAATAGAGCTACTAGTTCTTCCTGAGAAGCTGCAATAAGGGTTGTATCATCAGCAAATCTTGAGTTAGATATTTTGCTTCCGCCAATAGTTATACCGCCATTCCAGTTATCCAATACCTGTCTCATCCCAAGTTCAGAGTAAATATTAAATAACATCGGAGATAATACACATCCCTGACGAACTCCTTTTCTGGTTGCAGTTTGAAGCTTGAATAAAATAGTAGATATCGCAGATGTCGCCCTTCAAAAACACGCTCCAGTCGATACATGTTCAGTGTTCTGCGTAGTTCTAGAGTTGTCAAAATAATTCAAAAATGTTAACAATGCCACTCTTGTATCCGTTTCTGACTATTCACGTTTTTTGGGGTAGTCAAAAATAGCCCCAACTGATAAAAATTGTCAATCTTTCATGAATAATACAACTTAGGTACATTGAAACATGGCCGACTCTACACTAGGCCGGTGCCTTAGATGTGGCAACGTGGCTTAGCTGTCAAATAGCGGGCCTATAGTTTCAGAATAATTATTACATTTTATATGTATTAGAGTCCATCTCGGTTAATAAATTAAGAAAAATACTTTTTAGAACTACTACTACTAATACCACTTACATCTGATGTCTGGTTCATCGTAGTCAGACACTACAAAATAAAAATAAACGCAACCTGTTTCCTGCTGCCACTTCCACTTCCACTTAAATGAACACTCAATTTACTTTGTAAATTGTCACTTGAGCTAGAAAAATTCACTATTAGGTCACTGTGAAGCCATTCTTGCTGGTCTGGAAGGGAATCCCTTTCTCTATCAAATCTTTTCGTAGGTATGCCCAGATGCATGTTCAGATGAGTTCTATTAACTGTATTTTTCTGTGATATTTGGGAGGTCCAGAAAACTTTGTAGGTACCACATTGTGCTTTAAAATAGGTCTTATCCTTTGAAATGTTTGTATTGTCTTTATTCTTATAAATATAACCAGCCCATACGAGGGATACCGTTCAACCACTTCTGTTTATGTCCTTTATTGGAAGCACAAATTGCTAGTGCAACCTGGTACTACACACTTTGCAGGCATGTTTTATCTTTATAGTTTCGTTTGTGCAGGTAAATAATTAGAAACACATTAAAAATCACCTTGCAATGTTCTTTTTACTCTGGAATAAGGTTATATTAGGCCTTGGTTTGGTATGTCCTCTATTGGGCTGCAACCTGGTACTACACACTTTGCAGGCATCTTTTTATCTTTACAGTTTCGTTTGTGCAGGTAAATAATTAGAAACACATTAACAATCACCTTCCAATATTATTTCTTGCTCTGGAAGATTACACTAATGACTTAACAACAAACAAAAGCTCGGCCCGATATTCAGTGTTGCCATATTTCAATGCTCCGGCCTAGTGAGTAAAGTCGGCCATGATTGAAAACACATTTTTAGGGATACCGTGTCGACTTTGTGAGAAAAAATAAAAAATGGAAAGGTGCGATGGCAACTATAGTACCCCATAAAGGCCAACAGGTCTTTGGCGCTATCTGGGAGATAAAGAACACTGATCAAAACAGTTTATATCGGTGAGTAATCTAAAACGTTTAAAATAAAGTGCATATCTAAATATTTGTTTCTAATGCTATTTTTTAAGAGTATGGTATATTTCTCAATACCATTGACTGATCGCTAATGTACACTGTACAGGGTGACCTGATAAGAATGGACGCCGGCAATATCTAGGTAACCGTTAATCTTATAACTTCGAGCAAAAAATATTATTAGGTAAATCGCTGGAAATAATTTTTAAGTTTCGCAAGTAGCCACTAGGGGGCGTTACCTAATAATCTGTTATATAAAAATTGTCCAAGTTTATCTTGACTTAGTAGCTACAGGGTGATATTTGACATAATAACAATTATTACGCATTATTACAAAAATTTTAAATGATATGCCATATATCTTTTAACATAGATAAACAGAGGATAAAATTCTTAAAAAGTCAGCGAAAGATTCAACCTCCTAGCTTTTTCAAACCGGAGATATCAGTAAAACAAGTATTCTGACAAGTGTGCTGTGAGTTTCAGAAACAATTGCCGCCCTATAGGGATATAGCCTCTGTCTAATCGTTCTAGTAATCATTTTATGGTTAATACTCAAGTAAAAAACTAAAAACATATTTTGACTTTCTGAAACAACCACCAGGTGGCGTAGTAGGCGTCAATAAGTGCTGTATACAATTTTCATGATAATGAAACTTCTAAAAGGAACAAACAAAAATAAATTACAGTACATTACATTACAATGTTATTTTTTCTTATCTAGGTTCAATGGAATCTACTCAAACTACTTCTACCCCAGAACAGTGGATGTCCGCCATCTTGAAATTGACAAACTAGTCAATTGCATCGTTTTTATCCAAAATGCCGTGGTGCCAACTTATATCAAACATGTACGACTGCCTCCAGCAAGGCAGCCTTCAGAATTCTATATGCAGGAGCTAATGAGAGGTAGTCATGCAAAATAATGTTCACATAAACAACCAGCATAACATCTCTGAAGATTCCTATATAAAAATGGTTCCCACAAAATTTGACCTTGGGAGGGTTTTTGGATGATTTTACGGCTGTCAAGTTTGGGTAGAGGTGCGAAAATGAAAATATCGAATAAGCAAGATTCCCCCCGAACATACAAACATACATACATTGCAAGTTAAATAAAAGCTTTTAAAAACAGAACTCAGATCAGATTTATAAACATTTAAATCACTATCTACACCAATTAAAATCCTTGATATTTTCAGGTGCCAGGGAATCGAAACTACCTATACTTGCACAAATCTATGCACAAGTCAAGACAAACGGTAAAGATTATGACGAGTTTTTGGACTAAGGCGAAAAAATACACGCTCACAATGTAATGTCCAGTGCAAATGTAATATATTGGCGGTCATTGAATAACTAGATATTTTATTAACAGAAAAATAAAATCACTCGTAACCTGTACAGAAATATATTAGTTTTAAAATGCAGACACTGGGATAAAAGTAAAAGGTTCTTTTTAAATGATATGTACGCATCAAGAAAAACCACTATTGCATCGGTTTGTCTGTTGTTTGCCCCTCCACTAGTCATTATAGCCTATGGACAGAAAAAGATACTGTTGCGTTTCCAATTAATTGTTAGTATTTGGATGTTTTTGCATCACTTTTAAATATATTTACAGTTGTTTCAAATCCATGTTATTGAAAGAATTTAATCCTTATATTCGAAGTAATCACAGGTAAGCCAATAAATTCAAAATAATTTTATATTCGTTCTAACGATATGTATAATCCTTCTAATACCAGTATTGACATATAATGCAATCAAAACATCCTTTTGTTTTCGAAATTTACCCTATGTTTCATTTAAGTAAAGCATACAATCTATTCAATGTACAAAAATTGTTACTGCAACAGCAGTTCGTGATAATTCATCTGAATTAATTTTGTTTCAATGGCCCTTGTCGTTCGCTGAACTATAATCAGTATTCGGCGGGAGTGATATCCCGATTCAATGAAGGTAAGAATAAAGAACAGGGGGATTACTCAGTGTTACTATCGCCGTGAACCGGTTAACATGGATGAGGTTGTTCCGTTGTGTTGTTTCGGTGTTAGCCGTGTTGTGTCATCTCGTGGTTTTGCGTATTGCATCAGCAATTGTGTGATTTAAATGTGTCCAGTTATATATTAAATGGAGGACCTACTGAGAAATTGGGACTTAGAGGAGCTAACACCCACATTAGAATGTAGGTATTTAGATTTAGTCAGTAGTTATATTTCGGTAATAATGCAACAACTGGTGCAGGCTTATGTCTAATTCTTATATCGTGCTCCTTATAACTTCGTACAAAATCACACAATTAAACATCCAAACGAATCAATCAGCCGTCCTCGCAATAAAATCTGTTGGTCCAAGGAAAAGAAAGTAGTTTAGAATCAATTATTTACCAAACACAGATTCGATTCAACGACAGGCTGCGACTGAATTATTCATTGGATTCCAATGACATCTTGTAGTTGAATCGACAATACGATATAATTCGTTACCAACTATATACTTCCCATTGGATAAAACATCGCTGTATTTGAGGAATGCTGAGTGTAACGTCCTACTGAATCCAAGCGTAAGTCTTTGACAGAACAACAGATTTTTCTGTGTGTGTACAAACCAGACAGTTTTGATTTGTCCTTCACATATTATAATTATTTTTATAATGGGTTACTACCGTAGCAAGGAATCATTAAATTTGTCAGAGTTCGCAATAAATTGTTATTAGACGTAGCTCTAAACATGCTTTTGGTGATGTCAAAAAGAGATTTTATTATCGAATGTTTTTTACTCATCGGTTTCATTTAAAATGGAATCACTGGATCAGCTCGCTTGCATCATACTGATCAATAAAAACACAAGATGCCAAGAGTGTTTAAAGATCCTTAAACAAGGTTGAATTGCATCCTTAAGGGTCTAGGGTATAGCGCGCGAGATTGAGAATCCAAGAAAAGAAAAGTGCAGTGCAAGTAATATGTCTAACAAAATTTGATTCAAACACTTATTTATGTTGATCGTAGAAAAATGTACGAAACAAGTGCAAAAAGCACATCAATAAAATTTTTGATAAAAAAAAAATAAAAAAAAGTTGGAAGGCCTGGGTTTCGATCCAAAGACCCTGAGATCCACTAGCGGACTCTCTAACCACTGGGCCATCCTTCGATTGAGGAGATCTTTTCAACGAAACATATTTGATTAGGTACTTACTCACTGGAATCTGTAATCTGACTTTAACGTCAAACATTCGAAAACATATTTATTTATTTCGATCGTATACTTCGTCTCGAGCTGCAAACTTCATTCATCGACTGTGTTGCAACAAATATACACTAGTTACCAGTTTAGCAGTAGGTATTTTCGCGATTGGCTGGGAATCTAGAATCTAGTATCGGAGTAGGACGTCGTTGGTCGAAGGTGCATCCTTACCGCCATGGTGACGTCACACGGGTTCGGGAGCCGTCGGCGTGTTTTCGGTACTCGATTCAAAAACCCATTTTTATTTTGATATAACTTTTGAATTATTGCGAAAAAAAAGAAAACAAAAATAGTTTTGTTATAAAACTTATGTACGATCTTTCCATTTATAACAAAAACAAAATTATTCAAAACCTCAATTCAAAAAGTCAAGGACTTAACAAACTACCCTCGTATTTGATATGCCGAAGTTTTTCACAGGAAGCCGTATGCATTTCGTATTCGGCACGAACAAAATTATACAAATGATAGAGAAGAGAAAGGCAAGACAAAGAACCCGAAGAAAAAACAACTGAAAAAGTAATTAAGGATTGAGAAAAACGTCAAGCAATTCAAAACCGATTTTGTTTGTCAATTTTGTGGTTTATGACAGGCTAATAGAAAGCGACGAATTTAATGTTTATTATCATGAGTTACGTTTTCTATCGTGCGATATCAGCTTTCTTTTTATTGGATATTTTAATGAAGTTAATATTACTTTGCACTGTGAATACATTCATAATTTATTATTCGAGCAGATACATAAAATCAGATTCTATACAGAGCTGCCTCCTCACCGATGATGCTGACGCGGCGATTGTTAAGGGTCTAGGGTATAACGCGCGAAATTGAGAACCAAGAAAAGACGTATTCCCGTGTTAGCGAGGAGGCGTGGCCGCCTGTTCCCTTTCTCCAGTGTGTGTGTGTGTCTAAGATGAGGGGAGATAAGTCCAAAAATCCAAAGGTAGGGTCAAAAGGTCCAAAGGTCACCATAAAAATGAATTTCGCATTTCCAAGCTCCTGACGTTACCTTTAAACTTACAGTAATGAGTCAAAGAGCAAATTGAAGAAGAAAGCTTGCGCTTGTGCAACTATATAGCCTTTTTTTGATATCGTGTTTGGTTGTTAAATTACAGGCATTTATAGAATGTATGATTTTGCATTGCGAGTTTTTTTGCACATTAAAAAACTTTTTTGAGAAAATCTAAAATAGTTGTCATTCATTAAGGCCTTAACTATCGCCTTCTGAAATATTATATATGTAGTTTGAAAATAGAGTGAGTTATGCGAGAAATTGTGAGTCCGTGTTTTACATGGCAAATACGTATGTATAAATTAGTAAGTAAACATTACGAAGTTTCAAAATATAGCAATTATTTCCTTCACTGGCCCTAGTGGCTTCAGTACGTTTTCCACATTTTCATGTTACAGTCTGTAGCTTATTCACCATCCACGTTTATTTTCCTTGTAATCATAGCAGACGCATTCATCCTTCACTCTACACCCTCATCGTTCCCCTTTCATTGGAACAGGGGTGGATCGGAAGAATCGAGAAACGGAAAAAACGGTCTGTAGAGGTAACGTTTTTCATCTAGAAGTAGTCATCAAAATGATTCAACATGGACTAGTATCACGAGGTTAAAAACAATGATTTAATTGCTATAACCGCTTAGTGCATACAAAAATAAACGTACTGCTGCATTTCGTTACTTTCTACATCATTTTGTTTTTTAGTAATTCCATTCTAAAGTTTTAAGAAAGGAATTCAAATTCAGCCAATCAGTGCCAACAGCGCGAATCATCAGCAGTGCATTGTTGCCAAGAACAGCTCCGATTCGCAGACGGGAACAGAAGACAAGATAGATGGGCCAGCCCGCGTACAGCTCCGGCATTTCGCGCGCCATCAGAATGCGGCAACACAGCACACATATCTGTCTTTCGATTGGCTGACGTCACTGCCCTAGGAGAATTCAAATATTTTCCTTATTTTCATGACTTTCGTGTGCCCAAAAAAATCGGAGAAAAAAATGAGATGCTTTTTATGACGTACTCTATCATATGCAACCAAAAAAAAAATTCATGATACTAGTCCATTCTACCAGATACGTTGGCGTTGGGGTAACCCTACAACAAAGATATGATTTGGCAGAAGGATGTACAGAGATGTTAAAAACGAAATTCCAAATTAGCTTTCAACAAATTTAACTTTTTTTAATAGGATTTCTAAAACTTATCATGTGGTTGTATCTTTGTTCCCTTGTATTTCACTCGCCCTGTCATAGAAAATACATACTTGTTGCCTTTTATAAGAGTTTAAATATTTGACACAAAATTGATTTTGAATGAAATTAACTGACACCTATTCCAGGAGACAGCTTTTGTTTTAATAAAAGGTTAGAAGCCACTGGCGTAGATACGAGGGGATTGAAGTAAAAATAGAAAATAACCTGTATCATATCTGATACTATTTGCCTCCACACAGAAAAAAACACTGTTGCGTTTCCAATTAATTGTTAGTATTTGGATGTTTTTCCATCACTTTGAATATATTTACAGTTGTTGTTTCAAATCCATGTCACTGAAAGAATTCAATCCTTGTATTCGAAGTAATCACAGGTACGCCAATAAATTCAAAATAATTTTATATTCGTTCTGACGATACGTATAATCCTTCTGATACCAGTATTGACATAAAATGCAATCAAAACATCCTTTTGTTTTCGAAATTTACCCTAATATGCTTCATTTAAGCAAAGGATACAATCTATGTACAAAAATTATTACTGCAACAGCAGTTCGTGATAATTCATCTGATAAAAATTAATTTTGTTTCAATTTTCCTTGTCGTTCGCTGAACTATAATCAGTATTCGGCGGGACTGATGTCCCGATTCAATGAAGGTAAGAATAAAGAACTGGGGGATGATCTCAGTGCTACTATCGCCGCGAACCCGTGAACATGGACGATGTTGTTCCGTTGTGTTGTTTCGGTGTTAGCCGTGTTGTGTCATTTCATGGTTTTGCGTATTGCATCAGCAATTGTGTGATTTAAATGTGTCCAGTTATATATTAAATGGAGGACCTACTGAGAAATTGGGACTTAGAAGAGCTAACACCCACATTTGAATGTAGGTATTTAGATCAGTCAGACAGTTATATTTCAGGTAACAATGCAACAACTGGTGCAGGCTTATGTCTAATTCTCATATCATGCTCCTTATAACTTCATACAAAATAACACAATTAAGCATCCAAATGAATCAATCAGCTGTCCTCGCAATAAAATCTGTTGGTCCAAGGAAAAGAAAGTAGTTTAGAATCAATTACCAAACACAGATTCGATTCAACGACAGGCTGCGATTGAATTATTCATTGGAATCCAATGACATCTTGTAGTTGAATCGACAATACATATCTAGCAACTGTTTCGTCGTATCCACCCAGCGTGTAGGGGAACGGCCACGACGCCGCCCACTCGGGGCGTGACCCTGAACTACAAGTTTCTCCATATTATCGCTTCTGTGTATATGTCCGAAGAATGCAAGCATTCTCATCGACACAATGGAGGATAGTCTCTGTGGATTACCGAGCTCATTCAGTATGGAAACATTAGTTTGATGGGCGGTATAAGGAATTCTCAGCATTCTCCTCCACGTCCACATTTCAAAAGCATCTATGCGAGCTCGATCTGCCTTTTTAACAGTCCAAGTTTCCGAGGCATACAAAAATATGGAGAACACAAGAGACTGAACCAGTGATATTTTGGTAGCTCTAGTGATGTTATGGTCACGCGATATTTTAGTAAGCTTTGTCATGGCCACCCGTGCCTGTTGAATACGCGAATCTCATTCTCACAGCTACCTGAATGGTCGATCAAAGAACCGAGGTACACAAAACTTTGAACTATCTCACAACGGCCTATTGACTTTATTTCTTGATGATTGTCATGCTCTCTGTCTACGATAATAACCTTGGTCTTGTTGTAGTTAATACCAAGACCATATGCTGCACTGTGTTGTTCTAAAACGTTCAATAAAGCTACTAGTTCGTCCTGAGAAGCAGCAATAAGGGTTGTATCGGTTTAAGTTAGGTATTTTGCTTCCGCCAATAGTTATACCGCCATTCCAGTTGTCCAATACCTGTCTCATCACAAATTCAGAGTAAATGTTAAATAACATCTCATTCATCCATAAATAAGGGACAGACAAGTTCGGGTCATTTATCCGTTATATTATTTCTGTCTCTCAACATTTTCCTTCACTGCTACCATGTTCTAGAGGTTCGTTTACCGTTTTCCAAAAAACAGTATTTAATATGAGTTAATACAAATCAAACAATATTTTTAATCATCTCTGTTTCGTGATTCAACTGATTTTTGTATATATGTACATATTATATTGTAAACAGATACACGAACAGAACTTAGCAATACGGTTTTATTTCAAAAACAATGCAGAACAAGTACACATATTATATCAAATTCGAAAGTTGGCATTACACCAGTACAGTACCGGCGGTCCACTGACAAGGAAACATTAAAAGTAAACCTTGTGCCATTGAAGGACGATTGGCCAAGCATAACAAAGCTCTAGGTGCTTCTCTATTTTCGCTACATTCACATTGAATTCGCGGATTTCTCATAGAAAATCCCGGTTAGTTGGCAGTAATGAAATAATTTTAAACCCGGTACACATTTAGCAGTGGCGAATAGTGTTATTAAACTTGAGCACGTATAATTTTGGTTCTCGAGTCTAATTTTATCGTCGCAACGCCGCACGTGTTGTTAGGGTCCGAGAGGAGACTTGTTGGGGAAGGTCCACAGGGTGTGATTTGCTCGGGACCGTCGAGAGCTCGGTCAGAGCTTACGGAATACATATAAGTTGGATCACTCCGCAAAAATATCAAAACGGCCTGCCCCTTGTCCCGTCTCCCCGGTACACCGGTAGCAGTGTACCGACGTCAGCCGGGAGATACGGGGCGGCGCAAAGTAGAGGTTGAACGTGTTTAACGCGAAGTCTATACAGTGTCTCAAAAATATCGGATTTTGTTATCTCGGATTTGTTTGCAGGAAATGGATAATATTTTTAGAAGTTTTATTTTATCAATTAAATTTATTAACGGATGGAAAATGACAATCAGATCCATCCTTATTTTGTGGTAAACCTTGAAATGTAAAGGATATAAATACAGGGTGTTTCACGTCGATTAAGACAAGCAATGTGTCGTAACTGGGCAGTAGTAGAGAATTATAATTTTGGGGATGTAAATTAGAGCAGATATTGTGTCTTTTTTGTCATTGTACTACCCAATGAGGTATTTGTTTTTGGTCACGTGACATTCGATTCAAAATTATTAATCGGACTCCCTGTACATTTGTGCCTTTCTGTCTTCCTCCCAATAAAACAATTCCAACAAACTAGCACACTTGGGGTATAAAGTGATTAATTCAAGACCTACAGGTACTTAAAGGATTGTACCACGCTAAAAGCGTATAGTGAGACAAAATATTCATTCGGTAGTCTTACCACACCACCCAGAGATATCCTAAATTATATTTTAGAGCTCGCAAATATTTTTATTGATAACTTTAACAATTTAGTTTCTACAGTAGCAATTGGAATGACACTGAAAAGCAAAATGTCAAAAATAATTTATTCACATCCAAGTAAAGCATTTCCACATGATTGTCTTTTAAAATTGTACATACGAGTTCGTATATACTATACCATACATTTTATAAGCTGTGGTCTCAAAAATAAGCCAAATAAACAAAACATTAAGGTAAAAATACTACAGCACCTTTGAACCAATTTTTACTTATCTACGAAATAGCTACAATATGTGAAATCATTTGAAATTCATTAGTAATAGTTTTACTAGGTTTTATTTTTGATATCTGTCTTTCAATGACCCCCGTATATACGTAAAACCCAGGCGTTAGCAAGTCCCCGCTAAAAGACCCTCGTACTTGGGCAAAAACCAACGCAAAAACTAATTGGCGCGTGCGGCCGCGGCATCGCTTTGATGTGAGATCTTCAAAGTGCCGACGGAGAGTGATCCAACTTATATGTATTCCGTAAACTTTGGCTCGGTCGAGAGCTACCGGGCCTGATGGTGCTGCGTGTGACGTCACACCAGACGCCGCACGTATCTGCAGGGATTAATAGAGATAGTAGAAGATTCGAATATAAGGCGACTTTCACCGAACTGGTTAATGGATGAAAACCATTTTATATTAAATTTAATATGTTAAGAAACATATCGCGAGTGGGTTGGCTGAAAAATTTCAGTCCAGGATATGATTAATTAAATATTTAAAAATTATTTTTTTAAACATTTCACTGGTTTGGTTAATAGACAAATCACATAGCAATCGAAAGTATGAAGCCCATAGAATATGCAAACGTTAGGTTGGCTACGTTTTTCCCGTCCCAACTATAGGGTAGGCAGGTATAAACAGGTACATCAATAATAGTAATTTGCACCGGTGTGGTTAATGCATGAATCTTATATCAAAATAAAGATAATTTTATTGTAAGCACGTCGATATAGGGTTGTCTGCAATAAATCAGTCTGGAATTCCGGTTGTCGAATTTTAAAGATCAAAATATTGGTTCTTGTTAACATACATAAATCATCACAGCTGCATTTGCTCTCCTGCTTTATAAAATATACCAAAACGACATCCCTAATGAGAATACCATATCAATAAACAGCATGTACAAGAGAAAAAAGGCGTTTTGTATATGGTTTGGAGTATTTCAAGCCAGTGGTGGCTCGTGGCAACTTTGAAAGGTAGGGCCAGAAAGACAGCCAACATTTCAAACCGATATAAAATTGAAAAAAAATATTTATGATTATAGCCGATAAGCCGAATTTAACTGAGTCTTTATGTTCGACTTACCAAGCATCGATAAACTGAAAACATTATTCATATGCACTTTAGATTTTTCATGGGTCTTCATTTTCTTCTATATATGAATAAGATCATCCGTGCCTTTTTCGTCCAAGCGTCACCGCCTCCAAATAGAACACACACAAAACAAAAGACTTTGTCAACTTCTTCACAGTCACTTATCCAATTGTTTTTATCAGAAATAGTTTTATTAAATTTACGACAACGGATTTCTGTCCACTACCAATAAGTTTTTCAATTTTTAAATCAGGTGTTGGACGTCCCAATTCCTTAATCTGCAGTTTTTCTTCCAGCGGAAGATTACTAAATATGAGTTTATTAATGCACCAATTTTATTCATTTTCGCTCCAATGATATATTTTAACACAAAAGAGATACCGACCCGAAAACAGCGCACAACTCACTCAAACTAATAAAATCTAAATTTCAAAGTCGACATCAGCGTCAAACATAAACAAATCGAAACTGCTGAAACAAAACAAAAATAGTGAACCATAAATGGAAATATGGGTAATGTGCCTGGCACGATCTACTTCCGATTTTCGTATTTAAAATCTATCCAAACATCCAGCATAGCGTTATCTCTGTCACTCATGAGCGTTTGTGATAAGACTTCTCTCACTTTGTTGGTGCCTTACAAGAAACGGCACAACGCCACGATGCCACGTGTTGCCTGGCGCAAGCATTTATGCACTGAGGCGCTATTGCCATTTCATATAAAACAGAAAAAGTCGTTGGAAACTAACATAGAATAAGAAAAGTTCAAGAGATAGATAAATTTTTGTCGAAAATTAAGGTAGTGCCATGGCACTGTGGCACTACCTCACCAGCCGCCACTGCTTTAAGCGCGCTGTAAGTCCCTCCTGCACCAGAATGTAACGTAACACACATTGTGTTAGGGTGGAATAAATTCCAGTTCTCTCATCTTGTATATATATGGAGGCAGGAAAACCAACAAAACGCGACCCCTATTATGGATTTGTCGACTGTCTACTGGTAGAAGGCAATGAATCGGACTAAAATTGCCGATTGTCATTTAGACTGAGGTTTCGGCCCTATACGTCGCGTCGTTTTAATCCCAGTTTTGTCTGGCTAACCAGACACTATGACCCCGCTGTTTCATCCCCTTGCCTTACATCTTCTTTGGACGAACTTCAGTTATACGTAGGTAATTTGTTATTCTATGAACTACACGTCTAAGAAATGCACCAAATTTTTTTACAAGAAATCGCACGTGCGCAAAAAAAAGCTACTGGTGCCAACCTCAGAGTAACAACTGAACATAGAGGTAGTAAACAACTAATTCTAATAGGCCAACATCTTTTCTTACGTTGTCATATTGACCACCAGATACGGCAATCATAATTGTTTACTATCGTCTTAATTGTACAGTATCCAAAAATATTCCATTCTACGGTAAAGAAGACGGTATTTCGATGGTTCAGGAATGATTACAGCAAAATCAATAGATATGTTGTTGACCTCTACTGCGTTACTGCATGTGTCTTCATAATAAACGCAAATTCTATCTTATATAAATTTTGAGGAGCTGGCAACGCCTATATAACTTTCCTGCGATTTGTTTACGGTAAAGCCCGACTGTCAAACGTTTGTTTTGTTTGTGCGTCTTTCATGCTTGGTCAGTAAAATCAAATTTGCTATTTGTTGGTAACTGTAGTGAAGCTTTACGGACTTGCTGTGCTATATTCGAGTGTAGTTTAACAGTTTTTCGAGATGGGACAGTGCAGAGCAGTGTTTGTAACATGGGTTGCATTGGAAGAATTTTCAGGTTAGTTGGCAATGTTTGGAGGCTGAAGTGTCAAAAGATGATGGCTTTGAGCATGCCATGCTGAAGTGGTTTGTTTACTACCTCTATGTTCAGTTGTTACTCTGAGGTGCCAACATAAATACAAATGAGCAGGGCAAAAAATGATAACGCCATAATGAAAATGTAATTGAACGCTCTTTAATCGCATGTTCTAATAACATAAGAAACAGCAGAGCTAGCATAAATACAATGAGCAGGACAAAAACTGAGACTGCCATGATGAAGAACTTGAGGAAGTTTCCATTTTTTCAAATTTTAGTTAATCAGATAGTCCTAAAGAGTTAGAGAACAACGGCGAAAACATTTTGTAATTATCTCCATTAATAGAAAAGTTATAGTCCTTCAAAGTTTGAATAGCCGTATCCTCCGCGCGAAGCCTCTGTGACGTCACGCGACACCACGCAAGCCTGTGTGCGCCCTGTCGAGGATGCTGCTCCCGCAAGCCACCGCGCCGCCGCCGCCGGCCTCCTCGTTCATGTAGTTATTCCTTGTGGCTTGTTTACAGTAGGGAAGGCGACGCCGACGGTGACAAAACGATACACTGCAGTTTATTGGTACTCGTATTATTAGAATATGTCTAGCAGACTGAGAAACTATAAATATTGCATTGTAAAAAACATTTTTTTGTATAAAGTATACTACACACTGCTTTCGGTTTAGAAATCGCGTGTACGAAAATCACGAAGATATATTAATTAATATGATAATAAGTAGGATTTTAATCAAAATTATAATGTTTTTGACGTTTTGATTGGTATAGAGTGTAAAGAGCATCATCTGAAGATCCTAGTGATTATCAACAGTTTCTATGACTTGCATCCAGATACCAGGGTCACATCATTTACCACAACTAACTATTAACCTATGTTTATAATTGTATCACTGGTCATAAATTTACAGTATTTTATTGATGCATAGTTTCTAACATGGTTGCAGAATACACATAAAAACATGATTTCCTTATATACTCACACCTGTCATTTTCATAAACATATCAAGGAACAGTTTACCTTAATATCTTATTTACCACTGATGGAATTACCTGTTGTTTAGGTAATAAAAGCTGGAAATTATGTTCCCTACTATGCAGTTAAGGATTGTGATAAAAATTAATTGCTTTCAGATGGATATGTTTGTCCATGAATAGATTCTAGTCATCCAGCATACATGGGAGAGAATAATATGTATATATATGTCTATATGGTTTTTTTTATTTTTTGGTAAATGTGATCATAGCTCATTTTGAAGAAATAATTACCCTGCAATCAATAGTTTATAGCATATATTATGATATGGGGTAAACTTAGTCATAATAGGTATACTACACAGTTAAATTTACTAATGAAGTGCAGTAGTGACATAGCAATGAAAAATGCTCGGAAAAATTAAAAAAACTATGAACTATTGATCATTGAGTCAACAATATAACTATTAAAGCTAGAAATGAACTAATTTTAATTCTTTCTATAGGTAAATAAATTATCCAATATATTGTACTGTATTTCATTTATCAACAATATTCATCTGAATATTTGGAAAATCTATGTTGGATGGATATGACTTATATATGTGGTAGATAAAAGTGTGTGTTTATTTTACAGGATTTTCTAGATGTGCTACAGACACTAATTCATTTTTAACGCTTTTCTATAAAACACTGTACCTCATAATTTCAGCTATTTTCAGTTTTCTTTAAAATTATTATTTCATGTACCTATGTTTAAATAATTATTAACATACCATTAGCAAATTTGCTGTGTCCTATGTGCTCTCATCAATCTGTTCTGTACATGTGTATAAACCTGAGACTGAGGTAATAGATAGATAGATAGATAGATATATATTTAATTTCAAAATAGTTGTATATAAATACAAATTTGAAACAGGTCAAAAAGAGAAGAACTTAACTAACAATACATACAATACATAACCAACACAAAGTACATTGTCCTACAGACAATTTAATGTGATCTAAAAAAATTCACCTACAGTATATGGTTCAATAACACATAAATGCTTAAATAACTGATTCTTAAAATGGCTCATATTTGTAAGAGTTTTTATCTCATCAGGCAGATGGTTGTAGAACTTAATACTAGGATAAAGAGGACCTTTCTTTGTGCATGATAATTTGTGAATAGGATAGTTTAAACATAATGGAGCTCTAGAGTTATGTTTCTGGTTTTTAGTATAATTTTTGTACTAGACTGGATGTTTTATAAGAAATAATATGCACTCATAAATGTGAAGACCTGATAATGTTAATAAATGATTAGTAGTAACAGTAACTAGATTCCAGTCATTTTATTACTATTAGAATGAATGTGTTTTCACATTATATTCCCTACGTAGCATCTTAAATATGATCATTGGGAGTTGCTATATCAATTAAATAGGTAATATGTGTGCCTTGGATTGAAAAACAAGGTCAAGTTTGTTAGCTGGGACTCTATTTTAGTGTTCCAATTTATCATATTCAGAGCCGGTTTCTCAATGTCCAGTTAAAAGTGTCAGATAGGTAGCTGCCAGATAGCTTTTCTATGGATACAACTGTCAGATAAGATTTAAGGGAATTTGTAAGTTTCACCTTCAATTGTTTAAACAATTTATTTATTTGACAGATAACCGTTAACTTCCAGAAAAAAATTTTATCTGGACATTGAGAAACCAGCCCTTACTAGCATAACTAGCCATCTACAAAATGTCAAAATGTTTTTTTTTTCTGTTTCTCAAACATCCGATCCATCACCATTCAGAGACAAAAAAGTTATGGAGTACTACTCAGACACTCTATGAAAAAACTAGACAGCTGACAACACTACTTTGGAGGGGACCCGTTGGTGGGGGGGACCTGTTGCTTAGAGTATTCAAAACAACGAATTTCAAAATGTTTAGTTAGTTTTTTCCTGAGGATTTAGCGCTGTCTAGGGGCGCCTAATAACGTCTGGGGGGGGGGGCCTTGCAAGGTGTGGGGGGTCAACAAATTTGAATAGGTTCGAATTTGTTGGTGAGGGTGGCTAATAATATATGGGGGGATCTGGTCCCCCTAGCCTCACATAGGTAGTTCAAGATTCATACACAAAAAATATGGTAAGTCTAGTACTCCAATGAGTGGTTTTCAAAATTTTCAAATGAATTTATCATATGAAAACGTTCTATATAAAAGTATTATTAATAGGTACCTTCTACCTTCTCTTTATAATGCAGAGTGGCGACACTAAACACATGGATTTTGACAACTGAACACGCTTCAATTGTTTTGTTATGAATCATCGCCGCAGATCGCAGTCGGCTGGTTTTGTTTTCGTTGTTCCGACCAAAAATACGTCAAATCAAAGAATAAAATCTTATTAAAGAGGCATAAGTGTTAAGCTACTGACCAGAACTTTGGTGAACCGCCTTTCAAGTTCCATAGGATCTGGCATAGGATGTTTTGCTTTGGGTTTGATGGTGCTCTGTCTGATACTAGCTTGCCTACTATGCAACTTGGGAGAGAGACAGCTCTCGGCCTCTTGGGCCGCAGAGCTCTCCTTCGACACCGTTAGTCCCATCTCGTTTCGCGATTACACGTCTCGCGCAATGTTCATTTTTCGATCGCGGCTACCTTCGGATAACTTCACATGTAGAGCAACAGGTTTTTGTTCCGATAAGAAACACGTATCCGCACCGACCAAGCGACAAGCAAAACCAGACTGGATGGAAAATTAGAATTTTCAAGCTTCATTGGAATAGCGCATGCGTCAGTGGGTGTTTTTCTTGCTGTCCTGACATCTGGCGGCAATTATTTTCGATAACGAAGAATGTAGACTAATATTCTGTTTTATCGACGGATCTAGAGTTGTGAAGTACTGAAGTTCGCAAACGAACGGTTCACTTCTTCGACCACTTCATGCTTTATTGGTGATTGGTGATCAATTTGAAGATGTACCTTGTCATGGGGCATGGCCGACTCTACACTAGGCCGGAGCCTTAGATGTGGCAACGTGGCTTAGCTGTCAAATAGGGGTCCGGTTACCGTAAATTGTTTTAAGTTTCAGAATAATAATTATTATTACATTTTATATGTATTAAGAGTTCATCTCGGTTGATAAATTATGAAATTCTTTTTAGAACTACTACTAATACCACTTACATCTGATGTCTGGTTGATCGTACTCAAACACTACAAAATAAAAATAAACGCAACCTGTTCCCTGCTGCCACTTCCACTTCCACTTAAATGAACACTCAATTTACTTTGTAAATTATCACTTGAGCTAGAAAAATTCACTATGAGGTCACTGTGAAGCCATTCTTGCTGGTCTTGATTTCCCTTTCACTATCAAATCCTTTCGTAGGTATACCCCAGGCCATGCCCAGATGAGTTCTATTAACTGTATTTTTCTGTGATATTTGGGAGGTCCAGAAAACATTATAGGTACCACATTGTGCTTTAAAATAGGTCTTATCCTTTGAAATGTTTGTAAATTGTTGTCTTTATCCTTATAAATATAACCAGCCCTTCCGAGGAATATCTTTCACCCACTGTCCCTTATTGGACGCACAATTGCTAGTGCAACCTGGTACTACACACTTTGCAGGCATCTTTTTATCTTTATAGTTTCATTTGTGCAGGTAAATAAGTAGAAACACATTAAAAATCACCTTGCAACGTTCTTTTTAACCTGGAATAAGGTTATGTTGGGCCATGGTTTGGTAGTCCTCTACTGGGCTGCAACCTGGTACTACACGCTTTGCACGCATCTTGTTATCGTTATAGTTTCATTTGTGCAGGTAAATAAGTAGAAACACATTAAAAATCACCTTGCAACGATCTTTTTAATCTGGAATAAGGTTATGTTGGGCCATGGTTTGGTAGTCCTCTACTGGGCTGCAACCTGGTACTACACGCTTTGCAGGGCATCTTGTTATCTTTATAGTTTCGTTTGTGTAGGTAAATAATTAGAAACACATTAATAATCATCTTCCAACCATATTTTCTGCTCCTGGAAGAATACACATGTCATAACGTTTGTCACATCACGTCAAAATTTTAAGTAGAAAATGTTCACATATTCGTAAATATGGAAAATTATAGTCTCCTATACTGCTGCAGCTTCAGTTGTGGTGGATGTCTATGGATTACGAAGAAGGGCGAATGAAATAACAGAAAACAGAAAGTTAGGTTAACCAAACTAGCTGCAGATAAGGTGATATATTGGACAAATTGAGTATTGAGTGTATATACCTAGCAAATTGTAGTATAATATATAGCTATTCGCCTATACCCACCGACCTATACCTCACACAAGGCATGGCCTTCGAGGTGGCGCTATTTTGTATTACATTACAAAATAAATAATAATAATAACAACAAATGAAAACTCGGCCCGCTGATTCAGCGTTGCCATATTTCATGCTCCGGCCTAGTGACTAAAGTCGGCCATGGCCTTTTGCATCGAGGCCTTTTGACAAACTTGACGTTTTATAAGGTCAATATTGTCAAATGTCAATTAAAACAGGAAAAGAAATATTTGTGTGTGTGTGTGTGAGAGAGAGAGAGAGAGAGAGAGAGTGACAGGATTGTGAGAGACTGAGAGAAGAGAAGAGTGAAAGGAAAACAGGAAAAGGACAAAAGGAAAGAGAGAGCAGAGAAATCATTTGGCGTTTGTTAACGTGTTGTTTAACCTTCCCAACCTTCCTGTTTTCGTTTTCCAACAAAAACAATCGTATCCTAATCTAATATTACATTACCCTTTAATTTAAAATGAGTGGATAGCCGAATGAGTGTTAATTAACCTAAAAGTAAAACACATATTAGGAAAGATGAACCGTTCGTGGAAAGACAACTCTGCTTCACCTGGGTTTGTCTACTTCAACAACTCTAACCACCAGAGCCCCAATGATACAGGCGATTTTTTGGCTTTCAACGATACGTCCTCACAAAAGTCGCCCAATAACAAATTTTCACCTGGCGGCTACAGCAGCCCTAAACACCATGGTAGCCCTAACAACTTTCAACGAACACCAAACTTTCAAAGGAGCCCAAGGAAATTCAACCTGAAGAATACTTTTAGGTATGCAGGAGGAAGACATTCAGGAAACAGGTAAACATAATTATATTCACAGACCAATGTAACTGCACAGACTTCCCAGTGGTTAAAAAAGTTAAAAAAGACAATATATTTTCAATAACCTATGTACCAATAAAACAAGATCATTCACTTTCAGACACGTCTTTATTGAAGTCTGTGATGCTATATCAAATCTGAAAAACTTGAAAAGTAATGACCCTTATGACTTGAACTCAAAAAATCACCTTCAGGATTCGTAATTTAAATAATACAGTCTCCAAAAAGATAAAGATGTTACATAATTCCTCGTATTACTCTTAACATTTGAAAAAATGCTTTTATATGAATGTCCATTGTTTTCATTGTTCTTACAGGTCATTTGGTAGGTCGAGCAGCAGTGGATTTGATTCTAGTTTTGTCAATACTCCACCTTATTCTAATTATAATGACTCAGCAAGAGGCAATAAGTCACAAAGAATGCATAACCAAAGTCACAATCGAGTAAGTATGAAGTGTTCTTATACTCGTACAGGGTGTCCTGATATTCGACTGACAACGCTTGACAGGCGATAGACCTTACATTTTTATAAACATTTAGATAGGAACATGGATCCTTATAATGCCCCATTTTCAAGATCGGTGATTTTTTAATTCCAATGCGTAAAATCCAAATTCAACCACAGTTTTGCTATCATGAATAGCAATAGCACCTACGGTACATCCAAATCCTTTTAAATTAACAAAACTTTTTCCAGTTTGGTGCATCACCAACATGTCTTTTGACATGTTTCAAACACCTAATTTTTAAAATAGGTGGTGTTGAAGTTAAAGAATACTTCATAAATGGGATACAAAGGTACGAGCCTAATATTTATTCATGTGGTAATACCAATAATTATTTCAATTACAATTTACAATTCGGTCGCATTGGAAATTTCAAGTTGCACAAAACTAGTTCTGTGCATTTCAAGTTGTGCAAAACTAGTTCTGCCTATTTGGTAATTCTCAATAGCCTTATAAAATTCATACTTCGGGTTTGGGAAATATTCCTTGCTCAAAACTAGGTCTGCGTATTTTTTTCAGCATTGCCCGAATTCGGCTATTGAGTGTAACATATATACGTAATTCCTTGTCCAATGAATGTAAACAAATCTGATTGTTTTATTTGAAAATTATTTATTGAACATGTCATCCCCTATCTCACGAAAAGACGTAACTGACAAAAAATGAAAAAATGAGATGTCACTGAAAGGTGTCCCATAGGCACAGCTTTTTTCTCACACAGTATCATAACTGTATTACTTGCGGTACCTAAGCAATGGTGCTAATTGCTTTTCACATGTCTGAAAATCCACGACAACGTTAATGCAGTCATTGTCTTAGTTTCTTCTCTCTCTTGGAAAATGTATTGGATGCTAGTTACGCCTGTACGTGAGATTGGGGACGATATGTACATACTCTGTAGATTAATACATTTAAGCACTTCTGTAATTGTGAATGGTTCCTCTTTGACTTGTCAAGTAGCTTGTACAAGCTTCCTACTACTACAGCATATTTTTTTCCATAATGTATGACATATTTAGTAAAACAATCTTGGGATACGGTGACTTATTATATTTCCAAAATATAAAATTTTACGACGTTTCGACGCTTCTATTAGGCGTCAGCTTCAGGTATTAAAACTAAAATAAAATATCAGAATTGTCAAACAGATACAAAATGACTAACATTTACAAATAATTTTTTTTTTACAATTAAATATCGAGAGAGGAAGGTAAATATTGATAAGATGGAAGAAAGTATAGGCTATGTTCCATTTATTAAATTTGTATATATGCATGAAAGATTGCTTAAGTATCTGTCCTGAAATTCATGCTGTTAGAACTTTTTTTTATATGTATCATCTCTAAGATGTTTCTTTTATACTAATGGTTCTCTTTGCATAAAGTTCTAACGTTGTTAAAATCGATGGTATGTTTATTTTCTATAGCATGTTTGCTGAGGGTAGGTAGAATTCAGATTTTTATTTTTAATATCATACTTGTGTTTATATATGCGTTTATTTAAATATTGTTTAGTTTGTCCTATGTATAAGTTGGGGCAATCTTTACTAGGTATTTCATAAACCAAATTGCTATGCATGTCCTTTTCTAATGCAGGTTTCAGGCTTGAAAATACTGCACGGGTTATCAATATTTACCTTCCTCCCTCGATATTTAATTGTTTAAAAAAAAATGAATTGTAAATGTTTGTCATTTTGTATCTGTTTGACAATTCTTATATTTTATTTTAGTTTTAATACCTGAAGATGACGCCTAATAGAAGCGTCGAAACGTCGTAAAATTTTATATTTTGGAAATATAATAAGTGACCGTATCCCAAGATTGTTTTACTAAATATTTGGTACCGACGGTCGGGATTCAAAAAGCAAAAAAATAATGTATGACATGAACTATCTGGTTCTCATATCAAAATCCAATGTCTGCATGAGTGTGGACACCATACATGTAGAGAATATCACTATATTTACATTATTTTCCAGTCTCAGCCACCAGTCATGGTTAATGGGCGTGATGTAAGCATGTACATTGACCATAGCTGTCTGGGAAACCCATGGGAAGAGCTCGAACGTCAGTTAGAGCAAGCAGAAAACTCCATCGTTGCTGCGCCTTTAGATGAGGATAAAAAAGTGGAGGGGGAGCAAGAGTCTTCAACGACGGACGAGGGATCAAGTAGTAGTGACGATGAACAACAACAAAAAAATGGATAACAGTCAGAACTGAAGAAAACGGAGATCTAGAAAAAGGTGTAAATTGTTATACAAGAAAGAGAGCAGCATGTATGGATATACATTTTGTACACTGTACATAGTATTTTTATTAATTACGATAGATTCTAATTTATGTAAAATATTGTAATTTTTTGATCTGTATAGAGAAAAGATATTATTTTAAGAGTTCAAGTCATGCAAGATTACAAAGACTCATTGCTTGATTTTATATTGCTGTTCCATTTGTTGCTACTATGGACGTGAGATAGGTGGTGCGATGAAGAAGTTTCCAAAAAAATAAAATTTGGAAATTCATTATTATCTGGTAGTCTATTTCTTCACTTGAGGAACGTCAAAAAAATCATCTGAATATTCCAAAGAACGGCGGAGTTATTCAATTTTATATTTGCGTAAAGCGACCGTGGAGGTGAAAAGCCGTATGACGTCACATGTTGTTAATTGTTCGCGGCAGCCACAGTCTGGTCGGGACTCCGCTATGCATACGCTGCGCTGTATATACAGTATGCGACATTTAGACTTTAGTGGAACGGCGAAGGTGATTCTAGTAATCTTCCTAAAGTGGATGACATGATTATGGACTTTTACTTCCCGCAGCGATAGGTGAGGGGAGTATTGTGATCGTGAACATTTTCGATTTTGAGATAATACGCTTTTTGGATGTTTTATTATGTCTACATAACGAATATCCACACAACTCATTTCCGTCGGTCGGTCTGTCTGTATGCGTCTTTCTAGCCACGTAATCTCAGTAACCGCTGCATGAATTGTTATGAAATTTGGCAGCGATATCCTGTGGGGGTAGTAGTAGGTAATGTTCCTATAAGTTTGAAAATCGGTGTATGGGCGGTGGAGTAATTAGCAAAAAACCAAAAATTTTAAATATTCCTCAAACTTTGTTTTTAGGCGTTTTAGAGGTTCCTGATCATTTTCTACTTATTTTGGATGTGGGTGATATTGGGGTGGTTGGCGGGTTGGGGGTTGTAAAACTGAAAAATTATTGTATTAATAACAGGCCATCCACTAACCTGTGAAAGAAAGGCCTAGCGTCATAATACACTTTTTTAAGTGCATCCGAACATTATTGGCTATTACGGATCGTCGACTTAGAACTTTCTGATGTATACATGCGAGAATATTGCTTCTGATCATTCTGTATGGTGTAACTAGGAAACTATAGGATTGATTTCAATTAAATTTTCACACAGTATGTATACGCGAGAATGTAAAATCTTTATGATTTTTAAAAATCGTGTCAGCGGCGGCGCAGCAATAATAAAAAAACTAAAATATAGAAACAGCTCAAACTTCGTTTTTAGGCGTTTTAGGGGTTTCGTGATCATTTTCTACTTTTTTGGGTTGGGGTGGGATTGGGGTAGTTGGGGGGGTGGGGGTCATAAAACTCAATTTTTTTGTATTCATAATAGGCTATCCATTGGAATATTTGTTTGGTGTTTTTATGGTGGTGTTAGTACACCTGAGTACAATGCAATATTTATAGTTTCTCGATCTGCTAGACATATTCTAATAATACGAGTACCAATAAACTGCAGTGTATCGTTTTGTCACCGTCGGCGTCGCCTACCCTACTGAAAACAAGGAATAACAACATGAACGAGGAGGCCAGCGGCGGCGTGGTGGCTTGCGGGAGCAGCATCCTCGACAGGGCACACACAGGCTTGCGTGTGTGATGTGACGTCACAGCGGCTTCGCGCGGAGGATACGGCAATTCAAACTTTGAAGGACTATAACTTTTCTATTAATGGAGATAATTACAAAATTTTTTCGCCGTTGTTCTCTAACTCTTTAGGACTATCTGATTAACTGAAATTTGAAAAAATGGAAACTTCCTCATTGTGTATATGCTGTACCTAAGGAAATGTGGACAAGACAGATCCTACAACCTCCTCCCCCCCCCCCCCCCCCCCCAAAACTCTTACCCTCCCTGGATATCAAAGCGAACAGCTCGAGTACGGTGGATCGTTTAGATAAAGTTTAAAACTGGTTACACTAGGAAAAAATTGTCCTTTTTTTTGGCCGTCCAGGGTTAAAGTATTTCAAGAAGAGGATAGGATGAGTATTTGCTCTTCACAAATATGGGATTAAAATGCATCGACGGTTTGTAGTTGTATAGAGATAAATCATCACCTTTTTGCAATTGAATCAAATTCACATTTTTGAGCTTGCATGCAATTAGAATTAAATTTGCTTTAAGTTTCATTGTGTCTCACTGGCAGATATATTAAATCATCGAACAATAATAGTTTCCTATTATTGACCAATCATATCCAGGGTGTCCAGTTAGTGTGTAATTCTTCAATATCTCGCAAGCTATACCTGATAAAAGAAAATGTCGAATACAAAACTTATTTGGTTACTTAAGACGCATATTCTGAAAATATTTTGATATATACAGGGTGGTGCGGGAAAGTAGGATAGTGATCAACTTGATTTTTTTATATAGAACTATAACCTTTTCTTAAACTTTTCTAGTTTCCATCATCGATCTCTATTCAACCCTAAAATATATTTGGGATCGGTTGCGACGTTGCCATGTTATAATTTATTTTCTATTAATTTCTAGATTTGCAAGGTCGCAAGTAATACGACTAAATTGATATATTCCTTTAATTTTTCTCAATAATATTATACATCGAGTTACTTGAATATTAAGTGGATATTATTTTGGATGTTACCAGCAATTTGTATCTACAGGGTGTTTTTGGCAGAATTTTAAATTACGGCAACTTGAAGGTCATTTTACTTTGTCTTTTTAACGTTAGACTTCATAAATAGGGCGTTCCATTCAAAATTATGACGTAAAATTGGTAAATCTGACAACACTGATGTTAGCGTTTTTGAATTCTGTATGTACAAAAATCCCCAAGTATTGAATTTCACCGTTCCAGCTGTGGCAGTTTTTGTAAATATTTAAGCGTTCCGGTACCGTTTACTGAAAAAGCGGTGTTGCCGTATCTCAGTAATTAATAGAAACAAAATTTTGAAATTGTGAGACCTTACTAAATTTGACATACGCAATTCATTGCAATAAAAATAATTAGAGGATTCTGTTTAAAATAAATTAAAATCAGAGATATTTGTTTAAAAGTTTGGAAAAATAATTTATAACTTGGCAAAGTCGCAAACGCGAAAAAAAAATATTACTAGGCGAGATAGGGTATTAGTAGATACTTCGATTTAACATAAAAAATACAGGGTGTTACATTTAAAAAAACAAAGTAAAATGACCTTCAAGTTGCCGTAATTTAAAATTCTGCCAAAAACACCCTGTAGATACAAATTGCTGGCAACATCCAAAATAATATCCACTTAATATTCAAGTAACTCGCTGTATAATCTTATTAGGAAAAGTTAAAGGAATATTTCAATTTGGACGTATTACTTGCGACCTTGCAAATCCGGAAATTAATAGAAAATAAATGATAACTTGACCACGTCGCAACCGATCCCAAAACTATTTTAGGGTTAAATAGAGATCAATGATGGAAACTAAAAGAATTTAAAAAAAGGTATAGCCCATATAAAAAAATTTAGTTGATCACTATCCTACTCTCCCGCAACACCCTGTATATTTCAAAATATTTTTAGAATATGCGTCTTAAGTAACCAAATAACTTTTATATTTGACATTTTCTTCTATCAGGTATATTTTGCGAGATATCTAAGAATTACCTACTAACTGGACACCCTGTATATAGGAAGGAAGTTTTAGAATCCACTTTAATCTATCTATTAATTTCCGTGTTGTTGTACCTGAAACACTAAACATATCAATTTTAAAGTTACGTTACTGTATGATCACGGCCATAGTAGAACACATAATAAGTACCTTAACTGGCTTAACTCGCCGTTGAATGGAAATTTCCGGAAATACTTTTCCTTTCCCTCTATTCTCATATTTATATCTAGTGGCATACTAGCGTAATCAGTTGGATAGAGAGGGGTCAACACTATTTGTCACATTTCTGTACATTATCTATTTTTGAAGAACGAAACAAAATGTTAACCAAATTTTATAATCTCTGCGATATTCAATTTTTTTCTGATATCTACTTATACCGAAAACGGTGATTTACACCTAAACGGTTCGCTTTAAGTCCCATGTTTGATACATAAAGTCACACTAGAATTCACCAAGGAATCCGAATATGCAATAATATACGGGGTGTTCCGTTTAAAAAAACATAACTTTGATACATTTTGTGTTTTTGGGACACCCTGTATAACATGAAAATATTCTTGATTGGTTGCTGCGCGTTCTGTTGGGTGCGTCAGTGACGTCGCTTCTTGCTGATGATGACGTGGCCGTTGATAGTCACTGAGTCCCACGTTTGTGTCCAAGTTTGTTCTGTCCCATTTTCGTTTTTTTTTATATCTTATGAGGGGCTGCCATATTGGTCTAATTTCCACACTAGGCTTGCTGTACTCGTTTTTGTTGCTGGTGATATAAGCTGCTTCCTTGAATTTCCGGCGATACCATTGAGGTTCTTTGTCAATGACCTTTGCATCTTCCCAAATAATTTTATGATGCTCGGTCCAAGCGTGATCTGCTATTCCGGACTTTCCTGTCTCTGCTCTCTGGGTGTTGAGTCTGTGTTCCTTAATTCTCGCTTCCAGGGGTCTATTCGTTTCACCAATGTATACTTTGCCACATTCACATGGTACTTCGTAGATGCAGTTTTTTGTTTCTTGAAGTTCATTCCTGGGTTTTGTTTTCGTTAGTAGACTTCGAAGAGTGATGCTTCTAGAGAATCGTGTTTGAATTTTATAGTGTTGTCCTATTCTTCTGACTGTATCTGATAGTCCTTTCACGTATGGTATACTTAGTGAATGCCTGTGTTCTTCAGGACTTTTATTTCTGCTAGTATGATTCTCTTGCATTGTTGCTTCCACTAGCCTCTTGGGATATGCGTTCCTTGACAGATCTCCTTTAATTTGACGTAGTTCTTCTTCTAGTCCTTGTTGTGTGTTACAAATATTCTTGGCTCGATCGACCAAGGTTCGAATGACTCCTTTCTTTGTTGATGTTGGATGGTTTGAGGTGTAATGCAGATATTGTCCTGTATGTGTGTTGGTTTTCTGTACACTTTGTTTTCTATTTCGGTGTTTCTTCTTCTTTCCTCAGTGGTATCGCCGGAAATTCAATGAAGCAGCTTATATCACCAGCAACAAAAACGTGTACAGCAAGCCTTAGTGTGGAAATTAGACCAATATGGCAGCCCCTCATAAGAAATATAAAAAAGCTAAAATTGGGCAGAACAAACTTGGACACAAACGTGGGACTCCGTGACTATCAACGGCCACGTCATCATCAGCAAGAAGCGACGTCACTGACGCACCCAACAGAACGCGCAGCAACCAATCAGGACAAGCCACGAAAAACGACACGTCAGCTAGACGAGAATAAATAGCAATGAAAGGAACATGTTCGACAGTTTACCTGAAGACGATTGAAGATACCACATCAATCGAAACGTTGTAATCCAAAAATTATATAGACAATGGAAGTCCGAAGCAGACATTTTGAAACATCTACCTTGTCTACAAATTTCAAACAACAAAAGTAAGCAGTACCACGTAACGATGATATGTTCTGTATGCATCATAATTATTGCTGTAATGACTTTATTCTAACAGAGTATAATGTTGATATAATTGTATATTTTGTCATGTGTTCAAATATATCACTTTTATTTAATTATTTATACATTTACACTTTACGCTTGATTTTCTTCGATTCTACATATACTCATCGGATCTAAAAAATAACTGAGATTCTCAAGTCATTGTTCCTGACTCATAAAAGCAAAACAATGATTTTGTGATTCATTGTTTGCAATTAACTCAATTTTAAATGATAGATTAAACGAAAATAGAAATTTGAAAAGGAATTGATAGTTTTATTTAACCCTGCTATACCACTACATTTTGATGAATGATTTATTATTATCTCACATATTGCCAGCAGACAAATACAGTCATCGTGTAAATCCATGTATTTTTTTTATAGACAACCTCTCGCAGCGGTTGGCCTTGGCTGGGCAGGAGTCAAATGCTCTGAGCATATGTGGAAGCGCGAAAAAATTTTATTTCCTTTACTAATCAGTGAACAATTTGATACCATTGAGTTTTTCCACCGCAGCTCCTTTTAGTCATTCCAAAATAATTTGTAATGATAGGTTCATACACTTGCTCTGACACTAGCTCGTTATTCCATGTTGAATATCTTTTCATACTTGCAGTGCTATAAGTATGAGAATATGATTTCAAAATTATCTTAATTTTAGATGTAAATGTGGCAGCCCAGTTGAATTGAGCTGAAATTTACTGATGGGCTGGAAAAGGGTATATTTCTCATTTATAACAAAAAGTTATTGTCTATGCTCTATGCTCCAATAAGGAATCTCAATTGGGGAATAGGGTACTTGCAGAGGTCGTGAAATCGCCTCGGGAGTATACATAGCGTAAAAAAAACCATATCAAGAAGCAGTAGGAAACAAAAAACATGATTTTACTTGACGGCCAAAAAAAGATATTTTAAGATAAGGATATATTCAAATTTTTCCACGTGACTTAAAACAAGGGCTGACATCACAGATATCTTAACGATTTCGACAATCGGTACTGCTACAGCGCAGGTCAGTGAGATTCAACTGCAAACTATTTCTGATGATGCCAAATTTCTTTTTAAATATTTACGTTGGCCTTATATCAATAATTTTATTTACGAGCGTGTTTTGTTATATGGGTATACATATTCCCAAATAAAATGAGACTTCTCTTTTATCCTACTACAGCCGTAGTTCCTCATTAAGTAATACTGCGAGATGCAAAATGCAAAACGAAATCATATCAGCTGCTCGAATGCAACCATATTTTCTTTGTGGTTTGCCAACTGCGCATTCGACTAGAGATAATCTGAATTCTTTAACAATGCGACTCAATTTATTGATACTTAAACATATTTGAAACAGGCAATTAACCCACTAGCATTTTCGTTGCAATACATTTTTATATCTGATAGGTATCACAGTTCAACCTGTTTGTGACCGAGATTCGCAACTAATCGAAGCCATCATTTTATTTCGGCGCATCCCATTACGAATGAATCCAAAGATAGAACATAATTCAAGCCCATCCCCACAACGTGAATTAGTAAACTAGCCTAACTTTTATTCTTTTGACTTTTGTACTTTTGTGTGTGACTGTGTTTTGTGGTTATAATGATCAATGTCAAAATGTTAGGTTAGCACTGGCTATCGATATCGAATATCAATACTTTACATCCCATCACTATAGGATATCACTGACGTCAGAGGTTGTTTGCGCGGCATTTTCCGGCGTTTGAAATAATTTTTGGTATCTCTCACAGCCGATTTCAAAAAACCAAACAAGTGATTTTGTCATGTTTACTAGGCTCTAAGGAACGCGTAAACGACAATATTTTTTTCTGCAAGTACCCTATTTCCATCAACCTAATTACCAGCTGCCAGTGACTCCATGAATTGTATATAAATACCACTGAAATCGATCCGGCACCTACCTTATACGTTGCAAATTTGACCACCAGTCCCTCGTGTCTACATTTATGTGTTTATAATAACGTGGCATCAAAGTGCATTCCAGTATGCATACCACTTAATAAAGGAATAGAGACATCTATAGACTAAACAACTTAAGTCTGACAAAATCCAGAAACAGTTCGAAATACAACTTCTTTACTGCCAATAAAAATCAGAAACCTACAAATTAATACCTTTATATGTCATATAAAGATGATAACATTTATTTTCAAAAATTCTGTAAAACTGTTTTTTATTGCTTTTGAGGGTGGAAAAGAAAAATGTTTATCCAAAACTTAAATATCACTCGAACATCATCATCATAGTCACAATGTCTTAGCAGACATGTTGTGAACTCGTAAAATGCATTAAGTCGGAGCTAGAGTATTGCAGACACGAATATTATCAATAGTTTTGAGAACTGTAGCTCGCCATCGTTCGCGATTTACTGTCAGTTCAGTGGCGCTCTTGATACTCATCCATCCAGCAACTGTTTCGTCGTATCCACCCAGCGTGTAGGGGAACGGCCACGGCGCCGCCCACTCGGGGCGTGACCCTGAACTACAAGTTTCTCCATATTGTCGCTTCTGTGAATATGTCCGAAGAATGTAAGCATTCTCATCGACACAATGGAGGATAGTCTCTGAATTACCGAGATCATAGATAGCTAACTGGAATATAATATGTATGTATAGTTTCACCTTTGCTACGAGTAAGATTTTTAATCATTGTTTGGGCTTTACTAAAATGAGCTACTCGGGTTGCTCTAAGACTATTTATTTCTGCATTTCCAAATTACTTAGGCAGATTATATAGACATCTTTATATTACAAACAGATCATTTACATTTTAGAGATTAAAATACAAGATTGCCTTATATTATTGAAGAACAGTACATAATTATATACAAGAGTATTTGAACTTAAGTTGCTAGTTAATCAATAAAAAAATATACTTGAATATATTCCATTTTGAAGGAAAAATATAGCGGTTATTATAAGGACAAGAAAACAGTATTATTATTATTATATAAATAGGTATTCTTATCAAAACCTTAAGAGTAATGCAATTTGAAGTAGTACATAAAAATACTTCACCGTTAACTAGCGCTCCAAAGCCAGGGTGTCAAGATTCAGGTTTGATAATTATAAGCAAAAAATACAGGGTGTCTCAAAAAATATTGTCAAGCGGAAGTCCAGAGATAGAGCACACCTAGAAGTGTCTGAATCACCCCCATATATGTTATGAAATTTTTTGTAGTTTCCAAGTTATGAATTTTTTTCTGAATTTTAGAGAATTCTCTACCTCGACAACTTAAAACTCTTCCAAAAGAAAAATTAAAAGACTTTTCTAAATTCTCTTCTTTGCTAATTAATCTCCAAGAATTTACTGTTTATACATAGAATAATCGGCCATTTTTACGTAGAAATCTCTGAAATACCATATTCTAAAATCAAAATGTTAAAAAAATACCATTCAGAAAATGGGGTTATTTTTACCCTTAACTCCTCCCGTATGATACGCCTCTGATTGAAATTATGAAATTCTGAATTCAGAATCAGATTCAGCGTCAAAAGTTTACCCATCGTACCTAATTTAGTAATTTTGTTATGAATGGTTTCGAGAATATCGAGGGAAAACCGTCTTCAAGGTGCCCCATGCAAAGGAGCGTAGCTCCCTTAGGAAGCATTTCCGAACCCATGTTCATATGACATTTTCTTTCTATTTTTCGGAGTACTATTCGTGGTTAAAGTTTGTTAACATACTTAATTAACACCCTGTATTTTAGCTGAGAGGAATGGGTACTATTCGATATTTAGCTCAGCATCAGAAGCGGTCAGCTTGAGAATTCTTCAAACTAGCCAAAGGAGATACCGGGGAGTAGCTATAACTTCCAATGTCGCAGCTGTCATTTTGCATCACACTTCTTGTCACAGAGTCAACATCTCTAGAGGGAGCCTATTTTGAATATTGGCCAGCCAACATCTATAGCGCTATTGCCACTCTTCTTCGTCCGCTTCCAGTTTCTCCAAAATCTGGCAGTTTCCGCAGTTTGAACGCAAAGTATTTAACTGGGTATTTAACTATACATTCGAATATACTTGCAATGTAACTGATTTACGTGAAGATAATTTGTATTGATTTAACGAAATCTCAAAAATGGTAAATTTCATAGCGGAATGTCGCAATAACTTCTAATATGTCGTAAATCTGGCAACGTACAATCGGCGTGCCCTTAAGCTGTCATGTGGCTGTCATTGTAGTTGTGGTTATTGCGTGTATCGAGATTTTTGTGATTTTGGTGTATATTTGACTGACTTTGTGACTATTTGTGGTGTGAATTAAATTATTTATGAACAATATTTTCATAATTGCATGATGAGGCAACATAAAAAGTGCATAGTTTGCTATAATAGCGACGAATCGGTGAACACTTCTTATCATAGGTGAGTATAGGTTTTGTTTTAGTTTTCAGTAGCGTAATATATGGAGATAACTGGGAACAAAAGTAACTTCACTCCAGTTTGAGGAATAATAATAGTTGTTTAATGTATGTTATCTGCATCTGTGTAGGTTTCCTTCGAATACAACTTATTGTATCAGTTTGTAACATCACAGTAATAATTGAATCTATTAATGAACATCCAATTTTAATATAAAATCGTACGCCACTGGTAATGCCCTCAAGCTGTCAAAATTTCCGTTACATGTTGGCTGGTCAGCGACCTGTGCATTTTGTTGTTTACACTCCCTCTATAGATGTTAACTCTGTGCTTCCTGTGATGTAGTCGTAAATGTGTGTGTTGATGCTTTTCATAAGTTTCCAATGCGTATATCAGTGGAATTCCATCTGGTGGATACCGCCTACAAATACGTGCCATAGCCGCGGTCTGCCCAGCACGCAACGCATCCCTAGACGTTCACCGCGCGATCTCCGTTCGTCTGGCCTCCGTTACCAGCTACGGCAAGCAGGTGTCTGCAAAGAAATTAAAATTACCTCTGAAACTCTTTGATTCATCGCTCTTCACGCTTTACTAACGTTTGGGCTACCCCTGTAATCTTTATTATTAGCCCCGCATTCGTTTTAGACAAACACAGTATATCCAATTATGCAGTAGCGCAACTCTCCAGAATTTTGGTGGTTCGCGCATACATGGCCGACTCTACTCAGTAGGTCGAAGCATTGAAATATGGCAACACTGAATAGCGGGCCGAGCTTTTATTTGTTTTTAAGTCATTAGTGTAATCTTCCAGAGGAAAAAAGAAGATTGGAAGGTGATTTTTAAGGTGTTTTTAATTATTTGCCTGCACAAACGAAACTATAAAGATAAAAAGATGCCTGCAAAGCGTGTAGTACCAGGTTGCACTAACAATTGTGCTTCCAATAAAGGACATATTAGGGTGATCAATTTTCCTCAAGACGAGCATTTCAAACAGAAGTGGGTGAAAGGTATTCCTCGTAAAGGCTGGTTATATTTATAAGAATAAAGACAATAATTTACAAACATTTCCAAGGATACGACCTATTTTAAAGCACAATATGTGGTACCTACAATGTTTTCTGGACCTCTGAAATATCACAGAAAAATACAGTTCTAATAGAATACATCTGGGCACACCTACGAAAAGACTTGATAGTGAAGGGGAATCAAGACCAGCAAGAATGGCTTCAAAGTGACCTAATAGTGAATTTTTCTAGCTTAAGTGAAAATTTACAAAGTAAATTGAGTGTCCATTTAAGTGGAAGTGGCAGCAGGAAATAGGTTGTGTTTATTTTTATTTTGTAGTGTTTGACTACGATGAACCAGACATCAGATGTAGGTGGTATTAGTATATCAAAGAATATAGCCATTCCTTTAAATCAATAAATCATAATTTGTTGGTGATTTGAGTTAGATTTTACCACTGTCATTAAGAATATCCTGTTGGTCTCAAATAGAAAATATTCCTGTAGTAGGTTTTTGGGGATGAGGTTCCAAATTGTAAAAAATGGGGGGAGAGAGAAAAACAAAAGTTTTGTCTCAGAAAGTTGGTGGAAACGTTTCGACCACTTTGTGGTCTTCCTCAGTCATTGTTTAATCTTTTCAAAACTTCAAAAACTACAAAAATATTATTAATTAGTTACATAGAATTTGATATAACCTATATACTTACCAAAAAAAGATTGAAAAGCAGACATGATATAGGTAATAAAAGCAGGGGGCGGCGTAGGCCGTCAACAGCCCCGGCCTATAAGGTGTTTAGCACATCTTTTTTTGCGCTTTTTCATGCCAGAAATCGAAAATTTAACTTTAAAAAGGAAAATACGTCCAAAAACACGTGCAGTCCGTGTGAAGGTGGTTGCAATCACAAAACAGGTTGCAGTGGCCACAGAATGACAAAAGCAGGCACAGAACATTTACATTGAGAAAAATACGTTACATGGATTAAAGAAATATGTAGATTTGATGGATGAATACAAATTAGTATGCAACAGGTGATATATGACAGTAAAATGTTTTAACTTTTTGATTTTTGAATCTAGTTTTGTGCGTTATTGTTTAAATTAAAATATTTAAATTTGAAATGCGAAGTATTTGAATTATAAGTTTGTATGGGATGAAATTTCTTTGAGTTGTTATATGATGTTGTAATATATTGAGCTGAGATTTTTAATGTCTGTTTTATCATTAATGCTGTTTGCGTTTTTCTTTATATAGATCATTTCGAGCACTTCTCTTTTATATGTGTGTTGTTCAGTTTGTAATATTTGAGTTTCGTTGTAATTAAAGTTGTGTTTATGTGCCATTTCATGCTTGGACAATGCTGTTTTATTTTTTTTATCATACTTATGTCCTTTGATTCTATTTTCTAGAAGTTGGGATGTTTGACCAATGTAGGAACTATCACAGTTATTACAGGGAATCTTGTATACAACATGTGTCATCTTATTTTTTTCTGTTTTTGTTTTTAATTTACTGAAAGTTTTTTGTAGAGTATTATGAGCTTTATAACTGGTGGGGATATTGTGGGTTTTCAAAACTTTTTGGATATTTTCTGAAAGGTTTGGTATATAGGGAATTGTGAGATATTTTTGATTGGTGTTATTATTCTTTTTGTTTTTATTGAGCGTATTGTAAAAAGCGTGGATTCTGGATTTGAAAATGGAGTTTATTAGGTTGGGAGGGTAACAGTTTTGTTTAAGAATATTTTTTGCTTTGTTGATCGCTGCTTCTCTGTATTGTTGGTCAGACAATTTTATGGCTCTGTCAGCAAGGCCAGTGATAACAGATTTTTTTTGTGTGATTGGGTGCTGAGAGTAGTAGTTAAGATATCTACCGGACCATGTATCTTTTGTATACCAGGCAGTATTCATTTTATTATTATTGTGGTGTATTGTTAAATCTAAGAAATTTATTTTGTTATTTTCTTCTATTTCTATAGTAAATTTTAATTTTGGGTGGTAGGAATGAAATTGTTCTAAAATATAGTTTTCTTTATCACTTGGAATTGCTGTCAGACAGTCATCAACATATCTGAAAAAGAAAGGTAATGGACAATTTAGGTTTGGTATTACTTGGTTTTCTAGATCTTCCAAAACTAACTGTGCTATGCAACTGGAAAGAGAAGAGCCCATTGCACAACCATAAATTTGTTTATAGAATTTATCTTGAAAGATGAAATAGGTGGAGTTCAAAGTAATTTCTACAGCTTTCTTGAATTCATTTAGTGGAATATTTGTAAATTGCTTAATGTCATTCCATTTTCTTTCAATTATATGGAGAGCTAAATCTATTGGAACGTTAGTATAGAGTGAGACAACATCAAGTGAAATGATTTTATAATTATCAGGGATATTGATATTTTTAATTTTTTCTTTAAAATCCCACGAATCTTTTATGTAAGAGGGATTTTTGTTAATTATATTATTGAGAATATCCTTAAGGTATTTAGAAAGTTTGTTGAAAGGTGATTGTATCGTTGAAACAATAGGTCTTAACGGAATGCCATTTTTGTGTAATTTAGGTAAGCCATATATCTTTGGTGGTAAAGCATTGTGTATACTTAACTCTTTGGCAACTTCTGGTGAAATGTAGTTATTATCTTTCCATTTTCTAATGATTTCATTGTTGGTTTTCTGGAATTTACTTGTAGGGTCAATTTTTGTTTCTTTGTATGTGACTTCGTCATTAAGGAGATCAAACATTTTTTTATGATAGTCATTTTTTTCCATGATAACGGTTTTATTTGATTTGTCAGGTTTTAGTATTATTAATTCAGGATGATTCTTTAGGAAAGTTTTTGTTTTGTTATATTTTGTTAATAAATTTTTATGTAGATTAGATAAAGGAAATTGTTTTTTATTATTGACTGGTTTCTTCTTATGATTTGTTAAAATATTACAACAATTTGCTCTTATTTCATTTTTGTTATCAGTGGGGAGATCTTTTATAGCATATTCAACTTCTGCAATTATGTTTGGGATTGGGATTTTTTTATTATCTTTAAGTGGCATAGCAAAATTAGGTCCAAGGCCTAAAATATCTTTGGCATAATCTGGAAGAGGTGTATTTGAGATGTTCTGTATCCATGAATCGGGAATGATAATATCTAACACATTTTGATTTTTATTTTTAAGGTTAATAAACTTTCTTAAATTTTTATTTTTGATATTACCGAAATGTATATTAAATTTTTCTTTTTGGTTTTGTAGGAAAAGATTGAGAGTTTCTGGGGGTAAAATGGTTTTTAACTTCTCTATAGAAAATATTTTGGTACACTACTGTCAAATAGGTTTTCTGATGATTTAATGTTAAAACCGTTTCTATGTCCAGCCAAAGAAAGTTTACAATTTTGTAAGAGAGAATAAGTTGCGAATTTTACCACCATCCTAAATGTTCCTCAAAACTTCGCAGTTCTTTAAAAATTGCATCTGACAGAAAATATGCCTTACATTAAAACTGTTGCAGAAGGTTTATTATACATTGTTTTACAAATTGATGAAATATCAGCCTGTATAAATGTTCTTGTCATTACAAAAATTATAGGTAGAACATGAAGGACAAAATTATTTGATAGGTATATTAAATACATACAGCTTATAGTTGGTAGGCGTAACCCTTCCGTCAGAGTATACAGCTCAAATTACAATCCTTATCCACAATAGGTATTGTTAAAATTTTGATTTAAGGCCAATCGGTATTAAAGTAAGTTTTTGGGCAATTGCACAAAGCAGTTTTAATGGAAATTGCAAAAGAATACATCAATATACATATAGATGACTTTGTTTTAGACACATTTGTTCATGTAATCAACCCCAAACTGATGAAATTCCGCTTGAATTAATGTTGTTAATGTAGCAAATATTTTTATTGATAATTACACTGAAACAGTTCAAGACAAAATACAGACTGACAAAACTAAAAAGAGGAAATCTAATGGAAATAAGAAATGTCCAACAGAAGAGAAAATTTCTAAATTTAAATACATGTACATTTTTGTACTGATACTACTGCCATTTCTCACCATTCTTATTTTTTCAAAAAGTATTTTTCTTAATTTATCAACCAAGATAAACTCTAAGCATATAAAATGTAATAATTATTCTGAAACTATAAAACAATTTAAATTTTCCGCGGAATGCCCGCCGTTCGGCCCAGGGTAACCGGCCCACTATTTGACAGCTAAGCGATGTTGCCATATCTAAGGCTCCAGCCTAGTGTAGAGTCGGCCATGAGCACGGCGATCGCCTGAGTCGTGTTCAGTCCATGAGAGTGAAGGTAGTGTCTTTGACAGAAACGGATTAAGGAATTTGGTGATACGCTGATATGGATATCGGGACGCGTGAAGTCAAATGTTGCGCCGCTGTAGACTGTATTAACAATTCCAAAAACTGTGACTATAGTTTTTTAAGCTTCATATATATCATTTTCCTCTATAAACATGGATTCTTTTCTTCGATATGCCTATTCATAGGTAATATACAAATACAGAAGGAAAGGTAGTCTTGTTAAACTAGATAAAAAACAGTTTTGCATTTTTTTTATGAATAACGACCAGTTTTCGTACCTTAAACGTTTTTCTATGATGATTGACGTGACGTCCTAAACATGTTTTCGAAACGTCATGTCAACAACATTCAACCGGCAATAAGCAGTGAGGGAAGAAAAAAGATCAATAATCATGATTATCATTATTACAATACCTAGTGCTAGAGCCACTGGCATAACTGTCTTGACTGCTCCTTGCACTTGCGTGAGACAATGGAGTCCCTGGCAAGCGTTGAGGGGTACTTTCCAAGGAACCACCCTCGTAGAGGGTACCTGTCGTAGGGGCAGGCTCATCGGGCGTGTAATAGCAATCTGACTCTTCACCACGTTCTCCACCTGCAAGTAAATCAATCAGAACCATGTCGGGGACGACGCTGAATCTGATTCTGAATTCAGAATTTCATAATTTTAATCAGAGGCGTATCACACGGGAGGAGTTAAGGGTAAAAATAACCCCATTTTCTAAATGGTAATTTTTTTGACATTTTGATTTTAGAATATGGTATTGCAGAGATTTCTACGTAAAAATGGTCTCTTGGTACATCTCGATAGGGCTAACCGTTTTCGAGAAAAATGCATTTATTTATTTATTTACAATAGCCTGCATCGATTCAATAATTGCATTTTTATCGAAAACGGTTAGCCCTATCGAGATGTACTAAGAGACCATTTTTACGTAGAAATCTCTGAAATACCATATTCTAAAATCAAAATGTCAAAAAAATTATCATTTAGAAAATGGGGTTATTTTTACCCTTAACTCCTCCCGTATGATACGCCTCTGATTAAAATTGAAAAATGAAATTCTGAATTCAGAATCAGATTCAGCGTCAAAAATTTACCCATCGTACTTAATTTCGTAATTTTGTTATGAATGGTTTCGAGAATATCGAGGGAAAACCGTCTTCAGGGTGCCCCATGCAAAGGAGCGTAGCTCCCTTAGGAAGCATTTCCGGACTCATGTTCATATGACATTTTCTTTCTATTTTTCGGAGTACTATTCGTGGTTAAAGTTTGTTAACATACTTAATTAACACCCTGTATAAAATATGTTTGAGCATCTGAAGTGAAACCTCATATTTCGGATTGCTTTACGCAGAGTTCAAAAGTTCAAGGGATAATTTACATTTAAATATCGATGGGTTTGAGATTTTAACTCAATCGCAATCGGGTTTATTGAAAAAAAATCTATCCCGCTATGGATGTGGATGCAAATTTCTCCCCTTGGAGTGCATCTGATCCACCCCAAGGTAGCACTCATCCTTCAAAAGGCAATTTCCTCGTTAAAATTACCGCCATATTATTTATTGTCTTCCGTCTATATTGATTGTATTAAATGTAATGGTATCGAAACGTAAATTAATTAATATATTAATTAATATATTATTAGAATAGGGTGCTTGCAGAGGTCGTGAAATCGTCTCGGGAGTATACATAGCGTAAAGAAAACCATATCAAGAAGCAGTAGGAAACAAAAAACATCATTTTACTGACGGCCAAAAAAAGATATTTGCAAAATAAAATAAGGATATACTCAAATTTTTCCACGTGACTTAAAACAAAGGCTGACGTCATAGGTATCTTATCGATATCGACAATCGATACTGCTACAGCGCAGGTCAGTGAGATTCAACTTCAAACTAGAAATGATCTGAGTTCTTTAACAATGCGATTCAATTTATTGATACTTAAACATATTTGAAACAGGCAATTAACCCACTAGCATTTTCGTTGCAATACATTTTTATATCTGATAGGTATCACAGTTCATCCTGTTTGTGACCGAGATTCGCAACTAATCGAAGCCATCATTTTATTTCGGCGTATTCCATTATGAATGAATCCAAAGATAGAATCTAATTCAAGTCCTTCCCTACAAAGTGAATTAGTAATCCAGCCTAACTTTTATTCTTTTGACTTTTGTACTTTTGTGTGTGACTGTGTTTTGTGATTATAATGATCAATGTCAAAATGTTAGGTTAGCACTGGCTATCGATATCGAATATCAATACTTTACATCCCATCACTATAGGATATCACTGACGTCAAAGGTTGTTTGCGCGGCATTTTCCGGCATTTGAAATAATTTTTGGAATATCTCTCACAGCCGATTCCAAAAAACCAAACAAGTGATTTTGTCATGTTTACGAGGCTCTAAGGAACGCGTAAACGACATAATATTTTTTTCTGCAAGTACCCTATTGTATTTTCATACCATAAGGTTTAGATTTCTCTTTAACTTGTATATGTTCTTCTTGATCGGTATCTGCATCATCAATAGGATCCACAACATCAACCATATTTAAAGCTAAATTAGTTCCTCTGCCAGTTGTTGTTTCGTTTTTCTGAAGAAGAGGTGATAACTTTTCGGCGTCACTATCCTCATCGGCATTCTGGAAGATACAAACGTGAGTGACACACTTTAAACGACGATTTATTTAGGCCCGATTTTATCAACATGCATATTTAACAAAGAATTTAACAAAGCTTTTCTATTGGATGTTGTTTAGCAAAAGCCTTCTATTGGGTATTGAGGGCTAGGTTAATAAGTATCATCCAATAGTATTTTATCAATATTGAAAACAAAACGTCAAACCTGGATGACACTTTTGTCAAAGATATTTTAGAAATTCATTGATCAAAATCATAGCAGGATATCGGAACAAAGCGATTGATTTGCAAATTAATGCCACATTTTCCATGTTTACATTATAATTATTGTATAATTACAAATTGCAAACTGCGATAATTTGTGATAAAAGTAGTAGGTACCTATATTAATCACAGCAACTACCTACCTTAATTACAAATCCCACGTCCGTCAGCGAGATGGATTATATGAAAATACATACTTTTATGAAGAATCAATCTTTCATTTACTGGATGCATGTTTGTTATAGATCTTCTTATAGAAATATTCATAGGTGCAGCGTACACATTGTACATAAAATAGCATAAAGTAAAATAGGGTTATACCAGAGATGGTTATACTTAACTATAAAACGGCAAGTTTTGCCGTTCTGGGGTTCTGGATAGGCAACCAGTAATGCACATACGTTTGGGAAATAGCTGTAACTTTTGAAATGTAACAAAATGCTATTTTTAGCTCTTTTTACTATAAAACAAAGATATATTACAGGAATTCATAATTATTATCGATAGTAAATTATTGTTTTATACAAATAATGCAGTGAGTTAATTTCTTGTCATCATATCATTTGATACAACAAGAAACTAGTGATCAAATATACGGCTTATCTGGAATCTGATTGGTTGAGATTAACAACTGTTAAACTTTTTGTTAAACAAGAAAATGCAATTTTTCACCCACTTAGGATGGAAAATCGGACTTGAAAAGATACTAGATGGGTCACAATGGTCGATTGTATATAAATTAAGTCATTTTTGACCTTTTTTGAGGTAAACCTCAAGAGAAATCAATAATTTTCAGAGTACTTTGACAGTGCATGTTCTTGAAAGGGCTGCTCTGATTGGTCAAAGCCACCGGTCAAAGCCTTTGTTAAAATCTGCATGTTGATAAAATTGGGCCTTAACCTACCTCATCTTTTTCCAATTTTTCGTTGACCATTTTAACGCTGTCTCTAGAGCGGTGTTTAATTCTAGATTCTTTCTCCAAAAGAGGATATTTTGTTTCTTTATTCTCCTCTTCACGACGCGGTGCAGTGGAAAGCCCGTACTCTGGACTGGAGGGCTCACTGCCTCTATCACATTGTCTGCAACGAAAAATGTTCAGTTATTCCGATTTGTTTGCAAAACTTATGAGGTGAAGAGATTTGGCCTTATTTTTTATACAGGGTGTCCAGTTAGTGTGTAATTCTTCGATATCTCGAAAGGTATACCTGATAGAAGAAAATGTCAAATATAAAAGTTATTTGGTTACTTAAGATGCATATACTAAAAATGTTTTGAAACATACAGGGTGTTGCGGGAAAGTAGGATAGTGATCAACTTAATTTTTTTATATGGAACTATACCTTTTTTTTAAATTCTTCTAGCTTCCATCATTGATCTCTATTTAACCCTAAAATATTTTTGGGATCGGTTGCGACGTTGCCAAGTTATAATTTATTTTCTATTAATTTCCGGATTTGCAAGGTCGCAAATAATACGTCCAAATTGATATATTCCTTTAACTTATCTCAATAATATTATACAGCGAGTTACTTGAATACTAAGTGAATATTATTTTGGATGTTACCAGCAATTTGTATCGACAGGGTGTTTTTTGTTTAAATTACGACAACTTGAAGGTCATTTTACTTTGTTCTTTTAAATGTAACACCCTGTATGTTTTATTTTAAATTGAAATATCTACTAATACCCTATCTCGCCTTGTAATATTTTTTTTCGCGTTTGTGACGTTGCCAGGTTATAAACTATTTTTCCAAATTTTTAAACAAATATCCCCGATTTAATTTATTTTAAATAGAATCTTCTACTTATTTTTATTGCAATGAATTGCGCATGTCGAATTTAGTAAGATCTCACAATTTCAAAATTTTGTTTCTATTAATTACTGAGATACGGCAACACCGCTTTTTCAGTAAACGGTACCGGAACACTTAAATATTTCCAAAACTGCGATAGCTGGAGAGGTGAAATTCAATACTTGGGGGTTTTTAAACATACAGAATTCAAAAACGCTAATTTCAGTGTTGCCAGATTTACCAATGCAGAATTTTAAGGAAGGCAAATAGAGAAAGTAAAAGATTTGCACAGTTAATCTTTTGGCATCGTTGTGTTAAGCTGAACTACCTCTGTTGCTTCTAGAAAAGTACGTCAATATACTTGCAACTTGCATCGTAAGTAAGTACAAAGAAACAAAAGAGAAAAAAATCGTAATTAAATAAAAATTCTTAACTTCCAACATAAGTAATAGTCGACAGTATTTGCAATGTGCGCTTACATTATTGGTTTTGAAACAGCAAATGATAAAGGGTTTTTCAATTAGGACGGGTTGATCTTGGTAGGCTGTGGCGGCCATGTTGTTTTGACAGCGTGTGTCTATTCTAGTGATTTATTATTAGTGACTTATGCCAAATCACCATGACAGGTTACACAATTGAGCAGCGAGTACAAATGATAAAACTTTATTATCAAAATGGGTGTTCACTAGTGCAGACCATGCGCGCGTTACGCCCATTTTAAGGAAGACGCGGGGGTCCTTCAAAGTCGACTTTGCAACGTTTGGTGTGGAAATTCGAGACGACTGGATCAGTTAACAGTCAGCCAACACCCTTACGTCAAAGGAGTCCCAGATCAGCCGAGAACATTGCCGCTGTCCGTGAAAGTGTCCAAGAGAACCCAAGGAAGTCAATTCCTCGCCGTTCACAAGAACTCGGCCTTTCGCAGACTTCAACCTGGAGAATTTTGCGCCGGGACTTGAGCCTACATCCATAAAAGATCCAACTTACCCAGGAGCTCAAACATGATGACCATAGACAACGTCGTGTGTTCGCTGACTGGGCTTCGGAGCGTTTGGAAGAAGACCCCAATTTCGGCCGAAAAATCATCTTTAGTGACGAGGCGCATTTTTGGATGAATGGCTATGTTAACAAGCAGAATTGCCGTATATGGGACAACGCTAATCCTCACGAGATTCACCAGGCAAAAATGCATCCACAGAAAGTTACTTGGTGCGGATTCTGGGCCGGCGGCGTTATTGGTCCGTACTTTTTTGAAAACGGCGTTGGTGAAGCCATTACCATTACCGGCGAGGGCTACAAAAGGATGCTAATGGATTTCTTTTATCCCAAGTTAAACAACATGGAGGTGAACGACATGTGGTTCCAGCAGGATGGCGCTACCTGCCACACAGCGGACGCCACGTTGGCCCTTCTGCACGAACGATTTGGGGGTATGGTATCTCTCGCAGAGGTGACGTGAATTGGCCACCAAGATCGTGCGATTTAACCCCACTAGACTTTTTCTTGTGGGGTTTTCTGAAGTCACAGGTCTATGCCAATAAGCCGGAGTCTACCGCTGCCCTTAAGGTGAACATAATCCAGTCCATGGCTCGAATTCAGCCGGATTTATGCAGCAGAGTGATTGAAAATTGGACCACTCGGATCCGTGCCACCATGAGAAGCCGCGGAGGACATTTGAACGATGTGATATTCCACACCTAATGGCATACATGGGTCTTCCAAATAAAAACAAAAATTATTTGATATCTCACACACAGCTTGTTTTATTTCATTTTAACGTCAACCCGTCCTTATTGAAAAACCCTTTAGTTAATATTCCAACGAAATCTGTTACCTATTCAATATCTGAGCCGCTTGGATAGCATGCTCATTTTCAGGTGTCTCTACGAGATCAGGCATTGCTGATGGTGGCTGACGAGGGATGCAAGGCCCATTCAAAGCTTCTATTAACGATACTGCCTCATACCCAGGTGGAATGTTATCACAACTACCCTGATAAAAAATAGGAATATTAGCAATAATCAATTCTGTTCCCAAATAACGACATAAAATTCCTGTAGTATCGTTATTTGAGATGCACGTACTTTTTTACTTTTCGTTTTTGTTCAATAGAATGTAACGGTTCACCCGTTATCAAAATTATTTTTATATTATTTACTTGGCTACCATATACAAATAGTTTACAACTTCCATTTTTAGCAACTACTTCCTCATTATACTAGTCATATTTTTATAATGTTTTACTTCTCACCTCTACCTTTTCCCATCTCTATTTCTTTCAGCTGGAAATAATATTATACAATCTGCGCATAGATTTTGGGAAAATCTAAAGAGTGGGGTGTATGCTCTCGCTCTCTACTAATGTTTCCTTTTGTATCGAAACACATTCCCCTTTTCAGTTCTGAACTCGAACAGTAAACACCTAAGTTATGTCTCTCTATTATGTGGTAACCGAGGTAAGAGATTCATATTCCCCATGCAAAATCATAACGATTTGATTGCTATGGTTTCGCATATTTTTATTGCTTCTGCTTTTTATTTTACAGCTATGTGTAGGAATGTGATTTTTCCGATTCATACATTTTTTTCCATGAATATGTGATGGCGGACATTTTAATCTTTAAATATCAAGTCAATCATGCACTGTATATTTATCAATTATCTAACAAAAGAGTCGTTGAACATTATTTTTTGTTTCTAGCCATATATTTTTGTGTTAAAGTATCTGAAAAGATCCGGTAGGACTGAAAATACAAAGCATTTATTATTTTTTTTTACTATTATTCTATCTGTTCGCTCTTGTATATATCTACATTTTTTTATTTTTTTTTACCATGTGAACATTTGAAAGTTATCTGCTTTTTGGCTTTTTAAATATGCCCATGCTACTTCATAGATTTGTTTCTGAAGTATATGAACGCAATTTATCAAAATGTAAGAACGCATGAAGATCCATACTTCAGAAACAGATCGTGAAGTCCTGTGAGGTTCTCTACAAGGTGCTAATACCAGTCATAACTCATTCACAGGAAAACCACCCTTTTTCGGTGTGCCACCATAAAACCACACTTCTTTGGAGGGGCTCTGCACTTCTTTGGGGTTCCATGAACACTTCTTTGAAGGGGCTCTGCACTTCTTTGGGCTTCCATGAACACTTCTTTGGGGTGACACCACCAGAACTCCTTTTGAAGGAAGCCAGCCTTCTTTGGGGTACCACCATCCCTTTGGGGCATCAGCCTTCTTTGGGGTGCCACCAGCAGCATGTAACACCTTCTTTGGAGCACCACCTTCTCTTCTGAAGGGCACCACAAGAACTTCTCCCTGGACTTCCCTCCGAAGCTAAGTTCTTGTTTTTTTTTTAAATAGATAGGATACAAATGTACTGCATTCATATATATGGAATAAATCTTTATTAAACCATTGTTCTCCTGTTTTCATTCCTTGGCGGCTAGCTAGACTCACGCACACACGCATGCACCCACAGGCCCTTGTTTCATTCAAACCAATTGAGCTGCTGGTTGCTATGGGCAATATGTTGGTTGGTGGTTCATCCCCAATCAGCGCATTTCTTGTTACAAGAAGAGAGGAGAGGTTGCAAGTTATAAAATATTGATGAGCGTTATTTTTGATCAATCAGATTGAAATGAAATAATTGTTATATTCTTGAAATTTATCGTGGAGTTGTCTTTGATTTATTGTTCTCCACTGGCCCATAAATAAATAAAACCATATCAATAGGGTACTTGCAGAGGTCGTGAAATCGTTTCGGGAGTATACATAGCGTAAAGAAAACCATATCAAGAAGCAATAGGAAACAAAAAACATGATTTTACTGACGGCCAAAAAAAGATATTTGCAAAATAAAATAAGGATTTATCCAAATTTTTCCACGTGACTTAAAACAAGGGCTGACGTCACAGGTATCTTATCGATATCGACAATCGATACTGCTACAGCGCAGGTCAGTGAGATTCAACTGCAAACTAGAGATGATCTGAATTCTTTAACAATGCGACTCAATTTATTGATACTTGAACATATTTGAAACAGGCAATTAACCCACTAGCATTTTCGTTGCAATACATTTTTATATCTGATAGGTATCACAGTTCATTCTGTTTGTGACCGAGATTCGCAACTAATCGAAGCCATCATTTTATTTCGGCGCATCTCATTTATGAATGAATCCAAAGATAGAATCTAATTCAAGCCCATCCCAACAAAGTGAGTTAGTAATCTAGCCTAACTTTTATTCTTTTGACTTTTGTACTTTTGTGTGTGACTGTAGGTGCTTTCCTTTTACATCTGCACTAACTCAGATCACTTAAAAATCAGATGGCTCAGCTCAGTTGGAAACCTCAGATGCTCAGATGAGTTAAAGGAACGTGTTTGTGCAGATAAATCTCATTCCTCGAAATTTTGTAATATGCTATGGTTCTATAATCTGTCGATCCTTTCCATAACCTATCTTTTTAAGTTTTTCGTAGCTCACCATACACTGTCGACTATCCATACACCACAAAACCCGCTAAAATTCAAACTTACAAAAAATTCTAACCTCATTTATTGATTTATTTGACATCTAAATGATCTGAGACAACTGATCTACCTTTCGAGCTTGTGCAGATGGGCTTAAGTGGGGGTAAAATATCTCACTTTAATCTCAGATTCAGAAGACAAAAGGAACGTACAATGAAATGAGTCATGACGTCACAAGTGAGATTTATCAGATAAATCAGGTAAAAGGAAAGCGCCTTGTGTTTTGTGGTTATAATGATCAATGTCAAAATGTTAGGTTAGCACTGGCTATCGATATCGAATATCAATACTTTACACCCCATCACCATAGGACATCACTGACGTCAGAGGTTGTTTGCGCGGCATTTTCCGGCATTTGGAATAATTTTTGGAATATCTCTCACAGCCGATTCCAAAAAACCAAACAAGTGATTTTGTCATGTTTACTAGGCTCTAAGGAACGCGTAAACGACATAATATTTTTTCTGCAAGTACCCTATTGTATTTATGTGAGGTGTTTTATATTAAAAATAATCATTTGATTGTATTGAAACTTACATCTGGTGCACTGATTGGCGCTAGATTGGAGTTGGCACTCTTCTGTAACGCACGTATCTGAAGCAGAGCTCTGAAGGGCGCTCTACAAATTGGACAGTTGTTTGCTTGATACCGCAAAGAGTCAGCGCAAGAGTTGCACAGGCATAAATGACGGCATGGCAGAATCAAGGTGTCCCTCACGTCACACATACATATGACACACTCAGAGCCGTTGTCCTCTGTCTCATCATCACCGCCTGCCTACAAAACAAAAGCGAAAATATGTAAAAACCCATGAATAATACAGAATATATAGTAAAATTAACTTTTAAATCAAACGAGACTGAGACTCAAAACTGCGACTGGATTTGTAATCAGCACCTTGAAATTATCCGAAATGCCAGGTTTCATCTCAATAGAAGGCCAAATCAAGGTTTTTGATTTTTTTAGGTACACCCGCCAGCCCGAGAGATCTGAAATTTTTTATTTTCGTCAAACGAGACTGAGACTCAAAACAGCGACTGGATTCGTAATCAGCACCTTGAAATTATCCGAAATGCGTGGTTTCATCTCAATAGCAAGCCAAATAAAGGTTTTCGATTTTTTTAGGTACACCCGCCAGCCCGAGAGATCTGAAATTTTTTATTTTCGTCAAACGAGACTGAGACTCAAAACTGCGACTGGATTTGTAATCAGCACCTTGAAATTATCCGAAATGCGAGGTTTCATGTCAATAGAGAGCCAAATAAAGATTTTCGATTTTTTTAGGCACACCCGCCAGCCCGAGAGATCTGAAATTTTTTATTTTCGTCAAACGAGACTGAGACCCAAAACTGCGACTGGATTTATAATCAGCACCTTGAAATTATCCGAAATGCGAGGTTTCATCTCAATAGAAAGCCAAATAAAGGTTTTCGATTTTTTTAGGTACACCCGCCAGCCCGAGAGATCTGAAATTTTTTATTTTCGTCAAACGAGACTGAGACTCAAAACAGCGACTGGATTCGTAATCAGCACCTTGAAATTATCCGAAATGCCAGGTTTCATCTCAATAGAAGGCCAAATCAAGGTTTTTGATTTTTTTAGGTACACCCGCCAGCCCGAGAGATCTGAAATTTTTTATTTTCGTCAAACGAGACTGAGACTCAAAACAGCGACTGGATTCGTAATCAGCACCTTGAAATTATCCGAAATGCGTGGTTTCATCTCAATAGCAAGCCAAATAAAGGTTTTCGATTTTTTTAGGTACACCCGCCAGCCCGAGAGATCTGAAATTTTTTATTTTCGTCAAACGAGACTGAGACTCAAAACTGCGACTGGATTTGTAATCAGCACCTTGAAATTATCCGAAATGCGAGGTTTCATCTCAATAGAAAGCCAAATAAAGGTTTTCGATTTTTTTAGGTACACCCGCCAGCCCGAGAGATCTGAAATTTTTTATTTTCGTCAAACGAGATTGAGACTCAAACTGCGACTCGATTTGTAATCAGCACCTTGAAATTATCCGAAATGCGAGGTTTCATCTCAATAGAAAGCCAAATAAAGGTTTTGGATTTTTTTAGGTACACCCGCCAGCCCGAGAGATCTGAAATTTTTTATTTTCGTCAAACGAGATTGAGACTCAAACTGCGACTCGATTTGTAATCAGCACCTTGAAATTATCCGAAATGCGAGGTTTCATCTCAATAGAAAGCCAAATAAAGGTTTTGGATTTTTTTAGGTACACCCGCCAGCCCGAGAGATCTGAAATTTTTTATTTTCGTCAGACGAGACTGAGACTCAAAACTGCGACTGGATTTGTAATCAGCACCTTGAAATTATTCGAAATGCGAGGTTTCATCTCAATAGAAAGCCAAATAAAGGTTTTCAATTTTTTTAGGTACACCCGCCCGCCCGAGAGATCTGAAATTTTTTATTTCCGTCAAACGAGATGGAGGCTCAAACTGTGACTGGATTTGTAATCAGCATCTTGAAATTGTCCGAAATGCGAGCTTTCATCTCAACACAAAGCCAAACAAATATTTTCGATTTTTTTAGTTACACCCGAGAGATCTGAAATTTTTTATTTTCGTCAAACGAGACTGAGACTCAAAACTGCGACTGGATTTGTAATCAGCACCTTGAAATTATCCGAAATGCGAGGTTTCATCTCAATAGAAAGCCAAATAAAGGTTTTCGATTTTTTTAGGTACACCCGCCAGCCCGAGAGATCTGAAATTTTTTATTTTCGTCAAACGAGACTGAGACTCAAAACAGCGACTGGATTCGTAATCAGCACCTTGAAATTATCCGAAATGCCAGGTTTCATCTCAATAGAAGGCCAAATCAAGGTTTTTGATTTTTTTAGGTACACCCGCCAGCCCGAGAGATCTGAAATTTTTTATTTTCGTCAAACGAGACTGAGACTCAAAACAGCGACTGGATTCGTAATCAGCACCTTGAAATTATCCGAAATGCGTGGTTTCATCTCAATAGCAAGCCAAATAAAGGTTTTCGATTTTTTTAGGTACACCCGCCAGCCCGAGAGATCTGAAATTTTTTATTTTCGTCAAACGAGACTGAGACTCAAAACTGCGACTGGATTTGTAATCAGCACCTTGAAATTATCCGAAATGCGAGGTTTCATGTCAATAGAGAGCCAAATAAAGATTTTCGATTTTTTTAGGCACACCCGCCAGCCCGAGAGATCTGAAATTTTTTATTTTCGTCAAACGAGACTGAGACCCAAAACTGCGACTGGATTTATAATCAGCACCTTGAAATTATCCGAAATGCGAGGTTTCATCTCAATAGAAAGCCAAATAAAGGTTTTGGATTTTTTTAGGTACACCCGCCAGCCCGAGAGAGCTGAAATTTTTTATTTCCGTCAAACGAGATGGAGGCTCAAACTGTGACTGGATTTGTAATCAGCATCTTGAAATTGTCCGAAATGCGAGGTTTCATCTCAACAGAAAGCCAAACAAATATTTTCGATTTTTTTAGGTACACCCGAGAGATCTGAAATTTTTTATTTTCGTCAAACGAGACTGAAACTCAAAACTGCGACTGGATTTGCAATCAGCAACTTGAAATTATCCGAAATGCGAGGTTTCATCTCAATAGAAAGCCAAATAAAGGTTTTGGAGTTTTTTAGGTACACCCGCCAGCCCGAGAGATCTGAAATTTTTTATTTTCGTCAAACGAGACTGAGACTCAAAACTGCGACTGGATTTGTAATCAGCACCTTGAAATTATTCGAAATGCGAGGTTTCATCTCGATAGAAAGCCAAATAAAGGTTTTCGATTTTTTTAGGTACACCCGCCCGCCCGAGAGATCTGAAATTTTTTATTTCCGTCAAACGAGATGGAGGCTCAAACTGTGACTGGATTTGTAATCAGCATCTTGAAATTGTCCGAAATGCGAGCTTTCATCTCAACACAAAGCCAAACAAATATTTTCGATTTTTTTTAGTTACACCCGAGAGATCTGAAATTTTTTATTTTCGTCAAACGAGACTGAGACTCAAAACTGCGACTGGATTTGTAATCAGCACCTTGAAATTATCCGAAATGCGAGGTTTCATCTCAATAGAAAGCCAAATAAAGGTTTTCGATTTTTTTAGGTACACCCGCCAGCCCGAGAGATCTGAAATTTTTTATTTTCGTCAAACGAGACTGAGACTCAAAACAGCGACTGGATTCGTAATCAGCACCTTGAAATTATCCGAAATGCCAGGTTTCATCTCAATAGAAGGCCAAATCAAGGTTTTTGATTTTTTTAGGTACACCCGCCAGCCCGAGAGATCTGAAATTTTTTATTTTCGTCAAACGAGACTGAGACTCAAAACAGCGACTGGATTCGTAATCAGCACCTTGAAATTATCCGAAATGCGTGGTTTCATCTCAATAGCAAGCCAAATAAAGGTTTTCGATTTTTTTAGGTACACCCGCCAGCCCGAGAGATCTGAAATTTTTTATTTTCGTCAAACGAGACTGAGACTCAAAACTGCGACTGGATTTGTAATCAGCACCTTGAAATTATCCGAAATGCGAGGTTTCATGTCAATAGAGAGCCAAATAAAGATTTTCGATTTTTTTAGGCACACCCGCCAGCCCGAGAGATCTGAAATTTTTTATTTTCGTCAAACGAGACTGAGACCCAAAACTGCGACTGGATTTATAATCAGCACCTTGAAATTATCCGAAATGCGAGGTTTCATCTCAATAGAAAGCCAAATAAAGGTTTTGGATTTTTTTAGGTACACCCGCCAGCCCGAGAGAGCTGAAATTTTTTATTTCCGTCAAACGAGATGGAGGCTCAAACTGTGACTGGATTTGTAATCAGCATCTTGAAATTGTCCGAAATGCGAGGTTTCATCTCAACAGAAAGCCAAACAAATATTTTCGATTTTTTTAGGTACACCCGAGAGATCTGAAATTTTTTATTTTCGTCAAACGAGACTGAAACTCAAAACTGCGACTGGATTTGCAATCAGCAACTTGAAATTATCCGAAATGCGAGGTTTCATCTCAATAGAAAGCCAAATAAAGGTTTTGGAGTTTTTTAGGTACACCCGCCAGCCCGAGAGATCTGAAATTTTTTATTTTCGTCAAACGAGACTGAGACTCAAAACTGCGACTGGATTTGTAATCAGCACCTTGAAATTATTCGAAATGCGAGGTTTCATCTCGATAGAAAGCCAAATAAAGGTTTTCGATTTTTTTAGGTACACCCGCCCGCCCGAGAGATCTGAAATTTTTTATTTCCGTCAAACGAGATGGAGGCTCAAACTGTGACTGGATTTGTAATCAGCATCTTGAAATTGTCCGAAATGCGAGGTTTCATCTCAACAGAAAGCCAAACAAATATTTTCGATTTTTTTAGGTACACCCGAGAGATCTGAAATTTTTTATTTTCGTCAAACGAGACTGAAACTCAAAACTGCGACTGGATTTGCAATCAGCAACTTGAAATTATCCGAAATGCGAGGTTTCATCTCAATAGAAAGCCAAATAAAGGTTTTGGAGTTTTTTAGGTACACCCGCCAGCCCGAGAGATCTGAAATTTTTTATTTTCGTCAAACGAGACTGAGACTCAAAACTGCGACTGGATTTGTAATCAGCATCTTGAAATTGTCCGAAATGCGAGCTTTCATCTCAACACAAAGCCAAACAAATATTTTCGATTTTTTTAGTTACACCCGAGAGATCTGAAATTTTTTATTTTCGTCAAACGAGACTGAGACTCAAAACTGCGACTGGATTTGTAATCAGCACCTTGAAATTATCCGAAATGCGAGGTTTCATGTCAATAGAGAGCCAAATAATGATTTTCGATTTTTTTAGTCACACCCGCCAGCCCGAGAGATCTGAAATTTTTTATTTTCGTCAAACGAGACTGAGACTCAAAACTGCGACTGGATTTGCAATCAGCAACTTGAAATTATCCGAAATGCGAGGTTTCATCTCAATAGAAAGCCAAATAAAGGTTTTGGAGTTTTTTAGGTACACCCGCCAGCCCGAGAGATCTGAAATTTTTTATTTTCGTCAAACGAGACTGAGACTCAAAACTGCGACTGGATTTGCAATCAGCAACTTGAAATTATCCGAAATGCGAGGTTTCATGTCAATAGAGAGCCAAATAATGATTTTCGATTTTTTTAGTCACACCCGCCAGCCCGAGAGATCTGAAATTTTTTATTTTCGTCAAACGAGACTGAGACTCAAAACTGCGACTGGATTTGCAATCAGCAACTTGAAATTATCCGAAATGCGAGGTTTCATCTCAATAGAAAGCCAAATAAAGGTTTTGGAGTTTTTTAGGTACACCCGCCAGCCCGAGAGAGCTGAAATTTTTTATTTCCGTCAAACGAGATGGAGGCTCAAACTGTGACTGGATTTGTAATCAGCATCTTGAAATTGTCCGAAATGCGAGGTTTCATCTCAACAGAAAGCCAAACAAATATTTTCGATTTTTTTAGGTACACCCGAGAGATCTGAAATTTTTTATTTTCGTCAAACGAGACTGAAACTCAAAACTGCGACTGGATTTGCAATCAGCAACTTGAAATTATCCGAAATGCGAGGTTTCATCTCAATAGAAAGCCAAATAAAGGTTTTGGAGTTTTTTAGGTACACCCGCCAGCCCGAGAGATCTGAAATTTTTTATTTTCGTCAAACGAGACTGAGACTCAAAACTGCGACTGGATTTGTAATCAGCACCTTGAAATTATTCGAAATGCGAGGTTTCATCTCGATAGAAAGCCAAATAAAGGTTTTCGATTTTTTTAGGTACACCCGCCCGCCCGAGAGATCTGAAATTTTTTATTTCCGTCAAACGAGATGGAGGCTCAAACTGTGACTGGATTTGTAATCAGCATCTTGAAATTGTCCGAAATGCGAGCTTTCATCTCAACACAAAGCCAAACAAATATTTTCGATTTTTTTAGTTACACCCGAGAGATCTGAAATTTTTTATTTTCGTCAAACGAGACTGAGACTCAAAACTGCGACTGGATTTGTAATCAGCACCTTGAAATTATCCGAAATGCGAGGTTTCATGTCAATAGAGAGCCAAATAATGATTTTCGATTTTTTTAGTCACACCCGCCAGCCCGAGAGATCTGAAATTTTTTATTTTCGTCAAACGAGACTGAGACTCAAAACTGCGACTGGATTTGTAATCAGCACCTTGAAATTATCCGAAATGCGAGGTTTCATGTCAATAGAGAGCCAAATAATGATTTTCGATTTTTTTAGTCACACCCGCCAGCCCGAGAGATCTGAAATTTTTTATTTTCGTCAAACGAGACTGAGACTCAAAACTGCGACTGGATTTGTAATCACCACCTTGAAATTATCCGAAATGCGAGGTTTCATCTCAATAGAAAGCCAAATAAAGGTTTTCGATTTTTTTATGTACACCCGCCAGCCCGAGAGATCTGAAACTTTTTATTTTCGTCAAACGAGACTGAGACTCAAAACTGCGACTGGATTTGTAATCAGCACCTTGAAATTATCCGAAATGCGAGGTTTCATCTCAATAGAGAGCCAAATAAAGATTTTCGATTTTTTTAGGCACACCCGCCAGCCCGAGAGATCTGAAATTTTTTATTTTCGTCAAACGAGACTGAGACTCAAAACTGCGACTGGATTTGTAATCAGCACATTGAAATTATCCAAAATGCGAGGCTCAATAGAAAGCCAAATAAAGGTTTTCGATTTTTTTAGGTACACCCGCAAGCCCGAGAGATCTGAAATTTTTTATTTTCGTCAAACGAGTTTGAGACTCAAAACTGCGACTGTATTTGTAATCAGCACCTTGAAAGTATCCGAAATGCGAGGCTTCATCTCAATAGAAAGCCAAATAAAGGTTTTCGATTTTTTTAGGTACACCCGCCAGCCCGAGAGATCTGAAATTTTTTATTTTCGTCAAACGAGATTGAGACTCAAACTGCGACTGGATTTGTAATCAGCACCTCGAAATCATCCGAACTGCGAGGTTTAATCTCAATAGAGAGCTAAATAAAGATTTTAGATTTTTCCAGGTACACCCGCCAGCCCGAGAGATCTGAATTTGTTTATTTTCGTCAAACGAGACTAAAAGTCAAAACTGCGACTGGATTTATAATCAGCATCTTGAAATTATCCAAAATGCGAGGTTTCATCTCAATAGAGAGCCAAATAAAGATTCTAGATTTTTCCAGGTGCAGCTGCCCGCCCGAGAGATCTGAAATTTTTTATTTTCGTCAAACGAGACTAAAACTCAAAACTGCGACTGGATTTATAATCAGCACCTTGAAATTATCCGAAATGCGAGGTTTCATCTCAATAGAGAGCCAAATAAAGATTTTCGATTTTTCCAGGTTTACCCGCCAGCCCGAGAGATCTGAAATTTTTTATTTTCTTCAAACGAGACAGATGCTCAAAACTGCGACTGGATTTGTAATCAACACCTTGAAATTCTCTGAAATGCGAGGTTTCATCTCAATAGAAAGCCAAATAACGATTTTCAATTTTTTTAGATACACAATTTAAACATAAACTAAGTAATATGAATATCAGTTAAAAAAAAACATTTAAGATAACACACAAGGGTTGATAAAACTTCCTCTTGTTGTTGTGCTTGCTCACCTTTTCGTTATTTTTATTCTCGATTCCATAAATTTCTTGCAACAAATAGCACAAACCGTCTACAAATAACTTCTGCTTCAAGCCTTTCAGTAGATAAGTTCCATCAGTAATTTTTTCAACTGTCGCTATAGTCGTATGGGACTGCCTCATTTCCTGCATAACAAAAATTATAGTTTCTAAAACAATGAAGTGTCAATATACATATGGAATGGCCCCTTCCCATTTAAACAATGTACCACTCTTGCGGACGACATAAGAAAGAGAGGTCGGTGAGAGAGATAGAGCTAGACATGGAAAAAGCATGCATAAGAAAGAGAGGTCAGTGAGAGAGATAGAACTACTCAGGGAAAAAGCACAGCCTCCTCCAACCATCTATGTGGCACGTCGGTAAACAGTGTTGCCACAGCCGACTTTTTTTGGGAGCGAGACAAAGCATTCGAAAAGAGCGAGATCGCGGTTGAAAGAGCGAGATTACAAAAAATACAATGAATAACGAACATAATTGCAAAATTGGAAAGGCAATAAATGACGGGCTTAGTTTGTCAAAATACCTATTCCTTCGTTCTTCCACAAAAGATAGTATCGTGACGTGAGTTGTAAGTTGCAAGTATCAAGCAGAGCCAAAACATTATAATTTATATTATATAGCACTGTGTACTGAATACAGGCAACCACCTATAGAGTATCAAGACTGGCGCCATCTCTAATCAATTAGTAAATCTACAACTTTCATTATAAATACACATTATACCTTCGGTTTACAAATTCTTAAAAATATATAATTGATATGCTATATAGAAAACATGTCAGTCAGCTAATTAGCTTTTTTATAATGTATCTTGTGCGCTTTTACACACCTCTCGTCCTGTTTCCTATTGTAGTAGGTTTATCCTATTGAATAAACAGTATCTATCTATCTGTTTGGGGTAATATATGGGTCACAGGGTGCTTGGTACACTAGCACTGTTGGGAAGCACAGTTGGAAAGCACATACTTTGTCAGCGGTGATAGTGTCCAGTAAGTCGAGAACTCATTTAAACTTTCCTTCCCCATGTTATCAAGATAAACATTGAGATCCCAAACATCTCCACTAATTAGCTTAAGGCTGTGGGGTATAGCCGGCGAATTTGCCGAACCAAGAAAATACGTGTTTCTGTGTTAGCGAGGAGGCGTGGCCGCCTGTTCCCTTTCTCTAGTGTGTGTCTAAATGAAATGAGGGGAGGTAGGTCCAAAGGTCGTCTTGCGATAATACTAACGAGTAACCCTGACAACTGAGCGTCGCCGCCGCGCCGCGAAGACGATTTGTTATGAAGGGGACAGGGGACAAAGAAAGCCGCAAGGCCGGGTCCGAATGTTTTTATCTCTGCCGCCGTCTGCCTGTGCACTTGATATTTTATTCTGTAATCTTTGACCAAAATGTAATAAAATAATTCTTTTCGGTTTACTTCCCAAGTAATTTGGGGAGGTATCAGAATTACGAAATATTTCGAAGTTGATGATAGTCATTTTACTTCCCACAGCGATAGGTGAGGGCAGTATTGTGATCGCGAAAATATTCACTTTTGAGATAATATGCTTTTTATGATATCCACATAACAATCCACGTCACTCATTTCCATCGGTCTGTCTGTTGACGTTCTTCTACCCGCGTAATTTCAGTAACCGCTGCATGGACTGTGATGAAATTTGGGTAGCGATATGTCGTGTGGTCGTAGTAAGCCAGTAGGTGCAAGGGCGGAGGAGTAATTAGCAAACAACAATAACATTTCAAATATTCCCCAAAGTTCGGTTTTAGGCGATTTAGGGGTTTCTGATCATTATATACTTTTTTCAGTGGGGGAGGAATGGGGTGGTTGAGAGGTGGGGGATAGTAAAGCTGAAACATTTATTTTCTTTATAGTAATAGGCTGTCCATTGACTGTCGCTTTTTTCTAGCCTCGTAATCTCAACAACCGCTGCATGGATTATGATGAAATTTGGGCAGCGATATGCTGTGGGGTCGTAGTAGGTAATGTCCTTATAATTTTGAAAATCGGTGCACAGGCAACGGAGTAATTATTAGCAAAAAACAAAAAAAAATATGGCTATATTGCTAAACTTTGTTTTGAGGTGTTTTAGGGGTTCCTGGTCATTTTCTAGTTTTTTTGGATGGGGGTGAAATTGAGGTGGTTGGGGGGTGGGGCGTTGTAAAATTGAAAAATTTCTTGCTTTCGTAATACAAATACACTGTCCACTGACCTATGAAGGAAGACCTAGCAACATAAATAACTTTTTTAGGTCCATCCGAACATTGCCTCGCCTATTACAGAAACCAAAAGACCAGAATTTTTCTGGTGTAAACATACGAGAGTATTGCTTTGATCGTTCTATATTGTGTTACGAGGAAACTGTTGAATTGATGACACAGTATTACTACCGTAGCGAGGATGGAAAACGCGTATAGTTTTTATAAATCGTGCCAGTGCTGGCGCAGAAATAATAAAAAAACTAGAAATATAAAAACAGCTCAAACAAAGTTTTTAAGTTTTAGAGGTTCCTGATCGTTTTCTGCGTTTTTTTGGTGGGGGTGAAATTAGGGCGGTTGGGGGGTGGGGGGTTGAAAAACTGAAAAATGTCTTGTATTCATAATAGGCTGTTCACTAACTTGTGAAAAAAGACATAGCGACATAAATCACTTTTTTAGGTCCATCTGAAAATTGCCTAGCCTATTACGGTAACTAAGGGTCTTAGAATTTTCTGTAGACATACGAGTATTTATTGCTTTAGATCGTTTTGTATTTTGTAACGTGGACACTAGATTCTAATGAAATTTTGACACAATATTATTACCGTGGTGAGGATGGAAAACGCGTACGTTTGTTAAAAATCGTGTCAGTGGCAGCGTAGCAATAATGAAAAAACTAAAAGAATGAAAACAACTGAAACTCCGTTTTTAGATGTTTTAGGGGTTCCTGATCATTTCCTACCTTTTTTTAGGTGGGGGTGAAATTGGGGTGGTTGGTCTGTCTGTTGGCGTTGGCTTCGTAATCTCAGTAACTGCTGCATGGATTGTGATGAAATTTGGGTAGCGACATGCTGTGGGGTCGTAGTAGGTAATGCTTCTATAACTTTGAAAATCGGTGCATGGGCGGCGGAATAAACAAAAAAATTTCAGATATGCCTCAAACTTCGTTTTTAGGCGTTTTAGGGGTTGCTGATCATTTTCTACTTTTTTTCGAGTGGGGGTGAATTTGGGGTGGTTGGGAGGTGGGGGGTTGTAAAGCTGAAAAATTTGTTGTATTCATAATAAGTTGTCCATTGACTTGTGAATGAAAAACCTAGCATCATAATACACTATTTTAGGTTCATCTGAACATTGCTTTGCTTATTATAGGAACCAAGGGATTTAGAATTTGTGATGTATACATACGGGATCGTTCTATATTGCGTAACGCGAAAATTACTGAATTGATTTTAATGAATTTTTGACACAGAATTAACTACCGCGGCGAGAACGGAAAACGCGTCTGTTTTTGACAATCGTGTCAGTGTCAGCAATAATAAAAAACTAATAATGTAATAACAGCTCAAACTTCGCTTTTAGATGGTTTGGAGGCTCCTGATCGTTTCGCATCGTCCAGTTGAAACATGCACAAAAAAACTGTGGCGTCCTAGATCCTAAGGAGGGAGACGCAAGAAACTATTTACGAGAGTTTTGCGTTGGATGTCTTTGCGGGCGGGTGAGCGATGATATGGTTGCAAGGGGATTTTAGAATATAGCTTCATGCAATGGGAAAATAATAACATGGTATTATCATTCTGTGGGAAGTACTGAGTCAATCAACTTGACTCCATTTTTTTCTAGGTAAATCCGAACATTGCCGTGTCTATTACAGACATCCAGCGACTTAGAATTTGCTCATGTATAGGTACGTTTATACATTATAGGTATTGCTTTAGACTGTTCCGTATTGTGTAACCTAGAAATTAATGAATTTATTGTAATGATGTTTTTTTTGGCGGCGTTTGGTGTTTTTTTCTAGCCGCGTTATCTCAGCAGCTTGGATTGTGATGAAATTTGGTGTGCTGTGGGATTCTAGCACGTACTGCTGCTATAATTTTGAAAACCGATGCATTGGGGCCGGAAAAATTGTTAAAAAACAAAAAATCTGTATCACGGCTATGTAACTCTCCTAAGTGCCTATAAATTGTAGAAGTTTGTTGGTGGTACAAATTTCCGTTTGGCTTGTACGACTTATCCTACTTTCAGGTGCTGCACCCTTGGGCGGTCAGAATCACCCTGTAGGCCTCTGAATTTCTGCAAATCTGTACCACAGCTATGTAGTTCTCCTAAGTGGCTGTAAATTTTAAAAGTTTGGTGGTGGTACAAATTTCCGTTTTGCTGTTACGACTTATTTTAGTTTTAGGTGCCTATCTCTTGGGCGGCCAGTCACCCTGCTATGTAACTCCCCTAAGTGCGTATAAATTTTAAATGTTTGTTGGTAAAAATTTCCGTTTGGCTTGTACGACTTATTTTAGTTCCAGGTGCCTCTCTCTTGGGCGGCCAGAGTCACCCTGTAGGCCTCTGGATTTTTGCAAATCTGTATCACAGCTATGTAGTTTTTCTAAGTGGCTATAAATTGTAAAGGTTTGTTGGTGGTACAAGTGTCCGTTTGGCTTGTACGACTTATTTTAGTTTCAGGTGCCTATCCCTTGGGCGGCCACAATCACCCTGTAGGCCTCTGAAATTTTCCTAGTATCAACCCATTCCATGGGGCCGGAATCACCTTGTATAACTAAGTTTGTAATGTAATCTACTATTATGCATATTTTCGGCCAATTATTATCTATTTACGATACGTAAATCAACACCAAACAAGTTTAGTTACGATTATTTGGAACTCAGAGGTATTTTTCATTTGCTTTTTCTACTGAACTGGTCGACTGTAATTTTTCGATTTTCGATCTGAATCTGAAGCTAACTTCAGCCACGTTATTGTAATAAAACTAAATAATTGTCTTTATAATACTCAATAATAAATAAATCCTAAATTAAAGATGTTATCGCCTCATACAAACAATAAATAATTAAATGACCTATGTAAAAATACACTTCCGATTCGTCAAAGGGTCAAAGTATCGTAGACAACTGGCTATAAAGTAAATTTTTTGCTACAACTATAAATACTGCGTGTGTGCGTACCCGATTGGCGATTGCTGTGCGTGTATCACTGTTAGATTAGATCTAAATTCTAAACAGACAGAGGGACAATGAAATTATGAAATAATGAAAAGCAGAAGAGGGGAAGGTGTCGGCACGTGGCAGTCGTGGCACCGTCGCCGGTCGGGCTTGCTGATACGTCGATCTGTAGGTAAAAAGGTGGTGGGGGAATAATCTCAACCGGCTTGGCTGTCGAATGCATACATGCATATAGTTTTTCACATCTCCTGACGTTACCTTTGAACTTACAGTAATGACTCAAAGAGCAAATTGAAGAAGAAAGCTTGCGCTTCTGCAACTATTTAGCCTTTTTTTGATATCATGTTTGGTTGTTAAATTACAGGCATTTATAGAATGTATGATTTTGCATTGGGAGTTTTTTTGCACATTAAAAAACTTTTTTGAGAAAATCGAAAATAGGTGTCATTCATTAAGGTCTTAACTATCGCCTTCTGAAATATTATATATGTGGTTTGAAAATAGAGTGAGTTATGCGTGAAATTGTGAGTCCGTGTTTTACATGGCAAATACATACGTATAAATGTGTCTACCCAGGCCCCTTAAGGCCTGGGCCTAGATACCTCAACAACAGGTGTGATATTACTTAAGCAAGCTCCCTAACACAATCTCGCTTAAGAAAATCTATCATCAAATGGAAAGGGGTTGATCATATTTCAAAAGTTATTATATAGACAACAACTATTTTACCTCTGGTCCTTCATCTGCAACACAGTGTATTGCAATAGGAATAATTTCTCTATCTACATCATACATTAGATCATCTTCTGTGAACTTTGCTGGGTTAAATACATGTGTAGGTTGACAGAACTGTTGATTGGATCCCTTTGGATAGTGGAATGTTTCAGAAATCAGTGATGCATCTCTAGGTATATAACTACAATAGAAAAACAAAAAAGTATTGTTTCAAAAACATGTTTTTTAATAACTTACGTGACACCACTAGCAGTAAAATCTTCAGTGCAGAGGTAGTAAATCGTTATAGCACATCTAACATCACAATCAAATGTGAATTCTATATTGAAAAAGGAATTGGTACCTAATTCAACATCCCTATAGTCAGATTTGTCAAGATTGACTTTTGTGTAATCACCTGTTGCTCTGACAAATCGTAATGACTCTTTTCTTATATTCACCAGACTCTTCAATGTTTTTGTCGGCTCATTTGGTTGTGGTGGAGGATAAGGAAACTGAAAATAATATATTATGGGGTTAAATTTTATGGAATAGCGAAGTATGACCTTACAGGTGATAATTTAATAAATCTAGTTTAAGTGTATTCAGATACGTGGCTTCTAGTAACCCTGCAGAATTCTGAAACAAGCTAAAATTATAAGAGTCTGCAGTCATGTTCAAAAATTTGTTTTGCATGTAATTTAACACATTGTTGGACACTCTGCTGGCCGGGAGGCTTCGTAATATGGTACCTCAAAACATTCCCATTTTTTGCGTTTGTAACATGATTTGCGTTATCAAAATATTTTAGGGGTATTCATAATTGACTCTTTTTTCATTTTTGAGGTTTTTGGTGACAAAAAATAAGACGGCTATATCCGGCGTGTCATATCACAGCAGACTTTATGTTCTAGAATGGCAACCTCGGCTATAGCCGTCTGATGAGTGTAATCGTAAAACACATTTTTGGGAAGAAAAGGACAATTTTCGAGACAAAAGCTAAAACAAAAATAACATCTTATTGTATCAAATTTATGAACCAAAACGTATCTCTCAGAATATAGACGGTATAAAAACAAAAAATCAAATTTATTAGCAAACAGAGGTATCCCCGAACAAAACAGAATTTAGGCACAAATTTATGTTTGACGCCACTCTTCAAAGCAGTCTGAACACAAAGCAGGTTTATTTTCACAACTCTTGCATCTATAGCTAGTTTCATTGCGTTTTCCAGACTTGAAACATTGTTTGCATCTAAGAAAATATGATTTTATTTTATGATCCTCTGGTAGGGGCAGCTTCTCTGGAAAATGTCTCACACATGCTTCGAGTTTTGTATTGATATGAAACAATATGTATAATAGGTGGATGACGAATATCTGTTTAGGATGAAAATATCTGGTTACCTACCTCCCATCAGTACTGAAAACATGAAAATCAAACAAAAACACACTTACAATATGGCAGCTATACACATGGTCAATGTATCACATTGGAGGTTATGGACGGTTATAGCCGTCGATATGAAACAATATGTATAATAGGTGGATGACGAATATCTGTTTAGGATGAAAATATCTGGTTACCTACCTCCCATCAGTACTGAAAACATGAAAATCAAACAAAAACACACTTACAATATGGCAGCTATACACATGGTCAATGTATCACATTGGAGGTTATGGACGGTTATAGCCGTCGTGCCGTTTTACCCATGCACCTTAAAACATGAATAGTTGGGGTAGCGTATAGTGGGTTAGAATTTGGCATGTTCAGAAATGACGAGCTTCACGTTACGGCACTAACATTGCTTAACAAGGCAAGTATACCGACATTCTGACGGTCGTCGCGGTTCTGCCGTAACAAGCAGATAACTTTTTGACTGATATAGCCGTCGCCGTCGTGGCGTATCACGATCACTCCCCGCAGACGGCTATAGCCGTTGTGTCCAACGACGTGTTAAACTGAGACCTACTTTTTGTGCACTGTGAAGTTGTATACTTTTAACCGCACCACACTGCGAAAAAAATATATCGCGAGGTGTGATCAGGCAGTTGCTTAGTCACGCAGGTTAAAAATCAGAGAAAGGAATTTGTTTATTTTGCTATTTGGATAAATCAAGTGTACATCAGCACATCAAAATTAGGTAAAGTAATAATTATAATGTACCCCCAGTGTGCCTGCTAGAAGAGTCACAAGTTACAATATTGTAGCTTTCTACTCTAATCTCTACATCTTCAATGTCAGTAGTTCTGGATTCACTAACTAGTACAATTTTTTAATTGTATGGTATGAGACTTCCATGAATCTGGTCTTTGTTCTTCACTTGGCTTTGTGCATTTAAGTATAACATATCTGTGTTTAAAAGTGTCTCAATGCCAGATGTTAGTTTTTTGTCCTATGAAAAGAATCTTTACACACAATGGTAGGTAAATTGTTAATATATCTGATAGTTTTAGTATTATCTCCATCAGCAACTATTCCTTATTTAGCCTTAATTTTCTTGAAATATTCTCTCTGAGCCTTAGTCTGATCACCGTAAATTTTTATACTAGAAGTTTTGATCAAATTGCTGCTTCTCAGTACTTGCTTAGCCTCACCAGATGTTTTGAGGATCACCGTAATGGGTAGTACCCTGTTGGAAGAATTTTTGGCAAGTCTAAATAATGTCAAATTACTTTTGTCAATAGAAATATCTTTCAATATACACTTTACTGCCTCTCTATCTTTAGAATTTCCGATCAGCCTGCATAGATTCATTTACATTGTATGTATTGTCACATGGAAAATTTCTTCTCACATGTAGTGGTGGCATTTCTGTAATATGTCTGAGGAGATATATTATATCTGTTAGCTTATTAGATAAATTTTGTAAATGCTCTTTCCAAGTTAGTTTACTTGTTTACTCTTAGTATATCACTAAGGTTATACAAAGATAATATGCAGTAGGTCACATTTTATTTAAAAAAAAGCATTTACAAGGAAAGTGCTCGAGCTATAGGTAAATGTGATTAGATGTTACCTAGAAGTGTGTTACAATCTCAGATTTTATGTCTACATGGCAAGAACCAATGGAAAAACCTTAAGATCCCATTTCTCAGTTTGCCTACCTCAGGACATACTACTGTCTTCCTTATGACGGTAGAATATATATTCGAATAAGAATGTTATTAGATATGAACCAATTTACAGTGGATTATTCACAAAATAATTTTAGCTATATGAATTTAGATTATTAGAGCAAAAAATGAGAAATGACTAAACCTTAGATATGCTACCAAATAAAAAAAGATTTAGAAGTCAAAGTTTAATGGACCAGTTATCGACAAATTCACCTCAAATAAGAATAGATGAATGGATTTTGCGTTTAAACAATGTACATAGTAATAAAAAATTAACAAGCTACTACTTTTATTTGAGATCTGAATATATTTTCAATAAAAATGTTTATCATTATTCTCTTTTTGTGTTTTTCCTTCATATGTATTTTTTTAAGGCCAAAAGATATTTTCAATATTTTGAAAATCTTATCATTGTTGGGAGGGGGGTAACCACTGCACTTCTTCAATAACCATAGGCCGCCACTGTATAACATATACCCTAACCTCAGAGTAATAACAACTGAGACCCTAACCAAAGGATAAGCCACATTTTCTCGAGTGTTGAGTACACATCTTACTGTAAGTGTAAATTATGAAGACACAGCATGTTATACTGTATACTGTATAACACATAGTAAGAGAGAAGAGAAAATGAATTAGAAAAAAGTACTTACAGGAGTAGGTCTACTACCAAGAAAATTGAGGTCAGAATTTTCACCAAATAGATATGACTCTGGTTGTGGTGTATCAAATCGTTCTCCGCCCATTATGAAATGACTTCCAAAGTAGTTTCCTTGGAAAAGAATAGCGATCAATTGAGGTGTCACTGTACAGAACTACCCCATATATTATGTACCTGATCTAGGTGGATATTTATATGCATGATTGGAAACAATATCCACTTCCTCCACACCATCATGCTGCCTTGTAGTCAATAATGCGCCCATCCTCACGGTAATTTTGTAGACGTAATTTTAGTAACGGAATCTTTATAGACTAACATACGTTTGTAAGTAAATTATTAAATATAAAAATGAAAATCACATAAACAAAACCCACTGTCCCTGTCACCTCGTCACCTGTGCTGTCACCTGTCACTGCTGTCACCATCATTTCGTCATTTGTCAAAGTTTGCCGTTTTGAGCACAAAATAGGTACGGCCAAGGAAAGAGAGAAGACGGAACGCGCGGTTGATATCTGTTACCAAAAAGTACCAAAGCGCTGGTCCCAGTGGGGACTTAAAGAACACATAATACCTATAATCTTATTTATATTTATTGACATTATGTTGCTTAAGCATATATATTAAAAATCAGATAACCAATTTGAGCTATATTCTATTCACGTAAGATATAACAGATCATGGCCGGCTCTACACAATCACAATGTACCACTTTTGCGGACGACATAAGAAAGAGAGGTCGTTGAGAGAGATAGAGCTAGACAGAAAAAGCAACTATAAGAAACAGAGGTCAGTGAAAGAGATAGACCTCGTCAGGGAAAAAGTACAGCCTCCTACCTCCTAACCAGCCATGTGGAGCATTGGCAAATCTTCTGCCGTTTTCCCTGACTAGCGCTATCTCATTCTAGCCGCAAACGAATGCACACATGCCCATTCCATATGTATTGACATTTCATGGGTTAGACCTTAGACCGTACCATTGACATTCTAACCTAAGGTAACCTAATTAGGTTATGATATCTATGGACCGTACCTATTTTGTGGTTAGAGTTAGACCATTGACAGGTTATTTTGTGGTTAGAGTTAGACCATTGACAGGCAAGACGAGTCACAGAACAGAAGTGGAACAGAACGTCAATGGATATTGAATAGAGAACGTTTTTAAAATTATTTATAATTTATAAACGAAAATGGCAATGATTACAAGAAGTAGACAGTTGCTAAAACTTATGCATATCACTGAGAACATCAGGATGTTGAATTCAAGCAATGCAAAAATGTTTACCAAAAAATACGATGTACTATTTTCCATTTACAGACGATTCTCCCAACCATTTGAAGGTATATAGTTCAGAATGCTTTTCACAATTATCAACCCTTGAATTACTGTTTTGGTTTTTAGGTAGTCGTGATGAAGATGGTAATGAAGTAGATATAAAATCAATAACTAATGGGGATCCAGAACTTGAGCACAAGCTAAAAGTGATTTTGTTGGAGGCAGAAGTTATGAGACAGGAAGGAAAGCTTGTACCACCTAATTCAGACATTTCTAAATCACATTGGACAGAACTACTAAGTTTACCCTCAAGAAATGCTAGAAGGAAAATGTATGAATACCTATTTAAACTGTCCAAGAAAAAAGAAAATAGACTTGTAAGGTTTAGTTGAAGTACATTGATAAAACAAAAGGTAAACTTTTCTTTTCAGACAAAGAAATTAGAAAAAAGACAGAAATTTGAGGAACATAAACAGCAAAGGCAAGAAAAAACTGATGTACCTATTGAAGAGTTTGCTCACATGTATGATTTACAGCATAACAGTTTGTTTTTGAGGATCTATGAGTCTACTATGAATAATTTATATAATAGCAAACTTATACAAGCTATTACATATGGACAAAAGCTGGTTGTAGATTGTGGATATGATCAAAATATGACTAATAGAGAAAATTTTAATTGTGCTAAACAACTCATGCTCCTGTTTGCAGAAAATAGAATGCATAAAGGTAATAATTATGTGATTTATACTGGAAATATTTTATATGGTTTATGAAATAACTTTGGCTTCATAACGTTTCAATGATAGGGAGTATGGATTCTAATGTATCAACTGCAGATCTTATGTGAATCATCATCCACCCCTTTAGCAAGGCTTACTTCAATCAGCATCAGCATGAAGGTCTCCCAACTACGGTGACTATATACTTCATAGGTAATTCCAGATGCGGGACTTATTGGACACTGTGAGATAGTAGAGAGATATAACATCAGGCAATACTAGTGCCTGTTTTTTGCCTGTCCATTAACTGTATAAGTTTATTTCACAGTATATTATGGCAACTATTTTTGATTAGGGCTCATAGGACATTTTACCAATTTTTGTGATTCTACCTGGACACAAAATTTAGTAAAAAAATTCTAGGATTTTCCCTACTCCCAACAAGCTTTTCTGCCATAGCCTTCCTACAAAACTTTGTGGCTGGTTAGACATTTTCCTATCAGTAACAAAATCCTGGTGTAGTAGATGGCTTCTTTTCTACTACAATATATTTTCTAAGTTGTAGAATGCAGAATGCATATATACTTTGTTTTTTTTAAGTTATAATTTTTTTTTGGCTTTCAAGTACCATTCCCTAAAATAGGAACCAAGAAGTTCTAACACTTTAACTTTAATAAATAAAAAATAAAAAGAAAAATTGTTAGATCAGGGCCGATCCTGGTGATGGGCTAAAACGTGCCCCGCATGTAGGCGGCCAAATTTGAAAAGCGTCCGCACCAATGGGTAAAGTAGCGGCAGTAGGAAAAGCTTGAAAGCTGGTAGCACAGATTTTTTTCTTTATTGAAATTCACAGCTGAACAATCAAAAGTTGTTGACCGTGGTGAGATTCGAACCCATGGACTGGTGCCTACCACTGTAGAGTTTTATGAGTTATTTGGTCAATTATTTTTCACATATACATAGAATCTGTACTTGTTGACTTTTCCTGAGGAAGTCAGATATTCCTGTTGTCACTGTTTCCACATGCTCCATCAATTGGGTGATCCATTTTGTCACCGTTTTCTGCCAGTTGACCACTTTCTTGTTGTCATTGTTTATACCTTGTAAGTTGACCATTTGTCAGGAAAATTCCAGATATGTATTTAGAGCTAGTTTGGCCTACATGATTTTTTTTATTTCTAGAACCATTTGACATACATTTCTGTAATGCAAACCCTGAAAGTTACCTCATAAAGCAACTGAACAAGTATATTCCAACAATGTATGAAAAATGGTTTCCTCTCAATATTCATGAATGCAGCTATTTGGATATATTTTCTAAAGATCAGTTGGTATATTTGACACCTCACTGTAGAGAAGAAATGAGGGAATTCGACTATGATGCTGTTTACATCATTGGTTCTTTAGTGGACAAGGTAAAAACTACATTCTTTATCTTCTTACATAAGAAACAGTTTTTAATAGCGCTTATTAGGCGAAGAGCCTTACAGGATAAGCTAAGGATTCTCCATGATTTAGAGAATATAGCGATAAATTACCAAAACTAGTGTTGAGAGCTGGCAACTATGGTTTTTACAATTCTTTACATAATTTTCTTTCAAATGATGTACAACTGACAAAAAAAAAACATAGTTAATCGTTAATCTGTTATATAGTTTCTCAAGATTCATTTAAAATTAATTTTATCAAAAAAAAAAACAGATACCTGCAGGATCTAGCAGTATGGGATCATGTACTAATAGGCAATAGCAACTAGACTTGCAATATTTATAATGGATTTTTATTTCAGGTAAACAATGAGCCATTGTCGTTAGCAAAAGCCAAAAAGGAAGGTTTAAAAATGGCCAAATTGCCATTGGACAGATATCTGCAATGGGGTTCAGGATCGGGAAAGAGTCTCACACTGAACCAGGTAATTTCCATACTTCTTGATGTCCAACTCAATGGAGACTGGAATCATGCATTAAGGCATGTGCCAAGAAGAAAATTAGTTGAATACAGTGGCGAAGAATATAGCAGAAATACATCTGATAGGTTGAAATTTGATAAACCAAGGACCAAGTGGGTACCATCCGCGAGAGTGCCATTTGACAGTCTAAGTTATCAAAGAAAAAGTGTGACCCGATCATTACAAGGTGAAGAAAATAATAGAACTGATATTAAGCATTATATAAAAGATTCTAGTTAAAAGTTGAATTGTTTTTTATTATTTACAATAAATAAAAATATTTAGTTCCTCCTTCTTCTAACTCTGGATATCCTCCATGCGTTTGGTTCTTCATATTTGTTATACAAAGGTTCTAATCGCTGATTCTTCTTGAATTTGCTGAGTTTGGTTGGATCAGAGAATTTGAAGAATGCTGGTGCAAATTCCACCAGCCATTTGGGATCGATTGTTGTCACTTCTCTCATATATTCTTTAGTTGTCTGAACCAATTCATGGTATATCACCCTGCAATAAAACGGAAATAAGAATAAACAATATGAAAATGTATAATATAATCAATGCTGTAATAAATTATTTTTTTTCCTTCAATGTGTTTACAATTAGTGGTGATATTTTTTTTTAACCGACTTCAACAGTGTTTGAATCGCATGGGGGGCAAGATTAAAAAATTAACGTTCAGTGCTTTCCAATTGTTTAACCCATTTGAACATTTTTTTAACGCATCAGTGTTGTCAGATTTACCAATTTTACGTCATAATTTTGAATGGAATGCCCTATTTACGAAGTCTAACGTAAAAGTGGTAAATCTGACAACACTGACGATACCATTTTTGAATTCTGTATGTTCAAAAACCGCCAAATATTGAATTCCACCGCTCCAGCTGTGGAAGTTTTGAAAATATTTAAGCGTTCCGGTACCGTTTACTGAAAAAACGGTGTTGCCGTATCTCGGTAATTAATAGAAACAAAATTTTGAAATTGTGAGATCTTACTAAATTCGACATGCGCAATTCATTGCAATAGAAATAAGTAGAGGATTCGATTCAAAATAAATTAAAATCGGGGATATTTGTTTAAAAATTTGGAAAAATAATTTATAACTTTATAAATATTACAAGGCGAGATAGGGTATTAGTAGATATTTCGATTTAAAATAAAACATACAGGGAGTTACATTAAAAAAAAACAAAGTAAAACGACCTTCAAGTTGCCATAATTTAAAATTGTGCCAAAAACACCCTCTAGATACAAATTGCTGGTAACATCCAAAATAATATCCACTTAATATTCAAGTAACTCACTCTATAATATTATTGAGCAAAGTTGAAGGGATATATCAATGTGGACGTATTACTTGCGACCTTGCAAATCCGGAAATTAATAGAAAATATATTATAACTTGGCAACGTCGCAATCGATCCCAAAAATATTTTAGGGTTAAATAGAGACCAATGATGAAAACTAGAAGAATTTAAAAAAGGTATAGTTCCATATAAAAAATCAAGTTGATCACTATCCTACTTTCCCGCAACACCCTGTATATTTCAAAATATTTTTAGAATATGCATCTTAAGGCGGCTCCTACGGAGAGCATAAACGGACATTTTCAAGTGATTTAATCCCAATTCCTGACGCTCTAGTTTTCAATATTTTTGCATGAAATTTTTACATGAGGTTTAAAAGGAAATTACACAGGGGGCTATTGAAACATTTTTTGAAAAAAGTTGATTGAACATAAAATATGATCGCTTGAAGTTGCCTATTTTCTTCGTCAACTTTGTAATTTTTTTAAGAAAAGCCCAGAAGCAAAAATGAAAAATGCTTCGATATCACTCTGGGCAATTTCCTTCTAAACATCATGTGAAAATTTCATGTAAAAATATAAGAAAATGAAGCGTCAGGAATTGGGATAAAAAACATCTGCAAATCGCCTTCCTCTTAAATTTTAAAAATTTCGGGCGACGCGCTAACATGACTGTTTCCATTTCTTTCTAATGTAGCGCGCACCTGTTTATTTATCACGCCCATCGTCGGTTCCTTTTCAGCTCCCCGCATCTTCCGGAGAAACTATTCTGGATTGTAGGAGCAGCGTTAAGTAACCAAATAACTTTTGTGTTTGACATTTTCTTCTATCAGGTATACCTTACGAGAAATCCAATAATTACACACTAAATGGACACCCTGTATATGCGGCCTTCATCAAATATGTCAACATCAATATTAGACAGGCTTTACGCATATAGCAGGACTCTGGAAATGTTTTGTTTAGTTTTAGTAGACTAAAATTAATACCATACCATTCTGGTTGTCTGTTGAAGAGTGCACTGGAAGGATGAATATATACAACTTGACTATCAACTAATGTTCTATAGCCCTCTTGAGGATCTTTTTTTGCTGCATTTCTAAAGAAACCTGAACAGATCGCTTTTTGTACTTTTACCGTATTTCGTTCAGCTGACACCACGTCCAGTTTATGCCTACAAAAGATGGAACGTTCAAGATCTTTGTTAAAAAGTTCTCACAAAGGCAAGATGATTCAATAAGTATTGTTCATAAACAGAATCTATCAGCGAATATTGATTTAATCTATTCGGCACATTCACAGTCTAAAGTACAAGGTATTTTCTAGCAAAATCTCAGTTTTTTCTGCTTCATGGGACAATGGGGTATTTTCCGAACAAAATTTTATGACGAAATATTGATGTTACGTCCTCAAAAACCATGTAACTAGCATTTTTACTTTTTACTGTGAACGCGAAGTGGCTTAAAAGCACCTGCAAAGTTCAAACATAAAATTTCGCGCCAAAGCTGTGACGTAATAAATCTAAGCGTGACGTAATAAGTCTTTCGTGGAGCTATCCTTAGAATGTGACTGTACCTTGTCATCTGACCTCCTTTTCTCCATCTACAGACATAACCTCCGCTTCGTATTGATACTGACAGATGTTTGTTTACATCATTTCATGATCTATCTTGGTTAAACGAGATACCGAGACAGTCGTGACACCAGGGGAGGTTATGTATGCATGACACTAGTGACATGCTGAGTGTTGCCGAATGACGAGTAAAATTGTGAAAAGTAACTATGAAACATTCTCAGAGTAAACTGCTAATTACATAACAATGCAAAAAATGGAATAGCTGTGCAATATAAGATTTATAGTCTACAAAAAGAGGGAAACTAAATATATATAGAAAAATATGCAAAATATTAACAACGTAACAACCTTGAATCTACGCCCAATTCAAATTAAAATAGTCACATCCTATCTACAGCCGGCATAAAAATCACTTTTGATTGGTTGATTTCTTAGGCGGGAGGATGGTTTTCAAAGTCTATCTTTACTCCACGTGGGCAGGAAAAAATTGAGCAAACACTGCCATCATTACAAATTAGATACAAGCAATCCATTTCAGCCATTAAACAGGCAATATTAGCAAGTTGGAAAATATCCCATCATGGTGGAGCCGTGATATCGCTTGCAATGCTGATAAAATTTCCTGAATTGGAAAAAGAAGGCCTTCCATTCGATTTTTTGTTATATAAATGAACAATTATTGTTAGTACACAGTATCTGTAAAGCCGACCTTGAAATTTCGTAAAAAAACTATATGGTTGGTATATGGTATTCATGAAATAACTGATTGCTTACCTGTCCATAATACCAAGTAACTGTTTCCTGACGTCTTGTGCTCTCTTCAAAGTTCTTATTTGTACGAAATTTTCATAACACCATGCGTTACTGAATTTGTTATTCTTCCAACTGTTGTATACAGCCAAAAGTGTCAAATGATCGCCCTCTGGTTGATTGAACTTCGCCTTTTTCTGATCAGCCAAAGCCTGTTTATCTTTGGGTCTATAAAATACATTTTGTACTGACAGCATACTAACGATTGTTAAGATTTCATCTGAACATTGAAGGGCTACCGACATTATCAGCATTTTTGACAAGTTGGGCTCCAACGGAAATTCTGCCATCTAGAAAACAAAAAGTGCAAGTTAACCATAGAAGTATGTACACTCGCTGTTCATTGCAGGGTCTGGTATCCCCGCCGTGATACATCTGGACAATATTCGCAATGGACTAGTATCACGAGGTTAAAAACATTGATTTAATTTTTATAACCGCTGAGTGCATACAAAAATAGACGTACTGCTGCATTTCTTTAATTTCTACATAATTTTGTTTTTTAGTAATTCCATTCTAAAGTTTAAAGAAAGGAATTCAAATTCAGCTAATCAGTGCCAACCGCGCGAATCATCAGCAGTGCATTGTTGCCAAGAAGAACTCCGACTCGCAGACGGGAACAGAAGACAAGATAGATGAGCCAGCCTGCGTACAGCTCCGGCATTTCGCGCGCCATCAGAATGCGGCAACACAGCACACATATCTGTATTTTGATTGGCTGTTCGCCTTTAGGACAGTGACGTCACTGCCCTAGGAGAATTCAATTTTCCTTATTTTCACGGCTTTCCTGTGCCCAAAAAAATCGAAGAAAAAAATGAGATGCTTTTTATGACGTACTCTATCATATGCAACCAAACAAAAAATCATGATACTAGTCCATTTTCGTATTTCCAACTAGTGTAGATTCTGGCTACTAAAAGTTCAAGATCAAATCAGCAGCAGTTCCTCGATACATTTATTGTTCAACGAGCGGTAATGACCGTATTAACGTAATAGGCAAGGGCTGTAATGTGATTATTTAATATTTAAATTAATCAATGAAATTTTCAAAATGTCCGCCATTTTCATTTAGGCACGCTTGACTTCTGAAACTAACGCTTTGGGTTACTCGACGCTAAGCTACGCTCCAGTCTGTTTTCTTTGATTTCCTAGTGACTCCAACGTATCTCATTTAAATGAGTTGCCTTTCAGTCATGTGCCGGCTGAATACTCAATAAATAATACTAAAAATAAAAAAAATAAATTTGTTCATGTAAACTGCATTTAAGTAATGATCTGTACTGAAGACCAATTAAGACAATGTGCATACCAAATTCTCGTTTATTTCAAAATTAGTCATAATAAAAAAAGCCTATTCCGTCGATGATTTTAGTGCTAAATAAACGAATTGCGTGTCGTTAGACAGGAAACATCCTGCCAAACATTAAACTGTGTTTATAAATAGGCACTAATAAGGCTTTTCGTCAAATTATTTGGAATTAACCGAAACAAGCGCATTATAATTTTTTTTAATTGGTGAATTTTTTTGGCCTTTGAAATTATGAGATATCGTTTTTTGCCTTAGTGGATATCCCAGTTATTTTCCTATAAAATGAGTCCAAAAAGTCGTGAATCGCTCGATAAATAATCAAGATATGGCGTTACAAATGTGCGAGCCCATGAAGTCGTGATACAGAAATTGAAAATGTAATAAAAAGTTAATTAAAAGGTGGACCCCTTTCATTTCGCATTTTTTCTCCATAACTTTAATTGTATCTTCATACCTGAAAGTTTGTCGACATGATGGCGGAACATATTGTACGGGGTGACCGACGGGAACCGGACGTTTTTCAAATGGTTAGTATAACGCCGCTAGCGGTGGTAGGGAGGGGATTCAGGTATCAGTCGCCTTGATGTATAATGCCATTTTAGTAGCTATGGAGCAGTGGACCGTAGAGCACCGTATGTTCGCTTATGACGCGTATGTTGTCAATGCTGAGTCAGTCACGGCCGCGCAGCGACTGTTCCGCGTTCCTTTTAATCTTGGACGCCACGATATTATTCCAAGCCGCAATACCATTCTCAGATGGGTTAACAGTTTGAGAACAAGAGGAATGATTGTGAAGAAAAAGCCACCTGGTCCCACGAAGACTGCGAGGACGCCAGAAAATGTCGAGCGGGTGAGACAAGCGCTTACTCGGAGCCCTCAACGGTCTGCACGAAGACACGCGCGCGAATTAAACTTTAAGTCATGAATCAGTGTGCATAATATTGAAAAAAGATTTAGCGTTTCATCCTTACAAGATGTGTATTGTTCAGCAGCTTAAGCCAACAGATTATGAGCAACGAGAAGACTTCGCCATTCGAATTCAAATTCTGCTTGGAGACCATGAAAGTGCAGTAATCGTCATGAGTGATGAAGCTCATTTTCATTCAAGCGGAGAGATAAACAAACAAAATTTCCGATACTGGTCTCCGGGTGGCTTTTTCTTCACCATCATTCCTGTTGTTCTCAGGCTGTTAACCCATCCGAGAATGGTATTGCGGCTTGGAATAATATCGTCCAAGATTAAAATGAACGCGGAACAGTCGCTGCGCGGCCGTGACCGACTCAGCATTTTTAACATACGCGCCATAAGCGAACATACGGTGCTCTACGGTCCACTGCTCCATAGCTACTAAAATGGCATTATACAGCAAGGCGACTGATCCTAAATCGCCTCCCTACCACCGCTAGCGACGTTACACTAACCATTTGAAAAACGTCCGGTTCCTGTCGGTCACCCTGTATAACCAGTAATGAAGATGACCAAAGCAACTCACCCTCCTGCCCAGTCTAGTGAGCAAACCCTCATCGTCGAGCGCACTCAACGAATGCAACTGTTCCAGAGCCATGATGAGAGACTCCACCGGCGGAGCGTCCATGAAGTCGAAGTGGAGAAGGTCGTTGATGCCCATAGTTTTCAGTTGAAGCACCGTGGTCGCCAGATTGGTACGTTGGATCTCGGGTACCGGCGTCGGCAGCATTTCGTCGCGGTACGCCCGTTCCGTGTACAAACGGTAGCACTTCCCTGGTCCCGTACGACCCGCCCTGCCTGCTCGCTGCTTCGCTTGAGCCTAAAATCACATATAATTTTTTATAGGGATAATTCTCCCTCATTAGCGAAATATCTTCCCTGAAATGTTGAAGGTCAGCAAAGTAACCCCCATCAGGTCAACTTCAACAGCATTGTTTTATGATGAAATAGTACAGTTTATCGAGGCGGGCGAAAGCCCTGCGGCTATTTTTTGTGATTTGAGCAGGGCTTTTGGAAAGGTATGGATTGAGGGCATATCTTTGAAGTGGGTTAAAGAGTTTCTGTCACATCGACAGCAATATGTTTCATTACTTAGTAGTGAAAATACTGTTACATATGACACCTTGCCGATAACTGTGGGGGTGCCGCAGGGGTCCGTGATGGGCCCTGTGCTATTTATCTCATACGTCAACGGCATCACAGAGGTCTTACCCATCATACCATTTACGCCGACGATGTCTCCTTTCTAATTGCAAATAAATATCAGACAAATGGGCTAGAACATCAGTGTGGCCCAGTACTGGAGGTTGCAATGAAATATTGTAATGAGCAGGGCTTATATTTCAATACGTCTATAGTTAAGTTCCACATTCGATGATACCTGCGTCACGCCTGGTCACGCCGGGTAGCAGTGGCGCGCTCGATTTCTTTGAAGGTCTAGATAGGGATTCAGAGCCAATATACAATTTAAAGCTATCATAAAATTCTATACGTTCTGTATTCATTTTTTACAAATAGGTGTACCCGATTTTATTTTGAAATGTAAAGATATATTTTAATGATAAAATATTACTTATCCGAATCAAAGCTAGATATATGCTACTAGATATTGGAAGTTATAACTAGTTGAGTAGTTGCTAATGTTTCGTTTACATAAATGTGCAGTCTTTCTCAAAAATGCAAGTATGATATTGTCAAATAGCTATGGGCTTAATTATTGGCCATCAGCACAGCGGCTTGGTAGGGGCAGGCAACCACAGGTACAGTTTCAATGGAAACATTATATTACGTTAGACGTCAGCCAAAGATTTCAAATAGTAAAGTTCTCACATTCGGTCATACTGGAAGTGGAATTGAAATAATCTACAACAGTAATGCAGCTCTCAGCTAGTCTTTATGCGGACTACCCAGGACTCACCACGAGGAGGTGGCTGCATATCGAGTCCCACCACTCCTCCCACCCTTCTTTTATGTTTAACAAAATGAATAGGAAACTGAAAAGGTGCATGAATACGAAAATGAAACAATAAATAAACTCTCTAAACTTCAAAGGAGAACTTAGAATCCAACAAATTAAATTCAGAGTAAGAAGTAAAGTCTTAAAAGTTACAATGAACAAAAAATATATTCTGCTTAAGAAACTGGAGCAACAGCAACAAAAGTGATTGACTAAATTGTCTATGAACGTCTTAAAAATAAACAACGAATAAAAAAGTAAATATATAAATTAAAATAAATTAAAAAAATAAACAACAAAAAAACAACAAAAACAAATAAAAAGTAAATAAATATACTTGTTCTGAATCTCAGTCAGTTGCGGACGTGTGCGGTGGAAATTCGTCATCACTAGCAGAACTACAGTCAAAGGACTCGTCACTGTCACTGGTTGTATCACTGCCAAGGTTAACTATGACTGGCTCTATTACGGAATCTATATGGGGATCTAATTTCCAAAACTTTTCTTCCTCTGCTTTTACGTGTGATACGCATTTCTGCCAGTTATCTGCAGTTACCGCACCGATTGCTTCTTCTAAAAGGATACGTATATCGGCCAACTTAAAAGTTGTATTCCTACGCGCTACTTCATTTTTTACTTGTGCCCATACTAACTCGATTGGGTTTAACTCGCAGTGATACGGAGGCAGTCTTAAAACTGTAAAACCCTTTTCCCTAGCCATTTCGTCTACTGCTAATTTTATATACCTTTCTTTGTGGTGACGCGCGAGTTGTGACAGCTGTGCTTTGAGCATAGTCATATCGCATTCTATATTTTTTGACACGAGCCAGTCATAGATATCCGCTTTTTTCCAATTAGAAGTCGGAAGAGCTTCTAAACGCCGACTATGGTAGGACGCGTTATCTAATACAATAACCGAACCGGGTTCTAATTTTGTCAATATGGATTTAAACCAAGATTCAAAAACTACAGCGTCCATATCCTCATGATAATCACCAGTTTTCCGAGATTCAAAGACGTTCAATCCCCCATCCACAAACCCAGATTCGCTGCCAATATGCGTTATTATTAGCCGACGGCCTTTGCCTGAAGGGCATTTTAATCCCGTACTTAGGCCTTCAAGATGGGCTTGTCTACGACTCGCTATATTCAAATCCTGCCAACACCTAGTAACCGTGTGCCCTTCATTCAACCAAGTTTCGTCCAAGTAATAGATTTTTATTCCCCCGGCGTTACGAATACTACGTATTTTTCTTAAATATTCTCTACGCCATAATACTATATCGTCTCTTTCAATCAATGCGCTGTTCCGCTTTCTTTTCAAATATCTGATATTTATTTCGCGTAATGTTCTCAATAATACCCGACGAGATATCTTTGGCAGACTTTCATCATTTTGTAATTCCTGTTGTAGTTTTTTTATCGTTGGAAGTTCATTACGGAGATAAAATGAATGGACTTTTCGACGAATCGCATTTTTCACGTCACCATCCAAAACAATCTTTTTAACTCCTCTTTTTTGTTTAAGTGATTTTACCACAAATACTACGTCGCGCTTCTTTTCCTTCAAAATTCTGAAAATTGTTGCAACTGAGACCTTAGTCAGATCGCTGCAAAGTTTAACGATTTCCTTCACCGGCCTTTCAGGAAATCGTGTACGTACACCATCGTAAACATTCTTCACTATATTGCGTTCACCGGTTGATAAAACATGTCGTTTGGATGCTGTATTGCTAACCGATGTGCCTTGCTGCATTGTTATTAATTGTATCGTCTAATTTCCCGCGCAAACTTCAAGAATAACTTACCACACCTGCTATATCGCTACGCACCTGACTAAGACTGGCGCGTCAAATCTAAACGGGCGGCCACCGCGAAGCGGCAAGCCGGACCCTCGGCGGATCTTGCGGCATTGTCAAACCGTGCGTAATTGCTGCGAAACTGCTGTGATTTCATGGCCCCTCTCACAATGCGTCACATCGCGCAAAATAGATAAGCGACATGGTGTGAGCCTAAAACTGGTGTCGGTTTTTTGATTAACATGAAAGAAACATACATGTGCGTTGGTGCTCTAATTTACGGTTTTTTTGCTCCTCAGAAATTTTTATCACGATACCGAATGGATCAAGCGACTTGAGTTCGCACAGATATGCGACAGTACAAGTCTGCGATGAACGTTCTGAGTGCGAATATATTAAGTACACTCGCACATCTATAGCTTCCCACAGTATGCGTGTGCATGCCTGTACCGATCTCTAAGCTATGGCTAAAGGACCTGCACAAAGGGGCAACGCCGAGAGCTCGCATGCCGCCATTTCAAGCGCTGTTGCCAAGTGTACGTATGTTTCAGCAGTCGTGCTACCGTTGGTATGATTGGACGTGGATTAGGCATATTAGAAATTAAGGATTGCAATTAATGTTTGACTCCAAATAATAGAAAATTGAGAAACACTGTTGAATATTTGCTCACAGATTATGCATACAATCAAGCATACAGTAATATCTATTCGTTAGCTGAGCATCTAAGGGATCTTACGATTTTGTTATATAAGCGCGTGACAACATTGTTTGCGCCGATTTACCGCTAGCGGAGGTATCATGCAATGTGAAATTTAACTATAAAACGCAGATCATGCAGTTCCAAAACCATCAAAAAGCGTAAATACCCTGAACATAAGCGTAAATGGCAATGCTATATAGACCACTTCAACATCCAAATTTTTAGGAATAAATTTTGATGATACACTTTCATTTAGATCACATTGCGATAATTTGGTGTCAAAACTATGTTCCTTCACATACATGTTCCGCAATTTCCGTGATATTTTACAAATAAATGAAATTGTAACTGTGTACTATGCACAAATTGACTCGAGGTTGAGGTACGGAGTTTGTCTGTGGGAAATACCGCCTCAGCAAAGTCTGTATTTCTCGCTCAAAAACAAATTGTACGAGTCATTGTTGGTGTATCTCAGATCCATTCATGTCGCGAGATCCTTCCAAAACTGAATATAACGACAGTACCTTGTCTGTACATTTATGAAGTATCTCTGTATATACACAGGAACAAACTGTTGTTCTCGAGAACTGGAGAACGGACAAATATCAATACTAGACAAAAAGACTTATTACATGTTCCGTTCTTCCGGTATAATGTTACTATGAAATCGCCCAATATAATGGGCATAAAAATTTATAACGCTCTTCCGGACGTTATAAAAAGTTCGTCTAATATGAACTATTTTAAAAAAAGTCTTAAAAATTTTTTACTTCAAAAGGCGCACTTGCCGAGTTTGTAAGTTGATTTGTATTCATTTATTTATTGTTTGCTTATTATTTGTATTGTTTTGTACCTTTTTTTAACTGAATACTGTGATGACTTTTTCCTATACTATGTATCATAGTCTTTTGGAAATAAACGATGATTGATTGATTGATTGATCTTCGAAATGTCTATATCATTCTACACATAACATGCAAAAAATGTTCTTTGTGTCATATTGAAAAACAGTGCTGTAACAAGGGCGCGGCAAAAGCACACAACATCCGACATACGACACACGACGAACTGATTCTGTCGTATAATCTAGAATGTATCCATTCACACGAGTCCGAAATTTTCGTACGAAATTTGGTTACAAACTTGAGGAATTTGTATTTTCATAGTTGGTACCTATTAAAGTTAATGCAAGTCTGTCCTGAAGAAATAGGTTCGCGAACACAATAAATTCTACTGAGCAGTGGACCAATAATTTGAAGCAAAGATTTAAATGCATTACTCGACATTCGCAAATTATTAAAATATTTTTCTGAGTCAGTTTGCTTCATCTCCTGCAACAGATTATGGTACGCTCCTTGCTCCTTTCTATTTTTAAAAATGTCTTGAATCCAAATTCTTCGCGTTCTTCCTCTTTTCTTCATTTTTATCCATAAGAGGGATAAAAGTAAAATATTTATTGAATTTACGTATTGCGCTCGCTGAATTATCATTTTCGTATACAAATTCATGGAGATTGTCAGCTGTCAAATTACGTACGGCATCGGATAAAAAGTTAAAATATTTTCGACTTATTCGACCGTCGTACAGTTAAAATCATCGGACATTTAGTTTGGCGCCAATCCATTTTGAATATTTCGACCAATAGGAGCAGTTTCGTACCGTCGTATCGTCGAATGTCATGTGCATCTGAATTTAGCTAAAGAAGGCGCTCGCCTTGGGCGCAATTAAGTTTAGGGCGAAGAACAAAAATATCACGCAAGGTGATGTTACCGAGTACAGTCTAACAACCATGTTGCACTCTCTAAAAATTGCGGATAAATGTTAACCACAAGTCATCATGGTTGTAATTCTCCTATCTCTTCTACTACGTATGTATGCTTCTCGTTCATAAAAGTTTTGCTGTTTCTTAATAGCAATTTGCTTTACGGATTTTTTCTTTGCGGAATACACTCGCAGCACACTAAGGTAGCATGGGTAGCGGACCAAGAGCTCTCGTATTGGCCAATCGCACGTTATTGAGCGCTCATATTGGTCAATCACACATCAATCGACTTTGAAAATGACCAATGAAAACCAAAGTGAATGGAATGGCTAGTGCTCCGTTGCGCTGTGCATGTCATCCGGCAGTTCTGTCCAATGAAGTGTCAATACCTATGAACTGGCCCCTTCCCATTTAAACAACGTACCACTTTTGCGGACGGCATAAGAAAGAGAGGTCGGTGAGAGAGAGCTAGACAGGGAAAAAGCATGCATAAGAAAGAGAGGTCAGTGAGAGAGATAGAACTACTCAGGGAAAAAGCACAGCCTCCTCCAAGGTCAGTGAGAGAGATAGAACTACTCAGGGAAAAAGCACAGCCTCTTCCAACCAGCTATGTGGCGCGTCGGCAAACAGTGTTGCCACAGCCGACTTTTTTTGGGAGCGAGAAAAAGCATTCGAAAAGAGCGAGATTGCGGTTGAAAAAGCGAGATTTCAAAAAATGCAATGAATAACGGTTATTGTCGGAATGATTGTAAAATTGGAAAGGGAATAAATGACGAGCTAATTTTGTCAAAATACCTACTCCTTCGTTCTTCCACAAAAGATAATACCGTGACGTGAGTTGTAAAGTTGTATCAAGCTGAGCCAAAACATTATAATTTATATTATATAGCACTGTGTACTGAATACGGGCAACCATGTAGGGCCGATTTTATCAACAGGCGCATTCTAACAAAGGCTTTGACCAATCAGAGCAGCCTGTTCAAGAACATGCATCTGTCAAAGTACTCTGAAAACTATTGATTTCCCTTGAAGTTTACCTCAAAAAGATTAAAAATGACATGCTTTATATACAAATCGACCATTATGAACCGTCTAGTATCTTTTCCAGTCTGATTTTCCATCCTAAATGGGTGAAAAATTGCATTTTCTTGTTTAATCAAAAGTTTAGCAATTGCTAATTTCAACCAATCAGATTCCGCCAAAACTGTACACTTGATCGCTGGTTTTTTCTTCTGCTAAATGATGATGGCAAAAAATTAGGGTTTTGAATAATTGTTTTGTGATAAATGGAGAGATCAAATATAAGTCTTACAACAAAACTGTTTTTGAATTGTTTTTTTTTTCGCAATAATCCAACAGTTATATCAAAATAAAAATGAGTTTTTGATTTGAATCCAGAACCGAAAGCACGCCGACGACTCCTGACCCGTGTGACGTACTTCATGAAAATACTTGTAACAGTTGTAACTAATATGTATACCTATTTGTTGCAACATAGGCGATGAATGAAGTTTGCAGCTCGAGACGAAGTCAACGATCGAAATAAATATCTTTTTTTTTTGAATGTTTGAAATTAGATCACAGATCCCAGTAATAAAGTACCTAAACAAATATCTTCTGAGGCGATTTTACTGTAGCATGCTGGCTGGCCGAGTGGCAGAGTAGCCGAGATCGTATGACTTGGTATCGCTGGTGGCGTTGGTTCGAGACCCAGCCCGTGCAACTACTTTTTTTTATCCAAAATATTCATTGGAATGCTTTTTACTCATGTTATATCATTTTTTTGTACCATCGACATAAATGTGTTTTTGAATCAAATGTTATTAGATGTACAATTTTACTTTTTTGGAATAATTTCATTTTGATACCGCTATCAGAGCAATTGGCGATTGATATTGACGGATAAACTTCATTTCCACTGATTGAATTCTCCACCGCCTCCGGTAACTTAGCTTTTGCAATATGTCAAGTAAAATGTCTAATAAAATTTGATTCAAAAACATTTTTATGTCGGTAATACAAAAAAATGTGTTTAACATGAGTAAAACACATCGATGAATATTTTGGATAAAAAAAAGTAAAAAAAAGTAGTTGCACGGGCTGGGTCTCGAACCAACGCCACCAGCGATAAGTCATACGATCTCGGCTACTCTGCCGCTCGGCCACCCAGCATGCTACAGTAAAATCGCTTCAGAAGATATTTGTTTAGGTACTTTATTACTGGGATCTGTGATTTAATTTCAAACATTAAAAAAAAAAGATATTTATTTCGATCGTTGACTTCGTCTCGAGCTGCAAACTTCATTCATCGCCTATGTTGCAACAAATATACACTTGTTACAACTAAGTTTTGTTATAAAGCTTATATACGATATGATGAAAAGTGTCATCCAGCTTTGACGTTTTGTTTTCAATATTGATAAGATACTATTGGACGATATTTATTAACCTAACCCGCAATACCCAATAGAAAGCTTTTGCTAAATAACATCCAATAGAAAAGCTTTGTTAAATTCTTTGTTAAATATGCATGTTGATAAAATCGGCCCGTAGAGTATCAAAACTGGCGCCATGTTTAATCAATTAGTAAATCTACAACTTTCATTATAAATACACATTATACATTCGGTTTATTTTATTTCAAAAATCATTCAAGCAATCAAGTTCAAAGTAAGTTTAAGAATTCCCAGTATGAGACACATTTTTCTTTGAAACAATATTACTTTACCTGCGATATAGGTGTAACTACCAGAGAATCCATGCCAGTCTTCGAATTGTACACCTTTTGTTTCACAAATCCGGGGTCCACAACATAGTAAATACCATCTATAGTCAACGAAGTTTCTGCAATATTAGTGGCAATTACAACTTTTCTGCTACCAGGAGGAGCAGGTTCAAAAATCCTCGTCTGCATCTCAGATGGTAATGCAGAATACACTGGGAGAATAATAAGCTCGGGAACATCAGGACCTATTCAAAATTACGCCAAAATTAGATATACTATATTCCATATAAAATATAAAATAATTAATCATACACTGTATAGTGTTTTTGCAAAATATACAAAATTTCGTTACCAGGGAGGGAGGCAGATCATTGTTGTCGTTAAAGCTCGTGTCCACTTGCAAGTAACTTGCGATAGTTTTTGCAGCAAGTACTTGCTTGTCTGTCTACACTATCTTTTAATTGTTCGCAAATTCAATCTAGGAAGTTGCTCTCGCAAGTTCACTTGGGCTTGATTGTTCTGATTTCGTGTACACTATAGATGATAAGATGTCGTACGCAAAATCTGCAGCTGCGGCGGTAGTTGTGGTATATTTAATTAAAAAAAAGAAAACAAGAGAAAGATAGTAAAAGGCGGAGAAAATGTTGGGTGAGAAAGTGGATTCAACGTAGAACTATTCTAGGGATACACGAAAAGTTGCTTACTGAATTGAGAAATGTAGATCCGATGGAGCTTAAACAGTTTTTGCGGATGTGTATGTATGACGGGTTGCCTGCCTACGAAGAATTGTAAGAACGAGAATCAATAAAGAATAGTGTTGAACCGGACCTAGCCTAATTAATTATTTTCCGACCATTGCTACAATTACTGCTAGAAATACAACATAACATTCTTTTTTCTAAAAATCGACTTTCAACTTACCAGATTATCTTCCGTGGTATTCTGTATATGTGAGTCAATTATAAACTTCAATGAGTCAAAGAACTCCCAAGTACTCTTATATATTTCATTAGTCCCTTGTCCACTTTTCTTTTTTTGAATTTTTTTCCACTCTTGGTTAATTTGCGTTCCCAAATTATGTAGCTTCCTTTGAATTTCTGCTGCAGAAGTATTAAATAAGTCTGCCAATTTTTGTAATGCATTCTGCTTTTTGATTCTGTCCTTAAATTCTGGAGTATGTACATTCCATAATTCAGGATATAAGTCAAAATGTTCAATTAAAAGGCACGTGTATTCTCTCGTCCAGTTGAACTTCTCCATATTTGTTCGATTTACAACACTACTTGCTGCAAGACTTTCGGAACAGGCTCGAAATTTTTGCGGCAAACTAATTTCCTGGGAGTAACCGTGTACACTACAAGCTCTCAGCAAGTCGCAAGTTCTTTAAGTGCAAGTAATTTTGCTGCAATATTTCTCTAATGACGTCGTGCACACGCTACGCAAGTGACTTGTGAGAGCAACTCTAGCAATTTTATTTGCTAGTGGTCACGAGGCTTTAGACTTATTCTTGTTTGTGGATATTATATTATTACAATTTCAGCAGCATTACGTAACGTTTTGGGGGGGGGGGCCTAAATACGTGCTTGGACCAGGGCTTTTTCCTGTTTTAAGATGACCAAAATTAAATTTCAGCTGTGTCTAAGCGTCAGGAAAAAAGTTACGGTGCTGAGAATTTTATTCTAAACATAGGGGAGTCGTACTTTGATTGGGTAATGTATTAATGACAGTACTAACGTCTATTAATTAAGTCGAGCAGTTTATATTACCAACACTAGGAATTCGCCTGAATAAAACATGAGAATACGTATTGCAATAGCACAAATTATAAGTTATACGCACCCAAAGTTTTCATCCTCTCATATAAAATCTCACAAGCAGTGTCGATTTCTTCTTGACCGGTTAAGAACAGCAGAATATCACCCGGAGGTTCACGAAGATGTATTTGCATCACAGTTATCAAGCTGGCATCTAAATAATCGGTTTCGGGTTCTTTAGTGTAAAGGACTTCCACAGGAAATGTCCTTCCAGGTATTGTAAATATAGGGGCCTGAAACATATATTGATTACACATCCCAACCATTACAGTTTTTCCTAATTTTAGCTATAATCAAAAGGCTGTTATTTTAATATCATCATCATCATAGTCACAATGTCTTAACAGACATGTTGTGAACTCGTAAAATGCATTAAGTCGGAGCTAGAGTATTGCCGACACGAATATTATCAATAGTTTTGAGCACTGTAGCTCGCCATCGTTCGCGAATTGTTGTCAGTTTAGTGGCGCTCTTGACACTCATATCCAGCAACTGTTTCGTCGTATCCACCCAGCGTGTAGGGGGACGGCCACGGCGCCGCCCACTCGGGGCATGACCCTGAACTACAAGTTTCTCCATATTATCGCTTCTGTGTATATGTCCGAAGAATGTAAGCATTCTCGTCGACACAATGGAGGATAGTCTCTTTGGATTACCGACCTCATCCAGTATGGAGACGTCAGTTCGATGGGCGGTATAAGGAACTCTCAGCATTCCCCCCATGTCCACATTTCAAAAGCGTCTATGCGAGCTCGATCTGCCTTTTTAACAGTCCAAGTTTCCGAAGCATACAAAAATATGGACAACACAAGAGACTGAACCAGCGACATTTTTGTAGCTTTAGTGATGTTATGGTCACGCCATATTTTAGTAAGCTTTGTCATGGCCACACGTGCCTGTTGAATGCGCCGTCGAATCTCATTTTCACAGCTACCCGAATTATTGATCAAAGAACCGAGGTATATAAAACTTTGAACTACTTCACAACGGCCTATTGACTTTATTTCTCGATAATTATCATGCTTTCTATCTACGATCATAACCTTGGTCTTATTGTAGTTAATACCAAGACCATACTCTGCACTACGTTGTTCTAAGATGTTTAATAGATCTACTAGTTCTTCCTGAGAAGCTGCAATAAGGGTTGTATCGTCAGCAAATCTTAAGTTGGACATTTTGCTTCCGCCAATAGTTATACCGCCATTCCAGTTGTCTAATACCTGTCTCATCACAAATTCTGAGTAAATGTTAAACAACATCGGAGATAATACACATCCCTGACGAACTCCTTTTCTGGTTGCAGTTTGACTAGACAGGGTACCATCAATTCTTACGCGAGCCGAATTAGACTCGTAGAGTTGCTGTATGAGAAACACTAGGTGATAAGGAACTCCCATAGAGATGAGGATTTCCCACAGTTTAGGCCACTTTACGTTATCAAACGCCTTAGAATAGTCCACAAAGCAGATAAAAACAGGAAAATAATGCTCTCTGGCCTTTTCAATAATTTGTCTTAAGTTTAAGATTTGTTATTTTAACACGTGAAGTAATTTATTTAAATAGATTCTGAAAATATAGGTTTTTTTTAATATTCAAATTAATAAGTGAAATAGAGAAGAAGAAGCGGAATGTGTTACGTTAACAGCCTAATAACTCACTGGAATGTTATCAAATTTAGTGATTAGTAGTATTATCTCTTGTAAATTATCCAAATCAGAAAAATACTGAATACGAATATTTTGTGAATCAGACTCATTGATCTTACGAGTCACCTCGTGACTGGCCTCATAAATAGCTAATGCATTGTCAAGGATGTTTAACTTACGTGTTATCTATATTTAAATAATTCCAGCAGTCGTATTGATGGTATATGAAAAAATGAAAAATGTGAGTACCCTTCAAAACAATACCTTAAAGAAATACTGGGAAAATTTTACTGCATCTAGTGTAGCTGAAGTTACAATTAGCTTTAGTTCCGCTCGCTTCATTACCGCTTGCTTTAGTAAACCAAAAAGTACATCAGTATGGATAGTCCTTTCATGAGCCTCATCCAACATTATTACAGAATACTGCTTCAAATCCAGATCCATAAGACATTCTCTGAAAAAAGGACATAATTCAAAAAACTTATAAAAACTGGATGGATAATAATAAAATAATAAAACCCTATTGTCAACTGCAGTACTGGCAAAAGAGTGACCCAAACCATGATGACTAAGTGTAACACCGATCCAAAGGATTGAGTACCATAGAAAAAAAATGGAGTCAAGTTGATTGACTCAGTACTTCCCACACATAATGATGATACAATTTTATTTTTTTCTCATTGCATGAAGCTATAGTGTGAAATCCCCTTGCAACCAAATCATCGCCCACCCGCCCGCAAAAAACATCGAACACAAAAACTCTCGTAAATAGTTTCTTGCATCTCCCTCCTTATAGGAACTAGGACGCCACAGTTTTTAGTCTGCATGCTTCGACTGGACGGTTCAAGATGATCAGGAGCCTCCAAACGGTCTAAAAACGAAGTTTGAGCTGTTTTTATATTTTTGTTTTTTATTAATGCTGCGCCGCCACTGACACGATTTTTCAAAAACAGACGCGTTTTTTATTCTTGCCACGACAGTAAATTCTGTATCAAAATTTCGCTTTACGCAATATATACATAGAACGAAATACAGCACTTTATATATAAATCACAAAATCTTAAGTCTCTTCGTTTCTTTAATAGGCAAGCCAATATTCAAATGGACCTAATAAAGTGTAGTATGCCTATTATGAATAAAACAAATTTGAGATGTTCGTTCACCATGATTTTTAAATTGGAGTATAGGTTGCATCAATTCATCTTCAGACTTGCTTAAAGACCTGAGTCCATCGACTTGATTCCTGTTTTTGTCGATTTAGCGGGTGAGGCACACAAACAGTCGAGCTTGACATGTACCTACATGTACTGATTATTATTAAATTCGCGTATGACAGCAATTCATCTTTAGTCTTTTTCACGGAACTGAGTCCTTCAACTTGATTCATTTTTTTGTGAATTTATCGGTTCAAGCACACTAACAGTCGACATTGAGATGTTTCTTTACTGACTTTTAAATTCGCATATAGCAATTCATCTTCAGAGTTTCTCACGGAACTGAGTCCATCAACTTGATTCCAATTGCTGTGAACTTATCGGGTGAGGCATACAAACAGTCGAGCTTGAGATATATGTTCCTTCACCATGATTTTTAAATATTGGAGTATAGATTCAGCAATTCATCTTCAGAGTTGCTTACAGAACTGAGTTCATCAACTTGATTGCCTTTTTTTTGGTGATTTTTTTTAGTAATGACACACACACTGTCGAGCTTGATATGTCCCTTTACTATATTTCAAATTCGACTAGATTCAGCAATTCATCTTCTGAGTTGCTTACGGGACTGAGTCCATCAACTTGATTCTTTTTTTTTTGTTATTTCATCGGTCAGGTTCACACACAATCGAGATTGAGATGTTCCTTTACAATGCTTTTTGATATAGAATCGTTAATTCATTTTCAGAGTTGCTTAAGGAACTGAGTTCACCAACTTGATTTCTTTTTTTTCTGAATTTATTGGTTGAGTCACACTTATACTCGAGCTTGAGATGTTCCTTTCCTATGATTTTTAAATTCGGGTGTAGACTCAGCAATTCGTGTTGATTGTTGCTTACAGAACGGAGTCCATCAACTTGATTCGTTTTTTTGTGAATTTATCGGTTAAGGCTCATAAACAGTCGATCTTGAGATGTTCTTACTATGATTTTTAAATTCCCGTCGAAATTCAGCAATTCGACTTCAGAGTCTTCCTTAGAGTCCATCAACTTGATTCATCTTTTTGAGAATTAATCGACTGATACCCACGAAATGGCTGATGCACACAAATAGTCAGATGCCTGACCATGATTTTCAAATTTTCTTCCTTCAGAATTCCATCAGAAGTCTCGCAACTATTGGGACACACCTTATCAGTGCGTTTGGATGTAAACAAACCGCCAACTGCAAAAAACTTTGCAAAAAACTTAGGTGGCGTATCGGTAGCGCTTTTACTATCACTTGTTTGGAGCTCGAGATCCATCGGCCAGTTTTATTTTTTGGTACTTTAGGGAGGAGGGTCGGAAGATCCTTCGCGTATTTTGTGCAAGTAGTGCCGCGTCGTTTCAACCCCCGCCGTTCAAATAGGGGTTATAAGGTGTTGGTGTATGTGTGTCGATCTCTGGCGACGAATTTTTCAAAGGGCTGAAGCGAATTTGGTGGAGTTTTCTTTGTTTGAAAAGTGGCGTCTTCTTCGATGATTCGAGAAAATGGTGGTGTTTTGGTGTTTTGAAATTAGCTTTGTGCTATAGTGTATAGTGTTCAGTGCTCGATTGGATACATTTTAAAGGAGGAACCTAATCAATGCTCGTCAAGCTTCCAAGTGAAAGGTAAATTGTTGAAATCAGATTAGCTTTGTAAATTTGGTGCGTAGTTCTTCCATGCCTCGCAAGATATACCTGGTACAAAAAATTCCCAAATACAAAAGACATTCTTAAAATACTTTTACATTTACATTTTGTCTTTCTTTTTATGCGTAGTTTTTTTGCACGTCGTTTAATGTCCATCCTTGCGTCTATATATCAATGCTCAGATATTTCTGTAATGGTTGCGGCGTTGCCAAGTTATAACTGCTTTTCACTAAATAACCGATTTTCAGGGTGGTGAAGAATACGTCAATGTTAATTTGTTCCATTGGATTCTATTATTAGATATCCAGTAAAGGGTGGATCCAGAGATACTTTTTTGGAGTGGGGGGGATACTATCGGGGGTTGGTTTGAATACAGATAGAAGTGGTTTTTTAGTATTTATTCAACAAAAAATATGACTTATTAGTAAAATATTTATATGATTTAATTTTCCTACCTATAGAATATTATAGCAGTAATAATAATAAAAAATGAAGTTCCTACTGCTTCTTGATATGATTTTTTTGTGTGAAGTGAAGCAAAAAGTAAAAAAAGCATAAAGGCTCAAGTCCATATAGGCCCCATTTAGTGGGTCTATATTAAAAGAAAGGTCCATTTACGACATGCAAAATGTTTAATTAGTGTAGATAAGACCGTGATAAAAAAAAACCTATGGTATACATAGGCCTTTATATACACTGAAGTGTTCATACTTAGGCCTTTTTACATACTATGTAATCCTCAACGAAAATGCCTTTTGACTTAAGACCTATTCCATCGGAAAGAGCGCATTCTATTTCTGAAGTTGAGTCCAAAACCCGATTTTAAGAAAATTTGCACATAGGCCCTTGTTCATCCAAGCCACAGAAATTACAGGCATTTATAGAATGTATGATTTTGCATTGCCAGTTTTTTTGCACATTAAAAAACGTTTTTGAGAAAATCGAAAATAGTTGACATTCATCAAGGTCTTAACTATCGCCTTCTGAAACATTATATACAGGGTGAGTTTTTAGTACCGGCTCGGTCGATAACTCCACTACTGTAGAAGATAGCGAAAAAAGTTGTATATAAAAGTTGTAGCCACGGATATGCTCCTTGCTGAGAAAATATTTTGATTTATACAGGGTGATCCATAACTACGTGGTGATGCAAACATGCATTTTTTTAAATGAGATACCCTATTTATTATTCCATATTCAAATTCTACTAATGATTTCCGTTCTTCCAATACCGGGTTTTGTTACGTTATACAGGGTATTTCAAAAGTTATGACCATTTTTATATCTAAATCGGGGTGAAATGAACGTACTGTATATTAAAAAGTAATAAATAAAAAGTTATTTTTTTTACATGAAAAGATTAAAAATATCCTCTAGTTTTAAAATCGGCTATAAAAAAGCCCGTGACGTATATTCGTATACAGGGTGATGTAGAATGCAAAATCTAGATTTTCTCTATTTTTTTAAATGTAACCCCCAATATTTTATTATACCAAAGAATTGCTTTTAATATGTTCTTTCACTTGTTATGGCTGCATTCATTAGTTTCTGAGATATTTCGATTTTTCTACAAATTTTAAATATACCTTCCATTTGTTTACTAAAATTGATTTATTTTGAAAAAATACTATGAAATTCTATTTTTGCTTAACAAACAACTTAAATATAAGGTCATAATAATACTTAATCAAGTCAAAACACTGAATTAACGAGATAATATAGGTCAAGTGTGCTGAGGAAACAATTTTATAGACGTCATGCATAATTATCAAGCAGATCTATCAGGTAGGCTATGAAATATCAAACGACACAGTCCAAATAAAACGATTCTTCAGTCTTTCAAACGCATTAGTTTTAGACTGACTCCGTTCTGGATATTGCTGTTCATAGTTGATATGTTCTAGAGGCAAGTAGACAATTTCTCAAAGATTCTCCTAAATACCCTCAAAGAAAAAATTAATTTTTAAAGCTGATTTTTCACACAGTACGGAATTATTGAGCAGGTTATGAAAACTGTCAATTTTTCAAAGCACACCTGGTAATCTGCTTGATAATTATGCATGACGCCTACAAAGTTGTTTCCCCAGCATACTTGACTTTATTATCTCGATGACTTAGGGTTTTGACTTCATCAAATAGTATCATGACCTTATCATTTAGTTGTTCGTTAAAGAAAAAACAAATTAGATAGTATTTTCCCAAAATAAATAAATTTCAGTACACAAATAGAAGCTATATTTTAAATTTGCCGAAAAATCGAAATATCTCGGAAACTGATGGACGTAGGTACAACAAGTGCTATACAAAGATGAAAGAGCATATTAAAAGCAATTCTTTGCGATAATAAAATACTGGGGGTTACATTTAAAAAAAAAGAGAAAATTTGGATTTTGCATTCTACATCACCCTGTATACGAATATGCGTCGCGGGCTTCTTTTATAGCCGACTTTAAAACTAGAGGATATTTTTAATCTTTTCATGTAAAAAAAATAACTTTTGATTTATTGCTTTTTGATATACAGTACGTTCATTTGACCCCGATTTAGATATAAAAATGGTCATAACTTTTGAAATACCCTGTATAATATAACAAAACCCTATATTGGAAGTACGTAAATCATTAGTAGAATTTGAATATGGAATAATATATAGGGTGTCTCATTTAAAAAAATGCATGTTTGCATCACCACGTAGTTATGGATCACCCTGTATAAATCTAAATATTTTCTGAGCAAGGAGCATATCCGTGGCTACAACTCTTGTATACAACTTTTGTCGCTATCTTCTATAGTAGTGGAGTTATTGACCGAGCCGGTACTAAAAACTCACCCTGTATGTAGTTTGAAAATAGTGTAGAGTTATGCGAGAAATTGTGAGTCCATGGCAAATACGTATGTATAAATGTGTGTATCCAGGCCCCTTAAATGTTTTACACTTATTTAGTTACTCACCTCAACAACATTCCGTCCGTCATGTATTTGATGATCGTCTCGGGGCTGGTGCAATCTTCAAACCGAATGGTATAACCGACCTCTTGGCCCAACCTGCATCCAAATTCTTCGGCTACTCTCTTGGCTACGGACATGGCGGCCACACGCCTCGGCTGCGTACAGCCGATCTTTCCTCTCGCGGTGAAACCGGCTTCAGCCAGGTACTGAGTGATCTGGGTGGTCTTTCCTGATCCCGTTTCGCCGATTATGATCAAAATTTGGTTGTCAGTGACGGCTTTGATCAGTTCTTCTTTCAGCTTATAAATTGGCAGAGATTGCCTTTGCTCGATTATACTCAGGTTGGTCTTTTTGCCAAATGATGATTTTTTGCCTCCTGCAAATCCACACGATATAGAAAGTTAGATATTATTCTGAAAATACATTGAAATATTTTCCATTGAATGAGACTTTTTGGAGCATCATCATAGTCACAATGTCTTACAGACATGTTGTGAACTCGTAAAATGCATGAAGTCGGAGCTAGATTATTGCCAACATGAATACTATCAATAGTTTTGAGAACTGTAGCTCGCCATCGTTCGCGATTTACTGTCAGTTCAGTGGCGCTCTCGATATTCATATCCAGCAACTGTTTCGTCGTATCCACCCAGCGTGTAGGGGAACGGCCACGGCGCCGCCCACTCGGGACGTGACCTTGAACTACGAGTTTCTCCATATTATCGCTTCTGTGAATATGTCCGAAGAATGTAAGCATTCTCGTCGACACAATGGAGGATAATCTCTTTGGATTACCGAGCTCATCCAGTACGGAAACATTAGTTCGATGGGCGGTATAAGGAATTCTCAGCATTCTCCTCCACGTCCACATTTCAAAAGCATCTATGCGAGCTCTTCTGCCTTTTAAACAGTCCAAGTTTCTGAGGCATACAAAAATATAGAGAACACAAGAGACTGAACCAGTGACATTTTGGTAGTTTTAGTGATGTTATGGTCACGCCATATTTTAGTAAGTTTTGTCATGGCCTGTTGAATGCGCCGTCGAATCTCATTCTCACAGCTACCTGAATTGTCGATCAAAGAACCGAGGAACACAAAACTTTGAACTACCTCACAACGGCCTATTGACTTTATTTCTCGATGATTGTCATGCTCTCTATCTACGATCATAACCTTGGTCTTGCTGTAGTTAATACCAAGACCATATGCTGCACTTTGTTGTTCTAAAACGTTCAATAGAGCTACTAGTTCTTCCTGAGAAGCAGCAATAAGGGTTGTATCGTCAGCAAATTTTAAGTTAAGTTATTTTGCTTCCGCTAATAGTTATACCGCCATTCCAGTTGTCCAATACCTGTCTCATCACAAATTCAGAGTAAATGTTAAATAACATCGGAGAAAGTTAGATATTACTCTAAAAATACATTGAAATATTTTCCATTGAATGAGAATTTTTCGAGGCTTCAGCTGTATTAGAGCGGAATAGTTAGTCTTCTAACAAGTGCAGAGAGTTACATAACAGCATCTACCGTGTCTCGATCATGGGTGTCGTTATTGTAAATTTTAGAGGGGGAACAAGGACATAGGTGACATGATAAATATTTTATTAAGATTAAGCCGGTCCCAAAAAGGCATACTTGAAATGATAAAACCGGCGTCGGCCAGTTAACGGTACTTCTCTGTGACACGAGATGCCATAAATATTTTGTCATACAGGGTGTCCCAAAAAATAGTGTCAAGCGGAAGTCCAGACATAAAGCACACCTAGAAGTGTCTGAATCACCCCCATATGTGCTATGCAATTTTTTGTAGTTTCCGAGTTATGATTTTTTTTTCTAAATTTCTATACTCGACAACTTAAAACTGTCGTAAAAGAAAAATTAAAAGACTTTACCAAATTATCTTTTTTGGTAATTAATCTCCAAGAGTTTACTGTTCATACATAAAATAATAGGCTGATAATTATGACTTAAATCTTCGACTCGCAATTAAAAATCCAAAGAGGTGATTTCATGATTTCTAAGCAGGTCTAAAAACTTCTTCAGACTCTCAGCTATCACAATCATTGAAAAAAAGTAGTACTTAATGGGGCTATTTTCGCTCCAATTGACCTTCAAAGACAAGAGGCGAAGATTTCTCGAAATTAGCGATGTGTTTTTCAATTCATCAATAACTTATGTCAACGCGTTAATAGCAGTAGTCAGTACCGCAATAATAAACGTTAAAAACGTTGCATAAATTAAACATTTATTAAAAAGGATCCTATTTCTTGCACAAGCAGCGCATTCTTCAAAACCGGTTTTTACCTGAGCGCCGACAAAAAGGGCTAACGCTAACGCAGTAAACGATGGCGATGTTAGAAAGAGATAGCTATGATATTGCTGTGATGTCTTTTCAAAATACGTCATTGTTTTCGTTGTCCTTGTTCAGTCGTCTGTCTGTCTTTGCGGCTTCAAAACGATACGCTTTTGTTTGGATTGGTGTTGTTTCTGTTGTCTGACTACTTGGCTATTCCTACGGACCTTGAGTGCACCACAACTGAATTTAACGATCCTGTTTTCTGCAAGAGACTATGCAACAAATGGATAGGTCGTGGTGGACCCACTGAATGGCCGCCACGGTCACCTGACTTAAATCCGATAGAGTTTTTTGTTTCGGACTACTACAAAAAACTAGTTTATGCTAAAGAGTGTCGAAACATCAGCTAATTACGCAACAAATTAACATAGGCTGAAGAAACAATAAAAAACAATAGAAGAGCTTTTGTAAATTAAAGAAACAATTTTTTCAGAAGATGTAGATTACGCATCGAACAAGAAGGTAGACATTTTGAAAATTTCTTGTGAAATTTAATAAACTTAGTGAAGAAATTTGAGAATTTCGTTTCATTTTACAATTTCACACTTACAAAAAAATAGTCGTACATGTAAAAAAAATCGTAGCAAAGTGACACAGGTGGTCATCTATCGATATTCTGGTCGCACTGAATGTTTTTTATTGCTGCACTGACAATCATTCGGCTATTAGCGCCCTAAACTTAATTATTGTTTCATTTAAAATCCCATCGCTAATTTCAAGAAATCTCGACCTCTTGTCGTTGAAGGTCGATTGGAGACAAAGTAGCCCCATTAAGTACTCCTTTTTTTTAATGATTATGATAGCTGAGAGTCTGAAGAAGTTTTTAGACCTGCATAGAAATCATGAAATTACATCAGATTTACTAAGCCGATTCCTTTATGTATGAACAGCAGACTCTTAAAGATTAATTAGCAAAAAAGAGAATTTGCAAAAATCTTTTAATTTTTCTTTTAGGACAGTTTTAAGTTGTCGAGAATAGAAATTTTGAAAAAAATTCATAACTCGGAAACTACAAAAAATTGCATAACATGTATGGGGGTGATTCAGATACTTCTAGGTGTGCTCTATCTCTGGACTTCCGCTTGACACTATTTTTTGGGACACCCTGTATATACGACGTAATTTCACAATACCGGCAAGTCTATATTATCTCACCTATGACATGCTTCTTCCATTCAGGCAAATCTTGCCCTTGCAGTCCAACTCCTCTCGCCGCGGCACCGCTTGCTTTGGCCTCATCTTCAGGCAAGGGATCGATCCAACTCTTGTTCTTCGCTGGCTGAGAGTCGACCTCTTGTTCGCGCTGCAGCATCTTCTGCTCTCTTCTCTCCTTGGCCAGAGCTGATTGCATCATGGCGGCTTGTGCTAGGGAACCGTCTGGGTTTTTCACGATACGCACCGGGCTGAGATCGTTCAAAGCCCTGCCGTGGCCTTGTAGGAATGGTGGTTCATCTTCAACCTGTATGTATACAAAAATGCATAAATTCCATGTACAGGGTGGGCCAATAGTGCGTGAACGGAGGACTGTGGGCTTAATACAAAAAGTTTCTAAAATCTGTGACTTGATCATGGTAGGGACCCTTTAGGGCTATGACGTAAAAATATTTTCACTTAAATTTGGACGTTTATACAGGGTGATTCATCTCGAACGTACATTTTTTTAAATTAAACTCTCTATATATTATTGCATATTTGGATTCCTTGATCAATTCCAGTGTGACTTTATGTATCACAGATGGAACTTTAGATGAACCGTTAAGGCGCAAATCACCATTTTTGGTATAAGTAGTTAGCAGAAAAAATTGAATATCGCAGCTATTATAAAACATAGAAGGCCGTGACTGCGGTACGACTAAACATGAAATGCTTCACCTTAAGTCAGATGGCTAAATTTGAATTCTTTTTGTACTTGGAGTACTTGGAGAAATCAGTAGACTAATTAAGTAAACTTCAATCACAGATAACTTAATTTTTTCAAATGGGAATGCCTATTTTGGTTTAAAGAATCAAATGTAAAGTTTGATTACCTCTCTAACGATATAGCATTCTCGATATCAATCTTTTTAGGTTTTCATTTTATTTCAAATTCTCAGTCAAATCGGTGTTTTTCAATTTTCCTGCGTGCAAGCAACCTAGCAGGCCATGAAAAATAAACAAAAGCTCGTTAATATTGAAGAAACCAACTAACTTAGTAGAAAGATGTAAACTAACTAGAGCAACGAGGTAAGATTATGAAAATTCCTTACAACATATTAGCTCTAACCAGATACAACAGCGGCAAGATATCCAATGTCAATGAGTAGCTGGGGTATGACAGAAGTGTTTGTTTTTCACAGCCTACTAGCTATCGAGGTCTACTACAGCTTGACAAATTTCCAACTTGATTAAAAATTTTGAAACAAAAGGAAAACTACCAGCGATTTTTGCTTACAGTCTAACATGTTTAGAATGAAATCTCATATTTAATGGGATAAAAAAATAGTCATTTCCGTTTAGTTAAGTCAAAAGTGAAGATATCTCCAACTGGAGCATTCTGAACATCTTTTGAAATAATTGCTAGAATTTTTTAATTGCGCTATGTTGTAATTGTGTTTATTTCATGTAGTTTTCTGCAAACTAAATTATGTTCTACAATTCAAACAGACTGCAATTCAAGTTTCATTTTCCGCAATTTTGATGATAAGTAGGAGTACCTACTGCAGACTTTGAAGGGTTCCAGTCAGAGGTATCATTACTTTTGACTTACGGAAATGGCTACTTTTTTATAGCATTAAATGTGAACATTTATTCAGAAGACATAGATATTCTACTGCCAGCAACAATCAGTAGTAGTTTTCCTTTGATTAAGTATTTTTTTACTGACTTTGGAAATTGGCTAATAGCTAGTAGGCTGTGAAAAATGAGCGTTCTTGTTACTGCTATTGTTTCTGGTTAGAGCTAATATGTTGTAAGGAATTTTCATAATCTTGCCTCGTTGCTTTAGTTAGTTTGCATCTTTCTATCGAGTTAGTTGCTTTCTTCCATATTAACGAGCTTTTATTTATTTTTCATGGCACGCAACTGTTTAGGTAATTATACAACTGGGCTGCAATTACTTTCTCGATGATCTTTGAAAAAGTACTAAGCAATGCAATTGGCCTATAGGCTTACCAGTTCAATCTCAATATCCGCTTCACCTCCATCGTCATCCTTCGGCAGCAACCCCGTTTCTTCGTCGAAGTCGGGTAATTCGCTTTTATCGATACATCCGGAAGAAATCATCTGTTTGATCTCCCACCTTTCCGGACTCGAGATCCTCATCACTCTTTTCCTGGAATCCTCTTCGTTTTCGTCAACGTTAACTGGCAGGCGCAGAATGGAGGTACTGCTTACCATTGGATGGTCCGGGTTTCGGTCCTTGTCTTCCCGTTCGATAGCAGCATGGGATAGAGGGTTCAAATCTCTACCGGTCATCTGACAGACATCTTTCATAGATAGGGACACCTTCTGTCCTGTTACCGATAGAACCTTCACCTGAAAATGCGTTCAATGTTCGTAAAAATCTTACACGACGAATAATGAGTTATACCACTTGGTAATAGTGGTATTAAAACAATTGAGAGTGTTGTGCAGAAGATTCGAGACACAAAATATTCTTATACAATTTTTTATCACACTTTACAAGTCACGTGGCATGGAAGTAGAAAACTTTCTAGTGAAAGAAGTGTTAGCAACTTTACTCTGTGTGTTATCGAGATCGACCCTCGCTTCGTCTCTATCAGATTTGGTATATCGAATTCTATCTAGAATGTCAAGGACAAACTTCGCTGCTTATTTTCTTTTTGGTTTTTGAAAAAGGAGGATATCATTATTATTATATTTAGTCTAGTCCTTCCTCCTCTTCCGTAACTAATATATTTTGCACATTTGCAGGCAGCATACTTTTACTAGTTTTAATGCAATAAAAACACAGCAGTAAGGTAAACAGTGCAATAAACAAAGACAATATTTGGAAATAGACCAAAATATTGTTTGTAGTAAAATTGATTATTAGCTCTTTACGGTAAGTTTTTGGATGTTTTATACATACCTTTATTTTACTCCCCTTGTTGACAACTTCAGATACATTTGTCACTCGGCCTTCAGACCTCAGCTGTGAAATGTGTACCAAACCTTCCCATCTTCTTCTCAGGCCTTCCAGTTGTACAAAACATCCAAATGGAACTGTATTTGTAACTTTACCTGAATAAATCTAGAACAACAAAAAATACATATATTGGACACTTCAGACACGTGCCACTGTAAAGCGCTTCACATAAACCTTCTAAAACACAACGAAGGTAACATCACTTGACAAAAACTTTCTAATACACTGTGAGGGCCATGCATGATGCAATTTCGAAATTCTAAAAATACCTAGGAATCACATATAATAATAATAATAATAATAATAATAATTTATTCACCAACAATACAGGGCAAATAAATTGTTTGACCCACAGAAGGTGCTGACCTTGTGCGTGGGTTAAAATACATACATATATTTAACAATACGTATATTAAAACTAATACTAACTATATTAAAAATTTGTAAGTGTGTCAGTTCAAAATCGTGTTAAAAACATTTGAAAAAATATCTCTGGGTGTGTCCATTATCCAATTTTTGACTTTTTTTTTGTATACAGTATGAGATTTTATGGATTTCAGTGAAGCAGGAAGTAAATCGTATATGCAGCAACATAGATATATTAAACTTTTTTGGCCTATTGACTTAAATATAGGAGGTCTTAAGGTCCTATTCTTGGTTCGTGTATTATGTTCATGGCTATTGAAATTGATGTAATTTTGATGTTTGTGGACGAAATTCAATATGTTGTAGCTGTATAGTTGTCGGATGTCAAATTTCTGGGATTCTTTAAATAAATTATTTGAGGGGTAAGTGGGTTCTTTATAATAAACAATCTTCAAAACACATTTTTGCAAGGAACTGATACTCTTCAAATGAGTTTGATGCACTCCTCCCCAACCTAAGATGCCATAATTTAGTTGGGACTGCACAAGAGAATAATATAATGTTTCTAAACAACGTGTGCTTAGAAATTGTCTAAGATATTTGAATTTAGGTAATAGTTGTCTGACTTTTCGCGAAAGAAATTTTATTTGTAAATCCCATTTTAAATGTTTATCAATTATTATACCTAAGTATTTGACACTATCAGCCTCAAAAATTTGTCTTTTGTCTATTTCAATAGGTCCAAAATTTGGTAACGTATTTTTATATGACGAAAAAGGTAAATAGTAAGATTTATCAAAATTTATCGTAAGAAGATTGGTATCAAACCAATTTTTAATAATTGTTATATCATACCTGATTATTTCTTGGATTTCTTTCCAGCTTGATGCTTGATAGGTTATCACTGTATCATCTGCAAAGCAGTGTATCATTGATTTTGTGGCAATATTAAGTAGGTCGTTTATATAAATATTGAATAAGAGCGGTCCTAAGACGGTGCCTTGTGGTACGCCGTACTCAAATATTTTGCACTCACTCAAGATATTATTTATTCCGACATAATTTGTGCGATTGTTTAGATAGCTTTCCATTAGCCTGAATGATACTCCACGAAAGCCGATATGCTCTAATTTATTCAATAGAATCCTATGGCTGACAGTGTCAAATGCTTTAGCTAGATCAATAAATACAGATACGGTAGGGATTTTTTTATCTAACGATTCATATATATGATTAGTAAGATATAAGATGGCATCTTGAGTGGAAACTCCTTTTTTAAATCCAAATTGGTTCTCAGACAAAATTTTATTTTTTTCTAGGAAGGATTCAATCCTACTTTTTAATACTTTTTCAAATACCTTAGCTAAACTTGATATAAGTGTAATAGGTCTATAATTTGTCATTTCTGTTTTTTTGCCAGATTTGTAGATAGGTTTGATTACCCCTATTTTAAAAGCAGATGGGTATATTCCTGACTCAAAAATTTTATTTACTAAATAGGTTATAGGTGTTGAAACTATAGTGACTATTGTTTTTAAAACTTCAGTTGTTATTCCATCAGTTCCTGGCGATTTATGCGTTTTAAGATTACTTATTATAAACTCAACTTCCTTGGGATCAGTGTCTTCAATAAAAAATGAATTCAAACTTCTAGGTGAGAAAAATTTGTAACTATTATTACGTGAAAATTTAGATGCCAATTTACTGCCAACGTTTGAGTAGTAATCTACAAACATGTTTGATATGTTATTTTTATCATCTTCTATTGTACCACTTGCCGTCATTATGTGATTTATCGTATTTTTATCTTTATTTTCATTACACAAATTTTTAATACAATTCCATAATTTTCTAGGTGAACTCCTGTTCTTATTAATTTCATTTTTGAAATAGTTCTTTTTTGCCTCATGTATGATCGTTGTAAGTCTGTTTTTATATTTTTTGTAATCATTTTGTAGCTGTTCGTTGTTCCAGTCTTTGGATAATAGTCTGTACATCTCATTTTTCTTATTAATTGAATTGAGAACAGCTGTTGTTATCCAGTCCTTTCTTTTCCTATGTTTTTTTGTTGTTTTAACTTTGATGGTGCTTTTTGTTATGCTATTTCGAATTTTTTCTATTAAATTATATGCAATATCATTGGGGTGATCTAGTTTAAAAAAATCATTCCAAAGTTCACTGGAAAAATGTTTATATAGTTTGGCATAGTTGATGTATGTCTTAAATTTTGCTGGATGATCTTCCTCTCTATTAGTATCAAAATTGGTTTGCAATATGATCGGATAGTGGTCAGTTACGTTATGCTTGTAAATAATAGGCTTAAATGCATACGTATTTACTGAGCTTTTGATGAATATGTGGTCAATGCAAGAGTTCTGATTCTTGAACTGTCTTGTGTATTGATTGACAAAAGACCTAAAACCATTGCTATATAATATATTTAAATAGTCATGTGCATAATCAGAATCTGCAAGAATGTCAATATTTATGTCGCCAATGATGATAGATGTTTGATTTGCTGCATATTTACTTTTGTGTAAAAAATCCTCAAGTTGCCTGTTGAACGCATATGGAGATGTTGATGGTGACCTATAAATTGCTAAAATATTTAGTATCTTTAAATTGGCAAGTATAATTTTGACGCTTATAATTTTGAGTCGTTCAAATGTAATTATCTCATGACTGTAATTATAATTATTCTTTATAAAAACTACAACACCATCGTTTTGATTAATATCTCCATTATTATAAATTTGTGCATATCCTGAAATTCTGTATAACTCAGGATATTTTATTTGCCAAGTTTCTGTGAAAATCAACATGTCAAATTTTTCCTTTAACTCATCAATAAACATCAGCATTTCATCAAAATTTTTCGAGATACTTCTTATGTTATTATGAAAGATTTTAAAGCTATTTTGAGAAGATGAACTGACATTCTTATATTCTTGAACACTATTTATAACTAATGTTTCAATACAAGTTTGTTCTAATTCCTTGATAAACAGATCCATAAATAAACATAAAAATAAATATACTAAGTTTTAGAATAATATTCTTGATATGTGTTTTTGTTGAAAAAACGTAAACACCGGACAAGTTCTATCTGTTGGAGAGTGGTTAATATCATAATTCTTGTGATATTTTTCATTAGAATATAAACAATTACAACATGTATGCGTAATCATGTTGCATGTCGTACTGTCGTGGTTCTGTCCACATTTCATGCATACTTTTTGGTTGGTGCATTTTTTTTCTGAATGATTGAACTTTAAACAATTTTTACATTGAGAAATTTCGTTGTTAGAGTAGACCGACAAATTTTGAAAACCAGCTAAAATTTTGCTATTATTATTATCAAAAATTTGACTATATAATTTACCTGAAATTTCTGCGTATATTATATAAAATTTTTTATGACTTATGTACATAATATAGGTGACGTGCAAATCTTCTTCGGTTACAAAGTGATTTTGGCGAATAATGTCTTCTTCTACTTCCTTTTCGGTGATCTTGTCATCGGAGCGGTAGCCAACAATTTTAATTCTTGGTTTGAACATCTTGGGCTCTGATAATTTGTATTGCTGTGGCAATTTCTTTTTTATTTCTTCTTTCAATTTGGTATGGCAGCTATCTTCTACGTTCAACTCTATTCCACCATTCTTCAAGGTTTTAACATTTTCGACTTTTATATTAAGTTTTGACAAATTTACATTTCTGCTCAGGTCTCTTCTAGTAAGGTAGTCGGACTGCTGCTTTTCAGGGGTGATTATTATAGTTTTTAATGATTTTGGTTTATTTTTCACTGGAGGGTTGGTCATGACAATTTCTGAATATGATTGATTTGTTATGTTTCTTTTTTCTATTGTTTCTATCCTTGCATTTAATTTTTGGAGCGTTGTAACAACGGAGTCTTTTTCTACAATGTTTGAGCTTATGAGGTCATATTGTTCTTGAAGCCTACGATTTTCGTTCGTTAATTGATAAATTAATTTGTCCTTCTCAAGAAGTATTGAACGATGAAGTTCAAGCTCCTCATTTTTTTTTGTGTCAGTTCTCGTTGTAGTCGTTCGTTATTTAATCTAAGATATTCATTTTCTTCTTGAGATGTACTTACGTTCGTTTCTTCAGATAAAGAGTCACTGGTAATTTTCTTTTTCTTTTTGCTCATTGAAATCTTCAAACATTCAGTATTTATGTCCTATGTCCTAAGTCCTTGCTATGACGTACAAGTCACACAAAGGTGTCAAAATTTTAAATAAAATATGGCCGAACGTCGCTCTTCCTTGTAACACTGGCACACCTACAGGTAGACAACTCCAGGAAAACCTCAGGAACACTTGCAGCAACAGCAGGGAATTAATGAGGCTCAGGACACGAAATGAGAGCCGTCTTAGGAATGGTCTTTACAATGGACCAGTTGCAAATTAAAATGCAAGTTTGAAGATTTACTTTTTTCTGTTAGCCTTTCAGTATGTATGTATACATACATACCTATTATATAAATACACATACATAATGTATTTACATATATACTAAGAAAGAAAAATGTACCTATATTATCAGTAGTTTTAAGTTATCTAGGCCTGTCTGATCCTGTGGAGCACAGACAATCAGGGATCTACTACATAGGCCAGAATAAATTTTTCAAATCATCAGAAAGTGCTGCTACAGTAAACTAAGATTTAGTGTAGTTTCACTCTAGTAAATTATTTATGATATTTTTCCTTACCTTTCCAGGCACAGGATCCTCATCAAATTCAGAATGTTCTTTTTTAAACTTCTTTTCCATACTTCTATCTCTCTTTTTATCTGATGACCTTTCTCTCTTGCTTCTTGATCTACTTCCATACTTCCTATCCCTAGAATTGCTTCTTTGCCTTTTGTCTCTAGATCTACTCCTTCCTCTCCTATCTCTGGACCTTTGATGATCTCTAGAAATACTTCTTCTTTTTGAATCCCTGTGTTTCCTATCTCTATCTCTAGATCTTGATCTGTGCCTTCGATCTGTATCGCTATTTCTACTTGAAGCATGACTCCTTTCAGGTGTTCTAGACTTGTTATGTTTTCTTTCTGGACTTCTACTAGCTTCTTTCTGCTCTTTCTTAGAAGGTGCATCAGCTTCAAACTGTGCCATCAAGTCTGCTACAATATCATCATCACTGTTTTGAAGTTTTTCTTCCTCCTTCTCAGAATCTACCTCAACCAATGGTTTCTGTGGTTCATTAGGAATAGCTAAGCCAGGGAACTTGAAAGCCAAAGCTTCTTTGTCTGCTTCAGTAAATTCATCATCTTCCAGACTTTTGCTTTTCTTCTTTGGTTGCATATGTTGGATAATACGTAACAAATTCGAGACAAAAGAGTCAGAGAATTCAGCACCATTCTCAAGCAGGGCCTTCTTAAATGATTCTAATGTATTATTCTCCTCAGAAAGATGGATGATAAATTCAGCTAAAAAATAGGTTTCTGTACAAATTTCATTTTTTATAATCAAAGTACCTACCTAAGTCCTTATCATTCATGCCCAAATGATTTTCAAGTTCTGTACACACTTTTGATACCAAAGACAAGTATTCCAGCTTCTCCAGTTCGTTCATCTTTGTATGATTTTTTAGGACAAATAATAATTTATATTATAATAATATTAATAAACAAATGTGTGCATGTTAATTTTTTAAATCGTGTCCAAAGTTTTTGATTTTATCTGTTTATTTTTGTTCAACTGCTTTAGCTTTTCCATTGAAATCACAAATCAGGTAATTGAAATTGTCAAATTGAAGGCCACAAAACAGGTACGGTTATTGAATTGAAGGCGCCTGACGTCTGATACTTCTGACCACAAAACATATACACTGACTTCTGACTTCTGACCCGAGAATAGCCACTACCATGGCCGACTCTACACTAGGCCGGAGCCTTAGATGTGGCAACGTGGCTTAGCTGTCAAATAGTTGGCCTATAGTTTCAGAATAATTATTACATTTTATATGTATCAGAGTTCATCTGGGTTAATAAATTAAGAAAAATACTTTTTAGAACTACTACTACTACTAATACCACTTACATCTGATGTCTGGTTCATCACAGTCAGACACTACAAAATAAAAATAAACGCAACCTGTTTCCTGCTGCCACTTCCACTTCCACTTAAATGAACACTCAATTTACTTCATTGGAAGCACTAATTGCTAGTGCAACCTGGTACTACACACTTTGCAGGCATCTTTTTATCTGTATAGTTTCGTTTGTGCAGGTAAATAATTAGAAACACATTAAAAATCAACTTCCACTCTTCGTTGTTACTCTGGAAGGTTATGTTGGTATGTCCTTGTTTGGAAGCCCCAATTGCTATTGCAACCTGGTACTACATACTTTGCAGGCATCTTTTTATCTTTATAGTTTCGTTTGTGCAGGTAAATAATTAGAAACACAATAAAAATCACCTTCCACTCTTCGTTGTTACTCTGGAAGGTTATGTTGGTATGTCCTTGTTTGGAAGCCCCAATTGCTATTGCAACCTGGTACTACATACTTTGCAGGCATCTTTTTATCTTTATAGTTTCGTTTGTGCAGGTAAATAATTAGAAACATTAAAAATCACCTTCCAATCTTATTTTTCACTCTGGAAGATTACACTAATGACTTCACAGCAAACAAAAGCTCGGCCCGATATCCTGCGTTGCCATATTTCAATGCTCCGGCCTAGTGAGTAAAGTCGGCCATGGCCCAACGCTTCTGCCGTTTTCCCTGACTAGCGCTATCTCGTTCTAGCCACAAACGAGTGCGCACATGCCCATTCCATATCCGATATGTGTTGACACTTGACAGTTTGACACTTCATTGATTGCTGTGAGCTGTGCCGTACCTGTTTTGTGGAGCTGTGTTTGAGGGTTAGGAAATGCTAAAAATGAAAAAGACAAAATAGAAAATAAAAAAGTTACGTTGTGTAGCCTTTTTGAGACATGTTGGCTTGAGATGGACTCTGAAGGAAAAATCCCAGATGTAGATAAAAAGATACTGAATGTAGAAGATCTGAATGTAGAGATTCTCCCAGTTATTTACGAAATTATCAGGAGGTAAGGTTCAGTGAAACTGTCTTTTCTTGATTGACGTTTTCCAAAAATAAACAAGTTGTTACATAAAACAAATTTTAGTATTGAACGTGATAATCATCACGATAATACATCCAAGACAAGAGATTCGGCAGATTGTTCTCAGAAGGTCTTAGAGTTGCAGAAGAGGCTTGATCAAGCAAGACAGGAGGTAAGCTTCAAAACTTTTTAAACTTCTTATGATTCCATTTATTGTAGATACGGATGCTGCCTGGCATTGACTTCAGTAAAGAGCAACAACTTCAACACTTAGAAGCTTTAAAGACCCAACTGAGGAAAAAGCAAGAGCTACTGCAAAAATATCGTTATATGTACCCTTTTGATAATCAAAAACCATAAAGCATGGTTTTGCGTTTTTTAATAAGAATCATTGCAAACAATGAACACCTCGTACAGAGGCTGAGTGAATCTTACCCAATGCGCAAAGCTGCTCAGCTTGTTGTACGTGCATTCTTTACGGGGAAAAACTTTATTGAGGAAAGGAGGCTCCATGAAAAATTATCTCCAGAACAGTTTAGAGCATTGATGAGGGAGGTAGCCCATAATTTTCAAAAACAAGTCAAACAGGCACAAGAAAATTTAAAACGAAAAGTGAAATAATATAGTTGATAACATGAGCTCTGTAATATTTATTGGATCTCCTCATAAAAGTAAAAGACACGAAGTATGCCTAAAACAATTATTTCTTGTCTCTCCATATGACATAATGATTAGGATATTTAGATCTTTCATACCTCCTTATAATAGCAAATACCAAAAAGTACATGTAGATTTATTAGGTCCATTGTTAGGATTTGTCATCTTAACAGCTTTTGTCACTTATGGAAATTCCTTGAAATTACTTAGAGTGAATATAACACCAATAGAATTTTTATGTATATATTCATTCCTAATGCCAATTATTTGTTATTTACTAACACGCCTAGCACAGTCTAATATAACTTTATATGAAACTGTAGCATTGGTAGGATATGCCTATTATGGACACCTTGCAACACTTGTTGCTTCCTTTATATGTTTCCAAAAAGAAAACAATTTCTTCTTCTTTGTGTGTTTAATATTCTTTGGTGGATTAAGCACATTAAGATTGACAATGGTTATTTTGGGAACTATACCAATTCCAGCAGCTAGGCTGTTGGTATGCACGACAATCTCAATATTCAATATCTTATGTTTGGTGTTCCTACATTTTGCCTTTATGCATAGAACGTTTGTGTATAATGACACAGATTCGTAGGAAATGTAGGTAAGGTTGGGTGATACACTTTTTCTACAACTATAAATTGCCAATTGCCAAAAATGATCCAGTATTGTACTTGCTATTCTAGTTTCAGATATATGTAAGAACATTTTAAAATCGTCTCCTATATTCGTGCCCAATCTTACCAGTTATCACACAAATGATATGTATACAGAAAAAACAATAAATTCTATACAGTATTAAAGACTTTATTAAGACAATATCCTGATTTTTACATTTACAACCATAACAAAAGCTTACAATAAAAAAATAGAATGTAATACTGAAACCTCTGATAAAAACCTAAAATATATGTTAAAAAATTATTTGTACTCCTTGTGATCTCATAACCTTTAATTGGAGTCCTAGAGATATATAATAATTGCAGTTCAACTAGAAATAGTTTTTGATAATACACATAATTTTGAGAAAAAAATCTTCAGGTTTATATTCATATTTTTGAATTGATAGAAAAGGATAGAAAAATTATAGTACAAATACTTTCTTTACATATTGATTTGTAAATCTTTAAAAGGAACTGGTTGAGAAACAATAGTTAGGGTTATTCTGACTATTTGTAGTCCATCGCATCTTTATATTTATTTTACTAAATATTGATTTAATTTCATGTTAATTTACTTTTTACGTTCACTGGCCCTCCAATAAATCCCCATTTACTTGAAGATGAAATTTACTGCCATTTTAAACTCGGTGGCCTATAAACAGCACCAGTAATGAGCAGAGCAGCATCCATTAATAATAATGAATAAAGGTGAGAATAAAATATAGGATTTTGAATGTATTTTTATGATTTCTGAAAGGTGCTGTTTTTTGTAACTTAGTAGCTTTTGAACACTATTGACTTGGGTTAACACCATATGCAGATAATCACTCTTTAGATGACCATATTTAATCATTAGTTTCACCATACCATTTTAGCTATCCTAAAATTCTAAGTGCCTGCTTTTTCTATAGAAAACATAATATGGATCATTAGCAAAATAAATGATAGAATCCAGCATGTGGTGGGTAAAGAAAAAAGAAGATATGTACATGTGGAGAGTTTCCTAACCAGTGTCCTATTTTTTAAAAGTAACTATTATTCTGAATTACTAATAAAACAGTTAAAAACAAAAAAGTCATTCAGAGGATGCAGCCATTTTGACGCCATTGTTATAGCATATTGCAGTCAAATACAAGGAATATTAAATTTAACAAAACCGCATCTAGTGTGGTTTTTACTTTGAAAACAAACAATCTTTTCATATTTTAAGGTTTTTTTTTTCAGTATGATAAATGTTCCTATATAGAAGTACAAACTGGCTCTGAAATCATAAAGCCGCGTACAGACTGGTGGAATGCAACATGTTGTATGTTACAATGGCACACAAACCGCTCATTTATTATGAGTCTACTATGTACATTTGTTTGAGTCTGTTCATGGAAGCTATAATGGAGTGCGACGAAAAAGTTATTGATTTTCCTCTTGATCACAGCATACGTTTATGAATATACCTACATTCAATAACGCACCTTAACTTTCTTTAAACAGTTTCAAATTTTGTGTAAAAAAAAGACAAACTTTATGTTGAAAATAGACATATTTCTAGTTTTCTTGCTTTACCACCCATCTCCATGATATAGGGGCTCTGCACTGATCGACGCTTCATCGTGTGGCAGCCTTACCCTTATCACTTCCAAGTATTTTCACGCTGCTCCTAGGAAATGATTCGGCATCTTCAATAGCATCAGCAAAGTTTACGGAATACAATCATATAAGTTGGATCACTCCGCAAAAATATCAAAACGGCCTGCCCCTTGCCCCGTCTCCCCGGTACACCGGTAGCAGTGTACCGACGTCAGCCGGGAGATACGGGGCGGCGCAATGTAGAGGTTGAACGTGTTTAACGCGAAGTCTATACAGTGTCTCAAAAATATCGGATTTTGTTATCTCGGATTTGTTTGCAGGAAATGGATAATCTTTTTAGAAGTGTGAGAGTAATCAATTTCGCGAGAAAAGATATTACCAATCAATTTAAATTTATTAACGGATGGAGAATGACAATCAGATCCATTCTTATTTTGTGGTAAACCTTGAAATGTAAGGGATATAAATACAGGGTATCCCACGACGATTTAGACAAGAAATATGTCGGAACTTGGCAGTAGTAGAAAATTATGATTTTGGGCATGTAAATTAGAGCAGATGTTGTGTCTTTTTTTGTCATTTTACTACCCAATGAGGTATTTGTTTTTGGTCACGTGACATTCGATTCAAAATTATCAATGGGACACCCTGTATATTTGTGCCTGTGTTCTTCCCGATAAAACAATTCCAACAAACTAGCACACTTGGGGTCTCAAGTTCAAGAGCTACAGGTACTAAAATGATTGTATCATGCTGAAAGCGTATAGTGAGACAAAATATTCATTCGGTGGTCTTACCATACCACCCAGGGACATTGTAAATTATATTTTAGAGCTCGAAAATATTTTTATTGATAACTTTAACAATTTAGTTTCTACAGTAGCAGTTGGAATGACAGTGAAAATCAAAATGTCAAAGATAATTTATTCACATCCATGTGAAGCATTTCCACATGATATCTTTTAAAATTGTACATATGAGTTGTTCGCATATACTATACCATAAAATTTATAAACTGTGATCTCAAAAATAAGCCAAATAAACAAAACATTAAGGTAAAAATACTGCAGCACCTTTGAACCATCAGTTTTTACTTATCTACGAAATAGCTACAATATGTGAAATAATTTGAGATTCATTAGTAATAGTTTACGAGGTTTTATTTTTGATATCCATTTATGTAACTTAGTGTATTAGCAAAATAAACGTTATGTATTTGTATGTCTAAATCGGCTGTTAATACCTAGTCTTTCAATGACCCTCGTATATACGTACAACCCAGGCGTTAGCAAGTCCCCGCTAAAAGACCCTCGTACTTAAGCAAAAACCAACGTAAAAATTAACTGTCGCGTGCGGCCGCGGCATGGCTGTCATGTGAGTTATTCAAAGTGCCGACGGACAGTGATCCAACTTATATGTATTCCGTAAACTTTGGCATTAAGCTAAATTCAGATACACACGCCGACGATACGACGGTACGAAACTGTTCCTATTGGTTGAAATATTGGAAATGATGTCAAATCAACATATTTCAACCAATAGGAACAGTTTCATACCGTCGGATGTCGCGTGCATCTGAATTTAGCTTAAGTCTGCTTCTCGTTGTTACTCTGAGGTCTGCTTTCTCTGCGAAAGGTTAAAGGTCGCGTACCATTTTACCGAGTCACCGGATGGTAATTCGCGCAGTAATGGGGACCATCATATAATTCAATAGATACTACTCATGCTACTCACTCGAATATAGTTGGTATATAAAATTTATTAGTTTTAGCTAATCGAATGAAAAGTTAGGCATCAGTTATGGGTAGATGTGTGCCTGGCTGCATACATAAAATGTTGCATATTCGTAGATCAGTATCTATGATTAATAGCTATATTTCATGATTTATGCATTTACCATATTTTATTATTTGGAGGTATCAGTAAGTTTTGATAAAAAAATAATATCGTGTTGTTTGTTTCGTTTTTCATCCACGCGAAGCGTTGCTGCCAGATCATATTTTTATGAGATGGAATATATAGACAGTTGACGCTGTATTTTTATTGATGTTTTTAAAAAAATATACAATATCCTTAATTACCCTTCCTACCCCTTAAACACTTTTCGTTAGTTGTTCAATAAACTGGCTTGTGTAAATCGTATTCGGGAAATTGACGGGTCTAGGAGGCGGATTACTATCTGCTCTGACAGTCAGACAGTCATCAAAGCACTGAGTGCTTGGAAAATAACGTCGGGACTGGTCCTGGAGTGCAAGAGGGCTCTTGACGACATCTCAGCTAAACGCAAGGTACCACTGATGTGGGTACCTGGGCACGCTGGGGTAAAGGGTAACGAAATTGCGGATCATCTGGCTAGGATGGGATCCGGCAACAGTTTTGTGGGCCCGGAACCAGCCTTGGGACTATCTGCAAACTTGATTAGGAAAACAACTGGAGAGTGGATCCAGAATCAACACTCTCTGAGATGCAACAACATCTCTGGTCATCTCCGTCAGGCTCGGGAACTATTAGCAGGGCCTGCAGAGAGAATAGGACGATTTTGTCTCTCTCTGGATAGGAGTAACTTGAGATTGCTAGTAGGCCTATTAACGGGTCACAATACCTTCAGGCGTCACTTGTTCGTGATGAGAGTGGTCAACGACCCAACGTGCACGTGGTGTGGTGCAGAGGAAGAATCCTCGGCACACATCTTGTGTCGCTGTGAAACCCTGGGTTATCACAGGCAGACTATGCTGGGCTCAAGAACCTTGGAACCAATAGATATAAAACGGATAGGACCTAAGAATGTACTTGCCTTTGCCAAAAGTGCAGGTCTTAGGAACTAGCGCGGATAGAGGCGCAAAAGGGCCCATCGTGTGGCCTATGCACCAGCCACACTCCGTGCTGGATAGCCTCTGGTCCTTATTCATTCATTCAACTGGCAATTCATCGATTCATTCACACTCGCAACGCAGGTTGGTTGGTATTGTTTTATATTCAGTGGTGAACTATTTTATTTGATAGTTCCCATAACTAATTATTCGCGGTAAAGTATCCCAAGCAGATGCGCGACATGGCTTTGTATTAAAAGCGCGATAAGTAAGTTGCCTGCAATTTCTAAAGTCTTCGAAAAGTTTCTATATTCGCAAATATTTCAGTATTTCACGGAAAACAAAATTATACCTGATAGTCAGTGTGGATTCCGATCTGGAAGAAGCACTTCAACGTGTCTTGCAACTGTTACTACGGACCTTCTTACCGCATATGATCAGGGACTATCCAGTGTTTTGGTATTATTAGATTTTTCCAAAGCATTTGACACTATCAATCACGAACTTTTATGTGCTAAATTAAAATATTATGGATTTGATGACTCTTCGATATTTCTTATATGGAGCTATTTCTTGCGGCGATCACAGTGTATTTCAGTAAATAATACATATTCTTCATCAGTCGATATTTTGTCCGGAGTTCCTCAAGGCTCCATCCTCGGCCCACTGTTTTTCATTATCTATACTGCAGATATTCTGAATAATGTTAAAAACTGTAGAGTCCAAGCGTATGCTGATGATACGCAAATCTACCTGAGCTTTCATATTTCTGATGCCGCCACGGCCGAGGCTCATTTGAATCATGAACTACAGTCCTTAAGATCCCTATCGATTGAGCATAACCTACATCTCAACTCTGATAAATGTAAGGTACTGTATTTTGGCAACAAAAACAGTATCCAACTTTTGAAAGATAATTTTACGTTGACTATTAACAACCAGATTCTTGAAGTATGTAATTCATCTCGTAACTTAGGACTAGTTCTGGACTCGGATATTCGTTTTAGGGAGCATGTCCAGAATTTAATCAGTAAATCGTTTGGAACATTAAAATTAATTTATAATAGTAGGCATTATCTCAATAAGAAGCTTAAGACAACGTTATGTGAATCTCTTGTTCTAAGTAATTTCAACCACTGTGATTTTATCTATGGTCCATGCCTCACACAAACAGACAAATTGCGAATCCAGAAGGTTCAGAACAGCTGTTCTAGGTTGATACATGGGATTAGGAAGTATGATCCAATATCACATAAAATTAAGGAAAGCAATTGGCTCAATATGGAGAATAGACGGACGTTACATTTATGCGCTTTCACACATAAGCTTTTGAATGATCCTAATCCGCCCTATATCTCAGCCAAGTTTATCCCCCGTTCTTCAATACATGCTAAAAATGTCAGACAAAATTTCTTTTTCACTATTCCTCAGCACAGAACTGCAATGTTCCAAAGATCGTTCATTTACAATGCTATACGTATGTACAATCTATTACCTAATGAATTCAGGGCTTACAACATCAATAAATTCAAATATAAATTGAAACTTCTTCTTTTAAGTGCTCAGTAGGTTGACCAAAGCAATGTAAGCCCTTGTCTCGGTGTGCAACAATAACCAGGGATTGTTACCCGGAAGATATAGATTGATGAAATAGAGAGAGATTTATGTATATATCTGTATATGTGTGTATATATGAAGCATCTGCACTGTTTCTTTCAATGACGGTTTATATATATATTTTTTTTTTTTTATATGGTTGAGTAGAATAGCTTGTAGCTAGACTCCGCCATATTGTTCTTTTTCAGTTTTTATTCATTGTGTTATTTATAATTAATAAAAGACGGTTATTATTATTATTATTATAAGTTTTCTGATTAGTTTTCTTCAGTGTTTTTACATGCTTGATAGCATTCACAAATTTGACAATACTACCAGTTTGTTCTCTCCTCATTTTCCATTATGAATATTTTTCAATTTGATCCCATGTTTAATATGACAATAAACAAAAAAGAACTATTAATTTGCTATGCGTACTCAAATTATTAATTTATGGAATCATCTTATTTCAAATCAACAAAATATATGAATTCATTTCGAGACTACAATTAATTTTCGTTATTTCAAGCCGTGAGCGACGCAAGCGAAAATATAATCTCTGAGGGAAGTCTCGAATCAAAAATAATCGATTGTTCAGTTATTAGAGTCGCTCGTTCATTTTGAAATGAAGGCGAATAAAATTAATTCATCAATATTTTTGAGTATCTTAGATTTTAAATGAGGGGTCTAGAATCAAAACCCGCTAACTCCACTTTTTGTCCTAATTTACCTTTTGCATGTTCCCGGTAGTTAATTTTCATTGGAGTCGAAAAATAAACGTATTTGAAGCAAATTCCGCTAAATCTCATTCTAAAGTGTACGGAATATAGCAGTTAATTTCAAAACCCGGTAAGTCCATTATAGTAATGAAATAAGAACAGGCTATCTCCACCTCAGCCACTGCCGTTGAAGTAATCCGCGCATGCGTGGCTGAGGGCTGTCTAAAACAGTGTTTACTGTACTGCTGCTCCTCAACGTATTTCGTTGGTTTTTCTAGACGTTTGCAGCTTTTAGACTAAATAACTGTATAAAAAATGGTAGAATATGCTAGAAACGTCTCAATGTGCACCCGTTACTCTATCAATCTAATGTTTTTTTGTGGATCTTTTGTTTAAACGTTTATCAGAATATCAGTTTGTTGTTTCAAAAGTTGCTAATAAAAAGTACAAAAATTAAGTCCAGTTTTTAGATTCTGCCTCAATAAATATTCAAATAATAGAACTGTTGGTTATTCCCGAGAATAAATATAGTACGAAAATCCGCATATTCATCATGCTTGTCTTCAAAACGCGCTATTTCCAAACTTTTCCATCAAGGTCCGCTATCTCCATTAAAAAAAGTTAAATAACAGCCAAATTCACTGAGACTTAGGTTAATCCATCAAGTATAGAATCGTTAATATGCTACATAGTACTTACATTCAGCAAGAAACCCAGTAACACTAAAATAAATTGACTTACACTTTTTTCTTATTTCCTGAGAAATTCAAGATTTTGGAGATAGCGGATTCTGATTCTAGACCTCTCAAATAGAACTTCCGACATTTTTACTCCTTACATTTTATAATTGTCATTTTTTGAGAGTCCTTACTTTGGACTGAATGATCAGCCATTAAGAATTCAAAATATATGTGCAGTACTAAAAGTCAGGGTTTAAAATGTTTTATATACAAAATCAAAGTTTAGAGATAACATGCTGCAAGGTGGCAAGAAACCTCTATTCACTGATTTAATCTTAATGTATTAATACCTAAGATTCGTTCGTTCAACAGTTATTTAGGGTAATATACATGGGGGTCAACCTGATACACATAACATTGCATCAATTTTGTAACAAATCCTACAGTTACTAATTTCTATATTTACTGTATTGAAATAATAAGAAGCCAAAGGATACATTGAGGTTTTGAATAAAAATGTTTTTGTCATAAATGGAAACATCATACATAGGTTTTGTAACAAAACTGTTTTTGTTTTCTTTTTTTTTATATCAAAATAAAAATGGGTTTTTGAATTGAGTACCGAAAACAGGCCGACGGCTCCCGAACCCGTGTGACGTCACCATGGCGGTAAGGATGCTCCTTTGACCAACTACGTCCTACTCCGATACTAGATTCTAGATTCCCAGCCAATCGCGAAAATACGTACTGCTAAACTGGTAACTAGTGTATATTTGTTGCAACACAGTCGATGACTGAAGTTTGCAGCTCGAGACGAAGTCTACGATTGAAATAAATATGTTTTTGAATGTTTGATGTTGAAGTCAGATTACAGATTCCAGTAAGTAAGTATCTAATCAAATAGGTTTCTTTGAAAAGATCTCCTCAATCGAAGGGTAGCCTAGTGGTTAGAGTGTCCGATAGTGGATCTCAGGGTCTTTGGATCGAAACCCAGGCCTTCCAACTTTTTTTTATTTTTTTTTTATCAAAAATTTTATTGATGTGCTTTTTGCACTTGTTACGCACACTTTTTCTACGATTAACATAAATATGTGTTTGAATCAAATTTTGTTAGACATATTACTTCCACTACACAGTGCTTGTTAAATTTTTGTGAAAATTTAATATTGTTAAGCTTCATTGCCCAAAGTTAAATAAATAATAATACCAAGTGATAAACAGAATGTGATTACGAGTTTGAGTTACTTTTTTACATTAAAAAACTTAAAAATGGATGAATTGAATGGATGAAGGGATTTTGTTTTATTAACCATTACATTTAAAAAAAAATTAATAACAATTGATGTTGACGGATAAACCTCATTTCCACTGATCTTTTGAATTGTCCACCGCCTCCTGTACTTAGTTTTTGCACCGTGCAGTGCAAGTAATACGTCTAACAAAATTTGATTCAAACACATATTTATGTTAATCGTAGAAAAAGTGTGCGTAACAAGTGCAAAAAGCACATCAATAAAATTTTTGATAAAAAAAAAATAAAACAAAGTTGAAGGCCTGGGTTTCGATCCAAAGACCCCAAAGACCCTGAGATCCACTATCGGACATTCTAACCACTAGGCTATACTTCGATTGAGGAGATTTTTTCAACGAAGCCTATTTGATTAGATACTTACTTACTAGAATCTGTAATCTGACTTCAACATCAAACATCCAAAAACATATTTATTTCAATCGTAGACTTCGTCTCGAGCTGCAAACTTCATTCATCGACTGTGTTGCAACAAATATACAATAGTTATCAGTTTAGCAGTACGTATTTTCGCGATTGGCTGGGAATCTAGTATCGGAGTAGGACGTCGTTGGTCAAAGGAGATTCCTTACCGCCATGGTGACGTCAGACGGGTTCGGGAGCCGTCGGCGTTTTTTCGGTACTCGATTCAAAAACCCATTTTTATTTTGATATAACTTTTGAATTATTGTGAAAAAAAAGAAAACAAAAACAGTTTTGTTATAAAACTTATATATGATCTTTCCATTTATCACAAAAAAGTACTTTTTTTCTTAATTCAAAACCTCAATTCTGGAAATCGCATGTTGAGCCATCTATTATAGTTATCACTATCTTAAAAGATACTACTATATGATGGACGACAATCGCTATTGATTAAAAAGTCCATTCAATGTGAATGGGTGAGATCTGCATTTGTCAAGAGAAACATTATTTTCGGAAAAATCTACTGTACTTTTGATGTACTTCTGTTTGAAACAGTGAAAGGGGGTATGTTTGTCACATCTGGCAACGGATTTCCCATGGTGCTCTGACTACTACTTTTCCTTTTCCCACCCCTTCGTCCTCGTCCCCTCTTTGATCCTTGTTTCTGTGTCAAGTTCTCGGTCTTCTCTGTAGCTGCTGAGTCACCAACTTCCGATATATTTTGCAAGTTATCTGGATTCTGCAAGCAAATGTACATATAGATGGAGATATGAGAGTACCTTGTTGTACCTTCGGTAATACGATTTTTTTTTTGATAATGTATGACACACATTCAACAAGTAGGGAACTTTAACGAGTAACAATAACGTAATGAATTTGTGGTTCTTGGGTTTTTAGGCCGGCGTCTTTAGCGTTAAAGCTTGACGTTTCGCCACCACGAGTGGATGGAATCTTCAGAAGCTATTTCACTTCGGCGACTTCCAAAATACTGACGTCTGGTGGATCTGCACGTGTATTTATACCTGCTAATGGTGACGTGGCCCAACCAGGTAGCGTTGGTAGCCCCGCCCCTTCGCGATATGGTAGTGTCTTCAGGTCCTTTAGGATGGGTATCCATGTCCGGTTGAAGGTCGAACAGGCAGCCTTGAAGAGCGCTCAATACAAGCCCAAGATATGGCTCAGATACGTGGACGATACGTTTGTCATTTGGAATCATGAGAGAAAAGCTCGAAGAATTTCTAGAACACCTGAACAGCGTGCACGAAAATATCAAGTTCACCATGGAGGTAGAAGAAAACAAAAATCTCGCCTTCCTTGATGTTCTTCTAACAAGAAAAGAAATTAGATTAGGGCACAAGGTATATAGAAAGCCAACTCATACTGACCGGTACTTACATAAAGAATCAAACCACCACCCATCACAGAAGTACGGAATTATTAGAACTTTGACAGAACGGGCTAGAAAAATGTGCGAACCAGAAGAACTCGACACCGAACTGGAACATCTAAAGAATGCTCTTAAGGCAAATGGTTACACAGAAAAGGAACTAACAAGAACAATGAGACCATCTACAAGCCCACAAGAAAGATACAGGAATATTTGAGAACGGTGAAGGATAAGAGAGACCCACTCACAACACCGGGGGTATATCGCATACCATGCACATGTAGGAGTGTATACATAGGAACAACGAAGCGATCTATAAACACAAGAATTGCAGAACATAAGTCTAGCCGTCGACTAGGCCATATACGGACAAATCAGCGGTAGTATGAAGAAACTCAGGTTCTTGCCGCAACGTCTTCATACCATGCCAGACTTCAAAGAGAAGCCATCGAAATACAAAAACATCATAATAACTTCAATAGGAAAGAAGAAACACAGAAAGTCAACCGGACATGGATACCCATCCTAAAGGACCTAAAGACACTACCATATCGCGAAGGGGCGGGGCTACCAACGCTACCTGGTTGGGCCACGTCACCATTAGCAGGTATAAATACAGGTGCAGATCCACCAGCCGTCAGTATTTTGGAAGTCGCCGAAATGAAATAGCTTCTGAAGATGCCATCCACTCGTGGTGGCGAAACGTCAAGCTTTAACGCTAAACGACGCCGGCCTAAAAACCCAAGAACCACAAATTCATTGGACGATGGCCGCGAAAGCCTTACACAGTATAACAATAACGTACGTTTTCGTTCTTAACTGTCTGGTTTCTTTGAGATTGGCCTGAACCATATCTCTGCTGCTTATTTTGTTTTGCTCTGTTGTTCTGATGAATCGGTGTGCTGTGCGTTATAACCCGTACAATGTTACCGACAGCTTTCGTGCGACCCTGAAATCAAATTAAAATTAATTGAAGTTATTTCAGGATATCCAACTGTTGAGATTCGTAGATGACTTAAATATTTTAAAAGCCTATGTTATGGTCTTGGTATTAACTACAATAAGACCAAGGTTATGATCGTAGATAGAGAGCATGATAATTATCGAGAAATAAAGTCAATAGGCCGTTGTGAAGTAGTTCAAAGTTTTATATACCTCGGTTCTTTGATCGATAATTCGGGTAGCTGTGAAAATGAGATTCGACGGCGCATTCAACAGGCACGTGTGGCCATGACAAAGCTTACTAAAATATGGCGTGACCATAACATCACTAAAGCTACAAAAATGACGCTGGTTCAGTCTCTTGTGTTCGCCATATTTTTGTATGCCTCGGAAGCTTGGACTGTTAAAAAGGCAGATCGAGCTCGCATAGACGCTTTTGAAATGTGGACATGGAGGAGAATGCTGAGAGTTCCTTATACCGCCCATCGAACTAACGTCTCCATACTGGATGAGGCCGGTAATCCAAAGAGACTATCCTCCATTGTGTCGACGAGAATGCTTACATTCTTCGGACATATACACAGAAGCGATAATATGGAGAAACTTGTAGTTCAGGGTCATGCCTTGAGTAGGCGGCGCCGTGGCCGTCCCCCTACACGCTGGGTGGATACGACGATACAGTTGCTGGATATGAGTGTCAAGAGCGCCACTAAACTGACAACAAATCGCGAACGATGGCGAGCTACAGTTCTCAAAACTATTGATAATATTCGTGTCGGCAATACTCTAGCTCCGACTTAATGCATTTTACGAGTTCACAACATGTCTGTTAAGACATTGTGACTATGATGATGATGATGATGTTAGACTTCCTGATGGCTTTTCGATTTATTTACTACTATAACTATTAATTCTCTTTTAGCTGACTTGTTCTTCTCTGTGGCTTCTTTAACTGGTCAAAGTGGTGTTGGTTCCTGCTGACCCGGTTTCTTTATCATAGAGAGTTTAGGAAATCGGCTTGATCGCAAGGACAGAAGCGTAACATCTAATTTTTGTAAATACATATACCATATACCCAACTGTAAAGAACTTAAATTACCCCATACTTGCATTATTAATGATAATGTAGAAAATAACTACCTCTCTGAAAACCATTCTCTGGCCGGCAGTCATGTATTCCGGGTGCTTTATAAACCTGAAGTGGATTAGAGCTTTATCTCCGGTTCTTAAGCATTCCTTTGACATACTAACAATACTCGCCGTTTGTCTAATGCTTCCACAATGAACTGCAACGTGTAAAGCAAATTTAAAAACTTATAAACTAAAATGTAGAATATAAACAACTGAACATAGAGGTAGTAAACAAATCACTTCAGCATGGCATGCTCAAAGCCATCATCTTTTGACACTTCAGCCTCCAAACATTGCCAACTAACCTGAAAATTCTTCTAATGCAACCCATGTTACAAAAACTGCTCTGCACTGTCCCATCTCGAAAAACTGTTAAACTACACTCGAATATAGCACAGCAAGTCCGTAAAGCTTTACTACAGTTACCAACAAATAGCGAATTCGATTTTACTGACCAAGCATAAAACACGCACAAACAAAACAAACGTTTGACTGTCGGAGATTACCGTAAACAAATCGCAGGAAAATTACATAGGCGTTGCCAGCTCCTCAAAATTTATGTAAGACAGAATTTGCGTTAATGATGAAGAAACATGCAGTAACGCAGTAGAGATCAACATATCTATTGATTTTGCTGTAATCATTTCTGAAGCATCAAAATACCATCTTTTTTAACGTAGAATGGAATATTTCTGGATACTATACAACTAAGACGATAGTAAACAATTATGATTGCCGTATCTGGTGGTCAATAAGACAACGCAAGAAAAGATGTTGGCCTATTAGAATTAGTTGTTTACTACCTCTATGTTCTGTTGTTACTCTGAGATATAAACTACTAATATGTTTTTTTCTAAACTCTTTGCATTCAACATGAGGCGTAGATCTACACAGAATATTATGTCCTAAACAATTGTATTTATGATGAATGAGTAAGATTTTTAGAGAAAAAAAAAACAGAAATTTTTCAGCATATTTTTGTTGTGATTGAGAGTTCTTACCCATAGCTTGATATCTTGAACTAATGGTAGTAGGATGATGTAGAACCAAAATTTCTCCCTCAAACTCCCAGCAGGCTTGAGGATTCAAGGTAGGCGAAACCATCACCATGCCTTTCCTAATTTGAGAGCGCTTAATCTGTAAAAGACACGAATTTATATTTTTATCGGAGGATAAATACTAATCAACCGAGATCGCAGATCTTAAGCCCCATATTGCCTCTTTTCCCAGGAGGTTAAAGACTTGATGTTCAGCCAGCTCAAGCTAGTGAATGAAAAACGTAGTGATACAACTTAGCAGAGTGTCTGCTATGTTTGTACTTTAGAACCAGCAATCTCCCAGTATTGATTCTAGGGGTGCTACTTAATTGCAAAGAAGAAAGGAGGTAGTTAACCGTCTAAATTTTTATTTCCCAGGGGTGTATCACAAAACTAAAATAATACCTATTGTATAAATTTGAAACTCCCTTTTAACAATAGGGTACTTGCAGAGGTCGTGAAATCGTCTCGGGAGTATACATAGCGTAAAGAAAACCATATCAAGAAGCAGTAGGAAACAAAAAAAACATGATTTTACTGACGGCCAAAAAAAGATATTTGCAAAATAAAATAAGGATATATTCAAATTTTTCCACGTGACTGAAAACAAGGGCTGACGTCACAGGTATCTTATCGATATCGACAATCGCTACTGCTACAGCGCAGGTCAGTGAGATTCAACTGCAAACTAGAGATCATGATCTGAATTCTTTAACAATGCGACTCAATTTATTGACACTTAAACGTACTTGAAACAGGCAATTAACCCACTAGCATTTTCGTTGCAATAAATTTTTATATCTGATAGGTATCACAGTTCATCCTGTTTGTGGCCGAGATTCGCAACTAATCGAAGACATCATTTTATTTCGGCGCATCCCAATATGAATGAATCCAAAGATTGAATCTAATTCAAGCCCATCCCTACAAAGTGAATTAATAATCTAGCTTAACTTTTATTCTTTTGACTTTTGTACTTTTGTGTGTGACTGTGTTTTCGATATCGAATGTCAATACTTTACATCCCATCACTATAGGATATCACTGACGTCACAGGTTGTTTGTGCGGCATTTTCCGGCATTTGAAATGATTTTTGGAATATCTCTCACAGCCGATTTTGTCGTGTTTACTAGGCTCTAAGGAACGCGTAAACGACATAATATTTTTTTCTGCAAGTATCCTATTGTTGAGAAAACAGCTAAAAATTTGCTGACGTCCAATATCATAGACAACCTTTTTATCGTCATGGGTTCAATCTGTTATAGCAATAAATATCAGTGATTATGAACTCACTTTTTTTAGGGCAAAACTTGCGGTCTGACCTGCCCTGACCTCTTTCACAGCCATCCTCTTCCTGTGGATACTTTTTACAGCAATCTGTTGGAAATGCCCTAGTGGGTCAGGTCCCAGCATTAGAGTATCATTCAGTCTGATAACTCCCTTGAGTGTTGTTCCTGAAACTACTGTTCCTACTCCCTACAATTCAAACAAAATTGAGTTCTGTTTAAAAAAAGTGGGGAGTAGATTTTACCGGAACAGAATAGGTGTCGTCAATCTGGAATTCTGCCGGTTCGTTCTCGTGATATTCCATCCTGGTTGTGAGGAGATTCAAAAACGTCTTCAGCAGACCCAGATTTTCACCGGTTACATTCGAGACTTGAAAGATAGGACATAACCTGTAATTATGTAAATAATTATATAATATAATTATATATATAATTATAAAATTGTCTTTTACAATATTTAGGTTTTAAGATTCTTGTGTACTGACTTGCGTAAGTGCTTCATTGTATAAAACGCCAATAAATATTATTATTATTATTTATTATTATAAGCATTTTAACAAGCCATGCGCGATTTTAGGTGGAGAATGGACTAGTATCATGAATTTTTTTGGTTGCATTTGAGAGAGTACGTCATCAAAAGCATCTCATTTTTTTCTCCGATTTTTTTGGGCACAGGAAAGCCGTGAAAATAAGGAAAATATTTGAATTCTCCTAGGGCAGTGACGTCACTGCCCTAAAGGCGAACAACCAATCAAAAGACAGATATGTGTGCTGTGTTGCCGCATTCTGATGGCGCGCGAAATGCCGGAGCTGTACACGGGCTGGCTCATCTATCTTGTCTTCTGTTCCCGTCTGCGAGTCGGATCTGTTATTGGCAACAATGCACTGCTGATGATTCGCGCGGTTGGCACTGATTGGCTGAATTTGATTTCCTTTCTTTAAACTTTAGAATGGAATTACTAAAAAACAAAATGATGTAGAAAGTAACGAAATGCAGCAGTACGTTTATTTTTGTATGCACTAAGCGGTTATAACAATTAATTCATTGTTCTTAACCTCGTAATACTAGTCTATTTTTGGGAAGTCTATTTTGAAGTTCAATACGAGCACAGCGTTGCTAGTCTTCTGTATTTCACCACTAAAACGGTATATCATTTGACAAATATTGTATTTGCTAATGCCACTTCTAAAGCTGAACTTATCGTCATGTCTCTAAGCTTTTTTTGAATAAATGAATATGGTTTTATTTGTATAGTCTAAGGAGTCATCTGGCATAGTGAGTAGCTGAGCAGATAACGTTTGCTAGCAAAATAGAGGTGAGTACATTGCGGTGACCTTTAAAAACATGTCATGGGGACCATGGACCGACGGGAACCGGACGTTTTTCAAATGGTTAGTATAACGCCGCTAGCGGTGGTAGGGAGGGGATTCAGGTATCAGTCGCCTTGCTCCTTGCTGTATACTTCCATTTTAGTAGCTATGGAGCAGTGGACCGTAGAGCACCATATGTTCGCTTATGACGCGTATGTTAAAAATGCTGAGTCGGTCACGGCCGCGCAGCGACTGTTCCGCGTTCATTTTAATCTTGGACGCCACGATATCATTCCAAGCCGCAATACCATTCTCAGATGGTTTAACAGTCTGAGAACAACAGGAATGTTTGTGAAGAAAAAGCCACCTGGAGACCAGTATCAGAAATTTTGTTTGTGTATCTCTCCGCTTGAATGAAAATGAGCTTCATCACTCATGACGATTACTGCACTTTGATGGTCTCCAAGCAGCATTTGAATTCGAATGGCGAAGTCTTCTCGTTGCTCATAATCTGTTGGCTTAAGCTGCTGAACAATACACATCTTGTAAGGATGAAACGCTAAATCTTTTTTTCAATATTATGCGTACTGATTCACGGCTTAAGTTTAATTCACGCGCGTGTCTTTGTGCAGACCGTTGAGGGCTCCGAGTAAGCGCTTGTCTCATCCGCTCGACGTTTTCTGGCGTCCTCGCAGTCTTCGTGGGACCAGGTGGCTTTTTCTTCACAATCATTTCTGTTGTTCTCAAACTGTTAACACTGGTATCACCGTAATGTGTGGGAAGTACTAAGTCAATCAACTTGACTACATTTTTTTTCTTCACATGCCCTGTTCTCCATGAACTGATGATTGTCTTTGTATCTTATTGACTAATCTTCTGCATACTTATATTCAGTGCATACCATTTCCGCAAATGCCTCAAGTCAAGAGGTTGTCATTCGACCAGGGTATTTTATTTCCTTAACGGTGTTTTGCAAAATTGAGTTGCCGAGCTATATCAACTTGCTTTGTTTCATTTTTGTCGTCACCCAGTCTACTACTATGGCTATGTTGCGTACTTTGCCGGTTCAGCCTCCCGCAAAGGCTGAAAGCCTATGGCGCTGTAGAAGCGCTGCGAGAGGATGAGTGTCTGTTCACGTTAGATTTGGAACGCTGCAGGTTGTAGCCGTCGGGAAACAAATTCCCCGGCAGTTGATTCCACAGCGTCGAAGTTCTCCAAAAGAAGGAATGCAGGAGGAGACTGGTTCGGGGAGTAAGGACCTCGACCTGGTAAGGATGAGGTCGCAGAGCTTCTCTAGTGTTCCTGGTTCGGACGGCCTTTGATGTTATTATCTGGGAGAGCTCAGTCGAACATCTTCCGTGATAGAATCTGTAAAACAGGGATAGCTCAGCCCGCTCCTTCGATGTTCCAGGCTGTGGAGGTCCTTTGTGAGGTTAGGCGTATCGATTAATCTAACTGCTCTTTTCTAGATAGTGTCCAGAAGCTTAAGAGAGTGCTTCGGAGCGCATCCCCACACATGGGAGCAATACTCCAGCGATGGTCGGATCTGTGCCTTGTAGAGCAGCAGTAGTTGCTCTGGTGCATACAACTTCCTACAGCGGAACAAAACTCCAATCTTCTGGGATGTCCTTCTAGCAATACTGACGACGTGGTCGTGCCAGGACATGTTATTATTGGTGTTGATCCCCCCCTTGAGCGCATCTAAGACCATATCACGAAAACATCTATCCTTTTGACAATATCTGCGGGGAACATCCAAGCTTATGTTGGAGGAAATATACCGATATCACATAACTGCGAAGCAGGTGCTCCTGCAATGCTGAACTTGAAGTCTTAACGTAATTAGCTGAAAAAATCATAGATGCATTTTCCTACCTTTCAGAAACAAAGTTGGTGGCACTCAAAACAACATCATCTTGCGTCTTCACCATTACAGGAACCTTCCTGCATCCAGGTGACTTCAGTATACGGACCAGCATTTTTAGATTATCTTGAAGAATATTCGCAGGACACATATCAATTTTTGTAACCACTACAAAAACTGGCACTGACAGTGCTAGTGCAAGGCCCAGGTGTTCTTTTGTCATACCTATAATACCAGCATTTGCACCGACCTAGAGAAGAAAATTACATATTATTTAGTTATTTATAAATGCTTCTTTGTAGACATATCAGGAAAGTACAGGGTGGAGCATAAGAACCAAGTGTTTTTGGTTTGAGTAGTACTCATATATTAGAAAAGGAAGGAGCGCGCGGTTTATTACAATCCATTCCTTGACTCAAACCATTTCACTTTTTTACTTGCCACTTGCCATCATGGAGCGGAAGACGCTAGAACGCGTGGCATATGGCGTGGCATCATTGGCCCATATTTTTTTCGAGAAAATGGGGTGACCGCTACAGTAACATCTGAACGTTCCATTCATATGGTGAATACCTTTTCCATACCTGAATTGCAAAGAAGAGGTGTGGATATCAAAGATTTGTGGTTCCAGCAAGATGGGGCCACGGCAAATCCATGGCTGTTCTTCGCCACCTGTTTCCAAATCGTTCAATTTCGAGGTTTTTGGTGGCATGTCATGACCTCCTCGGTCTCCCGACTTATCAATTTGTGATTTTTTTCTATGGGGGCAACTAATGTCACGTGTTTAAAAGGCCAAGCCCCGTACGTTAGACGCAGAGAAGGAAGCGATTCGCCATAGAATCTCTCAAAAATCAACAGAGACGTGATGGAAACAATGCCAGATGTAATTTTTGCCCCTAGATATTTCAAAATGGTTTATTATCAGCTATGTTCTACTCAATAATTTTTTTTAGAGTAAAAACTAATAATTTTATGATTATTTTAAGAACACTTGATTAATATGCCCCACACTGTATTTCAGATGACACAGTCTGAGTATTAAAATTTTGAACTTTATACTTTGTACTTATATTTTTACAAAATAAAATATGGAAGCAAAACGAGTTGGCATCATTCACTGGCATTAGATTAACACGTGTTCAAATAAACAAAAGTATCTGTATAACTTGGCAGCGTTCCCTATTTAAATTTTAACAGATTGAAAATATGAATCATTGATGATCCTTGAAATTTCACATGATTACTTACCATAAGCATACCGAAATCAGGCGCGTGTCCTGTCATTCCGAAAACTGTAGTTTTCAAATATCTCTCATGTCCAGCAAGATCAATGAAAGTTATGACTTTTGAGCTTTTTTCACATATCTTAACCCAGTCTAAAGAACCGTGTTCTGGCTTATTGACAACATTGCCTACAATATATAGTGGTTACGTAATGTAAGATTTCGAATTTTATGCTTTCTATACCTGTCTCGTCAAATCCCAGAATATCGTTACCTACAGAGCTTGTCCTCCCCGATTCCATTTCGTGCTTATGCCTGAAAAGTCGTTGCCTTGCGTGTCCTCTACCATTGTCGAGTTCTCCATGAGTCAAAACCCCTAGCAGAGTAGATTTTCCAGCATCTACGTTGCCGACTACAGCCACCCGAATTTCTAGGAAGTCTGTGTGTATAACAAAGACGCATATCATGAAGACATTGGACGGAATTTTTTAGGGTGAAATGTGTAATTATACAGGGTGACCGACGGGAACCGGACGTTTTTCAAATGGTTAGTATAACGCCGCTAGCGGTGGTAGGGAAGGGATTCAGGTATCAGTCGCCTTGCTGTATAATGCCATTTTAGCAGCTATGGAGCATCATAGAACTTCAGGTTCACCCTAAAAATCTAAAATCGTTATCTGACTTCCTATATGAGCAAAAACTCGTATCGTGTATAGTTTGAGGGTGCTAATGTCAAATCCGGCCGTTGTTTTGAATTGGAGGCTTAGGTTTGAAAAATCAAAAATTTTCGGATCATCATAGAACTTCAGGTTCACCCTAAAAATCTAAAATCGTTATCTGACTTCCTATATTGGCGAAAACTCGTATCGTGTATAGTTTGAGGGTGCCAATGCCAAATTCGGCCGTGGTTTTGAGTTGGAGGCTCAGGTAAAGAAAATGAAAAATTTTCGGGTCGTCATAGATCTTCATCTTCACCCAAAAAATCTAAAATCGTTATCTGACTTCCTATATGGGCGAAAACTTGTATCGTGTATAGCTTGAGGGTGCCAATGTCAAATTCGGCCGTTGTTTTGAGTTGGATGCTCAGGTAAAGAAAATGAAAAGTTTTCGGGTCCTCATAGATCTTCATCTTCACCCTAAAAATCTAAAATCGTTATCTGACTTCCTATATCGGCGAAAACTCGTATCGTGTATAGTTTGAGGGTGCCAATGTCCAATTCGGTCGTTGTTTTGAGTTGGAGGCTTAGGTTAAAAGAATCAAAAATTTTCGGATCATCATAGATCTTCAGGTTCACCCTAAAAATCTAAAATCGTTATCTGACTTCCTATATCGGCGAAAACTCGTATCGTGTATAGTTTGAGGGTGCCAATGTCCAATTCGGTCGTTGTTTTGAGTTGGAGGCTTAGGTTAAAAGAATCAAAAATTTTCGGATCATCATAGATCTTCAGGTTCACCCTAAAAATCTAAAATCGTTATCTGACTTCCTATATCGGCGAAAACTCGTATCGTGTATAGTTTGAGGGTGCCAATGTCCAATTCGGCCGTTGTTTTGAGTTGGAGGCTTAGGTTAAAAGAATCAAAAATTTTCGGATCATCATAGATCTTCAGGTTCACCCTAAAAATCTAAAATCGTTATCTGACTTCCTATATCGGCGAAAACTCGTATCGTGTATAGTTTGAGGGTGCCAATGTCCAATTCGGCCGTTGTTTTGAGTTGGAGGCTTAGGTTAAAAGAATCAAAAATTTTCGGATCATCATAGATCTTCATCTTCACCCTAAAAATCTAAAATCGTTATCTGACTTCCTATATCGGCGAAAACTCGTATCGTGTATAGTTTGAGGGTGCCAATGTCCAATTCGGTCGTTGTTTTGAGTTGGAGGCTTAGGTTAAAAGAATCAAAAATTTTCGGATCATCATAGATCTTCAGGTTCACCCTAAAAATCTAAAATCGTTATCTGACTTCCTATATCGGCGAAAACTCGTATCGTGTATAGTTTGAGGGTGCCAATGTCCAATCCGGCCGTTGTTTTGAGTTGGAGGCTTAGGTTTAAAAAATCAAAAATTTTCGGATCATCATAGAACTTCAGGTTCACCCTAAAAATCTAAAATCGTTATCTGACTTCCTATATGAGCAAAAACTCGTATCGTGTATAGTTTGAGGGTGCTAATGTCAAATCCGGCCGTTGTTTTGAATTGGAGGCTTAGGTTTGAAAAATCAAAAATTTTCGGATCATCATAGAACTTCAGGTTCACCCTAAAAATCTAAAATCGTTATCTGACTTCCTATATTGGCGAAAACTCGTATCGTGTATAGTTTGAGGGTGCCAATGCCAAATTCGGCCGTGGTTTTGAGTTGGAGGCTCAGGTAAAGAAAATGAAAAATTTTCGGGTCGTCATAGATCTTCATCTTCACCCAAAAAATCTAAAATCGTTATCTGACTTCCTATATGGGCGAAAACTTGTATCGTGTATAGCTTGAGGGTGCCAATGTCAAATTCGGCCGTTGTTTTGAGTTGGATGCTCAGGTAAAGAAAATGAAAAGTTTTCGGGTCCTCATAGATCTTCATCTTCACCCTAAAAATCTAAAATCGTTATCTGACTTCCTATATCGGCGAAAACTCGTATCGTGTATAGTTTGAGGGTGCCAATGTCCAATTCGGTCGTTGTTTTGAGTTGGAGGCTTAGGTTAAAAGAATCAAAAATTTTCGGATCATCATAGATCTTCAGGTTCACCCTAAAAATCTAAAATCGTTATCTGACTTCCTATATCGGCGAAAACTCGTATCGTGTATAGTTTGAGGGTGCCAATGTCCAATTCGGTCGTTGTTTTGAGTTGGAGGCTTAGGTTAAAAGAATCAAAAATTTTCGGATCATCATAGATCTTCAGGTTCACCCTAAAAATCTAAAATCGTTATCTGACTTCCTATATCGGCGAAAACTCGTATCGTGTATAGTTTGAGGGTGCCAATGTCCAATTCGGCCGTTGTTTTGAGTTGGAGGCTTAGGTTAAAAGAATCAAAAATTTTCGGATCATCATAGATCTTCAGGTTCACCCTAAAAATCTAAAATCGTTATCTGACTTCCTATATCGGCGAAAACTCGTATCGTGTATAGTTTGAGGGTGCCAATGTCCAATTCGGCCGTTGTTTTGAGTTGGAGGCTTAGGTTAAAAGAATCAAAAATTTTCGGATCATCATAGATCTTCATCTTCACCCTAAAAATCTAAAATCGTTATCTGACTTCCTATATCGGCGAAAACTCGTATCGTGTATAGTTTGAGGGTGCCAATGTCCAATTCGGTCGTTGTTTTGAGTTGGAGGCTTAGGTTAAAAGAATCAAAAATTTTCGGATCATCATAGATCTTCAGGTTCACCCTAAAAATCTAAAATCGTTATCTGACTTCCTATATCGGTGAAAACTCGTATCGTGTATAGTTTGAGGGTGCCAATGTCCAATCCGGCCGTTGTTTTGAGTTGGAGGCTTAGGTTTAAAAAATCAAAAATTTTCGGATCATCATAGAACTTCAGGTTCACCCTAAAAATCTAAAATCGTTATCTGACTTCCTATATGAGCAAAAACTCGTATCGTGTATAGTTTGAGGGTGCTAATGTCAAATCCGGCCGTTGTTTTGAATTGGAGGCTTAGGTTTGAAAAATCAAAAATTTTCGGATCATCATAGAACTTCAGGTTCACCCTAAAAATCTAAAATCGTTATCTGACTTCCTATATTGGCGAAAACTCGTATCGTGTATAGTTTGAGGGTGCCAATGCCAAATTCGGCCGTGGTTTTGAGTTGGAGGCTCAGGTAAAGAAAATGAAAAATTTTCGGGTCGTCATAGATCTTCATCTTCACCCAAAAAATCTAAAATCGTTATCTGACTTCCTATATGGGCGAAAACTTGTATCGTGTATAGCTTGAGGGTGCCAATGTCAAATTCGGCCGTTGTTTTGAGTTGGATGCTCAGGTAAAGAAAATGAAAAGTTTTCGGGTCCTCATAGATCTTCATCTTCACCCTAAAAATCTAAAATCGTTATCTGACTTCCTATATCGGCGAAAACTCGTATCGTGTATAGTTTGAGGGTGCCAATGTCCAATTCGGCCGTTGTTTTGAGTTGGAGGCTTAGGTTAAAAGAATCAAAAATTTTCGGATCATCATAGATCTTCAGGTTCACCCTAAAAATCTAAAATCGTTATCTGACTTCCTATATCGGCGAAAACTCGTATCGTGTATAGTTTGAGGGTGCCAATGTCCAATTCGGCCGTTGTTTTGAGTTGGAGGCTTAGGTTAAAAGAATCAAAAATTTTCGGATCATCATAGATCTTCATCTTCACCCTAAAAATCTAAAATCGTTATCTGACTTCCTATATCGGCGAAAACTCGTATCGTGTATAGTTTGAGGGTGCCAATGTCCAATTCGGTCGTTGTTTTGAGTTGGAGGCTTAGGTTAAAAGAATCAAAAATTTTCGGATCATCATAGATCTTCAGGTTCACCCTAAAAATCTAAAATCGTTATCTGACTTCCTATATCGGCGAAAACTCGTATCGTGTATAGTTTGAGGGTGCCAATGTCCAATCCGGCCGTTGTTTTGAGTTGGAGGCTTAGGTTTAAAAAATCAAAAATTTTCGGATCATCATAGAACTTCAGGTTCACCCTAAAAATCTAAAATCGTTATCTGACTTCCTATATGAGCAAAAACTCGTATCGTGTATAGTTTGAGGGTGCCAATGCCAAATTCGGCCGTGGTTTTGAGTTGGAGGCTCAGGTAAAGAAAATGAAAAATTTTCGGGTCGTCATAGATCTTCATCTTCACCCAAAAAATCTAAAATCGTTATCTGACTTCCTATATGGGCGAAAACTTGTATCGTGTATAGCTTGAGGGTGCCAATGTCAAATTCGGCCGTTGTTTTGAGTTGGATGCTCAGGTAAAGAAAATGAAAAGTTTTCGGGTCCTCATAGATCTTCATCTTCACCCTAAAAATCTAAAATCGTTATCTGACTTCCTATATCGGCGAAAACTCGTATCGTGTATAGTTTGAGGGTGCCAATGTCCAATTCGGCCGTTGTTTTGAGTTGGAGGCTTAGGTTAAAAGAATCAAAAATTTTCGGATCATCATAGATCTTCAGGTTCACCCTAAAAATCTAAAATCGTTATCTGACTTCCTATATCGGCGAAAACTCGTATCGTGTATAGTTTGAGGGTGCCAATGTCCAATCCGGCCGTTGTTTTGAGTTGGAGGCTTAGGTTTAAAAAATCAAAAATTTTCGGATCATCATAGAACTTCAGGTTCACCCTAAAAATCTAAAATCGTTATCTGACTTCCTATATGAGCAAAAACTCGTATCGTGTATAGTTTGAGGGTGCTAATGTCAAATCCGGCCGTTGTTTTGAATTGGAGGCTTAGGTTTGAAAAATCAAAAATTTTCGGATCATCATAGAACTTCAGGTTCACCCTAAAAATCTAAAATCGTTATCTGACTTCCTATATTGGCGAAAACTCGTATCGTGTATAGTTTGAGGGTGCCAATGCCAAATTCGGCCGTTGTTTTGAGTTGGATGCTCAGGTAAAGAAAATGAAAAGTTTTCGGGTCCTCATAGATCTTCATCTTCACCCTAAAAATCTAAAATCGTTATCTGACTTCCTATATCGGCGAAAACTCGTATCGTGTATAGTTTGAGGGTGCCAATGTCCAATCCGGCCGTTGTTTTGAGTTGGACGCTTAGGTTTAAAAAATCAAAAATTTTCGGATCATCATAGATCTTCATCTCCACCCTAAAAATCTAAAATCGTTATCTGACTTCCTATATGAGCGAAAACTCGTATCGTGTATAGTTTGAGGGTGCTAATGTCAAATCCGGCCGTTGTTTTGAGTTGGAGGCTTAGGTTTAAAAAATCAAAAATTTTCGGATCATCATAGATCTTCATCTCCACCCTAAAAATCTAAAATCGTTATCTGACTTCCTATATGGGCGAAAACTCGTATCGTGTATATATTCTGAGGGTGCCAATGTCAAATTCGGCCGTTGTTTTGAGTTGGAGGCTCAGGTAAAGAAAATGAAAAATTTTCGGGTCGTCATAGATCTTCATCTTCACCCAAAAAATCTAAAATCGTTATCTGACTTCCTATATGGGCGAAAACTTGTATCGTGTATAGCTTGAGGGTGCCAATGTCCAATTCGGCCGTTGTTTTGAGTTGGAGGCTTAGGTTAAAAGAATCAAAAATTTTCGGATCATCATAGATCTTCAGGTTCACCCTAAAAATCTAAAATCGTTATCTGACTTCCTATATCGGCGAAAACTCGTATCGTGTATAGTTTGAGGGTGCCAATGTCCAATTCGGCCGTTGTTTTGAGTTGGAGGCTTAGGTTAAAAAAATCAAAAATTTTCGGATCATCATAGATCTTCAGGCTCACCCTAAAAATCTAAAATCGTTATCCGACTTCCTATAAGGGCGAAAACTCGTATCGTGTTTAGTTTGAGGGTGCCAATGTCAAATTCGGCCGTTGTTTTGAGTTGGAGGCTCAGATAAAGAAAATGAAAAATTTTCGGGTCCTCATAGTATCTTCATCTTCACCCTAAAAATCTAAAATCGTTATCTGACTTCGTATATCGGCGAAAACTCGTATCGTGTGTAGTTTGAGGGTGCCAATGTCAAATTCGGTCTTGTTGTGAGTTGGAGGCTTAGGTTAAAAAAAAATCAAAAATTTTCGGATCATCATAGATCTTCAGGTTTACCCTAAAAATCTAAAATCGTTATCTGACTTCCTATATCGGCGAAAACTCGTATCGTGTATAGTTTGAGGGTGCCAATGTCAAATTCGGCCGTTGTTTTGAGTTGGAGGCTCGGGTAAAGAAAATGAAACATTTTCGGGTCCTCATAGATCTTCATCTTCACCCTAAAAATCTAAAATCGTTATCTGACTTCCTATATCGGCAAAAACTCGTATCGTGTATAGTTTGAGGGTGCCAATGTCAAATCCGGCCGTTGTTTTGAGTTGGAGGCTCAGGTAAAGTAAATCAAAAATTTTCGGATCATCATAGATCTTCAGGTTCGCCCTAAAAATCTAAAATCGTTAACTGACTTCCTATATCGGCAAAAACTCGCATCGTGTATAGTTTGAGGGTGCCAATGTCAAATCCAGCCGTTGTTTTGAGTTGGAGGCTCAGGTAAAGAAAATCAAAAATTTTCGGGACCTCATATATCTTCATCATCACCCTAAAAATCTAAAATTGTTATCTGACTTCCTATATGGGCGAAAACTCGTAACGTGTATATTTTGAGGGTGCCAATGTCAAATTCGGCCGTTGTTTTGAGTTGGAGGCTCAGGTAAAGAAAATGAAAAATTTTCGGATCGTCATAGATCTTCATCTTCACCCAAAAAATCTAAAATCGTTATCTGACCTCCTATATGGGCGAAAACTTGTATCGTGTATAGTTTGAGGGTGCCAATGTCAAATTCGGCCGTTGTTTTGAGTTGGATGCTCAGGTAAAGAAAATGAAAAGTTTTCGGGTCCTCATAGATCTTCATCTTCACCCTAAAAATCTAAAATCGTTATCTGACTTCCTATATCGGCGAAAACTCGTATCGTGTATAGTTTGAGGGTGCTAATGTCAAATCCGGCCGTTGTTTTGAGTTGGAGGCTCAGGTAAAGTAAATCAAAAATTATCGGATCATCATAGATCTTCAGGTTCACCCTAAAAATCTAAAATCATTATCTGACTTCCTACATGAACCAAAACTCGTATCGTGTATACATCGAGGGCGCCAATATCAAATCCGGCTGTTCTTTTGAGTGTGGAAAATTTGAACACTTATTGCAGATTATGCAACATAACATGTGCTTTTTGATAATAAAATGTTGTAGCTTCCACAATTTTTTTTCACACTGTACCTTGAAATGAATCATTAAAATAATTCAACAAATCACAATTTGAATGTTTGCTGCATGTTTATCAAAATATTTGAAATACACTTAGTGTAGCCATGTAGCCAATGAGTGATCAATTTAGCTATTAAATAGGTCTTGTACTATTTAATAATTGAAAGCGAAGATGTATTAATCAAAAAGTTCTCCCTCAGGTAGGACTAATGGTTTGAATAATATGACTGATTATAGGTTGTTACAACCAATATAAGTTGTTGAATATTTTTTGATAAGTACAATTTGTAATATGAAACTAAGTATCACACTTACCACACGCATCAAGGACTCTGCGAATTAGATACTGTGCAACCATACCGCGATTTTCTTTACGTTCTCTCAACTTAACACAGCTACATTCTAAAGTGTTTGCTAGTGATTGTAATGTAGCAACTGCTGCTTCCATTTCATCATCAAAGAGGCCATTTTCTCCACCATCATCAGCCAATCCAATCTAGGAGCCACAAGATCATTATTTGAATACAGATTTAAAATCAATCATAAATATCATAGACCAGTCTAATAAAAAATAAAGTGAGAAAAATTTATTACAGATATTTGAAAGCTGTAAGTGTTAGGGGGCCCTATACCGGGTTATTAACGTTATTTGGCACAGAGCATTATGGCTAAAGTACCTGGTGAAAATGGTGTTACACCTAAACGGTTCGCTTTAGGTCCCATGTGATACATAAAGTCACACTAGATATCGCCAAGGAATCTGATTATGTATTAATATACAGGGAGTTCAATTTAAAAAAATATAACTTTGATATTGCTTGAACATTTTTTGATATCTAACTCGATATCTAAATACTATGAGATAAAAGTTATCTGTAGCGTTGCAATATAAGTAACAATATTAGTTTTATTATGCTTTGCACATAAAGTTACTACCTTTTGATTTCACCTGACTGGTAGGCATGATCAGTAGAACAAAATATTGTCTATATAGGGGGTATACTTTTTATGTTGCACAGATATTGTTATATAACCTCCCTTTTGAGTTATAAAGCCTAAACAGAACACAAGGCTAATGACCACAGCAGTCAATGCTGTTGACACCAAAGTAAAAAAAATATGATGATAACTTTAACTATGCAAAAAATATACCATTATATCAGATAATACAATTCACAATCAGATTGCATAGGTCTGACAATACCTATTACAAACATAGGTTAATTGTTAATCAGCACTGTCTTGCTTCCAAAGACTTTTTTGTTTAAGGAGCTAACGAAACATTGTACCTTACCTCCAAAATAACTTCGCCTCTTCCCTCACCTAACTGCTGTTTCAGTCTTTTGAGCAATACTTCATACTGCTGCTCAGACGGAGCAACCAGCACTCCTCTGCCCAATATTTTATCATATGCTGACTGCTTGTCTCCTCTGTCTACAAAGGCACTCAGCGATTCTCGCTGGTCACCAACCTCTTTTGAACAATCAGACATTCTTCAAGTTTGCACCATAACTGACTGCAGATTAAAAGATCAGATCAAGAGATCTTCCTAATCTAGCTAGGTATATTGTTTTATATGTTTGTACGTTTCACGTTATTGTGCAATATTAAATACAAGTATGAACACAATTGCATCACAAAGATGCATATCAGAATTTGATGGATGTACCATTCTTATATCAAACGAGACTAAATATATTTAAATACGTTAGGTGAGATGATTATGATATTTGGTCTATTAGCTTTTTATCTACATATGGTACAAATATCTGTTTGGGGGGGTTTTAAAAATATGACCCTACAACTGTGATTTATGGCAAGAGTAATGTTCAGTACACAACGATAATTAGTAAATAGGTAAATGGTTGCGTTTCAACTGATCAGTTAAGTTAGTCAAATTTATTATGACTCCTGGAAAACTGTATACATTATACAGAGATAAATATTTACCTAAATTCACCCAAAATTAAATTTTTGTAAAATGACAAGTCACTGACAAAAGTTTTTAACAGCTGACATCTGACAGGTTAGTGCTACATTATTGCCAGCTTTTCGGTTTATCCATGGCCGTCTCTACTCACTAGGCCGGAGCATTGAAATATGGCAACGTTGGAAATCAGGCCGTATTTTCATTTATTGTTATGTCATGTGTATTCTTCCAGGTGCAGAAAATATGGTTGGAAGGTGATTATTAATTTGTTTCTCATTATTTACCTGCACAAACGAAACTATAAAGATAAAAAGATGCCTGCAAAGTGTGTAGTACCAGGTTGCACTAGCAATTGTGCGTCCGATAAGGGACATAAACAGAAGTGGGTGAAAGGTATTCCTCGGAAGGGCTGGTTATATTTATAAGGATAAAGACAATAATTTACAAACATTTCAAAGGATAAGACCTATTTTAAAGCACAATGTGGTACCTATAATGTTTTCTGGACCTCCCAAATATCACAGAAAAATACAGTTAATAGAACTCATCTGGGCATAGCCTGGGGCATACCTACGAAAGCATTTTATAGTGAAAGGGAAATCAAGACCAGCAGGAATGGCTTCACAGTGACCTAATAGTGAATTTTTCTAGCTCAAGTGATAATTTACAAAGTAAATTGAGTGTTCATTTAAGTGGAAATGGAATTGGCGGTAGGAAACAAGTTGCGTTTATTTTTATTTTGTAGTGTCTGACTGTGATGAAACAGACATCAGATGTAAGTGATATTAGTAGTAGTAGTTCTAAAAAGTATTTTTCTTAATTTATTAACCGAGATGAACTCTAATACATAGAAAAAGTAATAATTATTCTGAAACTACAGGGCCACTATTTGACAGCTAAGCTACGTTGCCACATCTAAGGCTCCGGCCTAGTGTAGAGTCGGCCATGTTAAGGTCCGACAACAGTGGATCCCTCGTGGCTTCCACGTGACATTTAACGTTTGACGTAAGTTTGGATGATTGCCAAAGTTGACGTTTTTGTTTTTCTCTAAAATATGCTGCCTTTAATTCACCAGATGTTAGGAAATAATTTCTGATCCGGACTCAAAATGAATGATCACAGTAAAAAAATTAGTAACCCTTTGTTCAATGCAGCTGTCACCGGTAGTACTTACGAGGATTTTTCTCAACATGCAGTCTTGCTTCCCGCAGAAGAAAAACCACCTGCACCTACTTTGAATATTACACCTGGTAAGTTGTTTTGATATGTGATCAGTTAGAAAGGGTATGTGGAATTTCTAACGTATTCGTCATAAGAAGGGAAATTAACAATGAATATCTTTATTCACATAATATATAATTATATACACTATATGATTATATACTTAATATAGAATATTATAATATAATAACTTATTTAGAACACAAATGCTCATTTCGAATCGAATTAATTAATAGTCAAATATTCCGACTAGAATTACCACCTCGATACCTTGGTAAATCAAGACTGTCATTTTTTCTCCTAATTTTTCTTACAATCACCACTACAATAATGATAATGACAATTAATAATATTAATCCTATCACTAAGGCAGATATTTGAGCAGGACTCCAAGCAGCACCTGAAATAATACATAATTATAATAATAACGATAATGATACAATCCTTCCTAAATTCTGATAGTTCGTGTCTTGACTTGGCATAGCCCATCAACACACTTGTTGCTACCACAACTATGTGAGAGAAACTCAGATAATAATAATTGAAATACACACAGCCAATAGACCAGATATTGTTTTCCAGTCAAAAGCGGACAAAGTTACCTATTTAATAGATATTGCTATCCCTAATGATATGAATATTGGAAACACCTATTATTGTTATTATTGTCCCCCTCATTATGTCAGTCTCAGGCCTTACACAGAACACATTCAGTCATTCACACCAGACCTGCAATAGTTATGCCTGAACGAAAAATTACACAAATTATTCTAAAAGTTTGTAATCCTGAAGACCTGCAATATTGTATGATCCTTCCTAAACTCAGACATAGATCAGGTGTTGACTTGGCACAGCACACTTGTTGCTACCTCAACCATGCGAGAAAAGTTTAGAGAAGCAGAGTAATAATAATTTAAAATTAGAAAATTTCTCACCTATCGGTGTGGGAAGTAAAAACGAAACGAACACTAGCATATGGTATATGTTATAATCAATGGTAATGGTACAATCCTTGTAAGTACCTGTAGCTCTTGAATTACTCATTTCAGACCCTAAGTGTGCTAGGTTGTTAGAATTGTTTTATCGGGAGGAACACAGAAAGGCATTGATATACAGGGGGTTCCATTAAAAATTTTGAATCGGACATCACATGACCAAATACAAATATCTCATTGGATAACGCAATAGTAAGAAAAGTTGCAACATTTGCTATAATTTACATGTCTAAAAAAATTATAATTCTCTACTACTGCCCAGTTCCGATATATTGGTTGTCTTAATCGTCATGGGACACCCAACCTGTATATTGCATAAATTATATAATTTTAGCTTTTTAATATTTACTGTTTACTATCTTATTAGCTCTTACTTAATATGGATAATGGATAATAATATAATAATTGAAAATAAGAAAATGGGGTTTCAACTTTCCATTTTCCTGTTCACATCTCTTGCTCTGAATTTTGAATGTCATATACTTACGGTATGCATTAGCAGATAAGACTCTGCGATTATTTGTCCTATCGATAGCAGATAGTTGTATGTCAGCATTGCAGCAAGAATCACTGTAGACTCCTCTAACTTCTTCTTTCGTCCCAGACACAAATCCATTTGGAAAGTATAGTCCAGGTGGGTTGGAAGTCACATCTAATAAACCTGAAAGAACATGTACGGCTATAGTGTGTTGATCTTGGCGTTGATAGGATTTTTTGCAAGGAGGATGCACTAAAAGGTCATCCAATGGCTTGTATAGATCTTTCCCGGGTTCTTTAGTGGTTGAAAGTTCTAAGAAGATGGCAATGGTTTTTCTCCCATGATTGTTCTTATATTTAGCAAGATATTGTTTTTTGTTGCTAATTATTATTAGATCTTTACATATAATAATAATAATAATAATAAAGACTTTATTATACAGTATACAGACTTATACAGTATAAATGGCGGAGTTTGGCCAATGGCCACTCAGACTCAACCACATGACAACAATAAAGCATTGAATAACAAATAAGATATTAACAGATATTAACACTACAAATACTTGTCCTACTGGCTAGAAAGTAAGTAACTCTTGTAGTTGCATTTGAATTTGTAGCTGCTAAAATATGCTTTCATGTTATTTTGTAGTGTATTGTACAATTTAACAACATTGTAAGAAAAAGATCTTTGAAACATGGCGGTGTGATGGCGCGGCATTGTGAGTATACGCTGTCTATTTCTTGTATTTAAATTATGAGTGGAAGACAAAGACATGACCTTATCATATAGATATTCTGGTAACTTTAAAATTAGGATTTTTTGAACAAAACACAGTAACATTAATTTGAACATATTTTCTATTTTGAGCCATTTAAGCGCATTCACATGAGGTGTTGTGTGCTCCCTTGCGTTGAGACCGCATGTTAGTCTGCAGCAGGCGTTTTCTATTTTTTGTAGTCTGTTTTTATCTATTTGCGTTAAGCATGGATAGTATATGATGTTACAGTAAGACATTTTTGAAAAAACTAGTGATTCACTAAGCGATTTCTTCATGTTATAAGAAAGAATCTGCCTATTTGCGTACAGTAGCTTTAATCTAAAGTAGCATGCTTTGGTGAGTTGGGACACATGTTCGCTAAAGCGCATATCTTGGTCTAGAAGCAAACCTAAACTTTTAGTTTTTTTAGTGAAAGGTATGACTGCATTGTTTATACCTAAAGTTAGCGCATTTTGCAGTTGGGGCCTCCTGTTTCTAGGACAAAATAAGACAGCCTCGCATTTGGTAGGATTTAACCGGAGATTATGTGATTCTGCAAACTGATTAATTTTAGCAAGGTCGCTATTGATTTTTTCGGATGCATCTGTGGTATGATCGGGATTCCAGCTGTAATATATTTGTGTGTCATCTGCATAACATTGAATGTTGCAGTATTTAATGACTTTTGTCATATCAGCAGTGTATATGAGGAATAACAGAGGTCCCAACACAGACCCTTGAGGTACTCCTGACTGAACTAGTTTTAAGCTAGATGACTCGTCACCAATAGTCACTCGTTGTTGTCGACGTTTTAAATAATGGCTAAGAAATTGGATGACGCTTTCATCAAATCCGTAATATTTACATTTTGCTAGTAGTAAATTATGATTCAGGGTGTCGAAGGCTTTGCTGAAGTCTAGATTAATAAGGACCGTTGTCATAGATTTATCTGATGCGTTTAATATATCGTCGGTAACCCTTACAAGAGATGTGGTAGTACTATGGTGTTTTCTAAAACCGGACTGATAATGTGATAGAATGTTATTGGCGTTTGTATATTCTAATATTTGCTTGTATACAATTTTTTCTAAGATTTTCGACAAAATAGGTAGTAAACTTATTGGCCTTAAGTCGCTTACTGTTTTTGGATCAGAAACTTTAGGGAGAGGAGTCACTAAAGCTTCTTTCCATTGTGAAGGAAAATAACCAGTTTCAATGCAGCAATTAATTATATGGGTAATATAAATAGCGATAGCTGGTAAGCATAGCTTAACCATTTGTAAGGTAATACCATCTACCCCCTGAGCATTAGACTTTAATTCTTTTATAGCGTTGATAATCGATTCAGTGTCAACAAGACGTAACCGGAAGCAGGAATCATTATTAAATTTTGTGCTATTATAAAAATTGATATTATTAGTACAGATGGTATCGCTATTCTGAAATACAGATGTAAAGTATTTATTGATTTCTTCACTATTTCTAAGCTGTAAGGGTATATCTACTGCAGCACTGTCTTGGACTTTTAGAGTTTTGAGAGTTTTATAAAACTGTTCAGGTTGCTTATTCTTGACCAGGAATCGAAGGTATGCTGCTTTCTCTCGCCGAACAGACGCTTGTGTATAATTTCGTAGATCTTTATAGTAGTTCCAGCTATCCTGTGTTCTTAGCCGTTTATATCGGGTCAACGCTTTGTCACGTTCTTTCATTAAAATTTTGATGACAGGAGTTATCCAAGGAGCACGATGTTTGCTAATTCGTGCTACTTTCATTGGAGCGTGTATATCAAATATATGTAATATGTGTTGAGTAAGGAACAGTACTTTTTCTTCGATGTTATTGATATATAGGATTCTAAACCAACATATTCTAAATAGGTCTTGCGTGAATGCGTCCAAATTAAATTGGCTGTAATCTCTAAATTTTACAAATTTTGGCTGAACTTTGTAGGATTTAAAATTAATTTCACAAAATACAGCTCGGTGATCACTTATATTATCAGCACTGTTTGTACCATACCTAGTGCATTCAAGTGTGTTACTGACAAATATTGGATCTAATAAAGTAGATGAGTTTTCAGTAATCCGAGTGGCCTCATTCAGTAATTGCAAAAGGTCGTATGATCCAAAGCACATTGAAATTTTGTTATTGCTGAAAAAATCAACATTCAGGTCCCCCAACACAATCACATCATCATGTAGAGGAACAAGGTATGACAAAGCGTTATCCAGAATATCTACTGCTTGATTGACATTACCTTTAGGTGGCCTGTAAATCGAGGCAACCGCAATTGATCTTGCACCAATGTGAAGGTTTACCCATAACATCTCTAATGCGGATGGATCATGCTGTTGTAATAAAATTTGTTGACTACGAATACTACTGTTTACATATATACCTACGCCACCACCGCGGCCGTCTCGATCGCAACGATAAAAGTTATAACCAGAAACGTTTACTGATTGTGACAACACATCACCCGACAGCCATGTTTCTGTTACAGCAAAAACATCATATTTACCATCGAGTATCATATAAGAGAGATCTCCAAGAGAAGGAACCATTGATCTGGTGTTAAGATGCCCAAATTTTACTATGTTTTTCATCTTATATGTAATTAATTTTTTCTTTCAAATTTGAAACATAGTTCTGGAACATTGGACAGTTTTTATGAATTGCTGAATGGTCTGTTTGGAGATTTCTCTTATACATTTTATTATAATTTGTACAATTTATGCACTTCATCAGTTGTGATCTGCACTCACTTAGTTTGTGGTTTTCTGTATAATATAAAAAGTATTCTTAGTTAAGTTACGAATTTAAAAGATATTCACATAATAAAACGTCGAAAAAAAGTATCATCGAAATTATTCCGATCACCTAAGTCGTTTTAAGTTATTGAAATTGAAAATTTTTGAATGATCACCAAGTTAGGTTAGGTTGAAACTGAGTGGGGCAGAGCTGCCTCCTTCCACTGCGACTCAATTGTGTCTATTGTGGCTCACACCTTTTTAAAGTTCGCCGTACAGACCGCACCTCTTTACGAAGGCGATCAACGTGAAGGGTGAAACTTCCTTGAAGTCATGAGGTTCCAGTTGGGCAAATCCGAATGTCTGGAACCTAGCATTATCCAGTACTGGACAGGAACAAAGAATGTGCTCCGCTGTTTCGTCCTCCACGTAGCAGAAGCGACAGTCTGAAGTTTGTTCAAGACCCAACTTCCGCATATGGTACCTTAGACGACCATGTCCCGTCAGCAGACCGATCAGAATGCGGAGGTCGTACCTATTACATTCTATGATCCTCGGGGGGGCCTGACTCGATGGGTATCTTATAAACATCTTCGAGTGCAATAGCCCTGGTGTATCTCGCCAGTTCAGGAGTGCTTTCCTCACTGCCCAGTCCGAGATGATCTTTTTAGCGGTGCTTTTTCCAATGCCCGCGAATGGTTCTGGTCCTATGAACACAGATTCAGTTCCCCCTTTTGCTAGCGTGTCGGTCAATAGACTTCCACTCCGCAGTGACCCGGGACCCAAATCAAGAATACCCTGTTTCCCGTTCCGAGTTTGTTGAGGAGGTGCATGCAGCTCCATACCAGTCTTGAATCAACCCGACTGGAGCACAGTGCTTTCAATGCAGCCTGGCTGTCTGAAAAGATTTTTATAGATCTGTTTGTCAGGGGCCTTTTGATTAGTTCCCTGACTCCCAGCTCTATGGTAATCATTTCTGCTTGGAAGACTGTGGTATACCTCCCAAGGTTGACTGAAATTTCAACTCTTGGATTGGTACCCACTACTCCCGCTCCTGCCCCCAGTTCAGACTTAGAGCCATCTGTAAATAGCGCAAGATCAGAGGGTGATATAAAATCGTCCCTCCTCCATTCATCCCTGCCGGGGAAAGGCCGTTATAAGATCGCTCTATATGCGCTTGGGGAACCATATAGTCCGAGACCATTCCGAGTACATGATGATGGGTAATTTCACCCATTATACCCGTTGTGTCTGGACCTAGTTCCGTTTTGTCAGATCTGCCGGTTGATAGCAGTCTGTAGGCGACCACTTTTGCAACTCTTTCCACCTCAATGTGCAGAGGTGTTAAGTTTAGAAGGGTCTCCATGGCTAACGTTGGTGTGGTAGACATGGCTCCAGTGATGGCCAAACAGGCGGTGGTGCGTTGCACCGCCGCCAGCCTGACTCTGGCTGTCCGTTGTAGGCATGTCTGCCACCAGACAACCATGGGTTTGACCACCGTCTGATATATCCAGTAGATCAGTTTAGGACTAATGCCCCAAGATTTGCCGCAAATCCTTCTGAGTGTCCAGAGGGCGAGGCGGGCCTTTTCGATTCTGTTATCCAGGTGAGAGTTAAAGGTGAGTCTTTTGTCCAATATAAGACCAAGATATTTCACCTCCTCTGCAAACTGGATTGACTCACCCGCTATTCTAGGTAAGCAGAGCTTGTTTAGTTTCCGTCTATTGGTGAACGGAACGACAACTGTTTTAGGGGGGTTTATCGACATTTGTTCCCTCCTGCACCAGCTGTTGATTGTGTTCAAGGCTTGTTAAAGAAGTTCAGAGATGGTCCTTTCATACTTCCCTCTGACTACAATAACGAGATCGTCCGCATAGCACTGCACGTACACACCACTGATGGAGAGCTCCGTTCAGCAGGTCATCACCAAGTTAGCGGCTATGTTCTATTATCAAAGTATTTTCATATTTTCAAAATAGATGCACTTAAATGCATGAGAAAACTGCGAATCTAAGAGGTGAAATCAGAAGATTTATATTACCTGACCCGACGTCCCTTGCCTTCACTTCGATAGTCCAAGTCCCTTGACTGCAGTCCGAAAATATAACCTTAGAACAATCACTCAAAAAGTTATAATCCATGTATGGTTCGGTTACGTCATTTATGACCCTTCCTACATCGACTATAATTTTCTTCTCAATTATCTCTGTTCCAGTTCTAGCGTACATCGTTATCTCGTCCTCGTACGTCCCAGGTCTTGTGTTCATGGTTAGAGTGGATGTGGCAGATTGTAGTGGTGCAAGGGTCAGATACCTGAAAGTAACATGCCATGTTCGGCCAAGTAGAGAATGTGAGAGACGGAAAAGGTGGGGGGGAGGGCAGCTTACGGCATTGCCAGAAGTAGCAGATTATCTCAAATACTTTTTAAACCTTTTATTGTTCCGAAATATTTATACTGTTGTACTTTAATAACTATATACCCGCCACTTTCGGTTGTCTTACGATTCCGGATTTTTTCCAAAAGACTGGAAAACAGCTTGCATCCAGCCGGTGCCAAAAAAGGGATCCAAAACTGATCCGACCAACTACAGACCTATAGCTCTGCTTTCTGTAATCAGTAAAGTGATGGAGAGATGCGTCAACCAAGAGCTCATTAAATACCTAGAGCTCCATCACTTAATCAACGACAGACAAAATGGATTCCGACACCAAAGATCAACTGAAGATCTCCTGGCTTACATCACACATGTGTGGAGCAAACTCATCCAGTCATTTGGCGAGGCTCACGTCGTTGTTCACGATATTTCAAAGGAATGCGATCAACTGTGGCATGCAGCTCTCCTAAACCAGCTCCCGTCTTATGGGCTCCCTGTTAAGCTCTGCGGTTGGCTCGCAGACTTCCTCTCAGGTCGGAAAATCCCTGTCGTGGTAGACGGCTTTTCCTCTACTTTCCATAGCATCAATGCCGGGGTTCCGCAGGGATCGGTATTGGCTCGGACATTGTTTCTGCTTCATATTAATGATCTACTCTCTAGCACTACAAACCCAATCCACAGTTTTGCGGATGACAGTACGCTGCATGCAGGCACCATGAGCAATAGACCGATCTCTGTGGTCGAGCTGGAACGCAGAAGACTAGCTGTGGCAGCTTCACCTTCAAAGGATCTCGATACCATTACCGCTTGGGGGCTTAAGAATATGGTTAAATTTAATGCCTCCAAGACCCAGTATTGTACGCTATCAAACTAGAAGTGCCCAAGCCAACACCAGGTTCTAATGAACAACCAGGCTCTGTCAAGGAGTCACTCATTCAAGCTGTTAGGAGTCAACATAACAGAAAATCTGATCTGGCACGAACACGTCGCGTCAATTGCAACAGCTGCTGGTAGAAAGCTTGGGTACCTATTTAGAGCCAGAAAGTATTTCTCACGATGTAACCTCCTCACGCTATATAAAGCCCAGATAAGACCTTGCCTGGAGTATTGCTCTCATGTCTGGGGAGCTGCTGCCCCTACTACCCTGTCTATACTAGATGCCGTCCAGAGAAGGGCAATTCGACTAATTGGCGATCCGGCCTTAACGCGCCACCTTCACCGGCGTGTTGTTGATGACCTCTCACTCTTCTACCGATATTCCAACGGAATCTGCTCCTCTGAGCTATCCTCTATCGTTCCGCCGCTCACTGCTCCTATCAGATGTACCCGTGCGACCGCTGCATCTCATCCTAAGACGGTCGTTCTTCATACATCAAGAACTGAGCGGTACAACCGCACATTTATTCCCAGGGTGTCCAAGGCTTGGAATGGACTGCCAGAAGATGTATTTATTGGGCCTGCGGGTATTGGCCCATTCAAATATCGCGTTAGCAAACTTCCCCTAACATAACCCTTTCACAGCAGCCGCGGTACTTTGGTATTTAGGCCCTGCCTGCGCGGTCTGCTCAGTTATAAAAAAATATATTTTAATAGAAAATATGTACATGTTGTGAAAGTACGTGATGTAGAGTATTTTTATCATCGCTAGCGCCCCAGAAGTAAATAATAAAATATACAGTGTGTTCTATTAATAAAAATCGGGGATATTTGTTTGAAAATTTGGAAAAATAATTTATAACTTGGCAACGTCGCAAACGCGAAAAAAAAAAATTACAATGCGAGATAGGGTATTAGTAGATATTTCGATTTAAAATAAAACATACAGGCTGTTACATTTAAAAAAACAAAGTAAAATGGCCTTCAAATTGCCGTAATTTAAAATTCTGCAAAAACACATTGCTGGTAACATCAAAAATAATATTCACTTAATATTCAAGTAACTCCCTGTATAATATTATTAAGAGAAGTTAAAGGAATATATCAATTTGGACGTATTACTTGCGACCTTGCAAATCCGGAAATTAATTATAACTTGGCAACGTCGCAACCGATCCCAAAAATATTTTAGGGTTAAAGGGTGGAAACCAGAAAAATTAAAAAAAAAGTTATTGTTCCGTATAAAAAAATCAAGTTGATCACTATCCTACTTCCCATCTGGCCAGGATGGGATCCGGCAGCAGTTTTGTGGGTCCGAAACCAGCCTTAGGACTATCTGCAAACTTGATTAGGAAAACAACTGGAGAGTGGATCCAGAATCAACACTCTCTGAGATGGAACAACATCTCTGGTCATCTCCGTCAGGCTCGGGAATTAGCAGGGCCTGCAGAGAGAATAGGACGATTTTCTCTCTCTCTGGATAGGAGTAACTTGAGATTGCTAGTAGGCCTACTAACGGGTCACAACACCTTCAGGCGTCACTTGTTCGTGATGAGAGTGGTCAACCACCCAACGTGCACGTGGTGTGGTGAAGAGGAAGAATCCTCGGCACACATCTTGTGTCGCTGTGAAACCCTGGGTTATCACAGGCAGACTATGCTGGGCTCAAGAACCTTGGAACCAATAGAGATAAAACGGATAGGACCTAAGAATTGCCAAAAGGGCAGGTCTTAGGAACTAGCGCGGATAGAGGCGCAAAAGGGCGTATCGTGTGGCCTATGCACCAGCCACATTCCGTGCTGGATAGCCTCTGGTCCTTATTCATCCATCCTACCTTCCCGCAACACCCTGTATATTTCAAAATATTTTTCGGATATGCGTCTTAAGTAACCAAATAACTTTGGTATTTGACATTTTCTTCTATCAAGTACACCTTGCGAGATATCGAAGAATTACACACTAAATGGAATGTAGAAGGGCAAATGAGCACAAGACAGAAAGACACTACATACCATGGTTTAAGAGACTGCAAAATACGTTTTTGACCTTGACATTGTAGGTTAACATCCAAAGCGGAGTTTTTGTTGTTCGTAATCTTGAATACTACGACAGCTGTCCTTCCTCCCTCCGAAATTATCATCTCAGAACCTTGGGCCACGTTGATCAGTAGTGTTGGCATTTGAAATATTTCACTGTTCACTTGGTTGTACATATTCACCAGTGCAGCGTGAGAAGAACCACCTAAAACTTTTGAAATATTAGTAGGTTTTGAATTAAGAAAAAAAGTACTTTTTTGTGATAAATGGAAAGATCATACATGAGTTTTATAACAAAACTGTTTTTGTTTTTTTTTTCGCAATAATTCAAAAGTTATATCAAAATAAAAACGGGTTTTTGAATCAAGTACCGAAAACACGCCGACGGCTCCCGAACCCGTGTGACGTCACTATGGCGGTCAGGATGCTCCTTTGACCAACGACGTCCTACTCCGATACTAGATTCTAGATTCCCAACCAATCGCGAAAATACGTACTGGTAAACTGGTAACTATTGGATATTTTTGTTGCAACACAGTCGATGAATGAAGTTTGCAGCTCGAGACGAAGTCTACGATCGAAATACATATGTTTTTGAATGTTTTTAGTGTTCAGTGAGAACTGTCAGTTAAAAGTGATAAATGAGACGAAATAACTGTGTCAAAAATGAGCTGTACCATAAAAAACAGTTAACCAGTGGTGTTTGAAAAGCAGCGTCAATGTTTACAAAGAAAAAATGGTATTATTCATACAATATTCGTTATTAGAGGTACTCTAGGTTTACTAATTTCAGCCTTGTTACTATAATCTAGTGTAAATCAAAGTATCAGTTCATCTTACTATATCCATTTTCATTACTTAGCGAAGGTTGTTCTTTTATACTAAATACGGTAGCATTCCATAATTCCACATCTATCATCTTGTCATGCTCTTCAATTGCAGCATTGCTTGATTTTTCAGTACTCTTCTCGAAAATAACCCTTCCATCATTTTTTGACCTCAGATAATCTTCTACGGAAGCATTAGTTGATGAACCTGAAAAATAACTGATTTATATAATTACGCCGAAACTCCTGTGAAAGTGCTCTATTACGTGAGCAACCGAGCTAATTCAGAAGAGTTATATGTAGAGGCAGGATTAAAAATCATAAAAAAGTTAAAATAAGCGCTGAAAAACCATCCAATTTTACACAAAAAGCATGGAATACGCATAAACACGGCATAAAAGTGAAATCAAAATTGATTGTTTTTATATAAAATACACAAGAAGGACAGACAAATATAAAAATAAACAAAGTCTCTATTGAACAACAAAACGGAAAGAAAAATAATTTCTTTTAGAAACAAGAAATAACTAATTGCTGATTTAGATGTTCCATAGTAAAGTTCTGTCTTCTATCACTTAAAATATTTTTGTAGTCGGAAAAAGTCCTTTCTATGTCAATACTTGTTATGGGCGCATATTTAAGTCACGCCATATTTTAGTAAGCTTTGTCATGGCCACCCGTGCCTTGTTGAATGCGCCGTCGAATCTCATTCTCACAGCTACCTGAACTGTCGATCAAAGAACCGAGGTACACAAAACTTTGAACTACCTCACAACGGCCTATTGACTTTATTTCTCGATGGTTGTCATGCTCTGTATCAACGATAATAACCTTGGCCTTGTTGTAATTAATACGTGTTGTTCTAAAACGTTCAATAGAGGTACTAGTCCTTCCTGAGAAGCAGCAATAAGGGTTGTATCGTCAGCAAATCTTAAGTTAGATATTTTGCTTCCGCCAATAGTTATAGCGCCATTCCAGTTGTCCAATACCTGTCTCATCACAAATTCAGAGTAAATGTTAAATAACATCGGAGATAATACGCATCCCTGACCAACTCCTTTTCTGGTTGCTGTTTGACCAGACAGGTTACCATCAATTCTTACACGATCTGAGCTAGACTCATAGAGTTGCTCTATGAGAAATACTAAGTGGTATGGGACTCAAATGGAGATAAGGATTTCCCAAAGTTTAGGCCACTTTGCATTATCAAACGCCTTAGAATAGTCCGCAAAGCATCTAAAAACGGGAAAATAATGCTCTCTGGCTTTTTCAATAATCTGTCATAAGTTTAAGATCTGTTCACGCGTACAGCGTCCTTTTACGAAACCTGCCTGCGCCTCAGAAATTTGCCAGCCAATAAAACCCTCCAAACGAGACTGTAAAATATATAGTAGAACCTTGCTTGCATGAGATATTACTATGATGCTGTAATTATTATTAATTATTATTTATTGTATCCAGTGTTGAGTAGCAGTACCGCAACCATTGCGTCATATGGGATACTGGTCCTTATCACCTGTTTCCTTAACATATAAAATGGTAGGATATTCCCAAGATCACGGTGAAAGGTGATCAGATCAAAGTCCAGTCAGATCATTACTCACGCGCAAATTACCGTCTAAATATTTGCTTATGACTAAGTTTGCTCAGATTGGGTGCGTTCACTCATTGTTTCCTCTTTGTGTTCAATCATGGCCGACTCTACACTAGGCCGGAGCCTTAGATGGGGCAACGTGGCTTAGCTGTCAAATAGTGGCCCTATAGTTTCAGAATAATTATTACATTTTATATGTATTAGAGTTCATCTCGGTTGATAAATTAAGAAAAATACTTTTTAGAACTACTACTACTAATACCACTTACATCTGATGTCTGTTTCATCACAGTCAGACACTACAAAATAAAAATAAACGCCACCTGTTTCCTGCCGACACTTCCATTTCCACTTAAATGAACACTCAATTTACTTTGTAAATTATCACTTGAGGTAGAAAAATTCACTATTAGGTCACTGTGAAGCCATTCATGCTGGTCTTGATTTCCCTTTCACTATCAAATGCTTTCGTAGGTATGCCCCAGGCCATGCCCAGATGAGTTCTATTAACTGTATTTTTCTGTGATATTTGGGAGGTCCAGAAAACATTATAGGTACCACATTGTGCTTTAAAATAGGTCTTATCCTTTGAAATGTTTGTCAATTATTGTCTTTATCCTTATAAATATAACCAGCCCTTCCGAGGAATACCTTTCACCCACTTCTGTTTATGTCCCTTATCGGACGCACAATTGCTAGTGCAACCTGGTACTACACACTTTGCATGCATCTTTTTATCTTCATAGTTTCATTTGTGCAGGTAAATAAGTAGAAACCCATTCAAAATCACCTTGCAACGTTCTTTTTAATCTGGAATAAGGTTATGTTGGGCCATGGTTTGGTAGTCCTCTACTCATGCCTCTACTGGGCTGCAGCCTGGTACTACACGCTTTGCAGGCATCTTTTTATCTCTATAGTTTCGTTTGTGCAGGTAAATAAGTAGAAACCCATTAAAAATCACCTTGCAACGTTTTTTTTAATCTGGAATAAGGTGATGTTGGGCCATGGTTTGGTAGTCCTCTACTGGGCTGCAACCTGGTACTACACGCTTTGCAGGCATCTTGTTATCTTTATAGTTTCGTTTGTGCAGGTAAATCATTAGAAACAAATGAATAATCACCTTCCAACCATATTTTCTGCACCTGGAAGAATACACATGACATAACAACAAATGAAAACACGGCCTGATCTCCAACGTTGCCATATTTCAATGCTCCGGCCTAGTGAGTAGAGACGGCCATGGTTCAATGCGATGCAACTAAATTGCGTCCAGAATCAATTTGAACATAACAGGAGTTACGTAAATGTATGTATATTTGCTTAGAATCAACGAGTAAATAAATAGGTACGAGGCAGCAAGGTCAGAATTTTTTAGATTTCCACTGGAACTGACGTCCGTTACCCTATCGTTCAAAGTCTGAGATATCGGTCGAAGAGAGGTCTGAACGTATGATTTCCGCCTGCTTTCTGGCTGACGTGCCAGTATCGTAGTCGCTAACATCGCGCCTTGTGCTTTGATTATTTATTCTAGGCAGTGTATTGTGAACGACCGGTAAGTGAGATATTTAGACACTTAGACTTTTCTTAAGATCACCCATTTATTATTTTAGAAAAGTTTTGAAACCGTCGGTTATTGGTTAATATATGTATGAATATCTACAGGGTGAGTTTTTAGTACCGGCTCGGTCGATAACTCCACTACTGTAGAAAAAAGTTGTATATAAAAGTTGTAGCCACGGATATGCTCCTTGCTCAGAAAATATTCAGATTTAGACAGGGTGATCCATAACTACGTGGTGATGCAAACATGCATTTTTTTTAAACGAGACACCCTATATATTATTCCTTATTCAAATTCTACTAACGATTTCCGTTCTTCCAATATAGGGTATTGTTACATTATACAGGGTATTTCAAAAGTTACGACTATTTTTATATCCAAATCGCTGTGATGAATCAAAAATCATTTTTTTTTTAAAATCGGCTATGAAAAAAGCCCGCGACGCATATTCGTATACAGGGTGATGTAGTATGCAAAATCTAGATTTTCTCTCTTTTTTTAAATGTAACCCCCAATATTTTATTATACCAAAGAATTACTTTTAATATGCTCTTTCATCCTTGTATAGCACTTGTTATGGCTGCATTCATTAGTTTCTGAGATATTTCGAATTTTCTACAAATTTTAAATATACCTCATATTTGTTTACTCAAATTTATTTATTTTGAGAAAATACTATCAAATTTTATTTTTGCTCAACAAACAACTACAATATAAGGTCATAATAGTACTTGATCAAGTCAAAACACTGAATTAACGAGATAATATAGGTCAAGTGTGCTGAGGAAACAATCTTATATAGACGTCATGCACAATAATTATCAAGCAGATCTACCAGGTAGGCTATGAAATATTAAACGACATTGTCCAAATAAAACGATTCTTCAATCTTTCAAACGCATTAGTTTTAGAGTGCCTCCGTTCTGGATATTGCTGTTCATAGTTTATATATTCTATAGGCAAGTAGGCAATTTCTCAAAAATTCTCCTAAATACCCTCAATGGAAAAATTAATTTTTAAATCTAGTTTTTCACACAGCACGGAATTTTTGAGCAGGTTATGAAAACTGTCAATTTTTCAAAACCTACCTGATAAATCTGCTTGATAATTATATACTGGATGAGCTCGGTAATCCAAAGAGACTATCCTCCATTTCTTCGATGAGAATGCTTACATTCTTCGGACATATTCACAGAAGCGATAATATGGAGAGACTTGTAGTTCAGGGTCATGCCCCGAGTGGGCGGCGCCATGGCCGTTCCCCTACACGCTGGGTGGATACGACGAAACAGTTGCTAGATATGAGTATCAAGAGCGCCACTGAACTGACAGTAAATCGCGAACGATGGCGAGCTACAGTTCTCAAAACTATTGATAATATTCGTGTCGGCAATACTCTAGCTCCGACTTAATGCATTTTACGAGTTCACAACATGTCTGTTAAGACATTGTGACTATGATGATGATTGTAATTGTTACTATTCTTCAATTTGCATAATTTATCTTAACTAAAATCAAGATTTCTCAATCAGTTTCTAGAGCTGCAGTTTTAATAATCTGTTGCCGTGCATAGAAATATTAAAAAACAGATTTTTTAACTAGTTATAATAAATATTTGAATATAGCAAATGTTAAACAAGGTAAAACGATTTGAGAGAAATGTTATTAAATAGATTAATTTGTAAATTTCACATACACTATGGACTATTTAGCGATTATATTTCGGTTTGGTTATTTACTTGTTAGATTGTTCGTTCATCAATCACATTCATTAAAGCTCTCAAATAGGATGTAGTAATCAATATAATGATAACATTATCGGGCGGTTTAGTTATATCAACAACAAATGACTAATTAAATTGTGACATAACCGTTTTGGTACTCGTCATATTTTATTTACTGAAAATAAATTATTGATGACAAACATATTTACATCAAAAATTTATATCATAATATTGATCCTGGATGCATAAATTCTAGAAATAAACATGAAAGAAATTCATTCATAAATATTCTACATAGATCGAGATCGATGCACTTATGTGCTAGCATAACATAATAGAATAACTGCCATTATTTTAAACAAAATATCTCTGCCGCCCTTCAGAAGTTGGCAAGACATAAGAAGGTGACCCTACTGTGGGTCCCCGGACATATTGGTGTACCGGGTAACGAGAGAACGGACCGATTAGCTAGGATAGGGGCCAGCAGCCCCTGCATCGGCCCAGAACCTATGCTGGGAATTAGTAGACGCCAGGTCAATGTGGCCCTGGACAACTGGGCCTACAAGGAACTGGCGAAAGTCTGGTTAGAGAGAGACGACTGCAGGCAAGCCAAAAGATTCATAGCAGGCCCTGATAGGGGCCGAACGCAATGGCTTTTGAATAAAGGCAGAGAGACGCTCAACCTTCTGGTGGGGGTTCTCACTGGCCATTGCCGGCTGAATAGACATCTGTCACTTATGAGAGTGGTAGGGGACCCCATTTGCTCCAGATGCTGGGAGGAGGACGAGACAGCGTTCCACTTCCTGGGCAGATGTGCAGTTTATCGCAACCTTAGGGTTCAGATATTCGACACGACGGAGTTTGGGGAGGAGCCACTATATTCAGCTAAATGGTAGGACATACTGACTTTCGTCAGGAGGTCTGGTAGGTTCGACATGGAGCTTTCTAGGGTGTAGAATTTCAGTGTTTTCAGTGATTGGTTCAGTGGGGTTGGCAAAAAGGGCCAAAGGTGGCCTACTTGCCTGGCTTCGCCTCCCCATCACTACTACTACTTAAACAAAATATTATTTATTGAAATTAGATGTTTACATTTAATTTCAGATAGATGGACTATAAAAAAAACTTTAATGTGTAAATTATGATAAGCCGAATAATGTCATCGAAAATCTAATGTAGAGGAGGAAGAACAAGATACCAATTTTTGAACTCGTATCAGCACATAATTACATCTTTTATAGAATATTTGTAATTAACAATATCGCTTAGGCCAGATGAAAAATAACGGATTTACGTTATTTCAATATTACATTGTGATGCTTATTGTATAGGACGCTCTTCCCTAATCTATGATATACAGGGTGTCCCAAAAGTCAACGTCAAGCCGCAACGAAGTGACAGGATTGGTTGTAACTATCATGAGAAAAATCAGAAAAAAATCTATCCCATGCAGTCTGAAAATTATAGGCATTTAAGAAAACCTAGAAAATTGGTCAAATTATAACAATTTTTCTTTTATTGTGTGGTTAACTTTTATTATTTTTGTTCATTTAAACTTTGGAACCGTAACCCTAAATAACATTTCTAGAAGCACAGTAAAAAGTAATGACATTATTGCCCCAAGTTTTCTAGAATGAAGACTATTTATTAAGCTATGAATTTAAAATTTTCAAAGTTTGCCGACTTTGAAAGGCCCTCCTTTAAAAAAAATGTACTAAAGTGCCTTGGCAAGTGCCATTAACGTTGGCGCATTTAACCAGGATTGTAAAACGGTACAATACTTGTTAGTTTCATACTATAGAAAAAACGAGTAAAAAAATAGAAACCTCAAGTAACCCGATTTTTGCTAAGGTCAGATGTTCTTTATTCGCACAAGCTTCTGGTAGGTTCTTAATTTTACGGCAAAATGATGAGAGAGGTGGATACTGGATAGCGGACATGTTTGCCAAGAGTGAGCGAGACAGATAGTGACGCCACTTTTAGCAAAGTCGGCAAAAATAAGTAAAATTAACAATATAATGTATAATCTTGTCCTAGCTTAGTTTAGGTTTATTGGATTAGAAGTCAGATAGGGAAATAACATTTTTTATTACAATAAAAGTTCAAATTATGTACCATCAGCCTAGGTTTTTTTTAAATGCCCATAATTTTCACACTGATTTTTCTCATGATAGTTACAACCAATCCTGTCACCCCGGCTTGACGTTGAGTTTTGGGACACCCTGTATATCTAATAATTGAACTTCCAAAGTTTTCTTGAAGTAACAGCAAAGGCCAATGTGAATGAAGTCTTTGAAGTTATCTTCAAAGTTTATTTTTGATTTCAGCAAACATTATAGGATTTTTTTCAAACAAAAAAAATTGTTCGTTTGAATATTTAGACACTCTGGATGTTTAATATATGCAGGGTGAGTTTTTAGTAACGGCTCGGTCGATAACTCCACTACTATAGAAGACAGCGAAAAAAGTTGTATATAAAAGTTGTAGCCACGGATATGCTCCTTGCTCAGAAAATATTTAGAGTTATACAGGGTGATCCATAACTACGTGGTGATGCAAACATGCATTTTTTTAAAAGAAACACCCTATATATTATTCCATGTTCAAATTCTACTAATGATTTCCGTTCTTCCAATATAGGGTAGTGCTACATTATACAGGGTATTTCAAAAGTTATGACCATCTTTATATCCAAATCGCGGTCAAATGAACGTACTGTATATAAAAAGTAATGAATCAAAAATTATTTTTTTCACACGAAAAGATCAAAAATATCCTCTAGTTTTAAAATCGGCTATAAAAGAAGCCCCCGACGCATATTCTTATACAGGGTGATGTGGAATGCAAAATCCAGATTTTCTCTTTTTTTTTTAATTTAACCCCCAATATTTTATTATCCCAAAGAATTGCTTTTAATATGCTCTTTCATCTTTGTATAGCACTTGTTGTACCTACGTCCATCATTTTCCGAGATATTTCGATTTTTCTGTAAATTTAAAATATAGCTTCTATTTGTGTACTGAAATTTTTTCGTTTTGACTAAGTACTATCTAATTTGTTTTTTATTTAACGAACAACTAAATTATAAGGTCATGATACTGTTTGATGAAGTCGAAACCCTAAATCATCGAGATAATAAAGTCAAGTATGCTGAGGAAACAATTTTGTAGGCGTGATGCATAAATTATCAAGCAGATTTATCAGGTAGGCTTTGAAAAATTGACAGTTTTCATAACCTGTTCAATAATTGCGTACTGTGTAAAAAATCAGCTTTAAAAATTAATTTTTCCATTGAGGGTATTTCGGAGAATTTTTGAGAAATTGTCTACTTGCCTCTAGAATATATCAACTATGAACAGCAATATCCAGAACGGAGACACTCTAAAACTTATGCGTTTGAAAGATTGATGAATCGTTTTGTTTGGACTGTGTCTTTTAATATTTCATAGCCTACCTGGTACATTTGCTTGATAATTATGCATGACGTCTATAAAATTGTTTCCTCAGCACACTTGACCTATATTATCTCGCTAATTCAGTGTTTTGACTTGATCAAGTACTACTATGGCCTTATATCTTAGTTGTTTGTTAAGCAAAAATAAAATTTGATAGTATTTTCTTAAGATAAATAAATTTTAGTGAACAAATGGGAGGTATATTTAAAATTTGTAGAAATATCGAAATATCTAAGAAACTAATGAATGCAGTCATAACAAGTGCTATACAAAGATGAAAGAGCATATTAAAAGCAATTCTTTGGTATAATAAAATATTGGCGGTTATATTTAAAAAAAGAGAGAAAATCTAGATCTTGCATTCTACATCACCCTGTATATGAATATGCCTCGCGAGCTTTTTTTATAGCCGGTTTTAAAACTAGAGGATATTTTTAATATTCTCATCTAAAAAAATATTTTTGATTCATTACTTTTTGATATACAGTACGTTCATTTGACCGCGACTTGGATACAAAAATGGTCATAACTTTTGAAATACCCTGTATAATGTAACAATACCTTATATTGGAAGAATAGAAATAGTTAGTAGAATTTGAATATGGAATGTGTCTCATTTAAAAAAAATGCACCACGTAGTTATACTGTATAAACCTAAATATTTTCTGAGCAAGGAGCATATCCGTGGCTACAACTTTTATATACAACTTTTTTCGCTATTTTCTACAGTAGTGGAGTTATCGACCGAGCCGGTACTAAAAATTCACCCTGCGTATGTTACAGTGAGACATTTCGCTCTATTTCCGCTTGACTCACCCGACATCTTACAGTCACCTGATATCATCGGCTCCTTGAGAGCAAAAATGTCGACATCGTAATATTCGCCCCCTGCGCCCTGAAGATCGATACGCCACTGTCCGGCGGCGCCGTGTGTCGACGCTGACGTCACGCCGTCTAAATAGATCTCCCTCAGTCCTTGTTTGCTGCGCGCTGCCGAACAACCGCCGAATCGTGAGACCTGCTCATTGTTCTGAATGTTCACTGTGTAACCTGTAAATGCCTTTGGATTTGTAGGAACGTCTTCAATCAGACACTTGTAGATATGAGAAATTCGTAAGTTTCCATCACTTGAGCCACATCCTAAGCTTTGGGAAAATATCCCCCTTAGGACCGGTTTGTCAATGTCCAGTTAAATATTTATCTGCAAGATAACAGCAACTGTTAGATAAATTGTTTAAACAATTGAAGGCTAAACTTACGAAGTCACGTAAATCTTATCTGACAGTTGTATCCATAGCAACGCTATCTGGCATCAGATACCTATCTGACACTTTAACTGGACATTGAGAAACCGGCCCTTAGTTCGTTAGTTTAGTCGGTTTTGTTGTAGTTTTTGATGCATGCTGTATTCGAAGTTATTCTGGTCCACTCTTCCTGAACGATTATACCAGGGCTTCCCAATCTTTTTCAACCCGTGGCGCATTTTCGAGTTTGGCATTTTGTCACGGCGCCCTACCTTAGACAGCTATTTGAAATAGATACTGTCGAAACAGATAGGTATCTACAATAATAGTAGACACAAAAATTAAAACTTCCTCAATAGGAAATGAAGTTGATCTTATTATATTTATAAGAATTCAGAATTGAAACAGAAAACAAAAAGAAAGACTAAAGAAAAACAAAAATAGAATACGACAGTCAAATTAATGTGACGATTGAGCTTGGTGATCCCCGCATAGTTTTTCAAAACGGGGAATAAAATTCGACACTGCGACTCTCATTTCTTGCTCCTCATTGATCCTTGAGCGATATTTGTTCTTGATTACAGCTACGGCTGGTTTGGCATTTTGTCACGGCGCCCTACCTTAGACAGCTATTTTAAACAGATACTATCGAAACAAATAGGTATCTACAATAATAATAGACACAAAAATTAAAACTTCCTCAATAGGAAATGAAGTCGATCTTATTATATTTATAAAAATTCAGAATTGAAACGGAAAACAAAAAGAAAGACTAAAGAAAAACAAAAATAAAATACGACAGTCAATGAATGTGACGATTGAGCTTGGTGATCTCCGCAAAGTTTTTCAAAACGGAGAATAAAATTCGACACTGCGACTTTCATTTCTTGCTCCTCATTGATCCTTGAGCGATATTTGTTCTTGATTACAGCTACGGCTGAAAATCCAGCTTCATATAAATAATAAATAAATTGCGAACGGAATAAAAATTCTTAAAGCTTTTGAAGTTAGGTTTGGATATTCATTTTGAATCGATAACCAAAAGTCCACCAAATCGGATTTGGAGAATTCTGGCGAAGCTTGCGTATGAAAGGGATCTTGGATCCACGCAAGTGTTTCGGCATCATCATCTGCAAAGTATTCCGAAAACCATTCAGTGAGCTTCCATAAGTGTTCCGTGAAAAGGGCCATCAGGTCTTGTGAGACAACCAGTTCAGTGGATGGAATGGAATGATTTATACAAATGTGGAAAGCAATCTTGACCGCCGCCTTCATTCGTCTTTTTTATCCAAACTTATAGTTTCTTCCTTTGTTGAGCGTTGTAATCTTCTCCAGTAGTTTCAAAATGTGGCGAGCGTGAGAATAGGTATTGTTGCTTTTTAGGCACCCACAAATATTTGTGCTTTAGACTTAGAGGATCGACTCACGGCGCCCCTCTTTACTTTCTACGGCGCACCAGGGCGCCGCGGCGCACAGGTTGAGAACCCCTGGGTTATACAGTAGTTGGACAAAGTATTCAAGTATAACCTGTTGACGTAGATTAACGATTCTAGCGATAAAATTTCAATTTTCCCAACTTCAGAATGTTTGTTTTTGATAGCATTTAGATGGTCACCGTATCTTGTTGCTCTATGTGTTTAACAACTGATACATTGTGGAAACGTGTTGGATCAAATACTTGTAGGTAGGGAAAAAATGGAGTCAAGTTGATTGACTCAGTATTTCCCACACATAATGATACCATTTTATAGTTTTCCTATTGCATGAAGCTATATGTAGTCTGAAATCCCCTTGCAACCAAATGATCGCCCACCCACCCGCAATATACATAGAACGAAATTAAGCAACACTCGTGTATACAGGGTGTAACTTTTAAGGATGTCCACACCTATACACATGGTTCCAAAAACGAACCGTTACGGAGATAACGCTACCGAAAGTTATCCTTGCTGACGCTTGAAGTTAGGCAATTCATTCAACGCCTCGTAATTGGCAGAGGAGAGAGGGGGTGACGGATCAGCTGCTAAGACAGATTCGGCTTGTCAACATTTAATCGTCATGGCCAAAATGTCAAAAGTAAACCAAACAAACAAAACAAAAAAAACATTGCAAAAAAACAACAACAAAAAACACCGAGATCGGCCAAAAATCAGTGAAGGAGAGGCTCCACGTGGCCATCGTCTTCTTGCTCGCACAATCTGGCTCGATGGATGACCGATGCAGTGGCAGCGTTGATTACCTGTGGCTGCTCCCTGACATCTCCAGCTGCTGCAATGATGCGTGCAATCAGCTCTTCTGCTGTGTGCGGTGCACCCCTTGGTAGACAAGTGCTTCCAACCCCACAGGAAAAAATCCAGGGGATTGAGGTCCGGAGACCGCGCCGGCCACGGTACTGGCCGCAAGGCGTCGAATTAATTGCTTAACTTCAGGCGTCAGAAAGGACTACTTCCGGTAGCGCTACCTCCGAAACGGTTCGTTTGCGGACCCATGTTGCTTATTAAAAAATGATCAGCTCAGCAAGATCTACACGGTAATATAGGTGTGGACATCCTTAAAAGTTACACCCTGTATGTATACAAAATTCTAATCCCTTGGTTTTTGTAATAGGCAAGCCAATGTTCTGGTAGACTTAAAAATGAATATGCCGCTGGGTATTTTTTCCATAGGTCAATGAACAAACTATTATGAGTACAAGAAATTTTTCAGTTTTACAACCCCCCACCCCCAACCGCCCCAATTTCACCCCCACCCAAAAAAGTAGAAAATGATCAGGAACCCCTAAAACGACTAAAAACAAAGTTTGAGCTGATACTATATTTTAGGTTTTTTTTATTATAGCTGCGCCGCCACTGACACAATTTTTCCAAAACATACGCGTTTTCCATCCTCGCCGCGGTAGTAATACTGTGTCCAAATTTCATTAAAATCAATTCAATAATTTTCGCGTTAGGCAATATAGAACGACCTAAAACAATACTCGTATCTATACATCACAAATTCTAAGTCCCCTCGTTTCTATAATGAGCAAGGCAATGTTCGGATGAACCTAAAAAAGTGTATTATGCCGCTAGGTTTTCCATTCACAGGTCAATGGACAGCCCATTATGAATACAACAAATTTTTCAGTTTTACAAACCCCGACCCCCCAACCACCCCGAATTCACCTCCACCCAAGTTTCAGGAATATTTAATCTTTTTGTTTTTTGCTATTTACTCCCCCGCTAATGCACCGATTTTCAAAATTTTAGCAACATTACCTACTAGGACCCCACAGCATATCGCTGCCCAAATTTCATCACAATCCATGCAGCGGTTACTGAGATTACGAGGGTAGGAGAACGCGACAGACAGACAGACAGACCGACAGACAGACAGACCGACAGACAGACGGACTGACATGGTTTTTCGTTATGTAGACATCATAAAACGCCCAAAACAGCTCAAACTTCGTTTTTAGATATTTTAGGGGTTCCTGATCATTTTCTACCTATTTTTGGGTGAGGATGAAATTTGGGTGGTTTGGGGGTGGGGGGTTGTAAAACTAAAAAGTCTGTAGCATTGATAATAGGCTGTCCATTGATCTGAGAAGGAAAGACATAAGGCATAAGGCAAGACTAAAGCTTCATGCTATGGGAAAATAATAAACTGGTACCACAGTAATGTGTGGGAAGTACTGAGTCAGTCAACTTGACTTCATTTTTTGTTTCCATTTTAAAGTTATTCAAAAGCAGTGGGTACCTACCGTTCGGTACAACAATAGCTCCTTCAATGTTTGAGGGCCTGAATTTGAAATACAGTCCCTTCACGTCGTTTCGTACTGGAAAAGGTTCTTTCCATGACCCATGGATGTTACTTCTCGATAATATAGTAGACTGAAAAAATCGTGTTTTATATGCTCACGTTATTTTATTTAATATTCTTATACTTACACTGTTTTCCTTCGTAAAGGGGACTACTGCTGAGTCCATATTGCTGAATAGGAATGCCCCTCCAGAATATTCACATAGATCAACCAATAAACTTATATCGACAGGTTTGGAATCCTTTGGTCCACCCCATATCACAAAAACCTGTAGGAAGATTATATTGTCGCAGTCGTCAATACAGAATACGTTAATTTTTATTGACTAATCACCCCTCAAAGGTAGTTTTTCTCTCACCATAATACAGGGTGGCCAATCGGGTGACGATAATAATTTGTTTTTAGATAGCCCGTATCGAGGCCTATCCGAAACACCCCCATGTATGTGTACCGATTATTGGTAGTTTTCGAGTTTTTTTTTTTTGAAAACTTAGAGATTTTCCAGTTTTTCCAAGAGATCGTCAAAAACAAAAACAAGAATGCTTTTTGGCTTTTATTTTTTTCTGCAGTTATACTCAGTATTGAGCCTATTTTAATATCCAATAAAGAGAACCTGTACATACGAACAATAATAATTAAGTACATTTTGGGGCCAAAGTTTGAAATCTCTGTTTTTAGTCAGGAGACCAAAACCTTCAAAATAAGATTCAAAATACTTATGCCTGGTTCTGGAGCTTCAAATTAATCTTAAAAACTTTGCAAGACATTGCACTTTCGAAATAATAATGAAAAAGTAGCACTTATAGGGACATTTTGCGCCGTACTTGGGTGTTAAAGGTAAAAAGGTGATAATTCACGAATTTCCAAAATGATTTAAAAAACTATTATTTTGCTTTATTTTGACAAATTAAAGAAAAAAACTCGTAACAACTAATAAACCCGATAACCATTGATGTTTTGATGACTTTTAATAAAAAAACTAATACCCAAATTGTGGTTTTTGAAGTGTTTTTGCTATGTACTATTGAACTTCTGCTAAATTAAGTTGTATGGAAAGTTAGCAAAGGAAAGGAATAATAAACAATAATCTGACTTCCAATTTCATGGCAGAATTACCTGGGAAGCGATGTCGTAACATACGCCATCCCTTTCTTTTGCGAACTCATGTCGGCGAAGCGCAGTTGTGTTAATTAATTTTCAGTAATAGGCAAGGCAATGTTCGGATGGACCTAAAAAGGTGATTAATATCGCTAGGTCTTTCTTGACAGGTCAGTAAACAGCCTATCATGAATACAAGTTTTTCAGTTTTTCAACCCCCCACCCCCCAAACACCCAAATCCCACCCCCACCGAAAAAAACGCAGAAAAAGAACCTCTAAAACACCTAAAAACGAAGTTTGAGGAATATTTGAAATTTTTGTTTCAATTACTCCGCCGCCCATGTACCGATTTCCAAAATTATAGCAGCATTACCTACTAAGACCCCACAGCATATTGCTGCCCAAATTTCATCACAGTCCATACAGCGGTTACTGAGATTACGAGGCTAGAAAAACGCGTACAGACAGGCAGACCGACAGACAGATCAACAGACATACCGACAGACAGACCGACAGACAGACCGACAGTCAGACAGACAGACCGACAGGCAGACCGACAGACAGACCGACAGACAGAACAACGGAAATGAGTGACGCGGATTTTCGTTATGTAGACATTATAAAACGCCAAAAACCCTATTATCTCAAAATCGATAATTTTCACGATAACAATCCTCCCCTCACCTATCGGTGTGGGAAGTAGAAGGGATGGCGTATGCTACAATAACGCTTCCCAGGTAATTCCGCCATGGAATTAAAAGTCAGATTGTTGTTTTATTATTCTTTTCCTTTGTTAACTTTCCATACTACTTAATTTAGCAGAAGTTCAACAGTACACAGCAAAAAGCACAGGTATTATTTTTTTTATTAAAAGTGATTAAAACATCAATCATTATCATGCTTATTAGTTGTTATGAGTTTTTTTTCTTTAATTTGTCATAATAAAGTAAAATAATAGTTTTTTAAATCATTTTGGAAATTCGTGAATTATCACCTTTTTACTTTTAACAGTCACGTACGGCGCAAAATGCCCCCATACGTGCTATTTTTTCATTATTATTTCGAAAGTGCAATATCTTGCAACGTTTTTAAGATTTGGTTGGAGCTCCAGAACCAGGCATAAGTATTTTTAATTTTATTTTGAAGGTTTTGGTCTCCTGACTAAAAACAGAGATTTCACACTTTGGGCCCAAGATGTACTTAATTATTGTTCGGATGTACAGGTTCTCTTTATTGGATATTAAAATAGGCTTAATACTGAGTATACTTGCTGAAAAAAATAAAAGCCAAAAAGTATTCTTGTTTTTGTTTTTGACGATTTCTTGGAAAAAATGGAAAATCTCTAAATTTCCAAAAAAAAAAAATCATAACTCGAAAACTATCAATAATCGGTACACATACATGGGGTGTTTTGGAAAGGTCTCGGTACGGGCTATCTAAAAAAAAATGATTATCGTCACCCGATTGGCCACCCTGTATAAGGTGACCATTCGTCCTGGATTTTGCGGGATTGTCCCGTTTTCAGACGAGCCATCCCGCATTTACATCGTGCCGGAAAATGTCCCGGATTTTATATATATTTTTTTGTATATATTTTTTTAATTTATAAAACAATTTCATCCCCACTCCACGGCTGACTCAGCGGAACATGGAAACACCACCGCTGACGCGTCATTTTGACGTCACATAACCCAAAGTGACATATAAATTTTGACATGTGACGTCACAATAACGGTGGCGGCGTTTCTATCTTTAGCTGTGACGTCACACAAGCAGTGTCCGGGCTAGATCTTTCTACGCGCCACGCCGTCCCGCATTGGCGTCAGAAAAAAATGGTCACTAATAAAATGGCAGCCATTTTGTTTGTTTGTTGTTTAATTGATGCAAAATTGTTGTACTAAATTAGACATATTTTTGGATGTCCTGATATTGAGAAGAAACATCGAATAGAAGTGTACAGAAAACAGGACACTACCTGCATTATACCTCAAACCATCCAACATCAACAAAGAAAGGAGTCATTCGAACCTTGGTCGATCGAGCCAAGAATATTTGTAACACACAACAAGGACTAGAAGAAGAACTACGTCAAATTAAAGATCTTTTTTTTATAACTGCGCAGACCGCGCAGGCAGAGCCTAAATACCAGAGTACCGCGGCTGCTGTGAAAGGGTTATGTTAGGGGAAGTTTGTTAACGCGGAATTTGAATGGGCCAATACCCGCAGGCCCAATAAATACATCCTCTGGCAGTCCATTCCAAGCCTTGGACACCTTGGGAATAAATGTGCGGTTGTACCGCTCAGTTCATAATGTATGAAGAACGACCGTCTTAGGATGAGATGCAGCGGTCGCACGGGTACACCTGATAGGAGCAGTGAGCGGCGGAACGATAGAGTATAGCTCAGAGGAGCAGATTCCGTTGGAATATCGGTAGAAGAGTGAGAGATCACCTACAACACGCCGGTGAGAAAGTGACCGAAGGTGGCACGTTAAGGCCGGATCGCCAATTTATAGTCGAATTGCCCTTCTCTGGACGGCATCTAGTATAGACAGGGTAGTGGGGGCAGCAGCTCCCCAGACATGAGAGCAATACTCCGGGCAAGGTCTTATCTGGGCTTTATATAGCGTGAGGAGGTTACATGGTGAGAAATACTTTCTGGCTCTAAATAGGTACCCAAGCTGTTTACCAGCAGCTGTTGCAATTGACGCGACGTGTTCGTGGCAGATCAGATTTTCTGTAATGTTGACTCCTAACAGCTTGAATGAGTGACTCCTTGGCAGAGCCTGGTTGTTCATTAGAACCTGGTGTTGGCTTGGGCACTTCTTGTTTGATAGCGTACAATACTGGGTCTTGGAGGCATTAAATTTAACCATATTCTTAAGCCCCCAATGGTATCGAGATCCTTTGAAAGTGAAGCTGCCACTGCCAGTCTTCTGCGTTCCAGTTCGACCACAGAGATCGGTCTATTGCTCATGATGCCTGCATGCAGCGTACTGTCATCCGCAAAACTGTGGATTGGGTTTGTAGTGCTAGAGAGTAGATCATTAATATGAAGCAGAAACAATGTCGGAGCCAATACCGATCCCTGCAGGAACCCCGGCATTGATGGAAAGAAAAGTCGTCTACCACGACAGAGATTTTCCGACCTGAGAGGAAGTCTGCGAGCCAACCGCAGAGCTTATCAGGGAGCTCAAAAGACGGGAGCTTGTTTAGGAGAGCTGCATGGCACAGTTGATCGAATGCCTTTGAAATATCGAGAGCAACGACGTGAGCCTCGCCAAATGACTGGATGAGTTTGCTCCACACATGTGCGATGTAAGCCAGGAGATCTCCAGTTGATCTTTGGTGTCGGAATCCATATTGTCTGTCGTTGATTAAGTGATGGAGCTCTAGGTATTTAATGGGCTCTTGGTTGACGCATCTCTCATCACTTTACTGATTACAGAAAGCAGAGCTATAGGTCTGTAGTTGGTCGGATCAGTTTTGGATCCCTTTTTTGGCACCGGCTGGATGCAAGCTGTTTTCCAGTCTTTTGGGAAAATACCGGAATCGTAAGACATCCGAAAGAGGCGGGTAAATATGGGAGCGAGCTCCGGTGCGCACTTCTTGACAACAATGGAGGGGATCATGTTGGGCCCATTCGCCTTATTAATGTCAAGTGACTGCAGCACCTTCCGAACTATTTTTGTTCTGAACGTTATTTCGCTCATGGCTTGGGGTACTCTCGGTACTTTTCGTAAATACACGAACAATATTTCCTACTTTTCAATTATGTAAGTTGCAATTTACATACGATTGAACGTCATGAGTCATATCAATTAACGCAAGTGGTTTTGCGGCTAATTTAATTTTTTGCAATTAATTACAGTTTAATTGGATACACAGGAAATTGCTACATATAGACAAAAAACCTACCCGAACCTACCTGAAGATCAAATTTACCTTAATATCTTTCTGTATCAGAATCCCGCTGTCATATAGTAGTCCCTTATCACTAATTGACCTGTCGACGAATACAAGAATGTCACTGTTTTCAGGCAAAGTATTTGCTGCATCTAGAATCGCTGTGATTGCTAAAGTGCCATTGGCTACATGGGCTCCATAATAGTTGGATTTTAAATAAATATCGTTTTGCAGAATACTTTCTGTTATATTTTCGCTTCGTGGAATTGCTTTCAGCTTAGTTATTCCTGAAAAAAAACAGCATTGGATATGCGATGTGATAGAAAAAATGGCGTCAAGTGTCTTGACTCAGTACTTCCCACACATTATCGGTGCTAACCAAAAATTTGGAGTTCCTCTCTATCTACATCATCCTTCATCAAAAAAGGGTAAAAGAGACCCGCTCACAACACCGGGGGTTTATCGCATACCATGCACATGTGGGAGTGTATACATAGGAACAACGAAGCGATCTATAAACACAAGAATTGCAGAACATAATGCTAGCTATCGACTAGGCCATACAGACAAATCAGCGATAGACGAACATGCGATTAAGGAGGGAAGGCACCGGATCAAGTTTGAAGAAACTCAGGTTCTTGCCACAACGTCTTCGTACCATGCCAGACTTCACACCGAAGCCATCGAAATACAAAAACGTCATAGTAATTTCAATAGGAAAGAAGAAACACAGAAAGTCAACCGGACATGGGTACCCATCCTAAAGGACTTGAAGACACTACCATATTGCGAAGGGGCGGGGCTACCAACGCTACCTGCTTGGGCCACGTCACCATTAGCAGGTATACATACAGGTGCATATCCACCAGCCGTCAGTATTTTGGAAGTCGCCGAAGTGAAATAGCTTCTGAAGATGCCATCCACTCGTGGTGTCGAAATGTCAAGCTTTAACGCTAAACGACGACGGCCTAAAAACCCAAGAACCACAAATTCATTGGACGATGGCCGCGAAAGCCTTACACAGTATATTCATCAAAAAAGTAAGCAGTATCCTTTGAAACATCCAAACACTAAGATTGAGCGATTATGAAATTTTTCGTTTTTTGTTGATTCGTGCAAGACTTCCACCAACAAAACACTTACCATTTCCTCCACGGTAGTAATACGATGCCACAATTTCATCACAATCAAGTACGTAGTTTTCAAGATACACGTTATAGGATTATAATATGCATTAAATTATTCCATGCATAAAATTCAAAGACAACATTCGAATATACGAAATATCTCCGGTGAACGTTTATTCAATCAACAACTTCCTATTAGATAAATGTTTTTACTCTGTGATGGATTTTATTACACAGTCTCATAATAATACTAAGAGCTCTTTCAGACGAGGATACCGTATCTCAGATACGCGTATTTGAGATACAGAATTTGTGAGTGATACTTCTGGATACCGTATCGCATACAGGTAACTCTGCATCAGTACGAAAACAGTGGCAGTGCAGTGCACTTATTATTTCAAGTTATGGATATTAAGGAGTGCATAAACCCATAAACATGGATTTGGCTCCACCAAACTAATAAATTTTTCATTATCAAATATATGGCATGCTCCATTATTTGGTTACTTGCACTAATGCGTGTAGCTAATTCAACTTCTAACAAAAGAATAAAACGCCTATGGAATCCGCTGCAAAAGTATGCGTGTCTGAACACGTAGGTATAACGTAATGGTAATACTGTATCTGAGATACGCATTCTGTCGCCGGCGGCTGGACGGCACGACATACTCGAATCAGTATCGCGATACTTTGGCGATACTGTATGCGTCGCCGGAGCCGTCTGAACAGCTTCATTTGAATGTGTGGATTATCTGTATCTCAAATAAGCGTATCTGAGATACGCTATCCTCGTCTGAAAGAGCTCTTAATCTTACCTTGTCTGTTTGTCTATATGTACTTTTTTAACAGCGTTTTTATATTTCTATGTTGCATCTCTATTGTAGTGTATTTTCTACCTTTTTCTTTTTCTATGACTTATCCAATACCTTTGTAGGTCTGAATGGATGAATAAATTATTATTATTATTATAGGTCTAAAAAGCACATGATATGACGAAAGTCAATTTTTCAGTGCATTGTAAGGTATTTTTGGAGTGCCACAAACTTTTTAATCTTACAACCCCCTACCCCAAACACCCCAATTTCACCCCCATTCAAAAAAAAGTAGAAAATGATCAGGAACCCCTGAAGAGCCTAAGAACGATTTTTTAGCTGTTTCTATATTTTTAGTTTTTTGTATATCGCTGCGCCGCCACTGACACGATTCCTAAAAACCGTAGGTGCTTATCATTCTCGCTACGTTAATAGCACTGTGTCAGAATTTAATTAAAATCAATACAATACCTTCTAGGTTACACAATACAAAACGATCTAAAGCAGTACTCTTATGGTTGGAAAATTTAATGCCTGACCCAAGTTGACATTTATGGAAATACTAGTGGGATATGCAGTCAATCTCAGAAGATGGCCAACTGAGAAGTTTCAAGAAAACTCTTTGAAATTTTTCAATGTTTCGTCAATGTTTATTGACTTCTTCAGGAAAGAAGTCAATAAACATTGCAGTACTCTTATGTATACATCATAAAATTTGTCCCTTGAATTCTGTAATAGGCAAGGCAACGTTCGGGGGACCTAAAAAAGTGTACTATGTCGCTAAATCTTTCCTTCACAGGACAAGGACAGCCTATTATGAACACAAAAAATTTTTCAGTTTTACAACCCTCCACCCAAAAAAAAAGAGTAGAAAATGATCAGGAACTCTAAAACGCCTAAAAACGAAGTTTGAGGCATATTTGGAATTTTTTATTTTTTGCTAGTCACTCCGCCGCCCATAGACCGATTTTCAAAATTATAGCAAATTTAAACTCCTTTCCACTATACTTACCTATGAACAGATGATCATTATATACGAAGCACTTGCTCATAGTCATATACGATATTGTATTGTGGTGTGGGGCGCAGCATGTAAAAATAATATAAAAGCAATAGAAATTATACAAAAACGTTTAATACAAATTTTATATAAAGTGAAATCTACATATCCTAGTGACTTGTTATTTTCTAAAACAAAAATTCTAGATATCCGCCAAACATTTTTCATGTCATTAGGTATTTACCAATATAAAAATAAATCAAACTTGACAATGTTGTACCAAAAGCAAGAAAAAATACTTTATTACGATGTCATACATTTCTTGCTCCAAGACTATACAATGAGATACCAGAAAGCATAAAATGTCTAGTGCCTTTAAATTCATTCAAGTATGGTTTAAAACAATGTATAGTAAATAAAAATCGCATTAAAATTCACCAACTTGTAGACATATGTAATACCTATTATTACTAATATATATAGAATACATAATATTTAAATATAAATATTCCTGAATTAACCCTTATTTGTGGTTTCTATTTTATAATAATTACCTTGTACCCAAGCACAAATTTTTAACTTTTTTGGGGCACTTGTTGTTTATTGTATTTTATTTATTTTATATTTACAATAAACCCTATACTATAGCAGCATTACCTACTACCTACTACGACCTCACACTATATCGCTACCCAAATTTTATCAAAATCCATGCAGCGGTTATTGAGTTTAAGGGTGTAGAAAAACGCCAGCAGACAGATAGACCGACGGAAATGGGTGACATTGATTTTCGTTATGTAGATATCATAAAACGCCCAAAAAGTGTGCCTCCCGATAAAGCATTTCCAACAAACTAACACACTTGGAGTCTAAAGTGATTAATTCAAGAGCTACAGGTACTTACAGGATGGTACCACTACCATTGATTATGACATGTACCCTTATAGTTATCATTTTGGTAGTCTTTCATAATGATAGTGGCACAGTCCTTTAAGTACCTGTAGCTGTTGAATTAATCACTTTAGACCCTAAGTATGCTAGTCGCAAATATACAGGGTGTCCCATTAAAAATTTTGAATCGGACGTCACGTGACCAAAAACAAATACCTCGAAATATCTAAGATATGTTCAAAAACGTATTAAAATTATTATTAAAACGTAGTGTTTCAAAAAATATAAAACACATTAAATGTGAATATGTAATTTTTGCAAAAATTTGAACGAACGCCTTTGATGCATTTACGTGCAAATTTTAATATCCAAATATGTATAACTCCTAACCTGTAGTGCTGAAAGATGAAAAATAGTAGTTGAACCGCCTTGCATTTGGTGTAACATTGAACACATTTCTCATGAAGTTTCTAGCAACTTCGAAACTCCTTTCAGTGTCATCCACCAACAGGGCTACGTCTTCCAAGGAACTACGTTGGTTCAGGAATTTTATCCATGGATTTTCACTACCTCCACCCTCATCCAAAAGGTTATTTGAAACGATAGCCATCACACTATTGGCGAACAACAGAAACGCGATAGACCACATCATTTTTTTACATCGACCGAAACTGAAACTGAAAGGTGTTTGTGTGATGATATGGTTTAAGTAAGCGAAAAATGACAAATGCATGGGAAGGGCAGGATATTGTTTAATATGGTAACACTTTTTCCTGGTTTGCTCTGTATAATCAGTGTTATCAATAAGACGATTTGCGTGTTTTATTTGGAAATAGTAAAGTAGGTCACAGGTAACGAGAATTTCCGAAGGAAATGAAGTTTTCAGGTACAACGGATAATCGACAAGGACTTGTTTTTTTTTTTTTTTTTTTGTTGGAGGCATACGGCATCGACTACAAAGGCCATTAGCCGCTTCAATACGCAAATTTATTTATCCGATGAGGGGGTGTAGAATCTACCGGTCCTCATAGGTACTGAATAAGTATAAAGTAATGAACTTGGAATGGACGAATTTAGATTGTGTCATATCTTGTGGAAGAGCTTGATTATTTTCAGGAACTTAAGAAGTGAGAGAACTGACGTGTGGTTATGAAAACAATTTTGAAGAGAGTCCGGCACATTAAGCCTCAACTTTTCTTCCCGGAATTTGGGGCAAACTAGGATATGGTCAAAATTCAGTCTGCACTGGCACTCTTCGCATATTGACGGTTCAGTACCAAATAAATGACAGGACGTCAGCCGACTATGACCAATCCTTACACGAGTCAGGCAGACTTGTTCGTTTCTGGAGGACTTGTTAGATCTGTATACAGTTTTCAGAGAACCTTGAATCGTTGGATATTATAATTATACATATATAGTCGTTTGCTCAACTTTGGATATACTCAGTTTGAGTTGCGATGAATTTAAATGAAATGCTTCTCTATAATCAGCTCTTTACTTCTCACGTATTAGCACTAGTGTAACAGTAAAAGTGTGGTAGATAAAAGGTATAAAATTGAGGTTTTGAATAAAATTTTTTTTGTCATAAATGGAAAGATCATATATAAGTTTTATAATAAAACTGTTGCAGTGCATCATCATCATAGTCACAATGTCTTAACATACATGTTGTGAACTCGTAAAATGCAAATGTCGGAGCTAGAGTATTGCCGACACGAATATTATCAATAGTTTTGAGCACTGCAGCTCGCCATCGTTCGCGATTTGTTGTCAGTTTAGTGGCGCTCTTGACACTCATATCCAGCAACTGTTTCGTCGTATCCACCCAGCGTGTAGGGGGACGGCCACGGCGCCGCCCACTCGGGGCATGACCCTGAACTGTGCAGTGCAAGTAATATGTCTAACAAAATTTGATTTAAACACATATTTATGTTGATCGTAGAAAAAATGTGCGTAAGAAGTGCAAAAAGCACATCAATAAAATTTTTGATAAAAAAAATGGAAGGCCTGAGTTTCGATCCAAAGACCCACAGATCCACTAGCGGACTCTCTAACCACTGGGTTATCCTTCGACTGAGGAAATCTTTTCAACGAAACATATTCGATTAGGTACTTACTGGAATCTGTACTCTGACTTCAACTTCAAACATTCAAAACATATTTATTTCGATCGTAGACTTCTTCTCGAGCTACAAACTTCATTCATCGACTGTGTTGCAACAAATATACACTAGTTACCGGTTTAGCAGTACGTATTTTCGCGATTGGCTGGGAATCTAGAATCTAGTATCGGAGTTTGACATCGTTGGTCAAAGGACCATCCTTACCGCCATGGTGACGTCACACGGATTCGGGAGCCGTCGGCGTGTTTTCGGTACTCGATTCAAAAACCCATTTTTATTTTGATATAACTTTTGAATTATTGCGAAAAAAAAAAGAAAACAAAAACAGTTTTGTTATAAAACTTATGTATGATCTTTCCATTTATGACAAAAAAATTTTTTATTCAAAACCTCATTTATCAGGAACCGGTAACACGTCCTAAAGTAAATTTATCAATTTTCCTTTCATTCCCCACACCGATAGGTGAGGGGAGTATTGTGATCGCGAAAATTTTCGATTTTGAGATAATAAATACGCTTTTCTTTACTTCTCACGTATTAGCGATGGCAGCAAAAGTGTGACAGTAAAAATGTTGTACACAAAAGGTAGACAATTTTTAGGAACCGTTGACACGTCCAAAAGTAAGATTATCAATTTTACCTTTGACTTTCCACACCGACGTGTCGGTCTGTCTGTCTGTCAGCCTGTCTGTCTTTCTGTCGGTCTGTCTGTCGTTCTCTCTGTCTTTGCGGTGCAGTAATAATAAGTATTGTGATCGTGAAATTTTTCGATTTCGAGATGATACGCTTTTTGGGTGTTTTATGATATCTGCATAACGAAAGTACACGTCATTCATTTCCGTGTCGGTCTGTCTGTCTGTCGGCCTGTCTGTCTTTCTGTCGGTCCGTCTGTCTTTCTGTCGGTCTGTCTATCGTTCTCTCTGTCTTTCTGTCGGTCTGTTCCCGTGTTAGTGGCGGTGCAGCAATAATAAGAAAAACTAAAAATATAAAAACAGCCCAAACTTCGTTTTTAGGCGTTTCAGGGGTTCCTCATCATTTTCTACTTTTTTTTGGGTGGGGGTGAAATTGGGGTTGTTGGAGGAGTGAGGAGTTGTAAAACTGTCTCATACTATTTGCCTACAGCACCCCCCCTCTGTTTTTTGTATACCTACTGCTGTTTGTTTGTGGATGTGAAGAAAAAATTACTGTGTTTATATATTTTTCTGTAAGCTAAGCTGTATCTAAGTGTACGAAGTATTAATAAATTTCATATAGGAAAGGCAATAAAATAAAAAATAAGTACACCATGGAAAACAACTTTATGTTTAATATAGTCGTTTGATATAATTTTGTTTTGTATCCGCTATGTATTACATACATTATTCGTTCGCAATTTTACATGTTGGATCAATACAAAAAATTGAGCCTAAAATTGCATATAGCTTTAAATTATTATATACCGGGTGTCCTGGAATGTCCTTGACATGTGATATTTTCGTAACGAAAAACGGTTCAAGCAAGAACTGAGCTGTAATTCTGAAGGTACTATAAGGTCCATCATACCTTGCATTCAAGGAATTTTTTTGTACGTCATCCCCTAAAACTCAACTTAACTTTTTCTTTTCAAATAGCACCCCAAAGGTTTTCCTACATAAATAATATCCATGTTTTATTTAAAACCTTGTAGTACCTTTGATTTTATGCGAAAATTTATTTTTTTCGTAAACAAGCTGTTAGGAGTCAACATTATAGAAAATCTGATCTGGCACGAACACGTCGCGTCAATTGCTGCTGCTGGTAAAAAGCTTGGGTACCTATTTAGAGCCAGAAAGTATTTCTTACCATGTAACCTCCTCACGCTATATAAAGCCCAGATAAGACCTTGCCTGGAGTATTGCTCTCATGTCTAGGGAGCTATTGCCCCTACTACCCTGTCTATACTAGATGCCGTCCAGAGAAGGGCAATTCGACTAACTGGCGATCCGGCCTTAACGCGCCACCTTCAGTCACTTTCTCACCGGCGTGTTGTTGGTGACCTCCCACTCTTCTACCGATATTCCAACGGAATCTGCTCCTCTGAGCTATCCTCTATCGCTCCGCCGCTCACTGCTCCTATCAGATGTACCCGTGCGACCGCTGCATCTCATCCTAAGACGGTCGTTCTTCATACATCAAGAACTGAGCGGTACAACCGCACATTTATTTCCAGGGTGTCCAAGGCTTGGAATGGACTGCCAGAAGATGTATTTATTGGGCCTGCGGGTATTGGCCCGTTCAAATCTCACGTTAACAAACTTCCCCTAACATAACCCTTTCACAGCAGCCGCGGTGCTCTGGTATTTAGGCTCTGCCTGCGCGGTCTGCTCAGTTATAAAAAAAATCATAAGCATAATATAGATGAAATGAGAATTTGACGCCTATTATTTTTGCAAAAAAAAGGATAAAAAGAAACCTAAGTGGTTTTTTAGGGTACTGAATGACCTATGATACAATGCTTTCGAAAAAATGTTTTATCGTCCTTTTTTTATCACGAAAACAAATACTTATTTTGATTATATTATGCTTATGACGTTACGGAAACAATAGGTTTGTGTATAAAATCAAAGGTACTACAAGATTTTAAACAAAATAAGGATTTAATTTGTGTAGAAAAAGCTGTTAGGTGCTATTTGAGAAAAAACATTGGGGTGACTTAAGGCTTTAAGTACAGAAAAATGTTTTGAAAGCATAGCACTCAGTTACGAAAATATCACGTGTCAAGAAAATTCTGGGACACCCGGTATACTCATGTAAATATGAAGGAGGAACAGAAATGATCCTGTTTATGTAAAATGTCAACTCCTATGTTTTTCGTTCGTATCAAGGCTTTTGCTACGCTTTTGTAATTTCATTGATACATAAATGCGCATGTAAAATCAGAAAGTCACAGTTAAACAATTTTTTATATTGTGCTAGTCACTTTGCATAAATATATATCCTGCACATTTATTATGTACAGATGTACCCTCTTCAAAAAGCTGGATTTGGTTAGTATTGACAGGTGCAATGCCTGATCGATACGATAAAAATCTGAGAAAAAAATAAACATAAACAGACTAGTTACTTCTTGATACACAAACTCAGATTTACTAATTTTTAATTCTGCATCTCAATTTTTTATTCAGTTTTTGGAAAAGTTATTTGAAAAAGTTCAATATTTTGACGACTTCTACACAGTATTCCCTTTTGGTAAGTCTAATACTGTCTAAATACGGATATTGGGATCATCACTTCACAAAAAGTCTCAAGAACTGGATTTATAGCTTACGTCTACCTGAACTCGTCCAGTCCAGTTCAAGCATGCAGCAAAAAACTGCGGCGCCATAGTTTCTAATGAGGGAGACGCAAGAAACTATTTACGAGGGTTTTTTGTGTTGGATGTTGTTTTGCGGGCGGATGGGCGATAATTTAATTGCAAGGGGATTTTAGACTATAGCTTCATGCAATGGGAAATAATAAAATGGTATCATCATTATGTGTGGGAAGTACTGAGTCAATCAACTAGACTCCATTTTTTTATTATTGTGTACATTGTTTAAACGTTTAACGGTTTAAACATTGTTTAAGTTAATTCTTATGTTTTTATTTGAAGCAAATTTGTCAATAGAAGCTTCATTAAAGTTTGGAATTCTATCTTACAATGTTTTGCTCTAAACTCATATTCGGGATTGATGTTCTTCAATTTTAATGTTAGAAATAAATAATGATATATGGTATTTTACTATCATTTCAAAAACAGCATAGTAAACACGAAATAATAAGTCCAGAAACTAGCTAAACTAACAAATTTATTGATTTAAACATAGATTTAAAAAAATAGAATTAACAACATACTTTCTACTAATAAAGAACAAACGCACACAATATAAAAACGTAATGTGGACATTTGTGCGAATCGGTCCCTGACATCTATTCGTGTTAGTCCCCAACTATGCTGGTTGTACCTGTTGTACTATTAGTTACTCAAAGCTCCTAATCAGTCTATAATCGCAAGCTTTAAAATTTGACCGATCGATGGAGCTAACTTGTTTTCAGTTCGGTTTTGATTGTCTATTTCATTTTTCAAATTGTTTTGCAACTTTAGCGAATTTGAATTTCATCTAAAATCAATCAATGTCAAATGTCCATCTCAAATCAACTTAAAATAGGACAAACAAAAAACAATTCACATAGAAAACGAGTTAACTCCATTGTGAGGACGTGGCTTTATCACAGCTTTGTCAATCGGCCAAATCTAGTAGCTTGTGAATTTGTGGTTCTTGGGTTTTTAGGCCGGCGTCGTTTAGCGTTAAAGCTTAACCACAAATTCATTGGACGATGGCCGCGAAAGCCTTACACAGTATACTAGTAACTTGTGATTAACCCCCCTCCCAGAAATTCCTATTGACGTCAATCGGTCACCATTGCCTCGCTGTTGTTTTCGTACAGAATAGTAGTTCGTTTATGAACTTGTTCACTGAAAGGAAGTAGAATGCACACCTCTACAAAGGAACCCAAAGCGCGTTCGATCGGTATTTTAAATCATGCGGCAAAACCGAAGGCCAGAAAATTTTAGAGTCACTAAGTTTACTTTTTTGTATATTTTCAAATTGTAATTGAGTTTTTTAGCAAAACATCGATGCAAATTTTTCAAAACATCGATGTTTTCACCGATGGTTCAGGTTAACAACATCGATGGTAGAAACATCGATCATCGAACGTGGAAAACATCGATAATTATCGCCACCCTTTATATATTTTTAAAAACTTTTGAGGGTGCGCGTGCTCATCATGTGCTCTTAAGGACGAGCCGCCTCTGCCTCGTATACATACTTATGATAGGTTTTGTGGTTGTACTGCCTTTTTGAATTGTTTGTTCAAACAAACCTGCCCATTATCTAATAAAAAAAAAATAAAATCCTAGAATTAAATTATTTCTTTATTTCCAGAGCAACTGTTGAACGAGATTATTCCAAACAACAACCCCGTTCCCGAATTACAAGAAAAGGAACGAGATCTTCCGCAGCCTCAAGAAACACCGTTTCTGCCGGATCTGTCCTCTCTTCAACCTCACTTGGCTCATCCTCAACAACCGTCGTCTAACTTTTCTTCGGTGTTTTCTTCGTTCGGTAACATCTTGAACCTAGGTGGTGGTAGCAATAATAACAGAGCAAAAGAAGACTTCGTTGCTCCCCCTCCAGCCGGTCTGGACAATTTGATACGACAGGAAAACGCTAACCCTCAACCGGTGCCGCTGTTTCCTGCTGACGCCCCAGTTGTCAGTCGGCCAAGTGCTTCACCTACAACAGGTATCGATTCCACATCATTTACTTATACAGGGTTATTCACGTTATCGACACGGTGCATTATGGTTAAGGTTTAGTTTAGTTTAGTTTATTTTTGCTATGTACAATTATATTCACGTAAAGCAAAAATATAGCAGGCTATCGTCCGTAGAAGGTATGATACCTTGTGCACGGCCATCAACCCAGTGACATACACGTTGGATTTGGACTTGAATACATCTCTTGATTACTTTTCCTCATATTCATCTGCTAGGCTGCCTTATTCATACTGGTAGACGCGATGTTTGCAGACTCCCAAAACTGGTCGTAACGAATTTTCCCCGCAAATCTCCACATTTTTTCTGCTACTTTATCAGAACTGAAATTTTGACAGGTTATTTGACGTAATATACAGGTATTTGATAAAAAAGAAAATAATAATTTCGGATGGATAGAGACCCATGAAGGCTACATTTTAAAAATATTTTCATTATGCAGGCTGTCCCAAAAACGCGAAATGTATCAAAGTTTTTTTTTAAATGGAACGCTCCGTATATTATTGCATATTCAGATTCCTTGGTGAATTCTAGTGTGACTTTATGACTTAAAGCGAACCGTTTAGGTGTAAATCTCCATTTTCGGTATAAGTAGATATCAGAAAAAAATTGAATATCGCAGAGATTATAAAATATGGAAGGCTGTAACTCTGCCGCATTACTAAGCGTAGAATGCGTCAGCTTTGACGAGACTGTCAAAATTAAATTACGTTTATGCTTGTAGAAATCGGTCAATTAATTAAGGAAACTTCGATCAGCGATAAATTGATTTTTTCAAATCGGAATGCCTAATTTTTTTATACGTCTAACATCTACAGCCTTCCAAATTTTATAATCTCTGCGAAATTCAATTTTTTCCTGATATATGCTTACACCGAAAATGGTGATTTACACCTAAACGGTTCGCTTTAAGTCCCATGTATGATACAGAAAGTCACACTAGAATTCATCAAGAAATCCGAATATGCAATAATATATGGGGTGTTCCATTTAAAAAAAAACATAACTTTGATACATTTCGTGTTTTTGAGACACCCTGTATTTTGTTTTTTATGAAATACTTTAGCCATAATGCCCCGTGTCGAATAACGTGAATAACCCTGTATTTATGGAAACTAAACGCAAATGACAAATGTTTATTTTGGATACAAAAGCAGAGTATTTTATATTTGCTATTTATACATAGGCCCAGTTTCACGATCACTGATAACCTCTGGTAGTCGCGTAACCGACAAATGGAAGTTAACCAGTAGTTATCGGGGAGCTCTGTATCATAAAGAAAACCAATGGTTAAGGTTCTTTATCTTTAAGATGGCACCACAGATTGGTCTCAGAGCACTGACATAATGATGTTCCGTCAATACAACCTAACCCTTTGACAAAGAAATCTAATCTTTCTTCTCATATTTTTGATTTATGTCATTACAGGGTGTAATCAAAATCCATGTGTTTATAACCTCCAAAGCTGTCATCGGTTGACTACAACAAACGTCAAAATAATCCATACTTTATCATTGGGTTAACATAAACTACTAGTTGACCAGAGCTTTTGACATAAACCGTTGATTATGAAATGGATTATTTTCGCTAACCACCACTTTTTTTTGACCACTAGTTAACTAACGATTGTGAAACTGGGCCATAGTGTGCCAAGCTCAACGCCTCGGACTATTGTGACCAAACGATATTTCTTTTTAGGAAAATAACTGTGATTGTAAGTTAATTTTCCAACTCGTTACTTGTAATTTCAAACTGTCAGGTGTAAATAATACCTGTCAGTTTGAATTTAGAATTGACGAGTTGGAAAATTAACTTGACCGTTTTGAATTATCACTTGACGCTTTAGAAACTACAGCTGGTAAAGGTGTAGTTGGCAACAATAGTAGGTCAGACAGACGACTACACTTGGATACTTTTATATTGCACGTAGTAGGTTTTGTAAATGTGATTTATTATCTCAAGAACAGAAGGGTGCGCTATTTACTAGTTAGTTGCTAGTTTCATTTTTTGGTCGCCAGAAGGATATATTTGCGGTATGTTTTCTCGTATAGTATAGTAATTTCTAAGGCCCGGTTGTACAATGTGAGCTTAAGCTTCGGCTTAAGGTAAGCCGAGGTTAAACCACGTCAGTTGCAAAATGTCCGTTGTACAATGCTGGCTTAACCCCCCACTCCAAGTTTAACACGAAATTACGTAAGCCGAAGCTCAACGCGAGTTTAGCTGAGGTTTAAACCTAACCTGATACAAGTGACTTGATATGTCAAGGAGGAACCTTCAAATTGCTTGTCACTTTATTAGGTCATATTTTTTAAAAGATTTGTGCCTGATTTAACAAAGAGAGCAAATGAAAGAACAGAGACAGAAATGGTCGTTGCCGAAATGTGACACAAACTGTCATAAGTGCCTAACCAAAAAAGGTAATTTTTCAGATGATTATGTCAGTACGTATTGCTTCATTGATGCCAACTGTAGTGAATTTCATTATCAACCAGGTTTAACTAAGCCGACAATTGTGCAACGGATGTAGACTTTTAGCCTGAGCTTAGCTAAGCTTAGGCTTAACCTCAGAGTAACAACTGAACATAGAGGTATTAAACAAACCACTTCAGCATGGCGTGCTCAAAGCCATCATCTTTTGACACTTCAGACCCAAACATTGCCAACTAACCTGAAAATTCTTCCAATGCAACCCATGTTACAAACACTGCTCTGCACTGTCCCATCTCGAAAAACTGTTAAACTACACTCGAATATAGCACAGCAAGTCCGTAAAGCTTCACTACAGTTACCAACAAATAGCGAATTCGATTTTACTGACCAAGCATAAAAGGCGCACAAACAAAACAAACATTTGACAGTCGGAGATTACCGTAAACAAATCGCAGGAAAATTACATAGGCGTTGCCAACTCCTCAAAATTTATGTAAGACAGAATTTGCGTTAATGAACATGCAGTAACGCAGTAGAGGTCAACATATCTATTGATTTTGCTGTAATCATTTCTGAACCATCAAAATACCGTCTTTTTTAACGTAGAATGGAATATTTCTGGATAGTATACAATTAAGACGATAGTAAACAATTATGATTGCCGTATCTGGTGGTCGATATGACAACATAAGAAAAGATGTTGGCCTATTAGAATTAGTTGTTTACTACCTCTATGTTCAGTTGTTACTCTGAGGGCTTAACAAAGCTCGTGTTAAACCCGCATTTGTACAACCGGCCCTAAGACGATCTTTCACACTGTTGTGTTTTTTTTTTTTCAGGTCCAGCAAATGCATTTCGCCGACCTGGTTTGAAGAGGCCAGCATATGCTCCAATACCTGGCTTAAGCAGTGGAATAACAGCAACTGTGCCACAAAAATCCCCAATAAGCCAGCAGAATACTCCAAATATTTTCAGTCCTGCAATACCATCGTCGCAATCATTTTCTGGTCCAAGTCAACCACCCATTTACCCACCATCGCATTCACCTGCTAATTCGGTATCATCGACTACCTCAGGCAAAGAATTATCCAGTGGAAGTTTTCTGAAACCTATCACACCTCCATCCTCGGTATGTCCTCCTTCAGACCAGAATCCTGAGTTAAATACAGCGACGTTAAATCCGTTTGCTGCCCAACCTCCAAACAGTAGTATTGCTGAAACATTTAATCCCCAACCTCAAGCCAATTTTATTCCCAGTTACACTCAGTCCTTTTCTGGACCTCAGACCTCCAGTCAATTTCAACACCACCATTTTTTTGTACCTGAAACTTCGAGGCATGTCAGCGGTCTTGTGATGGACGCTATACCTCCTACTGAAGTGATGCAGGCAGCTAACATGAATAACTTGGATGCATATGGTACAGGGACCAATGGATCATTGGGAAGCGCAACAACAGATGGTAATGTAAGTATTTTCAATATATATTTGAAATATTTAGTGACTGACGAAACTTTAGTGGTATGTGTAGTTAGACTCATACTACGTTCCAAAAGCCCATCAAAGACCTCGATTTGCTCTGTAGCGTTTCAGTATTCACTCAACATCAAACTCAACAAAAATCTATGTTCCATTATTGCATTTCCGAGGCAATAGATGCCATCGTTTTGCTCGGAAATCAAATTGAGATTTTAGCGACCTTTGTGTCAAGACTGTCAAGAGATATTTTTCACTTGACAGCTAACAACTTAACATAACCTATTCTGCTTTATTTGTATGCATTGACATTCTAACGGGTACGACTACTCTGACACTCTGACTCTGAGAAAACCTCACAGGTTATGTGATATGTCAAAATTGTCAAAAAAAGATCTTTGCCGTTTCATAAATATTCCAACATCCCTAACATCTGGAATCACGTGACTATCCTCGAAAATTCATCTGCTCACTGGATAGAGGAGATTTTGGAACGTAGTATCAGAAGATGGCTGAGAATACCAAGAGTACCAAGAAAACGGTTTAGAGGCTCCTGATCGTCTCGCATCGTTCATTTGAAGCATGCAGAATGAAAACTGTGGCATCCTGGTTTCTAAGGAGGGAGACGCAAGAAACTATTTACGGGTTTTTGTGTTGGATGTTCTTTTGCGGGCGGGTGGGCGATGATTTGGTTGCAAGGGCTTTCCAAACTATAGTTTCATGCAATGGGAAAACAATAAAATGGTATCTTTATTATGTGTGGGAAGTTCTGAGTCAATAAACTTAACTCCATTTTTTTTTTCATTCTCCTACTGCTGATTTACCGTACACTAGCTTTGTCATTTCAAAGGCAGTTGTTTCTGACAAGGACCCAACTTTGAAAACATCTATATTTGACTCAATTTTATTAATTCTTAAATATCAATCATACTTGTCAACTGAATTCGACAAATTTAATTGATTCCAGAATACCAGCAAACAGACGTATAGGCCTGTCTACCACCACTGGTTCTATCAAAAAGATTCTGAGGGCAAAACAATATGGCAACCTTTTTCTATGGTGGACTCACTTGCCTTGGAAAACTCATATACATCTAGTAAGAATATTTAAGTCATTTAAAATCTTTGAAATGGATGATATTACGCAGTTTTATTTTTTAGATGACCTAGATCCCGATAAAGTCATTGCTACAGATGGGGGCCGATATGACGTAAACGTTTTGAGGAGGCAACGGATACCTGTATACTGGAAAGGAAAACCCAACGAAGTGAGGAGGTGTTCCTGGTTCCATAAAGATGGTCCCAATGGAAGGTAATAAAAAAAGACACTCCCTACTGAGAATTGAGGAATATACAGGGTGTCCAGTTAGTGTGTAATTCCTCGATATCTCGCAAGGTATACCTAATAGAAGAAAATGTCAAATTACAAAAGTTATTTGGTTACAAGACGCATATCCGAAAAATATTTTGAAATATACAGGGTGTTGCGGGAAAGTAGAATAGTGTGCAACTTAATTTTTTTATATGGAACTATACATTTTCTTAAAATTCTTCTAGTTATTATCATTGATCTCTATTTAACTCTGTAATATTTTTCGGATCGGTTGCGACGTTGCCAAGTTATAATTTATTTTCTATTAATTTCCGGATTTGCGAGGTCGCAAGTAATACGACCAAATTGATATATTCCTTTAAATTTTCTCAATAATATTATACAGCGAGTTACTCGAATAGTGGATATTATTTTGGATGTTACCAGCAATTTGTATTTGCAGGGTGTTTTTGGAAGAATTTTAAATTACGGCAACTTGAAGGTCGTTTTGCTTTGTTTTTTTTAAATGTAACACCCTGTATTTTTTATTTTAAATCGAAATATCTACTAATACCCTATCTCGCCTTGTAATATTTTTGTTTCGCGTTTGCGGCTTTGCCAAGTTATAAATTATTTTTCCAAATTTTTAAACAAATATCCGCGTTTTTAATTTATTTTAAATAAACTCCTCTACTTATTTTTATTGCAATGAATTGCGCATGTCGAATTTAGTAAGATCTCACAATTTCAAAATTTTGTTCCTATTAATTACTGAGATACGGCAACACCGCTTTTTCAGTAAACCAGTACCGGAACGTTTGAATATTTCCAAAACTGCCACAGCTGGAGAGGTGAATAAATTCAATACTTGGGGATTTTTGACCATACAGAATTCAAAAACGCTAACATTAGTGTTGTCAGGTTTACCAATTTTACGTCATAATTTTGAATGGAATGCCCTATTTCTGAAGTCTAACGTAAAATTGGTAAAGCTGACAGAATTCAAAAACGCTAACATCAGTGTGCTAGATTTACCAATTTTACGTCATAATTTCGAATGGAATGCCCTATTTATGAAGTCTAACGTAAAATTGGTAAATCCGACAACACTGATGTTAGCGTTTTTGAATTCTGTATGTTCAAAAACCCCCAAGTATTGAATTTCACCGTTCCAGCTGTGACAGTTTTGGAAATATTGAAGCGTTCCGGTACTGTTTACTGAAAAAGCGGTGTTGCCGTATCGCAATAATTAACAGAAACAAAATTTTGAAATCCTGAGATCTTACTAAGTTCGACATGTGCAATTCATTGCAATAAAAATAAGTAGAGGATTCTATTTAAAATATAATCGGGGATATTTGTTTAAAAATTCGGAAAAATAGTTTATAACTTGGCAACATCGCAAACGCGAAAAAAATATTACAAGGCAAGATAGGGTATTAGTAGATATTTGGATCTAAAATAAAAAATACAGGGTGTTACATTTAAAAAAAAACAAAGTAAAATAACCTTCGAATTGTCGTAATTTAAAATTCTGTCCAAAACACCCTGTAGATACAAATTGCTGGTAACATCGAAAATAATATCCACTTAATATTCAAGTAGCTCGCTGTATAATATTATTGAGCAAAGTTAAAGGAATACATCAATTTGGACGTATTACTTGCGACCTTGCAAATCCGGAAATTAATAGAAAATAAATTATAACTTGGCAACGTGGCAACCGATCCCAAAAATATTTTAGGGTTGAATAGAGTTCAATGATGGATACTAAAAGAATTTTAGAAAAAGTTATAGTTCCTTATATGCTATGTGATATTATTTTGATTTATGTGTGGTATAGGTTAGTGCCTTATGAAGAGAACGTAGCAACTAGACTAGAAGAAGAGTACAAGCAAGCATTCCTTTCGAATAGTTGGCACAAACGTGTGGAATTAGCAAACGGAGAGGTGGTAGTATTTCATGGGCCTGACGTATTGGTCCTCTTCCCTCGGTCGTCTTCACCAGATGCTTGGGGTAATACAGCGGTAAGCAAACCTGCAATGCCTATTTTATATAAGTAAAATTTTCGGTCATTAAAATGGATGGTTTTATTACTGCATTCACGTCTGGGCATTTAATTTACCACCTTCGTGATTTTTTTAAAATGGATTTCTAATCTTGGGTCAATCTTTTGGCTTATACAGGGTTGGGATAAAGTATGGAACCAAGCAAATAACTTTGGAACGGAAAGAATGATATTGCTGAAAATTTGCACGCAAGTTTAGTGACGTCTAATGCATCCGAAGACATTATGTTAGCTATTAATGTACTTCCGGTTTTACCGGAAGTACCGTCAACTTTTTTAATTTAAGTAGGACACCCTGTATATGTTTGCAGATTTTAATTCATCTTTTTTTTCCGAATACGTCCATAGTGGGTTTAGTATTTGTTTCTTAAAAAATTTGTCTCACAAATTCGTCCGTGGCGGTCTGCGGTCTTCCCGTTTGAGGTAATTTTTTTTTGTATTTTTTTTTTTAGTCACCGTCAAACGTGTTATAGGACCCCTGTCGGGACGTAAATCATTAAAAGTTGACACACTTCTTTGTGAGTTCTCACGCGATCGCCAAAACCGACTTTGAATGACCGGCATTTTAAACACCTGAAATGATAAAGAAGCTTTATCTTTCCCGTTTTTACAGAAACTAATGCTAAACCCACTATGGACGTATTCGGAAAAAGAGGATGAATTAAAATCTGCAAAAATATACAGGGTGTCCCATTTAAATTAAAAAAGTTGACGGTACTTCCGGTTAAACCGGAAGTACATTAATAGCTAACATAATGTCTTCGGATGCACTAGACGTCACTACACTTGGCTGCAAATTTTCAGCAATATCACTCTTTCCGTTCCAAAGTTATTTGCTTGCTTCCATACTTTATCCCAACCCTGTATAATTAAAGTATTATTGATAAACACTAATTACTGATTACACAGAAAAAAGAAACACTAAACTGATTGCGTTGCTGTTGTATTTCTTAGGATTGGTTACACACAGAAACTACATATAATTGAGTATTTCTTTTTGTTCTCGAACTATTAAGGTGTATGGTGCTTATTTATTGCTATTCAAGCAATTCTTTGCAGAAACCTTAATTTATACCTAAACTATAACAGTGTAATAGGCATGACCGCAACAAAGACATCCTAATCCAGATATCCATGTCATTATATGGAGAAATTGAAAAGAATTTTTTTTTCAAATTTGTATCTGCATCAGTCCTCTGTGTACTTCGGTAGAATTTCATTTTTATACATGCAAAGAAAAAATATCGACTTTTTGAGTTAATTATGTTTAACATACTTTTTTGCATTCTTATTTATTCAGTATATTCCAAAACTCGCACCATAAAAATTATTTCTTATTTACATGAAACAGAAGAACTATTTTTGATTATCCTATTAATGAAAGTAAAGTTATTTTCTCCCAGACTGATATAATAGAAGACGTATCATTTATCAGTGCTTGAATGAATGAATGAATAAGGACCAGAGGCTATCCAGCACGGAATGTGGCTGGTGCATAGGCCACACGATGGGCCCTTTTGCGCCTTTATCCGCGCTAGTTCCTAAGACCTGCCCTATTAGCAAAGGCAAGTACATTCTTAGGTCCTATCCGTTTTATATCTATTGGTTCCAAGGTTCTTGAGCCCATCATAGTCTGCCTGTGATAACCCAGGGTTTCACAGCGACACAAGATGTGTGCCGAGGATTCTTCCTCTTCACCACACCACGTGCACGTTGGGTCGTTGACCACCCTCATCACGAACAAGTGACGCCTGAAGGTGTTGTGACCCGTTAGTAGGCCTACTAACAATCTCAAGTTACTCCTATCCAGAGAGAGACAAAATCGTCCTATTCTCTCTGCAGGCTCTGCTAATAGTTCCCGAGCTTGACGGAGATGACCAGAGATGTTCTTCCATCTCAGAGAGTGTCCTAAGGCTGGTTCCGGACCCACAAAACTGTTGCCGGATCCCATCCTGGCCAGATGATCTGCCATTTCGTTACCCTTTACCCCAACGTGCCCAGGTACCCACATCAGTGATACCTTATGTTTAGCTGAGATGTCGTCAAGAACCCTCCTGCACTCCAGGACCAGTTCCAACGTTATTTTCCAAGCACTCAGTGCTTTGATGGCTGCCTGACTGTGAGAGCAGATAGTAATCCGCCTCCTAGACCCGTCAATTTCCCGAATACGTATCAGTGCTTTGTACAATTGATATATGTTGAGATGATATGATTAATCATTTTATATAGTTGTGTGTTAATAATGTAAATTATTGTTTTCGACAGAATCAAACCCGACCAAGGATTGTCAAACGAGGAATGGACGAATTTGACATCGACGAAGGTGAATCAGCTAATGTTGATCATATTTTGTTCATGTTACATGGAATTGGATCAGTGTGTGATTTGAAATTCAAGCCGGTGGAAGAGACTGGTAAGTTTTAAATTAATACAGTGAAAAAAGTGTATAACATGTTGTTGCTTATTTTTCGTTATTTCGTGTCATTGAATAGGGTACTTGCAGAAAAACATATTATGTCGTTTACGCGTTCCTTAGAGCCTAGTAAGCATGACAAAATCACTTGTTTGGTTTTTTTTGAATCGGCTGTGAGAGATATTCCAAAAATTATTTCAAATGCCGGAAAATGCCGCGCAAACAACCTCTGACGTCAGTGATATCCTACAGTGATGGGGTGTAGAGTATTGATATTCGATATCGATAGCCAGTGCTAACCTAACATTTTGACATTGATCATTATAATCACAAAACACAGTCACACACAAAAGTCAAAAGAATAGAAGTTAGGCTAGATTACTAATTCACTTTGTAGGGATGGGCTTGAATTAAATTCTATCTTTGGATTCATTCATAATGGGATCCGCCGAAATAAAATGATGGATTCGATTAGTTGCGAATCTCGGTCACAAACAGGATGAACTGTGATACCTATCAGATATAAAAATGTATTGCGACGAAAATGCTAGAGGGTTAATTGCCTGTTTTAAATATGTTTAAGTATCAATAAATTGAGTCGCATTGTTAAAGAATTCAGATCATCTCTAGTTTGCAGTTGAATCTCACTGACTTGCGCTGTAGCAGTATCGATTGTCGATATCGATAAGATACCTGTGACGTCAGCCCTTGTTTTAAGTCACGTGGAAAAATTTGAATATATCCTTATTTTATTTTGCAAATATCTTTTTTTGGCAGTCAGTAAAATCATGTTTTTTGTTTCCTACTGCTTCTTGATATGGTTTTCTTTACGCTATGTATACTCCCGAGTCGATTTCACGACCTCTGCAAGTACCCTATTGAAGTTTGCTTGAAAGAAATTGCATGTTCAGTCGTAACGTTAATAAACCACTATGATTTCTAATGAGTGTCGTTCTATTTATTAGCCAGTAAGACGCGATGGATTTGCTTATTCGCTTTTGCTGATCTATCAATATATTTTTTCCAGTTGACGAATTCAGGGCAATAGCCCTCCAACTTGTAAGGTCGCACTACAAATCGTCCTGTGAAAGAGGCGTTGTGAGTAGGGTTGAAGTACTGCCAATAGGTTGGCATGATAAACTTCACTCCGAAGAAACAGGAATAGACAGTCAACTGAAAAGCATAACTTTAGAGAGCATACCGAAGCTGAGAGATTTCACGAATGACACTCTGTTGGATATCTTGTTCTACTCTAGCCCAGTCTACTGCCAACAAATCATTTCTTCCGTTGCAAATGAGATAAATAGGGTCTTTGACTTGTATAAACAAAGGAATCCAGAATTTAAAGGAGGCGTTTCTCTAGGAGGTCACAGTTTGGGATCGTTAATATTGTTTGATCTTTTAGCTCATCAGCATAAAAAAGAGGAGGTTGAAGAAGTACCTGACGGTGAGTAAATATCAAAAGTTTAGACGCAAGAAGTAAGTGCAGAATAGTAATGAACTTATTTTGAATTATCACTTCTCAATCTGTTAATGAAGAATGAATGAAAGAACTGTATTTAACAAAAACCAATAACGCACAGAAATGTTACAATAGCATCACAGAAAGTACAGCATCACATATTAAAATACCTACATATATTGCTTTCAACCTTTTTTTGAATACCTGTACATTTGGTGATTTTTTTATAATCAGTGGCAGTTTATTATACAATTTCAGACCTTCAATGAACAGCGAGATTTCCATTACATTGATTATGTTATAGGCTGTGACATCTATTCTCTTACACATAAATTCAAAATAATTTGGTGTTTTCTTATTTATAATTTTAAATTGAAGCAACAAATTAGCTTCCTGTATGATTTGCTCAATGTTAAAAAAATTAAATTACTAAGCAAATCACGAATGGGGGTGTATTTACTACAGCCTAATAGTATCTTCATACATTTTTGAATCTTGACCGTCGGTACCAAATATTTAGCAAAACAATCTTGGGATACGGTCACTTATTATATTTCCAAAATATAAAATTTTACGACGTTTCGACGCTTCTATTAGGCGTCATCTTCAGGTATTTTAAAACTAAAATAAAATATCAGAAATGTCAAACAGATGCAAAATGACTAACTTTATAACCGCCGGCAACATTCAAATAATGATAATAATAAAAAGAAATATTTTTCAATGCCTTATACACCTGGACTCTCCGAAAACATTAATAAAATTTTCAATACACACAATACAATAGATACACAAGGATGGCATACCTCTACGACCAATAACAAGTTCAAGAGGCTTTCCCACATACAATCTTGCGAAACATCTGCTGAACATCATACAACCACTAGAAGGGAAAACATCATCATTTGTAAAGGGCTCGAAACATTTTGTGGAGATACTTGCACAAACGAAACTAGACGCAGAAGATCGGCTGATAAGTTTCGACATAGATAGCCTATACACAAATGTGCCAGTTGGAGAGGCACTAGGGATAATCCAGAAGAGGCTACAAGAACAACGAAAGACAGAACGAATCTTCCAGTGAATGGAGTTATGGAGCTATTAAAGTTCTGTCTGGAGAACAACTATTTCCAAGAAAAGGACGAGTTTTATATGCAAGAAGATGGACTACCCATGGGATCACCGCTATCTCCAATCGTGGCCAACCTTTACATGGAATGGTTCGAATCAACTGCCACTGAAACCTCTAATGTTAAACCTAAGTTATGGCTTCGCTATGTTGATGACACGTTTATAATCTGGAACCGTGGAGACGAACAACTGGAAACGTTCTTTGTACATCTCAACAAAATGAGACCATCGATAAAGTTCACGAAAGAAGAAGAGAACAATAACAGCCTTCCTTTTCTGGATGTCTTGGTAATGAGAAGAAACACCGAAATAGAAACCAAAGTGTACAGAAAACCAACACACACAGGACAATACCTGCATTACACCTCAAACCATCAAACATCAACAAAGAAAGGGGACATTCGAACCTTGGTCGATCGAGCCAAGAATATTTGTAACACACAACAAGGACTAGAAGAAGAACTACGTCAAATTAAAGGAGATCTGTCAAAGAACGCATATCCCAAGAGGCTAGTGGAAGCAACAATGCAAGAGAATCATACTAGCAGAAATAAGGGTCCTGAAGAACACAGGCATTCACTAAGTATACCATACGTGAAAGGACTATCAGATACAGTCAGAAGAATAGGACAACACTATAAAATTCAAACACGATTCTCAAGAAGCACCACTCTTCGAAGTCTACTAACGAAAACAAAACCCAGGAATGAACATCAAGAAACAAAAAACTGCATCTACGAAGTACCATGTGAATGTGGCAAAGTATACATTGGTGAAACGAAAAGACCCCTGGAAGCGAGACTTAAGGAGCACAGACTCAACACTCATAGAGCAGAGACAGGAAAGTCCGGAATAGCAGATCACGCTTGGACCAAGCATCATAAAATTATTTGGGAAGATGCAAAGGTTATTGACAAAGAACCTCAATGGTATCAAGCAGCTTATATCGCCAGCAACAAAAACGTGTACAGCAAGCCTAGTGTGGAAATTAGACCAATATGGCAGCCCCTCATAAGAAATATGAAAAAGCCAAAATTGGGCAGAACAAACTTGGACACAAACGTGGGACTCAGTGACTATCAACGGCCACGTCATCATCAGCAAGAAGCGATGTCATTGACGCACCCAACAGAACGCGCAGCAACCAATCAGGACAAGCCACGAAAAACGATACGTCAGCTAGACGAGAATAAATAGCAATGAAAGGAACATGTTCGACAGTTTACCTGAAGACGATTGAAGATACCACATCAATCGAAACGTTGTAATCCAAAATTATACAGACAATGGAAGTCCGAAGCAGACCTTTTGAAACATCTACCTTGTCTACAAATTTCAAACAACAGATGAAAAGAAGTGTTGTAATTCGATACTTGCTCAGAGTATTCAAAATATTCAGTAATTTTTTTATAGGGGGTTCGGCCTTCTAGGACCCCCCGTAGTTACACACCTACGCTTCTATGTTCTAATTTTTTTAAGTAGTTTCAATTTTGAAAATAGGTGGAAACTACCGAGTTAATTAACTTAATAATTATAGAAATGGGACATTATAATTTGCAAGTCCTCAATAATAATTCTATGCCAATGATGTTATGTATTACTAAAATTCCAAATATTTCAATATACTACTGCTGTACTGCCTTGCAGAAACTTCACAAAATAGCTACTGGTTATACCACAGAGTTAACATCTCTAGAGGGAGCCTAATTTGAATATTGGCCAGCCAACATCTATAGCGCTATTGCCACTCTTCTTCCTCCGCTTAAGGACCTTCCAGTTTCTTCAAAATCTGGCAGTTTCCGCAGTTTGAACACAAAGTATTTAACTGGGTATTTAACTATACATTAAAATATACTTGCAACGTAACTGATTTACGTGAAGATAATTTGTATTGATTTAACGAAATCTCAAAAATGGTAAATTTCATAGGGGAATGTCGCAATAACTTCTAATATGTCGTAAATCTGGCAACCAACAATCGGCGTCCCCTAAAGCTGTCATGTGGCTGTCATTGTAGTTGTGGTTATTGCGTATGTTGAGATTTTTGTTGTTTTAGTGTATGTTTGGGTGACTTTGTGACTATTTGTGGTGTGAATTAAATTATTTATGAACAATATTGTCATATGATGGGACGAAATAAAAAGTGCATAGTTTGCTGCAATAGCGACGAATCGGTGAACACCACTTATCATAGATTAGTATAGGTTTTGTTTTGGTTTTCAGTAGCGCAAAATATGGGGAAACACTTCATGATTCATTGATATAGCTAAATACTATTAAAACTTATTGTATCAGTTTGCAGCATCACAGTAATAATTGAATCTATTGATGAACATCCAATTTTAATATAAAATCGTACGCCACTGGTAATGCCCTCAAGCTGTTAAAATTTCCGTTACATGTTGGCTGGTCAGCGACCTGTGCATTTTGTTGTTTATATTCCCTCTAGAGATGCTAACTCTGTGGGTTAAACCTTATTCGGTCGCCAGTTCTATCGATAAATTGCGTGTTTTGCAGTTCGGGAAGATGACGAATTTCCCCCAAGGGAAACCCCTAAACCGCCTCCACCAGCTAAACGAAAAATGAGCAGACGAATCAGTTACATGATGGGTTCATCAGGAACTGGACAGCCGCAAATATTCTATCCACATTTGAATTTTGAGCCGAAAATGTTTTTTGCACTGGGATCACCAATAGGTAAGCGCTACAATCTAGTTCATAAAATTGATTAGCTAATCATACATCTGTAGGGTCTGATATGCGTTTATTTTTTACGACAAAAAATTAGGATTCGCAGTTTCAATGGTCATTGTTTGAATAAGTGATAATCTTGATACGACTTAAGGGGCCTGGATACACACATTTATACATACGTATTTGCCGTGTAAAAGACGGACTCACAAGTTCTCGCATAACTCACTCTATTTTCAAACTACATATATAATATTTCAGAAGGCGATAGTTAAGACCGTAATCGATTTTCTCAAAAAAGTGTTTTAATGTGCAAAAAAACTCGCAATGCAAAATCATACATTCTATAAGTGCCTGTAATTTAACAACCAAACACGATATCAAAAAAAGGCTAAATAGTTGCACAAGCGCAAGCTTCTTCAATTTGCTCTTTGAGTCATTACTGTAAGTTTCAAGGTAACGTCAGGAGCTTGGAAATGCGAAATTCATTTTTATGGTTTCCATTGGACCTTACCTTTGGACCTTTTGACCTTACCTTCGGATTTTTTGACTTATCTCTCCTCATCTTAGACACACATACTGGAGAAAGGGAACCGGCGGCCACGCCTCCTCGCTAACACGGGAATACGTCTTTTCTTGGATTCTCAATTTCGCGCGCTATACCCTAGACCCTTAATTCTTAAATTCAGCCACAACTACCGTTTGTATTATCATTTCTAAATGGTAAAAGATAGCTTTGACACTTAGGTGTGTAGTTGCCTTGAAGTAATTAGTCGTAAATGTAAATGAACACAGAAAACCGAAATGATTAGTGTTACCAACCTTCTTCTAGCCAGGAGAACGCAATATGTCCTCCACAATGTTCTTAAATCTCGAAAATAGGTTCGGAAAAAAATTATGGGTGAAGCAGTAAATTAGATATGCCTTATTGGCTCATGTTACCCCAGACCAGATTAAAACCTTTCTTTTTGCTCTCCAGAATCCGCCTCATTAGATCTTACCTTCCTCTTCGGCCTCCCCCCCCTCTCGAACGACTTTATCAAAAAAGATGAAGCCTCTGGAAATTTTGTACGTGTCCTTTAAATCTTTGCTCAACTGGCGACCCTAAAAATTGTAAAAACATTCATTTGCTATCAAAAGTTTGTGTACATTTTAAATCATCATCATCATAGTCACAATGTCTTAACAGACATGTTGTGAACTCGTAAAATGCATTAAGTCGGAGCTAGAGTATTGCTGACACGAATATTATCAATAGTTTTGAGAACTGTAGCTCGCCATCGTTCGCGATTTACTGTCAGTTCAGTAGCGCTCTTGGTACTCATATCTAGCAACTGTTTCGTCGTATCCACCCAGCGTGTAGGGGAACGGCCACGGCGCCGCCCATTCGGGGCGTGACCCTGAACTACAAGTTTCTCCATATTATCGCTTCTGTGAATATGTCCGAAGGATGTAAGCATTCTTGTCGACACAATGGAGGATAGTCTCTTTGGATTACCGAGCTCATCCAGTATGGAAACATTAGTTCGATGGGCGGTATAAGGAATTCTCAGCATTCTCCTCCACGTCCACATTTCAAAAGCATCTATGCGAGCTCGATCTGCCTTTTTAACAGTCCAAGTTTCTGAGGCATACAAAAATATGGAGAATACAAAAGAGACTGAACCAGTGACATTTTGGTAGCTTTAGTGATGTTATGGTCACGCCATATTTTAGTAAGTTTTGTCATGCCACCCGTGCCTGTTGCATGCGCCGTCGAATCTCATTCTCACAGCTACCTGAATTGTTGATCAAAGAACCGAGGTACACAAAACTTTGAACTACCTCACAACGGCCTATTGACTTTATTTCTCGATGATTGTCATGCTCTCTATCTACGATAATAACCTTGGTCTTATTTTAGTTAACACCAACACCATATGCTGCACTGTGTTGTTCTAAAACGTTCAATAGAGCTACTAGTTCTTCCTGAGAGGCAGCAATAAGGGTTGTATCGTCAGCAAATCTTAAGTTAGATATTTTGCTTCCGCCAATAGTTATACCGCCATTTCAGTTGTCCAATACCTGTCTCATCACAAATTCAGAGTAAACGTTAAATAACATCGGAGATAATACGCATCCCTGACGAACTCCTTTTCTGGTTGCTGTTTGACCAGACAAGTTACCATCAATTCTTACACGAGCTGAGCTAGACTCATAGAGCTGCTGTATGAGAAATACTAAGTAGTAAAGGACTCCCATGGAGATAAAGATTTCCCACAGTTTAGGCCACTTTACGTTATCAAACGCCTTAGAATAGTCCACAAAGCAGATAAAAACGGGAAAATAATGCTTTCTGGCTTTTTCAGTAATCTGTCTTAAGTTTAAGATCTGTTCACGCGTACCGCGTCCTTTCACGAAACCTACATGTTAAATAGATCCTTAGATAAGATTTTTTAATTTATTTTCAGGAATGTTCATCATCATTCGAGGTCTAGACACGTTAGGAGAGAATTTTTCTTTACCAACCTGTCCACATTTCTTCAACATCTTCCATCCGTATGACCCGATTGCATATAGGATAGAATCCCTTATAAATACAGACCTAGGAAAGTTGAAGCCAGTTTTAATACCTCATCACAAAGGGAGGAAACGGATGCATTTAGGTATGAGGGACATTATTACAGTTCCAACATAATTATTTGAATGGGGTGTTTTCCAAACAAAATTTTATGACGGAATATTGATGTTACGTCCCCAAAAACCATGTAACTAACATTTTTACTTTTTACTGTGAACGCGAAGTGGCTTAAAAGCACCTGCAAAGTTCAAAGATAAAATTTCGCGCCAAAGCTGTGACGTAATAAATCTTAGAGTGACGTAATAAGTCTTTCGTGGAGCTATCCTTAGAATGTGACTGTACCTTGTCGTCTTTTCTCCATCTACAGACATAACCTCCGCTTCGTATTGATATTGACAGATGTTTGTTTACATCATTTCATGATCTATCTTGTTTAAATGAGATACCGTGACAGTCGTGACACCAGGGGAGGTTATGTATGCATGACACTAGTGACAGGCTGTTAAAGACGAGTGTTGCCGACACCAGGGGAGGTTATGTATGCATGACACTAGTGACAGGCTGTTAAAGACGAGTGTTGCCGAATGACGAGTAAAATTGTGAAAAGTAACTTATGAAACATTCTCAGAGTAAACTGTAAACTGCTAATTACATAACAATGCAAAAAATGGAATAGCTGTGCAATATAACATTTATAGTCTACAAAAAGAGGGAAACTAAATAAACATAAAATAAAGTTCACATCCTTTATAGAAAAACTATGCAAAATATTAGTAACGTGACAACCTTGTATCTACGCTCAATTCAAATTAAAATAGTCACATCCTATCTACATCCGGCATAAAAATCACTTTTGATTGGTTGATTTCTTAGGCGGGAGATTTAAGAGATTTAAATGAGCTCTTTTCAAAGGGATGATTTCCAAAGTCTATCTTTACTCCACGTGGGCAGAGAAAAATTGAGCAAACACTGCCATCATTACAAATTAGATACAAGCAATCCATTTCAGCCATCAAACAGGCAATATTAGCAAGTTGGAAAATGCCCCATTATGTGTTTTATCTGTTTGTTTCGATCTGACGTTATTGGTATTTTTAGAACTCATAGATACTATGACTACAGTAGGCGCAGATTTGAAACAGAAAGTGATTGACTCGTTGAAGAGTACATGGGAAACCTTTTCCCAATACAGTATGTTCCATAAGCCGGATCAGCCATCATTGGAAGACGAAGTACAAAAAGTTATAGATCAACAGATACAAGTAAGTGCATATTATGTAAGTAATATTTTACCGAATAAGGAAGTGAACAAATTGAATCCAGCTGGCTTATTACCCAGCAACAACAAGGCGATATTATTATGATACATTTAGGCCCGATTTTATCAACACGGGCATTTTAACAAAGGTTTTGACCAATCAGAGCAGCCCATTCAAGAACTTGCATCTGTCAAAGTTCCCTGAAAATTATTGATTTCTCTTGAAATTTACTTCAAAAAGGTGAAAAAAGACATGTTTTATATATAATCTACCATTGTGAACTCTCTAGTACCTTTTCAACTCTGATTTTCCATCCTAAATGGATAAAAACTCCTGCTTAACAAAGATTTTAGCAATTGCTAATCTCAACCAATTAGATTCCACAAAACCGATGGATTTGATCACTGGATAAAATGTACTGTTAATTCAATGATGATGATGATGACAAGAAATTCAAATTACTGCATTATTTTTATAAAACAATAATTTACAATCGATAATAATTATAAATACCTCCAATATACCTTTGTATTATAGTGAAAAAGGGTAAAAATAACATTGCATTTGCATTTCACAAAGCTATTATAGACACACACGTGCATTATTGGTTGCCTATCGTGCTTAACAGCAAAGCCTTGCGATCTTGCAAAAGTATAACGTATATCCTTATTTTTCCTAAACTAGAAACACCATGGCTAAGTCAGCTTAAACTAGACGGTCAAATTTGAATCGCTTTACTACTTGGAGGAACCAGTAGATGAGTCAAGGAACATTCAATTAGAGATAACTTGAATTTTGTGTAAAATTTGACAGCATTTCCAATGATATAAAGTTGTGAATATCAGTCACTTTTTTGGACGTTCCATATGTCTGTCGTTTCAGCCAGTCTGTCTGTATGCCCGTGTGGCATCCAGTAGCCACGATGTAATAAAACATGTCTTCCGCCATCTTTTGATGAAATTTGGGATGCGATGAACTGCTAGCTTTTTCAAGGTCAAGAATAGTCTCGAACCAAATTGAGGTTTTTAATTAAGAAAAAAAATATTTTTTTTTGTGATAAATGGAAAGATCATATATAAGTTTTATAACAAAACTGTTTTTGTTTTCTTTTTTTTTCGCAATATGTAATTCAAAAGTTATATCGAAATAAAAATAGGTTTTTGAATCGAGTACCGAAAACACGCCGACGGCTCCCGAACCCGTGTGACGTCACCATGGCGGTCAGGATGCTGCTTTGACCAACCACGTCCTACTCCGATACTAGATTCTAGATTCCCAGCTAATCGCGAAAATACGTACTGCTAAACTGGTCACTAGTGTATATTTGTTGCAACATAGTCGATGAATGAAGTTTGCAGCTCGAGACAAAGTCTACGATCGAAATAAATATGTTTTTGGATGTTTGAAGTTCAGTATTTTTTAAACCGCTACCAACGCATCTTCTTTTTTTTTATGGTCGGCTGAAAGCCTATGGCGCTGTAGAAGCGCTGCGAGAGGATACGTATCGGTTCACGTTATATTTGAAACGCTGCAGGTTGTAGCCGTCGGGAAACAAATTCCCCGGCAGCTGATTCCACAGCGTCGAAGTTCTCCAAAAGAAGGAATGCTGGAGGAGACTGGTTCGGGGAGTAAGGACCTCGACCTGGTAAGGATGAGCTCGCAGAGCTTCTCTAGTGGTCCTGGTTCGGACGGCCTGTGGTGTTATTATCTGAGAGAGCTACTCGAACATCTTCCGTGATAGAATCTGTAAATCAGGGATAGGTCAGCCACCCTCCTTCGATGTTCCAAGCTGTGGAGGTCCTTTGTGAGGTTAGGCGTATCGATTAGTCTAATCGCTCTTTTCTGGATAGTGTCCAGAAGCTTTAGAGAGTGCTTCGGAGCGCATCCCCACACATGGGAACAATGCTCCAGCGATGATCGGATCTGTGCCTTGTAGAGAAGCAGTAATTATTGCTCTTGTGTATACAGCTTCCTACAGCGGAACAAAACTCCAAGGTTCTGGGATGCCGTTTTAGCAATACTGACGACGTGGTCGTGCCAGGACATGTTATTGTTGATGTTGATTCCCAAAAGCTTGAGGGAAGGTGATTCGACTATGGGGTGACCCTCCATTTCCACGGTTGGTAAGCCATCGTGAGACTTCTTTGTAAGCGTTGTTGCCAGAGTTTTTTATACGTTGAACTGTACTTTATTTGCTAATCCCCACTCGACAATTGTTTTGATATCTGCGTTGATCTGCATTTTTCTTATTGCTATGTTCGAAGGTGAAAGGAATGGAAGAAAAAACGCAGGAACAGGATGAGGTGACGCATGGAAGACTGAACAGTGGTCGACGAATAGATTACGTGCTACAAGAAGCACCGTTCGAGTTCATAAACGAGTATATTTTCGCGCTGACGAGCCACGTATGCTATTGGGAGTCGGAAGACACGATCCTGATGATGCTGAAGGAGATCTACACTTCGATGGATATACAGACTGATAGCCAGCTGCCACCGCAAACGATGACAATCGAACGACCACCTCCATCCCCCACCTCGCTGCGGTCCACCAGGTTTTTCCAGAAAATGGAAGAGGTCATCGAGCAGGGAATGGATCCTACCATGCCAGTACAGGTTAGTAATGTCATTCATGGCCGACTCTACACTAGGCCGGAGCCTTAGATGTGGCAACGTGGCTTAGCTGTCAAATAGTGGGCCTATAGTTTCAGGATAATTATTACATTTTATATGTATTAGAGTTCATCTCGGTTAATAAATTAAGAAAAATACTTTTTAGAACTACTACTACTAATACCACTTACATCTGATGTCTGGTTCTTCGTAGTCAGACACTACAAAATAAAAATAAACGCAACCTGTTTCCTGATGCCACTTTCATTTCCACTTAAATGAACACTCAATTTACTTTGTAAATTGTCACTTGAGCTAGAAAAATTCACTATTAGGTCACTGTGAAGCCATTCTTGCCGGTCTTGATTCCCTTTCACTATCAAAGCTCTTCGTAGGTATGCCCAGATGAGTTCTATTGACTGTCTTTTTCTGTGATATTTGGGAGGTCCAGAAAACATTGTAGGTACCACATTGTGGTTTAAAATAGGTCTAATCCTTTGAAATGTTTGTAAATTATTGTCTTTATCCTTATAAATATAACCAGCCCTTCCGAGGAATACCTTTCACCCACTTCTGTTTATGTCCCTTATTGGACGCACAATTGCTAGTGCAACCTGGTACTACACACTTTGCAGGCATATTTTTATCTTTATAGTTTCATTTGTGCAGGTAAATCAGTAGAAACCTATAAAAAACCACCTTCCACTCTTCGTTGTTACTCTGGAAGGTTATGTTGGTAAGTCCTTGTTTGGAAGCCCCAATTGCTATTACAACCTGGTACTACACACTTTGCAGGCATCTTTTTATCTTTATAGTTTCATTTGTGCAGGTAAATCAGTAGAAACCCATTAAAAATCACCTTCCACTCTTCGTTGTTACTCTGGAAAGTTATGTTGGTATGTCCTTATTTGGAAGCCCCAATTGCACTTTGCAGGCATCTTTTTATCTTTATAGTTTCATTTGTTCAGGTAAATAATTAGAAATACATTAATAATCACCTTCCAACCATATTTTTTGCTCTGAAAGAATACACTAATGACAACAACAAATAAAAGCTCGGCCCGCGAACAGTGTTGCCATATTTCAATGCTCCGACCTAGTGAGTAAAGGCGGCCATGTGTCATTTCATTACTCTGACCTGCTCAACTAAGGGCCGGTTTCTCAATGTCCAGTTAAATATTTGTCTGGAAGTTAACAGGCAACTGTCAGATAAATTGTTTAAACAATTGACGGTTAAGCTTACGAATTCGCGTAAATCTTATCTGACACTTTTGACTGGACATTGAAAAACCGGCCCTGAATCTGCCTTTTACCTTTCCGGCTACTATAAAAGTCTCAAGTGATATATTATTAAACATTTCATCGAGCTTTCGAATAGGGTACTTGCAGAGGTCGTGAAATGGTCTCGGGAGTATACATAGCGTAAAGAAAACCATATCAAGAAGCAGTAGGAAACAAAAAACATGATTTTACTGACGGCCAAAAAAAGATATTTGCAAAATAAAATAAGGATATATTCAAATTTTTCCACGTGACTTAAAACAAGGGCTGACGTCACAGGTATCTTATTGATATCGACAATCGATACTGCTACAGCATCTTCGAAAACTGTGGATGCTCGAGTTAAGTTTTATGAAGTGGGCCGAAAGACTCATGATGTGACATAATGTTATATTTCTTGCATAAAAGGTTGTATATAAATATACATTAAACTTTTGACCGTGATTTGATATTGAAAATATCATGCATAATAGGGTACTTGCAGAAAAAAATATTGTCGTTTACGCGTTCCTTAGAGCCTAGTAAACATAACAAAATCACTTGTTTGCTTTTTGGAATCGGCTGTGAGAGATATTCCAAAAATTATTTCAAATGCCGGAAAATGCCACGCAAACAACCTCTGTCGTCAGTGATATCCTATAGTGATGAGTTGTATTGATATTCGATATCGATAGCCAGTACTAACCTAGCATTTTGACATTGTTCATTATAACCACAAAACACAGTCACACACAAAAGTACAAAGGTCAAAAGAATAAAAGTTAGGCTAGATTACTAATTAACTTTGTAGGGATGGTCTTGAATTAGATTCTATCTTTGGATTCATTCATAATGGAATGCGCCGAAACAAAATAATGGCTTCGATTAGTTGCGAATCTCGGTCACAAACAGGATGAACTGTGATACCTATCAGATATAAAAATGTATTGCAACGAAAATGCTAGTGGGTTAATTGCCTGTGTCAAATATGTTTAAGTATCAATAAATTGAGCCGCATTGTTAAAGAATTCATATCATCTCTAGTTTGCAGTTGAATCTCACTGACCTGCGCTGTAGCAGTATCTATTGTCGACATCGATAAGATACCTGTAACGTCAGCCCTTGTTTTAAGCCACGTGGAAAAATTTGAACATATCCTTATTTTATTTTGCAAATATCTTTTTTTGGCCGTCAGAAAAATCATGTTTTTTGTTACCTACTGCTTCTTGATATGGTTTTCTTTACGCTATGTTTATTCCCGAGACGATTTCACGACCTCTGCAAGTACCCTATTGAGCCACTCAATCCACCAAGTGACATGCAGGCGAAGTTTAGCATATGCTTGGAATGCAATAATTTTGCGTAAAACGTATTATCTCAGAATCGAAAATTTTCGCGATCACAATACTCCCGTCACCTACCGGTGTGGGAAGTAAAAAGGGCTGAAATTTCGTCACTTACTGTATATTCAAGAAACTGCGATTTCTTAAAATAAATGTACATACTGAGTGGGGGGGGTCATGTCATATTATTTTGTAATTTTCTAATAACCTCTCTCATTTGCAGGTTAAAGATCAGCTTCCTCCGCCTCCAACGAGTGGATTCATACAAAAGACCTAGTACTTACTCCAGACATGGGTTTATCGACCCTTGGCCATGCGGTATGCGCCATATCTGTTGGGACCTCAACATCGAATTTAAGATAAATGTCGGAAAAAATGAATCATAGCATCAGCTCTTGGAAAAAATATACCATATGAATGCATGTCTTCCTAGTTGTATAATCTATGGACACATACGCACTATCCAGGGTGTTTACGATCTTATTGCCGTTATGTAAAGTACGAATATTACACATCATTGTAATGCTTGTAGCACAAATATAATACGAATATCCCAAATTTGAAGTTTCAAAAAAAAATCGCAACATTTTCTGATAACAGAGAATATGCGGCAACAAGTCTGGAGATAACATTTGTTTACATGGTGAATATCTCCAAAAACACCTGACAGAAACTAGGGCGAATACTGGGCAATGTTGTCGGATTGTGATTTTGCCGTCATACTTTTTTAATTTTTTTCTGTTTAACTATGCGTTAACTAGTGAAATGGTACTGGAATTTTAGGTTCAAAATATCATGATCCAAATTAATGCAATAAGATCGTAAACACCTTGTATATTTTACTGGAAGATACCTACGGATGTAGAAGTAGTTTTCTAATTCGACAAAAATATCCATAGTGGCACAGCATTTAGGAATACAGATTTACGAGTAAAGTTATTATAAACATTGGTCCAGAAATTATTCCCAAATGGGACATCGAAAATAGGTTTTTATTATTTCCAAAACTATCTACTGTTAGTAAATACATTGATCCTAGGGGTGAATAACATGGTGGGTGTCCAAAGACACCACAATCCTGTAGGATCACGTATTAAGTTAGATAAACAAAATTTCCTCTGAAAAATGGCATCAACCTAAAAAGACTGTTAAAAAAGTTGCCGACCCAATAATACTACATAAATATACGTGTGCTGTGTGCTGCTAGATCTCAGGAACTTACAGAGTTTTGTAGAAGTGCGAAAGCTTTCACGTTAATACAGAGCAAAATTATGACATTTCAGTCACTGACCTCAAAACTATAAAAATGTAGAGTAGAAAGTATATAGTGAATTTGAAATACAACGTGCAAAGCTTCGTTTGTCTGCCAAAATCAGAAAGTGTAACAAATAATTTTACTTACACTACTTCTGTGTTGTTGAACTGATGATCCATTTCCATTTGTAGATCTATTGACAAAAAAAACAAAACAATAAAATAATACCAAAGTGGTTTATTTCTGCTAAATTCAACTGTAATACCATTTGATCCAGTGATCAAAAGCAAATTGTTTATAGAATCGAACATGTCGAGTAAAAGCTGGTGACAAGCATATACGTACGAAATAATTCAACATTAATTGCTTCATTTTTTTTAACTATTTCGACTTTCTACTGAATAATTTTTTATTCATTTGTTACACTAAGGCCCAGTTTCACAATCATTGGTAACCCCTAGTAGGCACTTGACCGACAGATAGAAGTCAACCAGTAGTTATCGGAGAGCTCTGTTTCACAAAGAAGACCAAGGGTTGAACTTATTTATTTTTAAGTTGGCACCTCGGATTGATCTCAGAGCACTGCCATAATGGTGTTCCGTGAATAAAAGCTAAGCCTTTGACAAAGAAACCTAACCTTTCTTTTCATATTTTTGATTTATGCCATTACAGAGTATAATCAAAATCCATCGACGTCTTAGACGTCAGTATCAAAATCCAAGTTTTTATAACCTGCAAAGCTGTCATCGATTGACCACAATAAACGCCAATATAACCCATACCGCATCCTTGGGTTAACATAACTACTGGTTGACCAGAGCTTTTGATGTATACCGTCGATTATGAAATGGGTTATTTTCGCTAACCACTAGTTTTCTTTTGACCACTAGTTAACTAACGATTGTGAAACTGGGCCTAAGAGCGACTTTGATGTTATATTATCAGGTAGTCTATGGAAAAAGCATGTGTGCATTTAGAAATATACTACCTACCCTTTTTTGCACTTTCTAATATGCTTCGTTAATAGTGTGTACTCTTGGAATATCTAGTTACTACTATTTTCCAATTTTAAATTTTCAAATTTTAAATGAACGAAAAATGCATTATGTTCATTTAGTCATAGGTCTGTCCAAGTATCTTCTGAGGCACTGATTTAGAAAATAAAATTAAATTAGAAACCTATCTTGTTTTACAATCAGTCCAATATCATATTGGTTTGATAGTCTTCATGGGATTCGGCGCTTTTGCATTGATAATATAGTTGTTTCAGTTTTTACACTCACAGGTTAGTAAAGCTATTAATGCATTTACAGTCATCACACAATCAGCTTGAAATCTTAGTAGATGCATCACTTATCAGTGAAAATGTTCATCTTATTCAACAAATTATTTCCACATCTCTACAAAAATGTCAATTAATTGCTTTTCATGAAATGTGACTTAGATTTAGAATTTTAGTTTACAGTGATTGCTGCAAAATGTGGTGTTTATATGTATATCTGTTAGATGGATTGAAATTGATGCTGTGAATTTAAATTATAAACTATTTTTATATATTACAAACTTTTATTGAAACTATTGTTATATGTTTGAATACATGTATAAGTGACTAATTTTTATTAAAATGTTTTGCGTTATAACCTTGTTTTCTTTCATTTGAATAGCATTCAAATATTTTGTACTCTAGTTATACAGGGTGTAACAAAAAATAGTGTCAAGCGGAAGTCCAGAGATAGAGCACACCTAGAAGTATCTGAATCACCCCCATATATGTTATGCAATTTTTTGTAGTTTCCGAGTTATGAATTTTTTTCTGAATTTTAGAGAATTCTCTACCTCGACAACTTCAAAGTGTTCCAAAAGAAAAACTAAAAGACTTTTCCAAATTCTCTTTTTTGTCGAACATACGAAGGTTGTTGAACGAAGTCCAGAACGTGTCCTTCTAAGGACATATTGACAATATCAGTTAGAAATCACTATGAAACAAATAGTGGACTGAAATTGAATGAACATGTAATAGATAACCTGTCGACATAATTGAGGTTTTGAATAAATTTTTTTTTTGTCATAAAATGGAAAGATCATATACAGGGTTGGGATAAAGTATAGAACCAAGCAAATAACTTTGGAACGGAAAGAGTGATATTGCTGAAAATTTGCAGGCAAGTGTAGTTACGTCTAGTGCATCCGAAGACATTATGTTAGCTATTAATGTACTTCCGGTTTAACCGGAAGTACCGTCAACTTTTTTAATTTAAACGGGACACCCTGTATATTTTTGCAGATTTTAATTCATCTTTTTTTCCGAATACGTCCATTGTGGGTTTAGCATTAGTTTCTGTAAAAACGGGAAAGATAAAGCTTCTTTATCATTTTGAGGTGTTTAAAATGCCGGTCATTCAAAGTCGGTTTTGGCGATCGTGTGAGAACTCACAAAGAAGTGTGTCAACTTTTAATGATTTACGTCCCGACAGGGGTCCTATAACACGTTTGACGGTGACTAAAAAAAAAAGTACAAAAAAATTACCTCAAACGGGAAGACCGCCACGGACGAATTTGTGAGACAAATTTTTTAAGAAACAAATACTAAACCCACTATGGACGTATTCGGAAAAAAAAAGATGAATTAAAATCTGCAAAAATATACAGGGTGTCCCATTTAAATTAAAAAAGTTGATGGTACTTCCGGTTAAACCGGAACACTTGCCTGAAAATTTTCAGCAATATCACTCTTTCCATTTCAAAGTTATTTCCTTGGTTCCATACTTTATCCCAACCCTGTATAAGTTTTATAACAAACCTGTTTTGTTTCCTTTTTTTTCGCTATAATTCAAAAGTTATATCAAAATAAAAATGGGTTTTTGAATCGAGTACACGCCGACGACACCCGAGCCGTGTGACGTCACCATGGCGGTCAGAATGCTTTTTGACCAACGACGTCCTACTCCGATACTAGATTCCCAGCCAATCGCGAAAATACGTACTGGTAAACTGGTAACTTTGTAGTGTATATTTGTTGCAGCACAGTCGATGAATGAAGTTTGCAGCTTGAGACGAAGTCTACGATCGAAATAAATATGTTTTTGAATGTTTGAAGTTGAAGTCAGATTACAGATTCCAGTAAGTAAGTACCTAGTCAAATATGTTTCGTTGAAAAGATCTCAATCGAAGGATGGCCCAGTGGTTAGAGTCCGATAGTGGATCTCAGGCCTCTCAGGGTCTTTGGATCGAAACCCAATAAAATGCTTTGAAACTCGGATCATCACTCACTTTGTAGGCTTTTACTTGAGCTTATGCTTTGCACGATCTCTTTTTACTTTGAGTTTGATAAAACCATAAAACCCGAATATGAATAGAAACAGTATCGGATAAATACGTTCTCTCAGTATGTCATGAGTTCGGTGCTTCCCAGCAGGTAGCGTAGCTTCCAGCTGAAACATTCCACACAAGATGCTCCGGTAGCACCAGATATCACAACACAATACCTAAAAAGAGTAAGATGATACAAACTAGGGAGAATATTCAGTCAGAATAACTCTGTGGTCAGAATAGTCAGTTATACCAAAGTTTACGGAATACATAATATGTTGTTATCACAATTGATGGTACCAAATGAATACAAGCCAACCACAAATAATACATGGCCGACTCTACACTAGGCCGGAGCCTTAATTGTCACTTGAGCTAGAAAAATTCACTATTAGGTCACCTGTGAAGCCACTCTTGCTGGTCTTGATTCCCTTTCACTATCAAATCTTTTCGTAGGTATGCCCAGATGCATGCCCAGATGAGTTCTATCAACTGTATTCTTCTGTGATATTTAGTTGCACTTGCACCACCAACCATAACATTCCAGAGTAAACAAGAAGACTGGAAGGTGATTTTTAATGTGTTTCTAATTATTTACCTGTACAAACGAAACTATAAAGATAAGCAGATGCGTGCAAAGTGTGTAGTACCAGGTTGCACTAACAATTGTGCTTCCAATAAAGGACATAAACAGAAGTGGGTGAACGGTATTCCTCGTATGGGTTGGTTATACTTATAAGAATAAAGACAATACTTTACAAACATTTCAAAGGATAAGACCTATGTTAAAGCACAATGTGGTACCTATAATGTTTTCTGGACCTCCCAAATATCACAGAAAAATACGGTTAATAGAACTCATCTGGGCATGGCCTGGGGCATACCTACGAAAGGATTTGATAGTGAAAGGGAAATCAAGACCAGCAAGAATGGCTTCACAGTGACCTAATAGTGAATTTTTCTAGCTCAAGTGATAATTTACAAAGTAAATTGAGTGTTCATTTAAGTGGAAATGGAAGTGGCGGCAGGAAACAGGTTGCGTTTATTTTTATTTTGTAGTGTCTGACTGTGATGAAACAGACATCAGATGTAAGTGGTATTAGTAGTAGTAGTTCTGAAAAGTACTTTTCTTAATTTATTAACCGAGATGAACTCTAATACATATAAAATGTAATAATTATTCTGAAACTATAGGGCCACTATTTGACAGCTAAGCCACGTTGCCACATCTAGGGCTCCGGCCTAGTGTAGAGTCGGCCATGGTTCACAGAAAAATCGGAAAAATGAAGGGTACCGGCTGGATTCGTACCAGCGTCTCCGGCATCATAGACCGACGCGATACCAACTACACCGCCGACGAAAGGTATCGACTCCGAATCCAGCCGGTACCTTCATTAATCATTTTTCCGATTCTTCTGCGAACCACAAAACAGGTACGGTTAAGAAGGCACAATTCCCTGTTATTTGACTGGAAACACGAATGACTTATGTCAATGTCAGCGGCCATTATTTTGGGTTGCAACATGGCCGTCGCAGGGTTGCCAGATGTATCAAGAATTCGAGGCGGTGTTGCCACATCGTTGCGCAAATCTGTAGGTGCTCTACCTTTTTATGTCAAAATTATCATAATTTTTGATGTTAGCCAATCATTGACTGATTGATTGATGTTTGATTTCAATCAATCAATCAGTGATTGGCTTAAAAATTTAAAAATTGGAGCAAAACAATGAAAATACCTATTCATTCATTCATTTATTTGCAAGAAAATATTAAATATGATTAATATGATTATTGTATGTGTAATTTATAAATAATATAATACAAATTGTATTAAAATACATTCAAGTATAACAATAATAATAATAATCTTCTTTATTGAAGTTCCATCAAGCATATGGTTTATGTTTTCATTCCTCACCTCCTCTCAGTTTGACCTACAGTGAATAAAGTAACCACATGAAAATATTAGCAAGAAATGCAATATGCTACTAAACTAGAGTATTCAAGGTCCATGCTTTTTAATCTTGCACCTGATTACCCTAGTATATAAAAATTTCCACACCACCTTGGAGGTATTGTTCTGGCACATTACCCTCTATTTTAAGTGGTGGTATGCCAAGTAAAAAAAAAATAATATGAAACTAACAATCAATAAATAAACGAAAATCATAGCTATCTCTTCCACTTTATAAAAATTAACATCTGTATTTATGAATACCAACCATGATAAGTCAAAATAAATACTTTTTATTGATCATGAAAACTATAGTATATACCTAAGAGTTGTCACAGATAGAAGATTAGAATTAATTGAAATGTAATCAATATCCACAATTTCACAGCCTAGCAAACCTGCAGCGTAACCTATTGAACCATAAATGGAGCCTTAGCATTTAACTTTGTCAAAACTATAGGATTAAAACAGGAACACCTGATATAATTTTGTGTTATTTATGATTTCAAATTTTACTATCAATAAATAAATAAATGAAAACCCCACCCATATCTGCCACTTTATAAAAAGGAATGTCTGCATTTATGAATAACAACCAAAATAAATCAGAATAAATACTTTTTATTGATTATAAAAACAACAGTAATAGTTGTCACAGACAGAAGATTAGAATTAATTGAAATGTAATCAATATCCATAATTTCATATCCTAGTCAAATCACAGAAACGCTTATGAGGAAAACTTTGAAATGCAAATTTTGAGAGTATAAATATGAAACACAGCAAATAGGTTTGAGACATAATAAAGGTGAATTAGTTATAAAAATTTAAACTTTTAATTGTACCTGGCCCTTTGTACAGTTAAGTCTTTAAGCTGATCAACTGTATAACATCACTGGCTTTTTCTTGAAGAAAATAGGATGTACTTACTTAGCTTTGCTGTAGAATACTTCAAGCACCCTAGCCTTTGCAAGTATTATTTTCTATTTTCATCTGTGTTGAGCATCTTATTGCCAATCTGCCAAATCCATAACTGAGAAGGCACTGCTTAACATTGGTTTCTCCATCTTTGTTGGTCACTTTTATGTATAAGCTCGTCCACTGAATAACTCGTCTCTCATTGCAATAATATTCATCAAAATTATTAACATGAAGCTAGATACTGCAGACAGACCTATATCTTAGATATGGTTGTGTATGATCTAAAATAAAAGAATAGAAAATTAAAGTAGTGAGAGTGTATGAATGACTAATAAATAGTATTGCACAGAAATTCAGTAATAAATATACTTACGCTTTGTACTCGCTCATTTAACTAAAGTTGCACTTCATCAGGAGCTTATAGTGTTTGAGCCCCATTTATTTCTTGCTTGCTGGCTGCACTTCATACCTACTTTGTGGTTGTAAAGTTTGAAGCCTTCAAACAGTTCAAACTCCCTAACAAATTCATTCACACATTCGAGTATAAAAATAATGTTTAAAGTATAAAAAATAATGTTTTCCATTAACAGTTTCACAAATAAAGCATGTGTGGAGCAAACCAAAACAACAGTCAAAGAAAAACGAGGTTAGTGTCGGCAGCGCTTGGAGCCCTTGGAGGGAAATTCGAATATTCTTCTTCTTCTGGCTATACGGTATTTGCCACAAAATATGTTCGTATTTGATCTATGAGGGCAACTGGTTGACGCGTTTGGTGTGGCTGCAAAATTTTTGTCATTATGCATTATTACACTCACTTTTTAATTGCTTAAAGTTAATGTGTCGCTTTTAAAAACTGAAGACATCATGAAGAACAGCTAGAGAAGACCATTGAATTTCGCGCCGTTGTCAACCACGAATCACTGAAATGCGGGCTGATCCAGTGTTTCTGTGGTCTGGGCCGCCATTATTTTGGGTTGCAATATGCCCTCCACATTGGCCCCGCCCTGTTTCCCATTCTGTAATGCTAGTTGCCCCCACGTGCTGCGAACCAAATGATTGGAATTATCTCCCTCTTGCGGAGTAAGTAAGCACCTTTCATTCCATGAAATCCTGGCCGACTGAGGAGTCGTACTTCGGTAAGAAAGAGAGCTGTCGTGCAAGTAGCGGTGGGAGATTCACACTCACCCAACAGCCGACTAGATGTCTCTGGATCACTGAAATACATGGTTCGACCTTGAAAACGATCGTGGATCGATCAATGAATGAATTTGCGGAGAAAATGTCGATGTAAAACAGGTATTTGACGTCAAATTCCGTTTTACACTTGTTAATTTTGACTACGAACTGAATTCACGAATTAAAACCACAGCATAGTAAACAATCAGCACAACATCCCAGGTTGGCGGCAATTACACGCGCATCCCCCCCTTTTTGGATGATTTTTTGTAGGGATGCTAACGATACTTCGATACTTGTACTTCTGCACTAATATCGAGTATTTTTGTCTTAGATAGTTTTTGAGCAATTCCAAGCTGGTATCACTACTTTTGTATCGAAAATAATTGTATAATTATTGAGGGGTGTAATCAATTTCACAAAATTATCTGAACGAATCAAACGCGCCTACTTGGCTAAAAAATATCGAATTGGTATCGGTATCGATCTTTTCATTTTCCCATCTCTAGCCAGACTCCACACCCGTAAAAATCAAATCATCCATGGCCGACTTTACTCACTAGGCCGGAGCATGAAATATGGCAACACAGAATCAGCGGGCCGAGTTTTCATTTGTTGTCTTGTCATGTGTATTCTTCCAGGTGCAGAAAATATGGTTGGAAGGTGATTATTAATTTGTTTCTAATCATTTACCTGCACAAACGAAACTATAAAGATAACAAGATGCCTGCAAAGCGTGTAGTACCAGGTTGCAGCCCAGTAGAGGACTACCAAACCATGGCCCAACATCACCTTATTCCAGATTAAAAAGAACGTTGCAAGGTGATTTTTAATGGGTTTCTACTTATTTACCTGCACAAACGAAACTATAAAGATAAAAAGATGCCTGCAAAGCGTGTAGTACCAGGTTGCAGCCCAGTAGAGGCATGGGTAGAGGACTACCAAACCATAGCCCAACATAACCTTATTCCAGATTAAAAAGAACGTTGCAAGGTGATTTTTAATGGGTTTCTACTTGCACAAACGAAACTATAAAGATAAAAAGATGCCTGCAAAGTGTGTAGTACCAGGTTGCACTAGCAATTGTGCGTCCAATAAGGGACATGAACAGAAGTGGGTGAAAGGTATTCCTCGGAAGGACTGGTTATATTTATGAGGATAAAGACAATAATTTACAAACATTTCAAAGGATAAGACCTATTTTAAAGCACAATGTGGTACCTATAATGTTTTCTGGACCTCCCAAATATCACAGAAAAATACAGTTAATAGAACTCATCTGGGCATGGCCTGGGGCATACCTACGAAAGAATTTGATAGTGAAAGGGTAATCAAGACCAGGCTAATGGCTTCACAGTGACCTAGTAGTAAATTTTGTTAGCTCAAGTGATAATTTACAAAGTAAATTGAGTGTTCATTTAAGTGGAAATGGAAGTGGCGGCAGGAAACAGGTTGCGTTTATTTTTATTTTGTAGTGTCTGACTGTGATGAAACAGACATCAGATGTAAGTGGTATTAGTAGTAGTAGTTCTAAAAAGTATGTTTCTTAATTTATTAACCGAGATGAACTCTAATACATATAAAATGTAATAATTATTCTGAAACTATAGGGCCACTATTTGACAGCTAAGCCACGTTGCCACATCTAAGGCTCCGGCCTAGTGTAGAGTCGGCCATGCTTGCATTGAATATTCTAACCACAAAACAGGTACGTTCTAACCTTAGATAAGGAAAGAGAGGGGATACCGCACGCCCGTTTGATGCTATATGAATTAGCTGTGACCGAAAATGAATAGCTATTTGACAGCTGTCAAAATATTTGTTTATGATATTTAGCGTTTTTAAGACCAATCATTGTAAAATATTGTGGTGTGCATAATGATAGGGAGTGCAGCTTACGGTTGTAAAAGCCACAGGAGCAGGAGGAAGCCAGGAATCATAGGTATCACAAGTAAATTTAATAGCGCTTTGGTACATTTTTGGTGCCATTTGGTAACAGAAATGTCAGTCGCGCGTTCCGTCCCCTCTCTTTCCTTGTCTAAGATTCTGACAGTCGCGATTTTATAGGCCAGTTAGGCTAGGAAGCTAATACCAAAAGTATTATGAGTATTTATAGACAAGGAAAAGTGGTTCGTTTAATAGCATAAAGGCAAAGCATAAGGGAGGAACATACATTTACTGCCAACCGAACATTATTCTAGAAGAATTGATCTATAAAAGGAGTCACAGACAACGCGACGTGTAAAGAAATTAACAAAAATTTCGTTACAACTTCCACAATGACTGGAAGGTGATCGCTATGCAGGTCATGCGAAAGCTGACTATCGATATTGTAATGACAATTTCTGGACATCGCAAAGTCAATGACATCTGGCGCATGTTCAGGATTATAAGGGTAGTGGGTAGGCTCTACAGAAGAGTGAATAAAGTAATTACTACGGAGAGAATGGTTATAAATCCGAATTCCCGATGGACAGTTTCTACGGCAACCCCATGAAATGTGTTTGGCATTCCAATCCCCAGCGGCGATAAGTGGACCCTGAAAGTCCAAAAGGCTGTCCAAGTCCACCTCTTGGATTCGCCCACCACAAAGTTCGTAGGTGGAAATGAGTTTCAGACCATAGCCATCCTACATATTAACTACCACAGAAGTGGATTCAATAGAAATCATGATGGTATTCACACCTCTGCAATAGTCAATATTTCTTTTCACTACTACTGCAGTGCCGCCACCACGACCCGTAAGACGGTCACACATAATCACATCATAATTTGGAATTCTGAGTGGATCACCAGGATTGTAATGTGTTTCCTGTAAGAGAGCCACATCAATCGATAATTCACCCAACATTGTATAAAATTCGCGTTTCTTCGCGACATCCTTTAATCCATCCGCATTCCAAGATAAAATTTTGAGAAACCCAGGCTTTCCTTTAGACATTGTGCCCATTAACAGACAGCGAAGAAAGTTGTAGTAGAGCATCAGGAGCAACTTCTGCAGTGTGGCTTCCATCAGGGGCGTGAATATTTGCTATATAGCTGCTATCGCAGCTGATAGATCGATAGGATTTTGAGGCATCGTTTTTGACGATCCTGACGATGCCACATTTGCAAACGATACTTCCTGCTGTACCAACCCACATAGCACTGGATATTCTATGAATATTCCTTAAATCTCCTACATGTTCCATGAATATTCAGTAGAATCACAGAATATTCGTTATTTCTCTTGGTTATTCTGGATTATTAAAATAATATTCTTTATAGAATATTATTATTTTATCCACTTAGGATAATCATGGATTATTCGTTTAATGTCTGACTTATTCCAAAATATACCAGTAATATTCTTCATAGAATATTATTTTAATCATCTACTAAGAACAAGTTATGTAGCTATTTTCTGGAGAACATTTAGTAATATTCGTAACACAACTATTTTCTGTAGGTATGTAGGCAAATAATATTCAATATGAGGTATTATTAATTTATATTTGCACCTTTCTCAGTGAATTAAAAAAACTTTCATTTAGTTCTATTTGTTTTGCGTTCATTCTCCTAAATATACCTAATAAGGCCCGGTTTCACCACAATATTTTATCCAGGATTAAAACATTATCTGAGACATGGCCGTATACAGGGTGTCCCAGAAAGACGGTCCCATAGAAGAACCCCCATCTCACTGAGTGAAAATATTGCGAATAAACACAACACACCTATATACCAAGTTGCACCGTTTGACCGTGAGAGGGCTTCAAAGTCAAGAATAATTTTTCAATTTTTGTTGATAAGCATAACTGATTTACCCTGATAACGATAATTTTACAAGCGAAAGACTAACAAAATGCAATCAATTAAATTCCGGATAAAATAGACTAGTGCGCTACTACTGAAGTATCACAGAATTATTTTTAACTGTTAAACCGTGACAGATACGAAAATTTACTAAGAGTCAAAAAATATTTGTCAATGATGTATCTTTGTTGTGGAAAAATTTCAAACCGAAAGCACTAAAAATAAGAAAAATAGTGGTCAATGTAAGTGGCGAAGACATCGGTTCACCATGCTAAAACATCATAGTGTTAGAGTTAAAAGTATTAAAATGTGGCATTTTTATGGTGTTACACGTTTACCAAATTTCATTCAAATCGCAAATGTCGTTGTGAAGTTATCAACAAAAATTGAAAAATTATTCTTGACTTTGAAGCCCTCTCACGGTCAAACGGTGCAACTTGGTATATAGGTATGTTGTGTTTCTTCGCAATATTTTCACTCAGTGAGATGGGGGTTCTTCTATGAGACCGTCTTTCTGAGACACCCTGTATAAAAATGGTTCCCACAAAATTTGACCTTGGGAGTGTTTATGGATGATTTGACGGCTGTGAAGTTTGGGTAGAGATGCGAAAATGAAAATATCGATACCGGTACCAACCCGATATTTTCTAGCCTCATAGGCGCGTTTGGCTTGCACAGAGAATTTTGTGCAATTGATTACACACCCCTCAATAATTATATACCGATACACCTACAAAAGCATCGATACCAGCCTGGAATCGCTCAAAAAGTATCTAAGATAAAAATAGTCGATATTAGTGCAGAAGTACAAGTATGGAAGTACCGTTACCATCCCTACAAAAAATCATCCAAAAGTGTATGTAATGTAATTTCCGCATCGAGATAGAATCCCATACCTCGATGAATTTCCGCCATCTTGAGTTATTGTGCTGGTTGTTTACTATGCTGTGGTTGCTGCCACACCAGAGATAACATAATGTGCCACACGTACGAGCCGAGACAAGCTACTCAGGGGCCAGACCAGGGCTGTGTACCGCCGTATCGGACTCTGAGTGACGACAGCAAAAGTAACGAAAGTAACGAGTCTACGGTGTTGGTCTATCCGAAATGGAGGACTCGTTACCTTTAGTTAGCCATTAGTAACGATTACAAAAGTTTCAGTTACTTGATTATTTTATATTACTAGTCTGGACCCCCTGGACCCTCCCCCTAAATACGTGCCTGCTAGCCTGCTACTACTAGCATGTAATGTGACGCAATATATTCATATATTGAGCAGTCAGATTAGATAACAAATCAATATCAGTATTATTCTACCATCAATACCAATGGCAATAAGATACCAACAGTTTGACGAAGCGCACGATCAATATCACATTATAGTAAATAAGTTATTCAAATGAGCCACATTTTGAAATCGGCGCCGTGGCCTCGTGGCTTGCCATAGTGCCATCTGTTATTGAAAGTATTCAGGATGATATTAAAATAATTCCCTGAAATATCATCATGTATTAATGCCTTAATTATGGTCAAAATGTATCAAATTTAAAATTATTTCGAAAGCATTATGATCTGTGACTTACAAATAAGCATTTTTTTCATAGTTAACCAATAATATATGTGAATTTGTAAGCAATCGATAGGGTATACTCCCACGTGTCTCAAACGCTTAAGCTACTGCTGTATAGATGGCACGATATTGAGAATTAAAATCTTCCACTATGTAATAAGGAAATACAATAATATTCATTGGATACCCTTTTAATTTATGTAGTTAGAATTGAGAATATCGAATCTACATCCAGAGTCCAGAGATATATATTGTGTGGAAATTATCATACAAACAAGTATCGACCAGCGGTGCATTACTGGTTGCAGGCCGATTGACAAGCGGGAGTTGAATTGATCCTGCGCGAATGGCAATGAGCGAGAGCGAGACTGACAAGTTAGCGAAATGCTGAAGGAACGGAACGGGGATAGTTTTCGGTGCACAACAGTCAGTGTTATTTTTGTTGAACTTCTGAGTCTTTACGCCGTTTTGTGGTATATTTTCGTTAATTTTGGGACTTTCAGACCAACTCTCGGTTTCAGTGGTGATAGAACGAACAAATTACACATCGTGTTGTAAAAAAATCGGTTCAATAACATTGCAGAAGGTTATTTAGTGCCGTTGATATTTCTTCAGTGGTGATTTTATCAGGAATTCATTTAAAATGTCGAGGTATACGTACGAGAATAGAGGCGAATCAAACTTATACGTGTGAAAATTTTGTGTGAAACATTCATCATTCCTTGGATGGACGTATTTACCTGGATTATGTTCTGATGGAATACCTTTGTTATCGTAGTGGTGGAAGCCTGTTAGTTCTTATACAGGTGGTGTCGATACGTGATAAACTATAATGTCGGGAAGTCACATGAATAACGAGCAGGAGCACAAGTCGCCCAGGGAAAGTGGAGAGGATTCGGAGGACGAGAGCGAAATCCTGGAGGAGAGTCCATGCGGCAGATGGTTGAAACGTCGTGAAGAGGTAAGCAGTAAAATTATTTTAGTCTAACCTTAAATCAACATCTACCGGTTTTGGATATAGTAGTTTGCGAAAAAAATAGTATGCACCTTCAGTTCGCATGCTCTCGATCGAGATGTCATGCAATCGATTGTGGCAAGGCGCCCAAGTGCCGGCGGCGCCTATTTCGGATCAAATTCTACAGGGTTATTCACGTTATTCGACACGGAGCATTATGGCTAAAGTATAATTGATAAAAAAGAAAATAATAATTTCGGATGGATAGACACCCATAAAGGCTACATTCTAAAAATATTTTCATGGTATACAGCGTGTCCCAAAAGCACGAAATGTATCAAAGTTATGTTTTTTTAAATGGAACACCCCGTATATTATTGCATATTCAGATTCCCTGGTGAATTCTAGTGTGACTTTATGTATCATACATGGGACCTAAAGCGAACCGTTTAGGTGTAAATCACCATTTTCGATATAAGTAGATATCAGGAAAAAGTTGAATATGGCAGAGATTATAAAATTTGGAAGGCTGTGACTTTGCCGTATTACTAAGCATAGAATGCGTCAGCTTTGGTGAGACTGTCAAATTTAAATTACGTTTACGCTTGGAGAAATCGGTCGATTAATTAAGGAACTTTCGATCAGCGGTAACTTGATTTTTTCAAATGGGAATGCCTAATTTTTTTGATACAGTTAAACGTAGAATTTGATAACCTTTCCAATGATATAAGGTTATGAATATCAATCTCTGGTAGTTTTCATTTAATTTTAAATTTTCAAACAAATCGGCGTTTTTCAATTTTCCTACCTATAAGCAACATAGCAGGCCATGAAATATAAACAAAAACCTGTTCAGGTAGAAGAAAACAACTAACTTAGCTGAAAAATACGCATGAACTAGACTAAAGGGACAAGATTATAAAAGTTACTCATAACAAACAAAGTCTAGCCAGAAACAACGGCGGTAACATATCTTTGGTCAAAGAGATGCTGGAGTATGGCAGAAATGGATTTTTTCACGGCCTACTAGCTACTGCAATGTACTAGAGATTGGCAGTTTCCAGAACCATTAAAAATTTTAAAATAAAATTAAAACTACTAGAGAATGTTGTAAGCAGTGTATTATTTTTATAGTAAAATTTCACATTTAATGATATAAAAAAGTATGCAATTCTGTCAAAATTCAAATCAAAAGTACCTCTGACTGGAGTTCTGAGAATTCTTCAGTACCTATTAGCAAGATCGCAGAAAATGAAGAATGAATTAAAATTTGTTCAAATTATAAAACATAACTTAAACGGCAGAAAATTTAAATCTGATTTGTCAGTATTCCTTTTTGCAATATTGCTAATAGATATTGAAAAATAGAAGGGCTCCAGTCACAGGTATCGACTTCGACGCAAATTAGTACTTTTTTACACTATTACATATGATTGATAGCTGCGTGCTGGAGCAACAGTCGCTGGTTGTATTGTTTCATATCAAGGTTTTTAATTGTCTTGGAAATAAACCTCTAGTAAATTGCGGTAGCCAGTAGACTTTAAAAAATATCTATTACTGCCATACTCCAGCTTCTCTTTGACCTTAGAGATGTTATCGCAGTTTTTTCTGGGAGAGTTGATTTGTTGTAAGGAATTTTTAGAATCTTGTCCCCTTAGTCTAGGTAGTGTGTATTTTTCAGCTAAGTTAGTTGTTTTCTTTTACCTGAATAGGCTTTTGTTTATATTTCATGGCCTGCTACGTTTTTTATAGGTAGGAAAATTGAAAATCGCCGATTTGTTCAAAAATTTAAAATTAAATGAAAACTACCAGAGATTGATACTCATAACCTTATATCATTAGAAAGGTTATCAAATTCTACGTTTAACCGTATATAAAAAATTAGGCATTCCCACTTGAAAAAACCAAGTTGTCGCTGATCGAAGTTTCCTTAATTAATCGACCGACTTCTCCAAGCATAAACGTAATTTAAATTTGACAGTTTCACCAAAGCTGACGCATTTTATGCTTAGTAATATGGCAAAGTCACAGCCTCCATATTTTATAATCTCTGCGATATTCAATTTTTTCCTGATATCTACTTATACCGAAAATGGTGATTTACACCTAAACGGTTCGCTTTAGGGCCCATGTATGATACATAAAGACACACAAGAATTGACCAAGGAATCTGAATATGCAATAATATATGGGATGTTCCATTTAAAAAAACATAACTTTGATACATTTCGTGTTTTTGGGACACCCTGTATAACATGAAAATATTTTTAAAATGTAGCCTTTATGGGTCTCTATCCATCAGAAATTATTATTTTCTTTTTTATCAAATACTTTAGCCATAATGCTCCGTGTCGAATAACGTGAATAACCCTGTATACACGCACAGTCATGGGGACCCGACACTATTGGGAAAAGTTAATGGAGCTTATCCACTGTCTATCGCCAAATTTTGTCATATTCTACAGCATTTCATCACTCTTGTACATTTGCTCTTCTATTTATAGCACCAGATATCAGAACTATTGACCTTCTTGGAACTATAAATATACAACTGGTTCTTTCTTGGAATTTGTGAAATATTCAGATTAACATCTACAAGTTGCTTAATTTATCCCCGTTACATCCTGCCAAATTTTTGTATCATACCCATCATGACAAGTGATGGAGATAATGGAGAAGAACTCTAAAGAAAAAGTTTATGATTGTGGTTTCGGTAATTCATAATTACACATGAGAAGAAGAAGAAGCTTTATTTCAAAATAGTATTACCCTAATACAAAATAAAGTAGTGATACCTAAAAAAATACACATTGGTTATTCAAAAATAATAAAATTAACACTAAAAAATAATTAAATTAATGCTGATGTGATACTATACAGGGTGGCCAATCGGGTGACGATAATATTTTTTTTTTAGATAGCCCGTACCGAGACCTATCCAAAACACCCCCATGTATATGTACTGATTATTGATAGTTTTCGAGTTATGATTTTTTTTGAAAACTTAGAGCTTTTCCAGTTTTTCCAAGAAATCGTCAGAAACAAAAACAAGAATGCTTTTTGGCTTATATTTCTTTCTGCATTTATACTCAGTATTAAGCCTATTTTAATATCCAATAAGGAGAACCTGTACATCCGAACAATAATTGAGTACATTTTGGGCCCAAAGTTTAAAATATCTGTTTTTAGTCAAGAGGCCAAAACCTTCAAAATAAAATTAAAAATACTTATGCCTGGTTCTGGAGCTCCAATCTCATCTTAAAAACTCTGCAAGACATTGCACTTTCGAAATAATAATGAAAAATAGCACTTATGGGGGCATTTTGCGCCGTAAAAAGGTGATAATTCATGAATTTCCAAAATGATTTAAAAACTATTATTTTACTTTATTATGACAAATTAAAGAAAAAAAACTCATAACAACTAATAAACACGATAATCATTGATGTTTTAAATCACTTTTAATAAAAAAAATTAATACCTGTGCTTTTTGCTGTGTACTATTTTCGATTTTGAGATAATAGGTTTTTTGGGCGTTTTATAATGTCTACATAACGAAAATCCGCGTCACTCATTTTCGTCGTTCTGTCTGTCGGTTTGTCTGTCTGTACGCGTTCTTGTAGCCTCGTAATCTCAGTAACCGCTGCATGGACTGTGATGAAATTTGGGCAGGAATATGCTGTAGGGTCTTAGTAGGTAATGCTGCTATAATTTTGGAAATCGGTACATGGGCGGCGGAGTATTTAATACAAAAATTTCAAATATTCCTCAAACTTCGTTTTTAGGCGTTTTAGAGGTTCTTGATCATTTTCTGCGTTTTTTTTGGGTGGGGGTGGAATTTGGGTGTTTGGGGGGATGGGGGGTTGAAAAACTGAAAAACTTGTTGTATTTATGATAGGCTGTCTACTGACCTGTCAAGGAAGACCTAGCGATATAAATCACCTTTTTAGGTCCATCCGAACATTGCCTTGCCTATTACCGAAAACTAGTGAACACAACTGTGCTTAGCCGACATGAGCTCGCAAAAAGCTACTCTGAAAGAAAGATATGGCGTATGCTACGACATTGCTTCCCAGGTAATTCTGCCATGAAATTGGAAGTCAGATTATTGTTTTATTATCCCCTTCCTTTGTTAACTTTCCATACAACTTAATTTAGCAGAAGTTCAATAGTACATAGCAAAAACACTTCAAAAATCACAATTTCAGTATTAGTTTTTTTATTAAAAGTCATCAAAACATCAATGATTATCGGGTTATTAGTTGTTACGAGTTTTTTCTTTAATTTATCATAATAAAGCAAAATAATAGTTTTTCAAATCATTTTGGAAATTCGTGAATTATCACATTTTTACCTTTACCACTCATGTACGGCGCAAAATGTCCCCATAAGTGCCACTTTTTCATTATTATTTCGAAAGTGCAATATCTTGCAAAGTTTTTAAGATTAGTTTGAAGCTCCAGAACCAGGCATAAGTATTTTTAATTTTATTTTGAAGGTTTTGGTCTCCTGACTAAAAACAGAGATTTCAAACTTTGGGCCCAAAATGTACTTAATTATTGTTCGGATGTACAGGTTCTCTTTATTGGATATTAAAGTAGGCTTAATACCGAGTATAATTGCAGGAAAAAATAAAAGCCAAAAGGCATTCTTGTTGACGAAATGGGAATTCGGAATTATTCTAACATATTTCACAAACTTTTGCTGCGAAGATCATAAATAACTTAAATCGTATTTTAACCATCAAACAGAATGTTGTTTATGGTAGTGCATAGTTAGAGGACCCTTGTTTCGAAACGATCGTTTTCATGCAACTGCTAAAATTTTCGCATCCAGGAAGTAGTTAAGTTTCGCAATAAACCTCGATAGAAACTGGCTGTCGTAAAACCATTATTTTGGTGGACTGACGTGATTTTATATAAACACCGTTAAATATTTGTTCTGGTGTCTGCCTAGCTCAATGATGTGGAAGGTCATTCAGTTTTCATATTATTAAAATACTTTACGGGCAGTGATGCTTAGTTTTGTAGCGGTTGTGATAATTCTTTTATGTTTGTGGTCTAGTTGTAGAAGTATATATCGTTTAATAAAGCGTTAAGGGGCCTGGATACACACATTTATACATACGTATTTTCCATGTAAAACACGGACTCACAATTTCTCGCATAACGCACTCAATTTTCAAACTACATATATAATATTTCAGAAGGCGATAGTTAAGACCTTAATGAATGACAACTATTTTAGATTTTCTCAAAAAAGTTTTGTAATGTGCAAAAAAACTCACAATGCTAAATCATACACTCTATAAATGCCTGTAATTTAACAACCAAACACGATATCAAAAAAATGAAGTCAAGTTGATTGACTCAGTACTTCCCACACATTACGCTGACACCAGTTTATTATTTTCCCATAGCATGAAGCTTTAGTCTAAGATCCCTTGCAACCAAACAATTGCCACCCCCCCCCCCCTAAAAAGGATGCACCTAAAAAGGTGATTTGTGTCGCTAGATCTTCCTTCGCAGGTTAGTGGACAGCCTATTATGAGTACAAGAATTTTTTTTATTTTTCAACCCCCAAGCCCCCAACCACCCCAATTTCACCCCCACCCAAAAAAACGCAGAAAATGATCAGGAACCTCTGAAACGCTTAAAAACGAAGTTTGAGCTGTTTTTATATTTTTAGTTTTTTTATTATTTCTGCGCCGCCACTGGCACGATTTATCAAAACCATACGCGTTTTCCATCTTCGCCATGGTAGTAATGCCGTTTCAAAATTTCATTAAAATCAATTCAACAGTTTCCTCGTTACAACGATCTGACGCAATACTCTCGTATGTTTACATAAAAAAAAACATTGTCTTTTGCTTTCTGTAATAGGCAAAGGCAATGTTCGGATGGACCTAAAAAAGTTATTTATGTCGCCAGGTCTTCCTTCACAGGTCAGTGGACAGTCTATTATGAAAGCAACAAATTTTTCAATTTTACAACCCCCCACCCCCCAAACCACCCCAATTTCACCCCCACCCAAAAAAAAGTAGAAAATGATCAGGGACCCCTAAAACGCCTAAAAACGAAGTTTCAGCAATATTTAATTTTTTTTGTTTTTTGCTAATTACTCCGCCGCCTAGGCACCGATTTTCAAAATTATAGGAACATTACCTACTACAACCCCACAGCATACCGCTGCCCAAATTTCATCACAATCCATGCAGCGGTTACTGAGATTGCGAAGGTAGAAAAACGCGACAGACAGACAGACCGACAGACAGACCGACGGAAATGAGTGAGGTGGATTTTCGTTATGTACACATCATAAAACGCCCAAAAAACGTATTATCTCAAAATCGAAAATTTTCGCGATCACAATACTCCCCTCACCTATCGGTGTGGGAAGTAAAAAAGGCTAAATAGTTGCACAAGCGCAAGCTTTCTTCTTCAATTTGCTCTTTGAGTCATTACTGTACGTTTAAAGGTAACTGCAGGAGCTTGGAAATGCGAAATTCATTTTTATAGTGACCTTTGGACCTTACCTTCGGACCTTTTGACCTTACCTTTGGATTTTTGGACTTATCTCCCCTCATCCTAGACACACACACGGGAGAAAGGGAACAGGTGGCCACGCCTCCTCGCTAACACGGCAATACGTATTTTCTTGGATTCTCAATTTCGCGCGCTATACCCTAGACCCTTAACACTATTAATTATTACTGTGCAATGCCTCTTGCTTTTGCTAAAACATATTAGATAGTATGTATGTCAGACATGCGTTTTCAGACAACCATCAAAATAACCTCGTAAATTACCAGAAATAGTCACAATGTTCGACGTCTCAAGGTTTCGCAAATTTACCTGTCCTACGGAGGATATTCTCGGTAAATTGCCCTCAGGTTGAGAATACAATTTCTGCAAACATTACTGTCCACGAATTTACCTGATAGATCACGGTTACCCACGGTTCTCGGAGAATGTTCCTTTCGGAGAATAGAAAAGGTCTCAGGACCTTTATGATAAAGCCAATTTGATTCTTCTGGGCGACCCTAAAGTATGCAGAATACCGAGAGCTGAAAAAAAAAATGGAGTCAAGTTAAATGACTCATTACTTTCCACACATAATGATGATACTATTTTATTATTTTCCATTGCATGAAGCTATAGTCTAAAATCCCCTTGCAACAAATTATCGCCAATTCGACCGCAAAAACAACATCCAACACAAAAACCCTCGTAAATAGTTTCTTGCATCGTGTCTCCCTTCTTAGGAACTAGGGGCCACGGTTTTTTTCTGCATGCTTGAACTGGACGATGCGAAACGATCAAGAGCCTCCAACCCGTCTAAAAACGAAGTTTGAGCTGATTTTATGTTTTTGGTTTTTTGATTATTGCTGTGCCGCCACTGACACGGTTTTTCAAAAACAGAGTCGTTTTCCATTCCCACAGCGGTAATAAATTCTGTGTCAAAATTTTATTAACATCAATTCAATAATTTTCGCTTTACGCAATATACATAGAACGAAATAAAACAAAACTCGTATGTACAGATCACAAAATTGGTTTCTGTAATAGGCAAGCCAATGTTCGGATGGACCTAAAAAAGTGTGATATGCCGCTAGGTATTTATTCTACATCAGGTCAATAGACGGAATATTATGAATACAACAAATTTTTAGTTTTACTACCCCCCACCTCCAACCGCGCCGATTTCACCCCACCCAAAAACAATTGAAAATGATCAGGAACCCGTAAAACGCCTAAAAACAAAGTTTGAGTTGAGTTGAGTTTTCATATTTTTAGTTTTTTTATTATTGCTGCGCCGCCACTGACACTATTTTTCCAAAACATACGCGTTTTCCTTCCTCGCTGCGGTAGTAATACTGTGTCAAAATTTCATTAAAATCAATTGAACAATTTTCGCGTTACACGATATCGAACGAGCTAAAACAATACTCGTATGTATACATCACAAATTCTAAGTCCCGTAATTTCTATAATAAGCATGCAACGTTCGGATGGACCTAAAAAAGTGTATCATGCCGCTAACATTACCTACTACGACCCCACAGCATAACGCTGCCCAAATTTCATCACAATCCATGCAGCGGTTACTGAGATTACGAGGGTAGAAAAACGCGACAGACAGACAGACAGACAGACAGACCGACAGACCGACAGACAGACCGACGGAAATGAGTGACGTGGATTTTCGTTATGTGGACATCATAAAACGCCCAAAAAACGTATTATCTCAAAATCGAAAATTTTCGCGATCACAATACTCCCCTCACCTATCGGTGTGGGAAGTAAAAGATAGTAAGATCACAGTATTAGTAAATATTTATAGGCTAATTAAATGATCTATCAAGAATTTAAATGCTCAACCCCCATGGAGGTAAGGACTTCCCACAGTTTAGTCCACTTTACGTTATCAAACGCCTTAGAATAGTCCACAAAGCAGATAAAAACGGGAAAATAATACTCACTGGCTTTTTCAATAATCTGTCTTAAGTTTAAGATCTGTTCACGCGTACCGCGTCCTTTCGGTATTCCTATCACATCCAAAAATATTAGAATCAATGTGAACGTTCAATTTAAAAACTGGCAAAGAAACCTTTGCGACTTCAGCGTTACATCACATGACGGCCAAATCCTTGACCCAGAGCAAATCTTGGAGCTGATGTGGGGTCTACATCAATCATTCATGTACTTGCCTGTCAGTCACCCGTGTTCGTTTCGCGTATGCAGTAACAGTTTTTTCACACATAAATGTTGCCCAATGCGCATTGAGCAAAAATAAACCAAAGTCCTTTACACTGTAAATCATCTTTCGAATTCCGAATACCTGACAATAGCGTAGAACAGTCTACGGAAATAGATATTACAAGAGGAGAGACAGGGATGCGTACTTTCGCCATTACTGTTTAATATCTACTCAGAAGAAATTTTTAGTCAAGCACTAGCAAACTCGCAGCTATGCAGATATAATACTGTTATAATTACAACCAGTTTGAAAGACTTGCAGAACCTTATGGAACAGATCAATATAGTATAGTAGTATAGCGTTTATTGTAAATATAAAATAAATAAAATACAATAAACAACAAGTGCCCCAAAAAACTTAAAAACTTGTGCTTGGGTACAAGGTTATTATGAAATAGAAACCACAAATAAGGGTTAATTCAGGAATATTTGTATTCTATAGATATTAGTAATAATAGGTATTACATATGTCTACAAGTTGGTGAATTTTAATGCGATTATTATTTACTATCCGTTGCTTTAAACCATCCTTAAATGAATTTAAAGACACTAGAGATTTTATGCTTTCTGGTATCTCATTGTATAGTCTTGGAGCAAGAAATGTATGACATCGTAATAAAGTATTTTTCCTTGCTTTTGGTACAACATTACATCCATATCTTATGTCATATTTATGTTCGTGTTTTGTCAAGTTTGATTTATTTTATATTGGTAAATACCTAATGACATGAAAAATGTTTGGCGGATATCTAGAATTTTTGTTTTAGAAAATAACAAGTCACAATAACATTTCACTTTATATAAAATTTTTATTAAACGTTTTTGTATAATTTCTATTGGTTTTATATTATTTTTACATGCTGCGCCCCACAGCACAATACAATATCGTATATGACTATGAACAAGTGCTTCGTATACAATGATCATCTGTTCATAGGTAAGTATTTAATTAAATCGTACTATATTTTTCTCTGTAGCTACAGATCAAGTTTATAAAATAATAATCGTTGTATGCGTTGTTCGGTCAAAGTCCAAAGGAACTTTCGCAACATTCTCGCTTTATACACTGGCCACCAAGCGTATTTATTTATAACAAAGAACGCAACAAAAATAGTAGTAGTCGATTCTTGCTGGTTTTATTTATAGGAAAAAGAATGAACAGCCAAACACTGATTAGAATTTAATGTATATTGTATGGTAATTGACTGCAACATATCAGGAACGTAGTAAGGATATCATATGGAACGATGAAGAGCGCTATATCAAGCAACTATAACAGCACGATCGACATATAATATTACGAATTTGATTTAATATGTTTTTATTAAACTGCGTGGCTTAAAATGTATTAAAACATGACAATAAGTTCCATTTTAATACTAAAACTTCAAAATTACGCATGAAAGAGTATCATAATTATCTCTGGAAGTAGCATAATTCTTAGCTCAAAAAATGTAATGATCTTGACAGAATAAACTTACGACAAAAACACGTGTTTACCGATGCACCATTTTCCAGCTACAAGTAAAAAACAAAAAAAGTGCAAAAATTTGACAGTTTTTGGGCTGTCAAAAGTTAATCCTGCGACGGTGCAAACTCAGATTACACGTATCTAGGACCCAATAAAGGTATTAACACGTTGTGTTGGACACAACGGCTATAGCCGTCTGCGGGGAGTGATCGTGATACGCCACAACGGCTATATCAGTCAAAAAGTTATCTGCTTGTCACGGCAGAACGGCGACGACCGTCAGAATGTCGGTATTCTTGACCTGTTAAGCAATGTTAGTGCCGTTATGTGAAGCTCGTCATTTCTGAAATTGCCAAATTCTAACCCACTATACGCTATCCCAAGTATTCATGTTTTAAGGTGCATGGGTAAAACGGCACGACGGCTATAACCGTCCATAACCTCCATTATGATGCATTGACACGTGTATAGCTGCCATATTGCAAGTGTGTTTTTGTTTGATTTTCATGTTTTCAGTACTGAGTGGGAGGTAGGTAACCAGATATTTTCATCCTAAACAGATATTCGTCGTCCACCTATTATACTTATAGAATATATTGTTTCATATCAATACAAAATCGAAGCACGTGTGAGACATTTTCCAGAGAAGCTGCCCCTACCAGAGGATCATAAAATAAAATCATATCTTCTTAGATGCAAACAATGTTTCAAGTCTGGAAAACGCAAAGAAACTAGCTATAGATGCAAGAGTTGTGAAAATAAACCTACTTTGTGTCCAGACTGTTTTGAAGTGGCGTCAAACATAAATTTGTGCCCAAATTCTGTTTTGTTCGGGGATAACTCTGTTTGCTAATAAATTTGATTTTTTGTTTTTATACCGTCTATATTCTGAGAGGTGCGTTTTTGTTTATAAATTTGATACAATAAAATGTTGTTTTTGTCTTAGCTTTTGTCTCGAAAATTGTCCTTTTCTTCCCACAAGATGTGTTTTACGATTACACTGATCAGACGGCTATAGCCGAGGTTGCCATTCTAGAACATAAAGTCTGCTGTGATATGACACGACGGATATAGCCGTCTTTTTTTTGTCACCAAAAACCTCAAAAATGAAAAAAGTCAAAAATGAATACCCCTAAAATATTTTGATAACGCAAATCATGTTACAAACGCAAGAAACTGGGAATGTTTTGAGGTGCCATTTTACGAAGCCTCCCGGCCAGCAGAGTGTCCAACAATGTGTTAAGACAATTTTCAGCCTGCTGGGAATCAATTCCAGAATCCTGTTTTTTTCGACTCTATTTGATTGGTCTATATACCAAGTGACGGAATGAATATTTCCTCATGTTTTCGTATATTTGCCAGGCATTTTAAAAACTGACAATGTGAGAGAGTAAAAATGGTTTGAGCTATGGTTTTGAGATTATAATATTATAGATAAAGAATTTTCATTCTTGGCATCTATTATTTTTCACGACCAAAGTAAAAATGTAGGTAAATATTCTTAAACTTGTGTAAGGGTGTATACGGTCACACACCTTATACTATTTGCAAGTATTTTCGTGCAAATTGAACGGCCTTAGAGAAAATGCAGTTTGTTACTCGGTTAAAATAAAGAGTCGTGTTGAATTTTAATCCTCGTTACCTACATTGACAATCAGATACTTTTCGTACCTCACCTTTTCATATTATTTGACATAGGTATTATAGTTTCACTGCACTTGCAGGGTTGTAGCTCTACTAGAAAAAAGTGCCTGAATGACTGTAACAGAATGAATAGTGTCCTCTACAAAAAAAGTGTTGTTAATATAGGGTTCCCGTGTGGTAAGACAAAGAAAGCACTCCTTCTTTCAGGTTCAAAGCAAGCCTAAAACCATATCCACAAATTGGCGTCCACCTTTTAGCAATTTTGGTACAACTTACTCGTTGCATGGATACTGTCAATTTTATCCAAATATCTATCGCAAAAAATGAAGTTGAAAAGTTTGGAGTGTCTGTTCCCAATTTTGAAGATGAACCGCGCTGTATAAGTTTACCGCATACGAAATGTAGGAATGCTTCCTTAACGGTACTCACGGTGGTATCCAGAGCAAGCAGCCAGCAATAAAAATGGAAGAGTGGAATAAGACGATAGTTGAAATAACTGGGAAGACCGAAAAGCGCCTTGAATTTTAGCAGGAATGCATCAGGGTTGTTGGATCGTATGCGTGCCTGCCGCTTGACGATGGTATTTATAAAGGAGCTATTTCTATCCGGTGGATATTGCAGTTCATTAAGTCGTCTCCGAGTGAGGAAGGGAGACGAAAAAATGCGGTTTGCTGGAACTTGGATGTCTGGGATTTACAGATATACATACAGGGTGAGTCAAGCTCAACGCCTCGGACTATTGTGACCAAACGATACCACTTTTCGAAAAATCGACTTTGCGAGTGTATGTAGGTCGAGTTGGACTACATTTTAAAAATAATGACTTTTATACAGGGTGTCTAATAAAAGCGTGACATATCAAAGTTATGTTTTTTTTTAATGGAATACCCTATATATTATTGCATATTTAGATTCTCGGGTGCATTTTAGTGTGACTTTATGTATCACACATGGGACTTTAAGCGAACCGTTTAGGTGCAAATCACAATTTTGGGTATAGGTAGATGTCAGAAAAAAATTGAATATCGCAGCTATTATAAATCTTATCATAATCATAAATGTGTCAATTTACTTTAGACGGTCGAGTTTGAATTACATTTGTCCTTGGAGAAACCGGTAGATCAATTAAGGAAACTTCAATCAAAGGTAACTTGATTTTTTCAAATGGGAATGCGTAATTTTTTTTATACGATCAAATGTGCAATTTGATAAGCTTTCTAATAATATGCAGTTGTGAATATCAATCTCTCGTAGTTTTGATTTAATTTCAAATTTTCAGTAAAACCGGTGTTTTTCAATTTTCCTACCCATAAGCAACTTAGCAGGCCATGAAATATAAACAAAAGACTGTTCAGATCGAGCAAAACAACTAAATTAGCAGATAGTTACGGACGAACTAGAGTAAAGGGACAAAGTTACGAAAATGACTTACAACAAATCAATTCTAACCAGAAATAACAGACATTACACAGCTAAGGTCAAAAAGCAGCTGGAGTACGACAGAAATGGATATTTTTTACAGCATACCGGCTACTACAATATTCTAAAGATTGAAGATTCAAAAAACCATTGAGAATTTTGAAATGAAAGGAAATCTACCACTAATGCTGCTGGCAGTTTAATAGTAAAAGCCTATCAAATTGCACATTTGATCGTATAAAAAGAATTATGCATTCCTATTTGAAAAAATCAAGTTACCTTTGATTGAAGCTTCCTTAAATTGATCTACCGATTTCTCCAAGTACAAATGTAACTCGAACTCGACCGTCTAATGTAAGGTGACACATTTCATGCTTAGTAACACGGCAAAGTCACAGCCCTCTAAGATTGATAATAGCTGCGATATTCTATTTTTTTTCTGACATCTGCCTATACCCAAAATTGTGATTTGCACCTAAACGGTTCGCTTAAAGTCCCATGTGTAATAAAATAAAGTCACACTAAAATGCACCCGGGAATCTAAATATGCAATAATATACAGGGTGTTCCATTTAAAAAATCATAACTTTGATATGTCACGCTTTTATTAGACACCCTGTATAAAAGTAACTATTTTTAAAATGTAGTCCAATTCGACCTACATATACATGCAAAGTCGATTTTTCGAAGAGTGGTATCGTTTAGTCACAAGAGTCCGAGGCGTTGAGCTTGACTCACCCTGTATACTATACATACATGTGTCTGTAGGATTGCCAGGTTGCCAAACCTAATAGCCTGACAGGCCAGACCACAGAGTTAACATCTCTAGAGGGAATGTAAACAACAAAATGCACAGGTCGCTGACCAGCCAACATGTAACGGAAATTTTGACAGCTTGGGGGCATTACCAGTGGCGTACGATTTTATATTAAAATTGGATGTTCATTAATAGATACAATTATTACTGTGACGTTACAAACTGATACAATAAGTTGTATTAGTATTTAGCTATACATAGAGAGTTACTCTTATTATAACTTGATTGTAACAGTTGATAATTTATTATTACCATGAAGTGTTTCCCCATATTTTACGCTACTGAAAACCAAAACAAAACCTATACCACCCTATGATAAGTGGTGTTCACCGATTCGTCGCTATTGCAGCAAACTATGCACTTTTTATTTCGTCCCAGCATGCAATTATGACAATAAATAATTTAATTGACACCACAAATAGTCACAAAGTCACTCAAATATACACTAAAACAACAAAAATCTCAACATACGCAAAAATCACAACTACAATGACAGCCACATGACAGCTTTAGGGGACGCCGATTGTAGGTTGCCAGATTTACCATTTTTGAGATTTCATTAAATCAATACAAATTATCTTCACGTAAATCAGTTACATTGCAAGTATATTGGAATCTATAGTTAAATACCCAGTTAAATACTTTGAGGAACATGTGTTCAAACTGCGGAAACTGCCAGATTTTGAAGAAACTGGAAGGTGCTTAAGCGGACGAAGAAGAGTGGCAATAGCGCTATAGATGTTGGCTGGCCAATATTCAAATTAGGCTCCCTCTAGAGATGTTAACTCTGTGGGCCAGACAGTTTGGCCGCATATTTGGGTAGAAAGGTGGGACACCCTATACTTTACTGAGGATTTTGTCTCAGTATTAATCATCATCATAGTCACAATGTCTTAACAGACGTGTTGTGAACTCGTAAAATGCATTAAGTCGGAGCTAGTGTATTGCCGACACGAATATTATCAATAGTTTTGAGAACTGTAGCTCGCCATCGTTCGCGATTTACTGTCAGTTCAGTGGCGCTCTTGATACTCATATCTAGCAACTGTTTCGTCGTATCCACCCAGCGTGTAGGGGAACGGCCACGGCGCCGCCCACTCGGGGCGTGGCCCTGAACTACAATTTTATCCATATTATCGCTTCTGTGAATATGTCCGAAGAATGTAAGCATTGTCGTCGACACAATGGAGGATAGTCTCTTTGGATTACCGAGCTCATCCAGTACATTAGTTCGATGGCCGGTATAAGGAATTCTCAGCATTCTCCTCCACGTCTATATTTCAAAAGCATCTATGCGAGCTCGATCTGCCTTTTTAATAGTCCAAGTTGCCGAGGCATACAAAAATATGGAGGACACAAGACACTGAACCAGCGACATTTTGGTAGCTTTAGTGATGTTATGGTCACGCCATATTTTAGTAAGCTTTGTCATGACCACCCGTGCCTATTGAATGCGCCGTCGAATCTCATTCTCACAGCTATCTGAATTATCGATCAAAGAACCGAGGTACACAAAACTTTAAACTACCTCACAACGGCCTATTAACTTTATTTCTCGATGATTGTCATGCTCTCTATCTACGATAATAACCTTGGTCTTGTTGTAGTTAATACCAAGACCATATGCTGCACTGTGTTGTTCTAAAACGTTCAATAGCGCTACTAGTTCTTCCTGGGAAGCAACAATAAGGGTTGTATCGTCAGCAAATCTTAAGTTAGATATTTTGCTTCCGCCAATAGTTATACCGCCATTCCAGTTGTCCAATACCTGTCTCATCACAAGTTCGGAGTAAATGTTAAATAACATCGGAGATAATACGCATCCCTGACGAACTCCTTTTCTGGTTGCTGTTTGACCAGACAGGTTACCATCAATTCTTACAAGAGCTGAGCTAGACTCATAGAGTTGCTGTATGAGAAATACTAAGTGGTAAGGGACTCCCATGGAGATAAGGATTTCCCACAGTTTAGGCCACTTTACGTTATCAAGCGCCTTAGAATAGTCCACAAAGCAGATAAAAATGGGAAAATACCGAGGGGACTCGGCGTTGGCCAACGCACTCCAACGATTCTAACTGCCGCTACTGTCCATGCCTACTTAGTCATGTGCGCTCAGATGTGTACGCACTACGCAGCTATGGATTTATCGTACAAAGCCCAACTGACAACGCTGCAACATAAAATGTTCGACCTTCGTATTATGCACCTTATCGCTAAACGGGTGCCAAAGTTTACACGCCGATAAGATTTTTATTTGGGATGGTGGGAAAACGCAGTGAGGAACCGGTGTGTCATTATCTGCTATTGATCCCGAATTGCTTAAAAACAGAACAATGCGCGAAAGGACATACATATACTACGTTCCAAAATCCCATCAAAGACCTCGATTTGCCCTGTAGCGTTTCAGTATTCACTCAACATTAAACTGTCAACACAAATCTGTGTTCCTTTATTGCATTTCCGAGGCTATGGATGTCATCGTTTTGCTCGGAAATCAAATTGAGATTTTAGCGACCTTTGTGTCAAGACTGTCAAGAGATATGTTTCACTTGACAGCTAACAACTTAACATAACCCATTCTGCTTTATTTGTATGCATTACAAGGAGGTTAGAACCCCTTGATGCATTGACATTCTAACGGGTACGACTACTCTGACACTCTGACTCTGAGAAAACAGCACAGGTTATGTGATATGTCAAAATTGTCAAAAAAAGATCTTTGCCGTTTCATAAATATTTCAACATCCCTAACATCTGGAATCACGTGACTATCCTCGAAAATTCATCTCCTCACTGGATAGATGGGATTTTGGAACGTAGTAATAATGTACACAGTGCAGTATCCCAGAAAACAGGCGTACTCAGATTTTTTCAGAGACAGAGAGAGACAGATACTACGTTCCAAAATCCCATCTATCGAGTGAGCAGATGAATTTTCGAGGATAGTCACGTGATTCCAGATGTTAGGGAGGTTGGAATATTTATGAAACGGCAAAGATCTTTTTTTGACGATTTTGACATATCACATAACCTCAGAGTGAGTGAGTAGTTTCAGTCACAGTTGTTACCAACGACGTCATACTGATAGACTACGCATCCAAGGCAAATTGTTTGTCGGCAAGTACTCTGAAGATACTCTTTTGTAAAACACGTTTAATTTTGCAATTCTGTCAAGAATTAACGCCATTTTTATATTTTACAAACATTGCTGCATGCACCAAGCATGCCCTAATGCGCAACTGGCAACGTCGGGTGTTTCTATGTCAATACAGCTGATGTTCCCCCCTTCCGTCGCACCGCCAGAAACGCTTACAAACATTCGGTATACAAAGCGTAGTCTATCAGTATGACGTCATTGGTTGTTACCATCTGAGCCCTGAGGCTGTTTTGCTTTTGTGAAAATATTTTGTGGTGAAACTGAAACGACATTCAAATCGATTAAAATATTGAAAATATAAGAATGGATGAGCACTGCCATTATAAGTAGGTACATCATGAAAAGTGCATAGAGCTGCTAGCAATTCTCTATAACAATAAAATTCCTTTCCCGTGAAGTACTCACCTTCATTTACAACAAAAACTTTGTCAGTTTCGGTAATAATTTGATTATTTTCATCCAAAACATATCGAACTCGGTTTCCCATTGTAATTACTTCTAGACCATAGATTAAAATAAAGGGACAGCATACAAATAAAGCAAAAGAGGCTATGTTAAGCTATTAGCTATCAAGTGAAAAATATCTCTTGACAGTCTTGACACAAAGGTCGCTAAAATCTCAATTTGATTTCCGAACAAAACGATGACATCCATGGCCTCGGGAATGCAATAACGGAACACAGATTTTTGTTGACAATTTGATGTTGAGTGAATACTGAAACGCTACAGAGCAAATCGAGGTCTTTGATGGGATTTTGAAACGTAGTAAGAGAGAGAGAGAGACAGAGAGAGAGAGAGACAGAGAGAGAGAGAGAGAGACACAGAGAGAGAGAGACAGAGAGAGAGAGACAGAGAGAGAGAGAGACACAGAGAGAGAGACACAGAGAGAGAGACAGAGAGAGAGAGACAGAGAGAGAGACAGAGAGAGAGAGAGACAGAGAGAGACATAGAGAGATACAGAGAGATACAGATAGATACAGATAGATACAGAGAGAGACAGAGAGAGACAGAGAGAGACAGAGAGAGACAGAGAGAGACAGAGAGAGAGACAGAGAGAGAGAGACAGAGAGAGAGACAGAGAGAGAGACAGAGAGAGAGACAGAGAGAGAGACAGAGAGAAAGACAGAGAGAGACATAGAGAGATACAGAGAGATACAAATAGATACAGAGAGAGACAGAGAGAGAGAGAGAGAGAGAGATTAATTATCGATAAAAAATGTGCAGTGACATATATCTAGAGATACTTTCTCTTACGTCTTTTGTTTTGATGGCCGTATTGGTAGTTCAGTGAATATTTCTGTCGTGAAACATACACGCCTAATATTTATTCTATCAGCATGTGTTTGATTGTTTTTGATCGGATTATTTAGCTCAGTGAATAATAATCGTAGAATTGGCAGCATGCAAAAAGTACGTTTGATAGCACTTTACAAATTACCAGAGAACGCTGCCAAATTGTAAGTGATTGGTTTTACATCAAAGCTTACGTAATTACGTTGGTTATTTTTGCTTATAACTTATGATTATCTGTATCTTTAGGAAGGTCTGACAATGTAGATTGAAGTTCGGTGACTACAGATAGTATGTCAAACAAAATTAGTAGCGTGTTGCTTTTTTTTAGATAGTATCACTGCCTGATTTAGAGTCACTTACCCATAATGATGATGCTGTATTCGACTGTGTTTAGTCGTTTTCTATTGTTTAGCGCTGTTATCTGCTTGCTTTATGTTGTAGTGGGCTGTTTTCTGTTCTATTCGATTATTTTTGGTCGCTTGCTACCGTTTGCAGTTGTTATCTCCTTGATTTCTGAAAACATCGAATAAAATTTGATTCAAAAACACATTCACATTCAAAAAAATTTGTGTAATATGAGTAAAGCGTATATCAGTGAATATTTTGGTTAAAAAAAATGAAAAGAAAAAGTAATTGCACGGGCTGGGTCTCGAACCAACACCCATCAGCACCTCCCACAAAACAGGCAAGCATTGTCGAACACCATACCATTCGGCCACCCGCCATCTCGGCCAAGGGGTCGCCTCAACGGTACATACTTGATTTGGGATTCGGTACTTTTTTACCGGGATTTGTGATCTATTTTCAACCACTCAAAAAGATATTTATTTCGATCGTTGCCTTCGTCTCAAGCTCCAAACTTCATTCATCGCCTATGTTGCAACAAATATACATTTTAGTTACAACTGTTACAAGTATTTTCATGAAGTAGGTACCTCACACGGGTTCGGGAGCCGTCGGCGTGTTTTCGGTTCTGGATTCAAAAACTCATTTTTATTTTGATATATCTTTTGGATTATTATATAAAAAAATTATTCAGAACCCTAATTTTTTGTCATCATTATCATTTAGCAGAAGAAAAAACCAGCGATCAAATGTACAGTTTTTGCGGAATCTGATTGGTTGAAATTAGCAATTGCTAGACTTTTTGTTAAACAAGAAAATGCAATTTTTCACCCATTTAGGATGGAAAATCAGACTAGAAAAGATACTAGATGTTTCATAATGGTCGATTCTATATAAAACATGTCATTTTTAACCTTTTTGAGGTAAACTTCAAGAGAAATCAATAGTTTTCAGAGTACTTCAGATGCATATTCTTGAACGGGCTGCTCTGATTGGTCAAAGCCTTTGGTAAAATGCGCCTGTTGATAAAATCGGCCTATAGAATAAAAAAGGTAAATCTGGGCTTATTCTCTCAAGACGTACCTAGTCTGTTTATGTTTAGTTTTTTACTCGGATGTTTGTCTTATCGCTCACGCATTGTATACCGATCGCGATCAGTAGTCACACTCCATTTATAGTTGTTGACTTGAAAGTAGTAAATCCTAAAAATGGCACATTATTATGAAAACAATGAACTGTTGAAGTTAGTCGTGGCAATTATTGTGAACACCTTATTTACGTTAGATTGGATCGTATTGTAGACGCTTTGTGTTAATGCACCTCTTGTTTCATCAGACGGTGGTCAAACTCATGGTAGTATATGGCGCTGTTGTCTGGTGGCAGAAATGCCTACAACGGACAGCCAGTCAGGCTGGCGGCGGTGCAACGCACCACCGCCTGTTTGGCCATCACTGGAGCCATGTCTACCACACCAACGTTAGCCATGGAGACCCTTCTAAACTTAACACCTCTGCACATTGAGGTGGAAAGAGTTGCAAAAGTGGTCGCATACAGACTGCTGTCAACCTGCAGATCTGACAAAACGGAACTAGGTCCAGACACAACGAGTATAATGGGTGAAATTACCCATCATCATGTACTCGGAATGGTCTCGGACTATATGGTTCCCCAAGCGCATATAGAGCGATCCTATAACGTCCTTTTCCTAGGCAGGGACGAATGGAGGAGGGACGATTTTATATCACCCTCTGATCTTGCGCTATTTACAGATGGCTCCAAGTCTGAACTGGGGGCAAGAGCGGGAGTAGTGGGTACCAATCCAACAGTTGAATTTTCAGTCAACCTTGGGAGGTATACCACAATCTTCCAAGCAGAAATGATTGCCATAGAGCTGGGAGTCAGGGAACTAATCGAAAGGTCCCTGACAAACAGATCTATAAAAATCTTTTCAGACACCCAGGCTGCATTGGAAGCACTGTGCTCCAGTCGGGTTGATTCAAGACTGGTATGGAACTGCATGCCTCCTCAACAAACTCGGGACGGGAGACAGTAACCTTGATTTGGGTTCCTGGTCACAGCGGAGTGGAAGGCAATGTATCGGCCGACGCGCTAGCAAAAGGAGGAACTGAATCGTGTTCATAGACCAGAACCATTCGCGGGCATTGCCAAAAGCACCGCTAGTAAGACCATCTCGGACTGGGCAGTGAGGAAAGCACTCCTGAACTGGCGAGATACACCAGGGCTACTGCACTCGAAGGTGTTTATAACATACCCCTCGAGTCAGGTCCCCCGAGAATCATGGAATGTAATAGGTACGACCTCCGCATTCTGGTCGGTCTGCTGACGGGACATGGTCGTCTAAGGTACCATATGCGGAAGTTGGGTCTTGAACAAACTTCAGACTGTCGCTTCTGTTACGTGGAGGACGAAACAGCGGAGCATATTCTTTGCTCCTGTCCAGTACTGGATAATGCTAGGTTCCAGACATTCGGATTTGCCCAACTGGAACCTCATGACTTCAAGGAAGTTTCACCCTTCACGTTGATCGCCTTTGTGAAGAGGTGCGGACTGTACGGTGAACTCCAAAAAGGTGTGAGCCACAATAGACACAATTGAGTCGCAATGGAAGGAGGCAGCTCTGCCCCACTCACTTTCAACCTAACCTCTTGTTTTTCAGAAAAAGTTGTTTATCTTAATGACTTCTATTCACAGTAAAAAAACTATCAACTTTCCCTGTTAAAATTCTTACCAGGTAGATTTATCGTCTAAAGCGATTATTTTCAAAAATTCTTGGCTACATACGAGACTTTTCCAAATTGAAAACTCGTTTAAATATCCACATGTAATTACAGTCTAATAACAGTGTAATATCAACGGTGTAATCATTACCACGATACATTGAATGTGTTTCCCCATGTACGTATTCCAGATTTCCCGATTGACGGGAGCTCTGTTACAAAATATATCCATTTCATTAAATATTTAGAGGTCGATTACTGTTATTGACCTTCCCAGATTTGTTCGGAAAACCGCATGCAAATATATGGAGGCACTGTATATTGGCAGTGTATTTTTAGTGTTGAAGAACGCACATTTGAAATCGAAATCTACGCAGTAGATATCGCCTGTATTTTATTATCATCGTCTATTGGTTTTCTGATAATCGGTTCATAATTTTATTATGTTACAAATATTCCGTAGACTTACAGGGTGTCCCAAAATATAAGGGCGGTAGCTTATAAACTGTGCAAGACAACCGAACAAAAATGGGGCTAAATAGTCATCAAAGCTACCAAAAACATTCACCCATTCAAAAATAGTATGTCAACCTGCCTACCATTTTTCAACCCGCGTAACCTCAGTAGCGTCTGCATCGATTTTGATCGAAGATATACAGGGTGTTAATCAAGTATGTTAACAAACTTTAACCACGAATAGTACTCCGAAAAATAGAAAGAAAATGTCATATGAACATGGGTCCGGAAATGCTTCCTAAGGGAGCTACGCTCCTTTGCATGGGGCACCCTGAAGACGGTTTTCCCTCGATATTCTCGAAACCATTCATAACAAATTACGAAATTAAGTACGATGGGTAAACTTTTGACGCTGAATCTGATTCTGAATTCAGAATTTCATAATTTCAATCAGAGGCGTATCATACTGGAGGAGTTAAGGGTGAAAATAACCCCATTTTCTAAATGGTAATTTTTTTACATTTTGATTTTAGAATATGGTATTTCAGAGATTTGTACGTAAAAATGGTCTCTTGGTACATCTCGATAGGGCTAACCGTTTTCGAGAAAAATGCAAATTATTGAATCGATGCAGGCTATTGTAAATAAATAAATAATGTTTATCTGTTTAGTAAGTGTGCTGTGCGTGTGTGTGTGTGTGTGTGCGTGCTATTTAGGTCTAACATATCTAAAGAACATTTTTTTTAAGCTCGCTTACCTTTTTAGCGACCTTTTTTTATTCGCTAAGCAGCATCTTCAAAAGTTATAATAATTTCAAATAAACAGGACAAACAAATTATTTATTTATTTAAGGCAAACACATTTTAGGGGTTTTTTTAAAGATTTTTTGTCGATAAATTGTGGTCCAGTTCCACCCCGTTCCGTTTGTTTACTTTATGCTGGGAAACCCTGTATATACAGTCTCTCAACTAACTACAAATATTTATTCCTATGTCTGGAACTTGGAACAATAATTAGAGGTCGTAAGTATAAAACATTCAAAACCAAACAAATTGGTGAATATTCTCAGAAAAAATGTATTTGCAATGAACCCGATGAATGTTCTAACCTCGCTTTCAACTGAAACAACGTATGCCTTGAGCTTAGACATTTACTGGCATCTTGTATAAACAGTGTGTTTAACATTAATCTTTATTATCAACTAACTGCACTGCCGGAGTGCTTTTCTTTATTATCAACTAACTGCACTGCCTGAGTGCTTTTTTAATCTAATCTGTAGGCAGAATTTTATTAAACACAGACATCTGACGCCTACAACGCCAAAAAATTAAATTCGAGATTAAATTTTAACACAAGGAGGCGAAGTAAATAAGGTTACATATTTCATCAGAATAATTAACTTCATCAATATACAGGGTGTTAATTAAGTATGTTAACAAACTTTAACCACGAATAGTACTCCGAAAAATAGAAAGAAAATGTCATATGAACATGGGTCCGGAAATGCTTCCTAAGGGAGCTACGCCCCTTTGCATGGGGCACCCTGAAGACGGTTTTCCCTCGATATTCTCGAAACCATTCATAACAAAATTACGAAATTAGGTACGATGGGTAAACTTTTGACGCTGAATCTGATTCTGAATTCAGAATTTCATAATTTTAAACAGAGGCGTATCATACGGGAGGAGTTAAGGGTGAGAATAACCCCATTTTCTCAATGGTAATTTTTTTGACATTTTGATTTTAGAATATGGTATTTCAGACATTTCTACGTAAAAATGGTCTCTTGGTACATCTCGATAGGGCTAACCGTTTTCGAGAAAAATGCAAATTATTGAATCAATGCAGGCTATTGTAAATAAATAAATAATGTTCATCTATTTAGTAAGTGTGCTGTGCAAAACAATTGCAAATTGCAAATTGTTTTGTAATAACTCTAAACTGAATAAATTGACAGTTCTCAAGTTGTTTATCAATTATTGCAATAGGGTACTTGCAGAGGTCGTGAAATCGCCTCGGGAGTATACATAGCGTAAAGAAAACCATATGAAGAAGCAGTAGGAAACAAAAAACATGATTTTACTGACGGCCAAAAAAGATATTTGCAAAATAAAATAAGGATATATTCAAATTTTTCCACGTGACTTAAAACAAGGGCTGACGTCACAGAGATCTTATCGATATCGACAATCGATACTGCTACAGCGCAGGTCAGTGAGATTCAACTGCGCATTCGACTAGAGATGATCTGAACTCTTTAACAATGCGACTCAATTTATTGATACTCAAACATATTTGGAACAGGCAATTAACCCACTAGCATTTTCGTTGCAATACATTTTTATATCTGATAGGTATCATAGTTCATCCTGTCTGTGACCGAGATTCGCAACTAATCGAAGCCAACATTTTATTTCGGCGCATCCCATTATGAATGAATCCAAAGATAGAATCTAATTCAAGCCCATCCCTATAAAGTGAATTAGTAATCTAGCCTAACTTTTATTCTTTTGACTTTTGTACTTTTGTGTGTGACTGTGTTTTGTGGTTATAATGATCAATGTCAGAATGTTAGGTTAGCACTGGCTAGCGATATCGAATATCAATACTTTACATCCCATCACTATACGATATCTCTGACGTCATAGGTTGTTTGCGCGGCATTTTCCGGCATTTGAAATAATTTTTGGAATATCTCTCACAGCCGATTCCAAAAAACCAAACAAGTAATTTTGTCATGTTTACTAGGCTCTAAGGAACGCGTAAACGACATCATATTTTTTTCTGCAAGTACCCTATTTGATACGCCTATGGTTGAAACTACTTGGTTGACCCTGAGCGTCGCGCCACACGTGACGGTAACAGAGGTCGAACTTTTTTTTTTGTAACAAATGAATTTTCCTGTCATCCGTCATTGAGATAGGCTAAGTACCCAATCTGTGAATGATTGGCTTAGTCTATTTTGGAAAGACTCCGATGGATAAGACCGTATCATTCTTGATTTTTCTTCATCATATATAGTAGTTATTTGTGAAACTAGTACAAAAAGTGCGAGCAGAAGATTGTGGGCTTACTAAAAAATATTTCAAAGATCTGTCACTTGATCATGGTAGGGACCCTTGAGGGCTATAACGTAAAAATATTTTCACTTAAATTTTGACGTTTATATAGGGTGATTCATATCAAACTTACATTTTTTTAGAATAGAACCCCCTATACATTATTGCATATTTGGATTCCTTGGTCAATTCTAGTGTGACTTTCTGTATCAAACATGGAACTTTAAACGAACCGTTTAGGCGCAAATCACCATTTTTGGATTACTAGAATCACCACGAACGTAACCTTCCTCCATACTTCAAAAATATACTGGCGTCTGCCCGTTACAACAAACACCTTCGCCGTTCCACTAAAATTTAAATGTCGCATACTGTATGTACAGCGCAGCGTATGCAAAGTGGAGTCCCGACCTCTCGACTGTGGCTGCCGCGAACAATTCATGACAGGTGACGTCATAAGGCATTCCACCACCACGGTCGCTTTACGCAAATATAAAATTGAATAACCCTGCCGTTTTTTGGAATATTCAGATGATTTTTTCGGCATTCTTCAAGTGAAGAAATAGACTATCAGATAATAATGAATTTTCCAAATGTTATTTTTTAGGAAACTTCTCCATTATCAAATCACCTTTTTTTAAGAGCCAAGGCAACTGTTACAATATTTTTCCGGAAAGATTTCGTTGCTCATGCAGCAGCATAATTAACACGATTATGACTGGTATTAAAAAAATGTGTGTAATGTGCTACGAATGCTCGACAATTGATTCACGAGCTATTTGCGGCGCCGTCTTATAATAATGTGGCGGCGCAATGGTTTCAGCGACCTTCTAGGAAACAATAATAATAATACTTTATTTTCCATATAGACATACAAGGTGTCCAGTTAGTGGGTAATTCTTCGATATCTCGCAAGGTATACCCGATAGAAGAAAATGTCAAATACAAAAGTTATTTGGTTACTTGAGACGCATATTCTAAAAATATTTTGAAATATACAGGGTGTTGCGGGAAAGTAGGATAGTGATCAACTTCATTTTTTTATATGGAACTATAACCTTTTCTTAAATTCTTCTACTTTTCATCACTAATCTCTATTCAACCCTAAAATATTTTTGGGATCGGTTGCGACGTTGCCAAGTTATAATTTATTTTCTATTAATTTCCGGATTTGCAAGGTCGCAAGTAATACGTCCAAATTGATATATTCCTTTAACTTTTCTCAGTAATAATATACAGCGAGTTACTTGAATATTAAGTGGATATTATTTTGGATGTTACCAGCAATTTGTATCTACAGGGTGTTTTTGGCGGAATTTTAAATTACGGCAACTTGAAGGTCATTTTACTTTATGATCGTAGATAGAGAGCATGACAATCATCGAGAAATAAAGTCAATAGGCCGTTGTGAGGTAGTTCAAAGTTTTGTGTACCTCGGTTTTTTGATCGACAATTCAGGTAGCTGTAAGAATGAGATTCGACGGCGCATGCAACAGGCATGTGTGGCCATGACAAAGCTTACTAAAATATGGCGTGACCATAACATCACTAAAGCTACCAAAATATCTCTGGTTCAGTCTCTTGTGCTCTCCATATTTTTGTATGCCTCGGAAACTTGGACTGTTAAAAAGGCAGATCGAGCTCGCATAGATGCTTTTGAAATGAGGAGTGCTGAGAATTCGTTACACCGCTCATCGCACTAATGTTTCCATACTGGATGAGCTCGGTAATTCAAAGAGACTATCCTCCATTGTGTCGATGAGAATGCTTACATTCTTCGGACATATTCACAGAAGCGATAATATGGAGAAACTTGTAGTTCAGAGTCACGCCCCGAGTGGGCGGCGCCGTGGCCGTTCCCCACCACGCTGGGTGGATACGACGAAACAGTTGCTAGATATGAGTATCAAGAGCGCCACTGAACTGACAGTAAATCGCGAACGATGGCGAGCTACAGTTCTCAAAACTATTGATAATATTCGTGTCGGCAATACTCTAGCTCCGACTTAATGCATTTTACGAGTTCACAACATGTCTGTTAAGACATTGTGACTATGATGATGATCTTCAGCATCTTTCTTATCGTGGACGTATGTCAAATTTCGGAAGTTCAGACCGTCATTATCTTATGATAAAATGATGTTAATCAATCCATGTTGCTTATTTCCGTGGGCCTGTCTGGCATTCTAAGGCCCGATTTTATCAACATGCAGATTTTAACAAAGACTTTGACCAATGAGAGCAGCCTTTTTAAGAACATGCATCTGTCAAAGTACTCTGAAAATTATTGATTTCTCTTGAAGTTGACCTCAAAAAGCTCAAAAATGACATACTTTATATACACTCGAGCATTGTAAATCATCTAGCATCTTTTCCAGTCTGATTTTCCATCCCAAATCGGTGAAAAATTGCATTTTCTTGTTTAATCAAAAGTTTAGCAATTGCTAATTTCAACCAATCAGATTCCAGATTCCATTTCCATTTGATCGCTGGTTGCATGCTGTATTAAATGCTATGATGACAAGAAATTCACTCATTGCATTATTTGGATAAAACAATAATTTGCTATCGATAATAATTATGAATACCTGCAATATATCCTTGTTTTATAGTAAAAAGAGGTAAAAATAGCATTTTGTTACATTTCAAAGGTTACAGCTACTTCCAAAACGCATGTGCATTACTGGTTGCCTATCCAGAACCCTAGAACGCCAAAGCTTGCCATTTTATAATTAAAATTAAGTATAACCCTATCTGATGTACAATGCACCTGTGAATACTTCTATAAGAAGATCTATAACAAACATACATGCAGTAAATGAAAGATTGATTCTTCATAAAAGTATGTATTTTCATATAATCCATCTGACTGACGGACGTGGGATTTTTAATTATTAAATAAGGTAGGTAGTTGCTGTGATTGATATAGGTACCTACTACTTTTATCACAAATTATCCCAGTTTGCAATTAGTAATTATACAATAATTGTAATGTAAACATAGAAAATGTGGCCTTGATTTGCAAATCAATCGCTTTGTTCTGATATCCTTCTATGATTTTGACTCATGAATTTCTAAAATATCTTTGACAAAAGTGTCATCCAGCTTTGACGTGTTGTTTTAAATATTGATGAAATACTATTGGATGATACTTATTAACATAACCCTCAATACCCAACAGAAAGCTTTTGCTAAATAACATCCAATAGAAAAGCTTTGTTAAATTCTTTGTTAAATATGCATGTTGATAAAATCGGCCCTACTAGTATGTTTAAATTCGGTTTGGCGAGCAATTAGACTATTTAGTTTCACCACCTCCTAATAAGTGTCATATAGCTTATCTACATATTTTCTCTTTGTTCATATACAGGGTATTAATTAAGTATGTTAACAAACTTTAACCACGAATAGTACTCCGAAAAATAGAAAGAAAATGTCATATGAACATGGGTCCGGAAATGCTTCCTAAGGGAGCTACGATCCTTTGCATGGGGCACCCTGAAAACGGTTTTCCCTCGATATTCTCGAAACCATTCATAACAAAATTACGAAATTAGGTACGATGGATAAACTTTTGACGCTGAGTCTGATTCTGGATTCAGAATTTCATAATTTTAATCAGAGGCGTATCAAACGGGAGGAGTTAAGGGTAAAAATAACCCCATTTTCTAAATGGTAATTTTTTTGACATTTTGATTTTAGAATATGGTATTTCAGAGATTTCTACGTAAAAATGGTCTCTTGGTACATCTCGATAGGGCTAACCGTTTTCGCGAAAAATGCAAATTATTGAATCGATGCAGGCTATTGTAAATGAATAAATGCATTTTTCTCGTCTGCATGGTGTCCCTTAGAGTTAAACTTGGTCAAGAGGTCATCAGTCGTCATCATTTTATGTCCAAAAATTGGAATACAGGAAACATACAGGAAACTAAAAATGTAGTTTTCGGACATATTTCTACGATAATCAATAAATCCTTTGGAGTACTTCCGCTCAGCTGCATCTAAAAATGTGTCGTCCATGTTGTTATTGTCAGTGATAACGATAATCAGTCCATTTAGTACATCAGCACTTCGGATGACATTGAAAACGTTACATGCCCATAAAAAGTATGCACCATATTTATTATGATGTGCATCGTTGCGTAATAATTTGTAAACAAAGCTGACAAATATGTTAACAACGGTTTCGATCCTATATGCTAAAATGTACGGTAAAACTTAATGACCTATGCCCTATTTTTAACGCTCATGCTTGTTATGGTTGTATACTAACTATGGTTTTGTTTATAATATACACTATTTTTCGGTAAAGCATTTAGATAGTAACAATTCGACTAATTGGCGATCCGGCCTTAACGCACCACCTTCAGTCACTTTCTCACCGGCGTGTTGTTGGTGACCTCTCACCCTTCTACCGATATTCCAACGGAATCTGCTCCTCTGAGCCTGCGCTCAGAGGAGCAGATTCCGCTCTATCGTTCCGCCGCTCACTGCTCCTATCAGATGTACCCGTGCGACCGCTGCATCTCATCCTAAGACGGTCGTTCTTCATACATCAAGAACTGAGCGGTACCATAGTGGCTTATTTCCCAATTTTTAATACTTACCCATAGTGTAAACAAACATGGTGTGCTCACGCGCATGCAGCCGTCCGAGCGCCGGCACGCTGTGACGTCAGCAACGAGTATTGCTGTCGGCGAACTGGCGGGAATACCACATGATGGATTATATTTTAATATCAAAGTGATAGATTAAAGGAGTTCAATAGCCAATTATTTGACAATTATGTTATAGAGAAGTGTAAAATAGGTAATTTAACGACTTTTTTCTACAAAAATGTATTATTTATTGGTAAATTTGGTCATTTTTCCCTAAGTTTACGCCTACAATTTTCGAAACTAATCCTTTTGTTTAAATGTCTGAGTCTGACGTATATTCTCGTTCGTATTAGATATAATATTATTTTGCCAGGAAATTGTTTGATGGTTTCCACTGGGGTCTATCTATAATAATTTTTTAAATATGTTTGATTGTTTAGAAGACGACTGTCCATGGAATTTATCGAACTCTATCTCAACCAAAACGGGCTACTTTAATCATCTCCTCACTTGGATATACAAGACTGACTCTAGATAGAAACTCAATCCAGTCTGGGGCCCGATTAGAAGAATGAAATTTGGTTTGCGCCCCCAAAGCTAGATTAGGATATTCGTTTTTGAATCTGTAGGCCACATATCCGGCAATAAATTTCAATCCCTCGTTGGAAATCGTGTCTGGCATTTTATTTTTTTTCCAATTGACACAAAAGGTCATGTTCTTCAGAAATAAAGTGATCTGGACTCTGAAAGGTAAAGTTGGAAAAATGAATATCATTTGAATCATTCTCTGTCCCAACAATATCGCTGTCAACAAGAACGTCTTTGAAAAACTCCTGAGTAAAGCACACGTCATCAGCTTCGATGTTAGAATTACTCGAAACTAAGTTTTTGACTTGTAATGGTTCAAGTAGGCACGATTCATTGCTTTCTTCTGCATATTTATTCATTGAAAATACGGCAGGTGAATATTTTCCGAGGATGTACCATAAAAATTTCAGATTTAATAAATGTTTAATGCTAATTTGTGAAACGATTACCATTTTTCATATTAATTTCGTCCTTTCGGCAGCAAGCATTACTCCATTGCATTGCGAGGTTTTAATTTTTCGGGAACTTATAGAATTTTACATTTGGCTCTTTCATCTTACTATGGTTTTTACAACCGACAACTGCACAATTTGGCATTATGTATACAAATTTCAGTCTTCTATAACTCAAAAAAAGGAACACAAAGTAAATTAAACAAAAATCGTTAGCGATTCTATCTAAAACGTGATTAAACAGGCCGTGGTATCACGACGTCTAATAATTCTCCGCGCGAAAAATCCTCGTTGCTGACGCAATGCGCAGAGCGATCGCAATTTCGTACGGCTGGCGAGCACACCATGTATACTCGCACCACGAGCGGTACAACCGCACATTTATTCCCAGGGTGTCCAAGGCTTGGAATGGACTGCCAGAGGATGTATTTATTGGGCCTGCGGGTATTGGCCCATTCAAATCTCGCGTTAACAAACTTCCTCTAACATAACCCTTTCACAGCAGCCGTGGTACTCTGGTATGTAGGCTCTGCCTGCGCGGTCTGCTCAGTAATGAAAAAAAAATCGATGCCTACCGTGCGCACGTATGTGCGATGGTCAATTAAATTCGATGCCGATTTATGTACCACAACGGCGCTAACAGTTTGCTGTACTGTACTACTAGTTTCTAGTTTTGTGCGTGCAGTTCAGCATAACTCGGTACCGTCCCGTCCGTCCAAAGGAACTAATTCGACCACCAGTGGTCGGCGTCGCCGTCGAGTCCGTCGCCCCCAAGTCAGACGGATTCGCCCGGCACGTGTGCTTATTCATGCAACACTACTAATCCAGTCAAATTGTAGATCATGAAATGCTATTCAGTAGCAACATATAGATATTGGGAAGTAGTACCTGGAAAAAGTATTGGTTCGCCATCTATCTAACAAAGCCGGTACCTGAGCGTTTAATCTGAGGAACCGAGTACTGTTTATGTGACCCGTTTAAAAGCATCAGGTATAGGAACCTGCGGGATACGACAACAAACAGACTCTTTTTTGTGGAACACTCATTTGACACTCCCGACATTCGGTTTATGCTAAAAAGCAACTTAACTCAATTAAAGAGTAGCAATTTCATTCATTGATCCGGAACCAATCACAGAGGACATCGTTTCGCTTTTATTAAAACTCTTCAGTCTGGGTGTAGGGCTGTAGGGTATGCCACTGGAATTTGCACTCTTTTCATCCTTTTAACTTTTGCGGCCACTGGAGCAATATTCAGGTCACTGTCATAACCAACGACGTCATACTGATAGACTACGCATCCAAGGCAAATTGTTTGTCGGCATTCCAAACATTGGGAATGTCAACCGAATATTTACAAGCAACGACGTCATTGATTACAAGGTATATCGCAGCATGCCAAGTTGACAATCGTTTGGAATGAATTTTCAGAAAAATGTATGGAACGTATGTTGTAAAAAAGTAAAAATATGATTGTGGCTTGCTTATCTGTAATAGAAAAAGTACTCTGAAGATGCTCTTTTGTAAAACACGTTTAATTTTGCAATTCTGTCAAGAATTAACGCCATTTTTATATTTTACAAACATTGCTGCATGCACCAAGCATGCCCTAATGCACAACTGGCAACGTCGGGTGTGTCTATGTCAATACAGCTGATGTTCCCCCCTTCCGTCGCACCGCCAGAAACGCTTACAAACATTCGGTATACAAAGCGTAGTCTATCAGTATGACGTCGTTGGTCAAAACCAATACCAAATTTAGAAATAGCCAAAGTGATCAAGACGTCTAGTGGTGAAATTTAGAACCCAATGTTGTATGTGTGTCCGTGGTAACCAGATTCTTTTAGCATGCATGTGTACCAACTCAGAGAGAATGAAATCAAACACAGAAATGTTATGATATGGTTTTTTTATTGTTTGTTTCTTAACATTTGTTTTGTATTTATTAATCATGAGTGCTGAGTGTTTATGGTATGATTTTATTACTTAACTCTTGTATTTATCAAATCGTGAGTGCTTTGTATTTCATATATTTTACTGGTGAAGTATTTATATTGATATGTTGAAATATACGATGTCTTAATAATAGTGGTAAACTGGCTCTTGTTATTGATATTGTATAATAAAGAAATAGTTATAAACATTCACAGGCTAAATGATAAATAATAATAATAATACATGGTGAAACTAAGTCTCTGTTCTACGTCAGGGAGAGAAATATGGATAGGATGTGGAAAAATGTAAAATATCAGCATATAAGTAAATATAACCATCACATAAAGGAGTAAATAAAGGATGTAATTGGAATAGGGTATATAAAATATAGGCATAGCAAAGCAAGCATAGCAGCATAGCAGCATAGCAAGCATAACAGCATAGCAAGCATGGTATCTAAGCACATAAATCGATCAATAAATAAATATAAATAATAAACAACATATAAAAGGGCTCGTTAAAGGAAACCGTATAGTTCGTGGAACACGACGTGAGTCATCTCTCTTATCTCTATTGATAAGACATTTTAGGCTGTCCCGGCCAGTCGCCACGGTTTCCACAACCATAAAGTAAATATCGTATATACATAAAGAGGATCAGTAAAAGTTGAAATAGATACACCTAAATAAGACAAAGATGTCTCTGCTCACCATCAGCCTGCAATCCCTCAGGACCTAATACCTAGAGTAGACGTAAATCAGAGACCCAACGCCATATAAAGTCGTCTTAAAAGACGGATGTATAGTATACGTTGTGAAACACTTCAAATATTGTAGCCAGACAGCATTAGTTAATAATACAAACTCAAAAGACAACATTCCTGCAAATATTCGTGAAAAAGACTCAAAAATGCATTGTGTAAACTTTGGTGTCTGAACTCTTCCTGTTTTCAAAAAGCAATCCCCTCTCGTAATAATTAAACAAAACTATGGCAACGAGTCTCCAAGGACTCCCTACTTTATTCAAGTGACAAAATACAAAAACATTACAGAACAGTGTCTTTTGTTTAGTCACGAAAATGAAAGGAATTTTTGCTCTATGAAAAGTCACTCATGATCTGACAAATATCAAAATATCTGATATGATGTAGTAATAATCAAATACATTGCTTATCTGAACTTCATCGAACAATTACACTCATACTCAGATCTTACAATTTTTTATAAATCATCCGTCGATGCCGTCAATGTCAAACTTCGGCCGCCTGACAGCTAAAGGTGCGTTCTAACGTATGGCAGCCAGGAGCGTGTTCCGCATCACCACAGTTTTAATTAATATGGCGCTGAAGGTGCAAATTTGGGGTTGTAAATGGTACTCAAGATCTATCCAAAATTTAACTTGTTCGGATTTAGTACCCAGCAATAGAACAATTTGACTGGATTATGCAACCAATATCCGAGTCAGATGAACTAAACTGTGCTGCACGTGTTATCCTAGATTCAAGCTTTCTACAAAATTATAGAAGTTATTTTATTGAAACGCCTTATTTTTTGGATTTGTTCAGATATATCGTGTTTTTAATTATTGTTTATTTTTTCAGCAATCTCATAATTTCACCACAAACTTTTTTTGAAGTCGTTTAATTTAATTTTTTTAATGCGTATTTATACAACAAATTTTGTTACTGTACCTTGATACTTAATGAATTTCTCTTGGTCTTTTCAGGTGAGTTGAGCTTCGGTTTCTTTATATCGTTATATCTAGGTAAGTAGAGGCCAGAATGATTATTATAGTGAATGAATTATAGTGACGATCTAAAAATTTCGCACTATGCTAATTGACCTCTTTAGGAAGGTGGACCTATTGGAGAAAATAGGTTCTTTACAACAGGCCTGAATACCGTACAATGTATCGTCACGGACATGCGCAGAACGTAAAATGCGTTCCAACGCGTTTTGTAACCGTTCATGAAACGGTCCATAAAGCGTTCCAACAGATTTCGTTACCGTTCATGGGACGGTTTCTGTACGGTCAAATCGGTACTTGGCCCAGAGTAAGGACTGTGAGGACTGACATGCGCAGTAGAAAGTAAATTTCATTTTGTCATTCCTATGCGCCTTCTGTTTTCTTGCTTCCTTGAGTCTTGAGTGTTGAGATGGAGTGTGATTTGATTTTGCTTCTTTTGTTTTGGCTGTTGTTTGTTGTTTGGCTGGCTCGTTTGTTGGCCGAAACTTCACCAAAGCCAAAAATGGAAATGGAATCAAACAATATATGGTATGTTATCATAAATTCGGTCATTTTTATGGAAAATATAACCCAGGTTCTTTGTTTATAGAGCTACAGGAATACCTGGTTGTGAGTGGCAACCATTATTTATGGCTAAAATTACCCAAATAATCCTCATTTTTCGGTTGTGGTTGATAGACTAATATCAAGTCATCGTCATAAAACTCAGGCCCCGATCAATTTTAATAAAGCTCTTGGCGTCTTGGCTTTTGACGGTGGCTTTTGAAATGAAATCGAGGGTTAGTTTACGTTTGATAGCTGTCAGAACTGACACGAGTCCAGTGAAATAAGAGAAAGAACCGTTCCAACAAATTTTCCTGTTTGTACGGTCACGAAACCATCCAAAATCAACGCATGCGCACCACAAACAATCCGAACAATTTCGTGACGGTTCAACGGACAGTACAAAATATGCTGTTGGAAAGAACCTAATATGAACAGGTGTGAGAACAAAGAATCGTTGTGAAGGGACGACTGATGACGCAGTTGATGGTTGCATTCAGCAGAAATATCGGGAGCCGCTACTTTTGTGTAGCCACTACATCTCAACAGTTGGCGTTCTGCTGAAAAGCATTATTTGTGCGCTCTGAGATATCACGATAGTCTGCCAGGTGTCAGTGAAATGTCAAATGAGTGGTCACATTTGAGGTTATTAGGGCTGTTCCAAATTACGGTTCTATCACTGTCCCAGAACTGTTTTTATCATGCCCCGCCCATTTTACAGTTCTAAAAACGGTGATTGGTTGGTCCGCCAGCATACCAACCAATCATCAATTCCAGAATCACAAAATGGGCGGGGCATGATGAAAACAGTTCTGGGACGGTGATAGAACCGTAATTTGGAACAGCCCTGAAAATATATGTCAAATTGTATCAAAAGTTTTAGACTGTGTAGTGTAGACTTTTTTAAAAATATTACTACATAACCTATAACACAAGTGTCATCACATATGACACTCACAAGGTCAAAAGTAGCTTATTCCGCTCTGCTCCAAGTGAGCGTACTTTTCCATCGCTACAAAAAATGGCGACCGCTGGAGCGGTAGCTGCTAGGTAGCGCACGCGTTCAGCAGAAAATTTGGTAGCTGCTCCGCAACTGTTGAGTCTGCTGAATGCACCCACTTTAAACCTGCACCTATACCGGGATTTTGCTGTACAATAGAAAAAATGAAGTCAAGTTGATTGACTCAGCACTTCCCACACATTACGCTGATACCAGTTTATTATTTTCCCATAGCATGAAGCTTTAGTCTAAGATCCCTTGCAACCAAATAATTGCCAACCCCCCCCCCCCCTAAAATTGTCTTATGCCGCTAGGTCTTTCCTTCACAGGTCAATGGACAGCCTATTATCGATACTACAAACCTCTCAGTTTTACAACCCCCACCCAAAAAACTGGTAGGAAATGATCAGGAACCCTTAAAACATCTAAAAACCGAATTTGAGTTGCTTTCATACTTGTCGCGTTCTTTGATTATTGCTACGCTGCCACTGACAAGATTTTTAACAAACATACGCGTTTTCCATTCTCACCACGGTAACAATATACTGTGTCAAAATTTCATTAGAATCAATTTAATAGTGTCCACGTTACAAAATACAAAACGATTTAGACCAATAAATTCTCGTATAGTATACAGAAAAGTCTAAGTCCCTTAGTTTCTGTAATAGGCTAGGCAATGTTCGGATGCACCTAAAAAGGTAATTTGTGTCACTATATCTTCCTTCACAGGTTAGTGGACAGCCTATTATGAGTACAAGAATTTTTTTAATTTTTCAATTTTTTAGTTTTTTTATTATTTCTGCGCCGCCACTGGCACGATTTATCAAAACCATACGCGTTTTCCATCTTCGCCATGGTAGTAATGCCGTTTAAAATCAATTCAACAGTTTCCTCGTTACAACGATCTGACGCAATACTCTCGTATGTTTACATCAAAAAAAAAAGTCCTCTGCTTTCTGTAATAGGCAAAGGCAATATTCGGATGGACCTAAAAAAGTTATTTATGTCGCCAGGTCTTCTTTCACAGGTCAGTGGACACTCTATTATGAAAGCAACAAATTTTTCAATTTTACTACCCCCCACCCCCCAACCACCCCAATTTCACCCCCACCCAAAAAAAAGTAGAAAATGATCAGGGACCCCTAAAACGCCTAAAAACGAAGTTTCAGCAATATTTAATTTTTTTTGTTTTTTTCTAATTACTCCCCCGCCTATGGACCGATTTTCAAAATTATAGAAACATTACCTACTACGACCCCACAACATACCGCTGCCCAAATTTCATCACAATCCATGCAGCGGTTACTGAGATTACGAGGGTAGAAAAACGCGACAGACAGACAGACAGACAGACAGACAGACCGACAGACCGACAGACAGACCGACGGAAATGAGTGACGTGGATTTTCGTTATGTACACATCATAAAACCCCCCAAAAACGTATTATCTCAAAATCGAAAATTTTCGCGATCACAATACTCCCCTCATCTATCGGTGTGGGAAGTAAAAACGGAAAAAACATAAATCGTATTAGTCTGTTTCGGACAGCGCTGTATAGCACGGACCGCGCGGTTTGTTGACAGCTGTGTGAGCGACGCTAATTTCAAGGTTATTAATTGGGCGTCAGACTTTTCATCAGCTATTAAACGTACATTCCGTAGTGGCGCTTACAGTGGCGCTTTTCGCATGACGGCTAATTTCAGACATACAAGCCTGCTTCATTAAATTATGCTTTGTTGTGAATTGGCTATTGGTTTGGTTTAGGTGTTGAGATACACGTTTTTTTTTCTACAACTGGCTTTTGTTGTCAGCTTGGCTTCAATCATAGCAATAATTAAATGCAAACCTAAGCCGTTGTGAGGTAGTTCAAAGTTTTGTGTACCTCGGTTCTTTGATCGACAATTCAGATAGCTGTGAGAATGAGATTCGACGGCGCATTCAACAGGCATGGGTGGCCATGACAAAGCTTACTAAAATATGGCGTGACCATAACATCATTAAAGCTACCAAAATGTCACTGGTTCACTGTCTTGTGTTCTCCATATTTTTGTATGCCTCGGAAACTTGGACTGTTAAAAAGGCAGATCGAGCTCGCATAGATGCTTTTGAAATGTGGACATGGAAGAGAATGCTGAGAATTCCTTATACCGCCCATCGAACTAATGTTGCCATACTGGATGAGCTCGGTAATCCAAAGAGACTATCCTCTATTGTGTCGATGAGAATGCTTACATTCTTCGGACATATTCACAGAAGCGATAATATGGAGAAACTTGTAGTTCAGGGTCACGCCCCGAGTGGGCGGCGCCGTGGCCGTTCCCCTACACGCTGGGTGGATACGACGAAACAGTTGCTAGATATGAGTATCAAGAGCGCCACTGAACTGACAGTAAATCGCGAACGATGGCGAGCTACAGTTCTCAAAACTATTGATAATATTCGTGTCGGAAATACTCTTGCTCCGACTTAATGCATTTTACGAGTTCACAACATGTCTGTTAAGACATTGTGACTATGATGATGAACCTATTAATTTAAAAGTTGATTTGTAACAAATTTTTTTAACAAGGAGTTGGCCTTGAATGAACGACCTGAAAGATTGAAATGTATTCTTAGTACAGATAGGATATGTTGAAAAATGTATTTTAGGAAATGCTATCATTGAAAAGTAATCTGTCTATAAAGGCAACTTTGTGAACGCTGTTTTCCCAGTTGTTCGCCATTGTTAGTGATTTATTACTTACTGTGAATCGGTTCAACCAATCAAATACATTATTTGCAAATTTTATATTAGTAGAAAGCAGTGGCTTAGATAGGAATTTTGTTCGGGACGGGTCCAAACTAAGACAGCCTATTAGACAATCCAAACCATGTGACTTTCCAATATGAAAGCAGATGTCTAAAAATGATGCCGTATTGTCAGTGTCATGCAATCGACAGAAGAGGAATAACCTAACACCAGGGGTGTGAAACTCAAATGAGGACCCTGTGTAGCGGCGTTAGCGCTAGCCACCTAGCACTCCTAGCGAGGTTGCGTGAACTATTGATCAGCCAACTCTGTTTCAAACAGATTCCTAGATGCATCAATAGAAGTGGCCCAATTGTGACGCCTAACGTCATTTTGACAGCCATTGTCGTAACTGACATTGTCGTTGCTCGCTTTTGTCGATTGGCGTCTTTTTGCAATTTTGCACTATTTTTGAGATTTTTGTCTGCCTATTGTTGTCTATATTTATTTAGGAATGGTTCTTAAATATTTACGCCGTTGTCTTGCGCCAAATTGCAAGAATGTGGATGCGCGAAGGTAAGTGATTTGCCTGATTTATACCGCTCACCTCATTTTTGTATTGTGAATTTTGATGCAAAATTAATACAAGATTGATCATTTCTACATGAAATATACATATATCATTTGAATGCATTACTAAACACTACTACTCATACTCATATAACTTGTATTACTGTTCACAATCACAAAGGCTGCCATAAGGGTGTGCAGCATTCCCTCTCTTTGGCAAACCATTGCATTGAAGGTGAGGTCCGCTGATCTAAAAATACATTTTTTTATTTCAGACATTAAATCCCATCTGATCAGCGTATACAGAGGCGCTAGTTAGAACGGATTGGCAACCCAAACCTACAAATATACAAACATCTTGCCTGCATCAATATGAATAGTTAAGGAATATTACCTCTTTACTCTCCAAATTATATGCCATCAAAGGATTGTAATTATCATGAAATAGTGATTCTAGTGAATAAATCATGCTTTACTTTTATATGAATTGTTTTTGTATCTTGTGTAGCTGATTTTATTTAAGCAATTGTCGTATTGAAATAAATTACAAAAGGGTTTGTTTTGCTTTATTACAGTAATGCATATCTAATATATTCCCATTCTTACATAATCAGTTGAATGCCCTATACAACGTGGTAGCTTGTCACAAAAATTTACCTAACTCATTAATTACCTGTTTTGAAAATTGCACCGATTAGAAAAGTTAAAACACTAGTTTAAAAAAAATGGAGTACGTGTCTTGAACAATATTAGTTTTATTTATTATTACGCCACTTATCAATTCCATTTTTTTAAATTAATGCTTTAGTTTTTTTTAATCAGGTCCATTTTCAAAACAGGTAATGAATGCGTAAGGTAAATTGTTATGACAAGTTACCACGTTGTCTGGAGGCTGAATAAGCTTATATGGTATTACATGGTATTTCAAAAAGCCCGCTCTTTTCGTAACCTACCCCACCTATCGTCGGTCACCTACACCAAACTTTTTAGGTCGTGAATATCTACAGTTTCCTGTAATCGATTCGTGAATGCATTGTAGTGACACACGCAACCCGAATAGATGGCGCGGATGTCAGTCAAAAATGCCATGCCAAATTTTCATACACAGAGTGTCCAGTCTTTCAGTGGATCTATTGTCAGTGGAATAACCTAACACAAATTTGGTGGTCGTATGCCACATGGACAGTTGTTTTTGTTTGTTCATATTTTGTGATTTTTTGCCATCAGCCGCCATTCACTAATGAGGAAGTTTCCATTTTTTCAAATTCTAGTTAATCAGATAGTCCTAAAGAGTTAGAGAACAACGGCGAAAAAATGTTGTAATTATCTCCAGTAATAGAAAAGTTATAGTCCTTCAAAGTTTGAATTGCCGTATCCTCCACGCGAAGCCGCTGTGACGTCACACGTCACACGACACAACGCAAGCCTGTGTATGCCCTGTCGAGGATGCTGCTCCCGCAAGCCACCGCGCCGCCGCCGGCCTCCTCGTTTATGTTGTTATTCCTTGTTTTCAGTAGGGTAGGCGACACCGACGGTGACAAAACGACACAGTGCAGTTTATTGGTACTTGTATTATTAGAATATGTCTAGCAGACCGAGAAAAACCACCATAAAAACGCCAAACAAATATTTCTATGGATAGGCTATTATGAATACAAAAAAAGGCTTTGAAAAGTCAGGTGAAGCTTGGACTGGAGCAGTTGTTAGGCTCTCCTTGATCTGAGCAAATGCACGATCAGCTTCCTCTGTCCATTCAATGCTTTGACCCTTTTTTCGTCCTTTCAAAAGGTCAGAAATGGGACTACAGATTGAGGCAAAATTTTTTAGAAAACGTCGGTAGTAGCCAACTAAACCGATCAAACGTCTAACTTGGGTGGTGGTCTTAGGGACTGGATAATCAACAATAGCAGATACTTTAGATTCATCTGTACGAAGACCTTTCTCATCAACAACAAAACCAAGAAATTTCAATGAGGGTCTGCAAAATTCACATTTTTCAAAGTTAACTGTAAGACCAGCCTGTTTCAATCTTTCAAAAAGTTTTCTCAAAATATCTAAATGCAAATCAAAATCTGGTGTAGCAATTACAATGTCATCAAGGTAATAGAAAACATAAGGTTCTAATGCTGGACCAATAACCATGTCCATCAAACGACACATGCTCTGAGCGGAACATGATAAACCAAAGGGCATGACACAAAATTCAAAAAGTCCTCGTCCTCTAACAGCAAAAGCAGTTTTCGGTCTTGATTTCTCATCTAAAGGGATTTGAAAGAATGCAGATTTTAAGTCAATTGATGACAAGAATCTAGCATCTCTCAACTTATTAATCACTGAGTCAATGAGGGGCATAGGATATGCATCTTTACAAGTCACAGAGTTAAGCTTGCGTCCGTCAAAACAGATTCTATACTCTCCAGAAGCTTTACTCACAAGCCAAAGTTTTTAGTAATACTGTGTGAAAATTTAATTGAAATCAATCCTATAGTTTCGTAGTTACACCATACAAAATGATCAGAAGCAACACTCTCGCATGTATACATCAGAAAATTCTAAGTCGACGATCCGTAATAGCCAAGGTAATGTTCGGATGCACCTAAAAAAGTGTATTATGACGCTAGGCCTTTCTTTCACAGGTTAGTGGACGGCCTGTTATGAATACAATAATTTTTCAGCTTTACAACCCCCCACCCCCCCAACCACCTCAATATCACCCCCATCCAAAAAAGTAGAAAATGATCAGGAACGTCTAAAACGCCTAAAAAAGTTTGGAAAATATTAAAATTTTTGGTTTTTTGTTACTTACTCCACCGCCCATGCACCGATTTTCAAACTTATAAGAACATTACCTACTACTACCCCACAGCATATCGCTGCCAAATTTCATAACAATCCATGCAGCGGTTACTGAGATTACGTGGCTAGAAAAACGCGTACAGACAGACCAACGGAAATGAGTTGTGTAGATTTTCGTTATGTAGACATCATAAAATACTCAAAAAGCGTATTATCTCAAAATCGAAAATTTTCGCGATCACAATACTCCCCTCACCTATCGGTGTGGGAAGTAAAAGTCCATAATCATGTCATCCACTTTAGTAAGATTACTAGAATCACCACAAACGTAACCTTCCTCCATACTACTGTGGCTGTAAAAAAAACACTTCCTTTCATTCAACGATGCGATACCCCATAAGATCTGCTGGTCAAAAAATAAAGTGGGAAGGGCTATCCTATATGCTGCCAATGCTAGGCGGCCCTGCACTAGGTGCAGAGCTAGCTGCTCGCACTGTGCTTCCTTCCAGTGTTGCCAACTGGATTTTACCGTTTTTAGTAGCTGACGCTAACGAAAATTAGTAGAAATCAGTAGGATTTTCATGATTAAGAAATCAACGCTTTTTCAGAGTGCCTCAACGCCAGCCAACATGTTTGGTGACTTCCGCTTTTGTGCTAACTAGTTATTCATTGGTGTTTTCAGCGAAGAAGCATTTTTCAAGCGTTACTCAAACCCCTTTGGACACCATATTCCTATTTTTCCTGGTCTTAGACTATTTTAGGACCTCTTTTGGGTGAAATTGCTCTAGGAAATTTTTGTTTATGAAAATAATACAATGAAACAGAAATAAATATTTATTTTCGTATTCGTGAACGGAACACTTGAACACTTTTAAAGTAAAGATAACAAAAACAACCAACAACCCCTGTTTACAAACGTAAGATGCACGATAGCGTTACCGCATCTATGTGTGGCCGAACCGAACCCTGTTCCCTGTATTCTGTACATTTCCAAGTCAAGTGGCTCTTGATGGCGCTGTCTGCCAAATAGTGAAATAGTAGACGGGACGAATGGAGCTGTCAGAACAATAACATACAGATTTCAGTAGATTAATAAATGAAAACAGTGGAAAAATCAGTAGTGACGCGGTTTTTCAGTGAATTTGAAAATGGTATTCCATATATCAGTAGATTTCCAACACAAATCATTAGATCAGTAGACTAAGGGTGAATTCAGTAGATCTAGTGATTTTTCAGCATCACTGCTTCCTTCTCGAGTGGGCGGCAAACTTTACTGGTGTCCGTCCAAGGCAAACCGACCGAAATCCCAGACAATAATAAATAATTGCTCGGTACTCTTGCGGCGATTGAGTGCGGACGCAAAGCTAGAAGGTAATGCGGCTCTCACGCAACCGACTACAACAGACTAAGCGAAAAAAAAAATGTAGACGTTCATTCATGTCGATGCAAAACAACGGTGCCGACATCGAAAGCATCGCGGTCAGAGAAAGGCCAATTGTGATTACGAGGGCTATGCCAAAAGTGGGGTTATTTTTTAATGTTCTATTAGAGCGCTTCGAAGGCGACGTTTAATCATATAAGTGGAAATAAAGTAATAATAATGATTATTATAGTAAAAGCAGACAGAAACTATACACCACTCAACCTATTATGTTCAGACCACGCCGCAGACACACACAATCCCACACAATCGCAACAAGAAAAAATAAACAACTGGTCGCAGAAACCACTCCATGGCAAGCATAGATACCGTATTACGCAAGACCACATTAACGAAAAACAGTCATACACCTGGCTGCAGGATGGCCAGCTCTTTCCAGAAACTGAGGGATTTATGCTTGCTATCCAGGACCAATTTATTGCGACGAGAAACTACAAGAAATACGTAATTAAAGATCCATCCATAACCAACGATAATTGCAGAAAGTGTCACCAACAGAAGGAAACAATAGACCACATAACAAGCGCATGCAAAACTCTCGCTGGAACTGAGTACACGGCTAGACATAACTCAGCAGCCAAAATCATACATCAAGCATTAGCCGCAAAAAACAAACTAATCGAAAACTCCGATCCATATTACAAGTATACACCAACATCAGTACTCGATAACGATCACTACAAACTATACTGGGATGTTGAAATACACACAGACAAAACCATCAATGCAAACAGACCAGATATAGTATTTCAGATAAACGCAGACAAAGTTACCTACTTAATAGATATTGCTATTCCCAATGATGTGAATGTTCAAAACACTTATACTGGGAAAATATCTAAATACACTGACCTTGCCATTGATGTGAAGCGAATTTGGAAACAAGATAAAGTTATTACTGTTCCCCTCATTATGTCGGTCTCAGGTCTCACACCGAACACATTTACACAACACTCACAACAGTTAGGCCTGGACGAAAGGTTACACAAAATATTTCAAAAGTCTGTAATCCTTAAGACCTGTAATATAGTACAATCTTTCCTAAATTCCGATCAGTAATAGTTCAGGTGTTGACTTGGTCTAGCCCGCCAACATTTGTCGTCACCGCAGTCATGCGAGAGAAGCTTGAAAAAACGTAATAATAATGATGACAAAGTGATGATGAATGAATGAATAAGGACCAGAGGCTCTCCAGCACGGAATGTGGCTGGTGCATAGGCCACACGATGGGCCCTTTTGCGCCTCTATCCGCGCTAGTTCCTAAGACCTGCCCTTTTGGCAAAGGCAAGTACATTCTTAGGTCCTATCCGTTTTATCTCTATTGGTTCCAAGATTCTTGAGCCCAGCATAGTCTGCCTGTGATAACCCAGGGTTTCACAGCGACACAGGATGTGTGCCGAGGATTCTTCCTCTTCCCCACACCACGTGCACGTTGGGTCGTTGACCACCCTCATCACAAACGCCTGAAGGCATTGTGACCCGTTAATAAGCCTACTAACAATCTCAAGTTACTCCTATCCAGAAAGAGACAAAATCGTCCTATTCTCTCTGCAGGCCCTGCTAATAGCTCCCGAGCCTGACGGAGATGACCAGAGATGTTGTTCCATCTCAGAGAGTGTTGATTCTGGATCCACTCTCCAGTTGTTTTCCTAACCAAGTTTGCAGACAGTCCTAAGGCTGGTTCCGGGCCCACAAAGCTGTTTCCGGATCCCATCCTGGCTAGATGATCCGCCATTTCATTACCCTTTACCCCAGCGTGCCCAGGTACCCACATCAGTGATACCTTGTGTTTAGCTGAGATGTCGTCACAAAGTAATGATAATAATAATAGTAATAATTTGTTCTTGTCCAGATCATGCTACAGACGCTCACAATCACATACCGTCACAACAAGAAAAGAAAAATATTTTGTGCCAGAAGGCACACTATGGCAGAGATACCGTGTAACACAAGACCACATTAATGAAAAGCAGTCATACACCTGACTGCAGGATGACCAGCTCTTTCTAGAAACGGAGGGCTTTCATGCTTTTTATCCAGGACCAAGTCATTGCACACGAAATTACAAGAAGTATATAATTAAACATCCATCTATCACCGACGATAGTTGCAAAAAATGGCACCAACAGAAAGAAACAATAGAACACATAACAAGTGGATGCGAAACTCTCGCTGAAACTGAGTACACCGCCAGACATAACTCTGCAGCCATGGTGATACATCAAGCACTGGCCACAACAAACAAACTAACTGAAGACAGATCCATATTATAATTGAATCGGTGAGTGGAAAAACAGTATAAGTCCAAAATTGACAGTTTTTAACTGAGATAGCCAAAGTCATATTTCAACGTGATCCTTTCTGATGAGTTGAGAAACAGTATAACTAACACACCGTGTACGCGTTTACGAGTGTACCTGTTATTGGATTGAGCGGAAGAACGATACAACTCTGATTGTTATATCGTTTTTCTACTCAATATCCGATTTCCATCCTTGCCGCCTGAGTTCGACAATCGACATGCGACAAGCTAGTGGCCAAGGGACTATAAAAAAAGGAAGTCAAGTTGATTGAATCAGTACTTCCCACACATTGCGGTAGACAGCAAATTATTACTTTCCCATAGCAAGAAGCTATAGTCTGAGATTCACCCCTTGCAACCAAATCATCGCCCGCCCGCAAAAAAGTGTATCATGCTGGTCTTTCTTTCACAGGTCAATGGACAGTCTATTATGAATACAACAGATTTTTCAGTTTTAAAATCCCCCACCCCCTAACCACCCCAATTTCATCCCCACCCAAGAAAAAGTAGATAATGATCAGGAACTCCTAGAACGCCTAAAAATGAAGTTGAAGGAATATTTGAATTTTTTTATTTTTTGCTAATTACTCCGTCGCCCATGCACCGATTTTCAAAGCTATAGCTGCATTACTTTCTATGGCCCTACAGCATATCGCTACCCAAATTTCATTACAATCCATGCAGCGGTTACTGTGATTAATGCCAACAGACAGACCGACGGAAATGAGTGACGTGTATTTTCGTTATGTAGATACCATAAAACGCCCAAAAATCGTATTATCTCGAAATGACATATCGGTGTGGGAAGTAATAACCTGTAAGTTGGTCGTGAAAGGAGATAATGAAACCTCAGTGTCAACTTATCATCAGTTGATCTATGACAGTTCTACACCAGGGTATGTTTCTCCAAACAAAGTAGCCTACAAGAAGCCATTACTAATCAATGCAAAGAAAATCATTGATTTAAAAAGAGTCATAAAGTACACGGCAGGTGAAATTTTGGATTTTACTGCCATATTACCCCTTGGGAGACAGTCTAAAGCTGATATAATTTGTAGACATACATTAATAAATGCATCTCAATTTGGAATGTTTACATTTTTTATGTTTATTAAATATTGAGTGGAAAAATAGTATCACTCCATGTTCTTTTTTTTGCTTCACAGCCCTTCAGAACACACTTATAGGAACCTGTTCAGAAAGTTCTTATAGAGGAAGTCATTCTTTATATTATTTCTGTAGACTTCATTGCTGTAAAATGAAAATTTTAGAGTCAAAACATATATTTGTGTTTTTCTCAAAACAAGGATTTTGGACATGTATTGTTTTTCCACTCACTGATTCAATTACAAGATTAGATTTTTATTGGCATTTTCTGTCATCCTATCGTATTTCTACAGTTGTAAATCCCGTCCTTTTGGAGCATATTTTTAACCAAAATAACCCACAACCTACTTTCTGAAGTGATCCACGTGAATACCTGTGGTATGTATGATGACGAGCAGCTAATAGCGCATACTATAGGTTAAAAATAGCCGTAATTTAACTTTTTCATAAACAGTTTACCTCCGTCTGCGTTTCTCTACGACACCAATTAACTGCGCCTCTCTTTATTATTTACGCGGTTAATTAGAGATGCATCACTAATCGGTGGTGTGCAGTTATTTTGTTATTGTTCGAACGTAGACATACATATGCATTCAATGCAATCATAGTTAATGGAAAATAGTCGATGCTAGAGCTGGATTTTTTTGTGTATCGTCCGTTACAGAAAAAAGACGGAATGACTCGGTACGCACCGTAATTGTACGTCACTAGCTTTAGAATTTATGATGAGACAGGTATTGGAAAACTGGAATGGCGGTATAACTATTGGCGGAAGCAAAATATACAACTTAAGATTTGCTGACGATACAACTCTTATTGCTGCTTCTCAGGAAGAACTAGTAGCGCTATTGAACGTTTTAAAACAACACAGTGCAGCATATAGTCTTGGTATTAACTACAACAAGACCAAGGTTATGATCGTAGATCGAGAGCATGATAATTATCGAGAAATAAAGTCAATAGGCCGTTATGAGCTGGTTCAAAGTTTTGTGTACCTCGGTTCTTTGATCGACAATTAGCTGTACATCGGAAAATTCTCTTGGTTCCTGTAATAGACAAGGCAATGTTCGGATGTACCTAAAAAAGTGTATTATACCGCTAGGTCTTTCTCTCTCAGGTCAGTAGACAGCCTGTTATGAGTACAACAAATTTTTCAGCATGCACCGATTTTCAAAATTGTAGCAACATTACCTACTACGACCCTGCACCATATCACTACCCAAATTTCATCAAAATCCATGTAGTGGTTACTGAGATTAACTGAGACTCAAAACTGCAACTAGATTTGTAATCAGCACCTTAAAATTATCTGAAATGCCAGGCTTCATCTCAATAGAAAGCCGAATAAAGATTTTCGATTTTTTTAGGTACACCCGCCAGCCCGAGAGATCTGAAATTTTTAATTTTTGTCAAACGAGACTGAGACTCAAAACCGCGACTGGATTTGTAATCAGCACCTTGAAATCATCTGAAATGCGAGGTTTCATCTCAAGAGAAGGCTGAATAAAGATTTTCGATTTTTTTAGGTACACCCGCCAGCCCGAGAAATCTGAAATTTTTAATTTTTGTCAAACGAGACTGAGGCTCAAAACCGCGACTGGATTTGTAATCAGCACTTTAAAATTATCCGAAAAGCAAGGTTTCATCTCAATAGAAGGCCGAATAAAGATTTTCGATTTTTTTAGGTACACCCGCCAGCCCGAGAGATCTGAAATTTTTAACTTTTGTCAAACGAGACTGAGACTCAAAACCGCGACTGGATTTGTAATCAGCACCTTGAAATCATCCGAAATGCGAGGTTTCATCTCAAGAGAAGGCTGAATAAAGATTTTCGATTTTTTTAGGTACACCCGCCAGCCCGAGAAATCTGAAATTTTTAATTTTTGTCAAACGAGACTGAGACTCAAAACCGCGACTGGATTTGTAATCAGCACCTCAAAATTATCCGAAAAGCAAGGTTTCATCTCAATAGAAGGCCGAACAAAGATTTTCGATTTTTTTAGGTACACCCGCCAGCCCGAGAGATCTGAAATTTAAAATTTTTGTCAAACGAGTCTGAGACTCAAAACCGCGACTGGATTTGTAATCAGCACCTTGTAATTATTCGAAATGCGAGGTTTCATCTCAATAGAAGCCAAACAACGATTTTCGATTTTATTAGGTACACCCGCCAGCCCGAGAGATCTGGTATTTTTAATTTTTGTCAAACGAGACTGAGACTCAAAACTGCGATTGGATTTGTAATCATCACCTTGAAATTATCCGAAATGCGAGGTTTCATCTCAACAGAAGGCCGAATAAAGATTTTCAATTTTTTTAGGTACACCCGCCAGCCCGAGAGATCTGAAATTTAAAATTTTTGTCAAACGAGTCTGAGACTCAAAACCGCGACTGGATTTGTAATCAGCACCTTGAAATCATCCGAAATGCGAGGTTTCATCTCAGTAGAAGGCCGAACAAAGATTTTCGATTTTTTTAGGTACACCCGCCAGCCCGAGAGATCTGAAATTTAAAATTTTTGTCAAACGAGTCTGAGACTCAAAACCGCGACTGGATTTGTAATCAGCACCTTGTAATTATTCGAAATGCGAGGTTTCATCTCAATAGAAGCAAAACAACGATTTTCGATTTTATTAAGTACACCCGCCAGCCCGAGAGATCTGGTATTTTTAATTTTTGTCAAACGAGACTGAGACTCAAAACTGCGATTGGATTTGTAATCATCACCTTGAAATTATCCGAAATGCGAGGTTTCATCTCAACAGAAGGCCGAATAAAGATTTTCAATTTTTTTAGGTACACCCGCCAGCCCGAGATATCTGAAATTTTTAACTTTTGTCAAACGAGACTGAGACTCAAAACCGCGACTGGATTTGTAATCAGCACTTTGAAATTATCCGAAAAGCAGGGTTCCATCTCAATAGAAGGCCGAATAAAGATTTTCGATTTTTTTAGGTACACCCGCCAGCCCGAGAAATCTGAAATTTTTAATTTTTGTCAAACGAGACTGAGGCTCAAAACCGCGACTGGATTTGTAGTCAGCACTTTAAAATTATCCGAAAAGCAAGGTTTCATCTCAATAGAAGGCCGAATAAAGATTTTCGATTTTTTTAGGTACACCCGCCGGCCCGAGAGATCTGAAATTTTTAATTTTTGTCAAACGAGACTGAGACTCAAAACCGCGACTGGATTTGTAATCAGCACCTTGAAATCATCCGAAATGCGAGGTTTCATCTCAAGAGAAGGCTGGACAAAGATTTTCGATTTTTTTAGGTACACCCGCCAGCCCGAGAGATCTGAAATTTTAAATTTTTGTCAAACGAGACTGAGACTCAAAACCGCGACTGGATTTGTAATCAGCACCTTGAAATTATCCGAAGTGCGAGGTTTCATCTCAATAGAAGGCCGAATAAAGATTTTCGATTTTTTTAGGTACACCCGCCAGCCCGAGATATCTGAAATTTTTAATTTTTGTCAAACGAGACTGAGACTCAAAACCGCGACTGGATTTGTAATCAGCACCTTGTAATTATTCGAAATGCGAGGTTTCATCTCAATAGAAGCCAAACAACGATTTTCGATTTTTTTAGGCACATCCGCCAGCCCGAGAGATCTGAAATTTTAAATTTTTGTCAAACGACACTGAGACTCAAAACCGCGACTGGATTTGTAATCAGCACCTTGTAATTATTCGAAATGCGAGGTTTCATCTCAATAGAAGCCAAACAACGATTTTCGATTTTATTAGGTACACCCGCCAGCCCGAGAAATCTGAAATTTTTAATTTTTGTCAAACGAGACTGAGACTCAAAACCGCGACTGGATTTGTAATCAGCACCTTGTAATTATCTGAAATGCGAGGTTTCATCTCAAGAGAAGGCTGAATAAAGATTTTCGATTTTTTTAGGTACACCCGCCAGCCCGAGAAATCTGAAATTTTTAATTTTTGTCAAACGAGACTGAGACTCAAAAGCGCGACTGGATTTGTAATCAGCACCTTGTAATTATCTGAAATGCGAGGTTTCATCTCAATAGAAGGCCGAATAAAAATTTTCGATTTTTTTAGGTACACCCGCCAGCCCGAGTCTTCAATTGTTTGGTACGCCCTGTATTCATTCACGCTTAGACTCTACTATTATGTCATAAAAACTATGATTATAGTACTGCTCGAAAGGAATTTGCTAATACCAGTCTTTCTACTGCATAATTTATAGACGCGACTAACTTATTGGCATCACTTGCTCTTTAGTTGCGATGTATCTTATGTATTTTTTTGGAACAGGGAACGACTGGCTAATTGATGATAATTAGAAATTACGTTCACTGCCACTTAAAACAAGTATGCTCGAGTCCCAAGCTTTTTAACGCTTCCATCTCCTTTCTAATTTATGCAGAAGTCTTTCTCTCTGTTTTTTTTGAAGTTTTTATATCTATGATAACATTGATAAGCAGGGAAACATAAATCCAGATGTCTGTTCCTATTTGAGGGCTCGGGCTCGGGAGTCTACGGACCCCATACAAGACTTTCATTCCCTCTTGGGGGGCACACCACAGTATACCAGGCTGAGGTCTATGCGATACTTGCCTGTGTAAATCGTATTCGGGAAATTGACTGGTCTAGGAGGCGGATTACTATCTGCTCTAACAGTCAGGCAGCCATCAAAGCACTGAGTGCTTGGAAAATAACGTCGGGACTGGTCCTGGAGTGCAGGAGGGCTCTTGACGACATCTCAGCTAAACACAAGGTATCACTGATGTGGGTACCTGGGCACGCTGGGGTAAAGGGTAATGAAATGGCGGATCATCTGGCCAGGATGGGATCCGGAAACAGTTTTGTGGGCCCGGAACCAGCCTTAGGACTGTCTGCAGACTTGATTAGGAAAACAACTGGAGAGTGGATCCAGAATCAACACACTCTGAGATGGAACAACATCTCTGGTCATCTCCGTCAAGCTCGGAAACTATTAGCAGGGCCTGCAGAGAGAATAGGACGACTTTGTCTCTCTCTGGATAGGAGTAACTTGAGATTGCTAGTAGTCCTATTAACGGGTCACAACACCTTCAGGCGTCACTTGTTTGTGATGAGGGTGGTCAACGACCCAACGTGCACGTGGTGTGGTGAAGAGGAAGAATCCTCGGCACACATCTTGTGTCGCTGTGAAACCCTGGGTTACCACAGGCAGACTATGCTGGGCCCAAGAACCTTGGAACCAATAGAGATGAAACGGATAGGACCTAAGAATGTACTTGCCTTTGCCAAAATGGCAGGTCTTAGAAACTAGCGCGGATAGAGGCGCAAAAGGGCCCATCGTGTGGCCTATGCACCAGCCACATTCCGTGCTGGATAGCCTCTGGTCCTTATTCATTCATTAGAAGGTCATTTCATTGCACAGTCAGGTTACAAGTTTTGCATTCACGGGTTGTAGAATTGTTATGCGTAACAATGAATTAAAAATGATGTCCTAGAAAATAAAAAGCAGGAGAGAAGGAATCGATCAGTTCAGTGCCTTCTAAAACACCTAACAAAGGCGTATGAGTGGTTTTTATATTTATCATTTTTTTATGATAATCAGTGAGCATGATTGCTTTGAATATGAATAAGGACCAGAGGCTATCCAGCACAGAATGTGACTGGTGCATAGGGCACACGATGGGCCCTTTTGCGCCTCTATCCACGCTAGTTCCTAAGACCTGCCCTTTTCGCAAAGGCAAGTATATTCTTAGGTCTTATCCGTTTTATCTCTATTGGTTCCAAGGTTCTTGAGCCCAGCATAGTCTGCCTGTGATAACCCAGGGTTTCACAGCGACACAAGATGTGTGCCGAGGATTCTTCCTCTTCACCACACCACGTGCACGTTGGGTCGTTGACCACCCTCATCACGAACAAGTGACGCTTGAAGGTGTTGTGACCCGTTAATAGGTCTACTAGCAATCTCAAGTTACTCCTATCCAGAAAGAGACAAAATCGTCCTATTCTCTCTGCAGGCCCTGCTAGTAGTTCCCGAGCTTGACGGAGATGACCAGAGATGTTGTTCCATCTCAGAGAGTGTTGATTCTGGATCCACTCTCCAGTTTTTTCCTAATCCAGTTTGCAGATAGTCCTAAAAGGCTGGTTCCGGGCTCACAAAACTGTTGCCGGATCCCATCCTAGCCAGATGATCCGCCATTTCGTTACCCTTTACACCTGCGTGCCCAGGTACCCACATCAGTGATACCTTGTGTTTAACGGAGATGTCGTCAAGAGCCCTCCTGCACTCCAGGACCAGTCCCGACGTTATTTGCCAAGCACTCAGTGCTTTAATGGCTGCCTGACTGACAGAGCAGATAGTAATCCGCCTCCTAGACCCGTCAATTTCCCGAACACGATTTACACAAGCAAGTATCGCATAGACCTCAGCCTGGAATACTGTGGTGTGCCCCCCAAGAGGGAGTGAAAGTCTTGTATGGGGTCCGTAGACTCCCGAGCCCGAGCCCTCTCTAGCGAGTGAACCGTCTGTGTACCAGATCTGTACTCCTCCTTCGATGAGCTGTCTTTCCCTAGACTCCCACTCTTCCCACCGTAAATTTGCGATTGAACCGATGCGTAGGAGAAACTATATCGCTCCTCGCCAACAAAATAGGACAATCCTCATGCAACTCTGCTAGAATCGTCGAATGTCCTTTGCCTGGATTCATAAAAGTCCAGCTACCCTGACTCCAGAGACGGAACCCAGTTTTTCTAGCTTCCCCTTGAATTACCAGTTCCAAAGGAGGAAGATTCAATAGTGTTTTACTGCACTGGTTATACTAAGACATGCCAAACGTGATTGCTTTACCATCAAGTTAGTAGTTTTCAGAATGTTGTAATTATTACAACACATTTTTGAGTTTCTGACCTCACATCATTTTGCTCCCTAAATTTAATCAAAATTGGTACAGTGGTTCCTGGGATTTCGAAAATTAAAATAGTAAAGTGAGTGATTTCGAATTTTCACCATAAATCTTCTAAAAAACTTTTTTTCCGAAATCAAAAGAAATAATGGATTAACCCATCAAAAACTAAACTTCAGTTATTCAAATCACATGTAGGTTCAGTGTTAGCACCATTTGACGCAGGGATGCGGAAAATTATTTGTGAATCTATCTCTGATATTTATTTATAGCGAGCCAACCAAAACAATTCTGAGATTCCTAATCATAGTCCCAAAATACAGGTAGAATGAGGGGATTTGCTATTTTTTTGTGCCTATGTATTAGATGGATGATGGATGACTAAGTTTGGTCTAACATATTCTTTTTTGTTTCAGGTAAGGTATAGTCTCCATATAACTCACACAGTAGGTACGAGTAAGTGCAAAAATCAAATTAATTATAACTTTGGAACAAATTATACTCTTATACTATTTCATTCAAAAACATGCCAAATTTGATCCGTTTTTGGATTTTTATTACTGAAATTGACATTGTCAATAGTGTAATCATCAGAAAACACATAAAACAGATATACAGGGTGATCAATTCATACTCCAAAGTTTGATACCTCCGTTATTATGGCAAAAAAGTTGCAGATAAAGTTAAGGTCTACCTTTTAAAATTATTTTATAATATACAGGATTATTGATAAAGTCACGGCATATCAAAGTTGTGATTTTTCAAATGGAACACCCTATATACAGGTTATTCACGTTATTCGACACGGAGCATTATGGCTAAAGTATTTCATAAAAAAGAGAATAATAATTTCGCATGGATAGAGACTCATAAGGTCGTCTACATTTTAAAAATATTTTCATGTATACAGGGTGTCCCAAAAACACGAAATGTATCAGAGTTATGTTTTTTTAAATGTAACACCCCGTATATTATTGCATATTCAGATTCCTTGGTGAATTCTAATGTGACTTTATGTATCATACATGGGACTTAAAGCGAAGCAGAGATTATAAAATTTAGAAGGCTGTGACTTTGTCCTATTACTAAGCATAAAATGCGTCAGCTTTAATGAGACTGTCAAATTTAAATTACGTTTATGCTTGTAGAAATCGGTCGATTAATTAAGGAAAATTCAGTCAGCGATAACTTGATTTTTTCAAATGGGAATGCCTAATTTTTTTGTACCGTTAAACGCAGAATTTGATAACTGTTCTAATGATATAAGGTTGTGAATATCAATCTCTGGGACGCGACGTGTTCGTGCCAGATCAGATTTTCTGTAATGTTGGCTCCTAACAGCTTGAATGAGTGACTCCTTGGCAGGGCCCTGGTTGTTCATTAGAACCTGGTGTTGGCTTGGGCACTTCTTGTTTGATAGCGTACAATACTGGGTCTTGGAGGCATTAAATTTAACCATATTGTTAAGCCCCCAAGCGGTAATGGTAGGATCGAGATCCTTTGAAAGTGAAGCTGCCACTGCCAGTCTTCTGCATTCCAGCTCGACCACAGAGATCGGTCTATTGCTCATAATGCCTGCATGCAGCGTACTGATATCCGCAAAACTGTGGATTGGGTTTGTAGTGCTAGAGAGTAGATCATTAATGTGAAGCAGAAACAATGTCGGAGCCAATACCGATCCCTGCGGAACCCCGGCATTGATGCTATGGAAAGAAGAGGAAAAGCCGTCTACCACGACAGAGATTTTCCGACCTGAGAGGAAGTCAGCGAGCCAACCGCAGAGCTTAACAGGGAGCCCATAAGACGGGAGCTTGTTTACCTACCTAATAGTTCTGGCGTGCTGATAATGAAATGGACAGACTGAGCGATTTTCATATTTGCTGATTAAAAATGGATACTGGAACACCTCTTGTTCGATTTGCAGGGATTCAAGTCACGCGAGCGTGGTAAAAATAGTGGTTGTTACAGTTGTAACAGGTACAAATTGGCTTTGTCAATACGATTGTGGGTTAACGAGTTACTGCGAAGGGAAATTTATTTAGGAGGTTTGGTTTGTACATAGAAAGTATTAGGAATACATGCACTATGGTTAGTAACAGAGATTTGTTAGTTTTATATTTCATTGTAATCTTTTTGGAGGAATTTTATTGGTATGGGTGGTGGATGGGGCAAAATATTTATGTTTTTCAATGTTCCTACCCATAAGCAACCTAGTAGGCCAAGGAATTTGATCAAAAAATGAAGTCAAGTTGATTGGCTCAGTACTTCCCACACATTACGCTGATACCAGTTTATTATTTTCCCATAGCATGATGAAGCTTTAGTCTAAGATCCCTTGCAACCAAATAATCGCCAGCCCCCCCCCCCTAAAATTGTCTTATGCCGCTAGGTCTTTCCTTCACAGGTCAATGGACAGGTCAATGGACAGGCTATTAGCGATACTACAAAGTTCTCAGTTTTACAAACCCCCACCCCCCAACCACTTCTTTCACCCCCACCCAAAAAACTGGTAGGAAATTATCAGGAACCCCCCTTTAATACTTTTCGTTCTTTGATTATTGCTACGCTGCCACTGACACGATTTTGAACAGACATAAGCGTTTTCCATTCTCACCACGGTAACAATATACTGTGTCAAAATTTCATTAAATTATTAAAAATGCAGCATTTTTGCGCAAATACACAACCTGTGATTGGCGCAGCCATGGCCGACTCTACACTAGGCCGGAGCCTTAGATGTGGCAACGTGGCTTAGCTGTCAAATAGTGGTCCGGTTACCGTAAATTGTTTTATAGTTTCAGAATAATAATTATTACATTTTGTATGTATTAAAAGTTCATCTCGGTTGATAAATTAAGAAAAATACTTTTTAGGACTACTACTACTAATACCACTTACATCTGATGTCTGGTTCATCGTAGTCAAACACTACAAAATAAAAATAAACACAACCTGTTTCCTGCTGCCACTTCCACTTCCACTTAAATGAACACTCAATTTACTTGGTAAATTTCCACTTGAGCTAGAAAAATTCACTATTAGGTCACTTTGACGCCATTCTAGCTGGTTTTGATTCCCTTTCACTATCAAATCTTTTCGTAGGTATGCCCAGATACATGCCCAAATGAGTTCTATTAACTGTATTTTTCTGCGATATTTGGGAGGTCCAGAAAACATTGTAGGTACCACATTGTGCTTTAAAATAGGTCTTATCCTTTGAAATGTTTGTAAATTATTGTCTTTATTCTTATAAATATAACCAGCCCTTACGAGGAATACCTTTCACCCACTTCTGTTTATGTCCTTTATTGGAAGCACAATTGCTAGTGCAACCTGGTACTACACACTTTGCAGGCATCTTGTTATCTTTATAGTTTCGTTTGTGCAGGTAAATAAGTAGAAACACATTAAAAATCACCTTGCAACGTTCTTTTTAATCTGGAATAAGGTTATGTTGGGCCATGGTTTGGTAGTCCTCTACTGGGCTGCAACCTGGTACTACACGCTTTGCAGGCATCTTGTTATCTTTATAGTTTCGTTTGTGCAGGTAAATAATTATAAACACATTAATAATCACCTTCCAACCATATTTTCTGCTCCTGGGAGAATACACATGACATAACAACAAATGAAAACTCGGCCCGCTGATTCAGTGTTGCCATATTTCATGCTCCGGCCTAGTGAGTAAAGTCGGCCATGACTAATGACAAAAGCTCGGCCGACTATTCAGTGTTGCCATATTTCAATGCTGCGGCCTAGTAAGTAGAGTCGGCCATTGTGAACCGAATCCTGTAATAGTTGATTATTTGCTTGCGAAGCATTGGTTACTCTTTGTTGGATATGCAATCATGCAGTATTATACGAAAACCACTTGACTTTCAATTTAATCCTTTTTACTTCCCACACTGATAGGTGAGGGGAGTACTGTGATCGCGAAAATTTTCGATTTTGAGATAATACGTTTTTTGGGCGTTTTATGATGTACATGAAAATGATGAAAATCCACGTCACTCATTTCCGTCGGTCTGTCTGTCGGTCTGTCGGTCTGTCGGTCTGTCGGTCTGTCGGTCTGTCGGTCTGTCGGTCTGTCGGTCTGTCGGTCTGTCTGTCTGTCTGTCTGTCTGTCTGTCGCGTTTTTCTACCCTCGTAATCTCAGTAACCGCTGCATGGATTGTGATGAAATTTGGGCAGCGGTATGCTGTGGGGTCGTAGTAGGTAATGTTCCTATAATTTTGAAAATCGGTGCATAGGCGGCGGAGTAATTAGCAAAAAACAAAAAAAATTAAATATTGCTGAAACTTCGTTTTTAGGCGTTTTAGGGGTCCCTGATCATTTGCTACTTTTTTTTGGGTGGGGGTGAAATTGGGGTGGTTGGGGGGTGGGGGGTTGTAAAACTGAAAAATTTGTTGCTTTCATAATAGACTGTCCACTGACCTGTGAAGGAAGACCTGGCGACATAAATAACTTTTTTAGGTCCATCCGAACATTGCCTTTGCCTATTACAGAAAGCAAAGGACTTAGAATTTTTTTTGATGTAAACATACGAGAGTATTGCGTCAGATCGTTGTAACGAGGAAACTGTTGAATTGATTTTAATGAAATTTTGAAACGGCATTACTACCATGGCGAAGATGGAAAACGCGTATGGTTTTGATAAATCGTGCCAGTGGCGGCGCAGAAATAATAAAAAAACTAAAAATATAAAAACAGCTCAAACTTCGTTTTTAAGCGTTTTAGAGGTTCCTGATCATTTTCTGCGTTGTTTTTTTGGTGGGGGTGAAATTGGGGTGGTTGGGGGGTTGGGGGTTGAAAAATTAAAAAAATTCTTGTACTCATAATAGGCTGTCCACTAACCTGTGAAGGAAGGTCTAGCGACACAAATCACCTTTTTAGGTGCATCCGAACATTGCCTATTACAGAAACTAAGGGACTTAGAATTTTCTGTATACTATACGAGAATTTATTGGTCTAAATCGTTTTGTATTTTGTAACGTGGACACTATTAAATTGATTCTAATGAAATTTTGACACAGTATATTGTTACCGTGGTGAGAATGGAAAACGCGTATGTTTGTTAAAAATCTTGTCAGTGGCAGCGTAGCAATAATCAAAGAACGCGACAAGTATGAAAGCAACTCAAATTCGGTTTTTAGATGTTTTAGGGGTTCCTGATCATTTCCTACCAGTTTTTTGGGTGGGGTTGTAAAACTGAGAAGTTTTTAGTATTGATAATAGGCTGTCCATTGACCTGTGAAGGAAAGACCTAGCGGCATAAGACAATTTTAGGGGAGGGGGGTGGCAATTATTTGGTTGCAAGGGATCTTAGACTAAAGCTTCATGCTATGGGAAAATAATAAACTGGTATCAGCGTAATGTGTGGGAAGTACGGAGTCAATCAACTTGACTTCATTTTTTTAGCTTGATGTAACCTGCGTTGGATAAAATATGCAGTAAGATGATGAGTAGAATCCTATATCCAATCAGTTGTGACTAACTGTGAATGCGTTTATAACGTTAGTGCGTCAATTTAGTACTTAATCAGATACTCCGATTGTCGGCAGTGAGCTTGTTAACGCATCTCTTCCCATCCCGTCATCTTCTGCGATGCGAGCTCTCAAATCTGGGAAATGATCATTATCTAAATAATAGGCTATTATTCAAATTAGTTGCTAATTATCCGATGCGTTTTGATAGTGTTGGTTTAATAGTACATTAATTTTTACTACGTCGCGTCGACTAAATTTGTATTTTCAAATGTTAACTAGATGGTCAGTGGCGTAGAAGAAAATATTTTAATTCGCGTTTCATCTAGATTGATTTAATCATAAAAATTACAACTATTATACAGGGTGTCCCTGAATTTCCTTGAAACGAGATATTCTCTTGACAAAAAAAAGTTCAAATGAAAAACGGAGTGGAATTTTTGAAAGTACTACCCACATAGCACTGGATGATACGAGAATATTCAGTTCACATTCACTACAGATATTATGAATATTCTGAGAAAATTCCATCGATAATTAGAATATTTACAGAATATTCTGTAAACGTTCGAAATGGGAAAACACGCTATATTCCTAGAATATTCCGCCGAATATTCCGCCCGGATATTACATGAACAATCGTGGTAGAATGTTTTTGAATATTCTAGGAACATTTTTGTTTAAATTACCTCATATACGAGACATTTTTAGGGAATTATGGATACCGTTCCAAAAATAATGGCACCTACTAGTGGCAGATGGTCACAAAAGTCAAGTGGTTAGACATCTCAGTCTATATGCCTAAATAGTGTAAAAATGTGAACTTGTTGCATTTAACCTCAAAATTCTACTCACATTATATAATGAACCATACACCATAGTAGGTGACCAAAATTTGGAACACTGTCACACACTTTATAACAACCAGCAACTTTATTGTACAAAATTGGGTATAAATGCAGGTCTTTCAGGAATAAAACTCGCGAATTCGTGAATTGGTAAGATGCCGACGTCCACATGTTGAAGCACAGAATGACAGAACACTTGAAGCGAAGTATAGAGTGACAACCAGACAAGATTGACAACTGACGACACCATAGTCATCATATACCACTTTATCGTCGGTGGATGCCGTATCTGTATTGCTGGCAATGGCTAAAATGACTAATAAACTTTTGAAAATTGCACATAAGACTTATTAAGTATATTTAGGATGAACGCAAAACCAATGAAGGTTTTTTTAATTCACGCAAATATAAATTAATAATACCTCATATTGAATATTTGCCTACATACAGATATTTCTATTACAAATATTACTAAATGTTCGTCCTAAAATAGCTACATCTTGTTCTTAGCATTATTAAAATAATATTCTATGAAGAATATTACTGGTATATTCTGGAATAATTCAGACATTAAATGAATAATCACTGATTATCCTAAGTGGATAAAATAATAATATTCTATAAAGAATATTATTTTAATAGTCCAGAATAATCAAGAGAATCAACGAATATTCTATGATTCTACTGAATATTCATGGAACATATATGGGAGATGTAAAGAATATTCATAGAATATCCAGTGCTATGTGGGTATAGGGTCTATCATACCATGCTTTCAAAACATTTTTTTTTGTACGTCAACCCTTAAAACTCACCCCTTAATTTTTTTTCTCGAATAGCACCCCATAGATTTTCCTACATAAATGATATTCCTATTTCATTTAAAATCTTGTGGTACGTTTGATTTTATACGCATACTTATTTTTTGCGTGAAATCATAAACATAACATAAATAAAATAAAAAATTGTTTGACGCAAAACGCGGATAAAAAAGAAAACTAAGTGGGTTTTCAAGGGTATATACATACATAAAACAAATGTCGTTTTTGTCCTTTTTCATTACGCAAAATATTACGCCTCAAAAAAATTCTCATTTTATTTATCTTATGCTTATGAAATTATGGAATAAATTGATTTGTGTATGAAATGAAGGCACAACAAGATTTTAAATGAAATAATGACCTCATTAATGTAGGAAAGGCTGTGGGATGCTATTTGAAAAAAAAGTTGGGGATGAGTTTTAGGGGTTGAAGTACAAAAAATATTTCGAAAGCATGGTACTATAGGCTATTCAGTACCCTTGAGAAACCCACTTAATTAAAAAAAAAACTAGGTTTTTGGCCCCGCTGCGATGATAAAAAATGGTTGGGGGTGCATGTTTTCTATGTCGAAAACGCTACCGTGCATGCCGCAAAATTTTCAAAATGGCGGAACAAAAATTCATAAAACGTAGCAAACTTTCGAACCTTAAAGTGGCAGTAACTGTTACAAAAATGACTCAGATAGTTTCAAACTTTACTGTCTTAAAGAGGTTTTTGTTCTCTATCTTTTGGTCCACTTTTGGTGCAAATCTATGATTTAATGGGGAGGGGGGGAGGTTACTCAGAAAACAATAATATAACATGATTTTTACCTTGGAAATGACACCTCCCACGTTGATTTCGGTAAAATTTGCGAAATGGGGCCGTCATAATTTTCGAATGGAATGCCCTATTTATGAAGTCTAACGTAAAAGTGGTAAATTTGACAACACTGATGTTACCATTTTTGAATTCTGTATGTTCAAAAACCCCCAAGTATTGAATTTCACCGTTCCAGCTGTGGCAGTTTTGGAAATATTTAAGCGTTCCGGTACTGTTTACTGAAAAAGCGGTGTTGCCGTATCTCAATCATTAACAGAAAAAAAAAATTAAAATTGTGAGATGTTACTAAATTCGACATGCGCAATTCACTGCAATAAAAATAAGTAGAGGATTCTATTTAAAATAAATTAAAAGCGGGGATATTTGTTTAAAAATTTGGAAAAATAATTTATAACTTGGCAACGTCGCAAACGCGAAAAAAAATATTACAAGGCGAGATAGGGTATTAGTAGATATTTCGATTTAAAAAAAAACAAACAGGGTGTTACATTTAAAAAAACAAAGTAAAATGACCTTCAAGTTGCCGTAATTTAAAATTCTGCCAAAAACACCTTGTAGATACAAATTGCTGGTAGCGTCCAAAATAATATACGCTTAATATTCTAGTAACTCGCTCGATAATATTATTGCGAAAAGTTAAAGGAATATATCAATTTGGACGTATTACTTGCGACCTTGCAAATCCGGAAATTAATAGAAAATAAATTATAACTTGGCAACGTCGCAATTGATCCCAAAAATATTTAGGGCTGAATAGCGATCAATGATGGAAACTAGAAGAATTTAAGAAAAAGTTATAGTTCCATATAAAAAAATCAAGTTGATCACAATACTACTTTCCCGCGACACCCTGTATATTTCAAAATATTTTCAGAATATGCGTCTTAAGTAACCAAATATTTTTGTATTTGACATTTTCTTCTTTCAGGTATACCTTGCGAGATATCGAAGCATTACACACTAAATGGACACCCTGTATAATGTTTTTTTCGGCATTCCAAGTTATAGAACAGAATTTTATATTTTATTTGTCTTTTAGGAAATTTTTTGATGAATAACAATTTTTTGTATTTGGTATTCGCGCCGGAAAAGAAGAAAATTGCATGGTTAGTTTCCCTTTACTTGTTTATATCTCAAGAAGCTTCACCAATATCGCTGTACTCGCTGTAGGAGTAAGGAATATTCATTCATTTACTACCTCAGAGTGCTTAAATTTTAAAATTCGTCATAACATTCCGCAGAGTCTAGAACATTTTGCTATTTCATACTATTTGTATAATGTATATAACATTTACTCTGAATTTGTGATGAGACAGGTATTGGACAACTGGAATGGCGGTATAACTATTGGCGGAAGCAAAATATCTAACTTAAGATTTGCTGACGATACAACCCTTATTGCTGCTTCTCAGGAAGAAGTAGTAGCCCGATTGAACGTTTTAGAACAACACAGTGCAGCATATGGTCTTGGTATTCACTACAACAAGACCAATGTTATGATCGTAGATAGAGAGCATGACAATCATCGAAAAATAAAGTCAATAGGCCATTGTGAGGTAGTTCAAAGTTTTGTGTACCTCGGTTCTTTGATCGACAATTCAGGTAGCTGTGAGAATGAGATTCGACGGCGCATTCAACAGGCACGGGTGGCCATGACAAAACTTACTAAAATATGGCGTGACCATAACATCACTAAAGCTACCAAAATGTCACTGGTTCAGTCTCTTGTGTTCTCCATATTTTTGTATGCCTCGGAAACTTGGACTGTTAAAAAGGCAGATCGAGCTCGCATAGATGCTTTTGAAATGTGGACGTGGAGGAGAATGCTGAGAATTCCTTATACCGCCCATGGAACTAATGTTTCCATACTGGATGAGCTCGGTAATCCAAAGAGACTATCCTCCATTGTGTCGATGAGAATGCTTACATTCTTCGGGCATATACACAGAAGCGATAATATGGAGAAACTTGTAGTTCAGGGTCATGCCCCGAGAGGATGGCGCCGTGGCCGTTCCCCTACACGCTGGGTGGATACGACGAAACAGTTGGTAGATATGAGTATCAACAGCGCCACTGAACTGACAGTAAACCGCGAACGATGGCGAGCTACAGTTCTCAAAACTATTGATAATATTCGTGTCGGCAATACTCTGGCTCCGACTTAATGCATTTTACGAGTTCACAACATGTTTGTTAAGACATTGTGACTATGATGATGATGTATAATGTGTGGCATGAGATCTAAGCATTGATTAGAGATCAATTTTGGCAAGCATTTCCAAATCTAAACAAACTCCTCTTTCAGACATCGATACCGCGAAAGCTGAAATTTTGCGAAGCCGATTTACGTAACGTTGCCGCACATCGTCAGTCCTGACGCATTTACAGTACACCCTGTCCTGCTTGCGCGTTTATTTGCTATAAAAATCCACCATCTATAGATGGAGATTATGTCATGCGATTATGGATGTGCAGCATCTGCCAATACAGTTTATTTTCTATGCGTTGACGGAAAATTTACTGTTATTGAAAAATACAATCCCAGAAAAGTACAGGGCGGTGGGGCCTGGATACACACATTTATACATACGTATTTGCCATGTAAAACACGGACTCACTCATTGCAGCGATGTATTCTTAATCCGGGATATGAAAATTGCAGCGGCTGGTTATTTTTCCATTTCAGGTAAACATGTAAATTGCAGCGGACGACCCTTTGTTAGGGATAGGAGTTTTTATAACAGCCATCCAACATTGTTTATTTTTGAGAGTCTTTGATAAATACTCAAACAGACACATACATTAAAATGAATAGTGTCAGAATAAAGCACACTCCAAATGCAACAACTAAAAAGAAGCAAGATTTTTTGAATCTTAGAATATATAAAAAGTGTATGTCATTTTTATGGTGAGAACCTTAGTTAGTAATTATGTTTTTTTATGTATATATTGATCTAAGACGATTTACGAACATGTTTGTACATAATGTTATTTATTATTAACAATTAACAATTTAGAAAAGCATAATTTTCTTTTAATGTCAATAGTTTTTGTTTTATTATTAACTGCTCTAACAAAAGAAGGATGTATTAGTTTCAGTCTAAAAAAAACCGCGCATTGGGTATATTATCACCTTCCGAAAATTGCAAGAAAGTATCAAAATTGTCACAATAATTGTTGATATTGTCGAAATTGCCTAAAATAATGGAAATATGTATCAAGAAATTAACTTTTCTAGTTAAGTTCTAGTTAGTTAAGTAGAGAATTGCAAAATCTCTATAACAATAAGTGCGAATAAAATTTTGGGTTTGTAGTTTAAAAAAGTCATTGTGATGTCATATAGTTTTCAAGATCACTAACAGAAGTAGGTAAGTAAATGCCACCAAATTGTTGCTTTAGATAAAAATTAATTTGACCTGTCACATAATATTATTTTTATATAGTATTTTGCTATACAAATCCAAATTAATTTTTAGAATACCTCCAAACCGATAGACTACGCCCATAAGGGACTCTCGCTCCATCTTTTATGGTCACCTTTGAGATTTATAGGATTATACCCTAACCGCGGCTGCAAGTTGTATCCGCCCACACACTCTATTTTCAAACTACATATATAATATGTCAGAAGGCGATAGTTAAGACCTTAATGAATGACAACTATTTTCGATTTTCTCAAAAAAGTTTTTTAATGTGCAAAAAACTCGCAATGCAAAATCATACATTCTATAAATGCCTGTAATTTAACAACCAAACACGATATCAAAAAAAGGCTAAATAGTTGCACAAGCGCAAGCTTTCTTCTTCAATTTGCTCTTCGAGTCATCACTGTAAGTTTAAAGGTAACGTCAGGAGCTTGGAAATGCTAAATTCATTTTTATGGTGACCTTTGGACCTTGCCTTTGGACCGTTTGACCTTACCTTTGGATTTTTAGACTTATCTCCCCTCATCTTAGACACACACACATACTGGAGAAAGGGAACAGGCGGCCACGCCTCCTCGCTAACACGGGAATACGTCTTTTCTTGGATTCTCAATTGCGCGTGCTATACCCTAGACCCTTAAGAGTAAATTAATTACCCTTTTTATGTTGAGGGATTTTTTAATTTATTTAATTTTAGAGTCATATTTTTTCTTTCTTGTTCCTCTACTCATAAGCGCGGTTTTTATATATAATTTGAAGGGGTCTGACTACTGCGCACTTCAACTTCATAGCGGTGTCCAAGCTAATCGAAACACGGGTCGGAACATTATGAAAAGTATGTAACAAATAATGAAATAATGAAAATATCAAAAATTATTACTTATTCCCTAATCATTCGATCTCTGATACTGATTAAGGGGACTGGGTACACACATTTAATACATAATTATGTATTTGCCTTATCCATGGGAGTCCATTACCACCTAGTATTTCTCATACAGCAACTCTATGAGTCTAGCTCAGCTCGTGCAAGAATTGATGGTAACCTGTCTGGTCAAACAGCAACCAGAAAAGGAGTTCGTCAGGGATGCGTATCTCCGATGTTATTTAACATTTACTCTGAATTTGTGATGAGACAGGTATTGGACAACTGGAATGGCGGTATAACTATTGGCGGAAGCAAAATATCTAACTTAAGATTTGCTGACGATACAACCCTTATTGCTGCTTTTCAGGAAGAACTAGTAGCTCTACAACACATATGGTCTTGGTATTAACTGCAACAAGACCAAGGTTATTATCGTAGATAGAGAGCATGACAAACATCGAGGAATAAAGTCATTAGGCCGTTGTGAGGCAGTTCAAAATTTTGTGTACCTCGGTTCTTTGATCGACGATTCAGGTAGCTGTAAGAATGAGATTCGACGGCGCATTCAACAGACACGGGTGGCCATGACAAGGCTTACTCAAATATGGCGTGACCATAACATCACTAAAGCTACCAAAATGTCTCTGGTTCAGTCTCTTGTGTTCTCCATATTTTTGTATGTCTCGGAAACTTGGAGTGTTAAGAAGGCAGATCGAGCTCGCATAGATGCTTTTGAAATGTGGACGTGGAGGAGAATGCTGAGAATTCCTTATACCGCCCATCGAACTAATGTTTCCATACTGGATGGGCTCGGTAATCCAAAGAGACTATCCTCCATTGTGTCGATGAGAATGCTTACATTCTTCGGACATATTCACAGAAGCGATAATATGGAGAAACTTGTAGTTCAGGGTCACGCCCCGAGTGGGCGGCGTCGTGGCCGTTCCCCTACACGCTGGGTGGATACGACGAAACAATTGCTGGATATGAGTATCAAGAACGCCACTGAACTGACAGTGAATCGCGAACGATGGCGAGCTACAGTTCTCAAAACTATTGATAATATTCGTGTCGGCAATACTCTAGCTCTGACTTAATGCATTTTACGAGTTCACGACATGTCTGTTAAGACATTGTGACTATGATGATGAGCTCAAAAATGCCATTGCTATAATACATATCTTCTTCCACTGACATATTCGCAACGTTTGCAAGATGCGGATTTAATCAATCTCCTGTACATGAGTCTCACCATGTAACCGGGATCTCGGCATTTAGAATCGTGAAGAAGATGAACGGCCGGAATATATGGGCGGAACGTATGCACACTGTTATAAGCACCCAGATGAAATATGCGACTTTAAGTAGTTTGTGATGTAGTTATGCGAATGTCCAGGTCTGTTTGAATGCGGAAGACATGAATATGCATACATTCTCGAACATATATCATACAAGATGTATAGGCAGTATAGTTGGATAGCAATGCTAGAACAAAATTAAGACAAATACATACAGGATGTTAATTAAGTATGTTAACAAACTTTAACCACGAATAGTACTCTGAAAAATAGAAAGAAAATGTCGTATGAAAATGGGTCCGGAAATGCTTCCTAAGGGAGCTACGCTCCTTTGCATGGGGCACCCTGAAGACGGTTTTCCCTCGATATTCTCGAAACCATTCATAACAAAATTACGAAATTAGGTACGATGGGTAAACTTTTGACGCTGAATCTGATTCTGAAATCAGAATTTCATAATTTTAATCAGAGCCGTATCATACGGGAGGAGTTAAGGGTAAAAATAACCCTATTTTCTAAATGGTAATTTTTTTACATTTTGATTTTAGAATATGGTATTTCAGAGGTTTCTACGTAAAAATGGTCTCTTGGTACATCTCGATAGGGCTAACCGTTTTCGAGAAAAATGCAAATTATTGAATCGATGCAGGCTATTGTATTTTTACGTAGAAATCTCTGAAATACCATATTCTAAAATCAAAATGTCAAAAAATTACCATTTAGAAAATGGGGTTATTTTTATCCTTAACTCCTCCCGTATGATACGCCTCTGATTAAAATTATGAAATTCTGAATTCAGAATCAGATTCAGCGTCAAAAGTTTACCCATTGTACCTAATTTCGTAATTTTGTTATGAATGGTTTCAAGAATATCGAGGGAAAACAGTCTTCAGGGTGCCCCATGCAAAGGGACGTAGCTCCCTTAAGAAGCATTTACGGACCCCTGTTCATATGACATTTTCTTTCTATTTTTCGGAGTACTATTCGTGGTTAAAGTTTGTTAACATACTTAATTAACACCCTGTATATTGTTTCGATACTTGAAACATGAAGCAAGACCGAGACAAGAAGTAAATTACGAGGGTTGCTCTATACCTCCGTCAATCCACCAGTACGCAGACAGCTGTTTCACGCTTATTAGCGATCATCAGTGCGCCATAGGTCGATTGACGGAAATAGAGAGCATCAATTTTTCCATGTTTAATAAACATGTGAAAGATGTGCGAGTAGACAGAAGGAATTCTGCCGGTGCGCCATCTAGTACCCGAAGGTAACGGCAACCAAAGAGGAACGCTACTAGCAGCAGTAAACTCTCCTTGGTGGAACGACAATCCGTGCCTCTAGTGGCAAAAGCGAACGAGCCTAGTACCCGAAGGTAACGGCAACCAAAGAGGAACGCTACTAGCAGCAGTAAACTCTCCTTGGTGGAACGACAATCCGTGCCTCTAGTGGCAAAAGCGAACGAGCCTTGTCCTTCCACCAAGGAGAGTTTACTGCTGCTAGTAGCGTTCCTCTTTGGTTGCCGTTACCTTCGGGTACTAGATGGCGTACCGGCAGAATTCCTTCTGTCTACTCGCAAGAAGTAAATTGTTTCACATTCTCCAAAAGTTTTTTTCACGCATAAACTGATTTGTTATGTGACAAGTATTGGAACATGTTTATCGGAAAATGGTTGCTATGCGTGAAAACGATTGCCATTCAAGCAAACCCCCTAACGTGCTCCTTGTCTTCAGATATTTAATCGATCTTAGAAACAGATCACATAAAAAGGCAGAAAACAAATGTGATCTATTTTTTATTTTTAATCCTCGACGCAAAAGAAGAGTGTGTGTTTTTGTACTGTTTTTACTTCCCACACCGATAGGTGAGGAGAGTATTGTGATCGCGAAAATTTTCGATTTTGAGATAAAACGCTTTTTGGGCGTTTTATGATGTCTACATAACGAAAACACTCATTTCCGTCGGTCTGTCTGTCTGTCTGTCTGTCGGTCTGTCTGTCTGTCTGTGCGCGTTTTTCTAGCCTCGTAATCTCAGTAACCGCCGCATGGATCGTGACGAAATTTGGGCAGCGATATGCTGGGGGGCCGTAGTAGGTAATGTTCTTATAATTTTGAAAATCGGTGCATGGGCGGCGCGCCGCGGCGGAGTAATTAGCAAAAAACAAAAAAAATTCCTCAAACTTCGTTCTTAGGTGTTTTAGGGGTTCCTGATCATTTTCTACTTTTTTTTAGGTGGGGGTGAAATTGGGGTGGTTGGAGGGTGGGGGTTTGTAAATATCAAAAATTTGTTGTACTCATAATAGGCTATCCATTGACCTGTAAAAGAAAGACTTTCAAATCTTTGGAAAAATAGCTAAAATCGGCACCTTTGGACAAAAAGTTGTATATGCTCGAATAAGATGGATGCAAAACTTATGCTACCCTTATTTCCATATTACTTTGTAATTAGACAATTGAATGACGTGATGATGTAGTGATAGACTTCTTTTTTGTATATATCAATATATCATGACACAGATAAGAAATAATCTTTAGTAATGCAATAGCATACAGAAAGAGATAATACCTGGATTAAATTATGTCGCAATATTTGCAAACAGGTGCATTTTTGTTACGTAGTTGTAAACAATACACCATCGTATCAGATTGCAATGTACTACATACAATAATAAAACTGGTGTGGTGAAGTGTAACACAATATTTGTAGCTTCAAAAAGGAATCATATATAGATACATTCAGGTATCACTGTTTCAGCTAGTATATTTGAAACCGGAGTGATTTTTCTTGGGTCCCAAATATTGAGACCTGTGGTATCGCAGATTTTGTCATATAAATAACGTATAGATTACATCTCACAAAGTAATTCTCAAACGTATTATTTAAATTTCTAACACAACATAAATGGAGTCAAGTTGACTGACTCAGTACTTCCCACACATAACGGTGATATCCTTCTAATATTTTCCCATTTTTACTTCCCACACCGATAGGTAGGAGTATTGTGATCGCGAAAATTTTCGATTTTGAGATAACACACTTTTTGGGCGTTTTATGATGTCTACATAACGAAAATCCATGTCACTCATTTCCGTCGGTCTGTCTGTCTGTCTGTCTGTCTGTTCTGTTTGTCTGTCTGTGTGCGTTTTTCTAGCCTCGTAATCTCAGTAACCGCTGCATGGATTGTGATAAAATTTGGGCAGCGATATGCTGGGGGGCCGTAGTAGGTAATGTTCTTATAATTTTGAAAATCGGTACAGGGGCGGCGGAGTAATTAGCAAAAAACAAAAAAAATTAAATATCCCTCAAACTTCGTTTTTAGGTGTTTTAGGGGTTCGTGATCATTTTCTACTTTTTTTTGATGGGGGTGAAATTGGGGTGGTTGGGGGGTGGGGGGGTTGTGAATCTCAAAAATGTGTTGTACTCATAATGGGCTATCCATTGACCTGTCAAAGAAAGACCTAGCGGCATAATACCCTTTTTTAGGCCCATCTGAACATTGCCTTGCCTACTCCAGAAACCAAGGGACTTAGAATTTTGTGATAAATACATAGGAATATTGCTTCAGATCGTTCTTTATTGAGTAACGTAAGTTATGGAATGGATTTTAATGAAACTTTGTCACAGTATTATTGCCGCGGCGAGGATGGCAAACGCATATGTTCTGGAAAAATCGTGTCAGTGGCGGCGCAGCAATAATAAAAAACAAAAAAAAAAAAATAAAAACGCCTCAAACTTTGTTTTTAGTCGTTTTAGGGGTTCCTGATCATTTTCTACTTTTTTTTGGGTAGGAGTGAATTTGGGGTGGTTGGGGGGTGGGGGGGTTGGAAAACTGAAAAATTTGTTGTATTCATAATGGGCTGTCCATTGACGTGTGAATGAAAAACCTAGCGGCCAGTGGTGGCGCAGCAATAATAAAAAACTAAAAATATAAAATCAGCCCAAACCTTGTTTTTATGCGTTTTAGGAGTTCATCATTTTCTACGTTTTTTTGGGTGGGGGTGAAATTGGGGTGGTTGGGGGGTGGAGGGTTGTAAAATTGGAAGATTTGTTGTATTCATAATAGTTTGTCCATTGACCTATGAAAGAAATACGTACCGGCGTATTTTTTTTATCCTTGACTATTACCGAAACCAAGGGAAGTTTTGTGATGTATACATATACGAGTACTGTTTAATTTCGTTCTATGTATGTAGCAAAAATTATTGAATTGATTTTAATGAAATTTCCACACAGAAGTGACTATCGCGGCGAGAGTGGAAAACGCGCCAGTGTCTGAAAAATCATGTCAGTAGTTGCGCAACAATAATTAAAAAACTAAAAATATAAAAACAGCTCACATTTTGCCTTTAGATGGTTTAGAGGCTCCTGATCGTTTTGCATCGTTCAGTTGAAGCATGCAGAATGAAAACTGTGGCGTCCTAGTTTCTAAGGAGGGAGACGCAAGAAACTATTTACGAGAGTTTTTGTGTTGGATGTTTTTTTGTGTTGGTTGCAGGGGGATTTCAGACTACAGCTGCATGCAATGGGAAAACAATAAGACGAAATCATTATTATGTGTGGGAAGTACTGAGTCAATCAACTGGACTCCATTTTTGTAATTTGTCTTTGGCTGGATGACTGCCAACGTCAACTTGGAATGAAATAACCGTAAACAGAGATGACCTTGTCCACGCCAATGTGTGTCCGGCAAGCGATTACGAATAGGAACGAGGCGCAACCTTGCACTTCCGGGTGTTCCGTTTTCCTGTGCGGGAGGCGCCATCTGGTGTGGGTCGTCGCCGCCACGCGGCATCCGGCGTCCCCCAAGGATAACGGCACCCCGGGCACGGCCACGTGACTAAAACAGGAACGAGAACAGGACGAACGTAGGATAAGCAAGATCGGCGGGAGAGACCGGAGGAGAGCCGCGGTCATCGAACGGCCGTCCGATCGGATGGATGCCATGCCGGGATGCCGCAGCCGCCTGGCAACAGCGTGCGAATACGCCACGGCGACGCTGCTGTCATAAAATATCCGTAAGGTCGGTTGCACACACGGCGGATTTTACCGCGGCGGACAAGTGACCGTCGACGCTAATGGAGACGTTTCCTGAAAAATAAAATTTGGAAAATTCGTTATTATCTGATAGTCCATTTCTTCACTTGAAGAACGTCGAAAAAGTCATCTGAATATTCCAAAAAACGGCGGAGGAGTTATTCAATTTTATCTTTGCGTAAAGCGACCGCGGAGGTGAAATGGCATATGACGTCACATCACATGAATCGTTCGCTGCAGCCACAGTCGGGAGCCGGGACTCCGCTATGCATACGCTGCGCTGTACGGTGTGCCACATTTAGACTTTAGTGGAACGGCGGAGTGTTTGTCGTAACTGGCAGATGCCAGTATATTTTTAAAGTATGGAGGAAGGTTACGATCGTGGTGATTCTAGTAATCTTCCTAAAGTGGATCTCGACATAATTATGAACTACATAACGGAAATCCACACAACTCATTTCCGTCGGTCTAGCCGTCTGTCGGCCTGTCTGTACGCGTTTTTCTAGCCACGTAATCTCAGTAACCGCTGCATGGATTGTTATGAAATTTGGGCAGCGATAGCTGTGGGGGTAGTAGTAGGTAATGCGCCTGTAAGTTTACAAATCGGTGCATGGGCGGTGGAGTAACTAGCAAAAAATCAAAAATTTTAAATATTCCTCTAACTTTGTTTTTAGGCGTTTTAGAGGTTCCTGATCATTTTCTACTTTTTTTTGGGTATAGAGGTGATACTGGGGTGGTTAGGGGTGGGGGGTTGTAAAACTGCAAAATTATTGTATTCATAACAGGCCGTCCACTAACCTGTGAAGGAACGGCCTAGCGTCATAATAAACTTTTTTAGGTGCATCCGAACATTACCTTGGCTATTACGGAAACCAAGGGACTTAGAATTTTCTGATGTATACATGCGAGAGTATTGCTTCTGATCGTTCTGTATGGTGTAATTAGGAAACTATTAGATTTATTTTAATTAAATTTTCACACAGTATTACTACCGCTGCGAGGATGGAACATCTTTGAGATTTTTGAAAATCGTGTCAGCGGCAGCGCAGCAATAATAGAAAAACTAAAAATATAGAAACAGCTCAAACTTCGTTTTTAGGCATTTTAGGGATTTCGTGATCATTTTCTACTTTTTTGGGTGGGGGTGAAATTGTAGTTGGGGGGTGGGGGTCATAAAACTCAATTTTTTGTATGCGTAATAGGCTATCCATTGAAATATTTGTTTGGTGTTTTTATGGTGGTTTTACACCTGAGTACAATGCAATATTTATAGTTTCTCAGTTTGCTAGACATATTCTAATAATACGAGTACCAATAAACTGCAGTGTATCGTTTTGTCACCGTCGGCGTCGCCTACCCTACTGAAAACGAGGAATAACAACATGAACGAGGAGGCCGGCGGCGGCGCGGTGGCTTGCGGGAGCAGCATCCTCGATGGGCTAGTACACAGGCTTGCGTTGTGTCGTGTGACGTGTGACGTCACAGCGGCTTCGCGCGGAGGATACGGCAATTCAAACTTTGAAGGACTATAATTTTTCTATTAATGGAGATAATTACAAAATTTTTTCGCCGTTGCTCTCTAACTCTTTAGGACTATCTGATTAACTAAATTTTGAAAAAATGGAAACTTCCTCATTCTGCAGTGGAGCTTTGAAGTAGATGAGAGCTTACACATTAGACAGAAAAAAAACGATCGGTAAATTTGCGGTTGGCGGTAGCGGTGCAACCGCCGACTGCCACTGGAGCCGACGTCATTTTGCCGTCGATGTCCACATAGTGGCCCACGTGGCCAATTGTAGTGATGCGATGTAAAGTATCGATATTCGATATCGATAGCCAGTGCTAACCTAACATTTTGACATTGATCATTGTAACCACAAAACACAGTCACACACAAAAGTACAAAAGTCAAAAGAATAAAAGTTAGGCTAGATTACTAATTCAGATTAGATAGATCTTGCGAAAACTGCCAAACCATATGAGTATTGGCAGTACTGCATACTGTCACAAAATCCATGGTTTTGTTTACTAATTGTAAACACACTCATTTTGACCTTGAAGATCATGGATTGTTCCGTGACTAAATTCGCTGAGATATCGACGATGTAAAACAAGTAATTGTACTTTCAAACGGTCAGGTGACTGTTTGAATTTACAATAATTGAACTAATAAAATTTGATCCTTTTGAAACTCATCATCACAGTCACAGTGTCTTAACAGACATGTTGTGAACTCGTAAAATGTATTAAGTCGGAGCTAGAGTATGGCCGACACGAATATTATCAATAGTTCTGAAAAATGTAGCTCGCCATCGTTCGCGATTTACTGTCAGTTCAGTGGCGCTCTAGATAATCATATTCAGCAACTGTTTCGTCGTATCCACTTAGCGTGTAGGGGAACGGCCACGGCGCCGCCCACTCGGGGCGTGACCCTGAACTACAAGTTTCTCCATATTATCGCTTCTGTGAATATGTCCGAAGAATGTAAGCATTCTCGTCGACACAGTGGAGGATAGTCTCTTTGGATTACCGAGCTCATCCAGTATGGAAACGTTAGTTAGTTGGGCGGTATAACTCTCAAACTACTGCTGATGGTAATCGTATAGTGTAACCAGGGTTCCCAATCTTTTTCAACCCGCGGCGCACTTTCAAGTTTGACATTTTGTCACGGCGTCCTACCTTAGACAGCTATTTCAAATAGAAACTGTCGAAACAAATAGGTATCTACAATAATAGTAGACACAAAGATTAAAACTTACTCACTAGGAAATGAAGTTTATTTTATTATATTTATAAGAATTCAGAATTGAAACAGAAAACAAAAAGAAAGACTCAAGAAAAACAAAAATAGAATACGACAGTCAAATGAATGTGACGATTGAGCTTGGTGATCTCCACATAGTTTTTCAAAACGGAGAATAAAATTCGACACTGCGACTCTCATTTCTTGCTCCTCATTGATCCTTGAGCGATATTTGTTCTGGATTACAGCTACGGCTGAAATATATAACTATGACGTTGCGAACGGAATAAAAATTCTTAAAGCTTTTGAAGTTAGGTTAGGATATTCATTTTGAATCGACAGCGAAAACTCCACCAAATCGGATTTAGAGAATTCTGGCGGAGCTTGCGTATAAAAGGGATCTTGGATCCACGCAAATCTTTCGACATCATCATCTGCAAAGTATTTCGAAAACCATTCAGTGAGCTTCCATAAGTGTTCCGTGAAAAGGGCCATCAGGTCTTGTGAGACATTGGATCCCGCATATTTGTACAATTGTGGAAAGCAATCTTGACCGCCGCCTTCATTCGTTTTTTTTATCCAAACTTGTAGTTTCTTCCTGAGCGTTGTAATCTTCTCCAGTAGTTTCAAAATTTGGCGAGCATCAGAATAGGTATTGTTGCTTTTTAAGCACCCACAAAATATTTGTGCTTGAGACTTAGAGGATCGACTCACGGCGCCCCTCTTTACTTTCTACGGCGCACCAGGGCGCCGCGGCGCACAGGTTGGGAACCCCTGGTGTATACAAAATAAAATGTTCTATATTTGGAAGCATATTCAAAAGTAATTGCTCTCTTGCTAACAGTGTACATAAAGTGGCTTAAAATCATGCAACAAACTCCCAAATGGTACCGCCAGGATCCGGGCCAGTTCAGTTCGGAACGGGGAACGTGCCTCGCTCCAATTTTCCCAAGAGGCTATCTCGGGAGGCGAGGTGACGCATCGCCGGTTTGGCTAAATTGAGGTTTTTATCTGTTAAATGTCTGTTGCGTTGGCGTCGACTGCGAATGACGTCAGCATGCGTCGACGTTGCTCCACGTGGTTCTCATTCACAATCTAATGACGAATAAAAATTTTGAAAATGCATGAGTGACTCTTCATATACATTACAGAAAATCTGATCTGGCACGAACACGTCGCGTCAATTGCAACAGCTGCTGGTAAAAAGCTTGGGTACCTATTTAGAGGCAGAAAGTATCTCTCACCATCTAACCTCCTCACGCTATACAGGGTGTTAATAAAGTATGTTAACAAACTTTAACCACGAATCGTACTCCGAAAAATAGAAAGAAAATGTCATATGAACATGGGTCCGGAAATGCTTCCTAAGGGAGCTATGCCCCTTTGCATGGGGCACCCTGAAGACGGTTTTCCCTCGATATTCTCGAAACCATTCATAACAAAATTACGAAATTAGGTACGATGGGTAAACTTTTGACGCTGAATCTAATTGTGACTTCAGAATTTCATAATTTTAATCAGAGGCGTATCATACGGGAGGAGTTAAGGGTAAAAATAACCCCACTTTCTAAATGGTAATTTTTTTGACATTTTGATTTTAGAATATGGTATTTCAGATATTTCTACGTAAAAATGGTCTCTTGGTACATCTCGATAGGGCTAATCGTTTTCGAGAAAAATGCAAATTATTGAATACAATAGCCTCCATCGATTCAAGTCCGCCTGCTGGACGGATCTACGTTGTTGATTTAGGATCGACTGACTCGATGGGCTTAGGATATTTGACATTCTGTTCACTGTTTAAGACATTATTAGAAATGGAGTTGCAGGTGCATCTAGCAGCAGTAATGCGTGTATACCCATCATATTTAACCGTTATGCATATTTTCGATATCAACCAAGCACGAACTATCATGATATCTTTATGAGGCTATTTACGTGCTTTGTCTATTTTTAAATTGTGCAGGAAACAATAGTACATAAAACTAAACGTTCTGTTCTGAAAGAAATAAATTAAATAGCGTTACCAGTTATTACACTAAAAACTTTAAAACTTTATTGTTACTGGTTCTTTGTCGTTTTCAGGTATACGAGAAAGGTTTTTCCTTTTAATAATGCCGATTACTTCTTCCTTGTAATCATCCGTTTGCAGAGATTTCATTACCTGCCTTAGCCTTTCCTTTCCAGTAGTCGATTTCAGTTCGTCAGGAAAACATCCTAGTTAAAAGTGTGATACGTAATTTAGAGCTAGATTATTGGTGTCCAAGCTTTTGCCCAATAATTTAGCGGCGTATAAAACCCGCGCTCTCTGGTGGCCAAGCGGACGCGCCTTTCTGCATCCACATGCCGTTGACCAGATGGTATCTACTGGTTCATCCGCCTTTGGGGGCAATTTCTCACCCCAAGGACAAGAAGGTGTCCTGACTCTTCTCAACTCGTCCACCCTAAGCTGTTGGTTGAGAAGAGGTTACTGCTTATTATACCGACAGTAGTTTCGGTTCCTTTTAGTCGCCTTTTACGACACGCAGGATATACGATGGGAGGTATTCTAACCCGCCCCCATACGGGATGGCAAATACGTATGTATAAATGTGTGTATCCAGGCCCCTTAAGACAACTACAACCAAGCTGCTGATGCTATTATGAATTTGCTTCTTCTGTCGCTCCCGTTGGGGGAGGTCGTAATGCAATTTTATCCCTTGGAGGCAGACGCAGACGGACGGCGAAAGCGAAGCCGCAGCGATGCGGGAGTGGGAGGATATGCGGCATGTCGGGGGAAATGATTCACTTGCTGGTCTCGTGTCGCCGCACGTGGTCTGATTCCATGCCGCCTTATTCAGACGAACAGGACCGGACTTGGTACCGAAGGGAAAAATATGTCGCCGAACGCCTTCTGGACTTCTAAGAGCCCGTCCAGATAAAGCGATTTACGCGCGAGTGGACTCGCGCGTAGTCATTCGCGCGTTCCCGACATACTAGAGTTACATACATCCCGTCCAGATGCTCTCGCGGGTTGTTTTACTCGCGCGTAAAACGCTTGTAACGCGCGGGACTCTCGACTCGCCCGTTGTACGCGCGAGCGCCGCGCGAGTCGAGATACTTGGGCGACATTGTTGCGTCCAGTACAACGCGCGAGTCCGTGGCGTGTGGACGTATTTGTTTTTGAAAATGGAGCCTGATAACTTCGATACAGAACTTTTCATTGACGCAGTCGAAAAAAGAGTAGCCATATGGGATATGGAATCATCCGATTATTCCAATAGACTCTTAAAACGTAGGAACTGGGAAGATATAGTTGAAACAGTTTTCACTGTGTTCTCTCAGCTTTGTGTATAATGTTATAAACATACTGTGCATCATTCTGTCATGTAGAATTGGATGCATGTTGAATCGTCGCCTTTCTCTTTGTTTACGAAGATTCCATCGCTGGTATGCACGCCACAGCACAACTGCTGTATCCAACTCCATGTTTTTAACTGGAAGGAAATCTCTCCCACCGTAGAATCGCAAGTGAAACGCGACATCTGGACGCAATATAAATTGACTACGCGCGAGTCCACTCACGCGTAAATCGCTTTATCTGGACGGGTTCTAAGGATTGAAATAGACTTTACTTACACGTCACAGCCATCACTGTAGGAAACATGTGGTGGCTGTGACGTTAAAGTATGTTGCTGTTGTTGCTTAAGGCTCGTGTCCACTTGCAAGTAATTTGCGATAGTTTTTGCAGCAAGTACTTGCTTGTCTGTCTACACTACCTTTTAATTGTTCGCAAATTTAATCTAGGAAGTTGCTCTCGCAAGTTCACTTGGGCTTGATTGTTCTGATTTCGTGTACACTATAGATGATAAGATGTCGTACGCAAAATCTGCAGCTGCGCCGGTAGTTGTGGTATATTTAATTTAAAAAAAAAGAAAACAAGAGAAAGATAGTAAAGGGCGGAGAAAATGTTGGGTGAGAAAGTGGATTCAACGTAGAACTACTCTAGGGATACACGAAAAGTTGCTTACTAAATTGGGAAATGAAGATCTGACGGAGCCTAAACAGTTTTTGCGGATGTGTATGTATGACGGGTTGCCTGCCTATGGAGAGTTGTAAGAACGAAAGTCAAAAAAGAATAGTGTTGAACCGGACCTAGCCTAATTAATTACTTTCCGACCATTGCTACAATTACTGCTAGAAATTCAACATAACGTTCTTTTTTTCTAAAAATCGACTTTCAACTTACCAGATCATCTTCCCTAGTATTCTGTATATTTGAGTCAATTATAAACTTTAGTGAGTCAAATAACTCCCAAGTACTCTTATATATTTCATTAGTCCCTTGTTCACTTTTCTTTTTTTGAATTTTTCCCCACTCTTGGTTAATTTGCGTTCTCAAATTATGTAGCTTCCTTTGAATTTCTGCTGTAGAAGTATTAAATAAGTCGGCCAATTTTTGTAATGCATTCTGCTTTTTGATTCTGTCCTTAAATTCTGGAGTATGTACATTCTATAATTCAGGATATAATTCAAAATGTTCAAATCAAAAGGCACGTGTCTTCTCTCGTCCAGTTGAACTTCTCCATATTTGCTTGATTTACAACACTACTTGTTGCAAGGCTTTCGGAACAGGCTCGAAATTTTTGCGACAGACTAATTTCCTGAGAGTAACCGTGTACACTACAAGCTCTCAGCAGGTCGCAAGTTCTTTAAGTGCAAGTAATTTTGCTGCAGTATTTCTCTAATGACGCTACGCAAGTGACTTGTGAGAGTAACTCTAGCAATTTTATTTGCTAGTGGCCGCGAGGCTTAAAAATTCTGCAAGTAATGCCGGTTTTCCATAAAACGAAAAGTGGAGTGGAGAAACTGAAACAAACTTGAAACTCTTGTTTCTATCAATCGGACTATATTATGTTCGAGTTTTGTTTTTGTTTTCCGCCGTTTTCCATTAGTCATGAGGACATGCGTTTCAGTAATTGTCAAGCAATGTTTTGAGATGATTTTCTCTTTCTTAGTTTTGGCTGGTTTGTGCTGCGGTCTTTGAAAAATAATGTAACTGTAAAAAGTAGCCGATGACACACAAGTGTAAAAAGTAAGTATAAAAAAATTGCATGTGAGACGGATTGAGCTATAATGGAAATGAAAATTTATTATTAATATTAAAATATACTCACATCTGTATGCACCGTAAGTCAGTTGCGCGATTAGTTGCGTAAACCTGGATTAGATCACTTGTTTACTATGCACCGCAAACTGACAATTTTGACACTGTTACTGTCAAAACAATCTTGCGAACACAACCTTACCGTATCTCCAATCTGGATTAGTTAATCTCTTGACGGTGCATGGCTAGATGCGAAAGATTAGCAAAACGTGATTAGGGAACTAGGATTAGAATCGCCAAACGGTGCATACGGGTGTTAGTGAACCAATCTGGACAAGCAAAACGAAATATAAGTCGAAAACTCTCAAAAAACACAATACAACCAGTTCCATCATGGCGGTTTTCCACTAAACGGACAGTTGAGTTTACGTTTTGTTTGTTTTTTCTGGAACCTGAAAAACAGTCACAAAACTAAAACAAACAAAGGGCAATAGACCGATCTCTGTGGTCGAGCTGAAACGCAGAAGACTGGCAGTGGCAGCTTCACTTTCAAAGGATCTCGATACCATTACCGCTTGGAGGCTTAAGTATATGGTTAAATTTAATGTCTCCAAGGCCCAGTATTGTACGCTATCAAACAAGAAGTACCCAAGCCAACACCAGGTTCTAATGAACCAGGCTCTGCCAAGGAGTCACTCATTCAAGCTGTTAGGAGTCAACATTACAGAAAATTTGGTCTGGCACGAACACGTCGCGTCAATTGCAACAGCTGCTGGTAAAAAGCTTGGGTACCTATTTAGAGCCAGAAAGTATTTCTCACCATGTAACCTCGTCACGCTATATAAAGCCCAGATAAGACCTTGCCTGGAGTATTGCTCTCATGTCTGGGGAGCTGCGGCCCCTACTACCCTGTCTATACTAGATGCCGTCCAGAGAAGGGCAATTCGACTAATCGGCGATCCGGCCTTAACGCGCCACCTTCAGTCACTTTCTCACCGGCGTGTTGTTGGTGACCTCTCACCCTTCTACCGATATTCCAACGGAATCTGCTCCTCTAAGCTATCCTCTATCGTTCCGCCGCTCACTGCTCCTATCAGATGTACCCGTGCGACCGCTGCATCTCATCCTAAGACGGTCGTTCTTCATACATCAAGAACTGAGCGGTACAACCGCACATTTATTCCCAGGGTGTCCAAGGCTTGGAATGGACTGCCAGGAGATGTATTTATTGGGCCTGCGGGTATTGGACCATTCACATCTCGCGTCAAACTTCCCCTAACATAACCCTTTCACAGCAGCCGCGGAACTCTGGTATTTGGGCTCTGCCTGCGCGATCTGCTCAGTTATAAAAAAAAAGATCTGTACAAATCAGCTGTTTTCACTTCTTTAGATCATTAGTTAAATGAATTTGGATTATTTTCATTATTGTTTCCTAATATCAGCGTGCATATCTCTTGTGTTTCCAATGAAATGCCGAGATGCTCAATAATTTATAACGTGTAGTGTGTCGTATCGTTCGTTTTGATATGTCACGACCTCCAGTCGAATAATTTATATACTCTATCCTTTGATCGTGCATTTCAGTGTTTTCCAACGATTATGATCGTCCTTGCTATTGTTGTTTTTAACACACTTTTATTAGATTCACCTGTATGCTTGTAGGTATGTAACCGACTCCTTTGGACCCGATTTTGATCCACTTTAAATGAACAGGTTTAACATAAACTTTGTACGCTTATCAAGAACCTATGACAATACAGAAATTTAATAAGTTTGTCTCATTATCCTGGATATCAGGATCACAAGGATTGAATTTCTGATACCTGTCATGTTTCAGAAAACGGTGAAAGTGATATATCGGTCATTTTTTTTTTTTGAGAAATGGTGAATGGGCTTAACAAATTAAACTTTAGTAATGGTGTTTCTGGTCTAGATATTGAAACATATCATCATCATAGTCACAATGTCTTAACAGACATGTCGTGAACTCGTAAAATGCATTAAGTCGGAGCTAGTGTATTGCCGACACGAATATTATTAATAGTTTTAAGAACTGTAGCTCGCCATCGTTCGTGATTTACTGTCAGTTCAGTGGCGCTCTTGATACTCATATCTAGCATCTGATTCGTCGTATCCACCCAGCGTGTAGGGGAACGGCCACGGCGCCGCCTACTCGGAGCGTGACCCTGAACTACAAGTTTCTCCGTATTATCGCTTCTGTGAATATGTCCGAAGAATGTAAGCATTCTCATCGACACAATGGAAGATAGTCTCTTTCCATTACCAAGATCATCCAGTATGGAAACATTAGTTCGATGGGCGGTATAAGGAATTCTCAGCATTCTCCTCCACGTCCACATTTCAAAAGCATCTATGCGAGCTCGATCTGACTTTTTAACAGTCCAGGTATCCGAGGCATACAAAAATATGGAGAATACAAGAGACTGAACCAGTGACATTTTGGTAGCTTTAGTGATGTTATGGTCACGCCATATTTTAGTAAGCTCTGTCATGGTCACTTGTGCCTGTTGAATGCGCCGTCGAATCTCATTCTCACAGCTACCGGAATTGTCGATCAAAGAAACGAGGTACACAAAACTTTGAACTACCTGACAACGGCCTATTGAATTTATTTCTCGATGATTGTCATGCTCTCTATCTACGATAATAACCTTGGTCTTGTTGTAGTTAATAATATAATAATAATAATAGTTATGCTGCACTGTGTTGTTCTAAAACGTTCAATAGAGCTAGTAGTTCTTCCTGAGAAGCAGCAATAAGGGTTGTATCGTCAGCAAATCTTAAGTTAGATATTTTGCTTCCGCCAATGGTTATACCACCATTCCAGTTGTCCAATACCTCACACATCACAAATCCAGAGTAAATGTTAGATAAAATTGGAGATAATACGCATCCCTGACGAACTCTTTTTTTGGTTGCTGTTTGACCAGACAGGTTACCATCAATTCTTAGACTCATAGAGTTGCTGTATGAGAAATACAGTGGTAAAGGACTTCCATGGAGATAAGGGTTTCCCGCAGTTTAGGCCACTTTACGTTATCAAACGCCTTAGAATAGTCCACAAAGCAGATAAAAACGGAAAAATAATACTCTCTGGCTTTTTCAATAATCTGTCTTAAGTTTAAGATCTGTTCACGCGTACCGCGTCCTATTACGAAACCTGCCTGCGCCTGAGAAATTTGCCAGCCAATAAAACCTTCCAAACGAGACTGTAAAATATAAAGTAGAACCTTGCTTGCATGAAAGATTAACGAAAGTATATATATTGAGTTATAATATTGCCTTCTCCTACATCTTCTATTACCTTAGGGTTTAGTACCTATTCTAAAAGGTTTAAGCGACTTTAATTTAATTTCAGTTGTGGTATAACGGATAATCATATTTCGTGGTTTTTAACATGCTTTTATTATTTATATATTAGTTTCATCTGTATGTATGTATGTTCATTTGTATGTATGTAATTGACTAAATTAAACATTGTACAATGAATTTGTGGTTTTTGGGTTTAGCTGCTGAAGATGCCATCCACTCGTGGTGGCGAAACGTCAAGCTTTAACGCTAAACGACGCCGGCGTAAAAACCCAAGAACCACAAATTCATTGGACGATGGCCGCGAAAGCCTTACACAGAATAAACATTGTACACTTATCAAGAACCAGTGACAATACAATAACTCAATAAGTTGATCTCATTATCCTGAATTAGAAAGTGAAACAAACAACAAGTTTACCTCAGGCTCAAGACCATGATTTTGTTGTATGGCGGAGGTGAAAGTAGAGAAACAAACTTTATCATTGAAGACCACAAATCTGCTGGTGAGCGCCCAAATTAAGCTACGCTACCCTCCTTAGTTATTAAATGATTATTTCTTAAAAATTCAGTTTATTATTATATTTATTGGAGTAAATTTAACGTTTTTCCCGTAAATGTCCTAACTATAATTTTTCTAATTTTTGGGTTATCTGAATTCACCATTTGTACTGCGCGATACTTGTTTATTGTTCTAATTTACAGTATCCCAACTTTACTGTAAATAATGGTGAACATTAAGCATAAAACGTAGACTGCCAAACCGAATGCATGAAATATTATCTCAGTGTTAACAAATTGTTAGGAAATTTTGAGTGAGAAGGGGGCGGTACGTGCCGTCTGAAACATTTTGTAACACAAAGATTAGGACACAAACATTTCTAATAATCTACCGACTTGTTAATTTAAGGAACATAAAGAATCTATTCCGACACGTGGGTACTGATTACAGGTGATTCAGAAAACAATTCATCTAAAACAATAACGTTTTCGTCATGCGTCAATAAATGAATGATTCACATCGTAATAATCCAGCAACAAACAAATTTTTATTGTTAGAGTTTTAGTTTTGATAATCATTGCTGTTAGATGGAAGTAAACGAACAATTTTCCGCTCCAACTCCTTGCTGTCAAGAAAAAAAATCTATATCTCGATAGGGCTAACCGTTTTCGAGAAAAATGCATTTATTTATTTACAATAGCCTGCATCGATTCAGTAATTTGCATTTTTCTCGAAAACGGTTAGCCATATCGAGATGTACCAAGAGACCATTTTTACGTAGAAATCTCTGAAATACCATATTCTAAAATCAGAATGTTAAAAAATTACCATTTAGAAAATGGGGTTATTTTTACCCTTAACTCCTCCCGTATGATACGCCTCTGATTAAAATTATGAAATTCTGAATTCAGAATCAGATTCAGCGTCAAAAGTTTACCCATCGTACCTAATTTCGTAATTTTGTTATGAATGGTTTCGAGAATATCGAGGGAAAACCGTCTTCAGGGTGCCCCATGCAAAGGGGCGTAGCTCCCTTAGGAAGCATTTCCGGACCCATGTTCATATGACATTTTCTTTCTATTTTTCGGAGTACTATTTGTTTTCAAGTTTGTTAACATACTTAATTAACACGCTGTATATCGCAGCAGCAGCAGTAATTCGATGGTCCTAATTTCTCAAAAAGTTAATCTCCTTTAAGGCCAGAAACACAGTTCACAGTGTCGCTTGCCTATGTTGAGGACAGAACCATCCAGGACCAGTCTAACCTTAAAGATGAAAACCAAACGTGGATGCCTATTAAATTTTCAATAACTTTTAATTAACATTATAAAATGTTCAATAAATAACATTTAAACTTACATTCTAACAATATTATTCAAGAATATAAATGAAAAATGAGGAAATAAAAGGAATTTAACACAAGTTAATATGATGAGTCGCTATCATTCGGGTTGTATTTAAATATAATGATATTTAAATGCAGTTTCGCCTTTTTTGAGTTTCGGGGTGATTATGTAGTATCTAATATTTCTTTTTAAATTCAATCAGATTTAAAATGCAAATATAGGGTGGATGTCTTGAAACTTCATACGCACTACTTCGCGCCATTCCATCAGCGGTATTTTCATCAAGATTGTAACTTTTTACTTTATCGAATATTTGCTTTAATTCATAGTGAAATTGTGATATTTTATTTTGTAAGAAAATTAATAAGCTCAGCTTTTCTAAACGAAGGTATTTTTTTCCAATAGTGTCGAATTTCTGTATCTCTATTTTTTCAATTTCGTAAAGCACCGATTACTAGCGCACGTTTTCGGATTAATCATGATAGTTATAAACCTGAATCGATGATAAAGTAATGTTTTGAGCAAATGACATATCGTGCAGTTCGACATGATAGTCTCACTTCTTATAAGTTTTACTATTAATATAAGTGTTATTTCCCTTCAATAAGGCTTATTTAGTAAGACTTAGTAAACCACCTTCGAATGCCCTAACTGTTTTAATAACCCATGTTATTCCTGGTGGCCAACTTTTATGTCTTAATTATTGGTGAATTGGTTGATTTATATTTTTTGAGCTATTGATCTACGGTGGCTGGAACTAAAGTAAGAGAATATCCCTATCACAGAGTTAACATCTCTATAGGGAACGTAAACAACAAAATGCGCAGGTCGCTGACCAGCCAACATGTAACGGAAATTTTGCCAGCTTGAGGGCATTACCAGTGGCGTACGACTTCATATTAAATTTGGATGTTCATCAATAGATTCAATTATTACTGTGATGTTACAAACTGGTACAATTATTATTAGTATTTAGTTATACTTAGAGAGTTACTCTTATTATAATTTCATTGTAACAGTTGATATAATTTATTATTACCATGAAGTGTTTCCCCACATTTTACGCTACTGAAAATCAAAACAAAACCTTTACTAACCTATAAGTGGTGTTCACCGATTCGTGGCTATTGCAGCAAACTATGCACTTTTTATTTCGTCCCATCATGCAATTATGACAATATTGTTCAAAAATAATTTAATTCACACCACAAATAGTCACAAAGTCACTCAAATATACACTAAAACAACAAAAATCTCAAGATACGCAATAACCACAACTACAATGACAGCCACATGACAGCTTTAGGGGACGCCGATTTTAGGTTGCCAGATTTACGACATATTAGAAGTTATTGCGACATTCCGCTATGAAATTTGCCATTTTTGAGATTTCGTTAAATCAATACAAATTATCTTCATGTAAGTCGGTTACACTGCAAGTATATTGGAATGTATAGTTAAATACCCAGTTAAATACTTTGAGGAACATGTGTTCAAACTGCGGAAACTGCCAGATTTTGAAGAAACTGAAAGGTCCTTAAGCGGACGAAGAAGAGTGGCAATAGCGCTATAGATGTTGGCTGGCCAATATTCAAATTAGGCTCCCTCTAGAGATGTTAACTCTGTGATCCCTATGATATAAGGCCTTCCTAGCCTCCGTGGAAGCAATCCAAGTTTCTATCGATGACTTCTAAATTCTAATACCGTGATATAGCGGGGAAGCTTTTAGCAGACCTTGAAGTTGAGCTTACGGTAATGAAATCTTGAGTACGTCACTGACGAAAAATTTATTGATCGTCGTCTACGTCTTTTCCAGAGGCTAGTCGGTGATTCGACCTGAAGGAGGTCTGACTGGGAGTATATTGAAGAAGTGGCGAAGCTTACGTTTGTCACTTTTACTTCCCACACCGATAGGTGAGGGGAGTATTGTGATCGTGAAAATTTTCGATTTTGAGATAATACGCTTTTTGGGCGTCTTATGATGTCTACATAACGAAAATCCACGTCACTCGTTTCCGTCGATCTGTCTGTCTGTCTGTCGGTCTGTCTGTACGCGTTTTTCTGTCCTCGTGATCTCAGTAACTGCTACATGGATTACGATAAAATTTGGGCAGCGATATGCTGTGGGGTCGTAGTAGGTAATGCTGCTATAATTTTGAAAATCGGTGCATTGGCGGCGGAGTAATTAGCAAAAAACGAAAAATTTCAAATATTCCCCAAACTTCGTCTTTAGGCGTTTTAGGTGTTCCTGATCATTTTCTACTTTTTTTGGGTGGGGGTGGAAATTGGGGTGGTTGAGGGTTGGGGGTTGTAAAACTGAAAAATTTGTTGTATTCATAATAGACTACCCACTGACCTGTGAAGGAAGACCTAGCGACATAAATAACTTTTTTAGGTCTATCCGAACATTGTCTTATGCCTATTACAGAAACTAAAGAACATAGAATTTTTTCCGATGTATACATACGAGTTTGCTTTAGATCGTTCTATATTATGCAACGTATGTAACGAAAAAACTGTTCAATTGATTTTAATGATATTTTGACACAGTATTACTACCTTGTCGAGGATGGAAAATGCGTATGGCTTTTATAAATCGTGCCAGTATTGGCGCAGAAATAATAAAAAAACTAAAAATATAAAAACAGCTCAAACTTCGTTTTTAAGTGTTTTAGATGTTGCTGATCATTTTATACTTTTTTTTGGGTGGGGGTGACATCGGGGTGGTTAGGGGGTGGGGGGTTGAAGAACTGAAAAATTTGCTGTATTTATAATAGGCTGTCCACCGGCCTGTGAAGGAAGATCTAGCGACATAAATCACCTTTTTAGGTCCATATGAACATTGTCTTGCCTATTACAGAAACTAAGGGACAATTTTCTGTATACATAGTATTTATAGCTTTAGATCGTTTTGTATTTTGTAACGTGGAAACTATTAAATTGATTCTAATGAAATTTTGACACATTATTATTACTATGGTGAAGATGGAAAACGCGTATGCTTGTTAGAAATCGTGTCAGTGCCAGCTTAGCAATAATCAAAAAACTAAAAATATAAAAACAGCTCAAACTTAGTTTTTAGATGTTTTAGGGGTTCCTGACCGTTTTGTACCTCTTTTGGGTGGGGGTGAAATTGGGGTGGTTTTGGGGGGGGGGCGGATTGACAATTTGGGGGGGGGGGTACTGGGATGATTTTGTTGCAAGGGGATATCAGACTAAAGTTTCATGCTATGGGAAAATAATAAACTGGTATCACCGTAATGTGTGGGAAGTACTGAGTCAATCAACTAGACTTCATTTTTTTATTCTGTTCCCAACACAAATGTCCACAACTGGGACGGATATCGTAAATGACCTATAAAAAAAATGGAGTCAAGTTGATTGACTCAGTACTTCCCACACATAATAATGATATCATTTTATTCGCATTTCGGATAATTTCAAGGTGCTGATTACAAATCTAGTCGCAGTTTTGAGTCTCAGTCTCGTTTGACGAAAATAAAAAAATTCAGATTGCTCGGGCGGGTGGGTGTACCTAAAAAAATCGAAAATCTTTATTTGGCTTCCTATTGAGATGAAACCTCGCATTTTGGATAATTTCAAGGTGCTGATTACAAATCTAGTCGCAGTTTTGAGTTTTAGTCTCGTTTGACGAAAATAAAAAATTTCAGCTCTCTCGGGCGGGCGGGTGTACCTAAAAAAATCGAAAATCTTTATTTGGCTTCCTATTGAGATGAAACCTCGCATTTCGGATAACTTCAAGGTGCTGATTATAAATCTAGTCGCAGTTTTGAGTTTTAGTCTCGTTTGACGAAAATAAGAAATTTCAGATCTCTCGGGCGGGCGGGTGTACCTAAAAAAATCGAAAATCTTTATTTGGCTTCCTATTGAGATGAAACCTCGCATTTCGGATAATTTCAAGGTGCTGATTACAAATCTAGTCGCAGTTTTGAGTCTCAGTCTCGTTTGACGAAAATAAAAAAATTCAGATTGCTCGGGCGGGTGGGTGTACCTAAAAAAATCGAAAATCTTTATTTGGCTTCCTATTGAGATGAAACCTCGCATTTCGGATAATTTCAAGGTGCTGATTACAAATCTAGTCGCAGTTTTGAGTCTCAGTCTCGTTTGACGAAAATAAAAAAATTCAGATCTCTCGGGCGGGCGGGTGTACCTAAAAAAATCGAAAATCTTTATTTGGCTTCCTGTTGAGATGAAACCTCGCATTTCGGATAATTTCAAGTTGCTGATTACAAATCCAGTCCCGGTTTTAAGTCTCAGTCTCGTTTGACGAAAATAAAAAAATTCAGATTGCTCGGGCGGGTGGGTGTACCTAAAAAAAATCGAAAATCTTTATTTGGCCTCCTATTGAGATAAAACCTCGCATTTCGGATAATTTCAAGGTGCTGATTACAAATCCAGTCACAGTTTTGGGTTTCAGTCTTGTTTGACGAAAATAAAAAATTTCAGATCTCTCGGGCGGGCGGGTGTACCTAAAAAAATCGAAAATCTTTATTTGGCTTCCTGTTGAGATGAAACCTCGCATTTCGGATAATTTCAAGTTGCTGATTACAAATCCAGTCCCGGTTTTGAGTCTCAGTCTCGTTTGACGAAAATAAAAAAATTCAGATTGCTCGGGCGGGTGGGTGTACCTAAAAAAAATCGAAAATCTTTATTTGGCCTCCTATTGAGATAAAACCTCGCATTTCGGATAATTTCAAGGTGCTGATTACAAATCCAGTCACAGTTTTGGGTTTCAGTCTTGTTTGACGAAAATAAAAAATTTCAGATCTCTCGGGCGGGCGGGTGTACCTAAAAAAATCGAAAATCTTTATTTGGCTTCCTGTTGAGATGAAACCTCGCATTTCGGATAATTTCAAGTTGCTGATTACAAATCCAGTCCCGGTTTTGAGTCTCAGTCTCGTTTGACGAAAATAAAAAAATTCAGATTGCTCGGGCGGGTGGGTGTACCTAAAAAAAATCGAAAATCTTTATTTGGCCTCCTATTGAGATAAAACCTCGCATTTCGGATAATTTCAAGGTGCTGATTACAAATCCAGTCACAGTTTTGGGTTTCAGTCTTGTTTGACGAAAATAAAAAATTTCAGATCTCTCGGGCGGGCGGGTGTACCTAAAAAAATCGAAAATCTTTATTTGGCTTCCTGTTGAGATGAAACCTCGCATTTCGGATAATTTCAAGTTGCTGATTACAAATCCAGTCCCGGTTTTGAGTCTCAGTCTCGTTTGACGAAAATAAAAAAATTCAGATTGCTCGGGCGGGTGGGTGTACCTAAAAAAAATCGAAAATCTTTATTTGGCCTCCTATTGAGATAAAACCTCGCATTTCGGATAATTTCAAGGTGCTGATTACAAATCCAGTCACAGTTTTGGGTTTCAGTCTTGTTTGACGAAAATAAAAAATTTCAGATCTCTCGGGCGGGCGGGTGTACCTAAAAAAATCGAAAATCTTTATTTGGCTTCCTATTGAGATGAAACCTCGCATTTCGGATAATTTCAAGTTGCCGATTACAAATCCAGTCCCGGTTTTGAGTCTCAGTCTCGTTTGACGAAAATAAGAAATTTCAGATCTCTCGGGCGGGCGGGTGTACCTAAAAAAATCGAAAATCTTTATTTGGCTTCCTATTGAGATGAAACCTCGCATTTCGGATAATTTCAAGTTGCCGATTACAAATCCAGTCCCGGTTTTGAGTCTCAGTCTCGTTTGACGAAAATAAAAAAATTTAGATTGCTCGGGCGGGTGGGTGTACCTAAAAAAATCGAAAATCTTTATTTGGCTTCCTATTGAGATGAAACCTCGCATTTCGGATAATTTCAAGGTGCTGATTACAAATCCAGTCACAGTTTTGGGTTTCAGTCTTGTTTGACGAAAATAAAAAAATTCAGATCTCTCGGGCGGGCGGGTGTACCTAAAAAAATCGAAAATCTTTATTTGGCTTCCTATTGAGATGAAACCTCGCATTTCGGATAATTTCAAGTTGCCGATTACAAATCCAGTCCCGGTTTTGAGTCTCAGTCTCGTTTGACGAAAATAAAAAAATTCAGATTGCTCGGGCGGGTGGGTGTACCTAAAAAAATCGAAAATCTTTATTTGGCTTCCTATTGAGATCGCATTTCGGATAATTTCAAGGTGCTGATTACAAATCTAGTTGCAGTTTTGAGTTTTAGTCTCGTCTGACGAAAATAAAAAATTTCAGATCTCTCGGGCGGGCGGGTGTACCTAAAAAAATCGAAAATCTTTATTTGGCTTCCTATTGAGATCGCATTTCGGATAATTTCAAGGTGCTGATTACAAATCTAGTTGCAGTTTTGAGTTTTAGTCTCGTTTGACGAAAATAAAAAAATTCAGATTGCTCGGGCGGGTGGGTGTACCTAAAAAAATCGAAAATCTTTATTTGGCTTCCTATTGAGATGAAACCTCGCATTTCGGATAATTTCAAGGTGCTGATTACAAATCCAGTCACAGTTTTGGGTTTCAGTCTTGTTTGACGAAAATAAAAAATTTCAGATCTCTCGGGCGGGCGGGTGTACCTAAAAAAATCGAAAATCTTTATTTGGCTTCCTATTGAGATGAAACCTCGCATTTCGGATAATTTCAAGTTGCCGATTACAAATCCAGTCCCGGTTTTGAGTCTCAGTCTCGTTTGACGAAAATAAAAAAATTCAGATTGCTCGGGCGGGTGGGTGTACCTAAAAAAATCGAAAATCTTTATTTGGCTTCCTATTGAGATCGCATTTCGGATAATTTCAAGGTGCTGATTACAAATCTAGTTGCAGTTTTGAGTTTTAGTCTCGTCTGACGAAAATAAAAAATTTCAGATCTCTCGGGCGGGCGGGTGTACCTAAAAAAATCGAAAATCTTTATTTGGCTTCCTATTGAGATCGCATTTCGGATAATTTCAAGGTGCTGATTACAAATCTAGTTGCAGTTTTGAGTTTTAGTCTCGTTTGACGAAAATAAAAAATTTTAGATCTCTCGGGCGGGCGGGTGTACCTAAAAAAATCGAAAATCTTTATTTGGCTTCCTATTGAGATCGCATTTCGGATAATTTCAAGGTGCTGATTACAAATCTAGTTGCAGTTTTGAGTTTTAGTCTCGTCTGACGAAAATAAAAAATTTCAGATCTCTCGGGCGGGCGGGTGTACCTAAAAAAATCGAAAATCTTTATTTGACTTCCTGTTGAGATGAAACCTCGCATTTCGGATAATTTCAAGGTGCTGATTATAAATCTAGTCACAGTTTTGAGTTTAGTCTCGTTTGACGAAAATAAGAAATTCCAGATCTCTCGGGCGGGCGGGTGTACCTAAAAAAATCGAAAATCTTTATTTGGCTTCCTATTGAGATGAAACCTCGCATTTCGGATAATTTCAAGTTGCCGATTACAAATCCAGTCCCGGTTTTGAGTCTCAGTCTCGTTTGACGAAAATAAAAAAATTCAGATTGCTCGGGCGGGTGGGTGTACCTAAAAAAAATCGAAAATCTTTATTTGGCCTCCTATTGAGATAAAACCTCGCATTTCGGATAATTTCAAGGTGCTGATTACAAATCCAGTCACAGTTTTGGGTTTCAGTCTTGTTTGACGAAAATAAAAAATTTCAGATCTCTCGGGCGGGCGGGTGTACCTAAAAAAATCGAAAATCTTTATTTGGCTTCCTATTGAGATGAAACCTCGCATTTCGGATAATTTCAAGTTGCCGATTACAAATCCAGTCCCGGTTTTGAGTCTCAGTCTCGTTTGACGAAAATAAAAAAATTCAGATTGCTCGGGCGGGTGGGTGTACCTAAAAAAATCGAAAATCTTTATTTGGCTTCCTATTGAGATGAAACCTCGCATTTCGGATAATTTCAAGGTGCTGATTACAAATCCAGTCGCAGTTTTGAGTTTTAGTCTCGTTCGACGAAAATAAAACATTTCAGATCTCTCGGGCTGGCAGGTGTACCTAAAAAAATCGAAAACCTTTATTTGGCCATTTAATATATAACTGGACACATTTAAATCACACAATTGCTGATGTAATACGCAAAACCACGAGATGACACAACACGGCTAACACCGAAACAACACAACGGAACAACTTCGTCCATGTTGACGAGTTCGCGGCGATAGTAGCACTGAGATCATCCCCCTGTTCTTTATCCTTACCTTCATTGAATCAAGACATCGGTCCCGCCGAATACTGATTATAGTTCAGCGAACGACAAGAACCATTGAAACAAAATTAATTTTTATCAGATGAATTATCACGAACTGCTGTTGCAGTAATCATTTTTGTACATTGAATAGGTTGTATGCTTTGCTTAAATGAAAACAAAAGGATGTTTTGATTGCATTATATATCAATACTGGTATTAGAAGGATTATACATATTGTTATAAAGAATATAAAATTATTTTGAATTTATTGGCGTACCCGTGATTACTTCGAATATAAGGATTGAATTCTTTCAATGACATGGATTTGAAACAACTGTAAATATATTTAAAGTGATGGAAAAATATCCAAATACTTACAATTAATTGGAAACGCAACGGTATTTTTTTCTGCGAAGAAACTTCAAAGGCGCCATGAACTTCACCCTCAGAGTAACAACTGAACATAGAGGTGGTAAACAAACCACTTCAGCATGGTGTGCTCAAAGCCATCATCTTTTGACACTTCAGACCCAAACATTGCAACTAACCTGAAAATTCTTCCAATGCAATCCATGTTACAAACACTGCTCTGCACTGTCCCATCTCGAAAAACTGTTAAACTACTCTCGAATATAGCACAGCAAGTCCGTAAAGCTTCACTACAGTTACCAACAAATAGCGAATTCGATTTTACTGACCAAGCATAAAAGACGCACAAACAAAACAAACGTTTGACAGTCGGAAGGTTACCGTAAACAAATCGCAGGAAAATTATATAGGCGTTGCCAGGTCCTCAAAATTTATGTAAGACAGGATTTGAGTTAATGATGAAGAAACATGCAGTAACGCAGTAGAGGTCAACAGATCTATTGAATTTGCTGTAATCATTTCTGAACCATTTAAATACCGTCTTTTTTAACGTAGAATGGAATATTTCTGGATACTATACAATTAAGACGATAGTAAACAATTATGATTGCCGTATCTGGTGGTCGATATGACAAGGTAAGAAAAGATGTTAGCCTATTGAAACTGAGATATTTATGCTTGTCAATGTCACTCGGACATCCCATCCAAATTTTACGTTCAAATTACGAAATCATCCAAAAATTATAGAAGAGAATGCCCTGCTGCTGCTACTACTGAGAATGGATCCATAGAAGGTCAAGTAGAAGAAGGAGAAGCAAATCATTGAAAAGCGAACAAATATAATGGTCCAAAGAGAGACAGCAATGAAATTAGGTTAGACAAAACTTTAGTGTATATTTTCAATACCAATACCTCACACAAGGCATAGCCTTCGAGGTGGTAATATTTGTATTCTTCAGTGCAAATAAATGGATATTAGAATTAATTGTTTACTACCTCTATGATCAGTTGTTACTCTGAGACTTCACCTCACCCGGTAGAATCCGTCGTTCTCTTGGTAACAGGATAATTTTATCTGCATACTTCGGAATCCACTCTACTCCTCGACATCGGCATTCCGTTGTACATTCACGTTGAGGTAATAGCATAAATAAAAGCGCAAATTGTAGTTGCTCAGACAGAACCGAAAATAAAACCAGATAGATACCAATGTATGGCTGCCGAACGAAGGAACGGTTTTCGCCTTTACAACATAATGATTAGTTTATGTTTGAAATGTGGTCTAGAGGTTGTTGCACTGCACTTGGAAATATTTGTCTTTCGGCAGACGTGAGTCAGACCACGACAGACATAACCAGACGATGGCGCATAGTATAACGTGAATATTTTATGGCTTAGTATTCTTGAGACATCGTTCTTAGACGTTTTAATGAAATTGATATATTTTCATTAGTACTTCAGTGCTAAGACCCATCGAGGTAGGATCCCAAGGAGACGCTATAAGGTTCAATTTCGCACAACAAAAACGGTAGCAGGAGGCGTGGCTAAATGTGGTAACAATATGGACGCCTCGCCAGAGCCGGATTACTTTCTTATGTAAATAATTTTGTAAATTCATTTCAATGATGATTTAAATATGAAGTAGTGGGTTGATTTTTCAATCTAATGCGAAATTCATAGTTAAGTATATAAAAAAACAGGCTTTGTAGAGACGACATTCATCATCAATTGAATAATACAACTGTATTATTGCTGCGATACGTTACACTTTATTGAGATAAAGATTACAAATGCGGTCCTGTACATTGTTATTTTTTGGCATACATACCTATGAAATGTAATTCCTGTCGATTTCTTCTTACCGATGCCATCTCTGCTAGAGCAACTACGATAAGCACATGAAACCATTATTTCCTTTATGAATTCACTAGAATATCACTTGAAAATAACTAGAAATCTCGGTAAAAACACTCAAAAAAGCAAACACGAAATTTTCAAAGAAACGTCAGCTGTTTGACATAAGTGTCGAATCAATATGGCCAACTTGCACCTGCTTTCAGCCACGTTATCGCGCCTCCATGGGATTCTACCTCGATGGCTAAGACCTATTATTATAGGTTCTTCCCAACAGGCCTGAATACCGTACAATGTATCGTCACGGACATGCGCAGAACGTGAAATGATGCGTTCCAACACGTTTTGTGACCGTTCATGGAACGGTCCATAAAGCGTTCCAACAGATTTCGTTACCGTTCATGGGACGGTTTCTGTACGGTCAAATCGGTACTTGGTCCAGAGTAAGGACTGTGAGGACTGACATGCGCAGTAGAAAGTAAATCGCCCGCTTGGCGCACAGTTTCATTTTGTCATTTCTATGCGCCTTCTGTTTTCTTGCTTCCTTGAGTCTTGAGTGTTGAGATTGAGTGTGATTTGATTTTGCTTCTTTTGTTTTTGCTGTTTCTTGTTGTTTGGCTGGCTCGTTTGTTGGCCGAAACTTCACCAAAGCCAAAAATGAAATCAAACAATAATGTTATACATGGTATGATATGATAAATTCGGTCATTTTTATGGAAAACATAACCCAGGTTCTTTGTTTATAGAGCTACAGGAATACCTGGTTGTGAGTGACAACCATTATTCATGGCTAAAATTACCCAAATAATCCTCATTTTTCGGTTGTGGTTGATCGACTAACACCACACTAACACCAGGCCATCGTCAGAAAACTCAGGCCCCGATCAATTTTAATAAAGCTCTTGGCGTCTTGGCTTTTGACGGTGGCTTTTGACGGTGGCTTTTGAAATGAAATCGAGGTTAGTTTTCTTTGATAGCTGTCAGAACTGACACGAGTCCAAAGAAATAAGAGAAAGAACCGTTCCTGTTTGTACGGTCACGAAACCATCTAAAATCAACGCATGCGCACCACAGACGATCCAAACAGTTTCGTGACGGTTCAATGGACGGTACAAAATATGCTGTTGGAAAGAACCTTATATTTTTTCAAATGGACTACATCACACGATTTTCATTATTACTCAATATGTTCATGTGTACAAAGTCAATATACCTATATTACAAAAAATGAAGTAGGACGGTCAACTAACTAACTCCAGCATAGGAAACTCGTTGCACTAACCTGCTAAAGACACTTTCTAACAATATATATTTTTGGCTTCTTTTTACTTTTAACACCGATAGGTGAAGGGAGTATTGTGATCGCGAAAATGTTCGATTTTGAGATAATACGCTTTTGAGGATGTTATTTCAGGTGTAGAAGCTTATAAGACGTTGCGGGTTAAATCTGGAGAATAAGGTGCAGTGAAAGCATTTAAAAGTCCAATGCTTTTTGACCATGCTAGCCAATGAATTGTGGTATGGTGCACAGTCGTGGTGAATATGGAGTTTTTTCTTCATTTCAGTCCGTTTTTTTTTTCAAGAACGTCGATGAGAAAAAATAATTATGCACACAGAAAAATCTGTCGTTCTGTCAAAGACTTACGCTTGGATTCAATGGGACGTTACACTCAGCATTCCTTAAATACAGCGACGTTTTCTCCAATGGGAAGTGTATAGTTGGTGACGAATTGTATCGTATTGTCGATTCAACTACAAGATGTCATTGGATTCCAATGAATAATTCAATCGCAGCCTGTCGTTGAATCGAATTTGTGTTTGATAATCGATTCTAAACTACTTTCTTTTACTTGGACCAACAGATTTTATTGCGAGGACAACTGATTGTTCGTTTGGATGTTTAATTGTGTGATTTTGTATGAAGTTATAAGGAGCATGATATAAGAATTAGACATAAGCCTGCACCAGTTGTTGCATTATTACCTGAAATATAACTGTTTGACTAATCTAAATACCTACATTCAAATGTGGGTGTTAGCTCTTCTAAGTCCCAATTTATCAGCAGGTCCTTCATTTAATATATAACTGGACACATTTAATTCACACAATTGCTGATGCAATACGCAAAACCGCGAGATGACACAACACGGCTAACACCGAAACAACGGTCCATGTTGGCGGGTTCGCGGCGATAGTAACACTAAGATAATTCCTCTGTTCTTTATTCTTACCTTCATTGAATTAGGACATCAATCCCGCCGAATACTGATTACAGTTCAGCGAACGACAAGGGCCATTGAAACAAAATTAATTTTTATCAGATGAATTATCATGAACTGCTGTTGCAGCAATAGTTTTTGTACATTGAATAGATTGTATGCTTTGCTTAAATGAAACATAGGGTAAATTTCGAAAACAAAAGGATGTTTTGATTGCATTAATATGTCAATACTGGTATTAGAAAGATTATATGTACATATCGTTAGAACGAATATAAAATTATTTTGAATTTATTGACGTACCTGTGATTACTTCGAATATAAGGATTGAATTATTTCAATGACATGGATTTAAAACAACTGTAAATATATTTAAAGCGATGGAAAAACATCCAAATACTATCAATTAATTCGAAACGCAACAGTATTTTTTTCTGTGTGTGAATCCCAAAATACAGATGCCATAACCTTGTCAGCCGACTGTCGCGCTTTTGGCAGCTTTTTGGTGAACAAGTGTCTGTAAAAAATAAAACCCCCGTGTTCCTTTGATACCCTTAAGATTCCGATATCTGGTCTTTTCTATGTTTCTCGATGTTATCATCCCTTTTGGCCTTCCATAACGTGATGCAGCTTTGGTGGTTATAAGATCATGTTTAAATTCTGACGATGGTCGATTTTTATGGAACTGATAACGGGTATCAAACCATGTTTTCGCTCTGACGGTATTTACCCCATCAATAAGCAGTGTTCTTTTCTTTTTATTGTTTTGGAAATAACACAGTTACGTCACCAGAACCACTATCCTTTGTAAACCTTTAAGTTTAATATCCAATTACAAGTCAATATATTGGAAATCAATATAGCAGTTAATACCATGGTAAATGAAACCAAATTAAAAAAACAGAAGTTAAGTAGATTAGCAAACTTAACGAAAATTGTAGTATCTACCAAGGTATTTTCTGAAATTTTTATGGTGGATTTATAAACTTACTTAACCTAAGAATGAAATTAACAACTAATAATAATTAAGAAAGATAAATACACGTAACCACCATTAACCGTTTGTATAATTATACTTCTCAATTAAACTAACAATAAACAACTAAGGCCCGGTTTCATAATCAAACTTAATTCACCGATTATGCTTAATCCAAGCATTAGGAAATAAATGGTTTTCATAATCGCTAAGTGACAGATTAAAATGACATAATTGTCCAATAAGTTAGTGGCTCGCTCTCGGCTAGTTAAAGCGGATTAATTAAAAAATCAACCTATAAATCTGACATGTCGTTTGTATGACGTTTAAGAGCTGACACACATAACATAATTTCATTAGGTTAAGGTTGAGTTGACGGTGGATGTTCAATTTTATGAGTGTTTATAAAATAAATTAGATGTCATCGATTCATTGCTGCTTTTGAGAGCAATTAAAAGCAAGTATTCATCTAATTGCATGATATTTTCTTTATTCATCTCTATATGTATTTGTAGACGACTGTATTATATCCTCACTCATCAGGTCTCACCTTCTCCTGATTGTTCACTTTATCTGTAAATTTGCATTCTATAATGCTTTTGAATATTGCTACTGTACGAATGAGTAGCAGCTCCTCTTCTTTAGTAAAGTAACTATCACGCGCACGTTTTGCTTTTTTTGGCTTTGATTCCATACCTTTCTAATAAGGGTAATAATTCTTTAATAGAATTGCAAACACGAAAACTTATGTCACAGTCTGACACATTCACCTTTACAGGTTAAGCGAAATGTCATAATGTAGTTCAAACGGCACAAAATGTGGCATAACACCTTCTTTCAGGCGTACCAACCACGTTTTATTGCATTTTAGTTAACTGACGTTTCCAAATGCATTATGAAACGCGCAACATTTTAATGGAATGATTAAGCTTATAGGTACATTTGCTAATCAACGCATTAGTGAATGATTATGAAACCGGGCCTAAGATAGTCAACTTTTATAATATGTTCAATTAAGAATTAACGATTTTACTGTTCTATGCATGCGTTTTATGTGTTTTATGGAGACACCAAGGTTTAAAAACATGCGCCATCTCAAGATATTCTTGATATTAGATTTTCTATGCATTCAATCATTTAGAATTTGTCATTTCATTTTATATGCTTGTCTTGTTTGTGTCCTGAAATAAAATCAATTTGGTATTCATCTCAACCCTTAGTTGAAGTTTATAAACATATTCATAGTTCTTGATTCTTAGTTGTTAATATTAATAGCTAATTCTTAATCCTTAGTTCAGTTGAGTTTTTAAACTCATCATTATTATCTCTAAAAAATAATATGAAAAAACAAATTGTGAGCATAACTAAAGTTTAAATTACTTCATAATAATTGAGAAATTGTATATTTGGCAAGTTTAATTTTGTCCTTTTTTTTAGGTAAGAATCAATATAATGGACCTCGTAGAACGTGGTATGACTGGTAAGTATTGTACATAGATTATATAGGATTTTCTCGCCTGAAACAATCAGTGGATCTTGATAAACGTCAAATCATAGTCGTAGAATACAAAATCGTTACCCATCGAAGCATGGAGAATCGTGGTTCCAAAATAAGTTATTCTTGTTTGTTATGTTTATAAATAGATTTATCACGTCTCTGCACTATGAACATGATAACGTTACCTATAAATAGGTATCAAAATTATTATTGCACATGACCAATTATGTCGCATGCTTTTCGTTCTAATGCGTAGGTGGCATTTACATATCTATTTGGCAGTGGTTGGAGTATACAGGGTGTTAATTAAGTATGTTAACAAACTTTAACCACGAATAGTACTCCGAAAAATAGAAAGAAAATGTCATATGAACATGGGTCCGGAAATGCTTCCTAAGGGAGCTACGCCCCTTTGCATGGGGCACCCTGAAGACGGTTTTCTCTCGATATTCTCGAAACCATTCATAACAAAATTACGAAATTAGGTACGATGGGTAAACTTTTGACGCTGAATCTGATTCTGAATTCAGAATTTCATAATTTTAATCAGAGGCGTATCATACGGGAGGAATTAAGGGTAAAAATAACCCCGTTTTCTAAATGGTAATTTTTTTGACATTTTGATTTTAGAATGTGGTATTTCAGAGATTTCTACGTAAAAATGGTCTCTTTGTACATCTCGATGGGACTAACCGTTTTCGAGAAAAATGCAAATTGTTGAATCGATGCAGGCTATTGTAAATAAATAAATGTTCATCTATTTATTAAGTGTGTTATGAAAAACAATTGCAATAATTGATAAACAACTTGAGAACTGTCAGTTTATTAACTTTAGAGTTTGTTGTCAAGTAGAAGTGTACCGATATTCCACTTAAAATAATTTCGTAATTCTGTTATGAATGGTTTCGATAATATCGAGGGAAAACCTCTTCAGTGTGCCCCATGCAAAGGAGCGTAGCTCCCTTAGGAAGCATTTCCGGACCCATGTTCATATGACATTTTTTCTCTATTTTTCGGAGTACTTTTCGTGGTTAAAGTTTGTTAACATACTTAATTAACACCCTGTATATGTAGTTATAAAAAGTGGACAAACCGGAGTAGGTGTCTTTGGCGAGGATGTCTAATATAAGAGAAGCACTAGGTATGTACAACCATTACAGTTTTTTGAGTAGACATTTATGTTATCAACCTCTGTACCTACCTGAATAAACGTAATATTTAGCCTTTCTCCTGTTGTTGGCTTGATTGATTTTCTTCAGATACTTCGTAATGTTTTCTTAAAAAAAAGAATCTATACTGCATGTTAATGACCATAGTAAGCAGGTAAATCAGACTTCGGTAGACATTTTTCCGCACAACACAACAAAGACAAATACATTTGAACAACAGAACGGCGCAGTATAGTAGTCTTACTAGTTTTATCGCAAAAAATAAACATTACTCTGGCGATATGACATCATTTTCAAATTAATTAAATAATGTTTAACTAGGAATTAACTGTAGTCCTAAGACAAACGAACGGTGCATCTATTGCAGTTACAATTATGCTGACATCATTACTTGATTACATACGCTACCTCTCCAGCTGTGGCAGTTTTGGAAATATTTAAGCGTACCGGTACTGTTTACTGAAAACGCGGTGTTGCCGTATCTCAGTAATTAATATAAACAAAATTTTGAAATTGTGATATCTTACTAAATTCGACATGCGCAATTCATTGCAATAAAAATAAGTAGAGGATTCTATTTAAAATAAATTAAAACCGGGGATATTTGTTTAAAAATTTAGAAATATAATTTATAACTTGGCAACGTCGCAAACGCGAAAAAAAATTATAAGGCGAGATAGGGTATTAGTAGATATTTCTATTTAAAATAAAAAATACATGGTGTTACATTTGAAAAAACAAAGTAAAATGACCTTCAAGTTGCCGTAATTTAAAATTCTGCCAAAAACACCTTGTAGATACAAATTTCTGGTAACATCCAAAATAATATCCACTTAATATTCAAGTAACTTGCTGTAGAATATTATTGAGAAAAGTTAAAGGAATATATCAATTTGGACGTATTACTTGCGACCTTGCAAATCGGGAAAATAGTAGAAAATAAATTGTAACTTGGCAACGTTGCAATCGATCTCAAAAACATTTTAGGGTTGAATAGAGATCAGTGATGGACACTAGAAAAATTTAAGAAAAAGTTATAGTTCCATACAAAAAAAATCAAGTTGAGCACTATCCTACTTTCCCGCAACACCCTGTATATTTCAAAATATTTTTAGAATATGCGTCTCAAGTGACCAAATAACTTTTGTATTTGACATTTTCTTCTATCAGGTATACCTTGCGAGATATCGAAGAATTACACACTAACTGGACACCCTGTAGATTTCTGAAATGCACTATAACAACATGTATTCATAAAGGCCTTTCTGTTGCCCTGGCGGTATCTATAGTACTTTTCAAGGTGATCGGTCACGAGCGCGCGCATTTGATTTTTACCTGTTTACAAAAAGGGTGCCTTCATCGGCACCGGTCACTTGCGCGCCGAAAGAAAATTAAGCTTGGTTATTCCTAATGACCACATCCCTTTTATTCTTGCAAACTTTCATTTGTCTTTTTACAATTTGCGGTAGCTTACAGTTACTTCTTAGATTATTTAAATGACTATTCGGCTTCAGTAGGTATATAAAACTACCCTTAATGAAAATATTTCAGTAGTTTGCAATCCTTAGTTGCTGTTTGTGAGTATTGTTTGTGTTCTACTTTTTCATCATGGAGACTATGTTAAGTGTGAAAGGGAAGAAATTAATAGTCCTTGAAGAGTATACGTTCCGAAAAGATAAAGAAACCACCCGTATTGTAGCCTACAGATACTCTAGAAGAGGATGCATAGCATCTTTGCTCATGGATCAATCGGAAGAGATTGTTCTTAAAAGAAATAATGAGCACAACCATAATGCTCCCACAAAACAAGCTGTGAAGGTAAATTTCTCGGACTTTTTTTCACATCGTCAAGAAATCGATCAAATTTGTGACAAATTAGAACACGTTCTGATTAATTAAAATTTTTTGGGATATTATAAAGAAATTTCGGTCTGCTGAAAATACCAGTTTCTTTAGTTGCATCTATTATAGTGATCAGATTAACTTATTATGTTCAGAACAAAATTTCGCATCTAATAATATAAAAAAGTAATATTCATTTCTGTCAAGTCAAAAGTAACGATACCTCTGACTGGAGTTCTACAAATTCTTCAGTAACTATTAGCAAGGTCACTAAAAATGAATGAATTAAAATCGGTTAAAATTATAAGACATAAGTTTACCTCGCCGCCCCGCGCGCTGGTGTCCACATGCCTGCCTATTATCCAAAATATTTTGGGGCTTCTGACCGGTGAGATTAGGACAAATCTGACCGCGGCGCGCTAGTGTCCTATGGCCCATCTGGTGATCGAAATATTTTGGGCGCTTCTGATCAGTGGGATTAGGACCAATCTGACCGCGGCACGCTAGTGTCCTATGGCCCTTTTCATCATGTCTACTCTATTGTTCATTACCGAGACATACGCGGAGTGGTTTGATTAAAACTAAGAGTACCTACCATCCTTTATTAAATCCGTCTAGAAGGCCTTGCACGCTTTCTTGCGGTGCGGTAGTCAATCGAGTAGTGGCACTAGTACCATCGTAAGCACCTAATTATACCCAAGGTCTCAGATGGTATGCCGAACTTGGCCAAGCCGGCATTGACGCGGAAAAACTACCGGGCGAACCGGAGCGTCTAAGTATAGCTCGGTATTCTAAGAAATGGAAGAATAGTGGTACCTATGGGGTAGAGCGCAACAAGTACCTACGTGCTGTTTAGCAGTGGACAGTATCGGGATATTGGCAAAAATGTTAAGTTTATTTGCAAAGTAATGAAAATAAGTATCAAGTAGCCTACACCATTCGGTAATAATATTTGAGACTGTAGTGATATAGTTTATACATACATCACACACGTCCTGAAGATGACGCACTTCTAGCGTCGAAACGTTGGCCATCATATACATATATGTTTTTTAAATATATTATTGACCGTATCCCAGGATTTTATTATAAAAAAAGTAATGACATGAAAAACTATACAGGATATGTGAAATATAGGGTGGGCCGATAGTGAGTGGACGGAAGATTGTGGGCTTACTAAAAAAAATTCAGAAATTTGTCACTTGATTATGGTAGGCACCCTTGAGGGCTATAACGTTAAAATATTTTCACTTAAATTTTGACGTTTATACAGGAAGATTCATATCAATCTTACATTTCTTTGAATGGGATCCCCTATATATTATTGCATATTTGAATTCCTTGGTGAATCCTAGTTCGACTTTATGTATCATACATGGGACTTACGAACCGTTTAGGTGCAAATCACGATTTTTGGTATAAGTAGGTATCAGAAAAAAATTGGATATGGCAGCGATTATAAAACTTAGAAGGCCGTAACTTTGCGATACGACTAAGCATGAAATGCGTCACCTTAAGTCAGACGGCTAAATTTGAATTCCTCTTATACTTCAGAGGAAATCAGTACATTAATTAAGAAAACTTCAATCACAGATAATTTGATTTTTTCAAATAGGAATGCCCATTTTTGTTTATAAAATCAAATTTGAAATGTGATTACTTTTCTAACGATATAGTATACTCAATATCGATCTTTTTTAGTTTATTTCAATTTTTCAGTCAAATTGGTATTTTGGATATCCAAAATACTGGAAGTCGCCGAAGTGAAATAGCTTCTGAAGATGCCATCCACTCGTGGTGGCGAAACGTTAAGCTTTAACGCTAAACGACGCCGGCCTAAAAACCCAAGAACCACAAATTCATTGTCAGTGAATGAATTAATTGGGGAAATCTCTATATAATTTTCAATTGAATCACGATAGCAATTGAATAATTAAAATGACACAAAAATTAATTTGTAAAGGATTTTGACCTACTGTGATGAACTTCAGTTACTTTTTGTAGGATAAGGTCATTCATACAAAACTCCTTATTTTTCTATTTGCGACGTTTCGACTCATATTAAGTCATCTTCAGGCAACTAAAAATAATTGATGGTGTAGGCTATTAATACACAAATACACGGATTTACTTAAACTTAAACAACAGTTATATACAGAAGGAACCTACCACTGACTTTTAATTTTTTTTTATAAAAAAAAAAATTTTAAATAAAAAAATTAGATGGATGCCACTTGCTGAAACGCTCGAGTGATTTGATTTATGTTAAAAATATTATAAGACATGCACAAATATGTCAGATACAAGAAAAGTTGACTTACCAGAAAATCGAAGTTTTTATAGTTATTAGGAAAAAAAATCATAAGAATTTGACTAGATAAACAACTGGATTAATAAACACTGCCAACGGTATTAAAATATAACGCCACAAGACACGTACAATAAAAACGAATAAAATTATTGTTTGTTATAATTATATTCGTGGTAGGTTCCTTCTGTATATAACTGTTGTTTAAGTTTAAGTAAATCTGTGTATTTGTGTATTAATAGCCTACACCATCAATTGTTTTTAGTTGCCTGAAGATGACTTAATATTAGTCGAAACGTCGCAAATAGAAAAATAAGGAATTTTTTGTATGAATGACCTTATCCTACAAAAAGTAACAGAAATTAATTACTTTTCAGCAAATCCTCAAAATGTTGTCCATCAGTTTCAACATATAAAACGGATTCTTTTTTTGAATGACTGCTTCACTGCAATCAACATAATGGGCCTATACCGTGATCTCAAATTGATCAATTTATTTACTGCGGTATTATTTTTGATGATGTAAAAAATCAGTAGAAAGCTTGATCCAAATGAGAATAACACTAAAAAGAAAATTGTACTGTAATTTGAAATAGCCGATGATGACGTCACCTGTAGGGAACCAATGAGAAGCGTCCTTTCTGTAGGGAACCAAAGAGAAGCGTCCTTTCTGTAGGGAACCAAAGAGAAGCGTCCTTTCTGTAGGGAACCAAAGAGAAGCGTCCTTTCGTGATCAGATGGCTACGAGCGGATGCTATTGTTTTGTACCAGTGAGCTCTTATTGGTTCCCTACAGGTGACGTCACGACCTGGGCGGGAAGTGTATGAATTCAAAAAATTCAATATTTAGAGCCATTTTTTTCGGTTATAAATACGATAGAAAAATTTTGTAAAATTATTTATGGCATCTACGTGGTGTTAGGGTTCGTTTAAGCCAATAAACCAAAAATGGCCCATTATATGCCCTGTCATCTCTACCTTTGATAGAGGTTCTCGCAGGTCATTGACAGCAGATATTTTTATCACCCATGAAAGTGGTTAAAAACCTCTGCTCCAGACATGTGTGTATGGCAAGCTTAGGTTTAAAATATTTGGCGCAACAGAGTTTGAAGAGGAAACTGGTTGGACATACTGACATTCATCAAGTGGCCTGATATGTTCCAAAAAGAGGAGTTCTCCAGGAGGTCATGGTTTTTACTGCTGGTTCTTTGACGTCGGCAAAAAGGGAAAAGGGTGACGACTACATGCCTGGTTCCCTCCCCATCTACTACTACTAGACAACAGTGCTCTGTTAGGAGACTGACTATGGTCCGTATGGCTTTCGTTACAACCTCAGAGTAACAACTAAACATAGAGGTAGTAAACAACTAATTCTAATAGGCCAACATCTTTTCTTACGTTGTCATCTCGACCACGAGATACGGCAATCATAATTGTTTACTAGGTATCGTCTTAATTGCATAGTATCCAAAAATATTCCATTCTACGTTAAAAAAATGGAGTCAAGTTGATTGACTCGGTACTTCCCACACATAATGATGATACCATTTTATTATTTCCCATTGGATGAAGCTGTAGTCTAAAATCCCCTTGCAACTAAATTATCGCCCATCCGCTCGCAAAAACAACATCCAACACAAAAACCTTCGTAAATAGTTTCTTGCGTCTCCCTCCTTAGGAACTAGGGCGCCACAGTTTTTTTCTACATGCTTGAACTGGACGATGCGAAACGATCAAGAGCCTCCAACCCGTCTAAAAACGAAGTTTGAGCTGTTTTTGGTTTTTTGATTATGGCTACGCCGCCACTGACACGGTTTTTAAAAAACAGAGTCGTTTTCCATTTTTGCAGCGGTAATACATTCTGTATCAAAATTTTATTAAAATCAATCCAATAATTTTCGCTTTACGCAATATACATACATAGAACGAAATAAAGCAAAACTCGTACGTACAGATCACAAAATTGGTTTCTATAATAGGCAAGCCAATGTTCGGATGGACTTAAAAATGTGTAATATGCCGATAGGTATATCTTCTACAGGTCAATAGACGGACTATTATGAATACAACAAATTTTTCAGTTTTACTTCCCCTCACCCTCCAACCACCCCAAATTCACCCTCCCCCAAAAAGACGTAGAAAATGATCAGAAACCCCTAAAACGCCCAAAAACAAAGTTTGAGCTGTTTTTATATTTTTAGTTTTTTTATTATTGCCGCGCCGCCACTGACCCGATTTTTCCAAAACATACGCGTTTTCCATCCTCGCCGCGGGAGTAATACTGTGTCAAAATTTCATTAAACTCAATTGAACAATGTTCGCCTTACGCGATATCGAACGATCTAAAACAATACTCGTATGTATATATCACAAATTCTAAGTCCCGTGGTTTCTATAATAAGCATGCAACGTTCGGATGGACCTAAAAAAGTGAAAAAGTGTATCATGGCACTAGGTTCTTCATTCACATATCAATGGACAGCCCATTACGAATACAACAAATTTTTCAGTATTACAACCCTCCACCCCCCAACCACCCCAAATTCATCCCCACCCAAGAAAAAGTAGAAAATGATCAGGAACCCCTAAAACGCCTAAAAACGAAGTTTGAGGCATATTTGAAGTTTTTCGTTTTTTGCTAATTACTCCGCCCCCGCCCCCCCCCCCCCCCCCCCCCCCGTATAACGATTTTCAAAATTATAGGAACATTACCTACTTCGACCCCTCAGCATAACGTTGCCCAAATTTCATCACAATCCATGCAGCGGTTACTGAGATTACGAGGGTAGAAAAATGCGACAGACAGACAGACTGACGGAAATGAGTGACGTAGATTTTCGTTATGTACACATCATAAAACGCCCAAAAAGCGTATTATCTCAAAATCGAAAATTTTCGCGATCACAATACTCCCTTCACCTATCGGCGTGAGAAGTAAAAGACGGTATTTTGACGGTTCAGAAATGATTACAGCAAAATCAGTAGATATGTTTGACTTCTACTGCGTTACTGCATGTTTCTTCATCATTAACGCAAATTCTGTCTTACATAAATTTTGAGGAGTTGGCAACGCCTATGTAATTTTCCTGCGATTTGTTTACGGTAACCTCCGACTGTCAAACGTTTGTTTGGTTTGTGCGTCTTTTATGTTTGGTCAGTGAAATCGAATTCGGTATTTGTTGGTAACTGTAGTGAAGCTTTACGGACTTGGTGTGCTATATTCGAGTGTAGTTTAACAGTTTTTCGAGATGGGACAGTGCAGAGCAGTGTTTGAAACATGGGTTGCATTGGAAGAATTTTCAGGTTAGTTGGCAATGTTCGGGTCTGAAGTGTCAAAAGATGGTGGCTTTGAGCACGCCATGCTGAAGTGGGTTGTTTACTACCTCTATGTTCAGTTGTTACTCTGAGGTTACAACAAAGGTAACTGGAAGTCGGTGTTCGCCAGACGGCTGGCTTCCAGGTAGAGTGGGTGAGCAACTTAGAAGGCAGGTCAGGAAAGGCCGATTCGATGAGTCACACAGTTTTATACGATTACCAAACACGCAGTGCGCCGTCTGGGCCAAGAAAAAATATCGAACGGTCCTCTCCTACATGGTCATGTTGGATCTGGCGTGGGTGTATACAGACACTGACGTGTTCGTTTACAGGGTGTTGCAAGTCGCTGTCCGTCGTACTATACAGGGTGTCCCAGAAGTCAACGTCAAGCCACAACGGGGTGACACATGGCCGACTCTACACTAGGCCGGAGCGTTAGATGTGGCAACGTGGCTTAGCTGTCAAACAGTTGGCCTATAGTTTCAGAATAATTATTACATTTTATATGTATTAGAGTTCATCTCGGTTAATAAATTAAGAAAAATACTTTTTAGAACTACTACTACTAATACCACTTACATCTGATGTCTGGTTCATCACAGTCAGACACTACAAAATAAAAATAAACGCAACCTGTTTCCTGCTGCCACTTCCACTTCCACTTAAATGAACACTCAATTTACTTTGTAAATTGTCACGAGCTAGAAAAATTCACTATTCACATTCTTGCTGGTCTTGATTCCCTTTCACTATCAAATCTTTTCGTAGGTATGCCCAGATGCATGCCCTCGTTGGCATGCCCAGATGAGTTCTATTAACTGTCTTTTTCTGTGATATTTGGGAGGTCCAGAAAACATTGTAGGTACCACATTGTGCTTTAAAATAGGTCTTATCCTTTGAAATGTTTGTAAATTATTGTCTTTATTCTCATAAATATAACCAGCCCTTCCGAGGAATACCTTTCACCCCCTTCTGATTATGTCCTTCATTGGAAGCACTAATTGCTAGTGCAACCTGGTACTACACACTTTGCAGGCATCGTTTTATCTTTATAGTTTCGTTTGTGCAGGTAAATAATTAGAAGCACATTAAAAATCACCTTCCACTCTTCGCTGTTACTCTGGAAGGTTATGTTGGTATTTCCTTGTTTGGAAGCCCCAATTGCTATTGCAACCTGGTACTACACACATTGCAGGCATCTTTTTATCTTTATAGTTTCGTTTGTGCAGGTAAATAATTAGAAACACATTAAAAATCACCTTCGACTCTTCGTTGTTACTCTGGAAGGTTATGTTGGTATATCCTTGTTTGGAAGCGCCAATTGCTATTGCAACCTGGTACTACACACTTTGCAGGCATCTTTTTATCTTTATAGTTTCGTTTGTGCAGGTAAATCATTAGAAACACATTAAAAATCACCTTCCAATCTTATTTTTCACTCTGGAAGATTACACTAATGACTTCACAACAAACAAAAGCTCGGCCCGATACCAGTGTTGCCATATTTCAATGCTCCGGCCTAGTGAGTAAATTCGGCCATGGGTGATAGGATTGGTTGTAGCTATCATGAGAAAAATCAGAAAAAAAATCTATCCCATGCAGTTTGAAAATTATGGGCATTTGAAAAAACCTAGAAATTTGGTCAAATTATAACAATTTTTCGGTTATTGTTGTTAACTTTTATTATTTTTGTTCATTTAAACTTTGGAACCGTAACCCTAAATAATATTTCTAGAAGCGCAGTCAAAAATAATGACACAATTGCCCCAAGTTTTCTAGAATGAAGACTATTTATTAAACTATGAATTTAAAATTTTCAATGTTTGTCGACTTTGAAAGGCCCTCGTTTAAAAAAATGTACGAAAGTGCCTTGGCAAGTGCCATTAAAAGTTGGCGCATTTAACCATGATTGTAAAATGGTACAATACTTGTTAGTTTTATACTAAAAAAAAAACAATTAAAAAAAGGAAAACCTCAAGTAACCCGATTTTTGCTAACCCATTTCACTCAGGTTAGATGTTCTTTATTCGCACAAGCTTCTGGTAGGTCCTTAATTTTACGGCAAAATGATGAGAGAGGTGGATAGTGGACATGTTTGCCCTGAGTGAGCGAGACGGATAGTGACGCCACTTTTAGCAAAGTCAACACAGCATTGAGTGATAGACTTTCAAATGCAACTCTAAAACAAGAAACGCCAAAGAAATTTTGGCTTATTTAACTCAGTGTCTTACACAACACGAGTCACAAAAACAACAAACACGTAGGTGTAAAATACAAACTAAACAGTGACTTTTGCATGTTTAAATATCTCGAAAAATCAATTCGAGGTTTGAAGACACTCTGGAAGACATACATTTTTCGATTCAAATTTTTTTAGAAGGTCGTTGTTTAGTTTGTATTTTACACCTGTGTTGGTTGTTGTGTGACCTGTGTTATGGAAGACACCGAGTTAGATTAGCCAAAAAATGTTTGACGCATGATGTCTTGCCATATTTTACTTCCCACACCGATAGGTGAGGGAAGTATTGTGATCGCGAAAATTTTCGATTTTGAGATAATACGCTTTTTGGGCGTTTTTTTTCATTTACTGCGGATACTGCGCCGATTTTTAGGGTTTAGTTTAAAATGCAGTACTGTCCCACTTTTTCAATGATACGTATGTCTCATGGGGTTGATAAGTTGAAGTATTATTTGTGAAACATATTAACATACTAAGAAAGACACCTCTTAATTCAGTACTTTTTTGTTGCACAAACGATGGCGCTTGAGGACCCTGGACCTCCAAGACTATGGGGCCCCTAAAACCACGCCTCCCCCCCCCCGCAGCTGCGGGCCCCCCTTAGTTACGCCACTGCCTTTACCATTTTTATTTTATTTATTTTACCATATTCTTGAGTTCCTAATTGATTATGATCACCAGGTCCCTCCTGTTAAATTAGAGGGATCGGTCTAATTCACTGACCTGCGTGCAAAGTACTGTCATCCGCGAAACTGGATTGGGTTTATAATTCTACAAAGAATCAAAAATTGATAAACACTCCGAACATGTTTGCGAGGAATCTTAGGCTAGCAATTTTACCAGCGTTGTTTATCCGTGTTTATCCGGGCTATAGACTTCTTCGTGCTGGTTGAATGATACGATATTTTGACAACCGTAGGAACATGCAAAGAGAAAAACAATAGTTTGTATTTTTACGTTTCAGTGTATGTAAACATGTATGCATCCCATGCGACAATCTTTAGACCAACAAAGTCAACAACCACAGTTGGGATAGGTTCCTTCAAAACGTATGACTCCCTGAGTCATCTTGTTTTTCCGATTAGTTTTCCGATTGTTTACACCATACAAATTAAATAAATTAAAAACAGTACAATTATTATCAAGTAGACATACGTAAGTAATTTTCGCCTCGCTGCTCTAGTTGGTTTGCATTTTTCTACTAAGTTAGTTACTTTCTTCCATATTAACGAGCTTTTGTTTAGTTTTCATGGCCTGCTAGGTTGCTGGCATGCAGGAAAGTTGAAAAACACCGATTTGACTGAATATTTGAAATAAAATGAAAACCAAAAAAGATATCAAGAATGCTATATCGTTAGAAAGGCAATCAAGTTTTACATTTGATTCTTTAAACCAAAATAGGCATTCCCATTTGAAAAAATCAAGTTATCTGTGATTGAAGTTTCCTTAATTAATCTACTATTTCTCCAAGTACAAAAAAAATTCAAATTTAGCCGTCTGACCTAAGATGACGCATTTCATGCTTAGTCGTACGGCACAGTCAAGGCCTTCTAAGTTTTATAATTGCAGCAAAATATCTAGTGCCAATGAGAAGCTGGCGTATGACAGAAGTGCTTGTTTTTCACAGCCTACTAGCTATTGAGGTCTACTAGAGCTTGACAATTTTCCAAAACTATTAAAAATTTGGAAACAAAAGGAAAACTACCAACGATTTTTGCTCACTGTCTAACATCTTTAGAATGGAGTTTCACATTTAATGGGATAAAAAATAGTTATTTCCATTTAGTTAAGTTAAAAATAAAGATATCTCTAACTGGAGTATTCTGAACATGTATTGAAATAATTGCTATAGAATCGTTTAATTTCGCTATGTTGTAATTGCGTTTATTTCATGCAATTTTCTACAAACTAAATTATGTTTTACAATTCAAACAGACTGCAATTCAAGTTTCATTTTCCGCGATTATGCTGATAAGTAGAAGTTTACCTACTGAAAAATGTGAAGGGTTCCAGTAAGAGATATCATTACTTTTACGGAAATGGCTACTCTTTTATGGCATTAAATGTGAAAATTTATTCAGAAGACAGACATTCTACTGCCAGCAACAATCACTAGTAGTTTTCCTTTGATTGGATATTTTTTTATTGACTTTGGAAATTTGCTAATAGCTAGTAGGCTGTGAAAAATGAGCGTGTTCTTGTTACCGCTATTGTTTCTGGTTAGATCTAATATGTTGTAAGAAATTTTCATAATTTTGCCTCGTTACTCTAGTTAGTTTGCATCTTTCTACTAAGTTAGTTGGTTTCTTCTATATTAACGGGCTTTTGTTTATTTTTCATGGCTTGCTATGTCGCTTGCACGCAGGAAAATTGAAAAACACCGATTTGACTGAAAATTTGATATAAAATGAAAGCAAAATGGATCGATATTGGGAATGCTATATCGTTAGAAAGGTAATCAAATTATACATTTGATTCTTTAAACCAAAATAGGCAGTCCCATTTGAAAACATCAAGTTATCTGTGATTGTAGTTTCCTTAATCAATCTACGGATTTCTCCAAGTACAAAAAGAATTCAATTTTAGCCATCTGACCTAAGGTGACGCATTTCATGCTTAGTCGTGTCGCAAAGTCACAACCTTCTAAGTTTTATAATCGCTGCGATATTCAAATTTTTCCTAATACCTACTTATATCAAAAATGGTGATTTGCGCCTAAACGGTTTGTTTAAAGTTACATGCGTGATACATAAAGTCAGACTAGAATTGACCAAGGAATCCAAATATGCAATAATATATAGGGAGTTCCATTCAAAAAAATGTAAGTTTGATATGAATCACCCTGTATAAACGTGAAAATTTAAGTGAACATATTTTTACGTTTACGTTATAGCCCTCAAGGGTCCCTACCCTGATCAGGTGACTGATTTTTGAAATATTTTTTAGTAAGCCCACAATCGTCCGTCCACGCACTATTGGCCCACCGTGTATAAGTATTTGTAATTAAAAGATTACTGCTCGGTCTTTTCTGAACAATAAGTTCGCCATCCCACACCCTGTAAGTCTTACTCATGTCTTATTGTGTCGCTACAGCTACACAACGATGAGTGATGTTATGTCGCTTTTGTTCAGAGCGATTTTCATAAAGCGATATCTTGCATGGGCGGTATCTGTGAGTATGAATGGCTGTCATTTTTATCATGTTTCCGTATCAGAAATAGGCTGGTCGTCCGGCGACGCCATGCAGGCATGGCTAGCTAGATCGAAGAAATAATGACCCTCAAGGACGGCGCCCAGTCAGCTGCAAAACCTGATTTTGTAGCAGTTCATCAAAGAAAATAATCTCATCTCAGCTTTCATCGACTGTTCAAGAAGTGGTTTAAGCTGTGAGTTAATAAGACTAGATTATCAAGAAATAGCCCTAGGGCCGATTTTATCAACATGCGCATTTTAACAAAGACTTTGACCAATCAGAGCAGCCCGTTCAAGAACATGCATCTATCAAAGTACTCTGAAAACTATTGATTTCTCTTGAAGTTTACCTCAAAAAGGTTAAAAATTACATGCTTTATATACAATCGACCATTATGAACCATCCAGTATCTTTTCCAGTCTGATTTTCCATCCTAAATGGGTGAAAAATCGTATTTTCTTGTTTAACAAAAAGTTTAGCAATCACCAATTTCAATCAATCAGATTCCGCAAAAACTGTACATTTGATCGCTGGTTTTTTATTCTGCTAAATGATAATGATGACAAAAAATTAGGGTTTTGAATAATTTTTTTGTGATGAATGGAGAGATCAAATATAAGTTTTACAAAAAAACTGTTTTTGTTTTCTTTTTCTTCGAAATAATTCAAAAGTTATATCAAAATAAAAATGGGTTTTTGAATCCAGAACCGAAAACACGCCGACGGCTCCCGAACCCGTGTGACGTACTTCTTGAAAATACTTGTGACAGTTGTAACTAAAATGTATATTTGTTGCAACATAGACGATGAATGAAGTTTGCAGCTCGAGACGAAGTCAACGATCGAAATAAATATCTTTTTGAATGGTTAAAATTCCATTAAAAAAGTACCTAAGCCCAAATCAAATATGTACCGTTGAGGCGATCCCTTCGCCGAGATGGCGGGTGGCCGAGTGGTATGATGTTCGACAACGGCTTCTTGTCTCCGTGGGTGGTGTTGGTGGGTGTTAGTTCGAGACCCAGCCCGTGCAACTACTTTTTTTTATTTTTTTTTTCAACCAAAATATTCATTATATGCTTTTTACTCATGTTACACACATTTTTTTGTACCATCGACATAAATGTGCTTTTGAATCAAATTTTATTAGATGTTTTACTAGTACAACAATAATTTTTACTTTACTTTTTTGGAATAATTTTTGATACCGCTATCAGAGCAATTGGCGATTGATATTGACGGATAAACTTCACTTCGACTGACTGAATTCTCCACCACCTCCGGTACTTAGCTTTTGCAATATGTCAAGTAAAACAAAGTAAAATGTCTAATAAAATTTGATTCAAAAACACATTTATGTCGATGGTACAAGAAAATGTGTGTAATATGAGTAAAACAATATGAGTAAAACAATATGAGTAAAACAATATGAGTATAACAATAAATATTTTGGTTAAAAAAAAAATAAAAAAAGTAGGTGCACGGGCTGGGTCTCGAATCAACACCCACCAACACCAACCACGAAAACAGGAAGGCGTTGTCGAACATCATACCACTCGGCCACTCGCCATCTCGGCAAAGGGAACGCCTCAACGGTACATATTTGATTTGGGATTAGATACTTTTTTACTGGGATTTCAACCATTCAAAAAGACATGTATTTCGATCGTTGACTTCATCTCGAGCTGCAAACTTCATTCATCGACTATGTTGCAACAAATATACACTTGTTACAACAATAGTTTTGTTATATACGATATGATGAAAACATTGGAAAACAACGAATTTGTGTTTTACACAAATTGTGCTATTATTGTGAAGACTCTCCCTTTCAACATCATTTAGCATCAATCTCGCTAACTTTTGTAAGTATTTAACATCCTTTTTTGAGATTGTTACTCATGCCCAAAATTTTATTGTAGCCCTGAAGCTGGAATCATAAGTTTCCGAAAGCTTGGAATAAAATTAAAAGAGTCCACCTTTGCGTTTATTTGCCCCATTCCCAATTTTTAACCGTTTGTTACCTAATTGGTTTTTGTTTCGGCAATGACTACCCCCCTTCTACCGAATAATTTTATCTCATTGTATCAGTGAATACAGTTTTCTGCTGTTTAAAAATAAAATTTTATAAAATTTGAAGATTAAAAAGAAAAGGATTTATTGACATTAATAGGTGATGCATCTCCTGGGACGCTGCCCTCACAATTGTTCCAGTCGTATTATGGTCATGATTTACTTTTATAGATTTTTCTTTCCATAATAGTTCCAATGTGTAGGTTGCAAGAACATGAACATGTCAATACCAAGAAAAAATAGATAACTTGACACAAATGTGCAGTGTCCGTATCCTTTAGTTGTCTTTTGTCTTTGTGAAAGATGCTCTCTAAAAAAGTATTTCAATAAATCAGTGTCTGAATAAGACATAATTATATTCTTGTTTTTTATGTTCCGTGACACTTTCGATTTGATTTCCATTTGTTAGCCTCCGTTCTTTTCCTGATATCATGTTCACCTTTCGCAAATAACCAGTAGAAATGAAACCCAACCCATATAAACAAATACCGAGAATGCGAAGGCAGGAAGTCTGTGTGAATTATTACACAAGCGTTGGTTTATCACCGTTATATGTATTTACATTCAATCAGTAATGATTATATTCATGTTTTTCTTTCCATATAGATATACCATCTGGTTGTCTACCAAGTCAATACAATAACATTTTTTCTTATGCGTTTCGTTTTATTACTTCAAAAATCCTTTATATTCGCCAAATTCTATTTTGCCCAATTGATGAGCATTACTGACACATTAGATAGTGACAAATGAAAAACATTATATACATATTTACCTTTTCAGATGTATCTTATACAGGGTGTCCAGTTAGCGTGTAATTCTTTGATATCTCGCAAGGTATACCTGATAAAAGAAAATGTCAAATACAAAAGTTATTTGGTTACTTGAGACGCATATTCTAAAAATATTTTGAAATATACAGGGTGTTTCGGGAAAGTAGGATAGTGATCAACTTGATTTTTTATATGGAACTACAACTTTTTCTTAAATTCTTCTAGTTCGTTGATCTCTATTCAACCCTAAAATATTTTTGGGACCGATTGCGACGTTGCCAAGTTATAATTTATTTTCTATTAATTTCCGGATTTGCAAGGTCGCAAGTAATTCGTCCAAATTAATATATTCCTTTAACTTTTCTCAATAATATTATACAGCGAGTTAGTTGAAGATTAAGTGAATATTATTTAGAATGTTACCAGCAATTTGTTTGTAGAGGGTGTTTTTGGCGGAATTTTAAATTACGGCAACTTGAAGGTCATTTTACTTTGTTTTTTAAATATAACACTGTGTATTTTTTATTTTAAATCGAAATATCTACTAATACCCTATCTCGCCTTGTAATATTTTTTTTCGCGTTTGCGACGTTGCCAAGTTATAAATTATTTTTCCAAACTTTTAAACAAATATCCCCGATTTTAATTTATGTTAAATAAAATCCTCTACTTATTCGTACGTATTCTAGTAAGACCATGCGCAAATACAGGGTGTAACTTTTAAGGATGTCCACATCTATACCACCATGTAGATCTCGCTGAGCTGATCATTTTTCGATAAGCAACGTGGGTCCAAAAACGAACCGTTACGGAGATAACGCTACCGAAAGTTATCCTTGCTGACGCTTGAAGTTAGGCAATTCATTCAACGCCTTGTAATTGGCAGAGGAGAGAGGGGGTTACGGATCAGCTGCTAAGACAGATTCGGCTTGTCAACATTTAATCGTCATGGCCAAAATGCCAAAAGTAAACCAAACAAACAAAACAAAAAAAACATTGCAAAAAAACAACAACAAAAAACACCGAGATCAGTCAAAAATCAGTGAAGGAGAGGCTCCACGTGGCCATCGCCTTCTTGCTCGCACAATCTGGCTCGATGGATGACCGATGCAGTGGCAGCGTTGATTACCTGTGGCTGCTCCCTGACGTCTCCAGCTGCTGCAATGATGCGTGCAATCAGCTCTTCTGCTGTGTGCGGTGCACCCCCTTGGTAGACAAGTGCTTCCAGGTGACCCCACAGGAAAAAATCCAGGGGATTGAGATCCGGAGACCGCGCCGGCCACGTTACTGGCCGCAAGGCGTCGAATTAATTGCGTAACTTCAGGCGTCAGAAAGTACTACTTCCGGTAGCGCTATCTCCGAAACGGTTCGTTTCCGGACCCATGTTGCTTATCGAAAAATGATCAGCTGAGCAAGATCTACACGGTAATATAGGTGTGGACATCCTTAAAAGTTACACCCTGTATATTCTGGAATGCGGAAGAAATTATTAAATATTTTTCACTAGGGTATTCGAATTCTGAAAAGTTGTACGTTACTTTCTCATCACCACCCCAAGATCTATACTACTTTCTTACAAAACTCAATGCAAAGTCCTAAATATTATGTCGCTGAGATGGAAAAGTTTGTTACCAAGTGTTTTCAGCTGACTGACATTCATAAAATAGGCGAAGACCAAATTTACAAATGAGAATGAAATCGTGAATCAGCCAGCATTATTCATAAATTACAATTAGGGTTACATTACAAGTAAAAACAGTTACATACATATATCAGTTCATTAATGGTAATTTGTTCACCGTTACAAGTGGAGCCCCCATAAATTTATTACCCACCTATTGTTGCCTAATAGAAATAAAAGCTTTGCAGTGTCCCGTTGTACACTCCCAATTTAGCCTCATTTGTAATTTATATACCACTCAGATGTATTGAGGGCGTGACACAAACAAAAATAGAATTGCTGATAAAATGTAAAAAATATGCTGCCACTGTTGTCAGTATGATTCAATCAAACGAAGGAAATAATTATCCAATGAATATAAAATACTCAGCACCTTTAGAAGTGTTACACCCAGAAAGAATACATCTTTGAACTTACTTTTTAGCAATGTGATCGCCTTACAGTAGGAATGCAACAATAAAATTTTGCAAAAAACTATTGACATGCGATTTAATAAATTAATGTGCCTCAGTAGTTGAATGCACTACACATGTTGTATTCGTCTAGCCATCGACAAAGTCAGACGGTCGATGTATGCTGGTGTAGAGTTTTCAATGTGGGATCCTCCAATACCGGGACCCTGGAGATTTATGTATTACGGGATGAATAAAACGGGATCCCGATAAAAACCATGTTCCAAAAAATTAAGCACGCAGAGTACCTGGACATTGCCGTTACCCCTGACACTTTCCTGCATGTGCGGAAGTGAAGTTTGAATTAGAAACTGTACAGTACAATTCTATAAATACGTTAAAAAACAAACGTTTGTTGCGTTTTATTTATAATATCATTTAAAATTATAAGCGCTATTAATAGCAAAAAGAATATCTTATTAACGTTGCAGATACACAACTACTATTAAATGCTTTTAAATGCTTTTGATCGCTTTTTTAAAACCGGAATGGAACGTATATTTATGCGTAACTTATAACGTTAGAAACCGCGACATTTTAAAGTTGATTATACGTAAAAAAATGGACTCAAGTTGATTGACTCAGTACTTCCCACACATAATGATGATACCATTTTATTGTTTCCCATTGCATGAAGCTATAGTCTAAAATCCCCTTGCAACTAAATTATCGCCCATCCGCCCGCAAAAACAACAAACAACACAAAAACCCTCGTAAGTAGTTTCTTGCGTCTTCCTCCTTAGGAACTAGGGCGCCACAGTTTTTTTCTGCATGCTTGACCTGGACGATGCGAAACGATCAAGAGCCTACAACCCGTCTAAAAACGAAGTTTGAGATGATTTTATGTTTTTGGTTTTTTGATTATTGCTGCGCCGCCACTGACACGGTTTTTCAAAAACAGAGTCGTTTTCCATTCTCGCAGCGGTAATAAATTCTGCGTCAAAATTTTATTAAAACCAATTCAATAATTTTCGCTTTACGCAATATAAATAGAACGAAATAAAGCAAAACTCGTATGTACAGCTCACAAAATTGGTTTCTGTAATAGGCAAGCCAATGTTCGGATGGACCTAAAAAAGTGTAATATGCCGCTAGGTATTTCTTCTACAGATCAGTAGACGGACTACTATGAATACAACAAATTTTTCAGTTTTATTACCCCCCAACCCACAAAAAAAAATGTAAATTATTAAACGCCTAAAAACAAAGTTTGAGCTGTTTTCATATGTTTAGGTTTTTTTATTATTGCTGCGCCGCCACTGACACTATTTTTTCAAAACATACGCGTTTTCCATCCTCGCTGCGGTAGTAATACTGTGTCAAAATTTCATTAAAATCAATTCAATAATTTTCGCGTTATACGCAATATAGAACGATCTAAAACAATACTCGTATGTATACATCACACATTCTAAGTCCCTTGGTTTCTATAATAAGCATGCAACGTTCGGATGGACCTAAAAAAGTGTAACATACCGCTAGGTTTTTCATTCACATATCAATGGACAGGCCATTACGAATACAACAAATTTTTCAGTATTACAACCCCCGACCCGCCAACCACCCTAAATTCACCCTCACCCAAGAAAAAGTAGGAAATGATCAGGAACCCCTAAAACGCCTAAAAACGAAGTTTGAGTTTGCATATTTGAAATTTTTCGTTTTCGTGTAACGATTTTCAAAATTATAGGAACATTACCTACTACGACCCCACAGCATAACGCTGCTCAAATTTCATCACAATCCATGCAGCGGTTACTGAGATTACGAGGGTAGAAAAACGCGACAGACAGATAGACAGACAGACCGCGGAAATGAGTGACGTCCAAAAAGCGTATGATCTCAAAATCGAAAATTTTCGCGATCACAATTCTCTCCTCATCTATTGGTGTGGGAAGTAAAAGTATCGTAAAAATGAAAAGGTGTCAGGGATCAAACAACGTTTAACTAAAGTATGAGCGTTTACTGGAAAGCAAAAAACTGTCTCGAGTTTTCCTTCATGTCGCATCCGATATCGCAAACCGCCGGAAAGCATCATCACAGCGGCAACACCGCGGCCACCGCGGATCCACTCCGGTTGGAAACAGCGGAGTTTTCCGGTAACCCTAATGAGTTTATTCGTCCGGGTATCCGGGCGGTGGGGCGACGTTGCCGCACTTATCGATCGCACTCCCTCGAAATAACAGCTGACTAACGGGTTACGACGTGCACACGAGCGTTACAGCAACATCGGCAACGTCAGAAGGGTAGCGTCTAGACGTCCGTCTGGGGTGTCAACTGTAGGGCGGATCACAGGAAGGATACGGTGTTGCCAGATTATTTTTAGGCTGGAGGCAGAGCTGGACAGTAGTTGCATATGTAATTGAAATAACTGAAAGGGCAGTTTCGTAAATTTGTTTTTGTCAAGTTTTTTTTATATTCATTGCACCGACCAAGTATCTAAAAAAACTTATTTTAATGAGTTTTTAGTAGCGGCTCGGTCGATAACTCCACTACTATAGACGATAGCGAAAATAGTTGTATATGAAAGTTGTAGCCACGGATATACTCCTTGCTTAGAAAATATTTAGATTTATACAGGGTGTACCATAACTACGTGTTGATGCAAACATGCATTTTTTTAAATGAGACACATTATTCCATGTTCAAATTTTACTAATGATTTCCATTCTTCCAATGTAGGGTATTGTCAAATTATACAACAGGGTATTTCAAAAGTTATGACCATTTTTATATCCAAATCGCGGTCAAATGAACGTTTATTAATAACTGTCGTATGAGGTTTGAACTGCTGGTTTTTAGGTTATTTAGCCGCCGTCGATACGTTCCGCTGCCTTGGTGTCGACGCGCTTTTTTGACAAAACGAGATGATGGAATCCTCACAAGCTGTTACCTATTCGACTATTTCCAAAAAAATCAGTTTCCAGCAAGGCGGCGGAACTTGTCAATAACGGCAGAAAGGTCAAGAATCAGCAGTTCATGTTTTTAGTAATTTGAGTAGTTTTATGTAATTTCAGCCAAAATTTAATTATGGCATAAATCTTGAACAATATCTGCATTGGAGGGTTGCTCTATACCTCCGTCAATCCATCAGTACGCAGACAGCTGTTTCACGCTTATTAGCGATCATCAGTGCGCCATAGGTCGATTGACGGAAATAGAGAGCATCAATTCTTTCATGCCTACCAGACATGTGAAGCATGTTGTAGCAAGTGACAGATGGTTCTGCCGGTGCGCCATCTGGTACCCGAAGGTACCAAGGAAATCGCTGCACACAAACCCGTGCTCTCTGTTGGCCAAGCGGATGCGCCGAGGCGTCCCGCCAAGGAATCTATGCTGCTGTGCAGCGATTTGTTTGGTTTGCCTTTACCTTCGGGTACCAGATGGCGCACCGGCAGAACCATCTGTCACTTGCTACAGTATCTGTATTACTTGATTTGACCAAAGTACATAGATCATTTTTCGACGTTTTACGGTAAAGGAAATTTTAGGTTCATTCTCAGGAGTATTGCTTGTTTAGTAATTCTTGCCATCCAAGTAATTCTAGAAGTTCTCCTCAAAATTCTCCATTTCGAAGGCATGTAACCTACTTTCCAGAACTTCCGACAGCGTCCTTGGTTCAGCACCGTATATAAGGGTAGCGTTTTCTAGCTTTTCAGAGCTAGACCCAGAAACAGCTTTTTACGTTTTAATAATTCGTTTAATGGGACGGCCATACGCAATAACAAAGTAAATATAATTGCATTTCAATGTATAAAAAAGAAAAAATCAATCTGCATCAAGGATTTACGTTATAATGATAATGATTCTGACGATAATATTGTAACATACTGTATATTACGGTATTCGTGTATTGTGTATTAGTTGTCATGCATGATGTAAAGTCAAAGTGTTAGGTTAGATCTTTGAAGTGTAAACGTCATCGAACCGTCTAGAGTTTTCTAGAATGACGGATTGGCATTCTCGAATTTCATCGAATTCTCTAGATGGTTCGATGAAGTGTATACAGGGTTGGGATAAACTATGGAACCAAGCAAATAACTTTGGAACGGAAAGAGTGATATTGCTGAAAATTTGCAGGCAAGTGAAGTGACGTCTAGTGCATCCGAAGACATTATGTTAGCTATTAATGTACTTCCGGTTTAACCGGAAGTATCGTCAACTTTTTTAATTTAAATGGGACAGCCTGTATATTTTTGCAGATTTTAATTCATCTTTTTTTTCCGAATACGTCCATAGTGGGTTTAGAATTAGTTTCTGTAAAAACGGGAAAGATAAAGCTTCTTTATCATTTCAGGTGTTTAAAATGCCGGCCATTCAAAGTCGGTTTTGGCGATCGCATGAGAACTCACAAAGGAGTGTGTCAACTTTTATTGATTTACGTCCCGACAGGGGTCCTATGACACGTTTGACGGTGACTAAAAAAAAAAAAATACAAAAAAAATACAAAAAATTACCTCAAACGGGAGGACCGCAGACCGCCACGGACAAATTTGTGAGACAAATTTTTTAAGAAACAAATACTAAACCCACTATTGACGTATTCGGAAAAAAAAAGATGATTTAAAATCTGCAAGAATATACAGGGTGTCCCATTTAAATTAAAAAAGTTGACGGTACTTCCGGTTAAACCGGAAGTACATTAATAGCTAACATAATGTCTTCGGATGCATTAGACGTCACTACACTTGCCTGCAAATTTTCAGCAATATCACTCTTTCCGTTCCAAAGTTATTTGCTTGGTTCCATACTTTATCCCAACCCTGTATAAGGCGGCAAGGGTAGCGTGGTAGTTCAGTTCAGTTCAGTTGAGTTGAGTTCTAGCAGTTACGTCCAGTTTGATTCTTTGGTGAAGGAAAAGAGGCCGTCGTGACAATATATTTTAATTTTTAATGCAAACATTACACATACATATATCCATGGTTTAATACAAGAATCGAATACATATTCCTGCCGTATTATCATAGCAAAATACACGAAAACCGTTTCTGATCGTTACGAGGCACATACCAATGTACCTCTGTTACAGATTTACCCTAATCCCTCCAATACGTCAGAGGCTGGTCTGCTGAAACACTGCTACAATATAGCTTTTCTGGGATACAATGCATCTTTGTGCCGCATATCTGTTGTTATATAAATAGGATCACCAGATTGTGTCTCCGCTCCTTTAGAAACTAGCGATGGTTTTCTTTCGCTACTCCCGGCACTGCAAGTACATTCAGAACACATGCGCTTGCAGTAATCTTAGAATATTACCTGGGTTTGTAAACCGAGGAGAACAGGAATGTGTGCTATCAATGTGTTTCGAGAGATGTGCGCTAGAAATGCGTTGCGAGGGATGTGGGCGAGAGATGTGTGCTGTTGATGTGGGCGAGCAAAAAGATTCTGAAATGAGCCCGCTACACATCTTCTCAACGGTCATCTGCACACCGTTTCACAGCTCCGCGACACATCTTCGCACAGCTCATCTTCCTAGCACATCTCCAGTGGAAACGCAGCATAATTCCGTCGCTAACCAATTCTATTAAGGCGGCCATAGACCGGCGTACATGTGTGACAATCAGGACTGTCAAACTATACTGTATTCACAGCCAAGCTAGACCAAATGAAAACAAGCCCGCGTGCGTGATCGGCTCGTGTCGGTGGGGTCCCTAATAGTCTAATACATTATGTGTAAATTGTGTGTTATAATCTGGCAAGTCAAAATCTCCAAGGCTGACTAGAAAGCAGGTCCAAATATGCGATGTCAAGCGTTCATTGCCTAATGATCATTTCAAACTGGCAACTGGCTACTTTTAAGTTGCAATGGGTTAATAGGGCAACTCTTTTAAATAGTAATATAAAATTTCATAATTGCACTGGACTATAGCTGGCGCGTTCGCAGATGGTAGCGGACAGTAACCACGCGAATGTTGCATGCGACTGTTTATTTGCAGTCTATCTTGGGATTGAATATACTGTAGTATGCGAAACACAAACCACAGCACAAACTAAGCATGACGGTAAGTACGCTGTTGTCCACAAACAAGGCTGTTTGAGTGTCAAACATATAGTTTGATTACGAACGATGAGCAGTAAAGACGAGTTAATTTTGATTTCAGTGGCGTACGCGTGCATTCTCAAAAAAAGAGAAACAAAATCAAACAACGGCGGACTCGCACAAAGTGGGTGAAGGAACAGCTTTCAAAACGACAATTTTTCACACATATAAATTTACTGGAAGAATTACGATTACAACCGGATGATTGGAGAAACTATTTAAGGATAGATGAAGCCAGTTATCGTATGCTGCTTGATATAGTAACTCCAGTAATTAAGAAGCAGGACACAATACTGAGGTCTGCTATATCACCTCATGAACGATTATCAGCCACGCTTCGCTATTTAGCGACCGGGAGCAATTACGAATCTCCCGTAGTTTATTCAATAATACATCATACGCTGCATCTTTTTTTTAATTCTATTCATGTAATTTTTGCATTTCGTTTTCCACAGACAGTCAACATTTATAAAGTTCAATGAATTCTTAAATGAAACCTCTTGAGAAACTTCTCAAATCAGACATTTTGAAAATAGTACGTTATATATTAATGCACTCGCGGGACTGTTGCATGTCATCCTAATCCTTTTGAGGTCGTATTCATAGACGATATTTAAGGACCCTTAATACTTGAGGGTCCCTTACGTAAGGCTCCCTTAAGTAATACTCAAGTTACGAAATGTCATGTTGACAGTCAAGGTGATTTTGTAGGTTAATCTTGGAGTAAGGTGTTGTCAGTTTCTATCACATCCGGAAAAATGTCCGGCACAGAGCACGAAATACTGGCACAAAACGAAAAGAGATAACAGAAAACATCAAAATGCGTAGCATAGACATAACAAATTGACTCATATTTGAAATATGACAATGTCGCCGAGTGAACCCTCTACCGTCTGGTAGATGTTGTCTATAGGAAACAGATACACACTTGAGGGTCCCTTGAGTAACCCCATCGAGGTAGAATCCCAAGGGGACGCTATAAGGTTCAATTTCGCATAACAAAAACGGTAGCAGGAGGCGTGGCTAAGTGTGGTAACAATATGGACGCCTCGCCAGAGCCGGATTACTTTCTTATGTAAATGATTTTGAAAATTCATTACAATGACGATCTAAATATGAAGTATTGGATTGATTTTTCAATCTAATACGAAATTCATAGTTAAGTATATGAAAAAAAAAAGGCTTTGTAGAGACGATATTCATCATCAATTGAATAATACAACTGTATTATTTCTGCGATACGTTACACTTTATTGAGATAAATATTACAAATGCGGTCCTGTACATTGTTATTTTTTTGCATACATACCTATGAAATGTAATTCCTGTCGATTTCTTCTTATCCATGCCATCTCTGCTAGAGCAACTACGATAAGCACATGAAGCCATTATTTCCTTTATGAATTCACTAGAACATCACTTAAAAATAACTAAAAATCTCCGTGAAAAGACTCAAAAAAAGCAAACATGAAATTGTTAAAGAAACTTCAGCTGTTTGACATAAGTGTCGAATCAATATAGCCGACCTGCACCTGCTTTCAGCCACGTTATCGCGCCTCCATGGGATTCTACCTCGATGAGTAACCCTCAAGTATCCCTACTATCAAGTACTTAAGGGATACTTGAGAAACGCCTGTGAATACGAACCTTAATAACCTTCTCATAGTAGCCGCGGTATTCAGGCTTTGTTTTAGCAGCCTTTTCAGTTATAAAAAAAACAGCTTTTTGGGAGAAGTGTGGCATATTGGCAGTTGTATGGTTCAAGCTTGATACAGCGTCTGATGCTACCGGCCTACTATAGCCACTACTTAAAATCGCCAAAAAAAAGACTGTTGAAAATCGATGAAAAAACGGAGAAAGTGTATACGAAAAGCAATCCAATTAATTTTTAGTGTATGTAATAATGCGCATAAGATCAACAGACACTGTTATTGGTGACTTAATTCGCGTCAGAGCGACACTCAGACACCACACGCACGCAGAGTGGGTTGACCTTCATCGCCGTTATTAATGAATTGCAGCAAAAGGCGACGCAGACGGCCCCATGGATCTAAATGCGGATGTAATTCGTTAAGCGAGGGGCCTCTTGGAGGCCGTGTGGAAAAATTGCGGCTACATTGTTCAAACAATTGAAAGCACAGTAAGTATATAAAAATACAGCGCCGGTACTCTGTAACTTAGTAGGCAATCACAGTAGCGGCTTATAGGGAGCGTTGGAGAGCGTTGGAGTGCGTTGGCCAACGCCGAGTCCCCTCGGCAGGTAGAAGCAGGCCGGCGCCGGTTCCGCACGTAGTCAAACACACCAGTGCATGGTACAGTGAAAACAGACAAGAAAAAGAGTACAAAGATTGGCCAGTCGCATCTAGACACGGTATAGGAAACATGCAATAAGGGTTCAAAATGTTGCCCATTATTGGAAAAACAATGAGGGATAGTTGCAAAAACACTGGAAATGATTCCCCTGAGGGGCTAGAGGGTACAATAGGGGGTGAAATAGTTTTTGGTGAAAAAGTTGTCTCTCTGGACAAATATTTTGACGTGTCTTGGCGTTTTCTCGTTTAACCAGCGGTTTGTGATAAATCCGTGGTGGGAAGTTGTCAAATGAACTATTAGTACATACACATGTAGACTCACATCATATACATTAGAACCATTCAGTTGAAATTTGTCAATCAGATGAATATGTGACTGATACTGTACATGTTCAACGAATTCTTGTGCGCGTCTCATTAAGGAAGCTATCCACTCTGGTAGGGACTGTTTGAATCGCTGTGTAAACAAGTTTTTGGTATCAAAAGGTAGAAGTGTTGTATCATTTTGGCCTAAATTTCGATATGACCGCCGCATGACTGATTTGTTTGATTTGGGAATTATTGTGGTACCTAGCCTACATCTAGTGTTGTGGTTGTGTATAAATGTGTTATGCTCATTTGAGTATACCTATGATACTAAGTGATAGTACGTAGTAAGTACAATTGCCTAACGTTATATATTTGGGTCTCGTAATATCGTTTGTCGGGTACATTGTTATTTTGTTAAACATTAATATTAGAATAGCTTTTACTTCCGATACACACCGATAGGTGAGGGAAGTATTAGGATCGCGAAAATTATCGATTTTGAGATAATATGCTTTGTGGGCATTGGGAACAACATTGACATTGGACGCGCTACATAAGGAGGCTCCTGCATTTGGCAACGCATGAGGAACGCCAGGTATAAGATAATTATAACATCATTAAATGCTCATTCCTTCCAACACTTTTCTATCGCAGTGCGGTTATAGTGCAGCTTGTGTCTTTTATCCCAAATAGGGGTTATAAGTAACTCTTTATCGATACTCATCTTCGACCGGCACAGACGAAACCAGGTAGCAAACTAAATTTCTGTTACTATAAAGGCGTTCAAGCGGGCTTCCGACGCTGGTAAGCGGTCGAAAACTCAGTAGGCAGGTGAGCCTGCATGCGGCACCTGCACGCCTTCGCACGCCCTTGCACGCTCACTAAAAAGCCCCACTGTGTTTGCGCGCTTAGAAACCCGTTTCTATGCTCTATGTACTACTATAGGATCGAGTGGCTTCGTATATATGTCAGCGTAGTAGACACTGTGTGGTAGGCACCCGAAACTGTCCGATCTTCATGGTCGTCATGGTGATAGAAACACGTTTCTATCTCTTTATGTTACAGAGTACCGGCGCTGGACTGAATACTCGGAATAATATACGCTGGCATCTTTTATTTCATTCGAATCACTATGAGTCGTCAGCAGTCATATCAAACGTCATAAACGTAAAAGGCAAATATTTTGTACATCCTAGTTACAGAAGTAACAACTCGAATAAGCTACCATACCGTTTTTTAGTTAATTCGAACATAACTCATTATCTTTTAACTTAAACTATTAACACGCACATAAATATATAATATACACATGTTTATGCATGGATGTATTAAATTAACAATTATACACAATTTGTTCTGTCATAAACGTCACTTTATAGCACCAAAAATAATGAATAAAAGGAAATGCTGTAGGGTTCTGGTTGGCTTTAATAGGTGTTTTCAATATAGGACCATAGGGAGGAGGGTTTTCTTTCCTTTGATAGATACCAAAAATGTGTTATAACACTATTTTCACAGTAGCAGTTCTCGACGGAACTCTTCCTAATATTTAGGGTTATTCATTGTAAGTTTTTTGGTACACATCTTCCGATTGTAGTGAGCAACTAGGTCACTGTCAAAACCGATACCCAATTTAGAAATAGCCAAAGTGATAAAGACGTCTAGTAGTGGAATTTAGAACCCAATGTTGTTGTGTGCTCGTGGTAACCAGATTCTTTTAGCATGCATGTGTACCAACTCAGAGAGAATGAAATCAAAACACAGAAATGTTGTGATAAGGTTTTTTTATTATTTGTTTCTTAACATTTGTATTTATTAATCATGAGTTGAGTGTCTATGTTATGATTTTATTACTTGATTCTTGTATTTATCAAATCATGAGTGCTTTGTATTTCATATATTTTACTGGTGAAGTATTTATATTGATATGTTGAAATATACGATTCAAACATGTCTTAATAATAGTGGTAAACTGACTCTTGTTATTGATATTGTATAATAAAGAAATGGTTATAAACATACACAGTCTAAATGATAAATAATAATAATAATAATACATGGTGGGCTAGATCTCTGTTTAACGTCAGGGAGAGAAATATGGATAGAATGTGGAAAAGTGTAAAATATCAGCATATATATATATATAAATAAATATAACCAACCATATAAAGGAGTAAATAAAGGAGATAATTGGAATAGGTCCGACCTGGGTTGTTACCAGGCATCGGCCTTCCGTAAATAAATATCATATATAAATAAAGAGAAATCAGTAAAGGTTGAAATAGATACAGATAAATAAGACAGAGTTATCTCTGTTCACCATTAGCCTGCAATACCTAGAGTAGACGGAAATCAGAGACCCAACGCCATATAGTATCGTCTCAAAAGCAGGATGTATAGTATGTACCTTGTGAAACACTCCAAAAATAGTAGCCAGACCACATTAGTTAATAATACAAACTCAAAAGACAACATACCTGCAAATATTCGTGAAAAAGACTCAAAAACCCTTCTGTTGAAATTTTGGTCTCCAGCTTGTTACGTTTTTCAAAAACAATCCCGCTCGTAATCAATAAACAAACTATCAACAAAACCATAGCAACGATTATCACAGCCCACTACTTTAGTCAAGTGTTATTTACTGTATGAAAAGTCACTCATGATCTGACACATATCAAAATATCTGAACACTATAGGATAATCAAATAAATTACTTAACTGAACTTCATCAAATGACTGCACTCATACACTTATATTATAACAACAAATTTTAATCTTTTCCTTCTACCATCTGTCACTGACGTCAATGTCAAACTTTGGCAGCCTGACAGCTAAAGGTGCGTTCTGACGTATGACAGCCAGGAGCGCGTTCCGGATCACCACACGATTTTTCGGGAATTCGCCTGCTGTTTCCTGCTTTTTCTGAAGTTTCTTCACTTCATTCATCTTCTAGGTTTTTAAAACCACACAATAACCACACACACCGCAGAGAATAAAACTTGGATTTCAAGCAAAATGGCTACTGCTGTTTTTTCGCTGATATAGATGCGCGAATCGCTTAGCTTTGACCCATGCGACTCCATGACTCTAACAACGATGCTGGATAATCAATCCAAAAATGAAAAAATGCTATCCGTGCATAAAATAGTATATGTACGGCGGGAGTAATTTGCTTTAAGGCCTTGCAAACTTTACTATTGAACTGAGGGTCAAAAAAGCCTCTTTACGCCCTTAATACATGAATAACTATTCTCCAGTATAAAAGGTTTTATTGTAACCATTGTAGAATTTCCAAAGGAATGACAGGTGCTCCATGGTATCCTGGCCGACTGAAGAGTCGTATATATAGCTAGATGATACAAGTGGAAAAAGCACATTTTTTATTTGATTTAATTTTTGATAAAAAAATTAAAAAAAAGTTGGAAGGCCTGGGTTTCGATCCAAATACCCTGAGATCCACTAGCGGACTCTAACCGCTGAGCCATCCTTCGATTGAGGAGATCTTTTCAACGAAACATATTTAATTAGGTACTTACTCACTGGAATCTGTAATCTAACTTCAACTTCAAACATTCAAAAACATTCATTTCGATCGTCTCGAGCTGCAAACTTCATTCATCGACTGTGTTGCAACAAATATACACTAGTTACCAGTTCAGCAGTACGTATTTTCGCGATTGGCTGATAATCTAGAATCTAGTATCAGAGTAGGACGTCGTTGGTCAAAGGAGCATCCTTACCGCCATGGTGACGTCACACGGGTTCGGGAGCCGTCGGCATGTTTTCGGTACTCGATTCAAAAACCCATTTTTATTTTGATATAGCTTTTGAATTATTGCGAAAAAAAAGAAAACAAAAACAGTTTTGTTATAAAACTTATGTATGATCTTTCCATTTATGACAAAAAAAATGTTCATTCAAAACCTCAATTACTGGGCATTTTGAAAACGTTTATAAAGAAGAGAGACAAAACGTTTCTCAATAGTATTGACGGCTAGGCGCAAACTAAACACATAGTGCGAATAGGGATTACGTTTTGCGTGCATTTTTCGCTAGCGGTCAACCGCACGGCTGCATAGTGCGTATGCGTCCTTAGAGGACTAATCGGTGACATTTGCAGATTTACAGAGTTGCCACATGTTCTTCAAAAAAAAAAAATCAGTCCCGTCATGGCCGACTTTACTCACTAGGCCGGAGCATTGAAATATGGCAACACTGAATCGAGAGCCGAGCTTGTGTCATTAGTGTAATTCTTCTAGAGTAAACAATAAGATTGGAAGGTGATTTTTTAATGTGTTTCTAATTATTTACCTGCACAAACGAAACTATAAAGATACAAAGATGCCTGCAAAGTGTGTAGTACCAGGTTGCAATAGCAATTGTGCTTCCAGTAGCGGACATACCAAACCATGGCCGAACATAACCTTCCAGAGTAAAAAGAACATTGCAAGGTGATTTTTAATGTGTTTCTAATTATTTACCTGCACAAACGAAACTATAAAGATAAAACATGCCTGCAAAGTGTGTAGTACCAGGTTGCACTAGCAATTGTGCTTCCAATAAAGGACATAAACAGAAGTGGGTGAACGGTATTCCTCGTAAGGGCTGGATATATTTATAAGAATAAAGACAATACTTTACAAACATTTCAAAGGATAAGACCTATTTTAAAGCACAAGGTGGTACCTACAATGTTTTCTGGACCTCCCAAAGATCACCGAAAAATACAGTTAATAGAACTCATCTGGGCATGCATCTGGGCATACCTACAAAAAGATTTGATAGTGAAAGGGAATCAAGACCAGCAAGAATGGCTTCTCAGTGACCTAATAGTGAATTTTTCTAGCTCAAGTGACAATTTACAAAGTAAATTGAGTGTTCATTTAAGTGGAAGTGGAGGTGGCCGCAGGAAACAGGTTGCGTTTATTTTTATTTTGTGGTGTCTGACTGTGATGAAACAGACATCAGATGTAAGTGGTATTAGTAGTAGTAGTTCTAAAAAGTATTTTTCTTAATTTATTAACCCAGATGAACTCTAATACATATAAAATGTAATAATTATTCTGAAACTATAGGGCCACTATTTGACAGCTAAGCCACGTTGCCACATCTAAGGCTCCGGCCATGGTCCCGTTAATTTATTGTCAGACCTCGTATAGCGCTGAATATATCAGAAGTAATGTATGTGTAACCTGATAGCGAATGCAATGCAATCTTCTCGAGTGGCAAAATTAGCGGCAGGTGTATAATAGTTGTGTATTTTCCATAGGTAAACATAATAATGCTAATGAGAGTAATTTGCTACCAGTATCCGATTACATGCATCGATATTTAGGAGTGAATATAAAGTATACGGATAACATGATAATGCCAGTGAAACCAAAATTAAATATTGTGAATCTGTAATCACTTTTAGAGCTTTCAATGTGAACCACTTAAGTAGAAGTGTTATCAATTTCTGTTTTAAGGAAGAAAAATCGATGGAAGACAAATTCCTATAAACTTAGTTATATTGTGTCTTCAATCGCTCCTTACTTTCAATAGAATCACATTATTTAGCATTCAAAAAAGTTTATTAATTTTGCGGCTTGTTCACAAAACACAGAAAAGGATTTTTTTGACAAGAATATTTCAATAGAACAACAGACTTTTCTGTTCTTTTCTGTTGTATTCAGCTGTGTTTAGTCATTTTCTATTGTTTCCCGCTGTTATCTGTTTGCTCTCTGCCGTTTTGAGCTAGCTTTGACTCTATTGGGTTGTATTTGGTCGTTTCCTATCGTTTACAGTTGTTATCTGCTTTCTTTCTGTTGTTTTCAGCTGTTTTCTGTTCTATTCGGTTGTATTTGATCGTTCTCTACCGTTTACAGTTGTTATCTGCTTGCTTTGTGTTGTTTTTAGCTGTTTTCTGCTCTTTCCTGTTGTATTCGGCTGTGTTTAGTCGTATTCCATTGTTTAGCGCTGTTATCTGCTTGCTTTCTGTTCTTATGGGCTGTTTTCTGTTCTATTCGGTTGTATTTGGTCGTTCTGTACCGTTTACAGTTGTTATCTGCTTGCTTTGTGTTGTTTTTAGCTGTTTTCTGCTCTTTTCTGTTGTATTCGGCTGTGTTTAGTCGTATTCTATTGGTTAGCGCTGTTATCTGCTTTCTTTCTGTTGTTTTCAGCTGTTTTCTGTTCTTTTCTGTTCTATTCGGTTGTATTTCGTCTTTTTCTATTATTTATCGCTGTTATCTGCTTGCTTTCTATTGTTTTTAGCTGTTTTCTGTTATCTTCTGTTGAATTCAGTTGAGTTTAGTCATTTTCTATTGTTTCCCGCTGTTGTCTGCTTGCTTTCTGTTGTTTTAAGCTAGTTTTGACTCTATTCGGTTGTATTTGGTCGTTTCCTACCGTTTGCAGTTGTTATCTGCTTGCTTTCTGTTGCTTTCAGCTGTTTTCTGTTCTTTTCTGTTGCATTCGGCTGTGTTTAATCGTTTTCTATTGTTTATCGCTATCTGCTTTCTTTCTGTTGTTTTCAGCTGTTTTCTGTTCTTTTCTGTTGCATTCGGCTGTGTTTAGTCATGTTCTATTGTTTCCCGCTGTTATCTGTTTGCTCTCTGCCGTTTTGAGCTAGTTTTGACTCTATTGGGTTGTATTTGGTCGATTTCTATCGTTTACAGTTGTTATCTGCTTGTTTTCGGTTCTTTTCTGTTGTATTCGGCTGTGTTTAGTCGTATTCCATTGTTTAGCGCTGTTATCTGCTTGCTTTCTGTTGTTATGGGCTGTTTTCTGTTCTATTCGGTTGTATTTGGTCGTTTTCTACAAAGTAGTTTTTGCATAGATATCAGAAAACGCTTGACGAACGACATTTATTCCAACATGAGAGACTAAGAAGGCAGGAAGCATCAAACAACATTGATGAAGGATACTCACATAAACATACATAAACCGAACCGAACCGAATAATCGTTTTCTGATATTTGATCGAAAACAGAAAGAAAATAGGTGTGTACTGTACAGTCAGAAAATATGTACGTACAGTTCTAACAACTTCCAGCATTAGGATCACCTGCAAACCACTTTGTATGTCCTTTGTCACATCTCGTAATCTAAGCCAGTCCTCAGATTTTATGACACTGGTTTCCAATACACTTTAGCATCATCTGAAATGGTTGGTTGCCGTAGACATTAAAAAACAGAGAAAAGCAGATTGTTCGTTAGTGTAACATCTGAAAATATCTATATTATATGTATTTATATTATGAATACCTACTTATAATGCAGAAAATCGGCATCAGCATCATATTTTTCTTATTTTATTTTATTTTTTTTGAAGATAGAATGTATACATATATACAAACACTGAACATGTCATAGTCACAATCGCATTTTCAAAGTTATTAATGTAGTCCATTGTACTTTGAGTCACAGTCAGATAACCAGTCATCCCACCCGTGTATAGGAACTTAGTAGACCCTCTTCCTCGATATGATCCACACTCTCTCTCTCTCTCTCTCTCTCTCTCTCTCTCTCTCTCTCTCTCTCTCTCTCTCCTTGATAGTGGGTGTTAGATACGTGAAAGTTGTTTTTTTTTTAATTTTATTTATTTGTTATACATATTCTAACATAATCGAACCATGGATAAATGTCATTTTAGCATATTTTAACTGAACACGAATAAAGCTACTGGTCCAAATTCCAGCCATTGTCCTTAAACGCTGTGCCGCTGAGCTTGCACCCATTCTTTGCAAACTCTTTAAACTTTCATATCAACGAGGCGTGTTTCCCGCTTCGTGGAAGATTGGCTGCTTACAACCCATCCCTAAGAAAGGCAAAAAAACTGATCCCACCAATTATAGACCTGTGGCTCTTCTCAGCATCATGAATAAGGTTATGGAGACTGTCATTAACACACAGCTCCTGAAATACCTGGACAACAATAACATTATAAATGATCGCCAGTATGGCTTCCGTAAGCACAGGTATACAGGTGACCTCCTTGCCTACGTCACTCACTTGTGGAACAGAGCAATAGACAATCATGGCGAATCCCGTGTTGTTGCACTTGATAGATATATCGAAAGCTTTCGACAGAGTATGGCATGACGGACTTCTGGCCGAGCTTGCTGCTTATGGACTACCACCTGGCCTGCGCCAGTGGCTGAATAGCTTTTTGAACGACCGATCTCTGTTTGTTGTAGTCGAGGGCTGTTCATCAGACGTATTTTCAATAAACGCCGGTGTTCCTCAGGGATCTGTCCTATTTCCTACACTGTATCTGCTGTACATCAACGAGCTGCTGGAAATAACATCCAATCCAATCTACAGCTTCGCAGATGACAGTACATTAGTGTCGTGCATGGAACCAGGCAAGCCACTATCATACCAAGAGATGGTACGTCAGCGACAGCAGCATGCCTCACAGATCAACGCTGATATCAAAACAATTGTCGAGTGGGGATTAGCAAATAAAGTACAGTTCAACGTACAAAAAACTCAGGCAACAACACTTACAAAGAAGTCTCACGATGGCTTACAAACCGTGGAAATGGAGGGTTACCCCATAGTCGAATCACCTTCCGTCAAGCTTTTGGGAATCAACATAAACAATCACATGTCCTGGCACGACCACGTCGTCAGTATTGCTAAAACGGCATCCCAGAAGCTTGGAGTTTTGTTCCGCTGCAGGAAGTTGTATACACCAGAGCAACTGCTGCTGCTTTACAAGGCACAGATCCGACCATCGCTGGAGTATTGCTCCCATGTGTGGGGATGCGTTCCGAAGCACTCTCTAAAGCTTCTGGACACTATCCAGAAAAGAGCGATTAGACTAATCGATACGCCAAACCTCACAAAGGACCTCCACAGCCTGGAACATCGAAGGAGGGTGGCTGACCTATCCCTGTTTTACAGATTCTATCACGGAAGATGTTCGAGTGAGCTCTCTCAGATAATAACACCACAGGCCGTCCGAACCAGGAAAACTAGAGAAGCTCTGCGAGCACATCCTTACCAGATCGGGGTCCTTACTCCCCGAACCAGTCTCCTCCATCATTCCTTCTTTTGGAGAACTTCGACGCTGTGGGATCAGCTGCCGGGGAATTTTTTCCCCGACGGCTACAACCTGCAAAAAAATCGTAAATGGTATAACCGTTTGCTGTAAAGATCAACAACGTGTGGGAAGTACTGAGTTAAACACCCTAGCTCCATTTTCTTATATTTTCTATCTATAATAGGACTTGCGTGGATCTAGAACCGGAGACACTTGTTTCCTGTCTAGACTCCATGAAACCAGCTAACATGTATGATGCGATAAAAATAGTATTATGATTATCATACACATCAGATCCAATTACAGGCGTCTACACTGAGAAAAAAACAGTCGGTGATCGATAATCCCTCTCGTAATAGTTTCACTAACCTAATTTCTCCCTCTGCCGTTGATACCATAGTCATGGATTGTATACAGGGTGACTCAAGCTCAACGCGTCGGGCTCTTGTGACCAAACGATACCACTTTTCGAAAAATCGACTTTGCGGGTGTATGTAGGTCGAGTTGGACTACATTTTAAAAATAATGACTTTTATACAGGGTGTCTAATAAAAGCGTGACATATAAAAGTTGTGTTTTTTTAAATAGAATACCCTGTATATTATTGCATATTTAGATTCCCGGGTGCATTTTAGTGTGACTTTATGTATCACACATGGGACTTTAAGCGAATCGTTTAGGTGCAAATCACAATTTTGGGTATAGGTAGATGTCAGAAAAAAATTGAATATCGCAGCTATTATAAATCTTAGAGGGCTGTGACCTTGCCGTGTTACTAAGCATGAAATGTGTCAGCTTACGTTAGACGGTCGAGTTCGAATTACATTTGTACTTCTTGGAGAAGTCGGTAGATCAATCAAGTAAACTCCAATCAAAGGTAACTTGATTTTTTCAAATGGGCGCAGGCAGGTTTCGTAAAAGGACGCGGTACGCGTGAACAGATCTTAAACTTAAGACAGATTATTGAAAAAGCCAGAGAGCATTATTTTCCCGTTTTTATCTGCTTTATGGACTATTCTAAGGCGTTTGATAACTTAAAGTGGCCTAAACTGTGGGAAATCCTTATCTCCATGGGAGTCCCTTACCTCTTAGTATTTCTCATACAGCAACTCTATGAGAACTTAAGATTTGCTGACGATACAACCCTTATTGCTGCTTCTCAAGAAGAACTAGTAGCTGTATTGAACGTTTTAGAACAACACAGTGCAACATATGGTCTTGGTATTAACTACAGCAAGACCAAGGTTATTATCGTAGATAGAGAGCATGACAATCATCGAGAAATAAAGTCAATAGGCCGTTGTGAGGTAGTTCAAAGTTTTGTGTACCTCGGTTCTTTGATCGACAATTCAGGTAGCTGTGAGAATGAGATTCGACGGCGCATTCAACAGGCACGGGTGGCCATGACAAAGCTTACTAAAATATGCCGTGACCATAACATCACTAAAGCTACCAAAATGTCACTGGTTCAGTCTCTTGTGTTCTCCATATTTTTGTATGCCTCGGAAACTTGGACTGTTAAAAAGGCAGATCGAGCTAGCATAGATGCTTTTGAAATGTGGACGTGGAGGAGAATGCTGAGAACGCCTTGTATCGCCCATCGATCTATTATTTCCATACTTGGATGAGCTCTAATCCAAAGAGACTATCCTCCATTGAGTCGATGAGAATGCTTACATTCTTCGGACATATTCACAGAAGCAATAATATGGAAAAACTTGTAGTTCAGGGTCACGCCCCGAGTGGGCGGCGCCGTGGCCGTTCCCCTAAGCGCTGGGTGGATACGACGAAACAGTTGCTAGATATGAGTATCAAGAGCGCCACTGAACTGACAGTAAATCGCGAACGATGGCGAGCTACAGTGCTCAAAAGTCAAAACTATTGATAATATTCGTGTCGGCAATACTCTAGCTCCGACTTAAGACACTGTGGCTATGATGATGATATACAGAGCTTAGTAACTCCAAAATGTTATTATTGAGAATGTGTGGTAAGTGGTGGGTCAAGCAACTTGATGCCTTTTTTTATTATTTTATTTTTTTTATTTTCGCCAGATGTGAACGTTGTGTTTGCTATTGTGTACAGGTTGCGCGAACGCATCATTATTAATAGGAAAATTAAATGTCTAGGTGTAAAGTGTTAAACCTTGTTGAACACCTCCGCGATGTTGGCGCCGGATATTTTTAAAATTCAGTGTGAAATTCGTTGGCAAGCAAATAATACAAAATTATTTATATTATTTGGCAGCAGAATTCCGAATATTCATGAACCATTGGTTATCGCGCTGCACTGTAAAATAATCTAGCCATACAAATTAATGAACCAGGCATAACGTTCGTGGAAAGTTAGTAAAACGTTTGCTATGTAGAACAGAAATCTTTGAACGAACACTGTAATGCTATACAAAAAGATGTAATGACGTAAATCACATGCGTCGAATAAAATAAATAGTATAAAGTTTGACTGCTAGATCATCTCTTTCCCAGTAATGCTCTTCTTAGAAACTGATTTCTGCGCCACAAGAATGTGACTTTGTTATGGTCACATTAATGTACGTTGTGGCAAAGTTTACGGAATAAATATAAGTTGGATCACTCTCCGTCGCCACTTTGAAGATCTCACACCAAAGCGATGCCGCGGCCGCACGCGCCAGTTAGTTTTTGCGTTGGTTTTTGCCCAAGTACGAGGGTCTTTTAGCGGGGACTTGCTAATGCCTGGGTTGTGCGTATATACGAGGGTCATTGAAAAACTATGTATTGACGGCCGATTTAGACATACAAATACAAATATAACGTTTATTTTGCTAATGCACTAATTTATATAAATGGATATCAAAAATAAAGCCTACTAAAACTATTACTAATGAATCTTAAATGATTTCACAAATTGTAGCTATTTCTTAGATAAGTAAAAACTGATGGTTCAAAGGTGCTGTAGTATTTTTACTTTAATGTTTTGTTTATTGGGCTTATTTTTGAGATCACAGTTTATAAATTTTATGGTATAGTATATGAACTCGTATGTACAATTTTAAGAGACAATTAGTGGAAATGCTTTACATGGATGTGAATAAATTATTTTTGACATTTTGCTTTTCAGTGTCATTCCAATTGCTACTGTAGAAACTAAATTGTTAAAGATATCAATAAAAATATTTTCGAGCTCTAAAATATAATTTACAATGTACCTGGTTAGTGTGGTAAGACCATTGAATGAATATTTTGTCTCACTATACGCTTTTAGCGTGATACAATCCTTCAAGTACCTGTAGCTCTTGAACTAATCACTTTAGACCCCAAGTGTGCTAGTTTATTGGAATTGTTTTATTGGGAGGAACAATTTTGAATTGAATATCACGTGACCAAAAACAAATACCTCATTGAGTACAATGACAAAAAAAGACACAACATCTGCTCTAATTTACATGTACAAAATTATAATTCTCTACTACTGCCCAGTTCCGACATATTTCTTATCTTAATCGTCGTGGGATACCCTGTATTTATATTCCTTACATTTCAAGGTTTACCACAAAATAAGGATGGATCTAATTGTCATTCTCCAACCGTTAATAAATTTAAATTGATTGGTAATATCTTTTCTCGTGAAATTGATTACTCTCAAACTTCTAAAAAGATTATCCATTTCCTGCAAGCAAATCCGAAATAACAAATACCGATATTTTTGAGACACTGTATAGACTTCGCGTTAAACACGTTCAACTTCTACTTTGCGCCGCCCCGTATCTCCCGGCTGACGTCGGTACACCGCTAGCGGTGTACCGGGGAGACGGAGCAAGGGGCAGGCCGTTTTGATATTTTTGCGGAGTGATCCAACTTATATGTATTCCGTAAACTTTGGTTGTGGTCACATTAATGTACCGCGTAAGGAGAGGGTGGGTAACCTGGCTGGGATATACAGGGTTATTCACGTTATTCGACACGACGCATTATTGCTAAAGTATTTGATAAAAAAGAAAATAATAATTTCGGATGGATAGCGACCCATAAAGACCACAATTTAAAAATATTTTCATGTTATACAGGATGTCCCAAAAACACGAAATGTATCAAAGTTATGTTTTTTTTCAATGGAACACTCCGTATATTATTGCATATTCAGATTCCTTGGTAAATTCTAGTGTGACTTTATGTATCGTACATGGGACTTAAAGCGAACCGTTTAAGTGTAAATCACCATTTTCGGTATAAGTAGATATCAGGAAAAAAATGAATATCGCAGAGACTATAAAATTTGGAAGGCTGTGATTTTGCCGTATTACTAAGCATAAAATGCGTCAGCTTTGGTGAGACTATCAAATTTAAATTACGTTTATGCTTGGAGAAATTGGTCGATTAATTAAGGAAACTTCGATCAGCGATAACTTGATTTTTTCAAATGGGAATGCCTAATTTTTTATATGGTTAAACGTAGAATTTGATAACCTTTCTAACGATATAAGGTTGTCATTATCAATCTCTGGTAGTTTTCGTTTAATTTTAAATTTTCGAACAAATCGGCGTTTTGCAATTTTCCTACCTATTAGCAACGTAGCAGGCCATGAAATATAAACAAAAACCTGTTCAGGTAGAAGAAAACAACTAACTTAGCAGGAACATACACACGAACTAGACTAAAGGGACAAGATTATAAAAATTACTCACAACATAGTCTAGTAGGGCAAAAAGTGGCGCACTTGCCTGGTTTCACTACTCCGTTTGCGTTTTTGAACAAATCAGATCAACACGAGGATTATCATAAGCTTCAAAAATGGAATCTCATTTTTAAGCTCTATTTTAATCGATCACTATACATACAATTCTTTTTACACCAACGATCTCAAATTTATTTAGAACAAATCATCGTCTCATTATAAGAACGAAGTACAATAAGTGTTTCTTATTACCGTTTGTTGCTAACTCTGTGTTCATTGTACTAATGTGCCTTATATAAAAAAAAAAGGTTGCATAGTTTACGTTTGTGTGAAGTTTCCGTGACTTGTGATGCTTTTCCCCGTGGTTAAGTTTGAATTTCTGATCTGAGGAGTTTTATGATTTTTCGTAAGAGTACACTGAAGCTGAAGGCTTGTATACACGTTTAGTTTGATGAATTTGTGGTTCTTGGTTTTTTAGTCCGGCGTCGCTTAGCCTTGGTAGCCCCGCCCCTTCGCGATATGGTAGTGTCTTCAGGTCCTTTAGGATGGGTACTCATGTCCGGTTGACTTTCTGTGTTTCTTCTTTCCTGTTGAAATTATTATGATGTTTTTGTATTTCGATGGCTTCTCTTTGAAGTCTGGCATGGTATGAAGACGTTGCGGCAAGAACCTGAGTTTCTTCAAACTTGATCCTGTGACTTCCCTCTTTAATCGCATGTTCGGCTACCTCTGATTTGTCCGTATGGCTTAGTCGACAGCTAACCTTATGTTCTACAATTCTTGTGTTTATAGATTGCTTCGTTGTTCCTATGTATACATTCCCACATGTGCATGGTATGCGATAAACCCCCAGTGTTGTGAGTGGGTCTCTTTTATCCTTCACCGTTCTCAAATATTCCTGTATTTTTCTTGTGGGCTTGTAGATGGTCGTGACGTTTTCCTTTTGTAACATTTTTCCTATTCTCTCTGTTATTCCAGGCACATAGGGTAGAAAAGCTTTTGCTATCGGTTTAGGTTCTGGTTTTGCCCTATTTCTTCTCATTGATTGTTATTTCCTTTTCTGTGTAACCATTTGCCTTAAGAGCATTCTCTGGATGTTCCAGTTCGGTGTCGAGTTCTTCTTTTCTAGCCCGTTCTGTCAAAGTTCTAATAATTCCGTACTTCTGTGATGGGTGGTGGTTTGATTCTTTATGTAAGTACCGGTCAGTATGAGTTGGCTTTCTATATACCTTGTGCCCTAATCTAACTCCTTTTCTTGTTAGAAGAACATCAAGGAAGGCGAGATTTTTGTTTTCTTCTACCTCCATGGTGAACTTGATGTTTTCATGCACGCTGTACAGGTGTTCTAGAAATTCTTCGAGCTTTTCTCTTCCGTGATTCCAAATGACAAACCTATCGTCCACGTATCTGAGCCATATCTTGGGCTTGTATTTTTTGTAATGGAGAAGGTCGAACAGGTAGCCTTGAAGAGCGCTCAATACAACATAATCAGATTTTCACCTAGGTATCAACAATTAATCATAATCAGTAATGAGCTATGCTACTGCTATTTTAAAGAATATATGTCTCCACTTTTCGCTAATAATGTAGACATATCACTGCTCCAAATTTCGATAACGCATTTATTATACTGTCGACAACTTGTTGCTAGCTGCTCTACTAGTGACGTCACCCGTACCCTACAAGAATGCGGTTCGGCCGACCTACGAATACTGCTGTGAAAACGCTGACTCGACCGGCAAACGTATTGATCGAATAAGGAAAAATTGGTATTGAAACTCGTCGTTGGCAGTTTCTGCGAGCCGAAGGCAAAGCACAAGTTGATACCTCTAATTTTAGAACGCCTTTCGCCCAAAGGGCTTATTATACAAGAAAAACAAAATCGGTTTTCTTTTCACTTTTTCGTTGCCGGTGAAAATATAGTATACTGCTATGTTTTTGATCGCGTTGCAACTAAGTCACCGCCCGCCATAAACATCTGTTCCAAAAGACTGAATAAAAAATTAAGCTTCTTGCCTCCACCTAGCCACAGGAAATCCTCTAATTTTTCGTATGTGACTTTTATCTAACATATTAAACCAAATCTATATTTACAATATTCACTCTGTTTACTATTTACTATATATTTTACAATCTCGTTTGGAGGGTCTTATTCAGTCTTATTGGCTGGCAAATTTCTCAGGCGCAGGCAGGTTTCGTGAAAGGACGCGGTACGCGTGAACAGATCTTCAACTTAAGACAAATTATTGAAAACGCCAGAGAGCATTATTTTTCAGTTTTTATCTGCTTTGTGGATTATTCTAAGGCGTTTGATAACGTAAAGTGGCCTAAACTGTGGGAAATCCTCATCTCTATGGGAGTTCCTTATCATACAGCAACTCTACGAGTCTAATTCGGCTCGTGTAAGAATTGATGGTAACCTCTCTAGTCAAACTTCAACCAGCCAAGGAGTTCGTCAGGGATGTGTATTATCTCCGATGTTATTTAACATTTACTCTGAATTTGTGATCAGACAGGTATTAGACAACGGGAATGGCGGTGTAACTATTGGCGGAAGCAAAATATCCAACTTTAGATTTGCTGACGATTCAACCCTTATTGCTGCTTCTCAGGAAGAACTAGTAGCTGTATTGAACGTTTTAGAACAACACAGTGCAGCATATGATCTTGGTATTAACTACAACAAGACGAAGGTTATTATCCTAGACAGAGAGCATGACAATCATCGAGAAATAAAGTCAATAGACCGTTGTGAGGTAGTTCAAAGTTTTGTGTACCTCGGTTCTTTGATCGACAATTCAGGTAGCTGTGAGAATGAGATTCGACGGCGCATTCAACAGGCACGTGTGGCCATGGCAAAGCTTACGAAAATATGGCGTGACCATAACATCACTAAAGCTACCAAAATGTCACTGGTTCAGTCTCTTGTGTTCTCCATATTTTGGTATGCCTCGGAAACTTGGACTGTTAAAAAGGCAGCTCGAGCTCGCATAGATGCTTTTGAAATGTGGACGTGGAGGAGAATGCTGAGAATTCCTTATACCGCCCATCGAACTAATGTTTCCATACTGGATGAGCTCGGTAATCCAAAGAGACTATCCTCCATTGTGTCGATGAGAATGCTTATATTCTTCGGACATATTCACAGAAGCGATAATATGGAGAAACTTGTAGTTCAGGGTTACGCCCCGAGTGGGCGGCGCCGTGGCCGTTCCCCTACACGCTGGGTGGATACGGCGAAACAGTTGCTGGATATGAGTATCAAGAGCGCCACTGAACTAACAGTAAATTGCGAACGATGGCGAGCTACAGTTCTCAAAACTATTGATAATATTCGTGTCGGCAATACTCTAGCTCCGACTTAATGCATTTTACGAGTTCACAACATGTCTGTTAAGACATTGTGACTATGATGAAGATGAATATACTTAAAACGATTTTGATTATTATTATTCGCCCCCCCCCTCACAATTTTTAAAGACATTACAAGTCAACTGTTTCCAGGTTATACGTTATAGGGTATTAAGTAAAGTCCCTCCATCTTTGTGTGAGCAGGAAATTTCAAGTGTTGATTTGCTGTTAGTTACTCGCTAATTTCTATATGTATCACAAATTACACAAATCTTTTTGAGAGTTTATGCCTCTAGAGACTTTTGTTCCACACTCTGGGAACTATCAAAGAGCTCCACTTTCAAAGGATCTCGATACCATTACCGCTTGGGGGCTTAAGAATATGATTAAATTTAATGCCTCCAAGACCCAGTATTGTACGCTATCAAACAAGAAGTGCCCAAGCCAACAGTGCCCAAGCCAACACCAGGTTCTAATGAACAACCAGACTCTGCCAAGGAGTCTCTCATTCAAGCTGTTAGGAGTCAACATTACAGAAAATCTGATCTGGCACGAACACGTCGCGTCAATTGCAACAGCTGCTGGTAAAAAGCTTGGGTACCTATTCAGAGCCAGAAAGTATTTCTCACCATGTAACCTCCTCACGCTATATAAAGCCCAGATAAGGCCTTGCCTGGAGTATTGCTCTCATGTCTGGGGAGCTGCTGCCACTACTACCCTGTCTATACTAGATGCCGTCCAGAGAAGGGCAATTCGACTAATTGGCGATCCGGCCTTAACGCGCCACCTTCAGTCACTTTCTCACCGGCGTGTTGTTGGTGACCTCTCACTCTTCTACCGATATTCCAACGGAATCTGCTCCTCTGAGCTATCCTCTATCATTCCGCCGCTCACTGCTCCTATCAGACGTACCCGTGCGACCGCTGCATCTCATCCTAAGACGGTCGTTCTTCATACATCAAGAACTGAGCGGTACAACCGCACATTTATTCCCAGGGTGTCCAAGGCTTGGAATGGACTGCCAGAAGATGTATTTATTGGGCCTGCGGATATTGGCCCATTCAAATCTCGCGTTAACAAACATCCCCGAACATAACCCTTTCACAGCAGCCGCGGTACTCTGGTATTTAGGCTCTGCCTGCGCGGTCTGCTCAGTTATAAAAAAAAAACGTTAATTAATAGCTGAAAGCCACCTGTTATGAAAAATTGTTTTTTATGATTTCTAACAAGAATATTACTAAATATTGGGAAAAAAGTTGAGTAATTTTTAACATAACATTTACTGTGTGAAAACCGAATGTTATTCATCTTCACTACAAGAGGGTGACGATAAAGGCGTGAACTTTCACGGTCTTTGATGCATGTTTAAGATTCATTTCATACTTCCTATTTTCTAGATCTAAGGATTAGTTCGCGAGATATAAAGTCGTGTTATGTATGCAGAACATGGAGTGCTAAACTCAATTTCGAGGAGCTGTACATGGAAGGCACATTATTATGGCTTTCAAGCCATGAAGGCTTTTTTTCAACGCGAACTAGCAAACTTTCAGGGAAACTATGTGAAATTCGTTTACTGATTCTGCGGGGCCCTCAATGGCCGGCCGTTGTTTTGAGTTGGAGGCTCAGGTAAAGAAAATCAAAAATTTTCGGATGCTCATAGATCTTCAGGTTCACCCTAAAAATCTAAAATCGTTATCTGACTTCCTACATGAGCCAAAACTCGTACCGTGTATAGTTTGAGGGTGCCAATGTTAAATTCGGCCGTTGTTTTGAGTTGGAGGCTCAGGTAAAGAAAATCAAAAATTTTCGGATCCTCATAGGTCTTCAGGTTCACCCTAAAAATCTAAAATCGTTATCTGACTTCCTATATGGGCGAAAACTCGTATCGTGTATAGATTGAGGCTGCCAATGTCAAATCCGGCCGTTGTTTTGAGTTGGAGACTCAGGTAAATAAAATCAAAAATTTTCGGATCTTCATAGATCTTCAGGTTCACCCTAAAAATCTAAAATCGTTATCTTACTTCCTATATGGGCGAAAACTCGTATCGTGTATAGCTTGAGGCTGCCAATATCAAATCCGGCCGTTGTTTTAAGTTGGAGACTCAGGTAAATAAAATCAAAAATTTTCGGGTCCTCATAGATCTTCATCTTCACCCTAAAAATACAAAATCGTTATCTGACTTCCTATATCGGCGAAAACTCGTATCGTGTATAGTTTGAGGCTGCCAATGTCAAATCCGGCCGTTGTTTTGAGTTTGAGGCTCAGGTTAAAAAAATCAAAGATTTTCGGATCCTCGTAGATCTTCAGGTTCACCCTAAAAATCTAAAATTGTTATCTGACTTCCTATATGGGCGAAAACTCGTATCGTGTATAGCTTGAGGCTGCCAATGTCAAATCCGGCCGTTGTTTTGAGTTGGAGGCTCAGGTAACTAAAATAAAAAATTTTCGGATCCTCAAAGATCTTCAGGTTCACCTAAAAAATCTAAAATCGTTACCTGGCTTCCTATATGGGCGAAAACTCGTATCGTGTATACTTTGAGGCTGCCAATGTCAAATCCGGCCGTTGTTTCGAGTTGGAGGCTCAGGTAAATAAAATCAAAAATTTTCGGGTCCTCATAGATCTTCATCTTCACCCTAAAAATCTAAAATTGTTATCTGACTTCCTATATGGGCGAAAACTCGTATCGTGTATAGATTGAGGCTGCCAATGTCAAATCCGGCCGTTGTTTCGAGTTGGAGGCTCAGGTAAATAAAATCAAAAATTTTCGGATCCTCAAAGATCTTCAGGTTCACCTAAAAAATCTAAAATCGTTATCTGGCTTCCTATATGGGCGAAAACTCGTATCGTGTATACTTTGAGGCTGCCAATGTCAAATCCGGCCGTTGTTTCGAGTTGGAGGCTCAGGTAAACAAAATCAAAAATTTTCGGATCATCATAGATCTTCAGGTTCACCCTAAAAATCTAAAATCGTTATCTAACTCCCTATATGGTTGAAAACTCGCATCGTGTATATTTTCTGGCTGCCAATGTCAAATCCGACCGTTGTTTTGAGTTGGAGGCTCAGGTAAAGAAAATAAAAAATTTCCGGGTCCTCATAGATCTCCATCTTCACCCTAAAAATCTAAAATCGTTATCTGACTTCCTATATCGGCGAAAACTCGTATCGTGTATAGTTTGAGGCTGCCAATGTCAAATCCCGCCGTTGTTTTGAGTTTGAGGCTCAGGTAAATAAAATCAAAAATTTTCGGATCCTCATAGATCTTAATGTTCACCCTAAAAATCTAAAATTGTTATCTGACTTCCTATATGGGCGAAAACTCGTATCGTGTATAGCTTGAGGCTGCCAATGTCAAATCCGGCCGTTGTTTTGAGTTGGAGGCTCAGGTAAATAAAATCAAAAATTTTCGGATCCTCAAAGATCTTCAGGTTCACCTAAAAAATCTAAAATCGTTATCTGACTTCCTATATCGGCGAAAACTCGTATCGTGTATAGTTTGAGGCTGCCAATGTCAAATCCGGCCGTTGTTTTGGGTTTGAGGCTCAGGGAAATAAAATCAAGAATTTTCGGATCCTCATAGATCTTAATGTTCACCCTAAAAATCTAAAATTGTTATCTGACTTCCTATATGGGCGAAAACTTGTATCGTGTATACTTTGAGACTGCCAATGTCAAATCCGGCCGTTGTTTCGAGTTGGAGGCTCAGGTAAATAAAATCAAAAATTTTCGGATCTTCATTGATCTTCAGATTCACCCTAAAAATCTAAAATCGTTATCTGACTTCCTATATGGACCAAAAATCATATCATGTATAGTTTGAGGGTGCCAATGTCAAATTCGGCCGTTGTTTTGTGTTGGAGGCTCAGGTGAAGTAAATCAAAATTTTTCGGATCATCATAGATCTTCAGGTTCAGCCTAAAAATCTAAAATCGTTATCTGATTTCCTATATGGGCCAAAACTCGTATCGTGTGTACATCGAGGGTGCCAATATCAAATCCGGCCGTTGTTTTGAGTTGGAGGCTCAGGTAAAGAAAATCAAAAATTTTCGGGTACTCATAGATCTTCATCTTCACCCTAAAAATCTAAAATCGTTATCTGACTTCCTATATCGGCGAAAACTCTGTAACTGTATAGTTTGAGGTTGCCAATGTCAAATCCGGCCGTTGTTTTGAGTTGGAGGGTCAGGTAAAGAAAATCAAAAATTTTCGGGTACTCATAGATCTTCATCTTCACCCTAAAAATCTAAAATCGTTATCTGACTTCCTATATCGGCGAAAACTCTGTAACTGTATAGTTTGAGGTTGCCAATGTCAAATCCGGCCGTTGTTTTGAGTTGGAGGGTCAGGTAGAGAAAATCAAAAATTTTCGGATCCTGATAGATCCTCAGGTTCACCCTGAAAATCTAAAATCGTTATCTGACTTCCTATATCGGCGAAAACTCGTATCGTGTATAGTTTGAGGCTGACAATGTCAAATCCGGCCGTTGTTTTGAGTTGGAGGCTCAGGTAAAGAAAATCAAAAATTTTCGGATCATCATAGATCTTCAGGTTCACCCTAAAAATCTAAAATCGTTATCTGACTTCCTATATGGGCGAAAACTCGTATCGTGTATAGTTTGAGGGTGCCAATGTCAAATCCGGCCGTTGTTTTGAGTTGGAGGCTCAGGTGAAGTAAATCAATATTTTTCGCATCATCATAGATCCTCAGGTTCACCCTAAAAATCTAAAATCGTTATCTGACTTCCTATATGGACCAAAACTCGTATCGTGTATAGTTTGAGGGTGCCAATGTCAAATTCGGCCGTTGTTTTGAGTTGGAGGCTCAGGTGAAGTAAATCAAAATTTTTCGGATCATCATAGATCCTCAGGTTCACCCTAAAAATCTAAAATCGTTACCTGACTTCCTATATGGGCGAAAACTCGTATCGTGTATAGTTTGTGGCTGCCAATGTCAAATCCGACCGTTGTTTTGAGTTGGAGGCTCAGGTAAAGAAAATCAAAAATTTTCGGGTCCTCATAGATCTTCATCTTCACCCTAAAAATCTAAAATCGTTCTCTGACTTCCTATATCGGCGAAAACTCTGTAACTGTATAGTTTGAGGTTGCCAATGTCAAATCCGACCGTTGTTTTGAGTTGGAGGCTCAGGTAAAGAAAATCAAAAATTTTCGGGTCCTCATAGATCTTCATCTTCACCCTAAAAATCTAAAATCGTTATCTGACTTCCTATATCGGCGAGAACTCTGTAACAGTATAGTATGAGGTTGCCAATGTCAAATCCGGCCGTTGTTTTGAGTTGGAGGGTCAGGTAGAGAAAATCAAAAATTTTCGGATCCTGATAGATCCTCGGGTTCACCCTGAAAATCTAAAATCGTTATCTGACTTCCTATATCGGCGAAAACTCGTATCGTGTATAGTTTGAGGCTGACAATGTCAAATCCGGCCGTTGTTTTGAGTTGGAGGCTCAGGTAAAGAAAATCAAAAATTTTCGGATCATCATAGATCTTCAGGTTCACCTGAAAAATCTAAAATCGTTATCTGGCTTCCTATATGGGCGAAAACTCGTATCGTGTATACTTTGAGGCTGCCAATGTCAAATCCGGCCGTTGTTTCGAGTTGGAGGCTCAGGTGAAGTAGATCAAAATTTTTCGGATCATCATAGATCTTCATCTTCACCCTAAAAATCTAAAATCGTTATCTGACTTCCTATATCGGCGAGAACTCTGTAACAGTATAGTATGAGGTTGCCAATGTCAAATCCGGCCGTTGTTTTGAGTTGGAGGGTCAGGTAGAGAAAATCAAAAATTTTCGGATCCTGATAGATCCTCGGGTTCACCCTGAAAATCTAAAATCGTTATCTGACTTCCTATATCGGCGAAAACTCGTATCGTGTATAGTTTGAGGCTGACAATGTCAAATTCGGCCGTTGTTTTGAGTTGGAGGCTCAGGTAAATAAAATCAAAAATTTTCGGATCCTGATAGATCTTCATGTTCACCCAAAAAATCTAAAATCGTTATCTGACTTCCTATAAGGGCGAAAACTCGTATCGTGTATAGTTTGAGGCTGCCAATGTCAAATCCGGCCGTTGTTTTGAGTTTGAGGCTCAGGTGAAGTAGATCAAAATTTTTCGGATCATCATAGATCCTCAGGTTCACCCTAAAAATCTAAAATCGTTATCTGACTTCCTATATGGGCGAAAACTCGTATCGTGTATAGTTTGAGGGTGTCAATGTCAAATTCGGCCGTTGTTTTGAGTTGGAGGCTCAGGTGAAGTAGATCAAAATTTTTCGGATCATCATAGATCTTCAGGTTCACCCTAAATAACTAAAATCGTTATCTGACTTCCTATATCGGCGAAAACTCGTATCGTGTATAGTTTGAGGGTGCCAATGTCAAATCCGGTCGTTGTTTTGAGTTGGAGGCTCAGGTAAATGAAATCAAAAATTTTCGGATCTTCATTGATCTTCAGATTCACACTAAAAATCTAAAATCGCTCTCTGACTTCCTATATGAACCAAAAATCATATCGTGTTTAGTTTGAGGCTGCCAATGTCAAATCCGGTCGTTGTTTTGAGTTGGAGGCTCAGGTAAATGAAATCAAAAATTTTCGTATCTTCATTGATCTTCAGGTTCACCCTAAAAATCTAAAATCGTTATCTGACTTCCTATATGGACCAAAAATCATATCGTGTATACATCGAGAGTGCCAATATCAAATCCGGCCGTTGTTTTGAGTTGGAGGCTCAGGTAAAGAAAATCAAAAATTTTCGGGTCCTCATAGATCTTCATCTTCACCCTAAAAATCTAAAATCGTTATCTGACTTCCTATATCGGCGAGAACTCTGTAACAGTATAGTATGAGGTTGCCAATGTCAAATCCGGCCGTTGTTTTGAGTTGGAGGGTCAGGTAGAGAAAATCAAAAATTTTCGGATCCTGATAGATCCTCGGGTTCACCCTGAAAATCTAAAATCGTTATCTGACTTCCTATATCGGCGAAAACTCGTATCGTGTATAGTTTGAGGCTGACAATGTCAAATTCGGCCGTTGTTTTGAGTTGGAGGCTCAGGTAAATAAAATCAAAAATTTTCGGATCCTGATAGATCTTCATGTTCACCCAAAAAATCTAAAATCGTTATCTGACTTCCTATAAGGGCGAAAACTCGTATCGTGTATAGTTTGAGGCTGCCAATGTCAAATCCGGCCGTTGTTTTGAGTTTGAGGCTCAGGTGAAGTAGATCAAAATTTTTCGGATCATCATAGATCCTCAGGTTCACCCTAAAAATCTAAAATCGTTATCTGACTTCCTATATGGGCGAAAACTCGTATCGTGTATAGTTTGAGGGTGTCAATGTCAAATTCGGCCGTTGTTTTGAGTTGGAGGCTCAGGTGAAGTAGATCAAAATTTTTCGGATCATCATAGATCTTCAGGTTCACCCTAAATAACTAAAATCGTTATCTGACTTCCTATATCGGCGAAAACTCGTATCGTGTATAGTTTGAGGGTGCCAATGTCAAATCCGGTCGTTGTTTTGAGTTGGAGGCTCAGGTAAATGAAATCAAAAATTTTCGGATCTTCATTGATCTTCAGATTCACACTAAAAATCTAAAATCGCTCTCTGACTTCCTATATGAACCAAAAATCATATCGTGTTTAGTTTGAGGCTGCCAATGTCAAATCCGGTCGTTGTTTTGAGTTGGAGGCTCAGGTAAATGAAATCAAAAATTTTCGTATCTTCATTGATCTTCAGGTTCACCCTAAAAATCTAAAATCATTATCTAACTCCCTATATGGGCGAAAACTCGTATCGTGTATATTTTGTGGCTGCCAATGTCAAATCCGACCGTTGTTTTGAGTTGGACGCTCAGGTAAAGTAAATCAAAAATTTTAGGGTCCTCATAGATCTTCAGGTTCACTCTAAAAATCTAAAATCGTTATCTGACTTCCTATATGTGCGAAAACTCGTATCGTGTATACTTCGAGGGTGCCAATATCAAATCCGGCCGTTGATTTGAGTTGGAGGCTCAGGTAAAGTAAATCAAAAATTTTCGGGTCCTCATAGATCTTCATCTTCACCCTAAAAATCTAAAATCGTTATCTGACTTCCTATATCGGCGAAAACTCTGTAACTGTATAGTTTGAGGTTGCCAATGTCAAATCCGGCCGTTGTTTTGAGTTGGAGGGTCGGGTAGAGAAAATCAAAAATTTTCGGATCCTGATAGATCCTCAGGTTCACCCTAAAAATCTAAAATCGTTATCTGACTTCCTATATCGGCGAAAACTCGTATCGTGTATAGTTTGAGGCTGCCAATGTCAAATCCGACCGTTGTTTTGAGTTGGAGGCTCAGGTAAAGAAAATAAAAAATTTTCGGGTCCTCATAGATCTTCATCTTCACCCTAAAAATCTAAAATCGTTATCTGACTTCCTATATGGGCGAAAACTCTGTAACTGTATAGCTTGAGGTTGCCAATGTCAAATCCGGCCGTTGTTTTGAGTTGGAGGCTCAGGTAAAGTAAATCAAAAATTTTCGGATCCTGATAGATCCTCAGGTTCACCCTAAAAATCTAAAATCGTTATCTGACTTCCTATATCGGCGAAAACTCGTATCGTGTATAGTACGAGGCTGCCAATGTCAAATCCGGCCGTTGTTTTGAGTTGGAGGCTCAGGTAAAGTAAATCAAAAATTTTCGGATCCTGATAGATCCTCAGGTTCACCCTAAAAATCTAAAATCGTTATCTGACTTCCTATATCGGCGAAAACTCGTATCGTGTATAGTACGAGGCTGCCAATGTCAAATCCGACCGTTGTTTTGAGGTGGAGGCTCAGGTAAAGAAAATCAAAAATTTTCGGGTCCTCATAGATCTTCATCTTCACCCTAAAAATCTAAAATCGTTATCTGACTTCCTATATCGGCGAAAACTCTGTAACTGTATAGCTTGAGGTTGCCAATGTCAAATCCGGCCGTTGTTTTGAGTTAGAGGCTCAGGTAAAGTAAATCAAAAATTTTCGGATCCTGATAGATCCTCAGGTTCACCCTAAAAATCTAAAATCGTTATCTGACTTCCTATATCGGCGAAAACTCGTATCGTGTATAGTACGAGGCTGCCAATGTCAAATCCGGCCGTTGTTTTGAGTTGGAGGCTCAGGTAAAGAAAATAAAAAATTTTCGGATCCTCATAGATCTTCATCTTCACCCTAAAAATCTAAAATCGTTATCTAACTCCCTATATGGGCGAAAACTCGTATCGTGTATATTTTGTGGCTGCCAATGTCAAATCCGACCGTTGTTTTGAGTTGGAGGCTCAGGTAAAGAAAATCAAAAATTTTCGGGTCCTCATAGATCTTCATCTTCACCCTAAAAATCTAAAATCGTTATCTGACTTCCTATATCGGCGAAAACTCGTATCGTGTATAGTTTGAGGGTGCCAATGTCAAATCCGGCCGTTGTTTTGAGTTGGAGGCTCAGGTAAAGAAAATCAAAAATTTTCGGGTCCTCATAGATCTTCATCTTCACCCTAAAAATCTAAAATCGTTATCTGACTTCCTATATCGGCGAAAACTCTGTAACTGTATAGCTTGAGGTTGCCAATGTCAAATCCGGCCGTTGTTTTGAGTTAGAGGCTCAGGTAAACTAAATCAAAAATTTTCGGATCCTGATAGATCCTCAGGTTCACCCTAAAAATCTAAAATCGTTATCTGACTTCCTATATCGGCGAAAACTCGTATCGTGTATAGTACGAGGCTGCCAATGTCAAATCCGGCCGTTGTTTTGAGTTGGAGGCTCAGGTAAAGAAAATAAAAAATTTTCGGATCCTCATAGATCTTCATCTTCACCCTAAAAATCTAAAATCGTTATCTAACTCCCTATATGGGCGAAAACTCGTATCGTGTATAGTTTGAGGCTGCCAATGTCAAATCCAACCGTTGTTTTGAGTTGGAGGCTCAGGTAAAGAAAATCAAAAATTTTCGGGTCCTCATAGATCTTCATCTTCACCCTAAAAATCTAAAATCGTTATCTGACTTCCTATATCGGCGAAAACTCTGTAACTGTATAGTTTGAGGTTGCCAATGTCAAATCCGGCCGTTGTTTTGAGTTGGAGGCTCAGGTAAAGTAAATCAAAAATTTTCGGATCCTGATAGATCCTCAGGTTCACCCTAAAAATCTAAAATCGTTATCTGACTTCCTATATCGGCGAAAACTCGTATCGTGTATAGTACGAGGCTGCCAATGTCAAGTCCGGCCGTTGTTTTGAGTTGGAGGCTCAGGTAAAGAAAATCAAAAATTTTCGGGTCCTCATAGATCTTCATCTTCACCCTAAAAATCTAAAATCGTTATCTGACTTCCTATATCGGCGAAAACTCGTATTGTGTATATTTTGTGGCTGCCAATGTCAAATCCGACCGTTGTTTTGAGTTGGAGGCTCAGGTAAAGAAAATCAAAAATTTTCGGGTCCTCATAGATCTTCATCTTCACCCTAAAAATCTAAAATCGTTATCTGACTTCCTATATTGGCGAAAACTCGTATCGTGTATATTTTGTGGCTGCCAATGTCAAATCCGACCGTTGTTTTGAGTTGGAGGCTCAGGTAAAGAAAATCAAAAATTTTCGGGTCCTCATAGATCTTTATCTTCACCCTAAAAATCTAAAATCGTTATCTGACTTCCTATATCGGCGAAAACTCTGTAACTGTATAGTTTGAGGTTGCCAATGTCAAATCCGGCCGTTGTTTTGAGTTGGAGGGTCGGGCAAAGAAAATCAAAAATTTTCGGGTCCTCATAGATCTTCATCTTCACCCTAAAAATCTAAACTCGTTATCTGACTTCCTATATCGGCGAAAACTCTGTAACTGTATAGTTTGAGGTTGCCAATGTCAAATCCGGCCGTTGTTTTGAGTTGGAGGGTCGGGTAGAGAAAATCAAAAATTTTCGAATCCTGATAGATCCTCAGGTTCACCCTAAAAATCTAAAATCGTTATCTGACTTCCTATATCGGCGAAAACTCGTATCGTGTATAGTTTGAGGCTGCCAATGTCAAATCCGACCGTTGTTTTGAGTTGGAGGCTCAGGTAAAGAAAATCAAAAATTTTCGGGTCCTCATAGATCTTCATCTTCACCCTAAAAATCTAAAATCGTTATCTGACTTCCTATATCGGCGAAAACTCTGTAACTGTATAGTTTGAGGTTGCCAATGTCAAATCCGGCCGTTGTTTTGAGTTGGAGGGTCGGGTAAAGAAAATCAAAAATTTTCGGGTCCTCATAAAACTTCATCTTCACCCTAAAAATCTAAACTCGTTATCTGACTTCCTATATCGGCGAAAACTCTGTAACTGTATAGTTTGAGGTTGCCAATGTCAAATCCGGCCGTTGTTTTGAGTTGGAGGGTCGGGTAAAGAAAATCAAAAATTTTCGGGTCCTCATAGATCTTCATCTTCACCCTAAAAATCTAAAATCGTTATCTGACTTCCTATATCGGCGAAAACTCTGTAACTGTATAGTTTGAGGTTGCCAATGTCAAATCCGGCCGTTGTTTTGAGTTGGAGGGTCGGGTAGAGAAAATCAAAAATTTTCGGGTCCTGATAGATCCTCAGGTTCCACCTAAAAATCTAAAATCGTTATCTGACTTCCTATATGGGCGGAAACTCGTATCGTGTATAGTTTGAGGGTGCCAATGTCAAATCCGGCCGTTGTTTTGAGTTGGAGACTCAGGTGAAGTAAATCAAAAATTTTCGGATCCTCATAGATCCTCAGGTTCACCCTAAAAATCTAAAATCCTTATCTGACTTCCTATATGGGCGAAAACTCGTATCGTGTATAGTTTGAGGGTGCCAATGTCAAATCCGGCAGTTGTTTTGAGTTGGAGACTGAGGTAAAGTAAATCAAAAATTTTCGGATCCTCATAGATCCTCAGGTTCACCCTAAAAATCTAAAATCGTTATCTGACTTCCTATATCGGCGAAAGCTCGTATCGTGTATAGTTTGAGGCTGCCAATGTCAAAACCGGCCGTTGTTTTGAGTTGGAGGCTCAGGTAAATAAAATCAAAAATTTTCGGATCCTCATAGATCTTCATGTTCACCCTAAAAATCTAAAATCGTTATCTGACTTCGTATATCGGCGAAAACTCGTATCGTGTATAGTACGAGGCTGCCAATGTCAAATCCGGCCGTTGTTTTGAGTTGGAGGCTCAGGTAAAGAAAATAAAAAATTTTCGGATCCTCATAGATCTTCATCTTCACCCTAAAAATCTAAAATCGTTATCTAACTCCCTATATGGGCGAAAACTCGTATCGTGTATATTTTGTGGCTGCCAATGTCAAATCCGACCGTTGTTTTGAGTTGGAGGCTCAGGTAAAGAAAATCAAAAATTTTCGGGTACTCATAGATCTTCATCTTCACCCTAAAAATCTAAAATCGTTATCTGACTTCCTATATCGGCGAAAACTCTGTAACTGTATAGTTTGAGGTTGCCGATGTCAAATCCGGCCGTTGTTTTGAGTTGGGGGGTCGGGTAGAGAAAATCAAAAATTTTCGGATCCTGATAGATCCTCAGGTTCACCCTAAAAATCTAAAATCGTTATCTGACTTCCTATATGGGCGAAAACTCGTATCGTGTATAGTTTGAGGGTGCCAATATCAAATTCGGCCGTTGTTTTGAGTTGGAGGCTCAGGTGAAGTAAATCAAAATTTTTCGGATCATCATAGATCCTCAGGTTCACCCCAAAAATCTAAAATCGTTATCTGACTTCCTGTATGGGCGAAAACTTGTATCGTGTATAGTTTGAGGGTGCCAATGTCAAATCCGGCCGTTGTTTTGAGTTGGAGACTCAGGTAAAGTAAATCAAAAATTTTCGGATCCTCATAGATCTTCATCTTCACCCTAAAAATCTAAAATCGTTATCTGACTTCCTATATGGGCGAAAACTCTGTAACTGTATAGTTTGAGGTTGCCAATGTCAAATCCGGCCGTTGTTTTGAGTTGGAGGCTCAGGTAAAGAAAATCAAAAATTTTCGAATCCTCATAGATCTTCATCTTCACCTTAAAAATCTAAAATCGTTATCTGACTTCCTATATCGGCGAAAACTCTGTAACTGTATAGTTTGAGGTTGCCAATGTCGAATCCGGCCGTTGTTTTGAGTTTGAGGCTAAGGTAAATAAAATCCAAAATTTTCGGATCCTCATAGATCTTAATGTTCACTCTAAAAATCTAAAATCGTTATCTGACTTCCCATATGGGCGAAAACTCGTATCGTGTATAGTTTGAGGGTGCCAATGTCAAATTCGGCCGTTGTTTTAAGTTGGAGGCTCAGGAGAAGTAAATCAAAATTTTTCGGATCATCATACATCTTCAGGTTCACCCTAACAATCTAAAATCGTTATCTGACTTCCTGTATGGGCGAAATCTCGTATCGTGTATACATCGAGGGTGCCAATATCAAATCCGACCGTTGTTTTGAGTTGGAGGCTCAGGTAAATAAAATCAAAAATTTTCGGGTCCTCATAGATCTTCATCTTCACCCTAAAAATCTAAAATCGTTATCTGACTTCCTATATCGGCGAAAACTGGTATCGTGTATGGTTTGAGGGTGCCAATGTCAAATCCGGCCGTTGTTTTGAGTTGGAGGCTCAGGTAAAGTAAATCAAACATTTTCGGGTCATCATAGATCTTCAGGTGCTTTTCTCCTATGTTGCTAATGCTAAAGTTGCCACAATATGGTGGAGCTAGACGAACCAATCAAAAATAAGACATCCTATTGTCACCACTGTCCTCATATAGTCACTGTAGTATGAACCGTGTAACTAGCGCCCTCTATTGAGAGTCAGGTGTAAAAACAAATTTGATAGGATGTACTAGCTTCCAAAACATATACGTTTGAAATTTCATTACAATGTTGCCATTAGTTTCGGCAAAACAGTAAACAATATGTATAATTTTTTTCTTCAACGTCCTACGTCTTGAATACGGATGGCATTACGAAATCTTTTTACTAAGCAAACTCCAATTATTTTTCAGTTTTCTACCTATCCTAGCAATTCTATGAGTCTAGCTCAGCTCGTGTAAGAATTGATGGTAACCTGTCTGGTCGAACAGCAACCAGAAAAGGAGTTCGTCAGGGATGCGTATTATCTCCGATGTTATTCAACATTTAGTCTGAATTTGAGATGAGATAGGTATTGGACAACTGGAATGGCGGTATAACTATTGGCGGAACCAAAATAACTAACTTAAGATTTGCTGACGATACAACCCTAACTGCTGCTTCTCAGGAAGAACTAGTAGCTCTATTGAACGTTTTAGAACAACACAGTGCAGCATATGGTCTTGGTATTAACTACAAGACCAAGGTTATTATCGTAGACAGAGAGCATGACATTCATCGAGAAATAAAGTCAATAGGCCGTTGTGAGGTAGTTCAAAGTTTTGTATACCTCGGTTCGTTGATCGACAATTCAGGTAGCTGTGAGAATGAGATTCGACGGCGCATTTAACAGCCACGGATGGCCATGACAAAGCAGCTTACTAAAATATGGCGTGACCACTAAAGCTACCAAAATGTCGCTGGTTCAATTTCTTGTGTTCTCCATATTTTTGTATGCCTCGGAAACTTGGACTGTTAAAAAGGCAGATCGAGCTCGCATAGATGCTTTTGAAATGTGGACGTGGAGGAGAATGTTGAGAATTCCTTATACCGCCCATCGAGCTAATGTTTCCATACTGGATGAGCTCGGTAATTCAAAGAGACTATCCCCCATTGTGTCGACGAGAATGCTTACATTCTTCGGACATATTCACAGAAGCGATAATATGGAGAAACTTGTAGTTCAGGGTCACGCCCCAAGTGGGCGGCGCCGTGGCCGTTCCCCTACACGCTGGGTGGATACGACGAAACAGTTGCTAGATATGAGTATCAAAAGCGCCACTGAACTGACAGTAAATAGCGAACGATGGCGAGCTACAGTTCTCAAAACTATTGATAATATTCGTGTCGGCAATACTCTAGCTCCGACTTAATGCATTTTACGAGTTCACAACAGTTCTGTTAAGACATTGTGACTATGATGATGACCTATCCTAGAGACGTGGGTCACCTTTTTTTGGAACACCCTGTATTTTACGCACGTCAAAGGACCGCCAAGCGATGATCCTTCTGTCATGTCTATGGTCGGTGAACTAAATAACAAAAATAAGCCACTTTGCGTTAATTGTTTTTCCATCTACGTTTTTCTACGGTAGGAATCGGTATTTGGATTGAGGCCAGAAGCCAAAGACGAGAGACCGTCTGAACGTGACGACGCGCGACGTCGTGCGGCGCGAATTCGACGCGGCTGCGGGGGCGACCTTGGTGTTATGTGCGACGACCTTTACATTGAAACACGGAAATAATACCATTGCACTCGGTACGTGCGTACAGCGGCGCCGTCGTAGTTCGATTTTCCTCTCGTCATCATCATAGTCACAATGTCTTAACAGACATGTTGTGAACTCGTAAAATGCATTAACTCGGAGCTAGAGTATTGCCGATATGAATATTATCAATAGTTTTGAGCACTGTAGCTCGCCATCGTTCGCGATTTACTGTCAGTTCAGTGGCGCTCTTGATACTCAGATCTAGCAACTGTTTCGTGGTATCCACCCAGCGTGTAGGGGAACGGCCACGGCGCCGCCCACTCGGGGCGTGACCCTGAACTACAAGTTTCTCCATATTATCGCTTCTGTGAATATGTCCGAAGAATGTAAGCATTCTCGTCGACACAATGGAGGATAGTCTCTTTGGATTACCGACCTCATCCAGTATGGAGACGTTAGTTCGATGGGCCGTACAAGGAACCCTCAGCATTTTCCTCCATGTCCACATTTCAAAAGCGTCTATGCGAGCTCGATCTGCCTTTTTAACCGTCCAAGTTTCCGAGGCATACAAAAATATGGAGAACACAAGAGACTGAACCAGCGACATTTTTGTAGCTTTAGTGATGTTATGGTCACGCCATATTTTAGTAAGCTTTGTCATGGCCACACGTGCCCGTTGAATGCGCCGTCGAATCTCATTTTCACAGCTACCCGAATTATCGATCAAAGAACTACTTTGAACTACTTCACAACGGCTTATTTCTCGATTATTATCATGCTCTCTATCTACGATCATAACCTTGATCTTATTGTATTCAATACCAAGCCCATACTCTGCACTACGTTGTTCTAAGATGTTTGATAGAGCTACTAGTTCTTCCTGAGAAGCAGCAATAAGGGTGGTATCGTCAGCAAACCTTAAGTTAGATATTTTGCTTCCGCCAATAGTTATACCGCCATTCCAGTTGTCCAATACCTGTCTCATCACAAATTCAGAGTAAATGTTAAACAACATCGGAGATAATACACATCCCTGACGAACTCCTTTTCTGGTTGCAGTTTGACCAGACAGGTTACCATCAATTCTTACACGAGCCGAATTAGACTCGTAGAGTTGCTGTATGAAAAACACTAGGTGATAAGGAACTCCCATAGAGATGAGGATTTCCCACAGTTTAGGCCACTTTACGTTATCAAACGCCTTAGAATAGTCCACAAAGCCGATAAAAACAGGAAAATAATGCTCTCTGGCTTTTTCAATAATTTGTCTTAAGTTTAAGATCTGTTCACGCGTACCGCGTCCTTTCACGAAACCTGCCTGCGCCTGAGAAATTTGCCAGCCAATAAAACCCTCCAAACGAGATTGTAAAATATACAGTAGAACCTTACTTGCATGAGAGATTAACGAAAGTAGGCGATAATCGTCTGGATTTGTTGGAGATCCCTTTTTATGAAGTGGAACAAATATTGATGTGCACCATTCATCTGGCCAAACACCGGAGGACCAGACACTTTTACAAATATTATGTAAAAGGGAGATGCCGTCGTCACCCAAGCATTTCAACGTTTCAGCAGAAATAGCATCAGTACCTGTAGCTTTGTTAGTTTTTAGCTTGTTGAGGGCGTGTTCCACTTCAGACAAAAGAATATCCGGTTCGTGTTCAAAATCCAATGAGAGGGCCTGAGGGCCATCCTCATGGTACAGGATTTCGCAATAATTTCGCCATACCTCAATAACCTCATGCAAGTTGCTAATTAGCTCTCCCTCAGGATTTTTAACAGCCCAAGATTTGGGTTTAAAATCCCGACTGAGGCATTTGACCTTAAAAAACATCTCTATCGGATGGTTAGTATTGGCAATTACCCAAAAATCAACAATGTACAAATAATAATAATAAACGACTTTTATTAGGGCGAAATTCAGCCACAGGCTATTCTTACAAATGGACGTACAACAAGTGGTGAATGAATTTGTGGTTCTTGGGTTTTTAGGCCGGCGTAGTTTAGCGTTAAAGCTTGACGTTTTGCCACCACGAGTGGATGGCATCTTCAGAAGCTATTTCACTTCGGCGACTTCCAAAATACTGACGGCTGGTGGATCTACACTTGTATTTATACTTGCTAATGGTGACGTGGCCCAACCAGGTAACGTTGGTAGCCCCGCCCCTTCGCGATATGGTAGTGCCTTCAGGTCCTTTAGGATGGGTACCCATATCCGGTTGACTTTCTGTATTTCTTCTTCTCTATTGAAATTATTGTGGTGTTTTTGTATCTCGATGGCTTCTCTGTGAGGTGTGGCATGGTACGAAGACGTTGCGGCAAGAACCTAAGGATCAAGTTTGAAGAGACTCAGGTTCTTGTCGCAGACTTTACAGAGAAGCCATCGAAATACAAAAACATCATAATAATTTCAATAGGAAAGAAGAAACACAGAAAGTCAACCGGACATGGGTACCCATCCTAAGGGACCTGAAGACACTACCATATCGCGAAGGGGCGGGGCTTACCAACGCTACCTGGTTGGGCCACATCACCATGAGCAGGTATAAATACAGGCGCAGATCTGATCCACCAGCCGTCAGTATTCTGAAAGTCGCCGAAGTGAAATAGCTTCTGAAGATGCCATCCACTCGTGGTGGCGAAACGTCAAGCTTCAACGCTAAACGACGCCGGCCTAAAAACCCAAGAACCACAAATTCATTGCTCGATGGTCGCGAAAGCCTTACACACTAAACAAGTGGTGAGATAGACTAATAGCAGTCTCAATAGAAAATGACTGTGATTCAAGCGGCATGTTAGCTGAAAGGTCTTATCTGTTGCCAGCTGTTTCTCGCGATTTAAATCATCCCTTATTCAGGCACTGAGATTCTTATATGAGCTAAGGCTTCACTTACTCTATCACATTCCGTGCAACTATCATCGACAAATAATAGTAGAAGATCCGAATATGAAACGACCTTCACCGAACTGGTTAATGGATGAAAACATTTTATATTAAATTTAATATGTTAAAAAACATATCGCGAGTGGTTTGGCTGAAAAATTTCAGTCCAGGATATGATTAATTAAATATTGAAAAATTAATTTTTTTAAACATTTCAGTGGTTTGGTTAATAGACAAATCACATACCAATCGAAAGTATGAAGCCCGTAGAATACGCAAACGTTAGATTGGCTACGTTTTTCCCGTCCCAACTATAGGGTAGGCAGGTATAAACAGGTAAATCAATAATAGTAATTTGCACCGGTGTGGTTAATGCATGAAACTTATATCAAAATAAAAATAATTTTATTGCAAACAGGTCGATATAGAGCTGTCTGCAAGAAATCAGTCTGGAATTCCGGTTGTCGAATTTTAATGATCAAAATATTGCTGCCAGTGAATACGTGCGCCAGAGAGGTCCGAGCGAACTATCCCGTGTATTAACAAAGGACTTACCCTGTGTTTGTCAAGTTAATTAATGATTTACTGATCGGTTGTGTTCCCGAAATTAATTAAATATTCTAATGAAAGCAACATGTTCGATTTTTCAAGGCTTGTCCCTCACTGATTACGCCCATGCTACTAGCAGTAGCGTAAGTCCTCTCTAAACTGGTAGTGCTGGTAGCTGTATGTTATGATTTGCTTTCATTGGGATATCTGGAAATTCGTGGCACATTTACACTACATTTCATTGAAAACAGAACGCTGTGATTAATTACCTCACTTCAAAATACAAAGGTCTGCCACACAGAGTTAACATCTCTAAAGGGAGCCTAATTTGAATATTGGCCAGCCAACATCTATAGCGCTATTGCCACTCTTCTTCGTCCGCTTAAGGACCTTTCAGTTTCTTCAAAATCTAGCAGTTTCCGTAGTTTGAATACATGTTCCTCAAAGTATTTAACCGGGTATTTTACTATACATTCCAATATGCTTGCAATGTAACTGATTTACATGAAGATAATTTGTATTCATTTAACGAAATCTCAAAAATGGTAAATTTCATAGCGGAATGTCGCAATAACCTCTAATATGTCGTAAATCTGGCAACCTACAATCGGCGTCCCATAAAGCTGTCATGTGGCTGTCATTGTAGTTGTGGTTATTGCGTATGTTGAGATTTTTGTTGTTTTAGTGTATATTTGAGTGACTTTGTGACTATTTGTGGTGTGAATTAAATTATTTATGAACAATATTGTCATAATTGCATGATGGGACGAAATAAAAAGTGCATAGTTTGCTGCAATAGCGACGAATCGGTGAACACCACTTATCATAGGTTAGTATAGGTTTTGTTTTGGTTTTCAGTAGCGTAAAATATGGGGAAGCACTTCATGGTAATAATAAATTATCAACTGTTACAATCAAATTATAATAAGAATAACTCTCTGAGTATAGCTTTACTAATAATAATTGTACCAGTTTGTAGCATCATAGTAATAATTGAATCTATTAATGAACATCCAATTTTAATATAAAGTCGTGCGCCACTGGTAATGCCCTTAAGCTGTCAAAATTTCCGGTACATGTTGGCTGGTCAGCGACCTGTGCATTTTGTTGTTTACATTCCCTCTAGAGATGTTAACTCGGTGGTCTGCCATGTATGATCTTTGACCCCTCAAAAGATCGAATATCAAACACACACTCATCAATGCAGGTTGATTTTGTCAAATTAAGTCTGAATAAATTATGTACTCAGTTTGATTTTGGCTTGATCATTGATGAGTGGGCATTGATGTACTAAGATCTCAATAACATAAAAATCCGTTTAACTCAAACAGTAATTATGAATTAATTTTTGCTTCTTTTTCAGGTAATGAGTGACTAGTATCAAGCTTGCTGAAATCAGTGTTCGCAGTGGTAAGGTATTTATCATCATATCATATTATACTCTTGCTACACCTTCACCAGTCAATATTAGATTCAAATTAAGTTAGTTTTTTCGAAACTACCTATAATTTATAGGATTAGGAAAGGTGTATAAAAAAATTCAAAATCCACAGCTTTGAAGGTATTCATTCCAGTACAAAAAAAATTAATGTTGGTAATCTGCCAACTAGAAAACTATTAGGGATACCTAAAACGAAATTTGAGCAGTTTTTATTGTTTGATTATTTTTAAATAAAAGCGCCGCTTCTAGCACGCTTTGCAAAAATAATGCACTTTTATAACTCCACTATGCTAGTAATACGCTGATAAAATTCCATTACAACTAATGTAAATTCCGTGTTACACATTGTTATGATGCCATAATTTTAAATCTGCAGGTTACGGTTTGGTCGCGAAGGTAATTTTTGGATACCTATACATAGGTCATTTTCTTCAATCAGATGGAAGCATTTTTATGGATACCAAAGAGTTTTGATTTTCCTTCTCAAAAAGAAACAATGAAAATAATCTGGAATGGAAAAAAACCGAGTCTGGAAGATTTTTATGTAATCCTAAGTAGAAACGCGGTATCACAAAATTTCTCGACCACAGTACTCCATATTTAATTCTTAGGGCCGGTTTCGCAATGATGGGTTAACTCAAGGTTGTGTGTTGACCGGAGGTTAACCCTAGATGTCATGTTTCACAAATGGTAGTTTTCGATTTTACTTGAGGTTAACTCTGATTTAACTTGACCCCAAGAAATTCTTGAGTTAACCCCAGGTTTGCTATGACGCATGCGCATTAGGTTATGTCACTTTGGTTTTGCTATTTGCTAGGCGTTTGAAGTTTCATATTTTATCATTTACCTTAACACTTTCCATCATTCTTTTTATTTGAAATGGATGGTTATGATGTAAATGCGTATAGCAGTGATGAGGAAGCAATGAGACCAAGAATATTTCGACCTAGAATCAATTATTTTGAGGAATATGATGACCTTGACCATGACTCCTTCGTCTTTTTAAAATTTTTGTATTTTTCTTTCAGCACCTTTACAGATCTACGGCTATTATTTGCACATTTGCAATTAAATTCTACTCCTATCCTCTCCCAGGCGTTGTCTTTTTCGCGCCATGCTGTTGCACCTTTTGTTTTGCATTCTATTACATGCCTGTGCTTATCTACTAACGAAATGAACAGATATTCTTCATCTTTTGAAAAGTTGTTCGCTCTTTTTGGTTTTTCCATGCTGACACAGGGGTACATGTACGGCTATTATTTGAAAAAGGCCCCAGAAACAACTACAACGCCAAACAGTCCAGACACCAACCCAACCTAAAAATCGTTTATCTATGCCAAACACCAAGAACTGCGAATGAAATGAAAAAACGTCAGTGGAAAAAACCAAAATGAGGTTGGAAATCGCATGGAACTGACAACTCAACTAACTCATTCTTTGACAGTCTTGTCAGAAAAATACAAAATACCAGCATGAAACACCTAACGAAGGAAATAAAAAGAAGAAGAATTTTAAATATTGCGCACACAGTACCACCAACCGCTAAAAATAAAATACAACTCGCGGTCAGTTAACCCTACATCATTTTATGATTGTGAAACAACAGGCGTTCCATCGCAGGTCGAGGTTAGTAAACCGTCAGAGTGACCACTGATTGTGAAACTGGGCCTTAGGGGTTTTGTCTGACAAATTATTGAATGCTGGCGTACCATAGAAGACAGGTCTGTTCGCTACTGGTCTAGGAAAAAAGCGTGAAAACTTCTCAACTATATAGTATGGTACAACGTATATGAGAATCTATATATATAATAAATAAATTGATAATTGACTAAATTAAAACACCGTATGAGCGCTTCCTCTTATCAACCATTACGTAGGCAAGAAATATACTAAACATCGTGCGACACAAAGCCAACTCATACTGACCGGTACTTACATAAAGAGTCAAACCACCACCCATCTCAGAAGTACGGAATTATTAGAACTTTGACAGAACGGGCTAGAAAAGTGTGCGAACCAGAAGAACTCGACATTGAACTGGAACATCTAAAGAATGCTCTTAAGGCAAATGGTTACACAGGAGAGGAAATAACAAAAACAATGAGAAGAAATAGGGCAAAACCAGAACCTAAACCGATAGCAAAAGCTTCCCTATGTGCCTGGAATAACAGACAGAATAGGAAAAATGTTACGAAAGGAAAACGTCAAGACCATCTACAAGCCCACAAGAAAGATACAGGCATATTTGAGAACGGTGAAGGATAAAAGAGACCCACTCACAACACCGGGGGTTTATCGCATACCATGCACATGTGGGAGTGTATACATAGAAACAACGAAGCGATCTATAAATACAAGAATTGCAGAACATGAGGCTAGCTGTCGACTAGGTCATACGGACAAATCATCGGTAGCCGAACATGCGATTAAGGAGGGAAGTCACAGGATCAAGTTTGAAGAAACTCAGCTTCTTGCCGCAACGTCTTCATACCATGCCAGACTTCACAGAGAAGCCATCGAAATACAAAAACATCATAATAATTTCAATAGGAAAGAAGAAACACGCTACCTGGTTGGGCCACGTCATCATTAGCAGGTATATATACAGGTGCAGATCCACCAGCCGTCAGTATTTTGGAAGTCGCCGAAGTGAAACAGCTTCTGAAGATGCCATCCACTCGTGGTGGCGAAACGTCAAGCTTCAACGCTAAACGACGCCGGCCTAAAAGCCCAAGAACCACAAATTCAATTAAACTATATACGGCTGGAACAATAAAGGATGACTCAGGAGTGATGCTTACTGCGTACTACTGCTACTACTTTAATAGCAGTCTGTGAAGCCGATGCTCCTCGTATATATAGAAAATTCTTGAGATGTAAATGAACCCATTCGTGGCACGTGTATAACACCGATTCTCACTTAAAAGAAGAAACACGTTTTCGTGAGAGGTTAATACGTTCACCAAATAGCTGCTTGCATTTGAATTTGAATCTATCGCATAATAATTGTTATACCGTATCGAGTATACTTGCAGTGTAGTTTTGAAGTTGGATAGTTTATTAAAGAGTCTACAGACAGTAAAGTATTTACACTATGCTCTGCTCTAACTGCTTAATATGTGACACAGGTTCCTTTGACACCAGACACAGGCTGTTAAACACCACACAGTCTGACAACTGTCCAAATATATTTTTCACACTCGACACGTTTCTCTATTTTAGCAATTTTCAGGGATCCGGAATAGAACATAGTAACATGGACCCGTGTCTAATATTAGCGTTATATTAATGAAAGGACAATTTCGACTGTTAGTGGGGAAGCATGTTACAGTAATGAAATTAGCAAGTGACTCTTGTCTACGAAAGTTTGGATGAGTCTAGTGCTCTAGCGTATCGAATTACGTGTTCAGTTGTGAGCGAGTAAACATGGGGTAGATTTAACTATCTTTAAATAGGTAAGGGTCGGTTTCTCAATGTCCAGCTGCCACTGTCAGATCAGATTTACGTGACTTCGGAAGTTTAACCTTTTTTTTTATGGTCGGCCTCCCGCAAAGGCTGAAAGCCTATGGCGCTGTAGAAGCGCTGCGAGAGGATAAGTATCGGTTCACGTTAGATTTGAAACGCTGCAGGTTGTAGCCGTCGGGAAACAAATTCCCCGGCAGCTGATTCCACAGCGTCGAAATTCTCCAAAAGAAGGAATGCTGAAGGAGACTGGTTCGGGGAGTAAGGACCTCGACCTGGTAAGGATGAGCTCGCAGAGCTTCTCTAGTGTTCCTGGTTCGGACGGCCTGTGGTGTTATTATCTGAGAGAGCTCGCTCGAACATCTTCGGTGATAGAATCTGTAAAACAGGGATAGGTCAGCCACCCTCCTTCGATGTTCCAGGCTGTGGAGGTCCTTTGTGAGGTTAGGCGTATCGATTAGTCTAATCGCTCTTTTCTGGATAGTGTCCAGAAGCTTTAGAGAGTGCTTCGGAGCGCAACCCAACACATGGGAGCAATACTTCAGCGATGGTCGGATCTGTGCCTTGTAGAGCAGCAGCAGTTGCTCTGGTGTATACAACTTCCTACAGCGGAACAAAACTCCAAGCTTCTGGGATGCCGTTTTAGCAATACTGACGACGTGGTCGTGCCAGGACATGTTATTGTTGATGTTGATTCCCAAAAGCTTGACGGAAGGTGATTCGACTAATGGGGTGACCCTGTATTTCCACGGTTGGTAAGCCATCGTGAGACTTCTTTGTAAGTGTTGTTGCCCGAGTTTTTTGTACGTTGAACAGTACTTTATTTGCTAACATAAATCAACCGCACTATGAAGCGAATATTAGATTCGTTCCTTATGATTAGGACGTATTTAGAGGCATCCGTCCGTAGTGTAACACAGTCGCACACATTAACACTAATTCAAATTTCGAATTAGTAATGGCTGCTTCGCAAACGTCGTGTCGCAGCGTGGCGATGCTCGTTTTGATGAATGCTTGTGATATTCTGAGCGGAAATGCCGTGCGAATTTAGATGGGCGACTGGGCTTTTCCTTGAAACTGAGCGGCCTGCATGAAACGGTGTTGAATAAGGTGATTTAGGATGTAGTAGAAGATCCGAATATAAGACGACCTTCACCGAACTGGTTAATGGATGAAAAGCATTTTACATTCAATTTAATATGTTAAAAAACATATCGCGAGTGGGTTGGCTGAAAAATTTCATTCCAGGATGTGATTAATTAAATATTGAAAAATTATATTTTTTTTTTAACATTTCACTGGTTTGGTTAATAGACAAATCACATACCAATCGAAAGTATGAAGCCCATAGAATATGCAAACGTTAGGTTGGCTACGTTTTTCCCGTCCCAACTATAGGGTAGGTAGGTATAAACAGGTACATCAATAATAGTAATTTGCACCGGTGTGGTTAATGCTTGAAACTTATATCAAAATATTCCATAGTCACAATGTCTTAACAGACATGTTGTGAACTCGTAAAATGCATTAAGTCGGAGCTAGAGTATTGCCGACACGAATATTATCAATAGTTTTGAGAACTGTAACTCGCCATCGTTCGCGATTTACTGTCAGTTCAGTGGCGCTCATGATACTCATATCCAGCAACTGTTTCGTCGTATCCACCCAGCGTGTAGGAGAACGGCCACGGCGCCGCCCACTCGGGACGTGACCCTGAACTACAAGTTTCTCCATATTTTATCGCTTCTGTGAATATGTCCGAAGAATGTAAGCATTCTCATCGACACAATGGAGGATAGTCTCTTTGGATTACCGAGCTCATCCAGTATGGAAACATTAGTTCGATGGGCGGTATAAGGAATTTCAGAATTCTCCTCCACGTCCACATTTCAAAAGCATCTATGCGAGCTCGATCTGCCTTTTTAAGAGTCCAAGTTTCCGAGGCATACAAAAATATGGAGAACACAAGAGACTGAACCAGTGACATTTTGGTAGCTTTAGTGATGTTATGGTCACGCCATATTTTAGTAAGCTTTGTCAAGGCCACCCGTACCTGTTGAATGCGCCGTCGAATCTCATTCTCACAGCTACCTGAATTGTCGATCAAAGAACCGAGGTACAAAAAACTTTGAACTACCTCACAACGGCTTATTGAATTTATTTCTCGATGATTGTCATGCTCTCTATCTACGACAATAACCTGGTCTTGTTGTAGTTAATACCAAGACCATATGCTGCACTGTGTTGTTCTAAAACGTTCAATAGAGCTACTAGTTCTTCCTGAGAAGCAGCAATAAGGTGTGTATCGTCAGCAAATCTTAAGTTAAATAAAATAACATATAAAATTCTTGATATAATGATAAATTGAGTGGAATGCGATGTTCTTACTATCAATAATATATCGTTCTTGCACCTAGCCCTCTGAAGATTTGTAATTAGTTTCATTTCGACTCAAAGAATAAGTTTTCCCTACGTTCTTATAATATGTCCATTTCTATTGCAAATTTTCAGAGCTGTACTTCATCATTTATTATGCGAAAAAAAATGTATGGTTAACCGCCCACCCTTAATTTATACATCCATGGCGCGTTCTGATTCCTATATTCCTATGTTGCTCCTACCGAACCAGTAAATGACAAAATTTTTACTTTACCGAGGACCTTTTACTTCCCACACCGATTGGTGTAATATTGAAAAATTTGTTGTATTCGTAATGGGCTGTCCATTGATATGTGAATGAAAAACCTAGCGGCATGATACACTTTTTTAGGTCCATCCGAACGTTGCATGCTTACTATAGAAACCACGGGACTTTGTAATGTATACATACGAGTATTGTTTTAGATCGTTCTATATTGCGTAACGCGAAAATTATTGGATTGATTTCAATGAAATTTTGACACAGTATTACTACCGCAGCGAGGACGGAAAACGCGTATGTTTTGGAAAAATCGGGTCAGTGGCGGCGCAGCAATAATAAAAAAATAAAAATATGAAACCAGCTCAAACTTTGTGGCGTTTTACGGGTTCCTGGTGATTTTCATTTTTTTTTTTGGGTGGGCTGAAATCGGGGCGGTTGGGGTGTGGGGGGTAGTAAAACTGAAAAATTTGTTTATTGTATTCATAATAGTCCGTCTATTGACCTGTACAAGAAATACCTAGCGGCATATTACACTTTCTTAGGTCTATCCGAACATTGGTTTGCCTATTACAGAAACCAATTTTGTGATATAGTGATATGCACATATGAGTTTTGCTTTATTTCGTTCTATGTATATTGCGTAAAGCGAAAATTATTGAATTGATGTTAATAAAATTTTGACACAGAATTATTACCGCTGCGAGAATGGAAAACGACTCTGTTTTTGAAAAACCGTGTCGGTGGCGGCGCAGCACTAATAAAAAAAGCACAAACACCAAATCAGCTCAAATTTCGTTTTTAGACGGGTTGGAGACTCTTGATCGTTTCGCATCGTCCAGTTCAAGCATGCAGAAAAAACTCTAGCTCCTAAGGAGGGAGATGCAAGAAACCATTTATACAAGGGTTTTTGTGTTGGATGTTGTTTTTGCGGGCGGATGGGCGATTTATTTAGTTGCAAGGGGGTTTTAGACCATAGCTTAATGCAATGGGAAAATAATAAACTGGTATCAGCGTAATGTGTGGGAAGTACTGAGTCAATCAACTTGACCCCATTTTTTTACGTAGCGAGCTCTCCGTCTGATACAGCGATTCCAATAAAACACCTCGCTGTTTCACGTGGCTTGGCTGCCATTGCTACGTAGTACACGAACATGATTGATAATTCTGCCACACGTTTGCGATCGATTGAAACGCAAACGAGCTATTCATTCAGCTTATCATCCAAAGAAATCCAGTACATCAAGGTATTGGAAAAGATATTTAGTCTATGGGCGCATAACACATAAATACCTAATCGCAAAGCCGTATGTTGCCGGTAGCCTATAAATCGAATTTAATCTAATCTCAAACCGCGACCTGTCCCGACAGTGGCGTTCCTGGAGAATGGCGACAAACGCGAGCGAGAATAAACAATCTTGATTTTATTCATATACTTCAATAGGTACTGATTATATTGGAAGAGGCATTGGAATGTTACATCATTATCATAGTCACAATGTCTTAACAGACATGTTGTGAACTCGTAAAATGCATTAAGTCGGAGCTAGAGTATTGCCGACACGTATATTATATCAATATAGTTTTGAGAACTGTAGCTCGCCACCGTTCGCGATTTACTGTCAGTTCAGTGGCGCTCTTGATACTCATATCTAGCAACTGTTTCGTGGTATCCACCCAGCGTGTAGGGGAACGGCCACGGCGCCGCCCACTCGGGGCGTGACCCTGAACTACAAGTTTCTCCATATCGCTTCTGTGAATATGTCCGAAGAATGTAAGCATTCTCATCGACACAATGGAGGATAGTCTCTTTGGATTACCGCGCTCATCCAGTATGGAAACGTTAATTCGATAGGCGGTATAAGGAATTCTCAGCATTCTCCTCCACGTCCACATTTCAAAATCATCTATGCGAGCTCGAACTGCCTTTTTAACAGTCCAAGTTTCCGAGGCATACAAAAATATGGAGAACACAAGAGACTGAACCAGTGACATTTTGGTAGCTTTAGTGATGCTATGGTCACGCCATATTTTAGTAAGCTTTGTCATGGCCACCCGTGCCTGGTGAATGCGCCGTCGAATCTCATTCTCACAACTACCTGAATTGTCGATCAAAGAACCGAGGTAAATAAAACTTTGAACTACCTCACAGCGGCCTATTGACGTTATTTTTCGATGATTGTCATGCTCTCTATCTACGATCATAATTTTGGTCTTGTTGTAGTTAATACCAAGGCCATATGCTGCACTGTGTTGTTCTAAAACGTTCAATAGAGCTACTAGTTCTTTCTGAGAAGCAGCAATAAGTTATACCGCCATTCCATTCCAGTTGTCCAATACGTGTCTCATCACAAATTCAGAGTAAATATTAAATAACATCGGAGATAATACGCATCTCTAACGAACTCCTTTTCTGGTTGCTGTTTGACCAGACAGGTTACCATCAATTCTTACACGAGCTGAGCTAGACTCATAGAGTTGCTGTATAAGAAATACTAAGTGGTAAGGGACTCCCATGGAGATAAGGATTTCCCACAGTTTAGGCCACTTTACGTTGTCAAACGCCTTAGGATAGTCCACAAAGCAGATAAAAACGGGAAAATCATGCTCTCTGGCTTTTTCAATAATGTGGCTTAAGTTTAAGATCTGTTCACGCGTACCGCGTCCTTTTACGAAACCTGCCTACGCCTGAGAAATTTGCCAGCCAATAAAACCCTCCAAACGAGACTGCAAAATATATAGTAGAAACTTGCTTGCATGAGAGATTAACGAAAGTAGGCGATAATTGTCTGGATTTGTTGGAGATCCTTTTTTATGAAGTGGAACAAAAATGGATGTGCACCATTCATCTGGCCAAACACCGTAAAAGTCTACTGCATTTATTTAGATGTATGTCTTGTCAACTTCCTAAAACGACAACAGAAGGATGCACCAAGATAAAAACAGAATAATCAAACAGTAATTTTTACTGTTTCGTCTGAACATTTATTTTATACTGACATAACAAACGTCATCAAAAATATCGTTAGTTGGTCAACCCTTTGGTTTCATAAATAAGTAAACTGTGAGCAAATAAAAGAAAATTGAGAATCATGCGATGGTTATAAACAATAAATATGATACCAACTCTGCAACAACGTAAAGTACTGTTACACGCAATGTGGAAAGAACGCTGGGCGTTGAGACTTGAGAGTAAAGTGCCAATATACGTTTCGCCGACGGTTTCCAGATTGTCAAAGGCATGTTGATCACAGTCGTGGTGTGAGTATACATGGTGTGCTCGCCAGCCGTACGAAATTGCGATCGCTCTGCGCATTGCGTCAGCAACGGAGATTTTTTGCGCAGAGAATTATTAGACGTCGTGATACCACGACGCGTTTAATCGCGTTTTAGATAGAATCGCTGACGATTTTTGTTTAATTTACTTTGTATTCCTTATTTTGAGTTATAGAAGACTGAAATTAGTATACATAATGCCAAATTGTGCAGTTGTCGGTTGTAAAAACCATAGTAAGATGAAAGAGCCAAATGTTAAATTCTATAAGTTCCTGAAAAATTAAAATTTCGCAATGCAATGAAGTAATGCTTGCCACAGAAAGGACGAAATTAATATGAAAAATGGTAATCATTTCACAAACTAGCATTAAACATTTATTAAAACTGAAATTTTTATGGTACATCCTCGGAAAATATTCACCTGCTGTATTTTCAATGAATAAATATGCAGAAGAAAGCAATGAATCGTGCCTACTTGAACCATTACAAGTGAAAAACTTAGTTTCGAGTAATTCTAACATCGAAGCTGATGACGTGTGCTTTACCCAAGAGTTTTTCAAGAACGTTCTTCTTGACAGCGATATTGTTGGGACAGAGAATGACTCAAATGATACTCATTTTTCCAACTTTACCTTTCAGAGTCCAGATGATGACCTAGATAACTTTATTTCTGAAGAACATGACCTTTTGTGTCAATTGGAAAAAAAATAAAATGCCAGACACGATTTCCAACGAGGGACTGAAATTTATTGCCGGACATGTGGTCTACAGATTCAAAAACGAATATCCTAATCTAGCTTTGGGGGCGCAAACCAAATTTCATTCTAGAGTCAGTCTTGTATATCCAAGTGAGGAGATGATTAAAGTAGCCCGTTTTGGTTGAGATAGAGTTCGATAAATTCCATGGACAGTCGCCTTCTAAACAATCAAACATATTTAAAAAATTATTAGAGATAGACCCCAGTGGAAACCATCAAATAATTCCCTGACAAAATAATATTATATCTAATACGAACGAGAATATACGTCAGGCTCAGACATTTAAACAAAAGGATTAGTTTCGAAAATTGTAGGCGTAAACTTAGGGAAAAAATGACCAAATTTACCAATAAATAATACATTTTTGTAGAAAAAGTCGTTAAATTACCTATTTTACACTTCTCTATAACATAATTGTCAAATAATTCGCTATTGAACTCCTTTAATCTATCACTTTGAAATTAAAATATAATCCATCATGTGGTATTCCCGCTAGTTCGCCGACAGAAATCTCGTTGCTGACGTCACAGCGTGCCGGCGCTCGGACGGCTGCATGCGCGTGAACACACCATGTTTATTATATGGATCACAGTAGTATACATAATAATAATAATATTTAATTACTAATTAACTGCATATATAACTGAACAGATTTATTTATAGTTAAGCTACAATATTAAATTCTTTTTTTATGCTTATTTACGTCAATGAGAAATTTGACTGATTATTTTTAGCCAACTCTTTAATGCGCAGTGTAATGAATACTAAATACTAAAGTATTGGTATAAATTATTTTAATATTATTATTTTGATGGAATTATTAAATCGTCTCAGCTTTCCAGTCCAGTGGCCAGTCGATATGGAAATTTTTTCCCCTAGAAATTGGAGAATTTCTCTTTTTTTAACTAGACTACAATAATGAAAAGTAAAATAATAAAATAATTTTACAGTTTGTGTTGTCTAAAGTAATATAGTTATTGTTCTACGCTTGAAGAAAACTATCTTTTCCACGGATATAACGATGGTGCTCAAGAAGACGAGATTGTGTTTCTGTTTATAAAAATTCTGCGACAATTTGCAATTTTCAAGATCGTTGCTCTGCTTTGCTGTAAATTATGTATTTTTTCTGTCGACGTTGGAACTGTATTATCGCTGTACATACATACATTATACCGGGAACAAAGAAATGTTTTGTTTCGTGCAAAGACGATAAGTCAGGTTGTATAGGTAATTAAAAGGCAAAGCTTTCAATATCCTAAGAGCTATGATCTAGCACCAGTAGCGCAGTATATGCAACACGGTCAACCAGTAAAATTCATAAATACTTTTTAGCAAAAAAAAATCTCACGAAATAGTTTAATAAACTCATTTATACTTATTTTTTATCAGTCAAAGAGTAAATCGTCTGACATAACTCAAAATTTTCCAGGGGGACTATTCCCTCCAAAGTTTACGTTGTACTGAGAACGAAATCAATGGCATCCATTTCCGCCTCTAGGTCTGTTTGATTTTTCCAGTTAATCATGAAAAACATCATTCTCAAAAAACGCAAAGAACTATTTACGAAGGTTTTTGTGTTGGATGTTGTTTTTGCGGGCGGAGACTATAGCTTCATCCAATGGGAACTAATGAAATGGTATCATCATTATGTGTGGGAAGTACTGAGTCAATCAACTTGACTCCATTATTTAGTAAAAATATTTAAAATCCCATATCTATAGATAAAGTATAATAAGGAGTTTGATTTATTGCTGACCTAATCCTAAAAAATAACTTGATTGATTAACACTAACTAATTTGTTGGGACTTTCTGTCAGAATTGGGTCAGAGTATTGTTCTTTGTTTCAAAATCAAATTTGGATGGATGACTGGATCTAATAAAACATGTGTATTTCATGTTTATTTGCAAAATACGTTATCGTGTATCAAGAATAACTGTCTTCAAGATTTTGTTATGTTACGTTTGAAATATTACGTGCCATAAATTATTTTGTCAATCGATCTGCTAAAGAAAAACAGCGAAAATCCTTTGATATGTATCTCTGTATATGTAATCATAATTACCCATCATTTTCTGTGTGTGTGGGCCTTTACAGCTACAAGAATAGCTTATCTATTATTGTTTCTTATACAACAGACCTTGGCGTAAACGAGAAATGTTATTGCGTTTATGTTTCTGGAATTGCTAATGTGTCACTGTACTCGCGTGTCATATACACATACAAATTCAACATTAAGTTAATATTATGAGATTATTATTTATGTATGACACTTTTCGTTCAATTTTCACACAAGTTGTGTTGATAAAACGTTAATAGACAATTACTGTTTCCATATTAATATGTTATTCCACCACATGGCCTTTTGAGAAGTAAGAAGTTACTGTATATAGTGTAATAAATCTATAACATACAGTTATCAATATAATAATTAATATTTCACCTAATTTCGAAAACACTGGACATAAAAAAACTGATAGTTTTTAGATTGGAGGCATACCTTTTTTCAATACAGCTTTCGAATATTTGGTAGTGTACAATTTTGCAGGCCATGAAAAATAAACAAAAGTCCGTTAATATGGAAGAATCCAACTAACTTAGTAGAAAGATGCAAACTAACTAGAGTAACGAGGCAATATTATGAAAATTCCTTACAACATTATTAGCTCTAACCGGATACAACAGCGGCAAGATATCTAATGTCAATGAGTAGCTGGGGTATGGCAGAAGTGTTTGTTTTTCATAGCCTACTAGCTATTGAGGTTTACTAGAGCCTGACAATTTTCCAAAACGATTAAAAATTTTGAAACAAAAGAAAAACTACCAGCGACTTTTGCTTACAGTCTAAGATGTTTAGAATGAAATTTCACATTTATTGGGATACAAAATTTAGTCATTTCCGTTCAGTTAAGTCAAAAGTGAAGATATCTCTAACTGGAGCATTCTGAACATTTATTGAAATAATTGCTAGAATTTTTTAATTACACTATGTTATAACTGTGTTTATTTCATCTAGTTTTCTACAAGCTAAATTATGTTTTACAATTCAGACTGCATTTATTTACAATAGCCTGCATCGATTTAATAATTTGCATTTTTCTCGAAAACGGTTAGTCCTATCGAGATGTACTAAGAGACCATTTTTACGTAGAAATCTCTGAACTATCATGTTCTAAAATCAAAATGCCAAAAAAATACCATTTAGAAAATGGGGTTATTTTTACCCTTAACTCCTCCCGTATGATACGCCTCTGATTAAAATTATGAAATTCTGAATTCAGAATCAGATTCAGCGTCAAAAGTTTACCCATCGTACCTAATTTCGTAATTTTGTTATGAATGGTTTCGAAAATATCGAGGGAAAACCGTCTTCAGGGTGCCCCATGCAAAGGGGCGTAGCTCCCCTAGGAAGCATTTCCGGACCCATGTTCATATGACATTTTCTGTCTATTTTTCGGAGTACTATTCGTGGTTAAAGTTTGTTAACATACTTAATTAACACCCTGTATTTAGCATCGATTTTTAGGTCCAGTTTGTTAACCCTAGTTTATGTCTACGAAGCCTATTGTCGGAGTTTTTCAGCAATGACTAGAAAATTTGACCTTTGTAGTACTTTATAAAAAATCTTAATACCTCTGAAACTAAGCACGACAGAAAGATGCGGTTTTCGGTCTTGAAACGAACAAAAAAAACATATTTGTGTTTTAGTAAGATGATCGTTTCAAAAGCACATTAGCACTAGTGTTTTTCGAATTGGCCTTCCGTATCCTTTCTTTTAGAATGTAGTGGTTAGTAATTTTTCAGACTCTCAGCTAAGAGAACTGTTTTTGTGACAGCAACCCCAAAATTTTTGAAGCTTCTGTAAATGATCTACTCTATAGCACTACAAACCCAATCCATAGTTTTGCGGATGACAGTACGCTGCATGCGGGCATTATGAGCAATAGACCGATCTCTGTGGTCGAGCTGGAACGCAGAAGACTGGCAGTGGCAGCTTCACTTTCAAAGTATCTCGATACCATTACCGCTTGGGGAATCAAGAATATGGTTGAATTTAATGCCTCCAAGACCCAGTATTGTACGCTATCAAACAAGAAGTGCCCAACCCAACACCAGGTTCTAATGAACAACCAGGCTCTGCCAAGGAGTCACTCATTCAAGCTGTTAGGAGTCAACAGAAAATCTGATCTGGCACGAACACGTCGTGTCAATTGCAACAGCTGCTGGTAAAAAGCTTGAGTACCTATTTAGAGCCAGAAAGTATTTCTCACCATGTAACCTCCTCACACTATATAAAGCTCAGATAAGACCTTGCCTGGAGTATTGCTCTCATGTCTGGGGAGCTGCTGCCCCTACTACCACCCTGTCTATACTAGATGCTGTCCAGTGAAGGGCAATTCGACTAATTGCCGATCCGACCTTAACGCGCCACCTTCACCGGCGTGTTGTTGGTGACCTCTCACTCTTCTACCGATATTCCAACGGAATCTGCTCCTCTGAGCTATCCTCTATCGTTCCGCCGCTCACTGCTCCTATCAGATGTACCCGTGCGACCGCTGCATCTCATCCTAAGACGGTCGTGCTTCATACATCAAGAACTGAGCGGTACAACCGCACATTTATTCCCAGGTATCCAAGGCTTGGAATGGACTGCCAGAAGATGTATTTATTGGGCCTGCGGGTATTGGCCCATATAAATCTCGCATTAACAAACTTCCCCTAACATAACCCTTTCACAGCAGCAAGCGCGGTACTCTGGTATTTAGGCTCTGCCTGCGCGTTCTGCTCAGTTATAAAAAAATAACAGGAATCTCCTGTATATCCCATCACTCAGAGTCAGAATGGACATTCAGCACACGTGCTTGCATGAAATGCATTTGTTTTTAGATATATGCTGTTTTGGACAGAACATGCAGATTCTGTATATTGCTATTGGAATAAATCGAAAATATAATTTGCCTTGGTGCAATAACGCTTTAGCGGTCGGTCGACTGTAACGAACTTGCGACCATTGAAAATTGATTCATTCTGTTATTACGCCCGTAATAACAATTATTCTAGGTGGACCAATGACAATAGATCAATAACGTTACAGTTTGGGCACGAAGCTATAAATTAAAACAAAAAAACTTTAAAAAAGCTTTTATTTAAAGGTTCTAAAATAAAAAGAAAATAAAATGTTCCTTTAGAGTGTTAACTATCAACTTATAGCCTCATTATACACAATTTATATGATCATAAAAGCTTGTAGCGAGGTAAGTACCTATGGGAATTCAATTAAACTGAAATTTTAACACACATTAAATTTGGCAGACCAAGTTAGTCAATTGAATAGGTACTAGCTAATTTACGCAAGTATTTCGCGCGACTAGCTTTTATGATCATATAAATTCTGTATAATGAGGCTATAAGTTAATAATTAACACTCTAAAGGAACATTTTCTTTTCTTTTTTTTAGAACCTTTAACTAAAAGCTTTTTTTAAAAAAGTTTTTTTGTTTTAATTTATTTTTTACTTTTTAGTTATTAACTTGCATCTATATCAAAAAAAAATTTCATTTAATCTCGGCAAGCCCTTTTATTTGATACCCATATTGGATAAGTGCATTAAAAAGAACTATTTCGCCATCTTGGATGGTCCATCATAGTTGCTTTAGAATGACGTCATATTATTTTTCGAGTCACTGTGCAAAGACTCTCTTCTCTCAGGTCGTAAACAAGGTTCACGCAGTGATAAAAGAATTCACCGACTTTGAATAGTATATTTTCTCCAAACTCTTAACAAAACACATCATCGCATTATATCTAAAAATACATATTTGCCATCATTTGAATAACAGCTCAACCTCAACGGCCTATTGACTTTATTTCTTGATGATTGTCATGCTCTCTATCTACGATCTTAACCTTGGTCTTGTTGTAGTTAATACCAAGACCATATGCTGCACTGTGTTATTCTAAAACGTTCAATAGAGCTACTAGTTCTTCCTGAGAAGCAGCAATACGGGTTGTATCGTCAGCAAATCTTAAGTTAGATATTTTGCTTCCGCCAATAGTTATACCGCCATTCCAGTTGTCCAATGCCTGTCTCATCACAAATTCAGAGTAAATGTTAAATATCAATCGTCATAGCTATTTTTAATTTAGATGCTGCTTTAAAAAATTGGTTAGAAGTGCATCCGAACCACTCCTCAGATTCCGTAGCCATGGAATTTTTAACCCTTAGGCCCAGTTTCACAATCATTGGCAACCTCTGGTAGTCGCTTAACCAACTAACCAACAGATGGAAGTTAACCAGTAGTTATCTGAGAGCTCTGTTTCACAAAGAAAACCAATGGTTGAACTTATTCATTTTAAAGTTGGCACCACGGAATGGTGTCAGAGCACTGCCATAATGGTGTTCCGTGAATAAAAGCTAACCCTTTGACAAAGAAACCTAACCTTTCTTTTCATATTTTTGATTTATAATGTCATTACAGAGTATAATCAAAAACCATCGACGTCTTAGACGTCAGTATCAAAATCCATGTTTTTATAACCTCCAAAGTTGTCATCGATTGACCACAATAAACGTCAAGATAACCCATACCGCATCCTTGGGTTAACATAACTACTGGTTGACCAGAGCTTTTGACGTATACCGTCGATTGTGAAATGGATTATTTTCGCTAACCACTAGTTTTATTTTGACCACCAGTTAACTAACGATTGTCAAACTGGGCCTTAGAGTCCACCCATTGGAGGACTTTGTGCTACACTCTCTCAAAAAAAGTACCTATATGCCGAAGATTCAGCAGAACTGGCGCCCGCACAACTGAAAACTTTCAAATTATTTGTGAAAAGTAAATTTAAAACGTGGCTCACATCATTTTGCAATAGCAGTGACTCAGTTTTTCAGATATACTTTTTTTAAACACTGAAAATTTATGATTTCATTCAGTATACTTAAAGTATGAGTCGAACGAATTATATGGAATTACGATATGTTAGTGAATTAAAAACGGTACATTCATCCACTCTAAACGATAACATGTTGAAAGTGCTGAGCAATCAGTGTATATGCATTTTTTTGAAGCTGCACAAGTATTTGTATAGTACTGTCGCTGTATAACTATTGGCGGAAGCAAAATATCTAACTTAAGATTTGCTGACGATACAACCCTTATTGCTGCTTCTCAGGAAGAACTAGTAGCTCTATTGAACGTTTTAGAACAACACAGTGCAGCATATGGTCTTGGTATTAACTACAACAAGACCAAGGTTATTATCGTAGATAGAGAGCATGACAATCATCGAGAAATAAAGTCAATAGGTCGTTGTTAGGTAGTTCAAAGTTTTGTGTACCTCGGTTCTTTGATCGACCATTCAGGTAGCTGTGAAAATGAGATTCGACGGCGCATTCAACAGGCACGGGTGGCCATGACAAAGCTTACTAAAATATGGCGTGACCATAACATCACTAAAGCTACCAAAATGTCGCTGGTTCAGTCTCTTGTGTTCTCCATATTTTTGTATACCTCGGAAACTTGGACTGTTGAAAATGCAGAGCGAGCTCGCATAGATGCTTTTGAAATATGGACGTGGAGGAGAATGCTGAGAATTCCTTATACCGCCCTTCGAACTAATGTTTCCATACTGGATGAGCTCGGTAATCCAAAGAGACTATCCTCCATTGTGTCGATGAGAATGCCTACATTCTTCGGATATATTCACAGAAGCGATAATATGGAGAAACTTGTAGTTCAGGGTCGCGCCCCGAGTGGGCGGCGCCGTAGCCGTTCCCCTACACGCTGGGTGGATACGACGAAACAGTTGCTAGATATGAGTATCAAGAGCGCCACTGAACTGACAGTAAATCGCGAACGATGGCGAGCTACAGTTCTCAAAACTATTGATAATATTCGTGTCGGCAATACTCTAGCTCCCACTTAATGCATTCTACGAGTTCATAACATGTGTGTTAAGACATTGTGACTATGATGATGATGTCTCTGTATTCACTTTTTTAACATTTGTATCGTTCACTACAAGCTTTCTTGTCAGTGTTATATTTCAGCCGATTTGGACGACATCCAATAGGAAAAATGTATCTGCAGGATTATTTTACTAATTATATATCCATAATTCTAATTTCAAGATTTATCTTGAAATACATAAGGCAGGTGCTGGTCCAGACGGTTTTGACACTCGGTTAGACGTTTATAGGTCAACAGATGAAGGTGTGAAAGCGTGTATTAATGTTCTCTTTTCGCTAATGAAAACCACATTTTTTTTCTCATAAACTGGCTAGAGTATTACATATAATTTATCTAATGTTTTGAAGACTAATTTCGCGTTTTTTTTTTTGCTATACCTGTACCTCTGACCGCGCCAGTACCAGAATCCGCCTTTTTAGCAAGAGCTAGTACGGCCTTCAATCATCCAGAAATAAAGTCAATAGGCCGTTGTGAGGTAGTCAAAGTTTTGTGTACCTCGGTTCTTTGATCGACAATAATTCAGGTAGCTGTGAGAATGAGATTTGACGGCGCATTCAACAGGCACGGGTGGCCATGACAAAGCTTACTAAAATATGACGTGACCATGACATCACTAAAGGTACCAAAATGTCACTGGTTCAGTCTCTTGTGTTCTCCATATTTTTGTATGCCTCGGAAACTTGGACTGTTAAAAAGGCAGATCGAGCTCGCATAGATGCTTTTGAAATGTGGACGTGGAGGACAATTTTTGTCGTACCTATTAATACTTATCTCTATGGGAGTCCCTTACCACTTCTCTATTTCTCATACAGCAACTCTATGAGTCTAGCTCAGCTCGTGTAAGAATTTATGGTAACCTGTCTGGTCAAACAGCAACCAGAAAAAGAGTTCGTTAGGGATGTGTATTATCTCCGATGTTGTTTAACATTTACTCTGGGTTTGTGATGAGACAGGTATTGGACAACTGGAATGGCAGTGTAACTATTGGCGGAAGCAAAATATCCAATTTAAGATTTGCTGACGTTACAACCCTTATTGCTGCTTCTCAGGAAGAACTAGTAGCTCTATTGAACGTTTTAGAACAACACAGTGCAGCATATGGTTTTGGTATTAACTACAACAAGACTAAGGTTATGATCGTAGATAGAATGCATGACAATCGTCGAGAAATAAAGTCAATAGGCCGTTGTGAGGCAATTCAAAGTTTTGTGTACCTCGGTTCTTTGATCGACAATTCAGGTAGCTGTGAGAACGAGATTCGACGGCGCATCACTAAAGCTACCAAAATGTCACTGGTTCAGTCTCTTGTGTGCTCCATATTTTTGTATGCCTCGGAAACTTGGACTGTTAAAAAGGCAGATCGAGCTCGCATAGATGCTTTTGAAATGTGGACGTGGAGGAGAATGCTGAGAATTCCTTATACCGCCCATCGAACTATTGTTTCCATACTGGATGAGCTCGGTAATCCAAAGAGACTATCCTCCATTGTGTCGATGAGAATGCTGACATTCTTCGGACATATTCACAGAAGCGATAATATGGAGAAACCTGTAGTTCAGGGTCACGCCCCGAGTGGGCGGCGCCGTGGCTGTTGCCCTACACGCTGGGTGGATGCAAATGAGTGACATATTTTTTTGTGATGTATCGTGGACTAGTAGCCAAAAACGAGTCGTAAAATGTAGTTCCACAATTTTATTTCCGATTTGAACGTAGCACAAGGCGATATTTTTGAGCGTATTGTGTACCGAAATACAAAACAAAATTTTATAAAGTGTATAGAGTGATCAGATTAACGAAAGCACGCGATTCGACGCGCCGCTTGAATGCAATATATTTAGATATGAGTGATACTGCGCGCTATTTTATAGATGCACATACATTAAGTGCAGTTACGCGTCCAAATCTACATATATATTCGCCATTTCTCGAGCCTCGAGGCTAGTCAGCGTCATCAGTGTAAACAAAACGGAAAAATGAGTTGTTTTGTCTGCACCGACGCGACGTCTATTTGGACTACGTAGTGACATCTTACGAGAGATCGGTAAAATTTGATGTACATAGGTGTCAACTTCGAAATGAAATGAAAATATACTGAGTGACATTGAAATTGCAACATCCAGAAAATGTGAATATTATATTGTTTTGATATCTTAGAAAAGTCCAGTAGAAGGAAGAAATAATAAAAGGAAAATCATTAAACTCGATAGTGTAATGCAGACTTTCGTACCCTTGTACACGACAAGGTAACGTGTTAATGAGAAGGTTGACGTTTCCTTGTGAAGAATGGGATCTTGTATCGTGTAGTCCTTGAATGTAAGGAAAACCAACATCATCATCATAGTCATAATGTCTTAACAGACATGTTGTGAACTCGTATAATGCACTAAGTCGGAGCTAGAGTATTGCCGACACGAATATTATCAATAGTTTTGATAACTGTAGCTCGCCATCGTTCGCGATTTACTGTCAGTTCAGTGGCGCTCTTGATACTCATATCCAGCAACTGTTTCGTCGTATTCACCCAGCGTGTAGGGAAACGGCCACGGCGCCGCCCACTCGGTGCGTGACCCTGAACTACAAGTTTCTCCATATTATCGCTTCCGTGAATATGTCAGAAAAATGTAAGCATTCTCATCGACATAATGGAGGATAGTCTCTTTGGATTACCGATCTCATCCAGTATGGAAACATTAGTTCGATGGGCGGTATAAGGAACTCTCGGCATTCTTCTCCACGTCCACATTTCAAAAGCATCTATGCGAGCTCGATCTGCCTTTTTAACAGTCCAAGTTTCCGAGGGATACAAAAATATGGAGAACAGAAGAGACTGAACCAGTGACATTTTGGTAGCTTTAGTGATGTTATGGTCACGCCATATTTTGATAAGCTTTGTCATGGCCACCCGTGCCTGTTGAATGCGCCGTCGAATCTCATTCTCACAGCTACCTGAATTGTCGATCAAAGAACCGAGGTACATAAAACTTTGAACTACCTCACAACGGCCTATTGAGTTTATTTCTCGATGATTGGCATGCTCTCTGTCTACGATAATAACCTTGGTCTTGTTGTAGTTAATACCAAGACCATATGCTGCACTGTGTTGTTCTAAAACGTTCAATAGAGCTACTAGTTCTTCCTGAGAAGCAGCAATAAGGGTTGTATCGTCAGCAAATCTTAAGTTAGATATTTTGCTTCCGCCAATAGTTATACCGTCATTCCAGTTGTTCAATACCTGTCTCATCACAAATTCAAAGTAAATGTTAAATAACGAACTCCTTTTCTGGTTGCTGTTTGACCGGACAGGTTACCATCAATTCTTACACGAGCTGAGCTAGACTCATAGAGTTGCTGTATGAGAAATACTAAGTGGTAAGGGACTCCTACGTTATCAAACGCCTCAGAATAGTCCACAAAGCAGATAAAAACGGAAAAAGAATGCTCTCTGGCTTTTTCAATAATCTGTCTCAAGTTTAGGATCTGTTCACGCGTACCGCGTCCTTTTACGAAACCTGCCTGCGCCTGAGAAATTTGCCAGCCAATAAAACCCTCCAAACGAGACTGTAAAATATATAGTAGAAACTTGCTTGCATGAGAGATTAACGAAAGTAGGTGATAATTGTCTGGATTTGTTGAAGATCCTTTTTTATGAAATAATCACGTGTAATTGACAAGAATGTATAATAATAAATTAAGTGAACTAACTCGAATAATATGTTCTCATTTAGAGATAGAGGTTAAAACAATTTTTAGATAGGGTGTTCAGAAAATTTCGAATTCCACAATATCGAGAGTGCTCTAAAATCGTAAATTTCCGCTGCATTTGAATGACGGTAATTTGTTTTAGTTTCGTTGGCCTACGTGCCGACCAAAACGTTTGCATCGTTCTTCCGTCTCTCTCCATTTCTTTTCTGAGAGGGGATAAGTGCAACGACCAAAGAACGGCAGAGACACGTGCTACTGGGCTCCTGCTGGGCACAGTGAACACTTCTATTGTTCCGTTTTACTAGCCCGATTGCCCGATGGATGCCCGATAACCATTGTTAAGGTGCAGTTTCGGTGGCTTGTATAGCTACTGCGTCGAAATCCCGGCTACTGCTCAAGTAGATAATAGTAGAAGATCCGAATATAAAACGACCTTCAGCGAACTGGTTAATGGATGAACCATTTTATATTAAATTTAATATGTCAAGAAACATATCGCGAGTGGGTTGACTGAAAAATTTCAGTACAGGATATGATTAATTAAATATTGAAAAATTATTTTTTTTTAACATTTCACTGGTTTGGTTAATAGACAAATCACATACCAATCGAAAGTATGAGGCCCATAGAATATGAAAACGTTAGGTTGGCTACGTTTTACCCGTCCCAACTATAGGGCAGGCAGGTATAAACAGGTACATCAATAATAGTAATTTGCACCGGTGTGGTTAATGCATGAAACATATCAAAATAAAGATAATTTTATTGCAAACACGTCGATATAGGGTTGTCTGCAAAAAATCAGTCTGGAATTCCGGTTGACGAATTTTAAAGATCAAAATATTGCTGCCAGTGAATATGTGCGCCAGAGAGGTCCGAGCGAACTATCCCGTGTATTAACAAAGTGCGCATGTCATGTGTCCGCGAAATTGAAAAGGATAGCGATACACTCGTAAATGCTGTGCATCATTGTATTGGAACAGTTTGCCTTATTCTTCTGAATTGAAAAAGCGTGCTACTACTGCTATACTGATTGTTGTTATTTATAAACATTAAATTGTGATAAAAATGGCTAAAAAGTGTTTTCTATGCAGTTCGGACGATGATGTTCTTGATTTTAACGATGATACGTATAAAAAATGTTCGTTGAAATTAAATTTTCCTAAAAAGAAAAATTTTCAATACAGTGGCGTTGAGTTAACCAATGCATCACTCGATTTTGTAGGTTATCATACCACGTGCTACAAAAAAGTGACTGCTTTGGGTAAAAAATATAATGAAGAGTTTAATAACTTTCTTGGTGAGAATACGGTAAGTGCATAATAATTTAACCTTTAAAACTATCTTAGTAAATACATCTTTTAAATTTTTTTAATTGTGAAATAATGACGTGGAAGATTCATAAATTTATACATTTTTGATTATGTTTCATTCAAATAAATCATTTCAATTTCACGGACACATGACATGCGCAGTCTCTTTCATTCAATGGCCGAACAACACGCAGCTGCTATGCTGCGTCCTTTGTTAATACACGGGATAGTTCGCTCGGACCTCTCTGGCGCACGTATTCACTGGCAGCAATATTTTGATCTTTAAAATTCGACAACCGGAATTCCAGATTTTTTGCAGACAACCCTATATCGAAGTGTTTGCAATAAAATTATCTTTATTTTGATATAAGTTTCATGCATTATCCACACCGGTGCAAATTACTATTATTGATGTACCTGTTTATACCTGCCTACCCTATAGCTGTGACAGAAACAAAGGTAGCCGAAAAAGACTGGGAATATAGGAATAATACCAAATAAAATAACTCAATATATTCAAGAAACCTGGATTGATTTAGTTAAACCTTGTAAACTGCATACATTCCGTATATAAACGATTATACCGGCTGCAGGATGTTCATTACTGTAAGTATATGTAGCGAAGGTTTTTCTTGGGATGTCTGCATAACTTCAAACAGACATTACAAGTTAGCAGGTTCTAATCGACCGATCTCCAGACTAGAAACAGGTACGGGAAAATCTACGGCCACGTCAGAATTTCTGTAAGCGGCACTCGAACAGTGGCGTAGCATCTGGGAATGTCTAATAAAAATGCACCATAAATCCGGTACTGTTGGTCCAGAAGGAAATATTGTTAAGAAATTCAAAACTTTGGAATTCAAGATACCCGAAAAAATTAGGGTTTTATATTTTCAAGGGCCTGTTGTACAATGCAAGTTTAAGCTTCGGCTTAAGGTTTAAGGTAAGCCGACACTAAACCGCGTCAGTTGCAAAATGTCCGTTGTACAATGTTGGCTTAGCCCCTCACTCCAAGCTTAACATGAGCTTACGTAAACGGAAGCTTAACCCGTGCTTAGCTGAGGTTTAGGGGCCGGTTGTACAATGCAAGCTTAAGCTTCGGTTTAAGGTAAGCCGACACTAAACCACGTCAGTTGCAAAACGTCCGTTGTACAATGTTGGCTTAGCCCCTCACTCCAAGCTTAACATAAGCTTACGTAGACGGAAGCTTAACCCGTGCTTAGCTGAGGTTTAGGGGCCGGTTGTACAATGCAAGCTTAAGCTTCGGTTTAAGGTAAGCCGACACTAAACCACGTCAGTTGCAAAACGTCCGTTGTACAATGTTGGCTTAGCCCCTCACTCCAAGCTTAACATAAGCTTACGTAGACGGAAGCTTAACCCGTGCTTAGCTGAGGTTTAGGGGCCGGTTGTACAATGCAAGCTTAAGCTTCGGTTTAAGGTAAGCCGACACTAAACCACGTCAGTTGCAAAACGTCCGTTGTACAATGTTGGCTTAGCCCCTCACTCCAAGCTTAACATAAGCTTACGTAGACGGAAGCTTAACCCGTGATTAGCTGAGGGTTAGGGGCCGGTTGTACAATGCAAGCTTAAGCTTCGGTTTAAGGTAAGCCGACACTAAACCACGTCAGTTGCAAAACGTCCGTTGTACAATGTTGGCTTAGCCCCTCACTCCAAGCTTAACATAAGCTTACGTAGACGGAAGCTTAACCCGTGCTTAGCTGAGGGTTAGGGGCCGGTTGTACAATACAAGATTAAGCTTCGGTTTAAGGTAAGCCGACACTAAAACACGTCAGTTGCAAAACGTCCGTTGTACAATGTTGGCTTAGCCCCTCACTCCAAGCTTAACATAAGCTTACGTAGACGGAAGCTTAACCCGTGCTTAGCTGAGGTTTAGGGGCCGGTTGTACAATGCAAGCTTAAGCTTCGGTTTAAGGTAAGCCGACACTAAACCACGTCAGTTGCAAAACGTCCGTTGTACAATGTTGGCTTAGCCCCTCACTCCAAGCTTAACATAAGCTTACGTAGACGGAAGCTTAACCCGTGCTTAGCTGAGGTTTAGGGGCCGGTTGTACAATGCAAGCTTAAGCTTCGGTTTAAGGTAAGCCGACACTAAACCACGTCAGTTGCAAAACGTCCGTTGTACAATGTTGGCTTAGCCCCTCACTCCAAGCTTAACATAAGCTTACGTAGACGGAAGCTTAACCCGTGATTAGCTGAGGGTTAGGGGCCGGTTGTACAATGCAAGCTTAAGCTTCGGTTTAAGGTAAGCCGACACTAAACCACGTCAGTTGCAAAACGTCCGTTGTACAATGTTGGCTTAGCCCCTCACTCCAAGCTTAACATAAGCTTACGTAGACGGAAGCTTAACCCGTGCTTAGCTGAGGGTTAGGGGCCGGTTGTACAATACAAGATTAAGCTTCGGTTTAAGGTAAGCCGACACTAAAACACGTCAGTTGCAAAACGTCCGTTGTACAATGTTGGCTTAGCCCCTCACTCCAAGCTTAACATAAGCTTACGTAGACGGAAGCTTAACCCGAGCTTAGCTGAGGTTTAGGGGCCGGTTGTACAATGCAAGCTTAAGCTTCGGTTTAAGGTAAGCCGACACTAAACCGCGTCAGTTGCAAAACGTCCGTTGTACAATGTTGGCTTAGCCCCTCACTCCAAGCTTAACATGACCTTACGTAAACGGAAGCTTAACCCGAGCTTAACTAGGCTTACCTTAGGTCTAGGGGCTACAATGCAAGCTTAAGCTTCGGTTTAAAGTAAGCCGGCGTTAAACCACGTCAGTTGCAAAATGTCCGTTGTACAATGCTGGCTTAACCCCCACTCCAAGCTTAACACGAGCTTGCGAGAACCGAAGCTTAACCTGAGCTTAGCTGAGGTTTAAACCTAACCTGATACCTACAATGACTAATGCGTCAAGAAATAACCTTCAAATTGCTTGTCACTTTATTGGGTTATATTTTTTGAAAGATTTGCGTCTAATTTCAAAAAGAGAGCAAATACAAGTCACAGAAACGGCCGTGGCCCGAATTTGACACAAACTGTCACAAATTCTAATCAAAAAAGGTAATTTTTCAGATAATTATGACAGTATGTATTACTTCATTGGTGCCAACCATAGTGAATCTCATTATCAACCAGGTTTAACTATTGTACAACGGGTGTCGATCTTAAGCCTGAGCTTTGCTAAGCTTAGGTTCAACAAAACTCATGTTAAACCCGCATTTGTACAACCGGCCCTAAACGTGGTTTAAACTTAACCTGATACAAATCACATGATATGTCAAGCAGGAACCTTCAAATTGCTTATCACTTTATTAGGTAATTTTTGGAAAGATTTGTATACCCTGTTACCCCATACTTTAGACTGTTATCCATGTCAACAGCGAACAGATGTTCGGCTAGTGATAACTAAAAATTCCCCAGAATAAATCTTAACACATGTTTTGACGGCATAGGTACAGGGCTGCACTCAGTGTTTGTACCGCTACTGACAAATGATTGACGCTTACAAATATATGAAGGAAAACATGTATTTGTTTCGTTCAAACATTCTTGCTGTGAATTTTTAGATTGTGAATCAATTTCTTGTTCACAAAAATAGTCATTATTTTTTGGCAATAAGATATTCAGTAAAATTATTACTTAGAGACAGTCACTTTGATCTTTTATGAAAGCTGCCTCCATTTCATTGCTTTGCTAACTTTGTAATCAATCGTATACCAATCGGTCTTACGCGATGATCACAAAAAACAGTGCCACAGTCTGGTCTCTGGTCCGATCAGCGCAAATTGTAATAATCAGAAGTGATATAAGTTGGTCAATCAGCGTTTTATCAAAACATCGTGTTTGTGCCTTTAAGACTCAAAAGTCTATTTTTTTGATATTATGAGTTGCAATAACGGGGCCCCTTAGGCCACTTCGCCTAGGTCCTTCATCAGGTCAGATATCTAGTGATAGTGACTAAAGAATGAAAACTTTAATTATACAAAGTCTGTAAAAAAGTGGTAATCCAAAGTTACTTATTTTGAAACGGAATACGTTGTTCAGCATTACAAAAAACTGTTCGTAGTTACATAATGTACCTAAATTCACACGCTCCCAACCTATGTAATTTAGAAGATGGCAAATAAACCCTATTAATAAGATTTGGAAACGATCGATAAAATACTTGAAAAAAAAAATAAAACAACGGATTCAAAGGTCTTACAATAATTATTATGCATTTTTATAAATGGAAAACAATGCATATTTTGGATAATTCATATCTAATCTAATCGTCGAATTCTACTCAATATTATCTACCTAAATTTAACCGTTTTGAAGTCATCGAGTTTCCAAAATACAACCAGTACAACCGCTGATTCGTTAGCAGAGTATACATAATTATGGACATGGCTTGGAATGGTTTGCTAGGAGATGTATTTATTGAGCTTTCGAGCCTTGGCCTATTTAAATACCGCGTGAACAAACTTACCCTTAAATTAGCCATAGCAGACGCGTTATTCCGGTATTTAGGACTTGCCTCTACGGTTTGAAGGTTGGTTAAACTTACAACGAACAAAGATTTGTAATAGATTTTTCAATATCTATCTGCGTCTATTATAACGCAATAGGGTACTTGCAGAGGTCGTGAAATCGCCTCGGGAGTATACATAGCGTAAAGAAAACCATATCAAGAAGCAGTAGGAAACAAAAAACATGATTTTACTGACGGCCAAAAAAAGATATTTGCAAAATAAAATAAGGATATATTCAATTTTATCCACGTGATTTAAAACAAGAGCTGACGTCACAAGTATCTTATCGATATTGACAATCGATACAGCTACAGGTTTGCCAATTGCCCATTCGAATAAAGATGATCTGAATTCTTTAACAATGCGACTCAATTTATTGACACTTAAATATATTTCAAACAGGCAATTAACCCACTAGCATTTTTGTTGCAATACATTTTTATATCTGATAGGTATCACAGTTCATCCTGTTTGTGACCGAGATTCGCAACTAATCGAAGCCATCATTTTATTTCGGTGCATCCCATTATGAATGAATCCAAAGATAGAATCTAATTCAAGCCCATCCTTACAAAGTGAATTAGTGATCTAGCCTAACTTTTATTCTTTTGACTTTTGTACTTTTGTGTGTGACTGTGTTTTGTGGTTATAATGATCAATGTCAAAATGTTAGGTTAGCACTGGCTATCGATATCGAATATCAATACTTTACATCCCATCAGTTTATGATATCTCTGACGTCAGAGGTTGTTTGCGCGGCATTTTCCGGCATTTGAAATAATTTTTGGAATATCTCTCACAGCCGATTCCAAAAAACGGAACAAGTGATTTTGTCATGTTTACTAGGCTCTAAGGAACGCGTAAACGACATAATATTTTTTTCTGCAAGTACCCTATTGGTGCGTGTACATGTACATTTGTTATTTAGTAGTATTTATTATTGAAGGTATATCACCTAGTAGTAAAAAATTCCTCAAAATTCCTCCTAGAGCATATCAGAAGACAACATCGATACTATCGATAGTAAATCCATGTTCTGCTTAGTGCGACCCTCGGACTGCCACTGGTCTTGTAAATGTAAAAGTTATTTAAGCTCATTATATAGCGATATAAGCACGTACGTGTGAGTTTTCTTATTGGGCGCGCTTGCACGCTACAAAACGCATTAATAATAAACATATGTACATAAACATCACACACTGATGAATCTGTCGATGTGAAGAATTCAATCACACCGCAAAATGACGCGAGGCGTAAAGGAGACGCCAAGATGCCATTATCTGAATGAGCGGCGTGAGAGCAATTGAGGTTTTGAATAAATTGTTTTTGTCATAAATGGAAAGATCATACATAAGTTTTATAACAAAACTGTTTTTGTTTTCTTTTTTTTTCGCAATAATTCAAAAGTTATATCAAAATAAAAATGGGTTTTTGAATCGAGTACCGAAAACACGCCGACGGCTCCCGAACCCGTGTGACGTCATCGTGACGGTAAGGATGCTCCTCTGACCAACGACGTCCTACTCCGATACTAGATTCTGGATTCCCAGCCAATCGTGAAAATACGTACTGCTAAACTGGTAACCAGTGTATATTTGTTGCAACACAGTCGATGAATGAAGTTTGCAGCTCGAGACGAAGTCTGCGATCAAAATAAATATGTTTTTGAATGTTTGGAAAATAACGTCGGGACTGGTCCTGGAGTGCAGGAGGGCTCTTAACGACATCTCAGCTAAACACAAGGTATCACTGATGTGGGTACCTGGCCACGCTGGGGTAAAGGCTAACGAAATGGCGGATCATCTGGCTAGGATGGGATCTGGCAACAGTTTTGTGGGCCCGGAACCAGCCTTAGGACTATCTGCAAACTTGATTAGGAAAACAACTGGAGAGTGGATCCAGAATCAACACTCTCTGAGATGGAACAACATCTCTGGTCATCTCCGTCAAGCTCGGGAACTATTAGCAGGGCCTGCAGATAGAATAGGACGAATTTGTCTCTCTCTGGATAGGAATAACTTGAGATTGCTAGTAGGCCTATTAACGGGTCACAACACCTTCAGGCGTCACTTGTTTGTGATGAGGGTGGTCAACGACCCAAAGTGCCCGTGGTGCGGTGAAGAGGAAGAATCCTCGGCACACATCTTGTGTCGCTGTGAAACCTTGGGTTATCACAGGCAGACTATGCTGGGCTCAAGAACCTTGGAACCAATAGATATAAAACGGATAGGACCTAAGAATGTACTTGCCTTTGCCAAAAGGGCAGGTCTTAGGAACTAGCGCGGATAGAGGCGCAAAAGGGTCCATCGTGTGGCCTATGCACAAGCCACATTCCGTGCTGGATAGCCTCTGGTCCTTATTCGTTCATTCCTTAGTCACGTCGTTTTAATAGTCGGTGGCCACGTCACAAAGAAAGTATTGACAGAGTTCATTGAGATTTACCGGTCAGTTTGCACAAAACAAAATAGGGAAATACAAAAATCTGTGGTATATCTTTGAATTTCATACCTGATATATAGCGAAGTGATACATACAAATACTTAAATTTATTTATCCGAGTCACAACACCGCATTTCGTCGAACGTCAACGCTTTTATCAGTTCACGAAAAACGCTAGTGACGCTCATCACTAACATTGGCATGTCGGTCGCGCATTGCTTCTGTATGCAAGCCACGAATATACTTAAAAACGACTAATTAGCGAACATTTAAATGTAAAATATGTCTGTTATATACTTATTCGCGATCAGCTGGTGCATTGTTCCATTCTAGAAGGCTAACCCGACAGGACGACGGGTCAGGCCGTCGTGTCAGTCGACTGATGCATCATCTGAACGGAATGTCCTTCCTTCGATTGTTTCAATGGATTTAATGGCGCAGGCCGATCATTCCCAGAATCACATTTCCTGGCCACAATAGCAGCCAAAATGTAACAATAAATAATTAGGTATACAAATCCGGCCGTTGTTTTGAGTTGGAGGCTCAGGTAAAGAAAATCAAAAATTTTCGGGTCCTCATAGATCTTCATCTTCACCCTAAAAATCTAAAATCGTTATCTTACTTCCTATATCGGCGAAAACTCGTATCGTGTATAGCTTGAGGGTGCCAATGTCAAATTCGGCCGTTGTTTTGAGTTGGAGGCTCAGGTAAAATAAATTAAAAATTTTCGGATCATCATAGATCTTCATTTTCACCCTAAAAATCTAAAATCGTTATCTTACTTCCTATATCGGCGAAAACTCGTATCGTGTATAGTTTGAGGGTGCCAATGTCAAATCCGGCCGTTGTTTTGAGTTGGAGGCTCAGGTAAAATAAATTAAAAATTTTCGGATCATCATAGATCTTCGGGTTCACCCTAAAAATCTAAAATCGTTATCTTACTTCCTATATGGGCCAAAACTCGTATGGTGTATACATCGAGGGTGCCAATGTCAAATCCGGTCTTTGTTTTGAGTTGGACGCTCAGGTAAAGTAAATAAAAAATTTTCGTATCATCATAGATCCTCAAGTTCACCCTAAAAATCTAAAATCGTTATCTGACTTCCTATATCGGCGAAAACTCGTATCGTGTATAGTTTGAGGGTGCCAATGTCAAATTCGGCCGTTGTTTTGAGTTGGAGGCTCAGGTAAAGTAAATCAAAAATTTTCGGATCATCATAGATCTTCAGGTTCACCCTAAAAATCTAAAATCGTTATCTGACTTCCTGTATGGGCCAAAACTCGTATCGTGTATCGTTTGAGGGTGCCAATGTCAAATCCGGCCGTTGTTTTGAGTTGGAGGCTCAGGTAAAGTAAATCAAAAATTTTCGGATCATCATAGATCTTCAGGTTCACCCTAAAAATCTAAAATCGTTATCTGACTTCCTGTATGGGCCAAAACTCGTATGGTGTATACATCGAGGGTGCCAATGTCAAATTCGGTCTTTGTTTTGAGTTGGAGGCTCAGGTAAAGAAAATCAAAATTTTTCGAATCATCATAGATCTTCAGGTTCACCCTAAAAATCTAAAATCGTTATCTTACTTCCTATATCGGCGAAAACTCGTATCGTGTATAGCTTGAGGGTGCCAATGTCAAATCCGGCCGTTGTTTTGAGTTGGAGGCTCAGGTAAAGTAAATCAAAAATTTTCGGATCATCATATATCTTCGGGTTCACCCTAAAAATCTAAAATCGTTATCTTACTTCCTATATCGGCAAAAACTCGTATCGTGTATAGTTTTAGGGTGCCAATGTCAAATCCGGCCGTTGTTTTGAGTTGGAGGCTCAGGTAAAGTGAATCAAAAATTTTCGGATCATCATAGATCTTTGGGTTCACCCTAAAAATCTAAAATCGTTATCTGACTTCCTATATGGGCCAAAACTCGTATGGTGTATACATCGAGGGTGCCAATATCAAATTCGGCCGTTGTTTTGAGTTGGAGGCTCAGGTAAAGTAAATCAAAAATTTTCGGTTCATCATAGATCTTCGGGTTCACCCTAAAAATCTAAAATCGTTATCTGACTTCCTATATCGGCCAAAACTCGTATGGTGTATACATCGAGGGTGCCAATATCAAATTCGGCCGTTGATTTGAGTTGGAGGCTCAGGTAAAGTAAATCAAAAATCAAAATCATCATAGATCTTCAGGTTCACCCTAAAAATCTAAAATCGTTATCTGACTTCCTATATCGGCGAAAACTCGCATCGTGTATAGTTTGAGGGTGCCAATGTCAAATCCGGCCGTTGTTTTGAGTTGGAGGCTCAGGTAAAGTAAATCAAAAATTTTCGGATCATCATAGATCTTCATCTTCACCCTAAAAATCTAAAATCGTTATCTTACTTCCTATATCGGCGAAAACTCGTATCGTGTATAGTTTGAGGGTGCCAATGTCAAATCCGGCCGTTGTTTTGAGTTGGAGGCTCAGGTAAAGTGAATCAAAAATTTTCGGATCATCATAGATCTTCATTTTCACCCTAAAAATCTAAAATCGTTATCTTACTTCCTATATCGGCGAAAACTCGTATCGTGTATAGTTTGAGGGTGCCAATGTCAAATCCGGTCTTTGTTTTGAGTTGGACGCTCAGGTAAAGTAAATAAAAAATTTTCGTATCATCATAGATCCTTAAGTTCACCCTAAAAATCTAAAATCGTTATCTGACGTCCTATATCGGCGAAAACTCGTATCGTGTATAGTTTGAGGGTGCCAATGTCAAATCCGGCCGTTGTTTTGAGTTGGAGGCTCAGGTAAAGTAAATCAAAAATTTTCGGATCATCATAGATCTTCAGGTTCACCCTAAAAATCTAAAATCGTTATCTGACTTCCTGTATGGGCCAAAACTCGTATCGTGTATAGTTTGAGGGTGCCAATGTCAAATCCGGCCGTTGTTTTGAGTTGGAGGCTCAGGTAAAGTAAATCAAAAATTTTCGTATCATCATAGATCCTCAAGTTCACCCTAAAAATCTAAAATCGTTATCTGACTTCCTATATCGGCGAAAACTCGTATCGTGTATAGTTTGAGGGTGCCAATGTCAAATCCGGCCGTTGTTTTGAGTTGGAGGCTCAGGTAAAGAAAATCAAAAATTTTCGGATCCTCATAGATCTTCAGGTTCACCCTAAAAATCTAAAATCGTTATCTTACTTCCTATATCGGCGAAAACTCGTATCGTGTATAGCTTGAGGGTGCCAATGTCAAATTCGGCCGTTGTTTTGAGTTGGAGGCTCAGGTAAAGTAAATCAAAAATTTTCGGATCATCATAGATCTTCAGGTTCACCCTAAAAATCTAAAATCGTTATCTGACTTCCTGTATGGGCCAAAACTCGTATGGTGTATACATCGAGGGTGCCAATGTCAAATTCGGTCTTTGTTTTGAGTTGGAGGCTCAGGTAAAGAAAATCAAAATTTTTCGAATCATCATAGATCTTCAGGTTCACCCTAAAAATCTAAAATCGTTATCTTACTTCCTATATCGGCGAAAACTCGTATCGTGTATAGTTTGAGGGTGCCAATGTCAAATTCGGCCGTTGTTTTGAGTTGGAGGCTCAGGTAAAGTAAATCAAAAATTTTCGGATCATCCTAGATCTTCAGGTTCACCCTAAAAATCTAAAATCGTTATCTGACTTCCTGTATGGGCCAAAACTCGTATGGTGTATACATCGAGGGTGCCAATGTCAAATTCGGTCTTTGTTTTGAGTTGGAGGCTCAGGTAAAGAAAATCAAAATTTTTCGAATCATCATAGATCTTCAGGTTCACCCTAAAAATCTAAAATCGTTATCTTACTTCCTATATCGGCGAAAACTCGTATCGTGTATAGCTTGAGGGTGCCAATGTCAAATTCGGCCGTTGTTTTGAGTTGGAGGCTCAGGTAAAGTAAATCAAAAATTTTCGGATCATCATAGATCTTCAGGTTCACCCTAAAAATCTAAAATCGTTATCTGACTTCCTGTATGGGCCAAAACTCGTATCGTGTATAGCTTGAGGGTGCCAATGTCAAATTCGGCCGTTGTTTTGAGTTGGAGGCTCAGGTAAAGTAAATCAAAAATTTTCGGATCATCATAGATCTTCAGGTTCACCCTAAAAATCTAAAATCGTTATCTGACTTCCTGTATGGGCCAAAACTCGTATCGTGTATCGTTTGAGGGTGCCAATGTCAAATCCGGCCGTTGTTTTGAGTTGGAGGCTCAGGTAAAGTAAATCAAAAATTTTCGGATCATCATAGATCTTCGGGTTCACCCTAAAAATCTAAAATCGTTATCTTACTTCCTATATCGGCGAAAACTCGTATCGTGTATAGTTTGAGGGTGCCAATGTCAAATCCGGCCGTTGTTTTGAGTTGGAGGCTCAGGTAAAGTGAATCAAAAATTTTCGGATCATCATAGATCTTTGGGTTCACCCTAAAAATCTAAAATCGTTATCTGACTTCCTATATGGGCCAAAACTCGTATGGTGTATACATCGAGGGTGCCAATATCAAATTCGGCCGTTGTTTTGAGTTGGAGGCTCAGGTAAAGTAAATCAAAAATTTTCGGTTCATCATAGATCTTCGGGTTCACCCTAAAAATCTAAAATCGTTATCTGACTTCCTATATCGGCCAAAACTCGTATGGTGTATACATCGAGGGTGCCAATATCAAATTCGGCCGTTGATTTGAGTTGGAGGCTCAGGTAAAGTAAATCAAAAATCAAAATCATCATAGATCTTCAGGTTCACCCTAAAAATCTAAAATCGTTATCTGACTTCCTATATCGGCGAAAACTCGCATCGTGTATAGTTTGAGGGTGCCAATGTCAAATCCGGCCGTTGTTTTGAGTTGGAGGCTCAGGTAAAGTAAATCAAAAATTTTCGGATCATCATAGATCTTCATCTTCACCATAAAAATCTAAAATCGTTATCTTACTTCCTATATCGGCGAAAACTCGTATCGTGTATAGTTTGAGGGTGCCAATGTCAAATCCGGCCGTTGTTTTGAGTTGGAGGCTCAGGTAAAGTGAATCAAAAATTTTCGGATCATCATAGATCTTCATCTTCACCCTAAAAATCTAAAATCGTTATCTTACTTCCTATATCGGCGAAAACTCGTATCGTGTATAGTTTGAGGGTGCCAATGTCAAATCCGGCCGTTGTTTTGAGTTGGAGGCTCAGGTAAAGTAAATCAAAAATTTTCGGATCATCATAGATCTTCATCTTCACCCTAAAAATCTAAAATCGTTATCTTACTTCCTATATCGGCGAAAACTCGTATCGTGTATAGTTTGAGGGTGCCAATGTCAAATCCGGCCGTTGTTTTGAGTTGGAGGCTCAGGTAAAGTAAATCAAAAATTTTCGGATCATCATAGATCTTCATCTTCACCCTAAAAATCTAAAATCGTTATCTGACTTCCTATATCGGCGAAAACTCGCATCGTGTATAGTTTGAGGGTGCCAATGTCAAATCCGGCCGTTGTTTTGAGTTGGAGGCTCAGGTAAAGTAAATCAAAAATTTTCGGATCATCATAGATCTTCATCTTCACCCTAAAAATCTAAAATCGTTATCTTACTTCCTATATCGGCGAAAACTCGTATCGTGTATAGTTTGAGGGTGCCAATGTCAAATCCGGCCGTTGTTTTGAGTTGGAGGCTCAGGTAAAGTGAATCAAAAATTTTCGGATCATCATAGATCTTTGGGTTCACCCTAGAAATCTAAAATCGTTATCTGACATCCTATATCGGCGAAAACTCGTATTGTGTATAGTTTGAGGGTGCTAATGTCAAATTCGGCCGTTGTTTTGAGTTGGAGGCTCAGGTAAAGTAAATCAAAAATTTTCGGATCATCATAGATCTTTGGGTTCACCCTAGAAATCTAAAATCGTTATCTGACATCCTATATCGGCGAAAACTCGTATCGTGTATAGTTTGAGGGTGCCAATGTCAAATCCGGCCGTTGTTTTGAGTTGGAGGCTCAGGTAAAGTGAATCAAAAATTTTCGGATCATCATAGATCTTTGGGTTCACCCTAGAAATCTAAAATCGTTATCTGACATCCTATATCGGCGAAAACTCGTATTGTGTATAGTTTGAGGGTGCTAATGTCAAATCCGATCGCTGTTTTGAGTTGGAGGCTCAGGTAAAGTGAATCAAAAATTTTCGGATCATCATAGATCTTCGGGTTCACCCTAAAAATCTAAAATCGTTATCTGACTTCCTATATGGGCCAAAACTGGTATGGTGTATACATCGAGGGTGCCAGTGTCAAATCCGGTCTTTGTTTTGAGTTGGACGCTCAGGTAAAGTAAGTCAAAATTTTTCGGATCATCATAGATCTTCAGGTTCACCCTAAAAATCGTAAATCGTTATCTGACTTCTTATATGGGCCAAAACTCGTATCGTGTATACATCGAGGGTGCCAATATCAAATCCGGCCGTTGTTTTGAGTTGGAGGCTCAGGTAAAGAAAATCAAAAATTTTCGGATCATCATAGATCTTCATCTTCACCCTAAAAATCTAAAAGCGTTATCTTACTTCCTATATCGGCGAAAACTCGTATCGTGTATAGTTTGAGGGTGCCAATGTCAAATCCGGCTGTTGTTTAGAGTTGGAGGCTCAGGTAAAGTAAATCAAAAATTTTCGGATCATCATAGATCTTCAGGTTCACCCTAAAAATCTAAAATCGCTATCTGACTTCCTATATGGGCGAAAACTCGTATCGTGTATAGTTTGAGGCTGCCAATGTCAAATCCGGCTGTTGTTTTGAGTTGGAGGCTCAGGTAAAGAAAATCAAAAATTTTCGGATCATCATAGATCCTCAGGTTCAATGGAAATTGGAAATGACAATGACAATGACCGAATGACGATTGACAGGATTGACGGATGAGGAACCTTAACCTAGCTTTCGGAATTTCGGATCACGGGATATTAAAACCACAAAACATATCAGACGGGAACAGAAGACAAGAGAGATGGGCCAGCCCGCGTACAGCTCCGGCATTTCGCGCGCCATCAGAATGCGGCAACACAGCACACATATCTGTCTTTTGATTGGCTGTTCGCCTTTAGGGCAATGACGTCACTGCCCTAGAAGAATTCAAATATTTTCCTTATTTTCACTTCTTTGCTGTGCCCAAAAAAATCGGAGAAGAAAATGAGATGCTTTTTATGACGTACTCTATCATATGCAACCAAAAAAATTCATGATACTAGTCCATTTTTCATTTGCACCATTCCAGCCTAGAAAGTGTTTTTTCCTTCTATCCCGTCAGCTGAATGACAATTAAAAGATCAACCAGTCGAGCCGCATTTGTCCAATTATAGATCCAATTTATTCTGATGTGAAATGCTGGGAAAAGAAAGTAGGATGTTTCTCTTGATAGAGACGCTACATAAACGGACGGAATTGATTCGAAATCGGATAAGGGAATTTCAGGACAACCAGTAGTTGTTTGATAGTGAAACGGTATTAGAGATGAAAAGCGTATATACCGGGTGTTAATTATCATACGGGAGGAGTTAAGGGTAAAAATAACCCCATTTTCGAAATGGTAATTTTTTGACATTTTGATTTTAGAATATGGTATTTCAGAGATTTCTACGTAAAAATGGTCTCTTGGTACATCTCGATAGGGCTAACCGTTTTCGAGAAAAATGCATTCATTTATTTACAATAGCCTGTATCGATTCAATAATTTGCATTTTTCTCGAAAACGGTTAGCCCTATCGAGATGTACCAAGAAACCATTTTTGCGTACAAATCTCTGAAATACCATATTCTAAAATCGAAATTACAAAAAAATTACCATTTGGAAAATGGCTGATATGAATAATACCAGAGTTTAAACTCCGAGTATGTTCTCATGAGCATGAGCATAAAGATAAGTTTGTACTCCATTCCATATGAATAAAAATATTTCGATTCGATGAGTTTCTGCTCCTGGTACATAAGAGTAGATACTCGCTAATAATTTTCAAACTTGACAGAGCCTGTCAGTAGTGTCACATAATAAACGTTCGCGTTCGGCATATTTCTAAATCTCTGATGATATTATCGAAGTAGTCAGTCAGCGAGTATTTATTGGTACAATGAGTGAAAGCAGTGAGGAAGAAAGTAATAAAAGTTCCGAATCCCAAATGGGATTTGTGCATACTATGTTACGTGATTTTCCCATACTTTTGTCACAAAGACCAGCTATTATAAGCATGCTCTGCCGGAGTATTAGGGTTTCTAAAGGGCACCATTAGCCACGGCGCAATGCCGTATCCCTCATCTCCTAAAAGTAAAGCATTCGATATCTGAAACTCTCTCTTTGCAATGTGGCCATGATGCGTCTGCGCTTGCAAACCACTCGTCTGCATTGCAAGTAGCCTGAACATTGATGCTATGATATCCCTTGCGATTAATATATTCATCACCATGAAGAGGCGATTTTTTTAATTTTAATGTGGATGCAATCGATCACACCCACGGCACATGGAAAAGTATACTTTCCTTGTCATTTTCTTTTGGCTTCTGTTACTTCCGCCGGAGTGCTAGGGAATTTTATCCACTGTTCACATTTTTCTATCATCTGGTCAGCAACTTTTGTCACTACTTTAGAAACAGAAGTTTGGTAAACACCAATATCTTCCGATATTCCTTGTTGAAATCCTGGATCACCTACGTATCTTAAAAATATTTTATCAGTGTTACATATAGCACCACCTCTTGTTCCTTCAGATTTTACATCCAAAAAAATTATTTGATAGCCACCCGACATTTTCTTTACTAAATCAATACAATGCTTTAAAGTCACGATCACACGTACTTCTCCTAGGTTTATAATATTTTTTGAACGCAAATTACACGCTGAGATGATATCACTTGCGATTAATAAACTGATCACCATGAAGAGGCGGTTTTTTTAATTTTAATGTGGATGCCATCGATCACCCCCACGGCACATGGAAAAGTGTACTTTTTTGCCATTTTCTTTTGGCTTCTGTTACATCCGCCGCAGTGTTATAGGGAATTTTATCCACCGTCTACCTTTTTCTATCATCTGGTCAGCAACTTTTGTCACTACTTTAGAAACAGAAGTTTGGTGAACACCAATATCTTCTGCTACTCCTGTTTGAACTCCCGGATCACCTACGTATCTCAAAAATATTTTATCAGTGTTACATATAGCACCACCTCTTGTTTCTTCAGATTCCACACCCAAAAAATTAATTGATAGCCACTCGACATTTTCTTTACTAAATCAATACAATGCTTTAAAGTCACGATCACACGTACTTCTCTTACATAGGTTCATAATATTTTTTTGAACGCAAATTAAACACGAACTCAGCCATAGCTCTGCCGCGTACAAACTGAAGTCTGGTGACTATCAGACTTCAAAATTCTGGAGTATACTCTCATCCTAAAGAGAAGAAACACATTTTTATTCATATCAAAAATGAGAATATACTCACAAGGAATTGTACATAAGAGTACCTACTCAAGTGGAGTACTTGCTTCTGGTTTTTATTCATACCACGTGGAGTATTTGCTCCAAATTTTTGAGTATAAACTTAATGCTCATTTTTATTCATAAGAACCAATGGGGTTATTTTTACCCTTAGCTCCTCCCGTATGATACGCCTCTGATTAAAATTATGAAATTCTGAATTCAGAATCAAATTCAGCGTCAAAAGTACCTAATTCCGTAATTTTGTTATGGATGGTTTCGAGAATATCGAGGGAAAACCGTCTTCAGTGTGCCCCATGCAAAGGAGCGTAGCTCCCTTAGGAAGCATTTCCGGACCCATGTTCATATGACATTTTCTTTCTATTTTTCGGAGTACTATTCGTGGTTAAAGTTTGTTAACATACTTAATTAACACCCTGTATATCAGCCACTAAAACAACATGTTTGATATGACGTACATACATAATTGTTATGAATGTACCTTTTAAAATAATAATTTAAGGAAAAAGGTTCATCATGAAATCTATATAAAAATAATTATGCATTTTTTCCAGTTATACTGGCGCAAAAAAGATCTTTTGCGTTCAAAATACAGTTCATCTGCCAAATTTTATTGGCTTAAGGTGCATATTTTGATTCAGCGGTATATATAATTTTTGGTTAATTAACACCATTAGCCCACCAGATATCATTTATTGAACTTGTCAGAATTTTGTCTTAATGAATCTTGAAATAAGTTCATTAAATTTTGCACTCTCAAAAAAGAAGAAAGCAGTAATTTCGGCAATATTTTCATGAGAAATACTGCTTAGTTTGAAGAAGGAAATACTACGAGTTATAGGTTATAAGGTTAATAATCTGAGGATACAAAGGTAAGAAAAACCTTAACACGACACTACTGGTAAGTGGCACATTTGAGTCACACGGTAAGGGAATTTGAACTCCAAGGCAACAAACACCTGAAACCTAATTTTTGTCTGCAATCTGGAGAGTTGCCCAATCAGATACGGGTTTCTTCGTGTCTCAGGGTTACAGTGATGTGCGTCGTGATCCTATAGCATCCCGATTCTAACTTGGATATATCAATAATCTAAGATTCCAGAATCAAAAAGGGCCAAAGGTGGCGTACCCGTCTGGCTTTGCCTCCCCATTACTAATACTCCCACTACAGGGTGACCGACGGGAACCGGACGTTTTTCAAATGGTTAGTATAACGCCGCTAGCAGTGGTAGGGAGGGGATTCAGGTATCAGTCGCCTTGCTGTATAATGCCATTTTAGTAGCTATGGAGCAGTGGACCGTAGAGCACCGTATGTTCGCTTATGACGCGTATGTTGAAAATGCTGAGCCGGTCACGACCGCGCAGCGACTGTTCCGCGTTCATTTTAATCTTGGACGCCACGATATTATTCCAAGCCGCAACACCATTCTCAGATGGTTTAACAGTCTGAGAACAACAGGAATGATTGTGAAGAAAAAGCCACCCGGAGACCAGTATCGGAAATTTTGTTTATCTCTCCGCTTAGATGAAAATGAGCTTCATCACTCATGACGATTACTGCATTTTCATGGTCTTCAAGCAGCATTTGAATTCGAATGGCTCATAATGTGTTGGCTTAAGCTACTATACAATACACATCTTGTAAGGATGAAACGCTAAATCTCTTTTCAATACCTATTATGCGCACTGATTCGCGACTTAAGTTTAATTCACGCGCGTGTCTTCGTGCAGACCGTTGAGGGCTCCGAGTAAGCGCTTGCCGCACCCGCTCGACGTTTTCTGGCGTCTTCGCAGTCTTTGTGGGACCATGTGGCTTTTTCTTCAATCATTCCTGTTGTTCTCAGACTGTTAACACATCTGAGAATGGCATTGCGGCTTGCAATAATACCGTGGCGTCCAAGATTAAAATGAACGCGGAACAGTCGCTGCGCGGCCGTGACCGACTCAGCATTTTTAACATGCGCGTCATAAGCGAACATACGGTGCTCTACGGTCCACTGCTCCATAGCTACTAAAATGGCATTATACATCAAGGCGACTGATACCTGAATCCCCTCCCTACCACCGCTAGCGGCGTTATACTAACCATTTGAAAAACGTCCGGTTCCCGTCGATCACCCTGTATGTAGTTCTAATGATGGGTCAGTAAAGCGCGATGAACCACAGAGACAACCAAGATACGTGGGTCTCTTGGGTTATTTTTTTTTTGTTTCCCCTCTTCCCATGCTTTTTCTTTTATTTATAGAATAAATAAGTAATAACATAGACACCATACATACAAATATATACATAGATGATTATGCATTACACTGATGATTTTGACAGGCGTCTGATCAGTGTTCATTGCTAGGAGAGCAATGATCTGTGTTCAACGAATACTCTTCATCTAATACATGGCCGACTCTACACTAGGCCGGAGCCTTAGATGTGGCAACGTGGCTTAGCTGTCAAATAGTGGCCCTATAGTTTCAGAATAATTATTACATTTTATATGTATTAGAGTTCATCTCGGTTAATAAATTAAGAAAAATACTTTTTAGAACTACTACTACTAATACCACTTACATCTGATGTCTGTTTAATCACAGTCAGACACTACAAAATAAAAATAAACGCAACCTGTTTCCTGCTGCCACTTCCATTTCCACTTAAATGAACACTCAATTTACTTTGTAAATTATCACTTGAGCTAGAAAAATTCACTATTAGGTCACTGTGAAGCCATTCTTGCTGGTCTTGACTTCCCTTTCACTATCAAATCCTTTCGTAGATATGCCCCAGGCCTTGCCCAGATGAGTTCTATTAACTGTATTTTTCTGTGAAGTTTGGGAGGTCCAGAAAACATTATAGGTACCACATTGTGCTTTAAAATAGGTCTTATCCTTTGAAATGTTTGTCAATTATTGTCTTTATCCTTATAAATATAACCAGCCCTTCCGAGGAATACCTTTCACCCACTTCTGTTTATGTCCCTTATCGGACGCACAATTGCTAGTGCAACCTCGTACTACACACTTTACAGGCATGTTTTTATCTTTATAGTTTTATTTGTGCAGGTAAATAAGTAGAAACCCATTCAAAATCACCTTGCAACGTTCTTTTTAATCTGGAATAAGATGATGTTGGGCCATGGATTGGTAGTCCTCTACTCATGCCTCTACTGGGCTGCAACCTGGCACTACACGCTTTGCAGGCATCTTTTTATCTTTATAGTTTCGTTTGTGCAGGTAAATAAGTAGAAACCCATTAAAAATCACCTTGCAACGTTCTTTTTAATCTGGAATAAGGTGATGTTGGGCCATGGTTTGGTAGTCCTCTACTGGGCTGCAACCTGGTACTACACGCTTTGCAGGCATCTTGTTATCTTTATAGTTTCGTTTGTGCAGGTAAATAATTAGAAACAAATTAATAATCACCTTCCAACCATATTTTCTGCACCTGGAAGAATACACATGACATAACAACAAATGAAAACACGGCCTGATCTCCAACGTTGCCATATTTCAATGCTCCGGCCTAGTGAGTAGAGACGGCCATGTCTGATACGTTTCCCTGAACCGAATGTAACCAAGTATTCTTTGTGACAGGTGGACCAGCGGGATGTGCCAGGGATCGACTGCGCGTATTTGGCCATGGACACAGAAGAGGGCGTGGAGGTCGTGTGGAACGAGGTCCAATTTTCCGAAAGGAAGAACTTTAAGAATCAAGAGGAAAAGATCCAGATGATATTCGAAAATCTCACCCAGCTAGATCACCCGAACATTGTCAAGTTCCATCGGTACTGGACCGACACACATAACGACAAGCCTCGGGTTAGTAAATACATTTTTTTGCCACATTGTTGGACACTGCTGGCCGGGACACTTCGTAATATGGCACCTCAAAATATTTCCATTTTTTGCGTTTGTAACATGATTTGCGTTATCAAAATATTTTAGGGGTGTTCATTTTTGGACTCTTTTTTTCATTTTTGAGGTTTTTGGTGACAATAAAAAAGACGGCTATATCCGTCGTGCCATATCACAGCAGGCTTTATGTTCTAGAATGGCAACCACAGCTATAGCCGTCTGATCAGTGTAATCGTAAAACACATCTTGTGGGAAGAAAAGGACAATTTTCTAGACAAAAGCTAAAACAAAAACAACATTTTATTGTATCAAATTTATAAATAAAAACGCATCTCACAGAATATAGACGGTATAAAAACAAAAAATCAAATTTATTAGAACACAGGTATCCCCAAACAAAACAGAATTTAGGCACAAATTTATGTTTGACGCCACTCTTCAAAGTGCAGTCTGGACACAAAGCAGGTTTATTTTCACAACCCTTGCATCTATAGCTAGTTTCTTTGCATTTTCCAGACTTGAAACATTGATTGCATCTAAGAAAATATGATTTTCTTTTATGATCCTCTGGTAGGGGCAGCTGCTCTGGAAAATGTCTCACACGTGCTTCAAGTTTTGTATTGATATGAAACAATATATTCTATATGTATAATAGGTGGACGACGAATATCTGTTTAGGATGAAAATATTTGGTTACCTACCTCCCATCAGTACTGAAAACACGAGAATCAAACAAAAACACACTTGCAATATGGCAGCTATACACGTGGTCAATGCATCACATTGGAGGTTATGGACGGTTATAGCCGTCGTGCCGTTTTACCCATGCAAACATGAATAGTTGGGATAGCTTATAGTGGGTTAGAATTTGGCAATTTCAGAGATGACAAGCTTCTCGTTTCGTTCACTAACATTGTTTAACAAGGCAAGTACACCGACATTCTGACGGTCGTCGTCGTTCTGCCGTAACAAGCAGATAACTTTTTGACTGATATAGCCGTCGTGGCGTATCACGATCATTCCCCTCAGACGGCTATAGCCGTTGTGTCCAACAACGTGTTAATTTCAACAGATTTCCAGTAATTCGTTTAAGCCAAAGGTAGCAAATCTTTGAAAGCCGGTCCCACACGATGTGGCGGATGCCTTCCAACGTTGGCACATCGGCATTTGCCACATCGTGTGGGCTTGAGTTGGCGAACTGCATGTGTCCATCGTGGTCGTCTTCATCTGAATATAATTATATTCAAAATCATTGTAACGGAAATCCCTTGTGACTTTAATTTATTTTTTCTTGTAGGATGATTATATTCGAACACACCTGTTAGGTTATTGTTATAGAATCATTTCTTTGCAATATTCTTGAACAGCATTTTTGTAATTTATTTGTCAGTACAAAAATTCTCAAGGGTATCGAAGATATCTAATTTAAATGGAATGATATTTATGTCTGTCCAAATACTGGAAATATTAATGAAATTGATACATTTTTTCACGTAAATAGTTTCAAATCGCAGTTCAGTATTGTAACTAATTGATACTATAGAGATGATGAACATTAAAGAAAATTATAGAATACAGGTAGGTACAGGTAGGCATAAAAATCATAATAACACTAACAAAGTTAATGAAGTATTGAGTTGTGCATCAAATATGGCTAAGATATGATCTTATATACAAAAACTGAACTTGGTTTTTGCAAAATTATTAGAATAGTGTCACTATATTGTTTTTTCTGTATTTCAACGTCTCATAACTCACAATTACTACGAACTTTATTGACATAACCTCAAGGTTGGTTGCAGAAAAACAAATGTTTCACTTTTGTAAAATTGTATTGTCAATAAAATCTAGTTTTCTCCCCTGCTTTAAAAACATATATAGGGTGTTAATTAAGTATGTTAACAAACTTTAACCACGAATAGTACTCCGAAAAATAGAAAGAAAATGTCATATGAACATGGGTCCGGAAATGCTTCCTAAGGGAGCTACGCCCCTTTGCATGGGGCACCCTGAAGACGGTTTTCCCTCGATATTCTCGAAACCATTTATAACAAAATTACGAAATTAGGTACGATGGGTAAACTTTTGACGCTGAATCTGATTCTGAATTCAGAATTTCATAATTTTAATCAGAGGCGTATCATACGGGAAGAGTTAAGGGTGAAAATAACCCCGTTTTCTAAATGGTATTTTTTGACATTTTGATTTTAGAATATGGTATTTCAGAGATTTCTACGTAAAAATGGTTTGTTGATACATCTCGATAGGGCTAACCGTTTTCGAGAAAAATGCAAAATATTGAATCGATGCAGGCTATTGTATTCAATAATTAGCATTTTTCTTGAAAACGGTTTGCCCTATCGAGATGTACCAAGAGACCATTTTTACGTAGAAATCCCTGAAATACCATATTCTAAAATCAAAATGTCAAAAAAATTACCATTTAGAAAATGGGGTTATTTTTACCCTTACCTCCTCCCGTATGATACGCCTCTGATTGAAATTATGAAATTCTGAATTAAGAATCAGATTCAGCGTCAAAAGTTTACCCATCGTGCCTAATTTCGTAATTTTGTTATGAATGGTTTCGAGAATATCGGGGGAAAACCGTCTTCAGGGTGCCCCATGCAAAGGAGCGTAGCTCCCTTAGGAAGCATTTCCGGACCCATGTTCATATGACATTTTCTTTCTATTTTTCGGAGTAAAGTTTGTTAACATACTTAATTAAATTAAATCAACGAACTGCGATCTCGGTCTGGAAAAATTGTAATATTCACATTTAGCAAATAAATATAACATATAAATTAATACTAAATAGTTTTCCCATATGGCAAGTACTTAAAACACATGTTGGACCCAGTAATTAATTTATGTATTTAGAAATATCATAGATATTTTTTTAGTGGATGTAACGATAACAATTTGAATACAATATATTATTAAAATACCTTTTTTTTCGATATTCATGAGGGTATAAAAAGTTATTTTTCCGCATCGTAATGAGCCTATTTGTGGGATTCGGGGAGGGTTGTTGGTGTATTGAAAGGCGAGATATTCCCGTAATAACCATTGATGTATGTTCCACTAACTCATACAAAAAATTCGAATGCAAAAAAAAAACCAAAACGTTAGATACGGACGAGACTGCCTGTCACCTCTGTCCCCGTAACATCCTTGGTCTACCGATTTGAGTGCTGTTAGCAGTTCCTCGCGTAGTGGCAGCACCTTCACTACAATCATCAGCAATACCCACAGTATCACTTCGACATTTTTCCAAAATTTATACCTGTTCCACTACCTTTATGTTTAACAGAAATATTTAATCTACAAGTTTTCATTCGCGATCAAATTGAGGTTTTGAATAAAAATTTTTTTTTGTCATAAATGGAAAGATCATACATAAGTTTTATAACAGAACTGTTTTTGTTTTCCTTTTTTTCGCAATAATTCAGAAGTTATATCAAAATAAAAATGGGTTTTTGAATCGAGTACCGAAAACACGCCGACGGCTCCCGAACCCGTGTGACGTCACCATGGCGGTAAGGATGCGCCTTTGACCAACGATGTCGTACTCCGATACTAGATGCTAGCTTCCCAGCCAATCGCTAAAATACGTACTGCTAAAGTGGCAACTAGTGTATATTTGTTGCAACACAGTCGATGAATGAAGTTTGCAGCTAGAGACGAAGTCTACGATCGAAATGAATATGTTTTTGAATGTTTGAAGTTGAAGTCAGATTACAGATTCCAGTAAGTAAGAACCTAATCAAATATGTCTCCTCAATCGAAGGATGGCCCAGTGGTTAGAGAGTCCAATAGTGGATCTCAGGGTCTTTGGATCGAAACCCAGGCCTTCCAACTTTTTTTTTTATTTTTTTTTATCAAAAAATTTATTGTTGTGCTTTTTGCACTTGTTACACACATTTTTTCTATGACCAACATAAATATGTGTTTGAATCAAATTTTGTTAGACATATTACTTGCACTGCACAGTGCTTGTTAAATTTTTATGAAAATTTAATATTGTTAAGCTTCATTGCCCAAAGTTAAATAAATAATAATGCCAAGTGATAAACAGAATGTGATTACGAGTTTGAGTTACTTTTTTTACATTAAAAAACTTGAAAATGAATGAATTGAATGGATGAAGGGATTTTGTTTTATTAACCAACTATTACATTAAAAAAAATGAATGGCGATTGATATTGACGGACAAACCTCATTTCCACTGATTTTTTTGAATTGTCCACCGCCTCCTGTACTTAGTTTTTGCACTGTGTAGTGCAAGTAATATGTCCAACAAAATTTTATTCAAACACATATTTTTGTTGATCGTAGAAAAAATGTGCGTAACAAGTGCAAAAAGCACATCAATAAATTTTTTGAAAAAAAAAATAAAAAAAAGTTGGAAGGCCTAAGTTTCGATCCAAAGGCCCTCAGATCCACTAGCGGACTCTCTAACCACTGGGCCATCCTTCGGTTGAGGAGATCTTTTCAACGAAACATATATATTTGATTAGGTACTTGCTGTACTTGTAATCTGTAATCTGACTTCAACTTCAAACATTCAAAAACATATTTATTTCGATCGTAGACTTCGCTTCGAGCTGAAAACTTCATTCATCGACAACAAATTGCAACAATTATACACTAGTTACCAGTTTAGCAGTACGTATTTTCGCGATTGGCTGGGAATCTAGAATCTAGTATCGGAGTAGGACGTCGTTGGTCAAAGGAGCATCTTTACCGCCATGGTGACGTCACACGGGTTCGGGAGCCGTCGGCGTGTTCTTGGTACTCGATTCAAAAACCCATTTTTATTTTGATATAACTTTTGAATTATTGCGAAAAAAAAAAAGAAAACAAAAACAGTTTTGTTATAAAACTTATATATGATCTTTCCATTTATCACAAAAAAGTACTTTTTTCTTAATTCAAAACCTCAATTTTTTCTGGAAAATTGCATTTTGTTATCTGGCCAAGGGTACAAATCCCATAAGAAAATCGAGGTATCATACTACAGAAAATCTCGCTAAGCGCGTCATTTGTCCATTACATCTGATATTGCCTCCAAGAATATACAAATTCTTCGAGTCTTCGTCTTTCAATACACCCGTAAATATTTTTTGGATCGGATTTATAACGATACATTTTTTTTTAGGTAATCTTTATAACCGAATACATGTCCTCCGGCTCCCTGAAACAGTTCCTGAAGCGAACCAAGAGAAACGTGAAAAGGCTGCCATTACAAGCATGGAAAAGGTGGTGTACCCAAATCCTCTCTGCACTGAGGTAAATATAGCAATGACCGATCAGCAGGTCATCTACATTTGTTCGCCGTTTTCTCTCGTAGCTTGTAAGATTTCTGTAATATTACTATTTATAATGTAACCTTAGTATGTAAGTTATTTTATGTCTTTCGGTGACCACGACAGTCGATACAATTGTAAGTATGTTCAACGACTGACGGCGTGGTCACATGTACTGTAGTCGTATGTATATTTTTGTATTCACAGAGTACGCGCGAGGTAAGTGAGTAAAAATGCAAACTGGATAACTATAATCATGATAGGATTGATGAATGATGATTTTCTGTTTGAATTGTTACAGAACAAATATGCCTATCCGTATACAAAATTCCGATGTTTTTTGATGTTATCTATATGAACTGTCTGTTTCATTTGTGATGTTCGTAAGTATGATTATTGCGTGTCGGTATCGGGTGTCAAGTCTCAAATGTCACAGACAGTTGCGCGTATCATATTTTGGACGATTCGATAGAACTGGGCAAACATACCTTGATCCAACAGCGAGAAGCGAAGAGATTGGTCGGCATTCGTCCAGATGCAGCGTTGCCAGATACTCATCCTTATGTGTTCCCTTTTCCTTTGCTGTTTTTTTCTTATATGGTTTTTGTTATGAGTAGTTGTTTGGTTTCGTTTAGATCTATCTGCTGGATGCTAACAAACGACACTATCAGATCTAATATGAATAATAAGGTGTTCTGCTCCCATGCATACATAAGAACTTTTTCAAAAAATATATTTTTTAAACGAATGCTTCTGAAATCGTCACATCGGTCTCAAAAGTTCAATATACAGGGTGTTTAAAAAAGATGCGGCGATATCCAAGGGGGTGACTCCTCAGGTCATTCCATGAAAAAAGGTTCATATAAACATATATCTAAAAATGTATGGTTTCTAAGATACAGGATGTTAATTTTTTTAAATAATTCTATCATCTTTTAACCGATTCTGTTGAAATTCAGTAGCGTTGTTTCTAGAAGTAAGGGGGTGATTTTGCTTTAACTAGACAAAAAAATTATGTCCAGTGTCGTTAGAGGTGGCAATTTAATAACAATTATAAGCGGAAAAATGTATGCCACTGACACATTTAATGTTAATATTTCTTTGAGGTAAACCAACTACAACTACAACTTTTTTGTCTCCTGAGTTTTTCTCGTATCTTGCTTTGTTTGCGGAATAAAAAATAAAAACTATTCTTGCATATCCATTTGTCATAAGAAAAGGTACAAAAACTGTTGGAAGTGACCTCCCCCAGCTGGGATGCAGGAATCCAGTCTTCTCCTTATTGATTGGCGAATTCTCTCAAAAATACCGGGGTCATTTCTAATTGAGCTACAACCAGCAATGATTCGATTTCTCAGGTCCTCCACATTTTGCACAGGAGTAGCGTACACTATTGACTTCAGGTGGCCCCACAGAAAAGATCCAGGGGCTTTAAGTCCGGGGATCGTGCAGGCCATAAGTGAGGTCCACCTCAGCCAATCCAGCGGTTTCCGTAGGTTTGACTCACGAGCAACCCCACTAAAATGCGCTGGTGCGCCATCGTGCATAAACCACATTGCATGTCTTAGTGCCAAAGGTACGTTTTCCAGGAATCCAGGGAGAGTATGTTCCAAAAAGTGGCGATATATCTCTCCGGTAAGTCTTGCAGGTAGAAATACCGGTCCAATGAGGCAGTCACCCACAATTCCGATCCAAACGTTCAACGAGAACTGATGCTGAAAACGGTCTTCAAATATTACGTGTGGATTCTCATCACACCATAAATGATTATTATGGAAATTCCTTATCGCATTCCTTGAAAAACTCGCTTCATCTGTAAATAGAATCAGCATCAGTAGTTGAGGGATTTCAACCTTTTTTTGTACAAGCCGTTGACAGAATTCAATACGTGGAAGAAAATCAGTAGGAACAAGCGCCTGAACGCGTTGGATGTGGTATGGATATAACATATTTTCTCTAGGAATTTTCCAAACAGTACCATTAGAAATATTTAGAACCTCAGCAATTTTTCGAGTAGAAGTACCTGGTTCTTCTTCAACCACGTTCAGAACATTCTGTCCTTGGTCTTCCCGCTCCCCCATTTCGTTTTAATGTCCCTGTTTCTTGAAGGCGTCGATGGATGCTTTCGAACATCTTCCTATCAGGAGCAATACGCGCAGGAAATCTTTCGATGTATAACCGCCTAGCTTCTAATGCATTGCCATCAGCAAGTCCATAAATGAAGTGCATGTCGGTCATGTCGGCATTCGTATAGCGATTCATGTTACGAAACTTCAACAAATTTGACAAAGTGAATGAAAGCATTCAAATAACATCAACGTTACTGATTTTTAAACTGACGTGCAATTCGCAAGTATTCTTGGAATCTTAAAAGATGATAGAATTGTTTTTATTTTTTATTTCGCAAACAAAGCAAGATACGAGAAAAATTCAGGAGACAAAAAAGCTGTAGTTGTAGTTGGTTTACCTCAAAGAAATATTAACATTAAATGTATCAGTGGCGTACATTTTTCCGCTTATACCTCTAACGCCACTGGACATAATTTTTTTGTCTAGTTAGGGCAAAATTATCCCCTTACTACTAAAAACAACGCTACTGAATTTCAACAGGATCGGTTAGAAGATGATAGAATTATTAGAAAAAAAACGTTATTTAAAAAAAAATTAACATCCTGTATCTTAGAAACCATACATTTTTGGACATATGTTTATATGAACTTTTTTTCATGGAATGACCTGAGGAGTCACCCCCTTGAATATTGCCGCATCTTTTTTAAACACCCTGTATAGGTAGCCGCAGAAGCTGATATTAAGGCAGTCAGACGGTATAGATGTGACCTCGGTGCTGTCATACGCTCCAGGACCATAGTGTCCATGGTGGAGAACGAATGTTACCAAATTTACTGGAACTACTCTTTCGCGCGATTGACTCTTTTGCGCCTCTATCCGCGCTAGTTCCAAAGACCTGCCCTTTTAGCAAAGGCAAGTACATTTTTAGGACCTACCCATTTTATCTCTATTGGTTCCAAGGTTCTTGAGCCCAGCATAGTCTGTCTGTGATAACCCAGGGTTTCACAGCGATACAAGATGTGTGCCGAGGATTCTTCCTCTTCACCACACCACGTGCACGTTGGGTCGTTGACCACCCTCATCACGAACAGGTGACGCCTGGAGGTGTTGTGGCCCGTTAATAGGCCTACTAGCAATCTCGAGTTACTCCTATCCAGGAGACACAAAATCGTCCTATTCTCTCTGCAGGCCCTGCTAATAGTTCCCGAGCTTGACGGAGATGACCAGAGATGTTGTTCCATCTCAGAGAGTGTTGATTCTGGATTCACTCTCCAGTTGTTTTCCTAATCAAGTTTGCAGATAGTCCTAAGGCTGGTTCCGGGCCCACAAAACTGTTGCCGGATCCCATCCTAGCCAGATGATCCGCCATTTCGTTACCCTTTACCCCACCGTGCCCAGGTGCCCACATCAGTGATACCTTGTGTTTGGACTACACTGTGAATCTGCTAGTGATAGTCATTGGATTCCTAGGGGGTATGAGGGATATGCAAAATGCTGGTGTACCGTGATGCGCATCACATCTTACCCGTCAGAATACTGAAGGCTGTCGTCCATGGGTCTCCTCAGGACGCACGATTCGCGGACCCAGTGATTGCTCACCTCATGGTGTAAGGAGTAGTCATTGAGCAAAGGAACAGCAGCTCGGTATATGGGAGCCCAGGTATATATGTAATATATCTCATTAAAAATAAATTTATTTTAATACAAAAATCACGCAAAAATATCTCAGCAGTAGAAAAAATCTTTTAGGTGTTGCTACTTTATTCCGATTTTCTCAAATTCTTTATAAATTAGTTTTCAAATTATAATTTTGTGTGTATTATCTACTCATCATATTTTATCTGATATGTCTGATGGCAAGTTTTCTGTCTATTGATAACCTCTTCTAGTGCGTGTTTGAGTAGTTATCTTGAATTAAGGTTTATGTTTGAACATCTATCATTGCTCTCCTTTCTTATGTCACATTAGTGCCTTCATTATATTAGATTTTCTTCTTTGTCTCTTGCATGCAAACAATTTATGGTAGAATATTCAATGCCAAACCTTTAATTTTTTTTTATTAAATTTATTGTAGTTTTTTTATTTTAACCTATTACTTGTATACAGCACTGGTATCAAGGGAATATTACTTTTAAAAAGGTATACATCTGTTGAGATGTTTTAAATCTGACAATCCTTCCTAAGATGATGATCTACATAATACAGTTGCATAATACATCCTTTTCATTTAGTCCATTTACTCGATGAAAATATTAAAATGATCCTCAAGTAATACCTGTACTTCAATGTATCTGAATAAATAACACTCGTTATACTTATGAAGGTCCTGTGTGAAGTTCAATTGTTCGTGATGTTTCTTTGTTTTAAGCATGTTAAAATAAACTATAAAGATACTCAGCATATGCATGTTCAATGTTCATACATTTTTTGTTGAAATGACGTCAAATGAAGCAATATAACTGTTAAAATATTGATAGTTCACATATTTAGATTGCTCTACATTTCTGGGATTTTGATGCATTGCTATTGATATACATTTTTGAAAGTCATGATTACTTCAAAAATTCTATATTGTTTTATTGCATCATTTCTAATTTATGATGATTGCCTTTTTCTAAGGAATTTTGCGTAACCTTTCAGTAAAACTTGCAGTATAACTTGCTATTCTTGGTAAGCTTTTTTATAGATATTTTCTAGACAAGCATTGCAGATATCGTGGGTGATGCCAGAGGACTCAAGATTGAATAGGCCTTCTATCGAGCACAGTGAACTGGAACTTCTCCAAGACGTAACATCCAAGAAGCAGGCAACAAACCAAGGATACAGCCACTATAAATAGGTATTTGTTTTGTTCCTTTCTATAGGTGAAATGTTTCGATCAAAAGTGACTAAGTAAGTTTTAGGTGGATATGGCATGGAATAAGGTAAGCGTTGACATATGTGTTCAGAAACCAACTGCAGTTTTACTGGAAGGATATCTCAAAAACATATCAATTACTTACCCGAATCAAAGTACGCCAAGAGAGCGGAAATATGCACCAAAATTCATTGCATTATGCCATTATGTTTTCTGAAATCATGAATGTCCTCTGAAATGATGTTCAAGTTATGAATAAAAGATGGAGAGAGACGTTCTGGTACCAAGAACCACCGGTGCATAGATTACAAGCGGGCTCTTCTGAATCTCTCCATACTCTACCTCCCAAGTCTAGCTTTGATAGCAAAGGTGAGGATAGCCGTAGGTGTTACCCGTCTTGTCTTCAGATTCAGGTTAAGTTTACTGGAATTGTCTGTACGTGCTTTTGAGAGATAATTTGGATCGAAAAATACGGCCACAATACTCGTAATAGTGGAAGAACGAAAACTTTTAAGGTTTGTTGTATAGACAAGGATACTTCATGAATAGGGTACTTGCAGAGGTCGTGAAATCGTCTCGGGAGTATACTTAGCGTAAAGAAAACCATATCAAGAAGCAGTAGGAAACAAAAAACATAATTCTACTGACGGCCAAAAAAAGATATTTGCAAAATAAAATAAGGATATATTCAAATTTTTCCACGTGACTTAAAACAAGGGCTGACGTCACAGATATCTTATCGATATCGACAATCGATACTGCTACAGCGCAGGTCAGTGAGATTCAACTGCGCATTCGACTAGAGATGACCTGACTTCTTTAACAATGCGACTCAATTTATTGATACTAAAACATATTTGAAACAGGCAATTAACCCACTAGCATTTTCGATGCAATACATTTTTATATCTGATAGGTATAACAGTTCATCCTGTTTGTGACCGAGAATCGCAACTAATCGAAGCCATCATTTTATTTCGGCGCATCCCATTATGAATGAATCCAAAGATAGAATCTAATTCAAGCCCATCCCTACAAAGTGAATTAGTAATCTAGCCTAACTTTTATTCTTGTGACTTTTGTACTTTTGTGGTTATAATGATCAATGTCAAAATGTTAGGTTAGCACTGGCTATCGATATCGAATATCAATACTTTACATCCCATCACTATAGGATATCACTGACGTCAGAGGTTGTTTGCGCGGCATTTTCCGGCATTTGAAATAATTTTTGGAATATCTCTCACAGCCGATTCCAAAAAACCAAACAAGTGATTTTGTCATGTTTACTAGGCTCTAAGGAACGCGTAAACGGCATAATATTTTTTTCTGCAAGTACCCTATTTCTTGCGGATGAATGAGCAGTGAGATCATTCTGAAACATCATCATCATATGTAGTCACAATGTCTTAGCAGACATGTTTTGAACTCGTAAAATGCATTAAGTCGGAGCTAGAGTATTGCCGACACGAATATTATCAAAAGTTTTAAACACTATAGCTCGCCATCGTTCGCAATTTACTGTCAGTTTAGTGGGGCTCTTGATTCTCATATCCAGCAACTGTTTCGTCGTATCCACCCAGCGTGTACGGGGACGGCCACGGCGCCGCCCACTAGGGGCATGACCCTGAACTACAAGTTTCTCAATGTTATCGCTTCTGTGTGTATGTCCGAAGAATGTAAGCATTCTCGTCGACACAATGGAGGATAGTCTCTTTGAATTACCGAGCTCATCCAGTATGGAAACGTTAGTTAGATGGGCGTTATAAGGAATTCTCAGCATTGTCCTCCACGTCCACATTTCAAAAGCATCTATGCGAGCTCGATCTGCCTTTTTACCAGTCCAAGTTTCCGAGGCATACAAAAATATGGAGAACACAAGAGACTGAACCAGCGACATTTTTGTAGCTTTAGTGATGTTATGGCCACGCCATATTTTAGTAAGCTTTGTCATGGCCACACGTGCCTGTTGAATGCGTCGTCGAATCTCATTTTCATAGCTACCCGAATTGTCGATCAAAGAACCGAGGTATACAAAACTTGGAACTTCTTCACAACGGCCTAATGGCTTTATTAAACATACATAACTGAAAATGTAACCTGCAATCCAATTTGAACATCATAGCCGTAGGATATTCATTATTTCGGAAAATGTACCAGGTAAATATTCCTTTGATCCTGCGCTGTAGAAATGTAGAAACTTCTGTGCAAGAACTAATCCGTAGCTTTGAACCCAGCATCCGTTACAAACCAGAACCAGATACAACCCCATCACACTTTCGCAAAATCACCTCATCAATCAAGTCAACCCAACATCACAGTATGACGGTCTGGCAACACTGTCGTCCAAGTACTAAGAATGCAGTCTGTTTGTTTTTCTTTCCAGTTACTTGCATTCCTGTACTCCACCTATCATCCATGGCAATCTGACCTGTGATACCATTTTTATACAGCACAACGGACTCGTCAAGATCGGATCAGGTAATTTTTTTTCGAAATGCAACCAAACCAAAAAACATTTCAGCATCACAATATGAGATATATAACGAGTAACGTCCCTATTTCTCCTCTATATGCATATCTCTATTGTTTTTAAGTAAAAGCTGCTACCACGCGAACGTATTGGTTCCGAAACTCGGATATATGCTGAATAGGCGCAGATCGGTGACGAGCAGACTGTTGAGCGTAGTTCAGATTGTCGGTGTTCAATTGTTTTTTACACCGGTTGCGATCACTTGTTCTTGCTCCTCCTCAAAATTCGTTCCCACTCAACGTAGAAAAAAGCGGTAAATTTGAATTTCACGTGGAACTTGTATCCTGTTCGTGATGAACATGTAACTTGTGGTTGTCTTGAAATTCTGTGTTCAACATAAAACCGTTCACAAAAAAATAATCTATTGATTGTCATTCTATTATTTATATGATACAAAATCTGTTTTTTTTTATTTATTTAATAATATGTATTAAACCAAATTGCATATATACCATATTTAGGGTGCTGGTAACTTGGTCCATGATCTATCAGAATAACGAAAATTATGCTTCGTAGAAGTTTTACGGTTTTTGAGTAATTGGGAGTTCTGAGAAATAGCCTAAATGTATGTTTGTATCAATACTTGAGATCTTCATTTATATACCGGGTGTCCCAGAATTTCCTTGACACGCGATAATTTCGTAATGAAAAACGGTTCAAGCAAGAACTGAGTGGTACTTTTGAAGGTACTATAGGGTCTATCATACCATGCATTCAAAACCTTTTTTTTTGTACGTCAACCCCTAAATCTCACCCCCAACTTTTTTTTTTTCAAATACCACCCCATAGGTTTTCCTACATAACTGATATCCCCATTTTATTTAAAATCTTGTGGTAGGTACCTTTAATTTTATATGCAAACTTATTTTTTCAGTAAAATCATAAGCATAAGACAAACGAAATGATAATTTGTTTGACGCCTGATATTTTTGTAACAAAAACGGATAAAAAAGAAAACTAAGTGGGTTTATCAAGGGTAGTGAATGACCTATCATTCTTTGCTCATGAGTCATTTTTTTCTTACTTAAACCCCTGGAATCCACCCCTAGCTTGTTCTTTCAAATTTCAATCCACAATTTTGCCTGGAAAAATAAATTCTTTACTTGAATTTAATTACACAAAGGTGAGGTACTATGACGTTTTAATTAACGCAAGAAATTCATTTTTCCGATAAAAATTAAAAAAATTACTAGCTTGAAGAGAAATAGGGATGGGTTTTCCGGTTGGAGTGATTTTTTTTGTAAGCGCAATATGATAGGTAATTCAGTACACTTAAAAACCCACTTAATTTCTTTTTTATTATTTTTTGTTAGGAAAATATTTGGCGTCGAACAAATCCTAATTTTATTTACTTTATGGAAAGAATTGGTTTTTGGACGAAATCAAAGGCATTACAGGATTGTAAATAAAATAAGGACTTCATGTAGGAAAAGCTATAGGGTGCTATTTGGAAAAAAAAGTTGGGGGTGAGTTTAAGGGGTTGACGTACAAAAAAAAATGTGTTGAATGCATGGCATGATAGACCCTATAGTACCTTCAAAACTACCACTCAGTTGTTGCTTGAACCGCTTCTCGTTACGAAAATATCACGTGTCAAGGAAATTCTGGGACACCCGGTATATTTTTAGTTTTTTTATATTTTTCGGTCTACCTTTGTAGAATGCATAAAATGCATTCGACAAATGTTTTTATATAATGAAGCAGCTTCTAGAAATACAGTTGTTGATACCAAATACATCTATTAGGCAATTTCGGAATAGTCAGAGTTACTCTGAATATTGACCTGATCGGTTATAAACTCAGTTATCAGCAGCTATACGTTTACGCACAATTTTTTGTAGATAAAAATCTAAACACATCAAAAGCAGTATTGAATATTTTATAATTTTTCATTATTTTATTATTATCTCTCCATTTGCTATATCAATAAATTATCAAGCTTGTATAAAATATAACGATAATAGTTTCCAAAAATTGAATAAGTAAATTGCATTCGATAAACGATTTGAAATGCAAGATTTGTGAGTCGTTTTCATATGAATGTAGTTTTGAAAATCGATCAATAGATAATTTTTCACAAACACATATATTTATATTACATATTGACAACTATCCAGAATTCAATGTTTTCCATAATTTGTCCAGAGTCCAGATTCAGCACAATTGAATTTGAGATATTGAAAAATATACTTCGCACATAGACCCATAAGATCGTCTTACTATTAACATGAGAATCAAATATTTTTAACGTATACATTCAATGCTCGCTCTATGACTTGTTTCCTTTTTTGGTCCTTTATAAACTACATTCGACAAGCATAGACAATAAGGTTACAAATATTGCTATTACTATCTAAATTGAGGTTTTGAATTAAGAAAAAAAGTACTTTTTTGTGCTAAATGGAAAGATCATATATAAGTTTTATAACAAAACTGTTTTTGTTTTCTTTTTTTTCGCAATAATTCAAAAGTTATATCAAAATAAAAAAGGGTTTTTGAATCGAGTACCGAAAACACGCCGACGGCTCCCGAACCCGTGTGACGTCACCGTGGCGGTAAGGATGCCCCTTTGACCAACGACGTCCTACTCTGATACTAGATTCTGGATTCGCAGCCAATCGCGAAAATACGTACTGCTAAACTGGTAACATATTTGTTGCAACACAGTCGATGAATGAAGTTTGCAACTCGAGACGAAGTCTACGATCGAAATAAATATGTTTTTGAATGTTTCAAGTTGAAGTCAGATTACAGATTCCAGTAAGTAAGTGCCTAATCAAATGTTCCGTTGAAAAGATCTCCTCAATCGAAGGATGGCCTAGTGGTTAGAGAGTCCGCTAGTGGATCTCAGGGTCTTTGGATCGAAACCCAGGCCTTCCAACTTTTTTTTTATTTTTTTTATCAAAAATTTTATTGATGTGATTTTTGCACTTGTTACGCACATTTATTCTACGATCAACATAAACATGTGTTTGAATCAAATTTTGTTAGACATATTACTTGCACTGCACAGTGCTTGTTGATCTTCGTTTCGAGCTACAAACTTCATTCATCGACTGTGTTGCAACAAATATACACTAGTTACCAGTTTAGCAGTACGTATTTTCGCGATTGACTGTGAATCTAGTATCGGAGTAGGACGTCGTTGGTCAAAGGAGCATCCTTACCGCCATGGTGACGTCACACGGGTTCGGGAGCCGTCGGCGTGTTTTCGGTACTCGATTCAAAAACCCATTTTTATTTTGATATAACTTTTGAATTATTGCGAAAAAAAAGAAAACAGAAACAGTTTTGTTATAAAACTCATGTATGATCTTTCCATTTATGACAAAACAATTTTTTATTCAAAACCTCAATTACAATAAAAATACAATACGATGCAGAAAATTGTATAGCCTATTATAAATTAGTTCTCTTCAGTCATGTGTCAATACATAAACATTTCTCACCATGCAATGTCTAAATCCAACAACTTATAGTGCGGTACTCAAGCAGGTTTTAACTCACTACTTGCCTAAGTATTGCGAATATTACTAGTTTTGTATTTGGTTCATTTGACTCTGAATATGTACAAAATTTTAGGAACCAAGGATTGTTCGAAATACTCATTACTCGTATTTGTCGAATGCTTTAGAAGAACTTTGGAAAGGATGGTGTAGTATATCAGTGAAGATACATGTTATCAAAAAAGGACTTGTTGACTGTACACATTCGAAATATTTTACTCTTCACATTTTGTGAGTTCATTTTTGCTATTCCTGTTAATCTTAAATCAGAACTATATCATGCTTGGACTGGATAGGTTTCAGTATTGTTTTGAAGCTGACAGCATCATGGTAGTTTGTCGTTAATAATTCTTACTTTACTCAGATTTAAGAAAAGTGATGTGAAAATATTTGCTCCATTTTTTAAAGCACTCAATTAATGGCTCTTGGGTAGGTGTCGACAATTAAAAAAAAAATGGATTATTTTCCATTCAAAATTTCTCTGTGAATGCTTTTTCCTACGTCTTGCTTTTGTCGATATATTTCTAGGGTGTCTTGAATGAGTCTATCTTTTTTTTTGAAAGTGAAAGGTTGGCATGTTTGTGAACGACACTTCACTATTCAGGCATTAGTAAGAAAGACAGATTCATAAAAGCCATCTGAGTTTTAGCTGTTTAGTCTCGTTACACTACTTATTGATTATTACTTGAAATATTATATATATATTAGTGATAAATACATTAATTTATATAGTAAACAGCTACAACTTTTAGTGTATATCTCAATAGCTATCTCATCACTTTTTTGGTTAATATATTAAGTAATAATATATAATAATAGCTGTTAGTCTTCTTTTTTAATGCTGAGGTGTTATCACTATGATTAGTTATATCGCTTGCATCAGTATCCATGATATATGAATTAATAAATTTTACACATCCCTTTGTAGTGATTCACCTACTGAATCACCGTAAAGGTACCTAGTGAAGCAATGTGTATACAGGGTTATTCACGTTATTCGACACGGAGCATTATGGCTAAAGTATTTGATAAAAAAGAAAATAATAATTTCAGAAGGAAAGAGACCCATAAAGGCTACATTTTAAAAATATTTTCATGTTATACAGGGTGTCCCAAAAACACGAAATCTATCAAAGTTATGTTTTTTTAAATGGAACACCCCGTATATTATTGCATATTCAGATTCCTTGGTGAATTCTAGTGTGACTTTATGTATCATACATGGGACCTAAAGGGAACCGTTTAGCTGTGAATCACCATTTTCGGTATAAGTAGATATCAAGAAAAAATTGAATATCGCAGAGATTATAAAATATGGAAGGCTGTGACTTTGCCGTATTACTAAGCATAAAATGCGTCAGCTTTGATGAGACTGTCAAATTCAAATTACGTTTATCCTTGGAGAAATCAGTCGATGAATTAAGGAAACTTCGATCAGCGACAACTTGATTTCTTTAAATGGGAATGCCTAATTTTTTCTATACCGTTAAACGCAGAATTTGATAAGCTTTTTAATGATATAAGGTTGTGAATATCAATCTCTGGCAGTTTTCATTTAATTTTAAATTTTCAAACAAATCGGCGATTTTCAATTTTCCTACCTATAAGCAACGTAGCAGGCCATGAAATATAAACAAAAACCTGTTCAGGTAGACGAAAACAACTAAATTAGCTGAAAAATACACACTAACTAGACTAAAGGGATAAGATTATAAAAATTCCTTACAACAAATCAACTCTCCCAGAAACAACTGCGATAACATCTCTAAGGTCAAAGAGAAGCTGGAGTATGGCAGTAATAGATATTTTTTACAGTCTACTGGCTACCGCAATTTACTAGAGGTTAAAAATTTCCAAGACAATTAAAAACCCTGATGTGAAACAGAAACAACCAGCGACTGTTGTACTAATTTGCGTCGAAGTCGATACCTCTGAATGGAGCCCTTCTATTTTTCAATATCTATTAGCAATATCGCAAAAAAGGAATACTGACAAATCAGATTTGAATTTTCTGCCATTTAAGTTATGTGTTATAATTTGAACAAATTTTAATTCATTCTTCATTTTCTGCGACCTTGCTAATAGGTACTGAAGAATTTTCAGAACTCCAGTCAGAGGTACTTTTGACTTTAGTTTTGACAGAATTGCATACTTTTTTATATCATTAAATGTGAAATTTTATTATGAAAATAATAAACTGCTTACAACATTCTCTAGTAGTTTTTATTTTATTTCAAAATTTTTAATAGTTTTGGAAATTGCCAATCTCTAGTACATTGCAGTAGCTAGTAGGCCGTGAAAAAATCCATTTCTGCCATACTCCAGCTTCTCTTTGACCAAAGATATGTTACCGCCGTTGTTTCTGGTTAGACTTTGTTTGTTGTGAGTAATTTTTATAATCTTCTCCCCTTAGTCTAGTTCGTGTGTATTTTTCAGCTAAGTTAGTTGTTTTCTTCTAACTGAACAGGTTTTTGTTTATATTTCATGGTCTGCTACGTTGCTTATAGGTAGGCAAATTGAAAAACGCCGATTTATTTGAAAATTTAAAATTAAATGAAAACTATCAGAGATTGATATTCACAACCTTATATCATTAGAAAGGTTATCAAATTCTACGTTTAACCGTATAAAAAAAATTAGGCATTCCCATTTGAAAAAATCAAGTTATCGCTGATCGAAGTTTCCTTAATTCATCGACCGATTTCTCCAAGCATAAACTGACGCTGACGCATTTTATGCTCAGTAATACGGCAAAGTCACAGCCTTCCAAATTTTATAATCTCTGCGATATTCAATTTTTTCCTTGTATCTACTTATACCGAAAATGGTGATTTACACCTAAACGGTTCGCTTTAAGTCCCATGTATGATACATAAAGTCACACTAGAATTCACCAAGGAATCTGAATATGCAATAATATACGGGGTGTTCCATTCAAAAAACATAACTTTGATACATTTCGTGCTTTTGGGACCCCTGTATAACATGAAAATATTTTTAAAATGTAGCCCTTATGGGTCTCTATCCTCCCGAAATTGTTATTTTCTTTTTTATCAAATGCTTTAGCCATAATGCTCCGTGTCGAATGACGTGAATAACCCTATACATCTTAAAATTGTTTTTCGCTAACAGCGAGACAATCAGCTTGATGCAACAGTGTAGCTATCTTAGTATTGACATATAGCAGCATTTCAAGGGGAAACGAACAGGCTATTTTTTGCGTGCCAACGTCTCCAAACCGCAGTGCTTAAAACAGATGAGTGTCGACGCTGCTGAACTACGCAAGAGGGGTGCGTTTTGTGAAATGTCCGCTAATCAGTGCTGAAGCGACAAGTGCATGTAAGGCGCGGATGAGGTCACTTACACCCACAACATTACGCTTGAGCACAGATCCGTTGTAAAGCGGGAGATTTACATTACACGCCCTAACTATTTTCGACGTATTCCGAATTTTTTCCAAATAATTCCACTGCTAGAAAAAAGAGCCGAAACCTTACAGGCACTAAACTATTGTATCAGTTTGGCACCTGTGATATTGAATCTACCACCTTTTAAGCGCTTAGTTTGATCCTCTCGCATCAGCATTTATGATACTAACAAAAAGGTGTACTCGCAAACGCATTGACGTTGAGATGAGTATCGAGAATGGTTTGACGGTCTGTTGGTGTCCGATGTTCGCCTACCAGCCACCGCATCGCTGCTAAAAGCATTCTTACTAATTCTCTGATCTTTCCGTTTCTCTAGTGGCTCCTGATTCCATAAACCATCATGTAAAAACGTGCCAGGACGATTTCAAAAATATGCATTTCATTGCGCCAGAAGCTCCCAGTAAGTACCTGAGTGTTTTTGGTAAATATTGTTTCAGATCTGTTTTTTCTTTCGTCGGTAACATTAAAGTAGTTTTTGACGTTTATGTTTATTTATACAGGGTGTCCCAAAAAATTGTGTCAAGCGGAAGTCCAGAGATAGAGCACACCTAGAAGTATCTGAATCACCCCCATATATGTTATGCAATTTTTTGTAGTTTCCGAGTTATGAATTTTTTTATGAATTTCAGAGAATTCTCTACCTCGGCAAATTAAAACTGTTCCAAAAGAAAAATTAAAAGATTTTTCCAAATTATCTTTTTTGGTAATTAATCTCCAAGAGTTTACTGTTCATGTATAAAATAATCGGCTTCGTAACTTTGATGAAAGTCATAAAAATTTTAGTGTAAAGCGAAAAATTTACGTTCTGATAATTATGACTTAAATCTTCGACTCGCAATTAAAAATCCAAAGAGATGATTTCATGATTTCTATGCAGGTCTAAATTCAGACACTCAGCTATCATAATCATTAAAAAAAAGGAGTACTTAATGGTGCTACTTTCGCTCCAAGTGACCTTCAAAGACAAGAGGCGAAGATTTCTTGAAATTAGCGATGTGTTTTTCAATTCATCAATAACTTATGTTAACGCGTTAATAGCAGATTTATTGTCAGTACCACAATAACAAACGTTAAAAACGTTGCATAAATTAAACATTTATTAAAAAAGATCCTATTTCTTGCTAAAAAACCACAATGAGCGCATTCTTACCTGAGCGCCAACAAAAAGAGCTAACGCTAACACAGTAAACGATGGCGATGTAAGAAAGAGATAGCTATGATATTGTTTGTGATGTCATTTCAAAATGTGTCATTGCATAGGTTGTTTTTGTTGTCTTTATTCAGTCGGCTGTCTGTCTTTGCGCTTTAGTTTGGATTGGTGTTGTTTCTGTTGTCTGATTACTTGGCTATTCCTACGGACCTTGAGTGCACGACAACTGAATTTAAGGATGCTGTTTTCTGCGACAGATTATGCAACAAATGGATAGGTCGAGGTGGACCCACTGAATGGCCGCCACGGTCACCTGACTTAAATCCGATAGAGTTTTTTGTTTGGGACTACTACAAAAAAGTAGTTTATGCTAAAGAGTGTTGAAACATCAGCGAATTACGCAATAAATTAACACAGGCTGAAGAAACAATAAAAAACAATCGAAGAGCTTTTGTTCATTTCAAAAACAATTTTTACAGAAGATGTAGATTATGCAACGAACAAGAAGGTAGACATTTTGAAAATTTCTTGTGAAATTTGATAAATTTAGTGAAGAAATTTGATAATTTCGTTTCATTTTACAATTTCCCACTTACAAAACAGAAGTCACACATGTAACAAAAAATCTTAGCAAAGTGACATAGATAGTCATCTATCGATATTCTGATCGTACTGAACATTTTTTTATTGCGGCACTGACAATAATTCGACTATTAGCGCCCTAAACTTAGTTATTGTTTCTTTTAAAATCCCATCGCTAATTTCAAGAAATCTCCACCTCTTGTCATTGAAGGTCGATTGGAGACAAAGTAGCCCCATTAAGTACTCCTTTTTTTTTAATGATTATGATAGCTGAGAGTCTGAAGAAGTTTTTAGACCTGCATAAAAATCATGACATCACCTTTTTAGATTTTTAATTGCGAGTCGAAAATATTTTTCACTTTACACTATAATTTTCATGACTTTCATCAGATCTACTAAGCCGATTCCTTTATGTATGAACAGTAAACTCTTAAAGATTAATTATTAAAAAAGAAAATTTGGAAAAGTCTTTTAATTTTTGTTTTGGAACAGTTTTAAGTTGTCGAGGTAGAGAATTCTTTAAAATTTAGAAAAAAATTCATAACTCGGAAACTACAAAAAATTGCATAACATACATGGGGGTGATTCAGGTACTTCTAGGTGTGCTCTATCTCTGGACTTCCGCTTGACACTATTTTTTGGGACACCCTGTATCCAAGTGGTACTTTCGTAGAACATATTTTAGTTATTTGGCACAGTACTGAAATAGGTTGCTTTCATTAGTACACCGTATCATTCTTTCGATCGATTTTTATGAAAGAAATAAATAAACGTCATTCCAAACAGAATATTTTGTAATTAATGATTCAAAAGCAATGTGAGTAAAGTGAGTGTCATGTCGTCGTGTGGTCCAGTGACTCGAACCGATTATCCCTGAATATGAACAGGTAGGCAATGCCAAGTCAACCTGCATGATGTCATTTTTATAGGCGCGGCAGTTTTTTTTAAGTTTTTTAGGCAAGAATGTTTTGCAAATAACAATTTCCTAAAACAAACACCGCACTATGGTGAAAAGAAGATTCAGACTAAATTCTTCAAGTTCACGACACTACTAAATTTAAATTACTTAAGGCCCGATTTTATCAACACGGACATTTTAACAAAGGTTTTGACCAATCAGAGCAGCCCATTCAAAAACTTGCATCTGTCGAAGTTCCCTGAAAATTATTGATTTCTCTTGAAATTTACTTCAAAAAGGTGAAACAAGACATGCTTTATATACAAATCGACCATTATGAACCGTCTAGTATCTTTTCAACTCTGATTTTCCATCCTAATGAGTAAAAACTTGCTTTTTCCAAAGAGTTTAGCAATTGCTAATCTCAACCAATCAGATCCTACAAACCGACACATTTGATCACTGGATAAAGTGCACTGTTAATTTAATGATGATGATGACAAGAAATTCAAATTACTGCATTATTTTGATAAAACAATAATTTACAATCGATAATAATTATAAATACCTCCAATATACCTTTGTATTATAGTGAAAAAGGGTAAAAATAACATTTTATTGCATTTCACAAAGCTATTATAGACACACACGATGCAAGCGTGCATTACTGGTTGCCTATCTTGCTTCTACTAAAACAAGTATGCTATGAAAGCAACCTATTGAAATATGTTGGTGATGGTTCTGCTTGTCCTTTGGTCGATTGCATGATGCATTTAATTAGTAATTTTACTCTCACTGAGCGCTTTTCAGTTCTTGATTGTTTCTCACTGTGTTCAGGACATTCATGCATTATATCATGATCATGGTTTTCTTAAGCATCTCATGAAACGGGACAAAATTATTGATGCATATTTAGTAATGGCGATATATATTCTATTCCAAATTTGAATGATTAGAACTAAAACAGCTACTTTTTCACAATGATAGACCTAGGGCCCTTTAACCAACCTTATTCAGGAAATATATCGCAGTAGACATTATTTAAAAATACTACAAATAAATAGTGTTTGGTATTAAATTTTATAGTAGTACATTCTAAAGATTCTTTAGTTTTGCAAGCTATTACTTTAAACAAAACACGTCAAGAGTAGAACTTTTTAAAGCCTTTAAGAAATTGGTAAATCTAGTTCTCGACGTATATTAATAATTCGATGAATATTTTCTACTTTACTGGCAGTTTCTCCAAGTATATAAACTGACAGTTCTCAAGTTGTTTATCAATTATTGCAATTGTTTTTCACAGCACACTTACTAAATAGATGAACATTTATTTATTTACAATAGCCTGCTTCGATTCAATAATTTGCATTTTTCTCGAAAACGGTTAGCCCTATCGAGATGTACCAAGAGACCATTTTTACGTGGAAATCTCTGAAATACCATATTTTGAAATCAAGATGTCAAAAAAATTACCATTTAGAAAATGAGGTTACTTTCACCCTTAACCTCTCCCGTATGATACGACTCTGATTAAAATTATGAAATTCTGAATTCAGAATCAGATTCAGCGTCAAAAGTTTACCCATCGTACCTAATTTCGTAATTTTGTTATGAATGGTTTCGAGAATATCGAGGAAAACCGTCTTCAGGGTGCCCCATGCAAAGGAGCGTAGCATTTCCGGACCCATGTTCATATGACATTTTCTTTCTATTTTTCGGAGTACTATTCGTGGTTAAAGTTTGTTAACATACTTAATTAACACCCAGTATACTTTTAGTCACTTTTTAAACAAAGCTGTTTAATTTATTGATTAAATTTCAACGTGTCTAAAGTTAGCAGAACAAAGTCAGCAGAACAAATTATTAATAACACCACAATTAAAGGCTAATTAAATGCCCTAATAGGACTTTTAATGCGCCTCTTTTTTTTAGCAAAAATCGCATGTTCTGCTAACTTTAGATAAAGTTAGCAGAGCAACCCTGTATATAATAGTCATAATTGAAAAATAATAATGCCATACTAAAGAGCTAATTAAAGGCTAATTAAATGCCCTAATAAGAATCTTAATGCTCCACGTTTTTTAGTAAATATCGCATGTTCAACTTGAGAAAAAGTTAGCAGAGCTACCCTTTATATAATGATTATAGTAAAAAAATGATAATGTCATACTGAAGAGCTAATTAAAGGCTAATTAAATGCCCTAATAAGAATCTTAATGCTCCACGTTTTTAGTAAAAATCGCATGTTCTGCCAACTTTAGATAACGTCAGCATGGTAACCTGTAGATAATGGTCATAATTAAAAAATGATAGTGCCATGATGAAGAGCTAACTAAAGGCTAATTAAATGCCCTAATAAGAATTTTAATGCTCCACTTTTTTTAGTAAAAATCGCCTGTTCTGCCAACTTTAGATAACGTCAGCATGGCAACCCTGTAGATAATGGTCATAATTAAAAACTGATAATGCCATGATAAAGAGCTACTTAAATGCTAATTAAATGCCCTAATAAGAATTTTAATGCTCCACTTTTTTTAGTAAAAATCGCCTGTTCTGCCAACTTTAGATAACGTCAGCATGGCAACCCTGTAGATAATGGTCATAATTAAAAAATGATAATGCCATGATAAAGAGCTAATTAAATGCTAATTAAATGCCCTAATCGGAATTTTAATGCTCCTATTTTTTTAGTATCACATCATGTTCAACTTGAGACAATGTTAGCAGAGCAACCCTGTATATAATGATCATAATTAAAAAATGCAAATGTAATACTGAAGAGCTAATTAAATACCAATGAGATGGGCTAATAAGAATTTTAATGCTCCAATTGTTTTAGTAAATATCACATCATGTTCAACTTGAGACAAAGCAGGAAATATAAGGGCAGTTTGGATGTTCGTGAAATAATATTACCAAATATGAATTCCAATTTATTGCGTCGTGGGTTTTACAAATTTGAAAACTAACAGACTGGGGCATGTCAGCCACGAGCTGCTTCTATGCTTTTCTTCTATTGTTGACCATTATATATTGGGTTGCCCTGCTAACTTTATCTAAAGTTAGCAGAACATGCGATATTTACTAAAAAAAGAGGCGCATTAAAATTCTTATTACGGCATTTAATTAGCCTTTAATTAGCTCTTCATCATGGCATTATCATTTTTCAATTATGACTATTATATACAGGGTTGCTCTGCTAACTTCATCTAAAGTTAGCAGAACATGCGATTAAAATTCTTATTAGGGCATTTAATTAGCCTTTAATTGTGGTGTTATCAATAATAAGTTCTGCTGACTTTGTTCTGCTAACCTTAGACACGTTAAATTTCAACCGGTACCAGATTGCATAGCTTTATGCATTATCCTCTCGCAGCGCTTCTACTGCGCCATATGCTTTCAGCCTTTGCTGGAGGCTGCCCATAAAAAAATATATGTAAGTTTCTTTCACCCATTGTCCTGTGTCTAAAATCTAAGATATACATGTTAGTGGATTGTCTCGTTTGATAAATATGTGATGGAATTACGTAATGAGCCCATGAGTTGAATATTCTTTCTATCGTCCGCGTTCCATAATCGACCGTCCCTCTTCTCTGTTGTGCTTGCAGCCCAGATGGGCCCCCCAGCGGACATCTACTCGTTCGGGATGTGCGCCCTGGAGATGGCCGCGTTGGAGATCATCGGCAACGGCGATTCCGGCAACAAGGTGACCGAGGAGAACGTGAAGAAGACCATCGAGTTGTTGGAAGACGAACAGCAGAAGGACTTCATCCAGCGGTGCCTGGCCCTGGACCCGAGGGATCGACCGACGGCAAAGGAACTGCTCTTCCATCCCCTGCTCTTCGAGGTGCACAGCTTGAAGCTGTTGGCGGCGCATGTGCTTGTTAAGAAATGTGGTGAGTAACGGTGCGAACGCGATGAAATACCACAAATAGTGTTTGCTACATACGTTGAAATAACATTTCGGATAATCCTAACGTTGTATCTAAACGGCAAGAATCGTAGGTATTATGCCCTACTGATCAAGGTACCAGCCACAGAGTTAACATTTCTAGAGGAAGCCTAATTTGAATATTGGCCAGCCAACACCTCAAATTCAAATTTAAATTCTCTATTGCCCTTGAGACATTCAAACGAATGTATAAGATTCGTCATAAAAAAGATACATGAATACAAAAATACAAAATACAAAACACAGAGAAAATAGGTATATAAAACAAACAAGTATATAACAATCATAAACAAACAAATTCAGAGACAGCGTAGTAACACTGAGAAACAAGGAAGTCTTTCAGCTTGATCCTAAACTTGTTGATATCTAAACAGTCTTTAACATTTTTTGGCAATTTATTGTAGATTCTAGGTCCCAGTATATCGGGCCATTTCTTACCCACATTGTATTTAGCGAAAGCCACGTGCAGATCTTCAAATTGCCTGGTCACAACAGAGCATGAATTTTCATTCAAAAACTATTTTTTTTTTTTATTATAAATGTATACACCGCCATTTCATAAATAAACAAAGACGGTAGTGTTAAAATTTCCAGACGTCTAAAACTATCCTTGCAGGACTGCCTACTGTTGATACCAGTCATGCACCGGATGGCCCTTTTTTGACTCAAAAAGACGTGCTGAGCATTAACTGATGCCCCAAAAACACAAAGCGTACCTCAGTCTTGACTCAACTTTGGCATAGTAAACCGAAATTAGTTGAGTATGCGTAAGCACTGTTCTTAAATTTTTCAAAACATAAGACTGAAAGTTTATCCTTGCACTAAGGTACTCACAGTGATCTTTAAAGTTTAAGCTCGTGTCGAGATACAGCCCCAAAAATTTAACTTGCCTATCAATGGGCACTATTGTGCCATTGACAGCAACATGTAATGCAGGCGGTCTTTTCTGAGCATTATGGAATTGCACCAGGGGTGTTTTTTCTGTGTTCATGTATAGTTGATTACTACCAAACCACTGGTGAATATTTTGAAGTAGCACTCCACAATCCTCCTGCAAAGTGACATCACACTTATTTGATATAACTACGGAAGTATCATCTGCATATAGAGTGAACTTAGCATCACAGTAACAGCACTCCAAATTATTTATATATAAAGAGAACAGAACTGGTCCCAAAATAGACCCCTGAGGAACAGCTATGGTAATATTGATCATATCAGACCTAATGGGAGCATCCAACCCACTGTTTGTCACACAGACATATTGAGACCTGTTGTCTATAGCGCTATTGCCACTCTTCTTCGTCCGCTTAAGGACCTTCCAGTTTCTTCAAAATCTGGCAGTTTCAGCAGTTTGAACACATGTTCCTCAAAGTATTTAACTGGGTATTTAACTATACATTAAAATATACTTACAATGTAACTGATTTACGTATTGATTTAACGAAATCTCAAAAATGGTAAATTTCATAGCGAAATGTCGCAATAACTTCTAATATGTCGTAAATCTGGCAACCTACAATCGGCGTCCCCTAAAGCTGTCATGTGGCTGTCATTGTAGTTGTGGTTATTGCGTATGTTGAGATTTTTGTTGTTTTGGTGTATATTTGAGTGACTTTGTGACTATTTGTGGTGTGAATTAAATTATTTATGAACAACATTGTCATAATTGCATAATGGGACGAAATAAAAAGTGCATAGTTTGCTGCAGTAGCGACGAATCAGTGAACACCACTTATCATAGGTTAGTATAGGTTTTGTTTTGGTTTTCAGTAGCGTAAAATATGGGGAAACACTTCACGGTAATAATAAATTATCAACTGTTATAATCAAGTTATAATAAGAGTAACTCTCTAAGTATAGCTAAATACTAATACAACTTATTGTATCAGTTTGTAACATCACAGTAATAATTGAATCTATTAATGAACATCCAATTTTAATATAAAATCGTACGCCACTGGTAATGCCCTCAAGCTGTCAAAATTTCCGTTACATGTTGGCTGGTCAGCGACCTGTGCATTTCGTTGTTTACATTCCCTCTATAGATGTTAACTCTGTGGCACCAGCCCTTCAAGCACTTTAAAACAGTTCTCACTATCACAAAAATTTCATAAGCTGCAAAGTTCATCCTGACGCCAACGCAGTTGTAGCTGTCGCAGATTGGAGATCTAGTCCACGGCGGACTGCAGCTTGCGGTGGTTGAGATGAGGTATTAGAGTAGGTAGATCGGTGACTTATTGAAATGAATCATCCGAAAGCGCAAGGCTCTATATTATTACTACGTTCCAAAATCCCATCTATCCAGTGAGCAGATGAATTTTCGAGGATAATCCTGTGATTCCAGATTTTAGGGATTTTGGAGTATTTATGAAACGGCAAAGATCCTGCTTTGACAACTTTGACATATCACATAACCTGTGCTGCTTTCTCAGAGTCATAGTGTCAAGAGTAGTCGTACCCGTTAGAATGTCAATGCATACAAATAAAGCAGAATAGGTTATGTTAAGTTGTTAGCTGTCAAGTGAAAAATATCTCGTGACAGTCTTGACACAAAGGTCGCTAAAATCTCAATTTGATTTCCGAGCAAAACGATGACCTCCATGGCCTCGGAAATGCAATAACGGAACACAGATTTTTTGTTGACAGTTTGATGTTGAGTGAATACTGAAACGCTAAAAAGTAAATCGAAGTCTTTGACGGGATTTTGGAACGTAGTATATATATCAGAAGACATCGCAGCGCCCCGTGTAACGTCTCAGCTTACGGTGATCGGATTCCATGGAAAAACTCTGCGAAGTACCTTGGAATTACCCTTGACTTTGCAGAAACACACTGAAACGTTTAAAACAAAATAGGCCAATAAAACTATGTCGAAAAGAACCCCATTCTGGAATTAATTCCCAGCAGGCCAGAAATCATCTTATTGCATTTAGTTGGTCCTAAATACGTATAATCTGAGTTGGACATACATGCATCTAAATACTTCAATATTCAACAATGCGATAAACCCGGTCTTCATTCAACTACGTGAGGCATCCTAACAACTGGATACTCTGTCCTATCAAAAAATGTATTTTTTATGGAATTGAAAGTATTTTAGAATCAATTATAAAACATGGGCTCAATTCAATGAATATAGTTAGGTATCAAATATACCCCTCCCATTGAATAAAACATTGTTGTATTTTAAGGAATACTGAAGTAAGATCTCATTGAATCAAAGCGTTACACGACAGGTTTTTCTGTGAGACATGCAACACAAAATGTGGCAGCACTCATATTCGCATTTTCTTAGATTTCGATGGTCCTTCATCTGAGAAACTCGGAAGGCGCGATTGCATATTCATTAGGTTGGGTGGGGGTACAAATTAGAGCAAATATAGTATCTTTTCTTATTATTGTGTGACCCAATGAGGTATTTGTTTTTGGTTACGTGACGTCCGATTCAAAATTTTTAATGGGACACCCTGTATATTTGTGACTTTTTGTGTTCCTCCCGACAAAACAATTCCAACAAACTAGCACACTTGGAGTCTAAAGTGATTCATTCAAGAGCTACAGGTACTTATGTGAGAATAATGATATTGATTGGGCTCGATTTGCCGAGCGCCATCTATGAATACAAAATCACATCATCGCTGAATGCTGTATGTAAAGCAATAGATAACTGTTCTACTTTCCGAAGTGTCGACTCTGGTATCACTAGGTGTCGCCAGTTGTTTAATAAATTTAATTTCTAACTAAAAATTGGTTAATTACAGATATTATTTCTGGTAATTACTATCAATCCTTTCCATAATTATTATTAATAATGATCGACTGATGAAGTATCATGTTTCTGTGCTTTTATTTACTATTCCATTTATATTAATAATGTATTCCACTAATATTATGATTCCAGTAAATAAATAGCATTCAAGAATCAAGATAGCGTGTTTTGCATCCTAAGTTGTTTCTAGTTGCTAGACAATTACATACATTTCCATAAATGTCAACTCCCAATATAAGTGGATGGCAACGACCAATAGAAATAATGTGGAATATCCATGAATCCATAAACCTCAATTCTTTGAGAGTGGAAGAGTACTTTGAGATATACCTAGTTGTATTTTTTTATCTTGGTGAACAATATGAGATGTTTGTATAGGTATCCGATAAAATCTACAGTAAATATAAATTTTATGATTGTTCTCGGAGTGCTGTAGAAATTGTTAAAGCAATCGTGCCTTTTCAAGTATTTTGTTTGTTGAAGCTTTGATAGCATATATTTATAGAAACCGTATTTTATATGAAGTGGTTTAAAATGGGAAGGCAATTAGGTTAACTCAACAATTAACTTCGTTCTGATAATTACATTTTTCTATAATCTATAAATGATATTACATATGTTTAATCATTTTTTAGATTCAAAATCAATAGTGTAAATGTTTGTATATGATGAAACTTGAAATTGGGTCTCGATTTTAGAAACCTAGAACACTGTTATGGTAACACCGTAATGAAACACTATTGAATCTTCCTCCTTTAGATCTGGTAATTCAAGGGGAAGCTAGAAAAACTGGGTTCCGTCTCTGGAGTCAGGGTAGCTGGACTTTTATGAATCCAGGCAAAGGACGTTCGACGATTCTAGCAGAGTTGCATAAGGATAGTCCTATTTTGTTGGCGAGGAGCGATATAGTTTCTCCTACGCATCGCTTCAATCGCAAATTTACGGTGGTGTTTCCGTCAAGGGAAGAGCGGGAGTCTAGGGAAAGACAGCTCATCGAAGGAGGAGGACAGTCTGGTACACAGACGGTTCACTCGCTAGAGAAGGCTCGGGCTCAGGAGTCTACGGACCCCATACAAGACTTTCATTCCCTCTTGGGGGGGCACACCACAGTATTCCAGGCTGAGGTCTATGCGACACTTGCTTGTGTAAATCGTATTCGGGAAATTGACGGGTCTAGGAGGCAGATTACTATCTGCTCTGACAGTCAGGCAGCCATCAAAGCACTGAGTGTTCGGAAAATAACGTCGGGACTGGTCCTGGAGTGCAGGAGGGCTCTTGACGACATCTCAGCTAAACACAAGGTATCACTGATGTGGGTACCTGGGCACGCTGGGGTGAAGGGTAACGAAATGGCGGATCATCTGGCTAGGATGGGATCCGGCAACAGTTTTGTGGGCCCGGAACCAGCCTTAGGACTGTCTGCAAACTTGATTAGGAAAACAACTGGAGAGTGGATCCAGAATCAACACTCTCTGAGATGAAACAACATCTCTGGTCATCTCCGCCAGGCTCGGGAGCTATTAGCAGGGCCTGCAGAGAGAATAGGACGATTTTGTCTCTCTCTGGATAGGAGTAACTTGAGATTGCTAGTAGGCCTATTAACGGGTCACAACACCTTCAGGCGTCACTTGTTTGTGATGAGAGTGGTCAACGACCCAACATGCACGTGGTCTGGTGAAGAGGAAGAATCCTCGGCACACATCTTGTGTGGCTGTGAAACCCTGGGTTATCACAGGCAGACTATGCTGGGCTCAAGAACCTTGGAACCAATAGAGATAAAACGGATTGGACCTAAGAATGTACTTGCCTTTGCCAAAAGGGCAGGTCTTAGGAACTAGCGCGGATAGAGGCGCAAAAGGGCCCATCGTGTGGCCTACGCACCAGCCACATTCCGTGCTGGATAGCCTGGATAGATAGTCCTTATTCATCAACACCGTAATCTTATTGATACTTTTCCGTTTTTAGATACACTGTACCGCAGTAGACAACAACTGACTCAGTAAGAACTTTAACCAAATTCCGGTTGATATGCTTAAAGCATAAATCTATTGGATATAATTCTTCAAATCAAAAGTCGGACTATAATTGTCTTCATTCAAAACATCCACCTCAGACAGGTAGCTAACCGATTGAGCTTCAATAACTGAAAGTTCTAACTCTAGATTTTTAATAATTATTATATGAACCTGAATTCAGAAGCTGCAACTCTTCATGAGACTAACGTAGTATCTTCATTCAATGTACATTAGTGTTACGGTTTATACAGGGTTGGGATAAAGTATGGAACCAAGCAAATAACTTTGGAACGGAAAGAGTGATATTGCTGAAAATTTGCAGGCAAGTGTAGTGACGTCTAGTGCATCCGAAGACATTATGTTAGCTATTAATGTACTTCCGGTTTAACCGGAAGTACCGTCAACTTTTTTAATTTAAATGGGACACCCTGTATATTTTTACAGATTTTAATAATTCATCTTTTTTTCCGAATACGCCCATGGTGGGTGTAGCATTAGTTTCTGTAAAAACGGGAAAGATAAAGCTTCTTTATCATTTCAGGTGTTTAAAATGCCGGTCATTCAAAGTCGGTTTTGGCGATCGCGTGAGAACTCACAAAGAAGTGTGTCATTTTTTAATGATTTACGTCCCGATAGGGGTCCTATAACACGTTTGACGGTGACTAAAAAAAAAAAATACAAAAAAAATTACCTCAAACGGGAAGACCGCAGACCGCCACGGACGAATTTGTGAGACAAATTTTTTAAGAAACGAATACTAAACCCACTATGGGCGTATTCGGAAAAAAAAGATGAATTAAAATCTGCAAAAATATACAGGGTGTTCCATTTAAACGGTTAAACCGGAAGTACATTAATAGCTAACATAATGTCTTCGGATGCATTAGACGTCACTACACTTGCCTGCAAATTTTCAGCAGTATCACTCTTTCCGTTCCAAAGTTATTTGCTTGGTTCCATACTTTATCCCAACCCTGTATATGCCCTTTGAATACACTTCACATCGAAGATCTAAAGGTCTAAATCAGTCAATCATTCCTGTCAAATGTTCAGTCAAGTCAATCTTAGAACTTCAAGAGATTGTTGTTCTAGTATGATTTGAATATTTTGTTGTACCTTGGAGTACAATACATCGTGTTTAATTTAGAATCATGAGATGTAACCATGCTGTCTAGCGAAAACACTCGTGTTTTATTTGCGCAAGCAGATAGTTGATACTTATGTAATTAACACTTGATAACATCTGTTTTTCACAGCGAACAAAAATTTTCCTCTATTTATTGACGCTTACGTGAATATGAACTTTGGCATTGTAGTTGAGCAGGTTTATTCGCATATCATGCATAAAAATTTGCCAAAATGGGTCGGGATGATTTTTATGGTTGCACAGAACCTGTTCTTGAGTGCTACTTTGTATCCAAAACAGAATGGCTTTTATCTGTAACATATTACATAATACTGGTGATTTGAGTTTTTTTTATCAGAGAAGAAAATATTGCACAGAAAATAAAATATATTTGGTGTGGATTTTGTTTACAATTTTGTCTTCTCATCGCTTCTTAGCCTCTGAAATTACGCACAGCATACTTTGGCTGATGGAATATAATTATTAATAATGGATCTCAGGAAGGACATTGAATCTTGAAAGTGAAGTCAAAGGTGCGCTAGATGAATGAACTTACCACGGGTTGGGGAGGTATGACCTTGCAGATCAGACCGTTCAGAGCCATATGCAGCAGATAATCACTTAAAACTTTTAGTTGGGGTGACTGCAGACTGGATGGAAGGAGTACTATCGACTCCAGATCTGGGGAAGAGGATGACTATGACTATAGTTATTCCTAGTTATCTCCCTTACTGTTTTGAGTATCGCAATCAAATTTTGCAGTTGGGTATAATATTCATGATTACGTGTATTTACTCGAAAAAAATTAGCAGTAATCCACCCAGCCAATTTTGTTTTTTTTTTTTTGAAAAATTGAGTTATGCGCAGATGTGTCGTGTATCATATTTTACAAAATTTGCTAAAGCTGTTTTGCAGTAAGTACTTCATATCGCTTTCAGAAAAAAATATTATGTCGTTTACGCGTTCCATAGAGCGTAGCAAACATGACAAAATCACTTGTTTGGTGTTTTGGAATCGGCTGTGAGAGATATTCCAAAAATTATTTCAAATGCCGGAAAATGCCGCGCAAACAACCTCTGACGTCAGTGATATCCTATAGTGATGGGATGTAAAGTATTGATATTCGATATCGATAGCCAGTGCTAACCTAACATTCTGACATTGATCATTATAACCACAACACACAGTCACACACAAAAGTACAAAAGTCAAAAGAATAAAAGTTAGGCTAGATTACTAATTCACTTTGTAGGGATGGGCTTGAATTAGATTCTATCTTTGGATTCATTCATAATGGGATGCGTCGAAATAAAATGATGACTTCGATTAGTTGCGGATCTCGGTCACAAACAGGATGAACTGTGATACCTATTAGATACAAAAATGTATTGCAACGAAAATGCTAGTGGGTCAATTGCCTATTTCAAATATGTTTAAATATCAATAAATTGAGTCGCATAGTTAAAGAATTCAGATCATCTCTAGTTTGCAGTTGAATCTCACTGACCTGCGCTGTAGCAGTATCGATTGTCGATATCGATAAGATACCTGTGACGTCAGCCCTTGTTTTAAGTCACGTAGAAAAATGTGAATATATCCTTATTTTATTTTGCAAATATCTTTTTTTGGCCGTCAGTAAAATCATGTTTTTTGTTTCCTACCGCTTCTTGATATGGTTTTCTTTACGCTATGTATACTCCCGAGACGATTTCACGACCTCTGCAAGTACCCTAATATGCAATTTAAAAAATTGGAGTAGAATAGGTCGATCTGGTACATTTCACACTATATTGTAAATAATTTCAAATTACCAATACATTGGAGCACTTTAGTAAAACTAAAATTATTTTAAAAATACTTCTTATAAACATTTGACACTTCAAACCTTTTGAGCTCTAATTTTTTTCAGTATAACGAACAGAAAGTTGTTATCAACGTGTCTAAGGCTTGAAACGGTCTGATCTCTGTGTTGAGCCTGTGATGAATGCTGGCCTGTTCAGAGACACTTTCCCAAAAATAATCACCATAAGAGACACAGTACTATGATATTTAGGTTTTGTCTTCGAGGCTGCTTAGATATAAAAAATACTAATATTCGTTTTTCTGACTCAAAAGGTAGAGAACAGTTAGGTTCTTTTATCTAATTATACAGGGTGGGGCATAAAAACCAAGTGTTTTTGGTTTGAGTAGTACTCATATATTAGAAAAGGGAGCGCGCGGTTTATTACAATCCATTCCTTGACTCAAACCATTTCACTTTCTTACTTGCCACTTGCCATCATGGAGCGGTAGACGCTAGAACAACGCGTGGCATATGACGTGGCATCATTGGCCCATATTTTTTTGGAGAAAATGGGGTCACCGCTAAGTAACATCTGAACGTTACATTCATATGGTGAATACCTTTTTCATACCTGAATTGCAAAGAAGGGGTGTGGATATCAAAGATTTGCGGTTCCAGCAAGATGGGGGCACGGTACACACCACCAGAGCATCCATGGCTGTTCTTCGCCACCTGTTTCCAAATCGTTCAATTTCGAGGTGTGGTGGCATTTCATGACCTCCTCGGTCTCCCGACTTATCAATATGTGATTTTTTTCCATGGGGGTAACTCAAGTCACGTGTTTAAAGGGCCAAGCCCCTTACGTTAGACGCAGAGAAGGAAGCGATTCGCCATGGAATCTCTCAAAAATCAACAGAGGCATGCTAGAAACAGTGGAGTGCAATTATCGTGAACGGCTGCATCATATGCCAGAAGTAATTTTTGCACTTAAATCTTTCAAAAGGGTTTATTATAAGCTATGTTCTACTTCCAATATTTTTTTTAGAGTAAAAACTAAGAATTTTATGATTATTTCAAAAACACTTGTATATTCATTGTTGAACGGTGTTATTGGCGAGATAAGGCGTGATGAATGCATATTTATTGAAAAATGTTTAACATTCAATGAAATTTGAACGTTTGTATGCAGTTAACATCGCGGAAACGATAACGGACGAACTGATGCAGAGGTGGTACGGTCCAGAGATGGTAGTCGCTGAACTTAGGCGGAGAACAGGGGACGTCATCCAAATGAAGATGTCCGACATTCCTGTCACGGAAAAGCTGGAGAAGTTCGTTGAGGACGTCAAGTAAGTATTGCATGTTGAATTGCTTCCATTCAATTTTAAGCTCACTGGTCTGATTGTAGTTTAAACCTATCCCACATAGCACCGGATGATATGAGAATATTCTGTTCACATTCACTACAGATATTATGAATATTCTGGAAAAATTCCATGGATAATTAGAATATTTACAGAATATTCTGTAAACGTTCGAAATGGGAAAAAGACGCTATATTCCTAGAATATTTCGCACGGATATTACATGAACAATCGTGATAGAATGTTTTTGAATATTCTAGGAACATTTTGTCTAAATTACCTCATATACGAAACATTTTAGGGAATTATGGATACTGTTCCAAAAATAATGGCACATACTAGTGGCAGATGGTGCCTAAGGTGTAAAAATGTAAACTTGTTGCATTTAACCTCAAAATTCTACTCACATTATATAATGAACCTTACACCATAGTAGGTGACCATAATTTGGAACACTGTCACACACTTTATAACAACCAGCAACTTTATTGTACAAAATTGGGTATAAATGCAGGCCTTTCAGGAATAAAACTCGTGAATTCGTGAATTGCTAAAATGCCGACATCCACATGTTGAAGCACAGAATGACAGAACACTTGAAGCGAGTGACAACCAGACAAGATTGACAACTGACGACACCATAGTCACCATACATCAGCATAAGATGCTGTCACTTTATCGTGGATGCCGTATCTGTATTGCTGGCAATGGCTAATGACTAATAAACTTTTGAAAATTGCACATAATACTTATTAGCTATATTTAGGATGAACGCAAAACGAAAGAAGGTTTTTTAATTCACTGAGAAATGTGCAAATATAAATTAGTAATACCTCATATTGAATATTTACCTACATTGCCTATTACAAATATTACTAAATGTTCGTCAGAAAATAGCTACATCTTGTTCTTAGTAGATTATTAAAATAATATTCTATGAAGAATATAACTGGTATATTCAGGAATAATTCAGACATTAAACGAATAATCATTGATTATCCTAAGTGGATAAAATAATAATATTCTATAAAGAATATTATGTTAATAATCCAGAATAATCAAGAGCAATAACGAATATTCTATGATTCTACTGAATATTCATGGAACATATAGGAGATTTAAAGAATATTCATAGAATATCTAGCGCTATGTGGGATGGCGCACTGATGATCGCTAATAAGCGTGAAACAGCTGTCTGCATACTGGTGGATTGACGGAGATATAGAGCAACCCTCGTATATCGACACTCATATGCAGTTGGCATAGAAGCGCGCCCGTCTAGTCAGGTCAAGCGAACGCCCCTTTGCGTTTCACTAAGAAATTTGTTGCTGTTTAGCAGCGACTTTCTTTGGTTTGCCGTTACCTTCGGGTACCAGATGGCGCACCGGCAGATCTTTTCTCTTAAATCACTCATTCAAGGACGATAGTATCAAAAAGTAATGAAACCTGTACAATATCATTCCTGTATCCTTATCGAGCTGGATGCCGAATTTTTTGGGACATCACTGTTTACAACTGGAGTAGACAAACAGCACGGTGATATGGAGTGTTTTTATTTCGCGTGAATGTCTATGCTTCACGATTCACGATAAAGTCGGATGGTACACAGAAGTTTCGCATGAATGCGTGATTTCAGTATGTTAACCTCTCTGTTGTCGACAGAGGCGTATTCAGAATTCTGACAAAGAGGAGTTTCGGAATTTTGCCATATCTAATTATCACTTCAATGAACCTTACTCTACAGGGTAAAAAAATGTTCAAACGACAATGCCATTGAATGTGAAATTTTATTCTAAAGATGTTAGACTGTAAGCAAAAATCGCTGGTAGTTTTCCTTTTGTTTCAAAATTTTTAACCGTTTTGGAAAGTTATCAAGCTCTAGTAGACCTCAATAGCTAGTAGGCTGTGAAAAACAAACACTTCTGTCATACTTCTGTTGTATCCGGTTAAAGCTGATGTGTTGTAAGGAATTTTCATGATCTTGCCTCGCTACTCTAGTTCGTTTGCATCTTTCTACTAAGTTAGTTGGTTTCTTCCACATTAACGGGCTTTATACCTACTTACATACCAAAAATGGTGATTTGCACCTAAACGGTTCGTTTAAAGTTCCATGTACGATACATCAAGTCACACTAGAATTGACCAAGGAATCCAAATATGCAATAATATATAGGGAGTTCCATTCAAAAACTTTTAAGTTTGATAAGAATCACCCTCTATAAACGTCAAAATTTAAGTGAAAATATTTTTACATTATAGCCCTCAAGGATCCCTACCATGATCAAGTGACAGATTTTTTAAATATTTTTTAGTAAGCCCACAATCTTCCGTCCACGCACTTTTGGCCCACCCTGTATACTTCCGCTTCGAAAATCGTTGTGTACGTACCTAAAGAGTAACTCTTCCGTACCTCGATTTCTACATACAAACCTGCTCCTGAGGCCTGTCCGTTACCTAAACGAGAGCCATCCGTGTAGCACACCAATGCCTCTTCGGGAAAATGAATCTCCACTCTTTTCCACTTCTCGATATTGGGAATGGTAAGTGTGACAGATTTATCCAACCTTGGTAGACGGTTTGCCTCGACAACCTTGTACGCAGAATATTCCCGTATTAAGTATTTCTTTTTTTTATATAACTGAGCAGACCACGCAGGCAGAGCCTAAATACCAGAGTACCGCGGCTGATGTAAAAGGGTTACGTTTGGTAACGCGAGATTTGAATGGGCCAATACCCGCAGGCCCAATAAATACATCTTCTGGCAGTCCATTCCAAGCCTTGGACACCCTGGGAATAAATGTGCGGTTGTACCGCTCGGTTCTTGATGTATGAAGAACGACCGTCTTAGGATGAGACGCAACGGTCGTACGGGTACATCTGATAGGAGCAGTGAGCGGCGGAACGATAGAGGATAGCTCAGAGGAGCAGATTCCGTTGGAATATCGGTAGAGGAGAGAGAGGTCACCAACAACACGCCGGTGAGAAAGTGACTGAAAGTGGCGCGTTAAGACCGGATCGCCAATTAGTCGAATTGCCCTTCTCTGGACGGCATCTAGTATAGACAGGGTAGTAGGGGCAGCAGCTCCCCAGACATGAGAGCAATACTCCAGGCAAGGTCTTATCTGGGCTTTATATGGCCTTTATATAGCGTGAGGAGGTTACATGGTGAGAAATACTTTCTGGCTCTAAATAGGTACCCAAGCTTTTTACCAGCAGCTGTTGCAATTGACGCGACGTGTTCGTGCCAGATCAAATTTTCTGTAATGTTGACTCCTAACAGCTTGAATGAGTGACTCCTTGGCAGAGCCTGGTTGTTCATTAGAACCTGGTATTGGCTTGGGCACTTCTTGTTTGATAGCGTACAATACTGGGTCTTGGAGGCATTAAATTTAACCATATTCTTAAGCCCCTAAGCGGTAATGGTATCGAGATCCTTTGAAAGTGAAGCTGCCACTGTCAGTCTTCTGCGTTCCAGCTCGACCACAGAGATCGGTCTATTGCTCGTGATGCCTGCATGCAGCGTACTGTCATCCGCAAAACTGTGGATTGGGTTTGTAGTGCTAGAGAGTAGATCATTAATATGAAACAGAAACATTGTCGGAGCCAATACCGATCCCTGCGGAACCCCGGCATTGATGCTATGGAAAGAAGAGGAAAAGTCGTCTACCACGACAGAGATTTTCCGACCTGAGAGGAAGTCTGCGAGCCAACCGCAGAGCTTAACACTAAAATACTGCATTTTATCTGACAAAAAGAGATGCATATTTAACATACCAAATTAAAATCAATACAATGAAATAGGATCTCTGTCAAAAAGATTCTGCGTTATTTTGAAAGTACCAAAGATTATTGCAAATTTCTGAATATGTAATTGGTGAGCATTCTTTTGATTAATCAAAATAACAAGTTTGGGTTAAATAGGTCAGTTCGAATTGTTCCATATGGATACAGAAATATGACCCTATTGAAAATTCATTGAGCATTGTCTTCAAAGTGAGTCATTCGACATATCTAGGTTTGATTGTTTTGTTTCCGCTAAAGAATAATTTTGCACAATGTAGAGCTAACTAGTCGCTTTGTATTTGATAAATGTTCGTGGCTGCTACAAAATGTCTACTTTATTGCCGTGACGCAAAATTCAATTGGGTATAATTGATGCTTTGTCGGTAATAGTCAAAGTTAGTTCATTTAAAAAATGCACAAAAATTATATGATCATATTTAACATGAAGTCTAATAAATTATATAATCAACTTTTCTGTAAATATTTGAAAAGTGATTTCAGTGTAATACACGAATTTTGATAAGCGTTGGCTGGCTCCGACATTGTTTCTGCTTCATATGATCTACTCTCTAGCACTACAAACCCAATCCACAGTTTTACGGATGACAGTACGCTGCATGCAGGCATCATGAGCAAAAGACCGATGTCTGTGGTCGAGCCGGAACGCAGAAGAATGGCAGTGGCAGCTTCTTTCAAAATTATAGGAACATTACCTACTACGACCCCACAGCATAACGCTGCCCAAATTTCATCACAATCCATATTGCGGTTACTGAGATTACGAGGCTAGAAAAACGCCAACAGATAGACAGACAGACCGGCGGAAATGAGTGACGTGGATTTTCGTTATGTAGACGTCATAAGACGTCCAAAAAGCGTATTATCTCAAAATCGAAAATTTTCGCGATCACAATACTCCCCTCACCCATCGGTGAGGGAAGTGAAAAGGACAGAGCATTTTTGTCCCATTGCATCACGGCTAAAACTCCATTATATTGTATTGTATTCTATTGGGTATTGTTATCATGAAAATTATCGATTTTGAGATAATATACTTTGTGGGCATTGGGAACAACATTGACATTGGACGCGCTACATAAGGAGGCTCCTGCACTTGGCAACGCATCAGGAACGACCTGGGTTCAGTGGGAATTCCCGTGTCGGACAGATCCTTTGGGCTGGCCCGCCAGGTATAAGATAATTATAACATTAAATGCTCATTCCTTCCAACATTTTTCTATCGCAGTGCGGTTATAGTGCAGCTTGTGTATTTTATCCCAAATAGGGGTTTTCGCAAACACTGAAGCTATAAGTAATTCTTTATCGCTACCCATCTTCGACCGGCACAGACGAAACCAGGTAGCAAACTAAATTTCTGTTACTATAAAGGCGTTCAAGCGGGCTTCCGACGCTGGTAAGCGGTCGAAAACTCAGTTGAGCAGGTGAGCCTGCATGCGGTACCTGCACGCCTTCGCACGCCCTTGCACGCTCACTAAAAAGCCCCACTGTGTTTACGCGCTAAGAGCAATGTCATTTAACTGCACTTTAGATAGGTATTTGTTCTAATTACATACAACTAATGTGAAGACAGCGCCAGCGTCTAATTGATCCATTTCGCAATTCCTCTAATAATTTTGAATAATGAATACGTGATATGCCGGTTAACAGATAATTGATATAATTAGGAGTATAATTCATTGTTGTTCAAAAAAGAACAGGAATAGCCGTTAATGAGATGCTTAAGATTCATTTTGAAATGATATTAAAATGTTATCTTGAAAGGACAAATATCAGTTGTGAAAATAAGGTAACCTTGAAAACTGTTCAGAGCGAGAAGGATATATTGGCAAGGGTTTTATGTTATTTACACATATCTTTTCCTCAAAATTAGCACGATGTTGTTGATAATTCAATACACAATGTGGAGTATTTTATCAACAATTTATAAGCTCTACTATAATTTATGTTTATCGCATTAAAATTATTCCACTGTGCTTATTAGAAGTTTTTATCAACATTTACTGACAAAAATACGAGAATACTGCGTCATTCATCGATTTCCCAATGGGCATTAAAGTGTAAACGAAATGCAGTTGCTCCAATGTGTAATAGATGGATTTTTTCATACACCTATTTATATGTGTAATATTAACATAACTTTTATATTTTAGTTAACTTCAAGATCATATAGGGATATTTAAGGGGCCTTAATTTTTTTCTTATATAACTGAGCAGACCGCGCAGGCAGGGCCTAAATACCAAAGTACCGCGGCTGCTGTGAAAGGGTTATGTTAGGGGAAGTTTGTTAACGCGAGATTTGAATGGGCCAATACCCGCAGGCCCAATAAATACATCTTCTGGCAGTCCATTCCAAACCTTGGACACCCTGGGAATAAATGTGCGGTTGTACCGCTCAGTTCTTGATGTATGAAGATCAACCGTCTTAGGATGAGAGATGCAGCGGTCGCACGGGTACATCTGGTAGGAGCAGTGAGCGGCGGAACGATAGAGGATAGCTCAGAGGAGCAGATTCCGTTGGAATATCGATAGAAGGGTGAGAGGTCACCAACAACACGCCGGTGAGAAAGTGACTGAAGGTGGCGCGTTAAGGCCGGATCGCCAATTAGTCGAATTGCCCTTCTCTGGACGGCATCTAGTATAGACAGGGTAGTGGGGGCAGCAGCTCCCCAGACACGAGAGTAATACTCCAGACAAGGTCTTATCTGGGCTTTATATAGCGTGAGGAGGTTACATGGTGAGAAATACTTTCTGGCTCTAAATAGGTACCCAAACTTTTTACCAGCAGCTGTTGCAATTGACGCGACGTGTTCGTGCCAGATCAGATTTTCTGTAATGTTGACTCCTAACAGCTTGAATGAGTGACTCCTTTGCAGAGCCTGGTTGTTCATTAGAACCTGGTGTTGGCTTGGGCACTTCTTGTTTGATAGCGTACAATACTGGGTCTTGGAGGCATTAAATTTAACCACATTCTTAAGCCCCCAGGCGGTAATGGTATCGAGATCCTTTGAAAGTGAAGCTGCCACTGCCAGTCTTCTGCGTTACAGCTCGACCACAGAGATCGGTCTATTGCTCATGATGCCTGCATGCAGCGTACTGTCATCCGCAAAACTGTGGATTGGGTTTGTAGTGCTAGAGAGTAGATCATTGATATGAAGCAGAAACAATGTCGGAGCCAATACCGATCCCTACAGAACCCCGGCATTGATGCTATGGACAGAAGAGGAAAAGCCGTCTACCACGACAGAGATTTTCCGACCTTAGAGGAAGTCTGCGATCCAACCGCAAAGCTTAACAGGGAGCCCATAAGACGGGAGCTTGTTTAGGAGAGCTGCATGCCACAGTTGATTAATTCTGTTTCTGTTTCGTTCAATACTGATGAACAAAAATAAGGGCTTAGATGCTGGGTATCGACTATTATCAGATCCTGAAATACTATTATAGTATTTGTAGTGGAAAATATGAAAATTGAAAAGCATTTAATGTTACTTTATCTGGTACATGTAGTCGTGCTTCTTGCAATTTCTTTTAAAAAATAATTGAAAAACATTTCCAAAGTGCTAGAATGGATTGGATTTGACTTAATAAATACATTGAATCTACAGGTTCGGCGTTCGGTGGTGATTGAGGTTCGATGGAAAAATCCATGTGTAACAGAAAGACAACAGTATGAATCGTAACTGTTAGAAACAGTTCGCGAATGTCTGAATCTGTGGCAAATCGCCTGTTTGGCAAGCGCTCTCACAGACGTTGTCGTGCATTGAAAAGTTTCTTTGAAACACAGGCTTTTCCGTTTAGAATTGCTATTTAAAAAATGTTCAAAAACCCCCAAGTATTGAATTTCACCTCTCCAGCTGTGGCAAATTGTGAGATCTTACTAAATTCGACATGCGCAATTCATTGCAATAAAAATAAGTAGAGGATTCTATTTAAAATAAATTAAAATCGGGGATACTTGTTTAAAAATTTGGGAAAATAATTTATGACTTGGCAAGGTCGCAAACGCGAAAAAAAAAATATTACAAGGCGAGATAGGGTATTAGTAGATATTTCGATTTAAAATAAAAAATACATGGGGTTACATTTAAAAAAACAAAGTAAAATGACTTATAAGTTGCCGTAATTTAAAATTCTGCCAAAATACTCTGTAGACACAAATTGCTGGTAACATGCAAAATAATATCCACTTAATATTCAAGTAACTCGCTGTATAAAATTATTGAGAAAAGTTAAAGGAATATATCAATTTGGACGTATTACTTGCGACCTTGCAAAGTTGTGGAGATATTACGCGTTCTTGTACCTTTTACTAACCCGGTATTCGGAATAAATAGTATGCGCAAGGAAAACGCTTTTATTATTTTAGGGACACCAGTTAAAACTTGTTCACGCCGTAAGATATTACTAGGGAGTATTTCTATGTTGAATAAAATATACAGTGTGCTCTATTAATAAAAATCGGGGATATGTTTGTTTGAAATTTTGGAAAAATAATTTATAACTTAGCAGCCTCGCAAATGCGAAAAAAATATTACAAAACGAGATAGGCTATTAGTAGGTACTTCGATTTAAAATAAAACATACGGGGTGTTATTTGAAAAAACAAAGTAAAATGACTTTCAAATTGCCGTAATTTAAAATTCTGCCAAAAATACCCTGTAGATGCACATAGTTAGTAATATCCAAAATAATATTCATTCAATATTCAAGTAACTCGCTGTATAATATTACTGAGAAAAGTTAAAGGAATATATCAATTTGGACGTATTACTTGCGACCTTGCAAATCCGGAAATTAATAGAAAATAAATTATAACTTGGCAACGTCGCAATCGATCCCAAAAATATTTTAGGGTTGAATAGAGATCAATGATGGACACTAGAAGAATTTAAGAAAAAGTTATAGTTCCATATAAAAAAATCAAGTTGATCACTGTCCTACTTTCCCCCAACACCTTGTATATTTCAAAATAGTTTTAAAATATGCGTCTCAAGTAACCAAATAACTTTTGTATTTGACATTTTCTTCTATCAGGTATACCTTGCGAGATATCGAAGAATTACATACTAACTAACTATACAGGGTGTATAGAAAACTTAAGTACGCATTTTTTGATACTATACCTTTTTTGCAGCTGAGATACCGCGTGCGGGTTAGAAAAAAATAAAACAATCCACACATTTTATTCTACCTCCCACAAATTTTTTTGTATCTGAAAAACCAAAAAATACCAAAATAACCCAAGTTCGTTCATTCTGGAATCAAACATCTAGGGTCAGTATTCACTTGAAGACCAAATCTATCCAAAATAATGTATGTATAGTTTGGAAGTATGTACGTGTGATATAAAAATAGAATTATTCGACGAGTTGCAATTAAATGCTGGTCGCTTGCATTGATTTGTATGCATGTTTTATTGTGTGTAACACAAACTAGAAATGCCCAGACACAAACTGGAGATACCAATGAAATGGACAAGTACTGATGTTACGTCCCCAAAAACCATGTAACTAACATTTTTACTTTTTACTGCGAATGCGAAGTGGCTTAAAAGCACCTGCAAAGTTCAAACATAAAATTTCCCGCCAAAGCTGTGACGTAATAAATCTAAGCGTGACGTAATAAGTCCTTCGTGGAGCTATCCTTAGAATGTGACTGAACCTTGTCGTCTTTTCTCCATCTACAGACATAACCTCCGCTTCGTTTTGATATTGACAGATGCTTGCTTACATCATTCCATGATCTATCTTGGTTAAATGAGATACCGTGACAGTCGTGATACCAGGGGAGGTTATCTATGCATAACACTAGTGGCAGGCTGTTAAAGACAAGTGTTGCCGAATGACGAGTAAAATTGTGAAAAGTACCTACGAAACATTCTCAGAGTAAACTGCTAATTACATAACAATGCAAAAAATGGAATAGCTGTGCAATATAACATTCATAGTCTACAAAAGGACGAATACTAAATAAACATAAAATACATCCTTTATAGAAAAACTATGCAAAATATTAACAATGTGACAACCTTGAATCTACGCTCAATTCAAATTAAAATAGTCACACCCTATCTACATCCGGCATAAAAATCACTTTTGATTGGTTGATTTCTTAGGCGGGAGGTTTAAGAGATTTAAATGAGCTCTTTTCAAAGGGATGCTTTGCAAAGTCTATCTTTACTCCACGTGGGCAGAAAAAAATTGATCAAACACTGCCATCGTTACAAATTAGATACAAGCAATCCATTTCAGTCATTAAACAGGCAATATTAGCAAGCTGGAAAATACCCCATTATAGATGCTCCATCTAATAATAGAATTAAATTATATGATTGAAATATATTGAATATTATGATGTGTTTACCAGATAGTGCAGATAATCGCGAATGTATGTATATCCTAATTTTTCTCTAGTCCGAATTAGTGCTTCTAAAAATTGGGCGACAAAATATTGTTTACGTTTGCAAAAAATAATGACGTCCTAAAATACACTTTATATCCTGTTTAAAAATTTCCTCGAATCGGTTGTCTTCCAGAAATACACACAGATAAATAAAAATAAATAAAGGCTTGTATGTATTTCTGAAGTCTACAAACTGACGCTATGTGCAAAATAGGGCAAATATTATATTAGGACGTCTTCAAGCAATTAACGGAATAACCTTAATATGACGTGCGTCACAAAATTTTCAAGAACCTAAAAGAATTCGATGTGTTCGGGACAGTAATCTTTTCGCGAGCTTGCTTTTCTTGGACAAAATATTTTTGAAATTCTACTAAACGGAAACTCACTATTTCACGTGTCGATCCCAATAGTCGAAGGAAGAATTATGAATGCGAAAAATGTTCGAGAGAATGTATTTTCGTCACCCATTTCCGTCAGTATGCCTGCCTGTCTAAATTCTTAGTCCCGCCAAAACTTGAAAAGATTGAGCCATTGTACTATGGCAAGGGTGAGGGACCTTTATAGTTTTCAAAATTCCTATTAGTGATGGCGGAGTGATAATATAACTTGGAAACTATTTGTCAGGTATTGTCACAAGGGTAAAATACAAAATTTACATATGCATAGATCCTGTGTGGGCAATTTACAAGAATATAAATGTATAAAATATGTATATTCTCGCAAATTGTCCGGATGAAAGTGGACAGTGGAAGTATTGTGATCGCGAAAATTTTCGATTTTGAGATAATACGCTTTTTGGGCGTTTTATCATGGCGACAACGAAAATCCATGTCACTCATTTCCTTCGATCTGTCTGTCTGTCGGTCTGTCTGTCTGTCGCGTTTTTCTACCCTCGTAATCTCAGTAACCGCTGCATGGATGGTGATGAAATTTGGGCAGCGTTATGCTGTGGGGTCGTAGTAGGTAATGTTCTTATAATTTTGAAAATCGTTATACGGGGGGCAGAGTAATTAGCAAAAAACGAAAAATTTCAAATATGCCTCAAACTTCGTTTTTAGGCGTTTTAGGGGTTCCTGATCATTTTCTACTTTTTCTTGGGTGGGGGTGAATTTGAGGTCGGTTGGGGGGTGGGGGGTTGTAATACTGAAAAATTTGTTGTATTCGTAATGGCCTGTCCATTGATATGTGAATGAAAAACCTAGCGTCATGATACACTTTTTTAGGTCCATCCGAACATTGGCTTGCGTATTACAGAAACCAATTTTGTGATCTGTACATAAGAGTTTTGCTTTATTTCGTTCTATGTATATTGCGTAAAGCGATTATTATTGAATTGATTTTAATAAAACTTTGACACAGAATTTATTACCGCTGCGAGAATGGAAAACGACTCTGCTTTTGAAAAACCGTGTCAGTGGCGGCTCAGCAATAATCAAAAAACCAAAAACATAAAATCAGCTAAAACTTCGTTTTTAGACGGGTTGGAGGCTCTTGATCGTTTCGCATCGTCCAGTTCAAGCATGCAGAAAAAAACTGTGGCGCCCTAGTTCCTAAGGAGGGAGACGCAAGAAACTATTTACGAGGGTTTTTGTGTTGGATGTTGTTTTTGCGGGCGGATGGGCGATAATTTAGTTACAAGGGGATTTTAGGCTAAAGCTTCATGCAATGGGAAATAATAAAATGGTATCATCATTATGTGTGGGAAGTACTGAGTCAATCAACTTGACTCCATTTTTTATAATATTATAGAAACTAATAATTTTTGTTTCTATACAAATATCTCTCACTCGCAATAAACAATATTCTAAATATCTCTCTTCTATCAAAAGTTCGCGGATGAGATTGTATTTGCATATTGATGATACGTTAATTAGATCAATACTATTTATGATCCAAACATAACACAATTTAAATAACAAATATTATCGTCTTATTTTTTGTACCCACAAATGTTATGAAACAAGGATATACCATGAATACGAAAACAGTTTCGCTCAGATAGAAGATGCTCTATGTATATACGAAGAAAATGAATGATATGAATCTAAATTATATAAATAGCAAGATAATCATAAAATTTTATATCAACATTACTAGGATGAAATACATTTTAATATCCATTTATTTAGAATCATCAAGCATAATGAAATACGGATTTTGAATTCCTACTGCCTGGAAGCTCATAGTGCTACCACTTGTTTTACATCCGGCACCGTAGGTGAAGGAAGTATTGTAATCGCGAACTTGAGGTTTTGAATAATTTATTTTTGTCTTAAATGGAAAGATCATACATAAGTTTTATAACAAAACTGTTTTTGTTTTCTTTTTCTTTCTCGCAATACTTCAGAAGTTATATCAAAATAAAAATGGGTTTTTGAATCGAGTACCGAAAACACGCCGACGGCTCCCGAACTCGTGTGACGTCACCATGGCGGTAAGGATGCTCCTTTGACCAACGACGTCCTACTCCGATACTAGAGTCTAGATTCCCAGCCAATCGCGAAAATACGTACTGCTAAATTGGTAACTAGTGTATAGTCCGATAGTGGATCTCAGGGTCTTTGTGGTCTTTGAATCGGGGGGAGGCCTTCCAACTTTTTCTTTTAATTTTTTTTATTAAAAATTTTATTGACGTGCTTTTTGCACTTGTTACGCACACTTTTTCTACGATCAACATAAATATGTGTTTGAATCAAATTTTGTTAGACATATTTTTGACTTTAAATCCATAAAGTCGAGCATAGAGAAAAGCATATATGATTATTATATTAAACATTATAATATAGAACATACTGTTAGTATTCAATTCCGTGTTCCTTGTTGGGTATTACGAAATTATTGGCTATTAATAAATTTATAAATCAATTGAAATTGTTGAACGTTTTACAAGACTTGTTAGTATGAAACGACTATTTGTGTACCATAAAAAGCAAGCAATTATTCCAACATATAATTCCTCATAGATATGTACATAAGTACCATTACCTAGATATATGTACTATCGTACTGTTTGTCTATATTAGAAAAGTCAACAATTGAGGCTGGCAACATATTGTAAGGAGGCTAAGGGGAATGTATATGTGTCTGCCTTGAGAATCTGTGTAATACGAACAACGACTAATTATTTGTATAGATAACCATTGATTAACACATTTTGTAAATACGTTAATCAATGAGATAACTTCATCAGCTGCTTATACTTTTTCCAAAAATGTTGAAATCCACTCCCCTTTTTTATAATGTCCAATTTTTATAGCATATTGCTTAGTACATCTTGGGCAAAATGAATCCTTAGAATTTTCCAATCATCGCCAGAAGTATATTTAAAAGTAGTACGAACTTACTTTTCTGTCTTTCTGAACACTAGCCAAACAGAGAGCGAGGCTCTGTGTATCGGAAGTAAAAGCTATTCTAATATTAATGTTTAACAAAATAACAATGTACCCGACCAATGATATTACGAGACCAAAATGTATAACGTTAGGCAATTTTATTTACTACGTACTATCACTTAGTATCATAGGTATAATCGAATGAGCATAACACATTTATATAGATATAGGCTAAGTGCCACAATAATTCCCAAACCAATCAAATCGGTCATGCGGCGGTCATATCTCAATTTAGCGCCAAAATGATACAACACTTCTACCTTTTGATACCAAAAACTTGTTTACAAAGCGATTCAAACAGTCTCTACCAGAATGGATAGCTTCCTTAATAAGACGCGCACAAGAATTCGTTGAACATGTACAGTATCAGTCACATATTCATCTGATTGACAAATTTCAACTAAATGGTTCTAATGTATATGATGTGAATCTACATGTGTATGTACTAATAGTTCATTTGACAACTTCCCACCACGGATTTATCACAAACCGCTGATTAAACGAAAAAACGCCAAGGCACGTCAAAATATTTGCCCAGAGAGACAACTTTTTAACCAAAAACTATTTCACCCCATTGTACCCTCTAGCCCCTCATGGGAATCATTTCCAGTGTTTTTGCAACTGTCCCTCATTGTTTTGCCAATAATGGGCAAAATTTTGAATCCTTATTGCATGTTTCCTATACCGTGTCTAGATGCAACTGGCCAATCTTTGTACTCTTCTTCTTGTCTGTTTTCACTGTACCATGCACTGGTGTGCTTGACTGCGTGCGGAACCGGCGCCGGCCTGCTTCTACCTGCCGAGGGGACTCGGCGCTGGCCAACGCACTCCAACGCTCTCCAATGCTCCTAACTGCCGCTACTGTGCATGCCTACCTATAGTTATGAAAACTACAGACGCTTTTTGTTTAGGCAGTATAACCTGTTCAAAAGTAGTTTGGTAACCACTGTATAACTTAATGGGAGTAGACAAAAATTCCAAATATATGAAAGGAAAATATATAATCCTATCCTCTACACTGTTTCTGTTGTACATCAACGAGCTGCTGGAAATAACATCCAATCCAATCTACAGCTTCGCAGATGACAGTACATTAGTGTCGTGCATGGAACCAGGCAAGCCACTATCATCCCAGGAGACGGTACGTCGGCGACAGCAGCATGCCTCACAGATCAACGCTGATATCAAAACAATTGTCGAGTGGGGATTAGCAAATAGAGTACAGTTCAACGTACAAAAAACTCAGGCAACAACACTTACAAAGAAGTCTCACGATGACTTACCAACCGTGGAAATGGAGGGTCACCCCATAGTCGAATCACCTTCCGTCAAGCTTTTGGGAATCAACATCAACAATAACATGTCTTGGCACGACCACGTCGTCAGTATTGCTAGAACGGCATCCCAGAAGCTTGGAGTTTTGTTCCGCTGTAGGAAGTTGTATACACCAACTGCTGCTGCTCTACAAGGTACAGATCCGATCATCGCTGGAGTATTGCTCCCATGTGTGGGGATGCGCTCCGAAGCACTCTCTAAAGATTCTGGACACTATCCAGAAAAGAGCGATTAGACTAATCGATACGCCAAACCTCACAAAGGACCTCCACAGCCTGGAACATCGAAGGAGGGTGGCTGACCTATATCTGTTTTACAGATTCTGTCACGGAAGATGTTCGAGTGAGCTCTCTCAGATAATAACACCACAGGCCGTCCGAACCAGGAAAACTAGAGAAGCTCTGCGAGCTCATCCTTACCAGGTCGAGGTCCTTACTCCTCGAACTAGTCTCCTCCAGCATTCCTTCTTTTGGAGAACTTCGACGCTGTGGAATCAGCTGCCGGGGAATTTGTTTCCCGACGACTACAACCTGCAGCATTTCAAATATAACTTGAACCGATACTTATCCTCTCGCAGCGCTTCTACAGCGCCATAGGCTTTCAGCCTTTGCGGGAGGCCGACCATAAAAAAAATATGGCGGATTCATGCAGATTTTAGTATTCATTTTCATTTGTCTATCCGTTACTTAGGTAAAGTCTCATGGCGTCTTTAGTTATCGAAATCATTAGTTAATAATCTACAATAATAAATATGGCATGTTTTTGATAAAATGGTCTATCGATGTATTTACCCGTATTGTCGATTTAGTTTTCATTGTATTAAAATATGTATGCTTGAGCTTGACTACCAATTTGTTTACCCACAATTTTTGCAATAATTATAATAATTCAAGGTGTTTCGTTCTTAGAATGTTTTTCATTCAGTTAACAAACCTGCATAAAATCGTCCGGTATTAATACATAAAATATGAGGTGATACAAATGCTCTAAAATAGCCATTATCTTCGACCAGTTAATAAATAAAGTCTATACTTGGATATACGTAATTCTATTTTTTTTCTGTTTAAATATCACATGACGCCAATCTGACTTCTTTATATGGATATACAAACAAACTACGTCGGTATCTGACCGCAACTCTGACTCAACTAACTTCTTTTATCTCTTAATTTTTTAAACCATCTGAAAATGGTAAACAGCGTATGAGTAATTTACGGGGTTTGCCGAATATTTAGCAATCAAAATAAATTTATAGCATTTTAGTGGTTACTTTAATAATACAAGTAGATCCTCTACACACCTTCAACTATAGTACGCAAATCATACCTCTATTATCGAAAAAATGATTGTTGTCTTGTCACTAGTTTTATTGATAAATCGGTAAAACAAGTATTACTCTACTGACTATAAAGAATGTCATCCGCCATGTTTTTTGCGCCGGTACGTCATCAATTTTGTGACGTCACTGACCTTTTCAGAAAATTAATAATTTGTACATTCGTGTGGGGTATACAAAATTTTATAATTTTTATCGTACTATCTTTAATTCATCACTAATATTTACATTGTTAGTAGACAATAGTTTTTTACAAATACATTCAAATATTCTTACGAATAATTCTATACTGCATATTTTTTAAATTATAAAGTACCTTCAGCCTTCAGCAAACTTTCCAAAACTTCAGGAGTTGGCATAGCAGATATGAAAAGAAATATCGTATTCTCTAGTAAGCCATTCTTTTTTGTAATATCTTGAAGTTTTCTTGCTTTTTTTGAAACCTTTGTTTCGAAAGGCGTTAAGGCAGTTCGGTAGGTAAATAATAATTAATAATAATTATTATTATGCTTTCAGCACGCAATGATTCACTTCTATCCATATGTTACAGACATATTCGGCTTAATATACAGGGTGTCCCACGACGATTAAGACAAGCAATATATCGGAACTGGGGCAGTAGTAGCGAATTATAATCTTGGGGGTGCAAATTAGAGCAAATATAGTATCTTTTCTTATTATTGTGTCACCCAACGAGGTATTTGTTTTTGGTCACGTGACGTCCGGTTCAAAATTTTTCATGGGACACCCTGTATATTTGTGGATTTTTGTGTTCCTTCCGATAAAACAATTCCAACAAACTAGCACACTTGGGGTCTAAACTTGAAGGATGGTATAACTACCTTCACCGCCTTCAAGGTCAAGTTCTGTAGGAACCAATTTAAGCACACTTTATTTTAACCATGACACTCACCCTGTAAGTATCCGCTATGTTTACAAAGTTTGATACTATGTGTTTATTTTCTATGGCACTTAATAAAGATAGGACCGAGAGTTTGTGTACGGTCTTGGTATAAGAGTGTTATAGGTCTTAATGGCTACCTCTTTTGCCTGTGAGAAAAATACGAAAAATGAAAACATACAGTGTATCGTAACGCGTGATGTTTCAGTGAGTGTGGTTGTGATTGCATTTGGTGAGTTTTTCACTGAGTATATTTCTGCACTTATCCGTATATCATTGCATGCATGTTTTAACCATTGCTTTGAAGCTATAACTGATTGAAATATAGAGATACAAGGTAGCTAACGAGAATCTCTGCGGAGGACCCCTTAATATGATCTGGGGTACTGTCTCAACTCCCTAATATGACCTGGGATAAAGTTGAAACAGTTAGATATGATCATGAGATTACTGGGAGCAGGGTGGAGGTTACTTATGTATTATTCGAAATACCTCACCCTCTCCGAAGTAATCAGTAGCAGTAGCGTACCTGTCTAACTCCAGCCCCCTAATATGACCTGGGGTCAGAGCAGACTAACATAACTCAGTAGAATTGAGCATGTAATGTAGCGGTTGAATGTAGAAGGTACATTGTGATCGCGAAAATTTTCGATTTTAAGATAACACGCATTTTGGGCGTTTTATGATGTCTACATAACGAAAATCCACGTCACTCATTTCCGTCGGTCTGTCTGTCTGTCTGTCGGTCTGTCTGTCTGTCTGTCGCTTTTTTCTAGCCGCGTAATCTCAGCAATCGCTGCAAGGTTTATGATGAAATTTGGGCAGCGGTATGCTGTGGGGTCGTAGTAGGTAATGTTCCTATAATTTTGAAAATCGGTGGATAGGCGGCGGAGTAATTAGCAAAAAACAAAAAAAAAATCAAATATTGCTGAAATTTCGTTTTTAGGCGTTTTAGGCGTCCCTGATCATTTTCTACTTTTTTTTGGGTGGGGGTGAAATTGGGATAGTTGGGGGAGGGGGGGTTGTAAAATTGAAAAATTTCTTGCATTCATAATAGACTGTCCACTGACATGTGAAGGAAGACCTGGCGACATAAATAACTTTTTTGGTCCATCCTATTACAGAAAGCAAAGAACTTAGAATTTTTTCTGATGTAAACATACGAGAGTATTGTTTTAGATCGATCTATATTGTGTAACGAGGAAACTGTTGAATTGATTTTAATGAATGTTTGACACAGTATTACTACCGTGGCGAAGATGGAAAACGCGTATGGTTTTTATAAATCGTGCCAGTGGCGGCGCAGAAATAATAGAAAAATTAAAAATATAAAAAATGCTCAAACGTCGTTTTTAAGCGTTTTAGAGGTTCCTGATCATTTTCTGCGTTTTTTTTGGGTGGGGCTGAAATTGGGGTGGTTGGGGGGTTGGGGGTTGGAAAATTAAAAAAATTCTTGTACTGATAATAGGCTTTCCACTAACCTGTGAAGGAAGATCTAGCGACATAAATCACCTTTTTAGGTCCATCCGAACATTGCCTAGCCTATTACAGAAATTAAGGGACTTAGAATTTTCTATATACATATGAGAATTTATTGCGGTTTAAATCGTTTTGTATTTTGTAACGTGGACACTATTAAATTGATTCTAATGAAATTTTGAGACAGTATATTGTTACCGAGGTGAGAATGGAAAACGCGCATGTTTGTTAAAAATCGCGTCAGTGGCAGCGTAGCAATAATGAAAGAACTAGAGTATTAAAACAACTCAAATTCGGTTTTTAGATGTTTTAGGGGTTCCTGATCATTTCCTACCAGTTTTTTTGGGTGGGGGTGAAAGTGAGGTGATTGAGGGGTGGGGGTTGTAAAACTGAGAAGTTTGTAGTATCGATAATAGGCTGTCCATTGACCTGTGAAGGCGATTATTTGGTTGCAAGGGATCTCAGACTAAATCTTCCTGCTATGGGAAAATAATAAACTGGTATCACCGTTATGTGTGGGAAGTACTGAGTCAATCAACTTGACTCCATTTTTTATATAGGAAATCCTCAGAGATATTCTGCTGGTTGTTTAGTATGCTGTGGTCCGATCTTGTACTCCACACTACTTGTCGGCTATCCGTACACATAGATATACATATATTTATAGGCGTGATGTAACCGCTAATGTGCTTTTATCAAGCAATGGCAGCGATCCCCCCTCTTACGTTTCATAAAAGGAGGTGGTAGGTGTACGTCGTACTCATTAGTTGTCTAAAATTTGGCGCTACTCTGTCTGGCCAGGCGATCAAGCCGGCTGTTTTTCGAGATTTCTCATTCGCGTATCCCGGCAACGGTTTCGCGGTATCGTTCTCCTATTCCATTGGTCGCGCACCGAGCCCATGGTGACCCTGGACGTGTTGTTTTGCCAGTTGGCAGCCCTTTCGTCGGCCGACAGACGGTAGGATGTTTGTGTGTCTGTGTGTGTTTGTTTGTTTTGTTTTTATTTACGCTTTACGCAGTTACGCAGGTTACGCTATTCTCACGAGTAGCCGGAACATGTCGGGAGTATAGATAACCTCCCCCACAGAGCTAACATCTATAGAGGGAGTGTAAACAACAAAATGCACAGGTCGCTGACCAGCCAACATGTAACGGAAATTTTGACAGCTTGAGGGCATTACCAGTGTCGTACGATTTTATATTAAAATTGGATGTTCATTAATAGATTCAATTATTACTGTGATGTTACAAACTGATACCAATAAGTTGTATTAGTATTTAGCTGTACTTATTCTTAGTTATTCTTATTATAATTTCATTGTAACAGTTGATAATTTATTCGTGAAGTGTTTTGCAAAACCTATCTAACAGTGTTCTGAAAGGTAGCCTGATGGAATGGCTGCATTGTCTTTTTACTTCAGCAATAAAATATAATAATTGCATTAGGTAATATCCAGTTCTATAAAATTCTCATAGATAGATTTTCTGTAAGTAAATGTGGCATACATTTTTGCATTTCACGTCCTCAAATAGTTTAAAAAATGGAATTTGGAAAATTCATGTTGATTGACATGAATGTAAGGCGTGCACAAAACATACATTAAACAACCATTATTATTCCTCAAACTGGAGTGAAGTTACTTTTGTTCCCAGTTATCCCCATATATTACGCTACTGAAAACTAAAACAAAACCTATACTCACCTATGATAAGAAGTGTTCACCGATTCGTCACTATTGCAGCAAACTATGCACTTTTTATGTTGTCTCATCATGCAATTATGACAATATTGTTCATAATTTAATTCACACCACAAATAGTCACAAAGTCAGTCAAATATACACTAAAATCACAAAAATCTCGACACACGCAATAACCACAACTACAATGACAGCCACATGACAGCTTAAGGGCACGCCGATTGTAGGTTGCTAGATTTATGACATATTAGAAGTTATTGGGACATTCCGCTATGAAATTTACCATTTTTGAGATTTCATTAAATCAATACAAATTGTCTTCACGTAAATCAGTTACGTTGCAAGTATATTGGAATGTATAGTTAAATACCCAGTTAAATACTTTGTGTTCAAACTGCGAAAACTGCCAGATTTTGAAGAAACTGGAAGGTCCTTAAGCGGACGAAGAATAGTGGCAATAGCGCTATAGATGTTGGCTGGCCAATATTCAAATTAGGCTCCCTCTAGAGATGTTAAGTCTGTGACCTCCCCCCTTCTCGGGAGGCGGGCCCATAGGTCCATAGCTGTGGACCGTCAAGTGTATGCACATACAGGGTGAGTTTTCAGTACCGGATCGGTCGATAACTCCACTACTGTAGAAGATATCGGGAAAAGTTGTATACAGGGTGTTAGTTGAATCTGATTCTGAATTCAGAATTTCATAATTTCAATCCGAGGCGTATCATACGGGAGGAGTTAAGGGTAAAAATAACCCCATTTTCTAAATGGTAATTTTTTTGAAATTTTGATTTTAGAATATGTTATTTCAGAGATTTCTACGTAAAAATGGTCTCTTGGTATGCAAATTATTGAATCGATGCAGGCTATTGTAAATAAATAAATGCATTTTTCTCGAAAACGGTTAGCTCTGTCGAGATGTACCCAGGCTGAGCTTTGAACCTAGACCAACGGATCCATTACCCAACACTCTAACCACTAGGCCAGCCGAACATGCACCAGATAGTTTCAGCAAGACATATTTGATTAGGTACTTACTAGAATCTGTAAACTGATTTCAAACATTCAAAAAGATATTTATTTCGATCGTAGAGATCGTCTCGAGCTGCAAACTTCATTCATCGGCTATATTGCAATAAATATACACTAGTTACCATCAAATATTTTCACGATTGGCTGGGAATCTAGAATCTAGTATCGGAGTAGGACGTCGTTGGTCAAAGGCGCCATCGTTACGTCACAGGGGTTCGGGCGTCGTCGGCGTGTTTTCGGTACTCGATTCAAAAACCCATTTTTATTTTGATATAACTTTTGAATTATTGCGAAAAAAAAAGAAAAAAAACAGTTTTGTTATAAAACTTATATATAATCTTTCGATTTATGACAAAAAAAAAATGGATTCATAACCTCAATTCCCGTCTTATGAGCGCCCTTTTAAGCTTTGCGGTTGGCTCGCAGACTTCCTCTCAGGTCGGAAAATCTCTGTCGTGGTAGATGGATTTTCCTCTTCTTTCCAAAGCATCAATGCCGGGGTTCCGCAGGGATCGGTATTGGCTCTGACAATGTTTCTGCTTCACATTAATTATCTACTCTCTAGCACCACAAACCCAGTTCACAGTTTTGCGGATGATAGTACGCTGCATGCAGGCATCATGAGCAATAGACCGATCTTTGTGGTCGAGCTGGAACGCAGAAGACTGGCAGTGGCAGCTTCACTTTCAAAGGATGTCGATACCATTATCGCTTGGGGGCTTACGAATATGGTTAAATTTAATGCTACCAAGACCCAGTATTGTACGCTATCAAACAAGAAGTGCCCAAGCCAACATCAGGTTCTAATGAACAACCGGGCTCTGCCAAGGAGTCACTCATTCAAGCTGTTAGGAGTCAACATTACAGAAAATCTGATCTGGCACGAACACGTCGCGTCAATTGCAACAGGCTTGGAATGGACTGCCAGAAGATGTATTTATTGGGCCTGCGGGTATTGGCCCATTCAAATCTCGCGTTAACAAACTTCCCCTAACATAATCCTTTCACAGCAGCCGCGGTACTCTGGTATTTAGGCTCTGCCTGCGCGGTCTACTCAGTTTAAAAAAAACAGTTCTCTTCAAATTGGTGTAGAAACCCAATTTTCATGTAGAAAGGTTCCAGCAAAAAGGTTATTTTGTGTGAGCCACTTTATATGATCCATAAACGTTGATAGACGTAAGGATAGGCATTCCGTTATTTGTTGCAAGCTCCCACATTACAATTCAATCCATCTTATGTTAATTTTTCTATATCCTTTGCATAATGCATAATAATTATAAGCGAAAGTTATAATAATTCTGTGTATACATATTAATTCTTAAGGTCGTTTTAGATGACACTGTCGCAAAGCTTTTTAGTGTGCAAAAAAACTCGCAATGCAAAATCATACATTCTTCAAATGTCTGTAATTTAACAGCCAGACACAATATCAAAAAAAGGCCAAATAGGTGACAAAACGCAAGTTTTCTTCTTCAAGTTGCTTTTTGAACCATTACTGTAGGTTTAAAGGTAACGTCAGGAGCTTGGAAATACGAAATTCATTTTTATAGTGACCTTTGGACCTTACCTTTGGAGCTTTTGACATTGCCTTTGGATTTTTGGACTTATTTGAAAGGCTACTAACAAATTTCATTTTTTCCCTAAGATATAGCTCTTAGCTGTCAACTTTTCAGATATTCAGAAATCCATCTCATTTTTTTTGAATAGCACTAACACTTTTTTTAATCACCATTCGATGTAAAATTAAGTTTTCTTCAAAATGATTGTATTGAGCAGGAAAAAAATGTGCTTTTCTTCCTGTATTCAAAACCTAGACAATGATTACCTAGTTTGCGCAATTATGTGTTGTGGCTTTGGAGTGTTTAGTGGATGGGATAAGTATTTTTGATATTTTAAACCTCACAACAGTTCATAAAAGATAAAATACCGTAGAATAACTTCTAATATTTTTTTATTAGGGAAAATATAAATCAATAAAAATAAGTTAAATTAGCCAGATTATAAACAGTCTGTTTTCAGTGTCACAATTATGTCGTTTACGCGTTCCTTAGAGCCTATTAAACATGACAAAATCACTTGTTTAGTTTTTTGCAATCGGCTGTGAGACATATTCCAAAAATTATTTCAAATGCCGGAAAATGCCGCGCAAACAACCTCTGACGTCAGTGATATCCTATAGCCAGTGCAAACCTAACATTTTGAAATTGATCATTATAACCACAAAACACAGCCACACACAAAAGTACAGGAGTCAAAAGAATAAAAGTTAGGCTAGATTGCTAATTCACTTTGTAGGGATGGGCTTGAATTAGATTCTATCTTTGGATTCATTCATAATGGGTTGCGCCGAAATAAAACGATGGTTTCGATTAGTAGCGAATATCGGTCACAAACAGGATGAACTGTGATACCTATCAGATATAAAAATGTATTGCAACGAAAATGCTAGTGGGTTAATTGCCTGTTTCAAATATGTTTAAGTATCAATAAATTGAGCCGCATTGTTAAAGAATTCAGATCATCTCTAGTTTGCAGTTGAATCACACTGACCTGCGCTATAGCAGTATCGATTGTCGATATCGATAAGATACTTGTGACGTCAGCCCTTGTTTTAAGTCACGTGGAAAAATTCGAATATATCCTTATTTTATTTTGCAAATATCTTTTTTTGCCCGTCACTAAAATCATGTTTTTTGTTTCCTACCGCTTCTTGATATGGTTTTCTTTACGCTATGTATACTCCCGAGACGATTTCACGACCTCTGCAAGTACCCTATTATCACATTCAAAAAGCAGAATTTTTGCTATCTATGAACTAGATATTACGGTATCTGTCACACTACTATGAACGGTATTACCAAGATACCAAATGATTTACGAACGTAACCCTGTACGGTATGTAACAATATGTATTTGCAGTAATTATTGTGACGCTAGATATGTTTTAATTAAACTGGTTTGTTTTGGTGCAACAATGCAACTATGACATTGAAAGGCTTCGAGAATAGATAAAGCTGAAATAATTGATGCAGGCAACAGCTGACGTTCAGCACTCGCAATTGCCAATACAAATAAACGGACACTTTTCACCTAACTAACAATTATTTTAAACATCTACAAGCTGTAAGAGAAATGTATAATTAAAAAAATGGCAGTCAGAATTTTTAAAAACATTCCATATATTAATTACTACATTTTAGTGAATTTATATATGATCTATCACATATCATTTATCTCTAATAAATTGACAATCGGTAAGAATTGTTCGCATTTAGAACATACAGGGTGAGTTTTTAGTACCGGCTCGGTCGATAACTCCACTACTGTAGAAGATAGCGAAAAAAGTTGTATATAAAAGTTGTAGCCACGGTCATGCTCCTTGCTAAGAAAATATTTCGATTTATACAGGGTGATTTATAACTACGTGGTAATGCAAACATGCATTTTTTTAAATGAGACACCCTATATATTATTCCATACTCAGATTCCACTAATGATATCCGTTCTTACAATATAGGGTATTGTTACATTATACAGGGTATTTCAGAAGTTATGACCACTTTTATATCCAAATCGCTGTCAAATGAACGGACTGTATATCAAAAACTGATGAATCAAAAATCATTTTTTTTACACGGATGGAAAAAAATATCTTCTAGTTTTAAAATCGGCTATAAAAAAAGCCCGCGACGCATATTCGTATACAGGGTGATGTAGAATGCAAAATCTAGATTTTTCTCTCTTTTTTTAAATGTAACCCCCAATATTTTATTATACCAAAGAATTGCTTTCAATATGCTCTTTCATCTTTGTATAGCACTTGTTATGGCTGCGTTCATTAGTTTCTGAGATATTTCGATTTTTCTACAAATTTTAAATACACGTTCTATTTGTTTACTAAAATTGATTTATTATGAGTAAATACTATCAAATTTTTGCTTAACAACCAATTAAAATATAAGGCCATAATAGTACTTGATCGAGTCAAAACACTGAATTAACGAGATAATATAGGTCAAGTGTGCTGAGGAAACAATTTTATAGACGTCATGCATAATTATCAAGCAGATCTATCAGGTAGGCTATGAAATATTAAACGACAAAGTGCAAATAAAACGATTCTTCAATCTTTCAAACGCATTGCTTTTAGAGTGCTTCCGTTCTGGATATTGCTGTTCACAGTTAATATAGTCTAGAGGCAAGTAGACAATTTCTCAAAGATTCTCTCAAATACCCTCAACGGAAAAATTAATTTTTAAAGCTGTTTTTTCACACAGTACGGAATTATTGAGCAGGTTACGAGAACTGTCGATTTTTCAAAGCCTACCTGATAAATCTCCTTGATAATTATATGCATCACGCCTACAAAATTGTTTCCACAGCATACTTGACTTTATTATCTCGATGATTTAGGATTTTGACTTCATCAAATACTATCATGACGTTACAGATTAATTGTTCTTTAAACAAAAAACAAATTCGATAGTACTTTCTCAAAATAAATGAATTTCAATACACAAAAAATAGAGGCTATATTTTAAATTTACCGAGAAATCGAAATATGTCGAAAACTAATGGACGTAGGTACAACAAGTGCTATACAAAGATGAAAGAGCATATTAAAATCAATTCTTTGGTATAATAAAATAGGTATTGGGAGTTACAATTTAAAAAAAAGAGAAAATTTGGATTTTGCATTTTACATCACCCTGTATATGAATATGCGTCTATAGCCGATTTTAAAACTACAGGATATTTTTAGCCTTTCCATGTAAAAAAGATAATTTTTGTTTCATTACTTTTTGATATTCAGTACGTTCGTTGACAGCGATTTGGATACAAAAATGGTCATAACTTTTGAAATACCCCGTATAATGTTATGATATCTTATATTGTGAGAAGAGAAATTATTAGTAGAATTTAAAAATGGGATAATATATAGGGTGTCTGATTTAAAAAAAATATATGTTTGCATCACCACGTAGCTATGGATCACACTGTATAAATCTAAATATTTTCTGAGCAAGGAGCATATCCGCGGCTACAACTTTTATGTACCACTTTTTTTCGCTATCTTCTACAGTAGTGGAGTTATCGACCGAGCCGGTACTAAAAACTCACCCTGTATATCAAGGATTAAGATTTGAAAATAATCAAACTAATGTTACGATATTTTCTTCTTATTGCTCATATTAAGATATTGATTACTGCTTAGTGTAGCCTATTTTTAAGTGAGATTATATGGAATTTTTCTGTTATTGTAATAGACATAACCGTAATCACTCGCCACTTATGAATCGAAAACCCAGTATTTTAACAATGTTTTGACCTTCGAGTAAAATGTTTCGAGTTCGTTACTCTAATATTTTCGACCCATCTCGGTTGAGTATCAAAGATTGTTTTATTTTTGAGACATTTTTTGGCACTGTAATCATTTGTCCCCGCACATTGACTCTCCTCAATTAGTTCAAGCCTCAGAGTAACAACTGAACATAGAGGTAGTAAACAACTAATTCTAATAGGCCGACATCTTTTCCAGGGGTTTAAGTAAGAAAAAATGGTTCATAAGCAAGGAATGATAGGTGATTCACTACCCTTGAAAAACCCACTTACTTTTCTTTTTTATCCGTTTTTGTTACAAAAATATCAGGGGTCAAACAAATTATCATTTCATTTGACTTATGCTTATTATTTTACGGAAAAAATAAGTTTGCATATAAAATTAAATGTACCACAAGATTTTAAATAAATGGGGATATCATTTATGTAGGAAAACCTATGGGGTGCTATTTGAAAAAAACAAAGTTGGGGGTGAGTTTTAGGGGTTGACGTACAAAACAATGTTTTGAATGCATGGTATGATAGACCCTATAGTACCTTCAAAAGTACCACTCAGTTCTTGCTTGAACCGTTTTTCGTTACGAAAATATCACGTGTCAAGGAAATTCTGGGACACCCGGTATAGGGTGTCTCATTTAAAAAAATGCATGTTTGCATCACCACGTAGTTATGGATCACCCTGTATAAATCAAAATATTTTCTGAGCAAGGAACATATCCGTGGCTACAACTTTTATATACAACTTTTTTCGCTATCTTCTACTGTAGTGGAGTTATCGACCGAGCCGGTACTGAAAACTCACCCTGTATGTGCATAAACTTGATGGTCCACAGCCATGGACCCATGGGTCTGCCTCCGCCTCCCGAGCAGGGGGGAGGTTCAGAGTAACAATTGAACATAGAGGTAGTAAACAATTAACTCTAATAGGCCAACATCTTTTCTTACGTTGTCATATCGACCACCAGATACGGCAATCATAATTGTTTACTATCATCTTAATTGTATAGTATCCAGAAATATTCCATTCTACGTTAAAAAAGGCGGTATTTTGATGGTTCAGAAATGATAACAGCAAAATCAATAGATATGTTGACCTCTACTGCGTTACTGCATGTTTCTTCATCATTAACGCAAATTCTTTCTTACATAATTTTGAGGATTTGGCAACGCCTATGCAATTTTCCTGCGATTTGTTTACGGTAACCTCCGACTGTCAAACGTTTGTTGTGTTTGTGCGTCTTTTATGCTTGGTAAGTAAAATCGAATTCGCTATTTGTTAGTAACTGTAGTGAAGCTTTACGGACTTGCTGTGCTATATTCGAGTGTAGTTAAACAGTTTTTCGAAATGGGACAGTGCAGAGCAGTGTTTGTAACATGGGTTGCATTGGAAGAATTTTCAGGTTAGTTGGCAATGTTTGGGTCTGAAGTGTCAAAATATGATGGCTTTGAGCACGCCATGCTGAAGTGGTTTGTTTACTACCTCTATGTTCAGTTGTTACTCTGAGGTTCGAGCGATCCTGTGATTTTGCACTGTGTAAGGTCGGGCGGATGTAAATTGCAGCCGCGGTTAGGGTATAATCTTATAAATCTTAAATGTGACCATAAAAGATGTTGAAAATTGCAGCGCAGGTCACTTATCGGCTTATGGGCGTTGCCGCAGGGAGTGGATTACGGTTAGTCTACCTGTTTGGAGGTATTCTAAAAATTAATTTGGATTTTTATAGCAAAATATTATATAAAAATAATATGTGACAGGTCAAATTAATTTTTATCTGAAGCAACAATTTGGTGGCATTTACATACCTACTTCTGTTAGTGATTCAAAAAAATCTTGCTTCTTTTTAGTTGTTGCATTTGGAGCGTGCTTTATTCTGACACTATTCATTTTAATGTATGTGTCTGTTTGAGTATTTATCAAAGACTCTACAAAAATAAACAATGATGGATGGCTGTTATAAAAACTCTAGTTAAAGTGCGCATGAAATGATTCACAGGCATTGGTAGTGCGAGATGTGTTGGCCAAGTGTTCTGCCCAAATTTCTGGAGGAAACTCAGAATCCCCCGATATATAATCTTTGACTATATAAATAGTCTGCATATAAAAACACCCTTGCATCAGCAGGCTGAATTCCTGCAAAGTCGAAAGCATAAGCGTCACTTACTTCGCTGGGATTCAGAAATTGTAAGCCAAATGTATATTTTAACCATTTACCAATATTGGTCAAATTTTTGTATTCACTGGCTAAACCTAGACTTTGAATTTTACGCCACCACGCTTGACCTAAGTGAAATCGACACCCAACAATCTGAACTTCATGCCAAACATTTTTTACTGTAGTGTGTATTGTTTTTTCAAAATCTATGACTACAGTTGTTGGTTCTAGCCTGTGATTTTGATGTTCGTCAGCGAACCGATAGATGTTAAATAGAACAGAAATTTAATAGCAATCAAGTCCAATTGAGTTTAAAAATAGATCATCAGATAGCTGCGTTGCTTCTAGGTAAAAATTATTGATTTTAACCTTTTGATTGCATCTATATATAGGATTATCAGTATCAAAGCGTTTTGTTCAAGTGTTTTCCTTAGATAACCCAGATAATAAAAAATATCACTGACACCAAATATATTTTCCAGCGAATACATCAAATTTTATAAAAATTAGATCCAGTATAATGCGCAAAATTTCTCTTATAATAGGCCGATGAGGAAATGAAAACCATATTATTAATCAGAAATGTTTATCTCATTTTACTTCCCACACCGATAGGTGTCTGTCTGTCGCGTTTTTCTACCCTCATAATCTCAGTAACCGCTGCATGGATTGTGATGAAATTTGGGCAGCGATATGCTGTAGGGTCGTAGTAGGTAATGCTCCTATAATTTCGAAAATCGGTACATTGGCGGCGCAGTAATTAGCAAAAAACAAAAAAAATTCAAATATTCCTCAAACTTCGTTCTTAGGCGTTTTAGGAGTTCCTGATCATTTTCTACTTTTTTTTGGGCGGGGGTGAATTTGGGGTGGTTGGGGGGTGGGGGGTTGTAAAACGGAAAAATTTGTTGTATTCTTAATGGGCTGTCCATTGACCTGTGAATGAAAAACCTAGCGACATAATACACTTTTTTAGGTCCATCCGAACATTAGCTTGCTCATTATAGAAACCAAGGGACTTAGAAATTGTGATGTACACTTACGGGTCGTTCTATATAGCGTAACGCGAAAATCATTGAATTGATTTTAACGAAATTTTGACACAGTATTACTACCGCAGCAAGGATGGAAAACGCGTATGTTTTGGGAAAATCGTGTCAGTGGCGGCGCAGCAATAATAAAAAAACCAAAAATATAAAAACAGCTCAAACTTTGTTTTTAGGCGTTTTAGGGGTTCCTGATCATTGTCTACTTTTTTGGGTGGGGGTGAAATTGGGGTGGTTGGGGGGTTGAAAAACTGAAAAACTTGTTATATTCATAATAGGCTATCCACTGACCTGTGGAAGAAGACTTAGCGACATAAATAACTTTTTTAGGTCCATCCGAACATTACCTCGCCTATTGCAGAAACCAAAGGACTTAGAATTTTTTCTGGTGTGTTTATACAATCATTATTGCTTTAGATCGCTCTGTATTGTGTAACGAGGACACTGTTCAATTGATTTTCATGAAATTTTGACACAATATTACTACCATGGCGAGGATGTAAATTGCGTATGATTTTTATAAATCGTGTCAGTGGCGGCGCAACAATAATAAAAAACTAAAAATATAGAAACAGCTCATACATACCCCATTTCACCCATGGCAGGTGTAACAGTATACCTGGTATCAATATAAAGTTTGGTAAAATTAAGTCTGCATATAGCTGGCTCTCAGTCTCAGGGTACCATTAGAAAAAATAATGGTTTAACTAAAATTTGGGAATCACTTTATAGGAGCGCATTTAAATCTAGCTGCGAAGAAATTTATAATGTTTTTCAGAGAATATTCCTTAATTCGAAAATATGTGTTTCTTGCTTTAGATATACGCATGTCCACGTTTGTAAAACTTTCAGGTTTAGAACTCAGTGGTGTTGCTTACAGCAAACAAACAGATAAACCAAAAACAAAATATTACAATAAACTCCTCTAAATGTAAACGAAAAATTCATTTGGAGCGAACTATTAGAAAAAAGGTATAAAACCCATAATGACAATTATTCTAGATTTCGTCAAATGCCTAAAATAATGAGAAGGCTGTAGAAAAACGTGCAAATATGTATGAAAAGGCAATCATGCCATTGTATTGAACAACATACATTGCTGAAACACGAAAATATGTACGTTTTATAGGTGCAAAACAGATTTAGTCTATAAACTGGTTTTATCGTAAGAGTAAATAAATCATAATTTCATAACGTCGTGCTGTCTACCAAAGCAAATATTTATGGGCGACAAACAAAAAACACCTATTTTTGGTCCAATTTAGTGACTCAGCCGAAAACGCAACGTTATTACATTTTGAGAAAAACGGAAAATGTGCTTTGGCACACGATACGAAAATTATGGATATGTATCACGAACAAAAGCACTGCACGATTTCGATTTGAGTCAATTTCAAGTGACCCGCCTTGCGTTATCCGTCAAAACTTGTTTTTCCTTCAACGTGTCTGATTTGTTTCGAGGTAAGAAGCTAAAAAAGTGCTGCCAATTATTCATGTATATTTTTGGCGCTACATATACTTGCTGCTTAAAATGGGTTACATAAATTATTGTTCCTAACAAAGGCCTGCTTTATGATAAACGCTGACACAGTCCAAAACTTGGTAGTAAGAACTTCTGTTGTTATTAGCTATCAAGACAGCTATCGCATGTTATAAAGTGCATCAAAAATAAATCACATATTTTTTCTTGAATACTAAATAGAAGAGACATTTGCAGTAACGTGGTAAGGTCTTCGCCCCCCCCGCAATTTTTTTCACGGGGCCCCCCCTCAATATAAAAAATAATATTTCAAATCGGTTTATAACTAGAAAAAATTTGTTTGGTGAGACCTCAATTTTATATTTTTATTTTTTTCTTTCGAGTTTTTGAAGAATAAAAATTCATAGACCTTAGGTACAATATAATAATTATATAACAAATTCACTCTATATTATATGGCAACTATGAGTTTTAGGTTTAGAAAACTACAGAATTTAAGATACAACTTTATCTAAGAAACATTACTAACACACAACAGAAAACTATAACAAAATCAAAAATAAACAAATAAAACATTTATAACACTAAGGCCCGATTTTATCAACACGGGCATTTTGACAAAGGTTTTGACCAATTAGAGCAGCCCATTCAAGAACTTGCATCTGTCAAAGTTCCCTGAAAATTATTGATTTCTCTTGAAATTTACTTCAAAAAGGTGAAAAAAGACATGCTTTATATATAATCAACCATTTTGAACTCTCTAGTATCTTTTCAACTCTGATTTTCCATCCTAAATGGGTAAAAACTCGCATTTTCCTGTTTAACAAAGAGTTCAGCAATTGCTAATCTCAACCAATCAGATCCTACAAAACCGACACATTTGATCACTGGATAAAATGCACTGTTAATTTAATGATGATGATGACAAGAAATTCAAATTACTGCATTATTTTGATAAACAATAATTTACAATCGATAGTAATTATAAATACCTCCAATATACCTTTGTATTATAGTGAAAAAGGGTAAAAATAACATTTTATTGCATTTCACAAAGCTATTATAGACACACACGATGCAAGCGTGCATTACTGGTTGCCTATCCTGCTTAACTGCAAAGCCTTGCGTTCTGGCAAAAGTATAACGTATATCCTTATTTTTCCTAAACTAGAAACCTTTCGTATAGTCAGAAAGTGAATAAGGTGCTTTAAATAAATGTGTTTCTGCGCTATGGTGCCTTTTACGCAGTGCCTACAATCTTTACATCCTCTGTGAATATTTCTATAAGAGGGTCTATTCTATAACAAACATGCATCCAGTCTATAATCAATCTGCAATTGCAATTGGTACTTATACAATAATTATGAGGTAAACATTAAAAATCTAGCATTAATTTGCAAATAAATCACTTTGTTCTGATTTTCTGATGATTTTGATCCATGAATTCTAAAATATTTTTAATGAAAGTGTCATCCAGCTTTGACGTTTTGTTTTCAATATTAATAAAATACTATTGGATGATACTTATTAACCTAGCCCGCAATACCCAATAGAAAGCTTTTGCTGAATAACATCCAATAGAAGAGCTTTGTTAAATTCTTTGTTAAATATGCATGTTGATATAATCGGGCCTAAATGTAACAAAAATAAACAAATAAAACAGCTTAACTCTAAAAATTTTATTATGATTTGACTTGCATTTCATGTAAAGAAAAAACTATTTTTTGTATGTAAAGTAACAAATGTATCAATTATTTGGTCTAAGTCTGTGCCTTCTACCCGTTTATTTTCTATAGAAATTAATGCCAAAGGACTTAGGCGCGATTCACTCATTGTCGATCTCGCAAAAATTTTTATTAGTCTTAGTTTTTTGAAAATGATCGTTCTGCTTGAGCCGAATGTGAGCGCCAAGGCATTTTCATCGATTGTCTGGGATTCTCAGAAATAACTTGTCGGCACCAACGAATTCGAATAGGTTACAAGAAGTAAACAATCCAAAGTAGTGATTCAGAGGCAGCTTGATGATGCTATTTGCACTGATGATGCACTAACGGCTGATTAACCCGTATACCCTTTGTTTCTACACCCTCTTCGAGATACAGGTAAATAACTCTAAAAATAGTGGCATAATATAAATAGCATCCTAGTTTTTGTTGACCGTCCCACTCTAGACCTGTAATTGAATAAAATTTATATAAATAGCAAAATAGATTTTTTTTAGGTTTTTTTGCCCTTCAGAAGATTGATAGTGCTGCTCCCCCCCCCCCCCCCCCTAGAAGAAATCCTAAATCCAGCCCTGCTTGGCTATCTGAATCCAACTCTTGACTTGTAAATCAAGGTTATTTATCTATAGATTTACATGCAACGGGGCTTGAAAAGGATTTTGTGTCCTAAATTCGTGAAGGAATCTGTCATTTCACTTGCTTCCTTGTTTTTTAGCATGCTTTATAGGGGACATGAAAGGAGCCTCCCCGAAGAGTATAATTTTACTACAGTGATTGGAGTTGATTCATTCACTTATACTCGGGCGTCCCCTGGGCAACAGCTTCGCTGGCCGATCCTTTCAACCCAGAAGCATCCAAAAGCATTCGTAAACATAATGCAACAAGCAAAAGGGTCCTCTTCAGGACCAATTTTGACTGCTATCTCCATAAACATCGAAGGTCTCTCCGCATGCAAGGCAGATTTACTGAGTGACCTATGTCACAAACATAACTGCGATGTTCTGTGTATCCAAGAGACCCACAGAGATAGTACACATAGAAGACCATACATCCAAGGCATGCGTCTAGTGGCTGAGAGGCCACATGCACAATACGGCAGTTCGGTGTTCGTGAAATCAGATATTAGGGTCCTATCCACCAAAATATTAGATGTAAATGACATAGAGGTACTGACAGTGGAACTCAGTGACTGCATGGTAACTTCTGTATACAAACCTCCGCTGACTGAATTCAAAGGGAATCTAGTTAACATCGCCAATCAGGATAAAGTTAACATAGTAATTGGTGACTTTAACAGCCATAGTAGTTCCTGGGGATATCTGGATGATGACCAGAATGGGGAAGCTGTTATTAGATGGGCAGACAGCAACAACCTGACCCTCATCCATGACAACAAACAACCGGCCTCTTTCAATAGTGCCAGGTGGCGCAGGGGATATAACCCAGATCTGCTATTTGTAAGTCAACGGATATCACAACAAAGCGTTAAGTCAGTGTGTTCGCCCATCCCCAGGACTCAGCATCGCCCCATCATGTGCCAACTCAAAGCGGTAGTCTGCCCCCACCGGGTACATTTCCGCCGAAGATATAATCTAAAAAGGGCGAATTGGGACAAGTTCCGTTCACTACTTGACGAGGCGGTCGAGAATATTGACCCCATCTCCCAGTCCTACGATGACTTTGTAGCAGCGGTGAAGGAGTCCTCAAGAAAATCAATACCAAGAGGGTGCAGAACCGAGTACACTCAGGGCTTGACACGAGACTCGGCAACAATATTGAAGGAGTACCTCACTGCCTTCGACGCTGACCCACTGGGTGAGGATACCATCAAATGCGGAAACCGACTCATATCAATATTGGCAGAGTCGAGGAGGGAAAGTTGGATAAAAATGATGGAGGAAATCGATATGAGTAGAAGCAGCCATAAAGCATGGAAAATGCTGAAACGTCTCAACAACGATTCAACTGAGCAAAAAGTACATGCAAATGTTTCAGCAAATGAAATAGCATCCCAGCTTCTTATAAACGGCAAACCTGAATATCGAATTCCAAAATCAAATACTAAAATCCATTGGAATAGGAAAGACGAATCAACTCCCTTATCCTCACCAATATCTTTGTCGGAACTCAATGCAGCAATCGCCAAATGCAAGCCACGCAAAGCTCCAGGACTTGATGACATTCTGACAGAACAAATTAAACACTTTGGACCTGGAGCCAGACTCTGGTTACTTGCAATGTTTAATAACTGTCTGAGTCAGTGTCAGATACCGCGCATTTGGCGGAAGACTAAAGTGGTCGCAATATTAAAACCGGGAAAAGATCCCAATGATCCGAAGAGCTATCGCCCCATCTCTCTCTTGTGCCACACATTCAAAATTCTTGAAAGAATAATCCAACACCGTTTGACAGAAAGTATAGACTCCCTGCTTATAAAAGAACAAGCTGGTTTCCGCACGGGTATGAATTGTACTTCACAAGTGTTGAATCTAACACAATTTATTGAGAATGGGTATCAACAACGTAAGGTGACGGGTGCAGTCTTCATTGATTTGACGGCAGCATATGATACCATAAACATCCGAGCACTGCTTCAGAAAATATATGGGATAACTAAAGATTTCCAACTTACCCGTGTAATACAGAGCCTACTTCAAAACCGCACGTTTTCAGTCGAATTCCAGGGTAAGCAAAGTAGATGGCGTCGTCAGAAAAATGGACTGCCGCAAGGAAGCGTACTGGCTCCCACCCTGTTTAACATCTACACCAATGACCAACCGCTTCCCCTAGGTACCTCGAGCTATATATACGCCGACGATAGGGCCATCGCAGTACAGGCTGACTCTTTCGAGGAGGTTGAGCAGGGACTATCTGAGGCGCTATTGGAGCTCGATCAGTACTATATTCGGAACCAACTGAGACCTAACCCAACGAAAACTCAGACATGCGCCTTTCACCTACGAAATAGGGAAGCCTCTAGAACACTTCGGCTAATATGGAGAGGCGTGCCCCTACACCACTGTACACACCCGAAGTACCTAGGTGTGACACTGGACAGAGCTCTAACGTACCGGCAACACTGCAGCAACACTAAAATGAAAGTGTCCGGAAGAAACAACATCCTCCGAAAAATCACTAGTTCTACTTGGGGGGCAAACCCACGGGTTCTAAAAACCACAGCTTTATCTCTGTGCTACTCCGCAGCAGAGTACGCCTGTCCCGTGTGGTGCAACTCGGTTCATTCTCGGCAAGTAGATGTTGCCCTTAATGAAACCTGTAGACTGGTGACCGGCTGTCTCAAACCAACATCTATTGAAAAGGTCTACCATTTAGCTGGAATTGCCCCACCAGCAGTACGTAGGAAGGCTGCATCATACAGGGAGAGATGCAAAGCTTCGACTTCGGATCGACACCCCCTTCACGGTATTTTACCCGCTCATCAGAGGCTAAAATCCAGGAAAAGCTTTCTCAAATCCACGGAGGATTTTGGAGTGGCCCCAGCAAGTAACCTGGATCAGTGGAGAGCTGCCAAAGAACGCCCCTGGATGATACCATCGGAAGAGATGGCGCCAGGATATGATGAGTGCTGGAGCGTATGGAGATCCCTTAATAGACTCCGAACCGAAACGGCCAGGTCTAAAGAAACTTTAAAAAGATGGGGCTATCTGCCAACCGACACTCTCTGCGATTGTGGTGAACCCCAAACAACAAAACATCTGCTCAATTGCCCGTCATGCCCTGCCCAATGCAGCCCTGAAGACCTGATGTTGGCCCACCCGAACGCCATTGACGTAGCCCGCTACTGGGCAAAAATTGTGTGACCGTTATATACATAGGTGTAAAGTACTTGTCCCATATACATTATTCTTTTATTTTATGAAATGTGCGTAGGATGCTTCTGACACGATAAAAAAAAAAAGCATGCTTTATGAAAGCGGTTCTTAGTTTTTCAAAAATGATATGCCGGTGGAACCCGGCTAAAAGGGCAATTGATCTGTAAAGTATATAATATCACCAGCATCATATGAAACATCCCAATAAAATATTGGGGGTTACATTTAAAAAAAGACAGAAAATCTAGATTTTACATTCTACATCACCCTGTATACGAATATGCGTCGCGGGCTTTTTTGTAGCCGATTTTAAAACTAGAGGATATTTTTTTATCCATCCGTGTAAAAAAATAATTTTTTGATTCATCACTTTTTGATATAAGGTACATTTGACAATGATTTGGATATAAAAATAGTCATAACTTTTGAAATACCCCGCATAATGTAACAATACCTTATATTGGAAGAACGGAAATCATAAGTAGAATTTGAATAAGGAATAATATATAGGGTGTCTCATTTAAAAAAATGCATGTTTGCATCACCACGTAGTTATGGATCACACTGTATAAATCTAAATATTTTCTGAGCAAGGAGCATATCCGTGGCTACAACTTTTATATACAACTTTTTTCGCTATCTTCTACTGTAGTGGAGTTATCGACCGATCCGGTACTAAATACTCACCCTGTACATTTGTTTATATACAGGGTTATTCACGTTATTCGACACGGAGCATTATGGCTAAAGTATTTGATAAAAAAGAAAATAATAATTTGGGATGGATAGAGACCCATAAAGGCTACATTTTAAAAATATTTTCATGTTATACAGGGTGTCCCAAAAACACGAAATGTATCAAAGTTATGTTTTTTTAAATAGAATACCCCATATATTGTTGCATATTCAGATTCCTTGGCGAATTCTAGTGTGACTTTATGTATCATATATGGTACCTAAAGTAAACCGTTAAGGTGTAAATCACCATTTTCGATATAAGTAGATATCAGGAAAAAATTGAATATCGCAAAGATTACAAAATATGGAAGGCTGTGACTTTGCCGTATTACTAGGCATAAAATGCGTCAGCTTTGATGAGACTGTCAAATTTAAATTACGTTTATGCTTGGAGAAATCGGTCGATGAATTAAGGAAACTTCGCTCAGCGATAACTTGATTTTTTCAAATGGGAATGCCTAATTTTTTTTATACGGTTAAACGTAGAATTTTATAAGCTTTCTAATGATATAAGGTTGTGAATATTAATCTCTCGTAGTTTTCATTTAATTTTAAATTTTCAAACAAATCGGCGATTTTCAACTTTCCTACCTATAAGCAACGTAGCAGGCCATGAAATATGAACAAAAATCTGTTCAGCTAGAAGAAAACAACTAACGTAGCTAAAAAATACACACTAACTAGACTAAAGGGACAAGATTATAAAAATTCCTTACAACAAATCAAATCTCGCAGAAACAACCGCGATAACATCTCTAAGGTAAAAGAGAAGCTGGAGTATGGCAGTAATAGATATTTTTACTGTCTACTGGCTACTGCAATTTACTAGAGGCCAAAAATTTCCAAGTCAATCAAAAACCCTCATACGAAACAGAAACAACCAGCGATTGTTACTCCAGCACGCAACTATCAGTCATATGTAATGGTGTAAAAAAGTACTAATTTGCGTCGAAGTCGATACCTCTGACTGGAGCCGTTCTATTTTTCAATATCTATTAGCAATATTGCAAAAAAGGAATACTGACAAATCAGATTTAAATTTTCTGCCACTTAAGTTATGTTTTATAATTTGAACAAATTTTAACTCATTCTTCATTTTCTGCGACCTTGCTAATAGGTACTGAAGAATTTTCAGAACTCCAGTCAGAGGTACTTTTGACTTGAGTTTTGACAGAGTTGCATACTTTTTTACATCATTGAATGTGAAATTTTATTATGAAAATAATAAACTGCTTACAACATTCTCTAGTAGTTTTTACTTCATTTCAAAATGTTTAATAGTTTTAGAAATTTCCAATCTCTAATACATTGCAGTAACTAGTAGGCCGTGAAAAAATCCATTTCTGCCATACTCCAGCTCCTCTTCGACCAAAGATATATATATGATATATGATGAAGATATATGTTACCGCCGTTGTTTCTGGTTAGACTTTGTTTGTTGTGAGTAATTTTTATAATCTTGTCCCTTTAGTCTAGTTCGTGTGTATTTTTCAGCTAGGTTAGTTGTTTTCTTCTACCTGAACAGGTTTTTGTTTATATTTCATGGCCTGCTACGTTGGTTATAGGTAGGCAAATTGAAAAACGCCGATTTGTTTGAAAATTTAAAATCAAATGAAAACTACCAGAGATTGATATGCATAACCTTATATCATTAGGAAGGTTATCAAATTCTACTTTTAACCGTATAAAAAAAATTAGGCATTCCTATTTGAAAAAATCAAATTATCGCTGATCGAAGTTTCCTTAATTCATCGACCGATTTCTCCAAGCATAAACGTAATTTAAATTTGACAGTTCCATCAAAGCTGACGCATTTTATGCTTAGTAATACGGCCAAGTCACAGCCTTCCATATTTTATAATCTCTGCGATATTCAATTTTTTCCTGATATCTACTTATACCGAAAATGGTGATTTACACCTAAACGGTTCGCTTTAAGTCCCATGTATGATACATAAAGTCACAATAGAATTCATCAGGGAATCTGAATATGCAATAATATACGGTGTGTTCCATTTAAAAAAACATAACTTTGATACATTTCGTGCTTTTGGGACACCCTGTATAACATGAAAATATTTTTAAAATGTAGCCTTTATGGGTCTCTATCCATCCCAAATTATTATTTTCTTTTTTATCAAATACTTTAGCCACAATGCTCCGTGTCGAATAACGTGAATAACCTTGTATACAGGGTGTTAATTAAGTATGTTAACAAACTTTAACACAAATAGTACTTCGAAAAATAGAAAGAAAATGTCATATGAACATGGGTCCGGAAATGCTGCCTAAAGGAGCTAGGCTCCTTTGCATGGGGCACCCTGAAGACGGTTTTCCCTCGATATTCTCGAAACCATTCATAACAAAATTACGAAATTAGGTACGATGGGTAAACTTTTGACGCTGAATCTGATTCTGAAATAAGAATTTCATAATTTTTATCAGAGGCGTATCATACGGGAGGAGTTAAGGGTGAAAATAACCCCATTTTCTAAATGGTAAATTTTTTGACATTTTGATTTTGGAATATGGTATTTCAGAGATTTCTACGTAAAAATGGTCTCTTGGTACATCTCGATAGGGCTAACCGTTTTATTGAATACAATAGCCTGCATCGATATACGCTCTCTCAGCAATATTGTCATAGCACTGGAGAACAAAACACAAAGAGCTCAGGCTCCAAGATTTTGGTGTTCGCAGTCCTTTTCACCAACAGGGCTGCTAAAATATTGAGTTTACAGTTAACCACTATTTAAACTGTTCTTTAAAAGAAAAATGGATCGGTATTTATAATTAATTATCTAATAAGCTACAGGCATTGATGCTATTTCTGCCGAAACATTAAAATGCTTGGGTGAAGACGGCATCTCCCTTTTATATAATATTTGTAAGAGGGTCCGGTCCTCCGGTGTTTGGCCAGATTAATGGTGCACATCCATTTTTGTTCCACTTCATAAAAAAGGATCTCCAACAAATCCAGACAATTATCGCCTACTTTCGTTAATCTCTCATGCAAGCAAGGTTCTACTATATATTTTACAGTCTCGTTTGGGGGGTTTTATTGGCTGGCAAATTTCTCAGGTGCAGGCAGGTTTCGTAAAAGGACGCGGTACGCGTGAACAGATCTTAAACTTAAGACAGATTATTGAAAAAGCCAGAGAGTATTATTTTCCCATTTTTATCTGCTTTGTGGACTATTCTAAGGCGTTTGATAACGTAAAGTGGCCTAAACTGTGGGAAAACCTTATCTTCATGGGAGTCCCTTACCACTTAGTATTTCTCATACAGCAACTCTGAGTCTAGCTCAGCTCGTGTAAGAATTGATGGTAACCTGTCTGGCCAAACAGCAACCAGAAAAGGAGTTCGTCAGGGATGCGTATTGTCTCCGATGTTATTTAACATTTACTCTGAATTTGTGATGAGACAGGTATTGGACAACTGGAATGGCGGTATGACCTTTGGCGGAAGCAAAATATCTAACTTAAGATTTGCTGACGATACCACCCTTATTGCTGCTTCTCAGGAAGAACTAGTAGCTCTATTGAACGTTTTAGAACAACACAGTGCAGCATATGGTCTTGGTATTAACTACAACAAGACCAAGGTTATTATGGTAGATAGAGAGCATGACAATCATCAAGAAATAAAGTCAATAGGCCGTTGTGAAGTAGTTCAAAGTTTTGTGTACCTCGGTTCTTTGATCGACAATTCAGGTAGCTGTGAGAATGAGATTCGACGGCGCATTCAACAGGCACGGGTGGCCATGACAAAGCTTACTAAAGTATGGCGTGACCATAACATCACTAAAGCTACCAAAATGTCACTGGTTCAGTCTCTTGTGTTCTCCATATTTTTGTATGCCTCGGAAACTTGGACTGTTAAAAAGGCAGATCGAGCTCGCATAGATGCTTTTGAAATGTGGACGTGGAGGAGAATGCTGAGAGTTCCTAATACCGCCCATCGAACTAACGTTTCCATACTGGATGAGCTCAATAATCCAAAGAGACTATCCTCCATTGTGTCGATGAGAATGCTTACATTCTTCGGACATATTCACAGAAGCGATAATATGGAGAAACTTGTAGTTCAGGGTCACTCCCCGAGTGGGCGGCGCCGTGACCGTTCCCCTACACGCTGGGTGGATACGACGAAACAGTTGCTAGACATGAGTATCAAGAGCGCCACTGAACTGACAGTAAATCGCTAACGATGGCGAGGTACAGTTCTCAAAACTATTGATAATCTTCGTGTCGGCAATACTCTATTAGAACCGACTTAATGCATTTTATGAGTTCACAACATGTCTGTTAAGACATTGTGACTATGATGATGATCTAATCAACGGACAAAAACTTAAATTTTTTTCATCTGATTTTCAGATATAGTAGATGGAACATTCATTTAAGACATATCTAGCAATAAAAAGTTAAAAATACTCCAGGCGACCCTCAGATTTAAACTATATTTTTATAGAACGGAGATATTTGCAGAGTTGCTGTTTATACGCTTAAAAGTAATGCTATCAGTAACGTACTTGACGGAAGAGTTATGAGTTTTCTTGACCGCTGATGCTAATTTTAGCTACGCGGAATTTTTTCCGATGGTATGAAAAACAAGAAAAATTATATCTGGATTGACCGTGAGTCAGAGATAAAAAGATATAAATCGGAGCCGGCAGAAAAAACAACTTATTCTTTAGAACTGTACCTCACATAATCTAAAATTATTAAACGATAAACCCAAAGTATTCAATATCAATAATAGATATAAATCCATAAAGCAGAGGGATACTGGTAACAAGGCAAAACTAATCTTGAATATTTTCTTGTGCTAGTTCAGATACGAACACAAAGCAAATATTTTTTTTCATACCGTCAGTTGAGAATTTTGGGTAGGGGGGTTAGTTAGATTATTATAAGTGAAGTTTGGTCAGCAAATATGGCGACTCAAGCCTCAAGGTGTAAATCATCAAATCTGAAGGGTCTATACCACAGAGTTAACATCTCTAGAGGGAGCCTAATTTGAATATTGGTCAGCCAACATCTATAGCGCTATTGCCACTCTTCTTCGTCCGCTTTAGGACCTTTCAGTTTCTTCAAAATCTGGCAGTTTCCGCAGTTTGAACACATGTTCCTCAAAGTATTTAACTGGGTATTTAACTATACACTCCAATATACTTGCAATGTAACTGATTTACATGAAGATAATTTGTATTCATTTAACGAAATCTCAAAAATGGTAAATTTCATAGCGGCATGTCGCAATAACTTCTAATATGTCGTAAATCTGGCAACCTACAATCGGCGTCCCCTAAAGCTGTCATGTGGCTGTCATTGTAGTTATGGTGATTGCGTATGTTGAGATTTTTGTTGTTTTAGTGTATATTTTAATGACTTTGTGACTATTTGTGGTGTGAATAAAATTATTTATGAACAATATTGTCATAATTGCATGATGGGACGAAATAAAAAGTGCATAGTTTGCTGCAATAGCGACGAATCGGTGAACACCACTTATCATAGGTTAATATAGGTTTTGTTTTGGTTTTCATTAGCGTAAAATATGGGGAAACACTTCATGGTAATAATGAATTATGAACTGTTACAATCAAGTTATCATAAGAGTAACTCTCTAAGTATAGTTAAATACTAATAGAACTTATTGTATCAGTTTGTAACATCACAGTAATAATTGAATCTATTAATGAACATCCAATTTTAATATAAAATCGTACGCCACTGGTAATGCCCTCAAGCTGTCAAAATTTCCGTTCCATGTTGACTGGTCAGCGACCTCTGCATTTTGTTGTTTACATTCCCTCTAGAGATGTTTAACTCTGTGGCCGAGCCTCTCTAATTTGCACATATAACTTGTCAGGCAGAATTGAATTTTTTGTTTTATCGAAGACATTTTCATTGCCTTATAAAAATATAACCTTGGTTTTATATTTTGTACTTTTAAACTTTACCAGGCAAACAATTTTCAATAGTTGTGGAGCTAAGCATCTTCAATAATCCTATAACTTTAAAACTGTAAAATTAATTGCAATAAAAAATAGAGACATTGTCAGTACCAAAATATGGCCGGAAGTAGTATTTGGTTTCTGCAGGTAAGACCATAAATTATCTCCATAATATTATCACGTTTTTGTTTCCCGAGTTTAGCTGATCAAAAAAATGTTTTTGAGGGGTTGGCAAATTTTAAAAAGTATTAAACTGATTTTTTCCAGAGATCAAGACTCTAAGCGTCTCTTTGTTAGACAAAAATAGGGATCTATTTATTTGAATACATATTTCTGTGATATCGCTAAGATATGCTGTCATTATTGTAGAAAACCTGAAAACCTGAGTTAAATCATGACTCATATTTAATTTACACCATTTTCTGCATATGTTTGTAAAAAGTATTGCAAGTATTGGAAAACAAAGTCAACAACAGGCTCATTGATTGATATGAGAGCCTTTCTTAAAAAATGATACGAAATTAGTAACAAAATAGTAAGTAATAATAACCAAAAAAGTACATTTTTTCCTTAAAAGGACGATTAGCGTGTTTGTAGGATCAGCCAAGGAGTAACTAAACTGAAAAAATCTCGAAAAGACGAATAAAATATAAAATATTTAAGATGAAAGCAAAACTTTATTTTTGTTGAGTAGAACTCTTGTTGTTTTGTGAATTTACCTTTGATTCAATTCTAAACTGGATATTTTTTGAGGTTTGTTGGTATGAATTAACAATACAAATATGCTGACAAAAAAAGGTGTTAAATCACAATAGGGTACTTACAGCTTACAGAAAAAATATTATGTCGTTTACGCGTTCCCTAGAGCCTAGTAAACATGACAAAATTACTTGTTTGGTTTTTTGGAATCGGCTGTGAGAGATATTCCAAAAATTATTTCAAATGCCGGAAAATGCCGCGCAAACAACCTCTGACGTCAGTGATATCCTATAGTGATGGGATGTAAAGTATTGATATTCGATATCGATAGCCAGTGCTAACCTAACATTTTGACATTGATCATTATAACCACAAAACACAGTCACACACAAAAGTACAAAAGTCAAAAGAATAAAAGTTAGGCTAGATTACTAATTTACTTTGTAGGGATGGGCTTGAATTAGAATCGATCTTTGGATTCATTCATAATGGGATGCGCCGAAATAAAATGATGGCTTCGATTAGTTGCGAATCCCGGTCACAAACAGGATGAACTGTGATACCTATCAGATATAAAAATGTATTGCAACGAAAATGCTGGTGGGTTAATTGCCTGTTTCAAATATGTTTAAGTATCAATAAATTGAGTCGCATTGTTAAAGAATTCAGATCATCTCTAGTTTGCAGTTGAATCTCACTGACCTGCGCTGTAGCAGTATCGATTGTCGATATCGATAAGATACCTGTGACGTCAGCCCTTGTTTTAAGTCACGTGGAAAAATTTGAATGTATGCTTATTTTATTTTGCAAATATCTTTTTTTGGCCGTCAGTAAAATATTTTTTTTTTGTTTCGTACTGCTTCTTGATATGGTTTTCTTTACGCTATGTATACTCCCGAGACGATTTCACGACCTCTGCAAGTACCCTATTTCCTCTATGACAGTTAATTGGTTCCTTTTGGGATACATCAAACTTTTTCTCTCATTAACTTCAGAGTGCCAGTGACACTATGTTGTTTTGCAACGTGTTGTTAAGAATATATGCTTACAGATAAAATTAATCCAATTTTGACCTCAAAAAGTCTAGTCGATAACGCACTTTTTTCTCAAAATACGCCAAGCTGTTAAAGGTCAAGCTGTCGAGAACGATTTGCATTATTAGTAGCACTAGCGTTTAAAGCGTCAGTATTACCTTATCTCTTGCATTTCGTTTAATTATTAGCGTTCTGGTATAATTCAAAGCAAAGCATTACTAGATTTCTTCCAATGAAGGCAGGCAGAGAACCAGGAGCTCACCTTGAAAAGAACGAACGACGTTACCTTTGACTTAAATTATACAGGGTGTTAATTAAGTATGTTAACAAACTTTAACCACGAATGGTACTCCGAAAAATAGAAAGAAAATGTCATATGAACATGGGTCCGGAAATGCTTCCTAAGGGAGCTACGCTCCTTTGCATGGGGCACCCTGGAGACGGTTTTCCTTCGATATTCTCGAAACCATTCATAACAAAATTACGAAATTAGGTACGATGGGTAAACTTTTGACGCTGAATCTGATTCTGAATTCAGAATTTCATAATTTTAATCAGAGGCGTATCATACGGGAGGAGTTAAGGGTAAAAATAACCCCATTTTCTAAATGGTAATTTTTTGACATTTTGATTTTAGAATATGGTATATCAGATATTTCTACGTAAAAATGGTTTCTTGGTACATCTCGATAGGGCTAACCGTTTTCGAGAAAAATGCAAATTATTGAATCGATGCAGGCTATTGTAAATAGCACACACACACAGCACACTTACTAAATAGATGAACATTTATTTATTTTACAGTGGAGTTATCGACCGATCCGGTACTAAAAACGCACCCTGTATATCCCTTGGTTCCTGTAATGGGCCAGGCAATGTTCGGATGGAACTAAAAAAGTGTAATATGCATTCATTGGACAGCCTATTATGAATATAACAAATTTTTCAGTTTTTTACAACCCCCACCCCCCAACCACCGCAATTTCTCCCCCATCCACTAGAAAGTGATCAGAAAACCGTAAACGCCTAAAAAAGAAATTTGAGGAATATTTGAAATTTTTTGTTTTTTGTTAATTACTGCTCCACCCTGCACCGATTTTCAAAATTAGCATTATCTACTACGACCCTACAGCATACAGGGTGTCCCAAAAAATAGTCTCAAGCGGAAGTCCAGAGATAGAGCACACCTAGAAGTATCTGAATCACCCCTATATATGTTATGCAATATTTTGTAGTTTCCGAGTTATGAATTTTTTTCTGAATTTTAGAGAATTATCTACCTCGACAACTTAAAACTGTTCAAAAGAGAAAATCAAAATTAATCTTCAAGAGTTCACTATTCATACGTAAAGGAATCGGCTTAGTAAACCTGATGAAAGTCATAAAAATTATAGTGTAAAGTGAAAAATTTACGTTCTGTTAATTATGACTTAAATTTTCGACTCGCTATTAAAAAACTAAAGAGGTGATTTCATGATTTCTATGCAGGTCTAAAAACTTCTTCAGACTCTCGGCTATCATAATCACTAAAAAAGGAGTACTTAATGGAGCTACTTTGGCTCCAATCGACCTTCAACGACAAGAGGCGGAGATTTCTTGAAATTAGCGATGGTATTTTAAATGAAAAAATAACTAATTTTATGGCACTAGTAGCAGAACGATTGTCAGTGCCGCAATAAAAAACGTTCAGTGCGATCAGAATATCGATAGATGACCACCTGTGTCACATTTTTTTTACATGTACGACTTCTTTTTTGTGAGTGGGAAATTATCAGATTTCTTCACTAAGTTTATTAAATTTCACAAGAAATTTTTAAAATGTCTACCTTCTTGTTCGATGCATAATCTACATCTTCTGAAGAAATTGTTTTTTAAATTAACAAAAGCTCTTCGATTGTTTTTTATTGTTTCTTCAGCCTGTGTTAATTTGTTGCGTAATTCGCTGATGTTTCGACACTTTTTAGCATAAACTAGTTCTTTGTAGTAGCCCCAAACAAAAAACTATCGGATTTAAGTCAGGTGACCGTGGCGGCCATTCAGTGGGTCCAACACGACCTATCCATTTGTTGCATAGTCTCTTGCAGAAAACAGCATCGTTAAATCCGGTTGTCGTGCACTCAAGGTCCGTAGGAATAGCCAAGTAGTCAGACAGTTGTCAAAATAATTCACCAAACAAGAGCGTATCGTTTTAAAGCCGCAAAGACAGACAGACGACTGAATAAAGACAACGAAAGCATGTAATGACACATTTTGAAAAGACGTCGCAACAATATCATAGCTATCTCTTTCTAACATCTTTTACTGCGTTAGCGTTAGCTCTTTTTGTTGTCGCTCAGGTAAAAACCGGTTTTGAAGAATGCGCTCCTTGTGGTTTTTTAGCAAGAAATAGGATCTTTTTTAATAAATGTTTAATTTATGGAACGTTTTTAACGTTTATTATTGCGGTACTGGCAACCATTCTGCTATTAGCGCGTTAACATAAGCTATTGATGAATTGAAGATCACATCGCTAATTTCAAGAAATCTTCGCCTCTTGTCTTTGAAAATCGATTGGAGCGAAAGTAGCCCCATTAAGTACTACTTTTTTTCAATGACTGTGATAGCTGAGAGTCAGAAGAAGTTTTTAGACCTGCTTAGAAATCATGAAATCACCTCTTTGGATTTTTAATTGAGAGTCGAAGATTTAAGTCATAATTATCAGATAGTAAATTTTTCACTTTACACTAAAATTTTCATAACTTTCATCAAAGTTACGAAGCCGATTATTTTACGTGTAAACAGTAAACTCTTGGAGATTAATTAACAAAAAAGATAATTTGGAAAAGTCTTTTACTTTTTCTTTTGGAACAGTTTTAAGTTGTCGAGGTAGAGAGTTCTCTAAAATTCAGAAAAAAATCATAACTCGGAAACTACACAAAAAAATTGCATAACATATATGGGGGTGATTCAGATACTTCCAGGTGTGTTCTATCTCTGGACTTCCGCTTGACACTATTTTTTGGGACACCCTGTATATAGCTACCCAAATTTCATCACAATTTATGCAGCGGTTACTGAAAGTACGAGTTCGAAAAACACCAACAGACTGACAGGCACCTATCAGTGTTGGAAGTGAAAGGATAAAAATGTTACCGAAATTTATTGGTCACATATCCATGGGTTGTTAATTATATTAACAAAAAAAAAGATGAAATGGGCCTATACCGTGATCTCAAATTGATCAATTTATTTACTGCGGTATTATTTTTGATGATACATAGACCGTTTACTGTAAAAAGTCAGCAGAAGACTTGATCCAAATGAGAATAACACTAAAAAGAATATTGTACTGTAATTTGAAATAGCCGATGATGACGTCACCTGTAGGGAACCAATGAGAAGCGTCCTTTCGTGGTCCGATGACTACGAGCGGATGCTATTGTTTTGCACCAGTGAGCTCTTATTGGTTCCCTACAGGTGACGTCACGACCTGGGCGGGAAGTGTATGAATTCAAAAAATTCAATATTTAGAGCAATTTTTTTCGGTTATAAATACGATAGAAAAATTTTGTAAAATTATTTATGGCATCTACGTGGTGTCAGAGTTCGTTTAAGCCAATAGACCAAAAATGTGGTATAGGCCCATTAGAAAACTGAACAATGGCCATATTCCGTGAGATATGTTTATTCGAAGCGATATCGGAGGTTTTATATCACAGCGAAGCCATGAATCTTATAATGAAAGCTATGACATCCGCCGGTGCTGGCATTTTGGCACGACTGCCCAATAAAAATTTAATTTTGGTCAAATCTAAATATATCCCACCTGTGTAGGCTTGCGGCCGATGTGTGTTTTGTACGCGCGCGTCATTCAAATTTTCTCTTTTCTGCCTTAGTTATCATTTGTTGCACTCCTTGTCACACCCGTAGTTACAGTGCTGCCAAGATTACCTTTGATGCTGTTCCTGGTATCGTTATTCCTGGTTTTCGTAGCGCGGATGCTCAGGTGAGGATTCCGTACGAATTTTTCCGACCAGTGGCGTACCGAAACCGTTATCTTTTCCAAGTGCGGCCTATGTGAGTGGTAACAGTTTTTAATATTGTGATTTATTTATGCCGTTTTCACTGATGGCTAATATTCTTGTCAAGGATTAATAATCATAGGGCCGATTTTATCAACATGCATATTTAACAAAGAATTTAACAAAGCTTTTCTATTGGATGTTATTTAACAAAAGCTTTCTATTGGGTATTGCGGGCTAGGTTAATAAATATCGTCCAATAGTATCTTATCAATATTGAAAACAAAACGTCAAAGCTGGATGACACTTTTCATCATATCGTATATAAGCTTTATAACAAAACTATTGTTGTAACAAGTGTTATTTGTTGCAACATAGGTGATGAATGAAGTGTGCAGCTCGAGACGAAGTCAACGATCGAAATAAATATCTTTTTGAATGTTTGAAATTATATCACAGATCCCAGTAATAAAGTACCTAAACAAATATCTTCTGAGGCGATTTTACTGTAGCATGCTGGGTGGCCAAGTGGCAGAGTAGCCGACATCGTATGACTTGGTATCGCTGGTGGTGTTGGTTCGAGACCCAGCCCGTGCAACTATTTTTTTTATTTTTTTTTTATCCAAAATATTCATCGATGTGCTTTTTACTCATGTTACACACATTTTTTTGTATCATCGACATAAACATGTTTTTGAATCAAATTTTATTAGACATTTTACTTGACATATTGCAAAGCTAAGTACCGGAGGCGGTGGAGAATTCAGTCAGTGGAAGTGAAGTTTATCCGTCAATATCAATCGCCAATTGCTCTGATAGCGGTATCAAAATGAAATTATTCCAAAAAAGTAAAATTATTCGTAATTTTTGTTGTACTAGTAAAACATCTAATAACATTTGATTCAAAAACACATTTATGTCGATGGTACAAAAAAATGATATAACATGAATGAAAAGCATTCCAATAAATATTTTGGTTAAAAAAAAGTAGTTGCACGTGCTGGGTCTCGAACCAACACCACCAGCGATACCAAGTCATACGATATCGGCTACTCTGCCACTCGGCCACCCAGCATGCTACAGTAAAATCGCCTCAGAAGATATTTGTTTAGGTACTTTATTACTGGGATCTGTGATCTAATTTCAAACATTCAAAAAGATATTTATTTCGATCGTTGACTTCGTCTCGAGCTGCAAACTTCATTCATCGCCTATGTTGCAACAAATATACATTTTAGTTACAACTGTTACAAGTATTTTCATGAAGTACGTCGCACGGGTCAGGAGTCGTCGGCGTGTTTTCGGTTCTGGATTCAAAAACTCATTTTTATTTTGATATAACTGTTGGATTATTGCGAAAAAAAAACAAAACAAAAACAGTTTTGTTGTAAAACTTATATTTGATCTTCCCATTTATCACAAAAAAATTATTCAAAACCCGAATTTTTTGCCATCATCATTTAGCAGAAGAAAAAACCAGCGATCAAATGTACAGTTTTTGCGGAATCTGATAGGTTGAAATTAGCAATTGCTAAACTTTTGATCAAACAAGAAAATGCAATTTTTCACCCATCTAGGATGGAAAATCAGACTGGAAAAGATACTAGACGGTTCATGATGGTCGATTTGTATTAAAGCATGTCATTTTTAACCTTTTTGAGGTAAACTTCAAGAGAAATCCATAGTTTTCAGAGAACTTTGACAGATGCATGCTCTTGAACGGGCTGCTCTGATTGGTCAAAGCCTTTGTTAAAACGCGCCTGTTGATAAAATCGGCTCATAGACTTTCTGACTATGCGCGCAAACACAGTGGGGTTTTTTAGTGAGCGTGCAAGGGCGTGCGAAGGCGTGCAGGCACCGCATGCAGGCTCACCTGCTCAACTGAGTTTTCGACCGCTTACAAGCGTACTACTTACTACACTTAGTATCAGAGATATATTCAAATGAGCATAACACATTTATACACAACCACAACACTAGATATAGGCTAAGTACCACAATAATTCCCAAACCAAACACATCAGTCATGCGACGGTCATATCCCAATTTAGCGCCAAAATTATACAACACTTCTACCTTTTGATACCAAAAACTTGTTTACAAAGCGATTCAAACAGTCTACCAGATTGGACAGCTTCCTTAATAAGACGCGCATAAGAATTCGTTGAACATGTACAGTATCAGTCACATATTTATCTGATTGACAAATTTCAACTAAATGGTTCTAATGTATATGATGTGAGTCTACATAATAATATGTATGTACTAATAGTTCATTTGACAACTTCCCACCACGGATTTATCACAAACCGCTGACTAAACGAAAAAACGCCAAGGCACGTCAAAATATTTGTCCAGAGAGACAACTTTTTAACCAAAAACTATTTCACCCCCTATTGTACCCTCTAGCCCCTGAGGGGAATTATTTCCAGTGTTTTTGCAACTGCCCTCATTGTTTTGCCAATAATGAATGAATTTGAACCCTGATTGCATGTCTCCTATACCGTGTCTAGATGCGACTGGCCAATCTTTGTACTCTTTTTCTGGTCTGTTTTCACTGTACCATGCACTGGTGTCTTTGACTACGGCGGAACCGGCGCCGGCCTGCTTCTACCTGCCGAGGGGACCCGGCGTTGGCCAACGCACTCCAACGGTCCTAACTGCCTACTATGGCACGGATTCTTTTAAAGAGGCATTCAACAAACTAATCTTTGAGACTCCTGACAGTACAAAAATAAAGCAATAAATATAATTTCCATCATATTATAAAGACCCATAGTAAAAGTTTACTAATTAGAAAGGGTGGCGTGCTATACGCGGTTTTGTATATAACAATGAGGTTTATTTGAGATATGAATTTTCCAGGTGGGCCTGTATATACATATTTAATAAATCCTCAGAATGAGTCGTTCTAATGTCTATAATACATTAATCCTTTATTCTCGAAAAATTTCAAACTTGATTTATTTATGACAGAAATATTTTAAACTTTCAAGCTATATGTCAAAGAGAGTGCGGAGCATGCAGAATCTCTACCGATTGTTGGTTTTGCCTTGAGTCTTTACGTTTGCCAACATTGGGCATTAGAAAATAAACAGTAAAGGTATGTTTTCACGAACCAATCTGGTTTTTGGCAAATTTTCAGATGTCACAGTAATTCCCTCATTAGAATGATAAACGATTTCTTATATTTGATAATTGGATGTTTTCCTACGCAGCTGGGTTCTTATCATAATAATTTAAAATTGCTTCAAAAGGGAAATGTCAACACATTCTCAAAATCGTGTTTTATTAATGAAGGTGTGATAGACTAGCTTACATATGTTTTGTTGTTGTCAACTAATAATAATGATTCCACTTTTTTCTTTGAGAAATAAATTTTATTAATTATAGAGAAAATCGGTATTGCCATTACAGGGACATAAATTTGTGTAAGCTACAGAGGATCGGTTTACAAAATTGCATACAAAATTGAAAATTCACGTAATCACAATACTTGCTTCGCCTATGGAATGGAAAGTAAAAAACTTGTAAAAAATTGTTTTAAACTTCACGATCCATTGAACCCTTAAAGTCGGTTTTGCTTTTTGGATTGAAATAGGATTTTGGGCAGCAGAAGGAACTGGTTTAACTTTAAAGTTGTTTTGAAGTACATATTTGAAAAAAATGCTTTGTTTTAGACTAAATTATATGTTATATTAGGAAAAAGAGGAAACATATATTTTAGAACAACGAAACGTACTTGTTTTTGCAGTTGCAGATGAATTTAGTTAAATTCGTTAATTAGGTTAAAACTCGCTTGCTTGTTTCATGCTCATATCCTAAGAGCGTTTACTTCAAAACTTAGCATCTCTTCATTAAGTATATGTAGTGGTGTATGCAAATAAATCGCGTTTTTTTACCTGTAATGCTTTACTGTAGTTTTTATAATCTTCCATAAAATAATTATTATTTGGGGAGACTCCATGGAAATTGAATCAATCTACTTTTGACAAAAAATTAGATAAGGATCATTTATTACTTTAGGGGGGGGGGCAGCTTTTCTATGCCGTTGAATTATCTGAACAATAAACATCAAAGCTGATGTTTCCGCGTTAGGGAATGAACTTGAATTGTTCTGGCCTCAGAGTAACAACTAAACATAGAGGTAGTAAACAACTAATTCTAATAGGCCAACATCTTTTCTTACGTTGTCATATTGACACCAGATACGGCAATCATAATTGTTTACTATCGTCTTAATTGTATAGTATCCAGAAATATTCCAATCTACGTTAAAAATGACGGTATTTTGATTCAGGAATGATTATAGCAAAATCAATAGGTATGTTGACCTCTACTGCGCTATTGCATGTTTCTTCATCATAAACGCAAATTCTGTCTTACTTAAATTTTGAGGAGTTGGTAACGCCTATGTAATTTTCCTGCGATTTGTTTACGGTAACCTCCGACTGTCAAACGTTTGTTTTGTTTGTGCGTCTTTTATGCTTGGTCAGTGAAATCGAATTCGCTATCTGTTGGTAACTGTAGTGAAGCTTTACGGGCTTGCTGTGCTATATTCGACTGTAGTTTAACAGTTTTTCGAGATGGGACAGTGCAGAGCAGTGTTTGTAACATGGGTTGCATTGGAAGAATTTTCAGGTTAGTTGGCAATGTTTGGCTCTGAAGTGTCAAAAGATGATGGCTTTGAGCACGCCATGCTGAAGTGGTTTGTTTACTACCTCTATGTTCAGTTGTTACCTGAGGTTCTGGCATATGAAACAACATAATTGCGTAATAAATAACATCGACATCACTATTGTGGAGAACATTTTTATCAAAAATGAAAACTAAAAATATTCGATACTTTTCTATAACGGCTTCTGTATTTTATTCTAAAATTGTAATAGATTTTTTTCAGTGATTTGAAGTTTAATGTCAGTAAATGGGCTGATGTGGTAGTAGTGAATAAAGACGTTTATTTATTATTCACAAACACAAAAAGTGCAGCCCGGGCTCCGACACACCGAGCTGCTGTTCCATTACCCAATGACTACAACTCACACCGTGAGGTGAGCAATCACTGGGTCCGCGAATCGTGCGCCCTAAGTAGACGAAGGGACCCAAGGATGACTGCCTTCTGCATTCTGGCGGCTAAGATGTGCGCCGCCGCACGGCACACCGGTATTTTGCGCAGTGCAGAGAGCAGCGTATTCCTCATTCCACCTAGGGATCCAATGACCATAACCAGCAGACTTACAGTGTAGTCTGGCCAGAGCCTGCGAAGTTGTCCGAGCAACTCCTGATATTTGGTCCGCTTTTCCTCCTCCTTAGAGACGATGTTCACCTCGGCAGGCGCCGAAAACTCTATAACGAACATCGTCTTCTGTTGGTGGTCGAGAAGGACTATGTCGGGCTTGTTTGCCTGTACAAGCTCGAGCGTGGGGAACGAGTAGTTCCAGTAAATCCGGCATCTCTCGTTCTCCACAACGGACTCTATATCCCCTGGAGCGTAAGACAGCACCGGTGTCTCATCGATACCGTATGAGTGCCTTAAATGATAGTAGAGCACTCGTAGAGCCGCGTTGTGCCGATGGACGTAAGCCGTCCCAGCGTACGTCTTACACGCCGACAAGAGATGCACAAGCGTCTCTGGCGCCTGTCGGCAAGCTCTACAATGGGTGTCGGGTACATCTGCACCCATAACCCTTATTATTATTATGTCTCCACCGTTTATCTAATTGTTGTTTTTTTGTTTCAGGAATGGCATCTACCCTTTGACGGCATTCGGCTGGAAACAACCCCCTCCCGCCCGATCGAGGGCGATCTCACCAGAAATGGCGGAATCTGTCAAGTCCGTCACCCCTGAACCCACTGACGTAGAAACTAGGAAAATTGTTAATATGATGTGTGATGTTAAGTCCAAAGAAGAAAGCTGTGATTTATTGGTAAGTCCTGCCAGCAATCATAGGGTCTTTTTACATTTTTTTATTTTAATTATTTATTCCACTATTCAGCGATACAATCGTAACAGGAACCACATGCATTCACAAATTACAGTCATTGATACATAATAATTATCACAAAGTTAACATCTCTAGAGGGAATGTAAACAACAAAATGCACAGGTCGCTGACCAGCCAACATGTAACGGAAATTTTGACAGCTTGAGGGCATTACCAGTGGCGTACGATTTTATATTAAAATTGGATGTTCATTAATAGATTCAATTATTACTGCGATGTTACAAACTGATACAATAAGTTGTATTAATATTTAGCTATACTTAGAGAGTTATTCTTATTATAACTTGATTGTAACAGTTGATAATTTATTATTACCATGAAGTGTTTCCCGATATTTTACGCTACTGAAAACCAAAACAAAACCTATACTAACCTGTGATAAGTGGTGTTCGCCGATTCGTCGCTATTGCAGCAAACTATCCACTTTTTATTTTGTCCCATCATGCAATTATGACAATATTGTTCATAAATAATTTAATTCACACCACAAATAGTCACAAAGTCACTCAAATCTACACTAAAACAACAAAAATCTCAACATACGCAATAACCACAACTACAATGAGAGCCACATGACAGCTTTAGGGGACGCCGATTGTAGGTTGCCAGATTTACGACATATTAGAAGTTATTGCGACATTCCGCTATGAAATTTACCATTTTTGAGATTTCGTTAAATCAATACAAATTATCTTCACGTAAATCAGTTACATTGCAAGTATATTTTAATGTATAGTTAAATACCCAGTTAAATATTTTGAGGAACATGTGTTCAAACTGCGGAAACTGCCAGATTTTGAAGAAACTGGAAGGTCCTTAAGCGGACGAAGAGGAGTGGCAATAGCACTATAATAGATGTTGGCTGGCCAATATTCAAATTAGGCTCCCTCTAGAGATGTTAACTCTGTGCATAATATCGTATTCCATTATCCAGTAACAGTGAATTAGATCATTATGAATACCACTTAAATATAAGAATTGAATGTTTATGAAATATTTAGTGCAAATTTAATAAAATATAAATAACTGTAACAGTAATTCACGAAATCAGATTTTTTAATTGCGTTATTTTAACTTCAATCGCTTAGAGCCAACGCATTAAAAGTTTTTTCATTACCAAAATATGTAAATAATAATAGGGTACTTGCAGAAAAAATATTATGTCGTTTACGCGTTCCTTAGAGCCTAGTAAACATGACAAAATCACTTGTTTGGTTTTTTGGAATCGGCTGTGAGAGATATTCCAAAAATTATTTCAAATGCCGGAAAATGCCGCGCAAACAACCTCTGACGTCAGTGATATCCTATAGTGATGCGATGTAAAGTATTGATATTCGATATCGATAGCCAGAGCTAACCTAACATTTTGACATTGATCATTATAACCACAAAACACAGTCACACACAAAAGTACAAAATTCAAAGGAATAAAAGTTGGGCTAGATTACTAATTCACTTTGTAGGGATGGGCTTGAATTAGATTCTATCTTTGGATTCATTCATAATTCATTCTTTACGCTATGTATACTCCCGAGGCGATTTCACGACCTCTGCAAGAACCCTATTATTCTGTACTTAGACAAATGTTTAAACTTATCCTAAAGTAACCCACAGCGTGAGAACCTATACACTAAGGCCAAGGTCAATAGACAAGGAAAGTGAAAAATTCTAATATGGACATTTTTTTCATATTTAGATACAGTCCAAAAGGCTGTCTCTCATTTCTATTCTGACAACCGTTCTATAACCCATGTTTTGTCTATGTATAACTTCAAAAACACACACAATGAAATTTGTATAGCTCATCACGATTTGCTCAAGGACGAAACATATTTATAGTTTAAAATCACGATACAGTAGCTGCTAAAAGATGACTTTTACGTATTTTGAATGCAAAATTTATTTTCTGTGGATTATATTTTAGATTGAATAAACTAAATGTCACATTATTTTTCGAGGGATCTACATTTTACACAATACATTACCCACATTTTATTAATCAAATATTTATACAGGGTAGAGTCATATCGATAAACCTTTCCAGTGAAGTATAATGACATACATGTTACGTAACCACGTAACCTAACCGCTAGTTGACTTTTATCACACATCAATAAGCGGGTAGCGAGATGTCACCATTTTAAATTCAAATAGGCGGTTGTAATTTCCGAAGCGTCAATTGTAGTTTCAAATAATCGATTAAATATTCAAAAACATCATATTACTCTTCAAAAGAGTCAAAGCAAGGTTCTAAGTCATCAATTGTAGTTTGTAAAGTGACAACTCAATATTCTGACGTACCTGAGGTCCGCATAGACCAAAACAAATAGGTACAGTATCGTAAAACGTACAAAAGTATTTCACATTCCTATATGGATTTTTCAAAAGTTATTGTTCAAGTCTTTTATATATACAAATGCATCTCTATCTCGAATCGCTTCTGTAGATGTCTCTTACACAAACACTCTACGCAAATCGGGTACACAGAATAATCTCAGTATACAGGGTTATTCACGTTATTCGACACGGAGCATTATGGCTAAAGTATTTGATAAAAAAGAAAATAATGATTTCGGATGGATAGAGACCCATAAAGGCTACATTTTAAAAATATATTCAGGTTATACAGGGTGTCCCAAAAACACTAAATGTATCAAAGTTGTTTCTTTTTAAATGGAACACCCCGTATATTATTGCATATTTGGATTCCTTGGTGAATTCTAGTGTGACTTTATGTATCATACATGGGACTTAAAGCGAACCGTTTAGGTGTAAATCACCATTTTCGGTATAAGTAGATATCACGAAAAAATTGAATATCGCAGAGATTATAAAATTTATAACTGGCGCGTGCGGCCGCGGCATCGCTTTCATGTGAGTTCTTCAAAGTGCCGACGGAGAGTGATCCAACTTATATGTATTCCGTAAACTTTGCAGAAGGGAACGTGCTGAGTCTAAGATTAGATCAGTCACAAACTGCAACTTGTTCAACATAGTAGTATACATACATACATTAGTATTTAAGCCGAAGCTAAGTGATGACCTAGAACTTGAAGCACTTCTTATTAAAGTTATAAATAACTAAAATATTTCTGTGATTAAATCGAGCAAATAATTAAGGCACAAAATTGAACACAGCTACTGGGGCACCATGCCAAACAAGTTTACTTCTATGAATTAACTATCTATATTAATCTGGTGAATAAAAAAAATCAAGATAGATATCCAGTTAAGCCTGGTTATCATTGACAGTTTATCACAGTGGAAGAATGCATATTTGAACAAATCTTTAACCAAATCAGTTATTAAATGGCTATGAAAGCCGTTTGTCAATAGAAAAATAGATTTATGACCACTCATTGATTAAAAATGAAACATACGCTGTTTGTCGTCAAATAGGTTGAAAATACATACCAACTTATTCATTTTACAAAAAACGTATTACTGAAGAAAGCTGCATAGTTGCAGTCTCATATACGTAAGATACATCATTTATTCCTAAATCCCTATTATATGGAGTACGTCTTAATTCTGTGACGTGTCGTAAAACGATGACTACATCGATGTTTTTTCATGCACTGCATGTCCATGGTACAATGAGCATTAGCAACCTCGCCAACCCTTAGAAAGTCTACATCATTTCCAGCTGTAGCTTCTAAAGCGTCAAGTGATAATTCAAAACGATCAGTTTAATTTTCCAACTCGTCATTTGTAGTTTGAAATAGTTGAATATTCCAAAGCACCAAATGTAAATAGGGTACTTGCAGAGGTCATGAAATCGTCTCGGGAGTATACATAGCGTAACGAAAACCATATCAAGAAGCAGTAGGAAGCAAACAACATGATTTTACTGACGGCCAAAAAAAGATATTTGCAATATAAGGATATATTCAAACTTTTCCACGTGACTTAAAACAAGGGCTGACGTCACAGGTATCTTATCGATATCGACAATCGATACTGCTACAGCGCAGGTCAGTGAGATTCAACTGCGCATTTGACTAGAGATGATCTGAATTCTTTAACAATGCGACTCAATTTATTGATACTTAAACATATTTGAAACACGCAATTAACCTACTATCATTTTCGTTGCAATACATTTTTATATCTGATAGGTATCACAGTTCATCCTGTTTGTGACCGAGATTCGCAACTAATCGAAGCCATCATTTTATTTCGGCACATCCCATTATGAATGAATCCAAAGATAGAATCTAATTCAAGCCCATCCCTACAAAGTGACTTTTGACTTTTGTACTTTTGTGTGTGTCCGTGTTTTGTGGTTATAATGATCAGTGTCAAAATGTTAGGTTAGCACTGGCTATCGATATCGAATATGAATATACTCTGTTACCTGATACTTTAAACTGGCTTGACGTCTATTTGATAGGTGTCAGCTGACGAAGAAGTGTATCTCAAATTTAATTTTTTACTAGTGGTGTTGATTGGCAATCCTGCGATCAGGACTGTATTAGTAATATTCTTATTGAATATTTGCCAAAAAGTAATGACTATTGTTGTAAACAAGAAACTGCTTCGATATCCAGAAATTCGCAGCAAAAATGGTTAGTTAAAAGAAATAGATTATTTTATTGATTTGTATATTGTTAGAGACTATCGCAATACGCCTATATTTAGCAATAAGGACGATTCAATGGATAGCTTGCATCACTAGTGGGATATTTATTGGCTGAAACGTACAAGGTACAATTGGCGAAAAGTATAAAGTAAGTACATGGAGTAAGATTAATATAATAAGGTGGTTTAACTGAAGCTTAAGCTAAAAATGCTTTTATCTTCATTCTTACCTCATTCAAATTGTACCTAATCATCATCATTCAGACCAGCCATACTGATATACTGAAAGACACGCCGGATTTTCCGAGAAAATGTAAAATAAGCATAGACCTCAGAGCGTAGGTGAAAACGTCACCAAGTGTCAATTACTTGTTATTAGTAATGCTTCCACTCAATACAGCCCTGCATTCCTTCAAAGCTTAAGATTGATACGTCATGACTCAATCTGGAGTATTTTTAGTTATCACTAGCCGAACAGCTGTTCGCTGTTGACACGGCTGACAGTTTAAAGTATCGGGTAACAGGGTATACTTTACATCCCATCACTATAGGATATCACTGACGTCAGAGGTTGTTTGCGCGGCATTTTACGGCATTTGAAATAATTTTTGGAATATCTCTCACAGCCGATTCTAAAAAACCAAAAGTATTTTGTCACGTTTACTAGGCTCTAAGGAACGCGTAAACGACATAATATTTGTTTCTGCAAGTACACTATTGTTTTTTATCGTTATACGACGATAGTAATCTACCATACAAATTTTATTAGTAGCAGATGAATCATTTCCAAGTTATACAAGGGCGTAGGAATAGCATTTTTTTTTGTTAACAATCCGCTGCTACTGGAACTATCAAGGACCGACGCACGACGGAAATGAAATAAAGCGTCAAAAACCATATAAGAATTACAATACTTCCCTCCGCCTATTGGCCTGTCGCGTGAAAACCTTCAAAGCTGTATTTACAATAGCATTTATGTTTTCCGACCGCTTTTATCATATTTATATACGGTTTAGTATCTACATTTTGGATAGATGAAGGATTATTTTTATCTGTTTCATTTTATTGCAGTTGACTATTGTACTACGAATGGATGATAAGATGAATAGGCAGTTAACTAGTTGTATATCGCCTGGAGACAATCCACAGGTCTTAGCGCAAGAATTAGTCCATTATGGTTTTATAAATGAAGTAAGTATATTTTTGAATGTTTTGTTTTTCATATACTGATACGGAATAAAAAACTTCTAACATGTACAAAAATAAAAATATGTGCTTAGGAAACGCCTTCCATTAAGACTCTCAATTAGCATCCAATATCGAAAGGGTGCAAAAACCCAAGAACTTTAATATCCTTGAAGCAATTTTATTATTCAGCTGTTATTTATTGATTTGCTGTATTCTTCAGAAATAAACTGGACTGGGTTATCAGAAGTGATATAGGACAAAAAGTTTGTAAACAAACGTTGTTGAAATATATGATAGCGCCTATATATTCTTAATGAGTCGTGTTAGGAACTCTGTATTGAATGCAATACTAATAAACTTATAGCCCGTATAAATCTGTTAATCAATGCTTATAGTTATCTTAATGTCCTTATTATTGGAATGAAAAAGGCACATCCTAGATTAGACAATTTTTCAGACTGCTAATATCTTTGTTTTCTATTTAATTTGCTATATGTATAGATTATATATTTTTTAACTTCCATATATTCGGATTAGTAGCAAAATGTTGTTAGATATTATAAAACCTGTTTTGTTGTAATTTTCGTTACAAAGTATTTCTTAAAGTTTCATTCATTCATTCATTCATCAACCACCGACTGATTTTTCTTGTAAATCTCTCGCCCTGTATGTCATAACGTTTTTGTAGGCGATAAAGCAATTAATTTATTATTTATTTATTATAGTGATATCTTGCCTTAATAATATATCAAACTGTGTGCAACATTTTTTGTTCAGTTTTTCTTCAATAATTTTTTTGGTGTACTTATATAAGAAGTTTCAAAATACATATAAGTTATTTTAACTACCACAATACTATCCTTTATATTCTACCCTATATATTCCACAAAATGCCCCTAAAATCAATATATCGTGTTATTCCCAAAATCTGTATCTCTAACAAAGGATACTTCAATAGCTCGATACATATTTTGTTCATTGCGAAGCCACGAAACCTCTGCAAGCTACAATTTTGTGATTCGTCTATCCAACCATATTGACCAATATCTTTGATGTCACACCATGTTTGGTCGAACCCTGGCAATTGTTCTGCGTACGGAACAAGAAAAATCTAATAACATGTAATGCATGTATATTATCTCCAAAACGCCATTTCTAAATTTCTATATATGTATACGATTCTTAGGCCCGATTTTATCAACACGGGCATTTTAACAAAGGTTTTGACCAATCAGAGCAGCCCATTCAAGAACTTGCATCTGTCAAAGTTCTCTGAAAATTATTGATTTCTCTTGAAATTTACTTCAAAAAGGTGAAAAAAGTCATGCTTTATATATAATCAACCATTGTGAACTCTCTAGTATCTTTTCAACTCTGATTTTCCATCTTAAATGGGTAAAAACTTGCATTTTCCTGTTTACAAAGAGTTTACCGGTTGCTAATCTCAACCAATCAGATCCTACAAAACCGAAGCATTTGATCACTGGATAAAATGCGCTGTTAATTTAATGATGATGATGACAAGAAATTCAAATTACTGCATTATTTTGATTAAACAATAATTTACAATCGATAATAATTATAAATACCTCCAATATACCTTTGTATTATAGTGAAAAAGGGTAAAAATAACATCCTATTGCATTTCACAAAGCTATTATAGACACACGCGATGCAAGCGTGCATTACTGGTAGCCTATCCTGTTTAACTGCAAGGCCTTGCGATCTGGCAAAAGTGTAACGTATTTCCCTATTTTTCCTAAACTAGAAACCTTTCGTATAGTCAGAAAGTGAATAAGGTGCTTTAAATAAATGTGTTTCTGCGCTACGGTGCCTTTTACGTAGTGCCTACAATTTTTACATTCTCTGTGAATATTTCTATAAGAAGGTCTATTCTATAACAAACATGCATCCAGTCTATAATCAATCTGACTGCAATTGCAATTGGTAATTATACAATAATTATAAGGTAAGCATTAAAAATCTAGCATTAATTTGCAAATCAATCACTTTGTTCTGATTTTCTGCTATGATTTTGATCCATGAATTCTAAAATATTTTTAATGAAAGTGTCATCCAGCTTTGACGTTTTGTTTCCAATATTGATAAAATACTATTAGATGATACTTACTAACATAGCCCGTAATACCCAATAGAAAGCTTCTGCTAAACAACATCCAATAGAAAAGCTTTGTCAAAGTCTTTGTTAAATATGCATATTGATAAAATCGGGCCTTAGTTAACTAGTTTGAGGCTCAGTGCTTCCAGGGCAGCCTGACTATCTGAAAACATTTTTATATATTTGTTTGTCAGGGATCTTTTGTTCAGCTCCAAACTCCGTGGTTTTCATTTCTGCTTGGAAGATTGTGGTATACCTCCCAACGTTTACTGAGATTTCAACTCTTGAAGTAGTACCAGCTACTCCCGCTCCTGTCCCCAGTTCTGACTTGGAAATAAAGACATATAATGATAATAATAACTGACGCACGTACGAATCGGCCACACTCACCTTACTTCCTCCTACCTTTTGTTAAGACAACCACCGCCTCTCTGTGATACGTGCCAAGCACATCTGACGCTAGACCACCTACTCTTTGAGTGTAGGTTATTTGCAAATATTCGAAGACGACATAACCTCCCCACGAACTTAGAGCAATGTATGACAAACAGCGCCACAATCAAAGTGCTCCTGACCTATCTTAAAGTGAGTAAGTTATATTTCAAACTATGAAGTAAAACCATGACATGGATCACGAAGAACTACGCAGTGGAAACTGCATACATAGTTGAACAATAACAATACCCACGAATGTAACATTTACTTCCACATCTATTGCCGTAGTCAGAATAGGTTTTCCTGAAATAATTTAAGCCAATCATGAACCTTTACCTAAATGTGTTAACCCCTGTTATCTCCTCAAACTATCCGTGGACCCCCTTCTGCATCGTATCAATAAAGTCGTCCAGACAGTCCGCTGTGACGTGAAAGGTGTCCCAGTGTTCTCCTCTCCCTTAAAATGAGACCTAAACCGGACGGTGGGAAGCGGCTAATAACCGTCGTAGTTGATGCCGCACAATAAAAATAAAAAAAAAAATAATATAACCTTTTTTGTTGCAGGTCGATAGGGATAAAATAGCCTCTCTGATCGAAGAGTCGATAGCGAACTCTTCGTCGGGCCAGAGCAGTCCGACGCACACCTTCCACTCGCTGACCAGCATGCTGCAGTCGTGCGCGCAGCAGGAGGTCGGCGCAGGCGCCACCGCCACCGTGACTGCTGTGCCCGTCGTAGATGGGACCGCCCCCACGCATGCCGGCCACGCCCCCACACCCCCCACCACTGCCGCGCAACAAGTGCCCATGCACACGACCAGTTAGTACCGCCCACAAAGGGGCGGCGTCGAACGATGCGCTGTGCTAAAGGGGTGGTGCCTCGTGAGTTTCGATCTTCCTGCGACGACGGAGGCTGCCAGATGCGACGATGACGGTTAGGCGGTGTGCTGATGAAGATTGTTACGAAGAGGGGTGTTGTGGGATCAAGCCGGGAAGACTATTGGTCGTCTCAAACACAATGCGGATGAATCAGTCTCATTTACATATCTAAAAGGGCTGATACACGTCCGAGTAAGTACGCGTACTTATGGCTCGACGACCTTTTTCGCCTGTGTGTCACCGTAAGTTCGCGTACTTTAAAACCGCCGGCGAGCCAACTGGTTTGAAAACTTGCTCGTAGCTTGTCTCGGCTTGTACTGCGAGCAGCGAGCCTCCACTTTGTTTCGGCAGGCCATCGATGCGCAACGCTTGTTGTGTTTGGCGTTTGTTAAAAGTTTTGTTTATTTAGAAAAATTATCAAAATGAGTGATTTCAGCTTCACGTGTGTCACCGCGTCGAGCCGAGTAAGTTCGCGAACTTGAAAACCGCGTACTTAAAGCTCGTACGTGTATCACCCCTTTTACGCTATAAAAATACGGTGTCGTGATTAATTTTTCGGTTATACCCATAACTGAATCTGTGTAGAAAAATAATTCAATTTTGGTTTCAACAAAATCTATAACTTCATATCGGTCTCTGTTAAACCATTTAAAATAATTAACGCCCATTACAAATTACAACCATCATAGGTATTCTGTAAACAGAGAGCTGGTTAAAATTATAACCGCCAGTGGCTAAAATCGGCGATTAAAATTGTATATACAGGGTGTTAATTAAGTATGTTAACAAACTTTACTCCAAAAAATAGAAAGAAAATGTTATATGAACATGGGTCCGGAAATGCTTCCTAAGGGAGCTACGCCCCTTTGCATGGGGCACCCTGAAGACGGTTTTCCCTCGATATTCTCTAAACCATTCATAACAAAATGACGAAATTAGGTACGATGGGTAAACTTCTGACGCTGAATCTGATTCTGAATTCTGAATTTCATAATTTTAATCAGAGGCGTATCATACGGGAGGAGTTACGGGTAAAAATAACCCCATTTTCTAAATGGTAATTTTTTTTGACATATTGATTTTAGAATATGGTGTTTCAGAGATTTCTACGTAAAAATGGTCTCTTGGTACATCTCGATAGGGCTAACCGTTTTCGAGAAAAATGCAAAAGATTGAATCGATGCAGGCTATTGTATTCAAATTATTGAATCGATGCAGGCTATTGTATTCAATAATTTGCATTTTTCTCGAAGACGGTTAACCCTATCGAGATGTACTAAGAGACCATTTTTACGTAGAAATCTCTAAAATACCATATTCTAAAATCAAAATGTCAAAAAAATTACCATTTAGAAAATGGGGTTATTTTTACCCTTAACTCCTCCCGTATGATACGCCTCTCTAAAATTATGAAATTCCGAATTCAGAATCAGATTCAGCGTCAGAAGTTTACCCATCGTCCCTAATTTCGTAATTTTGTTATGAATGGTTTCGAGAAATCGGGGAAAAACCGTTTTCAGGGTGCCCCATGCAAAGGGGCGTAGCTCCCTAAGGAAGCATTTCCGGACCCATATTCATATGACATTTTCTTTCTATTTTTCGGAGTACTATTCGTGGTTAAAGTTTGTTAACATACTTAATTAACACCCTGTATAATGGCAGGGCTTTTGGGTTAGGTCATTCACCTGACCTAGAAGAAAAATTGATCGGATTGGCTGCTGTACCAATTTATTTCGTGATTATAAATCAAGAAGCGGTTATTCAACGAAAGCAAAGGTAAATTGGTTTACAACTGTTACAACTATCAGGTAAATTATTTGTTGGTTACTGGCGAACCGCAACTTGAGAGATACCAGTGACGTCTTTCATCTCCCTGAAAATACATTTTTGAAATTGTTTCATTCAACAAAGAAGCTGCACAGTTTCTAATTCAAACTTCAGTTCCGCATATCCAGGAAAGTGTGAGTGACAACTGCAATGCCAACCTATTTACAAGTACTCTGCGCGCTTAATTCTTTGGGACATGGTTGATTGGTTGCTACCGACTAGACACTGGAACAACATCTCACTTTGCGGGTGGACACAAATAAATTAAATCATTGCTGCTTCTTGTTTTTTTTTTGTTGAGGATCCCGCTGTTTCCATTTTAAAATTTCAGCAAAAACAAAACCTCACACCCACTTGCCTTCAATGAAATGTCAACTGGGATGCCTTTCCAAAACTTCCAATGTTGCCAGACATTTAGAAAACCTCGCAGCGGAATTTAATTTCTACTATATATAAAATATTTCATATAAAATAGTGAGTACATCAGCTTCATTTTTCCCACATGCATAGTGAGGTTTTAGTAAAATAACACTGTTCACTGTCTGTGAACAGCGTGAACATGAGACATGACAACATCGCATGCATAGATGGTTGCCTGTATACTAATTTTTAACGGCACTGGTTAAAACATCTCGCATAACTGCCCGGTTAAATTTTATGTTTACCGAATACCAATGATGGTTAAATCTTTAACCTAAAATAACAAGAAATTTACAGAATAGACCCCATAGTACGGGTTTATTGAAGAGAATGTATCTGGAAGTTTCCTTATAGATAATTTAATGAAAATGGTATATTCTTTTGCTACTATTGGTATTGAGTCAGACGATGGTTAAAATATGGCACTTCTATTAATAAATATCATCAATTGTTTAATGTCGTGTACATGTTCTACACACCTCAATTTAATTTAGTTGATCGACATTGGAATCCGCTTTTAATTACTAATTTTTTCAAAGACAATTTTTGTACTAGATATGTATTTTGAAATCATCTAAAAACACTATCTACAAAGTGGTGACCTTATGGTGAAACAAAGGCGAAGCTTGACAGCTCAAAGTCCGTTTTTGTAATAAAACAGCACAAAACTAGTCATGCTACCTAGTCAGGTTCTTGTCTTATTTTCAAAGCTATCTTTGTGGCTCTAGTAGCATGTATAAATGTTTTCTAGCATACTATCACAACTGTGCTATTAAAAAAATTTCCATTCCTTTGAATCTAGGAATAATTGTTATTCTACCGTATTATTATTGCCTAGTGATAAATAAAAGTACACTTGTCAGTAATATACAGGGTGTTAATTAAGTATGTTAACAAACTTTAACCACGAATAGTATTCCGAAAAATAGAAAGAAAACGTCATATAAACATGGGTCCGGAAATGCTTCCTAAGGGAGCTACGCCCCTTTGCATGGGGCACCCTGAAGACGGTTTTCCCTCGATATTCTCGAAACCATTCATAACAAAATTACGAAATTAGGTACGATGGGTAAACTTTTGACGCTGAATCTGATTCTGAATTCAGAATTTCATACAATACAATAGCCTGCATCGATTAAATAATTTGCATTTTTCTCGAAAACGGTTAGCCCTATCGAGACGTACCAAGAGACCATTTTTACGTAGAAATCTCTGAAATACCATATTCTAAAATCAAAATGTCAAAAAAATTACCATTTAGTAAATGGGGTTATTTTTACCCTTAACTCCTCCCGTATGATACGCCTCTGATTAAAATTATGAAATTCTGAATTCAGAATCAGATTCAGCGTCAAAAGTTTACCCATCGTACCTAATTTCGTAATTTTGTTATGAATGGATTCGAGAATATCGAGGGAAAACCGTCTTCAGGGTGCCCCATGCAAAGGGGCGTAGCTCCCTTAGGAAGCATTTCCGGACCCATGTTCATATGACATTTTCTTTCTATTTTTCGGAGTACTATTCGTGGTTAAAGTTTGTTAACATACTTAATTAACACCCTGCATTAATTCCGTAAAAAATTATTTTTTCATTTTTAAGTTTATTCATTAATCACAGTTGGCATATGACATATTTTTTCTAGTGTATTGAGACGACCAAGTAATGATAGACGAAGTTACGATATTAAGGGCAAACAAAATAAGACGTCAAGGGAGGTGTAATTTACAGATATTTGCTAGAATCAAAAATGATAATTCAGTTAGAAGCTGTAAATGAAAATAGTCGAGCCCACCAGATTTGTTATTCAAGTGAATTCTTATCTGAGAATTTTAGGTTTCAGAGAAACTCTCCGCGAGGTTTTTCTTCAAACAAATTTGTATTTTTCGACACGAAAAAATTGCTTAACAATGTATCTGTAGACCTCTATTGAATTTTGACAATAAAGATTAATACTTCCACTGATTACAATGGTCGTCAAAATTGATAGCCGTGAAATAGACGTCTTCAGCTTGTTTTAGTGATTGTTGGGGAATTTAACCTATGTATACCCATTTTATATTGTCTGGACTTGTATATAATACACCTAGTACCTTCTGTGCCACGTTCAGTGATCTGTAGTAGCTTTTCTGCATAAATGCTGGCCTGCAAGTAGAAAATTTTTTGAGAAGTAATAAAAATACTGATTTTTTATTTTTTAATATAATTTATTTCAAGTAGTCACATTCTACAGGGTTATTCACATTTATCGACACGGAGCATTATGGCTAAAGTATTTCATAAAAAAGAAAATAACAATTTCGGATAGATAGAGACCCATAAAGTCTACATTTTGAAAATATTTTCATGTTATACAGGGTGTCCCAAAAACACGAAATGTATCAAAGTTATGTTTTTTTAAATGGAACACCCCATATATTATTGCATATTCAGATTCCTTGGTGAATTCTATTGTGACTTTATGTATCATACATGGGACTTAAAGCGAACCGTTTAGGTGTAAAACACCATTTTCGGTAAATATCAGGACAAAATTGAATATCGCAGAGATTATAAAATTTGGAAGGCTGTGACTTTGCCGTATTACTAAGCATAAAATGCGTCAGCGTTGATGAGACTGTCAAATTTAAATTACGTTTATGCTTGGAGAAATCGGTCGATTAATGAAGGAAACTTCGATCAGCGATAACTTGATTTTTTCAAATGGGAATGCCTAATTTTTTTCATACGGTTAAACGTAGAATTTGATAACTTTTCTAATAATATAAGGTTGTGAATATCAATCTCTGGTAGTTTTCATTTAATTTTAAATTTTCAAACAAATCGGCGTTTTTCAAATTTCCTACCTAGAAGCAACGTAGCAGGCGATGAAATATAAACAAAGACCTGTTCAGGTAGAAGAAAACAACTATTTTAGCTGAAAAGTACACACGAACTAGACTAAAGGGACAAGATTATAAAAATTACTCACAACAAACAAAGTCTAACCAGAAACAACGGCGGTAACATATCTTTGGTCAAAGAGAACCTGGAGAAAGGTTATCGAATTCTACGTTTAACCGTATAAAAAAAATTAGGCATTCCCATTTGAAAAAATCAAGTTATCGCTGATCGAAGTTTTCTTAATTAATCGACCGATTTCTCCAAGCATAAACGTAATTCAAATTTGACAGTCTCATCAAAGCTGACGCATTTTACGCTTAGTAATACGGCAAAGTCACAGCCTTCCATATTTTATAATCTCTGCGATATTCAATCTTTTCCTGATATCTAGGTATACCGAAAATGGTGATTTACACCTAAACTGTTCGCTTTAGGTCCCATGTATGATACATAAAGTCACACTAGAATTCACCAAGGAATCTGAATATGCAATAATATATGGGGTGTTCCATTTAAAAAAACATAACTTTGATACATTTCATGCTTTTGAGACACCCTGTATAACATGAAAATATTTAACATGAAAATATTTTTAAAATGTAGCCTTTATGGGTCTCTATCCATCCGAAATTATTATTTTTTTCTTTATCAAATACTTTAGCCATAATGCTCCGTGTCGAATAACGTGAATAACCCTGTATTCTGAAATTTTTACAAGACCTTCAATTTTGTCGACCAATTTTGTCGCATTACACCTCGCCTTTATCGTTCACACCAAGAAAGCTTAGGTCATCTATTAACTTAGTATACAAAAGAACAAGTCAAATGGGGTTTAGTAATTTAATTAGAACATTTTTTAGGTAGTTGACAAGACTGTGAATTTTTTAATGATGGAAAATGTTGGGCATGCGCTAGTCAAGTGAGACCACGTGTAAATCTGTGATTAGTACTCCGTTGACTTTAAGAACATTTTTTTTTAGGAAAACAAGCCTCTGGACTGTTTTAATATATAGGTTCCCGTGTAAATGTGATCTATCTTAAAAAAAATGAAAAAATGTTTTTCATCTTTCAGCTTTTGTATGTGTAGCAACTTGCCATTTTCGCATCGACACCTTATTATTGGGTTTCCAGTGTAGTTTTTTATTCATACAGGATGTCCCAAAAAATAGTGTCAAGCGGAAGTCCAGAGATAGAGCACGCCGAGAAGTATTTGAATCACCCCCATATATGTTATGCAATATTTTGTAGTTTTCGAGTTACGATTTTTTTCTGAATTTTAGAGAATTCTCTACGTCAACAACTTAAAACTATTCAAAAAACAAAATTAAAAGACTTTGCCAAATTATCTTCTTTGCTAATTAATCTTCTCGAGTTTACTGTTCATACGTAAAGGAATCGGCTTAGTAAATCGATGAAGGTCATGAAAATTATGGTGTAAAGTGAGAAATTTACGTTCTGTTAATTATGACTTAAATTTTCGACTCGCAATTAAAAATCTAGAGAGGTGATTTCATGATTTCTATGCAGGTCTAAAAGCTTCTTCACGCTCTCAGCCATCATAATCATTAAAAAAAAGGAGTACTTTGGCTCCAATCGACCTTCAACGGCAAGAGGCGAAGATTTCTTGAAATTAGCGATGGAATTTTAAATGAAACGATAACAAATTTAAGGGCGCTAATAGCAGAATGATTGTCAGTTCCGCAGTAAAAACATTCAGTGCGACCAAAAAATCGATAGATGACCACCTGTGTCACTTTGCTAAGATTTTTTTTTACATGTACGACTTGTTTTTTGTAAGTGAGAAATTGTAAAATGAGACGAAATTGTCAGATTTCTTCACTAAGTTTATTAAATTTCACAAGAAATTTCCAAAATGTTTACCTTCTTATTCGATGCATAATCTTCATCTTCTGAAAAAATTGTTTTTTAAATAAACGAAAGCTCTTCGACTGTTTTTTATTGTTTCTTCAGCCTGTGTTAATTTGTTGCATAATTCGCTGATGTTTCGACACTCTTTAGCATAAACTAGTTCTTTGTAGTAGTCGCAAACAAAAAACTCTATCGGATTTAAGTTAGGTGATCGTGGCGGCCATTCAGTGGGTCCACCACGACCTATCTATTTGTTGCATAGTCTCTTGCAGAAAACAGCATCGTTAAATTCAGTTGTCGTGCACTCAAGGTCCGTAGGAATAACCAAGTAGTCAGACAACAGAAACAACACCAATACAAACCGATAGAACTCAGAGTTCGTAGGGAAAGCCAAATTTCGAATCTGCGTGCACTCAATAGTCCGTAGAGAAAGCCCAATTGTCAAAATAATTCACCCAACAAGAGTGTATCGTTTTAAAGCCGCAAAGACAGTCAGACGACCGAATAAAGACAACGAAAGCACAATGACACATTTTGAAAAGACATCACAACAATATCCTAGCTATCTTTTTCTTACATCGTTTAATGCGTTAGCGTTAGCTCTGTTTGTTGTCGCTCAGGTAAACACCGGTTTTGAAGAATGCGGTCCTTGTGGGTTTTCAGCAGGAAATAGGATCTTTTTTAAAAAATGTTTAATTTATGGAACGGTTTTAACGTTTATTATTGCTGTACTGACAACCACCCTGCTATTAACGCCATCGCTAATTTCAAAAAATGTTCGCCTCTTGACTTTGAAGGTCGATTGGAGCGAAAGTCATTAAGTACTATTTTTTTTTCAATGATTGTGATAGCTGAGAGTGTGAAGAAGTTTTCAGACCTGCTTAGAAATCATGAAATCACCTCTTTGGATTTTCAATTGCGAGTCGAAGATTTAAGTCATAATTATCAGATCATAAATTTTTCACTTTACACTAACATTTTCATGACTTTCGTCAAAGTTAGGAAGCCGATTATTTTATGTGTCAACAGTAAACTCCTGAAAGTTAAATAGCAAAAAAGAGAATTTATAAAAGTCTTTTAATTTTTCTTTTGGAACAGTTGTGGAGGTAGAGGATTCTCTAAAATTCAGAAAAAACTTCTCGGAAACTATATATATGTATATTTTTTGGGACACTCTGTATAAGTTTTTCCTTGATCGCCAAATTAAAACGTAATTTACTGGTTATGCATAATGAAGATTTTTTTATTTTTGCTTTCGGTTATTTGCCAGTCTTGCATATTGAAATGCAAAATTATTCAAATTATAGCAAAATATACTCCATTGTGTGGGCACACATGCTAGACCTCTTCATTCTTTCTTGAAAAATATTAAATCCGTACTAACATGCGACAAGCTCGCGTTGTATGAGGCGCAGACTCAAAGTAAAGGGCCCCACAGACATCGTTCTTTTTCATCAGGTTTGCACGACGTGCCAACCGATGTCGGTTAAACCTATGGAACGATACCTCCACACACTGTTCGGTTTTCTTTCAGTTTCTCGCAAATTTTTGGTCCGTTAACATGGATAATACTTTAGCGTTGGCGGCGGCTTTAGCTATTAAGGTGAAATAAGGCAAGAAAAAAACTTTCTAAATGGGTGAAACAGTGGCTTTTAAAAAGAGGTCAATTCTCCCATATAAATCTATTAGAAGAATTGCGTCTGGAACCAGGTGATTGGTAAAATTATTTGAGGATGGATGAAGAAACATACTTAGAATTACTTAATTCAGTAGCACCTCTAATAAAACAAACAGGATACTTGGATGAGACAAAGTATTTCCCCTCATGAACGTCTGACAGCACATTTTTGATAGGTGCCGCTAACCCTAGATACGCTTACTCGAAGGCAACCAGAACGACACTGCAAAATCCCGTCGTGATTGCACGATGCACGGCCACACATGTACCGAGTTGCACGATGGCGTTCGAAACCGACGGGCAAAATCAAGCTCGGACAGATTTTTTGGAACGACGGTCAACACGACGGTTTTTCGGCCCACACAGACCGAAATGAGTGTGATCGGTTGGCACGTCTAATAAAAAAAAAAACAGGATACTTGGATGAGATAAAGTATTTTCCCTCATGAACGTCTGATAGCACATTTTTGATAGGTGTCGCTAGACACGCTTACTCGAAGGCAACCAGAACGGCACTGCAAAATCTCGTCGTGATTGCACGATGAACCGCCACACATGTACCGAGTTGCACGATGGCGTTCGAAACCGACGGGTAAAATCAAGCTCGGACAGATTTTTTGGAACGACTGTCAACACGACGGTTTTTCGGCACACACGGACCGAAATGAGTGTGATCGGTTGGCACGTCGTGCAAACCTGATGAAAAAGAACGATGTCTGTGGGGCCCTTAACAGTTTTACTCCGAGGGCGCAGATAAACAGGTTGACACTCTAGTCGGCAAATTTTCGATGAACATAAACTACTATCTGCGGCATCTTTGTTGCATTGTCTACTATTTCACATGATAGACGCCAGAATATTTTTTTGCTGTAGTTATGGGGTTAGGGTTAATAGTTGCCGCGCAGCCTTAAGATTTATTGTGCACAACCACATTGTGATGTGGTTACGCTTTGTTTGCTCAGTACAGTCAGAACATAAAAATCCTCAGAGTAACAACTGAACATAGAGGTAATAAACAACTAATTCTAATACGCCAACATCTTTTCTTACGTTGTCATATCGACCACCAGATACGGCAATCATAATTGTTTACTATCGTCTTAGTTGTATAGTATCCATAAATATTCCATTCTACGTTAAAAAAGACGGTATTTTGATGGTTCAGAAATGATTACAGCAAAATCAATAGATATGTTGACCTCTACTGCGTTACTGCATGTTTCTTCATCATTAACGCAAATTCTGTCTTACATAAATTTTGAGGATTTGGCAAGGCCTATGTAATTTTCCTGCGATTTGTTTACGGTAACCTCCGACTGTCAAACGCTTGTTTTGTTTGTGCGTCTTTTATGCTTGGTCAGTAAAATCGAATTCGCTATTTGTTGGTAACTGTAGTGAAGCTTTACGGACTTGCTATGCTATATTCGAGTGTAGTTTAACAGTTTTTCGAGATGGGACAGTGCAGAGCAGTGTTTGTAACATGGGTTGCATTGGAAGAATTTTCAGGTTAGTTGGCAATGTTTGGGTCTGTAGTGTCAAAAGATGATGGCTTTGGGCAACGCCATGCTGAAGTGGTTTGTTTACTACCTCTATGTTCAGTTGTTACTCTGAGGGTTAGGGTTAATAGTTGCCGCGCAGCTTTAAGATTTATTGTGCACGACTTCACAACGTGGTTACGCTTTGTTTGCTCAGTACAGTCAGAACATAAAAAAGCTGAAGATTGAGGTTAATCCGATCAATCGGTGCATAAAGAATGAAATACATATGCTAGGCTGATTGCGCAAATGACCTGAGGCATGGTCTGCCGATTAAGAGCTCTCGAGATTGGCCCTATAGGCTAAATGTTGATAGCGAAGTCGTTCTAACTTGAATTTCATATCCCTCTCTCCTCTGTCTCTCTTTCCATTAGAACGGCAGAGGTAGGTACACAGAATAATAAACAACCAGCATAATATCTCTGAGGATTTCCTATATAAAAATGGTTCCCATAAAATTTGACCTTGGGAGGGTTTATGGATGATTTTACGGCAGTGGAGATGTGAAAATGAAAATATCGATATCGGTACCAACTCGATATTTTCCAGCCAAATAGGCGCGTTTGGTTCGTACAGAGCATTTTGTGCAACTGATTACACCCCTCAATAATTATATAATTATTTTTGGTACCGATACACGAGGAACAATACCAGCTTGGAATGCCTCAAAAAGTATCGATGACAAAAATAGGTACTCGATATTAGTGCAGAAGTATCGAAGTATCGTTAGCATCCCTATAAAAAACCCTCCAAAAGTGGGGATGCGCGAGTTATTGTGCTGGTTGCTTACTATGCTGTGGTAGGTATTTTGTATTATAGCACTCATGCTATATTTCTTAATCGATGCAAACACAAGGTTACAAACGTGCATATTGAAATCGAATTGACATAGCTCGTTCTTTTTCATACATAAAAGTCAAATTGTATCGGTTGACTTTTGCGAACTACTGGATGATTTTTGTAATTCAGCAGGAATTTATAATTTTTCTACTTGAGAATGGCAAGTCGCTACGCTTTAGTTAGCTTCCGTTCCCCTTTTATAGTTATGATTCAAATACTCGCTGCAAATATGATTTTATTATTGTTTGCCCCTTGAGACTGATATATCATTAAAACATTAAGCTAGGCTTGTATCAGGTCTGGACCAATCGAATGAGTGTATGCAAGATTGGGACGCTTTTAAACTTTTGATAGAATCTTCGGAAATTCAACCAGATTTTCTTGTAGACTGGAGACAACTGTCTGTTTTTACTTTTATATTGGTGTGTAATCAGTAAGTTTTAACTCAAAGATATAATGTCGCGTTATTTGCTTGATGTCTGTCTGTATACCGGGTGTCCCAGAATTTCCGTGACATGTGATATTTTCGTAACGAAAAACGGTTCAAGCAAGAAAAGTGGTACTTTTGAAGGTACTATAGGGTCTATCATACCATGCATTCAAAACATTTTTTTTGTACGTCAACCCCTAAAACTCACCCCCAACTTTTTTTTTCAAATAGCACCCCAAATGATAATTTGTTTTGTAACAAAAACGGATAAAAAAGAAAAGTAAGTAGGTTTTTCAAGGGTAGTGAATGACCTATCATTCCTTGATTATGAATCATTTTTTTCTTACTTAAACCCCTGGAATCCACCCCTAGCTAGTTCTTTCAAATTTCAATCCACAATTTTGCCCGGAAAAATGAATTCTTTACCTGAATTTAATCATCGTAGTGCCTTACTTTTTATGCCCCTACTGCAAGTTATCGTTAATTTTTTTCGTTTAATCCATGAAATCGTAGCCATAAATTAATTAAAACACATGTATGGAAAATATCTTTTTATTATCATGAATCAACTATTAAAAAAAATGCGACAATAAAACTAAGTGCAAAAACTTGAAAAAGTTTTATGGTTGCATCGGGCCACGCCAACCCCGTGTGCAGGGTGTGCACACGGGCGCCAAAATTAACGATAAATTGCAGTAGGGGCATAAAAAGTAAGGCACTACGATAATTAAATTCAAGTAAAGAATTCATTTTTCCAGCCAAAATTGTGGATTGAAATTTGAAAGAGCTAGCTAGGGGTGGATTCCAAGGGTTTAAGTAAGAAAAAAATGATTCATAAGCAAGGAATGATAGGTAATTCATTACCCCTGAAAAACCTACTTACTTTTCTTCTTTATTCGTTTTTGTTACAAAAATATCAGGCGTCAAACAAATTATCATTTCATTTGTCTTATGCTTATGATTTTACGGAAAAAATAAATTTGCATATAAAATTAAACGTACCACAAGATTTTAAATAAAATGGGGATATCATTTATGCAGGAAAACCTATGGGGTGCTATTTGAAAAAAAAAGTTGGGGGTGAGTTTTAGGGGTTGACGTACAAAAAAAAATGTTTTGAATGCATGGTATGATAGACTCTATAGTACCTTCAAAAGTACCACTCAGTTCTTGCTTGAACCGTTTTTCGTTACGAAAATATCACGTGTCAAGGAAATTCTGGGACACCCGGTATAGCTATAATTTCAGTTAATTAAATTAATATCAAATTCGTTAGAAAAAAAAACGTCCGCAGTATATCTAAATTTTGCTGTTATAGTTATGGACTTCCGTTTGTCATAAATTTGATTGGTATGTATGGTTAGCAATGCTGACGCAATAAAGCGCTCAAAATTTTTTCAGATAAAATTTAACAAAGAAACGTTCATTCTTTTTAAAGATAAAACAATATTGAATAAACAATTGAAACTTTTGTCCTACACTGCATATGGCGTAAAATAAAAGTAGTTTCTATTTCTACAACTTATTCATACTGAAAAAAATCGAAAAGCAGTGTCCCCTTTATGAAGCATATCTACTGGAATAAATCTGAGTATATTCGATATTTAAAATTCTCTTATAAATATCCTAGGTTTTTGATTTATAGTGACTATGTAAAACTCATTTGAAATGTTCTGTAATACAGTATATCACGAAAAATTAAGAACTAGGAATGGGCAGACAAGTATTTGACCATTGTCGACACATAAGTGTACAATGGCATTTTATATTATATCGCCATGGGTATCGCACTAAATTAAATTGAACCAACTTACCTTTTTTATAGTAGGTCTCAATGTTCCTTTCATGGCGGACTTTTCTCTCCAGTGTTCGATTTCACGAAAATTAAAAAAGAAGTTCATAAAGGGCCTGTGATGAAAAGCTGTTTGCTCTCAGAGATGGATGCTACTACTAATCAAGTTTTGTCAATATATGAAAGCTTTATTTTGCTTTCTAACTTCTTAGGTGCTGAAATGGATATTGAGATCCTTAATCTCGTGGATCTCCTGACTACGAGTGTACCATAATTTGCAACAAAATATCAAGTCGAATTTCCGAAGATCCAAATTGAGATTCAGGGGGTGAAAAATTTTGAAAGTTCTTTTTTTGTCAATGTATAAGTTTTATTATGATACTTAGATGACATTTAATGGTTAATTTTCTAACCTACTTTAGCTTTCATTATTTTCAAAATTGTTTCATCCCAAAATAAAAGGAAAATAATATTGAACATAGTAAATAAGTGTAAATATTTTAAATATAGCCTTGAAATTGTAGATATTAAATTTTTTATTGAACAGAAAAATAGGAATAAGCATATTATTTATTGTAATTCATTGGATGTGTCGAGAGAAAAAATCCACCAAAGTGAAATTTTATGCATTAAATGTAATGTGTTAGTAACTATGTCACATAATAAGATAATTCATTGAGTTGCATAGTGCAATATATCATATTTTTGGAACAATCCCTAAGTTCCATATTTAAAATTGATTACTTAGATTTCCCCTAACATGTGACATACTTAAAAAAATATATTTACAGCTTTTTGAAATCTACATGTGTGCTTTTTAGTCTAGCAAGCATTACAAATGTTCGATTTGACTATTAATTTATATCTAATGAAATTAAGCTTGGGACTAAAATTTGATAATATTAATATAGTATCCAAAAAAATTGAGATACTTTGGTCAAACTCTTTAGTAAAAATTTCAGTCTCCCAACACTCTGGGCTTTCTAATCAATTAATCGATGGATTAGATTTGTTTTTATTTGTTTTCCGCAAACAAAGCCTTAAGATCAATGGGTTGAAGGAAAAATTTCTCTTTGGTGTAGATTTACAGTTCCATGTGATATTTCGCTCAAAATCTATTTGGCTGAATACTAACTCGTAAGTTTTAGTTATTTTTTTTATTTTATGCCAAAATTTTAATTAAAGAAGACAAATATAATCTCCGTTGTTTTATTACTGAGAATATTGTCCTACCAATTACTAAAACAGTGGTCTAATGAAGATATGAGGGCAAACAGATCCGTATTTCAACACTCAAGTGTATGAAGTTCGTCAAATTTGAAGAAACCCTCAGATTAAATTATACTGTAATCACTCTGAGTTAAATTAGGCCTCTGATGAGTGATTGTGAACAGCTAATTTGTCCTACAATCTTTAGGGCTTTAGCCCGCCCCCGCCTTTTATGGGGGAGGGTTCATCTATGTCCCGGCATGGCAGGATTGCCAACTTTAAATTTGCATTTGGCGGGATTCAGGCATCAGGAAAGCGGGACAAAAGAAGAACTTAACAAATCAGTCGAAAACATCGTTTTATTTTCTACTGGAAATAAATGTATTACTATACAGCACATTCTTCGGATATAAACTACATAATCTAGTAAAAAATTCTTCAATTCTTCAAATTGCGTTTTACGGTACATTTTATTCATTCACATATACATGCAAAGCAGGACAGAAGGTGCAGAAAACGGGACATCCCGCGAAAAGCAATAGATGTTTTGTTGCACAAGTGAGGTTGGTATTACCGTATTACTCTCAGAGTATCATCTCGAATGCTCTTTCGTTCTTACCGCCTAGGCGCCTAATCACAGAACCAGATAATACGTCGTGCACGCTACAAAGTAACTTGTGAGAGGAAAGCTATATTCAGATGCATACGACATCCGACGATACGACGGTACGAAACTGTTCCTATTGGTTGAAATATTTTGATTTGACATCATTTTGAATATTTCAACCAATAGGAACAGTTTCGTACCGTCGTATCGTCGGATGTCGTATGCATCTGAATTTAGCTTAACACTGACCAATCACGCGCACTGTCCAGAACCAGAAAATGAACTCTCAGAACTATGTAGGTATGCATGGCCGTCTCTACTCACTAGGCCGGAGCATTGAAATATGGCAACGTTGGAGATCAGGCCGTGTTTTCATTTGTTGTTATGTCATGTGTATTCTTCCAGGTGCAGAAAATATGGTTGGAAGGTGATTATTAATTTGTTTCTAATTACCTGCACAAACGAAACTATAAAGATAACAAGACGCCTGCAAAGCGTGTAGTACCAGGTTGCAGCCCAGTAGAGGACTACCAAACCATGGCCCAACATCACCTTATTCCAGATTAAAAAGAACGTTGCAAGATGATTTTGAATGGGTTTCTACTTATTTACCTGCACAAATGAAACTATAAAGATAAAAAGATGCCTGCAAAGTGTTTAGTACCAGGTTGCACTAGCAATTGTGCGTCCGATAAGGGACATAAACAGAAGTGGGTGAAAGGTATTCCTCGGAAGGGCTGGTTATATTTATAAGGATAAAGACAATAATTGACAAACATTTCAAAGGATAAGACCTATTTTAAAGCACAATGTGGTACCTATAATGTTTTCTGGACCTCCCAAATATCACAGAAAAATACAGTTAATAGAACTCATCTGGGCATGGCCTGGGGCATACCTACGAAAGCATTTGATAGTGAAAGGGAAATCAAGACCAGCAAGAATGGCTTCACAGTGACCTAATAGTGAATTTTTCTAGCTCAAGTGACAATTTACAAAGTAAATTGAGTGTTCATTTAAGTGGAAATGGAAGTGGCGGCAGGGAACAGGTTGCGTTTATTTTTATTTTGTAGTTTCTGACTGTGATGAAACAGACATCAGATGTAAGCGGTATTAGTAGTAGTAGTTCTTAAAAGTATTTTTCTTAATTTATTAACCGAGATGAACTCTAATACTATGTATTAAATGTAATAATTATCCTGAAAATATAGGCCCACTATTTGACAGCTAAGCCACATTGCCACATCTAGAGCTCCAGCCTAGAGTAGAGTCGGCCATGGCCAACGCAACGACGTTCTACTGATGGTTCTATGTCCTTTGTTCTATGATTTGAATCTGCACTTGAGAAGTAACCATAGATATCATAACCTAATATGGATCGGCCCTGTCCGATCCTTCCCGTACATCGCCGCGTACGGATAGCAGCGCGAAAGAGATAGAGCTACGAAACAGGCAAAAAGCCCGTTTATTCAATGGATTATATATGGAGACATTATACTTTTATGCATTTTTTGAGCGCGTATATGGATATTTTCATGCAAATGTTTGAAGATTAGGAAAACACTGATAAATATTAAATTGTTTGATGAAAATGTAAAAAAGAACTTCCGAAATAATGTGATTTAAATTCATATTAATGCGACGATGGAGATTTTAAAAATATGTCTCTTGATACGAATACATATCTACAAATAATTTGTTTATACCTTTATTGGCTAAATATCGAAATGAAGGCATTGTTGGGACCCCTTGTAATGATTTATTTTTATTAAATTCCTGGAAATCAATCAACATATCCATATACGCGATCAAAGAATGCATAAAAATAGAATGTCCCAATATACAATATATATACATAATACTAATAATTCAATATAAATTCATTGATTGTGATAGTTTTTAATCTTTTATTTAGAAGTATATGTATTACAAATTTCAACAATGTGGTGCTACAATATTATGAATTGTCCTTGGTAATGTTTTTCTTTTTATAAACTTACTTGACTTGTGTAAATATAAATAAACATAATGACACCAATAAATTATCTATATCTATCAAATAAATACATGAGATAAAATATAAATTGGTACGCTCATAGCATCAATGAATGACTACAGTAACACAAACTCACAGCTTAAAGGAATATGATCATTTTACATTTACAATATATTGCAGTACATACATCTGTAGGTGATTGGCTTATTATCATAAATCATATATGTCAAACAGCAGCAACATTTTAATCAGAAACTGCAGAAATTAGTCTTCCTTCTGGAAGTTCGTCACTGAGAGAAACTTTTTCAAATTTTAATTCGCTGTACCAGCCAAATGCAGCAAGAAGTATCTCAATACATTGTCTTGGAGAGACCATCACTTTTCAAATCGTAGACCTAGCTCGAAAATGTTTGTGTGTTAAATACATTCTGACAGAGAACTAATTTTGAAGTTGCACAAAAAATTAACAGGACCAACTAGGACGATTTTAAAACAATTATATATTGATGTTTAAATGAATTAATTTTGTGAACTGTTGTCGTATTCTGGAAACAACTTCATTTTTTATTTTATTTAAAGTGGAAAATATATTACCTTCCGCACACAATATACTACTATAAGCCATAGCATTAAATGAATAAGATATCAAAAGCATACCTTCAATATCAGAGAGTTTTCAGAATTAAGTTTATTTTTGCTCTTAAGATCATCTATAACAGCATTGAGGTTTTTCAACTTATGAGTAAGTTTTCGCTTTTGCTGACGTATAATTTCATAAAAATTATTTTTCTGTCTTATCATTTTCTGCGAAACCTGCCAGCAAGCCTGCCAGTATCTCTTCTGCTTTACAGGGCATTCCAAGTCGTCCTCTAGAAAATCTCCAAAATGGACAGGATCACGTCTCCTAAAAATTCTACTTACATATACATCTAACGAAAAATATTTCTCCATACCTTTTTCTATTTATCCTGATAGAAACAGCTCCATCAGCTGTGGCTTGCCTTGTTAAGGTAGCATTATCACATGATGTTGATGGTTCTGAATTTTCAATATGAACTGACAATAGAAAGAAATAATTCAAGCATAAAGTATGTTATTATACAGCCTACAGCTATACTTACAATGACTGTTTTGTTAAAATCCTTCGAGTTCTTTCTACTTTTAATAAATGTCCAGGAAAATCAAAAATATTGAGGGTACAGCATCCTTTTCAAACGTAATGTATCCATATGAGCCTCAACATAGTCACTATGTTTGAAATACTTGCTGCATATAACTGCCCTAGTACCAGGTACAAAGTCCTTTCCGAGCAATGCTCCTATCTACTTTTTCAGCAAGGCATATCATCTCTTGGAGAGCTAAAATTGAAATATCACATTCTTTTATTTGTTACCTATCACTGGATACTTAATTGGCAGTTGTCTCAAAAGGCTTAGAATTTCAGAAGCTACAAAGAGACCGCTGTTTTTATCTTTCATCAGCTACGCTTTTATTGAACTAAATAACGAACATGTGTCATACACACAAACGACAAGTGGTAAATAAGTTCTTTCATAGGCAGAAACGACTGAAAAAACGTTTTATTTATCTACAGGCATATTTTAGGACGTTCGTAAATCCATATATATGTACAATAATGTAGAGTAAAAACGTGCTACACAAAAATGATTCTAAAATATAAATATATTAGCTATACTTACCAATGGAATTTCAGGTTTCCTCCTTTAACATCCCTGGATGTACAATTGAAGGCTGAACAAGAGCTCACCATTGTTTTACAATAAATAAAACACGATAAACTGAAGAGATACACTGAAAATCAACGTAAACTATACAGGCGCCGATCATTGTTTTGCCCGGTTCTTTATCCGTCTCTGTCGCGCGGCTACTAGGCGCACGCTCTCTCTCTTACGGCACGTCCATATTAGGTTAGAATGTCAATGGAAGTAACGGAAAAAGAATGTTTTTGTTTTTTGTTGTCTCTGGACTTTTGGTTTTCTTATGAAGTTTACAAGTTCAAGTTTACATTATTATATTTGTGTTCTGTTTTGTCTAAATATTAATTATAATTCCAATAAAAATGGAACCTGCTACTCCGTTAAAAAACAAACTACTCAACAAAGTAATAGAGGTGCCAGCTTCTCCTTTGATGAAGAAAATTGGCTTCGGCACAGGTATTTTTCATTTTATTATTATGATTCGACGAATTTACTGTTGAATCAACATTTTTGTAGGTGTAGGTGTTTATGAACTTCAACGAGCGCCATTAATGAGCAGAACCCTTTCTCCTTGGGCCGTGAAAAAACTGCTCAAGCGTCATCGACAAAATAAAGATTTAGAAAAGCGTTTACAAAAGGAGGCGGAAATTTTACGTATGCTAAGCCATCCAAATATTGTGGGCTTCAGAGGTTTTATCAAAAAACCAGATGGAACAAGTTCTTTGCTGATGGAAGAATGCAACAGCTGTCTGGGAGATATGTTAGAAGGACGATTCGAGAATGAGAAAGGCCCTTACGAAGCAAAAATTATTTTGCAGGTTGCATACGACTTGTCAAAAGCTTTGGATTATTTACACAATAGTGCCCTATTGATGCATTGCGATGTAAAATCTCATAATGTTCTGGTTAAAGGAGACTTTGAAATTTGTAAACTCTGCGACTTTGGTGTTTGCTTACCAGTTACAAAAACAGGGGAAGTCAATATAACAAAAACAGGCGATTGCGGATACGATGGAACTCCATGTTGGTGTGCGCCTGAAGTGCTTATTTACCCTCCAGAAATTACAACAAAGGCAGATATTTATTCTTTTGGTCTTGTCATTTGGGAAATGATTGCGCTTTGTCCACCCATATATGATGATTCAAAACAGTTTGATGAAAGTTTCCACTGTAGTGGATCTTTCGATGAATCAGATTCTGAGAATCAAAAAACTAGACTTAGGCCAGCTTTGCCTGAAGTACAGCTGGGACATGAATATGATCTTGTTTTGGAGACTTATTACTGCTGCACAACTGTAGAAAAAGAAAAACGTCCAACAGCCACGGATCTAACAATATTGTTGCTGGAAGCATTGAATAAGCAAACAGATCCATAGATTTTTAGGTTTTGACCAGTACTTTTAAAAGAATTTAATTTTATGTGAAAAACCTGTATTAATACTTTTTTATTGATCTGAAAAATAAAATTTAATATGTTTATGATAGTAAAATGATAAGTTTCAATAAATTAATTGTAGAATCCATTGCCCTATTATTGATGCCCATTATGATTCAATACCACACATTTTTACTATTTATACAGGGTGGGCCATTAGTGACTGGACAGACTTGTGATTAAGGTTGTGAACTTATTTCAAAATTATGTCACCTGATCATGGTAAGGGGCTTTGAGGGCTGTAACGTTAAAATATTTTATTAATTAATAATTCGACAGGTAATCAACGCTGCCACTGCATCGGTCATCCATCGAGCCAGATTGTGCGTGCAAGAAGGCGATGGCCACGTGGAGCCTCTCCTTCACGGATTTTTGACTGTTCTTGGTGTTTTTTGTTGTTTTTTTTGCAATGTTTTTTTTTGTTTTGTTTGTTTGGCTTACTTTTGACATTTTGGCCATGACGATTAAATGATGACAAGCCGAATCTGTCTTAGCAGCTGATCCGTAACCCCCTCTCTCCTCTGCCAATTACGAGGCGTTGAATGAATTGCCTAACTTCAAGCGTCAGCAAGGATAACTTTCGGTAGCGTTATCTCCGTAATGGTTCGTTTTTGGACCCATGTTGCTTATCGAAAAATGATCAGCTCAGCGAGATCTACATGGTGGTATAGATGTGGACATCCTTAAAAGTTACACCCTGTATAAATATTGCACATTTAGTTCCTCAATGAATTCTAGTCTTAACTTTTTCCATAAATGAAATTCTAATGAACTGTTCATACACAAAAGACCATATACTGTGTAAGGCTTTCGCGGCCATCGTCCAAGAACCACAAATTCATCACAAAAAACCATTTTTCGTATATCATTATCAGAAAAAAATTTAATATCAATTATTTTGGGTTACTCAATTGTTTTCTGAAACAATAACAATTGAATACTGCCATATTATGGGAAAAACAATATTAAACAACTATTATATATAAAAAAATTATACAATCATTATTTACAGAGATATACATAGAGGGCACTAACCTGTTTGCCTTCATAGCATGGATTTAATTTTGGGGGGGGGGGGGGGGGGAATTATGCTGGATATACTTTTTCCTAGTTATCAAAATGCAAACAGTAGAATAAACAAACAATATGTTTTAATTAGGTTTATGTTTTACATTGGATGTAAAAATAATAAAAAAAATGTTCTTTGACTTATAGATAATCGCCATAATTATGCAACACCTACTGTATTTAACTATTTCAGAAATGTATTCTCATCAACACATCCATGGAAATAAGACAAAAATTAGGGAAGTTAGCTAGTACTGGTATCACCCTATGTCAGATTGCAACATTGCACTAAACATATTTTTGGTGAACTGAACATATTTGGTGAACTTTCCAATCTGGATATATATTTTTTTTTGTTCATCGATTTATTCCTCTCTATTACTCTAAACTGTGACAAGAATGGAAATTGCGTATGGTTTTCAGAAATCGGGTCAGTAGCGGTGCAACAATAATAATAAAAAGCTAAAAACATAAAAATAGCTCAGACATCGTTTTTAAGCGATTTGGGGGTTCATGATCGTTATGTTTCATCCAGTTGAAGGTTACAGAATAAAAACTGTGTCGTTCTAGTTCCTACAAAGATGCACGAAACTATTGACGAGAGTTTCTGTTTTAGGACAGGCGGGTAATGATTTGGTTGCAAGGGGATCATAGACTCTCATGCTCGGTCTGGTGGCCAAGCGTAGAGGTCTCTGTTAGGCTCAAGCTCGTAAAGATTCAGAGGCTGGCAGCAATGAGCATAACAGGTGCCACGAGGACAACACCCACTGCTGCCCTGGAGGTACTCTTGGGCTTGCCGCCTCTGCACCTCTGAATAAAAAGAGAGGCGATGTCGGCCTGCCTGAGAATGCGTGACGGGGGAACGTGGACAGCACGATAACCACTAGTTGGCCACAATAGAATAGTGCGATTCGCGGAGAGTAATATCCCGATATCGTCATTCAGGATGGAAAAAGCCAAAGACATCTTAAATTTAGATAAGGGATTCTCACTCTAGTCATTCCGGAAAAAGACGACTGGATGATAAGGAAAGTCAAGTTTCCGAATAGTCTGGTATGCTTCACTGACGGATCGCTCTTAAAGGAGTCAGGATCCGGGGGAGCGGGCATCTGTCTGGAGGGTAAAGAAGTGCGGCGGAGCTTCGCGCTGGGAACCTGCACGACTGTGTTCCAGGTGGAAGTGTATGCGATATTGATGGCGGCATACTCGACGGAAGTCAAACAGTGTTCTGAACAGAGCATAATTATACATATCCTCTGACAGCCAAGCAGCTCTAAAAGCGGTGGCAGCTCCGAGGGTTAGATCAGCTCTGTCTCAAGAATGCTTTGCCGCCCTTCAGAAATTAGCAAGCCATAAGAAGGTGACCCTGCTGTGGGTCTCCGGACATATTGGTATACCGGGTAACGAGAGAGCGGACCGATTAGCTAGGATAGGGGCCGACAGTCCCTGCATCGGCCCAGAATTAGCAGACGCCAGGTCAATGTGGCACTGGGCCTACAAGGAACTGGCGAAAGCCTGGTTAGAGAGAGACGACTGCAGGCAAGCCAAAAGATTCATAGCAGGCCCTTAAAAGAGCCGCACGCTATGGCTTTTGAATAAAGGCAGAAAGACGCTCAACTTTCTGGTGGGGGTTCTTACTGGCCATTGCCGCCTGATTAGACATTTGTCACTTATAAGAGTGGTAGGGGACCCCATTTGCTCCAGATGCTGGGAGGAGGACGAGACAGCGTTCCACTTCCTGGGCAGATGTGCAGTTTATCGCAACCTTAGGGTTCAGATATTCGGCACGACGGAGTTTGGGGAGGAGCCACTATATTCAGCGAAATGGTCGGACATACTGACTTTCGTCAGGAGGTCTTTTAGGTTCGACAAGGAGTTTTCTAGGGTGTAGAATTTTAGTGTTTTCAGTGATTGGTTCAGTGGGGTTGGCAAAAAGGGCCAAAGGTGGCCTACTTGCCTGGCTTCGCCTCCCCATCACTACTACTACTACTACTACTTCTGTTTTAGGGCAGGCGGGTAATGATTTGGTTGCAAGGGGATCACAGACTCTCATGCAACGGGTAAATAATGAAATGCTGTCACTGTCATGTGTGGGAAGTACTGAGTCAATCAACTTGACTCTCATTTTTTTGCGGACTGGCGACAGACTTTGCACTTTCCCGCAATGATTTTAGTTTAGTTTAATCTCTTGTGTGTTTCCCGTACAGATTGAGGGAAGAAAGTTTCTTTTCTTTTATTTATTTGCGAAGATTCTCGTAACCTTTTTTTAGTAGGTAACTGAAAAAACAAAGTTTAGGGATCTAAGAAAAATCATTATAATGAAAAGGTTGTTTAATGTATAATTGATTATGTACAATAATATAAAATATAGACCTTATATACAGATAAAAAATAATTAAGAATTAAAAATGGCATCAAGCCCTTGAATGCACAATGCACATCTAAAAACTGAGCATAAGACTGCATGTAAAGCCTTCAAGATGTACAGTGTTTCAGAAACACTATATAAAAAGACGATTTTATTAAAAATATACCAGTTAATATTTACAATCTGGGTAGGCCATCTTTTGTTTGGTTTCACTATTCCAAGGTATTTAAATGAATGCAAATTATAAAAACACTTAAAGAAACAGCTGTATACAAGGTGTCACTTAAATAGGCCCTAATTCCAAGGGTGCATTTCTGACCCAAAGTTAAGTAGAATAGTTCATATAAACCTGAGATGTTGAATACCGACGAGTCTGGTTTTCAAGATACAGGGTATCAAAAATTGGGAAAAATGATTTTTTATTAATTCGTTAACCCTAGAATACTAACCATCGTAAATTTTACGACGAGACTTAGTTTAATCTGCAATTTTATCGACGCGGCTTAGCCCTTGACCTTGTACGCTCGCCTAATCTTCTATTAGATCGGTGTGAGTAAGTTAGTGACCCAAAGTGCATTTGATAGTAATTGGAATAGTTTTATTTGGACAACGGCGTCGTAAATTTTACGAAGGTTAGTATAAATGTTATATTTAAACATAAGACCAGTTTAGCGTTATTTTGATTAGTTTTTGTCAATATAGTTAGTTTCTAAGTTTTTTCAGAATATAACATTATGGAAGCTAACAAATGGGATATAACAAAGATAATTACCATTAGAAGCGAAACAAGGTTTAGCAGGATTATTGCCCGATGAAAATGAGGAGAACAAAGTGCTTTGGATAGTGGTTCCGAGAGCGAAAATAGTGTTCAAGAAGCCTTTAGTCCATCTGAGTCTGAATTCATGGATAGTGTGTAATCACAACCAACAACCAAGGAGCTAGGAACCATCTCGAGAAAAAAATATGTATTTATCATAAAAACATCTAATAAAACCATGGTTGGTACAATGAAAAACTTGACCAACTTTAACCCGCTCGCTAAGATTAATTATAGAGAATATATTAAACCAAGATAGATCACAGGATAGAGCCACTCTTAGTCTAAACAAGAGTGCAAGGTGCCAACACTGTCCTTCAAAAAACTTAGAATGGCGACGCGCTAATGTGAGCACTGCCAAAGGCCCTTTTGCGGAGAACATCTGCTCTTTGCTGTGTGTGTCTTGCAGTTCAAAATTGGAATTTTTCTTGTTATTATTAATATTTGTATTCAGAAATATTCTTATTATGAACAATTTTCAGTAAAAGTTAAACGATAAAAATGTTTTTTTTAATTGTGATCCTTCTCAAGTAGTAAATTTTACGAAGGTTAGTAGTAATCGGTATAAAAATAAGGTTAGTATTCTAGGGTTAAAGATTATGAGCCGATTTTTTTGCAATTACATTTTGTTCGATGGGTAATGAAGTTGTTTTCAGATGAAAACTACTTTTTTGTCTCTTAACGTCTCATCGTATATTTACTTTGTTTTAGATGAAAAAAAAAACAAACAAAAACCACTTCATAGCCCATCTAAAAAATGTTATTGTTGCAGTGAACAACACTACCAGATTACAAAAAAATTGGCTCGATATTCTTTAAGAAATTAATAAAACATTAATTTTTTCCCAACCTTAACACTCTGTATCTTGAAAACCAGACACATTATATGAACTTTTCTGCTTGAATTTGGGTTAGAAATGCGCCCTTGATATTAACGTAGTATCATTAAGTAACTACCTTCTAATTTACATCTAATGAGAAAATGTCTGATTATGAGAAACATTTTTTAATAACAAGCCATAGGTGACGAACCAAATTCTACTAGTTTCTTTGCACATTGCAAACATAATTTTTTAAAGTACGTTAGCTTTCAAAATGAATAAGCCTATTCTCTGGTATTTATATCCATGCATTCATTTCAGACAAAAATAAAAAATCGAATTATAAATACAGAAAATTTCTACAGATTACACTGTATTGTGGCTTATATTGCCACATACATACTATTCAAGCAGTTACTATCAACAAAAAACGTTTGTTGAAAGCTGCCCATCATGGATCTAAATCGATAATCATTTGGTTTTTTTTTTCATTATGAATTTCCACAATAAATGTTTTATAAGATTCCAAGTTTCCAAGGAACTATTCTCAATGGCACAATAAATGCATAGTATGTTCACAAAAATGCATGAGAGGAATGATAATAGGATCATAGGCATAGTAAAGTCCCTGAATCTAGGGGGAGGGGCTAATTCCCTGGATCTAGGGGTTCAACCCAGCAAGGAGGCGTACTTCATTATGACGTCGAATTGTGGTGATTTTTGGTCACATTCGTCATATGCCGAATGAATGACGTCGCACTAACGTCATTTTTAATGACGTCACATAAACGTTTGTCACTTGACGTCGTCATCACGTCAAAATGTAATGGATAAAGGTGGGAGAAAATGTATCTCAAAACTTAATGATTTCACTTTTCTTATTCCTTTATTATATATTTATGAAAAAATGTCTATGCTCGCATAAGTACTAAAAAATATTAATTAATTAGTTAGATAGATACAGAATATCTAAATTATTATCCAAAAATATAGTCGACTTCAGGTAACGTAGGTATATCCCAAATAAAGCAGATACGACAAAATTGTGGGTAATTACTTCGTTGATTGAGTTTTGATAGATTTTATGTTTGCATGAGGTAATTTTGTATTAACCGCGCTTTAGTTCACTGCTGAATCGCTGCACAACTTACGTAAGGTACAGACCAATGAATGAATCGCATGTAATCCGACCCGATCCGACTGCAGCCGAACCGCTGATCCCGATCCCGATCATCACCACAAGGCCCAAATTGCCATTTTCGCCATTTTCTACTTGTTTTCTACGATGAAGCTGTGACATGAGGACGGGGATTTTAACCTTATGTGCTGTGTGTGCAGTGTCTGTATGTGTGGATTCCACCATAAATAATAACAGGTATAGGTATAGCGTCCAGTGTTTTCTCAGGTATTGTGAATTTATTAGATTATAGCCTCTTATTATATGGATTGAACCGATTAAAAATAAAAAGTACTTTGTGATTTAGTCAGGCTTCTATAGAAGGCTAGCAAAGCTATAATCATTGTTTTTGTATCCTGTCTTTACTGTGAAATACATGATTAATTTATTTTGAATTAGTATATTTTATTACCCTTACTCAAATTAATGCTACACAGATTTCTCACAGCATTATCTCATAAACATTTATCCTATAAGGTATTTAACGTCCAAACTATTTTATCTAGTAACTACGACTGCACCAGAAGATATCGTCAGATCAGCATTGACTATTGGAGAGACATAAAGTTAGACAAAGTAACCATCGTCACTAATCAGTGCTGATCTGACGATACCTTCTGATGCAACCTTGCTTTCTGTATAAAATAGTGTCGACGGAACGACACGTACATGACGATATTGTGACGACACGTTTGTGACGTTATTGGGACGGCGGTTAGGTGACGTTACTAACACGGCACTCAATGACGTCTTTGGACTGTGACATTGTGCCGTCACAGACACGTCATATATTCCTCTTTATCGACGTGATAATGACGAATGGGATGTCGTCAAAATGAAGTTAGTATAACGACATCGTGTTTGCTGGGAAGTTCCCGCCCTAGATACAAAGATTCAACAGAACGAATTATTTTTGGATATTTAGGGGGCTAATTTCATTCTTGGGGGAGTTAATCCCATGCAAGCCCCCACCTAACTACGCCTATGAATAGGATATGGCACTTCCTATGTGTAAACGCCATTCGATATTTGAAATGATTGAAACATATTTGCGAACACACTTTGTATATTTTGCATAATTTTTCTAGTGATTAACAATCAACATACAAACCATAGCCATCCGTCACATTGACGTATTCGCGAGTGTTTCCGCTACTGGGAAGATTCACACTAATACTACGTTCCAAAATCCCATCAAAGACGTGGATTTGCTCTGTAGCGTTTCAGTATTCGCTCAACATCAAACTGTCAACAAAAATCTGTGTTCCGTTATTGCATTTCCGTGGCCATGGATGTCATCGTTTTGCTCAGAAATCAAATTGAGATTTTAGCGGCCTTTGTGTCAAGACTGTCAAGAGACATTTTTCACTTGACAGCTAACAACTTAACATAACCTATTCTGCTTTATTTGTATGCTTTGAACTTCTTGAACGGATACGACTACTCTGACACTCTGACTCTGAGAAAACAGCAAAGGTTATGTGATATGCAAAATTGTCAAAAAAAGATCTTTGCCGTTTCATAAATATTCCAACATCCATAACATCTGGAATCACGTGACTATCCTCGAAACTTCATCTGCTCACTAGATAGATGGGATTTTAGGACGTAGTATAAATTTAAACTTTTTGAGCATGCACTTGTATTATGTCAACAGCACGAGGTAATATATAACTTTCATAAAGGTATTTTCTTGAGATAACTATGTATGTTTGTCAATCATGAGAAAAATATGACATTTTTATATTATGTATCCGCATATTCTTCAATAAACAATACTAAAAAAAAAAGATAAGACAACGTATAAAAATGTTTCACATGAAAATTCCATAGTGGAGACATAATAACAATGAAAAAGATAGTATTTTCAGTCTTTCTGCGTTGAACTGGTATATTATGTATAAATATAAAAAAATTGTATAAGCGACAAATTAATAATATTTCATACAAAATCATTCTAGCTCTGCATTAGAAATACTATCGATTTATGTATCATTAACTTCAATTATCAGCAACAGAAATCTAATACTTTTATAATACTTTATCTAGTGGCATCTTTGCCTGATATCACAGATCCTTTTCAACATGAATGGAATTTCTAAAAAAAACTTCCATTCAATCTGATTGAAGCTCATATTGGTGCTAAATTTAATACCCCACGATCCCATGACGATTAAGACAAGCAATACCTCGGAACTGGGCAGTAGTAGAGAATTATAATTTTGGGGGTGTAAATTAGAACAAATGTTGTATCTTTTCGTGTTATTGTGTTACACAATGAGATAGGTATTTGTTTTTTGGTCATGTGACGTCCAATTCAAAATGATTGTATTGTATATATAACCCGTATAGGTGTGTCTTTCTGTGTACCGCCCGAAAAAACAATTTCGACAAACTAACACACTTGGGGTTTAAATTGATTAATTCAAGAGCTACAAGGTACCGTAAACATGGGCTACTTTGGCCCTAACGTCCTCCTTTGGCCCAAATGAAAACAAAACAAAATCGTACTCTATAAACATATTTGTGACTGTATTTAAAATACTTCCAGCTCATTCCGCTAGGTAGCCGCACTGTCTGATAAGTCCAGTGGTTCCTTTGCTGTCCACTAGAAAGCAGCACCTATAGTTGTTTGACTAGTAAAACCACGTGCAATCTTTACCTCCTAAATTTCCATTTACAAAAAACGTATTTCTTGTTGAATAAGTCTGGTAAGTACCCCCTATTAAACAATTTTCCTTTCTTTAAGTCGTACTGTAGTTACAACACTGTTAAAGTCAACACGTTTTTTTATTTTCATGTTTTTGACCCGATAATGTATAAAAAACGTCCTACGTTGGCCCAACTTTTTTTGGGCCAAAACCCATAATATTAAGTTATGAATTGCTATAAAAACCTTGAAAAATTTTATTTTCGTTTTTATATTGCGTATTCTCGTCATCAGCCTGTTCAGAGTGCCGTAAAAGACTTCCTGGAGGCCCAATATACACTGGCTATAGCAACGAACAACTTCTAACTTGTCTAGAAGCAATCAGATCTGGTGATATCACGCAAAGGCAGGCTGCTGATCATTTCAAGATACCCCTATTAAAAACAAGTTGAAAAATTTGTTTTCAAGTTCACCAGGCCATCTAACAGTTTTTTCGCAAGAAGAAGAACTAGCATTCTCGATGAACTAGATTTAAGATTCATCATAAAATCTTATTTGACTATAGGCAATGGAAGACTGTACAGTGTTTTTGCAACTATTTCCAGGACGTGACTGGGTCAAATCGTTTCTAAATAAGAGACACCCTCAACTGACTGTCAAGTTTTCGTCGAACATCAAAAGAAATCGTACTCAGAATCATGAACAAATCATCACAGACTATATTGAAAATCTGAAAGAGGTGGTCAAAGATGTTTCACCTGATAACATTCATAATTCTGACGAAACTTAATTGTAACATTTGATAATATAATCTTCGTTGAAGAACCTGTTCTAGTCAATATCCAAGTCCTTCTTTGTCCGTACCATTTGTACCATGCTTTTAACGCTAAAACTTGGCTTGGGCCGAAGTTACCCAAACCGCAGGATAACATTGGCCCAAAATTAAAAAAAAAATACATATTAATTCAAAAAACGTTTTGTAACTAAAAACAGAATTACTAATTAAAATTTAAGATATTTTAGTTGTAAAAAAGATTACCAGAACTTCTGGGCAGTGAAAACAACAGTTTCTAGAGAAAAGTGCATACAAAAATTACTGAAAAGTGGGCCAAAGTAGCCCGCGTTTACGGTACTTAACGGTTCTACGATTGAGATAATTAAACGAACACTAGTATTCCTACAGTTAAATGATTTTGCTAGTGTTGGTTTTCTTTTGTCTTAATCGTAGTGGTACAATATTTCAAATACCTGGAGCTCCTGAATTAATCACGTTAAACCCCAATTGTCTAGTTTGTTAGAATTGCTTTATGGGGAGGAATACAGAAAGGCACAAATATACAGGGTGTCCCATTAATAATTTTGAATTAGACGTCACGTGACCAAAAACAAATCCCTCACAGTGACAAGAAAAGATACAGCATTTGCTATAATTTTCAGCCCCAAAATTATAGTTCTCTCCTACTGCCCAGTTCCGATATATTGCTTGTCTTAATCGTCGTGGGACACCCTGTATATTTATACACCGTTATTATATGAATCAATGTTCGGAATAAATATTCGGACGTTTTATCCAGTATTGCAAGAAACTAGCTGTAGCAGCTATAATTTTGAAAATCGGTGCATGGGCGGCGCGCTGGCGCTGAAAGGAAGATATTGTGGTTAAAGTGTAAATGAACTTTTTTATGTGTTTCTGCGCAACTAACTTTTACCATTTAAGCTAAAAAATTAAACATATGACAGAAGTTTTGCGGATTATTTCCTTGTGGCGTTCTAAAGGACAATGAATTTTATCCATAAAACTTTTCTTCTGTCTCCTTAACAATTAATGCAAAAAATAATAGCAGCTTTGAACTAAGCCATGGCCGACTCTACTCACTAGGCCGGAGCATTGAAATATGGCAATACTGAATAGCGGGCCGAGCTGGGCTGAGCTTTTATTTGTTTTTAAGTCATTAGTGTAATCTTCCAGAGTAGTAAAGAAGATTGGGAGGTGATTTTTAATGTGTTTTTAATTATTTATCCGCACAAACGAAACTATAAAGATAAAAAGATGCCTGCAAAGTGGGTAGTACCAGGTTGCACTAGAAATTGTGCTTCCAATAAAGGACAAATTAGGGTGTTCAATTTTCCTCAAGACGAGCATTTCAAACAGAAGTGGGTGAAAGGTATTCCTCGTAAGGGCTAATTATATTTATAAGAATAAAGACAATAATTTACAAACATTTCCAAGGATAAGATCTATTTTAAAGCACAATGTGGTACCTACAATGTTCTCTCGACCTCCGAAATATCACAGAAAAATACAGTTCTAATAGAACACATTTGGGCACACCTACGAAAAGATTTGATAGTGAAGGGGAATGAAGACCAGAAAAAATGGCTTCAAACTGACCTAATAGTGAATTTTTTAGCTTAAGTGAAAATTTACAAAGTAAATTGAGTGTTCATTTAAGTGGAAGCAGGAAACAGGTTGCGTTTATTTTTATTTTGTAGTGTTTGACTACGATGAACGAGACATCACATGTAGGTGGTATTAGCATCAATGAATATAGACATTCCTTGAAATCAATAAATCATAATTTGTTGGTGATTTGAGTTAAATATTACCACTGTCATTAAGAATATCCTGTTGGTCTCAAATACAAAACATTTTGGCACACTATTTTCAAATAGGTTTTCTGTTGATTTAATGTTAAAACCTTTTCTATGTCCAGCCAAAGAAAGTTTACAATTTTGTGAGAGAGAATAAGTTTCCAATTTTATCACCAGCCTAAATATTCCTCAAAACTTTGCAGTTCTTTAAAAATTGCACCTGACAGAAAATATGCCTTACATTAAAACTGTTGCAGAGGGTTTATTATTCTCGGAGAAGTACATTGTTTTACAAATTGATGAAATATCAGCCTGTATAAATGTTTTTTTCATTACAAAAATTATAGGTAGAACATGAAGGACAAAATTATTTGATAGGTATATTAAATACATACAGCTTATAGTTGGAAGGCGTAACCCTTCCATCAGAGTATACAGCTCAAATTACAGCCCTTATTCACAATAGGTATTGCTAAAATTTTGATTTCAGGCCAATAGGTATAAAAGTAAGTTTTTTGGCAATTAATTGCACAAAGCAGTTTTAATGAAAATTGCCAAAAAATACATCGATATACATATATGTAGATGAGTTGTTTAGGACACGTTTGTTCATGTAATCAACCCCAAACTGATGAAATTCTGCTTGAATTAATGTTGTTAATGTAGCAAATAATTACACTGAAACAGTTCAAGACAAAATACAGACTGACAAAACTAAAAAGAGGAAATCTAATGGAAATAAGAAATGTCCAACAGAAGGGAAAATCTCTAAAACATGTACATTTTTGTACTGATACTACTGGCATTTTTCACCATTCTTATTTTTTCAAAAAGTACTTTTCTCAATTTATCAACCGAGATGAACTCTAATACACATAAAACGTAATAATTATTCTGAAACTATGAAACAATTTAAATTTTCCGCGGAATGCCCGCCGTTCGGCCCACGGTAACCGGCCCACTATTTGACAGCTAAGCGACGTTGCCACATCTAAGGCTCCGGCCTAGTGTAGAGTCGGCCATGACTAAGCGGACGGATTGAATAACTTTTCTAGAAATTTTACAGAGCAGGTAATCGACCAGCTCAACGCCAAAAGACCCATACGGGAATTTCTGCAAGTACATAATATCTCACAATCACAACATAGCCTACTATATCTAATATTCACACTTTCGTCCCGTTCTGTTGGTGTTCCCCTATCGTGACCTGGGTGACGAATGGCCCCCGACCCCTGCTTCCGGGATGCCTCGTCTGCGCAGGTTGGTTCCTGGGCAGCGAATTGGAATTCGGGTCTTGGTAGCCAGGGGGAGGGGGGTTGTGCTGTTGCCTGGTCGTTCGGCTGTTCAGCACGGACTGGACGGATTCGTACTCGTAATAGTTGGAGACAGGCCGCAGCTGGTTGTCTGGCCGGGTTTGTCGTTGGGAATGGTACTGATGCTGCTTACGACTGAAAATTTAAAAGAGATACGTTGCAGAGTGCAAAAACTTTGCATTATACAAAATACTGATACCCGTATGTACCGTTTGGCGATTCTGATCCTAGTTCCCTAATCGCGTTTTGCTAATCTTTGGTATCTAGCCATGCACCGTCAATAGATTAACTAATCCAGTTTGGAGATACGGCAAGGTTGTGTTCGCAAGATTGTTTTGACAGTGACAGTGTCAAAATTGTCATTTTGCGGTGCATAGTAAACAAATAATTTAATCCAGGTTTACGTAGCTAATCGCGCAACTGACTTACGGTGCATACGAGTGTTAAAAATTCAGTTTTCTTCGATAGAATAAATATATTCTTACTGGTACCGTCAAGTGGGGTTACTTAAGACAGGGGTCTAACATGGGACGATTTGTCAAATAATTTTCAAAAAATCACAGAGGCAACATTGCTGGATCTACAGGGTGTCCAGTTAGTGTGTAATCCTTCGATATCTCGCATGGTATACCTGATAGAAGAAAATATCAAATACAAAAGTTATTTGGTTACTTAAGACGCGTATTCTAAAAATATTTTGAAATATACAGGGTGTTGCGGGAAAGTAGGATAGTGATCAACTTGATTTTTTCATATGGAACTATACCTTTTTTTAAATTCTTCTAGCTTCTACCATTGATCTATATTCAACCCTAAAATATTTTTAGGATCGGTTGCGACGTTGCCAAGTTATAATTTATTTTCTATTAATTTTCGGATTTGCAAGGTCTCAAATAATACGTCCAAATTGATATTCCTTTAACTTTTCTCAATAATATTATACAGCGAGTTACTTGAATATTAAATGGATATTATTTTGGATGACACCAGCGATCTGTATCTACAGGGTGTTTTTGGCAGAATTTTAAATTACGGCAACTTCAAGGTCATTTTACTTTGTTTTTTTAAATGTAACAAACACCCTGTATGTTTTATTTTAAATCGAAATATCTACTAACACCCTATCTCGCCTTGTAATATTTTTTTTCGCGCTTGCGACCTTGCCAAGTTATAAATTATTTTTCCAAATTTTTAAACAAATATCCCCGATTTTAATTTATTTTAAATAGAATCTTCTACTTATTTTTATTGCAATGGCTTGCACATATCGAACTCAGTAAGATCTAATAATTTCAAAATTTTGTTTCTAATAATTACTGAGATACGGCAAAACCGCTTTTTCAGTAAACGGTACCGGAACGCTTAAATATTTCCCAAACCGCCACAGCTGGAGAGGTGAAATTCAATACTTGGTAGCTTTTGAACATACAGAATTCAAAAACGCTAACAGCAGTGTTGTCAGATTTACCAATTTTACGTCATAATTTTGAATGGAATGCCTTATTTATGAAATTGGTAAATCTGACAACACCGATGCTAGCGTTTTTGAGTTCTGTATATTCAAAAACCCCCAAGTATTGAAGTTCACCTCTCCAACTGTGTCGGTTTTGGAAATATTTAAGCGTTCCGGTACCGTTTACTGAAAAAGCGGTGTTGCCGTATCTCAGTAATTATTAGAAACAAAATTTTGAAATTGTGAGATCTTACTAACTTCGACATGTGCAATTCATTGCAATAAAAATAAGTAGAGGATTCTATTAAAAATACATTAAAGTCGGGGATATTTGTTTAAAAATTTGGAAAAATAATTTATAACTTGACAACGCCACGAAGGCGAAAAAAAAAATTGCAAAGCGAGATAGTGTATTAGTAGATATTTCGATTTAAAATAAAATATACAGGGTGTTACATTTAAAAAAACAAAGTAAAATGACCTTGAAATTGCCGTAATTTAAAATTCTGCCAAAAACACCCTGTAGATACAAATTGCTGGTAATATCCAAAATAATATCCACTTAATATTCAAGTAACCCGCTGTATAATATTATTGCGAAAAGTTAAAGGAATATACCACTTTGGACGTATTACTTGCGACCTTGCAAAACAGGAAATTAATAGAAAATAAATTATAACTTGGCAACGTCGCAACCGATCCCAAAAATATTTTAGGGATGAATAGAGATCAATGATAGAAACTAGAACAATTTAAGAAAAAGTTATAGTTCTATATAAAAAATCAAGTTGATCACTATTCTACTTAAAATATTTTTATGCGTCTTAAGTAACCAAATAACTTTTGTGTTTGACATTTTCTTCTATCAGGTACACCTTGCGAGATATCGAGAGAATTACATACTAACTGGACACCCTGTAGACCTAATACAGGCAGTTACATGTTACATTTGAAAAATTGTAATTCCTGAAGTGTATCACCAAACATAAACTATTTACATTATATCAAATGCTATTTTTATCTGAAGACCTAATTATTTTATCATACCTTATTTTATCCAGCCCTATTTGTTAGAAAAGCCAAAGAGCATGCATTTTTAGTGCGCGTATGGATTCAGAGGCACGATTTTTATGAAATTTTTTACACAAAGATTTCGATATAAACCACAGTATTTTCAATTAGCTCATATATCCTGTTTGTCATTCAACGGTTCAAAATAGAAATAAAATACTATTTTTTGAACTTTAGTCCTTTTCCGTTTTTTCAGATATTTAAGATATCTTATACAGGGTGTCCCACGACGAATAAGACAAGCAATATATCGGAACTGGGCAGTAGTAGCGAATTATAATTTTGGGGGTGTAAATTAGAGCAAATATAGTATCTTTCGGCGATTGTAAATTGCGGCGATGGTCAAGTATTCTTAATCCGGGATATGAAAATTGCAGCGGCTGGTTATTTTTCCATTTCAGGTAAACATGTAAATTGCAGCGGACGACCCTCTGTTAGGGATAGGAGTTTTTATAACAGCCATCCATCATTGTTTATTTTTGAGAGTCTTTGATAAATACTCAAACAGACACATACATTAAAATGAATAGTGTCAGAATAAAGCACACTCCAAATGCAACAACTAAAAAGGAGCAAGATTGTTTGAATCTTAGAATACCTAGGTTAATTACTCAATGAAAATAGGATAAGTGGATTAGAATATATAAAAAGTGTATGTCATTTTTATGGTGAGAACCTTAGTTAGTAATTATGGTTTTTTATGTATATATTGATCTAAGACGATTTACAAACATGTTTGTACATAATGTTATGTATTATTAACAATTAACAATTTAGAAAAGTATAATTTTCTTTCAATGTCAATAGTTTTTGTTTTATTATTAACTGCTCTAACAAAAGAAGGATTTATTAGTTTCAGTCTAAAAAAAACCGCGCATTGGGTATATTATCACCTTCCGAAAATTGCAAAAAAGTATCAAAATTGTCACAATAATTGTTGATATTGTCGAAATTGCCTAAAATAATGGAAATATGTATCAAGAAATTAACTTTTCTAGTTAAGTAGAGAATTGCAAAATCTCTATAACAATAAGTGCGAATAAAATTTTGGGTTTGTAATTTAAAAAAGTCATTGTGATGTCATATAGTTTTCAAAATGCCACCAAATTGTTGCTTTAGATACAAATTAATTTGACCTGTCGACCTGTCACATAATATTATTTTTATATAATATTTTGCTATACAAATCCAAATTAATTTTTAGAATACATCCAAACACGTAGACTACGCCGATAAGGGACCCTCGCTGCAATTTTCAACATCTGTTATGGTGACCTTTGAGATTTATAGGATTATACCCTAACCGCGGCTGCAATTTGTATCCGCCCATATCTTTTCTTATTATTGTGTCACCCAATGATGTATTTGTATTTGGTCACGTGACGTCCGATTCAAAATTTGTAATGAGACACCCTGCATATTTGTAACTTTTTGTGTTCCTCCCGATAAAACAATTTCAACAAACTAGCGCACCTGGGGTCTAAAGTTATTTATTCAAGAGCTACAGGTATTTAAAGAATGGTACCACTACCATTGATTATAACATGTACCCCTACAGTTAAATTTGGTAGTGTTTCATAATGGTAGTGGTACAGTCTTTTAAGCACCTGTAGCTCTTGAATTAATCACTTTAGACCCCAAGTGTGCTCGTTTGTTGAAATTGTTTTATCGGTTGGAACACAAAAAGTCACAAATATACAGGGTGTCCCATTAAAAAATTTGAATCGGACGTCACGTGACCAAAAACAAATACCTCATTGGGTGACACAATAATAAGAAAAGATACTATATTTGCTCTAATTTACACCCCCAAAATTATAATTCGCTATTACTGCCCAGTTCCGATATATTGCTTGACTTAATCGTCGTGGGACACCCTGTATTATCTCATTCCGTCAATCACAAAGTAGTTTTCTAATAGCGTTGTCGACACTGCACTGATTTTAACCACGATTGCACTACAGTGCACATTGAAGACTCGTTTGGTGCCCAGAAGTGCAATAAATCTGAACTGGTACGTTGAACATACACCAAATTTCAGTGCAATTCAAGTAACTGTTCTGTCAGCCAACTGAGGACAGTTTGATGTCGTTTTGCATCGCGAGAGCTCAATTTCATTCTGTGGTGGTTTTGGAATTTGAATAGTTTGAATCCGCCTTATTTAATAATTTATTCTATTTATCGACATAAAAACTAACAGCATTTTGTGCAATATGGCTTTTGCACTAAAAATGAATATCTATCTATATCGGTAAATACTTATGTATATCTTGTTGTATTTCTTCTTCCGTCAGTACATGAACAACGTCTTCAACAAATATTCGTATTTTTGGGACACCCGCAGCCGTTGTTTGCAATTTAACTAGATATTCTTCAATTTCCTCATCACCCGAAGATGACGATATTCGCAGTTCTTCCAACTACACTTTCCGCACCTTTCTTCAAAAAATTATTTTCTCTGACAAATAAAATAGGATATAATTATTAGACGTCAAAAATGCACTGAAATCTCCACGAGCTCAGAGAGTCCGTGGCGATAATTTGCACTCAAGTGCAATTGAGCGGATAAGTCGAAAACAAAACACCACACTAGTTTTGCACTCAAATCTAAGACGAACATAATTTTGACACTCAGTTCCTATGAGTGCAGTGATAGGGCAATAAGTCGAAAACGCTATTAGTGATATCTTCGGATACTAATTACTAAAACAGGTGATGCAACCTCTCAAGAATCACCTTCCTCACGGCGCAAATTCGCGTATGGATACCATTTCATTGTGGTCCGGTGAAGTTTGACAATCAAGTATAAGTGCGAGTAAGACAGAAGGAATTCTGCCGGTGCGCCATCTAGTACCCGAAGGTGACAACAACCAAAGAGAAGAGACGCCACTGGCAGCAGTAAACTCTCCTTGGTGTAACGACAAGGCTCGTTGGCTTTTTGCCACTAGAGGCGCGGATTTTGACGCAAGCAGCGTAAAGCCGATATACGAGGGTTGCTCTATACCTCCGTCAATCCACCAGTACGCAGACAGCTGTTTCACGCTTATTAGCGATCATCAGTGCGCCATAGGTCGATTGACGGAAGTAGAGAGCATCAATTTTTCCATGTTTAATAAACATGTGAAAGATGTGCGAGTAAGACAGAAGGAATTCTGCCGGTGCGCCATCTAGTACCCGAGCCAGTGGCGTCTCTCTCTTTGGTTGCCGTCACCTTCGGGTACTAGATGGCGCACCGGCAGAACTCCTTCTGTCTTACTCGCACATCTTTCACATGTTTATTAAACATGGAAAAATGGATGCTCTCTACTTCCATCAATCGACCTATGGCGCACTGATGATCGCTAATAAGCGTGAAACAGCTGTCTGCGTACTGGTGGATTGACGGAGGTATAGAGCAACCCTCGTATAATCAAGTATAACTTATACTACCTAATAACTTGACAGATTTGCATATAAACATCGTGCCTTTGATTCGACGCAAATTGTACAGTCTAATCTATGAAATGAGACAAAGTGGTGCATACCTTTCCTCCTCCACCTTTAACCTTTGCTGCTGCACCTGCAGTCGCATCTGAACTATCTGACTGTCAGATAGAGGGTCTTTACGGCTAACAGGACAAAAGGCAGTGTTACAAACATCAAACACGGACACAGGTTAGAGTTTCATTCGTTATATATGACATTTTTTGTTATGAGTTGAAACAAGTCTAAGGCCCAGTTTCACAATCGTTAGTTAACTAGTGGTCAGAAGAAAACTAGTGGTTAGCGAATCGACGGTATACGTCAAAAGCTGGTCAACCAGTAGTTATGTTAACCCAAGGATGCGGTATGGGTTATATTGGCGTTTATTGTGGTCAATCGATGACAGCTTTGGAGGTTATAAAAACATGGATTTTGACGTTTAAGACGTCGATGGATTTTGATTATACTCTGTAATGACATAAATCAAAAATATGAAAAGAAAGGTTAGGCTTCTTTGTCAAAGGGTTAGCTTTTATTCACGGAACACCATTATGGCAGTGCTCTGAGATCAATCCGTGGTGTCAACTTAAAAATAAATGTGTGTGTGAAACAGAACTCTCCGATAACTACTGGTTGGCTTCTATCTGTCGGTCAAGTGACTACTAGGAGTTACCAATGATTGTGAAACTGGGCCTAAGTTCCTCCGAATGTTACCCAGACCAAAACCAAAACAAAACGGAAGGCACTAAATCACACCTCGCGATTTAAGCTTAATTCAAATGCACACAACATCCGATGATACGACGGTACGAAACTGTTACTATTGGTTGAAATATTTTGATTTGACATCATTTTGAATATTTCAACTAATAGGAACAGTTTCGTACCGTCGTATCGTCGGATGTCGTGTGCATCTGAATTAAGCTTTACACGCATGAACCAACATATTTATCTTCTGCTGAAATTTTCTTAAATCAATCCAGGTGTCACGAAAATATTTAATTAAGCCTTCGACTACTTTCAGATAAGCGAAATTAAATTAAAAAAGGTTTTGCTAGTATGTCTTAACTACCATAAGAAGAAAAATTAGCAAATGAGTGCCACTAGCTTGCAATTTCATTTATTCGTCTGAGATCTAAATCACACTGAGGAGCTTTAATAAAAGCGAAACGACGTCGTCTGTGATTGGTTTCGGATGAATGAATGAAATTTCTACTCTTTAATTGATCCATAAAACAAACATTTCTGTGATATGACACGTGATATTTTCGTATCGAAAAACGGTTCAAACAAGCACTGAGTTGTAATTCTGCAGATACGATAGGGTCTATCATAGCATACATTCAACATATTGTTTTTTGTTCGTCATATATAAATAAAATAAGCGTGACGTCTGCTACTTTTGCAAAACAACGGATAAAAAAGAATACTATGTGGGTTTTCAAGGGTAGTGAGTGACCTATCATACCAGTCTTTCGAAAAAAAAAATGTTTTTCTTATCATTTTTTGTTACGACAATATTGCGTCACAAACTAATCCTGATTTTACTTATCTTATACTTGTGGCTTTTCGAAAAAAAAAATAGATTTGTATTTAAATCAATAATTTATGTTGGAAAAATAATAGGGTACTTGCAGAAAAAAATATTATGTCGTTTACGCGTTCCTTAGAGCCTAGTAAACATGACAAAATCACTTGTTTGGTTTTTTGGAATCGGCTGTGAGAGATGTTCCAAAAATTATTTCAAATGCCGGAAAATGCCGCGCAAACAAAATCTGACGTCAGTGATGTGCTATAGTGATGGGATGTAAAGTATTGATATTCGATATCGATAGCCAGTGTTAACCTAACATTTTGACATTGATCATTATAACCACAAAACACAGTCACACACAAAAGTACAAAAGTCAAAAGAATAAAAGTTAGGCTAGATTACTAATTCACTTTGTAGGGATGGTCTTGAATTAGATTCTATCTTTGGATTCATTCATAATGGGATGCGCCGAAATAAAATGATGGCTTCGATTAGTTGCGAATCTCGGTCACAAACAGGATGAACTGTGATACCTATTAGATATAAAAATGTATTGCAACGAAAATCCTAGTGGGTTAATTGCCTGTTTCAAATATGTTTAAGTATCAATAAATTGAGTCGCATTGTTAAAGAATTCAGATCATCTCTAGTTTGCAGTTGAATCTCACTGACCTGCGCTGTAGCAGTATCGATTGTCGATATCTATAAGATACCTGTGACGTCAGCCCTTGTTTTAAGTCACGTGGAAAAATTTGAATATATCCTTATTTTAGTTTGCAAATATCTTTTTTTGACCGCCAGTAAAATCATGTTTTTTGTTTCCTACTGCTTCTTAATATGGTTTTCTTTACGCTATGTATACTCTCGAGGCGATTTCACGAACTCTGCAAGTACCCTATGCTTGTGCTTTTTGAAAAAAAAGTTGGGAGTGAGTTTTTGAGTTGAAGTACAACAAAAATGTTTTGAAACCATGGTATGATAGACCTATAGTACTGTCAAAAATACCACACAGTTTTTGTTAGAACTTTTTTTGTTACGAGAATATCAAGTGTCAAGGAATTTTTGGGGTACCCGGTATAGCAGGCAAGTGCAAATATTATCATTATGCATTGGCGAGTATTCTGTGAACTTTTTAAATAACATTGTATAAATATGGCTATCATTTCTCAAAAAAAATCGGAAGTTGACTGAACAAAACATGTATATATGGGTACCAAGCTTATAACGGATATGTGTAGATAGTACTAACTTGCTTCAAGATGGCATCTTGAATTTGTATCATTGACGAGAAAAACATTTCTGGGATTTTCTAAACAAAATATGTCATATATAGATTATTTAGTAGAGATTAACCATATGTTTGGTAAAGCTTGTCTCAGATATGGTGAATGTTTTTTCTTGATGCAAATATGTAGGTATGTACAATGCAATTTGGCGAATAAATAAATCTTACAAAATAAAATTTACTAAATTGTATTTAACAGCCATATATTATTACGAACTGGAAGCCAGAAGTAACAATATATAACAAAAATAAAATGATCTCTTGAATTCGAATACCAATTTTATGTCAACAATCAGCCATGCTGAATAGTATCAATTGAGGTTTTGAATTAAGAAAAAAAATATGTTTTTTGTGATAAATGGAAAGATCATATATAAGTTTTATGACAAAACTGTTTTTGTTTTTTTTTTCGCAATAATTCAAAAGTTATATAAAAAAAATGGGTTTCTGAATCGAGTACCGAAAACACGCCGATGGCTCCCGAACCCGTATGACGTCACCATGGCGGTCAGGATGCTCCTTTGACCAACGACGTCCTACTCCGATACTAGATTCTAGATTCCCAACCATTTGCGAAAATACGTGCTGTTAAACTGGTAACTAGTGGATATTTGTTGCAATACAGTCGATAAATGAAGTTTGCAGCTCGAGACGAAGTCTAAGATCGAAATAAATATGTTTTTAAATGTTTGACGTTGAAGTCGATTACAGATTCTAGTAAGTAAGTACCTAATCAAATATGTTTCGTTGAAAAGATCTCCTCGATCGAAGGATAGCCCAGTGGTTAGAGAGTCCGATAGTGGATCTCAGGGTAGTGGAACCCAGGCCTATCAACTTTTTTTTATTTTTCTTTATCAAAAAATTTATTGTGTGCTTTTTGCACTTGTTACGCATATTTTTTTTCTACGATCAACATAAATATGTATGCGTTTGAATCAAATTTTGTTAGAGATATTACTTGCACTGCACAGTGCTTGTGAAATTTTTGTGAAAATTTAATTGGTAAGCTTCATTGCCCAAAGTGATAAACAGAATGTGATTACGAGTTTGAGTTACTTTTTTTTACATTAAAAAACTTAAAAATGAATGGATTGCACATTTATTCCCAGGGTGTCCAAGGCTTGGAATGGACTGCCAGAAGATGTATTTATTGGGCCTGCGGGTATTGGCCCATTCAAATCTCGCGTTAACAAACTTCCCCTAACATAACCCTTTCACAGCAGCCGCGCTACTTTGGTATTTAGGCTCTGCCTGCGCTTTCTGCTCAGTTATAAAAAAAAAAGAATTGAATTGAAATTTGAATTGTCCACCGCCTCCTGTACTTAGTTTTTGCACTGTGCAGTGCAAGTAATATACCTAACAAAATTTGATTCAAACGCATATTTATGTTGATCGTAGAAAAAATGTGCGTAACAAGTGCAAACAGCCCATCAATAAATTTTTTGATAAAAAAATAAAAAAAAGGTCTGGGTTTCGATCCAAAGACCCTGAGATCCACTATTGGACTCTCTAACTACTGAGCCATCCTTCGATCGAGGAGATCTTTTCAACGAAACATATTTGATTAGGTACTTACTTACTGGAATCTGTTATCTGACTTTAAATTCAAATATTCAAAAACATATTTATTTCGATCTTAGACTTCGTCTCGAGCTGCAAGCTTCATTTATCGACTGTATTGCAACAGATATCCAATAGTTACCAGTTTACCAGTACCGTAAACGCGGGCTACTTTGGCCCACTTTTCAGTAATTATTGTATGTACTTTTCTCTAGAAACTGTTGTTTTCACTGCCCAGAAGTTCTGGTAATCTTTTTTACAACTATAATATCTTAAATTTTAATCAGTAATCCTGTTTTTACTTACAAAACGTTTATTAAATTAATATATTTTTTTTAGTTTTGGGCCAATGTTACCCTGCGGTTAGGGTAACTTTGGCCCAAGTCAATTTTTAGCGCTAAAAGCATGACACAAATGGTATGGATAAAGAAGGACTTGGATATTGACTAGAACAGGTTCTTCAACGAAGATTATATTATCAAATGTTACCAAGTTTTGTCATAATTATGAATTTTATCAGGTGAAACATCTTTGACCACCTTTTTCAGATGTCCAATATAGTCTGTGATAATTTGTTCATGAATCTGATTACGATTTCTTTTGATCTTCGACGAAAACGTGACAGTCAGTTGAAGGTGTCTCTTTAGAAACGATTTGACCCGGTCACGTCCTGGAACATAGTTGCAAAAACACTGCATAGTCTTCAATTGCCTAGTCAAATAAGATTTTATGATGAATCTTAAATCTAGTTCATCGAGAATGCTAGTTCTTCTTGCGAAAAAACTGTTGCATGGCCTGGTGAACTGGAAAACAAACTTTTCAACTTGTTTTTTATAGGGGTATCTTGCAATGATCAGCAGCCTGCCTTTGCGTCATATCACCAGATCTGATTGCTTCTAGACAAGTTAGAAGTTGTTCATTGCTATAGCCAGTATATACTGGGCCTCCAGGAAGTCTTTTATTACGGCATCCTGAACAAGCTGATTATGATAATACGCAATATAAATGAAAAACTAAAATGTTTCAAGGTTTTTGTAGCAATTCATAAATTAATATTATGGGTTTTGTCAAAAAAAAAACGTTGGGCCAAAGTAGGACGTTTTTTATACATTATTGGGTCTGATTTAAAAAAACATGAAAATAAAAAAACTTGTTTAGTTTACCAGTGTTGTAACTACAGTACGACTTAAAGAAAGGAAAATTGTTTAATAGGGGGTACTTACCAGATTTGTTAAACAAGAAATACGTTTTTTGTAAGTGGAAGTTTGGGAGGTAAAAATTGCACGTGGTTTCACTAGTCAAACAACTATAAGTGCTGCTTTCTAGTGGACAGCAAAGGAACCACTGGACTTATCAGACAGCCTGTATAATGTGTCTACCTAGCGGAATGAGCCGGGAGTATTTTAAATACGGTCACAAATATGATTGTAGAGTATGATTTTGTTTTTTTTTCATTTGGGCCAAAGAAGGACGTTAGGGCCAAAGTAGCCCGCGTTTACGGTACGTATTTTCGCGATTGGTTGGGAATCTAGAATCTCGTATCGGAGTAGGACGTCGTTGGTCAAAACCGCCATGGTGACGTCACACGGCTCGGGAGTCGTCGGCGTGTTTTCGGTAATGGATGCAAAAACCCATTTTTATTTTGATATAACTTTTGAATTATTGCGAAAAAAAAAAGAAAACAAAAACAGTTTTGTTATAAAACCTACATATGATCTTTCCATTTATGACAAAAAAAAAAAATTTATCCAAAACCTCAATTGCGTTCTGTCAGAACGAGTATCTGTCTAGGGGAGAGATGTGATGTTCACATGCAACACGTGTTAGTGACATAAACAATGTGCCATATTGGAAAAGTGCACACAATTACAACATATATAGTGAGTAATGTATGTGAGTACCATTTGCCAACATATAAGATATTAGGTTAACGGAAACAAACTTACCTAAGATGATTTTGTAATTCATTATAATTAACATAATGAGTGAAAGGTACTGTGTCTATGATGCCCGATCTGCTTCCTGGTCGACCATATTCAGTGTAATGATTTAGCCCTTCTGCGCGCTAGAAGTTGAAATAACACTTTATAAATATCAACAAATAAAAAACATTGATACAACTCAAACGCAATGTCATGTCCAAATCACTGACAATAGATCCAAATATTTTGAATACAGGGTGTCCAGTTAGTGGGTAATTCTTCGATATCTCGCAAGGTATACCTGATAGAAGAAAATGTCAAATACAAAAGTTATTTGGTTACTTAAGACGGATATTCTAAAAATATTTTGAAATATACAGGGTGTTGCGGGAAAGTAGGATAGTGATCAACTTGATTTTTTTATATGAAACTATAACTTTTTCTTAAATTCTTCTAGTTTCCATCATTGATCTCTATTCAACCCTAAAATATTTTTGGGATCGGTTGCGACGATGCCAAATTATAATTTATTTTCGATTAATTTTCGGATTTGCAAGGTCGCAAGTAATACGTACAAATTGACATATTCCTTGACAATCGGAATATGTCAATTTGATAACACCGATGTTAGCGTTGCTGAATTCTTTATGTTCAAAAACCCCCAAGTATTGAATTTCACCTCTCCAGCTGTGGCAGTTTTGGAAATATTTAAGCGTTCCGGTACTGTTTACTGAAAAAGCGGTGTTGCCGTATCTCAATAATTAACAGAAACAAAATTTTGAAATCGTGAGATCTTACTAAGTTCGACATGTGCAATTAATTGCATTAAAAATAAGTAGAGGATTTCATTTAAAATAAATTAAAATCGGGAATATTTGTTTAAACATTTGGAAAAATAATTTATAACTTGGTAACGCCGCAAACGCGAAAGAAAATATTACAAGGCGAGATAGGGTATTAGTAGATATTTCGATTTAAAATAAAACATACAGGGTGTTACATTTAAAAAAACAAAGTAAAATGACCTTCCAATTGCCGTAATTAAAAATTCTGCCAAAAACACCCTGTAGATACAAATTGCTGGTAACATCTAAAATGATATCCACTTAATATTCAAGTAACTCGCTGTATAATATTATTGAGAAAAGTTAAAGGAATATATCAATTTGGACGTATTACTTGCGACCTTGCAAATCCGGAAATTAATAGAAAATAAATTATAACTTGGCAACGTCGCAACCGATCCAAAAAATATTTAGGGTTGAACAGAGATCAATGATGAAAACTAGAAGAATTTAAGAAAAAGTTATAGTTCCATATAAAAAAATGAAGTCGATCACTGTCCTACTTTCCCGCAACACCCTGTATATTTCAAAATATTTTTAGAATATGCGTCTTAAGTAACCAAATAACTTTTGTATTTGACATTTTCTTCTATCAGGTATAACTTGCAAGATATCGAAGAATTACACACTAACTGGACACTCTGTATATTATTGTCAATGTTGTTTTTGTTTTCACTTAATCAATCTTGTTCCATTTCTGTAGACTTAAAGAAATTCAAGGTAATTTTTAAAACTTCTAGGGAAAATTCATAATTAACAATGTTTGTGCGTAGTTTAGTGTTCTTAGATTTTGTATGTTTTCAGTAATGACGCTGTGTAGCAAATAATTTGGTCTTTATTCGCCAAACAATATATCGTGTTCCAAAGTTGGGTCTTTCTTTTCCAAGAAGGTATTGACATATTTTATCTTTTGTCTCGTATATGGCATGAAAACTGATAGGATTTTACAAATAACTGTGTTTGGAATGAAAAATGTGGTAATCATACGGATATTAGTTAATCTGTCCGTATTATAAAATTTTAAAGAGTATAAAAATCAAACGTTGGGATGTACCACTTGTCAGACCAAATGAAAGCTCATGAAAAAATCTCTTAGTTTGAGTGGTATACTGATAATCAGAATGCTTCTCATTTATCTGAAAACACACAGCGAATGTAAATATAAACATTTTAATTAACCTTAAAACAGAAACCGTTTACAAATGACCCAGGAAGTCTATTCCTAATGCCCCTTAACCAAAATTTATATGTTTATTTTTACCTGCCGATGTCTATTATCCTCCTCATTTTGGCAATACCTATTCTGCGTTTTCTGTTTATGCTGTTCTCTTTCATTCTTCCTCATTTCTGACGAATTCTGCCTATATTTTAGATTTGGAGCTATCGTATTTTCAGGAATAACCTATAACAAATAATATGCCTATTGTAAATAAAATGTCTATTTTATTTTGAGACTGTAGTCATCTCAACTGTAGTTGAGTTAAGTACGAGGTTTTTAAGTTTGCGAACTTACTCGGCTCGACATCGGTGACACACGTGAAGTTGAAATCACTCATTTTGATAATTTTCCTAAATCAACAAAACTTTTAACAAACGCCAAACACAACAAGCGCTGCGCATCGATGGACTGCCGAAACAAAATGGTGGCTCGCGGCTCGCAGTGCTGCCACACGTACGAGCCGAGACAAGCTACGAGCAAGATTTCAAACCAGTTGGATCGCCGCGCCGGCGGTTTGCGCGACGGTTTTAAAGTACGCGTACTTACGGTGACACACAGGCGAAAAAGGTCATAAGTACGCGTACAATGCGTACACAATGTATTCAACAATATAAAACCACAGCATAATAAACAACACATTGCTGGACACTCTGCTAGCCAGGAGGCTTCGTAATATGGCACCTCAAAACATTCCCATTTTTTTGCGTTTGTAACATGATTTGCGTTATCAAAATATTTTAGGGGTATTCATTTTTGACTCTTTTTTTCATTTTTGAGGTTTTTGCTGACAAAAACAAAACGGCTATATCAGTCGTGTCATATCACAGCAGACTTTATGTTCTAGAATGGCAACCACGTCTATAGCCGTCTGATCAGTGTAATCGTAAAACACATCTTGTGGGAAGAAAATGACAATTTTCGAGAAAAAAGCTAAAACAAAAACAACATTTTATTGTATCAAATTTACAAACAAAAACGTATCTTTCAGAATATAGACGGTATAAAAACAAAAAATCAAATTTATTTGCAAACAGAGGTATCCCCGAACAAAACAGAATTTAGACACAAATTTATGTTTGACGCCACTCTTCAAAGCAGTCTGGACACAAAGCAGGTTTAGTTTCACAACTCTTGCATCTATAGCTAGTTTCTTTGCGTTTTCCAGACTTGAAACATTGTTTGCATCTAAGAAAATATGATTTTATTTTATGATCCTCTGGTAGGGGCAGCTTCTCTGGAAAATGCCTCACACGTGCTTCGAGTTTTGTATTGATATGAAACCATATATTCTATACGTATAATAGGTGGACGACGAATATCTGTTTAGGTTGAAAATATCTGGTTACCTACCTCCCATCAGTATTGAAAACATGAAAATCAAACAAAAACACACTTGCAATATGGCATCTATACACGTGGTCAATGCATCACATTGGAGGTTACGGACGGTTATAGCCGTCGTGCCGTTTTACCCATGCACCTTAAAACATGAATAGTTGGGATAGCGTATAGTGGGTTAGAATTTGGCAATTTCAGAAATGACGAGCTTCACGTTATGGCACTAACATTGCTTAACAGGGCAAGTATACCGACATTCTTACGGTCGTCGCCGTTCTGCCGTAAAAAGCAGATAACTTTTTGACCGATATAGCCGTCGTGGCGTATCACGATCACTCCCCGCAGACGGCTATAGCCGTTGTGTCCAACAACGTGATAATATTATTTCAACACTTTTCAATTATACAATGTAGGTGCATCTTCGGTATTTAATATTTTCTCAAAAATTCATTCGACCTCTCTGCTAAGATGACTACGGGCCACCACTGGGTGATACTTTATCTTTAAAAGTACGTAAACATGGCCGACTTTACTCACTAGGCCGGAGCATGAAATATGGCAACAGTGAATCAGCGGGCCGAGTTTTCATTTGTTGTTATGTTATGTGTATTCTCCCAGGAGCAGAAAATATGGTTGGAAGGTGATTATTAATGTGTTTCTAATTATTTACCTGCACAAATGAAACTATAAAGATAACAAGATGCCTGCAAAGCGTGTAGTACCAGGTCCAGCCCAGTAGAGGACTACCAAACCATGGCCCAACATAACCTTATTCCAGATTAAAAAGAACGTTGCAAGGTGATTTTTAATGTGTTTCTACTTATTTACCTGCACAAACGAAATTATAAAGATAACAAGACGCCTTCAAAGTGTGTAGTACCAGGTTGCACTAGCAATTGTGCGTCCAATAAGGGACATAAACAGAAGTGGGTGAAAGGTATTCCTCGGAAGGGCTGGTTATATTTATAAGGATAAAGACAATAATTTAGAGACATTTCAAAGGATAAGACCTATTTTAAAGACAATGTGGTGCCTATAATGTTTTCTGGACCTCCCAAATATCACAGAAAAATACAATTAATAGAACTCATCTGGGCATGGCCTGGGGCATACCTACGAAAGGATTTGATAGTGAAAGGGAAATCAAGACCAGCAAGAATGGCTTCACAGTGACCTAATAGTGAATTTTTCTAGCTCAAGTGATAATTTACAAAGTAAATTGAGTGTTCATTTAAGTGGAAGTGGAAGTGGCAGCAGGAAACAGGTTGCGTTTATTTTTATTTTGTAGTGTCTGACTGTGATGAAACAGACATCAGATGTAAGTGGTATTAGTAGTAGTAATTCTAAAAAGTATTTTTCTTAATTTATTAACCGAGATGAACTCTAATACATATAAAATGTAATAATTATTCTGAAACTATAGGGCCACTATTTGACAGTTAAGCCACGTTGCCACATCTAAGGCTCCGGCCTAGTGTAGAGTCGGCCATGACGTAAACGACTTTTTTTTTGGCACTAGGAAATTTCCCATCAGCCAGAAACAAAATATCTAATCTAACTAACTATCTAATAACTCAACCGCCAAGTGTCTAGAAAAACACTATTAGAAGACCGATTACAATCTAACCTAACATAAGGAAGGATGGAAGGATAATTGGGATCTGAACAGGGTTACAGAGTCTTCTCGCCTAGGGGCCTTTCAAGGCATTTTTTTTTTCACACACAAGAGGGCCACGGTAAGGAGGATAGAAGAACATATAAGGGTCAGAACAAAGGAAAATCTACACCTACCAATCAACCCTAATTCTAAATCTAAATTCTAACACCTGAATATTTCATAAAGTTTATAAAACAAGAGGTAACGTCAGAGCGTTGTAGTGCAAGTAGAGAGACTATATTGAATGGAGCAGTGAATGTACCTGTTCCGTTTTTCTATGGTTGAACCCATGCCTCTGGTATATCGGCTCCCTGCGCACCTGTAGGTCTCTTTGTTGTGGACTGAGTCTCTGCTGTTGCATGTTGTTCATAGGATGCAGCTGGTGATGGGGTTGCGGATGTGAGCTTTGGTGTTGGTGATGAGCTGTAGCAGCTTGGTGTTGCTGCAGGATATTTTGGTGATGTTGCGAACTTTGCGGTGAGTAGTGATGCGAACTACTGCTCTGTTGCTGGTGATGTTGTTGTTGTTGGGGATGGTGATGCAGATTGGACGGCTGGGAGCTCTGATGTTGGTGATGTGGTGCGGGCGAGGGATTCGACTGGTAACATAATAGCAAGATACAGATGCAGAATACAATGGAGAACTTTCAAAAAAATAAAATTTGGAAAATTCATTACTATCTGATAGTCTATTTTGTCACTTGAAGAACGTCGAAAAAATCATCTGAATATTCCAAAAAACGGCGGAGTTATTCAATTTTATATTTGCGTAAAGCGACCGCGGAGGTGAAAATCTGTATGACGTCACATGTTGTTAATTGTTCGCGACAGCCACAGTCTGGTCGGGACTCCGCTATGCATACGCTGCGCTGTACAGTATGCGACATAGACTTGAGTGGAACGGCGAAGGTGTTTGTTGTAACGGGCAGACGCCAGTATATTTTTGAAGTATGGAGGAAGGTTACGTTCGTGGTGATTCTAGTAATCTTCCTAAAGTGGATGACATGATTATGGACTTTTACTTCTCACACCGATAGGTGAGGGGAGTATTGTGATCGTGAAAATTTCCGATTTTGAGATAATACGCTTTTTGGGTGTTTTATGATGTCTACAGAACGAAAATCCACACAACTCATTTCCGTCGGTCTGTCTGTTTTTCTAGCCACGTAATCTCAGTAACCGCTACATGGATTGTTATGAAATTTGGCAGCGATATGCTGTGGGATAGTAGTAGGTAATGTTCTTATAAGTTTGAAAATCGGTGCATGGGCGGTGGAGTAATTAGCAAAAAACCAACAATTTTAAATATTCCTCAAACTTTGTTTTTAGGCGTTTTAGCCGTTCCTGATCATTTTCTACTTTTTTGGATGGGGGTGATATTGGGGTGGTTGGGGGGTGGGGGGTTATAAAGCTGAAAAATTATTGTATTCATAACAGGTCGTCCACTAACCCGTGAAAGAAAGGCCTAGCGTCATAATCCATTTTTTTAGGTGCATCCGAACATTACCTTGGCTATTACGGATCCTCGACTTAGAATTTTCTGATGTATACATGCGACAGTATTGCTTCTGATCATTCTGTATGGTGTAACTAGGAAACTATAGGGATTGATTTCAATTAAATTTTCAAACAGTATTACTAAAAACATAAAACTCAATTTTTTGTATTCATAATAGGCTATCCATTGAAATATTTGTTTGGTGTTTTTATGGTGGTTTTTCTCGGTCTGCTAGACATATTCTAATAATACGAGTACCAATAAACTGCAGTGTATCGTTTTGTCACCGTCGGCGTCGCCTATCCTACTGAAAACAAGGAATAACAACATGAACGAGGAGGCCGGCGGCGGCGCGGTGGCTTGCGGGAGCAGCATCCTCGACAGGGCATACACAGGCTTGCGTTGTGTCATGTGACGTCACAGCGGCTTCGCGCGGAGGATACGGCAATTCAAACTTTGATATAACTTTTCTACTAATATAGATAATTACAAAATTTTTTCGCCGTTGTTCCCTAACTCTTTAGGACTATCTGATTAACAAAAATTTGAAAAAATGGAACTTCCTCATTCATAATCGAAAATTTGAGGTGAAAAAATGGCGAGGTGTAGGTATGATTGAAATTTCTCTATATAAACACCCAAAATATCCGTTAAAAAATGAAGTCAAGTTGATTGACCCAGTGCTTCTCACACATTACGGTGATACCAGTTTCTTATTTTCCCATAGCATGAAGAGATTCCCTGGCAACCAAATTATCACCAGCCATAGATTTTAGTCTGCATGCTTCGACTGGACGGTTCAAGACGATCCAAGCGGTCTAGAAACAAAGTTTGACCTGTTTTTATATTTTTGTTTTTTATTAATGGTGCCACTGACACGATTTTTCAAAAACAGACGCGTTTTTATTCTCGCCGCGGCAGTAAATTCTGTATCAAAATTTCATTAAAATCAATTCAGCAATTTTCCCTTTACGCAATATACATAGAACGAAATACAGCACTTTGTATATAAATCACAAAATCTTAAGTCCCTTCGTTTCTGTAATAGGCATGCCAATGTTCAAATGGACCTAAAAAAGTGTAGTATGCCGCTAGGTATTTTTTTTTCGTAGATCAATGACCAATCTATTATGAATAAAACAAATTTGAGATGTTCGTTCACCACGATTTTTAAACTGGAATATAGATTCAGCAATTCATCTTCAGAGTTGCTTACAGACCTGAGTCCATCGACTTGATTCCTGTTTTTGTCGATTTAGCGGGTGAGACACACAAACAGTCGAGCTTGACAGGTACCTACGTGTACGGATTATTAAATTCGCGTATAACAGCAATTCATCTTTAGTCTTTTTCACAGAACTGAGCCCTTCAACTTGATTCATTTTTTTGTGAATTTATCGGTTCAAGCACACTAACAGTCGACCTTGAGATGTTTCTTTACTATGACTTTTAGATTCGCATACAGCAATTTCATCTTCAGAGTTTCTCACGGAACTGAGTCCATCAACTTGATTCCAATTGCTGTGAACTTATCGGGTGAGGCATACAGACAGTCGAGCTTGAGATATATGTTCCTTCACCATGATTTTTAAATATTGGAGTATAGATTCAGCAATTCATCTTCTGAGTTGCTTACAGAACTGAGTTCATCAACTTGATTGCCTTTTTCTTTCTGATTTTTTTGGTAATGACACACACACACAGTCGAGCTTGATATTTCCCTTTACTATATTTCAAATTCGAGTAGATTCAGCAATTCATCTTCTGAGTTGCTTACGGAACTGAGTCCATCAACTTGATTCCAATTGCTGTGAACTTATCGGGTGAGGCATACAGACAGTCGAGCTTGAGATATATGTTCCTTCACCATGATTTTTAAATATTGGAGTATAGATTCAGCAATTCATCTTCAGAGTTGCTTACAGAACTGAGTTCATCAACTTGATTGCCTTTCTCTTTGTAATTTTTTTGGTAATGGCACACACACAGTCGAGCTTGATATGTCCCTTTACTATATTTCAAGTTCGAGTAGATTCAGCAATTCATCTTCTGAGTTGCTTACGGAACTGAGTCCATCAACTTGATTCTTTTTTTTGTCATTTCATCGGTCAGGTTCACAGACAATCGAGATTCAAATGTTCCTTTACTATGTTTTTTGATATAGAATCGTTAATTCAACTTCAGAGTTGCTTAAGGAACTGAGTTCACCAACTTGATTTCTCTTTTTTCTGAATTTATTGGCTTAGTCACATTTATACTCGAGCTTGAGATGTTCTTACTATAATTTTTAAATTCCCGTCGAAATTCAGCAATTCACCTTCAGAGTTGTTTTTAGAGTCCATCAACTTGATTCCTCTTTTTGCGAATTAATCGACTGATACCAACAAATTGGCTGATGCACACAAATAGTTAGATGCCAGACCATTATTTTCAAATTTGCTTCCTTCAGAATCCCAACAGAAGTCTCGCAACTATTGGGACACACCTTATCAGTGCGTTTGGATGTAAACAAACCGCCAACTGCAAAAAACTTAGGTGGCGTATCGGTAGCGCTTTTATCACTTGTCTGGAGCTCGAGATCCATTGGCCAGTTTATTTTTCGGTACCTTCGGGAGAAGTGTCAGAAGATGCTTCACGTATTTTCTGCAAGTAGTGCCGCGTCGTTTCAACCCCCGCCGTTCAAATAGGGGTTGTAAAGTGTTGGTGTATGTGTGTCCATCTCTGGCGACGAATCTTCCAAAGGGCTGAAGCGAATTTGGTGGAGTTTTCTTTGTTTGAAAAGTGGCGTCTTCTTCGACGATTCGAGAAAATGGTGGAGTTTTGGTGTTTTGAAATTAGCTTTGTGCTATAGTGTATAGTGTTCAGTGCTCGATTGGATACATTTTAAAGGAGGAACCTAATCAATGCTCGTCAAGCCTCCAAGTGAAAGGTAAATTGTTGAAATCAGGTTAGATTTGTAAATTTGATGCGTAGTTCTTCCATGCCTCGCAAGATATAGTAGTACCTGGTAGAAAAAATTCTCAAATACAAAAGACGTTCTTAAAATACTCTGACATTCAGGATGCGGGGCGCACGAAAAAGCAGAGTGATCCTCATTTTGTCTTGCGGAGTTTTCTTTTCACGTCGTTTAATGTCCATCCTTGTGTCTAATGTCTATCTAACAATGCTCGGATATTTCTGTAATGGTTACGGCGCTGCCAAGTTATATCTGCTTTTCACTAAATAACAGATTTTGCAGGGTGGTGAAGAATACGTCAATGTTAATTTGTTCCATTGGATTTTATTATTAGATATCCAGTAAAGGGTGGATCCAAAGATACTTTTTTGGAGTGGGGGAGGGATACGATCGGGGGTTGGTTTGAATCCAGATAGAAGTGGTTTTTTAGTATTTATTCAACAAAAAATATGACTTATTATTAAAATATTTACTTGATTTGATTTTCCTACCTATAGAATATTATAGCAGTAATAATAATAAAAAATGAAGTCAAGTTGATTGACTCAGTATTTCCCACGGATTACTGTGATACCAGTTTATTATTTTCCCATAAATTGTCTTATGCCTTATGTCTTTACTTCACAGGCCAATGGACAGCCTAGTATCAATACTACATACTTTTCAGTTTTACAACCCCCCACCCTCCAACCACCCCAATTTCATCCCCACCCAAAAAAGGTAGAAAATGATCGGGAACCCCTAAAACATCTAAAAATGAAGTTTGAGCTGTTTTCATATTTTTCGTTTTTTGATTATTGCTACGCTGCCACTGACACGATTTCTAACAACTAAACGCTTTTTGCATCCTCACCACGGTAAGTAATACTGTGCAAAATTTCATTAAAATCAATTCAACCGTTTCCTCGTTACACAATATAGCATGATCTAAAGCAATACTCGTATGTTTACACCAGAAAAATTCCAAGTCCTTTGGTTTCTGTAATAGGTAAGGCAATGTTCGGATGGACCTAAAAAGGTGATTTATGTCGCTAGGTCTTCCATCACAGGTTACTGGACAGCCTATTATGAATACAACAAATTTCTCAGTTTTTCAACCCCCAACCACCCCAATTTTACCCCCACCCAAAAAAAAGTAGAAAATGATCAGGAACTCCTAAAACGCCTAAAAAAGAAGTATGAGCAATATTTAACTTTTTTGTTTTTTGCTAATTACTCCGCCGCCCATGCACCGACTTTCAAAATTATAGGAACATTACCTACTACGACCCCACAGCATATCGCTGCACAAATTTCATCACAACCCATGCAGCGGTTACTGAGAGTAGGTGGCTAGAAAAAGGCGTACAGACAGACCGACAGACAGACAGACCGACGGAAATGAGTGACGTGGATTTTCGTTATGTAGACATCATAAAACGCCCAAAAAGTGTATTATCTCAGAATCGAAAATTTTCGCGATCACAATACTTCCCTCACCTATCGGTGTGGGAAGTAAAAAAATATGACAAAATCTACTACTGATTGAAATATAATCCAACCTGTCAATGACATTTTGCGCTTCATTAAACGTTTCGAAGCAAATGGCGACTTTTTAATAATATCAATAATGTTTTCTTGTTAAAAAATTTTAATAATAGTTCATCAATATCTAGTTTGTTCCTGCAAAGTAATTGTATTATGTAGCAATTTTGGACTTAACAAAAACAGAAAATTTGCAGAAAATGGTGTTTTGAATTTTGAAATAAAGGATTTTGTTACAGATCCATATTTTTCTGGAAATTTAAAATCTTTGGTAAACTTTGGTAAAATACATGTGAAGGTTTGAAACTTTCTTTTATATTGAAAATCGCTAACCTGTCCTCAAAATTTCAAATGAAAATTCTACATAGTTTTTGTACATCAAGCGCGTCTGAGTTATTCAATAATTATTATAGTTCGCGTTTTTTTGGTACCAAAATTTGGAAAATATAATCCTTATTACACGAATAATGAGATTATGAAATTTTGGCGCAATGTACATTTTTTTAACTGCAATTAAATGACTGGACAGAGGTTTCTCCTTGTATTATGCCACATTTTTAATTAGCACACTTTTATTACAGATCAATTTTCCTTTCAATTGAAAAAAATAAAGGCGAAGAACCACCTACTGATAAGTTCTGCCTTTTGTTTCTCACTATTGCTTTATGATTTTCAACCAAATGTGTCAAACTAGCGAATTTTATTAATTCCAGGCTCTGATTCTTTACGGAGTCGTTTTACATTATTTGTAGTCTTTCGTGAGTTTTGCTATTTTTGTGACTAAAAAAGTGCATTAGAGAGGAAACGTGATTTACAAAATAGCGAAACCACAATACGTGCTGTATAAAAAGTTCGAAAAATATTTCATTCAAATCATTTCGTCATAGACATAGGGGTTTATTTTGTAACAGCTTACGTATGGTTAAAATAAACTTAAAATAACCTTATTTTACCTGATATATGACACCTGATGAAGAAGGTATTCAGAGAAGAAAAATTACTTTTTGGATGAAAAATGGTGCTTTAAAGAGAAACCACAATTATTGGTTTTATCAAGTTCAGTGGCAGTTCCACGTTACAAAAAGTTACTATTGCTACTTTGCCGTCTGAACACAAAAAATCGTGAAAGTGGAGAACTTAGCAAAGGAACATGACTTCTGGAATGAATAAATGTTAATGCAAATACAAGGTTTTTATCAGTTTATGTTACAAAGTAAAAAATGTAATTTCTATTCGCGACGCAAAAAAGTGTGAGCCCAAGATTCTAGACTTGGGCCTGCCAGCAATTTAAATTTTAATTACTTACAAATCTGGTTGAAAATTGTAAGATTTCGCAGTAATCCTAAAAATAATAACTGCTCAAAACCAATTACCGCGATTTGTTTAAATTTTAGGTTCCTAACTTTTGGCCTGCAGTGTATATCAATAAGTCACCCAAAACCACCGACTACAAATTTAGTTGATGCCCAAAACAATATAATCTATCTCATTCCAGAAATGAATGAACTTCAGCTCATTCATAAACAGTAGTTTACACACTTTTGTATTGGTGGCGCCCTCGGTGGCGCCTTTATCAGTGTCCCAATAGGCGCGCGATCGTTCAATGCAAGGCTCTGGCTGTAACCATTTTTGACCATGTATATTAATAATTTTTGGCACAAAAACCTGATTTTCGTTTTCTTAAAACTTCAATCTAGAGAAATGTCGATCCAGATTTTAGAATAATTTTGTACAGGGTGATTAACGAGACCGTGAATTTAGTCAAAAAAACGTCAACTTTGGCAATTTTTTACTAATTGTCTATTAGGACATTTCAAAAAATACGTCGACATTTCTCTAGAGCCCTCCTTTTTCTTCATGCTCATATTTTTTTCAGGTCAGAAATCTCAAAATGAATAGTCCAAAAATGGTTACAGCTGAACCATTGCAAACAGCTCTCATATACAGGGTGGCCAATCGGGTGACGATAATAATTTTTTTTTAGATAGCCCGTACCGAGACCTATCCAAAACAGCCCCATGTATATGTACCGATTATTGATAGTTTTCGAGTTATGATTTTTTCTTGAAAACCTAGATATTTTCCAGTTTTTCCAAGAAATCGTCAAAAACAAAAACAAGAATGCTTTATGGCTTATATTTTTTTCTGCGATTATACTCAGTATTAAGCCTATTTTAATATCCAATAAGGAGAACCTGCACATCCGAAAAATAATTAAGTACAATTTGGGCCCAAAGTTTGAAATCTCTGTTTTTAGTCAGGAGACCAAAACCTTCAAAATAAAATTAAAAATACTTATGCCTGGTTCTGGAGCTCCAGTCTAATCCTAAAAACTGTGCAAGACATTGCACTTTCGAAATAATAATGAAAAAATAGCACTTATGGGGGCATTTTGCGCCGTACGTGACTGTTAAAGGTAAAAGGTGACAATTCACGAATTTCCAAAATGATTTAAAAAACTATTATTTTACTTTGTTATGACAAATCAAAGAAAAAAACTCATAACAACTAATAAACACGATAATCATTGATGTTTTAATCACTTTTAATAAAAAAATTAATACCTGTGCTTTTTGCTGTGTATACTATTGAACTTCTGCTAAATTAAGTTGTATGGAAAGCTGGCAAAGGAAAGGAATAATAAAACAACAATCTGACTTTTAATCCATGGCGGAATTACCTGGGAAGCGTTATCGTAGCATACCCCATCCCTTTTACTTCCCACACCGATAGGTAAGGGGAAGATTGTGATCGTGAAAATTTTCGATTTTGAGAGAATAGGTTCGTTGGGCGCTTTATAATGTCTACATAACGAAAATCCGCGTCACTCATTTCCGTCGTTCGGTCTGTCGCTCTGCCTGTCGGTCTGTCTGTGGGTCTGTCTGTTGTACGCGTTTTTCTAGCCTCGTAATCTCAGTAACCGCTGCATGGACTGTGATGAAATTTGGGCAGCAATATGCTGTGGGGTCTTAGTAGGTAATGCTGCTATAATTTTGGAAATCGGTACATGGGCGGCGGAGTAATTAAAACAAAAATTTCAAATATTCCTCAAACTTCGTTCTTAGGCGTTTTAGAGGTTTTTGATCATTTTCTGCTTTTTTTTGGGTGGGGGTGGAATTTGGGTGTTTGGGGGGTGGGGGGTTGAAAAACTGAAAAACTTGTTGTATGCATGATAGGCTGACTACTGACCTGTCAAGGAAGACCTAGCGATATAAATCACCTTTTTAGGTCCATCCGAACATTGCCTTGCCTATTGCCGAAAATTAATTAACACAACTGCGCTTCGCCGACATGAGCTCACAAAAAGCTACTCTGAAAGAAAGGGATGGCGTATGCTACGACATCGCTTCCCAGGTAATTCTGACATGAAATTGGAAGTCAGATTATTGTTTTATCATTCTTTTCATTTGTTAACTTTCCATACAACTTGATTTAGCAGAAGTTCAATAGTACATAGCAAAAATACTTCAAAAATCACAATTTGGGTATTAGTTTTTTTATTAAAAGTCATCAAAACATCAATGATTATCGAGTTTATGAGTTGTTACGAGTTTGTTTTCTTCGATTTGTCATAATAAAGCAAAATAATAGTTTTTTAAATCATTTTGGAAATTCGTGAATTATCACCTTTTTACCTTTAACACTCACGTACGGCGCAAAATTTCCCCATAAGTGCTACTTTTTCATTATTATTTCGAAAGTGCAATGTCTTGCACAGGTTTTAAGATTAGTTTGAAGCTCCAGAACTAGGCATAAGTATTTTTAATTTTATTTTGAAGGTTTTGGTCTCCTGACTAAAAACAGAGATTTCAAACTTTAGGCCCAAAATGTACCTAATTATTGTTCGGATGTGCAAGTTCTCTTTATTGGATATTAAAGTAGGCTTAATGCTGAGTATAATTGCAGAAAAAAATAAAAGTCAAAAAGCATTCTTGTTTTTGTTTTTGACGATTTCTTGGAAAAACTGGAAAATCTCTAAGTTTTCAAAAAAAAATCGTAACTCGGAAACTATCAATAATCGGTACACATACATGGGGGTGTTTTGGATAGGTCTCGGTACGGGCTAGCTAAAAAAAAATTATTATCGTCACCCGATTGGCCACTCTGTACATACTATAAAACGAAGAAATATCTCACCCCTTGTTGCTGGTGATGCACAGTCGCTTGCTTCTGCTGCTGTTGTTGAAGCTGCTCAGGAGCTCTCTCAGTCTGACTCAAGTGACTCTGAGTGTCGCTGTCCGGTTTGGACGGCGGCTGGATGTTCGCGTTTGAATCGAACTCATTAATGTGATGGTAATGTTGCGGTTGCTCCTGAAACTCCATTTTCCTGTGTTTGCCGAATCGGAACATGGAACCGATGCCTTTGAAGATGCCCGGTTTCTTCTTTCCTGACTTGTATTTGTTGTCTAGAGCCGCGTTCAAAGAAGACTGTCTTGGAGCCCCTCGCATGTTGTAGAACCCGTCAACCTCGCGCTCGTTGTCCATTGGACCGTCTAGTAACCAATGTTTTTTAGCGCCTGGAAATGAACATTAGAATAAAATCATTTAGCAGATATGAATACGTAATTTCTGGAAGCTTCACTGGCCCATAAGTGGAGCCACATCGGTTGAAATACAGGGTGTTCCAAAAAAAGTCGACCCAGTCTCTAGGATAGGTAGAAAACTGAAAAATAATTGGGGTTTGCTTAGCAAAAAATTCCGCAACGCCATCTGTATTAGATACAGGGCGTTGAAGAGAAAAAAATTCTACACATCTGTTAAACACATTGCATGTCTAACCTTGAAGTGCCAAAACCACAGAGTTAACATCTCAAGAGGAAGCCTAATTTAAATATTGGCCAGCCAACATCTATAGCGCTATTGCCACTCTTCTTGGTCCGCTTAAGGACCTTTCAGTTTCTTCAAAATCTGGCAGTTTCCGCAGTTTGAACACAAAGTATTTAACTGGGTATTTAACTATACATTCCAATATACTTGCAATGTAACTGATTTACGTGAAGATAATTTGTATTGATTTAATGAAATCTAAAAAAAAGTAAATTTCATAGGGGAATGTCGCAATAACTTCTAATATCTCGTAAATCTGGCAACCTACAATCGGCGTGCCCTTAAGCTGTCATGTGGCTGTCATTGTAGTTGTGGTTATTGCATGTGTCGAGATTTTTGTGATTTTAGTGTATATTTGACTGACTTTATGACTATTTGTGGTGTGAATTAAATTATTTATGAACAATATTGTCATAATTGCATGATGAGGCAACATAAAAAGTGCATAGTTTGCTGTAATAGCGACAAATCGGTGAACACTTCTTATTATAGGTGAGTGTAGGTTTTATTTTAGTTTTCAGTAGCGTAATATATGGGGATATCTGGGAACAAAAGTAACTTCACCCTAGTTTGAGGAATAATAATGGTTGTTTAATGTATGTTTTGTGCACGCATTACATTCATGTCAATCAATATGAATTTTCCAAATTCCATTTTTTAAACTATTTTAGGACGTGAAATGCAAAAATGAATGCCACATTTCCTTACAGAAAATCTATCTATGAGAATTTTATAGAACTGGATATTACCTAATGCAATTATTATATTTTATTGCTGAAGTAAAAACACGATGCAGCAATTCCAACAGGCACCTTTCAGAACGCTGTTAGATATGTTTTCAAAAGCACTTCATGGTAATAATAAATTATCAACTGTTACAATGAAATTACAATAAGGGTAACTCTCTAAATATAGCTAAATACTAATACAACTTATTGGTATCAGTTTGTAACATCACAGTAATAATTGAATCTATTAATGAACATACAATTTTAATATAAAGTCGCACACCACTGGTAATTCCCTCAAGCTGTCAAAATTTCCGTTACATGTTGGCTGGTCAGCGACCTGTGCATTTTGTTGTTTACACTCCCTCTGTAGCCAAAACTGATGACATTCGTAAGAGGTTCTGGCACATCAGTTTGTATTCATTTTTAATACTGGTTCAGCCAAAAGAATGAAAAGTGGGACTGGCTTTCAATTTCACTGAAAGTATAAAACCGAGTATAAAACCCACTGACCTGAAGACGGTTTTCCCTCGATATTCTCGAAACCATTCATAACAAAATTACGAAATTGGGTACGATGGGTAAACTTTTGACGCTGAATCTGATTCTGAATTCAGAATTTCATAATTTTAATCAGAGGCGTATCATACGGGAGGAGTTAAGGGTAAAAATAACTCCATTTTCTAAATGGTCATTTTTTTGACATTTTGATTTTAGAATATGGTATTTCAGAGATTTCTACGTAAAAATGGTCTCTTGGTACATCTCGTGCAGGGTGGATCAGTAATCAACAAAAAACAAAAAATTTCAAATATTCCTCAAATTTCTTTTTTACTGAAACATTTGTTGTATTCATAAAACTTGGTGACTTGGTGATAGTGCGTGCTTTTTAAACCTATCCGAAAATTGCCTTTGAATTTTATATCTGTGCGATAATTTAATACATACATTATACAATAATTTAACGTGTAACTTGGAAACTACTAACGTGATTGTGATGAAATTGTGACGCCGTATTACAAGCATGGAGAGAATGGTAACAGTTAGAACTCTTGCCAGTGGTGGAGGAGAAATCAGCAAAAAAAAGAAAAATATCAAAATCGCTCAAACTTGGCTTTCAGGTGTTTCAACGGTCCCTAAACTTGTCTACCTTTTTAACGAGGATGATGTAAGGAGAAACTCCAACTTTCTTGTTATCATCGATAATGTGCAGGAAGTACTGAGTCAAGACTCTTGATGCCATTTGTGAATTTGACGAGGATGTCAAATTTGATTTGTATACCGCTTGATGTCAAGTAGTCGACCGAATCCAAAAAAAAAAAAACGAATCTGAAACACTGAATACCATCTGGACCATCATGTTATATACAGGGTGTTAATCGAGGTGTTAATTAAGTATGTTAACAAACTTTAACCACGAATAGTACTCCGAAAAATAGAAAGAAAATGTCATATGAACATGGGTCCAGAAATGCTCCCTAAGGGAGCTACGCTTCTTTGCATGGGGCACACCTCGATATTCTCGAAACCATTCATAACAAAATTACGAAATAAGGTACGATGGGTAAACTTTTGACGCTGAATCTGATTCTGAATTCAGAATTTCATTATTTTAATCAGAGGCGTATCATACGAGTTAAGGGTAAAAATAACCCCATTTTCTAAATGGTAATTTTTTTTGACATTTTGATTTTAGAATATGGTATTGTAGAGATTTCTACGTAAAAATGGTCTCTAAGTACATCTCGATAGGGCTAACCGTTTTCGAGAAAAACGCATTTATTTATTTATTTACAATAGCCTGCATCGATTCAATAATTTGCATTTTTCTCGAAAACTGTTAGCCCTATCGAGATGTACCAAGAGACCATTTTTACGTAGAAATCTCTGAAATATCATATTCTAAAATCAAAATGTCAAAAAATTACCATTTAGAAAATGGGGTTATTTTTACCCTTAACTCCTCCCGTATGATACGCCTCTGATTAAAATTATGAAATTCTGAATTCAGAATCAGATTCAGCGTCAAAAGTTTACCCATCGTACCTAATTTCGTAATTTTGAATGGTTTCGAGAATATCGAGGGAAAACCGTCTTCAGGGTGCCCCATGCAAAGGAGCGTAGCTCCCTTAGGAAGCATTTCCGGACCCATGTTCATATGACATTTTCTTTCTATTTTTCGGAGTACTATTCGTGGTTAAAGTTTGTTAACATACTTAATTAACACCCTGCATTTCAAATCGTTTTTTTAAGACTAATGAATTATAGAAAAAAGTCATACCCATTTCATTTCGATGATTGGGATCAACAACAGCAGCCCTGAAGCTCTCTTCACACCCCCTACCCCTGATAACTTTGAGAGCTCCTGAAGGGCCTCGGTAGCTATAAGCTGGATCACCTTCTTCTTTCATCTGTATCTGTAAAACAATCACATTTAGCAATACACCACCTATTTTTTACAATACTCGCTTACTTCTTGGACCATTGTTTGCAACGACTCTAAACTGGAAGACTTCTTCATGCCCAAGCTCGGGCCCAGTTGACCTAGCTTGTCCGCATCTGAAATATTAATTTGTTATATTCACAGATGGACTAGAATAGAACCATGCGGATCATACAGGTTCAAAACCTCAAAATTATATCAGACACACACTAAACAATCAAAGGAATTTATCATCTATTGCAAAACATAACAATTTTGCTGGTTAAAAAATGGAGTCAAGATGATTGACTCAGTACTTCCCACACATAATCATGATACCATTTTATTATTTCCCATTATATGAAGCTATAGTCTAAAGCCCCTTGCAACTAAATTATCGCCCGCAAAAACAACATCAAACACAAAAACCCTCGTAAATAGTTTCTTGCGTCTCCCTCCTTAGGAACTAGGGCGCCACAGTTTTTTTCTGCATGCTTGAACTGGACGATGCGAAACGATCAAGAGCCTCGAACCCGTCTGAAAACGAAGTTTGAGCTGATTTTATGTTTTTGGTTTTTTGAGTATTGCTGCGATGCCACTGACACGGTTTTTCAAAAACAGAGTCGTTTTCCATTCTCGCAGCGGTAATAAATTCTCTGTCAAAATTGTATTACCATCAATTCAATAATTTCCGCTTTACGCATTACATAGAACGAAATAAAGCAAAACTCGTATGTACAGATCACAAAATTGGTTTCTGTAATAGGCAAGCCAATGTTCGGATGGACCCAAAAAAGTGTAATATGCCGCTAGGTATTTCTTCTATAGGTCAATAGATGGACTATAATGAACACAACAACTTTTTCAGTTTTACTATCCCCCAATTACCAACCGCCCCGATTTCACCCCATCCAAAAAAAAAATGATCAGGAACCCGTAAAACGCCTAAAAACAAGGTTTAAGCTGTTTTTATATTTTTAGATTTTTTTATTATTGCTGCGCCGCCACTGACACTACTTTTCCAAAATATACGCGTTTTCCGTCCTCGCTGCGGTAGTAATACAGTGTCAAAATTTTATTAAATTCAATTCAATAATTTTCGCGTTACGCAATATATAGAACGATCTAAGACAATACTCGTATGTATACATCACAAATTCTAAGTCCCTTGGTTTTTATAATAAGCAAGGCAATGTTCGGATGTACGTAAAAAGTGTATTATGCTGCTAGGTTTTACATTCAAAGATCAATGGACAACCCATTATGAGTACAACAAATTTTTCAGTTTTACAACCCCCCACCCTCCAACCACCCCAAATTCACCCTCACCCAAAAAAACGTAGAAAATGATCAGAAACCCCTAAAACGCCTAAAAACAAAGTTTGAGCTGTTTTTATATTTTTAGTTTTTTTATTATTGCCGCGCCGCTGCTGACCCGATTTTTCCAAAACATACGCGTTTTCCATCCTCGCCTTGGGAGTAATACTATGTCAAAATTTCATTGAAATCACAAATTCTAAGTCCCGTGATTTCTATAATACGCATGCAACGTTTGGATGGACCTAAAAAAGTGTATCATACCGCTAGGTTTTTCATTCACATATCAATAGACAGCCCATTACGAATACAACAAACTTTTCAGTATTACAACCCCCCGCCCCCCAACCACCCCAAATTCACCCCCACCGAAGAATAAAGTAGAAAATGATCAGGAACGCCTAAAACGCCTAAAAACGAAGTCTGAGGCATATTTGAAATTTTCCGTTTTTTGCTAATTACTCCGCCCCCCGTATAACGATTTTCAAAATTATAGGAACATTCCCTACTACGACCCCACAGCATAACGCTGCCCAAATTTCATCAAAATCCATGCAGCGGTTACTGAGATTACGAGGGTAGAAAAACGCGACAGATAGACAGACAGACCGACGGAAATGAGTGACGTGGATTTTCATTATGTAGACATCATAAAATGCTCAAAAAGCATTTTATTTCTAAATCGAAAATTAATACTCCCCTCACTTGTCGGTGTGGGAGGTAAAAATAACTTGATTACATTATACAAAGCATTGTAGGCTTGTGTTACTAAAGGATAAATGAAAGCAATTTCTAAAAAGTATATTTTGAGGTTTTGAGAACAACAAACTCTTAAAAACATAAAATGCTTACGTTCAGGATGTTCTGATGATCGGTTTACACTAATGACAGATTCCACTGAGCCAATTCGCACTAAATTAGCTGTGAAATGAGATGGAAACACAAACATATTAGCACACGTATAGCTACAAATATTCAGTTAGCACACACACACAGAAAAATGCAAACTAGCTTTATTTTTACCATAATTGATGGCACCAAAGGCATGTGGATATGTTAGTGGTTTGGGTACTAGATGGAGGTATAGAGAAACTCAGCTTGCATTCCTTTGGTGCCATCGATTTTGATAACATGGTATAGTAATGGTAGATTTTTAAATAACACGATTACAATATATATTGAAATTGCATGAAACTTTCTCTACATCGAAATAAAGAAATTGTAAACAGAGTAATACAATTTATCGCAGCAATACCACTTGTCGCGTTCAGGCGCGAATCCAAATATGAAATTCAGAAAATGTTATTTGTGAATCAGAAAGTATCACTTGTATTTCAGAAAGCATAATGATTGTGTATTATCCAGAAAAATTTATTAAACAAATAATAACATCTAACATAATTATTGAAAAGTTACATAGATCATACATAATTTTTAAGCCCAAAAAGTATTTTGAGGTACTAACACTAACGCAATACTTGCATATCTTGCAGTTATAAAGAAGCAGCATGAAAAATTGTTGTATGTTGTACTGCCCTGGCACAGTCTCCTCCAACAATCGTTTCTTTTGCCGAATCTATGATTTCTTCCAGATAAAGCAGTCTTTGTTCCACAATGCCAATTCCTCTAACTTGTGGAACCCGAAGATGAGTTTTATCATATGTCTTAATTTTCAACCATATATTTTCGATGGGGTTGAACATCGGAGAATACGGTCCCAAACGCAACAAAGTAGCTTCTGTATTATTTATGACACCTTCAAATCTTGCAAGGTGCGTTATCACATACAATCACAAAATCACCTACTTCATTTTCCATATCCTACCATCGTTGCAGTAAATTTGTTATCCAAATATTAGCAGAATTCGATGAAAAAGAGCCTCTGCGACGTTCCATTGTCACAACCCCTGCTGGAGATATTGCACCTATTAGGTGTACATTGGGACCCCTTGCAGCTGGTAAGTGTTGAACAGCTCGCACACCAACTCGGGACCGACCTCGTGTTCGACGGCAAAACAAATTGAAATTTGTTTCATCAATCCATACAATTTGTTTGCCCAGTTCATGTTCAATATATCTATTTAAGGCTGTGACATACTCCGCCCGCTTTCTCTTATTTTCTTCAGAATTCATCGAAATTGGTTGTTTATGGACTTGCTTTATTGTGAATAACCTACCTTCTAAATTATTTCCAATGGTAGATGTTGATACATTTTTACGAAAAACAAGTGCTTTAGGTTTTATATCCCCTTTCTTCAACATTACGTCCGCCCGGAACGGACCCAATGGAACGCAGTTTTATATTTAATTCCCAGAGTTGTAGCGAAAAGCACACAGTCTTCCCCTCTATTAGCATACGCTACAATTCATTCCCTGTTTTGATTTGAATATTTCTTATATTTTTGCCGTTCTACCGTGTCTCTCTCATTCACATCACTTCCGCACATGGGTCACTTAATCTCAACCAAGTTATTTAAATATGCGACACATTTTGTATGAAATAGGTGCCTGCATGGTAATAACCGAAGCATGGACACTCTACAGATTCCACAATTGAGGTTTTGAATAAAGAAAAAAATATATTTTTTTTTGTGATAAATCGAAAGATCATATATAAGTTTTATAACAAAACCGTTTTTGTTTTCTTTTTTTTCGCAATAATTCAAAAGTTATATCAAAATAAAAATGGGTTTTTGAATCGAGTACCGAAAACACGCCGACGGCTCCCGAACCCGTGTGACGTAATGATGGCGGTTAAGATGCTCCTTTGACCAACGACATCCTACATCGATACTAGATTCTAGATTCCCAGCCAAACGTGAAAATACTTGCTAGTAACTAGTGTATATTTGTTGCAATATAGCCGATGAATGAAGTTTGCAGCTCAGGACGACCTCTACGATCGAAATAAATATCTTTTTGAATGTTTGAAATCAGATTACAGATTTCAGTAAGTAAGTACCTAATCAAATATGTCTTATTGAAACTATCTGGTGCATGTTCGGCTGGCCTAGTGGTTAGAGTATTGGCTAATGGATCCGTTGGTCTGGGTTCAAAGCTCAGCCTGTCCAATTTTTTTTATTTTTTTTTATGAAATAATTCATTCATGTGCTTTTTGCACTTGTTATGTACATTTTTTTCTACGATCAACATAAATATGTTTTTGAAACAAATTCTATCAGACATATTACTTGCACTGCATAGTGCAAAAACTAAGTACAGGACGCGGTGGACAATTCAAAAAATCAGTTCAAATGGTGTTTGTCCGTCAATATCAACCGCCAATATTTTTTTTAAATGTAATAATTGGTTAATAAAACAAAATCCATTCATTTTTTAAGTTTTTAATATAAACATAAAACAAAACTCGTAATCACAACAGTCTTCTGTTTATCACTTGGTATTTTTATTTATTTAACTTTGAGCAACGAAGCTTAATAATTAAATTTTCATAAAAATTTAACAAACAAAAATATATAAACGCAATGCAAACAAACAAAATTTATTCTTCTATGAGTTTCAATGTTATAATTATCTCTACTGTACGTAGATGCTTTTCTGTTAAAATATTTGTTAGTAATTTTATCTTATATGAAATGAATCCAATTTTTTTTAATAAATTATTAATATGTACATCCCAACGTAAGTGTGAGTCTAAATATATTCCTAGATACTTTATACTTTTTTCTATGTTCGGGACTAAAAAATATAGTTTTATTTTTGTTTACTTGAAGTGCTAGCTCTTATGTAGAATAATTATACTTATAGTTTATTTATCTTATAAGTATTTATTAACAATAATAATATTAAATAATAAAATAATTATTTTAAGTTTTGGTCAAGAAGATAATTATAACATTGAAACTCATAGAAAAATAAGTTTTGTTTGTTTGCATTGCATTTTTATATTTTTATTTGTTAAATTTTTATGAAAATTTAATTATTAAGCTTCATTGCTCAAAGTTAAATAAATAAAGATACCAAGTGATAAACAGAAGACTGTTGTGATTACGAGTTTGACTTACTTTATGTTTATATTAAAAACTTAAAAAATGAATGGATTTTGTTTTATTAACCAACTATTACATTTAAAAAAAATATTGGCGGTTAATATTGACGGACAAACACCATTTGAACTGATTTTTTGAATTGTCCACCGCGTCCTGTACTCAGTTTTTGCACTATGCAGTGCAAGTAATATGTCTGATAGAATTTGTTTCAAAAACATATTTATGTTGATCGTAGAAAAAAATGTACATAACAAGTGCAAAAAGCACATGAATGAATTATTTGATAAAAAAAAAATAAAAAAAATTGGACAGGCTGAGCTTTGAACCCAGACCAACGGATCCATTAGCCAACACTCTAACCACTAGGCCAGCCGAACATGCACCAGATAGTTTCAATAAGACATATTTGATTAGGTACTTACTTACTGGAATCTGTAATCTGACTTCAAACATTCAAAAAGATATTTATTTCGATCGTAGAGGTCGTCCTGAGCTGCAAACTTCATTCATCGGCTATGTTGCAACAAATATACACTAGTTACTAGTAAGTATTTTCACGTTTGGCTGGGAATCTAGAATCTAGTATCGATGTACGATGTCGTTGGTCAAAGGAGCATCTTAACCGCCATCATTACGTCACACGGGTTCGGGAGCCGTCGGCGTGTTTTCGGTACTTAATTCAAAAACCCATTTTTATTTTGATATAACTTTTGAATTATTGCGAAAAAAAAGAAAACAAAAACAGTTTTATTATAAAACTGATATATGATCTCTTGATTTATGACAAAAAAAAAAATTGATTCAAAACCTCGATTTGTTACAACAAAATCATGACATTTGTACTGTTCAACTACTTGCGCTCGTTGATGTTGCAAGGGTAGCGTAAAAATTGTTTACTATGGTATACTGATAAAAGTTATTTTCTGAAATACAAATAATATTTTCTGAACTACATTTGACGCTTTCTGAAATCCATTTTACTAATCTGAACTACATCTAACGGTTTCTGAAATTAATCTGTTACTTTCTGAACTACAATTGGAAAAGGTGTAGAAATGGTCGTTTATGGCTTCTGGTCAGTTAGAAACTTACTTTCTTTACACTTCCTCTCCTCCCGAATCTTCTTCGACCGCTGGTAAGTGTCGGTACTCTTCGCATCGAGCGTCGCGTGCCGCTTCTCCGACATGCTCTGCCTACCGAAGGCATCCCTGGTGAACCCCTGCGGGTTCTCCAGGGACAGCTGGCTGGCGTAGGTGGCGTCCACGTTCTGGATGGTCGTCTGCGACGAGGTATCCGTGCTCTTATCGCCGCTGTTTGAGTTCGTACCGGAAACGCTGGCCTTGCCGTCCGGCTCGTGCTCGTGGCGATTGTCGGCGTGTTGGAGGTTCGAATACGGCTGCGCGGTCGTGGTCGTGGTTTTGTTCGTGATGTGGACGTTTATGCTGGAAACAATTATTTATTGATCATATGGCATATACAGGGTGAGTCAAGCTCAACGCCTCGGACTCTTGTGACCAAACGATACCACCTTTCGAAAAATCGACTTTGCAAGTATATGTAGGTCGAGTTGGGCTACATTTTAAAAATAACGACTTTTATACAGGGTTTCTAATAAAAGCCTGGCATATCAAAGTTATGTTTTTTAAATGGAACACCTTGTCTATTATTGCATATTCAGATTTCTGGGTGCATTTTAGTGTGACTTTATATATCACACATGGAACGTTAAGCGAACCGTTTAGGTGCAAATCACAATTTTGGGTATAGGTAGATGTAAGAAAAAAATTGAATATCGCAGCTATTATAAATCTTAGAGGGCTATGGCTTTGCCATGTTACTAACCATGAAATGTGTCAGCTTGCGTTAGACGGTCGAGTACCAATTGCATTTGTACTTGGAGAAATCGGTAGATCAATTAAAGAAACTTCAATCAAAGGTAACTTGATTTTTTTCAAATGGGAATGCACAATTTTTTTTATACGATCAAATGTGCAATTTGATAGGCTTTCTAATTATATCAGGTTGTGAATATCAATCTATAGTAGTTCTTATAAATTTCGAGATTTCAATGAAATCAGTGTTTTTCAATTTCCCTACCTATAAACAAACTAGCAGGCCATGAAATATAAACAAAAACCTATTCAGGTAGAAGAAAACAACTAACTTAGCTGAAAAAATACACACTAACTAGACTAAAGGGACAAGATTATAAAAATTCCTTACAACAAATCAACTCTCCCAGAAACAACTGCGATAACATATCTAAGGTCAAGGAGAAGGTGGAGTATGGCAGGAATAGATATATTTTACAGCCTACTGGCTACAGCAATTTACTAGAGGTTAAAAATTTCCAAAAAAAAAACCTGACATGAAATAAAAACAACCAGCGACTGTTGCTCCAGCACGCAACTATGTAATGGTGTGAAAAAGTACTAATTTGCGTCGAAGTCGATACCTCTGACTGGAGCCCTTCTATTTTTCAAAATCTATTAGCAATATTGCAAAAAAGGAATACTGACAAATCAGATTTAAATTTTCTGCCATTTAAGTTATGTTTTATAATTTGAACAAATTTTAATTCATTCCTTATTTTCTGCGATCTTACTAAGGATTTTCAGAACTCCAGTCAGAGATACTTTTGACTTGAGTTTTGACAGAATTGCATACTTTTTTATATCATTAAATGTGAAATTTTATTATGAAAATAATAAACTGCTTACAACATTATTTAGTAGTTTTTATTTTATTTCAAAATTTTTAATGTTTTTGTAAATTGCCAATCTCTAGTACATTACAGTAGCTAGTAGGCCGTTATAATCTTGTCCCTTTAGTCTAGTTCGTGTTTAGTTTTCAGCTAAGATAGTTGTTTTCTTCTACCTGAACAGGTTTTTGTTTATATTTCATGGCCTGCTACGTTGCTTATAGGTAGGAAAATTGAAAAACGCCGATTTGTTTGAAAATTTAAAATTAAATGAAAACTACCAGAGATTGATATTCACAACCTTATCTCATTAGAAAGGTTATCAAATTCTACGTTTATCCGTATAAAAAAAATTAGGCATTCCCATTTGAAAAAATCAAGTTATCGCTGATCGAAGTTTCCTTAATCAATCGACCGATTTCTCCAAGCATAAACGCAATTTAAATTTCATAGTCTCATCAAAGTTGACGCATTTTATGCTTTGTAAGACGGCAAAGTCATAGCCTTCCATATATTATAATCTCTGCGATATTCAATTTTTTCCAATTCCAACAAACTAGCACACTTGGGGTCTAAAGTGTTTAATTCAAGACCTACATGTACTTAAACGATTGTATCACGCTAAAAGCGTATAGTGAGACAACATATTCATTCGGTGGTCTTACCATACCACCCAGGGACATTCTAAACTATATTTTAGAGCTCGGAAATATTTTTACTGATAACTTTAACAATTTAGTTTCTACAGTAGCAATTGGAATGGCACTGAAAAGCAAAATGTCAAAAATAATTTATTCACATCCAAGTAAAGCATTTCCACATAATTAGCTTTTAAAATTGTACATACGAGTTCGTATATACTATACCATAAATTTTATAAGCTGTGGTCTCAAAAATAAGCCAAATAAACAAGACATTAAGGCAAAAATACTATACAGCACATTTGAACCAATTTTTACTTATCTACGAAATTGCTACAATATGTGAAATCATTTGAGATTCATTAGTAATAGTGTTACTAGGTTTTATTTTTGATATTCATTTATGTAACTTAGTGTATTAGCAAAATAAACGTTATGTATCTGTATGTCTAAATCGGCTGTCAATACCTATTCTTTCAATGACCCTCGTATATACGTAAAACCCAGGCGTTAGCAAGTCGCCGCTAAAAGGCCCTCGTACTTGGGCAAAAACCAACGCAAAAACTAACTGGCGCGTGCGGCCTCGGCATCGCTTTGATGTGAGATCTTCAAAGTGCCGACGGAGAGTTATCCAACTTATATATGTATTCCGTAAACTTTGGCTGAGGGCATTTCGTGTACATTCATTTTAAGTGGCTAGTGCGAGTCAATCATCAACTGACCTAATAAACAGCCGCTACTGATTACTACTGCTATTTGCTTTTTTTAAATATATTACAACAAAATTCCAATAAAAGCCCTGATGGATCGTTACATATAATTTGAATATTAATGCGGAAGTATATTCTCGTACTTACTGTTGGTTTGGTGGATTGACGACCCTAGAGCCATACTCGTCCTCTATCAGAATAGGTTCATTATTTGGCATATTTACAATGGTGCTAGTTGTGTTTCCAAAAGAGCTAGTAGCTAACATACTACTACTCCAGGTATCATGAGTAGCCTGCAAGAAAAAAAACACAATTATCTCCAATATAATCTAGAGACCTAAATAACGATTTGCAAGAATGGACCATATCTTTGAATAACGTCGATCAAATATTTTTGAAAAACGAATAGCTGTTTGATATGTACTCAGTTCCCTTAACTTTTTTTAATAGCGAGATCGAGACAAACTTGCGACTGCCAAATTATGTAGCAAAGCTTTGTTAGTTTATTATAAACATATTCTCCAACTAAAGCGACTATCGAAGTCAACATCTAAAAACGGCATCTTGCTGAATTACCCTCCATCTAATTTTGCTAGAAAGCTACAAATGAGTTTAATAGATCCAAATATCAATATTTTAGTTTTCAAGGAAATAAGTAACGACACCTTGATGATTGTGATAATTTAACATAATTTAACATACTGTAAGCAGCAGCAACGTTGATTATACTTACCTGAACATAGAGGTAGTAAACAACTAATTCTAATAGGCCGACATCTTTTCTTACGTTGTCATATTGACCACCAGATACGGCAATCATAATTGTTTACTATCGTCCGTGGTGCGAGTATACATGGTGTGCTCGCCAGCCGTACGAAATTGCGATCGCTCTGCGCATTGCGTCAGCAACGGAGATTTTTCGCGCGGAGAATTATTAAACGTCGTGATACGACGGCCTGTTTAATCGCGTTTTAGATAGAATCGCTAACGATTTTTGTTTAATTTACTTTGTATTCCTTATTTTGAGTTATAGAAGACTGAAATTTGTATACATAATGCCAAATTGTGCAACTGTCGGTTGTAAAAACCATAGTAAGATGAAAGAGCCAAATGTAAAATTCTATAAGTTCCCGAAAAATTAAAATCTCGCAATGCAATGGAGTAATGCTTGCCACCGAAAGGACGAAATTAATATGAAAAATGGTAATCATTTCACAAATTAGCATTAAACATTTATTAAAACTGAAATTTTTATGGTACATCCTCGGAAAATATTCACCTGCCGTATTTTCAATGAATAAATATGCAAAAGAAAGCAATGAATCGTGCCTACTTGAACCATTACAAGTCCAAAACTTAGTTTCGAGTAATTCTAATATCGAAACTGATGACGTGTGCTTTACTCAGGAGTTTATCAAGAACGTTCTTGTTGACAGCGATATTGTTGGGACAGAGAATGATTCAAATGATATTCATTTTTCCACCTTTACCTTTCAGAGTCCAGATTATGACCTAGATAACTTTATTTCTGAAGAACATGACCTTTTGTGTCAGTTGGGAAAAAAAATAAAATACCAGACACGATTGCCAACGAGGGACTGAAATTTATTGCCGAATATGTGGCCTACAGATTCAAAAACGAATATCCTAATCTAGCTTTGGGGGCGCAAACCAAATTTCATTCTTCTAATCGGGCCCCAGACTGGATTGAGTTTCTATCTAAAGTCAGTCTTGTATATCCAAGTGAGGAGATGATTAAAGTTCCCCGTTTTGGTTAGAGTTCGATAAATTCCATGGACAGTCGTCTTCTAAACAATCAAACATATTTAAAAAATTATTAGGGATAGACCCCAGTGGAAACCATCAAACAATTTCCTGACAAAATAATATTATATCTAATACGAATGAGAATATACGTCAGACTCAGACATTTAAACAAACAGATTAGTTTCGAAAATTGTAGGCGTAAACTTAGGAAAAAAATGAACAAATTTACCAATAAATAATACATTTTTGTAGAAAAAGTCGGTAAATTACATATTTTACACTTCTCTATAACATTACTGTCAAACTACATTCGAATATAGCACAGCAAGTCCGTAAAGCTTCACTACAGATACCAACAAATAGCGAATTCGATTTTACTGACCAAGTATAAAAGACGCACAACCAAAACAAACGTTTGACAGTCGGAGGTTACCGTAAACAAACCGCAGGAAAATTACATAGGCGTTGCCAACTCCTCAAAATTAATGTAAGACAGAATTTGTATGAATGATGAAGAAACATGCAGTAACGCAGTAGAGGTCAACATATTTATTGATTTTGCTGTAATCATTTCTGAACCATCAAAATACCGTCTTTTTTAACGTAGAATATTTCTGGATACTATACAATTAAGACGATAGTAAACAATTATGATTGCCGTATCTGGTGGTCGATATGACAACGTAAGAAAAGATATTGGCCTATTAGAATTAGTTGTTTACTACCTCTATGTTCAGTTGTTACTCTGAGAGTTTAACAGTTTTTCGAGATAGAACTCAAAAAGTGCAGTGTTTGTAACATGGGTTGCATTGGAAGAATTTTCAGGTTAGTTGGCATTACACAGCATTGTTTACAATTTGAACTCTCACTGCGAGGTCACAGCTGATCAATGTTTGGAGGCTGACGTGTCAAAGATGATGGCTTTGAGTACCCCATGCTGAAGTGGTTTGTTTACTACCTCTATGTTCAGTTGTTACTCTGAGATACTAATATGCTGCTTCGTATACTGCGCTATTAATTTTAATTACCTTGTAATAGCTCTCGTTCCTCAACTGTGGCTTACTGCAACTCCCCGTCAGTCGTTCCAGAACGGGGTTCCAGGTACGCATGCTGTTCATGATCTGACCGGTAGAGGGCGACTTCTCTAACCCTAAACCGTTCGGAGGGTTGAAAATCACCGTGTTGGTCGATCCGCCGCTAGCACCAGATTGACCGGAATTACCCGACTGACCAGAATTGTCTACCGAATCGCCACTCTTTTCATCCAATTCGTTCGCTGAACTGCTAAGACTAGTGTTGTTACTCGCGTTCAGGCGGTCCGATGATCTACTAGCACCTAGGCAAAACAGAAAACGAAAGCAATGGTGAAATATCCTAGTCTCGATGAGGAAACAAAGAAGAAGGTCTGCAAAAGCAAGGCATTGGCACCCACTCTGTGGGATTCGAGGTCGAGCCTATCTCATCATCATAGTCACAATGTCTTAACGGACATGTTGTGAACTCGTAAAATGCATTAGCTCGCCATCGTTCGCAATTTACTGTCAGTTCAGTGGCGCTCTTGAGACCCATATCTAGCAACTGTTTCGTCGTATCCACCCAGCGTGTAGGAGAACGGCCACGGCGCCGCCCACTCGGGGCGTGACCCTGAACTACAAGTTTCTCCATATTATCGCTTCTGTGAATATGCCCGAAGAATGTAAGCATTCTCATCGACACAATGGAGGATAGTCTCTTTGGATTACCGAGCTCATCCAGTATGGAAGCATTAGTTCGATGGGCGGTATAAGGAATTCTCAGCATTCTCCTCCACGTCCACATTTCAAAAGCATCTATGCAAGCTCGATCTGCCTTTTTAACAGCCCAAGTTTCCGAGGCATACAAAAATATGGAGAACACAAGAGACTGAACCAGTGACATTTTGGTAGCTTTAGTGATGTTATGGTCACGCCATATTTTAGTAAGCTTTGTCATGGCCACCCGTGCCTGTTGAATGCGCCGTCGAATCTCATTCTCACGGTTACCTGAATTGTCGATCAAAGAACCGAGGTACACAAAACTTTGAACTACCTCACAACGGCCTATTGACTTTATTTCTCGATGATTGTCATGCTCTCTATCTACGATAATAACCTTGGTCTTGTTGTAGTTAATACCAAGACCATGTGCTGCACTGTGTTGTTCTAAAACGTTCAATAGAGCTACTAGTTCTTCCTGAGAAGCAGCAATAAGGGTTGTATCGTCAGCAAATCTTAAGTTAGATATTTTGCTTCCGCCAATAGTTATACCGCCATTCCAGTTGTCCAATACCTGTCTTATCACAAATTCAGAGTAAATGTTAAATAACATCGTAGATAATACTCATCCCTGACGAACTCCTTTTCTGGTTGCTGTTTGACCAGACAGGTAACCATCAATTCTTATACGAGCTGAGCTAGACTCATAGAGTGTCTGTATGAGAAATACTAAGTGGTAAGGGACTCCCATGGAGATAAGGATTTCCCACAGTTTAGGCCACTTTACGTTAACAAACGCCTTAGAATAGTCCACAAAGCAGATAAAAAAGGGAAAATAATGCTCTATCTATTTCAATAATCTGTCTTAAGTTTAAGATCTGTTCACGCCTATCTAGTTTTCTCTATAAGAGCCTAATTCATGAACAAGTGAGACCGAAGCAGTTGAATCTTGAGCCTTGTTTGGAAAAAAAGTTTCGGATTTAGTCTAACTTCAATATGTGCTCACCTGGCGAAGCTGCTCTCCTAGCTATGGTTAGTGTAATGTGCCCAGGTACTGGCCCTTCAGTGTGTGGAATAGCGTTTTTTAACGTTTCCATTGCATCACTATTACTTTGTTGCAACAACGATATACCATTCACATTCAGCAGTTGATCGTTTGTCCTTAACCTGTTGTCTCTGCAAAAATACGTAAATTCTAACAAAATAGTAATTTTAAAATAGAATACAATTTTATTTAGGATCTAAAATTGAATGATAATTATCTACAATAAATATTAGGCATCTACCTGATTCCTGGAAAGGCAGGCCACAGTTTTACCAAAAAAGGTCTCTGTCGATACCCAAAAACGTTTGGTGAATAGAAGTCATGTTCCAATTAAATTAAAAAGTAGCAATTTCATTCATTCATCCGAAAACCAATCACAGACGACGTCGTTTCGCTTTTATTACAGCTCGTCAGTGCGATTTAGGTCTCAGATAGATGGCGAACCAATACTTTTTTAAAGTACTGCTTCCCAATATCTATATGTTGCTACTACTAGTTCCAATTAATGTCAATAGCCTGTAAAAGCTTAAGTAGCTACGCCACATTATATGTACTATAGGGTATAACTATAAAACCTTTACAAATTTTGTTTAGGTCTTTCAAATACTTCTTCTTAAGGTGCTTTGGCATATCTTAGTATAACCAATGCAGTGCGCACAAAACCTTTGAGTGTCATTGAAACACTATTGAATCTTCCTCCTTTGGATCTGGTAATTCAAGGGGAAGCTAGAAAAACTGGGTTCCGTCTCTGGAGTCAGGGTAGCTGGACTTTTATGAATCCAGGCAAAGGACATTCGACGATTCTAGCAGAGTTGCATGAGGACAGTCCTATTTTGTTGGCGAGGAGCGATATAGTTTCTCCTACGCATCGCTTCAATCGCAAATTTACGGTGGTGTTTCCGTCAAGGGAAGAGTGGGAGTCTAAGGAAAGACAGCTCATTGAAGGAGGAGGACAGGTCTGGTACACAGACGGTTCACTCGCTAGAGAGGGCTCGGGCTCGGGAGTCTACGGACCCCATACAAGACTATCACTCCGTCTTGGGGGGCACACCACAGTATTCCAGGCTGAGGTCTATGCGATACTTGCTTGTGTAAATCGTATTCGGGAAATTGACGGGTCTAGGAGGCGGATTACTATCTGCTCTGACAGTCAGGCAGCCATCAAAGCACTGAATGCTTGGAAAATAACGTCGGGACTGGTCCTGGAGAACAGGACGACATCTCAGCTAAACACAAGGTATCACTGATGTGGGTACCTGGGCACCCTGGGGTAAAGGGTAACGAAATGGCGGATCATCTGGCTAGGATGGGATCCGGCAACAGTTTTGTGGACCCGGAACCAGCCTTAGGAGAGTGGATCCAGAATCAACACTCTCTGAGATGGAACAACATCTCTGGTCATCTCCGTCAAGTTCGGGAACTATTAGCAGGGCCTGTAGAGAGAATATGACGATTTTGTCTCTCTCTGGATAGGAGTAACCTGAGATTGCTAGTAGGCCTATTAACGGGTCACAACACCTTCAGGCGTCACCTGTTCGTGATGAGGGTGGTCAACGATCCAACGTGCACGTGGTGTGGTGAAGAGGAAGAATCCTCGGCACACATCTTGTGTTGCTGTGAAACCCTGGGTTATCACAGGCAGACTATGCTGGGCTCAAGAAACTTGGAACCAACAGAGATAAAACGGATAGGACCTAAGAATGTACTTGCCTTTGCCAAAAGGGCAGGTCTTAGGAACTAGCGCGGATAGAGGCGCAAAAGGGCCCATCGTGTGGCTTATGCACCAGTCACATTCCGTGCTGGATAGCCTCTGGTCCTTATTCATTCATTCAAGGTGCTTTATCCTTGAGGACGTTGGCTATTACATTTGTCCATTTAATCTTATTTGTGGCGGCATAAATAATTCTATAGAGGTTATATTTGACCATTGTTGCAGGTTTTTGAGCCAGGAGTTGCGTCTTCTACTGGTCCCCTCTCATTACTGATTTTGCCTTCGGTGATAAGACGCAGCAGTTCATATTTCTCGTTAAAATACTGTCGGTCCAAATTATTAAAATCAAAATTATATAAAATAGGGGTAGGGGCCCACAACTATAAATCATAGCCAAAAAAGCGAATATCTCTGCTATGCTACTCTGAATATTAACAACTTCTTAACATGTTTGGCAAAATATTAAGCAATTATTGAAAGAAAACATCTAAAAGCCCAAAATATACTCTTATCTTAAAACGTAGTTTTACTATGCTAGGAATTCAAAATGTATTAGAAGTTGAGATTTGAGTGAATTTGGAGTTCAAGAAATTTGAAACAAGCGCAGACACAAGTTTCTCTCTCTATCTATTCATCTAGATCTTTTATATGCTTCTAAATGTAGTGAAAATAATGAGAATTTTTGATATGTATTCAAATACGAAGGTAGGTACTAAATTAGATATCAAGGCAGAAACTCCATTCCAATGCTACAAACAAGCCTTCAGAATCGCTATTCCCATTTTAATGAATCTATCAAGAAATTAAACTAAGGATTGAATATTAATATACAAGAATTTGTTGCAAGTTTTTGAGGTTACTGGATTGAATATTTTTAGAACCGAAGCTGTCATCTACAGGGTGAGTTTTTAGTACCGGCTCGGTCGATAACTCCACCACTGTAGGAGATAGCGAAAAAAGTTGTATATAAAAGTTGTAGTCACGGTTATGCTCCTTACTCAGAAAATATTTAGATTTATACAGGGTGATCCATAACTACATGGTGATGCAGTCATGCATGTTTTTAAATGAGGCGCCCTATATATTATTCCATATTCAAATTATACTAATGATTTCCGTTCTTCCAATCACTGTCAAACAAACGTACCGTATATCAAAAAGTAATCAATCGAAAATTATTTTCTTTACACGGGAAGATTAAAAATATTCTCTAGTTTTAAAATCGGCTATAAAAAAGCCCACGACGCATATTTGTATGGTGATGTAGAATGCAAATTCTAGATTTTCTCTCTTTTTTTAAAAGTAACCCACTATATTTTATTATACCAAAGCATGGCTTTTAATATGCTCTTTCATCTTTGTATAGCACTTGTTATGACGGAATTCATTAGTTTCTGAGATATTTCGATTTTTCTACAAATTTTAAATATACCTTCTATTTGTTTACTAAAATTTATTTGTTTTGAGAAAATACTACCAAATTTTATGTTTGCTTAACAAACAACTAAAATATAAGGCCATAATAGTACTTGAACAAGTCAAAACACTGAATTAACGAGATAATATAGGTCAAGTGTGCTGAGTAAACAATGCTATAGACATCATGCATAATTATCAAGAAGATCTATCAGGTAGGCTATGAAATATTAAACGGCACATTCCGAATAAACCAATTCTTCAATCTTTCAAACACATTTGTTTTAGAGTGCCTCCGTTCTGGATATTTCTGTTCATAGGTGATATATTCTAGAGGCAAGAAGGCAATTTCTCAAAGATATTCTCCCAAATACCCTCAATGGAAAAATTAATCTTTAATGCTGGTCTTTCACACAGTACGGAATTACTGAGCAGGTTATGAAAACTGTCAATTTTCCAAAGCCCACCTGATAATTATGCATCACGCCTACAAAATTGTTTCCTCGGCATACTTGACTTTATTATCTCGATGATTTAGGGTTTTGACTTCATCATATACTATCATGACCTTATAATTTGGTTGTTCGTTAAATAAAAAACAAATTCGATAGTACTTTCTCAAAATAAATGAATTTCAGTACACAAATAGAAGCCATATTTCAAATTTACCGAAAAATCGAAATATCTCGGAAACTGATTTACGTAGGTACAACAACTGCTATACAAAGATGAAAGAGCATATTAAAAGCAATTCGTTGGTATAATAAAATATTGGGGGTTACATTTAAAAAAAGAGAGAAAATCTAGATTTTGCATTATACATCACCTTGTATACGAATATGCGTCGTGGGCTTTTTTTGTAGCCGATTTCAAAACTAGAGGATATTTTTAATCTTCCCATGTAAAAATATAATTTTTTATTCATTACTTTTTGATATACAGTACGTTCGTTTCACAGCGATTTGGATATAAAAATGATCATAACTTTTGAAACACCCTGTATAATGTTATAATACCTTTATATTGTGAGAAGAGAAATTATTAGTAGAATCAAAATATGGGATAATATATGGGGTGTCTCATTTAAAAAAAATGTATTTTTGCATAACCACGTAGTTATGGATCACCCTGTATTAATCTAAATATTTTCTTAGCAAGGAGCATATCCGTGGCTACAACTTTTGGGTACAACTTTTTTCGCTATCTTCTACAGTTGTGGATTTATCGACCGAGCCGGTACTAAAAACTCACCCTGTATATGAGCAATGTGAGAGGTATGTTGGGGATATTTATACACGAATATGCAAGTTAGGTCGAAGATGCGCTGTCAAAAAATACCTTGAAGCTGCTCCACCGCACATAACACCTTTGATGAAGATCCCCAAGTCTTTGCTCCCACTGGTTTTGCCTTTGACGCTAATTCCTAGCCCCGCTTTCTCTGTATCGAGCACTGGAATATTGAAAGTGAGGATTTCGCGATGTTTCCACGGAAACACCATCGTCTCGTCTATCTGATCTGGAGGCTGAAAAGATTTGCCTGGTAAGAGGTGTATAAACATGCGGCAGATGTGGTGATAAATATTTATCATAATCCTAATGACAGTTTGTGGAAGTGGAACGATAAAAACCACTGTCAGAATAGGGTACTTGCAGAGGTCGTGAAATCGTCTCGGGAGTATACATAGCGTAAAGAAAACCATATCAAGAAGCAGTAGGAAACCATATCAAGAAGCAGTAGGAAACAAAAAACATGATTTTACTGACGACCAAAAAAATAGATTTGCAAAATAAAATAAAGATATATTCAAATTTTTCCACGTGACTTAAAACAAGGGCTGACGTCACAAGCATCTTATCGATATCGACAATCGATACTGCTACAGCGCAGGTCAGTGAGATTCAACTGCAAACTAGAGATGATCTCAATTCTTTAACAATGCGACTCAATTTATTGATACTCAAACATATCTGAAACAGGCAATTAACCAGTAGCATTTGCGTTGCAATACATTTTTATATCTGATAGGTATCACAGTTCATCCTGTTTGTGACCGAGATCCGCAACTAATCGAAGCCATCATTTTACTTCGGCGCATCCCATTATGAATGAATCCAAAGATAGAATCTAATTCAAGCCCATCTCTACAAAGTGAATTAGTAATCTAGCCTAACTTTTATTCTTTTGACTTTTTCACTTTTGTGTGTGACTGTGTTTTGTGGTTATAATGATCGATGTCAAAATGTTAGGTTAGCACTGGCTATCGATATCGAATATCAATACTTTACATCCCATCACTATAGGATATCACTGACGTCAGAGGTTGTTTGCGCGGCATTTTCCGGCATTTGAAATAATTTTTGGAATATCTCTCACAGCCGATTCCAAAAAACCAAACAAGTGATTTTGTCATGTTTACTAGGCTCTAAGGAACGCGTAAACGACATAATATTTTTTTCTGCAAGTACCCTATTGAGATTGAAATGAACTAAGTAGATCACAGGTATGAGTGGATATATTACGGTACATATTTTAAATTGTTGTTAATAAATTATTAAGTTATTACATGGATATTAACACGTTAAGCCCTATGTGTACCACAGACAGGTTCTTAGTTGTCCATGTGGACCAATAGGGCTGCAGTAAATGTCTGCGTTTAAACCGCTGTGACTGTCTCAGAGCCAATTTCTTATACGGTGTTGAAATCATCCGGTCCGTGGTAAACAAAACATTTGCTTGGTCCGTTAAAATCATTTATGTAAAATAGTTCACTTCGTCGCAAAATTGATGTTAGGTAAACGTCATGAAAGAGATGTTACTTTATTTCAGCAGAAGTAGAACTTATAGTACAATAATAAAATGTAGTTGTCCGAATTATTTATTTTAGTTGAATCCAAAATTATACAGCAGTCCAGAGCACTAACACAAATAACAGATCCACTACTTCACCAGATCCATCTACTCTACCAAATCACTAATCTACTATTTTATACAGATACTACTCAAAACAAAAAAACTAAATCAAATACAAGAAAATTATATGTACAGTCGACTCTTTTCAAGCATAACTAGTATTCAAAAGCAAATGTTTAAATTGTCCTAATTCAAAATCACATATCTCACTAGTAGAAACGTTTTGAGTGCCAAATGGCCGATTATGTTATGCGCCCTATTTTACCGTAAGCTTGGCTGTTACAGGACTATGAATTTCATATAATGACCTGGATGTGTATCAATATTAAACCTCTTTCATTAGACATGCTATTCCATCTTTTAAAAACTCTTATATGTAATATTATGATACAGTGTAGCCTCATTTAAGAGCCCTCAAAAATCGACAATTTCTTGTTCCTAACAGCAAAATACTGATAGTTTTCTGTTCTAGTCACCGGGGATTTAAATATGGTTGGCTATTCTGGGATATCAGTCATCCGACTACTATTTTTTACGAATAAACCTTAATCACTTAATCTTATGATAGAATAGGGTACTTGCAGAGGTCGTGAAATCGTCTCGGGAGTATACATAGCGTGAAAAAACCATATCAAGAAGCAGTAGGAAACAAAAAACATGATTTTACTGGCGGCCAAAAAAAGATATTTGCAAAATAAAATAAGGATATTTTCAAATTTTTCCACGTGACTTAAAACAACGGCTGACGTCACAGGTATCTTATCGATATCAAAAATCGATACTGCTACAGCGCAGGTCAGTGAGATTCAACTGCAAAGTAGGGATGATCTGAATTCTTTAACAATGCGACTCAATTTATTGATACTTAAACATATTTGAAACCGGCAATTAACCCACTAGCATTTTCGTTGCAATACATTTTTATATATGATGGGTATCACAGTTCAACCTGTTTGTGACCGAGATTCGCAACTAATCGAAGCCATCATATTATTTCGGCGTATCCCATTATGAATGAATCCAAAGATAGAACCTAATTCAAGCCCATCCCTACAAAGTGAATTAGTAATCTAGGCTAACTTTTATTCTTTTGACTTTTGTACTTCTGTGTGTGACTGTGTTTTGTGGTTATAATGCCAAAAGGTTAGGTTAGCACTGGCTATCGATATCGAATATCAATACTTTACATCCCATCACTATAGGATATCACTGACGTCAGAGGTTGTTTGCGCGGCATTTTCCGGCATTTCAAATAATTTTTGGAATATCTCTCACAGCCGATTCCAAAAAACCAAACAAGTGATATTGTCATGTTTACTAGGCTCTAAGGAATGCGTAAGCGACATAATATTTTTTTCTGCAAGTACCATTTGAGCAAATTGATAATTAGTATTTGAAAAATTATGCGTTTGCGACAAATACATTTTAAAATATAGGAAGAATTCCAGTACTACAGGTTAAATTATCAATTCGAAAAATAAACAAAAAACACTACCGATCTGATATAGGAAAAACACAATAATATATAAGAGAGTACGTTTTTTTTCTAACGAATTCTCATCCCCAGACTTTATGAAACAGGTGGACCTGCATTCCTAACAATAAAGTTGTACTTAAATGATGTGACAAAATGATTAAACGAAAAGCCCGTAGTTAAATTACTATTATTAAAAAATTAGCTAACTAACATACCTATATATCTGACCAGAAATATACAGCTCTTTATATTTCTGATGTAAATATAACAAGTTTGAGAAGCTCTTTACAAGCAACCCGTGATTGAGATTTAACAAACCGAAATGTCGTGAAAACTATGTTGTTTCGAATAAGTAAGAGGTGTCCAAGAAAACCTTCCATAGCAAAATACTCATTAGCACAGCATAATGATTAATTTTAGGTAAGAATAGCTCAAATTTAATACCTTGTTTGCGTCTGTTAGAATTATATTTGGTGGATTATAAGGCAAACATATTTAATGTGGACTCCGTGTAACGCAAGGCCCGGTTAATATTTATTCTTGATCTAGCAAACGATAAATATAATTCCAATTCAGAATAATTGGGCCTTTAATGCAGCATATTTTTTGGATCAATATACAGGGTGTCCAGTTAGTGTGTAATTCTTTGATATCTCGCAAAGTATACCTGATAGAAGAAAATGTCAAATTCAAAAGTTATTTGGTTACCTAAGACGCATATTCTAAAAATATTTTCAAATATACAGGGCGTTGCGAGAAAGTAGGATAGTGACCAACTTAATTTTTTTATATGGAACTATAACTTTTTCTTAAATTGCTCTAGTTTCCATCATTGATCTCCATTTAACCCTAAAATATTTTTGGGATAGGTTGCGACGATGCCAAGTTATAATTTATTTTCTATTAATTTCCGGATTTGCAAGGTCGCAAGTAATACCTCCAAATTGATATATTCCTTTAACTTTTCTTAATAATATTATACAGCGAGTTACTTGAATATTAGTTTGGATGTTACCAGCAATTTGTATCTAGAGGGTGTTTTTGGCAGTATTTTAAATTACAGCAACTTGAAGATCGTTTTACTTTGTTTTTTTAAATGTAACACCCTGTATGGTTTATTTTAAATCGAAATACCTACTAATACCCTATCTCGCCTTGTAATATTTTTTTTCGCGCTTGCGGCATTGCCAAGTTATAAATTATTTTTCCAAATTTTTAAACAAATATCCCCGATTTTAATTTATTTTAAACAGAATCCTCTACTTATTTTTATTGCAATGAATTGCACACGTCGAACTTAGTAAGATGTCACAATTTTAAAATTTTGTTTCTATTAAGTACTGAGATACGGCAACACCGCTTTTTCGGTAAACGGTACCGGGACGCTTAAATATTTCCAAAACTGCCACAGCTAGAGAGGTGAAATTCAATACATGGAGGTTTTTAAACATACAGAATTCAAAAACGCTAACATCAGTTTTGTCAGATTTACCAATTTTACGTCATAATTTTGAATGGAATGCCCTATTTATGAAGTCTAACGTAAAAGTGGTAAATCTGACAACACTGATGTTAGTGTTTTTGAATTCTGTATGTTCAAAAACCCCCAAGTATTGAATTTCACCGTTCCAGCTGTGGCAGTTTTGGAAATATTTAAGCGTTCCGGTACTGTTTATTGAAAAAACGGTGTTGCCGTATCTCAATAATTAAGAGAAACAAAATTTTGAAATTGTGAAGTCTTACTAAGTTCGACATGCGCAATTAATTGCAATAAAAATAAGTAGATGATTCTATTTAAAATAAATTAAAATCGGGGATATTTTTTTTTACTTCTGTGTCATCGGCATCGACTACTTTGGTCATTAGCCTAATCGGGGATACTTGTTTAAAAATTTGGAAAAATAATGTATAACTTGGCAACGTCGCAACCGATCCCAAAAATATTTTAGAGTTGAATAGAGATTAATGATGGAAACTAGAAGAATTTAGGAAAAAGTTATAGTTCCATATAAAAAAATCAAGTTGATCACTATCATACTTTCCCGCAACACCCTGTATATTTCAAAATATTTTTAGAATATGCGTCTTAAGTAACCAAATGACTTTTGTATTTGACATTTTCTTCTATCAGGTATACCTCGCGAGATATCGAAGAATTACACACGAACTGGACACCCTGTATATACTATATTCCATATATCATAGGCACCCTGTATAGTAATGTTCGAGAATCATGATAGTCCACTGGATGCTATTTTTCACTAAGGAAACATATCTTTGACAATATTTTTGGACAAAGTTAGCAATAATCGGAGTTAGGACCGGTTTCTCAATGTCCAGTTAAATATTTATCTGCAAGATAACAGAAACTGTTAGACAAATTGTTTAAACAATTGAAGGCTAAACTTACGAAGTCACGTAAATCTTATCTGACAGTTGTATCCATAGCAACGCCATCTGGCAGATACCTATCTGACACTTTAACTGGACATTGAAAAACCGGCCTTAGAATAGCAGACGAGCACAACTCTTTTATAAATAGAGTAACCCGCTCAACTATCGCTACAACAAAAGAAAACTAATATGAAAAGAAAACAAAAAAGGGCCAACAGAGAGGTATAGATATTTACATTTGGCCTGCCGTGAATGGCGGCGGCAGCCTGCTCCTGAAATCTCGACACGATTTCGGCCACCGACCCCTTAGAATCAGGGCTCCTTTGGTTACGTAACGCCTGCAGATGGGAGTGAGGCAGCGGTGGCACGCTCGGCGGGCATTCCTCATCATCCTCCTCATCCTCTTCCCGCTCCTCGTGAGGGTCCACAGCCTACGTGGACAAACAGTGATACAGACAACACACTAATGTGACAGTGGCGCAGGGTGACGCAAACATACACACTAAGCGTGACGGGTGATTGTGAGGTTGCGTGGGATGGTACCACAGAGTTAACATCTCTAGAGGGAGCCTAATTTGAATATTGGCCAGCCAACATCTATAGCGCTATTGCCAGTCTTCTTCGTCCGCTTAAGGACCTTCCAGTTTCTTCAAAATCTGGCAGTTTGCGCAGTTTGAACACATGTTCCTCAAAGTATTTAACTGGGTATTTAACTATACATTCGAATATACTTGCAATGTAACTAATTTACCTGAAGATAATTTGTATTGACTTAATCAAATCTCAAAAATGGTAAATTTCATAGCGGAATGTCGCAATAACTTCTAATATGTCATAAATCTAGAAACCTACAATCGGCGTGCCCTTAAGCTGTCATGTGGCTGTCATTGTAGTTGCCGTTATTGCGTGTGTCGAGATTTTTGTGATTTTAGTGTATATTTGACTGACTTTGTGACTAATTGTGGTGTGAATTGAATTATTTATGAACAATATTTATAATAATTATAAATTATAAATTATATAAAATTAAAAAAAAAAAAAAAAAAATTGCATGATGAGACAACATAAAAAGTGCATAGTTTGCTGTAATAGCGACGAATCGGTGGACACTTCTTATCATAGGTGAGTATAGGTTTTGTATTAGTTTTCAGTAGCGTAATATATGGGGATAAGTGGGAACAAAAGTAACTTCACTCCAGTTTGAGGAATAATAATGGTTGTTTAATGTATGTTTTGTGCACGCATTACATTCATGTCAATCAACATGAATTTTCCAAATTCCATTTTTTAAACTATTTGAGGACGTGAAATGCAAAAATGTATGCCACATTTACTTACAGAAACTCTATCTATGAGAATTTTATAGAACTGGATATTACCTACTGCAATTATTATATTTTATTGCTGAAGTAAAAATACGATGCAGCCATTCCAACAGGCTACCTTTCATAACACTGTTAGATATGTTTTGAAAAACACTTCATGGTAATAATAAATTATCAACTGTTACAATGAAATTATAATAAGGGTAACTCTCTAAGTATAGCTAAATACTAATACAACTTATTGGTATCAGTTTGTAACATCACAGTAATAATTGAATCTATTAATGAACATCCAATTTTAATATAAAGCCGCACGCTACTGGTAATGCCCTTAAGCTGTCAAAATTTCCGTTACATGTTGGCTGGTCAGCGACCTGTGCATTTTGTTGTTTACACCCCCTCTATAGGTGTTAACTCTGTGGATGGTACTATAGGGTGCCTCAATAAGAACGATAGGAAAGAAAAATTAAATAATACAACAACAGTTTGAGATATCAAATTGATTTTGGCTTTATTTTGAAGCTACATCCCTGACATTATGTATGGAATAGAACATCATTCAAATATTCGCCTTGGGCTCGCTGGCAGTGCTTCAAGTGGTCGGTCCCATTTCGGATGACATTTTTGAGCATTTGCGGCGTTATGGCGATGATGGCTATTCGAATATTGTTTTCGAGGGCATCCAAAGTGGCTGGTTTGTTGCAGTAGATCAACAATTTGACATACCCCCAAAGAAAATAATCGAGAAGTGTCAAATCACACTATCAATCAATGAACGCTCGTCTGGTGATGATCCAGTCGCCAAACTTCTGTCGAACAGCTTCGAGCGTTGCGTCGCTTGTGAGGCTCGTCGCTTTATCCTGTTGGAACCACATGTCGGTAATATCGATGTTGTCGAGCTCTGGCCACGGAAATTATTCCAACATCGCTCGGCAGTGTGGCCCATTGGTTGTAACGGTGTCTCCTTCCTCATTTCGAAAGAAATAAGGATCGATGATGCCGTCATGCCACAATCCGCACCACGGGTTCAATTTTTTCGGGTACTAGACCACTTCTTAGGTCATTTGTGGACTGTTCACACCCCAGTAACGACAATTCTGCTTGTTGACACAGCCACTGAGGTAAAAATTGGCTTCGTCTGAGAAGATGATTTTTTGGCCAAAATCATTATCTTCGTCCAACATTTGTAGCGCCCAATTTACGAACTCATGGCGACGGCCTATGATCATCCAGCTTCAATTGTTGCGTCAGCACGATCTTATATGGGTGCAGTCTCAAATCCAAACGCAAAATTTGCCGAGCTGTCTCTTGGGAGAGGCCCAATTCCGCGGCTAGGTGTCGATACGACAAATTTGGGTCGTGATGAACACTGGCCACTATGGCGGCGATATTTGCTTCACGTCGACGAGTTCGCATTCGGGTTGGTTTCTTTTGGTCCAATAGAGTGTACTCACGCTCAAACTTTTCCACGGTGCGACGAATTGCCTGCTCACTGATGCCATGATGAGGGCCGAGTTCACGACGAAATGCGCGTTGAGTATTTACAATTGAGCGGAAATTCCCGTAGTACTTTTTAATAATTTTCAAACGATTGGCAAGCGTGAAACGATCCATGATGAATTGTCAAACCTTACTGAATATTTTAACAACTGGATGGCGTTGGTACCTTTGACAGCTATCTAGATATCCCTATTAGAAAACCTATCACTTCTATTAGGGCACCCTATAGGAGGATGTATAGATACAGTGTAACTCAATAGACAGGTAAGATATTTACTATCAAGGTTTATTATAATATGAAGATGCTCTGCGGCTTAAGCTTAATTCACATGCCGTAGTCAATTTACAATGGCCACGCCGTACTTGGTATCATTGTCATTGCCAGTTCCGCTATAACGGCACAAGTACTTAATCTGAGGTTACAGTTGTCTCAATCTAAAAGCTGCGGTGAGGTCTCGCACATTTATATACCTTGGAAATATACTTGCTTTCTTTTGAGTTACAAGACAAACATGCTGGTAATAGTGGCAACACAAAAGCTTGCATTACAATATGACGAGAAACAATACTTCGCTCAAATGTAAAAACAAAATATCGGCTCAAGCGTTGGTTATTTTTCTAATACTGGTTTAGGTTTATCCAAGGACGTTCTTTTATTCATAAAAAAAAAGTTGATTCTATGATCGCTTGACTCCATTTGTATAATACTCATATTAAACTGAACTATTCGAAGTGCGCAAAAATAAACAAACTCAAAAAATGCATTTGTAATTTTGAGAATTGCATATAATGTAGGTTTATACGTATCATCTTTGTAAACATGCTCACCCAGGATTATTAAAGTAATAAAATATACAGTCTTTTTAAGTTTCTTAAGACAACTTTTGGATACCTTTATTCGACTTTGTAAAGTCTCCTAATCGTTAGTCATTAGCTTTTAATTATCCCTGTTTTGCTTTTGCTAATGTTTACTAATTATACTATTAGGCTTACCTTGAGCTACCAATATTCTACATGGTAGTCGTTAGTAGGTACTGTTAATTATCTGATTAAGCTTCGCTGGATAATTGAAACTGAATGAAATTTGAATAGATATAGGCCCGATTTTATCAACACGGGCATTTTAACAAATGTTTGGACCAATCAGAGCAGCCCATTCAAGAACTTGCATCTGTCAAAGTTCCCTGAAAATTATTGATTTCTCTTGATATTTACTTCAAAAAGGTGAAAAAAGACATGCTTCATATATAATCAACCATTGTGAACTCTCTGGTATCTTTTCAACTCTGATTTTCCATCCTAAATGGGTAAAAACTTGCATTTTCCTGTTAAACAAAGAGTTTAGCAATTGCTAATCTCAACCAATCAGATCCTACAAAACCGACACATTTGATCACTGGATAAAATGCTCTGTTAATTTAATGATGATGATGACAAGAAATTCAAATTACTGCATTATTAAGATAAAACAATGATTTACAATCGATAATAATTATAAATACCTCCAATATACCTTTTTATTATAGTGAAAAAGGGTAAAAATAATATTTTATTGCATTTCACAAAGCTATTATAGACACACACGATGCAAGCGTGCATTACTGGTTGCCTATCCTGCTTAACAGCAAAGCCTTGCGTTCTGGCAAAAGTATAACGTATATCCCTAAACGTATATTCCTAAACTAGAAACCTTTCGTATAGTCAGAAAGTGAATAAGGTGCTTTAAATAAATGTGTTTCTGCGCTACCGTGCCTTTTACGCAGTGCCTACAATCTTTACATCCTCTGTGAATATATCTATAAGAAGGTCTATTCTATAACAAACATGCATTGAGTCTATAATCAATCTGACTGCAATTGCAATTGGTAATTATACAATAATTATAAGGTAAACATTAAAAATCTAGCATTAATTTGCAAATCAATCACTTTGTTCTGATTTTCTGCTATGATTTTGATCCATGAATTCTAAAATATTTTTAATGAAAGTGTCATCCAGCTTTGACGTTTTGTTTCCAATATTGATAAAATACTATTGGATGATACGTATTGACCTAGTTCGCAATACCCAATAGAAAGCTTTGTCAAAGTCTTTGTTAAATTAGCATGTCGATAAAATCGGGCCATAGAATAGCAAAAAAAAATCCTTTTATTTTTAACAGAAATTTGCGTGTTTCTAATGCCCTTTGATCACAGAAACAGTATTAGTACAATTTTTAATTTAAATAATGTACAACTTAAGGGGCGCGGTACCATAAAAATGGTATACTGGCTCAAATGTCACGCTTTTTGTTCCCAACATAAAGGATTATTTTTGTAACTAATGATTTTGGTATACATTGGAAGCTTAGTACAATGGAATTAGTACAATAATAATAAATAGCCAAAAATAACGGTTCCTTAAAGTGTTGGAAGCATATAATGAAATTTGAACAAGGAGAACTAATCTAGTTTTAAAATTATCATATATTGTGCTAAGGTACATTAAAAATTCAAAAATGTTGATTAACCAGTTATTGATACAAAGTTATTTCAAAAACAATACTTTGTATATCTGTAGTTATAAAATAATCCTTCCTTTAGACATCCTTTACCTTCAGTATTTAGGGAATGATATAAACCAATATCGCACCGATTATATAGTCAAATAACCAACAACAGCATAAGCAAATTGATTGGACTTTGATCTCTCATGGTCCTCTATGTTCACAATAAATCAACTGAAGGGTTACAAGTCTCTTCTCCAATAATTACTCTATATCACTTGCACATGCACTACTACTGGGAAGTATAAACATTCTTCTAATATGCTGAGATAAAATATATTAAATGATCAAGATTATATTGCACTTACAATGATTCTTGGTAGCGTGTTCTCCACAACGTCCTCTTGCCTGGACACGACGATTTTCACCTTACTCCCCAACGGCAGACTTTTCAGCAGCGCCACGGCATCACTTTGCGTTTTGCCGGTCATCTCGACGCCGTTCACCTCTAGCAATCTATCTCCGATCTTCAATCGACCATCCTCTATTGCAGGCCCCTATACGAATAATGTAAAAGTTTGTGTTTGTGTTTTGAGGCACGATCACAGAGTAACAACTAAACACAGAGGTAGTAAACAACTAATTCTAATAGACCAACATCTTTGATACGTTGTCATATTGACCACCAGATACGGCAATCATAATTGTTTACTATCATCTTAATTGTATAGTATCCCGAAATATTCCATTCTACGTTAAAAAAGACGGTATTTTAATGCTTCACGAATGATTACTGCAAAATCAATAGATATGTTGACCTCTACTGCGTTACTGCATGTTTCTTCATCATTAACGCAAATTCTGTCTTACATAAATTTCGAGGACCTGGCAACGCCTATATAATTTTCCTGCGATTTGTTTACGGTAACCTCCGACTGTCAAACGTTTGTTTTGTTTGTGCGTCTTTTATGCTTGGTCAGTAAAATCGAATTCGCTATTTGTTGGTAACTGTAGTGAAGCTCTACGGACTTGCTGTGCTATATTCGAGTGTAGTTTAACAGTTTTTCGAGTTGGGACAGTGCAGAGCAGTGTTTGTAACATGGGTTGCATTGGAAGAATTTTCAGGTTAGCTGGCAATGTTTGGAGGCTGAAGTGTCAAAAGATGATGGCTTTGAGCATGCCATGCTGAAGTGGTTTGTTTACTACCTCTATGTTCAGTTGTTACTCTGAGGTCACGATCCTAATTTGGTACTGCGCGCACTTCAAACAAACATCCTATTTTATCAATATGACGACAAATTAAAATTGATTCAAACAACTCAAACACGATACAAGGTCAAAAGCAAATGTTGCACCAAAACCCGCGAAAAACGCATTCATATAAAGTGACACATTTATGTGAATACGACAAGTGAAATTTTTAAGCTATTAAGGGTCTAGGGTATAGCGCGCGAAATTGAGAATCCAAGAAAAGACGTATTTCCGTGTTAGCGAGGAGGCGTGGCCGCCTGTTCCATTTCTCCAGTGTGTGTGTCTAAGATGAGGGCAGATAAGTCCAAAAATCCAAAGGTAAGGTCAAACGGTCCAAAGCTAAGGACCGAAGGTCACTATGAAAATGAATTTCGCATTTCCAAGCTCCTAAAGTTACCTTTAAACTTACAGTAATTACTCAAAGAGCAAATTGAAGAAGAAAGCTTGCGCTTGTGCAGCTATTTAGCCTTTTTTTGATATCGTGTTTGGTTGTTAAATTACAGGCATTTATAGAATGTATGATTTTGCATTGCGAGTTTTTTTGCACATTAAAAAACTTTTTTGAGAAAATCGAAAATAGTTAGTTAAGGTCTTAACTATCGCCTTCTGCAATATTATATATGTAGTTTGAAAACAGAGTGTGTTTACGTGGCAAATACGTATGTATAAATGTGTGTATCCAGGCCCCTTAAAAAATACAATGTTCCTAACTCTTACCCACAATGCTTAAAAAATGACTGCTAAAAACTAGTCGTATAAAAATTAATCAAATCCTGCCTAATAATTGTTGCATGTACCTTACACCCAGATAAAGCTTTAAATTTATCTTATGACCTAATAAATTCTATCATTACAAATTCAGCCTATTTAAAATTATAAATTGGTTGACAACAATTTAAAATTTGAGTTTGAAGCAGAGTGATATATTGCTTGATCAACTTCTATCCTACAATGTTTTGTATTGGATTTTCAGACAACAATAAACATTTTGCATATAAAATAAATTTTATGTATGGCATATGATACACTGTGATGAGTAATCATCTATACTTCCCTAGAAGTCTAGATTATAGTCAAAGTACCTAAAGCCTGGTGATTATTTGTTCTTGATATCTTGCCTTTTCAGGCACTCATACAACCTTTTCCTTAACGACAGTTTATTCGTGAATTGTTAGAATTAAAAAGTGACATATATTGTCAAACAAGGAAACAAGTATTATATTTTATATTTCCAAGGTTACGCCAAGTAGTGCAGGTTCTTGAGGCGGGATTTCTTGGCACCTGGTAATCTCTCTAACATGTCTGATAAATAATATTCTGAACTGATAATGATCTCAGATTTTGAAAATTGAACAAATAAAAAAAAACTGCTAAAAGTAGACAGAGACGTAACAGAATGATTCTGAACCAAATATTGCAAAAAAAAACATAAAGATGCGAAAAATAATGTGATATACGTAAATATGCACCTGAAAAAACACTATAGTAGTAGTAATTTAAAAAAGTCTGATGGTCAGAAACTCCAACAGTTCATTTTTTTGAAGTCTACTAAATTACGCCGGTCAGGTTAAAACTACTACTATTAAAACACACATATTTTATGTCCAGCGCGTAATTCAACAAACTATTTTTCATGGAAAATGATCGTAATACAACACTTACCATGGCATTGATATTTTTGATGTAAATAGGACACTTCCCACCAGCAGGATTGTCCCTGGTCGTAATACTGAATCCTAAGCCATGAGGCCCTTTGGTTAGCTCGATTTCTAGTTTCCTTCCTATTTTTCTAGTATTTGCAGTAAGCAGTCCCTTTAGGTTTTTTGATATTGCAGGCACTTTTTTGGTGGGAGATACTGTAGCTACTTTTGTGTTTGTACTTTCTGAAATTTAATGACAGAAATTAAAATATTATCCAAAATTAATATGCATGGTCAGACAGGATCGATCTCGAAAATTAATTTAGTGATGTTATGGTCACGCCATATTTTAGTAAGCTTTGTCATGGCCAGCCGTGCCTGTTGAATGCGCCGTCGAATCTCATTCTCACAGCTATACCTGAATTGTCGATCAAAGAACCGAGGTACACAAAACTTTGAACTACCTTACAACGGCCTATTGACTTTATTTCTCGATGATTGTCATGCTCTCTATCTACGATAATAACCTTGGTCTTGTTGTAGTTAATACGAAGACCATATGCTGCACTGTGTTGTTCTAAAACATTCAATAGAGCTACTAGTTCTTCCTGAGAAGCAGCAATAAGGGTTGTATCGTCAGCAAATCTTAAGTTAGATATTTTGCTTCCGCCAATAGTTATACCGCCATTTCAGTTGTCCAATACTTGTTTCATCACAAATTCAGAGTAAATGTTAAATAACATCGGAGATAATACGCATCCCTGACGAACTCCTTTTCTGGTTGTTGTTTCACCAGACAGGTTACCATCAATTCTTACACGAGCTGAGCTAGACTCATAGTGTTGCTGTATGAGAACTACTAAGTGGTAAGGGACTCCCATGGAGATAGGGATTTGCCACAGTTTAGGCCACTTTACGTTATCAAATGCCTTAGAATAGTCCACAAAGCAGATAAAAACGGGAAAATAATGCTCTCTGGCTTTTTCAATAATCTGTCTTACCATGCATGGATGTATAGATATTGCCCGGTGTACTGCATTAGAACAAAGATGGTGATAAACGACATCTTCAAAATAGGGTTGAGCACTGTTTCTGCGCCGCAAAGCCAACAGTTCATGAGATTCTGTTTCCGCGTCAAGATATGTGAAGCGTTTTGCAGTCTGTTGAACAAAACTGCATATACTTACGTTTTTGCTCACATTCTACCATGGACATATTTTCTTTGTCATCTGGAAATTTTGGATATATAGGTGGTGGAGGTTTCCGAAGTCCTTCGGATCCGGAAGCCTTGATAACTTTCAGTCTTAATTCAGGAGAAGTAAGGGAAAGTTTAAATAACTCTTGAACCCTAAAAAGAAAAAAATATGTATCTCGCATAGGTGGATGAAGTATGGTGATCGAATACTTTTTACGGTATTTGCATCATTTTTTTTTATAACTGAGCAGACCGGGCAGGCAGAGCCTAAATACCAGAGTACCGCGGCTGCTGTGAAAGGGTTATGTTAGGGGAAGTTTGTTAACGCGAGATTTGAATGGGCCAATACCCGCAGGCCCAATAAATACATCTTCTGGCAGTCCATTCCAAGCCTTGGACACCCTGGGAATAAATGTGCGGTTGTACCGCTCAGTTCTTGATGTATGAAGAACGACCGTCTCAGGATGAGATGCAGAGGTCGCACGGGTACATCTGATAGGAGCAGTGAGCGACGGAACGATAAAGGATAGCTCAGAAGAGCAGATTCCACCAACAACACGCCGGTGAGAAAGTGACTGAAGGTGGCGCGTTAAGGCCGGATCGCCAATTAGTCGAATTGCCCTTTTCTGGACGGCATCTAGTATAGACAAGGTAGTAGGGCAGCAGCTCCCAGACATGAGAGCAATACTCCAGGCAAGGTCTTATCTGCGCTTTATATAGCTTGAGGAGGTTACATGGTGAGAAATACTTTCTGGCTCTAAATAGGTACCCAAGCTTTTTACCAGCAGCTGTTGCAAATGATGCGACGTGTTCGTGCCATATCAGATTTTCTGTAATGTTGACTTCTGACAGCTTGAATGAGTGACCTTGGCAGAGCCTGGTTATTCATTAGAACCTGATGTTGCTTGGGCACTTATTGTTTGATAGCGTACAATACTTGGTCTTGGAAGCATTAAATTTAACCATATTCTTAAGCCCCCAAGCGGTAATGGTATCGACATCCTTTGAAGGTGAAGCTGCCACTGCCAGTCTTCTGTGTTCCAGCTCGACCACAGAGATCGGTCTATTGGTCATGATGCCTGCATGTCATCCGCAAAACTGTGGATTGGGTTTGTAGTGCTAGAGAGTAGATCATCAATGTGAAGCATAAACAATGTCGGAGCCAATACCGATCCCTGCGGAACCCCGGCATTGATGCTATGGAGAGAAGAGGAAAAGCCCTCTGCCACGACAGAGATTTTCCGACCTGAGAGGAAGTCTGCGAGCCAACCGCAAAGCTTAACAGGGAGCCCATAAGACGGGAGCTTGTTTAGGAGAGCTGCATGCCACAGTTGATCGAATGCCTTTGAGATATCTAGAGCAACGACGTGAGCCTCGCCAAATGGCTGGATGAGTTTGCTCCACACATGTGTGACGTAAGCCAGGAGATCTCCAGTTGATCTTAGGTTTCGGAATCCATATTGTCTGTCATTGATTAAGTGATGGAGCTCTAGGTAGGTATAGGGATGTCCCGAAAATGAAATAAATCGATATTTTGAATCGATTCAAGATCGGTCATCACAAGATCGATCCAGAAAAAGATCGACAAGAAAAAATCGATCTTATCAAATATCGATATTTGATTTTGAATACCATTGTTGCTGTATGTATCACTTGTTTTTTAATAAAAAAATACAATGATTATATACATAAAATTTATTAAACAGTTACATTAAATGTTGAGTATCTATTGTCAGTGGTATAATATTTATAATTTATAATGTAACATAATTAACATTCTTTTACTTCCCACACCGATAGGTGAGGGGAGTATTGTGATCGCGAAAATTTTGGATTTTGAGATAATATACTTTTTGGGCGTTTTATGATGCCCACATAACGAAAATCCACGTCACTCATTTCCGTCGGTCTGTCTGTCTGTCAGTCTGTCTGTCGGGCTGTCTGTCTGTCTGTCTGTTGGAGTTTTTCTAGCCTCCTAATCTCAGTAACCGCTGCATAGATTTTGATGAAATTTGGGTAGTGATATGGTGTAGGGTCGTAGTAGGTAATGTTCCTATAATTTTGAAAATCGGTGCCTGGGCGGCGGAGTAATTAGCAAAAAACGAAAAATTTCAAATATGGCTCAAACTTCGTTTTTAGGTGTTTTAGGGGTTCCTGATCATTTTCTACTTTTTTCTGGGTGGGGGTTGAAATTGGGGTGGTTGTAAAGCTGAAAAATCTGTTGTACTCATAATAGGCTGTCTACTGACCTGCGAGAGAAAGACCTAGCGGTATAATACACTTTTTTAGGTCCATCCAAACATTGCCTTGGGTATTACAGGAACCAAGGGACTTGAACTTTCTGATGCATACAAAATACATAAGAGCATTAACTTTGGATCGTGTTGTATTGTGTTACGTGGAAACTTCTTAATTGACTTTAATGACATTTTGACACAGATTTATTACCGCGACGAGTACGGAAAACGCGTGTATGGTTTTTATAAATCATTTCAGTGGCGGCGCGGCAATAATAAAAAAAACTAAAAATATAAAAAGCACCTCAAACTTCGTTTTAGACGTTTTAGGGGTGGGAGTTTGTAAAACTCAAAAATTTGTTGTATTCATGATATATTGTCCTTTGACCGGTGAAAGAAGCACCTAGTAGAATAAAATGCTTTTTTGCGGTGGGGCGAGCGATGATTTGATTGCAGGGGCATCTAGACTATAGTTTCATGCTGTGGGAAAATAATAAAACTGGTATCACCGGAATGTGTGGGAAGTACTGAGTCAATTAACTTGACTACATTTTTTTATATCAAATGAAAGAGATATATCAAAAAGACTAGCAAATCATCGAGAAACTCGAATATACCTAATCGTACAATTGACATAAACGCGCTACATTACATTTCTCTACTGATTTGCTAGATAGCGCTTTGCGACTCGCGATCAGCCGTAAAATAATTGAGCATGCATGGGTGTATGGTGTAGGCGGTATTAAATCAATCTTCGATTTTGAAATAAAAAGATCGATTTTCCAAAAGATCGACTAGCGAAAAATCGATCGATTTTAATCGATTTTTGGGGTAAAAAGATCGATCTTGGAATAAAATCGATTCGAATCGTACATCCCTAGGTAGGTAAGCTCTTCGTTGACGCATCTCTCCATCACTTTACTTATTATAGAAAGCAGAGCTATAGGTATGTAGTTGGTCGCATCAATTTTGGATCCCTTTTTTGGCACCGGCTGGATGCAAGCTGTTTTCCAGCTTCATGAAAAAGTAAGACTCAATATACTGACATTTTTCATACAACAGGCAATGAATTGTTTATAATACAATAATCGGATAATTCATGTTCGATTAACATTTCGTACTATAATAAAAATGCTTAACATCCAACTAGATAAAACTTACCTTTGGAATGGCATGTTTATAAGGTTTTCTCCATTGATTTCAATAACTCGATCGAATATAGCCAACCGTCCATCTCGATCAATCCGTCCCCCAGGTTCTATGCCCTTGACCAGAAGCCCTTTTTCTCTACCTAACGTGTCGTAGTCTGGAATAACATGGATTCCTAGAAAAATTGTGAAAATGTCATTTCAGAGCGACATTCAGGAAATAGGGTACTTGCAGAAAAAAAATATTATGTCGTTTACGCGTTCCTTAGAGCCTAGTAAACATGACAAAACCACTTGTTTGGTTTTTTGGAATCGGCTGTGAGAGATATTCTAAAAATTATTTCAAATGCCGGAAAATGCTGCGCAAACAACCTCTGACGTCAGTGGTACCCTATAGTGATGGGATGTAAAGTATTGACATTCGATATCGATAGCCAGTGCTAACCTAACATTTTGACACTGATCATTATTACCACAAAACACAGTCACACACAAAAGTACAAAAGTCAAAAGAATAAAAGTTAGGCTAGATTACTAATTCACTTTGTAGGGATGGGCTTGAATTAGATTCTATCTTTGGATTCATTCATAATGGGATGCGCCGAAATAAAATGATGGCTTCGATTAGTTGCGAATCTCGGTCACAAACAGGATGAACTGTGATACCTATCAGTTATAAAAATGTATTGCAACGAAAATGCTAGTGGGTTAATTGCCTGTTTCAAATATGTTTAAGTATCAATAAATTGAGTCGCATTGTTAAAGAATTCGGATCATCTCTAGTTTGCAGTTGAATCTCACTGACCTGCGCTGTAGCAGTATCGATTGTAGATATCGATAAGATACCTGTGACGTCAGCCCTTGTTTTACGTGACGTGGGAAAACTTGAATATATCCTTATTTTATTTTGCAAATATCTTTTTTTGGCCGTCAGTAAAATCATGTTTTTTGTTTCCTACTGCTTCCTGATATGGTTTTCTTTACGCTATGTATACTCCCGAGACGATTTCACGACCTCTGCAAGTACCCTATTGTGTAAGAAAGGTTGCGGTTTGAAATTCTAGTGCAAACAGCGAAAATATCGGTAACGCTTATCATCTTCAAGCTTTAACTTTGAAGTTTGCGTACAATGAAATAGCATAAACATTGAAACAGCTAAGTTTCAATACATGGCAAAAGGTTAAACATCATAGAAAGAAACGTAGATCAACTATCGAATATTGAGCTCTGATATGGCGAGCTTTTTTATAACTATAATCATTTCTCTTTGTATAATTACTGCGCTGTTTGCTTCAAAAGGTATGATCATTTCAATTAAAAAGGACAAAAAAATAGATTATCGATATGAGGCAATTACATTTTTTGAGATTTTTGAAAATTTCTTCATTCAGAACATTTACATTTAATAAATCTGCAATAAAATCTAAGGATATATTAAATAAAAAATATATAAAATATACAAAATAAAAAAAATGAGATCGCCTGATCTCTAAACAGGGTATAACTAGATAGGTGTAAAACATTTTAGGGGGTGATTTCTCATCGAAAAAAAGATAGGATCTTTTATATAAAGAAACTTCATTGGAGCAACCCTTGCTAAGATACAGCCCTTTGAAGGGATTACATAATACTTGTTTAACAATTTTTTTCACAAGCACTAAAAAAGTTAGAATATTGAAATTAACCTGACATTTTCTAGTACCAAAAAGACACTTAGCAAGTAGTTTATTTGGTTTACCCCATGGTTGTAAGGGGTGCAAAACGCAACCCCTAAAATTTATTTTCAATGCAACTTTTTGTCTTATTATTTGTTTACCATTTAAAAATTCATGTTCGATAGCCTGTTTCATTCTAAACAAAAAATGTCCCTTGAATTTTTTGCCTAAAATAGACCAGTTCGCAGCAAAAAAATATTTTAGGAATATGCGATATGTATCTTGTTCGTAAAATAATTTTTTGCTGCGAACTGGTTTATTTTGGGTAAAAAATTCAAGAGACATTTTTTGTTTAGAATGAAACAGGCTATCGGAAATAAATTTTAAAATGGTAAACAAATAATAAGACAAAAAGTTGCATTGGAAATAAATTTTAGGGGTTGCGTTTTCCACCCCTTAAAACCATGGCGTAAACAAAATAAATTAATGGATAAGTGCCTTTTTGGAATTAGAAAATGTCAGGTTAATTTCAATAGTGTAACTTTTTTAGTGCTTGTGAAAATAATTGTTAAACAAATTTATCTTAACAAGGGATGCTCCAATGAAGTTTCTTTATATGAAAGATCCTATCTTTTTTTCGATGAGGAATCACCCCCTTAAATGTTTTACACTTATTTAGTTACACACTGTATACCTAATTGAAAGCATTTTTAAAATACGCATCATCACACATCCTACAACTTTTGTATTCAACATTATTTTTGAAATATTAGAATGCCATTTGATCAGTAATGATGTAACAGACCTGTATCACAGATTGTCAAACTATATTCCGTTACCTCCTAATATGATCTCTATACTAGCTAGTGAAAACAACTGTGCATACAAACTATTATATAACTTTTGCACACAAAAACTAAAAATAACACTGTAACTTTCAACTATAACTAATATAAAACAATGTTCGTATTATTAAGAAGAAATAGATGTCCATCCAAAATAGAACTGGCCAGTTGATCTCAGATCAGAGCCAATAACATAAATAAAAAAAATGAAGTCAAGTTGATTGACTCAGTACTTCCCACACATTACGCTGATACCAGTTTATTATTTTCCCATAGCATAAAGCTTTAGTCTAAGATCCCTTACAACCAAATAATTGCCACCCCCCCCCCCCCTAAAATTGTCTTATGCCGCTAGGTCTTTCCTTCCCCTATTATGGATACTACAAACTTCTCAGTTTTACAACCCCCGCCCCCCCCCCCCCCCCCAACCACCTCACTTTCACCCCCACCCAAAAAACTGGTAGGAAATGATCAGGAACCCCTAAAACATCTAAAAACCGAATTCGAGTTGCTTTCGTATTTGTCGCGTTCTTTGATTATTGCTACGCTGCCACTGACAAGATTTTTAACAAACATACGCGTTTTCCATTCTCACCACGGTAACAATATACTGTGTCAAAATTTCATTAGAATCAATTTAATAGTGTCCACGTTACAAAGTACAAAACGATTTAGACCAATAAATTCTCGTATAGTATACAGAAAATTCCCTTAGTCCCTTAGTTTCTGTAATAGGCTAGGCAATGTTCGGATGCACCTAAAAAGGTGTATTGTGTCGCTAGATCTTCCTTCACAGGTTAGTGGACAGCCTATTATGAGTACAAGAAATTTTTTAGTTTTTCAACCCCCAACCACCCCAAACTCACCCCCACCCAAAAAAACGCAGAAAATAATCAGGAACCTTTAAAACGCTTCAAAACGAAGTTTGAGCTGTTTTTATATTTTTAGTTTTTTTATTATTTCTGCGGCGCCACTGGCACGATTTATCAAAACCATACGCGTTTTCCATCTTCGCAATGGTAGTAATGCCGTTTCAAAATTTCATTAAAATCAATTCAACAGTTTCCTCGTTACAACGGATCTGACGCAATACTCTTGTATGTTTACATCAAAAAAATTCTAAGTCCTTTGCTTTCTGTAATAGGCAAAGGCAATGTTCGGATGGACCTAAAAAAGTTATTTATGTCGCCTATCGGTGTGGGAAGTAAAAAAAATATTTTTGAACTTTTGTAAATAAGAGATATGGTACTCTGCACAATCGTTGACTCCATAGTTTGATGAGAGGATAACCATGTTCTTCGTTTCATATCAGATTAGCCAAGAACATGCAGTAATTACCTAATGGGCCAGGTTCATTCCTTATCACAATTAATTCGCCGTTATCGATTGTAGGAGGACATGGAGAGCTGTTCGCTTGTCCAAGGGGTTCTTTTCTGCGCGCTTCTCGAGGTAGCGAGGTACTCATATGGTTCCTGGTGGCTGCCCGTTCAGCAGCCTCTGCCCATCGGTATCTGAAAAGAAAAAAAATATGGGTTGAAATACGATTGTGGGTTTTCCAATAAGAGGTGTTATTTTGAATAGCTGGCTATTTCGGTAGACGTCAGTTTTGACGCTGCAGTTGTTTGACATTTGACAAGTAGAGCCGACGCCATTAAGAAAAATGGGACGATACACGCTTCAACAACGCACTGAAATTATCAAAATCCACTATAAAAATGCTGAAAATTTGTCAGTGACGGTTCGTAAAACTAGAACACTTTTTGGTCGTCGTGCGGTACCTTGTCGATCCGCAATACAGAAATTGGTGGAAAAATTCGAGCTGTTGGGACAAGTGAGTGATGTGAATAATAAAAATCGTGCACGCCGCTCAAGAACAACGGAGAATATTGCTGCTGTAGCCCAAAGTGTTAAAGAAAACCCAGGTTTGTCCATTCCTCGTCGTTCTTTGGAATTGGGCATTCCACTTGACTTGGGTCTTAAGGCTTATAAAGTGCAGTTAGCACAGGAACTCAAGCCGGCTGATTATCAACAACGTCGTGTCTTTGCTGATTGGGTCCTTGAAGTGCATGAAAATGATCCGGAATTTCATCGAAAAATCATCTGGACTGACGAGGCCCATTTCCACCTCGCTGGCTACGTCAACAAGCAAAATTGTCGCATCTGGGGCTCGGAAAACCCAAGAATCATTGTTGAAAAGCCTCTCCATCCTCAACGTGTAACTGTTTGGTGCGATTTATGGTCAGGCGGGGTCATTGGCCCTTACTTTTTCGAAAATGTGACTGGATTGCGCTATCGAGAGATGATTAATAATTTTGTATGGCCGGAATTGGATGATATTGTTTACTTTCAACAAGACGGCGCTACGTGTCACACAAGCAACGAAACCATAGCTCTTTTACAGGGAAAGTTTCCGGACCGTGTTATCTCTCGAAGAGGTGATCACAATTGGCCACCGAGATCTTGTGATTTAACACCTTGCGACTTCTTCCTTTGGGGCCACGTGAAAGATAAGGTCTATGCCAACAGCCCAGCGCCGATTCAAGAACTCAAAGATGGAATTCGTGAAGCTATTCAGGGCATACAGCAACCGATTTGGTGATGGACAATTTCATGAAAAGGATATGGTCCTGCAAGCATAGCTGTTGTGGCCATTTGGCTGATATTATTTTCCATTCTTAATGGCAAACCTTCCTCTTTACATTGAAATAAACATGCGATCATTTATTTCAGAATATGCCATTTTTCTTTGAATATCAAAATAACACCTCTTATTGGAAAACCCTTTATCTGATGTACCTAGATGGTAGAGATGGAATAAGCCATATGCCCTGACTTCAAACTGATGCCTTCCGCTATTGCTTAGATTAGATCAAGGTTAATGAACCATAATTTCGCGTCTGGCCTAGGAGTAACAACTCTTTTGTAGCCCATTACAAATAAATACTAGAAAAAATAATGATAATAAAATTGATTCTTCCTAAATATCGCAATGTATAGTGCATCTGAAAAGTTATTATTTTTAAAATGTAGTCCAACTCAACCTATGTATGTACATACACTCGCAAATTTAATTTTGTAAAAAGTAGTATGGTTTGGACAGAAAAGTCTGAAGCGTTGAGCTTGACTCACCCTGTATAGTTGGTGGATCTATACTGTATTCACAGCCAAGCTAGACCAAATGAAAACAAGCCCGCGTGCGTGATCGGCTCGTGTCGGTGGGGTCCCTAATGGTCCAGTACATTATGTGTAAATTGTGTGTTATAATCTGGCAAGTCAAAATCTCCAAGGCGGACTGGAAAGTAGATCCAAATGTGCAATGTCAAGTGTTCATTGCCTAATGACCATTTCAAACTGGCAACTGGCTACTTTTGAGTTGCAATGGGCTCATAGGGCAACTCTTTTAAATAGTCATATCAAATTTCATAATTGCACTGGAGTATAGCTGGCGCGTTCGCAGACGTTAGCGGACAGTAACCACGCGAATGTTGCATGCGACTGTTTATTTGGAGTCTATCTTGGGGTACCCCGTGTGGGGGCGGGTTAGAATATCTCCCATCGTATGTCCTGCGTGTCGTAAAAGGCGACTAAAAGGAACCAAACTACTGTCGGTATAAACAGTAACCTCTTCTCAACCAACAGCTTTGGGTGGACGAGTTGAGAAGAGTCAGGACACCTTCTTGTCCTTGGGGTGAGAAATTGCCCCTAAAGGCGAATGAACCAGTAGATACCATCTGGTCGACGGCATGAGGATGCAGAAAGCAAATGGGAAACTACTGCATTAAAGATCTTAAAGATATCCCAAGAGAAACTCGTAAAATGAGTAAATGCCACAGAGTTAACATCTCTAGAGGGAATGTAAACAACAAAATGCACAGGTCGCTGACCAGCCAGCATGTAACGGAAATTTTGACAGCTTGAGGGCATTACCAGTGGCGTACGATTTTATATTAAAATTGGATGTTCATTAATAGATTCAATTATTACTGTGATGTTACAGACTGATACAATAAGTTGTATTAGTATTTAGCTATACTTAGAGAGATTCTCTTATTATAACCTTGTGACTATGATGGTGATGATCTCGGGATTGAATATACTGTGAAGCATGGCCGACTCTACTCACTAGGCCGGAGCATTGAAATATGGCAACACTGAATAGTGGGCCGAGCTTTTATTTGTTGTTAAGTCATTAGTGTAATCTTCTAGAGCAAAAAAGAAGATTGGAAGGTGATTTTTAATGTGTTTCTAATTATTTACCTGCATAAACGAAACTATAAAGATAAAAAGATGCCTGCAAAGTGTGTAGTACCATAGGTTGCACTAGGAATTGTGCTCCCAATAAAGGGCATATTAGGGTGTTCAATTTTCCTCAAGACGAGCATTTCAAACAGAAGTGGGTGAAAGGTATTCCTCGTAAGGGCTGGTTATATTTGTAAGAATAAAGACAATAATTTACAAACATTTCCAAGGATAAGACCTATTTTAAAGCACAATGTGGTACCTACAATGTTTTCTGGACCTCCGAAATATCACAGAAAAATACAGTTCTAATAGAACACATCTGGGCACACAAGGATTGGATAGTGAAGGAGAATCAAGACCAGCAAGAATGGCTTCAAAGTGACCTCATAGTGAATTTTTCTAGCTCAAGTGAAAATTTACAAAGTAAATTGAGTGTTCATTTAAGTGGAAGTGGAAGTGGCAGCAGGAAACAGGTTGCGTTTATTTTTATTTTGTAGTGTTTGATTACGATGAACCAGATATCATATGTAAATGGTATTAGTATCAATGAATATAGACATTCCTTTAAATCAGTAAATCATAATTTGTTGATGATTTGAGTTAGATTTTACCACTGTCATTAAGAATATTCTGTTGGTCTCAAATAGAAAACATTTTGGCACACTATTTTCAAATAGGTTTTCTGTTGATTTAATGTTAAAACCTTTTCTATGTCCAGCCAAAGAAAGTTTACAATTTTGTGAGAAAGGATAAGTTGCCAATTTTACCGCCATCCTAAATATTCCTCAAAACTCTGCAGTTCTTTAAAAATTTCACCTGACAGAAAATATGCCTTACATTAAAACTGTTGCAGAGGGTTTATTTATTATTCTTGGAGAAGTACATTGTTTTACAAATTGATGAAATATCAGCTTGTATAAATGTTCTTGTCATTACAAAAATTATAGGTAGAACATGAAGGACAAAATTATTTGATAGGTATATTAAAGACATACAGCTTATAGTTGGTAGGCGTAACCCTTCCATCAGAGTATACAGCTCAAACAACAGTCCTTATTCACAATAGGTATTGTTAAAATTTTGATTTCAGGCCAATAGTAAGTTTTTGGGCAATTGCACAAAGCAGTTTTAATGAAAATTGCAAAAGAATACATCAATATACACATAGATGAGTTTGTTTTAGACACATTTGTTCATGTAATCAACTGATGAAATTCTGCTTGAATTAATGTTGTTAATGTATGCAAATATTTTTATTAATAATTACACTGAAACAGTTAAAGACAAAATACAGACTGACAAAACTAAAAAGAGGAAATCTAATGGAAATAAGAAATGTCCAACAGAAGGGAAAATCTAAATACATGTACATTTTTGGACCGTTACTACTGGGATTTTTCATCATTCTTATTTTTTTCAAAAGGTATTTTTCGTAATTTATTAACCGAGATGAACTCTAATACATATAAAATGTAATAATTATTCTGAAACTATAGGCCCACACTATTTGACAGCTAAGCCACGTTGCCACATCTAAGGCTCCGGCCTAGTATAGAGTGGGCCATGTGTGAAGTATCAAAAGACAAGACGAGAGACTTACCCGCTACCGTCCATGCCGAGGAACTGCACCGACAGCCTGCTGCTGCCGTCCCTGCCCACCCTGCGGAACCCACCCCCGCCCTTGTCGTCCTCGTCGACGTCCGGCCAATCGGAGGGCGAGGCGTAGCCCGAGCTGGCCACCGGCTCCATGATGACGGGGGCGGCGCTCCAGCGTTTCGTGTGGGCGGGGCTCGGCTGCATGCCGGTGGGGGGGAGTGGCGCGAGGGTGGGCTCGCTGCCCCGCCGCACCTGCAGCACCGGAAGCGTGGAGGCTATCTGCTCCCCCGTCACTTCGATGTCCGTCGGACGGGGGTGGTACGACGACGGGTACTTCCCGTCTCCGTCCTGCAACTAAAAAATAATAATAATAATAAATCGTCTTTATTTCTTCATCTACAATAGGCGAAGTTTAGCTCAGCTATTCTTACACTTAACCTAATGTAGACTAAACCAGAATTCCGTTACAGTACATTTATGGTAATTAAGTATAAAGAACATTTATTTACATTACAACCAAGTGATGTCTAAAATAATATAACTCAAACAAATAATAGAACCAGCAATAGTTGATTCCGATTAAACATCTAAAATTTCAACATTAAATAATTGAAAACGTCTTTCGGAAAACGTCTCCAAGGTAATTTTTTATAACTATCAGGTAAGGAGTTATAAGTTGCAACAGCGCTATGCGTAAAACTTCGGTTGAATAAAGCAGTCAGATGCAGTGGCATGGTAAGGGTTAGGTTATGTCTGATATCGACATTGGGAATATTGTGTCTAAAAATCAGTTTTTCACGAAGATACGACGGTTGTGATGTGTTGAGTAGCTTTTGAATAAAGATAAGGAGATTGTATTTAAATTTCTCATGCATTTTTAGCCAATTTAACTCTTTAATTTCCGCTGAAACATGGTCATATTTCCTCAAATTACAAATGTACCGACAACAAGTATTCTGGATCTTCTGTAACCTATGCGCAGTATTATAATCTAAACATGGAAAATAAACTATGGAACAATACTGGAAAATAGAGAGCCTTGTCAAATATTGTGTAACGGTTCACCCGTTTTCAAAGTTATTTTTATATTATTTACTTGGCTATCATATATAAATAGTTTACAACTTCCATTTTTAGCAACTATATTTCCTCATTATACTAGTTACATTTTTATAACTGTTTTACTTCTCACCTCTACCTTTTCCCATCTCTATTTCTTTCAGCTGGAAATATTATTAATTATACAAACTGGGCAAGTGCGCACAAATTTTGGGAAAAATCTAATGAGTGGGGAGGTATGCTCTCTCTCTACCGACGTTAGCTTCTAGATGAAATGTAATGGTTTATTCTTTTTCACTTCTGAACTCAAACAGTTAATACCTAATATAATTATGTCTCTCTAAGACAATCTTTTGTGTCTGTGCAGTTATGTGGTAACCAAGGAAAACCACCTCTTCTTTGGAGGGGCTCTGCCTTTTTTTTTTGGGGTGCCACCACCAGAACTCCTTCTAAAGAAGCCAGCCTTCTTTGGGGTGCCAACAGCAGCATGTAACACTTTCTTTGGAGCACCACCTTCTCTTCGGAAGGGCACCACGAGAACTACTCCCTGGACTTCCCTCCGAAATTAAGTTCTTGTTTTTAAAAAAAAATCAAATAGAACACAAATGTACTGCATTCATATACAGGGTTGGGATAAAGTATGGAACCAATCAAATAACTTTGGAACGGAAAGAGTGATATTGCTGAAAATTTGCAGGCAAGTGTAGTGAAGTCTAATGCATCCGAAGACATTATGTTAGCTATTAATGTACTTCCGGTTTAACCGGAAGTACCGTCAACTTTTTTAGTTTAAATGTGACACCCTGTATATTTTTGCAGATTTTAATTCATCCTTTTTTCCGAATACGTCCATGGTGGGTTTAGTATTTGTTTCTTAAAAAATTAGTCTCACAAATTCGTCCGTGGCGGTCTGCGGTCTTCCCGTTTGAGATAATTTTTTTGTATTTTTTTATTTTAGTCACCGTCAAACGTGTTATAGGACCTGTCGGGACGTAAATCATTAAAAGTTGACACACTTCTTTGTGAGTTCTCACGGGATCGCCAAAGCCGACTTTGAATGACCGGCATTTTAAACACCTGAAATGATAAAGAAGCTTTATCTTTCCCGTTTTTATAGAAACTAATGCTAAACCCACTATGGACGTATTCGGAAAAAAATCTGCAAAAATATACAGTGTGTCCCATTTAAATTAAAAAAGTTGAAGTGGTTAAACCGGAAGTACATTAATAGCTAACATAATGTCTTCGGATGCACTAGACGTCACTACACTTGCCTGCAAATTTTCATCAATATCACTCTTTTCGTTCCAAAGTTATTGGCTTGGTTCCATACTTTATCCCAACACTGTATTGATATTGAATAGTAATTTTTTTTCGATATAATGATTGCTCAGCCAAAGTTTTTGTACAGGGTGTCCAACGACGATTAAGACAAGCAATACAGGGTGTCCATTTAGTGCGTAATTCTTCGATATCTCGCAAGGTATACCTGATAGAAGAAAATGTCAAATACAAAAGTCATTTGGTTACTTACGACGCATACTCTAAAAATATTTTGAAATATACAGGGTGTTGCGGGAAAGTAGGATAGTGATCAACTTGATTTTTTATATGGAACTATAACTTTTTCTTAAATTTTTCTAGTTTCCATCATTAATAGCTATTCAACCCTAAAACACTTTTGAGATCGGTTGCAGCGTTGCCAAGTTATAATTTATTTTCTATTAATATCCGGATTTGCAAGGTCGCAAGTAATACGTCCAAATTGATATATTCCTTTAACCTTTCTCAATAATATTATACAGCGAGTTACTTGAATTTTAAGTGAATATTATTTTGGATGTGATCAGCAACTCCTCCAGCCGTCAGTATTTTGGAAGTCGCCGAAGTGAAATAGCTTCTGAAGATGCCATCCACTCGTGGTGGCGAAACGTCAAGCCTTAACGCTAAACGACGCCGGCCTAAAAACCCAAGAACCACAAATTCATTTCGATCGTAGACTTCGTCTCGAGCTGCAAACTTCATTTATCGACTGTATTGCAACAAATATCCAATAGTTACCAGTTTAGCAGTATGTATTTTCGCGATTGGCTGGGAATCTAGAATCTAGTATCGGAGTAGGACGTCGTTGGTCAAAGGAGCATCCTTACCGCCATGGTGACGTCACACGGGTTTGGGAGCTGGTGGCGTGTTTTCGGTACTCGATTCAAAAACCCATTTTTAGTTCGATATAACTTTTGAATTATTGCGAGAAAAAAAAAGAAAACAAAAATAGTTTTGTTATAAAACTTATGTATGATCTTTCCATTTATGACAAAAAAAATGTTTATTCAAAAGCTCAATTGTATCAATCCGCGTAGATGTAAATTTGTAACTTACATGGAAGATGTCCGGGCTGCCGGTCCCAACGGAACTGCCGCTTGCTCCATCGCCGCCTCCGTGCAAATGTGCCCCATCTCCATCCTCGAAACTGGCCAAGATCTGCTCTCTGTCATCGACCACGTCGCTCAATCGATCGTCGGGGTCCAAAATGCCACCGCCTTGTGACTGGAGATTGTGTACGGACACCCAGGAGTCAGCACCCTGAAACAAGAATATCACAATTAGCACAGTATATCCAATTATACAGTAGCGCAACTCCCTAGAAATCATGCAGACAATAATTTGTCTCCGAAAAACTGGCCTCTCATAACCCCACGTCGGCTCCTCAGCACGAGCCGCGAGTATTGCCGTTTAAGTTTTGAACACAGGGTCGGCTTAGCAGTAATTGAGTGAAGAAGCGTAATTGTTGTGTTGCAATAAGTTTAATGGACGCGATATGTCTCGTAAATAGTGTTGTAGTGTGATATTCTTCATCGAGGTTAGGTAGTTGTCTTTGGAATTCTGAATTACAATTTGTAAGTTATATCCATGCATTCGCATTTATTGTACGTGAAAATGTTTTGTTCTGATTCTTCTAATTCATCATGGATTCTTTGCATATAAATAGGGTGTAAACATTTTTTTTAGAAGCAAAACAAGAAATAGTCGGTGTATGCGAGATTTATTCAACTTTATTTTATCTTATCTTACTTAACCTTAAACATTTAAATAAATATCAAAACTTTATAATATCTTATATGATTCAAATATGGGTATATGTAACGACGTAGCGTCCAAAATAACATTTATGTCTAATAATCCCATAACCTTTAAATTTATCTTCATCAATCATCATAAAAAAACGTTTAAGGTACGAAAACGTGGTAAACAGCAAAACTGATAAAAACTTGTTAGGTGTACATAAAAAATAATGATCAATATGTTTATAATAACGATAAAATATACTAAACTGGTCGTTATTCATAAAAAAATTGCAAAACTGTTTTTTATCTAGTTTACCAAGTCTACCTTTCCTACTGTATTTGTATATTACATATGAATAGGCATATTGAAGGAAAGAATCCATGTTTATAGAGGAAAATGATATATTTTTGAAACTAGCATGTTGACTCTTTTTATTGTGAACTTTCTATTCGAGCATCCATTAAAATGGACTTCACCTCCTGCTTAAAATTTCATAATGTTGGAATGCATAATCACATTCATTTTGTCATGTCGTGAAAGATCTTTTGAACGTTGTGGTGCTGTGAGGAAACAGTGAGAAATTATTATTCTGACTTTAGGCTTATAACTAAAGAACGACTTTCCCTAACGCCTAACTTTTCTAAAAACTTGAAAAAAAAAACACACAGCTACCCTAATACCCGACAAACTTAGGGACAAATGGAGATATGCTATCACACTTTAATATTATTAGGTAATAAAGGAGCATATTAAACATTGGAGAAATCGCGTACCTGGCAGCGTCTTGAGGAAGCTTAAAAAACTATAGTCACAGTTTTTGAAATTGTTAATACAGCCTACAGCGGCGCAACATTTGAGTTCACGCGTCCCGATATCCATATCAGCGTATCACCAACTTCCTTAATCCGGTTCTGTTATAGACACAACCTTCACTCTCATAGACTGAACACGACTCAGGCGATCGCCGTGCTAAATATCCTGCGAACGATGCGCGGGATGCTATGCACGAACCACCAAAATTCTGGAGAGTTGCGCTACTGTATAATTGGATATACTGTGATATTAGTACTATTATCTTCAACATTGAACCATGGGCGTTTACATAAAGAGAGAGAGAGAGAGAGAGAGAGAGAGAAGAATTTATTGACCGTTACATTATGACATGCTTAGAGTCATTCATTGTTATCAGTTTGAGTTCTCTCAGTTCAGTTCTCTCGAACTAACAAACTCTACAAACTTCTGTTTCGAAGAAAAACAAAGTATCTAAATAAAATTAAATACTTAATTAACTGCTTAAATCTAAATTTGCTTAATAAATCTATATTTACATTTATGAAGTATTTTCTAACTAGGTTGTATAACTGTGGGTCGATCTTACTATATTTGGTAATCTCAATCCAGGAGTAATCGCTTCTTAAGGAATTTGCCGCCAGGGTATTAAAGCCATGCATGTCCGACGACTTGGTGTACTTGGTTGAGCTCATTATGTACATGCAATGCATTTTTCAAAATTATCTACTAATAAAACTCTTACTACAGAAACCTATTGAATTAGTTGATTTCCAAAAAAACTATAAACCGTTTTGTCATTGCTTTAAAGCGAACCTACTGTAAACATTCCACAAAATCAATTCTTAGAGGCATTCAACGTTATCGGACAGATGAAAAAGCATGGGGACGCAAATTCATTATCTGAATACGACTAATTGGCGATCCGGCCTTAACGCGCCACCTTCAGTCACTTTCTCACCGGCGTGTTGTTGGTGACCGCTCACTCTTCTACCGATATTCCAACGGAATCTGCTCCTCTGAGCTATCCTCTATAGTTCCGCCGCTCACTGCTCCTATCAGATGTACCCGTGCGACCGCTGCATCTCATCCTAAGAAGGTCGTTCTTCATACATCAAGAACTGAGCGGTACAACCGCACATTTATTCCCAGGGTGTCCAAGGCTTGGACTGCCAGAAGATGTATTTATTGGGCCTGCGGGTATTGGCCCATTCAAATCTCGCGTTAACAAACTTCCCCTAACATAACACTTTCACAGCAGCCGCGGTACTCTGATTTAGGCTCTTCCTGAGCGGCCTGCTCAGTTATATAAAAAAAATAGTAAAACGCCTATTGACGTCGAATCATCACCTAGTTGTGGATAGAGTTAGCAGCGTAGGTGAGCACAAACAATACAGAAAATTGTGATTTGGAGCAGCTGCCTTAAAATCGTTGGACCAGTATAACGCGGTGATGACTTGCATGTTCGTCCGCGTTGGAAGATGGATAAACGAAGTCGGTATAAAAAATGATACGGTCTAGTGAATTTGTCCTTCATGGGTTTTTGCCTGTCTGAGATTTGGCGCATATAGTAGAATGAAAGAGATGACCTGAAAGAATAATAAAACCGTCGAAAGAGCCACAAAACCTATTCAAGTGATGTCTAATTTATTTTGAAATATCAGACCACTGAGCATCAATTTCTATATAGCAGTGCAAACAAAACTTCGTTTTCAGTTGCTATCTGTAACAGGTAAAATTCTCTAGCATCCGTTTCTCTCTGAGCGCTTGCCTATTACTGGCAAAAATAGGAAAAGACAGGACACTAGAGAGAGGTGTAATAGTATGTCCATATTTGCTTATGCTACTGTACTTTTGTCATCTCGACTGTTTTTTTAGAGCAATTGATAGAATCTAAAATATGTTGTATCAAAAATAGCGAACTTATAACCTCTTGCTTATTCCAAAGAATCCTGCTGAAAAAAGTTGTATCTTCAGCGTCCACATGAAGCATAAATCGACAAGATTTGATTCTTCTGACAGGATCGCCTTTTTTCAAAATATGTACTGGCATATAATGGTACGGATACGACTAGTTGTTTGCGCAGTGGACCACATCTTCTACTACGAAATACCGTATTGGACGTAGGTGGACGCTGTTGAACCTTGTTCATAATTTCGGAAAATTTGGTCCTCATCTTCGGGATTATATGAATGAGGCCTTACTGGTATCACTGGGACGTCGTCGAAAGGATCCTTTCTCGCGTACACAGAAAAAACCACTGTTGCGTTTCCAATTAATTGTTAGTATTTGGACGTTTTTCCATCACTTTAAATATATTTACAGTTGTTTCAAATCCATGTCATTGGAAGAATTCAATCCTTATATTCGAAGTAATCACAGGTACGCCAATAAATTCAAACTAATTTTATATTCGTTCTGACGATATGTATAATCCTTCTAATACCAGTATTGACATATAATGCAATCAAAACATCATTTTGTTTTCGAAATTTACCCTATGCTTCATTTAAGCAAAGCATACAATCTATTCAATGTACAAAAATTATTACAGCAACAGCAGTTCGTGATAAATCATCTGATAAAAATTAATTTTGTTTCAATGGCCTTTGTCGTTCGCTGAACTATAATCAGTATTCGGCGGGACTGATGTTCCGATTCAACAAAGGTACGAATAAAGAAGTGTTACTATCGCCGCGAACCCGTGAAAATGGACGATGTTGTTCCGTTGTGTTGTTTCGGTGTTAGCCGTGTTGTGTCATCTCGTGGTTTTGCGTATTGCATCAGCAATTGTGTGATTTAAATGTGTCCAGTTATATATTAAATAGAGGACCTACTGATAAACTGGGACTAGAAGAGCTAACACCCACATTTGAATGTAGGTATTTAGATTCGTCAGACAGTTATATTTCAGGTAATAATGCAACAACTGGTGCAGGCTTATGTCTATTTCTTATATCATGCTCCTTATAACTTCACACAAAATCACACCATTAAACATCCAAACAAATCAATCAGCTGTCCTCGCAATAAAATCTGTTGGTTCAAGGAAAAGAAAGTAGTTTAGAATCAATTACCGAACACAGATTCGATTCAACGACAGGCTGCGATTGAATCATTCATTGGAATCCAATGACATCTTGTAGTTGAATCGACAATACGATATAATTCGTTACCAACTATACACTTCCCATTAGAGAAAACGTCGCTGTATTTGAGGAAGGCTGAGTGTAACGTCCCAATGAATCCAAGCGTAAGTCTTTGGCAAAACGACAGATTTTTCTGTGTGTAGACGTCTAAAAGTCGCAGAAAAAGTCTTTCGTTGGGTTGACTGCTTCCAGTGCATAAACCGTATACGAACACTAAGTCCGCAAATTCTTCATTTTGCCCGTTCTAAAAGTAGAGACGCAGCTGGTGGATCTTGATTTGCGCAGGCGCACGTTCATTATTGTCGATCTACACCATGAAATCTACAGTTTCAGCTTTAGCGTACGTACGTTCATGATTGATCTATAGTGTGTCCACTAAAGATATCAAGGTTAATTTTAGACCTATTTCGTTCTGGCTGACTTGCGATCTCACATTTATACATGATTGTAAATCTACGGATGCACGATACTTTACAACGCGGCTTGCATGTTGTGTTTGATTAACTAGCAATTTTTAAGAGATTACCTAGTGACTTTTCAAGACGAATCCATCTTCAACTTCAATATTTCTTTTAAAAACCACACAATTTAGAGACCCTATACCGAATATTTTGTTAATCTCATCAGAGCTGTCATTACTTCAAGTAAAGTACTTGAAAAATGTATTTCAATTACTTTCTGGTATTTGAAGTACTGTACTTCAAATACATTATTTTTGTGATATTTGTACTTGATTCCCCAAATACTCTCTAAGAAGTATTTGTATTTGGTACTTGTAGCACAAAAAATATATTTCAAACACCTGGCATTTTTATTTGAAATACTAAAGAAGTAAAGTACTTGAAAAATTTATTTCAATTACTTTCTGGTATTTCAAGTACTGTATTTCAAATTAATTTTTTCCCAAATGCTATAAGAAGTATTTGTATTTGGTACTTCCACACAAAAAATATAATTCAAATTTTTACATTTATACTCGAAATACTAAAGTGAGTAAGAAATACATATTAGTATAGCTCGATGAAAATATAAAAATACTTGAAATACACATTTCAAGCATTAAATGCTCAAGTCTAGACAAGTATGGACAAATCAACATTACGCATCGCGTCGTCTTGCGCTCTGTCTCTGTCGTACACAAAGGATAGTCTACGCGACACTCTGGCTCTACAGGACAGTCTCATCACAATCGACACAATCACAAAATATCAGTTCGTCTTGTTGCGTTCAACAAAATGCGTTGTTGATGTTGATTGAGGTTAAAATAATCTGTGAATGTGAGCTGTGAATTTACTGCCATTATAATAACAATCTTCAAAACTCTGTACTTTGTCGTGGTAATTTTTCTCAAGCGTCTCTTTATGAAAAAAATCATATACGGGGTGGCAATGGAATCGTTATACAGAGCTCCCTTCTTTTACAATCCTAGATGGAGGTTTGAAATTTTGGAGAATTATATGGTTAACGGAGATGCACAATAGCCATGAGAAAACAAATGTATGCTTATTTTGGTTTAGCCGGAAGTGAGGTTAGGCTCTGAATTTTCAATGACACCCTATATATTTTTTCAAACATTCGGATTGACATTTGGATTCCCTTGATGAATGAATTTGAATTGTTGTCATTGCTTGGTATTTCTGTTATACTTTTCACGAGTTCTGTGAATGAATGTATGCAAGAATCAAACAAGTGGATATGCTTTTTATTACTCAACAATAATTATGAAATACTTGAAATATCCATCGCCGTATTTGAAATACTATATCAAGTAATTCAAGTATTAGTATGGTATTTGAATTACTTTTTTAAGTACTTGAAATATTAGTAACGTATTTGAATTACTTTATTTGAAGAATCAAGTACCAAATTAAAGTATTTGATACTTGAAGTACTTTCAAAAATAAAATTACTTGGTATTTGTACTTTGACGCATGCGACTCTGGTAATTGGTAATTGGTATTTGAAATACTATTTACTAGTACTTGTGACAGCTCTGAATCCCATGATAAATTTTTGCAAAACGCTCTGTAGAAACTTTGTACTCTCAGAGATCCATTATGCGTTTAGAGCTTAAATGGAATCATATTGCCCCTGTTTACCATATTTTGTATTACGGATGGATAACTAGAAGGATGGACTTGCTTTTACCGTAAAGTGCACGGTTAATTTTTTGGTGATCTTTTTAATGTAATTTAATTTTTTTGTAACGTTTCTTCGCCGCTCTTTAACACATGCTGATTTTGATACTGTCTCTTGACGAAAATGAAAAAATTTCAGATCTCTCGGGCGGGCGGGTGTACCTAAAAAAATCGAACTTCTTTATTTAGCTTTCTATTGAGATGAAACCTCGCATTTCGGATAATTTCAAGGTGCTGATTACAAATTCGGTCGCAATTTTGAGTCTCAATCTCGTTTGACGAAAATGAAAAATTTCATATCTCTCGGGCGGGCGGGTGTACCTAACAAATCGAACTTATTTATTTAGCTTTCCATTGAGATGAAACCTCGCATTTCGGATAATTTCCAGGTGCTGATTACAAATGGGTGATTGCCGCAAAAGTGAGTAATCGAGTGTCCCCCTCTTTCAAAACAGGTAATTTTTGCATGAACGTAACTAATTCGTTATCATAATGGTCGATTACAGTTAGTTCTACGACAGTAATAAACAATTATCGCTTTTTCTTAATGCCATATAACTTTTATTCCACAAAAGTATCCTAAAATGTCAGTTCCGTGCCTGTCCCAACACATACACAGTCACCTAATCAACATGTTTTCAGTGAATAAATAATTGCAAAAAAATTATTTGATACACTTTCTGTATCTTCAATGGGTAGTAATCAACCGTAACAGAAACTAAGTCTAACAGTTGTAAGCAACCTATTTAAAAGAGTTGATGACGTTCAGTCCCAGTGCCGCATAGTCAGTTCCGTGCCGCTAGACGAAATCGTAAAAAAATGGTGGTAAATTGGAAGGGATATTTCGTTTTCGGCTTAATAGGTGCTCATAGCGTCAGTATGTCTCCTTATGCGAGAGGGAACGTATGTATCTGCGTTCGGTGTTAACAATATAGAACATATTTGGCTGTTTGTATTAGCTGTAACCTGCCAACCTGTCAGTGCCGAGTAGCTTATTATACCTGGTTTTTCATTTGAGAGTGGATGATTCCATCAGGTAAGTAGGATCTGTTATTACTATTGTTCAATTGGTCATATGTTTATAACGCTATATGAATTGTCTCGATTGATACATTCCATTTATTACAAAAAAGTCAGTTCCGTGCCGTCAGTTCCATGGTAAATTTATGACCACGGGACTGACATTGTAAACAGGGAACTGACGTTTTCATGCATTTTTTTTAAGTGTTGGTTCTAGATTAAGTAAAATAGTATTATGTGAGATTCTAAAAAATATAGTTTTCCATTACAGGTCGTACTAGGTTGAGTAGTGGCTAGGTTGAGTATTGAAGAACAAAGACGCCGTAAAAGGGAGAAGGAACGTGAGCGTAGGAGAAAAATAAGAGAAGATCCCGTGAAAAGAGAAGAGCAAAGAGAGAAGGAGAGGACGAAATATTTGAAGCAGAAAGAAAAGAAAATCCGAAAATCTATTAAGGAAATGACGCCAAGAAAGCAACGTCAGAAACGGAAAGAATGGAAGAACTATACAAGAGCTCATAGGGAAAAACAGAAGTTAGCAGCTGCCTGTTATCAAAAGTTGGACGAAAATACGCCACCTTCCTCTGATAATGAAGATGCTGAGTTGCTGTCAAATGAAGAACAACGCAAAAAGAAAATTCTTAATAGAAACAAAGTTAGACGCGACAGGGGGAAACAAAACATGCAACAAAAGCTGGATGCTTTATATAAAAAATTGCAAATGTACAAGAAGCGATATCAGCGATTGAAGAAACAGACTCAGAAAAACAAGTTAAATACTAATCATTTAACTCCCATTAGCAGAGTTAATCAGATTAATCCAGCTTCTATATGGGCTCACTTGGCTCCTTCAACTTTTATTCCAATAAAGGAATAGAAATAATTCACTTTTTAAGTGATAGCCCAAGCACCCAATATAGAAATAAAAGTATGTTTTCTTTCATAACGAATCATATGCCAACATATTTTGAAGGACTGAAAGAAATCACATGGAATTATAGCGAAGCAGGGCACGGAAAGGGAGCCCCTGATGGCATTGGTGGGGAATGTAAGCGAACTGCTGACGGTATTGTAGCCCAAGGAAAAGATATTGCTTGCTTCCAAGACCTTATGGGAGTTTTACGTGATAACTGTCCTGGGGTCAACATATTTGAGATTACCCATGCAGATGTTAATGTTTTCCAAACTGTAATACAATCTAGTAAAATCATATCTTTTCCTGGGGCAATGAAGGTACACCAAGTTAAAACATTCGCCGGGACTCGGAAGCTTTGGCTACGAAACCTGTTTTGTCACAGCTGCCCAGAATATTGTAGTCACTATGCACTAGGTATGCTTTACTTAATGACACTAGTGTCAGATCTTGTACTGAAAGTTACTTAGAAAAAATTGAAAATGACAAAAAAATAAGATACGAAGATGTTTATTCAGATAGCGATAACGAGTATGAAAATGTAGCATCTTGTTCTAATGTCCCTGCCTCTATAAGAACAGGTACATTATGTACTTATTTCTATTGCAAAGGAAAATAGTAAAAGAGATAAAAATAACACCTACAGATATGCTGCAGTTTGTCAGACTGAACTAGATAACGATGGTGAAGTCGCTGTAACTTTTCTCAAAGTCGTACAAGACATAACACGTCAAATTTTCAGATTAGATGAAAATGACCAGAGTTACGTTGGGAACGATCAAATTTTGGGCATTTTGCCACAACCAAGCTTATTGCTAAAAGGCAATCGCCTACACTATAAATTCCCAGGAGCTGTGGACGTATTTGAGTCTGCATAAACAAATGATTGCTACATAATTATAACGGGCAGTGTGAAACCTATTTGTTGTGTTATCCTTAAAATATTTATCTGGATTACGTTTGGTTTTTCTTTTTTTGTGTAACATTTTTTTATTTTATTTAACAGACCGTTCACGAAAAGTTGCGATTTTATGTTCTGGTCTAAAAAAGACATTTGTTATGTATTCAGATAAAAGTTATTTGAACCTTTTACTTTGTACCTTTTTGAAACCCAATTTGGCAAAAGTGCCATATGTTTTAGTTTAAGTGAGTTGTCCCAGTATTACGGTATTCTCTATTTTTGTAATTTTATATTATTAATGTATAAGCTAATAAGTATTTTGTAACACTGTTATTTTAATAAATAATCTGACTATAAGTGTCATGCCCCATGTTTTTTATTTAAATCCACCTATTTTGTCAGTACCACGTGTTGCTGTCATTTCCGTGCATGTGTTTGTCAGTCCCGTGGATATGTCTGTCAGTTCCGTGTTTCACTATTTGGAAAAAAGAGCTAAAACTTGAGAATATATTTTAATTCAATTGGTTATCATATTAATTCGGTATACTTAGACCATACCGAACGCAATAAGCATATAATCTTTTCTACAATGAATAATTTTTGTACTGGACAGATTATATTAAAAAATTACTCAATATTGTGGCAATCACCCAAATCCGGTCGCAATTAGTCTCGTTAGACGAAAATGAAAAATTTCAGATCTCTCGGGCGGGCGGGTGTACCTAAAAAAATCGAACTTATTTATTTAGCTTTCTATTGAGATGAAACCTCGCATTTCGGATAATTTCCAGGTGTTGATTACAAATCCTGTCGCAATTTTGAGTCTCAGCCTCGTTTGACAAAAATGAAAAACTTCAGATCTCTCGGGCGGGCGGGTGCACCTAAAAAAATCGAACTTCTTTATTTGGCTTTCTATTGAGATGAAACCTCGCATTTCGGATAATTTCAAGGTGCTGATTACAAATTCGGTCGCAATTTTGAGTCTCAGTCTCGTTTGACGAAAATGAAAAATTTCAGATCCCTCGGGCGGGCGGGTGTACCTAAAAAATCGAACTTATTTATTTAGCTTTCTATTGAGATGAAACCTCGCATTTCAGATAATTTCAAGGTGCTGATTACAAATTCGGTCGCAATTTTGAGTCTCAGTCTCGTTTGACGAAAATGAAAAATTTCAGATCCCTCGGGCGGGCGGGTGTACCTAAAAAATCGAACTTATTTATTTAGCTTTCTATTGAGATGAAACCTCGCATTTCGGATAATTTCCAGGTGCTGATTACAAATCCGGTCGCAATTTTGAGTCTCAGTCTCGTTTGACGAAAATGAAAAATTTCAGATCTCTCGGGCGGGCGGGTGTACCTAAAAAAATCGAACTTATTTATTTAGCTTTCTATTGAGATGAAACCTCGCATTTCGGATAATTTCCAGGTGTTGATTACAAATCCTGTCGCAATTTTGAGTCTCAGCCTCGTTTGACAAAAATGAAAAACTTCAGATCTCTCGGGCGGGCGGGTGTACCTAAAAAAATCGAACTTATTTATTTAGCTTTCTATTGAGATGAAACCTCGCATTTCGGATAATTTCAAGGTGCTGATTACAAATCCGGTCGCAATTTTGAGTCTCAGTTTCGTTTGACGAAAATGAAAAATTTCAGATCTCTCGGGCGGGCGTACTTAAAAAAATCGAATTTCTTTATTTAGCTTTCTATTGAGATGAAACCTCGCATTTTGGATAATTTCAAGGTGCTGATTACAAATTCGGTCGCAATTTTGAGTCTCAGTCTCGTTTGACGAAAATGAAAAATTTCAGATCTCTCGGGCGGGCGGGTGTACCTAAAAAATCGAATTGTCAAACCTTACTGAATATTTGACAGCTGGATGACGTTTGTACCTTTGACCGCTGTCTAGATATCCCTATTAGAAAACCTATCACTTCTATTGAGGCACCCTATATGTATATGATACGTACAGATCACGGAATGCTTGTTTGCTCACGAGTATTTGGTGAGATACTACTTGATGAAACTTGAACTCATGTTAACTACTAGTCTGACAATATTTCGTAATATTTCGCTTTCAGCTATTTACGACGTACGATTTTAAATGTGCAGACACAAAACACCGTTACAGTTCGTTATTGCTAAATCGACTGAAAAACCTGACGTTGGTTGGTGACGTTTGCTCTTATTTGTACGCCGTCGACATTGAGAGTCTGAAAACAATATAGCTGTTTACGATTTCGACGAATGGGTCTCGGACGTGACTTTCTCCAGTTTCCAGTAGCACCCGCAGTATTTACACAGTACACAAAGCCACTTGCGCCCGAATGCGGCCGTGAGAAGTGTGAATTATGACATTACGAGGTTTCGAATAAGATCTCTGCATACATATGTATGCGTAGGTAGAGAACAGGGAACAGAAACTACTAACTGCATTGTTTATCATATCCACCTACCGAAAATAATAACAAATGAATAAACGAGCAACTTGGTACTATATACTAAAGTGTCAGGGTGACAAAATGTTATAATTCGAAAATACTATTATCCAAGAGTGTAGTTAAAAATACAACGTAAAAGCGATGCTTTAAAATGCTTGGAAGAGCGAGTTTCAGTCGAATGTAAGATAAACAGCTTAATATCTGGCCGATATTATTTTCTAAACAGTTTGAAGAGCGTCACAGTAATTTAGGCGGTTCGTCACGTTAGAATGAAGTCCAAAGTTGGATAATGTTTACTTGATGCCTGCCTGAAAATACGTCCGTCCCTTCAGACTAGTCGACCACAAAAAATCATTTCAAATAGAACCTAGTTATACTTCGTACAATAAAGTGGTCTAGTGAATTGCTGGTGATTGTGCAACAGCTTGGGTGAGTTTATCTCACAGAGTACCCAATTCGACTAATTGTCTCTTTGTCTATTGATATATTGATTTACTTCATTAATCCATTTGAGAACTTGTTACTGGACAATTGACAAACTGTCATACACACATTTATATCATTAATGGTTTGATAATTCAACTCTTGAATGACAGCGATATGAAAACAGATAACAATCTCGAAGTACGTCGCGAGTAGACCCTTCATGCTGAACTAGTAGAAAGGAGTGGATACTTTGCGAGTGGACCCCTAGTATCTTAGTGAGTTGGCCTCACAGTTATCATGATAATTCTCCGCCCTAGTAATTGGAGCTCTTGGAGAGGTATTTCGCGTGTTGACCCTTAATACCAAAGACCCAAGTGCTTCTCGAGTTGTGTTATATGATTTTTGTATAATTCTGCAGTGTATTATTTCATCTATTCTCTTGGAGAGGTATTTCGCGAGTTGACCCTTAATACCTATGACCCGAGAGATGTTTTATCAATCAATCCAGTATAAAATAACGACATGTTCTTTAATTTAACATATGTTAACCCATTTCATTTTATTTATCATTCTTCAATGAATTGGTTACTCAGGTATCTTTTAATTTAATTTACAGATGTGTCGTCTCGAGCGCTTTTCCTGATACAGGCCCAACCTCTTATCGATGTTAAATTAGGTAGTTCTAGTAAGTTATCGTTTAAAGATTTAATTGTGATCTTACTTAATTTATTTTGATCATTTGTTTATTGACTGAATTACTACCTTATTAAATGTTTATAAGAACACGCCCAGAATGATCATTTAATCATTAATTCGTTTTTTATGTCCTACAAAAGTAATTTTTTTAAAAACACTAATAACTACAAGAACGAGAAGGAATTTTTCTAGACTTCACGTATATGGCCGGACGTCTAGGGCCGGACTGGCACATTTTATATAGATTACTTGATTTGCTATCAAATAAAACATTGCTTGTTTATTTTACGACGTTTTGGTTTACTTTAATTTTAAACCATCTTCAGGTAGTGTCCATAAAAAATATCTGTTTTCTATGATACATTTTAAGTTGATGGTGGAAGTTAAGGTGATATTATTAAAAAAATGGAGTCAAGTTGATTGACTCAGGACTTCCCACACATAATAATGATTTCGTTTTATTGTTTTCCCATTGCATGATGCTATCGTCTGAAATCCCCTTGCAACCAAATCATCGCCCACCCTCCCGCAAAAAAACGTCCAACACAAAAACTTTCGAAAATCGTTTCTTGCGTCTCCCTCCTTAGAAACTAGGACGCCACAGTTTTCATTCTGCATGCTTTAACTGAACGATGCAAAACGATCAAGAGCCTCTAAACCGTCTAAAAGCGAAGTGTGAGCTGTTTTTATATTTTTAGTTTTTTAATTATTGTTGCGCAACCACTGACACGATAGTCACTTCTGTGTCGAAATTTCATTAAAATCAATTTAATAATTGCATTACGCAATATAGAACGATCTAAAACAATACTCGTATGCCTGTCTGTATAAATTACAAATTCTAAGTCCCTTAGTTTCTATACTAAGCAAGGCAATGTTCAAATGGACCTAAAAGAGTGTATTATGCCGCTAGGTTTTTCATTCACTGGTCAATGGACAGCCCATTATGAAAACAACAAATTTTTCAGTTTTCCAACCCCCCACCCCCCCCCCCCACCCCAAACTCACCCCTAGCCAAAAAAAGTAGAAAATGATCAGGAACCCCTAAAACGTCTAAAAACAAAGTTCGAGGCGTTTTTATTTTTTTTATTTTTTACTATTGCTGCGCCGCCACTGACACGATTTTTCCAGAACATACGCGTTTTTCATCCTCGCCGCGGTAATAATACTGTGACAAAATTTCGTTAAAATCCATTCCATAAGTTACGTTACTCAATACAGAACGATCTGAAGCAATATTCCTATGTATTTATCAGAAAGTCCCTTGGTTTCTGGAGTAGGCAAGGCAATGTTCGGATGGGCCTAAAAAAGGGTGTTATGCCGGTAGGTCTTTATTTTACAGGTTAATGGATAGCCTATTATGAGTACAACACATTTTTGAGATTTACAACCCCCCACCCCCCCAACCACCCCAGTTTCATCCCCACCAAAAAAAAATAGAAAATGATCAGGAGCCGTACCGATTTTCAAAATTATAAGAATACTACTACGACCCCCCAGCATATCGCTGCCCAAATTTCATCACAATCCATGCAGCGGTTACTGAGATTACGAGGTTAGAAAAACGCCAACAGACAGACAGACAGACCGGCAGATAGACCGACGGAAATGAGTGACATGGATTTTCGTTATGTAGACATCATAAAACGCCCAAAAAGCGTGTTATCTCAAAATCGAAAATGTTCTCGATCACAATACTCCCCTCACCTATCGGTGTGGGAAGTAAAAATGAGTGGGATGTACAGAGACAAGCTACTTGACCCTGAAGAGCCCTCTATTACACATTACACTACATCATAATCGCAATCATCGCATGTCCAACAAACGAAAAGTAAAAGTAAATCGTTCGTATGAAAATAAATAATAACAGGGGTATCAAGGTTGCGGTGAAAGTGATCTGTTTCTCTCGAACTCGCGCAAAGATGATCGAGGAAAAAATTACGTTATACCGTAGCAATACACACAATCAAAATGAGGTGCACATATACGCTGCTTTCTTTTCAAGGTTCCTCACCCATTCAGCCAAAAATCAGATGACTAAATGAATGTAAAGTAATGGACTTAACTTGTCGAAGTAAAGTAATATTAACAACTCACATCATCGGCGCCAAATTAATATTGACGTTAGTTGAAGCAATGAATGCATTACAAAAATTAAGAGATTAACACATTGTTGGACACTCTGCTGGCCGGGAGGCTTCGTAATATGGCACCTCAAAACATTCCCATTTTTTGGGTTTGTAGCATGATTTGCATTATCAAAATATTATAAGGGTATTCATTTTTGACTTTTTTTTTTCATTTATGAGGTTTTTGGTGAGAATAAAAAAAGACGGCTATATCCGTCGTGTCATATCACAACAGACTTTATAGAATGGCAACCACGGCTATAGCAGTCTGATCAGTGTAATAGTAAAACAGATCTTGTGGGAAGAAAAGGACAATTTTCGAGACAAAAGCTAAAACAAAAATAACATTTTATTGTATCAAATTTATAAACAAAAACGCATCTCTCAGAATATAGACGGTATAAAAACAAAAAATCAAATTTATTAGCAAACAGAGGTATCCCCCAACAAAACAGAATTTAGGCACAAATTTATGTTTGACGCCACTCTTCAAAGCAGTCTGGACACAAAGCAGGTTTATTTTTACAACCCTTGCATCTATAGCTAGTTTCTCTGCGTTTTCCAGATTTGAAACATTGTTTGCATCTAAGAAAATATGATTTTATTTTATGATCGTCTGGTAGGGGCAGCTTCTCTGGAAAATGTCAAAATGAGTTTTGTATTGATATGAAACAATATATTCTATTCTATTCGTATAATAGGTGGACGACGAATATCTGTTTAGGATGAAAATACCTGGTTACCTACCTCCCATCAGTACTGAAAACATGAAAATCAAACAAAAACACACTTGAAATATGGCAGCTATACACGTGGTCAATGCATCACATGGAGGTTATGGACGGTTATAGCCGTCGTGCCGTTTTATCCATGCACCTTAAAACATGAATAGTTGAATAGGTTAGCGTATACTGGGTTAGAATTTGTCAATTTCAGAAATGACGAGCTTCAGGTTACGGCACTAACATTGCTTAACAATACCGACATTCTGACGGTCGTCGCCGTTCTGCCGTAACAAGCAGATAACTTTTTGACTGATATAGCCGTCGTGGCGTTTCACGATCACTCCCCGCAGACGGCTATAGCCGTTGTGTCCAACAATGTGTTAAAAGACACCACGGTTTGTCTGTTGATGTTCTGTTCATAACTTATAGAGGAAGACAATTAGTGTTTTGCTATTATAGGCAATTCCTTCGAATTGAGAATGAAAAGACAAGAAATTTAAAATAATACAAGTAAATAAAACTGATGTCAATCTGAAATTTTCTTCATAAAATGACGCGAAATAAGCACAATATTAAAGATATGATGTTCCAATATGGGTTTTTGCTAAAAGAATCAAAATTTTCCATCCAAAGTGCACTGCGGACGGGTTATTATTACTATAGTAATCTTGATACCGCTGTTTTTCGTGGGAGATGCAATAAATAATAGGTACTCTTAGGGGCGGTTTCTCAATGTTCAGTTAAAAGTGTCTGATAGGTAGTTGCCAGTTAGCGTTTCTTCAGTTATTTTTTGTAAGGTAAGGTCATATAGCATATGCTATATAAGCATCTGCTATATATAGCAGATAGGAGGAAAATAAGGAGTTTTTGTTTAAATGACCTTACCCTACAAACAATAACTAGTTCATCATAGTAGGTCAAAAAACTTTACAAACTGATAGCGTTTCTATAGATACAACTGATGTCAGATAAGATTTACGTGAATTCGTAAGTTTAGACAGATACCCGTTAATTTTCAGATAAATATTTTACTGGACATTGAGAAACCGGCCCCTAGTCGCAAATTTTTGGTTCTTTATATTTAAACCTCCTTGAATGAATAAGGACCAGAGGCTATCCAACACGGAATGTGGCTGGTCCATAGGCCACACGATGGGCCCTTTTGCGCCTCTATCCGCGCTAGTTCCTAAGACCTGCCCTTTTGGCAAAGGCAAGTACATTCTTAGGTCCTATCCGTTTTATCTCTATTGGTTCCAAGGTTCTTAAGCCTGTGATAACCCAGGGTTTCACAACGACACAAGATGTGTGCCGAGGATTCTTCCTCTTCACCACACCATGTGCACGTTGGGTCGTTGACCACCCTCATCACGAACATGTGACGCTTGAAGGTGTTGTAACCCGTTAATAGGCCTACTAGCAATCTCAAGTTACTCCTATCCAGAGAGAGACAAAATCGTCCTATTCTCTCTGAAGGCCCTGCTAATAGTTCCCGAGCCTGACGGAGATGACCAGAGATGTTGTTCCATCTCAGAGAGTGTTGATTCTGGATCTACTCTCCAGTTCTTTTCCTAATCAAGATTGCAGACAGTTCTAAGGCTGGTTCCGGGCCCATAAAACTGTTGCCGGATCCCATTCTAGTCAGATGATCCGCCATTTCGTTACCCTTTACCCCAGCGTGCCCAGGTACTCACATCAGTGATACCTTGTGTTTACCTGTGATGTCGTCAAAAGCCCTCCTGCACTCCAGGACCAGTTCCGACGTTATTTTCCAAGTACTCAGTGCTTTGATGGCTGCCTGACTGTCAGAGCAGATAGTAATCCGCCTCCTAGACCCGTCGATTTCCCGAATACGATTTACACAAGCAAGTATCGCATAGACGTCAGCCTGGAATACTGTGGTGTGTCCCCCAAGAGGGAATGAAACTCTTGTATGGGGTCCGTAGACTCCCGAGCCCGAGCCCTCTCTAGCGAGTGAACCGTCTGTGTACCAGACCTGTCCTCCTCCTTTGATGAGCTGTCTTTCCCTAGACTCCCACTCTTTCCTTGACGGAAACACCACCGTAAATTTGCGATTGAAGCGATGCGTAGGAGAAACTATATCGCTCCTCGCCAACAAAATAGGACTATCCTCATGCAACTCTGCTAGAATCGTCGAATGTCCTTTGCCTGGATTCATAAAAGTCCAGCTACCCTGACTCCAGAGACGGAACCCAGTTTTTCTAGCTTCCCCTTGAATTACCAGATCCAAAGGAGGAAGATTCCTTCTGGCGTAATGAGAATATGTAGGTTATATTAATTTTTTAAACAAAAAAACTAGAAAAACTTCTCTCGAACGTCTCGATTTTCTGCTGAGTCCATTATTATGTTCGATACTGTACAGGCCTTTCATTTCACTTTCGATTTTTTGCGATCAGATTTCAGCCGTTACGCGCCAAAGATGGATCGATGGGATGATCCGTTCTGAATCGATGGTTACGAACCTCACGTCTCACCGCCTCTTCCATTCATTTAAACTTTTTTTTGATGTTTGAAGTTATGCGATATCACGTCGTTACGTTAGCTTTGGAATCAAGTAACATCCAGTAGTTCATGAATTATGAGAGATCGAACTTCATTTTTCTTAGGTTGCGATGTTATTACAGTGTCGTGTGCTATACAAGTGGCTTGACTCAGTACTTACCGCGGTGCGAGTATATACATGGTATGCTCGCCAGCCGTATGAAATTGCTATCGCTCTGCGCATTGCGTCAGCAACGGAGATTTTTCGCGCGGAGAATTATTAGACGTCGTGATACCACGGCCTGTTTAATCGCGTTTTAGATAGAATCGCTAACGATTTTTGTTTAATTTACTTTGTATTCCTTATTTTGAGTTATAGAAGACTGAAATTTGTGTACATAATGCCAAATTGTGCAGTTGTCGGTTGTAAAAACCATAGTAAGATGAAAGAGCCAAATGTTAAATTCTATAAGTTCCCGAAAAATTAAAATCTCGCAATGCAGTGGAGTAATTCTTGCCGCCGAAAGGACGAAATTAATATGAAAAATGGTAATCATTTCACAAATTAGCATTAAACATTTATTAAAACTGAAATTTTTATTGTACATCCTCGGAAAATATTCATCTGCCGTATTTTCAATGAATAAATATGCAGAAGAAAGCAATGAATCGTAACTACTTGAAACATTACAAGTGAAAAACTTAGTTTCGAGTAATTCTAACATCGAAGCTGATGACGTGTGCTTTACTCAGGAGTTTTTCAAGAACGTTCTTGTTGACAGCGATATTGTTGGGACAGAGAATGATTCAAATGATATTCATTTTTCCAACTTTACCTTTCAGAGTCCGGATTATGACCTAGATAAATTTATTTCTGAAGAACATGACCTTTTGTGTCAACTGGAAAAAGAATTAAATGCCAGACACGATTTCCAACGAGGGACTGAAATTTATTGCCGGACATGGTGGCCTACAGATTCAAAAACGAATATCCTAATCTAGCTTTGGGGGCACAAACCAAATTTCATTCTTCTAATCGGGCCCCAGACTGGATTGAGTTTCTATCTAACTCTATCCAAGTGAGGAGATGATTAAAGTAGCCCGTTTTAGTTGAGATAGAGTTCGATAAATTCCATGGACAGTCGTCTTCTAAACAATCAAACATATTTAAAAAATTATTAGAGATAGACCCCAGTGGAAATCATCAAACAATTTCCTGACCAAATAATACTATATCTAACACGAACGAGAATATACATACGTCAGACTCAGACATTTAAACAAAAGGATTAGTTTCAAAATTGTAGCGTAAACTTAGGAAAAAAAAATGACCAAATTTACCGATAAATAATACATTTTTGTAGAAAAAGTCGTTAAATTACCTATTTTACACTTCTCTATAACATAATTGTCAAATAATTGGCTATTGAACTCCTTTAATGTATCACTTTGAAATTAAAATATAATCCATCATGTGGTATTCTCGCCAGTTCGCCCACAGAAATACTCGTTGCTGACGTCACAGCGTGCCGGCGCTCGGACGGCTGCATGCGCGTGAGCACACCATGTTTATTTACACTATGGTACTTACCACATATTTTCAACATAAAAAATTGTTTGCAGTTCCCCACTTCCCTGTAACCGAATTTTACTCCCATAAATGTTGAAAACGGTCAAGAACACCTAAAGCTCTTCAAAACAGATTCACTACTTACTACTTTCAACCCACGCCTCACTCTCGTCTACACGAATTTCATTCCTTCCCAAAAAGTAAATAAAAGGATCCCTACAATAACTAGAAGCCACGTTTGAGCGAGTCCTATATGCTTAGTGCTTTTGATGTTTATATTCCATTTGTATAATTTTAAAACACTATACTACACTTTTTATATCCGCGCCGTGGCAGCAATTTCAAAATTCCACTACAATTAAGCTGGTAGTAAGTTAAATACAGAATATCAGCAAGGTAATCAGTGACAATTCCAAAAACAGACTCAGCGTAACCTTAGCAAACTCCTATGAGGAGGCGTAAAGAAGATTTAAAAAAGATATCATTACTAAAAATATTCGTTGTATGAATAGCAAAATTGTAATGGGAAAATTGAGCTAAAAATTTCGTCCATCCTCATCCGCTCTACAGCTTCCCTTTTTTGAAAATAAATTTAAAAAACACTTGTCAGTACTAACAAGATCACCAATTTGTATAACAGTTACAAATAAATAAATAAAATAGACACTTATTATGGTTTTTTCGACAAGCCATGCTTTATGCTCCTATCTATGAGAAACTTCTCACTCGGTAAACAGATGTTATATTGTTGGGACTTACTTTATATTTTTTTGCTATCCTCTTGAGTTTATATTTTTTAACAAATATCGAAATGTTGGAAATGCAGCATTTCAAATTATGTTAAAAAGAACCTAATATATATTAGCAAATCTTACTCTATTTATAAATAGAAAGTGTACAATTATAGAGCTGAATAAAAATTGCGAATTTGCAACGATGTTCAAATATTTTAACGAATTAAAACCAACATTAGAAAGCAATAAGTTAAAATAACCAATTAACAGCAAAAGTTCATCGAACCGGAGAGATCCATAACGCACTTAGCTTTAATGGACAAATTTCACGTTTAACACGATTTTTAGTTGCGTTTCAGGTCATATTACCCATAAATGCCTTCGATGGCCGCATTTAAGGTTTCATGCTAGCTTTAGACGGAGAAAACGGAATCTACCATATTCAAGTAACATTGAATACCTGCGTGACTGGTGGCTAGATAATACAATTTTAGCCAAAGTAATATCAATGCACATTTTGCTTTATCGAGTATTCATAGGTACACATCTGCTTCTATACTGATCGGAATATCATGTGAATTATAAGTCCTTCCTTTGGATCTGGTAATTCAAGGGGAAGCTAGAAAAACTGGGTTCCGTCTCTGGAGTCAGGGTAGCTGGACTTTTATGAATCCAAGCAAAGGACATTCGACGATTCTAGCAGAGTTGCACGAGGATAGTCCTATTTTGTTGGCGAGGAGCGATATAGTTACTCCTATGTATCGCTTCAATCGCAAATTTACGGTGATGTTTCCGTCAAGGGAAGAGTGGGAGTCTAGGGAAAGACAGCTCATCGAAGGAGGAGGACAGATCTGGTACACAGACGGTTCACTCGCCCCTCTTGGGTGGCACACCACAGTATTCCAGGCTGAGGTCCATGCGATACTTCCTTGCGTAAATCGTATTCGGGAAATTGACGGGTCTAGGAAGCGGATTACTATCTGCTCTGACAGTCAGGCAGCCATCAAAGCACTGAGTGCTTGGAAAATAACGTCGGGACTGGTCCTGGAGTGCAGGAGGGCTCTTGACGACATCTCGGCTAAACACAAGGTATCACTGATGTGGGTACCTGGGCACGCTGGGGTAAAGGGTAACGAAATGGCGGATCATCTGGCTAGGATGGGATCCGGCAACAGTTTTGTGGGCCCGGAACCAGCCTTAGGACTATCCGCAAACTTGATTAGGAAAACAACTGGAGAGTGGATCCAGAATCAACACTCTCTGAGATGGAACAACATCTCTGGTTATCTCCGTCAAGCTCGAGAACTATTAGCAGGACCTGCAGAGAGAATATGACGATTTTGTCTCTCTCTGGATAGGAGTAACTTGAGATTGCTAGTAGGCCTATTAACGGGTCACAACACCTTCAGGCGTCAGTTGTTCGTGATGAGGGTGGTCAACGATCCAACGTGCACGTGGTGTGGTGAAGCATGACATGTAACAAGGTGTATAACAAATCCATGGACAATTCAAATATGACGACAGAATCATGTTTCTCTTCAGAGACATCCGACCCTCCTCAGATATCCCCTCAAATTTCTTAGGCCTAGCCAACTCGAACAACCGTTGTATTTGCATCACGCGCTATTTGAGCTTTCAAATATAATCATCATCATCATAGTCACAATGTCTTAACAGACATGTTGTGAACTCGTAAAATACATTAAGTCGGAGCTAGAGTATTGCCGACACGAATATTATCAATAGTCTTGAGAACTGTAGCTCGCCATCGTTCGCGATTTACTGTCAGTTCAGTGGCGCTCTTGATACTCATATCTAGCGACTGTTTCGTCGTATCCACCCAGCGCGTAGGGAAATGGCCACGGCGCCGCCCACACGGGGCGTGACCCTGAACTACAAGTTTCTCCATATTATCGCTTCGGTGAATATGTCCGAAGGATGTAAGCGTTCTCATCGACACAATGGAGGATAGTCTCTTTGGATTACCGAGCTCATCCAGTATGGAAACATTAGTTCGATGGGCGGTATAAGGAATTCTCAGCATTCTCCTTTACGTCCACATTCCAATAGCATCTATGCGAGCTCGATCTGCCTTTTAAACAGTCCAAGTTTCCGAGGCATACAGAAATATGGAGAACACAAGAGACTGAACCAGTGACATTTTGGTAGCTTTAGTGATGTTATGGTCACGCCATATTTTAGTACGCTTTGTTATGGCCACCCGTGCCTGTTGAATGCGCCGTCAAATCTCATTCTCACAGCTACCTGAATTGTCGATCAAAGAACCGAGGTACACAAAAATTTAAACTACCTCACAACGGCCTATTGACTTTATTTCTCGATGATTGTCATGCTCTCTATCTACGATAATAACCTTGGTCTTGTTGTAGTTAATACCAAGACCATATGCTGCACTGTGTTGTTTTAAAACGTTCAATAGAGCTACTAGTTCTTCCTGAGAAGCAGCATTAAGGGTTGTATCGTCAGCAAATTTTAAGTTAGATATTTTGCTTCCGCCAATAGTTGATATAATTATAATTTTGTCAAATAACATTTACTATGTCTGTCAAGTAATGTTTGATTTAATTTTTTGTCAAATGTTTACTTTCAAATTGGCCAGAGATGAACAACTACAAAATACGGTCTAGAATGTACCTATGCCTAATTTAGATTACACTCTGGCCGAAAATTTATATACGATTTCTCATCCAAGGTGGCGTCATGTTATTAAGGGTCTAGGGTATATAGCGCGAAATTGAGAATCCAAGAAAAGACGTATTTCCGTGTTAGCGAGGAGGCGTGGCCACCTGTTCCCTTTCTCCAGTGTGTGTGTGTCTAAGATGAGGGGAGATAAGTCCAAAAATCCAAAGATAAGGTCAAAAGGTCCAAAGGTCACTATAAAAATGAATTTCGCATTTCCAAGCTCCTGAAGTTACCTTTAAACTTACAGGAAGACTCAAAGAGCAAATTAAAGAAGAAAGCTTGCGCTTATGCAACTATTTAGCCTTTTTTTGATATCGTGTTTGGTTGTTAAATTACAGACATTTATAGAATGTACGATTTTGAATTACGAGTTTTTTTTTCAATAAAAAACTTTTTTGAGAAAATCGAAAATAGTTGTCATTCATTAAGGTCTTAACTGTCGCCTTCTGAAATATTATATAGTAGTTTGAAAATAGAGTGCGTTATGCGAGAAATTGTGAGTCCGTGTTTTACATGGCAAATACGTACAGGGTTGGGATAAAGTATGGAACCAAGCAAATAACTTTGGAACGGAAAGAGTGATATTGCTGAAAATTTGCAGGCAAGTGTAGTGACGTCTAGTGCATCCGAAGACACTATGTTAGCTATTAATGTACTTCCGGTTTAACCGGAAGGACCGTCAACTTTTTTAATTTAAATGGGACACCCTGTATATTTTTGCAGATTTTAATTCAACTTTTTTCTCCGAATACGTCTATAGTGGGCTTAGCATTAGTTTCTGTAAAAACGGGAAAGATAAAGCTTCTTTATCATTTCAGGTGTTTAAAATGCCGGTCATTCAAAGTCGGTTTTGGCGATCGCGTGAGAACTCACAAAGAAGTGTGTCAACTTTTAATGATTTACGTCCCGACAGGGGTCCTGTAACACATTTGACGGTGACTAAAATAAAAAATACAAAAAAATTACCTCAAACGGGAAGACCGCAGACCGCCACGGACGAATTTGTGAGACAATTTTTTTAAGAAACAAATACTAAACCCACTATGGACGTATTCGGAAAAAAAAGATGAATTAAAATCTGCGAAAATATACCGGGTGTCCCATTTAAATTAAAAAAGTTGGTCAAACCGGAAGTACATCAATAGCTAACATAATGTCTTCGGATGCATTAGACGTCACTACACTTGCCTGCAAATTTTCAGCGATATCACTCTTTCCGTTCCAAAGTTATTTGCTTGGTTCCATACTTTATCCCAACCCTGTATGTATAAATGTGTGTATCCAGGCCTCTTAAAGCACAAAAGTATGTTTACCGTATTAAAAACTCAGACATGACAACTTACAGAATCATATTCCTCTTCAGCAGCATCCGAGTGACTCGAAGAGTCAACCTCCTTCAAAGACTCAGCCTCAGGTATCTCCTCAATCTTCTCAAATTTCTTAGGCGAAACCAACTTGAACAACCGTTCTATTTTCACCATTTTCGATAACCACTATCACCGAAGGCGTTTCTACTCGGCCATATCACTCGTTCTACAATAACAGAGTTTCTATTTCGCGTACACCACCCGGCGGTGACGATGCACCAGGTATACTGACTGTCCTGTGCGATTCGCAATCAGTCTAAGCTTTCGTATTCCGAGAAATTTTTATTGTGGCTCCGTGTGTATCTTTCGTCCTGACTTGGACGTCCGTCGTGGAATTCCCATTATCTCGGATAAGTACGGGGGGACGGACCGCTCACGTGGAATTTTATATCAAACGCAACTGGTGCACGCACTGTTATCCAGCTACAGGGTGGATCACTCATCATCATAGTCACAATGTCTTCAACAGACGTGTTGTGAACTCGTAAAATGCATTAAGTCGGAGCTAGAGTATTGCCGACACGAATATTATCACTAGTTTTGAAAACTGTAGCTCGCCATCGTTCGCGATTTGTTGTCAGTTTAGTGGCGCTCTTGACACTCATATCCAGCAACTGTTTCGTCGTATCCACCCACTCGGGGCATGACCCTGAACTACAAGTTTCTCCATATTATCGCTTCTGTGTATAAGTCCGAAGAATGTAAGCATTCTCGTCGACACAATGGAGGATAGTCTCTTTGGATTACCGACCTCATTCAGTATAGAGACGTTAGTTCGATAGGCGGTATAAGGAACTCTCAGCATTCTCCTCCATGTCCACATTTCAGAAGCGTCTATGCGAGCTCGATCTGCCTTTTTAACAGTCCAAGTTTCCGAGGCATACAAAAATATGGAGAACACAAGAGACTGAACCAGCGACATTTTTGTAGCTTTAGTGATATTATGGTCATTCCATATTTTAGTAAGCTTTGTCATGGCCACACGTGCCTGTTGAATGCGCCGTCGAATCCCATTTTCACAGCTGCCCGAATTATCGATCAAAGAACCGAGATATATAGAACTTTGAACTACTTCACAACGGCCTATTGACTTTATTTCTCGATAATTATCGTGCTCTCTATCTACGATCATAACCTTGGTCTTATTGTAGTTAATACCAAGCCCATACTCTGCACTACGTTGTTCTAAGATGTTTAATAGAGCTACTAGTTCTTCCTGAGAAGCTGCAATAAGGGTTGTATCGTCAGCAAATCTTAAGTTGGATATTTTGCTTCCGCCAATAGTTACACCGCCATTCCAGTTGTCTAATACCTGTCTCATCACAAATTCAGAGTAAATGTTAAACAACATCGGAGATAATACCCCTCCCTGACGAACTCCTTTTCTGGTTGCAGTTTGAATAGACAGGTTACCATCAATTCTTACACGAGCCGAATTAGACTCGTAGAGTTGCTGTATGAGAAACACTAAGTGATAAGGAACTCCCATAGAGATGAGGAATTCCCACAGTTTAGGCCACTTTACGTTATCAAACGCCTTAGAATAGTCCACAAAGCAGATAAAAACCGGAAAATAATGCTCTCTGGCTTTTTCAATAATTTGTCTTAAGTTTAAGATCTGGTCACGCGTACCGCGTCCTTTCACGAAACCTGCCTGCGCCTGAGAAATTTGCCAGCCAATAAAACCCTCCAAACGAGATTGTAAAATATACAATAGAACCTTACTTGCATGAGAGATTAACGAAAGTAGGCGATAATTGTCTGGATTTGTTCCCTTTTTATGAAGTGGAACAAAAATTGATATGCACCATTCATCTGGCCAAACACCGGAGGACCAGACACTCTTACAAATATTATGTAAAAGGGAGATGCCGTCGTCACCCAAGCATCACTAGCCAGCAATTATTATGTATTTAAAGAAACAAGAAAGTGCGGCCCGGGCTCCGACACACCGAGCTGCTGTTCCATCACCCAGTGACTACTCCTCACACCGTGAGGTGAGCAATCACTGGGTCCGCGAATCGTGCGAAGGGACCCAAGGATGACTGCCTTCTGCATTCTGGCGGCTAAGATGTGCGCCGCCGCACGGCACACCGGTATTTTGCGCAGTGCAGAGAGCAGCGTATTCCTCATTCCACCTAGGGATCCAATGACCATAACCAGCAGACTTACAGTGTAGTCTGGCCAGAGCCTGCGAAGTTGACCGAGCAACTCCAGATATTTGGTCTGCTTTTCCTCCTTCTTAGAGACGATGTTCACCTCGGCAGGCGCCGAAAACTCAATAACGAACATCGTCTTCTGTTGGTGGTCGAGAAGGACTATGTCGGGCTTGTTTGCCTGTACAAGCTCGAGCGTGGGGAACGAGTAGTTCCAGTAAATCCGGCATCTCTCGTTCTCCACAACGGACTCTATATTATTAGTTGTTAATATTATCCGACTTTCTAAGTTCCTCTTGCATAATTACGGTAGCAACAAGTGTTGACGGGCTGTGCCAAGTCAACGTTGAACGTGTTGTAAGGCCTGAGACCGACATAATGAGGAGGACAATAGTGACCTTGTTTTGTTTCCAAAGTCGTTTTATTTCCATGGCAAGGTCCGTCTATTTGGATATCTTTCCAGCGTAGGTGTTTTGGATGTTCATATCGTTGGGAATCGCAATATCTATTAAGTAGGTCACTTTGTCTGTCTTTGACTGGAAAACTATATCTGGCCTATTTGGTGGGATGGTTTTGTCTGTACGTATTTCAATGTCCCAGTATAGTTTGAATTGATTGTTCTCGAGTACTGAGGTCGGTGTGTAGTTATAATATGGATCTGTGTTTTCAATTAGCTTGTTTGTTGTGGCTAGTGCTTGGTGTATGACCCTGGCCGCAGAGTTATGTCTGGCTGTGTATTCGGTACCGGCAAGAACTTTGCATCCGCTTGTTATGTGATCTATTGTTTCTTTTTGTTGTTGACATTTTCTGCAATTATCGTCAGAGATGGATGGATCTTTAATTATGTACTTCCTGTAACTTCGTGTCGCAATCACTTGGTTCTGGATAGCAAGCATAAAACCTTCTGTTTCCGGAAAGAGCTGGCCATCCTGCAGCCAGGTGTATGACTGCTTTTCATTAATGTGGTCTTGTGTGACACGGTATCTATGTTTGCCGTGGAGTGCCTTCTGCGACCAGGTGTTTATTTTTTTGTTGTTGTGCTTGTATGCGGTTTTGTGCGTCTGCTGCGTGGTATGGACAAGAAAGAGCGAGTGGTGTGTAGTTTTTGTCTGCTTTTACTATTGCTTTATGCATGTTTGTTTGTTTACTGTGGAAAAAATGTCTGAGTGATTTTATTTGTTTTGTATGAAGTGACTGTATATCTATAATTCCTCTGCCCCCTTGTTTTCTGTCTATGGTGGAACTTTCCTTGCATGCGTTGGGATGTGACATTCTGTGTTTTGTGAGTTCTGTTCGGATGAGTATATGGATCTTTTCTATGTCAGTGTGCGACCACTTGATTATGCCAAATGAATATGTTAGGATTGGTATAGCAAATGTGTTAATAGCTTTTGTAAGATTTTTTAGAATCCAGTTTTGTTCTTAACAGTCTAATAAGGCGGTTCTTTAAACTCTGGTGTTAGTTGTGATTTGATTTTTGTGTGGTCTTAACGTTTTGATTGATACCCAGGTACTTGTACGTTTCGTCCTTGTCCATGTTGTCTAGCGCTTGGCCAGTTACTACTCCTGTTCGGGATGGTTTTTCCATTGGCCTTTATTGATGTGAAGCACCTTGCATTCACTCATGCCAAATTCCATCTTGATATATCTGACGTACAAACTTCTGTTATTCTGAGTCTCTCAGTTGCGCTTCTGTGGCGACATATAGTTTCATATCATCCATGTAGAGATGATTGATTTTGTGCTGATTTGCTTTCTGGTGCCTGATGGTGAAACCACAGTTTGTGCTGTTAAGTTTGAGCGGTTTCTATATTTTTAGTTTTTTATTATTGCAGCGCCGCCACTGACACGATTTCCATCCTTGACGCGGTAATAGCACTGTGTAAAAATTTCATGAAAATGAATCCAACAGTTTCCTAGTTACACAATACAGAACGATCAGAAACAATACTCGCATGTATATATACATCAGAAAATTCCCTTTGGTTTCTGTAATAGGCAAGGTAATGTTCGGATGGACCTAAAAAAATGTATTATGACACTAGGTCTTTCTTTCACAGGTTATTGGACAGCCTAGTATGAATACAACAAATGTTTCAGTTTTCCAACCCCCCACCCCCCAACCACCCCAATTTTATCCCCACCCAAAAAAGTATAAAATGATCAGGAACCCCAAAAACGCCTAAAAACAAAATTTGAGGAATATTTAGCTTTTTTTTGCTAATTACTCCGCCGCTGATGCACCGAAAAATATAGGAACATTACCTACCTATTTTTGTAATTTAGATCACAAAAAGGAAACTGGCACCTTTTATACCTCAACAAAGTCTCGTTTAATCCCATTCCTTGAATGTGTTTGGGATCAACATCAAACCAAAGGGCATCAGGGCAGGTAGAAATATTTATTAATACAGGGTGTTCCTATAGAAATATGAAGGAGAAAAGGTGATAGCCTGTGAAAATTTATCCTTCAAATGGTGTTGTTATATTCCATAAATATACAATTCACCATTAATATACATAAGTAGAACTATAATGTAAAAAATGAAGTCAAGTTGATTGACTCAGTACTTCCCACACATTACGCTGATACCAGTTACTGGTAGCAAATGATCAGGAACCCCTAAAACATCTAAAAACCGAATTTGAGTTGCTTTCATACTTGTCGCGTTCTTTGATTATTGCTACGCTGCCGCTGACAAGATTTTTAACAAACATACGCGTTTTCCATTCTCACCACGGTAACAATATACTGTGTCAAAATTTCATTAGAATCAATTTAATAGTGTCCACGTTAGAAAATACAAAACGATTTAAAACAATAAATTCTCGTATAGTATACAGAAAATTCTAAGTCCCTTATTTTGCGTAATAGGCTAGGCAATGTTCGGATGGCCCTCAAAAGGTGATTTGTGTCGCTAGATCTTCCTTCACAGGTTGGGGCCTATTATGAGTACAAGAAACTTTTTAATTTTTCAACCCCCAATCCCCCAACCACCCCAATTTCACCCCCACCCAAAAAAACGCAGAAAATGATCAGGAACCTCTAAAACGCTTAAAAACGAAGTTTGAGCTGTTTTTATATTTTTAGTTTTTTTATTATTTCTGCGCCGCCACTGGCACGATTTATCAAAACCATACGCGTTTTCCATCTTCGCCATGGTAGTAATGCTGTTTCAAAATTTCATTAAAATCAATTCAACAGTTTCCTCGTTACAACGATCTAACGCAATGCTCTCGTATGTTTACATCAGAAAAAATTCTAAGTCCTTTGCTTTCTGTAATAGGCAAGGCAATGTTCGGATGGACCTAAAAAAGTTATTTATGCCGCCAGGTCTTCCTTCACAGGTCAGTGGACAGTCTATTATGAAAGCAACAAATTTCTCAATTTTACAACCCCCCACCCCCCAACCACCCCAATTTCACCCCCACCCAAAAAAAAGTAGAAAATGATCAGGGACCCCTAAAACGCCTAAAAACGAAGTTTCAGCAATATTTAATTTTTTTTGTTTTTTGCTAATTACTCCGCCGCCTATGCACCGATTTTCAAAATTATAGGAACATTACCTACTACGACCCCACAGCATACCGCTGCCCAAATTTCATCACAATCCATGCAGCGGTTACTGAGATTACGAGGGTAGAAAAACGCGACAGACAGACCGACCGACGGAAATGAGTGACGTGGATTTTCGTTATGTAGACATCATAAAACGCCCAAAAAGCGTATTATCTCAAAATCGAAAGTTTTCGCGTTCACAATACTCCCCTCACCTATCGGTGTGGGAAGTAAAAACATCATCACCATACTTCTTGCAATTGTAATAATATTATAATAATAGATATACGTATGAATCCTTTGCCGAATCCTTAATTAACAATTAGAAAATGCATCAACCAGACCAATACTGCTTTGTCACTGAAAGTGCGCATTTTCGAACAATGCAGTCATGTCATCTGTCACTGAATGTAATTTTCTAATCTTAATTTAAATGAAAGTGTCTGTGTTTCTTCAATCCGCTAACCAAATGCTACATGTCTGCGCGGTGAACGAATGATTTCTTAATATATTTGTCTCCAATTATAAAGAAACCGAATATTTTTGATCGACTGTTAAGCCGGTGCCACATATGCGGGTATTTGCCAAATATCAATATTCGCCGATTTTCCAACCTTGCTCGCCGAATAGCGAGCACGTATCGCCCTTCAGCCGAATAGGCTTCGTTGCTCGCCGAATACCGCATATGTGGCGCTGGATTTATTAGCCGAATAGCAAATAATCGGGGTTCGTTGCTCGCCGAATACCGCATATGTGGCACCCCGGCTTTATGCCGGCCACACACACGATGTACCGATAATGTCTACATGTGCAGGTATACCTGCGCAGGCAGACCGGAGCGTGTATGGGGACTGATGACCTCTGCGGGTATTTAATCTGTGCAGACGACCTCAGAAACAAATCGAAAATCAGATCCATATTGCGACTGTGACGGCTCCTACGGAGACCTTAATCACCATCTATTTAGATGTCACCTAAATTTCGAGGCTGTTAATTACTTGCAGAGCATCCTGGGAGGTCTAAACTTACTTCCAGCAAACAGCACTATCGTTTCTGCTTTGTTAAACACTGATCTAGATTTTATTCATAGATTCCTCAATTACATTCGCCGGACCAAACGTCGCATTTAAGGGTATTAGGTAAAATTATTATAGATAGATTATTATAGATTGTTTAGATTTGTACCTTGGGTAAACCCACTAATTCTTCTCCATGCTCCCCTATCCATACCGTGGTCCTCTTTGTTTGTCTCAGAGAAAAGTCGCCCTGACAGACCCCTGGGCGTGAAGCGTGTGTCCCTGTCTAGTTTTATGTGTGGTATTGTCGATTATAGGTTAGATTATAGATTATAGGTTAGATTAGAACAATTTTAGTTTTGGTTTGGCTGAATGAGCCTGTACTCAAAGCCATTAAACAAAAAAAAAAAAAATATATACAGGGTGTTAATGTATGTTAACAAACTTTAACCACAGATAGTACTCCGAAAAATAGAAAAAAAATGTCATATGAACATGGGTCCGGAAATGCTTCCTAAGGGAGCTACGCTCCTTTGCATGGGGCACCTTGAAGACGGTTCTCCCTCGATAATCTCGAAACCATTCATAACATAATTACGAAATTAGGTACGATGGGTAAACCTTTGACGTTGAATCTGATTCTGAATTCAGAATTTCATAATTTTAATCAGAGGCGTATTATACGGGGGGAGTTAAGGGTAAAAATAACCCCATTTTCTAAATGGTAATTTTTTTGACATTTTGATTTTAGAATATGGTATTTCAGAGATTTCTACGTAAAAATGGTCTCTTGGTACATCTCAATAGGGCCAACCGTTTTCGTATATCATATATACAAAGGCTGCATAAGTACGTAACAAGCTTGTGTTTGTTTTGTTAGTATTTATTTAAAAAAATGCGACATATTATCACCATTGTTTTAAACTTCTACGAGCATGCTCGAATGCATGGATCTAGGCAGGATTGCATAGTTTCACTTGTTCAATAGGGCGGGGACTTTAGAATTGTATATAGGTGGCCCTCAGTTCATCTACTTGATTCCTTTTTCAATCAGTTCATGCGTTGACTTCTGAGGTGTTCCTTTAATGTTAATACCTTTTTATGAATTTAAAATTTGTGTATAGATTAAACAATCCATCTCAGGATTCCATACGGAACTGAGTCCACCTACATGATTCATTTTTCAGCCAATTTATTTGTCGAGATATATTTATTGGCGATACCTTTTTATAAATATTAGATTCGCGTATCTACATATCATGCAATCCATCTTCAGATACGGAACTGAGTACATCTACTTGATCTGTTTTTCAGTCAATTTATATGATGATTGAGGTGTTCCTTTACTGGTAGAGCCTTTTCATTGTGAATTTTAAATTCGCGTATAGATTTATAAATACATACATCTCCAGAATTACACACAGAACTGAGTCCATCTACTTAATTCCTTTTTCAGCCAATTTATGTTGAAGTTTGACGTGTTCCTTTGCCATGAATTATAAATTCGCATATTACAGATCAATCAATCCATGGTCAGAATTGCATACGGAACTGAGTCCACCTACTTGACTCTTTTTCGGTAAATTTATAGGTTGTGAGTTGTGATGTACACAGACAGTCGGGCTTGATATTTGATATGCTACATCACGGTCAAAACCAGTTCATAATTTTTAAATTCGCGTAGTTCAGAATCCACTAAAGCCGGCGCCACATATGCGGTACTCGGCGAGCAACGAACCCCGATTAATTGCTACTCGGCTATGTGGCTGCAGGATTTTACCCGAATACTCGCCATATGCCGAGCACCGAGCATTCAGCCGGCGCCATAGCCGGCGCTACACATGTGGCATTTAGGGAACAACGAACAGCGAATATTCGCAATTCGGCAAACGCCTACTAGTGTGGCTGGAGCAGTTTGTGCGAATGGTCGGAATTTGCCGAACACAAATAAGTACCCGAATACTGACACAGAAACAGGAACAGGGCCGGACTAGAGAATTAAAAACTTTATTCGCATTATTTATTTGTTAGCATGTTAGCATTTTTGAATTCTGTGTGTTCAAAAACCCCCAAGTATTGAATTTCATTGCCCCAGCTGTAGCAGTTTTGGAAATATTTAAGCCTTCCGGTACTGTTTACTGAGAAGACGGTGAGGAACACCAGTTGAAACTTGTTCATGCTGTAAACCATTATTAGGGAATACTTCTATATTAAATAAAATATGCAGTGTGTTCTATTAATAAAAATCGAGGATATTTGTTTGTAAATTTCGAAAAATAATTTATAACTTGGCAATGTCGCAAACGCGAAAAAAATTACAAGGCGAGATAGGGTATTAGTAGATATTTCGATTTAAAATAAAACATACAGGGTGTTACATTTAGAAAAAACAAAGTAAAATGACCTTCAAATTACCGTAATTTAAAATTCTACCAATAACACCCTGCACATTGCTGGTGTCATCCAGAATAATATTTATTATATATTTAAGTAACTCGCTGTATAATATTTTTGAGAAAAGTTAAAGGAATATATCAATTTGGAGGTATTACTTGCGACCTTGCAAATCCGGAAATTAATAGAAAATAAATTATAACTCGGCAAGATCGCAATAATATTTTAGGGTTTAATAGAGATCAATGATGGAAACTAGAAGAATTTAAAAAAAGTAATAGTACCATATAAAAAAATCAAGTTGATCACTATCCTACTTTCCCGAAACACCCTGTATATTTCAGAATATTTTTAGGATATGCAAAACTTTAGCGAGAGCTTCACAAACTTCGGGAACGATTCCAGAAATGAGTTGATGTGATATTTTGAATAGATATTGAAGGCTTTGATAACTGTCGCCGGTCGCTAGAAATCGAAGCGTCAGAGCTAGTCGTTCTTTAGCAGGAACAGCTTTTCTCCATTTTGTGTCTTTTTTTGATATCAGTGGTCCTGTTTTGCTGAGTAGATATTCAAAATCTTCGGAAGACATTCTGCAAAAATTTTCAAAAAATTCAGACGGTTCTTTTAATAAATCGGCAACTAGGTGTGGTCCGCCATACCTGAAAATGTGTTTAACATTGTGGTTTGATGTTATTGCTAATTATTCTATTACCTCTCTCGGCTTCTATTACACATAACAAAAACAGCACTTGCTGCCACGACTATATGATGATGACGTTGATTCTACTGTCGATAAATTTTAATAATAAATAAGTTTCAATTTGCTACGAATATTCGGGCTTTCCCATTCCCTTTCTTCTCGAAACTAAACATAGCCAACTACGCACATGTAGGGCGATACGTGCTCGCTACTCGGCGAGTAAGGTTGAAAAACGGCGAGTATTGATATTCGGCAAGTACCCGCATATGTGGCGCCGGCTTAAGACTAAGGTCTCGGAATTATTGGGACGGACCTCTTATCAGTGCGTTCGGATGTGTAACCAAAGCGGCAACTAGAAAAAACTTCGGAAAAACTCAGTTGGCGTATCGGTCGAGCGTCTTATCAGTTCCTTTGTGAATTGGCATCAACGGCGGATCAGTCCATTTTTTGGTACTTCGGAGTAAACATCGGAAGATGTTACGGGTACTTTCCGCATCTAGTACCGGTCGTTTTCAGCCTCTTACGTCCCTAAAATAGGGGTTGTTACAAGTGTTTGTGTGTCTTTCTGCGGAAACAAAATTTCCAAGGGCTGAAGCGATTCTAGTGCAGTGTTTTTTCGGTTTGAAATATGGCCTGTTCTTATCGTGTAATGTCCAGTGCCCTATTGGATACATTTTAAAGGAGGAACCTCATCAATGTTAGCTGGACCTCTACAGGTCAAAGGTATTTCTTTTAAATGAGTTTTTAGCTTTAAAAACTATGTTCATTTGGGTGTGTAGCTCTTGTCGCTGGTATATACTTGGTAGAAAAAATTCAAAGTACAAAAGTTGTTTGAATGCCCAAACCATATTTTTATATAGGTATACAAATACAGAATATAGGGTCTAACAAACAAGGAGGACGGTGATCAATTTTGTTTTTTTATACGGAAACCCTCGTCCACAGAATTTCTTAAGACAGACAATATGACGTGGAAAAAAATAAAGTTACTTATACAATACGTCAACACTACAATGCAGCGTTCGCATACTTGCAGCGAGCATGTGACGTCACCCATCTAGCCTTCCATCACCAGGAAAGCGTTTTCTGTCCTCTACGTGTTCAGGTCATCTACAGGGTGTCCAGTGAGTGTGTAATTCTTCGATATCTCGCCAGGTGTACCTGATAGAAGAAAATATCAAATACAAAAGTTATTTGGTTACTTAAGGCGCACATTCTAAAAATATTTTGAAGTATACAGGGTGTTTCGGAAAAGTAGGATAGTGATCAACTTGATTTTTTTATATGGAACTATAACTTTTCCTTAAATTCTTCTAGTTTTAATCATTAATCTCTATTCAACCCTAAAATATTTTTGGGATCGGTTGCGACGTTGCCAAGTTATAATTTATCCTCTATTAATTTCCAGATTTGCAAGGTCGCAAGTAATACGTCCAAATTGATATATTCCTTTAACTCTTCTCAATAATATTATACAGCGCGTTACTTGAATATTAAATGGATATTATTCTGGATGTTACCAGCAATTTGTATCTACAGGGTGTTTTTGGCAGAATTTTAAATTACGGCAATTTGAAGGTCATTTTACTTTGTTTTTTTAAATGTAATACCCTGTATGTTTTTTTTTAAATCGAAATATCTACTAATACCCTATCACAACTTGATGATATTTTTTTCCGCGTTTGCGGTGTTGCCAAGTTATAAATTATTTTTCAAAATTTTTAAACAAATATCCGCGATTTTAATTTATTTTCAATTGAATCCTCTACTTATTTTTATTGCAATGAATTGCACAGGTCGAACTTAGTAAGATCTCACAATTTCAAAATTTTGTTTCTGTTAATTATTGAGATACGGCAACACCGCTTTTTCAGTAAATGGTACCGGAACGCTTAAATATTTCCAAAACTGCCACAGCTGGAACGGTTAAATTCAATACTTGGGGGTTTTTGAACATACAGAATTCAAAAACGCTAACGTCAGTGTTGTCAGATTTACAACTTTTACGTTAGACTTCATAAATAGGACATTCCATTCAAAATTATGAGGTAAAATTGGTAAATTTTAGGGTTGAATAGAGATTAATGATGGAAACTAGAAGAATTTAAAAGAAAGGTATAATTCCATATTAAAAAATTATGTTGATCACTATCCTACTTTCTTAAGTAACCAAATAACTTTAGTATTTGACATTTTCCTCTATCAGGTATACCTTGCGAGATATCGAAGAATTACACACTAACTGGACACCCTGTATATTACGAAGAAGACAAAAGTCTTTTTTATATTAGAACCTTATCCAGGTTTATATTACTGATCATTTTCAATTTTTGAGGACAGAACTAATATTATTGTTGTATCGCAAACATATCCTATTGTTATAATATACAAAGGCTGCATAAGTATACGTAACAAGCTTGTGTTTGTTTTGTTAGTATTTATTGAAAAAATTGCGACATATTATTATCATTGTTTTAAACTTCTACGAGCATGCTTGAATGCGTGGATCTAGGCAGTATTGCAGAGTTTCACTTGTTTAATAGGGCGTTACCAAATATGTATATTTTTCTGCAGCCAGCGATAATTTCAGAAATTGAAACACGAAAATCGTGAGCTGGAGAAACATGCGAATGCAACATATTGAAACAAACTTTCGTTTGGTAATATGAAGATGCCAGGCAAGAAATGATTTGTGGTGAAAATTTAAAATTCGAAGTTAAATGTTATTTCACGAACATACATTCACCTTCGTAATTGTTTAAAGCTCGTGCAGTACCGGTCAATACGTTCACAGGTTGTTATGTACAGGGTGTCCCATTTTGGGGACTTTTGCGGGGTATCTCGGTTATTTTTGACGATAGAGAGTTGCGGTTTTCGCGACAGTTTGCTACTTTTTTGTGAAACTAAAGATGCCGTCAACAAAATTATCATGGACCTCTTGGTTTTTGAGATACAGGGTGAAATCGAAAATTGTCGATTTTGGGACCACCCTCGTATCTCGGTTGTCTTTTGTTTTGTTGAAAAGATGAAAAAAGGGTCGTATAGATTTTTTTCCGTAGAATCCAGTGGTGCAGTTCGTTTTTTTCTTACTCTAACCATTTTTCAGTTATCAAGCAAACATATTTTTTTTGAATGCAACACACTATATATTATTTTTGAAGTCAATAGGAAATAATTCAAGCTTTTCAAAAAAATATATATTGGTATTAAGTTATTTTGAAAATTACGTTCAAAATTTGATTTTTCCAATTTTTACTTTATTTGTAGCAGTAGGCCATGGCTAATCAACTATAAATAAAAAGCATCTAAGCAGTTATTACTCTACAAGATACTTCCTTCTCAAATTCGAAAAAACAGAATCAATACATTTTTTAAATAATAATGTCTCATTAAAATGATGAATATTGTGTTATTATAATATTGAGTAGATAGTGGGCTATGACTCATCTATTAAAAACAAAAAAGCAAATCTGTAAAAAATCTTGCAGACTGTCAGCTTTTAATTAGATTTTTATTAAATATAGCCTTGTTCTTTCTGTGTTTTCTTTATAATTATTGTCAATTTTCTATAATAATGGCAGCTTAGATACCTAGAGAGACAGCAACCGTTTTCAGATACCTATATTTGCTCGGTTAAAAATAAATATAGTTGGGTACGGATCCTTTATTCAACTAGTCCTAAAACTTGTTTCACGGAGAATAGGTAGCAAAGGGAAACAAACGTATTAGGTTACATAGAAGCAAGGCTTTCATTATCTTGTAAGCAAAAGAAGAAGCTGTATTAGGGGTACTAAAATCAATAAGTAATATTTACTGAACATTATCACAAATAGTAGTTAATAGCGTATAAAATACAATTAAATAATTGAGTTTAAAAGTATTGAGTATCTTGTATCTTAATAATTGTTTACTTGGATATTGCTTTAATAGATTAGTCATGGCCTGCTGCTCCAAATGAGGTAAAAAATGAAATTTTAATTTAAAACCATCTGTTATAATTATGAAATCTATTCTGATGCACATAAAAAAATGTTGACAAATCCATGTCTTCTTAAAATCAAAATAAAGCAATTATATTTTTTTACACTTATATATAGAAACCTACCTGATTTCAATGCTATTCGGCAAGTATATTTTATGTTCACGAGGCATGATCTTACCTGAAAATAAAAGATACAATCAATTTCAAGTAACGACCTATAATTTCCTTAAATAATAGCTTATGCAGTAAATTAAAATTTGAAGCTCACGTATTTTTCCAGATATACTGTTCTGTTTATATCGGCATTCATCAAACGTCATTTGATGACGGAACGAAAATAGGTGGGTGTTTTGTTAAGACCACTGTTTTTAAAGGAATCATAATTTTTTTGGGTCTGGAATAGGGTACTTGCAGAAAAAAATATTATGTCGTTTACGCGTTCCTTAGAGCCTAGTAAACATGACAAAATCACTTGTTTGGTTTTTTGGAATCGGCTGTGAGAGATATTCCAAAAATTATTTCAAATGCCGGAAAATACCGCGCAAACAACCTCTGACGTCAGTGATATCCTATAGTGATGGGATGTAAAGTATTGATATTCGATATCGATAGCCAGTGCTAACCTAACATTTTGACATTGATCATTATAACCACAAAACACAGTCACACACAAAAGTACAAGTCAAAAGAATAAAAGTTAGGCTAGATTACTAATTCACTTTGTAGGGATGGGCTTGAATTAGATTCTATCTTTGGATTCATTCATAATGGGATGCGCCGAAATAAAATGATGGTTCGATTAGTTGCGAATCTCGGTCACAAACAGGATGAACTGTGAGACCCATCAGTTATAAAAATGTATTGCAACGAAAATGCTAGTGGGTTAATTGCCTGTTTCAAATATGTTTAAGTATTAATAAATTGAGTCGCATTGTTCAAGAATTCAGATCATTTCTAGTCGAATGCGCAGTTGGCAAACCTGTAACAGTATCGATTATCGATAAGATACCTGTGACGTCAGCCCTTGTTTTAAGTCACGTGGAAAAATTTGAATATATCCTTATCTTATTTTGCAAATATCTTTTTTTGGCCGTCAGTAAAATCATGTTTTTTGTTTCCTACTGCTTCTTGATATGGTTTTCTTTACGCTATGTATATTTCCGAGGCGATCTCACGACCTCTGCAAGAACCCTATTGTTTTGCTTGTCTCCACGATATTGTTTTAGCTCGAAATACGAATATCTAGACCAACAGGTTTCTAATTTTTGTATTCCTTCTAAATCGTGAGATTTTTGGACGATGACCTCTTCGTTCGACAGAATCTCCCGCCATTACTTAGATTTCGAAACCAGAGTTTTTTTTTATGGTCGGCCTCCCTCAAAGGCTGAAAGCCTATGGCGCTGTAGAAGCGCTGCGGGAGGATAAGTATCGGTTCACGTTAGATTTGAAACGCTGCAGGTTGTAGCCGTCGGGAAACAAATTCCCCGGCAGCTGATTCCACAGCGTCGAAGTTCTCCAAAAGAAGGAATGCTGGAGGAGACTGGTTCGGGGAGTAAGGACCTCGACCTGGTAAGGATGAGCTCGCAGAGCTTCTCTAGTGTTCCTGGTTCGGACGGCTTGTGGTGTTATTATCTGAGAGAGCTCACTCGAACATCTTCCGTGATAGAATCTGTAAAACAGGGATAGATCAGCCACCCTCCTCCGATGTTCCAGGCTGTGGAGGTCCTTTGTGAGGTTAGGCGTATCGATGAGTCTAATCGCTCTTTTCTGGATAGTGTCCAGAAGCTTTAGAGAGTGCTTCGAAGCGCATCCCCACACATGGGAGCAATACTCCAGCGATGGTCGGATCTATGCATTGTAGAGCAGCAGCAGTTGCTCTGGTGTATACAACTTCCTACAGCGGAACACAACTCCAAGCTTCTGGGATGCCGTTTTAGCAATACTGACGACGTAGTCATGCCAGGACATGTTATTGTTGATGTTGATTCCCAAAAGCTTGACAGAAGGTGATTCGACTATGGGGTGACCCTCCATTTCCACGGTTGGCAAGCCATCATGAGACTTCTTTGTAAGTATTGTTGCCTGAGTTTTTTGTACGTTGAACTGTACTTTATTTGCTAATCCCCACTCGACAACTGTTTTGATATCTGCGTTGATCTGTGAGGCATGCTGCTGTCGCCGACGTGCCGTCTCCTGGGATGATAGTGGCTTGCCTGGCTCCGTGCACGACACTAACGTACTGTCTGTCATCTGCGAAGCTGTAGATTGGATTGGATGTTATTTCCAGCAACTCGTTGATGTACAGCAGCAGGTAGCCGAAGGAGGCTAAATATAGTGTATGGCGCCTGTCACACAAACTAAATGACACCGCTTGTTCAAAATTTTATCCTAGCCTATCGACAAGTGACAGTAATTAAATGTAGTGTTGCCATTAAGGCGGCTCCTACGGAGAGCATAAACGGTCATTTTCAGGTGATTTCATCCCAATTCCTGACGCTCTAGTTTTCAATATTTTTGCATGAAATTTTTACATGAAGTTTAAAAGGAAATTACACAGGGGGCTATCGAAGCATTTTTTGAAAAAAATTTATTGAACATGAAATATGATCGCTTGAAGTTGCCTATTTTTTTCGTCAACTTTGTAATTTTTTTAAAAAAAGCCCAGAGGCAAAAATGAAAAAGTGCTTCGATATCACTCTGGGCAATTTCCTTCTAAACATCATGTGAAAATTTCATGTAAAAATATTGGAAAATGAAGCGTCAGGAATTGGGATAAAAAACATCTGCAAATCGCCTTCCTCTTCAATTTTACAAATTTCGGGCGAAGCTCTAACATGGCTGTTTCCATTTCTTTCTAATGTAGCGCGCACCTGTTTATTTATCACGCCCATCGTCGGTTCCTTTTCAGCTCCCCGCATCTTCCGGAGAAACTATTCCAGATTGTAGAAGCAGCGTTAAGGTTACTATGCAGGAAATTTAAAAAGCTACAAACTTATCTAACCACCCCCGTAATATCGTGTATTAGTTTGAATACAGAAAATGCAGTCGTTTCGATGGTAAATATAGGAGTGTCGCAATTGTATCATACCGTTACCAATGTCGCCACAACTCCTATTGTTACATTTTCATTAATAATAATGTCAACAATGTTGATTCATACCACAGACCAGATAGATATCTACAATATTTTATAATAGGGTACTTGCAGAGGTCGTGAAATCGCCTCGGGGGTATACATAGCGTAAAGAAAACCATATCAAGAAGCAGTAGGAAACAAAAAACATGATTTTACTGACGGCCAAAAAAAGATATTTGCAAAATAAAATGAGGAAAATAAAATAAGGATGTATTCAAATTTTTCCACGTGACTTAAAACAAGGGACGTCACAGATATCTTATCGATATCGACAATCGATACTGCTACAGCGCAGGTGGTAAGTGAGATTCAACTGCGCATTCGACTAGAGATGATCTGAATTCTTTAACAATGCGACTCAATTTATTGGTACTTAAACATATTTGAAACAGGCAATTAACCCACTAGCATTTTCGTTGCAATACATTTTTATATCTGATAGGTATCACAGTTCATCGTGTTTGTGACCGAGATTCGCAACTAATCGAAGCCATCATTTTATTTCGGCGCATCCCATTATGAATGAATCCAAAGATAGAATCTAATTCAAGCCCATCACTACAAAGTGAATTAGTAATCTAGCCTAACTTTTATTCTTTTGACTTTTGTACTTTTGTATGTTACTGTGTTTTGTGGTTATAATGATCAATGTCAAAATGTTAGGTTAGCACTGGCTATCGATATCGAATATCAATACTTTACATCCCATCACTATAGGATATCATTGACGTCAGAGGTTGTTTGCGCGAGATTTTCCGGCATTTGAAATAATTTTTGGAATACCTCTCACAGCCGATTCCAAAAAACCAAACAAGTGATTTTGTCATGTTTACTAGGCTCTAAGGAACGCGTAAACGACATAATATTTTTTTCTGCAAGTACCCTATTGGGTGGCTGGCAACCATATCTCAGAAAAATGATTGGGTACATATTTTCCTACTTCGCATGCATGAATCTGCAGTTGTATAGCGGTAAGAAAATGCATATGATGTGAACGTCTTCGTAGTAGTAGAGGCTTTGTCTGCAAAAACTGAATAAAACAGTTAATATTCAACTACTACGCTCGTTTGTCGTAAAATCATAAGGTTTGAAATGTCACTTGTCAAGCGTAACCAATACATTTTACGAGAAGATCCAATAATGTGAACAGCACACTAACATTCTTACTTATAATAATACTATATACTGTTTCTTAAAACAGCAAAAATATTTAGACCTCTTTGGAAGTAAAAGACTGTGAAGCTTGAATCTGATTTCCTTGTTAATTTATTCCCGATATATACAGTTTTTTTATTTGACTGTTTGTAGTTATACTCGCTTTTACTATAAATGGTAATGATTAAATCTTCCGTTATGCCTGACATCTTTTCTTGAATTCTGAGCAAGGCTCGAGCTATTCTCTGAATACGAAGTAAAACTTTAATCTGAAAAACCAGAAGATACACCTTGAAATCAATTCTTTAAGTGTCTGGCCGTCTCTGAACATAACATAGACGTTAAAAAGATTTTAGATTCATTTGTACATACAATGTGTTCCGCCATCATGTCGACAAACTTTGAGGTATGAAAATACAATTAAAGTTATCGAGAGAAAATGCGAAAAATTTTTTTATTACATTTTCAATTTCTGTATCACGACTCCATGGGTTCGCGCAGTTGTAACGCCATAGCTTGATTATTTATAAACTTTTTGGAGTCATTTTATAGGGGAATGATTGGGCATATCAACTAAGGCAAAAAAATAATATGTGACAATTTTTAAGGCTAAAAAATTCATCAAACTGAAAAAAACATTTTTTTGTAATGCACTTGTTTTGGTTACTTGCGAATAATTTGAAAAAAGCCGTATTAGTGCCTTTTATTAGGACATTTTAATATTTAGCAGGATGTTTCCTGTCTAACCATATGCAATTCGTGTATGTAGCACTAAAATTTTCGACAGAATAGGCCTTTTTGTATTATGACTTCGGTATCACAGCGCCATATCTTGATTATTTTTTGAGCGATTCACGACTTTTTGGACTCATTTTATAGGAGAATAACTGGGTATATCAACTAGGGCAAAAAAACGATATCTCATGATTTCTAAGGCCAAAAATATTCACCAAACTAAAAAAAATTTTTGTAATGCGCTTATATCGGTTAATTTCAAATAATTTGAAAAAAGCCTTATTAGTGACTATTTGTAAAGACAGTTCAATGTTTAGCAGGATGTTTTCTGTCTAACGACATGCAATTCGTTTATGTAACACTAAAATCGTCGACGGAATAGGCTTTTTTATTATGGCTAATTTTGAAATAAACGAGAATTTGGTCTTCGGTACAGATTCTTACTTAAACCCAATTTACATGAAAAAATTTTATTATTTTTATTTCTAGTATTATTTATTTAGTATTCAGCCAAATGACTGAAAGGCAACTCATTTAAATGAGATATGTTGGAATCACTTTGAAATCAAAGAAAACAGACTGGAGCGTATCTTAGCATCGAGTAACCCAGAGCGTTAGTTTCAGAAGTCAAGTGTGCCTAAAAAAATGACGGACATTTTGAAAATTTCATTGATTAATTTAAATACTAAATAATCACTCTAGCGAGTGAACCGTCTGTGTACCAGACCTGTACTCCTCCTTCGACGAGCTGTCTTTCCCTAGACTCCCACTCTTCCCTTGACGGAAACACCACCGTAAATTTGCGATTGAAGCGATACGTAGGAGAAACTATATCGCTCCTCTCCAACAAAATAGGACTATCCTCATGCAACTCTGCTAGAATCGTCGAATGTCCTTTGCCTGGATTCATAAAAGTCCAGCTACCCTGACTCCAGAGACGGAACCCAGTTTTTCTAGCTTCCCCTTGAATTACCAGATCCAAAGGAGGAAGATTCAATAGTGTTTCAATGGCACTCAAAGGTGTTGTGCGCACTGCACTGGTTATACTAAGACATGCCAAACGTTGAACCTTATTAAGTTTGGCTCTTATTGCCTCCGTCTTTATACAGGTCAGCCACACTATGGAGCCATATATTAATGACGGTCTGACTATTGTAGTATATAGCCAGTGCACGACTTTTGGGCTCAAGCCCCAACTACTACCGACTTTGGCGTTGGTACTGACAGCAATGTACAAAAAGCGTCAAAGCTGCTACAGATTCATATCCATCAAATAGACGTCAAGCAAACAAAGCGACAGGGTTGGAAAATAGCCGTCAGATCAACTGTGGATGTCAATACATACAGCATCCCCTCGTATGAATAACCTTCAAAGGCCAACCATCCGCCAGTGTTATTAACTTTTCTGTATTTAACGCTAAAAAACCTGCTTGCATTGCGTACGCTCTAGCCATAAAAAGGTGCATAATTATGCGCTGCAGTTGCCACAGGACGTTCATATACATATACATGTACATAAAGATATTCGTCTGCTGATTCTAATTAGGCCGATTTATATGTCCGTTTTGATAAAATATGGCCCAAAAGTAGAATGTGTATACTTTTTAACAAAATATTGTAGTTTGAGTTTCGCCTTTACCTATATACTCAGTTGAAGAAATTTCTTGTTACCTAATAAATCCTCAAAGTAGTAAGATACGAATATCTATACTTATCACTGTTTGCTTGAATATGTTTCAAGGAAAGTTCTATTCGATGTTCCAGGATTTCTTATGGTTTATCTTTAGATACCGATAATGAGATGACCCTTTTGTCTGATCTGATTACATCATTAAATTTGACCATAAAACAAAATTGTCAAAACAAATGTCAAAATTTTAAGACTCTGAAGTTTTTGGATTTATCAACAATATAGATCCAATACTCTGTGTTGCTGAAGACATCATCATGGATTGACTTATACCTTGTTATCACAATTGATGACAGTAAAGGAATGCAAGCTGAGCATAAATAACGTATTCGGCTGTGTTTAGTCATTTTCTATTGTTTAGTGCTGCTATCTGCCTGCTTTCTGTTGTTATGACCTGTTTCCTGTTCTATTCGGTTGTATTTGGTCGTTTTCTACCGTTTACAGTTATTATCTGCTTGCTTTCTGTTGTTTTGAGCTGTTTTCTGTCCTTTTCTGTCGTATTCGGCTACGTTTAGTCGTTTTCTGTTGTTTTCCGCTGTTATCTGCTTGCTTTCTGGTGTTTTGAGCTGTGTCTGTTCCTTTCTGTTGTATTCAGCTGTTTTGTCGTGTTTTCTGTTCTATTTGGTTGTATCTGGTCATTTTCTATCGTTTACAGTTGTTATCTGCTTGCTTTCTGTTGTTTTCAGCTGTTTTCTGTTGTATTCGGCTGTATCTAGTCGTTTTCTGTCGTTTAGCGCTGTTATCTGATTGCTTTCTGTTGTTATGGGCTGTTTTCTGTTCTATTCGGTTGTATTTGGTCGTTTTCTACCGTTTGTAGTTGTTATCAGCTTGCTTCCTGTTGTTTTCAGCTGTTCTCTGTTCTTTTCTGTTGTGTTGGCTGAATCGAGTACCGAAAATACGCGGACGACTCCCGAGCCGTGTGACGTCACCATGGCGGTCAGGATACTCCTTTGACCAACGACGTACTCCTCCGATACTAGATTCTAGATTTCCAGCCAATCGTGTAACTAGTATATATTTGTGGCAACATAGACGATGCATGAAGTTTGCAGCTCGTGACTAAGTCTACGATCGAAGTAAATATGTTTTTGAATGTTTGCAGTCTGATTAGAGATTCCAGTAAGTAAGTACCTAATCAAATATGTTTCGTTGAAAAGATCTCCTCAATAGAAGGATGGCCTAGTTGTTAGAGTGTCCGATAATGGATTCCAGGGTCTTTGGATCGAAACCCAGGCCTTCCAACTTTTTTTTAAATTTTTTTTATCAGAAAATTTATTGATGTGCTTTTTGCACTTGTTACGCACATTTTTTTCTACGATCAACATAAATATGTGTTTGAATCAAATTTTGTTAGACATATTACTTGCACTGCACGGTGCTTGTTAAATTTCTATGAAAATTTAATTGTTAAACTTCATTGCCCAACCAACTATTACATTTAAAAAAAAACTAATGGCGATTGATATTGACGGAAAAACCTCATTTCCACTGACTTTTTCAATTGTCCACCGCCTCCTGTACTTATTTTTTGCACTGTGCAGTGCAAGTAATATGTCTATAACAAAATTTGGTTTTATACAATATGAGGAATTTGATTGTTGTAGTTTCTAGCTGCCCGTGTGGGGGCGGGTTAGAATATCACCCATTGTATATCCTGCGTGTCGTAAAAAGGCGACTAAAAGGAACACCGAACTACTGTCGGTATAAGCAGTAACCTCTTCTCAACCAACAGCTTTGGGTGGACGAGTTGAGAAGAGTCAGGACACCTTCTTGTCCTTGGGGTGAGAAATGGCCCCTAAGGGCGGATGAACCAGTAGATACCATCTGGTCAACGGCATGAGGATGCAGAAAGCAAATGGGAAACTACTGCATTAAAGATCTTAACCATATCCCAAGAGAGACTCGTAAAATGAGTAAATGCATTTCACGAGCTTACAACATGTCTGTTAAGACATTGTGACTATGATGATGAGTTTTTAGCTATGGATAGGCATTTGGGCAGTGTTGCAAACCTTAAAGATGACCTAAAAGTTATCTGCTACAAAAGGAAACAATTCTATTCAAATGCATAGCGACAAGTACTAATAAAACTTTCTAAGAAGTCAGCCAATGAAACAGAAATGTTCAAAAATGCAGTTTTCCAACGAAATCACGATTTCATTTTAATGAAAATACCACGCCGACCTGATCTACGATACGTTGCAGTTTCATGGAATGTCAGTATTCTCATTATGTTCGTTATAACGAGCAACCAAGGAATGTTTATTGTTCGTATAAAGTATGTTAATACAGTTAATACTTTTATTTAATTACGATGCAATGTTCTCTATCTATTCTTGTTGAATTCCTCGGAAGTTTACCTGTAGTGTCTAATTATCAAGACAAAGCTTCCGATGTGTTTTTAGTTTAGTCAAAATAGTTTGTTGACATCTACCAGTGAAATCTGTGAATAAAAAATTATTCCTTACTGATTTATGTGGACGCATTAGGAACAATGAAGTAGATTGGTTCGGGGAGTAAGGACCTCGACCTAGTAAGGATGAGCTCGGAGAGCTTCTCTAGTGTTCCTGGTTCGGACGGCCTGTGGTGTTATTATCTGAGAGAGCTCTCTCGAACATCTTCCGTGATAAAATATGTAAAACAGGGATAGGTCAGCCACCCTCCTTCGATGTTCCAGGCTGTGTAGGTTCTTTGTGAGGTTAGGCGTATCGATTAATCTAATTGCTCTTTTCTGGGTAGTGTCCAGAAGCTTAAGAGAATGCTTCGGAGCGCATCCCCACACATGGGAGCAATACTCCAGCGATGGTCGGATCTGTGCCTTGTAGAGCAGCAGCAGTTGCTCTGGTGTCCTACAGCGGAACAGAACTCCAAGCTTCTGGGATGCCGTTTTAGCAATACTGACGACGTGGTCGTGCCAGGACATGTTATTATTGATGTTGATCCCCAAAAGCTTGACGGAAGATGATTCGACTATGGGGTGGCCATCCATTTCCACGGTTGGTAAGCCATCGTGAGACTTCTGCCTGAGTTTTTATTACGTTGAACTGTTCTTTATTTTCTAATCCCCACTCGACAGTTGTTTTGATATCTGCGTTGATCTGTGAGGCTTGCTGCTGTCGCTGACGTACCGTCTCCTGGGATGATAGTGGCTTGCCTGGTTCCATGCACGACACTAATGTACTGTCATCTGCAAAGCTGTAAGTTGGATTGGATGTTATATCCAGCAGCTCGTTGATGCACAGCAGAAACAGTGTAGGGGATAGGACAGATCCCTGAGGAACACCGGCGTTTATTGAAAATACGTCTGATGAACAGCCCTCGACAACAACAAACAGAGATCGGTCGTTCAAAAAGCTATTCAGCCACTGGCGCAGGCCAGGTGGTAGTCCATAAGCAGCAAGCTTGACCAGAAGTCCCTCATGCCACACTCTGTCGAAAGCTTTCGATATGTCAAGTGCAACAACACGGGATTCGCCATAGTTTTCAATTGCTCTGTTCCACAAGTGAGTGACATAGGCCAGAAGGTCACCCGTAGACCTGTGCTTACCGAAGCCATACTGGCAATGATTTATGATGTTATTATTGTCCAGGTATTTCAGGATCTGTGTGTTAATGACATTCTCCATAACCTTGAACATGATGCTGAGAAGAGCCACAGGTCTATAGTTTGTGGGATCGGCTTTTTTGCCTTTCTTAGGGGTGGGTTGTACGCAGCCAATCTTCCATGAAGCGGGAAACACGCCTTGCTGATATGATAGTTTGAAGAGCTTGCAAAGAATAGGTGCAAGCTCAGCGGCACAGCGTTTAAGGACAATGGCTGGAATTTGGTCAGGACCAGTAGCTTTCTTCGTGTTTAGCTTCTGGAGGATGCTTTTTACACCTCGATGTTGAAATTTGACCTCTGCCATTTCCGAGTTTACGTTTATGTTGGTAGTCGGATTGCTTCCTTGGAAGTCTACAGTAGAATTAGCTGCGAAAAGCCCCCCTAAGATGTCTGCTTTTTCTTTAGGAGCAGAAGCGATGGACTTGTCCTCTCTGGTCAAGGGTGGTATTGAGGAATAGGAAAAGTTCTGACTAACAGCCTTAGCTACAGACCAGAATGTTTTGGACGAACTAGGACATAAGAGGAGCTTGTTGTAATTTTTTGGTTGTGTTCCTCCTTGCTGCTGTCAATCACGCGTTTACAGTGATTTCTGGCGTCGATAAAACTGCGATGGCTCTCAGCATTTGGATTTTTCCTCCATTCTCTGTAATGTTGGTTTTTAGAGGTAACTGCATCTCTACAACGCTGATTGAACCATGGCTTGTTTTTGGAGGGACGCTTGACGACATGTGGAATATAGGCTTCCATGCCGGACATTAACACCTCTGTTATTTCTTGGGCGCAAGCTGATGGGTGTCGTGACTTGAAGCAGACGTCGTGCCAGGGAAAGGACTGGAAGAGTTCGAGCAGACAGAAAGAATTCTGCCGGTGCGCCATCTAGTACCCGAAGGTAACGGCAAACCAAGGAAATCTCTGCTTAGCAGCAGTAGATTTCTTGGTGGAACGCCAAGGTGCGTCCGCTTGGCCACTAGAGAGCGCGGGTTCTATATGCCGCTGCGTATGAAAGCCGATATACGAGGGCTGCTCTATACCTCCGTCAATCCATCAGTACGCAGACAGCTGTTTCACGCTTATTAGCGATCATCAGTGCGCCATAGGTCGATTGACGGAAATACAGAGCATCAATTTTTCCATGTTTGATAAACATGTGTCTGCTCGCACATGTTTCGCATGTTTATTAAACATGAAAAAATTGATGCTCTCTATTTCCGTCAATCGACCTATGGCGCACTGATGATCGCTAATAAGCGTGAAACAGCTGTCTGCGTACTGGTGGATTGACGGAGGTATAGAGCAGTCCTCGTACTGGAAGAGTTCTCCCTCGAAATAAAAATCGACGTGTCCCGGCGATTTGTATCTTTTTTATCGTTTCAGAGATAAGGTGGGTGACAAATTTTAGCTAGCACACTGTACCTATATCTCGTTGTCGCTGATGGAAATGGCAGAGTATATATAATTAGTAATCCAAACTAGGTTTATAGATCGTATCCGATCGTGTAACTATAAAAAGTACAGCAGACGAGGACGCAGTGGTGGATATAATTAATCGCGCAAATAAGGCGAAACGATCGTTGGGAAAATCTGAGAGACGGCGGAAGTCGGTAATGAAGGCACCTGCGATGGCAAAAACAAATGACGATACAGACGCCGCCGCCGACGGGATCGCCACCGACCGAGACGGAAACCAGAATTTTCATGATTGAGGAAATAGTAATAGGCTAACCAGTCAAGAAGTTCAAACAATATAAAACCATACATAGATATAAAATTTAAAAGCAACATTCGGATAAGTCAAAACACACGATATAGTACGAGGGTTGCTCTATATCTCCGTCAATCCGCCAGTACGCAGACAGCTGTTTCACGCTTATTAGCGATCATCAGTGCGCCATACGTCGATTGACGGAAATAGAGAGCATCAATTCTTTCATGTCTACCAGACATGTGAAGCATGTTGTAGCAGGCGACAGAAAGGTTCTGCCGGTGCGCCATCTGGTACCCGAAGGTAACGGCAAACCAAGGAAATCGCTGCTGAACAGCTTACAGCAGTAGATTTCTTGGTGGGACGCCATGACGCGTCCGCGTGGCCACCAGAGAGCGCGGGTTCTATACGCTGCTGCGTATGGTCTCCTGCTACAACATGCTTCTCATGTCTGGTAGACATGAAAGAATTGATGCTCTCTACTTCCGTCAATCGACCTATGGCGCACTGATGATCGCTAATAAGCGTGAAACAGCTGTCTGCGTACTGGTGGATTGACGGAGGTATAGAGCAACCATCGTAAATCGGCTTTCCTACGCAGCAGCGTATAGAACCCGCGCTCTCTGGTGGCCAAGCGGACGCGCCGTGGCGTTCCACCAAGAAGTCTGATGCTGTTCGGCAGCGATTTCCTTGGTTTGCCGTTACCTTCGGGTACCAGATGGCGCACCGGCAGAACCTTTCTGTCACCTGCTACACGATGTAGTATTTTATTTCCCCAATTTCACCCCTCCCAAAAGCAAATGGATAATGATTAGGAAATGCCTAAAAAGTTTTGAAGGTTCTGAATTTTTTTTACCATTTTTTTCTCCGCCAATGCACCGATTTTGAAAATTATAGCAGCATTACCTTGTACGACCCCACAGCATATCGCTAACCAAAAAGCGTATTATCTTAAAATCTTAAATTTTGGCGATCCCCTATCTCTTATCGGTGTGAGAAGTGAAATGTGAATAATGACTAAGAACCTCCAAATCGTCTAAAACAGGGGTTCCCAACCTGTGCGCCGCGGCGCCCTGGTGCACCGTAGAAAGTAAAGAGGGGCGCCGTGAGTCGATCCTCAAAGTCTAAGGCACAAATATTTGTGGGTGCCTAAAAAGCAACAATACCTGTTCTGACGCTCGCTACATTTTGGAATTACTGGAGAAGATTACAACGTTCAGGAAGAAACTACAAGTTTGGATAAAAAAGACGAATGAAGGCGGCAGTCAGGATTGCTTTCCACAATTGTATAAATATGCGGGGTCCAATGAACTGGTTGTCTCACAAGACCTGATGGCCCTTTTCACGAAACACTTATAGAAGCTCACTGAATGGTTTTCGAAATACTTTGCAGTTGATGATGTCGAAAAATTTGCGTGGATCCAAGATCCCGTTCATACGCAAGCTCCGCCAGAATTCTCCAAATCCGATTTGGTGGAGTTTTGGTTATCGATTCAAAACAAATATTCAAACCTAACTTCAAAAGCTTTAAGAATGTTTATTCATATTTATATGAAGCTGAATTTTCAGCGGTAGCTGTAATCAAGAACAAATATCGCTCAAGGATCAATGAGGAGCAAGAAATGAGAGTATCATCGTCGAATTTTATTCCCCGTTTTGAAAAACTATGCGGAGATCACCAAGCTCAATCGTCATATTCTTTTGACTGTCGTATTTTATTTCTGTTTTTCTTGAGTCTTTCTTTTTGTTTTCTGTTTCAATTCTGAATTATCATAAATATAATAAAATAAACTTCATTTCCTATTGAGGAAGTTTTTATTTTTGTGTCTACTATTATTGTAGATACCTATTTGTTTCGATAGTATCTATTTAAAATAGCTGTCTAAGGTAGAGTGCCGTGACAAAATGTCAAACTTGATAGTGCGCCGCGGGTTGAAAAAGATTGGGAACCCCTGGCCTAAAACGAAGTTTGAGCTGTTTATGTATTTTTAGTTTTTTTTATTATTACTACGCCACCACTTATGCGATTTCTAAAAACCAACGTATTTTCCATCCTCGTGGTAATAATATTGTGTCAAAATGACAATGGATCTAAAAAAGTGTATTATGACACTATAGGTCTTTCTTTCACAGGTCAATGGACGGTCTATTATGAATACAACACATTTTTCAGTTCTATAACTCCCCAGCCACCCCAAATTCACCCCACCAAAACAAGTAGAAAACGATCAGAAACTCCTAAACCGCTTAAAAACGAAGTTTGAGGAAAATTTGACATTAAATGCCACACATGCACCGATTTTCAAAACTATAGCTGCATTGCCTACTACGAACCCACAACATATCGCTACCCAAATTTCATCAAAATCTATGCAGCGGTTACTGAGATTACGAGGCTAGAAAAACCCCAACAGACAGACAGACCGACGGAAACGAGTGACGTGGATTTTCGTTATGTAGATATCATAAAACGCCCAAAAACCGTATTATCTCGAAAACGCCAACAGACAGACAGACCAACAGATAGACAGACTGACGGAAATGTGTGACGAGCATTTTCGTTATGTAGATAGATAGATAGATAGATAGATAGATAGATAGATAGTTTAATTCATCACATTTTGACAACAGTTTCAATTGTGACAAGTCATAGTATAGTGACATATTATAAAAACAAATAATAATTAAATAAACAATAAAATATACATTAAAATTTGCATATGCAGAAAATTGCCTAAAAAGTTACAACACATTCACTTTAGAGTTCTTCAAGGCTAAATAGCATTCTTCAAATGAATAAAACGCATTTCTAAGAAGAAAAGCTTTTACATGCTTTTTAAATAGATAAAACGAGAGAGCTTTGACAGTTTCTGGGAGGAGGATGTATAGACCAAGTTCAGAATTTTTTTTAGTTAATAAATAAAAAAAATAAAAAATTTAATATCATAAAACGTCAAAGAAGCGTATTATCTGAAAATTTTCTCGATCAAGATACTCTCCTCACCTATCGGTGTGAAAAGTAAAAGTATAGCCACGTTCATTATAAATAGAATTATAATAAGACAACCAAGGTTCAAATTATTCACTATTAAGACAAGGACAAGGTCTTTCTAATGCATCAATATGAACTAAGATTCCGATTGCTAGACACCGAAAAAAATCTGTATTGACTATAATCATTGATTAACATATTAAGGGGCTATAATCGACGAATTTTCATGCAGAGAATTAAATAATGTAAATCGTTGATAACTTCTAAAGGGTCTAAGTGCCAGTTTTTCATTTTTCGAGTTTTTAATTTCAAACCAGTCTATTTGCCATCGCCAACTGTTCTGTAAACGCGCTAAATGCCACCGAATTTCTAACTGCCTTAAATTTGTGTCTCATATATGGCTCTACGAGTAAGAGCCATAGCTTTTTTACTTTTAAACGGTCTAAGTGCTTACCGTGTGCTAGAGATTTCGCTCAAATTGAGAAACGCAAGAGGGTGAAGAAGCTGTTCGTTCCAGAAAATATTGAGGAAATGATAAAAGAAAGTTGCCATAAGAACCCTTATAAAGTTACTCATATGGAGGAAACTGATTTCTAAGATCATCACTTTGCTGATTCCTACATAAACACCGCAAAGCTCAACATCTCTCAAGCATCGTGGCTGCGAATTTCAAATGAAACCCCTTTTACTGTACACATTCGAAAAATTTCAGTGATGTGTCTCCATGGGAAAGATGTAATGTTCTCAAAAAGGGAAAAACACTTGAAGGTTTCCATTCAGATGTAATCCCACCACTGGAGTGTAAATCATGAATAAGTGCGGCAAAATTGGCAAATCTGAAATCTATGTTGGGCTATATTCCTTTAAAATATTGTCTCTTTTATGAGGACCTAATCGCAAAAGCTGAGGCCCTTTCTTAAAAAAATGTTCTTCTTTATTACTATTTTTAGAATATAGAGTGCCTAGGAAATAGGACAGCTATGTTTGTACTTTAGTTCGTTTTTTTGCTGCAGATTTGGTACTACTTAGAATATGTAAACTGCTAATTTTGTTTGATTTAGTTCATTGTTAATGCTATGCCACTTGGTATTTAGATTATTTCAAACTTTCATTTGTTTGGTACTTGACCATTTACAAGATTTTGGAAATATATTTTTTTTTATTTATGAAGTTTGGAAGGTGCGTCTTTGTAACTACGATATCTTATATTAGTTGATGGTAAGAGTAAATATAACGTTACTTTGGTATATTTTTGTTTTATTACACGAAAAATATGTTTTTGGTTGATTATTCTTTTTGAGATATTTGGCACTTAGACCGTTTAGAAGTTACACTCTTCGATTATCTATCAAGACGTACCTAGTCTGTTTATGTTCAGTTTTTTGCTCGGATTTTTGTCTTATCAATCAGGCATTGCATCTGTCTATTTGCGCACTAGTCACTTTCAATTTATTTTAAATTGGTAAATTCTAAAAGTTGGCTAGGTACGCCTTGATACACAAGCCCAGATTCAGTTTTTTGATTCTGTATCTCGCTTATTTTCCAGCTTTTGCCGTCTACTGCTTATACAGGGTGTCCCAAAAAATAGTGTCAAGCGGAAGTCCAGAGATAAAGCACACCTAGAAGTATCTGAATCACCCCCATATATGTTATGCAATTTTTTGTAGTTTCCCAGTTATGATTTTTTTTCTGAATTTTAGAGAATTCTCTACCTCGACAACTTAAACCGGTTCCAAAAGAAAAATTAAAAGACTTTTTCAAATTACCTTTTTTGCTAATTAATCTCCAAGAGTCTTCTATTTATACATAAAATAATCAGCTTCGTAACTTTGATGAAAGTCATGAAAATTTTAGTGTAAAGTGAAAAATTTACGATCTGATAATTATGACTTAAATCTTCGACACAGTCATTGAAAAAAAAATAGTACTTAATGGGGCTACTTTCGCTCCAATCGATCTTCAAAGTCAAGAGGCAAAGATTTCTTGAAATTAGCGATGTGATTTTCAATTCATCAATACCTTATGTTATCGCACTAATAGCAGAATGGTTGTCAGTACCGCAATAATAAACGTTAAAAACGTTCCATAACTTAAACATTTGTTAAAAAAAGATCCTATTTCTTGATAAAAAATCACAAGGAGCACATTCTTCAAAACCGGTTTTTACATGAGCGACAACAAAAAGAGCTAACGCTAACGCAGTAAACGATGTTGGAAAGAGATAGCTATGATATTGTTGTTATGTTTTTTCAAAATGTGTCATTGCATAGGTTGCTTTCGTTGTCTTTATTCAGTCGTCTGTCTGTCTTTGCGGCGTTAAAACCATACGCTCTTGTTTGGTGAATTATTTTGACAATTGGGCTTCCTTTACGGACTATTGAGTGCACGCAGATTCGAAATTTGGCTTTCCCTACGGACTTTGAATGCTATCGGTATGGATTGGTGCTGATTCTGTTTTCTGACTACTTAGCTATTCCTACGGACCTGAGTGCACGACAGCTGGATTTAACGATGCTGTTTTCTGCAACAGACTATGCAACAAATGTATAGATCATGGTGGACCCACTGAATGGTCGCCACGGTCACCTGACTTAAATCCGATAGTTTTTTTGTTTGGGGCTACTACATGCTAGAGCTTTTGTGAAGAAATCTGATAATTTCGTTTCATTTTACAATTTCCGAATTACAAAAAAGAAGTCGTACATGTAAAAGAAATGTTAGCAAAGTGACAAAGGTGGTCATCTATCGATATTCTGACCGCACTGAATGTTTTTTATTGCGGCACTGACAATCATTCTGCTATTAGCGCCCTAAAATTAGTTATTCTATCATTTAATATCCTATATCCCTAATTTCAAGAAATCTCCGCCTCTTGTCGTTGAAGGTCGATTGGAGCCAAAGTAGCCCCATTAAGTACTCCTTTTTTTAATGATTATGATAGCTGAGAGTCCGAAGAAGTTTTTAGACCTGCATAGAAATCATGAAATCATCTCTTTAGATTTTTAATTGCAAGTCAATAATTTAAGTCATAATTAACAGAGCGTAAATTTTTCACTTTACACTATAATTTTCATGACTTTCGTCAGATTTACTAAGCCGATTCCTTTATGTATGAACAGTAAACTCTTGAAGATTAATTAGCAAAAAAGAGAATTTGGAAAAGTCTTTTAATTTTTCTTTTGAAACCGGTTTAAGTTGTCGAGGTAGAGAATTCTCTAGAATTCAGAAAAAAATTCATAACTCGGAAACTACAAAAAATTGCATAACATATATGGGGGTGATTCAGATACTTCTAGGTGTGCTCTATCTCTGGACTTCCGCGTGACACTATTTTTTGGGACACCCTGTATTAATATGAATAATAATTTCAGCAGCCCTAGCTGTCACGCCTTCACGACGACTCTGATTACCATATGGCATCGAATCAACGATAGAATCTACCTATAAATACATCTTAAGCCAATTTATTCGTATCAAGCGCATCCAGGCAACCTCACCTTTTCGTCCTTCGCCAATCGTTGCCTGGTCGGTGAAGGTCTCGTAATGCTGATCCTGGTGGTGGATCTGCCCGCCACGTGCCTCTGGAGCTTCTCCACGTTGTAGGTCTGCCGCCATCCGAACAGTTGAGCCAACTTTTCGGCCACTTCGGTGCATTTCGGAGCCGCCGTCAACGTTTGGCAGGTGTCGAACATGGTCGAGTCACGGCACTCTCGCGGGGGGCCCGGGGGTGGGGGTAGGGAGGTGGCGGGGGACGGGAAATGGCGGTCGATCTGGGAGCATTTCGAGGAGGTCGGGGGGTTTGAGGGTATGCTGGCGCAGCTGGAAATGACGCGGTGTCAGTTTTGCGGTCAGATTGTTCGAAGAGGAGCGGAGGCGGGAACAACGCAATGTTAAAATAAAGGGTTTTTCAATTAGGCATAGGCGTAGTTACGTGAGAGCTTGGGGGGCTAAGACCCACCCAAGAATGAAATTAGCCCCCCCAACAATCCAAAAATGAATCGTTTTGTTAACTTTATTGTATCTTGGGCAGTCCCCACATCCAGGGACTTAAGCCCCCCCCCCAGATTCAGGGACTTAACTACGCCTATGCAATTAGGACGGGTCGATGTTGGCAGTCTGTGGCGGACATCTTGTATTGTATGAGTGTTTGGAAATTTCTGAGCAGAATTCGTTATGGCAAGCTTTTGGTCTATACAAAGGTCTTATCTACTAAATACTCGTATGTCCACTGTTTGGTTTGCTCTATATAAATACAGGGTTATTCACGTTATTCGACACGGAAATATTATGGCTAAAGTATTTGATAAAAAAGAAAATAATAATTTCGGATGGATAGAGACCCATACAGGCTACATTTTAAAAATATTTTCATGTTATACAGGGTGTCCCGAAAGCACGAAATGTATCAAAGTTATGTTTTTTTTAAATGGAACGCCCCATATATTATTGCATATTCAGATTCCTTGGTGAATTCTAGTGTCACTTTATGTATCATAACATGGGACTTAAAGCGAACCATTTAGGTGTAAATCACCATTTTCGGTATAAGTAGATATCAGGAAAAAATTGAATATCGCAGAGATTATAAAATTTGGAAGGCTGTGACTTTGCCGTATTACTAAGCAGAAAATGCGCCAGCCTTGATGAGACTGTCAAATTCAAATTACGTTTATGCTTGGAGAAATCGGTCGATTAATTAAGGAAACTTCGATCAGCGATAACTTTTTTCAAATGGAAATGCCTAATTTTTTTTATACAGTTAAACATAGAATTTGATAACCTTTCTAATGATATAAGGTTGTGAATATCAATCTCTGGTAGTTTTCATTTGATTTTAAATTTTCAAACAAATCGGCGTTTTTCCATTTTCCTACCTATAAGCAACGTAGCAGGCCATGAAATATAAACAAAAACCTGTTCAGGTAGAAGAAAACAACTAACTTAGCTGAAAAATACACACGAACTAGACTAAAGGGACAAGATTATAAAAATTACCCACAACAAACAAAGTCTAACCAGAAACAACGGCGGTAACATATCTTTGGTCAAAGAGAAGCTGAAGTATGGCAGAAATTGATTTTTTCACGGCCTACTAGCTACTACAATGTACTAGAGATTGGCAATTTCCAAAACCATTAAAAATTTTGAAATAAAATAAAAGTCAGTCGCTGGTTGTTTTTGTTTCATATCAGGGTGTTTAACGTGTCTTGGAAATGTTTAACCTCTAGTAAATTGCTGTAGCCAGTAGACTGTAAAAAATATCTATTACTGCCATAATCCACCTTTTCTTTGACCTTAGAGATGTTATTGCAGTTGTTTCTGGGAGAGTTGATTAGTTGTGAGGAATTTTTATAATCTTGCCATTTAGTCTAGTTAGTGTGTATTTTTCATCTAAGTTAGTTGTTTTCTTCTAGATGAACAGGTTTTTGTTTATATTTCATGGCCTGCTACATTGCTTATAGGTAGGAAAATTGAAAAACGCCGATTTGTTTGAAAATTTAAAATTAAATGAAAACTGCTAGGGATTGATATTCACAACCTTATATCATTAGAAATGTTATCAAATTCTACGTTTAACCGTATTAAAAAAATTACGCATTCCCATTTGAAAAAATCAAGTTATCGCTGATCGAAGTTTCCTTAATTAATCGACCGATTTCTCCAAGCATAAACGTAATTTAAATTTGACAGTCTCATCAAAGCTGACGCATTTAATGCTTAGTAATACGGCACAGTCACAGCCTTCCATATTTTATAATCTCTGCGATATTCAATTTTTTCCCTGATATCTACTACTAACGATTGGCTTTAGGTCCCATGTATGATACATAAAGTCACACTAGAATTCACCAGGGAATCTGAATATGCAATAATATACGGGGTGTTCCATTTAAAAAAACATAACTTTGATACATTTCGTGTTTTTGGGACACCCTGTATAACATGAAAATATTTTTATAATGTAGCCTTTATGGGTCTCTATCCATCCGAAATTATTATTTTATTTTTTATCAAATACTTTAGCCATCGTGCTCCGTGTCGAATAACGTGAATAACCCTGTATTAAACTATAATATACTATCAACTGCCTAGTTATGCATTCTTTATATTTATAGTGCTTTAAAAGGTGAGTTTTTTAGTTATTTTAAAGGTACGCCCTCAATCTTATAAGCATATTTTTAAAATCTGTTTTTCATTTCATTACCTACACAAGTAAAATATTAACTATTTTCGAAATTTATTAGAATCAGGTGTTAATTTGACATGGACATGTATTAGGTAAAAATAATCAAGGCCAATAATAATGATTATGACAAAAGTAATGAATCTTCAACATCGGAAAAAAGTAACGAAACAAATAATGCCTCCATATTCTCTGATAAAACACTATACAGGGTGTTAATTAAGTATGTTAACAAACATTAACCACGAATAGTGCTCCGAAAAATAGAAAGAAAATGTCATATGAACATGGGTCCGGAAATGCTTCCTAAGGGAGCTACGCTTCTTTGCATGGGGCACCTTGAAGACGGTTTTCCCTCGATATTCTCGAAACCATTCATAAAAAAAAATACGAAATTAGGTACGACTTTTGACACTGAATCTGATTCTGAATTCAGAATTTCATAATTTTAATCAGAGGCGTATCATACGGGAGGAGTTAACGGTAAAAATAACCCCATTTTCTAAATGGTAATTTTTTGACATTTTGATTTTATAATATGGTATTTCAGAGATTTCTACGTAAAAATGGCCTCTTGGTACATTTCGATAGGGCTAACCGTTTTCGAGAAAAATGCAAATTATTGAATCGATGCAGGCTATTGTAAATAAATAAATGTTCATCTATTTAGTAAGTGTTCTGTGAAAAACAATTGCAATAATTGATAAACAACTTGAGAACGGTTAGTCCTATCGAGGCGTACCAAGAGACCATTTTTACGTAGAAATATTTGAAATACCATATTCTAAAATCAAAATGTTCAAAAAATTACCATTTAGAAAATGGGGTTATTTTTACCCTTAACTCCTCCCATTTGATACGCCTCTGATTAAAATTATGAAATTCTGAATTCAGAATCAGATTCAGCGTCAAAAGTTTACCCATCGTACCTAATTTCGTAATTTTGTTATGAATGGTTTCGAGAATATCGAGGGAAAACCGTCTTCAGGTGCCCCATGCAAAGGAGCTTAGCTCCCTTAGGAAGCATTTCCGGACCCATGTTCATATGACATTTTCTTTCTATTTGTCGGAGTACTATTCGTGGTTAAAGTTTGTTAACATACTTAATTAACACCCTGTATATAACTTAAAAGATAATTACATAGGATAATGAAAATATCTAATTCAAATTAGTCTTCATAGCTTTTGGATACCAGGGCGGGAGAGATAATCAACTAGCAATAATTTTCTATCTGATGAAGCTATTAAATATAAATGTTTAATTTCTGAGGCCTTATATAAATGGATATAGCTAACTAACAGATGTTTTGCTTCTGTTTACGACATAAGCACATTTTTACGATAAAGACCCCCTATTTTTATTAAAATACAGATTTTATGTGAAAGTTCCACGCCTCCAGCTCCATCTAGCGTGTTCAAGGAATCTAGAAGACCGCAAAGACAATAACAGAAGCATCTTCACGCAACAACCTGTATAGCAGTTGTAATTATGTCATAAGCGTTTATCTAAACGGAATCTCAAGACTTTTTTAACCATTGTCTTGCATTTGCGGCCTTTTATGTACACTTTCTGGTGTTGAAACGACATGAACAGCGGAGGTGCGCGTTGCGAAACACGATGCGAGCCGAATGCAGCGTTGCATATAACTGAGAGGTATGCATATTATTCACGGTCGAATGTCAGACGCGTATTATGAGTGCCGGTCCATAAGAATTATTTATTGTTCAAATGCTTATAACCATCAGTAATGTATAATACAAATGAATAATAATAATAATAATAATAAGTACTGCACAAACTGTGGTTTCACCATCAGGCACCAGAAAGCAAATCAACATAAAATCAATCATCTCCTCTACATGGATGATATAAAACTATATGCCGCCACAGAAGTGCGACTGAAAGAATTACTCAGAATAACAGAAGTTTGTACGTCAGATATCAAGATGGAATTTAGCATGAGTAAATGCAAGGTGCTTCACATCAATAAAGGCCAATCCCGAACAGGAAGTAGTAACTGGCCAGGCGCTAGACAATATGGACAAGGACGAAACGTACAAGTACCTGGATATCAATCAAAACGTTAAGATAGACCACACAAAAATCAAATCGCAACTAACACAACAGTTTAAAGACCGCCTTATTAGTCTGTTAAAAACAAAACTGAATTCTAGAAATCTTACAAAAGCTACTAACACATTTGCTATACCAATCCTAACATATTCATGTGGCATTATCAAGTGGTCGCACACTGACATAGAAAACATTCATATACTCATCCGAACAGAACTCACAAAAGACAGAATGTCACATCCCAACGCATGCAAGGAAAGGCTCACCATAGACAGAAAACAAGGGGGCAGAGGAATTATAGGTATACAGTCACTTCATACAAAACAAATAAGATCACTCAGACATTTTTTCCACAGTAAACAGACAAACTTGCATGAAGCAATAGTAAAAGCAGACAAAAACTACACACCACTCGCCCTTTCTTGTCCAGACCACGCCGCAGACACACACAACCCCATACAATCACAACAGGAAAAAATAAACACCTGGTCGCAGAAACCACTCCATGGCAAACATAGATACCGTGTTACACAAGACCAAATTAATGAAAAACAGTCATACACCTGGTTGCAGGATGGCCAGCTCTTTCCGGAAACGGTAGGTTTTATGCTTGCTATCCAGGACCAAGTGATTGCGACACGAAATTACAAGAAGTACATAATTAAAGATCCATCCATCTCTGATGATAATTGCAGAAAATGCCACCATCAGAAGGAAACAATAGAACACATAACTAGTGCACGCAAAACTCTCGCTGGAGCTGAGTATACAGCCATAACGCTGCAGGCAAAGTCATACACCAAGCACTAGCCACAACAAACAAGCTAATTGAAAACACAGATCCATATTATAACTACACGCCGACCTCAGTACTCGAGAACAGTCAATTCAAACTATACTGGGACATTGAAATACATACAGACAAAACCATCCCAGCAAATAGGCCAGATATAGTTTTCCAGTCAAAGACAGACAGAGTGACCTACTTAATAGATATTGCGATTCCCAATGTTATGAACATCCAAGACACCTACACTGGGAAGATACTTAAATACACCGATCTAGCCATAGAAATAAAACGACTATGGAAACAAAACAAAGTTGTCATTGTCCCACACATTATGTCGGTCTCAGGCCTTACTCCAAATACATTTACACCACACCTGCAACAATTGGGCCTGGATGAAAAGTTACATAAAATCTTCCAAAAGTCTGTAATCCTCAAGACCTGCAGCATTGTACGGTCCTTCCTGAATTCCAAATTATAATAGGTCAGGTGTTGACTTGGCACAGCCCGTCAATACTTGCTACTACCGCGAGCATGCGAGAAAAAATAAGAAATGCAAAATAATAATAAGTACTGCAATTAAAATCTTTATAGGGTTGCACATTTTGGTAAGTACGATGATTGAGAGCCATATCTAACGTGCTTACGCATACAGACCTAACGCTTAGCGCCATTCAGTAATTATGAGCAAATTAGATGAATTCAGCTTATTACGATATAGTTCAACTACAATTACTTGTACTTCATTTGAAAGTAGGTACTTTAGTTTATAAATTTACACTAATCAAATATTACACTGCTTAAGTAAAGCCTTAGATATGATACTTCAATCAGTAGACTAGATCTGCTACTAAAATATAATAGAAATAATCAGATACAGGACTGAATTTGTGGTTCTTGGGTTTTTAGGCCGGCGTCGTTTAGCGTTAATGGTAATTGTATTTTTTAGAATTATTTCTGCAGTTGATTTTTGTACCACTACAGCTTCTTCTTTGTGCTTACAAGATGATGCATGCGTTGCTTCTATGTAACCTAATACGTTTGTTTTCCTTTGCACCCTATTCTCCTTGAAATAAGTTTTAGGACGTAGTTGAATAAAGGATCCGTACCTAACTATATTTATTTTTGGATGAGCAAATATATCTGAAAACGGTTGCTGTCTTAGTGGGCATCTAAACTGCCATTATTATAGAAAACTGACAATAATTAAAATGAAAAAACAGAAAGAACAAAGCTATATTTAATAAAAATATAATTAAAAGCTGACAGTCTCGCAAGTTTTTTACAGATTTGCTTTTTTGTTTTTAATAGATGAGTCATAGTCCACTATCTACTCAATATTATAGTAACACAATATTCATCATTTTAATGAGACTATTTTAAAAAAATTATTTTGATTCTATTTGTTCGAATTTGAGTAAAAAGTCTCTTGTAGAGTAATAACTGCTTAGATGCTTATTATTTATAGTTGATTAACCATGGCCTACTGCTACAAATAAAGTAAAAATTGGAAAAATCAAATTTTAAGCGTAATTTTCAAAATAACTTAACACTAATATATATTTTTGGAAAGCTTGAATTATTTCCTATTGACTTCAAAAATAATATACTGGGTGTTCCACTTAAAAAAATATATGTTTGCTTCATAACTGAAAAATGGTTAGAGTGAGAAAAAATCAAACTACACCACTTGATTCTACATAAAAAAATCTATAAGACTCTTTTTTCATCTTTTCAATAAAATAAAAGACAACCGATATACGAGGGTGGTCTCAAAATCGATAATTTTCTATTTCACACTGTATCTCAAAAACCAAGAGGGCCGTGATAATTTTGTTGACGGCATCTTTAGTAACACAAAAAAGTAGCACACTGTTGCGAAAACCGCAACTCTCTATCTTCTAAAATAACCGAGATACCCCGTAGAAGTGCCCAAAATGGGACACCCTGTACATAATTATGCTCTATGCTAGTATACCCCAAGTATGAGTTAATTAAGCATTCTCCAATAAACTATCCCATGCTAATGGCGCGAATTATCTCTCGGAGTGAGTGAATTGCATAAAAACTTGATATTTATGCGTATCGCTTTGATACCAAGCTGTTCATGTATTGAAAAAAGAAAAAGAACTTTTTCCCATTGATAATAATTAATAGCCGCTAGACCAAAAGGCCGTCACACCGCTACCGCTATAACTTTTCATTTTTTCTCTAGCGAGTAACAGCATCGCTGACGATTTTCTGCATTCCAGTATCAATGCGCACATGATTAATTCGGTCTTGTGCATGCGCACCGAAGAATGCGCGTAATGGGCCTTGTGACGGACGCCGTTAAATTAATTCTATGGTACTACTAATGAGCGTTACTCTCAAGGTTATCGGTGCCCTGCTTGAGCTGCCGGTCGGTCATTCCGGACTTTTTTCCTCTTCTGTACTCTAGGGTCATTGAATATGCATGAAGATCATGAAGATATTATACTACTTGAAATTTGCAATACCCTAGGGGGCTCAAGTTTCATAAATACTTTGGATAATGTACTAGACTGTTTATAGATCGAGACGAGTTTAGATTACTACATTATAAAAATAGTTCAGAGCAAGCATAGTTTTTTATTGCCACAGTATATCCAATTATACAGTAGCGCAACTCTCCAGAATTTTGGTGGTTCGCGCATAGCATCCCGCGCATCGTTCGCAGGATGTTTAGCACGGCGATCGCCTGAGTCGTGTTCACTCTATGAGTGTGTCTTTGACAGAACCGGATCAAGGAATTTGGTGATACGCTGATATGGATATCGGGACGCGTGAAGTCAAATGTTGCGCCGCTATAGGCTGTATTAACAATCCCAAAAACTGTAACTATAGTTTTTTAAGCTTCCTCAAGATGCTGCCAGGTATGCGATTCCTCCTTTATTACCTAATAATATTAAAGTGTGATGGCATAGCTCTATTTGTCTCTAACAAAATCTGTCGGGTATTAGGGTAGCTGTGTGTTTTTTTTTCAGTTTTTAGAAGAGTTAGACGTTACGGATAGTCGTTCTTGAATTATGAGCCTAAAGTCAGAATAATAATTTCCCACTGTTTCCTCACTGCACCACAACGTTAAAAAGATCTTTCACGACATATAACAAAATGAATGTGATTATGCATTCCAACATTATGAAATTTTGAGTAGGAAGTGAAGTTCATTTTAATGGATCCTCAAATAGAAAGTTCGCAATAAAAAGAATCAACACGCTAGTTTAAAAAACATATCATTTTCCTCTATAAACATGGATTCTTTTGTTCAATATGCCTATTTATATGTAATATATAAAACATAAGGAAAAGTTGTCTTGGTAAACTAGATAAAAAACAGTTTTGCAATTTTTTATGAATCACGACCAGTTTAGTATATCTTGTCGTTGTTATAAACATATTTATCATTATTTTTTATCTACACCTAACAAGTTTTCATCGGTTTTGCTGTTTACCACGTTTTCGTACCTTAAACGTTTTTCTATGATGATTGATGAAGATAAATTTAAAGGTTGTGGGATAACTTAGACATAAATGTTATTTTGGACGCTACGTCGTTAAATATACCCATATTTCAAACATAATTATAAGATATTATAAAGTTTTTATATTTATCTAAATGTTTAAGGTTAAGTAAGATAAGATCAAGTTGAATGAAGCTCGCATTTTGTAATTTACTTACAAACGATAAAGCCACCTATCTTCTCGGAGTTAACAATTTTCTTTCATACACCGACTATTTCTTGTTTTACTTCTAAAAAAAAACTGTTTACACCCCATTTATATGCAAAGAATCCATAATGAATTAGAAGAATCAGTACAAAACATTTTCACGTACAATAAATGCGAATGCATGGATATAACTTACAAATTGTAATTCAGAATTCCAAAGACAACTGCCTAACCTCGATGAAGAGTATCACATTACCACACTGCTCTCAAAATTTACTCTATTTACGAGACATATCGCGTCCACTAAACTTATTGGAACACAATAATTACGCTTCTTCACTCGATTATTGCTAAGCCGACCCTGTGTTCAAAACGTAAACGGCAATACTCGCGGCTCGTACTGAGGAGCCGACGTGGGGTTATGAGAGGCCAGTTTTTCGGAGACAAATTGTCTGCATGATTTCTAGGGCGTTGCGCTACTGTATAACTGGATATTTTGTGGTACTACTAATGAGCGTTACTCTCAAGGTTATCGGTGCCCTGCTTGAGCTGCCGGTCGGTCATTCCGGACTTTTTTCCTCTTCTGTACTTTAGGGTCATTGAATATGCATGAAGATCATGAAGATATACTACTTGAAATTTGCAATACCCTAGGGGGCTCAAGTTTCATAAATACTTTGGATAATGTACTAGACTGTTTATAGATCGAGACGAGTTTAGATTACTACATTATAAAAATAGTTCAGAGCAAGCATAGTTTTTTATTGCCACAGTATATCCAATTATACAGTAGCGCAACTCTCCAGAATTTTGGTGGTTCGCGCATAGCATCCCGCGCATCGTTCGCAGGATGTTTAGCACGGCGATCGCCTGAGTCGTGTTCACTCTATGAGTGTGTCTTTGACAGAACCGGATCAAGGAATTTGGTGATACGCTGATATGGATATCGGGACGCGTGAAGTCAAACGTTGCCCGCTGTAGGCTGTATTAACAATTCCAAAAACTATGACTATAGTTTTTTAAGCTTCCTCAAGATGCTGCCAGGTATGCGATTCCTCCAATGTTTAATATGCTCCTTTATTACCTAATAATATTAAAGTGTGATGGCATAGCTCCATTTGTCTCTAACAAAATCTGTCGGGTATTAGGGTAGCTGTGTGTTTTTTTTTTCAGTTTTTAGAAGAGTTAGACGTTACGGATAGTCGTTCTTGAATTATGAGCCTAAAGTCAGAATAATAATTTCCCACTGTTTCCTCACTGCACCACAACGTTAAAAAGATCTTTCACGACATATAACAAAATGAATGTGATTATGCATTCCAACATTATGAAATTTTAAGCAGGAAGTGAAGTTCATTTTAATGGATCCTCAAATAGAAAGTTCGCAATAAAAAGAATCAACACGCTAGTTTAAAAAACATATCATTTTCCTCTATAAACATGGATTCTTTTGTTCAGTATGCCTATTTATATGTAATATACAAATACAGAAGGAAAAGTTGTCTTGGTAAACTAGATAAAAAACAGTTTTGCAATTTTTTATGAATCACGACCAGTTTAGTATATCTTGTCGTTGTTATAAACATATTTATCATTATTTTTTATCTACACCTAACAAGTTTTCATCGGTTTTGCTGTTTACCACGTTTTCGTACCTTAAACGTTTTTCTATGATGATTGATGAAGATAAATTTAAAGGTTGTGGGATAACTTAGACATAAATGTTATTTTGGACGCTACGTCGTTAAATATACCCATATTTCAAACATAATTATAAGATATTATAAAGTTTTTATATTTATCTAAATGTTTAAGGTTAAGTAAGATAAGATAAGATCAAGTTGAATGAAGCTCGCATTTTGTAATTTACTTACAAACGATAAAGCCACCTGTCTTCTCGGAGTTAACAATTTTCTTTCATACACCGACTATTTCTTGTTTTACTTCTAAAAAAAAACTGTTTACACCCCATTTATATGCAAAGAATCCATAATGAATTAGAAGAATCAGTACAAAAGATTTTCACGTACAATAAATGCGAATGCATGGATATAACTAACAAATTGTAATTCAGAATTCCAAAGACAACTGCCTAACCTCGATGAAGAATATCACATTACCACACTGCTCTCAAAATTCACTCTATTTACGAGACATATCGCGTCCATTAAACTTATTGCAACACAACAATTACGCTTCTTCACTCGATTACTGCTAAGCCGACCCTGTGTTCAAAACGTAAACGGCAATACTCGCGGCTCGTACTGAGGAGCCGACGTGGGGTTATGAGAGGCCAGTTTTTCGGAGACAAATTGTCTACATGATTTCTAGGGAGTTGCGCTACTGTATAACTGGATATACTGTGGTACTACTAATGAGCGTTACTCTCAAGGTTATCGGTGCCCTGCTTGAGCTGCCGGTCGGTCATTCCGGACTTTTTTCTTCTTCTGTACTCTAGGGTCATTGAATATGCATGAAGATCATGAAGATATACTACTTGAAATTTGCAATACCCTAGAAGGCTCAAGTTTCATAAATACTTTGGATAATGTACTAGACTGTTTATAGACCGAGACGAGTTTAGATTACTACATTATAAAAATAGTTCAGAGGAAGCATGTTTTTATTACCACAGTATATCCAATTATACAGTAGCGCAACTCCCTAGAAATCATGCAGACAATTTGTCTCCGAAAAACTGGCCTCTCATAACCCCACGTCCGCTCCTCAGCACGAACCGCGAGTATTGCCGTTTACGTTTTGAGCACAGGGTCGGCTTAGCAGTAATCGAGTGAAGAAGCGTAATTATTGTGTTGCAATAAATTTAATGGACGCGATATGTCTCGTAAATAGAGTAAATTTTGAGAGCAGTGTGGTAATGTGATATTCATCATCATGGTTAGGCAGTTGTCTTTGGAATTCTGAATTACAATTTGTAAGTTATATCCATGCATTCGCATTTATTGTACGTGAAAATGTTTTGTATTGATTCTTCTGATTCATCATGGATTCTTTGCATATAAATGGGGTGTAAACATTTTTGTCGGAGTATGAAAGAAAATTGTTAACTCCGAGAAAATAGGTGGCTTTATTGTTTGTAAGTAAATTACAAAAATGTGAGATTTATTCAACTTTATTTTATCTTATCTTACTTAACCTTAAACATTTAAATAAATATAAAAACTTTATAATATCTTATATGATTCAAATATGGGTATATGTAACGACGTAGCGTCCAAAATAACATTTATGTCTAGTTATCCCACAACCTTCAAATTTATTTTCATCAATTATCATAGAAAAACGTTTAAGGTACGAAAACGTGGTAAACAGCAAAACCGATGAAAACTTGTCCTTGGGTCCCTTCGTCTACTTAGGGCACACGATTCGCGGACCCAGTGATTGCTCACCTCACGGTGTGAGGAGTAGTCATTGGGTAATGGAACAGCAGTGTGTCGGAGCCCGGGCTGCACTTTTTTGTTTTTAAATAATAATAATTTATTGGTGTTAATGTACAAACAAGTGTACTTACACAAGTCAATATAAAAAAGTTTTTTATCATAGAATTGTACTATAATAATAATAATAATAGTAGTGATATATAAACAAACAGAAAATAGACAAACAAACAGATAATTCATTACACAAGACAGTCATAAATATATTGATATACTAGTGTGCCAAACTTGAATCATATTTAAAAACAGTACTTTCACATACACACTGAGGTAGGATAGACAGACATACACAAACATATTAAAACTTAAAATCCAGGAATTCAGTATAAGAATAAAATGCATTTTTTATTAAAAACCGCTTAATCATTAGCGTGTAAGAATTTAAATCTAATGATCTAATGTGCAGTGGTAGTTTATTAAAATACTTTGGTCCTATATACTTGAGACTTTTCTGGCTTTTAGACAGTCTTAAAAAAGGGATATCTAAAGTCCCAGCGCTTCTGGTATTGTAGATTTTGTTGGACATATTGCTGTCGTTGTTTAAATATTGTTTGGCGTACATTAATACCTCATATCATATATATGGAAGGCAATGTGAGTATTTTGGAATCTATGAAATTCTGTCTAACGAAAATCCCATATGATATTATAGAATGGCATAAAGCAAAGTACGCTGCTTTCATAGCACTATCGTTTAATTAAGTCTGATGCCAGACTTCTCGATAGATAAATGTTTTTTGACAGTTTTTTTGAGGTCTCATCAATATGTGTATCCCATTTTAACTTGTTGGCCATTTTTGCGGGAGGGCAATGATTTGGTAGCAGGGGAATATCAGACTATAGCGATTACTGAAAAATATGAGCTCCTGATCAATGGAAAAGGACAGAAAATAGAAGTTCTACAAAACACAAATAAAATATAAACTCAACTGTCTGTTTTGTGGAAAACCGGAATTAGGAATGTACCTATTTTGTTGATCCAACATCGTTATACCATAGTTGAAGAGTTGTGGTTGGAACGTCATAGTATCATCCTGACTGCGCTTATACCGCGTACATATAAAGGCCGGGGTTATTTGAAATGCAATAGCGAATGGTACTGCCTCCCACTGAATGGTACTACGGGTTTGTGTCCAGGCACATGGCGTTTGAAAGGGGATCAAGATACCGTGTATCCGGTGCTACCTGATATCGACGGCTGCTGGTAAATACATTAATACGCGTGAAGCTCAGCTTCAATTACAGACATTACGCGCCATGGATGCTGCTATGTTGTTCATTGTTCTTTATTATATGATGTAAAATATCATAAAGGAAGTATGATAAAAATAGTACAAAAAGGGGCAACTCGAAATTTCGGTAACATCATGTACTTTTCTGATTTCGTCAAACAATATGCTCACCTGCACACAGTACGTTTTGTTTGAAAGGTGACATGATTCCAAGTGTGATGACTATAGTATATTTCAGAAATGTATAGAGCTGTATGAACTGCAGGTAATACCACCTGGGTTTGGGGCAATTAATGGGTTTGGCTATTCTTATCTATTCAATAACATTGAAAATGGTGTACCAAAGACGTGCAGGTAGAACACTTGTAAAAAAGAAATAATTTTCTTAAACACATAAAAATAATTTCTTAGATGGAGCACAGATGCTTTAATTCAAGTATACCATAACTTCCTATACGCGCAAAGTTATGCTAATGTTAAAGTGAGAATACGATACCTTTGACCATATAAGGGTTAGATTGAGAAAGTATCTTCATTGCAAAACTGGAAAATTCTTGATAGTAAGAATACCAAAATCTTAAATCAAGAAGTATTTCATAATCTTGACTGAAGCATTTCATGATCTTAACTGGGAGCATTTCATAAAGTTGACGCTAGTAGCTCAACTTTATTCTAAAATTGTGATATTCTTGGATGAGGAATCTAATAGTATTAATTTGAGCATTCAAACTCTTCTATGAGCAGGTAGAAATTTTTCTGGAGAAATAGTTCTGCAAAATTTCTTAAATCACATTTAATATACTTAGTACTTATCTAGGAACACCTGAGTCAGGTCTTCGCATCCCAATTTTTTTAATAGCTCATTAATAGTTGGATAGATCCAGTGATAAGGAAGCTGATGGGAACTGGGACGCGACTCAAATGGCGGTGGACCAGCACTACCGGCAGATTCGATGACTGATGGTTGATGGTGGTATCACGGGTATCACGTGGCAATGGCAATTTTTTAACAGTTTGACTAGATACTATTATGTGCTATTATGCAGGATCCAGAATGCAGGTATTACGCTACGGTGCTAAAGACGGCGGCGAATGCGACAATCCGAAAACCGATAATGGCGGCGCGGCGCGGACGCGGACGGGCAACAGGCTGTTGAGTTGAGAGGGTGGGGAGGTTAGAGTTGACCCGTGACACGCTGCGCGCCTGCGCACTCCGACGTTGGTAGACGTCAAATAAATGATTTACTTGATACAAATATAGAGTGTGCTTGTAAAACAGCGTTCATTTTCAAACCAAGATTATCATATTTTAAATGAAGGTTCGCATTTGCAAGCTGTCTATATTTTTGATAGAAGTAAACTGGACACCGCTGGAAAAAATGATAATCTTGATATAAAATTATGAAATATTTGTTATTAAATTATTATAGCCTTGGTTGCAAGGAAAATTATATTTTCTTTCGGAGCATATTTCTTTAAAATAAGTATATAAATCAAAAATATATTATTCTTGATACAAATTTTCTATAATTTTCTCATCAAATATCCTTTCTCAGAGTGAGAACCGATATTCTTGTTGTGAGTATGTATTTACAAGAATATCACAATTCTTGACTTGAGAAATTCTTTTATCGAGATGTTCGGTTAATCAGTCGTCTATTCCTGACGTCTAACGTCTTTGGGCGAGCTACTCTTTTGTTTACTGCCCGCTATCAAGTGACAGTTGCACCGGTGGGCAGATTGTTTGGAGGCGTCGCATAGGACGTACCATTTGAAGAGTTGTTGGATGTTTATATTTACGCGTGGAGGGTGAACGTATTTTTGGGTGTGCAATTATTGTATATTGTTGGCTGTAACCCAAAATGGCAGTAAGTACACACTGATTTATTGATTGGAACCGGAAACTGTTAAAATATACACTGTAAAAGTAATGTTGGTGTAAAGGTGTGGTCATTAATCAGCTTTCTATTATTTAAAACTCCCTTGACCCGAACTGGTGCTTACAATAATGCATGGCCGACTTTACTCACTAGGCATTGAAATTAGGCAACACTGAATCGGGAGCCGAGCTTGTGTCATTAGTGTAATTCTTCCAGAGTAAAGAATAAGATTGGAAGGTGATTTTTAATGTGTTTCTAATTATTTACCTGCACAAACGAAACTATAAAGATAAAAAGCTGCCTGCAAAGTGTGTAGTACCAGGTTGCAATAGCAATTGTGCTTCCAAACAAGGACATACCAACATAACCTTCCAGAGTAACAACGAAGAGTGGAAGGTGATTTTTAATGTGTTTCTAATTATTTACCTGCACAAACGAAACTATAAGGATAAAAAGATGCCGGCAAAGTGTGTAGTACCAGGTTGACATAGCAATTGTGCTTCCAAACAAGGACATACCAACATAACCTTCCAGAGTAACAACGAAGAGTAGAAGGTGATTTTTAATGTGTTTCTAATTATTTATCTGCACAACCGAAACTATAAAGATAAAAAGATGCCTGCAAAGTGTGTAGTACCAGGTTGCACTAGCAATTAGTGCTTCCAATGAAGGACATAAACAGAAGTGGGTGAAAGGTATTCCTCATAAGGGCTGGTTATAATTATAAGAATAAAGACAATACTTTACAAACATTTCAAAGGATAAGACCTATTTTAGAGCACAATGTGGTACCTTCAATGTTTTCTGGACCTCCCAAATATCACAGAAAAATACAGTTAATAGAACTCATCTGGGCATGCCAACGAGGGCATGCATCTGGGCATACCTACGAAAAGATTTTATAGTGAAAGGGAATCAAGACCAGCAAAAATGGCTTCACAGTGACCTAATAGTGAATTTTTCTAGCTCAAGTGACAATTTACAAAGTAAATTGGGTGTTCATTTAAGTGGAAGTGGCAGCAGGAAACAGGTTGCGTTTATTTTTATTTTGTAGTGTCTGACTATGATGAACCAGACATCAGATGTAAGTGGTATTAGTAGTAGTAGTTCTAAAAAGTATTTTTCTTAATTTATTAACCCAGATTAACTCTAGTACATATAAAATGTAATAATTATTCTGAAACTATAGGCCCGCTATTTGACAGCTACGCCACGTTGCCACATCTAAGGCTCCGGCCTAGTGTAGGGTCGGCCATGAATAATGAGAATATGGTAGGAATCGCTAGCAAAAGCAGCAAACATGGCAGTTACCAGCTGAAATTGAGCGAACAATACGGAGTATCCATGCATGGCTATCGAACGCAACGGTGCGAATTGCATTAAATAACGATATTACCGTTTTCGTTCCGTAATTAAGAATTCTTTGAACTGTTGCGTGATGTGCTGGGGAGCGGCAACGTACTATTAATGCCGATCAAGACGTACGATTGCTGGTCTTCGTATATAAATATGTATAGATGTAGAACGGCGTTAAGTTGATGCGAATCAGTCATGATTACAGATCAAGAATACCAGAAGTTTTTCTTATCAATTAGATAGTAAACATTTCACGGTAAAATCAATTTATTGGAATACTCTTTTTTTCAAGGTTTTTTATTTAATCGTGTTTGAAATAGACTTGAATTAATTGGTTAGTTTTATATAATCTTTTTACTTCCCACACCCTTAGGTGAGGGGAGTATTGTCATCGCGAAAATTTTCGATTTTGAGATAATACGCTTTTTGGGCGTTTTATGATGTGTACATAACGAAAATCCACGTCACTCATTTCCGTCGGTCTGTCTGTCTGTCGGTCTGTCGGTCTGTCTGTCGGTCTGGCGGTCTGTCTGTCGGTCTGTCGGTCTGTCTGTCTGTCTGTCGCGTTTTTCTACCCTCGTAATCTCAGTAATCGCTGCATGGATTGTGATGAAATTTGGGCAGCGGTATGCTGTGGGGTCGTAGTAGGTAATGTTCCTATAATTTTGAAAATCGGTGCATAGGCGGCGGAGTAATTAGCAAAAAACAAAAAAAATTAAATATTGCTGAAGCTTCGTTTTTAGGCGTTTTAGGGGTCCCTGATCATTTTCTACTTTTTTTTGGGTGGGGGTGAAATAGGGGTGGTTGGGGGGTGGGGGGTTGTAAAATTGAAAAATTTGTTGCTTTCATAATAGACTGACCTGTGAAGGAAGACCTGGCGGCATAAATAACTTTTTTAGGTCCATCCGAACATTGCCTTGCCTGTTACAGAAAGCAAAGGACTTAGAATTTTTTCTGATGTAAACATACGAGAGTATTGCGTTAGATCGTTGTAACGAGGAAACTGTTGAATTGATTTTAATGAAATTTTGAAACAGCATTACTACCATGGCGAAGATGGAAAACGCGTATGGTTTTGATAAATCGTGCCAGCTCAAACTTCGTTTTTAAGCGTTTTAGAGGTCCCTGATCATTTTCTGTGTTTTTTTGGGTGGGGGTGAAATTGGGGTGGTTGGGGGATTGGGGGTTGAAAAATTAAAAACTTTCTTGTACTCATAATAGGCTGTCCACCAACCTGTGAAGGAAGATCTAGCGACACCAATCACCTTTTTAGGTCCATCCGAATATTGCCTAGCCTATTACGGAAACTAAGGGACCTAGAATTTTCTGTATACTATACGAGAATTTATTGGTTTAAATCGTTTTGTATTCTGTAACGTGGACACTATTAAATTGATTCTAATGAAATTTTGACACAGTATATTGTTACCGTGGTGAAAATGGAAAACGCGTATGTTTGTTAAAAATCTTGTCAGTGGCAGCGTAGCAATAGTCAAAGAACGCAACAAGTATGAAAGCAACTCAAATTCGGTTTTTAGATGTTTTAGGGGTTCCTGATCATTTGCTACCAGTTTTTTGGGTAGGGGTGAAAGTGAGGTGGTTGGGGGGTGGGGGGTTGTAAAACTGAGAAGTTTGTAGGCTGTCCATTCACCTGTGAAGGAAAGACCTAGCGGCATAGCGGCATAAGACAATTTTAGGGGGGGGGGGGGGGCTGGCGATTATTTGGCTGCAAGGGATCTTAGACTAAAGCTTCATGCTATGGGAAAATAATAAACTGGTATCAGCGTAATGTGTGGGAAGTACTGAGTCAATCAACTTGACTTCATTTTTTTTAATTTGTTTTTAATTTTTTGATTTTTTATTTTTTAATATACAGGGTTATTCACATTCGACACGGAGCATTATGGCTAAAGTATTTTATAAAAAAGAAAATAATAATTTCGGATGGATAGAGACCCATAAAACTACATTTTAAAAATATTTTCATGTTATACAGGGTGTCCCAAAAACACGAAGTGTATCAAAGTTATGTTTTTTTAAATGGAACATTCCGTGTATTATTGCATATTCAGATTCCTTGATGAATGGTAGTGTAACTTTATGTATCATACAATGGACTTAAAGTGAACCGTTTAGGTGTAAATCACCATTTTTGGTATAAGTAGATATCAGGAAAAAATTGAATATCGCAGAGATTATAAAATTTGGAAGGCTGTGACTTTGTCGTATTACTAAGCATAAAATGTTCTAGCGATGAATCGCGAGCGGAGCTTAAAAAATACTTGAGTAGGTTGTAGAGAAAAAGATGGCAACAAGTGGATTGACTCAGGACTTCCTATAGAAGTGTGGAATCTCCTGTTACTACCTTAACCGCCTTCCCAATTTTCTCCCGAAAAAGGGTCATCTAAGCAGGGAAACAGTTCTGCAAATTTTAGTTTTTTGCTCATTTCTCCGACGTCACTGCACCATTTCTGAAAGTTTAGCAGGACTGCTAACTACGACCTCAGAGGATGTCACACATCACACCCTAAAATTCATCAAAATCGGTGAAATGATTAGTGAGATTACGCTGTTAGACAAAAGGTAGACAGAGCGAGTAAAAATTACTTTCGAAACGAAGACATCATAAAACGTCTAAAGGGCCCCACAGACATCGTTCTTTTCATGAAGTTTGCACGACGTGCCAACCGATGTCGGTTAAACCGATGGAACGATACCTCCAAACACTGTTCGGTTTTCTTTCAGTTTCTCTCAAATTTTTGATCCGTTAACGTGGATAATAATTTAGCATTGGCGGCGGCTTTAGCTATTAAAGTGAAATACAGCAAGAAAAAACGTTCTAAATGGGTGAAACAGTGGCTTTTAAAAAGAGGCCAATTCTCCCATATAAATCTATTAGAAGAATTGCGTCTGGAACCAGGGGTTTGGTACAATTATTTGAGGATGGATGAAGAAACATACTTAGTATTACTTAATTCAGTAGCACCTCTAATAAAAAAACAGGATACCTGGATAAGACAAAGTATTTCCCCTCATGAACGTCTGACAGCACATTTTTGATAGGTGTCGCTAACCCTAGATACGCTTACTCGAAGGCAACCAGAACGACACTGCAAAATCTCGTCGTGATTGCACGATGAACGGCCACACATGTACCGAGTTGCACGATGGCGTTCGAAACCGACGGGTAAAATCAAGCTCGGACAGATTTTTCGGAACGACGGTCAACACGACGGTTTTTCGGCACACACGGACCGAAATGAGTGTGATCGGTTGGCACGTCGTGCAAACCTGATGAACAAGAACGATGTCTGTGGTGGCCTTAAAAGACAAAATCGAAAATTTTCGCGATCTCATTACTCCCCTCAGGTACGTTAAAGATGTTTCCGAGCAACGATGTTTTTTGTTTTAGGAGTACGCCAAGTAGAACTTCATCATCGACGTATAATTAAAACAGATAAATTATATGGCGGTTTTTCATGGCGTGAACCCGCTTGTATCATCTATGATGTAGAACGCCGTGCAATCCTTCGATGCGTAAATTGAAGTTAATTCTTCGATGCAGATCAAGATCGCCTTGGTTGGCTAGCAGTTGGCATAGCAGCGTAACGAAGAAGTGCATTTCAAACTTAATTGTTTATGATTAAGGAGCAGTTGTGCGTCCATTCGCTTATCTTCCACAAAACGGTAGATTTACGGTTTCTTATAGATTACTAATAGTAATAGTTATTAATTGATCCTTTAGACTATAAGAATAGTATAGGATTTGACAGCAACGCTTAAGATTACAATATAAAAGTACATAGTGGTATCACAGCATAGTAAACAACCAGCACAACAACTCAAGATGGCGGAAATTACACGCGCATCCCCACTTTTGAAGGGTTTTTTATAGGGATGCTAACGATACTTCGATACTTCTGCACTAATATCGAGTATTTTTGTCATCGATACTTTTTGAGGCATTCCAAGCTGGTATTGACACTTTTGTATCGGTATCGAAAATAATTATATAATTATTGAGGGGTGTAATCAGTTACACAAAATGCTCTGTACGAACCAAACGCGCCTATTTGGTACCGGTATCGATATTTTCATTTTCGCATCTCCACAGCCGTAAAATCATCCATAAACCCTCCCAAGGTCAAATTTTTTGGGAACCATTTCTATATAGGAAATCCTCAGATATATTATGCTGGTTGTTTATTATGCTGTGGTGGTATCATCAAGCAAGGAACATTTATTAAAAAAATGAAGTCAAGTTGATTGACTCAGTACTTCCCACACATTACTGTGATACCAGTTTATTATTTTCCCATAGCATGAAGCTTTAGTCTGAGATCCCCTTGCAACCAAATCATTGGCAGCCCTCCCCCTAAAATTGTCTTATGCCTTATGTCTTTCCTGCATAGGTCAATAGACAACCTATTATCAATACTGCAAACTTCTTAGTTTTACAACCCCCACCCCCCAACCACTCCAATTTCATCCCCACCCAAAAAAAAAGTAGAAAATGATCAGGAACCCCTAAAACATCTAAAAACGAAGTTTGAGCTGTTTTCATATTTTTAGTTTTTTTATTATTACTTACGCTGCCACTGACACGATACGCGTTTTACGTCCTCACCACGGTAGTAATACTGTTTCAAAATTTCATTAGAATCAATTTATTAGTTTCCACGTGACAAAATACAAAACGATCTGAAGCAATAAATACTCTTATTTATACAGAAAATTCTAAGTCCCTTAGTTTCGGTAATAGGCTAGACAATGTTCGGATGGACCTAAAAAGGCGATTTATGTCACTAGGTCTTCTTTCACAGGTCACTGGACAGCCTATTATGAATAAAACATTTTTCAGTGTTTCAACCCCCCTACCCCCCAACCATTTCCAACCCCAACAATTTCACCACCATCCAAAAAAACACAGAAAATGATCAAGAAACTCTAAAACGCTTAAGAACGAGGTTTGAGCTGTTTTTATATTTTTAGTTTTTTTATTATTTCTGCGCCGCCACTGGCACGATTTATAAAAACCATACGCATTTTCCATCCTCGCCATGGTGGTAATACTGTGTCAAAATTCCATTAAAATCAATTCAACCGTTTCCTTGTTACTCAATATAGAACGATCTAAAGCAGTACTCGTATGTTTACACCAGAAAAAATTCTAAGTCCTTTGGTTTCTGTAATAGGCAAGGCAATGTTCGGATGGACCTAAAAAGATTATTTATGTCGCTAGGTCGTCCTTCACAGGTCAGTGGACGGTCTATTATGAAAGCAACAAATTTTTTAAGTTTACAATCCCCACCCCCCAACCACCCCAATTTCACCCCCACCCAAAAAAAAAGTAGAAAATGATCAGGAACCCCTAAAACGCCTAAAAATGAAGTTTGAGGAATATTTAAAATTTTTCGGTTTTTTTTATAGGAACATTACTTACTACGACCCCCTAAATACGTTAATCAATGCTATGACCCTACAGCATAACGCTGCCCAAATCTTATCACAATCCATGCAGCGGTTACTGAGATTACGAGGCTAGAAAAACGCCAACAGACAGACAGACCGACGGAAATGAGTGACCTGGATTTTCGTTATGTAGACATCATAAGACGCCCAAAAAGCGTATGATCTCAAAATCGAAAATCTTCGCGATCACAATACTCCCCTCACCTATCGGTGTGGGAAGTAAAAAGAACGAAAAACTGTAAATATATCATATATCATTTGATTTGACGGTTCAATAAAAATTCTAGTTTCGTCTGGGCCATAACAGAAAATCAGCATCAACCATATGATGCCCGTATACGTATTACGCATTTATTGCAGTGTTACGTTAAGAATTTCCAATAACGGACTCTGCGATACTGCAAACTTGATTTTTAGCGGACTCCTCGTGAGTACACATAATACCTGGCATACGAAACATACACACACCATTTTATTGCAGGTATGCCAACTATGCAATAAAGCAAATGTGTACATGCGGAGATATAATTGAAAAAATACCGTATTATATTATGGAGGTGTTTGTGTGTGTGTCTGTGTGCAGACTAGACCTTGAGTAGAGTAATGCTATAAAAAATATGTACATATGTAGATAATTATATAAATCCATAACAACCAATCTGAAAGAAAGCTGTCATATCGAATTTTAATCACCATTCTATTTTATAGATTCATGAACAAATATGATTGATGGAAAAATAAAATCCATATAAGTTTTTGCTTTGCTTTCAGATAGAGATCCGATGTCTATTTGTATTGTTTACAAACCCCTCCACAGCAACGCTTTTAATGTTTCTTTTGGTAACGTTTTACCACAGTTTTACCTCGTATCCGCTGTTCCAAAAAGCCCTGTTGCCATTTGGGATTGGCGCAGTTAGGTTATGTCAAAGCGCAACCTTATCCAAATACCAAATCCTTAAGGGGCCTGGATACACACATTTATACATACGTATTTGCCATGTAAAACACGGACTCGCAATTTCTCGCATAACTCACTCTACTTTCAAACTACATATATAATATTTCAGAAGGCGATAGTTAAGACCTTAATGAATGACAACTATTTTCGATTTTCTCAAAAAAGTTTTTTAATGTGCAAAAAAACTCGCAATGCAAAATCATACATTCTATAAATGCCTGTGATTTAACAACCAAACACGATATCAAAAAAAGGCTAAATAGTTGCACAAGCGCAAGCTTTCTTCTTCAATTTGCTCTTTGAGTCATTACTGTAAGTTTAAAGGTAACGTCAGGAGCTTGGAAATGCGAAATTCATTTTTATGGTGAACTTTGGACCTTACCTTTGGACCTTGTGACCGTACCTTTGGATTTTTGGACTTATCTCTTAGCGACACACTGGAGAAAGGGAACAGGCGGCCACGCCTCCTCGCTAACACGGGAATACGTCTTTTCTTTGATCCTCAATTTCGCGCGCTATACCCTAAACCCTTAAGCCACTATGGTATAGCGCGCGAAATTGAGAATCCAAGATAAGACGTATTTCCGTGTTAGCGAGGAGGCGTGGCCGCCTGTTCCATTTTTCCAGTGTGTGTGTCTAAAATGAAGGGAGGTAAGTCCGAAGGTAAGCTCAAAAGGTCCAAAGGTCGCCATAAAAACAAATTTCGCATTTAGAAGCTCTTGACGTTACCTTTAAACTTACAGTAACGATTCAAAAAGCAAACTGAAGAAGAAAGCTTGCGCTACGTCACTTCGGTTCTGTTTAGTTCTATTGCTGTTCAGATATATGTACATTACTGTTTTTAAGAATATATACCGGGTGTCCCAGAATTTCCTTGACACGTGATATTTTCGTAACGAAAAACGGTTCAAGCAAGAACTAAGTGGTACTTTTGAAGGTACTATAGGGTCTATCATACCATGCATTCAAAACATTTTTTTTTTGTACGTTAACCCCTAAAACTCACCCCCACCTTTTTTTTTCAAACAGCACCCCATAGGTTTTCCTACATAAATGATATCCCCATTTTATTTAAAATCTTGTGGTACCTTTAATTTTATATGCAAACTTATTTTTTCCGTAAAATCATAAGCATAAGACAAATGAAATGATAATTTGTTTGACGCCTGATATTTTTGTAACAAAAAAGGATAAAAAAGAAAAGTGAAAGTGTTTTTCAAGGGTAGTGAATGACCTATCATTCCTTGCTTATGAATCATTTTTTTCTTACTTAAACCCCTGGAATCCAACCCTAGCTAGTTCTTTCAAATTTCAAAATTTCAATTTCCACAATTTTGCATGGAAAAATAAATTCTTTACTTGAATTTAATTATCGTGGTGCCTTAGTTTTTATGCCCCTACTGCAACTTATCATTAATTTTGGCGCCCGTGTGCGGGTATAGTACAGTCGGTGTTGGGGGCACACCCAGCACACGGGGTTGGCGCGGCCCGATGTAACCACAAAACTTTTTCACGTTTTTGCACTCAGTTTTGTTGTCACATTTTTTTGATTAGCTGATTCATCATAATAAAAAAATATTTTCCATGTGTTTTAATTAATTTATGCTTACGATTTCATGGATTAAACGAAATTAACGATAAATTGCAGTAGGGGCATAAAAAGTAAGGCACTACGATAATTAAATTCAAGTAAAGAATTCATTTTTCGAGGCAAAATTGTGGATTGAAATTTGAAAGAACTAGCTAGGGGTGGATTCCAGGGGTTTAAGTAAGAAAAAAATGATTCATAAGCAAGGAATGATAGGTCATTCACTACCCTTGAAAAACCCACTTACTTTTCTTTTTTATCCGTTTTTGTTACTAAAATATCAGGGGTCAAACAAATTATCGTTTCATTTGCCTTATGCTTATGATTTTACGGAAAAAATAAGTTTGCAGATAAAATTAAAGGTACCACAAGATTTTAAATAAAATGGGGATATCATTTATGAAGGAAAACCTATGGGGTGCTATTTGAAAAAAAAAGTTGGGGGTGAGTTTTAGGGGTTGACGTACAAAAAAAATGTTTTGAATGCATGGCATGATAGACCCTATAGTACCTTCAAAAGTACCGTTCAGTTCTTGCTTGAACCGTTTTTCGTTACGAAAATAGCACGTGTCAAGGAAATTCTGGGACACCCGGTATAGTACAAATTCTCTAGTTTATCTTTTTATCGGACAGTTACGCTGCATTTCCACCAAAGATGTGCTAGGAAGATGAGCGGTGCGAAGATGTGTGGCGGAGCTGTGAAACTGTGTGCAGATGAGCGTTGAGAGGATGTTCGCCTACATCAACAGCACACGTCCCTCGCCCACATCATTCGCAACGCATTTCTAGCGCACATCTCTCGAGACACATTAATAGCACACATTACCAAAGTTTACGGAATACATATAGGTTGGATCACTCTCCGTCGGCACTTTGAAGAACTCACATCAAAGCGATGCCGCGGCCGCACGCGCCAGTTAGTTTTTGCGTTGGTTTTTGCTCAAGTACGAGGGTCTTTTAGCGGGGACTTGCTAACGCCTGGGTTGTACGTATATACGAGGGTCATTGAAAAACTATGTATTGACGGCCGATTTAGACGTACAAATACAAATATTACGTTTATTTTGCTAATGCACTAAGTTACATAAATGGATATCAAAAATAAAGCCTAGTAAAACTATTACTAATGAATCTCAAATGATTTCACATATTGTAGCTATTTCGTGGATAAGTAAAAACTGATGGTTCAAAGGTGCTGTAGTATTTTTAGCTTAATGCTTTGTTTATTTGGCTTATTTTTGAGATCACAGTTGAAATGCTTTACATCGATATGAATAAATTATTTTTGACATTTTGCTTTTTAGTGTCATTCCAATTGCTACTGCAGAAACTAAATTGTTAAAGTTATCAATAAAAATATTTTCGAGCTCTAAAATATAATTACCTCGTCTCTGGGTGGTATGATAAGACCATCGAATGAATATTTTGTCTAACTATAAACTTTCAGCGTGATACAATCCTTTAAGTACCTGTAGCTCTTGAACTAATCACTTTAGACCCCAAGTGTGCTAGTTTGTTGGAACTGTTTTATCGGGAGGAACACAGGCACAAATATACAGGGTGTCCCATTAATAATTTTGAATCGAATGTTACGTGACCAAAAACAAATACCTCGTTGGGTAGTACAATGACAAAAAAAGGCACATCTGCTCTAATTTACATGCCCAAAATTATAATTCTCTTCTACTGCCCAGTTCCGACATATTTCTTGTCTTAATCGTCGTGGGACACCCTGTAATTATATCTCTTACATTTCAAGGTTTACCACAAAATAAATGATTGTCATTCTCCATCCGTTAATAAATTCAAATTTATTGGTAATATCTTTTCTCGCGAAATTGATTACTCTCAAACTTCTAAAAAGATTATCCATTTCCTGCAAACAAATCCGAAATAACAAAATTCGATATTTTTGATACATTGTATACACTTCGCGTTAAACACGTTCAACCTCTACTTTGCGCCGCTCCGTATCTCCCGGCTGACGTCGGTACACTGCTACCGGTGTACCGGGGAGACGGGGCAAGGGGCAGGCCGTTTTGATATTTTTGCGGAGTGATCCAACTTATATGTATTCCGTAAACTTTTTTTTTACTCGCCAACATGCTTTGTTTTGTACGTACAGAAACCTCGTTCCGCTAAGCCGTTTCCACCAGAGCTGTGCTGAGCGATGCGAGGCAATTCAAGCGATTCTATTGGTTCGTTAAAAACACATTCCTCTTAACACTTCCTCGCACATCTATGGTGGAAACGCAGCCTTACATTGCCAACATTTTGTTGTAGCATTGTTGTTACGTAGAAATATTTAGTAAAACAATCTTGGGATACGGTCACTTATTATATTTCCAAAATATAAAATTTCACGACGTTTCGACGCTTCTATTAGGCGTCATCTTCAGGTATTAAAACTAAAATAAAATATCAGAATTGTCAAACAGATACAAAATGACTAACATTTACAATTAATTTTTTTTTAAACAATTAAATATCGAGGGAGGAAGGTAAATATTGATAAGATGGAAGAAGTATATATTTTTCAATGCCTTATACACCTGGACTCTCCGAAAACATTAAAAAAATTTTCAATAAGTTTAATGTAAATGTTGCCCATACTGCCACGACAACAACCCGTGCAGTATTTTCAAGCCTGAAACCTGCATTAGAAAAGGACATGCATAGCAATTTGGTTTATGAAATACCTTGTAAAGATTGCCCCAACTTATACATAGGACAAACTAAACAATATTTAAATAAACGCATATATAAACACAAGTATGATATTAAAAATAAAAACCTGAATTCTACCGCCCTCAGCAAACATGCTATAGAAAATAAACATACCATCGATTTTCACAACGTTGGAACTTTATGCAAAGAGAGAGATTGGTATAAAAGAAACATCTTAGAGATGATACATATAAAAAAAAGTTCTAACAGCATGAATTTCAGGACAGATACAAGCAATCTTTCATGCATATATACAAATTTAATAAATGGAACATAGCCTATACTTTCTTCCATCTTATCAATATTTACCTTCCTCCCTCGATATTTAATTGTATAAAAAAAAATTAATTGTAAATGTTAGTCATTTTGTATCTGTTTGACAATTCTGATATTTTATTTTAGTTTTAATACCTGAAGATGACGCCTAATAGAAGCGTCGAAACGTCGTAAAAATTTTATATTTTGGAAATATAATAAGTGACCGTATCCCAAGATTGTTTTACTTAATATTTGGTACCGACGGTCAGGATTCAAAGAGCAAAAAAATGTTACGTAGAAAAGCTGAAACATATTTTACGTATTATTTTGTAAAGAATGTCTATATTATTATTTTCCATTTTATCGTGGCGCAATCTTAGAACCTCTCAAGAGTTGCAAGTTACGATGTTCCTTGTTATGAGTAAACGTTGTACTGGAGATGCTTCTGTTCTTTAGTATATTGCTTTTAGGCCATAAATTTTGTAATACTTATACAAGGGTACAGAAGTTATTACCTTCAAGATAAGATCAGTAATTTCATGTTTCTACAGTATCGGGGTTGGCTTTTAATCTTATTGGAATAATTTAATATGAGAAGGCATGTGCGTAGATGGCCTTAATCCGACATTTTATCTTTCGAACCTAGCACTAAGTCCCGTGGTTTCTATAATAAGCATGCAACGTTCGGATGGACCTAAAAAAGTGTATCATGCCGCTAGGTTTTTCATTCACATATCAATGGACAGCCCATTACGAATACAACAAATTTTTCAGTATTACAACCCGGGCGGGCGGGTGTACCTAAAAAAATCGAAATCCTTTATTTAGCCTTCTATTGAGATGAAACCTCGCATTTCGGATAATTAATACGGTCGCAATTTTGAGTCTCAGTCTCGTTTGACGAAAATGAAAAATTTCAGATCTCTCGGCGGGCGGGTGTACCTAAAAAAATCGAATTTCTTTATTTAGCTTTCTATTGAGATGAAACCTCACATTTCGGATATCTTCAAGGTACTGATTACAACTCCGGTCGCAATTTTGAGTCTCAGTCTCGTTTGACGAAAATGAAAAATTTCAGATCTCTCGGGCGGGCGGGTGAACCTAAAAAAATCGAACTTCTTTATTTAACTTTCTATTGCGATGAAACCTCGCATTTCGGATATTTTCAAGGTTCTGATTACAACTCCGGTCGCAATTTTGAGTCTCAGTCTCGTTTGACGAAAATGAAAAATTTCAGATCTCTCGGGCGGGCGGGTGAACCTAAAAAAATCGAATTTCTTTATTTAGCTTTCTATTGAGATGAAACCTCACATTTCGGATAATTCCAAGGTGCTGATTACAAATCCGGTCGCAATTTTGAGTCTCAGTCTCGTTTGACGAAAATGAAAAATTTCAGATCTCTCGGGCGGGCGGGTGAACCTAAAAAAATCGAACTTCTTTATTTAACTTTCTATTGCGATGAAACCTCGCATTTCGGATAATTTCAAGGTGCTGATTACAAATCCGGTCGCAATTTTGAGTCTCAGTCTCGTTTGACGAAAATGAAAAATTTCAGATCTCTCGGGCGGGCGGGTGAACCTAAAAAAATCGAACTTCTTTATTTAACTTTCTATTGCGATGAAACCTCGCATTTCGGATATTTTCAAGGTGCTGATTACAAATCCGGTCGCAATTTTGAGTCTCAGTCTCGTTTGACGAAAATGAAAAATTTCAGATATCTCGGGCGGGCGAGTGTACCTAAAAAAATCGAATTTCTTTATTTAGCTTTCTATTGAGATGAAACCTCACATTTCGGATAATTCCAAGGTGCTGATTACAAATCCGGTCGCAATTTTGAGTCTCAGTCTCGTTTGACGAAAATGAAAAATTTCAGATCTCTCGGCGGGCGGGTGTACCTAAAAAAATCGAATTTTTTTATTTAACTTTCTATTGAGATGAAACCTAGCATTTAGGATATTTTCAAGGTGCTGATTACAAATCCGGTCGCAATTTTGAGTCTCAGTCTCGTTTGACGAAAATGAAAAATTTCAGATCTCTCGGGCGGGCGAGTGTACCTAAAAAAATCGAATTTTTTTATTTAACTTTCTATTGAGATGAAACCTAGCATTTAGGATATTTTCAAGGTGCTGATTACAAATCCGGTCGCAATTTTGAGTCTCAATCTCGTTTGACGAAAATGAAAAATTTCAGATCTCTCGGGCGGGCGGGTGTACCTAAAAAAATCGAATTTTTTTATTTAACTTTCTATTGAGATGAAACCTAGCATTTAGGATATCTTCAAGGTGCTGATTACAAATCCGGTCGCAATTTTGAGTCTCAGTCTCGTTTGACGAAAATGAAAAATTTCAGATCTCTCGGGCGGGCGGGTGAACCTAAAAAAATCGAACTTCTTTATTTAACTTTCTATTGCGATGAAACCTCGCATTTCGGATATTTTCAAGGTTCTGATTACAACTCCGGTCGCAATTTTGAGTCTCAGTCTCGTTTGACGAAAATGAAAAATTTCAGATATCTCGGGCGGGCGAGTGTACCTAAAAAAATCGAATTTCTTTATTTAGCTTTCTATTGAGATGAAACCTCACATTTCGGATAATTCCAAGGTGCTGATTACAAATCCGGTCGCAATTTTGAGTCTCAGTCTCGTTTGACGAAAATGAAAAATTTCAGATCTCTCGGCGGGCGGGTGTACCTAAAAAAATCGAATTTTTTTATTTAACTTTCTATTGAGATGAAACCTAGCATTTAGGATATTTTCAAGGTGCTGATTACAAATCCGGTCGCAATTTTGAGTCTCAGTCTCGTTTGACGAAAATGAAAAATTTCAGATCTCTCGGGCGGGCGAGTGTACCTAAAAAAATCGAATTTTTTTATTTAACTTTCTATTGAGATGAAACCTAGCATTTAGGATATTTTCAAGGTGCTGATTACAAATCCGGTCGCAATTTTGAGTCTCAGTCTCGTTTGACGAAAATGAAAAATTTCAGATCTCTCGGGCGGGCGAGTGTACCTAAAAAAATCGAATTTTTTTATTTAACTTTCTATTGAGATGAAACCTAGCATTTCGGATATTTTCAAGGTTCTGATTACAACTCCGGTCGCAATTTTGAGTCTCAGTCTCGTTTGACGAAAATGAAAAATTTCAGATATCTCGGGCGGGCGGGTGTACCTAAAAAAATCGAATTTCTTTATTTAGCTTTCTATTGAGATGAAACCTCACATTTCGGATAATTCCAAGGTGCTGATTACAAATCCGGTCGCAATTTTGAGTCTCAGTCTCGTTTGACGAAAATGAAAAATTTCAGATCTCTCGGGCGGGCGAGTGTACCTAAAAAAATCGAATTTTTTTATTTAACTTTCTATTGAGATGAAACCTAGCATTTCGGATATTTTCAAGGTTCTGATTACAACTCCGGTCGCAATTTTGAGTCTCAGTCTCGTTTGACGAAAATGAAAAATTTCAGATATCTCGGGCGGGCGGGTGTACCTAAAAAAATCGAATTTCTTTATTTAGCTTTCTATTGAGATGAAACCTCGCATTTCGGATAATTTCAAGGTGCTGATTACAAATCCGGTCGCAATTTTGAGTCTCAGTCTCGTTTGACGAAAATGAAAAATTTCAGATCTCTCGGCGGGCGGGTGTACCTAAAAAAATCGAATTTTTTTATTTAACTTTCTATTGAGATGAAACCTAGCATTTAGGATATTTTCAAGGTGCTGATTACAAATCCGGTCGCAATTTTGAGTCTCAGTCTCGTTTGACGAAAATGAAAAATTTCAGATCTCTCGGGCGGGCGAGTGTACCTAAAAAAATCGAATTTTTTTATTTAACTTTCTATTGAGATGAAACCTAGCATTTAGGATATTTTCAAGGTGCTGATTACAAATCCGGTCGCAATTTTGAGTCTCAGTCTCGTTTGACGAAAATGAAAAATTTCAGATCTCTCGGGCGGGCGAGTGTACCTAAAAAAATCGAATTTTTTTATTTAACTTTCTATTGAGATGAAACCTAGCATTTCGGATATTTTCAAGGTTCTGATTACAACTCCGGTCGCAATTTTGAGTCTCAGTCTCGTTTGACGAAAATGAAAAATTTCAGATATCTCGGGCGGGCGGGTGTACCTAAAAAAATCGAATTTCTTTATTTAGCTTTCTATTGAGATGAAACCTCACATTTCGGATAATTCCAAGGTGCTGATTACAAATCCGGTCGCAATTTTGAGTCTCAGTCTCGTTTGACGAAAATGAAAAATTTCAGATCTCTCGGCGGGCGGGTGTACCTAAAAAAATCGAATTTTTTTATTTAACTTTCTATTGAGATGAAACCTAGCATTTAGGATATTTTCAAGGTGCTGATTACAAATCCGGTCGCAATTTTGAGTCTCAGTCTCGTTTGACGAAAATGAAAAATTTCAGATCTCTCGGGCGGGCGAGTGTACCTAAAAAAATCGAATTTTTTTATTTAACTTTCTATTGAGATGAAACCTAGCATTTCGGATATTTTCAAGGTTCTGATTACAACTCCGGTCGCAATTTTGAGTCTCAGTCTCGTTTGACGAAAATGAAAAATTTCAGATATCTCGGGCGGGCGGGTGTACCTAAAAAAATCGAATTTCTTTATTTAGCCTTCTATTGAGATGAAACCTCACATTTCGGATAATTCCAAGGTGCTGATTACAAATCCGGTCGCAATTTTGAGTCTCAGTCTCGTTTGACGAAAATGAAAAATTTCAGATCTCTCGGCGGGCGGGTGTACCTAAAAAAATCGAATTTCTTTATTTAGCCTTCTATTGAGATGAAACCTCGCATTTCGGATAATTAATACGGTCGCAATTTTGAGTCTCAATCTCGTTTGACGAAAATGAAAAAATTCAGATCTCTCGGGCGGGCGAGTGTACCTAAAAAAATCGAATTTTTTTATTTAACTTTCTATTGAGATGAAACCTAGCATTTAGGATATTTTCAAGGTGCTGATTACAAATCCGGTCGCAATTTTGAGTCTCAGTCTCGTTTGACGAAAATGAAAAATTTCAGATCTCTCGGGCGGGCGGGTGAACCTAAAAAAATCGAACTTCTTTATTTAGCTTTCTATTGAGATGAAAACTCGCATTTCGGATAATTTCAAGGTGCTGATTACAAATCCGGTCGCAATTTTGAGTCTCAGTCTCGTTTGACGAAAATGAAAAATTTCAGATCTCTCGGGCGGGCGGGTGAACCTAAAAAAATCGAACTTCTTTATTTAGCTTTCTATTGAGATGAAAACTCGCATTTCGGATAATTTCAAGGTGCTGATTACAAATCCGGTCGCAATTTTGAGTCTCAGTCTCGTTTGACGAAAATGAAAAATTTCAGATCTCTCGGCGGGCGGGTGTACCTAAAAAAATCGAATTTCTTTATTTAGCTTTCTATTCAGATGAAACCTCGCATTTCGGATATTTTCAAGGTGCTGATTACAAATCCGGTCGCAATTTTGAGTCTCAGTCTCGTTTGACGAAAATGAAAAATTTCAGATCTCTCGGGCGGGCGGGTGAACCTAAAAAAATCGAACTTCTTTATTTAGCTTTCTATTGAGATGAAAACTCGCATTTCGGATAATTTCAAGGTGCTGATTACAAATCCGGTCGCAATTTTGAGTCTCAGTCTCGTTTGACGAAAATGAAAAATTTCAGATCTCTCGGGCGGGCGGGTGTACCTAAAAAAATCGAATTTCTTTATTTAACTTTCTATTGAGATGAAACCTAGCATTTAGGATATTTTCAAGGTGCTGATTACAAATCCGGTCGCAATTTTGAGTCTCAGTCTCGTTTGACGAAAATGAAAAATTTCAGATCTCTCGGCGGGCGGGTGTACCTAAAAAAATCGAATTTCTTTATTTAACTGTCTATTGAGATGAAACCTAGCATTTAGGATAATTTCGAGGTGCTGATTACAAATCCGGTCGCAATTTTGAGTCTCAGTCTCGTTTGACGAAAATGAAAAATTTCAGATCTCTCGGCGGGCGGGTGTACCTAAAAAAATCGAATTTCTTTATTTAACTGTCTATTGAGATGAAACCTAGCATTTAGGATATTTTCAAGGTGCTGATTACAAATCCGGTCGTAATTTTGAGTCTCAGACTCGTTTGACGAAAATGAAAGATTTCAGATCTCTCGGGCGGGCGGGTGTACTTAAAAAAATCGAATTTCTTTATTTAGCTTTCTATCGAGATGAAACCTCGCATTTCGGATAATTTCAAGGTGCTGATTACAAATCCGGTCGCAATTTTGAGTCTCAGTCTCGTTTGACGAAAATGAAAAATTTCAGATCTCTCGGGCGGGCGGGTGTACCTAAAAAAATCGAATTTCTTTATTTAACTTTCTATTGAGATGAAACCTAGCATTTAGAATATTTTCAAGGTGCTGATTACCAATCCGGTTGCAATTTTGAGTCTCAGTCTCGTTTGACGAAAATGAAAAATTTCAGATCTCTCGGCGGGCGGGTGTACCTAAAAAAATCGAATTTCTTTATTTAACTTTCTATTGAGATGAAACCTAGCATTTAGGATAATTTCAAGGTGCTGATTACAAATCCGATCGCAATTTTGAGTCTCAGTCTCGTTTGACGAAAATGAAAAATTTCAGATCTCTCGGGCGGGCGGGTGTACCTAAAAAAATCGAATTTCTTTATTTAACTTTCTATTGAGATGAAACCTAGCATTTAGGATATTTTCAAGGTGCTGATTACAAATCCGGTCGCAATTTTGAGTCTCAGTCTCGTTTGACGAAAATGAAAAATTTCTCTTCTCTCTGCAAATGAGATACTGATCTGCTTGTGGTTTTTAAAACTTATCCTGTCATGTCATCAATGAGAACTACATAATACTTGACAATAAACTATGTACCTATATGCCTTTATTGAAGTACAAATCTTTTTGTTTTGCCAATAACAAAAGCCTTTTATTGTAAAATTAGAGTAGCTGATATCCAATTAATTCTGTTGGTATTCTCTCCGAACATTCCGTGGGAAGTAAGCTTGATTATACCAAAGTTTATGGAATACATATAAGTTGGATCACTCCGCAAAAATATCAAAACGGTCTGCCCCTTGCTCCGTCTCCCCGGTACACCGGTAGCAGTGTACCGACGTCAACCGGGAGATACGGGGCGGCTCAAAGTAGAGGTTGAACGTGTTTAACGCGAAGTATATACAGTGTCTCAAAAATATCATCGGATTTGTTTGCAGGAAATGGATAATATTTTTAGAAGTTTAATTTTATCCATTAAGTTAATAATTAACGGATGGAAAATGACAATCAGATCCATCCTTATTTTGTGGTAAACCTTGAAATGTAAAGGATATAAATAAAGGATGTTTCACGACGATTAAGACAAGCAATATATTGCAACTGGGCAGTAGTAGAGGATTATAATTTTGGGTATGTAAATTAGAGCAGATATTGTGTCTTTTTTTGTCAATGTACTACCCAATGATGTATTTGTTTTTGGTCACGTGACATTCGATTCAAAATTATTAATGGAACACACTGTACATTTGTGCCTTTCTGTGTTCCTCCCGATAAAACAATTCCAACAAACTAGCACACTTGGGGTCGAAAGTGATTAATTCAAGACCTACAGGTACTAAAAGGATTGTATCACGCTAAAAGCGTATAGTAAGACAAAATATTCATTCGGTGGTCTTACCATACCACCCGGGGATTTAAATTATATTTTAGAGCTCGGAAATATTTTTATTGATAACTTTAACAATTTAGTTTCTACAGTAGGTAGCAATTAGAATGACACTGAAAAGCAAAATTTCAAAAATAATTTATTCACATCCATGTAAAGCATTTCCACATGATTATCTTTTAAAATTGTACATCATACGAGTTCTTATATACTACACCATAAAATTTATAAACTGTGATCTCAAAAATAAGCCAAATAAACAAAACATTAGGGTAAAAATACTACAGCACCTTTGAACCATCAGTTTTTACTTATCTACGAAATAGCTACAATATGTGAAATCATTTAACATTCATTAGCAATAGTTTACTAGGCTTTATTTTTGATATCCATTCATGTAACTTAGTGCATTAGCAAAATAAACGTTATATTTGTATTTGTATGTCTAAATCGGCCGTCAATACATAGTTTTTCAATGACTCTCGTATATACGTAAAACCCAGGCGTTAGCAAGTCCCCGCTAAAAGACCCTCGTACTTGGGCAAAAACCAACGCAAAAACTAACTGGCGCGTGCGGCCGCGGCATCGCTTTCATGTGAGTTCTTCAAAGTGTCGACGGAGAGTGATCCAACTTATATGTATTCCGTAAACTTTGATTATACCGTTTCGTAGCGCACTGCGGAAGACACCAAAAAATTATCATAATAAAAATTTTAGTATGTCGAAAAGTGGTCGGCCGTTCCTTAAAAGGGGGACAGGTAGTCGGTGGCAGAACAGCAGGTTCTGTTTACAGGTGACTGCATTATAATTCAAAACGACTTCCTGCCCGTCCGTGTTGTAGTCGGTAGTCGTATTTCCGTTTTATAAACTCGGGTCCCATCCATAGGCGCGAAAATAACCGACAGGATTAGGGTATTCTTTTGTTCGAGTTGCTTTACTACTGGAATGATTTTGCCGTATTTTTATTTTACATTAGACTATATTCGGCAAATATATTATACGGAGTGAATCAAGCGCAATGACATGTCTTTTCAGAAAAATGACTATGAGGATGTATAATATGTATGTCTAGTTGGACTACATTTTAAAAATAACGACTTTTATACAGGGTGTTTAATAAAAGTGCCACATATCAATGTTAGGCTTTTTGAATGGAACACCTTGTATATTAACGCATATTTCGATTGCTGAGTCAATTTTAGTATCACCTTATGGGACTTAAGCGAACCGTTTAGGTCTTCTTCTTCTTTAAGTGCCGTCTCCTATCGGAGGTTGGAAATCATCAATGCTGTTTTTACTTTATTTGCCGCTGCTCGAAATAGTTCTATGGAACTGCATCGATACCACTCCCTTAAATTTCGCAGCCATGATATTCTCCTTCTGCCGACGCTCCTTTTTCCTTTTATTTTACCCTGCATTATAATTTGTAATAAACGATATCGTTCTCCCCTCATTATATGTCCTAAATACAGCAGTTTTTTAATTTTTATATTTTTAACAATTTCGCAACTTTTACCCATTAGTCTAAGAACTTCTGTATTAGTTTTTCGCTGCGTCCAAGATATTTTTAGAATTCTTTCATAACACCACATCTCGAATGCTTGTAATTTATTTATATGTTCTTGTTTTAGCGTCCAGCTCTCCAATCCATACAACAATGTTGTAACCTCTAAGGGTTCTAATTCTTAATTCCAAAGAGATGTCTTTATTACATAGTAGTTTCTTTAGCTTTACAAATCCTGCTCGTGCTATTTCGATTCTTGATCTTATTTCTAAGGTCTGGTCGTTATCGTGAGTTATCCAGGTTCCCAGATATTTATACTTTTTGACTTGTTCGAGTCTTTGACCTTCTAAGTTTATATTTGCAATTACATTTGGTTTCTTTGTAATAATCATGTATTTTGTTTTTCTGGTGTTCATTTTAAGACCGTATTCTCGGCAAAACGTATTTGTCCTGTCCAGCGTAGTTTGAAGTTCTTCCGCCGAGTTTGTCAAAATTACTATGTCGTCTGCGAATCTAATGTTGTTGATTACCTTTCCATTTATTGTTATTCCTTCTGGTTCCGATAGTAAAGCTTCTTCGAATATTCTTCGCTGTATACATTGAAAAGCAGGGGCGACAGAACACATCCCTGTCTTACGCCTCTCTTAATTTTTCCGAACTGAACTCATTGTCGATTTTTATTTGTGCTCGTTGGTTCCAGTAAAGGTTGGTTATTATTTGTAAGTCTTTGTTGTTTATATTTTTGCTTTTAAGTATTTCGACTAATTTCTGATGGCGAACTCTGTCAAAAGCTTTTTCAAAATCACCGTTTAGGTGCAAATCACTATTTTTGGTATTAGTAGATACCATAGAAAAATTGAATATCGTAGCGATTATAAAACGAGATAAGCCTTAGGGCCGATTTTATCAACATGCATATTTAACAAAGAATTTAACAAAGCTTTTCTATTGGATGTTATTTAGCAAAAGCTTTCTATTGGGTATTGAGGGCTATGTTAATAAATATCATCCAATAGTATTTTATCAATATTGAAAACAAAACGTCAAAGCTAGATGACACTTTTCATCATATCCTATTTAAGTTTTATAACAAAACTATTGTTGTAACAAGTACATATTTGTTGCAACATAGGCGATGAATGAAGTTTGCAGTTCGAGACAAAGTCTACGATCGAAATAAATATCTTTTTGAATGTTTGAAATTAGATCACAGCAAAATCACAGCCTTCCAAATTTTATAATCTCTGCGATATTCAATTTTTTCCTGATATCTACTTATACGGAAAATGATGATTTAGACCTAAACGGTTCGCTTTAAGTCCCATGTATGATACATAAAGTCACAATAGAATTCACCAAGGAATTTGAATATGCAATAATATAGGGGGTGTTCTATTTTAAAAAAACCTTAACTTTGATACATTTCGTGCTTTTGGGACACCCTGTATAACATGAAAATATTTTTTAAATGTAGCCTTCATGGGTTTCTATCCATCCGAAATTATTATTTTCTTTTTTATCAAATACTTTAGCCATAATGCTCCGTGTCGAATAACGTGAATAACCCTGTATACTGAATTCTAGTCATTCTATACTGGATGATGTTCACGTTCTTTCTGTGATTGAGGACCTTCATTAATTTACGTAGAGCTGTTGAAATGAATAAATAACATCAACAACACCAATCCCCGACATATACATTCTATATGTGCATCATTACAAAACTTGATTTCCATTTGCAACACTCTAAACAGCGGATACTGGTTTGCTCTGTTGTCCTAAATATTACTGCAAATTGTGAACAAGGTTAGTTAGTTGTGCCATTGATTAAGGTATTAACTTTAATCAATGGTTGTGCTTGCAACTTTGTTAAGATGTGCATATCCAATGAACCGTGAAATAAATTATGTGTACTACTTTACGAGTCGCAGTGATACGGGTGTAACCAAGCCATACACACATCGACATCATTCAAAAAGATACTGTTAATGTTATTCAAGTGTCAAGTATTTTTTTGCCATGCCGCTGTGAATTTTATTCGCTGCTAATAACGGTATAGCATTTAGTTAAGGATATCGACGAAATAGACAGCTCAGAGGTTAGTTGTTCAGAAGCAGAAAGCTTTTCTGGTTGATATTATAGTATAGTATAGCCTTAGCTGTAAATATAAAATAAATAAAATACAATAAACAACAAGTGCCCCAAAAAAGTTAAAAACTTGTGCTTGGGTACAAGGTAATTATTATAAAATAGAAACCACAAATAAGGGTTAATTCAGGAATATTTGTATTCTATAGATATTAGTAATAATAGGTATTACATATGTCTACAAGTTGGTGAATTTTAATGCGATTATTATTTACTATCCATTGTTTTAAACCATACTTAAATGAATTTAATGGCACTAGACGTTTTATGCTTTCTGGTATCTCATTTAATAGTCTTGGAGCAAGAAATGTATGACATCGTAATAAAATATTTTTCCTTGCTTTTGGTACAACATTACCCATGCATATCTTATGTCATATTTATGTTCGTGTTTTGTCAAGTTTGATTAATTTTTATATTGGTAAATACCTAATTACATGAAAGATGTTTGGCGGATATCTAGAATTTTTGGTTTAGAAAATAATAAGTCACTAGGATATGTACATTTCACTTTATATAAAATTTTTAAAACTATAGCTTGTTCGAGAGAATTACATCTTATATTTATAGACCTCAAGAAGGCATATGATACAGTGCCGATAAATAAGCTGTGGGATACTCTGAAAGAAAAAGAAGTACCAGTGATGTATATAAACGCAGTAAAACAGTTCTATCAAAACACGACAAGCTTAATAAAAATTGGAAAAGAAACTTCTCAAGAATTTTTGGTAAATAAAGGCTTAAGACAAGGATGTTGTATGTCTCCCACCTTATTCAAAATTTATATAGATGAGGCCTTAAAGCAGTGGAAACGAAAATGTAGTAAAATGGGTGTAAAAATAAACAGTGATTCCATCTACAGTCTATTATTTGCAGATGATCAAGTGATATTAGCGGAAGACGAAGACGATATAAATTATATGTTTAGAAAACTTGTTGAAGAATACAAGAAATGGGGCCTGGAAATAAATATGGAGAAAACCCAGTACATGGCTATCGGAATAAATGGACAAGATTTGCACACGGATATAGGAACAATTAAACATACAAACCAGTATAAATACTTAGGGGTGACTATAACATCAGACGGAAGAGACGAAGTGGACATACAAAACAAAATTAACAGAGGAAAAATCGTTATACGCCAATTACACCCAGTGTTATGGAATGACCAAATTTCCCAAAAAACTAAAAGAAGAATGTTTAATTCCTTTGTGCAAAGTACAATTACATATGGGTCAGAGGTTTGGACAATGTCTAAGGCTATGAAAGGAAAGGTTGCTTCTACAGAAATGATGTATTGGAGGAGGTGTTGTAGAACCACATTAATGGATAAAATTAAAAATGAAGAAATTTTGAACAGAATGAATGTAGAAAAGAGACTATTAGATACTATTGAGGAAAAACAGCTAATGTGGTTTGGACATATGAGTCGAATGGGCGAAGAGAGAATACCCCAAAAAATTTGGAAATGGAAGCCACCACAAAGAAAAAAAAGAGGCAGACCCCGGAGAAGCTGGAAGGCAGAGATTACCGAAGCTATGCAAAAGAGAGGTCTCACGGAGGATATGTATAGAGATCGAGACGCATGGAGGTTGGGATGCGGTAGACGGCCAAGGCTGTAACAAGACCGCTTATATATGTATATAAAATTTTTATTAAACTATTTTTTTTTAAATTTCTATTGCTTTTATATTATTTCTACATTCTGCGCCCCACACCACAATACAATATCGTATTTGACTATGAACAAATGCTTCGTATACAATGATCATCTGTTCATAGGTAAGTATAGTGGAAAGGAGTTTAAATTTGCTTATAACGTAACGTATCTTTTTGAAAACATATTCTGTATGCTCCTTCCATTTGATATGGCAATCTAAGATACATTCCTAAGTACTTGGTACTGGTGACCATTGATATAGGAGCTATCTGTCTACAACTGATTTGTAAGTTGGTGTATTTCGGTAAGCCGTTTGCGTACAACGCGAATGAAACAAAGTGAGTCTTGTTGAAATTAACTGTTAAAAGTCGACTACTGAACCAGTTGAACATTTTTTTAAAACCATTTTCATCCTTTGATTTTAATATTTCTCAACTTTCAGCAGAAAATATAAAATAAGTTAAATTTTGCTCGTAAAAATACGAAATTGTTAAGCTTTTTCAAACTCGTAGAACAACCCCAGGTACCCCTGTACTTGACAAACGTATACCAACAATACCAACATGAATACGCCAGGGTGGGCCCAGTGCCGGCTTTAGCACTACCAGCGTCCTCGGCCAAATTTCTACAGCACCCCCTAATTGGTATTCAAACTAGGGATAGAACGATACAGATATTGATATCGGTACATCGGCAATTGTTGGTTATTTGTATCGTATCGTATCGGTAAAAAATTTGGCGCTTTTCTTGCGTGCTTAAATGCACTAAAGAAAATCATTTTTTTTTATATAAATTGAAATTTTCACTAAATAAGTAAAAAATTCCTATCACTACTAACAACAAATTTAAAATTTAATTTCTTGATATGATCGCCGTACATTAACAAAGACAAGTGGGGTCACTCTAAGCTCCGCCCTCAATGTTGTCTTTCCAACTGTGCTCTCGGATACAGGGTCAGTCCACCTAACACGCGACACGGTGCACGGGATACAATCGATCGGATCTACCGGGGTGCCTAAATAAGTAGTTTGTGTGTTATTGAGCGTTTTGCGCATATTTCACAAAAAAATGCCGGCGACATGCTCTGTATATGGCCCCATTGTTTTTTATATATTTGTGCCTACTTATTCCCATTGATTTTCAATATATCTGTTTTTAATACTTTAATTTTATCATTGACTTGATTCTTAAGTTTTTTAAATTCATGTTCCAAATTCGTGATTCCCGGTTCTTTAACTTTTTGTTTATAAATTTTGACTCGGTTTTTAATCGTTTCGAGAATTTCTTGATTTATCCAGTCGTTATTTTCACGTATCTTATACGTCTATTTGATTAAGTCAATTAGTTCCTGAAACGATTGAACTTCTGTAGTTTGAATATTTTTTTCAAATTTTGAGATAATTAATTTTAGCATCTTCTATATTCTTCATTAGATCATTGTTTCATCGCATAGAGACCGAAAACTGTTAAATCTGTTTCGTTCTGGTCTTAGTAGTAACAGACTGCGAAAATCTCATTTAGTACGAGCATCTCAAGTACTAAGGAACGAGGAAATAATTTATTATTTAACAGACCTACAAATGTCAATCATAGCTAAAAATCGTTGTTACAGGAATAGAAGTATGCACTCAAAAGCAAAATAAAAATGCAGGCTACGTCCTTCCGATTGCTTCATACAAAAAAGTAATTTCTCTAAAAACCATAAGTGTTTTTGGTTTGAGTAGTACTCATATATTAGAAAAGGGAGGAGTGCGCGGTTTATTACAATCCATTCCTTGACTCAAACCATTTCACTTTCTTACTTGCCACTTGCCATCATGGAGCGGTAGCCGCTAGAACAACGCATGGCATAATATGGCGTGGCATCATTGGCCTATATTCTTTTGGAGAAAATGAGGTCACCGTTACAGTAACATGTGAACGTTACATTCATATGGTGAATACCTTTTTTATCAAATGGATATCAAAGATTTGCGGTTCCAGCAAGATGTGGCCACGGCACACACTGCCAGAGCATCCATGGCTGTTCTTCGCTACCTGTTTCCAAATCGTTCAATTTCGAGGTTTGGTGGCATTTCATGACCTCCTCGGTCTCCCGACTTATCAATTTGTGTTTTTTTTCTATGGGGGTAACTCAAGTCACGTGTTTAAAGGGCCAAGTCCCGTACGTTAGACGCAGAGAAGGAAGCGATTCGCCATGGAATCTCTCAAAAATCAACAGAGACATGCTGAAAACAGTGAAGTGCAATTTTCGTGAACGGCTGCATCATATGTCTTATGTAATTTTTGCACTTAGATATTTCAAAATGGGTTATTATTAGTTATGTTCTACTACCAATAATTTTTTTTTAGAGTAAAAACTAGTAATTTTATGATTATTTCAAAAACACTTGATTAATATGCCCCACCCTGTATATCCCATTAAAACACGATTGGATGTCGTGATATGGCATTACAGTGATCTCCAAGAGAATCTGTGGCTTATAAATGAGCGACTCAAAAACACTTTTATGATTTTGATCGTATGATCTCTGAAGATGTAAATTGTTGAGCGGATTACATCTGTGATATCCGATTACGACGTGGTTTTAGGTTTTAGGGTGTTACAGTCAATAGTATTAGCGTTTATGTAAAAGACGTTCCACAAATTCTCTCTAAGCTTAAAAGTATTACAATTGAATTGAGGTTTTGAATAATTTTTTTTTGTCATAAATGGAAAGATCCTACATAAGTTTTATAACAAAACTGTTTTTGTTTTCTTTTTCTCGCAATAATTCAAAAGTTATATCAAAATAAAAATGGGTTTTTGAATCGAGTATCGAAAACACGCCGACGGCTCCCGAACCCTCGTGACGTCACGATGGCGGTAAGGATGCTCCTTTGACCAACGACGTCCTACTCCGATACTAGATTCTAGATTCCCAGCCAATCGCGAAAATACGTACTGCTAAACTGGTAGCTAGTGTACATATTTGTTGCAACACAGTCGATGAATGAAGTTTGCAGCTCGAGACGAAGTCTACGATCGAAATAAATATGTTTTTGAATGTTTGAAGTTGAAGTCAGATTACAGATTCCAGTAAGTAAGTACCTAATCAAATATGTTTCGTTGAAAAGATCTCCTCAATCGAAGGATGGCCCAGTGGTTAGAGAGTCCGCTAGTGGATCTCAGGGTCTTTGGATCGAAACCCAGGCCTTCCAACCTTTTTTTTTTATCCAAAAATTTATTGATGTGCTTTTTGCACTTGTTACGCACATTTTTTCTACGATCAACATAAATATGTGTTTGAACCAAATTTTGTTAGAAATATTACTTGCACTGCACAGTGCAAAAGCTAAGTACTGGAGGCGGTGGACAATTATGGTGCACTTATTTCTGAAGAGCTTTGGAGTATTCCTGGCCCAGAAGCATTTAACCCTCGAAGATGCTAGCGCCTCGGAGCTGCCACTAGTCAAAGAAAACAGAAGAAAACTAACATTCCACAGACAGTCTTCTGAATATTTCGTAATCATTACCCCATTACAAACGTAGAAAGGCCTCCAAACAACAAAACACTTCCAACCATATAATTTGCAATAGAAACAGGCGCAGTTGGTTTTTGCCCTCGTGCTGCGTTTCGCAGCACCTAAAAAGCGGTCATTCGATAGCGGAAGCAGGCTAGTTAATCTATCCTCTCGCAACTAATAAACAGTGAAGTGAAGTACGGCGGAACCTAAGAGATAGTCACAGCTCACTAATTTCCACATTCTATCACGACCGTGGACAGTAATATTGCCGACCTTATGTCGATCAAAGTCTCTAGCGTGATCATGATTGGCTCTCGTTCAATTTGATAGCAGCATACATAACATTCAGTCGGTGCAGTAGTAAAGTGGTACCTTTCTCGGGCATACGAATATCCTACCTATTCGAATATGCATCTATTAATTATGGCGCAGAATATCCGCTCATAATGAATCTAAGCTTCTTAATATAAAATTGTATTATTTACCGTACTTTCTAATTTCAGTTGTGACGTTTTGGCACAGTATATCCAATTATACAGTAGCGCAACTCTCCAGAATTTTGGTGGTTCGCGCATAGCATCCCGCGCATCGTTCGCAGGATGTTTGGCACGGCGATCGCCTGAGTCGTGTTCAGTCTATGAGAGTGAAAGTAGTGTCTTTGACAGAACCGGATTAAGGAATTTGGTGATACGCTGATATGGATATCGGGACGCGTGGAGTCAAATCTTGCGCCGCTGTAGGCTATATTAACAATTCCAAAAACTGTGACTATAGTTTTTTTAAGTTTCCTCAAGATGCTGCCAGGTAAGCGATTCCTCCAATGTTTAATATGCTCCTTTATTACCTAATAATATTAAAGTGTGATAGCTTAGCTCCATTTGTCTCTAACAAAGTCTGTCGGGTATTAGGGTAGCTGTGTGTTTTTTTTTCTTCAGTTTTTAGAAAAGTTAGACTGTACGGAAAGTCGTTCTTTAATTATGAGCCTAAAGTCAGAATAATAATTTCTCACTGTTTCCTCACAGCACTACAACGTTCAAAAGATCTTTCACGACATATAACAAAATGAATGTGATTATGCATTCCAACATTATGAAATTTTAAGCAGGAAGTGAAGTCCATTTTAATGGATGCTCAAATAGAAAGTTCACAATAAAAAGAGTCAACATGCGAGTTTCAAAAATATATCATTTTCCTCTATAAGCATGGATTCTTTTCTTCAGTATGCCTATTCATATGTAATATACAAATACAGTAGGAAAGGTAGTCTTGATAAACTAGATAAAAAACAGTTTTGCAATTTTTTTATGAAGAACGACCAGTTTAGTATATTTTATCGTTATTATAAACATATTGATCATTATTTTTTATGTACACCTAACAAGTTTTCATCGGTTTTGCTGTTTACCACGTTTTCGTACCTTAAACGTTTTTCTATGATGATTGATGAAGATAAATTTAAAAGTTGTGGGATAACTAGACATAAATGGTATTTTGGACGCTACGTCATTACATATACCCTTATTTGAATCATATAACATATTATAAAGTTTTTATACTTATTTAAATGTTTAAGGTTAAGTACGATAAGATAAAATACAGTCGAATAAATCTCGCATTTTTGTAATTTACTCACAATCAATAAAGCCACCTATTTTCTTCTTTCATACACCGACTATTTCTTGTTTTGCTTCTAAAAAAAATGTTTACACATATCGCGTCCATTAAACTTATTGCAACACAACAATTACGCTTCTTCACTCGATTATTGCTAAGCCGACCCTTTGCTCAAAGCGTAAACGGCAATACTCGCGGCTCGTGCTGAGGAGCCGACGTGGGGTTATGAGAGGCCAGTTTGTCGGAGACAAATTGTCTGCATGATTTCTAGGGAGTTGCGCTACTGTATAATTGGATATACTGTGCCATAAGCTTCTTAATATAAAATTGTATTATCTACCGTACTTTCTAATTTCAGTTGTGACGTTTTGGCTTTGCCATTATTAAATTAAACTAAATACCTCTTCTTACATATCTAATTTTGAATTTAAACAATTTTGTTTACGTACTGCTACCATCTATGTCAGAGGTCGATAATTACTTTTTAGGCAAATATCCAAAAAAGAATCCGAGTAAGGAAATATTTCGTGCATTTATTTCAATTTTTGTCCTGCTTGAATAAATTACTGGTAGTTGGCGTTAGTTGGTTCATTATTTCCATTTTTATATTTACGAGTGGGGTACCGTTTTTTTTGTTGAACGTTTTTGTTTTCTGGAAGGTTTTCGTCTGATAATTTTGTTCGAGTTCACTTCACTGTCAACTAGAAAATAGCAAGCCACCTAGAAGGCAATTTTTAACTATTTGTGAGGGTGTTGAGATTTTGTTTGAGTTTGTGATACTATACCTAATGGAATAGGGATTAAAATCCTCACACCAGTACCAGCAGTTCCAGTGGAATTTTCTATAGTGGTTTTGGGAATTTGCAAGGTCCTGGAACGCTGAGCCGATTATTCGGGATTATTAAATTGTCCTTCATAAGGCCATATTTACATCTGCTACTAGTGAAGTCGTCTATTGAGAAGGAAATCTGATTTTCTCAGAGAAATAAAAGCCTCTATTGCTAATAGTGAGGTAAGATTTTCATCAAATTTCAATCATTTCTCTTTCTATACAGCTAAATTTTAATCAAATTAGAGGCACTTGGATGTCCATAAATGATCATTCTGATTTCATTGTATTTTTGGTCACATGATATTGTTATATATAGTCCTTTTTTTGATAACCAAAAATAGTTCGACATGGCTAGTTCATTTGGCAATTTTATATTTTTTCTCTTAGTTCTTCATGATTGCTGTATAAACGTGTGAAAAACTATAATTTAGCCTGATTTATCTAAAAGACATTTTGTATCTTTTTTTTTGTTAATCGCACATATCATTGTTGCGTAGCCAGCCGTTTCAGTGTTTTTTTCCTTCATTTCTATATTGTTTTGTACAGAGGAGTTATTATTATTTCCGCCGTAGGGTTTTTATTTTTGGTGTTTCTGGGAGTTTGCTAAATGACATGAGCATTTCAAATTCCATATGGTTGCGCTATACATCTTGAACCATCTTATTCGCACAACACCGAAAAGACAGATCACAAATAAAAGCCCAAATGTCATCATTCTAAACCAAAAATTTCAAATTTATATTTTTATCTTAAAAATCATTGAACGAATACTTTATTCTTATATAAATTGAAAATTCCACACAATTTAAAAATGAAATAATTTTCAAGTTTGGGCATCTCATGTGTGAATATCAAAATGACATTTACCAATAGCTAATGAAGTAAAATAGCTACATGTAACTAAAATCATACTTTTAGGTATCTTGACTATTAAAGACTTGAAAGACCTCAACATAGGCTAAATTAACTAATCAATCACATTGAGCAATTCTACACATGATTTTTGGTTCAAAGAATAACCAGAGACCCACAAAAAGACACAAGCTTAATGAAAGTTAGGTTTAGAGTTCCTTTTACCTATTGGTCATTTTTTTTTCTATTTCACACCCTAAATGCTTAAGATGATCCAGTGTAAACAAGTTAAATTATGTTATAGAGAGAATGGCCAATGAACTTCTCAGGATCATCGTATTATCAAGCGTAATAAATTGTTCTTTTCATTAAAATTCCTCTTCGTCTTCTTCTCATCATTGAGATAGTATCCTTATAAAAATGCATATGGGAAACAGAAAGTTACTTTACGTATGTACAACAGTATAGCGTGTCAGAAAATCGCACTTTTATCTCTCCAGCTCTCCAGATGGTTTAAAAACATGCAAGAGCTTACAGGCAGCTTGACATACAGGTTTGCTATGTAGACAAAAAAGGTTTTTATTTCATTTTTGGCACGCTTTTATTAGCTTCACCTGTATGCTTATTTGTGACCTTGTAATTCTCCTTTTTGTGAAATTTATTCACGACAGGACAATTATCGTTTATCCAGTAAAGAACATCGGACTAAAAAGTTAATATTTTTAGTATATTACTAGTATTTTTCGGTCATTATTGTCATAGCTTATTTAAAAAAATATGTGCAATTTTTTTCCGATGTTCCTCAAGCGTATTTTTAAGTTTTGTAAACTATATCCATCTTATTACTGCTTTAATGAATGTAACATCATCATAGTCAGAATGTGTTAACAGACATGTTGTGAACTCGTAAAATGCATTAAGTCGGAGCTAGAGTATTGCCAACACGAATATTATCAATAGTTTTGAGAACTGTAGCTCGCCATCATTCGCGATTTACTGTCAGTTCAGTGGTGCTCTTGATACTCATATCTAGCAACTGTTTCGTCGTATCCACCCAGCATGTAGGGGAACGGCCACGGCGCCGCCCACTCGGGGCGTGACCCTGAACTACAAGTTTCTCCATATTATCGCTTCTGTGAATATGTCCGAAGAATGTAAGCATTCTCATCGACACAATGGAGGTTAGTCTCTTTGGATTACCGAGCTCATCCAATATGGAAACATTAGTTCGCTGGGCGGTATAAGGAATTCTCAGCATTCTCCTCCACGTCCACATTTCAAAAGCATCTATGCGAGCTCGATCTGCCTTTTTAACAGTCCAAGTTTCCGAGGCATAAAAAAATATGGAGAACACAAGAGACTGAACCAGTGACATTTTGGTAGCTTTAGTGATGTTATGGTCACGCCATATTGTCATGGCCATCCGTGCCTGTTGAATGCGCCGTCGAATCTCATTCTCACAGCTACCTGAATTGTCGATCAAAGAACCGAGGTACACAAAACTTGAACTACCCCACAGCGACCTATTGACTTTACTTCTCGATGATTGTCATGCTCTCTATCTACGATAATAACCTTCGTCTTGTTGTAGTTAATACCAAGACCCTATGCTGCACTGTGTTGTTCTAAAACGTTCAATAGAGCTACTAGTTCTTCCTGAGAAGCAGCAATAAGGGTTGTATCGTCAGCAAATCTTAAGTTAGATATTTTGCTTCCGCCAATATTATACCGCCATTCCAGTTGTCTAATACCTGTCTCATCACAAATTCAGAGTAAATGTTAAATAACATCGGAGATAAACGCATCCCTGACGAACTCCTTTTCTGGTTGCTGTTTGACCTGACAGGTTACCATCAATTCTTACACGAGCTGAGCTAGACTCACAGAGTTGCTGTATGAGAAATACTAAGTGGTAAGGGACTCCCATGGAAATAAGGATTTCCCACAGTTTAGGCCACTTTACGTTAACGAGAAAATAATGCTCTCTGGCTTTTTCAATAATCTCTCTTAAGTTTAAGATCTGTTTACGCGTACCGCGTCCTTTTACGAAACCTGCCTGCGCCTGAGAAATTTGCCAGCCAATAAAACCCTCCAAACGAGACTGTAAAAAATGTAACATAGTTTAATCTTAAACATATAACACAATTGAATCCTCCAATCAACCGCTCGCTAACCCAAGTTTATGAAACGATCTTTATCTTCTCCTTCTAAATATTCTCTTGAGGATACTAACATAGTAAAGCACATGGCAGTTTTGAAAAAAATTAATGTAGCAAGCTATTATGGCTAACACAGTTCAAGCTGTTTTTTTTTTTTCGTATTCTGTAGAACAATCTATAAATTATGTTTTATACATATTTCAAATATGCTATTCACGTAGTTTGATAGTCATACTTTTCTATATTCCATGTTGTTGTAAGCAGATGTCATTTTTATAATTGTTTGAGTTATATATTTGTTACGCTTATTATCTTATCTAAAGGTCATACAATCTTTTATGATTAGATAAGGTAGTTTTATATTACATTTTTTCTATTAACGAATTGTTATGCACTTCAATTGCTGTTTTCATGAATTGACCGACACAGAGCAGCAGCATATCTTCCAATTTAGTATTTCTATTTATGTATTTGTAAGCATTTAAACTAAATATAGTTCATTACCTAATATAAAATGAATGTAATATTACGGGACGAATTATAAAACGAATTATAAAGATATCAATGAGAACTACTTATTTTCTCCCCAAAACATTTTAATTTACTCTGGAGTGAACCATCTTTATTTTCTTATAACAATAATAATAACCAAAACATATTCAAAAATCATGCTTGCAATTTCCACGTGCCTCAGGGTTGCTGCAAGTAAAAATTTATTTTTGAGATCGCGTTCATTAGAAAGCAGTGTACTATTTATCAATATTGTGATGGAATGGAGGTGATAAAATGAATTAGGCACTTTTTCGGACGTCTTACGATTCCGGCATTTTTCCAAAAGACTGGAAAACAGCTTGCATCCAGCCGGTGCCAAAAAAGGAATCCAAAACTGATCCGACTAACTACAGACCTATATATCTCTACTTTCTGTGATCAGTAAAGTGATGGAGAGATGCGTCAACGAAGAGCTCATTAAATACGTAGAGCTCAATCACTTAATCAACGACAGACAATATGGATTCCGACACCAAAGATCAACTGGAGATCTCCTAGCTTACATCACACATGTGTGGAGCAAACTCATCCAGTCATTTGTTAAGCTTTGCGGTTGGCTCGCAGACATCGTCTCAGGTCGGAAAATCTCTGTCGTGGTAGACGACTTTTCCTCTTCTTTCCATAGCATCAATGCCGGGGTCCCGCAGGGATCGGTATTGGCTCCAACATTGTTTCTGCTTCATATTAATGATCTACTCTCTAGCACTTCAAACCCAATCCACAGTTTTGCGGATGACAGTACGCTGCATGCAGGCATCATGAGCAATAGACCGATCTCTGTGGTCGAGCTGGAACGCAGAAGACTGGCAGTGGCAGCTTCACTTTCAAAGGATCTCGATACCATTACCGCTTGGGGGCTTAAGATTATGGTTAAATTTAATGCCTCCAAGACCCAGTATTGTACGCTATCAAACAAGAAGTGCCCAAGCCAACACCAGGTTCTAATGAACAACCAGGCTCTGCCAAGGAGTCACTCATTCAAGCTGTTAGGAGTCAACATTACAGAAAATCTGATCTGGCACGAACACGTCGCGTCAATTGCAACAGCTGCTGGTAAAAAGCTTAGAGCCAGAAAGTATTTCTCACCATGTAACCTCCTCACGCTATATAAAGCCCAGATAAGTCCTTGCCTGGAGTATTGCTCTTATGTCTGGGGAGCTGCTGCCCCTACTACCCTGCCCCTAGATGCCGTCCAGATAAGGGCAATTCGACTAATTGGCGATCCGGCCTTAACGCGCCACCTTCAGTCTCTTTCTCACCGGCGTGTTGTTGGTGACCTCTCACTTTTCTACCGATATTCCAACGGAATCTGCTACTCTGGGCTATCCTCTATCGTTCCGCCGCTCACTGCTCCTATCAGATGTACCCGTGCGACCGCTGTATCTCATCCTAAGACGGCCGTTCTTCATACATCAAGAACTGAGCGGTACAACCGCACATTTATTCCTAGGGTGTCCAAGGCTTGGAATGGACTGCCAGAAGATGTATTTATTGGGCCTGCGGGTATTGGCCCATTCAAATCCTGCGTTAACAAACTTCCCCTAACATAACCCTTTCACAGCAGTCGCGGTACTCTGGTATTTAGGCTCTGCCTGCGCGGTCTGCTCAGTTATATATAAAAATAATATAAAATTGTTTAAATGTATTTGGTGAATGGCGGTTATCTTACTGAGTCATCTGTTTCCGCAGTTGTTAAAGGAAACCCTAATTCATGCTTTTCCGATGTGGCAATGGAATTTTTGTAAACATTCGTGTGCAAACATCTAGTATTGAAGTTTTAAACCAGAAATTAGGACAGTTTGTATAATCTCGTAAAGAGCTTGGAGTATTTATAGGTTTTTGTTTCAGAAATAAACGCCATGGAATTTTCCACATACAGACCAATATAATTTCTGGTTTTTAGTAATTTGTATCATTGTGAACGATACTTTAAACGGAACACAACAATATACAGGGTGTTAATTAAGTATGTTAACAAACTTTAACCACGAATAGTACTCCGAAAAATAGAAAGAAAATGTCATATGAACATGGGTCCGGAAATGCTTCCTAAGAGAGCTATTGAATCGATGCATGCTATTGTAAATAATAATTTGTATTTTTCTCGAAAACGTTTAGCCCTATCCAGATGTACCAAGAGACCATTTTTACGTAGAAATCTCTGAAATACCATATTCTAAAATCAAAATGTCAAAAAAATTGCCATTTAGAAAATGGGGTTATTTTTACCCTTAACTCCTCCGGTATGATACGCCTCTGATTAAAATTATGAAATTCTGAATTCAGAATCAGATTCAGCGTCAAAAGTTTACCCATCGTACCTAATTTCGTAATTTTGTTATGAATGGTTTTGAGAATATCGAGGGAAAACCGTCTTAAGGGTGCCCCATGCAAAGGAGCGCAGCTCCCTTAGGAAGCATTTCCGGACCCATGTTCATATGACATTTTCTTTCTATTTTTCGGAGTACTATTCGTGGTTAGAGTTTGTTAACATACTTAATTAACACCCTGTATATGTATATGTAATCTGAAAACAGAGTGAGTTATGCGAGAAATTGTGAGTCCGTGTTTTACATGGCAAATACGTATGTATAAATGTGTGTACCCAGGCCCCTTAAATGTCAAAACTTATTCATTGTTTGTAAGTTTCTTTTGTTATTATCTATGCATTTTGTTAGCTCCAGCTATATTTTTGTGATTAAAATAAAAAAAAATGGTGAACCATACCTTCAAATTAAGCATTGATTCCGAAGATTTTAGTTTACATAATCAGTAATAATCATGTTTTACGAGGTGACCACCACTTACAAAAAAAAAACAGTCCCATAAAAAATAAAGCTTCACTTGTATTGTGCATAACATGAGGTAATAGAACAGCAATCGATTAAGTAACTGGATTAAACTACATCTGTCTAGTTAAATCCAGTATTCTAACTTAACAATTCTATACAAATATACAGGGTGAGTTTTTAGTACCGGCTCGGTCGATAACCTCACTACTATAGAAGATAGCGAAAAAAGTTGTATATAAAAGTTGTAGCCACGGATATGGTCCTTGCTCAGAAAATATTTAGATTTATACAGGGTGATCCATAACTACGTGGTGATGCAAACATGCATTTTTTTAAATGAGACACCCTATATGTTATTCCATATTCAGATTCTACTAATGATTTCCGTTCTTCCAATATAGGGCACTGTTACATTATACAGGGTGTTTCAAAAGTTATGACCATTTTTATATCCAAATCGCGGACAAATGAACGTACTGTATATCAAAAAGTAATGACTCAAAAATTATTTTTTTAAATGAGAAGATTAAAAAAACAAGCCCGAGACGCATATTCGTATACAGGGTGATGTAGAATGCAAAATCCAAATTTTCTCTTTTTTTTCAAATGTAACCTCCAATATTTTATTATCCCAAATAATTGCTTTTAATATGCTCTTTCATCTTTATATAGCACTTGTTGTACCTAGGTCCATCAGTTTCCGAGATATTTCGATTTTTCGGTAAATTTAAAATATAGCCTCTATTTGTGTACTGAAATTTATTTATTTTGAGAAAGTACTATCTGATTTGTTTTTTATTTAACGAACAACTAAATTATAACGTCTTGATAGTATTTGATGAAGTCAAAACCCTAAATCATCGAGATAATAAAGTCAAGTATGCTGAGGAAACAATTTTGTAGGCGTCATGTATAATTATCAAGTAGTTTTATCAGGTAGGCTTTGAAAAATTGAGCGTTTTCATAACCTGCTCAATAATTCCGTACTGTGTGAAAAACTAGCTTTGAAAATTAATTTTTCCATTGGGGGTATTTAGGAGAATCTTTGAGAAATTGTCTACTTGCCTCTAGAATATATCAACTATGAATAGCAATATCCAGTACGGAGGCACTCTAAAACTAATGCGTTTGAAAGATTGGAGAATCGTTTTATTTGGACTGTGTCGTTTCATATTTCATAGCCTACCTGATACATCTGCTTGATAATTATGCATGACGTCTATAAAATTGTTTCCTCAGCACACTTGACCTATATTATCTCGTTAGTTCAGTGTTTTGACTTGATCAAGAATTATTATCGCCTTATATTTTAGTTGTTTGTTAAGCAAAAACAAAATTTGCTAGTATTTTCTCAAAATAAATAAATTTTATTAAACAAATAGAAGGTATATTTAAAATTTGTAGAAAAATCGAAATATCTCAGAAACTAATGAATGCAGACATAATAAGTGCTATACAAAGATGAAAGAGCATATTAAAAGCAATTCTTTGGTATAATAAAATATTGTGGGTTACATTTAAAAAAAAGAGAGAAAATCTAGATTTTGCATTCTACATCACCCTGTATACGAATATGTGTCGCAGGATTTTTTTAAAACGTATTTTAAAACTAAAGGATATTCCTAATTTTCTCATGTAAAAAAAATAATTTTTGATTAATTACTTTTTGATATACAGTACGATCATTTGACGTGATTTGGATACAAAAATGGTCATAAGTTTTGAAACACCCTGTATAATTTAACAATACCCTATATTGGAAGAACGGAAATCATTAGTAGAATTTAAATATGTAATAATATATAGGGTGTCCCATTTAAAAAAATGCATGTTTGCATCACCACGTAGTTATGGATCACCCTGTATAAATAAAAATATTTTCTGAGCAAGGAGCATATCCGTGGCTACAATTTTTATATAAATTTTTTTTCGCTATCTTCTACAGTAGTGGAGTTATCGACCGAGCCGGTACTAAAAACTCACCCTGTATATACTTGTTGATATGAAAGCACCAAAACAATTAATTTACTTCCTTTCCCCAAAGCTCATATAAACACATTACAACTATTTACTTTCGAAATATTTTCAGAGTAGATTACTGTAGTCAAAATATGCGAGTTACAATAATAGACGCTTCACTTCAAAGCCTTGATAAGCTGATAGTAATGGAATGTGTGTCGGAAAAGCAGTTCGTACAGATTAATTGTTCAGTGATAACAAAATTATTTGTTACGGTGTTCATGTATAAAAATATTCTATGTATATGGATATGACGCAATTTAAGCATTATCAGTATAATTTTGGGATAATTCTAATCAAAGTCTTGTATGCTAATAAAGATTTTATATGACATTGACAAAACTATGATGACGATTGGAGGTAGAAGAAGACAAACAACTCGATGTTCTTCTAACAAGAATAGGAGTTACATTAGGACACAAGGTATATAGAAAGCCAACTCATACTGACCGGTACTTACATAAAGAATCAAACCACCACCCACCTCAGAAGTAATTATTAGAACTTTGACAGAACGGGTTAGAAAAGTGTGCGAACCAGAAGAACTCGACACCGAACTGGAATATCTAAGGAATGCTCTTAAGGCAAATGGTTACACAGAAAAGGAAATAACAATGAGAAGAAACAGGGCAAAAACAGAGCCTAAACCGATAGCAAAAGCTTTTCTACCCTATGTGCCTGGAATAACAGACAGAATAGGAAAAAATGTTACGAAAGGAAAACCTGAAGACCATCTACAAGCCCACAAGAAAGATACCGGAATATTTGAGAACGGTGAAGGATAAAAGAGATCCACTCACAACACCGGGGGTTTATCGCATACCATGCACATATGGGAGTGTATACATAGGAACAACGAAGCGATCTATAAACACAAGAATTGCAGAACATAAGGCTAGCTGTCGACTAGGCCATGCGGACAAATCAGCGGTAGCCGAACATGCGATTAAGTAGGGAAGTCACAGGATCAAGTTTGAAGAAACTCAGGTTCTTGCCGCAACGTCTTCATACCATGCCAGACTTCACAGAGAAGCCATCTAAATACAAAAACATCATAATAATTTCAATAGGAAAGAAGAAACACAGAAAGTCAACCGGACATGGGTATCCATCCTAAAGGACCTGAAGACACTACCATATCGCGAAGGGGCGGGGCTACCAACGCTACCTGGTTGGGCCACGTCACCATTAGCAGGTATAAATACAGGTGCAGATCCACCAGCCGTCAGTATTTTGGAAGTCGCCGAAGTGAAATAGCTTCTGAAGATGCCATCCACTCGTGGTGGCGAAACGCCAAGCTTTAACGCTAAACGACGCCGGCCTAAAAACCCAAGAACCACAAATTCATTATTCTTAAAATATATTAAATTTAACTTTATTTGACGGACTTTCGAAATATCTCTAAAATGTAATTTTACTCTAGGGTGACGTAGAAATGCACGTTCAATGTAAATCTATTATTATGTTTAAACAAACAAGTTCGCTTTTCTAAGTTAGATAAATCATCTTAAGCAGCGTAAATCTTAAGCGAATGCAAAATGAAAGTTGTTCGGGACTGTATCTCCAGTAATTATTTTTGTTGTCATCAATGAAAGCATGAACATAGTTATGTGATAGCAGACGTATGAAAGTTTAATATGCGGCAATATTATAATTATTTATTGTTATCGTTTCGAAGCTACAGCATTACCAATAGCTAAACTTTTGCAGTAATTTGTTGTTACAGCAAGGCTATTTATTTCTAATTAGATCACTGATGGTAAAAAGTATGCAATCATGGTATAAAGAAGTAACTTATCACGCAACCAGAATTTGTAAATTGTTGACTATTGCCAACTTTAATAGTTTTGCATAAACATATTTGAATTTGTATATTAATTGAACATTATATTATATAATAATACTTCTGATAGCGTGTAGCGGAATTTCTAAATAATATAGCAGGGAACATATTGTCTGCATAAAGATTTACAACAGACAACACTTCGATTGATATGTTCTTTATGAGCATAGTATTGAAATGCACATTAAAACTAGGAAAACAAAATCACACAATTTTGTAAACGAATGATAAACAAAAAAACCGTTTAAACTAAAAAGATATTTTCATAAGATTTTAATATTCAGAAACTATTATAAGGCCTAAGAATCAAACTAATATTTAGGTTTTAAAATCGTATACCTGAATGGATGAAGCAGACCCAAAACTCCAACTCAACAACAATTTACCTCAATTTCAAAAGACTATAAGCATTGGCGTATGTTGTGCCCATGATTAATAAAAAACTAAGGAAGTAGTACAAAACATTACTTAAATTGCAAAAAAACGTTTTGCAAACGAATTTTTGCACTAAAAGTTCTATTCTGAAAGCTATAGGGATTTTTAGGAATCTGCATGAAGACGACCAACTAGTTTCAAAAACATAGAAAAAAAGGAACTAATCATTAAAGAAATGGTGACGTAAATGTCAAATAAAATGAAGGTTGGCAATGAACAAACAGCATGTTTTGTTTTCCAAATGTAATACGGAAACATGATATATATATGACAGTATATGATTGTTAAATTATATGAAACCATACAAGATGACACCACTTTAAAAGTGCCATATTATAGCTTTTAATGCTTCTTTTAGGAAATGAATCTAATTCAATTCAGAACGGAATAAGGTAGCATGAATTAATGGTAAGTAGTAAGTACTCCTACTGGATGTTTTATCTTTTTAATAACTGTATGGCGTTATGTACAAACATATATGTATCTATAGATAGTTCACTACTTAACTGACAATTGTTACATATCTATTTTAATTGTATATATTGTATTATAATTTTATATGGCACTGGGTTGATAGTAACAGCAGCTACTAGATGATACGCCAGTTAGGCAATTATTATTAAACACTTATTCATAATAGGCGAGGTATATACAGGGTGTTAATTAAGTATGTTAACAAACTTTACCCACGAATAGTACTCCGAAAAATAGAAAGAAAATGTCATATGAACATGGGTCCGGAAATGCTTCCTAAGGGAGCTACGCTCCTCTGCATGGGGCACCATGAAGACGGTTTTCCCTCTATATTCTCGAAACCATTCATAACAAAATTATGAAATTAGGTACGATGGGTAAACTTTTGAGGCTGAATCTGATTCTGAATTCAGAATTTCATAATTTTAATCAGAGGCGTATCATACGGGAGGAGTTAAGGGTAAAAATAACCCCATTTTCTAAATGGTAATTTTTTTGACATTTTGATTTTAGAATATGGTATTTCAGAGATTTCTACGTAAAAATGGTCTCTTGGTACATCTCGATAGATCTAACCGTTTTCGAGAAAAATGCATTTATTTATTTACAACAACCTGCATCGATTCAATAATTTGCATTTTTCTCGAATCCGGTTAGCCATATCGAGATGTACCAAGAGACCATTTTTATGTATAAATCTCTGAAATATCAAAAATCAAATCAAAATGTCCAAAAAATTACCATTTAGAAAATGGGGTTATTTCTACCCTTAACTCCTCCCGTATGATACGCCTCCGATTAAAATTATAAAATTCTGAATTCAGAATCAGTATCAGCGTCAAAAGTTTACCCATCGTACCTAATTTCGTAATTGTGTTATGAATGGTTTCGAGAATATCGAGGGAAAACCGTCTTCAGGGTGCCCCATGCAAAGGAGCGTAGCTCCCTTAGGAAGTATTTCCGGACCCATGTTCATATGACATTTTCTTTCTATTTTTCGGAGTACTATTCGTGGTTAAAGTTTGTTAACATACTTAATTAACACCCTGTATATAGTTCACTACTTTACTGACAATTTATTGTTACATATCTATTTTAATTGTATATTTTGTATTATAATTTTATATGGCACTGGGTTGATACTAACAGCAGCTACTAGCTGATACCCCAGTTAGGCAATTATTATTAAACATTTATTCATAATGGGTGAGGTATATATGTTACGGTTAAAGTGTTTACTTTGATAGTTTATATACTATCCAGCTAGTTTATAAACTATACAAGATATGCCGCTAAAGTATTATACCACAAAGATATCACCCATATTAGCCAGTGTTTCTGGTTAGTTTACAAACTATCCACATCATTTGGATAAAGTATGCACCTAATATCTCTAGTACTACATAATATCCAACTCCAACTTTTTAATCAAAAGTGATGTTTATTCATAGATACAACATACAATTGCTATAATTACATAAAAATAAGTAAAAGAAACGGAAATACTATTTTGTGTAACAAAATATTCATATAAAATAAACCTCTAGACCCTGGGCAGCTTTAATGGCATCATAGGTTTCACTCAAACGTAAAATAATCTTTCCAGATCTTTTATATTAGATTACATAAGATGATTCGATTCTCTGTAAACCATAAGTATTCATTTCATGATAATCAATCTTGTTATTAGTGTTAGGTCCTTGTTCGCGTATTCTCTATATGTTGCAGAAGTACATTATAATCACTGTCGTTCATTAATTTTGAATTTTGGTACTTTTTCTCGTAACAACGTAACATTCTAATAGTAACTTTTCAAACTGCTGTTGCTGATCCGGTTTTGGTAACTAGATACCTGTTCTTAAACACATTTTACAAGGCACGACAGTAAACAATACCAACACGTCACACTTGCACTTGCCATAAACATAACCTACCTTTTCTGTTAAACTGACCAAAGAAAATTAGTTAGTTTACATACTAACCAACGAGTTGGTTATTATGTATTACTAGAGATACCTTATCCAAATGATGTGGATAGTTTGTAAACTGACCAGAAACACTGGTTAATATGTGTGATATCTTTGTGGTATAGACTTTAGCGGCATATCTTGTATAGTTTGTAAACTAGCTGGATAGTATACAAGCCAACCAATATTCATAGCTATTTTAGTAGAAATATGATTTTCCATCAAAATAACGAGACATTTGGATAGTTTGTATACTATCCAGCTAGTATATAAACTATCAAAGTAAACACTTTAACCCTAACATATACACAGTATATTTTTTAAACATCAGTGGATAACCATAAGTTTGGCGAGATAGCATTTAATGACACTTTGCCACGAAGCGAAAGTTATAGCTAGGCTGATTATTATTTATTTAACGACCATTCTTAAAGGAATTTACTATTTCCACTAGCCGATTGGACTTGAAAGTATATTTGATAAGAAAACGACATTCAGAGGCTCACATCACCGTACACGAGCTTCTAGTTCCGTATCAGTATTGAACAGAATCGAGTCGGACACAACAGTTATTCCAACAAAACCTCGTAAGGCAAACATTCCGCTTCGCAACGCGCTACGCAATCATCCGCTGTCATTTCGCAAACACCCAAGCAAAGATACCTCAAAGAAATCCGGAGCAATCCTCAATTCGTCGGGCACGTCACACTCCGGACGAGCTACAGCTAGCCACGGCCTTCTAGATCGCGCGGCGATTTTTGAAACAAGTGAATAAGTTCCGCACCTGTCGCGGTCGGACAGCCAGCGCCTACGTGATAGGTCAAATGCACCGAAACAACTGACTGTCGCGTGGTGGCCGGCAGGTGAGCGCGATCGCTAGCATGCAACGGTGGAAAGGTAGGTAATACTGCTGGTTACCGGGGGCTTTCGAGAAGTTGTTTTTTTTTTGTAACTGAGCAGTCCGCGCAGGCAAAGCCTAAATACCAGAGCACCGCGGCTGCTGTGAAAGGGTTATGTTAGGGGAAGTTTGTTAACGCGGGATTTGAACGGGCCAATACCCGCAGGACCAATAAATACATCTTGGCAGTCCATTCCAAGCCTTGGACATCCTGGGAATAAATGTGCGGTTGTACCGCTCGGTTCTTGATGTATGAAGAACGACCGTCTTAGGATGAGATGCAGCGGTAGCACGGGTACATCTGATAGGAGCAGTGAGCGGCGGGACGATAGAGGAAAGCTCAGAGGAGCAGATTCCGTTGGAATATCGGTAGGAGAGTGAGAGGTCACCAACAACACGCCGGTGAGAAAGTGACTGAAGGTGGCGCGTTAAGGCCAGATCGCCAATTAGTCGAATTGCCCTTCTCTGGACGGCGTCTAGTATAGACAGGGTAGTGCAGCAGCTCCCCAGACATGAGAGCAATACTCCAGGCAAGATCTTATCTGGGCTTTAGCGTGAGGAGGTTACATGGTGAGAAATACTTTCTGGCTCTAAATAGGTACCAAAGCTTTTTACCAGCAGCTGTTGCAATTGACGCGACGTGTTCGTGCCAGATCAGATTTTCTGTAATGACTCCTAACAGCTTGAATGAGTGACTCCTTGGCAGGGCCTGGTTGTTCATTAGAACCTGGTGTTGGCTTGGGCACTTCTTGTTTGATAGCGTACAATACTAGGTCTTGGAGGCATTAAATTTAACCATATTCTTAAGCCCCCAAGCGGTAATGGTATCGAGATCCTTAGAAAGTGAAGTTGCCACTGCCAGTCTTCTGCGTTCCAGCTCGACCACAGAGATCGGTCTATTGCTCATAATGCCTGCATGCAGCGTACTGTCATCCGCAAAACTGTGGATTGGGTTTGTAGTGCTAGAGAATAGATCATTAATGTGAAGCAGAAACAATGTCGGAGCCAATACCGATCCCTGCGGAATCCCGGCATTGATGCTATGGAAAGAAGAGGAAAAGCCGTCTACCACGACAGAGATTTTCCGACCTGAGAGGAAGTCTGCGAGCCAACCGCAAAGCTTAACAGGGAACCCATAAGAAGGGAGCTTGTTTAGGAGAGCTGCATGCCACAGTTGATCGAATGCCTTTGAAATATCGAGAGCAACGACGTGAGCCTCGCCAAATGACTGGATGAGTTTGCTCCACACATGTGTGACGTAAGCCAGGAGATCTCCAGTTGGATAAGGATGAAGAAAACTACCTATATCACAGTTTTACAATGCAAATTGCCATTTGATAGCCTGATTCCTCGATTCGTGGTTCGGGTCCGCACGTCAGCGTTTCGGCACGGCCGGCGTAGTTTTTATTTACACTACGACGCCCTTTAATTATTACAATGAGGAAGTTTCCATTTTTTCAAATTTTAGTTAATCAGATAGTCCTAAACGGCGAAAAAATTTTGTAATTATCTCCATTAATAGAAAAGTTATAGTCCTTCAAATTTCGAATAGCCGTATCATCTGCGCGAAGCCGCTGTGACGTCACACGTCACACGACACAATGCAAGCCTGTGTATGCCCTGTCGAGGATGCTGCTCCCGCAAGCCACCGCGCCGCCGCCGGCCTCCTCGTTCATGTTGTTATTCCTTGTTTTCAGTAGGGTAGGTGACGCCGACGGTGACAAAACGATACACTGCAATTTATTGGTACTCGTATTATTAGAATATGTTTAGCAAACCGAGAAACTATAAATATTGTATTGTACTCAGGTGTACTAACACCACCATAAAAACACCAAACAACTATTTGAATGGATAGCCTATTATGAATACAAAAAAATTGAGTTTTATGACCCCCCACCCCCCAACTACCCCAATTTCACCCCCACCCAAAAACGTAGAAAATGATCACGAAACCCCTAAAACGCCTAAAAACGAAGTTTGAGCTGTTTCTATATTTTTAGTTTTTTTTTATTGCTGCGCCGTCGCTGACACGATTTTTAAAAATCATTCAGAGTTTCCATCCTCGCAGAGGTAGTAATATTGTGTGAAAATTTACTTGAAATCAATACAATAGTTTCCTAGTTATGTTGCAAAATAAATAATAATAAATAATACAGAATGATCAAAAGCAATACTATCGCATGTATACATCAGAAAATTTCCTTAGTTTCCGTGGTAGCCAAGGTAATGTTCGGATGCACCTAAAAAAGCGTACTATGACCCTAGGCCTTTTTTTCACAGGCTAGTGGACGGCCTGTTATGAATACACTAATTTTTCAGTTTTACAACCGCCCACCCCCCAACCACTCCAATATCACCCCCACCCAAGAAAAAGTAGAAGATGATCAGGAACCTCTAAAACACCAAAAACCAAAGTTTGAGCAATATTTAATTTTTTTTTGTTTTATGCTAATTACTCCGCCACCCATGTGCCCATTTTCAAAATTATAGGAACATTACCTACTACTGCGCCCACAACATATCGCTGCCCAAATTTCATAACAATCCATGCAGCGGTTACTGAGATTACGAGGGTAGAAAAACGCGCACAGACAGACAGACGGACGGACGGACGGACGGATAGATAGACAGACGTAATGTAGATATCATAAAACGCCCAAAAAGTGTGTTATCTCAAAATCGAAAATTTTCGCGATCACAATACTCCCCTCACCTATCGGTGTGGGAAGTAAAATAATAGAAAGACAACTGAGTTAGTAATTCTCCTTATTCCAAAGCTTCTCTACCTCGGAACAACATTATCCGATATCTACTGTTTTTTTATAGAACTCAGTAATTATTTATTACTGAATATAAAAGATATGCATGTAGGTATGCAATAATTAGACGCATGGTATAGATGTACAGACGCAACATGCGTGTAGAAATGGTTGCGTAGCTTGGAATTACGTAATGGTGTATGTATGTATGTTATTTTTTCATTTCAAAATATCTGTCTGGCTGTAATCCACTGTTGAAGTTGTTTCACATGTATTTCATATTTAACCGTAATACGACCTAACATGGTGTGAAGGCAGAGCTTGTCAGATATCATATATCGATATTTTAATGCGCAATAATATTTCAGTGGGGAAAAATGAATAGATAACGGATCCTATAGAACTAGTGACGATAACTCTTAACGACATCTCGGCTGGGGGTCGTAGTAGGTAATGTTCTTATAATTTTGAAAATCGGTGCAGGGGCGGCGGAGTAATTAGCAAAAAACAAAAAAAATTAAATATTCCTCAAACTTCGTTTTTAGGTGTTTTAGGGGTTCCTGATCATTTTCTACTTTTTTTTTTGGGTGGGGGTGAAATTGGGGTGGTTGGGGGGGGGGGGGGGTGGGGGGGTTGTGAATCTCAAAAATGTGTTGTAGTCATAATAGGCTATCCATTGACCTGTATAAGAAAGACCTAGCGGCACAATACCCTTTTTTAGGTCCATCCGAACATTGTCTTGCCTACTCCAGAACCATGAATTTTCTGATAAATACATAGGAATATTGCTTTAGATCGTTCTGTATTAGTAACGTAAAAGTTCTGGGATGGATTTTGATGAAACTTTGTCACAGTATTATTACTGCGGCGAGGATGGAAAACGCGTATGTTCTGGAAAAATCGTGTCAGTGGCGGTGCAGCAATGAAAAAAATGCCTCAAACTTTGTTTTTAGGTGTTTTAGGGGTTCCCGATCATTTTCTATTTTTTTTTTGTTTGGGTAGGAGTCAATTTAGGGTGGTTTGTGGTGGCGGGTTGGAAAACTGAAAATTTTGTTGTATTCATAATGGGCTGTCCATTGACCTGTGAATGAAAAACCTAGCGGCATAATACACTTTTTTAGGACTTAGAATTTGTGATGTATACAGACATACGAGTATTGTTTTAGATCGTTCTATATTGCGTAACGCGAAAATTATTGAATTGATTTTAACGAAATTTTGACACGCATTACTATCGCGGCGAGGATGGAAAACGTGTATGTTTTGGAAAAATCGTGTCAGTGGCGGCGCAGCAATAATAAAAAAACAAAAAATATGAAAACAGCTCAAACTTTGTTTTTAGGCGTTTTACGGGTTCCTGATCATTTTCAATTTTTTTAGTAAAGAACCTCCCCCCGACGAAGGTATTTCCTGGCCATCATGTAATGCCGCTTATAATTAATCCACAAATATATGCTTCCCCTCCCCCCCGAAGAATAATATTTTGTCGCTGATTATTTATGTATAAGAAACCTTAATATTTAGATCAAGGCTACATCGACGTATGCTTTAGTGCAAGTCTTTGGCTATATAGGGTGTTTGGCAGAGGGTTTGCCAAACTTTGTGAGCGTATAGATAAGCTCATTTGGAAAATATTCTATTTATTTATTTGTAAAGTACATACAATATAGAATTTATTTGTAAAGTACATACAATGTGTTCCACCATCATGTCGACAAACTTTGAGGTATGAAAACACAATTAAAGTTATCGAGAAAAAATGCGAAAAAAAGGGGCCAACCTTTTAATTAATTTTTTATTACATTTTCAATTTCAGTATCACGACTCCATGGGTTCGCGCAGTTGTAGCGCCATAACTTGATTATTTATCGACCGATTCACGACATTTTGGACTCATTTTATACGAGAATGACTGGGCATATCAACTAAAGCAAAAAAAGATAATACCTAACAATCTCTAAGGCTAAAAAAATTCACCAAACTGAAAAAAAAAATGTTTTAAATGCACTTATTTGGGTTACTTACAAATAATTTGAAAAAAAGCTGCGTGTACACATGGCGCTGTGATACAGAAGTCATAATACAAAAAGGCCTATTCTGTCGAAAATTTTCGTGCTACATACACGAATTCATGTCGTTAGACAGGAAACATCCTGCTAAACATTAAACTGTCTTAATAAATAGGCACTAATACGGCTCTTTTTCATATTATTTGCAAGTAACCAAAACAAGTGCATTACAAAAAAAAATCAGTTTGGTGAATTTTGTTAGCCTTAGAAATTGTCAGATATTGTCTTTTTTGCCTTAGTTGATATAGCGAGTTATTCCCCTATAAAATGAGTCCAAAAAGTCGTGGGTCGCTTGATAGGTAATCAAGATATGGCGTTACAAATGCGTGAACACATAGCGCGATAAAGAAGTCATAATACAAAATGGCCGATTCTGTCGAAAATTTTAGTGCTACATACACCAATTGCATGTGGTAAGACAGGAAACATCCTGCTAAATATTAAACTGTCTTAATAAATAGGCACTAATACGGCTTTTTTTCAAATTATTTGTAAGTAACCCAAATAAGTGCATTTCAAAAAAGATTTTTTTTTTAGTTTGGTGAATTTTTTTAGCCTTAGAGATTGTCAGGTATTATCTTTTTTGCTTTAGTTGACATGCCCAGTCATTCTCCTATAAAATGAGTCCAAAATGTCGTGAATCGGTCGATAAATAATCAAGCTATGGTGCTACAACTGCGCGAACCCATGGAGTCGCGATACAGAAATTGAAAATGTAATAAAAAATTAATCAAAAGGTTGACCCGTCTTTTTTCGCATTTCTTCTCGATAACTTTAATTGTATTTTCATACTTCAAAGTTTGTCGACATGATGGTGGAACACATTGTATACAGAGATAAACCCTAAACAGTACAGTAGTATTGCAATAGTTATAGCACCGACTATAAACCTAGGTGCGTAAAAGTAATTGTACAAAAATATCCTAGACTATTGTACATGTTGCATGTTTCTTCTAAAAGTCTCTAAATTACAACGTAACAAATCCACTTGGTTAAAATGTACATTAAAGTTTTACATTAGTCTGTCACTAAAATAAAGAGTACCATAGTTTGTGTGATGCCTGGTAGTGTGGTACAATTCTCTACTTCTAGTGTCTCTCTGTGGAACACAATAGCATTATATTTTGTACAAGAAAATCACAGACAGTATAAGCAGTCAATATAATTATTAACTAAGAAAACATATTATCGACCTCCTTGATCATCGTTGAAATTTCAAGTTTCTATGGAACAACAGCGTTTTTGGTGGGAGTGCAATCCATTTCTGTAGAAATGTTTCTGTTGCTCTCCCACCATCTTTTGTTGTCAGAAATGAACAGTGTTTCAATTCATACCTGAGTTAAATTATTAAATTACAATATCCTAAATTTCAAAATTCTTTTTTAAGGTGGCTCCTACTCAGAGCATAAACGGTCATTTTCAAGTGATTTCATCCCAATTCCTGACGCTCTAGTTTTCAATATTTTTGCATGAAATTTTTACATGTTTAAAAGGAAATTACACAGGGGCTATCGAAGCATTTTTTGAAAAAAATTGATTGAACATAAAATATGATCGCTTGAAGTTGCCTATTTTCTTCGTCAACTTTGTAATTTTTTTAAGAAAAGCCCAGAAGCAAAAATGAAAAAGTGCTTCGATATCACTCTGGGCAATTTCCTTCTAAACATCATGTGAAAATTTCATGTAAAAATATTGGAAAATGAAGCGTCAGGAATTGGGATGAGGAACATCTGCAAATCGCCTTCCTCTTCAATTTTACAAATTTCGGGCGACGCGCTAACATGACTGTTTCCGTTTCTTTCTAATGTAGCGCGCACCTGTTTATTTATCACGCCCATCGTCGGTTCCTTTTCAGCTCCCCGCATCTTCCGGAGAAACTATTCCAGATTGTAGGAGCAGCGTTAACACTTTTAATTTAACAAAAGAACTGCGTATAAATTCGATTCAGTAGAGTCGAGGGCTCGTGACTGGAAGGTCCCGTTAGAGGCGGAAATTTATTTCTGTTTTTTTTTTAATCAAAAATAAATATCCATAAAAAAAAGGTCAGCGAAGAATCCCCACCTGAGCGCTCACTGTTGGCTTCTAATTAACAGTGCTGTTCCTAGAGTGGCGCCGGGAAACAGCACAGAATACGAGGCTAATGACCAGAGCAGTCGATGTCGATGACAGAAGAAAAAAAAATGTAATATCCTCAATTGCCAACAATGATTTGAAACACCTAAGACTTCTAACAGAGTTATCACCTAATCGATTTCTTGTTTTGGTAAGAGTTAAGGCAGCTCTAGAAAACTGCCTTTCAACTGGAGCTGAAGAAGCTGGCGTTGCCAAAAAGTCTGTGGCCATTACGGCAAGGTTTGGAAAAATACATTCGTGTCTTTTCCACCATTCTAAAATATCTTCAGTACTGTCCCTTGCCGCTTGAATACTATTTATAATCTGTTCATCAGTTTCATCTCGATCAGATTTATTGTCAAGCTCCATAGCCCACGAATCTAGTCTATCGAACAGCATATTAATGCAAAAATGATGGAAATACTCTTAAAAACATTAAGGTACTGGCAAATTCGTTCAATTAACGACCAATCTGTGTCAGTTGGCTTTAAAGTCATCGGGTGCCTGCTTGCTGTCGTAACCTCGGTGATTCCCCTATTTTATCGCTTCGATTCGCATTTTACAGATCGATATCAAGCAATATCAAGTAGTTTGATTTTACTTGATATCAAGTCAAGTAGTTCAGATCGAAAATCAAGTCAAGTCGAATATCAAATTTTCGAAAGCTCAAGTCAAAGTCAAGTATTTAAGAAAAAACTCAAGCTACTTGGCTTGATGAATCCCTAGTTACGTTGTATATTAAATATGTTAATCGAGGTGACCACAGTAAAATCATGGATACGGCTACAATATGCAACAGTACACACAGAAAAATCTATCGTTCTGTCAAAGACTTACGCTTGGATTCAATGGGACGTTACACTCAGCATTCCTCAAATACAGCGATGTTTTATCCAATGGGAAGTGTTGGTAACGAATTATATCGTATTGTCGATTCAACTACAAGATGTCATTGGATTCCAATGAATAATTCAATCGCAGCCTGTCGTTGAATCGAATCTGTGTTTGATAATTGATTCTAAACTACTTTCTTTTCCTTGGACCAACAGATTTTATTGCGAGGACAGCTGATTGATTCGTTTGGATGTTTAATTGTGTGATTTTGTATGAAGTTATAAGGAGCATGATATAAGAATTAGACATAAGCCTGCACCAGTTGTTGCATTATTACCTGAAATATAACTGTCTGACTAAATATCTACATTCAAATGTGGGTGTCAGCTCTTCTAAGTCCCAATTTCTCAGTATGTCCTCCATTTAATATAACTGGACATATTTAAATCACGCAATTGCTGATACAATACGCAAAACCACGAGATGACACAACACGGCTAACACCGAAACAACACAACGGAACAACCTCGTCCATGTTGGCGGGTTCGCGGCGATAGTAACACTGAGATGATCCCCCTGTTCTTTATTCTTACACTCATTGAATCGGGACATCAGTCTCGCCGAATACTGATTATAGTTCAGCGAACTAGGGCCATTGAAACAAAATTAATTTTTATCAGATGAATTATCACGAACTGTTGTTGCAGTAATAATTTTTGTACATTGAATAGATTGTATGCTTTGCTTAAATGAAACATAGGGCAAATTTCGAAAACAAAAGGATGTTTTGATTGCATTATATGACATTACTGGTATTAGAAGGATTATACATATCGTTAGAACGAATATAAAATTATTTTGAATTTATTGGCGTACCTGTGATTACTTCGAATATAAGGATTGAATTATTTCAATGACATGGATTTGAAACAACTGTAAATATATTTAAAGCGATGGAAAAACATCCAAATACTAACATTTAATTGAAAACGCAATAGTATTTTTTCTGTGTATAATAAGTTTTAGCAGTTTCACGAATTGTTCGACATATCGTTCGACATTTTGGCATACAGAGACGATGCGTAAGAGTATTGGCCAACCTGAAATATAGAGAGCCCTGCAAAGATGCATTTACAAGATTGCATCTACTTACATTACCTTGTATTTTCATTTTAGAATGCTTGTGTCATGTAAAACACAATGAAACATCATATGCCAGACATAACGAATTCCATAGTCATAATACAAGAAAAGCTGCCAATTTTAAAATACAGAGTACCAGAATTATTAAATCAAGAACAGGCATAAATTATTTTGCCTTGCACTTCTACAATGCTCTACCAAGCAGGGTGAAAGTATTGGAAACTAAGACTTTTCGTGACAAGATCAAGGAATACTTCATTAAAAAAGCATTCTATGATCATGAGGAGTACCTCCACAATGACTTCAGTGATTTTAATGTGTAACATATTTGCCAAAATTAATTTGCACAATTTTTAACTGTGTATCTTTTATTAACTTTTTAATGTGTTATTTTAGGTAAGACATGTCAATATTTTTATTTCAGTTTTAACTATATGTATATTAGTTAATTACTAAATTTTGACTTGTGCGAACAAATTTTCTTTTGTACTAGCACCAATAAATGACTACTACTACTACTACTACTACTATCCCACCGCTTGATACATATTAGCTCCTCACTTCTTAGTCTGTGACCTCTCCTAGTAAGGTATACAAATCTATCTCGTTTAAATACAATGTGTTGTATAGGAAAAGGAAGATTATATGATTTTTAGCTATTTAGCTGGCGTAATCATAAGAGGAGATACTGTCACAAGCCGTCAAATAGATTATGTAGGTTCATACAAAGTGCTCGGCACTCCTAGATGGTATTGTTGGCGTTGAGGCGCATTCTCCTTAAGAAGATATTTGTAATTCAAATTGTGAGAAATTATCGCAATGCAATGTTTCGCTGTCAAGGAATTCTCAGACAAGGTTGAGCTTAAATAACATGCTGCTGAATGAATTCTGTTGTTCTGTATATAAGTTGATTCAAGAACTAAAACGTTGGACGAATTTGCTTTTCATTGGCCGTTCCCAATCGAAGTGAGCACAGAAAGGGAGGGTCGGGAAAGTATTAACGGTAGACCCCTTCCAGAAGAATGGCTAGCATCTTATATAACGCCAATACACAAAAAAAAGTCCGAAAAACAACCCATAAAACTTTAGGGGTATAGCTGATGTGCACCATAGGTAGACTGTATTCCCGAGTACTACGAGACTTAGTGGAAGAAGAAATAGAACACAAACAACCAGAGGAACAAGCAGGGTTTAGATCAGGACGGTCTACAATAGACAACATGTTCTCAAACAAATTTCGGATCATCATAGATCTTCAGGTTCACCCTAAAAATCTAAAATCGTTATCTGACTTCCTATATCGGCGAACACTCGTATTGTGTATAGTTTGAAGGTGCCAATGTCAAATTCGGCCGTTGTTTTGAGTTGGACGATCAGATAAAGAAAATCAAAAAATTTTCGGGTCCTCATAGATCTTCATCTTCACCCTAAAAATCTAAAATCGTTATCTGACTTCCTATATCGGCGAAAACTCGTATCGTGTATAGCTTGAGGTTGCCAATGTCAAATCCGGCCGTTGTTTTGAGTTGGAGGCTCAGGTTAAAAAAATCAAAAATTTTCGAATCATCATAGATCTTCAGGTGCACCCTAAAAATCTAAAATCGTTATCTGACTTCCTATATCGGCGAAAACTCGTATCGTGTATAGCTTGAGGTTGCCAATGTCAAATCCGGCCGTTGTTTTGAGTTGGAGGCTCAGGGTAAAAAAATCAAAAATTTTCGAATCATCATAGATCTTCAGGTGCACCCTAAAAATCTAAAATCGTTATCTGACTTCCTATATCGGCGAAAACTCGTATCGTGTATAGCTTGAGGTTGCCAATGTCAAATCCGGCCGTTGTTTTGAGTTGGAGGCTCAGGTTAAAAAAATAAAAAATTTTCGAATCATCATAGATCTTCAGGTTCACCCTAAAAATCTAAAATCGTTATCTGTCTTCCTATATCAGCGAAAACTCGTATCGTGTATAGTTTGAAGGTGCCAATGTCAAATTCGGCCGTTGTTTTGAGTTGGAGGCTCAGGTTAAAAAAATCAAAAAGTTTCGAATCATCATAGATCTTCAGGTTCACCCTAAAAATCTAAAATCGTTATCTGACTTCCTATATCGGCGAAAACTCGTATCGTGTATAGTTTGAAGGTGCCAATGTCAAATTCGGCCGTTGTTTTGAGTTGGAGGCTCAGGTTAAAAAAATCAAAAATTTTCGAATCATCATAGATCTTCAGGTTCACCCTAAAAATCTAAAATCGTTATCTGACTTCCTATATCGGCGAAAACTCGTATCGTGTATAGCTTGAGGTTGCCAATGTCAAATCCGGCCGTTGTTTTGAGTTGGAGGCTCAGGTTAAAAAAATCAAAAATTTTCGAATCATCATAGATCTTCAGGTGCACCCTAAAAATCTAAAATCGTTATCTGACTTCCTATATCGGCGAAAACTCGTATCGTGTATAGCTTGAGGTTGCCAATGTCAAATCCGGCCGTTGTTTTGAGTTGGAGGCTCAGGGTAAAAAAATCAAAAATTTTCGAATCATCATAGATCTTCAGGTGCACCCTAAAAATCTAAAATCGTTATCTGACTTCCTATATCGGCGAAAACTCGTATCGTGTATAGCTTGAGGTTGCCAATGTCAAATCCGGCCGTTGTTTTGAGTTGGAGGCTCAGGTTAAAAAAATCAAAAATTTTCGAATCATCATAGATCTTCAGGTTCACCCTAAAAATCTAAAATCGTTATCTGTCTTCCTATATCAGCGAAAACTCGTATCGTGTATAGTTTGAAGGTGCCAATGTCAAATTCGGCCGTTGTTTTGAGTTGGAGGCTCAGGTTAAAAAAATCAAAAATTTTCGAATCATCATAGATCTTCAGGTTCACCCTAAAAATCTAAAATCGTTATCTGACTTCCTATATCGGCGAAAACTCGTATCGTGTATAGTTTGAAGGTGCCAATGTCAAATTCGGCCGTTGTTTTGAGTTGGAGGCTCAGGTTAAAAAAATCAAAAATTTTCGAATCATCATAGATCTTCAGGTTCACCCTAAAAATCTAAAATCGTTATCTGACTTCCTATATCGGCGAAAACTCGTATCGTGTATAGCTTGAGGTTGCCAATGTCAAATCCGGCCGTTGTTTCGAGTTGGAGGCTCAGGTTAAAAAAATCAAAAATTTTCGAATCATCATAGATCTTCAGGTTCACTCTAAAAATCTAAAATCGTTATCTGACTTCCTATATGGGCGAAAACTTGTATCGTGTATACTTCGAGGGTGCCAATATCAAATCCGGCCGTTGTTTTGAGTTGGAGGCTGAGGTAAAGCAAATCAAAAATTTAGTATCTTTTCTTATTATTGTGTCACCCAATGAGGTATTTGTTTTTGGTCACGTGACGTACGATTCAAAAATTCTAATGGGGCACCCTGTATATTTGTGACTTTTTGTGTTCCTCCCTATAAGACAATTCGTATCGTGTATAGTTTGAAGGTGCCAATGTCAAATTCGGCCATTGTTTTGAGTTGGAGGCTGAGATAAAGAAAATCAAAAAATGTTCGGGTCCTCATAGATCTTCATCTTCGCCCTAAAAATCTAAAATCGTTATCTGACTTCCTATATGGGCGAAAACTTGTATCGTGTATACTTTGAGGGTGCCAATATCAAATCCGGCCGTTGTTTTGAGTTGGAGGCTCAGGTTAAAAAAATCAAAAATTTTCGAATCATCATAGATCTTCAGGTGCACCCTAAAAATCTAAAATCGTTATCTGACTTCCTATATCGGCGAAAACTCGTATCGTGTATAGCTTGAGGTTGCCAATGTCAAATCCGGCCGTTGTTTTGAGTTGGAGGCTCAGGGTAAAAAAATCAAAAATTTTCGAATCATCATAGATCTTCAGGTGCACCCTAAAAATCTAAAATCGTTATCTGACTTCCTATATCGGCGAAAACTCGTATCGTGTATAGCTTGAGGTTGCCAATGTCAAATCCGGCCGTTGTTTTGAGTTGGAGGCTCAGGTTAAAAAAATAAAAAATTTTCGAATCATCATAGATCTTCAGGTTCACCCTAAAAATCTAAAATCGTTATCTGTCTTCCTATATCAGCGAAAACTCGTATCGTGTATAGTTTGAAGGTGCCAATGTCAAATTCGGCCATTGTTTTGAGTTGGAGGCTGAGATAAAGAAAATCAAAAAATGTTCGGGTCCTCATAGATCTTCATCTTCGCCCTAAAAATCTAAAATCGTTATCTGACTTCCTATATGGGCGAAAACTTGTATCGTGTATACTTTGAGGGTGCCAATATCAAATCCGGCCGTTGTTTTGAGTTGGAGGCTCAGGTAAAGCAAATCAAAAATTTAGTATCTTTTCTTATTATTGTGTCACCCAATGAGGTATTTGTTTTTGGTCACGTGACGTACGATTCAAAAATTCTAATGGGGCACCCTGTATATTTGTGACTTTTTGTGTTCCTCCCTATAAGACAATTCCAACAAACTAGCACACCTGGAGTCTAAAGTGATTAATTCAAGAGTTATAGGTACTTAAAGGATTGTACCACTACCATTGATTATAACATGTACCCCTACAGTTAAATTATTTTGCTAATGTTTTATAATGGTAGTGGTACAGTCCTTTAAGTACCTGTAGCTCTTGAATTAATTACTTTAGACCCCAAGTGTGCTAGTTTGTTGGAATTATTTTATCGGGAGGAACACAAAAAGTAAATATACAGGGTGTCCTATTAAATTTTTTGAATCGGACGTCACGTGACCAAAAACAAATACCTCCTTGGGTGACACAATAATAAGAAAAGATACTATATTTGCTCTAATTTACACCCCCAAAATTATAATTCGCTACTAGTGCCCAGTTTCGATCTATTGCTTGTCTTAATCGTCGTGGGACACCCTGTATTTAGAACAGATTACTGTTGTCCCTAGGGAAATATGTGACAGAAACATATAAGCTACTTGAACAATGTGAAAAACTTCAAAATAATCACTAGCAGTCTCTTACGACTAAGAAAAAGCGAAAAAACTTTTTGAGACTTGAGGGCCTCTAATAGAGGCCAGGACGACATACTGTGCGGAACTCCTGCAGTCATTCATTATGTACAGTTTATAAATTCATGTATGATCACTTCTTTATTGTTGCGTATTTTAAACAAAATTAAATAGAAACAAAAAATTAAATTAGAATGGGGACATCCTATAACATAATTGAATAACTGGTGCCAGATTTCTGAATAGGACTTTTTTTGACAGGGTTGTGCCCCTCTAGGCTCAACTTTTAGGTACCTACCTATGTTAGAAATTGCACGTTGTTTTTTGTAGTTTACTTACATATTTGGTATATTTTACCAATTTACGGATTTCGAAAGACTTGCTGACAATAGAGTACTTGCAGAGGTCGTGAAATCGCCTCGGGAATATACATAGGGTAAAGAAAACCATATAAAGAAGCAGTAGGAAACAAAAAACATTATTTTACTGACGGCCAAAAAAAGATATTTGCAAAATAAAATAAGGATATATTCAAATTTTTCCACGTGACTTAAAACAAGGGCTGACGTCACAGGTATCTTATCGATATCCACAATCGATACTGCTACAGCGCAGGTCAGTGAGATTCAACTGCAAACTAGAGAGATCAAGCACAGGTCTACAGGTGACCTCCTTGCCTACGTCACTCACTTGTGGAACAGAGCAATAGACAAACATGGCGAATCCCGTGTTGTTGCACTTGACATATCGAAAGCCTTCGACAGAGTGTGGCATGACGGACTTCTGGTCAAGCTTGCTGCTTATGGACTACCACCTGGCCTGCGCCAGTGGCTGAACAGCTTTTTGAACGATCGATCTCTGTTTGTTGTAGTCGAGGGCTGTTCATCAGACGTATTTTCAATAAACGCCGGTGTTCCTCAGGGATCTGTCCTATCCCCTACACTGTTTCTGCTGTACATCAACGAGCTGCTGGAAATAACATCCAATCCAATCTACAGCTTCGCAGATGACAGTACATTAGTGTCTTGCATGGAACCAGGCAAGCCACTATCATCCCAGGAGAAATTACGTCGGCGACAGCAGCATGCTTCACAGATCAACGCAGATATCAAAACAATTGTAGAGTGGGGATTAGCAAATAAAGTACAGTTCAACGTACAAAAAACTCAGGCAACAACACTGACAAAGAAGTCTCACGATGGCTTACCAACCGTGGAAATGGAGGGTCACCCCATTGTCGAATCACCTTCCGTCAAGCTCTTGGGAATCAACATCAACAATAACATGTCCTGGCACGATCACGTCGTCAGTATTGCTAAAACGGCATCCCAGAAGCTTGGAGTTTTGTTCCGCTGTAGGAAGTTGTATACGCCAGAGCAACTGCTGCTGCTCTACAAGGCACAGATCCGACCATCGCTGGAGTATTGCTCCCATGTATGGGGATGTGCTCCGAAGCACTCTCTAAAGCTTCTGGACACTATCCAGAAAAGAGCAATTAGATTAATCGATACACCTAACCTCACAAAGGACCTCCACAGCCTGGAACATCGAAGGAGGGTGGCTGACCTATGTCTGTTTTACAGATTCTATCACGGAAGATGTTCGAGTGAGCTCTCCCAGATAATAACACCAAAGGCCGTCCGAACCAGGAATACTAGAGAAGCTCTGCGAGCTCATCCTTACCAGGTCGAGGTCCTTACTCCCCGAACCAGTCTCCTCCAGCATTCCTTCCTTTGGAGAACTTCGACGCTGTGGAATCAGCTGCCGGGGAATTTGTTTCCCGACGGCTACAACCTGCAGCGTTTCAAATCTAACGTGAACAGACATTTGTCCTCCCGCAGCGCTCCTACAGCGCCATAGGCTTTCAGCCTTTGCGGGAGGCCGACCATAAAAAAAAAAAAAAAAAAAAAATCTGAATTCTTTAACAATGCGACCCAATTTATTGATACTTAAACATATTTGAAACAGGCAATTAACCCACTAGCATTTTCGTTGTAATACATTTTTATATCTGATAGGTATCACAGCTCATCCTGTTTGTGACCGAGATTCGCAACTAATCGAAGCCATCATTTTATTTCGGCGCATCCCATTATTAATGAATCCAAAGAATCTAATTCAAGCCCATCCCTACAAAGTGAATTATTAATCTAGCCTAACTTTTATATGCTTTTATTCTTTTGACTTTTGTACCTTTGTGTGTGACTGCGTTTTGTGGTTATAATGATCAATGTCAAAATGTTAGGTTAGCACTGGCTATCGATATCGAATATCAATACTTTACATCCCATCACTATAGGATATCACTGACGTCAGAGGTTGTTTGCGCGGCATTTTCCGGCATTTGAAATAATTTTTGGAATATCTCTCACAGCCGATTCCAAAAAACCAAACAAGTGATTTTGTCATGTTTACTAACGACGTAATATTTTTTTCTGCAAGTACCCTATTTGAAGTTGTATTCTGTATTCTGCTTTCTAACAGCTGTTTCCTTTATGTGTAAGGTTACAGGAAATAGTTAATACAGGCAAAATATATTTATTGTTAAAAGCTCACCAAATAACCGTATACTTACAGAGACATTCTTCATATTATTAGGAAAGCTTCTTACCTAGAAAAAATAAGATATATCAGTTAATTTCAAATATAATAGTATATATAATAAAGCGAGCATTTAATAATTGTAGTCAGTTTCGTTTGAACATTTTTTTTTTGTTACGACTATATCACGTGTTAAGGAAATTCAGAAATATTCGTGAAAGTTCGACTCACTCAGACATACGATGTATCTAAATATTTCCCTGGAGATGTTAACATAGTAATCGAAATAGAAAATTGCTTTGGCGACATGTTAGATTGTGTATATGTATATCCTTAATATAATAACCATGCACGCTACTGGGTAAACAAAAATTAATACAACTGCTTCATCAGATGAATGTCAAAAAAGCCAAAAGGAATTGCAGGATTATCTTCACTTTCTCCTCATTGTTAACAGCCAGAGTAAGAGTAATAATAATTGCTAACAGACTATTAGTAGTTTCAATAGAGGTGTGCTGAAAAGCCTGATGATAACTTTATTTTGTCTTTTATTTGCTTATTTTCATACCTTTACCTCTTCATCTGTAATTACGACGTCATGTGAAAACTGAAAGCGGATTCTAAAAATAAGAATTTCAAACGCACATTCCTTATTTTCGTTTTGTTGTACAAATGTCTAGAAAAGGGTTTTTAAGTGTATTACATCATTGATGCGGTGTTACATTTTTTGAATTTAAAACGTTTAAAGAAAGTATTGGTTATAACAAAGAATATCTCAAAAAAATAATAAATCGCATTTTTCACTTTACTAAAGATAGGTATATTTTTATCGCTGAACACTCATAAACCTGCTTATTTGTAATGTCTCGCTTTACTGGCTCTTCATCATCATAGTCACAATGTCTTAACAGACATGTTGTGAACTCCTAAAATGCATTAAGTCGGAGCTAGAGTATTGCCGACACGAATCTTATCAATAGTCTTGAGAACTGTAGCTCGCCATCGTTCGCAATTTACTGTCAGTTTAGTGGCGCTCTTGGTACTCATATCCAGCAACTGTTTCGTCGTATCCACCCAGCGTGTAGGGGAACGGCCACGACGCCGCCCACTCGGGGATGACCCTGTACTACAAAATTCTCCATATTATCGCCTCTGTGAATATGTCTGAAGAATGTAAGCATTCTCATCGACACAATGGAGGATAGTCTCTTTGGATTACCGAGCTCATCCAGTATGGAAACATTAGTTCGATGGGCGGTATAAGGAATTCTCAGCATTCTCCTCCACGTCCACATTTCAAAAGCATCTATGCGAGCTCTATCTGTCTTTTTAACAGTCCAAGTTTCCGAGGCATACAAAAATATGGAGAACACAAGAGACTGAACCAGTGACATTTTGGTAGCTTTAGTGATGCTATGATCACGCCATATTTTAGTAAGCTTTGTCATGGCCACCCGTGCCTGTTGAATGCGCCGTCGAATCTCATTCTCACAGCTACCCGAATTGTCGATCAAAGAACCGAGGTACACAAAACTTTGAACTACCTCACAATTGTACTGTTAGATACAACGAGATTGGAAATTCTTAGTTTATTTCATTCTGCAGCAGTCTGTGATTGAATTTTTTTATCATATATAAAAATCTGGTGTTTTGTTTATTTGCAAGCATAGTGGTTAAATATTTTATGGTATCACGATCAGGAAAGTTAAGCCTCCAACATCTTTGATCTGTGGCTCTGGGATAGCATTTGTGGAACACTAATGTATGTAGATGCTATACTTCTTTGAACAAATACGATTTCAACTAATTAATTGCTCAAACTGTAAAAACAATACACAACAAACTGGATGCTTTCTCAGAGGAAGAAACTTGTTAAATAATATGCGAAGTGTAAATCACAGAAGATAGACTATAATACTGTATGTAATTAAAAAAAAACTGTAACTCTGTCTTCTAGACCAAATGTAAGACGTCTTTTGTAGGGTAATTGGTTTAATTGGTCATATATTCAAATGTATTCTTATCTCTAAAATCTTACTGTTGTCCTGACATGAATATTTAGAAGACGTTCAGTAGTACTATGCAGAAAATAACCAGTTTTATTTGAATGTGATTTCCACCTTTACGCCGTTAGTATCACAAGAAATATACGTACTAATACCTGCTAATCACACAGCCTTCTATTTTTAGTTTAAAAATTCTTGAATCAATGAATGTTTATCGATGGAGAAGAGTAATTTATTCATATTTTGCACACATACTGTAAAATTGATTCATTTAGGCCCGATTTTATCAACACGCATATTTAACAAAGACTTTGACAAAGCTTTTCTATTGGATGTTATTTAGCAAACGCTTTCTATTAGGTATTGCGGGCTAGGTTAATAAGTATCATCCAATAGTATTTTATCAATATTGGAAACAAAACGTCAAAGCTGGATGACACTTTCATTAAAAATATTTCAGAATTCATGGATCAAAAAAAATCATAGCAGAAAATCAGAACAAAGTTTACCTTGTAATTATTGTACAATTACCAATTGCAATTGCAGCTAGATTGATTATAGACTGGATGCATGTTTGTTATAGAATAGACCTTCTTATGGAAATATTCACAGAGGATGTAAAGATTGTAGGCACTGCATAAAAGGCACCGTAGCGCAGAAACACATTTATTTGAAGCACCTTATTCACTTTCTGACTATACGAAAGGTTTCTAATTTAGGAAAAATAAGGATATACGTTATACTTTTGACAGATGGCAAGGCTTTGCTGTTAAGCAGGATAGGCAACCAGTAATGCACGCTTGCATCGTGTGTGCCTATAATAGCTTTGTGACATCGATGCAGGCTGTTGTAAATAATAAATTGCATTTTTCTCGAAAACGGTTAGCCCTATCGAGATGTACTAAGAGACCATTTTTACCTAGAAATCTCTGAAATGCCATATTCTAAAATCAAAATGTGAAAAAAATTACCATTTAGAAAATGAGGTTATTTTTACCCTTAACTCCTCCCGTATGATACGCCTCTGGTTAAAATTATGAAATTCTGAATTGAGAATCAGATTCAGCGTCAAAAGTTTACCCATCGTACCTAATTTCGTAATTTTGTTATGAATGGTTTCGAGAACATCGAGGGAAAACCGTCTTCAGGGTGCCCCATGCAAAGGAGCGTAGCTCCCTTAGGAAGCATTTCGGGACCCATGTTCATATGACATTTTCTTTCTATTTTTCGGAGTACTATTCGTGGTTAAAGTTTGTTAACATACTTAATTAACACCTTGTATATAGAGGCTACGTACCAAAAGTGTTATGACCATAATTGCTTCTTCTCAGCTCAATATGAAGCTATCATATGAGAGACTGACCTGTATGCTGCGTATACGTATTGTCCTATTACAGGTACTATTCTAGTATAAACGCAATGTACGGTTCTATGACTAATACAAAAACGTGTTTCACGTTATACCATTCAAACCCTAAACAATAGGTCTGTCTTTCTGAATAGCTTGGGTGTGTATGCTCTATACAAAAGCACATAATGTTCTCTTTTATGACAGCGCTGTTTTTCAAACGACAATAATGGTTAGACCTTAATTTCTGCGTCTACATTTCTACAGATGAAGAAACATAATACACCCCGATGGTACCGACAATACAGTCTCGAGAGAGGGATATATCTTAATGGAATCTCGAGTGGCTGCTAGATAAGTTTCAATGGCGGTAATATTTTTTTTACAACAACGGCCTCCTACGATAGTTTCTCAATTTAAAATCATATGAGAGTTTGAAGTGGGTTTGAAAGCCCTTAACGCATGTGGGTGCCTGCTCTGTTGGGTTCCCTTATATTTTAGTTAATTGAAACGACAGCTTTCCGCCCAAACACTAAGATTCTTTTTTAGTCTGTACGTGTAAGGAGTTTTTAATATTTCTGGCGAGGCTCACGTCGTTGCTCTCGATATTTCAAAGGCATTCGATCAACTGTGGCATGCAGCTCTCCTAAACAAGCTCCCGTCTTATGGGCTCCCTCTTAAGCTTTGCGGCTGGCTCGCAGGCTTCCTCTCAGGTCGGAAAATATCTATCGTGGTAGACGGCTTTTCCTCTTCTTTCCATAGCATCAATGCCGGGGTTCCCCAGGGATCGGTATTGGCTCCGACATTGTTTCTGCTTCATATTAATGATCTACTCTCTAGCACTACAAACCCAATCCACAGTTTGCGGATGACACTACGCTGCATGCAGGCATCATGAGCAATAGACCGATCTCTGTGGTCGACCTGGAACGCAGAAGACTGGCAGTGGCAGCTTCACTTTCAAAGGATCTCGATACCATTACTGCTTGGGGGCTTAAGAATACGGTTAAATTCAATGCCTCCAAGACCCAGTATTGTACGATATCAAACAAGAAGTGCCCAAGCCAACACCAGGTTCTAATGAACAACCAGGCTCTGCCAGCTCTGCGAGCTCATCCAGTATGGAAACATTAGTTCGATGGGCGGTATAAGGAATTCTCAACATTCTCCTCCACGTCCACATTTCAAAAGCATCTATGCGAGCTCGGTCTGCCTTTTTAACAGTCCAAGTTTCCGAGGCATACAAAAATATGGAGACTGAACCTGTGACATTTTGGTAGCTTTAGTGATGTTTTGGTCACGCCATATTTTAGTAAGCTTTGTCATGGTCACCCATGCCTGTTGAATGCGCCGTCGAATCTCATTCTCACAGCTACCTGAATTGTCGATCAAAGAACCGAGGTACACAAAACTTTGAACTACCTCACAATGGCCTATTGACTTTATTTCTCGATGATTGTCATGCTCTCTATCTACGATAATAACCTTGGTCTTGTTGTAGTTAACACCAAGACCATATGCTGTACTGTGCTGTTTTAAAATGTTCAATAGAGCTACTAGTTCTTCCTGAGAAGCGGCAATAAGGGTTGTATCGTCAGCAAATCTTAAGTTAGATATTTTGCTTCCGCCAATAGTTATACCGCCATTCCAGTTGTCCAATACCTGTCTCATCACAAATTCAGAGTAAATGTTAAATAACATCGGAGATAATACGCATCCCTGACGAACTCTTTTTCTGGTTGCTGTTTGACCAGACAAGTTACCATCAATTCTTGCACGAGCTGAGCTAGACTCATAGAGTTTCTGTATGAGAAATACTAAGTGGTAAGGAACTCCCATGGAGATAAGGATTTCCCACAGTTTAGGCCACTTTACGTTATCAAACGCCTTAGAATAGTCCACAAAGCAGATAAAAACGGAAAAATAACGCTCTCTGGCTTTTTCAATAATTTGTCTTAAGTTTAAGATCTGTTCACGCGTACCGCGTCCTTTTACGAAACCTGCCGGCGCCTGAGAAATTTGCCAGCCAATGAAACCCTTCAAACGAGACTGTAAAATATATAGTAGAACCTTGCTTGCATGAGAGATTAACGAAAGTAGGCGATAATTGTCTGGATTTGTTGGAGATCCTTTTTGATGTTTCGTCCAAATGCCGACGTCAAGGCGAAGTCTGGCGAAGCTCCGCACAACGAAACGCATCGGCGCATACTTCATACTTACTAAGCAATACTTCGTAAATTACTGCGACGAATTGGCACACTATACCGAATAGTGAGTAGCGGGCTTAAGTCACGTCACGCACCGTTCCAATATGCGCAGTTGTAATTATTCAGTTTTGTGATTAACAAAATTCTGGTGTGACTCATTCTCACCACGCTGCGTTTGCGGCTGGCCTTAGCGCACCGCCTCACTATGGTCGCACCTTTACACAATTATATGTAGCCGGGTAGCAGCCTAGCATAGGCAACCGCTTTTAATCGGCGGTGTATGACTGGTTGCATACAGTTTGCAATGTTACTGCATAACATTCAAAATGAATAAGAAACGTTGAGTACGTATACGCATGAAATGCACTTCTCAAGTAGGTAATTTCATTATCGGTATTTTACAGTTCGCTAGGTTTTGTGCGAGCAGTGCTTTTTAACTGTATTACAACTGAAAAACTGCTGGAGGAAGGTTAATTTATATTGGTGATAAAAGAATGATTCAGGTCAAATAGTATTGACAAGGTTTTCACGCTGTTTTTGATTAGCAGATAACGTCTGACTCATAGCAATAGTAATTTATTATATTTTAAGTACGAAATAGAGTGCGGTAAGGTAAGAGGTAACGTAAGACGTAAGAAAATAAACCTGTGGAATCAGATGAGAGTGTTTATAGTCGTAACGTAAGAAGTAACGCAACACTCTCATCTGATTCCACAGGTTTATTACCTTACGTCTTACGTTACCTCTTACCTTACCGCACTCTATTTAGTCCCTTAATCATTTCTGATTACCGCAAGCGTAGGAGATGGGAGGAAGATAACCCCCTAGAAACCTTGAAAAGTCCCACCCACCCAAACCTGACCATTGCTGCTAAAGATCCACTTGATTGACTTGAACATGCTCAAATCTCCCCCAGACGTTTACCCCCTGATTATTATTTATTAATAAAATGAAAATGATTTTTAGCAAAAATTACGTTACATCAATGGTTTTGCTATAATTTCCAGAAATTTGAAACCTTTACAAACGCATCGATATAATAATTACTCCAAAACGAATTTTTTATGCCATAAAATAATTTAACTAGAGCATTATCAGCAGAGCAATAGACCGATCCCTGTGGTCGAGCTGGAACGCAGAAGACTGGCAGTGGCAGCTTCAGTTTCAAAGGATCTCGATACTATTACCGCTTGGGGGCTTAAGAAAATGGTTAAATTTAATGCCTCCAAGACCCAGTATTGTACGCTATCAAACAAGAAGTGCCCAAGCTAACGCCAGGTTCTAATGAACAACCAGGGTCTACCAAGGAGTCACTCATTCAAGCTGTTAGGAGTCAACATTACAGAAAATCTGATCTGGCACGAACATGTCGCGTCAATTGCAACAGCTACTGGTAAAAAGCTTGGGTACCTATTTAGAGCCAGAAAGTATTTCTCACCATGTAACCTCCTCACGCTATATAAAGCCCAGATAAGACCTTGCCTGGAGTATTGCTCTCATGTCTGGGGAGCTGCTGCCCCTACTACCCTGTCTATACTAGATGCCGTCCAGAGAAGGGCAATTCGACTAATTGGCGATCCGGCCTTAACGCGCCACCTTCAGTCACTTTCTCACCGGCGTGTTGTTGGTGACCTCTCACTCTTTTACCGATATTCCAACGGAATCTGCTCCTCTGAGCTATCCTCTATCGTTCAACCGCTCATTGCTCCTATCAGATGTACCCGTGCGACCGCTGCATCTCATCCTAAGACGGTCGTTCTTCATACATCAAGAACTGAGCGGTACAACCGCACATTTATTCCCAGGGTGTCCAAGGCTTGGAATGGACGGCCAGAAGATGTATTTATTGGGCCTGCGGGTATTGGCCCATTCAAATCTCGCGTTAACAAACTTCCCCTAACATAACCCTTTCACAGCAGCCGCGGTACTCTGGTATTTAGGCTCTGCCTGCGCAGTTATAAAAAAATTATCAAATAAGCACACAGCAAGGTTTTTGGAAAGCACACAAATATTTACACTGAGATAAGCCTCAAAAAAAAATTAGTACGCCTTGAAATGGCTGTGGAACCCGTCTGCGTCTATCAATGCAATGAAAGGTGATCGGTCACGAGCGCGCGCGGTTTGATTTTTACCTGTTTACAAAAAGGGTGCCTTCATCGGCACCGGTCACTTGCGCGCCGAAAGAAAATTAAGCTTGGTTATTCCTAATGACCACATCCCTTTTATTATTGCGAACTTTCATGTCTTTTTACGGCTTGCGATAGCTTACAGTTACCTCTTAAATGACTATTCGGCTTCTGTAGGTATATAAAACTACCCTTAATGAAAATATTTCAGTAGTTTGCAATCCTTAGTTGCTGTTTGTGAGTATTGTTTGTGTTCTACTTTTTCATCATGGAGACTATGTTAAGTGTGAAAGGGAAGAAATTAATAGTCCTTGAAGAGTATACGTTCGGAAGGGATAAAGAAACCACCCGTGGTGTAGCCTACAGATGCTCTAGAAGAGGATGCATAGCATCTTTGCTGATGGATCACTCGGAAGAGATTGTTCTTAAAAGAAATAATGAGCACAATCATGATGCTTCCACAAAACAAGCTGTGAAGGTGAATTTCTCGGACTTTTTTTTACATCGTCAAGAAATCGATCAAATTTGTGACAAATTAGGACACGTTCTGATTAATTAAAATTTTTTGGGGTATTATAAAGACATTTAGGTCTGCTGACAATATCAACTTCTTTATTTGCATCTACTATAGTGATCAGAATAACTTATTATGTTCAGAACAAAATATCGCATTTAATAATATAAAAAAGTAATCCATTTCTGTCAAGTCAAAAGTAACGATACCTCTGACTGGAGTTCTACAAATTCTTCAGTAACTATTAGCAAGATCGCAAAAAATAAATGAATTAAAATCGGTTAAAATTATAAGACATAGTTTACCTCGCCGCCCCGCGCGCTGGTGTCCACATACCTGCCTATTATCCAAAATATTTTGGGGGCTTCTGACCGGTGGGATTAGGACTGAGGATTAGGATAAATCTGACCGCGGCGCGCTAGTGTCCTATGGCCCAATGAAGATGTCACCTAAAATAATAAATTGTAATCATATGCTAATGGGCTGGTTACACAGCCTATCAAACAAAAGCTACAAAAACATTTTTATTTTAACGTACAAATTTTGCAGTTCCATAGAAACCTTGATTGATGCTTGTGTGACAATAAATAAACAAATAGTCAATGACTTATGTAACTAACGTTTTTCACCATCAGACTTCAATGGAGTTTAAATAGCATGTAATCGAGTGCTGGCGCTAGCCTATTCTTCGATATTTTCAGGTTAAATTAATTATGTACATACAATAGGTATGGTATTCAAGACCGATTAACGTAACCTTAGTTTTTGGTTGGTGGCATATTAAGCATAATATTAATCATTTTGCATTCATTTATTTGTGAGTTTTTCAAATTGTGATCACTCTTGAAGGATATACAGGGTGGTTCAATGAGCGAGCGGTGGTCTCTGGCGGCATCACTGTTTAAATTAGAAGAAAATATTTCGAATAAAAAACGTTTCTCTTAAAAAAGTCTACTTGCAGAAAATAACTTCAAAGATGGCGTACATCCCCATATACCGGAAGTTGGCATCAATTTTAAACAGAACGCCCAGTATATTATTATGTTTCTCAATTCAGCATTCAATTTTAGGTCCAGTTTGTTAACCTTATTTTATGCCTACGAAGCCTATTTTTGAAGTTATTGAGCAATCCTGAATACAGTATTTTGGAAATCGCCGAAGTGAAGTAGCTTCTGAAGATGCCATCCACTCGTGGTGGCGAAACGTCAAGCTTTAACGCTAAACGACGCCAGCCTAAAAACCCAAGAACCACAAATTCAATTATCACAATATTGCTCATAAATAATTTAATTCACACCACAAATAGTCACAAAGTCACTCAAATATACACTAAAACAACAAAAATCTCAACATACGCAATAACCACAACTGCAATGACAGCCACATGACAGCTTTAGGGGACGCCGACTGTAGGTTGCCAGATTTACGACATATTAGAAGTTATTGCGACATTCCCCTATGAAATTTACCATTTTTGAGATTTCGTTAAATCAATACAAATTATCTTCACGTAAATCAGTTACATTGCAAGTATATTTTAATGTATAGTTAAATACCCAGTTAAATACTTTGAGGAACATGTGTTCAAACTGCGGAAACTGCCAGATTTTGAAGAAACTGGAAGGTCCTTGAGCGGACGAAGAAGAGTGGCAATAGCGCTATAGATGTTGGCTGGCCAATATTCAAATTAGGCTCCCTCTAGAGATGTTAACTCTGTGATAGAAACATGTTTCTATCACCATGACGACCATGACGATCGGGCAGTTTCGGGTGCCTATCACGTGTCTGCTACGTTGTCATGGCACGCTGTCATATTCACGAGGCCACCCAATCCCATAGCACATAGTGCATAGAAACACGTTTCCAAAAACCTTTACGGCAACACTGATCTGGATCCGGATAGATCAGTTACATGTCAAACAGCTGTCAAGTGGGATTTATGATTCAATGAATTTAACGGACATCGAACAACGAAAAAGTCGGTTTAACAATAAAAAACAGATGGTAAAGTAAAGCAGCTACTGATCTGAATCATCCGATTGCAATCACTTTACTGTACAAGAGTGAACTACCCTATTTCTGACCGATCCCGGATCACTTTCCGAACGTCAGGATCAGTGATCCAACTGATCGGGTTAAAGCTTAATTCAGATGCACACGACATCCGACGATACGATGGTACGAAACTGTTTCTATTGGTGGAAATGATGTCAAATCAACATATTTCAACCAATAGGAACAGTTTCGTACCGTCGTATCGTCGGATGTCGTGTGTATCTGAATTTAGCTTTACCCGATCATAGTTTCCGTAAAGGCCTTAAGTTAAAGAGTACCGGTGCTGATTTCAAGTGACATTAATTGACAGCTATGCCAGTAATGATGAGACGGGTATTGGACAACTGGAATGGCGGTATAACTATTGGCGGAAGCAAAATATCCAACTTAAGATTTGCTGCTGATACAACCCTTATTGCTGCTTCTCAGGAAGAACTAGTAGCTCTATTGAACGGTTTAGAACAACACAGTGCAGCATATGGTCTTGGTATTAACTACAACAAGACCAAGGTTATTATCGTAGATAGAGAGCATGACAATCATCGAGAAATAAAGTCAATAGGCCGTTGTGAGGTAGTTCATAGTTTTGTGCACCTCGTTTCTTTGATAGACAATTCAGGTAGCTGTGAGAATGAGATTCGACGGCGCATTCAACAGGCACGGGTGGCCATGACAAAGCTTACTAAAATATGGCGTGACCATAACATCACTGAAGCTACCAAAATGTCTCTGGTTCAGTCTCTTGTGTTCTCCATATTTTTGTATGCCTCGGAAACTTGGATTGTTAAAAAGGCAGATCGAGCTCGCATAGACGCTTTTGAAATGTGGACGTGGAGGAGAATGCTGAGAATTCCTTATACCGCCCATCGAACTAATGTTTCCATACTGGATGAGCTACGTAATCCAAAGAGACTATCCTCCATTGTGTCGATGAGAACGCTTACATTCTTCGGACATATTCACAGAAGCGATAATATGAAGAAAGTTGTAGTTCAGGGTCACGCCCCGAGTGGGCGGCGCCGTGGCCGTTCCCCTACACGCTGCGTGGATACGACGAAACAGTTGCTGGATATGAGTATCAAGAGCGCCACTGAACTGACAGTAAATAGCGAACGATGGCGAGCTACTGTTCTCAAAACTATTGATAATATCCGTGTCGGCAATACTCTAGCTCCGACCTAATGCATTTTACGAGTTCACAATATATGTCTGTTAAGACATTGTGACTATATGATGATGATGCCAGTAATATGTCTTTGTCAAACTAGCTTCCTTACTAGATCGCTGATTTTAAGTTTTCAAAAAACACATTTTTCTATTAAGTCCAAAATGAGACTGAGTAATATATCGGCATCCTACGATCACGATGTCTTTGAATTTGTGTTGTTTGACTGATGAGTCAGGATACAACACCAGGGTTAGTTTTAGAAAATAAAATTATCTATGGTTAGTTGTCACACCTGCTTCGAAAAAACTCTGATACCTATTCAAAGCTAAACAGTATATTGTCATATCAATATCTATGGAGATCGCACATTTGTTCATAGTTTTGATAAATTTCTTTGTATTCGTCTGAAAATGTTCAATTCCTCTACATATAACTGCAGGAATTATTTTTGCAAATAACTAAAAAAAATCCAGTTTATGCTTCGCTTCCGCTCACGATGTCTGACTAGCCTAACAACTGTGAAATAATACTTATATTTTTTGGAAGGTCAATAAGCTACATTTTGGTATAATGTAGTTTATCCAACTATATAATTTTTCCAACTAGACAGTAATCTTGGACATAAAAGGCCGAACCATTGCACTGTTTTAAAGTTCACAAACATTTCCTGTCCAAATTTCCAATTCCAGATCCGTTTAAACCAGATTATTTTTAGAACAATCGATATCTTACGTAAACCGCCTTTATCTTAACTCTCACTTTTACTCTCCATTATTGTGTTTATTTAATACTGTATGAACACTATGAACGGATAACAAACAGTGCTGATCTGGTACCCCAGATCCACACCGCTGCGAGCTGCGAGCAAAAAATTACACTCAACGTATGGCGGGGTCTAGTTAGACCTATTGAATTTTTGTGCAAAAAAATGAATGTAAAAAAAGCTGTATTGTATTCTAATATTGGCGCTATAAAAATAAAAATAATCCATTCCAGACATCCGCAAGGAACAAAATACAGGGTACATTTGAAAAGTAGTTGAAGGACAAACCTTTCAATGATAAAAGCTAAAAAGTGTGTTTTGTATCAAAAATGGACAGACAACAGAGCTAACATCTCTAGAGGGAGCCTAACTTGAATATTGGCCAGCCAACATCTATAGCGCTATTGCCACTCTTCTTCGTCTGCTTCCAGTTTCTTCTAAATCTGGCAGTTTCCGCAGTTTGAACACAAAGTATTTAACTGGGTATTTAACTATATATTCCAATATACTTGCAATGTAACTGATTTACGTGAAGATAATTTGTATTGATTTAATGAAATCTCAAAAATGGTAAATTTCATAGCGGAATGTCGCAATAACTTCTAATATGTCGTAAATCTAGCAACCTACAATCGGCGTGCCCTTAAGCTGTCATGTGGCTGTCATTGTAGTTGTGGTTATTGCATGTGTCGAGATTTTTGTGATTTTAGTGTATATTTACTGACTTTGTGACTATTTGTGATGTGAATTAAATTATTTATGAACAATATTATCATAATTGCATGATGAGACAACATAAAAAGTGCATAGTTTGCTGTAATAGCGACGAATCGGTGAACACTTCTTATCATAGGTAAGTATAGGTTTCGTTTTGGTTTTCAGTAGCGTAATATATGGGGATAACTGGGAACAAAAGTAACTTCACTCCATTTTGAGAAATAATAATAATGGTTGCTTAATGTATGTTTTGTGCACGCATTACTTTCATGTCAATCAACATGAATTTTCCAAATTCCATTTTTTAAACTATTTGAGGACGTGAAATGCAAAAATGTATGCCACATTTACTTACTACTACTATCTATGAGAATTTTATAGAAGTGGATATTACCTAATGCAATTATTATATTTTATTGCTGAAGTAAAAACACGGTGCAGCCATTCCAACAGGCTACCTTTCAGAACACTGTGAGATATGTTTTGAAAAACACTTCATGGTAATAATAAATTATCAATTGTTACATTGAAATTATAATAAGAGTAACTCTCTAAATATAGCTAATACAACTTATTGGTATCAGTTTGTAACATCACAGTAATAATTGAATCTATTAATGAACATCCAATTTTAATATAAAGTCGCAGGCCACTGGTAATGCCCTCAAGCTGTCAAAATTTCCGTTACATGTTGGCTGGTCAGCGACCTGTGCATTTTGTTGTTTACACTCCCTCTATAGATGTTAACTCTGTGGGACAGACCATGTTTAAATATACAAAATTAGTTGAGAAGCAAAGGAAAACAAACCTTTTTCAAGAAAATAAAAATTCTGACTAACAAGTTTGGCAACATCACTACATCTGCTACAAATGTTTGTTTTTATACAATGATTTCTACAAATATGTTTGACATTTGTCACACATGAGTCATTGTTTATTATCGTTACGTGGGCAAATATAACACCTTGTACGCTGAGGAGCTCTTCCAATACGCCTATCTTGGTCAAACAGCAACCAGAAAAGAAGTTCGTCAGGGATGCGTATTATCTCCGATGTTATTTAACATTATTTGTAGTTTTATTGCAAATAAAATGAAATTTACTCTGAATTTGTGATGAGACAGGTATTAGACAACTGGAATGGCGGTATAACTATTGGCGGAAGCAAAATATCTAACTTAAGATTTGCTGACGATACAACCCTTATTGCTGCTTCTCAGAAAGAACTAGTAGCTCTTTTGAACATTTTAGAACAACACAGTGCAGCATATGGTCTTGGTATTAACTACAACAAGTTATTATCGTAGATAGGGAGCATGACAATCATCGAGAAATAAAGTCAATAGACCGTTCTGAGGTATTTCAAAGTTTTGTGTACCTCGGTTCTTTGATCGACAATTCAGGTAGCTGTGAAAATGAGATTCGACGGCGCATTCAACAGGCACGGGTGGCCATGACAAAGCTTACTAAAATATGGCGTGACCATAACATCACTAAAGTTACCAAAATGTCACTGGTTCAGTCTCTTGTGTTCTCCATATTTTTGTATGCCTTGGAAACTTGGACTGTTAAAAAGGCAGATCGAGCTCCCACAGATGCTTTTGAAATATGGACGTGGAGGAGAATGCTGAGAATTCCTTATACCGCCCATCGAATTAATGTTTCCATATTGGATGAGCCCGGTAATCCAAAGATACTATCCTCCATTGTGTCGATGAGAAAGCTTACATTCTTCGGACATATCCACAGAAGCGATAATATGGAGAGACTTGTAGTTCAGGGACACGCCCCGAGTGGGCGGCGCCGTGGCCGTTCCCCTACACGCTGGGTGGATACGACGAAACAGTTGCTAGATATGAGTATCAAGAGCGCCACTGAACTAACAGTAAATCGCGAACGATGGCGAGCTACAGTGCTCAAAACTATTGATAATATTCGTATCGGCAATACTCTAGCTCCGACTTAATGCATTTTACGGGTTCACAACATGTCTGTTAAGACATTGTGACTATGATCATGATGGGCTATAGAGGTTATATTGATAATTAAATGAAACAACAGACTCAAGTAGGGTGACTACATCTCGATAAGTAAGTTCTATAAAGAATAAACTGCCTGTCGAAGTCAAAACATAACTTCACTCAAATAAATTATAATGCGTAACATCACGATAGACCGTGATGTTGGATATTATTAAAACGATGGAACATATTATGGACTACATAATTTTGTAACGACTAGCAACTAATTTTTTTTATTCTGCCCCTTAACATTTCTTTCTAAAAAGTACAATTTTGGCACTGTTGTAATACAATAGTAAGAAAAAAATACAATATTATACCACAAAATAGATCCTGTAAAGTTGTTGTTGCACCCATTTTTGAAAATAGTGCATATTACTCCATTAAATCTTGCATTATAAAAGTATAATTTTGGAATTAATATGTACGTAATAAAATTTCATGTATCTAGACATATTTCAAACAGAAAAAGCATGAACCATTTGGAAATGCCCTCTGTTTAAATTGGGCACCAACGTTCCAATGAAGATTGCATAATACACTTTTGTACATCAAAAATAAATTACATTCTAAAAACAGGAAATTCGCTTTTTTTAAATGACGCGATCATGCCTGTTGATTTTGAAGGCCAAGGTTCAACATACGTAGAACAAACATTATGTGTTGTTCTCAATGAAAATAAGGATACGAGTCATTTAATATTATGGTTATTGCTTTAGAGATATCAGCATACCGACATTACATATCAAACTGTTCAGATACATAATAAGCTTTTTATTAGGGAATCATAATTTAAATTATTTCGTTAGGTAGAAAAAATTTGAGCCTTAGAAATTAGAATTAAGACTATGAATTTGCTATGATACTGCAGCATCAGAAATAGTCATCTATATATGAACTCGGTATTATTGATTTAACTCACCATCCGCTAAAACTTAAACTTAATTTGAAAAAAGCGATTCCCAAAAAATAAACCTTCTTGTAAAAAGTTTAGTACGCCAATGTAGTCCACTCAGCTATTTTCCCAACAAGTGGCACCAGATCAAAGAGTAGGTAACTAACAAGAGGAGACAGTCAGACAGAGCGAATAAAATTAGACAGAGATAGAGGTACACCCAAATTTAAAGGGCCTCGAATTCGCCCGAGCTGACCCGAGCTAGTTCGGTGTCAAGCGTTGCCACATTGAGATTTGTATTCGCATTTCCTGCGACGTCATTATTTGGGAGATTGATAGAAAGTAGAAACACTTCGTCGCAATATTGATAATTTAGACATATTTTAACTCTTTTTTTATTGACCAAAATAAGTAGGTATTTATCTAAATTTACTTTCATTCATAATATTCAAAGATGCGTTTGCTGATGGTTAATATTTTATTATATCATTATACCACGTCAATATTATAACTTTATGACAGAAAAAAGATTTGAAGCTAATGACCAAAGCAGTCGATGCCGATGCCACAGGATTTAAAAAAAAAGAAAAAAGATTTCGTTTCACCATTGGAACATACCACATTACAATATTGTTTTTATTTTAATATTCGGTAAGATCCGTTTTCGTTCGGTGATATATTAATACAAAAATTTACTGGTATCTTTACTTAATATTATATCTGCTAATTCTCCTGAAGTAAATATAATCAAACATACACAATGTAATGGACCTAGAGATTTTTACGATAAACCTACAAGAATTGGCAACGGCGCATCGATTCCACGTGCCACGCCAAACCAAGACCAACCGCCGTCCGCACTCCGCCATTGCGTTTGATTTCGTATTGCGTTTTGTTTGTGATTTCAATTTGTATCATTGTGTTTTTAAAAACTTTTGTTTTATTAATTTGTTCTGCTTGTTTGTTAAGATATGCTATCACCTCCTTAATATGTGTTTTAGTTCCTTGTTGCCTTTTATTGCAAGAAACTGGTCCATACATTGAATAACATGCGTAAAACATAAGCGAACTGTGCTCTGACAGCTAATAGACAAACATTTAAAAGAGGTTGTCAGAGATAGGTATTATAATTTATACTTTGAGACACGTCACAGACGTCGCGAAAACATCAGTAAACAGTAATAAACAGTTTTTTTTTTGTTGTTTGATGCATTTGGTTCAACTTATGGGCCAGTTTTTGGCAATAATTTGGAAGAGACAAATCACAGGATAAGTTTCAGGATCCATATTCCTTGTCACTAAAATATTCATGACCCAAAAAAATATTGGTATTTTTACTCCAAATTTTCCTAGTTTGGCACTTTTTGACGGTCAGATCTTTAAAAATCACAACTGTTGTGTTGTTCATATAGAGTAATGAAACAGAATTTACTTAAATTATTTATTTATTTTCAATCCCTTCAGGATATATGTCGTTTAAGCCATATTAAAAGTAAGGGTATTACTGAAAAACGGAAATGGCAACATTGCTTTTTCCCACTAATTCAGGTATTGCGAGATATCTGGCAACTAGTGCACACCCAAATTTAAAGGTCCGAGGTCAATGGGAGCGGATTGCAAACATAAAAGGAATTCCGCCGGGTGTCTCCTCTTGTTAGTTACCTACTCTTTGACCAGATGTTGCAGAACAAAAGACAACCTGCTCTAAAAGAGCATCTCTGGGATGTAGGATGTAGGATGTATAGGGCATTTAGAAGAATTATTTATGATGGTATACTTGAAACTCGAGTGTGTTCTGCTCTTAATTTTTACAGTGAGACACAACCGAATATTGCATGAGTAGACCATTGGATCAAGTTGTATAATGTGTTTGCTTGAATTAAGGGGCCTGGATACACACATTTATACATACGTATTTGCCATGTAAAACACGAACTCACAATTTCTCGCATAACTCACTCTATTTTCAAACTACATATATTTCAGAAGGCGATAGCTAAGACCTTAATGAAGGACAACTATTTTCGATTTTGGCTTTTTAAAAACATCAAACAAGTAACTTTTACACTTTATTTACTAACTTAAATCCTACAATTATTGTTTCAAGTACAAATCTACCAAACAATTGACTTTTACCACCGTACATTAACAAAGACTTGACCTATATTATGTCGACAATTTAGGGTTTTGACTCCATCAAATACTATTATGGCCTTATAATTTAGTTGTTCGTTGAATAAAAATAAAATTTGGTAGTACTTTCTCAGAATAAATAAAATTCAGTACACAAATAGAAAGTATATTAAAAATTTGCAGAAAAATCGAAATATCTCGAAAACTGATGAATGTAGGTATATGAAATGCAATACAAATATGAAAGAACTTATTGAAAGCCATTTTTTGGTATAATAAATATGTATAATAAAATACATTTACATTTAAATCTAGTTTTTGCATTCTACCTCACCCTGTATATGAATTTGCGTCCGCGACTTTTTTACAGCCTGTATTAAAACTAGACGATATTCCATGTAAAAAAAATTATTTTTGATTAGTTTATTTTCAATATACAGTACGTTCGTTTGACGGCGATTTGGATATAAAAATGGTCATAACTTTTGAAATACCCTGTATAATGTAACAATATGTTATATTTTAAACAAACTAGAGCAGCGAGGCAAGATCATGAAAATTCCTTACAACACATCAGCTCTAACCGGATACAACAGCGGCAAGATATCTAGTGTCAATGAGAAGCTGGGGTATGACAGCCTACTAGCTATTGAGGAGGACAACTTTCCAAAACGTTTAAAAATTTTGAAACAAAAAGAAAACTATCAGCGATTTTTGCTTAGAGTCTAACATTTTTAGAATAAAATTTCACATTTAATGGGATAAAAAAATCATTTTCGTTTAGTTAAGTCAAAAGTGAAGATATCTCTAACTGGAGCATTCTGAACGTTATGTTGTAATTGTGTTTATTTCATGTAGTTTTCTACAAACTAAATTATGTTTTACAATTCAAACAGATCGCGATTCAAGTTTCATTTTCCGCGATTTTGCTAATAAGTAGAAAAACCTACTGAAGAATTTGAAGGGCTCCAGTCAAAGGTGTCATTACTTCTGACTTACAGAAATGGCTACCCTTTTATGGCTTAAATGTGAAAATTTATTCAGAAGACATAGATATTCTACTGCCAGCAACAATCACTAGTAGTTTTCCTTTGATTTAATATTTTTTTTACTGACTTTGGAAATTGGCTAATAGCTAGTAGACTGTGAAAAATGAGCGTTATTGTTACCACTATTGTTTCTGGTTAGAGCTAATATGTTGTAAGGAATATTCATAATCTTGCCTCGCTGCTCTAGTTAGTTTGCATCTTTCAACTAAGTTAGTGGGTTTCTTCCATATTAACAGCCTTTTGTTTATTTTACATGGCCTGCTAAGTTACTTGCACGCAGGACAGTTGAAAAACACCGATTTGACTGAAAATTTGAAATAAAATGAAAACCAAAAAAGATTGATATCGAGGATGCTATATCGTTATAGAAAGGTTATCTGCGATTGAAGTTTCCTTAATTAGTCTACTGATTTCTCCAATTTCTCCATCTATAAAGAGAATGCCAGTTTATCTGTCTAATCTATAAGGTGACGCGTTTCATCACACTGTAAAATCACGGCCTTCTAGGTTTTACAATCCCTGCGATATTCAATTTTTTTCTGATACCTACTTATACCAAAAATGGTGATTTGCGCTTAAACAGTTCGTCTAAAGTTCCATGTATTATACATAAAGTCACACTAGAATTCACCAAGGAATCCAAATATGCAATAATATATAGGGGGTTCCGTTCAAAAAAATGTAAGTTTGATATGAATCACCCTGTATAAACGTCAAAATTTGAGTGAAAATATTTTTACGTTATAGCCCTCAAAGGTCCCTACCATGATCAAGTGACAGATTTTTGAAATAGTTTTTAGTAAGCCCACAATCTTCCGTCCACGCACTATTGGCCCACCCTGTATGTACGTTCTGCCTTAAGCCTTGTACACACTAGTAGACCATATTGCGCGAGTTGTCTTTGGACCGTCTATAGACAGTCTAGAGACACGGTCTATAGACCGTCTAGAGACACCATTTTTTGTTCGTCTAGCGTCTACACCACAACGTGCAGATTTAGACGAGACAAAAAATTTAGTCGATTTGGACGAATTACTTATGACCTTGCAAATTCAGAAATCATTCAAAAAGACCTAACAATCACTGAATTTTGCTTCAGTCTTTAATAGAATAATATAAATCTTGCTAGCTCCCTTGTAATATCTTCGTCTAAATAGAACGGCCTTCAATTCAGATGCCTTTAACGTCTATATTAAATCTTAGATCTATATTGAATTAACCTTTCTTTAGGGTGTGTATTTCCCACCGCTGTGAGAAAAGCGTTCCATTTCTACACTAAAGCGAGGAACAGCAAATAATTTCTTACTATTCAATAAAAATTTCACGTCGATAACACTAGATTGACATTACACGCGATGTTCTTTTGTCTATCGCTAATAATAGAAACATCTGTGGTACTTTGAATCAATTGTTCAGGTGCAACATAATGGCGCTGCAATTGTTTATTGCCTAGGCCAATTAGACTGCTTTGAAGCACTTTACAACAACTACTGTTAAGGTGCCTGCATTGTTAACTAGGTCGATTTTTTCACCATTAGACTGACTATATTTTCGTGTCTTCTATGGACAGTTGTTAGGACATTATTATTATTTTTTTAATTAAATAGCCGCATCAACCCGACATTATTATTTTAAAATAATACCGTTGATAGTTATGCTGCTTCCGAAATGTCTAAGCTTGGGCAAAGTCTGTATACCAAATGCATTTACGTACAATTATGAAAACATAAAGATAATATATAAAAAATGGGTTTTCAAAACAACAATTATTTAAAATTATCATTTTTTAAACAATCGCCTAAAAACGAAATTGAGCTGTTTTTATGTGTTTAGTTTTTTAATTATTGCTGCGCCGCGCCGCCACTGACACGATTTCTAAAATTTCAAAAACCATACGTGTTTTCATCCTCGCCACGGTAATAATGCTGTGTCCAAATTTCATTGAAATGAATTCAAAAATTTTAAAGATACATAATACAGATATAACATCAGAAAATTCCAAGTCTCTTAGTTTCTGTAAAAGGCAAGGCAATTTTTGGATAGACTAAAAAAGCGTATTATGCCGCTATTAGGCCTTTCTTTCACAGGCCCAATTACTGCATTTACACCCCCATCCAAAAAAATAACAAACGTTCAGAAATCTCTAAAACCAAGTTTGAGGAATAATTTAATTTTTTTTTAATCACTCCGCGGCCCTTGTATCGATTTTAAAACTTATAGCAGCATTGACTACTACGACTCCGCAGCATATCCCAAATTTCATTACAATCCATGCAGCGGTTACTGAGATTAGGGGGCTAGAAAAACGACGACAGACAGGCAGACAAACAGAGAGTCTGCCAGTCAGACAGGCCGACGCAGTGAATTTTCCAACCAAACTTTATTACTACTGTTTACGTCGATATCATTTTCCAAGGCTTTGACAGAATGAGAGGAATATTGCAAATTGGAGAAGCTTTCGTAACATCTTGTCCATATTTTGGATGACTCACTCCAACCGGCCCTTGCATATTTTTGAGGGATCAAGTTTTATTTGATATTTACAGTTCTGCCTGGAAGCCAGAGGCATTATTAGGCATAAACATATTGTATTTATATAACTATGTAAGTTAATCTACTTCTTTACTGTAGGAATCCTGATAAAATGAGGCGGATGAAGGAAGGTATCATAATTATACTCGTAGGCCCGATTTTATCAACACAGGCATTTTAACAAAGGTTTTGACCAATCAGAGCAGCCCATTCAAGAACTTGCATCTGTCAAAGTTCTCTAAAAATTATTGATTTCTCTTAAAATTTACTTCAAAAAGGTGAAAAAAGACGTGCTTTATTATATAATCGACCATTGTGACCTCTCTAGTATCTCTTCAACTCTGATTTTCCATCCTAAATGGGTGAAAACTTGCATTTCCCTGTTTGGCAAAGAGTTTAACAATTGCTAATCTCAACCAGTCAGATTCCACAAAACCGATACATTTGATCACTGGATCAAAATGTACTGTTAATTTAATGATAATGATGACAAGAAATTTAAATTACTGCATTATTTTGATAAAACAATAATTTACAATCGATAATAATTATAAATACCTCCAATATACCTCTGTATTATAGAAAAAAATGGTAAAAATAACATTTTATTGCATTTCACAAAGCTACTATAGACACACACGATGCAAGTGTGCATTACTGGTTGCCTATCCTGCTTAACAGCAAAGCCTTGCGATCTGACAAAAGTATAACGTATGACCTTATTTTTCCTAAACTAGAAACCTTTCGTATAGTCAGAAAGTGAATAAGGTGCTTTATATAAATGTGTTTCTGCGCTACGGTGCTTTTTACGCAGTACCTACAATCTTTATATCCTCTATGAATATTTCTATAAGAAGGTCTATTCTATAGCAAACATGCATCCAGTCTAAAATCAATCTGACTGCAATTGCAATTGAATGAATAAGGACCAGAGGCTATCCAGCACGGAATGTGGCTGGTGCATAGGCCACCCGATAGGCCCTTTTGCGCCTCTATCCGCGCTAGTTCCTAAGACCTGCCCTTTTGGCAAAGGCAACTACATTCTTAGGTCCTATCCGTTTTATCTCTATTGGTTCCAAGGTTCTTGAGCCCACCATAGTCTGCCTGTGATAACCCAGAGTTTCACAGCGACACAAGATGTGTGCCGAGGATTCTTCCTCTTCACCACACCACGTGCACGTTGGGTGGTTGACCACCTTCATCACGAGCAAGTGACGCCTGACGGTGTTGTGACCCGTTAATAGGCCTACTAGCAATCCCAAGTTACTCCTATCCAGAGAGAGACAAGATCGTCCTATTCTCTCTGCAGGCCCTGCTAATAGTTCCCGAGCATGACGGAGACGACCAGAGATGTTTTTCCATCTCAGAGAGTGTTGATTCTGGATCCACTCTCCAGTTGTTTTCCTAATCAAGTTTGCAGATAGTCCTAAGGCTAGCTCCGGGCCCACAAAACTGTCGCCGGATCTCATCCTAGCCAGATGATCCGCCATTTCGTTACCCTTTACCCCAGCGTGCCCAGGTACCCACATCAGTGATACCTTGTGTTTAGCTGAGATGTCGTCAAGAGCCCTCCTGCACTCCAGGACCAGTCCCGACGTTATTTTCCAAGCACTCAGTGCTTTGATGGCTGCCTGACTGTCAGAGCAGATAGTAATCCGCCTCCTAGACCCGTCAATTTCCCGAATACGATTTACACAAGCAAGTATCGCATAGACCTCAGCCTGGAATACTGTGGTGTGCCCCCCAAGAGGGAATGAATGTCTTGTATGGGGTCCGCAGACTCCCGAGCCCGAGCCCTCTCTAGCGAGTGAACCGTCTGTGTACCAGACCTGTCCTCCTCCTTCGATGAGCTGTCTTTCCCTAGACTCCCACTCTTCGCTTGACGGAAACACCACCGTAAATTTGCGATTGAAGCGATGCGTAGGAGAAACTATATCGCTCCTCGCAAATTCACATTAATCAACCCTGTCTATGCTTGCGCTTAAAATCAGTCTATTTCCAGAAACTAATTTCTAAAACACGATCAATCCACATTACCGAAATGAAATGTTATTTTTTCACCAAATAACTCATCTTCTGAAATGGTACACTTTGAAAGAAACTGCCAAGGAAAACGTGAATCTGAAAATCAATGCGCTTTGAGATCGATGGGAAGTCTTACGTTTACGTAAATACTAATCCCATAACATGCAAACCGTGAAGCGAAAGCATTGAATTTTGTAGCCGGCATTGCTTTTTCTGTATCTGGACGTTCATAACCACTGTCGAATTATGAAACAGAGAATAATAATCAGGGTTGACACCGGTATCATATTCGTATCCGGTATGTGGTTGAAATGATATACTAGAGACACAGCATAATAAACAACCAGCACAAGATGTAGATTGTGATTTTATAAATCTGTTTGCAGATGATACTGTACTTGCATGTTCAGATGTTAACATTGAAAAAATTAATTATGCCTTAAGTGGTGCTGACAATTACTTGAAATTAAACAAGCTCAAATTAAATGTCCTTAAGACTAAAGCCATGATCATTACCTCAAAACATAAATACAAACAGATAGATTTTTCGAATTTAAAAATTACTATTGATAATCAAAACACTGAAATCGTTACTTTCGTAAAGTACATAGGTATACAACTTGATAACTTCTTATTATTTGATAAATATTTTGATTATGTACACAAGAAAATCTCTAAAAAGCTATTCTTTTTCACAAGAATTTCTAATTTTCTGTCTACCGAGATGAGGTTAAAAGTATATCAGTCCATTATACAACCACACTTTGACTATTGTTCATCTGTACTATACCTTTTTAACTCAAATCAGCACAGTTACAAAAGATGCAAAATCGTGGGATGAGAATTATCTTAAGGACGAATCGATATACACCTATTCAATTGATGCTGTCAACCCTTAATTGGTTATCTGGATCACAAAGACTATATTATCTTACCATGGTATTTATTTTTAAAATAGTGTCAGGTATGGCACCAATGTATTTGCAATGCTTCAGCTATAATAGTGATATACATGCACATCAGACTAGAAAACAAACTATTTATATTTCTAAAACTAACAAGAAAAGTAGCATGAATTCTTTATTTTTTAAAGGATTCAATGATTACAATAATCTTCCAATTACAATAAAACAAAGTTCGTCGCTTAGAATATTAAATTTAAACAACAATTATTAAAGTACATAAGAGCCATCTGATAATCTTTAGACTCACAGTTAACTTCTCTCTATTATTGAGGTTTCTAATATTGGCATTGTATATTGGCCTAGTATATATAGTATCAGCATTAATTTAGTTATTTTTTAGTGTTCATTTTATTATTTTGGAATAACCAATTTGTATTTTTTTAGGTATCACTACTTTATTTTGTATTAGGGTAATCCTATTTTGAAATAAAGCTTCTTCTTCTTCAAAAACAATAACTCAAGTTGGCGGAAATTACACGCGCATTCCCACTTTTGGATGGGTTTTTTGTAGGGATGGTAACGGTACTTCGATACTTGTACTTCTGCACTAATATCGACTATTTTATTTATCTTAATACAAGGTAAGCTTATGGCCAAAAAACTGAATTTAGATGAGAAAAAGTTCTTGGGGTTGTGGCTGCTTCCACATTTCACTAAGTAAGGGCCATTGTACCACCTGTTAGACCATTTAAGAAAAACCTAGATCGTATAATGTGTGTTTTCAAACCACGAATTTTAGTAATACACCTACGGGTTTTTTAAAATTTAAACATGTAAAGGTCGTTCCTGTGTTCGTTTGTAATTTACAAGTATATGTTCGTTTGTGTTCCTGACCTGTTAGTAGAAGACGCCATAGTGGCATAAGTTTTTTGAAAGATTTTATCAAAAATTGTGACGATTATTTAATAATTGCATTTAGAAGTCGTGTTGCACTCAATGCAATTGCTGTTTTCAAATTGGCAAACCTCAACGTTAAAGCCCTGAAGATGGCAATAAACATTGCCGAAAGCTTGGCTGTTAGCACCAGAGTCTCCTCCATGCTGTGACCCAGCCTCTTTTTCAAAATTTTGGCCACAACCCCAAAAACTTTTTCTCATCTTATTTATCTTAGATACTTTTTGTGCGATTCCAAGCCGGTATCGATACTTTTGTAGGGTATCGGTATCGAAAATAATTATATAATTATTGAGGGGTGTAATCAGTTGCACAAAATGCTCTGTACGAACCAAACGCGCCTATGAGGTTAAAAAATATTGAGTTGGTACCGGTATCGATATTTTCATTTTCGCATCTCTACCCAAACTTCACAGCCGTAAAATCATCCATAAACCCTCCCAAGGTCAAATTTTGTGGGAACCATTTTTATATAGGACATAATCAGATATATTATGCTGGTTGTTTATTATGCTGTGCTAGAGATTCCATCAAAAAATTACGACAAACTATGACAAAATATGTCAACTACTTCGTTTATCACTCTCGAGCTTATGCAAGTAAAGAAGCCCGATGTAGTTATTGACTACCAACAGAAGACCATGCGCGTTATCGAGGAAAAGCGAACAATTATCAGGAACTCCTCGGCCAAATTTTCAGGCTTTGACCGAACTACACTGTAGTCAAACTATGATGATTGCATTTCTAGGTGATATGAGAAATACGCTGCACAGAAATAAATACTGTTGCGTACCAAATCGTAAAGGGGTGGGGCTACCAACGCTACCTGGTTGGGCCACATCACCATTAGCAGGTATAAATACAGGGTGCAGATCCACCAGCCGTCAGTATTTTGGAAGTCGCCGAAGTGAAATAGCTTCTGAAGATGCCATCCACTCGTGGTGACGAAACGTCAAGCTTTAACGCTAAACGACGCCGGCCTAAAAACCCAAGAACCACAAATTCATTGGATATAATTTTAGGTATGAAAAACTATTTGGTGCTATCTAAAAAACAAAATTTGAGGGTGAGTTTTAAGGGTTGAAGTTCAAAAAAAATGTTTTCAAAGCATGGTATGATAGATTCAGTACTTACAAAAATTCCACTCAGTTTTCGTTTGAACTTTCTTTTTTTGTTACGAGAATATAACGTGTCAAGGAAATTCAGGGACACCCTGTATAATGAAAAAAATGGTGCAGTGCAGGTTACGGAAGGCATTCTACAGGCCAGCTTACCATACCGACTGACGACGAATAAAGGACGGTTTTATAATGCACGCACCTGTTCCTTAGGGGAGAGCGACTACCTGGTTTTACATCCTACTAATTGAATCCGATAATAAAACTCAAGTGTTCTGAGAGGTTTAGCCGTTAAGGAGGTTGGAATATAAATTTCCATCCTTAGGGGTGGTATTCTTAAGGGGCCTGGATACACACATACATACATACATACGTATTTGCCATGTAAAACATGGACTGACAATTTCTCGCATAACTCACTCTATTTTCAAACTACATACAGAGTGTCCCACGACGATCAAGACAAGCAATATATCGGAACTGGGCAGTAGTAGCGAATTATAATTTTGGAGGTGTAAATTAGAGCAAATATAGTATCTTTTCTTATGATTGTGTCACCCAATAACGTATTTGTTTTTGGTCACGTAACGTCCGATTCAAAATTTTTAATGGGACACCCTGTATATTTGTGACTTTTTATGTTCCTCCCGATAAAACATGTGCAAAAAAACTCGCAATACAATATCATTCTATAAATGCCTGTAATTTAACAACCAAACACGATATCAAAAAAGGCTAAATAGTTGCACAAGCGCAAGCTTTCTTCTTCAATTTGCTCTTTGAGTCATTACTGTAAGTTTAAAGGTAACGTCAGAAGCTTGGAAATGCGAAATTCATTTTTATGGTGACCTTTAGACCTTACTTTTGGACCTTACCTATGGCTTTTTGGACTTATATCCCCTCATCTTAGACACACACTAGAGAAAGGGAACAGGCGGCCACGCCTCCTCGTTAACACGGGAATACGTCTTTTTTTGATTCTCAATTTCGCGCGCTATACTCTAGACCCTTAAGGAGCATTGATTCTTATAACAACACATCTAGCGTTTTAACTACATACAGGGTGTTTACGATCTTAGTACATTAATTTGGAGGAACGATAGATCATGATATTTCGAACCTGAAACCTCAGTACCATTTCACTAGTTAACGCATAGTTAAACAGAAAGAAATTAAAAAAGTATGACTGCAAAATCACATAGCCCACTATTCGCCCTAGATTCTGTCAGGTGTTTTTGGAGATATTCACTATGTAAACAAATGTTATTGTCTCTAGCCTTGTTGCCACATATTCTGTGTTATCAGAAAATGTTGCAATTTTTTTTTAAATTTCAAATTTGGGATATTCGTATTATATTTGTGCTACAAGCATTACAATGATGAATAAACACCCTGTATTTAGTAGTTTTGCACAATTCATTCTGTACTTCACCTTTCTCTATGACCCTTTTTACGATAACTAAATTCAAATTTCAAGGAGCCGGTTTATTTCGTAGGTGGAGTGTATGACAGCAGGCACGGGTTGTGAAGAAACTCATAAAATGTTTCCTACCTTATTTTTCATGTTTTCAGAGTTCTCACTTCTTCTTGAACACATTATTTTATAGAGTAAAGCATAGAGTACAGAGTAGAGTAAAAACAAAAGAAAAGTGTAACCTACGTCTGACATATCTGCCTCTTCGGCTTGCAATGTGATAATGACAAGGGTCGTGAATATGTAAAATAGTTATAAAATACTGACAGACATACACCTGTATGACAACCAAATAAAAAAATCTACGTATAAGTAGTTTTTTATGCTCCCCGTTGAGGCTATTTTCAGAAAGCAGAGCTGTGATTAACTGGTCGAATTCGAGAGTGAAGATGTCAGCTTCCCCATGGAGATATTTTGACCAGCATAATTATGTCTACCAACACAAAAAAGAATCAAATACATGTTATGGACGAAACAGTTGTGATTAAAAATGTCTAAATCCCATAGGCGCAGGTAAACATCAGTTTACTGGCCTGATATCAAGCAGCAGCAGAAAGTCCCAAGAGGTGATCGGTCACGAGCGCGCGCGGTTTGATTTTTACCTGTTTACAAAAAGGGTGCCTTCGTCGGCACCGGTCACTTGCGCGCCGAAAGAAAATTGAGCTTGGCTATTCCTAATGACCACATCCCTTTTATTCTTGCGAACTTTCATCTGTCTTTTTACGACTTGCGGTAGCTTAAAGTTACTTCTTAGATTATTTAAATGACTATTCGGCTTATGTAGGTATATAAAACTACCCTTAATGAAAATATTTCAGTATAGTTTGTAATCCTTAGTTGCTGTTTGTGAGTATTGTTTGTGTTGTGCTTTTTCATCATGGAGACTAAGTTTACTTCTAAAGATGTATAGATGAAGAGGGAAGGAGGTATGGGGGGGGGGCTTTAGTGTGGGGAACTAGAAACATAAAAAGGAGAGTTCTTGTCAATGAAAATCATACTGTACAATCAAGTGACGAATTAACACATTTAGCCAGCGAAATGACTACAGAGTCAAACGGACCTTGCGACTCAACGTCTTGGTTAGATGACGACCATGATAACTCCAGCATATGGAGTGTCGAGACTGCGGTTCCTGATGGTGAGTTACCCGACCAATCACATTGGGCGGTGGCGAGGTCACCGATGGACGATGGACCGTGCGACTCCACAAGACAGCCACTGGGGTTCCTGCTGTTTACAATTGACAGCTCATCTGATAACAGCGACGATGATGATCCTGGCACAACGACACAACGCAAGCCTGTGTATGCCCTGTCGAGGATGCTGCTCCCGCAAGCCACCGCGCCGCCGCCGGCCTCCTCGTTCATGTTGTTATTCCTTGTTTTCAGTAGGGTAGGCGAGGCCGACGGTGACAAAACGATACACTGCAGTTTATTGGTACTCGTATTATTAGAATATGTCTAGCAGACCGAGAAAAACCACCATAAAAATACCACACAAATATTTCAATGGATAGCCTATTATGAATACAAAAAATTGAGTTTCAATCCTATAGTTTTCTAGTTACACCATACAGAATGATCAGAAGCAATACTCTTGCATGTATATATCAGAAAATTCTAAGTCCCTTGGTTTCCGTAATAGGTAATGTTCGGATGCACCTAAAAAATTGTATTATGACGCTAGGCCTTTCTTTCACAGGTTAGTGGACGGCCTGTTATGAATACAATACCTAATTTTTCAGCTTTACAACCCCCCACCCCCCAACCACCCCAATATCACCCCCATCCAAAAAAGTAGAAATTGATCAGGAACGTCTAAAACGCCTAAAAACAAAGTTTGAGGAATATTTAAAATTTTTGGTTTTTTTTCTGATTACTCCACCGCCCATGTACCGATTTTGAAACTTATAAGAACACTACCTACTACTACCCCACAGCATATCGCCGCCAAATTTCATAACAATCCATGCAGCGGTTACTGAGATTACGTGGCTAGAAAAACGCGTACAGACAGACCGACGGAAATGAGTTGTACATGTGGATTTTCGTTATGTAGACATCATAAAACACCCAAAAAGCGTATTATCTCAAAATCGGAACTTTTCACGATCACAATATTCCCCTCACCTATTGGTGTGGGAAGTAAAACTCCATAATCATGTCATCCACTTTAGAAAGATTACTAGAATCACCACGAACGTAACCTTCCTCCATACTTCAAAAATATACTGACGTCTGCCCGTTACAACAAACACCTTCGCCGTTCCACTCAAGTCTAAATATCGCATACTGTATAGCGCAGCGTATGCATAGCGGAGTCGGAGTCCCGACCAAACTGTGGCTGCCGCGAACAATTAATAACATGTGACGTCATACAGATTTTCACTTCCGCGGTCGCTTTACGCAAATATAAAATTGAATAACTCCGCCGTTTTTTGGAATATTCAGATGATTTTTTCGACGTTCTTCAAGTGAAGAAATAGACTATCAGATAATAATGAATTTTCCAAATTTTATTTTTTTGGAAACTTCTCCACTTCCAATAAAACTAAGGCACACGCTTTTATTTCTCCCGCCGGCCGACCCTAATGGGCGGCCATGGGTCGATGGCAGTGGTCAAGGATCACGGTCAGAGGTGTGAATACAGAACGGCCATGTCACGACTGACGATGGCGGACCCCAGACCAGCATGGGTTTATGGTATTTTCAGTCGTGATGGTATGTAACGTGGCGATATGGCAAACACTTGGCGGACTCCGCTTGGAATTTTTTGGGGCGTAACCGTGACACTCCTGTACGAGTTGTAGGGCTCGCAAAAAGAATGGACCATCACATGCAGTATTTCATATGTTTTCTTCATTTATGCTTTGCATACATTATACATTAGTGCGCCACCAGACATAAAGCAACGTGTTTTTATTTTAATCAATCAAATAATTATACGAAACATGTTTACTCTCACTTCAAATATAATATTAACACGTTGTTGGACACAACGGCTATAGCCGTCTGCGGGGAGTGATCGTGATACGTCACGACGGCTATATCAGTCAAAAAGTTATCTGCTTGTTACGGCAGAACGGCGACAACTGTCAGAATGTCGGTACACTTGCCTTGTTGAGCAATGTTAGTGCCATAACATAAAGCTCTTTCATTTCTGAAATTGCCAAATTCTAAGCCACTATACGCTATCCCAACTATTCATGTTTTAAGGTGCATGAGTAAAACAGCACGACGGCTATAACCGTCCATAACCTCCAATGTGATGCATTGACCACGTGTATAGCTGCCATATCACAAGTGCGTTTTTGTTTGATTTTCGTGTTTTCAGTATTGAGTAGGAGGTAGGTAACCAGATATATACTAAACAGATATTCGTGGTCCACCTATCATACATTTATAGAATATATTATTTCATATCAATAGAAAACTCGAAGCACGTGTGGGACATTTTCTAGAGAAGCTGCCCCTACCAGAGGATCATAAAAGAAAATCTTATTTTCTTAGATGCAAAGAATGTTTCAAGCCTGGAAAATGCAAAGAAACTAGCTATATATAGATGCAAGAGTTGTGAAAATAAACCTGCTTTGTGTCCAGACTGCTTTGAAGAGTAGCATCGAACATAAATTTGTGTCTAGATTCTGTTTTGTTCGGGGATACGTCTGTTTGCTAATAAATTTGATTTTTTGTATTGATACTCTATATTCTGAGAGATGCGTTTTTGTTTATAAATTTGATACAATAAAATTTTATTTTTGTTTTAGCTTTTGTCTAGAAAATTGTCCTTTTCTTCCCACAAGATGTGTTTTACGATTACACGGATCAGACGGCTATAGCCGTGGTTGCCATTCTAGAACATAAAGTCTGCTGTGGTATGACACGATGGATATAGCCGTCTTTTTTAGTGTCACCAAAAACCTCAAAAATTAAAAAAAAGAGTCAAAAATGAATACCTTTAAAATATTTTGATAACGCAAATCATGTTACAAACGCAAAAAAATGAGAATGTTTTGAGGTGCCATATTACGAAGCCTCCCGGCCAGCCGAGTGTCCAACAATGTGTTAAGCCAAATTACACTTCATCCTATCAGGCTTATTTGTGGAAATATTAACACCATCAGAATCCTCGAATATTTTATTTTTTTCTAATATTTCTCCAAATAGCTTAACCATAAAGTTAATCCCATTAGTTGGGACTGTATAGCGCTTTGGTACTTTTTGGTAACAGAGATGTCAGTCGCGCATTCTGTCCTCTCTCTTTCCTTGTCTAAGTTCAGTACCTTTGAAAAAGTACTTAGTTTTATATTTTTTATCCTTTTTGCGAAAAAACAAATTCTTATTTTATTAATCTTATGCTATGAGTGTATGAAAAAAATAGATTTGTGTATAAAATCAAACGTACTAGAAGATTTTAAGTGAAATAGGGACTTAATTTATGTAGGAAAAGCTATATGGTGCTATTTGGAAAAATAAAGTTGATGGGGGTGAGTTTTAAGAGTTGAAGTACAAAAAAATGTTTTGACAGCTAGGTATGGTAGACCTACAATACCACTCAATTCGCATTTGAACTTTCTCTGGTTCCTCTGGAATCTGTCCTATCCCCTACACTGTTTCTGCTGTACATCAACGAGCTGCTGGAAATAACATCCTATCCAATCTAAAGCTTCGCAGATGACAGTACATTAGTGTCGTGCATGGAACCAGGCAAGCCACTATCATCCCAGGAGACGGTACGTCGGCGACAGCAGTATGCCTCACAGATCAACGCAGATATCAAAACAATTGTCGAGTGGGGATGGATTAGCAAATAAAGTACAGTTCAACGTACAAAAAACTCAGGCACAACACTTACAAAGAAGTCTCACGATGGCTTACCAAACGTGGAAATGGAGGGCCAAACCATAGTCGAATCATCTTCCGTCAAGCTTTTGGGGATCAACATCAATAATAACATGTCTTGGCACGACCACGTCGTCAGTATTGCTAAAACGGCATCCCAGAAGCTTGGAGTTTTGTTCCGCTGTAGGAAGTTGTATACACCAGAGCAACTGCTGCTGCTCTACAAGGCACAGATCCGACCATCGCTGAAGTATTGCTCCCATGTGTGGGGATGCGCTCCGAAGCACTCTCTAAAGCTTCTGGACACTATCCAGAAAAAAACGATTAGACTAATCGATACGCCTAACCTCACAAAGGACCTCCACAGCCTGGAACATCGAAGGAGGGTGGCTGACCTATCCCTCTTTTACAGATTCTATCACGGAAGATGTTCGAGTGAGCTCTCTCAGATAATAACACCACAGGCCGTCCGAACCACGAACACCAGAGAAGCTCTGCGAGCTCATCCTTACCAGGTCGAGGTCCTTACTCCCCGAATCAGTCTCCTCCAGCATTTCTTCTTTTGGAGAACTTCGACGCTGTGGTATCAGCTGCCAGGGAATTTGTTTCCCGGCGGCTACAACCTGCAGCGTTTCAAATCTAACGTGCACCGACACTTGTCCTCTCGCAACGCTTCTACAGCGCCTAGGCTTTCAGCCTTTGCGGGAGGGAAATTCGGGGCAAAAAAGCCAACATTGGTACTGGAATTTTACATTTCTAGTTTTTAATGTGCAGACCCTTGTTATACATTGTTACCCCCCCCCCTCCCAGGCACGTATCCAGGATTCGGTTTTGGGGGGGGGGGTCCAGATTATGGGTGTCACTTGGTTGACCTTTCGGGGCGGGGTCTAGATTAGAGTTGCCACCTGTGCAAATTTGTAGATTCCATTTTTTAGACGGCATTTTATAACGTTTCGGGAGGGGTCCGGACCCCCTGGACCCCCCCTAAATACGTGCCTGCCCCTTCCCTCCCTCCCTTAACTAAACGAGTGACACAATTTATGGATGGCCCCTTGTCGTTATATTTGCGCGCCGATGCATAAAAGCACAAGTGCAGAACAAACGAGCAGATTTCGAAATTCGACACCCCCGCTCTGATGGGACCAGAGTTACTTGGAATTTTGGAACGTGGGCGTCAGAGTCGTCACAACGGCTGTGGTACCTTCTCATTATTATATCTTGACATTGGAGCTGTTTCGCCCATTCTTTTCGTTTTGGGTTACGGCCTTTGCCATACAATCGCTATGCATGCACATTAAGGCGAAGATTGTGGATGACATCAACAGCACACAATGTTGCTAAACTTAGCGCCTGCCGTGTTGTTAATGTTTAACAGGTTAACGAGGTTAGGTTAGGGTTAGGTAACTTTGAAACAGGAACATCATACTGTACAAATATGGTCAAGAGATGACTGTTTCCTATTCTAAGAGTGATTAAAACATTACTACATATATATCTAATTCGTATTTAAAGTACTTTCGTTTCCGTTTTTGGACTCTTCATGGGCACACGTTGATTTGGAATACTTCTTTTCAAGCAAGAACTGAGTTGTAATTCTGAAGGTATTATAGGGTCTATCATACCATCCATCAAAACGTTTTTGTGTACGCTAGGTCCGAAAACTCACCCCCAACTTTTTATTTTCAAACAGCACCCTATAGGTTTTCCTACATAAATGATATCTCTATTTTATTTAAAATCTTGTGGTACCTACTTTTGATATCAAATGCAAACGTATTTTTTGGTAAAATCATAAGCAAAATATAAATAGTAGCAACATATAGATATTGGGAAGCAGTACTTTGAAAAAGTATTAGTTCGCCATCTATTTACCAAAGCCGGTACCTGAGCGTTTAATCTGAGGAACCGAGTACTGTTTATGTGACCCGTTTAAAAGCATCAGGTATAGGAACCTGCGAGTACGACAACAAACAGAGTCTTTTTTATGGAACACTTTAAATGGGTCACATAAACAGTGCTCGGACACGAACTAAACGCTCAGGTACCGGCTTTAGTAGATAGATAACGAACCAATACTTTTTCAAAGTACTGCTTCCTAATATCTATATGTTGCTACTACTATAGTACGAGTTTTGCCAGCTATAGGCACTAACAGGCAATTTCATTTATTCGTCTGAGACCTAAATCACACTGACGAGCTTTATTAAAAGCGAAACGACGTCGTCTGTGATTGGTTTCGGGGGAATGAATGAAATTGCTACTCTTTAATTAAGCAAAATATAAATAAAATAAGAATTTACTTGACACCTAATATTTTTGCAAAAAACTGATAGAAAACAAAACTATGTGGGCTTTGAAAGGTTGGTTTTTTTTATAACTGAGCAGACCGCGCAGGCAGAGCCTAAATACCAGAGTACCGCGGCTGCTGTGAAAGGGTTATGTTAGGGGAAGTTTGTTAACGCGAGATTTGAATGGGCCAATACCCGCAGGCCCAATAAATACATCTTCTGGCAGTCCATTCCAAGCCTTGGACACCCTGGGAATAAATGTGCGGTTGTACCGCTCAGTTCTTGATGTATGAAGAACGACCGTCTTAGGATGAGATACAGCGGTTGCACGGGTCCATCTGATAGGAGCAGTGAGCGGCGGAACGATAAAAGATAGCTCAGAGGAGCAGATTCCGTTGGAATATCGGTAAAGAGTGAGTGAGAGGTCACCAACAACACGCCGGTGAGAAAGTGACTGGAGGTGGCGCATTAAGGCCGGATCGCCAATTAGTCGAAATACTGAATAACCTAACATATCATATGCTAAAAAAATATTTTTCATCCTTTTTTATTACCAAAACATTACGTCTCAAACAAATCCTTATTGCATTTATCTTATTATGACTACGTCAAAAATTGATTTGCATATGAAATCAAAGGTGCTAAAAGATTTTAAATACATCAAGAATTTAATTTGTGTAGGGAAACTATTGGGTGCTATTTGAAAAAGTGAATTTTAAGGATTGAAGTATACAGGTAAAATGTTTTGAAAGCATAGTATGATAGACCTTATAGTACTTCCAGAAATACCGCTCTGTTTTTGTTTGAACTGTATCAAGGTAATTCTGGGACTCCCGGTATAATGCCAACATGTATAGATGTAAAATTAGGACGGTAAGGAGGGAAATTTAGTATCAGTATTCAGAAAAATCAGCAATACTTCATTATTTGAACGTTATGTTTTCACTCGACTGAACCTTGTATAATTTTTGAAAGCTTGTTTATGTTTCACATTTTTAAATTTTATTTTATTAGTATTAAACGTTACAGGACTTGCACACGATGAGTTTCAAATCGCATATACCTTGTTACCACAATTGATGGCACCAATGCTATCATACGCAAATATCTAAGTAGTTTGGGCACTATAGATGGAGAATTGGAGACTCTCGTTCACAAATTATGCATACCGTGATCTTAAGGGGCCTGGATACACACATTTATACATACGTATTTGCCATGTAAAACACGGACTCACAATTTCTCGCATAACTCACTCTCTATTTTCAAACTTCACATATAATATTTCAGGGCGATAGTTAAGACCTTAATGAATGACAATTATTTTCGATTTTCTCAAAAAAGTTTTTTAATAAGCAAAAAAACTCGCAATGCAAAATCATACAAAAGGCTAAATAGTTGCACAAGCGCAAGCTTTCTTCTTCAATTTGCTCTTTGAGTCATTACTGTAAGTTTAAAGGTAACTTCAGGAGCTTGGAAATGCGAAATTCATTTTTATGGTGACCTTTGGACCTTACCTTTGGACCTTTTGACCTTACCTTTGGACTTTTGGACTTATCTCCCCCCATCTTAGACACACATACTGGAGAAAGGGAACAGGCGGCCACGCCTCCTCGCTAACACGGGAATACGTCTTTTCTTGGATTCTCAATTTCGCGCGCTATACCCTAGACCCTTAATAAAATTTACAAACCTGTAGTAAGTTTGTTAGAAGGGCGCCTGATATTGCTTGTGCTCAGCTTGTATTTATTTGGTGCCATCAATTGTACAACGTATAAATAGTACTCAGTTTTTAGCATAAGTGCGCTGGACAACTGCAAAATACTAAACAAAAACATAGTTTAGTATGCTTATTTTTTACTTTTCAGTATGACTCGTAAAAGCTAGTCGCTTTTACTACCAAATAACTCCCTTCTATTGTTGATGTCTGCGCTAGGAAAGAAGAATAAGGACCTAGACGCTTATCAGCATAGTTCGTCAACCAACAATGGAAATACAATAATTCTTTGATAGAATAACGAATTATGCATTTATGCAGAAAGCTGTACTCTATAATGGAGAATTTGCAGTGTACAAGCCGTGTTTATCACATAGCAGATAGCCATTTTTGTCGAAAAAATAAATACGCGTATCTTCAATAAACTGAGTCTATTAGTGAACTCCTGAATAAATGAATAATCGCTTCTAAATACACGTAATTCTTAAATAAGTTTTCAGCCGCTAAAATTTGTTTAGGCATTCGATTCAGTTCTTTGCAAGATTTTAATATTTTATTAAAAAAGGAGTCAGTACTGAATAGATTTACATAGTTCGATTATATGAAATAAACAAATTAAGAATGCACAGTCGATTAATCATTGAGGCACTCAAATGTAACCATTATCACAGTACATTGAAACAATATTTACGTGTAACGGATAGTAAGCAGAATTTGAGGTTAATGGTTCTTAAAAATAGTACCTAAGCTTGAAAGTTTAATACAATCATAGCGTCAACATCTAGGTTAATACAATAAATAAGGTTTTTATCACAAATACATATTTTATGGAATACGTTAGTCAAAGCTAATTTGTAATAGGAATCCATAAATATCGTAAGTCGTAAATACAAATTAAAAATTGTATGACGTAAAAAATCATTTCATACTGTAGCCTCTTTCAGCACGGCACAAAACTGCATCAAAGACATAGGTAAAGGTGTTTTTATGCAGAACAAATTTTAATTACATTTTTATTATAAATTTACTATAAAAGTTGAAACGTTTTTATATACTTACATATACACTGCAAAAAATGGGGGTAAAATCACATTCTGTATTATGTAAACTTTGCATAATATATCATGTTTTTCATGACATTACACTATTTATCATGTGCTTTTACATAATACTGTGTGTATCACAGATATCATGTACTTTTAATATGTGAACAAATATTTTTACATTAGAAAACATGTAATAAAAATAAAGTTACAAAGTATTCTTAACGGTCCACTTTAAATTCACACAACACTGTGAAATCACATAACATATTATGGAAGCGCCTTCGTTTTACAGTGACTGTACTGTAAATTCGTTCCGAATAAGCGCGCCATCTATTCATAACGTCATAAGAACACATAGCCCATAACCTAAAATAAAATCTCATGTTTGGCGTATCGATCTCGATCGGGTAGAGAACGTGCAACAGGCGTCAAAGTCGAAGTTTTATGATTTTTATAGGAGTTTAATTGTGTTACTGTGTATTTGTGAAGGACGAAGGTGTTTCTGAAGGTAAGCTTATTAGTAGGTATCATGTTTATTTGCAGTTCTTGCCAGTTCAAATGCCATACATTGACAAAATACAACAGCCACCAGTATATCCATAGGAACTGGCAAGGCGTACAATTTATTTGCCTGCATATCAGATGTAACAGAATGCCATTTAAATCATACAGCGGGTTTAAGCAGCATATATTCCGCTATCATAGTGAAAAAAATAAACCGTCAGGGCCATCAACTTCTAATAATTTGTCCCTTGGTGTCATGCTGTGCAATCAACATGAATGCGATTATAAAACCAACTTAGAGAAAGCACTATTCCACCATGTTGGAAAACATATCGCAGATAGCCAATATGTTGAATGTCCGTTGCAAGCAAAATGTAAGTGTAAGACAGTGTTTAAAACAAGAAATCATTTTAGTGTTCACATCATTAGAAAGCATTTTCATGAACCCAGTATTCATAGTAATCATGGCAATTCTAATAATGATATAAACGTACATCAAAATCTTCATGATGAATTATTGTCTTCAGGCAACCAGCCAGAGTCTGCTATGACTGAAGACGAATTTAAAAAAATGGGCGTAGACTTAATAGCTAAGATGTACCTAAAACTGCAGTCAAAATATTTTTTATGTGAGAAAACTGTGAAAGAAATTATTGATGGATATTTAGATTTAGAAAATCTTAATTTTGAGCACCTACAAGTAAAAATGAATAGTGTGTTTTTGTCAGAGAACATGAATTCAGATTTTTTAAAAGATACTATATTCCATTATGCTCATAATGTACAAACTGGTGTTTTGAGAACTCCACACCTACGTACAAAATATTTTAAAGAACGATTTGGATGTGTTGAACCAATAAAGCAATTTCTTGGATATTCTGCTAATAAGAAAGAATCATTTTTATTTATATCCCAATTCTTGATACCTTAAAGACACTTCTTTTGGATGAAAATGTATTCAGCAAATGCTTATCCAATAAATCAGATGATGCAGGATGTTATAGGGACTTTGTTGACGGAAGTGTCTATAAAGAAAATCAGTTTTTCAATACCCAAGAATATGCCATAAAAATAATTCTATACCAGGATGCCTTTGAAATATGTAATCCTTTAGGGGCGGCAAAAAGCAAGTATAAAATAGTAGGTATTTACATGACACTAGGTAATCTTCCTCCTTGGAATCGAACAAAAGTAGAACAAATTCATTTAGTAGCATTATGCTTTGAGCACCAAATAAAATATTTTGGATTTTCTGCAATTTTAAATCCAATTGTCCAGGACATTAAACTATTAGAAACTAGTGGTATAAAGGTGAGAGATTTTCAGATAAAAGGATCTATTTTTGCTGTAGTTGGAGACAATCTGGGATGTCATCAAATTGGTGGGTTTCTAGAAAATTTCAACTGTGAATCATATTTTTGTCGCTTTTGTTACATAAAAAACTTCACCGGTATAAAAAACGAAAACAGTAATTTCAGAACACAGGAGTCATATGAGCATGACGTAAATATGGCTTTATTGACAAATGCTTCTTACAAAGGTGTAAAATCTAATTCTTTGCTCAATGAGATGAATTTTTTTCACGTCTGTTCTCCAGGGCTGCCACCATGCATTGCACATGATTTGCTAGAAGGGATTATTCCCTATGACTTGATGCTTGCCATTAATTCTTTTGTTAAGGAGAAACTTATTACGTTTGAATATATAAATGTTAAATTGAAACAGCTTAAATTTGAAGATGGTTACCAGAATTCACTACCATTGATCAAAAAGGCAGACAAACTGTCAGGAAGCGCGTCTGACATTTTATATTTGATCAATGTTTTACCATTTGCATTATGGGAAGTAATCGAGTTATTTGAGAATTCTGTAGTTTGGAATATGGTATTAGTTCTTCGCAGAATTGTAAATATTGTATTGGCTTTCCAAATAAGTACTGATCAATTAGCCCTTCTGAGGAATTTACTCTGTGAGTATGTTGACTTAAGGCAGGAGTGTTTTCCCAATGATAAACTACGCCCAAAACATCACTTTTGCATGCACTATCCTTATCTCATTAGAAAATTTGGGCCATTAAGGCATCTCTGGTCGCTAAGATTTGAAAGCAAGCATAAATATTTTAAGAACATCATTCGTCGATCTCCTAACTTTAAAAATGTCCTCTTGTCGCTCTCAACAAAACATCAGCTTTTAGAAGCTTTGAATACAACAAATAAAAATCTATATTGTGATAAAGCTTTTTCCGATAATTTTCAAGTTTTCAATACTGCTTTCTATCCAGAGGACTGGTTAGATATCTTAAAAGATTTTAAATTTTCAGAATGGAAATTTATTACGGAGGATATAAGTTTTAGGAACATTAGGTACAAGAAAGGTATGTTTATTTGTTATCAAAAAGACAATGCAGGTACTTATAGTTTGTGTAACATTAAGTACATGTTAACATCAGAGGATATGTTACAAGTCTTATTTCTAGGTTCGAAGAAACAAGTCTATTTCAACACTGTGGTAGGTTTGTATATTGAATTAAACCCTCAACAAAAATCAATAAACTATGTTGATATGGCCATACAATATAATAATCTGATATTGTTCGAGCCCGTGATATCTTACACTGTAGGAAGTAATCAACTATTTTATTTCAAATCAGCCCCTATCGAATATTATTGAAATTAAATTTTTTACAACACAAAAATGATACTCTTCTATTTTGCATACCAACAAACAAATAAAAACAACTCTGTAAGTAATAGGTGGTTTCCTTTCCTGTACTACAGAAATTTTTTGATACAGTCGAATATATTCATTTTACTGTAGGAAGTAATCAACTATTTTATTTCAAGTCAGGCCCCAAACAAATAAAAACAACTCTGTAGGTAATAGGTTTTCTTTCCTGAATTTAAAACTTTGACATTATGACAAACTGTTCATGTATATATTACATACTACTTGCACCATGCCTGTTGTAGGAACTAAGAGCCAGAAATGAAAAAATAAGTTTTTCATTTTAATTTTAAGTTTTCTCATAATGCAACTTTACTAATTTCTTAAATGATTTTAGGATGGAGACTACATCTAATAAAATTTTCTTCACTGTCTGGTCACAGCAAAGGGACAAAAAGGCACTAGTCATAGTGAGCGCTGAAGACCCTGATCCATACCAAACACTAGTATTAAAAGGTAGGCATAATAATAATTCCAGTTCCAGTAGAAAAAAACAACTGTTTGTCCATGGCAAATTCCACATAAATGCATATTTGTAGTTGTTTTTTGGCAATAATATTTCTCATGCGCTTTTCTGCCCTTGACATACAAAATGTCTTAATGTAAAAATTCAAACAAATGAAAATTTTGCTAGAGGTTATTTCAGATATGGAATATGAGCAAATAATATTCAAATGTGAAAGATGTATTTATTATATAGCTATGGAACTTCTACTATATACGTGTAAATAGTGGTTAACCTAAACTTACATTTATAAAGTATAAACCTTATAAACTCCTTTTTATTAATACTACTTATTATGTTCAAATTAATGTGATATTGCATTAAAAGTTATTATTTTACATTGGCCTGAATTAAATTATTTACAAAGCAAACAATACACGTATTGTTCTAACAATATTCATTTCATATTGCAGCTTCTGCTAAGTTACAAGTTGATGGAACTTGCGTCGTCTTGGAATCAAATGGCACCCCTGTTGACGAGGAAGTTTTATTCTTTGTTTCCAAAGAAATACTTATTCTGTTAGAAAAAAATCAGATATGGAAACCTGATGTTTCTAGTTCAACAACAACAGTCACACTGTCAGAAACTAATGACAGTATAGATAAATTGCTGACACCTCTTCAAGGCCCCTGCAGTTCCACAGTTATTACACATATGGTAGAAACTAACCAAAGCGAGAATAACCAAGCAAGTGTGAATATTGTGCAGGGAGTTGAAATCACTTATAAAGTTGATTGTAACAGAGAAAATTTTTGGTGGGATTTCGAGGTACCTTTCAACATGTTAAGCCAACATGCCCTGGAAGAATTAGCAACTGGCATAAAAACCCGAAATACCCTATATTCTCTCATACATCTTACTGTGGACAAGATGAGGGACTCAAGTAAGGTCATCCCAACAAAGGCTTTCAAAATTGTGGCTAAAAAAATTATGGATAGGTACCCCGATACCTTCAAAGATACTGATGAAGATGGGGTTGTTCTAGGAGATGGAACGCATTCACTATTTTGTAAGTTACAGGACCGCAATAACTACCTGAATAGACCTCATAAAGCAAAAAGATCTAATGAAAATCCTACAACTAGTAAAAAAAGATGTGTAAGTGCACGGGCTGGTTGTTCAAATTGGGCCCCAGATGTAATAGCCCAAACAAATGAAGAAGTTCTTGAAAATGTCAGAACCATGCCTGACACCGATCTCAATTATGAACGTGTTCTAAATGAAACATTCCCCGATATAAGGATGTACTTAAATGCAGAAGTTCCACCGACAATTTCCAAGATAAAGGAAGATTGGCCTATACTGTTTTCTAAAAAATCCATTGCTTGGCATTTTAACAAATTAACTAACTCCGACATCAACCTATTGGATCAAATGAGAGATAAAGGACAAAAGATTATCGATTTTATAGAAAAAAAGAAAAACCTCAAATATTCGGACGATGAGCAAGAAGAACCAGAACTGAAGCTGATACGCATAATCTCACTCTACTTTAAAGAAAGAATCGAGGATTTTTTACATTCTGCCGAGGTAAGACGGTTTTGGTTTGTTTTTTTTCCATTACTATTCAACTTCTGTTGTTGCAGAAATTGCCCAATGATGATGAGAGAGAGGAACTTCCTGTGTATCCTTTTATCATGAAACTTGGTAAGAAAAACTTTATAAACAGATAGATAGATAAACATACTTTATTGTCTAAGAAATTACCGTATTCTTATTGACAAAGCTATATAATAACAAAATATGGAATATTCACTAAATCTCGTCATAGAACTCATCTAGTGTGTAATAAGGTTTCTGTAACAGGAAATTTCTAAGTATTTTCGGAAAGCTTTTAAATCTTTTTGAATTTTAAAAGAGTGAGGAAGTTTGTTATAAATCTTCACTCCATTGAACGAGTATATAATTGAGTCTTTAATTAATGATGATTTGAGGGTGATTAATTTCAAATCATTTTTTTGTCTTATATTATATCTGTTTTTACAGAGAATCACAAACCAGTCAGAGCCAATCAGTATTCCCCATTGCAGTTGTCAAACTATTTCTGACTAGTATTGGCCAATCAAATTGACGCTGACTAGTTTGTGATTGCTGTAAAAACAGACCTAATATATTCTACATTTATGGTTTCAAATTTTGTTTTATTTTTGTTATTAGTGATGTAGTTTCCAAAATAAATAGTACAATTACGGTCATAATTTTGTATTCCAAAAATAGTGGCTTGGATGAAGTTCTAGGTCTACTCTTGGCGATGCATCTAACTGCTCGCTTCTGTGAGATTAACAATTTATTTAAGTAGGTATGAGAACAGACACCCCAAAATGGGATGCCGTAACTCAACCTTCTTTGGAATAATCTCTGTTCTTAATATATAAGTTACTTTAGCTAACTCATTAATTAAATTATCAATATGATTTATAAAATTCAATTTTTGAGCAATGCTGATTTGAAAGTCATGAATTTGGTTTTCGATATATTAAAAGATAACAAATTGCTGTCACACCATCTTTTGATTACACTTATATCATTTTCAATGTTTTTCTTCAAGACACGTCTGTCATTATCATGCCAGAGTATTGTAGTGTCATCTGAAAATACAGTGATTGACCACTTATTTCTAATGTCATTAGGGTATTAATGTACTCGTATACCAAAAATAACATGGGACCTAATACCGATCCCTGTGGTACACCATCCTGTATGTTCAATTTTTTAGAAACTACATTTTTAGACAATTTAACAATTTGAGAGAGATTATTCAAATAAGAGGTAAACCAATTAAGTGCTAGCTTTAGCTTCAGCCACTAAATTTTGATTTTTTTTTAAATTAGGATATATGTAGTTTATAAAGTAGAGAAAAAAATGGTATCCGAAGATTCTTTTGTTTTTGAAATCCAAATTGAAAGGGGCACTTATTATCTTATTGTTTTTTAAAAAAAAATTCAACCTATCTGAACAATTTTTTCATTGATTTTCGCTAAGAAGGTAATTATACTTATATGCCTAAAATTCGAGGGCTCATCATTTGTTCCTCCTTTATAGATAGGAATTACAATTGACATTTTTAGGAATTCAAGGTATGTTCATGAATTAAACCAAAAATGTATTAATTTAGAGAGTACAACCAGCGCTTCATTATGTAACATTTAGTATGACATTCAAGGAGATTTCATCAATCCCAGATGATTTGTTGTTTTTGATGGATTCTAGGTTTCAGTTCATGAATATCCGTTGGTTCAAATATTAGTTTATACTCTATATATTTATTTAAAATATTTGGATGAATTGTCAGCATGTTATTAGAAGTAAACGGGTTGTCTCGGATTTCATTCACGACTTTCCAAGCTTCCTTTGTCTTATTTATAAGATGTAAAAATATTTCGGAATGTGTCATTTCACTTGCAAAACGAACGCAACATATGGTACTTCCTATTAGCGCTAAGGTTAGGATAAGTTAGGATAAAACATCGTACGTAAAAGTTCAAATCTAGAGAATTTGCAGAAATGTTTTTACTTAATTCTAATATATCTACAATCCAAATCCTCATTTTAATAGATGCCACTGCGCGAGAAGTAATTTTTCCCATTTTATATGTTGTATAATAGTCCGATTCTCAGTTATATCTTATCGCACTTTTTTTCATGTTTATTTACATTATACTTACAGTATGCTTTATTTTACAGATTCAACAGAAGAAAATGCCGAACCAAGATTCTACCTTTATGTGGAAAAAAATTTGATTCACCTTGATGGGTATGAAACATTTATCGAAGCCTTTAAAATAGCAATGGCTATTTTCTTCATCCTTAACTTGAGATATGTTCGTACCCTGGAGACCACCTTAGAACTTGTGCAGAGGTACTTCCTTAAAATACATCCCGACGCAGGCTCAAAAACGAAAAAAGCGACTGCATCAAAAAGGAAGGTGTTGAACCTACTCAGTAACCTAAAACAGTGAATTCTTAATAATATCCATGTACTAACATGAACATTTTTTATAGAAAATTTAATTTTTAGTTTATCAAAATACGCGTATTCATGAAAGAGTACCTAAACGAAGATTTTTTTAAAGAAATTATAATTTTAAGTTTTTACAGGTGTAAGTACGTATGATGAGTTTATAGGTTATTCTTAAAAAGCATATTTCCAAAAACAAAGATAGAATATAATGCCCATGTTACGTTTCTCATAACTGCACTAATAACAGATTCGTAAACTGTTTAATGAATATAAGCAAAATGTAAACTTTGGTAACACGACTGAAATCACCAAAGTAGAAGTATACTAAACCTAGCTTTGTAAAAACCTCTCAAAATTTGAAATATTGGGGTACATAACATTGAGTGTTACACAATTTTACGAACGACTGATATTATATAGTTTTTTACATGAATATACATACATAAGTTTTGTATTCTAAAAGCATAGTGTTTATTTCACCAAGCCAATGTCAACTACTATTGGAGAAGGCTGTGCTATAGATACATCATAATATGCATCATTTAGAAAAATAATTAGTGAGCATATACTCATTACATTCCTTCATGAAAAAGAACTGATGTTAGGTAGTCATCCTTATTTGCTAGTAATTATTTTTCTGGAATGATAGTTTGAAATCTTTGTTTATCTTCAATACAGGTGTTGCAACATGTCACAACATGGGCCCAATGGGTCGTTAGTGCATTTTTTTAAATGTTATAGTTGTTTAATACAGTGCTAACGGCCCATTGTTGTGGCATGTAGTACATGGTATCGTTCATTGATTGATCTCATTTTTATTATTCATTGATCTCATTTTTATTTATCTGTGCTGTCATCCCTTATTTTGAAAACAAGGCATAGACAGTCGTTGTATATCCCGCATATGTATATTTTAGTTTTTATTGTACCTGTTTTTTAAGCCACAAATAAAGCAATATCAGAGTACCTTATATGTATTAATTTGTATCTATGTATGAAGAATGCCCCATTTAAGAAACACTCCAGCAAAGTTTACTTGAAGGTATTATAGTTGTACAGAGTTATGCAATTATAATATGTTATTTAGGTGTATACCTATATTTTTGGTAGCTCGAAGGTGTAAGTCTTAATTGTTTAAATACTAATTTCGTTGAAGGGAATAAGCACCCCTTAAAGTTATATTTGAATTTATAGCTTTTAAGACCATTTAAAGATATCTCTTGACTCATAATCATTAAATACTTATGATATCCACCAATTAATTGAATTGTCGCCTAAATTACGTTTTTTGAAGAATAAACCTCTGTAGGACTCCACATAAAATATGTAATAAACTTTCATATAAGAAACATATTTTAATTACTACATGACGACGTACAATTATTAACCACACACCATTTGAGTCATCGTTATTATAATTATGATGTTGCCTTGCATATTTTTTATTGTTATTGTATGCAGTTTATTATGGAATTTTTTATTCAGTGTATCCCACTTGCGAATAAATGTGGGTTCATATCCCGAGCATGTCTGATATGATTTTTCAATACCTATTGTATTTAATTTAGAACAAAAGTATGGAAAAATCCCTTCAGCAATGTCCGAAATATGAACCCGCATTCATACGTAAGTGAAACATCCTGTATAATAAATTCCATAATAAACTATGTACAATAGCAATAAAAATTATGCACGACACACAACATATTATGTAACAACAACCACATAATATGTTATGGAAAATGACAAGGAATGCATAGTTTTTCCATAACTTATTATGTATTCCAACACAGAACAAGTACTGGAGAATCACAGAATACATTATGTAAAAAAAATACATTACATATTATGTAAAATGTCTTTACATCAGAACAACTGTGAAATTACATAACTTTACGTTGGTTACAAATTACCAACGTAAAGTTATGTAATTATTTTTTCCTGTGTAGCGCTTTGGTACTTTTTGGTAACAGAGATGTCAGTCGCGCATTCTGTCCTGTCTCTTTCCTTGTCTAAGTTCAGTACCTTTGAAAAAGTACTTAGTTTTATATTTCTTATCCTTTTTTACGAAAAAACAAATTCTTATTTTATTAATCTTATGTTATGAATGTATGAAAAAAATAAATTTGTGTATAAAATCAAACGTACTAGAAGATTTTAAATGAAGTAAGGACTTCATTTATGTACATAGGAAAAGCTATTTGGAGCTATTTGGAAAAATAAAGTTGATGGGGGTGAGTTTTAAGGGTTGAAGTACAAAAAAGTGTTTTGACAGTTAGGTATGATAAACCCTTTGATACCTCCTGCAATACCACTCAATTCGCATTTGAACTTTCTCTGGTTCCTCAGGAATCTGTCCTATCCCCTACACTGTTTCTGCTGTACATCAACGAGCTGCTGGAAATAACATCCAATCCAATCTACAGCTTCGCAGATGACAGTACATTAGTGTCGTGCATGGAACCAGGCAAGCCACTATCATCCCAGGCGTCGGCGACAGCAGCATGCCTCACAGATCAACGCTGATATCAAAACAATTGTCGAGTGGGGATTAGCAAATAAAGTACAGTTCAACGTACAAAAAACTCAGGCAACAACACTTACAAAGAAGTCTCACGATGGCTTACCAAACGTGAAAATGGAGGGCCAAACCATAGTCGAATCATCTTCCGTCAAGCTTTTGAGGATCAACATCAATAATAACATGTCCTGGCACGACCACGTCGTCAGTATTGCTAAAACGGCATCCCAGAAGCTTAGAGTTTTGTACTGCTGTAGGAAGTTGTATACACCATAGCAACTCCTGCTGCTCTACAAGGCACAGATCCGACCATCGCTGGAGTATTGCTCCCATGTGTAGGCAAGCGCTCCGAAGCACTCTCTTAAGCTCCTGGACACTATCCAGAAAAGAGCAATTAGATTAATCGATACGCCTAACCTCACAAAGGACCTCCACCGCCTGGAAGGAGGGTGGCTGACCTATCCTTGTTTTACAGATTCTATCACGGAAGATGTTCGAGTGAGCTCTCTTAGATAGTAACACCACAGGCTGTCCGAACCAGGAACACTAGAGAAGCTCTGCGAGCTCATCCTTACCAGGTCGAGGTCCTTACTCCCCGAACTAGTCTCCTCCAGCATTCCTTCTTTTGGCTAGGCCTTTCAGCCTTTCAGCCTTTGCGGGAGGGAAATTCGGGGCAAAAAAGCCAACATTGGTACTGGAATTTTACATTTCTAGTTTTTAATGTGCAGACCCTTGTTATACATTGTTACCCCCCCCCCCTCCCAGGCACGTATCCAGGATTCGGTTTTTGGGGGGGGGGGGGGTCCAGATTATGGGTGTCACTTGGTTGACCTTCCGGGGGGGGTCTAGATTAGAGTTGCCACCTGTGCAAATTTGTAGATTCCATTTTTTAGACGGCATTTTATAACGTTTCGGGAGGGGTCCGGACCCCCTGGACCCCCCCTAAATACGTGCCTGCCCCTTCCCTCCCCCCTTAACTAAACGAGTGACACAATTTATGGATGACCCCTTGTCGCTATTTGCGCGCCGATGCATAAAAGCACAAGTGCAGTACAAAAACGAGCAGATTTCGAAATTCGACACCCCCGCTCTGATGGGACCAGAGTTACTTGGAATTTTGGAACGTGGGCGTCAGTCGTCACAACGGCTGTGGTACCTTCTCATTATTATATCTTGACATTGGAGTTGTTTCGCCCATTCGACCATTCTTTTCGTTTTGGGTTACGGCCTTTGCCATACAATCGGTATGCACATTAAGGGGCCTGGATACACACGCTTATATACATACGTGTTTTCCATGTAAAACACGGACTCACAATTTCTCGCATAACTCACTCTATTTTCAAACTACATATATAATATTTCAGAAGGCGATATTTATGACCTTAATGAATGACAGCTATTTTCGATTTTCTCAAAAAAGTTTTTTAATGTGTAAAAAAACTCGCAATGCAAAATCATATATTCTATAAATGCCTGTAATTTAACAACTAAACACGATATCAAAAAAAGGCTAAATAGTTGCACAAGCGCAAGCTTTCTTGTTCAATTTGCTTTTTGACTCATTACTGTAAGTTTAAAGGTAACGTCAGGAGCTTGGAAATGCGAAATTCATTTTTATAGTGACCTTTAGACCTTACCTTTGGATTTTTGGACTTATCTCCCCTCATCTTAGACACACACTGCTAACACGGAAATACGTCTTATCTTGGATTCTCAATTTCGCGCGCTATATACCCTAGGCCCTTGAGGCGAAGATTGTGGATGACATCAACAGCACACAGTGTTGCTAAACTTTGCTAAACTTAACACCTGCCGCGTTGTCAATGTTCTACAGGTTAACGAGGTTAGGTTAGGGTTAGGTAACTTCGAAACAGAAACATTATACTGTACAAGTATGGTCAAACGATGACTGTTTCCTATTCTAAGATTTATTAAAACATTACTACATATCCAGGGTGTTAATTAAGTATGTTAAACTTTAACCACGAATAGTACTCCGAAAAATAGGAAGAAAATGTCATATGAACATGGGTCCGGAAATGCTTCCTAAGGGAGCTACGCTCCTTTGCATGGGGCACCCTGAGGACGGTTTTCCCTAAATATTCTCGAAACCATTCATAACAAAATTACGAAATTAGGTACGATGGGTAAACTTTTGACGCTGAATCTGATTCTGAATTCAGAATTTCATAATTTTAATCAGAGGCGTATCATACGGGAGGAGTTAGGGTAAAAATAGCCCCATTTTCTAAATGGTATTTTTTTTGACATTTTGATTTTAGAATACGGTATTTCAGAGATTGCTACGTAAAAACGGTCTCTTGGTACATCTCGATAGGGCTAACCGTTTTCGAGAAAAATGCATTTATTTATTTACAATAACCTGCATCTATTCAATAATTTGCTCAAGAATTTAATTTGTGTAGGAAAAATTATTGGGTGCTATTTGAAAAAGTGAATTTTAAGGATTGAAGTACAGGTAAAAATGTTTTGAAAGCATAGTATGATAGATCCTATATAGTACTTTCACAAATATCGCTTAGTTTTTGTTTGAACTGTTTTTGTTACGAGAATCATGTATCAAGGAAATTATGGGACTCCCGGTATAATGCCAACAGGTATAGATGTAAAATTAGGTCGGTAAGGAGGAGAATTTAGTATTTAGTATTCGGAAAAATCAGCAATACTTCATTATTTGAACGTTATGTTTTCACTCAACTGAACCTTGTATAATTTTGGAAAGCTTGTTTATGTTTCACATTTTAAAATTTTATTTTATTAGTATTGAACGTTACAGGACTTGCACATGATGAGTTTCAAATCCTATACAAGGTATACCTTGTTACCACAATTGATGGCACCAATGCTACACAAATATCTAAGTGTAGAAGCCGTGTTTATCACATAGCAGATTGCCATTTTTGTCGAAAAAATAAAAACGCGTATCTTCAATAAACTGAGTCTAATAGTGGACTCCTTCTGAATAAATGCATAACCGCTTCTAAATACATTACGTAATTCTTAAATAAGTTTTCCGCCACTTAAATTTGTTTAGGCATTCGATTCAGCTCTTTGCAAGATTTTAATATTTTATTAAAAAAGGAGTCAGTACTGAATAGATTTACATAGTTCGATTATATGAAATAAACAAATTAAGAATGCACAGTCGATTAATCATTGAGGCACTCAAATGTAACCACTATCACAGTACTTTGAAACAATATTTACGTGTAACGGATAGTAAGCATAATTTGAGGTTAATGGTGCTTAAAAATAGTAAGCTTGAAAGTTAAATACAATCATAGCGTCAACATCTAGGTTAATACAATAAATAAGGTTTTTATCACAAATACATATTTTATGGAATACTTTAGTCAAAACTAATTTGTAAAAGGAATCCACAAATATCGTAAGTCGTATAAATAAAAATTAAAAATAGTATGACGTAAAAAATCATTTCATACTGTAGTCTCTTTCAGCATGACACAAAACTGCATCAAAGACATATAGGTAAAGGTGTTTTTATAAAGAACACATTTTCATTACATTTTTCTTAGAAATTTACTACAAAAGTTGAAACGTTTTTATATACCTACCATATACAATGTGTTCTTCCATCATGTGGACAAACTTTGAGGCATGAAAATACAATTAAAGTTATCGAGAAAAAATGCGAAAAAAAGGGGTCGACCTTTTAATTAACTTTTTATTACATTTTCAAATAGACTGGAGCGTAGCTCAGCGTCGAGTAACCCAGAGCGTTAGTTTTAGAAGTCAAGCGTGCCTAAATGAAAATGGCGGACATTTTGAAAATTTCGTTGATTAATTTAATACTAAATAATCACATTTGTTCATGTAAATTACATTTAAGTAATAATCAGTACCGAAGTCCAATAAAGACAATGTGCATACCAAATTCTCGTTTATTTTAAAATTAGTCGTAATAAAAAAGCCTATTTCGTCGATGATTTTAGTGCTACATAAACAAATTGCATGTCGTTAGACAGGAAACACCCTGATAAATATTAAACTGTGTTTATAAATAGGCACTAATATGGCTTTTTTCCGAATTATTTGCAAGTAACCAAAACAAATGCATTACAAATTTTTTTTTAAGTTTGGTGGATTTTTTTTACCTTAGAAATTGTCGGATATTACTTTTTTGCCTTAGCTGATATGCCCGGTCATTCCCCTATAAAATGGGTCCAAAAACTTGTGAATCGCTCGATAAATAATGAAGATATGGCGTTACAACTGCGTGAACACATGGCGCTGTGACACAGAAGTCATAATACAAAAAGGCCTATTCTGTCGGAAATTTTAGTGCTACATACACGAATTGCATGTGGTAAGACAGGAAACATCCTGCTTAACATTAAAATGTCTTAACAAATAGGCATGAAAACGGCTTTTTTTCCAAATTATTTGTAAGTAACCCAAATAAGTGCATTTCAAATTTTTTTTTTCAGTTTGGTGAATTTTTTTAGCCCTAGAAATTGTTAGGTATTATCTTTTTTGCTTTAGTTAATATGCCCAGTCATTCTCCTATAAAATGAGTCCAAAATGTCGTGAATGGGTCGATAAATAATCAAGCTATGGCGCTACAACTGCGCGAACCCATGAAGTCGTGATACAGAAGTTGAAAATGTAATAAAAAATTAATTAAAAGGTTGACCCCTTTTTTTTCGCATTTTTTCTCGATAACTTTAATTGTATTTTCATACCTCAAAGTTTGTCGACATGATGGTGGAACACATTGTATATAGGTACATACCTACCTATCATCCGGATGCAGCAAACTGAATCATCTAACATCTAAGACTATGTTATATTATAATGCACACTTTCAGGAGTGATTCATACGCAGAAAACGTTTATAGTAGAATTATACGTTGTCCAGTTGAAATATAGGGCAATTATTCTTAAGAAAAATGATGGCTTACGTGTTTTAGCTATGGGTTGCTGTTGTCACGCACCGTTGAAATCTCCTTATTGGGATGACTTATTACAACTTACCTGTAACAAAGATAAAAGCGGTTAGATTACATACTTACAAACTTAAAAAAAAAGAGAGTTTTCAAATATCTAAAACTATTTCTATTATGCATACAACTTTTATTTGGAATCTCAAGGAGAATTGAATTATTCAATATTAGGAGGTATACAAAATGACCTATATTTAAAAATAAATCAGGTCTGTTATGCCCAGACCAGGCCTATAAGCTCAACTTTTTGGCTGTTAAGGGGCCTGGATGCACACATTTATACATACGTATTTGCCATGTAAAACACGGACTCACAATTTCTCGCATAACTCTAATTTCAAACCACATATACAGGGTGTTAATTAAGTATGTTAACAGACTTGAACTATGAATAGTACTCTGAAAAATAGAAAGAAAATGTCATATGAACATAGGTCCGGAAATGCTTCCTAAGGGAGCTTCGCTCCTTTGCATGGGGCACCCTGATGAAGACGGTTTCCCCTCGATATTCTCGAAACCATTCATAACAAAATTACGAAATTAGGTACGATGGGTAAACTTTTGACGCTGAATCCGATTCTGAATTCAGAATTTCATAATTTTAATCAGAGGCGTATCATACGGGAGGAGTTAGGGGTAAAAATAACCCCATCTTCTACATGGTAATTTTTTGACATTTTGATTTTAGAATATGGTATTTCAAAGATTTCTACGTAAAAATGGTCTCTCGGTACATCTCGATAGGGCTAACTGTTTTCGAGAAAAATGCAAATTATTGAATCGATGCAGGCTATTGTAAATAATAATTTGCATTTTTTTCGAAAACGGTTAGCCCCATAGAGATGTACCAAGAGACCATTTTTACGTAGAAATCTCTGAAATGCCATATTCTAAAATCAAAATGTCAAAAAAATTACCATTTAGGAAATGGGGTTATTTTTACCCTTAACTCCTCCCGTATGATACGCCTCTAATTAAAATTATGAAATTCTGAATTCAGTATCAGATTCAGCGTCAAAAGTTTGGAAGCATTTCCGGACCCATGTTCATATGACATTTTCTTTCTATTTTTCGGAGTACTATTCGTGGTTAAAGTTTGTTAACATACTTAATTAACACCCTGTATATTATTCTCTCGTAGTGCATAATGTAAGTGGTTGGACAGTGTATTGCAGTATATAAAGTATATAGACAGAACCGGAAATATGCGTTATATCATTTATGCCCTAAAAAATTTTATATATAACATTTCTGTGTTTTTGAAAGATACGAATAATAATTTCTTTATACAGGGTGTAACTTTTAAGGATGTCCACACCTATACCACCATGTAGATCTCGCTGAGCTGATCATTTTTCGATAAGCAACATGGGTCCAAAAACGAACCGTTACGGAGATAACGCTACCGAAAGTTATCCTTGCTGACGCTTGAAGTTAGGCAATTCATTCAACGCCTCGTAATTGGCAGAGGAGAGAGGGGGTTACGGATCAGCTGCTAAGACAGATTCGGCTTGTCAGCATTTAATCGTCATGGCCAAAATGTCAAAAGTAAACCAAACAAACAAAACAAAAAAAGCGTTGCAAAAAAACAACAACAAAAAACACCAAGTTCAGTCAAAAATCAGTGAAGGAGAGGCTCCACGTGGCCATCGCCTTCTTGCTCGCACAATCTGGCTCGATGGATGACCGATGCAGTGGCAGCGTTGATTACCTGTGGCTGCTCCCTGACGTCTCCAGCTGCTGCAATGATGCGTGCAATCAGCTCTTCTGCTGTGTGCGGTGCACCCCCTTGGTAGACAAATGCTTCCAGGTGGCCCCACAGGAAAAAATCCAGGGGATTGAGATCCGGAGACCGCGCCGGCCACGCTACTGGCCGCAACTTCAGGCGTCAAAAAGGACTACTTCCGGTAGCGCTATCTCCGAAACGGTTCGTTTCCGGACCCATGTTGCTTATTGAAAAATGATCAGCTCAGCAAGATTTACACGGTAATATAGGTGTGGACATCCTTAAAAGTTACACCCTGTAGATTTCGGTATTAATTATTTAGACTTGCAGCCCGTGTGGGACATTAGTTTCACCGGACTATTATTAAAAAGCTAGCGGAAACACTGTTCCACTTGGGAACTGGTTTACGATCGTTATAATTTATGAAAATCGTTTGTCGTTTTTAGATAATTGGATATTACACTTTCAGTAAGTGTAATTCTAGATGACTCGGCCCACCATACGAAATTCGATAGGCCATCTGGTGTTTCTTGAGTTTCTTCGAATCGGCGCACAAACATCGATTCGCGGGATTCGCGGTGTACTGTTTTGTTTTTGTTTTTAAAACCAATACCACAGCATTTTAGACAATCGGCACAATATCTCATGAGGAATTCCTATGCAGGGTTACTGGTAACTCGACCACTTTCCTGCCAGAGGTGATAGAGGGACTCAAATGTAATAGATTTAACCCCCCATACGTAATTCCGAAAACCGATAGTTTTCGAGATAATTAACATTTAATGTTTTTCAACCAAATGTCCAAATATCCACACTAGATCCTAAACTAAGAAAAAAACCTGTTGTTGATTCTGATAATTTTTATTTTAGTATTTAACTAACACATACACAAAGCTAACTTAGTATTAAAATGTTTCAAAATACTAAACAGTTCCAAACTAAATACAAATATAAAAATAATCAACAAAATGTTTACCTTCACCGTGAAAGAAAATTATCTAGCTCAAAAAAAATTATACAAACGGTTGAACAAAACGCTAAAAAAACTTTCCTACCTAATAACTTTTCAGAAAGATTATAAACAGCAATTAATAAAAATCACCTATTCAAGAAGAACGAATGACAGTACAATCATTATTGATAACTCAGTTACATACTAGAATGTTTTCAAATGCGGTCGATGATTTTATCTAAGTAAAACAAATTAAATCCACTCAAGTTTCTAGAGATCTTGCTCAATGTGTTGCCCTTGATTTCGGATACAAGTACGGATCCGCTTCCTCACATCCGTTTTTGTAACTCGTGTTGTAAAAGATCGTTTCATCTCCTCCGCCGCATTGATAATTTTTTGCCTTAGTTCGTCAGCAGTATTAACTAGAGTCTCGTAAACCAATGCCTTCATGTGACCTCAGACGTAAAAATCAAGAGGTGTCAGATCTGGGCTCCGCGCAGGCCATGGGATGGGTTCACCCCTCCCTTTCCATTTGTTCGGATATGTGTTGTCCAACAAGTGTAGAATTGTGATACGGTAATGTGCTGGACAACCATCATGCTGGAATATCATGTTGCTGATTATTCTGTATTATGTTGATAAATTTTGTTAAATAGTTACTTGTGGTTATACTGTCATTCTTGTTCTTGGAATAGGCCATCAGATAAGGAAGTTTTTAAAATAATTTGTTTGACTGGTTGTGTATCTTTTTTTGAGCTAGACAATTTTCTTTCACGGTGAATGTTTAGTTTAGTATTAGTATTTTAGTATTTTTACACATTTAAATACTAAATTAGATTTGCGTATGTGTCAGTAAAAAACTAACTTGGAAATTACTAAAATCGATAGCAGGGTTTTTTCTAAATTTGGGATGTAGTGTGGAAATTTGGACATTTGGTTGAAAAACATTAAATGTTAATTATCTCGAAAACTATTGGTTTCCGGAATTACATATGGAGGGTTAAATCTATTGCATTTGAGTCCCTCTATCACTTCCTGCAGGAAAGTGGTCTAGTTACCAGTAACCCTGTATAAAAATGGTTCCCACAAAGTTGACCTTGATGGCGCCATGGCGCTGTAGTGGATTGAGATTTAGGACTTCCACATTTTAGAAACTTTGAAGCCAAATATTTTAACACATTGTTGGACACTCTGCTGGCCGAGAGGCTTCGTAATATGGCACCTCAGAACATTCCCATTTTTTTGCGTTTGTAACACGATTTGCGTCATTAAAATGTTTTAGGGGTATTCATTTTTGACTGTTTTTTTATGTTTGAGGTTTTTTGTGACAATAAAAAAGACGGCTATATCCGTTGTGTCATATCACAGCAGACGTTATGTTCTAGAATAGCAACCGCTATAGGCGTCAGATCGGTGTAATCGTAAAACACATCTTGTGGGAAGAAAAGGACAATTTTCGAGACAAAAGCTAAAACAAAAACAATTTTTTTTGTATCAAATTTATAAACAAAAATGCATTTCTCAGAATATAGAATATAGGTTCAAAACAAAAAATCAAATTTATCAGAAAACAGAGGTATCCCCGAACAAAACAGAATCTATCAGACACAAATTTATGTTTGATGCCACTCTTCAAAGTAGTCTGGACATGAGGCAGGTTTATTTTCACAACCCTTGCATCTAGAGCTAGTTTCTTTGCGTTTTCCAGACTTGAAACATTGTTTGCATATAAGAAAATAGGGTTTTCTTTTATGATCCTCTGGTAGGGGCAGGTTCCCTGGAAAATGTCCCACACGTGCTTCGAGTTTTGTATTGTTATGAATCAATATATACTATAAGTATAATAGGAGGACGACGAATATCTGTTTAGGGTGAAAATATCTGGTTACCTACCTCCCACTCAGTACTGAAAACATGAAAACCAAACAAAAACACAGTTGCAATATGGCAGCTATACACGTGGTCAATGCATCACATTGGATGCATCTTAAAACATGAATAGTTGGGATAGCGTATAGTGGGTTAGAATTTGGCAATTTCAGAAATGAAGAGCTTTATGTTATGGCACTAACATTGCTCAACAAGGCAAGTATACCGACATTCTGACGGTCGTCGCCGTTCTGCCGTAACAAGCAGATACATTTTTAACTGATATAGCCGTCGTGGCGTATCACGATCACTCCCCGCAGACGGCTATAGCCGTTGTGTCCAACAACGTGTTAAAAATCTTTCAAAATAAAGTGAACGAACCCTATATTTTTGAAAACAAGAGAAACATATACTTCTGAATGATATAAGAGAAAACTATAAAACTTTCATATAAAAACTTTTTTGAATCTCCCCAAATAAAAAAAGATAAGAGGGGTGGCAAAGTATGAGGAAACACCCTGTACTCATATAGTATCTAATTCTACCATCATGAATTAAAAAGTTCGAGTCAATAAACTTTTATACATCAGTAGCTGAGTGGGAGTACAAGTATACCGTAGAAGATGATGATTCAACATCTTACGCGTTGGATGCCGGAATTTCATGTTGAAATACGAGGACTTCTTGGAAATTATTTCAAATGTGATGAGATAATTGTGGATTTCGGAAAATAAACTGTTAGTTAAGAATGGATGATGGAGCGTCATTATACTGGACATTAATTGTTATCCCAAAGATTTTTTATATTGTCTGTTCTAAAGGAGATTGTTATCGTGATATAAGATATTTATACAGGGAGTCAGCAGAACAAAGAATTGGATCAACTTTGCTGCCCATCTAATACAGGGTGCGGAATAGGAATCAAGTGTTTTTGAAATAATCATAAAGTTATTAGTTTTTATTCTAAGAAAAAATTATTGGTAGTAGAACATAGCTGATAAACCGTTTTGAAATATCTAAGTGCAAAAATTACATCTGGCATATCATGCAGCCGTTCACGAAAAATTGCACTCCACTGTTTCCAGCATGTCTTGCGGTTTATTACAATACATTCCTTGACTCAAACCATTTCACTTTCTTACTTGCCACTTGCCATCAAGGAGCGGTAAACGCTAGAACAACGCGTGGCATATGGCGTGGCATCATTGGCCCATTTTTTTTTTTTTTTTTTTTTGGAGAAGAGGGGGTCACCGCTACAGTAACATCTGTGAACGTTACATTCATATGGTGAATACCTTTTTCATACCTGAATTGCAAAGAAGAGGTGTGGATCTCAAAGATTTGTGGTTCCAGCAAGATGGGGCCACCGCACACACCACCAGAGCATCCGTGGCTGTTCTTCGCCACTTGTTTCCAAATCGTTCAATTTCAAGGTTTGGTGGCATTTCATGACCTCCTCGGTCTCCCGAGTTATCAATTTGTGATTTTTTTCCATGGGGGTAAGTCAAGTCACGTGTTTAAAGGGCCAAGCCCCGTACGTTAGACGCAGAGAAGGAAGCATTCGCCATGGAATCTCTCAAAAATAAACAGAGACATGCTGGAAACAGTGGAGTGCAATTTTCGTGAACGGCTGCATCATATGCCAGATGTAATTTTTGCACTTAGATATTTCAAAATGGTTCATTATCAGCCATGTTCTTCCAATAATTTTTTTAGAGTAAAAACTAATAATTTTATGATTATTTCAAAAACACTTGGTTTTTATGCCCCACCCTGTATTTAAGTAACAGAGAAGTGAAGATAATTTATCAATATTGTGTAATTATAATTATTATGTATTTAAATGGAACTATTCATAGATAAAGTATAATAGTATTGGCTACGATTTACTTTAGGGTAAAGCCGCTAGGTGGCACCCCTATATGTCAATCGAAAGAGCTCGAGGTGAGGAGAAATAATATCCTGGGGCACAACACCCGGAAACGAAAGACAAAAAAAGTTATGGAGAAACAATTTCCCATGTTAAGTGTATGGGAATTTTTCGAAAATTAGGGTACAGCCGCTAGGTGGCACCCCTATATGTCAATCGAAAGGGCTAGAGGTGGGGAGAAATAATGTCCGTGGGCACAACACCCGGAAACGAAAGGCAAAAAAGTTATGGAGGAAACAATTTACCATGTTAAGTCTACGGGAATTTTTCTTTCTCGTTAAAAGTGAATGAAATCTTCCACGTTAGGTTAGGTTAGGCTGACTAGTCAGCTTTATAACTGTTTCTTGCATATGCTAATAGATGGCGCGACTGCTGACTCCGCCTCGCATTTTGATTGGTTGGAGGAATCGAAACAAGAGACGCCATTTCGCGTTTTCCCTCAGTTTTCATCTAGACTTTGCGTGTGTGTTTGTTTTTAAATTGTATTTTATTTTCGTTTGTAGATGGATATGAATTAATAAATAAAATAAACATGTTCCTTTTGATTCCAATGACTTTTAATGAGAAAAATTTTTTTTCGAAGAATTCCCAAATTGTTTCCTGTATAACTTTTTTGCCTTTCGTTTCCGGGTGTTGTGCCCGTGGACATTATTGCTCCCTACCTCGAGCCCTTTCGATTGACATATAGGGGCGCCACCTAGCGGCTGTACCCTAAATTTTCGAAAAATTCCCATACACTTAACATGGGAAATTGTTTTCTCCATAACTTTTTTGTCTTTCTTTTCCGGGTGTTGTGCCCAGGGACATTATTGCTCCCCACCTCGAGCCCTTTCGATTGACATATAGGGGCGCCACCTAGCGGCTGTACCCTAAAGTAAATCCTTACCATAGTATTCAACTCGCGGTAATGGTGATAACTCACTTGTTGATTCAACTTCAACTGAGTGAGTTGTTACATTCATTACCGCTCGTTGAATAATATACTATTAAACCGGATATCAGTTACTGATGAAGCCAGTTATTCTTCAGTCACGGTTATCGGTGTATCCTCCAACACGATACTTTTTAGTACTAAGAGTATAACGGGACTTTCAATTATTGCGAATTGTAGCTGGATTACACAAGAACGCAATAGAGCGCTTATCAAGCGCATTTCTCCCGATAAGTGGAAACGCACCTGCTATACGTCGGACTCCTTCGGGTGTATATCAGTTCACAAAGAGTTGGTAAACAACAGGTGTTCCAACACCATAATACGGACAATTTCCTTTTATACCGCAGAAACAGCAATGCGGGTAACGCACTTCTATATTTCGATCATTTGGTATGCAGTATTCAATTTTTGTGTTCGGCGGTAACAATGCACGGGATTCTTAAGTGTGAGTCATAATTTGGTGGATGTATGCGTAATATTGCAATACTGTGTTATGATGAGATTACAGTATATTGAGAGAACAAAGAAATAATGGATTTTGATTGTTGTATTTGTTATATTACGTGGTGTAAAGGGCCCCACAGACATCGTTCTTTTTCATCAGGTTTGCAACCGATGTCGGTTAAACCGATGAAACGATACCTCCACACACTGTTCGGTTTTCTTTCAGTTTCTCGCAAATTTTTGGACCGTTAAACATGGATAATACTTTAGCATTGGCGGCGGCTTTAGCTATTAAAGTATGAAATACAGCAAGAAAAAACGTTCTAAATGGGTGAAACAGTGGCTTTTAAAAGGAGGCCAATTCTCCCATATAAATCTATTAGAAGAATTGCGTCTGGAACCAGGGGATTGGTACAATTATTTAAGGATGGATGAAGAAACATACTTAGAATTACTTAATTCGGTAGCACCTCTAATAAAAAAAGAGAATATTTGGATGAGACAAAGTATTTCCCTCATGAACGTCTGACAGCTACATTGAGATTCAGAGTAAATTTAATATTAAATAACATCGGAGATAATACGCATCCCTGACGACCTCCTTTTTTGGTTGCTGTTTTACCAGATAGGTTACCATCAATTCTTACACGAGCTGAGCTAGACTCATAGAGTTGCTGTATGAGAAATACTAAGTGGTAAGGGACTCTCATGGAGATAAGGATTTCCCACAGTTTAGGCCACTTTACGTTATCAAACGCCTTAGAATAGTCCACAAAGCAGATAAAAACGGGAAAATAATGCTCTCTGGCTTTTTCAATAATCTGTGTTCTGTTCACGCGTACCGCGTCCTTTTACGAAACCTGCCTGCGCCTGAGAAATTTGCCAGCCAATAAAACCATCCAAACGAGACTGTAAAATATATAGTAGAACTTTGCTTGCATGAGAGATTAACGAAAGTAGGCGATAATTGTCTGGATTTGTCAGCAATAAACCTGGTAAAAACCTGGTTATAAATCACAAATATAAAAGAAAAGCAGAAAAGCATATTAGCTTTATAAATGCTAGGCCGAGTATAATATATTTTATGACTAGCCAGCTCCGTAGCACAGTACCTTTTGAAGTAGATACTAAGTGAGACTAGCGCAATCTGCTATGCCTTGTGGATTATTATTTTGAAGCGAATCTGCTCATACCCATACTGTCAAGTTAATAATTCTGCGATGCCCAGCATGGACGTAATACGACTATTAAATTTAATGCGCATTTATTTTACTTCCAATCTAGATTCCAATATTTTAATTATAGCCTTATTGATTTCAGGCTTACGTGATCCGGAACGCGCTCCTGGCTGCCATACGTTAGAACGCACCTTTAGCTGTCAGGCTGCCAAAGTTTGACAGTGACGGCAGTGACAGATGGTAGAAGGAAAATCGATTAAAATTTGTTGTTATAATATAAGTGTATGAGTGTAGTCACTTGATGAAGTTCAGATAAGTAATTTGGTTGATTATTACTACATCATATATTGCTCAGATATTTTGCTATTTGTCAGATCATGAGTGACTTTTCATAGAGCAACTAATTCCGTGACAGTTCCGTGTTCACAGAAAAAGATACTGTTCTGTGATGCTGTTGAGTTTTGTCACTTGAATAAAGTAGTGGGTCGTGGTAATGGTTGCCATAGTTTGTTGATTAATTACGAGAGGGGATTGTTTTTGAAAAACGCAATAAGCTGGAGACAAAAAAAAACAAGGCATTATTTTTGGGACGTCTTACTAAAATATTTGCAGGTATGTTGTCTTTTGAGTTTGTATTATTAACTAATGTGGTCTGGCTATGATACTTGAAGTGTTTGACAACGTATACTATATATCCGGGTTTTTAAGACGACTTTATATGGTGCTGGGTCTCTGATTTACGTCTACTCTAGGTATATTCGGTCCTGAGGGATTGCAGGGTGATGGTGAACAGAGACAATTCTGTCTTATTTAGGTGTATCTATTTTAACCTTCACTGATCCTCTTTATGTATATACGATATTTATTTTATGGTTGTGGAAACCAAGGTGACTGTCCCCGGGACAAGCCTATCACTTACCGTAGGTGGAGGTGGGTTATGCTCACGCGTTCACATGTACCATACGTTTCCTCTAACCAGCCCTTTTATATGTTGTTTATTGTTTATATTTATTTATTGATCTATTTATGCGCTTAGATACCATGCTTGCTATGCGGTTATGCTTGCTATGCTGTTAAGCTTGCTATGCTGTTATGCTTGCTATGCTGCTATGCTTGCGATGCTATGTTTATATTTTATATACCCAATCCCATCTATCTCCTTTATATGGTTGGTTATATTTATTTATTTATATATTCTGATATTTTACATTTTTCCACATTGTATCCATATTTCTCTCCCTGACGTTGAACAGAGACCTATAGCCCACCATGTATTCTTATTATCATCATTTATCATTTAGACTGTGAATGTTTATAACCATTTCTTTATTATACAATATCAATAACAAGAGCCAGTTTACCACTATTATTAAGACATTTTTGAATCGTATATTTCAACATATCAATACAAATACTTCACCAGTAAAATATATGAAATACAAAGCACTCATGATTTGATAAATACAAGAATCAAGTAATAAAACCATACCATAAACATTCAGCACTCATGATTAATAAATACAAAACAAATGTTAAGAAACAAATAATAAAAAAACAATATCATAACATTTCTCTGTTTTGATTTCATTCTCTCCGAGTTGGTACACATGCATGCTAAAAGAATCTGGTTACCACGGGCACACATACAACATTGGGTTCTAAATTCCACCACTAGACGTCTTGATCACTTTGGCTATTTCTAAATTTGCTATCGGTTTTAACAGTGTCCTGTTGCTCACTACACTACTCTCCACCGGTTTTGATAAAATTTGTATTCTCTGGTGTTATAGTGTGTAATGCTGCCTTAGTTCTGAAAATTGACTGCGGAATAATCAGAAATGTCGAAACTTTATTTCTTTTTATTTTCTCCCAACTTCGTCTTTAGTTGTTTTAGGGATATATGCGTTTTCCATATTTTGGGGAGAGGATAAAGTTGGGAGGATGGGGGAGAGGTTAGCTCCATTTTTTCTAGAGGCCTGTCAGGTGAGCTTGATATAATCACCTGTTTTCAGTAATACTCTGATGAAACTATAAAGTCTTCTTGAACCTACAGACCTCTCAAAGAATATATGTATCTACTTTATGCGAAACGTCAAATTTAAAGGGAAAGTAGTCACGAATTTATCGTTACAAATCGGTCTGCATTTATGCAGAAAACGCGCATACTAAGATCACGATCTCATTGAATTTCAAATCCGCAAGGTTCGTATCGAACCGCTCAAAGCACAGGGTAACCTAAACAAATAGCATGTGCCATGGATGGCTTTCAAGAACTGTAACTTCCAAAGTGTAAAAGATAAGCAAAATATTTTAAAATGGCTAGGAAAAATAAGTTTTTCTTATTAAACGTTTTTTTTCAGGAATTTGACACTCCTTAAACGCTCTACATATTAAACTTTCGATAAATTAAAGTCATGTTACAAATTAATTTGGAAAAGCAGTTATCAAAGTGGCCATGCAAATGGACAAATCGTCAAATGCACGTCGTGAACAGTGCGTTTGGAGATTTTTCCTATTTATGGGGCCTCGGTAGACATATTTATACATACGTATTTGCCATGTAAAACACGGACTCACAATTTCTCGCATAACTCACTTTATTTTCAAACTAAATATATAATATTTCAGAAGGCGATAGTTAAGACCTTAATGAACGACAACTATTATCGATTTTCTCAAAAAGGTTTTTTAATGTGCAAAAAAACTCGCAATGCAAAATCATACATTCTATAAATGCCTGTAATTTAACAACCAAACTCGGTATCAAAAAAAGGCTAAATAGTTGCACAAGCGCAAGCTTTCTTCTTCAATTTGCTCTCTGAGTCATTACTGTAAGTTTAAAGGTATCGTCAGGAGCTTGGAAATGCGAAATTCATTTTTATGGTGACCTTTGGACCTTACCTTTGGACCTTTTGACCTTACCTTTGGATTTTTGGACTTAACTCCCCTCATCTTAGACACACACACAGTGGAGAAAAGGAACAGGCGGCCACGCCTCCTCGCTAAAACGGGAATACGTCTTTTATTGGATTCTCAATTTCTCGCGCTATACCCTAGACTAGACCCTTAACACAAAAAATTTCACCAGCACAAGAAAACTAAAATGACCATTTAGATTAAGGGGCTTCTAAACGGGCAACACTTTTACAGCAATGTGTGGCTGCAATAGTATGGCCGGCAACATTGTCGCCAATAGCGGCCGCACTGTCGAATATTTCTTGTATGGCTCGGCCATATAGCCACATATATCCGGTATTGCCGATACATTTTAATGTGTTGCAAGCACATGGCCGGACGATCGCTTGGCGAACGAAAATACTGCAATATTGCTGTTTTGGTTTTTGTTTGTTGTTGTTTTTGACGAACATTTCAGAGGGTAAAATGGCTTATACTTGGACCAACGAGAGGATTATAGACTCCATTAATGAAATACATTTACATCCTGAGTTGTGGAATGTGGAAAGCGGCATATATATAGAGACAAAAATGCGAAAAAAAAACGGATGGACTGTAATTGCTGAAAAATTTGGCATATCAATTGAGGAGGCATACAAAAAATTTAGAAGCCTGCAAACATACACAAAGAATGAGGAGAAAAAAAGATCAAAAGTGGTAGTTCTGGCGGCGAACCAGTGAAATGGTTCGCCTTCGATGCCATAAGAATCTCCCGTTGCTAAAAACATAGAGTTATCGCTAGTCTTGTCATGACAGGGATTGCTTTTCACATGATTGTATCATTTCTTTTTATTTTTGGTCCAATTGTCCTTAAAAGAAATTCAAAGTCACTCTTAGACATTCTTGAAACGTTTTTGAATAATTTATCATCAAGACATTCCTAAGCTCAAGTTATCTAAAGTTTCACGCCTATTGAGGTAAGGTCGAATCCACAGTCTTCTCTTTTTTTGCTTAATTTTTCTTTTAAAACGATACAAGTCGTTGATACGTGTATAATTCTATCAGCCATTGTAGCTCAATTGTGTAGCTCGTCTATGAACAAGTTTGTGGGCCATACTATTACAGAAAATATTGCCGAGATATATCTTGCCGAGCCAGATGCTGCAATTAAACGTTGTCGTGATGGCCGGGCTATAGTTGCCACATATTGCCCGTTTAGAAGCCCCTTTAGAGAAATAGGCCCACAACAAAAATTTTATTCGCCGCCAACGTACTGATCTTCAAAAATATATCAGTCTACTACGTCCCCACAGCATATTTGACTCAATTTTTTTTAGGGTAATGGTATCAAATAATGTGGATTGGTGAACTTCCTCACTTACTTGGTGTGGAAAGTAAAACATACACACGTAAACATGAATCGAGGTTTATAGAATGAGTAAATACAACAATTTGCTCCAAATGTCGTGTTATCGTTATGAACATTTACAGTGATACCATTATGAATCCGCTGTTTAAACTTCGTATAATTAAACAATTACTGTAGACAGAATGTGATATTCCGTTGTTTTACCGGGAAAAGAGCGCGAATGACTAAACATGGAAAAATGTGTCATCAAAGTAACGTACAAAGTCGTAATGCGGTACTGAATATCGTGTAATATTCTTACGAACCGTACTGAACAGAAGAAGAACAGTCAGCAAATGTAGGTAGCATTTTTTTCTAGGATCTAGGATAGTATGGCTTTAGAAAAAAATATTTATATTTCATAATATTTAGTAGGCTTTCCGATTTAGGTATCTGCCGATTCAAAAATGCGCAAACAAGAAACAAGTCGTTTTATAAAGATGGTAAATGACATATCAGTCGTCTAAATGCAAAACCCGACAAGTCCACGGTAACAAATTTTACAGAAATCAAGAAAAACAGATCAAAGCCTTATTATGAGCCGAAATAATACTAAATCGAGAGTATGATAATATACGATGTTTTAGGATGCTAAGTCTTAACGCCCCAAAATCTAGGACATATAGTTTTTCTAAAATCTGACTTTTAAATTTGGACACGTCGGTTTTTGCATGTTAGGGACTGTGACATGTCGTGTGTTGACTGCTATTTTTGTGCTATGGAATCGGATCAAAATAAATGAAACACTTATCAATTTGGATTATTTTACTGAATATAAAGGAATCTAATCAAACACTGTGCTCAACGACAGAAACTATAAACATAAAGCTAGATACTAGAAAGGATACATTTCAAGGGTTACAAGGTTTAAACATCAAAATCTAAATTTTCTGACAAACAAAATTCTTCAGAACCAGCAAATGCATTTTCACATTTAGCTTCGATCCTCTGCATTAATGTGGACCTAGCTTCTGTTGAAGTAGGCTCTCCAAAATCCGCGTCCAAAGCATTTTTCAAAAAACATGGTTATTTTTATCAATAATGTATCAACACAGCATAAATTAATCTCATTCTCTCAGTAAACTGAAAAACACATGAATTCACCACAACGTATTTTCAGCGACTGGATAAAACAAAAACACACAACGGTCAGAATGCCTCGTGCGATCGACATGTGACTTGCTCCCGTTGTCCGTATTGGCTCCTGTGGACATGTCGGTGTTTGAAATAAAACACCGCTTGGACTTGTCGGTGTTTGCACCTAAGTCTAGTTTTCTTAGCCAAATATCTCATGTCTAATGTCGGGTTTTGTAAGCGAAAAATATGGAAAATGGTAGCGCTGTAGATAATGAACAAAATGGTATATATAAAACTCTATTTTGAAAAATTTGTGACCTGTCGGGTTTTGCATTTAAACGACTGATATACTTTCTGATGTCTTATTACATAACAAGAAATCCTAATGATAAGCTTGCGTTGATTTCGTCTGTCTGTCGTTTTTACTATTTCTATAATTCAGTAAGTACTGATTTATGACTTTTTACAGAAAAAGTTGAGTCACACTAACCTATTCATCAGTGCTTCCAACGCATTTTTTACAGTCCACGCCTATATCGTCTTCTGTTCATTAGATATTGTATACCTATAGAGTATGTTACCATCAAAAGGAGTATGGGTTAGAGGTTAAAGTGGTGAAGTTTTATAAGACACACTAGGAACCGGAATAAGTGTCTGCCATTGAGTATTTGAATAAAAAAAGTTATATACATCAACATGTCAGGCGTTGAGGGGTAGAGTGGCCTATCACCAAACTTCACAAGCTCAGAAAAGTGCTGGTGAAGATTTGTAAATAACAGGAACTATTTCAATGCTATGATCATATTTGTAGTGATATTTCTGTAATAATAGCGAAATGAGTCATATATAGGCCATTTTAGTATTGAAAATACATAAGCTCAGTATTCGGTATTTAAAGTTTTCACCATTGCCGCGGATAGTGAATCCCCATTTCACCTACGGCAGGTGTACTGTACGCGTCAGAAATATAAAAAGTTTTTACATTTTTTGTCCTCCTACCGAGTGCCGACACTACAAAGATCCGTTAATTCTTCAAAAGAAGCCCGACGAGTGGGGTGACCGTTATCCCTTTCGGCATGTTTTATTGCCCTGGCGATAAAGCTGGCACCGTCATTAGTGTAGTCAAAATTGTATATGTCTATGTATAATCAGATATACTGTGTAAGGCTTTCGCGGCCATCGTCCAATGAATTTGTGGTTCTTGGCTTTTTAGGCCGGCGTCTTTTAGTGTTAAAGCTTGGCGTTTCGGCACCACGAGAGGATGGCATCTTCAGAAGCTATTTAACTTCGGCGACTTCCAAAATACTGACGGCTGATGGATCTGCACCTGTATATATTTATACCTGCTAACGGTGACGTGGCCCAACCAGGTAGCGTTGGTAGCCCCGCCCCTTCGCGATATGGTAGTGTCTTTAGCGCCTTTAGGATGGATACCCATGTCCGGTTGACTTTCTGTGTTTCTTCTTTCCTATTGAAATTATTATGATGTTTTTTATTTCGATGGCTTCTCTTTGAAGTCTGGCATGGTATAAAGACGTTGCAGCAAGAACCTGAGTTTCTTCAAACTTGATCCTGTGACTTCCCTCCTTAATCGCATGTTCGGCTACCGCTGATTTGTCCGTATGGCCTAGTCAACAGCTAGCCTTATGTTCTGCAATTCTTGTGTTTATAGATCGCTTCGTTGTTCCTATGTATATGTTAGGAGCAAACACCGATTTCGGCCAATGGACGGAAAATATGGTCAACACGCGTTTTGGCTACTACCATTTTGCCAATGTCCGAATTATCTCTTTCCGACTGTTTAATGTAGCCCGGAACGTGTTTTGGGTCAACTACGATTGCCAAAACGCGTCCTGTTCTACTGCAATTGCCATAACGCGTCGTGGATTTTGTGCGTGTCTCAGCTTGTAAACGATACCTCTGGGCTTTTGGAGCTAGTGTATTCATTTTAGTATTTGATCTTTGTGCGGGTTAAGCTTAATTCAGATACATACGACATCCGACGATACTACGGTACGATACTGTTCTTATTGGTTGAAATATTTTGATTTGACATCATTTTGAGTATTTCAACCAATAGGAAAAGTTTCGTACCGTCTTATGGTCGGATGTCGTGTGCAACTGAATTAGGCTTTAGACAGTAGCTAGAGAGTGCCATAGAAGACCTAAGGTTATGTTTTAATTACGAACTGCAAAAAGTCATAAGTGGTAGCAATGATCGTAGTAATATTTGTACAAGAGAAAGATACGACCAAACACTCACACAGGTAAAGGCGGCAAAAGCTTGTAAAAGTAACGGTGATACAATATCTTCGAAACAAAGACAACGATTGAAAAGGTATGATATTTTAAAAATTGGCTTTATCGAAAAGCTAATTGAAAGGACAGACGAAACAGCCGAACTGCGTTATTTTTGCATGACAGACGAGTTGTTTGACATTATTCATTCCGCTCATGTGGGAGCTGGACATAAGAGATTGTGAGGTATGTTTCTTTCAGTTTTTTTTTTCACGGACCTAAAATCTACAAGTGCTTTTATTTATTTCATTTATGGATTCTAGGCTCAAGAGGAAATATTGTAACACAATACGGCAAATAATTGAGATTTATTTATTCGTAGTAGAATATAGAACGTGTTCTGGCAATTGTAGTTGGCCCAAAATGCATTCTGGGCTACACTGAACAGCCGGAAAGCGATAATTCGGACATTGGCAAAACGGTAGCAGCCAAAACGCGTTTTGACCATATTTTCCGTCCATTGGCCGAAATCGGTGTTTGCTCCTAACATATACACTCCCACATGTGCATGGTATGCGATAAACCCCCGGTGTTGTGACTGGGTCTCTTTTATCCTTCACCGTTCTCAAATATTCCTGTATCTTTCTTGTGGGCTTGTATAGATGGTCTTGACGTTTTCCTTTCGTAACATTTTTCCTATTCTGTCTGTTATTCCAGGCACATAGGGTAGAAGAGCTTTTGCTATCGGTTTAGGTTCTGGTTTTGCCCTATTTCTTCTCATTGTTCTTGTTATTTCCTTTTCTGTGTAACCATTTGCCTTAAGAGCATTTTTTAGATGTTCCAGTCCGGTGTCGAGTTCTTCTGGTTCGCACACTTTTCTAGCCCGTTCTGTCAAAGTTCTAATAATAATTCCGTACTTCTGAGATGGGTGGTGGTTTGATTCTTTATGTAAGTACCGGTCAGTATGAGTATATACCTTGTGTCCTAACCTAACTCCTTTTCTTGTTAGAAGAACATCAAGGAAGGCGAGATTTTTGTTTTCTTCTACCTCCATGGTGAACTTGATGTTTTCATGCACGCTGTTCAGGTGTTCTAGAAATTCTTCGAGCTTTTCTCTGTTTTGATAATTACGGTTTTATCATTACTCAGGTCTACATAATATCGTAACTGTCGACATTGATTGAGACCTGAAATAAATATAAATAGCTCATATATATCTGACTTCTACAATAATAGTATCAATATGAAGCTTCCTAAAATACCGTAAGTATGCCGATCACTGGTTCTCAGTCTAGAACCTCACAATCTTGCACTCTTATTGAAACACTCTTTATATAAATACAAATACAAGAGTGTATGTACTTGAATACATCGACGCACGTATTATTATGAGCAATTTAATTTTTTCGAATTGCAATGAAGCAGTGGGTTGAGATATGTAGAGAATGGTTCCACCGGTGCGTGATTAATAACGCGAGTTGTATTGAACGTTATAATTTTTAGTCGTTGAAATAAGAATCGAGAATTGTATATATATTCTGATTATACTCTGGATATATATGTAGGACTGTAACTGTAATTTCAGTGTAAATGACTAATGACTGGTATTCGCAACATCACTCGTTACACCCTTCAAAAAAAATGGAGTCAAGTTGATTGACTCAGTACTTTCCGCACATAATGATGATACCAGTTCATTATTTTCCCATGGCAAGAAGCTTTAGTCTAAGATCCCTTGCAACCAAATAATTGCCAACTCCCCGCCTAAAATTGTCTTATGCCGCTAGGTCTTTCCTTCACAGGTCAATGGACAGCCTATTCGATACTACAAACTTCTCAGTTTTACAACCCCGCCCCCCCAACCACCTCACTTTCACCCCCACCAAAAAAACTGGTAGGAAATGATCAGGAACCCCTAAAACATCTAAAAACCGAATTTGAGTTGCTTTCATACTTGTCGCGTTATTTGATTATTGCTACGCTGCCACTGACAAGATTTTTTACAAACATACGCGTTTTCCATTCTCACCACGGTAACAATTTAATAGTGTCCACGTTACAAAATACAAAACGATTTAGACCAATAAATTCTCGTATAGTATACAGAAAATTCTAAGTCCCTTAGTTTCCGTAATAGGCTAGGCAATGTTCGGATGCACCTAAAAAGGTGATTTGTGTCGCTAGATCTTCCTTCACAGGTTAGTGGACAGCCTATTATGAGTTCAAGAATTTTTTTAATTTTTCAACCCCCAACCCCCCAACCACCCCAATTTCACCCCCACCCAAAAAAAACGCAGAAAATGATCAGGAACCTCTAAAAAAACGAAGTTTGAGCTGTTTTTATATTTTTAGTTTTTTTATTATTTCTGCGCCGCCATGGCACAATTTATCAAAACCATACGCGTTTTCCATCTTCGCCATGGTAGTAATGCCGTTTCAGAATTTCATTAAAATCAATTCAACAGTTTCCTCGTTACAACGATCTGACGCAATACTCTCGTATGTTTACATCAAAAAAATTCTGTCCTTTGCTTTCTGTAATAGGCAAAGGCAATGTTCGGATGGACCTAAAAAAGTTATTTATGTCGCCAGGTCTTCCTTCACAGGTCAGTGGACAGTCTATTATGAAAGCAACAAATTTTTCAATTTTACAACCCCCCACCCCCCAATCACCCCAATTTCACCCCCACCCAAAAAAAAGTAGAATATAATCAGGGACCCCTAAAACGCCTAAAAATGAAGTTTCAGCAATATTTAATTTTTTTTGTTTTTTGCTAATTACTCCGCCGCCTATGCACCGATTTTCAAAATTATAGGGACATTACCTACTACGACCCCACAGGTGTGGGAAGTAAAACGTGCATATGAAAAAAGATAAATCATTTGAAATTATAGGCACCAACTATATTGATATAGGCTTATTTGGATCGGAAGAAATGACAAAGAGAAAAGGTTTTACATACAGCCTGACAAATGTAGCAATAATCAATAATTATAGTTGATTAACTATGGCCTACTGCTACAAATAAAATAGAAATTGGAAAAATCAAATTTTGAGCGTAATTTTCAAAACAACTAATAGTAATATATATTTATGAAAAGCTTGAATTATTTCCGATTGACTTCAAAAATAATATACAGGGTGTTCCATTTAAAAAAAATATGTGTTTGCTTTATAACTAAAAAATGGTTAGATTAAGAAAACATCAAACTACACCATCCTGGTAACTCTCTATCTTCAAAAATAACCGAGATACCCCCTAAAAGTGCCCAAAATGGGACACCCTGTACATGCATGTATCCTAGATATTGGGATTTTGGTGTCTATAGGGGTGTCCCTGAATTTCCTTGACACGTGATATTCTCGTATCAAAAAAAAGTTCGAACGAAAACTGAGTGGAATTTTTGAGAGTACCATCAGGTCTATGATATGCGTACAAATCATTTGTTTGTTTTAGTTTAACCCTTATATCTCACCCACAATTTTTTTTCAAATAGTATCCCTAATATCTTTAATTTTATATACAAGCTATTTTTTTGTAAAGTGAGGTAAATAAAATAATAATAAAAACAGTTAAAAAGAAAGCTAAATGGGTTTTTCAAGTGTACTGAATGGCATATGCTTTCGAAATATTTTTCTTGTATTTCAAACCCTAAACCTAACCCCCAACTTTTTTTTCAAATAGCACCCCACAGCTTTTGTTACAGAAATGAAGTCATTATTTCATAAAAAATCTTGTTGTGCCTGTATTTCATACACAAAGCAATTTTTGCCAATTTTATATATGTAAGCATACGATAAATAAAACAAGGATTTTTTTGAAGCGTACTACATATTTTCGTAATAAAAAAGGGCAAAATGGACATTTGTTTACGAAAATATGTATCAAATACCCTTTAAAACTCACTTAGTTTTCTTTTTTGTCCGTTTTTTGTTTCAAACAAATACTTATTTGATTTATATTATGCTTATGATTACACGCAAAAAAAAAGTTTTGAGTATTGAATTAACGGTGCCACAAGACTTTTAATGACATCATTTATGTAGGCAAAACCATTAGGGTGCTATTTGAACAAAAAACGTTGAGGGTAAGTTTTAAGGATAGACGTACAAAAAAATGTTTTGAATATATATAATATATAATACCTTCAAAAATTCCACTCAGTTTTCGTTTGAACTTTTTTTTGTTTTGAGAATATTATATGTCAAGGAAATTCAGGGACACCCTGTATATGTACACTATAACTACGAGTATAAAAGTCATTTCTCTTTACCTCAGAGTAACAACTAAACATAGAGATAGTAAACAAACCACTTCAGCATGGCGTGCTCAAAGCCATCAGCTTTTGACACTTCAGCCACCAAACATTGATCAAATGTGACCTCGCAGTGACAGTTCAAATCGTAGACAATGCAACCCATGTTACAAATACTACAACAAACACTATCTCGAGAAACTGTTAAACTACCCTCGAATATAGCACAGCAAGTCCGTAAAGCTTCACTACAGTTACCAACAAATTCGATTCGATTTTACTGATCAAGCATAAAACATGCACAAACAAAACAAACGTTTGACAGTCGAGCACTCGTCGAGCATCTACCGTAAACAAGTGGCATGCGGCGTTGCCAGCTCCTCAAAACTATGCAAGACTTCAGAATTTCCGTTTATGATGAAGAAATATTATGCAGTAACGCAGTAGAGGTCAACATATCTATTGCTTTTGCTGTAATCATTCCTGAACCATCAAAATACCGTCTTTTTTAACGTAGAAGAAATGCTGGATACTGTACAATTATGACGATAGTAAACAATTATGATTGCCGTATGTGGTGGTCAATATGACAACGTAAGAAAAGATGTCGGCCTAGAATTAGTTGTTCACTACCTCTATGTTCAGTTGTTATTCTGAGCTCTTAACAAACGTTACAAGACATGGCCGACTCTACTCACTAGGCCGGAGCATTGAAATATGGCAACAATGCATCGTTGGCCGAGCTTTTGTTTGTTGTGAAGTTATTAGTGTAATCTTCCAGAGTGAAAAATAAGATTGGAAGGTGATTTTTAATGTGTTTCTAATTATTTACCTGCACAAACGAAACTATAAAGATAACAAGATGCCTGCAAAGTGTGTAGTACCAGGTTGCAGCCCAATAGAGGACATACCAAACCATGGCCCAACATAACCTTATTCCAGAGTAAAAAGAACATTGCAAGGTGATTTTTAATGTGTTTCTACTTATTTACCTGCACAAATGAAACTATAAAGATAAAAAGATGCCTGCAAAGTGTGTAGTACCAGGTTGCACTAGCAATTGTGCGTCCAATAAGGGACATAAACAGAAGTGGGTGAAAGGTATTCCTCGGAAGGGCTGGTTATATTTATAAGGATAAAGACAATAATTTACAAACATTTCAAAGGGTAAGACCTATTTTTAAGCACAATGTGTGGTACCTATAATGTTTTCTGGACCTCCCAAATATCACAGAAAAATACAGTTAATAGAACTCATCTGGGCATGCATCTGGGGCATACCTACGAAAAGATTTGATAGTGAAAGAGAATCAAGACCAGCAAGAATGGCTTCACAGTGACCTAATAGTGAATTTTTCTAGCTCAAGTGACAATTTACAAAGTAAATTGAGTGTTCATTTAAGTGGAAGTGGAAGTGGCAGCAGGAAACAGGTTGCGTTTATTTTTATTTTGTAGTGTCTGACTGTGATGAACCAGACATCAGATGTAAGTGGTATTAGTAGTAGTAGTAGTTCTAAAAAGTATTTTTCTTAATTTATTAACCGAGATGAACTCTAATACATATAAAATGTAATAATTATTCTGAAACTATCGGCCAACTATTTGACAGCTAAGCCACGTTGCCACATCTAAGACTCCGGCCTAGTGTAGAGTCGGCCATGTACAAGAAGATTAACAGAATTCTTGAAACGATTATTGGCGCTAGCTACTATGTGGGAGACTTAACGGAATTAACTGAAGAAACAGAGAAGTAGCGCGAGATACGTCCATGACAAATCCTTACCCTGCAAAAACCTAAGACCTGTGTAGCGAGACTTATCTCGCTGCGCGATAAAAACCATCGGTTTACACATTTCTGTGGCCGTTAGATAAGGTTTTGTTTGAGAGATTATCGTTAGGATTGCCATTGGCAGTCGTGTGCGTGAACGACCTCGAATTCTCCAAGGGTGCAAAACCGACCGCAACCGAAGTGCAGACGTAATGCCACTCTGATGTCGGCTACGCCAAGTGCGATGCCTTGATTAAGGTGCACTGACGTTTCGGCGCTCTCTCTGTTTACTTTGGCGATATGCGAGATGGTGTGCAGCCTTTACGATTGTTTGTTAGAGGAGCAGCGAGCCATTCAAAGTTAGAGCAAATTCCGGATTTCAATCGAAGAGAACGGGAGGCATTTAAGAATAATGTTTTTTTTCCGGTTCACGTTTTAGATTTGAAACGCTGCAGGTTGTAGCCGTCGGGAAACAATTCCCCCGGCAGCTGATTCCACAGCGTCGAAGTTCTCCAAAAGAAGGAATGCTTGAGGAGACTGGTTCGGGGAGTAAGGACCTCGACCTGGTAAGGATGAGCTCGCAGAGCTTCTCTGGTGTTCCTGGTTAGGACGGCCTTTGGTGTTATTATCTGGGAGAGCTCACTCGAACATCTTCCGTGATAGAGTCTGTAAAACAGGGATAAGTCAGCCACGCTCCTTCGATGTTCCAGGCTGTGGAGGTCCTTTGTGAGGTTAGGCGTATCGATTAATCTAATTGCTCTTCTCTGGATAGTGTCCAGAAGCTTTAGAGAGTGTTTCGGAGCACATCCCCACACATGGGAGCAATACTCCAGCGATGGTCGGATCTGTGCCTTGTAGAGCAGCAGCAGTTGCTCTGGTGTATACAGCTTCCTACAGCGGAACAAAACTCCAAGCTTCTGGGATGCCGTTTTAGCAATACTGACGACGTGGTCGTGCCAGGACATGTTATTGTTGATGTTGATACCCAAAAGCTTGACGGAAGGTAATTCGACTAAGGGGTGGCCCTCCATTTCCACGGTTGGTAAGCCATCGTGAGACTCCTTTGTAAGAGTTGTTGCCTGAGTTTTTCGTACGTTGAACTGTACTTTATTTGCTAATCCCCACTCGACAATTGTTTTGATATCTGCGTTGATCTGTGAGGCATGCTGCTGTCGCCGACGTACCGTCTCCTGGGATGATAGTGGCTTGCCTGGTAGGTACCATGCACTACACTAACGTTCTGTCATCTGCGAAGCTGTAGATTGGATTGGATGTTATTTCCAGCAACATATAAATATTGGGAAGCAATACTTTGAAAAAGTATTGGTTCGCCATCTATCTACCAAAGCCGGTACCTGAGCGTTTAATTTGAGTATCCGAGCACTGCTCCGGACCCAGATTTGCAATTGAGAACGCAATGAAAAGATCTGTTGGATATTTGCGTAATTTCGTTTTACGAGGGGTGAGGAAAAAGTTGTAAATTTTCGAACATATTTTATATATATACTTCTTTTATTTATCACCATATATCTAAAAAGATCCGGTAGGACTATAAATATAAAGCATTTATAAATCATTTTTTTACTATTATTCTATCTGTTCGCTCTTGTATATATCTACATTTTTTTATTTTTTTTACCATGTGAACTTATAAAAGTTGTCTGCTTTTTGGCTTTTAAATATGCCCGTATTACTTCACAGATTTGTTTCTGAAGTATATGAATGCAATTTATCAAAATGTAAGAACGCATGAAGATCCATACTTCAGAAACAGATCGTGAAGTCCTGTGAAGTTCTCTGCAAAGTGCTAATATCAGCAATCACTAATTCACAGGAAACTACCCTTCTTTTTGGGGTTCCATGAACACTTCTTTGGAGGGGCACCACCAAAACTCCTTTTGAAGAAAGCCAGCCTTCTTTGGGGTGCCACCAGCACTTCTCCGGATAACCATTCTTCTTTGGGGTGCGGATGTAACTTTTTGGAGCACTACCTTCTCTTCGGAAGGGCACCACGAGAACTACTCCCTGGACTTCCCTCCGAAGCTATGTTCTTGTTTTTTGAAAAAATTAAATAAAATATACGTATTTACTGTATTCATGTATACTGAAATAAATCTTTATTAAACCATTGTTGTCCTGTTTTCTTTCCTTGGCGGCTAGCTAGACTCACGCACACACGCACGCACCCATAGGCCCTTGTCTTATGCAATCTGATTGAGCTCCTGGTTGCTATAGGCAATATGTTGGTTGGTGGTTCATCACCAATCAGCGCATTTATTGTTACACATTAGGCATAACCAAGCTTAATTTTCTTCCAGCGCGCAAGTGACCGGTGCCGATTAAGGCACCCCACAGAGTTAACATCTATAGAGGGAGTGTAAACAACAAAATGCACAGTTCGCTGACCAGCCAACATGTAACGGAAATTTTGACAGCTTAAGGGCATTACCAGTAGCGTGCGGCTTTATATTAAAATTGGATGTTCATTAATAGATTCAGATTCAATTATTACTGTGATGTTACAAACTGATACCAATGAGTTGTATTAGTATTTAGCTATACTTAGAGAGTTACCCTTATTATAATTGTAACAGTTGATAATTTATTATTACCATGAAGTATTTTCAAAACATATCTAACAGTGTTCTGAAAGGTAGCCTGTTGGAATGACTGCATCGTATTTTTACTTCAGCAATAAAATATAATAATCGCATTAGGCAATATCCAGTTCTATAAAATTATCATAGATAGATTTTCTGTAAGTAAATGTGGCATACATTTTTGCATTTCACGTCCTCAAATAGTGTAAAAAATGGAATTTGGAAAATTCATGTTGATTGACATGAATGTAATGCGTGCACAAAACATACATTAAACAACCATTATTATTCCTCAAACTGGAGTGAAGTTACTTTTGTTCCCACTTATCCCCATATATTACGCTACTGAAAACTAATACAAAACCTATACTCATCTATGATAAGAAGTGTTCACCGATTCGTCGCTATTACAGCAAACTATGCACTTTTTATGTTGTCTCATCATGCAATTATGACAATATTGTTCATAAATAATTTAATTCACATCACAAATAGTCACAAAGTCAGTCAAATATACACTAAAATCACAAAAATCTCGACACCCGCAATAACCGCAACTACAATGACAGCCACGTGACAGCTTAAGGGCACGCCGATTGTAGGTTGCTAGATTTATGACATATTAGAAGTTATTGCGACATTCCGCTATGAAATTTACCATTTTTGAGATTTGATTAAATCAATACAAATTATCTTCACGTAAATCAGTTACATTGCAAATATATTGGAATGTATAGTTAAATACCTAGTTAAATACTTCGTGTTCAAACTGCGGAAACTGCCAGATTTTGAAGAAACTGGAAGCGGACGAAGAAGAGTGGCAATAGCGCTATAGGTGTTGGCTGGCCAATATTCACATTAGGCTCCCTCTAGAGATGTTAACTCTGTGAGGCACCCTTTTTGTCAACAGGTAAAAATCAAACCGCGCGCGCTCGTGACCGATCACCATCATACCAGTTACGTATGAATCGAGTGACTAAGTTGTTACTCAGAAAAACAATGTAATATTATTCACGAGGCTATTCATGAATATTCACTAGAATATAGTGTCTGAAGCGCTCGATTTTTATTACATTTGACATAGAAATTAGGCGGATATGCACGGTTTTCGAGAATTCACAAATTCGCTTGCCTACCTGAATTACTTGGTGACGCTCGCCAACATAGAAAGTTTACGACACAAATGCGGCTGAATTATTTAAACAATCCAACATGTCACTAATGTCTTAAAATGGCTCGTTTCACCAACGTGTTTTATGTTTTTTGTTGATGACGAATATAGAGTGAGAGTCAACAACAACGAATATTATGGCCAAACGAGAAAGAAAATATTACATTGCTATTTCATATAATTAAGCTATCATCTTAACAGACATGTTGTGAACTCGTAAAATGCATTAAGTCGGAGCTAGAGTATTGCCGACACGAATATTATCAATAGTTTTGAGAACTGTAGCTCGCCATCGTTCGCGATTTACTGTCAGTTCAGTGGTGCTCTTGATACTCATATCTAGCAACTGTTTCGTCGTATCCACCCAGCGTGTAGGGGAACGGCCACGGCGCCGCCCACTCGAGGCGTGACCCTAAACTACAAGTTTCTCCATATTATCGCTTCTGTGAATATGTCCGAAGAATGTAAGCATTCTCATCGACACAATGGAGGATAGTCTCTTTGGATTACCGAGCTCATCCAGTATGGAGACATTAGTTCGATGGGCGGTATAAGGAATTCTCAGCATTCTCCTCCACGTCCGAATTTCAGAAGCATCTATGCGAGCTCGATCTGCCTTTTCAACAGTCCAAGTTTCCGAGCCATATAAAAATATGGAGAACACAAAAAACTGAACCAGCGACATTTTTGTAGCTTTGTGATGTTATGGTCACGCCATACTTTAGTAAGCTTTGTCATGGCCACACGTGCCTGTTGAATGCGCCGTCGAATCTCATTTTCACAGCTACCCGAATTGTCGATCAAAGAACCGAGGTATACAACACTTTGAACTACTTCACAACGGCAATTGACTTTATTTCTCGATGATTATCATGTTCTCTATCTACGATCATAACCTTGGTCTTATTGTAGTTAATAGCAAGACCATACGCTGCACTATGTTGTTCTAAGATGTTTAATAGGGCTACTAGTTCTTCCTGAGAAGCTGCAATAAGAGTTGTATCGTCAGCAAATCTTAAGTTAGATATTTTGCTTCCGCCAATAGTTACACCGCCATTCCAGTTGTCTAATACCTGTCTCATCACAAATTCAGGCTAAATGTTGAACAACATCGGAGATAATACACATTCCTGACGAACTCCTTTTCTGGTTGCAGTTTGACTAGACAGATTACCATCAATTCTTATACGAGCCGAATTAGACTCGTAGAGTTGCTGTATGAGAAACACTAGGTTATAAGGGACTCCCATAGAGATGAGCATTTCCCACAGTTTAGGCCACTTTACGTTATCAAACGCCTTAGAATATTCCACAAAGCAGATAAAAACTGGAAAATAATGCTCTCTGGCTTTTTCAATAATTTGTCTTAAGTTTAAGATCTGTTCACGCGTACCGCGTCATTTTACGAAACCTGCCTGCGCCTGAGAAATTTGCCAGCCAATAAAACCCTCCAAACGGGATTGTAAAATATATAGTAGTATATGTGTAGTCAAAGACATATACAGGGTTATTCACGTTATCCGACACGGAGCATTATGGCTAAAGTATTTGATAAAAAAGAAAATAATAATTTGGGATGGATAGAGACCCATAAAGGCTACATTTTAAAAATATTTTCATGTTATACAGGGTGTCCCAAAAACACGAAATGTATCAAAGTTATGTTTTTTTAAATGGAACACCCCATATATTATTGCATATCCAGATTCCTTGATGAATTCTAGTGTGACTTTATGTATCATACATGGTACCTAAAGCGAACCGTTAAGGTGTAAATCACCATTTTCGGTATAAGTAGATATCAGGAAAAAATTGAATATCGCAGAGATTACAAAATATGAAAGGCTGTGACTTTGCCGTATTACTAAGCATAAAATGCATCAGCTTTGATGAGACTGTCAAATTTAAATTACGTTTATGCTTGGAGAAATCGGTCGATGAATTAAGGAAACTTCGATCAGCGATAACTTGATTATTTCAAATGGGAATGCCTAATTTTTTTTATACGGTTAAACGTAGAATTTGATATGCTTTGTAATGATGTAAGGTTGTAAATATCAATCTCTCGTAGTTTTCATTTAATTTTAAATTTTCAAATAAATCGGCGATTTTCAATTTTCCTACCTATAAGCAACGTAGCAGGCCATGAAATATAAACAAAAATCTGATCAGCTAGAAGAAAATAACTAACTTAGCTAAAAAATACACACTAACTAGACTAAAGGGACAAGATTATAAAAATTCCTTACAACAAATCAACTCTCCCTTAAACTACTGCGATAACATCTCTAAGGCCAAAGAGAAGCTGGAGTATGGCAGTAATAGATATTTTTACTGTCTACTGGCTACCGCAATTTACTATAGGTTAAAAATTTCCAAGGCAATCAAAAACCCTCATATGAAACAGAAACAACCAGCGACTGTTGCTCCAGCACGCAACTATCAATCATATGTAATGGTGTAAAAAAGTACTAATTAGCGTCGAAGTCGATACCTCTGACTGGAGCCCTTCTATTTTTCAATATCTATTAGCAATGTTGCAAAAAAGGAATACTGACAAATCAGATTTAAATTTTCTGCCATTTAAGTTATGTTTTATAATTTGAACAAATTTTAATTCATTCTTCATTTTCTGCGACCTTGCTAATAGGTACTGAAGAATTTTCAGAACTCCAGTCAGAGGTACTTTTGACTTGAGTTTTGACAGAATTGCATAATTTTTTATATCATTAAATGTGAAATTTAATAAACTGCTTACAACATTCTCTAGTAGTTTTTACTTTATTTCAAATTTTTTAATGGTTTTGGAAATTGCCAATCTCTAGTACATTGCAGTAGCAAGTAGGTCGTGAAAAAATCCATTTCTGCCATACTCCAGCTTCTCTTTGACCAAAGACATGTTACCGCCGTTGTTTCTGGTTATACTTTGTTTGTTGTGAGTAATTTTTATAATCTTGTCCCTTTAGTCTAGTTCGTGTGTATTTTTCAGCTAAGTTAGTTGTTTTCTTCTACCTGAACAGGTTTTTGTTTATATTTCATGGCCTGCTACGTTGGTTATAGGTAGGCAAATTGAAAAACGCCGATTTGTTTGAAAATTTAAAATTAAATGAAAACTACCAGAGATTGATATGCACAACCTTATATCATTAGAAAGGTTATCAAATTCTACTTTTAACCGTATAAAACAAATTAGGCATTCCCATTTGAAAAAATCAAGTTATCACTGATCGAAGTTTCCTTAATTCATCGACCGATTTCTCCAAGCATAAACGTAATTTAAATTTGACAGTCTTATCAAAGCTGACGCATTTTATGCTTAGTAATACGGCAAAGTTACAGCCTTCCAAATTTTATAATCTCTGCGATATTCAATTTTTTCCTGATATCTATTTATACCGAAAATGGTGATTTACACCTAAACGGTTCGCTTTAAGTCCCATGTATGATACATAAAGTCACAATAGAATTCATCAAGGAATCTGAATATGCAATAATATACGGGGTGTTCCATTTAAAAAAACATAACTTTGATACATTTCATGCTTTTGGGACACCCTGTATAACATGAAAATATTTTTAAAATGTAGCCTTTATGAGTCTCTATCCATCCCAAATTATTATTTTCTTTTTTATCAAATACTTTAGCCATAATGCTCCGTGTCGAATAACGTGAATAACCCTGTATATTTAAAGGGACAAAATTAAAATGTTAGAATCTCATTGAAGGTTTTCCAAATATGGGATACCGCGGTATTTCTTGGGCTAGGTTTGCAGGCTGTTTTGCGTACTTGAAAATGCGTAGGTAGTACAAAGTCAATCTACTTGACACGGCGTTATTTTTTTCTCTCTTATGGACACCCAATGTTAGAGGTAATTAACATTAACAATGCACAATGCCACAGGAAAAAAACAGCAATAAATGACTACAAGCCATTGTTTTATTTAAAGTTTTTGCGTGTTTATTATGGGCGCAGGATAGTTGAAAACGGAAGTGACACCCGAATAGGGTAAACACAACGAGCTTTATGTGAACAGGAATTTTCTTCAATGTCAGATTACGTCAGTCAAGTAAACAGAATGGAATTTGAGGCGTGTGAAAATTTTCTTAGTACGATTTTCAATAATGTTATGACGATATAGTTGCGTTATCAGTTTGTACCCAAACTATAGACCGAAGTGTACCAAAATATGTAATAATATCTGATGAGAGAATAATAAATGCTATATTTCAGACTAAAAATGAATAAATGCATTATATTTATTTTTATTACTTCATCGACGATGCAGCTCACATAACAAACAGTTGCAGTAAGTGTATGAGTATTTTTTCAATATTTCAAAGGCATTCGATCAACTGTGGCATGCAGCTCTCCTAAACAAGCTCCCGTCTTATGGGCGCCCTGTTAAGCTTTGCGGTTGGCTCGCAACTTCCTCTGAGGTCGGAAAATCTCTGTCGTGGTAGACGGCTTTTCCTCTTATTTCCATAGCATCAATGCCTGGGTTCCGCAGAGATTGGTATTGGCTCCGACATTGTTTCTGCTTCATATTAATGATCTACTCTCTAGCGCTACAAACCCAATCCACAGTTTTGCGGATGACAGTACGCTGCATGCAGGCATTATGAGCAATAGACCGATCTCTGCGGTCGAGCTGGAACGCAGAAGACTGGCAGTGGCAGCTTCACTTTATTCAAAGGATCTCGATACCATTACCGCTTGGGGGCTTACGAATATGGTTAAATTTAATGCCTCCACGACCCAGTATTGTACGCTATCAAACAAGAAGCGCCCAAGCCAACACCAGGTTCTAATGAACAACCAGGCTCTGTCAAGGAGTCACTCATTCGAGCTGTTAGGAGTCAACATTACAGAAAATCTGATCTGACACGAACACGTCGCGTCAATTGCAACAACTGCTGGTAAAAAGCTTGGGTACCTATTTAGAGCCAGAAAGTACTTCTGACCATGTAACCTCCTCACGCTATATAAAGCCCAGATAAGACCTTGCCTGGAGTATTGCTTTCATGTCTGGGGAGCTGCTGCCCCTACTACCCTGTCTATACTAGATGCCGTCCAGAGAAGGGCAATTCGACTAATTGGCGATCCGGCCTTAACGTGCCACCTTCAGTCACTTTCTCACCGGCGTGTTGTTGGTGACCTCTCACTCTCCTACCGATATTCCAACGGAATCTGCTCCTCTGAGCTATCCTCTATCGTTCCGCCGCTCACTGCTCCTATCAGACGTACCCGTGCGACCGCTGCATCTCATCCTAAGACGGTCGTTCTTCATACATCAAGAACTGAGCGGTACAACCGCACATTTATTCCCAGGGTGTCCAAGGCTTGGAATGGACTGCCAGAAGATGTATTTATTGGGCCTGCGGGTATTGGCCCATTCAAATCTCGCGTTAACAGACTTCCCCTAACATAACCCTTTCACAGCAGCCACGGTACACTGGTATTTAGGCTCTGCCTGCATGCTCTGCTCAGTTATAAAAAAAAAGTTGCAGTAAGTATATGAGTATGGCCATCTGTGGAAAGAAATAGTTGGTCGAATAATCGACTCTCGTTGTCCAAAGAAAGTTTTTAAAAAAATATGAATACCGCAATATAGAAGACATATTTCTGATAGATACGATTACCGAAAAATTGCTTTCTCTCTCACAAAATATTTATATATAATTGTCCAAAATGGCTTTATTATCAAAACAGGTCCAAATACTTTAATCTTCATGATTGTCTTATGGAGAGTGACATTATTGCTCTTTTCTGGATAGTGTCCAGAAGCTTTAGAGAGTGCTTCGGAGCGCATCCCCACACATGGGAGCAATACTCCAGTGATGGTCGGATCTGTGCCTTGTACAGCAGCAGCAGTTGCTCTGGTGTATACATCGTGAGACTTGTTTGTAAGTGTTGTTGCCTGAGTTTTTTGTACGTTGAACTGTACTTTATTTGCTAATCCCCACTCGACAATTGTTTTGATATCTGCGTTGATCTGTGAAGCATGCTGCTGTCGCCCAAGCAGAACGAATAATTCAGCTTCAGCTTTTGTTTTTTGAAGTTAATGATTTTGAATCTCAAGTGCACAGTCTGACTCACATTTTGGATCTATCAACAATTCAAATGCAACGTGCAACCCTATGTGTACTTTGAGATTTCAGAATCACCGACCTAGTCAGGAGAGTGGTTCGCAAAATCCAAAAGCCGCTTTCAAAAAAAAAAAAATCTAAAAAAAATCCGACATACCTCCATACGCTTAAAACAACCTTATCATCCGTTAAACGAATGAAGGTAACGCGGCTCTGGTTCCAACAGTCGCGGTCTAGTGCAGGGAAGGGCAGATGTGCAGACCGTTGGCGCGTGACCCTCTGTACGCCCTACGCCAGTGGCGTTCGCATACTTTTTTCAGACACTTCACTTATTTCTATCTGAATAATTTCACTGCCAGCTTCTAATTAAGTTTGTTAAATATAATGATGTCCCCAAAACAACAGTTCGGGTCATCATCTTTGCAATAAAAAATACGAAATCCAACAAAACATGCAAAACTGTTAGCCATCCGCAGTAAATAGGAAAAATGGGAAGAGATATTTTCTGTACATCTGTTTATTGTTCATTAAAATAAACACAATAATATTCCATACAAAATAATGACATGTAATAATGTGCAAGTCGATATCATATCTGCAGATTAAGTGAGGATTGAACTAATAATACAGGTATCACATCTAGGCTTGGAAGTCTGTTTCGTAATAGTCTATTGCTCACTCTCACATATCATGTGCAGAATATTAAGTATATAACTTAAATTAAAATACAAAAACAAAATTACTAATATATACTAACTATACTTACTAACCTTTACGGAATTAGTGAACGAAACGCAGAAAAATATGCAGTATAAAGTTAAATGTTGAATTTTTCCTCATTGTTTTGTATAAATGTTGTAATTTATTTTTATATAAGCGAAATTTCCACATGAATTTTAAATCTTTTGTACAAAATTAAACAAATTTTTGAAGGAATAAATAATTTCGTTGCAGGCAGTATGATGGTTTAATGGAAAAATCATTTCTGAAATTCCATTTATTCATGAACCAGATTTGTAACTTGCCTCCTTTCCACCAGATGCGCAACTTCTGTTTAATAAAATAAAGATAATTTTTCTGTGTGTAAGCTACAATGCAGTGAAACGATTTTTATTTTTTTAAGGAGAGTATAAGCTTCTGGCAAAAAAAGGCAGGAGAAAATATTTATTATATAAGATTATAAAAGTGATTTTTATTTTGAGAAATATCAGTGGCGTATCATTTTTTTTTTGTCGTCAGAATTATTAAGTTCAAACATCACATCTCCGCTATTGGTTGTTGGTGGGTCTTGATATTATCACAAATTGTAGTTGCTTATAATATAAAGGCGTATACCAGATTTGGTTCAATTATCTCAGCTGACTGCGATACTGTGGGAAAAAACATGTTTTTTTTCGACAACTTCAAACCTTGTATCTCAAAAACGAAGCCGTCCCAGAACCATGTCTATATGGAATTTTCACCCTAAAATAAGGTTCTCTATCAAGTGTTGTCCTGCTACTAAAAAGTGGTCCAATCGTATAGGTACTTTCCATCGCCCTGTCTATAAAATTATTTGTTAAGTCGATAAACGGTCATAGTAAATATAGAAATTACCTACTTTTTACCTCTAAGCCCGGTAGTAGCGAACTTTGTAATGGAGAAGGTCGAACAGGCAGCCTTGAAGAGCGCTCAATACAAGCCCAAGATATGGCTCAGATACGTTATTTGGAATCACGGAAGAGAAAAGCTAGAGGAATTTCTACACCTGAACAGCGTGCATGAAAACATCAAGTTTACCATGGAGGTAGAAGAAGACAAAACAATCGCCTTCCTTGATGTTCTTCTAACAAGAAAAGGAGTTACATTAGGACACAAGGTATATAGAAAGCCAACTCATACTGACCGGTACTTACATAAAGAATCAAACCACCACCTATCTGAGAAGTACGGAATTATTAGGAACTAGAAGACAGAACGGGCTAAAAAAGTGTGAGAACCAGAAGAACTTAACACCGAACTGGAACACCTAAAGAATGCTCTTAAGGCAAATGGTTACACAGAAAAGGAAATAACAAGAACAATGAGAAGAAATAGGGCAAAACCAGAACCTAACCCGATAGCAAAAGCTTTTCTACCCTATGTGCCTGGAATAACAGACAGAATAGGAAAAATGTTAGGAAAGGAAAACGTCAAGACCAACTGCAAGCCAACAAGAAAGATACAGGAATATTTGAGAACGGTGAAGGATAAAAGAGACCCACTCACAACACCGGGGGTTTATCGCATACCATGCACATGTGGGAGTGTATACATAGGAACAACGAAGCGATCTATAAACACAAGAATTGCAGAACAGGCTAGCTGTCGACTAGGCCACACGGACAAATCAGCGGTAGCCGAACATGCGATTAAGGAGGGAAGTCACAGGATCAAGTTTGAAGAAACTCAGGTTCTTGCCGCAACGTCTTCGTACCATGCCAGACTTCACAGAGAAGCCATCGAAATACAAAAACATCATAATAATTTCAATTTAGTACACAAAAAATTTAGGAAAATTAAAATAATATTTTTATATAAATAAATTATAACAAGAAGAAACACAGAAAGTCAACCGGACATGGACACCCATCCTAGAGGACCTGAAGACACTACCATATCGCGAAGGGGCGGGGCTACCAACGCTACCTGGTTGGGCCACGTCACCATTAGCAGGTATAAATACAAGTGCAGATCCACCAGACGTCAGTATTTTGGAAGTCGCCGAAGTGAAATAGCTTCTGAAGATGCCATCATCCACTCGTGGTGGCGAAACGTCAAGCTTTAACGCTAAACGACGCCGGTCTAAAAACCCAAGAACCACAAATTCATTGTGGCTGTAGCCTGATATTTCGTGGTCTGTCTATATAAAAACTATCTATTCCCTTTTGACATCGAGGTAGAATCCCATGGAGGCGCGATAACGTGGCTGAAAGCAAGTGCAGGTTGGCCATATTGATTCGACACTTATGTCAAACAGCTGACGTTTCTTTGACAATTTCGTGTTTGCTTTTTTTGAGTGTTCTTACTGAGATTTTTAGTTATTTTTAAGTGATATTCTAGTGAATTCGTGAAGGAAATAATGGGTTCATGTGCTTATCGTAGTTGCTCTATCAGAGATGGCACGGATAAGAAGAAATCGACAGGAATTACATTTCATAGGTGTATGTATGCAGAAAAATAACAATGTACAGGACCGCATTTGTAATCTTTATCTCAATAAAGTGTAACGTATCGCAGCAATAATACAATTGTATTATTCAATTGATGATGAATGTCGTCTCTACAAAGCCTGTTTTTTTCATATACTTAACTATGAATTTCGCATTAGATTGAAAAATCAACCCAATACTTCATATTTAAATCATCATTGTAATGAATTTTCAAAATTATTTAGATAAGAAAGTAATCCGGCTCTGGCGAGGCGTCCATATTGTTACCACACTTGGCCACGCCTCCTGCTACTGTTTTTGTTATGCGAAATTGAACCCTATAGCCTCTCCTTGGGATTCTACCTCGATGCCTTTTGACGACAGCCACTGGCCGACACGTCCTGTCATATCGCTCCCGTGCGTAAATCTCACCCTTCTCCCTCCCCGCACCCCAATGCAACTGAAGGGCAATTACCGCGGGCATCCGGTTTGAATTTGTGGAGTTGTAGAGCACTTATTACACGTGCATGGCGGGCAATAGTGCTACACAAAACACAAATGTGACAAAGGGGTAGTGTCGTCATATTTGCGAATACAATGGTGTTATGCAAAAAATGCGTTTGCACGTAAAGGTGCACGTCTTCCGCCAACATTGTTTCAGAGAATCGGTAGGATGGTCTATTCCAGGAGTTCCCAACCAGTGCGCCGCGGCGCAAAAAGCAAATTGAAGAAGAAAGCTTGCGCTTTGTCACCTATTTGGCCTTTTTTTGATATCGTGTTTGGTTGTTAAATTACAGACATTTAAATGATGTATGATTTTGCATTGCGAGTTTTTTGCACATTAAAAAACTTTTTTGAGAAAATCGCAAATAGTCGTCATTCACTAAGGTCTACTATCTATCTATCACCTGAAATACTGTGTATATAGTTTGATAAATAAGTGAGTTCTGTTCGAAATGGGAGTCCGTGTTTTAACATGGCAAATACATAATTATGTATAACTGTATACACAAGCCCCTTAATGTTGGTTCAAGCAACATGTTTCAAACTCATCTAATTTTAAAATAGGTGTTGAAGTTTAACAATACTTCATTAAAAGTATGTAAAAGTATGAGCCTAATATTTATTTGTGCGGAAATACCGATAATTCAGTCGCATTGGAAATTTCACGTAAAACATATTCATGAAACGATTTTTTTGAAGCTCACATTGATGCACCAAACCGGAAAAAAGTTTTGGTAATTTAAAAAATGAGTTCAATGTGCCGTAAATGGCGCCCTTTATTCATGATAGCAAAACCGTTGTTGAATTTGGATTTTTCGTCTTAAGAAACTGATCGATACGTAATTTTAGATCGTTGTGCCATTTCATTGCAAAACAATTGAGAAAAAATGAAAATAAAAGTAGAACTTTGACACCCTGTATCATAAAAATTAAGCATTTTGAGGCTTCATTTCATGTTTCTCTCAATCTCAATGTTCAGAGAAAAGTGAGGTCTATCTGATGAATTTCTAGGGTTTTTAGGCCGGCGTCGTTTAGCGTTAAAGCTTGACGTTTCGCCACCACGAGTGGATGGCATCTTCAGAAGCTATTTCACTTCGGCGACTTCCAAAATATTGACGGCTGGTGGATCTGCACCTGTATTTATACCTGCTAATGGTGACGTGGCTCAACCAGGTAGCGTTGGTAGCCCCGCCCCTTCGCGATATGGTAGTGTCTTCAGGTCCTTTAGGATGGGTATCCATGTCCGGTTGACTTTCTGTGTTTCTTCTTTCCTATTGAAATTATTATGATGTTTTTGTATCTCGATGACTTCTCGTGAAGTCTGGCATGGTACGAAGACGTTGCGGCAAGAACTTGAGTTTCTTCAAACTTGATCCTGTGACTTCCCTCCTTAATCGCATGTTCGGCTACCGCTGATTTGTCCGTATGGCCTAGTCGACAGCTAGCCTTATGCTCCGCAGTTCTTGTGTTTATAGATTGCTTCGTTGTTCCTATGTATACACTCCCACATGACGTGCATGGTATGCGATAAACCCCCGGTGTTGTGAGTAGGTCTCTTTTATCCTTCACCGTTCTCAAATATTACTGTATCTTTCTTGTGGGCTTGTAGATGGTCTTGACGTTTTCTTTTCGTAATATTTTTCCTATTCTGTCTGTTTTGCCCTATTTCTTCTCAGTGTTCTTGTTATTTCCTTTTCTGTGTAACCATTTGCCTTAAGAGCATTCTTTAGATGTTCCAGTTCGGTGTCGAGTTCTTCTGGTTCGCACACTTTTCTAGCCCGTTCTGTCAAAGTTGGTTTGATTCTTTATGTAAGTACCGATCAGTATGAGTTGGCTTTCTATATACCAATAACCACAAATTCATTGGACGATGGCCGCGAAAGCCTTACACAGTATATGAGATCTATCTGTCTGTATTATTGTAGACAAACAGGTACGTTTGGAAGTCCTATAATGACTATGACCATAATAAGTTTACAGTATGCGTTAGCCTAAAAGCGGATAACTGTGTTTTTTTGTGACCGACTGACTGCAAAGATCATTGTACTTTTATCGTACACTGTTAAAAGTGCCATTAAAAAATTTCAGGACAACGGCCATTTAATGATAAAATTGATATTTACCTGTTATTAAATAACAATTATTAGACTTGAGTTTCTTAAGAGAAATAAATTATGATCCCATATCGTGCGTATGACGGAGATTTATAGCATGAATACAATCAACTATAACTAAACACCAAACTTTACTGTTAGCTGAACATACGATGATTTTAAAAAATTTTATAAATTCCTAATAGTGCATTTAGTGCACTATTATTCTAGTTCTAACTTTAAAGACGTTTTGAAATCACTGAAGATCAAAATATATGATCGCGGTATTATTTATACGGAACCAAACGTCGTGTATGCGAAAATGCCAAGATCAAGTACAAGTTATACAGGGTTACTGGTAACTCGACCACTTTCCTGCAAGAGGTGATAGAGGGACTCAAATGTAATAGATTTAACCCCCCATATGTAATTCCGAAAACCGATAGTTTTCGAGATAATTAACATTTAATGTTTTTCAACCAAATGTCCAAATTTCCACACTAGATCCTAAACTAAGGAAAAAACCTGTTGTTGATTCTGATAATTTTTATTTTAGTATTTAACTAACACATACACAAAGTAACTTAGTATTAAAATGTTTCAAAATACTAAACAGTTCCAAACTAAATACAAATATTTAAAAAATAATCAACAAAATTTTTACATTCACCGTGAAAGAAAATTATCTAGCTCAAAAAAAATTACACAAACGGTTGAACAAATCGCTAAAAAATCTTTCCTACCTAATAACCTTTTAATTAAATCCACTCAAAGTTTCTAGAGATCTTGCTTAATGTGTTGCCCTTGATTTCGGATCAAGTACGGATCCGCTTCCTCACTTCGGTTTTTGTAACTCGTGTTGAAAAATTCGTTTCATCTCCTCCGCCGCATTGATAATTTTTTGCCTTAGTTCGTCAGCGGTTTTAACTGGAGTCTCGTAAACCAATGCCTTCATGTGACCCTAGACGTAAAAATCAAGAGGTGTCAGATCTGGGCTCCGCGCAGGCCATGGGATTGGTTCACCCCTCCCTATCCATTTGTTCGGGTATGTGTTTTACAACTGCCGAATTGTGATACGATAATGTGCTGGACAACCATCATGCTGGAATATCATGTTGTTGATGATTCTGTATTATGTTGATAAATTTTGTTAAATAGTTACTTGTTGTTGTACTGTCATTCTTGTCCTTGGAATAGGCCATCAGATAAGGAAGTTTTTATAATAATTTGTTTGACTGGTTGTGTATCTTTTTTTGAGCTAGACAATTTTCTTTCGCGGTGAATGTAAAAATATTGTTCTTTATTTTTTAAATAATTGTATGTAGTTTGAAACTGTTTAGTATTTTTACACATTTAAATACTAAATTAGATTTGCGTATGTGTCAGAAAAAAACTAAATTGGAAATTACTAAAATCGACAGCAGGGTTTTTTCTAAATTTGGTATGTAGTGTGGAAATATGGACATATCGTTGAAAAACATTAAATGTTAATTATCTCGAAAACTATCGGTTTTCGGAATTACATATGGGGGGTTAAATCTATTGCATTTGAGTCCCTCTATCGCTTCCTACAGGAAAGTGGTCGAGTTACCAGTAACCCTGTATAGTACTTGAAGTTTACAAAGTAACAATTTTTACAACCCTTACTCTAGGTACAAATTATTTTATCTACAAATCGGTTCTCTGTCTTCCGGTTTCGTCGTAATGATCTAACAAAAAATATTCCCACGTAATTAGTTCAATATTTTAATGTAAAGTTGATTCAACACAGTCTCGATTCAAGCTAAGAATTATTATGGCCGCCTCGTCGTGATTTGTTAATCGCTGATCGCGAACAAAAAATCCCACATTCTGCAACAACGCAAGGTTGTGCATTTGAAAAAAGTTTCTTGTACACAAGACTCATTGCTATCAATGCCATACACGTAACACGGTTATTTATGGGAACTTCTGTTTTGTTTTTCTTCTCTGTAGCGTTAAAAATTTGTACCTCGTTTCTTGTGAATGTATCAAAATTATTTTATATATTTACTCGGATTACTACTTTGATTGAATTGTGGATGTTTAAGACGTTAGTTTCCAATTACTTACAGGTTGTATAGTTGTATGACAATAACAAAATGTTCTTTTAACTTCCCACACCGATAGGTGATTGCGAAAATTTTCGATTTTGAGATAATACGCTTTTTGGACGTCTTATGAGTGAAAACCCACGTCACTCATTTCCGTCGGTCTGGCTCTCGGTCTGTTTGTCTCTCTGTTGGCGTTTTTCTAGCCTCGTAATCTCGGTAACAGCTGGAAGGATTGTGATGAAATTTGGGCAGCGATATGCTGTGGGATCGTAGTAGGTAATGTTCCTATAATTTTGAGAATCTGTGCATGAGCGACGAATCATTTTTTACTTTTTTTGGGTGGGGGTGAAATTGGGGGGGTTGGGAGTGGGGCACTGGGGGGGTTGCAAAACTGAAAATTTTCTTCTATTCATAATAGGGTGTCCACTAACATGTGAAAGAAAAACCTGGCGTTATAATACAATTTTTTAGGAAGGAGGGAATTTTCTGATGTATGTATATGTTAAGAGGAAACACCGATTTCGGCCAATGGACGAAAAATATGGCCAAAATGCGTTTTGGCTGCTACCATTTTACCAATGTCCGAATTATCGCTTTCCGACTGTTTAATGTAGCCCAGAACGTGTTTTGGCTCAATTACGATTGCCAAAACGCGTCCTGTTCTACTGCGATTGTCATAACGTGTCGTGGATTTTGTGTCTCAGCTTGTAAACGATACCTCTGGAACTAGTGTATTCATTTAGTATTTGATCTTTGTGCGGGTTAGACATTAGCTAGAGAGTGCCATGGAAGACCTAAGGTTATATTTTAATGACGAACTGCCGAAAGTCATAAGTGGTAGCAATGATCGTAGTACCTAATATTTGTACAAGAGAAAGATACGACCAAACACTCACAGAGGTAAAGGCGGCAAAAGCTTGTAAAAGTAACGGTGACAAATATCTTCGACACAAAGACAAGGATTGAAAAGGTATGATATTTTAAAAATTGGCTATATTGGAAAGCTAATTGAAAGGACAGACGAAACAGCCGAACTGCATTATTTTTGCATGACCCACAAGTTATTTGACATTATTCATTCCGCTCATGTGGGAGCTGGACATAAGAGATTGTGAGGTATGTTTCCTTCAGTTTTTTTTTTCACGGACCTAAGATCTGCAAGTGCTTTTATTCATTTTAGTTATGGATTCTAAGCTCAGAGGAAATATTGTAACACAACACGGCAAATAATTGAGATTTATTTATTCGTAGTAGAATATAGAACGTGTTCTGGCAGTCGTAGTTGACCCAAAACGCGTCTGGGCCACATTGAACAGCCGGAAAGCGATAATTCGGACATTGGCAAAACGGTAGCAGCCAAAACGCGTTTTGACCATATTTTCCGTCCATTGGCCGAAATCGGTGTTTGCTCCTAACATATACATGTGAGTATTGCTTCTGATCGTTCTGTATTGTCGAGTGTATTGTGTAACGTCGAAACTATTGGGTTGGTTTTAGTTAAGTTTTTACACAGTATTATTACGGTGTCGAAGACGGAAAACGGTTAGGATTCTAAGAAATTGTGTCAGTGGCGGCGCAGCAATAATAAAAAACAAAGAATATAAAAACAGCTCAAACTTCGATTTTAGGCGTTTAAGTAACAACCATAGGATAAGTTTCAGAAATTACACTGAAATAAAAAATGTTTATCAACAATTTTGTTCGGTCCGAATTTTTGAAATGAAGTTTGTTTTTTAAAGTATGTTTCATCATCACCATAGTCACAATGGCTTAACACAGACATTGTGAACTCGTAAAATGCATTTACACATTTTACGAGTTTCTCTTGGGATATCTTTAAGATCTTTAATGCAGTAGTTTCCCATTTGCTTTCTGCATCTTCATGCTGTTGACCAGATGGTATCTACTGGTTCATCCGCCTTTAGGGGCAATTTCTCACCCCAAGGACAAGAAGGTGTCCTGACTCTTCTCAACTCGTCCACCCGAAGCTGTTGGTTGAGAAGAGGTTACTGCTTATATACCGACAGTAGTTTCGTGTTCCTTTTAGTCGCCTTTTACGACACGTAGGATATACGCTGGGAGATATTCTAAGCCGCCCCCACACGGGCAAAAGTATGCTCAGCGAAGTTAATTTTGCTGTATGTTCATGAACCACCTTTTATTTTATACGTCGGAAGGTGAGGATGACTACATATGTTATTTTTTTATGAGTTAATTTTGAAACTTGATTTGAAGGCGAAGCGCCGAATGTATGTATGTATTTTCTAAATAACTTTTCGGAATATTTGTTTAACTGCGTTCATTGGAAATCCGGAATGTGAAATGCCTTGGCTGTTGTGCCAAAGACTAAAAAATACGATGACTGAATTTTATTTATCATGTAACTGTAACTATCAGCTTTTCACATAAAATAAAACTTTATGTACATGTGATGGATTAGAAATAGATTCTAAGTTTTATAGAAATGATCCGAAATGTTTGCATTTTTATCAAACTTATCGGATGTATTTTTGTTTTCATAACGATTGGAATATAATAACAAGGTTCCGCACTTTCAGTATTATTACCTTTTAACCCTAGAATACTAACCTTATTCTTATACCTATTACTACTAACCTTCGTAAAATTTACTACTTGAGAAAGGATCACAGTTTAAAAAAAAACGTTTTTATCGTTTATTAACTTTTACTGAAAATTGTTCATAATAAGAATATTTCTGAATACAAATATTAATAATAACAAGAAAAATTCCATTTTTGAACTCCAACATACACAGCAAAGAGCAGAGATTCTCCGCAAAAGGACCTTTGGCAGTGCTCACATTAGCGTGTCGCCATTCTAAGTTTTTTGAAGGGCAGTGTTGGCACCTTCACTCTTGTTTAGACTAGGAGTGGCTCTATCCTCTGATCCATCTTGGTTTAATATATTCTCAATAATTAATCTTAGTGAGCGGGTTAAAGTTGTTGTACCAACCATGGTTTTATTAGCTGGTTTTATGATAAATACATAATTTTTTTTTCTCGAGATGGTTCCTAGCTCTTTGTTTGTTGGTTGTGATTACACACAATCCATGAATTCAGACTCAGATGGACTAAAGGCTTCTTGAACACTATATTCGCTCTCGGAACCACTATCCAACGCACTCTATTTTCCTCATTTTCACCGGGCAATAATCTTGCTAAACCTTGTTACGCCTCTAATGGTAATTATCTTTGTCATATCCCATTTGTTAGCTTCCATAATGCTATATTTTGAAAAAACTTAGAAACTAACGATATTGACAAAAAATAATCAAAATAACGCTAAACTGGTCTTATGTTTAAATATAACATTTATACTAACCTTCGTAAAATTTACGACGCCGTTGTCCAAATAAAACTATTCCAGTTACTATCAAATGCACTTTGGGTCACTAACTTACTCACACCGATGTAATGGAAGATTAGGCGAGCGTACAAGGTCAGGGGCTAAGCCGCGTCGATAAAATTGCAGATTAAACTATGTAAGTCTCGTCATAAAATTTACGATGGTTAGTATTCTAGGGTTAATAAAACAAATAGAGATGTTTCTTATGTTTTCTGTTATTCAATAAAACCGGGTGTCAAATGTTAGTAAGGTCTGTGAAGTTAGCCAAGACCCAAGACTAGTCTGGAGAATGAAAAAAAAACATAGTATAAGATTTTCAATCGTTTTACCAAAAAAATAATTTTCCATCTTTGGCTACCGACAAAACACTTTGGGCTAAATTCACGTATAATATCAAATTTTAAAGTTTTCCAGATTCTTGGAAATTATGACCTTACGTCTATTTTACGATTTAACATAGGTTTTGCCTGGGTTTTTGCACCATTTTCACTTTCCGCCTTAAACGACGAATAAAGAAAATTATTCGATGCTACCTCATATTAATTTGGAGGGGGGACGCGTGAATTTGATTAATTTTGTTTACCCTTATTGAGGCTAATCGGCATTTTACATACAAAGCGTTTCATAAATTTACTTTCTTTTTTCTTTTCTTTTCTTTCTTTTTACTTCCCACACCGATAGGTGAGGAGACCGGAGACCTCTGCTGAGGTCTTAATAAACTAAGTAATTCTTATAAGCCATAAGAAACAAAAAGACAGAACCATAAATAACCATTAAATATGCGAATAAATAGTGGGCTTGCAAAGAATCTCACAATCTCATGAGGTTCATCTAATATTCAAGAAAGTGAGTAGAGATGGTATGCCTGTAAAGCACACAACATGTACATGACTTGACTATAAAATGGCAAATTATACTTCGACATCAGATACAATATCATCCTGATCACTTCAATAAAATTATTCTAAGTGAACAAAGGCTAGGGAATCCTATACTTCAAGTCATTATTTTGCACCTGGTTTAATGGTCCTGAGGCTAATAATTGTTTTGTGCAAATCAGGTACATAATTATTATTGATGAACTTGGTATTAGGCAGACACAGAGATCATGACTTCCATTGACAGTGAAAAAATGCATCACTCATGGTCACGATGGTAAAATTAATTGGTAGATTGATCAAGAATGCAGCAAATAATGAAAATAAGTAATTTCATTTAACACAGTATCTTAACCATTATAAAAAAGTGACCATTAACAAAAAACATGGTAACACCCAATTAAAGACTAATTAAATCCTGAATATTTCTGATTTTTCAAAAGTCGCATTTCCTGCTAACTCAAGAAAAAGCAGAGCAAACATATAAATAATACAAGATAACAAAAACATGACAATGAAGAGCAAATGAAAGGCTAATCAAATATCCTAAGTAGGTATATCAAGATTTGGATCTACATAGACCTTGAAACTCCAAAACTACAGAAACAATCCTCATATTGCAAATCCTCCTACTTTTAGGCAATTTTGAAATATTGAGCCTGCTAGTTTAAATCATTGCTGCAGCAAGATAGTATCGAGGATAGTATACAGGGTGTCCCAGAATTTCCTTGACACGTGATATTTTCATAACGAAAAACGGTTCAAGCAAGAACTGAGTGGTACTCTTGAAGGTACTACAGGGTCTATCATACCATGAATTCAAAACATTTTTTTTGTACGTCAACTCCTTAAAGTCACCCCCAACTTTTTTTCCAAATAGCACCCTATAGCTTTTCCTACATAAATGAAGTCCTTATTTTATTTATAATCCTGTAATGCCTTCGAGTTCGCACAAAAACCATTTTTTTCCGTAAAGACATCAGCATAAAGTAAATAAAATTAGGGTTTGTTTGACGCCAAATAATTTCGTAACAACAAAATAATAAAAAAGAAAATAAGTGGGTTTTTAAATGTACTGAATTACCTATCATATTGCACTTACAAAAAAAAATCACTCCAATCGGAAAACCCACCCCTATTTATTTTCAAGCTATTAATCCACAATTTTTATCGGAAAAATGAATTTCTTACGTTAATTAAAACGTCATAGTACCTCACCTTTATGTAATTAAATTCAAGTAAAGAATTTATATTTCCTGGCAAAATTGTGGATTAAAATTTGAAAGAACAAGCTAGGGGTGGACTCCAGGGCTTGAGTAAGAAAAAATGATTCATAAGCAAGGAATCATAGGTCATTCACTACCCTTGAAAAACCCACTTAGTTTTCTTTTTTATCAGTTTTTGTTGCAAAAATATCAGGCGTCAAACAAATTATCATTTCATTTGTCTTATGCTTATGACTTTACAGAAAAAATAAGTTTGCATATAAAATTAAAGATACCACAAGATTTTAAATAAAATGGGGATATCATTTATGTAGGAAAACCAATGGGTTGCTATTTGAAAAAAAAAGTTGGGGGTGAGTTTTAGGGGTTGACGTATAAAAAAAGCGTTTTGAATGCATGCTATGATAGACCCTATAGTACTTTCAAAAGTACCACTCAGTTCTTGCTTGAACCGTTTATCGTTACGAAAATATCACGTGTCAAGGAAATTCTGGGACACCCGGTATATTCTGTAAAACACTAGGCACAACTAGTATACCTAGTTCAACACAAATTAAACACATCTCACTACATTAGTATACTTATTACAAATTTCGAAAGACTGTTGGAGAATATTTGTAAAAGTTCCTGGACTCCTAAAATACTTATGAAAATAAAATGACTAACAATGCCATAAGTAGTGAAACTTGGCACACTAATACCTAGATAGGTAGGTAATTAATTTTTGGGTTTTATAATTTTGTTACCTATGTGGCAAATAGTAGCAAATAATAAGTAAATTACTATGATTTGATAATTCTTCACTTATTTGACAAAACATTCGACAGTTCGACAATGCACTATCGGAAATACAAGTAAAAACCGTTGACAAATATTTTTCCAACAAAATAGGAAAATTTTGCGGGTTACAGCAATATTTCTTGTAAACATCCCCATAGCAACCAAAATAAACATAACCACAAAATAGAAATACAAACACCACATTGCTCACCTTTCCAGCGGCTTTCTTGTACCGTAAGGTAGCCTCTCTGATGAGATCCTTCACTAAAATATCTCCATCCCCACAGGGCACTACCACTCTTACGTTTCCAAAACACACAGTCACCTTCATTTTATTTTCTTCCGGAAGAAAAAACAATCGCGCTAGTTTCTCAGGTAAGTTGATGACGCCATGCTGCAGTCGAGATAGCACCTTTCAGGTGGTTTTCCGTTAAAAACGAAACGTTTACCGCATGATGACGGCCAGGCTTTTGATTATGGACGGACGGTTACTGTTTTTCGGAGTTCATTTTGTTAAAAAACAATAGGGCGCGCTCACGCCGCAGCACATATGCTTTCACTTCGTTGATATTTTACCAACTAAAAATTTAAAACGAGTTTTTCCCCTCCACTTCGGTTACCTGCAACGGTGGCCAATGGTTTCCTTGGATTGAGGCATGTGGCATGACAATCATCGTTGGAATGTTGCGTTAGCGACGTTGTCAGATTTACTCCGAAAAAAGCATGAATCGGTCTAACTGCAGTGTTTTATAGAATAATAATAATTAATATGTAGATATATCTATGGATATATCCAAATATTTAAAAAAAAGTTTATTAAGGTGACATGAAATTAAAATCGTTACTTAAAACAAATATATGAACGATATATATGTTAGGAGCAAACACCGATTTCGGCCAATGGACGGAAAATATGGTCAAAACGCGTTTTGGCTGCTACCGTTTTGCCAATGTCCGAATTATCGCTTTCCGGCTGTTCAATGTAGCCCAGAACGCGTTTTGGGTCAACTACGATTGCCAGAACACGTTCTATATTCTGCTACGCATAAATAAATATCAATTACTTGCCGTGTTGTGTTACAATATTTCCTCTGAGCTTAGAATCCATAGCTAAAATGAATAAAAGCACTTGTAGATCTTGGGTCCGTTAAAAAAAAACTGAAAGAAACATACCTCACAATCTCTTATGTCCAGCTCCCACATGAGCCGAATGAATAATGTCAAATAACTCGTGGGTCATGCAAAAATAACGCAGTTCGGCTGTTTCGTCTGTCCTTCTTTCAATTAGCTTTTCGATATAGCCGATTTTTAAAATATCATACCTTTTCAATCGTTGTCTTTGTTTCGAAGATATTGTATCACCGTTACTTTTACAAGCTTTTGCCGCCTTTACCTCTGTGAGTGTTTGGTCGTATCTTTCTTTTGTACAAATATTACTACGACCATTGCTACTACTTATGACTTTTTGAAGTTCGTCATTAAAACATAACCTTAGGTCTTCCATGGCATTCTCTAGCTATTGTCTAACCCGCACAAAGATCAAATACTAAATGAATACACTAGCTCCAGAGGTATCGTTTACAAGCTGAGACACTCACAAAATCCACCACGCGTTATGGCAATCGCAGTAGAACAGGACGCGTTTTGGCAATCGTAGTTGAGCCAAAACACGTTCTGGGCTACATTAAACAGTCGGAAAGCGATAATTCGGACATTGGTATTGGTATTTTACTTTCCATGCAAACGAGTTCGGTATCTACGATCGCAAAATTTATGAATTGCGTAAATATATTACATGTAGGTACCTATGTGTGACGGATGGCAGGGTGGGAGCTAGTTAGGCACCAATGCAGTAGTAGTAATTTGACTAATCTGTTGATGTCTTTACAGGAAAGACCTGTTCACATACGTCAACATATGAATATATACATAAATACAAAAATAATTGAAATATTACAATCAAATTTTGTGGTAGTAATGCATAGATATTAATTACATTAACATTTTTTTGACAGACACAAATGTCACAAATATTCATACTACATTCAACATTTTGCAATCACAACTGAAAGAAGTCTTGTGACGAACTAACACATGTTCAAACTAAAAGAAGATTACGTATTGGTTGCAGCATTATAGTGTATTTTCTCATCTTTCTGCAATTTACGCCACTGCTTGGTCATATTTTTTACAAAAAAGAAGTTGCGAAGTAAAAACAAGTCATTTTACTTCCCACGCCGATAGGGGAGGGGAGTATTGCGATCGCGAAAATTTTCGATTTTGAGATAACACGCTTTTTGGGCGTTTTGTGATGTCTACATAACGAAAATCCATGTCACTCCATTTCCGTCGGTCTGTCTGTCTGTCTGTGCGCGTTTTTCTAGCGTAATCTCAGTAACTGCTCCATGGATTGTGATGAAATTTGGGCAGCGATATGCTGTGGGGTCGTAGTAGGTAATGTTCTTATAATTTTGAAAATCGATGCATGGGCGGCGGACTAGTTAGCAAAAAAAAAAAAAAATTCCTCAAACTTCATTTTTAGGTGTTTTATGGGTTCCTGATAATCTTCTACTTTTTTTGGGTGGGGGTGGAATTGGTGTGGTTGGGGGGGGGGGGGGTTGTAAATCTCAAAATTGTATTGTATTCACAATAGGTTATCCATTGACCTGTAAAAGAAAGACCTAGTGGCATAATACCCTTTTTTAGGCCCATCCGAACATTGCCTTGCCTATTCCAGAAACCAAGGGAATTTTCTGATAAATACATAGGAATATTGCTTTAGTACGTTGTTCTGTATTCGGTAACGTAGAAGTTATGGAATGGATTTCAATGAAACTTCGTCACAGTATTACTACCGCGGCGAGGATGGAAAACGCGTATGTTTTGGTATATTCATAATGGGATGTCCATTGACCTGTGAATGAAAATCCTAGCGGCATAATACACTTCTTAAGGTCCATTCGAACATTGCCTTGCTCATTATGGAAACCAAGGGGCTTAGAATTTGTGACATACGAGTATTGTTTTAGATCGTTCTATATTGCGTATCACGAAAATGATTCAATTGATTTTAACGAAATTTTGACACAGTATTACTACCGTGGCGAGGATGGAAAACGGGTATGTTTTGGAAAAATCGTGTCAGTGGCGGCGCAGCAATAATAAAAAACTAAAAATATGTTGTGGCGGAATTGAATAATTTTGTTAATTGGTCTATATATTAGTGTCTCCCGATGCGTAAAGTATGAAACACTAAAGAGCTCATGATTATTTCTCGATATGATAATAATAATAATAATAATCTCAAAATCCTACCCTACGTCCGGCTTGTACCATCTAAGCCACGTGAGAGACGGGCAACGTTAGCAGCATCATGCTGAACTATTACTAACGGCTAACAGGGAAAAGGTAAATACCCAGTGAAATGGAGACGCTAAATAAAAAATGCCTCGGAAAAGAGCCGCTGCCTGGGGATCGCCAGGGCGCGTCTGGAGCCGGTGCTGGGCGCGACAGCTTACGGGCCACCGGTGTGAGGGTTTCGGAGGAACCAGCGACTCTCACGGAGAAATCCGAAAAAGGCACTGGAACAATCAGCTTAACACCTAGAAGCACAGAGGTCGAAAATTCAACAGCCCTAGTTAGTCTGCCTCAGGTATCTAACACCAGAGGCCCTAACAAGACCTCTGAAAAGTCTCGCTATAAATGGAATCACAAAGATAATTGCGATATTCTGCGAGCATATCAAATTGCAACAAAATGCGGTGCTGACAAAACAGGATACTGTAACAAAATGTATCAAGAGTTTCAGAAAATGAGGCCTGACCTATCCAGATTCACCCAACAAAATATAGTAGACAGATATAGGTACATAACTAGTAAGTCAGTGGTATCAGCTGTCGAACAAGAAACTATTAAAGAAGAAGTACACCGTTCCCAAATACAACAAGCACAGATGAACGATCTAGCAACCTCAGAGGATAATACACCGAATAACGTAAAAGACACAGAACATATAGACAACGATAACGGTAGAGTGATAGAAGGGGTAGACCAGGACTGCACATTATATAACAAATTAAATCATGAATTGGAGACTAATCTTGTTAAGTACATAGACACGGATCCAAATTCACGACCACTTCTACCCAAAATACACCCTAATAAATACGTCTTTCAGCTCCTCAAAATAATAAACCAAATTCTTCAAACAAAAACAATCGCCAGTGTTGAAGATATTCAGCTTCATACTTACTGCTCCGCAATGACAATCATTAGCCACTTAAAAATACCACTGAGAAAACGAGAAGGCGGTGACAGGGAGCGACCTAGTCAGGAAACACCAGCATGGAAAAAACGAATTGAAAATAAAATTAACCAATTTAGAAGTGATCTATCAAAAATACATATTTGGAAGATGAGAAGAAATGAGACCAAACAAAAGCTTAGAGACAGAGTATACAACATTTTTAGGAATAACAAGATAAGACTGGGTGATTCAAACTTTGAAGAAAGACTGGATCTTCATATTGACACTCTGAAACAAAAAATTGCTGCCTATGGCAAAAGACTACGCCGCTATAATACATCAAATAAAAGAAAAGTAGATAATAGTAAATTCACATCAAACCAAAAGCAATTCTATAACAGCATGACGGAAGAACAAATAGAAGGAAAACCCCCAACTCTACAGGAAATTGATAACTTTTGGAGAACACTCTGGTCAACACCAGCCCAATATAACACCGAAGCTACATGGATAAAAGATGAGGCCGATAAATATAACATTGAAATGAGCACACCAGTCGTAACAACAAAAGACATTGAGAGCATCACACAAAAATTGCAGAACTGGAAAGCTGCTGGACCCGACGGCGTCCACAACTTCTGGTGGAAATACTTAACAGCGCTACATCCGTCACTTGCAGATATAGTTACCAAATTAATCGATGAACCAAACAGTTGCCCCACCTTTCTAACCCAAGCTGTCACCTATCTGAAACCAAAAAATAAAAACACTCAAGATCCAAAAAATTACAGGCCCATTACCTGTCTGAACACCATATACAAAATAGTGTCATCGGTAATAAATGAGAAAATAACCAATCATGTAACGCAACACAATATTATGGTAGAAGAACAGAAAGGGTGCCGTAGAAACGCTAAAGGTTGCAAAGAACAACTTACCATCGATGCAGTTATCACTGGCCAAGCTAAAAAAGCTAAAAGAAATCTGTCGCTTGCCTGGATAGACTACCAAAAGGCATACGACGCAGTACCACATCCATGGCTTCAAAAAGTGCTTGAGATCTATAAAATACATCCCAAAGTAATAACATTATTAAAGACTCTAATGCTATCATGGCGTACACAAATAATACTGAGAATGAATCAGTGCACAATTAAAACTGATCACATTCCTATCAATCGTGGAATATTTCAGGGAGATACCTTGAGCCCATTATGGTTTTGTATGGCCCTGAATCCTCTGTCCAATTTACTAAAACGTACCAATGCAGGCTTTAAGATCACATCTAAAAAAGAAACACTATACACAATCAATCACTTATTATATATAGACGACCTTAAATTGTACGCTAGTGACAAAAAGGAATTAAAAACACTACTCAATATTACTGCACAATTTAGCACAGACATACGGATGAATTTCGGTATGGAAAAATGTGCATGTCTGAACATCATACGCGGGGAAATACAGGAGTCAGAATCCATATCATTAATGCTCACTCAAGTAAATTTTCCTTCCATAGATCCTCAAGACACTTATAAATACCTTGGCTTTAGTCAACTGCTAACAAAAAATCATAAAGAATTGAAGCAACAAGTCGAAGCGAAATTCAAAAGACGATTGCATAGGATTCTAAGAACAGAGCTCACGGCCAAAAACAAAATAAAGGCAATCAACACCTGGTCGATACCAGCCTTAACCTATTCTTTTGGAATATTAAAATGGTCACAAACAGATTTAGATGCCTTAAACCGACTAGTTAGAACAACTTTATCTAAATATAGGATGCACCACCCCAAGGCAGCTATGGAACGGCTGTATTTACCCAGAAAAGAAGGGGGCAGAGGGCTCCTAGACATAAGAAACCTATGCAACAAACAGGTAGCTGCATTAAAAAGGTACTTCAGTGAAAAAGCACAAGAATCACCACTACACAACGCAATCCTGAAAAGTGACCTATCGTACACTCCTTTAAATCTGTCACAACCTGATGTCATACCAGCCATCATAACAAGTAAAGATCGGGTCGCAGCTTGGAGATCCAAGGCGCTCCATGGAAGATTTCCCCATTCCCTAGATGAGGCCGATAAGGAAGCGTCATTACGCTGGCTAAGGGATGGTTATCTTTTTGGAGAAACAGAAGGATTTATACAGGCTATCCAGGACCAAGTAATAGCAACCAACAACTACAAGAAATATATTGAAAAAATTAACGTTGTTGATAAGTGCAGACGGTGTCACAGAGCATCCGAAACAATAGACCACCTCATATCAGGCTGTCCAAATCTCGCAAACACTGAATATACCCATAGGCACAATCTCACAGCAAACATTCTCCACCAAGCACTAGCTAGGAAGCATAACCTTCTTGTCGAAGAAGAAGAGGTGCCATATTATCACTATAAAGCAAGACCAGTCATAGAAAACGAAACATTTAAACTATATTATGATCTCCCAATTCATACAGACAAAACAATAACAGCAAATAAACCAGACATAGTAGTGCACAATATCAGAGATAAAACAGCTTTTTTCATAGATATTACGCACCCCAATGACCATAACATGAATAAGGCAGATGAGGAAAAAGTTAAAAAATACATACCGTTATCCATAGAATATAAAGAAATTCATAAATTAAAATCCGTTATGATCGTTCCTATTGTCATATCCGCAACTGGCCTGATACACAAAAACCTAGCGCAGTCAATAATGAAACTACAGTTGGAGCCTAATACACTTATTTCAAAAATGCAAAAAAATGTCATCTTAGAAACTTGTCGCATCGTACGAACCGTTCTGAATATGCCTAACCAAGAAATGGAATGAGGTCTGCTAGCTGGCCCCTCATCTCCAAATCCAGATGTTTTACAACTCTGAGACGATATATGAATAATAATAATGGCTTTATTATCCAACAGTTTCCCAATTACAGGATAATAGTAATAATAGTTACAATTGACAGAACAGAGTTGGAAAAATTATAAATCTACTCGTATAGACAAGAACTTACATACAACTATAAGCATAAACGCACATTAGCGGCTTTAACCAGATCACTCAGCTTACAATGAAATATATCACAGTGTGAGCAGATGCTGTTGTAATTGCTAAACATTCTATACATAGGCGATTTAAGTAATATATTAGTTCGCGCAATAGGAAGCTTAAAGGTTTCATGATGGCGCAAGGTTGTACAAGGTAGCTTGAAATTAATCTGTTCTAGAAGAGGGGGACAGTCGATCAGATTATTCAGTAACTTGAATAGAAATATGAGGTAGGCGACGTTACAGCGAAGTTCTAAAGACGTTACATTTAAACGATCACACAATTCCACGTAGTTGATTCCCCTTTGCGGGTAAACTCCATCAATTTTAAATACTAAAAATTTCAATAACCTTCTCTGAACTTTCTCTACGCTGATTTTGTGACAATCATAAAGCGGATACCAAATAATATTTGCATACTCGAGAGTTGGTCGTACCAATGTAAAATAAAGTAGCTTAATTGCCTTTACACTGTGAAAATTTCTGCAGTTCCTGACGATGAAGCCATATAATTTCATTGCTTGAGACACCTTGTGAGAAATATGGTCGGTGAAAGACAGTTTTGCATCAAATATGACACCTAAATCTTTGACCGAGACACATCTGTCCAACAACTCACCTTGAATGTTATAAGCATACTCTAAGGTATGTGTCTTTCTAGTGTAACTTACTATTTTACATTTTTTTGCATTTAGGCTTAACTTGTTTTCGTTACACCAATCATGAACAATATCCAACTGTGTTTGAAGGTCAGCACAATTTTGAACGCAATTAACAGTAGAAAATAGCTTGAGATCATCTGCAAAACATAACCTTCCACCATCCACACTCTCACACAGGTCATTTATAAATAGTAGGAACAGCAGAGGTCCCAAGTTCGAACCCTGGGGAACGCCGGACGTTGCAGGGTACAACTCCGATTTGAATCCATTGTAAGATACAAACTGCTTACGGCCAGCCAAATAAGATTCCATGAAGTAAATGGCACTGTCTGTGAAACCAAAACGATGCCTGAATAACAGTATAGTAGGTACTAATTGTCTTTTGATGAGCCTTCCATTTTTGCGAATAAGTTAAAATCCGAATGTCATCACGCTCTGCTTCTTCATTTTCAGAATATGGACATTTTAGAAATCAGAAAAACTATACATTGTAATTTATAATATAGACAATGCAACAGGACTCAGGACATATCAATATCGATTGAATTATCAGTATTTATATAAATATTTAATTTGTATATTAAATAAAAATTTATTAATATTTTGTCAATAACACACTATAACTGTGTTTTTCAATTCCTAAGCGAAAATCTTGTTAGGCAATAAGAATCAAGTAAATTATTACTAACTTTGGCAACATTGAAATTCCATTCCCTCATCGTGACACTGTTCCTCTACCGGGCAGGTGAAAAACTAAATTTCAACCACAATACCGCACTGTAAAAATAATTTCAACGACGGAAATTGGCAATTCCAAAAATCGGTGAGACCTCTAGCGGCAAAAATGTACACTGACAAAGCAGGTACTCGAATTTTGGGCGGCACACAATTACATACTGTTTATATGCCGTTTATGTTTCTTCATTCGTCGTGTTTTTGAGTTTTTTGCTTTGTTAATTGGTATATAGTGTGTTAGAATATTTCTTCGGACCTTCTTCATACGCTATTGTCAAGAATATGGCATCTACATCAGGCTTCAAATCAAGAAAGGCTAGCAAGTTTAATACAAACTGTAGTGTTTATGGTTGCCACTCCAAAAAAGGCTATGATAAAAGCATCCATTTCCACGCATTTCCTCCAAAAGACAGCAATATTAAAGTGAAAATAGTGAATGCTCTAGATCAAGAAGAGAAAATTGGAAAAAGATTGGCCTGGGAAAGAGTGTTGCTGATGGGAAAGCCCGTTACAAAATACATGCGTGTATGTTCCAAACATTTTAAAAAGGAGGATTATTGTGCCAAAGGTAGGTAACTATAAGTTGATCTATTATTCATTTGCGATTATCATTTTAATAACAACAGGCTGTACAAATATTGCTTAAATCCGCTATTCATACTATGTAGGGGTTACAATAAAATATGATTAGGTGTTAAATAAAAATGAGGAAAAGCTAAAATAGTAATTTATGTAAACTGTTTTGAAAACTGATAACTTGTGGTGGAAGCTTATAGTGTTTTCCACTGAGAAGCACTCAATGCGCTCTTGGCAAGTGCAATTCTATCATCTGCTCTGACAAAGTGCATATCGGTGTGGATCAGTGCAATTCCTGAGTGGAACGTACCCTAGCAGAACAGTGCATTTATAATGACAGCTGACTTTTGTTTTTTCTAAGGTTAATAGGGCTGTTTATTAGAAAAGTATAAAATGTCTGAGGATTGTGAAAATTATGATGGCAAATGTGGTCTTCCGGGGGAAGCATTGAGAGTCTCTGAATTCTTCTATTAACTTGTAGCATGTAGTCCTTTCTACAATTACTTGTAAACTAAAAATGATTTTATCAAGTTTTAAATTTTTTTATTAGAAAAAAGTGTATATATATACCTCTTTATCGCTGAATTTGTGTACTACAGTTTCCACAAATTTTATAACTTCTGGCATTTTTCGCTTTTCCTTCAATAACATTGCAATTTCTTCTTCATCATCACTACTTTCATCGCTTTCTAGCAATTCATTTAAAATTAGAAAATATGATATTTTTGAAGCCATATTCGCCATATTTGCACTGGCACTACAGCACGAGATCCCGAGGCTCGTGCGAAAAGTTGCCCTGAGTGCGCACTACACTCAGAGAGTGCGGGTAGTGGAACATACTAAAAATCAAACAGTGCAATAGAACTTTACCAGTGGAACACAACTATTGCACTAAGTTCAACGCAGTGCGGGTGTGTGCAGCCCAGTGGAAAACACCATTAGTAAAGGTGCTTTCAGGCAGCCTACATTATAAATTCCATACATAACCTCAAAATAACAGTTTAAAACTGTAATTTATGGATAAATCCTTTGCTGCAACGGAAATATGAATTTGTAAAACTCGTCAAAAGGATCAGATCTCAGTTATGTAACGTGACTGACTAAGAAAATCGCGTGTTTGGCGGATTTAGCTATAATGAGAATGAAAATGTAATGTAAATGTACGCTGCCTGAAAGCACCTTAATCTATGTTATCAGATTTATGGTAGAAGTTTATGATAAAACATGTTTATATATATCTCAATTAGAAAAGCTCACATTATTAAATATTGTATATTTTCTTGTTACAGGCCTGACACAAAAGCAGCCAAAATTAAGCCGCTTTGCAGTGCCTTCTCTGAACTTGCCCAAGAGGAGGTATACTAAACAACAAGTTGATACACATCGGAAGATGCGTTTCCAGAAGAGGCATGAGTTGAAACGAGATGCTAAAGAGCCCTATACTGTAGCAGTAGCTGAAACAAGGTTTTGTGAAATTGTTGGTGATAGTGCTGATAGCCAAGAACCTCGATCATATGAACAATTAACAACTGACGAAAAGGTGGCAGTTCGGGCTCTCTACAGCCTTTATAATAGCGAGGTCAGCTTACAGTATGACAAAGCTGTGCAGGTATCAAGCGATGATATATTTGTTTCATTTACAAATTCCATAAAGGAGAGCACTCATCTAAACTCTCTAACTGGTATTCCTACATTTGAACAATTAGATGGTTTAGTATCTCTAGTATGTGAATTTTATCCAGACAAAAAAGTTCATAAATTGACTATTAAAGATAGAATAATATTACTGTTCATGAAGCTAAAGATGTTAAAAATGAAATAAAACAAGCACTACGAAAAGAATACAAAAGCCTATCACTGCGTGTAGGATACCTGCTATCCTCCATATTTGTTTACAAACGCCAGCGCCCTCATCGGTGATTGGAATCGCCAATAGTCGGTGACAGAGCCAGCCAAACCTAACCTAACCTCTTTCTGTTCAAACATAAACACTATAGTATAAACAGTAAAAAAGTAGAATAGTAATAATAATAGTACAAACAGCCGGTCTTGTTTTCTGTATTAGTGTATTTCATAATTATTGTTACACTTTGATAAAAGTTGCAGATTCGGTATGTATGTGTATGAGGCAGTTGTTGCGGCAAGACATCATCAAGGACCGCAGAGCTGGTAAAGTCTTTGGTTATTTCGAAGCGGGATACCAAGCAGCCTTAGACGAACTCCAACCGAAAGCAGACGGCATTTACTGTTGGGAAACCCTGGACGACAGCGACAGTAGTAGTACAAGCAGTGACGAGTTTGATCCCAAACATCTATAACAGTTATCTCAAGACCTAGCTCTACATGACATTGTGCCAAACACTGCTAACGGACTCCCAATTACGGCAATTGGAAAAATCTTGGGAAGCTGCAAACCTTCTGACCAAGGAGTCCACATTATTGCCAGTCACCGAGGAGACCACTACCACACTATGACTGTTGATACTATAACCAAAGGTGTCGATGTGACCCATATATCAATATCCGAGGACGTCAACGGTGCCCTAGACACATTGCTTGGTCCGAGGAGTTTACCTCAGAACACTGGTACAATCTCGCAGTATATCTGCAGACGAATGGGAGAAACATTGTGTACTGTAAAGTAGCAGGGCGAGTCTGGCTACAATGTGGTCAAACAGGAAGTCTTCCCGTTGGATGATATCGCACTAATGGACAAAAGTCAATGGTGGAAGAAAGCAAAGTTGCGAACCATGTTCGTGACTTCATCGCCTGTAGATCCACTGCAACTGTGAGTTTTTGAAGCCATATTTACGTACAGGAACAAAACCTGTTACCTCTCTATTTGCTGAAAAAAGTGTTGAATTGTAAATGGGTTTAAGACGAACTTCATTTAAGAAGATAGCTTCAGCTATAAAATAATATATTGTATATATAAAAATGAAGTCAATTTGATTGACTCAGTACTTCCCACACATTACTGTGTTACCAGTTTATTATTTTCCCATAGTATGAAGCTTTAGGCTGAGATCCCTTGCATCCAACCCCCCCCCCTCCTAAAATTGTCTTATGCCCTAGGTCTTTCCTTCGCAGGTCAATGGACAGCCCATTATCAATATTACAAACTTTTCAGTTTTACAACGCCCCGCCCCTCAACCACCCCAATTTCACCCCTACCCAAAAAACACAGATAATGATCAGGAACCTCTAAAATGCTTAGAACGAAGTTTGAGCTGTTTTTATATTTTTAGTTTTTTTATTGTTTCTGCGCCGCCACCGGCACGATTTATAAAAACCATACGCGATTTCCATCGTCGCCACGGTAGTAATACTGTGTCAAAATTTCGTTAGAATCAATTTAATAGTGTCCACGTTACAAAATACAAACCGATCCAAAGCAATACTCGTATGTATACAGAAAATTCTAAATCCCTTAGTTTCCGTAATAGGCTAGGCAATGTTCGGATGGACCTAAAAAGGTGATTTATGTCACTAGGTCTTCCTTCACAGGTTAGTGGACAGCCTATTACAAATACAAGAAATTTTTCAGTTTTTCAACCCCCCACCCCCCTAACCACCCCAATTTCACCCCCACCCAAAAAAACGCAGAAAATGATCAGGAACCTCTAAAATGCTTAAAAACGAAGTTTTAGCTGTTTTTATGTTTTTAGTTTTTTTATTACTTCTGCGCCGTCACTGGCACGATTTATAAAAACCATACGTGTTTTCCATCCTCGCTACGGTAGTAATACTGTTTCAAAATTTCATTAAAATCAATTCAACAGTTTCCTCTTAACACAATATATAACGATCTAAAGCAATAATCTTGTATGTTTACACCAGAAAAATTCTAAGTCCTTTGGTTTCTGTAGTAGGCAAGGCAATGTTCGGATCGACTTAAAAACGTTATTTATGTTGCTAGGTCTTCCTTCGTAGGTCAGTGGACAGTCTATTATGAAAGCAACAAATTTTTCAATTTTACAACCCCCCACCCCCCAACCACCCCAATTTCACCCCCATCCAAAAAAAAGTAGAAAATGATCAGGAACCCCTAAAACGCCTAAAAACGAAGTTTAAGTAATATTTAATTTTTTTCGTTTTTTTGCTAATTACTCCGCCGCCTATGCACCGATTTCAAAATTATAGAAACATTACCTACTACGACCCCACAGCATATCGCTGCCCAAATTTCATCATAATCCATGCAGCGGTTGCTGAGATTACGAGGCTAGAAAAAAGCGACAGACAGACAGACCGACAGACAGACTGACGGAAATGAGTGACGTGGATTTTCGTTATGTAGACATCATAAAACGCCCAAAAAACGTATTATCTCAAAATCGAAAATTTTCGCGATCACAATACTCCCCTCACATATCGGTGTGGGAAGTAAAAGATAATTTATAACTCAATCGTAAAAAGTATAACAACTTATAGTGCCAACCAAGGACGTTAAAACTATTGTTTTAACGTCCTTGGTGCCAACGTATGGCCTCCAAAAGAAAGATCACAAAAACATTAAGAGCCATGGAGATGGACTTCTACTGTTATGCTTGGGTTTTGCTTGTATTTTAATTGGTTCTTGTCGGGACGTAATTTATCACGCTATACCCTATACCTCGTAACCACAATTGATGGCACCAACTCCATTCGGATATCTAAGTGATTTGGGCACTAGATGGAGGATCAGAGCACTTTCATTCACAGCTTAACCATACCCCGATCTTAGTACAATTTGCGAACCTGTAGTGGGTTTGTTGAGAGGGGCGCCTGACAATAATACTTTTGCTCAGTTTGTACTCATTTGGTGGCATCAATTTTGGCAACAAAGGTATAGGTATAGATTTGGTCCAACCAAGGTTCAACACTGATCTTTACCATTCATATTTTTCATAAAACTTGCGCTTAGGCAGGCAACCCAACATACACATAGTTAATAGGTTGCATACCCTTAGAGGTAACAGTTGGTAACCAACCATGAAGATGCAAATTCCCAAATTTGTAACAAAATTTCGTACGAAAATTTCGGACCCATGTGAATGGATACATTTTAGATTATACGACAGAATCAGTTCGTCGTGTGCATCTGAATTTAGCTTTAGCATGAAATGCGTCACCTTAGTTCAAACGGCTAAATTTGAATTCTTTTTGTACTTGGAGAAATCAGTTGAAACTTATTGATTTTAGTTTAAGTTTAAAGAATCAAATGTAAAATTTGATTACCTTTCTAACGATATAGCATTCTCGATATCAATCCTTTTTGGTTCATTTTATTTTAATTGAATATCGCAGACTTAGAAGGAAACTACATGGAAGCAAATAACGACAAAAAAGTGTTTTTTGATTATGTATTTCAGATACTTTTATAAGCATTCAATAAATTATGAAAACATTTCTATTAACATACAGTATATATTATGTTTACAAATTAAAAATCAAACGAAGTGGTGTACAGCAAGTAAAAAGTGTTAGAGGGAAAATATAATACGGAATTTAAACCTTAAATATCAACATTGAGATTATTAGAACACTTAAAGAAAAATATAAATTTGTTTATTTACACCAATATTCAGTTTGAGTGCTTATACTATATAAAATGTGATCACAGAAAAACATATAATATCAAGAATTTTTGCTTAATAAGACATACCACTTAGCTTTCAGAAAATCTGTACATATATTTATTTTTAATTCCAGGATTTAAATTTAAAATCGTTTATCTCATTCATGTTCTTATCGTATTTTGGCTTGTTACAGTTGGAATAAAAGAGAATAAAAGAGAAATCCAAAAATTAGTTTTGCTACGAATGTACTTGATTTTCACAATATTATGTTCGGTGTATGGCCAAGAAAATCATTCGTACAATTTTTCAAAGTTTCATGGGCAAATACTGAAGTTAATGATTTAGAAATAAATTATTTTTGTCATCAGTAGCTGCAAACCTCCAAAATAAAATGTTTGTATACACTATATGTAACATGTACCTAAATCAGGAATCAGGTCATCAACCTTTTACTGTCAAAGCGCCACAACAGGAATCCAAATGTATACAAAAAAAACGTAACACATGAATTGACTTTTTTGTTTGCTATACTGAGTGACCTAACAATTATCATTATATCCTGTTATTGCCACATCAGAGTATACAAACAAGTTAAGGGTTCTAGATTTTGAAAAGTCCTTGCATTTTTCAATTTAATTTAAGTACATTGCATTTTGGTATAAAGTACATTATTTTGAATAGCGAAGTGAATGTCTCAGAACTGAAAAGATATCTTCAAGTTACTTAAAGATCTATAGGAACGTCTTTGAAGTAACTTAAATAACACACTGATGAAAGACTTTTGCACAAGTAGCCTCACAATTTTATCAAATGTGAACCATTGAACTTGTTCACCAACGCATTCGAATAGGTCGAATTCGTTGTTGTTCACTGAAATTTTAATAAAAAGACTTTGTAATGAAAGAAATGTAAATAAATAGAAATATACACAATTTACCAGAAATAGTGTAGATATTTTGCCGATTAGCTTCTTGTGCAAAAGACTCACTATTGATTAGTCTTCATTCCAAAAACTACATACTATAAAAGTTGACAATATTGAACAATTTAAGTACAAAAATATACTGCAATTCAAAATTGCGAACAAAGAAGAAATTACAACATATACAAGAAAATATTGCATCCGTGGTAACAAAAGTAAAAACTAAAAGTAAATATTGTAAAAGATTCGAGAATACTGTTAGTACAAATTATCTTAATAATGAACTGTATACGAGGGTTGCTCTATACCTCCGTCAATCCACCAGTACGCAGACAGCTGTTTCACGCTTATTAGCGATCATCAGTGCGCCATAGGTCGATTGACGAAAGTAGAGAGCATCAATTTTTCCATGTTTAATAAACATGTGAAAGATGTACGAGTAAGACAGAAGGAATTCTGCCGGTGCGCCATCTAGTACCCGAAGGTGACGGCTACCAAAGAGAGAAACGCCAAAATCCGCGCCTCTAGAGGCAAAAAGCGAGCGAGCCTTGTCGTTCCACCAAGGAGAGGTAAACTGCTTCTAGTGGCGTTTCTCTCTTTGGTAGCCGTCACCTTCGGGTACTAGATGGCGCACCGGCAGAATTCCTTCTGTCTTACTCGTAATGAACTGTATTTTGTACTATAACTAACCTTTTTAGATACATGTGAGAATCGAATATTTTCCACAATACAACATCCTTATTTAACCTTTCTAAGATTTCAAGTCATACTGAGCAGTAGGTAACTGAAATTTCAATATATCGAAAAAAAATACTGAAAAGGCTATGTTGTAATTATAAAACACGTTTCATGTAGAATTAATTCCGACAGTAATTATTCTAAAAAACAATCGTTCAAATCAAAGATGATAACGTATTGTTTAAAATCTACATGGGAAATGAATAGAACTAATATCCAATTGACAAAAACTTGTATAAAAAACTGAATTGGAGCTACCCAGTATGACAATTCCTAGCATGTCATTCATGAATACAATGTAAAAAGAGTCAGTATAAATAACAAATTAAACACTAACAAACAATATCTAGACATAATAACAGTATCTTTGGTTCCTAACCAACTACAAAAGAAATGTGAGTACCTCCAATTATGTCATAGAGACACCCTAAATTTTATGTAAAAATCACATCATTCAGCCCTTTTTAATGCTATAAGCACCAGAATTTGTTATAAAACTTCTTATATATTTTAACCACCAAACAGAGTCTAGCCATTCAGGCACATTCACGTTTTATTTCACCTTTACAGAAAAAATCGCCATACCATGGACACTAATCAGTATACAAATGGAATTGGTGAACAATACAGAATTCAGGTCAATAAATAGAGTGGTGCTTGAAACCCAAAGCTCGTATAAAAACAGAACCATACTAGATACAAACTAATCTATTATACGTGCTATCAATCCTGTTCATACGTTATTTAGGCATGCAATGGCAAATTATTGATGCGTGTCAGATATACAGGGTGTTAACACAGCCTGCATCGATTCAATAATTTGCACTTTTCTCGAAAACGGTTAGCCCTATCGAGATGTACCAAGAGACCATTTTTACGTATAAATCTCTGAAATACCATATTCTATAGTCAGAATGTCAAAAAAATTACCATTTAGAAAATGGAGTTATTTTCACCCTTAACTTCTCCCATATGAAACGCCTCTGATTAAAATTATGAAATTCTGAATTCAGAATCAGATTCAGCGTCAAAAGTTTGCCCATCGTACCTAATTTCGTAATTTTGTTAGGAATGGTTTCGAGAATATCGAGGGAAAACCGTCTTCAGGGTGCCCCATGCAAAGGAGCGTAGCTCCCTTAGGAAGCATTTCCGGACCCATGTTCATAATCATATGACATTTTCTTTCTATTTTTCGGAGTACTATTCGTGGTTAAAGTTTGTTAACATACTTAATTAACACCCTGTATTAGTCCGAAAATATAAAATGCTTGGCATGTATGAATTAATCCATTTCATAAGATATATGGTGATATTATCTTGCCTTTTTGTCAATTTCTATTTAACAACATTAGATCAAATTTGATGTCATTGTTATACATATAAAGTAATCATTTTGTAAAATAATATTTTTGTACATAGTTTGCTTGATAAACATAGGTAATTCCAATTTTTACGGGAGCAATATTTGAAAAAATACGTTAATGTGATTTAGATGTTGCTGGCATTTTCAGAAGGAACAAAAGTTGGAATCTATTTGAAAATTGTGACAACTATTTAACAGTTGATTGAGTTCGACTTGACTTTTCCTAACGATCTGCAACAATCATTTTTATCTCTCGAAGTCGGTCTGATGATTAACTGTTGCGACTCATATACCTGAATAACAGAATACAAGATAATATTTTCTGCTGGGAAACATCCCCAAGCTCTATGTTCAGCATCGAATCAAAGTGTTGTTTGGGAAACAAGTTTTATTGTGTCAAGCATTAATTTGAGAAGATAAAAAAAAGAAGAACAAGAGAAATGACTCGCTTCGCGAGAGAAGCACAATATAAAAAGTATAAGCTCTATAAGTTCAGAACAGTTATGTTTTTAACGTAGTATTGACTTTCAGCCAATAGGATTGTGCGAAAAATTGTGTTAACAGATATACTTTCCATACTCATTCTTCGTAGAACATTTTTTTGTTGAGGGCCCCACAGACAACGTTCTTTTTCGTCAGGTTTGCACGACGTGCCAACCGATGTCGGTTAAACCGATGCAACGATACCTCCACACACTGTTCGGTTTTCTTCCAGTTTCTCGCAAATTTTTGGTCCGCTAACATGGATAATACTTTAGCATTGGCGGCGGCTTTAGCTATTAAAGTGAAATACAGCAAGAAAAAACGTTCTAAATAGCTGAAACAGTGGCTTTTAAAAATATGCCAATTCTCCCATATAAATCTATTAGAAGAATTGCGTCTGGAACCAGGGGATTGGTAAAATTATTTCAGGATGGATGAAGAAACATTCTTAGAATTACTTAATTCAGTAGCACCTCTAATAAAAAAACAGGATACTTAGATGAGACAAAGTATTTCTCCTCATGAACGTCTGACAGCTACATTGAGATTCCTTGCTACGGGTGGAAGCTACGAGGATTTGAAATTTGCGATATCCCCCAAGCTTTAGGACAAATTATACCTGAAACCAGAACGACACTGCAAAATCCCGTCGTGATTGCACGATGAACGGCCCCACACGTACCGAGTTGCACGATGGCGTTCGAAACCGACGGGTAAAATCAAGCTCGGACAGATTTTTTGGAACGACGGTCAACACGACGGTTTTACGGCACACACGGACCGAAATGAGTGTGATCGGTTGGCACGTCGTGCAAACCTGATGAAAAAGAACGATGTCTGTGGGGCCCTTTACGAGCATATCACGTGTCAAGGATATTCAGGGACACCCTTTATATGCAATACTTGAAATAATTTTACTTTTTGATTCATATCAGATGGTAATTCAAATTATGCAAATTGTGAAACCCATTCAGCTTGCAAGAACCTCAACTGCAAATCATCCTATCCAACAATTGTATACGGATAGTATAGATATACCATTAAAGAGGAATGCGCAGAATGCATAGATTGATTTAGCGGTTTGAGTTATATTGGATTTTAAACATAAAATTCAATATTCATAGTAAAATAAAATTTTTCGAATGAGATGGAGAAGTATTTGATATAGTTATTAATTAATTTTCTACTTGACTCCTGTTTTACTGCATCTAAATATTCTGACCCAGCTACCACCTCACCAAGAGTGCCTGATTGAGATGTATACTTATTCTTAGTACATAGGATTGCGAGTCAACGTAATATCGATATTTCCCATAGTTGATTACTGAGGTAGTCACAGAAATACTTCTTGTACCGAAACCTATAAATAACGATGCAATTTTGGCGACAATCAAACAAGAGTAGCTTACCGCTGCGCAGCCATTGGTTGAGTTATGAAAATTACTGGCCGCCTATAAGTACGGCGTATGCAATTTACCTAATGACAGCGTAATGTGCTCAAACTAAATTGACTATTAGTAGAAGATCCGAATATAAGACGACTTTCTCCGAACTGGTTAATGGATGAAAAGCATTTTATATTGAATTTAATATGTTAAGAAACATATCACCAGTGAAAAATTTCAGTCCAGGATATGATTAATTAAATATTGAAAAATATTTTTTTTTTAAACATTTCACTGGTTTGGTTAATAGACAAATCACATACCAATCGAAAGTATGAAGCAGGAACGAATATGCAAACGTTAGGTTGGCTACGTTTTTCCTGTCCCAACTATAGGGTAGGCAGCTATAAACAGGTGAATCAATAATAGTAATTTGCACCGGTGTGGTTAATGCATGAAACTTATATCAAAATAAAGATAACTTTATTGCAAACACGTCGATATAGGGTTGAGTGCAAAAAATTAGTCTGGAATTCCGGTTGTCGAATTTTAAAGATCAAAATATTGCTGCCAGTAAATACGTGCGCCAGAGAGGTCCGAGCGACCTATCCCGTGTATTAACAAAGGACACAACATAGCAGCTCCGTGAAATTGAAAAGGATAGCGATACACTCGTAAATGCTGTGCATCATTGTATTGGAACAGTTTGCCTCATTCTTCAGAATTGAAAAAGCGTGCTACTATTACTATACTGATTGTGGTTATTCATAAACATTAAATTGTGATAAAAAATGGCTAAAAAAGCATTTTCTATGCAATTCGGACGATGATGTTCTTGATTTTAACGATGAAACGTATAAAAAGCGTTCATTGAAATTAAATTTTCGTAAAAAGAAAAATTTTAAATACAGTGGCGTTGAGTTAACCAATGCATCACTCGATTTTGTAGGTTATCATACCACGTGCTACAAAAAAGTGACTGCTTTGGGTAAAAAATATAATGAAGAGTTTAATAACTTTCTTGGTGAGAATACGGTAAGTGCATAATAATTTAACCTTCAAAACTATAAATACATCTTTTAAATTTTTTTAATTGTGAAATAATGACATGGAAGATTCATAAATTTATACATTTTTGATTATGTTTCATTCTAATAAATCATTTCAATTTCATGGACACATGGCATGCGCACTTTCTTTCATTCAATGGCCGAGCTACACGCAGCTGCTATGCTACGTCCTTTGTTCATACACGGTATAGTTCGCTCGGACCCCTCTGGCGCACGTATTCACTGGCAGCATTATTTTGATCTTTAAAATTCGACAACCGGAATTCCAGACTGATTTTTTGCAGACAACCCTATATCGACGTGTTTGCAATAAAATTATCTTTATTTTGATATAAGTTTCATGCATTAACTACACCGGTGCAAATTAATATTACTGATTTACCTGTTTATACCTGCCTACCCTATAGTTGGGACAGGAAAAACGTAGCGAACCTAACGTTTGCATATTCTATGGGCTTCATACTTTCGATTGGTATGTGATTTGTCTATTAACCAAACCAGTGAAATGTTTAAAAAAAATAATTTTTCAATATTTAATTAATCATATCCTGGACTGAAATTTTTCAGCCAACCCACTAGCGATATGTGTCGTGATGTGCATTTAGCCTTTCGGAAACCTTACACGGATACCGCAGTGTTACGTGATTTGCGAAAAAGCATTTAGGCGTTATAAAACTATCTTGTCAGTATATAGAGTTGATATGTTTTGGAATCTGTTTGCCTTCAACGTCGTCGGTTGAATTATAATACTGATATACCTCTGACACGTGCACTCATTTTTGATTCCTAAAATGCGTCTTTAAAAAAATGCATGTACGTCAAGGTATTGAGATAAAAATCTATATTTCAGTTAAAATGTATAAAAGCATCACCACGTGACCTTGTAAATCATATTTACTTTATTAACCTACGTTCTTTGCTTCAGTTTAGTTTGAGTTCATTAATATTTTCTCATAATTCGCCACAACTCATCTTTTTTATTTGAAAAGATAAAAAAAAGTTTTTATATGAAAGTTCTATAGTTTTCTCTTGTCATTTAGAATTAGATACGGACAAAAAGAAAAAATAATGAAAAATCTTGCTTTTCGTATAGTCATATTTTTTTGAATGGGACACCCTGTATATTATATCACGGGAAGAAATATATCACCTTATTTTGAGGTTCTGAAAATATTTAGCTTCAAAGTTTTTAAAATGTGGGAGTTAACCTCAATATGCCTCAATCCACGATAGCCATGGTGGCCGAAAAACAATGGGGTATTTTCCAACTTGCAAGTTTTTAAAATGTGGGAGTTAACCTCAATATGCCTCAATCCACTATAGCCATGGTGGCCGAAAAAAATGGCGTATTTTCCAAGTTGCTAATATTCCCTGTTTAATAGCTGAAATGGATTGCTTTAATCTAATTTGTAATGATGGCACTATTTGCTCATTTTTTTCTGCCCACGTGGAGTAAAGATAGAGTTTGAAAATCATCCCTTTGAAAAGATCTCATTCAAAACTCTTAAAAAACCTCCCGCCTAAGAAATCATCCAATCAAAAGTCATTTTTATGCCGGATGTAGATAGGATGTGACTATATTACACACATTCACAATTTTACTCGTCATTCTTTAACAGCCTGTCACTAGTGTCATGCCATACATAACCTCCCCTGGTCTCACGACTGTCACGGTATCTCATTTAACCAAGATAGATCATGAAATGATGTAAACAAACATTTGTCAATGTCAATACGAAGCGGAGGTTATGTTTGTAGATGGAGAAAAGGAGGTCAGACGACAAAGTAGAGTCACATTCTAAGGATAGCACCACGAAGGACTCATTACGTCACGCTAAGATTTATTACGTCACAGCTTTGGCGTTTGAACTTTGGAGGGTATTTTAACCCACTTCGCGTTCACAATAAAACGTAAAAATGTTCGCTACATGGTTTTTGGGGACGTAACATCAATATTCCGTCATAAAATTTTGTTCGGAAAATAACCCATTGATTGTGGTAATGTTTTATGTCATTCTGACATTTTGCCAAAAAAAAAAAAAATGCTATACAACCTTCATATAAGAACTTTTTATCTATCTCTTCAAATAAAAAACATGAGAAGATACCCGGTACATTTTCTGCCATACGCCAATGACTGCAGCAGTAACCTTGTTAGTGACAAGACTCGGAGTCTCTTGACAATCTCTAGTATATCTTACACACGACATAAGGATATTGCACTAAAATAGGGAGATAATATTTTACGATGTTTCCCCAGATTGCTCACCAATACGAATCTGGTGTTGTACCTGTTACATAATACAAGGTGTTAATTAAGTGTGTTAACAAACTTTAACCACGAATAGTACTCCGAAAAATAGAAAGAAAATGTCATATCAACATGGGTCCGGAAATGCTTCCTAAGGGAGCTACGCTCCTTTGCATGGGGCACCCTGAAGACGGTTTTCCCTCGATATTCTCGAAACCATTCATAACAAAATTACGAAATTAGGTGCGATGGGTAAACTTTTGACGCTGAATCTGATTCTGAATTTAGAATTTCATAATTTTTAACAGAGGCGTATCATACGGGAGGAGTTAAGGGTAAAAATAACCCCATATTCTAAATGGTAATTTTTTTGACATTTTGATTTTAGAATAAGGTATTTCAGAGATTTCTACGTAAAAATGGTCTCTTGGTACATCTCGATAGGGCTAACCGTTTTCGAGAAAAATGCATTTATATATTTACAGTAGCCTGCATCGATTCAATAATTTGCATTTTTCTGGAAAACGATTAGCCCTATCGAGATGTACCAAGAGACCATTTTTACGTAGAAATCTCTGAAATACCATATTTTAAAATGAAAATGTCAAAAAAATTACCATTTAGAAAATGGGGTTATTTTTACCCCTAACTCCTCCCGTATGATACGCCTCTGTTTAAAATTATGAAATTCTGAATCCAGAATCAGATTCAGCGTCAAAAGTTTACCCATCGTACCTAATTTCGTAATTTTGTTATGAATGGTTTCGAGAATATCGAGGGAAAACCGTCTTCAGGGTGCCCCATGCAAAGGAGCGTAGCTCCCTTAGGAAGCATTTCCGGACCCATCTTCATGACATTTTCTTTCTATTTTTCGGAGTACTATTCGTGGTTAAAGTTTGTTAACATACTTAATTAACACCCTGTATATTTATATTCGCGACCCGCACATAAGACAACTTACAACGTCCAGGCAAATACACGTTAGTTACACGTCACACATGGCATTTCATTCGCATCGCATAACGAGTTCAGGTTCAAGTTGCACAGTTTTGCTGAGTTTTGCTCACGACACTCCAACTGCTCTCCTACACGTCACTGTCTGGATCAGTCTCGCTACGCGCTGCCTGTCCGAAGTTCCTGGTGATGCTCTCGCTCATCGATCTGATGTTCGCAAGATGGACTTCATTCGCTGCCGTCGGCACCTGGAAGTAGTTTATTCTGTCCAGGTCGGCAACCTGCAAGGTCCGCTTACTCTCAGTTGTCGGATAATATGACAGAACCACAGAGTTAACACATGATACTACGACTTTAGACGGTATGCTCACGCGCATGATGTCTTCCCTCTCGCTTCCACCTGTGACGTCAGCGTGTGACAAACGGGGTTTGTTTACTCGTTTAGTTAAAGGTTATAGCCGAAAATTTTCAGTTTATTTTCTTGAGTTTACTCGTTTACCATAGCAAAGTTTGATAAAACATTAATTATTTGCGATTCTGGAGTTCAACACATATTTGAACAATGGTTTATTGTGTGATTGAGGGATATAATAATAAAAAAGTAAAAACTATTCGTCACACTACCGCTACTTGGGATGGTTTGGAAAATTTGGCAGGTTTCATTACACTTAAGTTGAAAAATAAGGAGAAACTGGGTTATATCCCAGATTGCACAGATACTTCTCTCAGTTGGGTCAACCATTTAACAGAAGGTGGACTACAAAAACATACAGATGAGTTCTTGGCAAAATGTAATGAGCTCGGCCATATATTTTCCAACTATAATGGAAACGCTTTGAAAATTGAAAAAAAAACTATCTTGCGAATTTAAACAAATTATCAGAGAATGTATATGTGACTGATGAAGCAAAGATGAGCTTGTTTTCTAGATGCAAAATGTATTTCAGAATACGAATTCTTGATAGGGGAATTAGAGAGACCTTGAATATTAGAAAACTGAAATTCACTAACATTGTAAAATAGTATAAAGTTATAAGTATACAGGGTCCTGCGACGGTGTATCCAGCTGTCCTAGCGCCTTTCCTATTTGGAATAAAAAAAATGGAGTCAAGTTGATTGACTCAGTACTTCCCACACATTACTGTGATATCAGTTTATTATTTTCCCATAGCATGAAGCTTTAGTCTGAGATCCCCTTGCAACCAAATCATCGGCAGCCTTCCCTCCCCTAAAATTGTCTTATGCCGCTAAGTATTTCCTTCAGAGGTCAATGGACAGCCTAAAACATCTAAAAACGAAGTTTGAGTTGTTTTCATACTTTTAGTTTTTTGATTATTGCTATATACGCTGTCACTGACACGATATTTAACAAACATACGCGTTTTCCATCCTCACCACGGTAATAATACTGTGTCAAAATTTAATTAGAATCAATGTAATAGTGTCCACGTTACAAAATACAAAAAGATCTAAAGCAATAAATACTCGTATGTATGTATACAGAAAATTCTAAGTCCCTTAGTTTCCGTAATACGCTAGGCAATGTTCGGATGGACCTAAAAAGTTGATTTATGTCGCTAGGTCTTCCTTCACAGCCCCTACCCTACACCCTATTATGAATACAAGAAATTTCTCAGTTTTTCAACCCCCCACCCCCTAACCACCCCAATTTCACCCCACCCAAAAAAAACGCAGAAAATGATCAGGAACCTCTAAAACGCTTAAAAACGAAGTTTGAGCTGTTTTTATATTTTTACTTTTTTTTATTATTTCTGCGCCGCCACTGGCACGATTTATAAAAACCATACGCGTTTTCCATCCTCGCCACGGTAGTAATACTGTGTCAAAATTTCATTAACATCAATTCAACAGTTTCCTTGTAACACAATATAGAAGGATCTAAAGCAATACTCTCGTATGTTTACACCAGAAAAAATTCTAAGTCCTTTGGTTTCTGTAATAGGCAAGGCAATGTTCGGATGGACCTAAAAAAGTTATTTATGTTGCTAGGTCTTCCTTCATGGGTCAGTGGGCAGTCTATTATGAAAGCAACAAATTTTTCAATTTTACAACCCCCCACCCCCCAACCACCCCAATTTCACCCCCACCAAAAAAAAAGTAAAAAATGATCAGGAACCTCTAAAACGCCTAAAAACGAAGTTTGAGGAATATTTAATTTTTTTTGTTTTTTGCTAATTACTCCGCCGCCCCTGCACCGATTTTCAAAATTATAAGAACATTACCTACTACGACCCCCCAGCATATCGCTGCCCAAATTTCATCACAATCCATGCAGCGGTTACTGAGATTACGAGGACACAAAAACGCGTACAGACAGACCGACAGACAGACCGACAGACAGACAGACAGACCGACAGACAGACAGACAGACCGACGGAAATGAGTGACGTGGATTTTCGTTATGTAGACATCATGAAACGCCCAAAAAGTGTATTATCTCAAAATCGAAAATTTTCGCGATCACAATACTCCCCTCACCTATCGGTGTGGGAAGTAAAAGCTACATAAAATAAAAATGCGCTAAAAGATGGTGGAGATTTACAGGTTGCAGAACGTATTTTGGTATTTCATTTTCAGTTCATATAGAAAAAGGCTAGTTCTATATGCTCTTATTCACCCCTTTTCCAGTTCTTATTGTCTGTTCAAAATATATTTCCCCATAGACTCATATATACAGAATCAATACCTAACTACAACACAAGAGAGCAACAAATAATGTGCCCTATACCCAGGCCATCAGAAACCATCACTGCAAGTGGATCAAACTTTTTAATTCAAACATATTATTAAACAGATACATCGTGTGAAAACATTTTGAAAAAAATTGAGGAAAAACCTGTTATTACTAGGAATCTTTAGTATACGAGAATTCACCTGTACTAGCTAAATACAATGCCCAGAAAGATATTGTATTGTTGTATTGTGATATGTTTTTATTTTGTGTTTAACATATACGCGGTTGTGGCATATATTTGAATAAATAAAAAATAAGAAAATTTGGTAATGTATTTTCCCACCAATCATTAGCAGAATAAAGTCAATATTAATTCGCCATAAACATAATGCCATTATGCTTGTTCATTATTTTTAAAAACCTTTAATGACAAAATCACGTTATTTATTTCTTGTCTACCTTTTATTAAGAGAATTATACAGTAAATACATATGCAAATTGGCTTGAAGAGCTGGTGACGCAACATCATAATCTATATATATAAAATAAGAACGGTAATCAAAGGCTCCTGAATGGAGTATATAAAAATTCCACCCCCTACCCGAGAAATTTTCCCACAAAAAGATGGTTTCACTAGGCACTCCAATCAACCTCTTATATGAGATTTCAGAAAAATACGTTCAGACCGCTCTGGCTCTGTTCTCTTTCCACAAAGTAATTTTTTGTTTTTTTTGAGTACATAGATTCAAATTTTTGTATCTGAAATTCAGAACGCTCGGAACTACTGCAAACGGGTCAGGCGTCGATTAATATCAATTCTCTGTATAACTATTTCACCAATTTTTTATTCAGATAAAGAGCAATATGTATCGTTTATATTATACTGTGCATGAGCTATTTTCATTTTGTATGAATATTAAATATCTAAGAAAGATATAACAGGAAACGAAATAAAACTTTCAAAAATCAATGCTTTGGCGCCATGTACTTGTACACTTTTGTCACACGGTGACGTCATGCGCAGACCGGTTCGAAATCTGTCCGCCAAGTGATCATATCTGTCAGTGTCGTAGTATCATGGAGTTAACATCTCTAGAGGGAATGTAAACAACAAAATGCACAGGTCGCTGACCAGCCAACATGTAACGGAAATTTTGACAGCTTGAGGGCATTACCAGTGGCGTACGATTCTATATTAAAATTGGATGTTCATTAATAGATTCAATTATTACTGTGATGTTACAAATTGATACAATAAGCTGTATTAGTATTTAGCTATACTTAGAGAGTTACTCTTATTATAACTTGATTGTAACAGAGTTGATAATTTATTATTACCATGAAGTGCTTCCCTATATTTTACGCTACTGAAAACCAAAACAAAACCTATACTAACCTATGATAAGCGGTGTTCACCGATTCGTCGCTATTGCAGCAAACTATGCACTTTTTATTTCATCCCATCATGCAATTATGACAATATTGTTCATAAATAATTTAATTCACACCACAAATAGTCACAAAGTCACTCAAATATACACTAAAACAACAAAAATCTCAACATACGCAATAACCAACTAAAATGACAGCCACATGACAGCTTTAGGGGACGCCGATTGATTGTAGGTTGCCAGATTTACGACGTATTAGAAGTTATTGCGACATTCCGCTATGAAATTTACAATTTTTAAGATTTCATTAAATCAATACAAATTATTTTCACGTAAATCAGTTACATTGCAAGTATATTGGAATGTATAGTTAAATACCCAGTTAAATAATTTGAGGAACATGTGTTCAAACTGCGGAAACTGCCAGATTTTGAAGAAACTGGAAGGTCCTCAAGCGGACGAAGAAGAGTGGCAATAGCGCTATAGATGTTGGCTGGCCAATATTCAAATTAGGCTCCCTCTAGAGATGTTAACTCTGTGGACTGAGCCAAAGGCCACAAAACAGAGATAGACGCTATAATGAGGCACCACTGGATCCTTTGGTTCAACACCAACAAACAGTACGCGGTATAACCACTTGCCAAACCGTTTTTTTTCAAACCCGACTTCTGTTTCGCCATCTCTTCAGTAGAAGATTTAGGGCCGGTTGTCCAAATGCGGGTTTAACACGAGCTTCATTAGACCGTGGTGCGAGTATACATGGAGTGCTCGCCAGCCGTACGAAATTGCGATCGCTCTGCGCACTGCGTCAGCAACGGAGATTTTACGCGCGGAGAATTATTAGACGTTGTGATACCACGGCCTGTTTAATCGCGTTTTAGATAGAATCGCTAACGATTTTTGTTTAATTTACTTTGTGTTCCTTATTTTGAGTTATAGAAGACTGAAATTTGTATACATAGTGCCAAATTGTGCAGTTGTCGGTTGTAAAAACCATAGTAAGATGAAAGAGCCAAATGTAAAATTCTATTCTATAAATTCTAAGTTCCCGAAAAATAAAAATCTCGCAATGCAATGAAGTAATGCTTGCCGCCGAAAGGACGAAATTAATACGAAAAATGGTAATCATTTCACAAATTAGCATTAAACATTTATTAAAACTGAAATTTTTATGGTACATCCTCGGAAAATATTTACCTGCCTTATTTTCATGAATAAATATAAAGAAGAAAGCAATGAATCGTGCCTACTTGAACCATTACACAAGTCAAAAACTTAGTTTCGAGTAATTCTAACATCGAAGCTGATGACGTGTGCTTTACTCAGGAGTTTTTCAAGAACGTTCTTGTTGACAGCGATATTGTTGGGACAGAGAATGATTCAAATGATATTCATTTTTCCAACTTTACCATCTAGGTCATCTGGACTCTGAAAGGTCAGAGTCCAGATGACCTAGATAACTTTATTTCTGAAGAACATGACCTTTTGTGTCAATTGGAAAAAAATAAAATGCCAGACACGATTTCCAACGAGGGACTGAAATTTATTGCCGGACATGTGGCCTACAGATTCAAAAACGAATATCCTAATCTAGCTTTGGGGGCGCACACCAAATTTCATTCTTCTAATCGGGCCCCAGACTGGATTGAGTTTCTATCTAGATTCTAGAGTCAGTCTTATATATCCAAGTGAGGAGATGATTAAAGTAGCCCATTTTGGTTGAGACAGAGTTCGATAAATTCCATGGATAGTCGTCTTCTAAACAATCAAACATATTTAAGAAATTATTAGAGATAGACCCCAGTGGAAACCATCAAACAATTTCCTGACAATATAATATTATATCTAATACGATCGAGAATATACGTCAGACTCAGACATTTAAACAAAAGGATTAGTTTGACTAATGACTAAAATGACAAAATTTACCAATAAATAATACATTTTTGTAGAAAAAGTGGTTAAATTACCTATTTTACACTTCTCTATAACATAATTGTTAAATAATTGGCTATTAAACTCCTTTAATCTATCACTTTGAAATTAAAATATAATCCATCATGTGGTATTCCCGCCAGTTCGCCGACAGAAATACTCGTTGCTGACGTCACAGCGTGTCGGCGCTCGGACGGCTGCATGCGCGTGAGCACACCATGTTTATTTACACTATGCATTAAACCTAAGCTTAGTTAAGCTCAGGCTTAAAGTCGACACCCGTTGTACAATCACAGCATAATAAACAACCAGCATAATATCTCTGAGAATTTCCCATCTAAAAATGGTTCCCACAAAATTTGACCTTGCATGGGAGGGTTTATGAATGATTTTACGGCTGTGAAGTTTGGGTAGAGATGCGAAAATGAAAATATCGATACCGGTACCAACTCGATATTTTCTAGCCAAATAGGCGCGTTTGGTTTGTACAGAGCATTTTGTGCAACTGATTACACCCCTCAATAAATATATAATTATTTTCGATACTGATACAAAAGTATCGATACTCGATATTAGTGCAGAAGTATCGAAGTACCGTTACCATCCCTACAAAAAAACCCATCCAAAAGTGGGGATGCGCGTATAACTTCCGCCAACTTCAGTTATTGTGCTGGTTGTTTATTATGCTGTGTCCAAATGTTGAGGAAACACCAGCAGTCACTTTCAAAACGTTTTGAAATGGATCATGCACAGTGTGATGCTGTCTAATATAACTATTGTTAGGTTATTAACAAAATAGGTTATAAAACTAAGAAATGACATCTGTGAAGTATGTTTTGAATCCGTTTCGAAACCGATCGACAATCCAACATCGAAAAACGTTTTAAGAGCTCGTAGAAACGTAGTAAATGTCTCAGTTCAAAATTATACGATATAAGTGTACGTACGGCGTTGATGTCGTCGTCCGTTCTGTAGCAATTGTCGTATTCGGAGTCGTAGAGGGCGCTGAGCGAGTCCAAGGACATCATGGCATCAGAGTCGAAGATACGCGACGAAGCCCGAGAAGACATCGACGTGTTGTCGTCCATGTCGCCATCTTGCAAATTGTGATCGTTATACGCCGAGTTCACGTCACTCAAAGCACCTGGAAATTGATTAACTATGTATAAAGAGTGTTTCTATAACAGTGCAATATTTGAATGGGGTATTTTCCAACTTGCTAATATTGCCTATTTAATGGTTGAAATGGATTGCTTGTATCTAATTGGTAATGATGGCACTGTTTGCTCATTTTTTTTGCCCACGTGGAGTTAAGATAGAGTTTGAAAATCATCCCTTTGAAAAGAGCTCATTTAAATATCTTAAACCTCCCGCCTAAGAAATCAACCAATCAAAAGTCATTTTTATGCCGGCATAAAGTAGTGTAGATTGGATGTGACTATATTAATTTGAATTATGCTTAGATTCAAGGTTGTCACGTTGTTAACATTTTGCCTAGTTTTTCTACATATAGAGGATGTAAACTTAATTTTTTGTATTATGTTTATTTAGTTTCCCTCTTTTTAATTGAATAAAAGTTTATGTTTTTAGACTATAAGTGTGTGTGTATATATGCAATTCCATTTTTTGCAATATTATGTAATTAGCAGTTTACTCTGAGAATGTTTCCTAGTTACTTTTCACAATTTTACGCGTCATCCGGCAACACTCGTCTTTAACAGCCTGTCACTAGTGTCATGCCATACATACCCTTCCCTGGTTTCACGACTGTCACAGTATCTAAATTAACCATGATGAAATGATATAAACAAACATCTGCCAATGTCAATACGAAGCGAAGATTATGTTTGTAGATGTAGAAAAGGAGGTCAGACGACAAAGTAGAGTCACATTCTAAGGATAGCACCAGGAAGGACTTATTACATCACTCTAAGATTTATTACGTCACAGCTTTGACGCAAAATTTTATGTTTGAAGTTTGGAGGGAATTTTTACCCACTTCGCGTTCACAATAAAACGTGAAAATGTTCGTTACATGGTTTTTGGGGACGTAACATCAATATTCCGTCATAAATTTTTGTTCGGAAAATACCCCATTGCCGGCAATGTTTGTCAGCTATTTTATTATTGACAGTTGACATACGGGACTTATACTACGTTCCAAAATCCCATCTATCCAGTGAGCAGATGAATTTTCGAGGATAGTCACGTGATTCCAGATGTTAGGGATGTTGGAATATTTATGAAACGGCAAAGATCTTTTTTTGACAATTTTGACATATCACATAACCTGTGCTGTTTTCTCAGAGTCAGAGTGTCAGAGTAGTCGTCCCCGTTAGAATGTCAATGCATACAAATAAAGCAGAATAGGTTATGTTACGTTGTTAGCTGTCAAGTGAAAAATATCTCTTAACAGTATTGACACAAAGGTCGCTAAAATCTCAATTTGATTTCCGAGCAAAACGATGACATCCATGACCTCGGAAATGCAATAATGGAACACAGATTTTTGTTGACAGCTTGATGTTGTGTGAATACTGAAACGCTACAGAGCAAATCGAGGCCTTTGATGGGATTTTGGAACGTAGTATTAATAAAGATCGAGCATTACACTAAAGAACAATATGTTCTGTTAAATTTGAGATTCTTATCAAAGTAGTAAAAGCAGACGACAGAAAGGTTCTGCCGGTGCGCCATCTGGTACCCGAAGGTAACGGCAACCAAAGAAAATCGCTGCTAAACAGCAGCAGACTTTTTGGTGGAACGCCACGGCGCGTCCGCTTGGCCACCAGAGAACGCGGGTTCTATACGCTGCTGCGTATGAAAGCCGATATACGAGGGTTGCTCTATACCTCCGTCAATTTATGTCACTGTACACTGTACACTGAAAATTTGTGGATTCAATTTTTTAGACGGCATTTTATAACGATTCGGGAGGGGGCCCCCCCTCTAAATACAGTACAGTACAGTACAGATATGTGTTAAATATTATGCGTTCTGTTACCTTCAGCATCCGTTAAGCCTGTCTCGTTCAACATGGAGATATTCTCCAAGGCCGGATCATCCGTCGTGTACCCTGTAGATTCCCTATCGTTCAATAGCGGCTCCGAAGCACCGCCGTCTTCATCTTCGGACCATTCGCTGGCACTTCCTCCTTCGCCCCCTGTACCACACGTGCCCCCCAGGTGGTCCGCACCAAGGTTCTCCAGGTTCTTCAGTTTCTCCTGGATCTTTTCTTCCAGCAGCCGTTTCACCTCCGCTTCCTGCAGGATACATGAACATATCAAGATATAATAGGGTACTTGCAGAAAAAAATATTATGTCGTTTACGCATTCCTTAGAGCCTAGTAAACATGACAAAATCACTTGTTTGGTTTTTTGGAATCGGCCATGAGAGTTATTCCAAATATTATTTCAAATGCCGGAAAATGCCGCGCAAACAACCTCTGACGTCAGTGATATCCTATAGTGATGGGATTTAAAGTATTGATATTCGATATCGATAGCCAGTGCTAACCTAACATTTTGACATTGATCGTTATAACCACAAAACACAGCACACACAAAAGTACAAAAGTCAAAAGAATAAAAGTTAGGCTAGGATACTAATTCACTTTGTAGGCTTGAATTAGATTCTATCTTTGGATTCATTCATAATGGGATGCGCCGAAATAAAATGATGGCGTCGATTAGTTGCGAATCTCGGTCACAAACAGGATGAATTGTGATACCTATCAGATATAAAAATGTATTGCAACGAAAATACTAGTGGGTTAATTGCCTTTCAGATATGTTTAGGTCGCATTGTTAAAGAATTCAGATCATCTTTAGTCGAATGCGCAGTTGGCAAACCACAAAGAAAATATGGTTGCATTCGAGCAGCTGATGTGATTTCGTTTTGCATTTTGCATCTCGCAGTATTACTCAATGAGGAACTACGGCTGTAGTAGGATAAAAGAGAAGGCTCATTTCATTTGGGAATATGTATACCCATATAACAAAACACACTCGTAAATTAAATTATTGATATATATTATATTTAAAAAGAAATTTGGCAGCATCAGAAATAGTTTGCAGTTGAATCTCACTGACCTGCGCTGTAGCAGTATCAATTGTCGATATCGATAAGATACCTGTGACGTCAGCCTTTGTTTTAAGTCACGTGGAAAAATTTGAATATATCCTTATTTTATTTTGCAAATATCTTTTTTTAGCCGTCAGTAAAATCATGCTTTTTGTTTCCTACTGCTTCTTGATATGGTTTTCTTTACGCCATGTATACTCCCGAGACGATTTCACGACCTCTGCAAGTACCCTATTATTAAGCGAGTAAATAATCTACACTCATAATGTAATTTCTAAAACTTGTACTGTTATTGTTTATTTATTTATCTATTTATTACGAGATTACCCCATTAAGGAAAATATTATATTACAATAAATTAGCAAAGGTATAGGTAAATAACATTCCTAATACTGTACTGTGCTATAGAAAACTAACAAGCTAGAAATTAAAGCATATCATCAAAAATCTATATGAAATTAAATGTGAATAATTTCAAGACACCTTTTTATCTCTACATAGCCCATTGGTCTCTTATATTCCATTTCGCTTCCCTGGTCCATGAATAAAAACCACAAATATTGAAGAACTGTACTGTACTGACGTGGTCGGGACGTCAGTAAAATTAATATTCAAGGGTTGTTCATTTGAAAACTTCAAACCACAGTTTTATCGAAAACCACTAATGCCGAGACACGTTAAAAGATCTGTCAAGGAGGACAACTCTTTAACCGAAATCTACCACACCCCCTTGCACCCTTGAAAAATTTTAAATGACAAGGGGAATCGAGAAGTACTGAAACCATTGAAAACCAAATTGAAGAGGATGGAAACCCTATACTTGATGAGGTTGTAATATTTCCAGCAAGATGGCGGTCCATCTCACTATATTTTTCCGATTCGGCAATGGTTTTCAGATAAATGGATAGGGCGAAGAGGGTTCGTAGAATGACCTACTAGATCTCCTGATTTGACGCCGTTAGATTTTTTCTGTCAGGCCATTTAAAATCTACTGTGTTTAGTCAACGCATCATCGAAAGCAGCCATAATATCCCACAACATGTTTTTGCAACTGTCTGTCAGGAATTTAAACATAGCTGGTATCATTGTTTCGACATGGCTTTGAAATGAGATATTACTGGATACACCTTGTCGTTTAAAATTTTTAGGGGATGAGCCTGGGGGCTAGAGGATACAAGGGGTAGTATTTGGTTACAAAGTTGGCCCCCTTGACAAATCTTTTCACGTGTCTCGGCGTTTTTTTCTTTTAATCAGTGGTTTTCAATAAATTCCTGGTGAGAAGTTTTCAAATGAACATGCGGTTTTTATTGGTGGGACAGCGAGACGAATTCAATTTTTTGTGTATTTACGCAATTCTCGTTATATGAATACAAACCATATTTACCAGTTCTCTGTCTAATGGCTGCATGTAAAAAATTAACTAATTATTATAACATTAATAATATGTTGGAAACACGTGAGAATGTCAAATCAATTTAGTTTTTTAGATCATGGGTTCTCTTATCCTAGGCATACTGAGAAAAAAGTTGGCTGGCGCACTAGCCCGACCAGTATCAGCGAGAGAGAAATGGAGCGACTGAAAGTGAAAAAAGTCCACGGCAACCACAAAATTTATATTGGTCTTCAGTGGTTTATTTACAAGCATAGCAAATTCTTGTTCTGCCTTCGGTTGCACCTCTAGATTTCTTAAATGAAATTTAAAGATCCATCAGTAAGTAGCTTTTATGTTTATGGCCTGGTATATGTCCTAAAATTTTCATTTCTTGGATGTGCATGTCGAAAGTTCAATATTTATTGTAATTTTAATTGAGCTTCCCAAACAAATAATTTGAAATTAAGTATGTTAACAAACTTTAACCACGAATAGTACTCCAAAAAATAGAAAGAAAATGTCATATGAACATGGGTCCGGGAATGCTTCCTAAGGGAGCTACGCTCCTTTGCATGGGGTACCCTGAAGACTGTTTTCCCTCGATATTCTCGAAACGATTCATAAAAAAATTACGAAATTAGGTACGATGAGTAAACTTTGACGCTGAATCTGATTCTCAATTCAGAATTTCATAATTTTAATCAGAGGCGTATCATACGGGAGGAGTTAAGGGTAAAAATAACCCCATTTTCTAAATGGTAATTTTTTTTGACATTTTGATTTTAGAATCTGGTATCTCAGAGATTTCTACGTAAAAATAGTCTCTTGGTATATCTCGATAGGGCTAACCGTTTTCGAGAAAAATGCATTTACTTATTTACAATAGCCTGCATCGATTCAATAATTTGCATTTTTCTCGAAAACGGTTAGCCCTATCGAGATGTACCAAGGGACCATTTTTACGTAGAAATCTCTGAAATAGCATATTCTAAAATCAAAATGTCAAAAAAATTACCATTCAGAAAATGGGGTTATTTTTACCCTTAACTCCTCCCGTACGATACGCCTCTGATTAAAACTATGAAATTCTGAATTCATAATCAGATTCAGCGTCAAAAGTTTACCCATCGTACCTAATTTCGTAATTTTGTTATGAATGGTGTCGAGAATATCGAGGGAAAACCGTCTTCAGGGTGCCCCATGCAAAGGAGCGTAGCTCCTTTAGGAAGCATTTCCGGATAATCTTATAGAATTTGTTAATAACCAGACTTATACTGTGTAAGGTTTTCGCGGCCATCGTCCAATGAATTTGTGGTTCTTGGGTTTTTAGGCCGGCGTCGTTTAGCGTTAAAGCTTGACGTTTCGCCACCACGAGTGGATGGCATCTTCAGAAGCTATTTCACTTCGGCGACTTCCAAAATACTGACGGCTGGTAGATCTGCACCTATATTTATACCTGCTAATGGTGACGTGGCCCAACCAGGTAGCGTTGGTAGCCCCGCCCCTTCGCGATATGGTAGTGTCTTCAGGTCCTTTAGGATGGGTATCCATGTCCGGTTGACTTTCTGTGTTTCTTCCTTCCTATTGAAATTATTATGATGTTTTTGTATTTCGATGGCTTCTCTTTGAAGTCTAGCATGGTATGAAGACGTTGCGGCAAGAACCTGAGTTTCTTCAAACTTATTCCTGTGGCTTCCCTCCTTAATCGCATGTTCGGCTACCGCTGATTTGTCCTTATAGCCTAGTCGACAGCTAGCCTTATGTTCTGCAATTCTTGTGTTTATAGATCGCTTCGTTGTTCCTATGTATACACTCCCACATGTGCATGGTATACGATATACCCCCGGTGTTGTGAGTGGGTGTCTTTTATCCTTCACCGTGCTCAAATATTCCTGTATCTTTCTTGTGGGCCTGTAGATAGTCTTGAAGTTTTCCTTTCGTAACATTTTTCCTATTCTGTCTGTTATTCCAGGCACATAGGGTAGAAAAGCTTTTGCTATCGGTTTAGTTTCTGGTTTTGCCCTATTTCTTCTCATTGTTCTTGTTATTTCCTTTTCTGTGTAACCATTTGCCTTAGAAGCATTCTTTAGATGTTCCAGTTTGGTGTCGAGTTCTTCTGGTTCGCACACTTTTCTAGCTCGTTCTGTCAAAGTTCTAATAATTCCGTACTTCTGTGATGGGTGGTGGTTTGAATCTTTAGAAAGGAAGGAAGAAACACAGAAAGTCAACCGGACATGGATACCCATCCTAAAGGACCTGAAGACACTACCATATCGCGAAAGGGGCGGGGCTACCAACGCTACCTGGTTGGGCCACGTCACCATTAGCAGGTATAAATATAGTTGCAGATCTACCAGCCGTCAGTATTTTGGAAGTCGCCGAAGTGAAATAGCTTCTGCAGATGCCATCCACTCGTGGTGGCGAAACGTCAAGCTTTAACGCTAAACGACGCCGGCCTAAAAATCCAAGAACCAGAAATTCATTCAACCAGACTTTTATTTGATACGAGATTCAGTTGATGGTATTTACCTGAGCAGCTTCCTCTTCCATACGTTGCTCGTCCTTTTCGAAGCTCTCAAGGTCATCCGTGTCGTCTGCATGATGACCTACTTCTGGCATATCACAGTCATTGTCTTCATCAGTAGTTCTCGGGCCTCTGCAACAGTTATTCCAAATTTATGAATCCAAACTGTATTTATCATTTCATAAGTGTAAACCTCTAGTTCCATAATTATTGTCAATGATTTATATCTATGTTAGCACGCTTCCATGCATTGTTTAAAAAGCCTGTAAAACCGTGACGACTAGCAAATAGCATGAAAGAAGTAAGTCGAGCAAGCAGCAAAAAGCATTACTTCAGTAGCCATACTGCCTGTATGTGATTCTATGCCTTTTAATTTGGAGTAACACCCTATTGGCATTTCGGTGATAACTCTGATTAAATTTCAACTACACTCAAGTGCAAGAGAAATGCAACACGAAACATTTGGATTAAATTCGAAGTCATAACTTTCTAACTTTTGAGTTTGTTTTTTTTTTTTGATACAGACATAAGCATCGGTTTTACGTTGCATGTCTACCAATGTTTTATTATAGTTGCTATTTGATTTATTTTATAAGGTGAATCAAAATATTGGCCGGTAAACTATTCGAATTCGTTGGGTCACCCTGTGGACTACCCTTAAAAGCAATGAGATTATCAATTATAAAAGAAGTGTCCTCTATTTTTTTTTTATAATTGAGCAGACCGCGCAGGCAGAGCCTAAATACCAGAGTACCGTGGCTGCTGTAAAAGGGTTATGTTAGGGGAAGTTTGTTAACGCGAGATTTAAATGGGCCAATACCCGCAGGCCCAATAAATACATCTTCTGGCAGTCCATTCCAAGCCTTGGCCTGGGAATAAATGTGCGGTTGTACCGCTCAGTTCTTGATGTATGAAGAACGACCGTCTTAGGATGAGATGCAGCGTTGGAATATCGGTAGAAGAGTGAGAGGTCACCAACAACACGCCGGTGATAAAGTGACTGAAGGTGGCGCGTTAAGGCCGGATCGCCAACTAGTCGAATTGCCCTTCTCTGGACGGCATCTAGTATAGACAGGGTAGTAGGGGCAGCAGCTCCCCAGACATGAGAGCAATACTCCTGGCAAGGTCTTATCTGGGCTTTATATAGCGTGAGGAGGTTACATGGTGAGAAATACTGTCTGGCTCTAAATAGGTACCCAAGCTTTTTACCAGCAGCTGTTGCAATTGACGCGACGTGTTCGTGCCAGATCAGATTTACTGTAATGTTGACTCCTAACAGCTTGAATGAGTGACTCCTTGGCAGAGCCTGGTTGTTCATTAGAACCTGGTGTTGGCTTGGGCACTTCTTGTTTGATAGCGTACAATACTGGGTCTTGGAGGCATTAAATTTAACCATATTCTTAAGCCCCCAAGCGGTAATGGTATCGAGATCCTTTGAAAGTGAAGCTGCCACTGCCAGTCTTCTGCGTTCCAGCTCGACCACAGAGATCGGTCTATTGCTCATGATGCCTACATGCAGCGTACTGTCATCCGCAAAACTGTGGATTGGGTTTGTAGTGCTAGAGAGTAGATCATTAATATGAAGCAGAAACAGTGTCGGAGCCAATACCGATCCCTGCGGAACCCCGGCATTGATGCTATGGAAAGAAGAGGAAAAGCCGTCTACCACGTCAGAGATTTTCCGACCTGAAGGAAGTCTGCGAGCCAACCGCAGAGCTTAACAGGTAGCCCATAAGACGGGAGCTTGTTTAGGAGAGCTGCATGCCACAGTTGATCGAATGCCTTTGAAATATCGAGAGCAACGACATGAGCCTCGCCAAATGACTGGATGAGTTTGCTCTATACATGTGTGACGTAAGTCAGGAGATCTCCAGTTGATCTTTGGTGTCGGAATCCATATTGTCTGTCGTTGATTAAGTGATGGAACTCTAGGTATTTAATGAGCTCTTGGTTGATGCATCTCTCCATCACTTTACTGATTACAGAAAGCAGAGATATAGGTCTGTAGTTGGGCGGATCAGTTTGGGATCCCTTTTTTGGCACCGGCTGGATGCAAGCTGTTTTGCAGTCTTTTGGGAAAATGCCGGAATCGTAAGACATCCGAAAGAGGCGGGTAAATATGGGAGCGAGCTCCAGTGATTTGCTTTGTTTTATTTTAAAATATGCTGCGGTGGATTTTTGAAACCTAAGCGAATTTTTGATATTGTTCACCAGTTTACAGTTTCAGAATTTACCTTATACCGCTCATATTTTTTCAGTCCCCTTCCGAACATTTTTTGATCAAATTGTTTATATATGTAGTAACTTTGATAAGAGTTATTTAGTTTTTAGACAGCATTTATTTACTCTCTTTGTGATTATACAGGGGTGATCAAAATTCATATTATTGCCGTAATTTTGAAGCACCCTGTATTATTCTAGACTCTAATCAACAATAAACGTATCCGCTCTATAGTCTGTTTTCGATTAATGCCAATAAGTGATGCTGTAAATTTTTAGAGTGACATTAAATTTTCGTATATAATTCAACATTGTTGAGAGTTTTACTTAACAATTTTGGGTGACCCAGCCATTCAAAAAACCTATATTATATTATAAAGTTTGTCAAAAACTTGTCCTTGAATACAAATTATCGTAGTATATTGAATTTTTGCGACATGTGTTTATTTGACAGCAATAATTATTGGGTGTGTTCAACGGGACTTAGCGGACGTCAGCGCTTGTGGGCGCTTTACCCTAACTAACCGATGAACGACAAGCTATCAAAAAAGCGCCAGTCAGCTTAATAGCGCTTTAAAAAAGCGCTGTTTGGTTAGCAAAGCAGCACATAACTGGAAAAAAGTTATTTGTAGTTCTAAGAGAAGCAGTTACCTTTGTTCAGTGTCAATTTAATATCAGGTTTTGTGATTTTATAGCCTAGGTTTTTGAAAATACAAATAATAAATATTAAAATATGGAAATGGATGACAGTTTTATCACGTCAAAAGGAAAGTCGTTCAACGGTCACTCCTAGCGCCTGCAAGCGCTTCCACGCTAGCGCTTTTGCGCTAGGTCCCGTTGAACACACCCATTCATTGTTGTAGCGAAAAGCAAACGTTTTCAAGGACTAAATAGGACAAACAAGCAAATAGAAAAAATTTGTTTTTGGGTGGATGGTCTCGTTAAATTACTTGCAAGATAGCTTTTTGATTCATTATCAAAAGATTAAGCATGCAACCTATCCAAGTCAAAACTGATGAGTATGAGTATGCCTATAATTCATAGAAACTAGAAAAATATACTCAAAAAGTAAAAAGCTTTGACTTTTTTGAGTCTAAACCAAATTTTGCGTTTGTTTTGCACCAGAGTAGACGCATGCAAGTGAAGTGATACAGTAATGTTATTCGGCTAAGTGCTATGTAACAATAAGCTTGATGTAGTTTATGTTAGTGTTTTCTTTTGACGTGTGGCGTTTCGCATGTAATGTTTTTTCGAATCTGTTTTCTATTTTCGTATAAAACGTGTAGTCGAAATACACCTTCTGGAAACTTCAGTTACACGAAAATAAAATCTAAAAAACAAGGTTAACGTGTCAGGCGACAGAAAGGTTCTGCCGTGACGGAGATATAGAGCAATCCTCGTATATCGGCTTTCATATGCAGCAGCATATAGAACCCGTGCTCTCTGGTGGCCAAGCGGACGCATCGTGGCGTCCCACCAAGAAATCTACTGCTGTAAGCTGTTCAGCAGCGATTTCCTTGGTTTACCGTTACCTTCGGGTACCAGATGGCGCACCGGTAGAACTTTTCTGTCGCCTGCTACAACATGCTTCACATGTCTGGTAGACATGAAAGAATTGATGCTCTCTATTTCCGTCAATCGACCTATGGCGCACTGATGATCGCTAATAAGCGTGAAACAGCTGTCTGCGTACTGGTGGATTGACGGAGGTATAGAGCAACCCTCGTATAAGGTTAACGGGGTTAAAAGAGATTCTCAGACATCAAATCAACCACGAAAAGATAAATAATGAAAGATGAAAAATGGCGGAAAAAATATTATGTCGTTTACGCGTTCCTTAGAGCCTAGTAAACATGACAAAATCACTTGTTTGGTTTTTTGGAATCGGCTGTGAGAGATATTCCAAAAATTATTTCAAATGCCGGAAAATGCCACGCAAACAACCTCTGACGTCAGTGATATCCTATAGTGATGGGATGTAAAGTATTGATATTCGATATCGATAGCCAGTGCTAACTTAACATTCTGACATTGACCATTATAACCACAAAACACAGTCACACACAAAAGAACAAAAGTCAAAAGAATAAAAGTTAGGCTAGATTACTCATTCACTTTGTAGGGATGGGCTTGAATTAGATTCTATCTTTGGATTCATTCATAATGGGATGCGCCGAAATAAAATGATGGCTTCGATTAGTTGCGAATCTCGGTCACAAACAGGATGAACTGTGATACCTATCAGATATAAAAATGTATTGCAACGAAAGTGCTAATGGGTTAATTGCCTGTTTCAAATATGTTCAAGTATCAATAAATTGAGTCGCATTGATAAATAATCCAGATCATCTCTAGTTTGCAGTTGAATCTCACTGACCTGCGCTGTAGCAGTATCGATTGTCGATATCGATAAAATACCTGTGACGTCAGCCCTTGTTTTAAGTCACGTGGAAAAATTTGAATATATCCTTATTTTATATTGCAAATATCTTTTTTTGGCCGTCAGTAAAATCATGTTTTTTGTTTCCTACTGCTTCTTGATATGGTTTTCTTTACGCTATGTATAGTCCCGAGACGATTTCACGACCTCTGGAAGTACCCTATTCCCTAGTATATTGGAAAATATGCATCACTTACGGTATAAGATGAAATGGAATGCTTTCTAGATAAAGCTATGTAGAACGCTATCTTCTAGAGGTTATATCCTGTATTCAATCAAGCCAGATGGCTTAAAGATAAACATGTAATATGATAAAAGATGTAATAATAAAAGGTGAAAAGCGTTACAAATTCAACTTTTCTATCGTGAAACATTAAGATAACATGATGTGACCTAGGAAGATGGCATGATGTAATCTAGGAAGACATTAAGGCCAAGTTTCACAATCATTAGTTGACTTGTGGTCAAAAAAAAACTAGCGGTAGGCGAAAGCAATCCACTTCATAATCGGCGATTAAGTTAACCCACCCAAGGATAAAGTGAGGGTTATCTTGACTTTTGTAGTGGTCAGTCGATGACAGATAAGCTTCCTTTGAAGATTATAAAAACATGGGTTTCGAAATCGACGTCTAAGACTTCCTTCTTTCTTTTATCCCTATGCAGCAGCATAGGGGGACTGCAACGTAGTCTGGCTTTTGGTCATGTTTTTTCTCCAGGAGCCGTCCGACCTTGCTGTCCCCGTCAATACTTAAGTCTTAAGGCCTATTGTATTATTGCTCCTCTCTTTTACAGTATCCACTCCAGCAATCTGGATCCCTGCATAAGTTTATGCAGTTTACCTACTGGTCCTGGTGTTGAGCTGTACTCCATTGGTTCTAGCTTGGTCTTCCCAAAGAGCTGTTGTCTCTTGTGATCTAGCGCTTCGCACTCACAGAGTACATGTAGGGCTGACTCAGTTCCTCTTCCACACAATCTGCAGTTGAGGTCTCCATTGTAGAGTCCCATTTTATTCAGGTGTTCCTTCAGGCCACAATGTCCTGTGAGGAGACCCGTCGTTATTCGGAGCTGATTCCTACTCAAGGAGAGCTCAGCTGTTTTCTTGCATGGAGCTTTAATGAATGTTTTTCCATGAACACATCCTGACAACAAGTTCCACTGCTCCTTGTGCTGATGTTTCATCCATTCTCCAACTTGGTGTCTGATTGTGCTTTTAGGCACCCCCAGGGCGGGTTCTGCTCTAATGTATAGGGCAGACGACCCTAGTCTTGCTAGCTCGTCCGCCCTTTCATTGCCTCTTATACCTAAGTGTCCAGGCACCCACTCCAAAGTTACTTTGTTGAGTTCTGCCGGTCTTCCCAGTTCTTGTAAACATTCCCAGACTAGAGCAGACGTAACTTTGGGCGCTTCTAGTGCCCTAAGTGTAGCCTGACTGTCTGTAAGTATTGCGATCCTCTTGTTTCTGTAGGATCGTTCATTATTGATCCTTGCACATTGCAGGATGGCGTACACCTCTGACTGAAATATCGAGGCGTATTTTCCTAGCAGAATGCTCTGTCTAGTTCCTCTTCCAAAGATTCCCGCTCCTGTGTCTTGCTCGGTCTTTGATCCATCTGTGTACCAGACTATTTCCCGTTACAGGTTGTTTACTTCACAGAGTTCTCGATCCCTTATTATAGTTTCGAATTTCTTGTTGAAGATGTATTTCGGAGTTATGTGGCCCTTTCTAGCATCCATTATGGTGTGCCCCACATATTCTGCGATTTGGTTGTGTCCAAGATCCTTGTAAATTCCTCTTGGTAGGGTTTGTAGTCTAGAGTCTTGGTCACGTTACCAATGACTATGAAACTGGGCCTAACAGTCTAATAATTTATGTAGAATCCTCAGAGTAACAACTGAACATAGAGGTAGTAAACAAACCACTTCAGCATGGCGTGCTCATAGCCATCATCTTTTGACACTTCAGCCCCCAAACATTGCGATTTAACCTGAAAATTCTTCCAATGCAACCCATGTTACAAACACTGCTCTGCATTGTCCCATCTCGAAAAACTGTTAAACTACACTCTAATATAGCACAGCAAGTCCGTAAAGTTTCACTACAGATACCAACAAATAGCGAATTCGATTTTACTGGCCAAGCATAAAAGACGCACAAACAAAACAAAGGTTTGACAGTAGGAGTTTACCTTAAACAAACCGCAGGAAAATTACATAGGCGTTGCCAGCTCCTCAAAATTTATGTAAGACAGAATTTGCGTTTATGATGAAGAAACATGCAGTAACGCAGTAGAGGTCAACATATCTATTGATTTTGCTGTAATCATTCCTGAACCATCAAAATACCGCCTTATTTAACGTAGAATGGAATATTTCTGGATACTATACAACTAAGACGATAGTAAACAATTATGATTGCCGTATCTGGTGGTCGATATGACAACGTAAGAAAAGATGTCGGCCTGTTAGAATTAGTTGTTTACCACTTCTATGTTCAGTTGTTACTCTGAGGTAGAATCAAAGGTGAAACGCCCCTAAAATGAAGCACTCTCATTCTGAGTGCGATAAATCGACAGTGCTTCGCCAAAACATTACATGCGACGTGTGTAACCCTATCCACCACCCAATATTCCCAGTCAGTATATCTCTGTGTGAAAGCTCATTCTACAACATGGCGCCGGGCGTTGTGGTGTTGTGGTTAGCTTGTGTACCTGTCGAGAGGTGACACTTTAGGCAGTTTATGGGCCACCTCGTTGGCGCGATGTGCGCCACCCGGGGGCGAGGATGCACCCCTTTTCAGCGAGCCTTCTTTGCTGCTTGCTCTTTGTGGCGACGGGGACAGGCTCTGGTGATGGTAGTGATGATGGTGGTGCATGTTGTTGGCGTTGTTTGCTCGCAGGCCCAGCGCCAGCGCCTGGATCGCTGCCAGACCCACCTGGTGGTTGTTATTGTTTGGCACGTACCTACATACATATCCCCCAAGTGTGCTAGTTTGTTGGAATAGTTTTATCGGGAGGAACACAAAAGTCACAAATATACAGGGTGTCCCATTAAAAATTTTGAATTTGACGTCACGTGACCAAAAACAAATACCTCGTTGGGTGACGCAATAATAAGCAAAGATACCATATTTGCTCTAATTTACACCCCCAAAATTATAATTCGCTACTACTGTCCAGTTCCGATATATTGCTTGTCTTAATCGTCGTGTGACACCCTGTATAAATGATCTAACTATCAATTTTAATAATTGAATTTAACGGATGGTAATGTAAGAAGTATTCCATCGCCTTTCACTGGCGAAAAAATAAGCAACCACATATAATGGAAGATAACGTTGATATTTCGGTCACCTATATGGATTTTATGACACACTATCATAAAGTCGAGCTCATAAATTAGTTAAAGGTTAATTGGGTTATGATCATAGTTTCAGGATAAAAGATCTAGTAAGTCAACAGTCAACTAGACCTCCGTTATTTTATATAATACTCTAAGGCCCGATTTTATCAACATGCGCATTTTAACAAAGACTTTGACCAATCAGAGCAGCCCTTTCAAGAACATGCATCTGTCAAAGTACTCTGAAAATTATTGATTTCTCTAGAAGTTGACCTCAAAAAGCTCAAAAATGATATACTTCATATACAATCGACCATTGTGAACCATCTAGTATCTTTTCCAGTCTGATTTTCCATCCTAAATGGGTGAAAAAATGCATTTTCTTGTTTAACAGAAAGTTTAACAATTGTTAATCTCAACCAATCAGATTCCAGAAAAGCTGTACATTTGATCACTGGTTTCATGCTGTATCAAATGATATCTATGATGACAAGAAATTCACTCACTGCATTATTTGGATAAAACAATAATTTACTATCGATAGTAATTATAAATACATGCAATATATCTTTGTTTTATAGTAAAAAAGGGGAAAAATAGCATTTTGTTACATTTCAAACGTTAAACAAACGATTTAACAGTTAGGCAAGCTATCTTCCAGGCGTTCATGTGCATTACTGGTTGCCTATCCAGTACGGCAAAGTTTACTATTCACAGTACATTTGATCCAGTGATCAAACGTATCGGCTTTGTGGAATCTGACTGGTTGAGATTAGCAATTGCTAAACTCTTTGTTAAACAGGAAAACGCAAGTTTTCACCCATTTAGGATGGAAAATCAGAGTTGAAAAGATACTAAAGGGTTCATAATGGCCGATTATATATGAAGAATTTCTTTTTTCACCTTTTTGAAGTAAATTTCAAGAGAAATCAATAATTCTCAGAGAATTTTGACAGGTGCATGTTTTTGAATGGACTGCTCTGAATGGTCAAAGCCTTTGTTAAAATGCCTGTGTTGATAAAATCGGGCCTAAGTTGTCTAAATATGCACTCAATATTGCTCAGTACAGTATGTAAATAATACTAGCATTAGTCTGCCATGTTTTTGAAATTAGCGAAATGGAGGTGGCTTTAATTATCTTGTGTAACAATATCACAATAAGGTTGACATTAACTATATTTTTGTGAACCAATAGTATATAAAACTATTTGAAATTCATTGAATTAATTAGAATTTATATACATATTTATATAAGATGTACATTCTATCGTATGAAAATTCTTTGTATTTGAACTTCCAATACAGAGCCCTTCTACTATATAAAAATAAATAAGCCAATAAGGATTCTCTCAGGAATTTTTAAATTATTCAATACATAAAAAATATTTATATACGGGACGTTTTATTTTATTGGAAATTTATTTATTAGGAACCAACAACGGAAATGGTAAATAAGCAGTAAAGAAGTAAAGAATAAACTGAAAAAAACACTCACTGTTTATTTGAAGCGAAATCAAAATTATTTTTGTATCATTAGGCGCTATCACCGTTCAAAACAGAAGAAGAGTCTGACCACCAGTCAAACCAATATGTTTTGAAATCAACAAGTAAAAAAATCCAGCATGTGAAATAAACTTAAATTTCTGAAAGTAATAAAATTAATAGCATTGCCTTTATCAACATTTTATTATAGATACCAAAGTTCCACTAACTTGCATATTATTCAAATAGTGTTCAAAATAGTGGTTTTAATAATGATATGACGATAAAATGCTCTGCACATACTATGCCGACGATGAAATGACTGCAGCACAAGCTGTACACAAAAACTACTTGATGAAAGTATAAGTATGTAATATAATAGCAATAAATCAGTTTAAATTACCGAATATATGATATATTTAATCACATTAACCATATCATTGATTAACTCGAATAAGCACTTACCTGACTAGGGGTTCCAAAGCAATGTCTTTGTTCTGGTGGTTGATCTCAAGCTTGGGAGGGATATTCTGCAAAAGGTTTTGTTCATCGAGTAACTTCTGAATCTCCCTTTCAAACGGACCAATTGCGTTCTCCAGGTGGTCCAGATTGTTAACTTTGGCATTTGGAGAAATCTGCAATAAAAATCGATCTTTATTATACAGGGTTTTAAAAAAGACGATAAACTGTTGATTGTCAAGTCAAATATTGAAGGTATCGAGCTTTTTAAATGGAATACAGATACTTCAAACATAAATTTTGCTTCTAAATTGAACCGTTTCCGAGTTATCGAGCTCTGAAAATGACAAACCACAATAACGAAGTTTGAAAACGATCGATTATTGGGTGAAATATATAAGATCTCGAAAAAAAGTTAATACAAAAGCTTTAAGGTTCTTAAATTAGGAGAAAATGTTCAGAATAAAAAATGGCCTACTTAGAAAATAATTTCAAAGATGGCAGACATCCGGATATACCAGAAGTAGGTATCAACTGCCTTATTTTGAATTCAACATCGATTTTTAAGCCCAATTTATTAATCATGTTTAGCCTATAACTTTTAAAATGTAGTCCAACGCGACCTACATACACTCGCGAGGAGAGTTTTCTGCAAAGTGGTATCGTTTGGTCACAGGAGACCGAGGCGTTGAGCTTGACTCACCCTGTATGGAAAATAAGGTGCAAAGTATGAAAAATGTACAAAAAGTATAAATTATATTATGGATGTGTATATTATGACATTTTCTAAGGGAGGCAGAAGGAGAGAATTCCATGAGGTTCCCACTGAACAATTTTTAGACATGCCGTTGGAAAATTGAGAGACGTAAAAGAATTACGCCTTCCAAATTCGTGAAAGAGGAAGTTGTCTTCTGTACACAACTTTGTTGAATCTATAACAACTCGAACTAACATATCTATGCCAGGTCAATCGTATATTGTGAATAAAAATAAGAAGTTGCTCTTTCTGCTGTTGAACGATTGATAAAAAAAGTTTTATAGGATGCGTGAAACAAAATTGAGGGTTTACCACAGAGGGAGCCTAATTTGAATATTGGCCAGCCAACATCTATAGCGCTATTGCCACTCTTCTTCGTCCGCTTAAGGACCTTCCAGTTTCTTCAAAATCTGGCAGTTTCCGCAGTTTGAACACATGCTCCTCAAAGTATTTAACTGGGTATTTAACTATACATTAAAATATACTTGCAATGTAACTGATTTACGTGAAGATAATTTGTACTGATTTAACGAAATTTAAAAAAATGGAGTCAAGTTGATTGACTCAGTACTTCCCACAAATAACTTGCAACCAAATCATCGCCCGCCTGTCGTCAAAAAACATCCAACACAAAAACTAGTAAATAGTTTCCTAAATCTCTCCGTAGGAACTAAAACGACACAATTCAGCTTCAACTGGACGAAACGAAACAATCAGCAACCCCCAAATTGCTTAAAAACGAAGTTTGAACTATTTTTATATTTTTAGATTTTTATTATTGCTGCGCCGCGACTGACACGATTTTTGAAAACCATACGCATTTTTCATCCTTGCCGCGGTAATAATACTGTGTCTAAATTTCATTAAAATTAATTCCATAATTTCCATGTTACTAAATTCAGAACGACCTGAATCAATACCTACTCCTACCAATACCAAATCCCTTGATTTCTGTAATAGCCAAGGCAATGTTCGGATGGACCTAACAAACGTCTATTATGCCGCTAGGTCTTTCTTTCACAGGTCAATGGACACTATTATAAATGGAATAAATTTTTGAGTTTTACAACCCCCCACCCCCTAACCACCCCAATTTCACCCCCACCCAAAAAAAAGTAAAAAATGATCAGAAACCCCTAAAACGCCGAAAAACAAAGTTTGAGCTATTTTTACATTTTTAGTTTTTTTATTATTGCCGCGCCGCCACTGACACGATTTTTCCAAAACATGCGCGCTTTCCATCCTCGCCGTGGCAGTAATACTGTGTCAAAATTTCATTAAAATCCATTCGATAATTTTGGCGTTACGCAATAAAGAACGATCTAAAACTAAAACAACACTCTGATGTATACATCACAAATTATTGTATCCGTTGGTTTCTATTATAAGCAAGGCAATGTTCGGATGGACCTAAAAAATTGTATTATGGCGCTAGGTCTTTCATTCACAGGTCATTAGAGAGCCCATTATGAATACAACAAATTTTTCAGTATTACAACCCCCCACCCCCCAACCACCCCAAATTCACCCCCACCCAAAAAAAAGTAGAAAATGATCAGGAACCCCTAAAACGTCTAAAAACGAAGTTTGAAGCGTATTTGAAATTTTTCGTTTTTTGCTAATTACTCCGCCCCCTGTAAAACAATTTTCAAAATTATAGGAACATTACCTACTACGACCCCACAGCATAACGCTGTCCAAATTTCATCACAATCCATGTAGCGGTTACTGAGATTACGAGGGTAGAAAAACGCGACAGACAGACAGACAGACAGACCGACGGAAATGAGTGACGTGGATTTTCGTTATGTACACATCATAAAACGCCCAAAAAACGTATTATCTCAAAATCGAAAATTTTCGCGATCACAATACTCCCCTCACCTATCGGTGTGGGAAGTAAAATGGTAAATTTCATAGCGGAATGTCGCAATAACTTCTAATATGTCGTAAATCTGGCAACCTACAAACGGCGTCCCCTAAAGCTGTCATGTGGCTGTCATTGTAGTTGTGGTTATTGCGTATGTTGAGATTTTTGTTGTTTTAGTGTATATTTGAGTGACTTTGTGACTATTTGTGGTGTGAATTAAATTATTTCTGAACAATATTGTCATAATTGCATGATGGCACGAAATAAAAAGTGCATAGTTTGCAGCAATAGCGACGAATCGGTGAACACCACTTATCATAGGGTAGTATAGGATTTGTTTTGATTTTCAGTAGCGTAAAACATGAGGAAACACTTCATGGTAATAATAAATTATCAAGTTATAATAACAGTAACTCTCTTAATATAGCTAATTACTAATACAAGTTATTGTATCAGTTTGTAACATCACAGTAATAATTGAGTCTATTAATGAAAATCGAATTTTGATATAAAATCGTACGCCACTAGTAATGCCCTCAAGCTGTCAAAATGTCCGTTACATGTTGGCTGGTCAGCGACCTGTGCATTTTGTTGTTTACATTCCCTCTAGAGATGTTAACTATGTGGGGTTTACCTTATCCCTAACTCCTGACGGTGACATCCTATGCTTCCTGAGGTCCTTTTTATCAGTCTGACAGTACCCGTCTTTCTTGGAACCTTTTTCACTACCGCTAACAGTCTTATTATCTTCCTCCCCCCGCAGCAACTGCCGGATCTCGTCCGCCTCCTTGAAGCTTGGCGATCGCTTGCAGTTCGTGGACATTTTATTGCACTCCAGTATCGAGTCGCTGTCGTTACGGGTGCGGTGTTTGTTGTCCAGGCTTTTCTGTCTGAACATCTGCACAAGAACAAGAATATATTAAGTAGAAATAAGGCGCTTTCCTTTTACCTGATTTATCTGATAAATCTCACTTGTGACGTCATGAATCATTTCGTTGTACGTTCCTTTTGTCTTCTGAATCTGAGTCTAAAGTGAGATATTTTACCCCCACTTAAGCCCATCTGCACAAGATCGAAAGGTAGATCAGCTGTCTCAGATCATTTAGATGTCAAATGAATCAATAAATGAGGTTAGAATTTTTTGTAAGTTTGAATTTTAGCGGGTTCTGTGGTGTATGGATAGTCGATAGTGTATGGTGAGCTACGAAAAGCGTTAAAAAATAGGTTATGGAAAGGATCGACAGATTATAGAACCATAGCATGTTACAAAATTTCGAGGATTGACATTTAACTGCACCAACACGTTCCTTTAACTCATCTGAGCATCTGGGGTTTCCAACTGAGCTGAGTCATCTGATTTTTAAGTGATCCGAGTTAGTGCAGATGTAAAAGGAACGCACCTATAGTTTATCAGATGGGAAGTGAGTCACAGGAATTTGAAGTGAGAAAGGTACTCAGACAAGGCGATCCTCTATCAACGATACTTTTTAACTTGACGCTTGAAGCAATAATTAGAAAAAGCAAAATCAAGACAAATGGAACCATATTTAATAACGAACACCAATGTATAGCATATGCAGATGACCTAACACTAGTAGCAAAAACAAAGAAAGAACTAGAGGAAATTACGGCAGGGATAGCTGCGGAAGCAAGGAGATTTGGGATGGAGATAAATCAAAGTAAGACAAAATATATGGTCATGGGACAAGTGGAAAAAACTTCCGATGATCAATCGAACCTAACTTTTATGGCCAACAACATGAAATATACTTTTGAAAGGACTACGGAATTTATGTATCTAGGGGTAATCATAGAGCAAAAAGGACAAGAGAAACAAGAAATACAGGCAAGGATCATCAAAGGAAACCAGAAGTATGGAGCCCTGAAAAATCTTATGAAATCCAAATATGTATCCAGAACGACCAAAGAGAGAATTTATACAACTGATAAGACCAACAGCGACGTAAGCTTGTGAGGCGTGGACTATGAACAAAGAGGAGGAAGAAAAAATTATAAGATGGGAAAGAAAAATGTTAAGAGCTATTTATGGAGGCGTAAGGACAAACGAGGGATGGAGGAGAAGAACAAACCAGGAACTGGAAGACATGTATGAGAATCCCAATATTATAGCAGTCATCAAAGCGCAGAGAATAAGGTGGCTGGGACATGTGGAGAGGATCAATGGGACGAGACTGGCAAAACTAGTTCTCAACCGGAGACCAATAGGAAAAAAAGGAAGGATAGACCAAGGGAGACGTGGCTGAAGAAGGCAGATGATTTAAAGAAAATTAATGTTAAACGCTGGAAAGAGAAGACGGCAGACAGAAATAGGTGGCGTGGAATAGTCCAGGATATACTCAGAAATAGGCGGTGAAAGTATCCAAAGACAATTCTAAGTTATATAAATTTTAGCGGTCTATGATCAGACTATACCCATTTTTGCCCTAGGCCTTCATGGCCTGTTGTGCAAACTAATAAAATCAATTTAATAATTTTTGCTACATATATAGAACGAAATTAAGCAATACTCGTATATGTATACATCACAAAACTCTAAAGTCCCTTGGTTTCTGTAATAGGTAAGGATATGTTCACATGGACTTAAACAAATACGCCGTTACGTATTTCTTCCATAGGTCAATGGACAAACTATTATGAATACAACAAACCTTTCAGTTTTACAATCCCCCCCCCCAACCACCCCAATTTTACCCCCACCCAAAAAACGTAGAAAATGATCAGGAACCCCTAAAACGCCTAAAAACAAGATTTGAGCTGTTTTTATATTTTTAGTTTTTTATTATTCCTGCGCCACCACTGACACGATTTTTCCAAAACATACACGTTTTCCATCCTCGACACGTCAGTGATACTGTGTCAAAATTTCGTTAAAATCAATTGAGTAATTGCGTTACGCAATATAGAACGATCTAAAACGATACTCGTATGTCTGTATACATCACAAATTCTAAGTCCTTTGTTTCTATACTGAGCAAAGCAATGTTCAAATGGACCTAAAAAGGTGTATTTTGCCGCTAGCTTTTTCATTCACAGGTCAATGGACAGCCCATTATGAATACAACAAATTTTTCAGTTTTCCAACCCCCCACCCACCAACCACCCCAAATTCACCCCTACCCAAAAAAAGTAGAAAATGATCAGGAACCCCTAACACGCATAAAAACAAAGTTTGTGGCGTTTTTTTTTTGATTTTTTATTATTGCTGCGCCGCCACTGACACGATTTTTCCGCAGTAATAATACTGTGACAAAGTTTCATTAAAATCCATTCCATAACTTACGTTACTCAATACAGAACGATCTGAAGCAATATTCCTATGTATTTATCAGAAAATTCTAAGTCCCTTGGTTTCTGGAGTAGGCAAGGCAATGTTCGGATGGGCCTAAAAAAGGGTATTATGCCGCTAGGTCTTTCTTTTACAGGTCAATGGATAGCCTATTATTAATACAACACATTTTTGAGATTTACAACCCCCCCCCTTCATAAAAAAGGATCTCCAACAAATCCAGGCAATTATTGCCTACTTTCGTTAATCTCTCATGCAAGCAAGGTTCTACTATATATTTTACAGTCTCGTTTGGAGGGTTTTATTGGCTGGCAAATTTCTCAGGCGCAAGCAGGTTTCGTAAAAGGACGCGGTACGCGTGAACAGACCTTAAACTTAAGACAGATTATTGAAAAAGCCAGAGAGCATTATTTTCCCGTTTTTATCTGCTTTGTGGACTATTCTAAGGTGTTTGATAACGTAAAGTGGCCTAAACTGTGGGAAATCCTTATCTCCATGGGAGTCCCTTACCACTCAGTATTTCTCATACAGCAACTCTATGAGTCTAGCTCAGCTCGTGTAAGAATTGATGGTAACCTGTCTGGTCAAACAGCAACCAGAAAAGGAGTTCGTCAGGAATGCGTATTATCTCCGATGTTATTTAACATTTACTCTGAATTTGTGATGAGACAGGTATTGGACAAGTGGAATGGCGGTATAACTATTGGCGGAAGCAAAATATCTAACTTAATCTTTTCCGACGATACAACCCTTATTGCTGCTTCTCAGGAAGAACTAGTAAATGTATTGAACGTTTTAGAACAACACAGTGCAGCATATGGTCTTGGTATTAACTACAACTAGACCAAGGTTATTATCGTAGATAGAGAGCATGACAATCATCGAGAAATAAATAGGCCGTTGTGAGGTAGTTCAAAGTTTTGTGTACCTCGGTTCTTTGATCGACAATTCAGGTAGCTGTGAGAATGAGATTCGACGGCGCATTCAACAGGCACGGGTGGCCATGACAAAGCTTACTAAAATATGGCGTGACCATAACATCACTAAAGCTACAAAAATGTCACTGGTTCAGTCTCTTGTGTTCTCCATATTTTTGTATGCCTCGGAAACTTGAACTGTTAATAAGGCAGATGGAGCTCGCATAGATGCTTTTGAAATGTGGACGTGGAGGAGAATGCTGAGAATTCCTTATACCGCCCATCGAACTAATGTTTCCATACTGGATGAGTTCGGTAAACCAAAGTGTCGATGAGAATGCTTACATTCTTCGGACATATTCACAGAAGCGATAATATGGAGAAACCTGTAGTTCAGAGCCACGCCCCGAGTGGGCGGCGCCGTGGCCGTTCCCCTACACGCTGGGTGGATACGACGAAACAGTTGCTAGATATGAGTATCAAGAGCGCCACTGAACTGACAGTAAACCGCGAACGATGGCGAGCTACAGTTCTCAAAACTATTGATAATATTCGTGTCGGCAATACTCTAGCTCCGACTTAATGCATTTTGCGAGTTCACAACATGTCTGTTAAGACATTGTGACTATGATGATGATGACCCCCCAACCACCCCAAGGAGTGCGAAGTTGAGACCAAATTTCTTCCTTTGTTACCCGATAATTCTGAACTGTACTTACATAACCGGTGTGTTTGCCCGGCCCCGTAGAATGGCCGCTCGTCCCGTTGGTGCTGGTGCTCTTCAGCAGAGGCTTGCCCGCGGCCCCGTGCCGCCCCAGGAACTCGAAGCTGGCGCAGCTCTCTCCCCTGCAGCTGTCCTCCCCGTCCAAAGCCGGCGGACTGGTGACTATCGAGGAGTCCGCGGTGTTGCAGGAGGCCGCAAGCGCCAGGACCGCGCTGGGAGGCAGGATGCTGCGTTTCGCCGATGCCGCCGCGGACGCCCGCAGCGAGCAGTTCGGCGGGATGTAGTCCAAGGAGGCGCGCGGCGAACCTTCCGGGGACGATAGAGGGTTCACCTGGAATTTCGCACATAGGCAATGGCAGAGTTAGCTCTAGTCCGGGATCCCAGGCCCATTTTCACTACTTACTACTAACAAGCTAATTTTGCGTGAGTAGCTTCATTTTGATGAGACGCCCAACTTTTTCCTCTACAAAAATTCTCGATTGTGGTAGCTAACAGGGGTAGCTGGGATGAAATATGTCAATTTGACGAGTGTCACAAATTAATTACTAACAGCTAGTTTTTCAACTAAATCTTAAGAATGTTATCAACCTTATTAGAAAAAATGTTTGTCCTACAAAATCTATGGTTTGATCACATTGTCCCCCTCCATCCAACATGTACCAATAACAAGGTCATACAAATTTATTACTAACAGCCTGATTTTTTTCACTATTGCTTCGTTAATATTTATACAATTTGACACCAACATTGTCCTACAAATCACGTGGTATGTTATGCTGGTCCTACGACCAGAAGTTGTTAATACTACAAGACCATTTTTTTTTCATTACTAACTGTAGGACAAAATATCACATAATAGGTTACTGTGTTCTCTGACCAAACGAAATAATGTCCTACAAGAAAACAGGTATGTATCATTAGTCCGACAAGAATAGTCATTTTTCTACTTGTATTATAAAATGCAATCTTTGCCGAGATCTATAATAAATAACTACTACTACTAAGCTAATTTTGCGTGAGTAACTTCCTTTAGATGGGACACCTAACTTTTTCCTTTACCAAAATTCTAGATTGTGGTAGCTAACAGGGGTAGCAGAGATAAAATATGTCAATTTGACTATTCATTTTATTTCTCTTCAAACCGTTGGATTCTATTGGCCGAGGCCGAGGCCCCCCACTTCTTATGAGGAGTTAAAAAAATTAATAGGAAATTATTTTTTTACGTGTCCATTTTTTAACTTTAATATATTATATATTATTAAATTTTATTCTAGGTATACATACATACCTAATTTATTACTATCACAAAGTAGATCATAACTACACCCGCTACTGCATTATTTTACAATTTCCAGCACTCTGCATCTTTCTTATCATTTCGCTCTCTCTGATCTGCTCTTTCTCCTTTCTTTTTCTTTCAAAATCATACGATCGAGTACTATCGGTGGTTGATGTCTCGCAAAGTATACCCGATAGAAGAAAATGTCCAATACAAAAGTTATTTGGTTACTCAAGACGCATATTCTAAAAATATTTTGAAATATACAGGGTGTTGCGGGAAAGTAGGATAATGATCAACTTGATTTTTTTTACATGGAACTATAACTTCTTCTTAATTCTTTCTAGTTTCCATCATTGATCTTTATTCAAACGTAAAATATTTCTGGGATCGGTTGCGACGTTGCCAAGTTATAATTTATTTTCTATTAATTTCCGGACTTGCAAGGTCGCAAGTAATACGTCCAAATTGATATATTCCTTTAACTTTTCTCAACAATATTATACAGCGAGCTACTTGAATATTAAGTGGATATTATTTTGGATGTTACTATCAGAATTTTAAATTAAGGCAATTTTAAGGTCATTTTACTTTGTTTTTTTTAATGTAACACCCTGTATTTTTTATGTTAAATCGAAATATCTACTGATATCCTATCTCGCCTTGTAATATTTTTTTTTCGCGTTTCCGACGTTGCCGAGTTATAAATTATTTTTCCAAATTTTTAAACAAATATCCCCGATTTTAATTTATTTTAAATAGAATCCTCTACTTATTTTTATTGCAATGAATTGCGCATGTCGAATTTAGCAAGACCTCACAATTTCAAAATTTTGTTTCTATTAATTACTGAGATACGGCAACACCGTTTTTTCAATAAACGGTACCGGAACGCTTTAATATTTCCAAAACCGCCACAGCTGGAAAGGTGAAACTCAACACTTATGGGTTTTTGAACATACAGAATTCAAAAACGCTATCAGCAGTGTTGTCAGATTTACCAATTTTACGTCATAATTTTGAATAGAATGCCCTATTTATGAAGTCTAACGTAAAAGTGGTAAATCTGACAACATTGATGTTAGCGTTTTTAAATTCTATATGTTCAAAAACCCCCTAGTATTGAATTTCACCTCTCCAGCTGTGGCGGTTTTGGAAATATTAAAGCGTTCCGGTACCGTTTACTGAAAAAGCGATGTTGCCGTATCTCAGTAATTAATAGAAACAAAATTTTGAAATTGTGAGGTCTTGCTAAATTCGACATGCGCAATTCATTGCAATAAAAATAAGTAGAGGATTCTATTTAAAATAAATTAAAATCGGGGATATTTGTTTAAAAATTTGGAAAAATAATTTATAACTTGGCAACATCGCAAACGCGCAAAAAATATTACAAGGCGAGATAGGGTATTAGTAGGTATTTCGATTTAAAATAAAACAGGGTGTTACATTAAAAAAAAAACAAAGTAAAATGACCTTCAAGTTGTCGTAATTTAAAATTCTGCCAAAAACACCCTGTATAAACAAATTGCTGGTAACATCCAAAATAATATCCACTTAATACTCAAGTAACTCGCTGTATAATATTATTGAGAAAAATTAAAGGAACATATCAATTTGGACGTATTGCTTGCGACCGTGCAAATCCAGAAATTAATAGAAAATAAATTATAACTTGGCAACGTCGCAACCGATCCCAAAAATATTCGTGAGTTAAACAGAGATCAATGATGGAAACTATAAGAATTTAAGAAAAAGTTATAGTTCCATATAAAAAAATTAAGTTGATCAATATCCTACTTTCCCGCAACACCCTGATATTTCAAAATATTTTTAGAATAAGCGTCTTAAGTAACCAAATAACCTTTGTACTTGACAGTTTCTTCTATCAGGTATACCTTGCGAGATATCGAGAAATTACACCCAAACGTTTTAAAAGCCCGTGGAAATTTAGTACCTAACTGATATTTCACATTCGCCTGAACGTGTGGAGGGGCGTCAGCCAATCAGAGGCGACCGGTCTTTAGGCGGCCTTGTTCAGTTCGAACTGACAGGCCTGCCGGAACGTGTGTAGCCGACATAAGAGATGCAAATATTGCCAAGGAATGGCTATACCGTAGCTTGACAATAAAATGACAAACATTCAGAGGATAGGATAGGAGGGTGTAAGGCTTTCGCGGCCATCGTCCAATGAATTTGTGGTTCTTCAGTACTTTGGAAGTCGCCGAAGTGAAATAGCTTCTGAAGCTGCCATCCACTCGTGGTGGCGCAACGTCAAGCCTTAACGCTAAACGACGCCGGCCTAAAAACCCAAGAAGCACAAATTCATTCAGAGGATTATTTACTCTATGCATTCAACAAAATGACACATCGATTACGGAAATACAGAAAGGAAACATAGCGCCTCTTTCACAATGACGTTTATTTTTCTGTTCTTCTATCGGATAGCTCATCATCTTACCTGTATGTCAGAAGGGAAGAGAAATTGTTGCGTGTCAGTAGGCAAAGGCGGCGATACACAAGGCGAAGCATCTGCGTCCGTCGTTCTGCTGTAACTCTCGTCAGAGCTGCTTATGCTGGGCGAGTGATTCAGGGAACTGATCTCGTCTGCAGAGGAGTGGATGCGCTGTGGCATACCGGAGGTATACACGCCGCCTATGCTCTCGTCCGAGTAGTGACGTTGTAACGGACTGTGCCTGATGATAAAATATATCCAGAATTATTGGGTCTGTTCGCAGAGAGAATCACAAACCAGTCAGAGCCAATCAGTATTCGCCATTGCAGTTGCCAAACTATTTCTGGCCAATCAAATTGACGCTGACTATACTTGATTCTCCCAACAGAAAAATCTCATATAAACTAAGACACGCATTCTGTACGTGATTAAACGCGACGAAGCGTTATCTCTCTAATACAGGTACCGATTACAGGTCCGGCTTAAGATATCACTTGATAATAATTATATCTGATTATTTTACGAGTTCACAACATGTCTGTTAAGACATTGTGACTATGATGATGATGATGATTGATGATCTGTTGAAAAGTTAGAAATTGACAAGAAATGAAAAATACTTATATATTGGCAACATTATTACGAAATAGAAACACAATTTGCGTTCATCAAACAGTACTATAATTATAATATTGCCTCCCCGCCACAGAAGTTATGGATACGATAGCGTGACTGGATGCCAGCAGTTATTTCAAAAATGGTTTACATATTATTTTAGGATTTCTTCACATGTATATGTAGTCATCAAGTTGTCCATATTATCTATTAGACAAAACAAAATATCTAAGATACAAGAAAATCGGAAAGGGAATCTACTTAACTGCAAAAAGTTAGTGAAAAACCTGGCATGCAACTTCATCATAGGTAAAAGTGAACATTTATATCATTGCCGGAACTTAACTGCTCTGACAAAGAGAAATTAATCATTAATATTGACTTGCGGGAAGCCGAACAAAAACAAGAAGGCGCGATAACAAAGGGCTTTTGTCTGTTTTTATTTCGCACGCCGGCGCCGACAGGCGAGGGAAGTATTAGAATCGATTGCAGTATACTTTTTCCATATCTGTCATTGTAGTGATATGGTGTCAAAATTTCATCACAATCAAGACGGTAGTTTCCAAGTTATAGATTACAGGCTGCATGCTGTCTGGTTGGAATAGGCCGAACTGCTTTATTTTTAGCAATAGTTTACTGACAGCGGAGTAATGATCAAAAAACAAAAAAATCCAGAATTGCATCATCAATGTGGACGGAAGCAAATCATTTTGAATATGTACAAAAACCAAAAGCACGAAAATTTCTATTTAGTGTTTGAAGGAGCTGTATGGAAGGTTGGTAATATTTCAGGAGTGAGTTAGTCAAGTGTATACAAGAGTATTTAGGAATACAAAAGTAATAAATCACTGTCAGAGCTAGAATTTTTTCTTTTAGGGTAAGATTTTGGCTCTGATAATTACATTTATATTCCTTAATGATCCTGTATATACTTGATCGACTCACACCTGAAATCTCAGCTACCTTCAATCACTAAATCGGCATTTTATTGCATTTGGTTTTTATAAATATTTAAAATGATTTGTTTCTCAACAGCACTGAGATGCAGTCTTTAGGCCCCTTTTTTTTGGCGGTGTAAAGCTGACATCATCGATCTCTCTAGCTGTGTCCGTGTCAGACATCTCAGGATTTAACAAATTCAAATATTTGCGCTAATAATAATTAAATTTATTTCGATGCACGATGGATCGCTGTATGGAAAACACTAAACAAGTCCACTCCTGTTTAAGCGGCGGCGGCGCGGCGCGCGGTGCGTTGAACGGCTGTCTCACTCACACTTGCTTGCAATTTTATTGGCTGTCTAGAAAGGCTCGACCAATTAGGACCAATAGGGTTAGCGGTTATCATTCAACCAGTATGAATGCCGCATGACGACCTACCTATCACGCATTGATCATTGTTTATACTCACTTTTTCTGTTGGGTGAATCTAGTATAGTTTGTGATTGCTGTAAAAACAGCCCTATTATTACACGGAGTCTGTATGTATGTAATGAAATAACAGTATCACAAGATATGTTTCAACTAAGCTGTACTTGAGGTGCCGCCTATCTAAGCTGCTACTGTTGTTTATGGATGAGATTTCATCGGGATACTAAACCAAACAAACCCTACAACCATGTTCCAGGATAAATATACCGAGTGTCCCAGACTTTCCTTGACACGTGATATTTTCGTAACGAAAAACGATTTAAGCAAGAACTGAGTGGAACTTTTGAAGGTACTACAGGGTCTATCATACCATGCATTCAAAACGTTTTTTTTGTACGTCAACCCCTAAAACTCACCCCCAAACTTTTTTTTTCAAATAGCACCCCTTGGTTTTCTTACATAAATGATATCCCCATTCTATTTAAAATCTTGTGGTACCTTTAATTTTATATGCAAACTTATTTTTTCCATCAAATCATAAGCATAAGACAAATGAAACGATAATTTGTTTGACGCCTGATATTTTTGTAACAAAAACGGATAAAAAAGAAAACTGAGTGGGTTTTTCAAGGGTAGTGAATGACCTATCATTCCTTGCTTATGAATCATTTTTTTCTTACTTAAACCCCTGGAATCCACGCTTGTTCTTTCAAAAGTCAATCCACAATTTTGCCTGGAAAAATAAATTCTTCACTTGAATTTAATTACACAAAAGTGAGGTACTATGACGTTTCAATTAATGTAAAAAATTCATTTTTCCAATAAAAATTGTGGATTAATAGCTTGAAAATAAATAGGGTTGGGTTTTCCGGTTGGAGTGATTTTTTTTGTAAGCGCAATATGATAGGTAATTCAGTACATTTAAAAACCCACTTATTTTCTTATCTTATTATCTTATTTTTGGTTACGAAAATATTTGGCGTCAAACAAATCCTAATTTTATTTACTTTATGCTGATGACTTTACGAAAAAAATTGGTTTTTGTACGAAATCAAAGGCATTACAGGATTGTAAATAAAATAAGGACTTCATTTATGTAGGAAAATCTATAGGGTGCTATTTAGAAAAAAAAGTTGGGGATGAGTTTAAGGGGTTGACGTACAAAAAAAAAATGTTTTGAATGCATGGTATGGTAGACCCTATAGTACCTTCAAAAGTACCACTCAATTCTTGCTTGAACCGTCTTTCGTTACGAAAATATCATGTGTCAAGGAAATTCTGGGACACCCGGTATATACATATGTAGTGTTACATAGCGGACAGTATGAAAGTGTATAAAATTTATAGAAGCAAGCTTAGAAGACTACTAACAATACAGAGTGAGTCTTAGGTGTGGAACGCCTCAAGTATCTCGGAAACGATTTGTACGATTTTCATGAATTTTGGAGCATGGCGGTTTTGCAATACGTCCGATCTCACGGTCGTATGTTGCCACATCTACCACTTTCCGGAATTATAATAAACTTATTATAATTATAATAATCATCATCATAGTCACAATGTCTTAACAGACATGTTGTGAACTCGTAAAATGCATTAAGTCGGAGCTAGAGTATTGCCGACACGAATATTATCTATAGTTTTGAGAACTGTAGCTCGCCATCGTTCGTGATTTACTGTCAGTTCAGTGGCGCTCTTGATACTCATATCTAGCAACTGTTTTGTCGTATCCACCCAGTGTGTAGGGGAACGGCCACGGCGCCGCCCACTCGGGGCGTGACCCTGAACTCCATATTATCGCTTCTGTGAATATGTCCGAAGAATGTAAGCATTCTCATCGACACAACGGAGGATAGTCTCTTTGGATTACCGAGCTCATCCACTATGGAAACATTAGTTCGATGGGCGGTATAAAGAATTCTCAGCATTCTCCTCCACGTCCATATTTCAAAAGCATCTATGCGATCTAGATCTGCCTTTTTAACAATCCAAGTTTCCGAGGCACACAAAAATATGGAGAACACAAGAGACTGAACCAGTGACATTTTGGTAGCTTTAGTGATGTTATGGTCACGCCATATTTTAGTAAGCTTTGTCATGGCCACCCGTGCCTGTTGAATGCGCCGTCGAATCTCATTCTAAAAGGGTTGATACACGTACCAGCAAGTACGCATACTTATGGCTCGACGACCTTTTTCGCCTGTGTGTCACCGTAAGTACGCGTACTTTGAAACCGTCGCGCAAACCACCGGCGATCCAACTGGTTTGAAATCTTGCTGGTAGCTTGTCTCGGCTCGTACTGCGAGCCGCGAGCCACCATTTTGCTTCGGCAGGCCATCGATGCGCAACGCTTGTTGTGTTTTGGCGTTTGTTAAAAGTTTTGTTTATTTAGGAAAATTATCAAAATGAGTGATTTCAGCTTCACGTGTGTCACCGACGTCGAGCCGAGTAAGTTCGCGAACTTAAAAAGTTCGTACGTTTGTCACCCCTCTCACAGCTACCAGAATTGTCGATCAAAGAACCGACGTACACAAAACTTTGAACTACCTTACAACGGCCTATTGACGTTATTTCTCGATGATTGTCATGCTCTCTATCTACGATAATAACGTTGGTCTTGCTGTAGTTAATACCAAGGCCATATGCTGCACTGTGTTGTTCTAAAACGATCAATAGAGCTACTAGTTCTTCCTGAGAAGCAGCAATAAGGGTTGCATTGTCAGCAAATCTTAAGTTAGATATTTTGCTTCCGCCAGTAGTTATACTGCCATTCCAGTTGTCCAATACCTGTCTCATCACAAATTCAGAGTAAATGTTAAATAACATCGGAAATAATAAGCATCCCTGACGAACTCCTTTTCTGGTTGCTGTTTGACCAGACAGGTTACCATCAATTCTTACACGAACTGAGCTAGACTCATAGAGTTGCTGTATGAGAAATACTAAGTGGTAAGGGACTCCCATGGAGATAAGGATTTCCCACAGTTTTTAAACAAAGCTTTTAAAAAACAACATGTTTAATGTGACTCATTAATATTACCTGTTATGGTGCGGACTGTGCCTGGCGTGCAAAGGACTATGCCTGTTTTGCGCAAGCGGGTTATGGCGGGTCTGAATTTTGTGACGAAGGAACTCAGGGGTACGTTCTGGTGCCGCTGGATGTTGAAGTGGTTGCTGCGGCTGGTGATGAGCAACTACGTTCACGGAAGACGTTTGCTGCTGCAGCTGCAGCTGTTGCTTCGACTGGTGAGGCGACGGAATGGGGGCGATGTAGTGTTTCCTATAACATTGCCCAGACAATCGAAAAATGCTATTATCTCTATCAATATGTTCATCGAATGCAATATCTGACTTTTGGAAGTAACACATTCCTCAGGGAGAGATTTTGACACTTTGGTAGGTAGAGCGCGACCATACTGTTTTAGGGGTTGCGTTGAAAACTGACTTCTAAAACAATCCTAGATGAGGAATGCGAAAGCTAGAATGACTATTAGTCTAAGATCCGAATATAAGACGACCTTCATCGAACTGGTTAATGGATGAAAAGCATTTTATATTAAATTTAATATGTTAAAAAACATATCGCGAGTGGGTTGGCTGAAAAATTTCAGTCTAGGATATGATTAAATATTGAAAAATTAATTTTTTTTAAACATTTCACTGGTTTGGTTAATAGACAAATCACATACCAATCGAAGGTATGAAGCCTATAGAATATGCAAACGTTAGGTTGGCTACGTTTTTCCCGTCTCAACTATAGGGTAGGCAGGTATAAACAGGTACATCAATAATAGTAATTTGCACCGGTGTGGTTAATGCATGAAACTCATATCAAAATAAAGATAATTTTGTTGCCAATACGTCGATATAGGGTTGTCTGCAAAAAATTAGTCTGGAATTCCGGTTGTCGAATTTTAAAGATCAAAATATTGCTGCCAGTGAATACGTGCGCCAGAGAGATCCGAGCGAACTATCCCGTGTATTAACAAAGGACGCAGCATAGCAGCTGCGTGTAGCTCGGCCATTGAATGAAAGAGAGTGCGCATGTCATGTGATCGTGAAATTGAAAACGATAGCGATCAACGACGTCATACTGATAGACTACGCTTTGTATACCGAATGTTTGTAAGCGTTTCTGGCGGTGCGACGGAAGGGGGGAACATCAGCTGTATTGACATAGACACACCCAACGTTGCCAGTTGTGCATTAGGGCATGCTTGGTGCATGCAGCAATGTTTGTAAAATATAAAAATGGCGTTAATTCTTGACAGAATTGCAAAATTAAACGTGTTTTACAAAAGAGTATCTTCAGAGTACTTTTTCTATTACAGATAAGCAAGCCACAATCATATTTTTACTTTTTTACAACATACGTTCCTTACATTTTTCTGAAAATTCATTCCAAATGATTGTCAACTTGGCATGCTGCGATGTACCTTGTAAACAATGACGTCGTTGCTTGTAAATATTCCGTTGACATTCCCAATGTTTGGAATGCCGACAAACAATTTGCCTTGGATGCGTAGTCTATCAGTATGACGTCGTTGATAGCGATACACTCGTAAAAGCTGTGCAATATTTTGGAGCACTAATAATTTATTAATATTAAATTAAGTTGTTAAGCTATTAAGTAGTAAAAGATATATGAAATGTGTAACATTCATAAAATCAAAATATATGAATGTTATAAATATTTTTTTCATTAATTAATAACTTGCATATGCGTGTATATATTGCATGTGATATTAAAATATATTCAATTTTTTAAATCAAAAAGTGATAGTGATACATATATAATACTTATCTCAAAAATTGTGTTTGTTCTATCAGCTGCGTAAATAAAAACCATAAAAGCAAAAGTTCAAAGTAATCAAAAAACTAAAACGAATAAAGCAATATTTTGATCTTTAAAAATCGACAACCGGAATTCCAGACTGATTTTTTGCAGACAACCCTATATCGACGTGTTTGCAATGAAATTATCTTTATTTTGATATAAGTTTCATGCATTAACCACACCGGTGCAAATTACTATTATTGATGTATCTGTTTATACCTGCCTACCCTGTAGTTGGGACGGGAAAAACGTAGCCAACCTAACGTTTGCATATTCTATGGGCTTGATACTTTCGATTGGTATGTGATTTCTCTATTAACCAAACCAGTGGAATGTTTAAAAAAAATAATTTTTAAATATTTAATTAATCATATCCTGGACTGAAATTTTTCAGCCAACCCTCTCGCGATATGTTTTTTAACATATTAAATTTAATATAAAATGCCTTTCATCCATTAACCAGTTCGGTGAAGGTCGTCTTATATTCGGATCTTCTATTATATTATAGACAAAAGAAGATGAAGCTGAGGAATTGTCGAAACAAATTTTTTCAATACTGTTACAGCTGTCATTAATCCATCACATATTGCGGTGTAAGTACGTATTTCAAAAGGTCAATATTAAAATATAGATACATAGCCACTCGAAGAACCAGTTTCATCGGTTCCTGATAAGTGCCAGAAAGTCTATATGTCAGATAGGCCTATGTTATTTATATGACGTTATCTGACAGATAGGCTATCTGACACTTATCAGGAACCCGTGAAACTGGCCCTAACTCTACAAAGTTAACAACAACAACCTTATATACAAAGCTATGACGATGATTGTGCACTTATACACTCAAAACCCAAGACAAGTATTTTCGTCTGTAAATACAGTATTCGAATAAAAATGGACAAGTGAACAACAAATGCAATGCCTCCTTCGCATTGAACAATGTTCCCGTCACCTTTGAAAAACAAAATATATGAAGAATCCATAATAACCTCAGAGTAACAGCTGAACATAGAGGTAGTAAACAACTAATTCTAATAGGCCGACATCTTTTCGTACGTTGTCATATCGACCACCATGTACGGCATACATAATTATTTACTATCGTCTTAATTGTATAGTATCCAGAAATATTCCATTCTACGTTAAAAAAGACCGTATTTTGATGGCTCAGGAATGATTACAGCAAAATCAATGCGTTACTGCATATTTATTCATCATAAACGCAAATTCTGAAGTCTTGCATGATTTTGAGGAGCTGGCAACGCCGCATGCCCTCAACTGTCAAACGTTTGCTTTGTTTATTGTTTGTGCGTCTTTTATGCTTGGTCAGTAAAATCGAATTTGCTATTTATTGGTATATTGGTAACTCTAGTGAAGCTTTACGGACTTGCTGTGCTATATTCGAGTGTAGTTAACAGTTTTTCGAGATGGAACTCAAAAAGTGCAGTGTTTGTAACATGGATTGCATTGGAAGAATTTTCAGGTTAGTTGGCGTTACACAGAATTGTTTACAATTTGAACTGTCACAGCTGATCAATATTTGGTGGCTGAAGTGTCAAAGATGATGCCTTTGAGCACGCCATGCTGTAGTGGTTTGTTTACTACCTCTATGTTCAGTTGTTACTCTTAGTCCATCACCTGCAAACAATAAGCACATAAAGTGAAACGTTCCTAACATACAGGATGATTAATTTAAGTTTGATTCCTTCGTCATTATGGAAGATAGAAAAAGAAACTTTCGAATAAAAGTTATCGGTAAAGCAAAGGTCTACATTTTGAAATTATTGTATAATATAAAATGTTATTCATAAAGTCACGACATACCAAAGTTGTGTTTTTTTTTCAAATTTTTTATATATATTATCCCTAATTTTAATTGCGTGAATTTTCCCTATTCTGGAAATATAAGGTTTTATCAGGTTATACAGGGTATTTTCAGAGACATCGCCACTTCATGTGAAAATCTCAACGAATCCATGACCCTGTATCTTAAAAACTCAATAACTGGAGGCTTGACTCTCAATGCTAGGATAATTTCGTGGTTATCTCATCATCATAGTCACAATGTCTTAACAGATATGTTGTGAGCTCGTAAAATGCATTCAGTCGGAGCTAGAGTATTGCCGACACGAATATTATCAATAGTTTTGAGAACTGTAGCTCGCCATCGTTCGCGATTTACTGTCAGTTCGGTGGCGCTCTTGAGACTCATATCTAGCAACTGTTTCGTCGTATCCACCCAACGTGTAGGGGAACGGCCACGGCGTCGCCCACTCGGGGCGTGATCCTGAACTACAAGTTTCTCCATATTATCGCTTCTGTGAATATGTCCGAAGAATGTAAGCATTCTCATCGACACAATGGAGGATAGTCTCTTTGGATTACCGAGCTCATCCAATATGGAAACATTAGTTCGACGTGCGGTATAAGGAATTCTCAGCATTCTCCTCCACGTCCACATTTCAAAAGCATCTATACGAGCTCGATCTGCCTTTTTAACAGTCCAAGTTTCCGAGGCATACAAAAATATGGAGAACGCAAGAGACTGAACCAGTGACATTTTGGTAGCTTTAGTGATGTTATGGTCACGCCATATTTTAGTAAGCTTTATCATGGCCACCCGTGCCTGTTGAATGCGCCGTCGAATCTCATTCTCACAGCTACCTGAATTGTCGATCAAAAAACCGAGGTACACAAAACTTTGAACTACCTCACAACGGCCTATTGACTTTATGTGGTTATCTGGTTTAGTTTCAAATTATTAGGTTTCTGCTGTCTTTGATTTTGTATACAGGTTGAACCACAACACACAATGTATGGTAAACATAACATTTGCTTACCTTCCAGTTGTGAGATAAAGGTTAGCATATTGAATGAAATCAATACATTAATAGCATTTTAATTACATTTTGATTCCACTAGTAATCGGGAATTAATTATAATTTCAAAGAGTGATTAGTGGTCAATTACGTGTTAGCTGTAATCGTTCCAGCTATGACCCTGAATAAGACCTTTATTTTTTGTTACATATTTTATGTACAGGGTGACCGACGGGAACCGGACGTTTTTCAAATGGTTAGTATAACGCCGCTAGCGGTGGTAGGTAGGGGATTCAGGTATCAGTCGCCTTGCTGTATGCCACTTTAGAAGCTATGGAGCAGTGGACCATAGGGCACCGTATGTTCGCTTATGACGCGCATGTTAAAAATGCCGAGTCGGTCACGGCCGCGCAGCGACTGTTCCGCGTTCATTTCAATCTTGGACGCCACGATATTATTCCAAGCCACAATACCATTTTCAGATGGGTTAACAGTCTGAGAACAACAGAAATGATTGTGAAGAAAAAGCCACCTGGAGACCAGTATCGGAAAATTTGTTTGTTTATCTCTCCGCTTGAATGAAAATGAGCTTCATTACTCATGACGATTACTGCACTTTCCAGGGTATCTATTTTCAAATCATGCGATTCTTATTTCGAATCCGAAATCACAACATTTTCGAACAACATCAATGAAACTGTATTTTCAAATTCCACTTACGAACGCTATTAAATCCGTGTACGGATTTTTTCGGGCGAGTGACATCGATTGGTCTTCACCAACCGAAAATGGAATTCGTATGCGAAAAAAATGATTTTGACAGATGGAGCTGTAGATCATTTATTGTCAGTGCTGTGGATTCTAGGTTATTTATGTTGAAGTTGTAGTAGTTGTTCCCATTTCAATTTCAAACGATTTGTTGGTTTAGTATACTATTGTTATTATTAGTATGGCTGTTAATGATCTAATCAATTTAGGTGCGATAGAGACCCTTGAACAAGCCGAGCTTCTAGCAAGTAGGCCTGTAAGGCATACCTTCTTGGAGCGATCCGTATGAATTGAGCGATAATGCATTTGTTAAGATATACCGGCTAACCAGGCCTATGACGGAGAATCTAATAGACCTCATATTCCAGCACCTATAACTATATCGGGCTTGACTGTAGCACGAAATGTATTTTTTATGTGTATTACGTTATAGTGCCTACATAAGTGCAGTGAGTCCCACTTGTATCTATCAGCAGATAGTATACAAAAATTGGATGCTAGATAAGTTTTCCAGATATCACATGATTACTATGCTACAGTTCTATGATGAGAAAATTGTTTATTTTTTAGGTATTTTTGGTGTTCTAGTAATTTTCATTCTATACGAAAGCACCCATGCGATACGTGCGACGTTGTCACATCTACTCCTTCGAAAATCAACTCGCATGAATCATTTCGTACGACGTTTGAAAATACCGATTTCATGAATTACCCGACTATAATTCGTATGCGATTTGCGTTTTCGAAATGAAATCGATTGATTTGAAAATAGACGCATGGTCTCCAAGCAGCATTTGAATTCAAATGGCGAAGTCTTCTTTCTCGTTGCTCACAATCTGTTGGCTTAAGTTGCTGAACAATACACATCTTGTAAGGATGAAACGCTAAATCTTTTTTCAATATTATGCGCACTGATTCACGACTTAAGTTCAATTCACGCGCGTGTCTTCGTGCAGACCGTTGAGGGCTCCGAGTAAGCGCTTGTCCCTCCCGCTCGACGTTTTCTGGCGTCCTCGCAGTCTTCGTGGGACCAGGTGGCTTTTTCTTCACAATCATTCCTGTTGTTCTCAGACTGTTAACCCAACTGAGAATGGTATTGCGGCTTGGAATAATATCGTGGCGTCCAAGATTAAAATGAAAGCCGAACAGTCGCTGCGCGGCCGTGACCGACTAGCTACTAAAATGGCGTTATACAGCAAGGCGACTGGTACCTGAATCCCCTCCCTACCACCGCTAGCGGCGTTATACTAACCATTTGAAAAACGTCCGGTTCCCGTCGGTCACCCTGTACATCAAAAGGGTAACAGTAATTACTCGCTATGAGTCGCTACTTCCGAGAGCCCACTGAATTTTATGTTTATCACTCATTATTCATCTACATTCTACACGAGATTGTTCTAATGAAACATGGTCGACTCTACACTAGGCCGGAGCCTTAAATGTGGCAACGTGGCTTAGCTGTCAAATAGTTGGCCTATAGTTTCAGAATAATTATTACATTTTATATGTATTAGAGTTCATCTGGGTTAATAAATTAAGAAAAATACTTTTTAGAACTACTACTACTAATACCACTTACATCTGATGTCTGTTTCATCACAGTCAGACACTACAAAATAAAAATAAACGCAACCTGTTTCCTGCTGCCACTTCCACTTCCACTTCCACTTAAATGAACACTCAATTCACTTTGTAAATTGTCACTTGAGCTAGAAAAATTCACTATTAGGTCACTGTGAAGCTATTCTTGCTGGTCTTGATTCCCTTTCACTATCAAATCCTTTCGTAGGTATGCCCCAGATGCATGCCCAGATGAGCTCTATTAACTGTATTTTTCTGTGATATTTGGGAGGTCCAGAAAACGTTATAGGTACCACATTGTGCTTTAAAATAGGTCTTATCCTTTGAAATGTTTGTAAATTATTGTCTTTATCCTTATAAATATAACCAGCCCTTCCGAGGAATACCTTTCACCCACTTCTGTTTATGTCCCTTATTGGACGCACAATTGCTAGTGCAACCTGGTACTACACACTTTGCAGGCATCTTTTTATCTTTATAGTTTCGTTTGTGCAGGTAAATAAGTAGAAACACATTAAAAATCACCTTGCAACGTTCTTTTCACTCTGGAATAAGGTTATGTTGGGCCATGGTTTGGTATGTCCTCTACTGGGCTGCAACCTGGTACTACACGCTTTGCAGACATCTTGTTATCTTTATAGTTTCGTTTGTGCATGTAAATAAGTAGAAACACATTAAAAATCACCTTGCAACGTTCTTTCCACTCTGGAATAAGGTTATGTTGGGCCATGGTTTGGTAGTCCTCTACTGGGCTGCAACCTGGTATTACACGCTTCGCAGGCATCTTGTTTCCTTTATAGTTTCGTTTGTGCAGGTAAATAATTAGAAACACATTAATAATAACCTTCCAACCATATTTTCTGCTCCTGGAAGAATACACATGACATAACAACAAATGAAAACTCGGCCCGCTGATTCAGTGTTGCCATATTTCATGCTCCGGCCTAGTGAGTAAAGTCAACCATGAATGAAATGACCTATTGCGTGCATTGATGATAAAAATTACCTGTGATGTCTGTTTGGTGATTCCTTGCCGGGTGGTTTCGGTAAGGGCTTGAGGTACGGTTTTATGCTATCGACCGGTTGAGGACTGAAGCTGCAGAAGGGATTTTGTGTTCTCGGCCAAGGAGGATGGTATTTTGTTTCGGGAGTAGCCTGAAAATAAATATTCACTTTTTCGCATCCAAAGATAACATCTTCGGACAAACAAGGACTTCAGTTCTGCTTCTTTGTGAAATATTTATTTAAAGGCTATTTTGGCAACTAAATACCCACTAAAATGATGTGACGATTATGTGGATGTGATTCTGTGGATCTACAAACAATTATTGGAAGCTGTAATTAATTACATGGAAATGAGGGTTTGTTATAGTCACAGATGATTTGTCACACTACGAAATAAATTTGATGATACTGCGGGTAATACTTTTTTAAAATAGTTGCATTTACACCTAAGTCTTCAATGAATATTTATGTAGCAGTAAATTGAATTTTTTATTGTTCAAATAAATGCCTGAAAGTAAAAATAATAAGGAAAACAGTATTCAAACTCTGTTGTTTGAAATTTTTAGACAAGGTAGATGTTTCAAAAGGTCTGTTTCGCACTTCCATTGTCTATATAATTTTTGGATTACAACGTTTCGATTGATGTGGTATCTTCAATCGTCTTGAGGTAAACTGTCGAACACGTTCTTTGCACATCTCAGCAACATGAGACCATCGATAAAGTTCACGAAAGAAGAAGAGAACAATAACACCCTTCCTTTTCTGGATGTCTTGGTAATGAGAAGAAACACCGAAATAGAAACCAAAGTGTACAGAACATCAACACACACAGGACAATACCTGCATTACACCTCAAACCATCCAACATCAACAAAGAAAGGAGTCATTCGAACCTTGGTCGATCGAGCCAAGAATATTTGTAACACACACAAGGACTAGAAGAAGAACTACGTCAAATTAAAGGAGATCTGTCAAAGAACGCATATCCCAAGAGGCTAGTGGAAGCAACAATGCAAAAAAATCATATTAGCAGAAATAAAGGTCCTGAAGAACACAGGCATTCACTAAGTACGTGAAAGGACTAGCAGATACAGTCAGAAGAATAGGACAACACTATAAAATTCAAACACGATTCTCTAGAAGCACCACTCTCCGAAGTCTACTAACGAAAACAATACCCAAGAATGAACACCAGGAAACAAAAAACTGCATCTACGAAGTACCATGTGAATGTGGCAAAGTATACATTGGTGAAACGAAAAGACCCCTGGAAGCGAGAATTAAGGAGCACAGACTCAACACCCAGAGAGCAGAGACAGGAAAGTCCGGAATAGCAGATCACGCTTGGACCGAGCATCATAAAATTATTTGGGAAGATGCAAAGGTTATTGACAAAGAACCTCAATGGTATCGCCGGAAATTCAAGGAAGCAGCTTATATCGCCAGCAACAAAAACGTGTAGAGCAAGCCTAGTGTGGAAATTAGACCAATATGGCAGCCTCTCATAAGAAATATAAAATTGGACAGAATAAACTTGGACACAAACGTGGGCTCAGTGACCATCGAACGACCACGTCATCATCAGCAAGAAGCGACGTCACTGACGCACTCAGCAGAACGCGCAGCAACCAATCAGGACAAGCCACGAAAAACGACACGTCAGCTAGACGAGAATAAATAGCAATGAAAGGAACATGTTAGCCAGACGATTGAAGATACCTTATCAATCGAAACGTTGTAATCCAAAAATTATATAGACAATGGAAGTCCGAAACAGACCTATTCAAACTCTGTTGTTCCAGCTAATATTTTACAAGCCTATCTAGCATGAAGTGACTGGTTGAATTCAGCCTGAGACCAGATTTTGCAAAATAGGCAGATTAAAATACGAGTTCTTGAGTTACTTGAAAAATATCCATAAAGTTTTAAATAAAATGCGAGCAAACTTCACAATACCTTTGTTATACGTAATCTGGAACCTTATTTAGTCATTCAATGATGGATGAATTGCGAAAACCTGATGTAATCCTCATGCGAAAACGTGAGTGAACTATAAAAGGATATCTTGGTCATGATCCTCAATGAAGGAAAATGTAGAGGGCCGGAAATAAAGGAGTTACTTATCCTGTCATATATAGCTTATATTATAAAAACCATGGATAATATACAAATTAAACACCTTAACTGATTTTCCACTGAAATAAACGGATTTCCAACCAACAATCTCCGATATGCAGATGACACTGTCATACTAGCAGACAATGTGAATGACCTTCAAACTCTACTGAGTCGCGTTAACGAGGAAAGCCAAAGGCTAGGTCTGAAGATAAATATCAACAAAACCAAGTTCATGGTGGTTAGCAGAAACGAAATCCCAAACACCCGAATCCACTTGAATGGAGGGGACATCGAACGGGTTAGCAAATTTAAATATCTGGGATACATAGTAAACGAAAGATGGGATCCAGATCAGGAGATAAGATGCAGAATTGAACAAGCTAGGACAATTTTCGTGAAACTTCGAAAATTTCTTACCAACAAAATTTTGAGCTTCAGTCTTAGATACAGGATGATGAAGTGTTATGTTTGGTCCACTCTGTTGTATGGCGTGGAGGCTTGGACGCTGAAGGCAGCCATTTTAAATAAGATTAAAGCGTTCGAAATGTGGACTCTGCGACGAATACTGAGAGTGTCTTGGGTCGATCATATAAGAAATGAGAACGTTCTCCAGAGAGCTGGGTTAGCAGAACGAGAACTTTATGAGTATATAAGGAAGAGGAAAATAGCCTACCTAGGCCACATAATGCGTGGGGAACGCTATCACCTCCTGCGTCTCATTCTTCAAGGTAAGATCGAAGGTGGGAGAAGAGGAATTGGAAGAAAAAAGCTATCATGGCTGAGAAACATCCGTCACTGGTCAGGAATAAGCGACTTCCAGGAATTATAGAAGGCTGCAATGAATGGGATGATCTGATAAGAGAAAGGATGAACGCCTACGCAGAAATCTGCATGGCATCCTAAAAAGAAGTAACAGTTATACTGATCAAACCTGATAAGAAATTGTCATATTTTTCGAAGCTCAAATGTGTATAGCCTGAGTATACGTAGAAAAGAACCTGCACAGAAACAACAACTAATGGAATGGAATTATAACACAAATATGCAAAGATAAAATTTTCTGAAAGTTATTAAATGTTAGAAATAAGTCTACAAGGGATGGGACACTTGAGGGAATAAGAAAATATTTACATAAACATTTTATGCTTCGGTATGTAATATGAACTAATTCGAGAAGACTTGGCAGCTGAAAGTTATCAAATGTTAGAAATAAGTCTACAAGAAATGGGCCACTTAAGGGAATAACAAAATATTTGTATAAACATTTTATGCTTCAGTATGGAATCATAAAAACATAACAGAAGTAATTCGAGAAGACATGGCAGTTGAATACGATCAATAGAAGAGGAATGACTAAGACAGGTACTCTAAGCATAATCACACATTGCTATAAAATGATATTCATCGATTTTGTTCAAATTTTTGTAGTCATTGAATATACTTGACTGATTTGACTATAAGAGGATGTGTTGGTATCCAGAGAGCTTAGACAAACAAAATATTAATCTATTACAGCAATGAACATTAACTTTTAAGTTTAGTGTAAAGTTTCAATGAAGAAGTCAATAAAATGTGATGACCGAAATTATGAATACAGAAGAATTAGAGATAAGCTGAATAAATAGAGGTAAGCAGATATACGAAGATTTGATAATACCTATGCTTCAAAGGAGTCAAACTGAATTCGGCGATGATACACGTTACGTCCATTTTTTGATAACTGAGCAGACCGCGCAGGCAGAGCCTAAATACCAAAGTACCGCGGCTGCTGTGAAAGGGTTATGTTAGGGGAAGTTTGCTAACGCGGGATTTGAATGGGTCGACACCCGCAGGCCCAATAAATGCGTCTTCTGGCAGTCCATTCCAAGCCTTGGACACCCTGGGAACAAATGTGCGGTTGTACCGCTCAGTTCTTGATGTATGAAGAACGACCGTCTTAGGATGAGATGCAGCGGTCGCACGGGTACATCTGATAGGAGCAGTGAGCGGCGGAACGACAGAGGATAGCTCAGAGGAGCAGATTCCGTTGGAATATCGGTAGAAGAGTGAGAGGTCACCAACAACACGCCGGTGAGAAAGTGACTGAAGGTGACGCGTTAAGGCCGGATCGCCAATTAGTCGAATTGCCCTTCTCTGGACGGTATCTAGTATAGACAGAGTAGTAGGAGCAGCAGCTCCCCAGACATGAGAGCAATACTCCAGGCAAGGTCTTATCTGGGCTTTATATAGCGTGAGGAGGTTACATGGTTACATTTGGATATAAACAAAATTTCATCAAAATGGATCCCCAAATGTTTGACTGTTGACCAGGAGTATATGTATAAGAAGCATCGCGTTAGATCTGTAGACAGTTGGAAAATGGTGGCTTCAAAAAAGCGGTGTTGTTACTACGGATGAAATTTACCTTAAGAAAGTTTGTGATGAAAGATCTGCTAGAAAAGTTCTTGTTTCAGGGATTACCATGGAATAATTCTGATTGATTATCTGGATAAAGGAAATATAATAACTAGAAAATACTAATTACTGGCCACTCTACGAGAAAATATTAGTGAAAAGGTCGTGAAAATGTGCCTTAAAGGTTATAGAAGCTGTGGAGCCCTGGTTTGCAGAGCAGGATAATTTAATTTTCAATAAGGTTTGGAGGCGTCTCAGGTTCAATGTAACTGTAATTTGTGTATTGAATTCAGAGTAAGTTGAGCAATAAAATATCTGGATTTTTAAATTTTGTCTGCTTTTATAAGCTAAGAATTTTCCAATACATTTCCGTATTAGCAGCCGTGTTTGTATGGTGGGTGACAAATTGTGCTGCTCCTTCAATCAGCGTGCTGGATGCCAATGAAACAGCGTTCATATAGGGCCGGTTGTACAAATGCGGGTTTAACACGAGCTTTGTTAAGCCTAAGCTTAGCTAAGCTCAGGCTTAAAGTCGACGACCGTTGTACAATCGTCGGCTTAGTTAAACCTGGTTGATAATGAAATTCACTACAGGTGGCATGAATGAAGCAATACGTACTGACACAATCATCTGAAAAATTACTTTTTGGTTAGGCACTTATGACAGTTTGTGTCAAATTTCGGCAACGACCATTTCTGTCTCTGTTCTTCCATTTACTCTCTTTGTTGAATCAGACACAAATCTTTTAAAAAATATGACCTAATAAAGTGACAAGCAATTTGAAGGTTCCTCCTTGACATATCATGTCACTTGTATCAGGTTAGGTTTAAACTTAGACAAGGAAATAGAGGGTTTAAACCACTGGTTTAAACCTCAGCTAAGCTCGCGTTGAGCTTCGGCTTACGTAAGCTCGTGTTAAGCTTGGAGTGGGGGGGTTAAGCCAGCATTGTACAACAGACATTTTGCAACTGACGTGGTTTAACGCGTGGTGCGAGTATACATGGTGTGCTCGCCAGCCGCACGAAATTGAAATCGCTCTGCACATTGCGTCAGCAACGGAGATTTTTCACGCGGAGAATTATTAGACGTTACCACGGCCTGTTTAATCGCGTTTTAGATAGAATCGCTAACGATTTTTGCTTAATTTACTTTGTATTCCTTATTTTAAGTTATAGAAGACTGAAATTTGTATACATAATGCCCAATTGTGCAGTTGGCGGTTGTAAAAACCATAGTAAGATGAAAGAGCCAAATGTAAAATTCTATAAGTTCCCGAAAAATTAAAATCTCGCAATGCAATGGAGTAATGCTTGCCACCGAAAGGACGAAATTAATATGAAAAATGGTAATCATTTCACAAATTAGCATTAAACATTTTTATTAAAACTGAAATTTTTATGGTATATCCTCGGAAAATATTCACCTGCCGTATTTTCAATGAATAAATATGCCGAAGAAAGCAATGAATCGTGTCTACTTGAACCATTACAAGTCAAGAACTTAGTTTCGAGCAATTCTAATATCGAAGCTGATGACGTGTGCTTTACTCAGGAGTTTTTCAAGAACGTTCTTGTTGACAGCGATATTGTTGGGACAGAGAATGATTCAAATGATATTCATTTTTCCAACTTTACCTTTCAGAGTCCAGATTATGACCTAGACAACTTTATTTTTGAAGAACATGACCTTTTGTGTCAGTTGGAAAAAAATAAAATGCCAGACACGATTTCCAACGAGGGACTGAAATTTATTGCCGGATATGTGGCCTACAGATTCAAAAACAAATATCCTAATCTAGCTTTGGGGGCGCAAACCAAATTTCATTCTTCTAATCGGGCCCCAGACTGGATTGAGTTTCTATATAGAGTCAGTCTTGAATATCAAAGTGAGGAGATGATTAAAGTAGCCCGTTTTGGTTGAGATAGAGTTCGATAAATTCCATGGACAGTCGTCTTCTAAACAATTAAACATATTTAAAAAATTATTAGAGATAGACCCCAGTGGAAACCATCAAACAATTTCCTGACAAAATAATATTATATCTAATACGAACGAGAATATACGTCAGACTCAGACATTTAAACAAAAGGATTAGTTTCGAAAATTGTAGGCATAAACTTAGGAAAAAAAATACCAAATTTACCAATAAATAATACATTTTTGTAGAAAAAGTCGTTAAATTACCTATTTTACACTTCTCTATAACATAATTGTCAAATAATTGGCTATTGAACTTTTTGACACCCGTATGCACCGTAAGTCAATTGCGCGATTAGTACTTGTTTACTATGCACCGCAAACTGACAATTTTGACACTGTCACTGTCAAAACAATCTTGCGAACACAACCTTGCCGTATCTCGAATCTGGATTAGTTAATCTCTTGACGGTGCATGGCTAGATGCCAATGATTAGCAAAACGCGTGTAACGAAATTTTTGTTAATTTCGTTACACGTCGTCTGTGACTCCTTTTATAGATCAATTCTTCCAGAATGATATCCTATTGACAGGTAAATATGTGTTCCACGCTTGTGCCTTGCCGTTACGCTATTGGAAGAACCCCTTTTCCGCGCCTATGGATACCCATAGTATTTGTCTCTAGCCTAACTGGATTGTACTGGTTCTGTTATGCAGACCTACATATGTCTTATATACAATAGGACTCGCATGTGTGTGCAATGTGGGTTGCCTACCTGCGGGAAAATTTTCAACCTGTTGCTATATTGTTGTCTATAGAATTTAACCTTGCAAAGTTGTTAGTTTCATTCTGTTGGTACATTTTTCGTTCCCTATTATGAGTTTATTTCATTACAAATAGTAATTCTGTCCCGAGTTGCAATTAAAACTATAGTTACTTTGAGGTTGGGTTGGTAGTATGGTTGGCAGCACTGCCTGACTGGTGGGTGGTGAAATTTGACAGTTGTCTATAAAATTCGTGAATATTCTAGAAATTTTCCAAGTTTTTATGATTTCCGGTGGGAGTTTATAAATTAGCTCGCTGACGACTTCAGGTCTTCTTCTTTTGGGGTGTCTCAACATCACAGGTTGGTTCTGTCCTTTTTGGCCTTCCGCCATCTTTAATCCATGAACTAGCTACTAGTTTCAATTTGTCGTGTGGGTCAACTTTGAAGTTTATTCACTCTCTTTTCGCGAGATTTTATTTGAAGTACCTAACACGGCAATTATTTGTGGAATTCCGCTATTTCGACATTTTGTTTGACTGCCATTGTTTCGCAGTGATTTCGTATTGTCCGCTAGCATACCGTTGATATCGAACCTTTAGTATCTCAAATCGATATTGTTGATTTGATTTAATTCATTTTCGAGTTAGGTTGTGAACGCCATACTGTGTTATACCTATGTGTTTCCAGTTCAAGTATGTGCATCTGCTACCTGAAGGGACCAACCTGGTATTGATGTCGATCTAAGGGTATACAAGCCCTTTTTCCACCTGCTTCTGAGACCTTGGAAGGACACACAGAGCGTGACTGCAAGCTGTTCCTGCTACTTTGGATATAGAAGGTACGTAAATATTGCTTATTTCAATTCGAACGCCATTTAGGCAGTTGTCGAGCTATTTTACGTACTTTCGTATCTAGAGTTTGTAGTCACCTCCAAGTGTGACCTTCAGTCCGCTTTTTCTTTTTTTTTATGTTGTTGCTCATTTGTACTTTTTGAGAGAGAGAGAGAGAGCACACCTTTTTTTTTTATTTGGTAGAGTCTGTGTAAAATTTGCTTCATTGTTGTTTCCGCCATTTTGGGCAGCTATGAGCTAATGCGAGCACTTTTGCATAGGTGTCTAACCTTCTTCAGTTTTCTTTGTACCTCGTACAATTTTTAGAGAGAGAGAAAAGCACCTTTCTTTATTTTGGTATAATTTTGATAATTTTTGAGTGTGCTGAAACACACATTTTGCAAATTTTGAGCTGTAGTTTTGCTGTACGATTTTGACAATTTTCCATATTTACAACCGATACAGCCTACCGAAGTACATCTATGTGAGACTGAACGTACTCATAGATTTTTGTTTCCTTTGGAGCTATAATTTTAATATTGAGAGTATTTATTGAAGTATAGTTGCTCGCACTTTGCAACTACTGTGCATATAGTTTCAATTTTCTGGATTATTTGTGATATTTGATTTAGAGACATTTTAGTAAACATTTGTGGGCTTGATAATTTTTTTGTGGTTATACTACCTTTCAAGATTCTAACTTTCTGGAGCACTAGAGCCAGCAGTAACTTAGTAGAATCATAGCCTTGATTTTCTCTTAAATCAATTAAATCGCTTTGAACTTAAGTGAACTATAGCCTTGCTCACTTCAAGACTTTTTTTTTTAAGTTTTATTTTAAGTGTTAGACTTGAAAGGCCTATCAAGTATCTAGGTTAGGTGATACTTTGTTGTTACGATATTGGTACTTTATTTTAAGATATATTTTTAATTATATATGCAGATTTAATTGTGAACCATTGTGGGGAGATATCTGCTGTAACTTGGTGTATAACTTTAAGAAATTTTAGTATAGAATTTAAACAGTTTGTAAGGGATCTTTTATTAAATTTAAGCAGATATAGTTTCAGCTAAATTGTTAAATTTAAACAGATATTGTTGCAACTAAATTGTTGAGGAGGGGGCTTTTAATTGTTATATTCAAAGCCAAGTAGTACGCCTGAGCTTGCATAACCTCCTACATCCTGGGGTTTTGCCATAGAGGGTCCAGACTCTAATTTTTTTTTCTCTCTATACTTTGCATGACGGCGGCCGGAAGTGGTGGCCGAGCCAGACCCAGATATCCCTCAGCTAAAAAGGGGGAAGTCTAAGAGTAGGGGTCAGGGCCAAAGGAACCTGAAGAGGCTGCCAGTCATCAGAGGGGACCCTCTGAAGGAGCGGTGAGAAGGAGCCCACAAGCCGACCCAGGAGGAGAGGACAACCTTGTTGAGCAAGCCAGGTTGTATCGCTCACTTAAGCCAGCAGTCCCTGTTTATTATTGTAAATTAGTCATCAATCACTATTCATCATTCAAATACTTTATATTTAACCACCAATATACTTGTTATTGTTTAATTCTCTTCTGAATATTTTTTCTGAACCCATCCCTTCAGTGTTTCTGGAGAGGTTGGGCAATTTCACTAACTTCCTTGGAGTTTGGAGGTAAAAACTCCTGGCGCCCCTTTTTCTTGAGTTTTGTTGAACCTTAGAGTAATCTCGCGATAAAAGTTAGTGATTTTGCCTGACATCTCTTATAAGAGGAAAAGAATAAGTTGCCAAGGATCCACAACCCACCGTAAGTAAACTGAGCAGCCCAAAGGCACCCCAGTTTAGCTAGATTGGAGGTCTTAACTTAGTTGGACTTTCAATCCAGCTTTACACGCGATTAGAGAACTAGGATTAGAATCGCAAAACGGTGCATACGGGTGTTAATCTATCACTTTGAAAATAAAAATATAATCCATCATGTAGTATTCCCGTCAGTTCGCCGGCAGAAATACTCGTTGCTGACGTCTCAGCGTTCCTGGCGCTCGGACTGCTGCATGCGCGTGAGCACACCATGTTTATTTACACTATGGTTTAACGTCGGCTTACTTTAAGCCGAAGCCTAAGCTCGCATTGTACAACCGGGTCATAGTTTTTTATATTACATAATATAGCCTTTTTCGAACAAACACTCACCTGCCTGACGCAACCGCCTTTATGGGGCGGCACGATCGGCGGTTGCTGTTGCTGATGGTGATGGTGGAAGAAGGGTTGAGGAGGCGGCTGTTGTTGCTGCTGCTGCTGCTGCTGCATCAACTCTTGTTCTCGTTCCGCGGAGGAGGGCTTCTTGCCGTTCCGCTTGCACGCTTGGCCGCCCAGCAACGGCTCGCTCTCGCACGCCCCGTTGCCGCCCATGTGGTGGGCGACCTCGCGCAGGGGCGGCAGCCGATTGGCTCGCGACGCGGCCGCCCCTCCGCCGTACGGGTCGTCCCGGGGCGGGCGGGGCGGTCTCGGGCCGCCCACCTGTTGCGGTTGGGCGGGCAGCTGGTCGTGCTGTTGATGGAGAAGGGCCAAGGGTGTCGCGACGCCTCCGTACATCGCGTTTATATCTGGGGGGTGAGAACGATTATACAGGGTGAGCTTTTAGTACCGGCTCGGTCGATAACTCCACTACTCCAGAAGATAGCGAAAAAAGTTGTATATAAAAGTTGTAGTCACGGTTATGCTCCTTACTCAGGAAATATTTTTATTTATACAGGGTGATCCGTAACCTCGTGGTGATGCAAACATGCATTTTTTTAAATAAGACACCCTATATATTATTCCATATTCAAATTTTACTAATGATTTCCGTTCTTCCAATATAGGGTACTGTTACATTATACAGGGTATTTCAAAAGTTATGACCATTTTTATATCCAAATCCCTGTCAAATAAACTTACTATATATCAAAAAGTAACGAACAAACATATTTTTTTTACACGGATGGATAAAAAATATCATCTAGTTTTAAAATCGGGTATAATAAAAGCCCGCGACACATATTCGTATACAGGGTGATGTAGAATGCAAAATCTAGATTTTCTCTCTTTTTTTAAATGTAACCCCCAATATTTGATTATACCAAAAAATTGCTTTTAATATGCTCTTCCATCTTTGTACAGCACTTGTTATGGCTGCTTTCATTAGTTTCTGAAATATTTCGATATTTCTACAAATTTTAGATGTAGCTTCTATTTGTTTACTAAGAATTATTTATTTTGAGAAAATATTATTAAATTTTATTTTTGCTTAACAAACAACTAAAATATAAGGCCATAATAGTACTTGATCAAGTCAAAACACTGGAATAACGAGATAATATACGTCAAGTATGCTGAGGAAACAATTTTACAGACGTCATGCATAATTATCAAGCAGCTCTATGAGGTAGGCTATGAAATATTAAGCGATACGGTCCCAATAAAACGATTCTTTAATCTTTCAAACCCATTAGTTTTAGAGTGCCTCCGTTCTGGACATTGCTGTTCGTAGTTGATATATTCTAGAGGCAAGTAGGCAATTTCTCAAAGATTCTCCTGAATACCCTCAATGAAAAATTTAATTTTTGAGGCTCGTTTTTCACACAGTATGGAATTATTGAGTAGGTTATGAAAACCGTCAATTTTTAAAAGCATACCTGATAAATCTGCTTGATAATTATGCATTACGCCTACAAAATTGTTTCCTCAGAATACTTGACTTTATTATCTCGATGATTCAGGGTTTTGACTTCATCAAATACTATCATGGCCTTACAATTTAGTTGTTCGTTAAATGAAAAACAAATTCGATAGTACTTTCTCAAAATAAATAAATTTCGTTAAATGAAAAACAAATTCGATAGTACTTTCTCAAAATAAATAAATTTCAGTACAGAAATAGAAGCTATATTTTAAATTTACCGAAAAATCGAAATATCTCAGAAACTGATGGACATAGGTACAACATGTGCTATACAAATATAAAAGAGCATATTGAAAGTAATTCTTAGGTGTAATAAAATTTTGGGGATTACATTTGAAAAAAAAAGAGAAAATCTGGATTTTGCATTCTACATCACCCTGTATACGAATATGCGTCGTGAGCTTTTTTATAGCTGATTTTAAAACTAGATGATATTCTTTATCCATCCATATAAAAAAATCATTTTTGATTCATCACTTTTTGATATACAGTACGTCCATTTGACAGTAATTTGGAGATAAAAATGGCCATAACTTTTGAAGTACCCTGTATAATGTAACAATATTCTATTTTGGAAGAACGGAAATCATTAGTAGAATTTGAATACGGAATAATATATAGAGTGTCTCATTTAACAAAATGCATGTTTGCATCACCACGTAGTTATGGATCACCCTGTATAAATCAAAATATTTTCTGAGCAAGGAGCATATCCGTGGAGACAACTTTTATATACAACTTTTTTCGCTATCTCCTTTAGTAGTGGAGTTATCGACCGAGCCGGTATTAAAAACTCACCCGGTATGTTCACAGTTGAAAACGTGGTGTATACCATAGTGTGAGAAAGATGGTAGGAATAGGGTACTTGCAGAGGTCGTGAAATCGTCTCGGGAGTATACATAGCGTAAAGAAAACCATATCAAGAAGCAGTAGGAAACAAAAAACATGATTTTACTGACGGCCAGAAAAAGATATTTGCAAAATAAAATAAGGATATATTCAAATCTTTCCACGTAACTTAAAACAAGGGCTGACGTCACAGGTATCTTATCGATATCGACAATCGATACTGCTACAGCGCAGGTCAGTGAGATTCAACTGCAAACTAGAGATGATCTGAATTCTTTAACAATGCGACTCAATTTATGAATACTTAAACATATTTGAAACAGGCAATTAACCCGCTAGCATTTTCGTTGCAACACATTTTTATATCTGACAGAGATTCGCAACTAATCGAAGCCATCATTTTATTTCGGCGCATCCCGTTATGAATGAATCCAAAGATAGAATCTAATTCAAGCCCATCCCTACAAAGTGAATTAGTAATCTAGCCTAACTTTTATTTTTTTGACTTTTGTATACCCTGTTACCCGATACTTTAAACTGTCAGCCGTGTCAAAAGCGAACAGCTGTTCGGCTAGTGATAAGTAAAAATACCCCAGATTGAGTCTTGACGTATCAATTTTAAGCTTTAAAGGAATACAGGGCTATACTGACTGCAAGTCCTGCTAATGACGAGTAATTAACACTTAATGACGTTTTCGTCTGTGCTCTGAGGTCTATATCGGTCTATACTTATTTTACATTTTCTCTGAAAGTCCGGTGTTTCTTTCAGTATATCAGTATGGCTGGTCTGAATGATGATGATTACGCCTTAAATGAGGTAAGAATAAAGATAAAAGCATTTCTAGCTTTACCAGACACAAGCCCACTGAATTCCTAACATTTCTTTTTACAGCAATTGAAGAAAAATAAAACGTTAAAGGGCAACGCGCAACGGCTATGCAAATAGTAAAAAATGTATGGAGCTATTTCAGAGGGTTTACACAGGTTCGATATCCTGAATTAGAGCTGAACATTACTGAGGTACCATATAATTAGTAGTTTAATTAGAAACATTTTTGACGCAAGCTGATCTGTTAAACTAATTTACTCCATGTAATTACTTTATACTCTTCTCCAATTGAACGTTGTACATTTTAACCAATGAATATTCCACTAGTGAAACAATCTGTTTATTGAATCGTCCTTATTGCTAAATATAGGAGTATTTTGATAGACTCTAACAATATACAAATCAATAAAATAATCTATTTCGTTTAATCAACGCTGCGAATTTCTGGATATTGAAGCAATTTCTTGTTTACAAAAATAGTCATTCCTTTTTGGCAATGAGATATTCAGTAAGAATATTACTAATACGGTCCTGATCGCAGGATTGCCAATCAACACCGCTAGTAAAGAATTAAATTTGAGATGCACTTCTTCGTCAGCTGATATCTATCAAATAGACGTCAAGCCAGTTTAAAGTATCAGGTAACAGAGTTTTTTTTTACTCTTGTGTGTGACTGTGTTTTGTGTTTATAATGATCAATGTCAAAATGTTAGGTTAGCACTGGCTATCGATATCAAATATCAGTACTTTACATCCCATCACTTAGGATATCACTGAAGTCAGAGGTTGTTTGCGCGGCATTTTCCGGCATTTGAAATAATTTTTGGAATATCTCTCACAGCCGATTCCAAAAAACCAAACAAGCGATTTTGTCATGTTTACTAGGCTCTAAGGAACGCGTAAACGACATAATATTTGTTTCTGCAAGTACCCTATTTGTCAGAAATATAGAAATTATTCAAGAGCTTCAACTGATTAAAGCAAGGATCAAAACTCTCCGTAGGGTCTTTGTTCTTAAAGTCCACTATCGTTTAAAAACATTTCCCTAAATGGAATACTATCATGAAACTGGAAACAATAGTTTCAATGATAAGATTCACTATGACAGACGTTATGGATCATTCCGTTACTCTTCTCAATATTGAATTTTTTATGAATCTAATTTAAATTTCAAAAGAAGAAATTCAAGTACAGTCAATAAGGTAGTAAGAACACCGTGTAAAAACTTCTCAAATTCTCGAATTGATCATTCACCGCACAATAACTAAAGACAAAGAAGCGTCGATTTGAGACAGGAAATTTATAAAATTATAAGGTTAGGGTTAAATTCACTTGACAACCAACAACACAATTCACAAAACAAAGGAGGCTTTCTCTTGCAGAACCTTCTTTCACAGCCAAGAGATGCAATTCGCAGAGCATACCCTTACGTAAATGATGGAAGACATATCACAAAGCAGTAGTTTGTTTTGTGACAATTGTTTTAGTAGCGCGATTTGGGAGTTCTCGTGGCAACACTGTCTGGCGCTATTCGCTCTGATTGGGTACATATGAATTCCTTTTTTTTGAACTTTGAAATGCAATTACTAGTAAACAAATGATATAGAGAGTAACTAAATGTATCAGTATACCTATTTTTGTATACACTAAGAGGTTATACTGATTTAATCGTTTTTTCATATCTATGAAACTAGTGCATTCCATAATAATTAATATAAATACATCCAAGGTTTATTTTTGCTACAGGGACTTAAAGGACTGTACCACTACCATTATGAAACACTACCAATGTAATTTAACTGTAGGGGTACATGTGATAATAATCAATGGTAGTGGTACCATCCTTAAGTACCTGTAGCTCTTGAACTAATCACTTTAAACCCCAAGTGTGCGAGTTTGTTGGAATAGTCTTATCGAGAGGAACACAAAAAGTCACAATTATACAGGGTGTCCCATTAACATTTTTGGATCGGACGTCACGTGATTAAAAACAAATACCTCACTGGGTGACACAGTAATAAGAAAAGATATTATATTTGCTCTAATTTCAACCCCCAAAATTATAATTCGCTACTACTGCCTAGTTCCGATATATTGCTTGTCTTAATCGTCGTGGGACACCCTGTATATGTAGGTAACAAAGGCTTGCCTATATGTAGGTATATATTAGTACTACTACAGGTGACACACATTAGCAAAACCTATCAGTACAGAATTAGTAGATATATTGAATACGGCTCGTTCTATGTGGGCGATTAATAAAAAAATACGATGTTCAAAATATTGAATATGTATCGGATTCTTTTATACCTCTACATGTGAGCAAAACAAAATGTAATGAATCAATTGGTTGGCGGTTAACCTTACAGCCGATACGCAATTCAAAAAAATTTCTTATGGAGTTATTGTTAAGCAGGAATTTAATTGCCCGAAGTTGTCCAGTAAACAGGCCTTTTTGGGTTAAAGAAAAAAAAGGTTAACGGATTATGGCCGGAACTACATGAAAGTATATACTATAGAATATCAAGAAATATACCGGACCAAAAATATATGTAAGATTTTTAACGGCTTTATGACAAACTATTATATAATCATTTTCGACTCTCTGTTCTACAATCATTTTGACTCCCTCATTTATTATTGGGTCCATGAAGGAGACATATTATGATTTTTGAAAATCGATCTAGTGCTATAGTATAAAAAATAGTAATCTTGGCTACTCTAGACTCTAGCCTCAATTAAACCATTTATTTTAATGTTAGTTTGATTACGATTTTTTTTTATAACTGAGCAGAACGCGCAGGCAGAGCCTAAATACCAGAGTACTGCGGCTGCTGTGAAAGGGTTATGTTAGGGGAAGTTTGTTAACGCGAGATTTGAATGGGCCAATACCCGCAGGCCCAATAAATACATCTTCTGGCAGTCCATTCAAAGCCTTGGACACCCTGGGAATAAATGTGCGGTTGTACCGTTCAGTTCTTGATGTATGAAGAACGACCGTCTTAGGATGAGATGCAGCGGTCGCACGGGTACGTCTGATAGGAGCAGTGAGCGGAGGAACGATAGAGGATAGCTCAGAGGAGCAGATTCCGCTGGAATATCGGTAGAAGAGTGAGAGGTCACCAACAAAACGCCAGTGAGAAGGTGACTGAAGGTGGCGCGTTAAAGCCGGATCGCCAATTAATCGAATTGCCCTTCTCTGGACGGCATCTAGTATAGACAGGGTAGTACGGGCAGCAGCTCCCCAGACATGAGAGCAATACTCCAGGCAAGGTATTATCTGGGCCTTATATAGCGTGAGGAGGTTACTTGGTGAGAAATACTTTCTGGCTCTAAATAGGTACCCAAGCTTTTTACCAGCAGCTGTTGCAATTGACGCGACGTGTTCGTGCCAGAGCAGATTTTCTGTAATGTTGACTTCTAACAGCTTGAATGAGTGATTCCTTGGCAGAGCCTGGTTGTTCATTAGAACCTGGTGTTGGCTTGGGCACTTCTTGTTTGATAGCGTACAATACTGGGTCTTGGAAGCATTAAATTTAACCATATTCTTAAGCCCCCAAGCGGTAATGGTATCGAGATCCTTTGAAAGTGAAGCTGCCACTGCCAGTCTTCTGCGTTCCAGCTCGACCACAGAGATCGGTCTATTGCTCATGATGCCTGCATGCAGCGTACTGTCATCCGCAAAACTGTGGATTGGATTTGTAGTGCTAGAGAGTAGATCATTGATATGAAGCAGAAACAACGTCGGAGCCAATACCGATCCCTGCGGAATCCCGGCATTGATGCTACGGAAAGAAGAAGAAAAGCCGTCTACCACGACAGAGATTTTCCGACCTGAGAGGAAGTCTGCGAGCCAACCGCAAAGCTTAACAGGGAGCCCATAAGACGCGAGCTTGTTTAGGAGAGCTGCATGCTACAGTTGATCGATTACGATTACATCACTGGCGTCGATTGGTTTTTGGTCAACCTTTTCAAATTTCTCCCAAGCCCCTCTATATACTTTCAGGGATCTCTAGGTATATGGTGGTTCGCGACCAAGTATTACTGATTTATAGCAATGGGTGAGAAATACTGATTAAATCTACTTGATCCATTTTCCTTCGACACTAGTATGCATTTAGTGCACTGATTGACCAGAAGCTATGAATGTACCATTTATATTTGAAAATAGGAAATATAAAAAAAGTTTGAAAACAAACCGGTTAATTTTTGGGCCGGTATATAGCATATAACTTTACCTAATTCTACCAACAAAGCCACACCACAACTCCAGCACTCCAAACTCACACACCCCTTAACCCTTTTATTACCAATATAGCCTTACTGTTCAGGTTATTCGCGTTGGACCTGATGTTGTTTAACTCCTCGACCCGTAAAGTGCCAGGTTGTTTTCTGTCGATAAGGAAATAAGTCGTCATGTCACCTTTTCCTTTCACTTTGACTTTTCCTCGACACTGAAACTCGTACGGGTAATTTTTCAGCACCTGGTATACCTCCTCGGTGACCTGTATTCAAAGAAGCCATTTTCTATAAGCAATACATGTAGGTACTTGCGTGGTGCGAGTATACATGGTGTGCTCGCCAGCCGTACGAAATTGCGATCGCTCTGCGCATTGCGTCAGCAACGGAGATTTTTCGCGCGGAGAATTGTTAGATGTCGTGATACCACGGCCTGTTTAATCGCGTTTTAAATAGAATCGCTAACGATTTTTGTTTAATTTATTTTGAGTTATAGAGGACTGAAATTTGTATACATAATGCCAAATTGTGCAGTTGTCGGTTGTAAAAACCATAGTAAGATGAAAGAGCCAAATGTTAAATTCTATAAGTTCCCGAAAAATTAAAATCTCGCAATGCAATGGAGTAATGCTTGCCGCCGAAAGGACGAAATTAATATGAAAAATGGTAATCATTTCACAAATTAGCATTGAACATTTATTAAAACTGAAATTTTTATGGTACATCCTCGGAAAATATTCACCTGCCGTATTTTCAATGAATAAATATGCAGAAGAAAGTAATTAATCGTGTCTACTTGAACCATTACAAGTGAAAAACTTAGTTTCGAGTAATTCTAACATCGAAGCTGATGACGTGTGCTTTACTCAGGAGTTTTTCAAGAACGTTCTTGTTGACAGCGATATTGTTGGGACAGAGAATGATTCAAAAATGATATTCATTTTTCCAACTTTACCTTTCAGAGTCCAGATTATGACCTAGATAACTTTGTTTCTGAAGAACATGACCTTTTGTGTCAATTGGAAAAAAAAATAAAATGCCAGACACGATTTCCAACGAGGGACTGAAATTTATTGACGGATATGTGGCCTACAGATTCAAAAACCAATATCCTAATCTAGCTTTGGGGGCGCAAACCAAATTTCATTCTTCTAATCGGGCCCCAGAATGGATTGAGTTTCTATCTAGAGTCAGTCTTGTATATCCAAGTGAGGAGACGATTAAAGTAGCCCGTTTTGGTTGAGATAGAGTTCGATAAATTCCATGGACAGTTGTGTTGTAAACAATCAAACATATTTGAAAAATTATTAGAGATAGACCCCAGTGGAAACCATCAAACAATTTCCTGGCAAAATAATATTATATCGAATACGAACGAGAATATACGTCAGGCTCAGACATTTAAACAAAAGGATTAGTTTCGAAAATTGTAGGAGTGAACTTAGGGAAAAAATGACCAAATTTACTAATAAATAATAAATTTTTGTAGACAAAGTCGTTAAATTACCTATTTTACACTTCTCTATAACATAATTGTCAAATAATTGGCTATTGAACTCCTCACTTTGAAATTAAAATATAATCCATCATGTGGTATTCCCGCTAGTTCGCCGACAGAAATCTCGTTGCTGACTTCACAGCGTGCCGGCGCTCGGACGGCTGCATGCGCGTGAGCACACCATGTTTATTTATATTTATTTATATGGGTACTCGAACCTTAAGTTCATTAGTTGTATCAATTACGTACATTGTGCTCAAGGAGTGTAATATGAGAAGTTTTTCCAACTAAACAATATTTAACAGTTAAAAGTATCTCTTATAAAACTGACGGAGATATAGAGCAATCCTCGTATATCTCAGCATCATGTCTAAGGTTATGGAGACTGTCATTAACACACAGCTCCTGAAATACCTGGACAACAATAACATCATAATTGATCGCCAATATGGCTTCCGTAAGCACAGGTCTACAGGTGACCTCCTTGCCTACGTCACTCACTTGTGGAACAGAGCAATAGACAGTCATGGCGAATCCCGTGTTGTTGCACTTGATATATCGAAAGCTTTCGACAGAGTATGGCATGACGGACTTCTGGTCAAGCTTGCTGCTTATGGGCTACCACCTGGCCTGCGCCAGTGGCTGAATAGCTTTTTGAACGACCGATCTCTGTTTGTTGTAGTCGAGGGCTGTTCATCAGACGTATTTTCAATAAACGCCGGTGTTCCTCAGGGATCTGTCCTATCCCCTACACTGTTTCTGCTGTACATCAACGAGCTGCTGGAAATAACATCCAATCGAATCTACAGCTTCGCAGATGACAGTACATTAGTGTCGTGCATGGAACCAGGCAAACCACTATCATCCCAGGAGACGGTACGTCGGCGACAGCAGCATGCCTCACAGATCAACGCAGATATCAAAACAATTGTCGAGTGGGGATTAGCAAATAAAGTACAGTTCAACGTACAAAAAACTCAGGCAACAACACTTACAAAGAAGTCTCACGATGGCTTACCAACCGTGGAAATGGAGGATCACCCCATAGTCGAATCACCTTCCGTCAAGCTTTTGGGAATCAACATCAACAATAACATGTCCTGGCACGACCACGTCGTCAGTATTGCTAAAACGGCATCCCAGAAGCTTGGAGTTTTGTTCCGCTGTAGGAAGTTGTATACACCAGAGCAACTGCTGCTGCTCTACAAGGCACAGATCCGACCATCGCTGGAGTATTGCTCCCATGTGTGGGGATGCGCTCCGAAGCACTCTCTAAAGCTTCTGGACACTATCCAGAAAAGAGCGATTAGACTAATCAATACGCCTAACCTCACAAAGGACCTCCACAGCTTGGAACATCGAAGGAGGGTGGCTATCCGTGTTTTACAGATTCTATCACGAAAGATGTTCGAGTGAGTTCTCTCAGATAATAACACCACAGGTCGTCCGAACCAGGAACACTAGAGAAGTTCTGCGAGCTCATCCTTACCAGGTTGAGGTCCTTACTCCCCGAACCAGTCTCCTCCAGCATTCCTTCTTTTTGAGAACTTCGACGCTGTGGAATCAGCTGCCGGGGAATTTGTTTTCCGACGGCTACAACCTGCAGCGTTTCAAATCTAACGTGAACCGATCTTATCCTCTCGCAGCGCTTCTACAGCGCCATAGGCCTTCAGCCTTTGCGGGAGGCCGACCATAAAAAAAAATTAGAGTTTTATTTCCATGGGTAATCAACTAAACCATTTCAATAAATGAACTTCTGTTTTACCCTTACCTATCAACTCATGAATGAAATTTGAAAGATTGGACAACATTTTTATAATAAAAAGGTTGAACTAAAACGGTAGACAGTGAATATTTCTGAAATAAATCTTAAACAAAACATAGAATAATCTAAAATATAATAGAACCAACCTGTGTATGATTTGGTAAGCCTGTTGAATCCATACGACTTGCAACGTTAACTGTATTTCCCCAAATATCATACTGAGGTTTTCGAGCACCTATCACACCTGCTACAACTGGACCAACATTTATACCTAAAAAACCAATTTACTAATGACAAATTTCTGTTATACAGGGTGAGTTTTTAGTACCGGATCGGTCGATAACTCCACTACTGTACAAGATAGCGAAAAAAGTTGTATATAAAAGTTTTAGCCACGGATATGCTCCTTGCTCACAAAATATTTAGATTTATACAGGGTGATCCATAACTACGTGGTGATTCAAACATGCATTTTTTTAAATGAGACACTCTATATATTATTCCATATTCAAATTCCACTAATAATTTCCGTTCTTCCAATATAGAGTATTGCTACATTATACAGGGTATTTCGGAAGTTATGACCATTTTTATATCCAAATCGCGGTCAAATGAACGTACCGTGTACCAAAAAGTAATGAATCAAACATTATTTTTTTCACATGAAAAGATTAAGATCATCCTCTAGTTTTAAAATCGGCTATAAAAAAAGCCCGCAACGCATATTCGTATACAGGGTGATGTAGAATGCAAAATCTAGATTTTCTCTCTTTTTTTAAATGTAACCCCCAATATTTTATTATACCAAAGAATTGCTTTGTATCCTTGTATAGGCTGCATTCATCAGTTTCTGAGGTATTTCGATTTTTCTACAAATTTTAAATATACCTTCTATTTGTTTACTAAAATTTATTTATTGTAAGAAAATAATATCAAATTTTATTTGTGCTTAACAAACAACTAAAATATAAGCCATAATAGTACTTGATCAAGTCAAAACGCTGAATTAACGATATAATATAGGTCAAGTGTGCTGAGGAAACAATTTTATAGACGGCATGCATAATTATCAAGCAGATCTATCAGGTAGGCTATGAAATATTAAACGACACAGTCCAAATAAAACGATTCTTCAATCTTCCAAACGCATTAGTTTTAAAGTGCCTCCGTTCTGGATATTGCTGTTCATAGTTGATATATTCTAGAGGGAAGTAGACAATTTCTTAAAGATTCTCCTAAATACCCTCAATGGAAAAATTAGTTTTTAAAGCTGTTTTTTCACACAGTACGGAATTATTGAGCAGGTTATGAAAACTGTCAATTTTTTAAAGCCTATCTGATAAATCTGCTTGATAATTATGCATCACGCCTACAAAATGGCTTCCTCAGCAGACTTGACTTTATTATCTCGATGATTTAAGGTTTTGACTTCATCAAATATAGTATCGTGACTTTATAATTTAGTTGTTTGTTAAACAGAAAACAAGTTTGGTAGTACTTTCTCAAAATAAATAAATTTCAGTACACAAATAGAAGCTATATTTTAAATTTACCGAAAAATCGAAATATCTCGGAAACTGATGGACGCAGGTAGAACAAGTGGTATACAGAGATGAAAGAGCATATTAAAAGCAATTCTTTGATATAATAAAATATTGGGGGTTACATTTAAAAAAAAGAGACAATCTGGATTTTGCATTCTACATCACCCTGTATACGAATATGCGTCACGGGCTTTTTATATAGCTGATTTTAAAACTAGAGGATATTTTTAGTCTTTTCATGTAAAAAAAATTATGTTTGATTTAATACTTTTTGATTTGACCGCGATTTGGATATAAAAATGGTCATAAGTTTTGAAATACCCTGTATAATGTAGCAATACCCTATATTAGAAGAACGGAAATCATTAGTGGAATTTAAATATGGAATAATATATGGGGCATCTCATTTAAAAAAATGCATGTTTGCATCAAAACGTAGTTATGAATCCCCCTGTATAAGTCAGAATATTTTCTGAGCAAGGAGCATATCCGTGGCTACAACTTTTATATACAACTTTTTTCGCTATCTTCTACAGTAGTAGAGTTATCGACCGAGCCGGTACTAAAAACTCACCCTGTATATTAACTGTTCGGTATACTGTATAACACTTTCATATAATCGTACCCCCCATCGAAAGCTATGGAATGAATAAAAATATTAAATACAATAGATAATTTTGCCTTTATAATATCGGGCCTCAAGGCACCGCTAAGGATCGGGTTTAGAGTGGCTCCTCTTGTCTATGTTCGGTGTTATAAGTAAATAAATATGGGTGAATTTATTCAATGTCAGGCTTTCTGCAATATATTATTTGCAATATATTGTACGTATTTACAGGACAGCGTGTTATGCGTGAGAGAGACTGAATACAGAATAACTGGAGCTAACTGGTAATAGACAACCAACGACGTCATACTGATAGACTACGCTTTGTATACCGAATGTTTGTAAGCGTTTCTGGCGGTGCGACGGAAGGGGGGAACATCAGCTGTATTGACATAGACACACCCGACGTTGCCAGTTGTGCATTAGGGCATGCTTGGTGCATGCAGCAATGTTTGTAAAATATAAAAATGGCGTTAATTCTTGACAGAATTGCAAAATGAAACGTGTTTTACAAAAGAGTATCTTCAGAGTACTTTTTCTATTACAGATAAGCAAGCCACAATCATATTTTTACTTTTTTACAACATACGTTCCATACATTTTTCTGAAAATTCATTCCAAATGATTGTCAACTTGGCATGCTGCGATGTAACTTGTAAACAATGACGTCGTTGCTTGTAAATATTCCGTTGGCATTCCCAATGTTTGGAATGCCGACAAACAATTTGCCTTGGATGCGTAGTCTATCAGTATGACGTCGTTGTAGACAACAGTGAATAAACGCATCACTAGAGCAAGAGTAAAACATTGCTTTTCCTGAAAACTGATTGAAAAAATAAGTAATCCCTAATTGTAATATATACTCACCTACTCTTAACATAAAATTATTGTACGAATTTTCATTAATGTTGAGTAACCTCTCCCTCATGGAGAAAACGAACTCTACTAATGTACCAAGGTGTACTCCTGCTGTGCTTTCATCGTCATCCAATATCCGATAATCGGGCATTAGACCAACAGCGGCCATATACGTAGAACCAACTGTCTTGATTTTATCTATCGCCTTGAACCTCTCCTCTGAAAGTAGATCATCGAAATCGGCTATGATCTCGTTCAGCAGCCGGAGGCATTCCACACCTAGTACAAATAACAGACACTTTATCATTTGTTCATGCTCATATGTGACGAAATTTGAAATAGTGTCGCCATCGCTATAATTCATAGTATTCGAACGAAAAGCATAATTTCGTGCTTGGCATTCACAGTCACGAAAAGAACTAAAATTATGTTCACACGTTTATTATTATAAGAAGTCTTGCATATGTTTCAACTACCAATAGTTTTCTTATCCTAATAATTTCGTATATGTGTATATGTTACGGTCAAAGTGTTTACTTTGATAGTTCATATACTATCCAGCTAGTATATAAACCATCCAAATGTCTCGTTATTTTAATGGAAAATCATATTTCTACTAAAATAGCTATGAATATTGGTTGGTTTGTATACTATCCAGCTAGCTTATAAACTATACAAGATACGCCGCTAAAGTATTATACCACAAAGATATCACACATATTAACCAGTGTTTCTGGTTAGTTTACAAACTATCCACATCATTTGGATAAAGTATGCACCTAATATCTCTAGTACTACATAATATCCAACTCGTTGGTTAGTATGTAAACTAACCAATTCTCTTTGGTTACTTTAGTTTAAAAAAACAATTTTTAATCAAAAATAAAGTTTATTCATAGATGCAACATACAATTGCTATAATTACTTGAAAATAAGTAAAACAAACGGAAATACTATTTGTGTAACAAAATATTCATATAAAATAAATCTCTAGACCCTGGGCAGCTTTAATGTCAAAATTTCAGTTCTGATAAAGTAGCAGAAAAAATGTGGAGATTTGCGGGGAAAATTCGTTACGACCAGTTTTGGGAGTCTGCAAACATCGCGTCTAGCAGTACGAATGAAGGCAGCCTAGCAGATGAATATGAAGAAAAGTAATCAAGAAATGTATTCAACACCAAATCCAACGTGTATGTCACTTGGTTGATGGCCGTGCACAAGGTATCATACCTTCTACGGACGATAGCCTGTTATATTTTTGCTTTACATAAATATCTGTACATAGCAAAAATAAACTAAACTAAACTAAACTAAACTCAAACGTAAAATAATCTTTCCAGATCTTTTATATTAGATTACATTATTTACATTACACAAGATGATTCGATTCTCTGTAAATCATAAGTATTCATTTCACGATAATCAATCTTGTTATTAGTGTTAGGTCCTTGTTCGCTTATTCTCTTTATATGTTGCAGATGTTCATTATAATCACTGTCGTTCATTAATTTTGAATTTTGGTACTTTTTCTCGTAACATTCTAATAGTAACTTCTCAAATTGCTGTTGTTGATCCATTTTTGGTAACTAGATACCTGTTCTTAAATAAATTTTTCAAGGCACGACGGTAAACAATACTAACACGTCACACTTGCACTTGCCATAAACGTAACCTCACTTTTCTGTTAAAATGACCAAAGAAAATTAGTTAGTTTACATACTAACCAGAGAGGATTGGTTAGTTTACATACTAACCAACGAGTTGGTTATTATGTATTACTAGAGATATTAGGTGCATACCTTATCCAAATGATGTGGATAGTTTGTAAACTGACCAGAAACACTGGTTGATATGTGTGATATCTTTGTGGTATATACTTTAGCGGAATATCTTGTATAGTTTATAAACTAGCTGGCTAGTATACAAACCAACCAATATTCATAGCTATTTTAGTTGAAATATGAGTTTCCGTCAAAATAACGAGACATTTGGATAGTTTGTATACTATCCAGCTAGTATATAAACTATCAAAGTAAACACTTTAACCGTAACATATATAAAGAGTGTCTCAATAGGAGAGCAAGATTATTTGGTTAACAGCCATGTGTAACGTGACAGATGGAATTTAGTAAACATAGACGAATACAAAACAAAACAACGTGTTATAATTAGATTATTATTAAAATCGTGAAAGTTTGCCACCATTCTTGAAGTGCGTTCCTAATTCATTTGCTGCTAAAAGAATAATAGGAACATTTTGAAGGGCTGGTTCAGTTATTGATAAAAACACGAAGACAGTAACTTTTCAGCGTATATTCGTTAAGGATTTACAGCTACACGCGTGCAAAGGTCCAACTGCCTCAAAACTAATTTGACCAACGAGGGTTTGCCAATAAAAAATAAGTTAATGCCAATTTTAGTAACTCTGAGACAGAATGCGATAAAATTATGGAACGTAGTAGTATACCTTGCTACCGTCAATTATTGATGGCACCAAATATTGCAGATATCAAAGTGGTTTAAGCACTAGATGGAGGATTAGAGATACTCATTGACAGCGTATGCATATACTGATCCTAATGGAGAAGTTTCCAAAAAAATAAAATTTGGGAATTCATTATTATCTGATAGTCTATTTCTCCACTTGAAGAACGTCGAAAAAATCATCTGAATATTCCAAAAAAAACGGCGGAGTTATTCAATTTTATATCTGCGTAAAGCGACCGCGCGCGGAGGTGAAAATCTGTATGACGTCACAAGTCACATGTTACTAATTGTTCGCGACAGCCACAGTTTGGACTTGAGTGGAACGGCGAAGGTGTTTGTTGTAACGGGCAGACGCCAGTATATTTTTGAAATGTGGAGGAAGGTTACGTTCGTGGTGATTCTAGTAATCTTCCTAAAGTGGATGACATGATTATGGACTTTTAATTCCCACACCGATAACTGAGGGGAGTATTGTGATCGTGATAATTTTCGATTTTGAGATAATACGTTTCTTGGGTGTTTTATGATGTCTTCTTAACGAAAATCCACACAACTCATTTCCGTCGGTCTGTCTGTACGCGTCCTTTTTGCCACGTAATCTCAGTAACCGCTGCATGGATTGTTATGAAATTTGGGCAGCGATATGCTGTGGGGGTAGTAGTAGGGAATGTTCTGCATGGGCGGTAGAGTAATTAGCAAAAAACCAAAAATTTCAAATATTCCTCAAACTTTGTTTTTAGGCGTTTTAGAGGTTCCTGATTATTTTCTACTTTTTTGGATGGGGGTGATACTGGGGTGGTTGGGGGGTGAGGGGTTGTAAAGCTGAAAAATTATTGTATTCATAACAGGCCGTCCACTAACCTGTAAAAGAAAGGCTTAGCGTCATAATACACTTTTTTAGGTGCATCCGAACATTACCATGGCTATTACGGATCGTCGACTTAGAATTTTCTGATGTATACATGCGAGAGTATTGCTTCTGATCATTCTGTATGGTGTAACTACGAAACTATAGGTTGATTTCAATTAAATTTTCACACAGTATTACTAAAAACATATAACTCAATTTTTTGTATTCATAATAGGCTATCCATTGAAATATTTGTTTCGTGTTTTTATGGTGGTTTTTCTCGGTTTGCTAGACATATTCTACTGAAAACAAGGAATAACAACATGAACGAGGAGGCCGGCGGCGGCGGCGCGGTGGCTTGTGGGAGCAGCATCCTCGACAGGGCATACACAGGCTTGCGTTGTGTCGTGTGACGTGTGACGCCACAGCGGCTTTGCGCGGAGGATACGGCAATTCAAACTTTGAAGGACAACATTTTTTCGCCGTTGTTCTCTAACTCTTTAGGACTATCTGATTAACTAAAATTTGAAAAAATGGAAACTTCCTCATTCGATTTTAGAACCTGTATTATATTTGTTAGAAGGATGTGTGACAACATTCCTTTTGTCCAGCTTACATTCCTTTGTTACCATCAATTGTGACAAGGTTATAACCAAGGTAATTAACAAAATGCATAGGAAAAACGTTTAAGCTAAATTCAGATGCACACGACATCCGACGATACGACGGTAAGAAACTGTTTGTTGGTTGAAATAGTCAAAATGATGTCAAATCAACAAAATGATGTCAAATCAACATATTTAAACCAGTTTCGTACCGTCATATTGTCGGATGTCGTGTGCATCTGAATTTAGCTTTAATCGAACTTAATCTCAATAATTGAGTTTTGGTGGACAACAATTAAAACCTCATTAAGAGAAATTTGCATAACTTTCGGCTGAATATGCAGCTGCAAAGGTTAGTATACATTCAATGAATGTGGTTTTATTAACTGGTCAGTAAAATTCGATGCCAAAAAACGTAAGAGCGACAGCAGTACCATAAAAAGCCGATTGTTGAGACTAGTTTGAGCAATATACGAAATCCTTTTAAGTAAATTAGAATACTATGGTTTATCTAATACCCCTTTATGTTTTTTCAAGTCTTACCTCACTAGTAGAAGACAAAGAGTCAAAACGGTAAAAGGTATTTCTGACTACAGAAATGTTCCATGCGGAGTCCCTCAGGGTTCCGTTTTAGGCCCTCTCCTGTATTTAATCTACACATTTGATCTACAAGAATCTGTCGAATACTGTGATATCCAAACCTATGTGGATGATACCCAGATGTCTTTTTCTTTTGACTTTACTTCATAGTCATGAAGTCTCATTTAAAGTCAACGTAGATTTGGCAAACATAAGTGACTATTGCAAAAGACACTGCTTAAAAGTAAATCCTTTGAAATCAAAGGCGATGTTATTCTCTCCTAAAGAACTTCACTCGCATTTCAACGACAGAGTTTCCCTTTCCTTGAATGATGTTCCTATTTCTTTCGTGAAGCATGCTAAGAATTTAGGTATTACGCTAGACACATCTCTTAGATTTACTGAACACGTAAATAACCTCTCCAAAGCAACATATCTGCGATTGAGGAATCTATACGCAAATCGTCACATTTTGAATTTTAAAACTCGAAAAAAATTAGCTGAGAGTCTGGTGATGTCTGTCTTAACTAATTCTATTATCATATATTATCCATGTCTTGATTCTGTTAATAAATGTAGGTTACAAAAGATCCAGAACAGTTGCTGTAGATTTGTGTATGGTCTTCGTAAGTACAGTCATGTTACTGCCAATATCAAGCAGCTGCAGTGGCTGCGCTTGGACCATTTGTATAAATACTTTTTGTTAGCATATGTTCACAAAATCCTAAAAACCAGCTTACCGTCCTACCTGCATGATAAATTAATATCCCGAGGAAATGTTATATCTAGGCCTCTAAGACACAATTATCGTCTCGAAATCCCCATTCATCGTACTTCCTTATTTCAAAGATGCTTTACATACAACGCTGTTCCATTGTATAATGGGATTTGCCAATCTTTCAAAAGTCATAAAATTTTCACCTCCAAGAAAATCATAAAAAGGCAGCTATTAAATCTGTAGCGGGCAAAATAAACAATCTTGTACAAGAGATGAATAGACTACAAATCAATATAATGGGTCTAAGCGAAGTGCGTTGGCCAGGTAATGGTAAATGCCCCACAGATAATGGAATGTTGTACTACTCGGGAAGTAACAATCCACGGAATCATCAGTATGGTGTGGGAATCCTGGTGGATGAAAATATCAATAGATCGGTCATTGGTTTTCTCCCTTTCTCGGAAAGACTGATATTACTACGACTGAAAACACAACACGTAAACATGAATATACTGCAAGTCTATGCACCAACAGCACAATGTACAGACACAGAAATAGAGGAATACTACCATCAAATAGAACAAATAATGAAAAACATTAAGAAACACGAGATTCTTGTTATAATGGGAGACTGGAATGCAAAGATTGGTAAAGGTAAATGCGGAGATGTAATAGGAGAATATGGTCTTGGGGAACGTAATGAAAGAGGAGAAAGGCTAGTCCAATTCGTTCAGGAAAAAGAACTAGTAGTAACATACACATTTTACGATCTACCACCTAGGAGGCTATACACCTGGAAATCACCACAGGACTCTGAACAAAAAATAGTACGAAATCAAATTGATTACATCATGATCGGAAAGAGATATAGAAATAGTATTAAAACAACTAAAACGTACCCAGGAGCTGACATAAACTCCGATCATAACCCTGTAGTAGCCACGCTCAGGCTATCACTGAAAAAAATCAAATCTCCTAAAGAAGAAAATAGTATAGACATTTCAGGATTGAAAAATCAAAAAATTAAAAGCAGAACCAGGGAACAGATAAACAATAAAATAGCATCAGTAGACATAAAGGACAATAGAAATGTAGATGAAAAATGGAACAACGTAAAAACTGCTTTGCTAACGGCTAGTAAGACAGAACTAAAACCAACAAAAACGAGGAAAAAGAAGGCATGGATGACTGATGATATTCTCAAGTTAATGGATGACAGACGAAAGGTCAAAAATACAGATAAAAATAAATACAAAGAAATTGACAGACAAATTCAGAAGAAAATAAAAGAAGCTAAAGAACACTGGCTAAGTGATAAATGCGCAGAAATCGAAAGATTGCAGAAGATACATGACTCATTTAATATACATAAGAAAATCAAAGAGATGGTGGGAAACTTCAAAAATAGGCATGACACTCCTCCGATAGACGACAATGGGAAAATACTTATCGACCCAGAAGATAAAATTATAAAATGGAAAGAATACCTTGAACAACTATTTTACGACCAAAGAAAGGAATTGCCACTAGCGAAAGATGACGTTGAAACCGGCCCAGAGATTACCAACGAAGAAGTTCTGTACGCACTAAAAAACATGAAAGACGGAAAAAGTCCTGGACCTGACGGAGTACCAATAGAACTGTTAAAGCTAATCGAAGAAGAGAACATACATATACTTACACAACTTTTTGATAGCATTTATAAATCTGGGGAAATACCGAAAGATTGGTTAGTGTCAACCTTCATTGCCATCCCTAAAAAGAACAACGCCAAAAAGTGTAACGAACACAGAGCTATAAGTCTAATGAGCCTTACTCTGAAACTATTCCTGAAAATTATTCATAATCGAGTGTACAAGAAACTTGATTGGGAGATAACAGAAACACAATTCGGCTTCCGTAATGGGGTTGGCACTAGAGAGGCACTGTTCAGCCTGAATGTATTGACTCAGCGTTGCCTGGATGTTAACAAGGACGTGTATGCCTGCTTTGTCGACTACGAAAAAGCATTCGACAGAGTTCGACATGATCTTCTAATAAAGATTCTACACCAAAAAGAAATGGACACTCGAGACATCAGAATTATTGAAAACTTGTATTACAAGCAAACAGCGCATATCAAAATAGAGACCGCACAATCAGAAGACATTAAAATCAAACGAGGAGTACGACAAGGCTGCATACTTTCTCCCTTGCTTTTCAATTTGTACTCGGAGACTATCATGAAGGAAGCGTTACAAGATGAGTCAGCTGGGATAACTGTCGGTGGAGTCTCTATCAATAACCTAAGATACGCGGACGATACAGTGTTGTTGGCAGAAAACATACTAGACCTACAAAGAATCACACAGAAGGTACATGACGTCTGCTTGCGATATGGGCTGAACATGAACATAAATAAAACAAAATTTCTAGTTTTTACCAAGAAAAATGATATTCATCCTGACTTGAGGGTATCTAACCAAGTAATAGAGAGAATATATAAATACAAATATCTCGGAATAATTATAAACTGTAATAATGACTCATATGTAGAAATAAAAACAAGGATAGAAATCGCCCGGAATGCCTTCATAAAAATGAAGCAGTTTTTCTGTAACAAGTCTCTGAGCAAGGAACTCAAGATTCGTATGCTGAGATGCTATGTGTTCTCTATCATGTTATATGGTATAGAGGCAGCCACACTAACAGAAACCATGATGAAACGAATAGAAGCTTTTGAAATGTGGCTTTATAGGCGAATATTGGGAATATCGTACATAGATCATGTTACCAACGAGGAAGTTTTAAGACAGCTCTCCAAGACGAAGGAACTGGTCACAGAAATTAAAATAAGAAAATTACAATACCTGGGCCATATAATGAGAGGTGAAAGATATCAAATTCTCCATGTCATTATGCAAGGAAAAATCGATGGCAAACGTAATGTAGGAAGAAGACGCACCTCGTGGCTTCGTAACTTGAGGGAGTGGTATAACTGCTCCACAACACAGTTATTCAGAGCCGCAGTTAATAAAGTGAAAATTGTCATGATGGTCGCCAACCTTCGTAAGAAGATGGCACCCTAAGAAGAAGAAATCTGTAGCTTAACTCTGTAGTCTTTTTAAGGATCTTTCAGATTTGTTTTCTTTTCTTTTCTTCTTTGTGCGTATGCTCATGTCATAAGTTTCATTATGTAATATCAATATATTGAGACATTTTTGCACTGCTTTTACTTTGGTACTATTATTATGATTATTGCTACTACTGTATTGTTTTGATTATATTGTTAGTGTATGTGTGTGTGTCGTGTTGTCTGCGTAGAGGTTAAGTGGCAGAGTAGCCATCTGGCTAAACTTCCCCTCTACCGTAGATCAATTAATAAAGGCATTTACTATTATTATTATTATATTACTAACCTTGGTTGTTGCCATCCAGTTCCGTATAAAACTCATGGTAGTTGGTAATGGAGGCAAAAACAACTCCCACTCGAGAGTAGCTCTGATGGTAGAGTTCCTGCGATAGAGTATTCTGTAAGAGAATGTACCCCGTTCCGTTTATATCACCCTCGATTGTGCAGCCAACATTTAGACATCTATACAAACATATACAAGAACTGGATTCGAATAAAAGAGTGTTTGTGCACAAACGTAACGGAGACAGAAACATAAAAGAACATCGATAGATGATAGAAAAGTATTGGAAAGAACCTCAGAGTAGCAACTGAACATAGAGGTAGTAAACAACTAATTCTAATAGGCCAACATCTTTTCTTACGTTGTCATATCGACCACCAGGTACGGCAATCATAATTGTTTACTAGGTATCGTCTTGATTGCATAGTATCCAGAAGTATTCCATTCTACGTTAAAAAAGACGGTATTTTGATGGTTCAGCAATGATTACAGCAAAATCAATAGATATGTTGACCTCTACTGCGTTACTGCATGTTTCTTCATCATTAACGCAAATTCTGTCTTATACAGGGTTACTGGTAACTCGACCACTTTCCTGCAGGAAGTGATAGAGGGACTCAAATGCAATAGATTTAACCCCCCATATGTAATTCCGAAAACCAATAGTTTTCGAGATAATTAGCATTTAATGTTTTTCAACGATATGTCCAAATTTCCACACTACATGCCAAATTTAGAAAAAAACCCTGCTGTCGATTTTAGTAATTTCCAATTTAGTTTTTTACTGACACATACGCAAATCCAATTTAGTATTTAAATGTGTAAAAATACTAAACAGTTTCAAACTACATACAATTATTTAAAAAATAAAGAACAACATTTATACATTCATCGTGAAAGAAAATTGTCGAGCTCAAAAAAAGATACACAACCAGTCAAATAAATTATTTTAAAAACTTCCTTATCTGATGGCCTATTCCAAGGACAAGAATGACAGTACAACCACAAGCAACTATTTAACAAAATTTATCAACATAATACATAATCATCAACAACATGATATTCCAGCATGATGGTTGTCCAGCACATTACCGTATCACAATTCGGCAGTTGTTGGACAACACATACCCGAACAAATGGATAGGGAGGGGTGAACCCATCCCATGGCCTGCGCGGAGCCCAGATCTGACACCTATTGATTTTTACGACTGGGGTCACATGAAGGCATTGGTTTACGAGACTTCAGTTAATACTGCTGACGAACTAAGGCAAAAAATTATCAACACGAGTTACAAAAACCGAAGTGAGGAAGCGGATCCGTACTTGTATCCGATATCAAGGGCAACACATTGAGTAAGATCTCTAGAAACTTTGAGTGGATTTAATTTGTTTTACTTGGATAAAATCATCGACCGCATTTGCAAACATTCTAGTATGTAACTGAGTTATCAATAATGATTGTACTGTCATTCGTTCTTTTTGAATAGGTGATTTTTATTCATGGCTGTTTATAATCTTTCTGAAAAGGTTATTAGGTAGGAAAGTTTTCTTAGCGATTTGTTCAACCGTTTGTATAATTTTTTTTTGAGCTAGATAATTTTCTTTCACGGTGAATGTAAAAATTTTGTTGATTACTTTTTAAATATTTGTATTTAGTTTGGAACCGTTTAGTATTTTGAAACATTTTAATACTAAGTTAGCTTTGTGTATGTGTTAGTTAAATACTAAAATAAAAATTATTAGAATCAACAACAGGTTTTTTTCTTAGTTTAGGATCCAGTGTGGAAATTTGGACATTTGGTTGAAAAACATTAAATGTTAATTATCTCGAAAACTATCGGTTTTCGGAATTACGTATGGGGGGTTAAATCTATTACATTTGAGTCCCTCTATCACCTCTTGCAGGAAAGTGGTCGAGTTACCAGTAACCCTGTATAAATTTTGAGGAGTTGGCAAAGCCTATGTAATTTTCCTGCAATTTGTTTACACTAACCTCCGACTGTCAAACGTTTGTTTTGTGTGTGCGTCTCTTATGCTTGGTCGGTAAAATCGAATTCGCTATTTGTTGGTAACTATAGTGAAGCTTTACGGACTTGCTGTGCTATATTCGAGTGTAGTTTAACAGTTTTTCGAAATGGGACAGTGCAGAGCAGTGTTTGTAACATGGGTTGCATTGGAAGAATTTTCAGGTTAATTAGCAATGTTTGGGTCTGAAGTGTCAAAAGATGATGGCTTTGAGCACGCCATGCTGAAGTGGGTTGTTTACTACCTCTACGTTTAGTTGTTACTCTGAGGAAAGAACTAATGTTGCCTACACAAGAAACAGAGCATTCTCTTGTATTTCAACAGAAATAACGAAAGTATAGAAAACAGTGCATAGTGTATAGATAATAACTGAATTAAGTAAAGCATATTCCATTTTTATATTGTAGTGATGTAGTGTAACAGTCATTGCTTTTATGGAGAACAATATTTAATCCAATTTGTTGTTAATTCACCGTGCTGCATCGGAATGGGTATCGCTATTATTTGTCATTTTTTATTGGTCAGTCAGGGTCGATTAATTGCTTCTATTTATTCCTATGACCGTCATCAAATATGGCAACATCACAGAGTTAACATCTCTAGAGGGAGCCTAATTTGAATATTGGCCAGCCAACATCTATAGCGCTATTGCCACTCTTCTTCGTCCGCTTAAGGACCTTCCAGTTTCTGCGTTTCCGCAGTTTGAACACATGTTCCTCAAAGTATTTAACTGGGTATTTAACTATACATTAAAATATACTTGCAATGTAACTGATTTACATGAAGATAATTTGTATTGATTTAACGAAATCTCGAAAATGATAAATTTCATAGCGGAATGTCGCAATAACTTCTAATATGTCGTAAATCTGGCAACCTACAATCGGCGTTCCCTAAAGCTGTCATGTGGCTGTCATTGTAGTTATGGTTATTGCGTATGTTGAGTTTTTTGTTGTTTAGTGTATATTTAAGTGACTTTGTAACTATTTTGTGGTGAATTAAATTATTTATGAACAATATTGTGATAATTGCATGATGGGACGAAATAAAAAGTGCATAGTTTGCTGCAATAGCGACGAATCGGGGAACACCACTTATCATAGGTTAGTATAGGTTTTGTTTTGGTTTTCAGTAGCGTAAAATATGGTAAAACACTTCATGGTAATAATAAATTATAAACTATTACAATCAAGTTATAATAAGAGTAACTCTCTAAGTATAGCTAAATACTAATACAACTTATTGTATCAGTTTGTAACATCACAGTAATAATTGAATCTATTAATGAACATCCAATTTTAATATAAAATCGTACGCCACTGGTAATGCCCTCAAGCTGTCAAAATTTCCGTTTCATGTTGGCTGGTCAGCGACCTGTGCATTTTGTTGTTTACATTCCCTCTAGAGATGTTAACTCAGTGGGCAACATTATGAAAATTGTTGGTTTCTATGTAACTGAGCATCGAAATATGAATATAGGCTACTAAAGTTGGTGTCCTACAAAAAAATAGACACCAAAACAATAAATGTTTGCTTAGAGAAAAAAAATTAAATTACGTATTGGCTCTAAAAACGTGAGTTATGGTCAGAAATTCAAATATATCAAAAACCGCTTGTTTTAAAATTAGGGAAATTCTTCTTGAATTTACAATTACAACTTTTGTTTTCAACATTCAACAAATTTCTTTTATTTTTGAGAAAATGGTTACCCATTATGAATATCTTAGCACATTATATAGACATATCCGGTAGATAGCAGCACACACATAAATATTTCTTAAACATAATACAACATATAACAAACAACAATTTTAATCACAGATGTACATACATTTTTCTCTATAAGCAATGCTTGTTACACACAGCAATACATAGATATATATTTCTACTCCTGTGGCTGAGTCATTCAGAAGATACAATTATCTATAACTACATGTAAAAAATAGAATTAGGCCGATTTGAGACATGAAATAGCTTAGTTATGGGGTGCTGAAGCGTTTCTTAACTGAATTCTCTACAGTCATTACAACAAAGCAGACGTCATTATGCTAGTGCAACTTTTTATTATATGGCCTTGGAGTACCGTCCTTTTTCAGGACCGTATTTTTTCTATGCGGCACTGGGACTTAGCATATAGTGACTTGCATATGACTTTTAATTCTTCTCAGTGCCTATTTAGGAAACAGCGTGTGAAAGCTAGAGGCTCTTTAGTAACAGCGTGATTATATGAAATGTTGTGGACACTTTATTATGCTATCAGTAGCAAATAGTAATTGGCATGGGAGTAATTTATATTAACTCATTTATAGCCTGTTTCACCGATATCTTAATGCTATGAAGGCGAAACAATCCCATATGAAAGATAATTGGCTAATTTGATACTTCAAGACACAGGAATAGAAAGAAAATACATGCCCAGTCAGATGTAACAGGAATATGTTCACAGTAACTTAGAACGTGATTGTAAAAAAATTGATTTACATACACTCATTATTTGTATGACACTGTATATTGTCGAAAAATACTGTGGAAAACAGCATATTTTTTGAAGACTATGTGCTAGCTCAGGTTTTTAGGCAGATTATACTCAGGCACTGTCTAAACAAGACAACCTAAACTGCAAATGTCATGACGTGCAACCGTGTGTTTGCAACGGTATGTCAATCATTTTAAACTCGTAAATTATTTTGTTACTTTTTGCGCAAAAGTTAAATTTCCTTCCTAAGTGACGGAGAAAAGGTCTCGACCAGGGCGCTGATAAGCAATGTTTTCACAGACGCTTCGATTTAACATCATGTCGAAGGGTTTGGGCATGGCCGACTCTACACTAGGCCGGCGCCTTAGATGTGGCAACGTCGCTTAGCTGTCAAATAGTGGGCCGCTAACTGTGGGCCGAACGGCGGGCATCCGCGGAAAATTTAAATTCTTTTATAGTTTCAGAATAACTATTACATTTTATATGTATTAGAGTTCATCTCGGTTGACAAATTAAGAAAAATACTTTTTGAAAAAATAAGAATGGTGCAAATGCCAGTAGTATCAGTACAAAAATGTACATGTATTTAGATTTAGAGATTTTCCCTTCTGTTGGACATTTCTTATTTCCATTAGAATTCCTCTTTTTAGTTTTGTTAGTCTGTATTTTGTCTTGAACTGTTTCAGTGTAATTATTAATAAAAATATTTGCTACATTAACAACATTAATTCAAGCAGAATTTCATCAGTTTGGGGTTGATTACATGAACAAATGTGTCTAAAACAAACTCATTTATATGTATATTGATGTATTCTTTTGCAATTTTCATTAAAACTGCTTTGTGCAATTGCCCAAAAACTTACTTTTATACCTATTGGCCTGAAATCAAAATTTTAACAATACCTATTGTGAATAAGGACTGTAATTTAAGCTGTATACTCTGATGGAAGGGTTACGCCTACCAACTATAAGCTGTATGTATTTAATATACCTATCAAATAATTTTGTCCTTCATGAATTTTTGTAATGACAAGACCATTTACACAGGCTGATATTTCATCAATTTGTAAAACAATGTACTTCTCCAAGAATAATAAACCCTCTGCAACAGTTTTAATGTAAGGCATATTTTCTGTCAGGTGCAATTTTTAAAGAACTGCAAAGCTTTGAGGAATATTTAGGATGGTGGTAAAATTGGCAACTTATTCTCTCTCCCAAAATTGTAAACTTGCTTTGGCTGGACATAGAAAAAGTTTTAACATTAAATCAACAGAAAACCTATTTGAAAATAGTGTGCCAAAATATTTTCTATTTGAGACCAACAGGATATTGTTAACGACAGTGGTAAAATCTAACTCAAATCACCAACAAATTATGATTTATTGATTTAACGGAATGCCTATACTCATTGATACTAATACCGCCTACATCTGATGTATGGTTCATCGTAGTCAAACACTACAAAATAAAAATAAACGCAACCTGTTTCCTGCTGCCACTTCCACTTAAATGAATACTCAATTTACTTTGTAAATTTTCACTTAAGCTAGAAAAATTCACTATTAGGTCACTTTGAAGCGATTCTTGGTGGTCTTAATTCCCCTTCACTATCAAACCTTTTCGTAGGTGTGCCCAGATGTGTTATATTAGAACTGTATTTTTCTGCGATATTTCGGAGGCCCAGAAAACATTGTAGGTACCACATTGTGCTTTAAAATAGGTCTTATCCTTGGAAATGTTTGTAAATTAGTGTCTTTATTCTTATAAATATAACCAGCCCTTACGAGGAATACCTTTCCTGTTTGAAATGCTCGTCTTGAGGAAAATTGAACACCCTAATATGTCCTTTATTGGAAGCACAATTGCTAGTGCAACCTGGTACTACACACTTTGCAGGCATCTTTGAATCTTTATAGATTCGTTTGTGCAGGTAAATAATTAAAAATACATTATAAATCACCTTCCTATCTTCTTTTTTACTCTGGAAGATTACACTAATGACTTATAAACAAATAAAAGCTCGGCCCGCTATTCAGTGTTGCCATATTTAAATGCTCCGGCCTAGTGAGTAGAGTCTGCCATGGTTTGGGTTGAACGTTTCAGTTGATTTATCCCACAAGAAGTTGGGTGAGTATCAATAAAACCAGATAAAAAGTATGACTATGGGGGTTTTTCATTAAAAAAAAGAAATTTATTAAAAATATCCATATAACCTTTTAACAAATATTTTTTTGAAGCTTTATTATTTTCTTTGGCACACATTTCTATAAGCATCTTAGCTATTATACTTCATTCACTGAAGAAAAGGAGTAAAAAGTTATTTCAAACCAATATTTTGGGGCTTTACTCGGATAAATCGAACTTAATTTTTCTGTTTATAATAACACCACTGCTCTCAGAATGCAGTTTTATAGACGGTGTGCATATAACTCTTGACCGTACAGTAAAAATTTACATATATTGTGCATGGTTACTCCGTTTGTTCGGTGGATAAGGTATAGGCATTGCTATTATTTTTATTTCAATAAAAGTTATTATTATTTCAAAGAACTATATTTTTTTAGATTAACTTATTATTTAGATCATTTCAATCACGTTCTACTTTACGTAAACGATATTCCGTTTACATCTATCATATGTCGGTGACAGGAATAGTTATTTCTATTGAACACCCTCGAGGATAAATAAAGAATCTGCATTCAAAATAACAACTGGAAACCCACTGACCATATTATTCCTGAACTGATTATCCAAGAAGTGCGTGGCGACGTGTGCTGGCAACAGGTTGAAGAGGATACGTTTGTTGGAGTGTTGTAAGGCATCCATTTCCCGCTTCTCCTCGTTGGCCTGGATCTGCCACAAGAAGTCCAGCCGAGCTGTCCACTCTACTTGCCTACCGTGCAACAGCACGGCCAACACGAACATAAGAACTTGCACGACGCTCAGGACGTGTAGGGGAATCACAGATCTACAAACATATTATTGTTCAATCAGCATTTCGCACTTACTTTTTGATCAAGTTGATATACAGGGTGTCCAGTTAGTGTGTAATTCTTCGATATCTCGCAAGGTATACCTGATTGAAGAAAATGTCAAATACAAAACTTATTAGGTTACTTAAGAAGCATACTCTAAAATATTTTGAAATATACAGGGTGTTGCGGGAAAGTAGAATAGTGATAAACATAATTTTTTTATATGGAACTATACCGTTTTTTAAATTCTTCTACCTTCCATCATTGATCTCTATTTAACCCTAAAATATTTTTGGGATCGGTTGGAACTTTGCCAAGTTATAATTTATTTTCTATTAATTTCCAGATTTGCAAGGTCGCAAGTAATACGTCCAAATTGATATATTCCTTTAACTTTTCTCAATAATATTACACAGCGAGTTACTTGAATATTAAGTGAATATTATTTTGGATGTTACCAGCAATTCTTATCTACAGGGTGTTTTTGGCAGAATTTTAAATTACGGCAACTTGAAGGTCATTTTACTTTGTTTTCTTAAATGTAATACCCTGTATGTTTTATTTTAAATCAAAATATCTACAAGTACCCTATCTCGCCTTGTAATATTTTTTTTCGCGTTTGCAACGTCGCCAAGTTATAAATTATTTTTCCAAATTTTTAAACAAATATCCCCGATTTTAATTTATTTTAAATAGAATCCTCTACTTATTTTTATTGCAATGAATTGCGCATGTCGAATTTAGTAAGATCTCACAATTTTAAAATTTTGTTTCTAATAATTACTGAGATACGGCAACACCGCTTTTTCAATAAACGGTACCGGATCGCTTAAAAATTTCCAAAACTGCAACAGCTGGAGAAATGAAATTCAATACTTGGCGGTTTTTGAACATACAGGATTCAAAAACGCTAACATCAGTGTTGTCAGATTTACCAATTTTACGTCATAATTTTGAATGGAATGCCCTATTTATGAAGTCTAACGTAAAAGTGGTAAATCTGACAACACTGATGTTACGATTTTTGAATTCTGTATGTTCAAAAACCGCCAAGTACTGAATTTCACAATATTTAAGCGTTCCGGTACTGTTTACTGAAAAAGCGGTGTTGCCGTATCTCAATAATTAACAAACAGAAACAAAATTTTGAAATTGTGAAATCTTACTAATTTCGACATGTGCAAGTCATTGCAATAAAAATAAGTAGATGATTCTATTTAAAATACATTAAAATCGGGGATATTTGTTCAAAAAATTTGAAAATAGTTTAGAACTTGGCAACGCGGCAAACGCGAAAAAAAATATTACAAAGCGAGATAGATTACTAGTAGATATTTCGATTTAAAATAAAACATACAGGGTGTTACATTAAAACAAAACAAAGTAAAATGACCTTCAAATTGCCGTAATTTAAAATTCTGCCAAAAACACCGTGTAGATACAAATTGCTCGTCACATCCAAAATAATATCCATTTACTATTCAAGTAACTCGCTGTATAATATTATTGAGAAAAGTTAAATGAATATATCAATTTGGACGTATTGCTTGCGCCTTGTAAATCCGGAAATTAATAGAAAATAAATTATAACTTGGCAACGTTGCAACCGATCCCAAAAATATTTTAAGGTTAAATAGTGATCAATGATGGAAACTAGAAGAATTTAAGAAAAAGTTATAGTTCCATATAAAGAAATCAAGTTGATCACTATCCTACTTTTCCGCAACACCCCGTATATTTCAAAATATTTTTAGAGTATGCGTCTTAAGTAACCAAATAACTTTTGTATTTGACATTTTCTTCTATTAGGTATACGTTCCGAGATATCGAAGAACTACACACTAACTGGACACCCTGTATGAGTCAATCAACTTTTAAGTGTACATTAATGATACATTTTATTTTTTTTATTTTGTTTGAACATTTTTTATATGTAACACATTTTCTGCAAATAATTGTAGGTATACATTTTAAGAATTCACATAGAGTAGAACGATTTATTTAAATAAAATCGTAGAGAGAAATTAGTACAGACTCCGAAATTTACATGACCCTAGTTAAGATGCTCCTTTGGACAACTGAACTAAATAGGCTTCGAAACCACTTAAAAATCAGTCACTTTATTCTCACTTACTATAGGATGGATTTCTATTTATCTTCCATAAATAAAGGACGGATTTATAAGTTATTCCTAATAATGTTCCCTGAACAACGACAAACTTCAAATGTAACGAACTTTTTTTTAACTTGTGAAATAATAATTAATACGTGACACTTAACAGTTTCTGAATTCAATTTTAATGATTGTTACAGTCATATTTAAAAATTTTATAAACCTTAAGTGTTTTTTTTAAGTAATTATGACGATAATGTGTCTTTAGGAGACAGGAACAAAATGGTTGTCACAACGCATATAGCGGCAAGCTACCAGCAAAACATGAAGACTGGAGTGGCGTTTGTTGACCTCAATGCCGCATACGATACGGTCTGGAGGGAGGGTCTCCTATATAAGTTGCTGCAGGTGATTCCCTGTCAGACCACAAGACAAGACTCATAAATAACATGTTATGTGATAGAAACTTCCAAGTAATCCTAGACAAGAAAACAAGCAAGCAGCGCAAATTGAACAACGGACTTCCACAAGGCTCAGTACTGGCCCCCTTACTTTTCAATCTATATATATCTGACACGCCAGAAACAGTCAGTTACAACTTTTGCTATGCGGACGATATAGCCATAGCTTTTTCCGATAAGAGCTTCAAGAACGTTGAGCATACTCTTTCTAATGACTTGTTAGCTCTAAACAACTACTTCAAGAAATGGAGACTAGTACCGAGCCCCAACAAAACTGAAGTTTCCTGCTTCCACCTGAATAACAAACTAGCTAAACATGAACTGCTGGTAGTTTTTCTAGGCGAACCCCTGAAACATAACCATTTCCCAAAATATCTCGCAGTAACGTTAGATCGCACCCTCTGCTATAAGAAACATCTCGCAAACACTGCAGGAAAACTGAGATCACGCAACAACATTATCCAAACGTGGGGTGCCACGGCTCCAACTCTACGAACCAGTTCGCTAGCTCTTGTGTATTCGTATGCCGAGTACTGTGCGCCTGTAAATACAACCCCAACTCAATGGCTGCCTGTACTCTCTGGAATAGCCCCACCACAGCTAAGAACTGACGCCCTTCTAAGGGAGTATAACAAGATTACAGCCAACAACAAACTGCCCATCCACCGAGCAATACCCCCGTTGCAGATAAACAGACTTAAATCCCGACAACCACCTATTAGGGATGCAGAAGGGCTTAAAACCAATAACTTCGACTCCTTAAACCAATGGCACTCCCAGTGGGAAGGTTTTGCAGAACACCACTCACGATGCGCATTTATGGAGGCAGCCTTACTTCCAGGATCAGAACTACCCCGGAAAGAGTGGGTAAAACTTAATAGAGTCCGAACAGTCCACGGCAGATTTGCCGACTCCCTTTACAATTGAGGCTATGTGCAATCTCCCTTATGTGACTGTGGCGCGCCCCACCAAACTAAAAACCATATTACGAGCGAATGTGAACTGCGTGCGTTTCAGGGATCGCGAGAAGAGTTCTTCACAGCCACACCGTTGGCGCTGAAGCGGTTGAAAGAACTGACCATCAACCTGTAAATACCAAAGACTATGTATCTTAGTTTGTAGATGTGTATATTTTATTTTGGTCTAGGTTATAATAGTTTTTTTTAATCTATATTTACTATTGTCATGTTTCTTAACCATACGATAAATAAAATAAAATGTCCTGCGGAGACTTGCCAGCATTCGACATTCACACAGGAGGTACAACGATATCAAGTAATAAAATTGACGCCTCATTTGTCAGATCTTGTTTCTATAATAAACACTTACCTAACTCTGCTGTCGTAGCAGGTGAATAGTTCGATGTGCGACAGCTCTATCAGCAGTACGTACACCGTGGACATGATGACTAGTAAGGAGGCTTTCAGCAGTATGGGCAGCCTCAGGAAAATGGCAACAGCCAGGTAGCCCAAGGCGCAGGATAGTACGATGTACTGAGGCAGAGGGCAGGCACGATGGTCGCTTTCGTCCAAGGTCACGTTGGATGTTGACAGGGGCAGGCAGGTGCTGTCAGGGAGGCAAGTGAACTGGAACAATTTAAGAAAAATAGTAAACAGTTTCATCAGTGAAATTGGAAAGGAACTCTTACACCTCGGATACCCGAATTGTTAAGATGAAAAGACTATAAAAAAAAGTAAGTCGTAAATAAAAAAAAGATATTTGAAAAGTTTTGATGTCCAGTTAGTGTATAATTCTTCGATATCTCGCAAGGTATACCTGTTAGAAAAAAATTTCAAATACAAAAGTTATTTGGTTACTTAAGACGCATATTCTAAAAATATTTTAAGATATACAGGATGTTGCGGGGAAGTAGGATAGTGATCAACTTGATTTATTTATATGGAACTATAACTTTTTCTTAAATTTTTCTGATTTCCATCATTGATCTCTATTCAACCCTAAAATAATTTTGGGATCGGTTGCGATGTTGCCAAGTTATAATTTATTTTCTTTTAATTTCCGGATTTGCAAGGTCGCAAGTAACACGTCCAAATTGATATATTCCTTTAACTTTTTTCAATAATATTATACAGCGAGTTACCTGAATATTAATTGGATATTATTTTGGATGTTACCAGCAATTTGTATCTACAGGGTGTTTTTGGCAGAATTTTAAATTACGGCAATTTGGAGGTCATTTTACTTTGTTTTTTAGATGTAACACCGTCTATGTTTTATTTTAAATCGAAATATCTACTAATACCCTATCTCGCCTTGTAATATTTTTTTCGCGTTTGCGGCGTTAAGTTATAAATTATTTTTCCAAATTTTTAAACAAATATCCCCGATTTTAATTTATTTTAAATAGATTCCTCTACTTATTTTTATTGCAATGAATTGCACATGTCAAACTTAGTAAGATCTCACAATTTCAAAATTTTGTTTCTGTTAATTATTGAGATTCGGCAACACCGCTTTTTCAGTAAACAGTACCGGAACGCTTAAATATTTCCAAAACTGCCACAGCTGGAACGGTAAAATTCAACACTTGGATGTTTTTGAACATACAGAATTCAAAAACACTAACATCAGTGTTGTCAGATTTACCAATTTTACGTCATAATTTCGGAAGGAATGCCCTATTTATGAAGTCTAACGTAAAAAATGTAAATCTGACAACACTGACGTTAGCGCTTTTGAATTTTGTATGTTCAAAAACATCCAAGTGTTGAATTTTACCGTTCCAGCTGTGGCAGTTTTGGAAATATTTAAGCGTTCCAGTACTGTTTACTGAAACAGCGGTTTTGCCGTATTTCAGTAATTAATAGAAACAAAATTTTAAAATTGTGAGATCTTACTAAATTCGACATGCGCAATTTATTGCAATAAAAATAGGGAGAGGATTCTATTTAAAATAAATTAAAATCGGGGATATTTGTTTAAAAATTTGGAAAAATAATTTATAACTTGGCAACGTCGCAAACGCGAAAAAAAATATTACAAGGCGAGATACGGTATTAGTAGAGATTTCGATTTAAAATAAAACATACAGGGTGTTATATTTGAAAAAACAAAGTAAAATGACCTTCAAGTTGCTGTAATTTAAAATTCTGCCAAACACCCTGTAGATACAAATTGCTAGTAACATCCAAAATAATATCTACTTGATATTGAAGTAATTCGCTGTATAATATTATTGAGAAAAGTTAAAGGAATATATCAATTTGGACGTATTACTTGCGACCTTGCAAATCCGGAAATTAATAGAAAATAAATTATAACTTGGCAACGTCGCAACCGATCCCAAAAATATTTTAGGGTTAAATAGAGATCAATGATAGAAACTAGAAGATTTTAAGAAAAAGTTATAGTTCCATATAAAAAAATCAAGTTGATCACTGTCCTACTTTCCCGCAACACCCTGTATATTTTGAAATATTTTTAGAATATGCGTCTCAAGTAACCAAATAACTTTTGTATTTGACATTTTCTTCTATGAGGTATACCTTGCGAGATATCGAAGAATTACACACTAACTGGACACCCTGTATATTTTAACCATGAACATACATACTTACCACATTAACTTGAGCTACTGTATAAACCAAGATGATGGTGAACATGGTGATGGCCAGCCGGAGGACGAAGCTCTGCGAGACATCCCACAATATCCACCTGAGTCGGACGGCCAGAAGAAGCATCAGCACTACAGCGATCCAAACAAAGGCCACCAGGAACAGGAGGAGCAGGATGATGGTGCGTGGCAGGACTGCGGCTTGAAGTGCTCCCAGGAGCACCAAAAGGACCAAAGCACAAGCGAGCGTCGAGCTGTAACCTACATCTAGGTCGTCGTGGTACTGTAATTGAAAGTGGATAAAGGTGTCATGTAACATTTTTTCAAAAATGTATATTTTTCATTCAATAAGCTTAAAATATGCTTCCATTTCATTCTTGAGTCGGTTTGTTATGTTATTTTCATAAATAACATAGATATTTAGGTGATAAAGGTGTTATGTACAATACTTTTTACTTTTCACTGTGGATAAAGGTGTCAAGGTAACATCACTGACAATAGATCCACTGAAAGACTGGACACTCTGTGTATGAAAATTTGGCATGGCATTTTTGACTGACATCCGCGCCACCTATTCGGGTTGCGTGTGTCACTACAATGCATTCACGAATCGATTACAGGAAACTGTAGATATTCATGACCTAGGTCAATCTAAAAAGCTTGGTGTAGGTGACCGACGATAGGTGGGGTAGGTTACGAAAAGAGCGGGCTTTTTGAAATACCATATAAGCTTATTCAGCCTCCAGACAACGTGGTAAATTGTCACAACAATTTACCTTACGCATTCATTACCTGTTTTGAAAATGGACCTGATTAAAAAAAATTAAAGCATTAATTTAAAAAAATGGAATTGATAAGTGGGGTAATAATAAATAAAACTAATATTGTTCACGACACGTACTCCATTTTTTTTTAATTAGTATTATAACTTTTCTAATCGGTGCAATTTTCAAAACAGGTAATTAATGAGTTAGGTAAATTTTTGTGACAAGCTACCACGTTGTATAGGACATTCAACTGATTATGTAAGTATGGGAATATATTAGATATGCATTACTGTAATAAAGCAAAACAAACCCTTTTGTAATTCATTTCAATACGACAATTGCTTAAATAAAGTCAGCTACACAAGGTACAAAAGCAATTCATGTAAAAGTAAAGCATGATTTATTCACTAGAATCACTATTTCATGATAATTACAATCCTTTGATGGCATATAATTTGAAGAGTAAAGAGGTATTATTCCTCAACTATTCATATTGATGCAGGCAAGATGTTTGTATATTTGTAGGTTTGGGTTGCCAATCCGTTCTAACTAGCGTCTCTGTATACGCTGATCAGATGGGATTTAATGTCTGAAATAAAAAAATGTATTTTTAGACCATCGGACCTCACCTTCAATGCAATGGTTTGCCAAAGAGAGGGAATGCTCCACACATTCATGGCAGCGTATGTGATTGTGAACAGTAATACAAGTTATATGAGTATGAGTAGTAGTGTTTAGTAATGCATTCAAATCACATATGTATATTTCATGTAGAAATGATCAATCTTGTATTAATTTTGCATCAAAATTCACAATACAAAAATGAGGTGAGCGGTATAAATCAGGCAAATCACTTACCTTCGCGCATCCACATTCTTGCAATTTGGCGCAAGACAACGGCGTAAATATTTAGAACCCATTCCTAAATACATATAGACAGGAATAGGCAGACAAAAATCTCAAAAGTAGTGCAAAATTGCAAAAAGGCGCCAATCGACAAAAGCGAGCAACGACAATGTCAGTTACGACAATGGCTGTCAAAATGACGTTAGGCGTAACAATTGGGCCACTTCTATTGATGCATCTAGAAATCTGTTTGAAACAGAGTTGGCTGATCAATAGTTCACGCAACCCCGCTAGGTGTGCTAGGTGGCTAGCGCTAACGCCGCTACACAGGGTCCTCATTTGAGTTTCACACCCCTGGGTAACATGACACCTTTATCCACTGTCAAAAGTGTTAAGAGTAAAGTTTCTCTCTAGAGTTCGCAGCATGACACATGAGTTTGAGGTTATGTCATACTGTTTTTGTTATGCTTTAGTTTAGTGTAAGGGTGTTGTTGTTGAAACAGTTTTATTACTAAGATGTAGTCAGTGATGTCTAGAGGAAAATATATTTGAAGCCACAAGTGGATAAAGGTGTCATGTAACATTTTTTCAAAAATGTATATTTTTCATTCAATAACCTTAAAATATGCTTCCATTTCATTCTTAAGTCCCTTTGTTATGTTATTTTCATAAATAACATCAATATTTAGGTGATAAAGGGGTTATGCACACTACTTTTTACTTTTCACAGTGGATAAAGGAGTCAAGGTAAGAAAGAGTATAAATATGTTTCTATGAAAAAAATTTTGAAGACAACGTTTGTGTACGTAGCTCCTTGTTCCATATGCTTTTAATACAGGCTATGCCAATTTTCCATGTATAAAGGTGTCATATACATTCAAAGTCCATTTTCCCGTGAAATACAGGGTTGGGATAAAGTATGGAACCAAGAAAATAACTTTGGAACGGAAAGAGTGATATTGCTGAAAATTTGCAGGCAAGTGTAGTGACGTCTAATGCATCCGAAGACATTATGTTCGCTGTTAATGTACTTCCGGTTTAACCGGAAGTACCGTCAACTTTTTTAATTTAAATGGGACACCCTGTATATTTTTGCAGATTTTAATTCATCTTTTTTTTCCGAATACGTCCATAGTGGGTTTGGTATTTGTTTCTTAAAAAATTTGTCTCACAAATTCGTCCGTGGCGGTCTGCGGTCTTCCCGTTTGAAGTCATTTTTTCGTATTTTTTTTTTTTAGTCACCGTCAAACGTGTTATAGGACCCCTGTCGGGACGTAAATCATTAAAAGTTGACACACTTCGTTGTGAGTTCTCACGCGATCGCCAAAACCGACTTTGAATGACCGGAATTTTAAACACCTGAAATGATAAAGAAGCTTTATCTTTCCCGTTTTTACAGAAACTAATGCTAAACCCACCATGGACTACACTTGCCTGCAAATTTTCTCAATATCACTCTTTCCGTTCCAAAGTTATTTGCTTGGTTCCATACTTTATCCCAACCCTGTATAAAGGTGTCTCCAAATTAAAAAAAAACAGACGAAGAAAATACATAACTAAGCTTCAAAAATACTTAAACTACATGCCTCAAATGTGGTGCATAAAAAAGTTCCAATCGAAAATCTTTAAACCGATTTTTCTCAGAATAATTATTTTGTGACATGACACCTTTATCCACTTGTGTCTTCAATTATGAAATAATATATTGCAGCAGTCATATAGCCAAAGGGGGTTGATGATAAAATATCGAAACTTTGACTTGGGACGTAATATCCGAAAACAGCCATCACAGAGAAGCGACACAACCTGTCGGCACCTTTGATGTTCGCCCGGTCATTATTTGGTGACCTTGAATCAGCTTGAACTGACACGCATCCACAACATAGAGCAATAGGGTACTTGCAGAGGTCGTAAAATCGTCTCGGGAGTATACATAGCGTAAAGAAAACCATATCAAGAAGCAGTAGGAAACAAAAAACATAGATTTTACTGACGGCCAAAAAATGATATTTGCAAAATAAAATAAGGATATATTCAAATATTATGTCCAAATTTTGAAAAGAAACATGGAGCACTGCATAAAGGAGCCCTCGGCAATTTTTCTTACATCTTCAGGGCTTTAACATTCAGGTTTGCTTGCAAAAAAAAACAGATAGGTGCACTGAGTCAAAGACTTTAAGATACAATTCCAAAAAACTACAAAAAACTTGTTATGATTGCTGTTTTTTGCGAGCACACCACAAAGTTAAAACTCTGAAGATAGCAATAAATATTGTCCACAACGTTTCAAACGTGACTCTTCAAAGATATCATATCTAAACCTTAAAACATATAGATGATATAAATAATCTTATAGCGTTTTCGACTTACTGCACTGATTTTAACCACGATTGCACTATAGTGCACATTGAAAAGTCGTCTGGTGCCCACAAGTGCAATAAATCTGAACTGGTAAGTCGAACACCCACCAAATTTCAGTGCAATTCAAGTAACTGTTCTGTCAGCCAACTGATGACAGTTTGATGTCATTTTGCATCTCGAGAGCTCAATTTCATTCCGTGGTGGTTTTAGAATTTGAATAGTTTGAATCCGCCTTATCCAATCGTTTATTCTATTTATCGACATAAAAACTAACAGCATTTTGTGCAATATGGCTTTTGCACTAAAAATGAATAATATCTATATCGGTAAATACTTATTATATGTATAGCGTGTTGTATCTCTTCGTCCGTCAGTTTATGAATAACATCTTCAACAAATATTCGTATTTTTGGGATACCCGCAGTCGTTGTTTGCAATTTAACTTGATATGCTCCAATTTCCTCATCATCCGAAGGTTCTTCCAACTACACTTTCCGCACCTTTCGTAAACTATCGTAGCATCCGTGCTACTATGTATACTACCCCACTACCCAGTTCTTAATTCAAAAAAATTATTTTCTCTGACAAATAAAATAGGTTACAATTAATACTTTATAGACGTCAAAAGTGCACTGAAATCTCCACGAGCTCAGAGAGTCCATGGCGATAATTTGCACTCAAGTGCAATTAATAAGTCGAAAACAAAAAACCACACTAGTTTTGCACTCACATCTAAGACGAACATAATTTTGACATTCAGTTCCTATGAGTGCAGTGATAGGGCAATAAGTCGAAAACGCTATTACATGAATTTGGTAAAATTGCTTTTTTTAAACATTGTTTGACGGTAAACGTCAGACTTGTGACGTCACATCTGCTAAACCAATGCGAGCAATAGCATTCTGAATCTGTCTTGTAGTAGATAGGAACTGTAATGTTCCGCCTTGGATTCTAGGAGTTTATGACCTAAAACGTGTTTTTTCGTCGTTTGTACCTCATTTTTCTAAAAGTGACACTTCGCTGCCATATTGTCACTAACCACGTGCTGGAAACGATGTATATTATTGGTTTAACACACATGACATACTTATGGCGGGTTCCTGGGAATTTTGATTTTTAGTATAATTCTTTATACGGGGTGAGTTTTTAGTACCGGCTCGGTCGATAACTCCACTACTGTAGAAGATAGCGAAAAAGGTTGTATATAAAAGTTGTAGCCACAGATGTGCTCCTTACTCGGAAAATATTTAGATTTATACAGGGTGGTCCATAACTACGTGGTGATGCAAACTTGCATTTTTTTAAATGATATATTATTCCATATTCAAATTCTAATAATGATTTCCGTTCTTCCAATATAGGGTATTGTTACATTATACAGGGTATTTCAAAAGTGATGACCATTTTTATATCTAAATCGCGGTCAAATGAACGTACCGTATATCAAAAAGTGATGGATCAAAAATCATTTTTTTACACGGATGGATAAAAAATATCCTCTAGTTTTAAAATCGGCTGTAAGAAAAGCCCGTGACGCATATTCGTATAAAGGGTGATGTAGAATGCAAAATCTAGATTTTCTCTCTTTTTCTAAATGTAATCCCCAATATTTTATTATACCAAATAATTGCTTTTAATATGCTCTTTCGTCTTTGTATAGCACTTGTTATGGCTGCATTCATTAGTTTCTGAGATATTTCGATTTTTCTACAAATTTTAAATATACCTTCTATTTGCTTACTAAAAATTATTTATTTTGAGAAAATACTATCAAATTTTATTTTTTCTTAACAAACAACTAAAATATAAGGCCATAATCGTACTTGATCAAGTCAAAACACTGAATTAACGAGATAATATACGTCAAGTGTGCCGAGGAAACAATTTTATAGTCGTCGTGCATAATTATCAAGCACATCTATCAGGTAGGCTATGAAATATTAAATGACAGTTGAAATAAAACGATTCTTCAGTCTTTCAAACGCATTAGTTTTAGAGAGCCTCCGTTCTGGATATTGCTATTCATAGTTGATTCATTCTAGAGGCAGGTAGACAATTTCTCAAAGATTCTCCTAAATACCCTCAATGAAAAAATTAATTTTTAAAGCTGTCTTTTCACACAGTACGGAATTATTGGTCGCATTATGAAAACTATCAATTTCTCAAAGCCTACCTGATAAATCTGCTTGATAATTATGCATCACGCCTACAAAACTGTTTCCTCAGTATACTTGACTTTATTATCTCGATAATTGAGGGTTTTGACTTCATCAAGTAATATCATAACCTTATAATTTAGTTGTTCGTTAAATAAAAAACCAATTCGATAATACTTTCTCAAAATAAATAAATTTCAGTACACAAATAATAGCTATATTTTAAATTTACCGAAAAATCGAAATATCTCGGAAACTGATGGACGTAGGTACAACAAGTGCTATACAAAGATGAAAGAGCATATTAAAACCAATTCTTTAGGATAATAAAATATTGGGGTTACATTTAAAAAAAGGGAGAAAATTTGGATTTTGCATTCTACATCACCCTGTATACGAATATGCGTCACGGGCTTTTTTATAGCCGATTATAGAACTAGAGAATATTCTTAATCTTTTCGTATAAAAATTTTTTTTTTGATTCATTACTTCCATTACGTTCATCTGACCGCGATTTGGATATAAAATGGTCATAACTTTTGAAATACCTTGTATATTGTAACAATAACATATATTGAAAGAACGGAAATCATTAGTAGAATTTCAATATAGAATAATATATAGGGTGTCTCATTTAAAAAAATGTATGTCTGGATCACTACGTAGTTATGGATCACCCTGTATAAATCTAAATATTTTCTGAGTAAGGAACATATCGGTGGCTACAACTTTTATATACAACTTTTATCGCTATCTTCTACAGTAGTGGAGTTATCGACCGAGCCGGTACTAAAAACTCACCCTTTATAGTATTATTCTTATTTAGTTAAAGTTTGCTATATTGCTTTCCATTGCAAACGGAGCTGTTTTTCCAAAAAACTAAACGAAATGATTAGTATTTGGTCATGATATAGTCGCATTGAATGCTTAATGTCTTAGTGATTCCTCACCTGGTTTTCCTTGTTCCTGTCTTTGAAACACAACGTAAATAAATTCACGTGTGTGGACTTTTCCCTATCGACGCTCCGTGCCTCGATCGCTTGAGCCAGGTACTTGTTCACCCGATTCGAGGGCTGATGGTAGACGCTGGAATGCCTCTTTTTGAACGGTCGCTTGAACTTCTCGGTCACTTTGTTCTAAAAATACAACACAAACGGCCACCGGTCAGTTGAGGCGCTTCAAAGGATACAGAAGCGGAAGCGGAAAACAACAACAGTTGAGATTTACATCGCAGTTTTATCAATCACAAATTCAATTTGTCATAGTATGGTTGAAATCCTCAAATGAATGTAAATTTGGGTATAGGTGGCTGAAAACCTGTTACTTATTGGGTTTAGATTTGATTGCAGGTATTATGAACAGGAAAGGATGTTTTATAAAGTATTGTAGCACATGATTTCAGCTATAAAATTAATCTGTATACAGGGTGTTAATTAAGTATGTTAACAAACTTTAACCACGAATAGTACTCCGAAAAATAGAAAGAAAATGTCATATGAACATGGGTCCGGAAATGCTTCCTAAGGGAGCTACACTCATTTGCATGGGGCACCCGTTTTCCCTCGATATTCTCGAAACCATACATAACAAAATTACGAAATTAGGTACGATGGGTAAACTTTTGACGCTGAATCTGATTCTGAATTTCATAATTTTAATCAGAGGCGTATCATACGAGAGGAGTTAAGGGTAAAAATAACCCCATTTTCTGAATGGTAATTTTTTTGACATTTTGATTATAGAATATGGTATTTCAGAGATTTCTACGTAAAAATGGTCTCTTGGTACATCTCGATAGGGCTAACCATTTTCGAGTAAAATGCAAATTATTGAATCGCAATAGCCTGCATCGATTGGCTTATACTTGGACCAACGAGAGGATTATAGAATTTATTAATGAAATACATTTACATCCTGAGTTGTGGAATGTGGAAAGCGGCATATATAGAGACAAAAATGCCAAAAAAGACGGATGGACTGTAATTGCTGAAAAATTTGGCATATTAATTGAGGAGGCATGCAAAAAATTTAGAAGCCTGCAAACATACGCAAAGAATGAGGAGAAAAAAAGATTAAAAGTGGTAGTGCTGGCAGCAAACCAGTGAAATGGTTCGCTTTCGATGCCATATGAATCTCCCGTTGCTAAAAACATAGAGTTATCGCCAGTCTTGTCACGACAGGGATTGCTTTTCGCATGATTGTATCATTTCTTTTTATTTTTGGTCCAATTGTCCTTAAAAGAAATTCAAAGTCACTCTTAGACATTCTTGAAAAGTTTTTGAATAATTTATCATCAAGACATTCCCAAGCTCAAGTTATCTAAAGTTTCACGCCTATTGAGGTAAGGTCTTCTTTTTTTTTTGCCCAATTTTTCTTTTAAAACAATATAAGTCGCTAATATGTGTATAATTTCATCAGCCATTGTAGCTCAATTGTGTAGCTCGTCTATGAACAAGTTTGTGGGCCATACTATTGCAGAAAATATTGCCGAGATATATCTTGCCGAGCCATATGCTGCAATTAAACGTTATCGTGATGGCCGGGCTATAGTTGCCAACATTATAGCCACATATTGCAGTGAAAATGTTGCCCGTTTAGAAGCCCCTTATCGAAAAGGTATCGAACGACTGTGAAACACAAAACAGTACTTGAAGGAAACTCAAGTCATACTCAAGTATTAAGGAACACTCAAGTGGCAACTATAAATATGGTCGCTAGTGGCATTAGAGGAGTGTCGATACTGTTGATTGAGATTCTAATTATTTTGAGTTAATTATTCATATTATCAGATTTATACTCCTTTTAGACACTTCTTAACTCTATTTCACGTTAATATAGAATGAAAAGTGTTGGAAAATGAGAATTGTCGATGAAAATATTTGTCAAGATCCTTTTATCACAATGACGTCAGGTTTGTATGAGAAAATCGTATTGACTTTCAGATACACACGTTCTGCTTTAAACACAATTTTTGGATCTTCATGAAAATATTGATTGATGCGTCTCAACTGTTGTTGACCATCTATATATTAGAAGAAACTCTTGAAGCTCATAGCGTTTGTTTTGTGGCATCACTCTAAAGGAGTGGTACACCTCTAAAAGCAAAGCAAGTTGATACAATTTTGAAGATATCCAGAGACTGTAGCTAAACAGCTTTACATACATACAAATTATTGTTCTTTTTGTACGTAGTATTTATGTATTATATATTTATAATAAGACTTTCCACTTTTGCGTGACAACTGCAAATTTAACCTCTAAAAAATAACGTTATCTAGTCTCAGGATACCTGTTACAATATACAAAAAATATAAAATAATTTTACACGATAAAAGTCATGTCAGTAAGAATAAATAAATAGATACAAAATAGAAGAAGTTCTTAAGCATTTTTGAACAGTAAAAGTAGTGAATGTGATTAAAGATTGCTTTGAAAGTGGTATACAGTTGTGCAATAGTGTTAGCATAATATTTTTTTGAACATATAAATTGACTAAACAACAGAAGAATAACTTCCTCAGAAACTGTTAATAAAATTACGTTTGTATGAACATAAAATTTACTGGCAATACTATCAAACGTAAACATTTTTTTATCGGGGTTTACTGCGTAGTTAAGTTGCATAATAGAGTTATATCTTAAAAAATAGCAGCAGACAACCAATATAATTGGACACTCTGCAACCCTTAAAAGATATGCTTGAATAAGTAAAGAACTGCAAATTGGACGGTATACATTTTAGGCCAATTTAGTCTAAATATTGATCCATATCAATATTTATATAAAAGCTGTGTAGCAGTACGCACACAATTAAATTGTCCAATATGTCAAGTGTATAGTACGTTATAAAACGCCAAGTTACCCAAATGATGGTGTATCAGAGACAAGAAGTATTCAGTATTACTAGCTACCTAGCTAAGTTTATTTAAATACAAGGTAGCAGACTAGAAGCTGAAAGTGAAAGCAAAAGCATTTCGATAGGGAAGTTAAGTTAATAAAATATAATCACGTAACTAGTTAATTAGAGCACTAAAATCGAATAATAAGTGAAAAATTAATTAGCTATTTATACAAAGCAATCACAAAAATGTTGACCTAGGGAATATTCATTTTTAAAAATTACCTGCGGCATGAAAAATCGACGTTACGAATCACAGGACAAAAAAATAAATCCTAGTATATCAATATTATCTCTATAAATCATAAAATATTATCCTGCTACACTCTATAGTCTAGGGCATGCAAGATATATTCATATAGAGTTGCCAGTCCAAAGGTAAATCAATAATCATAATCATGCTAACTGTTATTGTCATAGGTTCGTAGTGAAATATAGCTTGTTTTTCAGTCGTCCTGTATAGAATTCACTAATTTGATAAAAAAAGATCATTCGATTCCATATGATTTTCATTTCATTTGGAATATGAGTGTTCTAATATACTGGGTGTCCCAGAATTTCCTTGACACGTGATATTTTGGTAACGAAAAACGGTTCAAGCAAGAACTGAGTGGTACTTCTGAAGATACTATAGGGTCTATCATACCTTGCATTCAAAACATTTTTTTTGTACGTCAACCCCTAAAACTCACCCCCAACTTTTTTTCTCAAATAGCACCCCATACGTTTTCCTACATAAATGATATCCCCATTTTATTTAAAATCTTGTGGTACCTTTAATTTTATATGCAAAATTATTTTTTCCGTAAAATCATAAGCATAAGACAAATGAAATGATGATTTGTTTGACCCCTGATATTTTTGTAACAAAAACGCATAAAAAAGAAAAGTAAGTGGGTTTTTCAAGGGTAGTGAATGACCTATCATTCCTTGCTTATGAACCATTTTTTTCTTACTTAACCCCTGGAATCCACCCTTAGCTTGTTCTTTCAAATTTCAATCCACAATTTTGCCTGGAAAAATAAATCCTTTACTTGAATTTAATTATCGTAGTGCCTTACTTTTTATGCCCCTTCTGCAATTTAACGTTAATTTTTTTCGTTTAATCCATGAAATCGTAAGCATAAATTAATTAAGACATGTGTGTAAAATATTTTTTTATTATTATGAATCAACTAATAAAAAAATGTGACAACAAAACTAAGTGCAAAAACCTGAAAAGGTTTTATGGTTACATCGGGCCGCGCCAACCCCGTGTGCAGGGTGTGCCCCGCACACGGGCGCCAAAATTAACAATAAATTGCAGTAGGGGCATAAAAAGTAAGGCACTACGATAATTAAATTCGAGTAAAGAATTTATTTTTCCAGGCAAAATTGTGGATTGAAATTTGAAAGACCAAGCTAGGGGTGGATTCCAGGGGTTTAAGTAAGAAAATAATGGTTCATAAGCAAGGAATGATAGGTCATTCACTACTCTTGAAAAACCTACTTACTTTTCTTTTTTATCCGTTTTTGTTACAAAAATATCAGGGGTCAAACAAATTATCATTTCATTTGTCTTATGCTTATGATTTTACGGAAAAAATAAGTTTGCATATAAAATTAAAGGTACCACCAGATTTTAAATAAAATGGGGATATCATTTGTGTAGGAAAACCTATGGGGTGCTATTTGAGAAACAAAAGTTGGGGGTGAGTTTTAGGGGTTGACGTACAAAAAAAATGTTTTAAATGCATGGGATGATAGACCCTATAGTACCTTCTAAAGTACCACTCACTTCTTGCTTGAACCGTTTTTCGTTACGAAAATATCACGTGTCAAGGAAATTCTGGGACACCCAGTATACAAAGGTTTGGAAATTTCAGGTTTGATATGAAAATTGGGAGTAAAACCACATGGTGTTTATAGACATTATCTTTCAACAAAACAATATTAACCGTTTTTATAAAAGCATCAGGTCTAAATGTTTGCTCTATGCGTTCAAAAGTCCATGAACTTAATACTTGAGTACGTTATGTACCTCTTTGAGTGTGAAGATCCTTCATTACTTCTTTCGTATCACAACTTATGATGCCACAAAGCCTAAGCTAGCAAACATACCACAAAACGATTCAGGTGTGATAAGAAAGAGGTAAAATTGATTCAATTTGTATGATTATATGACAGTTTTTGTTTTTGCTTTTTCCTAATACCAGACATGCAAGTATATCAAATCCTTATTGTAAAAATTTAATGAAATTTTTGCATCATGTGGTATCATCACGAATTGTTAATTCTCAAAGCTGTGAAACGGTTGATAATTATCAGGCGTAGCAAATTAATTAAAGCAAGAAAACCATTATGGAATCTGCGATAGATAATGGTGAATATAAAAAGACAAAGAGTGCTGATTACAGAGAGAGAGCAGATTAAGGAGCTGCAATAATTTGTCCTTTGAACGGCGCCATATGAAATGTACCTTTTTTACCCTGATTCTCTTAGTGCACTGTTTCCATGTTAGTAAAGTAACATTGTGTATTAGCAATGTGACCTAATGGATGAATGAATACTTAGTTCATGGCACTTATTTATATTTTTTCCGAAACCGATTCATTTGAGTGTAGAATCGTTTTCAAAATTTAAACATTTAAACATATTTTAAACTTGCTTGCTTTTAAATTGCTGAATCGTCCTGAAAGTTAGTAATTTTTAAAGAAATGTGAAGTTTTCAGCATAGTTCAGTGAACTATATTGTTACCGACTTCCGTTGTTAAATATATAATGGCTATTAGTAGTACAAGGTTGCCATAGAGTAAGGGATATATATCAGCTCATGCATTTTTAGAAAAGATGATTGCTGAAACGTCGTTTTTCCAAATTATAGACAGAATTACTGAGCATTTATGGCTAACTGCAGCTATTTGCTAACTAATAGAGCCTTTATTTGTCTGGCATTGTTCAACTTTTTTAATAACCGTAACACCTGTGAAACCATGCAATGCGATACTCTTTTTTTTTTGTCTTGAAGACATTTTTTGATGACTACATGTGGGTTATATACATGGGGTTTTCTTATTTTTCACACATCAAAAACAGGGTTGAACAGTTCACTAAATACTTCGCAATCCTTCTCCTTGAACCAAAAAAATGTATCAGTGCAAACTTTTTCAAATGACATCCAATACATTTTTTTAAATATTTTGATACTATTTATCTAAAAAAACAGAAATTTTAAATTGCTCCACAAATAAATGAAAAACAAATTTCAGGTGTACTGTAGCTTACTGTAGTAGCTCGTGAGAATCAAGTTATACAATATAAAAACTTACACAACACAAAATTACAAGAAATTCTAGAAATAACGAAGTGAGAACATAATTATACGATATCTGCAAAAGGGCCCCACAGACATCGTTCTTTTTCATCAGGTTTGCTCGACGTGCCAACCGATCACACTCATTTCGGTCCGTGTGTGCCGAAAAACCGTCGTGTTGACCGTCGTTCCAAAAAATCTGTCCGAGCTTGATTTTACTCGTCGGTTTCGAACGCCATCGTGCAACTCGGTACATATGTGGCAGTTCATCGTGCAATCACGACGGGATTTTGCAGTGTCGTTCTGGTTGCCTTCGAGTAAGTGTATCTAGGGTTAGCGACACCTATCAAAAATGTGCTGTCAGACGTTCATGAGGGGAAATATTTTGTCTCATCCAAGTATCCTGTTTTTTTTTTTATTAGAGGTGCTACTGAATTAAGTAATTCTAAGTATGTTTCTTCATCCATCCTCAAATAATTGTACCAATCCCCTGGTTCCAGACGCAATTCTTCTAATAGATTTATATGGGAGAATTGGCCTCTTTTTGAAAGCCACCTTTTCACCCATTCAGAACGTTTTTTCTTGCTGTATTTCACTTTAATAGCTAAAGCCGCCGCCAATGCTAAAGCATTATCCATGTTTAACGGACCAAAAATTTGCGAGAAACTGAAAGAAAACCGAACAGTGTGTGGAGGTATCATTCCATCGGTTTAACCGACATCGGTTGGCACGTCGCGCAAACCTGATGAAAAAGAACGATGTCTGTGGAGCCCTTTTTAAACATGGATAGTACTTTAGCATTGGCGGCGGCTTTAGCTATTAAAGTGAAATACAGCAAGAAAAAACATTCTAAATGGGTGAAACAGTGGCTTTTAAAAAGAGGCCAACTCACCCCTATAAATCTATTAGAAGAATTGCGTCTGGAACCAGGGGATTGGTACAATTATTTGAGGATGGATGAAGAAACATACTTAGAATTACTTAATTCGGTAGCACCTCTAATAAAAAATCAGGATACTTGGATGAGACAAAGCATTTCCCCTCATGAACGTCTGACAGCTACATTGAGATTCCTTGCTACGGGTAGAAGCTATGAGGATTTGAAATTTTCAGTTGCGATATCCCCCCAAGCTTTACAAATTATACCTGAAACCAGAACGACACTGCAAAATCCCGTCGTGATTGCACGATGAACGGCCACACATGTACCGAGTTGCACGATGGCGTTCGAAACCGACGAGTAAAATCAAGCTCGGACAGATTTTTTGGAACGACGGTCAACACGATGGTTTTTCGGCACACACGGACCGAAATGAGTGTGATCGGTTGGCACGTCGCGCAAACCTGATGAAAAAGAACGATGTCTGTGGGGCCCTTAATAGTATTTGAACACCATTTAACAAGGAACTTCTTTTGTTTCGCACAGCTCCAGCAAATTTTAATAATTGAAGAAGCAACTATGTTTGTGTTTTGCCGAAATATATATCTTACTTTACGAAGACCCAAAACGTATCTATGAGGATTCATTAAAGTCGCTCCAATTTGCTCTCTCCGTGTTGTAGGTAAGTACGTGGTGCGAGTATACATGGTGTGCTCGCCTGCCGTACGAAATTGCGATCGCTCTGCGCATTGCGTCAGCAACGAGATTTTTCGCGCGGGGAATTATTAGACGTCGTGATACCACGGCCCGTTTAATCGCGTTTTTAATAGAATCGCTAACGATTTTTGTTTAATTTACTTTGTATTCCTTATTTTGAGTTATAGAAGACTGAAATTTGTATACATAATGCCAAATTGTGCAGTTGTCGGTTGTAAAAACCATAGTAAGATGAAAGAGCCAAATGTTAAATTCTATAAGTTCCCGAAAAATTAAAATCTTGCAATGCAATGGAGTAATGCTTGCCGCCGAAAGGACGAAATTAATATGAAAAATGGTAATCATTTCACAAATTAGCATTAAACATTTATTAAAACTGAAATGTTTATGGTACATCCTCGGAAAATATTCACCTGCCGTATTTTAAATGAATAAATATCCTGAAGAAAGCAATGAATCGTGCCTACTTGAACCATTACAAGTGAAAAACTTAGTTTCGAGTAATTCTAAAATCGAAGCTGATGACGTGTGCTTTACTCAGGAGTTTTTCAAGAACGTTCTTCTTGACAGCGATATTGTTGGGACAGAGAATGATTCAAATGATATTCATTTTTCCGACTTTACCTTTCAGAGTCCAGATTATGACCTAGATAACTTTATTTCTGAAGAACATGACCTTTTGTGTCAATTGGAAAAAAAATAAAATGCCAGACACGATTTCCAACGAGGGACTGAAATTTATTGACGGATATGTGACCTACAGATTCAAAAACGAATATGCTAATCTAGCTTTGGGGGCGCAAACCAAATTTCATTCTTCTAATCGGGCCCCAGACTGGATTGAGTTTCTATCTAGAGTCAGTCTTGTATATCCAAGTGAGGAGATGATTAAAGTAGCCCGTTTTGGTTGAGATAGAGTTCGATAAATTCCATGGACAGTCGTGTTCTAAACAATCAAACATATTTAAAAAATTATTAGAGATAGACCCCAGTGGAAACCATCAAACAATTTCCCGACAAAATAATATTATATCTAATACGAACGAGAATATACGTCAGGCTCAGACATTTAAACAAAAGGATTAGTTTCGAAAATTGTAGGCGTCAACTTAGGGAAAAAATGACCAAATTTACCAATAAATAATACATTGTTGTAGAAAAAGTCGTTAAATTACCTATTTTACACTTCTCTATAACATAATTGTCAAATAATTGGCTATTGAACTCGTTTAATCTATCACTTTGAAATTAAAAGATAACTAATTCATCATGTGGTATTCCCGCTAGTTCGCCGACAGAAATACTCGTTGCTGACGTCACAGCGTGCCGGCGCTCGGACGGCTGCATGCGCTTGAGCACACCATGTTTATTTACACTGTGGGTAAGTATTGAAAATTGGGAAATAAGCCATCAAAAAGTGAGTTGTAGTCTCTGCGCATGACTCACGTTGCATTCCGCGCCCTCTCTGACAGAATGGCAGGATTCTTGCGAGGGTGACAGATCACGATGAAGCACCCTCTGCAGTTCTAGCACCTATAAGCCACATTAGAGACCAAAACTAGATACCCAACTAACTTTACACCCAAGGGGACTAAAGCAATAGCTAATATAAATAATTATACACTATTATTCTACACACTATACATACATATACTATACATATAAACATGCTGCTTTACTAAAAAACATTGCAAAGGATTGGAATGTACTTGAACTACATGCATACAGTAGACAGGTTACAGATTGTAGGCCCTTCTACTAACAACTTTGTATTTACTCCATAATAATCTTTGTACGACACATTTTTTTATTAGTACCGCATTGAAAATATATCCTCAATTACTTCCACGCTAGGCTAATCCAATAATATCGAAGCTGCGGTTATCTATACAGGGTGTATACGATCTTAATGCCGTTATGTAAAGTACGAATATTACACATCTTTGTAATGCTTGTACCACAAATATAATACGAATATCCCAAATTTGAAGTTTCAAAAAAATCGCAACATTTTCTGGTAACACAGAATATGCGGCAACAAGGCTAGAGACAATAACATTTGTTTACATATACTACGTTCCAGAATCCCATCAAAGACCTCGATTTGCTCTGTAGCGTTTCAGTATTCACTCAACATCAAACTGTCAACAAAAATCTGTGTTCCGTCATTGCATTTCCGAGGCCATAGATGTCATCGTTTTGCTCGGAAATCAAATTGAGATTTTAGCGACCTTTGTGTCAAGACTATCAAGAGATATTTTTCACTTGACAGCTAATAACTTAACATAATCTATTCTGCTTTATTTGTAAGCGTATGCATTGACATTCTAACGGGTACGACTACTCTGACTCTGAGAAAACAGCACAGGTTAATAGGTTATGTGATATGTCAAAATTGTCAAAAAAAAGATCTTTGCCGTTTCATAAATATTCCAACATCCGTAACATCTGGAATCACGTGACTATCCTCTAAAATTCATCTGCTCACTCATGGCCGTCTCTACTCACTAGGCCGGAGCATTGAAATATGGCAACGTTGGAGATCAGGCCGTGTTTTCATTTGTTGTTATGTCATGTGTATTCTTCCAGGTGCAGAAAATATGGTTGGAAGGTGATTATTAATTTGTTTCTAATTATTTACCTGCACAAACGAAACTATAAAGATAACAAGATGCCTGCAAAGCGTGTAGTACCAGGTTGGAGCCCAGTAGAGGACTACCAAACCATGGCCCAACATCACCTTATTCCAGATTAAAAAGAACATTGCAAGGTGATTTTTAATGGGTTTCTACTTATTTACCTGCACAAACGGAACTATAAAGATAAAAAGATGCCTGCAAAGCGTGTAGTACCAGGTTGCAGCCCAGTAGAGGCATGAGTAGAGGACAACCAAACCATGGCCCAGCATAACCTTATTCCAGATTAAAAAGAACGTTGCAAGATGATTTTGAATGGGTTTCTACTTATTTACCTGCACAAATGAAACTATAAAGATAAAAAGATGCCTGCAAAGTGTGTAGTACCAGGTTGCACTAGCAACTGTGTGTCCGATAAGGGACATAAACAGAAGTGGCTGAAAGGTATTCCTCGGAAGGGCTGGTTATATTTATAAGGATAAAGACAATAATTGACAAACATTTCAAAGGATAAGACCTATTTTAAAGCACAATGTGGTACCTATAATCTTTTCTGGACCTCCCAAATATCACAGAAAAATACAGTTAATAGAACTCATCTGGGCATGGCCTGGGGCATACCTACGAAAGCATTTTATAGTGAAAGGAAAATCAAGACCAGCAAGAATGGCTTCACAGTGACCTAATAGTGAATTTTTCTAGCTCAAGTGATAATTTACAAAGTAAATTGAGTGTTCATTTAAGTGGAAATGGAAGTGGCGGCAGGAAACAGGTTGCGTTTATTTTTATTTTGTAGTGTCTGACTGTGATGAAACAGACATCAGATGTAAGTGATATTAGTAGTAGTAGTTCTAAAAAGTATTTTTCTTAATTTATTAACCGAGATGAACTCTACTACATATAAAATGTAATAATTATTCTGAAACTATAGGGCCACAATTTGACAGCTAAGCTACGTTGCCACATCTAAGGCCCCGGCCTAGTGTAGAGTCCGCCATGACAAGTCCAAAACCAAACAAATAGGTTACGGTTACAAGTGTTAAAACTTAAAACAGTCAGTTGCTAATTGCTCATGCAAATTCCTAGTGTATAGTTGGTTGCCTAGATCCATAATGGATAATTTGTGTAAACTGCTGCGTAGACGCAAGTACAAAATATCAACTATGCTAAAGGGAGCTCGGAGTGCCAGAGCGCTTCAGTTCAGAAATCAGTCACTTTGTGGCAGTAAAAATAATCTAAAAATTATATTGTCATTCGTTCTAAATTCTGCCTTCATAAATGGCACGACAGGTTATCCTGTTTTCGTCTACTGATAATGAATGATTAATTAATGATTTTCTGTATTTATGGTAGTAACTACTAACTGTATTGGCAGACGGTTATGAAGATTTGATACCAGGAAAAGATTCCGTATGCGAACAATCTCGATCAAAGGAGACCATAAGTAGATTCACTACTCTCACTGATACTCTCAATACAAATATCGTTAACTCGATACATCCAGTGTTTCCAAAATTTTATTTATTGCTAACGCCTTGCTGCAAACAAAAATCATTTGTTCCCGTTTGCAGGTAAACTGGAAAAGCCTACTAATTAATAAATAAGAGTTAGGTACATTTTTCACTTTTGATTTGTAATCAGCACCTAGAAATTATGCGAAATGCGAGGTTTCATCTCAATAGAAAGCCAAATAAAGAAGTTCGATTTTTTTAGGTACACCCGCCCGCCCGAGAGATCTGAAAATTTTCATTTTCGTCAAACAAGACTGAGACTCAAAATTGCGACTGGATTTGTAATCACCACCTTGAAATTATGCGAAATGCGAGGTTTCATCTCAATAGAAAGCTAAATAAAGAAGTTCGATTTTTTTAGGTACACCCGCCCGCCCGAGATCTGAAATTTATCATTTTCGTCGAACGAGACTGAGACTAAAAATTGCGACCGGATTTGTAATCAGCACCTTGAAATTATGTGAAATGTGAGGTTTCATCTCAACAGAAAGCTAAATAAAGAAGTTCGATTTTTTTAGGTACACCCACCCGCCCGAGATATCTGAAATTTTTCATTTTCATCAAACGAGACTAAGACTCAAAATTGCGACAGGATTTGTAATTAGCACCTTGAAATTATCCGAAATGCGAGGTTTCATCTCAATAGAAAGCTAAATAAAGAAGTTCGATTTTTTTAGGTACACCCGCCCGCCCGAGAGATCTGAAATTTTTCATTTTCGTCAAACGAGACTGAGACTCAAAATTGCGACTGGATTTGTAATCAGCACCTTGAAATTATCCGAAATGGGAGGTTTCATCCCAACAGAAAGCTAAATAAAGAAGTTCGATTTTTTTAGGTACACCCACCCGCCCGAGAGATCTGAAATTTTTAATTTTCGTCAAACGAGACTGAGACTCAAAATTGCGACCAGATTTGTAATCAGCACCTTGAAATTATCCGAAATGCGAGGGTCATCTCAATAATAGAAAGCTAAATAAAGAAGTTCGATTTTTTTAGGTACACCCGCCCGCCCGAGAGATCTGAAATTTTTCATTTTCGTCAAACGAGACTGAGACTCAAAATTGCGACCTGATTTGTAAGCAGCACCTTGAAATTATCCGAAATGCGAGGTTTCATCTCAATAGAAAGCTAAATAAAGAAGTTCGATTTTTTTAGGTACACCCGCCCGCCCGAAGAGATCTGAAATTTTTCATTTTCGTCAAACGAGACTGAAACCCAAAATTGCGACCGGATTTGTAATCAGCACCTTAAAACTATACAAAATGCGAGGTATCATCTCAATAGAAAGCTAAATAAAGGAGTTCGATTTTTTTAGGTACTCCCGCCCGCCCGAGAGATCTGAAATTTTTCATTTTCGTCAAACGAGACTGAGACACAAAATTGCGACCGGATTTGTCATCAGCACCTTGAAATTATGTGAAATGTGACGTTTCATCTCAACAGAAAGCTAAATAAAGAACTTCGATTTTTTTAGGTACACCCGCCCGCCCGAGAGATCTGAAATTTTTCATTTTCGTCAAACGAGACTGAGACTCAAAATTGCGACCGGATTTGTAATCAGCACCTTGAAATTATCCGAAATGGGAGGTTTCATCCCAACAGAAAGCTAAATAAAGAAGTTCGATTTTTTTAGGTACACCCGCCCGCCCGAGAGAACTGAAATTTTTAATTTTCGTCAAACGAGACTGAGACTCAAAATTGCGTCCAGATTTGTAATCAGCACCTTGAAATTATCCGAAATGCGAGGTTTCATCTCAATAATAGAAAGCTAAATAAAGAAGTTCGATTTTTTTAGGTACTCCCGCCCGCCCGAGAGATCTGAAATTTTTCATTTTCGTCAAACGAGACTGAGACACAAAATTGCGACCGGATTTGTCATCAGCACCTTGAAATTATGTGAAATGTGACGTTTCATCTCAACAGAAAGCTAAATAAAGAAGTTCGATTTTTTTAGGTACACCCGCCCGCCCGAGAGATCTGAAATTTTTCATTTTCGTCAAACGAGACTGAGACTCAAAATTGCGACCGGATTTGTAATCAGCACCTTGAAATTATCTGAAATGGGAGGTTTCATCCCAACAGAAAGCTAAATAAAGAAGTTCGATTTTTTTAGGTACACCCGCCCGCCCGAGAGATCTGAAATTTTTCATTTTCGTCAAACGAGACTGAGACTCAAAATTGCGACCGGATTTGTAATCAGCACTTTGAAATTATCCGACATGCGAGGTTCCATCTCAATAGAAAGCTAAATAAAGAAGTTCGATTTTTTTAGGTACTCCCGCCCGCCCGAGAGATCTGAAATTTTTCATTTTCGTCAAACGAGACTGAGACTCAAAATTGCGACCAGATTTGTAATCAGCACCTTGAAATTATCCGAAATGCGAGGTTTCATCTCAATAATAGAAAGTTAAATAAAGAAGTTCGATTTTTTTAGGTACACCCGCCCGCCCGAGAGATCTGAAATTTTTCATTTTCGTCAAACGAGACTGAGACTCAAAATTGCGACCGGATTTGTAATCAGCACCTTGAAATTATCCGAAATGCGAGGTTCCATCTCAATAGAAAGCTAAATAAAGAAGTTCGATTTTTTTAGGTACTCCCGCCCGCCCGAGAGATCTAAAATTTTTCATTTTCGTCAAACGAGACTGAGACTCAAAATTGCGACCGGATTTGTAATCACAACTTTGACATTATGCGAAATACGAGATTTCATCTCAATAGAAAGCTAAATAAAGAAGTTCGATTTTTTACGTACACTAGCCTGCCCGAGAGATCTGAAATTTTTCATTTTCGTCAAAAGAGACCGAGACTCAAAATTGCGACCGGATTTGTAATCAGCACCTTGACGTTATCCAAAATGCGAGGTTTCATCTCAATAGAAAGCTAAATAAAGAAGTTCGATTTTTTTAGGTACACCCGCCTGCCTGAGAGATGTGAAATTTTTCATTTCCGTCAAACGAGACTGAGACTCAAAATTGCGACCGCATTTGTGATCAGCACCTTGAAATTATGCGAAATGCGAGGTTTCATCTCAATAGAAAGCTAAATAAAGAAGTTCGATTTTTTTAGGTACTCCCGCCCGCCCGAGATATCTGAAATTTTTCATTTTCGTCAAACGAGACTGAGACTCAATATTGCGACCGGATTTGTAATCACAACCTTGAAATTATACGAAATGCGAGGTTTCATCTCAATAGAAAGCTAAATAAAGAAGTTCGATGTTTTTAGGTACACCCGCCCGCCCGAGAGATCTGAAATTTTTCATTTTCGTCAAACGAGACTGAGACTCAAAATTGCGACCGGATTTGTAATCACAACCTTGAAATTATACGAAATACGAGGTTTCATCTCAATAGAAAGCTAAATAAAGAAGTTCGATTTTTTTAGGTACTCCCGCCCGCCCGAGAGATCTTAAATTTTTCATTTTCGTCAGACGACACTCAGACTCAAAATTGCGACCGGACTTCTAATCGGCACCTTGAAATGATCCGAAATGCGAGATTTCATCTCAATAGAAAGCTAAATAAAGAAGTTTGATTTTTTTAGGTACACCCGCCCGCCCGAGTGGATTCAGCAATTCATCTTCTGACTTGCTCTCGGAACTGAGTCCATCAACTTGATTCTTTTTTTTGTCATTTCATCGGCCAGGTTCACACACAATCGAGATTGAGATGTTCCTTTACTATGTTTTTTGATATAGAATCGTTAATTCATCTTCAGAGTTGCTTAAGGAACTGAGTTCACCAACTTGATTTCTTTTTTGTTTCTGAATTTATAGGTTGAGTCACACTTATACTCGAGCTTGAAATGTTCCTTTACTATGATTTTTAAATTCGCGTATAGATTCAGCAATTCGTGTTGATTGTTGCTTACAGAACGGAGTCCATCAACTTGATTCGTTTTTTATGAATTTATCGGTTAAGGCTCACAAACAGTCGATCTTGAGATTTTCTTACTATGATTTTTAAATTCCCGTCGAAATTCAGCAATTCGCCTTCAGAGTCTTTTTTAGAGTCTATCAACTTGATTCATCTTTTTGAGAATTAATCGACTGATACCAACGAAATGGCTGATGCACACAAATAGTCAGATGCCAGACCATGATTTTCAAATTTGCTTCCTTCAGAATCCCATCACAACTCTCGCAATTATTGGGACACACCTTATCAGTGCGTTTGGATGTAAACCAACGACGTCATACTGATAGACTACGCTTTGTATACCGAATGTTTGTAAGCGTTTCTGGCGGTGCAACGGAAGGGGGGAACATCAGCTGTATTGACATAGACACACCCGACGTTGCCAGTTGTGCATTAGGGCATGCTTGGTGCATGCAGCAATGTTTGTAAAATATAAAAATGGCGTTAATTCTTGACAGAATTGCAAAATTAAACGTGTTTTACAAAAGAGTATCTTCAGAGTACTTTTTCTACTTGTAAACAATGACGTCGTTGCTTGTAAATATTCCGTTGACATTCCCAATGTTTGGAATGCCGACAAACAATTTGCCTTGGATGCGTAGTCTATCAGTATGACGTCGTTGATGTAAACAAACCGCCAACTGCAAAAAACTGCAAAAAACTTAGGTGGCGTATCGGTAGCGCTTTTATTATCCCTTGTTTGGAGCTCGAGATCCATCGGCCAGTTTATTTTTCGGTACTGTCGGGAGAAGTGTCGGAAGATGCTTCGCGTATTTTCTGCAAGTAGTGCCGCGTCGTTTCAATCCCCGCCGTTCAAATAGGGGTTGTAAAGTGTTGGTGTATGTGTGTCCATCTCTGGCGACGAATTTTCCAAAGGGTTGAAGCGAATTTGGTGGAGTTTTCTTTGTTTGAAAAGTGGCGTCTTCTTCGATGATTCGAGAAAATGGTGATGTTCTGGTGTTTTGAAATTAGCTTTGTGCTATAGTGTATAGTGTTCAGTGCTCGATTGGATACATGTTAAAGGAGGAACCTAATCAATGCTCGTCTTGTCTCCAAGTGAAAGGTAAATTGTTGAAATCAGATTAGCTTTGTAAATTTGGTGCGTAGTTCTTCCATGCCTCGCAAGATATAGTAATACCTGGTAGAAAACATTCCCAAATACAAAACACGTTCTTAAAATACTCTGGCATTCAGGATGAGGAGCGCACGAAAAAGCAGTGATCCTCATTTTGTCTTTGTTTTTATGCGGAGTTTTTTTCACGTCGTTTAATGTCCATCCTTGTGTCTATCCAACAATGCTCAGATATTTCTGTAATGGTTGCGGCGTTGCCAAGTTATATTTGCTTTTCACTAAATAACCGATTTTGCAGGGTGGTGAAGAATACGTCAATCTTAATTTGTTCCATTGGATTTTATTATTAGATATCCAGTAAAGGGTGGATCCAGAGAGACTTTTTTGGAGTAGGGGGGGGGATACGATCGGGAGTTGGTTTAAATACAGATAGAAGTGCTTTTTTAGTATTTATTCAACAAAAAATATGACGATGATTATTAAAATATTTATTTGATTTAATTTTCCTACCTATAGAATATTATAGCAGTAATAATAATAAAAAATGAAGTCAAGTTGATTGACTTCAAAGAAACTATTCAGATAAGTTCGAAAAGTATAGGGTACCATCAGTATCAAGTTTCAAGGCAATGGAAAGTCCTTTATGGATCCACGATTTGTGTATGATAACAAAAAAATTATGTAGTCCCCTATCCTCCTTTTGTTTTTCGCTCATTACTGCGCCGCCAATACACCGATGATCAAAAATCTAGTAATGTTGTCTACTGTTGGTACAGTTGTTAATGAGATTATGCGTGTAGCCAGACTTATAGATAACCGCAAAAAAGTCAGGATTTTCGTGATATAATCATAAAACGTCCAAATATATTGTTGTTATCTCTGATGTGGAAAGTAAATGAAAAAGATTAAAATCTTGTTGGCTAAACTTTGTTAAATATATTATTTGGTGCACTACGTAAACCACCGCTGTTGCATCAAGAAAATCAAAATGCTTTGAAATATGAGCATCTCAAATTTGTCGACAGCTGAGAGGAATCTAGTTATGTAACAACTGTGCTTTTAAATCTGAAATGAGTGATAGACTAGATTCCACAAATAGGCAGATGTACGAGAACCTGATATACTTGAGCAGTGTGCAGCATCTCGAGAATGGATGGAAATTTGAGCTCTCAGTTCTACAGTGTCACTTCAGTGCCAACTTAAAGTTGTTTTACTACATTATTTACATGGCTTTCATACATTATACAGGATGATAGTATAGCATTAAGTTTACCTGTTATTTTAAGGATTGAAATGTGTGAAGCCATCAGAGGAAGTGAGCCCAGAATTACTTTTTTAAACATATAAAAAAGAAACAAATGTTTCTGTAAATTAAGTTAGCAACCATTTTAAGCATCGTGAGTTTTTTAATATGCTTATTGTTCTCGATCTTTACCTATATCATCTTAGGTTTTAGTTACCCAATCTAAAATCTTGTTTCTTTCCATGTTTCTAGAGTGTCAGGGTTTTGTTAAAAGATTTTCAGTAGACTGGAATTTTGATGGGTAGACTTATTCAAGTCAAGTCAAGTTACCTATGGAACTGACATTTTAATGCAACTATTCAGACTAGTTTACAGGTTTTTGAAAGATTATCATCCACATGATTATTTCGGAAAAGTTAGTAATGATTTTACGACCCTCCTTGTAGATTTATTACTGCTTTTTTTTATTGGGTGATAGGGTCCAAATAAACACAACGTTAGCTCAAATTTGCCAACGTTTCGAAAATTATATTTTCATCTTCAGGGCTCCTTTGTGTTAAAAGTTGTGGTAGTCACAGGGTTCTTTAAAATTAAGTACATGCGTGTGTAATATATTCTCTTAACGTTACAAACAGACTGACTGCCTTAAAAAACAGCAATTTTATGCACCATTCTTTCCCTGACAGTAAATGATTTTCTTAATAGTTAATGTTTAAAGAATACCTTATCTAGTAATCCGATAGGCCAGGTTTTTTGCAGCGGGATCTCGCATATTGATAAAGAACATATATAAATGCTATATTTTTCTGACTTTTGACATGGTTTGTATCAGTTGAAATGGTTAGTTAGGGGTGAACTTAAAATATTGAACAGTGTTATCTTAGCAAAACGAAACCGGTATAGCCATTCGCTATGCAAAAAAGAGAATGTATGGAAAGTATTGAGTCAATCAATTTGGCTCGGTTTTGTTAAATTCTATCATACGCGATTTTCCTGTCCAACATCAATAACCCTCTACACGTTGGTGCTGATAAAAAAGTTTATTCGTCCTAATATCGCAAACGTTTGACGTGAAAGAGCTCCTTTATTAGTTTTTCGGTCCCCATGTACGCTTTCGAAGGCCACTCACTCTCTACGATGAAACGATTTTCGATCGTTTGCTCTTACCCGTAGGGAATATTTTCCATCCAGATAAATTAGATATACAGGGTGTTAATTAAGTATGCTAACAAACTTTAGCCACGAATAGTACTCCGAAAAATAGAAAGAAAATGTCATATGAACATGGGTCCGGAAATGCTTTCTAAGGGAGCTACGCTTCCTTGCATGGGGCACCCTGAAGACGGTTTTCCCTCGATAGTCTCGAAACCATTCATAACAAAATTACGAAATTAGGTGTATGATGGGTAAACTTTTGACGCTGAATCTGATTCTCAATTCAGAATTCCATAATTTTCATCCGAGGCGTATCATACGGGAGGAGTTAAGGGTAAAAATAAGCCCATTTTCTAAATGGTAATTTTTTGACATTTTCATTTTAGAATATGGTATTTCAGAGATTTCTACGTAAAAATGTCTCTTGGTACATCTCGATAGGGCTAACCGTTTTCGAGAAAAATGCAAATTAGTGGATACAATAGCCTGCATCGTAGTAAAGGAGTTTTTAGTACCGGCTCGGTCGATAACTCCACTACTGTAGAAGATAGCGAAAAAAGTTGTACACAAAAGTTGTAGCCACGGATATGCTCCTTGCTCAGAAAATATTTAGATTTATACAGGGTGATCCATAATTACGTGGTAATACAAGCATATATTTTTTTAAATGGGCCACCCTATATATAATTCCATATTTAAATTCTACTAATGATTTCCGTTCTTCCAATATAGGGTTTTGCTACATTGTACAGGGTATTTCAAAAGGTATGACCATTTTTATATCCAAATCGCGGTCAAATGAACGTACTGTATATTAAAAAGTAATAAATTAAACATTATTTTTTTTTACATGAAAAGATTAAAAATATTCTCTAGTTTTAAAATCAGCTATAAAAAAAGCCCTTGACGCATATTCGTATACAGGGTGATGTAGAATGCAAAATCTCTTTTTTTATATATAAACCCCAATATTTTATTATCGCAAAAAATTGCTTTAAAATATGCTCTTTCATCTTTGTATAGCACTTGTTGTACCTACGTCCATCAGTTTCCGAGATATTTCGACTTTTCGGTAAATTTAAAATATAGCTTCTATTTGTGTACTGAAATTTATTTATTTTGAGAAAGTACTATCTAATTCGTTTTTTATTTAACGAACAACTAAATTATAAGGCCATGATACTATTTGATGAAGTCAAAACCCTAAATCATCGAGATAATAAAGGCAAGTATGCTGAGGAAGCAATTTTGTAGGCGAATTATCAAGCAGATTTATCAGGTGTGCCTTGAAAAATTGACAGTTTTCATAACCTGCTCAATAATTCCGTACTGTGTGAAAAACCAGCTTTAAAAATTAATTTTTCCTTTGAGGGTACTTAGGAGAATCTTTGAGAAATTGTCTACTCGCCTCTAGAATATATCAACTATGAACAGCAATATCCAGAACGGACACAGTCTAAAACTAATGCGTTTGAAAGATTGAAGAATCGTTGTATATGGACTGCGTCGTTTGATATTTCATAGCCTACCTGGTACCTCTGCTCGATAATTATGCATGACGTCTATAAAATTGTTTCCTCAGCACACTTGACCTATATTATATCGTTAATTCAGTGTTTTGACTTGATTAAGGGCCGGTTTCTCAATGTCCAGTTAAGTGTCAGATAGGACATTGAGAAACCGGTCCTGAGTATTATTATAGCCTTATATTTTAGTTGTTTGTTAAGCAAAAACAAAATTTGATAGTATTTTCTCAAAATAAATAAATTTTAGTAAACAAATAGAAGGTATATTTAAAATTTATAGAAAAATCGAAATATCTCAGAAACTAATGAATGCAGCCATAACAAGTGCTATACAAATATGAAAGAGCATATTAAAAGCAATTCTTTGGTATAATAAAATATTGGGGGTTACATTTAAAAAAAGAGAGAAAATCTAGATTTTGCATTCTACGTCACCCTGTATACAAATATGCGTCACGGGTTTTTTTTATAGCAGATTTTAAAACTAGAGGATACTTTTCATCTTCTCATGTAAAAAAACAATTTTTGATTCATTACTTTTTGATATACAGTGCGGTCATTTGACCGTGATTTGGATATAAAAATGGTCATAACTTTTGAAATATCCTGTATAATGTAACAATACCCTATATATTGAAATAACGGAAATCATTAGTAGAATTTGAATACGGAATAATATATAGGGTGTCTCATTTAAAAAAAATGCATGTTTCCATCACCACGTAGTTATGGATCACCCTGTATAAATCTAAGTATTTTCTGAGCAAGTAGCATGTCCGTGGCTACAACTCTTATATACCACTTTTTTTGTTATCTTCTACAGTAGCGGAGTTATCGACCGAGCCGGTACTAAAAACTCACCCTGTATATATTATAGTATTAATCTACTGTCAGAATATCCGAGTAGTAGGAAATATGCTAGAAAATAGCCATTCTATAATCTTGCTAAACGTTCTTTGAGAAAAATGGTTGAGATTTGGAACTAACAAGTAGAAACAGTGGACTATTCCTCGATAGAAAATTATTCATATTTCCTGCTCTATAACTGAAACGAAATTCGATCTTTGCTTTCCTTCGGGATCTATATTTATAAAATTGAAAGGTGCTCGCTGACATCTGAAGTGTACAAAAGGGATTGCCACTTACCAGAATTGGAAGGGTTAACCAAAAAGGGCCACTCTTTATGGTAACAGCTTCTATACTGGTTGCCCTTGAATAAACGAGCAAAAAAAAAATCACAATCTTTGTGTCCGAAGATTGAAGTTTAAACAAACTTATCTTACTCTTGAAAATAATCAAAATACACTGTGTTACAGTTATCATAATTTCGTTTTTATTTTCTGTTCTCTTCGGTTGTATTTGGTCGTTTTCTATCTTTTACAGTTATTATCTGCTTACTTTCTGTTGTTTTTAGCTGTTTTCTGTTCTTTTCTGTTGTATTCGGCTGTGTTTAGTGGTTTTCTATTGTTTAGCGCTGTTATCTGCTTGCTTTCTGCTGTTATGGGCTGTTTTCTGCTCTTTTCTGTTGTATTCGGCTGTGTTTAGCCGTTTTCTATTGTTTAGCGCTGTTATTTGCTTGCTTTCTGTTGTTATGGGCTGTTTTCTGTTCTTTTCTGTTGTATTTCTGTTGTATTTATTTCGTCTTGTGATCAAGAAAATTTTCGATTTTGAGATAATATACTTTTTTGGGCGTTTCATGATGTCTACAAAACGAAAATCCACCTCATTCATTTCCGTCGGTCTGTCTGTCTGTCTGTTGATGTTTTTCTAGCCTCCTAATCTCAGTAACCGCTGCATAGATTTTGATGAAATTTGGGTAGCGATATGGCGTGGGGAGGTAGTAGGTAATGTCGCTACAATTTTGAAAAGCGGTGCATGGGCGGCGGAGTAATTAGCAAAAAACGAAAAATTTCAAATATTCTTTAAACTTCGTGTTCAGGCGTTTTAGGGGTTTCTGATCATTTTCTACTTTTTTTGGGTGAAGGTGAAATTGGGGTGGTTGGGGGGCATGTAAAATTAAAAAAATTGTTGTATTCATAATAGGCTGTCCATTGACCTGTGAAGGAAAGACCTAGCGGTATAATACACCTTTTTAGGTCCATCCGAACATTGCCTTGCGATTACAGAAACCAAGGGACTTGAACTTTCTGATGCATACAAAATACATACGAGTATTACTTTGGATCGTCCTGTATTGTGTACGTGGAAACTTCAGAATTGACTTTAATGACATTTTGACACAGATTTATTACCGCGACGAGTATGGAAAGCGCGTATGGTTTTTAGAAATCACTTCAGTGGCAACGCGGCAATAATAAAAAAAAACTAAACGTATAAAAAACACCTCAAACTTCGTTTTAGACGTTTTAGGGGTTCCTGATCATTTAAAAAATTTTTCTTTGGTTGGGACTGAAATTGGGGTGGTTCGGGGGTGGGGGGTCTGTAAAACTCAAAAATTTGTTGTATTCATGATAGGATTGATATCATCGGAATGTGTGGGAAGTACTGAGTCAATCAACTTGACTACATTTTTTACATTCAGTGAAGTGTTATTAGGAGTATCATTATTTCCAACCGGTCGCAGTTCTCTCCCACCCCCACTATCAGACACGCCATAGTGGTTTATTATCATTTTTCCATAAACTATTTCAATGCGTAATCTATTTTTCAGAATTGTTTTTATTATCATGCTTAAATCCGCATGTGGATTTCTCATTTTCCGCTATTTTTCAGTATTTGTGTCCAGAATTGGAAAATTAAAAATATTTAGGGCCGGTTTCTCAATGTACAGTTAAATATTTATCTGGAAGTTAACGGTTATCTATCACATAAATTGTTTAAACAATTGAAGGTTAAACTTACGAATTCACGTAAACCTTATCTGACAGTTGTATCCATAGAAACGCTATCTGGCAGCTACCTATTTGACACTTTTGACTGGACATTGAGAAAACGGCCCTTAGTCCAATGGAATTTAATTTACTTGAGATTAATGTTTTCCTTATGTCTAGATAGTGATGGATGATTATGCCTTCGATCAATGCAATCTAATTTTTAAGGCACTTACTTTTGTCTAATCAATATAGGTGACTCTATCTATTCCATTTACTTTCATTTCCATATCAGGCGATGTCTGGATCGGAACCAGAAAATGGCTCAATTAAATTGCACATAAAACTTCCATGTCCTTCCATTTTGAAATTGGAAATACATACATAATTCACAACACATCTCTGATACACCAGTTAATTAAAGCTTATTTTTAACCAGAAATAAATGTAAAATAAGGCAGTACTGTTGCTTTCGCAGTGTTCCTTACATACATACAGGGTTGGGAAGTATGGAACCAAGCAAATAACTTTGGAACGGAAAAAATTATATTGCTGAAAATTTGCAGGCAAGTGTAGTGACGTCTAATGCATCCGAAGACATTATGCTAGCTGTTAATGTACTTCCGTTTTAACCGGAAGTACCGTCAACTTTTTTAATTTAAATGGGACACCCTGTATATTTTTGCAGATTTTAATACATCTTTTTGTTGCGAATACGTCCATAGTGGGTTTAGTATTACTTTCTGTAAAAACGGGAAAGATAAAGCTTCTTCAGATGTTTAAAATGCTGGCCATTTGCCCCTGACGTCCTGATTTTGACGTGAATTGATTCGTAGATACATCTTGGAAAAGGTAACTTAGCAATTTGTTAACAGACTTGCATATTGCCAGGAAGTAAATGGCGGGCATTTTGAACATCTGAGATAATTCATTTTAAATTTTCTTATTTTCTTACTCTAACACATCAAATAAAATTAACGTTTCAGTAAATAAAAAAGCTTTACCTTTCCCATTTTTACAGAAACAAATACTAAGTCCACTATGGACATATTCGGAAAAAAAGATAAAATCTGCAAAAATATACAGGGTGTCCCATTTAAATTAAAAAAGTTGACGGTACTTCCGGTTAGACCGGAAGTACATTAATAGCTAACATAATGTCTTCGGATGCATTAGACGTCACTACACTTGCCTGCAAATTTTCAGCAATATCACCCTTTCCGTTTCAAAGATATTTGCTTGGTTCCATACTTTATTCCAACTCTGTATATGTTGAAATTTGAGAATTTGTTCACTTTTTTGATTGAATTGAGTCCAATTGTATGTAATCCAATGTAGTCACACAACCACGAAAATTCCGGTATACTTGGATATGTTGTGTACACCATCAAAACCAGCAAAATCAGACATTTAAGCTGCAGGCATTTCATTTCATTGGCAATGTTATAAAATGATAAATATTTTTTTTGAACGTTTAGGATATTTAACAAGTCCAACGTCATACTCAAAAGCAATTTCCAAATTATTTTTATGAGTGTTTACCAAAACACGTAATGACTATTTGGCTATTATAAAACAAATAAAAAAATGCCACACTTTTTATGCGAACACTTTACTGATGTCAAATAGGCAAAATAACCACACAGCATAAAATATAACTATACAGGATTATTCACGTTATTCGACACGGAGCATTATGGCTAAAGTATTTGATAAAAAAAAAGAAAACAATAATTTCAGATGGATAGAGACCCATAAAGGCTACATTTTAAAAATATTTTTATGTCATACAGGGTGTCCCAAAAACACGAAATGTGTGTAAATCACCATTTTTGGTATAAGTAGATATCAGGAGAAATTTGAATATCGCAGAGATTATAAAATTTAGAAGACTGTGACTTTGCCGTATTACTAAGCAAAACTTCGATCAGCGATAACTTAATTTTTTCAAATGGGAATGCTTAATTTTTTTATACGGTTAAACGTAGAATTTGATAACATTTCCAATGATATAAGGTTGTAAATCAATCTATCTTTGTTTTCATTTAATTTCAAATTTTCAAACAAATCGGCGTTTTTCAATTTTCCTTCCTATAAGCAACGTAGCAGGCTATGAAATATAAACAAAAACCTGTTCAGGTAGAAGAAAACAACTAACTTAGCAGAAACATACGTACACACACTAGACTAAAGGGACAAGATTATAAAAATTACCCACAACAAACAATTTTTAATGGTTTTGGAAATTGCCAATCTCTAGTACATTGCAGTAGCTAGTAGGCCGTGAAAAAATCCATTTCTGCCATACTCCAACTTCGCTTTGACTAAAGATATGTTACCGCCGTTGTTTCTGGTTAGACTTTGTTTGTTGTGAGTAATTTTTATAATCTTGTCCCTTTAGTCTAGTTCGTGAGTATTTTTCTGCTAAGTTAGTTGTTTTCTTCTATCTGAACAGGTTTTTGTTTATATTTCATGGCCTGCTACGTTGCTTATAGGTAGGAAAATTGAAAAACGCCGATTTGTCTGAAAATTTAAAATTAAATGAAAACTACCAGAGATTGATATTCACAACCTAAAATTTCTCGAATCTGTTCTGCTATTATTACTGTTGGAGCTCTTCCTTCACACTGCTAATGGATAGCACACCAAGCTGTTGCCACATAGCAGGTCATTATTCCCGAAATTCTTCCACAATTTGTACCCCAAATTATGAGGAGACATGACAAAAGTTATCATATTAAATCCAGTAACTTGTTTACAAGCTGATTTTCCAGATAGATATAATGGCCACCCATATTTCTGCATAGGGACTGAGGGCCGTGATCAGCTCTGATACTTAGTGACAACAAATGGTTGGGTAATCAGGAAACGTAGGTCACAAAAGAAATGAGAAAGCTGATTAGCTATCCCGTTAAAACGATTATTCAACATGTTCAGAGCTGTTTCATAGCATGGCAAGACAAATCTCTGTCGTGGTAGACGGCTTTTCCTCTTCTTTCCATAGCATCAATGCCGGGGTTCCGCAGGGATCGGTATTGGCTCCGACATTGTTTCTGCTTCATATGAATGATCTACGTTCTAGCACTACAAACCCAATCCACAGTTTTGCTGATGACAGTACGCTGCATGCAGGCATCATGAGCAATAGACCGATATCTGTGGTCGAGCTGGAACGCAGAAGACTGGCAGTGGCAGCTTCACTTTATTCAAAGGATCTCGATACCATTACCGATTGGGGGCTTAAGAATATGGTTAAATTTAATGCCTCCAAGACCCAGTATTGTACGCTATCAAACAAGAAGTGCCCAAGCCAACACTAGGTTCTAATGGACAACCAGGCTCTGCCAAGGAGTCACTCATTCAATCTGTTAGGAGTCAACATTACAGAAAATCTGATCTGGCACGAACACGTCGCGTCAATTGCAACAGCTGCTGGTAAAAAGCTAGGGTACCTATTTAGAGCCAGAAAGTATTTCTCACCATGTAACCTCCTCACGCTATATAAAGCCCAGATAAGACCTTGCCTGGAGTATTGCTCTCATGTCTGGAGAGCTGCTGCCCCTACTACCCTGACGTTCTTCGAAGGTTTGTGAAAATTATATTGTTTTATTGTGCACTTTGCGTATCAATTGGAAGCTTTTTATAATTGAGTTTTGAATCTGATATTATCACGTTTGAATGCAACTGTCCACAAACTCCTGCATTTTCGGGAACATTCATTTTTGTTAGTCACACGCCGATGAGATCTATCGGCAGGTGCTGTGTAAAATCCAGGTTTTTTTTTCAATCAGAACGAGATCCACAGCTAACCACAAGGCATGTATATAGCATATTGTTATTTTAACTTAAACTATTCTCAAGAAACCATTTTAAATGAAGAAATTTGCAAAAATAAGTATAATCCAACACAGTCTCAAATGATATCAGAAAGATGTTTGCCCAACGGTAGACATATTGAATTAGTTTGACAGGTCGTTGGATTGACTAATTCTTTCGACTTTTGTACTTTCGAGTCTGATTGTGTTTTGTGGTTATCTTCTTCTTCTATTGTTTTATGACGTTTGCCTGTGTAGGCAATTCGCCAGCTCATTGTCATTCGATGGTCATGGTTTGCAGGCTGGTCTGACTCTAGGTCATGCTGCAAACCTAGATTTTATGATTCTGCTAATCGTAGGGATTGGTTATTTTTTCCACTTATATGGTGATTCTGTTAATCTGAATAAACAGATTTAGTAGTTTTGCACGTTGGGAATTTATCATATGTAACGTTGTTTGTAAATTAATAGGTAGAGTAAGCCCAGATTTCCTAAGTTCTTCATACTAAGTTCTTCATATAGGTTATACTATCTTGTTTGGTTGATTGGGCATCCAAAGAATATATGATCCAGATCTTCTATTTGTCCGCATTCACAGTATGGGTCGTCTTCTATGCCAATCCTATACATATGTTTTTTGTATAGGGCGTGTCCTGTTCTAAGGCGTATAATGTTGGTAATGTGTCTCCGATTTGTATAAGTGCCGGTTTTAAGCCATGGAGTTTTGGGAAAATTACACTGTATACTTCCATACCATCTGCCTTTGGTTCTAAAGTTTTCCTTCCAGTTCTGTGTGAATTTGTTATGGATCTTCTGTTTGACTGCTCTGAGAATATCTGATATAGGTATATCCATTTCTAATGGGATATTGAGTGACCTTCCTATTTTAGCTAATTGGTCCACAGTTTCATTGCCTTCTATGTCCGAATGACCTGGTATCCATGCTAAAGTAATGTTGATATCATTATCATTTGCCTCATGTATAAGTCTCTTTGTAAGTAGCCCAATGTAGTCATTTTTCGTATGAATTCCAGTACTACCAATACTCTGAAGTCCACCTTTAGAATCCGTAAATATAATGGCATTATTAATGCCATTACTGAGGATCGTACAGCATACCTTGTTTATTGCTGCTATTTCTGCCGAACATATGCTCAAGTTGTTGGGTAGTCTAGCTGAGAAATTGTATTCCATGCTTGGGATATGTACTCCAATTCCTGTCTGTGTGCCTTCTTTTGAAGCATCTGTGAATACAAATGTATTTGTGTTCTTCATGTTATTGGTATATTCGTTGAATAATGTTTTACAGTTGATGTCTCCTTTTTTAACTGGAATTTTGAGGGTAGATATCTCCTTGATCTGTAGCTCATAATCAAATTCAAAGCATGGCAACTTCTCGCCTATAGGGATCTCTGATCTGGGTATGTAGTCCAATGCCCTTACTAGTATGGGGGGTTCCCTGGTCCTCCAGTATCCTCTCCTTTGTATACAGCTGTTTTTGAGTATATCAATCATTTGTACTAAAGGGTGATTTTGTATCCGTACTTTTTGCAGTAAATATTTTGTTCCTAGCCACAATCTCCTATGGTTCAGGTCCATTTCTCCTGTTTCACCTAGTAAACATGGTGTAGGCGTCGATCTCATGCATCCTGTTATTATTCTTAAACCTTGGTAAAAAGTGGTGTTCAATCTGTTGATGAGTTTCTGGCTACATGGTTCTATGAAGATACATCCATAATCCAATTGTGATCTTACTAATCCATTGAATGCTAGCTGTAAGGTAGCAGGATCTGTTCCCCATTTCACTCTACTGAATATCTTCATCAGTTTGTTTCCTTTGTTGGCTTTGTTGATGATGTTGTTGACATGGCTGTCCCACTTCAGGTTGTACTGTATCGTCATACCTAAATATTTTACCTGTTCTTTGTTTTGAATGACTTGATCCTGTAGTTTGAGTTGAGGGAATGCTATTTTCCTTTTACCTTTAGTGAACCATATTGTTGAGTATTTTTCGATTGAAATCTGTAGGTTGTGCCGTATCATCCACTCATTAATTGTATTAATGATCAATGTCAAAATGTTAGGTTAGCACTAGCTGTCGATATCGAATATCAATACGTTACATCCCATCACTATACGATATCACTGACGTTAGAGGTTGTTTGCGCGGCATTTTCCGACATTTGAAATCATTTTTGGAATATCTCTCACAGCCGATTTCAAAAAACCAAACAAGTGATTTTGTCATGTTTACTAGGCTCTAAGGAACGCGTAAACGACATTTTTTTTTCTGCAAATACCCTATTTACGTAGTATGTGGTAGTATCCTTGCATACTTGGCCACTAGGCTGTAATGATGGTTTCCTAAAAAGCTCGTTGGAGGTTAGAACCGTACCAAGGGTCGCCTGTAATTTACACGTAATAAATAACAGAGTAACCAGCAGGCATTGACATCTCAGTCGTAACATTATCGAAAGGGGGAAGAACGCAGCCATCATATCTGCTAATAGCCCTGCGGGGATACTCGGTATTTTCCAGAGGGTGCGTACTGCGTATATATTTAGGCTTAATTGCGGTAACTCTGGGCCGGTGGCCAATTTTCCTGGTAATCGAATTAAATATTCAACACATATTTTAGTCCGTTAGAGGCTTTAAATTTTGATTGAAAATGGCGCCCACGTTGCAAAAAGTAACTTACATCAGCTATTTCATGTATGTAATTAGTAAAAGCCCGTCCAGATAAAGCGATTTACGCGTGAGTGGACGCACGTGTAGTCATTCGCGCGTTCCCGAGATACTAGAGTTACATACATCCCGTCCAGATGCTCTCGCGCGTTGTTTTACTCGCGCGTAAAACGCTTGTAACGCGCGGGCCTCTCGACTCGCCCGTTGTACGCGCGAGCGCCGCGCGAGTCGAGGTACTTGGGCGACATTGTTGCGTCCAGTACAACGCGCGAGTCCGTGGCGTGTGGACGTATTTATTTTAGAAAATGGATACAGAACTTTTCATTGACGCAGTCGAGAAAAGACTAGCCATATGGGATATGGAATCATTCGATTATTCCAATAGACTCTTAAAACGTAGGAACTGGGAAGATATAGTTGAAACACTTTTCACTGTGTTCTCTCAGCTTTGAGTATAATGTTATAAACATACTGTGCGTCATTCTGTCATGCAGAATTGGATGCATGTTGAATCGTCGCCTTTCTCTTTGTTTACGAAGATTCCATCGCCGGTATGCACGCCACAACACAACTGCTGTATCCAACTCCATGTTTTTAACTGGAAGGAAATCTCTCCCAGCGCAGAAACGCAAGTGAAACGCGACATCTGGACGCGATATAAATTGACTACGCGCGAGACCACTCGCGCGTAAATCGCTTTATCTGGACGGGCTCTTAGTTGAGCATAACCTCATTTTTCAATGTAAAGGGCCCCGCACTCACCTCGTTCTTCTCCGCCGTTTTTAACTGACGGTTAAAAACGTTGACTGATACGTCCACACACAACAGTTTTTTTCGCGCCAGTTTATCACGATGGACCGTACGCGTAGGTACGTGCTTGTTAGCAGTGGCAGCGGTTTTGGCAGTCGAAGGAAATCGCGAAAAAAGAAAAACTCGAAGAAAGTGGATTAAAGACTGGCTACTTAAACGCAGTGCACTGTCACTTACAAATTTACTGGAAGAGCTAAGATTGGAGCCTGACGATTGGCACAATTACTTGGGGATGGACGAGGATACGTATGGGAAACTGCTAAAACTAATAAGTTGTCATAGTACCAGAGGTGCGGTTTGTACGTATCCTCCGATCCAGTACCTGATTTCAAAGAGTCTTTCACTTTTTCCCTTCTCACGCCGATAGGTGAGGGGAGTATTGTGATCGCAAAAATTTTCGATTTTGAAATAATACGCTTTTTGGGCGTTTTATGATGTGTACATAACGAAAATCCACGTCAATCATTTCCGTCGGTCTGTCTCTCTGTCGGTCTGTCGGTCTGTCGGTCTGTCGGTCTGACGGTCTGTCGGTCTGTCGGTCTGTCGGTCTGTCGGTCTGTCGGTCTGTCGGTCTGTCGGTCTGTCGGTCTGTCGGTCTGTCGGTCTGTCGGTCTGTCGGTCTGTCGGTCTGTCGGTCTGTCGGTCTGTCGGTTTGTCTGTCTGTCTGTCGCGTTTTTATACCCTCGTAATCTCAGTAACCGCTGCATGGATTGTGATAAAATTTGGGCAGCGTTATGCTGTGAGGTCGTAGTAGCTAATGTTCCTATAGTTTTTAAAATCGTTATACGGGGGCGGAGTAATTAGCAAAAAACGAACAATTTCAAATATGCCTCAAACTTCGTTTTTAGGCGTTTTAGGGGTCCCTGATCATTTTCTACTTTTTCTTGAATGGGGGTGAATTTGGGGTGTTTGGGAGGGGTGGGGGGTTGTAAAACTGTAAAATTTGTTGTATCCATAATGGGCTATCCATTGACTTGTAAATGAAAAACCTAGCGGCAGAATACACTTTTTTAGGTCCACTCGAACATTGCCTTGCTTATTATAGAAAGGGACTTAGAATTTGTGATGTATACATACGAGTATTGTTTTAGATCGTTCGATATCGCATAAAGCGAAAATTGATCAATCGATTTTATTGAAATTCTGGCATAGTATCACTCCCAAGGCGAGGATATTTTTCGCTTACAAAACCCCATATTAGACATGAGATAATTGGCTAAGAAAACTAGACTTAGGTGCAAACACCGACAAGTCCAAGCGGTGTTTTATTTCAAACACCGACATGTCCACAGGAGCCAATACGAACAACGGGAGCAAGTCACATGCCGATTGCACGAGGTATTCTGAAAATGCGTTGTGGTGAATTCATGTATTTTTCAGTTTACTGAGAGAATGAGATTAATTTATGCTGTACTGATAAATTATTGATAAAGATAACCATGTTTTTTGAAAAATGCTTTGGATGCGGATTTTGGAGAGCCTACTTTAACAGAAGCTAGGTCCACATTAATGCAGAGGATCGAAGCTAATTGTGAAAATGAATTTGCTAGTTCTGAAGAATTTTGTTTGTCAGAAAATTTAGATTTTGACGTTTAAACCTTGTAACCCTTGAAATGTATCCTTTCTAATATCTAGCTTTATATTTAAAGTTCCTGTCGTTGAGCACAGTGTTTGATTAGATTCCTTTATATTCAGTAAAATAATCCAAATTGATAAGTGTTTCACTTATTTTGATCCGATTTCACAAAAAATAGCAGTCAAAACACGACATGTCACAGTTCCTAACATGCAAAACCCGACGTGTCCAAATTTGGAAGTCAGATTTTAGAAAAACTATATGTTCTAGATTTTGGGGCGTTAAGACTTAACATCCTAAAACATCGTATATTATAATACTCTCGATTTCGTATTATTTTCGCTCATAATAAGACTTTGATCTGTTTTTCTTGATTTCTGTAAAATTTGTTACCGTGGACTTGTCGGGTTTTGCATTTAGACGACTGATTTACAGTAGGTATCGTAAATCCGTATTTAGATACCTCTTCTGCGACTATTTCAGTATAAATATCGAACAAGCCCCTGTAGATTCATTTTAGAACTCACATTGTATTCTTGCTACACGACGCCAAATAGTGGAAGCAGATAAAGAGCGGAAGCTTCTAGCTTCATTTTGAAATACAGGTAGAGAGAGAGAGGGAGTTGTTTTTGTTTAATGAGATGAATCCGAAGGCGCATACATTAAGTAATGAATTTTGCTTTTGTGTTTAGCACTACCCGTTTGGAGTTTTTACCGCTATGTAACCTGTTCGGTTGCATTGTATATTATTTCTGCATGTGCTATAGCATTAAAATAATTTTAAATCAAATTGAAATTTATTGCGTCCTCATCAACCAAAATAGAAAGCGGCAACAGAGGACCAACGATATAGTTGTTGCATCAGCTCTCTGGACATAGTGCCGCGTAGTAACATTCTCGCAACACTATGCAGGTTAGTAAAATGGGCCTATACCGTGACCTCAAATTGATCAATTTATTTACTGCGGTATTATTTTTGATGATACATAGGACCGTTTACTGTAAAAAGTCAGCAGAAAACTTGATCCAAATGAGAATAACACTAAAAAGAAAATTGTATTGTAATTTGAAATAGCCGATGATGACGTCACCTGTACGGAACCAATGAGAAGCGTCCTTTCTGTAGGGAACCAATGAGAAGCGTCCTTTCATGGTCCGATGACTACAAGCGGATGCTATTGTTTTGTACCAGTGAGCTCTTATTGGTTCCCTACAGGTGACGTCACGACCTGGGCGGGAAGTGTATGGATTCAAAAAATTCAATATTTAGAGCAATTTTTTTCCGTTATAAATACGATAGAAAAATCTTGTAAAATTATTTATGGCATCTACATGGTGTCAGGGTTCGTTTAAGCCAATAAACCAAAAATGTGGTATAGGCCCATTCTTATCAATTTTTCTTTGATTTAATGTCATCCTTCGACTCTTAAGATTCTGTACAGGTAAATATCTCCATAGCTAGAGCTTTACTGTCCTCTATACCGAGGGGTGTGCAACTGACGCAACAATTGGCTCTCTGGTATGGCTCTTTTCTTTCACATGATCTAAACCTTGCCAACCTAATGAAGTATTTTCCAATTTGCTAATATTGCCTGTTTAATGGCTGGAATGGATTACTTGTATCTAATTTGTAATGATGGCAGTGTTTGCTCAATTTTTTTCTGCCCACGTGGAGTAAAGATATACTTTGAAAATCATCCCTTTGAAAAGAGCTCATTTAAGTCTCTTAAACCTCCCGCCTAAGAAATCGACCAACCAAAAGTGATTTTTATGCCGGATGTAGATAGGATGTGACTATTTTAATTTGAATTGAGCGTAGATTCAAGGTTGTCACGTTGCTAATATTTTGCATAGTTTTTCTATAAAGGATGTAATCTTTAGTTTATGTTTATTTAGTTTCCTTCTTTTTGTAGATTATAAATGTTATATTGCACAGCTATTCCATTTTTTGCATTGTAATTAGCAGTTTACTCTGAGAATGTTTCGTAGCTACTTTTCACAATTTTACTCGTCATTCGGCAACACTCGTCTTTAACAGCCTGTCACTAGTGTCATGCATACATAACCTCCCCTGGTGTCACGACTGGCACGGTATCTCATTTAACCAAGATAGATCATGAAATGATGTAAACAAACATCTGTCCATATCAATACGAAGCGGAGGTTATGTCTGTAGATGGAGAAAAGACGACAAGGTACAGTCACATTCTAAGGATACCTCCACGAAAGACTTATTACGTCACGCTTAGATTTATTACGTCACAGCTTTGGCACGAAATTTTATGCTTGAACTTTGCAGGTGCTTTCAAGCCACTTCGCGTTCAAAAGGAGTAAAAAATTATTTCAAACCCATATTTTGGGGCTTTACTTGGATAAATCGAACTTAATTTTTCTGTTTATAATAACATCACTGCTCTCAGGTTACTCCGTTTGTTCGGTGGATAAGGTATAGTTACGTGGTTTTTGGGGACGTAATATCAATATTCCGTCATAAAATTTTGTTCGAAAAATACCCCATTGAAGAATATCCAATTGATCTAGATTAGGTATTGAAACAATATTTTATATTCAAATAAATAATATTCAAACATGTTAATGACCCAACTTCTAAAAGTCGGCGTTCACTTGAGATACTGTAAAATGTTGGGGGTTTGGTATTACTTCTCACCATGCCGTTACCAACTGTAGGGTAGCATCAACTGAACGTCGATTATTCTCAACTATGGATGGTTGGATACCACGAAATATTATGTACATATATACGAAACTTTGCTGCTCAGACAGGGTGTTCATTTGGAAAATTCCCATTCCAGAATTCTAAAAAAACCGCTGATTAAAGGAAAAAACGCCGAGAGACGTCAAAAGATTTGTCAAAGGGGACAACTTTTTGGCCAAAAACTACGTCACCCCCCTCTGCCCCCTAGAATCATCCCCTAAGGACCGGTATCTCAATGTCCAGTTAAATATTTATCTGCAAGATAACAGTAACTGTCAGATAAATTGTTTAAACAATTGAAGGCTAAACTTACGAAGTCACTTAAATCTTATCTGACAGTTGTATCGATAGCAACGCTATCTGGCAACTACCTATCTGACACTTTAAATGGACATTGAGAAACCGGCCCTAAAAATGTTTAATGACAAGGTGTATCGAGTAATATCTTGTTTCTCAGAGGTATGTCGACGTCCATTATTTTGACATTTGCTATATAAAAATCGATCGATTCGGTTTCGAGAAAATTAGAATCTTTATGTATCTTAAAATGTTCAAATAGAATACATTAGCATATGAAAATATCACTTTCCATTGCAATAAGTGTTCAAATGTCCGTTATTGGCCAAGCATGATATAGGCAATTTTCGAATTCCCGACGGATTTTGAAAAATCAAACCTCGACATAAAGTACTTCGACATACCTTTAAAACAAGGTATTACTCAATACCTCCCCTAGGGGCAGAGGGTACAAGGGGATGAAGTAGTTTTTGGTTAAAAAGTTGTCCCACTTGACAAATATTTTGACGTGTCTTGGCGTTTTTCCTTTTAGTAGGCGGTTTTTAAGAAATCCGGGGTGGGAAGTTTTCAAGCGAACACCCTGTATGTATAATTTTGCTTTATAGCTTGCAGTTATTTTTGTAGGAGATATGACGTAAAAATCGATGACAATCTCACAGCTTTTCTGTGGAAATATCCCTGTACTATACTGCTGATCTCGCTCGAAAATTAATTAAAATAACTTTCTGGAGCCCATTCGTTAACTTCTACCCCAACTGAACCCGCACGGTCTAGCGAACTTTTCCATAATATGTTTGGAGGAACTCGCAGAGCATCAATTGCCCTCCGGACATAGGTACGTTGCTATTTTAGGAAGCACACCTGATTATTAAAGCTGGTTCTCGCTTGTCAGTTTCGCTGAATCAGTTTGAATAATTTACTGTACAAATAATGCACGGGAGAACATATGTATGTTCATTAAAACTGATCAGTGGGTTTGTACTTTCAGTTAAAGCGAAAACCAGGACTGGTTTTCATTTATTTTGACTGATCAGTATTAAAAAATGAATACAAACTGAAATGAGCGAACCTTTTCTGTTCAGGGAGTTGTTCAGTTTTTATTTTTCGATGGCGTGATGAATAAACTGATGTAGGCGCACTGATGATCGCAAATAAGCGTGAAACAGCTGTCCTGCGTACTGGTGGATTGACGGAGATATACAGCAACCCTCGTATATCGGCTTTCATATGCAGCAACGTACAAAAAACTCAGGCAACAACACTTACAAAGAAGTCTCACGATGGCTTACCAACCGTGGAAATGAAGGGTCACCCTAATCGAACCACCTTCCGTCAAGCTTTTGGGAATTAACATTAACAATAACATGTCCTGACACGACCACGTCGTCAGTATTACTAAAACGGCATCCCAGAAGCTTGGAGTTTTGTTCCGCTGTAGGAAGTTGTATACACCAGAGCAATTGCTGCTGCTCTAAAAGGCACAGATCCGACCATCGCTGGAGTATTGCTCCCATGTGTGGGGATGCGCTCCGAAGCACTCCCTAAAGCTTCTGGACACTATCCAGAAAAGAGCGATTAGACTAATCGATACGCCTAACCTCACAAAGGACCTCCACAGCCTGGAACATCGAAGAAGGGTGGCTGACCTATCCCTGTTTTACAGATTCTATCACGGAAGATGTTCGAGTGAGCTCTCTCAGATAATAACACCACAGGCCGTCCGAACCAGGAACACTAGAGAAGCTTTGCGAGCTCATCCTTACCAGGTCGAGGTCCTTACTGCCCGAACCAGTCTCCTCCAGCATTCCTTCTTTTGGAGAACTTCGACGCTGTGGAATCAGCTGCCGGGGAATTTTTTTCCCGACGGCTACAACCTGCAGCGTTTCAAATCTAACGTGAATGAATACTTATCCTCTCGCAGCGCTTCTACAGTGCCATAGCCTTTGCGAGAGGCCGACCAAAAAAAAGCAGCATATAAAACCCGCGTTCTCTGGTGGCCAAGCGGGCGCGCCGTGGCGACCAAGAAGTCTGTGACTGTTTAGCAGCGATTTTCTTTGGTTTGCCGTTACCTTCGGGTACCAGATGGCGCACCGGTAGAGCCTTTCTGTCACATGCTACCGATAGTTGAGTTCAGCGTTAGCACGTAAAAATACGTGAAATATAATTAGGTATGTACTATTGGACGCTCTTCCACTCGAACTCGTTATTATTTTATGCGGCTGTTTGTAGGAATAGACGATTTTGTATTTCAGTTATGCCACACACCATAGATGCAGTTTGAGCATTTAAACATATTTTGTACCTAGCTAAAAGCTGCAACATTTTCGCTGTAAAATGGCACGCATGTTTGATTTATGACCTGCCTCAAATTTTGGACAAATACTGCCACAAAGTAACTTACCACGAACTATCAAACTGAACGAATAAAAATGGATTACACAGACCCACACTGCAGTGCGATCGAAAAACCTAGTAACTCAAAAAACGACAATTCCGGCAAAATCAATTTGAAGTTTTGTTTCATTTTTTTGCATATAACTTCTCTGTATGTAAGTTTTTTGGTAATTGGGCGTACAATTTAGATTTTTTTCCTTCTCTTTCGGCCTAATGAAAATACTTTTTTAATTTGCTTTCCACAGAAAAGATATTTTAAGGCTTTTAATAACTAACTGTGTATTACTTAGACGGTATAGAACTCAAAAACATAGTAAGTCTACGTATGATGAATATATATTGAATATAGTATAAAAAAGCATAGTAAGCGGCTTGGGTTGTACCTCATCGGAAACAGACCTACAATCAGACAGATTAGTAACCCTGGTTCTATATCATATTGTCTATACCTTTGCGTCAAGTTTTCTAGTTTTTCTGTCATCAGCATAGCAAAACTGTTCTAAGTTGAGGTGTTCTAGATCATTTTCTCATTTTGTTTTCTTGCTAGCATGACTATGTGTATAAGGTAAAACTTGCCACTGTATTTTTTTGAACTAAAATCTTATGCTAGTACCTTATCGTGCAAACGTAAGGTTATATAATTTTTATAATATTTATTCAACAAAAGGTCATCAAAATAGTCTTAAATAGGGTAAAAAACATACGCCTATTAAGCGAGAAGTACTACGTACCAATACAAGAACACATTTAAATACCGCTAATCAACTAAAACTCGATATAACTGGATAAACGTAACAACCTGAAGGAAACAGTCAAAAGCTAACAATATTGCATATTTTCATTTAACAAACAACAAATAAGTTGAGTGGTGGCTGCTATTTTAACTGGATCTTCCACCTCATCTCAACGTGGCCATCTGGTCCGAAATATTTGCTTGCCGATGTTTTTTCCTCTATTCTCCCTTAAACGTGACAAGTCATTGGTCTTTCTTTTTATGAAACAAGTTGTTCCATCAGTTTTGAAGCTAAATATATAAATAAACATCTTCTTTCAAACGGATAAGGTGCTATAAAAGCTTTAATGGGTATTATGGAGATGAATTTCGCTGATCCTATGCGATTCAGCAAAATACTCGAATATTGTTCGGCGATCTGTATGAAGTAGTTTTCGCGGTAATTTTTCTGCAACTTATTCCACAAGGCGGTAACAACTCATTCATTTTTCCTTTTACCTTTCTTAAAACCCACTTTGATTGTTTCAGTCGCTGTTTTTAGACTCAGGTTGGCTTGTGACACTTTCTCATCTATAACAGACATTTCAGTAATAGTCCTGTTATCTCCCAATCCCCTGCAGGTATAGTAATGTTACATTATACCTTACACAAATGAGTAGTTGCTATACCTTTGTTTGTAATTATGAATTTGAATAATCAGCAGATCAGTTTACTATCTTTTTATACAAGTAAAGGTTTTAAGTAACTCGACTTACTAGGTTTTACGATAGCACATATGACTAAGTTCATTCAAGTATCCCAATGAATTCAAGTATCTCTATATATGAAAATATATGTATATTTTTAGTATGTCTATTTACTAAAACTGAGGTCTCAATATCTCCGAAACTAGCAGTCCCATTTGCAATTTATAATTAGCTACCGATAGAGTTCGAGCTGGTGGTTCAATACATGCAAACAAATAAAAACCTAGTAACTCGAGTTACTAGGTTATTCGATTGCACGTCAGCACAGCCTCCACTGTCACCACAATATGTAACAGCCAGAAATACGTACGAAAATATGGTGAATGCTCCCCATGGCACTGAATGGCGATAATGGTGGATGAGCCAAGATACGGAAAAACATTTTTTTTAGCATCAATTGTACTTCAGGTTGTAGGTGGTAAGATGTTAAGAAGTATAGGTATGTGTCAGATACTCGCGAGTATACTAGCCCAGTTATACAAGGTATCCAATAAATATCTGATCGCCCGATTTGCTTCAAACAATCGCTTTTAAAAAAATAAAGTCCCAAATGTTTCAGAAAATTAAGAAGGTTTCACCAAACTTGACCTTGATCTTAAAGACGACAGAAGGATCGATCGGTATAGACAAAAGTTCACTAAAAAGTTTAAAAATATGGTGAGCCCCATTTGTTTATTGTAGATTCGGAAAGAACACAACATTCTGATTTAACAACATGTTTCCAGCTTAGGTCATGTAAGTGTAAGTAAGACTGTGGGCATGGTTTTGGTGTCTTTAAAATATTCTTACACTTAGATTTTTGTCGCTAATTTAGTTTGCCTTTCAATTTTCGTAAAATAAAGATGGCAACTTATGGTGGTCCTCAAATTTGGGCTCGAACTTTTTTTTCGAAAATACGATCAGATACAGAACATTTGGTGTTCGCTTTTTGAACCTTATTTATTAATTTTTTTAACTCTACGTTAATTGCGAAATTGTGATTAGAACATAGGGCACTCTATTAAATATGCAAAGTAGGCATTACGCTAAGGTCAAAGTTTAATATTAAATATGATTCCGAGGTTCATTTTTTGAGTTTTAAAAACACTCTAGTGTTAGATGCTTTAATGCTTCTAAGAAAATTGAATGCACAGTTTAAAAGCGCCAAGACTGAACTTGGAGCTTTTGGACCTAACCTCCTCCAATTCATGAAATTCATCTACGACATCCCCTATCCAAGTAAAATTTGAAAATGCTTTCAAATTCACATAAAAAAATGGATGATTCGAAAACCTATTATTGAAATGACCGCTAAAAGCAAAAACCATGTTGAATCTTAAATTATTCGGCGAAACTTTTGAAAATTTATTTCCTAAAGGCAATCACGAAGAAAATTTGTCAATGAGATATTAGATATTTCAAGCCCTTCCTGTATTTTTTAGGCGATGATATATAGGTATTTTGTTTAAACTGTCCAATAAATAAATACTTTTGTGAAAGATTGTGATACTTAGAAATATTTCGAATAGTATAATAGCCGAATAGTTTAAATATCTGGAAACTTGGATATATTTGTATAGAATATCTCATAATAATTAACCAAGTCAAGATATTACGCAGACATTAATTTAACTTCTTACCAAGTTATACTAATATTATCCTTAGTATCTAGAATTGAAGAAAATATACTAGGCCTAATTATTTAAAAAACCACCTTTAAATCATAAAGCTTACAACCTGAAGTACATATATCTGACCTGATACATTGTCCTTTTGTGCATTGTCTGCTTTTGAGTAGAGAAATTCCCGTTGATGATCTTGAATCGTTTAAACACAGCTTTTAGATATTATAGGACATTATCACTGCCATTATGCCACATTTTACTAGGCAACAGAAGTAAATCATAACAATAAAACAGCAATAGGGTACTTGCAGATGTCGTGAAATCGTCTCGGGAGTATACATAGCGTAAAGAAAACCATATCAAGAAGCAGTAGGAAACAAAAAACATCATTTTACTGACGGCCAAAAAAAGATATTTGCAAAATAAAATAAGGATATATTCAAATTTTTTCACGTGACTTAAAACAAGGGCTGACGTCACAGGTATCTTATCGATATCGACAATCGATACTGCTACAGCGCAGGTCAGTGAGATTCAACTGCAAACTAGAGATGATCTGAATTCTTTAACAATGCGACTCAATTTATTGATACTTAAACATATTTGAAACAGGCAATTAACCAACTAGCATTTTCATCCTGTTCCTGTTTGTGACCGAGGTTCGCAACTAATCGAAGCTATCATTTTATTTCGGCGCATCGCATTATGAATTAATCCAAAGATAGAATCTAATTCAAGCCCATCCCTACAAAGTGAATCAGTAATCTAGCCTAACTTTTATTCCTTTGACTTTTGTACTTTTGTATGTGACTGTATTTTGTGGTTATAATGATAATGTCAAAATGTTAGGTTAGCACTGGCTATCGATATCGAATATCAATACTTTACATCCCATCACTATAGGATATCGCTGACGTCAGAGGTTGTTTGCGCGGCATTTTCCGGCATTTGAAATAATTTTTGGAATATCTCTTACAGCCGATTCCAAAAAACCAAACAAGTGATTTTGTCATGTTTACTAGGCTCTAAGGAACGCGTAAACGACATAAATTTGTTTTCTGCAAGTACCCTATTGAACAAGTATGCTTCATTGAATACTCTAATAACAATTCGGCTCTCAAGGTTGTTAAACAGATAGTTTTATTACTCAATGCGAAGACGAAGCAAGTTATTTTATCCACTCTATATTATCTCTATGTAACCGCTATTTTTACCCCGATCCCATCTTAAGTGCTGTCTGACCTATATTCTAGTTGTCATGTCAAGTACGTGTACATTTACTCTTACATTTAGCTTAGAGGAGATATACGATAGTGGAAGTAGAGGAACTTTATATCTTTAAAAATCCAATTATTTTTTTTCATGACCGATATGTAATCTTATTAAAGTGTATCTTGCCGACAACCAAGCAGAAGTAAAGTACTATTACGCATAAACCCTGGCAGACATCAGACGACAGTTGAATAGCTAGTAGTTAATAAACAATTATCCTAAAACGTAAAAAGTTTTTCTAAATGCGTACATGAAGTTTTTTCTCTTTGGATCCAAAAACCAACAATTCATAAGTACAGTGTGACTTGCACAAGTAAGCATGCACTTTGTGAATCACAATATATACGCATAATAGACGAACATTTGTTACAATATTATTGATCGCTTACTGAAACTGCTATCGTAAATTATAAAATGGAATATGGAAATTTGTGGTTCTTTTTCCTTACAATATTTTTATCGTTTTTCCATTTCTTGTTGATTGTTATTAAAACACTGTGGTTATTGTTTCATTATACTGAAAGAGCTTCAGAAACGTCACTGGGCTCGAATTTAGTATAACGCAACCATGAACGTCCTTGGGTTCCTTAGATTTGTCAATTTTTTGGTAAAAAATTTTAAAGATGCACGTATGTATTTAGCCAGAAAACATGAGAAAAATTCGTAGCAATGTCCAATGTAAAAGATAAAATTTGCATAAGGTACAAACTGCTAAAGAATGTAGAACTATTCATACAGCATATTATTTTACTGTCGGAGAATTTAATTGTTCAGATCTCAGAGCAACAGCTGAACATAGAGGTAGTAAACAACTAATTCTAATAGGCCAACATCTTTTCTTACGTTGTCATATCGACCACCAGATACGGCAATCATAATTGTTTACTATCGTCTTAATTGTATAGTATCCAGAAACATTCCATTCCACGTTAAAAAAGACGGTATTTTGATGGTTTAGAAATGATTACAGCAAAATCAATAGATATGTTGACCCCTACTGCGTTACTGCATGTTTCTTCATCATTAACGCAAATTCTGTCTTACATAAATTTTGAGGACCTGGCAACGCCTATGTAATTTTCCTGCGATTTGTTTACGGTAACCTCCGACTGTCAAACGTTTGTTTTGTTTGTGCGTCTTTTGTGCTTGGTCAGTAAAATCGAATTCGCGATTTGTTGGTAACTGTAGTGAAGCTTTACGGACTTGCTGTGCTATATTCGAGTGTAGTTTAACAGTTTTTCGAGATGGGACAGTGCAGAGCAGTGTTTGTAACATGGGTTGCATTGGAAGAATTTTCAGGTTAGTTGGCAATGTTTGGAGGCTGAAGTGTCAAAAGATGATGGCTTTGAGCACGCCATGCTGAAGTGGTTTGTTTACTACCTCCATGTTCAGTTGTTACTCTGAGGTTCAGATATTTAGACATCGAGCATTAAGACTTGGGAGAATGCATTCGGTCTACAAGTATGCGTCACGATATTAGCGAGACATGATTCGGTGCAACCCTGAACATTTACAACCTATCATCCTCTATCCAACTCACTTTACTGCTGGAGGGAATCGTCCCCTGGTGGTCCTGGGGCCCGGCAGTAGGGGCTTCTGCATGTAGCGCCCGTTGCAGGTCTAGCACCTACGTAAAGCCACAGTTACACTACGTCTTGCCACGACCACTATGTATATGAATGACTATCATGTGCGGATGTTCGGCCATGTGTGAGCGCGGCTTAAGGCTTTTGTGTACTGTGCGGATGTACCTACTTAATCGTTATGTCAAAGTAAAGTTGCTTTATTCTTCAAAATATACAGAATCACTCATAATTATCAGTATCATAAGAATTGGAAATCAGTTGCAAATATGCAAATGATCTGCATGCAGTGTTGCCAGCAGATCAAATTGAAATTCGCTACTGAGCCGCCTTGAATATCGCTAGGATATGGTATAATATAACCTTTCATTCAAAAATAGTGAGTACCCGATACATATTCTCGACACAGCATAGTAAACAACCAGCAGAATATCTGTGAGGATTTCCTATATAAAAATGGTTCCCACATGAATTTGACCTTCGGATTATTTCACGGATGTAAAATCTGGGTAGAGATGCGAAAATAAAAATATCGATACCGGTACCAATTCGATATTTTTTTCGCCAATGGAGGCGCGTTTGGTTCGTAATTCGGTTCGTAATTATTTTCGATACCGATACCGCTATAAAAGTATCGATATCAGCTTGGAATCGCTCAAAAAGTATCTAAGACAAAAATATTCGATATTAGTGCAGAAGTATTGATACATTTCAAGTATCGAAGTATTGTTAGCATCCCTACAAATAATCATCCAAAGTGGGGGATGCGCGTGTAATTGCCGCCAATCTGCAATATTGTGCTGATTGTTTACTATGTTGTGGTCTCGACACCAATACAAGACAGTCTGGGCAAAACCGAAAAGAAGAATAGACAAGCAGTAATCAGTGGCGAAAAAAAGATAGTAATAGAATGTTTCAAAAAGTCGCTACAAATCGGTTTATTTTGTTAAATCGCCGCTACGTCTCAATCAAATCAAATCAATCCACAGCTTGCATCCAGCCGGTGCCAAAAAAGGGATTCAAAACTGATCGGACCAACCACAGACCTATAGCTCTGCTTTCTGTAATCAGTAAAGTGACCTATAGCTCTGCTTTCTGTAATCAGTAAAGTGATGGAGAGATGCGTCAACCAAGAGCTCATTAAATACCTTGAGCTCCATCACTTAATCAACGACAGATAATATGGATTCCGACACCAAAGATCAACTGGAGATCTCCTGGCTTACGTCACACATGTGTGGAGCAAACTTATTCAGTTATTTGGCGAGGCTCACGTCGTTGCTCTCGATATTTCAAAGGCATTCCATCAACTGTGGCATGCAGCTTTCCTAAACAAGCTCCCATCTTATGGGCTCCCTGTTAAGCTTTGCGGTTGGCTCGCAGACTTCCTCTCAGGTCTGAAAATCTCTGTCGTGGTAGACGGCTTTTCCTCTTCTTTCCATAGCATCAATGCCGGGGTTCAGCAGGGATCGGTATTGGCTCCGACATTGTTTCTGCTTCACATTAATGATCTACTCTCTAGCACTACAAACCCAATCCACAGTTTTGTGGATGACAGTACGCTGCATGCAAGCATTATGAGCAATAGACCGATCTCTGTGGTCGAGCTGGAATGCAGAAGACTGGAAGTGGCAGCTTCACTTTCAAAGGATCTCGATACCATTACCGCTTGGGGGCTTACGAATATGGTTAAGTTTAATGCCTCCAAGACCCAGTATTTTGTACGCTATCAAACAAGAAGTGTCCAAGCCAACACCAGGTTCTAATGAACAATCAGGCTCTGCCAAGGAGTCACTCATTCAAGCTGTTAGGAGTCAACATTACAGAAAATCTGATCTGGTACGAACACGTCGCGTCAATTGCAACAGCTGCTGGTTAGAGCCAGAAAGTATTTCTCACCATGTAACCTCCTCACGCTATATAAAGCCCAGATAAGACCTTGCCTGGAGTATTGCTCTCATGTCTGGGGAGCTGCTGCCCCTACTACCCTGTCTATACTAGATGCCGTCCAGAGAAGGGCAATTCGACTAATTGGCGATCCGGCCTTAACGCGCCACCTTCAGTCACTTTCTCACCGGCGTGTTGTTGGTGACCTCTCACTCTTCTACCGATATTCCAACGGAATCTGCTCCTCTGAGCTATCCTCTATCGTTCCGCCGCTCACTGCTCCTATCAGATGTCCCCGTGCGACCGCTGCATCTCATCCTAAGACGGTCGTTCTTCATACATCAAGAACTGAGCGGTACAACCGCACATTTATTCCCAGGGTATCCAAGGCTTGGAATGGACTCCCAGAAGATGTATTTATTGGGCCTGCGGGTGTTGGCCCATTCAAATCTCGCGTTAACAAACTTCCCCTAACATAACCCTTCCACAGCAGCCGCGGTACTCTGGTATTTAGGCTCTGCCTGCACGGCCTGCCCAGTTATAAAAAAACCAGTACGTTAACAGTGCACTAGGCAAGCTAAAAAACAGCCTCGATAAAAATGGGTTAAATACTGTTTATTATGCCCTGGAGTATTCTCATATTTCATTTAATATTGTGAGCTACGCCATAGCAATTAAAGTACGAGAGTATTTTTCCGCAAAAAAGAATTATATGACTATTTTTTAGTACAGCTCGCTGAGAAACCTTTGTACCAACATTTATCAGGAAGAATTATATGATATTGCTCTGTAATTATATGCAACGCTGTCATATGTAAGAGCATATAAAATTGCTTTGAGAAAATGTATAGACCTACTTTCACACCACATACCACATGTATTGTGTAAGGCTTTCGTAGCCATGGTCTGGTGAACTGGACTTACTTCTCACACCACAATCGTGAGATGGCATATCGCAGTCGTATCTAAATTACAGGGTAATAGACATCCTAATTTGATAGATCACTAACTTAAAAAATGAAGTCAAGTTGATTGACTCAGTACTTCCCACACATTACGCTGATACCAGTTTATTATTTCCCCATAGCATGAAGCTTTAGTCTAAGATCCCTTGCAACCAAATAATCGCCAGAACCCCCTCCCCCTAAAATTGTCTTATGCCGCTAGGTCTTTCCTTGACAGGTCAATGGACAGCCTATTATCTATACTAAAAACTTCTCAGTTTTACAACCCCCCACCCCCCAACCACCTCACTTTCACCCCAACCCAAAAAACTGGTAGGAAATGATCAGGAACCCCTAAAACATCTAAAAACCGACTTTGAGTTGCTTTCATACTTGTCGCGTTCTTTGATTATTGCTACGCTGCCACTGACAAGATTTTTAACAAACATACGCGTTTTCTATTCTCACCACGGTAACAATATACTGTGTCAAAATTTCATTAGAATCAATTTAATAGTGTCCACGTTACAAAATACAAAACGATTTAAACCAATAAATTCTCGTATAGTATACAGAAAATTCTAAGTCCCTTAGTTTCCGTGATAGGCTAGGCAATGTTCGGATGGACCTAAAAAGGTGATTTGTGTCGCTAGATCTTCTTAGTGGACAGCCTATTATGCGTACAAGAAATTTTTTAATTTTTCAACCCCCAACCCCCCAACCACCCCAATTTCACCCCCATCCAAAAAATTGCAGAAAATGATCAGGAACCTCTAAAACGCTTAAAAACGAAGTTTGAGTTGTTTTTATATTTTTAGTTTTTTTATTGTTTCTGCGCCGCCACTGGCACGATTTATAAAAACCATACGCATTTTTCATCCTCGCCACGGTAGTAATACTGTGTCAAAATTCCATTAAAATCAATTGAACAGTTTCGTCGTTACATAATATAGAACGATCTAAAGCAATACTCGTATGTATATACATCGGAAAAAATTCTAAGTCCTTTAGTTTCTGTAATAGGCATAAGGCAATGTTCGGATAGACCTAAAAAAGTTATTTATGTCGCTAGGTCTTCCTTCACAGGTCAGTGGGTAGTCTATTTCGAATACAACAAATTTTTCAATTTTACAACCCCCCACCCCCCAACCACCCCAATTTCACCCCCACCCAAAAAAAAGTAGAAAATGATCAGGGACCCCTAAAACGCCTAAAAACGAAGTTTCAGCAATATTTAATTTTTTTTGTTTTTTGCTAATTACTCCGCCGCCTATGGACCGATTTTCAAAATTATAGGAACATTACCTCCTACGACCCCGCAGCATACCGCTGCCCAAATTTCATCACGATCCATGCAGCGGTTGCTGAGATTACGAGGGTAGAAAAACGCGACAGACAGACAGACAGACAGACAGACCGACAGACCGACAGACAGACCGACAGACAGACCGACGGAAATGAGTGACGTGGATTTTCGTTATGTACACATCATAAAACGCCCAAAAAGTGTATTATCTCAAAATCGAAAATTTTCGCGATCACAATACTCCCCTCACCTATCGGTGTGGGAAGTAAAAGTGGAACAAAAATGAGGCCCTACTAATAGTTTATACACATAAAAAGAAGAATGTTGAACTAATACTGCCAAAAGTCTATTAGAACCTCTAATAATTTTTCCTTTTTGGATTAAGTTCAATGAGGAAGTTTCCATTTTTTCAAATTTTATTTAATCAGATAGTCCTAAAGAGTTAGAGAACAACGGCGAAAAAATTTTGTAATTATCTCCATTAATAGAAAAGTTATAGTCCTTCAAAGTTTGAATTGCAGTATCCTCCGCGCGAAGCCGCTGTGACGTCACACGTCACACGACACAACGCAAGCCTGTGTATGCCCTGTCGAGGATGCTGCTCCCGCAAGCCACCGCGCCGCCGCCGGCCTCCTCGTTCATGTTGTTATTCCTTGTTTTCAGTAGGGTAGGCGACGCCGACGGTGACAAAATGATACACTGCAGTTTATTGGTACTCGTATTATTAGAATATGTCTAGCAGACCGAGAAACTATAAATATTGCATTGTACTCAGGTGTACTAACACCACCATAAAAACACCAAACAAATATTTCAATGGATAGCCTATTATGAATACAAAAAATTGAGTTTTATGACCCCCCACCCCCCAACTATCCCAATTTCACCCCCTTCCAAAAAAGTAGAAAATGATCACGAAATCCCTAAAACGCCTAAAAACGAAGTTTGAGCTGTTTCTATATTTTTAGTTTTTCTATTATTGCTGCGCTGCCGCTGACACGATTTTCAAAAATCATAAAGATCTTCCATCCTCGCAGCGGTAGTAATACTGTGTGAAAATTTAATTGAAATCAATTTAATAGTTTTCTAGTTACACCATACAGAATGATCAGAAGCAATACTCTCGCATGTATACATCAGAAAATTGTAAGTCCCTTACCTAAAAAAGTGTATTATGACGCTAGGCCTTTCTTTCACAGGTTAGTGGACGGACTGTTATGAATACAATAATTTTGCAGTTTTACAACCCCCCACCCTCAACCACCCCAATATCACCTCTATACCCAAAAAAAGTAGAAAATGATCAGGAACCTCTAAGACGCCTAAAAACAAAGTTTGAGGAATATTTAAAATTTTTGGTTTTTTGCTAATTACTCCACCGCCCATGCACCGATTTTCAAACTTATAGGCACATTACCTATTACTACCCCCACAGCATATCGCTGCCCAAATTTCATAACAATCCATGCAGCGGTTACTGAGATTACGTGGCTAGAAAAACGCGTACAGACAGACCGACAGACGGATAGACCGACGGAAATGAGTTGTGTGGATTTCCGTTATGTAGTTTAGGAAGATTACTAGAATCACCACGAACGTAACCTTCCTCCATACTTCAAAAATATACTGGCATCTGCCCGTTACAACAAACACTCCGCCGTTCCACTAAAGTCTAAATGTCGCACACCGTACAGCGCAGCGTATGCATAGCGGAGTCCCTTCTCCCGACTGTGGCTGCAGCGAACGATTCATGTGATGTGACGTCATACGGCAATTCACCGCCGCGGTCGCTTTACGCAAATATAAAATTGAATAACTCTGCCGTTTTTTGGAATATTCAAATGATTTTTTCAACATTCTTCAAGTGAAGAAATAGACTATCAGATAATAATGAATTTTCCAAATTTTATTTTTTAGGAAACTTCTCCATATTAATATCGCAATCAGAGATTGATGTTGACAGACAAACTTTATTTCCACCGACTTTTTGAAATATAATGCCTCTGTACTGTGCCTCCACTTACTTTTTGCAGTAGTGCCAGTAAAATCTCTAATAAAATTTGATTCAAATACATATTTATTTCAGAAAAAATGTATGTAACATGTGCAAAAAGGATATCAATAATTTTTTGGTAAAAAAAATTAAAAGATGTCAAGCCCTTGGATCGAACCTGAGCATTGTAGGGTGGAAAGCTGAACCCTTAGCCGTTGAGACACCATGGCCCCAAAAAAGCTATTTCAACAAAATAGACCGTGTCCCAGGAAGAATCCAAAAGCCTGAAAGGATGATTTCTGGCACCGACTTATGATATAATATGTTTAAATTATATGCTTATTGTTAATAGCAAAAAAGTTGCAATTCCCTTGATAATATTTAATATTAATTTAATTTAATATTTATTGTAAACAATTGACAAAAACATTCAAAATACCCGTTAATGTGATCCGACCTTCTCCGTTTTTGCAAGGAATTTTCTGACTGCATGCAATACAATACCCCAAACTCCCACTGCCAATTCGAACATCATGCCAATACAATTTTAGTAAAACATGCATAATCATTTACACTTGCGCTTTTAAGATTCTTCATAAATATCACTTCAATGTCACTGTATTGAAATATGACGAACAAAGCAACTTTACCGTGAATATGCATTTATCTAACCTCCGTTATTGTGTTCTACTACTACTATAGATATACATATAAAAATACAGAATAATCCCACTAGTTATCATTGGATACATATACTTCTTAGTGCTTCATAAAATATAACCTACATCTAAGGTTAAAAAATATTAGAAATCGTATGGCACGAATAAAGAATTTGATAAATGTTATTAAAATGTGTATAATGTACAAATGTTAACAAAAATAATGCGTCAATCTAAGTTCAGAGTTTTGAGAATAACACAGAAAGTAGAAGTAAAATATCTTTCTTTAGGATGGTATTTTGACTTGACCCATTATTTTTATTCATTTATCGTACAGGTACATGCAGTACAAACTGTCTAAACACCTCTCGACATTCCATTTTCCACAAAATGCTATTATATTTTATCAAGTATATAATGTGGAAGTGTTGATTACCTTCATTATTAATTTCTAGCTAATTAGAACTTTTCTGAGAAAAAAATATAACTGAACCCTTAGCGCAAAAGAAAATAAAGATATAATAAACGTTCTTTATGTAAAAACAGTTGAGCTGATGGTACAGAAAACAAAAAAAGTAGTAAACCATTTACGAGGGTTGCTCTATATCTCCGTCAATCCACCAGTACGTAGACAGCTGATTCACGCTTATTAGCGATCATCAGTGCGCCATAGGTCGATTGACGGAAATAGAGAGCATCAGGTCTTTCATGTTTACCAAACATGTGAAACATGTGTGAGCAGACGACAGAAAGGTTCTGCCGGTGAGCCATCTGGTACCCGAAAATAACGGCAATCAAGGAAAATCGCTGCTAACAGCAGCAGACTTTTTGGTGGAACGACACGGCTCGTCTGCTTTAGCCACCAGAGAGCGCGTGTTCTATATGCTACGCATATTAAAGTCGATATACGGGGGTAGCTGTATATCTCCGTCAATCCATCAGTACGCAGACAGCTGTTTCACGCTTATTAGCGATCATCAGTGCGCCATAGATACAGAGCAGCCCTCGTATATCGACTTTAATGTGCGTAGCATATAGAACCCGCGCTCTCTGGTGGCTAAAGCGGACGAGCCGTTCCACTGAAAGTCTGCTGCTGTTAGCAGATTTTCTTTGGTTGCCGTTACCTTCGGGTACCAGATGGCGCACCGGCAGAACCTTTCTGTCGTTTGCTCAGTAAACCATTTATTCGAAAACTTTTCCTGACTACTAGTTCTATATACGAAAAGATGGGAAAATAGTAGCAAACAATTGACACTTAACACATTAAAAGAATGCAAATTTTTTCAACCAGTTTAATTTAGGCCATCGGAGAATGGTTGAATTTAGCAAAAGACCCTCGCTTCATCTGAGAAAATAAGATTTTGATTCCTACCGCAGTACTGAGTAGGATAACAATTAGTGAAAATCACGGGGGGCGTGCAAATATTGCATTTAGGCCCGATTTTATCAACACGGGTATTTAACAAAGACTTTGACAAAGCTTTTCTATTGGATGTTATTTAGCAAAAGCTTTCTATTGGGTATTGAGGGCTATGTTAATAAGTATCATCCAATAGTATCTTATCAATATTGGAAACAAAACGTCAAAGCTGGATGACACTTTTGTCAAAAATATTTTAGAATTCATGGATCAAAATCATAGCAGGATATCAGAACAAAGCGATTAATTTATTTGTATTTTATATACTACTTGCAAACTGCGATAATTTGTGACAGAATCATAGTACCTAGTATCAATCACAGCAACTACCTTATTTAATAATTACAAATCCCACCTCCGTCAGTCAGATGGATTATAGAAAAAAATATACATACTTTTATGAAGAATCAATCCTTTATTGACTGGATGCATGTTTGTTATAGACCATCTTACAGAAATATTCACAGAGGATCTAAAGATGCAGCATTTATAATATAAAATATAAGGTTATACGCAGTTAAATAATGAGCTTTGCCGTTCTGGATAGGCAACCAGTAATGCACGTGTACGCTTGGAAAATGGCTTGCCTAACAGTTAAATCGTTTAACTTTTGAAATGTAAAAAAGTGCTATGTTTACCCCCTTTAACTATAAAACAAAAATATATTGCATGTATTTATAATTATTATCGATAGTAAATTGTTTTATCCAAATAATGCAATGAGTGAATTTCTTGTCATCATATCATTTGAGCAGCATGAAACCAGCGATCAAATGGAAATGGAATCTGGAACCTGATTGGCTGAGATTAGCAATTGCTAAACTTTTGATTAAACAAGAAAATGCAATTTTTCACCCACCTAGGGTCGAAAATCAGACTGGAAAAGATGCTAGATGATTTACAATGCTCGATTGTATATAAAGTATGTCATTTTTGAGCTTTTTGAGGTCAACTTCAAGAGAAATCAATAATTTTCAGAGTACTTTGACAGATGCATGTTCTTGAAAGGGCTGCTCTGATTGGTCAAAGTCTTTGTTAAATTGCGCATGTTGATAAAATCGGGCCTTAATATACTAATTTGATACATTCCATTTAACGAGTGAGTGAGAAACTGAATTAGATGACGAGCCAATAGCGCAATTTAGCATTTCAGATATTCCAATAATGCTGTCAATAGATATATTGCACCAATTAGCCTCAATAACCTGTAATAACTATCTTTTAACTCTTTGAAAATGTTACAATACAATCGTGATTGAAATTTGATATTTTTTTTTTGTTAAATATTTTCCATTTGAATATGTATTTTACTGGATTATAATGTAAGTTAACGACAGAGATATTTTCGAAGCCCAACTAAAAGTAAAATAACCTTGCCAGCAGATATCCATCAGTCTACTTCAATTTCAACATAACGGCTAATTTGAAATCAGGCCTAAAATTGTTGTGGCACTCAGTATTGAATTTGTTTTTTTTTTAACAAAAAGCAGAATACTCAAATGTCAATTTACTTATACGAAAACTACAGCCCTCAAATTAAAAATTGGTAAGCAACATGTAGAACGCGGTTTGTTTTGTGTTAGAATAGTCATGCCAGAAATGTTTTAAACTGACAGGGCGAGTATAGTAGAATTCCATGTGTCATTTATACAAAACATTATTATTCCTTGTGGATTAGCATAGGATCTATAATGCGGAGAAGGTAAATTCATTAAAATGATCGTGATTATTTTTTGCTATGCACTTTTAGTAGAGTGAGTATTTTAGACAGTTTGCTCAGCATATAACAACCATGCCGTAATTGAATCACCGCACATATACAAACTCCGAATTTTTCTATAAAGCACTAACAAGCTACCTTCAGGGTAAGAAAGACTGCAGAGGAAAAATAAAGTAGAGTAAAAGCAGTAAGTTGAGGGCACTTACCACAACACTTTTTTCTAAAAACTCTTGTCTACTTACTGGTTAAGTGTATGTGTGAGGAGGGATAGAGCAACACTTACCGCATCCTAAAATGCAAACAACACCAGTCATGCACAATCTGACAACGTCGAAAATCAAAAACAAATATAGGTCAAAATAATGCAACGTGCCACAAGCATTATACAGGGTGAGTCAAGCTCAACGCCTCGGACTCTTGTGACCAAACGATACTACTTTTCAAAAATCGACCTTGCAAGTGTCTGTAGGTTGAGTTGGGCTACATTTTAAAAATAATGACTTTCATACAAGGGTGTCTAATAAAAGCGTGACGTATCGAAGTTATGTTTTTTTAAATGGAACACCCTATATATTATTGCATATTTAGATTCCCGGGTGAATTTTAGTGTGACTTTATGTATCACACATGGGACTTTAAGCGAGCCGTTTAGGTGCAAATCACAATTTTGGGTATAGGTAGATGTCAGAAAAAAATTGAATATCGCAGCTATTATAAATCTTAGAGGGCTGTGACTTTGCCGTGTTACTAACCATGAAATGTATCAGCTTACGTTAGACGGTCGAGTTCGAATTACATTTGTACTTGGAGAAATCGGTAGATCAATTAAGGAAACTTCAATCAAAGGTAACTTGATTTTTTCAAATGGGAATGCATAATTTTTTTTTATACGATCAAATGTGCAATTTGATAGGCTTTCTGATTATATCAGGTTGTGAATATCAATCTATGGTAGTTTTTATTAATTTTCGAGATTTCAATCAAATCAGTGTTTTTCAAATTCCCTACCTATAAACAAACTAGCAGGCCATGAAATATAAACAAAATCGTATTCAGATGGAAGGAAACAACTTAGCAAAAAGATCTAGCAGAACTAGAGTAGAAGAACAAGATTATAAAAATTCCCTACAACAAATCAACTCTAACCAGAAACAACGGCGGTAACATGTCTAAGGTTAAAGAGAAGCTGGAGTACGACATAAATGGATAATTTTTACAGCCTACTAGCGACTGCAATGTACTAGAGATTAAAAATTTCCAAAATCACTAAACACTCTGAAATGAAAGCAAAACTTTCAGCGATCGTTGCCGTCAGTCTAATATCTTCAGAACGCAATTTCACATTTAATGGTATAAAACAGTAGTCATTTCCGTCAAAGTCAAAAGTAATGATACTTCTCACTGTCGTCCTTTAAATTTTTCAGTAGCTATTAGCAAGGTCGCAAAAAAGGAATACTGACAAATCACATTTTAATTTTCTGCCAGGTAAATTATGATTAATAATTTTAGCAGATTTTTAATTTATTCTTTATTTTCGGCGATCTTGCTTATGATATTGAAAAATTTGCAGAACTCCAGTCAGAGGTATCGGTTACTATTTTTTTAAATCATGAAATGTGAAATTTTATTCTGAAGCTATTAAACTGCCAGCAACATTACGTGGTAGATTTCCTTTCATTTCAAAATTCACAATGGTTCACAATGTCAATCTTTAAAATATTGTAGTAGCCGGTATGCTGTGAAAAATACCCATTTCTGTCGTACTCCAGCTGCTTTTTGACCTTAGATGTGTTATGTCTGCTATTTCTGGTTCTGGTCATTTTATAACTTTGTCCCTTTATTTTAGTTCGTCCGTAACTATCTGCTAAATAAGTTGTTTTGTTCCATTTGAACAGTTTTTTGTTTATATTTCATGGCCTGATAAGTTGCTTATAGACAGGAAAATAGAAAAACACTGGTTTTACTGAAAATTTCAAATTAAATCAAAACTACCAGAGATTGATATTTACAACCGCATATCATTAGAAAGCTTATCAAATTGCACATTTGATGGTATAAAAAAATTGTGCATTCCCATTTGAAAAAATCAAGTTACCTTTGATTGGAGTTTACTTAATTGATCTACCGATTTCTCCAAGTACAAATGTAATTCGAACTCGACCGTCTAACGTAAGCTGACACATTCCATGCTTAGTAACACGGCAAGGTCACAGCCCTCTAGGATTTATAATAGCTGCGATATTCAATTTTTTTCTGACATCTACCTATACACAAAATTGTGATTTGCACCTAAACGGTTCGCTTAAAGTCTCATGTGTGATACATAAAGTCACACTAAAATGCACCCGGGAATCTAAATATGCAATAATATACAGGGTACATAACATTGTCACGCTTTTATTAGACACCCTGTATAAAAGTCATTATTTTTAAAATATAGTCCAACTCGACCTACATACACTCGCAAAGTCGATTTTACGAAAAGTGGTATCGTTTGGTCACAAGAGCCCGAGGCGTTGAGCTTGACTCACCCTGTATGTATTTTACAGGGTGTAATAAAGCAGGCGGTGGGATTTTGAAGAAACATGCTGTCAAACTGAAAGTTATTATTATACAGAAACATATCTTTGTCATATGTTTATATAAGAATTTTTGATACTGATGTAGAAAATTTAAGAACATGATGCCCAGTATTAGGCTATAGACTTCCTTGACCACTTTACTTCAGCTATTTATCTGACTCAGTAATTAATTAACTGCATATGTAGTCTAAAAAGGGACTAAATTTATTAGATTAAATTATACATGCATATAGTATAATAATGTAATCATTTGGTTAAAATTTTATCACTGTTTTTTTGCGCAAGGAATAATAACAATTAGATATGGTTAAATAATCTAACTTGTTTCTTATATGATTTGATTGAACGGTTCATACTAACAAAATCAATAACCAAGAAAAACAGATAATGAGTTGTGGATAAAAATAAGCTTAATTGCATACATAAGTAGGCAGCAAACAATTGAGAAAGGCAAATGTTAGTGCGTTGTGCAGGAGCACAGATTAAAACCGCTCGTGTGACAGATTACTTCATTTCAGAGTTGGTAAATTCTTATTTGAAAATTATCACTGAAATAACATTAACTATAGACAATTTCCAAATTGTAATAAATAGTTTATCGAGGTAGTAAGGTCTTTAAAGATAGCGTTCGGTCCTATCATCTTACAATATTTATATAAACCTTTTTTATCCTCACAAGTAATACGAAATTTATTCTAGCATCAATGATTCCAGCCTTCACAACCTATATGGTGAATGTGCTGATAATACAACCAATACAGTCGACCAAAACAAAATAGCCGATGCTCATAATCGGAGGAGCATATTTACTGCAATAATCGCAGCAGTGTTTATTAAACGTATTCCACTACTCTGACTATCCACTCGTCACATATACCTCTTGCCTACAACTTTTGAATACAGCTTTTTTCGCGGTACTAAAAACTCTCGCTTTAGATACGAAGGACTAAGGACTTATCAGTCACTTTTTTCTTCGATATATTCTTTTGTTTGAAAACTTGGCTTTCAAAAATATGAAATAGGTAATGCTGGCATATTAATATAACCTTTAAAAACATCTTCAGACTACTTGGGTTTAATACAAGACATATACAGGGTGGTCCAATAAGCACGCGGTGCTCCCTAGCGGCCATACCGTTCGAACTAGATGAAAATGTTTTGAATAAAAAACGTTTCTTTTCAAACGGTCTACATTTAGAAAATAGTTTCAAAGATGGCGGACTTGCGGATATACCGGAAGTAGGCATCGACTTCCTTATTTTAAATGGAACACCCTGTATATTATCACGTTTTTGAATTCAGCATCAATTTTTAGGTCCAGTTTGTTAATCATTGTTTATGTCTAAGAGGCTTATTTTCGGAGTTATTCTTCAATTTTTACAAAATTTGACGTTTGTAGTACTTTACAAGAAACGTTAATATCTCGGAAACTAAACACGATAGAAAGATGCGGTTTTCGGTTTTGAAATAAAGTAAGATCGTTGTTTCAAAAGAACATTAAATCAATAGACTAGCAGTTTTCAATTTTGAAAAGTTAAAAACGTTAAAAAACGCAATAATTACAAAACCGTAAATATCTTGAAAACCATCAAAGATAGAACCACATGAGCTTAGATAAAAGTGAAGGAGAATTTAATTTCGCAGCCACCTATGTGAAACTTATGATACCATCCCATTTGAAAAATAAACGTTTTTAACTTTTCAAATTTGAAAATTGCTAGTCTATTGATTTAATTAATGTTCTTCTTAAACAACGATCTTACTGAAACACAAATACGTTCCTTGGTTGTTTCAAAACCGAAAACCGCATCTTTCTATCGCGTTTAGTTTCCAAGATATTAACGTTTCTGGTAAAGAACTAAAACGTCAAATTTTGTAAAAATTGCTGAATAACTCTGAAAATAGGCTTCGTAGACATAAATAATGATTAACAAACTGGACCTAAAAGCCGATGCTGAATTCAAAAACGTAATAATATACAGGGTGTTCCATTTAAAATAAGGAAGTTGATGCCTACTTCCGGTATATCCGGAAGTCCGCCATCTTTGAAATTATTTTCTGAATTTAGAGCATTTGAAAAGAAAAGGTTGTTATTTGAAATATTTTTGTCTAATTTAAACGGTATGGCCGCTAGGGAGCACCGCGCCCTTATTGGACCACCCTGTATAGATAAAATGAAATCATCAATATATTTTTCCGAATACCTGTCGTATTTAATTAATGACAGCAACTCCGTCATAAGCCGGCAGTTCATAGATCCCAAAGTACGGAATGATAACAAAAAATACAGCATTTATATTCAATTCAGCATAATTGTTTTCAATGAAGTGCAGTTAGTAATAAATACGATATTATATGTCAACTTGATATCAACACATTGATCAGAAATATAAGAATATGTTATGGAAGTTCTGTTTAAGGTATGAACTTAGCGTCAAGTATGAATATGTTCCTGAAATCCTTCTTCACATTTTGTAACTATTTTACTCAGATACTGGTAATAACTGGATACAAAATAACCTCATACTGTCAGTGGCGTATATAAGGGGGGGGGGGGGGGGCGAAACCAGCTACGCAGTTTTGACGTCTGGAAGAGGCTGAAGTTAGGATTATAGTACGCTAATATTATCACATTGTTGGACACTCTGCTAGCGGGAGGCTTCGTAATATGGCACCTCAAAACATTTACATTTTTTTGCGCTTGTAACATGATTTGCGTTATCAAAATATTTTAGGGGTGTTCATTTTTGATTTTTTTTCATTTTTGAGGATTTTGGTGACAATAAAAAAGACGGCTATATCCGTCGTGTCATGTCACAGCAGACTTTATGTTCTAGAATTAAAACCACGGCTATAGCCGTCTGATCAGTGTAATCGTAAAACACATCTTGTGGGAAGAAAAGGACAATTTTCGAGACAAAAGCTAAAACAAAAACAACATTTTATTGTATCAAATTTATAAACAAAAACGCATCTCTCAGAATATAGACGATATAAAAACAAAAAATCAAATTTATTAGCAAACTGAGGTATCCCCGAACAAAACAGAATTTAGGCACAAATTTATGTTTGACGCCACTCTTCAAAGCGGTCTGGACACAAAGCAGGTTTATTTTCACAACCCTTGCATCTATAGCTAGTTTCTTAGCATTTTCCAGACTTGAAACATTGTCTGCATCTAAGAAAATATTATTTTATTTTATGATCCTCTGGTAGGGGCAGCTTCTCTGGAAAATGTCTCACACGTGCTTCTAATTTTGTATTGATATGAAACAATATATTCTATATGTATAATAGGTGGACGACGAATATCTGTTTAGGATGAAAACATCTGGTTACCTACCTCCCACTCAGTACTGAAAACAGGAAAATCAAACAAAAACACACTTGCAATATGGCATCTATACAGGTGGTCAATGCATCACATTGGAGGTTATGGACGGTTATAGCCGTCGTGCCGTTTACCCATGCACCTTAAAACATGAATAGTTGGGATAGCGTGTAGTGGGTTAGAATTTGGCAATTTCAGAAATGACGAGCTTCACGTTACGGCACTAACATTGCTTAACAAGCAAGTATACCGACATTCTGACGGTCGTCGCCATTCTGCCGTAACAAGCAGATAACTTTTAGACTGATATAGCCATCGTGACGTATCACGATCACTCCCTGCAGACGGCTATAGCCGTTGCGTCCAACAACATGTTATATCGTATGAAAATTTTTCCGATGCCCCCCCCCGAAATCAATTTCTATATACGCCACTGAGAGCTGTTTCCTTGAATGAATGAATAAGGACCAGAGGCTATCCAGCACGGAATGTGGCTGGTGCATAGGCCACACGATGGGCCCTTTTGCTCCTCTATCCGCGCTAGTTCCTAAGACCTGCCCTTTTGGCAAAGGCAAGTACATTCTTAGGTCCTATCCGTTTTATCTCTATTGGTTCCAAGGTTCTTGAGCCCAGCATAGTCTGCCTGTGATAACCCAGGGTTTCACAGCGACACAAGATGTGTGCCGAGGATTCTTCCTCTTCACCACACCACGTGCACGTTGGGTCGTTGACCACCCTCATCACAAACAAGTGACGCCTGAAGGTGTTGTGACCCGTTAATAAGCCTACTAGCAATCTCAAGTTACTCCTATCCAGAGAGAGACAAAATCGTCCTATTCTCTCTGCAGGCCCTGCTAATAGCTCCCGAGCCTGACGGAGATGACCAGAGATGTTATTCCATCTCAGAGAGTGTTGATTCTGGATCCACTCTCCTGTTTCCTTAGCTGACAGTGTCCACTAACAGCACCAATCGAAATTTGACTATTGCAGTCACTCCCATCGATATTAAAGAGATAGTTTTTAAAAGCCCAAGTTTGCCATCGGCAAATCTGACTCGATTAAACCTTCGGAATAGCAATGAAATGAAATAACTGACAAAAAAACATTTTAATTACAGCTTTAATTAATCGGTAATAAAAATTGCGTACCTCGAGAATAGCACAGCCAGCGGTATATTCAATTTTCAGTTCGTTATTTTACATCAAAGCGCTGGTCAAATACAGCCGATGCCGATCTCTGTTAATTTTATATACACTTCATATGGATTCATTACTGACTTTTATTTATTTTCAAAACGATGTTTGCCATTTTTTTGTTTCATTTAATTGATGTACACATGAGAAGCAAACAGACAAGTAACTAATTTTATGCAACGAAAACGCTGTTCACTCAGTTATATTGGGAAAATGTTTGAGAAACAAAGAAACCTGCAAATTTGTTGCAGTACATTAAAACAAATTAAATCTTGTTTTCATTCTTACTATTATGCATGTCTTTTCCCATGTCCCAGAATTTCCTTGACATGTGATATTGTCTTAACACAAAACGGTGACAGCAAGAACTGAGTCGCAATTTTGAAAGTACTTTAGGGCCTATAATACCACATTCCAAACATTTTTTTGGACGTCACCCCGAAAACTCACCTCTAACTATATTATTTAGAATCTTGTGGTCCCTTTGATGTTACATGCATACCCGTAATATAAATAAAATAAGAATATGTTTGATGCCTAATATTTTTGCAAAAAACGGATAAAAAGGTTTTTTGAGGGTGAATGACGTGGTTTCGAAATAAATGTTTTTTCATCCTTTTTACATCCCATACCGATAGGTGAAGGGAGTATGGGCTAATTTACCATTTTTCTTGGAATAGTCTCTGGATAGTTTTCGACGAGACCAACACATACAATTTTTTTTAGAATTTTTACGACCTTATTAAGGCAAAAAGCAAAAAAAAGGTCGAAAAACTGCAGAATGACGTCACGGACCCCCTAATGAAGTTTGGCAACGCCGAAAGCTCAGTTTGGTTCTAATTGCGGCGCTTACGTTTAGCTGTCGTGTTCTGTGAACGCTAAATAAGCCGTTCCATGTTCCATGATCGATGACATTGACAGTAGTCTGTTGTCTGTCTGACAGTGATATATACTGGGTGTGTTCAACGGGACCTAGCGCAAAAGCGCTAGCATGGAAGCGCTTGCAGGCGCTAGGAGTGACCGTTGAACAACTTTCCTTTTGACGTGATAAAACTGTCATATCCATCTCCATATTTCAATATTTATTATCCGTAGTGTCAAAAACCTAGGCTATAAATCACAAATCCTAATATTAAATTGAGACTATACAAAAGTAACAGCTTCCCTCAGAACTACAAATAACTTTTTTCTAGTTCTGTGCCGCTTCGCTAACCAAATAGCGCTTTCTAAAAGCGCTAACCAAGCTGACTGGCGCTTTTTGACAGCTTGTCGTTCATCGGTTAGTTAGCGCAAAGCGCCCACAAGCGCTTATGTCCGCTAAGTCCCGTTGAACACAGCCACTGATAACGTATGACTGATAAGCATTCAACGATAACCTCAAATCTAAATATGACAATTTTTTGGCGATGTCACTGATCACAGGTAACAATACAGCGATGCCAGATGCTTGAGGTCCCTATGTACGAGGGACGATTATTTTACAATGTCTATTTATAATTCAGCAATTCATTGAATTTATCGCTCACATAAAACTACACTTACATATGGCACTAGTTAAATACTTAAATCATTAATGTGCATACGGTAGAAGCCTGTATTTTGAGAGGGATATGTTTAAAACGCCTACGTATTTCCAATAGAATTTACCGACCATCCTTGTATACGGTGGCGGCAGTGACGTCACTAGCCCCATAATTTGAATTTCAAACTCAAAATTTGCTAAAACTAGATGTATAAAAATTCTGAAAAAAATTGTATGAACGTACATTCCCGTCAATTTTCCAATTCTCTTGAAAAAAATGTATTTTTTATGTGAATAAATTAGCCCATTGTGATGATAAAATTTTCGATTTTGAAATAATACTCTTTTTGGGCGGTTTATATCGGTTGATATTAATGACATGATAGAGAAAGCATCCAGTATATAAAATTAGGAAATACTTGGTTTTATGACATCTCGCTCATATCAACCATGCATAAGTAAAGTAGATTCTAAATTTCAGAATATTTTAATCTTGTTCTGCATATAGAATTGCTAATACGAGTTTCATAGGAAAGCGAAAAAAAAATGAGAAAAAACTGTTTTTACCCTATTAATATTTAGTTACGAACAAAATCTTATCCTTTCAATTTCATCCCTCCTTGGCAGATTTGATGAAATATAAAGTATATATTCTAGTGGCTCTTTTATATGTATACATACATATATCTGGCAAAATTTTATAAAGCTTAAATGTTTTGCAGCAGATTTATTTTGAGATTTTCGGCACTATACGTCTATAGCTGGATTTTTGATTCAACGAATATATGAATTTTTCTTGTAATGGAATGTAAAAGAATAAAGCTCTAAGCTAAATCATTGTTGAAGCCAATAACTATAGCAAGACACGTGAAGACCGAATTCAGCTGAATTACTACAGATTGCTCCTATAAATCTCTTTCCAGACTAGGAGCACAATGACATTGTAAAACACTTTCTCTCTCTATGACAAAGGTTTGCCAAGTCTTCCGAGGATAATAAAGGATGTTCTTACACTAGCCAGACTGAGTGGTCTAGCTTGGAGGAATGCGAAAAAATATACAGACAAAATTACATTAATAAATAATAAAAACACGCGTATGAAAATTACGTACACAATTTGTAGTCATTGAATTCATGTTGTATACGTTTTTTTATGAGCGACCTTATGATAAAGGATTTTAACAACTTACAAGTGCAGTATAGAGACATGTCAAATCTAACTTTAGTCTGTCAGATAGGTAGCCATGGTCAATAAACGGATATAGTGATGTCACATTGCTATTACTAAACTCATAGTCAATAATTCTTCAAAATACGAAAATTCGCTGAATTGTTTTGATTTAGTTAGAATTGTATTGAGAAAATTCTATTATAAATTCTCCGTATAATATAAAGGTACCTTTAGATTTAGGATAAACAAAAACATGCAATCTTGAATATAAATGCTGTATAATATGTGTACGTACCTAAACTAATGGACAACAGTTGTTATACTATATCAATATCACCAACTACCTAGTCCCTAAGAATTGGTTGAGATATACAGGGTGAGTTTTTAGTACCGGTTCGGTCGATAACTCCACTACTGTAGAAGATAGCGAAAAAAGTTGCATATAAAAGTTGTAGCCACGGATTTGCTCCTTGCTCAGAAAATATTTTAATTTATACAGGATGATCCATAACTACGTGACGATGCAAACATGCATTTTTTAATTGAGACACCCTATATATTTTCCCTTATTCAAATTCTAATAATGATTCCCGTTCTTCCAATATAGGTATTGTTACATTATACAGGGTATTGCAAAAGTTATGACCATTTTTATATCCAAATGGCTGTCAACTATAGTATATCAAAAAATGATGAATCAAAAATCATTTTTTTACACGGATGGATAAAAAATATTCTCTAGTTTTACAATCGGCTAAAAAGAAAGCCCGCGACGCATATTCGTATACAGGGTGATGTAGAATGCAAAATCAAGATTTTCTGTTTTTTTTTTAAATGTATTATGTAATCCCCAATATTTTATTATACCAAAGAATTGCTTTTAATATGCTCTTTCATCTTTGTATAGCACTTGTGATGGCTGCATTTATTAGTTTCTGAGATATTTGGATTTTTCTACAAATTTTAAATATACTTCCTATTTGTTTACTAAAATTTATTTATTTTGAGAAAATACTATCAAATTTTATTTTTGCTCAACAAACAACTAAAATATAAGGCCATAATAGTACTTGATCAAGTCAAAACACTGAATTAACGAGAGAGTATAGGTCAGGTGTGCTGAGAAAACAATTTTATAGATGTCACGCATAATTATCAAGCAGATCTATCAGGTAGGCTATGAAATATTAAACGACAGAGTCAAATAAAACGATTCTTTAATCTTTCAAACGCATTAGTTTTAGAGTGCCTCCGTTCTGGATATTGCTGTTCATAGTTGATATATTCTAGAGGCAAGTAGGGAATTTCTCAAAGATTCTCCCAAATACCCTCAATGGGAAAATTAATTTTTAAAGCTGGTTTTCACACAGTATGGAATTATTGAGCAGGTTATGAAAACTGTCAATTTTTCAAAGCCTACCTGATAAATCTGCTTGATAATTATGCATCACGCCTACAAAATTGTTTCCTCAACATACTTGATTTTGTTATGTCGATGATTTAGGGCTTTGACTTCATCAAACACTATCATGACCTTATCATTTAGTTTTTTGTTAAATAAAAAACAAATTCGATAGTACTTTCTCAAAATAAATAATTTCAGTACACAAATAGAAGCTATATTATAAATTTACCGAAAAATCGAAATATCTGGGAAACTGATGGACGTAGGTACAATAAGTGCTATACTAAAAGCAATTTTTGGTATAATAAAATATTGGGCGATGCATTTAAAAAAAAGAAAAATTCTGGATTTTGCATTCTACATCACCCTGTATACGAATATGCGTCGCGGGCTTTTTTTTATAGCCGATTTTGAAACTAGAGGATATTTTTAATCTTTTCATGTGAAAAAATAATTTTTGATTCATTACTTCTAATATACAGTACATTCGTTTGACAGCGATTTGGATATAAAAATGGTCATAACTTTTGAAACACCCTGTATAATGTTATAACACCTTATATTGTGAGAAGAGAAATTATTAGCAGAATCTAAAAATGGGATAATATATAGGGTGTCTCATTTAAAAAAAATATATCTTTGCATCACCACGTAGTTATGGATCACCCTGTATAAATCAAAATATTTTCTGAGCAAGGAGCATATCCGTGGCTACAACTTTTATGTACAACTTTTTTTCGCTATCTTCTACAGTAGTAGAGTTCTCGACCGAGCCGGTACTAAAAACTCACCCTGCATCTCAGATAGGAATTCAAGAAACAGCAAGTGCTACTAATCCTTTAAATACAGTGTGTTTTTTTTTGTTTTTCAATAATGTTTCTTCGAAGTCCAACATGCCCCATTTTTTTTTTATGGAAAGTGCGAAAAGTTGTGCTGTGCATTTGGAAACACTTTGAGGTGTCACATAAAAAATGCTTGTCTTGGGAATATTGTTGCACAACAACATAAAAATAACGGTCATCACAAGATTCCTTCAGGGAAAAAACATAAATCCAGAGCTATGATACGAACAAAAGAACATTTGTGTATCGACTGCATTGCGTTCATCTTACAAGATATCCAGATCTATGATCCGTTTGAGAGTAACTGATGATAGAAAATTAATTAGCAAATGGAATATAACCATCCATAGGATAATTTTTTAGTACACAAGATGTTCCATTAATAACACGCAATCGTACGGCTGCTGATAGCTAGGTTCGTGATCTATTAAAATAATGAAGGTTATTTAATTTATAAAACTTACCCTGCTTTCTATCCCATATTCTATACCATCGTGTTTCACTGGTTCGTTAAGTAAAGCCAATATACTTGAAACTAAACTTTGCTGACATTTCAGCCACCTTTATCAAAGTACAAAATTTTAGAAAAAATTAATTTAGAATGAAGAGACGTTCCAAAAACATCTTGTGTTTTCTTAACTATCTTGAGTAGGAGTGAATAATGTGATCTGCAGAAGAGAAAATGTCCATTTTTGTAAATTCTTACACCTCATACCTACTCCTTTTGCAAATACTAGTGTTACACTTTTGATGGTTTGAGATATTTCCATGGTAAACATCTTTAGAGATGTGAGTTTCTAATCTAACAGAAGTTTATACCGGGTGTCCCAGAATTTCCTTGACACGTGATATTTTCGTAACGAAAAACGGTTCAAGCAAAAACTGAAAGGTACTTTTGAAGGTACTATAGGGTCTGTCATACCACGAATTCAAAACATTATTTTTGTACGTCCACCCCTAAAACTAACCCCAAACTTTTTTTTTCAAATAGCACCCCACAGGTTTTCCTACATAAATGATATCCCCATTTTATTTAAAATTTTGCGGTACCTTTAATTTTATATGCAAACTTATTTTTTCCATAAGCATAAGATAAATGAAATATTTGTTTGACCCCTGATATTTTTGTAACAAAAACGGATAAAAAAGAAAAGTAAGTGGGTTTTTCAAGGGTGGTGAAGGACCTATTATTCCTTGCTTATGAATCATTTTTTTCCTACTTAAACCCCTAGAATCCACCCCTAGCTTGTTCTTTCAAATTTCAATCCACAATTTTGCCTGGAAAAACAAATGCTTTACTTGAAATTAATTATCGTAGTGCCTTACTTTTTATGCCCCTACTGCAATGCATCGTTAATTTTGGCGCCCGTGTGCGGGGCACACCCTGCACACGGGGTTGGCGCTGCCCGATGTAGCCATAAAACTTTTTCACGTTTTTGCACTTAGTTTCGTTGTCACATTTCTTTTTATTAGTTGATTCATGATAATAAAAAAATATTTTCCATACATGTGTTTTAATTAATTTATGCTTACGATTTCATGGATTAAACGAAAAAAATTAACGATAAATTGCAGTAGGGGCATAAAAAGTAAGGCACTACGATAATTAAATTAAAGAATTCATTTTTCCAGGCAAAATTGTGGATTGAAATTTAAAATTACAAGCTAGGGGTGGATTAGGGGTTTAAGTAAGAAAAAATGGTTCATAAGCAAGGAATGATAGATCATTCACTGCCCTTGGTAAACCTACTTACTTTTCTTTTTTATCCGTTATTGTTACAAAAATATCAGGGGTCAAACAAATTATCATCTCATTTGCCTTATGCTTATGATTTTACGGAAAAAAATAAGTTTGCATATAAAATTAAAGGTACCACAAGATTTTAAATAAAATGGGAATATCATTTATGTAGGAAAACCTATGGGGTGCTATTTGAAAAAAAAGTTGGGTGAGTTTTAGGGGTTGACGTACAAAAAAAAATGTTTTGAATGCATAGCATGATAGACCCTATAGTACCTTCAAAAGTACCACTCAGTTCTTGCTTGAACCGTTTTTCGTTACGAAGATATCACGTGTCAAGGAAATTCTAGGACACCCGGTATACTTATTTAACTGTCCGAAACAAGTTACAATAAAATCTAATATATCGTAGAAGTATTAATTTATACTTTCATCTTTATACAATCTATAGAAAAGGCACTTCTGATAGTGTTGTCTCTGTAAATTAGTGTCGGGATTTTGTGTCTTTACAGACGTTTATTTTAGATTACTATTCCTGCAAATAGCATTTTCACCGAAGTGACCAGAACTCATTTTCTATAAAGAATGTGTGTTATCTTTTTCACTACATTATATCAATGGAGTACAATTTGGATTATTTAAATTGTTAAAGAAAAAACACGTAAAACTGACACATTTGAAAACTAGTTGTATAAACTATAAAAAAATAACAACTGTTTAGCATAATTTACTCGTAATTTACGTAGCATACAGGTTATTTAGCTAAATCAAAAATCGATCTTTGCTAGGTGGTCGCTAGCGAAAAAGCAGTAATGCATAAAAGCCTCGCAGATTAATCTATCATAAGAATTACTCGGGAAGTTCAATTCCATAGATCAGTACTCTTTTGCAGCACAATTTGTTCCTTTAGTTCGCTCATATCTCATAGAAAGAAAAAAACCAGTGCAGTCATCCACGTCGCACTATGCCATCACAATGTTCTTAAAATAAATACTATGTAATGCCTTGAATTTAAAATTTGATAGATAGTTGAACAAAAAGATATGCAAAATTGCCTTGTCGCTGCCCGCATCTACTTTTTGTTTGTTTTTCAGCAACTCGATAGGACAGAAAACAACTTTTATTACAGTACATTCAAAACAGATTGCTTGCGATAGTTTTTAGTATTCCTGCTTTCGTCTCCACTTGTTTTCTTTTTGCTTTACGTGATGCAAAGCTTGCAGCGCGGACTTCAGATTTTAATAATGTTGTTGAAATTGAACTCTACAGGTTTATTGCAGTTTATACAAAGGAAAAGTTCTTAAAGAAACGAGATTTTCAGTTGATATGAATTTCACGTAAATTTATCATAAGCAGTGTGAAGCTGCTTCTAAAATATCTATTGCTTTTTCAAATTTACTAGAATTTAGAGCATAGTGCAACATGTATGGATTGCACTGTCATAAGTCGAAAAGCTGTATCTCCAACGGTCTTTATATGAACGTTACATCTTTCAGGTACCTGAACATTGAACATATGTGAGTAACCTATCAACATAAAGTATTAGTTATAAACCTCACAATTCGGGTAGCTGTGAAAATGAGATTCGACGGCGCATTCAACAGGCACGTGTGGCCATGACAAAGCTTACTAAAATATGGCGTGACCATAACATCACTAAAGCTACAAAAATGTCGCTGGTTCAGTCTTTTGTGTTCTCCATATTTTTGTATGTCTCGGAAACTTGGACTGTTAACAAGACAGATCGAGCTCGCATAGATGCTTTTGAAATGTGGACATGGAGGAGAATGCTGAGAGTTCCTTAGACCGCCCTTGAACTAACGCTTCCATACTGGATGAGGTCGGTAATCCAAAGAGACTATCCTCCATTGTGTCGACGAGAATGCTTACATTCTTCGGACATATACATAGAAGCGATAATAAGGAGAAACTTGTAGTTCAGGGTCATGCCCCGAGTGGGCGGCGCCGTAGCCGTCCCCCTACACGCTGGGTGGATACGACGAAACAGTTGCTGGATATGAGTATCAAGAACGCCACTAAACTGACAGTAAATCGCGAACGATGGCGAGCTACAGTGCTCAAAACTATTGATAATATTCGTGTCGGCAATACTCTAGCTCCGACTTAATGCATTTAACGAGTTCACAACATGTCTATTAAGACATTGTGGCTATGATAAATCTTGCAACAACTATACCCAGCAGTAGTTTCAAAAAGACTGAATTACATTTCTAAAGCATCAATTGTAAATTCAAACTATCAGATGTAAATCACAACTGACAGTTTGAATTTGTAACTGACGCTTTAGAAATACTTATGAAAATACTGCTGCAAATGGTAATGTATTAATGCACGGTAATTTAGCATAAATTACATACATTCTCTACTTCTATTTAAAACAATTAAATTACCTTTCATCCTGACATTCAGGATTATCAGAGGATGTCGGATATGATATTAAAGATTGGCTTGAATTCACTACTTGAGTTAATTTTGAGGAGTCGAGGTGACACTACCATTTCCAGCACTGGTTTTAAAGGGATCAAATTATATTTCTAAAGGGTCAATTCTAGTTTCAAACTGTCAAAGAACTGACAGTTTTAAATTAAAATTGACGCTTTAGAAATATAATTCAATGCTTTTGAAACTACTGTTACTGCGTTGAGTTTTTAGCTTTCAAATAAATATAGAGCATGCGGATTTGACATTGGCACCCTCAAACTATACACGATACGAGTTTTCGCCGATATAGGAAGTCAGATAACGATTTTAGATTTTTAGGGTGAACCTGAAGATCTATGATCATCCGAAAATTTTTGATTTTTTTAACCTAAGCCTCCAACTCAAAACATCGGCCGGATTTGACATTGGCAACCTCAAACTATACACGATACGAGTTTTCGAAGATATAGGAAGTCAGATAACGATTTTAGATTTTTAGGGTGAACCTGAGGATCTAGGATGATCCGAAAATTTTTGATTTTTTTAATTTGAGCCTCCAACTCAAAGCAACGGCCGGATTTGACCTTGGCAACCTTGAACTATACACGATACGAGTTTTCGCCGATATAGGAAGACAAATAACGATTTTAGATTTTTAGGGTGAACCTGAGGATCTATGATGATTCGAAAATTTTTGATTTTTTTAATCTGAGCCTCCAACTCAAAACAACGGCCGGATTTGACATTGGCAACCTCAAACTATACACGATACGAGTTTTTGCCGATACAGGAAGTCAGATAACGATTTTAGATTTTTAGGGTGAACCTGAGGATCTATGATGATCCAAAAATTTTTGATTTTTTTAGTCTGAGCCTCCAACTCAAAACAACGGCCAGATTTGACATTGACAACCTCAAACTATACACGATACGAGTTTTCGCCGATATAGGAAGTCAGATAACGATTTTAGATTTTTAGGGTGAACCTGAGGATCTATGATGATCCAAAAATTTTTGATTTTTTTAATTTGAGCCTCCAACTCAAAACAACGACCGGATTTGACCTTGGCAACCTTGAACTATATACGATACGAGTTTTCGCCTATATAGGAAGACAAATAACGATTTTAGATTTTTAGGGTGAACCTGAGGATCTATGATGATCCGAAAATTTTTGATTTTCTTTACCTGAGCCTCCAACTCAAAACAACGGCCGGGTTTGACATTGGCAACCTCAAACTATACACGATACGAGTTTTCGCCGATATAGGAAGTCAGATAATGATTTTAGATTTTTAGGGTGAATCTGAAGATCTATGATGATCCGAAAATTTTTGATTTTCTTTACCTGAGCCTCCAACTCAAAGCAATGGCCGGATTTGACCTTGGCAACCTTGAACTATACACGATACGAGTTTTCGCCGATATAGGAAGACAAATAACGATTTTAGATTTTTAGGGTGAACCTGAGGATCTATGATGATTCGAAAATTTTTGATTTTTTTAATCTGAGCCTCCATCTCAAAACAACGGCCGGATTTGACATTGGCAACCTCAAACTATACACGATACGAGTTTTTGCCGATACAGGAAGTCAGATAACGATTTTAGATTTTTAGGGTGAACCTGAGGATCTATGATGATCCAAAAATTTTTGATTTTTTTAATTTGAGCCTCCAACTCAAAACAACGGCCAGATTTGACATTGACAACCTCAAACTATACACGATACGAGTTTTCGCCGATATAGGAAGTCAGATAACGATTTTGTATTTTTAGGGTGAACCTGAGGATCTATGATGATCCAAAAATTTTTGATTTTTTTAATTTGAGCCTCCAACTCAAAACAACGGCCGGATTTGACCTTGGCAACCTTGAACTATACACGATACGAGTTTTCGCCGATATAGGAAGACAAATAACGATTTTAGATTTTTAGGGTGAACCTGAGGATCTATGATGATCCGAAAATTTTTGATTTTCTTTACCTGAGCCTCCAACTCAAAACAACGGCCGGATTTGACATTGGCAACCTCAAACTATACACGATACAAGTTTTCGCCGATATAGGAAGTCAGATAACGATTTTAGATTTTTAGGGTAAACATGAGGATCTATGATGATCCGAAAATTTTTGATTTTTTTAATTTGAGCCTCCAACTCAAAACAACGACCGGATTTGACCTTGGCAAGCTTGAGCTATACACGGTACGAGTTTTCGCCGATATAGGAAGACAAATAACGATTTTAGATTTTTAGGGTGAACCTGAGGATCTATGATGATTCGAAAATTTTTGATTTTTCTAATCTGACCCTCCAACTCAAAATAACGGCCGGATTTGATATTGACACCCTCGAACTATATACGATACGAGGTTTTCGGTCGTTGTTTTGAGTTGGAGGCTCAGGTAAAGAAAGTCAAAAATTTTCGGATCCTCATAGATCCTCAGGTTCACCCTAAAAATCTAAAATCGTTATCTGACTTCCTATATGAGCGAAAACTCGTATCGTGTATAGCTTGAGGGTGCCAATTTCAAGTACGACCGTTGTTTTGAGTTGAAGGCTCAGGTAAAGAAGATCAAAAATTTTCGGGCCCTCATAGATCTTCATCTTCACCCTAAAAATCTAAAATCGTTATCTGACTTCCTATATGAGCGAAAACACGTATCGTGTATAGCTTGAGGGTGCCAATTTCAAGTACGACCGTTGTTTTGAGGTGGAGGCTCAGGTAAAGAAGATCAAAAATTTTCGGGTCCTCATAATCTTCATCTTCACCCTAAAAATCTAAAATCGTTATCTGACTTCCTATATGAGCGAAAACTCGTATCGTGTATAGCTTGAGGGTGCCAATTTCAAGTACGACCGTTGTTTTGAGGTGGAGGCTCAGGTAAAGAAGATCAAAAATTTTCGGGTCCTCATAGATCTTCATCTTCACCCTAAAAATCTAAAATCGTTATCTGACTTCCTATATGGGTGAAAACTTGTATCGTGTACAGTTTGATGGTGCCAATATCAAATCCGGCCGTTGTTTTGAGTTGGAGGCTCAGATTAAAAAAATAAAAAATTTTCGGATCATCATAGATCCTCAGGTTCACCCTAAAAATCTAAAATCGTTATCTGACTTTCTATATGGGCGAAAACTCGTATCGTGTATAACTTGAGGGTGCGAATTTCAAATACGACCGTTGTTTTGAGTTGGAGGCTCAGGTAAAGAAGATCAAAAAATTTCGAGTCCTCATAGATCTTCATCTTCACCCTAAAAATCTAAAATCGTTATCTGACTTCCTATGTGGGCGAAAACTTGTATCGTGTATAGTTTGAGGGTGCCAATATCAAATCCGGCCGCTGTTTTGAGTTGGAGGCTCAGGTAAAGTCAATCAAAATTTTTCGGACCATCATAGATCTTCAGGTTCACCCAAAAATCTAAAATCGTTATCTGACTTCCTATATGGGCGAAAACTCATATCGTGTATAGTTTGAGGGTGCCAATATCAAATACGACCGTTGTTTTGAGGTGGAGGCTCAGGTAAAGAAAATCAAAAATTTTCGGGTCCTCATAGATCTTCATCTTCACCCTTAAAATCTAAAATCGTTATCTGACTTCCTATTTGGGCGAAAACTTGTATCGCGTATAGTTTGAGGGTGCCAATATCAAATCCGGCCGTTGTTTTGAGTTGGAGGCTCAGGTAAAGTAAATCAAAAATTTTCGGATCATCATAGATCTTCAGGTTCACCCTAAAAATCAAAAATCGTTATCTGACTTTCTATATGGTCGAAAACTCGTGTCGTGTATAGTTTGAGGGTGCCAATGTCAAATCCGGCCGTTGTTTTGAGTTGGAGGCTCAGGTAAAGTAAATCAAAAATTTTCGGATCATCATAGATCTTCAGGTTCACCCTAAAAATCAAAAATCGTTATCTGACTTTCTATATGGTCGAAAACTCGTGTCGTGTATAGCTTGAGGGTGCCAATATCAAATCCGGCCGTTGTTTTGAGTAGGAGGCTCAGGTAAAGTAAATCAAAAATTTTCGGATCATCATAGATCTTCAGGTTCACCCTAAAAATCTAAAATCGTTATCTGACTTCCTATATAGGCGAAAACTCGTATCGTGTATAGTTTGAGGGTGCCAATATCAAATACGACTGTTGTTTTGAGTTGGAGGCTCAGGTAAAGTAAATGAAAATTTTTCGGATCATCATAGATCTTCAGGTTTACTCTAAAAATCTAAAATCGTTATCTGACTTCCTATATGGGCGAAAACTCATATCGTGTATAGTTTGAGGTTGCCAATGTCAAATCCGTCCGTTGTTTTGAGTTGGAGGCTCAGGTAAAGAAAATCAAAAATTTTCGTGTCCTCATTAGATCTTCATCTTCACTCTAAAAATCTAAAATCGTTATCTGACTTCCTATATCAGCGAAAACTCTTATCGTGTATAGTTTGAGGGTGCCAATGTCAAATCCAGCCGTTGTTTTGAGTTGGAGGCTCAGATTAAAAAAATCAAAAATTTTCGGATCATCATAGATCCTCAGGTTCACCCTAAAAATCTAAAATCGTTATCTGACTTCCTATATCGGCGAAAACTCGTATCGTGTATAGTTTGAGGTTGCCAATGTCAAATCCGGCCGTTGTTTTGAGTTGGAGGCTCAGATTAAAAAAATCAAAAATTTTCGGATCATCATAGATCTTCAGGTTCGCCCTAAAAATCTAAAATCGTTATCTGACTTCCTATATCGGCGAAAACTCGTATCGTGTATAGTTTGAGGGTGCCAATGTCAAATCCAGCCGTTGTTTTGAGTTGGAGGCTCAGATTAAAAAAATCAAAAATTTTCGGATCATCTTAGATCCTCAGGTTCGTTCCGTATGTGAAAAATGCCAAATATGAATGATCTGCTAGTAGATAGATTGTCCTGATACCTTTCAGTTAGTGTGTGAGGTTTATGTCCGCCATTGGATAGACTATGACCATCATCATAGTCACAATGTCTTAACAGACATGTTGTGAACTCGTAAAATGCATTAAGTCGGAGCTAGAGTATTGCCGACACGAATATTATCAATAGTTTTGAGAACTGTAGCTCGCCATCATTCGCGACTTACTGTCAGTTCAGTGGGGCTCTTGATACTCATATCCAGCAACTGTTTCGTCATATCCACCCAGCGTGTAGGGGGACGGCCACGGCGCCGCCCACTCGGGGCGTGACCCTGAACTCTCTCTCCATATTATCGCTTCTGTGTATATTTCCGAAGAATGTAAGCATTCTCGTCGATACAATGGAGGATAATCTCTTTAGATTACTGAGCTCATCCAGTATGGAAACGTTAGTTCGATGGGCGATATAAGGAACTCTCAGTATTCTACTCCATGCCCACATTTCAAAAGCATCTATGCGAGCTCTGCCTTTTTAACAGTCCAAGTGTCCGAGGCATACAAAAATATGGAGAACACAAGAGACTGAACCAGCGACATTTTTGTAGCTTTAGTGATGTTATGGTCACGCCATATTTAGTAAGCTTTGTCATGGCCACACGTGCCTGTTGAATACGCCGTCGAATCTCATTTTCACAGCTACCCGAATTGGCGATCAAAGCACCGAGGTATACAAAACTTTGAACTACTTCACAACGGCCTATTGACTTTATTTCTCGATGATTGTAATGCTCTCTATCTACGATGATAACTTTGGTCTTATTGGTAGTTAATATCAAGACCATACGCTGCACCATGCTGTTGTAAGATGCCTAATAGAGCTACTAGTTCTTTCTGAGAAGCTGCAAAAAGGGTTGTATCGTCAGCAAATCTTAAGTTGGATATTTTGCTTCCGCCAATAGTTACACCGCCATTCCAGTTGTCTAATACCTGTCTCATCACAAATTCAGAGTAAATGTTAAACAACATCGGAGATAATACACGTCCCTGACGAACTCCTTTTCTGGTTGCAGTTTGACTAGACAGGTTACCATCAATTCTTACACGAGTCGAATTAGACTCGTAGAGTTGCTGTACGAGAAACACTAGGTGATAAGGAACTCCCATAGAGATGAGGATTTCCCATAGTTTAGGCCACTTTACGTAATCACACGCCTTAGTACAGTCCACAAAGCAGATAAAAACGGGAAAATAATGCTCTCTGGCTTTTTCAATAATCTGTCTTAAGTTTAAGATCAGTTCACGCGAATAGGAAGCGTCAAATATGCTGAGAGGTTACAAAAGACAATACACATACACATTAAAATTATTTACATTATTCACCTTCTAAAAAAACACACAATATAAAAACATTTGCTTATGAAACATTCTTTCAATTTTGACTTAAAACTATTCAAGGAGTTAACATGTCTTATACTAGGTTTAATTTGGTATATAATTTCAAACTAATGTGATTTGGGAGAACCGACCAAAAACTAGCTTTTTAATGCAGTCCGACGTTGGAAATACAGCTATTCGAAATACATAGCGAGTGAAAAAAAACATAAAAAGTAGACATGGAGCTCACCTTTCTGGCGTTAGCGCTCTTGACGTCCGGCTGGAGCGCCATGTTGCTGAACGGCACCTCCATGGAGTACTTGATGCTGTGCAGCAGCTGCACCACCACGTTGCTGACGTTCTTGAAGCTGAGCTTCCGACGCTGCGCGGCAGCGGCGCCCATGGCCGAGCGCACCTGAAGAGTGTTGAATAACAGAGGCTGTGAAAGATGAAGGCATAGCCGGCGATCGGTGGCCGGAAGGCCACAGATACCGGCGCCGGATGTTAGTTAAGCGTGTCGTTAGCACATCATCTGCGTATAGTGTTAGTGGGCGGTGCGGATCGTGTGAAGTGGGCGGAGCCGATCGTTAAATGGGCGGTGCCGATCGTGTGAAATGGGCGGTGCCAATAGTGTGAAGTGGGCGGTGCCGATCGTGTGAAGTGGGCGGTGCCGAAGGTGTAATGTGGGCGGTGCCAATCGTGTGAAGTGGGTGGGCGGTGCCCATCGTGTAGTGGGCGGTGCCGATCGTGCAGTGGGCGGTGCCGATCATGTAGTGGGCGGTGCCGATCGTGTGAAGTGGGCGGTGCCGATAGTGTGAAGTGGGCGGTGCCGATCGTGTGAAGTGGGCGGTGCCGATCGTGTGGAGTGGGCGGTGCCGATCGTGTATTGGGCTGTGTCCATCGTGTAGTGGGCGGTGCCGATAGTGTGAAGTAGGCGGTGCCGATCGTGTGAAGTGGGCGGTGCCGATCTTGTGAGATGGGCGGTACTTGTGGAATATGGAGCAGCGACTGCAGTGGGCCATGTCTGTGCTACAGTGACTCTATGAAGACGGTGGTGACAACAAGAACGAACCTCCGCCCATCCGTCATGTTGAGGCAACTTAAACATTAGTAGCAAGTTGAAACAAAGGAATTATTATTAAATTGTATCAGTAGGAGCATAGGATTATTTTTATTTTATTTAAAAATAACACCGCACACGGGTACAAACTGTTAAAAAAATTACAACGAAAATTTGTATATGTGAAAACTCATTACAGATCCACATAATATATCAGTTAAATCTTAAAAACCGGTCAAATTTTTTTTTTATGGTCGGCCTCCCGCAAAGGCTTAAAGCCTATGGCGCTGTAGAAGCGCTGCGAGAGGATAAGTATCGGTTCACGTTAGATTTGAAACGCTGCAGGTTGTAGCCGTCGGGAAACAAATTCTCCGACAGCTGATTCCACAGCGACGAAGTTCTCCAAAAGAAGGAATGCTGGAGGAGACTAGTTCGGGGAGTACGGACCTTGACCTGGTAAGGATGAGCTCGCAGAGCTTCTCTAGTTTTCCTGGTTCGGACGGCCTGTGGTGTTATTATCTGAGAGAGCTCACTCGAACATCTTCCGTGATAGAATCTGTAAAACAGGGATAGGTCAGCCACCCTCCTTCAATGTTCCAGGTTGTGGAGGTCCTTTGTGAGGTTTGGCGTATCGATCAGTCTAATCGCTCTTTTCTGAATAGTGTCCAGAAGCTTTAGAGAGTGCTTCGGAGCGCATCCCCACACATGGGAGCAATACTCCAGCGATGGTCGGATCTGTGCCTTGTAGAGCAGCAGCAGTTGCTCTGGTGTATACAACTTCCTATAGCGGAACAAAACTCCAAGCTTCTGGGATGCCGTTTTAGCAATACTGACGGAAGGTGATGGTGACCCTCCATTTCCACGGTTGGTAAGCCATCGTGAGACTTCTTTGTGAGTGTTGTTGCCTGAGTTTTTTGTATGTTGAACTGTACTTTATTTGCTAATCCCCACTCGACAATTGTTTTGATATCAGCGTTGATCTGTGAGGCATGCTGCTGTCGCTGACGTACCGTCTCTTGGGCTTGGGCTTGCCTGGTTCCATGCACGACACTAATGTACTATCATCTGCGAAGCTGTAGATTGGATTGGATGTTATTTCCAGCAGCTCGTTGATGTACAGCAGAAACAGTGTAGGGGATAGGACAGATCTCTTCTAAGGAACACCGGCGTTTATTGAAAATACGTCTGATGAACAACCCTCGACTACAACAAACAGAGATCGGTCATTCAAAAAGCTATTCAGCCACTGGCGCAGGCCAGGTGGTAGTCCATAAGCAGCAAGCTTGGCCAGAAGTCCGTCATGCCATACTCTGTCGAACGCTTTCGATATATCAAGTTCAACAACACGAGATTCGCCATGATTGTCTATTGCTCTGTTCCACAAGTGAGTGACGTAGGCAAGGTCACCTGTAGACCTGTGCTTACAGAAGCCATACTGGCGATCATTTATGATGTTATTGTTGTCCAGGTATTTCAGGAGCTGTGTGTTAATGACAGTCTCCATATCCTTAGACATGATGCTGAGAAGAGCCACAGGTCTATAATTGGTGGGATCAGTTTTTTTGCCTTTCTTAGGGATGGGTTGAACGCAGCCAATCTTCCACGAAGCGGGAAACACACCTCGTTGATACGAAAGTTTGAAGAGCTTGCAAAGAATAGGTGCAAGCTCAGCGGCACAGCATTTAAGGACAATGGCTGGAATTTGGTCAGGACCAGTAGCTTTATTGGTGTTCAGTTTTTGGAGGATGCTTTTTACATCTAGATGTTGAAATTTGACCTCTGCCATCATTCTCGAGTTCACGCTTATGGTGGTGGTCGGAGTAATTCTTTGAAAGTCTACAGTAGAATTGGCTGCGAAGAGCTTCCCCAAGATGTCTGCTTTTTCTTTAGGAGCAGAAGCGATGGACTGATCCTCTCTGGTCAAGATTGATACTGACGAATAGGAAAAGTTCTGACTAACAGGCTTAGCTACAGACCAGAATGTTCTGGACGAACTAGGACATGAGAGGAGCTTGTTCTTAATTTTTTGGTTGTGTTCCTCCTTGCTGTTGTCAATCACGCGTTTACAGTGATTTCTGGCGTCGATAAAACTGCGGTGGCTCTCAGCATTTGGATTTTTCCTCCGTTCTCTGTAATGTTGGTTTTTAGAGGTGACTGCATCTCTGCAACGCTGATTGAACCATGGCTTGTTTTTGGAGGGATGCTTGACGAAATCAATTTTTTAATGAAAAATTAAAAATGAAATAAAAAAGTACCTACCCAGACTCGAACTCGCAACCTCTTGCACAGAAGGCATATCTACGCCAACCTGCCTGTATTAACGTTTTTTCGAACTTCGCATATAAGCCGGTTAGGGACGCCATTATGGAAGGCGGATTTTAAAGGCGCATAAATAGAAGATTACTGGTTCCGGTAGCGTTTTTTTTGTTTTTTTTATAAATTAAAAATAATCATAAAATATGCACCTACTGATAATCATTTAGCAATTATTCATTTGTTCAACCTGTAATACGTAAAAATTCAGCTTTTGTTGTATGCTGCTAATGTTAAAGTTGCCTCAAGATGGCGGAGCTGGACGAACCAATCAAAAATAAGACACCTCATTGTCGCCACTTTCCCCACTGTAAAGTGGGCTGTCTATGCGGTCTGTGGAGTGGGCGATGTGTGTGAAGCGACGTTGGTTGTGAGGTGGAAGTATACGGATTATATTGTGAGATGGGTGTTAAGTGAGAGTTGAGATACGCAGTGCGTGATGTCTGAAAGTGAGTAGTGCGGATCAAGCAGGCAGTGCACATGGCTTAAATGAATAATAGTCGGGCACAATTAGGTGAAGAGCCTTATTAACTACGTGCGATTCAGTTTTTTAAATCTAAAGTTTAAGTGGAAAACATCAAAACTCAATATTACTGATGATGATAATTAATGCAGGAAAACGGATAAAACCATGATAAAATAATATTGCTATTTAAGTTAATGTAATTTCTTTCGCTCTTCACTGATCCATAATTGAAACCACATCTATTGGAATATTAAGTTATTCAATAATATTCCTCTCAAGCTACAAAACGGATAAAACAAAAATCTAGAATATGTGTCACATATTATTTTTTGTTTGTTTTATGGTCGCCGCCTTTGACGCTGTAGAAGCGCTGCGAGAGGTTAAGTGCACATTATATTTGAAACGCTGCAGGTTGTAGCCGTCGGGAGATAAATTCCCAGGCAGCTCATTCCACAGCGTCGAAACTCTCCAAAAGAAGGAATGCTGGAGGAGACTGGTTCGGGGAGTAAGGACCTCGAACTGGTAAAAATGAGCTCGTAGAGCTTCTCCAGTGTTCCTGGTTCGGACGGCCTTTGGTGTTATTATCTGGGAGAGCTCCCTCGAACATTTTCCGTGATAGAATCTATAAAACAGGGGCAGGTCGGCCACCCTTCTTCGATGTTCCTGGCTGTGGAGGTCCTTTGTGAGATTAGGCGTATCGATTAGTGTAATCGCTCTTTTATGGATAGTGTCCAGAAGCTTTAAAGAGTGCTTCGAAGCGCATCCTGACCCATGGGAGTACTACTCCAACAATAGTCGGATCTGCGCCTTGTAGAGTAGCAGTAAATGCTCTGGTGTATAGAGCTTCCTACAGCGGAACAAAACTCCAAGCTTCTGAGATGCCGTTTCAGCAATACTGACCACGTGGTCGTGCCGTTCGTTCTAGTATATCTCCATAATGTACTGTAACGGGTAAAGTCAAAGAACAAAGATAGTACCGGTGTAGTGGAGAAAGCAATTTTGAATCATACATGACATGAAGCTATTTTGAGTTCAAAAGGGTAAACTACAAGTTTATTTGTTTTCTATACAAATGGAATATTATAAACATGCATTATTTTATTTATAATACACCTCATGCAACTAATGTTTTAAAAAGGTACATTTATTACGGCATATTATTGGTTATTTTATTAGCATCCTTCAAATTTTAATAAAAAATAAAAAACCGTAAGCGTTCGTCTTTTCTAGGCAAAATAAACTTTGCCTCAAAAAAGAAAAGCTGCAAACTTCTGAACTACAACTAACAGGTATAAAATGAATCATGAATCCACTCGTCAAACCGGAGGCTAGAAGGTCTGCCATTGTTAACTGTTACCCTATTTGCAACCCCTACTATCTGGATGTAGGCGTTCTACTGTTACTTCCAAAGGATATTAACGTCTAGTTAATCTATCAGCTGTAAAGGAATTTGGAAGGGTTCCTTTGTTTGAGGAAGCTCTGTGAAGATTACAGAAGTTTATGAACTTCGCTAATTCTTGTAGCGTTCTCTTAAGATAAGGTACACACTGGTTTCTATATAACTTTGATAACAATCAGGATGTAAACTGAACTGAAAAATGAGCAAAGAGATTCTAAATAAGCTAAAATTACTATATTCCTTTTAAATCACCGAAGTCATAACAAACTGATTTGTTTTTTTTTTATTTAAAAGCTTTTATTTAACTTGCGATGTATGTACGCTTGTTCGGGTGGTATTTTGTAACTCAATTTTGAAGCAGATATCTTCAACCGATTGAGCTGAAATTTTGTGTACACGTTTAGTTTGGATGACAATGTACGATAAGCTGTATGACGTCGTTCTAGATCCAATAGTGGAATAGTTATTTAATATTTCTACAATATGGGTATCCATATTGATATGAGAATGCGTAGATGTTAAGGGGAATGACAATTTAATGAGAGGAATATCATCACTGACAATAGACCCACTGTTGTCATTTTTAGTCAAATTTTGTTGTGAGCGTTTGGGGAAAATGTACTATTCAAAGCCGGCAAGTTGTTTTATCACTGCATGAACCTGACGACCTGAGAGAAGAGAGTTTTTGTATTTGGCGCTCAACTAGAGGCTTGCGGTGTGAGCAAGGATCTGGCAGCAGTCACAGGAGATTCTGGATCGAATTGTACGAGTTCCTTTATACAACCTACGCAGTGGTCATCACCAGGTTGTATTGACGACGGTGACGACATCGACATGAGGTTAGGGGTGTAGCTAACGAACCGCTGGTGCATCGAGCAACCACGAAGGGTAGACCGGACAGCCGGTGTGTATGACTGTGACAGCGACGTAAGTGGTAAAGAAGATCCGCGGTAAGGATTTTCCAATAAGTTGTAAAGGAACATTTGGGGTGCTGGACTGACTTTGGGAAAGTAATAGGGATAAACTCGTGTTGTTAGTGGACTCATCACCAACACAGTTTTAAGCTTATGTTTAAGAGAAGGTCTATATTTTTAGTTTAGTTTAAGGTTTTCATGATGTCTAATAAAAGGAAATCTACGAAAATGAGTGGATATCAGGATAGCGCAAATTCTAAGTTAGAAACTGTCGTTCAAATGATGGCAAATAATATGTATTTTTAGATATAATACGATGATGTGCTTTGTTGTAAGAGTTCGGGGAAAATATACTATTCAAAGTCGGTGAGTTGTTTTATCACTGCATGAACCTTGTTTACGACCTGAGAGAAGACAGTCTTTGCACAGTGAAAAGGCTTGTTGAGAGTGACTTGAAAAATAATATGACGTCATTCTAAATTAACTATGGTGGACCATCCAAGATGGCTGTTTTTAATGCAGTTGTGCAATATGGGGATCAAATAAAAGGGCTTAGCGAGAATAAATAAAAATTTTGTTTGATATAAATGCACGTTAGAAACTAAAAAGTAAAAATAAATTAAAACAAAAAAACTTTTTTAAAAAAAGCTTTTATTTAAAGGTTCTAAAAAAAAAGAAAATAAAATGTTCCTTTAAAGCGTTAACTATCAACTTATAGCCTCATTATACACAATTATATGATCATAAAAGCTGGTCGCGCGATATACTTGTGTAAATTAACCAGTACCCATTCAGTTGACTAACTTGGTCTGCTAAGTTTAAGTGAGTTAAAATTTCAGTTTAATTGAATTTCTATAGGTACTTACGCAAACCTCGCGACAAGCTTTTATGATCATATAAATTGTGTATAATGAGGGTATAAGTTGATGATAGTTAACACTCTAAAGGAACATTTTATTTTTTTTAGAACCTTTAAATAAAAGCTTTTTTCAAAAAAGTATTACAAAACCTAGCTATAGCTACTTCTATTTGATTCCCTTGACCCCCTATTGAGAGTATGTATATCAATTTATGTGAATGAAATACGAGGATATACTGTACCAGATTTTGATCTCGAGGTCTTGCTCTAAAATGTTTTTGATAAGCCTGATTCAAATTTAGCCGTCTGACCTTAGGTGACGCATTTCATGCTTAGTCGTACCGCAAAGTCACGGCCTTCTAAGTTTTATAATCGCTGCGATATTCAATTTTTTTCTGATACCTACTTATATCAGAAATGGTGATTTGCGCCTAAACGGTTCGTTTAAAGTTCCATGTGTGATACATAAAGTCACACTAGAATTGACCAAGGAATCTAAATATGCAATAATATATAGGGGGTTCCCTTCAAAAAAATGTAAGTTTGATATTAATCACCCTGTATAAACGTCAGAATTTAAGTGAAAATATTTTTACGTTATAGCTCTCAAGGGTACCTACCATGGTAACAAGTAACAGATTTTTGAAATATTTTTCAGTAAGCCCACAATCCTTCGTCCACGCATTATTGGCCCACCCTGTATATACGCTGTAAACTGCAAATGGCACATCAAAAGCCGATGTCGTTAGTTCCTAAAGTAAGCAATTAGCATCGCATCGTTCCTTGTCATTTATGCTCTAAGTTCCTTCCATCCTACAGGCTACAACTATATACCCAGCAATTAATTTTTTTCATCATAATGTTCCGCGTCGTTACCTTCTGGATGTGCACGGGCTGTGAAGTAAGAAATCGATAAGTATGGTCTTAGTTTTCCTCCTTTTAAAAGGTCGGAGTTGAGGCAGAGCACTGTTTCTTTTCGTAGTAGAATAAGACAAGTAGATGATAATGTGTTCTTGAACAGTTTGGATGACTTTTGGCCATAGCAGTTTTATAATTTTGAGCTCCTTAAACAAGTTTACACCGCGTTACAAACTAACGTGTCTCATCGAAGTGTAACAACCGAACTATGAAATATTAAATATATTAGTGAAACATGTTTACATATACAGGGTGTCCCAAAAAATAGTGCCAAGCGGAAGTCCAGAGATAGAGCACACCTAGAAGTATCTGAATCACCCCCATATATGTTACGCAATTTTTTGTAGTTTCCGAGTTATGAATTTTTTTCTGAATTTTAGAGAATTCTCTATCTCGATAACTTAAAAGTGTTCCAAAAGAGGAATTAAAAGGCTTTTCCAAATTCTCTTTTTTGCTAATTAATCTCTAAGAGTTTACTGTTCATACATAAAGGAATCGGCTTAGTAAATCTGATGAAAGTCATGAAACTTAGTGTAAATTGAAAAATTTACGTTCTGTTAATTATGACTTTGATTTTCGACTCGCAATTAAAAATCCAAAGAGGTGATTTCATTATTTCTATGCAGGTCTAAAAACTTTTTCAGACTCTCAGCTATCATAATCATTTAAAAAAAGGAGTACTTAATAGGGCTACTTTGGCTCCAATCGACCTTCAACGACAAGAGGTAGAGATTTATTGAAATTAGCGATGGGATTTTTAAATGAAACAATAACTAATTTTAGGGCGCTAATAGCAGAATGATTGTCAGTGCCGCAATAAAAGACATTCAGAGCGACCAGAATATCGATAGATGATCACCTGTGTCACTTTGCTAAGATTTTTTTTACATGTACGACTTCTTTTTTGTAAGTGGGAAATTGTAAAATGAAACGAAATTATCAGGTTTCTTCACTAAGTTTATTAAATTTCACAAGAAATTTTCAAAATGTCTACCTTCTTGTTCGACGCATAATCTACATCTTCTGAAACAATTGTTTTTCAAATTAACAAAAGCTCTTCGATTGTTTTTTATTGTTTCTCCAGCCTGTGTTAATTTGTTGCGTAATTCGCTGATGTTTCGACACTCTTTAGCATAAACTAGTTCTTTGTAGTAGTCCCAAACAAAAAACTCTATCGGATTTAAGTCAGGTGACCGTGGCGGCCATTCAGTGGGTCCACCACGACCTATCCATTTGTTGCATACTCTCTTGCAGAAAACAGCATCGTTAAATTCAGTTGTTGTGCACTCAAGGTTCGTAGGAATAGCCAAATAGTCAGACAATAGAAACAAAACCAATCCGATCAAAAGCGTATCGTTTTAAAGCCGCAAGGACAGAAAGAAGACTGAATAAAGATAACAAAAACAACCTATCCAATGACACATTTTGAAAAGACGTCACAACAATATTATAGCTATCTCTTTCTAATATCGCCATCGTTTACTGCGTTAGCGTTAGCCCTTTTTGTTGTCGCTCAGGTAAAAACCGGTTTTGAAGAATGCGCTCCTTGTGGTTTTTTAGCAAGAAATAGGATATTTTTTAATAAAAGTTTAATTTATGGAACGTTTTTAACGTTTATTATTGCAGTACTGACAATCATTCTGCTATTAGCGCGTGAACATACGTTATTGACGGATTGAAAATCACATCGCTAATTTCAAGAAATCTTCGCCTCTTGTCATTGAAGGTCGATTGGAGCGAAAGTAGTCCCATTAAGTACTACTTTTTTTTTAATGACTGTCATAGCTGAGAGTCTGAAGAAGTTTTTAGACCTGCTTAGAAATAATGAAATCAACTCTTTGGATTTTTAATTGCGAGTCGAAGATTTAAGTCATGATTATCAGATCGTAAATTTTTCACTTTACATTAAAATTTTTATGACTTTCATCAAAGTTACGAAGCCGATTATTTTATGTATAAACAGTAAACTCTTGGAGATTCATTATCGAAAAAGATAATTTGGAAAAGTCTTTTAATTTTTCTTTTGGTTGTCGAGGTAGAGAATTCTCTAAAATTCAGAAAAAAATTCATAACTCGGAAACTACAAAAAATTGCATAAGATATATGGGGGTGATTCAGATACTTCTAGGTGTGCTTTATCTCTGGACTTCCGCTTGACACTATTTTTTGGGACACCCTGTATTATTACCTCACGATTTAATTCAAATTTATACAGGGTGCGACGTATTCCTGTCGGATCATGATAGAAGAGCTGAAATGCAACAAATTTTGCTTAATATATTTATAGACAAAAATCAATAGTTTTCGACAATCTTTAATTTTAACGGAATTCTAATGATTACCCAAAATCTCACAATTTGTCAAAATAATGAAAAATTTACGTTTTCGTTTCAAAAAATCCATATCTAATTCAAGATACTGCCAAGACACTGGAAAAACCTGCCCACAATCTCAGCTTTTCAAAAAGGTATAATTGTCGAATTGGAACCCTATATTCAGGAGCATAGCCAGGATTCAAATCTGGGGGACTGCGTCTAGTGGTTGCAAGTCATCCAAATTTTCCAATGTAGTAGCTTAAACTAGTGACTTTAATCTAGGGGTTGAAGCAGGTATGCTACTATTTCAAACAAAGTAAGATATTTCATACTTGCCACAACCTAACCTTACAAATTCACTATCGAAAGAAAACAGTGCTTTCCAAATAAAGGAGTCTAGGAATATGCCTTTTCTTGAATATTTTTTTATTTATAACTGAGCAGGCCGCGCAGGCAGTGCCTAAATACCAGAGTACCGCGGCTGCTGTGAAAGGGTTATGTTAGGGGAAGTTTGTTAACGCGAGATTTGAATGGGCCAATACCCGCAGGCCCAATAAATACATCTTCTGGCAGTCCATTCCAAGCCTTGGATACCCTGGGAATAAATGTGCGGTTGTACCGCTCAGTTCTTGATGTATGAAGAACGACCGTCATAGGATGAGATGCAGCGGTCGCACGGGTACGTCTGATAGGAGCAGTGAGCGGCGGAACGATAGAGGATAGCTCAGAGGAGCAGATTCCGTTGGAATATCAGTAGAAGAGTGAGAGGTCACCATCAACACGCCGGTGAGAAAGTGACTGAAGGTGGCGCGTTAGGGCCGGATCGCCAATTAGTCGAATTGCCCTTCTCTGGACGGCATCTAGTATAGACAGGGTAGTAGGGGCAGCAGCTCCACAGACATGAGAGCAATACTCCAGGCAAGGTCTTACCTGTGCTTTATACAGGGTGGGCCAATAGTGCGTGGGCGGAGGATTGTGGGCTTACTAAAAAATATTTCAAAAATCTGTCACTTGATAATGGTAGGGACCCTTGAGGGCTATAACGTAAAAATATTTTCACTTAAATTTTGACGTTTGTACAGGGTGATTCATATCAAACTTACATTTTTTTAAATAGGACCCCCTATATATTATTGCATATTTGGATTCCTTGGTCAATTTTAGTGTGACTTTATGTATCACACATGGAACTTTAAACAAACCGTTTAGGCGCAAATCACCATTTTTGGTATAAGTAGGTATCAGAAAAAAATTGAATATCGCAGCGATTATAAAACTTAGAAGGCCGTGACTTTGCGGTACAACTAAGCACGAAATGCGTCACCTTAGGTCAGACGGCTAAAATTGAATTCTTTTTTTACTTGGAGAAATCAGTAGATTAATTAAGGAAACTTCAATCACAGATAACTTGATTTTTTCAAATGGCAATGCCTATTTTGGTTTAAAAAATCGAATGTAATATTTCATTTCCTTTCTAACGATATAGCATACTCGATACCAGTCTTTTTTAGTTTTCATTTTATTTCAAATTTTCGGTCAAATCGGTGTTTTTCAATTTCCCTGCATGCAAGCAACCTAGCAAGCCATGAAAAATAAACAAAAGCTCGATAATATGGAAGAAAGCAACTAACTTAGTAGAAAGATGCAAACTAACTAGAGCAACGGGGCAAGATTATGAAAATTTCTTACAACATATTAGCTCTAACCAGAAACAATAGCGGTAACAAGAACGCTCATTTTTCACAGCCTACTAGCTATTAGTCAATTTCCAACGTCAGTAAAAAAATATTTAATCAAAGGAAAACTACTAGTGATTGTTGCTGGCAGTATAATATCTATGTCTTCTGAATAAATTTCCACATTTAATGCTATAAAAAAGTAGCCATTTCCGTAAGTCAAAAGTAATGATACCTCTGACTGGAACCCTTCAAATTCTTCAGTAGGTACTTCTACTTATTAGCAAAATCGCGGAAAATGAAACTTGAATTGCAGTCTGTTTGAATTGTAAGACATAGTTTAGTTTGCAGAAAACTACATGAAATAAACACAATTACAACATAGCGTAATTAAAAAATTCTAGCAATTATTTCAGTAGATGTTCACAATGCTCCAGTTGGAGATTTCACTTTTGACTTAACTAAACGGAAGTGACTAATCTTTTTATCCCATTAGATATGAAATTCTAAACATGTTAGACTGTAAGCAAAAATCGCCGGTAGTTTTCCCTTTGTTTCAAAATTTTTAATCGTTTTGGAAAGTTGTCAAGCTCTAGTAGACCTCGATAGCTAGTAGGCTGTGAAAAACAAATACTTCTGTCATAGCCCAGCTACTCATTTACATTAGATATCTTGGGGCTGTTGTATCCGGTTAGAGCTAATATGTTGCAAGGAATTTTCGTAATCTTGCCTCGTTGCTCCAGTTAGTTTGTATCTTTCTACCAAGTTAGTTGGTTTCTTCCATATTAACGAGCTTCTGTTTATTTTTCGTGGCCTGCTAGGTTGCTTGCACGCAGGAAAATTGAAAAACACCGATTTGACTGAAACTTTGAAATAAAATAAAAACCAAAAAGATTGATATCGAGAATGGTGATCAAATTTTACATTCGATTTTTTAAACCAGAATACGCATTGCCATTTGAAAAAATCAAGTTATCTGTGATTGATGCTTCCTTAATTAATCTACTGATTTCTCCAAGTACAAAAAGAATTCGGTTTTAGCCGTCTGATCTAAGGTGACGCATTTCATGCTTAGTTGTACCGCAAAGTCACGGCCTTCTAAGTTTCATAATCGCTGCGATATTCAATTTTTTTCTGATACCTACTTATACCAAAAATGGTAATTTGCGCGTAAACGGTTCGTTTAAAGTTCCATGTGTGATACATAAAGTCACACTAAAATTGACCAAGGAATCCAAATATGCAATAATATATAGGGGATTCCATTTAAAAAATGTATGTTTGATATGAATCACCCTGTATAAACGTCAAAATTTGAGTGAAAATATTTTTACGTCATAGCCCTCAAGGGTCCCTACCATGATCAAGTGACAGATTTTTGAAATATTTTTTATTAAGCCCACAATCCTCCGTCCACGCACTATTGGCCCACCCTGTATAGCGTGAGGAGGTTGCTATGATATCACTGAATGTATTTTCAAATGCCACAAAATCTTTTTCGTTCTTGCCGCAGTGAGATAAATTACTGTAAACATTTGCTCAAGCCCAGAGCAGATAAGCTCGACAAAGTGGCTACCATAAAACGCACAAAAACCCGAATTCTAAATTTTTCGCAATTAAAATAGTTCATCTATAATATATTATGGGCAACAAAACTAAAAACCCCTGCAGTAAATAAAAAAAGTAATAGCAGCTGGCCAAATACTCTTTATAACCTTTCGACGATGCTTTTCAGCTCGGGAATTGCACGTGTTGTTCTCTAGGACGGAAAATGCAACCGCCTTGAGCAGAGCGATAAAATAAATATGAGAACGAGAATATCTTACATCTCCATTAAGGATAAATGTTTTGTAATTTGTCTTGTTACGACTGAAGGAAAAATACTGCGGAGGATCGGAGGATATATTATCCTCTACTCTATTTGGATCGGATCTGTACGCAATAAAGAGAAGGAACCAAAGAACTGGAAAATAGCAAGCAATAACTCATTTTATATGTCATCCTTGGTACCCGCATAATTACAATGTGGCGCAAAATCAAGTAGCCTATGGATGTTGTCATTTTTTCGTTTGTAATTAACATTTGTTCGAGTTTTTCTGTCAGATGCAACGTAGATACCTACTTGTGAGAAATGAGCTTTAAAAATTAATTTTTCCATTGAGGGCATTTAGGAGAATCTTTGAGAAATTGCCTACTTGCCTCTGGAATATATCAACTATGAACAGCAATATCCAGAACGGAGGCACTTTCAAACTAATACGTTTGAAAGGTTGAAGAATCGTTTTATTTGGACCGTGTCGTTTAATATTTCATAGCCTACCTGATAGATCTGCTTGATAATCATGCATGACGTCTATAAAATTGTTTCCTCAGCACACTTGACTTATTATTATCTCGTTAATCCAGTGTTTTGACTTGATCAAGTGCTATTATGGCCTTATATTTTAGTTATTTGTTAAGTAAAAATAAAATTTGATAGTACTTTCTCAAAATAAATAAATTTTAGTAAACAAATAGAAAGTATATTTAAAATTTGTAGAAAAATCGAATTATCTCAGAAACTAATGAATGCAGCCATAACAAGTGCTATACGAAGATGAAAGAGCACATTAAAAGCAATTCTTTGGTAGAATAAAATATTGAGGGTTACATTTAAAAAAAGAGAGAAAATCTAGAGTTTGCATTCTACATCAACCTGTATACGAGTATGCGTCGCGGGCTTTTCTTATTGCCTATTTCAAAACCAGATAATATTTTTTATCCATCCGTGTAAAAAAATTAATTTTTGATTCATCGCTTTTTGATATACAGTACGTTCATTTGACAGCGATTTGGATACAAAAATGGTCATAACTTTTGAAATACCCTGTATGTAACAACATCCTATATTGGAAGAACGGAAATCATTGGTAGAATTTGAATTTGGAATAAAATATAGGGTGTCTCATTTAAAGAAATGCATGTTTGCATCACCACGTAGTTATGGACCACCCTGTATAAATAAAAATATTTTCTGAGCAAGGAGCATATCCGTGGCTACAACTTTTATACACAACTTCGACAGTAGTGGAGTTATCGACCGAGCCGGTACTAAAAACTCACCCTGTAAAGGATCGAAGTTCTCTACAGTGTAGACCTCGTGAAGTGTGGCTCAAATTACTTACGTATGTGAAGAATCTCAAAAAATGCAGTCATAAGATCTAAGGAAGGTAGGCAATGTATGAGAGATGGATAGAGCCAAAAATAACTTCAATTATCCTCCGATTTGAATGCCAGTTGAATATTTTCCAAACAGATAAACACGAAGCACAGGGGATTACAGTGGAAGTACAGTTCAACGTTCAAAAAACTCAGGCAACAACACTTACAAAGAAGTCTCACGATGGCTTACCAACCGTGGAAATGGAGGGTCACCATATAGACGAATCACCTTCTGTCAAGCTTTTGGGAATCAACATCAACAATAACATGTCCTGGCACGACCACGTCGTCAGTATTGCTAAAACGGCATCCCAGAAGCTTGGAGTTTTGTTCCGCTGTAGGAAGTTGTATACGCCAGAGCAACTGCTGCTGCTCTACAAGGCACAGATCCGACCATCGCTGGAGTATTGCTCCCATGTGTGGGGATGCGCTCCGAAGCACTCTCTGAAGCTTCTGGACACTGTCCAGAAAAGAGCGATTAGACTAATCGATACGCCAAACCTCACAAAGGACCTCCACAGCCTGGAACATCGAAGGAGGGTGACTGACATATCCCTGTTTTACAGATTCTATCACGGAAGATGTTCGATTGAGCTCTCTCAGATAATAACACCACAGGCCGTCCGAACTAGGAAAACTAGAGAAGCTCTGCGAGCTCATCCTTACCAGGTCGAGGTCCTTACTCCCCGAACCAGTCTCCTCCAGCATTCCTTCTTTTGGAGAACTTCGACGCTGTGGGATCAGCTGCCGGGGAATTTGTTTCCCGACGGCTACAACCTGCAGCGTTTCAAATCTAACGTGAACCGATACTTATCCTCTCGCAGCGCTTCTACAGCGCCATAGGCTTTCAGCCTTTGCGGGAGGCCGACCATAAAAAAAAAAAAATGTAACAATACCCTATATTGGTAGAACGGAAATCGTTAGTGGAATTTAAATATGGAATAATATATAGGGCGTCTCATTTAAAAAAATGCATGTTTGCATCACCACGTAGTTATGGATCACCCTGTATAAATCTTAATATTTTCTGAGCAAGGAGCATATCCGTGGCTACAACTTTTATATACAACTTTTTTCGCTATCTTCTACAGTAGTGGAGTTATCGACCGAGCCGGTCCTAAAAACTCACCCTGTATATGATCGAAGTTCTCTATAGTCTAGACCTCGTGAAGTGTGGCTTCAGTTTACTTACGTATGTGAAAAATCTCATAAAATGCAGTTATAAGATCTAAGGAAGGTAGGCAATGTATGAGAGATGGATAGAGCCAAAAATAACTTCAATTATCCTCCGATTTGAATGCCAGTTGAATATTTTCCAAACAGATAAACACGAAGCACAGGGGATTACAGTGGAAGTACAGTTCAACGTTCAAAAAACTCAGGCAACAACACTTACAAAGAAGTCTCACGATGGCTTACCAACCGTGGAAATGGAGGGTCACCATATAGACGAATCACCTTCTGTCAAGCTTTTGGGAATCAACATCAACAATAACATGTCCTGGCACGACCACGTCGTCAGTATTGCTAAAACGGCATCCCAGAAGCTTGGAGTTTTGTTCCGCTGTAGGAAGTTGTATACGCCAGAGCAACTGCTGCTGCTCTACAAGGCACAGATCCGACCATCGCTGGAGTATTGCTCCCATGTGTGGGGATGCGCTCCGAAGCACTCTCTGAAGCTTCTGGACACTGTCCAGAAAAGAGCGATTAGACTAATCGATACGCCAAACCTCACAAAGGACCTCCACAGCCTGGAACATCGAAGGAGGGTGACTGACATATCCCTGTTTTACAGATTCTATCACGGAAGATGTTCGATTGAGCTCTCTCAGATAATAACACCACAGGCCGTCCGAACTAGGAAAACTAGAGAAGCTCTGCGAGCTCATCCTTACCAGGTCGAGGTCCTTACTCCCCGAACCAGTCTCCTCCAGCATTCCTTCTTTTGGAGAACTTCGACGCTGTGGGATCAGCTGCCGGGGAATTTGTTTCCCGACGGCTACAACCTGCAGCGTTTCAAATCTAACGTGAACCGATACTTATCCTCTCGCAGCGCTTCTACAGCGCCATAGGCTTTCAGCCTTTGCGGGAGGCCGACCATAAAAAAAAAAAATGTAACAATACCCTATATTGGTAGAACGGAAATCGTTAGTGGAATTTAAATATGGAATAATATATAGGGCGTCTCATTTAAAAAAATGCATGTTTGCATCACCACGTAGTTATGGATCACCCTGTATAAATCTTAATATTTTCTGAGCAAGGAGCATATCCGTGGCTACAACTTTTATATACAACTTTTTTCGCTATCTTCTACAGTAGTGGAGTTATCGACCGAGCCGGTCCTAAAAACTCACCCTGTATATGATCGAAGTTCTCTATAGTCTAGACCTCGTGAAGTGTGGCTTCAGTTTACTTACGTATGTGAAAAATCTCATAAAATGCAGTTATAAGATCTAAGGAAGGTAGGCAATGTATGAGAGATGGATAGAGCCAAAAATAACTTTAATTATCCTCCTATTTGAATGCCAGTTGAATATTTTCCAAACAGATAAACACGAAGCACAGAGAGCTACTTAATAAGAATGAGAAAATAGGATTCCCCTGCATTAATAATCCAATGATTTACTCTAAGAAGTTGTCAAGGGAGAGTCGGAGATGGTGGATTGCTGGTTTAATTGAACATTAATTATTTATAACTTGATTTACGCTCAGCTAATGAAATTATGATACAGGCGTTTGATGAAAAACAAATCTTGAAATTTATGGTCGCTAGAAATAATATTTATTCATGACGCTTCAATAGCAACATGTAACTTTCCTTTCCATTCTGAATACTGAATTTAAAATATGTATTTTTAGCAACAACATTACAGTTTAGTGCATTTCTCTGTCAGTAGTAACACTGGCAGCATATATACATTTATTTGCAAATAGACAGATAGACTATATATATACTCTCAAAATCTACATAATCTAGTTATTCATTTTGTAACAAAAGAACTGATAGTGGTTGAATATATGAAGAGTTCTGAGTGATCAAGTTATTGGTCCCTATACTGTATTCAAATCCAAGGTGCAGAAGACTGTAAACAAACAGGATACGCACGCCACCCGAGTAAGGCGGCATTTATTGCGATTGGCCGAAAGGCAATAAACACCTCGGAGGCTTGCCGCTCTGCCGCCCGTCTGGGTCGTTCAACAGAGTAGAGGGTTGTATTTTATTCAGTTGCTCCGTGTGTTTGTCATTGTATACGACGCGTCGTGTTAATGATGTCAAGAAGTGCGCACCGGAGCTCGCTCCCATATTTACCCGCCTCTTTCGGATGTCTTACGATTCCGGCATTTTCCCAAAAGACTGGAAAACAGGTTGCGTCCAGCCGGTGCCAAAAAAGGGATCCAAAACTGATCCGACTAACTATAGACCTATAGTTCTGCTTTCTGTAATCAGTAGAGTGATGGAGAGATGCGTCAACCAAGAGCTCATTAAATATCTAGAGCTCCATCACTTAATCAACGACAGACAATATGGATTCCGACAACAAAGATCAACTGGAGATCTCCTGGCTTACGTCACACATGTGTGGACCAAACTCATCCAGTCATTTGGCGAGGCTCACGTCGTTGCTCTCGATATTTCAAAGGCATTCGATCAACTGTGGCATGCAGGCCTCCTAAACAAGCTCCCGTCCTATGGGCTCCCTGTTAAGCTTTGCGGTTGGCTCGCAGACTTCCTCTCAGGTCGGAAAATCTCTGTCGTGGTAGACGGCTTTTCCTCTTCTTTCCATAGCATCAATGCCGGGGTTCCGCAGGGATTGGTATTGGCTCCGACATTGTTTCTGCTTCACATTAATGATCTACTTTCTAGCACTACAAACCCAATCCACAGTTTTGTGGATGACAGTACGCTGCATGCAGGCACCATGAGCAATAGACCGATCTCTGTAGTCGAGCTGGAACGCAGAAGACTGGCAGTGGCAGCTTCACTTTCAAAGGATCTCGATACCATTACCACTTGGGGGCTTAAGAATATGGTTAAATTTAATTCCTCCAAGACCCAGTATTGTACGCTATCAAACAAGAAGTGCCCAAGCCAACACCAGGTTCTAATGAACAACCAGGCTCTGCCAAGGAGTCACTCATTCAGGCTGTTAGGAATCAACATTACAGAAAATCTGATCTGGCACGAACACGTCGCGTCAATTGCAACAGCTGCTGGTTAAAAGCTTGGGTACCTATTTAGAGCCAGAAAGTATTTCTCACCATGTAACCTCCTCACGCTATATAAAGCCTAGATAAGACCTTGCCTGGAGTATTGCTCTCATGTCTGGGGAGCTGCTGCCCCTACTACCCTGTCTATACTAGATGCCTTCCAGAGAAGGGCAATTCGACTAATTGGCGATCCGGCCTTAACGCGCCACCTTCAGTCACTTTCTCACCGGCGTGTTGTTGGTGACCTCTCACTCTTCTATCGATATTCCAACGGAATCTACTCCTCTGAGCTATCCTCTATCGTTCCGCCGCTCACTGCTCCTATCAGATGTACCCGTACGACCGCTGCATCTCATCCTAAGACGGTCGTTCTTCATACATCAAGAACTGAGCGGTACAACCGCACATTTATTCCCAGAGTGTCCAAGGCTTGGAATGGACTGCCAGAAGATGTATTTATTGGGCCTGCGGGTATTGGCCCATTCAAATCTCGCGTTAACAAACATCCCCTAACAAAACCCTTTCACAGCAGCCCCGGTACTCTGGTATTTAGGCTCTGCCTGCGCGGTTTGCTCAGTTATAAAAAAAAACGGTTTAGCCGCTATGCTCCGCATACACTTAAGTGACCCACCCTGTATATATTACTTATAAATCCCTTTTTTTTCTTAGAAATTGGTAAACTTACAAATTGTTCAGGATTTAGCAGCCTTTCAACAAATTATTACAAGATTTTAAATTTGTTAAAAACGCGAATGCACCTTGAGATTAGAAAACGTTTTCTTTGGTGGACGATGTTTTTGAGAGTGAGGCCAGAATCAGCCAAATCTTCGCTCGATGAGAAAATGAGTTAAACGTTCATGCAAGATAAGCAACGTGCACTGCCGACGAAGTACAAAATGGCTGATAAGCAAAATGTTCTCTCAAACCGAGGTTTAAACGTAAAATACAGGGTGGCCAATCGGGTGACGATAATAATTTTTTTTTAGATAGCCCGTACTGAGGCCTATCCAAAACACCCCCATGTATGTATACCGATTATTGATAGTTTTCGAGTTATGATTTTTTTTTTGAAAACTTAGAGATTTTCTAGTTTTTCCAAGAAATCGTCAAAAACAAAAACAAGAATGCTTTTTGGCTTTTATTTTTTTCTGCAATTATACTCAGTATTAAGCCCATTTTAATATCCAATAAAGAGAACCTGTACATCCGAACAATAATTTTGAGCCCAAAGTTTGAAATCTCTGTTTTTAGTCAGGAGATCAAAACCTTCAAAATAAAATTAAAAATACTTATGCCTGGTTCTGGAGCTTCAAACTTATCTTAAAAACTTTGCAAGGCATTGCACTTTCGAAATAATAATGAAAAAGTAGCACTTATGGGGACATTTTGCGCCGTACGTGAGTGGTAAAGGTAAAAAGGTGATAATTCACGAATTTCCAAAATGATTTAAAAACTATTATTTTGCTTTATTATGATAAATTAAAGAAAAAAAATTCTTAGCAACTAATAAACCCGATAATCATTGATGTTTTGATGACTTTTAATAAAAAAACTAATATCGAAATTGTGATTTTTGAAGTGTTTTTGCTATGTACTATTGAACTTCTGCTAAATTAAGTTGTATGGAAAGTTAACAAAGGAAGGAAATAATAAAACAATAATCCGACTTCCAATTTCATGGCAGAATTACCTGGGAAGCGATGTCGTAGCATACGCCATCTCTTTCTTTCAGAGTAGCTTTTTGCGAGCTCATATCGGCGAAGCGCAGTTGTGTTAATTAATTTTCGGTAATAGGCAAGGCAATATTCGGATGGACCTAAAAAGGTGATTTATATCGCTAGGTCTTCCTTGACAGGTCAGTGGACAGCCTATCATAAATACAACAAGTTTTTTAGTTTTTCAACCCCCCACCACCCAAACACCCAAATTCCACCCCCACCGAAAAAACGCAGAAAATGATCAAGAACCTCGACAACACCTAAAAACGAAGTTTGAGGAATATTTGAAATTTTTGTATTAAATACTCCGCCGCCCATGTACTGATTTCCAAAACTATAGCAGCATTACATACTAAGCCCCCACAGAATATTGCTGCCCAAATTTCATCACAGTTTATGCAGCGGTTACTGAGATTACGAGGCTAGAAAAATGCGTACAGACAAACCAACAGACAGAACGATGGAAATGAGTGACGCGGATTTTCGTTATGTAGACATTAAAAAACGCCCAAATAACCTATTACCTCAAAATGGAACATTTCACGATCACAATCCTCCCCTCACCTATCGGTGAGTTCAATAGTACACAGCAAAAAGCACAGGTATCAATTTTTTTTATTAAAAGTGATTAAAACATCAATGATTATCGTGTTTATTAGTTGTTATGAGTTTTTTTCTTTAATTTGTTATAATCAAGTAGAATAATAGTTTTTTAAACCATTTTGGAAATTCGTGAATTATCACCTTTTTACCTTTAACAGTCACGTACGGCGCAAAATGCCCCCATAAGTGCTATTTTTTCATTATTATTTCGAAAGTGCAATGTCTTGCAGAGTTTTTAAGATTAGATTGGAGCTCCAGAACCAGGCATAAGTATTTTTAATTTTATTTTGAAGGTTTTGGTCTCCTGACTAAAAACACATATTTCAAACTTTGAGCCCAAAATGTACTCAATTATTGTTCGGATGTACAGGTTCTCTTTATTGGATATTAAAATAGGCTTAATACTGAGTATAATTGCAGAAAAAATATATGCCAAAAAGCATTCTTGTTTTTGTTTTTGACGATTTCTTGGAAAATCTGGAAAATCTCTAAGTTTTCAAAAAAAAATCATAACTCGAAAACTATCAATAATCGGTACATATACATGGGGGTCTTTTGGATAGGTCTCGGTACGGGCTATCTAAAAAAAAATTATTATCGTTACCCGATTGGCCACCCTGTATGTATTAAGCAAACACATAACTTTGGTTGAAACATGCAGTTATAGGTTAGATCTACTATAATCTACCAGACATGGTAGGTTTATGATGAGCTAATTCTGAAGAGACTAACGACACACATAACTACAAGATTTACAAACAAGTTAAAAGCCTAATGATGAAGAAATAAAAATATATCATACCTTCAGACAGAGAACGTTAAGTTATACTAAAGAAGATAATTTCTAGAGCTAAGTGATTATTCAACTAATTTCAAATGAGCTACAATCATTTGCTGCTTATGCTCAAAAACCTTGAGGGATGTTGTACTACGATATTAATATGAATATGTTGACGCAGTATCTCCTTTTTAGCACCCTATTATATATTCTGGCTGAATTTTCAATTATTCCAACCTATCGCAGTCAAGTCATAGCCAACCATAGTCGTTCGAGTAACTTTGAGTAGCTTATTATACAGGGTGTTAATTAAGTATGTTAACAAACTTTAATCGCGAAAATAGAAACAAAATGTCATATGAACATGGGTCCGGAAATGCTTCCTGAGGGAGCTACGCTCCTTTGCATGGGGCACCCTGAAGACGGTTTTCCCTCGATATTCTCGAAACCATTCATAACAAAATTACGAAATTAGGTACGATGGGTAAACTTTTGACGCTGAATATGATTCTAAATTCAGAATTCCATAATTTTAATCAGAGGCGTATCGTACGGGAGGATTTAAGGGTAAAAATAACCCCATTTTCTAAATGGTAATTTTTTTGACATTTTGATTTTAGAATATGGTATTTCAGAGATTTCTACGTAAAAATGGTCTCTTGGTACATCTCGATGGGGCTAACCGTTTTCGAGAAAAATGCAAATTATTGAATTGATGCAGGCTATTGTAAATAAATAAATAAATGCATTTTTCTCGAAAACGCGATAGCAGGATGTGGTTTTCGGTATTGAAACAAGCAAAAAACGTGCTTGTGTTTCAGTAAGATCATTGTTTCAAAAGAATATTCAATCGATAGACTAGCAATTTTCAAATTTGAAAAGGTAAAAACGTTAAAAACTTTTTTTTTCAAATGGGATGGTATGATAAGTTTCACATCGGTGGATGCAAAATTAAATTCTCTTTCACTTTTATCTAGGCACATGTGGTTCTATCTTTGACGGTTTTCAAGATATTTACGGTTTTGTAATTATGGCGTAGGTGTTGGAAAAATCGTAGGTGACGTGGCTCGCAGACGAAACAATTGGCAGGAAACCTTTCATCCAAACTGTTTCGGTCTCTGATACTAAAATCTGCTTTCGCTCCATCTACCTGTACCCACATTATTCTTAAAAATTCCAGTGGTAAATTTACCAACAGGTTTTCCTAATTTTCATTTAGAAAATTTTTGAAAACATTGATTTAATATTCGGTTTTCAATACTACCACCCCAAATGCATAGACTTCATGCTGGTTGTCAACAAATCTCTCAAAATTTGGATTTACGTCGGTATAAAAATGTAAATTATGCCAGTTTACATGGCCGTTAATGATAACGCTGTAGCTGCATTTCATAAAAAAGAAAATGAAAGAAGAAATGTAGCTTCATTCGTAAACAACACACTGTTGAAAAGCAGTCCATCTTCTTGGACTCGAGCACGACCCCAGTTACAGAAATTCATTCAGTTTTCAAAGTCTTGTCTTTCAATTGCTTGATTTAGCTGCACGTGATAAGGATGCTATATGTCATGTTCACAGATATTTGGCCAATGCCCAAATAGTGACTAATTTCTGCTATAGCACTGCTATGCGGATCTTTAACTACAATTGTGAGAATGTCAAACTCACTACCGTCATGTATTACTACTACACGTTTCCTTCTCTCATATGTTACGCCCACGTAAATACAAATTTTGAGAGGTTTGTTGACAATCAGCATGGAGTCTAAGCATTTGGGGTGGTATTATTGGAAACTGCATAATAAACTAATGTCTTCCAAAGTTTGCTAAATGAAGATTTGGAAAACCTGCTGGAAAATTCACCACTGAAGTTTTTAAGAATAATGTGGTTACAGTTAGATGGAGCGAAAGAACATTTTAGTATTAGAGGTCTAAAAACTTTGGATGAAAGTTTTCCTGTAAATTGTTTCGTCTGCGAGCCACGCCACCTACGATTTTTCCAATTCCTACGCAATAATTACAAAACCGTAAATATCTTAAAAACCATCAAAGATAGAACCACATGTGCTTAGATATAAGTGAAAGAGAATTTAATTTCGCATTCACCGATGTGAAACTCATCATACCATCTCATTTGAAAAAAAAGTGTTTAACTTTTTTAACTTTTCAAACTTGAAAATTGCTAGTCTATTGATTTAATGTTCTTTTGAAACAACGATCTTAAGAAACACAAGTACGTTCCTTGCTTGTTTCAAAACCGAAAACCGTATCTTTCTATCGCGTTTAGTTTCCGAGATACTAACGTTGCTTGTAAAGTACTACAAACGTCAAATTTTGTAAAGATTGCTGAATAACTCCGAAAATAGGCTTCGTAGACATAAACATGGTTAACAAACTGGGCCTAAAAATCAATGCTGAATTCAAAAACGTAAAAATATACAGGGTGTTCCATTTAAAATAACGAAGTTGATGCCTACTTCCGGTATATCCGGAAGTCCACCATCTTTGAAATTATTTTCTAAATGTAGAGCATTTGAAAAGAAACGTTTTTTATTTGAACCATTTTCGTCTAGTTCAAACGGTATGGCCGCTAGAGAGCACCGCGCGCTTATTGGACCACCCTGTATACTGTTTATCCAAGCGACATAGCATTCAGCAAATGTCTCGGAGCTGAATATCACAGACGGTAGCTGAATCACTCCAATAATGGATATCAATGACTATTAGCCTAATAATATATAGCGATTGAGTCCTGGCCCAGTTTTCGCACAAACTAAAAAGGAACATTTTTTAGCGTAGTAAAAGCATTAAATAAACCCCCCGTAAATACGTCCACTTAAAAGCTTCTCCAAATAAAAACGAAGCGACATTTTTAATGACAGCATTAAAATTAAAATTACAGCGCCAGGCCGTATTCAGAAGCGGGAGAGTATCTTTCTAGAGGGGTACTTTGTACCATTCAAAAAAAAAAAAACGCAGAGTCGCCGTTTTCCAACTTCTATACGTACTACGAGTTACGAAACACTGAAGAAAAATGTATTAATGTAATGATGTTAACTTGGCTTTTCACATATTCACAGTAATAGCGAAAATTGTGAATTGTGAAGTAACTAAATTTTTCTTCCTCCCCATCTCTATTTGGCCATATGACACTAGCGCGCCGCGGTCAGATTTGTCCTAATCCCACTGGTCAGAAGCCCCCAAAATATTTTGGATAATAGGCAGGTATGTGAACACCAGCGCGCAGGGCGGCGAGGTAAACTTATGTCTTAAAATTTTAACCGATTTTAATTCATTCATCATTTTTTGCGATCTTGCTAATAGCTACTGAAGGATTTGTAGAACTCCAATCTGAGTTATCGTTACTTTTGACTTGACAGAAATTAATTACTCTTTTATATTATTGAATGCGAAATTTTGTTCTGAACATAATAAGTTACTCTGATCACTATAATAGACGCAAATAAAGAAGTTGGTATTGTCAGCAGACCATAATGTCTTTATAATACCCCAAAAAATTTTAATTAATCAGAACATGTTCTAATTTGTCACAAATTTGATCGATTTCTTGACGATGTAAAAAAAAGTCCGAGAAATTTACCTTCATAGCTTGTTTTGTGGGAGCATCATGGTTGTGCTCATTATTTCTTTTAAGAACAATCTTTTCCGATTGATCCATCAGCAAAGATGCTATGCATCCTCTTCTAGAGCATCTGTAGGCTACACCACGGATGGTTTCTTTATTTCTTCGGAACGTATACTCTTCAAGGACTATTAATTCTTCCCTTTCACACTTAACATAGTCTCCATGGTGAAAGACAAACAATACTCACAAACAGCAACTAAGGATTGCAAACTACTGAAATATTTTCATTAAGGGTAGTTTTATATACCTACAGAAGCCGATTAGTCATTTAAATGATCTAAGAAGTAACTGTAAGCTACTGCAAGTCGTAAAAAGACAGATGAAAGTTCGCAAGAATAAAAGGGATGTGGTCATTAGGAATATCCAAGCTTAATTTTCTTTCGGCGCGCAAGTGACCGGTGCCGATGAAGGCACCCTTTTTGTAAACAGGTAAAAATCAAACCGCGCGCGCTCGTGACCGATCACCCTCAATTTCCCATACCTAGGGGCACTATCTATAATAAATAATCAAATGTTATTTGACAAATCGACAAACTATGTCTTCTTTATTCAAGGAACATTGTAATTCTGTAAGACTTTTGCGGCCATGATCCGATTATCTGTTGGTTCTTGGACTGTTCGGCCGGGGTTCAATTCACGTCTTCTTTGTAGTTAAGTTTTTTTATGTTTATAAATTTCAATGGACTGGCCAGAACCTGAGTCTCATCAAACCTTTTTGAGTTTTTTTACAATTAAATCTAACCTAACGTAGAGGATGTTCTAAAAGATTTTAAAATATTTATACTATAAACTCCGTTTAATTAAAATAAAGAATTTTATTTTTTACATTTAAGGTATAAAAATTTCCGTCAATTCAAAAGTCACGATACGATTGGATCATTCTGAGCATCTATTGCAATAGTTGTTAGAAGTTATTATTCCATGCTGTAATTGTGTTTATTTTAAGTATTTTTCTGCTATGTGAGTTACGTTTTATAATTTAATAAGTACTGAAGAATCTAGAGCGCTCCAGTCAGAGGTACCGTTACTTTTGACTTACAGAAAAGACTATTTTATATGAAAATTTATTCTGAAGATATTCTACTGTCAGCAATAATGGCTGGTAGTTTTCCTTCCATTGATTTTTTTTACTGATTTTAGAAATTTGTCAATAGCTCTAGTAGGCTGTGAAAGATAAGCATTCTTGTTACCGCTGTTGTTTCTGGTTAGAGTAGAGTCCGTGGAGATAATTTGCACTCAAGTGCAATTAAACGGATAAGTCGAAAACAAAAAACCGCACTAGTTTTGCACTCAAATCTAAGACGAACATAATTTTGACACTCAATTCCTATGAGTGCAGTGATAGGGCAATAAGTCGAAAACGCTATAAGTTTTAAAATCGCTGCGATATTCAATTTTCTGATATCTACTTCGGTTCGTTTAAAATAAATTAAGTATATACAGGGTTGGTATAAAGTATGGAACCAAGCAATTAACTTTGGAACGGAAAGAGTGATATTGCTGAAAATTTGCAGGCAAGTGTAGTGACGTCTAGTGCATCCGAAGACATTATGTTAGCTATTAATGTACTTCCGGTTTAACCGGAAGTACCGTCAACTTTTTTAATTTAAATGGGACACCCTGTATATTTTTGCAGATTTTAATTCATCTTTTTTTTCTGAATACATCCATAGTGGGTTTAGCATTAGTTTCTGTAAAAACGGGAAAGATAAAGCTTCTTTATCATTTCAGGTGTTTAAAATGCCGGTCATTCAAAGTCGGTTTTGGCAATTGCGTGAGAATTTACAAAGAAGTGTGTCAACTTTTAATGATTTACGTTCCGACAGGGGTCCTATAACACGTGTGACGGTGTCTAAAAAAAAATATACAAAAAAAAAATTACCTCAAACGGGAAGACCGCAGACCGTAAAGGACGAATTTGTGAGACAAATTTTTCAAGAAACAAATACTAAACCCACTATGGACGCATTCGGAAAAAAAGATGAATTAAAATCTGCAAAAATATACAGGGTGTCCCATTTAAATTAAAAAAGTTAACGGTCCTTCCGGTTAAACCATTAGACGTCACTACACTTGCCTGCAAATTTTCAGCAATATCACTCTTTCCGTTCCAAAGTTATTTGCCCATACTTTATCCCAACCCTGTATAGGTTGTTCTATTTTAAAAAAATGTAAGTTTGATATGAAACCCTGTATAAACGTAAAAATATATGAGTTTTGAAATAAGTTTTAGTCCCACAATCTTCCGTCCACTCTCTGTTGGCTCACTCGTATGCACTGGACTTTTATGTTCTGATATCACAAATTAATGTCCAGCTAAGTCTATTTCTTGAAAGCTCATTGATACTAACACCAAAATATACAATATAAATAATTAATGAAATTTCTGCCTTCTAATAACCGAATCATTCTGGACCACTATTCAATCAAATGGTTATCGTTGAAATAAAACGGTACTAAAAGCTACCTCATTACGCGCCATACTCGAAATTTTTAGTGCTGAAAATGTTTGAAATTTTGGACAGATATAGTCGGAAACAAGAGCCATTAATATTTATTGGCGTAAAGCCCTTGAACCGAAATGAACTGAGCAACAAGAGCGACCGTTAAAAATAAACTTGCTTTTAACGATGTTATCCAGTACGATTAGAGGACTTTTATTTAAAATTAATGCCATTAGGTGTATTTTATTGTTTCAAAAAGGAACGTTCAGTTAGAACACCGAATATCTAAAGCTGAACAGTAAAAATTAATTTTACAATAGATCTAATCAACTCATTCTTCAGTGCAATAACAGTGGCTGATCAAATAGAGGTTTAAATAACTAATCTCCCATCCGTAGAAATTTTCATTCTAACCGGACGAAGAGATTTCATTTTCTCCAGACCCATTAATCATATAATGCCAAATACCTAGAACGAAACAATCATTTACGTCTCATACATATGCTGTCATGGAGAAAACGTTTATTGATACTTCAATTTCGAAGATTTAGTTTATATAGGGGGCCGATTAAGTATGCAATATAGGATTTGTTTCAGTAAATAATGATTGTATAATTTTTTTCATATAAGAATTGGTTATAATTATGTTTCCCATAATACGGCAGTATTAAGCTCCTTTTGTTTTAGAAAACAAATGAATTACGAAAAACATTTGATTTTTCGAAACAATCAGGAACCCCCAAATTGCTTAAAAGCGAAGTTTGAGCTATTTTTATATTTTCAGTTTTTTTATTATTGCTGACACGATTTTTGAAAATCATACGCATTTTTCATCCTCGCCACGGCAATAATACTGTGTCTAAATTTCACTAAAATCGATTCCATAATTTCCATGTTACTAAATCCAGAACGGTCTAAAGCAATACTCGTATCTACACATTAGACAATTCTAAGTCCCTTGATTTCTGTAATAGCCAAGGTAATGTTCGGATGAACCTAAAAAAAGGTATTATGCCGCTAGGTCTTTCCTTTACAGGTCAATAGACAGACTATTACGAATAGAACAAATATTTGAGTTTTACAACCCCCCACCCCCTAACCACCCCAATTTCACCCCCACCCAAAAAAAAGTAGAAAATGATCAGGAACCCCTAAAACGCCTAAAAACGAAGTTTGAGGAATATCTGAAATTTATCGTTTTTTGCTAATTACTCCACCCCCCGTACAACGATTTCCAAAATTATCGGAACATTACCTACTACGACACCACAACATATCGCTACCCAAATTTCATCACAATCCATGCAGCGGTTACTGAGATTACGACGTTAGAAAAACGCCAACAGACAGACAGACCGACGGAAATGAATGACGTGGATTTTCGTTATGTAGACATCACGCCCAAAAAGCGTATTATCTCAAAATCGAAAAATTTCGCGATCATAATACTCCCCTCACCTATCGGCGTGGGAAGTAAAAACTTAATAAAGTTTTCATTTTTTTTTAATATTTTCTTGTATTTGGCCACTAACATGTTACATGAGAAAAGATTTAAAAAACTGTATCAACTGAGCCTGCTATTTGAAAAATATCAATTGTTTTTCGTTACTCATTTGTTTTATGGAACAAAAACAACTGAACACTGTCGTATTATGGGAAATACATTAATAAACAACTTTTATATAGAAAAACAGTTATAAAATCATAATTTACTGAGCTATACACTATATTCCATACACAATGGGCACCCTGCATAATAATTAAAAAATAAGTAACAGACTCGACCATCTATTAAATCTAATAGAAGATAATATGTCTTGAGTGACTTATTTGTCCCTCTTATGCAAATTGCATATCTTAGTTTAGTGAATGAGCGCAAGCAACAAATGATTATAATATCCTAGTACACATTCGCTCAGTGTGATCAAGAATACACTGAAACAAGTAGAAAAATAATAAAGGCATAACAGTTTTGAGAGAAATACGCTAACATACACTTTGAACACATTTTCAAGAATTAATTTCTACAGTAGACTTGAACTCTCAGAATGTCTTGCATCCTCCTATCCTCTAGTGTTTATTTACAATTCCTGTCTTGAATTTATTGGCGGGTTCTTAATAAAAGGTCCGTGTTTCCATATTGTAATTATTGCACGAGTTTCAAAAAAAATTGATAATAGGCAGCGCCAACGTTGCAAAAATTTACTTCCTTACAAGTACAAACTCGATGTGGCTTCAAAACTAAATTAAAATATCGGTATCCAGAATATAGGTAAAATGTTGCATTCAGTAGCAGACCTGTGACTTGTAAAAATCACTGTTGTCACTTCAAACTCATCGTGTAGATATATCCTACGTAAATATTAGACTGTATAGAAATATAAAGAGCTTGAAATATACATATAAATACCTAAAAGTATTAAAATATGCAAATATAAAAAACAATCCTTCCTCGTAATGTTAGGCAACTAGCATTAGAACAGAGAATGAAGCGTTACTTGATCGATAAGGCATTTTATAACTTTAATGAGTACCTAAATAATGATTTTGCAGACATTTGGTAAGCACTGATATTTTTTGTTTGTTTCTATTTCTTGCCTTTTACACAAGTTACCAATGATTTTATATTTTCGTGACCGTAGATTTCAAACTTGGTTTTTTCTAGTGGTATTGCGGTGAATTAAATGAAACAATTTTCCTTTCCACGACGTTTCGGTTTATTACATCTAAACCATCATCAGGTGTATTTTGCTTTATTTTGTTACATATTTTTTAAGCATTATATAGAGCGAAACCGCCCCTGAGGGTTCAGGGAACAGAATTCCGTTGTTGAGGAGGTGCATGCAGTTCCATACCAGTCTTGAATCAACCCGACTGGAGCACAGTGCTTTCAATGCAGCCTGGCTGTCTGAAAAGATTTTTATAGATCTGTTTGTCAGGGGCCTTTTGATTAGTTCCCTGACTCCTAGCTCTATGGCAATCATTTCTGCTTGGAAAACTGTGGTATACCTCTCAAGGTTGACTGAAATTTCAACTCTTGGATTGGTACCCACTACTCCCGCTCCTGCCCCCAGTTCAGACTTGGAGCCATCAGTAAATAGCGCAAGATCAGAGGGTGATATGAAATCGTCCCTCCTCCATTCGTCCCTGCCTGGGAAAAGGACGTTACAGGATCGCTCTATATGCACTTGATGAAGCATATAGTCCGATACCATTCCGAGTACATGATGATGGGTAATTTCACCCATTATGCCCGTTGTGTCTGGTCCTAGTTCCGTTTTGAGGGAGGAAGTATGTGTACGAGTGTACATACAAAAGCGTTTTTCAAAACCTGAAGCAAATTTGATGTAAACATAAACATCGAAAGTAGATGCTGACATTGTATACCTTTATCGTTTTTCTACTTGTCTCAGCAAATTGCTCTGTGTTAGATATATAATGTATAGTGTGTGATTGTGAAGCCATGACATATCTGCTGGAAGCTTTACCTTTCTACGCCTGGCAGGTGGTACTATAAAGTAGGTGGTGACGCAGTGGTCACGCAGGTACTGATTGCGACTTCCCCCATTGCCAGGTTCCACTTCATACTCGCCACCAAGGTAGTCCAGAGTAGCCTGCGTGATATGTACACGTCTGGAAATAAGAGACACATATCACATTGATGGTTTTGCTATCAGATTTCCGAAATTTCTAGTTTTTAACAGCACTAGCACTCATAAAAGCAAATAAAATAACAATAATAACTGAGTAGTCGGATTTCAAAAAATGGAGTCAAGCTGATTGACTCAGTCCTTCCCACACATAATAATAATGATGATACCATTTTATTATTTCCCATTGGACGAAGCTATAGTCGAAAATCCCCTTGCAACTAAATTATCGCCCATCCGCCCGCAAAAACAACATCCAACACAAAAACCCTCGTAAATAGTTTTTTGCGTCTCCCTCCTTAGGAACTAGGGCGCCACAGTTTCTTTCTGCATGCTTGAACTGGACGATGCGAAACGATCAAGAGCCTCCAACCCGTCTAAAAACGAAGCTGATTTTATGTTTTTGGTTTTTTTATTATTGCTGCGCCGCCACTGAAACGGTTTTTCAAAAACAGAGTCGTTTTCCACTCTCGCAGCGGTAATAAATTCTGTGTCAAAATTTTTTTAAAATCAATTCAATAATTTTCGCCTTACGCAATATACATACATAGAACGAAATAAAGCAAAAATCGTATGTACAGGTCACAAAAATTGGTTTCTGTACTCTATACTGTGTCGAAATTTCATGAAAATCAATTCCAGATTACATAACACAGAACGATGTGAACAAAAAATCCTTAGTTTCTATAATAAGCAAGGCAATGTTCCAATGAACCTAAAGAAGTGTATTAAGCACCTAAGTCCTCTTTTCACAGGTCAATGGAAAGCCTATTATGCATACAAAAACTTTTTCAGTTTTGCAACTCCCATTCCCAACCATCCCAATTTCACCCCCACCAAAAAAAAAAAAAATAATGTAATCAGGAACCTCCAAAATGCCGAAAATGAAGTTTGAGCAGAGTTGTTATATTTTTAGTTTTTTATTGTTGCTGCGCCACCACTGACACTATTTCTAAAAACCATACGCGTTTTCTATCCTTGGAACGGTAATAATGCTGTGGCAAAGTTTCATTAAAATCAATTCCATAATGTCCATGTTACTCAATACAGAACAATCTAATGCAATATTCGTATGTATGTATTTATATCAGAAAATTCTAAGTCACTTGGTTTCTGTAGTTTTCACAGGTCAATGGACAGCTTATTACGAATACAACAAATTTTTTAGTTTTAGAACCCCCCACCCCGCAACCACCCCAATTGCACCCCCACCAAAAATAAAAATAGAAAATGATCAGGAACTCCTAAAACGCCTAAAAACGAAGTTTGAGGAATATTAAATTGTTTTGTTTTTTGCTAATTACTCCGCCACCAATGCACCGATTTTCAAAGTTTTAGCAGCATTACTTACTACGACCCCGCAGCATATTGGTACCCAAATTTCATCGCAATCCATGCAGCTGTTGCTGAGATTACAAGGGTAGAAAAATGCGACAGACAGACCGACGGAAATGAGTGAGGTGGAGTTTCGTTATGTAGACATCATGAAACGCCCAAAAAGCGTATTATCTCAAAATCGAAAATTTTCGCGATCTATCCATACTGTACGTATTTCTGGATAAAGTAAAAGTGACATTTCCAAATAGGACTTGTCTACTTTGAATATACTTATATATCCTAATTGTCTCCTTTATTTTAAACTGAGATCAAAAATTCTTAATTATTTATTCATTACAAAATAATTTTAATATTCAACCTCATTTGTATTAAGTGTGACGCCCGTATATGTTTTTATCCTGTTTTAATTAGGATTAGAAATAATATAGCAGTTCAACAATTTTCGATGTCTACCAAACTTGAGTTAAATTTTCCAAGCCATGTTGGAGTCGCAACAGAAAACTGCAAATTTTTTTTCGTCCCTATAGGCAAGCCAATGTTCGGATGGACTTAAAAAAGTGTAATATGCCGCTAGGTATTTCTTCTACAGGTCAATAGACGGACTATTATGAATACAACAAATTTTTCAGTTTTACTACTCCCCACCCCCCAACCGCCCCGATTTCACCCCACCCAAAAAAAATGAAAATGATCAGGAACCCGTAAAACGCCTAAAAACAAAGTTTGAGCTGTTTTTTCATGTTTTTTCTTTTTTTATTATTGCTGCGCCGCCACTGACACTATTTTTCTAAAACATACGCGTTTTGTATCCTCGCCGCGGGAGTAATACTGTGTCAAAATTTCATTAAAACCAATTGAACAATTTTCGCGTTACGCGATATCGAACGATCTAAAACAATACTCGTATGTATACATCACAAAGTCTAAGTCCCGTTGTTTCTATAATAAGCATGCAACGTTCGGATGGACCTAAAAAAGTGTATCATGCCGCTAGGTTTTTCATTCACATATTAATGGACAGCCCATCACGAATACAACAAATTTTTCAGTATTACAACCCCCCACCCCCCAACCACCCCAAATTCAACCGCACCCAAGAAAAAGTAGAAAACGATCAGGAACTCCTAAAACGCCTAAAAACGAAGTTTGAGGCATATTTGAAATTTTTCGTTTTTTGTTAATCACTCCGCCCCCCGTATAACGATTTTCAAAATTATAGGAACATTACCCACTACGACCCCACGGCATATCGCTGCCCAAATTTCATCACAATCCATGCAGCGGTTACTGAGATTACAAGGCTCGAAAAACGCCAACAGACAGACAGACCGACGGAAATGAGTGACGTGGATTTTCGTTATGTAGACATCATAAAACGTACAAAAAGCGTATTATCTCAAAATCGAAAATTTTCGCGATCACAATACTCCCCTCACCTATCGGTGTGGAAAGTAAAAAGTATTACAATCATTTGCAGGGATGCGACCACAGAGTTAACATCTCTAGAGCGAGCCTAATTTGAATATTGGCCAGCCAACATCTATAGCGCTATTGCCACTCTTCTTCGTCCGCTTCCAGTTTCTTCAAAATCTGGCAGTTTCCGCAGTTTGAACACAAAGTATTTAACTGGGTATTTAACTATACATTCCAATATACTTGCAATGTAACTGATTTACGTGAAGATAATTTGTACTGATTTAATGAAATCTCAAAAATGGTAAATTTCATAGCGGAATGTCGCAATAACTTCTAATATGTCGTAAGTCTGGCAACCTACAATCGGCGTGCCCTTAAGCTGTCATTTGGCTGTCATTGTAGTTGTGGTTATTGCGTGTGTCGAGATTTTTGTGATTTTAGTGTATATTTGACTGACTTTGTGACTATTTGTGGTGTGAATTAAATTATTTATGAACAATATTGTCTCAATTGCATGATGAGACAACATAAAAAGTGCCTAGTTTGCTGTAATAGCGACGAATCGGTGAACACTTCTTATTATAGGTGAGTATAGGTTTTGTTTTATTTTTCAGTAGCGTAATATATGGAGATAACTGGGAACAAAAGTAACTTCACTCCAGTTTGAGGAATAATAATGGTTGTTTAATGTATGTTTTGTGCACGCATTACATTCATGTTAATCAACATGAATTTTCCAAATTTCATTTTTTAAACTATTTGAGGACGTGAAATGCAAAAATGTATGCCACATTTACTTACAGCAAATGTATGAGAATTTTATAGAACTGGATATTACCCAGAGCTGTCATTACTTCAAGTAAAGTACTTGAAAAATGTATTTCAATTACTTTGTGGTATTTGAAGTACTGTACTTCAAATACATTTTTTTTGTGATATTTGTACTTGATTCCCCAAATACTCTCTAAGAAGTATTTGTATTTGGTACTTGTAGCACAAAAAACATATTTCAAATTTTTATTTGAAATACTAAAGAAGTAAAGTACTTGAAAAATTTATTTCAATTACTTTCTGGTATTTGAAGTACTGTATTTCAAATTAATTTTATTTCCCAAATGCTCTAAGAAATATTTGTATTTGTTACTTCCACACTCTCTGCACTGCGCAAAATGCCGGTGTGCCGTGCGGCGGCGCACATCTTAGCCGCCAGATTGCAGAAGGCAGTCATTCGTGAGTCCCTTCGTCTGCTTAGGACGCACGATTCGCGGACCCAGTGATTGCTCACCTCACGGTGTAAGGAGTAGTCACTGGGAAATGGAACAGCAGCCCGGTGTGTCGGAGCCCGGGTTGCACCTTTTTTGGTTTTGTTTTGTTTATATATATAATATTCTTATAGTATAAGTAGTTTTGTGATTCAATCACGTTCCGTGTCTTTGTAGCGTCATTCAAACGAAAATCAGTTTCTATTTTTATTGAAATGTATACCGTTTTTCCATTCATAAGGTACTTTTTATTACTCAACAATAATTATGAAATACTTGAAATATCCATCGCCGGTATTTGAAATACTATATCAAGTAATTCAAGTATTAGTATGGTATTTGAATTACTTTTTTAAGTACTTGAAATATTAGTATCGTGTTTGAATTACTTTATTTGAAAAATCAAGTACCAAACTAAAGTATTTGATACTTGAAGTACTTTCAAAAATAAAATTACTTGGTATTTGTACTTTGACGCATGCGACTCTGGTAATTGGTAATTGGTATTTGAAATACTATTTACTAGTACTTGTGACAGCTCTGATATTACCTAATGCAATTATTATATTTTATTGCTGAAGTAAAAACACGATGCAGCCATTTCAACAGGCTACCTTTCAGAACACTGTTAGATATGTCTTGAAAAACACTTCATGGTAATAATAAATTATCAACTGTTACAATGAAATTAAAATGAAATGAAAATATAATAAGAGTAACTCTCTAAGTATAGCTAAATACTAATACAACTTAGTGGTATCAGTTCGTTCATGACAGTAGTAATTGAATCTATTAATGAGCATCGAATTTTAATATAAAGTCGTACGCCACTGGTAATGCCCTCAAGCTGTCAAAATTTCCGTTACATGTTGGCTGGTCAGCGACCTGTGCATTTTGTTGTTTACACTCCCTCTATAGATGTTAACTCTGTGGATGGGACGCAGCATCCGCATCAATGGAAGCTACGCCGCTGCATAGAACTTACCCGGGTTCACCTCCGGCCTCCATGTTGTTTGCCAGCGTGACGTCGTTGCTCCAGACGTCGTACTGCCACTTCCGCAGCCCTAGGACGCCGCACAGCACCCTGCCCGAGTGGATGCCCACCCTCATGTTCAGCTGGACGTCCGTGGCCTCCACCACCCCCGCGATCGCGTCGATCATGTCCAGGCCCATCTCCACCGAGCACCGAGCATGGTCGCTGCGGGGCTCCGGAAGTCCGCTGACGCAATAGTAGCAGTCGCCCAGGATCTTGATCCGCAGGCAGTGGTTGTCCTGCAACAAATTCAAAGGGCTTTCAATGATCTTTCTTATGTTACTGATACCTACTGATGTATGCCGATGATAACAGTTTCTAATGCCATGATAAAACTCGTAACCTCAACTGAACATAGAGGTAGTAAACAAACCACTTCAGCATGGCGTGCTCAAAGCCATCATTTTTTGACACTTCAGCCTCCAAACATTGCCAACTAACCTGAAAATTCTTCCAATGCCAACCCAAGTTACAAACACTGCTCTGCACTGTCCCGTCTCGAAAAACTGTTAAACTACACTCGAATATAGCACAGCAAGTCCGTAAAGCTTCACTACAGTTACCAACAAATAGCGAATTCGGTTTCACCGACCCAGCATAAAAGACGCACAAACAAAACAAACTTTTGACAGTCGGAGGTTACCGTAAACAAATCGCAGGAAAATTACATAGGCGTTGCCAACTCCTCAAAATTTATGTAAGACAGAATTTGCGTTAATGATGAAGAAACATGCAGTAACACAGTGGAGGTCAACATTTCTATTGATTTTGCTGCAATCATTTCTGAACCATCAAAATACCGTCTTTTTTAACGTAGAATGGAATATTTCTGGATACTATACAATTAAGACGATAGTAAACAATCATGATTGCCGTATCTGGTGGTCGATATGACAACGTAAGAAAAGATGTTGGCCTATTAGAATTAGTTGTTTACTACCTCTATGTTCAGTTGTTATGAGGACAATAGAGGCAAGCAGTCTCGTAATAGGTTTTGTGCTGTTATGTATTGTGGAAACCAACACGATATGTTAGAGTGAAGAAGAAATAATTGGAAGTCTAACGTTGGTAGCAGAAGAAGGAGAAGAAGAAAGGTCAAAAGGTGCAAAGGTAAGGTCCAAAGGTCACCATAAAAATGAATTTCGCATTTCCAAGCTCCTGACGTTACCTTTAAACTTACAGTACTTACTGACTCAAAGAGCAAATTGCTTGTGCAACTATTTAGCCTTTTTTTATATCGTGTTTGGTTGTTAAGTTACAGGCATTTATAGAATGTATGATTTTGTATTGCGAGTTTTTTTGCACATTAAAATTTTTTTAAGAAAATCGAAAATAGTTGTCATTCATTAAGATCTTAACTGTCGCCTTCTGAAATATTATATAAGTAGTTTGAAAATAGAGTGAGTTATGCGAGAAACTGTGAGTCCGTGTTTTACATGGTAAATACGTGTGTATAAATGTGTGTATCCAGGCCCCTTAAGGCTTCCAGGCCCAATTTTAACTATCCTTTATCTCATTTTTTGTATTATTCTTTTATTAATCACCTAACTTCTATGTAGTGGCGAGTATCGCCAATGATAGCTGTATTCGTTCTCCAAGTGAAGTGATTATATCTAACCTAAAATTGACAGTTTTCGTTAAGGTCAGAAGTAAGAAAACAGGTATTAGTCTTTAGTTTTTGCAACTGGATTAAGGGGGGAGGTGAACATTTTTATTTGAGTTGATTTTGGATAAAAAGAACACTGAAGAACTGAATAAAGCTAAGTGAGCTGATATTATCCGAGATTCTGTGTAAAATGAATGCAGCTTATACGAGTATTATAGCTAGCCATAGACAAAAATTTTTTGACTTCAAAACTATTCTGCTGAAGCTAAATGGCAAATAGTGGTAAGACTGACAACACTGATGTTAGCGTTTTTGAATTCTGTATGTTCAAAAACCCCCCAGTGTTGAATTTCACCTCTCCAGCTGTGGCAGTTTTGGGAATATTTAAGTGTTCCGGTACCGTTTACTGAAAAAGCGGTGTTGACATATCTCAGCAATTAATAGAAACAAAATTTTAAAATTGTGAGATCTTACTAAATTCGACATGCGCAATTCATTGCAATAAAAATAAGTAGAGGATTCTATTTAAAATAAATTAAAATCGGGAATATTTGTTTAGAAATTAGGAAAAATAATGTATAACTTGGCAACGTCGCAAACGAGAAAAAAGATATTACAAGGCGAGATAGGGTATTAGTGGATATTTCGATTTAAAATAAAAAATATAGGATGTTACATTTAAAACAACAAAGTAAAATGACCTTCAAGTTGCCGCAATTTAAAATTCTGCCAAAAACACCCTGTAGATACAAACTGTGGGTAACATCCAAAATAATGTCCACTCAATATTCAAATAACTCGCTGTATAATATTTTTGAGAAAAGTTAAAGGAGTATATCAATTTGGACGTATTACTTGCGACCTTGCAAATCCGGAAATTAATAGAAAATAAATTATAACTCGGCAACGTCGCAATCGATTCCAAAAATATTTTAGGGTTGAATAGAGATAAATGATGGACACTAGAGTATTTTAAGAAAAAATTATAGTTCCATATAAAAAAATCAAATTGATCACTATACTACTTTCCCGCAACACCCTGTATATTTCAAAATATTTTTAGAATATGCATCTCAAGTAACCAAATAACTTTTGTATTTGACATTTTCTTCTATCAGGTATACCTGTATCTATGTAGGTATATTTAACATCACCATCTATTTGTTGTGCCGGAGCGAAACATAGCGGAGTTATACATATGCTAAAAAAGTTTTGAGTGTTTTACAAGCTTTTTCCGAAAGCACATATGATCTATATTAGTTACAGCCTCTGCATACTCACGTCGGAAATGAAATTCTGTCGTCAATATTGTTTGCCACCATATAAACAATAAATGCAGTTGCACACTACCCAACTGAATAATAAACGCATTTATGCACGTCACATCAAAAGTACGAAAATCAAATTAAAATTGATACAAAGCGAGCATGTAACAAGTTTTTATATAATGCACAGGCTCACAGGCAGCAATATAAATTTGGCAGTAACATCGTTCTTTATGAGCATCGATATCAATTAAAGTTACAAAATAGATTTCCCTGCATACATCAGTTTTAATAGATAACACGAACATAACACGAGCATTCTGCATAGAAATGTAAATGGTGTCATTTTGAGAAGCATCATTTTTCAATTTATAACCGAAAAAAATTGTTCTAAATATTGAATTTTTTGAATCCATACACTTCCCGCCCAGGTCGTGACGTCACCTGTATGGAACCAATAAGAGCTCACTGGTACAAAACAATAGCATCCGCTCGTAGTCATCGGACCACGAAAGGACGCTTCTCATTGGTTCCCTACAGAAAGGACGCTTCTCATTGGTTCCCTACAGGTGACGTCATCATCGGCTATTTCAAATTACAGTACAATTTTCTTTTTAGTGTTATTCTCATTTGGATCAAGTTTTCTGCTGACTTTTTACAGTAAACGGTCCTATGTATCATCAAAAATAATACCCCAGTACATAAATTGATCAATTTGAGATCACGGTATAGGCCCATTATGAATATGTTACGGTTAAAGTGTTTACTTTGATAGTTTATATACTAGCTGGATAGTATACAAGCTATCCAAATGTATCGTTATTTTGATGGAAAATCTAAAATAGCTATGAATATTGGTTGGTTTGTATACTATCCAGCTAGTTTATAAACTATACAAGATATGCCGCTAAAGTATATACCACAAAAGATATCACACATATTAACCAGTGTTTCTGGTCAGTTTACAAACTATCCACATCATTTGGATAAGGTATGCACCTAATATCTCTAGTAATACATAATAACCAACTCGTTGGTTAGTATGTAAACCACAGAGTTAACATCTCTAGAGGAAGCCTAATTTGAATATTGGCCAGCCAACATCTATAGCGCTATTGCCACTCTTCTTCGTCCGCTTCCAGTTTCTTTAAAATCTGGCAGTTTCCGCAGTTTGAAGACAAAGTATTTAACTGGGTATTTAACCCTACATTCCAATATACTTGCAATGTAACTGATTTACGTGAAGATAATTTTTATTGATTTAATGAAATCTCGAAAATGGTAAATTTCATAGCGGAATGTCGCAATCACTTCTAATATGTCGTAAATCTGGCAACCTACAATCGGTGTGCCCTTAAGCTGTCATGTGGCTGTCATTGTAGTTGTGGTTATTGCGTGTGTCGAGATTTTTGTGATTTTAGTGTATATTTGACTGACTTTGTGACTATTTGTGGTGTGAATTAAATAATTTATGAACAATATTGTCATAATTGCATGATGAGACAACATAAAAAGTGCTTAGTTTGCTGTAATAGCGACGAATCGGTGAACACTTCTTATCATAGGTGAGTATAGGTTTTGTATTAGTTTTCAGTAGCGTAATATATGGGGATAACTGGGAACAAAAGTAACTTCACTCCACTTTGAGGAATAATAATGGTTGTTTAATCTATGTTTTGTGCACGCATTACATTCATGTCAATCAACATGAATTTTCCAAATTTCATTTTTTAAACTAATTGAGGACGTGCCACATGCCACATTTACTTACAGAAAATTTATCTATGAGAGTTTTATAGAACTGGATATTACCTAATGCAACTATTATATTTTATTGCTGAAGTAAAAACACGATGCAGCCATTCCAACTTTCAGAACACTGTTAGATATGTTTTAAAAAACACTTAATGGTAATAATAAATTATCAACTGTTACAATGAAATTATAATAAGAGTATCTCTCTAGGTATAGCTAAATACTAATACTCACAGTAATAATTGAATCTATTAATGAACATCCAATTTTAATATAAAGTCGCACGCCACTGGTAATGCCCTCAAGCTGTCAAAATTTCCGTTACATGTTGGCTGGTCAGCGACCTGTGCATTTTGTTGTTTACACTCCCTCTATGGATGTTAACTCTGTGGTGCTAACCGTTTCCGAGATAATTGATGCGTTCCCATACTTTAGACTCACTGTGTATAAGCAGAATAAAATACGATTCCCATCAGTTTCACAGACGTCCTTTGCCGATGTGAATCTATTTATAGCGATTCTACCTTAAAACTCAGCATTGCATGAGCTTCGACTGATGGATTAAGTAGTTATTGGAATTATAGGAAATACAAATGAAATTACATAAGGTCACTGGAATATTACATCATTATACCATCGATCCACTTCATAAAAAAGGATCTCCAACAAATCCAGACAATCATCGCCTACTTTCGTTAATCTCTCATGCAAGCAAGGTTCTATATTTTACAATCTCGTTTGGAGGGTTTTATTGGCTGGAAAATTTCTCAGGCGCAGGCAGGTTTCGTAAAAGGACGCGGTACGCGTGAACAGATCTTAATCTTAAGACAGATTATTGAAAAAGCCAGAGAGCATCATTTTCCCGTTTTTATCTGCTTTGTGGACATTCTAAGGCATTTGATAACGTAAAGTGGCCTAAACTGTGGGAAATCCTTATCTCCATGGGAGTCCCTTACCACTTAGTATCTCCCATGCAGCAACTCTATGAGTCTAGCTCAGCTCGTGTAAGAATTGATGGTAACCTATCTGGTCAAACAGCAACCAGAAAAGGAGTTCGTCAGGGATGCGTATTATCTCCGATGTTATTTAACATTTACTCTGAATTTGTGATGAGACAGGTATTGGACAACTGGAATGGCGGTATAACTACTGGCTGAAGCAAAATATCTAACTTAAGATTTGCTGACGATACAACCCTTATTGCTGCTTCTCAGGAAGGACTAGTAGCTCTATTGAACGTTCTAGAACAATACAGTGCAGCATATGGTCTTGGTATTAATTACAACAAGACCAAGGTTATTATCGTAGATAGAGAGCATGACAATCATCGAGAAATAAAGTCAATAGGCCGTTGTGAGGTAGTTCAAAGTTTTGTGTACCTCGGTTCTTTGATCGACAATTCAGGTAGCTGTGAGAATGAGATTCGACGGCGCATTCAACAGGCACGGGTGGCCATGACAAAGCTTACTAAAATATGGCGTGACCATAACATCACTAAAGTACCAAAATGTCACTGGTTCAGTCTCTTGTGTTCTCCATATTTTTGTATGCCTCGGAAACTTGGACTGTTAAAAAGGCAGATCGAGCTCGCATAGATGCTTTTGAAATGTGGACGTGTGGGGGAGAATGCTGAGAATTCCTTACACCGCCCATCGAACTAATGTTTCCATACTGGATGAGCTCGGTAATCCAAAGAGACTATCCTCCTCGATGAGAATGCTAACATTCTTCGGACATATTCACAGAAGCGATAATATGGAGAAACTTGTAGTTCAGGGTCACGCCCCGAGAGGACGGCGCCGTGGCCGTTCCCCTACACGCTGGGTGAATACGACGAAACAGTTGCTAGACATGAGCATCAAGTGCGCCAGTGAACTGACAGTAAATCGCGAACGATGGCGAGCTACAGTTCTCAAAACTATTGATAATATTCGTGTCGGCGATACTCTAGCTCCGACTTAATGCATTTTACGAGTTCACAACATGTCTGTTAAGACATTATGACTATGATGATGATGACCATCGATACATTTCCTATGATTGAATTCATGTCCTGATTGAGACACTGGAGAGACCACCTTTACTTAGTCACTAAACCTTTTTGGACTCCAATCAACATGGTTTCATTTGGACGGCTTTTAGCAAGAAAGGAACAGACTCAAAAACGAAGTTTTTACTAAACGAATCTTGAAGTCATAGGAAACACTTACATAACGGAGTCACGGTCACGAGGTGGCTTGGATCTTGGAATTTTTGATAAAGGAAAGGACAAAAAAGCCAAGGAACAAACAGACTAACAGAAATGAAGGACATGATTTTGGTGATTCGTTAACACCAAAGACAGACATTTTCAGGATTAGAATATTATCCTACCCTAAGCTCTGAGAAGTACATAGTATACTGGAATGCCGAAATATTTAAGGTATTTCAACCCTCATTCTCTTCTCCCTCTATGAAAAAGACTTCTATGACATGGAAAAACGAAGATTGGACTTTTAACAAGGTGTCAAAATCCATTACATTTAACATAGCAAAAGGGTACTTGCAGAGGTCGTGAAATTGTCTCGGGAGTATACATAGCATAAAGAAAACTATATCAAGAAGCAGTAGGAAACAAAAAACATGATTTTACTGACTGCCAAAAAAAGATATTTGCAAAATAAAATAAAAATATATTCAAATTTTTCCACGTGACTTAAAACAAGGGCTGACGTCACAGGTATCTTATCGATATCGACAATCGACACTGCTACAGCGCAGGTCAGTGAGATTCAACTGCAAACTAGAGATGATCTGAATTCTTTAACAATGCGACTCAATTTATTGATACTTAAACATATTTGAAACAGACAATTAATCCACTAGCATTTTCGTTGCAGTACATTTTCATATCTGATAGCTATCACAGTTTATCCTGTTTGTGACCGAGATTCGCAACTAATCGAAGCCATCATTTTATTTCGGCGCATCCCATTATGAATGAATCCAAAGATAGAATCTAATTCAAGCCCATCCCTACAAAGTGAATTAGTAATCCAGCCTAACTTTTATTCTTTTGACTTTTGTACTTTTGTGTGTGACTGTGTTTTGTGGTTATAATGATCAATGTCGAAATGTTAGGTTAGCACTGGCTATCGATATAGAATATCAATACTTTACATCCCATCACTATAGGATTTCACTGACGTCAGAGGTTGTTTGCGCGGCATTTTCCGGCATTTGAAATAATTTGTGGAATATCTCTCACAGCCAATTCCAAAAAGCCAAACAAGTGATTTTGTTATGTTTACCAGGCTCTAAGTAACGCGCAAACGACATAATATTTTTTTCTGCAAGTACCCTATTATCTCCCGCTCGATGGACGACCCCGTCTCCCCATCGAACCTCCTAGAGGGTCCTGCACTTCTAATCAAGTGCTATGTAAGTGGGCTGGTGGCTGGTGTAAGGACAGGTACGCTAATTGATTACTATGGGCAGGTGTACAAAATACTACATACGGTACCCCCACCGTGCTCTCCAATAACCACATGATCCGTACATACATTATCGCAGATCTAATTAGAAGCGTCCCACCTTCAGAGATTATAACTTAGCTACAGTCTTCTGGTGCTACAACGCAACAATGCCCCACGTAACTTGGTAAAATTTCATATTTGAATTAAATGGAATGGTGAAGCGGATGCTGAGTTTACGTAATGACAATAAAACCAATGAATAGACAGACAGATCGACAGAAATGAGATACATGACTTTTAGTGTTGTAAGCATCACAAGACAACTTAAAATAAAAAAATGTAGTCAAGTTGATTGACTCAGTACTTCCCACACATTCCGATGATACCGGTTTTATTATTTTCCCATAGCACGAAGCTATAGTCTAGATGCCCTTGCAACCAAATCGTCGGTGGCCCGACCATAAAAAAGTGTTTTATTTTATTAGGTACTTCTTTCACAGGTCAATGGACAATCTACCATGAATACAACAAATTCCACTCCAACTTCACCCCTACCCATAAAAAGTAGAAAATGATCAGAAACTCCTAAAACGTCTAAAAACGAAGTTTGAGATGTTTTCAGATTTTTGTTTTTTTTTTAATATTGCTGCGACGCCACTGAGACGATTTCTAAAAATCAGACGCATTATCCATCCTCGTCAAAGTAGTAATACTGTCCCGAAATTTAATAAACATCAATTCAGTAGTTTCCATATTATAAAATAAAGAACGATCTAAAGCAATACTCGTATGTACACATCGGAAAAGTCCCTTGGTTCCTGTAATAGACACGGCAATGTTCGGATGGACCTGAAAAAGTGTATTATACCGCTAGGTCTTTCTTTCTCAGGTCAGTGGACAGCCTATTATGATTACAACACATTTTTCAGCTTTACGACCCCCCACCCCCCAACCACCCCAATGTCACCCCCACCCAAAAAAAAGTAGAAAATGATCAGGAACCCCTAAAACGCCTAAAAACGAAGTGTGAGGTATATTTGAAATTTTTCGTTTTTTGCTAATTACTCCGCCGCCCATGCACCGATTTTCAAAATTGTAGCAACATTACCCACTACGACACCACACCATATCGCTACCCAAATTTCATCAAAATCCATGCAGCGGTTACTGAGATTAGGAGGCTAGAAAAACGCCAACAGACAGACAGACAGACCGACAGACAGACCGACGGAAATGAGTGACGTAGATTCCCATTATGTAGGCATCCATAAAATGTTCACCACCTAATACTCCTCATCTATGTAGTGCTGGAATACATAAAGAAAGGCAAAAGACCTAACCAATAAATAACGCAAAAAAGCTAAAATTTTATATTCCCCTGTTGGGCGTTCTACTGAGCTGAGCTAGGGATTTCCCATGGATTTTCATAAAGATTATATGTAACGTCTTCAATTTAGTGTTAAAAATATGAGTGTCTATGAAGCGACCTCGCAAAGTAGACACTTTCAACGATATTCCTTCGAGACTGCGGTCATGTGGGTAATACCGTATATATGTAAAATATATTCATACATGTAGCGTGGTAATAACTAGGGAGGGAGAGAGAGAGGGAGGGGGAACTGCCTAAGTTTAGAAGTTCAGATACTCTTTCAGTTGCCTTGGAGTGTCTGATCGCGATGCGGCGCCGGTGTCTAGACTTTTAAATACTTATACAGGGTGTCCAGTTAGTGTGTAATACTTCGATATCTCGCAAGGTATACCTGACAGAAGGAAATGTCAAATACAAAAGTTATTTAGTTACTTAAGGCGCATATTCTAAAAATATTTTGAAATATACAGGGTGTTGCGGGAAAGTAGGATAGAGATCAACTTGTTTTTTTTATGTGGAACTATACCTTTTTTTAAATTCTTCTAGTTTTCATCATTGATCTCTACTTAACGCTGAAATATTTTTGGGATCGGTTGCGACCTTGCCAAGTTATAATTTATTTTCTATTAATTTCCGGATTTGCAAGGTCGCAAGTAATACGTCCAAATTGATATATTACTTTAACTTTTCTCAATAATATTATACAGCAAGTTACTTGAATACTAAGTGGATATTATTTTGGATGTTAACAGCAATTTGTGTTTACAGGGTGTTTGTGGCAGAATTTTAAATTACGGCAAATTGAAGGTCATTTTACTTTGTTTTTTTAAATGTAACACCCTGTATTTTTTATTTTAAATCGAAATACCTACTAGTTCCCTATTTCGCCTTGTAATATTTTTTTTGCGTTTGCGGCGTTGCCAAGTTATAAATTATTTTTCCAAATTTTTAAACGAATATCCCCGATTTTAATTTATTTTAAATAGAATCCTCTACATATTTTTATTGCAATGAATTGCGCATATCGAATTTAGTAACACCACACAATTTCAAAATTTTGTTCCTATTAATTACTGAGATACGGCAACACCGCTTTTTCAGTAAACGGTACCGGAACGCTTAAATATTTCCAAAACTGCCACAGCTGGAAAGGTGAAATTCAATACTAGGGGGTTTTTTAACATACAGAATTCAAAAACGCTAACGTCAGTGTTGTCAGATTTACCAATTTTTTGTCACAATTTTGAATGGAATGCCCTATTTATGAAGTCTAACGTAAAATTGGTAAATCTGACAACACTGATGTTAGCGTTTTTGAATTCTGTATGTTCAAAAACCCCCAAGAATTGAATTTCACCCTTCCAGCTGTGGCAGTTTTGGAAATATTTAAGCGTTGCACCAATAAACTGCAGTGTATCGTTTTGTCACTGTCGGCGTCGCCTACCCCACTGAAAACAAAAAATAACAACATGAACGAGGAGGCCGGCGGCGGCGCGGTGGCTTGCGGGAGCAGCATCCTCGACAGGGCATACACAGGCTTGCGTTGTGTCGTGTGACGTGTGACGTCACAGTGGCTTCGCGCGTTGTTCTCTAACTCTTTAGGACTATCTGATTAACTAAAATTAAAAAAAATGGAAACTTCCTCATTGACAATGTACCAAATATGAAGTATTACTTACGCTCGCCAGCTGATCGAATCTTCCAAACAATTCGTTCAACAGACGCACCAATTCCTGAGCTGTACATTGTGATGCCAATACTGTAAAGCCCACAATATCAGCAAAAACGATGCTGAAACAAAGAAAAAACCATATCAGCTACTGATTAACTGTGTGTCTTACACAATACATATCAGCTACTCTTTTTACACCAGAATATACCAGCAGTAAGAGTTAAATAATACTACTATGGGGATAGTCCGACATCACATACAACATACGTTTTTCAAAATGTCAAAATTAACAGATAGTTAGGCCATCGATTTTGTCTAGAAACGTAGATTGAAATGAGTCATGACGTCACAAGTGATAATTATCAAATACAAGCATGCCACCTATTTACTTCATATTTCAGGGTTGGGAGCTTCAAAAAGATGTGCCACAAGACCCCCCTTTTAATCTGATTTTTCTTTCAAGATGGCGTCGAGCCGCCATTTTGAATATCTCATTTATTAATTTTAGGTCAAAATATAGTATTCATGCATCAATTTCATTATCGCAAGTTTCAATTTTTTGAGTTGGCCCGTTCAAAAAATAAAAGGGCCCCCCCCTTTATACATACACTATAACTTTTTCAAATCCATTCCAAAATATAAAATATGTTACTCACAATTGAATGAGGATTATACGTGCATAGAATAGGGTACTTGCAGAAAAAATATTATGTCGTTTACGCGTTCCTTAGAGCCTAGTAAACATGACAAAATCACTTGTTTAGTTTTTTGGAATCGGCTGTGAGAGATATTCCAAAAATTATTTCAAATACCGGAAAATGCCGCGCAAACAAGCTCTGACGTCAGTGATATCGTATGGTGATGGGATGTAAAGTATTGATATTCGATATCGATAGCCAGTACTAACCTAACATTTTGACATTGATCATTATAACCGCAAAACACAGTCACACACAAAAGTAAAAAAGTCAAAAGAATAAAAGTTAGGCTAGATTACTAATTCACTTTGTAGGGATGGGCTTGAATTAGATTCTATCTTTGGATTCATTTATAATGGGATGCGCCGAAATAAAATGATGGCTTCGATTAGTTGCGAATCTCGGTCACAAACAGGATGAACTGTGATATCTATCAGATATAAAAATGTATTGCAACAAAAATGCTAGTGGGTTAAATGCCTGTTTCAAATATGTTTAAGTATCAATAAATTGAGTCGCATTATTAAGGAATTCAGATCATCTCTAGTTTGCAATTGAATCTCACTGACCTGCGCTGTAGTAGTATCGATTGTCGATATCGATAAGTTACTTGTGACGTCAGCACTTGTTTTAAGTCACGTGGAAAAATTTGAATATATCCTTATTTTATTTTGCAAATACCTTTTTTTGGCCGCCAGTAAAATCATGTTTTTTGTTTCCTACTGCTTCTTGATATGGTTTTCTTTACGCTATGTATACTCCCGAGGCGATTTCAGGACCTCTGCAAGTACCCTATTATTTAGCATCTTTTAACTTGTATACAACGTTTGAGCATAGGGAGCTGATGTAAGCTGAATAAACTGTAGCTTGAGGTGTCCTGTACCCTGAATATTTATCTAAAATGTCATCGGTCTGACGTGAGTATATAATACATTATTGAATACGCTCCCCCAGTCTATATCAAGGCACTGTGTAGAGGAGTTGTCACCCTATGGGGTTAATAGATTTCGTGGACCAGTTGTACGTCCTTACAATCAATAAATTATTCAAACAGCTACGAGCTGTGGTCCCCCCCTCCCTTTACGCCTCGTGTGCCTCTCGCATTCTCTGCTCAGTAGAACAATATATACCATTTCTGACTTTTACTACAGGGCCTACCCACATAAAAAGAAATTCTCAAGTCAAGAATTGTGATATTCTTGTAAATACATACTCACAACAAGAATATCTGTTCTCACTCTAAGAAAGAATATTTGATGAGAAAATTATAGAAAATTTGTATCGAGAATAATATATTTTTGATTTATATACTTATTTTAAAGAAATATGCTCCGAAAGAATATATAATTTTCTTTGCAACCAAGACTATGATAATTTAATAACAAATATTTCATAATTTTATATGAAGATTATAATTTTTTCCAGCGGTGTCCAGTTTACTTTTATCAAGAATATAGACAGCTTGCAATTGTGAACCTTCATTTACAATATGATAATCTTGGTCTGAAAGTGAACGCTGTTTTACAAGCACACCCTATATTTGTTATCAAGTAAATCGGTTATTTGACGTCTACCAACGTCGGAGTGCGCAGGCGCGCAGCGTGTTACGTGTCACCTCTAACCTCTCCACCCTCTCTACTCAACAGCCTGTTGCCCGTCCGCGCCCGCGCCGCCATTATCTGTTTTTGGATTGTCGCATTCGTCGCCGTATTTAGCACCGTAGCGTAATACCTGCATCCTGGATCCTGCATAATAGCACATATTAGAGTATCTAGTCAAACTGTTAAATAAATTGCCATTCCCACGTGATACCCGTGATACCACCGTCAACCATCGGGCAACGAATCGGCCGGTAGTGCTGGTCCACCGCCATTTGAGTCGCGTCCCAGTTCCCGTCAGTTTCCTTATCACTGGGTCTATCCAACCATGAATGAGCTATTAAAAAAATGGGGATGCGAAGACCTGACTCTGGTGTTCCTACCAGCACGTATGTTAAATGTGATTTAAGAAATTTTCTTGCAGATAACGACATAGACGAGAAGAATTTCTACATGCTCATAGAAGAGTTTCAATGCTTAAAATACTACTAGATTCCTCATCCAAGAATATCACAATTCTAGAAAAAAGTTGAGATACTTGCGTCAAGTTTATGAAATGCTCCAGTTAAGATTATGAAATGCTTCAGTCAAGATTATGAAATGCTTCGGTCAAGATTACCATAGTTTGATTTAAGATTTTGGTATTCTTACTTTCGAGAACTTTCCAGTTTTGCATTGAAGATATTTTCTCCATCTAACCCTTATACGGTCAAAGATATCGTATATTCTCACTTTAAGATTAGCATAACTTTGCGCGTATAGGAAGTTATGGTATACTTGAATTAAAGCATCTGTACTTCATCTAAGAAATTATTTTTATGTGTGTATCTTCAAAAGTTCTAATGGTACTCAAAGCAATGAACAACTATCTCGTAAATTCGGCTCTCCTACATTGCATTCGGGCAACAGTGTTCGAATTTTCCGACCAGAAAATTTTGTAAATAAAGGTGCCTATTTAGACTCGTGTGGGTGCGGGTGAGAATATCTCCCATCGTATATCCTGCGTGTCGTAAAAGGCGACTAAAAGGAACACCGAACTACTGTCGGTATAAGCAAAAACCTCTTCTCAACCAACAGCTTTGGGTGGACGAGTTGAGAAGAGTCAGGACACCTTCTTGTCCTTGGGGTGAGAAATTGCCCCTAAAGGCGGATGAACCAGTAGATATCATCTGGTCAACGGCATGAGGATGCAGAAAGCAAATAGGAAACTACTGCATTAAAGATCTTAAAGATATCCCAAGAGAAACTTGAAAATGAGTAAATGCATTTTACGAGTTCATAACATGTCTGTTAAGCATTGTGACTATGCTGATGATTTAGATTTATGGTCGGTCAGTGGTCAGACATAATATAATATCTATACCGCCATGTACATTCACCAGCTTTTGAACATAGATGAGATGTTTTAACAACAGTTTGAAAATGTGGTGAATGCGTTTAAAAACTTTTACGCACAACAACTTCTGATCTTGGATGGACTTTGTCGTGATGGACAGTTCTATTATTTTAATATTTATTGAGTTAGAATCTAAAAACGGGACTTAATTTTGGTACTTTTTATTAGCAACTTTTGAAACAACAAACTGATATTCTGATAAACATTTAAACAAAAATCCACAAAAAAAACATTATATTGATAGAGTAAGGGGTGTACATTGAGACGTTTCTAGCATATTCTTCCATTTTTTATACAGTTATTTAGTCTAAAAGCAGCAAACGTCTAGAGAAACCAACGAAATACGTTGAGCAGCAGCAGTACAGTAAACACTGTTTTATAGTGTTTTCCACTGGGCTGCACTCACCCGCACTGCGTTGAACTGAGTGCAATAGTTATGTTCCACTGGTAAAGATCTACTGCACTGCTTGATTTTTAGTATGTTCCACTACCCGCATTCTCTGAGTGTAGTGCGCACTCAGGGCAACTTTTTCGCACGAGCCTCGGGATCTGGTGCTGTAGTGCCAGTGCAAATACGGCGAATATGGCTTCAAAAATGTCAGATTTTCTAATTTTAAATGAATTGCTAGAAAGCGATGAAAGTAGTGATGATGAAGAAGAAATTGGAATGTTATTTAAGGAAAAGCGAAAAATGCCGAAAGTTATAAAATTTGTGGAAACTGTAGTACACAAATTCAGCGATAAAGAGGTATACACTTTTTTCTAATAAAAAAATATTAAAACTTAATAAAATCATTCTTAGTTTAAAAGTGATTTTCGTGTGGAAAGGACTACATGCTACAGGTTACTAGAAGAATTCAGGGACTCACAATTCTTCCCCCGGAAGACCACATTTGCCATCATAATTTTCATAATCCTCAGACATTTTATACCTTTCTAACTTAAATAAACAGCTCTATCAACCTTAGAAAAAACAAAGGTCGGCTGTCATTATAAATGCACTGTTCTGCTTGGGGACATTCCACTCAGGAATTGCACTGATCCCCACCGATATGCACTTTGTCAGAGCAGATGATAGAATTGCACTTGTCAGGAGCGCAGTGAGTGCTGCTCAGTGGAAAACACTATTAGACAGCTCTCAGCCACGCATGCGCGGATTACTTCAACGGCATTGGCTGAGGTGGAGATAGCGTGTTCTGATTTCACTACGCTAATGGACTTACCGGGTTTTGAAATTAACTGCTATATTTAGAAGGGGATTTAGCGGAATTTGCTTCCAAATGCATTTATTTTTCGACCCCAATGAAAATTAACTACCGGGGACATGCAAAAGGTAAATTAGGACGAAAAGTAGAGTTAGCGGGTTTTGATTCTAGACCCCTCTGTTAGGGGAGGTTTGTTAACGCGGGACTTGAATGGGTCAACACCCGCAGGTCCGTTAAATACATCTCCTGGCAGTCCATTTCATGCCTTGGACACCCTGGGAATAAATGTGCCGTCGTACCGCTCAGTTCTTGATGTATGAAGAACGACCGTCTTAGGATGAGATGCAGTGGTCGCACGGGTACATCTGATAGGAGCAGTGAGCGGCGGAACGATAGAGGATAGCTCAGAGGAGCAGACTCCTTTTGAATATCGGTAGAAGAGTTAGAGGTCACCAACTATATACGAGAAGTAATTTCGAAAAATAATACTCATAGTATCAGTAAGAGGAACACGGGAAAGCAAGAACAAAGTGTTATATAGGGTGCCCCAATAGAAGTGATAGTTTTCTAATAGGGATACCTACACAGCTGTCAAAGGTACAAACGTCATCCAGCTGTCAAAATATTCAGTATGGTTTGACAATTCATCATGGATTGTTTCATGCTTGCCGATGGTTTGGAAATTATTAAAAAGTACTACGAAAATTTCCGCTCAATTGTAAATACGCAACGCGCATTTCGTCGTGAACTCGGCCCTCATCATGGCTTCAGTGAGCAGGCAATTCGTCGCACTGTGGAAAAGTTTGAGCATGAGTACACTCTATTGGACCTAAAGAAACCATCCGAATGCGAACAAGTCGACACCAAGCCGCGGAATTGGGCCTCTCCCAAGAAACAACTCGGCGAGTTTTGCGTTTGGATTTGGACTTGCACCCGTATAAGGTCCTGCTGACGCAACAATGGACTAGTATCACGAGGTTAAGAACAATGATTTAATTATTATGGTCGCTTAGTGCATACACAAATAAACGTTCTGCTGCATTTCGTTACTTTCTACATCATTTTGTTTTTTAGTAATTCCATTGTAAAGTTTAAAGAAAGGAATTCAAATTCAGCCAATCAGTGCCAACCGCGCGAATTATCAGCAGTGCATTGTTGCCAAGAACAGCTCCGACTCGCAAAACATTTACATTTCACATAAACATGTTATTTGCTATCCAAAGTGTTATAAATAATTTGAAACTCACTTCTTAGCTTTCACATTTCTCATCTTCGTATTGAAGAACTGCATATTATCCACATAAAAGTCGTTCACCATAGCCATATCAACTTTAGGCAGGTTATCTGAATCGGCGTTTGTGAATCCACTTTCCACTATCGATTTTACCCATACTTGTTGGTTATGTTATGATAAAATAACTTGAAACCTAGTAAAATGGAATAAAAGGATATCCTGTACAAATAAACGCAAACAAATAATAATAACTTTAAGATTGTTGAAAATGACAGCCAAAGCCCAATGGAATTTGGAAATGACAATGACCGAATGACGATTGATTGACAGGATTGACGGATCAGGAACCTTAACTTAGCTTTCGGAAGGGCTGTTCCAAATTATGGTTCTATCACCGTCCTAGAACTGTTTTCATCATGCCCCGCCCATTTTACAGTTCTCAAACCGATGATTGGTTGGTCCACCAGCGTACCAACCAATCATCGATTCTAGAATCACAAAATGGGTGGGGCATGATGAAAACAGTTCTAGGACGGTGATAGAACCGTAATTTGGAACAGCCCTGGAATTTCGGATCACGGGACATTAAAACCACAAAACATATCAGACGGGAACAGAAGACAAGATAGATGAGCCAGCCCGCGTACAGCTCCGCGCGCCATCAGAATGCGGCAACACAGCACACATATCTGTCTTTTGATTGGCTGTTCGCCTATAGGGCAGTGACGTCACTGCCCTAGGAGAATTCAAATATTTTCCTCATTTTCACGGCTTTCCTGTGCCCTAAAAAATCGGAGAAAAAAATGAGATGCTTTTTATGACGTACTCTATCATATGCAACCAGAAATAAAATTCATGATACTAGTCCATTGAAGCCGGACGACCATAGGCCGTCGCCGTGAGTTCGCAAATTGAGCGCTACAAATCTTGGACGAAGATCCTCACTTTGGCCAAAAATCATCTTCTCAGACGAAGCCAATTTTTACCTCAGTGGCTGTGTCTACAAGCAGAATTGTCATTACTGGGTTGTGAGCAATCCACAAATGACCGAAGAAGTGGTCCAGAACCCGAAAAAATTGAACGTGTGGTGCGGATTGTGGCATGACGGCATCATCGATCCTTATTTCTTTTGAAATGAGGAAGGAGACACCGTTACAACCAATGAGCCACGCTACCGAGCGATGTTGGAATAATTTCTGTGGCCACAGCTCGACAACATCGATATTACCGACATGTGGTTCCAAAAGGATGGAGCCACGAGCCAGACAAGCGACGCAATGCTTGAAGTTGTTCGACAGAAGTTTGGCGACTGGATCATCACCAGACGAGCGTTCATTGATTGATAGTGTGATTTGACACCTTTCGATTATTTTCTTTGGAGGTACGTCAAATCATTGGCCTACTGCAACAAACCAGCCACTTTGGATGCCCTCGAAAACAATATTCGAGTAGCCATCAACGCCATAACGCCGCAAATACTCGAAAATGTCATCCGAAATGGGACCGACCGCTTGAAGCACCTCCAGCGAGCCCGAGGCGGACACTTGAATGATGTCTATGCCATACATAATGTCATGGATGTAGCTTCAAAAGGAAGCCAAAATCAATTTGATATCTCAAACCGTTGTCGTATTATTTAATTTTTCTTTCCTACCGTTCTTATTGGGGCACCCTATAGTACCATCCACAGAGTTAACACCTATAGAGGGAGTGTAAACAACAAAATGCACAGGTCGCTGACCAGCCAACATGTAACGGAAATTTTGACAGCTTGAGGGCATTACCAGTAGCGTGCGGCTTTATATTAAAATTGGATGTTCATTAATAGATTCAATTATTACTGTGATGTTACAAACTGATACCAATAAGTTGTATTAGTATTTAGCTATACATAGAGAGTTACCCTTATTATAATTCCATTGTAACAGTTGATAATTTATTATTACCATGAAGTGTTTTTCAAAACATATCTAACAGTGTTATGAAAGGTAGCCTGTTGGAATGGCTGCATCGTATTTCTACTTCAGCAATAAAATATAATAATTGCATTAGGTAATATCCAGTTCTATAAAATTCTGATAGATACAGTTTCTGTAAGTAAATGTGGCATACATTTTTGCATTTCACGTCCTCAAATAGTTTAAAAAATGGAATTTGGAAAATTCATGTTGATTGACATGAATGTAATGCGTGTACTTACCACCTGGTAAAGAAACTGTATGAGGACGATAGGACAAACAGGACAAACAATACTAAATTTTCCTGTTAATTTTAATTTTTTTAACTTGGACTGACTAAATAAGTAAAGACGGTAGGAATACTTAAAGACAATTTGGAAAAGTACCGTTCGTTTTAAATGTGTCAATTATAGAAAGTTTGTGGCATTAAACGGCGCTATAAAAATAATTCAAATTTGGAATTTTTGCCAAATGAATCAAGTTTATAGCTTTAATATGTACTACAAAAGTTTATTTTAGATTTTTACGATCTATAACAGATTGCAAGTATTATGACTGCGTGGTTGTAATAAAACTGTTTTGTTTCATGCCATATCGCTATGCCATAGTAAATCCAATCTCTGGTATGTACGTACAGAGTGCCCATTATGTATGGAATATGAAAAACAATTGATTTTTTTAAACAGCAATATATCCTTTCATTAGGCTCATTTGATAGAGATGGTTTTTTCTCTTGCCTGCATCGATTCAATAATTTGCATTTTTCTCGAAAACGGTTAGCCCTATCGAGATATACCAAGAGACCATTTTTACTTAGAAATCTCTGAAATACCATGAGACCATTTTTACTTAGAAATCTCTGAAATACCATATTCTACAATCAAAATGTCAAAAAAATACCATTTAGAAAATGGGGTTATTTTTACCCTTAACTCCTCCCTTATGATACGCCTCTGAGTAAAATTATGAAATTCTGAATTCAGAATCAGATTCAGTGTCAAAAGTTTACCCATCGTACCTAATTTCGTAATTTTGTTATGAATGGTTTCGAGAATATCGAGGGAAAACCGTCTTCAGGGTGCCCCATGCAAAGGAGCGTAGCTCCCTTAGGAAGCATTTCCGGACCCATGTTCATATGACATTTTCTTTCTATTTTTCGGAGTACTATTTGTGGTTAAAATTTGTTGACATACTTAATTAACACCCTGCATATTAAGCGACCCAAATTAATAGTAATATAATATTTCAGCCCTTATATACGAAATAAAAACAAAAAATCTAAATATACAGTTGACAGATTTTTATCGTCAATATTTTCTTGACTCTCACATGTAAGATATGTTCACATTTCTCTCTCGTTCGTCTGAAGTTTGAGTTGCCGTTGGCAGAAAGTTGTCGTAACTTCTGGAAAGTCACTTCAGTTGGTCTAGAAATCGTATTACCTTTTTTGCAGCCACTCTATGCAGAGTGTATTTAATGCACACTGCAACAAAAGTAAACACGCTGTACATACTGTCAATAATTTTTGCTAAAGGAAGTAAGACTCAACAACGTAATCAAAAGAATTTGTTAATATTACCTTCAGCAGTTTTCTCAATAATTAATCCAGCTCAGACTAATCAATTATTGAAACCACATAATACGCTACTGTAAAAAATGTAAACAGTCAATCAGTGAGATCTCGGGAAAAATTGATGTTGATATACCATCGATACTTATACGAAAAAGGAAATCTACCCACCAAATTTATAAATCAAATTCTAGCGAAGAAAAAAAATCTGGAAAGTTGACAACGTATAGACGAAACACGACGCATTAACTTAGGATAACGTTAGGGTCATAGCTGGTGTTATATATTAATTACTATCAGTCAACAATTTAATTCTTTATTTATATTTTACATTTACTTGAACTCTGGCTACGATGCATTTAAATAGGAAGCAATAATGTTCCCTTTGGAAGCTCCCGTTCTATCTAGGTTTATTGTATTTTGGATAATTTCAAGTTGCTGATTACAAATCTAGTCGCAGTTTTGAGTTTTAGTCTCGTTTGACGAAAATAAAAAATTTCAGATCTCTCGGGCGGGCGGGAGCACCTAAAAAAATCGAAAATCTTTATTTGGCTTCTTATTGAGATGAAACCTCGCATTTCAGATAATTTCAAGGTGCTGATTACAAATATAGTCGCAGTTTTGAGTTTTAGTCTCGTTTGACGAAAATAAAAAATTTCAGATCTCTCGGGCGGGCGGGTGTACCTAAAAAAATCGAAAATCTTTATTTGGCTTCCAATTGAGATGAAACCTCGCATTTCGGATAATTTCAAGTTGCTGATTACAAATCTAGTCGCAGTTTTGAGTTTTAGTCTCGTTTGATGAAAATAAAAAATTTCAGATCTCTCGGACGGGCGGTGTACCTAAAAAAATCGAAATTCTTTATTTGGCTTCTTATTGAGATGAAACCTCGCATTTCGGATAATTTCAAGTTGCTGATTACAAATCCAGTTCCGGTTTTGAGTTTTAGTCTCGTTTGACGAAAATAAAAAATTGCAGATCTCTCGGGCGGGCGGGTGTACCTCAAAAAATCGCAAAACCTTTATTTGGCTTCCTATTGAGACGAAACCTCGCATTTCGGATAATTTCAAGGTGCTGATTACAAATCCAGTCGCAGTTTTGAGTCTCAGTCTCGTTTGACGAAAATAAAAAATTTCAGATCTCTCGGGCGGGCGGGTGTACCTAAAAAAATCGAAAACCTTTATTTGGCTTCCTATTGAGATGAAACCTCGCATTTCGGATAACTTCAAGGTGCTGATTACGAATCCAGTCCCGGTTTTGAGTTTTAGTCTCGTTTGACGAAAATAAAAAACTTCAGTTCTCTCGGGCGGGCGGGCGCACCTAAAAAAATCGAAAACCTTTATTTGGCTTCCTATTGAGATGAAACCTCGCATTTCGGATAACTTCAAAGCGCTGATTACAAATCCAACCGCAGTTTTGAGTTTTAGTCTCGTTTGATGAAAATAAAAAATTTCAGATCTCTCGGGCGGGCGGGTGTACCTAAAAAAATCGAAAACCTTTATTTGGCTTCCTATTGAGACGAAACCTCGCATTTCGGATAATTTCAAGGTGCTGATTACAAATCCAGTCGCAGTTTTGAGTTTTAGTCTCGTTTGACGAAAATAAAAAATTTCAGATCTCTCGGGCGGGCGGGTGTACCTAAAAAAATCGAAAATCTTTATTTGGCTTCCTATTGAGATGAAGCCTCGCATTTCGGATAATTTTAAGTTGCTGATTACAAATCCAGTCGCAGTTTTGAGTTTTAGTCTCGTTTGACGAAAATAAAAAATTTCAGAACCCTGGGGCGGGCGGGTGTACCTAAAAAAATCGAAAATCTTTATTTGGCTTCCTATTGAGATGAAACCCCACATTTCGGATAATTTCAAGGTGCTGATTACAAGTCCAGTCGCAGTTTTGAGTTTCAGTCTCGTTTGACGAAAATAAAAAATTTCAGAACTCTCGGGCGGGTGTACCTAAAAAAATCAAAAGTCTTTATTTGGCTTCCTATTGAGACGAAGCCTCGCATTTCGGATAATTTCAAGGTGCTGATTACAAATCCAGTAGCAGTTTTGAGTTTTAGTCTCGTTTGACGAAAATAAAAAATTTCAGATCTCTCGGGCGGGCGGGTGTACCTAAAAAAATCGAAAATCTTTATTTGGCTTCCTATTGAGATGAAACCCCACATTTCGGATAATTTCAAGGTGCTGATTACAAATCCAGTCGCAGTTTTGAGTTTCAGTCTCGTTTGACGAAAATAAAAAATTTCAGAACTCTCGGGCGGGTGTACCTAAAAAAATCGAAAATCTTTATTTGGCTTCCTATTGAGACGAAGCCTCGCATTTCGGATAATTTCAAGGTGCTAATTACAAATCCAGTCGCAGTTTTGAGTTTTAGTCTCGTTTGACGAAAATAAAAAATTTCAGATCTCTCGGGCGGGCGGGTGTACCTAAAAAAATCGAAAATCTTTATTTGGCTTCCTTTCAACATGAAACCTCGCATTTCCGATAACTTCCAGTTGCTGATTACAAATCTAGTCGCAGTTTTAAGTTTTAATCTCGTTTGACGAAAATAAAAAATTTCAGATCTCTCGGGCGGGCGGGTGTACCTAAAAAATTCTAAAATCTTTATTTGGCTTCATATTGAGATGAAACCTCGCATTTCGGATAATTTCAAGTTGCTGATTACAAATCCAGTCGCAGTTTTGAGTTTTAGTCTCGTTTGACGAAAATAAAAAAATTCAGATCTCTCGGGCGAGCGGGTGTACCTAAAAAATTCGAAAATCTTTATTCGGCTTCCTATTGAGATGAAACCTCGCATTTCGGATAATTTCAAGGTGCTGATCGCAAATCCAGTAGAAGTATTGAGTGTGAGTCTCGTTTGACGAAAATAAAAAATTTCAGATCTCTCGGGCGGGCGGGTGTACCTAAAAAAATCGAAAATCTTTATTTGGCTTTCTATTGAGATGAAACCTCGTATTTCGGATAATTTCAAGGTGCTGATTGCAAATCCAGTCGCAGTTTTGAGTTTTTGTCTCGTTTGACGAAAATAAAAAATTTCAGATTTCTCGGGCGGGCGGGTGTACCTCAAAAAATCGAAAATCTTTATTTGGCTTCCTATTGAGATGAAACCTCGCATTTCGGAAAATTTCAAGTTGCTGATTACAAATCTAGCCGCAGTTTTGAGTTTTAGTCTCGTTTGACGAAAATTAAAAATTTCTGATCTCTCGGGTGGGCGGGAGTACCTAAAAAAATCGAAAATCTTTATTTGGCTTCCTATTGAGATGAAACCTCGCATTTCGGATAATTTCAAGTTGCTGATTACAAATCTAGCCGCAGTTTTGAGTTTTAGTCTCGTTTGACGAAAATAAAAAATTTCTGATCTCTCGGGCGGGCGGTGAGATGAAACCTCGCATTTCGGATAAGTTCAAGGCGCTGATTACAAATCCAGTCGCAGTTTAGAGCTTTAGTCTCGTTTGACGAAAATAAAAAATTTCATATCTCTCGGGCGGACGCGTGTACCTAAAAAAATCGAAAATCTTTATTTGGCTTTCTGTTGAGATGAAACCTCGCATTTCGGATAATTTCAAGGTGCTGATTACAAATCCAGTCGCAGTTTTGAGTTTTAGTCTCGTTTGACAAAAATAAAAAATTTCAGATCTCTCGGGCGGGCGGGTGTATACAGGGTGTCCCATTTTGGGCACTTTTGCGGGGTATCTCGGTTATTTTTGAAGATAGAGAGTTGCGGTTTTCGCGACACTGTGCTACTTTTTTGTGAAAGTAAACGTGCCGTCAACAAAATTATCATGGCCCTCTTGGTTTTTGAGATACTGGGTGAAATCGAAAATTATCGATTTTAGGATCACCCTCGTAACTCCTCACAAAAAAGTAGCACACTGTCGCGAAAACCGCAACTCTCTATCTTCAAAAATAACCGAGATGCCCCGTAAAAGTGTCCAAAATGGGACACCCTGTACTTGAACTTCTCATGATCACCAGATAGGTGCGTTTGTATTATTGATACTAGCGTAGTCCTCATCAAAAGACATACGACCTCGAATCCCAAGAGCACGGTTCGCTTCCCGTACGGCCTCCTAACGTATCGCTAGTCATTCTCTCTGGAAAGGAGGCGTTAAATCATGAGAATCGCCGCTGTAATAGCACACAACCCGTCTGCGTCTCCCAGTCAAGGTGAAGAATATTACAATAAACAAGCAGCTCGAGTGCGGAGAGCGCTCACTTGGATGAAAATAAAAATAACAATAAACTCACCTCACGTTCTCGTGTTTCTGGATGTATATCTTGTGGAACTGACCTTCGACCGGCGATATTATGTCATTTTTCATCTCCATCGCGACGTGCTGTGGCAGCACCGACAACAGCAGACGTTCCTGCAAATGCAAATATTTTATCAAGTGTCGAAAGCGTACCCATAAAGGATTGTTCAATGAAACGTTGACATACTGTTATGTTATACATAACATAGGGCCGGTTGTACAAACACAGTTCAACTTTGAACCGAGTTCATCTCTAATTTGCTGTTGTACCAACAAAGTTCAAGCGTTGACTTCAGTTCAACCTCGGATCAAGTTGAACGGCCACCGGGTAGCGTTTAACAGCGGTTCAAGGTTTAAAATGGCGATGTTTACGACCAGCTGATCAGTTTCTAACCCTAATATCCGACGTGAGTGACATAATCAAATGCGATATTTTCACTTGAGTTACATGATGGAGTACTTTAACGAACCTTTGACCGAGGATGACATTATTAGGAAAAACGACCTGAAAAATGCCAAATGATATTTGTACCTAATGTATCGTGAACAAATTCTCAATTAATTGTAGGCACATCAGCAATAACAGTTTCCGCATCATCGTCGAATGTAGATGTGAATCCTGTTATTTGGGGTCCGATTTTTCTTTTATTGATATGTCCAGGTCCTGTATTTTAAAATCCTGCGAAGGCCCACCGCCGGTATTATGGATGTACTGTCTCTCATCGGCAAATTTTTGTTTTGTCCTTTTTTTTTAAATTTTCGTAATTGCTTTTCAGTACCTTTGCTTCACGAAATGTCTCTCCACGCAAACTGTTGGACAAGTTCAACCTTTCCGTTTTGATTCTATGAATATTTGTATCCGTTTTCTGGCATTCCAAAACAGTCTCATATTTTTTCACAAATTTTATTAATACGGCCTCTTCTTTCGCCGTAAAATTAGTCGTCCTTTTTTTGGATTCCATTATAAAATTGCAAAATACTTCTTGACCGACAACAAAATTTGATGAATGTCAGAATTTGACATTCATAGACGTGACATTAACATAACCTGCATAACATTAAACATTAAAAACGAAAAGTAACTAGTTTCGCCACCAAATACCCTATATTCATTGCTACCAATCCTCTTTTGATCCAGTTCAGCTGATCCTTCCCAGAACGGAGTTTGTACAACGCGTCAACCGTTGAATCGTGTTCATCGCTGAACTTAAGGTTACGTGATCGGGAGTTCACTGAGCGTTTGTACAACCGGCCCTTATAGTTTCCAAGATCCCAATAATTGTTTTACTAGAACTGTTTCTCCATGCTTAGGGCCGGTTGTACAAACGCTCAGTGAACTCCCGATCACGTAACCTTAAGTTCAGCGATGAACACGATTCAACGGTTGACGCGTTGTACAAACTCCGTTCTGGGAAGGATCAGCTGAACTGGATCAAAAGAGGATTGGTAGCAATGAATATAGGGTATTTGGTGGCGAAACTAGTTACTTTTCGTTTTTAATGTTTAATGTTATGCAGGTTATGTTAATGTCACGTCTATGAATGTCAAATTCTGACATTCATCAAATTTTGTTGTCGGTCAAGAAGTATTTTGCAATTTTATAATGGAATCCAAAAAAAGGACGACTAATTTTACGGCGAAAGAAGAGGCCGTATTAATAAAATTTGTGAAAAAATATGAGACTGTTTTGGAATGCCAGAAAACGGATACAAATATTCATAGAATCAAAACGGAAAGGTTGAACTTGTCCAACAGTTTGCGTGGAGAGACATTTCGTGAAGCAAAGGTACTGAAAAGCAATTACGAAAATTTAAAAAAAAAGGACAAAACAAAAATTTTCCGATGAGAGACAGTACATCCATAATACCGGCGGTGGGCCTTCGCAGGATTTTAAAATACAGGACCTGGACATATCAATAAAAGAAAAATCGGACCCCAAATAACAGGATTCACATCTACATTCGACGATGATGCGGAAACTGTTATTGCTGATGTGCCTACAATTAATTGAGAATTTGTTCACGATACATTAGGTACAAATATCATTTGGCATTTTTCAGGTCGTTTTTCCTAATAATGTCACCCTCGGTCAAAGGTTCGTTAAAGTACTCCATCATGTAACTCAAGTGAAAATATCGCATTTGACTAGGTCACTCACGTCGGATATTAGGGTTAGAAACTGATCAGCTGGTCGTAAACATCGCCATTTTAAACCTTGAAGCGCCGTTAAATGCTCCCCGGTGGCCGTTCAACTTGATCCGAGGTTGAACTGAAGTCAACGCTTGAACTTTGTTGGTACAACAGCAAATTAGAGATGAACTCGGTTCAAAGTTGAACTCGAGTTAAACTGTGTTTGTACAACCGGCCCTTAGTGTTCAGTGCTTAGTCTTTGAAGGCATTTTAGTAGGCAGCTCTGATAGAGATGGAAAAATTCAATGAGCTTACCAATTTTTCGTTTTCGTCTTCCATTTCCAGCCTGGCAGCGATACAATTCCTGGTATCCAGAAAGGCTCTGCGTTGCGCATGCTCCATCAGATTGTGCACGAATATTCCCACGATATTCACGCATAGGAACACTATCACGTTGGCACTGAGCTGGAACAAAAGAATGGCAACTCATTACGCGGGTCTTAATCTTTTGTTTTGACAGAGGGGCCGATCTACATTACTACACATATACCTTAACACAAAAGTGAGACAATATAGTATTCTTTTCTACAGGACGTTGTTTATCAAAAGCTTTCTATTGGGTATTGAGGGCTATGATAATAAGTATCATTCAATAGTATTTTGTCAATATTGGAAACAAAACGTCAAAGCTGGATGACACTTTTGTCAAAAATATCTTAGAATTCATGGATCAAAATCATAGCAGAAAATCAAAACAAAACGATTTATTTGCAAATTAATGGCAGATTTTTCATGTTTACTTTATAATTATTATATAATTACTAACTGCGAACTGCGATAGTTTGTGACAGATTCATAAAATTAGTATCATCACAGCAACCTTATTTAATAATTAATAATTCCACCTCCTTATGGACTACTCTAAGGCGTTTGATAACGTAAAGCGGCCTAAACTGTGGGAAATCCTTATCTCCATGGGAGTCCCTTACCACTTACTATTTCTCATACAGCAACCCTATGAGTCTAGCTCGGCTCCTGTAAGAATTGATGGTAACCTATCTGGTAAAACAGCAACCAGAAAAGGAGTTCGTCAGGGATGCGTATTATCTCCGATGTTATTAACATTTATTCTGAATTTGTGATGAGACCGGTATTGGACAACTGGAATGGCGGTATAACTATTGGCGGAAGCAAAATATCTAACTTAAGATTTGCTGACGATACAACCCTTATTGTTGCTTCTCAGGAAGAACTAGTAGCTCTATTGAACGTTTTAGAACAACACAGTGCAGCATATGGTCTTGGTATTAACTACAACAAGACCAAGGTTATTATCGTAGATAGAGAGCATGACAATAATCGAGAAATAAAGTCAATAGGCCGGTGTGAGGTAGTGCAAAGTTTTGTGTACCTCGGTTGTTTGATCGACAATTCAGGTAGCTGTGAGAATGAGATTCGACGGCGCATTCAACAGGCACGGGTGGCCATGACAAAGCTTACTAAAATATGGCGTGACCATAACATCACTAAAGCTACAAAAATGTCGCTGGTTCAGTCTCTTGTGTTTTCCATATTTTTGTATGCCTCGGAAACTTGGAGTATTAAAAAGGCAGATCGAGCTCGCATAGATGCTTTTGAAATGTGGACGTGGAGGAGAATTCCTTATACCGCCCATCGAACTTTGCCAAAAGGGCAGGTCTTAGGAACTAGCGCGGATAGAGGCGCAAAAGTGCCCATCGTGTGGCCTATGCACCAGCCACATTCTGTGCTGGATAGCCTCTGGTCCTTATTCATTCACCCTTCTTCAATGTTCCAGGCTGTAAATCGTCTTTTGTGGGGTTAGGCGTATCGATTAGTCTAATTGCTCTCTTCTGGATAGTGTCCAGAAGCTTTTGAGAGTGTTTCGGAGCGCATCCCCACACAAGGGAGCAATACTCTCAACGATGGTCGGATCTGTGCCTTGTAGAGCAGCAGTAGTTGCTCTGGTATACAGCTTCCTACAGCGAAACGTAAGTCCAAGCTTCTGGGACATCTTTTCAGCAATACTGACGACGTGGTCGGGCCAGGACATGTTATTGTTGATGTTGATCCCCAAAAGCTTGAAGGAGGTGACTCGACTATTGGGTGATGCTCCACTTCCACAGTTGGTAAGCCAACGTGAGACTTCATTGTTAGAGTTGTTGCCTGAATTTTCTGTACATCAAACGGTACTTTATTTACTAATCCCCACCCGACAAGTAGTTACAGGAAACGCTAAGGCCCGGTTGTACAATGCGAGCTTAAGCTTCGGCTTAAGGTAAGCCGACGTTAAACCACGTCAATTGCAAAACGTCCGTTGTACAATGCTGGCTTAGCCTCCACTCCAAGCTTAACACGAGCTTACGTAAGCCAAAGCTCAACGCGAGCTTAGCTGAGGTTTAAACCTAACCTGATACAAGTGACATGATATGCCAAGGAGGGACCTTCAAATTGCTCGTCACTTTATTAGGTCACATTTTTTGAAGATTTGTGTCTGTTTTAGCAAAGAGAGCAAATGAAAGAACAGAGACAGAAACGGTCGTTGCCGAAATTTGACACAAACTGTCGTAAGTGCCTAACCAAAAAAGGCAATTTTTCAGATGATTATGTCAGTACGTGTTGCGTCATTGATGCCAACTGTAGTGAATTTCATTATCAACCAGGTTTAACTAAGCCGACGATTGTACAACGGGTGTTGACTTTAAGCCTGAGCTTAGCTAAGCTTAGGCTTAACAAAGCTCGTGGTAAATCCGCATTTGTACAACCGGCCCTAAATATCTTAAATAAGAAATATTTATTTGAACAGGGCCAACCATTTCAGGGGGAAGTTAAGTTACCAATAACAATATACCTTTTCGTAGGTGCATTTTCTTGAGTGATACACACATTTGTCGTATAGGATATAAACTGTACAAGCTTCATTCTACTTCATCCTACGAATAAATGGGCTCATATAGCGGAACAGATGATTGTAGGTATGCTTTTTGATATGTAAGGGCGTAACATCACTGTATTTGCAAATCAGAAATTATAGTTATGATTTATGAATACGATGAGTGAGTTCACCGCTTAGTATAGGTGCAATTCATATGTGTAATGTAGAATTTATAAACAGCCTACTTAGACATCTGTCAATTAAATGTAATTTCATCTACGTCATATTTTTCAGAGGAATTAGTAAAACGATATGAAAGGTGTCATTCGCTACAAAATCATGAACGTCCAGACATTGCCGGCTCATATCCAAAAAATAATCTCAAAGCTGTTTCTGGGGGTTTCTACTAACTTTAGTGTACAGGGTGACCTAATAAGAATGGACGCCGGCAATATATCGGTAACCGTTAATCGTATAACTTCGAGCAAAAAATATTATTAGGTAAATCGGCTAAGAGAAATCGTTGGAAGTTATTTTCAAGTTCCGCAAGTAGCCGCTAGGGGGCGTAACTGTAACAGTCAATCAGAAAAACGGCTTTTTCTCCAAAAATATGCAAATAAAGGTATATTATGAATTCTGCCGTCATGTAGACTGAGCAGTTCTCGATTTTTTTTTTGTTAATCGTTTTTTGCTCTATCTTGTAAGATGTAGTGGTGGGGGAACGTAATAAAGCTTTTTATTTGAATAGCCGTAACTTTGGTATAAGTTAACGGATTTAAACAAGCTAGGTCTCGTTTGAAAGAGCTTTTCTTACCTAATAATCTGTTGTATAAAAATTGTCCAAGTTTATCTTGACTTAGTAGCTACAGGGCGATATTTGACTTAATAACAATTATTACGCATTTTTACGAAAATTTTGAATGGTATGCTCTATATTTTTTAACATAGGTATATAGAGGACAAAATTCTTAAAAAGTCAGTGAGAGTTTCAACCTCCTAGCTATTTTCAAACCGGAGATATCAGTAAAACAAGTATTCTGACAAGTGTGCTGTGAATTTCAGAAACAATTGCCGCCCTATAGGGATATAGCCTCCGTCTAATCGTTTTAGTAATCATTTTATAGATAATACTCAAGCAAAAACACTACAAATCATATTTTGACTTTCTGAAACAACCACCGGGTGGAGTAGTAGTCTACGATCTTTAATCTGTTCAAAGATCCCATTAGCTCTAGCCTCTAGCCTAAGGTCTGTATAGCAATAGTGATGTAGTAGTAGTAGTAGTAGTGAAGGGGAGGCGAAGCCAGGCAAGTAGGCCACCTTTGGCCCTTTTTGCCAACCCCACTGAACCAATCACTGAAAACACTAAAATTCTACACCCTAGAAAGCTCCTTGTCGAACCTACCAGAACTCCTGACGAAAGTCAGTATGTCCGACTATTTCGCTGAATATAGTGGCTCCTCCCCAAACTCCGTCGTGCCGAATATCTGAACCCTAAGGTTGCGATAAACTGCACATCTGCACAGGAAGTGGAACGCTGTCTCGTCCTCCTCCCAGCATCTGGAGCAAATGGGGTCCCCTACCACTCTCATAAGTGACAAATGTCTATTCAGCCGGCAATGGCCAGTGAGAGTCCCCACCAGAAGGTTGAGCGTCTCTCTGCCTTTATTCAAAAGCCATTGCGTTCGGCCCCTATCAGGGCCTGCTATGAATCTTTTGGCTTGCCTGCAGTCGTCTCTCTCTAACCAGGCTTTCGCCAGTTCCTTGTAGGCCCAGTTGTCCAGAGCCACATTGACCTGGGGTCTACTAATTCCCAGCATAGGTTCTGAGCCGATGCAAGGGCTGCTGGTCCCTATCCTAGCTAATCGGTCCGCTCTCTCGTTACCCGGTATACCAATATGTCCTGGGACCCACAGCAGGGTCACGTTCTTATGTCTTGCCAACTTCTGAAGGGCGGCAGAGCATTCTTGTGCCAGAGCTGATCTGGCCCTTGGAGCTGCCACCGCTTTCATAGCTGATTGGCTGTCAGAGCATATATATGCTCTGTTCAGAACACTTTTCGACTTCCGTCGAGTATGCCGCCATCAATATCGCATAGCAATAGTGATACAAAAACATTTACGGGGTCGCTCAGATATTTGAAAACGTAATGTCCCCTTTGCCACACTGGCACGGCTATGGTAAAAAGGAACGATTTCTAATACTTACGCCTTCGGGACTAAAACTTGAGATCATAAATTATTCGAAATCAATAAGCTCAATTTACGCAAATTATTGCCACCAGGGCTCCGAGGAATATATGAAACTGCAACTTGCAAATGCAATAATAAGTTCGGATATTAATATCACGTACATGGTCTAAATCCAGTTCACTAAGAAGATTATACAATATGCACCGCTGTTTGTACGTATACCTCTCAGGATTAGGTTTGTATGAGAAACGAAGTTGAACATCCTGAGAATGTTGTGTATCATATTATAGAATGAGATATGAAAATCGGCTTATATGATAATGTAGATTATTAGGACTTAGGCAGTAAGACCTGCAGAATATGTAAGTTGCAGAACTGAAGTAAATACGATTTCTTCCTGAAATTTATTGTGTGAATCGCCAGTAGACGAATAATGTCAAAATTTAGGTATCTTGCGACACACACACATTCATCAGCCAAAGAATCATCATCATCACAGTCACAATGTCTTAACAGACATGTTGTGAACTCGTAAAATGCATTAAGTCGGAGCTAGAGTATTGCTCACATGAATATTATCAATAGTTTTGAGAACTGTAGCTCGCCATTGTTCGCGATTTACTGTCAGTTCAGTGGCGCTCTAGATACTCATATCTAGCAACTGTTTCGTCGTATCCACCCAGCGTGTAGGGGAACGGCTACGGCGCCGCCCACTGGGGGCGTGACCCTGAATTACAAGTTTCTCCATATTATCGCTTCTGTGAATATGTCCGAAGAATGTAAGCATTCTCATCGACACAATGGAGGATAGTCTCTTTGGATTACCGAGCTCATCCAGTATGGAAACATTAGTTCGATAGGCGGTATAAGGATTTCTCAGCATTCTCCTCCACGTCCACATTTCAAAAGCATCTATGCGAGCTCGATGTGCCTGTTTAACAGTCCAAGTTTCCGAGGCATACGAAAATATGGAGAACATAAGAGACTAAACTAGTGACATTTTGGTAGCTTTAGTGATGTTACGGTCACGCCATATTTTAGTAAGCTTTGTCATGGCCACCCGTGCCTGTTGAATGCGCCGTCGAATCTCATTCTCACAGCTTCCTGAATTGTCGATCAAAGAACCAAGGTACACAAAACTTTGAACTACCTCACAACGGCCTATTGAATTTATTTCTCGATGATTGTCATGCCCTCTATCTACTATAATAACCTTGGTCTTGTTGTAGTTAATACCAAGACCATATACTGCACTGTGTCATTTTAAAACGTTCAATAGTTAGTTCTGTCTGAGAAGCAGCAATAAGGGTTGTATCGTCAGCAAATCTTAAGTTAGATATTTTGCTTCCGCCAATAGTTATACCGCCATTCCAGTTGTCCAATACCTGTCTCATCACAAATTCAGAGTAAATATTAAATAACATCGGAGATAATACGCATCCCTGACGAACTCTTTTTCTGGTTGCTGTTTGACCAGACAGGTTACCACCAATTCTTACACGAGCTGACCTAGACTCATAGAGTTGCTGTATGAGAAATACTAAGTGGTAAGGGACTCCCATGGAGTAAGGATTTCCCACAGTTTAGGCCACTTTACGTTATCAAACGCCTTATAATAGTCCACAAGCAGATAAAAACGGGAAAATAATGCTCTCTGGCTTTTTCAATAATCTGTCTTAAGTTTAAGATCTGTTCACGCGTACCGCGTGCAGTAGTCACTTTTTTTATCGTTGATAATTTTAAGTTGATGTATCCTAAAAGTTTCACAATATTATGAAACAACTTTTAAAAGTCATCAATTAAAACTTAGCTACGATAAACTGAAAGTGACTACTGCACTCTTGATACACAAGCCCAGATTTACTTGTTTTGTTATGTATTTCGCTTATGTTTCAGTTTTTGGAAAAAAGTAATTTGAAAAAGTTCCTCATTTTAACGACTTCTATACGCAGTTTGAAAAATAGTATCAACTTATAACTCACTTATGTAAGATTGTAACAAGATGGTTTCTCTTTTGATTCTCAAGTAGAAGTATCCCAATGTTAAGTACAGCAAGACAATAACTATTATAAAAGGTCAAAAGTTACCCGGTACTCGGCCTAATAAAAACTCTTGAGATCACATCGCAAGGAAAACTAGAACATGATAAATGGTACAGATATGGGAAATATTTATGGTGGGTTTAAAAACTCCACTTAACTAAGGATTAAGAATTAGCAGTTAACAAATAAGAGTCAACAACAAATTATAAATGTGTTTATAAACTTCATTGAGGATTAAGATTAATACCAATTTGATTTTATTTCGGGACAAAAACAAAACAAGAATATAAAATAAACTCACAAGTCTCAAACGATCGAATGCATAGAGAATCTTATATAAAAAATATTTCGTGACGGTATGTTGTCTTGTTGTCTCTAAAACACACATAAAACGCATGCATAGAACAGTAAAATGGTTAATTCTTAGTTGAAAAAACAAAAAGTTGACCATCTCCTTAGCTGCTAATAGGGTACTTGCAGAAAAAAATATTATGTCGTTTACGCGTTCCTTAGAGCCTGGTAAACATGACAAAATCACTTGTTTGGTTTTTTTTGGAATCGGCTGTGAGAGATATTCCAAAAATTATTTCAAATGCCGGAAAATGCCGCGCAAACAACCTCTGACGTCAGTGATATCCTATAGTGATGGGATGTAAAGTATTGATATCCGATATCGATAGCCAGTGCTAACCTAACATTTTGATATTGATCATTATAACCACAAAACACAGTCACACACAAAAGTACAAAAGTCAAAAGAATAAAAAATAGGCTAGATTCCTAATTCACTTTGTAGGGATGGGCTTGAATTAGATTCTATCTTTGGATTCATTCATAATGGGATGCGCCGAAATAAAATGATGGCTTCGATTAGTTGCGAATCTCGGTCATAAACAGGATGACCTGTGATACCTGTCAGATATAAAAATGTATTGCAACGAAAATGCTAGTGGGTTAATTGCCTGTTTCAAATATGTTTAAGTATCAATAAATTGAGTCGCATTGTTAAAGAATTCAGATCATCTCTAGTTTGCAGTTGAATCTCACTGACCTGCGCTGTAGCAGTATCGATTGTCGATATCGATAGGATACCTGTGACGTCAGCCCTTGTTTTAAGTCACGTGGAAAAATTTGAATATATCCTTATTTTATTTTGCAAATATCTTATTTTGGCCGTCAGTAAAAGCATGTTTTTTGTTTCCTACTGCTTCTAGATATGGTTTTCTTTACGCTATGTATACTCCCGAGACGATTTCACGACCTCCGCAAGTACCCTATTGTTAGCTTAATTGACAGGTAGAAAGGTTGATGGTGGTTCTGTGTATTTATCTTTCTTAATTTTTAGTTGTTTTTCTTCATTCTGAGTTTAGTTGAGTTTATAAGCCCACCAATACCATGAGACCGCGCCCAAAGCCTGAGAGGGGTGTAAAACTACCTAATCAGGAATCAGCTTAGCATAGTTACTCCCTACTAGTTCGAGGAAAATTCACGATAAATGTTTACGAGGTAATTCGGTTAAAAATACCGAATCCCGATAGGGAATTCATAAATCTTCCATCGCCACGAGTTGGAAATGTCTATTTTGAATGATTAACTTGCCTGGGTGAATTGCACCATTTAATTGCCTGATCATAAAATTGGATTTTCTAGAAATGTGCTACAATTCAGATACAGTCTGATACTGTCTCAACTTCGTGCAGACTGGGAATTAAAATGCTGGTAGTTACACTGTTAATATATTTGCTTTATTCATTTATTAGTTACGTACTCATGAAGCATTGAACACTGCAGTGAGAATAAGTTAAAGCTACATGTCACTCAATTCGTAATATTTTATTGATAGGAAGGTTAGCGTCAGTAAATTTAGAGAATTGCCAATTATAAATTGTTACTCCATTGGGATATTTGTAGCCTAAAGCCTCGTGCCCACTAGCAAATAAAATTGCTAGAGTTACTCTCACAAGTCACTTGCGTAGCGAGTGCACGACGTCATTAGAGAAATATTGCAGCAAAATTATTTGCACATAAAGGACTTGCGACTTGTTGAGAGCTTATAGTGTACACGGTTACTCTCAGGAAATTAGTTTGCCACAAACATTTCGAGACTGTTTCGGAAGTCTTGCAGCAAGGAGTGTTGTATCAAATATGGAGAAGTTCAACTGGACGAGAGAAGACACGTGTCTTTTGATTGAAAATTTTGAATTATATTCCAAATTATGAAATGTACATACTACAGAATTTATAAGGACAGAATCAAACAGCAGAATGCATTACAAAAATTTGCCGACTTATTTAATACGTCTACAGCGGAAATTCAAGAAAGCTACATAATTTGAAAACGCAAAATAACCAAGAATGGAGAATAATATTCAAACAAAGAAAAGTGGACAAGGGACTAATGAAATATATAAGAGTACTTTTAGAACTAATTCTTTGAGTCAATAAAGTTCATGTACCCTAGAGTAGTTCTACGTTGAATCCACTTTGTCACCCAACATTTTCTCCGCCTTTTACTTTCTCTTGTTTTCTTTTTTAAATAAATATATCACAACTACCTACAGATTTTGCATACGGCAGCTTAGCTATAGTGTACACGGAATCAGAACAATCAAGCCCAAGTGAAATTGCGAGAGCAATTTCCTAGATTAAATTTGCGAACAATTAAAAGATGGTGTAGACAAACAAGCAAGTACTTGCTGCAAAAACTATCACAAGTTACTTGCAAGTGGACACGAGGCTTAATGGCGATGGAATAATATGTCTGTTATATTTCATCACACGAATCTTCCAAATATCGTGACAAATAATTGGACAGAGAATAAAATATGTCTCTTCAAATTTTATTGAAATCTAAACAGTAGTCGATCAATCAAAATGATCAGGCAATAGTTTATCTACATATAGGGAAATAATTTCCGAACTATACTAATAGATATAAGATTTTTTTATATTTATCAGTATGCCAATTATCCTTGATTTTTTGAATTCTGGAGGTAGTTTACCAGTCTTTAAAATGTATCACATTGTTGGACACTCTGTTGGCCGGGAGGCTTCATAATATGGCACCTCAAAACATTCCCATTTTTTTGCGTTTGTAACATGATTTGCGTTATCAAAACATTTTACGGGTATTCATTTTTGACTCCTTTTTCACTTTTGAGGTTTTTGGTGACAACAAAAAAAGACGGCTATGTCCGTCATGTCATATCACAGCAGACTTTATGCTCTAGAATGGCAACCACGGCTATAGCCGTCTGATCAGTGTAATTATAAAACACATCTTGTGGGAAGGAAAGGACAATTTTCGAGACAAAAACTAAAACAAAAACAAAATTTTATTGTATCAAATAAACAAAAACGCATCTCTCAGAATATAGACGGTACCAAAACAAAAAATCAAATTTATTAGCAAACAGAGGAATGCCCGAACAAAACAGAATCTAAATAGACACAAATTTATGTTTGTTGCCACTCTTCAAAGCAGTCTGGACACAAAGTAGGTTTATTTTCACAACCTTTGCATCTGTAGCTAGTTTCTTTGCGTTTTCCAGAATTGAAACATTGTTTGCATCTAGGAAAATAGGATTTTCTTTTATGATCCTCTGGTAGGGGCAGCTTCTCTGGAAAATGTCCCACACGTGCTTCGAGTTTTCTATTGATATGAAACGATATGAATAATAAGTGGACGACGAATATCTGTTTAGGATGAAAATATCTGGTTACCTACCTCCCACTCAGTACCTACTGAAAACATGAAAACCAAACAAAAACACAGTTGCAATATGGCAGTTATACACGTGGCCAATGCATCACATTGGAAGTTATGGACGGTTATAGCCATCGTGCTGTTTTACCCATGCACCTTAAAACATGAATAGTTGGGATAGCGTATAATAGCTTAGAATTCGGCAATTTCAGAAATGAGGACCTTTATGCTATGGCACTAACACTGCTCAAGAAGGCAAGTATACCGACATTCTGACGGTCGTCGCCATTCTGCCGTAACAAGCAGATAACTTTTGACTGATATAGCCGTCGTGGCGTAACACGATCGCTCCCCGCAGACGGCTATAGCCGTTGTGTCCAACAACGTGGTATAAAATATAGTCTAACTGGACATACAGACACCCAGCTTGTTATTTTTATGAAAAAAGATAACGTTTGGTCACAGCATTTGGCCCTTTTGCCTTGTGCAGCGTCACCACTATATTTACAATGTACAGGGTGACCTAATAAGAATGGACACCGGCAATATCCCGGTAATCGTTAATCGTATAACTTCGAGCAAAAAATATTTTTAGGTAAATCGGCTAAGAGAAATCGCTGGAAATTATTTTCAAGTTCCGTAAGTAGCCGCTAGGTGGCGTAACTGTACCAGTCAATCAGAAAAACGGTTTTTTCTCAAAAAATATGCAAATAAAGGTATATTATAAATTCTACCGTCATGTAGACTGAACAATTCTCGATTTTTTTTGTTAATCGTTTTTTGCTCTATCTTGTAACATGTAGTGGTAGGGGAATGTAATAAAGCTTTTTATTTAAATGACCGTAACTTTGGTACAAGTTAACGGAATTAAACAAGCTAAGTCTCCTTTGATACAGCACTTATTGGCGCCTTACGCCACCTGGTGGTTATTTCAGAAAGTTAAAATATGATGTTTAGTGTTTTTACTTGATGATTACCTATAGAATGATTACTAAAACGATTAGACGGAGGCTATATCCCTATAGGGCGGCAATTGTTTCTGAAACTCACAGCACACTTGTCAGAATACTTGTTTTACTGATATCTCCGGTTTGAAAATTGCTAGGAGGTTGAATCTTTTGCTGACTTTTCAAGAATTTCGTCCTCTATATATCTATGTTAAAAGACATATTGCATACCAATCATACCATTCAAAATTTTCGTAATAATGCGTAATAATTGTTATTATGTCAAAAATATCGCCCTGTAGCTACCAAGTCAAGATAAACTTGGACAATTTTTATATAACAGATTATTAGGCAAGAACAGCTCTTTCAAACGAGACCTAGCTTGTTTAATTCTGTTAACTTATACCAAAATTATGGCCATTTAAATAATAAGCTCTGTGACATTCCAACACCACTACATCTTACAAGAATAGAGCAAAAAACGATTAACAAAAAAAAAAAATCGAGAATTGTTCAGTCTACATGACGGTAGAATTTATAATATACCTTAATTTGCTTTTTTTTTGAGAAAAAGCCGTTTTTCTGATTGACCGTAACAGTTACGCCCCCTAGCGGCTACTTGCGGAACCTGAAAATAATTACCAGCGATTTCTCTGAGCCGATTTACCTAAAAATATTTTTTGCTCGAAGTTATACGATTAACGGTTACCGAGATATTGCCGGCGTCCATTCTTTTTTTTTATTTATTTAAACAAGAAATCGCATCAACCACGCAGGGTTATTAGCGGTGAAGACGGTACAATTCATACATAGGTATTTATACTGATTAAATTTTAAAAAATAAATTAATGTCCTTGATAAATTTCACCACATTTTTGGGTTGTAGCAGAAGTACTTCTTTGATGTCGCTGGACAGGTGGTTGGATATTCTCTCGTTCAAATAAAACGTGCAGTTCATAAGGATGTGGGTCACTGTTACCCGTTCGTTACATGCTGGACAGACTGGACCTTCCGTTTGTTCGAATGTATGCTTATGTGTAGCTAGAGTGTGTCCTACTCGTAGTCGTGACATAACAATTTGTTCTCTTCTATTTACAGGGAGAGTTAACTTTGTGGTAACATTCGGGAGAATTTCGTGTAATTTGCTAGGACTACTGCTCCATTCTTCTTGCCACAGATTGGTTATATGATCTTTTATCAATTGCTTTAAGTCTGCAGAGGGTGTACAAGCTACTGTTCTTTGGTTTGATGCTACTGCTGATATTGCTGCTCTGTCTGCCTTTTTGTTGCCAGGTATGCCGGCATGTGACGGTACCCACAGAAACTTTATATTTTTACCCCTCTTGTTCAATTGGTGTAGACTTTCTTTGATATTAAGTATGCAATTGCGGGGATACAACTGCCTTATGCCTTCCAGTGCACTCATCGAGTCTGTTACTAGTAAATAGTTGGTATTTGGTGTTGATTGAGCGAGAAGTAATGCTTCCTTGATGGCTGTCAGTTCTCCTGTGTAGATGCTGCAATGTTGTGATAGAGTGAAAGATACTTGTTGGTTTACGGATATTACGGCGCAACCGACCCCACTTGCTGACTTTGAAGCATCTGTGAAAATCATCTGGTACTTATTATATATAACTTTATGGTTTGTTTCGCTTTGAGGGTAGCCTGTTAAGGTTACATCAAAATCTGGTAGTTTTGCTGTCCAGGGTGGAGAGTGTACTAAACATGTGATGACATTGCGGAAGTGATCTGATTCTTATTAGGTCACCCTGTACAAGTTCTCAGCCTGTTAGTGCACAACAGGTAATAGACGAATGTAGGTTGGTTATGTACATCTATTCAGCAAAATCGATCGATACCGGAATCAAAGCACTCACTTCCAGCGAAACATGACATGAAACTCTGACGACCTACCGCTCCTCCTTCCTTTTGTGATAGCATTACCGAGAGTCGAACAAAAGAGACTCGCCGGTTCGCGAGTTGCAGGATTCTTTGAGATTTCTCTCGGTACAAATGGGCGATGGATAGTTGCATTCACTTTTTCTATCGATGCTCTGTTTGAATCATGAGAGGGCGTCTTTCTGCTCTATTCGGTCCAAGGAACGATGAAGATAATATAACAAAGTGGCAGTGCGAACTCCCGTAAGAGGCGGATTGGTTCCACATTTGTCCATTTATCGTATGGCATTTTGCGCGTTGTTCCGATGGGAAACTTGTTTATATTTTTTTGTTATTTTAATTTTTACTCCCCACACCGATAGGTGAGGGGAGTATTGTTATCGCGAAAATTTTCAATTTTGAGATAACACGCTTTTTGGGCGTTTTATGATGTCTACGTAACGAAAATCCACGTCACTCATTTCCGTCGGTCTGTCTGTCGGTCTGTCTGTCTGTTGGCGTTTTTCTAACGTCGTAATCTCAGTAACCGCTCCATGGATTGTGATGAAATTTGGGCAGCGGTATGCTGTGGGGTCGTAGTAGGTAATGTTCCTATAATTTTGAAAATCGGTGCATAGGCGGCGGAGTAATTAGCAAAAAACAAAAAAAAAATTAAATATTGCTGAAACTTCGTTTTTTGGCGTTTTAGGGGTCCCTGATCATTTTCTACTTTTTTTGGGTGGGGGTGAAATTGGGGTGGTTGGGGGGTGGGGGGTTGTGAAACTGAAAAATGTGTTGCTTTCGTAATACCACCTGTGGCCACTGCCCTGTGAAAGAAGAGCTACTGACATAAATAACTTTTTTAGACCCTATCCGAACATTGCCTTACCTATTACAGAAACCACAGGACAGATTTTTTTCTGGTGTAAACATACGAGTATTGCTTTAGATCGTTCTATATGGTGTAACGAGGAAACGGAATCGATTTTAATGGAATTTTGACACAGTATTACCACCGTGGCGAGGATGGAAAATGCGTATAGTTTTTATAAATCGTGCCAGTGGCGGAGCAAAAATAATAAAAAAAAGTAAAAATATAAAAACAGCTCAAACTTCGTTTTTAAGCGTTTTAGAGGTTCCTGATCATTTTCTGCGTTTTTTGGGTGGAGGTGAAATTGGGGTGGTTGGGAGGTGGGGGGTTGAAAAACTGAAAAATTTGTTGTACTCATAATAGGCTGTCCACTAACCTATGAAGGAAGTCCTAGCGACATAAATAACTTTTTTAGGTCCATCCGAACATTGTCTAGCCTATTACCGAAACTAAGGGACCTAGAATTTTCTGTATACATACGAGTATTTATTGCTTTAGATCGTTTTATATTTTGTAACGCGGAAACTATTAAATTGATTCTAATGAAATTTTGACACAGTATTACTACCGTGGTGAGGATGCAAAAGTATGGTTTTTAGAAGTCGTGTCAGTGGCAGCGTAGCAATAATCAAAAAACTAAAAATATGAAAACAGTAAATTTCGTTTTTAGATATGTTAGGGGTTCCTGATCATTTTCTACCTTCTTTTGGGTGGGGATGAAATTGGGGTGGTTGGGGGGTGGGGAGTTGTAAAACTAAAAGTCTGTAGTATTGATAATAGGCTGTCCATTAACCTGTGAAGGAAAGACATAACGCATAAGACAACTTCAGGGGGAGGGCTGCCGATGATTTGGTTGCAAGGGGATCTCAGACTAAAGCTTCATGCCATGGGAAAATAATAAACTGATATCACAGTAATGTGTGGGAAGTCTAAGAAAATAGGAGCAAAACAAATAATTTTAAACTTCGTTTTTAGGCGTTTTAGGAGTTACAGATCATTTTATACTCTTTTTGTGGATGGGGGCGAAATTTGGGGTGGTTGGGGGTTGTAAAACTGAAAAAAATGTTGTATTCATAATGGGCTGTCCATTGACCTTTGAATGGAAAACCTAGCGGCATAATACACTTTTTTAGGTACATTCGAACATTGCCTTGCTTACTACAGAAACCAAGGGACTTAGATCAAGTTAAATCATCTTCAAATTTTTCTTTGTGTGACTACGTAATCGAGTCTTCGAAAACTACAAATCCATTTATCGCTAAGCTCGCTTCTCTCTAACGAAACTGCGACCCGGCATTTAAGTGACGATAACTAGAAATCCGATTAAAACATGCTGCTCTACTCGTATTCAAAGTTACTGCAGCAGCAGTTATCAGTTCAGGGCGCGAAATCGAACGGCCATTTTATCACCTGTTAGACCAAGAAGGTCTTTATTTAAGAAAATCCAGATGATAAAATGTATGTTTTTAAACCACGGATTTAATAATACCTACGGGTTTTAAAATTTCAACATGTAAAGGTCGTTTCTGTGTGTTTGTAATTTACAATTATATGTTGTTTGTTTCCTGACTTGTTAGTGGAAGACGCCATGTTAGCATAGTTTTTTAAAATCTTATGGAAACATTGTGACGATTAGTAGCTGCATTAAGAAGTCGTTTGCACTCAATGTAATTGCTGTTTTTAAATTGGGAAACCCCAACGTTAAAGCCCTGAAGATGGCAATAAGCATTGCCGAAAGCTTGGCTTTTGACTTAATGTAACACCATAAAGAGAAGTGTCATGCAGCCAAGATAACAACCAAAATCGGATGCTAAGCTGAACAAACTTCAGCACAGCAGTCAGCACTTTAATAACCACGTTTAACCACATTTAAAATTAAAAGCGTGTCTGAGCTCCTATACTGCGCAACAGGCATTAAGTGATCAAGTTAAACTTCAATGTATAAGTTTTTCAGGTCAAAGTATAATTTGACTGTAACAAGAGCACTCATTTTCTGTTCTCACTTTTCTTCTCTACGTTCCTATTCAAAAGACTAGCGTGTGTACAATGTATATTCCAGAGCGCAACGTTCCATTGAGCACGTCTTGAGAAATTAGCCAGCGCAAGATGTATTTCCTTCTCTGGAAAACAGCAAAAAAACCTGACCTACTTTTAGATGTTTTGACCCGTATAAAATACTAGCGAGAGCTTTTTGTTGAACCCTTGGACGGTGGATAGGGCTTGTAGATGAAGCGCAAATATACAGGGTGAGTTTTTAGTACCGGCTCGGTCGATAACTCCACTACTATAGAAGATAGCCAAAAAAGATGTACACAAAAGTTGTAGCCACGGATATGCTCCTTGCTCAGAAAATATTTTGATTTATACAGCGTGAGACATAACTACGTGGTGATGCAAACATGCATTTTTTTGAATGAGACACCCTATATATTATTCTATATTCAAATTCTACTAATGATGTCCGTTCTTCCAATATATGGTATTGTTACATTATACAGGGTATTTCAAAAGTTATGACCATTTTTATCTCCAAATCGCTGTCAAATGAACGTACTGTATATCAAAAAGTGATGAATCAAAATCATTTTTTATACACGGATTTATAAAAGATATCATCTGGCTTTAGAATCAGCTATAAAGAAAGCCCGCGAAGCATATTCGTATACAGGGTGATCTAGAATGCAAAATCCAGATTTTCTCTTTTTTTTTCAAATGTAACCCCCAATATTTGATTATACCAAAGAATTGCTTTTAATATGCTCATCTTTGTATAGCCTGTATATACCTGTTATACCTATGTCCATCAGTTTCCGAGATATTTCGATTTTTCGGTAAATTTAAAATATAGCTTCTATTTGTACACTGAAATTCATTTATTTTGAGAAAGTACTATCGAATTTGTTTTTTTGTTTAACGAACAACTAGATTATAGGGTCATGATAGTATTTGATGAAGTCAAAACCCTGAATCATCGAGATAATAAAGTCAAGTATGCTAAGGAAACAAATTTGTAGGCGTGATGCATAAATTATCAAGCAGATTTATCAGGTATGCTTTAAAAGATTGACGGTTTTCATAACATGCTCAATAATTCCGTACTGTGTGCAAAACGAGCTTGAAAAATGAATTTTTCCATTGTGGGTATTTAGGAGAATCTTTGATAAATTGACTACTTGTCTCTAGAATATATCAACTATGAACAGCAATATCCAGAACGGAGGCACTCTAAAACTAATGCGTTTGAAAGATTGAAGAGTCGTTTTATTTGGACCATGTCGTTTAATATTTCATAGCCTACCTGATAGATCTGCTTGATAATTATGCATGACGTCTGTAAAATTGTTTCCTCAGCACACTTAACCTGTATTATCTTGTTAATTCAGTGTTTTGACATAATCAAGTATTATTATGGCCTTATGTTTTAGTGGTTTGTTAAGCAAAAATAAAATTTGATATTATTTTCTCAAAATAAATAAATTTTAGTAAACAAATAGAAGGTATATTTAAAATTTATAGAAAAATCGAAATATCTCAGAAACTAATGAACGCAGTCATAACAAGTGCTTTACAAAGATGAAAGAGCATATTAAAAGCAATTCTTTGGTATAATAAAATATTGGGAGTTACATTTAAAAAAAAAAGAAAATCTAGATTTTGCATTCTACATCACCCTGTACACGAATATGCGTCGCGGGCTTTTTTATAGCCGATTTTAAAACTAGATGATATTTTTTATTCATCCGTGTCAAAAATATGATTTTTGATTCATCACTTTTTGATGTACAATACGTTCATTTGACAGCAATTTGGAGATAAAAATGGTCATAACTTTTAAAATACCCTGTATAATGTAACAATACCCTATACTGGAAGAACGGAAATCCTTAGTAGAATTTGAATATAGAATAATATATAGGGTGTCTCAGACACCACGTAGTTATGGATCACCCTGTATAAATCTAAATATTTTCTGAGCAAGGAGTATATCCGTGGCTACAACTTTTATATACAACTTTTTTCGCTATCTTCTATAGTAGTGGAGTTATCGACCGAGCCGGTACTAAAAACTCACCCTGTATGTCAGTGTCAGTCAGTGATTATTATTATTATTATTTAGGTCTGCATCGTAAATTGTAACCTATATGCTAATATCCTTAGTGTACAATGAGACCACCAGGAAAACAGGTGAGACACGAATAATTTCCGCAAATGTCACCCCCTAATTAATGCAGGATCACAGTTAACTGGTCAGATCCACATTCCCATTCGCAGGTATTAACTCCGATTATACCGATCTGGACAGATCGACGTTGAAATTTATGGCACCTCGTAACCGCATTGCAATCCCGCAGACGCGCGTCAGACGCGATACCGGAATGGCATGGGAGTTATTCACGTTATTCAACACGGAGCACTATGGCTTAAGTATCAGATGAAAAAAAAAATTCGTATGGATAGACACCCATAAAGGCTACATTTCAAAAATATTTTCATGTTATATAGGCTGTCTCAAAAATACGAAATGTATCAAAGTTATGTTTTTTTAAATGGAACACCCCGCATATTATTGCATATTCAGATTCCTTGGTGAATTCTAGTGTGATTTTATTTATCATACATGGGGTCTAAAGCGAACCGTTTAGGTGTAAATCACCATTTTCGGTATAGGTAGATATCAGGAAAAATTGAATATCGCAGAGATTATAAAATTTAGAAGGCTGAGACTTTGCCGTATTACTAAGCATAAAATACGTCAGCTTTGATGAGACTGTCAAATTTAAATTACGTTTATGCTTGGAGAAATCGGTCGATTAATTAAGGAAACTTCGATCAGCGAAATCTTGATTTTTTCAAATGGGAATGCCTAATTTTTTTTATACGGTTAAACGTAGAATTTGATAACCTTTCTAATGATATAAGGTTATGAATATCAATCTCTGGTAGTTTTCATTTAATTTTAAATTTTCAAACAAATCGGCGTTTTTCAATTTTCCTACCTATAAGCACGTAGCAGGCCATGGAATATAACAAAAACATGTTAATTCAGATGGAAGAAAACAAGTAACTTAGAAAAAAGATACGGACGAAATAGAATAAAGAGACAAGATGATAAAAATTCCTTACAACAAATCAACTCTCCCAGAAACAACTGTGATAACATCTCGGTCAAAGAGAAGCTGGAGTATGGCAGTAATAGATATTTTTTATATGTCTACTGGCTACCGCAAGTTATTAGAGGTTAAAAATTTCTAACACAATTAAAAACCCTGATGTGATACAAAAACAAGCAGCGACTGTTGCTCCAGTACGCAATTATCAATCGTATGTAATGGTGTAAAAAAGCCCCACTATTTTTCAATATCTATTAGCAATATTTCAAAAAAGGAATACCGACAAATTAGATTTAAATTTTCTGCCATTCAAGTTATGTTTTATAATTTGAACAAATTTTAATTCATTCTTCATTTTCTGCGGTCTTGCTAATAGGTATAGTAGAGCCCAGAGATATACCATTTGTGTACGTTTTGCGCTATATAAAAACTGCATTCCATCTCTTAGTACAGTTCATCATTTGGAATAGATACAGTTTTGATAATATTCAATGGTTACCATTATTTTACTTTCGTACTCGTAACCAATTCATGGAATGTGCTTCTAACCAATTTTCTAACATAACGTAACCTTTTAGAATGGTGAAAATGAAACACTAAGTTGTATTTGAACGTAAATCTGTCGGATGACGTTCACGATGTATATTTTGACTGAACTATGATAAGACCGACACATTTTAGGATTATTAGCGACTCCACCGATGAAGAGGACCGGACTTAGTCAAATTGTTTAGGCAGGTATTGCTACCGTTATTGATAGCAACGCCAATCTGCTTTTACTTTTGTGCGTTACTTTTCTGTCTGAATCGGACGTTTTTTTTGGAAGTGTGACAGCTAGAGTATGTTTCGGCCTTGGGAAGATAATGGGATTTCACAGCGATGTGAATTACCCTGCAGCAGTGAAGCTACGTCGGCGGTTTGTCATTACGGTGGTGAAAGTAGTGACTATAGTACGGACACTGATAATGAATTTGAACAGAGGGAGGTGGAGGTAGACCAATTAAAACCTCACAAAAGGTCACATCTTAGCGCAGATGCAAAACAAATAGTACTAAATGATAATGAACTAACGAAGGATCCGGAGAATGAAAATAAGGAGAGTATGATCAAAAAGACGTCAATTCTAACAGACGTTCCATATACAACAGTATGTGAAATTTTGAGAAATGGGCCACAAAAGAGGAAGCGTAGGTTTGATGCTGGTGTTTCAAAAGAACTAGATCCCACGATCACAAAATTATTGAGGAATATTGTGTACGAAAAGTACAAAATTAATGAACTACCCACAATCGAATCCGTTCAAAGACAATTGGCTAGAATGGGGTAACAGTATCCAAGGAGTACATTGCAGCGATGGATTAGGAAGATTGGGTTTAGGTACAGAACTGTGAACAAACGAATGGCTATAATGGAAAGTGCAAGGATTGTGGAATGGCGGCACGATTACTTGAGAGCAATACCGGAACGAGCAGGGGAGGTCAGTGTACTACCTTGACGAGACCTGGTATGATCCCCATGATACCGCGTATACTTATCTTACACTGCGGATCATCTGAGGGCTAGGTCGAAAACGCACTCAAATTATGCGGAAAGAAAATTGAAGACTGCAATATAGACTACCACAAAAACATGGACTCGGGAATATTTGAGCAATGGTTTGAGTATACACTTATTCCCAATTTAAAGCCATTTGGCGTCATCGTAATGGACAACGCAAGCTATCACTCCAGACAAAGGTACAAAATTCCGAATTCAGCGTTATCGAAGGCGGAAATACAAGATTTTCTCATAAAACAGGATTTGTACTTTGAAGAAACTTACAAAAAAACTGAATTATTGAAAGTCCTCCACACTGAACAGTTTGAGAAACAATATGTCATAGAAAGCATAGCTAAAAAGTATGGTCATGATGTCTTAAGGTTGCCTCCCTATTTTTGCATTTTCAGTCCTATAGAATTAATTTGGGGACAACTAAAACAACGAATCGAACATTAAAATTGAGTGTAGAAAGGAATAATTTACCATATGGTTTATACGGTTATATTGAAATGTCTCTACCATATATTTATCAACAGATAATAAAGTTTCAAACATCTTGTTCAACCAACTGATGTATGAGCACTTTATTGGATGGAACGAACATTTTCGTTGTTGCCCACTCCATCGAATTCGAACGCCCAGTCCGACCCCGTTTCCTTTCTCTGTCGGCACTTTTTGCGGAGATCCTCACTTTGTAAACAAATGGTATATCTCTGGGCTTTACTATACTGAAAAATTTTCAGAACTCCAGTCAGAGGTACATTTAGCTTGAGTTTTGACAGAATTGTATACTTTTCTATATCATTGAATGTGAAATTTTATTATGAAAATAATAAACTGCCTACAACATTGTCTAGTAGTTTTCGTTTCATTTCAAAATTTTTAATGGTTTTGGAAACTGCCAATCTCTAGTACATTACAGTAGCTAGTAGGCCGTGAAAAAATCTATTTATGCCACACTGCACTTCTCTTTGACCAAAGGTATGTTACCGCAGTTGTTTCTGGTTAGACTTTTGTTTATTGGGAGTAATTTTTATAATCTTGTCCCTTTAGTCTGATTTGTGTGTATTTTTCTGCTAAGTTAGTTGTTTCCTCCTATCTGAACAGGTTTTTGTTTATATTTTATGGTCTGCTAGGTTGCTTATAGGTTGGAAAGTCGAAAAACACCGATTTGGTTGAAAATTTGAAATTAAATAAAAACTATCAGAGATATCATTAGAAAGGTTATCAAATTCTACATTTAACCATATAAAAAAAATTAGGCATTCCCATTTGAAAAAATCAAGTAATCGCTGATCGAAGTTTCCTTAATTAATCGACCGATTTCTCCAACCATAAACGTAATTTAAATTTGACAGCCTCATCAAAGCTGACGCATATTATGCTTAGTAATACGGCATAGTCACAGCCATATTCTTAAGCCTCCAAGCGGTAATGGTATCGAGATCCTTTGAAAGTGAAGCTGCCACTGCCAGTCTTCTGCGTTCCAGATCGACCACAGAGATCGGTCTATTGCTCATGATGCCTGCATGCAGCGTACTGTCATCCGCAAAACTGTGGATTGGGTTTGTAGTGCTAGAGAGTAGATCATTAATGTGAAGCAGAAACAATGTCGGAGCCAAAACCGATCCCTGCGAATCCCCGGCATTGATGCTATGGAAAGTTAGACTACATTTCAAGAAATAATGACTTTTACGTAATGAAAGTGTGACATATCAAAGTTACGTCTTTTTTTTAAATGGTAGACCCTGTATAATATTTCATACCCAAAATCCATGGTCAAACTGACGCATTTCATGCCTAGTCATACCAGAAAGTCACAGCCTGCAATATTCCCCTAAAGATCTAGGATTTACCCTTGACAAAATTCAACATATACTGCTGATAAACTCAAAAGCAGAAAAGTATTGATCAAAGTAACTATAAATGAGAAAAATGGTGAAAAATGCAACAAAGCCTTCCATGTGTACCTGCTACATGTTTCTGTATGAAGTTACAACTCCTCGCTGAACGTGTCAAGCAAATATTTATTCAGGCATACGTGTAGTTGTTTTCTATTCAATTTTTCATCGCACAGGACAATTCATCGTGACAGTTGTGTAGGTATGCACGGAATCGATACTAATTTTCAATTCATGAAGGCAGTTTAGGGACATGTAAATTGTTGATAGGCTTTTGAATAATCAGAACAGTCTGATTGTGATTTCTTTGCAGCTAGGTTATGTTGACCACTGCTGTACGTGGAATAGTAAAATTGACTGAAGTGCTGTACAAGCGCAGTTACTACTCAAATCTGTTTCCTTGTAGCTTATGTACATATACGACGTTTTTTTTCATGCATGCTTTTAATGTTGGTGTTTTTTAACAGATCGTATGTAGACATGACTGCTTAAGCTCTGTCTACACCTTTTCCAGAAGTAGTTTCAAAATGATCAGATTACATTCCTAAAACGTCAATTGTGAATTTGAACTTTCTGTTGTAATTTAAATCTCACAGTTTGAATATAGAATAGGGTACTTGCAGAACAAAATATTATGTCGTTGACGCGTTCCTTAGATCCTATTAAACATGACAAAATCACTTGTTTGGTTTTTTGGAATCGGCAGTGAGAGATATTCCAAAAATTATTTCAAATGCCGGAAAATGCCGCGCAAACAACCTCTGACGTCAGTGATATTCTATAGTGATGGGATGTAAAGTATTGATATTCGATATCGATAGCCAGTGTTAACCTAACATTTTGACATTGATCATTATAACCACAAAACACAGTCACACACAAAAGTACAAAAGTCAAAAGAATAAAAGTTAGGCTAGATTACTAATTCACTTTGTAGGGATGGGCTTGAATTAGATTCTATCTTTCGATTCATTCATAATGGGATGCACCGAAATAAAATGATGGCTTCGATTAGTTGCGAATCTCGGTCACAAACAGGATGAACTGTGATACCTATCAGATATAAAAATGTATTGCAACGAAAATGCTAGTGGGTTTAAGTATCAATAAATTGAGTCGCATTGTTAAAGAATTCAGATCATCTCTAGTATGCAGTTGAATCTCACTGACCTGCGCTGTAGCAGTATCGATTGTCGATATCGATACGATACCTATGACGTCAGACCTTGTTTTAAGTCACGTGGAAAAATTTGAATATATCCTTATTTTATTTTGCAAATATCTTTTTTTGGCCGTCAGTAAAATCATGTTTTTTGTTTCCTACTGCTTCTTGATATGGTTTTCTTTACGCTATGTATACTCCCGAGACGATTTCACGACCTCTGCAAGTACCCTCTTATGTTCATCTAATTATGTCATTCCAATGACTTAAACTGGCATGTTTTTCAAAAACTCACCTGCTGCCATTTTAGATCCTGGAATTCTGTCGCCGAAACGGAAGACATAGCCAGATGGGAGCCGCACAGAAGGAAGCCAAATACTGCAGCGACGTAGGATTTCAACGGCATCATAGCGTAAGCAAGGAAAACAACGAAAACGACCTAAAACAAATAACATTTTATTATTTACAGCTTAGAGTCCGAATTTGGACAAGGCAAACTTTCGACAGATAAATAGGCTTTCTGAATACTTTGAAATATCGTGAATATGCAGGGTATCATATAGATCTGTTTATTTATCTTATTATGTAGCTAATCTGCGGCGATTTTTTCATATCATCTGCTTACTGCAAGATTTTTAATGACTTCCATTACAAAGGACGTGCAATATTTTTATATCCACTAGCTGTAATTATTCAATATGACTATCTGAGCACAGACCATCCCTTTTACGAAATGTGTAAATAATTATTGATTATGAAATGAACATATACAGTTAGTGCGGAATTCTTCGATATCTCGCAAGGTATACCTGATAGAAGAAAATGCCAAATACAAAAGTTATTTGGTTACTTAAGACGCATATTCTAAAAATATTTTGAAATATACAGGGTGTTGCGGGAAAGTAGGATAGTGATCAACTTGATTTTTTATATGGAACTATAACTTTTTCTTAAATTTTTCTAGTTTCCATCATTAATAGCTATTCAACCCTAAAACACTTTTGAGATCGGTTGCAGCGTTGCCAAGTTATAATTTATTTTCTATTAATATCCGGATTTGCAAGGTCGCAAGTAATACGTCCAAATTGATACATTCCTTTAACTTTTCTCAATAATATTATATAGCGAGTTATTTGAATATTAAGTGGATATTATTTTGGATGTTACCAGCAATTTGTATCTACAGGGTGTTTTTGGCAGAATTTTAAATTAGGTCATATTACTTTGTTTTTTTAAATGTAACACCCTGTATGTTTTATTTTAAATCGACCCTATCTCGCCTTGTAATATTTTTTTCGCGTTTGCGGCACTGCCAAGTTATAAATTATTTTTCCAAACCTTTAAACAAATATCCCCGATTTTTATTTATTTTAAATAGAATCATCTACTTATTTTTATTGCAATGAATTGCACATGTCGAACTTAGTAAGATCTCACAATTTCAAAATTTTGTTTCTATTAATTACTCAGATACGGTAACACCGCTATATCAGTAAACAGTACCGGCTTAAATATTTGCAAAACTGCCACAGCTGGAACGGTGAAATTCAATACTTGGGGGTTTTTTAACATACAGAATTCAAAAACGCTAATATCAGTGTTATCAGATTTACCACTTTTACGTGAGACTTCATAAATAGGGCATTCCATTCAAAATTATAACGTAAAATTGGTAAATCTGACAACACTGATGTTAGCGTTTTTGAATTCTGTATGTTCAAAAATCCTCAAGTATTGAATTTCACCTCTCCAGCTGTGGCAGTTTTGGAAATATATAAGCGTTCCGGTACCGTTTACTAAAAAAGCGGTGTTGCCATATCTCAGTAATAGAAAAATTGTGAGATCTTACTAAATTTGAAATGCGCAGTTCATTGCAATGAAAATATGTAGAGCATTCTATTTAAAATAAATTAAAATCGGGGATATTTTTTTAAAAATTTGGAAAAATAATTTATAACTTGGCAACCCCGCAAACGCGAAAAAAATATTATAAGGTGAGATACGAGTATTAGTACATATTTCGATTTAAAATAAAACACACAGGGTGTTACATTTAAAAAAACAAAGTAAAATGACCTTCAAATTGCCGTAATTTAAAATTCTGCCAAAAACACCCTGTAGATACAAATTGCTGGTAACATCCAAAATAATATCCATTTAATATTCAAGTAGCTCGCTGTATAATATTATTGTGAAAAGTTAAAAGTTTGGACGTATTACTTGCGACCTTGCAAATCCGGAAATTAATAGAAAATAAATTATAACTTGGCAACGTCACAATCCATCCCAAAAATATTTTAGGGTTGAATAGAGATCAATGATGGAAACAAGAAGAATTTAAAAAAGTTATAGTTCCATATATAAAAAATAAGTTGATCACTATCCTACCTTCCCGTAACACCCTGTATATTTCAAAATATTTTTAGAATATGCGTCTCAAGTAACCAAATAACCTTTGTGTTTGACATTTTCTTCTGTCAGGTATACCTTGCGAGATATCGAAGAATTACACACTAACTGGACACCCTGTATAATAAACAGAACGTTTGTTACTTTGAAGAAAGCAATAAGTATTCATGGTCTATGGCCGCTTGACTGACACATGAGTTTACGAGTTTACAAAATTGTGTGCTGTATTAAAGACGCTTGTGCATACAAACCTTCATTCAAATTTCGTCATGAAGGGGTAGATAGCCGGTATTATTTTTGAGTTTATTGATAAATTTTTTGAAAAACTACCAATTATTAAAAGATATACTGACCTGCCACGTTCCCTCAGCGGCGACCTTGGCAGTAGCAGATGTTGGATAGAGTGGAAGGGATAAGGCGCAGAAGGTGGCCAGAAAAAACAGAACCACGTAACAGACCCACAGCAAATAGGCGTCTTGCATGAATCTGCAACAAAATAAACCATAAAAAAATTAGACATCCCTCAAAGTAACAACTGAACATAGAGGTAGTAAACAACTCATTCTAATAGGCCAACATCTTTTCTTACGTTGTCATATCGACCACCAGATACGGCAATCATAATTGTTTACTATCGTCTTAATTGTATAGTATCCAAAAATATTCCATTCTACGTTAAAAAAGACGGTATTTTGATGGTTCAGGAATGATTACAGCAAAATCAATAGATATGTTGACCTCTACTGCGTTACTGTTTCTTCATCATAAACGCAAATTCTGCCTTACATAAATTTTGAGGAGTTGGCAACGCCTATGTAATTTTCCTGCTATTTGTTTACGGTAATCTCCGAGTGCCAAACATTTGTTTTGTTTGTGCGTGTTTTATGTTTGGTCAGTAAAATCGAATTCGCTATTTGTTGGTAACTGTACTGAAGCTTTACGGACCTGCTGTGCTATATTCGGGTGTAGTTTAACAGTTTTTCGAGATGGGACAGTGCAGAGCAGTGTTTGTAACATGGGTTGCATTGGAAGAATTTTCAGGTTATTTGGCAATGTTTGGTGGCTGAAGTGTCAAAAGATGATGGCTTTAAGCACACCATGCTGGAGTGGTTTGTTTACTACCTCTATGTTCAGTTGTTACTCCGAGAGACATCCTAAAGGATTTCTTGTGAAATATTTCCGATATACATATGTGGGTAAATTTGTCGGTAACACGACCACTTCTGGCAACCAGCATAATAACGAAAGCAACTTTTAATTAGAGAAATTGAAAGAAACTCACGTTTCAAAGAATAAATCAAATGATCTTTTTTTCGGTTTCGGAGCTACATTGCCAAAAGGTATACAAGGTGAGTCAAGCTCAACACCTCGGACTCTTGTGGCCAAACTTTTTCTTTTATAACTGAGCAGACCGCGCAGGCAGAGCCTAAATACCAGAGTACTGCGGCTGCTGTGAAAGGGTTATGTTAGACGAAGTTTGTTAACGCGGGATTTGAATGGACCAATACCCGCAGGCCCAATAAATACGTCTTCTGGTAGTCCAATCCAAGCCTTGGACACCCTGGGAATAAATGTGCGGTTGTACGACTCAGTTCTTGTTGTATGAAGAACGACCACCTTAGGATGAGATACAGCGGTCGCACGGGTACATCTGATAGGAGCAGTGAGCGGCGGAACGGTAGAGGATAGCTCAGAGGAGCAGATTCCGTTGGAATATCGGTAGAAAAGTGAGAGGTCACCAACAACACGCCGGTGAGAAAGTGACTGAAGGTGGCGCGTTAAGGCCGGATCGCCAATTAGTCGAATTACCCTTATCTGGACGGCATCTAGTATAGACAGGGTAGTAGGGGCAGCAGGTCCCCAGACATGAGAGCAATACTCCAGGCAAGGTCTTATCTGGGCTTTATATAGCGTGAGAAATACTTTCTGGCTCTAAATAGGTACCCAAGCTTTTTACCAGCAGCTGTTGCAATTTTCGCGACGTGTTCGTTCCCTATAGATTACCCAAAAAAAGAGCTTGAACGGCTTAACATTGTACCGTTTCTTTTTTAATTTAGTTTCACTGCCATTAAAACAATTTTCAAAAATCACACACATTACAAAATTATTTACATCAATATTATTAAAACGCCTAAAAACGAAGTTTGAGCTGTTTTATATTTTTAGTTTTTTATTACTCCTGAGCCACTACTGACACGATTTCTAAAAATCAAACGCGTCTTCCATCCTTACCACGATAATAACACTATGTCAAAATTTCATTAAAATCAATTCAATAATTGCCAGGTTAAACAGATCTGAAGCAATACTCGTATGTACATAATAACAGAAAATCCTTGCTCTATGTAATAGCTAGGGTAATTTTCGAATGGACTTAAAAAATTGTATTATGCCGCTAGATCTTTCTTTTATAGCTCAATGGACAGCCTATTACGAATACAACAAATTTTTCAGCTTTAGAACCCCCCATCCCCCAACCACCCCAAATTCAGCCCCACCCAAGGAAAAATAGAAAATGATCAGGAACCCCTAAAACGCCTAAAACCGAATTTTCTGGCATATTTGAAATTTCTCGTTTTTTGCTAATTAGTACGCTCCCCGTACAACGATTTTCAAAATTATAGGAACAGCCCCACAGCATAACGCTGCCCAAATTTCATCGCAATCCATGCAGCGGTTATTGAGAGGGTAGAAAAACAGACAGACCGACAGACAGACAGACAGACCGGCGGTAATGAGTGTCGTGGATTTTCGTTATGTAAACATCATGAAACGCCCAAAAAGCGTATTATCTCGAAATCGAAAATTTTCGCGGTCACAATACTCCCGTCACCTATCGGTGTGGGAAATAAAAATACGAATTTAAAACAAAATTACACTCTTCTTCCTGGACTCTACTATAAGGATAAGCCGTGCTACTTCTAACCCAGTTCGAATTCGTTGATAACATCAACCCGTTAGCATTACAAGAACCAAATCATACTTCAGAAGAGAATCCCACCGGAAGTAATGCGCCATTGTTATCGCTAATCACAGGTTACGTTCAAATTAATTTCGCTAATATTGACTAAATTTTACGTAAGTCCCTCTTCTGCTTTGGTTATGTTCTACATGTAGGCGGTTTTAACGTGAAGCTAGAATATATCGTTCGCTTAAAGTTTCGCGCTCAAGTTAACATACAGGGTGTCCCAGAAAGACGGTCCCATAGAAGAACCCCCTGAGTCAAAATATTGCGAATAAACACAACATACACTATATACCAAGTTGCACCGTTTGACCGTGAGAGGGCTTCAAAGTCAAGAATAATTTTTCAATTTTTGTTGATAACTTCACGACATTTGCGATTTGAATGAAATTTGGTAAACGTGTAACACCATAAAAATGCCACATTTTAATACTTTTAACTCTAACACTATGATGTTTTAGCATCGTGAACCGATGTCTTCGCCACTTACATTAACCACTATTTTTCTTATTTTTAGTGCTTTCGGTTTGAAATTTTTCCACAACAAAGATACATCATTGACAAATATTTTCTGACTCTTAGTAAATTTTCGTATCTGTCACGGTTTAACAGTTAAAAATAATTCTGTGATACTTCAGTAGTAGCGCACTGGTCTATTTTATCCGGAATTTAATTGATTGCATTTTGTTAGTCTTTCGCTTGTAAAATTATCGTTATCAGGGTAAATCAGTTATGCTTCTAAATGTGTCGGTTCGGCTCCAAAACAATTTACCACAACTGTTAGAAAATGTCCCACTGGAGTTACGAAGGAATATGTGGTTCATGCAAGATGGTGCACCTGCACATTTCACACGTGCAGTACGAAATCATTTGCACGAGCATTATCCTGGAAAATGGATTGGAAGAGGTGCAGATGCTCCAATTCAGTGGCCACCGCGCTCGCCAGATCTTACTCCATGCGACTTTTTCCTTTGGGGGGCCATAGCTGACAAGATTTATAAGGAGCGAATAGACACAGAAGAATAGCTATGGAACAGAACTGTAACCGCCGTGCGCCAACTTCAAAATGTCGATTCTCTAAGAAGAATGCAGTTCAATTTTTTAAGGAGAATAAATTTATGCAGAGAAGTGAATGGTGATCATTTTGAACAACTGATGACATAAATAAATAATATGAATCTGCTCTAGTCCTACATTTGTTTGGTCAATACATTTAACGGTTTTACACGATCTCATAACCCGATCACAAAAATTGTTACTCTTCATCTGCGATTTGCTTGTAGATTGATTTGGTACAGTTTGACATTAATGAATTTACTATCCGTTCAATTTTTGATATCTAATGTTTGTTGAAATTGCGAAATATCAATAACATTTTATCAATTTATTTACTGTCAACTTGTGCGAAAAAGTACCCAACCGACACATTTAGAAGCATAACTGATTTACCCTGATAACAATAATTTTACAAGCGAAAGACTAACAAAATGCAATCAATTAAATTCCGGATAAAATAGACCAGTGCGCTACTACTGAAGTATCACAGAATTATTTTTAACTGTTAAACCGTGACAGATACGAAAATTTACTAAGAGTCAAAAAATATTTGTCAATGATGTATCTTTGTTGTGGAAAAATTTCAAACCGAAAGCACTAAAAATAAGAAAAATAGTGGTCAATGTAAGTGGCGAAGACATCGGTTCACCATGCTAAAACATCATAGTGTTAGAGTTAAAAGTATTAAAATGTGGCATTTTTATGGTATTACACGTTTACCAAGTTTCATTCAAATCGCAAATGTCGTTGTGAAGTTATCAACAAAAATTGAAAAATTATTCTTGACTTTGAAGCCCTCTCACGGTCAAGCGATGCAACTTGGTATATAGGTATGTTGTGTTTATTCGCAATATTTTGACTCAGTGAGATGGGGGTTCTTCTATGGGACCGTCTTTCTGGGACACCCTGTATAATAGCTGAGATCCTAAAAAGGAGAATTAGTTGCGTGAAGATAATCAAACAGAAAAAAAAACAAATAGCTGGCTAAGCACGCAAAAGGGAAACAACGATAGCTGCCGACACGAGTTTCGGACTTATTGGACCTCATCAGGGCAGCGTAATCTAAGACAAAGTTGGGAGGCCTTAGAAGATGAAATACACCAGGATGTCGTATCAGAGAATCAATGATGCATTTGCGATATCGGCTGGACACACCCTCTACTTTGGAAGGCCAGAGTACCAGTGTCACCGCGGACATCACTATAATCCCCCGTACGATGAATCTTAAAGCTACGAAGGATTCATTGATCATCATTGATTCTCTGATACGACATCCTGGTGTATTTCATCTTCTAAGGCCTCCCCACTTTGTCTTATATTACGCTGCCCTGATAAGTCCGAAACACGTGTCGGCGGCTATCGTTGTTTGGGCCTATTCCAGCTACAGTTCTGTGATGCTTTTGGGTTTTGTCACTTGAATAAAGTAGTGGGTCGTGGTAATCGTTGCCATGGTTTTGTTTATTAATTACGAGCTGGGATTGTTTTTGAAAAACGTAACAAGCTGGAGACCAAAATTTCAACAGAGGGGTTTTTGAATCTTTTTCACGAATATTTGCAGGTATGTAGTCTTTTGACTTTGTATTATTAACTAATGTGGACTTTTTGACGATATTTAAAGTGTTTGACAACGTATACTATACCTCCGGGTTTTTAAGACGACTTTGTATGGTGTTGGGTCTCTGATTTACGTCTACTCTAGGTTTTAGGTCCTGAGGGATTGCAGGCTGATGGTGAACCGAGACAACTCTGTCTTATTTAGATGTATTTATTTAAACCCTTACTGATCCTCTTATGTATATACGATATTTATTTTATGGTTTTGGAAAGCAAGGTGACTGTCCCCGGAGGCGGCCTATCACTTACCGTAGGTGGAAGTGGGTTATGATCACGCGTTCACGAACCATACGTTTCCTCTAACCAGTCCTTTTATATGTTGTTTATTGTTTATATTTATTTATTGATCTATTTATGCGCTTAGACGCCATGCTTTCTATGCTGTTATGCTTGCTATGCTGCTATGCTTGCGATGCCATGCTTATATTTTATATACCCCATCCCATTTACATCCTTTATTTACTCCTTTATGTGTTGGTTATATTTATTTATTTATATATGCTGATATTTTACATTTTTCCAAATCCTATCCGTATTTCTCTCCCCGACGTTGAACAGAGACCTAGCCCACCATGTATTCTTATTATTATTTATCATTTAGACTGTAAATGTTTATAACCGTTTCTTTATTATAAAAATATCAATAACAAAAGCCAGTTTACCACTACTATTAACACATTTTTGAATCGTATATTTCAACATATCAATATAAATACTGCACCAGTAAAATATATGAAATACAAAGCACTCATGATTTGATAAATACAAGAATCAAGTAATAAAACCATATCATCAACACATGATTAATAAATACAAAACAAATGTTAAGAAACAAATAATAATAAAAAAACAATATCAACTTTTCTGTGTTTTAATTTCATTCTCTCTGAGTTGGTACACATAAATGCTAAAAGAATCTGGTTACCACGGGCACACACACACGCCATTGGGTTCTAAATTTCACCACTAGACGTCTTGATCACTTTGGTTATTTCAAAATTTGGTATCGGTTTTGACAGTGACCAGTTGCTCACTACATGGTATCCCATTTCTAATACGGGAAAAATTGTACATTATTTTCCATATAATACATTTTTTTAAGTATATGTCTATAATTCAATGTTGCTGTCGAATTCTGTAATACAAATGGATCTTACCTGGTGTGCAAAAATCCCAGAAGTAAAGCGAACAGCGCACAGTGAGCAGCATGGTAGACGTTTTGCGCTGTTGCCACTTCGGCATAAGCCAATCCTAGACCGGCTAGGACGCACGTTAGCAGCACAAAAAGACCCACCACTGCCGCAACGCTGCTGTGTTGCAGCTTGCAGTTGTACCTGCAAAAAAATCACAATACATTTCTGATATAAGCGACCGCTTTACGTACAACGTTTTCGAATAAAACTTAATAGCCAACGTACTACCCCGACATTGTTTTTACTTTCCACGCAGATAGGTGAGGAGAGTATTACTAAAGTTTACGGAATACATATGAGTTGGATCACTCCGCAAAAATATCAAAACAGCCTGCCCCTTGCCCCGTCTCCCCGGTCCACCGGTAGCAGTGTACCTACGTCAGCCGGGAGATACGGGGCAGCGCAAAGTAGAGGTTGAACGTGTTTAACGCGAAGTCTATACAGTGTCTCAAAAATATAGGATTTTGTTATCTCGGATTTGTTTGCAGGAAATGGATAATATTTTCAGAAGATTGATTTTATCAATTAAATTTATTAACGGATGGAAAATGACAATCAGATCCATCCTTTTATTTTGTGGTAAACCTTGAAATATAAAGGATATAAATACATGTTTCACGACGATTAGGACACGCAATAGGTCGGAACTGGGCAGTAGTAGAGAATTATATATTCAATGAAGTATTTGTTTTTGGTCACGTGACGTCCGATTCAAAATTATTAATGGGACACCCTGTACATTTGTGCCTTTCTGTGTTCCACCCGATAAAACAATTCCAACAAACCAGCACACGTCTAAAGTGATTAATTCGAGGCCTACAGATACTTAAAGGATTGTATCTAAAAGCGTATAGTGAGACAAAATATTCATTCAGAGGTCTTACCATACCACCTAGCGACATTCTGAATTAAATTTTAGAGCTCGGAAATATTTTTATTCATAACTTTAACAATTTAGTTTCTACAGTAGCAATTGGAATGACACTGAAAAGCAAAATGTCAATAATATTTATTCACATCCATGTAAAGCATTTCCACATCATTATCTTTTAAAATTGTACATACGAGTTCCTATATATTATACCATAAATTTTATAAGCTGTGGTCTCAGAATTATGCCAAATAAACAAAACATTAAGGTAAAAATACTTCAGCACCTTTGAACCAATTTTTACGTAGCTACAATATGTGAAATCATTTGAGATTCATTAGTAATAGTTTTACTTTACTTTAGTTACCTAGTGTATTAGCAAAATAAACGTTATATTTGTATTTGTATGTCTAAATCGGCTGTCAATACATAGTCTTTCAATGACCCTCGTATATACGTAAAACCCTGGCGTTAGCAAGTCCCCGCTAAAAGACCCTCGTACTTGGGCAAAAACCAACGCAAAAACTAACTGGCGCGTGCGGCCGCGGCATCGCTTTGATGTGAGATATTCAAAGTGACGACGGAGAGTGATCCAACTTATATTTATTCCGTAAACTTTGGTATTACGATCGCGAACATTTTCGATTTTGAGATAAAACGCTTTTTGGGCGTTTTATAATATCTACATAATTCTCATTTCCGTCGGTCTGTGAGACTGTCTGTTGGCGTTTTTCTAGCCTCCTAATCTCAGTAACCGCTGCATGGACTATGATGAAATTTGGGTAGCGATAGGCTGTGGGGTCGCAGTAGGTAGTGCTTTGTGACAAGGTAACGGCCATTTTATCACCTGTTAGATCAATAAGGTCTTTATTAAAGAAAATTTAGATCGTAAAATGTGTTCAAACCACAAATTTTTCAATACCTTCGGGTTTAAGTTGAACCTGTAAAGGTCGTCTTTTGTGCTTGTAATTTTACACTTATATTTTGTTTGTTCCTGACCTGTTTGTGGAAGACACCATGATAGCATAGTAAAATTTTTTTAAAAATTGTGACGATTATTATAGCTGGCATCTGAAAGTCGTTGCACTCAATGCAGTTGCTGTTTTTTACATTGGCAGACCTCAACGTTGTGAGTGTATTTTAAAAAAATCATTATAATATTTTGAAACCTATTTTTTTTTCTTTTCTTCTAACTATGTAAAAAGCCCTGAAGATGGCCGAAAGCTTGGCAGTTAACACCAGAGTCTCCTTTATGCAGTGATCCAGTCATTTTTCAAAATTTTGGCCACAACCCCAAGATTTTTTCATCTAAAATAAAACTTTACAGAAACTCAAACGGACTTTATTCAACATTATAAACATTAAAATATTATAAAAAACCATTACATATATCATTAAGAATGTCACCAAAACCAACCATTCGAAAGGGACTGAAACTCAGCTTTTAAGCGGAACATGCTAATAAAATATAGTTAAAAAACAAAAAAGACGATGTTTTAAAAAACATCAGACTTAAAAATTAAAAATGATTTTAGAATAAGCTTAAAACGATAATGAATGAAAAATACTAGAATTATTGTGAAAAAAACGTTGGACACTCGATTTACGTATAATGTAAAATCCCCCATGCTTTTTTCACAATAATACTAAGTAGTATTTTTCGTTCATTATTGTTTTCAGCTAATTTTAGAAGTCAACTTTTTATTCCGATGTTTTTTAAAAACGTGTTATTTAGGTTTTTAAAAATATACTTATTTTTATTTTTTTTTATTTTTAGTTAACTTTATCACGAAACCGTATTTTTTTAGTTTTATTCATTCATATTCATAGTATAATTATTACCATTACAGCATAAACGATAATTAAAACTGTCGACTTTCCTGAACAAATTTCACAAAAATACCAACTCCCAAACAATTGGATGTCACGCCTTTTAAGGCGCCTGGGTATACACAGTTATACATACAGGGTGAGTTTTTAGTACCGGCTCGGTCGATAAGTCGATAACTCCACTACTGTAGAAGATAGCGAAAAAAGTTGTATATAAAAGTTGTAGCCACGGATATGCTCCTTGCTCAGAAAATATTTTGATTTATACAGGGTGATCCGTAACTACGTGGTGATGCAAACATGCATTTGTTTAAATGAGACACCCTATATATTATTCCATATTCAAATTCTACTAACGATTTCCGTTCTTCTGATATAGGGTATTGTTACATTATACAGGGTATTTCAAAAGTTATGACCATTTTTGTATCCAAATCGCTGTCAAATGAACGTACTGTATATCAAAAAGTGGTGAATCAGAAATCATTTTTTTTACACGGATGGATAAAAAATATCATCCAGTCTTGAAATCGGCTATAAAAAAAACCAGCGACGCATATTCGTATACAGGGTGATCCAGAATGCAAAATCTAGATTTTCTCTATTTTTTTAAATGTAACCCCCAATATTTTATTATACCAAAGGATTGCTTTTATTATGCTCTTTCATCTTTATACAGCACTTGTTATGGCTGCATTCATTAGTTTCTGAGATATTTCGATTTTGCTACAAATTATAATATACCTTCTATTTGGTTACTAAAATTGACTTATTTTGAGAAAATACTATCAAATTTTATTTTTACTCAACGAACAACTAAAATATAAGGCCATAATAGTACTTGATCAAGTCAAAACATGGAATTAACGAGATATTATAGGTCAAGTGTGCTGACGAAACAATTTTATAGGCGTCACGCGTAATTATCAAGCAGATCTATCAGGTAGGCTACGAAATATTAAACGACACAGTCCAAATAAAACGATTCTCCAATCTTTCAAACGCATTAGTTTTAGAGTGCCTCCGTTCTGGATATTGCTGTTCATAGTTGATATACTCTAGAGGCAAGTAGGCAATCTCTCAAAGATTCTCCTAAATACCCCCAATGGAAAAATTAATTTTTAAGGCTAGTTTTTCACACAGTACAGAATTGTTGAGCAGGTTATGAGAACTGTCAATTTTTCAAAGCCTACCTGATAAATCTGCTTGATAATTACGCATCACGCCTACAAAATTGTTTCTTCAGCATACTTGACTTTATTATCTCGTTAATTTAGGATTTTGACTTCATCAAATAGTACCATGACCTTATAATTTAGTTGTTCGTAAAATAAAAAACAAATTCGACAGTACTTTGTCAAAATAAATAAATTTCAGTACACAAATAGAAGCTATATTTTAAGTTTACCGAAAAATCGAAATATCTCGGAAAATGATGGTTGTAGATACAACAACTGCTATACAAAGATGAAAGAGCATATTAAGAGCAATTCTTTGGGATAATAAAATATTGGGGGTTACATTTAAAAAAAAAGAGAAAATCTGGATTTTGCATTCTACATCACCCTGTATACGAATATGCGTCGCGGGTTTTTTTTATAGCTGATTTTAAGACTAGATGATATTTTTTATCCATCCGTGTAAAAAAAATGATTTTTGATTCACCACTTTTTGATATACAGTACGTTCATTTGACAGCGATTTGGATACGAAAATGGTCATAACTTTTGAAATACCCTGTATATTGTAACAATACCCTATATCAGAAGAACGGAAATCATTAGTAGAATTTAAGTACGGAATAATATATAGGGTGTCTCATTTAAAAAAATACATGTTTGCATCACCACGTAGTTACGGATCACCCTGTATAAATCAAAATATTTTCTGAGCAAGAAGCATATCCGTGGCTACAACTTTTATATACAACTTTTTTCGCTATCTTCTACAGTAGTGGAGTTATCGACCGAGCCGGTACTAAAAACTCACCCTGTATGTAGGTATATGTATTTGCCATGTTAAAACACGGATTCCCATTTCGAACAAAATCATACATTCTTCAAATGTCTGTAATTTAACGACCAAACACAATAATAAAAAAATTAAGTCAAGTTAATTGACTCAGTACTTCCTACACATTACGGTGATACCAGTTTATTATTTACCCATAGCATGAAACTATAGTCTGAAATCCCCTTGCAACCAAATCATCGCCAGCCCCCCTCCCCCCTGACAACCCCTAGTCCAATGGATTTGAAACCATCAAAATCACTTTCGCAGAAAAATTGTTCAGTCTGACATCTTATTTCAAAGCAGAGTTAACCTCAAACATACAGGTGAATAATAAAAGTGAGTTAATAAAAAGGGATCTTCACTCCTTTAAAAAATCATAAGAGTATTAAAAAAGAAGTGGATCAACAAAACCTAAGCTACATTTAAAAACAAATCTTTACAGTACACATACATGCGTACACAGTTTTATTGGCAACACTTTCTTGTCTAAAGTATTCCCCAACAAAACCTTTATAATTCGGCATATTGTAAGTATGTATGCCCTATTATCACTAAAAATGCAACAGGAATTGTATGGAATGTGCAAGCGAGACTTCTCAAATGCCACACTAAATAAAAGGAAAAAGATTTTTCTCAACATTACCCAAATGGGAACTTTCGCTTCAACCATAACGAACTTCACCGTAAATTACGGAATCTATGGGAACGTTAGTTCGGTAAAGTTCGCTTGTTCCATCACTACACAGAAGTAAAAAAAAAATACTAGTATGAATACATCAGTAAAGTCCCTTGGTGTCTGTAATAGGCAAAGCAATATTCGGATGGGCATATAGCTACCCAAATTTCATCACAATCCATGCAGTGGTTACTGAGATTACAAGGCTATAAAAACGCCAACAGATCGACAGACAGACCAACGGAAATGAGTGACGTAGATTTTTGTTATGTACATATGATAAAACGCCTAAAAATCGTGTTATCTCAAAATCTAAAATTTTCGCGATCACAATACCTAGCTACCGGTATGCGGAGTAAAACAAATAGTTGTTAATAGATTGAATGCAAAAAAACTCTTTTGAAAAAAGCTTTTATTTAAATGCTCAATAAAATTCCAGCTTATAGTTTCATTATACATATTTGATATGATCATAAAAACTTTTCGCGCAATTTAGTTATGAAAGTTAACTAGTACATAATATGCTAAGTTTCATTTAAAAAAAATCTAGTTCAATTAAACACTTATAGGAACCTCGCGACAAGCTTTTATGATCATATAAATTGTGTATAATGAGGCTATAAGTTTATAGCTAAAAGTGTAAAGGAAATTTTTATTTTCTTGTTCTTAGACCATTTAAAAGAAAGGTGTTTTGCATTCAATTTATTTTTTACTTTTTAGTTATTAACCTATACCTTTATTCTCAGGGAACACTTTCATTTAATACCCATGCCATAGAAAAGCCATAAACAACTTCATCAGCACCGGTCACTTGCGCGCCGAAAGAAAATTAAGGTTGGTTATTCCTAATGACCATATCCCTTTTACTCTTGCGAACTTTCATCTGTCTTTTTACGACTTTCGGTAGCTTACAGTTACTTCTTAGATTATTTAAATGACTATTCAGCTTCTGTAGGTATATAAAACTACCCTTAATGCAAAAAATATTTCAGTAGTTTGCAATCCTTAGTTGCTGTTTGTGAGTATTGTTTGTATTCTACTTTTTCATCATGGAGACTATGTTAAGTGTGAAAGAAAAGAAATTAATAGTCCTTGAAGAGGATACGTTCCGAAGAGATAAAGAAACCACCCGTGGTGTAGCCTACAGATGCTCTAGAAGAGGATGCATAGCATCTTTGCAGATGGATCAATCGGAAGAGATTGTTCTTAAAAGAAATAATGAGCACAACCATGATGCTCCCACAAAACAAGCTGTGAAGGTAAATTTTCGGACTTTTTTTTACATCGTCAAGAAATCGGTCAAATTTGTGACAAATTAGAACACGTTCTGATTAATTAAAATTTTTTGGGGTATTATAAAGACATTTCATTTCGGTCTGCTGACAATACCAACTTCATTATTTGCATCTATTATAGTGATCAGATGAACTTGTTATGTTCAGAACAAAATTTCTCATTTAACAATATAAAAAAGTAATTCATTTCTGTCAAGTCAAAAGTAACAATACCTCTGACTGGAGTTCTACAAATTCTTCATCGTAACTATTAGCAAGATCGCAAAAAATGACGAATGAATTAAAATCGGTTAAAATTATAAGACATAAGTTTACCTCGCTGCCCCGCGCGCTGGTGTCCACATACCTGTCCATTATCCAAAATATTTTGGGGGCTTCTGACTGGTGCGGTGGGATTAGGACAAATCTGACCGCGGCGCGCTAGTGTCCTATGGCCCATCTGGTGATCGAAATATTTTGCGCGCTTCTGACCGGTGGAATTAGGACCAATCTGACCGCGGCGCGCTAGTGTCCTATGGCCCATCTGGTGATCGAAATATTTTGCGCGCTTCTGACCGGTGGAATTAGGACCAATCTGACCGCGGCGCGCTAGTGTCCTATGGCCCATCTGGTGATCGAAATATTTTGCGTGCTCCTGACCGGTGGGACTAGGACCAATGTGACCGCGGCGCGCTAGTCTCCTATGGCTCATTTGATACCCATATTGCAGAAGTGCATAAAAAAATATCTATCCCGCCATATTGGATTTAGAATGATGTCACATTGATGTCAAAAACAATGAAATACTTACCGTTGGTACAACTGTTCTAGTTCGTCGTTCTCGAACCGATGGGGGTTGAGTAGACGCGCCAGGATGCGTGGCGACGTCATCGCCTTGACGCTGTGGTCCATTGTGACGCCAACAATCCTCCACCAGTCTGCTTCAGGACACCTTTGTGTTCGGCTTTAGTTTGTGTCGGGAAGCCATAACTGGAAAAGAAACGTGCTGTCAAAAAATTGCATTAAGAAATCGTGAAAAAATCAGATCCTTAGTTGATTTTGCATCGTTCCTGTTGGTAGTGAAAGGCGGTTCCAAAACTGTCCGTTGCAAATTACGATTTGAAACTACAATTGACGCTTTTTATAAGCTTTTATTTAACTTGCAATGTATGTACGCTTGTTCGGGTGGAATCTTGCAACTCAATTTTGAAGCAGATATCTTCAACCGATTAAGCTGAAATTTTGTATACACGTTTAGTTTGGATGACAATGCACGATAAGCTGTATGACGTCGTTCTAAATCCAATAGTGGAATAGTTATTTACTGCATTTCTACAATATGGGTATCCGTACTGATATGAGAACGCCCAGTAGATGCTAAGGAGAACGACAAAAGACACGATAGATCCACTGATGTCACTTTTAGTCAAACGATAAATTTTGTTGTGAGAGCTTGGAGAAAATACTATTCAAAGCCGGCAAGTTGTTTTATCACCGCATGAACCTGATGACCTGAAAGAAAAGAGTTTTTGCATTTGGCGCTCAACTAGAGAGCAAGAATCTGGCAGCAGTCACAGGAGATTCTGGATCGAATTGTACGAGTTGCTTTATACAACCTACGCAGTGGTCATCACCAGGTTGTATCGACGACGGTGACGACATCGACATGAGGTTGGGGGTAGCTAACGAACCGCTGGTGCACCGAGCAACCACGAAGGGTAGACCGGACAGCCGGTGTGTATGACTGTGACAGCGACGTAAGTGGTAAAGAAGATCCGCGGTGAGGATTTTCCAATAATAAATTGTAAAGGAACATTTGGGGTGCTAGACTGACTTTGGGAGAGTAATAGGGATAAACTCGTGCTGTTATAGTGGACTTATCACCAACACAGTTTTAAGGTTTTGTTTAGAGCCAATAGTGCGTGGACAGAAGATTGTGGGCTTACTAAAAAATGTTTCAAAAATCTGTCACCTGATCATGGTAGGGACCCTTGAGGGCTATAACTTAAAAATATTTTCACTTAAATTTTGACGTTTGACGTACAGGGTGATTCATATCAAAAATTTTTTGAATGGAACCCCCTATATATTATTGCATATTTGGATTTCTTGGTGAATTTTAGTGTGACTTCATGTATCATACATGGAACTTTAAACGAACCGTTTAGGCGCAAATTACCATTTTTGGTATAAGTACGTATCAGAAAAAAATTGAATATCGCAGCGATTATGAAACTTAGAAGGCCGCGACTTTGCGGTACGACAAAGCATGAAATGCGTCACCTTAGGTCAGACGGCTAAATTTGAATTCTTTTTGTACTTGGAAAAATCAGTAGATTAATTAAGGAAACTTCTATCACAGATAACTTGATTTTTTAAAATGGGAATGCCTATTTTGGTTTAAAGAATCAAATGTAAAATTTGATTACCTTTCTAACAATATAGCAATCTCGATATCAATCTGTTTGGTTTTCATTTTATTTCAAATTTTCAGCCAAATCGGTATTTTTCAATTTTCCTGGGTGAAAGCAACCTAGCAGGCCATGAAAAATAAACAAAAACCCGTTAATATGGAAGAAACCAACTAACTTAGTAGAAAGATACAAGCTAACTAGAGTAATGAGGCAAGATTATGAAAATTCCAAGTTTATTAAGCGATTCTCAGGAATACTACTGCTCACATCATCTCACTTGCATGCGAAAGTGTTATCAGCAATCATGATTCGTCCGTGTATCGAGTAATTGAATAAATCTCCAATATTTATGTGAGTCAGGTGTTTGAAAGAGCAAATCGCACCGCTAAAAAAGGCTGAAAAAGCGCACTTATTTACCGGTTTGTCCATACATGACCACTTATATGTTCGATATAAAAATTGATCACAACGCAAGAATTACATGGCCTACACACGTGGATTTCATACAAACACACGGAGAAAGATTATAAGAAGCATAGAAGCAGAAGCAAATTTCGTTTACTAAATCATTATTTCATAGTGTTTACTTTATTGAAAAGCAGCGATTTTGATCGTTAATCGGCCACAAAATTCCTAATTTTCAAATATAGCAGAGTACTGGAAGTTTTGAAGGTTACTCTATAGTTAGTAATGATTTTACGACCCTTCTTATAGACTTATTACTGTCTTTTTAATTGGGTGATATTACACACATAAAAAGAAATTCTCAAGTCAAGAATTGTGATATTCTTGTAAATACATACTCACAACAAGAATATCTGTTCTCACTCTAAGAAAGAATATTTGATGAGAAAATTATAGAAAATTTGTATCAAGAATAATATATTTTTGATTTATATACTTATTTTAAAGAAATATGCTCCGAAAGAAAATATAAGTTTCTTTGCAACCAAGACTATAATAATTTAATAACAAATATTTCATAATTTTATATGAAGATTATCATTTTTTCAAGCGGTGTCCAGTTTACTTCTATCAAGAATACAGACAGCTTGCAAATGCGAACCTTCATTTACAATATGATAATCTTGGTCTGAAAATGAACGCTGGTTTACAAGCACACCCTATATTTGTATCAAGTAAATAATTTATTTGACGTCTACCAACGTCGGAGTGCGCAGGCGCGCAGCGTGTTGCGTGTCAACTCTAACCCCTCCACCCTCTATACTCAACAGTCTGTGCCCAAAACGTAAACGGCAATACTTGCGGCTCGTGCTGAGGAGCCGACGTGGGGTTATGAGAGGCCAGTTTTTCGGAGACAAATTGTCTGCATGATTTCTAGGGAGTTGCGCTACTGTATAATTATTGAATAACTGTGCCACAGACGACGCGACGAGGTACAGGGATTGCGAAACATCTATGTTGCGATAATACACCTTTTGGGTGCTTTATAACGAATGCGATAGACAGAACAGTGGGACGAGTCAAACCATCACGAGGTATCTTACACACGCTTGCGACCTCTGTGAGGTGTGGTTGCAGCGCGTTCTTTGTACGCTCAGTGGTCACCAGACACGCCTGTAGTACCCGTCTATGCTTGTTTATAGGTAGGTCACTTCATGCGACCTCGATCAACTGCTTGTTTATTGGTATCCGGATGCCCTACATGGGCAGCTACAGTTAATCGGTTCTGGGCTGCCCATGTGGGATCATCCACAACGGTGGTTCTTCTCGTCATGACGTCCTTCGTCTCAGCTCGGTTGCCGTGAGCACAGTCGTCAGGACACGGTCTCCTTGAAAGTGCGCCCGCATTTCCATGAGACTTTCCTGTACGATATTCGATGTCGAAGTTGAATACTTGCAGCCTCTCGATCCACCTGGTTACCTGCCCCTCTGGATTCTTGAACCGAAGTTGCCATATCAGGGATGCATGGTCCGTCCTCAGCAGGAAATTCCTCCCGTACAAGTACTTGCTCCACGGACTTGACGATGGCCAGCAGTTCTCTCCGAGTGACGCAATAGTTTCTCTCGGGCTTAGATAACGTCTTGCTGAATAGGTAGGTAGGTAAGGGATAGCTCAGCACTGGAGCCGTCGAGAGAGCCTTCTTCAGCAGGCACAGGCTTAGCAATAATCGAGTGAAGAAGCGTAATTATTGTGTTGCAATAAGTTTAATGGACGCGATATGTCTCGTAAATAGAGTAAATTTTGAGAGCAGTGTGGTAATGTGATATTCTCCATCGAGGTTAGGCAGTTCTCTTTGGAATTCTGAATTACAATTTGTAAGTTATATCCAAGCATTCGCATTTATTGTACGTGAAAATGTTTTGTACTGATTCTTCTAATTCATCATGGATCCTTTGCATATAAATGGGGTGTAAACATTTTTTTTTAGAAGCAAAACAAGAAATAGTCGATGAATGAAAGAAAATTGTTAACTCCGAGAAAATAGGTGGCTTTGTTGTTTGTAAGTAAATTACAAAAATGCGAGATTTATTCAATTTTATTTTATTTTACCTTACTTAAGCTTAAACATTTAAATATATATAAAAACTTTATAATATCTTATATGATTCAAATATGGGTATATGTAACGACGTAGCGTCCAAAATAACATTTATGTCTGGTTATCTCACAACCTTTAAATTTATCTTCATCATCATAGAAAAACGTTTAAGGTACGAAAACGTGGGAAACAGCAAAACCGATGAAAACTCGTTAGGTATAAATAAAAAATAATGATCAATATGTTTATAACAACGATAAAATATACTAAACTGGTCGTTATTCATAAAAAAATTGCAAAACTGTTTTTTAAATAGTTTACCAATACTACCTTTCCTTCTGTATTCGTATATTACATATGAATAGGCATATTGAAGAAAAGAATCCATGTTTATAGAGGAAAATGATATATTTTTGAAACTAGCATGTTGATTATTTTTATTGTGAACTTTCTATTTGAGCATCCATTAAAATGGACTTCACTTCCTGCTTAAAATTTCGTCATGTTGGAATACACAATCACATTCATTTTGTTATAAGTCGTGAAAGATTTTTTGAACATTGTGTTTAGGCTCATAATTAAAGAACGACTTTCCGTAGCGTCTAACTCTTCTAAAAACTGAAGAAAAAAAACACACAGCTACCCTAATACCCGTTAGACTTTGTTAGAGACAAATGGAGCTATGCTATCACAGCATAGCAGGAGCATATTAAACATTGGAGGAATCGCATGCCTGGCAGCATCTTGAGGAAGCTTAAAAAACTATAGTCACAGTTTTTGGAATTGTTAATACAGCCTACAGCGGCGCAACATTTGACTTCACGCGTCCCGATATCCATATCAGCGTATCACCAAATTCCTTAATCCGGTTCTGTCAAGGACACTACCTTCACTCTCATACAGTGAACACGACTCAGGCGATCGCCGTGCTAAACATCCTGCGAACGATGCGCGGGATGCTATGCGCAAACCACCAAAATTCTGGAGAGTTGCGCTACTGTATAATTGGACATACTGTGTCTGTGGCATGGGAAGATGGAAGAGTTCAGAAATCACCGAGTGTGAACCCAATCGAGCAATCTGATCCGTCTGCGACTCGCGTAAATAGTGCTACATGCGTTTTCAATTACACCGCATGACGTATATGGTGGAATATAATTAATCTTTAATGACGATTTGTGGTTGGATTGCAAAGTGGATGTGCGCTTAACTAGCGTTGAATGTGCAGCAGTTGCTTCTGCCGATCTCAGGTTTTTAGATCAATACCTCAGTCAGCTTTAGTGGTCCCGCCATATCTTAGTAAGCTTTGGCATGGCCACCCGTGCCTGTTGAATGCGCCGTCGAATCTCATTCTCACAGCTACCTGAATTGTCGATCAAAGAACCGAGGTACACAAAACTTTGAACTACCTCGCAATAATTCAAAAGTTATATCAAAATAAAAATGGGTATTTGAATCGAGTACCGAAAACACGCCAACGACTCCCGAACTCGTGTGACGTCACCATGGCGGTCAAGATGCTCCTTTGACCAACGACGTCCTACTCCGACTAGATTCTAGATTCCCAACCAATCGCGAAAATACGTACTGGTAAACTGGTAACTAGTGGATATTTGTTGCAATAGAGTTGATAAATGAAGCATGCAGCTCGAGACGAAGTCTAAGATCGATAGAAATATGTTTTTGAATATTTGAAATTGAAGTCAGATTACAGATTCCATTAAGTAAGTACCTAATCCGAAATGTCTCGTTAAAAAGATCTCCTCAATCGAAGGATGGCCCAGTGGTTAGAGAGTCCGATAGTGGATCTCAGGGTCTTTGGATCGAAACCCAGGCCTTCCAACTTTTTTTATTTTTTTTTTATCAAAAGATTTATTGATGTGCTTTTTGCACTTGTTACGCACATTTTTTCTACAATCAACATAAATATGTGTTTGAATTAAATTTTGTTAGACATATTACTTGCGCTGCACAGTTAAAAAACTAAGTACAGGAGGCGGTGGACAATTCAAAAAATCACTGGAAATGAGGTTTGTCCGTCAATATCAATCGCCATTATTTTTTTTTAAATGTAATAGTTGGTTAATAAAACAAAATCCCTTCATCCATTCAATTCATTCGTTTTTAAGTTTTTTACTGTAAAAAAACTCAAACTCGTAATCACATTCTGTTTATCACTTGGTATTATTATTTATTTAACTTTGGGCAATGAAGCTTGACATTTAAATTTTCATAAAAATTTAACAAGCACTGTGCAGTGCAAGTAATATGTCTGACAAAATTTGATTCAAACACATATTTATGTTGATCGTAAAAAAAATGTGCGTAACAAGTGCAAAAAGCACAATACATCAATAAATTTTTTGATAAAAAAATTTGGAAGGCCTGGGTTTCGATCCAAAGACCTGGAGATCCACTACCGAACTCTACTTACTGGAATCTGTACTGACTTCAAACATTCAAAAATATATTTATTTCGATCGCAGACTTAGTCTCGAGCTGCAAACTTCATTCATCGCCTATGTTGCAACAAATATACACTAGTTACCAGCAAGTATTTTCGCGATTGGTTGGGAACCTAGAATCTAGTATCGGAGTAGGACGTCGTTGGTCAAAGGAGCATTTTGACCGCCATGGTGACGTCACACGGGTTCGGGAGCCGTCGGCGTGTGGTCGGTACTCGATCCAAAAGCTCATTTTTATTTTGATATAACTATTGAATTATTGCGAAAAAAAAATAAAACAAAAACAGTTTTGTTATAAAACTTATATACGATCTTTCCATTTATGACAAAAAAAAAATTATTCAAAACCTCAATTGCACATAATTAACCTGAAATAATCTTATCTATCTTATTAAACTAAACTAAAAATTGTAATAAAACAATGTATAGGCGAATATCTCGTGATGGGTGTCATTGTTCTACAGTTCGCGGCAACATTTCCACCCTCGCGCTGAATAGCAAGTGGAGTATAAACAGCGATAAGGGTTTAATTGCAGAAAGAGAAAATTCCTTTGTCGGTTAATGATCTGTGTTGGTATGAAAAAGGTCTCGCTATGTCCTAGTTAGAGCCTGCACCCTTTTGTTCGCGAATGCGATCTATTTGGGTTCCGGAAGTTTTCAATGTACAAAGGCCTTTGTATATAACTTATACTATTTTAAGTTTTTGTATCATCTAACTGTGCAAGATGTAATAAGGTCTTTCTTAGCCCGCGGATATTATAATTTTAACAAATTAAAATTGGTTTTAATGCCTGCTTTAGAAGGGAACTGATTTAGTCTTGATGATAATTTATAATACACACATCCCAGAGACTATGCTGAAGAGATAAGAGCTCTTATATACAGCGATTGTGCCAGGAAATAGAGATGCATGCCAATACTAATCATCCGAAAGAGGTGTTTTTTAAGGTCAAATGCCTCAGTCGGGATTTTAAACCCAAATCTTGGGCTGTTAAAAATCCCGAGGGACAGCTAATTACCTACATGCATGAGGTTATTGAGGTATGGCGAAATTACTGCGAAAAACTGTACCATGAGGATGGCCCCCAGGCCCTCTCATTGGATTTTAAATATGAACCTGATATTCAGAGCATTATTTTCCCGTTTTTATCTGCTTTGTGGACTATTCTAAGGCGTTTAGATAACGTAAAGTGGCCTAAACTGTGGGAAATACTTATCTCCATGGGAGACCCTTACCACTTAGTGTTTCTCATACAGCAACTCTATCAGTCTAGCTAGGCTATGCAACTTAAGATTTGCTGACGATACAACCCTTATTGCTGCTTCTCAGGAAGAACTAGTAGCCCTATTGAATGTTTTAGAACAACACAGTGCAGCATATGGTCTTGGTGTTAACTACAACAAGACCAAGGTTATTATCGTAGATAGAGAGCATGACAATCATCGAGAAATAAAGTCAATAGGCCGTAGTGAGGTAGTTCAAAGTTTTGTGTACCTCGGTTCTTTGATCGACAATTCAGGTAGCTGTGAGAATGATATTCGACGGCGTATTCAACAAGCACGGGTGGCCATGACAAAGCTTACTAAAATATGGCGTGAACATCACTAAAGCTACCAAAATGTCACTGGTTTAGTCACTTGTGTTCTCCATATTTTTGTATGCCTCGGAAACTTGGACTGTTAAAAAGGCAGATCGAACTCGCATAGATGTTTTGGAATGTGGACGTGGAGGAGAATGCTGAGAATTCCTTATACCGCCCACCGAACTAATGTTTCCATACTGGATGAGCTCGGTAATCGAGAGAGACTATCCTCCATTGTGTCGATGAGAATGCTTACATTCTTCGGACATATTCACAGAAGCGATAATATGGAGAAACTTGTAGTTCAGGGTCACGCCCCGAGTGGGCGGCGCCGTGGCCGTTCCCCTACACGCTGGGTGGATACGACGAAACAGTTGCTAGATATGAGTATCAAGAGCGCCACTGAACTGACAGTAAATCGTGAACGATGGCGAGCTACAGTTCTCAAAACTATTGATAATATTCGTGCCGGCAATACTTTAGCTCCGACTTAATGCATTTTACAAGTTCACAACATGTCTGTTAAGACATTGTGACTATGATGATGATGACATCCCATAAATGGAGCGTGGACTAGATATTTATACAATCAATTCTAAAATTACATTGCTATTACCCTGCACCCTCATTGAAAAAATTATATTTCATAATGTATTTCCAACAAGAAATAAGTAAACACTATATATACTATAAATCTAATAAAAATCGAGTAAACTGTAACCAACGAACTGTAACAGTACCTATCTGTACTATATCAAATCACAAATATTATGTCGAAAATAAGAATACCTTCCTATTTCATATGCAGCAGCATATAGAACCCGCGCTCTCTGGTGGCCAAGTGGACGCGCTGTGGCGTCCCACCAAGTGGTCTGCTACTGTTCAGCAGCGATTTTCTTTGGTTTGTCGTTACCTTCGGGTACCAGATGGCGCACCGGCAGAACCTTTCTGTCGCCTGCTATCACATGCTTCACATGTCTGGTAGACATGAAGGAACTGATGCTCTCTATTTCCGTCAATCGACCTATGGCGCACAGATGATCGCTAATAAGTATAGAGAGTATAGAGCAACCCTCGTATATCAGCTTTCATGTGCAGCAGCATATAAAACCCGCGCTCTCTGGTGGCCAAGCGGACGCGCCGTGGCGTCCCACCAAGAGGTCTGCTGCTGTTCAGCAGCGATTTTCTTTGGTTTATCATTACCTTCGGGTAAATTGCAAGTTCGACACGTTCGTACGTCAGAATATTTTAGATTTTTTCCATGACATCGAAAGTAGTAGTTCCGGAACACCACCAGAGATTTTTAAGGCAGCGAAAGATTTAAAATTAAGTTTACTACCCGCAAAATCGAAGAAAATGTACGACAAGGCTGCGGGCGGAAAAGAAGCCTGCGGGCGCTAAAGTGACAATTTACGTCCGCTAAATGTATCAATAATGTGTACCTGTCGCCCGATCGTGTATAAAAATAAAAACTGCACTTCAAAAAACATGATTTTACTGACGGCAAAAAAAAGATATTTGCAAAATAAAATGAGGATATATTCAAATTTTTCCACGTGACTTAAAACAAGGGCTGACGTCGCAGGTATCTTATCGATATCGATAATCGATACTGCTACAGCGCAGGTCAGTGAGATTCAACTGCGAACTAGAGACGATCTGCGTTCTTTAACAATGCGACTCAATTTATTGATACTTAAACATATTTGAAACAGGCAATTAACCCACTAGCATTTTCGTTGCAATACATTTTTATAACGGACAGGTATCACAGTTCATCCTGTTTGTGACCGAGATTCGCAACTAATCGAAGCCATCATTTTATTTCGGCGCATCCCGTTATGAATGAATCCAAAGATAGAATCTAACTCAAGCCCATCCCTACAAAGTGAATTAGTAATCCAGCCTAACTTTTATTCTTTTGACTTTTGTGTGTGTGACTGTGTTTTGTGGTTATAATGATCAATGTCAAAATGTTAGGTTAGCACTGGCTATCGATATCGAATATCAATACTTTACATCCCATCACTAGAGGATATCACTGACGTCAGAGGTTGTTTGCGCGGCATTTTCCGGCATTTCAATTAATTTTTGGAATATCTCTCACAGCCGAATCCAAAAAACCAAACAAGTGATTTTGTCATGTTTACTAGGCTCTAAGGAACGCATAAACGACATAATATTTTTTTCTGCAAGTACCCTATTGCTATCGAACAATCATTAAATATCGCTTTGGAATTTCCAACAACTAATATCTTAGCTACATTATGTTCAGCTTTCAGTCGCTTGTTCAGGAATCCAAATTATTCCGACAGATCATTTTAAAGCCCTAGGGCAATTTCTCTTCTTTTATCTCATCCATGAAAGAAAACATGCTTGATTACCGACTACGGAAACCGTCATACAATTTCTAGGATTATTCTGAAAGACTGGCTAGCCATAAAATTGCAATCTATTCCGAACAGATGCTTTATTGTTCAGAGATGTTGCTCTTTCTTTGCTCTTGCAAAAACGTTAAGACAAAATTAGGGTGAAAGAATTTCAATCATGATTTCTTTGATGTTTGTATGACAGCACTCTACATGGAGATAATTACTATCAAAAATATGATAGAATAGCTAACGGACGATATTCTTGTTTCATCAAGAAAAGAAAAAAATCGTATCAAGGGAACGAACCTACAGCTCAAACCAGTATACCATGTAGACGACAATGTCATTTACATAAATTCGTCCAAATTTTGTTCAGATTTTCTGCTGCTTAAAACATCGATATAGACGATACTATTAAAATTATTTGAAACAGGGCACTCTAAAAAAATAAAGGGGTAAAATAAAATGTATTTAGCCTCGTTTTCAGTTTCATGCAGAACTTTGATACGATCTTCAGACGAATATGACTACATGATCATAAATGGCGATAATTCAACTAACAAGATGTACATCGATGACAGAAAAAAAGACGACTTTTTGACAAACATGTTTACTTTCCTGCGCCTCTACTGGAAACTATTTCATTGCTCTATCACGTGCAGTGATTTTGTATAGTTTTATGGTTAATTCTCATCAGGTATCTTCTGATAATGGGGTTTAGATATGCTGTCCCATCACTACATTCACACAGAAAAAAATACTGTTGCGTTTCCAATTAATTGTCAGTATTTGGATGTTTTCCATCGCTTTAAATATATTTACCGTTGTTTCAAATCCATGTCATTGAAAGAATTCAATCCTTATATTCGAAATAATCACAGGTACGCCAATAAATTCAAAATAATTTTATATTCGTTCTAACGATACGTATAATCCTTCTAATACCAGTATCGACATATAATGCAATCAAAACATCCCTTTGTTTTCGAAATTTACCCTATGTTTCATTTAAGCAAAGCATACAATCTATACAATGTACAAAAAAATTATTACTGCAACAGCAGTGCGTGATAATCCACCTGATATAAATTAATTTTGTTTCAATGGCCCTTGTTGTTCGATGAACTATAATCAGTATTCGGCGGGACTGATGTCCCGATTCAATGAAGGTAAGAATAAAGAATAGGGGGATGATCTCAGTGCTACTATCGCCGCGAACTCGTCAACTTGGACGAAGTTGTTCCGTTGTGTTGTTTCGGTGTTAGCCGTGTTGTGTCATCTTGTGGTTTCGCGTATTGCATCAGCAATTGTGTGATTTAAATGTGTCCAGTTATACATTAAATGGAGGACCTACTGAGAAATTGGGGCTTTGAAGAGCTAACACCCACATTTGAATGTAGGTATTTAGATTAGTCAGACAGTTATATTTCAGGTAAAAATGCAACAACTGGTGCAGGTTTATGTCTAATCCTTATACCATGCTTCTTAGGACATAACATACAAAAATCACACAATTAAACATCCAAACGAATCGATCAGCTGTCCTTACAATAAAATCTGTTAGTCCAAGGATAAGAAAGTAGTTTAGAAACAATTATCAAACACAGATTCGATTCAACGACAGGCTGCGATTGAATTATTCATTGGAATCCAATGACATCTTGTAGTTGAATCGACAATACGATATAATTCGTTACCAACTATACACTTCCCATTGGATAAAACATCGCTGTATTTGAGGAATGCCGAGTGTAACGTCCCATTGCATCCAAGCGTAAGTCCTTGACAAAACGACAGATTTTTTTATCTGCAGCTTTTTATAACAAACCATTAAGTAAGCATATCGCAAAGATGTTCAATGACACTACAAACAATCAAATTTATTTTTCACTTGCTATATTTGCTCACTGAATATAAAATTACCACACTGTCGTATTTTGTTATCCTACATATTTATTCAAAGTTTCCACATTTTCTTTTGAACACACGATCAATGGGTGGTCGCTTGTGTCAATTCATAGTAAACCGATGAATACAGATTTATGTTACATAGATAAATCTAACTTCTCAGTTTGAAAAATTATATCCCTGACAAGTTCATAAATATTTGCATGATGTGGCAATCCAATTAACGTATATAAATTGCGTATATTAATCTTAAATCATCACCTTCCGGAGGTTGAATTATCATAACCAGAACTCCGATACGGATTATAAATTAGGAATAACCAATATATTAAACTACGGATTCTACCAGAAAATTCTCCAGAAACTAGAAATGGTCGATTTTTGCTAATAGAATAAGGAAACTGTAATGTTTTTAAAAATATTGAGTGTCTCATGGAAGGTCCATCTTACAGAATACAACTTTTGTACTGGTCCCTTTTTGATTACGATGTCTGTTCTAAGAAATCATCAAACGAGACTAAAACTCAAAACTGCCACTGGATTTGTAATCAGCAACTTGAAATTATCCGAAATGCGAGGTTTGATCTCAATAGAAAGCCAAATAAAGATTTTCGATTTTTTTAGGTGCACCCGCCCGCCCGAGAGATCTGAAATTTTTTATTTTCGTCAAAGGAGACTGAAACTCAAAACTGCGACCGAATTTGTAATCAGCACCTTCAAATTATCCGAAATGCGAGATTTCATCTCAATAGGAAGCCAAATAAAGATTTTCGATTTTTTTAGGTACACCCGCCCGCCCGAGAGAGCGGAAATTTTTTATTTTCGTCAAACGAGACTAAAACTCAAAACTGCGACTGGATTTGTAATCAGCAACTTAAAATTATCCGAAATGCGAGGGTTCATCTCAATAGGAAGCCAAATTAAGATTTTCGATTTTTTTAGGTGCGCCCGCCCGCCCGAGATATCTGAAATTTTTTATTTACGTCAAACGAGACTAAAACTCAAAACCGGGACTCGATTTGTCATCAGCACCTTGAAAATATCCGAAATGCGAGGTTTCATCTCAATAGGAAGCCAAATAAAGATTTTCGATTTTTTTAGGTACACCCGCCCGCCCGAGAGAGCGGAAATTTTTTATTTTCGTCAAACGAGACTAAAACTCAAAACTGCGACTGGATTTGTAATCAGCAACTTAAAATTATCCGAAATGCGAGGGTTCATCTCAATAGGAAGCCAAATAAAGATTTTCGATTTTTTTAGGTACACCCGCCCGCCCGAGAGAGCGGAAATTTTTTATTTACGTCAAACGAGACTAAAACTCAAAACCGGGACTCGATTTGTCATCAGCACCTTGAAAATATCCGAAATGCGAGGTTTCATCTCAATAGGAAGCCAAATAAAGATTTTCGATTTTTTTAGGTACACCCGCCCGCCCGAGAGAGCGGAAATTTTTTATTTTCGTCAAACGAGACTAAAACTCAAAACTGCGACTGGATTTGTAATCAGCAACTTAAAATTATCCGAAATGCGAGGGTTCATCTCAATAGGAAGCCAAATAAAGATTTTCGATTTTTTTAGGTACACCCGCCCGCCCGAGAGAGCGGAAATTTTTTATTTACGTCAAACGAGACTAAAACTCAAAACCGGGACTCGATTTGTCATCAGCACCTTGAAAATATCCGAAATGCGAGGTTTCATCTCAATAGGAAGCCAAATAAAGATTTTCCATTTTTTTAGGTGCACCCGCCCGCCCGAGAGATCTGAAATTTTTTATTTTCGTCAAACGAGACTGAAACTCAAAACTGCGACCGAATTTGTAATCAGCACCTTCAAATTATCCGAAATGCGAGATTTCATCTCAATAGGAAGCCAAATAAAGATTTTCGATTTTTTTAGGTACACCCGCCCGCCCGAGAGAGCGGAAATTTTTTATTTTCGTCAAACGAGACTAAAACTCAAAACTGCGACTGGATTTGTAATCAGCAACTTAAAATTATCCGAAATGCGAGGGTTCATCTCAATAGGAAGCCAAATTAAGATTTTCGATTTTTTTAGGTGCGCCCGCCCGCCCGAGATATCTGAAATTTTTTATTTACGTCAAACGAGACTAAAACTCAAAACCGGGACTCGATTTGTCATCAGCACCTTGAAAATATCCGAAATGCGAGGTTTCATCTCAATAGGAAGCCAAATTAAGATTTTCGATTTTTTTAGGTGCGCCCGCCCGCCCGAGATATCTGAAATTTTTTATTTACGTCAAACGAGACTAAAACTCAAAACCGGGACTCGATTTGTCATCAGCACCTTGAAAATATCCGAAATGCGAGGTTTCATCTCAATAGGAAGCCAAATAAAGATTTTCGATTTTTTTAGGTACACCCGCCCGCCCGAGAGAGCGGAAATTTTTTATTTACGTCAAACGAGACTAAAACTCAAAACTGCGACTGGATTTGTAATCAGCAACTTAAAATTATCCGAAATGCGAGGGTTCATCTCAATAGGAAGCCAAATTAAGATTTTCGATTTTTTTAGGTGCGCCCGCCCGCCCGAGATATCTGAAATTTTTTATTTACGTCAAACGAGACTAAAACTCAAAACCGGGACTCGATTTGTCATCAGCACCTTGAAAATATCCGAAATGCGAGGTTTCATCTCAATAGGAAGCCAAATAAAGATTTTCGATTTTTTTAGGTACACTCGCCCGCCCGAGAGAGCGGAAATTTTTTATTTTCGTCAAACGAGACTAAAACTCAAAACTGCGACTGGATTTGTAATCAGCAACTTAAAATTATCCGAAATGCGAGGGTTCATCTCAATAGGAAGCCAAATTAAGATTTTCGATTTTTTTAGGTACACCCGCCCGCCCGAGAGATCTGAAATTTTTTATTTTCGTCAAACGAGACTGAAACTCAAAACTGCGACCGAATTTGTAATCAGCACCTTCAAATTATCCGAAATGCGAGATTTCATCTCAATAGGAAGCCAAATAAAGATTTTCGATTTTTTTAGGTACACCCGCCCGCCCGAGAGAGCGGAAATTTTTTATTTTCGTCAAACGAGACTAAAACTCAAAACTGCGACTGGATTTGTAATCAGCAACTTAAAATTATCCGAAATGCGAGGGTTCATCTCAATAGGAAGCCAAATTAAGATTTTCGATTTTTTTAGGTGCGCCCGCCCGCCCGAGATATCTGAAATTTTTTATTTACGTCAAACGAGACTAAAACTCAAAACCGGGACTCGATTTGTCATCAGCACCTTGAAAATATCCGAAATGCGAGGTTTCATCTCAATAGGAAGCCAAATTAAGATTTTCGATTTTTTTAGGTGCGCCCGCCCGCCCGAGATATCTGAAATTTTTTATTTACGTCAAACGAGACTAAAACTCAAAACCGGGACTCGATTTGTCATCAGCACCTTGAAAATATCCGAAATGCGAGGTTTCATCTCAATAGGAAGCCAAATAAAGATTTTCGATTTTTTTAGGTACACCCGCCCGCCCGAGAGAGCGGAAATTTTTTATTTACGTCAAACGAGACTAAAACTCAAAACTGCGACTGGATTTGTAATCAGCAACTTAAAATTATCCGAAATGCGAGGGTTCATCTCAATAGGAAGCCAAATTAAGATTTTCGATTTTTTTAGGTGCGCCCGCCCGCCCGAGATATCTGAAATTTTTTATTTACGTCAAACGAGACTAAAACTCAAAACCGGGACTCGATTTGTCATCAGCACCTTGAAAATATCCGAAATGCGAGGTTTCATCTCAATAGGAAGCCAAATAAAGATTTTCGATTTTTTTAGGTACACTCGCCCGCCCGAGAGAGCGGAAATTTTTTATTTTCGTCAAACGAGACTAAAACTCAAAACTGCGACTGGATTTGTAATCAGCAACTTAAAATTATCCGAAATGCGAGGGTTCATCTCAATAGGAAGCCAAATTAAGATTTTCGATTTTTTTAGGTACACCCGCCCGCCCGAGAGATCTGAAATTTTTTATTTTCGTCAAACGAGACTGAAACTCAAAACTGCGACCGAATTTGTAATCAGCACCTTCAAATTATCCGAAATGCGAGATTTCATCTCAATAGGAAGCCAAATAAAGATTTTCGATTTTTTTAGGTACACCCGCCCGCCCGAGAGAGCGGAAATTTTTTATTTTCGTCAAACGAGACTAAAACTCAAAACTGCGACTGGATTTGTAATCAGCAACTTAAAATTATCCGAAATGCGAGGGTTCATCTCAATAGGAAGCCAAATTAAGATTTTCGATTTTTTTAGGTGCGCCCGCCCGCCCGAGATATCTGAAATTTTTTATTTACGTCAAACGAGACTAAAACTCAAAACCGGGACTCGATTTGTCATCAGCACCTTGAAAATATCCGAAATGCGAGGTTTCATCTCAATAGGAAGCCAAATAAAGATTTTCGATTTTTTTAGGTACTCCCGCCCGCCCGAGAGATTGGAGTTTTTTTATTTTCGTCAAACGAGACTAAAATTAAAACTGCGGCTGGATTTGTAATCAACACCTTGAGATTATCCGAAATGCCAGGTTTCATCTCAGTAGGAAGCCAAATAAAGATCTTCGATTTTTTTAGGTACACCCGCCCGCCCGAGAGATCTGAAATTTTTTATTTACGTCAAACGAGACTAAAACCCAAAACTGCGACCAGATTTGTAATCAGCAACTTGAAATTATCCGAAATGCGAGGGTTCATCTCAATAGGAAGCCAAATAAAGATTTTCGATTTTTTTAGGTACACCCGCCCGCCCGAGAGAGCGGAAATTTTTTATTTACGTCAAACGAGACTAAAACCCAAAACTGCGACCAGATTTGTAATCAGCAACTTAAAATTATCCGAAATGCGAGGGTTCATCTCAATAGGAAGCCAAATTAAGATTTTCGATTTTTTTAGGTACACTCGCCCGCCCGAGAGAGCGGAAATTTTTTATTTTCGTCAAACGAGACTAAAACTCAAAACTGCGACTGGATTTGTAATCAGCAACTTAAAATTATCCGAAATGCGAGGGTTCATCTCAATAGGAAGCCAAATAAAGATTTTCGATTTTTTTAGGTACACCCGCCCGCCCGAGAGAGCGGAAATTTTTTATTTTCGTCAAACGAGACTAAAACTCAAAACTGCGACTGGATTTGTAATCAGCAACTTAAAATTATCCGAAATGCGAGGGTTCATCTCAATAGGAAGCCAAATTAAGATTTTCGATTTTTTTAGGTGCGCCCGCCCGCCCGAGATATCTGAAATTTTTTATTTACGTCAAACGAGACTAAAACTCAAAACCGGGACTCGATTTGTCATCAGCACCTTGAAAATATCCGAAATGCGAGGTTTCATCTCAATAGGAAGCCAAATAAAGATTTTCGATTTTTTTAGGTACACTCGCCCGCCCGAGAGAGCGGAAATTTTTTATTTTCGTCAAACGAGACTAAAACTCAAAACTGCGACTGGATTTGTAATCAGCAACTTAAAATTATCCGAAATGCGAGGGTTCATCTCAATAGGAAGCCAAATTAAGATTTTCGATTTTTTTAGGTACACCCGCCCGCCCGAGAGATCTGAAATTTTTTATTTTCGTCAAACGAGACTGAAACTCAAAACTGCGACCGAATTTGTAATCAGCACCTTCAAATTATCCGAAATGCGAGATTTCATCTCAATAGGAAGCCAAATAAAGATTTTCGATTTTTTTAGGTACACCCGCCCGCCCGAGAGAGCGGAAATTTTTTATTTTCGTCAAACGAGACTAAAACTCAAAACTGCGACTGGATTTGTAATCAGCAACTTAAAATTATCCGAAATGCGAGGGTTCATCTCAATAGGAAGCCAAATTAAGATTTTCGATTTTTTTAGGTGCGCCCGCCCGCCCGAGATATCTGAAATTTTTTATTTACGTCAAACGAGACTAAAACTCAAAACCGGGACTCGATTTGTCATCAGCACCTTGAAAATATCCGAAATGCGAGGTTTCATCTCAATAGGAAGCCAAATAAAGATTTTCGATTTTTTTAGGTACTCCCGCCCGCCCGAGAGATTGGAGTTTTTTTATTTTCGTCAAACGAGACTAAAATTAAAACTGCGGCTGGATTTGTAATCAACACCTTGAGATTATCCGAAATGCCAGGTTTCATCTCAGTAGGAAGCCAAATAAAGATCTTCGATTTTTTTAGGTACACCCGCCCGCCCGAGAGATCTGAAATTTTTTATTTACGTCAAACGAGACTAAAACCCAAAACTGCGACCAGATTTGTAATCAGCAACTTGAAATTATCCGAAATGCGAGGGTTCATCTCAATAGGAAGCCAAATAAAGATTTTCGATTTTTTTAGGTACACCCGCCCGCCCGAGAGAGCGGAAATTTTTTATTTACGTCAAACGAGACTAAAACCCAAAACTGCGACCAGATTTGTAATCAGCAACTTTAAATTATTCGAAATGCGAGGGTTCATCTCAATAGGAAGCCAAATAAAGATTTTCGATTTTTTTAGGTACACCCGCCCGCCCGAGAGAGCGGAAATTTTTTATTTACGTCAAACGAGACTAAAACTCAAAACCGGGACTCGATTTGTCATCAGCACCTTGAAAATATCCGAAATGCGAGGTTTCATCTCAATAGGAAGCCAAATAAAGATTTTCGATTTTTTTAGGTACACCCGCCCGCCCGAGAGAGCGGAAATTTTTTATTTTCGTCAAACGAGACTAAAACTCAAAACCGGGACTCGATTTGTCATCAGCACCTTGAAAATATCCGAAATGCGGGGTTTCATCTCAATAGGAAGCCAAATAAAGATTTTCGATTTTTTTAGGTACACCCGCCCGCCCGAGAGAGCGGAAATTTTTTATTTTCGTCAAACGAGACTAAAACTCAAAACTGCGACCAGATTTGTAATCAGCAACTTGAAATTATCCGAAATGCGAGGGTTCATCTCAATAGGAAGCCAAATAAAGATTTTCGATTTTTTTAGGTGCGCCCGCCCGCCCGAGATATCTGAAATTTTTTATTTACGTCAAACGAGACTAAAACTCAAAACTGCGACCAGATTTGTAATCAGCAACTTAAAATTATCCGAAATGCGAGGGTTCATCTCAATAGGAAGCCAAATTAAGATTTTCGATTTTTTTAGGTGCGCCCGCCCGCCCGAGATATCTGAAATTTTTTATTTTCGTCAAACGAGACTAAAACTCAAAACTGCGACCAGATTTGTAATCAGCAACTTGAAATTATCCGAAATGCGAGGGTTCATCTCAATAGGAAGCCAAATAAAGATTTTCGATTTTTTTAGGTGCGCCCGCCCGCCCGAGATATCTGAAATTTTTTATTTACGTCAAACGAGACTAAAACTCAAAACTGCGACCAGATTTGTAATCAGCAACTTAAAATTATCCGAAATGCGAGGGTTCATCTCAATAGGAAGCCAAATTAAGATTTTCGATTTTTTTAGGTGCGCCCGCCCGCCCGAGATATCTGAAATTTTTTATTTTCGTCAAACGAGACTAAAACTCAAAACTGCGACCAGATTTGTAATCAGCAACTTGAAATTATCCGAAATGCGAGGGTTCATCTCAATAGGAAGCCAAATAAAGATTTTCGATTTTTTTAGGTGCGCCCGCCCGCCCGAGATATCTGAAATTTTTTATTTACGTCAAACGAGACTAAAACTCAAAACTGCGACCAGATTTGTAATCAGCAACTTAAAATTATCCGAAATGCGAGGGTTCATCTCAATAGGAAGCCAAATTAAGATTTTCGATTTTTTTAGGTGCGCCCGCCCGCCCGAGATATCTGAAATTTTTTATTTACGTCAAACGAGACTAAAACCCAAAACTGCGACCAGATTTGTAATCAGCAACTTGAAATTATCCGAAATGCGAGGGTTCATCTCAATAGGAAGCCAAATAAAGATTTTCGATTTTTTTAGGTACACCCGCCCGCCCGAGAGAGCGGAAATTTTTTATTTACGTCAAACGAGACTAAAACTCAAAACTGCGACCAGATTTGTAATCAGCAACTTGAAATTATCCGAAATGCGAGGTTTCATCTCAACAGGAAGCCAAATAAAGATTTTCGATTTTTTTAGGTACACCGCCCGCCCGAGAGATCTGAAATTTTTTATTTTCAGCAAACGAGACTAAAACTCAAAACTGCGGCTGGATTTGTAATCAACACCTTGAGATTATCCGAACTGCGAGGTTTCATCTCAGTAGGAAGCCAGATAAAGATTTTCGATTTTTTTAGGTACACCCGCCCGCCCGAGAGATCTGAAATTTTTTATTTACGTCAAACGAGACTAAAACTCAAAACTGCGACCAGATTTGTAATCAGCAACTTGAAATTATCCGAAATGCGAGGTTTCATCTCAATAGGAAGCCAAATAAAGATTTTTGATTTTTTTAGCTACACCCGCCCGCCCGAGAGATCTGAAATTTTTTATTTACGTCAAACGAAACTAAAACTCAAAGCTGCGACTGGATTTGTAATCAGCACCTTGAAATTATCCGAAATGCGAGGTTTCATCTCAATAGGAAGCCAAATAAAGATTTTCGATTTTTTTTAGGTACACCCGCCTGCCCGAGAGATCTGAAATTTTTTATTTTCGTCAAACGAGACTAAAACTCAAAACTGCGGCTGGATTTGTAATCAGCACCTTGAAATTATCCGAAATGCGAGGTTTCATCTCAATGGGAAGCCAAATAAAGATTTTCGATTTTTTTAGGTACACCCGACCGCCCGAGAGATCTGAAATTTTTTATTTTCGTCAAACGAGACTAAAACTCAAAACTGCGGCTGGATTTGTAATCAGCACCTTGAAATTATCCGAAATGCGAGGTTTCATCTCAACAGGAAGCCAAATAAAGATTTTCGATTTTTTTTAGGTACACCGCCCGCCCGAGAGATCTGAAATTTTTTATTTTCAGCAAACGAGACTAAAACTCAAAACTGCGGCTGGATTTGTAATCAACACCTTGAGATTATCCGAACTGCGAGGTTTCATCTCAATAGGAAGCCAGATAAAGATTTTAGATTTTTTTAGGTACACCCGCCCGCCCGAGAGATTGGAGTTTTTTTATTTTCGTCAAACGAGACTAAAATTAAAACTGCGGCTGGATTTGTAATCAACACCTTGAGATTATCCGAAATGCCAGGTTTCATCTCAGTAGGAAGCCAAATAAAGATCTTCGATTTTTTTAGGTACACCCGCCCGCCCGAGAGATCTGAAATTTTTTATTTACGTCAAACGAGACTAAAACTCAAAACTGCGACCAGATTTGTAATCAGCAACTTGAAATTATCCGAAATGCGAGGTTTCATCTCAATAGGAAGCCAAATAAAGATTTTTGATTTTTTTAGCTACACCCGCCCGCCCGAGAGATCTGAAATTTTTTATTTACGTCAAACGAAACTAAAACTCAAAGCTGCGACTGGATTTGTAATCAGCACCTTGAAATTATCCGAAATGCGAGGTTTCATCTCAATAGGAAGCCAAATAAAGATTTTCGATTTTTTTTAGGTACACCCGCCTGCCCGAGAGATCTGAAATTTTTTATTTTCGTCAAACGAGACTAAAACTCAAAACTGCGGCTGGATTTGTAATCAGCACCTTGAAATTATCCGAAATGCGAGGTTTCATCTCAATGGGAAGCCAAATAAAGATTTTCGATTTTTTTAGGTACACCCGCCCGCCCGAGAGATCTGAAATTTTTTATTTTCGTCAAACGAGACTAAAACTCAAAACTGCGGCTGGATTTGTAATCAGCACCTTGAAATTATCCGAAATGCGAGGTTTCATCTCAACAGGAAGCCAAATAAAGATTTTCGATTTTTTTAGGTACACCGCCCGCCCGAGAGATCTGAAATTTTTTATTTTCAGCAAACGAGACTAAAACTCAAAACTGCGGCTGGATTTGTAATCAACACCTTGAGATTATCCGAACTGCGAGGTTTCATCTCAGTAGGAAGCCAGATAAAGATTTTCGATTTTTTTAGGTACACCCGCCCGCCCGAGAGATCTGAAATTTTTTATTTACGTCAAACGAGACTAAAACTCAAAACTGCGACCAGATTTGTAATCAGCACCTTGGAATTATCCGAAATGCGAGGTTTCATCTCAATAGGAAGCCAAATAAAGATTTTCGATTTTTTTAGGTACACCCGCCCGCCCGAGAGATTGGAGTTTTTTTATTTTCGTCAAACGAGACTAAAATTAAAACTGCGGCTGGATTTGTAATCAACACCTTGAGATTATCCGAAATGCCAGGTTTCATCTCAGTAGGAAGCCAAATAAAGATCTTCGATTTTTTTAGGTACACCCGCCCGCCCGAGAGATCTGAAATTTTTTATTTACGTCAAACGAGACTAAAACTCAAAACTGCGACCAGATTTGTAATCAGCAACTTGAAATTATCCGAAATGCGAGGTTTCATCTCAATAGGAAGCCAAATAAAGATTTTTGATTTTTTTAGCTACACCCGCCCGCCCGAGAGATCTGAAATTTTTTATTTACGTCAAACGAAACTAAAACTCAAAGCTGCGACTGGATTTGTAATCAGCACCTTGAAATTATCCGAAATGCGAGGTTTCATCTCAATAGGAAGCCAAATAAAGATTTTCGATTTTTTTTAGGTACACCCGCCTGCCCGAGAGATCTGAAATTTTTTATTTTCGTCAAACGAGACTAAAACTCAAAACTGCGGCTGGATTTGTAATCAGCACCTTGAAATTATCCGAAATGCGAGGTTTCATCTCAATGGGAAGCCAAATAAAGATTTTCGATTTTTTTAGGTACACCCGCCCGCCCGAGAGATCTGAAATTTTTTATTTTCGTCAAACGAGACTAAAACTCAAAACTGCGGCTGGATTTGTAATCAGCACCTTGAAATTATCCGAAATGCGAGGTTTCATCTCAACAGGAAGCCAAATAAAGATTTTCGATTTTTTTAGGTACACCGCCCGCCCGAGAGATCTGAAATTTTTTATTTTCAGCAAACGAGACTAAAACTCAAAACTGCGGCTGGATTTGTAATCAACACCTTGAGATTATCCGAACTGCGAGGTTTCATCTCAGTAGGAAGCCAGATAAAGATTTTCGATTTTTTTAGGTACACCCGCCCGCCCGAGAGATCTGAAATTTTTTATTTACGTCAAACGAGACTAAAACTCAAAACTGCGACCAGATTTGTAATCAGCACCTTGGAATTATCCGAAATGCGAGGTTTCATCTCAATAGGAAGCCAAATAAAGATTTTCGATTTTTTTTAGGTACACCCGCCCGCCCCAGAGATCTGAAATTTTTTATTTTCGTCAAACGAGACTAAAGCTCAAAACTGCGGCTGGATTTGTAATCATCACCTTGAAATTATCCGAAATGCGAGGTTTCATCTCAATAGGAAGCCAAATAAAGATTTTCGATTTTTTTCGGTACACCCGCCCGCCCGAGAGATCGGACATTTTTTATTTTCGTCAAACGAGACTAAAACTCAAAACTGCGACTAGATTTGTAATCATCACCTTGAAATTATCCGAAATGAGAGGTTTCATCTCAATAGGAAGCCAAATAAAGATTTTCGATTTTTTTAGGTACACCCGCCCGCCCGAGAGATCTGAAATTTTTTATTTACGTCAAACGAAACTAAAACTCAAAGCTGCGACTGGATTTGTAATCAGCACCTTGAAATTATCCGAAATGCGAGGTTTCATCTCAATAGGAAGCCAAATAAAGATTTTCGATTTTTTTTAGGTACACCCGCCTGCCCGAGAGATCTGAAATTTTTTATTTTCGTCAAACGAGACTAAAACTCAAAACTGCGGCTGGATTTGTAATCAGCACCTTGAAATTATCCGAAATGCGAGGTTTCATCTCAATGGGAAGCCAAATAAAGATTTTCGATTTTTTTAGGTACACCCGCCCGCCCGAGAGATCTGAAATTTTTTATTTTCGTCAAACGAGACTAAAACTCAAAACTGCGGCTGGATTTGTAATCAGCACCTTGAAATTATCCGAAATGCGAGGTTTCATCTCAACAGGAAGCCAAATAAAGATTTTCGATTTTTTTAGGTACACCGCCCGCCCGAGAGATCTGAAATTTTTTATTTTCAGCAAACGAGACTAAAACTCAAAACTGCGGCTGGATTTGTAATCAACACCTTGAGATTATCCGAACTGCGAGGTTTCATCTCAGTAGGAAGCCAGATACAGATTTTCGATTTTTTTAGGTACACCCGCCCGCCCGAGAGATCTGAAATTTTTTATTTACGTCAAACGAGACTAAAACTCAAAACTGCGACCAGATTTGTAATCAGCAACTTGAAATTATCCGAAATGCGAGGTTTCATCTCAATAGGAAGCCAAATAAAGATTTTCGATTTTTTTAGGTACACCCGCCCGCCCGAGAGATCTGAAATTTTTTATTTACGTCAAACGAGACTAAAACTCAAAACTGCGACCAGATTTGTAATCAGCACCTTGGAATTATCCGAAATGCGAGGTTTCATCTCAATAGGAAGCCAAATAAAGATTTTCGATTTTTTTAGGTACACCCGCCCGCCCGAGAGATCTGAAATTTTTTATTTACGTCAAACGAGACTAAAACTCAAAACTGCGACCAGATTTGTAATCAGCACCTTGGAATTATCCGAAATGCGAGGTTTCATCTCAATAGGAAGCCAAATAAAGATTTTCGATTTTTTTAGGTACACCCGCCCGCCCGAGAGATTGGAGTTTTTTTATTTTCGTCAAACGAGACTAAAATTAAAACTGCGGCTGGATTTGTAATCAACACCTTGAGATTATCCGAAATGCCAGGTTTCATCTCAGTAGGAAGCCAAATAAAGATCTTCGATTTTTTTAGGTACACCCGCCCGCCCGAGAGATCTGAAATTTTTTATTTACGTCAAACGAGACTAAAACTCAAAACTGCGACCAGATTTGTAATCAGCAACTTGAAATTATCCGAAATGCGAGGTTTCATCTCAATAGGAAGCCAAATAAAGATTTTTGATTTTTTTAGCTACACCCGCCCGCCCGAGAGATCTGAAATTTTTTATTTACGTCAAACGAAACTAAAACTCAAAGCTGCGACTGGATTTGTAATCAGCACCTTGAAATTATCCGAAATGCGAGGTTTCATCTCAATAGGAAGCCAAATAAAGATTTTCGATTTTTTTTAGGTACACCCGCCTGCCCGAGAGATCTGAAATTTTTTATTTTCGTCAAACGAGACTAAAACTCAAAACTGCGGCTGGATTTGTAATCAGCACCTTGAAATTATCCGAAATGCGAGGTTTCATCTCAATGGGAAGCCAAATAAAGATTTTCGATTTTTTTAGGTACACCCGCCCGCCCGAGAGATCTGAAATTTTTTATTTTCGTCAAACGAGACTAAAACTCAAAACTGCGGCTGGATTTGTAATCAGCACCTTGAAATTATCCGAAATGCGAGGTTTCATCTCAACAGGAAGCCAAATAAAGATTTTCGATTTTTTTAGGTACACCGCCCGCCCGAGAGATCTGAAATTTTTTATTTTCAGCAAACGAGACTAAAACTCAAAACTGCGGCTGGATTTGTAATCAACACCTTGAGATTATCCGAACTGCGAGGTTTCATCTCAGTAGGAAGCCAGATAAAGATTTTCGATTTTTTTAGGTACACCCGCCCGCCCGAGAGATCTGAAATTTTTTATTTACGTCAAACGAGACTAAAACTCAAAACTGCGACCAGATTTGTAATCAGCACCTTGGAATTATCCGAAATGCGAGGTTTCATCTCAATAGGAAGCCAAATAAAGATTTTCGATTTTTTTAGGTACACCCGCCCGCCCGAGAGATTGGAGTTTTTTTATTTTCGTCAAACGAGACTAAAATTAAAACTGCGGCTGGATTTGTAATCAACACCTTGAGATTATCCGAAATGCCAGGTTTCATCTCAGTAGGAAGCCAAATAAAGATCTTCGATTTTTTTAGGTACACCCGCCCGCCCGAGAGATCTGAAATTTTTTATTTACGTCAAACGAGACTAAAACTCAAAACTGCGACCAGATTTGTAATCAGCAACTTGAAATTATCCGAAATGCGAGGTTTCATCTCAATAGGAAGCCAAATAAAGATTTTTGATTTTTTTAGCTACACCCGCCCGCCCGAGAGATCTGAAATTTTTTATTTACGTCAAACGAAACTAAAACTCAAAGCTGCGACTGGATTTGTAATCAGCACCTTGAAATTATCCGAAATGCGAGGTTTCATCTCAATAGGAAGCCAAATAAAGATTTTCGATTTTTTTTAGGTACACCCGCCTGCCCGAGAGATCTGAAATTTTTTATTTTCGTCAAACGAGACTAAAACTCAAAACTGCGGCTGGATTTGTAATCAGCACCTTGAAATTATCCGAAATGCGAGGTTTCATCTCAATGGGAAGCCAAATAAAGATTTTCGATTTTTTTAGGTACACCCGCCCGCCCGAGAGATCTGAAATTTTTTATTTTCGTCAAACGAGACTAAAACTCAAAACTGCGGCTGGATTTGTAATCAGCACCTTGAAATTATCCGAAATGCGAGGTTTCATCTCAACAGGAAGCCAAATAAAGATTTTCGATTTTTTTAGGTACACCGCCCGCCCGAGAGATCTGAAATTTTTTATTTTCAGCAAACGAGACTAAAACTCAAAACTGCGGCTGGATTTGTAATCAACACCTTGAGATTATCCGAACTGCGAGGTTTCATCTCAGTAGGAAGCCAGATAAAGATTTTCGATTTTTTTAGGTACACCCGCCCGCCCGAGAGATCTGAAATTTTTTATTTACGTCAAACGAGACTAAAACTCAAAACTGCGACCAGATTTGTAATCAGCACCTTGGAATTATCCGAAATGCGAGGTTTCATCTCAATAGGAAGCCAAATAAAGATTTTCGATTTTTTTTAGGTACACCCGCCCGCCCCAGAGATCTGAAATTTTTTATTTTCGTCAAACGAGACTAAAGCTCAAAACTGCGGCTGGATTTGTAATCATCACCTTGAAATTATCCGAAATGCGAGGTTTCATCTCAATAGGAAGCCAAATAAAGATTTTCGATTTTTTTCGGTACACCCGCCCGCCCGAGAGATCGGACATTTTTTATTTTCGTCAAACGAGACTAAAACTCAAAACTGCGACTAGATTTGTAATCATCACCTTGAAATTATCCGAAATGAGAGGTTTCATCTCAATAGGAAGCCAAATAAAGATTTTCGATTTTTTTAGGTACACCCGCCCGCCCGAGAGATCTGAAATTTTTTATTTTCGTCAAACGAGACTAAAACTCAAAACTGCGGCTGGATTTGTAATCAGCACCTTGAAATTATCCGAAATGCGAGGTTTCATCTCAATAGGAAGCCAAATAAAGATTTTCGATTTTTTTAGGTACACCCGCCCGCCCGAGAGATCTGAAATTTTTTATTTTCGTCAAACGAGAGTAAAACTCAAAACTGCGGCTGGATTTGTAATCAACACCTTGAAATTATCCGAAATGCGAGGTTTCATCTCAATAGGAAGCCAAATAAAGATTTTCGATTTTTTTAGGTACACCCGCCCGCCCGAGAGATCGGAAATTTTTTATTTTCGTCAAACGAGACTAAAACTCAAAACTGCGGCTGGATTTGTAATCAGCACCTTGAAATTATCCGAAATGCGAGGTTTCATCTCAATAGGAAGCCAAATAAAGATTTTCGATTTTTTTAGGTACACCCGCCCGCCCGAGAGATCTGAAATTTTTTATTTTCGTCAAACGAGACTAAAACTCAAAACTGCGGCTGGATTTGTAATCAGCACCTTGAAATTATCCGAAATGCGAGGTTTCATCTCAATAGGAAGCCAAATAAAGATTTTCGATTTTTTTAGGTACACCCGCCCGCCCGAGAGATCTGAAATTTTTTATTTTCGTCAAACGAGAGTAAAACTCAAAACTGCGGCTGGATTTGTAATCAACACCTTGAAATTATCCGAAATGCGAGGTTTCATCTCAATAGGAAGCCAAATAAAGATTTTCGATTTTTTTAGGTACACCCGCCCGCCCGAGAGATCTGAAATTTCTTATTTTCGTCAAACGAGACTAAAACTCAAAACTGCGGCTGGATTTGTAATCAGCACCTGGAAATTATCCGAAATGCGAGGTTTCATCTCAATAGGAAGCCAAATAAAGATTTTCGATTTTTTTAGGTACACCCGCCCGCCCGAGAGATCTGAAATTTTTTATTTTCGTCAAACGAGACTAAAACTCAAAACTGCGGCTGGATTTGTAATCAGCACCTTGAAATTATCCGAAATGCGGGGTTTCATCTCAATAGGAAGCCAAATAAAGATTTTCGATTTTCTTAGGTACACCCGCCCGCCCGAGAGGTCTGAAATTTTTTATTTTCGTCAAACGAGACTAAAACTCAAAACTGCGGCTGGATTTGTAATCAGCACCTTGAAATTATCCGAAATGCGAGGTTTCATCTCAATAGGAAGCCAAATAAGGATTTTCGATTTTTTTAGGTACACCCGCCCGCCCGAGAGATCTGAAATTTTTTATTTTCGTCAAACGAGACTAAAACTCAAAACTGCGGCTGGATTTGTAATCAGCACCTTGAAATTATCCGAAATGCGAGGTTTCATCTCAATAGGAAGCCAAATAAGGATTTTCGATTTTTTTAGGTACACCCGCCCGCCCGAGAGGTCTGAAATTTTTTATTTTCGTCAAACGAGACTAAAACTCAAAACTGCGGCTGGATTTGTAATCAGCACCTTGAAATTATCCGAAATGCGAGGTTTCATCTCAATAGGAAGCCAAATAAAGATTTTCGATTTTTTTAGGTACACCCGCCCGCCCGAGAGATCTGAAATTTTTTATTTTCGTCAAACGAGACTAAAACTCAAAACTGCGGCTGGATTTGTAATCAGCACCTTGAAATTATCCGAAATGCGGGGTTTCATCTCAATAGGAAGCCAAATAAAGATTTTCGATTTTCTTAGGTACACCCGCCCGCCCGAGAGGTCTGAAATTTTTTATTTTCGTCAAACGAGACTAAAACTCAAAACTGCGGCTGGATTTGTAATCAGCACCTTGAAATTATCCGAAATGCGAGGTTTCATCTCAATAGGAAGCCAAATAAGGATTTTCGATTTTTTTAGGTACACCCGCCCGCCCGAGAGATCTGAAATTTTTTATTTTCGTCAAACGAGACTAAAACTCAAAACTGCGGCTGGATTTGTAATCAGCACCTTGAAATTATCCGAAATGCGAGGTTTCATCTCAATAGGAAGCCAAATAAGGATTTTCGATTTTTTTAGGTACACCCGCCCGCCCGAGAGGTCTGAAATTTTTTATTTTCGTCAAACGAGACTAAAACTCAAAACTGCGGCTGGATTTGTAATCAGCACCTTGAAATTATCCGAAATGCGAGGTTTCATCTCAATAGGAAGCCAAATAAAGATTTTCGATTTTTTTAGGTACACCCGCCCGCCCGAGAGATCTGAAATTTTTTATTTTCGTCAAACGACAGTTTGGTGACAGACTGAATTAATGCCAAAATCTACATGGACCGCCCAGATATGACAAATATCACTTGAGTCTCGGACCGTGGAAATATAGAAAATATCTCAAGCTACAGCTGCTTGTCTCTAGGTTGTTCAAACAGAGCTTTACACCTGATGTGACATATATGGACCTGGTTTGTCTTTAATGTACATGGAAAAGTGCTCTATTGGTAGATTGGTCGAAGTAAACATCACTCCACCATCTAAAAGCTTTTTTTTAAATGTTTGTAGCTAAATTCAGATGCATACGACATCCGACGATACGACGGTACGAAACTGCTCCTATTGGTTGAAACATTCAAAATGGATTGGCGCCAAACTAAATGTCCGATGATTTTAACTTTTATAGGACGGTCGGATAAGTTGCAAATATTTTAACTTTTATCAGATGTCGTATGTAATTTGACAACTGACAATCTCCATGAATTTGTATTTGAAAATGGTAATTCAGCGAGCGCAATACGTGCATTCAATAAATATTTTACTTTTGTCCCTCTTATGGATGAATAAAATGAAGAAAATAGGAAGAAAGCGTAGATTTTGGGTTCGAGACATATTTAAAAACAGGAAGAAGCAAGGACGTACCATAATATGTTGCAGGAGATGAAGCTAACTGGCATAGAAAAATATTTTAATTTGTTACAAATACCAAGTAATGCTTTTAGATCGTTGCTTGAAATTATTGGTCCACGGCTGAGTAAAACTTAATGTATTCGCGAATCTATTGCTTATGGGTAAAGACGTGCTTTAACTTTAAACATACTTATTGGATCATCAAATCATATTAATCATCAAAGATATCCTCCATCGGTTAACTGTATTCAACCGTGCACCTAACAGTGGTGAAATATTGGTAAGGAATCGAGGTATGTGGTGGATTGGATTTGATTTCTAACAACCATAAATCACATATTATTTAGAAATTTAAATGGTTTTGACAGAACCTCGGCAACTGACATAGGTACCTACTGTAATGCTTGGGTTTTGCTTGTATTTTAAAAGGTACTTGTCGGCACGTAATTTATCACGCTATACCTCGTTACCACAATTGATGGCACCACGCACCAACTCCATCTAAGTGGTTTGGGCACTAGATGAGGGATTAGAGCACTGATTAGAGACTTTCATTTCAATTTGTGAACCTGTAGTGGGTTTGTTAAGAGGGGCGCCTAACAATAATACTTTTGCTCAGTTTGTACTCATTTGGTGCCATCCAGCAACTTTGGTAACAAGGTATAGGTTTGGTTCAACGTCAAATCTGATCTTTACTATTCATATTTCTTATAAAACTTGTCTTAGGCAGGCAACCCAACATAGACACATGTAGTTAACAGGTTGCATACCCTTAGAGGTAACAGTTGGTAACCAACTATGAAGATACAAATTCCCCAAATTGGTAACAAAATTTCGTACGAAAATTTCGGACTCATGTGAATGGATACATTTTAAATTATACGACAGAATCAGTTCGTCGTGTGTCGTATGTCGGATGTCGTGTGCATCTGAATTTGGCTTTAGGCAAGTCATATCTGCTGTGAACTTTTTGAACGACTGACACAACTGCATTTATATTCTATGTGTTTGCTATCCTACCTGCAATCACTTTAGATACTTCAGATCTCTGGGGAATCCTTGCACCATCGCAGCAACTTAGTTTCCGTCTGCGCCATATTTACTATCTTAATGTACAACCTAAAAGCTTCAATCTAGGCAGATTACCTTCCCTCCAAAATACAATACTCCATTAATGGCATTAGTGATTACCTGGCTCTCCAAGCCTATAGGTATCGACAGAGCAGAGTTTTGGACCACCGGAAATAACGGATTTCAACAATCATTATTTTGAGCTTACGCACTTACGCAGTAATAAGAAATAGATGAGGTCAGAAATACAGGGTGAGTTTTTAGTACCGGCTCGGTATATATGTATAATTAGTTAAAGGATCAACACTGAATATTATTTTCTGTACGGCCATTGCAAAATTATTTTTAACAATACAAAGTAGACGTTTAATAATAGAAACTGAACATTCTCACACTTGTGTAAGAATGAATATTCTGGCACTGCTTCCTACAGATGTATTTATTTTGACGTATTTTCCCAGCCTACTTGCCAACATAACAAATCAATGTTTTGCTTTAGGTTTATTAACACAAGATTGAAGACTGATGCAACAAAGCTATCAGGGTCTAAACCAGAGTTGACTAAGTAGGCATGCACAGTAGCGGCAATTAGGAGCGTTGGAGAGCGTTGGCTAGCGCCGAGTCCCCTCGGCAGGTAGAAGCAGGCCGGCGCCGGTTCCACACGCAGTCAAGTACACCAGTGCATGGTACAGTGAAAACAGACAAGAAAAACAGTACAAAGATTGGCTAGTCGCATCTAGGCACGGTATAAGAAACATGCCATAAGGGTTCAAAATGTTGCCCATTGTTGGCAAAACAATGAGGAACAGTTACAAAAACACTAGAAATGATTCCCCTGAGGGGCTAGAGGGTCCAGTAGGGGGTGCAATAGTTTTTGGTAAAAAGTTGTCTCTCTGGACAAATATTTTGACGTGTCTTGGCGTTTTTTTCGTTTAATCAGCGGTTTGTGATAAATCCGTGGTGGGAAGTTGTCAAACGAACTATTAGTACATACACATCTAGATTCACATCATATACATTAGAACCATTTATTTGAAATTAGTCAATCAGATGAATATGTGACTGATACTGTACATGTTCAACGAATTCTTGTGCGCGTCTTATTAAGGAAGCTATCCACTCTGGTAGAGACTGTTTGAATCGCTTTGTAAACAAGTTTTTGGTATCAACAGGTAAAAGTGTTGTATCATTTTGGCGCTAAATTGAGATATGACCGCCGCATGACTGATTTGTTAGGTTTGGGAATTATTCTGGCACCTAGCCTATATCTAGTGTTGTGGTTGTGTATATATATTTTGGTCTCGTAATATCATTGGTTGGGTACATTATTATTTTGTTAAACATTAATATTAGAATCGCTTTTACTTCCGATACACACCGATAGGTGAGGGGAGTATTGTGATCGCGAAAATTATCGATTTTGAGATAATATGCTTTGTGGGCATTGGGAACAACATTGACATTAGACGCGCTACATAAGGAGGCTCCTGCACTTAGCAACGCATCAGGAACGACCTGGGTTCAGTGGGAATTCCCGTGTCGGACAGATCCTTTGGGCTGGCCCGCCAGGTATAATATAATTATAACATCATTAAATGCTCATTTTGTTACCTCATATTTTTTATATTTTGTATAGATTTGCCAGTCGTATCTAGACACGCTGTAAAAAGCATGTCGTCTTCTTCAGATGACGACTTTAATGCGTTAGAAAAGTTGGTATACATACGCTTAATCGCGAAAGAACAAAATATGGAGAATATAATTTTTTTCAAAAGTTTAAAGAATTTTAATCAAAGATTTTTTCAATATACCAGAATGACCCTGGATACGTTTAAATATATTTTGGACAAAGTGGAATATCGTTTAACAAGAAAATGGTGCAATTTACATAAACAGCCTATTTTCCCAGAAGAAGGGCTTGTTATAACTTTGAGGTAAGCAGTTTTGTTATACTATTTTTTTGATATTACTAATTTTTATTATTTATGAAGTATACGTTATATAACAATTATAATAATTTATTTACTCGTGAGATACAAAATTACTGAAAAGTAGTGTTGAACATATAGAGTGAGTGTAAAGTACGGTTATAGTGCAGCTTGTGCCTTATATTCCAAATAGAGGTTTTCGCAAACACTGAAGCTATAAGTAACACTTTATCGATACTCATCTTCGACCGGCACAGACGAAACCAGCAAACTAAATTTCTGTTACTATAAAAGCGTTTCGACGCTGGTAAGCGGTCGAAAACACAGTTGAGCAGGTGAGCCTGCATGCGGTACCTGCACGCCTTCCCACGCACACTAAAATGCCCCACTGTGTTTGCGCACTAAGAGTCTCTAATCTGTATTCAAAAATAGCAGAAACAAGCATAATGGTTAAGACAGCGCTATGCGCAACGCATGTTCTTTAGCATGCTTTCATCCGAATACATGCATGTCGTAAAAGGCACATGTCGAACTGATTGATTTATTCGCTTCTGGCCGATTAATGAACGTAGACAGACATATATTCTGTGGCATGTGCCTCGTGCTCACTCACTGACATAAATAAATTACAGAGCGTCGAGTTCCTCAAATAGACGCGTTCTGGCACTGATGTAGGATAGTAGAGGAAGCAGATGAATCAGTCTCCTAAATCAAACACAACAGCACTCTATGCAACAAGTAGTTATGGTAACGACATGGAAAAGTCTAACAACGGTGAACTTTGATTTCCAACATACTTTCAAGATGATTTCATAGTGACATCACCATAGTCACAATGTCTTAACAGACAAGTTGTGAACTCGTAAAATGCATTAAGTCGGAGCTTGAGTATTGCCGACATGAATATTATCAATAGTTTTGAAAACTGTAGCTCGCCATCATTCGCGATTTACTGTCAGTTCAGTGGCGCTTTTGATACTCATATCTAGCAACTGTTTCGTCGTATCCACCCAGCGTGTAGGGGAACGGCCACGGCGCCGCCCACTCGGGGCGTGACCCTGAACTACAAGTTTCTCCATATTATCGCTTCTGTGAATATGTCCGAAGAATGCAAGCATTCTCATCGACACAATGGAGGATAGTATCTTTGGATTACCGAGATCATCCAGTACGGAAACATAAGTTCGATGGGCGGTATAAGGAATTTTCAGCATTCTCCTCCACGTCCACATTTCAAAAGCATCTATGCGAGCTCGATCTGCCTTTTTAACAGTCCAAGTTTCCGAGGCATACAAAAATATGGAGAACACAAGAGACTGAACCAGTGACATTTTGGTAGCTTTAGTGATGTTATGGTCACGCCATATTTTAGTAAGCTTTGTCATGGCCACCCGTGCCTGTTGAATGCGCCGTCGAATCTCATTCTCACAGCTACCTGAATTGTCGATCAAAGAACCGAGGTACACAAAACTTTGAACTACCTCACAACGGCCTATTGACTTTATTTCTCGATTATTGTCATGCTCTCTATCTACGATCATAACCTTGATAACTGATTCATCGTCAGTTAAAACTGAACGTATGTAAACAGAACGAAGGTCAGTTCTTACTGACAGTTTATCTTGTTCAGTGAAAACTGTCAGTTAAAAGCGATCGTCTGTAGCCGGCTTAAGCTGCTATGGATCGCCAGGTTAATCAAGAGAACACGGTCATTAGGTGAAATACATTATCGACCTAGCACTGTGACGTCATGACGGTTCGTGCTGTCGACGGAGTTGAGGTATATCTCGTGGCGGCGAACGAGGCGTTTGTCAACTGTCACGCAACTAGCAAGATTTCCTGGGGGGCCACAGCCAAGCAGAGCGTTCAACATGGAATACAATAATTAGAGAAATAGAGGTTACTACGGAATTCTAAGTGATGAATGGAACTGATCTGCGATGCATTAACTGGCGTGTAAGTGATGCGTAAAAGATTCGGTAACATTAGTCGTTCGCGTGATTTTGATATGGAATAAGACTTAGGCCGTGTCCTACGTGAGCGAATCGGATGCGAATGCGAAGCGAAGCGAAGAAGCGCGAACATAACAAACGGTCAGTATCTTGTGGTAGTGGCCTACGTGACCAAAAGCATGCGATTGCGGTGCGGTGCGAAGCGAAGGCGAACAGTTGGTTTGATATTTTCGTGCGAAGTGTATGCTTTATCGTTGGTGATAATGTAAAATCCAAGTGCCGAGCGAACAGCTAAATGCGCACATAGGACAAAACAGCCGCGTCGCATCGCTTCGCCTTGGTTCGCTCCCAAACCGCGTTCGCTTTGAATCGTCCACGTAGGACAAAGGGTTATAGGGGCTATATGTTATCAAAATAGTACCGCATTGTTCATTGATTTGTTCGTATTGGAAGCGTTGTGAGAAAAGTTAAATGTATGAGGCGCTCGGGTTACCTATAATTTTTACTCCTTCTTTTGTGATTATACAGGGTGTCCAGTTAGTGTGTAATTCTTCGATATCTCGCAAGGTATACCTGATAGAAGAAAATGTCAAATACAAAAGTTATTTGGTTACTTGAGACGCATATTCTAAAATTATTTTGAAATATACAGGGTGTTGCGGGAAAGTAGGATAGTGATCAACTTGATTTTTTTATATGAAACTATAACTTTTTCTTAAATTTTTCTAGTTTCCATCATTTATCTCTATTCAACCCTAAAACATTTTTAGGATCGATTGCGACGTTGCCAAGATATAATTTATTTTCTATGAATTTCCGGATTTGCAAGGTCGCAAGCAATACGTCCAAATTGATATATTCCTTTAACTTTTCTCAATAATATTATACAGCGAGTTACTTGAATATTAAGCGGATATTATTTTGGATGTTACCAGCAATTTGTATCTACAGGGTGTTTTTAGCAGAATTTTAAATTACGATAATTTTAAGGTCATTTTACTTTGTTTTTTAAATGTAACACCCTGTATCTTCTTAAGGTGCCGTCTTCTTATAGAAGGTTGGCAACAACTTCGGCAAATCGCTCTCTGTCTTGCGCTACTCTTAGCAGTGACTGTGAGTCTAGACCAGTCCAATCCCTCACGTTTTTTAGCCATGAGCACTGCCTCCTGCCCGGGCCTCTTCTACCCTCAATCTTACCTTCCATTATCAATCGCAAGAATTCATATCTCTCTCCTCTGTATATATGGCCTAAATAGCTTGTCTTGCGCCTTTTGATGATTCCAAGGATTTCCCTATCTGCATTCATTCTTCTTAGTACCGTCTCGTTGGAAGTGTGTTCCGTCCATGATATCTTTAGCATTCTACGCATTACCCACATTTCAAAAGCTTCAAGTCGCTGCATCGAGCGGGTCTTGAGCGTCCAGGATTCAGTCCCATACAATACAATTGAATATATATAAGCTTTAACAAATCGGTATCTGATATGTAATGATATTGTGGGATTTGTAAGTAGTCTCTTCATTCTGAGAAATGCACTTCTGGCACTTTCGATGCGGCATCGGATTTCCGTTTCTGGATTCAGATCACTTGTTATCCAGCATCCAAGATATCTGAATTTATTAACATGTTCTATTCTTTTATCGTATATAGTTATGTTCGTATTCACATTTTTATTTTTGGAAATCACCATCGTTTTTGTTTTTTCTGTGTTTATTTTTAGGCCGTACGCATCTCCCTCTCTCGTTATTGCATTGATGAGGGTCTGGAGCCCCTGTTGGCTGTTGGCTATTATAACGGTGTCGTCTGCGTAACGTATATTATTGACGATTCTTCCGTTCACCTTTATTCCTTCTTGGATGTTTTCAAGAGCTTTCTGAAAAATCTTTTCCGAATATATGTTGAACAGCGCAGGAGAGAGTATGCAGCCCTGCCTCACCCCTCTCTTGATGGGGATACTGTTTGTTAGTTTGTCTTCTATTCTTATCGATGCCGTTTGTTCCCAGTACAAGTTCTTTATGATATTGATGTCACTCTGGTTTACTCCTTGTTCGTATAGTATGTTAATCATCTCTGTATGCCTTACTCTGTCAAAGGCTTTTTCGTAGTCTATAAAACAGAGATATACATCTTGTGATTGGTCTCTACACTTTTGCATCAGTACATTAAGGCCAAACAGTGCCTCTCTAGTTCCAAAACCCAATCGGAACCCGAACTGTTCTTGTCCCACATATTGATCGCACCTTCTATATATCCGCTGATGTATGATTCTTAGAGTTACCTTCAGTGCGTGGCTCATTAAGCTGATCAATCGGTATTGCGAACATTTATTTGCTCCGTTCTTCTTAGGTATCGGAATAAAAGTAGATTGAAGCCAGTTGCGTGGTAAAGTTCCTGACGAATATATTTTATTCAGGAATACTGTTAGAACTCCAAGGTTTTCGTCATCCAATAGCTTAAGCATCTCTGTGTAAATATTATCTTCTCCGGGGGCTTTACCTGTCTTTAATAGTTTTATTGCATGTTTCACCTCCGATAGAAGAATTGCCATTGGTTGGTCTTCCTGGTCTACTCTTATTGGGTCTGGTTCAGTTCTGTCATCATCAAAAAGTTCTTCTATATATCTGGTCCATATTGTTTCTATTTCTTCTGGGTCTATTGTTTGTTTATTACTGTTTGTGACTAGGATACCCTGTTGGTGCATTTTGTTTTTGTTTCCTGTGACCTCTCTTATCTTTTTGTGCATATTAAATAGGTGATGTTTATTTTGTAACTCTTCAAGTTCTTCACATCGTTCTTCCATCCAGTTCTCCTTTGCTTCTTTTATGAGTCTGGTAATCTTTTTGTCGATTTCTTTGTATCTGCTGCTGTCTTTATTTTTGTATTCTCTTCTTTCTTCCATCAACAACAAGATTTCCTCCGTCATCCACTTTTGTTTTGCTTGTTGCTTCTGAGTTCCCAGTTCGTTTTCTTGAACTTCGTTTATTACATTTTTGAAAGATTGCCAGGATTCTTCTATTGATTCATTTGCTATTAGTTGTGCGGTTTCTTTAAGTTTCCTGTTCAATATACAAGTTATTTTTTCTTTCTTTTCAGGTTCTCTTAGTTTTTCAAAATTAGGTCTTGCCCGTTTTCCTCTTTGGATTTTCTTAAGTCTTATTTCTATTTTGCCTATCACAGGATTGTGGTCCGAGCCAATATCTGCTCCAGGGTAAGTTCTAACACCTTTAATTCCATTTCTATATCGTTTGTCTATCAGGATATAGTCTATTTGATTTCTTATAATGTTGTTCTCATTATCACCTGGTCCTTTCCATGTGTACAAACGTCTATCTGGTAGCTGAAACCATGTATTTGCTACCATCAGGTTTTCCTCATTGCAGAACTGCACCAGCTTATCGCCCCTCTCGTTTCGCTCACCGAGACCGTATTCTCCAACGATGTCTTCCACTCTACCTTTGCCTATTTTTGCGTTGAAATCACCCATGACTATGTTGACCTCATTCTTTTTAGTGATTTTGATCAAGTTTTTAAGGTCTTTGTAGAAAAGATTTATCTCTTGTTCGGGTTTTTCTGCCGTGGGTGCGTAGACTCGTATGATGTTTATATGCTTTGGGTGTGCTTTGATTTGTATTAGGGCAATGCGGTCTGATATAGGCACAAACTTTTTAACTGATTTTCTGCTTGTTTGGTCCAGAATTATTGCGACGCCATTATAGTGCTGAGGGTCGTTGTTTCCTACATAATACATTGTGTACTCGTCGATGTTAATCTGATTTGTTCCAGGCCATCTAACTTCGCTCACACCTAGAATGTTTAAATTCATTCTCCTCATCTCCTTGACTATGTTGTGGGATTTTCCTGCTCTAAACAGCGATTTAGCGTTCCATGTTCCTATTTTCAATGTGTTCTTTCTTGGTTTTTCCACTTTCGGGTGGTGCCTATCTTTCTTCGTGGGGATTCTTAGCACCCCTTGACCATCTAAGGTCTGCCACGGACTAGGGGCCGAAATGTTTTGACGACTTGCCATGTTGTTTTCTTGGGATATTCATAGGAATCTTTAATGCAGTGGTTTCCCCTTGCCTTCTGCATCCATATGCCGTTGACCAAAAAAAAAATTGGTTCTTCCGCCTTTTGAGATATACTCTCAAGGACAAATGAGTGCCCTCTGTCAGTTTTGGTCCGCCCTGAGTATTTGATTTCCTCAGTACCACCCATATCTGGGAAGCGTTCCCCTATCCGCCACCCGGGGAGGCGCCCGCTAGAGGATCTGACAACCCCAACGGGAACACCCTGTATGTTTTATTTTTTATTTTAAATCGAAATATCTACTAATACCCTATCTCGCCTTGTAATATTTTTTTCGCGTTTGCGACGTTGCCAAGTTATAAATTATTTTTCCAAATTTTTAAACAAATATCCCCGACTTTAATTTATTTTAAATAGAATCCTCCACCTATTTTTATTGCAATGAATTGCACATCTCGAACTTAGTAATATCTCGCAATTTCAAAATTTTGTTTCTGTTAATTATTGAGATACGGCAACAGCGCTTTTTCAGTAAACAGTACCGGAACGCTTATAATATATTTCCACCCCCCGTAGGAGATGTAAGACCTTGTCGTCGGTCGGGGGGCTTCCGGATGGGGTGACTTCGGGGAAAACCATTGCAAAACCCTAAAGTCACCTCAGATGGATCTAAGAAACATCTCACCCTCAGGGGGGTATAGACAATCAGCACATGTTGCGACATGTGCTCATTGCTATATACGGGGGTGGCGATCCCGGGGCCCCAGCAGGATGCCTCGCCTTAAGAGGAGCCCCACAGAGTTGAGGCTTGGCTGTGGGGTATACGGAAAGTCTCCGTGGTGTTTGTGCCGTGCCACGCGACCCGTAGGCCGGTCAAAGGGATCCTGGTGGGGCAACACACCACTTTGGCCCTACGATCGGTGTAGACGGGCGGCTGCGCCTAGCCCAGTGCAGTCAATCGGCTGTGTCATCCCGTCAGAGGGCTGACAGGGCGAGCCCCCATAGATAGTTGAAGCCAGACAGGTACTTCTGTTCCTGATGTATGGTGGAGGCCATCTGTGGTGGCTATATCTCCGTGGTATCCCTGGGGTTGTATCCTAGCTGGAAGCTACGATGGATGCAGCCTCCCAATGAGGCTCCAAGGAGGGTGGGGAGCCAAGGAGACGAAACTGAGGAAAAATCCATGGAAGACAAACCAGAAAACCCAACAGGTGAACACGCAGCCTCAAATGCGGGTAGTATTGCTCGAAGAAACCCTACGAGCACAAGCGGCGGGCCAGCTAAGAACCCGACAGCAAGCGGGGTGACGGCGGCAAATATGCCCCGGTTCCTCCTTGTTAAAAGAAAAGGAGATAAGTCTCCAGAAAATTTCGAGAGAGTCAGTCCATTTGTTATCGCGAAAGTTTTATATGGTTTAGTTGGAGATGTACAAACAGTGAAGAAAATCAAAGATGGACTCTTAGTTCAAACTAAGAGTAATATGCAAAGCAAAAGATTAATGACTGTAACTAAATTTGGAGACTACGAAGTTGAAGTTATACCTCATGGAACACTGAATCAATCTAAAGGTGTAGTTTTTTGCCGGGACCTATTGAACAGTACTATAGATGAGATTCAGGAGGAACTGAAAGCTATAGGTGTAATTGATGTGAGGAGACTAAAAACAAAACGCAACAATACTTTTGTTGAAACAGCATCTCACATTTTAACATTCAATGAAGCTCTACTCCCCAAAGAAGTGAAAATTGCGTATTACAACCTCAAGGTGAGGCCCTATATACCACCACCAGTTCGGTGCTTTAAATGTCAGTGCTTGGGACACGTTGCAAGTAGATGTGACAAAGAGGCCATCTGTATATGCGGAAAAGCCATACATGAAGGCAAACCCTGTGAAGAGCCAAAAGTCTGTGTGAATTGTGGTGGGCCTCATTCAGCCGGATACAAAGGCTGTCCAAAGTACAATGAAGAAGCTGCTATACAGCGAATTAAGGTTACTGAGAAAATCTCATACGGTGAAGCTAAGAAATTAGTTCAAGTACGAACACCGAGGGAAAATGTAACGTATGCAAATGCTACATCCCAACCACAGACAGCCTTAACGTCACCAACCGCACATATTGCAGACATACCGCAACAGATCTTACAGTACATTCAAGATACTGTAACCTCTATTCTCAATAAACAACAGTTCAAAGTACCCGAGAATCCCCGCCATTACTCTCACAGAGAAAGGTCTGACTCTGTGTCGACGGGAATGTCAACGGTATCTGAACAGAAAAAACGTTATAGAGGTCAGACAGAGTCTACTTCAGAAGAAGACACTAATCAGAAGGATTCGAAGACAAAAAAGAAAAAGAGAGGTTGGCCCAAAGGACAGCCTCGAAAACTAGTAGATGACTCATCTACTAGCCATCAGTGATAAATATTCTGTGATATCTACTTATGTATATAAGTATACATCATTTTATTTATACATTTATCTGTTAAATTATTTCGTATATATTATTTATTCGTTTATTGTCATGTGTCAAATCGTCTTATTTATTTGTATATACTATGTATCGTCCAATTCTATATAAAAACACAGGTGACAACCATGACGATGATATACCATAGAAATAACACCAACAAAAATAAAAATGGTCAATATAATCCAATGGAACATAAACGGAGCAAAAATCCACTATCCTGAGCTAAAATCGCTCATGCTTGAAACGTCACCCCTTTCGATATGCCTACAGGAAACTCACTTCAAGCCAACAGACAAATTTGAGCTAAGAGGATATAAGTGTATTAGAAAAGATATCACCCCAGTGCGAAACGCTAAAGGCTGCGTTGCTATCTATATCAAGCAGACCATACTCTTCTCTGAAATACAATTGGATAGTTACCTACAAACTGTTGCACTAACAGTACACTATCCAATCAAAGTTACAATTTGCAACATTTGCCTACCTGATTTTAACTGGAATATTAACCAAATCAGAGAAATACTCCGCAAACTGCCACCACCAATTTTATTTGTTGGTGACTTCAACGCACATAATCCTCTCTGGGGCTCCATAAGACAAGACTTAAGAGGTAGGCTTATAGAAGAAGCAACCGATGACGCCGGACTTAATTTACTTAACTCCGGGGAAGGTACTTACCTTAACTTAAGATCGGGCAATCTTAGTCATTTAGACATTTCCTTTTGTAGCCCATCGCTTACCCATCTTCTCCGATAGAAAGTTCTAGACCCGCTTACCTCCGATCATCTTCCTATACTGATCGAGTGCGCTACAAATATGGTAGAAATAGATCTTCCCGATAGGTGGGATATAAAAAAAGCCAACTGGAATGCTTTTGAGAACCACCTTAATAGCTTCGAAACAAAAAGTGACGCAAATGAGTCTAACAAGACAATAACAAAAGCCATAATTGATGCTGCCATGAAGAGTATTCCTAGAACTAGTAGTGGCATTCAGAAAAAGTCCGTTCCCTGGTGGAATGATGAAATCTCCAAAGCGTTACAAGATCAAAAGCGATCATATTACGCTTTCAGGAGACAACCTTCTATGACAAACCTAATTACTTTCAAGAAAAATCGTGCCAGGTTCCGCAGGCTAATGCTAGCAAGTAAAAAAGCTTCATGGGAGAATTACGTGTCATCTTTAACTCCAGAAACCCCCCCTTCTGACATATGGAAGAAGATCAGGGCAATATCAGGCAAGTCCCTCTCAAAATCTACTCCTATTTTGTCAATTAATGGGAACCTGACAGCAGATCCACATGACACCACAAATGCCTTCGCGGAACATTTTCAATCCGTCAGCTCATCAGAGAGCTATAGCTTGTCATTTATCCAACACAAAATAGCCGCGGAAGCCCAGGAAATCGATTACCTCGATGACGCCTCGGATTATAACGAAAACTTTACGCTCACGGAACTCAAAGAGACAATCTCTGAGTTGAAATTTTCAGCTACTGGGTCAGACCTCATACATAACGCGATGATTGCCAACCTACCGGAAACTTCCAGAATATCACTTTTAAGCTTCTTCAATCAGATCTGGAACACCGGTGTTTTTCCAGATAACTGGCGTGAGTCACTTATAATACCAATACCAAAAGAAGGAAAGGACCCAAGAAATGCGAGCAATTATCGACCTATTTCACTTACCAGCTGTCTTGGAAAACTACTAGAAAAAATGGTCAATAAAAGGCTCATTTGGCTATTGGAAACAAGGAAACTTTTATCTGCCTATCAGATGGGCTTCCGACGCAATAGATCCACCATCGACCAGTTAGTTCTCCTCGAGACAAGCATTCAAAATAGCTTCGCCGAACGAAAGCATCTGGTAGCCGTATCATTCGACCTCGAGAAGGCATTTGACACAACATGGAAATATGGTATACTAAAAACTCTGAGCGGATGGAATGTGAAAGGCAAAATGCTGAAGTTTATCAATGGATTTCTAGAGAATCGACGGTTTAAGGTGAAGATTGGTACAGTAGACTCCAACACATACTCACAGGAAAACGGAATACCGCAAGGCTCCACGCTTAGCACGACTTTATTTATCGTAGCTGCAAACACTCTGCTGCAGTCAATCAGCCCGGATATAGGAAAAACCATGTACGTCGATGATTTGGTAATATATTACTCGTCCAGTTGTATCAGAAATATTGAAGAAACGCTCCAGCCTATAATAAACGGTCTGGTCCAGTCAGCTGAAAATAATGGCTTTCGCTTCTCAGCCTCAAAGACAAAATGTATTCACTTCTGTCGGAAACGCACATGTCACCTTGATCCAGTACTCAAAATTCATGGACACGAAATAGCATACCAAGATAAACTCAAAATTCTTGGACTTATCTTTGACAAAAAGTTATATTGGGCGGCCCATATAGAAGACCTTACCTTAAGGACTAAAAAGAGCATGAACATTCTACGATGTCTTTCAAATATAGAATGGGGAGCAGACAAACAGATTTTACTGAATGTCTACAGATCTCTTATCCTCTCTAAAATAGAATATGGAATGGTGATATACTCGGCGGCTAGAAAATCACATCTACAAAAACTAGAAAGAATTCATCTGCAAGGACTGAGACTATGCATCGGCGCCTTTCGTACAAGTCCGGCACAATCAGTTTATTGTGAAGCTGGAATACCCTCACTGTTTTTCCGAAGCAGAATATGTATGATGAATTATACCTCAAAAATCTGGACGCAACCTCACCATCCTAGTCACCATATTCTATTTGACACAGGAATTGACGAGACGTATATATCTCGGCCCACAATAACAAGACCCATTGGCATAAGAGCTGGGGAAGTCTTGGATGATCTGGAGGTTATCCTTCCAGAAACAGTATTCAAACTAGGTTATATGAGCCCTTCCCCGTGGCAGCTCTCTCAACCCACAGTACACTTGGAGCATGCAACATTTAAAAAGAATGAACATTCGGATCTATTTTTCAGACAAAAATTCTACAACATTGTGCAAAGGTATAATACCACTGCGATAATATATACTGATGGGTCCAAAAGCAACGGTGGAGTAGGCTCTGCATTTGTCATGGATAATGAGGTACACAAATATAGACTCAACAATCATTGCTCCATATACACTGCAGAATTGTTTGCCGTTTACAAAGCCCTACTCTTTCTGCAAAGCAAACCTCGAGGATTGTATGCTATTTGCAGCGATTCGCAAAGTGTGCTGAAATCCCTCCAAAAAATTTTTACCACAGAGGAATTATTAGCCAGTGTAATCCGAGCACACCACACCCTAATACAAAATGGGTTTACAATAATTTTCGTTTGGTCACCAGGCCACGTGGGTTTGGAAGGCAATGAGTGTGCAGATAGAGCCGCAAACAGTGTAACTCTCGCGGATATTACAGATGAACGACGACTGCGCCTAGATGACCTTAAATCTCATCTAAAAGAGGCGTGTTATAACCAGTGGCAAAGGGAGTGGGATAGCAACAACAATCACCTGCATGCACTTCAACAGAAAGTAGGTGCATGGAAGGCACCAGCTAAACTAACTCGCAGAGAGCAAATATGCATCACGAGAATTAGAATAGGTCACACACACCTCACTTCCTCCTATATGCTACTAGGATTAAGTCGGCCCGAGTGCGAAATCTGTCATGTGCACCTAACTATTGAGCATATATATTATTTGACTGCCCGCGCTATACGCTCAACGTGTATATTATGACCTGCCTTTCTCTCTCAAACCCTGCTTAGAGACTGCGGAGTCCATCCGCAAGCTCATTAGGTTTCTAAAAGCGACATGTCTGTTTAAAAAATTGTAAATTCTATCAAAAAAAAAAAAAATAGATATTTAAAATACTGAAACTGTAACTCTTATTAGGTGAAATATGCGGAAATTGAAATTTCTATAACCCTACCATGAGAGTTAGCGGCTAATGACCATAGCAGTCGAAGCCGTAAAAAAAAAAATATATTTCCAAAACTGCCATAGCTGGAACGGTGAAATTCAATACTTGGGGGTTTTTGAACATACAGAGTTCAAAAACGCTAACACCAGTGTTGTCAGATTGACCACTTTTACGTTAGACTTCATAAATAGGGCATTCCATTCAAAATTATGACGTAAAATTGGTAAATCTGACAACACTGGTGTTAGCGTTTTTGAATTCTGTATGTTCAGAAACCCCCAAGTATTGAATTTCATCTCTCCAGCTGTGGCAGCTCTAGAAATATTTAAGCGTTCCGGTACCGTTTACTGAAAAAGTGGTGTTGCCGTATCTCAGTAATAATTACTAATTAATTATTAATACAAACAAAATTTTGAAATTGTGAGATCTTACTAAATTCGACATGCACAATTCACTGCAATAAAAATAAGTGGAGGATTCTATTTAAAATAAATTAAAATCGGGGTTATTTGGTTAAAAATTTGGAAAAATAATGTATAACTTCGCAACGTCACAAACTCGAAAAAAAAATATTACAAGGCGAGATAGGGTATTAGTAGATATTTCGATTTAAAATAAAAGATACAGGGTGTTACATTTAAAAAAACAAAGTAAAATGATCTTCAAATTGCCGTAATTTAAAGTTCTGCCAAAAACACCCTGTAGATACAAATTGCTGGTAACATCCAAAATAATATCCACTTTATATTCAGTTAACTCGCTGTATAATATTATTAAGAACAGTTGAAGGAATATATCAATTTGGACGTATTACTTGCGACCTTGCAAATCCAGAAATTAATAGAAAATAAATTATAACTTGGCAACGTCGCAACCGATCCCAAAAATACTTTATGGTTAAATAGAGACCAATGATGGAAACTAGAAGAATTTAAAAAAAGGTATAGTTCCAGATAAAAAAATTAAGTTGATCACTATACTACTTTCCCACAACACCCTGTATATTTCAAAATATTTTTGGAATATGCGTCTTAAGTAACCAAATAACTTTTGTATACCTTGCGAGACATCGAAGAATTACACACTAACTGGACACCCTGTATAAACTATATCACCCAGCATTAGAGCTACACTAATGCTTGATGAATTTGTTTGGTTGTTGTATGGATTTAACACAGCATGTGTCTCAATGAAAACAATGTGTGTACAATTTATAGACTGATCAAAACGCTATTACATTTTTGAGTGGTAATCTATGATATAACCTATATTTGGTCCTTATCTACAGGGTGAGTTTTTACTACCGGCTCGGTCGATAACTCGATTACTATAGAAGATAGCGAAAAAAGTTGTACATAAAAGTTGTAGCCACGGATATGCTACGTGCTCAGAAAATATTCAGATTTATACAGGGTGATCCATAACTACGTGGTGATGCAAACATGCATTTTTTTAAATGAGACACCCTATATATTATTCCAAATTCAAATTCTACTAATAATTTCCGTTATTCCAATATAGGGTACTGTTACATTATACAGGGTATTTCAAAAGTTATGGCCATTTTTATATCCAAATTACGGTACTGTATATCAAAAAGTAATGAATCAAACATTATTTTTTTTACAAGAGATGTTTAGAAATATCCTCCAGTTTTGAAACCCGCTATAAAAGGAATCCGTGACGCATATTTGTATACAGGGTGATGTAGAATGCAAAGTCTAGATTTTCTCTCTTTTTTTAAATGTAACCCCCTATATTTTATTATACCAAACAATTGCTTTTAATATGCTCTTTCATCTTTGTATAGCACTTGTTATGGCTGCATGCATCAGTTTCTGAGAAATTTCGATTTTTCTACAAATTTTAAATATACTTTCTATTTGTTTACTAAAATTTATTTATTTTGAGAAAATACTATCAAATTTTGTTTTTGCTTAACAAACAACTCAAATATAAAGTCATAATAATACTTAATCAAGTCAAAACACAGGAAACAATTTTATAGACGTCATGCATAATTATCAAGCAGGTGTATCAGGGAGGCTATGAAATATCAATCGACACAGTCCAAATAAAACGATTCTTCAGTCTTTCAAACGCATTAGTTTTAGACTGCCTCCGTTCTGGATATTGCTGTTCATAGTTGATACATTCTAGAGGCAAGTCGACAATTTCTCAAAGATTCCGCTAAATATTCTCAAAGGAAAAATTAATTTTCAAAGCTGGTTTTTCACACAGTACGGAATTATCGAGCAGGTTATGAAAACTGTCAATTTTTCAAAGCACACCTGATAAATCTGCTTGATAATTATGCATGACGCCTACAAAATTGTTTCCTCAGCATACTTGACTTTATTATTTCGATGATTTAGAGTTTTGACATCATCAAATAGTATTATGACCTTATAATTTAGTTGTTCGTTAAATAAAAAATCAAATTAGATAGTATTTTCTCAAAATAAATAAATTTCAGTACACAAATAGAAGGTACATTTTAAATTTACCGAGAAATCGAAATATCTCGGAAACTAATGGACGTAGGTACAACAAGTGCTATACAAAGATGAAAGAGCATATTAAAAGAAATTCTTTGGGATAATAAAATATTGGGGGTTACATTTAAAAAAAAAAGAGAAAATTTGGATTTTGCATTCTACATCACCCTGTATACGAATATGGGTCACAAGCTTTTTTTATAGCCCATTTTAAAACTAGGGGATATTTTTAATTTTTTCATGTAAAAAAATAATTTTTGATTTATAACTTTTTGATATACAGTACGTTCATTTGACCGCGATTTGGATATAGAAATTCATAACTTTTGAAATACCCTGTATAATGTAACAAAATCCTATATTGGAATAACGGAAATCATTAGTAGAATTTGATAGTAGAATAATATATAGGGTGTCTCATTTAAAAAAATGCATGTTTGCATCACCACGTAGTTATGGATCACCCTGTATAAATCGAAATATTTTCTGAGCAAGGAGCATATCCGTGGCTACAACTTTTATGTACAACTTTTTTCGCTATCTTTTGCAGTAGTGGAGTTATCGACCGAGCCGGTACTAAAAACTCACCCTGTATATAAATCGATACATCCTGACCTAGACAGAGCCCTACAGTCCGTTACTAGGTTGCGTATCGAACTTTCCGTCCTTTGTGCTTAGACCACCTGAAAACAAAACAAAGCCGCCGCAGCAGCAGCGTTGGCGGCAAGCGTCAGACACGGTTTTCCACACCGTCAGTCAAACAACAAAAAGCTCACAGGTGATCGAGAAACGCTCCAACGACCAACGTTCATCAAAGCGGCTACGGCATCTCTAAACTATTTCTATTTATATGTGGAGCACTCTTTGTACATATCAAAGCATTCTATAATCAGGTCCGATGAAATAGTTGTTTATGCAATAAGTATGTAAATTGGCTTTTTTTACTAATGTGAATATTGTATACGCAATATACATATGGGTAGAGGGAGACACAGAATTTCAATACCATATTACTTCGGCATCTGTCACCAAGAATTAGAAGCCGAGCATTTTGAATTACGCTCTCTCTTTTTGCAGATAACAAAATACTACTATTACCTCCCACACCGATAGGTGAGGGGAGCATTGTGATCGCGAAAATTTTCGATTTTGAGATAATCCACTTTTTGGGCGTTTCATGATGTCTACATAACGAAAATCTACGTCACTCATTTCCGTCGGTCTGTCTGTCTGTCTGTCGCGTTTTTCTACCCTCGTAATCTCAGCAACCGCTGCATGGATCGTGATGAAATTTGGGCAGCGATATGCTGTGGGGTCGTAGTAGGTAATGTTCCTATAATTTTGAAAATCGGTGCATAGGCGGCCGAGTAATTAGCAAAAAATAAAAAAAAAATTATATATTGCTGAAACTCCGTTTTTAGGCGTTTTAGGGGTCCCTGATCATTTTCTACTTTTTTTGGTTGGGGGTGAAATTGGGGTGGTTTGGGGGGAGGGGGGTTGTAAAATTGAAAAATTTGTTGCTTTCATAATAGACTGTCCACTGACCTGTGAAAAAAGAACTGGCGACATAAATAACTTTTTTAGGTCCATCCGAACGTTGCCTTGCCTATTACAGAAAGCAAAGGACTTTGAGAATTTTCTGACGTAAACATACGAGAGTATTGTTTTAGATCGTTTTATATTGTCTAACGAGGAAACTGTTGAATGGATTTTAATGAAATTTTGAAACAGTACTACTACCGTAGTGAAGATGGGAAGCGCGTATGGTTTTTGTAAATCGTGCCAGTGGCGGCGCAGAAATAATAAAAAAACTAAAAATATAGAAACAGCTCAAACTTCGTTTTTAAGCGTTTTAGAAGTTCCTGATCATTTTCTGCGTTTTTTTGGGTGGGGGTGAAATTGGGGTGGTTGGGGGTTGAAAAATTAAAAAAATTCGTGTACTACTAATATAGGCTGTCCACTGACCTGTGAAGGAAGATCTAGCGACACAAATCATCTTTTTAGGTCCATCCGAACATTGAATAGCCTTTTACGGAAACTAAGGGACTTAGAATTTTCTGTATATATACGAGAATTTATCGGTTTAAATCGTTTTGTATTTTGTAACGTGCACATTATTAAATTAATTCTAATGAAATTTTGACACAGTATATTGTTAGCGTGGTGAGAATGGAAAACACGTAAGTTTGTAAAAAATCGTGTCAGTGGCAGCGTAGCCATAATCAAAGAATGAAAAGAATGAAAACAACTCAAATTCGGTTTTTAGATGTTTTAGGGGTTCCTGGTCATTTCCTACCAGTTTTTTGGGTGGGGGTGAAAGTGGGACTGGGGGGTGGGGGGTTGTAGAACTGAGAAGTTTGTAGTATCGATAATAGGGTGTCCATTGACCTGTGAAGGAAAGACCTAGCGGCATAAGACAATTTTGGGGGGGGGGGGGGGGGAGAGATAGTGAAGAAATCAGTTTCATTAATTTTTGAAAAAAGTTATGTTGCCGCACCCTGTATAAGCCGAATGTACCAAGTATACTAGGTTGTTTCCCATCTTGCTTTGGGTTTCTCGGTGGCTTTGATTATCTCAAATCACGATCTACAAACTTTACAAGTCTGCGTTTGTTGCGCCATTACTAAGCCGTATCTAGCACGAAACCGCTGTTTATAGGAAATAGAGGTCTCTAAAGTCTAGACGACAGTGGCGTATATAGAAATCGATTTCGGGGGGGGGGGGATAGCCCATCGGAAAAATTAAAGTTTATTTCATACTGTATAATATTGGCGTATTATAATCCTAACCTAAATATAAAATAACAATGTACTAATATTAGCGAAAATAATTATACAGGGTGGTTCAATAAGCGCGCGGTGCTCTCTAGCGGCTATACCGTTTAAATTAGACGAAAATGTTTTAAATAAAAAACGTTCTTTTCAAATGGTCTACGTTTAGAAAATAATTTCAGAGATGGCAGACTTCCGGATATACCGGAAGTAGGCATCAACTTCCTTATTTTAAATAGAACACCCTGCATACTATTACGGTTTTGAATTCAGCATCGATTTTTAGGTCCAGCTTATTACCATTGTTTATGTCTACGAAGCCTATTTTCGGAGTTATTCGGCTATTTTTTCAAAATTTGACGTTTGTAGTACTTTACAAGAAAAGTTAATATCTCGGAAACTAAACGCGATAGAAAGATGCAGTTTTCGGTTTTGAAACAAGCAAGAAACGTACTTGTGTTTCAGTAAGATCATTTTTCAATAGAACATTAAATTAATAGACTAACAATTTTCAAATTTGAAAAGTTAAAAACGCTAAAAACTTTTTTTTTTCAAATAGGATGCTATGATAAGTTTCACATCGGTGGATGCGAAATTAAATTCTCTTTTACTTTTATCTGGACACCTGTGGTTCTATCTTTGATGTTTTTCAAGATATTTATGGTTTTGTAATTAGAAATTGGAAAAATCGTAGGTGGCGCGGCTCGCAGACGAAACAATGGGCAGGTGTTTTGGTCTCTAATTCTAAAATGTGCTTTCGCTCCATCTTACTATAACCACATTATTCTGAAAAACTCCAGTGGTAAATTTTCCAACAGGTTTTCTAAATTTTCATTTAGAAAATTTTGGAAAACATTCGTTTAACATTAGGTTTTCAATAATACCACCCCAAATGCTTAGACTCCATGCTGGTTGGCAACAAACCTCTCAAAATTTGAAGAAAAAAGCTTCTAACGTTTTTAACTTTTCAAATTTGAAAACTGCTAAGAGTAGATTTAATGTTCTTTTGAAACAATGATCTTACTGAAACACAAGTACATTTCCTGCTTGTTTCAAAACCGAAGACTGCATCTTTCTATCGCGTTTAGTTTCCGAGATATTAACTTTTCTTGTAAAGTACTACAAACGTCAAATTTTGTAAAAATTGCTGAATAACTTCGAAAATAGGCTTCGTAGACATAAACAATGGTTAACAATCTGGACCTAAAAATCGATGTTGAATTCAAAAACGTAATAATATACAGGGTGTTCCATTTAAAATAAGGAAGTTGATGCCTACTTCCGGTATATCCGAAAGTCCACCATCATTGAAATTATTTTGTAAATATAGAGCATTTGAAAATAAAAGTTTTTTATTTAAAACATTTTCGTCTAATTTGAACGGTATGGCCGCTAGAGAGCACCGCGCGCTTATTGGACCACCCTGTATATAACACATATGCATATTAGAAATATAAATTCCTATTTTTATAGATGACAATTATAAATTGAAGCAAAGAAACCAAGATGTACTTCCTAATGAGACATCTATGATCGTTAAAGTTGCCCTATTTGCTTTATTATTAGATTACATTTTGATGTCGCTGCTAATTTTATTCAGTACTATATTTTTTGACAACTACTTCAGCCTCTTCCCAGACGGCAAAACTGAATGCGTGGTTGGTTTCGGGGGGGGGGGGGCGGCCCCCCCCCCCTTATATACGCCACTGCTAGACGATAACAATAGTAACGATTCCCTTTCGTTTTGTGGCCATTGTTCCCGCTGTTCCGACTACGAATTCTCGATAATCTCACGTCAGATCCAGATTCCGATTCGGCAATCCTGCAGACCGTGAGATAATCTGCTTGCGAAAAGCGGGGAACTATTATCTATTTTTGCATAGCGCTAATTATTGCTTCCCACAAGGGAATCGTATATATACAGTCTGCGGGTTTCAAACTACTCACTTCCGTTGCTATTTTTTGTTTTCGTGAATAATTGCGGAATGCTAAAGTGCATGGAAGCGGGGTTGGAACAGCTTTCCAATGGTCGGGAAATGCTTAAAAGTGTGCTTATTCCTGTAAAGTTTTTTGATTTCTACTCTAAATAGCTATACTTTTCTAACTGCATTGGCATGTCCAAACCTTATTGAATTAATAAGGACCAGAGGCTGTCCAGCACGGAATGTGGCTGGTGCATAGGCCACACGATGGGCCCTTTTGCGCCTCTATCCGCGCTAGTTCCTAAGACCTGCCCTTTCGTCAAAGGCAAGTACATTCTTAAGTCCTATCCGTTTTATCTGTATTGGTTCCAAGGTTCTTGAGCCCAGCATAGTCTGCCTATGATAACCCAGGGTTTCACAGCGACACAAGATGTGTGCCGAGGATGCTTCCTCTTCACCACACCACGTGCACGTTGGGTCGTTGACCACCCTTATCACGAACAAGTGACGCCTGAAGGTGTTGTGACCCGTTAATAGGCCTACTAGCAATCTCAAGTTACTCCTATCCAGAGAGACAAAATCGTCCTATTCTCTCTGCAGGCCCTGCTAATAGTTCCCGAGCCTGACGGAGATGACCAGAGATGTTGTTCCATCTCAGAGAGTGTTGATTCCGGATCCACTCTCCAGTTGTTTTCCTAATCAAGTTTGCAGATAGTCCTAAGGCTGGTTCCGGGCCCACAAAACTGTTGCCGGATCCCATCCTAGCCAGATGATCCGCCATTTCGTTACCCTTTACCCCAGCGTGCCCAGGTACTCACATCAGTGATACCTTGTGTTTAGCTGAGATGTCGTCAAGAGCCCTCCTGCACTCCAGGACCAGTCCCGACGTTATTTTCCAAGCACTCAGTGCTTTGATGGCTGCCTGACTGTCAGAGCAGATAGTAATCCGCCTCCTAGACCCGTCAAACTTTATTAGTTCTACAAGTATTTGCTCTTTGCCGCTTTGTACTAGGCGCATATAAAAATATCTCTCAACAATCAACCAATTTTATTCTCTAAAACACTAGAAAAAATATCTTATATCCTCCAAACAGGCACAAAATAGTGTCGCGGGGTTCCCTGAATTTGCTAAGACTTTTTTTTAAACTTTGGATAACTAATTAATGTAACAAGTACTGAGACGCGGTGGACTGTTCTATATAATCCTGAGAAGGTTATTAATTAGCAGAAGATTTTGTTTCCTGGATACATCCCTCTTTCTCAAAAGTCTGACGATAGAAAATCTTAAAATTCAAAAAAAGCTAGAATAGAGAAGGCAAAACAATGTGATTTAATCAGCGAAGATAGTGAGTACAGAACTAGTGTATTTTCTCAGCTTTCTCAGTGTAGCAAGTGAAATTATCTGGATCTCATCCAGGAAAAAGTCCGCAAACCAAACGGTTTGTTTTTATTACGTTATCTGCTCATGGGATAAACAATATGATGCTACGATACCAATGTATTACTGGCTCTCATTCTGGATTTATCAATAATGCAGAAGCAAGAATACATTTTACATGCAAGAGAATGTCTCGGTAAGAACCGAATTACAATGTAAGTTTTCAACAAACTAAAGCTGCTTCCTAGCATACAATAGCCTGCATCGATTCAATAATTTGCATTTTTCTCGAAAATGGTTAGCCCTATCGAGATGTACCAAGAGACCATTTTTACGTAGAAATCTCTGAAATACCATATTCTCAAATCAAAAAATTACCATTTAGAAAATGGGGCTATTTTTACCCTGAACTCCTCCCGTATGATACGCCTCTGATAAAAATTATGAAATTCTGAATTCAGAATCAGATTCACCGTCAAAAGTTTACCTATCGTACCTAATTTCGTAATTCTGTTATGAATGGTTTCGAGAATATCGAGGAAAAACCGTCTTCAGGGTGCCCGCTGCAAAGGAGCGTAGCTCCCTTAGGAAGCATATCCGGAGCCATGTTCATATGACATTTTCTTTCTATTTTTCGGAGTACTATTCGTGGTTAAAGTTTGTTAACATACTTAATTAACACCCTGTATATTTCCTCTTAGTATTTAAACTGAGTTGGGGTTAAGTATTCTAAATTCTAACTACTAAAAGGGAATATCACTCTTTACATCCAATTACACAAAAAAATGAAGGCAAATAATTTTAAGTGTAATATGACTTTGAAAAGCCCTACAACTGAATGCAAAAATAACTAATCCAGGTATCCGTTAAACCAGGACGAGGTTATAGGAAGAAAATATACCGATAGCAAAATAGTCTCCAGTGTAAATATGTATCCGCCTCAAGACACCTATAAATCAACTCATGATACGGTTCGTACCTGCATGCATCAATAATTGTACAAGAGGCTTTGCATGGCGATATGCATTCTGTGTCGCACTGGGGAGAGCAGAATGCGAGCAGATTCATAGGTGCAGAGCTGATGGATTTACTTCCCACACCGATAGGTGAGGGGAGTATTGTGATCGCGAAAATTTCCGATTTTGAGATAACACGCTTTTTGTCCGTTTTACACAGAAAAAAATACTGTTGCGTTTCCGATCAATTGTTAGTATTTGGATGTTTTTCCATCACTTTAAATATATTTACATTTGTTTCAAATCCATGTCATTGAAAGAATTCAATCCTTATTTTCGAAGTAATCACAGGTACGCCAATAAATTCAAAATAATTTTATATTCGTTATAACGGTATATATAATCCTTCTAATACCAGTATTGACATATAATGCAATCATAATATCCTTTTGTTTTCGAAATTTACCGTATGCTTCATTTAAGCAAAGCATACAATCTATTCAATGTACAAAAATTATTACTGCAACAGCGTAATAATTCATCTGATAAAAATTAATTTTGTTTCAATGACCCTTGGCGTTCGCTCAACTATAGTCAGTATTTGGCGGGATTGATGTCCCGATTCAATGACAGTAAGAATAAAGAACAGGGGGATAATCTCAGTGCTACTATCGCCGCGAACTCGTCAACATGCGTATTTCATCTGCAAATGTGTGATTTAAATGTGTCCAGTTATATATTAAATGGAGGACCTACTGAGAAATTGGGGCTTAGAAGAGCTAACACCCACATTTGAATGTAGGTATCTAGATCAGTCAGACAGTTATATTTCAGGTAATAATGCAACAACTGGTGCAAACGAATCAATCAGCTGTCCTCGCAATAAAATCTGTTGGTCCAAGGAAAAAAAGTAATTTAGAATCAATTAACAAACACAGATTCGATTCAACGACAGGCTGCGATTGAATTATTCATTGGACTCCAATGACATCTTGTAGTTGAATCGACAATACGATATAATTCGCTACCAACTATACACTTCTCATTGGAGAAAACGTCGCTGTATTTAAGGAATGCTGAGTGTAACGTCCTGTTGAATCCAACCGTAAGTTTTTCACAAAACAACAGATTTTTCTGTGTGTATGATACCTACATAACGCAAATCCACATCACTCATTTCCGTCGGTCTGTCTGTTTGTCGGTCTGTCTGTCTGTTGGGGTTTTTCGAGCCTCGTAATCTCAGCTACCGCTGCATGGGTTTTGATAAGATTTGGGGTCGTAGTAAGTAATTCTGCTATAATTTTGAAAATAGATGCATGGGCGGCGGAGTAATTTGCAAAAAACGAAAAAATTAAAATATTCCCCAAACTTCGTTTGTAGGCGTTTTAGGTGTTCCTGATCATTTTCTACTTCTTCTTTGGGCGGTGCAGATGTAAAATTAAAAAATTTGTTGTATTCATAATAGTCTGTCCACTGACCTGTGAAGGAAGACCTAGCGACATAAATAGCTTTTTTAGGTCCATCCTAATATTGCCTTGTCTATTACATAAATCAAAGTACAGACTTTTTTTGATGTAAACGTAACGGGTATAACTTTAGATCGTTCTGTATTGTGTAATGTAGAAACTGTTGAATTTTTTTTAATGAAATTTTGAAACAGTATCCTGATCATTTTCTACTTTTTCTGGGTGGGGGTGAAATTGGGTGGTTGGGGAGTGGGGGATTGAAAAACTAAAAAAATCCTTGTATGCATAATAGACTGTATGATTTTCATACTGATAAATTATGCAAAATGTATTATTTTTCTGAGCGGAAACAATGAGAAATAAAAATGACAAAGTTGAAGTTATCGTAGTTCTCATCCAACTGTGATTGTTTTACTACTACTGATTTTTACTTTCCACGCCAGGAGATAGAAGAATACTGTATTCGTGAAAGATGTATCGGATTTACTTCACGAAAAGCCTTGTCACTCAGTTTCGTCGGTTGTCTGTCGGGAAACTTTTAGCTCGAAATTCGGAAGGTACTGCATCAAAGCTGCAAAAATGGCTGAAAGACCATAAAAACTTCAGACGACACCTCATGAAATGAAGTTGCTACAACAACCCCCTCATCCCCAACAACCTCTACTTCAAAATCTTAAGTGAGACCATACTTGTGATACATCATTTTGAAGGCAATTCATTGACAAATACAACAGTGTAATCGAATTGAGGATCGATTCCATATTATTGAATTTAATGAAAGATATGGTGATTATCAAATAATAGCCTTTATTAAAGCATACAGAGATGTACCTCAGTTCACTAAAATGGTGCTCTTCCACTCAACCATATGTAGAAGTATTATTTTCATTACCTGAAATATTATCGTAAGAAAGGTTCCAAATGGGACTCATTTTGTTCCATACAGACGTACAGGTGATATTCAAAAAGACTTCGCGACAAAAAAACTACTTTGATCATCTCGAAATAACCGTAAACCCCATAATTACTCAGCAGCAGCATATAGAACCCGCGCTCTCTGGTGGCCAAGCAAACGCGCCGTGGCATCCCACCAAGAAATCTACTGCTGCTCAGCAGCGATTTCCTTGGTTTGCCGTTACCTTCGGGCACCAGATGGCGCACCGGAAGAACCTTTCTGTCGCCTGCTATTCGAAGATTCTTACAAATCGGGTAAAAACTTCGAACATTAAAGGTATATTGGAAGGGTAAAAGTGCTGGTGAAACATGCCTCCTAAAAACCATCACAAAAAATTACCTTGTCTAAATAAATACCTATTTCCCAAATACTTTTGAATTTACGACAAAAATGAAAATTGTAAATATGCAGCGTTAAAACATATTTATTGAACTACTACTCCTGCTTAAGGGTCTAGGGTATAGCGCGCGAAATTGAGAGTCCAAGAAAAGACGTATTCCCGTGTTAGCAAGGAGACGTGGCCGCCTGTTCCCTTTCTCCAGTGTGTGTGTCTAAGATGAGGGGCGATAAGTCCAAAAAGACAAAGGTAAGGTCAAAAGGTCCAAAGGTCACCATAAAAATGAATTTCGCATTTCCAAGCTCCTGACGTCACCTTTAAACCTACAGTAACGACTCAAAGAGCAAATTGAAGAAGGAAGCTTGCGCTTGTGCAACTATTTAGCCTTTTTTGATATCGTGTTTGGTTGTTATATTACAGGCATTTATAGAATGCTTGATTTTGCATTGCGAGTTCTTTGCACATTAAAAAACTTTTTTGAGAAAATCGAAAACAGTTGTCATTCATTAAGGTCTTAACTATCGCCTTCTGAAATATTATATGTGTAGTGTAGTGTAGTGTAGCCTCACAGATCAACGCTGATATCAAAACAATTGTCGAGTGGGGATTAGCAAATAAAGTACAGTTCAACGTACAAAAAACTCGGGCAACAACACTTACAAAGAAGTCTCACGATGGCTTACCAACCGTGGAAATGGAGGGTCACCCCATAGTCGAATAACCTTCTGTCAAGCTTTTTGGAATCAACATCAACAATAACATGTCCTGGCACGACCACGTCGTCAGTATTGCTAAAACGGCATCCCAGAAGCTTGGAGTTTTGTTCCGCTGTAGGAAGTTGTATACACCAGAGCAACTGCTGCTGCTCTACAAGGCACAGATCCGACCATCGCTGGAGTATTGCTCCCATGTGTGGGAATGCACTCCGAAGCACTCTCTAAAGCTTCTGGGCACTATCCAGAAAAGACCGATTAGACTAATCAATACGCCAAACCTCACAAAGGACCTCCATAGCCTGGAACATCGAAGGAGGGTGGCTGACCTATCCCTGTTTTACAGATACTATCACGGAAGATGTTCGATTGAGCTCTCTCAGATAATAACACCACAGGCCGTCCGAACCAGGAAAACTAAAGAAGCTCTGCGAACGCATCCTTACTAGGTCGAGGTCCTTACTCCCCGAACTAGTCTCCTCCAGCATTCCTTCTTTTGGAGAACTTCGACGCTATGGAATCAGCTGCCGGGGAATTTGTTTCCCGACGGCTACAACCTGCAGCGTTTCAAATCTAACGTGAACCGATACTTATCCTGTCGCAGTGCTTCTACAGCGCCATAGGACTTAAGCCTTTGCGGGAGGCCGACCATAAAAAAAAATTAAAAAAAAAGTTAAAATAGAGTGTGTTATGCGAGAAATTGTGAGTCCGTGTTTTACATGGCAAATACGTATGTATAAATGTGTGTATCCAGGCCTCTTAATAGCAGTCAGCTCTCGGATTAGCAAATGCGAACCGGAATACGTGCCGTGTAACACCATTATCCGAGAGTTATTCCTTCGTTCCGTAAATCAAGACTGCTCTGCAATTGCCGCTAGGAGAGCAAATACGAGAGGAAGCTTTTGAGAAAATCTTGCAGTCGAGAATTATTAAAACAGTTAAAATCGTTGACGGCTTGGTTGGTTCCTTTACTGTAATACTTAATCAGATGTCACATTTTGTTAGTCATGTGAATCTTTGTATACCTGTGTGTGATCTGAGATTGTGTCAGCGGACACACGATATTGTTTTTTATAAAGTGCCATCTTCAGGAATAAGGTGCATTTCACATTGAATGAAAATCCACGTGAATTGAGGTTTTGAATTAAGTACTTTTTATGTGATAAATGGAAAGATCATATATAAGTTTAAAGTGTTTTTGTTTTCTTTTTTTCCGCAATAATTCAAAAGTTATATCAAAATAAAAATGGGTTTTTGAATCGAGTAGGTACCGAAAACACGCCGACGGCTCCCGAACCCGTGTGACGTCACAATGGCGGTAAGGATGCCCCTTTGACCAAGTACCGAATCAAATATGTTTCGTTGAAAAGATCTCCTCACTCGAAGGATAGCCCAGTGGTTAGAGAGTTTGCTAGTGGATCTCAGGGTCTTTGGATCGAAACCCAGGCCTTCCAACTTTTTTTTTTAGTTTTTTTTATCAAAAATTTTATTAATGTGCTTTTTGCATTTGTTACGCACATTTTTTCTACGATCAACATATAAATATGGGTTTGAATCAAATTTTGTTAGACATATTACTTGAATTGCACTGTGCAAAAACAAGTACAAGAGGCGGTGGACAATTCAAAAAATCAGTGGAAATGTCGGAAATGAGGTTTATCCGTCAATATCAATCGCCATTATTTTTTTTAATGTAATAGTTGGTTAATAAAACAAAATCCCTTCATCCATTCAATTCATTCATTTTTTAGTTTTCTAATATAAAAAAAGTAACTCAAACTCGTAATCACATTCTGTTTATCACTTGGTATTATTATTTATTTAACTTTGGGCAATGAAGCTTAACAATATTAAAATTTCATAAAAATTCAACAAGCACTGTGCAGTGCAAGTAATATGTCTAACAAAATTTTATTTGACAGATGAAATGCACAAGCCCAGATTTACATTTCTTATTTTGTAACTCGCTTATTTTTCAATTTTCTGGAAAAATGTATTTGAATAAGTTGTTCATTTGAACGACTTGTACAAAAATACGTTGATGGCATACTTGGCGTGTTATGATGATACATTTTGTTCTTAGTTTGTCAAGTTAGTCTTTAATTCTAGTATCCTCTCTATATACTCCAGAGGTTGCTTTGAGCCCCCCTACAGATTTGTGACCGCCTTTAGGGACAATTTCTCACCCCAAGGACAAGAAGGTGTCCTGACTCTTCTCAACTCGTCCACCCAAAGCCGTTGGTTGGGAAGAGGTTACTGTTTATACCGACAGTAGTTCGGTTCCTTTTAGCCGCGTTTTACGACACGTAGGATATACGATGGGAGATATTCTAACCCGCCCCCACACGGGATGTGACTCACGTATCTTTGCAAGAATACTTCTGGGACTCACTCCGTGTTTTTTTATAGACATCCTTGGTATCATTGACAAATCATATATATAACAAAGTCTGATTCCCTTTCAACTTTTCCCAACCAATCGAGACGTGAATGCAACGGCAAAAATAGAGCGATCGGTCCTCCGATCAAGTCGACACCCCTGTTGCGGGAACGATCCAAGCGAGGGGCACTAATTAACCACCTGCAATTTCCGCGCTTTTTCACGGTACATCCACCCCGAGACCGTCCAGGTGTATCGGGATTGCCATCGTACACAACACAAATCTAATTATTTTTCCGACGGGTTGCACTTTTCGCGCTTCATCTGTTTGCGTTGGTATGAAAAGGTTGCTACTCTCATTTCACATATATCGGAATTTCTACATATCAGACAGGTGTGCAGAGCTGTATAGAAGAGAGGCGGGGGGATTTAAAAAACACTTTCCAACGCTGCACTTTGTTCGTAAATACACACATACACACACCACAAAAGATGTCGATACTGTAGTGAGCAACTGGTCACTGTCAAAACCGATACCAAATTTAGAAATAGCCAAAATGATCAAGACGTCTAGTGGTGAAATTTAGAACCCAATGTTGTATGTGTGCCCATGGTAACCAGATTCTTTTAGCATGCATGTGTACCAACTCAGAGAGAATGAAATCAAAACACAGAAATGTTATGATGTGGTTTTTTTATTATTTGTTTGTTAACATTTGTTTTGTATTTATTAATCATGAGTGCTGAGTGTTTATGTTATGATTTTATTACTTGATTCTTGTATTTATCAAATCATGAGTGCTTTGTATTTCATATATTTTACTGGTGAAGTATTTATATTGATATGTTAAAATATACGATTCAAAAATGTCTTAATAATAGTGGTAAACTGGCTCTTGTCTTTGATATTGTATAATAAAGAAAAGGTTACAAACATTCACAGTCTAAATGATAATAATAATAATACAAGGTGGGCTGGGTCTCTGTTCAACGTCAAATAGAGAAATATAGGTAGGATGTGGAAAAATGTAAAATATCAACATATATGAATAAATAAACAAAACGAGCTAGATGGCTGGGTAGCGGCAAATAAACAGCAAAGTGTACTCTTAAAACTCTATTTCCAAGCTTTCGGGATCATTTGATGCCTTCTTCAGGGCTACAAAGACAATTTAGCAATCAGCAACATTTGAATAATAAGGTTGAAAAATTTTTACTTACAACAGTTTGTGAGGATGTTGCTGGATGATGTTATAATAAAAGAAGCCAGGAAAGCAAGTATCGACACATATCTTGTATGAATCACGTTAACTAACACACAGGAATTTTACCAAACGGTACAAAAATTACAGTTAAAGATTAAAAAATTTGTAAAATATTTAAAATGTCCGTTCGAAATTTTTCATAGCCGGCATATTACGTCTTTATCGAAACGGCCAAGCACACGTGTCTCAGCGGAAATGAAAGAGAGAATGTATTCATTTTTCGTTAATGTCATTCGTCATTAATTGACTCATGCGCCAGTGATTCAAAAGGAATAATTTTTGTATATATAATTTGAATCACCCCATTCTTCTTTGTGTTTGTTACCAGATACGAAAAATAACACTGAAAAAGCTTTAGATTGATACGATACTCAGCTAGTTATTTATTTTCAGAATTAAAGCATTTCAATTGACAAACATCAACACAAGTGTACTCCACAAAAATGCTTCCTGTTTCGCTCCGGAATCAACTGTTGTTACATTCATGTATTTTAGAGGGACATCGAAATTGAAACAGGCACAAATATTTGCTCTGAGCATACACATTTTATTTGAACAGCAACTGCGGATGTTATGTTTGTGTGTTTTGAATTATACAACCCCTATCAAGCATATGGGAATTTGTTGACTATTCCATAGTAATGGTGGATGGAATGATATGTCTGGAAAGAGCTTAATTTACATGAATCATATGGAATGGGCCTATTAAGTTTGCTCCGATAAAGAAAGCTAGTATTCGCCGGCTTCGATTCGGTCCAACGGCATCACTATTTCAAAATTTTCTGGACTGTCCTTAGATATACAGGGTGTGTCAAGCTTAACACCTCGTACTGCAGATGACAGTACGCTGCATGCGGGCATTACGAGCAATAGACCGATCTCTGTGGTCGAGCTGGAACGCAGAAGACTGGCAGTGGCAGCTTCAATTTCAAAGGATCTCGATACCATTACCGCTTGGGGGCTTACGAATATGGTTAAATTTAATGCCTCCAAGACCCAGTATTGTACGCTATCAAACAAGAAGTGCCCAAGCCAACACCAGGTTCTAATGAACAACCAGGCTCTGCCACGGAGTCACTCATTCAAGCTGTTCGGAGTCAACATTACAGAAAACCTGATCTGGCACGAACACATCGCGTCAATTGCAACAGCTGCTGGTAAAAAGCTTGGGTACCTATTTAGAGCCAGAAAGCATTTCTCACCACGTAACCTCCTCACGCTATATAAAGCCCAGAAAAGACCTTGCCTGGAGTATTGATCTCATGTCTAGGGTGCTGCTGCCCCTACTACCCTGTCTATACTAGATGCCGTCCAGAGAAGGGCAATTCGACTAATTGGCGATCCGGCCTTAACGCGCCACCTTCAGTCACTTTCTCATCGGCGTGCTGTTGGTGACCTCTCACTCTTCTACCGATATTCCAACGGAATCTGCTCCTCTGAGCTATCTTCTATCGTTCCGCCGCTCACTGCTCCTATCAGATGTACCCGTGCGACCGCTGTATCTCATCCTAATACGGTCGTTCTTCATACATCAAGAACTGAGCGATACAACAGCACATATTGTATTCCCAGGGTGTCCAAGGCTTGGAATAGACTGCCAGAAGATGTATTTATTGGGCCTGCGGGTATTGGCCCATTCAAATCTCGCGTTAACAAACTTCCCCTAACATAACCCTTTCACAGCAGCCGCGGTACTCTGGTACATAGGCTCTGCCTGCGCGGTCTGCTCAGTTATATATAAAAAAAACTCTTGGCGCCAAATGATATGACTTTTCAGGGAAATAACTCCACGAGTATATTTAGGTCAAGTAGGGAGTACATTTCAAAAATAATCTCTTTTATATAGGGTGTCTAATAAAAGCGTGACATCCAAGTTATGTTTTTTAAATGGTATATCCAGTATATTAATTACTGTATATTTATATTGCTGAGTGAATCATAGTGTAACTTTCTGTATCACACATGGAACTCAAAGCGAATTGTTTCGAAGCAAATTACCATTCTTGGTATGAGCAGATATAAGAAAAAATGGAATATCGCAGCAATTATAAAACTTAGAGGGTTGTAACTTTTTCGTGTCACCAACCCTGGAATGCGCCAGCTTAAGGGGCTTGGATACACACATTTACACATACGTATTTGCCATGTAAAACACGGACTCACAATTTCTCGCATAACTTACTCTATTTTCAAACTACATATATAGTATTTCAGAAGGCGATAGTTAAGACCTTAATGAATGACAACTATTTTCGATTTTCCCAAAATAGTTTTTTAATGTGCAAAAAAACTCGCAATGCAAAATCACACATTCTATAAATGCCTGTAATTTAACAACCAAACACGATATCAAAAAGGATAAATAGTTGCACAAGCGCAAGCTTTCTTCTTCAATTTGCTCTTTGAGTCATTACTGTAAGTTTAAAGGTAACGTCAGGAGCTTGGAAATGCGAAATTCATTTTTATGATGACCTTTGGACCTTACCTTTGGACCTATTGACCTTACCTTTGGATTTTTGGACTTATCTCCCCTCATCTTAGTCACACACACTGGAGAAAGGGAACAGGCGGCCACGCCTCCTCGTTAACACGGGAATAAGCCTTTTCTTGGATTCTCAATTTCGCCCGCTATAACCCTAGACCCTTAATAGTCAAATTACGTCACATATGTACTCATAGTGAGACATGTAGCTAAAGTGTGGTACATTTCTACCTCTAGGAGGGATAACAAGCTTTTTTCTATAGCATACAGTGTATAGCAAAAAAGTTATGACGGATTCAATAGAGATGGAAGCCCGTATGTAGCGTTATATATTATGTGGCACTATGCAATGTACTTTTTTCTATGTCACCCTGTAGATCAATGATATTTACCAGACAATATATCATGCACATCAGTTCTCAAGTTACTTTTTGAACAAAAGTACTTATAGTATGTCATTAGCTAACTGAACCTAAACGTTCAATTACACATGTCCTAAACACTGAAGGTAACCGATCTTATCATCTGTACCATTGCCACACGAGCCGGCATTATAATAATAAAAGGCAATATTACAGGTAATATAGTGGAAAAATGCCACGCCATTACAGCAATTACTACTATCGTCATGGATTGCAATTAAATCGCGTAAGTGCACTTTAAAACCATTATAATTACAACTAATCAATGATAACATAGTAATCGTCGTCATAGACGTTTTACGGCAGTTTGAAGATTTATTACAATTGATTTGAAGAAAAAATAACACTTCAACCTAAGAGTCCATGACCGACGGGTGGTCTGACGACCCTCAACACGTAATGTCAATAAAGAAAAAATGGAGTCAAGTTGATTGACTCAGTACTTCCCACACATTACAGTGATACCAGTGTATTATTGTCCCATAGCATAAAGATTTAGTCTGAGATCCCCTTGCAACAAAATCATCGCCAGTACCCCCCCCCCCCCCAAATTATTGTCATATGCCGCTAGGTCTTTCCTGCGCAGGTCAATGAACAGCCTATTATCAATAATACAAACTTTTGTATTGAATTTCACCTCTTCAGCTGTGGCAGTTTTGGAAAAATTTAAGCGTTCCGGTACCGTTTACTGAAAAAGCGGTGTTGCCGTATCTCATTAATTAATACAAACAAAATTTTGAAATTGTGAGATCTTACTAAATTCGACATGCGCAATTCATTGCAATAAAAATAAGTAGGGGATTCTATTTAAAATAAATTAAAATCGGGGATACTTGTTTAAAAATTTGGGAAAATAATTTATAACTTGGCAACGTCGAAAACGCGAAAAAAAATATTACAAGGCGAGATAGAGTATTTGTAGATATTTCGATTTAAAATAAAAAAGACAGGGTGTTACTTTTAAAAAAAACAAAGTAAAACGACCTTTAAGTTGCCGGAATTTAAAATTCTGCCAAAAACACCCTGTAGATACAAATTGCTGGTAGCATCCAGATTAATATCCGCTTAATATTTAAGTAACTCGCTGTGTAATATTATTGAGAAAAGTTACAGGAATATATCAATTTGGACGTATTACTTGCGACCTTGCAAATGCGGAAATTAATAGAAAATAAATTATTACTTGGCAACGTCGCAAAATATTCCAAAAATATTTTAGGGTTGAATAGAGATCAATGATGGACACTAGAAGAACTTGAGAGAAAGTTATAGTTCCATATAAAAAAATCAAGTTGATCTCTATCCTACTTTCCCGCAACACCCTGTATATTTCAAAACATTTTTAGGATATGCATCTCAAGTAACCAAATAACTTTTGTATTTGAGATTTTCTTCTATCAGCTATACCTTGCGAGATATCGAAGAATTACACACTAAATGGACAGCCTGTATACATCGGAAAAAATTCTAAGTCCTTTAGTTTCTGTAATAGGCATAAGGCAATGTTCGGATAGACCTAAAAAAGTTATTTATGTCGCTAGGTCTTCCTTCATAGGTCAGTGGGTAGTCTATTATGAATACAACAAATTTTTCAATTTTACAACCCCCCAACCCCCAACCACCCCAATTTCACCCCCACCAAAAAAAAAGTAGAAAATGATCAGGGACCCCTAAAACGCCTAAAAACGAAGTTTCAGCAATATTTAATTTTTTTTGTTTTTTGCTAATTACTCCGCCGCCTATGCACCGATTTTCAAAATTATACGAACATTACCTACTACGAGCCCACAGCATACCGCTGCCCAAATTTCATCACAATCCATGCAGCGGTTACTGAGATTACGACGTTAGAAAAACACCAACAGACAGACAGACCGACCGACAGACCGACGGAAATGAGTGACGTGGATTTTCGTTATGTAGATATCATAACATGCCCAAAAAGCGTATTATCTCGAAATCGAAAATTTTCGCGATCACAATACTCCCCTCACCTAGCGGTGTGGGAAGTAAAATTAAAAAAAATATAGTGGAAACATCCTACCAGGTCTTTTACCGAGAATGGCATTAAATAGAATGACCACAGACACTGTGGTATGATTATTGGTGACAGAGCAAAACGTTTTTGTTTCTTGAATGAATGAATAAGGACCAGAGGCTATCCAGCACGGAATGTGGCTGGTGCATAGGCCACACGATGGGCCCTTTTGCGCCTCTATCCGCGCTGGTTCCTAAGACCTGCCCTTTTGGCAAAGGAAAGTACATTCTTAGGTCCTGTCCGTTTTATCTCTATTGGTTCCAAGGTTCTTGAACCCAGCATAGTCTGTGATAACCCAGGGTTTCACAGCGACACAAGATGTGTGCCGAGGATTCTTCCTCTTCACCACCCCACGTGCACGTTGGGTCGTTGACCACCCTCATCACGAACAAGTGACGCCTGAAGGTGTTGTGACCCGTTAATAGGCCTTCTAGCAATCTCAAGTTACTCCTATCCAGAGAGAGACAAAATCGTCCTATTCTCTCTGCAGGCCCTGCTAATAGTTCCCGAGCTTGACGGAGGTGACCAGAGATGTTGTTCCATCTCAGAGAGTGTTGATTCTGGATCCACTCTCCAGTTGTTTTCCTAATCAAGTTTGCAGATAGTCCTAAAGCTGGTTCCGGGCCCACAAAACTGTTGTCGGATCGCATCCTAGCCAGATGATCCGTCATTTCGTTACCGTTTACCCCAGCGTGCCCAGGTACCCACATCAGTGATACCTTGTGTTTAGCTGAGATGTCGTCAAGAGCCCTCCTGCACTCCAGTTTTTACACCACAGACATTGTGGTAAGATTATTGGTGACAGAGCAAAAAGTTTTTGTTTTTTACTGTTTTTAAAACATGCAAATAATGTATTATTAGAAGCTTCAGAGAAGTGTGTTCTCGATAAATAATCAAACATTGGTTTCAAAGACCTATTCATAAACAAATAATCCATCACTTACCGTATCATACTTTTTGCTGTAGTGCAAGTATCTTACCTGGAAAAAACAAAAAAAATAGATTAGTTCTCAAGCAGCAAACTAATATGTACTTGGATAACAGCCTTGATGATTTCTGATACATACGATTGGCGCCAGTAATAGTAGGCAGCCAAAGATCATATCGGTTCATATGGTCTGTCATTAGTGAAGCCCAACAGCCTACCTTTGGAATAAGTTTTTTACTTCCCACACCGATAGGTGAGGGGAGTATTGTGATCGCGAAAATTTTCGATTTTGACATAATACACTTTTTGGGCGTTTTATGATGGCTACATAACGAAAATCCACGTCACTCATTTCCGTCGGTCTGTCTGTCTGTCTGGTCTGTCTGTCTGTCTGTCTGTTGCGTTTTTCTACCCTCGTAATCTCACTAACCGCTGCATGGATTGAGATGAAATTTTGGCAGCGTTATGCTGTGGGGTCGTAGTAGGTAATGTTCCTATAACTTTGAAAATCGTTATACGAGGGGCGGAGTATTATCAAAAAACCAAAAATTTCAAATATGCCTCAAACTTCGTTTTTAAGCGTTTTAGGGGTTCTTGATCATTTTCTACTTTTTCTTGGGTGGGGGTGAATTTGGGGTGGTTGGGGGGTGGGGGGTTGTAATACTGAAAAATTTGTTGTATTCGTAATGGGCTGTACATTGATATGTGAATGAAAAATCTAGCGGCATGATACACTTTTTTAGGTCCATCCGAACGTTGCATTCTTATTATAGAAACCACGGGACTTAGAATTTGTGATGTATACATACGAGTATTGTTTTAGATCGTTCGATATCGCGTAACGCGAAAATTGTTCAATTGATTTTAATGAAATATTGACATAGTATTACTCCCAAGGCGAGGATGGAAAACGCGTATGTTTTGGGGTCAGTGTCGGCGCGGCAATAATTAAAAAAACTAAAAATATAAAAACAGCTCAAACTTTGTTTTTAGGCGTTTTTAGGGTTTCTGATAATTTTCTACGTTTTTTTTTTTGGGTGAGGTTGAATTTGGGGTGGTCGGAGCTTAGGGGGTTGTAAAACTGAAAAATTTGTTGCACTCATAATGGATTGTCCATTGATCTTTGTATGAAAAACCTAGCAGCTAATACACTTTTTACGTGCATCCGAACATTGCCTTGCTTATTATAAAAACCAAGGGACTTAGAATTTGTGATGTACATACATACGAGTATTGTTTTAGATCGTTCTATATTGCGTAACGCTAAAACTATTGAATTGATTTTAATTAAATTTTGACACAGTATTACTACCGCAGCGAGGATGGAAAACGCGTATGTTTTGGAAAAATAGTGACAGCAGAAGAAAAACCTAGCGGCATATTACACTTAGGTCCATCCGAACATTGGCTTGCCTATTACAGAAACCAATTTTGTAATCTGTACATACGAGTTTTGCTTTACTTCGTTCTATGTATATTGCGTAAAGCGAAAATTATTGAATTGATTTTAATAAAATTTTGACACAGAATTTATTACCGCTGCGAGAATGGAAAACGACTCTGTTTTTGAAAAATCGTGTCAGTGGCGGCGCAGCAATAATAAAGAGACCGAAAACATAAAATCAGCTCAAACTTCGTTTTTGGACGGGTTGGAGGCTCTTGATCGTTTCGCATCGTCCAGTTCTAGCATGCAGAAAAAACTGTGGCGCCCTAGGTCCTAAGGAGGGAGACGCAAGAAACTATTCACGAGGGTTTTTGTGTTAGATGTTGTTTCTGTGGGCGGATGGGCGATAATTTAGTTGCAAGGGGATTTTAGACTATAGCTTCATGCAATGGGAAATAATAAAATGGTATCACCATTATGTGTGGGAAGTACTGAGTCAATCAACTTGACTCAATTTTTTTTCTTTTAATCAGTGGTTTTCGATAAATCCGTGGTAAAAACTTCTGAAACGAACACCCTGATATGGTTTTACCCTCGGTCTTACCCTACCCGAGTATACATTGCCTAATAAACCTCAAATGTTTTCCTATAAGCAAGGTCATTAGATATAAAACAGACAGATAGTTCATTAAAACGCTCAAGTTAAAATAAATCTCAAGTTTTAAACTTAGGCCCGGTCGTACAGTCTCATTTCAAGCACAGTTCAAGGTTGAACTCAGTTCAAATATGGAAGTCCAGTTGTACAAGGTCAGTTCAACTCTAAGCTCGGTTCACTGATTTATATTTTTAAGGTTCAGCTGAGCGCTCGAATTCGGGCGCTTAAACCGAGTTTTAAGGACCTAATGTGTTGTAACCTAATTTAATAATTTGATTTAGATAAAATTTTGCAAAATCATTTGTAGTAAATTAAAGTATGTAATGGCTCAGCAGCTCAGAGTAAATCTCCTGGAACTAACAGATGATGAAGACTTCGTTGAAGCAGTAGAAATATTAAGAAACGCAAGAAGGCGTCAAAAAATACAGAGATAGAGTTGATCATTTTTTGGTGTGGAATGACGATGAATTCATTCAAAGGTTTCGACTTTCTGAACAAGGTGTTCGATTTGTTATAAACCAGGTTAAAGCACAAATAAAGTCTCCAACAGAATGTAATTTTTTGTTCATGTAATGAATCAAATGTATTTTGTGATCCTATTATTTTTCAGGAACTGTGCTGTAACTGCTGAACAAATGGTTCTTGTCACATTGAGGTATTATGCGACTGGAAACTTTCTTTGAATCGTTTTATACGTATCTTTACCTGAAAAACTATTGTTTATTACAAATTACAATTACCATCAATCATAATCAACAGATCAACCCATAACTAACAAAACAGCATTCAAACAACTAATTTTTGACAGAACAGACCAACTACGCATGCGTTAATTTTACCAACCTAACTATTTCTTTCTTGAACCTGGTTTTGTAGAGCTGGGATTATAAATAGGTCGTACAACGGAAATGAATTTTTGAACCAAGTTCATCATTGAGCATAGTTTAATAGAACTGTGGCTTGAGCTGAGACTGTACAACCGGGCCTTAATCAATATAATTATTTTTATACCACCGTCAACTCAACCAACGTCTGGCGCGGTGTCTCAATAAATCCGTATCACCAGAGTTTGTCCTTTTAAATGGCCCATAAAACGAGTTTTTATAACCAGACTCGCGGTAAAAAAATGGTACTCTCAATAAAACAAATATTTATAGCTTCATATTCTCCTGCGAACATACATTTATTTCTTGTCCAGTGCCAACAAAAAGTGAATGTGCAAGTATTAATGTACTTCAATTAGTTTTTTATTCAGTGCAGGCAGGCGATATAACAGGAATGCTTTGTGAGTGATTTTGTAACTTATTGTATCGTTGATGCACTCTCATTTGCAGCTATGAGTCTGTTAAATCAAGTCACTGGTGATTGGTGAGCTTGTGTGTAATGCGGCTATAAGTTGATAGTTAACACTCTAAAGGAACATTTTATTTTCTTTTTTTTTAACTTTTTTAAATAAAAGCTTTTTTTTAAAGTTTTTTTGTTTTAATTTATTTTTTACTTTCTAGTTATTAACCTGCATTTATACCAAACAAAATTTTTATTTATTCTCGGCAAGCCCTTTTATTTGATACCCATATTGCAGAAGAGCATTAAAAAGAAGTATTTCTCCATCTTGGATGGTCCACCATAGTTGATTTAGAATGACGTCATATTATTCTTCGAGTCACTGTCAACAAGCCCTTCCACTGTGCAAAGACTCTCTTCTCTCAGGTCGTAAACAAGGTTCATGCAGTGATAAAACTACTCGCTGACTTTGAATAGTAATAATTTTCCCCAAACTCTTACAACAGAACACATCATCGTAGTATATCTAAAAATACATATTATTTGCCATCATTTGAACGACAGTTTCTAACTTAGAATTTGCGCTATCCTGATATCCACTCATTTTCGTAGACTTCCTTTTATTAGACGTCATGAAAACCTTAAACTAAACTAAAATATAGACCTACTCTTGAACATAACCTTAAAACTGTGTTGGTGATAAGAGTCCACTAACAACACGAGTTTATCCCTATTACTTTCCCAAAGTCAGTCCAGCACCCCAAATGTTCCTTTACAACTTATTATTGGAAAATCCTTACTGCGGATCTTCTTTACCACTTACGTCGCTGTCACAGTCATACACACTGGCTCGGCTGTCCGGTCTACCCTTCGTGGGTGCTCGGTGCACCAGCGCCAGCGGTTCGTTAGTTACCCCCTAACCTCATGTCGATGTCATCACCGTCGCGTCGTCGATACAACCTGGTGATGACCACTACGTAGGTTGTATAAAGGAACTCGTACAATTCGATCCAGAATCTCCTGTGTCTGCTGCCAGATTCTTCCTCACACCGCAAGCCTCTAGTTGAGCTCCAAATGCAAAAACTCTCTTCTCTCAGCGTCAGGTTCATGCAGTGATAAAACATCTTGCCGGCTTTGAATAGTATTTTCCCCAAGCTCTCACAACAAAATGCATCGTTTGACTAAAAATGACCTCAGTGGATGAATTGTGTCTATTGTCAGTGATGACATTCCTCTCATTAGATTGTCATTTCCCTTAGCATCTACTGGGCGTTCTCATATCAATATGGATACCCATATTGTAGAAATGCATTAAATAGCTATTCCACTATTGGATCTACTTATCGCGCATTGTCATCTAAACTAAACGTGTATACAAAATTCCAGCTCAATCGGTTGAAGATATCTGCTTCAAAATTGAGTTGCAAGATTCCACCCGAACAAGCGTACATACATTGCAAGTTAAATAAAAGCTTTTAACGACTTCAAAGAAATGAGAGGAACTATAGGTAAAGCCGGGTAATCACCGGCGAGCTGCAACTGTAACTGCAACCGTTAAGGCTAGTTTACACTGGTCAAGTAAGCGGTGAAGTAGAAGGGCGAGATAAGAAAAACATGCCCAACTTGACCGGTGTAAACAGTTGGTCAAGTAATTGGTCGAGTACACGGGCGAATATCGGGCTAGTCAAGCAGTAGATCGGACAGCATAGTAACTTGACCCACTCGTCCTCCCCCACTACTACCCGACTGTTAAACTCGAGCCACAGCAGTAGAGTAAGCAAGTCGAGTGAACATTCCGTTTTCTTACAGTGTTTGTATAGTGTTGAATCGAATATCTAGCGAAATAAATAATTTGAGAATGAAGTGGACGAAGAATGATACTTTAAAATTTACGAGGGTTGCTCTATACCTCCGTCAATCCACCAGTACGCAGACAGCTGTTTCACGCTTATTAGCGATCATCAGTGCGCCATAGGTCGATTGACGGAAATAGAGAGCATCAATTCTTTCATGTCTAGCAGACATGTGAAGCATGTTGTAGCAGGCGACAGAAAGGTTCTGCCGGTGCGCCATCTGGTACCCGAAGGTAACGGCAAACCAAGGAAATCGCTGCTGAACAGCAGTAGATGCTATGAAAAAGTAGCCATTTCCGTAAGTCAAAAGTAATTATACCAGCTCAATTGTCTAGTGACCTACTGTATGCTATCCAGGAAACAGATGGTTGGGATTAGGTCAAGAAAAAGAGGGAGTCTCTTTTACTATTTTGCCGACGTTTCGGCCTTTATTAGGCCATCGTCAGAGCAATCAGTGATGGACTCCTAGAGTCAAATATGGTGAAAAGGCACATGTAGTATAAAAAAAGTATATAAGGGCAAAACGACACGTAGTAAATAAATAAGAACAATAAGACGGAGATTGTCTATTCACAATCGATGTTTCAAAATGTTTGATCCCTTCGGAAAGTTGTCAAGCTCTAGTAGCTAGTAGGCTGTGAAAAACAAACACTTCTGTCAAACCCAGCTACTCATTGACATTAGATATCTTGCCGCCGTTGTATCCGGTTAGAGCTGATGTGTAAGGAATTTTCATGACCTTGCCTCGCTACTCTAGTTCGTTTGCATCTGTCTACTAAGTTAGTTGTATTCTTCTATATTAACGGGCTTTTGTTTATTTTTCATGGCCTGCTAGGTCGCTTGCACAGGGGGAAATCGAAAAACACCGATGTGACTGAAAATTTAAAATAAAATGGAAACTAATAAAGATTGATGTCAAGAATGCTACATCGTTAGAAAGGTAATCAAATTTTACACTTGAAGTTTCCTTAATTAATCTACTGATTTCTTCAAGTATAAAAAGAATTCAAATTTAGCCGTCTGACCTAAGGTGATGCATTTCATGCTTAGTCGTACTGCTAAGTGACGGCCTTCTAAGTTTTATAATAGCTGATACCTACTTATACCAAAAATGATGCTTTCCGCCTCATTGGTTCGTTTAAAGTTCCATGTATGATATATAAAGTCACACTAGAATTGACCAAGGAATCCAAATATGCAATAATATATAGGGAGTTCCATTCAAAAAAAATGTATGTTTCCTTTGAATCACCCTGGGTAAACATCAAAATTTAAGTGAAAATATTTTTACGTTATAGCCCTCAAGGGTCCCTACCATGATCAAGTGACAAATTCTAGAAATATTTTTTTAGTAAGCCCACAATCTTCCGTCCACGCACTATTGGCCCACCCTGTATAGACACAAACAGACAAAATATCCAATTATCTGCAATAGCTACAGGTAAATCCCATTCACTAATTAAGTTTTCAATACAAGCTGTCTTTGCTTGACTGGTTTGCTTTTAATTTGGTACGATATTCAAGACGAGATTTATGTTGGGGGAAACTAATAAAGCTTTTTCAAAAATAAAACTGAAGTATTTATATCGCTCTTAATTTCTTGACAAGGTTACAAGGTTGCATTATATCTGTACGCCTATGGATAGCACACTACCTGTATGGGGCCTTGAAAGTCACGTGGACAGACTTGCATATGATATCAGTCGCAGCAAGATTGAACGCGGGGGTGTGATGAAATCGAGTCTTGGGAGATGCCGGTTTTGCTTCAACTGTGTTAAGGTCACCGACCATGCGGTGATGAGCTGATTTTATTTATGGAATACTAACGGCGTTTTGTCTTAATATGTCCCCAGCCAATCAATATAGCCTATTGTCACTTTACTTGCAATTAGTTTAAGATATGTGACGAACTGATGAATGTAGATATAAGGCCTGGATACACACATTTATACATACGTATTTGGCATGTAAAACACGGACTCACAATTTCTCGCATCACTCACTCTATTTTCAAACTACATATACAGGGTGGGCCAATAGTGCGTGGGCGGAGGATTGTGGGCTTACTAAAAAATATTCCAAAAATATGTCACTTGATCTTGGTAGGGACCCTTGAGGGCTATAATGTAAAAATATTTTCACTTAAATTTTGACGTTTATACAGGGTGATTCATATCAAACTTATATTTTTTTAAATGGAACCCCCTATATATTATTGCATATTTGGATTCCTTGATCAATTTTAGTGTGACTTTATGTATCACACATGGAACTTTAAACGAACCGTTTAGGCGCAAATCACCATTTTTGGTATAAGCAGGTATCAGAAAAAAATTAAATATCGTAGCGATTATAAAACTTAGAAGGCCATGACTTTGCGGTACAACTAAGCATGAAATGCGCCACCTTAGGTCAGACGGCTAAAATTGAATTCTTTTTGTACTTGGAGAAATCAGTAGATTAATTAAGGAAACTTCAATCACAGATAACTTGATTTTTTCAAATGGCAATGCCTATTTTTGTTTAAAAAATCGAATGTAATATTTGATTACCTTTCTAACGATATAGCATACTCGACACCAATCTTTTTTAGTTTTCATTTTATTTCAAATTTTCAGTCAAATCGGTGTTTTTCAATTTTCCTGCATGCAAGCAACCTAGCAGGCCATGAAAAATAAACAAAAGCGCGTTAATATGGAAGAAACCAACTAACTTAGTAGAAATATGCAAACTAACTAGAGCAACGAGGCAAGATTATGAAAATTTCTTACAACATATTAGCTCTAACCAGAAACAATAGCGGTAACAAGAACGCTCATTTTTCACAGCCTACTAGCTATTAGTCAATTTCCAAAGTCAGTAAAAAAATATTTAATCAAAGGAAAACTACTAGTAATTGTTGCTGGCAGTATAATATCTATGTCTTCTGAATAAATTTCCACATTTAATGCCATTTCCGTAAGTCAAAAGTAATGGTACCTTTGACTGGAACCCTTCAAATTCTTCAGTAGGTACTTCTACTTATAAGCAAAATCGCGGAAAATGAAACTTGAATTGCAATCTGTTTGAATTCTAAAACATAATTTAGTTTGCAGAAAACTACATGAAATAAACACAATTACAACATAGCGTAATTAAAAAATTCTAGCAATTATTTCAATAGATGTTCAGAATGCTCCAGTTGGAGATTTCACTTTTGACTTAACTAAACGGAAGTGACTAATCTTTTTATCCCATTAGATGTGAAATTCTAAACATGTTAGACTGTAAGCAAAAATCGCTGGTAGTTTTCCTTTTGTTTCAAAATTTTTAATCGTTTTGGAAAGTTGTCAATCTCTAGTAGAGCTCAATAGCCGGTAGGCTGTGAAAAACAAACACTTCTGTCATAGCCCAGCTACTCATTTACATTAGATATCTTGGGGCTATTCTATCCGGTTAGAGGTAATATAATAGAGGTAAAGGAATTTTCATAATCTTGCCTCGTTGCTCCAGTTAGTTTGCATCTTTCTACTAAGTTAGTTGGTTTCTTCCATATTAACGAGCTTCTGTCTATTTTTCATGGCCTGCTAGGTTGCTTGCACGCAGGAAAATTGAAAAACACCGATTTGACTGAAAATTTGAAATAAAATGAAAACCAAAGAAGACTGATATCGAGAATGCTATATCGTTAGAAAGGTAATCAAATTTTACATTCGATTTTTTAAACCAAAATGGGCATTGCCATTTGAAAAAATCAAGTTATCTGTGATTGAAGTTTCCTTAATTAATCTACTGATTTCTCCAAGTACAAAAAGAATTCAATTTTAGCCGTCTGACCTAAGGTGACGCATTTCATGCTTACTGGTACCGCAAAGTCACGGCCTTCTAAGTTTTATAATCGCTGCGATATTCAATTTTTTTCTGATACCTACTTATACCAAAAATGGTGATTTGCGCCTAAACGGTTCGTTTAAAGTTTCATGTGTGATACATAAAGTCACACTAAAATTGATCAAGGAATCCAAATATGCAATAATATATAGGGGGTTCCATTTAAAAAAATGTAAGTTTGATATGAATCACCCTGTATGAACGTCAAAATTTGAGTGAAAATATTTTTACGTTATAGCCCTCAAGGGTCCCTACCATGATCAAGTGACAGATTTTTGAAATATTTTTTATTAAGCCCACAATCCTCCGTCCACGCACTATTGGCCCACCCTGTATAATATTTCAGAAGGCGATAGTTAAGACCTTAATGAATGACAACTATTTTCGATTTTCTCAAAAAAAGTTTTTTAATGTGCAAAAAAACTCGCAATGCAAAATTATACATTCTATAAACGCCTGTAATTTAACAACTAAACACAATATCAAAAAAATAATAAATAGCTGCACAAGCGCAAGCTTTCTTCCTCAATTTGCTCTTTGAGTCATTACTGTAAGTTTGTAAGGTAACGTCAGGAGCTTGGAAATGCGAAATTCATTTTGGTGACCTTTTGACCTTACCCTTGGATTTTTGGACTTATCTCCCCACATCTTAGACACACAAACTGGAGAAAGGAACAGGCGGCCACGCCTCCTCGCTAACACGGAAATACGTCTTTTCTTTGATTCTCAACTTCGCGCGCTATACCCTAGACCCTTAAAGAGTTATAATATAATAAGAATAAAAAGTGAAGTCAAGTTGTTTGACTCAGTACTTTCCACACATTACTGTGATACCAGTTTATTATTTTCCCATAGCATGAGGCTTTAGTCTGAGATCCCCTTGCAGCCAAATCATCGGCAGCCCTCCCCCTAAAATTATCTTATGCCTTATGTCTTTCCTTCACAGGTCAATGGAAAGCCTATTATCAATACCCCCCACCCCTCAACCACCCCAATTTCATCCCCACCCAAAAAACGCAGAAAATGATCACGAATCTCTAAAAAGAATTTTGAGCAGTTTTTATATTTTTAATCTTTTTATTATTTCTGCGCCACCACTGGCACGATTTATAAAAAACATACGCGTTTTCCATCCTTGCCACGGTAGTAATACTGAGTCAAAATTTCATTGAGATCAATTTAATAGTGTCCACGTTACAAAATACAAAACGATCTAAAGCAAGACTCGTATGTATACGTACATACCTATATGTTTCCGTAATAGGCTAGGCAATGTTCGGATGGACCTAAAAAGGTGATTTATGTCGCCAGGTCTTCCTTCACAGGTTAGTGGACAGCCTATTATGAATACAAGGAATTTTACAGCTTTTCAACCACCCACCCCCTAACCACCCCAATTTCACCCCCACCCAAAAAAAACAAAAAATGATCAGGAACCTCTAAAACGCTTAAAAACGAAGTTTGAGCTGTTTTTATATTTTTTGTTTTTTTATTATTTCTGCGCCGCCACTGGCACGATTTATAAAAACCAAAAACAAAATTTCACTAAAATCAATTCAACAGTTTCCTCGTAACATAATATAGAACGATCTAAAGCAATACTAGTATGTTTACACTAGAAAAATCCAGTCTTTTGGTTTCTGTAATAGGCAAGTTTATGCAATATTTATTTTTTTTGTTTTTTGCTAATTATTGCGCCGCCCATGCACCGATTTTAAAAATTATAGGAACATTACCTACTACGACCCCACCGCATATCGCTGCCCAAATTTCATCACAATCCATGCAGCGGTTGCTGAGATTACGAGGCTAGAAAAAAGCGACAGACAGACAGACCGACGGAAATGAGTGACGTCGATTTTCGTTATGTAGACATCATAAAGCGCCCAAAAAGCGTATTATCTCAAAATCGAAAATTTTCGCGATCGCAATACTCCCCTCACCTATCGGTGTGGGAAGAAAAAAATAAAAACATGCAGTTTACCAAATTAAAATAATAATTGTTATTATTTTCGTGGTACGTTTTCAGTACCAGAATGTTAAACTCATATTCTGAAATACGATCAGTCTCATATTAATTTGTCAAGAGCTCATCTGGATTGCTGTCCACCAGGTAGGATCTCTCTACTTTGTTTTAAGGCGGCTCCTACGGAGAGCATAAACGGTCATTTTCAAGCAATTTAATCCCAATTCCTGACGCTCTAGTTTTCAATATTTTTGCATGAAATTTTTACATGAAGTTTAAAAGGAAATTACACAGGGAGCTATCGAAGCAATTTTTGAAAAAAATTGATTGAACATGAAATATGATCGCTTGAAGTTGCCTATTTTCTCCGTCAACTTTGTAATTTTTTTAAGAAAAGCCCAGAAGCAAAAATGAAAAGTGCTTCGATATCACTCTGGGCAATTTCCTTCTAAACATCATGCGAAAATTTGATGTAAAAATATTGGAAAATGAAGCGTCAGGATTTGGGATAAAAAACGTCTGCAAATCGCCTTCCTCTTCAATTTTACAAATTTCGGGCGACGCGCTAACATGACTGTTTCCATTTCTTTCTAATGTAGCGCGCACCTGTTTATTTATCACGCCCATCGTCGGTTCCTTTTCAGCTCCCCGCATCTTCCGGAGAAACTATTCCGGATTGTAGGAGCAGCGTTAATTCACGAGTTCTACGAGCAAGGCTTTTTTGCCCTCATAATTTATTATCATTGAACCAGTACCTCAATTAGAATGTTCGGATTTATTCTGGCACAAAAATATTCACAAAACCATTCACTCCAGCTATGGATTATTATATCTGCAAAATTATTTAGGTACAAATAATCTCGTTGAATCATCAGTATAAATTGACAGTATTAACGACAATGAATAACCGTTTCAGTTTCATCTACCATTTATCAGATCTTCATTATCTACTCTATGGTTCGTGGTGATTTTAAGTATTCTCTTCAGGTCTAATAAGTTCCGTTTGAGCTCATTATTAATTGTGACGAACCACATGTTCATTGAATCGTAGCAGCAAGTGGCAATTCAAAACAGATTTTAGATCACAGAGTTAACATCTCTAGAGGGAGCCTAATTTGAATATTGGCCAGCCAACGTCTATAGCGCTATTGCCACTCTTCTTCGTCCGCTTCCAGTTTCTTTAAAATCTGGTAGTTTCCGCAGTTTGAACACAAAGTATTTAACTGGGTATTTCACTATACATTCCAATATACTTGCAATGTAACTGATTTACGTGAAGATAATTTGTATTGATTTAATCAAATCTCAAAAATGGTAAATTTCATAGCGGAATGTCGCAATAACTTCTAATATGTCAGAAATCTAGCAACCTACAATCGGCGTGCCCTTAAGCTGTCATGTGGCTGTCATTGTAGGTGCGGTTATTGCGTGTGTCGAGATTTTTGTGATTTTAGTGTATATTTGACTGACTTTGTGACTATTTGTGGTGTGAATTAAATTATTTATGAACCATATTGTCATAATTGCATGATGAGACAACATAAAAAGTGCATAATTTGCTATAATAGCGACGAATCGGTGAACACTTCTTATCATAGGTGAGTAAAGGTTTTGTATTAGTTTTCAGTAGCGTAATATATGGGGATAAGTGGGAACAAAAGTAACTTCACTCCAGTTTGAGGAATAATAATGGTTGTTTAATGTATGTTTTGTGCACGCATTACATTCATGTCAATCAACATGAATTTTCCAAATTCCATTTTTTTACACTATTTGAGGACGTGAAACGCAAAAATGTATGCCACATTTACTTACAGAAAATCTATCTATGATAATTTTATAGAACTGGATATTACCTAATGCAATTATTATATTTTATTGCTGACGTAAAAATACGATGCAGCCATTCCAACAGGCTACCTTTCAGAACACTGTTAGATATGTTTTGAGAAACACTTCATGGTAATAATAAATTATCAACTGTTACAATGAAATTATAATAAGGGTAACTCTCTAAGTATAGCTAAATACTAATACAACTTATTGGTATCAGTTTGTAACATCACAGTTATGATTGAATCTATTAATGAACATCCAATTTTAATATAAAGCCGCACGCTACTGGTAATGCCCTTAAGCTGTCAAAATTTCCGTTACATGTTGGCTGGTCAGCGACCTGTGCATTTTGTTGTTTACACTTCCTCTATAGATATTAACTCTGTGTTTTAGATAATGTAGCGAGATAGTGAAAGGCATGGATTTTTCTGAAATTTCGGTTATAGTAAAACTGTAATATAAATACGAATTGAAAGTCTCGACGCCTCCTTGCTTTTGTGCTAAATCGGTCCTACTTTCCTTAGACAAAAGCAGCCATTTGTAAAGGGCGCCACATTGTCTCCCTTTTTACCAGTTGAATGACTACAGACCTACATTCAATCGATTCAAGCAGTGACGTATGAAGCTCAAGGATACACAAAATCTACAAAAACTTGTTCAGAACGCATTTCTTGATAATTTTTATCGGGTTCGTAAATCCGTTCATTGAAACAACCCATATCAATTAATACAAGTTATTATTTTTTATATTAGCTGTTCATTAATTAATGACAACAAAGTCATTCACTGAATGTTTACGTTTTCTTAATCCAGAAGGTAGGAATGTCTCGGTGTCGAGTTCTTCTGGTTCGCACACTTTTCTAGCCCGTTCTGTCAAAGTTCTAATAATTCCTTATTTCTGAGATGGGTGGTGGTTTGATTATTTGCTATGACGAAGTCAACGATCGAAATAAATATCTTTTTGGATATTTGAAATTACATCACAAATCCCAGTAATAAAGTACCTAATCAAATATGTTCCGTTGAGGCGATCTTTTCTGCAAGATGCTGGGTGGCCGAGTGGCATAGTGGTCGACAGCGTAACGCTACTATCGCTGTATTCGAGGGAGGTGTTGGTTCGAGACCCAGCCCTTGCAACTACTTTTTTTGTATTTTCTTTTAACCAAAATATTCATTGATATGAGTTTTACTTAGAACTATACCTATACCCTCCAACCGACACACTTCCTCTTCTTTGCTCTTCTCCTTCCTTCCTCTCTTTTTCTTCCCTTACTTCTCCATGACTTTGTCTGGTCTCTGGATAACCAGACCTGACAGACCGATCGACCGACACGACTGCAACTAAGAGCAAAGGTCCTCCGGACCGCTCTGACTAACAATGACGAATAGTATGAGTTTTACTCATGTTACACACATTTTTTTGTACCATCGACATAAATGTGTTTTTGAATCAAATTGTATTAAATGTTGTACTAGTACAACAAAAATTACGAATAATTTTACTTTTTTGGAATAATTTCATTTTGATACCGCAACCAGAGCAATTGGCGATTGATATGATTGATATTAGGGAGTTTTTGGTCAGTCACGGCAAACGACAATTTCGGTATGGTTATGGTTAACTTTGTCGTTAATAACGATAACTTTTCGTCGCAAAATGTAGTGTTTTTGGACGCGTCAGACTTTAAGGAATCGAACTGTCAGTACTGTCACCGTTGACAAGTGAAGGAATTTTAGGTTAATTTGGACATTCTAAACAAAATTCGTGATTATGATTAGAACGGATTGTGCCCTAGACGTCGATTGCGAGATAAATTATCATTTAGAAAAGTATGGAGGAGATTATTGAATTAGTGTATATATATATATACGATGACGTAGCAAATGTCACATAAAAATAACCATAAAAGCACAAATAACGATACCGCTAATCTGACGTAATTAACCACGTCCGTTATGTTTAATAAAGTTAACTGTGTGTCAAATCGTTACTGCGCAGACTCCAAATAACGATAACCACGATTTCAGTGACATATGTGCGGACCAAAAACTCTCTAATGACAGATAAACTTCACTTCCACCGCCTCCGGTACTATGTCAAGTAAAATGTCTAATTAAATTTGATTCAAAAACATATTTATGTCGATGGTACAAAATGTGTGTAACATGAGTGAATATTTTGGTTAAAAGAAAATAAAAAAAAGTCACCCCCTTCGGATACAGCGGTAGTAGCGATACACTGTCCACCATTATGCCACTCGGCCACCCAGCATCTTGTAGAAAGGATCGCCTCAACGGAACATATTTGATTAGGTACTTTATTACTGGGATTTGTGATCTAACTTCAACCATTCAAAAATATATTTATTTCGATCGTAGACTTTGTCTCGAACTGCAAACTTCATTCATCGCCTATATTGCAAAAAATATACACTTGTTACAACAATAGTTTTGTTATAAAACTTATATACGATATGATGAAAAGTGTCATCCAGCTTTGACATTTTGTTTTCAATATTGATAAAATACTAGGTCTGCTTTTACAGAGAATCACAAACCAGTCAGAGCCAATCAGTATTCCCCATTGCAGTTGTCAAACTATTTCTGACTAGTACTGGCCAATCAAATTGACGCTGACTAGTTTGTGATTGCTGTAAAAACAGACCTAATATTGGATACTTATTATCATAGCCCGCAATACCCAATGGAAAGCTTTTGCTAAACAACATCCAATAAAAAAGCTTTGTCAAAGTCTTTGTTAAATATGCATGTTGATAAAATATGTAACCCTACACACTACAAAAATGTTATTTTTGTTCCGTAATCGATTTCAGTTAATGACACCGTGTGAATCCGCTTTAGACAAGGCATGATCAGAAACTAGCTAGATCTCTACGCTACTGAAACAGAATGTCCTTCCCGGCATAAAATCAATGACCAGGATTCCAGTTCTTCCAGGGAGAGTTCCGGATATCAGGTTGACTGACTCCTTGTATTAGGATGTGAAATAACCGCTCAAACAGAAAATCTAGACACAACATTTCACTGGAATGATTTAAAAGAAAACAAAAGATTGTATTCCCTGGTATACGAGTTCTTCTATGTTTTTGACTCATCGGATTGAAAGCATTTCCATTACAGCCTTTAATTATTGTTGGCTATAGTACATGAATATTCCTAAATTTTTTTTGTAGTAAATTTAATCTCGTACTTTATTGATATACTAAACTGGATAAACTATTTCATCAGTGGAGTTTAGTTCTGAATTTTCGAACAATTTTTACAAATGCAAATAGGTAACACAATGACTGTGATCAAGATGTTCAATACGATGCAGTTTTAGCAGGCGACAGAAAGGTTCTGCCGGTGCGCCATCTGGTACCCGAAGTAACGGCAAACCAAGGAAATCGCTGCTGAACAGCAGTAGATTTCTTGGTGGGACGCCAAGGCGCGTCCGCTTGGCCACCAGAGAGCGCGGGTTCTATATGCTGCTGCATATGAAAGCCGATATACGAGGGTTGCCCTATACCTCCGTCAATCCACCAGTATGCAGACAGCTGTTTCACGCTTATTAGCGACCATCAGTGCGCCATAGGTCGATTGACGGAAATAGAGAGCATCAATTCTTTCATGTCTACCAGACATGTGAAGCATGTTGTAGCAGGCGACAGAAAGGGCAACCCTCGTTTGGTTTTTTGGAATCGGCTGTGAGAGATATCCCAAAAATTATTTCAAATGCCGGAAAATGCCGCGCAAAAAACCTCTGACGTCAGTGATATCCTATAGTGATGGGATGTAAAGTATTGATATTCGATATCGATAGCCAGTGCTAAACTAACATTTTGACATTGATCATTATAACCACAAAACACAGTCACACACAAAAGTACAAGAGTCAAAAGAATAAAAGTTAGGCTAGATTACTAATTCACTTTGTAGGGATGGGCTTGAATTAGATTCTATCTTTGGATTCATTCATAATGGGATGCGCCGAAATAAAATGATGGCTTCGATTAGTTGCGAATCTCGGTCACAAACAGGATAAACTGTGATACCTATCAGATATAAAAATGTATTGCAACGAAAATGCCAGTGGGTTAATTGCCTGTTTCAAATATGTTTAAGTATCAATAAATTGAGACGCATTGTTAAAGAATTCAGATCATGTCTAGTTGGCAGATGAATCTCACTGACCTGCGCTGTAGCAGTATCGATTGTTGATATCGATAAGATACCTGTGACGTCAGCCCTTGTTTTAAGTCACGTGGAAAAATTTGAATATATCCTTATTTTATTTTGCAAATATTTTTTGGCCGTCAGTAAAATCATGTTTTTTGTTTCCTACTGCTTCTTGATATGGTTTTCTTTACGCTATGTATACTCCCGAGACGATTTCACGACCTCTGCAAGTACCCTATTAAAGGGGTGAAATTAGGAATCAATATATTACAAAGTGATGTTTTGATGTTAAATTTCCATCGACATGACAGCTACAATTACCCAACACATGCTTTGGCAAAACCGGAAGCGTAACGCATACTAATTTCTCTTTGAGCACACGTAGACTGTGGCAGCAGCCGTGAATATATAGTCTGTAGGCAAAAGAAACAACCCGGAAAATGTGTTCGCAAGAGAAATGCTAATGGCAGGGAAATTATCGCCGGTGAGTTTTCCTTTTGCTCCAACGGCTTCGTTGGTTCATATGGGGCGATGATTTATGAAATACGCCTAGAGTAAGTGCGCAAACACAGTGCAGCATGCGAAGGCGTGCAGGTACCGCATGCAGGCTAACCTGCTCAACTGAGTTTTCGACCGCTTACCAGCGTCGGAAGCCCGCTTGAACGCCTTTGTAGTAACAGAAATTTAGTTTGCTACCTGGTTTTCTCTGTGCTGGTCGAAGATGAGTATCGATAAGGTGTTACTTATAGCTGCAATGTTTGCGAAAACCCCTATTTGGGATAAAAGACACAAGCTGCACTATAACCATACTTTAGACTCACTCTATATGTTCAACACTCAATTCATCCATTCATCCAATTCTCTGGCAATTTCCCTATTTATTTACTTTTTCAGTAATTTTGTATCTCACGAGTAAATAAATTATTATAATTGTTATATAACGTATACTTCATAAATAATAAAAATTAGTAATATCAAAAAAATAGTATAACAAAACTGCTTACCTCAAAGTTAAAACAAACCTTTCTTCTGGGAAAATAGGCTGTTTGTGTAGATTGCACCATTTTCTTGTTAAGCGATATTCCACTTTGTCTAAAATATATTTAAACGTATCCAGGATCATTCTGGTATATTGAAAAAATTTTTATCATTCTTGAAACTTTGGAATAAATGATGATATTCTCCATATTTTGTTCTTTGGCGATTAAGCGTATGTATACCAATTTTTTTCCTTTTCAATTTAGTAAACACCGATTCTAACGCATTGAAGTCGTCATCTGAATAAGGTGGCATGCTTTTTACAGCGTGTCTAGATACGACTGGCAAATCTATACAAAATATAAAAAATATGAGGTAACAAAATGAGCATTTAATGATGTTATAATTATATTATACCTGGCGGGCCAGCCCAAAGGATCTGTCCGACACGGGCATTCTCACTGAACCCAGGTCGTCCCTGCTGCGTTGCCAAGTGCAGGAGCCTCCTTATGTAGCACGTCCAATGTCAATGTTGTTTCCAATGCCCACAAAGCATATTATCTCAAAATCGATAATTTTCGCGATCACAATACTCCCCTCACCTATCGGTGTGTATCGGAAGTAAAAGCTATTCTAATATTAATGTTTAACAAAATAACGATGTACCCGACCAATGATATTACGAGACCAAAATATATATACACAACCACAACACTAGATATAGGCTAGGTGCCACAATAATTCCCAAACCAAACAAATCAGTCATGCGGCGGTCGTATCTCAATTTAGCGCCAAAATGATACAACACTTCTACCTTTTGATACCAAAAACTTATTTACAAAGCGATTCAAACAGTCCCTACCAGAGTGGATAGCTTCCTTAATAAGACGCGCACAAGAATTCGTTGAACATGTAGGTACAGTAGGAGACATATTCATCTGATTGACAAATTTCAAATAAATGGTTCTAATGTATATGATGTGAATCTACATGATTGTGTATGTACTAATAGTTCATTTGACAACTTCCCACCACGGATTTATCACAAACCGCTGATTAAACGAAAAAACGTCAAGACACGTGAAAATATTTGTCCAGAGAGACAACTTTTTGACCAAAAACTATTTCACCCCCCTATTGTACCCTCTAGCCCCTCAGGGGAATCATTTCCAGTGTTTTTGCAACTGTTCCTCATTGTTTTGCCAATAATGGGCAACTCTTTGAACCCGTATTGCATGCTTCCTATACCGTGCCTAGATGCGACTAGCCAAACTCTGTACTTTTGTTCTTGTCTGTTTTCACTGGTGTGCTTGACTGCGTGTGGAACCGGCGCCGGCCTGCTTCTACCTGCCGAGGGGACTCGGCGCTAGCCAACGCTCTCCAACGCACTCCAACGCTCCTAACTGCCTCTACTGTGCATGCCTACTTATGGTTGGTTCGGAGGAAAGGAAAAGGTGTACCCAAAATACAGGTGCAGATATTTATCACAGTAAGCCTACACTGGGTTGGTAATGAAGAAAGATGCCCTGTTGGAAGGAAGGATATTAATAATGTTGAGTTTTCACACTTCAGACACAGAAAGTGAATATCACCATCCTAACTAAGGGTATTTGACTTTCGGTTTTATAAGGAAAATGACCATATTTTTTTTTTTTTTATTTGTACATAAGTTATAAATGTTACGTACAAAAATACAACCCCTATGTAGTATTGGTCAATTCTAGTGTGACTTTATGTATCATACATGCCCTTTAATCGAACCGTTTAGGCGCAAATCAGCATTTTTGGCATAACTAGGTATCAGAAAAAAATTGAATACCGCAGTGATTATAAAACTTAGAAGGCCGTGACTTTGCGATACGACTACGTATGAAATGGGTCACCTTTGGCCAGACGGCTAAATTTGAATTCTTTTTGTATTTGGAGAAATCGGTAGATTAATTAAGGAAACTTCAATCACAGATAACTTGATTTTTTCAAATAGGAATGCCTATTTTTGTTTATAGAATCAAATACAGAATTTGATTATCTTTCAACAACACGTCGGTGAGAAAGTGACTGAAGGTGGCGCGTTAAGGCCGGATCGCCAATTAGTCGAATTGCCCTTCTCTGGACGGCATCTAGTATAGACAGGGTAGTAGGGGCAGCAGCTCCCCAGACATGAGAGCAATACCCCAGGCAACGTCTTATCTGGGCTTTATATAGCCTGAGGAGGTTACATGGTGAGAAATACTTTCTGGTTCTAAATAGGTACCCAAGCTTTTTACCAGCAGCTGTTGCAATTGACGCGACGTGTTCGTGCTAGATCAGATTTTCTGTAAGGTTGACTCCTAACAGCTTGAATGAGTGACTCCTTGGCAGAGCCTGGTTGTTCATTAGAACCCGGTGTTGGCTTGGGCACTTTTCGTTTGATAGCGTACAATACTGGGTCTTGGAGGCATCCAAGCGGTAATGGTATCGAAATCCTTTGAAAGTGAAGCTGCCACTGCCAGTCTTCTGCATTCCAGCTCGACCACAGAGATCGGTCTATTGCTCATGATGCCTGCCATCCGCAAAACTGTGGATTGGGGTGCTATATAGAGAGTAGACCATTAATATGAAGCAGCAACAATGTCAGAGCCAATACCGAGCCCTGCGGAACCCCGGCATTGATGCTATGGAAAGAAGAGGAAGAGCCGTCTACCACGAGTGAGATTTTCCGACCTGAGAGGAAGTCTGCGAGCCAACCGCAAAGCTTAACAGGGAGCCCATAAGACGGGAGCTTGTTTAGGAGAGCTGCATGCCACAGTTGATCGAATGCCTTTGAAATATCGAGAGCAACGACGTGAGCCTCGCCAAATGACTGGATGATTTTGCTCCACACATAACATATTTGGACGTTCCATATAAAAAGACTGGTTAAATTCATCGAAATTAATAAAATCCCATCTACTTTCATCTCCATTATTTTGAATGAAATATTTGATCGCACATAGGGCCTTGGGTAGTAGACATCAAAAAAAAAATAGAACTGGCCAGTTGATCTCAGATCAGAGCCAATAAAATAAATAAAAAAAAAATGATGCTCAGTATTCTCAAATACAAAAACGGCTCTGACTCCTTTTGCATTTAGAGATTTGTTCACTATTTGTAAAACCTGATCGGTATGCATTATGCTAATAACATAGCATTGCATTAAGGGTTTAGAGTAATTCCTTTTATTCTTGACTCTACGGAGCCAATGAACTTCTCCGTAACTCATCGTTGCAGCAGCCATTAACTCGATTTTTTCGTTTTTCTCACAACTACAACAACATACGTATGGTATTCAACATCTGCACTCCATGTTTACCAGTTCTTCGCCAAAACATTTATATCCTGTTCATGTGCGGTTCATAAATGCAAAGACGAAGAAATCGATGACAATTCATGTCAAAATACACAACGGCGAATTATATGTATGCTGAGGTCAAAGTCTTGGCAATGGTCTCGATAGCCAGAAATAGAAACATCCAGTTCAATGGAAAGCGTGAAGCATAGAACAGATGTTTAGATATCACGCAGAGAATGTGATGGGCTTTCAAGAGATGAGCCGTTGAATATTTACCTGTCTGATAATTATTTGCTGTCTTTCTCATGTATGCGAGTCAATATTCGTTTATAATTAACAGATTCAACACCGCACGACAATAGTCTTTCCGTCTTTCCGTTTGTCACCATTTTTCTGCACCCGCACAGGAATAGTTAGTGAAAAACAAACATCCTTAAACCTGCTCCAAACCGCATCTGCAGAGGTTTTTTTGGAGATCCTTGACATTGTCGAAAGGGGGAAAATTACACATTATCCTAAAGAATGCAATTGTTGCTATTGCATACTTACAGACTTATGCGAACATTGGCTTTGAAGATATAAAAATATACTTATATGGAATGTTTCTTACCACGCCATAGATGAGCGAAGTAATGAGTGCAATATGTGGGTGGGCCAATAGTGCGTGGACGGTGGATTGTGGACTTACTAAAAAATATTTCAAAAATCTGTCACTTGATCATGGTAGGGACCCTTGAGGGCTATAACGTAAAAATATTTTCACTTGAATTTTGACGTTTATACAGGGTGATTCATATCAAACTTACATTTTTTGAATGGAACTCCCTATATATTATTGCATATTTGGATTCGTTGGTCAATTCTAATGTGACTTTATGTATCACACATGAAACTTTAAACGAACCGTTTATGCGCAAATAACAATTTTTGGTATAAGTAGGTATCAAAAAAAAAATTGAATATCGCAGCGATTATAAAACTTTGGCCTTGACTTTGCGGTTCGACTAAGCATGAAACGCGTCACCTTAGGGCAGACGGCTGAATTTGAATTCTTTTTGTACTTGGAAAAATCAGAGGATAAATTAAGAAAACTTCAATCACAGATAACTTGATTTTTTCAAATGGGAATGCCTATTTTGGTTTAAAGAACCAAATGTAGAATTTGATTACCTTTCTAACGATATAGCATTCTTGAAATCAATCTTTTTTCGTTTTCATTTTAAATTTTCAGTCAAATCGGTTTTTCAATTTTCCTTCAGGCAAGCAACCTAGAAGGCCATGAAAAATAAACAAAAGCTCGTTAATATGGAAGAAAGCAACTAACTAGAGCAACGACGCAAGATTATGAAAATTCCTTACAACATATTAGCTCTAACCGGATACAACAGCGGCAAGATATCTGTTTGCATCTTTCTACTAAGTTAGTTGGTTTCTTCCATATTAACGAGTTTCTGTTTATTTTTCATGGCCTGCTAGGTTGCTTGCACGCAGGAAAACTGAAAAACACCGATTTGACTGAAAATTTGAAATAAAATGAAAACCAAAAAATATTGATATCAAGAATGCTATATCGTTAGAAAGGTAATTAAGTTTTACATTTGATTCTTTAAACCAAAATAGGCATTCCCATTTGAAAAAATCAAGTTATCTGTGATTGAAGTTTCCTTAATTAATCTACTGATTTCTCCAAGTACAAAAAAAATTCAAATTTAGGCGTCTGACCTTAGGTGACACATTTCATGCTTAGTCGCACCGCAAAGTCACGGTCTTCCAAGTTTTAGAATCGCTGCGATATTCAATTTTTTTCTGATTCCTACTTATACCAAAAATGGTGATTTGCGCCTAAACGGTTTGTTTAGAGTTCCATATGTGATACATAAAGTCACACAAGAATTGACCAAGGAATCCAAATGTGCAATAATATACAGGGGGTTCTATTCAAAAAAATGTAAGTTTGACATGAATCACCCTGTATAAATGTGAAAATTTAAGTGAAAATATGTTTGCGTTATAGCCCTCAAGGGTCCCTACCATGATCAAGTGACAGATTTTTGGAATATCTTTTAGTAAGCCCACAATCCTCCGTCCACGCACTATTGGCCCACCCTGTATATACAGTTTTTAGGGAAAATAGATAGGGATCTCTGAAGCGCCCACAAAATTTGAGCATTTTTCGGATTCTCCATTTTTGTAATTCGCTCGATTCATTTTCAGCATCAGGTTTTTCATCCTGGCTGTAGTACAATTACAGCCGCTGTACATATATTCGTAGTTGACGTAGCTAACTGTAAGTTTCAATGACATAGCTTCAGTGCTTTCGGAATTATAGAGGGACTAAGAATTAGTGATTAGATTTCAGACATAGACATAAGGACAAACGGATATGATTTTTCATTGTGCATCTGTTATAAAACGCCCAAAGCCATATGAAGTGCTAGATGTTTCGGGAGTTTGAGGTAAAAATACTTACACATAACAATAACTTTCTTCTATTAGCAAAATGAAAAATGCATGGCAAAACTTGTTTAATAGTTGTACACACAAACAATGAATAAATGTTCGGGCGTTAAGAATATGCAATTGTTGTATATGTTACGCTCAATACCCGAATTCGGGCAATGCCCGAAAAAAATATGCAGAACTAGTTTTGAGCAACGAATATATATAAATATTAATTTTATACGGCTATTGAGCATTACCAAATAGGCAGAACTAGTTTTGCGCATCTTGAAATACACAGAACTAGTTTTGCGCAACTTTAAATGCACAGGACTAGTTCGTATATTTTCTGAATGACCAGCACAAATTCTGCTTCTTCCATTTAGTCAGCGCCAGCGACTGACTCAAATAAATATAAAGTTGGAGAAGTTAAATATATTTTAATGAATACTAACAAATAATAAATCGCCAACTGAGGCTGGTTTAAATTTTTTATTTGATTGTGTGGGCATCAAATTGGCTTGTGCTTCCAAACCTGTTTTTGCGTTTTCACGATTCGTACTTATATTGTAGGAACATTGGCAAAGAAACCTAACCTAATCTAACCTAACCTAAACGATAGGTTTTTGCTGGTTTTTGACACACAATGCATAACGAATGTTCACTTTGGTTGTCATTCCGTACCACAGAACTAGTTCTGTGCATTTCAAGTTACGCAAAACTAGTTCTGTGCATTCTAAGATGCGCAAAACTATACTGTATTCACAGCCAAGCTAGACCAAATGAAAACAAGCCCGCGTGCGTGATCGGCTCGTGTCGGTGGGGTCCCTAATAGTCCAGTACATTATGTGTAAATCTGGCAAATCAAAATCTCCAAGGCTGACTGGAAAGTAAATCCAAATATGCAATGTCAAGTGTTCATTGCCTAATGATCATTTCAAACTGGCAACTGGCTACTTTTGAGTTGCAATGGGCTCATAGGGCAACTCTTTTAAATAGTCATATAAAATTTCATAATTGCACTGGACTATAGCTGGCGCGTTCACAGAAGTTAACGGACAGTAACCACGCGAATGTTGCATGCGACTGTTTATTTGGAGTCTATCTTGGGATTGAATATACTGTAGTTCTGCCTATTTGGTAATGCTCAATAGCCGTATAAAATTATTATTTCGGGTTTGGGAAATATTCCTTGCTCAAAACTAGTTCTGCGTATTTTTTTCGGGTATTGCCCGAATTCGGCTATTGAGTGTAACATATATACATATATATACAAACTTGATTTTTAAAACAAAAGAATTGGGATGTTTAAGATGAGACCACCAAGAACAGATAGCTAGATATTATTTATGCTTTGGTTTCCGTAAAACCACACCTACCACATTATTGAACGGTTTTTGGTTTACCTAATGAAACCACTGTTATCGTTTCAGAATTTTTGCTTTTCCTCATATTTCAGTAATTTTCGAGAATGTTGACAATGAAAAACCCCTACGATTTTCAAGTCTACGTAAATACGTACGTCAATGAAGAGGCACGTTGCACTGGAATTGGTTTTTGTCTTTACCTAATTCGCCCACATGTATGCAAAACGGTGACGTGCGTTACGTAGTCACACCTTGTGGCATTGAAGTACGTATGAATTAAGTAACGATTTAAAGCATCAAAAACAAGCCTAGTAATAATCCAAATACATAGAGGTTTAGTATGAAGCATTTTTTTAATTGCTATTCGCAAAACTATAACAGAAGTGTTACACAAAACACAGTAAAAAATCTGTGAATGATATGGTTTGAAGAACATTGATTACACTTTTCCCCAAGGCGTATCGAATCTCACTGTGTCAAAGTCCACTAACTAAACTAAAACATAATCGTGATTCAACTTTACATAGTGTAACTTCTTTACTTTTTCTTATGACTATTATTAAGGCCATAGCAGTGGTCGGAAAGTTAGTAGAGTTTCTAATAATTTCAACATCAAAAATTATATTAACAAAATAGTAGCTGAATCCATGCAATCTTCGTTTTACTTCCCACTCCGATAGGTGAGGGGAGTATTGTGATCGCGAAAATTTTCGATTTTGAGATAATACGTTTTTTGGGCGTTTTATGATGTGTACATAACGAAAATCCACGTCACTCATTTCCGTCGGTCTGTCTGTCTGTCGGTCTGTCTGTCTGTCTGTCGCGTTTTTCTACACTCGTAATCTCAGTAACCGCTGCATGGATTGTGATTAAATTTGGGCAGCGGAATGCTGTGGGGTCGTAGTAGGTAATGTTTCTATAATTTTCAAAATCGGTGCATAGGCGGCGGAGTAATTAGCAAAAAACAAAAAAAAATAAATATTGCTGAAACTTCGTTTTTAGGCGTTTTAGGGGTCCCTGATCATTTTCTACTTTTTTTTGGGTGGGGGTGAAATTGGGGTGGTTGGGGGGTGGGGGGTTGTAAAATTGAAAAATTTGTTGCTTTCATAATAGACTGTCCACTGACCTGTAAAGGAAGACCTGGCGACATAAATAACTTTTTCAGGTCCATCCGAACATTGCCTTTGCCTATTACAGAAAGCAAAGGACTGAATTTTTTTTGATGTAAACATACGAGAGTATTGCGTCAGATCGTTGTAACGAGGAAACTGTTGAATTGATTTTAATGAAATTTTGAAACGGCATAACTACCATGGCGAAGATGGAAAACGCGTATGGTTTCGATAAATCGTGCCAGTGGCGGCGCAGAAATAATAAAAAAACTAAAAATATAAAAACAGCTCAAACTTCGTTTTTAAGCGTTTTAGAGGTTCCTGATCATTTTCTGCGTTTTTTTTTTGTTTGGGTGGGGGTGAAATTGGGGTGGTTGGGGGGTTGAAAAATTAAAAAAATTCTTGTACTCATAATAGGCTGTCCACTATCCTGTGAAGGAAGACCTAGCGACACAAATCACCTTTTTAGGTGCATCCGAACATTGCCTAGCCTATTACAGAAATTAAGGGACTTAGAATTTTCTGTATAATATACGAGAATTTATTGGTCTAAATCGTTTTGTATTTTGTAACGTGGACACTATTAAATTGATTCTAATGAAATTTTGACATAGTATATTGTTACCGTGGTGAGAATGGAAAACGCGAATATTTGTTAAAAATCTTGTCAGTGGCAGCGTAGCAATAATCAAAGAACGCGACAAGTATGAAAGCAACTCAAATTCAACAGCAACTAAAACTGAGAAGTTTGTAGTATCGATAATAGGCTGTCCATTGACCTGTGAAAAAAAGAGAATTTTAGGGGGGAGGGGGTGGCAATTATTTGGTTGCAAGGGATCTTAGACTGAAGCTTCATGCTATGGGAAAATAATAAACTGGTATCAGCGTAATGTGTGGGAAGTACTGAGTCAATCAACTTGACTTCATTTTTAAATGACTTGGACTGATGATATAGTATTAACATCCTCATCCTCACAGATAGAGTTGGAAATAAAGATTTTATATCATGCAGCATTCCTGTTTTGGAAACCATTTGATTTATTTTTTAAACTAGAATACAATAAATCACAAAATCTAAAAAATGACCATTATTTCGAACATATTGAGACTATTCTGATGAATTAGGTTAAAACAATGTTTAGTTAATACTCCCATCATAACAAATACTGTCTGTATACATTCCTAACACTAAAGCTTTTGTTTATTTATCGAATCGTTTATTATCCATTTCAGCATAAACCAGTCGATAATTTTGTCTCTATTCAAATATACAACAAATTTTTACGAGGGCAGTTCCAATAATTGCTGTTGCACCTTCACTTAAATAAAAATAATATCTATTGACAGAAACACGGATCTAAGATGTTATCCAGGTGCCAATAATCAGGTCAACTGAATAGAAATTTGGTAGTGGAAGAGGACCTTTATGAAGATCAGTTCCATTCGAGAGTATTTCGCAACTGTACTAAAAACCTATCATTTACAGTTGTCATCTGCTTGCTTTCCGTTGTTATAGGCTGTTTTCTGTTCTTTTCTGTTATATGCGGCTGTGTTTAGAAGTTTGCTATTGTTTAGCGCTGTTATCTGCTTGCTTTCCATTATTATGGGCTGTTTTCTGTTCTATTCGGTTGTATTTGGTCGTTTTCTACCGTTTGCAGTTATTATCTGCTTGATTTCTGTTGTTTTGAGTCAATAAAAGTCAGATGATACTAATATGCAGACCTACTCACCATAATAATTTTTGAGGAGCTCTGTTTTTGGATCTCTCACCTGAAAATAATGAAAAGTTTGTTAAAAAATATTATGATAAGGTTAAAATGTCATATACAGGTTGTAGCTTTGTAATGTGATATTCAGTTTTGGGGTAAAAATACTGCAGAGGTTTTTCTCAAAAAGCCGACGTTTCGGCATATACTTTACGTCTTCTTCAGGGCTATTGACCATCACATCCCTATAGCATCAAAGGATAACGTATCCCTTTGGGTCAAAAAGAACATTCTAGAAGATGGTTAAAAACAATAACGAATGCCGTTTGTTACCACTTGATTTTTCGTATTTGCTGCTGCACACTAATGTACGCTAGTTCACGAAATAGTATTAATCAGGAGACTTTTGTTCAATTTTTACATGTACGTAAATGATAAACAAAATAATTGTCTTATTCGTCTTAACAATGACTAACTTTTAGTGAGCTGATGTACCTATTTGATAAAGCTTTGATAAACCGACCTTAAGGGTATCATGAAAATCTTACACAAAGTAAGTATATTAAAGTGAAAAGTCATGGAAAACTTGAGAGAATAGTTTATTCCATCAAACGGACAGTTGCATAAACTATTATTTTTGTTTATTGTTTAGTCAAAATATAGGTTAAAAAATATATCTCAGTTGCTGTGATATTTTAGTATCTCCAGCATATGCACTGTACATACATCTCATGAAAGACATACTTCTTTTTCTTGATGTACAAATTCAGTTCAGTCTAATACCTAGATCGAGGGCCAAACGAATTCATTAGAAAGTCATATATTTCATGAGTTATAATTTTTAAAATGGGGATTTATTCTCCTACCGTGTTACTTTTTGTGACGCGTAAGGAAGCATATATTCTCGCTTTTTGTACCAGATTGTAAAGTTTTTATACATGTTAGTTGCACGAGGTTGCACTATAAATGAAAAATACGACTTTCAAAGCTTTTTTTTATGAACGATATAATAAAAAATTTATACAGAGTGTCCCATGACGATTAAGACAAGCAATACATCGGAACTGGGCAGTAGTTTTGACGTTCGATTCAAAATTATTAATGGAACACCCTGTATATTTGTCCATTCCTGTGTTCCTTCCGATAAAAGAATTGCAACAAACTAGCACACCTGGGGTCTACAGTGATAAGTTCAAGAGCTACAGGTACTTAAAGGATTATATCACTACCATTGATTATAAGATGTAGGTACCCCTACAGTTAAGTTATTTTGCTAGTGTTTCATAATGGTAGTGGTACATTCCTTCAATTACCTGTAGCTCTTGGATTAATCACTTTAGACCCAAGTGTTCTAGTTTGTTGGAATTGTTTTATCGGGAGGAACACAGAAATTCACAAATACATAGGTTGTACCATTAATAACTTTGCATCCAACGTCACGTGACCAAAAACAAATACCTCATTGGGTAACACAATGACAAGAAAAGATACAACATTTGCTCTAATTTACACCCCCAAAACTATAATTCTCTACTACTACCCAGTTCCGAAATATTACTTGTCTTAATCGTCTTGGGACACCCTGTATGAAGGTATTTACCATATATGTACACTGTAAGGATACATACATAACAACAGAAAGCAAGCAGATAACAGCGCTAAACGATAGAAAACGACTAAACACAGCCGAATACAACAGAAAAGAACAGAAAACAGCTCAAAACAACAGAAAGCAAGCAGATAACAACTGTAAACGGTGGAAAACGACCAAATACAAACCAATAGAGTCAAAGCTGCCTCAAAACGACAGAGAGCAAACAGATAACAACGGGAAACAATAGAAAATGACTAAACACAGCTGAATACAACAGAAAAGAACAGAAAACAGCTAAAAACAACAGAAAGCAAGCAGATAACAGCGATTAACAATAGAAAAGGACGAAATACAACCGAATAGAACAGTCCAAAAAGGAAAAAATGGGTATAGGCCTATTTGAAGGCGTATGTTCATTACAACAAATATCAATCAAGCCGCCAGGATTTTTTTAAAGTATTTTAGAAAACGAAGCAACAAACTTGCTTCTATATTCATATATTTCTAGACATTTGGATCAGTTTCAGGTAATATTCACGTGCATTTTTAGTGAAAGATGCAGTTTGCGATGACTTATGCGCGTCGCGAGACGCCCTTGCCAAAAATTCGAGTTTCGGAAAAATTTGCCTGTCATGGGTATTTTGAATCGACGATGCATATTTACAACATGCGCATGCAGGTGCTGTCATATTTATCAATGTTCCACTGAGGCGTATACTGTGTTGATCTTTCTGGACCATTTCTAATTTATTGCGTTTAAAAATCTGATGCTTACGCCTGTATTCCAAGTATCTCGTGATGTGACACGTAATTACTAAAGCCGCAGTTATACATTCCCACGAATTGCAAGTCGAATCGAAGTCAAGTTAACCAAGAGTGGAGAAAAATTCAAAAAAAGAAAATTGGATAAGTGACTAATGAAATATATAAGATTATTTGGGAGTTCTTTGACTCATTAAAGTTCTAGAGAAAGTAGAGTAGTTCTACGCTGAATCCACTTTCTCACCCAACATTTTTTCCGCGTTTTACTACCTTTCACCTATGTTCTTTTTTTTAAATATATGACAACTACCGCAACAGCTACAGATTTTTCATACGACATCTTATCTATAGTGTACACGGAATCAGAAAAATCAAGCCCAAGAGCCCTATTTATGAAGTCTAACGTAAAAGTGGTAAATCTGACAACACTGATGTTACCATTTTTGAATTCTGTATGTTCAAAAACTCCCAAGTATTGAATTCCACCGCCCCAGCTGTGACAGTTTTGGAAATATTTAAGCGTTCCGGTACTGTTTACTGAAAAAGCAGTGTTGCCGTGTCTCAATAATTAACAGAAGCAAAATTTTGAAATTGTGAGATCTTACTAAGTTCGACATATGCAATTGATTGCAATAAAAATAAGTTGAGGATTCTATTTAAAATAAATTAAAACCGGGGATATTTGTTTAAAAATTTGGAAAAATAATTTATAACTTGACAACGCCGCAAACGCGAAAAAAAATATTACAAGGCGAGATAGGGTATTAGTAGATATTTCGATTAAAAGTAAAAAGTTCAGGGTGATAGATTTAAAAAAACAAAGTAAAATGACCTTCAATTGCCGTAATTAAAAATTCTGCCAAAAACACCCTGTAGACACAAATTGCTGGTAACATCCAAAATAATATCCACTTAATATTCAACTAACTCGCTGTATAATATTATTGAGAAAATTTAAAGGAATATATCAATTTGGACGTATTACTTGCGACCTCGTAAATCCGGAAATTAATAGAAAATAAATTATAACTTGGCAACGTCGCAAACGATCCCAAAAATATTTTAGGGTTGAATAGATATCAATGATGGAAACTAGAAGAATTTAAGAAAAGCTTATAGTTCCGTATAAAAAAATCAAGTTGATCACTATCCTACTTTCCCGCAACACCCTGTATATTTTAAAATATTTTTAGAATATGCATCTTAAGTAACCAAATAACTTTTGTATTTGACATTATCTTCTATTAGGTATACCTTGCGAGATATCGAAGAATTACACACTAACTGGACACCCTGTTTATTTAGTATGCAGAAGATATGTGTTTCAAAATACATTAAAATATACTCGTACATACATATAGTTACCCGCCTACAACCAATACAACTACAATATGTAGGTATGAATTCTGGCACCGTAAACTGCTACTTGTTCATGAAATAACAAATAGAGAATGAGAATGAGAGTGGGCAGTAGTGATGGCTTACATCTAGTTGAATGATGCTTTTCCAAATTCGCGGGTAAGTGTAACGTGCGCAGTCATTAGATTATTTATACAGGGTGAGTCAAGCTCAACGCCTCGGACTCTTGTGACCAAACGATACCACTTTTCGAAAAATCGACTTTGCAGGTGTCTGTAAGTCGAGTTGGGCTACATTTTAAGAATAATGACTTTTATACAGGGTGTCTAATAAAAGCGTGACATATCAAAGTTATGTTTTTTTGAATGGAACACTCTGTATATTATTGCATATTTAGATTCCTGGGTGCATTTTAGTGTAACTCTATGTATCACACATGGTACTTTAAGCGAACCGTTTAGGTGCAAATCCCAATTTTGAGTATAAGTAGATGTCACAAAAAAATTGAATATCGCAGCTATTATAAATCTTAGAGGGCTGTGACTTTGCCGTGTTACGAAGCGTGAAATGTGTCAGCTTACGTTAGACGGTCGAGTTCGAATTACATTTGTACTTGGAGAAATCGGTAGATCAATTAAGGAAACTTCAATCAGAGGTAACTTGATTTTTTCAAATGGGAATACATAATTTTTTTTATACGATCAAATGTGCAATTTGACAGGCTTTCTGATTATATCGGGTTGTGAATATCTATCTATGGTAGTTTTTATTAATTTTCGAGATTTCAATCAAATCAGTGTTTTTCAATTTCCCTACCTATAAACAAACTAGCAGGTCATGAAATATAAACAAAATCGTATTCAGATGGAAGGAAACAATTAACTTAGCAAAAAGATCCAGCAGAACTAGATTAAAAGAACAAGATTATAAAAATTCCCTACAACAAATCAACCCTAACCAGAAACAACGGCGGTAACATGTCTAAGGTTAAAGAGAAGCTGGAGTACGACATAAATGGATAATTTTTTCAGCCTACTAGCGACTGCAATGTACTAGAGATTAAAAATTTCCAGAATCACTAAACACTCTGAAATGAAAGCAAAACTTTCAGCGATCGTTGCCGTCAGTCTAATATCTTCAGAACGCAATTTCACATTTAATGGTATAAAACAGTAGTCATTTCCGTCAAAGTCAAAAGTAATGATACTTCTCACTGTCGTCCTTTAAATTTTTCAGTATCTATTAGCAAGGTCGCAAAAAGGAATACTTACAAATCATATTTTAATTTTCTGCCAGGTAAATTATGTTTATTAATTTGAGCAGATTTTTAATGTATTCTTCATTTTCGGCGATCTTCCTTATGGGTATTGAAGAATTTGCAGAGTTCCAGTCAGAGGTATCGGTTACTATTTTTTTAAATCATGAAATGTGAAATTTTATTCTGAAGCTATTAAACTGCCAGCAACATTACGTGGTAGATTTCCTTTCATTTCAAAATTCACAATGGTTTTGTGAATCGTCAATCTTTAAAATATTGTAGTAGCCGGTATGCTGTGAAAAATACCCATTTCTGTCGCATTCCAGCTGCTTTTTGACCTTAGATGTGTTATGTCTGCTATTTCTGGTTAGAATTGACTTGTTGTAAGTCATTTTTATAACTTTGTCCCTTTACTCTAGTTCGTCCGTAACTATCTGCTGCTAAGTTAGTTGTTTTGTTCCATCTGAACAGCTTTTTGTTTATATTTCATGGCCTGCTAAGTTGATTATAGGTAGGAAAATTTAAAAACTCCGGTTTTACTCAAAATTTGAAATTAAATCAAAACTACCAGAGATTGATATTTACAACCGCATATCATTAGAAAGCTTATCAAATTGCACATTTGATCGTATAAAAAAAATTATGCATTCCCATTTGAAAAAATCAAGTTACCTTTGATTGAAGTTTTCTTAATTGATCTACCGATTTCTCCAAGTACAAATGTAATTCGAACTCGATCGTGTAACGTAAGCTGACACATTTCATGCTTAGTAACACGGCAAAGTCACAACCCTCTAAGATTTATAGTAGCTGTGATATTCAATTTTTTTCTGACATCTACATATACCCAAAATTGTGATTTGCACCTAAACGGTTCGCTTAAGGTCCCATGTGTGATACATAAAGTCACACTAGAATGCACCCGGGAATCTAAATGTGCAATAATATACAGGGTATTCCATTTAAAAAAATATAACTTTGAAGTCATTATTTTTAAAATGTAGTCCAACTTGACGTACATACACTCGCAAAGTCGATTTTTCGAAAAGTGGTATCGTTTGGTCACAAGAGTCCGAGGCGTTGAGCTTGACTCACCTTGTATAGGTTACATTTGCAGTGTACTGTTACCAGCAGTGGCGTATATAGAAATCGAATTCGGGGGGGGGGGGGGGAATCGGAAAAATTAAGGTTTATTTCATACATTATAATATTTTCGTATTATAATCCTAACCTAAATATAACAATGTACTAATATTAACGAAAATAATAATATACAGGGTGTTTCATAAGTTGGGACTTTTTTTCATACAGTGGATAGTACTCGCCAAAATGGGTGTTTTTTTCCAGTAACATGTAAACGAAGTATTTAGAGAAAACATGTTACTGACCGCTAAAGAAATCCTCAATTCTAAATCCGTCCCTCGGCAATGGCTCACCGTAACAAACACGGCAGCGGTGCCGATGCCGGTGAGAAAACACTAAAACAGGCAGTTCGTCATACGTCGCGTTGCTGTGGCATAGTGTACGAGAGTGCTTGACTTGCTACATCTGACGATCGGACTTTAAAAACAACAAAAATGGTGCACGCTTATAACAATAATGAACTGGTGGACATGATTTTAATGTACGGTGAGTGTGGTCAAAATACCGCTGCGGCTTCGCGAGTGTACGCCGATCGTTTCCCTAACCGTACTCACCCTGTAGCTCGTCGATTTATCGCGCTCGTGCAAAGAGCTAGAGACACAGGATGTCTTAATCCACATCGTGGTGGACACGCTGGAAGACCTAGACAAACTCGCATGGTCCAAATTGAAGAAGACTCGTACTTTTACCTGTAAGACGCCTGCGACAGGACCGCACTTACAACTTCGTAGCAATCAAATATTGAGTGCTTGCTTGAAATTTTCTTTCACTGTTTTGCCGCTGGTTCACCGTGCATTAGCTTTGCCGTTTCAATGGCCGTTGCTTCTAAAGACGAAAGACCCAACTTTTATAACACTCTGTATAACACATATGCATATTAGAGATGTAAATTTCTATTTTTATAGATAATAATTCTAAATTGAAGCAAAGCATCCTAATCAGACATTTATGATCGTTAAAGTTGCCCTATTTGCTTTATTATTAGATTACATTTTGATGTCGCTGCTAATTTTATTCAGTACTAAATTTTTTGACAACTATACTTCAGCCTCTTCCCAGACATCAAAACTGAATGCGTCGCTGGTTTCGGGGGGGGGGGTCACCCCAGACCCCCCCTTATATACGCCACTGGTTACCAGGTCAGGGAGTACATCGGTACATTTTTATTGCCACCAGCGCCAGCGCATGCAGCTTCTGATTCTGGGAAACTCAATAACCTATACAAGTGTCTCTTATTTAATATAGTGCTTCTTGTGGTGATAATCGTAATGAAGTTTTATCATAAATAGCATTCAAGGAAATATATTTTAAATACCTACTATATCAGACCACACATATTACATAGTAATTACTATACATCCGCCTTTTCGTTGATTTTTTTTATACAACTAAGCAGGCCGCGCAGGCAGAGCCTAAAAACCAGAGTACCGCGGCTGCTGTGAAAGGGTTATGTTAGGCCCAATAAATACATCTTCTGGCAGTCCATTCCAGGCTTTGGACACCCTGGGAATAAATGTGCGGTGGTACCGCTCAGTTCTTGATGTATGAAGAACGGCCGTCTTAGGATGAGATGCAGCAGTCGCACGGGTACATCTGATAGGAGCAGTGAGCGGCGGAACGATAGAGGATAGCTCAGAGGAGCAGATTCCGTTGGAATATCGGTAGAAGAGTGAGAGGTCACCAACAACACGCCGGTGAGAAAGTGACTGAAGGTGGCGCGTTAAGGCCGGATCGCCAATTAGTCGAATTACCCTTCTCTGGACGGCATGTAGTATAGACAGGGTAGTAGGGGCAGCAACTCCCCAGATGAGAGCAATACTCCAGATAAGGTCTTATCTGGGCTTTATATAGCGTGAGGAGGTTACATGGTGAGAAATACTTTCTGGCTCTAAATAGGTACCCAAGCTTTTTACCAGCAGCTGTTGCAATTGACGCTGTATATGCACTTTTAAAATTTTCAAATCCCCACTAGTGCATTTTGCACACCATGTAGTATAAGATCTCTTAATAAATAATCCCACATTACTAGTCCAACCATTAGTATGCTTGTTTTTGCAGGTATGCAAATCCAACTAGTGTAGCTTAATTTTATATTCGACTGTTATAAATAGTTAAATGGAACAAATTTAAAATTATGATATTATCTATGGCTGCTATAAATAAGCAGCGTGGTTGTTGCGACCCGGGTGACCTTTTTTCGCTTTATAAAATTGTTTTTTGTCAATTTTGAACTATATCGCTTAAACCCCCTTGGCACTAAGAGGAGGTGACGCCTTTGGTTGTCCGAAAAGGGACATGCGCTCCAAGAAGAACCACTATCGCAAGAACTATCGCCAAGAACTCTCGACTCGCTACAAGTCGCGCTAACGCAGTTTGTTCCGCCATTTATATATCGATATATGTACGCCTTTATATTCGCCGCGCCTCCGCTACCCTTGTGACCATCAGCAGGACCCTGCAGGGTCAGAAGAAGCAACGCACCCAACCAACGCCACCAGATAACCAAGGTAACTAACCATTTCTTAGTGCCTCGCGCCATCATCCAATAATTTTCAAAGGCCGCCTATATTCGTCCCAAAAGGGCTACGCCACCGCCAGGCACATCACGTGTCCGTAACAGTGGTAGTATCTGAGCTAAAAGGAATTCATTCAGTTTTGGTCCATGCCAAGACGTAAACATTTTACTCGATAGTAGCCGCTGTATGAGTAATGGGCTGATTTTTTTGTTGTTGCATCAATAGCCGCTATTACAAATCAACTTATCAAATGAATGTATCAGAGAATCATTTTCCGATACTGTATACGAGATTTTTTTTATAACTGAGCAGACCGCGCAGGCAGAGCCTAAATACCAGAGTACCGCGGCTGCTGTCTATTCCAAGCTTTGAACACCCTGGGAATAAATGTGCGGTTGTACCGCTCAGTTTTTGATGTATGAAGAACGACCGTCTTAGGATGAGATGCAGCGGTCGCACGATAGAGGATAGCTCAGAGGAGCAGATTCCGTTGGAATATCGGTAGAACAGTGAGAGGTCAGCAACAACACGCCGGTGAAAAAGTGACTGAAGGTGGCGCGTTAAGGCCGGATCGCCAATTAGTTGAATTGACCTTCTCTGGACGGCATCTAGTATAGACAGGGCAGTAGGGGCAGCAGCTCCCCAGACATGAGAGCAATACTCCAGGCAAGGTCTTATCTGGGCTTTATATAGCGTGAGGAGGTTACAAGGTGAGAAATACTTTCTGGCTCTAAATAGGTACCCAAGCTTTTTACCAGCAGCTGTTGCAATTGACGCGACGTGTTCGTGCCAGACCAGATTTTCTGTAATGTTGAATCCTAACAGCTTTAATGAGTGACTCCTTAGCAGAGCCTGGTTGTTCATTAGAACCTGGTGTTGGCTTGTGTGAATTCCGGACACATACGATTGACAAGCCGGGATCTAGAATGCCAACATAAACGCATCGGACGCAGATACTTCCACGTCCATTCTTCAGAACCTCAGAGTAACAACTGAACATAGAGGTAGTAAACAACTAATTCTAATAGGCCAACATCTTTTCTTACGTTGTCATACTGACCACCAGATACGGCAAACATAATTCTTTACTATCGTCTTAATTGTATAGTATCCAGAAATATTCCATTCTACGTCAAAAAAGTCGGTATTTTGATGTTTCAGGAATGATTACAGCAAAATCCATAGATATGTTGACCTCTACTGCGTTACTGCATGTTTCTTCATCATAAACGCAAATTCTGTCTTACATAAATTTTGAGGAGCTGGCAACGCCTATGTAATTTTCCTGCGATTTGTTTACGGTAAACCCCGACTGTCAAACTTTTGTTTTGTTTGTGCGTCTTTTATGCTTGGCCAGTAAAATCGAATTTGCTATTTGTTGGTAACTGTAGTGAAGCTTTGCGGACTTGTGCTATATTCGAGTGTAGTTTAACAGTTTTTCGAGATGGGACAGTGCAGAGCAGTGTTTGTAACATGTGTTGCATTGGAAGAATTTTCAGGCTAGTTGGCAATGTTTAGACGCTGAAGTATCAAAAGATGATGGCTTTGAGCACGCATGCTGAAGTGGTTTGTTTACTACCTCTATGTTCAGTTGTTACTCTGAGCCGCTGTATGAGTAATGGGCTGATGTTTTTGTTGTTGTATCAATAGCCGCTGTTACAAATCAAATTATCAAATGAATTTATCAGAGAATCATTTTCCGAACCTGTATAAGAGATTTTTAGTGAATTCCGGACACATACGATTGGCAAGCCGGGATCTAGAATGCCGATATAAACGCATCGGACGCAGATACCTTCCACTTCCATTCTTCAGAACACGCGTTGGCCAGATTTGCCAAGTGGGTCGCTATTCCGCCAAAATGGCGATTTCAAAACTTAGCGACCATATAGTGATTCGGCGACTTTGGGCTATTTCTAACTTCCAGTTCATTGATTTTCCCAGGGGGGATGCGCGTGTAATTGTCGCCAACCTGAGATATTGTGCTGATTGTTTACTATGCTGTGGTCTCGACACCAATACAAGACAGTCTGGGCAAAACCGAAAAGAAGAATAGACAAGCAGTAATCAGTGGCGAAAAAAGATACTAACAGAATTTTTCAAAAAGTCGCTACAAATCGGTTTATTTTGTTAAATCGCCGCTACGTCTCAACGTAATCAAAATGTCGCTCTTCTAGCGACAAGTTGCTATGAATGGCAACACTGTCTGCAGGCAGTACAGGTAGAAACTTGGAAAATGCCGACGGTGCCTCGGCAATTACCGATCAATATCGCACATACGTCGGTATCGGCACGCACGGCACGCATCGGCCGGCTTGATTTCTAGTTGCTATATTTTCGACGGATTTTGAAAATCCGATGCCTACCGTCCCGACGCATGTGCGATGGTCTATTAAATTTAATAGAAAGTCACTTTTTCCGATCCGTACCGTCCGTCCGATGCCGAGTTATGTACGAGTACCATAAATAGGCCTCAAGTTCAATTGCGTTTGCTTTAGGGCCGGTTGTACAAACACAGTTTAACTCGAGTTCAACTTTGAACCGAGATCATCTCTAATTTGCTGTTGTACCAACAAAGTTCAAGCGTTGACTTCAGTTCAACCTCGGATCAAGTTGAAAGGCCACCGGGGAGCGTTTAACGGCGGTTCAAGGTTTAAAATGGCGATGTTTACGACCAGCTGATCAGTTTCTAACCCTAATATCCGACGTGAGTGACATAGTCAAATGCGATATTTTCACTTGAGTTACATGATGGAGTACTTTAACGAACCTTTGACCGAGGATGACATTATTACGAAAAACGACCTGAAAAATGCCATATTTGTACCTAATGTATCGTGAACAAATTCTCAGTTAATTGTAGGCACATCAGTAATAAAAGTTTCCGCATCATCGTCGAATGTAGATGTGAATCCTGTTATTTGGGGTCCGATTTTTCTTTTATTGATATGTCCAAGTCCTGTATTTTGAAATCCTGCTTTTCAGTACCTTTGCTTCACGAAATGTCTCTCCAAGCAAACTGTTGGACAAGTTCAACCTTTCCGTTTTGATTCTATGAATATTTGTATCCGTTTTCTGGCATTCCAAAACAGTATCACATTTTTTCACAAATTCTATTAATAAGGCCTCTTCTTTCGCTGTAAAATTGGTCGCCCTTTTTTTGGATTCCATTATAAAATTGCAAAATACTTCTTGACCGACAACAAAATTTGACGAATGTCAGAATTTGACATTCATAGACGTGACATTAACATAACCTGCATAACATTAAACATTAAAAACGAAAAGTAACTAGTTTCGCCACCAAATACCCTATATCCATTGCTACTTGCTACCAATCCTCTTTTGATCCAGTTCAGCTGATCCTTCCCAGAACGGAGTTTGTACAACGCGTCAATCGTTGAACCGTGTTCATCGCTGAACTTAAGGTTACGTGATCGGGAGTTAACTGAGCGTTTGTACAACCGGCCCTTAGTTTGCCAAATTATTCGTGAAATACATAGCTAGAAGCTATCTATCTGTCTATTCCAATTAGACAAAGAGAATACGGAGCAAAGACAGCGGAAAGGAAAGAAGTGTTTTTATTGACCTTTCCGTTTAGCCGACGAGTTTTTCTAATTATTTTTAGACGTGCGTGCGTCAGAAGCGGGGTGTCATCGCCATTTGGCACTGATTTTGAAAAGTAATTGCTTCTACCTGAATAGATGATAAAAATTCGCTCCGATGAACATATCGGCGATTATATTTCTATTTTAAAATTATTGAAGCAGACGCTGATAAGCACAGACTTTACCTGCAAATGATTTCTCGATCAATACCTGACATGCAACTCGAATACCTGATGAAATGTGGTCTAATATTAATGTTTACCTAATAACAATGTACCCGACCAACGATATTACGAGACCCAAATATGTAACGTTAGGCAATTGTATTTACTATGTACTATCACTTAGTGTCAGAGATATATTCAAATGAGCATAACACATTTATACACAACCACAACACTAGGTGTAGGCTAGGTGCCACAATAATTCCCAAACCAAACAAATCTGTCATGCGACGGTCATGTCTCAATTTAGCGCCAAAATGATACAACACTTCTACCTTTTGATACCAAAAACTTCCTTACAAAGCGATTCAAACAGTCTCTACCAAAGTGGATAGCTTGCTTAATAAGACGGGCACAAGAATTCGTTGAACATGTACAGTATCAGTCAGATATTCATCTGATTGACAAATTTCAACTAAATGGTTCTAATGTATATGATGTGAGCCTACATGTGTATGTACTAATAGTTCATTTGACAACTTCCCACCACGGATTTATCACAAACCGCTGATTACACGAAAAAACGCCAAGACACGTCAAAATATTTGTCCAGAGAGACAACTTTTTAACCAAAAACTATTTCACCCCCTATTGTACCCTCTAGCCCCTCAGGGAACTCATTTCCAGTGTTTCTGCAACTGTACCTCATTGTTTTGCCAATAATGGGCAACATTTTGAACCCTTATTGCATGTTTCCTATACCGTGTCTAGATGCGACTGGCCAATCTTTGTACTCTTTTTCTTGTCTGTTTTCACTGTACCATGCACTGGTGTGCTTGACTGCGTGCGGAACCGGCGCCGGCCTGCTTCTACCTGCCAAGGGGACTCGGCGTTGGCCAACGCACTCCAACGCTCCTAACTGCCGCTACTGTGCATGCCTACTAAGATCTTATCTGGCATTATCGAACGAATCTAATTTCCGCGTCAGATTCGCTCCCCTCGTGACACAGCCGTGAGTCATTCAAGGTACAAACCGTGTTTTGTTCACATAATTTAATAAAAAAATGTCCCTGTCTTCCTCTAACCATGCAGTGTTCTTTTCTTTCGTTCTGAAAAGGCAAGTGTTTAGGCCCGAAATGATAAAAGATGATGAAAAAATGTTATTGAATTCACTAAGAATGACGTTTATTAAAGGTCTAGGGTATAGCGTGCAAAATTGAAAATCCAAGAAAAGGCGTATTCCTCTGTTAGGGAGGAGGCGTGGCCGCCTGTTCCCTTTCTCCAGTGTGTGTGTCTAAGATGAGGGGAGATAAGTCCAAAAATCCAAAGGTAAGGTCAAAAGGTCCAACGGTAAGGTCCAAAGGTCACCATAAAAATGAATTTCTCATTTCCAAGCTCCTGACGTTACCTTTAAACTTAGAGTAATGACTTAAAGAGCAAATTGAAGAAGAAAGCTTGCGCTTGTGCAACTATTTAGCCTTTTTTGATATCGTGTTTGGTTGTTAAATTACAGGCATTTATAGAATGTATGATTTTGCATTGCGAGTTTTTTGCACTTTAAAAAATTTTTTTGAGAAAATCTAAAATAGTTGTCATTCATTAAGGTCTTAACTATCGCCTTCTGAAATATTATATATGTAGTTTGCAGATAGAGTGAGTTATGCGAGAAATTGTGAGTCCGTGTTTTACATGGCAAATACGTATGTATAAATGTGTGTATCCAGGCCCCTTAAGTCAGATGGTACAAAATTGAATAGACGTGTGTGGGATGACTGAGGGCAGTGAAAAAGTGAATAAAACTTCCACATTTTTAGTGTGGAGAAAATCCTTCGATGTTTATTAGTTGTCCTGGATAATGGTCACAGCTGTAGAACATCGTTTGAAAGAAAATAACAGCAGATCACAAAGTTCACTGTTTTTTTTTTTTGTTCCTTTAAGAACGGAACTTTCAAGGTTTTATGAAAATGCTTACGGGTCGCGTTAAGAAAATCTATTGCCTACTTCGGCCTGAATTGTAACATGCTTTTGTTCGCTTCACGGTCAGACTTGAAATTGCCACCCTCAAATTATACACGAAACGAGTTTTCGTTCTTATAGGAAGCCAGATAACGATTTTAGACTTTCAGGGTGATCTTGAAGATTTGAGGGTCTGAAAATTTTTGATTTTCTCTCCCTGAGGCTAGAACTCAAAACAACGGCCGGATTTGAAATTGGCACCCTCAAACTATACACGATACGAGTGTTCGTCCTTATAGGAAGCCAGATAACGATTTTAGATTTTTAGGGTGAACTTGAAGATCTGAGGGTCTGAAAAAATTCGATTTTCTCTACCTGAGGCTGGAACTGAAAACAACGGCCGGAATTGAAATTGGCACCTTCAAACTATACACGATACGAGTTTTTGTCTTTATAGGAAGCCAGATAACGATTTTAGATTTTTAGGGTGAACTTGAAGATCTGAGGGTCTGAAAATTTTTGATTTTCTCTACCTGAGGCTGGAACTGAAAACAACGGCCGGATTTGAAATTGGCACCCTCAAACTATACACGATACGAGTTTTCGTCCTTATAGGAAGCCAGATAACGATTATAGATTTTTAGGGTGAACTTGAAGATCTGAGGGTCTGAAAATTTTTGATTTTCTCTACCTGAGGCTGAAACTGAAAACAACGGCCGGATTTGACATTGGCACCCTCAAACTATACACGATACGAGTTTTCGTCTTTATAGGAAGCCAGATAACGATTTTAGATTTTTAGGGTGATCTTGAAGATCTGAGGGTCTGAAAAAATTTGATTTTCTCTACATGAGGCTGGAACTGAAAACAACGGCCGGATTTGAAATTGGCACCCTCAAACTATACACGATACGAGTTTTCGTCCTGCTAGAAAGCCAAATAAAGATTTTAGATTTTTAGGGTGAACTTGAAGATTGAGGGCCTGAAAATTTTTGATTTTCTCTACCTGAGGCTGGAACTGAAAACAACGGCCGGATTTGAAATTGGCACCCTCAAACTATACACGATACGAGTTTTCGTCCTTATAGGAAGCCAGATAACGATTATAGATTTTTAGGGTGAACTTGAAGATCTGAGGGTCTGAAAATTTTTGATTTTCTCTACCTGAGGCTGGAACTGAAAACAACGGCCGTATTTGAAATTGGCACCCTCAAACTATACACGATACGAGTTTTCGTCTTTATAGGAAGCCAGATAACGATTTTAGATTTTTAGGGTGAACTTGAAGATCTGAGGGTCTGAAAATTTTTGATTTTCTCTACCTGAGGCTGGAACTGAAAACAACGGCCGGATTTGAAATTGGCACCCTCAAACTATACACGATACGAGTTTTCGTCCTTATAGGAAGCCAGATAACGATTTTAGATTTTTAGGGTGAACTTGAAGATCAGAGGGTCTGAAAAATTTTTATTTTCTCTACCTGAGGCTGGAACTGAAAACAACGGCCGGATTTGAAATTGGCACCTTCAAACTATACACGATACGAGTTTTCGTCCTTATAGGAAGCCAGATAACGATTTTAGATTTTTAGGGTGAACTTGAAGATCTGAGGGTCTGAAAAAATTTGATTTTCTCTACCTGAGGCTGGAACTGAAAACAACGGCCGGATTTGAAACTGGCACCCTCAAACTATACACGATACGAGTTTTCGTCTTTATAGGAAGCCAGATAACGATTTTAGATTTTTAGGATGAACTTGAAGATCTGAGGGTCTGAAAATTTTTGATTTTCTCTACCTGAGGCTGGAACTGAAAACAACGGCCGGATTTGAAATTGGCACCCTCAAACTATACACGATACGAGTTTTCGTCCTTATAGGAAGCCAGATAACGATTTTAGATTTTTAGGGTGAACTTGAAGATCAGAGGGTCTGAAAAATTTTTATTTTCTCTACCTGAGGCTGGAACTGAAAACAACGGCCGGATTTGAAATTGGCACCCTCAAACTATACACGATACGAGTTTTCGTCCTTATAGGAAGCCAGATAACGATTTTAGATTTTTTAGGGTGAACTTGAAGATCAGAGGGTCTGAAAAATTTTTATTTTCTCTACCTGAGGCTGGAACTGAAAACAACGGCCGGATTCGAAATTGGCACCCTCAAACTATACACGATACGAGTTTTCGTCCTTATAGGAAGCCAGATAACGATTTTAGATTTTTAGGGTGATATTGAAGATCTGAGGGTCTGAAAATTTCTGATTTTCCCTACCTGAGGCTGGAACTGAAAACAACGGCCGGATTTGAAATTGGCACCCTCAAACTATACACGATACGAGTTTTCGTCTTTATAGGAAGCCAGATAACGATTTTAGATTTTTAGGGTGAACTTGAAGATCTGAGGGTCTGAAAATTTTTGATTTTCTCTACCTGAGGCTGGAACTGAAAACAACGGCCGTATTTGAAATTGGCACCCTCAAACTATACACGATACGAGTTTTCGTCTTTATAGGAAGCCAGATAACGATTTTAGATTTTTAGGGTGAACTTGAAGATCTGAGGGTCTGAAAATTTTTGATTTTCTCTACCTGAGGCTGGAACTGAAAACAACGGCCGGATTTGAAATTGGCACCCTCAAACTATACACGATACGAGTTTTCGTCCTTATAGGAAGCCAGATAACGATTTTAGATTTTTAGGGTGAACTTGAAGATCAGAGGGTCTGAAAAATTTTTATTTTCTCTACCTGAGGCTGGAACTGAAAACAACGGCCGGATTTGAAATTGGCACCTTCAAACTATACACGATACGAGTTTTCGTCCTTATAGGAAGCCAGATAACGATTTTAGATTTTTAGGGTGAACTTGAAGATCTGAGGGTCTGAAAAAATTTGATTTTCTCTACCTGAGGCTGGAACTGAAAACAACGGCCGGATTTGAAACTGGCACCCTCAAACTATACACGATACGAGTTTTCGTCTTTATAGGAAGCCAGATAACGATTTTAGATTTTTAGGGTGAACTTGAAGATCTGAGGGTCTGAAAATTTTTGATTTTCTCTACCTGAGGCTGGAACTGAAAACAACGGCCGGATTTGAAATTGGCACCCTCAAACTATACACGATACGAGTTTTCGTCCTTATAGGAAGCCAGATAACGATTTTAGATTTTTAGGGTGAACTTGAAGATCAGAGGGTCTGAAAAATTTTTATTTTCTCTACCTGAGGCTGGAACTGAAAACAACGGCCGGATTTGAAATTGGCACCCTCAAACTATACACGATACGAGTTTTCGTCCTTATAGGAAGCCAGATAACGATTTTAGATTTTTTAGGGTGAACTTGAAGATCAGAGGGTCTGAAAAATTTTTATTTTCTCTACCTGAGGCTGGAACTGAAAACAACGGCCGGATTCGAAATTGGCACCCTCAAACTATACACGATACGAGTTTTCGTCCTTATAGGAAGCCAGATAACGATTTTAGATTTTTAGGGTGATATTGAAGATCTGAGGGTCTGAAAATTTCTGATTTTCCCTACCTGAGGCTGGAACTGAAAACAACGGCCGGATTTGAAATTGGCACCCTCAAACTATACACGATACGAGTTTTCGTCCTGATAGAAAGCCAAATAAAGATTTTAGATTTTTAGGGTGAACTTGAAGATCTGAGGGTCTGAAAATTTTTATTTTCTCTACCTGAGGCTGGAACTGAAAACAACGGCCGGATTTGAAATTGGCACCCTCAAACTATACACGATACGAGTTTTCGTCCTGATAGAAAGCCAAATAACGATTTTAGATTTTTAGGGTGATCTTGAAGATCTGAGGGTCTGAAAATTTTTGATTTTCTCTACCTGAGGCTGGAACTGAAAACAACGGCCGGATTTGAAATTGGCACCCTCAAACTATACACGATACGAGTTTTCGTCCTTATAGGAAGCCAGATAACGATTTTAGATTTTTAGGGTGAACTTGAAGATCTGAGGGTCTGAAAATTTTTGATTTTCTCTACATGAGGCTGGAACTGAAAACAACGGCCGTATTTGAAATTGGCACCCTCAAGCTATACACGATGCGAGTTTTCGTCCTTAAAGGAAGCCAGATAACGGTTTTAGATTTTTAGGGTGAGCTTGAAGATCTGAGGGTCTGAAAATTTTTGATTTTCTCTACCTAAGGCTGGAACTCAAAACAACGGAGGGATTTGAAATTGGTACCCTCAAACTATACACGATACGAGTTTTCGTCTTTATAGGAAGCCAGATAACGATTTTAGATTTTTATGGTAAACTTGAAGATCTGAGGGTCTGAAAATTTTTGATTTTCTCTACCTGAGGCTGGAACTCATAACAACGGCCGGATTTGAAATTGGCACCCTTAAACTATACACGATACGATTTTTCATCCTTATAGGAAGCCAGATAACGATTTTAGATTTTTAGGGTGAACTTGAAGATCTGAGGGTCTGAAAAATTTTTATTTTCTCTACCTGAGGCTGGAACTGAAAACAACGGCCGGATTTGAAATTTACACCCTCAAACTATACACGATACGAGTTTTCGTCCTTATAGGAAGCCATATAACGATTTTAGATTTTTAGGGTGAACTTGAAGATCTGAGGGTCTGAAATCATTTGATTTTCTCTACCTGAGGCTGGAACTGAAAACAACGGCCGGATTTGATATTGGCGCCCTCAAACTATACTGCCGTGGTTAATGAAAATGCCGTATCTACAGAAACGATGTGTTGAGAAAATTGACATTTTCTGTTTAACCATATGCCACTGTCATTTTTAAAGGCATTTCTACCATTTTTTGTATGAATATTGAGTAGAACTGTTGAAACTTATCAAGTATAGGAAGTTTGCTTTGATTCCTAATATAATCATACATTTGTAGATACGATTTTTTGACGTAAAATTTGAAATTTATATTTTACATGCGTATGCCGTATCTACGATTTCTCGTAGATACGGTTTTGGTATGTGGTAATATAATAAAAATCGTATGAGTTTTGCAAAGCCGTATAATAAAAATTGTATTGAAACAAAATACAAACTCTAGTTCAAACCTAACTCCAAGTGTTCAATGATATAGTAAAAGTAATGTTTAAGTATTATTAGTCATTAATGATAATGATATTGATATTCGTTAATAAAAGTGAAATCTACTGATCATTATCATTATCACTATCGCTTACATCATTCTCCGTTTGAGATACTGGCAGGTCCTGCCAGAATGTGTGCCTATTAAATGGAATGCCTTTAGATAGTTTATTTAGTATAGCGTCTTTCCGTTCTTTCGACACTCCACGTGGTACATGAAAAGCCTTTGGTGATGGCATGCCCGACTTAAAAGCTTTTGCAGTTAAAAAATTTAATTCTGAGAAACTTTCTGTAAACGCATTTTTGTATTTGAGCACGCGGTCTCCTCTTTCAAAAACAACATGGACCATTGTTTGTAAATATGGTCGAGGATTGATCTTTTCAGTTTATACTGAGATGTGTAGTCCAACCAGTGGTGACAATTTTGAATTTCCATCATACCAACTACAACATTTTTCCCAGAATTTTGGACACAATCAACAAAATCCAGAAAATCGTATATTTTCTCCTTTTTCTTCAATGAATGCTCAACTCTGTGATGAAAAGAATCGGCACTCATGAAAGTGTGCCCTGGTTCAAAGTATTTTAACTCAATTTTTTGAGCCAAAATATCATTACTATTAATAATATGGATGAAGAAACAAAATAAACCCCAATTTTTATTTTGTGCACTGCAATTATCGAGCCAAATCGTTATGCTGAGGGCATCCCTGTTCATCAATAAAAATCGATGGAATGCGCTTGTGATATCTGACTTGGACCGACCAGCAATTGCCTCATGTCATACAATGGCACATGTTTTATCATTGCCTCTTTTAGAACCAACAGGGACGAATGATTCGTCGTATTTTAGACAGTTTTGCCGTATAAACACATGTCCATGCATATACGGCGTTTATGCTTAAAATGATGCTTTTACGGTAAAACGCGTTTTAGAATATAACTGAAGTGTAGATACGGTAAAAATAAAAATGCAAGAGAATAAAAACTACGGTAGATACGGTTTCCGTGTCACTACTGAGGGTTGCGGAGTGCAAAATTTTATCTAAAAATGCCGTAAGCCCAAAGTCAAGAAATTGTTGGTTACGGCGTTTTCATTAAGCACGGCAGTATACACGATACAAGTTTTCGTCCTTATAGGAAGCCATATAACGATTTTAGATTTTTAGGGTGATATTGAAGATCTGAGGGTCTGAAAATTTCTGATTTTCCCTACCTGAGGCTGGAACTGAAAACAACGGCCGGATTTGAAATTGGTACCCTCAAACATACATACATACACGATACGAGTTTTCATCCTTATAGGAAGCCAGATAACGATTTTAGATTTTTAGGGTGAACTTGAAGATCTGAGGGTCTGAAATTTTTGATTTTCTCTACCTGAGGCTGCAACTGAAAACAACGACCGGATTTGAAATTGGCACCCTCAAACTATACACGATACGAGGTTTCGTCCTTATAGGAAGCCAGATAACGATTTTAGATTTTTAGGATGATCTTGAAGATCTGAGGGTCTGAAAATTTTTGATTTTCTCTACCTGAGGCTGGAACTGAAAACAACGGCCGGATTTGAAATTGGCACCCTCAAACTGTACACGATACGAGTTTTCGTCCTTATAGGAAGCCAGATAACGATTTTAGATTTTTAGGGTGAACTTGAAGATCTGAGGGCCTGAAAAATTGTTATTTTCTCTACCTGAGGCTGGAACTGAAAAGAACGGCCGGATTTGAAATTGGCACCCTCAAACTATACACGATACGAGGTTTCGTCCTTATAGGAAGCCAGATAACGATTTTAGATTTTTAGGGTGATCTTGAAGATCTGAGGGTCTGAAAATTTTTTATTTTCTCTACCTGAGGCTGGAACTGAAAACAACGGCCGGATTTGAAATTGGCACCCTCAAACTATACACGATACGAGTTTTCGTCTTTATAGGAAGCCAGATAACGATTTTAGATTTTTAGGGTGAACTTGAAGATCTGAGGGTCTGAAAATTTCTGATTTTCCCTATCTGAGGCTGGAACTGAAAACAACGGCCGGATTTGAAATTGGCACCCTCAAACTATACACGATACGAGTTTTCGTCCTTATAGGAAGCCATATAACGATTTTAGATTTTTAGGGTGAACTTGAAGATCTGAGGGTCTGAAATCATTTGATTTTCTCTACCTGAGGCTGGAACTGAAAACAACGGCCGGATTTGAAATTGGCACCCTCAAACTATACACGATACGAGTTTTCGTCTTTATAGGAAGCCATATAACGATTTTAGATTTTTAGGGTGATATTGAAGATCTGAGGGTCTGAAAATTTCTGATTTTCCCTACCTGAGGCTGGAACTGAAAACAACGGCCGGATTTGAAATTGGTACCCTCAAACTATACACGATACGAGTTTTCATCCTTATAGGAAGCCAGATAACGATTTTAGATTTTTAGGGTGATCTTGAAGATCTGAGGGTCTGAAAATTTTTGATTTTCTCTACCTAAGGCTGGAACTCAAAACAACGGCCGGATTTGAAATTGGTACCCTCAAACTATACATGATACGAGTTTTCATCCTTATAGAAAGCCAGATAACGATTTTAGATTTTTAGGATGAACTTGAAGATCTGAGGGTCTGAAATTTTTGATTTTCCCTACCTGAGGCTGGAACTGAAAACAGCGACCGGATTTGAAATTGGCACCCTCAAACTATACACGATACGAGGTTTCGTCCTTATAGGAAGCCAGATAACGATTTTAGATTTTTAGGGTGATCTTGAAGATCTGAGGGTCTGAAAATTTTTGATTTTCTCTACCTAAGGCTGGAAGTCAAAACAACGGCCGGATTTGAAATTGGTACCCTCAAACTATACACGATACGAGGTTTCGTCCTTATAGGAAGCCATATAACGATTTTAGATTTTTAGGGTGAACTTGAAGATCTGAGGGTCTGAAATTTTTGATTTTCCCTACCTGAGGCTGGAACTGAAAACAGCGACCGGATTTGAAATTGGCACCCTCAAACTATACACGATACGAGGTTTCGTCCTTATAGGAAGCCAGATAACGATTTTAGATTTTTAGGGTGATCTTGAAGATCTGAGGGTCTGAAATTTTTGATTTTCTCTACCTGACGCTGGAACTGAAAACAGCGACCGGATTTGAAATTGGCATCCTCAAACTATACACGATACGAGGTTTCGTCCTTATAGGAAGCCAGATAACGATTTTAGATTTTTAGGGTGATCTTGAAGATCTGAGGGTCTGAAAATTTTTGATTTTCTCTACCTAAGGCGGGAACTGAAAACAATGGCCGGATTTGGAATTGGCACCCTCAAACTATACACGATACGAGTTTTCGTCCTTATCGGAAGCCAGATAACGATTTTAGATTTTTAGGGTGAACTTGAGGATCTGAGGGTCTGAAAATTTTTGATTTTCTCTACCTGAGGCTGGAACTGAAAACAACGACCGGATTTGAAATTGGCACCCTCAAACTATACACTATACGAGGTTTCGTCCTTATAGGAAGCCAGGTAACGATTTTAGATTTTTAGGGTGACCTTGAAGATCTGAGGGTCTGAAAATTTTTTATTTTCTCTACCTGAGGCTAGAACTGAAAACAACGGCCGAATTTGAAATTGGCACCCTCAAACTATACACTATACGAGGTTTCGTCCTTATAGGAAGCCAGATAACGATTTTAGATTTTTAGGGTGATCTTGAAGATCTGAGGGTCTGAAAATTTTTTATTTTCTCTACCTGAGGCTAGAACTGAAAACAACGGCCGAATTTGAAATTGGCACCCTCAAACTATACACTATACGAGGTTTCGTCCTTATAGGAAGCCAGATAACGATTTTAGATTTTTAGGGTGATCTTGAAGATCTGAGGGTCTGAAAAATTTTGATTTTCTCTACCTAAGGCTGGAACTGAAAACAATGGCCGGATTTGGAATTGGCACCCTCAAACTATACACGGTACGAGTTTTCGTCCTTATCGGAAGCCAGATAACGATTTTAGATTTTTAGGGTGAACTGGAAGATCTGAGGGTCTGAAAATTTTTGATTTTCTCTACCTGAGGGTGGAACTGAAAACAACGACCGGATTTGAAATTGGCACCCTCAAACTATACACTATACGAGGTTTCGTCCTTATAGGAAGCCAGATAACGATTTTAGATTTTTAGGGTGATCTTGAAGATCTGAGGGTCTGAAAATTTTTTATTTTCTCTACCTGAGGCTAGAACTGAAAACAACGGCCGAATTTGAAATTGGCACCCTCAAACTATACACTATACGAGGTTTCGTCCTTATAGGAAGCCAGATAACGATTTTAGATTTTTAGGGTGATCTTGAAGATCTGAGGGTCTGAAAATTTTTTATTTTCTCTACCTGAGGCTAGAACTGAAAGCAACGGCCAAATTTGAAATTGGCACCCTCAAACTATACACGGCACGAGTTTTCGTCCTTATAGGAAGCCAGATAACGATTTTAGATTTTTAGGGTGAACTTGAAGATCTGAGGGTCTGAAAATTTTTGATTTTCTCTACCTGAGGCTGGAACTGAAAACAACGACCGGATTTGAAATTGGCACCCTCAAACTATACACTATACGAGGTTTCGTCCTTATAGGAAGCCAGATAACGATTTTAGATTTTTAGGGTGATCTTGAAGATCTGAGGGTCTGAAAATTTTTTATTTTCTCTACCTGAGGCTAGAACTGAAAACAACGGCCGAATTTGAAATTGGCACCGTCAAACTATACACGATACGAGTTTTCGTCCTTATAGGAAGCCAGATAACGATTTTAGATTTTTAGGGTGGACTTGAAGAGGGTCTGAAAATTTTTGATTTTCCCTACCTGAGGCTGGAACTCAAAACAACGGGCGGACTTGTATATTTTAATTCAGACTGATTCTTAGGAGAGCTATGAAGTTTAAACAATGGAGAATAAGTGTACAAGCTACTTTAGACTTTGTGGTCGCACCATAAGCTTATATCTATTTCAATTATAAAATCATTCAAAAACTCAAAACACAAATTCTGCAACTGTCTGTGCAGAACAATGTTAGCAAAGAATAGATTTTTATACTGAATAAGAAGGCTGACAAAAGACTTTCAGCCTTCAAAATTCATCACAAAGCGTGATTTAGGGCTTGTGGAGCAGGCTTATAAGGAATATCTGGACAATTTTCTATCAACCTACTAATATTAAAATGCGTAGTAATGATATTTTTTTCGATATCCGGTACCTTGACGGTTCAGATTAAACCCCATCAAAAACAATACTCCATTAACAGGTTTATACCGAGATTTTTAGGAAAAAACAATGACCTAACATAATTGTGTGCGTCAAGTAATGAGATAATAAAAATGCTGTCTATCGCAAAAACCGCCAAAGTTATGTTGTTATTCAACACACTCTTGAAAAAACCTTGATCTTTACGATCGAGCTTAAAACCCGAATAAAAATACAGCTCGTCATCCTGCAAGTCTAATTAGCAATTACATACAAAGTTGAAACACGCTGATACATTAATTAAACTCAGATCGTTCAAGTGAGAAAACACGTTTTTCCAGATGTTTTATCACCTCCTCTGTGTATATGCTGCAGGATTCTATTACCGAATATATACTATTGGGAAATACATGTATTTCTAGCGGAAAAGTAAGTTTCATATAGTAAAAAAATGAACATTCCACAATAACATAATGGTCGATCCAGTCATATTAAAGATATCATTAAGTAAGCAAGATCAAACCATGTCAAGACAATATCAAGACAAAAACGTATCATTACACCAACACTACAATTTTTACTCATTTCAAAGAATAGTTTTGAACCAATTCCCACAAAAACTGATATGATATCTGAAGAGTCGACATCTCTGAAAGCCTCGGTCCAATTTATGATATACAGGGTGAGTTTTTAGTACCAGCTCGGTAGATAACTCCACTACTGTAGAAGATAGAGGAAAAAGTTGTATAGAAAAATGGTAGCCACGGGTATGCTCCTTGCTCAGAAAATATTTAGATTTATACAGGGTGAGCCATAACTACGTGGTGATGCAAACATGTATTTTTTTAAATGAGATGCACTATATATTATTCCATATTCAAATTCTACTGATGATTTGGTATAGGGTACTATTACCTTATACAGGGTATTTCAAAAGTTATGACCATTTTTATATCCAAATCACGGTCAAATGAACGTACTGTATATCAAAAAGTAATGAATCAAAAACTATTTTTTCACATGAGAAGATTAAAAATGTCCTCTAGTTTTAAAATCCGCTATAAAAGAAACCCGTGACGCATACTTGTATACAGGGTGGTGTAGAATGCAAAATCTAGATTTTTCTCTCTTTTTTTAAATGTAACCCCCCAATATTTTATTATACCAAAGAATTGCTTTTAATATGCTCTTTTGTCTTTGTGCAGCACTTGTTATGGCTGCATTCACTAGTTTCTGAGATATTTCGATTTGTCTACAAATTTTAAATAAAACTCCTATTTGTTTACTAAAATATATTTATTTTGAGAAAAATCTATCAAATTTTGTTTTTGCTTAACAAACAACTAAAATATAAGGCCATAATAATACTTAATCAAGTCAAAACACTGAATGTATGTCAAGTGTACTGAGAAAACAATTTTATAGACATCATGCATAATTATCAAGCAGATGTATCAGGTAGGCTATGAAATATCAAACGACACAGTCCAAATAAAGCGATTCTTCAATCTTTCAAACGCATTAGTTTTAGACTGCCTCCGTTCTGGATATTGCTGTTCATAGTTGATATATTCTAGAGGCAAGTAGACAATTTCCCAAAGATTCTCCTAAATACCCTCAAGGAAAAATTAATTTTTAATGATGGTTTTTCACAGAGTACGGAATTATTGAGCAGGTTATGAGAACTGTGAATTTTTCAAAGCACACCTGATAAATCTGCTTGATAATTATGCATGACGCCTACAAAACTGTTTCCTCAGCATACTTGACTTTATTATCTCGATGTTTTAGGGTTTTGTCTTCATCAAATAGTATCATGAGCTTATAATTTAGTTGTTTGTTAAATAAAAAACGAATTATATAGCACTTTCTCAAAATAAATAAATCTCAGTACATTGCCTCCATCTTTATACAGGTCCACCGCACTATGGAGCCATATATTAATGACGGTCTGACTATTGTAGAATAGAGCCAGTGCACCACTTTTGGTCTCAGGCCCCAGCTACTACCGACAACTCTTCTGCAGGCCCATAATGAGTTTCGAGCTATCGGCGTGGGAAGTATAATGAAATAGATATGGATACAAAAAAAACATACACTGATAAATTTTAGGCTAAAAAATACCATGTCGAAAATAGTCAGAAATTAACCCTTAATTTAGTACCCCTTCAAAAATAATATTTAAATATTTTAGTTTTGGTCAGTCTGTGGTAGGCAAATGTGATAATAATCACAGATTTGTCTTCGGTAGGTTTCCCCTTAGTACTGCTCATGAAGTTATATGTACCTATGTACGCGTAGTGTAACGACTGTTTGTATCATGAGAAGTATATCTCAGATATGTTTGAGGTATTTCATAATTTATATGAAATAACAGAGGTCATCTCTAGTACAAAAGGCATCTTAATCCTATGTCCCAAATGTTATCTTCACGAGGCGAATATTTCATGAAATATTCTCATGTCTGGATTGAAAACCACTTTGCGTCGTTTGCGTCGTTGATGATATATAATTTCTAAAAAGAACTGTGCAATAAATGTAGTCGAAGCGTTGACAACACTGGACACTAGGCTCCAGATATTGCACTGTATATATAATCATAATAATTATGAATCGGTTGAGGTTTACTTTAAATAACAATCCAGTGAAAACATAGCTTTCCTCTAGATAACAGGTTTTTGCATACATTTACATTAACGTCAGGTAAAACGCAAAACGAATCTGATATAAATGAGAATTGAGGCCACGGTGACACTTTTTCAACACATGATTATATTACTTTTACTCAGTGATTGATATATTACTTTCTAATTCCCAGTAATGATTCAATTTTTAATTAATCATAGTTTTCCGATACAATAGAATGCAGCGCTTGTTTTAACACTTCCGATAGTAAGTGAAGATGGTCACAGTTGCACCGTCCAGCACTGACGCGAATGACTGTGACGGTCTGCATTAGATTTGCCGCACCGAAAAAAATACTGTTGCGTTTCCAATTAATTGTTAGTATTTGGATGTTTTTCCATCGCTTTAAATATATGTACAGTTGTTTCAAATCCATGTCCATGAATCCATCCATGAATATTTAAAGGTACTGAATGACTGGGTACTTACTGATGCTTTCAAAAACAAATATTTTTTTACGCTCTATTATTACGAAAATATTACGTCTCAAACAAATGCTCATTTTATTTATCTTATGCACTATAAGATATTAAATGAAATAATGACCTCATTAATGTAGGAAAAGCTGTGAGGTGCTGTTTGGAAAAACAAGTTGGGGGTGAGTGAAGTTTTGAAAGCGTGGTTTAGGGGTTGAAGTAAAAAAAAGTTTGGAAAGCATGGTATGATAGATCATTCGGTACCCTTGAAAGTCCCACTTAGTTTTATTTTTTATCTGTTCTTCTTACAAAAATATAACGCCACAAACAAATCCTTATTTTATTTATTTTATGACTACGAAAAAAAAATAGCTTTCTGTATAAAATCAACGACACTACAAGATTTTAAACAAAATAAGGATTTATTTTGTGTAGGAAAAACCAATAGGTGCTATTTGAAAAAACAAAGTTGGGGTGAGTTCTAAGGATTGAAGTAAGAAAAATGTTTTGAAAGCACGGTATGATAGACCCTGTAGTACTTTCTTAACATTCCACTCAGTTTTCATTTGAACATTTTTTCTTTTTTTGTTACGAGAATATCACGTCTCACAGACATTCAGAGACGCTCGTATACTTGGATAACGGATAGACATTAAAAATTCAAGATATGACAGGTCACTTTCTCAGGCCAAAAGAAAAATATTCTATGAATACGATAAATGTTGTTCATAGATCCATTTAGTCTTCATCCGACCCTGGCTTTATCATCTGTATGCAAGCCTCTATACTCACTACTTTCACTATTTGCATCATTATGATAATGAGTTATCTATGTGTGCGGGTGTCAAGGTTGGTTCCATCCGCATATACAGATTTTATTGATCTATCGGCTTATTCGGTGGATCAGTGCACTAAATGCTTCCTATACATAGCGGTAGGTCATAGAGTGAGCATTAATTTAGATGTTTTTAATGCCCGCATCGTTACGTATTGATTGAACGTCGCATCGCCTGTGTGTTAGCATTGTATGTCTAGGTCAAATCACGCAACTTAATTTTCATTCGGTTCTCGTCATCTAATTGAATTGAAATTTTATACACACGTTTAGTGATGATTAGCACTGTAGCCAGTGTAACGATATTCTAAATTTAGTGTCGATTCAGCGACAAGATAGAGAAGAAATAGGGCAAAACCAGAATCTAAATCGATAGCAAAAGCTTTTCTACCCTATGTGCCTGGGATAACAGACAGAATAGGAAAAATGTTACGAAAGGAAAACGTCAAGACCATCTACGAGCCCACAAGAACGATACAGGAATATTTGAGAGCGGTGAAGGATAAAAGAGATCCACTCAGAACACCGGCGGTTTATCGCATACCATGCACATGTGGGAGTGTATACATAGGAACAACGAAGCGATCTATAAACACAAGAATTGCAGAACATAAGGCTAGCTGTCGACTAGGCCATACGGACAAATCAGCGGTAGCCGAACATGCGATTAAGGAGGGAAGTCACAGGATCAAGTTTGAAGAAACTCAGATTCTTGCCGCAACCTCTACATACCATGCCAGACTTCACAGAGAAGCCATCGAAATACAAAAACATCATAATAATTTCAATAGGAAAGAAGAAACACAGAAAGTCAACCGGACATGGGTACCCATCCTAAAGGACCTGAAGACACTACCATATCGCGAAGGGGCGGGGCTACCAACGCTACCTGGTTGGGCCACGTTACCATTAGCAGGTATAAATACAGGTGCAGATCCACCAGCGCCAGCAGTATTTTGGAAGTCGCCGAAGTGAAATAGCTTCTGAAGATGCCACCCACTCGTGGTGGCGAAACGTCAAGCTTTAACGCTAAACGACGCCAGCCTAAAAACCCAAGAACCACAAATTCATTGGACGATGGCCGCGAAAGCCTTACACAGTATACAAAAAAAAAGTTCGAAAGCTGGGTATGACAGCTCCTATAGTACATTCAAAAATTCCACTTAGTGTTCGTTTGAATTTTCCTACTATCACGTGTCAAGGAAATTCAGGGGAATTTGTATATAAATACGTACGAAATGACATACGTGCTAGAACATTAACGAATTTTATTACTGTCAGTTTTTTTTTTGTATATCGTTAGAAGAAATTCAACAAAACGCCAAGCCATAAAAGACCAGTCTCCTCCAGTGTTATCACGGCTATGATAATCGGTCACTTATACATTACCTGTAATCACCCAGTTAATGGAGAATCAATTAAATAACCGTTTTGAGTGATGCAGCCAGTTGACAAGACAGAACTACAACTTGTTTGCACGAAGCACGAAATGAACACGTTTAACGACCAACGTATGTGATTGTTACCTTTTTTATTTTCATGTAATCGAGGTGTATCGGAACATGTCATTTACTGATTAGCAGTGATTCTATGTAATAGATGTTTGGATGGAGTATTTACAAATAATAAATAATCTGTCGTGGTTCTAAACGGGTATATAAAAATATAGTTTTGAGATAATTTGTTTGGAAGATATTTATATACCTTTCAAATGTGAGATAATTTCTAATGTTTATCCTGTTGCTCTGCTTTAGCATGATGACAACATGTGTTGTATGTGGTTGTATTAATGTAATGTATAATATCTACAATTACATAAAACAACACGGTGTTAATTAAGTATGTTAACAAACTTTAGCCAAGAACAGTACTCCGAAAAATAGAAAGAAAATGTCATATGAACATGGGTCCGGAAATGCTTCCTAAGGGAGCTACGCTCCTTTGCATGGGGCACCCTGAAGACGGTTTTCCCTCGATATTCTCGAAACCATTCATAACAAAATTACGAAATTAGGTACGATGGGTAAACTTTTGACGCTGAATCTGATTCTGAATTCAGAATTTCATAATTTTAATCAGAGGCGTATCATACGGGAGAAGTTAAGGGTCAAAATAACCCCATTTTCTAAATGGTAATTTTTTTGAAATTTTGATTTTAGAATATGGTATTTCAGAGATTTCTATGTAAAAATGGTCTCTTGGTACATCTCGATAGAGCTAACCGTTTTCGAGAAAAATGCAAATTATTTGATCGATGCAGGCTGTTGTTATATAACATTTACTCTGAATTTGTGATGAGACAGGTATTGGACAACTGGAATGGCGGTATAAATATTGGCGGAAGCAAACCATCTAACCTAAGACTTGCTAACGATACAACTCTTATTGCTGCTTCTCACAAAGAACTAGTAGCTCTATTGAACGTTTTAGAACAACACAGTGCAGCATATGGTCTTGGTATTGACTACAACAAGACCACAAGGTTATTATCGTAGATAGAGAGCATGACAGCCATCGAGAAATAAAGTCAATAGGCCGTTGTGAGACAGTTCAAAGTTTTGTGTACCTCGGTTCTTTGATCGACAATTCGGGTAACTGTGAGAATGAGATTCGACGGCGCATTCAACAGGCACGGGTGGCCATGATAAAGCTTACTAAAATATGGCGTGACCATAACATCACTAAAGCTACCAAAATGTTACTGGTTCAGTCTCTTGTATTCTCCATATTTTTGTATGCCTCGGAAACTTGGACTGTTAAAAAGGCAGATCGAGCTCGCACAGATGCTTTTGAAATGCGGACGTCGAGGAGAATGCTGAGAATTCCTCATACCGCCCATCGAACTAATGTTTCCATACTGGATGAGCTCGGTAATCCAAAGAGAATATCCTCCATTGTGTCGATGAGAATGCTTACATTCTTCGGACATATTCACAGAAGCGATAATATGGAGAAACTTGTAGTTCAGGGTCACGCCCCGAGTGGGCGGCGCCGTGGCCGTTCCCCTACACGCTGGGTGGATACGACGAAACAGTTGCTGGATATGAGTATCAAGAGCGCCACTGCACTGACAGTAAATCGCGAACGATGGCGAGCTACAGTTCTCAAAACTATTGATAATATTCGTGTCGGCAATACTCTAGCTCCGACTTAATGCATTTTACGAGTTCACAACATGTCTGTTAAGACATTGTGATTATGATGATGAAGTATAGGGTATTTAGCCGAAACATGGTCAAATTTACGCATTCTAAAAATGAATCGAACACAATAACTATTGTTTTGTATAATTTGGGTTATTTTCTTTCTTTCCAAACAAAGAAAGTACGAAATGTTACAGTAATTTAAGACTGATATCACCAACATCTCATAGTTTCTTTCGTAATTTATAATTTAAAAGAAATCTGTTAGATCTTAAGGGTCCCACAGACATCGTTCTTTTTCATCAGGTTTGCACGACGTGCCAACCGATCACACTCATTTCGGTCCGTGTGTGCCGAAAAACCGTCGTGCTGACCGTCGTTCCAAAAAACCTGTCCGAGCTTGATTTTACTCGTCGGTTTCGAACGCCATCGTGCAACTCGCTATATATGTGTGGCCGTTCATCGTGCAATCACGACGGGATTTTGCAGTGTCGTTCTGGTTGCCTTCGAGTAAGCGTATCTAGGGTTTGTGACACCTATCAAAAATGTGCTGTCAGACGTTCATGAGGGGAAATACTTTGCCTCATCCAAGTATCCTGTTTTTTTATTAGAGGTGCTAATGAATTAAGTAATTCTAAGTATGTTTCTTCATCTATCCTCAAATAATCGTACCAATCCCCTGGTTCCAGACGCAATACTTCTAATAGATTTATATGGGGGAATTAGCCTCTTTTTAAAAGCCACTGTTTCACCCATTTAGAAGAACGTTTTTTTTGCTGTATTTCACTTTAATAGCTAAAGCCGCCGCCAATGCTAAAGTATTATCCATGTTAACGGACCAAAAATTTGCGTGAAACTGAAAGAAAACCGAACAGTGTGTGGAGGTATCGTTCCATCGGTTTAACCGACATCGGTTGGCACGTCGTGCAAACCTGATGAAAAAGAACGATGTCTGTGGGGCCCTTTAAGACGCTTCTTTACTATTGCACGAAATGCAACTACTTGTAACGGTTCACCCGTTTTCAAAATTATTTTTATATTATTTACTTGGATACCATATACAAATAGTTTATAACTTCCATTTTTAGCAACTGCTTCCTCATTATACTAGTACATCTTTATAACTATTTTGCTTCTCACCTCTACCTTTTTCCCATCTCTACTTCCTTGAGCTGCAAATATTGTTAATTATACACACTGCGCAAGTGCGCCAAATTTTGGCAAAATCTAATGAGTGGGGGGGTATGCTCTCTCTGTCTACCGAAGTTAGCTTCTAGATAAAGTGTAATGGTTTATTCCTTTTGCTTTCTGAACTCAAGCAGTTAACACCTAATATAATTATGTCTCTCTAAGACAATCTTTTGTGTGTGTGCAACATTTGATGATCAAGGTAATCATAACGATTTAATTGCTATGGTTTCCCATATTTTCATTGCTTCTGCTCTTTATTTTACAGCTATGTGTAGGAATCTGATTTTTCCGATTTATACATTTTTTTTCCATGTACTTGTGATGGCGAACATTTTAATCTTTAAATATCAAGTCAATCATACACTGTATATTTATCAATTATCTAACAAAAGAGTCGCTGAACATTATTCTTTGTTTCTAGCCATATATTTTTGTGTTAAGATGCCTTATCTTGTGTGTATTTAATGTTTCACATTTTTTTTATGACATTCCTTACGTAAAAATACCTAGCACTCACATTTGCTAACTGAGAACGCAATGAAAAGATCTGTTGGACATTTTTGTAATTTTGTTTTACAAGGCGTGGGTAAAAAGTTTGTAAATTTTTGAACATACTTTGTACATTTATTTTATTTATCACTATGTATCTGAAAAGATCCGGTAGGACTGAAAATACAAAGCATTTAAGAATCTTTTTTTTTACTATTGTTCTATCTATTCGCTCTTGTATATATCTGTATTTTTTTTAATCTTTACCATGTGAACATTTGAAAGTTATCTGCTTTTTGGCTTTTTAATTCCCCCATGCTACTTCATAGATTTGTTTCTGAAGTATATGAATGCAATTTATCAAAATGTAAGAACACATGAAGATCCATACTTCAGGAACAGATCGTGAAGTCCTGTGAAGTTCTCCACAAGGTGCTAATACCAGCCATAACTCTTTCACAGGAGAACCACCCTTTTTTCGGGGTGCCAACATCGAAACCACCTTTTTTTCCGGGGTGCCAACATGAAGACAACTTTTCTCGGGCTGCCACCGTCAAGACCACCTTTTTTCTCGGGGTGCCACCGTCAAGACAACCTTTTCTCGGGGTGCCAACATCAAGACACCTTTGGAGCACCACCTGAGCTCCTTCTGAAGAAGCCAGCCTTCTCTGGAGCACCACCTTCTTTTCAGAAGGGCACTACCAGGACTTCCCTCCGAGATGAGTACTTGTTCAAAAAAAAAAATAGAATGTACTGCAGTCATATATTCTGAAATAAATCTTTATTAAACCATTGTTGTCCTATTTTTCATTTCTTGGCGGCTAACTAGACTCACGCATTCACGCACATACGCACGCACCTACATACCCTAGTCTCATGCAAACCAATTGAGCTGCTGGTTGCTATGAGTAATAAAAGTGTTGGCTGGTAGTTCATGACCAGGCAACGTTTTTATTGTTACATACTCCTGTCCTTTCTCTGAAATCAGATCATCCATGACTGCCTTCACCTATTCAGAAACGTGCGCTTTTCATTTGTATTCATCAGCAAATCTCTTCTGAAACTCCCATCCTAATAAACTTAAACAATTCAAAATCCTCGGAGTATGTGCGAAGAATTATAAACAGAGAGCGGTATACGCGATGGATATGGAAGGTAAAGGAAGAAGGAATATTGATGCATTTCGCTCTTGACCTAGTTTTGTAATTGGATCTGGTCACGCATTTTGACATGAAATGTAATTGCAAAGCATGCACAATACATACGTGTTCCAAACTGAACGTGTTGAGGTTGGACAATTTTATCGGGCGGATACAAATTGCAGCCGCGGTTAGGGTATAATCCTATAAATCTCAAGGGAAGGGAAGGGAAGATGTTGTAAATTGCAGCGAGGGTCCCTTTTCGGCGTAGTCTACCTGTTTGGAGGTATTCTAAAAATTAATTTGGATTTGTATTGCAAAATATTATATAAAAATAATATTATGTGACAGGTCAAATTAATTTTTATCTAAAGGAACAATTTAGTGGCATTTACTTACCTACTTCTGTTAGTGATCTTGAAAACTATATGACATCACAATGCCTTTTTTAAATTACAAACCCAAAATTTTATTCGCACTTATTGTTATAGAGAATTCTCTACTTAACTAACTAGAACTTAACTAGAAAAGTTAATTTCTTGATACATATTTCCATTATTTTAGGGAATTTCGAAAATAACAACAATTATTGTGACAATTTTGATACTTTTTTGCAATTTTCGGAAGGTGATAATATACCCAATGCGCGGTTTTGTTTAGACTGAAACTAATAAATCCTTCTGTTAGAGCAGTTAATAATAAAACAAAAACTATTGATATTGAAAGAAAATTATACTTTTCTAAATTGTTAATTGTTAATAATACATAACATTATGTACAAACATGTTCGTAAATCGTCTTAGATCAATATATACATAAAAAACCATAATTACTAAGGCTCTCACCATAAAAATGACATACACTTTTTATATACTCTAATCCACGTATCCTATTTTCATTGAGTAATAAAAGATTCAAAAAGTCTTGCTTCTTTTTAGTTGTTGCATTTGGAGCGTGTTTTATTCTGACACTATTCATTTTAATATATGTGTCTGTTTGAGTATTTATCAAAGACTCTCGAAAATAAACAATGAGGGATGGCTGTTATAAAAACTCCTATCCCTAACAGAGGGTCGTCCGCTGCAATTTACATGTTTACCTGAAATGGAAAAATAACTAGCCGCTGCAATTTTCATATCCCGGATTAAGAATACTTGACCATCGCTGCAATTTACAATCGCCGATTTTATCAGCCTTTGCTCAATATTCAAGGCACTATTTGACACATCTTCGAAGATTAATCAAAACACGATTTATCGATCTTACATTATTATACTCCTGTTATTTTAAAGAACTGTGGGACAGTTTGATAATTCATAAATGAGCAAACATGGTTTGCATGCAAATATTTGTATGTTTTGTACTAAAGGGTTTTTCAAAGGACGGGTTGATGTTAAAATGAAATAAAACAAGCTGTGTGTGAGATATCAAATAATTTTTGTTTTTATTTGGAAGGCCCATGTATGCCATTAGGTGTGGAATATCACATCGTTCAAATGTCCTCCGCGGCTTCTCACGGTGGCACGGATCCGAGTGGTCCAATTTTCAATCACTCTGCTGCATAAATCCGGCTGAATTCGAGCCACGGACTGGATTATGTTCACCTTAAGGGCGGCGGTAGATTCCGGCTTATTGGCATAGACCTGTGACTTCAGAAAACCCCACAAGAAAAAGTCTAGTGGGGTTAAATCGCACGATCTTGGTGGCCAATTCACGTCACCTCTGCGAGAGATAACCATACCCCAAATCGTTCGTGCAGAAGGGCCAACGTGGCGTCCGCTGTGTGGCAGGTAGCGCCGTCCTGCTGGAACCACATGTCGTTCACCTACATGTTGTTTAACTTGGGATAAAAGAAATCCATTAGCATCCTTGTGTAGCCCTCGCCGGTAATGGTAATGGCTTCACCAACGCCGTTTTAAAAAAAGTACGGACCAATAACGCCGCCGGCCCAGAATCCGCACCAAGCAATAACTTTCTGTGGATGCATTTTTGCCTGGTGAATCTCGTGAGGATTAGCGTTGTCCCATATACGGCAATTCTGCTTGTTAACATAGCCATTCATCCAAAAATGCGCCTCGTCACTAAAAATGATTTTTCGGCCGAAATTGGGGTCTTCTTCCAAACGCTCCGAAGCCCAGTCAGCGAACACAAGACGTTGTCTATGGTCATCATGTTTGAGCTCCTGGGTAAGTTGGATCTTGTATGGATGTAGGCCCAAGTCCCGGCGCAAAATTCTCCAGGTTGAAGTCTGCGAAAGGCCGAGTTCTTGTGAACGGCGAGGAATTGACTTCCTTGCAATGTTCTCGGCTGATCTGGAACTCCTTTGACGTAAGGGTGTTGGCTGATTGTTAACTGAACCAGTCGTCTCGAATTTCCACACCAAACGTTGCAAAGTCGACTTTGAAGGACCCCCGCGTCTTCCGTAAAATGGGCGTAACGCGCGCATGGTCTGCACTAGTGAACACTCATTTTGATAATAAAGTTTTATCGTTTGTACTCGCTGCTCAATTGTGTAACCTGTCATGGTGATTTGGCATAAGTAACTAATCATAAATCACTAGATTAGACACACGCTGTCAAAACAACATGGCCGCCACAGCCTACCAAGATCGACCCGTCCTAATTGAACCCTTTATTTCGAAACTGACATATTATCGTGGTCTGTAGTGGTTTCTAGATCTTGACATCAGTTTTCCAATAAACCTTTAGTTTTTATCTCCCACACCGATAGGTGAGGAGAGTATTGTGATCGCGAAAATTTTCGATTTTGAGATAATACGCTTTTTGGGCGTTTTATGATGTCTACATAACGAAAATCCACGTTACTAATTTCCGTCGGTCTGTCTATCTGTCTGTCGGTCTGTCTGTCGGTCTGTCTGTCGGTCTGTCTGTCGGTCTGTCTGTCGGTCTGTCTGTCGGTCTGTCTGTCGGTCTGTCTGTCGGTCTGTCTGTCGGTCTGTCTGTCGGTCTGTCTGTCGGTCTGTCTGTCGGTCTGTCTGTCGGTCTGTCTGTCGGTCTGTCTGTCGGTCTGTCTGTCGGTCTGTCTGTCGGTCTGTCTGTCGGTCTGTCTGTCGGTCTGTCTGTCGGTCTGTCTGTCGGTCTGTCTGTCGGTCTGTCTGTCGGTCTGTCTGTCGGTCTGTCTGTCGGTCTGTCTGTCGGTCTGTCTGTCGGTCTGTCTGTCGGTCTGTCTGTCGGTCTGTCTGTCTGTCTGTCCCGTTTTTCTACCCTCGTAATCTCAGTAACCGCTGCTGCTAAAATTTTGAAAATCGGTGCATTGGCGGCGGAATTATTAGCAAAAAACAAAAAAACTATTCCTCAAACTTCTTTTTTAAGAGTTCCTGATCATTTTCCACTTTTTTTTGGTGAGGTGAAATTGGGGTGTTTGGGGGTGAGGGATTGTAAAACTCAAAAATCTGTTGTATTCATAACAGGCTGTCCATTGACCTGTGAAACAGAGTTCTAGCAGTATAATACCCTTTTTTAGGTTCATCCTATCATTTGCCTTACCTCCTACAGAAACTAAGGGAATTTTCTGATATAAATACCTACCTACGTATATTGCTTTAGTATTTGTTGAGTGACATGGAAGTTATGGAATTGATTTTAATTAAACTTTGCCACAGTATTATTACCGTGCCAAGGACGCAAAACGTGTATGATTTTTAGAAATCGTGTCAGTGGCAACGCATCAATAGTAAAAGACTAAAAATATAAAAATAGCTCGAACTCCGTTTTTAGGCAATTTTGGGGTTCCTGGTAGTTTCGTTTCATCTAGCTGAAGCTCGCAGAACAAAAATCGTGTCGTTCTAGTTCCTACTGAGAGTTTTAAGAAACTATTTACTAGAAGTTTTATTTTGGGTGTATTTTGAGGGCAGGTGGGCGATGATTTGGTTGCATGGGGATCTCAGACTATAGCTTCATGCTCCATGCAAAGGGAAAATAATAAAATAGTATCACCATTATGTGTGGGAAGTACTGAGCCGATCAACATTTTTCATCATTCTTCTACCAAAACCCGACATTAAGGGTCTAGGGTATAGCGCGCGGAATTGAGAATTCAAGAAAAGACGTATTCCCGTGTTAGCGAGGAGGCGTGGCCGCCTGTGCCCTTTCTCCAGTGTGTGTGTCTAAGATGAGGGCAGATAAGTCCAAAAATCCAAAGGTAAGGTCCAAAGGTCACTATAAAAATGACTTTCGCATTTCCAAGCTCCTGACGTTACCTTTAAACTTACAGTAATAACTCAAAGAGCAAATTGAAGAAGAAAGCTTGCGCTTGTGCAACTATTTAGCCTTTTTTTTAAAACGTGTTTGGTTGTTAAATTACAGGCATTTATAGAATGTATTATTGCAAATTAAAAAACTTTTTTGAGAAAATCGAAAATAGTTGTCATTCAGTAAGGTCTTAACTATCGCCTTCTGAAATATTATACAGGGTTGGGATAAAGTATGGAACCAAGCAAATAACTTTGGAACGGAAAGAGTGATATTGCTGAAAATTTGCAGGCAAGTGTAGTGACGTCTGGTGCATCCGAAGACATTATGTTAGCTATTAATGTACTTCCGGTTTAACCGGAAGTACCGTCAACTTTTTTAATTTAAATGGGACACCCTGTATATTTTTGCAGATTTTAATTCATCTTTTTTTTCCGAATACGTCCATAGTGGGTTTAGCATTAGTTTCTGTAAAAACGGGAAAGATAAAGCCTCTTTGTCATTTCAGGTGTTTAAAATGCCGGTCATTCAAAGTCGGTTTTGGCGATCGCGTGAGAACTCACAAAGAAGTGTGTCAATTTTTAATGATTTACGTCCCGACAGGGGTCCTATAAGACGTTTGACGGTGACTAAAAAAAAAATACAAAAAAAATTACCTCAAACGGGAAGACCGCAGACCGCCATGGACGAATTTGTGAGACAAATTTTTTAAGAAACAAATACTAAACCCACTATGGACGTATTCGGAAAAAAAAAGATGAATTAAAATCTGCAAAAATATACAGGGTGTCCCATTTAAATTAAAAAAGTTGACGGTACTTCCGGTTAAACCGAAAGTACATTAATAGCTAACATAATGTCTTCGGATGCATTGGACGTCACTACACTTGCCTGCAAATTTTCAGCAATATCACTCTTTCCGTTCCAAAGTTATTTGCTTGGTTCCATACTTTATCCCAACCCTGTATATGTAGTTTGAAAATAGAGTGTGTTATGCGAGAAATTGTGAGTCCGTGTTTTACATGGCAAATACGTATGTATAAATGTGTGTATCCAGGCCCCTTAAGTTCTTGCAGAAAGTCGTTTGATGCTTGCTCAATCTATCAAACTGCTATCGTCGAAGCGATACTGTAAAAAGGGGAAGACGTTATACGCAAGGCAAGCTCGAACTAGCTTTTATCCTCCTTTCATGACTAAAACATCAAGACTGGCCCCGAAGTTCACTTAATCCAGTAAATCCTCCTGTAAGCCCTATTCGAGTCGTGCTTCAGCATGAATACAGGAGATACATTTTCCGATATAAGTTTTCTAAACAGTAATTCTTTCCAGTCTATCAACTTATACGAAAGAAATCAAATGGCTTTCTGAATACAGTGACAGCTTTTTGAATAGGGGAGACTTGGAAAGTTGGTAATAGGGTACTTGCAGAGGTCGTGAAATCTTCTCGGGGTATACATAGCGTAAAGAAAACCATATCAAGAAGCAGTAGGAAACAAAAAACATGATTTTACTGACGGCCGCCAAAAAATGATATTTGCAAAATAAAATAAGGATATATTCAAATTTTTCCACGTGACTTAGAAAGATGAGCTGACGTCACAGGTATCTTATCGATATCGACAATCGATACTGCTTCAGCACAGGTCAGTGAGATTCAACTGCAAACTAGAGATGATCTGAATTCTTTAACAATGCGACTCAGTTTATTGATACTTAAACATATTTGAAACAGGCAATTAACCCACTAGCATTTTCTTTGGCATACATTTTTATATCTGATAGGTATCACAGTTCATCCTGTTTGTGACCGAGATTCGCAACTAATCGAAGCCATCATTTTATTTCGGCGCATCCCATTATGAATGAATCCAAAGATCGAATCTAATTCAAGTCCATTCCTACAAAGTGAATGAATCTAGCCTAACTTTTATTCTTTTGACTTTTGTACTTTTGTGTGCGACTGTGTTTTGTGGTTATAATGATCAATGTCAAAATGTTAGGTTAGCACTGGCTATCGATATCGAATATCAATTCTTTACATCTCATCACTATAGGATATCCCTGACGTCAGAGGTTGTTTGCGCGGCATTTTCCGGCATTTGAAATAATTTTTGGAATATCTCTCACAGCCGATTCCAAAAACCCAAACAAGTGATTTTGTCATGTTTACTAGGCTCTAAGGAACGCGTAAACGACATAATATTTTTTCTGCAAGTACCCTATTCGAAAACAAAGTGCTATTAATGGAGCATGACCTTTTCAGGCACTAAAGGCCAGCTGTGTATATTTTCAATAGTACAACGGTCCACGATTTGCTTCGTTGTTCAGAATTAGAAGATACAACTTCTCCAATAATTCCACAATTTATGATGATTTCAGTGAAAACATGTGAACACGAAGAGCTTTTTATTTTGCTTTAGAACTAGTAGCTATATTAAACATAGTGCAGCGTATGGTCTTGGTATTAACTACAGTAAGTCCAAGGTTATGATCGTAGATAGAGAGCATGATAATCATCGAGAAATAAAGTCAATAGGCCGTTGTGAGGTAGTTCAAAGTTTTGTGTACCTCGGTTCTTTGATCGACAATTCGGGTAGCTGTGAAAATGAGATTCGACGGCGCATTCAACAGGCACGTGTGGCCATGACATCATCATCATAGTCACAATGTCTTAACAGACATGTTGTGAACTCGTAAAATGTACTCATTTTACGAGTTTCTCTTGGGATATCCTTAAGATCTTTAATGCAGTAGTTTCCCATTTGCTTTCTGCATCCTCATGCCGTTGAGCAGATGGTATCTACTGGTTCATCCCCCTTTAGGGACAATTTCTCACCCCAAGGACAAGAAGGTGTCCTGACTCTTCTCAACTCGTCCACCCAAAGCTGTTGGTTGAGAAGAGGTTACTGCTTATACCGACTGTAGTTCGGTTCCTTTTAGTCGCCTTTTACGACACGCAAGATATACGATGGGAGATATTCTAACCCGCCCCCACACGGGGGCCATGGCTATGACAAAGTTTACTAAAATATGGCGTGACCATAACATCACTAAAGCTACAAAGATATCGCTGGTGCAGTCTCTTGTGTTCTCCATATTCTTGTATGCCTCGGACTGTTAAAAAGGCAGATCGAGCTCGCATAGATGCTTTTGAAATGTGGACGTGGAGGAGAATGCTGAGAGTTCCTTATACCGCCCATCGAACTAACGTTTCCATACTGGATGAGCTCGGTAATCCAAAGAGACTATCCTCCATTGTGTCGACGAGAATGCTTACATTCTTCGAACATATACATAGAAGCGATAATATGGAGAAACTAGTAGTTCTTCGTACTTCGCTTACAGATGGAGGTAGTAAAGATGAGAGAAGTTGAAAACCGTTTTTATATATACATGCTGTATTGGTTCTACTATTTGATACATACGCGAGAAAACAAACAATAGATAAAGAAAAAAAAATCATGGCATCAACTTCATTAATAACACCATTTTCATTAGCGGATAGTTTATCATATATCTATTTTAAATTCGAGTTTAAACGCCATTAATTATGTATGCGATGCAAATAGAAATACAAACACAGGATGTTGATACTGATACCAGACCAAACTAGGACAATTTTTTATTGCACTGAGTGATAAGATGAACCACAAGCATAGTATTTTATATTGAAAAGGTTAACTGTGCAGCAGTATGACAGGGTGACCGTTGTGTGTATTTAGTAACAATAGTTCATGTTCAACTTTCAAATAATCAAGTAATTACTTTTTTGAACATCTAGGAAAATATCACATAGTGTCCTTTACCCCCAGATACCTACCTACCTACATTTTTAGAACGACACTTGAATTGTCTCAGTCAGTAAAGTATCTAGGAGTCATACTGGATCACAAGCTGACTTGGAGGCAGCACGTGGATTATGAGGTAAGCAAGGCTCGAAACTCATTATGGGCCTGCAGAGGAGTTGTCGGTAGTAGCTGGGGCCTGAGCCCAAAAGTGGTGCACTGGCTCTACACTACAATAGTCAGACCGTCATTAATATATGGCTCCATAGTGTGGTGGACCTGTATAAAGACGGAGGCAATAACAGCCAAACTTAATAAGGTTCAACGTTTGGCATGTCTTAGTATATAACCAGTGCAGTGCGCACAACACCTTTGAGTGCCATTGGAACACTACTGAATCTTCCTCCTTTGGATCTGGTAATTCAAGGGGAAGCTAGAAAAACTGGGTTCCGCTGGACTTTTATGAATCCAGGCAAAGGACATTCGACGATTCTAGCAGAGTTGCATGAGGATAGTCCTATTTTGTTGGCGAGGAGCGATACAGTTTCTCCTACGCATTACTTCAATCGCAAATTTACGGTGGTGTTTCCGTCAAGGGAAGAGTGAGAGTCTAGGGAAAGACAGCTCATCGAAGGAGGAGGACAGGTCTGGTACACAGACGGTTCACTCGCTAGAGAGGGCTCGGGCTCGGGAGTCTACGGACCCCATACAAAACTTTCACTCCCTCTTGGGGGGCACACCACAGTATTCCAGGCTGAGGTCTATGCGATACTTGCTTGTGTAAATCGTATTCGGGAAATTGACGTGTCTAGGAGGCGGATTACTATCTGCTCTGACAGTCAGGCAGCCATCAAAGCACATAAAAAATGAAGTCAAGTTGATTGACTTAGCACTTCCCACACATTACGCTCATACCAGTTTATAATTTTCCCATAGCATGAAGCTATAGTCCGAGATCACTTGTAACCAAATAATAGGTCTTTGCTTCACAGGTCAATGGACAGCCTATTATCGATACTACAAACTTCTCAGTTTTACAACCCCCCACCCCCCAACCACCTCACTTTCACCCCCACCCGAAAAACTGGTAGGAAATGACCAGGAACCCCTAAAACATCTAAAAACCGAATTTGAGTTGTTTTCAGGCTTTTCGTTCTTTGATTATTGCTACGCTGCCACTGACACGATTTTTTACAAACATACGCGTTTTCCATTCTCACCACGGTAACAATATACTGTGTCAAAATTTCATTAGAATCAATTTAATAATGGCGACGTTACAAAATACAAAACGATTTAAACCAATAAATTCTCGTATGTATCCCCTAGTCCCTTAGTTTCCGTAATAAGCTATGCAATGTTCGGGTGGACCTAAAAAGATGATTTGTGTCGCTAGATCTTCCTTCACAGGTTAGTGGACAGCCTATTAGTAGTAGTACAAGAATTTTTTTAATTTTTCAACCCCCAACCCCCCAACCACCCCAATTTCACCCCCACCCAAAAAAACGCACAAAATGATCAGGCACCTCTAAAACGCTTAAAAACGAAGTTTGAGCTGTTTTTATATTTTTAGTTTTTTTTTATCATTTCTGCGCCGCCACTGGCACGATTTATAAAAACTATACGCGCTTTCCATCTTCACCACGGTAGTAATACTGTGTCAAAATTTCATTAAAAGCCATTCAACAGTTTCCTCGTTAGACAATATAGAACGATCTAAAGCAATACTCCCGTAAGTCCTTTGCTTTCTGTAATGGACCTAACAAAGTTATTTATGTCGCCAGTTCTTTCTTCACAGGTCAGTGGACCGTCTATTATGAAAGCAATGAATTTTTCAATTTTACAACCCCCCACCCCCCAACCACCCCAATTTCACCCCCAACCAAAAAAAGTAGAAAATGATCAGGGACCCCTAAAAACCCTAAAAACGAAGTTTCAGCAATTTTTATTTTTTTTTTGTTTTTTGCTAATTACTCAGCCGCCTATACACCGATTTTCAAAATTTTAGGAACATTACCTACTACGACCCCACAGCATTCCGCTGCACAAATTTCATCACGATCCATGCAGCGGTTGCTGAGATTACGAGGGTAGAAAAACGCGACAGACAGACAGACAGACAGACGGACCGACAGACAGACCGATAGACAGACCGACGGAAATGAGTGACGCGGATTTTCGTTATGTACACATCATAAAACGCCCAAAAAGTGTATTATCTCAAAATCGAAAATTTTCGCGATCACAATACTCCTCTCACCTATCGGTGTGGGAAGTAAAATTACACTCTCCAACAAATATGACATGAGAAACACTATCGCGTGCAGGCCTTACCACTAGTTTGTTATTAAAATAGTTCATGCAAAAGACCGGAAGCGTGCTTCATTCTCACTGATTGAATAATTATTGATTTTTAGTTGTTTGTGCTTGAATATGTCAGTAACTTAACCGCCGCATATGTTTATGATAGCAAATACGTTAAACCAGCGATTTTTATGGTTAATTTACGAACCATGCGTTTCAAAACAATAAGCTTATAAATTTAACAATCACGATCAATCATGAAATAAAATCAACTCACTTTTACAGTATTGTTTCCAATCTGGATATGCTAAGACCCACCTGAAATAGAAAAAATTTGTACAGAAAACATGGAGGAATTATATTCCAATAATAATTATACTTTTCGACAATAAATCCCTTTTAATTATCCTTGGTACTGACGTTTTTAATGATATCAGTGAATATTATGCTGCGATTGTCTCTCCGTTCTATCGCGCTCCAATGGCGCATCAATAAAAAAATGGAGTCAAGTTGATTGACTCGGTACTTCCCACACATAATGATGGTACCATTTTATTATTTCCCATTGCATGAAGCGATAGTCCAAAATCCCCTTGCAACTAAATTATCGCCCATCCGCCCGCAAAAACAACATCCAACACAAAAACCCTCGTAGATAGTTTCTTGCGTCTCCCTCCTTAGGAACTAGGACGCCACAGTTTTTTTTCTGCATGCTTCAACTGGACGATGCGAAACGATCAAGAGCCTCCAACCCGTCTAAAAACGAAGTTTGAGCTGATTTTATATTTTTGGTTTTTTGATTATTGTTGCGCCGCCACAGACACGGTTTTTAAAAACACAGTCGTTTTCCATTCTCGCCGCGGTAATAAATTCTGTGTCAAAATTTTACTAAAATCAATAATTTTCGATTTACGCAATATACATAGAACGAAGTAAAGCAAAACTCGTATGTACAGATCACAAAATTGGTTTCTGTAATAGGCAAGCCAATATTCGGATGGACCTAAAAAAGTGTAATATGCCGCTAGGTATTTCCTCCTCAGGTCAATGGACAGACTATTATGAATACAACAAATTTTGCAGTTTTACAACCCCCCACCCTCCAACCACCCCAAATTCACCCTCACTCAGAAAAACGTAGAAAATGATCAGAAACCTCTAAAAAGTTTGAGCTGTTTTTATATGTTTAGTTTTTTCATTATTTCCGCGCCGCCACTGACCCGATTTTTCCAAGACATACGCGTTTTTCATCCTCGCCGCGGGAGTAATACTGTTTCAAAATTTCATTGAAATCAATTGAACAATTTTCGCGTTACGCGATATCAAACGATCGAAAACAGTACTAGTCTGTATACATCACAAATTCTAAGTCCCGTGGTTTCTATAATAAGCATGCAACGTTCGGATGGACCTAAAAAAGTGTATTATGCTGCTAGATTTTTCATTCACATATCAATGGACAGCCCATTACGAATACAACAAATTTTTCAGTTTTACAACCCCCACCCCTCAACTACCCTAAATTCACCCCCACCCAAGAAAAAGTAGAAAATGATCAGGAACCCCTAAAACGCCTAACAAAGAAGTTTGGGGCATATTTGAAATTTTTTTGTTTTTGCTAATTACTCCGCCCCCCGTATAACGATTTTCAAAATTATAAAAACATTACCTACTACGACCCCGCAGCATAACGCTGCCCAAATTTCATCACAATCCATGCAGCGGTTACTGAGATTACGAGGGTAGAAAAACGCGACAGACAGACAGGCCGACAGACAGACAGACAGACAGACCGACGGAAATGAGTGACGTGGATTTTCGTTATGTACACATCATAAAACGCCCAAAAAGCGTATTATCTCAAAAATCTAAAATTTTCGCGATTACAATACTCCCCTCACCTATCGGTGTGGGAAGTAAAATCGAGTCAAGTTGATTGACTCGGTATTCCAGGCTTTCGGAGAACTATGCCTCCATCATCAGAGCTGAAATATTGAATTAAGCAACAGGTAAGCAAAAATGGAGTTTATACTTACAAAGTTTGTTGAGATTGTTGCTTAGGTTAGAAAATTCGAAATGGAACATATTGGTTAGACTATCACAAAAATTACTTAAAATATTATGATATTTATTATTATCCTCGTCAATCAGTTCATCACATACAACATTTAGGTTAAAAAAATCTATAGATTGAAAATATAAAATTAGATTTCTGTTTCGTTCGAGGAATGGTACACACAGTGAAGAAATTTCTCAAACGCAAGACAGGAAGCAAGGTTATGAAATACCTGGAGTGGGGGATGTCAATCAAATGTCACAAGTATCAATTATAATTCGAAACAGGGGTCGATGTTTCATCGATAGTCCAGGCAACATAATACCAACCACAAAATAAAGATGTTACTTGTAATAAACTTTAAGATGAGATTGTCTAAATTCTTTTATAATTTTTATAAGTGGTGATGGACGAGAATCTCATTCGTACAGAAATAGTTGTCAGAAACAAAAATGAATTATTTTATTTATTATTTTTTTTATTAATGGCAAACTTTTAGTTAGTAACAACTGTTAGGGTTTAAAAGGGAGAAACATCAAGCAAGGCTAATTTGTTAGTGTTATGTAATTTTTCACATTGAAGGAGGTATGAATACAGGGCTGGGATAAAGTATGGAACCAAGCAAATAACTTTGGAACGGAAAGAGTGATATTGCTGAAAATTTGCAGGCAAGTGTAGTGACGTCCGAAGACATTATGTTAGCTATTAATGTACTTCCGGTTTAACAGGAAGTACCGTCAACTATTTTATTTAAATGGGACACCCTGTATATTTTTGTAGATTTTAATTCATCTTTTTTTCCGAATACGTCCATAGTGGGTTTAGCATTAGTTTCTGTAAAAACGGGAAAGATAAAGCTTCTTTATCATTTGAGGTGTTTAAAATGCCGGTCATTCAAAGTCGGTTTTGGCGATCGCGTGAGAACTCACAAAGAAGTATGTCAACTTTTAATGATTTACGTCCCGACAGGGGTCTTATAACACGTTTGACGGTGACTAAAAAAAATACAAAAAAATTACCTCAAACGGGAAGACCGCAGACCGCCACGGACGAATTTGTGAGACAAATTTTTTAAGAAACAAATACTAAACCCACTATGGACGTATTCAGAAAAAAAAGATGAATTAAAATCTGCAAAAATATACAGGGTGTCCCATTTAAATTAAAAAAGTTGACGGTACTTCCGGTTAAACCGGAAGTACATTAATAGCTAACATAATGTCTTCGGATGCATTAGACGTCACTACACTTACCTGCAAATTTTCAGCAATATCACTCTTTCCGTTCCAAAGTTATTTGCTTGGTTCCATACTTTATCCCAACCCTGTATATGACACTTAAGTTTCTTATGTCAGTTTTCTTGTTCAAACAATTGTCACATTGATAGATGTGGGCCACTTCTAAGAATAAACATTTTGTTAAATTGGATTTACTATTGCTTGTGTGAATTACTATTTTCTTTGCGATAATTATCAAGTAGTATTTTTTGTATCAATTTATATACATATTTATACAAAAAATAGATATGTTGTGTTCATAAAGAAGTAAAATTTCATACAGTTAAAAGTAATGACATGTAGCGTTTGTTAGAATTGCAATCTTTTGCCAAGAGTTGAATTAATGTAGTGTATGTGTCTGTACACATTACTTGAAACACGCGAATAATGATTAATGTATTACGTCCAACAAGAGAACTGCAGTTTATCTTATATTCATCCGAATATACGCTTCAATTACAATAGTGGCAATTAAGCCATTAATTGATAGCATCGAGTAGATATTAATTTCATGTAATTATCAGAATCTTTAATTAAAATCAAGTCAGTGCCTGTTACTCGCCAAGTAGATGCCAAAACAAGCAAATAGAGTGACATCGTAAATATTATCAGCCGATGGATTTAGGTCGGTGAACATATCCATATGCCGGTTGTATTTATGGCTATAAATCGATATCTTCTCCCATCTTCAGCACAAATCAATCTCTATTTTCTCTGTAAAATGCTTTAACTTTAAGGGTCTAGGGTATAGCGCGCGAATTTTTTTTTATGGTCAGCCTCTCGCAAAGGCTGAAAGCCTATGACGCTGTAGAAGTGCTGCGGGATGATAAGTATCGGTTCACGTTAGATTTGAAACGCTGCAGGTTGTAGCTGTCGGGAAACAAATTCCCCGGCAGCTGATTCCACAGCGTCGAAGTTCTCCAAAGGAAGGAATGCTGGAGGAGACTAGTTCGGGGAGTAAGGACCTCGACCTGGTAAGGATGAGCTCGCAGAGCTTCTCTAGTGTTCCTAGTCCAGACGGCATGTGGTGTTATTATCTGAGAGAGCTCACTCGAACATCTTCCGTGATAGAATCTGTAAAACAGGGATAGGTCAGCCACACCCTTCTTCGATGGAGGTCCTTTGTGAGGTTAGGCGTATCGATTAGTCTAATCGCTCTTTTCTGGATAGTGTCCAGAAGCTTTAGAGAGTGCTTCGGAGCGCATCCCCACACATGGGAGCAATACTCCAGCGATGGTCGGATCTGTGCCTTGTAGAGCATCAGCAATTGCTCTGGTGTATAAAACTTCCTACAGCGGAATAAAACTCCAAGCTTCTGGGATGCCGTTTTAGCAATACTGACGACGTGGTCGTGCCAGGACATGTTATTGTTGATGTTGATTCCCAAAAGCTTGACGGAAGGTGATTCGACTATGGGGTGACCCTCCATTTCCACGGCTGTTAAGCCATCGTGAGACTTCTTTGTAAGTGTTGTTGCCTGGGTTTTCTGTACGTTGAACTGTACTTTATTTACTAATCCCCACTCGACAATTGTTTTGATATCTGCGTTGATCTGTGAGGCATACTGCTGTCACCGACATACCGTCTCCTGGGATGATAGTGGCTTGCCTTGTTCCATGCACGACACTAATGTACTGTCATCTGCGAAGCTGTAGATTGGATTGGATGTTATTTCCAGCAGCTCGTTGATGTACAGCAGAAACAGTGTAGGGGATAGGACAGATCTCTGAGGAACACCGGCATTTATTGAAAATACGTCAGATGCACAGCCCTCGACTACAACAAACAGAGATCGGTCGTTTAAAAGGCTATTCAGCCACTGGCGCAGGCCAGGTGGTAGTCCATAAGCAGCAAGCTTGACCAGAAGTCCGTCATGCCATACTCTGTCGAAAGCTTTCGATATGTCAAGTGCAACAACACGGGATTCGCCGTGATTGTCTATTGCTCTGTTCGACAAGTGAGTGACGTAGGCAAGGAGGTCACCTGTAGACCTGTGCTTACGGAAGCCATACTGGCGATCATTTATGATGTTATTGTTGTCCAGGTATAGTAGAGCCCAGAGATATACCATTTGTGTACGTTTTGCGCTATATAAAAACTGCATACCATCTCTTAGTACAGTTCATGATTTGGAATAGATACAGTTTTGATAATAATCAATGGTTACCACTATTTTACTTTCGTACTCGTAACCAATTCATGGAATGTGCTTTTAACCAATTTTCTAACAAAACGTAACCCTTTAGAATGGTGAAAATGAAACACTAAGTTGTATTTGAACGTAAATCTGTCGGATGACGTTCACGATGTATATTTTGACTGAACTATGATAAGACCGACACATTCCAAGATTATTAGCGACTCGATCGATGAAGAGGACCGGACTTAGTCAAATTGTTTAGGCAGGTATTGCTACCGTTATTGATAGCAACGCCAATCTGCTTTTACTTTTGTGCGTCACTTTTCTGTCTGAATCGGACGTTTTTTTCGGAAGCGTGACAGCTAGAGTATGTTTCGGCCTTGGGAAGATAATGGGATTTCACAGCGATGTGAATTACCCTGCAGCAGTGAAGCTACGTCGGCGGTTTGTCATTACGGTGGTGAAAGTAGTGACTATAGTACGGACACTGATAATGAATTTGAACAGAGGGAGGTGGAGGTAGACCAATTAAAACACAAAAGGTCACATCTTAGCGCAGATGCAAAACAAATAGTACTAAAAGATAATGAACTAACGAACGATCCAGAGAATGAAAATAAGGGGAGTATGATCAAAAAGACGTCAATTCTAACACACGTTCCATATCCAACAGTATGTGAAATTTTGAGAAAGGGGCCACTAAAGAGGAAGCGTAGGTTTGATGCTGGTGTTTCAAAAGAACTAGATCCCACGATCACAAAATTATTGAGGAATATTGTGTACGAAAAGTACAAAAAATTAATGAACTACCCACAATCGAATCCGTTCAAAGACAATTGGCTAGAATGGGGTAACAGTATCCAAGGAGTGGATTGCAGCGATGGGTTAGGAATATTGGGTTTAGGTACAGAACTGTGAACAAACGAATGGCTATAATGGAAAGTGCAAGGATTGTGGGATGGCGGCACGATTACTTGCATAAGATAGAGCAATACCGGAACGAGGGGAGGTCAGTGTACTACCTTGACGAGACCTGGTATGATACCCATAATACCGCTAAAAAGGGATGGACCGACGGTACAAAGAAGTGTTAGCTAAAAGGCGTTCCACCAAATAAAGGATCCCGTATAGTTATCTTACACTGCGGATCATCTGACGGCTAGGTCGAAAACGCACTCAAATTATGTGGAAAGAAAATTGAAGACTGCAATATAGACTACCACAAAAACATGGACTCGGGAATATTTGAGCAATGGTTTGAGAATACCCTTATTTCCAATTTAAAGCCATTTAGCATCATTGTAATGGACAACGCAAGCTATCACTCCAGACAAAGGTACAAAATTCAGAATTCAACGTTATCGAAGGCGGAAATACAAGATTTTCTCATAAAACAGGACTTGTACTTTGAAGAAACTTACAAAAAAAACTGAATTATTGGTCCTCCACACTGAACAGTTTGAGAAACAATATGTCATAGATAGCATAGCTAAAAAGTATGGTCATGATGTCTTAAGGTTGCCTCCCTATTTTTGCATTTTCAGTCCGATAGAATTAATTTGGGGACAACTAAAACAACGAATCGAACGTTAAAATGAGTGTAGAAAGGAATAATTTACCATATGGTTTATACGGTTATATTGAAATGTCTCTACCACATATTTATCAACAGATAATAAAGTTTCAAACATCTTGTTCAACCAACTGATGTATGAGCACTTTATTGGATGGAATGAACATTTTAGTTGTTGCCCACTCCAACGAATTCGAACGCCCAGTCCGACCCCGTTCCCTTTCTCGGTCGGCACTTTTTGCGGAGATCCTCACTTTGTAAACAAATGGTATATCTCTGGGCTTTACTATATTTCAGGAGCTGTGTGTTAATGACAGTCTCCATAACATTAGACATTTTGCTGAGAAGAGCCACAGGTCTATAATTGGTGGGATCAATTGAGAATCCTTGAAAATACGTATTTCCGTGTTAGTGAGGACGCGTGGCTGCCTGTTCCCTTTCTCCTGTGTGTGTGTGTGTCTAAGATGACGGGAGATAAGTCCAAAAATCCAAATGTAAGGTCAAAAGCTCCAAAGGTAAGGTCCAAAGGTGAGCATAAAAATGAATTTCGCATTTTGAATCTCCTGACGTTACCTTTAAACTTACAGTAATGCTTCAAAAACCAAACTGAAGAAGAAAGCTTGCGCTTTGTCACTGTTTTGGCCTTACATCGGAACTGGGCAGTAGTAGAGAATTATAATTTTGGTAGTGTGAATTAGAGCAAATGTCGTGTCTTCTCGTATTATTGTGGTACATAATGGTCACGTGACATCTGATTCAAAATTATTAATGGGAGACCCTGTATGTTTGTGCCTTTCTGTGTGCCTCTCAAAAAGACAATTTCAACAAACTTGCACACTTGGCATGTAACTCATTTTCTTGTCAGAAAAACATCAAGGAAGGCGAGTTTTTTGTTTTCTTCTACCTCCATGGTGAACTTGATGTGAGCCCAAGTATGGCTCAGATACGTGGACGATACGTTCGTCATTTGGAATCACGGAAGAGAAAAGCTAGAAGAATTTCTAAAACACCTGAACAGCGTGCATGAAAACATGTTCACCATGGAGGTAGAAGAAAACGAAAAACTCGCCTTCCTTGATGTTCTTCTAACAAGAAAAGGAGTTACATTAGGACACAAGGTATATAGAAAGCCAACTCATACTGACCGGTACTCACATAAAGAATCAAACCACCACCCATCTCAGAAGTACGGAATTATTAGAACTTTGACAGAACGGGCTAGAAAAGTGTGCGAACCAGAAGAACTCGACACCGAACTGGAACATCTAAAGAATGCTCTTAAGGCAAATGGTTACAAAGAAAAGGAAATAACAAAAACATGAGAAGAAATAGGGCAAAACCAGAACCTAACCGATAGCAAAAGCTTGTCTACCCTATGTGCCTGGAATAACAGACAGAATAGGAAAAATGTTACGAAAGGAAAACGTCAAGATCATCTACAAGCCCACAAGAGAGATACAGGGATATTTGAGAATGGTGAAGTATAAAAGAGACCCACTCACAACACCGGGAGTTTATCGCATACCATGCACATGTGGGAGTGTATACATAGGAACAATGAAGCGATCTATAAACACAAGAATTGCAGAACATAAGGCTAGCTGTCGACTAGGCCATACGGACAAATCAGCGGTAGCCGAACATGCGGTTAAGGAGGGAAGTCACAGGATCAAGTTTGAAGAAACTCAGGTTCTTGCCGCTATGTCTTCATACCATGCCAGACTTCACAGAGAAGCCATCGAAATACAAAAACATCACAATAATTTCAATAGGAAAGAAGAAACGCAGAAAGTCAGCCGGACATGGATACCCATCCTAAAGGACCCTATAGCGAAGGCGCGGGGCTACCAACGCTACCTGGTTGGGCCACGTCACCATTAGCAGGTATAAATACAGGTGCAGATCCACCAGCCGTCAGTATTTTGGAAGTCGCCAAAGTGAAATAGCTTCTGAAGATGCCATCCACTTGTGGTGGCGAAACGTCAAGCTTTAACGCTAAACGACGCCGGCTTAAAAACCCAAGAACCACAAATTCATTGAACGATGGCCGCGAAAGCCTTACACAGTATATTTACAAACATTATTTTTTATCAAATATTTTGAACTTTTGGTCTACAGGTGTAACCGAAACTCTGGTAAAAAGTCCAAATTTCAACAGATGTGGGTTTTAATTATAGGCCAATAAAGCACGATGAATCAGAGGGAAAATCTACATTAACAACATGTGTTTCCAAGAGAAAGAGCCTTAGTTCTATTTTTAGTGGATGCATTCGTAATTGATTTAAACCGTTAATTGAAAGCAAACACGAACAATCAATTCCAGCTAAAGATCGTTAATAATGTTTTTGGCAACCTTTCAGACAGACATTGATGGACGCCACGGTACAATTGCGGAGAGCAAATGGCGGAAAAATTGATATTGCGCAACTCACATGGAAATATTCTCGTACGTTCAGAAATTTTTGGTTGCGAGATATATTGACTAGACGGCCTTCGGTGTATTTATTTTAGAATATCTCTGTTGTGTTACTCATAAAAATATCTTAATAGAAGACGTATATTTTTAATGAGAGCATATATTCTTGGTTATTTTATTGCTCTTATTCCCAAACCTTATTCCCAGACCGATCTCTGTGGTCGAGCTGGAACGCAGAAGACTGGCAGTGGCAGCTTCACTTTCAAAGGATCTCGATACCATTACCGCTTGGGGGCTTAAGAATGTGGTTAAATTTAATGCCTCCAAGACCCAGTATTGTACGCTATCAAACAAGAAGTGCCCAAGCCAACACCAGGTTCTAATGAACAACCAGGTTCTGCCAAGGAGTCACTCATTCAAGCTGTTAGGAGTCAACATTACAGAAAATCTGATCTGGCACGAACACGTGGCGTCAGTTGCAACAGCTGCTGGTAAAAAGCTTGGGTACCTATTTAGAGCCAGAAGGTATTTTTCACCATGTAACCTCCTCACGCTATATAAAACACAGATAAGACCTTGCCTGGAGTATTGCTCTCATGTCTGGAGAGCTGCTGCCCCTACTACCCTGTCTATACTAGATGCGGTCCGGAGAAGGGCAATTCGACTAATTGCCGATCCGGCCTTAACGCGCCACCTTCAGTCACTTTCTCACCGGCGTGTTGTTGGTGACCTCTCACTCTTCTACCGATATTCCAACGGAATCTGCTCCTCTGAGCTATCCTCTATCGTTCCGCCGCTCACTGCTGCTATCAGATGTACCCATGTGACCGCTGCATCTCATCCTAAGACGGTAGTTCTTCATACATCAAGAACTGAGCGGTATAACCGCACATTTATTCCCAGGGTGTCCAAGGCTTGGAATGGCCTGCCAAAAGATGTATTTATTGGGCCTGCGGGTATTGGCCCATTCAAATCCCGCGTTAACAAACTTCCCCTAACATAACCCTTTCACAGCAGCCGCGGTACTCTGGTATTTAGGCTCTGCCTGCGCGGTCTGCTCAGTTATAAATAAAAAAAAAATAGGCTAGAAGGGAAGACACAATGCATCTCAAAGTTTGCAACGAACTTAGGATGGAACTCTGTTAGATTGTTTTGACTGGAGGTGCACAATAAGTGGTAACTATTAGAGCAACTAACTCACTGACAAAAAAAAGCTTTTTTTTTTATGGTCGGCCTCCCGCAAAGGCTGAAAGCCTATGGCGCTGTAGAAGCGCTGCGAGAGGATAAGTGTCGGTTCACGTTAGATTTGAAATGCTGCAGGTTGTAGCCGTCGGGAAACAAATTCTCCGGCAGCTGATTCCACAGCGTCGAAGTTCTCCAAAAGAAGGAATGCTGGAGGAGACTGGTTCGGGGAGTAAGGACCTCGACCTGGTAAGGATGAGCTCGCAGAGCTTCTCTAGTGTTCCTGGTTCAGACGGCCTGTGGTGTTATTATCTGAGAGAGCTCACTCGAACATCTTCCGTGATAGAATCTGTAAAACAGGGAGAGGTCAGCCACCCTCCTTCGATGTTCCAGGCTGTGGAGGTCCTTTGTGAGGTGAGGCGTATCGATTAGTCTAATCGCTCTTTTCTGGATAGTGTCCAGAAGCTTTAGAGAGTGCTTCGGAGCGCATCCCCACACATGGGAGCAATACTCCAGCGATGGTCGGATCTGTGCCTTGTAGAGCAGCAGCAGTTGCTCTGGTGTATACAACTTCCTACAGCGGAACAAGACTGCAAGCTTCTGGGATGCCGTTTTAGCAATACTGACGACGTGGTCGTGCCAGGACATGTTATTGTTGATGTTGATTCCCAAAATCTTGACGGAAGGTGATTCGACTATGGGGTGACCCTCCATTTACAGGGTTGGTAAGCCACCGTGAGACTTCTTTGTAAGTGTTGTTGCCTGAGTTTTTTGTACGTTGAACTGTACTTTATTTGCTAATCCCCACTCGACAATTGTTTTGATATCAGCGTTGATCTGTGAGGCATGCTGCTGTCGCCGAAGTACCGTCTCCTGGGATGATAGTGGCTTGCCTGGTTCCATGCACGACACTAATGTACTGTCATCTGCGAAGCTGTAGATTGGATTGGATGTTATTTCCAGCAGCTCGTTGATGTACAGCAGAAACAGCGTAGGGGATAGGACAGATCCCTGAGGAACACCGGCGTTTATTGAAAATACGTCTGATGAACAGCCCTGGACTACAGCAAACAGAGATCGGTCGTTCAAAAAGCTATTCAGCCACTGGCGCAGGCCAGGTGGTAATCAAAATGCTCCAATATCTCCTACATAGTCCCATCCAACCAACCATTCGACTGATTTTTGCATGCCTTTCTGTATATGCTAGAGATAATATCTAAACAGCTCATACTTTTATCAGCGCTTTTCGATCCAACTGCAACCATATCTGCGAGGTGTAACGACCCTTGTCCAAACAAACTTCTCGCTTGAAAATTTCCCGCGTTTCGTAGTTCCGTTCCCCCAATTTCAGGAAACTAAAACAAAGCAGAGGCGGTAACCGAGTTGAATGTATTCCTCTACCATTCTAGCACCGTTCACGGGTGTCAGGGGCAGATAGGGATGGGTTTTTCAGTGAACGGTGCTAGGATTCCATGGGAAAATTCTGCCAAGTACCTAGGAATTACCCTCGACAAGGGCATGATTTGGCAGAAGCACACTGAAGCGTTAAGAACAAAATTCGAAATTACGTTTCGTCAACGCTACCCTATGTTATGTAGAACTTCAAAATTAAGTTTGGTGAATAAAATTCGACTATACAGGATGATTTTTAGACCGGCAATTACCTACGCATGTGCGGCTTGGTGTTTTCTTGCCAAAACGCACATGCGAAGCCTGCAGGTTCTGCAAAGCAGGACATTACGTATAATCACTAACGCCCCATGGTATGTTTCCAACGACACCCTTCACAGAGACCTTGACATCCCTTACTTGAGGGATTACATTAAACAGCAAGCGCAACGACGTTATAGTCAAGCGGAATCGCACAGCAACCCTCTGCTGCGTGAGTCAGTGAACTACACAGTCGAGCAAGTTCGCAAGCACACAAGGCCGCGGCTCGCATTGTGATCAAAATTAAGTCGTGCAATTCTGAAAACTAAATTTTTCCCTTTTAGACATGTAACCTCAAAATTAACTCCTGGTCAAACCCAAAAATTTCCGAACTTTAATCGGCTATGTCAAGCTAAATCCTCCAACTTCCTCCTCTTTGCTCTTCTCCTTCCTTCCTTTCCTTTTTCTTCCCTTACTTCTCCCTGACTTTGTCTGGTTTCTGGGTAACCAGACCTGACAGACCGATCGACCGACACGACTGCAACTAAGAGCAAAGGTCCACCGGACCGCTCTGACAGACAATGACGAATGCATGGGTGGAGGTAGGGTTACGAGAAACCATTCACGTAAAAGGAGAATCCATAAGAGACCAAGATTTTAAAGTTCAAAAAAAATTTTCATACCAAAATACTGAAATTTTAATATACAGGGTGAGTTTTTAATACCGGCTCGGTCGATAACTCCACTACTATAGAAGATAGCGAAAAAAGTTATATATAAAAGTTGTAACCACAGATATGCTACTTGATCAGAAAATATTCTGATTTATACAGGGTGATCCATAACTACGTGGTGATGCAAACATGCATTTTTTTAAATGAGACACCCTATATATTATTCCATATTCAAATTTTACCAATGATTTCCGTTCTTCCAATATAGGGTTTTGTTACATTATACAGGGTATTTCAAAAGTTATGACCATTTTTATAGCCAAATCGCGGTCAAATGAACGTACTGTATAACAAAAAGTAATAAATCAAAAATTATTTTTTTACACAAAAAAGATTAAAAATGTCCTCTAACTTTAAAATCGGCTATAAAAAACCCCCGTGACGCATATTCGTATACAGGGTGATGTAGAATACAAAATCTAGATGGTCTCTCTTTTTTTAAATGTAACCCCCAATATTTTATTATACCAAAGAATTGCTTTTAATATGCTCTTTCATATCTGTGTAGCACTGGTTATGGCTTCATTCATTAGTTTCTGAGATATTTCGATTTTTCTACAAATTTTAAATATACCTTCTATTTGTTTACTAAAATTTATTTATTTTGAGAAAATACTATCAAATTTTGTTTTTGCCTAACAAACAACTAAAATATAAGGCCATAATAATACTTAATCAAGTCAAAACACTGAATTAACGATGGTCAAGTGTGCTGAGGAAACAATTTATAGACGTCATGCATAATTATCAAGCAGATCTATCAGGTAGGCTATGAAATATCAAACGACACCGCCCAAATAAAACGATTCTGCAATCTTTCAAACGCATTAGTTTCAGACTGCCTCCGTTCTGGATATTGCTGTCCATAGTTGATTATATTCTAGAAGCAAGTAGACAATTTCTCAAAGATTCTCTCGAATACCCTCAAAGGAAAAATTAATTTTTTAAGCTGGTTTTTCACACAGTACGGAATTATTGAGCAGGTTATGAAAAATGTCAATTTTTCAAAGCACACCTGATAAATCTACTTGATAATTATGCATGACGCCTACAAAATTGTTTCCTCAGCATACTTGACTTTATTATTTCGATGATTTAGGGTTCTGACTTCATCAAATAGTATCATGACCTTATAATGCGCCCAAATGATACAACGCTTCTACTTTTTGATACCAAAAACTTGTTTACAAGGCGATTCAAACAGTCTCTACCAAAGTGGATAGCTTCCTTAATAAGACGCGCACAAGAATTCGTTGAACATGTACAGTATCAGTCACATATTCATCTGATTGACAAATTTCAACTAAATGGTTCTAACGTATATGACGTGGGTCTACATATGTATGTACTAATAGTTCATTTGACAACTTTCCACCACGGATTTATCACAAACCGCTGATTAAACGAAAAAACGCCAAGAGACGTCAAAATATTTGTCCAGAGAGACAACTTTTTAACCAAAAACTATTTCACCCACTATTGTACCCTCTAGCCCCACAGGGGAATCATTTCCTGTGTTTTTGCAACTGTTCCTCATTGTTTTGCCAATAATGGGCAACATTTTGAACCCTGATTGCATGTTTCCTATACCGTGTCTAGATGCGACTGGCGACTTTGTAGTCTTTTTCTTGTCTGTTTTCACTGTACCATGCACTGGTGTGTTTGACTACGTGCGGAACCGGCGCCGGCCTGCTTCTACCTGGCGAGGGGACTCGGCGTTGGCCAACGCACTCCAACGCTCTCCAACGCTCCTAACTGCCGCTACTGTGAATGCCTACCTAGGAAGTTAGTTCGAAGAAAACGGAAACTGCTTCCTCGTGCAGCTGCCATTCGGTGTTATTTATTCCAAATTGATTCTGTACTATATGACGAAGGCTACTAGGTGGCCGAAACCATTAGTAAAAAGTTTATCTTCCAGAACATTTGTGGTTTTAAGAATGTGGCAATAAATCGCATTTTCTAAATTAATATTGTCTATTGTTTCTATTTATGGTCTCTTTTCAGTTTAGACAAAATACCAAACTCTACTTTGTTTTGAAATGCCCTGGATTATAACCCACATAAATTTGCATGTTTTGTGTGCGGCTATTTTTGAAAAATCGCGACAAGAATAGGACAATAAGAGAAAGGATATGATCAAATGATCTACGTGACAGTATAATGGCAATTTTCATAACCACATGAAACGGAAACAAAAACAATGACATCAAATCTATTGGCTGCATATCAATTAATCTATCGAGTTCTCATTTAATTAGTATCCAGACAGCAAAACATTATTGGCTAAATTGATTGACCTGAATACCAAGAAGTACTTTTAAACAAATACATGTTAAGCTCTAAGAAACACAACATAAGCTGTAACTCGATACCTGTAGTATTAGGTATATTATGCATATTACTGATTTTCTCACGGTATGTGGAATCTCACCGCAGGACAGTACACAAACTCTTAAGGGGCCTGGATACACACATCTATACATACGTATTTGTAAAACACGGACTCACAATTTCTCGCATAACTCACTCTATTTTCAAACTACATATTTAATATTTCAGAAGGCGATAGTTAAGCTTTTTAATGTGCAATAAAACTCGCAATGCAAAATCATACATTCTATAAATGCCTGTAATTTAACAACCAAACACGATATCAAAAAAAGGATAAATAGTTACACAAGCGCAAGCTTTCTTCTTCAATTTGCTCTTTGAGTCATTGCTGTAAGTTTAAAGGTAACGTCAGGAGCTTGGAAATGCGAAATTCATGTTTATGGTGACCTTTGGACCTTTTGACATTACCTTTGGATTTTTGGACTTATCTGCCCTCATCTTAGATACACACACTGGAGAAAGGGAACAGGCGGCCACGCCTCCTCGCTAACAGGGGAATACGTCTTTTCTTGAATTCTCAATTTCGCGCGCTATACCCTAGACCCTTAAGGTGCGAATCCTACCCAAAATTAGCAGAAATAGCTAGCCGTTCATTAAAAAAATCATACGAGCAATAAAGAACCCGCCGATATGGACTTTTAAGATATTTTATGAATCAAAATAGGCAAACGTATAATGTGCTTTATAGTTAATTCGCATGAGATAACGGGATATGCTTAGTATTTTGCACTTTTGGAGAAATATTGTAAAATGTACCGCATATTATCGATTTTCACGTCGGCTGCACTAAAAGCATTTCGTTCCAAGGTAATCTACATTTTGGGTTCAGACTGCTCAGAGACGTGCCATTGTGAAGCTGGCCTATATTTACGTCCGCTGTAAAAACGAAGACTGGTATATTTAAATGCCTTACCTGTTATTTATTGCCTTTCATCTCCTATAAGTATATTTTAACTCTATTGACAGAATAATAGACTGTTCTAGATGTTATATGTTGCTTAGTTCGTTCGATATGTAAGGACAGTGCTATGAAACATACAAAATCACACATTTAAAAAAAGAGAAAATCTGGATTTTGCAATCTACATCACCCTGTATACGAGTATGCGTCGCGGGCTCTTTTTATAGCCGATTTTAAAACTAGAGGATACTTTTAATCTTTCCGTGTAAAGAAAATAATTTATGATTCGTTACTTTTTGATATCCAGAACGTTTGTTTGACAGCAATTTGGATATAAAAATGGTCATAACTTTTGAAACACCTTGTATAGTGTAATAGTACCTATATTGGAGGAACGGAAATCATTAGTAGAATTTGAATATGGAATAATATATAGGGTGTCTCATTTAAAAAAATGCATGTTTGCATCACCACGTAGTTATGGATCACTCTGTATATAAATCTAAATATTTTCTGAGCAAGGAGCATATCCGTGGCTACAACTTTTATATACAACTTTTTTCGCTATCTTCTACAGTAGTGGAGTTATCAACCGAGCCGGTACGAAAAACTCACCCTGTATATGATGTTTCCATTTTTCACAAAAAGAATATATTTTTTTTTAATCCAAAACCCCAATTTTGTGTATTTCAATAATAGACCAGTAAAACGAGATGAATGAAAGAGACGGTCACAGGATGAGTTTCACAGACTACACTGTAATACCGCAAAGCAAAATATCGAACTTAAGATTTGCTGACGATACAGCCCTTATTGCTGCTTCTCAGGAAGAACTAGCTCTATTGAACGTTTTAGAACAACACAGTGCAGAATATGCTCTTGGTATTAACTACAACAAGACCAAGGTTATTATCATAGATAGAGAGCATAACAATCATCGAGAAATAAAGTCAATAGGCCGTTGTGAGGTAGTTCAAAGTTTTGTGTATCTCGGTTCTTTGATCGACAATTCAGGTAGCTGTGAGAATGAGATTCGACGGTGCAAACAGGCACGGGTGGCCATGACAAAGCTTACTTATATATGGCATCACTAAAGCTACCAAAATGTCACTGGTTCAGTGTTCTCCATATTTTTGTATGCCTTGGAAACTTGGACTGTCAAAAAGGCAGATCGAGCTCGCACAAATGCTTTTGAAATGTGGACGTGGAGGAGAATGCTGAGAATTGCTTATACCGCCCATCGAACAAATGCTTCCATACTGGATGAGCTCGGTCATCCAAAGAAACTATCCTCCATTGTGTCGATGAGAATGCTTACATTCTTCGGACATATTCACAGAAGCGATAATATGGAGAAACTTGTAGTTCAGGGTCACACCCCGAGTGGGCGGCGCCGTGGCCGTTCCCCTGCACGCTGGGTGGATACGACGAAACAGTTGCTAGATATGAGTATCAAGAGCGCCACTGAACTGACAGTAAATCGCGAACGATGGCGAGCTACAGTTCTCAAAACTATTGATAATATTCGTGTCGGCAATACTCTAGCTCCGACTTAATGCATTTTACGAGTTCACAACATGTCTGCTAAGACATTGTGACTATGATGATGGTGCATTATAATAGATTCTGTTGAATGACACAGCGCAGTGCGTCTTCAATTATACATAATATAAATTTACAAAGTAAAATCTGTCCGTTCTGTGATCTCAATACTGTTCACCACAGCATAACAAGTCGATCACTGTCACTCCAGAAATGGAGACTAGTACCGAGCCCCAACAAAACCGAAATTTCCTGCTTCCACCTGAATAACAAACTAGCTAAATATGAACTGCAGGTACTTTTTGCAGGCGAACCCCTGAAGCATAACCATTTCCCAAAATATCTTGGAGTAACGTTAGATCGCACCCTCTGCTATAAGAAACATCTCGCAAACACTGCAGGAAAACTCAGAACACGCAACAACATTATCCAAAAGCTGTGTGGAACGACGTGGGGTGCCACTGCTCCAACTCTACGAACCAGTGCACTAGCTCTTGTCTATTCGTATGCTGAGTACTGTGCGCCTGTCTGGATTAGCAGCCATCATACCAGACTAATTGACGTCCAACTAAATCACACTATGAGACTTATTACAGGCGCAGTTAAGACAAACCCAACTCAATGGCTGCCTGTACTCTCTGGAATAGCCCCACCGCAGCTGCGAAGGACTGACGCCCTTCTAAGGGAGTATAACAAGATTACGGCCAACAACAAACTGCCCATCCACCGAGCAATACCCCCGTTGCAGATAAACAGACTTAAATCCCGACAACCACCAATAAGGGATGCAGAAGGGCTTAAAACCAATAACTTCGACTCCTTAAACCAATGGCGCTCCCAGTGGGAAGGTTTTGCGGAACACCACTCGCGATGCGCATTTATGGGGGCAGCCTTACTTCCAGGATCAGAACTACCCCGGAAAGAGTGGGTAAAACTTAATAGAGTCCGAACAGGCCACGGCAGATGTGCCGACTCCCTTTACAAGTGGGGCTATGTGCAATCTCCCTTATGTGACTGTGGCGCGCCCCGCCAAACTATAAACCATATTACGAGCGAATGTGAACTGCGTGCGTTTCAGGGATCGCGAGAAGAGTTCTTCACAGCCACACCGTTGGCGCTGAAGTGGTTGAAAGAACTTGACATCAACCTGTAAATACCAAAGACTATGTACCTTAGTTTGTAGCTGTATATATTTTATTTTAGTCTAGGTTACAGTAGTTTCTTTTAATCTATATTTACTATTGTCATGTTTTTGAGCCATACGATAAATAAATAAATTCACCACAGCATAACAAGTCTATCACTATCCTAGCAATGGTCCTGATCAAAGTCGTAATGATGGGCATATTGACGGATTGGTATTCGATGTAGAAATCAACAAAAACATTTTTCCTCGTACGATCATCATTGACAGCCAACTGCAAAGTAAACTATCCGCGAAAGTGATTTAGCGGCAAATGTTTTGTAAACGTCATTTGGAGTTGGTCCAGAAATGCCTCAACTTGACACGGATTAAAATAAGATGGTGGTCTAATTGACGTGCATTGTAAACATACGTTCATTTATTTTCTTTTAGTCTACTCTGGAATGGCGTATATAAAGTTATCGCGACAGCACGTAAGCACCATCGCCAAGTGGATTCATTTATCTTGGTAGGAACTCGTTCAATCATAAAGGGGTGATACACGTACGAGCAAGTACGCGTACTTATGGCTCGACGATCTTTTTCGCCTGTGTGTCACTGTAAGTACGCGTACTTTAAAACCGTCGCGCAAACCGCCGGCGAGCCAACTGGTTTTAAATCTTGCTCGTAGCTGGTCTCAGCTCGTACTGCGAGCCGCGAGCCACCACTCTGCTTCGGCAGGCCATAGATGCGCAACGCTTGTTGTGTTTGAAGTTTGTTAAAAGTTGTGTTTATTTAGGAAAATTATCAAAATGAGTGATTTCAGCTTCACGTGTGTCACCGACGTCGAGCCGAGTAAGTTCGCGAACTTAAAAACCGCGTACTTAAAGTTCGTACGTGTATCACCCCTTATAGATGTTGGTTGACTTGTGACCGAAATTTTCTCAACTTACAATAGGGTACTTGCAGAGGTCGTGAAATCGTCTCGGGAGTATACATAGCGTAAAGAAAGCCATATCAAGAAGCAGTAGGAAATAAAAACCATGATTTACTGACGGCCAAAAGAAGATATTTGCAAAATAAAATAAGGATATATTCAAATTTTTCCACGTGACTTAAAACAAGGGCTGACGTCTAAACGGTTCGTTTAAAGTCCCATGTGTGATACATAAACTCACTCTAGAATTGACCAAGGAACACAAATATGCAATAATATATAGGGGGTTCCATTCAAAAAAATGTAAGTTTGATATGAATCACCCTGTATAAACGTCAAATTTTAAGTAAAAATATTTTTACGTTATAGCCCTCAAGGGTCCCTACCATGGTCAAGTGAGAGATTTTTAAAATATCTTTTAGTAAGCCCACAATCCTCCGTCCACGCACTATTGGCCCACCCTGTATAGCGTGAGGAGGTTACATGGTGAGAAATACTTTCTGGCTCTAAATAGGTACCCAAGCTTTTTACCAGCAGCTGTTGCAATTGACGCGACGTGTTCGTGACGCTTGCTGAGTTCAGTAGCATATTCATCTGCACTATATGCAGCACCCATATGGATCCACGCTCTGCAGATACAACGAACAAGGCGAATTCTGGAGGCAGTGTTTAGGAAGCTGGCAATACGGGTGTGTCAGGCATACCGTACTGTCTCAACGGATGCAGTAATGGTTATAGCCGGCATGCCCCCTTGACCTGATGGCTAAGGAACGAGCAGAGAGATACAATGGTAACCTAGATGAGTTCAGTAGACAGGCTGCAAGGAATTCACTCATGGAAGCATGGCAGAGCAAATGGTCACAATCTTCGCGAGGAAGTTAGACAAGACTCCTGATACCAGTCCTGTCCGTGTGGATAGGAAGGACTCATGGCGAAGTTGACTTCTTTACAGCCCAGATGTTAACGGGACATGGATGTTTTCGAGCATACCTGCACAGATTTGGTATAGCAGACCGGCCTGACTGCATATACTGTGGAGAAGATGACGATGTGCGACATACCTTTTTCGACTGCAGCAGATGGGAACCAGATAGACTTACTTGCCAGGAGGGCATGAATGTAACGTTAACACCTGAAAATATTGTGGCACAAATGCTGGTAAGCGAGAATAACTGGAACAGTATTTCTGGGTTCGCCAGAAAGATACTAACATTGAAAAGGAGAAACATGAACGGACCGAATCTTAATGAAATATCAGATTAGTGCAGCCAGCACAGCTTCTGAAGTAATGCGCAAGCGGTTCCAGGAGTTGTGTGATTGGAGAGAGGGGGAAGGGTTTAGTCCGTAGGCACCCCAATGGTGACGTGTTCGTGCCAGATCAGATTTTCTGTAATGTTGACTCCTAACAGCTTGAAAGTTGGTTTTGATCGCACCATTCTATAATTATGTCAAGATTATGTTGCACACCTGACATCCGTTATCCGTTATTATGATGAATATAGTCGTATAAACACCTCTCACTGCTTACTATTTGGTGTGCACACTTCGGCCTAACAAGTCGCAGACAAAAGAAGAAGTCACGAAGCAGGTATAAAAATGTGATAATTGCTGCCTACAAACTACACGTGTTTGACATTGTCAACATCCGTTATGTACAGTATTACCAAAGCATGTATCCCCTGATGGAACGTTGAAAACTGAAAATATCCAATGGCAGAGATAATAGTGAATTGCTCGGATTTAATAGTGCCACTTGCACCTAATTTATAGAAAAGCAATTTTATGGTTATTACACAGTATATCCAATTATACAGTAGCGCGACTCTCCAGAATTTTGGTGGTTCGCGCATAGCATCCCGCGCATCGTTCGTTAGAACGGCGATCGCCTGAGTCGTGTTCAGTCTATGAGCGTGAAGGTAGTGTCTTTGACAGAACCGGATTAAGGAATTTGGTTATATGCTGAGATGGATATCGAGACGCGTGAAGTCAAATGTTGTGCCGCTGTAGGCTGTATTAACAATTCCAAAAACTGTGACTATAGTTTTTTAAGCTTCCTCAAGATGCTGCGAGGTATGCGATGTCTTCAATGTTTAATATGCTCCATTATTACCTAATAATATTAAAGTGTGATAGCATAGCTCCATTTGTCTCTAACAAAGTCTGGCGGGTATTAGGGTAGCTGTGTGTTTTATTCCAGTTTTTTAGAAGAGTTAGACGTTACGGAAAGTCGTTCTTTAATTATGAGCCTAAAGTCAGAATAATTATTTCTTACTCTTTCCTCACAGCACCACAACGTTCAAAAGATCTTTCACTCCATATATATAACAAAATGAATGTGATTGTGCATTCCAGCATTTTAAGCACGAAGTGGTCCATTTTAATAGATGCTCAAATAGAAATTTGACAATAAAAAGAATCAACATGCTAGTTTCAAATATATATTATTTTCCTCTATAAACACGGATTCTTTTCTTCAATATGCCTATTCATATGTAATATACAAATACAGACGGAAAGGTAGTCTTGGTAAACTAGATAAAAAACAGTTTTGCAACTTTTTCATGAATAACGACCAGTTTAGTATATTTAATCGTAATAACATGATCATTATTTTTTATGTACACCTAACAAGTTTTCATCGGTTTTGCTGTTCACCACGTTTTCGTACCTTAAACGTTTTTCTACGATGATTGATGAAGATAAATTTAAAGGTTGTGGGATAACTAGACATAAATGTTATTTTTTACGCTACGTCGTTACAGATACCCATATTTGAATCATATAAGATGTTATAAAGTTTTTATATTTATTTAAATGTTTAAGTAAGATAAGATAAAATAAAGTTGAATAAATCCCGCATTTTTGTAATTTACTTACAAACAATAAAGCCACCTATTTTCTCGGAGTTAACAATTTTCTTTCATACACCGACAATTTCTTGTTTTGCTTCTAAAAAAATGCTTACACCCCATTTATATGCAAAGAATCCATGATGAATTAGAAGAATCAGTACAAAACATTTTCACGTACAATAAATGCGAATGCTTGGATATAACTTACAAATTGTAATTCAGAATTCCAAAGACAACTGTCTAACCTCGATGAAGAATATCACATTACCACACTGCTCTCAAAATTTACTCTATTTACGAGACACATCACGTCCATTAAACTTATTGCAACAGTAATTACGCTTCTTCACTCGATTATTGTTAAGCCGACACTGTGCTCAAAACGTAAACGGCAATACTCGCGGCTCGTGCTGAGGATCCGACGTGGGGTTATGAGAGGCCAGTTTTTCGGAGACAAATTGTCTGTATGATTTCTAGGGAGTTGCGCTACTGTATAATTTCATATACTGTGGTTATAACTTGTGGGGTGGTGAGACGTTCAAAACAATATTCATTATCGTAAGCTATGCTGCACATTTTTAGGACTACTAATCCTTACAAATCGGGCTCGGGAGTCTACGGATCCCATACAAGACTTTCACTCCCTCTTGGGGGGCACACCACAGCATTCCAGGCTGAGGTCTATGCGACACTTGCTTGTGTAAATCGTATTCGGGAAATTGACGGGTCTAGGAGGCGGATTACTATCTGCTCTGACAGCCAGGCAGCCATCAAAGCACTGAGTACTTGGAAAATAATGTCGGGACTGGTCCTGGAGTGCAGGAGGGCTCTTGACGACATCTCAGCTAAACACAAGGTATCACTGATGTGGGTACCTGGGCACGCTGGGGTAAAGGGTAACGAAATGGCGGATCATCTGGCTAGGATGTTATCCGGCAACAGTTTTGTGGGCCCGGAACCAGCCTTAGGACTGTCTGCAAACTTGATTAGGAAAACAACTGGAGAGTGGTTCCAGAATCAACACTCTCTCTATTTTAGCTGTATAAAATCCTAAATAATCCACGAAAGCTGCAAACCTAACACGTAAATATTTGCTTTGATTTCGAAAAGTCACATACACCTTGCAAGTGCCGCTAATGATACGCATCTAAAGTACGAGGTCAACGCTCCTTGATGACAGAATTAGAAGGGCGGAAAAAGGCTCCACGGCACGGCAGACCAACGGACCAGACCGATAGCGAGACCGAGGCGCGTAGCGAACGGGCATGAAATCAGACGCGTACAGGTGACAGAACCTGGATGACAGCAGCCACACAACAGTGCAAAGATAATCCACCCATGATGCCAGGTCGCCATGTCTAAAGCTTGTTCAGTTAGTAGGCATGCACAGAGCGGCAGTTAGGAGCGTTGGAGTGCGTTGGCCAACGCCGAGTCCCCTCGGCAAGTAGAAGCAGGCCGGCGCCGGTTCCGCACGCAGTCAAGCACACCAGTGCATGGTACAGTGAAAACAGACAAGAAAAAGAGTACAAAGATTGGCCAGTCGCATCTAGACATGGTATAGGAAACATGCAGTAAGGCCTCAAAATGTTGCCCATTATTGGCAATACAATGAGGGACAGTTGCAAAAACACTGGAAATGATTCTCCTGGAGGGCTAGAGGATACAATAGGGGGTGAAATAGTTTTTGGTTAAAAAGTTGTCTCTCTGGACAAATATTCTGACGTATCTTGGCGTTTTTTCGTTTAATCCGCGGTTTGTGATAAATCCGTGGTGGGAAGTTGTCAAATGAACTACCAGTACATACACAATATGTAGATTCACATCATATACATTAGAACCATTTAGTTGAAATTTGTCAATCAGATGAATATGTGACTGATACTGTACATGTTCAACGAATTCTTGTGCGCGTCTTATTAAGGAAGCTATCCACTCTGGAAGAGGCTGTTTGAATCGCTTCGTAAACAAGTTTTTGGTATCAAAAGGTAGAAGTGTATCATTTTGGCGCTAAATTGAGATATGACCGCCACATGACTGATTTAGTTGTGTATGAATGTGTTATGCTCATTTGAATATATCTATGATACTAAGTGATAGTACGTAGTAAATACAATTGCCTAACGTTATACTTTTGGGTCTCGTAATATCATGGCACAGTATATCCAATTATACAGTAGCGCGACTCTTCAGAATTTTGGTGGTTCGCGCATAGCATCCCGCGCATCGTTCGCAGGATGTTTAGCACGGCGATCGCCTGAGTCGTGTTCAGTCAATGAGTGTGAAGGTAGTGCCTTTGACAGAACCGGATTAAGGAATTTGGTGATGCGGTGATATGGATATCGGGACGCGCGAAGTCAAATGTTGCGCCGCTGTAGGCTGTATTAACAATTCCAAAAACTATGACTATAGTTTTTTAGGCTTCCTCAAGATGCTGCCAGGTATGCGATTCCTCCAATGTTTAATATGCTCCTCTATTACCTAATAATATTAAAGTGTGATAGCATAACTCCATTTGTCTCTAATGAAGTCTGTCGGGTATTAGGGTAGCTGTGCGTTTTCTTTCAGTTTTTAGAAGAGTTAGACGTTACGGAAAGTCGTTCTTTAATTATGAGCCTACAGTCAGAATAACAATTTCTCACTGTTTCCCCACAGCACCACAACGTTCAAAAGATCTTTCACGACATATAACAAAATGAATGTGATTATGCATTCCAACATTATGAAATTTTAAGCAGGAAGTGAAGTTCATTTTAATGGATGCTCAAATAGAAAGTTCACAATAAAAAGGATCAACATGCTAGTTTCAAAAATATATCATTTTCCTTTATAAACATGGATTCTTTTCTTCAATATGCCTTTTCATATATAATATACAACTACAGAAGGAAAGGTAGTCTTGGTAAACTAGATAAAAAGTTTTGCAATTTTTTTATGAATAATGACCAGTTTAGTATATTTTATCGTTGTTAAAAACATATTGATCATTATTTTTTATGTACACCCACAAATTTTTATCGGTTTTGCTGTTTACCACGTTTTCGTACCTTAAACGTTTTTCTATGATGATTGTTGTTATTTTGAACGCTACGTCGTTACGTATACCCATATTTGAATCACATAAGATATTATAAAGTTTTTATATTTATTTAAATGTTTAAGGTTAAGTAAGATAAGATAAAATAAAGTTGAATAAATCTCGCATTTTTGTAATTTACTTACAAACAATAAAGCCACCTATTTTCTCGGAGTTAACAATTTTCTCTCATACACCGACTATTTCTTGTTTTGCTTCTAAAAAAAATGTTTACACCCCATTTATATGCAAAGAATCCATGATGAATCAAAAGAATCAGTACAAAACATTTTCACGTACAATAAATGCGAATTCATGGATATAACTTATACTCTATTTACGAGACATATGGCGTCCATTAAACTTATTGCAACACAGTAATTACGCTTCTTCGCTCGATGATTGCTAAGCCGACCCTGTGTTCAAAACGTAAACGGCAATACTCGCGGCTTGTGCTAAGGAGCCGACGTGGGGTTATGAGAGGCCAGTTTTTCAGAGACAAGTTGTCTGCATGATTTCTAGGGAGTTGCGCTACTGTATAATTGGATATACTGTGATCATGGTTATTTAGTTAAAACATTAATATTAGAATAGCTTTTACTTCCGATACACACCGATAGGTGAGGGGAGTATTGGGATCGCGAAAATTAACGATTTTGAGATAATATGATTTGTGGGCACTGGGAACAACATTGACATTGGACGCGCTACATAAGGAGGCTCCTGCACTTGGCAACGCATGAGGAACGACCTGGGTTCGGTGGGAATTCCCGTGTCGGACAGATCCTTTGGGCTGGCCCGCCCAATATATATTTTATATTTTCTATAGATTTGCCAGTCATATCTAGACACGCTGTAGAAAGCATGTCGTCTTCTTTAGAAGACGACTTTATTGCGTTAGAGTCTGTGGAAAAGATATACAGTTTGAACAGGAATGCCTCATACCCCATTATCTCGGGCTAGAACATGGATTAGCCGTAATTACCAGTAAATGCCTCCAAATGCGACCAAAACAATTCGAGATATCTTTGTTAAATATCTTGCAGAGCACCTCTTATCTATCACTACCACATTTATAACAAATTTATTGATGTTACCTCAGTTCCAAGCTTATGAATGATATATCCAAATAACTATCGTATATAACCTTACCGTCTATTTTCATAACCGCACTTATTTCCTTCCAACATTTTTCTATCGCAGTGCGGTTATAGTGCAGCTTGTGTCTTTTATCCCAAATAGGGGTTTTCACAAACACTGAAGCTATAAGTAACTCTTTATCGCTACTCATCTTCGACCGGCACAGACGAAACCAGGTAGCAAACTAAATTTCTGTTACTATAAAGGCATTGAAGCGGGCTTCCGACGCTGGTAAGCGGTCGAAAACTCAGTTGAGCAGGTTAGCCTGCATGCGGTACCTGCACGCACTAAAAAGCCCCACTGTGTTTGCGAATTGACACGCGTGCTTTTCGATACAACTTCGGAAATACCATGTATTTTCAACATTCTGTATAGATCCTGGTTTCTACACGAAGGACCTCGCAGAGGATTAAGCGATGCGACAGGTTAGAGGATTAGCGCCAGTCGACGGTGTGGAAAACTAGAGGGAGGTCACGTGTGCAACAAGATCACATTGCTCCTCATGTGTCCTGCGTCCTGTGTTTATGTACTGCATTTGCTGTGACATCGTGTGCGTGAATAATCGTGGACTGTGACCTCTGCCTTAGCTGTGGCATCTTACACCCCGATGTCACAGCAATACATGCGATAACTCTCTTAATTTATCATTTAAATCCATCCTTTCTACTGTTTCGGGACGACCATTTGGCAACGCCGCCGATGAGTTCATCGATGTTGATCTACGCTCAGTGCTTAATATTTTCCTCGATTGTGTATGTGATGTCCCAATTCGGTTTGTAGCACACAGGTTTCATCCTGAATTGTAACATCATTTATAAAGTCTGTTCTGAAGCGCCCTCTACAGAATACACATTTCACTATGAGCGTAAAAGTGTGTAAGCGTATCTTTTGCTATCAGCATCACTTTGGTACCCAAGGGAGAAGCATTGGAGAAGAGCGCGTATTTCAGCCAAAGATAGGTAAACGGTCTTACTTTTAGCAGCGATAATAATAATATAACGATAATCCCTTATTTTAGCGTTTTTATTTTGTTTCACATGGGCACTGATTTTTATTGATGCATGTTGTTGGTTTTGGGTCAAATCTAGAGTGTGAGTGACCATGAAATGAAATCTTCGAAGCTCATCTCCGGGTTGAGTTGCTCAAGTTCTCTAACTTGCGTGCCCGCATTATCTCCAGCAAATGGAGCCTATCTGTTGAAGTGCACGACATTGGGTTTTCCACCGTTGGCATTCTGGATTCGATGGATTACGTCGTTGATTTTTTTGACAACTTCATACGGGCCCTCCCAGGAGCTCTGGAGTTTCGGTGACAGGCTTTGGTCTTTCTGAGGGTTGTACAGCCAGACCAGGACTCCGAATTGGTATGCTGTTTCGCTGGACCCTACGTCGTACGTCACCTTCATCCGATCGCTTGCGGTGCGAGCATTGTGTCGAACTTACTCATGAACCTCGGCCATTCTTCTGTGAAGGTTGGCAACGTAGCCTTCGCCTGCCACATCGTCCCCTGATTTGCGGCCAAACATGAGGTCATACATGATATCCTAGCCGGAGTTCTCGCCCAAACACAATACTGGCTGGTGTCTCTCCCGTGGTATCATGAACTGCCGAGCGGTACGCCAATAGGAACAGATGAAGCCAGCTATCCCAGTCTCGTTGGCGATCCGAGACAACCTCGGCCAAATAGCCATTCACCGTTCTGTTCATCCTCTCCACCATGACGTCCAACTGAGGATGCAATGCCGTGGTCCGAGTTTTCCTAATCCCCAAAGCTTTGCACAGGTTCCGGAAGGGCGCAGACCCGAAGTTCCTTCCCTGGTCCGAATGCAGCTCGAGCGGGACTCTAAAACGACAAATCCAGTCCTAAACCAGAGCCTCGGCAAGGGTTGCGGCCTCCTGGTTTGGCAGAGCATAAGCGTCGATCCATTTGCTAGTAGTCGACAGCGATCCTCTCGAAGGGACTTCCAACATTGCATTGGTGCGTGGGAGCCTTCGTACATCTCTCTGGACCATTGCTGGCAGCACAAACTGTACAATTCCTGTACCATTTCTTCACGTCTTCCTTGCACCTAAACCAGTAGAACCGTTTCCGAACCTTCTCCAGGATCTTGGCCACGCCCAGATGAACTCCACTGGTTCCGCTGCGAATCTCCCTTAGTACCATCACGGTCTGTCTTCTTTCTCTGGTCCCTCCTTTGTCCTCCATTAGTTTTAGGATTCCATCCTCCATCACCAGAGTGTCCCATTGAGCCCAGTAGGACTTGACGGTGGGCGAGTAAAGTGAAACTTTAGGTGGAGAACTTGGTCGTTGGTCCTCCCTCTTCCACTCGATGATTGATCATTTTCAGGCTAGAATCTTCCTCTTGGTCTTTCTGGAGTTCGATAGGCTGCCAGAGATCATCCACCACGGTGGTTCTTCTTGTCATGGCGTCTTTCATCTGCTGCCCAACGTAGGCCATACGAGCAGTTCTTCCTCCGGCCTTCTGGACGCGGGTTGAGGATTGCCTCTTGTCTTCGACCCGACACAGTTTTTCCGGTTTCGACAGTGGCTTCTTCTCTAACTTGCAGCGGCTTCTAACATAACCCAGCTCGCCGCAATTCCAGAATCGGATCTCTCTTTCCTTCTTGGGACGGGCCTCGATAATTACCCTTCGCAGTTCCTCAACTAGGGACAACACTTCTATCTCACCTTCACATTCCGGAACTCGAGCCTGGCAGTGGTAGGTCTTTTTCACAACCTACAGCCTCATATTCTAAATCTCTGGCTAGTGCGACCACCTGACGTTCCGAATGTGCCAGAGCTGCAGCTTGACGCATTTCGCCATCACGCAGGCCACCCACTAATGCCCTACACAGCTAGTCGCTCCATCCTTTAGTTGAACAAAGCAGGCTACATCTGCTTCAAATTCTTGCAACGTCTCGTTTAATCGTTGGGAGCGATTCCTCAGCTGAGCGTGGAAGATGTGACCAAATCTGACTTGATCAAATCTCATGTCCGGATGTCTGACTAGCTGTACGTAGTCCCCTCGTTCTGTCAGTGATAGCGTCTGAAGCACATCTGTAGCTTCGCCTCTCAGTGCTGTCGCCTTTTCACCAGATAACCAACCATTAGCGTTTGCGGCCGCTTCGAATTAGTGGAGGTAATTCTGCCAGGACGTGTTACCATCATACTGAGGAAGTTCTAATCTCAGCTTGCTCGAATCTGCTGCCTTCAAATCACTTAGTGTGATTACGCTTGCAGCCTGAAGCTGCATTCGCAGGATGTTGTCTCCCAGATCTTCTTTTTGTTTCTCCATTATCGATTCTAAGATGTCGATTCTGGCTCCAATCCTTTCTTCGATGTTCTTTGCTACAGCAGTAATCTGTTTGGAGCTTGCTTCGTTTTTTGATTGAAGCTGTTTGGCGCACTCGAATTCAAGTGATTCGAATATGAAGGTATCTGGATCCTCGCGCCCTTCCATCATTATATGCCGAAGTCGATCCTGGAGAACGGCCTGCAACCTACTGCTATCAGCACCACGTTCGTCGAGCTCTCGTATTTTGCTATTTTGACAGTTTATTCACCTAGTTGTCCGTACCATGTTGCCCAATCAATCAGTCTAGGAGGAAGACACTTGGTATGGATTAAACTATTTATTTACACTAACTTTATACACTGGTATGCCTACGCTTAACCTGTCACCTATCAGTCTAATTTATTTACAGTCACTATACTAATTTATTCTTGTCCCTCACTCTACTTTTTTATTTCACTGACCATTTTTTTACGTACGCGACTGGTAGACCTCGGATTGCGACTCCCTGCTTAACTCTGCTGTCCGGTTGCGCTGCTCCTTCTTATATAATGCGTGTCGCCCGCTCTCGAACGTTCTCTCCGCGTTCTCGACGCTGGCCGCCACAGCAAGCAGGTTTCTGGAAGTCGGCCCGTTTTTGCGAATTCAATCGCTCGAGCGACTAACCCGAGATGGCGGACAGGGCCGAACTGGCACAATATCTTTATTTACTCTGCAGCAATTAGTTGTGAGATGCTAAAGCAGGTCATGTCATTACAACTTTGCTAGGTAACAACCTCGGTAACAACTTTATTATGACATAAGATTTTCAGGATAAAGAGATAAAGATGTTAATAGCCGAGTTGTCCTAGTTGTTCGATACCCTAGTCAATAAAGTGTCTCCAAACAAAGCCCTCCGAGACCCGAAAAAAAAGGTCGCAGAGAAAAAAAGTGTTAAGACTAGATCTAATGATTGCTTAGAAAACAGATTTGACTGTTTGTTTTGTGTTGTATGTTGTACGGTTTTTAAGTAAAGCTTTACCTTATTTCTGGTTTCAGCAGTTTATTTTGATATTTGCTATAATCCGAATTTCATTGCTCCACCTCTAATGATATAAAATTTACAAAAATAAACAAGTGGTTATTGTCTGAAGTCATATTATTAACACAGCTTTTATGCAGCTCGTTATACACACTTCAATTCCGTATTTGCTGTGGCATCCCTTTAAAGATGTCACAACAAATACAGAAGCAGAAAGTTACACACGTGAATTTTATAGTTGCTGTGACATCGATGTCACAAGTCAGGTTCTTGCATGCGAATACAGCTACCTAACCACGGAGTGTAAAAAGAAACGGGAAAGAGTCACGTGATGATAAAATTTTTCTCTCTCTAACAGTCGGTATGTTTTGGATGAGGCCACAATTGAGGATAATTCATGGATGTCACAGCAAATACGAGCACCTGTATAGGTGTGTGTGTATGTGTCATACAAAGCGGAATAGCATTGGTGTGCTTGCTGTTCACGGTTATTTTTGTGAAGTAGCCTTGGCAATATCTACCGGGTTATTCACTTTATTCGACACGGGGCATTATGGCTGAAGTATCTGATGAAAAAGAAAATAATAATTCCCGATGGATAGAGACCCATTAAGGCTACATTTTAAAAATATTTTCATGTTATACAAGTGTGTTCTCAAAACACGAAATGTATCAAATGTATAAAAGATAGATAGATAAAAGATAAAAGAGACCCACTCACAACACCGGGACTTTATCGCCTACCATGCACATGTGGGAGTGTACGAGTATACATAGGAACAACGAAGCGATCTATAACACAAGAATTGCGGAACATAATGCTAGCTGTCGACTAGGCCATACGGACACAGCAGCGGTAGCCGAACATGCGATTAAGGAGGGAAGTCACAGGATCAAGTTTGAAGAAACTCAGCTTCTTGCCGCAACGTCTTCATACCATACCAGACTTCACAGAGAAGCCATCGAAATACAAAAACATCATAATAATTTCAATAGGAAAGAAGAAACACAGAAAGTCAACCGGACATGGGTAGCCATCCTAAAGGACCTGAAGACACTGCCATATCGCAAGGGGGCGGGGCTACCAACGCTACCTGGTTGGGCCACGTCACCGTTAGCAGGTATAAATACAGGTGCAGATCCACCAGCCGTCAGTATTTTGGAAGTCGCCGAAGTGAAATAGCTTCCGAAGATGCCATCCACTCGTGGTGGCGAAACGTCAAGCTTTAACGATAAACGACGCCGGCCTAAAAACCCAAGAACCACAAATTCATTATCAAAGTTATGTTTTTTTTTTAATAGAACATCCTATATATTATTGCATATTGAGAATCCCAACGAAAATGTTTGTTGGAAAGACATCTCGAAACTATTGTTAAGACATACATCTGCAGCACTAATTAGCCCAGACAAGGATAAAAAAAATGGCGGACAAAATTTCCCGTCCTCACGGCTAAGATATATAAATACCTGGACAATAATAACATCATAAATGATCGCCAGTATGGCTTCCGTAAGCACAGGTCTACGGGTGACCTTCTGGCCTATGCCACTCACTTGTGGAACAGAGCAATTGAAAATCATGGCGAATCCCGTGTTGTTGCGCTTGACTTATCGAAAGCCTTCGACAGAATGTGGCATGATACTACGACACTGACAGATATGATCACTTGGCGGGCATATTTCGAACCGCTCTGCGCATGACGTCACCGCGTGACAAAAGTGTACAAGCACATGGCGCCAAAGCATTGATTTTTGAAAGTTTTATTTCGTTTCCTGTTATATCTGTCTTAGATATTTAATATTTATACAAAATGAAAATAGCTCATGCACAGTATAATATAAACGATACATATTGCTCTGTATCTGAATAAATAATTGGTGAAATAGTTATACAGAGAATTGATATTACTCGACGCCTGACCCGTTTGCAGTAGTTCCGAGCGTTCTGAATTTCAGTATATGCTCAAAAAAAATTACATTGTAGAAAAAGAATAGAGCCAGAGCGGTCTGGACGTATTTTTCTGAAATCTCATATAAGAGGTCGATTGGAGTGCGTAGTGAAACCATCTTTTTGTGGAAAAATTTCTCGGATAGGGGGTCGAATTTTTATATACTCCATTCAGGAGCCTTTGATTACCGTTCTTATTTTTTATATATAGATTATGATGTTGCGTCGCCAGCTCTTCAAGCCAATTTGCATATGTATTTACTGTATAGTTCTCTTAATAAAAGGTAGACAAGAAATAAATAACATGATTTTGTCATTAGAGATTTTTAAAAATCATGAACAAGCATAATGGCATTATGTTTATCGCGAATGAATATTGACTTTTTTCTGCTAATGATTGGTGGAAAAATACATTACCAAATTTTCTTATTTTTTATTTATTCCAATATATGTCACAAACGCGGATATGTTAAACATAAAATAAAAACATATCACAATACAACAATATAATATCTTTCTGGGCATTGTATTTAACTAGTACTGGTGAATTCTCGTATACTAAAGATTCCTAGTAATAACAGGTTTTTCCTCAATTTTTTTCAAAATGTTTTCACACCATGTATCTGTTTAATAATATGTTTGAATTAAAAAGTTTGATGCACTTGTAGTGATGGTTTCTGATGGCCTGGGTATAGGGCACATTATTTGTTGCGCTCTTGTGTTGTAGTTAGGTATTGATTCTGTATGTATATGAGTCTATGGGGAAATATATTTTGGACAGACAATAAGAACTGAAGAAGGGGTGAATGAGAGCATATAGAACTAGCCTTTCTCTATATGAACTGAAAATGATATATCAAAATACGTTCTGCAACCGGTAAATCTCCAACCATCTTTTAGCGCACTTTTATTTTATGTAGCATTTTTATTCCAAATAGGAAAGGCGCTAAGAAAGCTGGATGCACCGTCGTAGCATTTTTTTATTCCAAGTAGGAAAGGCGCTAAGAAAGCTGGATGCACCGTCGCAGGACCCTGTAATCTTATTACTTTATACTATTTTACAATCTTAGTGAATCTCAGTTTTCTAGTATTCGAGGTCTCTCTAATTCCCCTATCAAGAATTCGTATTCTGAAATACATTTTACATCTATAAAACAAGCTCATCTTTGCTTCATCAGTCACATAAACATTCTCTGATAATTTGTTTAAATTCGCAAGATAGTTTTTTTTCAATTTTCAAAGCGTTTCCGTTATAGTTGGAAAATATATGGCCGAGCTTATTACATTTTGCCAAGAACTCATCTGTATGTTTTTGTAGTCCACTTTCTGTTAAACGGTTGACCCAAGTGAGAAAAGTATCTATGCAATCTGGGATATAACCCAGTTTCTCCTTATTTTTCAACTTAAATGAAATGAAACGAGTAAATTCAAGAAAAACTGAAAATGTTCGGCTATAACCTGTAACTAAACAAGTAAACAAACCCCGTTTGTCACACGCTGACGTCACAGGTGGAAGCGAGACGGAAGACATCATGCGCGTGAGCATACCTTCTAAAGTCGTAGTATCATGGAATGTGGCATGAGGGGTTTCTAGTCAAGTAGTCAAGCTTGCTGCTTATGGACTACCACCTGGCCTGCGCCAGTGGCTGAATAGCTTTTTGAACGACCGATCTCTGCTTGTTGTAGTCAAAGGCTGTTCATCAGACGTATTTTTCAATAAACGCCGGTGTTCCTCAGGGATCTGTCCTATCCCCTACACTGTTCCTGCTGTACATCAACGAGCTGTTGGAGATAATATCCAATCCAATCTACAGCTTCGCAGATGACAGTACATTAGTGTCGTGCATGGAACCAGGCAAGCCACTATCATCCCAGGAGACGGTACGTCGGCGACAGCAGCATGCCTCACAGATCAACGCAGATATCAAAACAATTGTCGAGTGGGGATTAGCAAATAACGTACAGAAAACCCAGGCAACAACACTTCCAAAGAAGTCTCACATTGGCTTACCATCAGTGGAAATGGAGGGTCATCCCATAGACGAGTCACTTTCCGTCAAGCTTTTGGGGATCAACATCAACAACAACAACATGTCCTGGCACGACCACGTCGTCAGTATTACTAAAACGGCATCCCAGAAAGAGTTTTGTTCCGCTGTAGGAAGCTGTATACACCAGAGAAACTACTGCTGCTATACAAGGCACAGATTCGACCATCGCTGGAGTATTGCTCCCATGTGTGGGGATGCGCTCCGAAGCACTATCTAAAGCTTCTGGACACCATCCAGAAGAGAGCAATTAGACTAATCGATACGCCTAACCTCACAAAGGACATCCATAGCCTGGAACATCGAAGAAGGGTGGCTGACCTGTCCCTGTTCTACAAATTCTATCACGCAAGATGTTCGAGTGAGGTCTCCCAGGTAATAACAGCAAAGGCCGTCCGAACGAGGAACACCAGAGAGGCTCTGCGAGCTCATCCTTACCAGGTCGAGGTCCCTACGCCACGAACCAGTCTCTTCCAGTATTCCTTCTTTTGGAGAACTTCGACGCCAAGTTCGACGCTGTGGAACCAGCTGCCGGGGAATTTGTTTCCCGCCGGCTACAACCTGCAGCGTTTCAAATCCAACGTGCACCGATACTTATCCTCTCGCAGCGCTTCTACAGCGCCATAGGCTTTTAGCCTTTGCGGGAGGCTGACCATAAAAAAAACAGGATATAAATCTGACTTTTATTGATTTTTCTCGTAAACGTTGGGTGGAAAAACGAAAAATTTTGTTGAGAAAACATCTCAAAACTATTGCTAAGACATACATCTGCAGCACTAATTATCCCAAACAAGGATAAAAAAATGGCGGACAAAATTTCCAGTCCTCACGGCTAAGAGGATATAAATCTGACGCTTTTATTTTTTTTTTTTCTCTAAACGTTGGGTGGATAAACGAAATTTTTTGGTGGAAAAACATATCAAAACTATTGTTAAGACATGCATGTATAGCACTGATTAGCCCAAACAAGGATAAAAAATGGCGGTCAAAATTTCTAGTACCCACAGCTAGCATATATGGGATACATTTTTATTTGTATTTCTGGTAATCGATGACTGGGAAAAAGTAAATCTTTAGTGGATAGGTGGATAGACATCACAAAGCTATTGATAAGACACACATGATAATTTTTGTTGAAAAAACGTGGAAAAACGATGCAAGTTCAAAATTTTGAAAAATTAAAAAATTCTGGGCTAGATCAGAATTTTCATTTTTCTCGGTAACCAAAGGTAGAAAATCGAAATTTTTTGTGGAAAAACATGGAAAAACGATATAGAAGCGGAGCATTTTCATACTTTACAAAAACCTGAAAGATTTTGATTCTGAAATTTTGATTTTCACTTTTCGCTATAACCTAAAGTGGAAAAACGAAAATTTTTGGTGGAAAAACGTGATAAAACGATGGAAAATCGTATGCTGAGCCTTTCTCTTATTTTCAAAATCACCAAAAATGATGATTTGCGCCTGAACGGTTCGTTTAAAGTTCCATGTATGATACATAAAGTCACACTAGAATTGACCAAGGAATCCAAATATGCAAAGGGAGTTCCATTCTAAAAAATGTAAGTTTGATATGAATCACCCTGTATAAACATCAAAATTTAAGTGAGCATATTTTAATGCTATAGCCCTCAAGGGTCCCTACCATGATCAACTGACAGATTTTTGAAGTATTTTTTAGTAAGCCCACAATCTTCCGTCCACGCACTATTGGCCCACCCTGTATATATGTAGTTCTCAGCATAGTCTCAGCCTCAAAGTAACAACTAAACAGTTGTTACTCTGAGGTCTCAGCTCTCATTGCATTGCTGACAAGCCAAATATATGCTAAATAAACCATTTATATTGAGTAATATGCAACTTTCTCCAGTTGTGCGAAATGCCTACAAGAATTTTGAATTTAAGTGCCATGATTTTCGATTATCTGGGATTTTTCACAGTAGCGGATCACGATTTGTTAGCCCCTATGTCAAGAAGGAAGATTACAATTATTTTCTCAAAAGAAAAATAAATAGATCATCTTGGCGGTTATACAAATCAAATAAGGAGTTTAAATATTTTTGGGTTTTGATTGAGCCCTCTCTCGTCGCTGGTGCAGGCCCACAAATCGTGTGACTGCACGGTCATCGGCCCCTCCTTAATCCGGCACTAGGCACTACACAAATGCAAAACAAGATAGAAATATTCCTTCAGAAAGGGCTGATTCACGGGTAGGTCGTCATAAGGTTTAAATACCTAATAGCAGACCAGGTACAAAATAGCTAGTTTTGGGGTTACACTTATATTTTTTTATTGAACCTAAACATCTACCTCAACTATAATAGGTAGGTAGTTATTAATTAGATAGAACGATATTGCCTACTCTACCCTATATGTATCTGTCAGACAGTCACTAATAATAGGTATAGGTTTAAAAGTGCCGTTTGGTATATAATTTAAATATAAAAAGCTCAATACTAATACTCATCAATGTTTTCAATTATTTAAGGACCTGCAACGTTAATAATTTTATTATTGAATGTACGTAGGTAAATATACATAGATAACTAATTTTTACAGAATGAATATTTAACTTATTTCTCTCACCTTTTTACATCTCCTGAATGAAATCCTCAATCTGCCAACGTCGAAAAAAACAGAAAACATCCATAAATCCAACTCACATGTGCAGTTAATATACACTACCGGAAAACTGAGGGGGGAGGTGTGGTGTGGGTCAGAGAAACAATTGCACTTGTCACGGCACCCTACTGGCACTGATTTTCCAGGGTTTATCACTGAACGTCCAACGGGTGAGGGTGGATATAGATTTTTTCACAAAAAAACGGCGTCTTAGATAGATCAGTTCCTCGAAAAATCGACGTTTCACAGTGGAAGACAAAGGACCCGAATAAGAAACCACAACTTACGTGTTGTGTCTGCGGCCGCTGACAAAAACAAATGCCGCTTGCTTTGCTATCGTTCTGAAACCGGTGATCGCAGGATGGCATAGGTGGAAGAGAGATAGAAGAGTGCATGCGTACTTGTCTTCAGAATATACATTTTTCGACTCCACTGCCATCTACCGCTGTCAAGAGGACCACTGTCATTTTGTAGCAAAGACATCTTTCTGGAATAAGCTCGATAGTTGTGAACAGTTATAGGCCAGGACAATTAGGTATAACAAATCCATCCTTTCGTATCCCGCAGTAATTAATCAAATGCCACTTTCTGCATTGTTGTAATATATGTGTTGTATAGATAACTGCGTTTTCATCACCACTCAGATCTACATAATAACGTAACTGCACTATAGAAGAGTCGACACTGATTGAGACCTAAAAGAAATGTAAAAAAATCATATATTTCTTACTTCATCTATATCCATTCCTGTGACTTATCATAATTACAATCAAATGCCATATATATGTAGATACTATAGTTAGTTTTTACAGGAAGTAGTCATAGGGTCATTTGCTCGGCATTAGAAATGTTTTAATTAGGAATTATTAACAATTATTGTTCTGTGACATGAATATTTTCAATTCGTTTTTATAGTAAAAGGCGTGTAATACTAATCTATCTCATTTCTCTGACAAAGGAACTAAACCAGGCCTGCATCTGCCTCTGTACTATCTTTCCAACTACTCAGTATGATCGCATAAAGAATAATAAGAAGTCTTTGTTGTAATTCTGGCCTAATCCTAAAAAAAATAACAACCAGGTTCGTCTCTGCAGGTTAAAAGTTACTGTGACAGTTATATCTTTCTTGTTGAATGGCTTGTCTGAAGTCACAGAGAAATGAAGGTTATACAATTTTGTAAGTACAAAAAAGTGTTTCTGACGAATATGACGCACTTTTATTTAAAAACTTGTGACAATTGTTTCGACACACAGTGCCTTTATCAAACAATAATTTTAAACTTAAAGTACCACGCTATCTATACAAGATATACACATTAATGGGGTAACTATTATGGCTAATCGTTTGTTCTCTTGTTTTCGGAGTAATGTGTATATCTTGTATAAATAGCGTAGTACTTTAAAATCATTGTTTCTGCTAGCGCCCATGGATGAAGCTGTTGGAACGTCATTTCAGTGGGCTTTCGTTTGACGGCAGTTTAAGTACATCAGCCCACAGCGATTACAAAGCCGTCAAATACGTCACTTCAATGACGTCACATTTGTTAACGGCATTTTAGTAGGCTGCCGTTGGACGGCAGTTTAAGTACACCTTTTTATTTTTCACTGCGTGCATGGTCAAGGTTAAATCGGTACAGTCCGCTCCAAAATTTCCGATCATGGGCGTACACTCGACGCAAAAACCTACGGAATAGACGTGTGCACGGGCTCGGATTAAATTCACTGTGCCGAGGACTTTCGGCAATCTGAGAGTCGGCACAGTTGGTTTTTCGAGTTTCCATAGTCATTTTCTACAATTTTCATCAAGGACTTTTTCGTGTGGGAGAAAAAAATAGATTATCCCGATTTACCCCTCGGGAAATAGACGCTGTGCCATAGGTTGCGGCAGGATATGACGTGGCACAGTGACTTTGTCTACATGTACGCACACGAATGAACGCTTCTACGTATTTTTCAATCTGATACAATGCATAGGTTTTCGTATCAAAAAAGTACTTATTTAATTAATTTTCGATATTTTACGGCATTATTTGCGCTAGCACAGTTACGATAATGGATACACCATTTAAAAAGGAATCCAGTGATGATAATAAGAAGGTTCTGGCCCCTCACAAAAGGATTTTCGACTGGGCTGGTGGGCTCTTACTCTCTTAGACTATAAGTCGCAGAGAAATAAAGACGAGAAGAGAAGATTGACTGGCCTGTCAAGAAGTGTAGCGACATCTAGTGTGTATATTTTCCAGTAAATTTAAGTCTTTAACCTCACACTGTCACACTGACCTTTCCGACTGACGTTTTGTGGTTCTATTGTTCTATAGTTCTATGTCACTTACGCGGAGGTTAAATTCTTTTTTTATTGGTTATATTTTGATTTTAAAAATGTCTAATTTAAGAAAATTGTTTTTATCAAAAACTCTCAAATCTGTATTGAACATTAGTTTGAGAAGAAGCATAGTTATCGTATCTAACACGGACATTCAACCCGTATGCTGCGAAAATAAGTTGTGTAATCTAAATATAAACCGATACAAAAGCAAAGCAAACAGAAGCAAGCTTAACAAACAGGATTCGGGGACAGAAAGTTCAGAGGATAAGTCAGATGATTTTCTCAGTTACGTACAAGACAAACATACACAAACACTTAAAGTAGACGTGCCCTCACTTCGTTTCGACTCTATTTTGAAAGCAGGTCTTGGTCTGTCAAGGAACAAGATTGAAACTATGTTCTATGAGAGCAGGGTACGACTTAATGGCGAGAAGGTACTGAAGAAGAGTGTCCCAGTGCAAGAAAATGATGAAGTTGATGTCATAAAAGGTTTTAGTGTATCAAATCCTGATAATTTGACGGTAGCTAGAGTTGAAGTACTATCTGTGAAACCTGTCCCGGACGAAGAAAAAATATCAGTCAAATTAAGGAGATGTAAAAACTTAGTCATAGAAAACTATCCTGGTAAAAATAAGTGGGAAGGTTGATAATAATGTTATTTAATATATTTTTCATAAATACAGTGATTGTTCATATTTTATCAAGTGCTTGTTCAAAATCTTCAATCAGGTCACCTATATATTCCAACCCGACAGTCACCCTTATAAGATTATCTGTTAAACAGGTAGCTTCCTTCAATTCTTTTGGTGTATCACCATGACTCAATAGTGTCCTAAAAATTGGTTAAATGAAAATTTTAGATAGCAAATATATTAGATTATATCAAAGCAAATCTCTTACAAAAAAGAGCTTGAGAATTATTTATAAACTATATTTTACAAAAATCAATTCTGTTATTATAGGTAGATGCATATTTTTAAATCACATCGCTGATTCCATAGCTATAATAGGAATAATAAATATTGGCATTTCTTCAAATTCATCATCAAGGTTCAATATAACGCCTTGGAAACTTACGGTATTTGAACTAAACTCTCATATCCTCCCAGGCTGACAGCATGCACAAAAAGCTTCAAATTGTCAATAAATTTATGTGTAGCATTCAAATCTCCTTTGATGTATACCCCTACCATACCACTAGGTCCAGATGTCTGACTTTTGAAGAGCTCATGTTGTGGATGTGAGGGCAAACCTAAAATGTGATTTTATAATTTTGTTAGATTAATACACTGGGTTAATCATGTTGTTTGACAGGGAGCATTATGGCTGAAGTATTTGATGAAAAAGAAAATGCTAATTTTGGATGGAGAGGGACCTATTAAGGCTACATATTTAAAATATTTTCATGTTATACAGGATGCCCCCAAAACACTAAACATATCAAAGTTATATTTTTTTAGAACATTCTATATATTAATGCATATTCAAATTCCTTTGTGAATTCTGGTGTGACTTTATGTATCACATATGGCATTTAGAGCAAACTGTTTAGGTGTAAATAACCATTTTCTGTATAAGTAGATGTCAGAAAAAAAATGAATATCGCAGAGATTATAAAATTTAGAAGGCTGTGACTTTGCCAGATTACTCAGCATAAGATGCGTCAGTTTAGGTTAGGAGTCAAATTTGAATTACGTTTGTGCTTGGAGAAATCGGTCGATTAATTAAGGAAACTTCAAACAGAGATAACTTGATTTCTTCAAATGGGATTGCCTAATTCATACGATTAAATGTAAAATTTGATAGCCTTTCTAATGATATCAGGTTCTGAATATCAGTCACTGGTAGTTTTCATTTATTTCCAAATTTTCAATCAAAACTGTGATTTTCAATTTTCCTACCTATAAACAGTATTTTTATCTTAGATACTTTTTGAGCAATTCCAAGCTGGTATCAATGCTTTTGTAGGGGTAGCGGTATCGAGAACAATTATATAATTATTGAGTGGTGTAATCAATTGCACAAAATTCTCTGTACGAACCAAACACGCCTATTTGGCTAAAAAATATCGAGTTGGTACTGGTATTGATATTTTCATTTTCGCATCTCTACCCAAACTTCACAGCCGTAAAATCATCCCAAAGACAAATTTTGTGGGAATTATTTTTATATAGGAAATCCTCAGAGATATTGTGCTGGTTGTTTACTATGCTGTGACTGAATCATGTACATTGACATTTTACGTATCTATTCATCTTTATCAGTTTTTAAATTATTAGCTGCAGCTTTTTTTCAGCTATCAATAAAACATTCTATGAATAAAACATATTTTGTTTTTTATAATATCTAAAGGTTTGTTGTACCTAGATAGTTTTGAAAATCAGATCAGTTGGGTGACATCCCCATTTTTTGTCATACACTGAGTAAACCAATTTCTGGCATTTCTCAAGTTTGGCCTTCAAATATTGTAGGGTCTTTGGGCAGTTCTTTTTAACTTCGGATTCCAAAAAAACCCGTAGAAAAAAATCGCAAGGGAACAAATCAGGAAAGCATGCTGGCACACTAATTTTTGAAGGGCCCAGAGCTTGTTAAGCACTTGGAGATGCTACCGTTTTTAGAGCAAATCAATATATAATGATTTTATGATTTTTGAACAAATAATATTTTAACACCTAACTTAATGAAGCATCTTTAGAGATACATAGGTGAGAGAATTTTAGTCAGGAACATAATCTTCAAAAATTTTAGACCCTCATTCATTATTACTAGAATCTGCAAAATTTGGGACTTACCAGGATGAAGTACTCTCTCAATTTTTGGATGCTTTTCCAAATACTTTGCAAGTTTTAGACCGTTATCCATGTGTCTCATCATACGTATCGGCAGCGTTTTCAAACCCCTTAGAACATGATAGCAGTCGAACGGGGCTGGCACATGACCATAATCTTGAAAAATATGTCTCAAATTATTTTACAAACCAACTCATATACACGAGGGCTGCTCTATACCTCCGTCAATCCACCAGTACGCAGACAGCTGTTTCACGCTTATTAGCGATCATCAGTGCGCCATAGGTCGATTGACGGAAATAGAGAGCATCAATTTTTCCATGTTTACTAAACATGTGAGAGCAGACAGAAAGAATTCTGTCGGTGCGCCATCTAGTACCCGAAGGTAACGGCAAACCAAGGAAATCCCTGCTGCTGATCGCTAATAAGCGTGAAACAGCTGTCTGCGTACTGGTGGATTGACGGAGGTATAGAGCAACCCTCGTATATCGGCTTTCATACGCAGCGGCGTATAGAACCCGCGCTCTCTGGTGGCCAAGCGGACGCACCTTGGCGTCCAACCAAGAAGTCTACTGCTGTTAAGCAGGGATTTCCTTGGTTTGCCGTTACCTTCGGGTACTAGATGGCGCACCGGCGGAATATACAGTATCAAAGAAATATCCATATACATTAAAGTTGCAGTCTTTATCCGTGAGTGCCCTCTAAGGACGAAAAATAATTTGCAGTTTTCTGTTGCGACTCCAACATGGTTTGGAAAATCTGATTGAAGTTTGGAAGACATCGAAAAGTGTTTAACTGCTATATTATTTGTACTCCTAATTAAAACAGAAAAAAACACATACGGCTCTCACGTCAAAAGAACACCTACCATGGGCGACTGGGCGTCATACTTAATACAAATGAGGTTGAATATTAAAATTATTTTGTAATGAATAGTTAAGTATTTTTATCTCAGTTTAAAATAAAGGATAGCGGAATTGAAACAATTAGATGAATTTGTGGTTCTTGGGTTTTTAGGCCGGCGTCGTTTAGCGTTAAAGCTTGACGTTTCGCCACCACGAGTGGATGGCATCTTCAGAAGCTATTTCACTTCGGCGACTTCCAAAATACTGACGGCTGGTGGATCTACACTTGTATTTATACCTGCTAATGGTGACGTGGCCCAACCAGGTGGTAGCCCCGCCCCTTCGCGATATGGTAGTGTCTTCAGGTCCTTTAGGATGGGTACCCATGTCCGGTTGACTTTATGTGTTTCTTCTTTCCTATTGAAATTATTATGATGTTTTTGTATTTCGATGGCTTCTCTGTGAAGTCTGGCATGGTATGAAAACGTTGCGGCAAGGACCTGAGTTTCTTCAAACTTGATCCTGTGACTTCCCTCCTTAATCGCATGTTCGGCTGATTTGTCCGTATGGCCTAGTCGACAGCTAGCCTTATGTTCTCCAGTTCTTGTGTTTATAGATCGCTTCGTTGTTCCTATGTATGGGCAGTTCTACAAATAGAGGAATTTTGGTGCGCTCAGCTCGTAGATTCTCCAATTTTCAAAATTTTCTACTTACAAAATATATAAAATAAGTATCTGATCTATTTCAAAGTGGGCACTGAAAATCACTTCAATTGAATGAATACTTGTTATTTAGAATCACCACTTTATAGCAAAAATTATCACTTCCCTGTGGGGCGACATGCCTGAGTTGAAAATCTAAGGACTAATTATAACCGTAACGGGCTCCTCATGCAGAACTATAATATCTTGGAGATTACCACTATTATTTAACTGATTCCAGAAACCTATCGGCGTCATACTGGTTCAAACATTTCTTCATAATTTCCTTGATTGAATAAAGGCGACACGAATTCCATATCACTTCCCTGCCAGCTGAAAGTTCGTTAAAATCACACACAAATCAAATAATAAGCGTTGTTGCAATTCGGGCAACTGGAAGCACCGGGTGAAGTTAACATAATGTTGCCGTTTTGTTTTAATCGGTTAACGGTTTGTTGTAATAACGCTGTGTATGAGAGCTATTGCGCTCGAGAGGACAGTCAATTTCTCACCCACCTGGAATGTGTTTATACTAATATTTTCAACTAATTCAAAGTTTTTATCAGTTGAGTACATTAACATTGATTACCTGAAGTTTTTGCGTATATGCTATCAGCATCAAAATATATAGTTTTTGAGACATTGAGGTAATAGCCTGAAAATCTCACTTTCCTGTGTATCACTTCCCTGAAGTTGCGTCGACAGGGAAGTGGGATCCTATCAGGGAAGTGAGAATTCTTCCATGAACACAGTACTTCAAAATAATATAGTCATCCTTCAAGCTTCTTATCAAAAACCTCGGCTCTTCAAGATCCTTTATACTCTCTTTTCAGTATAATATAACATGCATTGGTGGCGTGAAAAGGCGTTTTGTATGAATCATTGTTGTGAAAGCAGATATGGCTAAATCAAAGAGGAAGGCTCAAACCAGAGAGGAAATGTTAAAAAAAAGAGAGAAAATGAAAGAGAACAGCAGATTGGGGTATCAGGAGGCGATGTTGCGAACTTAACTCAGTTTTGTAGCGCCATTCAGAATCGTTGTCCAGACATAATGTTCTTTATGGTAACTGCCAACGGTATTGAACAAATGGACGTCTTGATCTCCAAGGAACAACCCAGGCTGCTACCTTTCAAGGGAACTTTGCAAGTCCATCAGATACAAGGAAATGCGTATATGCCACAGACAGTCGTAATGAAGTCTTTAAGTTGCTTCTGTAGTAGCAATCACAACCGTTTGGGTACTGTAAAATACTCCACAATATCAAAAGTGAGAGCCGACGATATCTTTGGCGAATCAGATTCTGAGAGAAATGATAGCGAGAACAAATGCAAAATGATCTACCAAAAAATATGACTGATGATGATCTACTTGGCGATCTCCCACCGAGTCTCCCACTAACTGTAGATGACCCTGATTGTTGGCTGATTATTCCTGATGTGGCCATCGATCCTCAAGAACCTTTTCCCGAAGACGATGAGGAAATAGGCAAACATAATACATTGAATGGTGATGTCAAGGAAGATAAGAAGGTCCTAATAGAAGAAACGAGACTGAAAAGAAAAGAAAAACAGCGATGAGCAAAAAAAGATTAAATCGGGTAACAAAGTGAAGGCAAATGAAAAAAAAGAAACGAAGGGAATAGGATGCTTGTCGTTGTATTCTTTGTGGAGATTTCTATAGCGAAGATAATAGTGGACAAGATTGGTTTCAGTGTGTCTGTCGTAGTCGTGAATCGGCGCAGATCAGTTGTATTACAACCGATCCTATCTTCTTCACATGCCAAGGTTGCTCACCAGATAGTGACTATGAACCATGAGCCTTTGGAGAGAGAGAAAACTGTTTAAACTGTCAGGAGTTCAATTCTGTTTTTCACAAAACATTCTGTTAAAATTATTTTACTACACACTGAGTCCTCTAGTTATATTTGGTTGTATAGTAATTAACGATTCCTAATTTTTTTTTTGTTTTCAATCAAAGAGAACTTGTGCAGTCATTGCATTTTCTTTCTTACTGTAGCAATTCTATTTTGTACAGTAAATAAAAGTTTATATACTGAGTGTTTCTTATACTTACATCACTATATAGACTAGATTTAGATTATGGACGGTCATACACATACTAACATATTATTTTTAAAGCTATTAAGTTGAATTTATGACAAACATACCATGGACTAGTCCAACAGTTAATAACAGATTCATCTTTAATTCAAAATTCAGCTCCATTATCACATTCCTGTGACTATCCTCACTTCCCTGTCCTCCAAAAATTGAAAAAGGACTACAAAATGTATAATTCTGTATATATTGTCTGGCCAGCTTATAAACAAATTATCCGTAGTGAAACCATACAGAAAAACCCACTTTTGAGTGAAAATACCTTAAAAAATGTTAAGGTTAAAAATCACTCCATTTTATTCCACCGTTTGTAGAATCAGCCGTATACACTCCCATATGTGCATGGTATGCGATAAACCCCCGGTGTTGTGAGTGGGCCTCTTTTATCCTTCACCGTTCTCAAATATTCCTGAATCTTTTTTGTGGGCTTTTGCTTTGTTTTTTTTTTAATGTAAGGCCCTGTATTTTTTATTTTAAATCGAGATATCTACTAATACCCTATCTCGCCCCTAATATTTTTTTTCGCGTTTGCGACGTTGCCAAGTTATAAATTATTTTTCCAAACTTTTAAACAAATATCCCCGATTTTAATTTATTTTAAATAGAATCCTCTACTTATTTTTATTGCAATGAATTGCGCATTACAAATTCAGTAAGATCTCACAATTTCAAAATTTTGTTTCTATTAATTACTGAGATAGGACAACACCGCTTTTTCAGTAAACGGTACCGGAACGCTCAAATATTTCCAAAACCGCCACAGCTGTTCCATCGACTCGTGGTGGCGGAACGTCAAGCTTTAACGCTAAACGACGCCGGCCTAAAAACCCAAGAACCACAAATTCATTGGACGATGGCCGCGAAAGCCTTACACAGTATATGAAACAATGAGATATATGTACATACCTATGTATTTTAAATGTGCAAAATTAGAATATATATAAGTATGTGAAATATTCAAAGTAGACAAGTCCTATTTGGAAATATCACTTTTACTTTATCCATAAATACGTACAGTATGATGGATCGGGAAAATTTTCGATAATATGATACGAATTTCGATATAATAATAATTCGGTTGATAATACGCTTTTTGGGTGTTTCATGATAACGACAATCCACACCTCACTCATTTCCGTCGGTCTCTCTGTCTGTCAGTAGCGTTTTTCTACCCTTGTAATCTCAGCAACCGCTGCATGGATTGCGATGAAATTTGGGTACCAATATGCTGCGGGGTCGTAGTAGATAATGCTGCTAAAATTTTGAAAATCGGTGCATTGGCGGCGGAGTAATTAGCAAAAAACAAAAAAATTAAATATTTCTCAAACTTCGTTTTTAGGCGTTTTAGGAGTTCCTGATCATTTTCTATTTTTTTTTTTTGGTGGGTGGGTGCAATTGCGGTGGTTGCGGGGTGGGGGGTTGTAAAACTAAAAAATTTGTTGTATTCGTAATATTGACCTGTGAAAACTACAGAAACCAAGTGACTTAGAATTTTCTGATCTAAATACATACATACGAATATTGCTTTAGATCGTTCTGTATTGCGTAACATGGAAACTATGGAATTGATTTTAATGAAACTTTGCCACAGCATTATTACCGTTCCAAGGATGGAAAACGCGTATGGTTTTTAGAAATAGTGTCAGTGGTGGCGCAGCAACAATAAAAAAACTAAAAATATAACAACCGCTCAAACTTCATTTTAGGCGTTTTGGGGGTTCCTGATCAAATTGTTTTTTTTTTTTTTTGGTGGGGGAAAATTGGGGTGGTTGGGGGTGGAGAGTTTCAAAACCGAAAAAGTTTTTGTATGCATAATAGGCTTTCCATTGACTTGTGAAAAGAGGACTTGCATAATACACTTTTTTAGGTTCATTGGAACATTGCCTTGCTTATTATAGAAACTAAGGATTTTTTTTTGTTCACATCGTTCTGTGTTATGTAACCTGGAATTGATTTTCATGAAATTTCGACACAGTATTTTTTAATTCTGTGTATTACCGTAACGAGTATGAAAAATGGTATGTAGGGTTTTTGAAAATCGTGTCAGTAGCGGCGCAGCAATAATAAAAAAAACTAAAAGTATAAGAATAAGAAGCTCAAACTTCGTTTTTAAGCAATTTTGGGGGTTCCTGATCGTTTCGTTTAATCGAGTTAGAGCCCGCAGAATAGAAATTGTGTCGTTCTAGTTCCTACGAAGAGATTTAAGAAACTATGTATATTTACTAGAGTTTTTATGTTGGATGTTTTTGAGGGCAGGCGCGCGATGATTTGGTTACAAGGGGATCTCAGACTATAGCTTTATGCGAAAGAAAAAATAATAAAATGATATTACCGATAAGTGTGGGAAGTACTGAGTCAATCAACTTGACTCCATTTTTTGTCAAAGACGAGGATACTGAGTAAATTGCTGTAGGGTAAAGACACTCAAGAGTACGCACTTAAAGTTTGACAGGCGACCAAAACTTGAAATATACTTATATTCTTTTATTCAACATAAATATCAATTCTTTGGTCTATTAAGCACGAGAAAACAACATAACACATTTTTCTTGGTATCAACAAAACAAACTTAAAACTTAAAAAAAAAATCGCACATGCGTACTCTTGCGGACTCTGGATTCAAAGAGTACGCAGTGTTGGTCAAGAGTGCGCAGGTGTCCTCAACAAAAATCGCATACAAATTCGAAAACCCAGAATATTTGGTACACCCTTCATGCCACCAAGTAGCACAAGAGTCGCATCTAATCCATTCCGAAGTGCTGTAATGTTCTCTGCACAAGGGACAGGCAACATTATTTACAGAGCCGGTAAAACCCTTAGAAGCTGATAATTTATGCTTCAATTTTTTTCTTGGGTGGTCTCTGAGGCCTTGTGTTTTTGACCGAAGACCTTTTTTTCACAGTATTTCCTTTTGACTTTAGTTTTTCTGTTGACATATCTTTGTAGGGTGTCGAGGTTAATATTTCTGCGCGTACTCTTTGTGGGTGTACTCTTTGGGACATGATCAAGGAAACAAAAAACAGCAAGCCGTCAAAAATTCAACCACATTTACACAAAGCATATGGATGATTTTATGACCTATAAAACCGCCACTACGCCGAGTAGTCAAAAACCAGTGTGAAACTTCATTTTGATCAAATACAAACTATTGTAATCTCGCAAAAAGTTATAAAATAATACACAAATTATTTCGACTTACATTTTTTCCTAATAATTTTTCGTAAATCGCCGCCTTATTTTGTACAACAATAACCTTCCTTCAGACTCATCTACACTGTAGACTACACCTATCAGACTCAGACGACCTTACAACTATGTTATTTTGGCACTGCGTACTCTTACAGACTGCGTACTCTTTAACTGCTCTTACCCTACTCTATGAACCAAGTTTCCATTTTAAAGAGGTGTTGTTTGTGTTGCAGATTTGCATCTGATTACATGTAAAGATTTAATACTTACGCTCTTGTATAAACTTCAATTTTTTATACAAATCTTCAGAATTGGTGCAAACGGCTCCCATGATGACATCACTGTGGCCATTCATGTACTTAGTTACCGAATTAACTACCAAATCAACACCAAAGTCTGCCGGTCGTTGCAAATATGGCGAAAGAAATGTGTTGTCAACTGCTAGCAGCAGGTTGCGCTCCTTGGCTATTTTAGTAAGTGCACAAAGGTCCACGACTTTCAACGTTGGATTGGTGGGATTCTCAGCCCAGATTAACTTCGTTTCGGGTCTTATATGGTCTAAAATTATAGTTTCGAAGAAAAATCAGGTAATCAAAATTCATCCTCTGGAAATATGCAATCAGTGGCATGCCAATCATCAAACAATGTTGTTTCAACTGATAACACCCAAAAAGTTATCGTTGACAGTTGACTCGTCCAAAGTTTACGGAATACATATAAGTTGGATCACTCTCCGTCGGCACTTTGAAGAACTCACATCAAAGCGATGCCGCGGCCGCACGCGCCAGTTAGTTTTTGCGTTGGTTTTTGCTCAAGTACGAGGGTCTTTTAGCGGGGATTTGCTAACGCCTGGGTGTACGTATATACGAGGGTCATTGAAAAACTATGTACTGACGGCCGATTTAGACATACAAATACAAATATAACGTTTATTTTGCTAATGCACTAAGTTACATAAATGGATATCAAAAATAAAGCTTAGTAAAACTATTACTAATGAATCTCAAATGATTTCACACATTGTAGCTATTTCGTGGATAAGTAAAAATTGATGGTTCAAGGGTGCTGTAGTATTTTTATCTTAATGTTTTGTTTATTTGGCTTATTTTTGAGATCACAGTTTACACATTTTATGGTATAGGATATTCGAACTCGTATGCACAATTTTAAAAGATAATCATGTGGAAATGCTTTACATGGATATGAATAAGTTATTTTGACATTTTGCTTTTCAGTGTCATTCCAATTGCTACTGCAGAAACTAAATTGTTAAAGTTATCAATAAAAATATTTTCGAGCTCTAAAATATAATTTACAATGTCCCTGGATGGTATGGTAAGATCACCGAATGAATATTTTGTCTCACTATACGCTTTTAGCGTGATACAATCCTTTAAGTACCTGGAGCTCTTGAACTAATCACTTTAGACCCCAAGTGTGCTCGTTTGTTGGAATTGTTTTATCGAGAGGAACACAGGCACAAATATACAGGGTGTCCCATTAATAATTTTGAATCGAATGTCACGTGACCAAAAACAAATACCTCGTTGGGTAGCACAATGACAAAAAAAGACACAACATCTGCTCTAATTTACATGCCCAAAATTATAATTCTCTACTACTGCCCAGTTTCGACATATTTCTTGTCTCAATCGTCGTGGGATACCCTGTATTTATATCCCTTACATTTCAAGGTTTACCACAAAATAAGGATGGATCTGATTGTTATTCTCCATCCGTTAATAAATTTAAATTTATTGGTAATATCCTTTCTTGCGAAATTTATTACTCTCAAACTTCTAAAAAGATTATCCATTTCCTGCAAACAAATCCGAGATAACAAAATCCGATATTTTTGAGACACTGTATAGACTTCGCGTTAAACACGTTCAACCTCTACTTTGCGCTGCCCCGTATCTCCCGGCTGACGTCGGTACACTGCTACCGGTGTACCGGGGAGACGTGGCAAGGGGCAGGCCGTTTTGATATTTTTGCGGAGTGATCCAACTTAGGAGTTACGAGATCAAGCAGATGTTGATGATTGGCAAAAAAAAGGATATTCAAAAGTACCTGGAAGTGACTTGATGTCACAGAGATCGACGAAAGATGTGCATAAACCAAAATTGGGAGACACTTGCAGTAGGGCCTTACAAGTTCCTCCGTAAACGTCGTCTGAACATAGCAAATGATCACCGCTCTTCAGAAGACCGAATACTGCCGAAATTGCCCCTATTCCGCTTGCGTAGCATAACCCATATTTGGTGTTACAAAGTTTTTTGACAAGACTTTCTAGGACACTTCGTGTTGGATTTTGTAGTCTTCCTTTGACGATTTGCTGGAATTTTAAATGATTCCCATTTTGTAGAGTCAAAAAAGCTGGAGTACTATACCCTATTTAATAGGCGGGATAAGTAATCGTAATTACATAACTTTAAAAGAAATATTCAAGTTGTAAATTAAGATGGATTAAAAGATCGTTCAGTAATGTCTTAAGTTTCTTGGTAATCAAGCAGAACATGCAAGCTACGTTATAAAGTATCGTGTGTGCGTAGATTTCGCACAAATGAGAATGTAAATCATCCAGAACGAAGTGGGTCTAAAATTAAGCATGCTATCTCTTGTGAACATACTGTGGATGGATCATGAATGTACGTACGCTAAAGCTGAAACTGTAGATTTTGTGCTGTACATCGACAGTAGGTTAGGTTAGGTTGAAAGTGAGTGGGGCAGAGCTGCCTCCTTCCAATGCGACTCAATTGTGTCTATTGTGGCTCACACCTTTTTAGAGTTCACCGTACAGTCCACACCTCTTTACGAAGGCGATCAACGTGAAGGGTCGAAGTCATGAGGTTCCAGTTGGGCAAATCCGAATGTCTGAAACCTAGCATTATCCAGTACTGGACAGGAGCAAAGAATGTGCTCCGTTGTTTCGTCCTCCACGTAGCAGAAGCGACAGTCTGAAGTTTGTTCTAGACCCAACTTCCGCATATGGTACCTTAGACGACCATGTCCCGTCAGCAGACCGACCAGAATGCAGAGGTCGTACCTATTACATTCCATGATCCTCGGGGGGGCCTGACTCGAGGGGTGTCTTATAAACACCTTCGAGTGCAATAGCCCTGGTGTATCGCGCCAGTTCAGGAGTGCTTTCCTCACTGCCCAGTCCGAGATGGTCTTTTTAGCGGTGCTTTTTGCAATGCCCGCGAATGGCTCTGGTCCTATGAACACAGATTCAGTTCCGCCTTTTGCTAGCGTGTCGGCCAATACATTGCCTTCCACTCCGCAGTGACCCGGAACCCAAATCAAGGATACCCTGTTTCCCGTTCCGAGTTTGTTGAGGAGGTGCATGCAGCTCCATACCAGTCTTGAATCAACCCGATTGGAGCACAGTACTTTCAATGCAGCCTGGCTGTCTGAAAATATTTTTATAGATCTGTTTGTCAGGGGCCTTTTGATTAGTTCCCTGACTCCCAGCTCTATGGCAATCATTTCTGCTTGGAAGACTGTGGTATACCTTCCAAGGTTGACTGAAATTTAAACTCTTAGATTGGTACCCACTACTCCCGCTCCTGCCCCCAGTTCAGACTTGGAGCCATCTGTAAATTGCACAAGATCAGAGGGTGATATAAAATTGTCCCTCCTCCATTCGTCCCTGCCTGGGAAAAGGACGTTATAGGTTCGCTCTATATGCGCTTGGGGAACCATACAGTCCGAGACCATTCCAAGTACATGATGATGGGTAATTTCACCCATTATACCCGTTGTCTGGACCTAGTTCCGTTTTGTCAGATCTGCCGGTTGATAGCAGTCTGTAGGCGACCACTTTTGCAACTCTTTCCACCTCAATGTGCAGAGGTGTGGTAGACATGGCTCGAGTGATGGCCAAACAGGCGGTGCGTTGCACCGCCGCCAGCCTGACTCTGGCTGTCCGTTGTAGGCATTTCTGCCACCAGACAACAGCGCCATATACTACCATGGGCTTGACCACCGTCTGACATATCCAGTAGATCAGTTTAGGACTAATGCCCCAGGATTTGCCGCAAATCCTTCTGAGTGTCCAGAGGGCGAGGCGGGCCTTTTCGATTCTGTTATCCAGGTGAGAGTTAAAGGTGAGTATTTTGTCCAATATAAGACCAAGATATTTCACCTCCTCTGCAAACTGGATTGACTCACCCGCTATTCTAGGTAAGCAGAGCTTGTCTAATTTCCGTCTTTTGGTGAACGGAACGGCAACTGTTTTATGGGGGTTCCCTCCTGCACCAGCTGTACATCGGCAGTAATGAACGTAGGGCCTGCGCAAGTTGAGATCCAGTAGGCTTTGACAGCTGCGTCCCTACTTTTAAAACGGGGAACAACGCCGTTGTTCACATCATCTACAGTTTCAGCTTACGTTCATGATGGATCTACAGAGTGTTCACTAGTGATCATTATGTTTACAAATGAAGAATATGAGGACACTGTTCATATTCGGTTTATGGAGTGGAATAGAGACGGCGATACCACAATCACAGTCAGCCCAACCAAAGAGCTGGGTTTTTCAGGGACGTTTTGACGTCAACGCGGGACAGTAACCCTTAGACGACGCCCCAGTGATGCCGGTAGGCATCGTCTATACAGGGTGTCCCAGAAAGACGGTCCCATAGAAGAACCCCCATCTCACTGAGTCAAAATATTGCGAATAAACACAACATACCTATATACCAAGTTGCACCGTTTGACCGTGAGAGGGCTTCAAAGTCAAGAATAATTTTTAAATTTTTGTTGATAACTTCACAACGACATTTGCGATTTGAACGAAATTTTAATACTTTTAACTCTAACACTATGGTGTTTTGGAATGGTGAACCGATGTCTTCGCCACTTACATTAACCACTATTTTTCTTATTTTTAGTGCTTTCGGTTTGAAATTTTTCCACAACAAAGATACATCATTGACAAATATTTTTTGACTCTTAGTAAATTTTCGTATCTGTCACGGTTTAACAGTCAAAAATAATTCTGTGATACTTTAGTAAAAGCGCACTTCAAAAAATACCGGGGGTCTATTTTACCCGGAAATCAATTGATTGCATTTTGTTAGTCTTTTGCTTGAAAAATTATTGTTATCAGAGTGAAGTGACAATGATGTAGGTGGTTTAAATATTTTTGTTGGCTTTAATGGTAAAAACAATATTGTTTTTCGTCAGATACAGTTGCGAGCAATAATTTTTGGACGTCATTGGCCGCATTCAGCAGAGCAAGCTGCTACCGTTTGCGCTATGTAGCGGTAGCGTGAATCTGCTGGATGTAACGCTACAAGTTGAGAAATATGACAGTAACTGACAGTTGTTGTCATAATTTGTGGTTAATAAAAACCCATTTAATACCTACCGGTTATTCAAATTTAAACGGGTTTGCTGTCAGTTGTGACGTACAGCTGTCAGCTACCAAAAGTGAGCATAAAAATTTTTCGCTACAAATAATCGCTACCGATCCGCAACATGTTGAGACGTAGCGTAGAGAACAGCAGAAAGATCGCCAGATCTTACTCCATGCAACTTTTTCCTTTGGGGGGCCATAGCTGACAAGGTTTATAAGGAGCGAATAGACACAGAAGAACAGCTATGGAACAGAATTGTAACCGCCGTGCGCCAACTTCAAAATGTCGATTCTCTAAGAAGAATGCAGTTCAATTTTTTAAGGAGAATAAATTTATGCAGAGAAGTGAATGGTGATCATTTTGAACAACTGATGACATAAATAAATAATATGAATCTGCTCTAGTCCTACATTTGTTTGGTCAATACATTTAACAGTTTTACACGATCTCATAACCCGATCACAAAAATTGTTACTCTTCATCTGCGATTTGCTTGTAGATTGATTTGGTACAGTTTGACATTAATGAATTTACTATCCGTTCAATTTTTGATATCTAATGTTTGTTGAAATTGCGAAATATCAATAACATTTTTTCAATTTATTTACTGTCAATTTGTGCGAAAAAGTACCCAACCGACACATTTAGAAGCATAACTGATTTACCCTGATAACGATAATTTTACAAGCGAAAGACTAACAAAATGCAATCAATTAAATTCCGGATAAAATAGACCAGTGCGCTACTACTGAAGTATCACAGAATTATTTTTAACTGTTAAACCGTGACAGATACGAAAATTTACTAAGAGTCAAAAAATATTTGTCAAGGATGTATCTTTGTTGTGGAAAAATTTCAAACCGAAAGCACCAAAAATAAGAAAAATAGTGGTCAATGTAAGTGGCGAAGACATCGGTTCACCATGCTAGAACATCATAGTGTTAGAGTTAAAAGTATTAAAATGTGGCATTTTTATGGTGTTACACGTTTACCAAATTTCATTCAAATCGCAAATTTCTTTGTGAAGTTATCCACAAAAATTGAAAAATTATTCTTGACTTTGAAGCCCTCTCACGGTCAAACGGTGCAACTTGGTATATAGGTATGTTGTGTTCATTCGCAATATCTTGACTCAGTGAGATTGTGAGATGGGGGTTCTTCTATGGGACCGTCTTTCTGGGACACCCTGTATTCACTTCAATACCCAAAGTTTCTAAAATGTGGAAGTAAACCTCAGTTCACTATAGCCAAAGACCCCTAAAAAATAGAGAGAATCCACACGCAATACTTGAAGACCGTTTTCAGCATTAGTTCTCGTTGAACGTTTGGATCGGAATTGTAGGTGACTGCGTCATTCTCATGGGACCGGTATTTCTACCTGCAAGACTTACCGGAGAGATATATCGCCACTTTTTGGAACATACTCTCCCTGGATTCCTGGAAAACGTACCTTTGGCACTAAGACATGCAGCGTGGTTTATGCACGATGGCCCACTAGCGCATTTTAGTCGGGTTGCTCGTGAGTTTTTAACTCAAACCTACGGAAACCGTTGGATTGGCTGAGGTGGACCTCACGTATGGCCTGCACGATCCCCGGACTTAAACCCCTTGATTTTTTTCTGTGGGGCCACCTGAAGTCAATAGTGTACGCTACTCCTGTGGAAAATGTGGAGGACCTGAGAAATCGAATCATTGCTGGCTGTAACTCAATTAGAAATGACCCCGGTATTTTTGAGAGAGTTTGCCAATCAATGAGAAGACTGGATTCCTGCATCCGAGCTGGGGGAGGTCACTTCCAACAGTTTTTGTAACTTTTCTTGTGATAAATGGATATGCAATAGAATAGTTTTTATTTTTTATTCCACAAACAAAGCAAGATACGAGAAAAATTCAGGAGACAAAAAAGTTGTAGTTGTAGTTGGTTTACCTCAAAGAAATATTAACATTAAATGTGTCAGTGGCGTACATTTTTCCGCTTATAATTGTTATTAAATTGCCACCTCTAACGCCACTGACCATAATTTTTTTGTCTAGTTAGGGCAAAATCACCCCCTTGCTACTAAAAACAACGCTACTGAATTTCAACAGAATCGGTTAGAAGATGATAGAATTATTTAAAAAAACGTTACTTAAAAAAAATGAACATCCTGTATCTTAGAAACCATACATTTTTGGACATATGTTTATATGAACTTTTTTCATGCAATGACATGAGGAGTCACCCCCTTGAATATTGCCGCATCTTTTTTAAACACCCTGTATATTGATTATGACTTTATGGATAGATCTATTTCACTATTAATTTTCAAATAAAAAGTTGATTACCTATCTAATAATCTGTCATCGAGAAAACCTGATGATATTTATACTTACCGATGGCCCTCCTGCACTTTCCAAACTGCACATATTGGAAGTGAATATTGGAGCCATAATTTCTTTACAAGTTTGCCTTTTTGGGGCATCTGTATTGTGGACGCACAAGGTTTTGACCGATTTTGGAAATGGAAGATATCCATGCTCCTCTCCCATGATCGACACAAGCTCTAGTTTCCGGTTATACAGTAGAACGAATAGAAAACTTAGTTAATGTACTTATTGGCGCCGGCTTTAGATTAAGGCAGATAAAAGTACAGTTACGTAGAAAAATAAGTCAATATTATATTCGTGACGGAAAACTGACAAATATTTGACAAGGCATTTGTTACGAGAGGCGGTTCCAGTAAAACAGTGAACGGCTAGGCTTGATTTAGTAGTTGTATTAATGAGTTATACATACAGTGTGTCCAGTTAGTGTGTAATTCTTCGATATCTCGCAAAGTATACCTGACAGAAGAAAATGTCAAATACAAAAGTTATTTGGTTACCTAAGACGCATATTCTAAACATATTTTGAAATATACAGGGTGTTGCGGGAAAGTAGGATAGTGATCAACTTGATTTTTCTATATGGAACTATATCATGACCAAAACTTATGTCATGCACAGTTTGAGGGCGCAAATTATGAACCTAGCCGTTGTTTTCAGTTTCAGCCTCAGGTAACAAACATAAAAAATTTTCAGATCCTCAGATTCTGAAATATACCCTAAAAATCTAAAATTGTTATTTGGCCTCCTATCAAGACGAAAACTTGTGCCATGCACAGTTTGAGGGCCCTAATTATAAATCTAGCCGTTGTTTTCAGTTTCAGCCTCAGGTAACAAATATCAAAAATTTTCAGATCCTCAGACTCTGAAATTTACCCTAAAAATCTAAAATTGTTATTTGGCCTCCTATCAAGACGAAAACTGGTGTCATGCACAGTTTGAGGTCGCTAATTATAAATCTAGCCGTTGTTTTGAGTTTCAGCCTCAGGTAACAAATATCAAAAATTTTCAGATCCTCAGATTTTGAAGTTTACCCTAAAAAACTAAAATCGTTATTTGGCCTCCCATCATGACAAAAACTTGTGTCATGCACAGTTTGAGGGCGCTAATGATAAATCTAGCCGTTGTTTTGGGTTTCAGCCTCAGGTAACAAATATCAAAAATTTTCAGATCCTCAGATTTTGAAGTTTACCCTAATAATCGAAAATCGTTATTTGGCCTCCTAACATGACCAAAACTTATGTCATGCACAGTTTGAGGGCGCTAATTATAAATCTAGCCGTTGTTTTGAGTTTCAGCCTCAGGTAACAAATATCAAAAATTTTCAGCTCCTCAGATTTTGAAGTTTACCCTAAAAATCTAAAATCGTTATTTGGGCTCCTATCATGACCAAAACTTATGTCATGCACAGCTTGAGGGCGCTAATGATAAATCTAGCCGTTGTTTTGGGTTTCAGCATCAGGTAACAAATATGAAAAATTTTCAGATCCTCAGATTTTGAAGTTTACCCTAAAAATCTAAAATCGTTATTTGGCCTCCTATCATGACCAAAACTTATGTCATGCACAGTTTGAGGGCGCTAATGATAAATCTAGCCGTTGTTTTGGGTTTCAGCCTCAGGTAACAAATATCAAAAATTTTCAGATCCTCAGTATTTGAAGTTTACCCTAAAAATCTAAAATCGTTATTTGGCCTCCTATCATGACCAAAACTTATGTCATGCACAGTTTGAGGGCGCAAATTATGAATCTAGCCGTTGTTTTCAGTTTCAACCTCAGGTAACAAATATCAAAAATTTTCAGATCCTCAGATTTTGAAGTTTACCCTAAAAATCTGAAATCGTTATTTGGCCTCCTATCATGAAAAACTTGTCTCATGCACAGTTTGAGGGCGCTAATGATAAATCTAGCCGTTGTTTTGGGTTCCAGCCTCAGGTAACAAATATCAAAAATTTTCAGATCCTCAGACTCTGAAATTTACCCTAAAAATCTAAAATTGTTATTTGGCCTCCTATCAAGACGAAAACTTGTGTCATGCACAGTTCGAGGGCGCTAATTATAAATCTAGCCGTTGTTTTGAGTTTCAGCCTCAGGTGACAAATATCAAAAATTTTCAGATCCTCAGATTTTGAAGTTTACCCTAAAAATCTAAAATCGTTATTTGGCCTCCCATCATGACCAAAACTTGTATCATGCACAGTTTGAGGGCGCTAATGATAAATCTAGCCGTTGTTTTGGGTTTCAGCCTCAGGTAACAAATATCAAAAATTTTCAGATCCTCAGTATTTGAAGTTTACCCTAAAAATCTAAAATCGTTATTTGGCCTCCTATCATGACCAAAACTTATGACATGCACAGTTTGAGGGCGCAAATTATGAATCTAGCCGTTGTTTTCAGTTTCAGCCTCAGGTAACAAATATCAAAAAATTTCAGATCCTCAGATTTTGAAGTTTACCCTAAAAATCTAAAATCGTTATTTGGCCTCCTATCATGACCAAAACTTGTGTCATGCACAGTTTGAGGGCGCTAATGATAAATCTAGCCGTTGTTTTGGGTTTCAGCCTCAGGTAACAAATATCAAAAATTTTCAGATCCTCATATTTCGAAGTTTACCCTAAAAATCTAAAATCGTTATTTGGCCTCCTATCATGACCAAAACTTATGTCATGCACAGTTTGAGGGCGCTAATTATAAATCTAGCCGTTGCTTTGGGTTTCAGCCTCAGGTAACAAATATCAAAAATTTTCAGATCCTCAGATTTTGAAGTTTACCCTAAAAATCTAAAATCGTTATTTGGCCTCCTATCATGACCAAAACTTATGTCATGCACAGTTTGAGGGCGTAAATTATGAATCTAGCCGTTGTTTTCAGTTTCAGCCTCAGGTAACAAATATCAAAAATTTTCAGATCCTCAGATTTTGAAGTTTACCCTAAAAATCTAAAATCGTTATTTGGCCTCCCATCATGACAAAAACTTGTGTCATGCACAGTTTGAGGGCGCTAATGATAAATCTAGCCGTTGTTTTGGGTTTCAGCCTCAGGTAACAAATATCAAAAATTTTCAGATCCTCAGATTTTGAAGTTTACCCTAAAAATCTAAAATCGTTATTTGGCCTCCTAACATGACCAAAACTTATGTCATGCACAGTTTGAGGGCGCTAATTATAAATCTAGCCGTTGTTTTGAGTTTCAGCCTCAGGTAACAAATATCAAAAATTTTCAGATCCTCAGATTTTGAAGTTTACCCTAAAAATCTAAAATCGTTATTTGGGCTCCTATCATGACCAAAACTTATGTCATGCACAGTTTGAGGGCGCTAATGATAAATCTAGCCGTTGTTTTGAGTTTCAGCCTCAGGTAACAAATATCAAAAATTTTCAGATCCTCATCATTTTTTTCTTTTTCAGTGGATAACTTCACTTGTATTATGTAGGTTTCAAGTAGGTATAGCATTTTTTATTTTGAGGCAAATTGAGGGAACCTACTGGTAACATTCAGCAAAGATATTAGGAATGCTTGGCGACCAAACTACAAACAACTACAACTATAAACCCTCACTGACAACGGGGAATATATCATTCAGTCCGTTATTGTTTTATTGATGATAGATGAATTTTTAATTGCAAAAAATAACAATACAAAATCACAAACATGCTTAAAAACTTTATTGCAACATGTATCAAAATTTTATAATTCAAAAAAATATGTATTTCTTAGAAACAATCTATGTAACAACAATAGAAAAAACCTTATATAGTGTAAAAATAACAGATCTTTAAAAAATATACAACAAAAATATATTATTCTTACAGTTTTCTCAGCGCTTGATCAAGATCTGCTATTAAATCTTCAGGATCTTCTAATCCAACAGAGAGTCTAATGAGACTATCAGAGATTCCAAATTTCTTTTTCAGTTCCGATGGTATTGAGGCGTGCGTCATTAAACATCTGTGAAAAAAGCGTTCATTTAATCCTATACAGACTACCTCCTTCTTTTAAAGTTCGAAGACTTTAATACGGATGGCGTTACGGAATTTTTTTACCGAGAAAACCCCAATTATTTTTCACTTTTCTGCCTATGCTAGAGACGGGGTCACCTTCTCTTGGAACAACCTGTATGTTACCATTGTCATCACTTTTTTTTATGGTCGGCCTCCCGCAAAGGCTTAAAGCCTATGGCGCTGTAGAAGCGCTGCGAGAGGACAAGTATCGGTTCACGTTAGATTTGAAACGCTGCAGGTTGTAGCCGTCGGGAAACAAATTCCCCGGCAGCTGATTCCACAGCGTTGAAGTTCTCCAAAAGAAGGAATGCTGGACGAGACTAGTTCGGGGAGTAAGGACCTTGACCTGGTAAGGATGAGCTCGCAGAGCTTCTCTAGTTTTCCTGGTTCGGACGGCCTGTGGTGTTATTATCTGAGAGAGCTCAATCGAACATCTTCCGTGATAGAATATGTAAAACAGGGGTAGGTCAGCCACCCTCCTTCGATGTTCCAGGCTGTGGAGGTCCTTTGTGAGGTTTGGCGTATCGATTAGTCTAATCGCTCTTTTCTGGATAGTGTCCAGAAGCTTTAAAGAGTGCTTCGGAGCGCATCCCCACACATGGGAGCAATACTCCAGCGTTGGTCGGATCTGTGCCTTGTACAGCATCAGCAGTTGCTCTGGCGTATACAACTTCCTACAGCGGAACAAAATTCCAAGCTTCTGGGATGCCGGTTTAGCAATACTGACGACGTGGTCATGCCAGGACATGTTACTGTTGATGTTGATTCCCAAAAGCTTGACAGAAGGTGATTCGACTATGGGGTGACCCTCCATTTCCACGGTTGGTAAGCCATCGTGAGACCTCTTTGTAAGTGTTGTTGCCTGAGTTTTTTGTACGTTGAACTGTACTTTATTTGCTAATCCCCACTCGACAATTGTTTTGATATCAGCGTTGATCTGTGAGGCATGCTGCTGTCGCTGACGTACCGTCTCCTGGGATGATAGTGGCTTGCCTGGTTCCATGCACGACACTAATGTACTGTCATCTGCAAAGCTGTAGATCGGATTGGGTGTTATTTCCAGCAGCTCGTTGATGTACAGTAGAAACAGTATAGGGGATAGGACAGATCCCTGAGGAACATCGGCGTTTATTGAAAATACGTCTGATGAACAGCCCTCGACTACAACAAACAGAGATCGGTCATTCAAAAAGCTATTCAGCCACTGGCGCACGCCAGGTGGTAGTCCATAAGCAGCAAGCTTGACCAGAAGTCCGTCATGCCATACTCTATCGAAAGCTTTCGATATATCAAGTGCAACAACACGGGATTCGCCATGATTGTCTATTGCCCTGTTCCACAAGTGAGTGACGTAGGCAAAGAGGTCACCTGTAGACCTGTGCTTACGGAAGCCGTACTGGCGATCATTTATGATGTTATTGTTGTCCAGGTATTTCAGGAGCTGTGTGTTAATGACAGTCTCCATAACCTTAGACATGATGCTGAGAAGAGCCACAGGTCTATAATTGGCGGGATCAGTTTTTTTGCCTTTCTTAGGGATGGGTTGTACGCAGCCAATCTTCCACAAAGCGGGAAACACGCTTCGTTGGTACGAAAGTTTGAAAAGCTTGCAAAGAATAGGTGCAAGCTCAGCGGCACAGCATTTAAGGACAATGGCTGGAATTTGGTCAGGTCCAGTAGCTTTATTGGTGTTCAGTTTTTGGAGGATGCTTTTTACATCTCGATGTTGAAATTTGACCTCTGCCATTCTCGAGTTCACGCTTATGGTGGTGGTTGGAGTACTTCCTTGAAAGTCTACAGTAGAATTTGCTGCGAAGAGCTTCCCCAAGATGTCTTCTTTCAATAGTGACATGATATTGTTATTAAGATAGAGTAACGATCACAATATATTATTACTTACGGTAACCCAATTAAGCTTTCGTATCCTCCTAAGCTCGAAGCTATTGAAAATATTTTCAAAGCCTTCAAGAATGTCTTTGATTCCTCTAAACCACCTTTCAGATACATAGAGAATGTACCACTATGACCACTTGCTTGTTTCTTAAACAGCTGATGTTGGGGATGGGATGGTAGCCCTGTAATAAATTATCAACATACATTAGAAAATCATTTATATGATAAAATAACATAATAATAATAAAAACTCTCTAGTCCAGATCACGTAGCAGACACATATAATCATATCCAATCACAACAAGAAAAAATAAACACCTGGTCGCAGAAAGCACTCCACGGCAAAATAGATACCGTGTCACCCAAGACCACGTCAACAAAAAACAGTCATACACCTGGTTGCAGGATGACCAGCTCTTTCCAGAAACGGAGGGTTTCATGCTTGCTATCCAGGACCAAGTGATTGCAACACGAAACTACAAAAAATATATAATTAAAGATCCATCCATAACAAACGATAATTGCAGAAAATGTCAACAACAAAAGGAAACAATAGATCACATAACAAGCGGGTGCAAAACTCTTGCCGGTACCGAATACACAGCCAGACATAACTCTGCGGCCAAGGTCATACACCAAGCATTAGCCACAACAAACAAACTAATAGAAAACACAGATCCATATTACAATTACACTCCGACATCAGTACTCGAAAGCGATCGATACAAACTATACTGGGACGTTGAAATACATGCAGACAAGACTATCCCAGCCAATAGACCAGATATAGTTTTCCAGTCAAAGGAAGACAAAATTACCTATTTGATAGATATTGCCATTCCCAATGATGTGAATATCCAAAACACCTACGCTGGGAAGATATCTAAATACACGGACATTGCGATGACAATAAAACGACTTTGGAAACAAAACAAAGTCACAATTGTCCCCCTCATTATGTCGGTCTCAGGCCTTACACCAGACACGTTCACACAACACCTTCAGCAGTTAGGCCTAGACGAAAAGTTACACAAAGCATTCCAAAAGTCTGTAATCCTAAAGACCTGTAATATTGCGCGATCCTTCCTAAATTCCGATCAATAGTCAGGGTGTTGACTTGGCACAGCCCGTCAGCACTTGTCGCTACCGCAATTATGCGAGAGGAACTTAGAAAGTCAGATAGTAATAAAACTACAAAAAAGCACTGTTATGAAGCTTGTTACACAGTCACACTGTGTCACACCAAATTAAAAAAACCTTTAGTTGAGTTCAAACTAGCATTTGGCCGAGTTTACTAATAAAACTTCATTTATGATAATTTTATTTATTGGTTTGCAATCATGAGTTTTTGACAAAGATCAAAATGTTTATTATAACTGCTAAAAAAACAATGAGCTAAAAAAGAAATTTTGATAGTGAATTTGGTTTCAGCACATCAAAATATGTATGAGGAAATATTCTAGGCTTCTTCTTATATTATTCTGTGCGGCTGAGACATGTCTAAATTTACAGGTTTTTTTAAGAAAACTTTGACGAAGATCTGCACTTCAAATAGATTGAAAATTTCACATACTCAAATTCCCCAATTTTTCTATAATAAGTATAAAAAAATTAATCTTAAAGCATATGAAAATCTCTCGTTTCCATGTTTTAGTAGTCGCTTTCAAATTTTTGGAACAATATCATAGTGAACAGATCTTAAACTTAAGACAGATTATTGAAAAAGCCAGAGAGCATTATTTTCCCGTTTTTATCTGCTTTGTGGACTATTCTAAGGCGTTTGATAACGTAAAGTGGCCTAAACTGTGGGAAATCCTTATCTCCATGGGAGTCCCTTACCACTTAGTATTTCTCATACAGCAACTCTATGAGTCTAGCTCAACTCGTGTAAGAATTGATGGTAACCTGTCTGGTCAAACAGCAACCAGAAAAGGAGTTCGTCAGGGATGCGTATTATCTCCGATGTTATTTAACATTTACTCTGAATTTGTGATGAGACAGGTATTGGACAACTGGAATGGCGGTATAACTATTGGCGGAAGCAAAATATCTAACTTAAGATTTGCTGACGATACAACCCTTATTGCTGCTTCCCAGGAAGAACTAGTAGCTCTATTGGACGTTTCAGAACAACACAGTGCAGCACATGGTCTTGGTATTAACTACAACAAGACCAATGTTATTATCGTAGATAGAGAGCATGACAATCATCGAGAAATAGAGTCAATAGGCCGTTGTGAGGTAGTTCAAAGTTTTGTGTACCTCGGTTCTTTGATCGACAATTCAGGTAGCTGTGAGAATGAGATTCGACGGCGCATTCAACAGGCACGGGTGGCCATGACAAAGCTTACTAAAATATGGCGTGACCATAACATCACTAAAGCTACCAAAATGTCACTGGTTCAGTCTCTTGTGTTCTCCATATTTTTGTATGCCTCGGAAACTTGGACTGTTGAAAAGGCAGATCAAGCTCGCATAGATGCTTTTGAAATGTGGACGTGGAGGAGAATGCTGGGAATTCCTTATACCGCCCATCGAACTAATGTTTCCATACTAGATGAGCTCGGTAATCCAAAGAGACTATCCTCCATTGTGTCGATGAGAATGCTTACATTCTTCGGACATATTCACAGAAGCGATAATATGGAGAAACTTGTAGTGCAGGGTCACGCCTCGAGTGGGCGGCGCCGTGGCCGTTCCCCTACACGCTGGGTGGATGCGACGAAACAGCTGCTAGATATGAGTATCAAGAGCGCCACTGAACTGACAGTAAATCGCGAACGATGGCGAGCTACAGTTCTCAAAACTATTGATAATATTCGTGTCGGCAATACTCTAGCTCCGACTTAATGCATTTTACGAGTTCGCAACATGTCTGTTAAGACATTGTGACTATGATGATGATGATGATGATCATATCGAAAGTGGAAGAAATAATGGAGGTTAAGGGAATTCAAAAATCTGTTGCATTTTCTTTGAAACGTAAGAAAACAGAGCTGCGGGGGAGTGGGTTGATCCCAGTGGTTAGGGTCGAGGGTTCGTGAGCGAAAGGTCCCAGGTTCGATTCTCGTTAGAGGCGGAAATTTGTTTTTTTTTCATTAAAAAATAAATATCCATAAAAAAGCTCAGCGAAGAATCCCCACCTGAGCCTTCACTATTGGCTTCTAATTAACCAGTGCTGTTCCTAGAGTGGCGCCGGGAAACAGTAACAAAGCCTAGACAGAACACGAGGCTAATGACCAGAGCAGTCGATGCCGATGACAGAAGTAAAAAAACATGAGCTGCTGGAATAATGATTATAAAGGTGCTAATACGAATACCGGTCTATATTAATGCGTGAGAGTTACAGAGGCAATCTTCTTAACCCTAGAATACTAACCTTATTTTTATACCTATTACTACTAACCTTCGTAAAATTTACTACTTGAGAAAGGATCACAATTAAAAAAAAACGTTTTTATCGTTTATTAACGTTTACTGAAAATTGTTCATAATAAGAATATTTCTGAATACAAGTATTAATAATAACAAGAAAAAATCCATTTTTGAACTGCAAGACATACAGCAAAGAGCAGATGTTTTCCGCAAAAGGACCTTTGGCAGTGCTCACATTAGCGCGTCGCCATTCTAAGTTTTTTGAAGGACAGTGTTAGCACCTTGCACTCTTGTTTAGACTAGGAGTGGCTCTATCCTCTGATCCATCTTGGTTTAATATATTCTCAATAATTAATCTTAGCGAGCGGGTTAAAGTTGGTCAAGTTTTTCATTGTACCAACCATGGTTTTATTAGCTGGTTCTATGATAAATACATAATTTTTTTTCTCGAGATGGTTCCTAGCTCTTTGTTTGTTGGTTGTGATTACATACAATCCATGAATTTAGACTCAGATGGACTAAAGGCTTCTTGAACACTATATTCGCTCTCGGAACCACCATCCAACGCACTCTATTCTCCTCATTTTCACCGGGCAATAATCCTGCTAAACCTTGTTTCGCCTCTAATGGTAATTATCTTTGTCATATCCCGTTTGTTAGCTTCCATAATGTTGTATTTTGAAAAAACTTAGAAACTAACGATATTGACAAAAAATAATCAAAATAACGCTAAACAGGTCTTATGTTTAAATATAACATTTATAGTAACCTTCGTAAAATTTACGAAGCCGTTGTCCAAATAAAACTATTGCAATTGCTATCAAATGCACTTTGGGTCACTAACCTACTCACACCGATCTAATGGAAGATTAGGCGAGCGTACAAGGTCAAGGGCTAAGCCGCGTCGATAAAATTGCAGATTAAACTAAGTCTCGTCGTAAAATTTACGATGGTTAGTATTCTAGGGTTAAAACCATTTTTTAAATGAAGCAAAGTTTCACCATCAAAACACAGAGGGCAAGAATAGTATAATACGTTTAATCTTTATGCTGTGATAATAATATCATCTTATATGAAAATGAATATAATTCTGACTTACCAGGATGTAAAACCTTTTCGACATTGGGATGACCTTCTAGGAATTCGCCAACCAACAAAGCATTTTCTTTGTGCCTTTGCATCCTCAAAGCTAAAGTTTTAATGCCCCTATTTACTTGATAGCAGTCAAAGGGGGCTGGTATTATACCCATAGCTAAAAAATAACGCTAAAATTGTGTACTATGCTTGATCATGATCGGCAACAACGGACTCACTTTATATTATTTGGAATGGGCCTATACCGTGATCTCAAATTGATCAATTTATTTACTGCGGTATGATTTTTGATGATACATAGGACCGTTTACTGTAAAAAGTCAGCAGAAAACTTGATCCAAATGAGAATAACACTAAAAAGAAAATTGTACTGTAATTTGAAATAGCCGATGATAACGTCACCTGTAGGGAACCAATGAGAAGCGTTCTTTCTGTAGGGAACCAATGAGAAGCGTCCTTTCGTGGTTCGATGACTACGAGCGGATGCTATTGTTTTGTACCAGTGAGCTCTTATTGGTTCCCTACAGGTGACGTCACGACCTGGGCGGGATGTGTATGGATTCAAAAAATTCAATATTTAGAGCAATTTTTTTCGGTTATAAATGCGATAGAAAAATTTTGTAAAATTATTTATGGCATCTACGTGGTGTCAGGGTTTGTTTAAGCCAATAAAACAAAAATGTGGTATAGGCCCATTGTTAGATACGGTAATTCAGCTCTATGCTTTTGTAGTGGTTTTAAGTTACAAGTTACTATTATTCATAATAATGTTTAATGTTTTATTTTTAATGTTACTAATAGAGTAAAATCCACGTCACTCATTTCCGTCAGTCTGTCTGTCGGTCTGTCTGTGCGCGTTTTTCTAGCCTCGTAATCTCAGTAGCCGCTGCATGGATTGTGATGAAATTTGGGCAACAATATGCTGTGGGTGGGAGTAGGTGATGTTCTTACAATTTTGAAAATCGGTGCATGGGCGGCGGACTAATTAGCAAAAAACAAAAAATTCAATATTCCTCAAACTTCGTTTTTAGGTGTTTTACGGGTTCCTGATCACTTTATACTTTTTTTTGGGTGGGGGTGAAATTGGGGTGGTTGGGTGGAGGGGGGTTGTAAATCTCAAAAATGTGTTGTATTCTTAATAGGCTATCCATTGACCCGTAAAAGAAAGATCTAGCGACATAATACCCTTTTTTAGGCCCATCCGAACATTGCCTTGCCTATTCTAGAAACCAAGGAACTTAGAATTTTCTGATAAATACATAGGAATATTGCTTTAGTACGTTCTGTATCGAGTAACGTAAAAGTTATGGAATGGATTTTAATGAAACTTTGTCACAGTATTACTACTGCGGCGAGGATGGAAAGCGCGTATGTTTTGGACAAATCGTGTCAGTGGCGGCGCAGTAATGATAAAAAAACAAAAAAATAAAAACTCCTCAAACTTTGTTTTTAGGCGTTTCAGGGGTTCCTGATCATTTTCTACTTTTTTGAGTAGGGGTGAATTTGGGGTGGTTGGGGGGTGGTGGGTTGGAAAACTGAAAAATTTGTTGTATTCATAATGGGCTGTCCATTGACCTGTGAATGAAAAACCTAGCGGCATAATACACTTCTTCAGGTCCATTCGAACATTGCCTTGCTCATTATAGAAACCAAGGGACCTTGAATTTTGTGATGTATACATATACGAGTATTGTTTAATTTCGTTCCATGTATATTGCGTAAAGCAAAAATTATAAAATTGATTTTCATGAAATTTCGACACAGAATTGACTATCACGGCGAGAGTGGAAAACGCGCCAGTGTCGAAAATTCGTGTCAGTGGCGGCGCAACAATAATTAAAAAACAAAAAAATATAAAAACAGCTCATACTTCGTTTTTAGACATTTCTGAAGCTCCTGATCGTTTCCCATCGTTCAGTTGAAGCATGCAGAATGAATACTGTGGCATCCTAGGTTCTAAGGAGGGAGACGCAGGAAACTATTTACGAGAGTTTTTGTGGTGAATGTTTTTTGCAGGCGGGTGGGCGATGATTTGGTTGCAAGGAGATTTTAGACTACAGCTTCATGCAATGGGAAAACAATAAAATGGTACCATTATTATGTGTGGGAAGTACTGAGTCAATCAACTTGACTCCATTTTTTTTTTCATAAAATTACGCTGTAAGTGCTACTGCGCCACATCTTTTACATGACAACAATTTTCTTCTGAACAGTTTTTCATGAAATATCAAAATGATTCACAATAAACGAAGATTTGCAACCTACCGTTTTGTAAAAATTTCAACCTTGTATAAATCTCTTCGTTATTTGTGGCGATAGATCCCATAATAACATCGGAGTGTCCATTGATGTACTTTGTAAGAGAGTACAGCGACAAATCTGCTCCTAATTCTAAAGGCCTCTGCAAATATGGAGACAGAAAAGTATTGTCCACAGTAGTGATAATCTTGTGTTTCTTGGCTAATGCTGAAGCTGATCTTATGTCTATTATCTTCATTGTAGGGTTCGAAGGTGTCTCCAACCAAATCAGCTAAAATGAACGTGACTATGAATCAATTTTTGAAAAGTTATCGTTGAATAATATGTAAAAAAATTGTTAATTATACATTTATATTTAATAACATTATGTTTCGCTTAACAGTGTTTCAGTCGGTTACAATCTTTTAAACTTGTAATCAGACCTTTTATTTGAAAATTCCAGGCTTTGTCTAGGTTGATCTTACAGCATAATATACAGGGTGTTAATTAAGTATGTTAACAAACTTTTACCACGAATAGTACTCCGAAAAATAGAAAGAAAATGTCATATGAACATGGATCCGGATATGCTTCCTAAGGGAGCTACGCTCATTTACATGGGGCACCCTGAAGACTGTTTTCCCTCGATATTCTCGAAACCATTCATAACAAAATTACGAAATTAGGTACGATGGATAAACTTTTGACGCTGAATCTGATTCTGAATTCAGAATTGCATAATTTTAATTAGAGGCGTATCATACGGGAGGAGTTAAGGGTAAAAATAACCCCATTTTCTTAATGGTAATTTTTTTGACATTTTGATTTTAGAATATGATATTCCAGAGATTTCTACGTAAAAATGGTCTGTTGGTACATCTCGATAGGGCTAACCGTTTTCGAGAAAAATGCAAATTATTGAATCGATGCAGGCTATTGTATTCAATTATTACTATACTAACCTATGATGAGTAGTGTTCACCGATTCGTCGCTATTGCAGCAAACTATGCACTTTTTATTTCGTCCCATCATGCAATTATGACAATATTGTTCATAAATAACTTAATTCTACAATGACAGCCACATGACAGTTTTAAGGGACGCCGATTGTAGATTGCCAGATTTACGACATAGAAGTTATTGCGACATTCCGCTATGAAATTTACCATTTTTGAGATTTCATTAAATCAATACAAATTATCTTCACATAAATCAGTTACATTGCAAGTATATATTAATGTATAGTTAAATACCCAGTTAAATACGTTGAGGAACATGTGTTCAAACTGCGGAAACTGCCAGATTTTGAAGAAACTGGAAGGTCCTTAAGCGGACGAAGAAGAGTGGCAATAGCGCTATAGATGTTGGCTGACCAATATTCAAATTAGGCTCCCTCTAGAGATGTTAACTCTGTGGATCATACCCTGTTTTCAACCCATAAATATCTTGATCGATGCGACTGCACTTGTCGTTAAAAATTTCGTAAATTACCGAATAACTTTGTAACAGATAATATTCAGAATGTTTTGTTTCTGAAAAAATTGAAAAAATAGAGCTGATATAGTAATTCGAGAAAAACCCTAAACTTGGAAATATTTTAGTCTGAAAATAAGATGCTAATAAGCAAAAGCAACTATGAAGAATATCATAATTTGGGGCTCTTATTTTTGGTTACAATAAAACACAATGTAACCTACCTTTGTGTTGGGTTCAATAGCCTTCTTTAAATTATTTATATCCGTCAAATCTGTGAACGTCATTTTGATACCAAACCTAGATATGACTCTAGTGAGCAGTTGATTAGTGCCTCCGTAGATATCGTCTCCAACTATGATATGATCTCCATTATTCAACATCGCCAAAACGGCTGTCATGGTCCCCAAGCCACTAGAGAACGTCAGAGCATATTTGGCATTGTCTAGCTTCGCTAGAACGCCTTCCAAGACATCTCTCGTTGGATTCCCTGATCTACTGTAGTCGTATTTCTATAAAACAAAAAATGGAGTCAAGTTGATTGACTCAGTACTTCCCACACATTACTGTGATATCAGTTTATTATTTTCCCATAGCATGAAGCTTTAATCTAAGGTCCCTTGCAACCAAATCATCGGCAGCCTTCCCTGCCCTAAAATTGTCTTATGCCGCTAAGTCTTTCCTTCAGAGGTCAATGGACAGCCTAAAACATCTAAAAACGAAGTTTGAGTTGTTTTCATACTTTTAGTTTTTTGATTATTGCTATATACGCTGCCACTGACACGAATTTAACAAACATACGCGTTTTCCATCCTCACCACGGTAATAATACTGTGTCAAAATTTAATTAGAATCAATTTAATAGTGCCCACGTTACAATAAATACTCGTATGTATGTATACAGAAAATTTTAAGTCCCTTAGTTTCCGTAATACGCTAGGCAATGTTCGGATGGACCTAAAAAGTTGGTTTATGTCGCTAGGTCTTCCTTCACAGGTTAGTGGACAGCCTATTATGAATACAAGAAATTTCTCAGTTTTTCAACCCCCCACCCCCTAACCACCCCACCCAAAAAAATGATCAGGAACCTCTAAAACGCTTAAAAACGAAGTTTGAGCTGTTTTTATATTTTTACTTTTTTTTATTATTTCTGCGCCGCCACTGGCACGATTTATAAAAACCTTACGCGTTTTCCATCCTCGCCACGGTAGTAATACTGTGTCAAAATTTCATTAACATCAATTCAACAGTTTCCTTGTAACACAATATAGAAGGATCCAAAGCAATACTCTCGTATTTTTACACCAGAAAATGTCCTTTGGTTTCTGTAATAGGCAAGGCAATGTTCGGATGGACCTGAAAAAGTTATTTATGTTGCTAGGTCTTCCTTCATGGGTCAGTGGACAGTCTATTATGAAAGCAACAAATTTTTCAATTTTACAACCCCCCACTCCCCAACCACCCCAATTTCACCCCCACCCAAAAAAAAAGTAAAAAATGATCAGGAACCTCTAAAACGCCTAAAAACGAAGTTTCAGGAATATTTTTTTTTGTTTTTTGTTAATTACTCCGCCGCCCCTGCACCGATTTTCAAAATTATAAGAACATTACCTACTACGACCCCCCAGCATATCGCTGCCCAAATTTCATCACAATCCATGCAGCGGTTACTGAAATTACGAGGACAGAAAAACAACACAAAAACTCTGGTAAATAGTTTCTTGCGTCTCCCTCCTTAGGAACTATGACGCCACAGTTTTGATTCTGCATGCGATGCGAAACGCTCAGGAGCCTACAAACCGTCCAAAAACGAAGTATGAGCTGTTTTTCTATATTTTTAGTTTTTTGATTATTGTTGCGCCGCCACTGACACAATTTTCCAGAAACTGACGTGTTTTCCATTCTCGCCGCGATAGTAATTCCTGTGTCGAAATTTCATTAAAATCAATGCAATCATTTTCGTTTTACGCAATATACATAGAACGAAATTAAGCAACACTCGTATATGTAAACATCACAAAATTCTAAGTCCCACGGTTTCTGTAATGTCAAACCAATGTTCAGATGAACTTAAAAAAAGAATACCGCTAGGTATTTTTTCCATAGGTCAATGGACACACTATTATGAATACAATTTTTTCAGTTTTACCCCCCACCCCCCAACAACCACCCAAAAAAAAGTAGTATAAAATGATCAGAAACCCCTAAAACGCCTAAAAACAAAGTTTGAGCTGTTTTTATATTTTTGGTTTTTTTATTATCGCTGCGCCGCCACTGACCCGATTTTTCCAAACGCGTTTTCCATCCTCGCCGCGGTAGTAATACTGTGTCAAAACTTCATTAAAACCCATTCAATCATTTTCGCGTTAAGCAATATAGAACGATCTAAAACAACACTCGTATGTATACATCACAAATTCTAAGTCCCTTGGTTTCTATTATAAGTGAGGCAATGTTTGGATGGACCTAAAAAGGCGAATTATGCCGCTAGGTCTTTCATTCACAGGTCATTGGACAGCCCATTATGAATACAACAAATTTTTCAGTTTTACAACCCCCCACCCCCCAACCACTCCAAATTCACCGTCACCCAAAAAAAGTAGAAAATGATCAGCAACTTCTGAAACGTCTAAAAACGAAGTTTGAGAAATATCTAATTTTTTTTGTTTTTGCTAATTACTCCGCCGCCAATGCATCGATTTTCAAAATTTTAGCAGCATTACCTACTAGGACCCCACAGCATATCGCTACCCAAATTTCATAACAATCCATGCAGCGGTTACTGAGATTACGAGGGTAGAAAAACGCGACAGACAGGCAGACCGACAGACAGACCGACGGAAATGAGTTACGTGGATTTTCGTTATGTAGACATCATGAAACGCCCAAAAAGCGTGTTATCTCAAAATCGAAAATTTTCGCGATCACAATACTCCCCTCACCTATCGGCGTGGGAAGTAAAAGTATCAACTTGGGACTCACCGTGTGTCTTCCAGTATTACCTCAAATTCAGCCGGTCCATGTTGCTTGAAAGTTGTACTTGTTATTATGGGCGGCACTACAGCCTTGCATTTCCAGTTTTCTGGATCCTGACTCTGATGAATTGCAGCTGTAGCAAATCCTTTCGGATATGGTAAAAATCCATCTTGAGCCATTGCCGTTGATAAAAAGTAAGATCTTCACTGTTCATCAGAAGCAAGAACTATCACAACGTTAGCTGCCAGTTTTGAGTTTTGATGTTGCGACAGATACTACCATAACACTTGGAAAGTTTTGTTTGTATGATAAAAATTTGTTTTTTTAGATAGCAATTAGCCAGTCAACCGTAAGATTGTAAATGTTTCAAGCGCCTAATACATTGTCGGAAATATCAAAGAGAAGATAAATTTAGTTTGCTACTAATAATCGTAATTGAGAATTTATTGTGTAAGGCTTTCGCGGCCATCGTCCAATGAATTTGCGGTTCTTGGGTTTTTAGGCCGGCGTCGTTTAGCGTTAAGGAGTGGATGGCATCTTCAGAAGCTAATAGCCAGCAGCCAGCATGCCATCAGCTTTATCTTAAAAAATGAAGTCAAGTTGATTGACTCAGTACTTCCCACACATTATCGACTCGCATTTCCCGGGAGAGTCCGGCGAACTGTCTCCAGAAGCTGAGTCGGCTCCCTTGATAGGGGACGCCGGCTTGGCCGAGAGGATGATAACCGACGGATCAGTCTCCTGGGCAATAAACGAGTTTAGTCCATTTAAATCAGCCGGACCTGATGGTATATTCCCCGCGCTACTACAAAGAGGTCTAGAAGAGTTGCTGCCACATATCGTGGCAGCTTTCCGGAGCTCGCTAGCGCTAGGATACGTACCGTCGTCCTGGAAAGCAGCAAGAGTAGTGTTCATCCCTAAACCAGGGAAGATCGACTACTCTTTATCAAAGTCTTACAGACCAATCAGTCTTACCTCCTTTCTTATGAAAGCATTGGAGAAGATCGTGGACAGATATTTGATAGAGGAAACGCTCGTCACCTATCCCCTCCATGATAATCAGCATGCCTATAGGCAGGGTCGCTCCACGGAAACGGCACTGCATGCTATAGTAGGAAAAGTAGAAAGAGCCCTCTCTCACAAAGAAGTGGCTCTGGGAGTATTCTTCGACGTACAGGGAGCTTTTGATAAAGCACGAACAGCTAATATATGCACCGCCCTTCAGACCAGGGGTGTTCCACCCACTCTGGTCTGCTGGGTAAGATCAGCACTTCAGAATCGCAAGGCTAGTGCAACATTAGGCGGGGTTCAGCTGGAGGTTGGGGTGAGTGGGGGTTGCCCGCAGGGCAGCTGCCTCTCCCCCCGCCTCTGGTGCCTTGTTATGGATGGCCTCCTTACGAGACTTAGCTCGGCCGGCTTCTACACGCAGGCCTACGCAGACGACGGCCTGGTGTTAGTCTCTGGTAGATTCCTGGGCGTCGTCTGCGATAGGATGCAGATGGCGTGCAGCATTTTGGACAGGTGGTGTGGCGAATCAGGACTCTCAATCAACCCAGTGAAGACTGAGCTGGTCCTATTCACTCACAGGAAGAAGATAGATGATTTTAAAGCCCCAACTCTCCACGGTGTACCGCTGACCCTAACACAGGAGGTCAAGTACCTGGGGGTGTTAATTGATAATAAACTCACATGGGCACAGCATATCGACTATGTGTATAAAAAGTCTATAGCTACCATGTGGCAGTTGCGTCGGGTAGTCGGCAGAACCTGGGGCCTCAAACCCAAGGTTCTAAACTGGCTATATACGGCAGTAGTCAGATCTAGGATCCAGTATGGCTGCTCGGTCTGGTGGCCGAGCGTAGAGAAGGTCTCTGTTAAGCTCAAGCTCGCAAAGATTCAGAGGCTTGCAGCAGTGAGCATAACAGGTGCCATGAGGACAACACCCACTGCTGCCCTGGAGGTACTCTTGGGCTTGCCGCCTCTGCACCTCTGGATAAAGAAGGAGGCGATGTCGGCCTGCCTGAGAATGCGTGACGGGGGAACGTGGGTAGCACGAGAACCATTAGTTGGCCACACCAGAATAGAGCGATTCGCGGAGAGTAATATCCCGATATCGTCATTCAGGGTGGAAAAAGCTAAGGACATCTTAAATTTAGATAATGGATTCTCACTAGTCATCCCGGAAAGAGACGACTGGATGAGAGAGAAAGTCAAGTTTCCGCCCAATAGTCTCGTATGCTTCACTGACGGATCGCTCTTAAAGGAGTCAGGATCCGGGGGAGCGGGCTTCTGTCTGGAGGGTAAAGAAGTGCGGCGGAGCTTCGCTCTGGGAACCTGCACGACTGTCTTCCAGGCGGAAGTGTATGTGATATTGATGGCGGCATACTCGACGGAAGTCGAAAAGTGTTCTGAACAGAGCATATATATGTGCTCTGACAGCCAATCAGCTCTGAAAGCGGTGGCAGCTTCGAGGGCCAGATCAGCTCTGGCACAAGAATGCTCTGCCGCCCTTCAGAAGTTGGCAAGACATAAGAAGGTGACCCTACTGTGGGTCCCCGGACATATTGGTATACCGGGTAACGAGAGAGCGGACCGATTAGCTAGGATACGGGCCAGCAGCCCCTGCATTGGCCCAGAACCTATGCTGGGAATTAGCAGACGCCAGGTCAATGTGGCCCTGGATAACTGGGCCTACAAGGAACTGGCGAAAGCCTGGTTAGAGAGAGACGACTGCAGGCAAGCCAAAAGATTCATAGCAGGCCCTGATAGGGGCCGAACGCAATGGCTTTTGAGTAAAGGCAGAGAGACGCTCAACCTTCTGGTGGGGGTTCTCACTGGCCATTGCCGGCTGAATAGACATCTGTCACTTATGAGAGTGGTAGGGGACCCCATTTGCTCCAGATGCTGGGAGGAGGACGAGACAGCGTTCCACTTCCTGGGCAGATGTGCAGTTTATCGCAACCTTAGGGTGCAGATATTCGGCACGACGGAGTTTGGGGAGGAGCCACTATATTCAGCGAAATGGTCGGACATACTGACTTTCGTCAGGAGGTCTGGTAGGTTCGACAAGGAGCTTTCTAGGGTGTAGAATTTTAGTGTTTTCAGTGATTGGTTCAGTGGGGTTGGCAAAAAGGGCCAAAGGTGGCCTACTTGCCTGGCTTCGCCTCCCCATCACTACTACTACTACTACTCCCACACATTACGCTGATACCAGTTTCCTATTTTTGCAACCAAATAATCGCCAGCCCCCCCCCCCCCCCTAAAATTGTCTTATGCCGCTAGGTCTTTCCTTCACAGGCCAATGAACAGCCTATTATCGATACTACAAACTTCTCAGTTTTACAACCCCCCACCCCTCAACCACCTCACTTTCACCCCCACCCAAAAAACTGGTAGGAAATGACCAGGAACCCTTAAAACATCTAAAAACCGAATTTGAGTTGTTTTCATACTTTTCGTTCTTTGATTATTGCTACGCTGCCACTGACACGATTTTTAACAAACACGCGCGTTTTCCATTCTCACCACGGTAACAATATACTGTGTCAAAATTTCATTAGAATCAATTTAATAGTGTCCACGTTACAAAATACAAAACGATTTAAACCAATAAATTCTCGTATAGTATACAGAAAATTCTAAGTCCCTTGGTTTCCGTAATAGGCTAGGCAATGTTGGGATGGACCTAAAAAGGTGATTTGTGTCGCTAGATCTTCCTTCACAGGTTAGTGGACAGCCTATTATGAGTACAAAAAATTTTTTAATTTTTCAACCCCCAACCCCCCAACCACCCCAATTTCACCCCCACCCAAAAAACGCAGAAAATGATCAGGAACCTCTAAAACGCTTAAAAACGAAGTTTGAGCTGTTTTTATATTTTTAGTTTTTTAATTATTTCTGCTCCGCCACTGGCACGATTTATCAAAACCATACGCGTTTTCCATCTTCGCCATGGTAGTAATACTAATAGTAGTAGTAATTTCATTAAAATCAATTCAACAGTTTCCTCGTTACAACGATCCAAAGCAATACTCTCGTATGTTTACATCAGAAAAAATTCTAGTCTTTTGCTTTCTGTAATAGGCAAGGCAATGTTCGGATGGACCTAAAAAAGTTATTTATGTCGCCAGGTCTTCCTTCACAGGTCAGTGGACAGTCTATTATGAAAGCAACAAATTTTTCAATTTTACAACCTCCCACCCCCCCAACCACCCCAGGGGATCGGTGATGCTCTATCATTATCATTATTATTGATGATATCATCGTTTTATACCTAAAATTTGTATGTGATGTTAAGAGTATTTTGGGATATTATCATATGTCAGATACTATTTATTGTATTAGTATCCAGCCAACATAATTACAAAGGTCACAATAATATCTAATGTACCGCTATCATGCTTTATCATTGATATTGCCAATGCAGCGACCGATGTTTATATAAAATATGAAAGTCATTGTTTACATACGCGATAAATACATTATTTTAGTGAAATATGCCCAAATACAGCTTATCAGCTAAAGCTATTGATTAATTAATTTGGTTACCACAACTACGCTTGTAGTCAATTAAGAGTTATAGTAAAATTTCAACAAGTAACAGCATCTTCCACTTGCACAAACATTTATATATTCTTATTGTATGATATTTATGTAAATATTAGCATTTTCCATGCTCTGTTTACTCATATTGATGCTTTAGAGTAATGTGTACATTATGCAGCTGTTAGATTGAAGCTAATTGAGCTTTTGAATAAAATTTTTTTTTATCATAAATGGAAAGATCATACATAAGTTTTATAACAAAACTGTTTTTGTTTTCTTTTTTTCGCAATAATTCAAAAGTTGTATCAAAATAAAAATGGGTTTTTGAATTGAGTACCGAAAACACGCCGACGGCTCCCGAACCCGTGTGACGTCTCGATGACGGTAAGAATGCTCCTTTGACCAACGACGTCCTACTCCGATACTAGATTCTAGATTCCCAGCCAATCGCGAAAATACGTACTGCTAAACTGGTAACTAGTGTATATTTGTTGCAACATAGTCGATGAATGAAGTTTGCAGCTCGGGACGAAGTCTACGATCGAAATAAAATATGTATTTAAATGTTTGAAATTGAAGTCAGATTACAGATTCCAGTAAGTAAGTACCTAATTAAATACCTATGTTTTGTTGAAAATAGCTCCTCAATCGAAGGATGGCCCAGTGGTTAGAGAGTCCGATAGTGGATCTCAGGGTCTTTGGATCGAAACCCAGGTCTTCCAACTTTTTTTTTGCTTGTGCTTGTTAAATTTTTATGAAATTTTAATATTGTTAAGCTTCATTGCCCAAAGTTAAATAAATAATAATACCAAGTGATAAACAGAATGTGATTACGAGTTTGAGTTACTTTTTTACATTAAAAAACTTAAAAATGAATGAATTGAATAGATGAAGGGATTTTGTTTTATTAACCAACTATTACATTTAAACAAATTAATGGCGATTAATATTGACGTACAAACCTCATTACCACTGATTTTTTTAATTGTCCACCGCCTCCTGTACTTAGTTTTTGCACTGTGCAGTGCAAGTAATCTGTCTAACAAAATTTGATTCAAACACATATTTATGTTGATCGTAGAAAAAAATGTGCGTAACAAGTGCAAAAAGCACATCAATAAAATTTTTGATAAAAAAAAAATAAAAAAAAAGTTGGAAGGCCTGGGTTTCGATCCGAAGTCCCTGAGATCCACTATCGGACTCTCTAACCACTGGGCCGTCCTTCGTTTGACGAGATCTTTTCAACGAAACATATTTGACAAGGTACTAACTTACTGGAATCTGTAATCTGACTTCAACTTCAAACATTCAAAAACATATTTATTTCGATCGTAGACTTCGTCTCGAGCTGCAAACTTCATTCATCAGCAAATATACACCAGTTACCAGTTTAGCAGTACGTATTTTCGCGATTGGCTGGGAATCTAGAATCTAGTATCGGAGTAGGACGTCGTTGGTCAAAGGAGCATCCTTACCGCCGTCGTGACGTCACACGGGTTCGATAGCCGTCGGCGTGTTTTCGGTACTCGATTCAAAAACTCATTTTTATTTTGATATAACTTTTGAATTATTGCGAAAAAAAAAACAAAAACAGTTTTGTTACAAAACTTATATATGATCTTTCCATTTATCACAAAAAAGTACATTATTTCTTAATTCAGAACCTCAATTTGTGATAAGTTAGCCTGTTTCTGTTCCTGTCGTATTTGTAACATCTCTTGGAAAATATCTCTGATGTTTTCAACTAGTACCTTCTAAGAGAATGATAAAACTTGAACTTGAATATATAAGTATAATCTTAAAAGTAATCGTTGCAAATAAAATGTTATGGCTGTGAATACTATAAAAATATACGAGGTCCACGAAATACGCCGATTTTGGTCTGTTTTTCAGTTTCTAATTCGATGTGACCAAATAAGTAGACAAAAATGTTCTTCTTGTACCTACCTCTTTGTTGTTCCGATGTATATATACGTCGGTGACTTCTACAAGAACATGATATCGGATAAATCCCTGATGCTGTGCTTGGAACCCTTTTGGTCTTTGCCGATCTAAAAAATTCTGACGAATTTTCCCAGATGGTTTGAATATCGCCTTTTACCTGTTCTGCCAGTGTTTTGATTACTCCAAATTTCTAGCATGGATTATTCGAGTTGTTGTGCAAATAGCGATATGGGTGTTTTGGCTTCCCATCCATTATGTGTCCTTTTCTAGTTAAAAGCATATCGAGGAATGCCAGCTTTTATTTTTGTCCACTCGTAGATGTTTGCAAGTACACTGTTTAGATGTAGGAATTCCTATAGCCTGTCTTGGAACATCTGACCACTGTTCCATAGTAACTTCCCTTCAATTCAACATACAAACAGTCCAACTCGTAAGCTGTACAAAACTATAAAAATAACCAACTACGACACTCTAAATCAAGTACTGTCAGAAATCGACTGGTTCGACTTGCTAAATCAACACAGCACTCAGGATATGTGGGATATTTTCCTGGATCGAGTTCAGCATGAAACGTTACAGCAAACATCGACACGCAGGATATTCTACGATTCCCGTAAGCCTTGGATAAACCATAACATGTCACGAATGATAAGACACAAAAGAGCACTCTGGAAGCGATTCAAAAGGAACCAGAGTCAACAAAGCTACGCTCTTCACCGATCATTTTCCAACGCTCTCTCTGTAACATTGAAGAACGCAAAGAACGGTTACGAAAAACAACTTATATCCTCAAAAAACAAGAATAAATCAGATACTTACGCACCAACATGAATAGGGTCGTTCAGTGAAAATCCAATAACCATCTTTATGCGCATTTTCATGAAGTATTACTTGCATATAACATACAAAAAAATTTCAACTTAATTGGATGAGAATTGAAAAAGTTACGCGCCTTCAAAGATTAAAATATTTCATGCACTCAAAGTTCATCGTTGTGACGTCATTGGGTCTGTCGGCGAGCCCAGACCGGCTGGCGGCTGTACAGCGACAGCGCCCAGCATACGTTTGTAATACGTTCAAGTGCTATGGTTGACGCTATGTTTTGTTTGATCGGGTGGTTTTTTCTAACACATTCAAAAATCCAGATTCTTCTACAATCATTTTATCGGTAGTTCTAAAAACTCAAAATGAGTGACTGGGTATCCCGATATAAATTTTCGGATTATTTTCTATAAGAAAAGCAAAAGTTCCTTGTTGGATGATCCGAACTCGAAGCACTGGTTAAGGAGTAACATTATTTTGGGATATGTTTTACTGGCATTATCTGTTTTCCAACGTTCCCTCTCTCGTTGTCTTCAGTACATTCTAGTTCTACTTGCGAAACATTGGTGGTATAATAGATTCGCTGCTTGGTGACGAACATCGAGTTTTTTTTGTGCTGGTACTAGGTTCATCTAAATCTCATTTTCGTTGTCTTAAGGAAAACATTCCGAGGATCTCTAGCGTGTAAGGCTTGCTGGTCTTTTTGACAAACAAAAATGTGCGGAACAACTTCCGGTTTCATCTTAAGTTTTACATCTTTCTTTAGTTTGTAACACATGTAATTTTCAACATCTTCCTTAAACAAAATATACAAGACTGAGATACACGTTTGAAGTAGGGATATTTTGTAGGCTAAGTTTCCACGACTTTCTACCCAAAATATAGAAATGTGAGACACAAAGAACTAGACAATATAATATAAAACAATTTTTTCTACATAATCAAAATACATATGAATTTTGGTTACATCAAAGGACTGAAAACAGCCTTTTACATGTTCCACATATCAATGAGAATTGATTTCTCCAATGCTTTTATAATTGTTAGGTACCTATATGATTAATTCAGTATTTGGGTTAAAAAAATCTACTTGTATCTCTTACGTTTTAGTGTACGAGTACCAGCAAAATCTGCTAAGAACTGACGTCAATATACCTTTAGAATGGCATTCACAAATTCGGATTCTTGATAATAATACAATTCACTTAGTTATACAATTTCCTGATTTTTATATTTCGTGGCAAACCAATAAAAAATTCATCAGGAGTGGTCACTGTCGTATTTTCACATTGGTGAACCATACAATATTTATAATTTTTCTTCGTCTGTCCTCCTTCCATTATTATACTCAGTATCAACGAATTCGAATAGCTTGGTAAGTATTCAGTGTCGATGAAACAATTAAATAAATTATCCAATAGACGCGTATGAAGTTCACAAAGCTTGCGCAGCAAGTAGGATGCGCCGCAGCGTTATTATTTACCGAGCACCCGTACAATGCGCGGCCAAGATGCCGCGCCGCGACGGTCGGAGAGGTGTAGTGACGTCACCGTCGCACACTCGCAAGTGCCGCGCGTTTTCAATTTGCAGCACTTTGATAATTTATTAGAATATGAAATCGAGCTCAGAAAATTCTGAAATTTTGCACAGCTGCTAAACTCAATCCGCCCTTTTAGAATATGCAATAAAAAAATATGCTGATCGAGCCTATCACCTCAGATTCTTAATTCCATGGCGAACTGCATACCACCTTCGTCCAATCTGCTAACATTTTGGCCGATTCCTTCAGCGAAGATTTTGTTGATGAACCTGTTGGTGTTCTTCCGCCTCTAGCTAATCAAGACAGATGCCCAGTGAGAATTTGTGATCTAGATTTTCAACCGCATGTTGTTATGAAGCATTTAGCCAATCTTAAATCTTCTGCATCTCCAGATTTGGACAAAGTCACTGCTTCCCTCCTCAAGAACTGTGCCTCGACGTTAGCAGCCCCATTCAGCATAATATTTAATTCCTCTTTTACAAACCATACTCTGCCCTCTTGTTGGCTCAAAGCTTCTGTTACACCTATTTTCAAAAAAAGGCAACAAAACATCAGCCAAAAATTATCGTCCCATTAGCCTTGTTCCCATTGCCGCAAAAAAGGGCCTATACCGTGATCTCAAATTGATCAATTTATTTACTGCGGTATTATTTTTGATGATACATAGGACCGTTTACTGTAAAAAATCAGCAGAAAACTGGATCCAAATGAGAATAACACTAAAAAGAAAATTGTACTGTAATTTGAAATAGCCGATGATGACGTCACCTGTAGGGAACCAATGAGAAGCGTCCTTTCTGTAGGGAACCAATGAGAAGCGTCCTTCCGTGGTCCGATGACTACGAGCGGATGCTATTGTTTTGTACCAGTGAGCTCTTATTGGTTCCCTACAGGTGACGTCACGACCTGGGCGGGAAGTGTATGGATTCAAAAAATTCAATATTTAGAGCAATTTTTTTCGGTTATAAATACGACAGAAAAATTTTGTAAAATTATTTATGGCATCTACGTGGTGTCAGGGTTCGTTTAAGCCAATAAACCAAAAATGTGGTATAGGCCCATTGCCGAGAAGATCATTTTGGAAGTGATTTTATCTTTTGCATCAACGAATAGCCTCATTCCAAATAATCAGCATGGATTTATACCTGGACGATCAATAATCAATAACCTGTTGCATTGTATCGATCAATGGACTCTCTCCTTAGACGCAAACACTCCTGTGGACATCGTATATCTTGATTTCTCCAGGGCCTTCGACCGCGTTCCTCACAAGACGCTTCTTTACAAACTTGAGCATCTCGGAATCAGAGGCAACCTGCTGTAATGGCTCGATGCATTCCTAACTGGAAGAACTTTTTGTGTACAGCTACACATCTACCCACAACGTAACCAGCGGAGTACCGCAAGGGTCTGTGCTAGGTCCAGTTCTTTTTGTACTGTACACAAGCGATCTTCCTAAACTAACCTCATCTCCAAGTTCTGCTTATGCAGATGACACTAAAATTTACAATACAGTTGCGCACTGTACTTCAAGAGGATCTGAATATAGTTAGTCTTTGGTCAGAGTATTGGCTTCTCCCTCTCAATCTCGTCAAGTGCTGCGTCCTCCATCTGGGTAAGAACAATCCAAGATTGCCATATAAAATCGGCAACCAGACCATCGACACAGTTTCCAGTCACACCGATCTAGGAGTAATAGTCACAGATAGGTTATCTTGGTCTGAACACATTCATAGCGTCACGTCCAAAGCCAAGAGACTGCTTTACATGATGAGATCTTTATAAGTTAAAGCAAAAATATTTATCCACATACTAAGTTTTATTGCATCATCTATAAATTTCATATTGCAAAATGCAAAATTACATGGATACCTTAAAAACAGTCTATATATCAACAGTAGATAAAGTTTTGTGGAGTGTAAAAATATATAATGTTTAACACAACAAATATTACTATCCCAACTTTTTCAAAGCTTGATCAAGATCTGCTATCAAATCTTCAGGATCTTCTAATCCAACAGAGAGTCTAATAAGACTATCAGAAATTCCAAGCTGCTTTCTCAATTCTGGAGGGACTGAAGCATGTGTCATTACCGATCTGTAAAAAAAATAACACTGTCTCACATAGTCACTATTTCAGTACAGGTATTAGATTATTGTCGTGCAGATTTTTAAACGAACCGTTTAGGCGCAAATCACCATTTTTGGTATAAGAAAGTATCAGAAAAAAATTGAATATCGCAGCGATTATAAAACTTAGATGGCCGTGACTTTGCGGTACGACTAAACATGAAATGCGTCACCTTAGGTCAGACGGCTAAATTTGAATTCTTTTTGTACTTGGAGAAATCAGTAGATTAATTAAGGAAACTTCAATCACAGATAACTTGATTGTTTCAAATGGGAATGCCTATTTTGGTTTAAAGAATCAAATGTAAAATTTGATTACCTTTCTAACGATATAGCATTCTCGATATCAATCTTTTTTGGTTTTCATTTTATTTCAAAATTTCAGTCAAATCGGTGTTTTTCAATTTTCCTGCGTGCAAACAACCTAGCAGGCCATGAAAAATAAACAAAAGCCCGTTAATATGGAAGAAAACGACTAACTCAGTAGAAAGATGCATGAAACTGGCAACCCCACTCATCACAAAAAAGTCGAATCGGATAAGAAAGAAAAAATATTAACCGGTCTCTCCATCCAAGGTGCAGAACTCCTGAAATATTTCCTTTTCTAACAACACATTTATCGTTCCGTGCACTTTTTGTTCAATGATTGACATGACACTTGGAACTGTCGTCCGTGAACTGTCACTAGGATACAAGTCAAAATTATGTCCGTTGTTTATATTAGGTCTGTTTTTACAGCAATCACAAACTAGTCAGCGTCAATTTGATTGGCCAGTACTAGTCAGAAATAGTTTGACAACTGCAATGGAGAATACTGATTGGCTCTGACTGGTTTGTGATTCTCTGTAAAAACAGACCTATTATCGTTTCCAAAAATTAAAGATTATTTTTCATCTGGAATAGTGTTTTCTCTGAAACTTTCATGTGCTGCTCATAAAACTAGCCCAGCTTACATAGTGGGATCAAATATTCCTCTTACATTACATTCGCATGACCCTAAATATTTTCTGAGTGCAAATAAATAATAAAATAATATAATGAAATGAGGATCTATTGCTGTTTATTCGCCATAACTATCCTTATCGTTCAACATTAACATATATACTAACACGCTAAGGACGGCCTCCTACTACTACTACTACTACTACTTACGGTAGTTCAATCAAACTTTCGAATCCCCCTAAACTCTCAGCTAAAGTAAATACTTTCACAGCCTTCAAAAATATCTTCGATTGCTCTAAGCCACCTTTCAGATACATGGAGAATGTACCACTATGACCACTTGTTTGTTTCTTGAACAGCTCATGTTGGGGATGAGATGGTAGTCCTGTAATAAAATACCAACATAAATGCTAATAAATCCTATGTGGATTCAAATTACAGCCTCCCGAATGCCAAATTCGATAATAAGTGGACACCAAACACTTCTTATACTGGTACTAAGACACAAAGTGAAGAAGTTACAAATTCAAGGGGCTGAATATGGGATCACCAAACTTTGGAGAATCTTTTCTAATATTTAACTCAAAATTGACAGCCTAACTGAATTTGTTCGATCATAAATCGGGAATGCATGACATGGTAGCAATACAGTGTAAACTAACGTAGATACAAATAACAGTTAGAGCGCAAATAAGCAAATAAAATGCGTGGTGTTCTAACTCCACATAGCACTGGATATTCTATGAATGTTCTTTAAATCTCCTATATGTTCCATGAATATTCAGTAGAATCATAGAATATTCGTTATTTCTCTTGATTATTCTGGGTTATTAACATAATATTCTTTATAGAATATTATTATTTTATCCACTATCGTTGCGTTATTCGACAATTGACATTAACAATTATTGGCACAAATTATTGGACCTATTTGATTCTAACTTAACCTCACATTATGATTTATTTGGTCGGAAATGTCCAAGAAATGTTACATGCAACAACTAAACACCACAAGCAGAAAATAGATCACATCACAAGTAAAATAAAAAATAGGTTATGAAGGATCATGACAGTCCAGATTTCACTACCATGGTTCAGTCCCGTGATGATCACACGCTGCTGCCAGAGACACCTAACTTTGTAGCTTTTATTGGATAATACTGTCAAATAAAATTGACGGAAGAAAACCTGACCCTTTTGTACAATGATAAACTACAAAATAAGTATTGTTGCTATCAAAATCATCACGGTTCTTTTCTCATTGCCGCATAGTGGTTTAGACCTGGCAATACTGCACGTAATCATATCGTACCGTAAACTTCCGTAGCTAACGTACTACTTTACCGGTTATTCGCCGATTCGGTTATTTCGGGAGAATTGCGCATGCCACAAATAGCCGATAACGTGCAATAACATCAAGGAAACGGACGTCCAAAAACTCTCTATTCAACTGATTATGTAACAATGGAAATATATTAGATATGCATCACTGTAATAATGCAAAACAAACCCTTTTGTAATTTAGTTACTGCAAAAAAAGATTTTTTTTCAGTGCGACAATTGCTTAAATAAATAAGTCAAAGTTGAATCGAGTTTTTTTTTTTCGAAAATCTTGGGGGGGTAATTACCCCTGTTACCCCCCCCCCTTATATACGCCTGTGCTATCACTTCCTCAAATATCTATATCGAATTACCAATAACCCTGTACATACAACATAAACAGTTTACTTACCTGGGTGTAACACTCTCTCAACCTTGGGATGACTTTCCAGGAATTCACCAACCAACCGAGCATTTTCTTTGTGTTTTTGCATCCTCAAAGCTAATGTTTTTAAGCCCCTATTTACTTGATAACAATCAAATGGAGCTGGTACTATACCCATTGCTAAAAAATAATTATAAAATTATGCATTTCTATGTATAATGATGAACGTCGACAATCGACACATCCCATGTTTGTTGTTTGCTATGAAAAAGAATAAAGAACATGAAATAAAAACAGTAACTACTTTTTAGAAAACTTATCCAACATGCAACTCAACACGCACAATTTTATAATGGTAAATTTTGATATTACAGGCCTTCATGGATATGAAAAAATTAGTGCGCATTAGGATGAAACTCCTGGTGATACCAAAAGTGTACCAGATTTACTTAACGTTTGTCTCAACTTATTTTCAATAGATCTACCTATGGCCCAATTTTGGTTTCTTGGTTTAAACGAAACCTTGCGGTATATACAAAAAATCAACTCTAACCAGAATCAATGGCGGTAACATGTCTAAGGTCAAAGAAAAGCTGGAGTACGACAGAAATGGATAATTTTTACAGCCTACTAGCTACTGGAATGTACTGGAGATTGAACATTTCCAAAATCATTAAAAACTTTGAAATTAATGCAAAGCTTTCATAAATTGTTGCCAGCAGTCTTAATATCTTCAGAACGCAATTTCACATTTAAAACAGGTACAAAACAGTGGTCATTTCCGTCAAAGTCAAAAGTAACAATACCTCTGACTGTTGTAAAATGACCTTCGTAATTTAAAATTCTACCAAAAACACCCTGTAGATACAAATTGCTGGTAACATCCAAAATAATATCCACTTAATATTCAAGTAACTCGCTGTATAATTTTATTAAGAAAAGTTAAAGGAATATATCAATTTGGATATATTACTTGCGACCTTGCAAATCCGAAAATTCATAGAAAATAAATTATAACTTGGCAACGTCGCAACCGATCCCAAAAATATTTTAGGGTTAAACAGAGATCAATGATGGAAACTAGAAGAATTTAAAAAAAGTATAGTTCCACATAAAAAAAATAAGTTGATTACTATCCTACTTCCCCGCAATACCCTGTATATTTCAAAATATTTTTAGAATATGCGTCTTAAATAACCAAATAACTTTTGTATTTGACATTTTCTTCTATCAGGTATACCTTGCGAGATATCGAAGAATTACACACTAACTGGACACCCCCTGTATAATGTTCCATAGGCAGGAAAATAAATACAAATAGATTAACAAAATTATAATGCTTCAAATATATGTTTAGTTGAATCAATACTAAAAAACTACCTATTCTGTGTTCAAACCACCCACCCACCTAATTTCTTTCCAAAACTTTCTCAGGACGTGCCCCTGGTATAGGAGCAGTTTTAAACAAAGTACACACCTATCTTGAAATCCATATGCACAAAAACGACACGTTCAAACTGAAAATTTCACCTCAGAACTAGTCATGCAGTTAGTATAAAAAAGCAAAGCAGACCTATCAAGCTAGTCGATCTTCAGAGGGCTACTTTTCCTGGAAAGTTTATTTTGTAGTAATGGTTATTCTCAAGATTTTGTCTAATAACATTTTCAAAAACTTGACTCTCCATCTCTGACACCAAATCATGTACCCATCTATAGTACTATACCTTCTTTGTATTTGTACCTAATATGAGGCATCTGAAAGATTTAGAAAATTTTCTCAAATATTAATTAAAAATCTGTTTTCAAAAACTACAACACAATCATACGTCTCCTTTGCCACATGTGGCAAATGTTATAGCAGAATAAAAAATTTATAAAATCACAAGCTTGTAATATTTGAGCTATTTTTTTTTATAGAAAATTTCTAGCGTTTCAAAAAAATCAAGGGGGATGGTAGCCAAAAGTTATTTTATGATATGATATGAAGTGCTTTAGCAACATAAATTGTGAATACTTGTTAAGTAAAATTAGTTTTCGTGTACCTCACTGGAGCTCAAGGCAGACGCTTACCTTCTATCTCATACCAATGTTATGCGCAAATCGCCAGTCACAGTAATGTGTACCAATTTTAACTCGCTGCCAGGGATTTGTGACGTCAATATGTCTTTTGAAAACCAGATATTTGAGCAACTATTGGTTCTTAGCATAATATGCAAATAATAACGTTCCGTCAGTCATTTCTCTTAGATCTATTTTCTTTTGGTTTTAGTATTTTCACTTCTCACACCGACAGGTGAGGGGAGTATTGTGATCGCGAAAATTTTCGATTTCGAAATAGTACGCTTTTTGGGCGTTTTATGATATCTACATAACGAAAATCCATGTCACTCATTTCCGTCGGTCTGTCTGTCTGTTGTCTGGGTGGGGGTGAATTTGGGGTGGTTGGGGGGTGGGGGGTTGAAATACTGAAAAATTTGTTGTATTCGTAATGGGCTGTCCATTGATATGTGAATGAAAAACCTAGCGGCATGATACACTTTTTTAGGTCCATCCGAACGTTGCATGCTTAATATAGAAACCAAGGGACTTAGAATTTGTGATGTACATGTTAAGAGCAAACACCGATTTCGGCCAATGGCCGAAAAATATGGCCAAAATGCGTTTTGGCTGCTACCGTTTTACCAATGCCCGAATTATCGCTTTCCGACTGTTTAATGTAGCCCAGAACGTGTTTTGGCTCAACTACGATTGCCAAAACGCGTCCTGTTCTACTGCGATTGCCATAACACGTGGTGGATTTTGTGAGTGTCTCAGCTTGTAAACGATACCTCTGGAGCTAGTGTATTCATTTAGTATTTGATCTTCGTGCGGGTTAGACAATAGCTAGAGAGTGCCATGGAGGACCTAAGGTTATGTTTTAATGACGAACTGCAAAAAGTCATAAGTGGTAGCAATGATCGTAGTAATATTTGTACAAGAGAAAGATACGACCAAACACTCACAGATGTAAAGGCGGCAAAAGCTTGTAAAAGTAACGGTGATACAATATCTTCGAAACAAAGACAACGATTGAAAAGGTATGATATTCTAAAAATTGGCTATATCGAAAAGCTAATTGAAGGAAGGACAGACGAAACAGCCGAACTGTGTTATTTTTGCATGACCCACGAGTTATTTGACATTATTCCTTCCGCTCATGTGGGAGCTGGACATAAGAGATTGTGAGGTATGTTTCTTTCAGTTTTTTTTTTCACGGACCTAAGATCTACAAGTGCTTTTATTCATTTTAGTTATGGATTCTAAGCTCAGAGGAAATATTGTAACACAACACGGCAAATAATTGAGATTTATTTATTCGTAGTAGAATATAGAACGTGTTCTGGCAATCGTAGTTGACCCAAAACGCGTTCTGGGCTACATTGAACAGCTGGAAAGCGATAATTTGGACATTGGCAAAACGGTAGCAGCCAAAACGCGTTTTGACCATATTTTCCGTCCAATGGCCGAAATCGGTGTTTGCTCCTAACATACACATACGAGTATTGTTTTAGATCGTTCGATATCGCGTAACGCAAAAATTGTTCAAGTGATTTTAATGAAATTTTGACATAGTATTACTCCCAAGGCGAGGATGTAAAATGCGTACTTTTGAAAAAATCGGGTCAGTGGCGGCGCGACAATAATAAAAAACTAAAAATATAAAAACAACTCAAACATTGTTTTTAGGCGTTTTAGGGGTTCCTGATCATTTTCTAGGATTTTTTGGGTGAGGGTGAATTTTGGGTGGTTGGGGGGTAGGGGGTTGCAAAACTGAAAATATTGTTGTATTCATAATAGTTTGTCCATTGACCTGTGGAATACCTAGCGGCATATTGAAGTTTTTTAGGTCGATCTGAACATTGGCTTGCCTATTACAGAAGCCAATTTTGTGATGGATACATACAAGTTTGCTTTATTTCGTTCTATGTATATTGCGTAAAGCGAAAATTATTAAATTGGTGTTAATGAAATTTTGACACAGAACTTAGTGCCGCGGCGAGAATGGAAAACGCGTCTGTTTTTGAAAAATCGTGTCAGTGGCGCCGCAGCAATAATAAAAAACAAAAAACAAAAAATCAGCTCAAACTTCGTTTTTAGATGGGTTGGAGGGTCTTGATCGTTTCGTATCGTCCAGTTCAAGCATGCAGAAAAAATTGTGGCGCCCTAGTTCCTAAGGAGGGAGACACAAGAAACTATTTACGAGGTTTTTTGTGTTCGATGTTGTTTTTGCGGGCGGATGGACGATCATTTAGTTGCAAGGGGATTTTAGACTATAGCTTCATGCAATGGGAAAGCAATAAAATGGTATCATCATTATGTGTACTGAGTCAATCAACTTGACTCCAGTTTTGTATACTAGGTTAAGTATTAATAATTACTATGATTTTTCCTGTAATAGGGTGATCTTACCTGTTGGAAATATATATATCTATCTATCTACCACACCATGAAGCCTCAGTCAACACATTGCCACAAAATATGGATATGATAAGTGAATGAACTTACCGTTTTGTAAAAATTTCATTTTTGTAAAAATTTCTTCATTGTTTGTAGCAATAGATCCCATGATAACATCGGCATGCCCGTTTATGTATTTTGAAATAGAGTAAATGGTTAAATCAGCTCCTAAATCTAAAGGCCTCTGCAAATATGGAGTCAAAAAGGTGTTGTCCACAGTGAGGTAAATGTTGTGTTTTTTCGCTACTGCTGCTGCTGCCCTTAGGTCTACTACCTTCATTGTAGGATTTGTTGGTGACTCCAACCAAATCAGCTAAAATTAAGATGATTATTTGTCTTTTTTTTTCTGTATATTTTAGCGTTGATCCAAATTTCGAATTATTGTGTCCATTCATATTATACAATTATTATTCAACTATTTTTTTTATAACTGAGCAGACCGCGCAGGCAGAGCCTAAATACCAGAGTAGCGCAGCTGCTGTGAAAGGGTTATGTTAGGGGAAGTTTGTTAACGCGAGATTTGAATGGGCCAATACCCGCAGGCCCAATAAATGCATCTTCTGACAGTCCATTCCAAGCCTTGGACACCCTGGGAATAAATGTGCGGTTGTACCGCTCAGTTTTTGATGTATGAAGAACGACCGTCTTAGGATGAGATGCAGTGGTCGCACGGGTACATCTGCTAGGAGCAGTGAACGGCAGAACGATAGAGGATAGCGAAGAGGAGCAGATTCCGTTGGAATATCGGTAGAAGGGTGAGAGGTCACCAGCAACACGCCGGTGAGAAACTGACTGAAGGTGGCGCGTTAAGGCCGGATCGCCAATTAGTCGAATTGCCCTTCTCTGGACGGCATCTGGTATAGACAGGGTAGTAGGGGCAGCAGCTCCCCAGACATGAGAGCAATACTCCAGGCAACGTCTTATCTGGGCTTTATATAGCGTGAGAAGGATACATGGTGAGAAATACTTTCTGGCTCTAAATAGGTACCCAAGCTTTTTACCAGCAGCTGTTGCAGTTGACGCGACGTGTTCGTGCCAGATCAGATTTTCTGTAATGTTGACTCCGAACAGCTTGAATGAGTGACTCCTTGGCAGAGCCTGGTTGTTCATTAGAACCTGGTGTTGGCTTGGGCACTTCTTGTTTGATAGCGTACAATACTGGGTCTTGGAGGCATTAAATTTAACCATATCCGTAAGCCCCCAAGCGGTAATGGTATCGAGATCCTTTGAAAGTGAAGCTGCCATTGCCAGTCTTCTGCGTTCCAGCTCGACCACAGAGATCGGTCTATTGCTCATGATGCCTGCATGCAGCGTACTGTCATCCGCAAAACTGGATTGGGTTTGTAGTGCTAGAGAGTAGATCGTTAATGTGAAGCAGAAACAATGTCGGAGCCAATACCGATCCCTGCGGAACCCCGGCATTTATGCTATGGAAAGAAGAGGAAAAGCCGTCTACCACGGCAGAGATTTTCCGACCTGAGAGGAAGTCTGGAAGTCTTGTAACATCATATACGTGATCGAAAAATCCTAAATGGAAACTTTTTTCTCTGTAGTCGATTTTACTACATTACATTACACACAACAGGGCCCAATTTCATTCGTTCATTTACTTAAGATGTCATAAATTTCGGTCCACCATTTTTTAGTTAAAATAAAACATAATACAGCCTACCTTTGTATTGGGTTCAATAGCCTTCTCTAAATTATTTATATCCGTCAAATCTGTGAAAGTCATTTTAATACTAAACCTAGATATGACTTTATTGAGCAGCCTATTGGTGCCTCCATAGATATCGTCTCCAACTATTATATGATCACCACTATTGAGCATTCCCAGAAGAGCTGTGGTTGCTCCTAGGCCACTAGAGAATGCCAGAGCATATTTGGCATTATCTAACTTCGCTAGAACGCCTTCCAAAACTTCTCTCGTTGGATTTGCAGACCTACTATAATCGTATTTCTACAAAATAAAAAATGGCTCTCTTAAGATGCGTCTACAACTGTTCAAATTTGCTTCTAAAATGGATGCAAAAACATTAGTTTATAGATCCTTTGTATCTCAAATTGTGCCATTACATTTTAGTCATATCTTATATTAATAATATGATATTCGTAATCCTGATACATCGCTGCGTAAAAATGTTCATTGTAGAACAGTTTACTGGTGTAATTTGGGTTTTCTATAAGTATCGTGAATGAAGTACTGTATCCTAAATTGGGGTCACTCACCACATGCATCTAAAGTGGAGTGAGAACTTGAAGTAGATACAGAGATTGTTGCAGGCAAGCGTATATTAACAAAATAATAACGACTCCATGTGCATATACAGGGTGTTTCACGACGATTAAAACCAGCAATATATCGGAAATGGGCAATAGTACAGAATTAGGGCTATAAAGAATAAATTTTTTAGTGTTAAAATGTTGCCAAAGTTCTTACAATTTCTTATAAGCACGCCATAGGTTCGATAAGCACTCGTGACTATTTGATGTATACATATGATCATTGAATGTTAGTTGTTGATCAAAGTAGACACCTAAATCTTTTACAAGTTCACTGCGTGGAAGAACACAGCTTTCCAACGAGTAATTGTATAAAATACGACAAGATTTTCTAGAAAATGTTACTATTCGTTACATTTGGCCAAGTTCAGGTTCAGTTGGTTATTTACGCACCACCTTTGGACAACATTTATCTGTTCCTGAAGAGTAATACAGTCTTCTAAACAAGAGATAGCTGAATAAAACATTAACTTTAAAACAGGTCAAAGAATCACATAAATCATTAACGAATAAAATAAACAATAAAGGTCCCAAATTTGACCCTTGCGGAACACAGAGTGTAAACATCTGAACAATAGCCATTATAAAATACATACTGTTTTCTTTCAGACAGGTAAGAATTTAAAAGTGCTAAGTAGGAATTGTTGAAGCCCATATGTTTCAATTTCTGAAGCAAAATACAGTGACTGACCTTGTCAAAGGCCTTGGAGTAGTCTGTGTACACCACATCTACTTGTCCTCTATTATCCAAATTTTCACACGAATATTGATTGAATACCATTAAATTAGTGAGAGTTGAACGTTGTTTGATGAACCCATGTTGATGGATCAAAATATGATTTTTTGTAGACAAGTATATGCGGTTATACATGATAATCTCAAAGACATTTGCGAAGTTATTCGATGAAGCTTTCAATATTCAATTTAATATGACCTTCTTCGTTTTTGCAAAGAATTCCCGAACGTCAAAGTGAAATAAGGTGGGCCACACACGTTTTGGTTATCTTTACAACCAAACTTCAAACATTGATTTATCTGAAACAAAGTGCGAATTTCAGAATAATTCCTTTTGATATCGGCTTCAAATTCCGAAACCTAAGTGCGATTTCTTTTTTCGGGATTCGTCCTGGGACACGGTGTATAAGAATAAACTCCAACCAGTTGCGAGTTATTCGTAATTTATCATAATAGTATTACATAATAATATTACCTCATATTCAGCTGGTCCATTCTGCTTGAAAGTAGTACTAGTTACAATAGGTGGTACCACAGCCATGCTTTTCCAGTTTTCTGGATCTTGAGAAGTATGAATTGCTGCTGTAGCAAATCCTTTAGGATACGGTAAAAATCCATCTTGGGCCATTATTGTTGGTAAAAATTGTGATTGTCTCTGTTTAAAACAATAAGTCAAAACCTGTCACTCAACCAGAACCAATATCATACTGTCAACAGGCGCTGTTTCCTGCTGTCACATGCTTCACATGTCTGATAGACATGAAAGATCTGATGCTCTCTATTTCCGTCAATCGACCTATGGCGCACTGATGATCGCTGATAAGCGTGAATCAGCTGTCTGCGTACTGGTGGATTGACGGAGATATAAAGCAACCCTCGTATATCTATATAACTTGGGCCATTATTGTTGGTACAAAATTGTGATTGTCTCTGTTTAAAAGAATAAGTCAAAACCTGTCACTCAATCAGAGCCAATATCATACTGTCAACAGGCGCTGTCGCCTGCTATCACATGCTTCACATGTCTGGTAGACACGAAAGATCCGTCAATCGACCTATGCCGCACTGATGATCGCTGATAAGCGTGAAACAGCCGTCTGCGTACTGGTGGATTGACGGAGATATAGAGCAACCCTCGTATATCGGCTTTCAGATGCAGCAGCATATAGAACCCGCGCTCTCTGGTGGCCAAGCGGACGCGCCGTGGCGTCCCACCAAGAAGTCTGCTGCTGTTTAGCAGCGATTTTCTTTGGTTTGCCGTTACCTTCCGGTACCAGATGGCGCACCGGCAGATCCTTTCTGTCGCCTGCTATCTTCCAAACTTATCTAATTTTAAAATGGGCTGTGGTGAGTTTTTAGGTTTGAAGTACAAACAAATGATTTGAAAGCATGTATTCCACTCAGTTTTCATTTGAACTTTTTTGTTATGAGAATATTACGTGTCACCCTATATACAGGGTGTCTCAACACAAAGTGCACAAATGAATCTGGGTGAAACTAGACCACAATTCATTGATAAAAATAAAAAAAATTGTTATCCTTTATTGACATATTTTTTTCTCCTTTTATGTTTAAAATCATCATAACTTTTAAAGCATTGTGAGCAAGCACATATCCAGGATTTGGTTTTGGGGGGTCCAGATTATGGGTGTCACTTGGTCGACCTTTTGGGGGGAGGGGGGTGCAAATTTGTGGATTCCATTTTTTAGACGGATTTTATAACATTTTGGGGGGTCTGGACCCCCTGGACCCCCCCAAATACATGCCTGATTGTGAGCATTTTGTTGGAATAAGTACATTAACCTAATAATAGATGCTGCTTAGCCAATAAATAAAGTCGCAAGCAAAGTAAGTGGCTTTAAACAAATTGTTAATTATATGACTATACAGGAACTTTCTGGCTAAAAACTACACTGTCTTAACTGTAAATATATATTTCTAAATATCATTCTAAACTAGTTTCTCATGAAGTTTAGTCTATTATGTTCATCATGCTCCTGTCATCTACTTTTTATAAAGTACAAAATACCAAAAGCCTTAGTAGGAGCTGAAATCTCTTTAACAAACAACTGTACAAGCTTGAACGAGTAGTTCCAGCAAATCCAACATATCTTGTTCTCCACAATGGATGCTACATGCCCTGGAGCATATGGCAGCACCAGTGTCTCAACTATACCATATGAGTATGTTAAATGATTGTCATTATTATAATCTCATCATCCATTGCCATTGCACAGAATGGTAGTTTCTTAAGATCGGTGTGACCCCTTGTCAAAGACCCTTATAATTCAGTAAACTGTAATTATATGTGCTTACGATATAATATATAAGCAAATACACTTTAGATTGGTAAACTTTGATTAATATTTGAAGTTGGTAGTTGTATGAAGATGTTTTCTCAGTAGACAAATTCCAATAGTTGTAAATATACATTTCACGAGGTGCAAATAACAGCTATTTGGTTTTTTTATTTCAATTTATATATTATTTTATTTCAATTTATATAATATTATCATTGTAGTAATTAGTAGTAGTTATATATGACAAGAATTACAATTTTCATAAAATAACGAAGATCTGACACTTAAAACCTCTTGTATTGATAGTAATGTTGACCGTAGATCATTTGAGCAGCTCTAAAAGACAGTTTAAAGAACCGCACACATGCGATTCCCTACAGACTTCAAATATTATTCAAATTAATATAAAATAAAGTACTGCTTTATTGAACCGAAAAATATTGAAAATACGATTTTATTTCTCCTTACCTGATGTTAAGAATATCTGCAAGCCAATACCACCCCAGTGATGTGAAAAACTAAATAAAAACTATCGTTTATAATATTAAATGCGCTTGTATTTATGAAAATATACCCGTGAACAATAAACACTATTTTATAGCTTTAAAGGAATAAATTATTATTTTTATACGAAAACATATGTTAAAAGTGACTTCGTTCGTAAAAAATGATTGATTTTTGATGTACTGATGTAATCACTAAAAAATTGTGATAAGGATTAAGGATAAATTAAATTGGAATAATTTTGTCATAATGAAATGACAAATGCTGACAGACAAATGAAAATAAGACAAGACATAAGACAACCACACCACAACACAAATGACCACAAAATCAGAAAATCGATAGAGGCTAGAGGCGTCTTAAGCAGACTGTGATATCCACAATCCACCAACGTAAATGCTACATGCACCTCCTGACAGATTTTAATCCAAAATGGCGGGATGCGCGTATGCATGGCCGACTCTACTCATTAGGCCGGAGCATTGAAATATGGCAACACTGAATAGTGGGCCGAGCTGGGCTGAGCTTTTATTTGTTGTTAACTCATTAGTGTAACCTTCCAGAGCAAAAAAGAAGATTGGAAGGTGATTTTTAATGTGTTGCTAATTATTTGCCTGCACAAACGAAACTATAAAGATAAAAAGATGCCTGCAAAGTGACAAGTGTGTAGTACCAGCAAACCTACTCTTTGGTACCAGGTTGCACTAATAAAAGAAACAGAAGTGGGTGAAAGGTATTCCTCATAAGGGCTGGTTATATTTATAAGAATAAAGACAATAATTTACAAACATTTCAAAGGATAAGACCTATTTTAAAGCACAATGTAGTACCTACAATGTTTTCTGGACCTCCCAAATATCACAGAAAAATACAGTTAATAGAGTTCTGGCTGGCTCTGGGCAGCATCTGGGCATACCTACGAAAAGATTTGATAGTGAAAAGGAATCAAGAGCAGCAAGAGTGGCTTCAAAGTGAAGTAATAGTGAATTTTTCTAGCTCAAGTGAAAATTTACAAAGTAAATTGAGTGTTCATTTAAGTGGAAGTGGCAGCAGGAAACAAATTGCGTTTATTTTGTAGTGTTTGACTACGATGAACCAGACATCAGATGTAAGTGGTAATAGTAGTAGTAGTTCTAGAAAGTATTTTTCTTAATTTATCAACCGAGATGAACTCTTAATACATATAAAATGTAATAATTACTATTCTGAAACTATAAAACAATTTACGGTAACCGGACCACTATTTGACAGCTAAGCGACGTTGCCACATCTGAGGCTCCGGCCTAGGGTAGAATCGGCCATGGCCTCAGAGTAACAACTGTGTTACTCTGAGGCCATGGCCTAGCACAAGTGCCTAGGAGCGCATAGCACAATAAACATTTTAGAAATAATTATCTAAAAGTATGCAACCAGTGTCACATCAGTGTATATGTTTTGTGGTGTCACACACAGCTATTTGATTTATCATGGATTTATGCATGATAACACCCGGTATTTGCTTGAGTATAAAAATCCACAGGGAGTTGTTAAGTTATTAATAATTTACATCATATTTGAATATTAGTTCTTACTCAATTAACCATTTATCATTTGCAAGATTGTAAAGTAGGTATTTCAATGTAGGCGACAGATGAGGCGCGGATTTTCAAGCGTAGTTCATAAAAACAAGTGACACATCCGTCATGCGCAGGCAAGTGCAGTGAGTTTCCGGTAAATATTTCGGTTTTTGGTTCATGTGTTGTTCTGGAAAATGATCAATTTTTTAATTTTCGGTAAGTAAAATGGATAAAACTATATCAAAATGTATTCATACCAATATCCAACTTCCTTACAATTAAGTTTGCATAGTACTTTTATGTGTAACAGTCTATAATGGCTCAAATGCAGGTGCATATTTGCCGGCAGTTTGCAAACATGGAAAGAAAAGGCGTCCTCTCATTACCATCAAAATTATTCAAGTTACAATAGGCCGTTTCAGAGAGCAACGTTTATATAATTGTGATCAGTTTATTCGATAGGATTACATTCGAATTCATTCATTGTCATCCAGCAGACCTCCACGACATTTCTACAAGTATCTACTAAAATTTTCCGAACAATTTGTCGCCATTATGGCGGCTGTTTCATAATGGCAATCATTATCTTCGCCCGGTCGTATGTCATTAATTAAGAAATAACGAATCTTCTTTTTATTCCGCAGATAAAATATGAATAAAATCTACTAATTCTCTTAAGAATAAAAAGATAGTTACTAAAAATGGGTGTCGACGATCTTCAGACGTTTTTGGAAAGTCCCAGCTTGGAAGGTGGAGCTGTATCGGTAGATTTATTGAAAATAGCTAGGAATGTAACCCAAAGGCAACAACCGCATAACACCAATCGTAAAATTAGGCCAATAGGTAATAAGTTGAAACTCATCATTGATGCTGAAAACTGCTTGGATAGATTGTATGGTGGATACTTCTCAGGTGGGTACCCTTACACCTATGTTAATATTATAGTTAAACTATTTGGATCCTATATCATCATCTTTTTAAAAACATTGCATGCAAGTATTGAGTATTTTTAATATTTTGGTTTCACATAAGACTGCTTTTGAATTATATTCTTTAACCCGTAACTGGTGACATGGAGTCTGGGAGACTCCTTCGAAGTTGAACATGGCTATAATTTCGAAACCAGATGACCTTGACAAACGCAACGTCAGGTAGCTTTCTACAATCACCGTCCGAGGCAGCATCGCTTGTGGCGTCAGCTAACAGGAAGCCATTGTTGTGTAAACCTCGTGTAAACCACGTGTCTGAGTCTAGCAGACTCCACGTCACCATTATTGCGACTGTTGTTTATACATATGTATACCATGTGGTCAGGGTTTTGCTTGTGGGCTTTAGAACTCTTTAATGGCTACTCGTCCAAGTACGTCATGGAGTATTCCTGCAACACATCCTAACTTTGAAGAGACCTTTTTGGAGTGGGTATAACAGCTATGACTCTGATAATAGCGACATTGATGATATTGATCCTGACTTTGCAATAAAGATGGACCGTTATGAAGATTATCTAAGTATTTTTGCGTCAAGTTCAACGGAATAGCTTAGAATTTGAGAGAAACATACTCAGATCCTGATAATAATGTATGGGATTGATAATATATGCAATGATATGGGAGGAGTCCCCAAGACTCCACATCACCATGAGTGTAACAATAGGTCTGTTTTTACAGAGAATCACAAACCAGTCAGAGCCAATCAGTATTCCCCATTGCAGTTGTCAAACTATTTCTGACTAGTACTGGCCAATCAAATTGACGCTGACTAGTTTGTGATTGCTGTAAAAACAGACCTAATAATGGGACGTCACCGGTTACGGGTTAATACAAAATATGTCAGAAAGTTAGTTGATTTTTGATGTTATCATCTATTTAAGTCGTGAACTGAAAACTGAATATATAAAAAGTTTTAAGGTCATATTTTTGCATATGTACAGGGTGGCCTAAGACGTTGGCAATGTCTTAGTAACCATGGTCTATCTTGTAAGTTTTATGTTTAATTTTACAGTTATATATTTGTTGTATCCAGTTTACCATGTTTAAATAAATGTAGAAAATATTGCACATATTTTTTTCTGCTTCAATAATTTTACTTCCCACACCAATAGGTGAGGGGAGTATTGTGATCACGAAAATTTTCGATTTTGAGATAATACACTTTTTGGGCATTTTATGAAAATCCACGTCACTCATTTCCGTCAGTCTGTCTGCCTGCCAGTGTGCTAATAAACCAATCTGGCTGAAATTTTCAAAAATTATGTTATAATGTAATAATTATAAATGTGTCATTTCGTGGGTATTGATTATTATGTATAATTATTATTTTAAAGTGAGCAATAATCATAAAATTAGACAAAATACATGGTTTTTTGCAATTTTCTCGAAAAAATATTGATGGATTTTAATGTGTAAAAAAACAAATTGACTGTCTCTTTAATAGCTGTTTCAATTTGACATTTTTATTAAAAAATTTAACCTAAAAATGCTATGAGCAAAAGATTGATTTTTGAAACTTTAATCGTGATTTACAAAAAAAAAACAGTAAATTTAGCTGTATATATTTAAACAGTCATCATTCTATGTGTGTCCCCTAACACTTGAAACCTTCAGATATCTGTAATCAATTTTCACGCGAAAATGATGAATTTTTTAACCACAGACTGGCCTACCTGATACAAATGACATGATGTGCAAGGGGGAACCTTCAAATTGCTTGTCACTGTATTAGGTTATATTTTTTGAAAGATTTGTGTCTTAAGTTAACAAAGAGAGCGAATAAAAGAACAGACACAGAAACGGTCATTGCCCGAATTTGACACAAACCGTCACAAGTGACTAACCAAAAAAGGTATAACTGAAACTTGTGCGGCCCACTTTTGCTACCGAGAATTACTTGCAAAAATGGAGAAGGTCGGCTTATGCTAATGAGTATTTTTAATGTTTTTGTCTACTGTTTACAGCAAATATATGATGTATTGCTTGTACAGTATCAAGATAATAAAGGAGGCCCACACATTAACCAATTTACGATCTAATTAAGGGAATTTAATTTTTTTTGCTATTAAGAATAAACATATAATTCAATCATATTATATTATTATCATATAAGTCGGTGTCAGAGATCCCTTAAAGTTTTTGGGATTAGCCCTGGGACACGGTTTATACATCTTGGCAACATAGGAATGTCTGTCAAATGTCGAAAGTGGCAGACATAGAAATCGCCAAGTTCATGAGATAATTACTGTGGGTGGTGCCATCTGCAAACTAGAAGCTAAACTACAGAAATTACTTAGTTCACTAATCTGTACTCAGTTTTTAAATATGGGCAGGGACTTGGTACTCAGCATGTTGAGAAAAGTAGTACTTGGTGCACCTTTAGTATGTAAAATAATAATATAACTATAATATAACATGCCATGCATGCATGTTTTTAAAATATGTGTGATACACATGTATTCCACGCGAGTTCTTAGTGTTAAAATACATATAATTTGTCTTGAAAGCAAGCAAAGGATACTTTGCTACTGAACTATATTACCCCACAGGATAAAATATATAAATGACCATTATATCAAAATTATTTTGAATTTTCCAAGATTGGGCATGTGGTGGCCAGTGGAATCGTATGGTACAATTTCTCTCGTTGCTGACTAGAGCCATAGAGCGTGGTAATATTGAACTGGCTGTAGTCTTTAATGGTACCATTGAGCAATGTCGGATGAACGAATGGGTGGCAGAACAGGCAAACAACAGACAGCGTGTAGGTATGGTATTGAAGCATATCAATACTAAAGCTACCCCACCACCCAAAATCTGGTGGACACCACCAACATGTCTCAGGTCAGCCCTGAGGATGGCTCTTAGGCATTTAGGTGTAACTGTGGTAAGTAGAAAGGTTTTTCTAGTAGGTCAGCAGTATCTTGTCATTAAAACAATATGTAAAAAAGTATGGTATCTTTAATCCTAATTGAAACTGGATAAAAACAATGCGGGCCTAATGCCAAAGAAAAACCTGCAATGTGCAGGTTGAATATTAAAATTATTTTTCTACAGAGAGGTAATCTTAAGAGTGTCCATGTCATTCACACAGTTTATCAACCATATATTTTTGCTTTTTCAGAGTAATGAGATTTTAAGCTGTCTAGAATGATATGAAGCATTGCCCATAACTACATAATTTTGCGGGATCTTAGATTTATGATGTTCAACCAATCAGTTTTCAAACAATTAATGTCTTGACGATAATCTGCAGAAGATTTTGCTACATTTTTTGCTGACAATAGCAAGACGTTAGCCAGAAAACCATCTATGCCTCCTGCATGAAGAATTATAACATGCTTTCCTCTTGAATAAGGCCCATTCAAGCTACAATTCTGGGATTCATCTAACATAATATGGTTATTCAATATTCAATATTATTGAATAACCAACCATGTTTCCAGCAAACACATACATAGGTCTATTTTGTGATTGACACTCTTTTATTTTGCACTATGCGCCTTGATTGCATTAATGCCATTCAGATAATTTTTTTTACTGGAACCTGCAGCTTAAAATAGTTTCTGAACACTGGTACCTCTAATTAAGATAATCGGTAAAGTTTTATGGATCATTTTCAGCGTAGCTACTTATTTTACTTATATACAGGCGCTCAACCCATCCTGAAAGAACTCTATATATACTATGTTCCAAAATTCCATCTATCCAGTGAGCAGATGAAGTTTCGAGGATAGTCATGTGATTCCAGTTGTTAGAGATGTTGGAATATTTATGAAATGGCAAAGATATTTTTTTGACAATTTTGACATATCACATAACCTTTGCTGTTTTCTCAGAGTCAGAGTGTCAGAATAGTCATACCCGTTAGAATGTCAATGCATATATATACAAATAAAGCAGAATAGGTTATGTTAAGCTGTTAGCTGTCAAGTGAAAAATATCTCTTGACAGTCTTGACACAAAGGTCGCTAAAATCTCAATTTGATTTCCGAGCAAAACGATGACATCCATGGCCTCTGAAATGCTATAACGGAACACAGATTTTTGTTGACAGTTAGATGTTGAGTGAATACTGAAACGCTACAGAGCAAATCGAGGTCTTTAATGGGATTTTGGAACGTAGTAATAGTATCTGCCGTATCTGCCTATCAATTATTTTTTATGAGGAATCTTTACCCTTCCTAAGAGCCCCCAAACAAAATTTAATATGGGGCCCTGCCAAGGCATGTTACATTTCTGCTGCCTTGTAAATTCCAGTGGTTTTGAGGCAATACCACATTTTTAAAAGTTGTAGAAATTGACTGTGTTTTCGACAATTCATAATATAATTGGTAAAGTATGATCATCTTATAATAAATAAACTCAAAATTGACTTATCAACTATTGCAGTAGACTAATAATAGCAATAACTTGTTGTTTCCAGTAAGAGGTGACGTCTCTGGCTACATAATAACTTTGTGGTTTCATACCACGACCACTGGAATGCGACATACATTTTTTGAAAGCTGGTTTCAAGCTGAAACCACTGGGGATAAAAGGGTTAACGAGTAATAATAGAGCGATCGCAGCCTTAAATATCCAGGAATATAAACTAAATCAGTTGGCAACAAAGAAAAAAAAATTATCATTGTACAGGCTCAAAAACTAGTTTCTAGACGAATCAGAGATAACCTTAAAACTGTAGTAACTATTTACAATGGATTTATGTTGTGTCTTACTCACCTTTTTTTAAATCAAGAGTACTTTTCAATCATTTTTGTACAAATTGCTTGTAGATGTGTACCATGGATGATCACCATCAGGAGGTTATAGCTTACTGTCGCGAATACGGCTTTCATGGTTTGCTTGCCGACGATGCAGAATATGCTGCTTTTGATCCGCCCAGGTATTTTTCTGCAGAAAATTTGAAACTCACATATAAGGTAACTAAAATTCTTACTTTTCTAATTGTATTTATCCTATTGAGTAGAAGAACTATGAACATCAGTCACAGCGAGATTCTTTTAATATGTATATGATTGTAATGAATGCATGGTCAGCAGAAATTATTCATCCATTACCAATGCATTTGCAAAATATAGATTTTTTTATAGCTATAATCATATACCTTTCAAAAAGCACATCATGATTCAGGAGTTCTGAGATTTGTAAGACTCCAGACGTGAAGTTTGACCTTTGGAAATGAGTCCAATGAGTAGAAGTCCTCTGTCATGAGTGTCATGTCAAGTGAGTCAGTCGTATTGCTTCTTTTTGGTAGTGAGACTATTTTCAGTGACTATAATACCCCACAGCCTCTGGGATGCCAAACTTGCTATGCTACCAACATAGTTCTGCTAGCACATATTGTTTGCATCAGGAACTTTCTCAAAAAGACTATTTATCCAGAATCAAGTGTACTTCATTGTCATAGTATACAATCTCGTGAGTCTTCTCTTCATATTTAACTAAACTTTATGGCACATACCCACTCAACAATTTTTCAATGTTCCTTTGTCTGGATAGCATGCCGTTTTGTCTCTCTGGTTCTGAGTTGGTAGTTGCTGTACTGCTTGAAGGATATAAAGGAATTATCACTGTGACGCTATAGATTAGATTGTGAGCAACAAGAAGGAAGTCTGGAAATATTTTTGTTATACCCTTCTGCTGCTATTCATTAGGATGAATTAAGAAACTGGTCTTTTCTATCTGTTAAATAAAACTACAGGAAATTGGCTACATTGAGTTATTTTAGGGTTCTGTTGAAACCAAAGAATACATGATAAGTGAACTTACAAAGACATTGAAGATAACTCAAGAACAAGTGTGCATTATGGCTGCTTTGTTAGGAAACTTTTTGCTACCAGAAAGCGACCTCCAAGACCTGTATAAGAAGCTGGGTTTGACTAAAGGGGAAAATGTAAGTGACTTAGTAGATTACATCACATAAACTATTTCCAATATGCCAGAATCCATTGTTTTGTCCATTTCGAGCCATTTTTCAAGACATTTATCTTAACCTTTTTTTTACCAACTTCTCATTAAGTTAAAACTATCTGCATCCTTACAAGTATTACATCTCATTGAAGTCAATTGAAGATTTTGCCTTTTATCCCTGGATTCTCGATCACATCATTGACTTGTGTTAAAGATGCATATAAACATATCTTCAGCGACTTACTCTTTCTCTTATATTTCAGAGTAGTGAAAGTAACATAAAGAAAGTGGCAGAATATGTTAGCACTATGCCATCCCCATCAAATATGGATGCTTTAGTTGTGGCAGTTTTTGGTAGTGCTGAAGATAAAAGGGCCTCGAAATTCCGTCAATCCGTTCAGTATTATTTAAATGGGACCGCCAGTGGGTTTTTGAAGTATTGCACGCCACCAAGTAAGTCTTTAACAAAATTTCTGAATAGAATAGTTTCCATACCATCAAGATCAACCACATGAATGTGTGCGTCTACAAACATTCCCTCAATGAACTCCTATCATTATTTTTTCATTGTGGATGGTAGGCCGGCTATATTTTTTCTAGATTTTTTTGAGCACACTGAACTCAATATACAGGGTTGGGATAAAGTATGGAACCAAGCAAATAACTTTGGAACGGAAAGAGTGATATTGCTGAAAATTTGCAGGCAAGTGTAGTGACGTCTAGTGCATCCGAAGACATTATGTTAGCTATTAGTGTACTTCCGGTTTAACCGGAAGTACCGTCAACTTTTTTAATTTAAATGGGACACCCTGTATATTTCTGCAGATTTTAATTCATCTTTTTTTCCGAATACGTCCATAGTGAGTTTAGCATTAGTTTCTGTAAAAACGGGAAAGATAAAGCTTCTTTATCATTTCAGGTGTTTAAAATGCCGGTTTAATGATTTACGTCCCGACAGGGGTCCTATAACACGTTTGACGGTGACTAAAATAAAAAATACAAAAAATTACCTCAAACGGGAAGACCGCAGACCGCCACGGACGAATTTGTGAGACAAATTTTTTAAGAAACAAATACTAAACCCACTATGGACGTATTCGGAAAAAAGATGAATTAAAATCTGCAAAAATATACAGGGTGTCCCATTTAAATTAAAAAAGTTGACTGTACTTCCGGTTAAACCGGAAGTACATTAATAGCTAACATAATGTCTTAGGATGCATTAGACGTCACTACACTTGCCTGCAAATTTTCAGCAATATCACTCTTTCCGTTCCAAAGTTATTTGCTTGGTTCCATACTTTATCCCAACCCTGTATAACTATTAAAATTTTGAATTTTTGGTTAAAAGTCATTTTAAATTGCCTATAATCAAATCCTTATATATAATCTTATAATCATGGATCTAGTTTGAGAATACATAATTTGGTGAACTAAACTATTCGAATTTCAAAGGTATTTTGATACGGATGCGGCCCCAAAATATTTGTTGTTTTGATATTGTTTCAGCTAAATCTAAGAAGGAAAAAAACAAGGCACAACAGCAGGCTGTTGCAAATGAAAAAGACAATGCTAATGTTAAGTCAGATGATCATGATTTGGATACCTCTGGATTTGCTTCTGAAACAACAGAACAGGAAGTGAGTTTTCTGGATTTATATTATAGCAAAATTTTGTCGTCAGGAATATATTACAAATGTCTTTTTTTCAATTGGTATCGGTGGACATGACACGAGCGCTTAAAGAGCTTTTGGGTTCAGTAAATGTCAAAAGTGGTCTGATATTAACTTTACAGTTCTAGGAATAGGGTACTTGCAGAGGTCGTGAAATCGCCTCGGGAGTATACGTAGCGTAAAGAAAACCATATCAAGAAGCAGTAGGAAACAAAAAACATGATTCTACTGAAGGCCAAAAAAAGATATTTGCAAAATAAAATAAGTATATATTCAAATTTTTCCACGTGACTTAAAACAAGGGCTGACGTTACAGGTATCTTATCGATATCGACAATCGATACTGCTACAGCGCAGGTCAGTGAGATTCAACTGCGCATTCGACTAGAGATGATCTGAATTCTTTAACAATGCGACTCAATTTATTGATGCTTAAACATATTTGAAACAGGCAATTAACCCACTAGCATTTTCGTTGCAATACATTTTTATATCTGATAGGTATTACAGTTCATCCTGTTAGTGACCGAGATTCGCAATCGAAGCCATCATTTTATTTCGGCTCATCCCATTATGAATGAATCCAAAGGTAGAATCTAATTCAAGCCCATCCCTACAAAGTGAATTAGTAATCTAGCTATAAGGTGCTTTCCTTTTACCTGATTTATCTGATAAATCTCACTTGTGACCGTCATGACTCATTTCGATGTACGTTCCTTTTGTCTTCTGAATCTGAGTCTAAACTGAGATATTTTACCCCCACTTAAGCCCATCTGCACAAGATCGAAAGGTAGATTAGTTGTCTCACATTATTTAGATGTCAAGTAAATCAATAAACGAAGTTAGAATTTTTTGTAAGTTTGAATTGAAATTTGTTTTGTGGTGTATGGATAGTCGATAGTGTATGGTGAGCTACTAAAAACGTAAAAAAATAGGTTCTGGAAAGGATCGACAGATTATAGAATCATAGCATATTACAAAATTTCGAGGATTGACATTTAACTGCACAAACACGTTCCTTTAACTCATCTGAGCATCTGAGGTTTCCAACTGAGCTGAGCCATCTGATTTTCAAGTGATCTGAGTTAGTGCAGATGTAAAAGGAAAGCACCTTAACTTTTATTCTTTTGACTTTTTTTGTGTGTGACTGTGTTTTGTGGTTATAATGATCAATGTCAAAATGTTAGGTTAGCACTGGCTGTCGATATCGAATATCAATACTTTACATCCCATCACTATACGATATCACTGAGGTTGTTTGCGCGGGATTTTCCAGCATTTGAAATAATTTTTGGAATATCTCTCACAACCGATTCTAGGCTCTAAGGAACGCGTAAACGACATAATATTTTTTTCTTCAAGTACCCAATTGTTTTTATTTTTACTGCGCATGAAGTGCAGATATAATACGAGAATTTTTATTTCCAGCAAGAAACTCTGCAGAACTATAAGCAAGTTACCGCCCACTCTGTGGTCGGCAGTTTCGACGGTCTGGACGTGAACCTCCTGAAAAACATCAACAGCGGTAAATTTATCAGCATAAACGAGCCGTACAGTGCGGTCTATAAATTGTCTTTTATAGATGATTCACCTTTGTCGTCAGATTCGTCAAGGTTCAACGGCATCTCGAACGGTTCAGTTGGGTCGGTGAAGAGCATACCGGGCAGTTCCGGCCAAAGGGTGAATGTCTTGGTGGGAAATAGTGGCGGCAATAGTTCCAGCAACAGTAACAACACCAACAGTGGGTCCGCACCTCACAAGGCTCACAAGCAGTCAGGTAAGGGTATTTTTCAAAAATACAGGGTGGCCAATCGGGTGACGATAATAATTTTTTTTCAGATAGCCCGTATCGAGACCTATCCAAAACACCCCCATGTATGTGTACCGATTATTGATAGTTTTCGAGTTATGATTTTTTTTTTGAAAACTTAGAGATTTTCCAGTTTTTCCAAGAAATCGTCAAAAACAAAAACAAGAATGCTTTTTGGCTTTTATTTTTTTCTGCAGTTATACTCAGTATTAAGCCTATTTTAATATCCAATAAAGAAAACCTGTACATCCGAACAATAATTAAGTACATTTTGGACCCAAAGTTTGAAATCTCTGTTTTTAGTCAGGAGACCAAAACCTTCAAAATAAAATTAAAAATACTTATGCCTGGTTCTGGAGCTTCAATCTAATCTTAAAAACTCTGCAAGATATTGCACTTCCGAAATAATAATGAAAAAATAGCACTTATGGGGACATTTTGCGCCGTACGTGACTGTTAAAGGTAAAAAGGTGATAATTCACGAATTTCCAAAATGATTTAAAAAACTATTATTTTACTTTATTATGACAAATTAAAAAAAAACTCGTAGCAACTAATAAACCCGATGATCATTGATGTTTTGATGACTTTTAATGAAAAAACTAATACCCAAATGGTGATTTTTGAAGTGTTTTTGCTATGTACTATTGAACTTTTGCTAAATTAAGTTGTATGGAAAGTTAACAAAGGAAAGGAATAATAAACAATAATCTGACTCCCAATTTCATGACAGAATTGCCTGGGAAGCGATGTCGTAGCATACGCCATCCCGTTCTTTCAGAGTAGCTTTTTGCGAGCTCATGGTCGGCGAAGCGCAATTGTGTTAATTAATTTTCGGTAATAGGCAAGGCAATGTTCGGATGGACCTAAAAAGGTGATTTATATCGCTAGGTCTTCCTTGACAGGTCAGTAGACAGCCTATCATGAATACAAAAGGTTTTTCAGTTGTTCAACCCCCCACACCCCAAACAACCAAATTCCACCCCCACCCAAAAAAACGCAGAAAATGATCAAGAACCTCTAAAACGCCTAAAAGCTAAGTTTGAGGAATGTTTAAAATTTTTGTTTTAATTACTCCGCCGCCCATGTACCGATTTCCAAAATTATAGCAGCATTACCTACTAAGACCCCACAGCATATTGCTGCCCAAATTTCATTACAGTCCATGCAGCGGTTACTGAGATTACGAGGCTAAAAAAACGCGTACAGACAGACAGACCGACAGGCAGCCCAACAGACAGAACGACGGAAATGAGTGACGCGGATTTTCGTTATGTAGACATAAAACGCCCAAAAAAACCTATTATCTCAAAATCGAAAATTTTCACGATCACAATCCTCCCTTCACCTATCGGTGTGGGAAGTAGAAGGGATGGCGTATGCTGCGATAACGCTTCCCAGGTAATTCTGCCATGGAATTAAAAGTCAGATTGTTGTTTTATTATTCCTTTCCTTTGTTAACTTTCCATACAACATAATTTAGCAGAACTTCAATAGTACACAGCAAAGAGCACAGGTATTCATTTTTTTTTTATTAAATGTGATTAAAACATGAATGATTATCGTGTTTATTAGTTGTTATGATTTTTTTCTTTAATTTGTCATAATAAAGTAAAATAATAGTTTTTTACATCATTTTGGAAATTCGTGAATTATCACCTTTTTACCTTTAACAGTCACGTACGGCGCAAAATGCCCCCATAAGTGCTATTTTTTCATTACTATTTCGAAATTGCAATGTCTTGCAGAGTTTTTAAGATTAGATTGGAACCAGGCATAAGTATTTTTGATTTTATTTTGAAGGTTTTGGTCTCCTGACTAAAAACAGAGATTTCAAACTTTGGGCCCAAAATGTACTTAATTATTGTTCGGATGTACAGGTTCTCCTTGTTGGATATTAAAATAGACTTAATACTGAGTATAATTGCAGGAAAAAATATAAGCCAAAAAGCATTCTTGTTTTTGTTTTTGACGATTTCTTGGAAAAACTGGAAAATCTCTAAATTTTCAAAAAAAAATCATAACTCGAAAACTATCAATAATCGGTACATATATATGGAGGTGTTTTGGCTAGGTCTGGGTACGGGCTATCTAAAAAAAAATTATTATCGTCACCCGATTGGCCACTCTGTATAATGATAATATAGAACAGCAACACGAATGGAGGAGGAACGATTTTATATCACCCTCTGATCTTGCGCTATTTTACTGGTGGCTCCAAGTCTGAACTGGGGGCAGGAGCGGGAGTAGTGGGTACCAATCCAAGAGTTGAAATTTCAGTCAACCTTGGGAGGTATACCACAGTCTTTCAAGCAGAAATGATTGTCATAGAGCTGGGAGTCAGGGAACTAATCAAAAGGCCCGTGACAAACAGATCTATAAAAATCTTTTCAGACAGCCAGGCTGCATTGAGCACTGTGTTCCAGTCGGGTTGATTCAAGACTGGTATGGAACTGCATGCATCTCCTCAACAAATTCGGAGCGGGACACAAGGTATCTTTGATTTGGGTTCCGGGTCACAGCGGAGTGGAAGGCAATGTATTGGCCGACGCGCTAGCAAAAGGAGAAGCTGAATCTTGAGTGCCATTGAAACACTATTGAATCTTCCTGCTTTGGATCTGGTAAATCAAGGGGAAGCTAGAAAAACTGGGTTCCGTCTCTGGAGTCAGGGTAGCTGGACTTTTATGAATCCAGGCAAAGGACATTCGACGATTCTAGCAGAATTGCATGAGGATAGTCCTATTTTGTTGGCGAGGAGCGATATAGTTTCTCCTAGGCATCGCTTCAATCGCAAATTTACGGTGGTGTTTCCGTCAAGGGAAGAGTGGGAGTCTAGGGAAAGACAGCTCATCGAAGGAGGACAGGTCTGGTACACAGACGGTTCACTCGCTAGAGAGGGCTCGGGCTCGGGAGTCTACGGACCCCATACAAGACTTTCACTCCCTCTTGGGGGGCACACCACAGTATTCCAGGCTGAGGTCTATGCGATACTTGCTTGTGTAAATCGTATTCGGGAAATTGACGGATCTAGGAGGCGGATTACTATCTGCTCTGACAGTCAGGCAGCCATCAAAGCACTGAGTGCTTGGAAAATAACGTCGGGACTGGTCCTGGAGTGCAGGAGGGCTCTTGACGACATCTCAGCTAAATACAAGGTATCACTGATGTGGGTACCTGGGCACGCTGGGGTAAAGGGTAACGAAATTGCGAATCATCTGGCTAGGATGGGATCCAGCAACAGTTTTGTGGGCCCGGAACCAGCCTTAGGACTATCTGCAAACATGATTAGGAAAACAACTGGGGAGTGGATCTAGAATTAACAACTCTCTGAGATGGAACAACATCTCTGGTCATCTCCGTCAGGCTCGGGAACTATTAGCAGGGCCTGCAGAGAGAATAGGACGATTTTGTCTCTCTTTGGATAGGAGTAACTTGAGATTGCTAGTAGGCCTATTAACGGGTCATAGCACCTTCAGGCGTCACTTGTTTGTGATGAGGATGGTCAACGACCCAACGTGCACGTGGTGTGGTGAAGAGGAAGAATCCTCGGCACACATCATGTGTCGCTGTGAAACCCTGGGTTATCACAGGCAGACTATGCTGGGCTCAAGAACCTTGGAACCAATAGAGATAAAACGGATAGGACCTAAGAATGTACTTGCCTTTGCCAAAAGGGCAGGTCTTAGGAACTAGCGCGGATAGAGGCGCAAAAGGGCCCATCGTGTGGCCTATGCACCAGCCACATTCCGTGCTGGATAGCCTCTGGTCCTTATTCATTCATAGACCACCCGAGAAATGTTAATTCTGGACAGATGTTTTGCTCGCTTGTGCTCGGACGTGCTAGATGGTTCAGCGAGACGATGGTCTACACATTGAAATTAATGAATCACAATGCATTCAAAATATTTGTTTTTCAGCGAATAGCAACGCAGTGACACCCACCGTCTCACCTGATGTGCTACGCACTGCTTCGCTCCGCCATCAGAAAGGGTTGATGGCTCCCACGATCCTGCACGTGTTGAGCACCCAGGAGGTCCGTTTGCCGTGTCTCATGGAGGACGAAGGTAACAGGGAGTTTCCACCAATCCATGACATTTACGCGCCTCTGAGAAAGCGGGTATATGCCGTACTATTCAACCTGCACCATCTTCGATATGTGCACGCCAAGAAGAAAGGTAAGTTGCTCTTTTCTGGCGTTTCGTAGTTTGTTCATGTGAAATTCTAGGAATAATTACTAAAAATTAAGCGATCAAGTTTCTCTTGTAGGGTACTTTAAGAACTTGTCCACATTATAGAACGTTTAGGATATTGCGTGGACAACCTTATGACTGGCTATAATCGTGGTCTATTCTGAGAGTAATTAATATAAATATAATATACAGGGCGTTAAGTAAGTATGTTAACAAACTTTAACCACGAATAGTACTCCGAAAAATAGAAATAAAATGTCGTATGAACATGGGTCCGGAAATGCTTCCTAAAGAAGCTACGCTCCTTTGCATGGGGCACCCTGAAGACGGTTTTCCCTCGATATTCTCGAAACCATTCATAACAAAATTACGAAATTAGGTACGATGGGTAAACTTTTGACGCTGAATCTGATTCTGAATTCAGAATTTCATAATTTTAATCAGAGGCGTATATACGGGAGGAGTTAAGGGTAAAAGTAACCCCATTTTCTAAATGGTAATTTATTTGACATTTTGATTTTAGAATATGATATTTCAGAGATTTCTACGTAAAAATGGTCTCTTGGTACATCTCGATAGGGCTAACCGTTTTCGAGAAAAATGCAAATTATTGAATCGATGCAGGCAATAATTTGCATTTTTCTCGAAAACGGTTAGCCCTATCGAGATGTACCAAGAGACCATTTTTACGTAGAAATCTCTGAAATACCATACAAATAAATTACCATTTAGAAAATCGGATTATTTTTGCCCTTAACTCCTCCCGTATGATACGCCTCTGATTAAAATTATGAAATTCTGAATTCAGAATCAGATTCAGCGTCAAAAGTTTACCCATCGTACCTAATTTCGTAATTTTGTTATGAATGGTTTCGAGAATATCGAGGGAAAACCGTCTTCGGGGTGCCCCATGCAAAGGAGCGTAGCTCCTTTAGGAAGCATTCCGGACCCATGTTCATATGACATTTTCTTTCTATTTTTCGGAGTACTATTCGTGGTTAAAGTTTGTTAACATACTTAATTAACACCCTGTATATTAGAATTACAATTGCACTGCGTATAAAAGATTTATAATGTTTTATTAAAAACGATATTAAATTTAACGTTCACAATGCGAGTCCTGTAACAGTATTTGTATGCCACTACAAAATGTCATGAACAATGCTGAATTACTAACATCTGAAATTTCTGTTTCTAAATTCATTAATCTCAGATGACTTCCTGAATGCGATACCTATCAGAACTAACAAAAACACTTCAGATATCTGATTTCCAGTGTGTGTGTGTTTCAAAAGTTATGACCATTTTTATATTCAAATCGCTGTCAAACGAACGTACTGTGTATCAAAAAGTGATGAATCAAAAATTATTTTTTTTTACATCGAAATTTAAAAAATATCCTCTAGTTTAAAAACTGGCTATAGAAAAGCCCTCGACGCATATTCGTATACAGGGTGATAGTCAAACATGCTTATACTGTATTCACAGCCAAGCTAGACCAAATGAAAACAAGCCCGCGTGCGTGATCGGTTCGTGTCGGTGGAGTCCCTAATAGTCCAGTAGATTATGTGTAAATTGTGTGCTATAATCTGGCAAGTCAAATCTCCAAGGCTGACTGGAAAGTAGATCCAAATATTCAATGTCAAGTGTTCATTGCCTAATGATCATTTCAAACTGGCAACTGGCTACTTTTGAGTTGCAATGAGCTCATAGGGCAACTCTTTTAAATAGTCATATAAAATTTCATACTTGCACTGGACTATAGCTGGCGCGTTCGCAGACGTTAACGGACATTAACCACGCGAATGTTGCATGCGACTGTTTATTTGGAGTCTATCTTGGGATTGAATATACTGTAGTTTAGTTTTGTTCCGTTTCTTTACTAATTATTTTCGTGTCACTATTTTCGGCTATAACTATATACAGGGTGGACCAATATTTTCACTCAAATTTTGACGTTTATACACGGTGATTCATATCAAATTTACATTTTTATGAATATAATTACAGCCCTTATCTCTCTACCATGACCAAGACGCCGCTGATAATCCGTAAAGGCGTATCTCATTTTTACGCCCTACAGTTATTATTTTCTATTAGGGGACAGTGCGGTTTTACAGTATGCCTTGACGTCAAAATTTGAAGCACGGTCAAATTTATGTGCACTCGCATATCAATCCCATTTTCGTCGAATTTCGAGATACGCCTTTACGTATTGTCAACGGCTAAGTGACAGATTTTTGAAATATATTTTAGCATTGATTAAGGTATTACCTTAATCAATGATTTTAGTCTATATACATGGTGTTAATTAAGTATGTTAACAAACTTTAATCACGAATAGTACTCCGAAAAATAGAAAGAAAATGTCATATGAACATGGGTCCGGAAATGCTTCCTAAGGGAGCTATGCCCCCTTGCATGGGGCACTGTGAAGACGGTTTTCCCTTTATATTTTCGAAACCATTCATAAAAAAATTACGAAATTAGGTACGATGGGTAAACTTGACGCTGAATTTGAGTCTGAATTCAGAGTTTCATAATTTTAATCACAGGCGTATCATACGGGAGGAGTTAAGGGTAAAAATAGCCCCATTTTCTGAATGGTAATTTTTTGACATTTTGATTTTAGAATATGGTATTTCAGATATTTCTACGTAAAAATGGTTTCTTGGTTCATCGGGATGGGGCTAACCGTTTTCGAGAAAAATTCAAATTATTGAATACAATAGCCTGCATCGATTCAATAATTTGCATTTTTCTTGAAAACGGTTAGCCCTATCGAGATGTACCAAGAGACCATTTTTACGTAGAAATCTCTGATATACCGTATTCTAAAATCAAAATGTCAAAAAATTACCATTTAGAAAATGGGGTTATTTTTACCCTTAACTCCTCCCGCATGATACGCCTCTGATTAAAATTATGAAATTCTGAATTCAGAATCAGATTCAGCGTCAAAAGTTTACCCATCGTACCTAATTTCGTAATTTTGCTATGAATGGTTTCGAGAATATCGAGGGAAAACCGTCTTGAGGGTGCCCCATTCAAAGGAGCGCAGCTCCCTTGAGAAGCATTTTCGGACCCATGTCCATATGACATTTTCTTTCTATTTTGCGGAGTACTATTCGTGGCTAAAGTTTGTTAACATACTTAATCAACACCCTGTATCTTCCGTCCAGTCACTATTGGCCCATCTGATATACATAAATCTATATGATTTTGTTCTTATCAATGCTGTATTGAATAACGCTTCATCAGGATTGTAAATATGATTAATTTTTATCTGTTTCTGTATATCTGCTTGGATTTTCGTATAGAAGCCGGCGAGCTACCAGAAAATGCCTCTCAGCCGGACATCTTAGTGAAAGAATGGATCTACAGTCGATCGAATCCTTATCAGTATGCGGAAGAAGTGAAGGCAGAACCCCTACCGTGGGCTGTGCCTACGCTTCAACGGCTGTGGTTTGGTCCCTCTGTGGATGACAAACGCAGAAGGTATGCCATCAGTATATGTATTGTACGTGTCAGAAATATAAGAGCAGTTTACATTTTTTGTCCTCCTACCGAGTGCCCACACTACAAAGGATCCCGTAATCCTTTAAAAGAAGCCCGACGAGTGGGGTGACCGTTATCTCTTTAGGCATGTTTTAGTACCCTGGCGATAAAGCTGGCATGTTTATTAGTGCAGTCAAAATTATATATGTCTGTGTATAATCAGATGTTAATATACAATAAATAGATCAATTTATTTTGTTTTTATCTATTGTAAATTGGTATTTTCGATTATTTTGATCTCCTATCACTTTCTGAATTGTTATCAATATATGTATATTTTGTATAGATAATTACGGTTTTATCATTACTCAGGTCCACATAATATCGTAACTGCACTATAAAAGTGTCGACACTGAGACCTGAAAGAAATGTAAACAGGTCAAATATATCTGACTTCTATAATACAGGGTGACCGACGGGAACCGGACGTTTTTCAAATGGTTAGTATAACTCCGCTAGTGGTGGTATGGAGGGGATTCAGGTATCAGTCGCCTTGCTGTATAATGCCATTTTAGTAGCTATGGAGCAGTGGACCGTAGAGCACCGTATGTTCGCTTATGACGCGTATGTTAAAAATGCTGAGTCGGTCACGGCCGCGCAGCGACTGTTCCGCGTTCATTTTAATTTTGGACGCCATGATATTATTCCAAGCCGCAATACTATTCTCAGATGGGTTAACAGTCTGAGAACAACAGGAATGATTGTGAAGAAAAAGCCACCTGGTCCCACGAAGACTGTAGGACGCCAGAAAACGTCGAGCGGGTGAGAAGCGCTTACTCGGAGCCCTCAACGGTCTGCACGAAGACACGCGCGTGAATTAAACTTAAGTCGTGAATCAGTGCACATAATACTGAAAAAATATTTAGCGCTTCATCCTTACAAGATGTGTATTGTTCCTCGCCTTAACCCAACAGATTATGAGCAACGAGAAGACTTCGCCATTCGAATTCAAATGCTGCTTGGAGACCATGAAAGTGCAGTAGTCGTCATGAGTGATGAAGCTCATTTTTATTTAAGCGGAGAGATAAACAAACAAAATTTCCGATACTGGTCTCCAGGTGGCTTTTTCTTCACAATCATTCCTGTTGTTCTCAGACTGTTAACCCATCTGAGAATGGTATTGCGGCTTGGAATAATATTGTGATGAAGATTAAAATGAACGCGGAACAGTCGCTGCGCGGCCGTGTCCGACTCAGCATTTTTAACATACGCGTCATAAGCGAACATACGGTGCTCTACGGTCCACTGCTTCATAGCTACTAAAATGGCATTATACAGCAAGGCGACTGATACCTGAATCCCCTCCCTACCACCGCTCGCGGCGTTATACTAACCATTTGAAAAACGTCCGGTTCCCGTCGGTCACCCTGTACTTAATTTTGTGATAATTTATTCTCATATGCCACTCTGTATGGTTGGAAAATTAACTGCACTAAATCGACAAGCATGTCACGCACTGTCTTTAGTGCGTGATATACTTGTAATAAATGGTAAATGTTCTCGCGAACCTTTTTTTTTTTTGTTTGAAAAGTAGGATTTTTTCGGGGTTTTGGCCCACTCATTACATAGCATCTGAGAGATGTGATAAAGTATGGATGTATTGTGTGGACCATGTGCGCACAGTAGAAATGCATTGCCTTTTTCCATAGGCATACATTGTAGACATAATATTATATTTGCTTTTGTTTTCAGGATGAGGGCTTTACTGTCCTGCCTCAACTCCGATACACCGTTGATCTTGAACACAGCATATGTTCCGCAGCATATGTTGATAATGGCGTGCGTACTGAGGTACATAATGTCACAGGACAGGCCCATTATGAGGCGACATGAACTTGATGCATTCCTTTGTCATGCTTTTAATCCTAACCTGATGAATCCACAGTATTTGCAAGAGTTAACGGTAAGTGCAGAAATCACACTTGATCAATTTTTCATTTCAGTAAGCAGTTCATAAATTCTGTCAATGAAGTGTTTTGCTTTTGTTCCAAGAGATGTATTTCTATATAAAACAGACGGAGAAAAATGAGTCTGATCTATTTGTGAATATATACTTTATTTTGTGTAAATCATATTACCTTCCTCCAAGTACCACATTGCATATATCTTTTGTAATGTTGGTGTGTAACGGAAGGATATTAACTGATCTGCAATGCAGTAGAGGCTGTAAAATAATTGCTGCTTCTAAAGTAACGTAGATTACATACTTATAAATAGAAACCTTCAATTGAGGTTTTGAATTAAGAAATAAAGTACTCTTTTTGTGATACACGGAAAGATCATATATAAGTTTTATAACAAAACTATTTTTGTTTTCTTTTTTTTCGCAATAATTCAAAAGTTATATCAAAATAAAAATGGGTTTTTGAATCGACTACCGAAAACACGCCGACGGCTCCCGAAACCGTGTGACGTCACCATGGCGGTAAGGATGCTCCTTTGACCAACGACGTCCTACTCCGATACTAGATTCTAGATTCTCAGCCAATCGCGAAAATACGTACTGCTAAGCTGGTATCAAATATGTTTCGTTGAAAAGATCTTCTCAATCGATGGATGGCCCAGTGGTTAGAGAGTCCGACTGTGGACCTCAGGGTCCTTGGATCGAAACCCAGGCCTTCCAACTTTTTTTTTATTTTTTTTTTATCAAATATTTTATTGATGTGCACTTGTTACGCACATTCTTTCTACGATCAACATAAATATGTGTTTGAATCAAATTTTGTTAGACATATTACTTAATATTACATAAGGTCACACTCAAATCGACCATGCAGTCCAACTCGATCTACATACACTCGCATAGTTGATTTTTGAAAGTGGTATCGTTTGGTCACAAGAGTCCGAGGCGTTGTGCCTGACTCACATGAGCCTTTGCCTTTAGGTGGAAATATTTGTAATTCGTTAATATAAATAAATTATATTAAAGATATTATTTTAAATATTTAAATATTTAAAAATATTTATTTTATATATGATTTGAACATAGCACAAAAGGCTGCATTTTCACGCCCGTAATAGCATTCTGGCCATCACACTTAACATTTTGAAACGCTCTTTTGTGGGACATTTTATTATTAAATTGAGTAATCACTAGCTGGCAGTCACAGAGTTAACATCTCTAGAGGGAATGTAAACAACAAAATGCACAGGTCGCTGACCAGCCAACATGCAACGGAAATTTTGACAGCTTGAGGGCATTACCAGTGGCGTACGATTTTATATTAAAATTGGATGTTCATTAATAGATTCAATTACTACTGTGATGTTACAAACTGATACAATAAGTTGTATTAGTATTTGGCTATACTTGGAGAGTTACTCTTATTATAACTTGATTGTAACTGTTGATAATTTATTATTACCATGAAGTGTTTCCCCATATTTTACGCTACTGAAAACCAAAACAAAACCTATACTAACCTATGATAAGTGGTGTTCACCGATTCGTCGCTATTGCAGCAAACTATGCACTTTTTATTTCGTCCCATGCAATTATGACAATATTGTTCATAAATAATTTAATTCACACCAGGAATAGTCACAAAGTCACTCAAATATACACTAAAACAACAAAAATCTCAACATACGCAATAACCACAACTACAATGACAGCCACATGACAGCTTTAGGGGACGCCGATTGTAGGTTGCCAGTTCTACGACATACTATAGGTTATTGCGACATTCAGCTATGAAATTTACCATTTTTGAGATCTCGTTAAATCAATACAAATTATCTTCACGTAAATCAGTTGCATTGCAAGTTTATTTTAATGTATAGTTAACCCTTAACCGGTAACGTGCAAATTTGTGGCATAGCTGATAACGTGCAGTCTGTGAGACTGTAACCTCTTTGAAGCTTAAAAAATCAAACTCTCCTAATTATATTTAGGAAAAAATGCATGTAGATTTGTTGGGTATATATCATTTAATAATAATTTTGTATAAAGTAGCAGAACATGTGATGTAAAGAAAAAAAATTATGATAATTATTAACTTGAACACAAATTAGCAGCGCAAATTTGTAGGACCAAGATAATAAAAAAAAACTTTGACCAAACTCAAATCTATATATTTTGTGATTGATAATAAGTAAAGCAATACACCTATAAAAATATTTTGGTAAAAAATGACGGACCTGCCATGACTACCAGTTGAGAACAATTATAACGTAAACCGTAACGTTCCGTCTCTCAGACTGAACTGAACTAACAACTAAGCACATCTGGAATGTTGTTTATGCAAACTTATCGATAAATGGGATATAAAAGGGATACCAATGGCAGATAGATTAGATGAGGTCGTTTACCAAAAATGCGGTAAGGTTTTGTTGTAGGGTCGAATTTAAGATTGCTTGCAGTCTCACAGACGGCACGTTACCAGTTAAGGGTTAAATACCCAGTTAAATACTTTGAGGAATATGTGTTCAAACTGCGGAAACTGCCAGATTTTGAAGAAACTGGAAGATCCTTAAGCGGATGAAGAAGAGTGGCAATAGCGCTATAGATGTTGGCTGGCCAATATTCAAATTAGGCCCCCTCTAGAGATGTTAACTCTGTGGTAGCAATAGTCATACTACGTTCCAAAATCCCATCTACCCAGTGAGCAGATGAATTTTCGAGGATAGTCACGTGATTCCAGATGTTAGGGATGTTGGAATATTTATGAAACGGCAAAGATCTTTTTTTAACAATTTTAACATATCACATAACCTGTGCTGTTGTCTCAGAGTCAGAGTGTCAAAGTAGTCGTACCCGTTAAAATATCAATGCTTACAAATAAAGCAGAATAGGTTATGTTAAGTTGTTGGCTGTCAAGTGAAAAATATCTCTTGACTGTCTTGACACAAAGATCGCTAAAATCGCAATTTGATTTCCGAGCAAAACGATGACATCCATGGCCTCGGAAATGCAATAATGGAACACAGATTTTTGTTGACAGTTTGATGTTGAGGGAATACTGAAACGCTACAGAGCAAATCGAGGTCTTTGGATGGGATTTTGGAACGTAGTATCAGTAGAGCTGTTTAGCCGCTGCCCCAAATCTTTTTAAAACCGGTAAAGCGTACAAGTCTTTGTCTTTACAGTTGAATGTAGTAACATCACGTGGGGTACAATTGGCCGCATTGTTCATGGAGGGTGTAGAGATGGCGTTGCTAGCCAACGATGCTTGCGGTGCCCCCCTGCCTTGGCTGATGTGCTGCCCTTGGCTGTATTTCGACGGCAAGCTGTTCCATTATACGCTGACCAGGTCGGCGCACGCCAAAAACATCCTCGAAGTGTGCGAGAACTACATCGAGAGAGTCGTGAAGGTGGAGAGAATGCGGAAGGCGATTTTGGAAGGGTTGGACGTCAAGTTCGCTAAGGTGCCGCTGCCGCCGTTTGCTGGAGGTAAGTCATACTTGGAGCATGCCAAAACGTTAACAAAGAGTTTATATTTCAACAGGATAGATGTCGGAAATCACATATGGTGAAGTTCCCCTTAAGGCTCGTGTCCACTTGCAAGTAAATTGCGATAGTTTTTGCAGCAAGTACTTGCTTGTTTGTCTACACTATCTTTTAATTGTTCGCAAATTCAATCTAGGAAGTTGCTCTCGCAAATTCACTTGGGCTTGATTGTTCTGATTTCGTGTACACTATAGATGATAAGATGTCGTACGCAAAATCTGCAGCTGCGGCGGTAGTTGTGGTATATTTAATTTAAAAAAAAGAAAACAAGAGAAAGATAGTAAAAGGCGGAGAAAATGTTGGGTGAGACAGTGGATTCAACGTAGAACTACTCTAGGGATACACGAAAAGTTGCTTACTGAATTGAGAAACGAAGATCCGATGACCCGATGGACCTTAAACAGTTTTTGCGGATGTGTATGTATGACGGGTTGCTTGCCTACGGAGAGTTGTAAGAACGAGAGTCAATAAAGAATAGTGTTGAACCGGACCTAGCCTAATTAATTACCTTCCGACCATTGCTACAATTACTGCTAGAAATACAACATAACATTCTTTTTTTTCTAAAAATCGACTTTCAACTTACAAGATTATCTTCTGTAGTATTCTGTATATTTGAGTCAATTATAAACTTTAATGAGTCAAAGAACTCCCAAGTACTCTTATATATATTTCATTAGTCCCTTGTCCACTTCTCTTTTTTTGAATTTTTCTCCACCCTTTGCGTTCTCAAATTATGTAGCTTCCTTTGAATTTCTGCTGTAGAAGTAGTAAATAAGTCGGCCAATTTTTGTAATGCATTCTGCTTTTTGATTGTCCTTATATTCTGGAGTATGTACATTCCATAATTCAGGATATAATTCAAAATTTTCAATCAAAAGACACGTGTCTTCTCTCGTCCAGTTGAACTTCTCCATATTTGCTCGATTTACAACACTCTACTTGCTGCAAGACTTTCGGAACAGGCTCGAAATTTTTGCGGCAAACTAATTTCCTGAGAGTAACCGTGTACACTACAAGCTCTCAGCAAGTCGCAAGTTCTTTAAGTGCAAGTAATTTTGCTGCAATATTTCTCTAATGACGTCGTGCACACGCTACGCAAGTGACTTGTGAGAGCAACTCTAGCAATTTTATTTGCTAGTGGCCACGAGGCTTTATACAGGGTGAGTTTTTAGTACTGGATCGGTCTTGTAACTCCACTACAGCAGAAGATAGTGAAAAAAGTTGTAGCCAGGGATATGCTTGCTCCTTATTCAGAAAATATTTTGATTTATACAGGGTGATCCATAACTACGTGGTGATGCAAACATGCATTTTTTAAATGATTATAATTTTTTTACATAGAAAGATAAAAAATATCCTCTAATTTTAAAACAGGCTGTAAAAAAGTTGTTGACGCATATTCATATACAGCGTGAGGTACAATGCAAAAACTAGATTTTATCCTTTTTTTAAATGTAACCCCCCATAAATTATTACACCAAAAATTTGATTTAAATATGCTTTTTCATATTTATATAGCTACATTCATCAGTTTCAGAGATATTTCGATTTTTCTGCAAATTTTAAATATACTTTCTATTTGTACACTGAAATTTATTTTGAGAAAGTACTATCGAATTTTATTTTTATTTAACGAACAACTAAATTATAAGGCCTCGACAGTTACGCGTTTTTACTTCATCAAATACTATTGTGGCCTTATATTTTAGTAGTTCGTTAAATATAAATAAAGTTCGATAGCACCTTCGCAAAGTAAATAAGTTTCAGTACACAAATAAAGGTATATTTTAAATTTACAGAAAAATCGAAATATCTCAGAAACTAACGAATGTAAGTATATGAAATGCTATGAAAATATGCAGGAGCATATTGAAAGCAATTTTTTGGTATAAATAAATATGGGGGGGTTACATTAAAAAAAAAAGAGAAAATCTAGTTTTTGCATTCTACCCTACCTTGTATATGAATATGCGTCGTCTACTTTTTTTACAGCCTGCGTTAAAACTAGATGATATTTTATCTTTCCATGTAAAAAAATAATTCTGGAATAATTAATTTTCAATATACAGTATTTTCATTTGGCAGCGAATTGGATATAAAAATAGTCATAACTTTTGAAATATGCTGTATAATGTTACAATACCTAATATTCTGAGAACGGGAATTATTAGTATAATCGAAAATATGGAAAAATATATAGGGTATCTCATTTAAAAAAAATGTATGTTTGCATCACCACGTAGTTATGGATCACCCTGTATAAATCTGAATATTTTCTGAGCTAGGAGCCTATTAAAAACTCACCCTGTATGTATTATATTAGTGTCAACACGTAAAAGTAGTGCAATTCTATATGTATATCAATCTTGTTGCTTGTTTTATTTATCCGTCTTCTAGGGTCGTATTCATAGTAAGGATCCCTTAACGCTTGAGGGGTCCCTTAAGTAAGGTTTTGTTTGGAAACCTTACTTGAGGGTCCCTTGCGTAAGACTCCCTTGAGTAATGAGTAGTGATTGTTCCACCACGTCCAATTTACGGCGAATATCGTTCATTCAAATGGCCACAGAGTTAACATCTTTAGAGGGAATGTAAACAACAAAATGCACACGTCGCTGACCAGCCAACATGTAACGGAAATTTTGACTGCTTGAGGGCATTACCAGTGGCGTACGATTTTATATTAAAATTGGATGTTCATTAATAGATTCAATTATTACTGTGATGTTACAAACTGATACAATAAGGTGTATTAGTATGTAGCTATACTTAGAGAGTTACTCTTATTATAACTTGATTGTAACAGTTGATAATTTATTATTACCATGAAGTGTTTCCCCATATTTTACGCTACTGAAAACCAAAACAAAACCTATACTAACCTATGATAAGTGGTGTTCACCGATTTGTCGCTATTGCAGCAAACTATGCACTTTTTATTTCGTCCCATCATGCAATTATGGCAATATTGTTCATGAATAATTTCATTCACACCACAAATAGACACAAAGTCACTCAAATATACACTAAAACAACAAAAATCTCAACATACGCAATAACCACAACTACAATGACAGCCACATGACAGCTTTAGGGGACGCCGATTGTAAGTTGCCAGATTTACGACATATTAGAAGTTATTGCGACATTCCGCTATGAAATTTACCATTTTTGAGATTTCGTTAAATCAATACAAATTATCTTTACGTAAATCAGTTAAGGTGTTTACGAAGTCACTTGGAACAGCAAAAAATGTTTGGGTGGTATCTCCTTTGTGAAACGCGGCAGCACCGACATTCGGTTTATCGTCGGTGCGTGGCAGGTATACAGGGTCTCGGGGGCGTTTCACAAAGGAGAAGCCGCCCAAGCATTTTTTGCTGTTCCAAGTGACTTTGTAAACACTATACATTGCAAGTATATTTTAACGTATAGTTAAATACCCAGTTAAATACTTTGAGGAACATGTGTTCAAACTGCGGAAACTGCCAGATTTTGAAGAAACTGGAAGGTCCTTAAGCGGACGAAGAAGAGTGGCAATAGCGCTATAGATGTTGGCTGGCCAATATTCAAATTAGGCTCCCTCTAGAGATGTTAACTCTGTGCAGTGAATTCTCGGAAATGGTCCACTCATATTGCCAGCTACTATGAATGGCCCTAGATTTCTAGAGTTCTTGGAAACCGACTTGCTGGACGCCATTATGGAAATACTGCTGGCATATAGATCAAGGATGATTCTCCAACTGGACGGAGCTCCGGTACCCTTCGCTGCAAATGTACGCAGCCCTTTGAAGGCCGATTCACACATACGGTACTGCGCATCGACTGTGTCATGACCGCGCATCGGCTGTGCTGTGTTGTGTATATTCACACCAGCTATGTCGTGTCCGTACTGTCCGTTTGTTGGCGGTATGGATCGAAGAGAGGAGGACGTAATCATAGCGTGCGGAACGTACCTAGTATTGATGGAAGAGGCACAAAAAAAAAGGAGACAGATTTGGGTTAATCGTTTGTGGAGAGCTAGGTAGGAAGAAGGAGAATTTCACACGGCATTTGCTCGACTCAAAGATGATCCAGAACAATTTGTTCGATAGTTTCGTATGAATTTCTTCAAATTTGACAATCTGTTGAAACTTGTGAAACCGCACATACAAAAGCAGACCATTGTTTTACGCCGGTTCAGGACTCTTCTATAGTACGAGCGGAGCAAAGCCCACTTATTTTTACACTCTTCGGACGCTGAGTTCAATTTATTCGCAATTTCTCTCCAAATATTGTCTTCTATCAGATTATTGTCAGAATCTTTATGTTTTAGATCGTATAAACATTCATGCTCTTGCACATAGATAATCAAATAATCTTCATTAACAGGCATGTTTCCGCCTATTAACCTCAACAAACGAATTTTCTTGAAATGCTAAGAACAGGGTGCTCTTGTACGAATTGTATAATGACAAATCGGGAATCGGGACACCCGAAAATCAACGAGCGCTGGCCGAATCATGACGGGCGCCCTGTGGTCGCCTTTCAATAGTTCACGCTACGGCGGTTGTGCACGTGCCATGCTCCTACCGTGTCGGACCGTAACCTTGAGCAATCACTTTCAGAGCGGTCGGAAGCAGCACAGTTGGAGCACAGTCTGCGCCTAGACCTATATGTCTGAATTAAAAACAGTAATTCAATACATTCCAATGGATGACCGATTCAGTTCAAATCAACACAGAATCGGCCTTAAATGAACGATATTCTTTATGGTGTTACCATTATTGGGTTACACTTTTCTGCATTATTTTTGTGATCGAATAACAATGCTATATGTGGCTTTCAGCACCGATGCTTCGCCAAGGTCTACCGCCACACTGCCTTCCTCCAATGACCATGACCTCAAGCCGTGGAGGTTCCGTTTTACGCCAGAGACCCATCCCTTCTAGAGGCGGTCAACTTGAGGTAGGGTAAACATCTTACATGGATATTATAATATGTAGCGTCTGAATGTAAGTTTTGAGGATTAGTTTTCATTTTTTAATGTGTTAAGAGTTTAATGTCGTTTGATTTTGTTTCATTACCTCAAGTATATGGATTTTACTAATGTGAGTATTCAAACAAGGAATCCTGTATCATTTTTTATGAACCTATTGAAAAACGTCACGTATGAGAATTATATTATCTTTAAAGAACGTAGCGTTTTACTTATATGTATTGCCGCAGAAAGTAGCGGCGTTGCCGCAAGATCATACATACGAAATAAGGAAACAAATTCCCTGGTTTTACAAATCGTCAATACTTAGAATACTTATACTGTATTCACAGCCAAGCTAGACCAAATGAAAACAAGCCCGCGTGCGTGATCGGCTCGTGTCGGTGGGGTCCCTAATAGTTCAGTACATTATGTGTAAATTGTGTGTTATAATTTGGCAAGTCAAAATCTCCAAGGCTGACTGGAAAGTAGATCCAAATATGCAATGTCAAGTGTTCATTGCCTAATAATCATTTCAAACTGGCAACTGGCTACTTTTGAGTTGCAATGGGCTCATAGAGCAACTATTTTAAATAGTCATATAAAATTTCATAATTGCACTAGACTATAGCTGGCACGTTCGCAGACGTTAGCGGACAGTAACCACGCGAATGTTGCATGCGACTGTTTATGTGAAGTCTATGTTGGGATTGAATATACTGTAGCAAATGCAGGGTGGATGCTACTACAACTTCCAGGTCGTCAATAGCAAAGCAAAGCGCGACTGCGAATGTGAAAATACGTTGTTCGCTTTTCAAGTACGATGTGCGAATGCATTCGCGAATGACGAGGCGGAACGCGAGTGCGAATGTGTAAATGCAGTGTAAAAAAAAATATTTTCACCAGTTTTTAAGACCAAAGAGCCGGTGGCAGAGCAGGGACATCTCAAACTGGTGAAGTTAGTTAGATATAACTAAAAACAAAATTAGCTATAGCTGGGAAGCGGCAAAAGATATATTAAAGCGAAGTGTACTCTTTAAACTGAATTGCAAGCTTTCGGAGAACTATGCCTCCATCATCAGGGCTGAAATATTGAATTAACATAAGCAACAGGTAAGCAAAAAATGGAGTTTATACTTACAAAGTTTGTTGAGATTGTTGGTATGTAGTTTTTCACACACACAGATTAGCAATGTGAAAAACTACAAAAAAAAACTACATAACACCAACAGATTAGCTTTGCTTGATGTTTCTCCCTTTTAAACCAACAGTTGTTACCAACAACAAGTTTGCCATAATTTAATTAATTAAGAAATGATAAAATTTAAACAAGTAAAATAATTTATTTGTTCCTGATAACTATTTTTGTACCACTTAGTTTCTCGTCCATCACCACATTTATAAAAAATCATATAAGTTTTCAAATAATATTAATTCAAAAGTTTATTACAAGTAATATCTTTATCTGTGGTTGGTATTATGTTTCCTGGACTATACAGAAACATTGACACCTGTTTCGAATTATAATTGAAACTTCTGAAATGACATTTGATTGACGTTCCTCACTCCAGGTACTTCATAACCTCGCTTCCTGCCTGGGCTGGAAAAGTCTTCATTGTGGTACCAGTCCTCGAACGTAACAGATATCTGATTCTATTTTATCAATCTATAGATTTTTTTAACCTAAATGTCGTGTGTGATGAACTAATTGACGAGGATATTATTTAATATCATAATATTTTTAAAGAATTTTTGTGCGAGTCTAACCAATATGTTCCATTACGTATTTTCTAACCTAAGCAACAATCTCAACAAACTTTGTAAGTATAAACTCCATTTTTTGCTAACCTGTTGCTTATGTTAATTCAATATTTCAGCCCTGATGATGGAGGCATAGTTCTCCGAAAGCTTGGAATTCAGTTTAAAGAGTACACTTCGCTTTAATATATCTTTTGCCGCTTCCCAGCTATAGCTAATTTTGTTTCCTAACAAAGTCGGCAAACGACTTAGGCTTGCCTATATAACTAAAAATATGTCATATGAAATAACAATCCTCCATCGCTACTGGCAGTGAGAATTAATTATTTTCTCATTATTATTTTAGTATTAGTTAAGTATTGTTTTTGTATTCCAATTCTCATTCTATTAGCGGCTACATGCTACTCAGTGTTATATTAGTAGCATGTTTTTTTAAGTAAATAAGGAAATCCCTTATGCCCTCCCAACACACACCGCACACGGGTACAAAGTATTAAAAAAAATTACAACGAAAATTTGTATATGTGAAAACCCATTACAGATCAACATATCAGCTAAACCTTCAAAACTGGTCAAAAATCTTTTTTAAATAAAAAATTTAAATAAAAAGCGAAAGTACCTACCCAGCCTCGAACTTGCAACCTCTTGCACGGAAGGCATGTCTACTATCACTGCGCCAAACTGCCTGTAGAACGTTTTGCTGAACTTCGCATATAAGCCGATTAGGGACGCGAACATGGAAGGCAATTTTAACAGCGCATACATAGAAAATTGCTGGTTCCGGTAGTGGTTTTTTTGTTTTTATATAAAATAAAAAAAATCATAATGCTCCTACTGATAATCATTTCCTAATTATTCCTTTGTTTCAACTTGTATTACGTGAAAATTGAGCTTTTGTCGTATGCTGCTAAATTGCTTCAATACCGCGACTTGAAAGTTGACAAGGCAACAACGCATTGCTGATGTATGGCGCCCATCGCACCGATTGGCTAAATTTAAATTCCTTTCTTGAAACTTTAAAATGGAATTATTAGTAAACAAAACGATGCAGAGAGTAACGAAATGCAACCCATTTTTGTATATGTTACGGTTAAAGTGTTTACTTTGATAGTTTATATACTATCCAGCTAGTATATAAACCATCCAAATGTCTCGTTATTTTATGGAAAATTATATTGCTAGTAAAATAGCTATGAATATTGGTTGGTTTGTATACTATCCAGCTAGTTTATAAACTATACAAGATATGCCGCTAAAGTATATACCACAAAGTTATCACACATATTAACCAGTGTTTCTGGTTAGTTTACAAACTATCCACATGATTTGGATAAGGTATACACCTAATATCTCTAGTAATACATAATAACCAACACGTTGGTTAGTATGTAAAGTAACTAATTTTCTTTGGTCAATTTAACAGAAAATTGAGGTTATGTTTATGGTAAGTGCAAGTGTGACGTGTTGGTATTGTTTACTGTCATGCCTTGTGAAATTTGTTTAAGAACAGATATTTAGTTACCAAAAATTGATCAGCAACAGCAATTTGAAAAGTTACTATTAACGAGGAAAAGTCCCAACATTCAAAATTAATGAACGACAGTAATGTATTTCTGCAACATATAAAGAGAATACGCAAACAATGACCTAACACTAATAACAAGATTGATTATCATGTAATGAATACTTCTGATTTACAGAGAATCGAATCATCTTATGTAATATTATATAAAAGATCTAGCAAGATTATTTCACGTTTGAGTGTAACCTATAATGCCATTAGAGCTGCCCAGGGTCTAGAGATTTATTTTATATGAATATTTTGTTACACACATAGTATTTCCGTTTGTTTTACTTATTTTTAGGTAATTATAGCTATTGTATGTTGTATATATGAATAAACTTTACTATTGTTTAAAAATTGTTTTTCTAAACTAAAGTAACCAAAGAGGATTGGTTAGTTTACATACTAACCAACGAGTTGGATATCATGTAGTACTAGAGATATTAGGTCCATATTTTATCCAAATGATGTGGATAGTTTGTAAACTGACCAGAAACACTGGTTAATATGTGTGATCTTTGTGGTATAATACTTTAGCGGCATATCCTGTATAGTTTATAAACTAGCGGGATAGTATACAAACCAACCAATATTAATAGCTATTTTAGTAGAGATATGATTTTCCATCAAAATAACGAGACATTTGGATAGGTTGTACACTATTTAGCTAGTATATAAACTATCAAAGTAAACACTTTACCCGTAACATATACACTAACAAGTTATAATGATTTGATAATTGTTTTTAAACCCATGATGCTAGTCCATTTCGATTTTTATCTCGGCGCAAGTCGCTCCGCTTGTCTGGACGCTTAACGTTGCCGGAACGTCTCTGCTGTTTGACTCAATTCCAACTCGCTACTCGCGTCGCTCACCTCGTCGCTCTTTGTTTTTATCGGCGATTGTAAATTGCAGCGATGGACAAGTATTCTTAATCCGGGATATGTAAATTGCAGCGGCTGGTTATTTTTCCATTTCAGGTAAACATGTAAATTGCAGCGGACGACCCTCTGTTAGGGATAGGAGTTTTTATAACAGCCATCCCTGATTGTTTATTTTTGAGAGTCTTTGATAAATACTCAAACAGACACATACATTAAAATGAATAGTGTCAGAATAAAACACGCTCCAAATGCAACAACTAAAAAGAAGCAAGATTTTTTGAATCTTAGAATAGGTTTATTACTCAATGAAAATAGGATAAGTGGATTAGAATATAAAAAAGTGTCTGTCATTTTTATGGTGAGAACCTTAGTTAGTAATTATGGTTTTTTATGTATATATTGATCTAAGACGATTTACGAAGATGTTTGTACATAATGTTATGTATTATTAACAATTAACAATTTAGAAAAGTATAATTTTCTTTCAATGTCAATAGTTTTTGTTTTATTATTAACTGCTCTAACAAAAGGATTTATTAGTTTCAGTCTAAACAAAACCGCGCATTGGGTATATTATCACCTTCCGAAAATTGCAAAAAAATATCAAAATTGTCACAATAATTGTTGATATTGTCGAAATTGCCTAAAATAATGGAAATATGTATCAAGAAATTAACTTTTCTAGTTAAGTTCTAGTTAGTTAAGTAGAGAATTCTCTATAACAATAAGTGCGAATAAAATTTTGGGTTTGTAATTTAAAAAAGGCATTGTGATGTCATATAGTTTTCAAGATCACTAACAGAAGTAGGTAAGTAAATGCCACTAAATTGTTCCTTTAGATAAAAATTAACTTGACCTGTCACATAATATTATTTTTATATAATATTTTGCTATACAAATCCAAATTAATTTTTAGAATACCTCCAAACAGGTAGACAACGCCGATAAGGGACCCTCGCTGCAATTTACAACACCTTTTATGGTCACCTTTGTGATTTATAGGATTATACCCTAACCGCGGCTGCAATTTGTATCCGCCCGTTTTTACCCTCACTCGATACACTATATTTACCTGTAATACCGGGATTTTGTCAGGTGGCCGGCGTAGTGGTGGGTTCTTGGGGCGCCAACTACAGCTTCCAGTCGAGCATGACCCGCCAGATCCTGCCGGCGGGCGCATCGTTCGCGCCGCAAGGCCGCGGTCGCGGAGGCGGCTACCACCACAACAGCTACGGGGGCGGTGGCGGGGGCGGCAGAGGACGAGGCGGAGGCGGGCAGAACAGGAACAAGGGCCCGCCCACCTACCCCGTTCATAACGCCAGGAGAAATCAGGTGGGTCGTTGTTCTGTCACTACGCTGATTAAGGCCCGGTTGTACAGTCTCAGTTCAAGCACAGTTCCACGTTAAACTCGGTTCAAATATGGAAGTCCAGTTGTACAGGGTCAGTTCAACTCTAAGCTCGGTTCACTAACTTATATTTTTAAGCTTCAGCTGAGCGCTCGAATTTGGGCGCTTAAACCGAGTTCTAAGGACCTAATGTGTCGTAACCAGCCTCAAATTCCGGACATGTCCGGGATTTTCCGGACGGATGGTCACCCTAGTCGTAACCTAATTTAATAATTTGATTCAGATAAAATTTTGCAAAGTCATTTGTTGTAAATTAAAGTACGTACTGGCTCAGCAGCTCAGAAAATCTCCTGGAACTAACAAATGATGGAGACTTCGATGAAGCAGTAGAAATATTAAGAAACGCAAGAAGGCGTCAAAAGAAATACAGAGATAGAGTTGATCATTAATTTTTTGGTGTGGAATGACGATGAATTCATTCAAAAGTTTCGACTTTCTAAACAAGGTGTTCGATTTGTTATAAACCAGGTTAAAGCACAAATAAAGTCTCCATCAGAATGGCGAGTACTTTTTTGTTTATGTAATGAATCAAAAGTATTTTGTAATCCTATTGTTTTTCAGGAATTGTGCTATAACTGCTAAACAAATGGTTCTTGTCACATTGAGGCGACTGAAAACTTTCTTTGAATCGTTTTATACGTATCTTTACCTGAAAAACTATTGTTTATTACAATTACCATCAACCCATAACCAGTAAAACAGCATTAAAACAACTAATTTTTGACAGAACAGACCAACTCCGCATGCGTTAATGTTACCAACCTAACTACTTCTTTCTTGAACCTGGTTTTGTAGAACTGGGATTATAAATAGGCCGTACAACGGAAATGAATTTTTGAACCAAGTTCATCATTCAGCATAGTTTAATAGAACTGTGGCTTAAACTGAGACTGTACAACCGGGCCTAAGTGTAAAGCATCGTTCTCAGAGCAGCGTGGTGTCGCCAGTGACACTTCAGTAACCAATAGTATGTCGAGAATAGACTTCCCCTATTCCTTCACCACTGTGTCGCCAGCGACAGCTTGTGTAGTTGGCTATTTTCAACTTCACTATCCGTCAAAGGACAGAAATGTCATCACGTTGTCATCTGTTGTCGCTGGCGACACATTCCAAATTTCGCAACACGGATGTGAAAAGAGTAGAGAAGTGTAGCCGCGACAGTTCGAAGCTCTGAGAACGCGGCTTTAAGGTAGCATGTGTCTGGATAGCCTTCTATTTGTTGATGAAGCTTCGCTTTTGTATGTTGTAATTCTTTGTACAGGGTGACCGACGGGAACCGGACGTTTTTCAAATGGTTAGTATAACGCCGCTAGCGGAGGTAGGGAGGGGATTCAGGTATCAGTCGCCTTGCTGTATAATGCCATGGAGCAGTGGACCGTAGAGCACCGTATGTTCGCTTATGACGCGTATGTTAAAAATGCTAAGGCGGTCACGGCCGCGCAGCGACTCTTCCGCGTTCATTTTAATCTTGGACGCCACGATATTATTCCAAGCCGCAATACCATTCTCAGTTAGGTTAACAGTCTGAGAGCAACAGGAATGATTGTGAAGAAAAATTCATCTGGTCCCACGAAAACTGCGAGGACGCCAGAAAACGTCGAGCGGGTGAGACAAGCGCTTACTCGGAGCCCTCAACGGTCTGCTCGAAGACACGCGCGTGAATTAAACTTAAGTCGTGGATCAGTGCGCATGATATTGAAAAAATATTTAGCGTGTCATCCTTACAAGATGTGTATTGTTCAGCAGCGTAAGCCAACAGATTGTGAGCAACGAGAAGACTTCGTCATTCGAATTCACATGCTGCTTGGAGACCATGAAAGTGCAGTAATCGTCATGAGTGATGAAGCTCATTTTCATTTAAGCGGAGAGACAAACAAACAAAATTTCCGATACTGGTCTCCAGGTGGCTTTTTCTTCACAATCATTCCTATTGTTGTCAGACCGTTAACCCATCTGAGAATGGTATTGCGGCTTGGAATAATATCGTGGCGTCCAAGATTAAAATGAACGCGGAACAGTCGCTGCGCGGCCGTGACCGACTCAGCATTTTTAGCATACGCGTCATAAGCGAACATACGGTGCTCTACGGTCCACTGCTCCATAGCTACGAAAATGGCATTATACAGCAAGGCGACTGATACCTGAATCCCTTCCCTAACACCGCTAACGGCGTTATACTGACCATTTAAAAAACGTCGGGTTCCCGTCGGTCACCCTATATAACACAGTCAAACGTTCGTTCACGAAAGTGTTTATTTGATTTTAGTGCAAGAGCTTTAAATCATATAGGTATCTACCCTAAAAAAATCAGCACCTATTATCGATAATTTTAGAAAGTTATTAATGATTAAAAATCAGAATTTTAACATGGAATCTTATGAGAGAGTAGCGATTTTTTGTATTTAAAGGTAAAATAAACATATTTTAAGATTAGACAAAAATTCTATAACCTTTAGAAATATTCTTTGGAATATATACAGGGTGTCCACGACGATTAAGACAAGCAATATATCGGAACTGGACAGTGGTAGCAAATTATAATTTTGGGGGTTTAAATTTGATGCAAATATAGTATCTTTTCTTATTATTGTGTCACCCAATGAGGTATTTGTTTTTGGTCACGTGACGTCCGATTCAAAATTTTTAATGGGACACCCTGTATATTTGTGACTTTTTTTGTTCCTCCCGATAAAACAATTGCAACAAACTAGCACACTTGGGGTCCAAAGTGATTAATTCAAGACCTACAGGTACTTACATGATGGTACCCCTACCATTGATTATAACATGTACCCCTACAGTTAAATTACTCTGGTAGTGGTACAGTCCTTTAAGTACCTGTAGTTCTTGAATTAATCACTTTAGACCCCAAGTGTGCTAGTTTGTTGCAATTGTTTTATCGGGAGGAACACAAAAAGTCACAAATATACAGGGTGTCTTATTAAAAATTTTGAATCGGACGTCACGTGACCAAAAACAAATACCTCATTGGGTGACAGAATAATAAGAAAAGATACTATATTTGCTCTAATTTACACCCCCAAAATTATAATTCGCTACTACTACCCAATTCCGATATGTTGCTTGTCTTAATCGGTCGATAACTCCACTACTATAAAAGATTGCAATAAAAGTTGTATATAAAAGTTGTAGCTAAGGATACGCTCCTTGCTCGGATAACATTTTTAATTATACAGTGTGATCCGTAACTACGTGGTAATGCAAACATAATTTTTTCCAAATGAGACACCCTATATATTATTCCATATTTAGATTCTACTAGCAATTCCTCTTCTTAAAATGCAAGGTACTGTAACATTATACAGGGTGTTTCAAAAGTTATCATTTTATATCCAAATCGCTGTTAAATGAACGTGCTGTATATCAAAAAGTAATGAATCAAAAATTATTTTGTTCACATCGAAAGATAAAAAATATCCTTTAGTTCGTTAGTTAGTTTTTGCACGTTAGTGTTTTATGTTATTAAAACTGAATTGTTTACTGTAATATTAATCACAATTTTCTTATTTCTTATAGGGAAACAAAAAACGTAACAATAACAAATCTAACAAAGGGCAAAAACAGCAGGGCCATGCTTTAACTGTAAAAACGGATAAGGGGTATGTAATGTTCTGCTTCTTTTATTTAATAGTGGCTTTATTTTATGCGCTTGATTAAGCTTAAATCTAAGGTAGTATTTCTAAAATCAGTCTGGCATGTGGAATATGTTCTTTTTGTTCCAGATCGATTTGGGAAAGAGTCAATTTCAAAGTTGAACACTTCAACACACTAACAGAAAGGGTAGTTTTCTCAGAATACAGATACTAGTAGAGCGGGTCTCTAGGTCTCTTGTTGTTAGTGTTTCTTTATGATATTGGTTTTCAAATGTATATTTAAGTTTCGTTTTTATGTTCTAAACACCCTTTCTGTTGTAATTGAAGTATTTACTCAATATACGAGGTTTGCTCTATACCTCCGTCAAGCCACCAGTACGCAGACAGCTGTTTCACGCTTATTAGAGCAATCCTCGTATATCGGCTTTCATACGCAGCAGCGTATAGAACCCGCGCTCTCTGGTGGCCAAGCGGATGCGCCTTGGCGTTCCACCAAGAAATTACTGCTATTCAGCAGCGATTTCCTTGGTTTGCCGTTACCTTCGGGTACCAGATGGCGCACCGGCAGAACCTTTCTGTCACCCGCTATTTACTCAATAGTTACATTGAACATGAAAAAGAAAAAACTACACAGTAGATATGCGAAGCCCTAAAAGACGGCAACATTGTGACTCAGAAAAACAATCCTACAGCATAAGTTAGTAGCACTATGTGTTTCAAGTTCTGTATGTATAACTTGGCAACGCCGCAAACGCGAAAAAAAAAGATTACCAAGGCGGGATAGGGTATTAGTATATATTTCGATTTAAAGTAAAATATACAGGGTGTTACATTTAAAAAACAAAGTAAAATGACCTTCAAATTGCAGTAATTTAAAATTCTGCCAAAAACACCGTGTAGATACAAATTGCTGGTAACATCCAAAATAATATCCACTTAATATTCAAGTAACTCTCTGTATAATATTACTGAGAAAAGTTGAAGGAATATATCAATTTGGACGTATTACTTGCGACCTTGTAAATCCGGAAATTAATAGAAAATAAATTATAACTTGGCAACGTCGCAACCGATCTCAAAAATATTTTAGGGTTGAATAGAGATCAATGATGGAAACTGGAAGAATTTAAGAAAAAGTTATAGTTCGATATAAAAAAAATCAAGTTGATCACTATCCTACTTTCCCGCAACACCCTGTATATTTCAAAATATTTTTAGAATATGCGTCTTAGGTAACCAAATAACTTTTGTATTTGACATTTTCTTCTATCAGGTATACCTTGCGAGATATCGAAGAATTACACACTAACTGGACACCCTGTATAAGGCAGTCCATTGAAAGACTGAACACTCTGTGTATGAAAATTTGGCATGGCATTTTTGACTGACATCCGCGCCATCTATTCGGGTTGCGTGTGTCACTACAATGCATTCACGAATCGATTACAGAAAACTGTAGATATTCACGACCTAGGTCAATCTAAAAAGTTTGGTGTAGGCGACCGACGATAGGTGGGGTAGGTTACGAAAGAGCGGGCTTTTTGAAATACCATATAAGCTTAATGATTCGCACCCCGAGCTTATTCAGCCTCCAGACAACGTGGTAACTTGTCATAACAATTTACCTTACGCATTCATTACCTGTTTTGAAAATTGACCTGATTAAAAAAGTTAAGGCGTTAATTAAAAAAATGGAATTGTCAAGTGGCATAATAATAAATAAAACTATGGCATTGTCCACAGCACATACTCCATTTTTTTAAATTAGTGTTTTAACCTTTTTAATCAGTTCAGTTTTGAAAATAGGTAATCAAAGAGTTAGGTAAATTTTTGTGACAAGCTACCACGTTATACAGGACATTCAACTGATTATGTAGGAATGGGAATATATTAGATATTACTGTAATAAAGCAAAACAAACCCTTTTGTAATTTATTTCAATACGACAATTGCTTAAATAAAGTCAGCTACACAAGGTACAAAAACAATTCATACAAAAGTAAAGCATGATTTATTCACTAGAATCACTATTTCATGATAATTACAATCTTTTGATGGCATATAATTTGAAGAGTAAACAGGTAATATTCCTTAACTATTCATATTGATGCAGGCAAGATGTTTGTATATTTGTAGGTTTGGGTTGCCAATCCGTTCTAACTAGCGTCTCTGTATACGCTGAGCAGATGGGATTATAATATCTGAAATAAAAAAAATGTATTTTTAGACTATCGGACCTCACCTTCAATGCAACGGTTTGCCAAAGAGAGGGAATGCTATGCTGCACACCTTTATGGCAGCGTATGTAATTGTGAACAGTAATACAAGTTATATGAGTATGAGTAGTAGTGTTTAGTAATGCATTCAAATGATATATGTATATTTCATGTAGAAATGATCAATCTTGTATTAATTTTGCATCAAAATTCACAATACAAAAATGAGGTGAGCGGTATAAATCAAACAAATCACTTACCTTCGCGCATCCGCATTCTTGCAATTTGGCGCAGGACAACGGCGTAAATACTTAGAACCCATTCCTAAATACATATAGACAACAATAGGCAGACAAAAATCTCAAAAGTAGTGCAAAATTGCAAAAAGACGCCAATCGACATAAGCGAGCAACGACAATGTCAGTTACGACAATGGCTGTCAAAATGACGTTAGGCGTCACAATTGGGCCACTTCTATTGATGCATCTAGGAATCTGTTTGAAACAGAGTTGGCTGATCAATAATTCACGCAACCCCGCTAGGTGTGCCAGGTGGCTAGTGCTAACCCCGCTACACAGGGTCCTCATTTGAGTTTCACACCCCTGTTAATAGCTACTTGACATTTCAGAGACGTGCCAGTGAATGATGTGATTATCTCAGAGGACGGCTCCACAAGCACTGGCGGCAAGAAGGAGGGAGGCAAAAAAGAAGACTGCAACAAACCCATAGAGCATAAGGGCCAAGGGGACGCCCCCTGTCATGTTGCCGAAACTGCGGTGGCGTCTAATTAGACGGTGAATGAAAAAGAAAAATTCCAGTCAAGTATTAAAACGCATATTTTATATGCATGCGTATATTAATGGTGTAGTGCAAGACGTTCAGTGCAACCTTTATATTTTAGTTTATGCTAGGAATTTCTGTTATATGTATGTATATACGCGATGATATAAGGTGCGGATTGAAATTAGCGGTGAAGTTAAAACAGGTTGGATTTTGAATTATTATATACTAGTTGCAGACATTTTTGTCTGCATTAATTTTTCAGTACCAAATAGATCTGTATGCCATGAAAAAATCCCAACTATTAAGTCCTTTCATACAGCTTTCACACCAAGTACCTAATACTGCAGGTATGACGTACTAGAAAATATTGCTGCTTCTACAGTCTCTAGCCAATCCATTAGATACATAGATACATAGAAAGTAAGCTAAATGTCTCAATATATCCTGAATAAGGAATAATTTAGCATCTAACGAATTGGCCAGGGTATTTGGAATTTTATCAACTTTGTTGTGTACCTTTCTGAATTGCATCTAAATACTTGGAATAAACTACAACTTTAGGTTGAAATCAAATATTTTCGTGATCATTTTTTAGCAATTATGTCATTATAAGTTGTTCATTTGTTAGGCTCTTAGAGATACACATTTTCAAAGATCATGATGTAACAATATTTCATAATAGACTAAGTTTGGAACCTAATGAATGTTTGTCGCTTCTACAGCGCTGTTTAATATACTTCTGACTGATTTCTATCCGCTCCAAATGAGGAAATTAACGATTGGGGGTGGTCAAGGACATCAGTAGTGTCAAGTGCAAGTACTTTTCGACCATTCCCTAAGTATATATTACAAGACGTGCTAGCTAGTGACCGATTTTTATCTCTCGTTAGCTCGACAACGATAATCCAAGGATAGTTCAGTAGAATTTACATGTAACAAGTAAATACCAATAGCTGATGTAAGTTTCTCATTTTCGATATACTGGTTGTTCTCAGCGTGCAGAAATTGTTTGAAAACGAATGGAATATAGAGTTTCAAAGTGGTGATCAACTAACGTTCAATTTGGCCAATAAGTTTATTCTTGCTTAAACTGAAAACTATCCATTGATTTTGAGCCTTTGTATTATGAGAACATTTGAAGAGCGGGCTTAGTGTAACATTCAGCACTCTACTTCACAAATACAAAAAATATTAACTTCTGTAATAATACTCAACGTATTTAGACGGGCTCATACGACTCTCAGATCTTTTTCAAGCCTAAACTATTACAGTTGTTTTAATTATATGAGTGCTTACTATTTTCACTTTCTAAACGATACCAAAATGGTACTTATTTAGTGCAACCAGTCATGGTTCAGTTTGGGGAGAAAAATAGTCTCGCATATTCTCCGAAGTGAATCAGTTCTCATACAGGGTGACCGACGGGAACCGGACGTTTTTCAAATAGTTAGTATAACGTCGCTAGCGGTGGTAGGGAGGGGATTCAGGTATCAGTCGCCTTGCTGTATAATGCCATTTTAGTAGTTATGGAGCAGTGGACCGTAGAGTACCGTATGTTCGCTTATGACGCGTATGTTAAAAATGCTGAGTCGGTCACGGCCGCGCAGCGACTGTTCCGCGTTCATTTTAATCTTGGACGCCACGATATTATTCCAAGCCGCAATACCATTCTCAGATGGGTTAACAGTCTGAGAACAACAGGAATTATTGTGAAGAAAAAGCCATCTGGAGACCAGTATCGGAAATTTTGTTTGTTTATCTCTCCACTTGAATGAAAATGAGCTTCATCACTCATGACGATTACTGCACTCTCATGGTCTCCAAGCAGCATTTGAATTCGAACAGCGAGGTCTTCTCGTTGCTCATAATCTGTTGGCTCAAGCTGCTGAACAATACACATCTTGTAAGGATGAAACGCTAAATCTTGTTTCAATATTATGCGCACTGATTCACGACTTAAGTTTAATTCACGCGCGTGTCTTCGTGCAGACCGTTGAGGGCTCCGAGTAAGCGCTTGTCTCACCCGCTTGACGTTTTCTGGTGTCCTCGCAGTCTTCGTGGGACCAGCTGGCTTTTTCTTCACAATCATTCCTGTTGTTCTCAGACTGTTAACCCACCTGAGAATGGTATTGCGGCTTGGAATAATATCGTGGCGTCCAAGATTAAAATGAACGCGGAACAGTCGCTGCGCGGCCGTGACCGACTCAGCATTTTTAACATACGCGTCATAAGCGAACATACGGTGCCCTACGGTCCACTGCTCCATAGCTGCTAAAATGGCAAGGCGACTGATACCTGATTCCCCTCCCTACCACCGCTAGCGGCGTTATACTAACCATTTGAAAAACGTCCGGTTCCCGTCGGTCACCCTGTACAACACCTTTTGAGCGAGTTAGTTTGACGGCTAAAGTCAGGCCGAAGTCATTCTTTATTATGAGAAATTACGACAGCTTCTGATATTTTCTCCTATATTTAATATCCTATATCAGATTCTACTGAACTAAAAAAGCAGTGTTGGTGCCGAAAAAGGAAGATATACCCTTAGTTTTACTGAAGGGTCGGTCCTTAGTTTTATTACATGGTCGGACGGTTCGACACTGCTTCATGTAGCTGTGTTCAGCTGACTGATTGTTTGAGAGCATATTGTATATTTTTCTATGTTTGTTACAACTGTTATAATTATATTATGACTGAAAAGAGGGCGCTATGAGCGCTGCTGTGATCATATTTATGGTATTTATAAAAATAAAATCGTTAGAGATCTGTTGATGGTGATGATTGGGAGCGATGCGACTCGCATCGCGGACGATACGGATGGTTATAGGATGGTTCGCTATATAATATATACATTCGAAGATCTTTCGGTGTAATATTTCAAATCTTACTCAATAAACCGAATCAGCCACTTGCCTTTTTGTAATCGAAGCGACGAATGTCTTAGAAAGTTTTGTGAATCTATCCGGTAGGCATTCGTACAGTTGATGTGTATGTACTCATCTACTTAAAACTGATGGCATATAAATGGTTGGGAGCCTTGTAGTAGAAGATCCGAATATAAGACGACCTTCACCGAACTGGTTAATGGATGAAAAGCATTTTATATTAAATTTAATATGTTAAAAAACATATCGCGAGTGGGTTGGCTGAAAAATTTCAGTCCAGGATATGATTAATTAAATATTGAAAAATTAATTTTTTTAAACATTTCACTGGCTTGGTTAATAGACAAATCACAAACCATTCGAAAGTATGAAGCCCATAGAATATGCAAACGTTAGGTTGGCTACGTTTTTCCCGTCCCAACTATAGGGTAGGCAGGTATAAACAGGTATATCAATAATAGTAATTTGCACCGGTGTGGTTAATGTATGAAACTTATATCAAAATAAAGATAATTTTATTGTAAACACGTCGATATAGGGTTGTCTGCAAAAAATCAATCTGGAATTCCGATTGTCGAATTTCAAAGATCAAAATATTGCTGCCCGTGAATCAGAGAGGTCCGAGCGAACTATCTCGTGTATTAACAAAGGACGCAGCATAGCAGCTGCGTGTAGCTCGGCCATTGAATGAAAGAGAGTGCGCATGTCATGTGTCCGTGAAATTGAAAAGGATAGCGATACACTCTTAAAAGCTGTGCAATATTTTGGAGCACTAATAATTTATTAATATTTTTCGAGGTGAAATTAGTAAATTATTATGCACTTACCGTATTCTCATCAAGAAGGTTATTAAACTCTTCATTATATTTTTTCTCCAAAGCAGTCACTTTTTTTGTAGCACATGGTATGATAACCTACAAAATCGAGTGATGCATTGGTTAACTCAACGCCACTGTATTTAAAATTTCTCTTTTTACGAAAATTTAATTTCAACGAACAGTTTTTATATGTTTCATCGTTAAAATCAAGAACATCATCGTCCGAATTGCACAGAAAACACTTTTTAGCCATTTTTTATCACAATTTAATGTTTATAAATAACAACAATCAGTATAGTAGTAGTAGCACGCTTTTTCAATTTAGAAGAATGAGGCAAACTGTTCCAATACAATGATGCACAGCATTTACGAGTATATCGCCATCCTTTTCAATTTCACGGACACATGACATGCGCACTCTCTTTCATTCAATGGCCGAGCTACACGCAGCTGCTATGCTGCGTCCTTTGTTAATACACGAGATAGTTCGCTCGGACCTGTCTGGCGCACGTATTCACTGGCAGCAATATTTTGATCTTCGACAACCGGAATTCCAGACTGATTTTTTGCAGACAACCCTATATCGACGTGTTTGCAATAAAATTATCTTTATTTTGATATAAGTTTCATGCATTAACCACACCGGTGCAAATTACTATTCTTGACGTACCTGTTTATACCTGCCTACGCTATAGTTGGGACGGGAAAAACGTAGCCAACCTAACGTTTGCATATTCTATGGGCTTCATACTTTCGATTGGTATGTGATTTGTCTATTAGCCAAACCAGTGAAATGTTTAAAAAAAAATTAATTTTTCAATATTTAATCATATCCTGGACTGAAATTTTTTGGCCAACCCACTCGCGATATGTTTTTTAACATATTAAATTTGATATAAAATGGTTTTCATCCATTAACCAGTTCGGTGAAGGTCGTCTTATATTCGGGTCTTAGACTATTACTTTTTCTACAATTACTTTATAGACAAGCACGCTTTTAAGCGTTTTGCCGAATTTTGTGCAGCTGGATTAATAGGATATATTTATTACAAGTTTGTCAATTTTGAAAAGTCTTGAACAATTCAAAATTTGATGTAACAAAAATCTGCCGTAGTTTTTCATTAAATACATCAAGCGATTAAAGTTGGGTGTGTACTTTTGTTTTACTTAATATCTATTGCCATTTTTAATATTGCTGATCCACTCACCTCAGTTTTATGGATGCTTCCGGTTTTTGGTAATCCACATATTTAAGAATATTAGATTCACTGTACTTGAAAGGCATTGTGGCGCGTAAATGTCTTCACTGTAGTACAATGTACTAATCAGTGCAAAAATATTGCCCAATATGAAAAAGCACATACCGTGTAAATATACTTAACCTTTGTGTGAAATCTGGATTTTTTTTATTAAAGGATATCAATCGTTACTGACATTAGTTGTCGTGAAGTTAATAGAAAAAATGTAGATTTGAAAACGATTGTAAACCAAACGAAAAAAATTGTAAATGTTCAGATTTATGCTATTGCTCATAGGAGACAATATAGCTTTGAAGTCCACTGAACTTTATATGGAGCATTATGAATATGTCTTAACGGAACGTTTGTCCGCCAAACTTCATTCTTAAAGAAAAACTCAAAATGTATCAAGTGAATTTATAATTTATAAGCATATGGTATCGCTTACTGACCAAAATACCAAAAAATATTACGAAAACAAATTTTTGATAATTTTAAGTAGCTGTTTATTGCCGTATCTTACACGTAGTCCACGAAATACAAATGAACTTAGCTCACCACGGGTAGAAATATAGCAATTTCTTCCTCAAATGGTTGAAATTGTAGTTGTTTGTTCATACAATATATAATCTTATGTTGTAAAATTGTTGCTTTGTAATTTTTGTGGTAATCAGTCAACATTCGCATGTAATGTTTTTCTTCCAATTTTTGTTTTTAAGGAAGCTTTTTTTTAGTTTATAAGCGAATGTATTTTTTTTGCTTTTGGGAGGGTTTCCATATTTTTTGCCCTATTTAATATTTTTGAACTGTAATGTATTTAAAAGAGAACCCTCTTATTGTTTAAATAACCATTAATAATCTTATATAATAGTATAATCTAATGCTTAAACATATTTAGAGATATTTGGAAATGTAGCAAGTAAACATGTTTTCCTTTTTCCTTTAATTCTAATTCACTATATTCAAGATATTTAACATTGTAATTTCTGATATATATGTGTATTGGCTCTGTGGGTGGAAGGGCATCCAATATTATTAAAAAAAAATTATAGGTGGAGAGGCACTCATAGTGGAACACCTATTCAATTGGTAGAAGAAACAATATTGTTGAAAATGTAAGTACAGTGTCTCTCTTGCTGATTTGTTTTTATAGTTTGTTCTAAATGTATTTAGAGCAAAAATCGCTTAATACTCCATCAATGAACATATGCTAAAGTAAGAGAGAAATGTGAACTTAATATTTATCATGTTCATGTTCCTTCCCGATTACTGCATAAATATTTATACATTCCAGTTCTAATTTGTTTCAAGCTACACAAAAATTATTGTTCATCTCTAGATTCTTTAAATGCTAGGAGAGTAAACTATACGCGAGTAAACCAGCAAAAAATAATACAGTACAGGATTAGATGAGATATACCGGGTGTCCCAGAATTTTCTTGACCCGTGATATTTTCGTAACGAAAAACGGTTCAAGCAAGAACTGAGTAGTACTTTTGAAGGTACTATAGGGTCTATCATACCATGCATTCAAAACATTTTTTTTGTACGTCAGCCACTAAAACTCGCCCCCAACTTTTTTTTTCAAATAGCACCCCATAGGTTTTCCTACATAAATTATATCCCCATTTTATTTAAAATCTTGTGGTACCTTTAATTTTATATGCAAACTTTTTTTTTCGTAAAATCATAAGCATAAGACAAATGAAATAATTTGTTTGACGCCTGATATTTTTGTAACAAAAACGGATAAAAAAAGTAAGTGGGTTTTTCAAGGGTAGTAAATGACCTATGATTCCTTGCTTATGAACCATTTTTTTCTTACGTAAACCCCTGGAATCCACCCCTAGCTTGTTCTTTCAAATTCCAATCCACAATTTTGCGTGGAAAAATAAATCCTTTACTTGAATTTAATTATCGTAGTGCCTTACTTTTTGTGCCCCTACTGCAATTTATCGTTATTTTTTTTCGTTTAATTCATGAAATCGTAAGCATAAATTAATTAAAACACGTGTGAATTTTTTTTTAATTATCATGAATCAACTAATAAAAAAAATGTGACAACAAAACTAAGTGCAAAAAGGTTAAAAAGTTTTATGGCTACATCGGGCCAAGCCAACCCCATGTGCAGGGTGTGCCCCGCACACGGGCGCCAAAATTAACTATAAATTGCTGTAGGGGCATAAAAAGTAAGGCACTACGATAATTAAATTCAAGTAAAGAATTTATTTTTCAAGGCAAAATTGTGGATGGAAATTTGAAAGAACAAGCTAGGGGTGGATTCCAGGGGTTTAAGTAAGAAAAAAATGATTCATAAGCAAGGAATGATAGATCATTCACTACCCTTGAAAACCCCACTTACTTTTCTTTTTTATCCGTTTTTGTTACAAAAATATCAGGCGATCAACAAATTATCATTTCATTTGTCTTATGCTTATGATTTTACGGAAAAAATAACTTTGCATATAAAATTAAAGGTACCTCAAGATTTTAAATGAAATGGGGATATCATTTATGTAGGAAAAGCCTATGGGGTGCTATTTGAAAAAAAAAGTTGGGGGTGAGTTTTAGGGGTTGACGTACAAAAAAATGTTTTGAATGCATGGTATGATAGACCCTATAGTACCTTCAAAAGTACCACTCAGTTCTTGCTTGAACCGTTTTTCGTTACGAAAATATCACGTGTCAAGGAAATTCTGGGACACCCGGTATAGACAGATTTATTTTACTCAATAATATAAAATTTTCCAGTAGATGTTTCTAATAGAAAACTTTGCTTTATATGAAGCGGCTTACATTTTCAACAGTTTGTTTTTACACGACACTATAGTAGTTTCATTACAGCCTCTATTATTCTTAATTAGAAATAGTTGTCGTGATTTTGGAAAACTTGGGACAATATTGCTCCTGTGAACGTAACTATTCACCATATATTTTAATTTTTATTGAGCAAAGTTCAAAGTTATAATCGCTTAAATGCTGTTGTCTTGATGTTTATTCTGAAATCACCATGAATACAGTTTCACTCTTGTAATCCATTAAAAATAAATGAGAAATTGTTAAAATGGAAACAACTATTCAACTGTTACGCAGTTTTCGAAAGTGGGCAAACGAAACATTTAAATTTTGTAAATGTTAGCTGGAATGATGAAAAGTAAGTGAAGGTATTTCTGTGCAGTTGAAAGAGTTTGTTTGATATATAATATACAATTGAACCATTTACGATTGTTTCTTTTGCCTTTACCATCCTTTTCTCCATTTAACCAGTGGCGGCTCCTCATTAAAGGTCATTCGGTCAATGACCTCCCAATTATTTTTTTTTATGGTCAGCCTCCCGCTAGAGGTCGAGAACTATCGATATTCGGACCATCGATAGTTTTCGATATCATTAATAGAAAACATCTATATTTATCGATAGTATCCGATAGTCTTTCTACCAACATTTAGGTTTGTTTTTTAAGAATACTTTTGGTAATCCTCCGACAGTTATTGATTAGCATTTTTTTCCGAAGATCAAAAGAAAATACTAAATTATGTTAGGTCAGGCGTGATTAAATTTTAAATTAATTTTTTAACATGCAATCGCGGTTTATCGATAATTGTAAAATAGATAATATTTTTGACTAAAACTATTTTAGCTAGATTTTAAAAGACATTAAACAATTTTATGCAATTTTTGTTATTAATTGTTACTAAGCATATTTTGATGTTTTTGCTATCACAACTACTTTAACAAATTAAAGCGTTTAGGTTCTGATTCTATTGTTTCAATAACTGGATTTGAAATAAGGGTTTGAAAAACAATATGTGAAAAAAATGAAAAAAGCTGTATAGCTGTCCACTTGTGCAGTGTCCTGTTCCGTAGTTGTTAGTTGTAGCCACAAAACATCTACACTGATTCACTGATGAGTCATGGCCTGAGTTCAAAGTTTGAACACAGAAGTACAGAACAGTACCCAGAGGCACAGACACCAAAGTCTTCGTACGATAACACGGAACGTCAAATTTGATATAATAAGCAAGTTCTGTCAGTTCTGTGACTCAACACAACCAGAGAAACCGTTGTCTGGCTAATATCGCGAACTATCGATATTAACAAAAAAATATCGATGCTTTTCGATATCACATACTATCGATAACTATCGATAGTACTATCGATGGTTCTCGACCACTACCTCCCGCAAAGGCTGAGAGCCTATGGCGCTGTAGAAGTGCTGCGAGAGGATAAGTGTCGGTTCACGTTAGATTTGAAACGCTGCAGGTTGTAGCCATCTTGAAAGAATTCCCCCGGCCGCTGATTCCACAGCGTCCAAGTTCTCCAAAAGAAAGAATGCTGGAGGAGACTGGTTCGGGGAGTAAGGACCTCGACCTTGTAAGGATGAGCTCGCAGAGCTTCTCTAGTGTTCCTGGTTCGGACGGCCTTTGGTGTTATTATCTGGGGAGCTCACTCAAACATCGTCCGTGATAGAATCTGTAAAACAGGGATAGTTCAGCCACCCTCCTTCGATGTTCCAGGCTGTGGAGGTCCTTTGTGAGGTTAGGTGCATCGATTAATCTAATTGCTCTTTTCTGGATAGGGTCCAGAAGCTTTAGAGGGTGTTTCGGAGCCCATCTCCACACATGGGAGCAATACTCCAGCGATGGTCGGATCTGTGCCGTGTAGAGCAGCAGCAGTTGCTCTTGTGTATGACAACTTCCTACAGCGGAACAGAACTCCAAGCTTCTGGGATGCCGTTTTAGCAATGCTGACGACGTGGTCGTGCCAGGACATGTTATTGTTGATGTTGATTCCCAAAAGCTTGACGGAAGGTGAATCGACTATGGGGTGGCCCTCCATTTCCACGGTTGGTAAGCCATCGTGAGACGTAAGTGTTGTTGCCCGAGTTTTTTGTACGTTGAACTGTACTTTATTTGCTAATCCCCACTCGACAATTGTTTTGATATCTGCGTTGATCTGTGAGGCATGCTGCTGTCGCCGACGTACCGTCTCCTGGGATGATAGTGGCTTGCCTGGTTCCATGCACGACACTAACGTACTGTCATCTGCGAAGCTGTGTAGATTGGATTGGATGTTATTTCCAGCAGCTCTATTACGAAATCAAGATGATCATTCCACACCATATGAATGTTCAGATAAGACTGTAGCGGTGACCCCATTTTCTCCAAAAAAATATGGGCCAATGATGCCACGCCATATGTCACGCGTTGTTCTAATGTCTACCGCTCCATGATGGCAAGTGGCAAGTAAGAAAGTGAAATGGTTTGAGTCAAGGAATGGATTGTAATAAACCGCGCGCTCCTCCCTTTTCTAATATATGAGTACTACTCAAACCAAAAACACTTGGTTTGTTATGCCCCACCCTGTATAAGCAAAAATACCTACTCCAAGCGATTCAATGAAAATGATATGGATAAACTTGAAGAGATTTCCAAATTGTCGTAAAACAGTGGCGTATATACCCCCCCCCCCCCCCTCCCCCGAAACCAGCCACGCATTCAGTTTTGACGTCTGGAAGACGCTGAAGTTAGGATTATAATACGCCAATATATTATAACGTATGAAAATTTTTCCAATTGCCCCCCCCCCCCCGAAATCGATTTCTATATACGCCACTGTCATAAAAGTTTGGGTATTACCATAAATATTTACGAATCTCTACCATGCATTGAGTGAACCCTGGAGATACCAATCACTGACAATAGATCCACTGAAAGACTGGACACTCTGTGTATGAAAATTTGGCATGGCATTTTTGACTGACATCCGCGCCATCTATTCGGGTTGCGTGTGTCACTACAATGCATTCACGAATCGATTACAGGAAACTGTAGATATTCACGACCTAGGTCAATCTAAAAAGTTTGGTGTAGGTGACCGACGATAGGTGGGGTAGGTTACGAAAAGAGCGGGCTTTTTGAAATACGATATAAGCTTGTTCGGCCTCCAGACAACGTGGTAACTTGTCATAACAATTTACCTTACGCCTTCATTACCTGTTTTGAAAATGGACCTGATTAAAAAAATTAATTTAAAAAAATGGAATTGATAAGAGGCGTAATAATAAATAAAAATAATATTGTTCACGACACGTACTCCATTTTTTTTAATTAGTGTTTTAACTTTTCTAATCGGTGCAATTTTCAAAGCAGGTAATTAATGAGTTAGGTAAATTTTTGTGACAAGCTACCACGTTGTATAGGACATTCAACTGATTATGTAAGAATGGGAATATATTAGATAGTAATAAAGCAAAACAAACCCTTTTGTAATTTATTTCAATACGCCAATTGCTTAAATAATATCAGCTGCACAAGGTACAAAAACAATTCATATAAACGTAAAGCATGATTTATTCACTAGAATCACTATTTCATGATAATTACAGTCCTTTGATGGCATATAATTTGAAGAGTAAAGAGGTAATATTCCTTAACTATTCATATTGATGCAGGCAAGATGTTTGTATATTTGTAGGCTTGGGTTGCCAATCCGTTCTAACTAGCGTCTCTGTATACGCTGATCAGATGGGATTTAATGTCTGAAATAAAAAAATGTATTTTTAGACCATCGGACCTCACCTTCAGTGCAATGGTTTGCCAAAGAGAGGGAATGCTGCACACCTTTATGGCAGCGTATGTGATTGTGAACAGTAATACAAGTTATATGAGTATGAGTAGTAGTAGCATTCAAATGATATATGTATATTTCATGTAGAAATGATCAATCTTGAATTAATTTTGCATCAAAATTCACAATACAAAAATGAGGTGAGCGGTATAAATCAGGCAAATCACTTACCTTCGCGCATCCACATTCTTGCAATTTGGCGCAAGACAACGGCGTAAATATTTAGAACCCATTCCTAAATACATATAGACAACAATAGGCAGACAAAAATCTCAAAAGTAGTGCAAAATTGCAAAAAGACGCCAATCGACAAAAGCGAGCAACGACAATGTCAGTTACGACAATGGCTGTCAAAATGACGTTAGGCGTCACAATTGGGCCACTTCTATTGATGCATCTAGGAATCTGTTTGAAACAGAGTTGGCTGATCAATAGTTCACGCAACCCCGCTAGGTGTGCTAGGTGGCTAGCGCTAACGCCGCTACACAGGGTCCTCATTTGAGTTTCACACCCCTGATACCAATGTCAGATCGGAAAATTGCTGGCGATTCAACGGCGCGAGGTTGAATGGGAAATGGTTGCCGCTTAGCCTTAAGGCTTATTATGCACCAGCTTGCAGTGTCCTCAAAATTATTTTAATTTTTTTTTAATAGATTGTTCAAGCTTGTCACCTATTTCCCCTGCATGGGTTTTTATTATTTTTTTGTAGCTTTTTCTTAGATTTCCTTCTCACTTCAGGAGAATGTTTTTTCATGTTATTCAATATTTTGACATTGTATTTGAATGTATTGATAGAACCGGTAGATGAAAGTTTTGAAGGTAAAAACGATAGGCGGGTTTTGAATTGATACATCACTGAAATTAATGCCTTGAAACCCAAAAATCCCTCCTAACGTAAAATAAAGGGGCGTGGATACTATTTTTTGCATAAATCAGTTTCTGGAAGTTATCCTGTGGTAGTCTGTATAATCCATCGCGTTTTACTGTTCGAGAGTTGGTGAAAAGTTTACCTTCCAGCATGTTAAGCCTTTTTTGCTGGGCTGATGAAGCGCGAGGAGTCCTTATAGTTAATGTACCTGCAAATTTAAGCGGAAACAAAGTGAAACTGTAACCTCTCCAAACCTTGATCTGCTCTGACAGTCAGGCAGCCATCAAAGCACTGAGTGCTTGGGAAATAACGTCGGGGCTGGTCCTGGAGGGCTTTTTCGACATCTCAGCTTAACACAAGGTATCTCTGATGTGGGTATACCTGGGCACGCTGGGGTGAAGGGTAACGAAAAGGCGGATCATCGGGCCAGGATGGGATCCGGCTACAGTTTTGTGGGCCCGGAACCAGCCTTAGGACTATCTGCAAACTTGATTAGGAAAACAACTGGAGAGTGGATCCAGAATCAACACTCTCTGAGATGGAAAAACATCTCTGATCATCTCCGTCAAGCTCGGGAACTATTAGCAGGGCCTGCAGAGAGTATAGGACGATTTTGTCTCTCTCTGGATAGGAGTAACGTGAGATTGCTAGTAGGCCTATTAACGGGTCACAACACCTTCAGGCGTCACTTGTTCGTGATGAGGATGGTCAACGACCCAACGTGCACGTGGTGTGGTGAAGAGGAAGAATCCTCGGCATACATCTTGTGTCGCTGTGAAACCCTGGGTTATCACAGGCAGACTATGCCGGGCTCAAGAACCTTGGAACCAATAGAGATAAAACGGATAGGACCTAAGAATGTACTTGCCTTTGCCAAAAGGGTAGGTCTTAGGAACTAGCGCGGATAGAGGCGCAAAAGGGCTCATCGTGAGGCCTATGCACCAGCCACATTCCGTGCTGGATAGCCTCTGGTCCTTATTCATTCAAACCTTGAACAGACAATATTATAAATGCTCATAGGTACCTATATCATCGTCGCAACTAGAGGATTAATTTAATAAACAGGGCGTCTAGCGGTGCGGCGTCGGAGGAGAAGCCAAACGACGACGACGCTATGCATATAGCGACGCTCAAAAGAAGCCCCACGCAGACGACGTCGCGCCGCCCACGCTCATCAACCCCAAAACACGGAGATCGATAAATGAGACGGATTCTATGTATACATCCATGTACTTGTGACGATCTGCATATAATTCCCATAAGTTATGGTGTAATACATCCTTGAGTAAGAAAATCACATTAGGTGCATTGATGACAGACTATTGACTTATTAGTACGCACATCCTAAGTTAATAATAATAATAAATATTTATTTGCAGCAACAATATATAACAAACAATAAAATAGATCTATAGCATTTAAGTAAACAACTGCAAAAAGGACTGGTAGGCAGTCAGAGACTGATCAAAGTACCAGCCCCATAACATAATTATTCCCAAATTCACTTAAACCTAAGAAGAAAAGAAAAAAAACATCCAGGTGACTATCCCTTAATGACTTAATGAAAAATAAGAAAATGTTTAAATTTCACCTTTAATGTTGACACAGGCAGCATTTGAGGTTGACATAAATTCCCATATAGACATACATACTTAATTGAAAAAAAAGATATCGAGGTGACAGTTACTTAGTGAGAAATAGAAAATGTTTAAATTTGACTTTAAGTATAGACACAGGCAAGGATTTGAGGTCTGTGGGGACTTGATTGTACAACTTATATACCGGGTGTCCCAGAATTTCCTTGACACGGGATATTTTCGTAACGAAAAACGGTTCAAGCAAGAACTGAGTGGTACTTTTGAAGGTACTATAGGGTCTATCATACCATGCATTCAAAACATTGTTTTTGTAAGTCAACCCCTAAAACTCACCCCCAACTTTTTTTTTCAAATAGCACCCCATAGGTTTTCCTACATAAATGATATCCCCATTTTATTTCAAATCTTGTGGTACCTTTAATTTTATATGCAAACTTATTTTTTCCGTAAAATCATAAGCATAAGACAAATGAAATGATAATTTGTTTGACGCCTGATATTTTTGTAACAAAAGTGGATAAAAAAGAAAAGTAAGTGAGTTTTTCAAGGGTAGTGAGTGACCTAGCATTCTTTGCTTATGAATCATTTTTTTCTTACTTAAACCCCTGGAATCCACCCCTAGCTAGTTCTTTCAAATTTCAATCCGCAATTTTTCCTGGAAAAATAAATACTTTACTTGAATTTAATTATCGTAGTGCCTTACTTTTTATGCCCCTACTGCAATTTATCGTTAATTTTGGTGCCCGTGTGCGAGGCACACCCTGCACACGGGGTTGGCGCGGCCCGATGTAACCATAAAACTTTTTCACGTTTTTGCACTTAGTTTTGTTGTCACATTTTTTTTATTAGTTGATTCATGGTAATAAAAAAATATTTTCCATACATGTGTTTTAATTAATTTATGCGTACGATTTCTTGGATTAAACGAAAAAAATTAACGATAAATTGCAGTAGGGGCATACAAAGTAAGGCAGTACGATAATTAAGTTCAAGTAAAGAATTCATTTTTCCAGACAAAATTGTGGATTGAAATTTGAAAGAACAAGCTAGGGGTGGATTCCAGGGATTTAAGTAAGAAAAAAATGGTTCATAAGCAAGGAATGATAGGTCCTTCAGTACCTTTGAAAAACCCACTTACTTTTCTTTTTTATCCGTTTTTGTTACAAAAATATCAGGGTCAAACAAACTATCATTTCATTTGTCTTATGCTTACGATTTTATGGAAAAAATAAGTTTGCATATAAAATTAAAGGTACCACAAGATTTTAAATAAAATGGGGCTATCATTTATGTGGGAAAACCTATGGGGTGCTAGTAAGACAGAAGGAATTCTGCCGGTGCGCCATCTAGTACCCGAAGGTGACGGCGACCAAAGAGAGAAACGCCACTAGAAGCAGTTTACCTCTCCTTGGTGGAACGACAAGGCTCGCTCGCTTTTTGCCACTAGAGGCGCGGATTTTGACGCACGCAGCGTGAAGCCGATATACGAGGGTTGCTCTATACCTCCGTCAATCCACCAGTACGCAGACAGCTGTTTCACGCTTATTAGCGATCATCAGTGCGCCATAGGTCGATTGACGAAAGTAGAGAGCATCAATTTTTCCATGTTTAATAAACATGTGAAAGATGTACGAGTAAGACAGAAGGAATTCTGCCGGTGCGCCATCTAGTACCCGAAGGTGACGGCGACCAAAGAGAGAAACGCCACTAGAAGCAGTTTACCTCTCCTTGGTGGAACGACAAGGGGTGCTATTTGAAAAAAAAAAGTTGGGGGTGAGTTTTAGGGGTTGACGTACAAAAAAAATGTTTCGAATGCATGATACGATAGACCCTATAGTACCTTTAAAAGTACCACTCAGTTCTTGCTTGAACCATTTTTCCTTACGAAAATATCACGTGTCAAGGAAATTCTGGGACACCCGGTATATTATGTGGAAAGGATCTAGCGAACATAGCTGTGCAATGACGGGGTTGAGAAATAAGCCCCCCAAAATCGAAGATTTATATTACGAATATCAGTGCGGAAAGTAATTTTGTTGTACAGGTATGGTGGTGTTTTGTATAAAATAATTTTATGGAACAGAACTGCAGCGTGCAGTTCACTTCTTTCTAAGTTATGTCTAGTTCTAGTGGCTTGGCAAAATGCTTCCCACACGTTCCCGGTATTATAAAAAATTTTGGAGCTACTAGATTCTACGCCTTCCTAATTTCACTCTATTTGTGGTTGAAAGGTTATTGAAACCGAAAAGGGACTACAAACTTTGGTAGAAAAATACAAACATAGAAAAAACTGGTATAAGTATAATATGGTCCACGTGAGTATTTGAGAAACATCGATTATATTATGAATACAATAGTTTAATGCAATGGCGTGCCAGGCAGGTTTTGAAGAGCGAAAAAGTCATTTCACTCATTCATAACTTTGAACAGGTTATCCCGTTATCCGCCTGCAGACAAAAACTGGAATGTTTGTTAAAAAAGGGTGTATTAATTTTTATTGAACATAGGTACCTATTTTAGACGGCACATCTATTCTTCGCCACCTGTTGAGTATGTCATTGGCTTATTAAAGTATACTAGACCAAACTGAATCGCGGTTTGAGGTATTTAACAGTTGTTAAGGGTCTGGGGTATAGCGCGCGAAATTGAGAATTCAAGAAAAGACGTATTCCCGTGTTAGCGAGGAGGCGTGGTCGCCTGTTCCCATTCTTCAGTGTGTGTGTCTAAGATAAGGGGAGATAAGTCCAAAAATCCAAAGGTGAGGTCAAAAGATCCAAAGGTAAGGCCCAAAGGTCACCATAAAAATGAATTTCGCATTTCCAAGCTCCTGATGTTACCTTTAAACTTACAGTAATGACTCAAAGAGCAAATTGAAGAAGAAAGCTTGCGCTTGTACAACTATTTAGCCTTTTTTTGATATCATGTTTGGTTGGTAAATTGCCGGCATTTATAGAATGTATGATTTTGCATTGCGAGTTGTTTTGCACATTAAAAAACTTTTTTTGAGAAAACCGAAAATAGTTGTCAATCATTAAGGTCTTAACTATCGCCTTCTGAAATATTATATAATATGTAGTTTGAAAATAGAGCGAGATATGCGAGAAATTGTGAGTCCGTGTTTTACATGGCAAATACGTATGTATAAATGTGTGTATCCAGACTTAAGGGGCTCTTTTTATGTTTTTAACATTTTCATTTTCGTGCTAATATAGGCGGAACAAAAATCGAACTTGATATGTTTTTTTGACGAAAAACCATGTCACTCATTTCCGTCGGTCTGCATGTCAAAAAATGTTCAGAATATATGTTACGACTGCGGAAAGGATGAAAAAGCTTTATATTTTTCAAATATATACCTTTGCTATAGGAACTACTTATCATATTTGAGAACAGTATAACTTGAAATCTATTAATTTGATTGTAATTGTATTTCAGCTTTTCGGCTTTTCTAATTAAGTTCAGAAGTGGAAGCATAAACAAGTATACATTTGAATAATATTCACCCTTATACAGGGTGGGCCAATAGTGCGTGGACGGAGGATTGTGGGCTTACTGAAAAATATTTCAAAAATCTGTCACTTGATCGTAGTAGGCACCCTTGAGGGCTATAACGTAAAAATATTTTCACTTAAATTTTGACGTTTATACAGGGTGATTCATATCAAACCTACATTTTTTTGAATGGAACCCCCTATATATTCTTGCATATTTGGATTCCTTGGTCAATTCTAGTGTGACTTTATGTACCATACATGGAACTTTAAACGAACCGTTTAGGCGCAAATCACCATTTTTGGTATAAGTAGGTATCAGAAAAAAATTGAATATCGCAGCGATTATAAAACTTAAAAGGCCGTGACTTTGCGGTACGACTAAGCATGAAATGCGTCACCTAAGGTCAGACGACTAAATTTGAATTCTTTTTGTACTTGGAGAAATCGATAGATTAATTAAGGAAACTTCAATCACAGATAACTTGATTTTTTCAAATAGGAATGCCTATTTTGGTGTAAAGAATCAAACGTAAAATTTGATTACCTTTCTAACGATATAGCGCTCTTGATATCAGTCTTTCTTCGTTTTCATTTTATTTCAAATTTTCAGTAAAATCGGCGTTTTTCAATTTTCCTGCATGCAAGCAACCTAGCAGGCCATGAAAAATAAACAAAAGCTCGTTAATATGGAAGAAAGCAACTAACTTAGTAGAAAGTTGCAAACTAACCTGAGCAACGAGGCAAGATTATCAAAATTCCTTACAACATATTAGCTCTAACCAGAAACAATAGTGGTAACAAGAACGCTCATTCTTCACAGCCTACTAGCTATTAGCCAATTTCCAAAGTCAGTAAAAAAATATTTAATCAAAGGAAAACTACTAGTGATTGTTGCTGGCAGTAGAATATCTATGTGTTCTGAATAAATTTTCACATTTAATGCTATGAAAAAGTAGTCATTTCCATAAGTCAAAAGTAATGGTACCTCTGACTGGAACCCTTCAAATTCTTCTTCTACTTATTAGCAAAATCGTGGAAAATGAAACTTGATTTGCAGTCTGTTTGAATTGCAAAACATAATTTAGTTTGTAGAAAACTACATGAAATAATCGCAATTACAACATAGCGTAATTAAAAAATTCTAGCAATTATTTCAATAGATGTTCAGAATGCTCCAGCTGGAGATATCTTGACTTTTGACTTAACTAAATGGAAATGACTAATTTTTTTATCCCGTTAAATGTGAAATTTCATTCTAAACATGTTAGACTGTAAGCAAAAATCGCTGGTAGTTGTCCTTTTGTTTCAAAATTTTTAATCATTTTGGAAAGTTGTCAAGCTCTAGTAGATCTCAATAGCTAGTAGGCTGTGAAAAACACTTCTGTCATACCCCAGCTACTCATTGACATTAGATGTCTTGCCGCTGCTGTATCCGGTTAGAGCTAATATGTTGTAAGAAATTTTCATAATCTTGCCTCGTTGCTCTAGTTAGTTTGCATCTTTCTACTAAGTTAGTTGGTTTCTTCCATATTAACGAGCTTTTGTTTATTTTTCATGGCCTGCTAGGTTGCTTGCATGCAGGAAAATTGAAAAACACCGATTTGACTAAAAATTTGAAATAAAATGAAAACCAAAAAAAATTGATATCAAGAACGCTATATCGTTAGAAAGGCAATCAAATTTTACGTTTGATTCTTTAAACCAAAATAGGCATTCCCATTTGAAAAAATCAAGTTATCTGTGATTGAAGTTTCCTTAATTAATCTATCGATTTCTCCAAGTACAAAAAGAATTCAAATTCAGCCCTCTGACCTAAGGTAACGCATTTCATGCTTAGTCGTACCGCAAAGTCACGGCCTTCTAAGTTTTATAATCGCTGCGATATTCAATTTTTTTCTGATACCTACTTATACCAAAAATGGTGATTTGCGCCTAAACGGTTCGTTTAAAGTTCCATGTGTGATACATAAAGTCACACTAAAATTGGCCAAGGAATCCAAATATGCAATAAAATATAGGGGGTTCCATTCAAAAAAATGTAAGTTTGATATGAATCACCCTGTATAAACGTCGGAATTTAAGTGAAAATATTTTTACGTAATAGCCCTCAAGGGTCCCTACCATGATTAAGTGACAGATTTTTGGAATATTTTTCAGTAAGCCCACAATCCTCCGTCCACGCACTGTTGGCCCACCCTGTATTATTGTGAAGTGAAATGAACTTCGGGTGGAAGAAGGTACTGCCAAAAGTGCCAAATAATCTACAAAATTCCTGACTTCCGCAAAATATTTTTATAGTAGAGAAAAAATAGAAAGCAGAATAATCGGTTTCTCGGTATTTTACATAATATTATCCTATTCATTTCACTCTGTAGTCAAGAAAAATCTTTTAGAGCCTATTTGAACATATTTTTTAAGGTATTCAGTACATTTAAATGTTTATGTCTATTTAACTTTGTTTTTATTGTACACTTTATTTTACATGTCCGGCTACGCCACTGAATATAGCGACAGAAACTTCCAAAAAAACACACTAGTTTCTTTTTGGACTGTCGTTGCTCAGACCAATTAACTTATTGCAAACCATACCAACCCACCATGCAATCAGTAACAACCGGTGATGAACTAGTTTCTCAAAATTTAGACACCAAAAGTATTACGTCTAACGGACACTGCAGTGATAATCAAAATGTGCCTACCACTCATGATACAAACAGACCAGTAAGTGTATTATTCTATAGGCTATTTACTGTTTTTATGCCATAATTATTATAATTTAAACCGCAAGAGCAGTTTGCGTACGTAAGAGGAATTTTTCAGATTATCTCAGCTACTTTATTATTATATTATTACTTCTTTTAGCATAAAAATATTCAATTCAAAAAATTCAATAGATTCATTGGTTTTATATAAGTCCATTTAAGACACAGAACGTGTCAAAAGAAAAATAGTATAATAGGACAGATCGTTCACAAACGATAACACACCTGATTAAATCTTATTTCATTATGAAATAAATACAAAAATATTAAATATATCACAGTACTACTTTTTGACATAGAAAGTTTTTCAATTTTATTTTTAAATCTAATTTAGGGTGCATTCTGACGCTTTCCGGAAGTTCGTTCCAAATTTTTTTAACCGAATATTCACGTTTTTTCAGTATACAGGGTGTCCAGTTAGTGTGTAATTCTTCGATATCTCGCAAGGTATACCTGATTGAAGAAAATGTCAAATACAAAAGTTATTTGGTTACTTAAGACGCATATTCTAAAAATATTTTGAGATATACAGGGTGTTGCGGGAAAGTAGGATAGTGGTCAACTTAATTTTTTTATATAGAACTATAGTTTTTTTTTAATTCTTTTAGTTTCCATCATTCATCTCTATTCAACCCTAAAATATTTTTGGGATCGATTGCGACGTTGCCAAGTTATAATTTATTTTCTATTAGTTTCTGGATTTGCAAGGTCGCAAGTAATACGTCCAAATGGACATACTCCTTTAACTTTTCTCAATAATATACAGCGAGTTACTTGAATACTAATTGGATATTATTTTAGATGTTACCAGCACTTTATATTTACAGGGTGTTTTTGGCAGAATTTTAAATTACGGCAACTTGAAGGTCATTTTACACCCTGTATTTTTTATTTTAAATCAAAATATCTACTAATACCCGATCTCGCCTTGTAATATTTTTTTTCGCGTTTGCGACGTTGCCAAGTAATAAATTATTTTTCTAAATTTTTAAACAAATATCCCCGATTTTAATTTATTTTAAATAGAATCCTCTACTTATTTTTATTGGAATGAATTGAGCATGTCGAATTTAGTAAGATCTCATAATTTCAAAATTTTGTTTCTATTAATTACTGAGATACGGCAACACCGCTTTTTCAGTAAACGATATCGGAACGCTTAAATATTTCCAAAACTGCAACAGCTGGAGAGGTGAAATTCAACACTTGAAGGTTTTTGAACATACAGAATTCAAAAACGCTAACATCAGTCAGATTTACCAATTTTACGTCATAATTTTGAATGGAATGCCCTATTTATGAAGTCTAACGTAAAAGTGGTAAATCTTACCTTTAGTAAACCAGGGTGGTTGATGCAGTTTCTTGTAAAAAAATAAGGTGCAATAAATCTAAATCTTATTTTTAAAAATATTTTACTTGTTTATTTTTTCAAATTGCAGTTACTAGCTTGTAGTCTATGCAACGTAACGGTAACCAGTGAAAGAATTCTACAACGACATATAGAAGGAAGAAAACACAAAATGAGGGCACAACGAATTGGAAAAACCTTTATCTGCGAAATATGTAATATACATGCAAATAGCGAAATACAACTAAAAATACACTTGGAGGGTAAGTTTTATCATTGGACAGGTTGTCAAATTAGAATTTGACTGAATTTTTTTTTATGAGGTTAAACGTAGACGTTTAACCTCATAAAAAAAATTAGACATTCCCATTTGAAAAAATCAAGTTATCGCTGATCGAAGTTTCCTTAATTAATCCACCGATTTCTCCAAGCATACATGTAATTTAAATTGGACAGTCTTATCAAAGCTGACGAATTTTATGCTTATTTTTTTCATTTATGTTATTGGCTCTGATCTGAGATCAACTGGCCAGTTCTATTTTGGATGGACATCTATTTTTTCTTAATAATACGTTGTTTTATATTAGTTATAGTTGAAAGTTACAGTATTATATTTAGTTTTTGTGTGCAAAAGTTTGTATAGTTTGTATGCACAGTTGTTTTCACTAGCTAGTATAGAGATCATATTAGCAGGTAACGAAATATAGTTTGACAATCTTTGATACAGGTCTGTTACCTCATTACTGATCAACTGACATTCTAAATTTTATGCTTAGTAATATGGCAAAGTCACAGCCTTCCAAATTTTATAATCTCTGCGATGTTCAATTTTTTCCTGATATCTACTTATACCGAAAATGGTGATTTACACCTAAACGGTTCGTGTATGATACATAAAGTCACACTAGAATTCACCAAGTAATCTGCATATGGAATAATATACGGGGTGTTCCATTTAAAAGAACATAACTTTGATACATTTCGTATTTTTGGGACACCCTGTATAACATGAAAATATTTTTTAAATGTAGCCTTTACGGGTCTCTATCCATCCGAAATTATTATTTTCTTTTTTGTCAAATACTTTAGCCATAATGGTCCGTGTCGAATAACGTGAATAACCCTGTATAAATAGTGAATCAATAAATGATGACTGTTGAAGTTAGTCTTTTGAAGCATCCATATGTTCCTAATACTCATTACAATTTTAAAAAGGACGTTGGACCAAATTCCAGTCGATGTTTCAAATTTTCATGGCTTAATGATTATGACTGGATGTGTAGTTCAAAACTTAAAGGTGCCTTGTGCAATTTTTTAATTCTTAAACCTACCGTTAAAAGGAGAGTGTTAGGATCTTTTATAACTAACGAAGGCAATATCAGAAAACAAGAAAACATGGCAAGCCAATGTTCAGGTGGACTTAAAAAAGAATATGCTGCTAGGTATTTCTTCCATAGGTCAATGGACAAGCTATTATGAATACAACAAATTTTTCAGTTTTACAACCCCCCCACCCTCAACCGCCCCAATTTCACCACCACCTAAAAAAAGGAGAAAATGATCAGGAACACCTAAAATGCCTAAACACAAATTTGAGCTGTTTTTATATTTTTAGTTTTTTATTATTGCTGCGCCGCCACTAATACGATTTTTCCAAAACATATGCGTTTTCAACATTCGCCGCGTTAGTAGTACTGTGTCAAAATTTCATTAAAATCAATTCCATAATTTTCGCGTTACGCAATATAGAAGGACCTAAAATAATACTCGTATCTTTAAGTTCCATGGTTTCTATAATGAGCATCAAGGCAATGTTCGGATGGACCTAAAAAAGTGTATTATGCCGCTAGGTTTTTCATTCACAGGTCAGTGGACAGCCCATTATGAGTACAACAAATTTTTCAGTTTTACAACCCCCTACCCCCCAACCACCCCAAATTCACCCCCACTCAAAAAAAGTAGAAAATGATCAGGAACTCTTAAAACGCCTAAAAACGAAGTTTGAGGAATATTTAATTTTTTGTTTTTTGCTAGTTACTCCGCCGCTAATGCACTGATTACCTACTAGGACCCCACAGCACATCCTTATCCAAATTTCATCATAATCCATGCAGCGATTACTGAGATTACGAGGGTAGAAAAACGCGACAGACAGACAACCGACAGACCGACGGAAATAAGTGACATGGATTTTCTTTATGTAGACATCATAAAACGCCCAAAAAGCGTATTATCTCAAAATAGAAAATTTTCGCGATCACAATACTCCCCTCGCCTATCGGGGTGGGAAGTAAAAAATGTTATTTTTTATCTCTGCATGTATTATGTGACCTTGTTTGGACCGGCTGAATCTTAATAAAATATTTATATCATATCACTTATATCGCATGAACCGGGAAAGAACTGCCACCTTTTTTGGCGATTTTGCTGTCACTCTTGTGAGATTCTCTTCAAAAGTCTTCTCGGTGTCCAGCGTGATGCCTTGGTATTAAATGGGCTTTTTTGGTTCAAGCCGCTCTCCTCTGATCCGAAAAGCTACGCTGCCCCTCTGGGCTCTTGAACCACGCAGAATAATCGCCTCCGATTGGTCCGATTTTTCTGGGGCGAGCTCCAAATCGTGGTTTCTCATCCAGCCATCTATAGCTAGAAGAGCTTTATTTGTCACGTAATACAAGAGCCAGATCGTCTGCAAACCCTACTACCCCAGAACTCCATCATAAAGGATGTTCCATAAAAGAGGCCCCAGTGTGGAGCCTTGAGGAACTTCGGTCGTCATACTGAGAGCATTCCCCGCTATCGGTGCAGTAGTACAACACGATTGTTGATTATAAAAAATGACTAGTAATTCGCGAAATTAGCAGTTACTCGCTGTAACGTACGTGTACGGATTTTCTTAATTTTCTCAAATTATTCTGAGTATTTCAATGTTTGTAATTTTTACTTCCCACACCGATAGGTGAGGGGAGTATTGTGATCGCGAAAATTTTCGATTTTGAGATAATACGCTTTTTGGGCGTTTCATGATGTCTACATAACGAAAATCCACGTCACTCCTTTCCGTCGGCCTGACTGTCTGTCGATCTGTCTGTCTGTCTGTCGGTCTGTCTGTGGGTTTGTCTGTTGGTCTGTCTGTCGCGTTTTTCTACCCTCGTAATCTCAGTCGTAACAGCTGCATGGATTGTGATGAAATTTGGGCAGCGTTATGCTGCGGGGTCGTAGTAGATAATGTTCATATAATTTTGAAAATTGTTTTACGGGGGGCGGAGTAATTAGCAAAAAATGAAAAATTTCAAATATGCCTCAAACCTCGTTTTTAGGCGTTTTAGGGGTTCCTGACCATTTTCTACTTTTTCCTGGGTGGGGGTAAATTTGGGGTGGTTGGGTTGTAATACTGAAAAATTTGTTGTACTCATGATGGGTTGTCTATTGATCTTTGAATGAAAAACCTAGCAGCATAATACACTTTTTATGTACATCCGAACATTGCGTTGCTTATCATAAAAACCAATGGACTTGGAATAGAAAAAAATAGTGGCGGCGCAGCAATCATAAAAAACCTAAAAACATGAAAACAGCTCAAACTTTGTTTTTAGGCGTTTTACATTTTCATTTTTTTTTTAGGTGGGGTGGAATCGGGACGGTTGGAGGGTGGGGGGTAGTAAAACTGAAAAATTTGTTGTATTCATAATAGTCCGTCTATTGACCTCCAGAAGAAATACCTAGCGGCATATTACACTTTTTTAGGTCCATCCGAACATTGGCTTGCGTATTACAGAAACCAATTTTGCGATCTGTGCATAAAAGTTTTGATTTATTTCGTTCTATGTATATTGCGTAAAGCGAAAATTAATGAATTAATTTTAATAAAATTTTGCCACAGACTTTATTATCGCTGCGAGAGTGGAAAACGACTTTGTTTTTGAAAAAGCGTGTCACTGACGGCGCAGCAATAATCAAAAAACCAAAAACATAAAATCAGCTCAAACTTCGTTTTTAGACGGGTTAGAGGCTCTTGATCGTTTCGCATCGTCCAGTTCAAGCATGCAGAAAAAACTGTGGCGCCCTAGTTCCTAAGGAGGGAGACGCAAGAAACTATTTACGAGGGTTTTTGTGTTGGATGTTGTTTTTGCGGGCGGATGGGTGATAATTTAGTTGCAGGGGTATTTTAGACTATAGCTTCAATGCTTCATGCAATGGGAAATAATTAAATGGTTCATCATTATGTGTGGGAAGTACTGAGTCAATCAACTTGACTCCATTTTTTATTTCCTGTGCAATCAGAATTGACTGTAATATGTATGTTGTGATGTATACCTAATAGTATATTTTATTTTCAGGTAATAAACATAGAAGTAAATTACAAGAAAATGTCTGCTGGATCGATGTTCCACGTTGCAGGGAAACATGGATTATAGTTTTGTGGGTTGTCTTTGTGTTTATTAATTTATTAATCTTTTGTTGTAACTTTGTGTAAGTATATTTTGCATATTTATTGTTAATTTATATTTGTCAATGTATCTCTATGTATATTATTTATAGTGTGATAATCGCAAGTATGTAGTATCATTGATTAACATATACCATTGATTAACACATTTATTACTTTAATCAATGCATATACAATAAAATTTATGTTAATCAATGGTGGTATGCATCTTTAATAGTATGGTGAATGATGATATATTTATATCATTGATAAATGGGCTGTTCATTTAAATCAATGCATTATATAATAAACTATTTTATTATGTTGTTTCAATCCCCACATGAAGGTGGTTAAAATTATTAGATTTATAATATCAGTCGTGCAATGGATTTACCTGAAAATGACAAGAATCAGAAAAGCAACCTTTTTTTTTTTGAAATGACGTCACTGTGCAAGAGAAACAAGGAAATCTTTCGTGGTCCACTTAAAATCAGTTTAGTAGTTTTGATGAAAGTTGTGATATTGTCACATGATTTTAAAAAATTTCTTCGCTTGATTAATAAATAAAATCGGAATCACTGGGAAGCAAAATAGTTGTTGTATCGAGCAGATAAGCATGTTATTAAGGGTCTAGGGTATAGCGCGCGAAATTCAGAATCCAAAAAAGACGTATTCCCGTGTTAGCGAGGAGGCGTGGCCGCCTGTTCCCTTTCTCCAGTGTGTGTGTCTAAGGTGAGAGGAGATGAGTCCAAAAATCCAAATGTAAGGTCAAAAGGTCCAAAGGTAAGGTCCAAAGGTCACTACAAAAATGAATTTCGCATTTCCAAGCTCCTGACGTTACCTTTGAACTTACAGTAATGACTCAAAGAGCAAATTGAAGAAGAAAGCTTGCGCTTGTGCAACTATTTAGCCTTTTTTTATCGTGTTTGGTTGTTAAATTACAGGCATTTATAGAATGTATGATTTTGCATTGCGAGTTTTTTTGCACATTAAAAAACTTTTTTGAGAAAATCGAAAAATAGAGTGAGTTATGCGAGAAATTGTGAGTCCGTGTTTTACATGGCAAATACGTATGTATAAATGTGTGTATCCAGGCCCCTTAAGAAAATAGAAACATGTTTCTATCACAATGATGACCATAACGATAGGACAGTTTCGGGTGACTACCACAAAGTGCCTACTACTCTGGCATATTTACGAGGCCACCCGATCCCATAGTACATAACCTTATCTACCGAACAAACGGAGTAACCATCCACAATATACGTAAATTTTTACTGTATGGTCAAGGGTTATATGCACATCGTCTACAAAACTGCATACTGAGAGCAGTGATGTTATTATAAACAGAAAAATTAAGTGCGATTTATCCGAGTAAAGCCCCAAAATATGGGTTTGAAATAATTTTTTACTCCGTTTCTTCAGTAAATGCAGTACCTATAGTACGTAGTGCATAGAAACACACTTCCAAATTACAGAGTACCGATGCTGGGCACCTTGGAAGCATAGGTGCGGTGGCTTTGAATAAGTATGTGAGCTTTTTTTCCAGGAGCTGTTGCAGTTCACGAAGCATGTTCGTGTCAGTTCATGTTATCTGTAATGTTGACCAAAGGATGAACGTGAAATTTTTTGGCATAGCCTGATTATTTATTAGAACAGGAGTACCTTAGCGTACTTCTTTTCCTCATGCTCTCTCAAAATTCAATTGTAATGTATTAATATTCTGAGTTAGATCCCGGACTATGTAAGGTATATAAAAAAAGTTACTTGTGACTGAAGTTGTCTTTATTAATCTACCGATTTCTCCAAGTATAAAAAAATTAAAATTCACAGCCTTCTACGTTTTATAATTGCTGCGATATTCATTTTTTTTATATCTACTTATACCAAAAATGGTGATTTGCGCCTAAACGGGTCATTTAAAGTCCCATGCAAGATACGTAAAGTCACACTAGACTCGATCAAGGAATCCAAATAGCAATAATATATCTTCAGGGGCTCCTATTTAAAAAACATGTAAGTTTGATATGAATCACCCTGTATAAACTTCCGCATTTAAGTGAACACATTTTAAGGTTGTAGCTTTCAAGGCTCCCTGACATAATCAAGTTACAAATAGGGTACTTGCAGAAAAAAATATTATGTCGTTTACGTGTTCCTTAGAGCCTAGTAAACATGACAAAATCACTTGTTTGGTTTTTTGGAATCAGCTGTTAGAGATATTCCAAAAATTATTTCAAATGCCGGAAAATGCCGCGCAAATAACCCTGACGTCAGTGATATCCTATATAGTGATGGGATGTAAAGTATTGATATTTGATATCGATAGCCAATGCTAACCTAACATTTTGACATTGATCATTATAACCACAAAACTATAGTCACACACAAAAGTCAAAAGAATAAAAGTTAGGCTAGATTACTAATTCACTTTGTAGAGATGGGCTTGAATTAGATTCCATCTTTGGATTCATTCATAATGGGATGCGCCGAAATAAAATAATGGCTTCGATTAGTTGCGAATCTCGGTCACAAGCAGGATGAACTGTGACACCTATCAGATATAAAAATGTATTGCAACGAAAATGCTAGTGGGTTAATTGCCTGTTTCAAATATGTTTAAGTATCAATAAATTGAGTCGCATTGTTAAAGAATTCAGATCATCTCTAGTTTGCAGTTGGATCTCACTGACCTGCGCTGTAGCAGTATCGATTGTCGATATCGATAAGATACCTGTTACGTCAGCCCTTGTTTTAAGTCACGTGGAAAAATTATTTTATTTTGCAAATATCTTTTTTTGGCCGTCAGTAAAATCATGCTTTTTGTTTCCTACTGCTACTTGATATAGTTTTCTTTACGCTCTGTATACTCCCGAGACAATTTCACGACCTCTGCAAGTACCCTAGCCCACTATCTTCCATCCACGCACTTTTGGCGCACCCTGTATTATTTTTATTAATTGTATGATGTATTTAGCTGGTTTCTATACCCAATGTGGTTCAAAGATCGGTATTTGTGATGAAGACCACTCAATGAAATTAGTCGGTGTTAAATATCACAAAGCCACGTGCTGAAGCTTAACTACATGTATCATCGAGTGTTCATTGGGGGCAGGGTGTGTTCCTTAGCAGTGGCGGGGCTGAATTTGAACTATAGAAAATGTAAGCAGTTGGTATTTTTCAGCTCGTGTTATTTTACGGGCAATACTAATATAATTTATTTATGTACAGTAACAGTGAAAACAGAAGCATGAAAACAGTAGGATAAAAGTAAAAAATCAATGATAAATTAAGTAATTAATCAGGTCGTCATCAGCTAATTCACTATTTTTTTTTTTGTTTTTTAAGGCATCGACTACATGGTCATTAGCCATATACGATATTCATATCATTCGGTAGTTGCATCATATTTCTTAAGTTTCTGTATGGCTGACAATCAAGGAAGATGGGCTGTCAGGTTCATTTGACATTGTTCAGATACAGAGGGTTAGAACTTAGAAGTCATCATCATAGTCACAATGTCTTAACAGACATGTTGTGAACTCGTAAAATGCATTAAGTCGGAGCTAGAGTATTGCCGACACGAGTATTATTAATAGTTTTGAGAACTGTAGCTCGCCATCGTTCGCGATTTACTGTCAGTTCAGTGGCGCTCTTGATACTCATATCTAGCAACTGTTTCGTCGTATCCACTCAGCGTGTAGGGGAACAGCCACGGCGCCGCCCACTCGGGGCGTGATCCTGAACTACAACTTTCTCCATACTATCGCTTCTGTGAATATGTCCGAAAAAATGTAAGCATTCTCATCGACACAATGGAGGATAGTCTCTTTGGATTACCGAGCTCATCCAGTATGGAAACATTAGTTCGATGGGCGGTATAAGGAATTCTCAGCATTCTCCTCCACGTCAACATTTCAAAAGCATATATGCGAGCTCGATTTTGGTAGCTTTAGTGATGTTATGGTCACGCCATATTTTAGTAAGCTTTGTCATGGCCACCCGTGCCTGTTGAATGCGCCGTCGAATCTCATTCTCACAGCTACTTGAATTATCGATCAAAGAACCGAGGTACACAAAACTTTGAACTACCTCACAACGGCCTATTGACTTTATTTCTCGATGATTGTCATGCTCTCTATCTACGATAATAACCTTGATCTTGTTGTAGTTAATACCAAGACCATATGCTGCACTGTGTTGTTCTAAAACGTTCAATAGAGCTACTAGTTCTTCCTGAGAAGCAGCAATAAGGGTTGTATCGTCAGCAATTCTTAAGTTAGATATTTTGCTTCCGCCAATAGTTATACCGCCATTCCAGTTGTCCAATACCTGTCACATCACAAATTCAGAGTAAATGTTAAACAACATCGGAGATAATACGCATCCCTGGCAAACTCCTTTTCTGGTTGCTGTTTGACCAGACAGGTTACCATCAATTCTTACACGAGCTGAGCTAGACTCATAGAGTTGCTGTATGAGAAATACTAAGTGGTAAGGGACTTCCATGGAGATAAGGATTTCCCACAGTTTAGGCCACTTTACGTTATCAAACGCCTTAGAATAATCCACAAGGCAGATAAAAACGGGAAACTAATGCTCTCTGGCTTTTTCAATAATCTGTCTTAAGTTTAAGATCTGTTGACGGATTACTGAAAAAGAAAGAAAGAAATATATAAATACCATAATTTGCTGGCTTAAAGACAACAAAATGCCAGTAGACGTCAAAAAATGTAGCGTTATGACCTTTACACACGGAAAACCAATGCTATTGAGCACATTTATAACATTAATGAGGTAGCCCTAGAACGCAAAATTGAAATAAAAAACCTAGGAGTTACCTTTCAGAGGGAAATGAGATTTAATTCCCATTATATCCAAATCGTAAACAATTCCTAAAAATATTTGGGCTTTATCATCAGAAATAGTAGACCTTTTGCATTAGAAACTGTTATGAAGGCTCTACCATACACTAGTAAGACCGCACCTAGAATATGATGTAGAAATTTGTATGCCCTCAGCAGTCACTCATATAGAGCATATTGAAAAAGTACAAAAGAAATTCCTTAGATAATACCATTATGCTAGAAAAAAATAACTGTTATCCCTATATGATCTCATGTAAAAGCCAACTTACTAGCTCTGACTTCAAGAGTCTATTAGACATAAGAGAGAGAAGAAGAGAGGCTGTGAAATTTATATTCCATTTAATTAATAGTACTAAATATAAGGACTGTGATCTAGTTAAATTTATAAACATCATTGTTCCTAAAATAAGCTTAAGGAATTTAAATTTGCCAATAAACAAGATGCTACGAATATGCAATCAAATTTCTTCAAGCACATCAATAGAAATCTTTAACACGACTCCATAAAAGAATGAGGTATTTTCCAACTTGCTAATATTGCCTGTCTAATGGCTGAAATGGATTGCTTGTATCTAATTTGTAATGATGGCAGTGTTTGCTCAATTTTTTTCTGCCCACGTGGAGTAAAGATAGACTTTGAAAATCATCCCTTTGAAAAGAGCTCATTTAAATCTCTTAAACCTCCCGCCTAAGAAATCAACCAATCAAAAGTGATTTTTATGCCGGATGTGGATAGGATGTGACTATTTTAATTTGAAATGAGCGTAGAATTAAGGTTGTCACGTTGCTAATATTTTGAATAGTTTTTCTATAAAAGGATGTAAACTTTATTTTATGTTTATTTAGTTTCCATCGTCGTCGTAGACTATAAAAGTCATATTGCACAGTTATTCCATTTTTTGCATTGTTATGTAATTAGCAGTTTACTCTGAGAATGTTTCATAGTTACTTTTCACAATTTTACTCGTCATTCGGCAACACTCGTCTTTAACAGCCTGTCACTAGTGTCATGCATACATAACCTCCCCTGGTGTCACGACTGTCACGGTATCTCATTTAACAATAGATCATGAAATGATGTAAACAAACATCTGTCAATATCAATACGAAGCGGAGGTTATGTCTGTAGATGGAGAAAAGGAGGTCAGACGACAAAGTAGAGTTACTTTCTAAGGATAGCTCCACGAAAGACTTATTACGTCACGCTTAGATTTATTACGTCACAGCTTTGGCACGAAATTTTATGTTTGAACTTTGCAGATGTTTTTAAGCTACTTCGTGTTCACAGTAAAAAGTAAAAATGTTAGTTACATTGTTTTTGGGAATTTTTTTGCTGTTTGAATCCTGACCGTCGGTACTAAATATTTAGTAAAACAATCTTGGGTATTTAAATCTGCAGTGAAGTTCTGCTTAAATACCACATATTTTAGATTTGAAGATCAATATTACTCGCAGATTTTTGGCACTGCAATGGGTTCACCGATTTCGTCAACTATCGCAAATCTTATCATGGAAGAACTAGAACAAAATGTTATTGATAAATTGACCATCAAACCTGCCTTCTATAAAAGATACGTCGACGACTGTCTACTCTGTATACATTCTGATCAAATTGAACAAACATTCGAAGTTTTCAATAATTTCCATCCCAGGCTACAATTTACAAAAGAAATTGAAAATAATAAAACATTACATTTTCTTGACGTTACATTGAAGTATGACAGTGATGGTTATATTGAAACAAATTGGTTTACAAAATTAATATGGTCAGGAAGATACCTCAACTTTGATTCTAACGTGCCGAAAACATATAAAACCAGTGTAATAAATAGTCTCACCGATCGAGCCATTTTACTGTCTGACGTCAAAAACAGACCTGACAATCTCAAAAACGTAAGGAATATCCTGTCCCAAAACAATTACCCCCAGCACTTCACAAACACTACTATCAAGAAGAGAGTTCATCAACTTTATAACCGCCAGCAACGTTCAAATAATGATAATAATAAAAAGAAATATTTTTCAATGCCTTATACTCCTGGACTCTCCGAAAACATTAAAAAAATTTTCAATAAGTTTAACATAAATGTTGCTCTTACTGCCACGACAACCCGTGCAGTATTTTCAAACCTAAAACCTGCATTAGAAAAAGACATGCATAGCAATTTGGTTTATGAAATACCTTGTAAAGATTGCCCCAACTTATACATAGGACAAACTAAACAATATTTAAATAAACGCATATATAAACACAAATATGATATTAAAAATAAAAACCTGAATTCTACCGCCCTCAGCAAACATGCTATAGAAAATAAACATACCATCGATTTTAACAACGTTAGAACTTTATGCAAAGAGAAAGATTGGTATAAAAGAAACATCTTAGAGATGATACATATAAAAAAAGTTCTAACAGCATGAATTTCAGGACAGATACAAGCAATCTTTCATGCATATATACAAATTTAATAAATGGAACATAGCCTATACTTTCTTCCATCTTATCAATATTTACCTTCCTCCCTCGATATTGTTTAAAAAAAAAATTAATTGTAAATGTTAGTCATTCTGTATCTGTTTGACAATTCTGATATTTTATTTTAGTTTTAGTACCTGAAGATGACGCCTAATAGAAGCGTCGAAACGTAGTAAGATTTTATAATTTGGAAATATAACAAGTGACCGTATCCCAAGATTGTTTTACTAAATATTGTTTTTGGGGACATAACATCAATATTCCGTCATAAAATTTTGTCCGGAAAATACCCCATTAAAATCAGTTTGAACTAAATGTTGCTGTTGATTTTTCTTAGTGTAGGTTTAATTTAGTAGTGGACGTTTGGTGTTTGTAATGTGAACTATAAATAAATAAATAATGTATATTGCCGATAGTTACATTAGTTACAATTGTATAAACGCAAAGACAAATACGTGTAAATCTACCCTACTACGGCACTGGGTAGAAGTCGGTTTTGTAAGAGATGCACCCTGCAGATTCGAATACGCTGTGCAAACACAGGAACTGTTTATTCAAACGTTTTCCGCTCAAGTTGACGATACACCACATGATTAGCCACCGTGATACACTAATTTGTTTCCACCTGTGTTTGCCTTTGGGCTAGGATTGACCTCCTGACGTGATTCGGGCAGTGTTTCTTTATTCGCAGATGGGCGTAAGGAACTGAAGGGGAATATTTAATGGGGAAGCATTACAACTGTGAAAAAATATTGATTCGGAGATGTTGAAACATGCAGAATTTTCATTTCTGAAACCTATCATGTGGTTGTCTCTTTGTTTCATCGCGCCTTACGTCTGTCAATGAAAAAATAGAGTCATGTTCATTGACTCAGTAGGGGAAGTACGGGAGACTTTACCCATGATTCACTTAACAGCACAAAAGTTGATATGTGATGGATAAATTGAAATGGTAATTATATAATAGTGAACCGTCATCATTAGGCATCACTAGACTCAAACCAGGAAAATTGATAAACGCCGATTTGTTTGGAAATTTAAAATTAAATGAAAACTACCAGAGATTGATATTCACAACCTTATACCATGTGAAAGGTTATCAAATTCTACGTTTAAGCGTATAAAAAAAATTGGACATTCCCATTTGAAAAAATCAAGTTATCGCAGATCGAAGTTTCCTTAATTAATCGACCGATTTCTCCAAGCATAAACGTAATTTAAATTTGACAGTCTCATCAAAGCTGACGCATTTTATGCTTAGTCATACGGCAAAGTTACAGCCTTCCAAATGTTATAATCTCTGCGATATTCAATTTTTTCCTGATATCTACTTATACCGAAAGTGGTGATTTACACCTAAACGGTTCGCTTTAAGTTCCATGTATGATATATAAAGTCACATTAGAATTCACCAAGGAATCTGAATATGCAATAATATATGGGAAGTTCCATTTAAAAAAACATAACTTTGACATATTTCGTGTTTTTGGGACACCCTGTGTAACATGAAAATATTTTTAAAATGTAGCCTTTATGGGTCTCCATCCATTCGAAATTATTGTTTTCTTTTTTATCAAATACTTTAGGCATAATGCTCCGTGTCGAATAACGTGAATAACCCTGTTTAAAATACCATAAAGCAATTTCATTAAATATTTCAGATATTTCAGATAAAACATTTTCGTGATTTACTCAAAACTGTTAAAACTGGATTTATTGCATTTTACAAAATGATACATCATCGCTCCTCAATTCATCACGTGCACGCTGTATTTTTTTGAGGATGATAACTCGATTCATGGCCGACCCTACACTAGGCCGGAGCCTTAGATGTGGCAACGTCGCTTAGCTGTCAAATAGCAGGCCTATAGTTTCACAACAATTATTACATTTTATATGTATTAGAGTTCATCTCGGTTAATAAATTAAGAAAAATACTTTTTAGAACTACTACTACTAATACCACTTACATCTGATGTCTGGTTCATCATAGTCAGACACTACACAATAAATAAACGCAACCTGTTTCCTGCTGCCACTTCCACTTCCACTTAAATGAATACTCAATTTACTTTGTAAATTGTGACTTGAGCTAGAAAAATTCACTATTAGGTCACTATGAAGCCATTCTTGCTGGTCTTGATTTCCTTTCACTATCAAATCTTTTCGTAGGTATGCCCAGATGCATGCCCAGATGAGTTCTATTAACTGTATTTTTCCGTGATAATTGGGAGATCCAGAAAACATTGTAGGTACCACATTGTGATCTAAAATAGGTCTTATCCTTTGAAATGTTTGTAAAGTATTGTCTTTATTCTTAAAAATATAACCAGCCCATACGAGGAATACTGTTCACCCACTTCTGTTTATGTCCTTTATTGGAAGCACAATTGCTAATGAACACTCAATTTACTTTGCAAATTGTCACTTGAGCTAGAAAAATTCACTATTAGGTCACTGTGAAGCCATTCTTGCTGGTCTTGATTCCCTTTCACTATCAAATCTTTTCGTAGGTATGCCCAGATGCATACCCAGATGAGTTCTATTAACTGTATTTTTCTGTGATATTTGGGAGGTCCAGAAAACATTGTAGGTACCACATTGTGCTCTAAAATAGGTCTTATCCTTTGAAATGTTTGTAAAGTATTGTCTTTATTCTTATAAATATAATCAGCCCATACGAGGAATACCGTTCACCCACTTCTGTTTATGTCCTTTACTGGAAGTACAATTGCTAGTGCAACCTGGTACTACACACTTTGCAGGCATCTTTTTATCTTTATAGTTTCGTTTGTGCAGGTAAATAATTAGAAACACATTAAAAATCGCCTTCCACTCTTCGTTGTTACTCTGGAAGGTTATGTTGGTATGTCCTTGATTGGAGGCACAATTGCTATTGCAACCTGGTACTATACACTTTGCAGGCATCTTTTTATCTTTATAGTTTCGTTTGTGCAGGTAAATAATTAGAAACACATTAAAAATCACCTTCCACTCTTCGTTGTTACTCTGGAAGGTTATGTTGGTATGTCCTTGATTGGAGGCACAATTGCTATTGCAACCTGATACTACACACTTTGTAGGCATCTTTTTATCTTTATAGTTTCGTTTGTGCAGGTAAATAATTAGAAACACATTAAAAATCACCTTCCAATCTTATTTTTTGCTCTGGAAGATTACACTAATGACCTAACAACAAACAAAAGCTCGGCCCGATATCCAGTGTTGCCATATTTCAATGCTCCGGCCTAGTGAGTAAAGTCGGCCATGCTCGATTCGAAATAACATCATGATCATGAAACAAGCTATCGTTTTAGCTGCTGCGCAGTAGTAAGGAAACATCCCTCGGAATCAAACCAACATGGGCTTTCCATCGCCGCACCGCTCAGTATTTGATTACCGCAGATTAGAGGAAATAAAATTAGATGTTCGAGGTAGATAAGCGGATATTCGATGGCACGCGGCCGTCTTGTGCCTGCGGCGTACTCAGAATGCTCATCTAGCGGATCGGCGCGTGCCGCACTACGAGGGAGCACCATCCCTTTATACCGGTCAGGATGCCGGTAGATTATTATCTGTTCGTTAAGTACTTGAGAAAATTAAATATTTACTTAACGTGCTTGCCTAATATCGGTCCAGCCAAGCCCCGTGAGATCAGTTTGCTTAAAATCCATTTAACTCTAAGAAAAAATCTATCCAAAATTGTTTTTTGTACTTCCCACACCGATAGGTGAGGGGAGTATTGTGCTCGCCAAAATTTTCGATTTTGGGCTAATACGCTTTTTGGGCGTGCTATGATGTCTACATAATAAAAATCTACGTCACTCATTTCCGTCGCTCTGTCTGTCTGTTGGCGTACTTCTAACATCGTAATCTCAGTAACCGCTGCATGGATTATGATGAAATTTGGGTAGCGATATATTGTGGTGTCGTAGTAGGTAATGTTCCAATAATTTTTGAAATCGGTGTACGGGGGTGGAGTAATTAACAAAAAACGAAAAATTTCAAATATTCCTCAAACTTCGTTTTTAGGCGTTTTAGGGGTTCTTGATCGTTTTCTACTTTTTTTTTTGGTGGGGGTGAAATTGGGGTGGTTAGGGGGCGGGGGGTTGTAAAACTCAAAAATTTGTTCTATTCATAATAGGCTGTCCATTGACCTGAAAAAGAAAGATCTAGATGCATAATACACTCTTTTAGGTCCATTCGAACATTGCCTTGCTTATTATAGAAACCAAGAGACTTGAATTTGTGATGTATACCTGCGGGTGTTGTTTTAGATTGTTCCATATTGCGTAACGCGTAAATTATCGATTTGATTTCAATGAAATTGTGACACAGTATTACTGCCGCGGCGAGAATGGAAAACGCATATGTTTAGGAAAAGTCGGGTCAGTGGTGGCGCAGCAATAATAAAAAAAATCATAATACATAAATAGCTCAAACTTTGTTTTTAGGCGTTTTAGGAGTTCCTGATCATTTTTTACTTTTTTTGGGTGGGGGTGAAATTGGTGTGGTTAGGGGGTCAAAAATTTGTTCTATTCATAATAGGCTGTCCATTGACCTGTGAAAGAAAGACCTATAGTGGCGTAATAGACGTTTGTTAGGTCCATCCGAACATTGCCTTGGCTATTACAGAAATCAAGGGACTTAGAATTGTCTGATTATACATACGAGTATATCGCTTTAGATGGTTCTGAATTTAGTAACATGGAAATTATGGAATCGATTTTAATGAAATTTAGACACAGTACTACTACCGTGGCGAGGATGAAAAATGCGTGTGATTTTCAAAAATCGTAGCAATAATAAAAAAATAAAATATAAAAATAGCACAAACTTCGTTTTTAAGCAATTTGGGGGTTCCTGATTGTTTCGTTTCGTCCAGTTGAAGCTGGCAGAATAAAAATTGTGTCGTCTTAATTCCTACGAAGAGACTTGGTAACTATTTACTAGTTTTTGTGTTTGATGTTCTTTGAGTACATGTGAACGATTACTTGGTTGCAAGGGGTTTCAGACTATAGCTTCATGCAAATTGAATATATAATAAAATGATGTCACTCTTTTGTGTGGGAAGTACTGAGTCAATCAACTTGACTCCATTTTTTTATCATTAAAGACTTCCGTAGCTCTGAGAAAAAAGAAGTCAAGTTATTCAATCAGTACTTTCCAAATATTACGGTGATACCATTTTATTATTTTCCCACAGCATGAAGCTATACGATTCCGTTGCAAACAATTCATCACTCGCCCGCCCGAAAAAAATATCCAACACAAAAGCTCTCGTAAATAGTTTCTTGTATCTCCTTCCATATATTCTGCAATCTTCAACTAACAGCCTGCTCACATGGCATGCCAATTTTCTACCAATTCTCATTCAAGTTGTTAGGAGTCAACATTACAGAAAATCTGATCTGGCACGAACACGTCGCGTCAATTGCATCAGCTGCTGGTAAAAAGCTTGGGTACCTATTTAGAGCCAGAAAGTATTTCTCACCATGTAACCTCTTCATGCTATATAAAGCCCAGATAAGACCTTGCCTGGAGTATTGCTCTCATGCCTGGGGAGCTGCTGCCCCTACTACCCTGTCTATACTAGATGCCGTCCAGAGAAGGCCAATTCGACTAATTGGCAATCCGGCCTTAACGCGCCACCTTCAGTCACTTTAGCACCGGCGCGCGGCGTCTTGTTGGTGACCTCTCACTCTTCTACCGATATTCCAACGGAATCTGCTCCTCTGAGCTATCCTCTATCGTTTCGCCGCTCACTGCTCCTATCAGATGTTCCCGTGTAACCGCTGTATCTCATCTTAAGACGGTCGTTCTTCATACATCAAGAACTGAACGGTACAGCCGCACATGTCTAAGGCTGGGAATGGACTGCCAGAAGATGTATTTATTGGGCCTGCGGGTATTGGCCCATTCAAATCTCGCGTTAACAAACTTCCCCTAACATAACCCTTTCACAGCAGCCGCGGTACTCTGGTATTTAGGCTCTGCCTGCGCGGTCTGCTCAGTTATAAAAAAAAACTTAACTTCTTTTTTTAGCAGAGATCCGATCACATAAAATTAATTTACATGATAGAATATAGGTCAAAAAATCTCAGGGTGAAATGATTTCCTAACCGATATATTTCTCTCTCGAGTCCAGGCAGCGTAAAGTGTAAGTTTCTCATGCCGAAGGTAAAACGATACCTTCAATAATTATCGAATTGGTGCTGCTGATGAGTTGAAATTCTATCTTCACGTATAAACACGATGGCGGAGCTCGACGAAAATCAATCCCCAACAATTTTTTAAAGGAAGTACACGTTGTGGGATGGGAAATATTCCTTCCCTTTATTGAAGGATTTGCGTGAGCGTATCTTGTAACACACGACTTTTCTCATGCGAAAAGCCCCAAAACTCTTGTTTTAAACTTTGAACAGTTTATTCAGTAATAATTGTCCGTTGAATGAATAAGGACCAGAGGCTATCCAGCACGGAATGTGGCTGGTGCATAGGCCACACGATGGGCCCTTTTGCGCCTCTATCCGCGCTAGTTCCTAAGACCTGCCCTTTTGGCAAAGGCAGGTGCATTCTTAGGTCCTATCCGTTTTATCTCTATTGGTTCCAAGGTTCTTGAGCCCAGCATAGTCTGCCTGTGATAACCCAGGGTTTCACAGCGACACAGGATGTGAGCCGAGGATTCTTCCTCTTCACCACACCACGTGCACGTTGGGTCGTTGACCACCCTCATCACAAACAAGTGACACCTGAAGGTGTTATGACCCGTCGTTAATAGGCCTACTAGCAATCTCAAGTTACTCCTACCCAGAGAGAGACAAAATCGTCCTATTCTCTCTGCAGGCCCTGCTAATAGCTCCCGAGCCTGACGGAGATGACCAGAGATGTTGTTCCATCTCAGAGAGTGTTGATTCTGGATCCACTCTCCAGTTGTTTTCCTAATCAAGTTTGCAGACACTCCTAAGGCTGGTTCCGGGCCCACAAACCTGTTTCCGGATCCCATCCTGGCCAGATGATCCGCCATTTCATTACCCTTTACCCCAGCGTGCCCAGGTACCCACATCAGTGATACCTTGTGTTTAGCTGAGATGTCGTCAAGAGCCCTTCTGCACTCCAGGACCAGTCCCGACGTTATTTTCCAAGCACTCAGTGCTTTGATGGCTGCCTGACTGTCAGAGCAGATAGTAATCCGCCTCCTAGACCCGTCAATTTCCCGAATACGATTTACACAGGCAAGTGTCGCATAGACCTCAGCCTGGAATACTGTGGTGTGCCCCCCAAGAGGGAACGAAAGTCTTGTATGGGATCCGTAGACTCCCGAGCCCGAGCCCTCTCTAGCGAGTGAACCGTCTGTGTACCAGACCTGTCCTCCTCCTTCGATGAGCTGTCTTTCCCTAGACTCCCACTCTTCCTTTGACGGAAACACCACCGTAAATTTGCGATTGAAGCGATGCGTAGGAGAAACTATATCGCTCCTCGCCAACAAAATAGGACTATCCTCCTGCAACTCTGCTAGAATCGTCGAATGTCCTTTGCCTGGATTCATAAAAGTCCAGCTACCCTGACTCCAGAGACGGAACCCAGTTTTTCTAGCTTCCCCTTGAATTACCAGATCCAAAGGAGGAATACGACGACGTTTCTCATGCGAAAAGCCCCAAAACTCTTGTTTTAAACTTTGAACAGTTTATTCAGTAATAATTGTCCGTTAATAAGCTTCTACTTTAAAAGCTGTATTATACAGGGTGTCCAGATTGATATTCGAACGACACCGCTTGACAGGTGATAGATCTCACTTTTCTATGCAGTGTTCCCATAGCCGGATTAAGCTTTCATGGGGCCCGGGGCTTATAATTTTAAGGGACCCTTTATAAATAAAATGCAAATACTATTATTTATGAAACTATATTCGCGATATAACAAAATAAACTACTATACACTTTTTTATAAGTACGTCATGAATCCCGCTTATAGTATCAGCACTGCTCTCAGTGTTTGTGTTTGCTTATTAATCAGAACTATTTTCAGTGCAATCCTTTTCAAGCGGAGCGTTAGGTTTGCTTAAAGAACTTATTTTGGGCAATTTTTCACTGCTTTTAATTAATCCTCAGCATCCTTAAAGTAGTTATCTTGGTAAATTGTAGCCATGTAGCACATAGACATTACACTAAGAAACTATATGGATAACTTACTTTTCTTTTTTGAGCGTCGCCTTTGTATCGGTTCAACTTGGATTTTTGCATTATGTTGGCACGGGCCACAGGTGCCGATAGTATCCAATGGGTAGGTATAGGTATTTTCTATTTTCTTTTTATACAGGCTGAATCAAGCGCAACGCCACGGACTCTTGTGACCAAACCATAACACTTTTTAGAAAATTAACTTTGCGAATGTATGTAGGTCGAGTTGGACTACATTTCAAAAATAATGACTTTTATACAGGGTTTCTAATAAAAGCGGGCCATATCAAAGTTATGATATTTTAATTGGAACACCCTGTATATATTATTGAATATTTGGATTACCGGGTCAATTCTAGTGTGACTTTATGTATCACACCTGAGACTTGAAGTGAGCCGTTGAGGTGCAATTCACAATTTTTGATATAAGTAAATATCAGAAAATTTTGAATATCGCAGCGATTATAAAACTTAAGACGGCTGTGAGTTTGCCTTGTGACTAAACTTGAAATTGGTCAACTTAGGTTTGACATTCAAGTTTGAATTATATTTGTGCTTGGAGAAATCGGTAGACTAATTAAGGAAACTTCAATCAGAATTAAATTGATTTTTTCAAATGGGAATGCCTAATTATTTTTATACAGTCGAATTTAAAATTTGGTATCAATCTCTCGTAGTTTTCATTTAATTTCAAATTTTCTACCAAACCGGCGTTTTTCAATTTTCCTACCTATAAGCAACTTAGCAGGCCATGAAATACAAACAAAAAACAATTTAGGTGGAAGAAAACAACTAACTTAGCAGACAGGTAACAGACAATCTAGAGTAAACAGTTAAAATTACAAAAATGACAACAAATCAAGTCTAATCAGATTTAACAGAGGTAACACATCTAATCAAATCAATTTATAAAACATAATTTGCCTGGCAAAAAAATTAAAATCTGACTTGTCAGTATTCTTTTTTTACAATCTTGCTAATAGATACGGAAACATTATAAGGGCTACAGTGGGACAGTCAGAGGTATCGTTACTTTTGACTTTGAGTGAAATGACTATTGTTTTATATGATTAAATGTGAAATTTCGTGCTGAAGATATTAGACTGCTAGTAACTATCGCAGAAAGTTAATGGTTTTGGAAATTTTTAATCTATAATACATTGCAGTAGCTAGTAAGCTGTAAAAATTCATTTCTGTCGTATTTCAGCTTCTCTTTGACCTTAGACATCTTACCGGCGTTGTTTCTAGTTAGATTTCATTGGTTGTAGGGAATTCTTATAACCTTGCCTCTTTCCTTTAGTTTATCTGTATCTTTCTGCTAAGTTATTTGCTTCTATCTGAACATGTTTTTGTTTATATTTCATGGCCTGCTGGTTTGCTTATAGGTAGGGAAATTGAATGAAATCTCGAAATTAAGTTTTTAGTAGATCTACTTATTTTATTGTTCATCTATTGACCTAATATTTGCAGTATCATATTAAATAAAAGTAGGGCCCCTACCCCCTACTACTCTAAACCACGGGGCCCGGGGCTCCAGCCCCTTTAGCCCCATGGTTAATTAAGGCATGAGTGTTCCCAGACGAGGCCGATTGAATTTCGTGAGATGCATTCGTCAAAAATCGTGAGATTTCATAATTTTTCTTATTTTGCGCTTGTAATTTCAATAAAACCTTTATTGTAGCAACATCCTCTATTGTCTTATTATAAAATCTTATGAATTAGGCATGCTTCATTAAATTTAACATCAAAAAACCTTTTTGACAGCTGACGTTTGATTTCTAATGTAATAAGCACTGCCGGCACAGAGGAGAGAGCCGAAAACAAAATGTCATTTGCTTCGAAATTCAACCCAATGGCAAAAAATACAAAAGTAAATAAAACTTTTATTCTTTGTGACGAAAAATAAACTAAACAAAATTGCTTAAAAACAAAAAGTAAAAAATAAGCATTATTTAGGTTTCATGTTCTCATCTCAATGTTCATAAAAATGTAAGGTCTATCACCTGTCAAGCGTTGTCGGTCGCATATCTGGACATATGACGTTGTACTATTATTCATTAATTTGTTAATCTATCTCGAATTACAAAATCCGGGTTATCAGCTAGGCACGTATCCAGGATTTGGTTTGGGGGGGGGAGGGTCCAGATTATGGGTGTCACATGCTTGACCTTTTGGGGGGGTCCAGATTAGAGCTGCCACCTTGAATTTGCTGTCGTCCGGGGGGGGGGATACCTTTTTTTAGATGGCATTATACAGGGTTACTGGTAACTCGACCACTTTCCTGCAAGAGGTGATAGAGAGACTCAAATTTAATAGATTTTACCCCCCTTATGTAATTCCGAAAACCGATAGTTTTCGAGATAATTAACATTTAACGTGTCCAAATTTCCACACCAGATCCTAAACTAAGAAAAAAACCTGTTGTTGATTCTGATAATTTTCATTTTAGTATTTAACTAACACGTACACAAAGCTAACTTAGTATTAAAATGTTTCAAAATACTAAACAGTACCAAACTAGACACAGATATTTAAAAAATACTCAACAAAATTTTTACATTCACCGTGAAAGAAAATTACCTAGCGCAAAAAAAATTATACAAACTTTTGAGCAAATCACTAAAAAAACTTTCCTACCTAATAACCTTTTCAGAAAGATTATAAACAGCAATGAATAAAAATCACCTATTCAAAAAGAACGAATGACAGTACAATAATTACTGATAACTCAGTTACGTACTAGAATGTTTGCAAATGCGGTCGATGATTTTATCCAAGTAAAACAAATTAAATCCACTCAAAGTTTCTAGAGATCTTGCTCAATGTGTTGCCCTTGATTTCGGATGCAAGTACGCTTCCTCACTTCGGTTTTTGTAACTCGTGGTGAAAAAGTTCGTTTCATCTCCTCAGCCGCATTGATAATTTTTTGCCTTAGTTCGTCAGCAGTATTCTCGTAAACCAATGCCTTCATGTGATCACAGACGTAAAAATCAAGAGGTGTCAGATCTGGGCTCCGCGCAGGCCATGGGATGGGTTCACCCCTTCCTATCCATTTGTTCGGGTATGTGTTGTCCAACAACTGCCGAATTGTGATACGGTAAAGTGCTGGACAACCATCATGCTGGAATATCAGGTTGTTGATGATTCTGTATTATGTTGATAAATTTTGTTAAATAGTTACTTGTGGTTGTGCTGTCATTCTTGTCCTTGGAATAGGCCATCAGATAAGGAAGTTTTTAAAATAATTCGTTTGACCGGTTGTCTTTTTTGAGCTAGACAATTTTCTTTCGCGGTGAATGTAAAAATTTTGTTCTTTATTTTTCAAATAATTGTATGTAGTTTGAAACTGTTTAGTATTTTTACACATTAAAATACTAAATTAGGTTTGCGTATGTGTCAGTAAAAAACTAAATTGGAAATTACTAAAATCGACAGCAGGGTTTTTTCTAAATTTGGGATGTAGTGTGGAAATTTGGACATATCGTTGAAAAGCATTAAATGTTAATTATCTCGAAAACTATGGGTTTTCGGAATTACATATGGGGGGTAAAATCTATTGCATTTGAGTCCCTCTATCACTTCCTGCAGGAAAGTGGTCGAGTTACCAGTAACCCTGTATAAGGTTTCGTAAATACGTGCCTGTTGTCAGCCATAATGAGTAGTCACTCATTCCAGAAAATTGAAATCAGTAACTGTTCATAAAACCTTGCATAGCTTTTGCTTTCCTAATTACCTTCACTATTTCTACAACTGTCAATAACTATGTAACCCCTTACCGAACTGCGATCTATTTTAGTTATCAAGCATATTTAACTTCACATATAACCCTGCTATTTTCAGCTTCACCGGAATAATTTCCGCGATACGCGGTACAGACACATCAAGCACCCCTCCGCGATTACCTCGGTCAGTGGGCGGGGTTTTAATCCCTGTTTCACAGCCATAGCAACCAATAGCAGTGAGTAATATTCGGCCAGGGGTGGAAAGCGTTGTCCTATTGATTTAAGCTGAAGCTGGGGTGAGGGTAGTTACTCAAATTAGAAAATCGTAGATACTCAGGATGCGGTGCATCATATTTACCTATAAAATCCGTTCATAATTCTTTGTGACTGATAAATTCTATTCTAATTTAAAGCGTGGCTGGTGTGGTCTATTCGTCAATAATTGTAAAAGATGACAATCAATTTATGTTAAGGCAACTTATGTATTTTAGTTGGCATATCTAACTATACAGGGTTATTCACGTTATTCGACACGGAGCATTATGGCTAAGTATTTGATAAAAAGGAAAATGATAATTTTGGATGGATAGAGACCCATAAAGGCTACATTTTAAAAATATTTTCATGTTATACAGGGTGTCCCAAAAACACGATATGTATCAATGTTATGTTTTTTTTAAATGGAACACCCCGTATATTATTGCATATTCAGATTCCTTGGTGAATTCTAGTGTGACTTTATGTATCATACATGGGACTTAAAGCGAACCGTTTAAGTGTTAAACGTAGAATTTGATAACCTTCCTAATGATGTAAGGTTGTGAATATCAATCTCTGGTAGTTTTCATTTAATTTTAAATTTTCAAACAAATCGGCGTTTTTTCAATTTTCCAACCTATAAGCAACGTAGCACGCCTTGAAATATAACAGCAACATGTTAATTCAGATGGAAGAAGACAAGTAATTTAGAAAAAAGATACAGACGAAATAGAACAAAGATACAAGATGATAAAAATTTCTTACAACAAATCAACTAGAAACAACTGCGATAACATCTCTAAGGTCAGAGAGAAGCTGGAGTATGGCAGTAATAGATATGTTTTACAGTCTACTGGCTACCGCAATTTACTAGAGGTTAAGAATTTCCAAGACAATTAAAAACCCTGATACGAAATAAAGACAACCAGCGACTGTTGCTCCAGCACGCAACTATCAATCATATGTAATGGTGTAAAGAAGTAGTTATTTGCCTCGAAGTCGATATCCCTGACTGGGGCCCTTCTATTTATCAATATCTATTAGCAATATTGCAAAAAAGGAATACTGACAAATCAGATTTAAATTTTCTGCCATTTAAGTTATGTTTTATAATTCGAACAAATTTTAATTCATTCTTCATTTTCTGCGATCTTGCTAATAGGTACTGAAGAATTTTCAGAGCTCCAGTCAGAGGTACTTTTGACTCGAGTTTTGACAGAATTGCATACTTTCTTATATCATTAAATGTGAAATTTTATTATGAAAATAATAAACTGTCTACAACATTGTCTAGTATTTTTCGTTTCATTTCAAAATTTTTAATGGTTTTGGAAATTTTCAATTTCTAGTACATTGCAGTAGCTAGTAGACCGCGAAAAAATCCATTTCTGCCATACTCCAGCTTCTCTTTGACCAAAGATATGTTACCGCCGTTATTTCTGGTTAGTCTTTGTTTGTTGTCAGTAATTTTTATAATCCTGTCCCTTTAGTCTAGTTTGTGTGTATTTTTCTGCTAAGTTAGTTGTTTTCTTCTACCTGAACAGGTTTTGTGTTTATATTTCATGGCCTTCTACGTTGTTTATAGGTAGGAAAATTAAAAAACACACTTAAACTTAGTAGGCCAAATTAGTCAATTGAATAGGTACTAGTTAATTTACACAAGTATATGGAGCGACAAGCTTTTATGATCATATAAATTGTGTATAATGAGGCTATGAGTTGAAAGTTAACACTCTAAAGGAACATTTTATTTTCTTTTTTTAGAACCTTTAAATAAAAGCTTTCTTTAAAAAACTTTTTACGAGGGTGCGCCATAGGTCGATTGACGGAAATAGAGAGCATCAATTTTTCCATGTTTAATAAACATGTGAAAGATGTGCGAGTAGACAGAAGGAATTCTGCCGGTGCGCCATCTAGTACCCGAAGGTAACGGCAACCAAAGAGAAACGCTACTAGCAGCAGTAAACCCTCATATATCGGCTTTACGCTGCTTGCGTCAAAATCCGTGCCTCTAGTGGCAAAAGCGAACGAGCCTTGTCGTTCCACCAAAGAGTTTACTGCTGCTAGTAGCGTTTCTCTTTGGTTGCCGTTACCTTCGGGTACTAGATGGGGCACCGGCAGAATTCCTTCTGTCTGCTCGCAAAACTTTTTTTGTTTTAATTTATTTCATATGTACATTTAACGTCCTATTAATATTGAAAATATACATGTTCAACCTGGAAGATCTAATGTACATTCTGTGGATGTACACATCCATGTTATATGGCCCTTTGACAATGAGCCTTATTGTAATAGTTTCAAACAATGAATCTATTGTAGGCAACTTTGTTGCAAAGTTACCTCCAAAGAAGACAAACAACTGATAACGACTTCCTGCAATAACAAGTCATACAAAGCATCATTGTTCGATGCCACGTGTGCAAACCACTTCTGTCAGCAGTAATTAAGTATAAAAGGGTGGTACTGCGTACCACAGTTGTTCAATACCCGGTTAGACTCCGTCATGTCAAGTAGTCATAAGAATCTTTTGTAAAATTGTAACTTGAAAGTGCGACACAAGCTTGTGCCGCAAATAAAAGTTTTTAAAAAGTTAATCATTGCTTCAATGATATAACATCCATATAGTGTTATATGGGTAGTGACTGATAGATGTGACATGTGACCGAATGAAGAAATTACAAACGTGCATCGATACAATAGGTGATAGATAGATATCCGTTGGTATGCATATTACGGGACGTACAGTTGATCGAACCACCGCCGGATCGTTAGTATCAGATTTCGGATTCCCCTGACAGTAGTCAGGTGGCCGACGGGGATGTCATACCATGCCATGCCATGCCATGCAGTCCGATCCGAGGATGGTACGCCACGAAAGTCAATAGGCTAGCAGGAAAGCGCAACGGGAAACTGGATACCCGATTAATATAGGCTGTCGACGATGGGTGGGAGGGTGCATCACTGAACGAATACTTCAGGTAGAATAGATTGAAATCCGACAAGCTTAATTCTTCGTTCCTGAAGCATACCTAAGGTAACGATTCGTCCCGGATTTTGCGGGACTGTCCCGTTTTCAGACGAGCCATCCCGCATTTACACTGTCCCGGAAAATATCCCGGATTTTATATATTTCTTTTTTATATACATTTTTTTTTAATTTATAAAACAATTTCATCTCCGACGCGTCATTTTGATGTCACTCACATAATCCAAAGTGACATTAAAATTTTGAGATGTAACGTCACAATAACGCGTTAACGCGTAGGCGGCGGTGTTTCTACCTTTAGCTGTGACGTCACACAAGCAGTGTCGGGGCCTGGCATAGGCGTAGTTAAATTCCTGAATCTGGAGGGGCTTAAGTCCCCGCCCTAGATACAATAAACTTAACAGAACGAAGTATTTTAAGATTTTTGGGGAGGCTAATTTCATTCTTGGGGGGTAAGCCCCCCGAGCCCCCACCTAACTATGCCTATGGGGCCCGGGCTAGCTCTCGTTAGGCTACGCGCCGCGCCGTCCCACATGTTCCCGCATTGGCGTCAGAAAAAAATGGTCACTTTAAGCATACCCCGTAGTACAAAATGATTGACAGAAAATTAATTTGGAATTAGTGACATTTATCGTTCCATTATCAATTATTTGTAATGCCTACTACTACGTTGAAGACGCTACCTTATATAAGGTAGATGTTATTGCTTTTTTAAATAATTTACAATAACATACAGCCAGGGCCGTAGCTAGGCGTTGACCATGGAGGGTTCATGGTGGCCTTACCCAGACAGCACAATTATATTCCTGGAATATTCTTATTTCATCCAAAATAGATTGAGAATATTCAGAACATTAACAGAATATTCTATGGATGTTTTCGTTGCTTTCATTCCCATGAGGATGTGCGAGGAATGCTACGTCATGATTATTCCATGAACGTGTCGATCAAAATATTATGATAATATTCATAAATTAATATTATCTAAAGAACAATCTATGAATATGTCTAATGGTATGTTTCTTAATGTAGGCGTGGCACCATTACAGGATAGGTTAGGCTTGAGAACTTTGAGGTTAGCTTCATTCGTTACGGTGGCGGTGGTTGGTGGTGCCTGCTTGTGCTTGTGCATTTTTCTCCTGTGATAATTGGATAGTTATCTGTGTTCTGGAACGTGATTTTCACTTGTTTTAGTTTAGTTTAGTTTACAACTTCATCTAGGAGCGACTAGGGTGAGTGCAACTATTTTGTCTCTGTAAATTATCGACTTTGCAGCACCATGTGGTAGCAACTCTCTTGTTCAGAGTCTAATCTGTATGTTCTAGTCTTATTTGTCATAGGTACCCTAATTAATATATAATAACAACCACTAACAACACATTTGCTATATTTGTGACTATAAATTTCCAGTGTTTATTCTACTAAAATTGATTAAAGTACAACGACAACATTTTGGTGAAAATCTAGCATTGTAGTTAATGAAGTGTATTTGAATGTACATCGTATGCTTTAAAATAAAACGATTTTTTTATTTTGCAGGATAATACAGGAGGACGATTCCGTGCAATGAAATGTGTTTTTTTAATGTGTACATTAAACTTATGCAATTATAAATACAGGTTCCGTGTTCATTTTTATATTTTTTTTTCATCAATCCCTATAATTAGTGTGTGCCTAAATCAATATGTATACTACTCGCGTTAAGTACCTAGGCAGACAACAAGCCTTACAAATAAATGAAATGAAGTGATAAAAGGTATTAGTTTCTTTCAACATATATTCTTCAAAGATATACCAGGAATCTTCCTACAATATTTGATACATCTTAATAACAATCGTAGAATGTTCTGAGGGAATAACCTATGTATGTTTCTTCAAACATATACCAGGAATCTTCCTACAATATTCCATACATCTTAATAATAATCGTAGGATATTCTGAGGGAATAACCTATGCACATTTTTTGGATTCCCATTTTCACATTCTTGGAATGTTCATCAGATAATCTATATATTCATGGACTTTTCATGGAATGATACAATGTTCCAAAATGGTGATTCTTAGAATAATCCTAGAATATATTGTGCTGTCTGGGTAGGGGGGGATCATGTATAAAAGAATATGTAATGTCTTAATTTGCTTAAAACCCGTATAGATTGTATCGCTGCTAATATGTCATGAGTGCCGAGGGATTGGTTAGTACTAAAATAGATCACTAAGCTTGGAGAAAGCATCTTGATTGTTTCTTATATTTTTATTTTGTATTATTTCAGTAGTTATTTCATTCATGGGAATACACATACATTAGATATCGAATCAATGGATATGTATATCCACAAATGGAGCAAGAATGTGCAATGGATGTCGAATAATAATAAAATATGCATTGCATATGCGTTTGTCGCGAACTTTCACATCCATGGCATATCCATAGAATGTACATATGCACGTCTAATGTACATGCATAGTATATGTAACATAGTCCAGGTATGAAGATGTATATTCATAATATATACCATGTATAGTTACATACCAAAGTATATACACTGTACATACATTGAATATGTACATACATTGGATATGTATATCCACAAATGGGGCATGAAGGTCTAATCGATGTAAAATAGACATAAACAAATTTACATTTTATGTACGTTTGTCGCGAATTTACACATCCATGGTATATCCATTAAATGTACATTCATGTACTTTTAATGCACATCCATAGTGTATGAAAGTTCAATGTAGAGGCAGAAAGATAAATAAACTTTATACTTTGATTATGTATATTAATACCATTTCTAGTTACAATAATAATACTTGGCAAAATTGATCACTATGATTGTAATCTTTTTCCTGTTGAATGGCATGTCTAAAATCACAAAGAAATCAAGGTTATAAAATTTTGTAGGTGGTTTGTTCCACTTACGCTAGATGCGAGTATTATCAGTACTCAGTAGCCAGAAGATAAGTAACATTTCACAATATTTCACTCGATCAGATAATCAGGCACAACCAGCACACACACACGCTAACTACGACGAATGGCTAGAAATCAGCAATGGCGGCACTAGGTGTCCTTCCCGCAGGCGTAAACTACTAGATGCATATATGATACATAGACCAACATCTTATGTATATTCACATATGAATATACCTACGTGAATATACATAGTATATTACACTAGTGTATATCATTTTTCACATGTACATTAGACGTCCTATGAATATTCAAAATATACATGTTCAACCTGGAATATCTAATGTACATTCTATGGATATACATATCCATATAGTGTTATGTGGGAAGTTGCGCATAAAGAGGACCCTACAGCTTGGTTTTTCGAAAAAACTATAATAACACTTTATTTATTTATTTCTCGCTACTCACTTTGTAAACAAATGTTATCTAGATGGGCTCTGTTTTTTGTTATACCTCACCATAGTTTGACGTTACCTCTATATCATAAGAAACAATCATAGAAAAATATTATATGCTGAAATAAATCTAACCTTGATACTTATCAAGCATTATATTGATCTAAAACTGTAATTCAACTGGACTAAACTCAATGCGTCAATTGACAGGTTCCGATCGGATGTAGATCAAAGTATGCGTGCGACCGTTTTTTAGTTTTTATTCTGCCTGTGGCCCACGGCCCCGGATGGGTGGTAATTGAAGTCGTCCTCGTCGACTTCATTCAAGAAACGTGAGATCAGAGCAAGTTGCGTCATCGCTTTGAATGTACTGTATATTTTCTTACTTATAAAGCCGGCGCCACATATGCGGTATTCGGCGAGCAACGAACCCCGATTATTTGTATTCGGCTGAAGGGCGATACGTGCTCGCTATTCGGCGAGCAAGGTTGAAAAAACGGCGAATATTGATATTCGGCAAATACCCGCATATGTGGCGCCGGCTTAAACGGCGATACGTGCTCGCTATTCGGCGAGCAAGGTTGAAAAAACAGCGAATATTGATATTCGGCAAATACCCGCATATGTGGCGCCGGCTTTACGAGCTGGTACTACGGTCAAGGAAAAAACTGAGGTTTTTTATGCAGGGTGAGTATTTAATACCGGCTCGGTCGATAACTCGGCTACTGTAGGAGATAGCGAAAAAAGTTGTACATAAAAATTGTAGCAAGGATATGCTCCTTGCTCAGAAAATATTTTCATTTATACAGGGTGATCCATAACTACATGATGATGCAAACATATATTTTTTTTTAAATAAGACGCATTATATATTATCTTATTTTTAGATCGTACTAATAATTTCTCTTCGCACAATATAAGGTATTATAACATTGTGCAGGGTACCTATTTCAAAAGTTATGGCCATTATTATATCCAAATCGCTGTCAAACGAACGTGCTGTATATCAAATAGTAATGAAAGATTAAAAAAACCTCGAGTTTTAAAATTGCCTATAAAAATAAGCCCGCGACGCATACTCGTATACAGGGTGATGTAGAATGCAAAATCCAGATTTTCTCTTTTTTTAAATGTAACCCCCAATATTTTATTATACCAAAGAATTGCTATTAATATGCTCTTTCATCTTTATATAGCACTTGTTATACCTACGTCCATCAGTTTCCGAGATATTTCGATTTTTCGGTAAATTTAAAATATAGCTCCTATTTGTGTACATAAGTTTATTTATTTTGAGAAAGTACGATCAAGTTTGCTTTTTATTTAACGAACAACTAAATTATAAGGTAATGATAGTATTTGATGAAGTCAAAACCCTGAATCATCGAGATAATAAAGTCAAGTACGCTGAGGAAACAATTTTGTAGGCGTGATGCTTAATTATCAAGCAGTTTTATCAGGTAGGTTTTGAAAAATTGACAGTTTTCATAACCTGCTCAATAATTCCGCACTGTATGGAAAACGAGCTTTAAAAATTAATTTTTCCATTGAGGGTATTTAGGAGAATGTTTGAAAAATTGTCTACTTGCTTCTAGAATATATCAACTATGAACAGCAATATTCAGAACGGAGGTACTCTAAAACTAATGCGTTTGAAAGATTAAAGAATCATTTTATTTGATAGATTTGATAGATCTGCTTGATAATTATGCATGACGTCTATAAAATTGATTCCTCAGCACACTGGACCTATAATATCTCTAATTCAGTGTTTTGCCTTGATCAAGTACTATTATGGCCTTATATTTTAGTTGTTTGTTAAGCAAAAATAAAATTTGATAGTATTTTCTCAAAATAAATAAATTTTAGTAAACAAATAGGAGGTATATTTAAAAATTGTAGAAAAATCGAAATATCTCAGAAACTAATGAATGCAGCCATAACCAGTGCTATACAAGGATGAAAGAGCTAATCGAAAGCAATTCTTTGGTATAATAAAATATTGGGGGTTACATTTAAAAAAGAGAGAAAATCTAGATTTTGCATTCTACATCACCCTGTATACGAATATCCGTTGCGGGATTCTTTTATAGCCGATTTTAAAACTAGAGAATATTTTTTATTCATCCGTGTAAAAAATATGATTTTTGATTCATCACTTTTTGATATACAGTACGTTCATTTGACAGCGATTTGGATATAAAAATGGTCATAGCTTTTGTAAGTCTTTGTATACGGGGGTGCAAATTAGAGCAAATATAGTATCTTATTATTGTGCCCTCCAATGAGGTATTTGCTTTTGGTCACGCGACGTCTGATTCAAAATTTTTAATGGGACACCCTGTATATTTGTGACTTTTTGTATTCCTCCTGATAGAAAAATTCCAACAAACTAGCACACTTGGGATTGAAAGTGATTAATTCAAGAGCAAACTTTTTGTCAGTCACTTTGTTTTTTCCGACCATTATGTGATATGAATTCCAAGGTGGTAACCAAGACAGCTGCAAGAATGCAAACACTCTGGGAGGTGAATAAACATCAAACATTTTCAGACGTAGCATACCTCAGTTAATTTTCCATTCAATTTAACGCTAGATCAGGTGAATGCAACCATGTGGAGATAATCTGCAATCTAGTAGCTCCGATTTTATTTAACTTGATATTCAGAGGACGCTTCTGTAAATTCTTAAGCCAGTCTGATCTGGAAAATGCGGAAAAAAGGACTCTATTGTTATCTACCAAGCTATACAGGGTTACTGATAACTCGACCACTTTCCTGCAAGAGGTGATAGAGGGACTCAAATGTAATAGATTTAACCCCCCATACGTAATTCCCAAAACCGATAGTTTTCGAGATAATTAACACTTAATGTTTTCCAACCAAATGTCCAAATTTCCACACTAGATCCTAAACTAAGAAAAAAAACCTGTTGTTGATTCTGATAATTTTTATTTTAGTATTTAACTAACACATACACAAAGCTAACTTAGTATTAAAATGTTTCAAAATACTAAACAGTTCCAAACTAAATACAGATATAAAAATAATCAACAAAATTTTTAAATTCACCGTGAAACAAAGTTATCTAGCTCAAAAAAATTTATACAAACGGTTGAACAAATCGCTAAAAAAACCTTCCTACCTAATAACCTTTTCAGAAAGATAAACAGCAATGAATAAAAATCACCTATTCAAAAAGAACGAATGACAGTACAATCATTATTGATAACTCAGTGACATACTAGAATGTTTGCAAACGCGGTCGATGATTTTATCCAAGTAAAACAAATTAAATCCACTCAAAGTTTCCAGAGATCTTGCTCAATGTGTTGCCCTTGATTTCGGATACAAGTACGGATCCTCTTCCTCACTTCGGTTTTTGTAACTCGTGTTGAAAAAGTTCGTTTCATCTCCTCCGCCGCATTGATAATTTTTTGCCTTAGTTCGTCAACAGTATTAACTGGAGTCTCGTAAACCAATGCCCTCATGTGACCCCAGACGTAAAAATCAAGAGGTGTCAGATCTGGGCTCCGCGCAGGCAATGGGATGGGTTCACCCCTCCCTATCCATTTGTTCGGGTATGTGTTGTCCAACAACTGCCGAATTGTGATACGGTAATGTACTGGACAACCATCGTGCTGGAATATCATGTTGTGGATGATTCTGTATTATGTTGATAAATTTTGTTAAATAGTTACTTGTGGTTATACTGTCATTCTTGTCCTTGGGATAGGCCATCAGATAAGGAAGTTTTTAAAATAATTTTTTTGACTGGTTGTGTATCTTTTTTTGAGTTAGACAATTTTCTTTCAAGGTGAATGTAAAAATGTTGTTCTTTATTTTTTAAATAATTGTATGTAGTTTGAAACTGTTTAGTATTTTTACACATTTAAATACTAAATTAGATTTGCGTATGTGTCAGTAAAAAACTAAATTGAAAATTACTAAAATCGACAGCAGGGTTGTTTCTAAATTTGGGATGTAGTGTGGAAATTTGGACATATCGTTGAAAAACATTAAATGTTAATTATCTCGAAAACTATCGGTTTTCGGAATTACGTATGGGGGGTAAATCTATTGCATTTGAGTACCTCTATCATTTCCTGCAGGAAAGTAGCCGAGTTACCAGTAACCCTGTATAAAACAATAGATAATTCTCATGGTACAGATCACAGCTTTCTCACCACGAGATTCGCACAGTAAATGGTAGAGGAGAGTTGGCTTATATGGGACAGCTAACGTTATTTAACTCAAAACTTTCCACGTTTAAATGAGTTGTTTCTAAATAGTTTGAGGATAATATAGAAATAATCCTATTTGTAAATACAGTCTCGCAAATTTTTTACAGATTTGCTTTTTTGTTTTCTATTCAATATTATAATAACACAATCATCACTTTGAGACATTATTATTAAAAAGAAAAAGGTATTTTGATTCTGTTTTTGCGAATTTGAGTAGCATGTTTCTTGTAGAGTAATAAATGCTTAGATGCTTATTATCTATAGTTAGTTAACCATGGCCTACTGCTACAAATAAAGTAAAAAATGAAAAAAGCAAAATTTCAGCGGAATTTTCAAAATAAATATTATAACTATTTTTGAAAAGCTTGAATTATTTCCGATTGCCTTCAAAAATAATATACAGGGTGTTCCATTTAAAAAAATATATGTTTGCTTCATAACTCAAAAATAGTTAGAGCAAGAAAAAATCAAACTACGCCACTGCATTTTACAGAAAAAATTCTATAGAATCCTTTTTTAAACTTTTCGATAAAATGAAAGACAACCGAGGTACGAGGGTGGTCCCAAAATCGATAGTTTTCGATTTCACCCTGTATCTCAAAAACCAAGAGGGCCATGATAATTTTGTCAACGGCATCTTTATTTTCACAAAACAGTAGCACACTGTTGCGAAACCCGCAACTCTCTATCTTCAAAAATAACCGAAATACCCCGTAAAAGTGCCCAAAATAGGACACCCTGTACATGGCTCAATAAAAAAGGACCCTGGCGCTTATGGTGGAGTAAATGATATTAAATCGCTACATTTTGGCTGGAGGTAGTGATTTTCAAAAGTTTTTATATATTAAGAAATTTTGCAAGCAGTTATTAGTAGTAATTATTATCAAAAAAGTATTTTTGAAGCAAAGCGAATTTTCAATCGACGTAAAAGGGCAAAATATGCTTAGATACCTTCGTTTTGTCATCTACTAAAAACTCAACACTCAATTTTCCATAATTTTACGTGAAGCCATTTTACATCGATCTTCGGGAGCGTGTTGCTTGCTGCTGTTGAACCAGGCACGTATTTAGGGGGGTCCAGGGGGTCCGGACCCCCCCCGCCCCCGAAACGTTATATAATGCCGGCTAAAAAATGGAATCCACAAATTTTTGCACCCCCTCCCCCCCGAACGAGAGCAAATTTAAGATAGCAACTCTAATCTGGACCCCCCCGAAAGGTCAAGCAAGTGACGCCCATACTCTGGACCCCCCCCCCCTCCCCAAAACCAAATCCTGAATACATGCCTGTGTTGAACACTCATGAAACAGCAGGCAACAATTTCGGAAATTTATGAGATGTATCAGGTGTATGCATCAAAAATACGTCAAGCTCTTATTATATGAAACGCACAGTACCACTGTTGTGTCAAAATATTTAAACGTCAACAATGGCCAAAAAGGGACAAGCAATACAGCTCCAAACTGAAGTAGCCACTGATGAAGAATGGGAAAAACTTCTCTCTCGAGATGGTCTTATTATCGTTGATGTATACTCAGGTAATAACGATCGAAAACCTTTCAAATAGTAGATATAGCAATCTTCCTCCTGGCAAATAATATTAAATTTTTAACTGGTTGGGAAGTTCCACACTCTAGCGCAGAAGCGCAGCAACATCTTATTCTTAAAAATGTACTCGTAAAGGTAGATGTAAACAAGTTAGTTTCAGAAACTGCGGTCATAATATAGCGGCTGCAGATCCTAGTATAAAAAGCCTAGTTTTTCTAAATAAATAATATGTATATGGTACAATAAAACGCATATAGACAGCTCTCATGCGAGATTCAGAGACTATGCCGAAGAGATGAGAACTCTTATATACAGCAATTGTGCCAGGAAATAGAGATGTATGCCAATACTAATCATCCGAAAGAGATGTTTTTTAAGGTCAAATGCCTCAGTCGGGATTTTAAACCCAAATCTTGGGCTGTTAAAAATCCCGAGGGACAGCTAATTACCACCTTGCATGAGGTTATTGAGGTATGGCGAAATTACTGCGAAAACCTGTACCATGAAGATGGCCCTCAGGCCCTCTCATTGGATTTTGAATATGAACCTGATATTCTTTTGTCTGAAGTGGAACATGCCCTCAAAGTTAAAAACTAATAGAGCTACAGGCATTGATGCTATTTCTGCCGAAATGTTAAAATGCTTGGGTGAAGACGGCATCTCTCTTTTATATAATATTTGTAAGAGGGTCTGGTCCTCAGGTGTTTGGCGAGATGAATGGTGCACGTCCATTTTTGTTCCACTTCTTAAAAAAGGATCTCCAACAAATCCAGACAATTATCGCCTACTTTCGTTAATCTCTCATGCAAGCAAGGTTCTACTATATATTTTACAGTCTCGTTCGGAGGGTTTTATTGGCTGGCAAATTTCTCAGGCGCAGGCAGGTTTCGTAAAAGGACGCGGTACGCGTGAACAGATCTTAAACTTAAGGCAGATTATTGAAAAAGCCAGTGAGCATTATTTTCCCGTTTTTATCTGCCTTGTGGACTATTCTAAAGCGTTTGATAACGTAAAGTGGCCTAAACTGTGGGAAATCCTTATCTCCATGGGAGTCCCTTACCACTTTTAGTATTTCTCATACAGCAACTCTATGAGTCTAGCTCAGCTCGTGTAAGAATTGATGGTAACCTGTCTTGTCAAACAACAACCAGAAAAGGAGTTCGTCAGGGATGCGTATTATCCCCGATGTTATTTAACATTTACTCTGAATTTGTGATGAGACGCGTATTGGACAACTGGAATGGCGGTATAACTATTGGCGGAAGCAAAATATCTAACTTAAGATTTGCTGACGATACAACCCTTATTGCTGCTTCTCAGGAAGGACTAGTAGCTCTATTGAACGTTTTAGAACAACACAGTGCAGCATATGGTCTTGGTATTAACTACAACAAGACCAAGGTTATTATCGTAGACAGAGAGCATGACAATCATCGAGAAATAAAGTCAATAGGCCGTTGTGAGGTAGTTCGAAGTCTTGTGTACCTCGGTTCTTTGATCGACAATTCAGGTAGCTTTGAGAATGAGATTCGACGGCGCATTCAACAGGCACGGGTGGCCATGACAAAGCTTACTAAAATCTGGCGTGACCATAACATTACTAAAGCTACCAAAATGTCACTGGTTTAGTCTCTTGTGTTCTCCATATTTTTGTATGCCTCGGAAACTTGGACTGTCAAAAAGGCAGATCGAGCTCGCATAGATGCTTTTGAAATGTGGACGTGGAGGTGAATGCTGAGAATTCCTTATACCGCCCATCCAACTAATGTTTCCATACTGGATGAGCTCGGTAATCCATAGACTTTCCTCCATTGTGTCGATGAGAATGCTTACATTCTTCGGACATATTCACAGAAGCGATAATATGGGGAAACTTGTAGTTCAGGGTCACGCCCCGAGTGGGCGGCGCCGTGGCCGTTCCCCTACACGCTGGGTGGATCGACGAAACAGTTGCTAGATATGAGTATCAAGAGCGCCACTGAACTGACAGTAAATCGCGAACGATGGCGAGCTACAGTTATCAAAACTATTGATAATATTCGTGTCGGCAATACTCTAGCTCCGACTTAATGCATTTTACGAGTTCACAACATGTCTGTTAAGACATTGTGACTATGATGATGACCAGTAGAACTCAAGTTATAGATTATACTTCCGTAAGCTAACTCTCAAACAAAAACAAATAATATATTATCATACCATGAATATTTTGACAGAAAATTTGTTTTACTAAATTCCTTTAAACGAATAAGTAGTTAGCTTTGTGAAAGTATAAAGTTTCTCCGAGCAAAAACTACACACCTTGTGTATTGTGTAAGGCTTTCGCGGTTATTATTCGATGAACTGTTGGTCCTTGGACTGTTCGGCCGGCGTCGACCCGCTCCTCCGCCTTCACATCGGCGCGCTTCGCGGCTTGACGTTTCGCCAACACGAGTGGTTGGTACCTTCAGAAGCTTCTACCTGTTCGGCGGGTTCCGAGTGTCGACGCCGGGCGAACAGCCCAAGAACCAAGAGTTCATCACACATCTTGAGTCAAATAACCTCAAGTATTCTACACTAAGCTTGAAATAAATCGGATCTTTACATAAACAACAATAAGAATTCATACTTAGGGTTTGTCCATCCTTGAAAATTCAAATAAGCTAAAAAAAGTTTTTAATGTACAATAAACGATTGTAAATTATAACGCTATCAGCAAATCAGAAAAAAGTAACAAATCCTGAATCCAATTTTTTGAAAAAATAGGGTAGGTACTTGCAGAAAAAAATATTATGTCGTTTACGCGTTCCTTACAGCCTAGTAAACATGATAAAGTCACTTGTTTGGTTTGGCTGTGAGAGATTTTCCAAAAATTATTTCAAATGCCGGAAAATGCCGCGCAAACAACCTCTGACGTCAGTGATATCCTATAGTGATGGGATGTAAAGTATTGATATTCGATACCGATAGCCAGTGCTAACCTAACATTTTGACATTGATCATTATAACCACAAAACACAGTCACACACAAAAGTACAAAAGTCAAAAGAATAAAAGTTAGGCTAGATTACTAATTCACTTTGTAGGGATGGGCTTGAATTAGATTCTATCTTTGGATTCATTCATAATGGGATGCGCCGAAATAAAATGATGGCTTCGATTAGTTGCGAATCTCGGTCACAAACAGGATGAACTGTGATACCTATCAGATATAAAAATGTATTGCAACGAAAATGCTAGTGGGTTAATTGTTTGTTTCAAATATGTTTTAGGATCAATAAATTGAGTCGCATTGTTAAAGAATTCAGATCATCTCTAGTTTGCAGTTGAATCTCACTCACCTGCGCTGTAGCAGTATCGATTGTCGATATCGATAAGATACCTGTGACGTCAGCCCTTGTTTTAAGTCACGTGGAAAAATTTGAATATATCCTTATTTTATTTTGCAAATATGTTTTTTTGGCCGTCAGTAAAATCATGTTTTTTGTTTCCTACTGCTTCGTGATATGGTTTTCTTTACGCTATGTATACTCCCGAGACGATTTCACGACCTCTGCAAGTACCCTATTCGCTGCTCTATAACCGACCTTTCTTTTGATAAATATGTTATATCGTAATTATGGTCTGATTGTCATCTTAGACTGGTGCGGAAGCTGCCAAGGTATGTCCGCCCACTTAAAGAAAATCAAACTTGAAGTTGGAGGTGACATGCTTCACCTAGCTATGGCGAAGTCTGACAGCATCACGCCTTTGGAAAGATTCAGAGGCAAAAGTGAACCTACATGGATGTTCATATCCAAAGGAAGAGTTATAAATCTAATGTTTGGTGCAAATTCTCCTAAACTAACTCGTTTGATACTGGCAGAGCTCAAAAAGGTACTTGACTTTGATCTACAGTAATAGCCTCAGGAGCCTTTAGACTTATTCGCTGGTTCTTCTTTATCTTAGGAATCAGTGGAGTAAGTTGCTCTACAGTTATAGAAGGCTCTTTGGTATCTTAAGTGGGTGACACACGTACGAACTTTAAGTACGCGGTTTTTAAGTTCGCGAGCTTACTCGGCTCGACGTCGGTGACACACGTGACGCTGAAATCACTCATTTTGATAATTTTCCTAAATTAACAAAACTTTTAACAACCGCCAAACACAACAAGCGTTGCGCATCGATGGCCTGCAGTAACAAAGTGGTGGCTCGCGGCTCGCAGTACGAGCCGAGACAAGCTACGAGCAAGATTTCAAACCAGTTGGATCGCCGGCGATTTGCGCGACGGTTTTAAAGTACGCGTACTTACAGTGACACACAGGCGAAAAAGGTCGTCGAGCCATAAGTATACGCGTACTTGCTCGTACGTGTATCACCCCTTCAACATGTTTCCTGGTTTTATCTGTTGAGTTGTAGAGTACAGTAGGACAATTCGTATACGAAATAATGAGATAACTACATATAAGAATCAAGCAATAATGAAAAAATAAATAAGCGTTTTCTTGACGTTTTCGTCAAAGTTCTGACATGATTTTTCATCGTGCTTTCAGAAACTGTCAATACAAAATGTTTTCTTTCTGATCTCCCCACTTTTTTCTGTTTGTGATATTTCGTTGTAGGTACATTAATATCTTTTTAAAAAGTATATTTACTGTAAAGGTAAATCTTCAAACAATACTGTAATCAGCCATTAGATTCATACTCATGCTCATACTCATACTCATACTCATACTCATACTCATACTCATACTCATACTCATACTCATATCATGGTTTATTGATTTTTTACATGATTAAACATGCTTACAGCCATAATAGATACAAAAAATAAGCCTTAAAGGGGTGACACACGGACGAGTAAGTACGCGTACTTATGGCTCGATGACCTTTTTCGCCTCTGTGTCACCGTAAGTACGCGTACTTTAAAACCGTCGCGCAAACCGCCGGCGATCCAACTGGTTTGAAATCTTGTTCGTAGCTTATCTCGGCTCGTACTGCGAGCCGCGAGCCACCACTTTGTTTCGGCAAGCCATCGATGCGCAACGCTTGTTGTGTTTGGCGGTTGTTAAAAGTTTTGTTTATTTAGGATAATTTTCAAAATGAGTGATTTCAGCTTCACATGTGTCACCGACGTCGAGCCGAGTAAGCTCGCGAACTTAAAAACCGCGTACTTAAAGTTCGTACGTGTGTCACCCACTTAAGATACCAAAGAGCCTTCTATAACTGTAGAGCAACTTATTCCACTGATTCCTAAGATACATACAAATATGTGAATTTTGGTTGACGCACATTGATAGTTCCGAAATCACCAGCTGATTAATTTTTACTGTTTTCGTTATTACTTATAATTTTCCTATTGTTTGAAAGAGGGTAAAATATTATTGATTGAAATACTCTTCAGTACCATTATGTAAGTTAAAGCCTACTAGTGTAGTTCCTTTGAATTTTAGGTATTAAGTTATGTATTTTCAAACTGACTCGAGAAAAATGCATCACACCTGCTAATTACAGGTACATTATTGCAAAGATGCGAAGTGTCTACTCAATTTAGTATTGCGATATCTGCGCATTTTTACGTACTCCATAGTTTACAAATATAATATTATTAATGCGTGAAGAACAAGTCATTCAATCTACTTGATCATGGCCGACTCTACTCACTAGGACGGAGCATTGAAATATGGCAACACTGAATCGGGGGCCGAGCTTTTATTTGTTGTTAAGTCATTAGTGTAATCTTCCAGAGCAAAAAAGAAGATTGGAAGGTGATTTTTAATGTGTTTCTAATTATTTACCTGCACAAACGAAACTATAAAGATAAAAAGATGCCTGCAAAGTGTGTAGTACCAGGTTGCACTAGCAATTGTGCTTCCAATAAAGGACATAAACAGAAGTGGGTGAACGGTGTTCCTGGTAAGGGCTGGTTATATTTATAAGGATAAAGACAATAATTTACAAACATTTCAAAGGATAAGACCTATTTTAAAGCACAATGTGGCACCTACAATGTTTTCTGGACCTCCCAAATATCACAGAAAAAGACAGTTAATAGAACTCATCTGGGCATGCATCTGGCCATACCTACGAAAAGATTTGATAGTGAAAGGGAATCAAGACCAGCAAGAATGGCTTCAAAGTGACCTAATAGTGAATTTTTCTAGCTCAAGTGAAAATTTACAAAGTAAATTGAGTGTTCATTTAAGTGGAAGTGGAAATGGCAGCAGGAAACAGGTTGCGTCTATTTTTATTTTGTAGTGTTTGACTACGATGAACCAGACATCAGATGTAAGTGGTATTAGTAGTAGTAGTTCTAAAAAGTATTTTTCTCAATTTATCAACCGAGATGAACTTTTAATACATTAAAATGTAATAATTATTATTCTGAAACTATAAAACAATTTACGGTAACCGGACCACTATTTGACAGCTAAGCCACGTTACCACATCTAAGGTTCCGGCCTAGTGTAGAGTCGGCCATGACTTGATTCTATTTTATTCTGAAAATAGGAACAGGCGATTCAAGCCGGTGAACTTCCACGGGAAGAAGGCCGTGAAGTAACAGAATTATTCGAAGAAGAACAAGCCAGATACAACGAAATTGAGGAAAAACAGGCTGCTAAAAGACAGAAAGAGGCTGAAAAGAGAGCCAAAGAACTGTATGAGCGAAGGACAGCAGAGGCTAAACAAATTATCGAGAATGTGCAAATGTTTGGTACAATGATAGTACTTCCAAACGCAAGGAAAAAGTACGCAGAGATCGTTACTGATGTACTCCATGATATCGGACTAATGGTAGTCCAGTCAGAAAAGGTACGATATTAGGCAGTTTTCATTACTTACAAAGTGATGTTCCGTTTCAAGCTATTTGACAACTTTGACATTTGCATTTCGTTTTACGTATATCGTAACCGCTAAATTCTGGTATTGTACGGACGACAGCCATAGCGATTAACGAAGCGACACGCATGCGCAGCACGAATAAAAATTAGATCATAACTTGTTTTGGTTTTGACAGTGACATTGGTTTTGACTTTTGAGTAGATCTGCAACAATTACTATCCGTCGTTTTACAAAAATGGTTCCAAATTCGTCAAGCTCTAAGAGTGTGTTACAAATAATAAAAAGAGTCAGAGTTCGTTTTACCGAGGAAGACGACCAATTTTTATTAACAGAAATATTGGCAAATAATCCGTATGCGGATCCTTCCAAATGGAACCTGGTGGTTGCCAATTTGTTAGAGGCAACTGGAAAACATGTATCAGTGAGAGGCGTCAGAGAACACATACAATATGTGTTGAAAAAATTTGAAGAAAAGGAGAAGGAAAACATACACTTTACACTCCTGTTCCGAGAGCATAATATCTAAGTTGAATCTCCGTTAAAGGTCAGCTCTGTATTCGATGTTGTTGTTGTCAAATACTTCCAAAAAGACCGCATCTTCAAAATCTGAGTCATCGCTGGAGTCCAATAAAATCAACTCGTCCATCATTTTAGGGCAAACTGCAGCGAACACTATTGAATTATTTCAAACAACAACCTTTACAATACTCATCTGCTATTTTGAAGTTATCGTGTCAAAGTTGTAGCTCAAAATAAGGTTAGGGGGCATCTTACAGTGGTGTCTTGCTCCGAAAATTGTTTATTTATCTGTCAAATAGCGGTTCTGACAACGTATTTGTTAACCGAAGCGGTAAGATTAGGTAGTTTTCGTTGTTCTTAATGCATCACTAAGCAAATTTTCCAGTATAGTATGTGGTCTAACACCAAACATATAAAAAGCAAAATCAGTTTTGTAGCACCAAAATTTTGGGTAGTTAGACGTGTGTCGAATACCCGAAAAATGACAAAGTTGTGCAGAAATGGTGATTTGCACCTAAAAGGTTCGTTTTGAGTCCCATGCGTGATACATAGTAGAATTGACCAAATATAAATGGGTGATTTTCACAAAAAGCGGATATAGGTATCAAGTGGAACATTTTCCTAAAAAAATTGTCGAAAATTATTTTTTGGATACGTTTCCAATATATTACGTTGCCTACAATCTCTAAAAGCCAGTGGTTATATATATATATACAGGATGTTAATTAAGTATGTTAACAAACTTTAACCACGAATAGTACTCCGAAAAATAGAAAGAAAATGTTATATGAACATGGGTCCGGAAATTCTTCCTAAGGGAGCTACGCTCCTTTGCATGGGGCACCCTGAAGACGGTTTTCCCTCGATATTCTCGAAACCATTCATAACAAAATTACGAAATTAGATACGACGGGTAAACTTTTGACGCTGAATCTGATTCTGAATTCAGAATTTCATAATTTTAATCAGAGGCGTATCATACAGGAGGAGTTAAGGGTAAAAATAACCCCATTCTCTAAATGGTAATTTTTTGACATTTTGATTTTAGAATATGGTATTTCTGAGACTTCTACGTAAAAATGGTTTCTTGGTATATCTCGATAGGGCTAACCGTTTTCGAGAAAAATGCATTTATTTATTTACAATAGCCTGCATCGATTCAATAATTTGCATTTTTCTCGAAAACGGTAGCCCTATTACCTTGTTCGATAGTATTCAGATTGCATCTTCATTTGAGATTATGCTAGTAATTTCTTAGTTTCGTTATAAGCTGACCCAGTCGGGAACATTGTAATGTAAATCTCTAAAATGTCCTATAATTGTAATTGCTATTTAAATGTTCTATTGAGCAATAAACGCTCCGTTATTTTTATTTTTTATGCCATCAACATAATAGTGATATCTATACAGATCTGTCTCGATTAGGTGCACTTTACTGAGAGTACATTAGAAGAACTTCTTTATTTTGCAACGGAGAGCGAGCTTAACGAAGAGACAATAGCAGATATGCTCGAGCCCGAGCACGAGACCCTTGTCTGTTTATTGAAGCCCTCTAGGGGGTCCACGGTAGAGGACGTGCACCCTGCAGTACTTGAAATGGTGTATGGTCCAACTCTAAGACCTCCTGGAGGCAAAGATTCCCTGTACGAAAGGCTTAAACAGGAGGAAGATGAGGAAGGACGTCAATCTGAACTCATTGGTACGGGATGCTTTTTTAAAGTATTATGTAGGGTCAACATAATATCTTTCAGCAAGTATCGGGTTAAATCATCTCCCTGATTTTATGAAACAGTCATATTCAAGACAATACTAGTTAAAAATTAATACGTTGTTGGACGCCACGGCTATAGCCGTCTGCGGGGAGTAACCGTGATACGCCACGACGGCTATATCAGTCAAAAAGTTATCTGCTTGTTACGGCAGAACGGCGACGACCTTCAGAATATCGGTATACTTGCCTTGTTAACACCCGTATGCACCGTTTGACGATTCTAATCCTAGTTCCCTAACCACGTTTTGCTAATCGTTGACATCTAGCAATGCACCGTCAAGAGATTAACTAATCCAGATTAGAGATACGGCAAGGTTACGTTCGCAAGATTGTTTTGACAGTGACAGTGACAAGGTTATCAGTTTGCGGTGCATAGTAAACAACTAATCTAATCCAGGTTTACGTAACTAATCGCGCAATTGACTTACGGTGCATACGGGTGTAAGCAATGTTAGTGCCGTAACGTGAAGCTCGTCATTTCTGAAATTGCCAAATTCTAAGCCACTATACGCTATCCCAACTATTCATGTTTTAAGGTGCATGGGTAAAACGGCACGACGGCTATAACGTCCATAACTTCCAATGTGATGCATTGACCACGTGTATAACTGCCATATTGCAACTGTGTTTTTGATTGATTTTCATATTTTCAGTACTGATGGGAGGTAGGTAACCAGATATTTTCATCCTAAACAGATATTCGTCGTCCACCAATCTATTATACATATAGAATATATTGTTTCATATCAATACAAAACTCGAAGCACGTGTGAGACATTTTCCAGAGAAGCTGCCCCCACCAGAGGATCATAAAATAAAATCATATTTTCTTAGAAGTCTGGAAAATGCAAAGAAACTAGCTATAAATGCAAGGATTTGAAAATAAACCTGCTTTGTGTCCAGACTGCTTTGAAAAGTGGCGACAAGGCGATATAGGGTATTGGTAGATATTTGGATTTACACTAAAACATACAGGGTGTTACATTTAAAAAAATGAAGTCAAGTTGATTGACTCAGTACTTCCCACACATTACGCTGATACCAGTTTATTATTTTCCCATAGCATGAAGCGTTAGTCTAAGATCCCTTGCAACCAAATAATTGCCAACCCCCCCCCTAAAATCGTCTTATGCCGCTATGTCTTTCCTTCACAGGTCAATGGACAACCTATTATCGATACTACAAACTTCTCAATTTTACAACCCCCCCCCAACCACCTCACTTTCACCCCCACCCAAAAAACTGGTAGGAAATGATCAGGAACCCCTAAAACATCTAAAAACCGAATTTGAGTTGCTTTCATACTTGTCGCGTTCTTTGATTATTGCTACGCTGCCACTGACAAGATTTTTAACAAACATACGCGTTTTCCATTCTCACCACGGTAACAATATACTGTGTCAAAATTGCATTAGAATCAATTTAATAGTGTCCACGTTACAAAATACAAAACGATTTAGACCAATAAATTCTCGTATAGTATACAGAAAATTCTAAGTCCCTTAGTTTCTGTAATAGGCTAGGCAATGTTCGGATGAACCTAAAAAGGTGATTTGTGTCGCTAGATCTTCCTTCACAGGTTAATGGACAGCCTATTATGAGTACAAGAATTTTTTTAATTTTTCAACCCCCAACCCCCCAACCACCCCTATTTCACCCCCACCAAAAAAAAAACGCAGAAAATGATCAGGAACCTCTAAAACGCTTAAAAACGAAGTTTGAGCTGTTTTTCTATTTTTAGTTTTTTTATTATTTCTGCGCCGCCACTGGCACGATTTATCAAAACCATACGCGTTTTCCATCTTCGCCACGGTAGTAATGCCGTTTCAAAGTTTCATTAAAATCAATTCAACAGTTTCCTCGTTACAACGATCTGACGCAATACTCTCGTATGTTTACATAAAAAAAATTCTGTCCTTTGCTTTCTGTAATAGGCAAAGGCAATGTTCGGATGGACCTAAAAAAGTTATTTATGTCGCCAGGTCTTCCTTCACAGGTCAGTGGACAGTCTATTATGAAAGCAACAAATTTTTCAATTTTACAACCCCCCACCCCCCAACCACCCCAATTTCACCCCCACCCAAAAAAAGTAGAAAATGATCAGGGACCCCTAGAACGCCTAAAAACGAAGTTTCAGCAATATTTAATTTTTTTTTGCCGCCTATGCACCGATTTTCAAAATTATAGGAACATTACCTACTACGACCCCACAGCATACCGCTGCCCAAATTTCATCACAATCCATGCAGCGGTTACTGAGATTACGAGGGTAGAAGAACGCGACAGACAGACAGACAGACAGACAGACAGACAGACAGACAGACCGACAGACCGACAGACCGACAGACCGACAGACCGACAGACCGACAGACCGACAGACCGACAGACCGACAGACAGACCGACGGAAATGAGTGACGTGGATTTTCGTTACGTACACATCATAAAACGCCCAAAAAACGTATTATCTCAAAATCGAAAAGTTTCGCGATCACAATACTCCCCTCACCTATCGGTGTGGGAAGTAAAAACAAAGTAAAATGACCCTCAAATTGCCATAATTTAAAATTCTGCCAAAAATACCCTGTAGATATAAATTGCTGGTAATATCCAAAATAATATCCACTTAATATACAAGTAACTCGCTGCATAATATTATTGAGAAAAGTTAAAGTAATATATCAATTTGGACGTATTACTTGCGACCTAGCAAATCCGGAAATTAATAGAAAATAAATTATAACTTGGCAACTTCGCAAGCGATCCTAAAAATATTTTAGGGTTGAATAGAGATCAATGATGGAAACTAGAAAAATTTAAGAAAAGGTTATAATTCTATATAAAAAAATCAAGCTGATCACTATCTTACTTTCCCGCAACACCATATATATTTCAAAATATTTTTAGAATATGCGTCTTAAGTAACCAAATAACTTTTGTATTTGACATTATCTTCTTGCGAGATATCGAAGAATTACACACTAACTGGACACCCTGTAGACAATGGAAGTCAGTAGCAGACCTTTTGAGAATCACCCACTTAGGAAATATATATTGAGGGGCCTAGAATCAGAATCCGCTATCTCCAAAATCTTGAATTATAGAATATAATACATCCGTTTATATGTCAGTAAGCTATCAAAATGATCTATAATGCTTGAAACAGAAACATACTCCATATACTAAACAGCTTAAAAGCAGGTTATGTTTGCCTATAGCTAAATAAGGTTGAAAAACTGGCATATCAGTGGCATCACTAATTTTTTCACCCATAATTTTTGTGGCAACTAGATTTATCGCACACAATCTCTCAGAACACTTTGAATAGCTATGTCCCGGCAAATAGTTTATTATTTAATATTTCGCGTTTAATATGTTAATCAGCGAATATTTTGTATCAGGCATTTGGGCTCCCCACACTGACTTTCTGTACGCCACCGTGCTGAGGATGTTCTTCCCCAAGTATTCAGCAGAATTTACCATCCCCGAGCCCGAGCCCACTCCCCCCTACATCGCCATGGTGTTCGACCAGAAGAAGATGCACGACGTGATGCACGTGATGGCGCAGTACCCGCGTGAGATCATGCACTACGGGTTCTTTACCTCCGAAGTGCCATCGCAAACGGAGCTTGTCGCTAAGAGTGTCCGCAAACTGGACAAGGTCGTGGACAAAAGAACGTTCACAGAGAAAATGGTACTGCAGGTAAATAAACAGGGTGTGTCAGAACTATGGGATCAAACTTCTAGGGGTTATTCAGTGCAACAGCAGAAAACTTTTTAGTATAAGGACCCATGTCCGGAAAAGTGTCCCTACGGTACTGCGACCCAAAGAAGCGTTAAAATGTAGAAAGACGAAGAATTGCCTAAATAGCGTGTAATGCATCCACTTTTTGCCTTTTGTACAAGATATCATCACAACAATTGTTCAAAATGTCTTCCTCCAACATGAATACACCAATTTAAACGTCGCACATGATTTCGGCGGACTTAACTAAAAATTTGATACTTGTTTTGAATGATTTCAAACGCTGTTGAAATTCGTCCGATTAAGTCTTGCTCTGTTTCTACTGGAGTTTCGCAGACCAAAGACTTTACATGTCCCCACAGGAAAAAATCTAGCGGCGTTAAATCAGGTGATCTAGGAGGCCAAGAAACGGCTCCATCTCTAGCAATCCAACGGTGCACAAACCGCTGAGCCAAATCCTCACGTACTGGTACAGCAAAGTGAGCCGGCGCTCCATCGTGCTGAAAATAGGTCCTGTTAACCATTCCGGTAGAAGGTATGGCCCAATCAAATAATCATCAACAATCCCTGCCCATACATTAACAGACCAACGTCGCTGATGTTTTCTGGGAAAATTGCATGGGCATTTTCTTCGTCTCAAACATGGCTATTAATTGTTGTGATGATATCATGTACAGGGTGACTTAATAAGAATGGACGCCGGCAATATCTCGGTAACCGGTTATCATATAACTTCGAGCAAAAAATATTGTCGAGTAAATCGGCTAAGAGAAATCGCTGGAAATTATTTTCAAGTTCCGCAAGTAGCCGCTAGGGGGCGTAACTGTTACGGTCAATCAGAAAAACGGCTTTTTCTCAAAAAATGTGCAAATGAAGGTATATTATAAATTCTACCATCATGCAGACTAAACAATTCTTGATTTTTTTTGTTAATCGTTTTTTGCTCTATCTTGTAAGATGTAGTGGTGCGGGAATGTCATAGAGCTTTTTATTTAAAGGGCCATAACTTTGGCATAAGTTAACAGAATTAAACAAGCTAGGTCTACAGGGCGGTATTTGACATCATAACAATTATCACGCATTATTACGAAAATCTTAAATGGTATGCTATATCTGTTTTAACATAAATATATAGTGGATAAAATTCTTAAAAAGTCAGCGAAAGATTCAACTACCTAGCGATTTTCAAACCGGAGATATCAATAAAACAAGTATTTTGACAAGTGTGCTGTGAGTTTCAGAAACAATTGCCGCCCAATAGGGTTATAGCCTCCGTCTTATCATTTTAGTAATCATTTTATAGATAATACTCAAGTAAAAACACTACAAATCATATTTTGACTTTCTGAAACAACCACCAGGGGGCGTGGTAGCACTACAATAAGAGCTGTATCCAATTCTTATGATAATGGAACTTCTAAAAGGAACAAACAAAAATAAATTACAGTATAAAATTGATGATTATTTTAATCACTATTAAAAGTCAATTTGAGCTGATCACGTAGTGTTATATGAACTTAACAAGCACATATACTAAGAAAAAATCAATGTGAATAAATCTTAAAAGTTAAGACCAATTAACAGCAAAATAAGGTGGCATAATAACAAGGATAACAAATAAATGATACACAAACGTAATTCACATGCGCATACCATACCTATTGTCAGTGTCGCCAGTGTTCGATGGCGTCTATCGTTCTAGATGAGCTTACGCATCCATTCTAGCGTAGATAAACCTGCCAGTTTGAGCATCTAGAGCAGCACTGAAAATAGGTATGGCATACGCACGTGATTTAGGTTTATGTATTTTATCTATTAAAATTGTTATTATGCCACCTTATATTGCTTTATTTTGCTGTTAATTGGCCTTAATTTTTAAGATCTATTCACATTGATTTTTTCTTACTATCTTTGCTATCCAACTCATATAATACTTTGTGATCAGCCCAAATTGACGAATAATGATAAAAACGATAATCAATTTTATACTGTAATTTGTTTTTGATTGCTTCTTTAAGAAGTTACATTATTATGAAAATTGAATACAGCAGCTGTTGGCCCCTACTACACCACCTGGTGGTTGTTTCAGAAAGTCAAAATACGATTTGTAGTATTTTTACTTGAGTATTATCTATAAAATGATTACTAAAACGATTAGACGTATGCTATACCCCTATAGGGCAGCAATTGTTTCTGAAACTCACAGCACTCTAGTCAGCATACTTGTTTTACTGATATCTCCGGTTTGAAAATAGCTAGGAAGTTGAGTCTTTCGCTGACTTTTTAAGAATTTTATCCTCTATATAATTATGTTAAAAGAGATGTGGCATTCCATTTAAAATTTTCGTAATAATGCGTGATAATTGTTATGATGCCAAATACCCTGTAGCTACTGAGTCAAGATAGGCTTGGACAATTTTGATGTAGCGAATTATTAGATAAGAATGGCTCTTTCAAACGATGCCTAGCTTGTTTAATTCCGTTAACTTATACCAAACTTATGGCCATTTAAACAAAAAGCTCTATTACATTCCCCCACCACTACATCTTACAAGATACAGCAAAAAACTGTTAACAAAAAAAATCGAGAATTGTCCAATCTACATGATGGTAGAATTTATGATATACCTTTATTTGCATATTTTTTGAGAAAAAGCACTTTTCTGATTGATCGTAACAGTTGCGCCCCCTAGCGGCCACTCGCGGCTATTTAGGCAATTCATCGTCTTTCTACATTTTAACGCTTCTTAGGGCCGTAGTACCGTACAGACACTTTTCCGGACATGGGTCCCTGTACTAAAAAGTTTTCTACTGTTGCACTGAATAACCCGTAGAAGTTTGAGCCCATAGTTCTGGAATACTTGAGTAGAGCTTGCCATACACTAATTTAAAAGGGCTTTCTTCTTTGGTCACTAAAACTTCTCGAGGGAAGGAAAATTCAGATGAAAATTGAGGGTGTTGTATCCACACTAGACTCAATAAGAGCTGGAAGAGCCGCAACACAATCAGCAGAACATTTCTAAGGATTTCCTAAATAAAAATGTTTCATATGGGCGCTTTTACGGGGTATCTCGGTTAGAAGATAGAGAGTTGCGGTTTTCGCGACAGTATGCTGCTCTTTTGTGAAAATAAAGATGCCGTTAACAAAACTATCATGGCCCTCTTGGTTTTTGAGATACAGGTTGAAATCGAAAAGTATCGATTTTGAGGCAACCCTCGTATCTCGGTTGTCTTATATCTTATTGACAAGTTCAAAAAAGGGCCTTATAGAATTTTTTCTGTAGAATACAGGGGTGCAGTTTGATTTTTGCTTGCTCTAGCCATTTTTCAACTATGAAGTAAACATATATTTTTTTAAATGAAACACCCTGTATATGAAGTCAATCGGAAGCTTTTCAAAGATATACATTAGTATTAAGTTATTTTGAAAATTCCGCTCAACATTTGATTCATCATTAATTTTAAAATAGTTAACCAAGTCACCTCCTATCCTTCCATTGGTTATATTGTATATCAAAAGGAACATACTCGTCGTTTTAGGTATCCAAGAAGAAGAGCGAATGCATATTCGCTTTAGCACAACTAAATCCGGTTTATATGTCCCCTAATGCTGAAGAGGGTGAAAGGGAGTGCCAAATATTCTTCCCTGAAAATTATGCCGATGACTTGAACGAAGAGGACTTTGTATATGAAGCGCTAGATCAGATGATTACACAAGAAGAAGAACCTATTGAAGAGGGAGAGTTGATGAACATTGAAGGAGATGCTGTGGATGAAGAGGAAGAGTCTGAAGAAGAATCCGAAGAAGAGTCAGGAGGAGATGAAGAATTATTTGACGATATGTTTGGATTCGATTGATGACTTTATTTTCAAGTTTTACTGTATGGCCTTTTGTATTGTTTCCATGAATAAATGTGCCTGCATTTTATTGAAGTTGAATTATAGTAAGAGAAAACTGAAGATACATGTAATTTTCTCCAATAACACATGAGCAATGTTATCATAGGCGTAGTTAAGTCCCTGAATCTGGGGGGGCTTAAGTCCCTGGATCTAGGGACTGACCAAGATACAATGAACTTAACAAAACGAATTATTTTTGGGGGGCTAATTTCATTTTTGGGGGGGTTAGCCCCCAAGCCCCCACCTAACTACGCCTATGAATGTTATGAAGTCTTTCACACTCCCTCTTGGGGGGCACACCACAGTATTCCAGGCTGAGGTCTATGCGATACTTGCTTGTGTAAATCGTATTCGGGAAATTGACGTGTCTAGGAGGCGGATTACTATCTGCTCTGACAGTCAGGCAGCTATCAAAGCACTGAGTGCTTGGAAAATAACGTCGGGACTGGTCCTGGAGTGCAGGAGGACTCTTGACGACACCTCAGCTAAACACAAGGTATCACTGATGTGGGTACCTGGGCACGCTGGGGTGAAGTGTAACGAAATGGCGGATCATCTGGCTAGGATGGGATCCGGCAACAGTTTTGTGGTCCCGGAACCAGCCTTAGGACTATCTGCAAACTTGATTAGGAAAACAACTGGAGAGTGGATCCAGAATCAACACTCCCTGAGATGGAACAACATCTGGTTATCTCCGTCAGGCTCGGGAACTATTAGCAGGGCCTGCAGAGAGAATAGGACGATTTTGTCTCTCTCTGGATAGGCGTAACTTGAGATTGCTAGTAGGTCTATCAACGGGTCACAACACCTTCAGGCATCACTTGTTTGTGATGAGGGTGGTCAACGACCCAACGTGCACGTGGTGTGGTGAAGAGGAAGAATCCTCGGCACACATCTTGTGTCACTGTGAAACCGTGGGTTATCACAGACAGACTATGCTCGGCTCAAGAACCTTGGAACCAATAGAGATAAACGGATATTACCTAAGAATCTACTTGCCTTTGCCAAAAGGGCAGGTCTTAGGAACTAGCGCACTCATTCCCACATAACAAAAGTATATACAATGTACATACAATGGATATCGAACCAATGGATATGTATATCCACAAATGGAGCAAGAATGTCCAATGGATGTCAAATATCATGTACGTTTTGTCGCGAACTTTCACATCCATGGCATATCCATAGAATGTACATATGTACGTCTAATGTACATGCATAGTATATGTAACATAGACCAAGTATGAACATGTATATTCATAACATATACCTGCATACCAAAGTATATACAGAGTGTACATACAAAGGATATGTATATCCACAAATGAAGCATGAACGCCTATTGGATGTAAAATAGACATAAAAAAATTACATTTCATGTACGTTTGTCGCGAGTTTACACATCCATGGTATATCCATTAAATGTACATTCATGTACTTTCAATGCACATGCATAGTGTATGGAAGTCCAATATAGAGGCTGAAAGATAAACAAATTGTATACTTTCATTATGTATTGTTATTAATTCAATTTTTAGTTACAACAACAATACTTGGCAATATCGATTATTGTGATAGCCATCTCTTTCTTGTTAAATGGCATGTCTGAAACCACAGAGAAATCAAGGTTATAAAATTTTGTAAGTGGTTTGCCCCGCTTACGACTTATCGTCAAACGCTGGATGCGAATGTTATGAGTAACATCGCACAATATTTCACTCGACCAGATAATCAGGCACAACCAGCACCAGCACACCTACGCTAACTACAACGAAGGACGCGAACGATGGAATGGCACTGGTGGCACTAGTTGTCCTTCGCGCAGGCGTAAACTACTAGATGAATATATGATACATAGACCAACATCTTATGTATATTCACATATGTATATACCTACGTGAATATACATAGTATATTACACTAGCGTATATCATTTTTCATATGTACATTTAACGTCCTATGAATATTCAAAATTTACATGTCCAAACTGGAATATCTAATGTACATTCTATGGATGTACATATCCATATGGTGTTATGTGGGTTGTGAATCACCATATATGTTTTCTCAATAAACATTCACAATATCGACAAGATTTGAGCCTTTTAGCAAGAAATTAACCTGTGTTTACAGAATTCCAAATGATTACTTAGATTTTGAGATATTGATTTTTTTCCCCAAGTCCTATCCTCTTCAAACCTAGCATCTATTTAAATGGACATCACGGTTTTCGATTTTCGGAGTTAGTTGTATCTTTTTTAAAAGCTATTATTTAACTTGCAATGTATGTACGCTTGTTCGGGTGGAATCTTGCAACTCAATTTTGAAGCAGATATCTTCAACCGATTGAGCTGAAATTTGTATACACGTTTAGTTCAGATGACAATGCACGATAAGTTATATGACGTCGTTCTAAATCCAATAGTTGAATACTTATTTAATGCATTTCTACAATATGGGTATCCATATTGATATGAGAACGCCCAGTAGATGCTAAGGGGAATGACAATCTAATGAGAGGAATGTCATCTGAATGTCATTACTGACAATAGACATAATAGATTCAGTGGATCTATGATCTCATTTTTAGTCAAACGATGACTTTTGTTGTGAGAGTTTGGGGAAAGCAGGTAAATTGTTTTTATCACTGCATGCATAACTAGAGGCTTGCGGTGTGAGCAAAAATCTGGCAGCAGTCACAGGAGATTCTGGATCGAATTGTATGAGTTCCTTTATACAACCTACGCAGTGGTCATCACCAAGTTGTATCGACGACGGTGACGACATCGTGACGAGGTTAGGGGGTAGCTAACGAACCGCTGCGTTGGTGCACCGAGCAACCACGAAGGGTAGACCGGACAGCCGGTGTGTATGACTGTGACAGCGACGTAAGTGGTAAAGAAGATCCGCGGTAACGATTTTCCAATAATAAATTGTAAAGGAACATTTGGGGTGCTGCACCGACTTTGGGAAAGTAATAAGGATAAACTCGTGTTGTTAGTGGACTCTCATTACCAACACAGTTTTAAGGTTAATTTTAGAGTAGGTCTATATTTTTACATTGGTTAACATATTTAGGGGTTTAGTTTAAGGTTTTCATGATGTCGAATAAAAAGAAATCTACGAAAATGAGTAGATATCAGGATAGCGCAAATTCTATGTTGTGTGTGTATGTATGTTAGAAACTGTCGTTCAAATAATGGCAAATAATATGTATTTTTAGATATAATACGATGATATGTTTTGTTGTAACGGTTTGGGGAAAATATACTATTCAAAGTCGGTGAGTTGTTTTAGTACTGCATGAACCTTGTTCACGACCTGAGAGAGAAGAGTCTTTGCACTCTTTGCACGCTGAAAGGGCTTGTTGCCAGTGACTCGAAAAATAATATGACGTCATTCTAAATCAACTATGGTGGACCATCCAAGATGGCGAAATAGTTCTTTTTAATGCACTTCTGCAATATGTGCATCAAATAAAAGGGCTTGCCGAGAATAAATAAACATTTCGTTTGATATAAATGCAAGTTAATAACTAAAAAGTAAAAAATAAATAAAAACAAAAACACTTTTTTTAAAAAAGCTTTTATTTAAAGGATCTAAAAAAAGAAAATAAAATGTTCCTTTAGTTTGTTAACTATCAACTTATAGCCTCATTATATGATCATAAAAGCTTGTCGCACGATATACTTGTGTAAATTAATTAGTACCTATTCAATTGACTAACTTGGTCTGCAAAATTTAAGTGTGTTTTGAATTCCTATAGGTACTTACGCAAACCTCGCGACAAGCTTTTATGATCATATAGATTGTGTATAATGAGGCTATAAGTTGATAGTTAACACTCTAAAGGAACATTTTATTTTCTTTTTTTAGATCCTTTAAATAAAAGCTTTTTGTTTTTATTTATTTTTCAGTGAAATGGCGTTGTCCATTTGAATGGAACTATAATTAATACCTATCTGTGTTAATTACAATAAACCTAATAAACTTAAAACCGAAAATCATAGTCTCCATCTATAGACGCTGGGTTTGAAGAGACCTCAGAGTAACAACTGAACATAGAGGTAGTAAACAAACCACTTCAGCATGGTGTGCTCAAAGCCATCATCTTTTGACACTTCAGACCCAAATATTGCCAACTAACCTGATAATTCTTCCAATGCAACCCATGTTACAAACATTGCTCTGCACTGTCCCATCTAGAAAAACTGTTAAACTACACTCGAATATAGTACAGCAAGACCGTAAAGCTTCACTACAGTTACCAACAAATAGCGAATTCGATTTTACTGACCAAGCATAAAAGACGTACAAACAAAACAAACGTTTGAAAGTCGGAGGTTACCGTAAACAAATCGCAGGAAAATTACATAGGCGTTGCCAGCTCCTCAAAATTTATGTAAGACAGAATTTGCGTTTATATGATGAAGAAATATGCAGTAACGCAGTAGAGGTCAACATATCTATTGATTTTGCTGTAATCATTCCTGAACCCTCAAAATACCGTGTTTTTTTACGTAGAATGGAATATTTCTGGATACTATACAATTAATATGATAGTAAACAATTATGATTGCCGTATCTGGTGGTCGATATGACAACGTAAGAAAAGATGTTGGCCTATTAGGATTAGTTGTTTACTACCTCTATGTTCAGTTGTTACTCTGTTACACTGTACGCGGCGCGGCCGTGACCGGCCTAGCGCCTAGCCGAGCCGGTCCCCGCGATGGCGGGTGACATATCGATGATCCTCAAGGGGTGCAGAGGGGGTGGCCGCCCTCCTCCCACTTTGCGTAGGGGGCTAATCGCTGCACACTGCATGTTCGCGTCGCCCCACTCATGTGTCGGACGACCTCCTACACTCAGCGCGCGGCTCAAAAAATTCGGCCGCGGTCCACCACGTGCAACCCGAAAGCGAAGCTCTGTAAGCGCGATCGAAAAAGTTCTTCCGGAGTTTTCCGATACTCGAAAACAACCTTGTTCGTTATACCGGCTTCGTGCTTGCTTTATGTTTTGGTGTGATTTGTGGTTTGAAGTAATAGTGATTTTGGAATCAGAGAAATCTGTTTGAGTGTCTGTTACGTCTACCTCTACAAACACGCGAATTATTGGAACTACTATCTCTTTATAGTATAAACCTGCAAAGGATTGCTTCAGATTGGGAGCCAGATTCTTCACGACGTCGCTAGAAAGAATGTGCGGTTTCAAGTAATAGTGGCAAGTCTCTAAAGTGATTCTGGAATCAGAAAGAGAGCTGTTTGAGTGGCTGTTACGTCTACCTCTACAAACATGCGAATTATTGGAACTACTATCTCTTTATAGTATAAACCTGCAAAGGATTGCTTCAGATTAGGAGCCAGATTCTTCACGACGTCGCTAGAAAGAATGTGCGGTTTCAAGTAATAGTGGCAAGTCTCTAAAGTGATTCTGGAATCAGAGAGAGAGCTGTTTGAGTGGCTGTTACGTCTACCTCTACAAACACGCGAATTATTGGCTACTATCTCTTTATAGTATAAACCTGCAAAGGAATGCTTTAGATTAGGAGCCAGATTCTTCACGACGTCGCTAGAAAGAATGTGCGGTTTCAAGTAATAGTGGCAAGTCTCTAAAGTGATTCTGGAATCAGAGAGAGAGCTGTTTAAGTGGCTGTTACGTCTACCTCTACAAACACGCGAATTATTGGAACTACTATCTCTTTGTAGTATAAACCTGCAAAGGATTGCTTCAGATTAGGAGCCAGATTCTTCACGACGTCGCTAGAAAGAATGTGCGGTTTCAAGTAATAGTGGCAAGTCTCTAAAGTGATTTTGGAATCATAGAAATCTGTTTGAGTGGCTGTTACGTCCACCTCTACAAATACGCGAATTATTGGAACTACTATCTCTTTATAGTATAAACCTGCAAAGGATTGCTTCAGATTGGGAGCCAGATTCTTCACGACTTCGCTAGAAAGAATGTGCGGTTTCAAGTAATAATGGCAAGTCTCTAAAGTGATTCTGGAATCAGAGAGAGAGCTGTTTGAGTGGCTGTTACGTCTACCTCTACAAACACGCGAATTATTGGCTACTATCTCTTTATAGTATAAACCTGCAAAGGAATGCTTTAGATTAGGAGCCAGATTCTTCACGACGTCGCTAGAAAGAATGTGCGGTTTCAAGTAATAGTGGCAAGTCTCTAAAGTGATTCTGGAATCAGAGAGAGAGCTGTTTAAGTGGCTGTTACGTCTACCTCTACAAACACGCGAATTATTGGAACTACTATCTCTTTGTAGTATAAACCTGCAAAGGATTGCTTCAGATTAGGAGCCAGATTCTTCACGACGTCGCTAGAAAGAATGTGCGGTTTCAAGTAATAGTGGCAAGTCTCTAAAGTGATTTTGGAATCATAGAAATCTGTTTGAGTGGCTGTTACGTCCACCTCTACAAATACGCGAATTATTGGAACTACTATCTCTTTATAGTATAAACCTGCAAAGGATTGCTTCAGATTGGGAGCAAGTCTTCACGACGTCGCTAGAAAGAATGTATAGATGTTACGAGGCATCCAAACAACAATAAACAAATAGGCACTATAGCTCTCAGGTCTCAAATTTCTAAAGCTGAAAAATTTGGCCAATTTATATGACAAAATACTTGATCAACCAAACAACCAAGGGGTTTACTTAAAAGTATTCGAGATCTTACAGAGCTGATATGAAGAGTTGCAGTTTGTACTCCAGATATTCAAATGAAGTCATTTATAGAGCATTTTGTTAAAGAACAGGTCACCACTTGCACCTTACAAGAAGTCTATATAGAGCCTCAACTAAGTCCCTTATAGCACAGCTCATCTAAAAAGCAACGAAGTATTGTTAGAGTCATGTCAAACAAGTATTTATGCAACAAATGTGTATCTACAAGAACTATGTTTCTCTGAACATGCAGATATATTTATGTGTATCACTGGTTAACCTGATTCATTATACCATGACCAAGTAAGGAATATTTCTAAGGTATTGTTAGGATATGTGGATAATTAATAGAAACTTGCTCTTTACAAGACGTTCCGAAGTGAAAATCACGCACTCTAATGATTTGTGCTCTCCGTAATACTGGAATGAAGTGCTACCTTAAACTACCCAAACTAGGAGTCCTACAACAATAATAGGGCTAGGAAGAAGTAGTAATTCAAGTAAGTATACGATTTTATAGCTTTATGGATAGCTTTTGCCATTTCGCGAAAATTATAGTCTAAGGGTCGCCGTCACCAGATCGCATATCACGGTCCTGATTTGTGCAAATGTTAATGTAACTGTAAAATTCATCTTCACCTTTAGACTTTTTATTTGAGCATGTCAGAAGAGCCTGAGGTGCTTACCTTGATGTCGTGCATTATGAGCTGAGATAATAATGATAATAAAAATTGTTCTGATATACAGGGTGTTAAGTATGACAACAAACTCTACACTTAATAAACTGACAGTTCTCAACTTGTTTATCAATTATTGCAATTGTTTTTCACAGCACACTTACAAAATAGATGAACATTTATTTACAATAGCCTGCATCGATTTAATAATTTGCATTTTTCTCGAAAACGGTTAGCCCTAGCGAGATGCCTGCATCGATTCAATAATTTGCATTTTTCTCGAAAACGGTTAGCCCTAGCGAGATGTACCAAGAGACCATTTTTACGTAGAAATCTCTGAGACACCACATTCTAAAATCAAAATGTCAAAAAAATTACCATTTAGAAGATAGGGTTATTTTTACCCATAACTCCTCCCGTATGATACGCCTCTGATTAAAATTATGAAATTCTGAATTCAGAATCAGATTCAGCGTCAAAAGTTTACCCATCGTACCTAATTTCGCAATTTTGTTATGAATGGTTTCGAGAATATCGAGGGAAAACCGTCTTCAGGGTGCCCCATGCAAAGGAGCGTAGCTCACTTAGGAAGCATTTCCGGACCCATGTTCATATGACATTTTTTTTCTATTTTTCGGAGTACTATTCGTGGTTAAAGTTTGTTAACATACTTAATTAACACCCTGTATATATTTTCGGTTCTTCATAAATAACTCACATTACATTATTTTTTGACTGATGGTGATCATGTATCATAATAAACAGGGTAGGGTGTGTCTTGGCAACTAACAAAGTAGATACCTACAAAGTTTTACTGTCGTTTGTTTACATGTGACTGATGATTTATTTAGAACATAATTCATTTTCAATATTATTAAAGAATAAGAGGACTTTGCTTAACTGCAGCATACAATTTTTCGAATGGTTATAATGTTTTTATCAAAAATGAATAAGAAAATCGTCTGATTTGTACATAATTTAGGTGAAGCAAGACAAAACTTTCACGGGCAATACCTGTAATGATCATATTTGCTACAAAATTATACGTTGTATGCCCAATATCTACGACAAATTTATAATCGTAATCTAGACTATAATAGAACTTCGACTATTTTCGACTTACTGTCATTACTTACAAGACTGCGTTTCAATAATCGACGACTGCTTCAACAAAGTGGAAGGGTATATCTTAACACGTTGTTGGACACAACGGCTATAGCCGTCTGCGAGGGGTGATCGTGATACGCCACGACAGCTATATCAGTCAAAAAGTTATCTGCTTGTTACGACAGAACGGCGACGACCGTCAGAATGTCGGTATACTTGCCTTGATAAGCAATGTTAGTGCCGTAACGTGAAGCTCGTCATTTCTGAAATTGCCAAATTCTAACCCGCTATACGCTATCCCAACTATTCATGTTTTAAGGTGCATGGGTAAAACGGCACGACAGCTATAACCGTCCATAACCTCCAATGTGATGCATTGACCACGTGTATAGCTGCCATATTGCAAGTGTGTTTTGTTTGATTTTCATGTTTTCAGTACTGAGTGGGAGGTAGGTAACCAGATATTTTCATCCTAAACAGATATTCGTCGTTCACCTATTATGCATATAGAATATATCGTTCCATATCAATACAAAACTCGAAGCACTGTAGGACATTTTTCAGAGAAGCTGCCCCTATCAGAGGATCGTAAAAGAAAATAAACCTGCTTTGTCTCCAGATAATTGCTTTGAAGAGTGGCATCTAACATAAATTCATGTCTAGATTTTGTTTTGTTCGGGGATACCTCCGTTTTCTAACAAATTTGATTTTTTGTTTTGATAACGTCTATTCTGAGAGATGCGCTTTTGTTTATAAATTTGGTACAATAAAATTTAGTTTTTGTTTTAGCTTTTAAATTGTCCTTTTCCTCCCACAAGATGTGTTTTATGGTTACACTGATCAGACGGCTATAGCCGTGGTTTTAATTCTAGAACATAAAGTCTGCTGTGACATGACACGACGGATATAGCCGTCTTTTTTATTGTCACCAAAATCCTCAAAAATGAAAAAAAGATCAAAAATGAACACCCCTAAAATATTTTGATAACGCAAATCATGTTACAAGCGCAAAAAAATGGGAATGTTTTGAGGTGCCATATTACGAAGCCTCCCGGCCAGCAGAGTGTCCAACAATGTGTTAACCAAATTAGGCTTGTTATAGCAGAATCACTATCTCTCGATCACAAATCAGCTGTAGGTCCAATTAGCTACAAGAATTAGGGATAAGATGAAATAAATACCCAGAGAGATGAAAATCTCATTCCCACTAGGCAGAGGTGCTTTTATATTACATTTGTTCATGAGCAGCTGCAAAATGTGTTAATTAAGTAGATTTTAGCTTTTTAAGCTATGCATAGTGAGGCTTTTAACCTTAAAATTGAGGTAATTTTGCGAGTCATTTCGGATTGGGTTTAACATCCTTATACATGGACTTTTGATTGAGTATATCCTGAGAAAGAAAACTTCTCTTTTAGTTGTATCAAGAATTTTGTTGTCATCGGTTTTTTAGATTTTCCGGTTTTGATATTCAAATTATTTGAATCATAGTGAGTAAAAATTTGGCAATAAGCGAAGTTTGATCCAATTTTTTACCATTTGATTAGTTTTCTGACGCCACTACTAGTCGTTTCTAAGTTGGGGGCTGAGAAACACTAACTTTTTGATGGATTAGCAAAATCTGTGAATATTTCATATTAATATGTAGGTATGTTGCTACTGTAAAATAATCTGTAATATTTACTAAGGCCAGATAATTAGCATCCACTGACTTATAAAGGGGCAGAAGGAAAGATGTAAATCGTCCCTTTTCATTATTATCCCAAATGCAAATATTTTTCTTGTTAAAAAAATCATGTCATTAATCTCTGAATTACTGAAAAATGTTATTAGTGCAGGGTATAATAATATGAATAAAAGGCAAACGGTTAGCCTGTACCTATCTGTTTTTTTATATTAAAAAATAATACTAATAAATAAATTTATACAGGGTGTGTTTTTAGTACCGGCTCGGTCGATAACTTCACTACTGTAGAAGATAGCGAAAAAAGTTGTAGCCATGGATATGCTCCTTGCTCAGAAAATATTTAGATTTATACAGGGTGATCCATAACTACGTGGTGATGCAAACATGCATTTTTTTAAACAAGACACTATATATTATTACATATTCAAATTCCAAAATGCTTGCCGTTCTACCAATATAGGGTATTGTCACATTATGCAGGGTATTTCAAAAGTTATGACCATGTTTATATCCAAATCGCGGTCAAATGAACGTACTGTGTATCAAAAAGTAATGAATCAAAAATTATTTTTGTTACATGCAACGATTAAAAATATCCTCTAGTTTTAAAATCTGCTATAAGAAGCCCGTGACGCATATTCCTATACAGGGTGAGGTAGAATGCAAGATCTAGATTCTCTCTTTTTTTAAATAATGTAACCCCCAATATTTTATTATACCAAAGAATTGCTTTTAATATGCTCTTTCATCTTTGTATAGCACTTGTTGTACCTAGGTCCATCAGTTTCCGAGATATTTCGATTTTTCGATAAATTTAAAATATAGCTTCTATTTGTGTACTGAAATTCATTTGTTTTGAGAAAGTACTACCTAATTCGTTTTCTTTTTAACGAACAACTAAATCATAAGGTCATGATACTATTTGATGAAATCAGAACCCTAAATCACCGAGATAATAAGGTCAAGTATGCTGAGGAAACAATTTTGTAGGCGTGATGCATATAATTATCAAGCAGATTTATCAGGTAGGCTTTGAAAAATCGACAGTTCTCATAACCTGCTCAATAACTCCGTACTGTGTGAAAAACCAGCTTTAAAAATTAATTTTTCCATTGAGGATATTTAGGAAAATCTTTGAGAAATTGTCTACTTGCTTCTAGAACATATCAACTATGAAGAGAAATATCCAGAACGGAAGAACTTTAAAACCAATGCTTTTGAAAGATTGAAGAATCGTTTTATTTGAACTGTGTCGTTTAATATTTCATAGCCTACCTGTTACATCTGCTTGATAATTATGCATGACGTCTATAAAATTGTTTTCTCATCACACTTGACCAATATTATCTCGTTAATTCAGTGTTTTGACTTGATCAAGTACTATTATGGCCTTATATTTTAGTTGCTTGTTAAGCAAAAATAAAATTTGATAGTATTTTCTCAAAATAAATAAATTTTAGTAAACAAATAGGCATATTTAAACTTTGTAGAAAAATCGGAATATCTCGGAAACTAATGAATGCAGCCATACTAAGTGCTATATATGGATCAAAGAGCATATTAAAAGCAATACTTTGGTATAATAAAATATTAGGGGTTATATTTAAAAAGAGAGAGAAAATCTAGATTTTGCATTCTGCATGACCCTGTATACGAATATGCGTCGCGGGCCTTTTTTATAGCCGATTTTAAAACTAGAGGATATTTTCAATCTTTTCGTGTAAAAAAAAATAATTTTTGATTTATTACTTTTTGATATACAGTACGTTCATTTGACAGCGATTTGGATATAAAAATAGTCATAACTTTTGAAATAGCCTGTATAATGTAACAATACCCTACATTGTAAGAACGGAAATCATTAGAAGAATTTGAATATAGAACAATATTTGGGGTGTCTCATTTAAAAAATGCATGTTTGCATCACCACGTCGTTATGGATCACCCTGTATAAATCTAAATATTTTCTGAGCAAGGGGCATATCTGTGGCTACAACTTTTAGAAACAACTTTTTTCTTTATCATTTACAGTAGTGGAGTACTAAAAACTCACCCTGTATAATCTGTAAAACCAAAAAATATGGTCCGCTGTAAGTTTTTCCAGCATTTTCTATGAATAGAACTAACTGTATCAGCTGCATGAATCTTTAATAGAGAACACAATTACTTACAAAAATCAGCATAGCTAAAGCCATACATTATTAATATTTTATTTACGCACGACAATTATTATTCGATTTTTTTAAATCGTTTCTTAGTTTCTCGGAATTGATTAAAAGGAAAGAAAGACATTTCGTTTATAAGTGCAATATAAATACACCAAGAAAAAAGCAGAGTATAACGCCGTTCCGGGAGGCCATACTTTTCCGGAATTCTATTAATTGCAGGTAGCCATGGTAACCGCGGCTGATGCCTGCAAGCAGCCTGCGAACACGAGGTGATTCACCCACCCCGTTTTGTGATGTACTGTTCGAAAATGAACCGATATTATTTACCTTATACAGGGTGTCCAGTTAGTGTGCAATTCGATATCTCGCAAGGTATACCTGATAGAAGAAAATGTCAAGTACAAAAGTTATTTGGTTACTTAAGACACATATTCTAAAAATATTTTGAAATATACAGGGTGTTGCGGGAAAGTAGGATAGTGATCAACACAATTTTTTATATGGAACTATAACTTTTTATTAAATTCTTCTAGTTTCCATCATTAATCTCTGTTCAACCCTAAAATATTTTTGGGATCGATTGCGATGTTGCCAAGTTATAATTTATTTACTATTAATTTCCGGATTTGCAAGGTCGCAAGTAATACGTCCAAATTGCTATATTCTTTTAACATTTCTCAATCATATTATACAGCGAGTTACTCGAATATTAAGTGGATATTATTTTGGATGTTATCAGCAATTTGTATCTACAGGGTGTTTTTGACAGAATTTTAAATTACGGCAACTTGAAGGTCATTTTACTTTGTTTTTTTAAATGTAACACCCTGTATTTTTTATTTTAAATCGAAATACGTACTAATACCCTATTTCGCCTTGTAATATTTTTTTCGCGTTTGCCAAGTTATAAATTATTTTTCCAAATTTTTAAACAAATATCCCCGATTTTAATTTATTTTAAATAGAATCCTCTACTTATTTTTATTGCAATGAATTGCGCGTGTCGAATTTAGTAAGATCTCACAATTTCAAAATTTTGTTTCTATTAATTACTGAGATACGGCAACACCGCTTTTTCAGTAAACAGTACAGGAACGCTTAAATATTTCCAAAACTGGCACAGCTGGAGAGGTGAAATTCAATATCCGGGGGTTTTTGAACATACAAAATTCAAAAACGCTAACATCAGTGTTGTCAGATTTACCAATTTTACGTCATAATTTTGAATAGAATGCCCTATTTATGAAGTCCAACGTAAAAGGTCACAGATATCATAACCTAATATGTCAATCATATGGTTATGCCACAGCATAATAAGCAGCCAGCACAGTAACTCAAGTTGGCGGAGATTACACAGCGCATCCCCACTTTTGGATGATTTTTCTAGGGATGGTAACGGTACTTCGATACCAAGCTGGTATCGATACTTTTGTAGGGTATCGGTATCGAAAATAATTATATAATTATTATTGAGGGGTGGTGTAATCAGTTGCACAAAATGCTCTGTACCAACCAAACGCGCCTATGACGCTAAAAAATATCGAGTTGGTACCGGTATCGATATTTTCATTTTCGCATCTCTACCCAAACTTCACAGCCTTAAAATCATCCATAAACCCTCCCAAGGTTAAATTCTGTGGGAACCATTTTTATATAGGAAATCCTGAGAGATATTGTGCTGGTTATGCTGTGGTTATGCTGTAACTTAAAAGGATGATTAAAAATGGTGAATGCGAGTTTCACTTTTGGTGAAAGTGTGCACCAAAATTCGGATTTAAGTTAATTAAAAGTGTGTTACTGGAAGAGAAGAGGAGAATTCTCCATATTTGAGAGAAACATTTACCAGTAATATGACCATGTATACGTACATGTATACCGGGTGTCCCAGAATTTCCTTGAGACGTGATATATTCGTAACGAAAATCGGTTCAAGCAAGAACTGAGTTGTAATTTTGAAGGTATCTGTAGGGTCGCTCATACCATGCATTCAAAACAAAGCTATTTTTTTCGTAAAATCATAAGCATAATACAAATAAAATAAGAATTTGTTTGATATTTTTGAAAAAAAAAACTGATAAAAAAGATTTTTAATGGTAATTAACGACCTATCATACCATGCTTTCGAAAAAAAGGCTTCTTATTTTTCGTTACGAAAATATTACGGTGCCTCAAACAAATCCTTATTTTATTTATCTAATGTTTATGTCTTTACGAAAAAATAGTTTTTGTATGAAATCAAAGGCACTACAAGATTTTAAAATAAATAAGGACTTGTTGTGTGTAGGATAGGCTGCGTGGTACTATTTGAAAAATAAGTTGGGGGTGAGTTTTGGGGGTTAAAGTACCAAAAAAATATTTCTCTATAATTAGGTCATTCTGTAGCCTTGAAAGATTCACCTAATTGTCTTCAAATGTACTAGAGGATTTTAGATAAAGCAGTGACTTGATTTGTGTAGGAAAAATCATTGGGTATTATTTGAAACAAAATTGGATGTGAGTCTTCAGAGCTGAAGTACAAAAACATTTTTTGAATGCGTGGTATGATAAACCCTATAGTACTATCAAAAGTACCACTCAGTTTTCGTTTGAATTCTGGGACACCCGTTATTTGGTATAGGACTGGGCGGTGCACTCAAAGCGTCAGTGTACGCGTATTTAATATTTTATTAAAGCCTACTGTTGAGCTAACAGCCAATCTCAAAGATACATGATACAGGATAATGTGGTTTGAAAATACTCTGACCTGCTTGGAGTGCCTAAGACTGTAGCACAATACGTTTCAAAAGTCTTGATTTCACAATACCACCAAATATCACTTCTGTGTTTTTCACGACATACGTACTATACGTGGGATTGACGAGAATTAGGATATTTGCGAAGTTAATCTGTTCATGTGGAAGTTCTTTTGCTGCTAAATAGCCTATGTTCGGGTGTATGGCTCAAACAAGAGTCTATTTTTCTTTCTTTAAAGATTGTTCAGCGTATTTGATTTCAGGCCTCTAAATTATTATTTCCGTAAATCTAAAATCATCTGTATATATGTTTACTAAACTGGAGTGAAATAAACGAGATTTGAGGACACTTTAATGTTTTTTATGTTCGACTGCATCTGTATATCTTATAAATAAACATAAATCTGTGTTTTATTGTTTCATAATAAATTAGAATTACGATCATATTTATATGCATCTGATACAAACTTATATAGCTTTCTTGACAGAAAATGCATTTTTGGCTGACCCATTTTTTTTATTTAATAATGATGTTTGCTTACTACTTTCATCTCACATTAATATTTGTTTTTTTTTTTGTAATGAATCTGATCACGAAAATTATGTTTATAAACCGTTTTGTAGAATTATTGTAGTTTACCAGTACAGTATTTTGTTGTACTTCTGAAATATAGCTCAATACCTCGAACTCTTGTGACCAGAGGAGATCTTCAGAAAAGCTTATAGTCATTATTTTTAAAATGGAGTGTAACCTGACATACCTAAGAGATATCATTTGGTCACAAGAGTCCGAGGTGTTGAGCTTGACTCACCATCATCATAGTCACAATGTCTTAACAGACATGTTGTGAACTCGTAGAATGCATTAAGTAGGAGCTAGAGTATTGCCGACACGAATATCATCCATTGTTTTGAGAACTGTAGCTCGCCATCGTTCGCGATTTGCTCTCAGTTCAGTGGCGCTCTTGATAGTCATATCTAGCAACTGTTTAGTCGTATCCACCCAGCGTGTAGGGGAACGGCCACGGCGCCGCCCACTCGGGGCGTGACCCTGAACTACAAGTTTCTCCATATTATCGCTTCTGTGAATATGTCCGAAGAATGTCATCGACACAATGGAGGATAGTCTCTTTGGATTACCGAGCTCATCCAATATGGAAACATTAGTTTGATGGGCGGTGTAAGGAATTCTCAGCATTCTCCTCCACGTCCACATTTCAAAAGCATCTATGCGAGGTCGATCTGCCTTTTTAACAGTCCAAGTTTCCGAGGCATACAAAAATATGGAGAATACAAGAGACTGAATCAGTGACATTTTGGTAGCTTTAGTGATGTTATGGTCACGCCATATTTTAGTAAGTTTTGTCATGGCCACCCGTGCCTACTGAATGCGCCGTCGAATCTCATTCTCACAGCTACCTGAATTGTCGATCATAGAACCGAGGTACACAAAACTTTGAACTACCTCACAACGGCCTATTGACTTTATTCCTCGATGATTGTCATGCTCTCTATCTACGACAATAACCTTGTTCTTGTTGTAGTGAATACCAAGACCATATGCTGCACTGTGTTGTTCTAAAACGTTCAATAGAGCTACTAGTTCTTCCTGAGAAGCAGCAATAAGGGTTGTATTGTCAGCAAATCTTAAGTTAGATATTTTGCTTCCGCCAATAGTTATACCGCCATTCCAGTTGTCCGATACCTGTCTCGTCACAAATTCAGAGTAAATGTTAAATAACATCGGAGATAATACGCATCCCTGCCGAACTCCTTTTCTGGTTGCTGTTTGACCAGACAGGTTACCATCAATTCTTACACGAGCTGAGCTAGACTCATAGAGTTGCTGTATGAGAAATACTCACTTGACTCAGTCTGTGTTTTATATTATAGTTTGTGTTGCTGATAGCCATTTGCGATGAATTTATAAGACGTACAACTTGTCATGCTAAAGAGTGATAAAAGAGCCCTATTTATAATCAACGTGAGTTGGTATTTGGGTATGGTCGAAATTTTAAACAACTTTTGATAAGAATTTAAAAGTATAGGTATTATTTACCTGTTTTATTACCCTAATCATACTTTTACGTACAATATTGTTATCCATTTATAAGGGTTAAACGTTACACTGGCACTTCATAATAGGGTACTTGCAGAAAAAATATTATGTCATTCACGCGTTCCTTAGATCCTAGTAAACATGACAAAATTACTTGTTCGGTTTTTTGGAATCGGTTGTGAGAGATATTCCAAAAATTATCTCAAATGCCGGAAAATGCCGCGCAAACCTAACATTTTGACATTGATCATTATAACCACAAAATACAGTTACACACAAAAGTACAAAAGTCAAAAGAATAAAAGTTAGGCTAGATTACTAATTCACTTTATAAATTCACTTTGTAGGGATGGGCTTGAATTAGATTCTATCTTTGGATTCATTCATAGTGGGATGCGCCGAAATAAAATGATGGCTTCGATTAGTTGCGAACCTCGGTCACAAACAGGATGAACTGTGATACCTATCAGATATAAAAATGTATTACAACGAAAATCAGTCGTCTAAATGCAAAACCCGACAAGTCACAAATTTTTCAAAATAGAGTTTTATATACCATTTTGTTCATTATTTGAAGCGCTACGATTTTCTATATTTTTCGTTTATAAAACCCGACATTAGACATGAGATATTTGGCTAAGAAAACTAGACTTATGTGCAAACACCGACAAGTCCAAGCGGTGTTTTATTTCAAACACCGACATGTCCACAGTAGCTAATATGGACAACGGGAGCAAGTCACATGTCGATCACACGAGTATTCTGACCGTTGTGTGTTTTTGTTTCATCCAGTCGTTGAAAATACGTTGTAGTGGATTCATGTGTTTTGCAGTTTACTGAGAGAATGAGATTCATTTATGCTGTATTTATAAATTATTGATGAAAATAACCATGTTTTTTGAAAAATGCTTTGGATGCGGATTTTGGAGAGTCTACTTCAACAGAAGCTAGGTCCACATTAATGCAGAGGATCGAAGCTAATTGTGAAAATGCATTTGCTAGTTCTGAAGAATTTTGTTTGTCAGAAAATTTAGATTTTGACTTTTAAACCTTGTAATCCTTGAAATGTATCTTTTCTAATATCTAGCTTTATGTCTATAGTTTCTGTCGTTGAGCACAGTGTTTGATTAGATTCCTTTATATTTAGTAAAATAATCCAAATTGATAAGAGTTTCATTCATTTTGATCCGATTCCACAAAAATAGCAGTCAAAACACGACATGTCACAGTTCCTAACACACAAAATCCGACGTGCCCAAATTTAGAAGTCAGATTTTAGAAAAACTATATGTCCTAGATTTTGGGGCGTTGAGACTTAACATCCTAAAACTCTCGATTTAGTATTAATTTTGCTCATAATAAGACTTTGATCTGTTTTTCTCGATTTCTGTAAAATTTGTTACCATGGACTTGTCGGGTTTTGCATTAGACGACTGATGTATTATTTGGTCACAAGAGTCCGAGGTGCTGAGCTTGACTAAAAAGTAAAGAGTGATAAAAGAGCCCTATTTATATTTAACGCAAGTTGTTATTTGGATATTTTAAACAACTTTTGATCAAAATTTAAAAATATAGGTATTATATTCCTGTTTTATTACCCTAATCATACTTTTACGTTCAATATTGTTACCCATTTATAAGGGTCAAATGTTAGAGTGGCACTTCATGATTGCATGACGGAGATAAATAGATTTTTCTAGAATTACCCCGCTTCCCCACCCCTTGCGAAGCCTTAGCAGGCCCTTTGTACACTGCTGCCTTCTCCACAGGTGCGCAGGTTTGGTCCATCCCCATCCATCAAACAGCATCCATTGAGGGCATCCCCTTGCCTCCTTTCAATCATGGATACCAGTTACGTGCCCAACAACCCGCAGTTCGGGCTGCAGCTTGAGTGTAACTGGAGTGCTGGATCTCCCACCCCTGGTATACAGCAGGTTAGTAAAATAACAATTAGCATTATGTGTTTGGGTATAATAGTAGTTTCCATAAGGTCGACCAACAAATTATCGATGTTTTCATCTAGCTAAAGAGTACGTCTGCTCATAGTTGGAGACACAAGTGGATAAAGGTGTCATGTAGCATTTTTTCAAAAATGTGTATTTTTCATTCAGTAAGCTTGAAGTATGCTTCCATTCCATTCTTAAGTCCCTTTGTTATGTTATTTTCATAAATAACATGGATATTTAGGTGATAAAGGTGTTATGTACAATACTTTTTACTTTTCACAGTGGATAAAGGAGTCAAAGTAAGGAATAGTATAAATATGGTTCTATGAAAAAATGTTTGAAGACAACGAAGGGCATCCAAAGAGAAAAAGAAAAACCAATTATTAATTGGATTAGTTTCAAGTTCTGTGTCTTTTGCATTGAAAAACAACAATGTTTGTGTACGTAGCTCTTTTTTCTGTATGCTTTTAATACAGGCTATGCCAATTTTTCATGTATAAAGGTGTCGTGTACATTCAAAGTCCATTTTCCTGTGAAATATAAAGGTGTCTCCAAATTAAAAAAACAGACGAAGAAAATACATAACTAAGCTTTAAAAATACTTGAACTATATGCCCCAAATGTGGTGCATAAAAAAGTTCGAATCGAAAATCTTTAAATCGATTTTTCTCAGAATAATTATTTTGTGACATGACACCTTTTACCTTTATCCACTTGTGTCTTCAATTACATAACATTATGATTTTCTGGTATCGCATGTGTGAATAGCAGCCAAAAAATGGTGAATGCTGCGGCTATTAGTCGAATACTAGTGATGTCGTTTCCAAAATAAATAGTTCAATTACGGTCATAATTTTGTATTCTAAAGATAGTGGCTTGCATGAAGTTCTTGGCGATGCATCTAAATGCTTGCTTCTGTAAGCCTAACAATTTATTTAAGAAGGTATATATTATTTTGAATATTTCCTTGGCTGCTTAGAAAAATTTTAAATTGGATAAGCTAATGATTTTCAATAATTTAAAGAATATAGAGATAAATAACAAAAACCAGTGGTGGATATAAGGGTATACAAAATAACCCTTTTCCAAAAAAACTCCTACACACTGACTTTTCGAAGATAATAATATTATTCAATTTTTTTTTTATCGTCGGCCTCACGCAAAGGCTGAAAGCTTATGGCGCTGTAGAAGCGCTGCGAGAGGATAAGTATCGGTTCACGCAATGCTTGGTGTTTTTTAAAACAAAAACGCCTTGTTGTATTTTTTCGTATAACGATCCGTTTTTGAGATATTTCCTATTTTCTCCGGTTATGTAGGACTACTGACAGCAAATAATCTGGAAGTAGGCTGATTTATTTCTGACGCTTGCACCAATTTAATACTCCTGAAGTATCGCTAGATTAAAGCAAGTCTGTATATTGTTTTCAACCTTAAAATGCCTTTCAAATTTCCGGATAAAGGATATGCTGACATACATTTATGGATTTTGTGATGAAAATTCAACAATTTACATCGTAACGTTTTCTCAAATGTGCACAATCATTACTACAGGGTTGGGATAAAGTATGGATCCAAGCAAATAACTTTGGAACGGAAAGAGTGATATTGCTGAAAATTTGCAGGCAAGTGTAGTGTCGTCTGATGCATCCGAAAACATTATGTTAGCTATTAATGTACTTCCGGTATAACCGGAAGTACCGTCAACTATTTTAAGTTAAATGGGACACCCTGTATATTTTTGCAGATTTTAATTTTCTCTTTCTGAATACGTCCATAGTGGGTTTAGTATTTGTTTCTTAAAAAATTTGTCTCACAAATTCGTCCGTGGCGGTCTGCGGTCTTCCCGTTTGAGGTAATTTTTTTTTGTATTTTTTTTTTAATCACCGTCAAACGTGTTATAGGACCCCTGTCGGGACGTAAATCATTAAAAGTTGACATACTTCTTTGTGAGTTCTCACGCGATCGCCAAAACCGACTTTGAATGGCCGGCATTTTAAACACCTGAAATGATAAAGAAGCTTTATCTTTCCCGTTTTTACAGAAACTAATGCTAAACCCACAATGGACGTATTCGGAAAAAAAAGATGGATTAAAATCTGCAAAAATATACAGGGTGTCCCATTTTAAATTAAAAAAGTTGATGGTACTTCCGGTTAAACCGGAAGTACATTAATAGTTAACATAATGTCTTCGGATGCACTAGACGTCACTACACTTGCCTGCAAATTTTCAGCAATATCACTCTTTCCGTTCCAAAGTTATTTGCTTGGTTCCATACTTTATCCCAACACTGTATATGAATATCGTAAGAAGAAACAATCGCATAGAGCTTGCATTTGAAGGAAATTCGAGGACAAGTCAAAGGAGAGTAAGTTCACGGAACATTTAAAATCACTATTTTAAGAGCATTAAACAAAATTACCGATATCCTTTTCATTTACAAAGTATCCATGGTTTAAAATGGGAGACGAAAACAGAAGGTAGTACAGGGTGGGGCATAGGAATCAAGTGTTTTTGAAATAAAAAATAATAAAATTATTAGTTTTTACTCTAAAAAAAGTATTGGTAGTAGAACATAGCTGATAATAAACCATTTTGAAATATCTAAGTGCAAAATTACATCTGGCATCTGATGCAGCCGTTCACGAAAATTGCACTCCACTGTTTCCAGCATGTCTCTGTTGATTTTTGAGAGATTCCATGGCGAATCGCTTCCTTCTCTGCGTCTAACGTACGGGGCTTGGCCCTTTAAACACGTGACTTGAGTTACCCCCCATAGAAAAAAATCACAAATTGATAAGTCGGGAGACCGAGGAGGTCATGAAATGCCACCAAACCTCGAAATTGAACAAATTGGAAACAGGTGGCGAAGAACAGCCATGGATGCTCTGGCGGTGTGTGCCGTGGCCCCATCTTGCTGGAACGACAAATCCTTGATATCCACACCTCTTTTTTGCAATTTAGGTATGGAAAAGGTACTCACCATATTATGAATGTAACGTTCAGATGTTACTGTAGCGGTGACCCCATTTTATCCAAAAAAATATGGGCCAATGATGCCACGCCATATGCCACGCGTTGTTCTAGCGTCTACCGCTCCATGATGGCAAGTAAGAAAGTAAAATGGTTTGAGTCAAGGAATGGATTGTAATAAACCGCGCGCTCCTCCCTTTTCTAATATATGAGTACTACTCAAACCAAAAACACTTGGTTTTTATGCCCCACCCTGTATTTTGTAGATGGCTTCTGGATAGCCATCACGATTTCGTAGCAAATATTCTGTGGACCGACGAATCATGTTTTACTCGACATGGCATTGTAAATTTCAATAATAAACGTGTATGGCCACATGAAAATGCCCATCAAATTAGAACACGAATGTTTTAGCATGAATATAGCATTAATATTTTGCTGTGAATCTACAATCGTAGTTAGAAGTTGTACGCCTTGTTATTCTTAAAAATTACCAACACTACCTGAGGAAATCGGCAAATACCTCGAAAACGGTTTGTCATAAGAAAAAAATACTCTTTTTATTTCAAAAGGCAAGGACCGTCGACGTCGAACAATATTATTGTTATTTGTAACAAAGTCAGTAGGAGTTTAAAGAAAAGGGTAATTGTATAGCCATATCTCCATTACTGGTCTTTTTATTTTAATTTATCATTTTATTTTCATCATATATTTATATTTTTATTATTTTATTTAATTTATTATCATATCATTGTTCAACGAGTTATTATGACGGAAGCAGTACAATTTTGCAGCACGAGCTGGAGATATTAAGCTGCCAGCAACATTCGATGGTAGTTTTCCTTTCGTTTCAAAATGTTTAAAGCCTCGTGTCCACTAACAAATAAAATTGATAGAGTTACTCTCACAAGTTACTTGCGTAGCGTGTGCACGACGTCATTAGAGAACTACTGCAGCAAAGTTACTTGCACATAAAGGACTTGCGACTTGCTGAGAGCTTGTAGTGTGCACGGTTACTCTCAGGAAGTTAGTTTGCCACAAAAATTTCGAGGCGGTTTCATAAGTCTTGCAGCAGGAAGTATTGGAAATCAAATATAGATAAGTTCAAATGGACGATAGAAGAAGACACGTGACTCTTAATTGAAAATTTTGAATTATATCCCGAGTTATGGAATGTACATACTACAGAATTTAAGGACAGAATCAAAAAGCAGAATGCATTGCAAAAATTGGCCGACTTATTTAATACTCCTATAACGGAAATTCAACGGAAGCCACATAATTTGAGAACGGAGGTTAACCAAGAGTGGAGAAAAATTCAAAAAAAGAAAAGTGGACAAGGGACTAATGAAATATATAAGAGTACTTGGGAGTTCTTTGACTCATACTTCATGTATCCCAACATTTTCTCCGATTTTTACTATCTTTCTCTTGTTTGCTTTTTTTAATTAAATATACCACAACTACCCAAGCAGCTACAGATTTTGCATACGATATCTTATCTATAGTGTACACGGAATCAGAACAATCGAGCCCAAGTGAAATTGCAAGAGCAATTTCCTAGATTAAATTTGCGAACAATTGCAAGACAGTGTAGACAAACAAGCAAGCACTTGCTGCAAAAACTATCATAAGTTACTTGCAAGTGGACACGAGGCTTACTGGTTGTGGAAGTTGTTAATCTCTAGCACATTGCAGTCACTAGTAGGCTGTGAAAAATATCCATTTCTGTCATACTCCAGCTCCTCTTTGAACTTAGGATATGTTACCGTTGTTGTTTCTGATTAGAATGGATTTGTTGTAAGAGATTTTTAAAATATTGTCTCTTTACTCTAGTTCATCTGAATGCTTCTGCTAATATACCTACTTGTTCTCTTTCATCTAAACACGTATTCATTTAGATTTTATGGCCTATTAGGTTACCTTTAGGAACGAAAATAGAACAGAAAATTTGAAATTAAATGAAAACTACCAGACACCGATATCCATGAACTTATATCGTTAGAAAGGCTATCAAATTTTACATTTGACTGTATGAAAAAAATTAGGAATTCCCATTTGAAAAAATTAAGTTATCTCTGACTGAAGTTCTTTAACGATTCTACCTATTTTTACAAGTACACTTGTTTTTGTACGTTTTTCGTGACTCTATTGATTTGGTAGCGTAGTAATAAACATCGTGTGTCTTTGAATTTTCTTGATACGTAATACTCTCGTAACAAAAAAAACTAACTGGAATATTTGGAAGTATTATAGGGTCTATCATACCATGCTTTCAAAATATTTTTTTATACTTCAACCCTTAAAACTCATCCCCAACTTTGTTTTTTCAAATAGCACACACACAAACTAAGTCCTTATTTTATTTAAAATTTTGTAGTACCTCTAAATGTATACAAAAACCCATTTTTTTTGTAAAGTGAAAAGCATAAAGTAAATAAATAAGATAATGATTTGTTAGAGACGTAATATTTTAGTAAGAAAAACAGCCAAAAAATAACACCAAGTGGGCCTTTCAAGAGTACCGAATGGCCTATCATACCGTACTTTCGAAAAATTATTTTTTACTTCAACCCCTAAAACTTACCCCCTAGTAGCACCCCACAGCTTTTCCTACATTATTGATGAGGTCATTCTTTTACTCGGTATCTACCCTGCCTTTTATTCTTCATACAAAACCCATTTTTTTTTCGTAAAGCCACAAACACAAGATAGAATAAAGTAAGCATTTCTTTGAGGTATAATATTTTCTTAATAAAAAAGCATGAAAAGACATTTGTTTTCGAAAGGATGTATTATAGGTCATTCAGTACCCTTAAAAATCCAATTGGTTTCATTCTAATCTGTTCTTTGGGTCAAGCGAACTCTTATTTTATTTTCGTTATGCTTATGATTTTACGGAAAAAAATAAGTTTGCGCATAAAACCAAAGGTACTGCAAGATCTTAAATAATATAAGAACTTAATTTGTGTAGAAAAAAGTATTTGGTGTTATTTGAAAAACAAAAGTTAAGGGTGAGTTTTAAAGGCCGAAATAAAAAATAAATGCTTTAAAAGCATGGTACACCCTATAGTACTTTGAAAAATTCCACCCTGTTTTTGCTTGAACTTTTTTTTAATTACAATTACGAGAATATCACGTGTCAAGGAAATTCAGGATCACCCTGTATAGTTTTTAGAAAATGAAATGTATGAAAATGATTAAATGCCTTTTTTGAGTTCTACGCAAAGTTATAGTTACTAATAAACCTAGGGTTTCTAAAAAGTTGAAAAAGTTTCTTGGTTATCTTCACCGATTTTTAACGTTTTTCGATACTGTGATTATTTTCGGACAAAGAAATAAACTGTTATCAAAAGATGAAAATTTTAAAAAGTTTCAATTAATATATTTGAATTATCTGCCCAGTTACGCTTACTAATTACGTCCAGACTTGAGATGTTTGTTGGTCTGTAAAGGGCCCCACAGATATCGTTCTTTTTCATCAGGTTTGCACGTCGCGTCGTGCCAACCGATCACACTCATTTCGGTCCGTGTGTGCCGAAAAACCGTCGTGTTGACCGTCGTTCCAAAAAATCTGTCCGAGCTTGATTTTACTCGTCGGTTTCGAACGCCATCGTGCAACTCGGTACATGTGTGGCCGTTCATCGTGCAATCACGGCGGGATTTTGCAGTGCTGTTCTGGTTGCCTTCGAGTAAGCGTATCTAGGGTTAGCGACATCTATCAAAAATGTGCTGTCAGACATTCATGAGGGGAAATACTTTGTCTCATCTAAGTATCCTGTTTTTTTATTAGAGGTGCTACTGAATTAAGTAATTCTAAGTATGTTTCTTCATCCATCCTGAAATAATTGTACCAATCTCCTGGTTTCAGACGCAATTCTTCTAATAGATTTATATGGGAGAATTGGCCTCTTTTCAAAAGCCACTGTTTCACCCATTTAGAACGTTTTTTCTTGCTGTATTTCACTTTAATAGCTAAAGCCGCCGCCAATGCTGAAGTATTATCCATGTTAACGGACCAAAAATTTGCGAGAAACTGAAAGAAAACCGAACAGTGTGTGGAGGTATCGTTCCATCGGTTTAACCGATATCAGTTGGCACGTCGTGCAAACCTGATGAAAAAGAACGATGTCTGAGGGGCCCTTAAGTTTTTATCATCTTTACTAACACATAGACTCATTAATCGCCATCGGCCCACTTTAAAAAAATCTGGGAGAAAACAGAAATCCGAGCCCAAGTTGAAAAATCCAAAATATTTGATTGATCATTTTAAGTTTTTATGTAATTTGACACTATAAGGCTAAAACCGAGTCCAAGTTGAAAGTCCAAAATACTTGATTGATCATTTTAAGTTTTTATGTAATTCGACACTATAAGGCTAAAACCCTTTTTTCAGGTACCAAGCTGTACAGACGACCTCTCCTCGTGTTGGAGTGAAGATATGGGTACCTTCTCACTACCTTTGGATCTAGAACCTTTACCAAGTCTATTTAACATTTCACCATGTAGCAATGGTACTAATGGAAGTTACAAGTGAGTGTAATACCAAATATCCCGTATTGCTTCAACAAAATATTATTAAAATGCGGTTCGAGGTAAATCCATTTTTTTGTTAAGGAAGGCAATATTGTTGGTTAGGTTAAATACCCATAGTGCGCAAACACACGGGGGCATTTTAGTGTGCGTGCAACTGCGTGCGAAGGCGTGTAGGTACCGCATACAGGCTAACCTGCTCAACTGAGTTTTCTACCGCTTACCAGTGTCGGAAGCCCGCTTGAACGCCTTTATAGTAACAGAAATTTAGTTTGCTACCTGGTTTCATCTGTGCCGGTCGAAGATGAGTATCGATAAAGAGTTACTTATAGCTTCAGCGTTTACGAAAACCCCTATTTGGGATAAAAGACACAAGCTCAACTATAACCGCACTGCGATAGAAAAATAGAAAAATATTGGAAGGGAATAAGTGCGGTTATGAAAGTAGACGGTAAGTTTATATGCAATATTTATTTGGACATATTATTCATAAGCTTGGAACTGAGGTAATACGTCAAGAAATTTGTTGTAAATGTGGTAGTGATAGATAAGATAAGAGGTGCTCTGCAAAAATATTTAACAAGCATATGAATGTGTGGTTCTTGGGTTTTTAGGCCGGCGTCTTTAGCGTTAAAGCTTGACGTTTCGCCACCACGAGTGGATGGCATCTTCAGAAGCTATTTCACTTCGGCGACTTCCAAAATACTGACGGCTGGTAGATCTGCATCTATATTTATAGCTGCTAATGGTGACGTGGCCCAACCAGGTAGCGTTGGTAGCCCCGCCCCTTCGCGATATGGTAGTGTCTTCAGGTCCTTTAGGATAGGTATCCATGTCCGGTTGACTTTCTGTGTTTCTTCTTCCCTATTGAAATTATTATGATGTTTTTGTATTTCGATGGCTTCTGTTTGAAGTCTGGCATGGTATGAAGACGTTGCGGCAAGAACCTGAGTTTCTTCAAACTCGATCCTGTGACTTCCCTCTTTAATCGCATGTTCGGCTACCGCTGATTTGTCCGTATGGCCTAGTCGACAGCTAGCCTTATGTTCTGCAATTCTTGTGTTTATAGATCGCTTCGTTGTTCCTATGTATACACTCCCACATGTGCATGGTATACGATATACCCCCGGTGTTGTGAGTGGGTCTCTTTTATCCTTCACCGTTCTCAAATATTCCTGTATCTTTCTTGTGGGCTTGACGTTTTCCTTTTGTAAAATTTTTCCTATTCTGTCTGGTATTTCAGGCACATAGGGTAGAAAAGCTTTTGCTATCGGTTTAGGTTCTGGTTTTGCCCTATTTCTTCTCATTGTTCTTGTTATTTCCTTTTCTGTGTAACCATTTGCCTTAAGAGCATTCTTTATATGTTCCAGTTCGGTGTCGAGTTCTTCTGGTTCGCACACTTTTCTAGTTCGTACGAACAAATTGAAGGTGTAGCCATGGGAAGCCCTCTAAGCCCGGTAGTAGCGAACTTTGTAATGGAGAAGGTCGAACAGGCAGCCTTGAAGAGCGCTCAATACAAGACCAAGATTTGGCTCAGATACGTGGACGATACGTTTGTCATTTGGAATCACGGAAGAGAAGAGCTCGAAGAATTTCTAGAACACCTGAACAGCGTGCATGAAAACAGCAAGTTCACCATGGAGGTAGAAGAAAACAAAAATCTCGCCTTTCTTGATTTCTTCTAACAAGAAAAGGAGTTAGATTAGGGCACAAGGTATATAGAAAGCCAACTCATACTGACCGGTACTTACATAAAGAATCAAACCACCACCCATCACAGAAGTACGGAATTATTAGAACTTTGACAGAACGAGCTAGAAAAGTGTGTGAACCAGAAGAACTCGACACCGAACTGGAACATCTAAAGAATGCTCTTAAGGCAAATGGTTACACAGAAAAGGAAATTACAAGAACAATGAGAAGAAATAGGGCAAAACCAGAACCTAAACCGATAGCAAAAGCTTTTCTACCCTATGGGCCTGGGATAACAGACAATAGGAAAAATGTTACAAAAGGAAAACGTCAAGACCATCTACAAGCCCACAAGAAAGATACAGGAATATTTGAGAACGGTGAAGAATAAAAGAGACCCACTCGCAACACCGGGGGTATATCGTATACCATGCACATGTGGGAGTGTATACATAGGAACAACGAAGCGATCTATAAACACAAGAATTGCAGAACTTAAGGCTAGCTGTCGACTAGGCCACACGGACAAATCAGCGGTAGCCGAACATGCGATTAAAGAGGGAAGTCACAGGATCAAGTTTGAAGAAACTCAGGTTCTTGCCGCAACGTCTTCATACCATGCCAGACTTCGAAGAGAAGCCATCGAAATACAAAAACATCATAATAATTTCAATAGGAAAGAGGAAACACAAAAAGTCAACCGGACATGGATACTCATCCTAAAGGACCTGAAGACACTACCATATCGCGAAGGGGCGGGGCTACCAACGCTACCTGGTTGGGCCAGGTCACCATTAGCAGGTATAAATAGGGGTGCACATCCACCAGCCGTCAGTATTTTGGAAGCCGGCGAAGTGAAATAGCTTCTGAAGATGCCATCACTCGTGTTGGCAAAACGTCAAGCTTTAACGCTAAACGACGCCGGCCTAAAAACCCAAGAACCACAAATTCATACATAAGTGTTATATGGAGCAAGTATGCTCGAATATCCATTCTTGTACAAGTAAGTAAGTGTAAGTATTTCTATTCACATATCACTAGTCAGAGATAGACAGTGAACTAGTGAACTATCTACACTTTCTTCCATGTCTTGAAAGCGCCACTTCAACCTTGACAAGTAAAACAAAATGTCAATATATTTTTTTTCATTTGAATAATGCACTTTTTTAGCATAACATTCATTACAAAAATAGGGAGTTTAAAAGGAAAAGTCACAAACATCCTCAAACCTATCTCAAGGGCGCTTAGTACAGAGCCAGGGTCATGTCAGTCGAAGAAGGTCATCCAGGAGCCTTGCTGTAATGTCGCAGTTATAACAGGAGGTGCAGAAGGGATTGGTTTGGCTACAGCTCACCATCTACTATGCCAAAAAGCAAACCACGTAGCACTTATAGGTAACGATATAAGCAAAGGACTGGAAGCAGTTAACACTTTGAACTGTGGCCACGGTAAGAACAAAGCAACATTTTTGCTGTGTGATATCAGCAAGAGAGATGCCGTGGAAGATGCTTTATCCAAAATCAAACACGAGTTCAAGGATGTGAAAATGTTTATCCACTGTGCTGGAATCTGGGACGAAAAAAATTGGGAGAAAAATCTAAGTGTGAATCTCAACGGAACACTCAATTTGAATATGGGAGTGAGGAAGGTTTTTATTAAAAATCCAGGTAGTGTTATAATAAACTTGACAGCTATACCGGGATTGGAGCCATTTCACTGCAGCCCAGTGCACGCAGCTACACACGCAGCTATTATAAGGTTCTCTCAAAGTCTGGGACACGAAATTACTTACAAATCTAATGGGATGAGAGTCGTAGCTCTTTGTGTTGGAATTACCTGCACAGACTACATCAAAGACCTAGATCAACGTTTACCTTGCGAATGGACTAAAGAGTGCGTGAATGTTTATTTGAGAAAATCGCACTTGCAGAAGGCTGACGTTGTAGCCAGGTCTATAATAGAAGTGATTAAATTTGCACATTCTGGCACAGTCTGGCTGATAGAAGACTCCAGGCTATTCGAAGTATGTTTTCCGGATTGGAGGAATACTACTCATCTGATATCCCAGTATTCTTAGTATCATTACTTATGTTTCAAGTCTAATAAAACGTTTCCTCGCATTGATATGCAGCTTGACTAGGAATTGTGATTCCTTATAATTATGTAAAAAGTGACGCATTGACAAGTGTATATTACGCTAAGGGCCGGTTTCACAATGATGGGTTAACTCACAGAGTTAACAACTCTAGAGGGAATGTAAACAACAAAATGCACAGATCGTTGACCAGCCAACATGTAACGGAAATTTTGACAGCTTGAGGGCATTACCAGTGGGGTACGATTTTATATTAAAATTGGATGTTCATTAATAGATTCAATTATTACTGTGATGTTACAAACTGGTACAATAAGTTGTATTAGTATTTAGCTATACTTAGAGAGTTACTCTTATTATAACTTGATTGTAACAGTTGATAATTTATTATTCCCATGAAGTGTTTCCCCATATTTTACACTACTGAAATCCAAAACAAAACCTATACTAACCTCTGATAAGTGGTGTTCACCGATTCGTCGCTGTTGCAGCAAACTATGCACTTTTTATTTCCTACCATCATGCAATTATGACAATATTGTTCATAAATAATTTCACTCACACCACAAATAGTCACAAAGCTTTAGGAGACGCCGATTGTAGGTTGCCAGATTTACGACATATTAGAAGTTATTGCGACATTCCGCTATGAAATTTACTATTTCGTTAAATCAATACAAATTATCTTCACGTAAATCAGTTACATTGCAAGTATATTTTAATGGATAGTTAAATACCCAGTTAAATACTTTGAGGAACATGTGTTCAAACTGCGGAAACTGCCAGATTTTGAAGAAACTGGAAGGTCCTTAAGCGGACGAAGAAGAGTGGCAATAGCGCTATAGATGTTGGCTGGCCAATATTCAAATTACGCTCCCTCTAGAGATGTTAACTCTGTAGGTTAACTCAAGGCTGTGTGTTGACCAGAGGTTAACCCTAGATGTCATGTTTCACAAATTAATGGTAGTTTTCGATTTTACTTGAGGTTAACTCTGAGTTAACTTGACCCCAAGAAATTCTTGAGTTAACCCCAGGTTTGCGATGACGCATGGCATTAGGATATGTCACTTTGGTTTCGCTACTTGCTAGGCGTTTGAAGTTTCATATTTTATCGTTTACCTTAACGCTTTCCATCATTCTTTTTATTTGAAATGGATGGTTATGATGCAAATGCATATAGCAGTGATGAAGAAGCAAATGAGACCAAGAATATTTCGACCTGACTGATTTAGATTCAATTATTTTGAGGAATATGATGACCATGACTCCTTGGCCTTTTTTAAATTTTTGTATTTTTCTTTCAGCACATTTACAGATCTGCGGCTATTATTTGCACATATGCAATCAAATTCTTCTCCTATCCTTTCTCAAGCGTTGTTTTTTTCGCGGCATGTTGTTGCACATTTTCTATAACATGCCTGTACTTGTCTACTAACGACATAAACAGATATTCTTCATCTTTTGAAAAGTTAGGTAATGATATAAGCAAAGGACTGGAAGCAGTTAACACTCTGAGCTGTGGCCACGGTAAGAACAAAGCAACATTTCTGCTGTGTGATATTAGCAAGAGAGATGCCGTGGAAGACGCTTTATCCAAAATCAAACACGAGTTCAAAGATGTGAAAATGTTCGTCCACTGTGCTGGAATCTGGGACGAAAAAAATTGGGAGAAAAATTTAAGTGTGAATCTCAACGGAACACTCAATTTGAATATGGGAGTGAGGAAGGTTTTCGTTAAAAATCCAGGTAGTGTTATAATAAACTTGACTGCCATACCGGGACTGGAGCCATTCCACTGCAGCCCAGTGCACGCAGCTACACACGCAGCTATCATAAGGTTTTCTCAAAGTCTGGGTCACGAAATTACTTACAAGTCTAATGGGATGAGAGTCGTAGCTCTTTGTGTTGGAATTACCTGTACAGACTACATCAAAGACCTAGATCAACGTTTACCTTGTGAATGGACTAAAGAGTGCGTGAACGTTTATTTGAGAAAGTCGCACTTGCAGAAGGCTGACGTTGTAGCCAGGTCTATAATAGAAGTGATTAAATTTGCACATTCCGGCACAGTCTGGCTGATAGAAGACTCCAGGCTATTCGAAGTATGTTTTCCGGATTGGAGGAATACTACTCATCTGATATCCCAGTATTCTTAGTATCATTACTTATATTTCAAGTCTAATAAAACGTTTCTTCGCATTGATATGCAGCTTGACTAGGAATTGTGATTCCTTATATGAAAAAAGTGACACACTGACGAGTGTATTACGCTAAACATGCCACACAGAAATATTATTCTATATGTAAAGTACACATAACCTACCAAAAAAATGAAGTCAAGTTGATTGACTCAGTACTTACCACACATAATGATGATACCATTTTATTATTTCCCATTGCATGAAGCTATAGTCTAAAATCCCCTTGCAACTAAACTATCGCCCATCCGCCCGCAAAAACAACATCCAACACAGAAACCCTCGTAAATAGTTTCTTGCGTCTCCCTCCTTAGGAACTAGGGCGCCACAGTTTTTTTCTGCATGCTTGAACTGGACGATGCGAAACGATCAAGAGCCTCCAACCCGTCTAGAAAAGAAAAGAAGTTTGAGCTGATTTTGTTTTTGGTTTTACTTCCCACACCGATAGGTGAGGGGAGTATTGTGATCGCGAAAATTTTCGATTTTGAGATAATACGTTTTTTGGGCGTTTTATGATGTGTACATAACGAAAATCCACGTCACTCATTTCCGTCGGTCTGTCTGTCGGTCTGTCGGTCTGTCTGTCTGTCTGTCTGTCTGTCTGTCGCGTTTTTCTACCCTCGTAATCTCAGTAACCGCTGCATGGATTGTGATGAAATTTGGGCAGCGGTATGCTGTGGGGTCGTAGTAGGTAATGTTCCTATAATTTTGAAAATCGGTGCATAGGCGGCGGAGTAATTAGCAAAAAACAAAAAAAATTAAATATTGCTGAAACTTCGTTTTTAGGCGTTTTAGGGGTCCCTGATCATTTTCTACTTTTTTTTGGGTGGGGGTGAAATTGGGGTGGTTGGGGGGTGGGGGGTTGTAAAATTGAAAAATTTGTTGCTTTCATAATAGACTGTCCACTGACCTATGAAGGAAGACCTGGCGACATAAATAACTTTTTTAGTTCCATCCGAACATTTCCTTTGCCTATTACAGAAAGCAAAGGACTTAGAATTGTTTTTGATGTAAACATACGAGAGTATTGCGTCAGATCTTTGTAACGAGGAAACTGTTGAATTGATTTTAATGAAACTTTGAAACGGCATTACTACCATGGCGAAGATGGAAAACGCGTATGGTTTTGATAAATCGTGCCAGTGGCGGCGCAGAAATAATAAAAAAATTAAAAATATAAAAACAGCTCAAACTTCGTTTTTAAGCGTTTTAGAGGTTCCTGATCATTTTCTGCGTTTTTTTTTGGGTGGGGGTGAAATTAGGGTGGTTGGGGGGTTGGGGGTTGAAGAATTAAAAAAATTCTTGTACTCTACTCATAATAGGCTGTCCACTAACCTGTGAAGGAAGATCTAGCGACACAAATCACCTTTTTAGGTTCATCCGAACATTGCCTAGACTATTACAGAAACTAAGGGACTTTTGTATTTTGTAACGTGGACACTATTAAATTGATTTTAATGAAATTTTGACACAGTATATTGTTACCGTGGTGAGAATGGAAAACGCGTATGCTTGTTAAAAATCTTGTCAGTGGCAGCGTAGCAATAACCAAAGAACGCGACAAGTATGAAAGCAACTCAAATTCGGTTTTTAGATGTTTTAGGGGTTGCTGATCATTTAATAATAATAATAATATAGACTTTATTGAAGTATACAGAGATACACTTCAAATGGCGGAGTTCACTAAAATAGTGCTGTTCCACTCAACCAGTTTTTTGGGTAGGGGTGAAAGTGTGGTGGTTGGTGGTTGTAAAATTGAGAAGTTTGTAGTATCGATAATAGGCTGTCCATTGACCTGTGAAGGAAAGACCTAGCGGTATAAGACAATTTTAGGGGGGGGGGCAATTATTCGGTTGCAAGGGATCTTAGACTAAAGCTTCATGCTATGGGAAAATAATAAACTGGTATCAGCGTAATGTGTGGGAAGTACTGAGTCAATCAACTTGACTTCATTTTTTTGATTATTGCTGCGCTGCCACTGATAGGGTTTTTCAAAAACAGAGTCGTTTTTCATTCTCGCAGCGGTAATAAATTCTGTGTCAAAATTTTATTAACATCAGTTCAATAATTTTCGCTTTACGCAATATACATAGAACGAAATAAAGCAAAACTCGTATGTATGTACAGATCACAAAATTGGTTTCTGTAATAGGCAAGCCAATGTTCGGATGGACCTAAGAAAAGTGTAATATGCCGCTAGGTATTTCTTCTACAGGTCAATAGACGGACTATTATGAATACAACAAATTTTTCAGTTTTACTACCCCCCACCTCCCAACTGCCCCGATTTTACCCCACCCAAAAAAAAAATTGAAAATGATCAGAAACCCCTAAAACGCCTGAAAACAAAGTTTGAGCTGTTTTTATATTTTTAGTTTTCCATCCTCGCTGCGGTAGTAATACTGTGTCAAAATTTCATTGAAATTAATTGAACAATTTTCGCGTTACGCGATATCGAACAATCTAAAACAATACTCCCGTTATTTCTATAATGAGCATGCAACGTTCGGATGGACCTAAAAGAGTGTATCATGCCACTAGGTTTTTCATTCACATATCAATGGACAGCCCATTACGAATACAACAATTTTTTCAGTATTACAACGCCCCACCCCCCAGCCACCACAAATTCACCCCCACTCAAGAAAAAGTAGAAAATGATCAGGAACCCCTAAAACGCCTAAAAACGAAGTTTGAGGCATATTTGAAATTTTTTGTTTTTTGCTAATTATTCCGCCCCGAGCTCCGCCCCCCGTATAACGATTTTCAAAATTATAGGAACATTACCTACTACGACCCCACAGCATAACGCTACCCAAATTTCATCACAATCTATGTAGCGGTTACTGAGATTACGAGGGTAGAAAAACGCGACAGACAGACCGACGGACATGAGTGACGTGGATTTTCGTTCATAAAACATCATAAAACGTCCAAAAAGCGTATTATCTCAAAATCGAAAATTTTCGCGATCACAATACTCCCCTCACCTATCGGTGTGGGAAGTAAAAATGGCCTGACCAGATACTTCCAAAAAGCGTATTATCTCAAAATCGAAAATTTTCGCGATCACAATACTCCCCTCACCTATCGGTGTGGGAAGTAAAAATGGCCTGACCAGATACTTCCCACATATTTTCAAATGAAATACACATCCAATAAATTTAAATTAAATTAAATTAAACATGGTACGAATCGGTTTCCTTCAAGGTTTCCACAATTCCACAATCATTGGTTTGATGTTTCAAACATGTTTCAAACATCAAACTAAAAAGTACGTATAAAAAACAGAATACCTCCACACCTATTAGATAATTTTTCCACCTTCCATACAGTCTGTTTGTAACGTTAAGAGAAGTAACTTCTTCTGTAGTTAGTGTGTGCAAATATAGAGACCAAAATCCCAATATCTAGGACACACGCATGTACTCAATTTTAAAGAACCTGGTGACTACCACAACTTTTAACACAAAGGGTATGTTTGTAGTAGAATTTGAATATGGAATAATATATAGGGTGTCTCATTCAAAAAAATGCATGTTTGCATCACCACGTAGTTATGGATCACCCTGTATAAATCTAAATATTTTCTGAGCAAGTAGCATGTCCGTGGCTGACTTTTATATACAACTTTTTCCGCTATCTTCTACAGTAGTCGAGTTATTGACCGAGCCTGTACTAAAAACTAACCCTGTATAAGATACGTGAAAATAGCAACTGGATAAATCAAGAAATTCTCGAAATGATTGAAAACCAAGTCAAAATTTATAAACAGAAAGTTAAAGAACCGGTAAACACGAATTTGGAAAATAAATTTAAAACATTTAAGAATCAAGTCAATGATAAAATTAAAGTATTAAAGACAGATATTTTAAAAATCAATGGGAATAAGTAGGCACAAATATAAAAAACAATGGGGCCATATACAAAGCATGTCGCCGGCATTTTTTTGTGAAATACGCGCAAAACGCTGAATAACACACAAACACTACTTATTTAGGCACCCCGGTAGATCCGACCGATTGTATCCCGTTCACCGTGTCGCATGTTAGGTGGTGTTAGGTGGACTGACCCTGTAAACCACAGCTGTTAGCGTTCGGCTACTGCTCGACATCAGCGGGCGCCAGAATTCGCCAGCTTGCGTAGTACCCAACGACGTCCTACTGATAGACTACGCATCCAAGGCAAATTGTTTGTCCAAACATTGGGAATATTTTCAATGGTCCTACGCAGCGATGCCAACTTGACAATCATTTGGAATTAATATTCAGAAAAACGTATGGAACAGTATCGTCAATATGCTGTAAAAAATTATGATTATGGTTTGCTTATCTGTAACAGAAAAAGTACTCTGAAAATACTCTTTTGTGAAATACGTGTAATATTGCAATTCTGTCAAGAATTAACCCCATTTTTATATTTTACAAACATTGCTGCATGCCGTAATGCACAACTGGCAACGTCAGGACTGTCTACGTCAAGTGCCGACCACGTGTCTACTCAGGCGCGTACACAGGATTTTCGTTCGGGGGCGGTTTCAAAAAAAAAACGAGATATCTGTATCAGTGTGATATCAGTGCTAAGCCAGTCAGTCGATAGTAGTCCACATCCAGCCAACAAAACAGCAACACAACAAAGCTTCAAGTTTTCGAAAACAAAAACAGATTGGCAAATGCTGTCCACATATTTGTAGGCATCAATTAGTCAACTTCGAGGCCGCCGAAAGAAAACGTGGCCTGCTCAAAATTGCGAATTGGGTTTTCTTATTATTTACAAAAAAAAAAAAGAATTTTTTTTTTGGGTTAGACCCAGCCTAAGAAGAACCGGCACAAAAGCTATATTGAGGAAGTATTGGAAGATTTACGAAAAGGTGATGTCTTGCTAATTCCCGTATTAGTAGGGAAGTGCGATCTAGCTTCTAGCAATTGCGTACTGAAGTACGGTTCTGCAATCACATATGGCCATCATAAGTACTGTTTTCCTGATACAATTAAAACTTAACATTTATTGCAAAGTGTTATCCATAATTTTGACTTCATGGCGACATTTCTGTTTCTTTTCCGGTATTATGCACTAAGTGTGAAAGTATTTCATATCGCTTTGCCATTGACATATCTCGCGAAAAGGGATTTCAATGTGGTTTCCAATCTATACAGAAAAGAAGTTGTAAATATTATTTATTGATTGACGAGGTTTAGGGTTGAGGCTGGCTAGTTTTAAGGTGGTTATTATAAATTTGTTATAGATTCAGGTTCAATGCTCTCATTATAAATTAGTGGCTTTTTGTGTACCTACTTAATTTACTTAAGAATGTTACTAACCCAAGACTATGTACTGGTGTAAATAAGACATGAATAAAATTCTTGCGCGTTTCTTCCTTCCAAAAAAATTGTCATTTCTACAGACCCTGTCAGAGTAACTACCTAGTTAAAAGACAAATTTGCGTATCATTGATACAAATCATTGCCAGATAATATTTTGATTTCACTGTGACAACATTTGCGTATCCCTTTAGGCATTTTTTTGCCAATGCAATGTTAACAATTGAATACTTTCAATGACACGTGGTAATTAGCTGAATATACATACATTTTCTTTGCAGACTTTAGAATTAACATATTTTATGATCAATGAACTAGTATGAATGAGAAAAGTTTTATTTATATCTTATTTTTCAAGAATATCACTTTGAATGGGAGAAGCTCATGCAGCAGTTATATTCTCATTTGAGCACACAAGCAAGTGGTGTGAAAGGGCAAGGAGAAACGGATAAATAAAATTTTATTATGTGTATGTGTGTATATATTCAATAATTCTACGTTTTTTAGCTGCTCCAAATAATGAACAACAGTCTGACAATTACTTAACACATCTATTATTTCATATTGTTTGAATGTTTATTTGTAAACTTCTGCCATTGTAAAAATTAAATGTCTACGACACTGACTAGGAGTATGCTCATAAATACAGCTGATGTTCCCCCCTGCCGTCGCATCGCCAGAAACGCCTACAAACATTTGGTATACAAAGCGTAGTCTATCAGTATGACATCGTTGGTAGTATCCGAGAGCACAGTTGGAAAGACCGCACTGGGGGCGGAGCTTAGAGTAACCCTACTTGTCTTTGTTAATGTACGGTGCCAGAAGATAGCGGAGGTGGAGCCGTCAATGGACGTGAAGAGACCGCCGGACTAGAATTCTGGAGGCGGGGGTTCGAATACCGTCGGTAGTCGATTCTTTTCAAGCATTTTCTGATAGCACCTTGATATATTAAGGACATCCGACCGCTGTCCAAATTGTTATATTGTGTATGTGTAAAATACTTTTCAGCACAGGTTTCAGATCCTTATAGAACCTGCCTTCTTTTCAGAACAGAACCCACGCTACAAACGCATCAGCAGTCGCTGCTTTTCAGGGACAACAAGCAGCCTTCCTCAGACGTAGCAGATGTCTTGTTGTCTCTCAAACATGCTGTGGTACACCCTTCAGGGCAGAGCCCTACAGACTATCATCATCATCAGGTAAACTATCAACTCGTGAACATGTACCAGTACCATGTACCAGTACCATTTTTAAAAATCGGGGCTGCAAATACTCGTATTGACGAAAATGAGAATTTTCACATCCTTCAAATTTTCAAAGTTCTACTAAGAAAATCGAAAACCTTTATTTGGCTTTCTATCAAGACGACATTTCAAATTTTTTGTTATTAAAGTGTGCTGATTACAAATCCGGCCATTGTTTTGAGTTAGAGTTTCGTTTGACGACAATGGAAAATTTCAGATACTCCAAAATTTCAGGTTCTACTAGAAAAATTGAAAACCTTCGTTTAGCCTTCTATCAGGACGAAACCTCTTGTTCTGGACAATTTGAGGGTGCTGATTACAAATCCAGACATTGTTTCGAGTTACAGTTTCGTTTGACGAAAATGAAAATTTTCAGTTCCTTCAAATTTTCAGGTTCGACCAAAAAAATTGAAAACCCTTATTTGGCTTTCTATCAAGACGAAATCTCAGATTTTTAAGGGCGCTGATCACAAATCCGGCCATTGTTTTGAGTTAGAGTTTGGTTTGACGAAAATGGAAAATTTCAGATACCTACTCCAAAATTTCAGGTTCTACTAAAAAAATCGAAAACTTTTATTTGGCTTTCTATCAAGACGAAATCTCAGATTTTTTGTTATTTAAGGGCGCTGATTACAAATCCGGCCTTTGTTTCGAGTTACAGTTTCATTTGACGAAAATGAAAATTTTCAGTTTCTTCAAATTTTCAGGTTCTACTAAAAAAATCGAAAACCTTTATTTGGCTTTCTATCAAGACGAAATTTCAGATTTTTGGTTATTTAAGGGCGCTGATTACAAATCCGGCCATTGTTTTGAGTTAGAGTTTCGTTTGACGAAAATGAGAATTTTCACATCCTTCAAATTTTCAGGTTCTACTAAAAAAATCGAAAACCTTCATTTAGCCTTCTATTAGGACGAAACCTCTTGTTCTGGACAATTTGAGGGTCCTGATTACAAATCCGGACATTGTTTCGAGTTACAGTTTCGTTTGATGAAAATGAAGATTTTCAGTTCCTTCAAATTTTCAGGTTCTACTAAAAAAATCGAAAACCTTTATTTGGCTTTCTATCAAGCCGAAATTCCAGATTTTTGGTTATTTAAGGTCGCTGATTACAAATCCGGCCATTGTTTTGAGTTAGAGTTTCGTTTGACGAAAATGAGAATTTTCACATACTTCAAATTTTCAGGTTCTACTAAAAAAATCGAAAACCTTCATTTAGCCTTCTATCAGGACGAAACCTCTTGTTCTGACAATTTGAGGGTGCTGATTACAAATCCGCACATTGTTTCGAGTTACAGTTTCGTTTGACGAAAATGAAAATTTTCAGTTTCTTCAAATTTTCAGGTTCTACTAAAAAAATCGAAAACCTTTATTTGGCTTTCTATCAAGACGAAATTTCAGATTTTTGGTTATTTAAGGGCGCTGATTACAAATCCGGCCATTGTTTTGAGTTAGAGTTTCGTTTGACGAAAATGAGAATTTTCACATCCTTCAAATTTTCAGGTTCTACTAAAAAAATCGAAAACCTTCATTTAGCTTTCTATCAGGACGATACCTCTTGTTCTGGATAATTTGAGGGTGCTGATTACAAATCCGGACATTGTTTCGAGTTACAGTTTCGTTTGACGAAAATGAAAATTCTCAGACTCTTCAAATTTTCAGGTTCTCGACCAGTAAGACGCAACTTCACAGAAATATAACCATATTGTCAATGGCGTTAAGTCGCTATGTGGAAATTAACCTCAACCCTTCATCTATTGTAGATGCTGCTATCACCTGGAGGCTACTCAGGAGGATTATGTACAGATCAACCATTCAGTCAGCAGACCGCCGTATTCCCAAGCATGTCCGTGAATGTCTCCATGAATATGACGATGCATGGTTACCATCCGAATAGTGGCTGCGGATATCCTACGGCAGACATAACTTGCCCACAAGTGAGTATTTTTTGTTAATTACAAGCTTGTATTTAACTTGCAATGTATGTACGCTTGTTCGAGTGGATCTTGCAGCTCAATTTTGAAGCAGATATCTTCAACCGATTGAGCGGAAATTTTGTATACACGTTTAGTTTGGATGACAATGCACGATAAGCTATATGACGTCGTTCTAAATCTAAAAGATCCAATGATGTCATTTTTAGTCAAACCATGAATTTTGTTGTGAGAGTTTTGGGAAGATACTATTCAAAGCCGGCAAGTTGTTTTATAACTGCATGAACCTGACGACTTGAGAGAAGAGAGTCTTTGCATTTGACGGTCAACTAGAGGCTTGCGACGTGAGCAAGAATCTGGCAGCAATCACAGGAGATTCTGGATCCAATTGTACGAGTTCCTTTATACAACCTACGCAGTGGTCATCACCAGGTTGTATCGACGACGGTGACGACATCGACATGAGGTTAGGGGGTAGCTAACGAACCGCTGGTGCACCGAACAACCACGAAGGGTAAACCGGACAGCCGGTGTGTATGACTGTGATAGCGACGTAAGTGGTACAGAAGATCCGCGGTAAGGATTTTCCAATAATGAGTTGTAAAGGAACATTTGGGGTGCTGGACTGACGTTGGGAAAGTAATAGGGACAAACTCGTGTTGTTAGTGGACTCTTATCACAAACACAGTTTTAAGGTTATGTTTTGGAGTAGGTCTATATTTTTAGTTTAGTTTAAGGTTTTAGCGATGTCTAATAAAAGGAAATCTACGAAAATGGGTGGATATCAGGATAGCGCAAATTCTAAGTTAGAAACTGTCGTACAAATTATGGCAAATAATATGTATTTTTAGATATAATACGATGATGTGTTTTGTTGTAAATGTTTGAGGAAAATATACTATTCAAAGTCGGTGACTCGTTTTATCACTGCATGAACCTTGTTTACAAGCTGAGAGAAGAGAGTCTTTGGACAGTGAAAGGGCTTGTTGAGAGTGACTGGAAACATAATATGACGTCATTCTAAATCAACTATGGTGGACCATCCAAGATGGCGAAATAGTTCTTTTTTTTCACCTCTACAATACGGGTATCAAATAACAGGGCTTGCCGAGAATAAATAAAAAATTTGTTTGATATAATTGCAAGTTAATAACTAAAAGGTAAAAAATAAATTAAAACAAAAAAAACGTTTTTAAAAAAGCTTTTATTTAAAGGTTCTAAAAAAAAGAAAATAAAATGTTCATGCTATTTATTCTGGTCTACCTGACGTGTCGTTTTTCGTGGCTTGTCCTGATTGGTTGCTGCACGTTCTGTTGGGTGCATTAGTGACGCCGCTTCTTGCTGATGATGACGTGGCCGTTGATAGTCACTGAGTCCCACCCTTGTGCCCCAGTTTGTTTTGCCCAATTTTAGCTTTTTTATATTTCTTATGAGGGGCTGCCATATTGGTCTAATTTCCACACTATAGGCTTGTTGTACACGTTTATGTTGCTAGTGATATAAGCTGCTCCCTTGAATTTCCGGCGATACCTTTGAGGTTCTTTGTCAATAACCTTGCATCTTCCCAAATAATTTTATGATGCTCGGTCTAAGCGTGATCTGCTATTCCGGACTTTCCTGTCTCCGCTGTGTGGGTGTTGAGTTTGTGCTCCACCCAGGAATGAACATCAAGAAGCAAAAAACTGCATCTACGAAGTACCATGTAATGTGGCAAAGTATACATTGGTGAAACGAAAAGACCCCTGGAAGCGAGAATTAAGGAGCACAGACTCAACACCCAGAGAGCAGAGACAGGAAAGTCCGGAGTAGCAGATCACGCTTGGACCGAGCATCATAAAATTATTTGGGAAGATGCAAGGTTATTGACAAAGAACCTCAATGGTATCGCCGGAAATTCAAGGAAGCAGCTTATATCACCAGCAACAAAAACGTGTACAACAAGCCTATAGTGTGGAAATTAGACCAATATGGCAGCCCCTCATAAGAAATATAAAAAAGCTGTGTGCCGTTTAATACTTTAATCAATGGTGTTAGTTAACGTGATTCATACAAGATATGTGTCGATACTTGCTTTCCTGGCTTCTTTTATAACATCATCCAGCAACATCCTCACAAACTGTTGTAAGTAAAAATATTTCAACCTTATTATTCAAATGTTGCTGATTGCTAAATTGTCTTTGTAGCCCTGAAGAAGGGATCAAATGATCCCGAAAGCTTGGAAATAGGGTTTTAAGAGTACACTTTGCTGTTTATTTGCCGCTACCCAGCCATCTAGCTCGTTTTGTTTCCTAACAAATCGGCAACGATTACCCGCTCGTAAAATATGTATATACAGGTACAATGGAGCACCACGTCTCAGCCGCTGGCACCCAGTCATCATCATCATCATCATCATCAACCCTACAGCGTGACTCAAGGCGGCGGAGGAACAGGTGGCGGCCTTCTTTCTCCTGCGGCCTACGGTGGCGCCACCTACTCATTTACAGCCGACTTCAGACCTCAGCCACCCCAGGAGATCAACGCTTATAGACCACAGGGGGCGTTTTCACCTAGAAGGCGGACAGGAGGGATTACCACGATTGTAGAGGAGGATGGACAGAAGGCGAATGTTTGCAGGATATGCGGTGAGTTAATGTTTTGATTTAGCTATAATTTGAAAAGTGTAAAAACATACGAAAATATCACTTTTTATTGCAATGAGTGTTCAAATGTTGCCCGTTATTGGCCAAACAATGATATAGGCAATTTCCAATTCCTGAAGGGCAGTTTGGATGATCTTCGTCAACGCATTATCGAAAGCTGCCATGATATCCCGCAACACTTGTTGCAATAAAACATGATGTTTTCATGTTTTTTTGTATTTCTATTTGAACAAGTTAAGGTAAATAAAGATTCTAATTTTCTCGAAAACTAATCGACCAATTTTAAAAAATCAAACGACAAAATAAAGTACTTCGACATACCTTTAAAACAAGGTATTATACGATACCCCTTTTATGATCCTGGGGGGAAGAAAGTACAAGGTGTCCCATTTTGGGCACTCTCGGTTATTTTTGAAGATAGAGAGTTGCGGTTTTCATGACACTATGCTATTTTTTTTTGTAAAACTAAAGATGCCGTCAACAAAATTATCATGGCCCTCTTGGTTTTTGAGATACAGGGTGAAATCGAAAAATATCGATTTTGGGACCACCCTCGTATCTCGGTTGTCTTTTATTTTATTGGAACGTTTAAAAAAGATTCTTATAGAACTTTTTCTGTAGAATCCAGTGGTGTAGTTTGATTTTTTTACTCTAACCATTTTTTAGTTATGAAGCAAACATATATTTTTTTAAATTGAACACCCTGGATATTATTTTTTAGGTCAATCGGAAATAATTAAAGCTTTACAAAAATATGTATTAGTATGAAATTTTTCTGAAAAATAAGCTCAAAATTTCATTTTTTTTCTTTATTTGTAGCAGTAGGCCATGACTAATCTGTTAAAAACAATATCCAAGTAAACAATTATTAAGATACAAAATATACTTAATAATACTTTTAAACTCAATTATTTAATTGTATTTTATACGCTATTAACTACTATTTGTGACAATGTTCAGTAAATATTACTTATTGTATTACATTACTTAAAACCAAACAACATTATATCTGAAGAATATCAACACACTATTAAATTTGAATTTGAATCAAAATAAAAACTAAAAACATCGAGGAGCTTTTAGAGATGTTTGTTTAAGTTGGAGACTATTTTCTCGAATACAAATCTGGCACAATTTCTTATTCTTTTAATGGCATTTAAAAGAATTATTGTTGGTCTCCATCGTGTTATGGCGATTAAAAATTCCCAAACTTGGATCCTGTGCAAATGTTGAAGTATCTTTATAATTATTTCTGCAGTTGGTTTTTTTACCCCTACAGCTTCTTCTTTGTGCTTACAAGATGATGAATGCGTTGCTTCTATGTAAACTAATACGTTTGTTTCCCTTTGCTCCCTATTCTCCTTGAAATAAGTTTTAGGACGTGGTTGAATAAAGGATCCGTACCTAACTATATTTATTTTTAGACGAGCAAATATTATCTGAAAACGGTTACTGTCTCTCTGGGTATCTAAGATGTCATTATTATAGAAAATTGACAACAATTAATATGAAAACAGAAAGAACAAAGCTATATTTAATAAAAATATAATTAAAAGCTGACAGTCTCGCAAGTTTTGCTTTTTTGTTTTTAATAGATGAGTCATAGCCCACTACCTAGTCAATATTATAACAACACATTCATTATTTTAATGAGACACTATTATTTTAAAAAAATGTATTTTGATTTTGTTTTTTCGAATTTAAGTAGGAAGTCTCTTGTAGAGTAAGAACTGCTTAGATGCTTATTATTTATGTTAGATTAACCATGGCTTACTGCTACAAATAAAGTAAAAATTGGAAAAATCAAATTTTGGAGCGTAATTTTCAAAATAACTTATTACTACTATATATTTTTGAAAAGCCTGAATTATTTCCGATTGACCTCAAAAATAATATTCAGGGTGTTCCATTTAAAAAAATATATGTTTGCTTCATAACTGAAAAATAGTTAGAGTAAGAAAAAATCAAACTACATCACTGGATTCTACAGAAAAAATTCTATAAGACCCTTTTTTTAGCTTTTCAATAAAGTAAAAGACAACCGAGATACGAGGGTGGTCCCAAAATCGATAGTTTTAGATTTCACCCTGTATCTCAAAAACCAAGAGGGCCATGATAATTTTGTTGACGGCATCTTCAGTTTCACAAAAAAGTAGCACAATGTTGCGAAAACCGCAACTCTACCTTCTAAAATAACCGAGATACCCCGTAAAAGTGCCCAAAATGGGACACCCTGTACAAGGGGATGGTGAAGTTTTTGGTTAGAAGGGGTTGTCCCCCTTGACAAGTCGTTTCAAGTGTCTCGGCATTTTCTGTTTTAGTCGGCGGTTTTCGAGAAATCAGGGGTGAGAAGTTTTCAAATAATGAATACCGTGTTTGTAGCGTGGGACAACATTAATGTATTGTGCTAGAAAGGTACCCAACGGACTCGTACCATTAGTGTCACGGAGAGTTTTTCAATCTTGCTATATTTGCAGTCCCAAATATTATCTCATAAATGACCTCCAAGATAAAGAGGATTCAATTAAATAAATCATACGGATCGGAGAACAATAAAAATGTCATGTAATTTGTTTCCAAGTATCTTTAGAATTCAGTTGTATATTTTGTGATAAAACATACACTCTATTTATTATATACAGGGTGTTAATTAAGTATGTTAACAAACTTTAACCACGAATAGTACTCCGAAAAATAGAAAGAAAATGTCATATGAACATGGGTCCGGAAATGCTTCCTGAGGGAGTTCTACGCTTCTTTGCATGAGGCATCCTGAAGACGGTTTTCCCTGGATATTCTCGAAACCATTCATAACAAAATTACGAAATTAGGTACGATGGGTAAACTTTTGACGCTGAATCTGATTCTGAATTCAGAATTTCATAATTTTAATCAGAGGCGTATCATACGGGAGGAGTTAAGGGTAAAGGAGGAGGAGTTAAGGTATAAGATAAGATAATTCTAAATGGTATTTATTTGACAATTTGATTTTAGAATATGGTATTTCAGAGATTTCTGCGTAAAATTGGTCTCTTGGTACATTTCGATAGGGCTAATTGTTTTCGAGAAAAATGCAAATTATTGAATCGATGCAGGCTATTGTGAATAAATAAATTTTTTACCACTTTTACGTTAAGTAAATCTGACAACATCGATGTTAGCGTTTTTGGATTCTGTATGTTCAAAAACCACCAAGTATTGAATGTCACCTCTCCAGCTGTGGCAGTTTTGGAAATATTTAAGCGTTCCGGTACCGTTTCCTGAAAAAGCGGTGTTGCCGTATCTCAGTAATTAATAGAAACAAAATTTTGAAATTGTGAGATCTTACTAAATACGACATGAGCAATTCATTGCAATAAAAAATAAGTAGAGGATTCTATTTAAAATAAATTAAAATCGGGGATATCTGTTTAAAAATTTGGAAAAATAATGTATAACTTGGCAACGTCGCAAACGCGAAAAAAAATTATCAGGCGAGATAGGGTATTAGTATATATTTCGATTTAAAATAAAACATACAGGGTGTTACATTTAAAAAAAAAAGTAAAATGAACTTCAAGTTGCCGTAATTTAAAATTCTGCCAAAAACGTCTTGTAGATACAAATTGCTGGTAACATCCAAAATAATATCCAGTTAATATTCAAGTAGCTCGCTGTATAATATTATTGAGAAAAGTTAAAGGAATATATCAATTTGGACGTATTACTTGCGACCTTGCAAATCCGGAAATTAATAGAAAATATATTATAACTTGGCACCGTCGCAACCGATCCCAAAAATATTTCAGAGTTAAATAGAGATCAATGATGGAAACTAGAAAAAAATGGAAAAAAATGTATAGTTCCATATAAAAAAAAATTAAGTCGATCACTATCCTATTTTCCCGCAACACCCTGTGTATCTCAAAATATTTTGAGAATATGCGTCTTAAGTAACCAAATAACTTTTGTATTTGACATTTTCTTGTATCAGGTATACCTTGCGAGATACTGAGGAATTACACACTAACTGGACACCCTGTATAGTACTATACAAAAAATTACCTTCAACGGGCCCCTTCAGCCTATCTTCATTCAGAAACAGGTCAAAATCTTTTTTTTTGTTAGCATATTTGTGAAGGACAATTTGTTTCTGTTGTACCTATTAGCGAAGTGATCTTTTCTGTTCAACCACTCACGCAATTTACCAAAATGTTCATGAGGCTCCGACCCCACACCCTATCCTTCTTGTATAGGTACTGTTACTCGCCTTTAGTCCGATTGGGTACGAAAACACTTGGTACGGATTTAACTATTTATTTTCACTAACTATGTACACTACGCCTAGCCTAATACTTAACAGTCTAATTTATCTAAAGTCACTACACTAATTTATATTGGTCCTTAACTTCACTAATTTATGTCACGGTTCATTTATTTCGCGCGCGCCACTGGACTAACTCGTATTCGACTGCTGCGCTCTATTGACACTGACTGTAACTGTCGCTGTCTGGCGGCGGCTTATATAGTTACCTGTGAACGCCGAGAACCCTAGCGCGCCGCTACCGTCGGTTCTGGAAACTTCTGGACGTCTGAATTCTAGATTTCAAATCGGCTCGTCCGTCCAGGGCCGGACTGGCACAATACTATGGTAGATGTTTCAACAGGTGTATCATCGGTGTATACCCACATAACACTATGTGGATATGTACATCCATAGAATGTACATTAGATATTCCAGTTTGAACATGTATATTTTGAATATTCATAGGACGTTAAATGTACATATGAAAAATGATATACACTAGTGTAATATACTATGTATGTTCATGTAGGTATATCCATGTGTGAATATACATAAGATGTTGGTCTATGGATCATATATACATCTAGTAGTTTACGCCTGCGCGAAATACAATTAGTGCCGCCATTGCTGATTTCTAGTCATTCCGTCGTACGACTCGTTCGCGTCCTTCGCGTGTGTGCTGGTGCTGGTTGTGCCTGATTACCTGATCGAGAGAAATATTGTGCAATGTTACTTATCTTCTTACTACTGATAACACTCACATCCAGCGTTTGACGGTAAATCATAAGCGGAACAAACCACCTACAAAATTTTATAACCTTGATTTCTTTGTGATTTTAGACATGCCAATCAACAGAAAAGAGATAACAATCACAGTAATCGATTTTGCCAAGTATTATTATTGTAATTAGAAACTGAATTAATAACAATATATAATGAAAGCATAAAGTTTGTTTATCTTACTGCCTCCACATTGAACTTTCATACAATATGCATGTGCATTAAAAGAACATGTACATTTAATGGATATACCATGGATGTATATATATCCGTTGTATGTATCATGTATAATATGCATGTACATTAGACGTCCATATGTACATTCTATGGATATGCCATGGATGTGAAAGTTCGCGACAAACGTACATGCAATGTATATTTTTTTGTTCATATGTACATTCTATGGATATGCCATGGATGTGAAAGTTCGCGACAAACGTACATGCAATGTATATTTTTTTGATGTCTATTTGACATCCATTGAACATTCTTGCTCCATTTGTGGATATACATATCCATTGATTAGATATCCATTGTATGTACATTGTATATACTTTTGTTATGTGGGTAGTGAATGGTCACTATCAAGAAGTATAAGCGAACCTACCTACGACTAAAATTATTTCGCTGTTCATTTCAGGAAAGAGTTACGCCCGCCCAAGTACCTTGAAGACTCACCTTCGAACCCATTCCGGCGAAAAACCATACCGTTGCGCCGATTGCCACAAGTCGTTTTCCCAGGCGGCGAATTTGACAGCTCACGTTCGGACCCATTCTGGTGAGAAGCCGTTTCGCTGTCCAGTATGTGACAGACGGTTTTCACAGAGCAGCTCTGTCACCACGCATATGCGCACCCATTCTGGAGAAAGGCCTTACAGGTAAGCATTCTAGAGAGTTCTGCGGTTTAAGCACTTTGATGGCGTGAAATCTTTGTGGATCAGACTTTTCATATATTTTTCGCAAAGCTGGAATTACCTCACCTATTCACGTTGATTTGGGATGATGGGAAGGGTTTAAGGCAGAAGAACATGAAAAATTGAAAAATGTTTGTATTCATATTGTATAAAGAAAATTTCCATTACCCTGGGTAACATCATTTTATTATATTATACAGGGTGTCCAGTTAGTGTGTGAGTCTTCGATATCTCGCAAGGAATACCTGATAGAAGAAAATGTCGAGTATAAAAGTTATTTGGTTGCTTAAGACGCATATTCTAAAAATATTTTGAAATATACAGGGTGTTGCAGGAAAGTAGGATAGTGATCAACTTAATTTTTTTATGTGGAACTATACCTTTTTTTAAATTCTTCTAGTTTCCATCATTGATCTCTATTTAACCCTGAAATATTTTTGGGATCGGTTGCGAAGTTGCCAAGTTATAATTTATTTTCTATTAAGTAATTTCCGGATTTGCAAGGTCGCAAGTAATACGTCCAAATTGATATATTCCTTTAACTATTATACAGCGAGTTACTTGAATATTAAGTGGATATTATTTTGTATGTTGCCACCAATTTATATCTACAGGGTGTTTTTGGCAGAATTTTAAATTACGGCAACTTAAAGGTCATTTTGCTTTGTTTTTTTGAATGTAAGACCCTGTATTTTTTATTTTAAATCAAAATATCTACTAATACCCTATTTCGCCATTTAATTCTGTTTTTCGCGTTTGCGACGTTTCTAAGTTATTAATTATTTTCCAAATTTTTAAACAAATATCCCCGATTTTAATTTATTTGAATAGTAATATCTCACAATTTCAAAATTTTGCTTCTATATTTCCAAAACTGCCACAGCTGGAGAGGTGAAATTCATTACTTGGGGGTTTTTGAACATACAGAATTCAAAAACGCTAACATCAGTGTTGTCAGATTTACCAATTTTACGTCATAATTTTGAATGGAATGCCCTATTTATGAAGTCTAACGTAAAAGTGGCGGCCGAACAGCCCAAGGACCAACAGTTAATCATTATACCTGTCAGTTTGAATTTACAATTGACATTTTAGAAATTTAATTTGATCTTTTTGAAACTACTGCTGGAAATGGTATAGACTTTCTTAATTATATAGGTACATATATGAGGGGTCTGGAATCAAAACCCGCTAACTCCACTTTTTGTCCTAATTTACCTTTTACATGTCCCCGGTAGTTAATTTTCATTGGAGTCGAAAAATAAATGGAAGCAAATTCAGCTAAATCCCCTTCTAAAAGTATACGGAATCTTTAATTTCAAAACCCGTTAATTCCATTAGAGTAGTGAAATCAGAACACGATATCTCCACCTCAGCCAATGCCGTTGAAGTAATCCGCGCATGCGTGGCTGAGAGCTGTCTAACACAGTGTTTATTGTACTGCTGCTCTTCAACGTATTTCGTTGGTTTTTCTAGACGTTTGCTGCTTTTAGACTAAATAACTGTATAAAATGGAAGAATATGCTAGAAACGTCTCAATGTGCACCCCTTATCTATAAATCTAATGTTTTTTTGTGGATCTTTTGTTTAAATGTTTATCAGAATATCAGTTTGTTGTTTCAAAAGTTGCTAATAAAAAGTACCAAAATTAAGTCCCGTTTTTAGATTCTGCCTCAACAAATATTAAAAAAACAGAACTGTTGATTATTCCGGAGAATAAACATAACACGAAAATCCGCATATTCATCATGCTTGTCTTCAAAACTTTTTCATCAAAATCCGCTATCTCCGCTGTATAATACGACCAGTATGTAAACGATTCAATGTTGTCAGTGGTGCTGTGTTTAGTGTATCTCCAAACGCATATCCATCATTAATTCGTACGTAATTTTATACAATACAGATTGCTTTAACAATGCTCTCTGCAAATTCTACGTTTACATCCCATGGCCGGTGTAATATTCGCCGTTTGTTACAAAATTAACTTTTAGCCTGTTTTGATTAAGAAATGTGTTAAATGTTTATATAACAAAAAAACAATCTTATAGACTTACCTTAGTGTAACAATGAGTTTTTCTTCTGGTGAAATGCAATACCTCACTGCATTTGTATCTGCTGCAATATCACTCTTATAATGATGTGCAGTAAGTTACCAAACGATTTTATTGACATCCTGAAGTAGTTAAAAAATTTAGGTTCGTGACTCCGCAGGCTGGGATACAGTGTAACGTATAAACTTATAGAAAGTTTATTCCTTAAAATTGGGTGAACCCAGTGTGTTCTTTCCCTCCTACGTCGTTTCCTTCTTCTATATGCTAACCAAACACAAACAGCTTCTCCTAAATCCATTCTCCTTAATAACAACAAATACACTGACACTCGGTTGCCTAGTTCAGGGGCGTATCCAGACCTCAGTCTTGGGGGGGGGTAGCGGGACATGAAGTTGTGTGTGCTTTCACCATTTTTCGTAATACCTTCGTGAAGAACGTTGATGCAAGAGAAAAGGAAAATGTTAATAGTATCATAATAAGAAAGAAGATATAAACAGCAAGTGAAACAGTGGAGTATCAGGTATTTTAGGAAGATGAAATAAAAAATCTATTGATGCATTAATCAATTTTCATTTTACGGAATACAAATACTTAATATGTAATACGTATATCATTTGTGAACATTTTATTGGCACAGCATACAAAATTAAACGATCATGAAGTCAGGTACTGTAGTAGCCACAACACGTACTCCATTTTTTTTAATTAGTGTTTTAACTTTTCTAATCGGTGCAATTTTCAAAACACAAAATTAATGAGTTTGGTAAATTTTTGTGACAAGCTACCACGTTGTATAGGACATTAGAGGGATTTTGAGCCACTAAAAATTGGAACGACGCTATCCGTAAAACATTATTCTGAGCATGCGCAGTGTGTTTCGAATAACGGATGAGCGCGTGTCTTGTTTACAGTTTTTGTAACCGAAATCCACTCCGAAATCTGCGACGTGTATCGTTGCGTTATTTGACAATTGACATTAACAATTGTTGGACCTATTTGATTTTAACTTAACTTCACATTTTGATGGATTGGTCGGAAATGTCCAAGAAATTTTACGTGCAACAAGTAAACACCACAAGCAGAAAATAGATCACATCACAAGTAAAATGAAAAATAGGTTATGAAGGATCCCCGAAGCATGACAGTTCAGATTTCACTACCATGGCTCAGTCCCGTGATGATCACACGCTGTTGCCGGAGACGCCTAACTTTGCAGCTTTTATTGGATAATACTGTCAAATAAAATTGACGGAAGAAAACCTGATCCTTTTGTACAATGATAAACTACAAAACAAGTATTGTTGCTATCAAAATCGTCACGGTTCTTTTCTCATTGTCGTATAGTGGTTTAGACCTGTCAATACTGCACGTAATCATATCGTACCGAAAGCTTCCGTAGCTAACGTACTACTTTATCGGTTATTCGCCGATTCGGTTATTTCGGGAGAATTGCTCATGCCACAAATAGCCGATAACGTGCAATAACGTCAGGAAACGGACGCCCAAAAACTCTCTATTCAATTTATTATGTAACAATTGGAATATATTAGATATGCATCACTGTAATAATGCAAAACAAACACTTTTGTAATTTAGTTACCTACTGCAAAAAAAAAATTTTTCAGCGAGACAATTGCTTAAATAAATAAGTCAAACTTGGATCAGGTTTTTTTTCTCAGAAGTCTTGGGGGGGGTAATTACCCCTGTTACCCCCCCTCTCTTGTATACGCCTGTGGCCTAGTTTCACTCTATATAAAAGTTGTACGAAGTCCTACGCGCGTCATCTGAACACAGACGCAACAGACGTGCGCCACGTTGACGCGCGTCATACGCGCGTCATATGAACTTAGCCTTATTTGAATAAATTCGATACGTTTTCGATTTCCAGATGCAGATTGTGCAAAAAGGCGTTCTCAGACAGCAGCACGCTAACGAAGCATTTGCGGATACACAGCGGCGAGAAGCCGTACGAGTGCAAACTGTGCCTGCTGCGATTCAGCCAGAGCGGCAACCTGAACAGGCACATGCGGGTGCACGGAAGCGCGGGGGCGGTGGCCGTCTCCGGAACGATGGGGGCGGGCATTCCGCCGTGACAGCGGCTCTTCTTCTAGGCGCTTTACAGCTACAAAATGGCCGAACGACGCCGATGACGCCGATCGATAACATCGCCTCCAATGACCAGCCAACGATACAACGTGTCTAAAGTTAGCAGAACAAATTCAGCAGAACAAATTATTGATAACACCACAATCAAAGGCTAATTAAAGGCTAATTAAATGCCCTAATAAGGATTTTAATGCTCCACTTTTTTTAGTGAAAATCCCATGTTCTGCTAACTTTAGATAAAGTTAGCAGAGAAACCCTGTATATAATAGTCATAATTGAAAAATGATAGTGCCATACTAAAGAGCTAATTAAAGGCTAATTAAATGCCCTAATAGGAATTTTAATGCTCCACTTTTTTTAATTTATATCGCATGTTCAACTTGAGAAAAAGTTAGCAGAGCAACCCTGTATATAATGATTATAATTAAAAAATCTTAATGTCGTATTGAAGAGCTAATTGAAGGCTAATTAAATGCCCTAATTAGAATTTTAGTGCTGCACTTTTTTTAGTAAAAGTCGTATGTTCTGCCAGCTTTAGATAAAGGTAGCAGGGCAACCCTGTATACAGGGTTACTGCTAACTCAACCATTTCCCTGCAAGAGGTGATAGAGGGACTCAAATGTAATCGATTTAACCCCCCATACGTAATTCCGAAGACCGATAGTTTTCGAGATAATTAACATTTAATGTTTTTCAACCAAATGTCTAAACTAAGAAAAAAGACCTGTTGTTGATTCTGATAATTTGTATTTTAGTATTTAACTAACACATACACAAAGCTAACTTAGTATTAAAATGTTTCGAAATACTAAACAGTTCCAAACTAAATACAAATATAAAAATAATCAACAAAATTTTTACATTCACCGTGAAAAAAAATTATCTAGCTCAAAAAAAATATACAAACGGTTGAACAAATCGCTAAAAAAACTGTCCTACCTAATAACCTTTTCAGAAAGATTATAAATAGCAATGAATAAAAATCACCTATTCAAAAAGAACGAATGACAGTACAATCATTATTAATAACTCAGTTACATACTAGAATGTTTGCAAATGCGGGCGATGATTTTATTCAAGTATCCACTCAAAGTTTCTAGAGATCTTGCTCAATGTGTTGCCCTTGATTTCGGATACAAGTACGGATCCGCTTCCTCACTTCGGTTTTTGTAACTCGTGTTGAAAAAGTTCGTTTCATCTCCTCCGCCGCATTGATAATTTTTTGCCTTAGTTCGTCAGCAGTATTAACTGGAGTCTCGTAAACCAATGCCTTCATGTGACCCCAGACGTACAAATGAAGAGGTGTCAGATCTGGGCTCCGCACAGGCCATGGGATGGGTTCATCCCTCCCTATCCATTTGTTCGGGTATGTCACATACCCGACAACGCATACCGTATGTGTTGTTCAACAGCTGCCGAATTGTGATACGGTAATGTGCTGGACAACCATCATGCTGGAATATCATGTTGTTGATGAATCTGTATTATGTTGATACTGTCATTCTTGTCGTTGGAATAGGCCATTAGATAAGGAAGTTTATAAAATAATTTGTTTGACTGGTTGTGTATCTTTTTTTGAGCTAGACAATTTTTTTTCACGGTGAATGTAAAAATTTTGTTCCTTATTTTTTAAATAATTGTATGTAGTTTGGAAACTGTTTAGTATTTTCATACATTTAAATACTAAATTAGATTTGTTTATGTGGCAGTAAAAAACTAAATTGGAAATTACTGAAATCGACAGCAGGGTTTTTTCTAAATTTGGGATGTAGTGTGGAAATTTGGACATATCGTTGAAAAACATTAAATGTCAATTATCTCGAAAACTATCGGTTTCCGGAATTACGTATGGGGGGTTAAATCTATTGCATTTGAGTCCCTCTATCACTTCCTACAGGAAAGTGGTCGAGTTACCAGTAACCCTGTATAATGGTCATAATTAAAAAATGACAATGTCATAGTGAAGAGCTAATTAAAGGCCCTAATAAAAATTTCAATGCTCCACTTTTTTAGTAAAAATCGCACGTTCTGCCAACTTATTAGGGCATCTTTAATTAGCTCTTCAGTATTACATTTCCGTTTTTTAATTCTGATCATTATATACAGGGTTGCTCTGCTAAATTTTTCTCAAGTTGAACATGCGATATATTTACTAAAAAAGTGGAGCATTAAAATTGTTAATAGGGCATTTGATTAGCCTTCAATTAGCTCTTTCGTATGACATTATCATTTTTCAATTATGACTATTATATGCAGGGTTGCTCTGCTAACTTTATCTAAAGTTAGCAGAATATGCAATATTTACTGAAAAAATAGAGGCATTAAAATTTCTATTAGGACATTGAATTAACCTTTAATTAGCTCTTCATCATGGCATTATCATTTTTTAATTATAATCATTATATACAGGGTTGCTCTGCTAACTTTTTCTCAAGTTGAACATGCGATATAAATTAAAAAAAGTGGAGCATTAAAATTCCTATTAGGGCATTTAATTAGCCTTTAATCAGCTCTTTAGTATGGCATTATCATTTTTCAATTATGACCATCATATACAGGGTTGCCCTGCTAACTTTATCTAAAGTTGGCAGAACATGCGATTTTTACTAAAAAAAGTGGAGCATTAAAATTCTTAGTAGGGCACTTAATTAGCCTTTAATTAGCCTTTAATTGTAGTGTTATCAATAATTTGTTCTGCCGACTTTGTTCTGCTAACTTTAGACACGTAACGATACCCATTTTTAATCTTTTGTTTAAGATACAGTTACATCTGGTAGCCGCTACATACCTATCGATACCTCCTGAAAAAAATGTTTGTAAGCGGTAAACGTAGTTCTCACAGGAGACTGCTATCCTGTAAAATTAGGTAAACGGGTGCAGTTGATTCCTGAGGTACCAACTGAGGTTCAGATCTGGCAGTCGCAAGTGAAATCTAAACGCCTAGAGAAAAATGGAGTCAAGTTGATTGACTCAGTACTTCCCACCCCCAATGATGATACCATTTTATTATTTCCCATTGCATGAAGCTATAGTCTAAAATCCTCTTGCAACTAAACACAAAAACCCTCGTAAATAGTTTCTTGCGTCTCCCTCCTTAGGAACTAGGGCGCCATAGCTTTTTTATGCATGCTTGAACTGGACAATGCGAAACGATCAAGAGCCTCCAACCCGTCGAAAAACGAAATTTGAGCTGATTTTATGTTTTTGGTTTTTTGATTATTGCTGCGCCGCCACTGACACGGTTTTTCAAAAACAAAGTCGTTTTCCATTCTCGCAGCGGTAAGAAATTGTGTTTCAAAATTTTATTAACATCAATTCAATAATTTTCGCTGTACGCGATATACATAGAACGAAATAAAGCAAAACTCGTATGTACATTGTACAGATCACAAAATTGGTTTCTGTAATAGACGAGCCAATATTCGGATGGATCTAAAAAAGTGTAATATGCCGCTAGGTATTTCTTCTACAGGTCAATAGACGGACTATTATGAATATAACAAATCTTTCAGTTTTACTACCCCCCACCCCCCAACCGCCCCGATTTCACCCCACCCAAAAAAATGAAATTTTGACACAGTATTACTACCGCAGGAGAGGATGGAAAACGCGTATGTTTTGGAAAAATAGTGTCAGTGGCGGCGCAGCAATAATAAATAAACTAAAAATATGAAAACAGCTCAAACTTTGTTTTTAGGCGTTTTGCGGGTTCCTGATAATTTTCAATTTTTTTTGGGTGGGGTGAAATCGGGCCGGTGGGGGGGTGGAAAAATTTGTTATATTTATAATAGTCTGTCTATTGACCTGTAGAAGAAATACCTAGCATCATATTACACTTTTTTAGGTCCATCCGAACATTGGCTTGCCTAATACAGAAACCAATTCTGTGATCTGAACATACGAGTTTTGCTTTATTTCGTTCTGCACTGTTATGGTCAAATAACTTAAGTAAACAAAACAAGCTGAGAATATACCACTCAATCGTGCAAAGTATACTGTTATATGGATCGGAAGTATGGGAAACAACAAAGCGGGACAGACAAAGACTGGAAGCAACAGAAATGGACTTTTTGCGAAGAAGCTGTGGAGTGTCAAGGTTAGAGAAGATCAGAAATGAAGAAATCAGACGAAGAATGAATGTTCAGATATCCGTAACAGAAGAAATCGAAAGACGTAGGCTGAAGTGGTATGGACATGTTAACCGAATGTGTGAGAGTCGATGGCCGAAGAAGATCCTAGATTGGAAACCACCATTCAGACGAAAAAGAGGTAGACCGCCAGAAGAATGGGAGAAACAAGTTAAAAAGGATATGTTGAGAAGAGACATGGCAGACCAGGATTGGAGGGATAAAGAGGCATGGAGAAGAGGATGCGAGAGACGGCCACGGGAGCTGTAAAAGAGTCGCTATATATATATCGTTCTATGTATATTGCGTAAAGCGAAAATTATTGAATTGATTTTAATAAAATTTTGACACAGAATTTATTTCCGCTGCGAGAATAAAAAACTACTCTGCTTTTGAAAAACCGTGTCAGTGGTGGCGCAGCAATAATAAAACAACCAAAAACATAAAATCAACTCAAACGTCATTTTTAGACGTGTTGGAGGCTCTTGATCGTTTCGCATCGTCCAGTTCAAGCATGCAGAAAAAAACTGTGGCGCCCTAGTTCCTAAGGAGGGAGACGCAAGAAACTATTTACGAGGACTTTTGTGTAGGATGTTGTTTTTGCGAGCGGATGGGCGATAATTTAGTTGCAATGGCATTTTAGACTATAGCTTCATGCAACGGGAAATAATAAAATGGTATCATCATTATGTGTGGGAAGTACTGAGTCAATCAACTTGACTCCATTTTTTTTGTTCTATTTAAACAAGTTGAGAATCATAAAGAATCTAATTTTCTCGAAAACGAATCGACCGATTTTAAAAAGTCAAACGTCAAAATAAAACTACTTCGACATCCCCTTAAAACAAGGTATTACTCATCCATAACCCTTGTCTTTTAAAATGTTTTAGGTGGATGAACCTGGGGGAGGGGGTACAAGGGAATGAAGTGGTTTTTGGTTAAAAAGTTGTCCCACTTGACAAACATTTTGACGGTGTTTTTCTCTTAGTCGTGGTTTTTGCGAAATGCGGGGTGGCAGGTTTTGAAATGAACATCCTGTATGTATATCCTTTGACCAAGAATTTATTTTTATGTGTGTAGCAGATACTGCAAGTAAAATATGGCTGTAAAATAAAAATTCCATTGTACTATCGAATGAAGTTTAATTTGAACAATACTTCCAGAAAAATAAATTAGTGGTTAAGTGAAAATATATGTTCTTTTCAGAACTGTAACTAAATGTACAAGATATTGTTCGATTGTATATTTATAAGATTTAACAGATATTTGTTTTTATTTAATCGTTCGTCCTTTTCTGACAAACAATGGAACAATATCTTAAAAAAATACAACGATATAGTTATCGAAAATATTGTTAAATACCAAAGAAAGTTATAAATATTGTACCTAGTCATTTTTGTATATACCACATAATTCATGTTAATTTTATATTAAAGCATCAAAATGGAATTGCTTTTATCTAACTAACCCGTACCTCGATCTGAAGGGTCTAGGGTATAGCGCGCGAAATTGAGAATCCAAGAAAAGACGTATTCCCGTGTTAGCGAGGAGGCGTGGCCACCTGTTCCCTTTCTCCAGTGTGTGTGTCTAAGATGAGGGCAGATAAGTCCAAAAATTCAAAGGTAAGGTCAAAAGCTCCAAAGATAAGGTCCAAAGGTCACTATAAAAATGAATTTCGTATTTCTAAGCTCCTGAAGTTACCTTTAAACTTACAGCAATGAGCAAATTGAAGAAGAAAGCTTGCGCTTTGATATCGTGTTTGGTTATTAAATTACAGGCATTTATAGAATGTATGATTTTGCATTGCGAGTTTTTTTGCACATTGAAAATGTTTTTTGAGAACATCGAAAATAGTTGTCCTTCATTAAGGTCTTAACTATCGCCTTCTGAAATATCATATATGTAGTTTGAAAATAGAGTGTGTTATGCGAGAAATTGTGAGTCCGTGTTTTACATGGCAAATACGTATGTATAAATTTGTGTATCCAGGCCCCTGAAGTCCTACCGAATACAGTCCGATCTAAAGGATTAGCTTCGGTTTCGTTTTTGCCAGTTTCGGCGAACAACGTTGATTTTGCCTGAGGTTTTCATGCATCCAAAACATTTACTGATGACATTTTACTGCTTGCTGCATACGGACTAATACTAAAACTTTCCTGAAGCAAATCCTTCAAGTTTGAAGTAATTGCTCCGTTTATAAATATCAAAAAAGTGAAAACTTTTTCGTTTGCTTATGAATGGAATTTGAAGTAGATGCTTCGATTTCTAGAATTAAAAGCAAATGCTCTTCTTTATCATTACGGCCTATCGTATAACCTGATTATTATTTAATTTTTTGGGACTATCGTCACCCTCACCTAGAATCCTAGACTCATTTTGTGAATTGGAGATACTTCTATTGCTCTACATCCTTTTTGTAAAAGCTTTTACTTAACTTGCAATGTATGTACGCTTGTTTGGTTAGAATCTTGCAATTCAATTTTGAAGCAGATATCTTCAACCGATTGAGCTGAAATTTTGTATACACGTTTAGTTTGGATGACAATGCACGATAAGCTGTATGACGTCGTTCTAAATCCAATAGTGGAATAGTCATTTAATGCATTTCTACAATATGGGTATCCATATTGATATGATAATGCGATGTTAAGGGGAATGACAATCTAATGAGAGGAATGTTATCACTGACAATAGACCCACTGATGTCATTTTTAGTAAAATTTTGTTGTGAGTTTGAGGAAGATGTACTATTCAAAGTCGGCTAGTTGTTTTTATCACTGCATGAACTTGGCGACCTGAGAGTAGAGAGTTTTTGTATTTGGTGCTCAACTAGAGGCTTGCGGTGTGAGCAAGAATCTGGCAGCAGTCACAGGAGATTCTGGATCGAATTGTACGAGTTCCCTTAAACAACCTACGCAGTGGTTATCACCAGGTTGTATTGATGATGGTGTCGACATCGACATGAGGTTAGGGGGTAGCTAACGAACCGCTGACGCTGGTGCACCGAGCAACCACGAAGGGTTGCCGGGACAGACGGTGTGTATGACTGTGACAGCGATGTAAGTGGTAAAGAAGATCCGCGGTAAGGATTTTCCAATAATAAGTTGTATAGGAACAGGTGCTAGACTGACTTTGGGAAAGTAATAGGGATAAACTCGTGTCGTTTGTGGACTCTTATCACCAACACAGTGTTAAGGTTATGTTTAGAGTGGGTCTATATTTTTAATTTAGTTTAAGGTTTCCAGGATGTCTAATAAAAGGAAATCTACAAAAATGAGTGGATATCAGGGTATTGCAAATTCTAAGTTAGAAACTGTCTTTCAAATGATGGCAAATAATATGTATTTTTAGATGTAATACGATGCTGCAAGAGTTTGGGGAAAATATACTATTCAAAGTCGGTGAGTTGTTTTATCACTTTTGCACAGTGAAAGGGCGTTGAGAGTGACTCGAAAAATAATGTGCCGTCATTCTAAATCAATTATGGCGGACCATCCAAGATGACGAAATAGTTATTTTTAATGCACTTCTGCAATATGGGTATCAAATAAAAGGACTTGCCGAGAATGAATAAAAATTTTGTTTGATATAGATGCAAGTTAATAACTAAAAAGTAAAAAATAAATTAAAACAAAAAAAAACTGTTTTAAAAAAAGCTTTATTAAAAGGCTCCAAAAAAAAGAAAATAAAATGTTCCTTTAGATTGTTAACTATCAACTTGTAGCCTCATTATACACAATTTATATGATCATAAAAGCATAAAATTGTGTCAAAATTTCAGTTTAATTGAATTCTTATAGGTAGGTACTTCGTAAACCTCGCGACAAGCTCTTATGATCATATAAATTGTGTATAATGAGGCTATAAGTTGATAGTTCACACTCTAAAGGAACATTTTATTTTCTTTTTTTTAGAACCTTTTAATAAAAGCTTTTTTTTGAAAAGTTTTTTTTTGTTTTAATTTATTTTCATATATTTTTTTCTAACATGAAGTGTTGCCGTAGCCAACAGCACTTTATTAATTTTTAGAAAACAATAACTTATGGGGCCTTTCTTATAGAATACATTACGTTTACTTATTGAAAAGCAATCTAAGATGAATTGCTATTGCTGACGCTGAACGATGCATATCGTGCATTACCTAGAAATAGAACGATCTTGTGCTACATAGTATTAGCGATAAGGATGGAGACAAATATCGTCTTTAATGTGATAATACCTAGAGAAAGTAAACTAACAGTGTTTTGCAGGTTAATCAAAGTTTGCAGAAGAATTAACATAAGATAAATAACAGTGGAAGGATAAAAGAACAGTAAACCTCCCGTTGATTAAAGCTTAGTATAAAAGACGAGGTGAGATTATACGTATATATAGTGCATCAGTTTTTGGGAGGAAATAAGGGAGACTGTGTTGGATTCAACTGAGAGAGCGTGCTCTAAACTATAGGGATACTAAAATGGGTTTCCAAGAACCGGAATCTGGAACTCCAATGCTGATGAGAATGCCTTCTAGGTCCACTCAGCAGATGCATCAATATTTGGCTGCAACTTCAGGTGAATAATATCTACTTAGTAAAATAAAACTGGTACCTACATAAAGATTGATCCAATTATAGTGATCCGAAATACATTTTTAGATGAAGGACAATGTTCCGACTCACTTGATAGAATTGCAGTGGTACAAAAATCCACAACTATTATTATTAGTTGCACAACAGGCCATGAAGGCCTAGGGCAGAAATAAGTACAGTCTGATCTTATACCGCTAAAATTTATATAACTTAGAATTCATTGTCTTTGGATACTTTCACCACCTATTTCTGAGTATATTCTGGACTATTCCACGCCACCTATTTCTGTCTGCCGTCTTCTCTTTCCAGTGTTTAATATTAATTTTCTTTAAATCATCTTTTGCCTTCTTCAGCCATCTCACCCTTGGTCTACCCTTCCTTTTTTTCCTATTGGTCTCCGGTTGAGAACTAGTTTTGCCATTCTCGTCCCATTCATCCTCTCCACATATCCCAGCCACCTTATTCTCTGCGCTTTGATGACTGCTATAATATTGGGGTTCTCATACATGTCTTCCAGTTCCTGGTTTGTTCTTCTCCTCCATCCCTCGTTTGTCCTTACGCCTCCATAAATAGCTCTCAACATTTTTCTTTCCCATCTTATAATTTTTTCTTCCCCCTCTTTGTTCATAGTCCACGTCTCACAAGCATACGTCGCTGTTGGTCTTATAACAGTTGTATAAATTCTCTCTTTGGTCTTTCTGGATACATATTTGGATTTCATAAGATTTTTCAGGGCTCCATACTTCTGGTTTCCTTTGATGATCCTTGCCTGTATTTCTTGTTTCTCTTGTCCTTTTTGCTCTATGATTAATTACCCCTAGGTACATAAATTCCGTAGTCCCTTCAAAAAGTATATTTCATGTTGTTGGCCGTAAAAGTTAGGTTCGATTGATCATCGGAAGTTTTTTCCATTTGCCCATGACCATATATTTTGTCTTACTTTGATTTATCTCCATTCCAAATCTCGTTGCTTCCGCAGCTATCCTTGCCGTAATTTTCTCTAGTTCTTTCTTTGTTTTTGCTACTAGTGTTAGGTCATCTGCATATGCTATACATTGGTGTTCGTTATTAAATATGGTTCCATTTGTCTTGATTTTGCTTCTTCTAATTATTGCTTCAGCAATCCACAACTATGCGTCTTCAAATTTTGGTCAGGTTTATGGAGTATAAACTAATATCAAGGTAGGTATCTTTTTAATAGTGCAGAGCCATTCCCACCCTTAAAACTCACAGAAATTCCTCCCTTCCCGGAAAAATGGAAAATAATCAGAAACTCCCAAAACAATGAAGTTAGTAGCAGTTCTGACCACAGCACTCCAAACCTTATCAGGATCGCTGAAGCGGATACCTACTGGTATTGCGCTGTTGGAAAAATACAACAGGTCGACAGACAGACTGAGAGAAATGAGTGACACAGATTTTGATAGTGTAGACATGATAATACGTACAGAAAACATATCTCAAAATCGAAAATTTTCCCGATTACAGTACTACCGTCAACTATGGCTCAAATCAACCCACGAAAAGGGACGGGAGAAGGGGTATTTGTATGAATTAATACATATATTTTATTTAACATTTTCAAGAAAAGGTTGGATAATAATATAACTTTTATTGATGGGTTTTGTATTTGAAAACTTACAGCCAATTTGTTCAGGAAATCAATTTTTCTTTTTTTTTTTATGGTCGCCCTCCCGCAAAGGCTTTCTGAAAGCCTATGGCGCTGTAGAAGCGCTGCGAGAGGATAAGTATCGGTTCACGTTAGATTTGAAACGCTGCAGGTTGTAGCCGTCGGGAAACAAATTCCCCGGCAGCTGATTCCACAGCGTCGAAGTTCTCCAAAAGATAGAATGCTGGAGGAGACTAGTTCGGGGAGTAAGGACCTCGACCTGGTAAGGATGAGCTCGCAGAGCTTCTCTAGTGTTCCTGGTTCGGACGGCCTGGGTGTTATTATCTGAGAGAGCTCACTCGAACATCGACCGTGATAGAATCTGTAAAACAGGGATAGGTCAGCCACCCTCCTTCGATGCTCCAGGCTGTGGAGGTCTTTTGTGAGGTTAGGCGTATCGATTAGTCTAATCGCTCTTTTCTGGATAGTGTCCAGAAGCTTTAGAGAGTGCTTCGGAGCGCATCCCCACACATGGGAGCAATACTCCAGCGATGGTCGGATCTGTGCCTTGTAGAGCAACAGCAGTTGCTCTGGTGTATATAACTTCCTACAGCGGAACAAAATTCCAAGCTTCTGGGATGCCGTTTTAGGAATACTGACGACGTGGTCGTGCCAAGACATGTTATTGTTGATGTTGATTCCCAAAAGCTTGACGGAAGGTGATTCGACTATGGGGTGACCCTCCATTTCCACGGTTGGTAAGCCATCGTGACACTTCTTTGTAAGTGTTGTTGCCTGAGCTTTTTGCACGTTGAACTGTACTTTATTTGCTAATCCCCACTCGACAATTGTTTTGATATCTGCGTTGATCTGTGAGGCATGCTGCTGTCGCCGACGTACCGTCTCCTGGGATGATAGTGGTTTGCCTGGTTCCATGCACGACACTAATGTACTGTCATCTGCGAAGCTGTAGATTGGATTGGATGTTATTTCCAGCAGCTCGTTGATGTACAGCAGAAACAGTATAGGGGATAGGACAGATCCCTGAGGAACACCGGCGTTTATTGAAAATACGTCTGATGAACAGCCCTCGACTACAACAAACAGAGATCGGTCGTTCAAAAAGCTATTCAGCCACTGGCGCAGGCCAGGTGACAGTCCATAAGCAGCAAGCTTGACCAGAAGTCCGTCATGCCATACTCTGTCGAAAGCTTACGATATATCAAGTGCAACAACACGGGATTCGCCATGATTGTCTATTGCTCTGTTCCACAAGTGGGTGACGTAGGCAAAGAGGTCACCTGTAGACCTGTGCTTACGGAAGCCATACTGGCGAGCATCTATGGTGTTAGTGTTGTCCAGGTATTTCAGGAGCTGTGTGTTGATGACAGTCTCCATAACCTTAGACATGATGCTGAGCAGAGCCACAGGTTTATAATTGGTGGGATCAGTTTTTTTGCCTTTCTTAGGGATGGATTGTACGCAGCCAATCTTCCACGAAGCGGGAAATACGCCACGTTGATACGAAAGTTTAAAGAGCTTGCAAAGAATAGGTGCAAGTTCAGCGGCACAGCGTTTAAGGACAATGGCTGGAATTTGGTCAGGACCAGTAGCTTTATTGGCGTATTACTATCGAATGGTTTCGTAGTTTTTGTTCCACAGTTTAAATAATATTGTTTTAAAGACCTCTAATTTATTTTGATGTCTGGTTGAAGTACAGAAAAGATGTTTTGAAAGCTTGGTATGATAGACCCCATAGTACTTTCAATAATATTGCTCAGTTTTTGTTTGAACTTTTTTTGTTAGAAAAATATCACGAGTCAAGGAAATTCTGTGACATAAGGGTAGAAAGCTCATATTCAAAAATCACTCCTTTAAAGGTTTCGAAGATGTTATATGCATATATTGGAATATGGAAATATTTTTTTAAGTGCAACAGTAGCTATTTTTCTCTTTTCAAGATATCCTAAAGTTCCGAGTAGCATTAAATACGAAATAGAATTTGAAACGTGAAAGTCAGATAGGGCAACATTAATCTCCAAAGTTCAAAGGATTAGTTTGAAATTGTATGTAAGCAATTTACATTAACCTCAATTTATAGTAATTTTTTCCAAAATATTAAAGTTTCTATTAGTAATAGGAAAATAAGTAATAAATATATTTAACCTTGACCAATGGAATTCCGAATTAGATAGTTCACTTTAAAAGTATTTGAGAAAATATATCAGTGAAACAACAAAATCAAGAAGATGTTATTGTATCACTTGCTCTCAATAGGACTGGAACTGTTTTCCGATATAGACCAAAATCTTATTCTGATAAGTCGTTCGGGATTATAATGTTTTCTTCAAATTCATTAAGTTCCACCTGTCAACAAATGATAAGCAAACCAAACAAGCCCCCTTGTTTTTTCTGAAAATATTTGTGTGCTGTTGACTTAAGTCCTGTCAAAACCATTCATAAGAAATTAACAAATATTTCATAATTCTTTACAACAATGCTCGACTGCGCTCTAAATTCTGTAATATACTAACAAATACTAAATTATTGTATAGTGTGTTTCGGGCGACTTTTAGATGGATCGCGACTAAAATTTTGCGATTCTGAGTCAAGAGTCAATTCATTTTGATACATTGAGCTTTGGTGGTCAGTGAATAAAATTATACTTCATTCTCTCCCATTATGTTGTTTTTTATTATACAGGGTGTCCAGTGAGTGTGTAATTCTTCCATATCTCGCAAGATAAACCTGATAGAAGAAAATGTCAAATACAAAAGTTATTTGGTTACTTGAGGCGCATATTCTAAAAATATTTTGAAATATACAGGGTGTTGCGGGAAAGTAGGATAGTGATCAACGAATTTTTTTATATGGAACTATACCGTTTTTTTTAATTCGTCTAGTTTCAATCATTAATCTCTATTTAACCCTAAAATATTTTTGGAATCAGTTGCGACTTATAATTTATTTTCTATTAATTTTCGGATTTGCAAGGTCGCAAGTAATACGTCCAAATTGGTATATTCCTTTAACTTTTCTCAATAATATTACACAGCGAGCTACTTACATATTAAGTGAATATTATTCCGGATGTTACCAGCAATTTGTATCTACATGGTTTTTTTGGCAGAATTTTAAATTACGGCAATTTGAAGGTCATTTTACTTTGTTTTTTTAAATGTAACACCCTGTATTTTTTATTTTAAATCGAAATTCCGCCAAATTCGGTATTTCGATGAAGTACATATTCAAAAAGAGGACGCATTTTAACAACTTTGTGAAATCTATAACACCTCCACCACAGGTATACCTATGCACCTATACCAAGACGATTATGTACTCTGAAGAAAAAGAAAAATTTGCTTTCTCTGATGTTGAGCGATTAATAAAAAAGTGTTAATTGCGGACTATAATAGATGCCTATCTGACCTCTAATGCTGCCTCACCATCACACCAAGATGGTGTCCTTATTTTACCTGATATATGACACCCGATGAAAAAAGTATTCAGAGAAGAAAAATGACTTTTTGAATGAAAAAAAGTGCGTTAAAGAGAAACCACAACCTCAATGTCAGTTGTATGTCACAAAAGGTTACTATTGCTACTTTGACGTCTGAACGCAAAAAATCGTGAAAGTGGAGAACTTAGCAAAGGAACATGACTTCTGGAATAAATAAATGTTAATTAAAATACAAGGTTTTTGTCAGTTTATGTTACAAAGTAAAAAATGTAATTTCTATTCGCGACGCAAAAAAGTGTGAGCCGAAGACCCTAGACTTCTCGGCCTGGGCCTGCCAATTTAAATTCTAATTACTTACAAATCTGGTTGAAAATTGTGAGATTTCGTAGTAATCCTGAAAATGATAACTGCTCAAAACCAATTACCGCGATTTGTTTAAATTTTAGTAGTTCCTAACTTTTGTCCTGCAGTGTATAACAATGAGTCACCCAAAACCACCAACTACAAATTTATTTGATGCCCAAAACAATATCTATCTCATTCCAGAAATAAATGAACTTCAGTTCATTCATAAGCTGTACTTTACATACTTTTGTATTGGTGGTGCCTTTATCAGTGTCCCAATCGGCGCGCGATCGTTCAATGCAGGGCTCTAGCTGTAACCATTTTTGACCCTATACGTTAATATTTTTTGGCGCAAAAACCTGATTTGCGTTTCCTTAAAACTTCAATCTAGATTTTAGAATAAGTTTATACAGGGTGATCAACGAGACCGTAAATTTAGTCAAAAAAAAAACGACAATTTTGGCAATTTTTTAATAATTGTCTATTGGGAAATTTCGAAAAAATACGTCGACATTTCTGTAGAACCGTCCTTTTTCTTCATGCTCGTATTTTTTTCAGTTCAGAAATCTCAAAATGAATAGTCCAAAAATGGTTACAATTGAATCATTGCAAACAGCTCTCATATACGTACCATAACCTTCTCGTAAGGGCATTTTAACTATTAAGAATAACCATATCATTTGAACAAATTATAATATTATAAGTCGGTACCAGAAAGAATCCTTTAAAGTTTCCGGGATTCGTCCTGGGATACGGTGTATATGTGAGTCATCTAGTTTCGAAAGCCGCTAAATCCAATTTTCAAATAAATTGAAGTAGTAGTGCCATCTTATTGCGAGAGGCCTCAGTAATGCTTTAGAACATGATACATCTCTCAGAACCCTCTAAATCCTGGTCTAAATCAATGTAGATAGGGACTAAATAGAGTGCGGTAATGTAAGAGGTAACGTAAGGCGTAAGGTAATAAACCTGTGGAATCAGATGAGAGTGTTGCGTTACTTCTTACGTTACGACTATAAACACTCTCATCTGATTCCACAGGTTTATTTTCTTACGTCTTACGTTACCTCTTACCTTACCGCACTCTATTTCGTACTTTAAGGTTGGAAACAAAATCCACTAAGGGACTAAATAGAGTGCGGTAAGGTAAGAGGTAGCGTAAGACGTAAGGTAATAAACCTATGGAATCAGATGAGAGTGTTGCGTTAGCTCTTACGTTACGACTATAAGCACTCTCATCTGATTCCACAGGTTTATTTTCTTACGTCTTACGTTACCTCTTACCTTACCGCACTCTAATCTGTACTTAAATCCATGGGAGAATGAGATTCAAATACCCCTAAATCCATTCGATAACAAAAACCTCTTAACCCATATTAGCATTTACATGTAAACCATGATCCTTGAGAACAAATCCCACTAAATCCAGGATAGGACGATAAGTGAGTTTTCTGCTGCTTGCATAACAGCCGTACTACCTATAAATTAACTCATATATTTAACCTAACAGGATGCCTCACGACGATTAAGATAAGCAATATATCGGAACTGGACAGTAGTAGCGAATTATAATTTTGGGGGTTTAAATTAGAGCAAATGCATGTAGTATCTTTTCTTATTACTATCTCATCCAATGAGGTATTTGTTTTTGATCACGTGACGTCCGATTCAAAATTTTTAATGGGACACCCTGTATATCTGTGACTTTTTATGTTCCTACCGATAAAACAATTCCAACAAACTAGCACACTTGGGGTCTAAAGTGAGAGCTACAGGTACTTAAAGGATGGTACCACTACCATTGATTATAACATGTACCCCTACAGTTAAATTACTTTGGTAGTGTTTCATAATGGTAGTGGTACAGTCCTTTATAAGTACCTGTAGCTCTTGAATGAATCACTTCAGACCCCAAGTGTGCTAGTCTGTTGGAATTGTTTTATCGGGCAGAACACAAAAAGTCGCAAATATACAGGGTGTCCTATTGAAATTTTTGAATCGGACGTCACGTCACCAAAAACAAATACCTCATTCGGTGACACAATAATAAGAAAATATTAAAATATTTTTATATTTATTTTTTCAGTTTTTTGACCTAATATCAGTTTTCATCTTATTTTGTATATTCTTAAATCCAACTGCGCAAAATATGCCGTGAAATACAGTCATATCATGTAAGTTTCGAAGCAAATCCCTCCAAATCCAAATGTATTTCCAAAAACAGCTAAATCCGGAAGGCTTTTCAAGTTTTTCACAAAACTACTAAAGTAGGATTTTTGCCCAAAAGATCTTTTAAAGCAATATGTTACTGTCTACCAATATCTATAGTTACAAATACTATTATTGTTTTTTGAGACTAACAGCAAATTTTCGCGTTTCCTTGGAAATATTATTGGAAGGATTTAGTGACTTTTGGAACTAGGCGACTCATGTATCGGCATATCGATTTATATAGAACTTGTTTTTTTTCATTCAACAGTATCCCTGGGTGCTTTTTGTGCCGGAACCGTACTATCATGGACATCGCCCGCCCTACCTCACATCCTCTCAACGGAGTTCAACTCGACCAACCTAACAACGGAAGCGGACCTGGAACATCCACACGGCAAACCAGGCTTCACCATTACACCCAGCCAAGGTGCCTTAGTAGGCTCCATGCTGACCATTGGAGCTTTGGTCTGTGCTGTGCCCATCGGATATCTGGCTGACAAGATCGGCAGGAAGGTGACCATTTTGGGGCTGGCTATATCCTTTCTGATCAACTGGGTGTTGATATGCTTAGCAGACGACTTTAAAATGTTACTGGCTGCCAGGTTCTTCGCAGGCATTGGACTTGGAGGCATATGCGTTGTTGCTCCAATGTATATAGGTGAAATATCAGAAAGTAGCAACCGAGGAAAGTTTGGTTCATTCTTTCAACTTTTTCTGTCTTGCGGAATTTTATTTACGTGCATAGTAGGTTACGTAACAGACTGGTTTGGTCTGACATTTGTCCTTGGAACAGCACCTATAGTATTCTTGGCAACGTTTTTTTTCATGCCAGAAACTCCGACATTTCTGGTCAGGAGAAATAGAATGATGAGGGCTGAAGCCAATCTGCGTAAGTTAAGAGGCAAAGACTGCGATGTTTCTATTGAACTGAAAATGATAGAAGAGGAAGTGATTGAATCTAACAACTCAGCTATTTCCTTCAAGGATATAGTTTCTAGCAGGGCTAATCTTAAAGCTTTAATAGCAGTGATTGGAGTACTAGCTTTTCAACAACTATGTGGAATCAACGCCATGGTGTTTTACACCGTAAACATCTTCAAGGCAGCTGGTACAAGCACGTCACCATTTTTGCTTGCTATAGTGATTACGCTAGTACAAGTGGTTGTTTCTTATGCATCCATTTTTCTTATAGAGCGAGCAAATAGGAAGTTTTATCTCATGAGTTCGTCATCCGGAATGCTAGTATGTCTAGCCGCTCTCGGAATGTTCTTCCACCTTAAACATTTAAACATTAACACTGCGCATCTGGCCTTTATACCAGTTGGAAGCACCATTCTATACATGGCAGCTTTTTCTTTTGGTTATGGACCCGTTCCATGGATGTTACTTGGAGAAATGTTTTCTGCTGAAATCAAAGGCCTAGCCAGTGGCATGTCCATACTGACCAACTGGATTTTTGCCTTCGTGGTGACATTTTCTTTTCCTATTTTAACGGAAAACCTTGGCAGCCATATTACCTTTTACATAATAGCTGGAATAATGGGAATAGCGACAATTTTTGTACACTATCTAGTGCCTGAAACAAGAGGTAAAACTCTACAAGAGATTCAAGAAGCGCTTAGAAAGTGAGGTTATCTTTAGAGTTGGCTGAATTTGCTGAAATAATTAATACTACATTGGTATGTAGTTGAACTTGCGTCTACGGAGCAGTTTACACAAATTCAATTATCCATAGTGCATATAGGCAACCAACTATACACTATGAAGCCTGAGTAATTTAGCAACTGACAGTAACCCCGTAACCACAATCTATTTTTTTGGTTTTGGGAATGCGATTTGTTGTGAGTTGTTTTTTAGTTTGTTCTCAATTAAATGCGGACAGGCAGAGACAGAGTATCTAGGATCAGTTTTGTCACAAAACAAAATTCTACGAGAAAATGACATATATAAACAAAGAAAAGGAAAGAATTAGAATAGACTTCTTAGGGGCTTTAGAAAGAGCCAAAATCTTGCCCGAAATGGACGTTTTGAAAAAAAAGTGGCACCTTTAAGGCCCACATTGGCTGCAGTTAAAATGGCGGAAGGAAGAAACTGGATAAAAGATGAAACCAACATCGGTATCAACCACGCCACACAACAAAAACATAACTTTTCTCAAAACTCAAAAGGAAAAAAATAGGTATTAAAACCCTCTGCAGCTGAGAGTCAAAATTTTACTGTTATGGTTTTATACAGGGAATAAGCATCTAAAACATATTTTTTTTTCATTTGTTTACATAATATCAGACCATTTAAATAATTAATTCGCCAATTTAAAATTGTTTTTAAATCTTAAAATGAATGGCAATCTTATTTTTTAAATAAGTCAATGTAACCACTGATATTTCCCAAAAAATTTTATCCAGAAAATAAGGTAGTTTTCTTCCATGTGCCCAGGCTATATAGTCTTTCAAGATTAAAAAAATCGGGGTCATTTATTTCACATAGAACTATTATCAATTTAAATACCCACTTTGCTCTAAAATGGACGTAAAAGTCTCATAATTTTATTTCATGTATATTAATATAATTTTAATGCAAAAAGTATAAAAAACTTGCAACAATTATTTATATACCTACATACATAATACAGTTTATTATTATTCACTCCTAAATCATTTGAGGATTATTTGTAATTTGTCCAACGCCAACTTTTCAATTATTAATTTAAAAGAATGGTCATACGTCACACAGCGTGCAGTGGGTTGTCTAGATTCATAATGGATAAATTGTGTAAACTGCTGCAATTGCATCCATATATTCTTTATGGATTTCAGATATATTTATCTTATTCCAGTGTTGTCTGTCCTGTTATTTATTTGTATCCAATTAGATAGGTGAAAAAGTTATTGCATGTCAAAATATCCAGACCGTTCATGCTATTCGAAATATCCTTCGGTGGAGAAACATTGTAGAACCTTTTCTAAGACATCCTTGAATGCTTTTACTTAAATGTACGATAGATCTATACTTAAATAATTATTATATCGTAGCACTGAGATTTTAGATGCTTCTGATGCTAGATAAATCTCCACACCCATCTGCAGGTTGCATGAAAATAGTGGTACAAGTCTCACATAAACAAAAAGATAAGATAAAACGTACAGAATCTGTTAATCGAAGTGTTGCTTTTATGACAGACGAAATAAGGTCTATCAAATTCCACATATTTTGTTTAATTGCATATAGCTGAAAATATTGCGAAATGTAGTTTGTTTTTCATTTTCTACAGATTTTTGCTGTAAGGTAGGTATATTTCATATTGAGAACACCGTGTCATACTTAACGCCATTTTTACAAAATTGGCAAAAAGCTAGTCCGATATTTTAAGTGTAGGAAAATAAATATAACCCTCATTCAACTAACAACTGATGGAAGCTCGACTACGTTTTGCTCGACTTAAGGTTTTGTTTTTCTAAATTTACGCTTTGGTACGAGACTACCTTAACCACAGAGTTAACATCTCTAGAGGGAATGTAAACAACAAAATGCACAGGTCGCTGACCAGCCAACATGTAACGGAAATTTTGACGGCTTGAGGGCATTACCAGTGGTGTACGACGTTATATTAAAATTGGATGTTCATTAATAGATTCAGTTATTACTATGATGTTACAAACTGATACAATAAGTTGTATTAGTATTTAGCTATACTTAGAGAGTTACTCTTATTATAACTTGATTGTAACAGTTGATAATTTAATATTACCATGAAGTGTTTCCCCATATTTTCCGCTACTGAAAACCAAAACAAAACCTATACTAACCTATGATAAGTGGTGTTCCCCGATTGGTCGCTATTGCAGCAAACTATGCACTTTTTATTTCGTCCCATCATGCAATTATGACAATATTGTTCATAAATAATTTAATTCACACCACAAACAGTCACAAAGTCACTCAAATATATACTAAAACTACAAAAATCTCAACATACGCAATAATCACAACTTGACAACTACAATGACAGCCACATGACAGCTTAAGGGCGACGCCGATTGTAGGTTGCCAGATTTACGACATATTAGAAGTTATTGCGACATTCCGCTATGAAATATACCATTTTTGAGATTTCTTTAAATCAATACAAATTATCTTCACGTAAATCAGTTACATTGCAAGTATATTGGAATGTATAGTTAAATACCCAGTTAAATACTTTGAGGAACATGTGTTCAAACTGCGGAAACTGCCAGATTTTGAAGAAACTGGAAGGTCTTTAAGCGGACGAAGAAGAGTGGCAATAGCGCTACAGATGTTGACTGCCCAATATTCAAATTAGGCTCCCTCTAGAGATGTTAACTCTGTGACCAAATTATTCGTACTCTATCTTAGACCTCATAACGAATTATCATGCAGCCTGCAGTAATGGAGCAGCCAATTTTGTATATGTATACATGCGCCTTCATTGAACAGTGTTAGGTTTAGTGTTTTATCATATAGGTTTTAAAATATTTTAATTTTGTATCTTTTTAACAGTAACATTTTGTATCGGTAATATTGTTATACTGTATATTTAAACGCAATAAGCAGAATTTTTATTATCCTGCTAAGCTGATAGAAACTGAAATAGCGATTGAAACACAGTAACAAATTCGTGAAGCACCAAGATAAAGTTATGTTTAACTGTGATAATACGAAAACTTGTAAATACTTCCTATTTATTTATGTATCTTGCATATTGTATATGCAAATTTTAAGTATTATGTGTTGAATTGTATCAACAAGTATATCTAGAGACGTAGCAGCTTTATTGCTTGGTTATAATAAAGCAAATAGTTATGTTGGTTGTAATTATTTACTTCAGTGGGTACATGGTGATTTGCTGTATGCATTGAATGAGAAATGAATGACTGTTTATAACAATAAATTTTGAAGATTTTTTTGAAACGGTACTGCCTTCCCCTCAACTGTAGGCTCGTAAATAAGTCAAAATGAAAGAAGGAAAACCATTAAATCCGTTAGATACGTACTAGTTGATTCTAAGTATAATAATTTAACAGTCCAAGCTTCCGAGGCATACAAAAATATGGAGAACACAAGAGTCTGAATCAGTGACATTTTGGTAGCTTTAGTGATGTTATGGCCACGCCATATTTTAGTAAGCTTTGTCATGGCCACCCGTGCCTGTTGAATGCGCCGTCGAATCTCATTCTCACAGCTACCTGAATTGTCGATCAAAGAACCGAGGTACACAAAACTTACAACTACCTCACAACGGCCTATTGGCTTTATTTCTCGATGATTGTCATGCTCTCTATCTACGATAATAACCTTGGTCTTGTTGTAGTTAATACCAAGACCATATGCTGCACTGTGTTGTTCTAAAACGTTCAATAGAGCTACTAGTTCTTCCTGAGAAGCAGCAATAAGTGTTGTTCGTCAGCAAATCTTAAGTTAGATATTTTGCTTCCGCCAATAGTTATACCGCCATTCCAGTTGTCCAATACCTGTCTCATCACAAATTCAGAGTAAATGTTAAATAACATCGGAGACAATACGCATCCCTGACGTCCTGACGAACTCCTTTTCTGGTTGCTGTTTGACCAGACAGGTTGCCATCAATTCTTACACGAGCTGAGCTAGATTCATAGAGTTGCTGTATGAGAAATACTAAGCGGTAAGGGACTCCCATGGAGATAAGGATTTCCCACAGTTTAGGCCACTTTACGTTATCAAACGCCTTAGAATAGTCCACAAAGCAGATAAAAACGGGAAAATAATGCTCTCTGGCATTTTCAATAATAATCAGTCTTAAGTTTAAGATCTGTTTACATTTCAACATATCAGGTAAACGTATATGAGACATGATAATTATAGTTTCAATGGGGGGATATACCTAAATGGTCTGAAGTTGGCTGATATACAATATTAATTTAGAGAGTGGCGCTATAGGCAAATAGTATCGTGCTACAGGTTTTCTTTGTTCAAAGGGGGGACATATCCCGCTCATCTCCCCGTATCTACGCCAGTGAGAGGGTCTGTGGTCTGAGTTTATAAAGACCAACTAAATATTGTGTCTACAACCGAACTAACACGAATGTATTATTTTACTTCGCTCAGTTGCGTATCTGGTTGCATATGTTTCCTCCAACCTCAGTACCTACGTTGATGGTATTTTTGCATCCAATGACGTATCGTCGTTTTATCAAAATCCTGCATCTCTCAAAACAACAGTAGGTAAAATAAAATGTCTCGCCAAATTTAGAGCTTGCTCAATAAAACATAATCGTATTTCTCAATAAGAATGAAGTCAAGCTGATTGACTCAGCACCCCACCCGCACGCAGAAAAGTATCTTTTTTTCACAGATCAATGGACAGCCTATTATGAACACAACAAATTTTTCAGCTTCACGACCCCCTACTCCGCAAATACCCCAATTTTACCACTATCCAAAAAAAAAAGAGAAAACGATCAGGAATCCCTAAAACTCCTAAAAACAAAGTTTGAGGAATTTTTGAATTTTTTTTGGTTAATTACCAATTTTTCAGTTTTACAGCCCCCTAAACTCATAACCCACTACTCCCCAAATACCCCAATTTCACCCACCCAAAAAAGTAGAAAATGATCAGGAACCCCTAAGACGGCTAAAAACGAATTTTCAGAAATATTTGATTCTTTCTGTTTTTGCTAATTATACTGCAGCCTATACACAGATTTTCAGAATTATAGCATCATTACCTACTACGACCCCACACCATATCGCCACCTAAATTACATCACAATCCATACCACCCTTACAACGCTAGAAAAACGTAAACCGAGGGACATTATAAATGAATTGCTTCGTTTTTCACTAGATATTCGCTGATTTTTTGGGCCAATAGAATGACTTGATTATAAAATAAATTCTGTGTTAAAAAAATCAGTCTATTTTTACTATTAAACAATCTTCAATTCCTGTACGGGAACATTCTATATTGGGATCCTACACTACCCCATAACATGGGGCAAACTTTTTCAAATTTGAAATAAATGACCTTTCAATAACTTTCCTGAATGTCATCGATTAGCTAGGATAGGGGCCAGCAGCCCCTGCATCGGCCCAGAACCTATGCTGAGAATTAGCAGACGTCAGGTCAATGTGGCCCTGGACAACTGGGCCTACAAGGAACTGGCGAAAGCCTGGTTAGAGAGAGACGACTGCAGGCAAGCCAAAAGATTCATAGCAGGCCCTGATGAGGGCCGAACGCTATGACTTTTGAATAAAGGCAGAGAGACGCTCAAACTTCTGGTGGGGGTTTTTACTGGCCATTGCCATCTGAATAGACATTTGTCACTTATGAGAGTGGTAGGGGATCCCATTTGTTCCAGATGCTGGGAGGAGGATGAGACAGCGTTCCACTTCCTGGGCAGATGTGCAGTTTATCGCAACCTTAGGGTTCAGATATTCGGCACGACGGAGTTTGGGGAGGAGCCACTATATTCAGCGAAATGGTCGGACATACTGACTTTCGTCAGGAGGTCTGGTAGGTTTGACAAGGAGCTTTCTAGGGTGTAGAATTTTAGAGTTTTCAGTGATTGGTTTAGTGGGGTTGGCAAGAAGGGCCAAAGGTGGTCTACTTGCCTGGCTTCGCCTCCCCATCACTACAACTACTACTTCTTCCTGAATGTCATGGAACTGGTGAACTAAATACACAACACAATATTCTTTTTTGAAGTAATACTATGAATAGTAGTAAGTTTATTGCTTGAATTAATTTTCTAACAAAACTACAAAAAATCTAACATGCTTTGAAAAAAAGTACCCGATATTAGGCGACCTTCATCTACCATAGTATTTCTGAGAATCTGAGAATACTATAAGTAACAATCTTTTTTCTTTCTACTACATTCTAGTCGTAGTTCAATTCATTAATACATGATGGTGTTCAAATTTGGATGCGTATAACCTAAATACATATAAATTACTTCCAAAAATATAGCTAACATTGTGTATGTATGCTCGGAATCCTAAAAAACAATTAACAATTCAAATCCAGCACTCAACCTCATCTGACCTTTCTTACCTTAACACATTTTTCATATTCGTATACTTCATGCATAGATCATAGTATGTGCATCAACTGTTATCGTTACAGTGCAATTGGAATTTTAATATTATCGATCATATTAAGGGTCTAGGGTATAGCGCGCGAAATTGAGAATCCAAGAAAAGACGTATTCTCATGTTAGCGAGGAGGCGTGGCCGCCTGTTCCCTTTCTCCAGTGTGTGTGTTTAAGATGAGGGGAGATAAGTCCAAAAATCCAAAGGTAAGGTCAAAAGATCCGAAGGTAAGGTCCAAAGGTCACCATAAAAATCAATTTCGCATTTCCAAGCTCCTGACGTTACCTTTAAACTTACAGTGATGACTCAAAGAGCAAATTGAAGAAGAAAGCTTGCACAGTGACGTATTTCGGTCTCTCAAGCATCAAGAATTTCCGCACATTTTTGTTATAACTGAGCAGACCGCGCAGGCAGAGCCTAAATACCAGAGTACCGCGGTTGCTGTGAAAGGGTTATGTTAGGGGAAGTTTGTTAACGCGAGATTTAAATGGGCCAATACCCGCAGGCCAATAAATACATCTTCTGGCAGTCCATTCCAAGCCTTGGACACCCTGGGAATAAATGTGCGGTTGTACCGCTCAGTTCTTGATGTATGAAGAACGACCGTCTTAGGATGAGATGCAGCGGTCGCACGGTCGCAAGAACACGCCGGTGAGAAAGTGGCTGAAGGTGGCGCGTTAAGGCCGGATCGCCAATTAGTCGAATTGCCCTGCTCTGGACGGTATCTAGTATAGACAGTGTAGTAGGGGCAGCAGCTCCCCAGACATGAGAGCAATACTCCAGGCAAGGTCTTATCTGGGCTTTATATAGCGTGAGGAGGTTACATGGTGAGAAATACTTTCTAGCTCTAAATAGGTACCCAAGCTTTTTACCAGCAGCTGTTGCAATTGAACGCGACGTGTTCGTGCCAGATCAGATTTTCTGTAATGTTGACTCCTAACAGCTTGAATTAGTGACTCCTTGGCAGAGCCTGACTGTTCACTAGAGCCTGGTGTTGGCTTGGGCACTTCTTGTTTGATAGCGTACGATACTGGGTCTTGGAGGCATTAAATTTAACCATATTCTTAAGCCCTCAAGCGGTAATGGTATCGAGACCCTTTGAAAGTGAAGCTGCCACTGCCAGTCTTCTGCGTTCCAGCTCGGCCACAAAGATCGGTCTATTGCTCATAATGCCTGCATGCAGCGTACTGTCATCCGCAAAACTGTGGATTTGGTTTGTAGTGCTAGAGAGTAGATCATTAATGTGAAGCAGAAACAATGTCGGAGCCAATACCGATCCCTGTGGAACACCGTTATTGATGCTAAAGAAAGAAGAGAAAAAGCCGTCTACCACGACAGAGATTTTCTGACCTGAGAGGAAGTCTGCGAGCCAACCGCAAAGCTTAACAGGGAGCCCATAAGACGGGAGCTTGTTTAGGAGGGCTGCATGCTACAGTTGATCGAATGCCTTTGAAATATCAAATACATGACACAATTTTCAGTTCTTTTGAATAAAGTGCTGTTTTAATGACAATGAGATCAATTTTATACAGTCAACAGTCCATAATAACGTGTATCAGTATGAGAAAACCGTCAAAATATACACTATTTCCCTGATTTAAAGCCTTCTAATATTATTGATATTATCTTCGGAATTCTCTAAATCTACTAAACTACTAGAAATGCAGAATTCACGTGAGAATTCAATCCTAAAATTTCCTCACTGATGCGTGAAAAGTAGGGTAACTCATTACTTATTCAAGAATTATCAAGCCATATATCAATTATTTACCTGATGAGATATACACATAAAGAGCAAACATGATGATAACCCATTGATCAGTCTCAAAGTATTTCAATGTGAAGTAGCGCAATGTGTACATTGTAAAATATTGCGAATGCTATTCTTTTGATTACAGATATGCTGATATTGTTGATTATACAATTGATAGAACGATAGAGGGTACTTATACAACATAATCGACTTTTCGGCGCCACTGATGTTTTATCAGCCAATTTACGAAATGAGTATTCACATTTTTATTAACTTTCAAACTTACTACGACCAAAGTAATTTTAGTAGATAGCAGCACACTTTTGGGGAAAAGCAAAGGTTGTCAAACTTATTTATTTGCATTTTTCTTACAAAAAAGTGTTCATGTACCTTCTGCCAGAATTTCGTCGTGGCCCGTGGGAGATATCTAATCAGCAATAAAATTATATTTTATACAGGGTGGGCCAATAGTGCGTGGACGGAAGATTGTGGGCTTACTAAAAAATATTTCAAAAATCTGTCACTTGGTCATGACAGGGACCCTTGAGGACTATAACGTAGAAATATTTTGACTCAAATCTTGACGTTTATACAGGGTGATTCATATCAAACTTACATTTTTTGGGATAGAACCCCCTATATATTATTACATATTTTGATTCCTTGGTCAATTTTAGTGTGACTTCATGTCTCATACATGGAACTTTAAACGAAGCGTTTAGGCGCAAATCACCATTTTTGGTATAAGAAGGTATCAGAAAAAAATTGAATATCGTAGCGATTGTAAAACTTAGAAGGCCTTGACTTTGCGGTACGACTAAGCATGAAATGCGTCACCCTAGGTCAGCCGGCTAAATTTGAATTCTCTTTGAACATGGAGAAATTAGTAGATCAATTAAGGAAACTTCAATCACAGATAACTTGATTTTTTCAAATGGAAATGCCTATCTTGGTTTAAAGAATGAAATGTAAAATTCGATTATCTTTCTAACGATATATAAACGATAACGATCATATCAATCTTTTTTGGTTTTCATTTTATTTCAAATTTTCAGGCAAATCGGTGTTTTTCGATTTTCTGACGCGCAAGCAACCTAGCAGACCATGGAAAATAAACAAAAGCCCGTTAATATGGAAGAAACCAACTAACTTAGTAGAAAGATGCAAACTAGCTAGAGTAACGAGGTAAGATTATAAAAATTCCTTACAACACATTAGCTCTAACCAGAAACAATAGCGGTAACAAGAACGCTCATTTTTCACAACCTACTAGCTGTTAGCTAATTTCCAAAGACAGTAAGAAAATATCTAATCAAAGGAAAACTACTAGAGATTGTTGCTGCCTGTAGAATATCTATGTCTTATGAATACATTTTCACATTTATTGCTATAAAAAAGTAGCCATTTCCTTAAGTCAAAAGTAATGATACCTCTGACTGGAACCCTTCAAATTCTTCAGTAGGCACTTCTACTTATTAGCAAAATCGCGGAAAATGAAACTTGGATTGCAGTCTGTTTGAATTGTAAAACATAATTTAGTTTGTAGAAAACTACATGAAATAAACACAATTACAACATAGCGTAATTAAAAAATTCTAGCAATTACTTCAGTATACATGTTCAGAATGCTCCAGTTAGAGATATCTTCACTTTTGACTTAACTAAACGGAAATGACTAATTTTTTTATCCCATTAAATGTGAAATGTCATTCTAAGCATGTTACTGTAAGCAAAAATCGCTGGTAGTTTTCCTTTTGTTTCAAAATTTTTAATCGTTTTGGAAAGTTGTCAAGCTCTAGTAGACCTCAATAGCTAGTAGGCTGTGAAAAACAAACACTTCTGTCATACCCCAGCTACCCATTCACATTAGATATTTTGCCGCTATTGTATCCGGTTAGAGCTGATGTGTTGTAAGGAATTTTCATGATCTTGCCTCGCTACTCTAGTTCGTTTGCATCTATTTACTAAGTTAGTTGGTTTCTTCCATATTCACGGACATTTGTTTATTTTTCATTGCCTACTAGGTCGCTTGCACGCAGAAAAATTGAAAAACACCGATTTGACTGAAAATTTGAAATAAAATAAAAACCAAAAAAGATTGACATCGAGAATGCTATATCGTTAGAAAGGTAATCAAATTTTACATTTGATTCCATAAACAAAAATAGGCATTCCCATTTGAAAAAATCAAGTTATCTGTGATTGAAGTTTCCTTAATTAATCTACTAATTTCTCAAAGTACACAAAGAATTCAAATTTAGCCGTCTGATCTAAGATGTTGCATTACATGCTTAGCCGTACCGCAAGTCACGGCCTTCCGCGTTTTATAGTCGCTGCGATATTCAATTTTTTTCTGATACCTACTTATACCAAAAATGGTGATTTGTGCCTAAACGGTTCGTTTAAAGTTCCATGTATGATACATAAAGTCACACTATAATTGACCAAGGAAACCAAATATGCAATAATATATAGGGGGTTCCATTCAAAAAAATGTAAGTTTGATATGAATCACCCTCACCATCAACATGTTGTTTAATCAATGCTAATAAATAACTTTGCGGAAAATGAATACTAACTCTAATTAGCTGGAAGTCTTAAATAGTTATTGTGTGAAAAAGTCATGCGTATTTTTTCTCGAAATGTGCATCGGACATCTATTAAAATCTATTATCATACACTTTCCAGACAGAATGTATACAAATTAGGTACTTTGAATCAATACATTTTTCGTTATAATTTTGACATAATTTACTAATTCTACTATAATCAACGGCGTAATAAAGTAACATGCTATAATCAATCATTTAACTTGCCAATTTCGAGCTCATTGTTAATCTAACAAAATATAAATTCATGCACTGAAGCTAGTGACAGTACAATAATGCAGTGGATCGATTCTGTAGCTTTCGCTATAGTAACGAAAGCAGGCGAAGACGAAGCTAATCAATTACGAAAACGATTTTTGACGACATTCCATAACTAAAGTTTAACGCTTCGTTACGCTTTCGGATTGGAGCTCGATGACTCACGAGCAATCACGAGTTGGCTTAAATATCTCTGGATGAGACTCTGCAAAATCCAGCAATGCCGACCATTGTGAAGGATTAGTTTTTTCTCTTCGATTCATTGCTTGTTAATTAAGTACACAAATAAATTTAAGCAAATTGTCACTTTGACACACAGCAATAATAGCGTCAAAGCTTGACAAACGAGATCCAAAATCTTTCGCTATCGCTTATACCGTTCGTCTGCGTTCGTTATGTCCGAGTCTTAACGAAGACACTTATGGAATACCGAAACGAGCGAAAGCGTTGAAGAATGTCGCTATCGCTTCGCTTAGAGTTATAGAATTCCCCCACAGATCTAGTCGACAGTTCGTGATTGAGAACAGGCTATAGTATCTGTAAAGGTGGCAATGAAACGTCAAAAGCCAAATCGAATGGTGCACAGTATTTATTTTAGTGACAGAAGTGTATTTAACGACTTATATAGTACGATTGCAATTAATTGCTACGGTTGTAGATAAAGTATAATATCCAACTCGTGGGAATGCTAACTTCTCACTTATTGATTTGTTTCAACAACGTTCAGTTGGTCATTGGTCCATTCAACACCGATTTGCTTACCAATGAGATCGAAAATAACCTGCAATATTGAATTTGCATTTAAATAACTACTCAAATAAAGTACTAATGTTCTTGGTTCACTCGCATGTTCTTTTATAATTTTTTCTTTTTGGCTAATATGTAATAGGAGGTTTAAAAAATATGTTTAGTATTTTTAGTAGTCTCTCGAAGAATTGAATTTTTGGCTGTCTAAAGCTTGACCAATTCACATCTGAGTATGTCAAGAAGCTTTTTCTAGTAAATAATAATCAATTCGAATATATTTCTCTAACCAGGTAGATCTAAATGAAAACATTTAGTTTCGTATGTAATAAATATTTAATTTTATTAAGCGTATCCATATTATTATAAGAAATTAAGAATTTATGTGTTTAACCTTTGTATGTACATTGTATATATACTCTCAACCTACCTGTCTACTGCTGAAAATGAATTCTGCACTAAAACAAGCTAGCAAAATGGAAAAATTATGCAGTAAATCGTAGGTGAAGTTACGATACACGCCGCGTCGATTGTGTCAACAATAAGTGGTAATTGGCGGTACGTATTACCAGATTTATTCTTTAGAGAATAAGGGGATCTAAAATCAAGGGTCTTACATTTTTACATTTCTAGAAAGTAACAAATCATTATATTAATATTCCACATATTACTAGAGCGAATGAGAAACGTATAAATGAAGTAAGTTGATCAAATCGCTTTCTCCTTACGACTGTAATTATAATAGTGAGTTGCCTGAAGTCTTTGGCTAATCTGAATAGTTTGTCGCCTTCCTGACAAAAGGGCCTATCTCATTTTTAGTAAGTTTTCAGGAGTTTCGTTACAAGTGGCTTATTTCAAGATGGGCCACTTTGTCAGATTTTTTACGTATCAAAATTGAGAAAGACGCCTCATAACTTCGAGACTATCCATATTTAAGATAACGCCATTGACAGGGTAACTGCAGATTACTGCTGTGATATGGTCTAAGATTTCTGCAATTTTTTGAGATAAACCCTTGAGAAAGGAAGGTGACGAGTCGTTCTGCGATTCGTTTACTCGTCCAATAATTGCAGATGCTCTTTAGCCATGATATTCCAATTCCTCTATAACCGACTTTAACTTTTGATTATAATCTGAAGGATGCGTCGGTCTCTTCTAAAGGCGGCCTTCCACCAGAGCAACCTTTCAACACGTAGAACGCAACAAGTTGCCTTTCAACGATGTGATTTTGAAGGCAACGGAAACACGTTTCTTTCTACAAGCAACACTGTTGAAAGCAATGGAATTATCTCGTTGAACACAATCAAAAGCATTTCCACAGATTCTAAAATATTTAATAGTCAGTCGGCAACGGGATGTCACTGCAAACAATAGCTGCAGCAGCGTATTTGATTTTAGTTAATAAGCGCAAATGAAGAAGGCATCGGTGGTGGACCAGACAACTTTATATTAGAAATTATATAGAACACAACGCTTTTTTCAGAAACTGTTAGCGGACGACGAGACACTTTCCAAAAATTTCTTGCGGATGAGTCGTCATGACTTCAATTACCTGTTGGAAAAAGATTCTCCTATATCCAAACGTGATACAAACTATCGAGATGTTATACCTGCTAAAGTCAGACTTCTGCTAACGTTACACTTCCTGACCAGTGGGGATAGGTACGAATCTCTTAAATTTCTGTTTAAAATTGCTCCAAGCACAAAATATACAGGGTAGTTCAAGAAAAATTTCGGATCCAGGATTTTTCCGTTAATCAGAAAACGGAGAAAGGGAAATGGGTATTAAGGTGTCAGTTCAAAAAAAAATTAACGTGCCAAAGGGTGTGACTGATAATTACTTTTTGTCGGATCACCCTGTGGAAATGTGTACTCACTTCATCATCTGGTACTGGAACATCATCAACTTCTGACGAAAATCCCGGTCTCGGTGTCTCCACATCCAATAGAAACAATAATAAATCATGTGCAAACCATTTATTCTTTTTCCCTCCTGAAGACCCCGATTTTTTTCGGTCATTTGTTTATGTTCACGACGAAAAGATGTTCGCAAGTTTTTGATTTTTTTCTTTATGTTGGCGACATCACACTCAAAATTTAGGGCCAGTTTCTGGTGAGCATCCAGTTTGGCCTTATAGTTTTTATATTCGGGCAACCGTATGTTCCACAAAACTTCCAGCACCCTACTCCCTGTATATTGTGCGATGAAATTGCATGTTTTATGCTGCCTCCACTCCATCGTTGCTTTCGACGTCGGATGTTTCCCAGCACTGTCGGGTCCGCGGCAACGCTAGGCAACATGTACCTGCCCAAACGATACTATAAAGATAAAAAGATGCCTGCAAAGTGTGTAGTACCAGGTTGCACTAGCAATTGTGCTTCCAGTAAAGGACATACCAAACATAACCTTCCAGAGTAAAAAAGAAGAGTGCAAGGTGATTTTTAATGTGTTTCTAATTATTAACCTGCACAAACGAAACTATAAAGATAAAAAGATGCCTGCAAAGTGTGTAGTACCAGGTTGCACTAGCAATTGTGCTTCCAATAAAGGACGTAAACAGAAGTGGGTGAAAGGGATTCCTCGTAAGGGCTGGTTATATTTATAAGAATAAAGGCAATAATTTACAAACATTTCAAAGGATAAGACCTATTTTTAAGCACAATGTGGTACCTACAATATTTTCTGGACCTCCCAAATATCACAGAAAAATACAGTTAATAGAACTCATCTGGGCATGCATATGGGCATACCTACGAAAAGATTTGATAGTGAAAGGGAATCAAGACCAGCAAGAATGGCTTCAAAGTGACCTAATAGTGAATTTTTCTAGCTCAAGTGACAATTTACAATGTATATTGTGTGTTCATTTGAGTGGAAGTGGAAGTGGCAGCAGGAAATAGGTTGCGTTTATTTTTATTTTGTAGTGTTTGACTATGATGAACCAGACATCAGATGTAAGTGGTATTAGTAGTAGTTCTAAAAAGTATTTTTCTTAATTTATCAACCGAGATGAACTCTTAATACATATAAAATGTAATAATTATTATTCTGAAAGAGAATTCTTTTATGCAACCAAGTATCACCTACATACAACAACATGGACCAAATGTAAGTCTTGGGCATTCTTGCCAACTTGAAGAAAGCTCTGACTTTGCGGCGTGACTATATAAGCATGAAGTGTATCAGATTAGCTAGTTTCAAATTTAAATTCTCTTTGCACTTGGTGAAATCGGTAGATCAATTATGGAAACTTCAATCACAGGTAACTTGACCTTTTCAAATGTGAATGCCTATTTTTTTATACAGTGAAGTATAACATTTGATGACCATTCTAACCATATATGACTGTTGATATTAATTTCTTGTAGTTTTCCCATTTCATTAGAAATTTTCAGTCAAATCGGATTTTTCAAATTTTTCTACCTGTAGGTAACCTAGCAGGCCACGATGGAAGCAAACAACTAACAGAAAACAGAAATATGCAAACAAACTGGACTAGCAAGGAAAGATATTTAAAATTACTTATAACATATCAGCCCACTTTTCCACAAGATTGTGTAGGGCTGTTTCGCACGACATTCTACTTTGATAAGCATGTTGGTTAGGGTGTAGGGGTTTATTGCCTACACCCGTAATCCGTATGTGCCTGCTTATTACCTTCTCCATAGTTTTGATCTTGAGAAGAGCTGACATAAGGCTTATCGGATGGTAAGCCTTTGCAGGGCTATAAGGTCTTCCCTGTTTCGGAATAGCTGATACTTGGTTGATCATATTCCATAAACGCGTTAATGGCGAGGTTGTACCTAATATCAGCCTCGAGTACTAACAAGAAAATTAAACAAAACAGATGACCAGCTGATTTACTTTCCCTTTCACTACACTCTTCATTTTCTTTTGGCATTAATAGATGCACAACGTTTATATACGTAGGTACTCAAGGTGTATTTTTGGAACTGGTATTCAGTTTAATGCTTTACTCGTCACTTTCTAGTTCAAGTTTAATGTCAGTTAAATACAATGCTTAGAGCCATGTGTCCGAATCTGCTCTTTGTATTCCTTAATCTTCGTTGTGATTGCTGGTTCCAGTAGGTATAAAAGAGGTATGTAATGTGCATGGATATGACATAAAGATCTTTATAATTATAAAAGTCAAAATTGTACTTAAACCTTATATGATATTGGTTGTATATGCATATTATTTATCATTATTGCTATACATATATGCTCAAGTTATCTGAGCTTCTATTTGAAATAGTTTAATAAAGCATCATTTTACGGATATAAAAAGCTACTTACAATATTTGTATTCCAAATATAAGCTACAATTACGCGGTGCACTTGATTATTTAAAATCAGTATAGGCGAAGGTCTCCGGAAAATATCAAGTAGATTATACATAATATGGTAGGTATGGTATTAAACATGGTGGCATGTACGTCGGCTCCAAACATGTGCTTTTCTGTATTTTGCTCAACGTTCTCTTTGTGCAGGAATATAGATCGGATTAAACTGTACACACTGCTAGATTAAGGCGACTCCTACGGAGAGCATAAACGGTCATTTTCAAGTGACTTCATCCCAAATTCCTGACGCTCTAGTTTTCAATATTTTTGCATGAAATTTTTACATGAAATTTAAAAGGAAATTACACAGCGAGCTATCGAAGCATTTTTTGAAAAAAAATGAACATGAACTTATGATCGCTTGAAGTTGCCTATTTTCTTCGTCAACTTTGTATTTTTTTAAGAAAAGCCCAGAAGCAAAAATGAAAAAGTGCTTCGATATCACTCTGGGCAATTTCCTTCTAAACATCATGTGAAAATTACATGTAAAAATATTGGAAAATAAAGCGTCAGGAATTGGGATAAAAAACATCTGCAAATCGCCTTCCTCTTCAATTTTACAAATTTCGGGCGACGCGCTAACATGACTGTTTCCATTTCTTTCTAATGTAGCGCGCACCTGTTTATTTATCACGCCCATCGTCGGTTCCTTTTCAGCTTCCCGCATCTTCAGGAGAAACTATTCCAGATTGTAGGAGCAGAGTTAAAATTGCTGAAAATAGAGGTGTTCAGGAAAAAATTGAAATCGTTTTTGTTTTTATCTAATCAAGAATATGTAGCCCAGAGATCTCAGGTGTCCACTGTGTAACTTTTCTCTAAAACAAGTTGAAACAATTTGAAAAATCGCCCCAAGTCGATTGACATGTACAAAGACCCACCGCCACCAAATAGCCAAACGTTATTGGACAAATCTGCACACAAATTGTTGATATATGATAAGACATCTTAATTGAATGAACCTCAGTAGAACAGATCCCTCGGGCGGGCGGGTGTACCTAAAAAAATCGAACTTCTTTATTTGGCTTTCTATTGAGATGAAACCTCGCATTTCGGATAATTTCAAGGTGCTGATTACAAATCCGGTCGCAATTTTGAGTCTCAGTCTCGTTTGATGAAAATGGAAAATTTCAGATCTCTCGGGCGGGCGGGTGTACCTAAAAAAATCGAACTTCTTTATTTGGCTTTCTATTGAGATGAAACCTCGCATTTCGGATAATTTCAAGGTGCTGATTACAAATCCGGTCGCAATTTTGAGTCTCAGTCTCGTTTGATGAAAATGGAAAATTTCAGATCTCTCGGGCGGGCGGGAGTACCTAAAAAAATCGAACTTCTTTATTTGGCTTTCTATTGAGATGAAACCTCGCATTTCGGATAATTTCAAGGTGCTGATTACAAATCCGGTCGCAATTTCGAGTCTCAGTCTCGTTTGATGAAAATGGAAAATTTCAGATCTCTCGGGCGGGCGGGTGTACCTAAAAAAAACGAACTTCTTTATTTGGCTTTCTATTGAGATGAAACCTCGCATTTCGGATAATTTCAAGGTGCTGATTACAAATCCGGTCGCAATTTTGAGTATCAGTCTCGTTTGACGAAAATGAAAAATTTCAGATCTCTCGGGCGGGCGGGTGTACTTAAAAAAAATCGAACTTCTTTATTTAGCTTTCTATTGAGATGAAACCTCGCATTTCGCATAATTTCAAGGTGCTGATTACAAATCCGGTCGCAATTTTGAGTCTCAACCTCGTTTGACGAAAATGGAAAATTTCTGATCTCTCGGGCGGGCGGGTGTACCTAAAAAAATCAAACTTCTTTATTTAGCTTTCTATTGAGATGAAACCTCGCATTTCGCATAATTTCAAGGTGCTGATTACAAATCCGGTCGCAATTTTGAGTCTCAGTCTCGTTTGACGAAAATGGAAAATTTCAGACCTCTCGGGCGGGCGGGTGTACCTAAAAAAATCAAACTTCTTTATTTAGCTTTCTATTGAGATGAAACCTCGTATTTCGCATAATTTCAAGGTGCTGATTACAAATCCGGTCGCAATTTTGAGTCTCAGTCTCGTTTGATGAAAATGAAAAATTTCAGATCTCTCGGGCGGGCGGGTGTACCTAAAAAAATGGAACTTCTTTATTTAGCTTTCTATTGAGATGAAACCTCGCGTTTCGCATAATTTTAAGGTGCTGATTACAAATCCGGTCGCAATTTTGAGTATCAGTCTCGTTTGACGAAAATGAAAAATTTCAGATCTCTCGGGCGGGCGGGTGTACCTAAAAAAATCGAACTTCTTTATTTAGCTTTCGATTGAAATGAAACCTCGCATTTTGCATAATTTCAAGGTGCTGATTACAAATTCGGTCGCAATTTTGAGTCTCAGTCTCGTTTGACGAAAATGAAAAATTTCAGATCTCTCGGGCATGCGGGTGTACCTAAAAAAATCGAACTTCTTTATTTAGCTTTCTATTGAAATAAAACCTCGCGTTTCGCATAATTTCAAGGTGCTGATTACAAATCCGGTCGCAATTTTGAGTCTCAGTCTCGTTTGATGAAAATGAAAAATTTCAGATCTCTCGGGCGGGCGGGTGTACGTAAAAAAATCGAACTTCCTTGTTTAGCTTTCTATTGAAATGAAACCTCGCATTTCGCATAATTTCAAGGTGCTGATTAAAAATCCGGTCGCAATTTTGAGTCTCAGTCTCGTTTGACGAAAATGAAAAATTTCAGATCTCTCGGGCGGGCGGGTGCACCTAAAAAAATCGAACTTCTCTATTTAGCTTTCTATTGAGATGGAACCTCGTATTTCGCATAATTTCAAGGTGCTGATTACAAATCCGGTCGCAATTTTGAGTCTCAGTCTCGTTTGACGAAAATGAAAAATTTCAGATCTCTCGGGCGGGCGGGTGTACCTAAAAAAATCGAACTTCTTTATTTAGCTTTCTATTGAGATGAAACCTCGCGTTTCGCATAATTTCAAGGTGCTGATTACAAATCCGGTCGCAATTTTGAGTCTCAGTCTCGTTTGACGAAAATGAAAAATTTCAGATCTCTCGGGCGGGCGGGTGTACCTAAAAAAATCGAACTTCTTTATTTAGCTTTCTATTGAGATGAAACCTCGCGTTTCGCATAATTTCAAGGTGCTGATTACAAATCCGGTCGCAATTTTGAGTCTCAGTCTCGTTTGACGAAAATGAAAAATTTCAGATCTCTCGGGCGGGCGGGTGTACCTAAAAAAATCGAACTTCTTTATTTAGCTTTCTATTGAGATGAAACCTCGCGTTTCGCATAATTTCAAGGTGCTGATTACAAATCCGGTCGCAATTTTGAGTCTCAGTCTCGTTTGATGAAAATGAAAAATGTCAGATCTCTCGGGCGGGCGGGTGTACCTAAAAAAATTGAACTTCTTTATTTAGCTTTCTATTGAGATGAAACCTAGCGCTTCGCATAATTTCAAGGTGCTGATTACAAATCCGGTCGCAATTTTGAGTCTCAGTCTCGTTTGACGAAAATGAAAAATTTCAGATCTCTCGGGCGGGCGGGTGTACTTAAAAAAAATCGAACTTCTTTATTTAGCTTTCTATTGAGATGAAACCTCGCATTTCGCATAATTTCAAGGTGCTGATTACAAATCCGGTCGCAATTTTGAGTCTCAACCTCGTTTGACGAAAATGGAAAATTTCAGATCTCTCGGGCGGGCGGGTGTACCTAAAAAAATCGAACTTCTTTATTTAGCTTTCTATTGAGATGAAACCTCGCATTTCGCATAATTTCAAGGTGCTGATTACAAATCCGGTCGCAATTTTGAGTCTCAACCTCGTTTGACGAAAATGGAAAATTTCAGATCTCTCGGGCGGGCGGGTGTACCTAAAAAAATCGAACTTCTTTATTTAGCTTTCTATTGAGATGAAACCTCGCATTTCGCATAATTTCAAGGTGCTGATTACAAATCCGGTCGCAATTTTGAGTCTCAACCTCGTTTGACGAAAATGGAAAATTTCAGATCTCTCGGGCGGGCGGGTGTACCTAAAAAAATCAAACTTCTTTATTTAGCCTTCTATTGAGATGAAACCTCGTATTTCGCATAATTTCAAGGTGCTGATTACAAATCCGGTCGCAATTTTGAGTCTCAGTCTCATTTGACGAAAATGAAAAATTTCAGATCTCTCGGGCGGGCGGGTGTACCTAAAAAAATCGAACTTCTTTATTTAGCTTTCTATTGAAATGAAACCTCGCATTTCGCATAATTTCAAGGTGTTGATTACAAATCCGGTCGCAATTTTGAGTCTCAGTCTCATTTGACGAAAATGAAAAATTTCAGATCTCTCGGGCGGGCGGGTGTACCTAAAAAAATCGAACTTCTTTATTTAGCTTTCTATTGAAATGGAACCTCGCATTTCGCATAATTTCAAGGTGCTGATTACAAATCCGGTCGCAATTTTGAGTCTCAGTCTCATTTGACGAAAATGAAAAATTTCAGATCTCTCGGGCGGGCGGGTGTACCTAAAAAAATCGAACTTCTTTATTTAGCTTTCTATTGAAATGAAACCTCGCATTTCGCATAATTTCAAGGTGCTGATTACAAATCCGGTCGCAATTTTGAGTCTCAGTCTCATTTGACGAAAATGAAAAATTTCAGATCTCTCGGGCGGGCGGGTGTACCTAAAAAAATCCAACTTCTTTATTTAGCTTTCTATTGAAATGAAACCTCGCATTTCGCATAATTTCAAGGTGCTGATTACAAATCCGGTCGCAATTTTGAGTCTCAGTCTCATTTGACGAAAATGAAAAATTTCAGATCTCTCGGGCGGGCGGGTGTACCTAAAAAAATCGAACTTCTTTATTTAGCTTTCTATTGAAATGAAACCTCGTATTTCGCATAATTTCAAGGTGCTGATTACAAATCCGGTCGCAATTTTGAGTCTCAGTCTCATTTGACGAAAATGAAAAATTTCAGATCTCTCGGGCGAGCGGGTGTACCTAAAAAAATCGAACTTCTTTATTTAGCCTTCTATTGAGATGAAACCTCGCGTTTCGCATAATTTCAAGGTGCTGATTACAAATCCGGTCGCAATTTTGAGCCTCAGTCTCGTTTGACGAAAATGAAAAATTTCAGATCTCTCGGGCGGGCGGGTGTACCTAAAAAAATCGAACTTCTTTATTTAGCTTTCTATTGAGATGAAACCTCGCATTTCGCATAATTTCAAGGTGCTGATTACAAATCCGGTCGCAATTTTGAGTCTCAACCTCGTTTGACGAAAATGGAAAATTTCAGATCTCTCGGGCGGGCGGGTGTACCTAAAAAAATCAAACTTCTTTATTTAGCCTTCTATTGAGATGAAACCTCGTATTTCGCATAATTTCAAGGTGCTGATTACAAATCCGGTCGCAATTTTGAGTCTCAGTCTCATTTGACGAAAATGAAAATTTTCAGATCTCTCGGGCGGGCGGGTGTACCTAAAAAAAAATCGAACTTCTTTATTTAGCTTTCTATTGAAATGAAACCTCGCATTTCGCATAATTTCAAGGTGCTGATTACAAATCCGGTCGCAATTTTGAGTCTCAGTCTCGTTTGACGAAAATGAAAAATTTCAAATCTCTCGGGCGGGCGGGTGTACCTAGAAAAATCGAACTTCTTTATTTAGCTTCCTATTGAGATGAAACCTCGCCTTTCGCATAATTTCAGGGTGCTGATTACAAATCCGGTCGCAATTTTGAGTCTCAGTCTCGTTTGACGAAAATGGAAAATTTCAGATCTCTCGGGCGGGCGGGTGTACCTAATAAAATCGAACTTCTTTATTTAGCTTTCTATTGAGATGAAACCTCGCATTTCGGATAACTTCAAGGTGCTGATTACAAATCCGGTCGCAATTTTGAGTCTCAGTCTCGTTTGACGAACATGAAAAATTTCAGACCTCTCGGGCGGGCGGGTGTACCTAAAAAAATCGAACTTCTTTATTTAGCTTTCTATTGAGATGAAACCTCGCATTTCGGATAATTTCAAGGTGCTGATTACAAATCCGGTCGCAATTTTGAGTCCCAGTCTCGTTTGACGAAAATGAAAAATTTCAGATCTCTCGGGCGGGCAAGTGTACCTAAAAAAGTCGAACTTCTTTATTTAGCTTTCTATTGAGATGAAACCTCGCGTTTCGCATAACTTCAAGGTGCTGATTACAAATCCGGTCGCAATTTTTAGTCTCAATCTCGTTTGACGAAAATGAAAAATTACAGATCTCTCGGGCGGGCAAGGTGTACCTAAAAAAATCGAACTTCTTTATTTAGCTTTCTCTTGAGATGAAACCTCGCATTTCGCATAATTTCAGGGTGCTGATTACAAATCCGGTCGCAATTTTGAGTCTCAGTCTCGTTTGACGAACATGAAAAATTTCAGACCTCTCGGGCGCGCGGGTGTACCTAGAAAAATCGAACTTCTTTATTTAGCTTCCTATTGAGATGAAACCTCGCATTTCGCATAATTTCAGGGTGCTGATTACAAATCCGGTCGCAATTTTGAGTCTCAGTCTCGTTTGACGAAAATGGAAAATTTCAGATCTCTCGGGCGGGCGGGTGTACCTAAAAAAATCGAACTTCTTTATTTAGCTTTCTATTGAGATGAAGCCTCGCATTTCGGATAACTTCAAGGTGCTGATTACAAATCCGGTCGCAATTTTGAGTCTCAGTCTCGTTTGACGAACATGAAAAACTTCAGACCTCTCGGGCGGGCGGGTGTACCTAAAAAAATCGAACTTCTTTATTTAGCTTTCTATTGAAAAGAAACTTCGCATTTCGGATAATTTCAAGGTGCTGATTACAAATCCGGTCGCAATTTTGAGTCCCAGTCTCGTTTGACGAAAATGAAAAATTTCAGATCTCTCGGGCGGGCGGGTGTACCTAAAAAAATCGAACTTCTTTATTTAGCTTTCTATTGAGATGAAACCTCGCATTTCGCATAATTTCAAGGTGCTGATTACAAATCCGGTCGCAATTTTGAGTCTCAACCTCGTTTGACGAAAATGGAAAATTTCAGATCTCTCGGGCGGGCGGGTGTACCTAAAAAAATGAAACTTCTTTATTTAGCCTTCTATTGAGATGAAACCTCGTATTTCGCATAATTTCAAGGTGCTGATTACAAATCCGGTCGCAATTTTTAGTCTCAATCTCGTTTGACGAAAATGAAAAATTTCAGACCTCTCGGGCGGGCAGGTGTACCTAAAAAAATCGAACTTCTTTATTTAGCTTTCTCTTGAGATGAAACCTCGCATTTCGCATAATTTCAGGGTGCTGATTACAAATCCGGTCGCAATTTTGAGTCTCAGTCTCGTTTGACGAACATGAAAAATTTCAGACCTCTCGGGCGGGCGGGTGTACCTAGAAAAATCGAACTTCTTTATTTAGCTTCCTATTGAGATGAAACCTCGCATTTCGCATAATTTCAGGGTGCTGATTACAAATCCGGTCGCAATTTTGAGTCTCAGTCTCGCTTGACGAAAATGGAAAATTTCAGATCTCTCGGGCGGGCGGGTGTACCTAAAAAAATCGAACTTCTTTATTTAGCTTTCTATTGAGATGAAACCTCGCGTTTCGCATAATTTCAAGGTGCTGATTACAAATCCGGTCGCAATTTTTAGTCTCAATCTCGTTTGACGAAAATGAAAAATTTCAGATCTCTCGGGCGGGCAGGTGTACCTAAAAAATCGAACTTCGTTATTTAGCTTTCTCTTGAGATGAAACCTCGCATTTCGCATAATTTCAGGGTGCTGATTACAAATCCGGTCGCAATTTTGAGTCTCAGTCTCGTTTGACGAAAATGAAAAATTTCAGATCCCTCGGGCGGGTGGGTGTATCTAAAAAAATTGAACTTCTTTATTTAGCTTCCTATTGAGATGAAACCTCGCATTTCGCATAATTTCAAGGTGCTGATTACAAATCCGGTCGCAATTTTGAGTCCCAGTCTCGTTTGACGAAAATGAAAAATTTCAGATCTCTCGGGCGGGCGGGTGTACCTAAAAAAATCGAACTTCTTTATTTAGCTTTCTATTGAGATGAAACCTCGCATTTCGGATAATTTCAAGGTGCTGATTACAAATCCGGTCGCAATTTTGAGTCTCAATCTCGTTTGACGAAAATGAAAAATTTCAGATCTCTCGGGCGGGCGGGTGTACCTAAAAAAATCGAACTTCTTTATTTAGCTTTCTCTTGAGATGAAACCTCGCATTTCGGATAATTTCAAGGTGCTGATTACAAATCCGGTCGCAATTTTGAGTCCCAGTCTCGTTTGACGAAAATGAAAAATTTCAGATCTCTCGGGCGGGCGGGTGTACCTAAAAAAATCGAACTTCTTTATTTAGCTTTCTATTGAGATGAAACCTCGCATTTCGGATAATTTCAAAGTGCTGATTACAAATCCGGTCGCAATTTTGAGTCCCAGTCTCGTTTGACGAAAATGAAAAATTTCAGATCTCTCGGGCGGGCGGGTGTACCTAAAAAAATCGAACTTCTTTATTTAGCTTTCTATTGAGATGAAACCTCGCATTTCGGATAATTTCAAAGTGCTGATTACAAATCCGGTCGCAATTTTGAGTCCCACTCTCGTTTGACGAAAATGAAAAATTTCAGATCTCTCGGGCGGGCGGGTGTACCTAAAAAAATCGAACTTCTTTATTTAGCTTTCTCTTGAGATGAAACCTCGCATTTCGCATAATTTCAGGGTGCTGATTACAAATCCGGTCGCAATTTTGAGTCTCAGTCTCGTTTGACGAAAATGAAAAATTTCAGATCCCTCGGGCGGGTGGGTGTATCTAAAAAAATTGAACTTCTTTATTTAGCTTCCTATTGAGATGAAACCTCGCATTTCGCATAATTTCAAGGTGCTGATTACAAATCCGGTCGCAATTTTGAGTCCCAGTCTCGTTTGACGAAAATGAAAAATTTCAGATCTCTCGGGCGGGCGGGTGTACCTAAAAAAATCGAACTTCTTTATCTAGCTTTCTATTGAGATGAAACCTCGCATTTCGGATAATTTCAAGGCGCTGATTACAAATCCGGTCGCAATTTTGAGTCTCAATCTCGTTTGACGAAAATGAAAAATTTCAGATCTCTCGGGCGGGCGGGTGTACCTAAAAAAATCGAACTTCTTTATTTAGCTTTCTATTGAGATGAAACCTCGCGTTTCGCATAATTTCAAGGTGCTGATTACAAATCCGGTAGCAATTTTGAGTCCCAGTCTCGTTTGACGAAAATGAAAAATTTCAGATCTCTCGGGCGGGCGGGTGTACCTAAAAAAATCGAACTTCTTTATTTAGCTTTCTCTTGAGATGAAACCTCGCATTTCGGATAATTTCAAGGTGCTGATTACAAATCCGGTCGCAATTTTGAGTCCCAGTCTCGTTTGACGAAAATGAAAAATTTCAGATCTCTCGGGCGGGCGGGTGAACCTAAAAAAATCGAACTTCTTTATTTAGCTTTCTATTGAGATGAAACCTCGCATTTCGGATAATTTCAAAGTGCTGATTACAAATCCGGTCGCAATTTTGAGTCCCACTCTCGTTTGACGAAAATGAAAAATTTCAGATCTCTCGGGCGGGCGGGTGTACCTAAAAAAATCGAACTTCTTTATTTAGCTTTCTCTTGAGATGAAACCTCGCATTTCGCATAATTTCAGGGTGCTGATTACAAATCCGGTCGCAATTTTGAGTCCCACTCTCGTTTGACGAAAATGAAAAATTTCAGATCTCTCGGGCGGGCGGGTGTACCTAATAAAATCGAACTTCTTTATTTAGCTTTCTATTGAGATGAAACCTCGCATTTCGGATAACTTCAAGGTGCTGATTACAAATCCGGTCGCAATTTTGAGTCTCAGTCTCGTTTGACGAACATGAAAAATTTCAGACCTCTCGGGCGGGCGGGTGTACCTAAAAAAATCGAACTTCTTTATTTAGCTTTCTATTGAGATGAAACCTCGCATTTCGGATAATTTCAAGGTGCTGATTACAAATCCGGTCGCAATTTTGAGTCCCAGTCTCGTTTGACGAAAATGAAAAATTTCAGATCTCTCGGGCGGGCGAGTGTACCTAAAAAAGTCGAACTTCTTTATTTAGCTTTCTATTGAGATGAAACCTCGCGTTTCGCATAACTTCAAGGTGCTGATTACAAATCCGGTCGCAATTTTTAGTCTCAATCTCGTTTGACGAAAATGAAAAATTACAGATCTCTCGGGCGGGCAAGGTGTACCTAAAAAAATCGAACTTCTTTATTTAGCTTTCTCTTGAGATGAAACCTCGCATTTCGCATAATTTCAGGGTGCTGATTACAAATCCGGTCGCAATTTTGAGTCTCAGTCTCGTTTGACGAACATGAAAAATTTCAGACCTCTCGGGCGGGCGGGTGTACCTAGAAAAATCGAACTTCTTTATTTAGCTTCCTATTGAGATGAAACCTCGCATTTCGCATAATTTCAGGGTGCTGATTACAAATCCGGTCGCAATTTTGAGTCTCAGTCTCGTTTGACGAAAATGGAAAATTTCAGATCTCTCGGGCGGGCGGGTGTACCTAAAAAAATCGAACTTCTTTATTTAGCTTTCTATTGAGATGAAGCCTCGCATTTCGGATAACTTCAAGGTGCTGATTACAAATCCGGTCGCAATTTTGAGTCTCAGTCTCGTTTGACGAACATGAAAAATTTCAGACCTCTCGGGCGGGCGGGTGTACCTAAAAAAATCGAACTTCTTTATTTAGCTTTCTATTGAAAAGAAACTTCGCATTTCGGATAATTTCAAGGTGCTGATTACAAATCCGGTCGCAATTTTGAGTCCCAGTCTCGTTTGACGAAAATGAAAAATTTCAGATCTCTCGGGCGGGCGGGTGTACCTAAAAAAATCGAACTTCTTTATTTAGCTTTCTATTGAGATGAAACCTCGCATTTCGCATAATTTCAAGGTGCTGATTACAAATCCGGTCGCAATTTTGAGTCTCAACCTCGTTTGACGAAAATGGAAAATTTCAGATCTCTCGGGCGGGCGGGTGTACCTAAAAAAATCAAACTTCTTTATTTAGCCTTCTATTGAGATGAAACCTCGTATTTCGAATAATTTCAAGGTGCTGATTACAAATCCGGTCGCAATTTTTAGTCTCAATCTCGTTTGACGAAAATGAAAAATTTCAGACCTCTCGGGCGGGCAGGTGTACCTAAAAAAATCGAACTTCTTTATTTAGCTTTCTCTTGAGATGAAACCTCGCATTTCGCATAATTTCAGGGTGCTGATTACAAATCCGGTCGCAATTTTGAGTCTCAGTCTCGTTTGACGAACATGAAAAATTTCAGACCTCTCGGGCGGGCGGGTGTACCTAGAAAAATCGAACTTCTTTATTTAGCTTCCTATTGAGATGAAACCTCGCATTTCGCATAATTTCAGGGTGCTGATTACAAATCCGGTCGCAATTTTGAGTCTCAGTCTCGCTTGACGAAAATGGAAAATTTCAGATCTCTCGGGCGGGCGGGTGTACCTAAAAAAATCGAACTTCTTTATTTAGCTTTCTATTGAGATGAAACCTCGCGTTTCGCATAATTTCAAGGTGCTGATTACAAATCCGGTCGCAATTTTTAGTCTCAATCTCGTTTGACGAAAATGAAAAATTTCAGATCTCTCGGGCGGGCAGGTGTACCTAAAAAATCGAACTTCTTTATTTAGCTTTCTCTTGAGATGAAACCTCGCATTTCGCATAATTTCAGGGTGCTGATTACAAATCCGGTCGCAATTTTGAGTCTCAGTCTCGTTTGACGAAAATGAAAAATTTCAGATCCCTCGGGCGGGTGGGTGTATCTAAAAAAATTGAACTTCTTTATTTAGCTTCCTATTGAGATGAAACCTCGCATTTCGCATAATTTCAAGGTGCTGATTACAAATCCGGTCGCAATTTTGAGTCCCAGTCTCGTTTGACGAAAATGAAAAATTTCAGATCTCTCGGGCGGGCGGGTGTACCTAAAAAAATCGAACTTCTTTATTTAGCTTTCTATTGAGATGAAACCTCGCATTTCGGATAATTTCAAGGTGCTGATTACAAATCCGGTCGCAATTTTGAGTCTCAATCTCGTTTGACGAAAATGAAAAATTTCAGATCTCTCGGGCGGGCGGGTGTACCTAAAAAAATCGAACTTCTTTATTTAGCTTTCTCTTGAGATGAAACCTCGCATTTCGGATAATTTCAAGGTGCTGATTACAAATCCGGTCGCAATTTTGAGTCCCAGTCTCGTTTGACGAAAATGAAAAATTTCAGATCTCTCGGGCGGGCGGGTGTACCTAAAAAAATCGAACTTCTTTATTTAGCTTTCTATTGAGATGAAACCTCGCATTTCGGATAATTTCAAAGTGCTGATTACAAATCCGGTCGCAATTTTGAGTCCCAGTCTCGTTTGACGAAAATGAAAAATTTCAGATCTCTCGGGCGGGCGGGTGTACCTAAAAAAATCGAACTTCTTTATTTAGCTTTTTATTGAGATGAAACCTCGCATTTCGGATAATTTCAAAGTGCTGATTACAAATCCGGTCGCAATTTTGAGTCCCACTCTCGTTTGACGAAAATGAAAAATTTCAGATCTCTCGGGCGGGCGGGTGTACCTAAAAAAATCGAACTTCTTTATTTAGCTTTCTCTTGAGATGAAACCTCGCATTTCGCATAATTTCAGGGTGCTGATTACAAATCCGGTCGCAATTTTGAGTCTCAGTCTCGTTTGACGAAAATGAAAAATTTCAGATCCCTCGGGCGGGTGGGTGTATCTAAAAAAATTGAACTTCTTTATTTAGCTTCCTATTGAGATGAAACCTCGCATTTCGCATAATTTCAAGGTGCTGATTACAAATCCGGTCGCAATTTTGAGTCCCAGTCTCGTTTGACGAAAATGAAAAATTTCAGATCTCTCGGGCGGGCGGGTGGACCTAAAAAAATCGAACTTCTTTATTTAGCTTTCTATTGAGATGAAACCTCGCATTTCGGATAATTTCAAGGCGCTGATTACAAATCCGGTCGCAATTTTGAGTCTCAATCTCGTTTGACGAAAATGAAAAATTTCAGATCTCTCGGGCGGGCGGGTGTACCTAAAAAAATCGAACTTCTTTATTTAGCTTTCTATTGAGATGAAACCTCGCGTTTCGCATAATTTCAAGGTGCTGATTACAAATCCGGTAGCAATTTTGAGTCCCAGTCTCGTTTGACGAAAATGAAAAATTTCAGATCTCTCGGGCGGGCGGGTGTACCTAAAAAAATCGAACTTCTTTATTTAGCTTTCTCTTGAGATGAAACCTCGCATTTCGGATAATTTCAAGGTGCTGATTACAAATCCGGTCGCAATTTTGAGTCCCAGTCTCGTTTGACGAAAATGAAAAATTTCAGATCTCTCGGGCGGGCGGGTGTACCTAAAAAAATCGAACTTCTTTATTTAGCTTTCTATTGAGATGAAACCTCGCATTTCGGATAATTTCAAAGTGCTGATTACAAATCCGGTCGCAATTTTGAGTCCCACTCTCGTTTGACGAAAATGAAAAATTTCAGATCTCTCGGGCGGGCGGGTGTACCTAAAAAAATCGAACTTCTTTATTTAGCTTTCTCTTGAGATGAAACCTCGCATTTCGCATAATTTCAGGGTGCTGATTAGAAATCCGGTCGCAATTTTGAGTCTCAGTCTCGTTTGACGAAAATGAAAAATTTCAGATCTCTCGGGCGGGCGGGTGTACCTAAAAAAATCGAACTTCTTTATTTAGCTTTCTATTGAGATGAAACCTCGCGTTTCGCATAATTTCAAGGTGCTGATTACAAATCCGGTCGCAATTTTTAGTCTCAATCTCGTTTGACGAAAATGAAAAATTTCAGATCTCTCGGGCGGGCGGGTGTACCTAAAAAAATCAAACTTCTTTATTTAGCTTTCTATTGAGATGAAATCTCGTATTTCGCATAATTTCAGGGTGCTGATTACAAATCCGGTCGCAATTTTAAGTCTCAGTCTCGTTTGACGAAAATGGAAAATTTCAGATCTCTCGGGCGGGCGGGTGTACCTAAAAAAATCAAACTTCTTTATTTAGCTTTCTATTGAGATGAAACCTCGCATTTCGCATAATTTCAAGGTGCTGATTACAAATCCAGTCGCAATTTTAAGTCTCAGTCTCGTTTGACGAAAATGGAAAATTTCAGATCCCTCGGGCGGGTGGGTGTACCTAAAAAAATCGAACTTCTTTATTTAGCTTCCTATTGAGATGAAACCTCGCATTTCGCATAATTTCAAGGTGCTGATTACAAATCCGGTCGCAATTTTGAGTCTCAGTCTCGTTTGACGAAAATGGAAAATTTCAGATCTCTCGGGCGGGCGGGTGTACCTAAAAAAATCAAACTTCTTTATTTAGCTTTCTATTGAAATGAAATCTCGTATTTCGCATAATTTCAGGGTGCTGATTACAAATCCGGTCGCAATTTTAAGTCTCAGTCTCGTTTGACGAAAATGAAAAATTTCAGATCCCTCGGGCGGGTGGGTGTACCTAAAAAAATCGAACTTCTTTATTTAGCTTCCTATTGAGATGAAACCTCGCATTTCGCATAATTTCAAGGTGCTGATTACAAATCCGGTCGCAATTTTGAGTCTCAGTCTCGTTTGACGAAAATGAAAAATTTCAGATCCCTCGGGCGGGTGGGTGTACCTAAAAAAATCGAACTTCTTTATTTAGCTTCCTATTGAGATGAAACCTCGCATTTCGCATAACTTCAAGATGCTGATTACAAATCCGGTCGCAATTTTTAGTCTCAATCTCGTTTGACGAAAATGAAAAATTTCAGATCTCTCGGGCGGGCGGGTGTACCTAAAAAAATCAAACTTCTTTATTTAGCTTTCTATTGAGATGAAATCTCGTATTTCGCATAATTTCAGGGTGCTGATTACAAATCCGGTCGCAATTTTAAGTCTCAGTCTCGTTTGACGAAAATGGAAAATTTCAGATCTCTCGGGCGGGCGGGTGTACCTAAAAAAATCAAACTTCTTTATTTAGCTTTCTATTGAGATGAAACCTCGCATTTCGCATAATTTCAAGGTGCTGATTACAAATCCAGTCGCAATTTTAAGTCTCAGTCTCGTTTGACGAAAATGGAAAATTTCAGATCCCTAGGGCGGGTGGGTGTACCTAAAAAAATCGAACTTCTTTATTTAGCTTCCTATTGAGATGAAACCTCGCATTTCGCATAATTTCAAGGTGCTGATTACAAATCCGGTCGCAATTTTGAGTCTCAGTCTCGTTTGACGAAAATGGAAAATTTCAGATCTCTCGGGCGGGCGGGTGTACCTAAAAAAATCAAACTTCTTTATTTAGCTTTCTATTGAAATGAAATCTCGTATTTCGCATAATTTCAGGGTGCTGATTACAAATCCGGTCGCAATTTTGAGTCTCAGTCTCGTTTGACGAAAATGAAAAATTTCACATCTCTCGGGCGGGCGGGTGTACCTAAAAAAATCGAACTTCTTTATTTAGCTTTCTATTGAGATGAAACCTCGCATTTCGCACAATTTCAAGGTGCTGATTCCAAATCCGGTCGAAATTTTGAATCTCAGTCTCGTTTGACGAAAATGAAAAATTTCAGATCTCTCGGGCGGGCGGGTGTACCTAAAAAAACGAACTTTTTTATTTAGCTTTCTATGGAGATGAAACCTCGCATTTCGCAACCGAAGTTTTGAGTAGGTTCAGACCACATGACAGTGTCATCTGCATATCGGAGATTATTGATTGGAAATCCGTTTATTTTAATGCCAATAGGGCTTTCTAAGGTTGCCTCAGCAAATGCTCTCTCCACATATAGGTTGAATAACATCAGCGACAAAATACGCCCTTGTCTAACTCCCTTTTGTATTTCAACATCATCTGTTAATCCTGTATTATGGACTCGAACATTTGCTTTCTGTGACCTATGTACCTCATTATTTGAGGTTATGAGCTCCTCCAACATCCGAAAGTGGAACAAAACTGAAAATGAAGAAGAAATAAGCCAAGGTGAATACTTTGTTTGTCCAGCTTTTTTGTGTAGAGTTAGCTATTTATCAGTTCTATCGATAGCTCAAATTAAGCTGTTTGAGTAAGCGGCACCTAAAACTTATCCTGAAATGTTTCCATTGTGCAATCGATGCATTAGTTTATTTATCTAATCTTGGTATTGGCATTTCGTCTTATGTAATCGCGTATAATTCCAGCTATTATGATGAGAGGCTCTTCATTATTACACAAATACTCAAACTCAAGCCCTGACAAATTCATATTTGTATAATTAAGTGTAAAAAGTTCGCCAAGTTTCAAGCCACTCTAAAAATTAGTAGACAATGATGAAAACTGACACTCCAATTATTCACACTAGCGTTGTCGCTGATTTTTCGAAAAAATTACATTTTTCCGAATTTCAATGCATGTAAGGCTTAAGGGCACATATTGATTGATTTGTCAACAGTGCCGGATTTATGTTTTTATGAGTCTGAGCTATTTTTCCGCTGCCTCAAGTACTCTGAATGTGAGATGAGACAGGTATTGGACAACAGGAATGGCGGTATAACTATTGGCAGAAGCAAAATATCTAACTTAAGATTTGCTGACGATACAACCCTTATTGCTGCTTCTCAGGAAGAACTAGTAGCTCTATTGAACGTTTTAGAACAACACAGTGCAGCATATGGTCTTGGTATTGACTACAACAAGACCAAGGTTCTTATCGTAGATAGAGAGCATGACAATCATCGAGAAATAAAGTCAATACGCCGTTGTGAGGTAGTTCAAAGTTTTGTGTACCTCGGTTCTTTGATCGAAAATTCAGGTAGCTGTGAGAATGAGATTCGACGGCGCATTCAACAGGCACGGGTGGCCACGACAAAGCTTACTAAAATATGGCGTGACTATAACATCACTAAAGCTACCAAAATGTCACTGGTTCAGCCTCTTGTGTTCTCCATATCTTTGTATGCCTCGGAAACATGGACTGTTAAAAAGGCAGATCGAGCTCGCTTAGATGCTTTTGAAATGTGGACGTGGAGGAGAATGCTGAGAATTCCTTATATCGCCCATCGAACTAATGTTTCCATACTGGATGAGCTCGGTAATCTAAAGAGACTATTCTCCATTGTATCGATGAGACATTCTCCGGACATATTCACAGAAGCGATAATATGGAGAAACTTGTAGTTCAGGGTCACGCCCCGAGTGGGCGGCGCCGTGGCCGTTCCTCTATACGCTGGGTGGATACGACGAAACAGTTGCTGGATATGAGTATCAAGAACGCCACTGAACTGACAGTAAATCGCGAACGATGGCGAGCTGCAGTTCTCAAAACTATTGATAATATTCGTGTCGGCAATACTCTAGCTCCGACTTAATGCATTTTACGAGTTCACAACGTGTCTGTTAAGACATTGTGACTATGATGATGATGAAAAACGAGGTTTGAAAAAGTGCTAAAACTTCGTTTGTTACAAATCACTCCTACGCCACTGCAACGATTTTTAAAAATATAATATTCATGATCAACTATGACCACACAGCATATCACATTCTAAATTTCATCAAAATCGGTGCAGCGGTTACTGAGTTTATACCTACAGTATGGGGAAGCAATAACATGTCAATACAACTTCACGATTACTGTAATCTAAAGCCGGCGCCATATATGCGGTACTCGGCGAGCAACGAGCCCCGATTAATTGCTACTCGGCTATGTGGCTGCAGGATTTTACCCGAATACTCGCCATATGCCGAGCATCGAGCATTCAGCCGGCGCCATAGCCGGCGCTACACACGCGGCATTTAGGGAACAACGAACAGCGAATACTCGCAATTGGGCAAACGCCTACTAGTGTGGCTGGAGCGGTTTGTGCGAATGGTCGAAATTTGCCGAACACAAATAAGTACCCGAATAGTGACACAGAAACAGGAACAGGGCCGGACTAGAGTACTGTTTACTAAAAAGGCGGTGAGGAACACCAGTTGAAACTTGTTCGTGCTGTAAACCATTATTAGGGAATACTTCTATATTAAATAAAGTATGCAGTGTGTTCTATTAATAAAAATTGGGGATATTTGTTTGTAAATTTAGAAAAATAATTTATAACTTCGCAATATCGCAAACGCGAAAAAAATTACAAGGCGGGATAGGGTATTAGTAGATATTTCGATTTAAAATAAAACGTACAGGGTGTTACATTTAGAAAAAACAAAGTAAAATGACCTTCAAATTACCGTAATTTAGAATTCTACCAATAACACCCTGCACATTGCTGAGTAGATATTCAAAATCTTCGGAAGACATTCTGCAAAAATTTCAAAAAATCCAGACGGTTCTTTTAATAAATCGGCAACTAGGTGTGGTCCGCCATACCTGAAAATGTGTTTAACATTGTGGTTTGATGTTATTGCTAATTATTTTATTACGTCTCTCGGCTTCTATTTAATGAGATCATCCACCATCGCCTCCTTTTTGGTTGATTTTTTCTTTTCCTCATTAACATATAAGCACTACACATAACAAAAACGGCACTTGCTGCCACGACTATATCATTATTATTTTCCATTGATGATGACGTTGATTCTACTGTCGATGAATTTTAATAATAAATAAGTTTCAATTTGCTATGAATATTCGGGCTTTCCCATTCCCTTCCTTCTCGAAACTAAACATAGCCAACTACGCACATGTAGGGCGATACGTGCTAGCTACTCGGCGAGTAAGGTTGAAAAACGGCGAGTATTGATACTCGGCAAGTACCCGCATATGTGGCGCCGGCTTAATGGTGTGGCGTATCGACTAGCCAAACATTTAATCAGACGTCCCTAAACACCCATAAGCTTTGGAAACAGATTATTTTATTTACTAAACTAATTCGGCGCTACCGCCGTCCACTTGAAATGGAATTATTATCAGTTGGTTGGCTGTTGACACACAGCTGATAATCCTCACCGTTCAAGCTGGTCTCAAACTCCTTTTGATACGTTGCAAATTAGACGCGCAAGGTGTACGCTGGCTTAGATAGGTAAGTCTTTTTTTCCAATTCAGCTGATCAGTTAAAATGAAATTATCATAATTAACAAATTTGTTGTATGAGTATCTGATGCATTGTCATCTCCTAGATCAGTTCTAAGTGGTGTCTTACAGGGCTCCGTGTTAGGTCCTATACTTTTTCTTTTATAGCAGCGATCTGCCTACCCTTATGCAATCCACTTGTTCATCTTATCCAGACGACACCAAAATATACAGGGTGAGTTTTTAGTACCGGCTCGGTCGATAACTCCACTACTATAGAAGATAGCGAAAAAAGTTGTATATAAAAGTTGTAGCCACGGATATGCTTCCTGCTTAGAAAATACTTAGATTTATACAGGGTGATCCATAACTACGTGGTGATGTAAACATGCGTTTTTTTAAATGAGACACCCTATATGTTATTCAATATTCAGATTCTACTAATGATTTCCGTTCTTCTAATATAGGGCATTGTTACATTATACAGGGTGTTTCAAAAGTTATGACCATTTTTATATCCAAATCGCGGACAAATGAACGTACTGTATATCAAAAAAGTAATGAATCAAAAATTATTCTTTTTACATGAGAAGATTTAAAATATCCTCTAGTTTTAAAATCGGCTATAAAAGAAGCCCGAGACGCATATTCGTATACAGGGTGATGTAGAATGCAAAATCCAAATTTTCTCTTTTTTTTCAAATGTAACCCCCAATATTTTATTATCCCAAAGAATTGCTTTTAATATGCTCTTTCATCTTTGTATAGCACTTGTTATACCTACGTCCATCAGATTCCGAGATATTTCGATATTTGGGTAAATTTAAAATATAGCCTCTATTTGTGTACTGATATTTATTCATTTTGAGAAAGTACTATCTGATTTGTTTTTTATTTAACGAACAACTAAATTATAACGTCTTGATAGTATTTGATGAAGCCAAAACCCTAAATCATCGAGATAATAAAGTCAAGTATGCTGAGTAAACAATTTTGTAGGCGTCATGCATAATTATAAAGTAGTTTTGTCAGGTAGGCTTTGAAAAATTGACAGTTTTCATAACCTACTCAATAATTCCGTACTGCGTGAAAAACCAGCTTTGAAAATTAATTTTTCCATTGAAGGTATTTAGGAGAATCTTTGAGAAATTGTCTACTTGCCTCTAGAATATATCAACTATGAATAGCAATATCCAGAACGGAGGCGCTCTAAAACTAATGCGTTGTAAAGATTGAAGGATCGTTTTGATTGGACTGTGTCGTTTCATATTTCATAGCCTACCTGATACATCTGCTTGATAATTATGCATGACGTCTATAAAATTGTTTCCTCAGCACACTTGACCTATATTATCTCGTTAGTTCAGTGTTTTGACCTGATCAAGTATTATTATCGCCTTATACTTTAGTTGTTTGTTAATCAAAAACTAAATTTGGTAGTATTTTCTCAAAATAAATAAATTTTATTCAAGAAATAGAAGGTATATTTAAAATTTGTAGAAAAATCGAAATATCTCAGAAACTAACGAATGCAGTCATAATAAGTGCTATACAAAGATGAAAGAGCATATAAAAGCAATTCTTTGGTATAATAAAATATTGGGGGTTACATTTAAAAAAAGAGAGAAAATCTAGATTTTGCATTCTACATCACCCTGTACACGAATATGCGTCGCGGGATTTTTTTATAACGTATTTTAAAACTAGAGGATATTTCTAATCTTCTCATGTAAAAAAATAGTTTTTGATTAATTACTTTTTGATATACAGTACAATCATTTGACCGTGATTTGGATACAAAAATGGTCATAACTTTTGAAAGACCCTGTATAATGTAACAATAACCTATATTGGAAGAACGGACATCATTAGTAGAATTTGAATATGGAATATTATATAGGGTGTCTCATTTAAAAAAATGCATGTTTGCATCACCACGTAGTTATGGATCACCCTGTATAAATCAAAATATTTTCTGAGCAAGGAGCATATCCGTGGCTACAATTTTTATATACAATTTTTTTCGCTATCTTCTACAGTAGTGGAGTTATCGACCGAGCCGGTACTAAAAACTCACCCTGTATAAACACTCCTTTGAATACGTCTCATATCCTGCAAGCAGACCTTGATGGACTGGCTCTATGGTCCAGGGATTGGTCTCTCCTAGCTGGCACACTAATATTGCCCCAATATTGATCCAATATTCCTTATACATTGGCCCTTGATAGTTTCCCAATATTGGCCCAATAAAGAGATGTGGGCTTTCTGCTATATTGCTACAATATTGTTTTGCAATATATATCTAATATTGATTTACAATATTTGACCAGTAGTGATTTGCAATATATGTCCAATATTGATTTGAAATATATGTCCAATATTGATTTGCAATATATGACTAATATTGATATGAAATATATGCTCAATATTGATTTGAAATATATGTCCAATATTGATTTGCAATATATGACTAATATTATTTTAGTCATTGTTCCAATCAGTTTTCACAATATTGATTCAATGTTGGAGTGACTCATATTGGTACCACATAAGCAAGAAAATTTAAATAATATATAAACTGTAACCATAAAACATTTTATTAAAATGATAATAATATAAAAATGAAAAGCATCTCATAAAACAAATGCATATTATACCGGATCATTCATTCTTGTTGAATGGGATAAGATGCTGAATATAGACTAACATTATAGTAACAAAATACACTTCCTGGTGGGGCACTTCACTTATACACTGACTTTCCTTCCACCTTCTCGATCTCCTCCACCCGCTAAAGAAACGTTGACTACCTGTCTTACTTCGAGGCCTGTGGCAGTGGCAATTTTTTTTATAACTGCTTCTGAAATATACAAGTGGCTTTTAATAACGGACGGTCCTTTCTACTTATAACTGTAAAAAATTTCAAGTTACTGAGGTACATTGATCTTCAATTATTACCTATACAGGGTGGGCCAATAGTGCGTGGACGGAGGATTGTGGGCTTACTAAAAAATGTTTCAAAAATCTGTCACTTGATCATGGTAGACACCCTTAAGGGCTATAATGTAAAAATATTTTCGCTCAAATTTTGACGTTTATACAGGGTGATTCATATCAAACTTACATTTTTTTGAATAGAACCCCCTATATATTATTGCATATTTGGATTCCTTGGTTAATTCTAGTGTGACTTTATGTATCACACATGGAACTTTAGACGAACCGTTTAGGCGCAAATCACCATTTTTGGTATAAGTAGGTATCAGAAAAAAATTGAATATCGCAGCGATTATAAAACTTAGAAGGCCGTGACTTTGCGGTACGACTAAGCATGGAATGCGTCACCTTAAGTCAGAGGGCTAAATTTGAATTCTTTTTGCACTTGGAGAAATCAGTAGATTAATTAAGGAAACTTCAATCATGGATAACTTGATTTTTTCAAATGGGAATGCCTATTTTGGTTTAAAGAACCAAATGTAAAATTTGATTACCTTTCTAACGATATAGCATTCTCGATATCAATCTTTTTTGGTTTTCATTTTATCTCAAATTTTCTGTCAAATCGGCGTTTTTCAATTTTCCTGCGTGCAAGCAACCTAGCAGGCCATGAAAAATAAACAAAAGCTCGTTAATATGGAAGAAACCAACTAACTTAGTAGAAAGATGCAAACTAACTAGAGCAACGAGGCAAGATTATGCAAAATCCTTACACCATATTAGCTCTAACCGGATACAACAGCCGCAAGATATCTTATGCCAACGAGTAGCTGGGGTATGGCAGAAGTGTTTGTTTTTCACAGCATACTAGCTATTGATGTCAACTAGAGCTTGACAACCTTCCAAAATGATTAAAAATTTGGAAACAAAAGGAAAACTACCAGCGATTTTTGCTTACAGTCTAACATCTTTAGAATGAAATTTCACATTTAATGGGATAAAAAAATTAGTCATTTCCGTTTAGTTAAGTCAAAAGTGAAGATATCTCCAACTGGAGCATTCTAAACATCTATTGAAATAATGCTAGAATTTTTTAATTACGCTATGTTGTAATTGTGTTTATTTCATGTAGTTTTCTGCAAACTAAATTATATTTTACAATTCAAACAGATTGCAAATCAAGTTTCACTTTCCGCGATTTTGCTAATAAGTAGAAGTACCTACTGAAGAATTTGAAGGGTTCCAGTCAGAGGTATCATTACTTTTGACTTACGCAAATGGCTACTTTTTTATAGCATTAAATGTGAAAATTTATTCAAAAGACATAGATATTCTACTGCCAGCAACAATCAGTAGTAGTTTTCCTTTAATTAAATATTTTTTTACTGACTTTGGAAATTGGCTAATAGCTAGTAGGCTGTGAAAAATGAGCGTTCTTGTTACCGCTATTGTTTCTGGTCAGAGCTAATATGTTGTAAGGAATTTTCATAATCTTGCCTCGTTGCTCTAGTTAGTTTGCATCTTTCTACTAAGTTAGTTGGTTTCTTCCATATTAAAGAGCTTTTGTTTATTTTTCATTGCCTGCTAGGTTGCTTGCATTCAGCAAAATTGAAAAACACCGATTTGACTGAAAATTTGAAATAAAATGAAAACTAAAAAAGATTGATATCGAGAATGCTATATCATTAGAAAGGTAATCAAATTTTACATTTGATTCTTTAAACCAAAATAGGCATTCCCATTTGAAAAAATCAAGTTATCTATGATTGAAGTTTCCTTAATTAATCTACTGATTTCTCCAAGTGCAAAAAGAATTCAAATTTAGCCCTCTGACTTAAGGTGGCGCATTCCATGCTTAGTCGTACTGCAAAGTCACGGCCTTCTAAGTTTTATAATCGCTGCGATATTCAATTTTTTTCTGATACCTACTTATACCAAAAATGGTGACTTGCGCCTAAACGGTTCGTCTAAAGTTCCATGTGTGATACATAAAGTCACACTAGAATTAACCAAGGAATCCAAATATGCAATAATATATAGGGAGTTCCATTCAAAAAAATGTAACTTTGATATGAATCACCCTGTATAAACGTCAAAATTTAAGTGAAAATATTTTCACGTTATAGTCCTCAAGGGTCCCTACCATGATCAAGTGACAGATTTTTGAAATATTTTTCAGTAAGCCCACAATCCTCCGTCCACGCACTATTGGCCCACCCTGTATACCTATTTAAAAAAAACTGAGGTTTGTATTAATTTCCTTACTTCAAGCTACAATGACCGTAGTGTGTTAAGATGGGTAAACGTCTTTTTAAGATAGATCTGAACATTTGAGGAGAATCTACAATATTTTTGGTCAAAATAGTTTCATAAATAATGAACATTGATTGGGCTAATTACTTTTTGAAAATTCAATACTCTAAAATCAGATTTAAATCATAACTAAAAACATGGTGATTATACAATAGTGTATCAAGCAGAAAGTATAGTGCTTCCATTACTTTGAGCTATTCAATCCTCTATAATCAGAGCTTGGCACAAAAAATAAATGGTAATGTTAAATATACCTATATAAGTTGTATTTCATTCCTGCTTGTGCACACTTGCATTATACCAACTAACCAAGAATTAGTAATTATCAAGTATTTTAATTTTTACACTTACCTTATCCACTACTTATAAGAAATACCAACAACAGTAACACATAAACCATGAGCACATCACAAAATTGGTACGGCTGACAGTTAATGCCTGAAGATGCTTCTTCGTGTAATAGGAAATGTATATGCAAATACAGAGATTTTCAAAGTGTACAACGCATTTAAATAATATTTGCGATAAATGTATGAAAATAAGTTGTAGAAAATAAAACGCGTGCTAATAGTCGAGCATTAAAGAGTGAGGTGTTTGCGTACCAGTCACTTAATGCGGTGCAGTATTATAAAGTACTCCTAAGTGACTTTAGATAAACACATAACAGGTAAATAAACTTTTCTTATAAGCAAAAATAAGTGATACATTAATAATTTGCTCTTACAACTGCAGTACTGCTAGCAATAGCAATAATTCTATTAAGAAAGTTGAACAAATTACAAATACGACTATGTAAGAATACAAACATGATTTTTAATAGGAACTAATCTATTCTAAACTGAAACAAGCATTTAGTAAGCCTTACTCTTAAAATGGGTAGAATGGGTAAAAGTTGTGAAATTGTTAAAAATATAAAAATTAAAAAACTGCTGTATTTAGGACATATAATGAGGGGAGAACGATATCGTTTGTTACAAATTATAATGCAGGGTAAAATAAAAGGAAAAAGGAGCGTCGGCAGAAGGAGAATATCATGGCTGCGGAATTTAAGGGAGTGGTATCAATGCAGTTCCATAGAACTATTTCGAGCAGCGGCAAATAAAGTAAAAAGTAGCATTGATGATTTCCAACCTCCGATAGAAGACGGCACTTAAAGAAGAAGACTCTTAAAAGATCCTGCACAATCCACATGAACTAGAAAAATTAGATCAATATTAGATCTAAATCACGAAAATATCGAAACCAGTACTAAATCAATATATTGTTGATTCACACAGAGCGGGATGTGAGACTTCAGCATCAGTTCGTAAATTTAGAGGTTTTCGCGGATCTTCTCCTGGACTGATTCGAAACTGATTCGGATGAAAGGCGCATCCGCAATATGATTGAGGGCATTCGCGGTAGGTAGATGTAAATCTTATATACAGGGTGGTCCAATAAGCGCGCGGTGCTCTCTAGCAGCCTTACCATTTAAATAAGAAGCAAATAACTTGATTAAGAAAAGTTTCTCTTCATACGGTCTACTTGCAGAAAATAGGTAGTTTCAAAGATGGCGGACATGCGGATATACCGGAACTAGGTACCAGCTTCCTTATTTTAAATAGAACATCCTGTATATTATTAGGTCTTTGAATTCAGCACTTATTTTTAAGTCCAGTTCGTTAACGACGATTTATGTCCATGAAACCTTTTTTCGAAGTTCTCTAGAAAATTTGACGTTTACAGTACTTTACCAAAAAATGGAGTCAAGTTGATTGACTCAGTACTTCCCACACATAGTGATGATACCATTTTATTATTTTCCCGTTGCATGAAGCTATAGTCTAAAATGCCATTGCAACTAAATTATCGCCCATGCGCCCGCAAAAACAACATCCAACACAAAACACCCTCGTAAATAGTTTCTTGCGTCTCCCTCCGTATGAACTAGGGCGCCACAGTTTTTTCTGCATGCTTGAACTGGACCCGTCTAAAAACGACGTTTGAGCTGATTTACTTTGTTTGGTTTTTTGATTATTGCTGCGCCGCCACTGATACGGTTTTTCAAAAACAGAGTCGTTTTCCATTCCCGCAGCTGTGTCAAAATTTTATCAATTTATTTTATTAAAATCAATTCAATAATTTTCGCTTTACGCAATATACATAGAACGAAATAAAGCAAAACTCATATGTACACATCACAAAATTGGTTCTGTAAGATGCAAGCCAATGTTCGGATGGACCTAAAGAAGTGTAATATGCCGCTAGGTATTTCTTCTACAGGTCAATAGACGGACAATTATGAATACAACAAATTTTTCAGTTTTACTACCCCCACCCCCCCAACCGCCCCGATTTCACCCCACCCAAAAAAAGATTGAAAATGATCAGGAACCCGTAAAACGCCTAAAAACAAAGTTTGAGGTGTTTTTATATTTTTAGTTTTTTTATTATTGCCGCGCCGCCACTGACCCCATTTTTTCAAAACATACGCGTTTTCCATGTTCGCCTTGGGAGTAATACTATGTCAAAATTTCATTAAAATCAATTGAACAATTTTCGCGTTACGCGATATCGAACGATCTAAAACAATACTCGTATGTATACATCACAAATTCTAAGTCCCGTGGTTTCTATAAGAAGAAGTTCAGATGGACCTAAAAAAGTGTATTATGCCACTAGGTTTTTCATTCACATATCAATGGACAGCCCATTACGAATACATCAAATTTTTCGGTATTACAACCCCCCACCCTCCAACCACCCCAAATTCACCCCCACCCAAGAAAAAGTGGAAAATGATCAGGAACCCCTAAAACGCATAAAAACGAAGTTTGAGGCATATTTGAAATTTTTCGTTTTTTTTTTACTCCGCCCCCCGTATAACGATTTTCAAAATTATAGAAGCATTACCTACTACGACCCCACAGCATAACGCTGCCCAAATTTTATCACAATCCATGCAGCGGTTACTGAGATTACGAGGGTAGAAAAACGCGACAGACAGACAGACAGACAGACCGACGGAAATGAGTGACGTGGATTTTCGTTATGTAGACATCATAAAACGCCCAAAAAGCGTATTACCTCAAAATCGAAAATTTTCGCGAACACAATACTCCCCTCACCTATCGGCGTGGGAAGTAAAAATAGACCTCTGTTACTTGCTTAACTGTACTATAATGGCTACTTCTATTTTGAATTTCCCGCGGATAGCCCAGCCAAAACTCTGGGATATTGATCCATTTATCCCGTTGACTTTCAAGGTACATCAGTGAAAGGATAGGTGCACAAGCGCGTGTTTCTCCTTACAGATCAGACCGGTTCGGTGTTGAAGGCTATTATTGAGCTATCAATAAATGTATTCAAACATGTAGTGCCGTCTTGATTTATTGAAACAAAACCTGCGGTATGATGTGATTTCCTTTATATTCCGAAGTACAGGTGGGCAGCAGTTTCCAGATTCCTTGATCTTGACTAATCATGTTTTTCCTCATATACACAAATCCAGTAGTCCCAAATGCACAACCACTGCCGTAAGGATTTTGCTCTTTAGCACTCCCACAAGAAAAATCTTTAGATCCTCTTTCATCTGTAACGTTTGTTGTGTAGGTATATACTTCTCTAGTGTTTATAGGTTAAATACAACTGTCAGTTTATTAAGTTTATTCAGTTCTCAAGTTGTTTATCAATTATTGCAATTATTTTTTACAGCACACTTACTAAATAGATGAACATTTATTTATTTACAATAGCCTGCATCAATTCAATAATTTGCATTTTTCGCGAAAACGGTTAGCCCTATCGAGATGTACCAAGAGACCATTTTTACGTAGAGATCTCTGAAATACCATATTCTAAAATCAAAATGTCAAAAAAATTACCATTTAGAAAATGGTGTTATTTTTACCCTTAACTCCTCCCGTATGATACGCCTCTGATTAAAATTATGAAATTCTGAATTCAGAATCAGATTCAGCGTCAAAAGTTTACTCATCGTACCTAATTTCGTAATTTTGTTATAAATGGTTTCGAGAATATCGAGGGAAAACCGTCGTCAGTGTGCCCCATCAAAGGAGCGTAGCTCCCTTAGGAAGCATTTCCGGACCCATGTTCATATGACATCTTCTTTCTATTTTTCGGAGTACTATTCGTAGTTAAAGTTTGTTAACATACTTAATTAACACCCTGTATGCTAAGAATGTATAGGCAACACAATTTTCAATTTATCTATTTCACTTCATCTTTCACATTTCTTTTGTTGTAGTTCATTGAGAATTTTAAATACGACTTCGCTAATAAAAATCTGCCAGACAGTAGGAGTACCTATGCAAATATGATTTGGATATAATTTTTTTTTGAGAACTTCGCATTAGCAATAGTCCTGGCAAAACTGAGGTGTACGTTCTTACTTCCTACGATAACTTGGGTGTAGAGATGAGATGCTGAAGGTTCATAACTTTTGACCTGACGAGGGTATAAAAATAATCTGCTATAATCTGTGATACTCGAAATATTCTGTAAACAGCGCTGGGTAAAGATGTCTGAAAAACTCAAATTTTCTTAAGGCTATAAAGTACTTTCCACTAGCTAGATTTTCACATTCTGTTATTTATAATTTGAAATTCAGGATGCTATCATATGAAGCCTTGATGCTCAGAATGTTCTGCGTACAAACCTCAAAAATTCGTGGAAAATATCGAGTCAGTCTACTTTACGCCATCCTTCAGTCGGTGTGATCATAACGTTTTCATATTCGTCGGACTTCAGCAACTCGTTTATCAAAACCTTATTCGGGTAAGTTGATAGCACAAATCTCATTTTCTTAGTACAAAAAATATTATGTCGCATTGATAATAGCTTTAGAAAATATTACATTGAAAGCCTAATAATACTTTTTTGTTTCTTGAAGCTGCACAACTATCACAAGGGCAGTCAAAATATTGGTAAAGCTTCTAGTCGACATATGGGCTATTTAGAAGGAATGTTTCGTAGCTTATTTTCTTACTTACTATTTTAAAAGCTAAAGGAGTACCTGATGGTTACAGTCATTATTACATTATTATTTTTTCCCTATGATAGATGCCGCTTCAGTGTGACCATAACGAGTTTTACTTTGAACAATGTAAAATGCATCTAAGCTGCTTATATTCAAACTGGATACACAGAGGACAAGCTGAAATATTCCTACCCATACTATATTTATAGCCGGCCTTCTAAATTCCTCAAACAGAATGAAATATTACAGTCACACCTTTGGCTAATTTTCCTTATTTCCTATCGTTCCTCCATTATCCGTCTTCCTTATAGACTCAACACTTTTTGAGGTTCTTAAAGTATAAGTATTACCTTGGTCCATTTTTACTTCCCACACCGATAGGTGAGGGGAGTATTGTGATCGCGAAAATTTTCGATTTTGAGATAATACGCTTTTTGGGGGTTTCATGATGTCTACATAACGAAAATCCACGTCACTCATTTCCGTCGGTCTGTCTGTCTGTCTGTCGGTCTGTCTGTTTGCGTTTTTCTACCCTCGTAATCTCAATAACCGCTGAATGGATCGTGATGAAATTTGGGCAGCGTTATGCTATGGTGTCGTAGTAGGTAATGTTCCTATAATTTTGAAAAACGTTATACGGGGGCGGAGTAATTAGCAAAAAACGAAAAATTTCAAATATGCCTCAAACTTCGTTTTTAGGCGTTTTAGGGGTTCCTGATTATTTTCTACTTTTTTTGGGTGGGGGTGGAAATTGGGGTGGTTGGGGGTTGAGGGGTTGTAAAATTGAAAAATTTGTTGTATTCATAATAGACTACCCATTGACCTGTGAAGGAAGACCTAGCGACATAAATAACTTTTTTAGGTCTATCCGAACATTGCCTTATGCCTATTACAGAAACTAAAGGACTGAATTTTTTCCGATATATACATACGAGTATTGCTTTAGATCCATCTGTATTATGTAACGAAGAAATTGTTGGATTGATTTTAATCAAATTTTGACACAGTATTACTACCGTGGCGTGGATGGAAAATGCGTATGGTTTTTATAAATCGTGCCAGTGGCGGTGCAGAAACAATAAAAAAAACTAAAAATATAAAAACAGCTCAAACTTCGAGTTTTTTTGGGTGGGGGTGAAATTCGGGTGGTTGGGGGGCGGGGGGTTGAAAAACTGAAAAATTTGCTGTATTAATAAGAGGCTGTCCGCTGACCCGTGAAGGAAGGCCTAGCGACATAAATCACCTTTTTAGGTCCATCTGAACATTGCCTTGCTTATTACCGAAACTAAGGGACTTACAATTTTCTGTATACATACGAGTATTTATTGCTTTAGATCGTTTTGTATTTTGTAACGTGGAAACTATTGTATTGATTCTAATGAAATTTTGACACATTATTATTACTGTGGTGAGGATGGAAAACGCGTATGCTTGTTAGAAATCGTGTCAGTGGCACCGTAACAATAATCAAAACACTAAAAATATGAAAACAGCTCAAACTTCGCTTTTAGATGTTTTAGGCGTTCCTGACCGTTTTGTACCTTTTTTGGGCGGGGGTGAAATTGAAAAGTTTGTATTATTGATAATAGGCTGTTCATTGACCTGTGCAGGAAAGACCTAGCGGCATATGACAATTTGGGGGGGGGGGCGGTACTGGGGATGATTTTGTTGCAAGGGGATCTCGGACTAAAGCTTCATGCTATGGGAAAATAATAAGTTTCAGTTTTACCAAATTTGTTTTGGTTCAGCCCTTGTCAAGAGCTATTTCTGCTGCTATCGTTAAGTTCCTACAAAATCAGGTTCTCCTTATTTATGATATGCTACAAATTTTCGTTGTCAACAATGGGGCGCAGTTCATTTCTAAAGAATTTTGTAATCTTATGTCCAAGTACAACGTTCAAAAGGTCTGATACAATGCTGATACTACTCTCAGGTAAACCCTACTGGGCACGTGAATCGCATACCATGGTGATGGCTATTGGATCCTACATTAACCATAATCACAAAATCTGGGATGAAATATCTTCCAGATTGCTCAACGAATAAGGCTTGCGAAACACGATACTACTCGGTATTCACCTAGGTCTCTCAACTTTTTCGTAATGCAGAACACTTTGGATCCGGAATTTGTACAGGTTATCCCTGAGGTTTATTGTAAGGTAGAGGAGCGTTTTCGGAATGCTTACTAATGTAAAAGGGTTAGGCAAATTGAATGGAATTCGACCAGACAAGACTCTGTCCTATGAAAAACACGTAGAGAACTAGAGCAAAAGTGAACACGAGGAACGGTGTTATTCGCAAGTTGGTTAACTCCCAATGGGGGGCCCACCCTGGCATATTGCGGACAACATCCCTTGCGATGCCCAGCTGAATATGCATACCCTGTATGGTCCGGATCGATTAATACTATACTGCATTCACTGAACAAAAGGAGTAAAAAATTATTAAATTATATTATTATTATTAATTTTGCATGTCTTATTGTTTTTCGCATGGTTGCGGTAGTAACAAGTATTGACGGGCTGTGCCAAGTCAACACCTGACCTATTATTATTCTGAATTCAAGAAGGACCGTACAATGCTACAGGTCTTGAGGATTACAGACTTTTGGAAGGTTTTATGTAACTTTTCATCCAGGCCCAATTGTTGCAGGTGTGGCGTAAATATATATGGAGTAAGGCCTGAGACCGACATAATGAGGGGGACAATGACAACTTTGTTTTGTTTCCATAGTCGGTTTATTTCTATGGCGAGATCGGTGTATTTAGATATCTCCCCAGCGTAGGTGTTTTGGATGTTCGTTCATATCATTAGGAATCGCAATATCTATTAAGTAGGTCACTTTGTCTGTCTTTGACTGGAAAACTATATCTGGCCTATTTGCTGGGATGGTTTTGTCTGTATTTATTTCAATGTCCCAGTTGATTCTTCTCGAGTACTGAGGTCGGTGTGTAGTTATAATATGGATCTGTGTTTTCAATTAGCTTGTTTGTTGTGGCTAGTGCTTGGTGTATGACTTTGGCTGCAGAGTTATGTCTGGCTGTATACTCAGTTCCAGCGCGAGTTTTGCATGCACTAGTTATGTGTTCTATTGTTTCCTTCTGTTGGTGGCATTTTCTGCAATTATTATCAGAGATGGATGGATCTTTAATTATGTACTTCCTGTAATTTCGTGTCGCAATCACTTGGTCCTGGATAGCGAGCATAAAACCTTCCGTTTCCGAAAGAACTGGCCATCCTGCAGCCAGGTGTATGACTGCTTTTCATTAATGTGGTCTTGTGTAACACGGTAACTATGTTTGCCGTGGAGTGTCTTCTGCGACCAGGTGTTTATTTTTTCTTGTTGTGCTTGTATGTGGTTGTGTGCGTCTGCTGCGTGGTCTGGACAAGAAAGGGCGAGCGGTGTGTAGTTTTTGTCTGCTTTTACTATTGCTTTATGCAATTTTGTTTGTTTACTGTGGAAAAAATGTCTGATTGATTTTATTTGTTTTGCATGAAGTGACTGTATATCTATAATTCCTCTGCCCCCTTGTTTTCTGTCTATGGTGAGCCTTTCCTTGAATGCTTTGGGATGTGACATTCTGTCTTTTGTGAGTTCTGTTCGGATGAGTATTTGGATGTTTTCTATGTCAGTGTACGACCACTTGATAATGCCAAATGAATATGTTAAGATTGGTATGGCAAATGTGTTAATACTTTTGTATTATTATTATTATTAAAAATTATTTCAAACCCATATTTTGGGGTTTTACTCGGATAAATCGAACTTAATTTTTCTGTTTATAATAACATCACTGCTCTCAGTATGCAGTTTTGTAGACGGTGTGCATATAACCCCTGACCATACAGTAAAAATTTACATATATTGTGCATGGTTACTCCGTTTGTTCGGTGGATAAGGACAAACATGACCCTACCCTGAACGACACCTGTAGGATAATCACTGGTTGTCTAAAACCTATCAACCTAGATCAGCTATACATGTTAGCGGTAATACCCCCCCCCCCCCCCCATCAAATCAGGTGAAAAGCTTTATGCATGGTAGACAGTCCTTAGATAAAAGACATCCCCTGTATGAACACAAGCTCTCAGCATCCAGACCTAAATCCATAAATAATTTTATTATGTCCACAAACCCACTGAAAGACTGCAAATCACCAACTAAAGAGGTGCCGTGGAAGAGACGGCTGATAGAGAACCACAAATGCCCGACTCACTGGAGTTCTTAAGAATAATGTGGTTACAGTTAGATGGAGCAAAAGCACATTTTAGTATTAGAGGTCGAAACACTTTGGGTGAAAGGTTTCCTGCCAACTGTTTCGTCTGCGAGAGACGCCACCTACGATTTTTCCAATTCCTACGCAATAATTACAAAACCGTAAATATCTTAAAAACCATCAAAGATAGAACCACATGTGCCTAGATAAAAGTGAAAGAGAATTTAATGTCGCATCCACCGATGTGAAACTTATGATACCGTCCCATTTGAAAAATAAAAGTTTTTAACGTTTTTAACTTTTTAAATTTGAAAATTGCTAGTCTCTTGAATTAATGTTCTTTTGAAACAACGATCTTACTGAAACACAAATACGTTCCTTGCTTGTTTCAAAACCGAAAACCGCATCTTTCTATTGTATTGAGTGTCCGAGATCTTAACGTTTCTTGTAAAGTACTACAAACGTCAAATTTTGTAAAAATTGCCGAATAACTCCTAAAATAGGCTTAGTAGACATAAGGTCTGTTTTTACAGCAATCACAAACTAGTCAGCGTCAATTTGATTGGCCAGTACTAGTCAGAAATAGTTTGACAACTGCAATGGGTAATACTGATTGGCTCTGACTGGTTTGTGATTCTTTGTAAAAACAGACCTAAAAACAATGGTTAACAAACTGGACCTAAAAATCGATGCTGGATTCAAAAACGTAATAATATACCATTTGAAATAAGGAAGTTGATGCCTACTTCCGGTATATTAGAGATGTCCGCCATGTTTGAAATTATTTTCTAAATGTAGAGCATTTGAAATGAAACGTTTTTTATTTAAAACATTTTCGTCTAATTTGGAAACACGAACACCTGTTTTAAACAGATTTGTTTTAAATTCATATTTTAAAGAAGTTTTTTCAATTATTCATGTTTTTGATTATAACTTTAAACAGCAGGTCAGAATTCATTTTAATTTTTTTACAATGCTTTTGAATAACCTGCTACCAAATTTTGGAGATCAAACGGTATAGACCTATATAGACGTAGAGGTCCTATTGCAAACTTTCACATGGTTTTTCATTCTATCTACCAATGCAACCAGTTCAATTGAATTTCTTGTTATGAAACGGTCCCAGACAAGATCTTTTTTTAAAAGCTTTTATTTAACTTGCAATGTATGCATGTACTATGTATGCATGTACTATGTATGCATGTACTATGTATGCATGTATTTATGTCGGTATCTATGCACATGTTTGTTCGGGTGGAATCTTGCTACTCAATATTGAAGCAAATACACGTTTAGTTTGGATGACAATACACGATAACCTGTGTGACGTCATTCTAAATCCAATAGTGGAATAGTTATTTTTAATGCACTTCTACAACATGGGTACCCAGTGAAACGGCTTGTTGAGAGTAAAGCTAAATTCAGATGCATACGACATCCGACGATACGACGGTACGAAACTGTTCCTATTGGCTGAAATATTCAAAATGATGTCAAATCAAAATATTTTAACCAATAGGAACAGTTTCGTACCGTCGTATCGTCGGATGTCGTATGCATCTGAATTTAGCTTAACTCGAAAAATAATGTGACGTGATTCTAAATCCAACATGGCGGACCATCCAAAATAAAAGAAAAAACTTTCTTAAAAAAGCTGTTAACTATAAAGAAGAAAAAAAGACCTTTAAAATTTAAAAAAATTTTAACTATCAACTTATAGCATCATTATATACAAAAATAATAATATTTGGAAACAAAAAAATCTAAATTAAAAAAATATATAAAACTAACCAATTCATGTGTAGCTTAGACAAGATTAAATAGATAAGATAGATTATTAAGATTGACCCGCCGTGTACGTCCATGTGACGGTTACGTGTCGTTATCTGTGACAGGAGGATGGTTGACCGAGACGAGTACCGAGGCAGCGTGGTGGGGGGCAATGCCGAAGAAGCGGAACCCCTGACGGCGCCGTCCAGCGGCGTCGCCAAAATCGAACCGCGTCATGCCGCCAGTGCGGCCAAGATGGTGAGCGCGGAATCAACCGCCACCGGCGCCGGATCGGCGGACAGAACCTTCTTGTACATTGCTGCTTGTGTCGGTGAGTACCACTGTTTCCTTTCGTTATTCACTTTAATTTATTTGTATTCAGCGTTGTGTTTGCTATTACAATTGTACTAAATCAATTACATTTTGCCCATAGCTATTACACTGTTACTACAATAGCGAAAATGCCGAAAATCTATTACATTTTAAAAAATTCACAAATTTCAGAACATATTTCAAAAATATTAAAATTACGGCTACAGTCCTAAGTTGTGCGACTCTATCCGGTAACTGCACGGGGCCATAGCCGGATTAAGCTTTCATGGGGCCCGGGGCATATAATTTTAAGGGGCCCTTTATAAATAAAATGCGAATACTATTATTTATGAAACTATATTCCCGATATAACAAAAGAAACTACTATGCACTTTTTTATAAGTACGTCAGGAGTCCCGCTTATAGTATCAGCACTGCTCTCAATGTTTGTGTTTGCTTATAATCAGAATTATTTTCAGTGCAATCCTTTTCAAGCGGAGCGTTAGGATTGCTCAAAAAACTTATTTTGGGCAATTTTTTTCACTGCTTTTAATTCATCCTCAGCAGCCTTAAAATAGTTATTTAGAATTATCTTGGTAAATTGTAGCCATATAGCATATAGACCTAACACTAACAAACTATATGGACAACTTACTTTTCTTTTTTGAGCGTCGCCTTTGTATCGGTTCAACTTCGATTTATTCATTATGTTGGCACGGGCCAGAGGTGCCGATAGTATCAAATGGGTAGGTATAGGTATTTTCTATTTTCTTTTTATACAGGCTGAGTCAAGCTCAACGTCTCGGACTCTTTTGACCAAACCATAACACTTTTTAGAAAATTTGCGAATGTATGTAGGTCGAGTTGGACTACATTTTAAAAATAATAACTTTTATACAGGGTTTCTAATAAAAGCATGCCATATCAAAGTTATGATTTTTTAAATGGAACAACCTGTATATATTATTGAATATTTAGATTACCGCGTCAATTCTAGTATGACTTTATGTATCACACCTGGGACATAAAGTGAACCGTTTAGGTGCAATTCACAATTTTTGATATAAGTAGATATCAGAAAAAAATTGAATATCGTAGCGATTATAAAACTTAGACGGCTGTGAGTTTGCCGTGTGACTAAACTTGAAATTCAAGTTTGAATTACATTTGTACTTGGAGAAATCGGTAGACTAATTACGGAAACTTCAATCAGAATTGACTTGATTTTTTCAAATGGGAATGCCTAATTATTTTTATACAGTCGAATTTAAAATTTGGTATCAATCTCTGGTAGTTTTCATTTAATTTCAAATTTTCAACCAAACCGGTGTTTCTCAATTTTCCTACCTATAAGCTACTTAGCAGGCCATAAAATACAAACAAAAAACTATTTAGGTGGAAGAAAACAACTAACTTAGCAGAAAGATACAGACGAACTAGAGTAAACGGTTAAAATTATAAAAATGACTTAGAACAAATCAAGTCTAATCAGACATAACAGAGGTAACACATCTAATCAAATCAAATTATAAAACATAAATTGCCTGGCAAAAAATTAAAATCTCATTTGTCAGTATTCCTTTTTTTTGCGATCTTGCTAATAGATACTGAAAAACTAGAAGGGCTGCAGTGGGACAGTCAGGGGTATCGTTAAGATATTAGACTGCTAGGAACTATCGCTGAAGGTTTAATGGTTTTGGAAATTTTTAATCTATAATTCCCATTGCAGTAGCTAGTAAGCTGTAAAAGTTATTCATTTCTGACGTATTTCAGCTTCCCTTTGACCTTAGACATCTTACCGGCGTTGTTTCTAGTTAGGGTTCATTGGCTGTAGGGAATTTTTATAACCTTACCCCTTTACTTTAGTTTATCTGTATCTTTCTGCTATATTATTTGCTTCTATCTGAACACGTATTTGTTTATATTTCATGGCCTGCTGGTTTGCTTATAGGTAGGGAAATTGAAAAACACCGTTTTGATTGAAATCTCGAAATTAAGTTTTTAGTAGATCTACTGATTTTATTGTTCATCTATTGACCTAATATTTGCTCTGTCACATTACATAAAAGTAGGGCCCCTGCGGGGCCCCTCTGAACCGCGGGGCCCGGGGCTCCAGCCCCTTTAGCCTCATGGTTAATCCAGGCATAAGTTCAATTCAATTTATTTGTATTAATGACTTACAATATTGCCACCTCGAAAGCAATGCTTGTATGAGGCATAGGCATATACACATACGACAATTTAGCTAACCTGTTGCATTTGAGGGTTTGAATTAAGAAAAAAAAAATTTTTTTTGTGATAAATGGAAAGATCATATACAGGGTTATTCACGTTATTCGATATGGAGCATTATGGCTAAAGCATTTGATAAAAAAGAAAATAATAACTTTGGATGGATGGAGACCCATAAAGGCTACATTTTAAAAATAGGTCTGTTTTTACAGCAATCACAAACTAGTCAGCGTCAATTTGATTGGCCAGTACTAGTCAGAAATAGTTCGACAACTGCAATGGCGAATACTGATTGGCTCTGACTAGTTTGTGATTCTCTGTAAAAACAGACCTAATATTTTCATGTTATACAGGGTGTACCAAAAGCACGAAATGTATCAAAGTTATGTTTTTTTAAATAGAACACCCCGTATATTATTGCATATTCAGATTCTTTGATAAATTCTAGTGTGACTTTATGTATCATACATGGGACTTAAAGCAAACCGTTTAGGTGTAAATCACCATTTTCGGTATAAGTAGATATCAGGAAAAAATTGAATATCGCAGAGATTATAAAATTTGGAAGGCTGTAACTTTGTTGTATTACTAAGCATAAATGGGTCAGCTTTGATGAGACTGTCAAATTTAAATTACATTTGTGCTGGGAGAAAACGGTCGAGTAATTAAGGAAACTTCTATCAGCAATAACTTGATTTTTTCGAATGGGAATGCCCAATTTTTTTTATACGGTTAAACGTAGAATTTGATAACCTTTCTAACGATATAAGGTTATGAATATCAATCTCTGGTAGTTTTCATTTAATTTTAAATTTTCACACAAATCGGCGTTTTTCAATTTTCCTACCTATAAGCAACGTAGCAGGCCATGAAATATAAACAAAAACCTGTTCATCAGATAGAAGAAAACGACTAACTTAGCTGAAAAATACACACTAACTAGACTAAAGGGACAAGATTATAAAAATTCCTTACAACAAATCAACTCTCCCAGAAACAACTGCGATAACATTTCTAAGGTCAAAGAGAAGCTGGAGTATGGCAGTAATAGATATTTTTTACAGTCTACTGGCTACTGCAATTTACTAGAGGTTCAAAATTTCTAAGACAATTAAAAACCCTGATATGAAACAAAAACAACCAGCGACTGTTGCTCCAGCACGCAACTATCAATCATATGTAATGGTGTAAAAAAAATACTAATTTGCATCGAAGTCGATACCTCTGACTGGAGCCCTTCTATTTTTCAATATCTATGTGCAATATTGCAAAAAACGAATACTTACAAATCAGATTCAAATTTTCTGCCATTTAAGTTATGTTTTATAATTTAAACAAATTTTAATTCATTCTTCCTTTTCTGCGATCTTGCTAATAAGTACTGAAGAATTTTCAGAACTCCAGTCAGAGGTACTTGACTTGAGTTTTGACAGAATTGCATACTTTTTTATATCATTAAATGTGAAATTTTATTATGAAAATAATGAACTGCTTACAACATCCTATGGTAGTTTTTATTTTATTTCAAAATTTTTAATGATTTTGGAAATTGTCAATCTCTAGTACATTACAGTAGCTAGTAGGCCGTGAAAAAATCCATTTCTGCCATACTCCAGCTTCTCTTTGACCAAAGATATCTTACCGCCGTTGTTTCTGGTTAGACTTTGCTTGTTGTGAGTAATTTTTATAATATTGTCCCTTTAATCTAGTTTGTGTGATTTTTCAACTAAGTTAGTTGTTTTCTTCTACCTGAACAAGTTTTTGTTTATGTTTCATGGCCTGCTGCGTTGCTTATAGGTAGGAAAATTGAAAAACGCCGATTTGTTTGAAAAGTTAAAATTAAATGAAAACTACCAGAGATTTATATTCACAACCTTATATCGTTAGAAAGGTTATCAAATTCTACGTTTAACTGTATAAAAAAAATTAGGCATTCCTATTTGAAAAAATCAAGTTATCGCTGATCGAAGTTTCCTTAATTAATCGACCGATTTCTCCAAGCGTAAACGCAGTTTAAATTTGACAGTCTCATCAAAGCTGACGCATTCTATGCTGAGTAATACGGCAAAGTCACAGCCTTCCAAATTTTATAATTTTTGCGATATTCAATTTTTTCCTGATATCTACTTATACCGAAAATGGTGATTTACACCTAAACGGTTTGCTTTAAGTCCCATGTATGATACTTAAAGTCACAATATAATTCATCAAGGAATCTGAATATGCAGTAATATACGGGGTGTTCCATTTAAAAAAACAACTTTGATACATTTCGTGCTTTTGAGACACCCTGTATAACATGAAAATATTTTTTAAATGTAGCCTTTATGGGCCTCTATCTATCCGAAATTATAATTTTCCTCTTCATTAGATACTTTAGCCATAATGCTCCGTATCGAATAACGTGAATAACCCTGTATAAGTAAAAAATATAAAGTGCCAAGGCGGTGAATATATGCGTTGACAATTCAGTCTAGCAAACAAATTCAAAAAAATTTTTACGCATAAAGTTACAATTAAAATTTTAAGATCTTAACATTTTTTTAGAAGAGTAGCTCAGCAAAACAATCAAAAATAAAAAACCAGTACATTGCATAAAAATATGAAAAGTTAAAAATATAACAAAATTTTCCATGCAAGTGCTAAAATACCCTAAAATGTAAAGCATACATTCTATCTATAGAACAATCGCCTATAGCAACAAGAAATAACGTATCTCTTTGTGGCAATAAACAACAAAAAACATTCCATAAGATGGATAAAAATAATTGCATATGCTGTTTGTCAATACACCTTTTATTTGTATATGCTGCTGTACACTGAAGCCAGTGTGAGAAAAATATAAATATTTTATACTTACATAAATTATATTTAATTGATATACCAGTTCAGTCATAAAGTCAAACAATTATTTGATTATGTTCTTTTGAGTTTAATGTATTTGGTAATCAATAAATTATAAATTTGACAATTTGACTCAGATCAAGTGTGGCAGTTTTCTTATTGACAGCCTTATCCTGCATAGAGATTTAAATCATTTCGCTGATCAGTCGTTCCTTATAATTAATCTGAGTCAAATTTATATACTATACATTTTAGTGTATTTTAACATTTGAATGTATTTATTTTATTATTGTATACTCGTATTTATTGAATGTATTTATTTTATTATTGTATACTCGTATTTTTTCATATTTTTTACTTTTCACATTTTTTCATATTTTTATGCAATGTTGCTTAATTGTAACTTTATGTGTAATTTTTTTTTTTATTTGTTTGCTAGACTGAACTGTCAATGATTATACTCACCATTTTGGCTCTATATATTTTTTACTTTGCATTAAGTAATATCCAGTTCTATAAAATTCTCATAGATAGATTTTCTGTAAGTAAATGTGACATACATTTTTGCATTTCACGTCCTCAAATAGTTTAAAAAATGGAATTTGGAAAATTCATGTCGATTGACATGAATGTAATGTGTGCACAAAACATACATTAAACAACCATTATTATTCCTCAAACTGGAGTGAAGTTACTTTTGTTCCCAGTTATCCCCATATATTACGCTACTGAAAACTAAAACGAAACCTATACTCACCAATGATAAGAAGTGTTCACCGATTCGTCGCTATTACAGCAAACTATGCACTTTTTATGTTGTCTCATCATGCAATTATGACAATATTGTTCATAAATAATTTAATTCACACCACAAATGGTCACAAAGTCAGTCAAATATACACTAAAAATCACAAAAATCTCGACATACGCAATAACCACAACTACAATGACAGTCACATGACAGGTTAAGGGCACGCCGATTGTAGGTTGCCGGATTTACGACATATTAGAAGTTATTGCGACATTCCGCTATGAAATTTACCATTTTTGAGATTTCATTAAATCAATACAAATTATCTTCACGTAAATCAGTTACATTGCAAGTATATTGGAATGTATAGTTAAATACCCAGTTAAATACTTTGTGTTCAAACTGCGGAAACTGCCAGATTTTGAAGAAACTGGAAACGGACGAAGAAGAGTGGCAATAGCGCTATATATGTATGTTGTCTGGCCAATATTCAAATTAGGCTCCCTCTAGAGATGTCAGCTCTGTGGTCCCTATTCTGAAAAAAGTTGCATGTTGATGGGTGAAAAGTAGCTTACTCACTAACTTATTCTGATATTTTTGTTAACTCAATGTTCTTACAGTCTGACTGACAGAAAAATGCTCATGTGTATTTAGTCGGGAGCTAATGATTATTACTTTTTAAGTACCCATTTCCTTGCGATATACAATTATGCATTCTATTTATGTATACTTATAAATAAAAAATGTGTTGCAACTACACATGCGTAACTGTGTGATAATAATTATTTGATAAATTTAATATGAATAAATCTCAAAATAACTACGTTATGCCGCTGACATAACCTGTATATCCGATTGTTCAAGTGCCTATATCATAGTTGGGCAAAAAATTAATACAATCTGATAAGAGAATTTATATTTGATATGTCATAGTTTGGTGCAATGAATTATTGTTCTGATCTGTGCTAATATGACCCGCAACTTTTCATTACATAGGAAATAGGTTATCATACAAGTTTCAAGATCTTAATGTCTCCTTAGGTTTTTGTTCTGATAAATCATATTTAAAATCACTCCACTGAAATAGAAACGTCACAGTATATCCAATTATACAGTAGCGCAACTCCCTAGAAATCATGCAGACAATTTGTCTCCGAAAAACTGGCCTCTCATAACCCCACGTCAGCTCCTCAGCACGAGCCGCGAGTATTGCCATTTACGTTTTGAGCGCAGGATCGGCTTAGCAATAATAATCAAGTGAAGAAGCGTAATTATTGTGTTGCAATAAGTTTAATGGACGCGATACATTTTGTAAATAGAGTAAATTTTGAGAGCAGTGTGGTAATGTGATATTTTTCATCGAGGTTAGGCAGTTGTCTTTGGAATTCTGAATTACAATTTGTAAGTTATATCCATGCATTCGCATTTATTGTACGTGAAAATATTTTGTACTGATTCTTCTAATTTATCATGGATTCTTTGCATTTAAATGGGGTGTAAACATTTTTTTTTTAGAAGCAAAACAAGAAATAGTCGGTGTATGAAAGAAAATTGTTAACTCCTAGAAAATAGGTAGCTTTATTGTTTGTAAGTAAATTACAAAAATGCGAGATTTATTCAACTTTATTTTATCTTATCTTACTTAACCTTAAACATTTAAATAAATATAAAAGCTTTATATTTTATATGATTCAGATATGGTAAACAGCAAAACCATATGAAAACTTGTTAGGTGTACATAGAAAATAATGATCAATATGTTTATAACAACGATAAAATGTACTAAGCTGATCGTTATTCATAAAAAAATTGCAAAACTGTTTTTTATCTAGTTTACCAAGGCTACCTTTCCTTCTGTATTTGTATATTACATATGAATAGGCATATTGAAGCAAAGAATCCATGTTTATAGAGGAAAATGATATATTTTTGAAACTAGCATGTTGACTCTTTTTATTGTGAACTTTCTATTCGAGCATCAATTAAAATGGACTTCACTTCCTGCTTAAAATTTCATAATGTTGCAGTGCATAATCACATTCATTTTGTTATATGTCGTGAAAGATCTTTTGAACGCTGTGGTGCTGTGAGGAAACAGTGAGAAATTATCAATCTGACTTTAGACTCATAATTAAAGAACGACTGACTCTTCTAAAAAACTGAAAAAAAACACACAGCTACCCTAATACCCGACAGACTTTGTTAGAGAGAAATGGAGCTATGCGCTATCACACTTTAATAGTATTAGGTAATAAAGGAGCATATTAAACATTGGAGGAGTCGCATACCTGGCAGCATCTTGAGGAAGCTTAAAAAAGTATACTGATAGTTTTTGGAACTGTTAATACAGCCCTACAGCGGCGCAACATTTGACTTCACGCGTCCCGATATCCATATCAGCGTATCACCAAATTCCTTAATCCGGTTCTGTAAAAGACACTACCTTCACTCTTATAGACTGAACACGACTCAGGCGATCGCCGTGCTAAACATCCTGCGAACGATGCGCGGGATGCTATGCGCGAACCACCAAAATTCTGGAGAGTTGCGCTACTGTATAATTGGATATACTGTGGAAACGTTTTACTAATGTTCCTCTGTAGGCTTTGCAAAAAAAAAGACATCCACCAATGGTATGACCATTCGATTTCACAATGATTTTGAGATGTCAGAGAACTGTTACGTTTCCTGTTGTGTCGTAAATAAAGCTATTATTCTAATTATTTTTTGTCAAACACTTTGTGCTTTGATATATTATTTTTGTTGTTAGCCTAAATAAAAACTCCGAGAGAAACATATTATACTTGATCATTGAAATTCAGATATAAGATTGTTAACATCACAAGAAACATTCCGAAGATTCAGTATATGTATCTAATGTATCACTAGCATTTTGTATATTTGAAAATGTACATTGTTATAATAATTGTGTATTAGGGTGATCTGTGAATAGCATATTTTCTATATTGCAAATAATTATATTCAAATCACTCAGACATAAGCCCTGCAAGAACTTTTTAAAATATTATGGATCTTTCAATACCGAAAGCATGAAGTGTGAGCAATCTTTTTTCATTATTTTGATAGGTAATGAGTAAACTACCGTCACTGGATCATATAGCAACATATACTAAATATTTCAAAGAGATCAATATCATCAATACCTTCCAAGTTGCAGGGTGTCTTTTGGATTTCGAACAGATAACAGATAACAGACTGACAAACAGACAGACCAGTGCGTCAACCTATCAAACCGATATACCTAAATGTGTCACTTTTTGATATAGAAGTGAATTACCCTGAAGCTTTTGAAGTACTTCGTGGTTACCAACAGTCTAATGTTGACCTCAAAGACAGCATACTTCTGATTGGATGTCTGCTAAGAGCTGTTTAGTCATCTGGTTTTTCACTAGGTGTAAAAATGTTTTCTTAAGTAACTGAAAAAATGTTTTGTCAAGTTACATGTATGCTAACTAGTAGAAATTGTGGAATATTGGCGATATATGAAATACCGTGATTTCTTCAAAACAAGGTTCTCAAAGCCGAAGGTGAGATATACAGACGGTTAAGGTCAAGGAACGCCTAGAATATAAATAGCTCGGTCAGTGGAAATGATTCAAATGATCTAAATGCATTTCTGACTGCTTTTTTGAACAAATTGTAATGTTTATTCAATTTATTTACAAAGTCGCAAGCTAACTAAACGCGATATTCCATCCGTATAACTGTTCTACATGTAAATGCTTCTAATAAAATCAAATTTAATCAAGTCATTGACTTAGTTACACAGTTGTTTTAAGTGTGGTGCCCCCAAAATAACATCTTTTATCTGAAAAACTTCGTTGCGGTATCGTACCGTACCCCATTTGACGCTTTTTACAACATTTTGATACTGTAGAAACATTAATGAGGCTCCCAAAAATATTGGGACTCAATAGGTATTTAAAAAATATAGGTACTGGACAAAGAATATTTCGTAAACAAGGTCGATGAAACGTCGTCGTGAATTATTTGGACATTAATTTTACGAATTATTTATTGTTACAATGATTTCTGATCATAGATTAATGCACATTGAAAGAATAAGATATTCGTCGTTACACTATAATAGCAAAATATAAAGGATTTATTAAACAAACATAAGGTCGTTCCCATTGAACATAATCATAAAAGATGTTCAAAAAAAGGGTATTTGATAGATTTATTTCGACAATAATTCCATTTATGTACATGTCATCTAGTTCTAATGAAGCGTTACAATATTTGCACAAGCTATTTATCAATCAGAATAATAATAGCAAGCTTAGCAACATACATTAGTGTGCTTAATAGTTCTCTACATTCGACAATATAATTTTGATTATAATCAATACGGTCATATAATATTAAGTGCCTTCATCAAATCAAATTCATGATTAAATAAATAAAGGGGGTTCCTAAATGCGATGGCAGCTAACATACATATGTTCCTCTTCTTGAATATCAATATTATTTTTACCAACACGATGGATTTTAAAAATATGTGTGTGCTGGTTATTTACTTGTTTAATCTTGCATTTATGTCTAGACAGTTGCTTGGTATTATTGTTTGTGTTAGGCTTATTCACTACTTACACTATATACTTTGAAGAAAAGTTGCCTTCAAGGATCCAGCTATTTATTAGATTTTTAACTTTTTTGAATGGCTTGGTTTTAATAGAAATAGGCAACAGTTTAAATATCCTAGGACCCGTGTAAACTAATATGCTTCTGAGAGGCTGAATGTCTGACAAAGGATAATGTTAAGTTTTGATTTGAAACATTACGAATGTTATGACTATGGGGCAAGTTATTCCTATCATATGTGTTAGTTAACATAAATCTTATTACAGTTTTAATATACAGTTGTTCAACAGTTAACAATTTACTTTCCTGGAAGAGTAATTCCGTTGGGTATCTTCTATTTTTGAACATCATTATTTTTATTACATATTTTTGAGCAATTTGGAGTGGCGATATGGAGGTTTTACCAGCGCCTCCCCAGGCTATTATACCATACGTTATTATGGATTCAATTAGCGAGGCATATACAATTTTCAACATTTTTAAGGATAATATATGTCTAAGTTCAAAAAATTTGTGTATAAGTTGCCTTACTTTTTTTGTAACATAATATATATGATCTTTCTAGTTTAATTTTTGATCAAGCAAGACGCCTAGATATTTAATTGATTCCACCCTTTCTATTTTGTCACCACATACACATGTTTCTAAGCCATCACATTTTACATTATGAATCCTAAGTCTACGAACTGTTGGTAATGTTCTTAAGGAGTGAGCACAAGTGAGGAATTCTGTTTTTTCAACGTTTAGTGAGAGAAGACTGTGTTCCAGCCAGCACATTATTTTTGAGATGAAGGTTTCGGATTTCTTTATTGCAATTTTCCATGATTCACCCTGCACAATTATTACTGTGTCATCTGCAAAGCATAACACAGCGCCCTCTTCATCTAGGATTGACAAAACGTCGTTTATATAAACATTGAATAATATGGGACCTAGAACTGTTCCCTGTGGGACGCCACACACCACTGCATGAGACTCACTTATGATGTGCCACAGTATCAAAGGCCTTTTGAAGGTCTAAAAAGATACCTACCAAATTAAGCAGAAAATGGCAAACCTATACATTGATTATCGCTGACATAAGTATTATAATGCCGTTCGTGATATTGAAGACCTTCAATCATAGATACATGGTCACTGCTCATTGATATACAGGCCAACAGTTGTAAGCTGCCTACATACTATTAACGACTTCCATCGTCAGCGTAAAATTAATTTTGATATTCGCTATCACGTACTACTTTGAACAGTGTAGTGCTTGCAGAAAAAGGTCTTGAAGGTAATCATGCGTTTTTCAAGACGCGCTGTTGACCTCAGAAGGTGAACTGGTGACGCATAAAACCTTGCATATTTCTTCAAATAATTGCACCCCAAATATATAATCTATTGATAAAAGCGAATGTTGTTTGCATTTTGATTTTATGTTCAATTGTTTGTGTTTTGCTATCTTACCGATTTTAGGAGTTCAAATAGTTTTGCCATTAGTACTTACATCCACTGTGATGTAAGTTAAACATTTTGCCCAAATTTCGTTAAAATTTAAGCTTAAGTATTATGGCTTAGTTTTTCTAAAACGTATTAGATGCAATGTTCGGTGTCTAATATATATCGAATTTAATTCTACTTCCGTTAAGTTTTGACTGTCTGTTCAAAAAATCCGATTTCAATCGGATTTCTTCAAAGAGCATAAATCTTGTCTAACTGTGATGTGCCGCTGAGCTTGGACCTATTCTTTGCAAGCTCTTCAAACTTTCGTATCAACGAGGCGTATTTCCCGCTTCGTGGAAGATTGGCTGCGTACAACCCATCCCTAAGAAAGGCAAAAAAATTGATCCCACCAATTAGACCTGTGGCTCTTCTCAGCATCATGTCTAAGGTTATGGAGACTGTCATTAACACACAGCTCCTGAAATACCTGGATAACAATAACATCATAAATGATCGCCAGTATGGCTTCCGTAAGCACAGGTCTACAGGTGACCTCCTTGCCTACGTCACTCACTTGTGGAACAGAGCAATAGACAATCATGGCGAATCCCCATAGTCGAATCACCTTCCGTCAAACTTTTGGGAATCAACATCAACAATAACATGTCCTGGCACGACGACGTCGTCAGTATTGCTAAAACGGCATCCCAGAAGCTTGGAGTTTTGTTCCGCTGTAGAAAGTTGTATACACCAGAGCAACTGCTGCTGCTCTACAAGGCACAGATCCGACCATCGCTGGAGTAATGCTCCCATGTGAGGGGATGCGCTCCGAAGCACTCTCTAAAGCTTCTGGATACTATCCAGAAAAGAGCGATTAGACTAAGATACTAGATACGCCTAACCTCACAAAGGACCTCCACAGCCTGGAACATCGAAGGAGGGTGGCTGACCTATCCCTGTTTTACAGATTCTATCACGGAAGATGTTCGACTGAGCTCTTTCAGATAATAACACCACAGGCCGTCCGAACCAGGAACACTAGAGAAGCTCTGCGAGCTCATCCTTACCAGGTCGAGGTCCTTACTCCCCGAACTAGTCTCCTCCAGCATTCCTTCTTTTGGAGAACTTCGACGCTGTGGAGTCAGCTGCCGAGGAATTTGTTTCCCGACGGCTACAACCTGCAGCGTTTCAAATCTAACGTGAACCGATACTTATCCTCTCGCAGCGCTTCTACAGCGCCATAGGCTTTCAGCCTTTGCGGGAGGCCGACCATAAAGAAAACTAACGTATTCAGGTATCGGTGTCTGATTAACGTACTCACACTTGCTTAAAATTGGAAAGAATTTGGAAAATGTTATGCTAGCTCATCCAAGTTAATGCATCTGACGTAAACGAGAATTGAATATGCGTCAGGAATTACATTTATCTTCGAAAATAAGATAAGGTTCTAAAGTGCAGCCTTTCAAAACTTATGTATTATGCATAAATTATTTATACATGCACTCTAGCTAATTTTAGATACTTAAAAATAGAAAACAAGAGATACCTCTATGTCGAACTGTTCGATTATTTATTGATTGAATTACGATATCAAAAAACTACATTACATGGTCCAAGAAATGAAGTTGAAGGAATTCGTGATGAGCTTCGTTCTGGTTTTCGGTCCTAGAACTATCTCCGGATAGTTCGCAAATTACGTAAAAGAGGATGCGCAATAACTCAGTCCAAAAATGATTCCAGTACCGTCCTAGAATGGAACGGTCACAGAGTTAACATTTCTAGAGGGAATGTAAACAACAAAATGCACAGGTCGCTGACCAGCCAACATGTAACGGAAATTTTGACAGCTTGAGGGCATTACCAGTGGCGTACGATTTTATATTAAAATTGGATGTTCATTAATAGATTCAATTATTACTGTGATGTTACAAACGGATACAATAAGTTGTATTAGTATTTAGCTATACTTAGAGAGTTACTCTTATTATAACTTGATTGTAACAGTTGATAATTTATTATTACCATGAAGTGTTTCCCCATATTTTACGCTACTGAAAACCAAAACAAAACGTATACTAAACTATGATAAGTGGTGTTCACCGATTCCTCGCTATTGCAAACTATGCACTTTTTCGCCCCATCATGCAATTATGACAATATTGTTCATAAATAATTTAATTCACACCACAAATAGTCACAAAGTCGCTCAAATATACACTAAAACAACAAAGATCTCAACATACGCAATCACCATAACTACAATGACAGCCACATGACAGCTTTAGGGGACGCCGATTGTAGGTTGCCAGATTTACGACATATTAGAAGTTATTGCGACATTCGCCGCTATGAAATTTACCATTTTTTGAGATTTCGTTAAATCAATACAAATTATCTTTACGTAAATCAGTTACATTGCAAGTATATTTTAATGTATAGTTAAATACCCAGTTAAATACTTTGAGGAACACGTGTTCAAACTGCGGAAACTGCCAGATTTTGAAGAAACTGGAAGGTCCTTAAGCGGACGAAGAAGAGTGGCAATAGCGCTATAGATGTTGGCTGGCCAATATTCAAATTAGGCTCCCTCTAGAGATGTTAACTCTGTGGGAACGGTCCAATTCCTTAATGAACCAGAACACCGTCTTTTAGTTAGATCCAGAAAACCAACCATTTGACACCTGGTCTCCTTGGACGAACAAGCATATAGGTGACTAAATTGGAATAGGATATACTATTGGTTTGATGTTTAGGGCTGTCATTGCATTTAACAGCAAGTCACCTTTACTTGTGATTTGAGGCAAAATGACGGCCCAAAGTTATGCTAATAAGGTGCTGGAACCAATTGCCGTTTCATGTCCGGCATCTAGAAGAGGATTTCTTCCAGCAAGATAATGTGCGTCCTCATATTGCAAGGGAGCTAATGAGATTCGTACAGGACACTGAGGTTAGGGTTCTCCTCCACGATAACCCGATTCATCGCTAATTGAAAAAATATTGGATTGGATGAGTCGCTACATTCGCGATTAACCTAATCGTTCAACCACATTGGATGAACTCGAACATGCTGTGAAGGCAGCTTGGGGGGCTGTACCTCTCAGGGGCGTATCCAGACCTCAGTCTTGGGGGGGTAGCGGGGCATGAAGTTATGTGTGCTTTCACCATTTTTTGTAATACCTTCGTGAAGGACGTTAATGCAAGAGAAAACCGACAGACCGACAGACCGACAGACCGACAGACCGACAGACCGACAGACCGACAGACCGACAGACCGACAGACCGACAGACCGACAGACCGACAGACCGACAGACCGACAGACCGACAGACCGACAGACCGACAGACCGACAGACCGACAGACCGACAGACCGACAGACCGACAGACCGACAGACCGACAGACCGACAGACAGACCGACGGAAATGAGTGACGTGGATTTTCGTTATTTTTTTCATAAAACGCCCAAAAAGCGTATTATTATCTCAAAATCGAAAATTTTCACGATCACAATACTCCCCTCACCTATCGGTGTGGGAAGCTATCTACCACGACCAACGAATTCGTTGACCACGACAGAGATTTTGTGACCGCAGAGGAAGTGAGAGTAAAAGTATGTCAAGTTTTGGAGCGATTGCTTCAAACGAAATGGTACATTCCTTAAACTTACAACCTGTAAATCACCTTTCCTGTAGTTTTCGCATATAGATAAGTGTTAAGTGAATCTATAAGCGGTGTATCTGTCTACCTTCTTGTTGTCCTTGACCTCGACTACGGTTACGGATAAACGTTTGGAAAACGCGAATAACGGTCATCAACCCTGACACGGCAACCGGACCGGTTGGCTGCTGCAGTTGCAGTTCTTTCTTATGCAATATAGGGTTTCATCATTTCGCACGTCTACTGACAATAGCACCATATCAAGTCGAATGTCTAAAAAATGGAATACGGCATAAAGGTAGATGTGTGGACATACGGGGACCGCTAACCGTATCGTTATACTTTTTTTATTACTGGATTTGCAAAAAATAGCCAGAATGAGATACATGTATGTGTATGTAATTATGTACAATATATTATATTGTACCTATTGTCACTTGTTAGAGGTTCTTCTGTGACATAATCAGTATGTATAGCTACACGAACACTTTACCCTAGTAAACTGAATCGCCAATTGTGGTAATCGAACAAGCACTGAGTCCTAACCAACGATAATTCTTATTCGAGTTCAGCATCAATTATTGTCTTGTTTAACCTTTTTATCCTTCAAAGCTTTTCAAAATCAGCCTCTAGATACGGTATACCTATACGTATATGATCATATGCTATCCTTCTTACTACTTCTTACATATGGAACTTTTATATGTAAGTTAATTGTATAAACCAAACTTTGGTAGACTGAATGACAAAGTAAACTTAAATTGAATTGACTTATCAGAAAATTCCAACAGTACTCTGTTTTCAATCAGCAACATTTTAAAGTGGATTAAATGGTAAGACGTGTTGAAAGATTTGATAAACAGAGTACTCAAGTAGTGATCTGTGCTAATTTCGCAACATACTTATCGGTTTTAGAAGTGTTACATTCTCAATTACGTTATTACAGAAATGGACAAAATATATTTATACACAAAGTAAGGCTTGCAACTGCCTAAGGGTCGTGATTTTGTGTTCTTTAATACTAAAATAAGTAAGTTCAATATGCAAGCTACCATATCTGAACTATTACTACGCGTTATACGCGTACTACATGAAATATACTACAGGCAAGTGAAATCCCAGCACTGAGAAATAAAAGATGCAGTTTCATAAAATGCGGTAGGGCTAAAGACAGTACTAAAGGAATCCATTTTTTTTTTATGGTCGGCCTCCCGCAAAGGCTGAAAGCCTATGGCGCTGTAGAAGCGCTGCGAGAGGATAAGTATCGGTTCACGTTCGATTTGAAACGCTGCAGGTTGTAGCCGTCGGGAAACAAATTCCCCGGCAACTGATTCCACAGCGTCGAAGTTCTCCAAAAGAAGGAATGCTGGAGGAGACTAGTTCGGGGAGTAAGGACCTCGACCTGGTAAGGATGAGCTCGCAGAGCTTCTCTAGTGTTCCTGGTTCGGACGGGCTGTGGTGTTATTATCTGAGAGAGCTCACTCGAACATCTTCCGTGATAGAATCTGTGAAACAGGGATAGGTCAGTCACCCTCCTCCGATGTTCCAGGCTGTGGGGGTCCTTTGCGAGGTTAGGCGTATCGATTAGTCTAATCGCTATTTTCTGGATAGTGTCCAGAAGCTTTAGAGGGTGCTTCGGAGCGCATCCCCACACATGGAAGCAATACTTCAGCGATGGTCGGATCGGTGCCTTGTAGAGCAGCAGCAGTTGCTCTGGTGTATATATACAACTTCCTACAGCGGCACAAAACTCCAAGCTTCTGGGATGCCGTTTTAGCAATACTGACGACATGGTCGTGCCAGGACATGTTATTGTTGATGTTGATTCCCAAAAGCTTGACGGAAGGTGATTCGACTATGGGGTGACCCTCCATTTCCACGGTTGGAAAGCCATCGTGAGACTTCTTTGTAAGTGTTGTTGCCTGAGTTTTTTGTACGTTGAACTGTACTTTATTTGCTAATCCCCACTCGACAATTGTTTTGATATCTGCGTTGATCTGTGAGGCATGCTGCTGTCGCCGACGTACCGTCTCCTGGGATGATAGTGGCTTGCCTGGTTCCTATACTGATTTTTGTTATTTATAAACATTAAATTGTGATAAAAAATGGCTAAAAAGTGTTTTCTATACAATTCGGACGATGATGTTCTTGATTTTAACGATGAAACGTATAAAAACTGTTCGTTGAAATTAAATTTTTGTAAAAAGGAACATTTTAAATACAGTGGCGTTGAGTTAACCAATGCATCACTCGATTTTGTACCACGTGCTACAAAAAAGTGACTGCTTTGGGTAAAAAATATAATGAAGAGTTTAATGACTTTCTTGGTGAGAATACGGTAAGTGCATAATAATTTAACCTTCAAAACTCTCTTAGTAAGTACATCATTCACATTTTTTTAATTGTGAAATAATGACATGGAAGATTCATAAATTTATACATTTTTGATTATGTTTCATCCAACTAAATAACTTCAATTTCACGGACACATAACATGCGCACTCTCTTTCATTCAATGGCCGAGCTACACGCAGCTGCTATGCTGCGTCCATTGTTAATACACGGGATAGTTCTCAGTGTATATATCGTGGGATAGTTCGCTCGAACCTCTCTGGCGCACGTATTCACTGGCAGCAATATTTTGATCTTTAAAATTCGAGAACCGGGATTCCAGACTGATTTTTTGCAGACAACCCTATATCGACGTGTTTACAATAAAATTATCTTTATTTTGATATAAGTTTCATGCATTAACCACACCGGTGCAAATTACTATTATTAATTTACCTGTTTATACCTGCCTACCCTATAGTTGGGTCGGGAAAAACGTAGCCAACCTAACGTTTGCGTATTCTATGGGCTTCATACTTTCGATAGGTATGTGATTTGTCTATTAACGAAACCGGTGAAATGTTTAAAAAAAATTAATCTTTCAATATTTAATTAATCATATCCTGGACTGAAATTTTTCAGCCAACCCACTCACGATTTGTTTTTTAACAAATTAAATTTAATATAAAATGCTTTTCATCCATTGAACAGTTCGGTGAAGGTCGTCTTATATTCGGATCTTAGACTAAAATGTTCACAAGTAACGCTGTGCAACTAAAAAAAGATATAGTTCAGGCTTATGGCTTATAAGTTTCAGAGCCTTTTGATAACCGATATAGGGACCATCAAACAATTAATACAGGTATATCCACAGAAAATACACCGAGTAGTCAACCGCTCTAAATATTTATTTTGGGATTAAAAAATACTCCGTAATTACTGACTAATTAATCACTATCTCTTTTGCAATGTCGATTCCCAGCACACTTTTATCGCCCGAATGCGTACTTTTCCGCTGTTCAAAAATTTTAAATTGATAAACTGTCTCGCAAATACTTTTATTTTATTATAAATGGTCATTCGGATAGATATTTATATTTAGTATTTATGTATGAAAATATATATTGGATAATCAATGCCTATCGAAATTTAAATAATGCAAGGCACCACTGACTGTAAAGTGGGAGAACATTGTGATGGTATTTAGCACAGAATGTATGTATGTCAGAATTTTCTGTCATAACACTGCGGGATCTGTATGAAATAATAATTAGAATAAAAAATGTAGTCAAGTTGATTGACTTAGTACTTCCCACACATTCCGATAATACCAGTTTTATTATTTTCCCAGAGTATGAAACTATAGTCTAGATGCTCCTGCAGCTAAATCATCGCTCGCCCGACCGCAAAAAAAATGTTTTATTTTAGAAGGTGCTTCTTTCACAGGTCAATGGACAACCTATCATGAATACAACCAATTTTTGAGTTTTACAAACCCTCACCCCCGAACCACCCCCATTTCAGCCCCAGCAAAAAAAAATAAATGATCAGGAACCCCTACACCATCTAAAACGAAGTTTGAGCTGTTTTTTATATTTTTAGTTTTTTATTATTGCCGCGCCGCCACTGAAATGATTTCTAAAAACAATACGCGCTTTTCATACTCGTCGCAGTAATAAATCTGTATCAAAATGTCATTAAAGTCAATTCAGAAGTTTCCACGTACACAATACAGAACGATCCAAAGTAATACTCGTGTGTATTTTGTATGCATCAGAAAGTCCAAGTCCCTTGGTTTCTGTAAACGGCAAGGCAATGTTCGGATAGACCTAAAAAAGTGTATTATGCCGCTAGGTCTTTCTCTCTCAGGTCAGTAGACAGCCTATTATGAGTACAACAAATTTTTCAGATTTACAACCCCCCACCCCCTAACCACCCTAATTTAACCCCCACCCCAAAAAAGTAGAAAATGATTAGGAACCCCTAAAACGCATAAAAACCAAGTTTGAGCTGTTTTCATATTTTTAGTTTTTTCAATATTGCTGCGCCGCCACTGAGACGATTTCTAAAAATCATACGCGTTTTCCATCCTCGCCAAGGTAGTGATACTGTGCCGAAATTTCATTAACATGAATTCAGTAATTTCAACATTATAAAATACAGAACGAAAGTCCCTTGGTTCCTGTAATACATAAGGCAATGTTCGGATGGACCTAAAAAAGTGTATTACACCGCTAGGTCTTTCTCTCTTAGGTCAGTAGGCAGCCTATTATGAGTACAACAAATTTTTCAGCTTATAACCCTCCACCCCCCAACCACCCCAATTTCACCTCCACCCAAAAAAAAGTAGAAAATGATCAGGAACCCCTAAAACGCCTAAAAGCGAAGTTTGAGGCATATTTGAAGTTTTTAGTTTTTTGCTAATTACTCCGCCGCCCATACACCGATTTTCAAAATTGTAGCAGCATTACCTACTACGACCCTACACCATATCACTACCCAAATTTCATCAAAATCTATGCAGCGGTTACTGAGATTAGGAGGCTAGAAAGACGCCAACAGACAGATAGACAGACCGACAGACAGACCGACGGAAATGAGTGACGTGGATTTTCGTTATGTAGGCATCATAAAACGCCCAAAAAGTATATTATCTCAAAATATTACAATACTCCCTTCACCATCGGTGTGGGAAGTAAAAATACAGTATACCTACTGGTACGTTTTGATACTGTAGGAAAAAGCTATGTTATTGAATCTAATATATTAAAGGTTATGCAATGCATATAGTCTCCAAAACTAAATTTTGCACACCCAAGATAAACAGTATGGCCATAACAATCACATTCTTTCTATACTTTTCAGTAATTTTTTCGAGTCTCACGCGAATCACCTTTGAAATTATCGACATTATTTGTACAGAAAGCAGCTTGCGTATTGGAGCATGTCAGCATGTGTTAGTTTTATAAATATTAACAGGTTTTTTTAAGGTAATGTTTGGGACACTATAGGTTCTTTCCAACAGGCCTGTATACTAATGTATCGTCACGGACATGCGCAGAACGTGAAATGCGTTCCAACACGTTTTGTGACCGTTCATGAAACGGTCCATAAAGCGTTCCAACAGATTTCGTTACCGTTCATGGGACGGTTTCTGTACGGTCAAATCGGTACTTGGTCCAGAGTAAGGACTGTGAGGACTGACACGCCACATGCCCATTGAGGATATGTTGCTCAGATCGATATGAATTTTATTCTTGGAGACAATTTAATCGGGCTTTTGCTGTATGATAAAATCAAGGTTCAGCATTGTTTACTTTTTCAAAGCATTCAGAAAGTACATTTATGTAACGGACGAAGCATCGTTCTCAAATGCACTGGTCAGTGGTGTCTTAGCATTAAAAATGCTATTCTGGTAATCACTTTGAACGTTGACATAATTTATATACAAGCATAATCTATATCCCAGGTTTAATTTATTTCAAATATGTTGATAGTATGTTGTATGGTTCTACATTTGTTAATACAGGGTGTCCCAAAAAAGAGTGTCAAGCGGAAGTCCAGAGATAGAGCACACCTAGAAGTATCTGAATCACCCCCATATATGTTATGCAATTTTTTGTAGTTTCCGAGTTATGAATTTTTTTCTGAATTTCAGAGAATCCTCTACCTCGACAACTTAAAACTGTTCCAAAAGAGAAATCAAAAGACTTTTCCAAATTATCCTTTTTGGTAATTGATCTCCAAGAGTTTACTGTTCATACATGAAATAATCAGCTTCGTAACTTTGATGAAAGTTATAAAAATTTTAGTGTAAAGTGAAAAATTTACGATCTGATAATTATGACTTAAATCTTCTCCTCGCAATTAAAAATCCAAAGAGGTGATTTCATAATTTCTAAGCAGGTCTAAAAACTTCTTCAGGCTCTCAGCTATCACAATCATTAAAAAAAACTAGTACCTAATGGGGCTACTTTCGCTCCAATTGACCTTCAAAGACAAGAAGCGATGATTTCTTGAAATTAGCGATGTGTTTTTCAATTCATCAATAACTTATGTTAACGCGTTAATCGCAGACTGATTGTCAGTACCGCAATAATAAACGTTAAAAACGTTGCATAAATTAAACATTTATTAAAAAATATCCTATTTCTTGCTAAAAAAAACACAAAGAGCGCGTTCTTCAAAACCGGTTTTTACCTGAGCGCCAACAAAAAGGGCTAACGCTTACGCAGTAAACGATGGCGATGTTAGAAAAAGATAGCTATGATATTGTTGTGACGTCTTTTCAAAATGTGTCATTGCATAAGTTGTTTTCGTTGTCTTTATTCAGTCGTCTGTCTGTCTTTGCGGCTTTAAGACGATACGCTTTTGTTTGGATTGGTGTTGTTTCTGTTGTCTGACTACTTGGCTATCCTATGGACCTTGAGTGCACGACAACTGAATTTAACGATGCTGTTTTCTGCAAGAGACTATGCAACAAATGGATAGGTCCTGGTGGACCTACTGAATGGCCGTCACGGTCACCTGACTTAAATCCGATAGAGTTTTTTGTTTGGGACTACTACAAAAAACTAATTTATGCTAAAGAGTGTCGAAACATCAGCGAATTACGCAACAAATTAACACAGGCTGAAGAAACAATAAAAAACAATCAAATAGGTTTTGTTAATTTAAAAAACAATTTTTTCAGATGATGTAGATTATGCATCGAACAAGAAGGTAGACATTTTGAAAATTTCTTGTGAAATTTAATAAACTTAGTGAAGAAATTTGATAATTTCGTTTCATTTTACAATGTCCCACTTACAAAAAAGAAGTCGGACATGTAAAAAAAAATCTTAGCAAAGTGACACAGGTGGTCATCTATCGATATTCTGTTCGCATTGAATGTGTTTTATTGCGGCGATGACAATCATTCGGCTATTAGCGCCCTAAACTTAGTTATTGTTTCATTTAAAATCCCATCGCTGATTTCAAGAAATCTTCACCTCTTGTCTTTAAAGATCAATTGGAGCGAAAGTAGCCCTATTAAGTACTAGTTTTTTTCAATGATTGTGATAGCTGAGAGTCTGAAGAAGTTTTTAGACCTGCATAGAAATAAGGAAATCACCTCTTTAGATTTTTAATTGCGAGTGGAAAATCTAAGTCATAATTAACAGAACGTAAATTTTTCACTTTACACTATAATTTTCATGACTTTCATCACATGTACTAAGCCGATTCCTTTAAGTAATGAACGGTACACTCTTAAAGATTAATCAGCAAAAAAGAGAATTTGGAAAAGTCTTTTAATTTATCTTTTGGAACAGTTTTAAGTTATCGAGGTAGAGAATTCTCTAAAATTCAGAAAAAAATTCATAACTCGGAAACTACAAAAAATTGCATAGCATATATGGGGGTGATTCAGATACTTCTAGGTGTGCTCTATCTCTGGGCTTCCGCTTGACACTATTTTTTGGGACACCCTGTATTTGTCCGATAACCTTGCCTTGATTACAAACTTGGTAATGAATCTGATTATTTTGGAAAATTGATAACATATCACTGAAATGTAAATTCTCGTGTGGTTTCGAACTGCTTTACGTTCATGTAATGGAATCTCGTGACTACGATAATATTAATCTTATAATGTGAAAACAATAATCTCTAGGTTTTATGAGACGTCGGCATCGACTTATTCATGATGCAAGTAGCAGCGTGATTACTGTTTGGTACTGAATCACGTATTTGGCAGTTGCAGTTTGCAGAGTCCGGAATCCTATTTTCCAGCGTCACCGACTCGGCGTCGTGGCTCACCGACCAAAAGGGGATTCCAGACTATGAAACGCAAGAAAAACGCCAAACGCCATCATGAAACGTAGGAGTCACGGCCTACTCTACACTAGGCCGGAGCATGGCCGACTGTACTCACTAGGCCGGAGCATTGAAATATGGCAACACTGTTCGCGGGCCGAGCTTTTATTTGTTGTTGTCATTAGTGTATTCTTTCAGAGCAAAAAATATGGTTGGAAGGTGATTATTAATATGTTTCTAATTATTTACCTGCACAAACGAAACTATAAAGATAAAAAGATGCCTGCAAAGTGCAATTGGGGCTTACAAACAAGGACATACCAACATAACTTTCCAGAGTAACAACGAAGAGTGGAAGGTGATTTTTGAAGTGTTTCTAATTATTTACCTGCACAAACGAAACTATAAAGATAAAAAGATGCCTGCAAAGTGTGTAGTACCAGGTTGCAATAGCAATTGGGGCTTCCAAACAAGGACTTACCAACATAACCTTCCAGAGTAACAACGAAGAGTGGAAGGTGATTTTTATTGTGTGTCTACTTATTTACCCGCACAAATGAAACTATAAAGATAAAAAGATGCCTGCAAAGTGTGTAGTACCAGGTTGCACTAGCAATTGTGCGTCCAATAAGGGACATATAAACAGAAGTGGGTGAAAGGTATTCCTCGGAAGGGCTGGTTATACTTATAAGGATAAAGACAATAATTTACAAACATTTCAAAGGATAAGACCTATTTTAAACCACAATGTGGTACCTACAATGTTTTCTGGACCTCCCAAATATCACAGAAAAAGACAGTTAATAGAACTCATCTGGGCATGCCAACGAGGGCATGCATCTGGGCATACCTACGAAGAGCTTTGATAGTGAAAGGGAATCAAGACCAGCAAGAATGGCTTCACAGTGACCTAATAGTGAATTTTTCTAGCTCAAGTGACAATTTACAAAGTAAATTGAGTGTTCATTTAAGTGGAAGTGGATGTGGCAGCAGGAAACACTACAAAATAAAAATAAACGCAACCTGTTTCCTGCTGCCACTTCCACTTCCACTTAAATGAACGCTCAATTTACTTGGTAAATTTTCACTTGAGCTAGAAAAATTCACTATTAGGTCACTTTGAAGCCATTCTTGCTGGTCTTGATTCCCTTTCACTATCAAATCTTTTCGTAGGTATGCCCAGATGCATGCCACGAGGAGTTCTATTAACTGTCTTTTTCTGTGATATTTGGGAGGTCCAGAAAACGTTGTAGGTACCACATTGTGCTTTAAAATAGGTCTTATCCTTTGAAATGTTTGTAAATTATTGTCTTTATTCTTATAAATGTTTATGTCCTTTACTGGAAGCACAATTGCTAAAGCAACCTGGTACTACACACTTTTCAGGCATGTTTTATCTTTATAGTATCGTTTGTGCAGGTAAATAATTAGAAACACGTTAAAAATCACCTTCCAATCTTCTTTTTCACTCTGGAAGGTTATGTTTGGAAAGTCCTTTATTGAAAGCACAATTGCTAGTGCAACCTGGTACTACACACTTTGCAGGCATCTTTTTATCTTTATAGTTTCGTTTGTGCAGGTAATTAATTAGAAATACATTAAAAATCACCTTCCAATCTCCTTTTTTGCTCTGGAAGACTACACTAATTACTTAACAACAAATAAAAGCTCGGCCCCCGATTCAGTGTTGCCATAGGTCTGTTTTTACAGAGAATCACAAACCAGTCAGAGCCAATCAGTATCCCCCATTGCAGTTGTCAAACTATTTCTGACTAGTACTGGCCAATCAAATTGACGCTGACTAGTTTGTGATTGCTGTAAAAACAGACCTAATATTTCAATGCTCCGGCCTAGTGAGTAGAGTCGGCCATGTAGGAGTAGATTCCTGCATGGCAGCATGCATAAACGTCTGTAGACCGCTTAACATCCACTCTCTGACATTCGTGCGTTGTGGCGGGTGCTAACAAACAATGGAGAGACGTCCATCATCTTTATGCTAACGATGATGAACATTACTATTGCTATTGTATAGAATCATGTTCTACTACCATTATTATATGTGTAGTGGAGTTTTGCAATTCAAATCCTAACAAGAATAGATTGGATATGATGTAAATCACAGAATATGGAAAAAAATGGTTCCCATCGTCTTTCTATTATTTTTTATCCTCCATGATAAAGGGCAGTGGAAGTATAGTAAGTTTAAGAAAAAAATTTTGAGTAATAGTTTACTTATAAATGGAATGCTTATTGTTACAAAACCACTGGCATCATTGAATTTCGGCTCACATTTATCGCAATGTTAAAAATATAAATACTGTCCCTGATATTTTTCAAGCATAGTGAATTTGGAGTATACACGTAAATGATGAATGCCGCAAATTATTACAAGATATATATTATTGTCTTTGATACTTTTTCAAGCATAGTGAATTTTGGAGTGTACATGTAAATGTTGAATGCCGCAAATTATTGCAAGACTTCTTTCGTATGTTTGGCTTGCTTACAAGATTTTTAGGACGTTAAAGCGGCTGAAAACTTAAAAATGTTTATTATTCTCAACCTCCTGTTAATGGCAAGGTATACTTGAGAAAATGCATTCAGATTAGTTTGGACAGCATCGAGTATTATATTTGAATATTTTCCGGATTTTACATTATTGAATGCATAAGTGGTTAACATATTTTAGGGTAGCAATTTTCTATCCTACCATATAAGATTAGTGTGCATCTTTGATATACATACAGTTATAATTAATACGTAACCATCAATGTAAAATGAAATATTGTTCTCTATACAAGACTGAAAATCTTATCTCCTAGTTCCAATTAATATATCGCGCATGTTATCGGCTGTTCCTGTTCCAGAAATAAATGTGCAAACGGTACAACTGCGACTATGTACAAAAGTAAATCTGACAATCTTGCAAGTGAAGAAAATCACGGGAATTTTCATGAGAGACAGAATACAGAGTGTTTTCAAAGTTTGGACTTTCCTTTTCAGAAACAACTGCATTTGAAATGACAAAGCTACTTTACGGTGAATCAACAGCAGAAGAATAAAAAGGTTGGTCAGAAAATACTTACGATTCGTTGGTGCGGCCCTGTCACATGAGTCTTTAGATACGATTCAAAGTTCGCGCCGCGACAAGTCCAATTATTTCTTCTTCAGTTTAGACCATTTGAAGATGTCTAGGCCTTCCTGCGTGTCTATGGTGTGGTTACAAACATCTAGCTCTTTGCACGAGATAGACAAATCAACGGAATGCAGGGTGAATACGGTTAATGAAACGATCAGCATACACTCGTGAAGTCACTTTGTTGATCACACTCACCAGTCACCGTACACTAAAAGCATGTCCACCAGTTCATTATAGTTATACCGGTTGCACTATTTTGGTTGTTTTTAGAATATCTCCCATCGTATATCCTGCGTGCCGTAAAAGGCGACTAAAAGGAACACCGAACTACTGTCGGTATAAACAATAACCTCTACTCAACCACCAGCTTTGGGTGGACGATTTGACAAGAGTGGACACCTTCTTGTACTTGAGGTGAGAAATTGTCCCTAAAGGGGGATGCACCAGTAGATAAATCTGGTCAACGGCATAAGGATGCAGAAAGCAATTGGGAAACTACTGCATTAAAGATCTTTAAGATATCCCAAGAGAAACTCGTAAACCATAGATAAAAAATTTTTGGGTTGGGTTAGGTTATAGATGGGAAACTGACCTTCAGCGCCATCTCGCGTTTGGAGCAACGAAATAATGATATACGGGGGCGTAAGAGAAATACCTAACTACGAGGGCGATTAGAAAATTTCAGATAGAAAATTTTGTGGTGATAGTAAAGTTCTAACACGGCCTAAGTCAAAATTTACAATTTGCCAGACAGCCACACAAACATCATAAACGAACTATTTCAGCGCTAGATATAGGTTTTAGGAGTATGTCTGCGCTAAAAACAGCACTTTATAATTGTTTCTATTTGTCTGACAAAATGCAAATTCTGACCTAAGCTAATGTTAGAACTTTACTGTAATATTAAAAAGACAGGTTAGCAATTCCACCACAATAGTGGTGGAACCATGAAATTAAAGTAGAACAGTAAGGTCCACATAGCTTCATTATTTTCTAATAAAACATGATACAAGAAAATAAAAACGATAAGTAAGAGTAAATTGAATAATAATAAGGATGATGATAATAATAACTCCTGATGCACACTCTTGGCAGTCACTGCTGCTTGTAGCAGTTTTCTGTCCTTCGGTTTCAGTGCTGATCCCTTGAGACTGTCAAAGGTTTTGTCAATGAACATTAACAATTCTATTCCAGCCTGTTCCATCATACCTGGAAGCAAACATTGGCAAATGTAATCTTGGTGTACAGTACAGCTACATATGAATCAATATAATAATAAGAATCAATACAGAAGGTGTGGCATTCAAATGTCCATGTTGATACCGATATTACCGATCATAAGAAAAACTATGATTATGATGGCGAATGACTCCTACATTAGAACCCAATGTTTAGGTGACCATTTGGCATTGAGCAAAAGGATCTTCAGAGTATAATAAATGTTCAATTATACAGTCACAAAAAACTGAGTTGTTGAAGCTAATATCTCCATATTTGTACAGTGCAATAGATGAATGACGACATGACTGGTAAGGCAATATGAGGTGCATCACAGAATGTCCCCAGACAAGCTGCATGTATGGATATGGTGGAAAGTAGACCACAGTTCATTGAAAAGCTCACATCTAAAACCAATTTAGCTGTTACAATTTTATGTTTTGTGGATTTTTGTTGGCATGACCCTAAAAATTAACCCAAAAATCAGTCTTATATTTTTCTTCTGAGCCCAGACTTGCCTACCAGTATCATACCTACCCCATGTGACGATGATACATGATTATAGTCAAACGTGTAAAAGGGCTATATATATTATATGAAATACATCTAACCTTGATTAGGCAACTACAGTGATGGATTTGCATTACCTTTAAGTTGGATCTTCGTCTCTTGTGTATTGGTCGATCTGCCTCTTTATCCTCTAGTCCAAAGTGCCTGTCACAGACTCGATAAGCATTTCTGACTTCTGTTGGGGTTTTCTGTCGAAGCTTCGAATTTCCAACCAGTATTATCTAGCGACACCTCGGCAATCATAAATCCACCCTAAGTTATGTGAATTGAAACTTTTAAACTTTGATTAAGTGTCATCACAAATGTGATATATTACAGAATTAGTAGCGGCAATGAGGCACCCTTGTTGCGCAAGGAGAGCCCTGTTTTTGTGGGAGCACTGGGGGCCCTACTCTGCCTACCAGGCTGACGTATTTACAAAATTACAAATTTATAAATTATAACCAAACTTATGGAAGTCGACTGTCAAGTAGCTTTAGGGTTAGGGTGAATGACCATTTTGGAGTATATGAATTTTGACATAAAACGGCTGAGTTTCCCACGTATGCTCGTAAACTGAGTAACATGAGATCATGAGAAAGATAGCACGTCAACATCGAGAAACGTCAAAATAATGCGCGCTCTTACCTACACCTATGCTCCATATTAAAGGGTGTTTTTTCTTATATGTAGCAGTTTACACAAATTATCCATGGTACATATAGGCAGCCAACTATACACTATGAAGCCCGAGTAATTAGCAACTGACAGTAACCCCGTAACCGTAATCCATTCTTTTTTTGTTTTGGGTATACGATTTGTTGTGAGTTGTTTTTTAGTTTGTTCTTAATTAAATGCGGACAGGCAGAGGCAAAATTCTACGAGAAAATGAAAGACCTATATAAACAAAGAGAAGGAAAGAATTAGAATAGACTTCTTAGGGGCTTTAGAAAAAGCCAAAACCTTACCCGAAATGGACGTTTTGAAAGAAAAGTGGCACCTTTAAGACCCACACTGGTTGCAGTTAAAATGGCGGAAGGAAGAAACTGGATAAAAGATAAAACCAACATCAGTATCAAGCACGCCACACAACAAAAACATAACTTTTTTCAAAACTCAAAAGACAGAAGTGCTAAAAAGTAGGTATCAAAATCTTCTGCAGCTGAGAGTCAAAAGCTTGCTGCTATGGTTTTATTCAAGGAATAACCATCTAAAACATATTTTTTTCATTTGTTTACATAATATAAAAGGGGTGATACACGTACGAACTTTAAGTACGCGGTTTTTAAGTTCGCGAACTTACTCGGCTCGACGCGGTGACACACGTGAAGCTGAAATCACGCATTTTGATGATTTTCCTAAATAAACAAAACTTTTAACAAACTCCAAACACAACAAGCGTTGCGGATCGATGACCTGCCGAAGCAGAGTGGTGGCTCGCGGCTCGCAGTACGAGCCGAGACAAGCTACGAGCAAGATTTCAAACCAGTTGGCTCGCCGGCAGTTTGCGCGACGGTTTTAAAGTACGCGTACTTATGGTGACACACAGGCGAAAAAGGTTGTCGAGCCATAAGTACGCGTACTTGCTCGTACGTGTATCAGCCCTTTTAGACCATTTAAATAATTAATTAGCCAATTTAAAATTGATTTCAAATCTTAAAATGAATGTAAATCTTATTTTTTAAATAAGTCAATGTAACCACTGATATTTCCCAAAAAATTTTATCCAGAAAATAAGGTAGTTTTCTTCCATATGCCCAGGCTATATACCTAGTCTTTCAAGATTCAAAAAATTCATCAAGTCATTTATTTCACACAACTATTATGAATTTAAATAGGTACCTGGTACCTACTTTCCTCTAAAATAGACGTAAAAGTCTCATAATTTTATTTCATGTCCTATATTAATATAATTTTAATCCAAAAAGTATAAAAAACTTGTAAAAAAAGCGCACAACTCAACTGGTATCTATATTTAAAATTTATCAGCCCTAATGAGCAACAATTATTTATATAACTACATACATAATACAGTTTATTATTATTCACTCCTAAATAATTTGAGGGTTATTTGTAGTTTGTCCAACGCCAACTTTTCAATTATTAATTCAAAACAATGGTCATACGTCACACAGTGTACAGTGGGTTGCCTAGATTCATAACGAAAAAATTGTGTAAACTGCTACGTAGACGCAAGTGGTTTTTTCGTTGTCTTCCTTGTTTTTCATCTGATCGCACAGGGCACAGGGACGGAATTACGGAATTAGAAATGAGGATTTTATTATCGGTCAATATCTTGATACCCCTAAACATTTCGGCTATATGTTATACTAGAAAAAATCACTCCTTTTGGCAAGTATCATCGCGCATAGTACTCCCTACTACTACTTTGAAGAAAACTCCCAACTTAGGAAACACCCTGTATATTACAGAAGGGAGAAGTCTTGTACGGCTATTCTATAATGCGAATATTAGTTATTTGTCCCTATCATTCAGACCAATTGTATAATTTAGCTAATAGCAAGACGTAAGTAGATGCTGTCATGCAATGGACGGAATTAAATTTGATATGTTTATTACACTTCTGTTGCGGAAGAACCCAATAAAATGAGTGATCTAAAGGTATGTACAGCAAGGAATGCCAAGCGAACTGGCAACCAAATTCTTGAATGTAAGACAACAAATCCCTTAATCACATAAGTACTTAGAATTGTTCCTTCAAATACCTCTTAGGATAGGTATACATCACAAAATAGACAATAAAATTACGGTACTGTATGATGAGTTTAAATCAGAGGTACCCAAAACTTCCTCGCCATACCGCCTTATCAATGATAAATACAGGGTGGGCCAATAGTGCGTGGACGGAGGATTGTGGGCTTACTGAAAAATATTTCAAAAATCTGTCACTTGACCATGGTAGGCACCCTTGAGGGCTATAACGTAAAAATATTTTCACCTAAATTCTGACGTTTATACAGGGTGATTCATATCAAACTTACATTTTTTCTAATGGAACCCCCTATATATTATTGCATATTTGGATTCCTTGGTCAATTCTAGTGTGACTTTATATATCACACATGGAACTTTTAACGAACCGTTTAGGCGCAAATCACCATTTTTGGTATAAGTAGGTATCAGAAAAAAATTGAATATCGCAGCGATTATAAAACTTAGAAGGCCGTGACTTTGCGGTACGACTAAGCATGAAATGCGTCACCTGAGGTCAGACGGCTAAATTTGAATTCTTTTTGTACTTGAAGAAATCAGAGGATAAATTAAGGAAACTTCAATCACAGATAACTTGATTTTTTCAAATGGGAATGCCTATTTTGGTTTAAAGAATCAACTGTAAAATTTGATTACCTTTCTAACCATATAGCATTCTTGATATCAATCTTTTTTGGTTTTCATTTTATTTCAAATTTCTAGTTAAATCGGTGTTTTTCAATTTTCCTGCGTGCAAGCAATCTAGTAGGCCATGAAAAATCAACAAAAGCTCGTTAATATGGAAGAAACCAACTAACTTAGTAGAAAGATGCAAACTAACTAGAGCGACGAGGCAAGATTATGAAAATTTCTTACAACATATTAGCTCTAACCGGATACAGCAGCGGCAAGATATCTAATGTCAATGAGTAGCTGGGGTATGACAGAAGTGTTTGTTTTTCACAGCCTACTAGCTATTGAGATCTACTAGAGCTTGACAACTTTCCAGAACGATTAAAAATTTTGAAACAAAAGGAAAACTACCACTGATTTTTGCTTACAGTCTAACATGTTTAGAATGAAATTTCACATTTAATGGGATAAAAAAATTAGTCATTTCCGTTTAGTTAAGTGAAAAGTGAAGACAACTGGAGCATTCTGAACATCTACTGAAATAACTGCTAGAATTTTTTAATCACGCTATGTTGTAATGCGATTATTTCATGTAGTTTTCTACAAACTAAATTAGGTTTTACAATTCAAACAGACTGCAAATCAAGTTTCATTTTCCACGATTTTTCTAATAAATAGAAGAAGAATTTGAAGGGTTCCAGTCAGAGGTATCATTACTTTTGACTTATGGAAATGGCTACTTTTTCATAGCATTAAATGTGAAAATTTATTCAGAAGACATAAATATTCTACTGCCAGCAACAATCACTAGTAGTTTTCCTTTGATTAAATATTTTTTTACTGACTTTGGAAATTGGCTAATAGCTAGTAGGCTGTGAGAAATGAGCGTTCTTGTTACAACTATTGTTTCTGGTTAGAGCTAATATGTTGTAAAGGATTTTGATGATCTTGCCTCGTTGCTCAGGTTAGTTTGCATCTTTCTACTAAGTTAGTTGCTTTCTTCCACATTAACGAGCTTTTGTTTATTTTTCATGGCCTGCTAGGTTGCTTGCATGCAGGAAAATTGAAAAACGCCGATTTGACAGAAAATGTGAAATAAAATGAAAACCAAAAAAGACTGATATCAAGAATGCTATATTGTTAGAAAGGTAATCAAATTTTACATTTGATTCTTTAAACCAATATAGGCATTCCCATTTGAAAAAATCAAGTTATCTGTGATTGAAGTTTCCTTAATTTATCCTCTGATTTCTTCAAGTACAAAAAGAATTCAAATTTAGCCGTCTGACCTTAGGTAACGCATTTCATGCTTAGTCGTACCGCAAAGTGACGGCCTTCTAAGTTTTATAATCGCTGCGATATTCAATTTTTTTCTGATACCTACTTATACCAAAAATGGTGATTTGCGCCTAAACGGTTCGTTAAAAGTTCCATGTGTGATACATAAAGTCACACTAGAATTGACCAAGGAATCCAAATATGCAATAATATATAGGGGGTTCCATTCAAAAAAATGTAAGTTTGATATGAATCACCCTGTATAAACGTCAGAATTTAAGTGAAAATATTTTTGCGTAATAGGCCTCAAGGGTCCCTACCATGATCAAGTGACAGATTTTTGGAGTATTTTTCAGTAAGCCCACAATCCTCCGTCCACGCACTATTGGCCCACCCTGTATAATCATGGCTGCTGAGTGTTCTGAGAGCCTCAAAAACTCAAGTTGTTCGTTAAGGGGCCTGAGTAGACACGTTTATACGTATGTATTTGCCATGTAAAACACGGACTTCCCCCATTACTCACTCTATTTTCAAACTACATATATAATATTTCAGAAGGCGCTAGTTAAGACCTTAATGAATGACAACTATTTTCGATTTTCTCAAAAAGATTTTTTAATGTGCAAAAAACTCGCAGTGCAAAATCATACATTCTATAAATGCCTGTAATTTAACAACCAAACACGATATCAAAAAAAAGCTAAATAGTTGCACAAGCGCAAGCTTTCTTCTTCAATTTGCTTTTTGAATCATTACTGTAAATTCAAAGGTAACGTCAGGAGCTTGGAAATGCGAAATTCATTTTTATAGTGACATTTGGACCTGTTGACCTTACCTTTGGATTTTTTTACTTATCTCCCCTCATCTTAGACACACACACTGGAGAAAGGGAACAGGCGGCCACGCCTCCTCGCTAACACGGGAATACTTCTTATCTTGGATTCTCAATTTCTCGCGCTATACCCTAGACCCTTAAGTAAATAATTGTTCTTTTTGTAAGCACTGTTTGACGATTTGGTTCGGTATCTCATAGAGTTATAAAGTCTACATACAGACAGGTCTACATACGACGTTTTGACGTATGACGAGTTTTCATTTCAGTGAAAATTATTGATTTAACAAAGAATTGCTTTGATGGGTGTATCTTCAGATGGTTGGAACATTAGTTTGTCGCTTTTGATCTGGCATTTATAACATGGCATCCCGTCATTAGGCTCCTAATCTAATTAAGTAGGTACCGATCTGATTATCTGCATGACAAATTCTTCATGATCCTATATCTACACTCTTTACATACGTTTGTTTGTAGTCTTTTTAATTAAAATATGAGGAAAGTAGTAGCAAATTTAGAATCAACTGGTTCAATTACGTATAAATATACAACAAAGTACGAAGCCATTTTTCTGCCTCACATTTCTTCCTCTACTTTTGTTAATCTATCTATTCATTTTTCTAGAACCAGCCAATCTAGATGCCACTATAAGTTTTAAGCCTTAAGGGGCTATTCCTGCAAATCTTGATATATCTATTCAAATTTTTTTTTGAGGTTAGAAAAAATGAAAGACAATTTTGGATCACAGATTCAGACTTAGTGAACTTATTTACATGTACGTATACTATACAGGGTGGGCCAAAAGTGAGTGGTCGGAAGATTGTGGGATTACTAAACAACATTTCAAACATCTGGCACTTGATCATGGAAGGGACCCTTGAGGGCTATAACGTAGAAATATTTTCACTTAAATTTTTACATTTATACAAGGTGACTCATATCAAACCTACATTATTTTGAATAGAACTTTATGTATCATGCATGGACCTTTAAACGAACCGTTTATGTGCAAATTATCATTTTTGGTATAAATAGGTATCAGAAAAAAATTGAATACCGCAGCGATTATAAAACTTAGAAGGCTGTGACTCTGCGATACGACTAAGCATGAAACGCGTCACCTTATATTAGACGGTTAATGTAGAATCTTTCTGTACTTGGAGAAATTATTAAATCAATTAAGAAAACCTCAATCATAGATAACTTGGTTTTCTCAAATAGGAATGCCTATTTTTGTTTACGGAATCAAATGTGAAAGCTGATTACCTTTCTAACCATAGAGGGTTGTCAATATCAGTCTTTTTTAGTTTACATTTTATTTCAATTTCTCAGTCAAATCGGTGTTTTTCAATGTTCCTACGTGTAGGCAACCTAGCAGGCCATGAAAAACAAACAAGAATCAGAAAAGAAGAAACAACCCAACTAACTTGATAGAAAGAGCAAACGAACTAGAGTAACGAGGCAAGAATATGAAAATTATTTACAACATATCAGCTCTAACCAAAAACAATAGCGATATCACGAATACTCATTTTTCACAGACTACTAGATATTGGCCAATTCCCAAAGTCAGGTAGAAAATGTTTAATCAAAGGAAAACTATCAGCGATTGTTCCTGGCAGTAGAATATCTTCTAAATAAACTTTCACATTTAATGTCATAAAAAGGTAGTCATTTTCGTAAGTCAAAGGTAATGATACCTCTGACTGAAGCGTTTCAAATTCTTCAGCAGGTACTTCTACATATTAGCAAAATTGCAGAAAATGAAACCTAATCCCTAGACCCCTACAATCTTTGAATTATAAAACACAATTCAGTTAGTAGAAAAATACATGAATTAAGTACACTTACAGCATGAAGTAATACAAATTCTAGCAATCATTTCGTTAGATGTTCAGAGTGCTCCAGTTACAGATATTTTTACTTTTGACTTAGGCTGTGAAAAAAGACACTTCCCCATACCCCAGCTTCTCATTGAAATTAGATATCTTAAGCTTCGCTTGCGCCTTTGCAAAATTGGAGAATTCAAAAACACCGATTTTACTGAGAATTTGGAATAAAATGAAAACCAGAAAAGATTGATATTGAGAATGGGATATCGTTAGAAAAGTAATAAAACTTTACATGCAATTCTATAAACCAAAATAGGCATTCCCATTTGAAAAAATCTGCGATTGAAGTTTCCTTAATTAATCTACTGATTTCTCCAATTACAAAAAGAATTTAAGCTTAACCGTCTGATCTAAAGTAACGCGTTTCATGCTTAATCGTACCTCAAAGTCAAGCCCTTCTAATTTTTATAATCGCTGCGATATTCAATTTTTTTCTGATACCTACTTATACCAAAAATGGTGATTTGCACCTAAACGGTTCTTTTAATGTTCCACGTATGATAGATAAGGTCACACTGGAATCCACCAAGTATGCAATAATATATAGGTGGTTCTACTCAAAAAAATGTAAATTTTATATGAACCAGCCTGTATAAACGTCAAAATTTTAGTGGAAATATTTTTATGTTATAGCCCTCAAGGGTCCTCACCATGATCAAGTGAAAGATTTCTAAAATATGTTTTAGTAAGCCCACAATCTTCCGTCCACTCACTATTGGCCCACCCTGTATAATATGAAAAACACCTTTCCGGTATATACCATATTGAAGTACTGATTTAGAGTTAAAAGAACCTGACGTGTTGGCGAAGGTATGAAGATGAATTCAAACTACCAAAAATACCAAAAATACTATGTGCTCGAGAAAGATGTATAGTGGGTACCACAGAGTTAACATCTATAGAGGGAGTGTAAACAACAAAATGCACAGATCGCTGACCAGCCAACATGTAACGGAAATTTTGACAGCTTGAGGGCATTACCAGTGGCGTGCGACTTTATATTAAAATTGGATGTCCATTAATAGATTCAATTATTACTGTGATGTTACAAACTGATACCAATAAGTTGTATTAGTATTTAGCTATACTTAGAGAGTTACTCTTATTATAATTCCATTGTAACAGTTGATAATTTATTATTGCCATGAAATTATTCCTCAAACTGGAGTGAAGTTACTTCCCAGTTATCCCCATAATATACGCTACTGAATACTAAAACAAAACCTATAGTCACCTATGATAAGAAGTGTTCACCGATTCGTCGCTATTGCAGCAGACTATGCACTTCTTATTTCGTCCCATCATGCAATTATGACAATATTGTTCATAAATAATTTAATTCGCACCACAAATAGTCACAAATTCTGTCAAATATACACTAAAATCACAAAAATCTCGACACACGCAATAACCACAACTACAATGACAGCCACATGACAGCTTAAGGGCACGTCGATTGTAGGTTGCTAGATTTATGACATATTAGAAGTTATTGCGACATTCCGCTATGAAATTTACCATTTTTGAGATCTCATTAAATCAATACAAATTATCTTCACGTAAATCAGTTACCTTGCAAGTATATTGGAATGTATAGTTAAATACCCAGTTAAACACCCAGTTAAATACTTTGTGTTCAAACTGCGGAAACTGCCAGATTTTGAGAAACTGGAAGCGGACGAAGAAGAATGGCAATAGCGCTATAGATGTTGGCTGGCCAATATTCAAATTAGGCTCCCTCTAGAGATGTTAACTCTGTGGTGGGTACAGTGGAAGTTCACTTTTTAATGCAATACATTAGATTTAAAGGTACTAGTCGAGAAATGACAAATTGATATCCATTAGTAATATATATTTTCTCTTCCTCAGGTAACCTAGCATCCTTCATATGCGGAACAACATTCGGCTGGACTTCTCCAGAGATTCCTAAATTAAAGATCCCTGGAGAATCCCCCTTGGAACAGCCGTTAACTTCCTCGGAAGAAGGATGGGTGGGTTCTTTTCTTCCACTAGCTGCAGCTGTAGGTCCTTTTGCTGGAGGCTTCATGGTAGACAGGATAGGCAGAAAAAAGACCCTTCTAGTAGCTACGGTGCCTTTCATAGTAGCGTTTTTCATGAACATTGCACCGGGTAGTGTGAGTTACTTGTATGCGTCCAGGTTCCTGTGCGGTAAGTAGAAAATATTTCACTTTTCACTACCTCTACCTAAACTCGGTCCACCGAAGAAAAAGAGCGCAAAAAAATCATGGTGTTCACGTGCTCTCGATATTTGCGAGACCTGTTTACACGGTAACCACCGACCGTACAGTCAGTCCTTCCTGGAACGACAAATGGACGGTGTTATACAAAAGTGACGTGAGCCACCAATCTGTTGTTTTGAGAAAATTAGTTTTGTATTAAGCTGCCTTCTGAACTGTACTAGATAAAAAACACTTTTATTATAATTTTTTATATTCAAATAAAATTAGGAAAAAAGTACCAAACCAGACGTAAGATCTACTAGCAGGAATGGACCACCTATCTACCCAAATAAGCTGAACTACGCTGAGTTTAACAAAGTAGTTTTTCCTCAATCTATGAATCTGAATCACGACCCCTTCTTCCAAGATGTTTTCAAAATCTTGAGTTTGGGGATTCTTTCAAATGATGTTTATGCAAAAAGTGAATGAGCTTGGAGACCAGCTTAATATTATGACCATCGTAGAATTGTGACCATATGAGTTTCTTAACAGAAGCATGTTTATTTGTATTTACATATTTACGTGAGCAGGAACCAACTTGCTTTTGCGTACTCATCCTAGCTTCATATTCTAATCAAATATTGAAAATACGTCTACCTGGTCTGCCGACGAATATACCTAAAAGGAATACGTTCAACCCAATCTTGTACAGTTTTGATATCATATTTCATCTAGCCACCTATAGTTTTTCAATAATGGTGTATATCCCACATATTTATCCAGCGGAAAAACAGGGCACAAAAAAATGTGATGTTCTTGTTCATGTGTTTTCGATGTTTGGAAAACCTGTTTAGACCACAGTATGTCAGCGGCCATATTATGAGGAGGCGTGGACAAACAGCTGTGTATTTGATTCTCCAAGAAATGTGGCCTGTTCTCCAAATTTGTCGGTACCAGGCGTGCTCTCAAGCATTGGCACTTCCAAGTGGTGTAAGCTTGCCTCTGACCAGGCCACGATAACTCACTCATTGCTCACCTGTTTTCCCGTTTCTCCGCTGGATGGATATTAATGAATTTCTTCATTAGATTATTGGTTTGACAATATGGAAGAGGAACTTGCCCACAGATGTCGCCAAAATGTGAACAGTAGCTTAGGACATTTATGCTCAATGTAGAATGGAACGTCCAGGTTTTGGTATCAAATAAACGATTATAACCAAAATTATGTTAGATTCCTTATGGCACAACGCCATCCACATCGTAAGAGGCGGTCTGCTGTAGTGTAAGCTTGGCTACGGCCAGGCGACAAGAATTCACTCATCTTGCGCGTGATCACTCTTTTTCTTCGCTGGACAGAGAATAATACTAGATAAATTATGCAGAGGGTAGTTCTGAGTCCAAGACAGAGATAGATAATTATTGGATACATACAAGCGTCAACTCGCATATACATTGGTAGATTTCTAATTTTACCCGCTTTGTATGTCGACGATCACAATAAATTAAATGTGTCGCACACATCTTGAAAAAAATAGCAATATATTGGCAATTATGCTATTATTATTTTATAGTGCAAATAGCTATATGATGAATTAGAGAATAGTAAATTGCCCAATTTTTCTTTTAAAATGAATAATTTCGGCGTTTGTCCTTCACAAGGTGTACTTCAAAAAGCTAATTGACCAGAAAGCTCCTATCCTTGTCACCATAAGGTGAACTAGGTGTTGCAATTTTTTTATGGTAGCTCCAGTATGCACTGTCCACTGCTAAAAATCTTGATGTTAGACTTAAACTTTCCGTCACTTCTCTATTCGTAATTGGCCAAATTGACCATGGTCTACCATTGCGGCGAAGGAATGTTCTTTAAAACCCTATTACTTTTGACTTTATAAGAGGGTTGCTCTATACCTCCGTCAATCCACCAGTACGCAGACAGCTGTTTCACGCTCATTAGCGATCATCAGTGCGCCATAGGTCGATTGACGCAAATAGAAAGCATCAATTCTTTCATGTCTACCAGACATATGAAGCTTGTTGTAGCAGGTGACAGAAAGGTTCTGCCGGTGCGCCATCTGGCACCCGAAGGTAACGGCAAACCAAGGAAATCGATGCTGAACAGCAGTAGATTTCTTGGTGGGACGGCACGGCGCGTCCGCTTGGCCACCAGAGATCGCGGGTTCCATATGCTGCTGCATATGAAAGCCGATATACGAGGGTTGCTCTATACCTCCGTCAATCCACCAGTACGCAGACAGCTGTTTCACGCTTATTAGCGATCATCAGTGCGCCATAGGTCGATTGACGGAAATAGAAAGCATCAATTCTTTCATGTCTACCAGACATGTGAAGCATGTTGTAGCAGGTGACAGAAAGGTTCTGCCGGTGCGCCATCTGGTACCCGAAGGTAACGGCAAACCAAGGAAATCGCTGCTGAACAGCAGTAGATTTCTTGGTGGGACGACACGGCGCGTCCGCTTGGCCACCAGAGAGCGCGGGTTCTATATGCTGCTGGGGGTTGCTCTACTTCTGTTCAGCGGCGATTTCCTTGGTTTGCCGTTACCTTCGGGCAGGACCTTTCTGTCGCCTGCTACAATTGACTTTTTTATTTTTGGACATCGGTTGTAGAAAGTTTCGCCTAGCATAGTTTATTACATAACTGCCCTAATTCTGCCACAAAAAAGGCATAGTTGTAACGATTGTCACGTGGAAACTTTAACAAAGCACATCAAAATCTATAATATCAGATATTTTCAGACTTCTAAAAGGTAGTAGAAGATCCGAATATAAGACGACCTTCACCGATCTGGTTAATGGATGAAAAGCATTTTATATTAAATTTAATATGTTAAAAAACATATCGCGAGTGGGTTGGCTGAAAAATTTCAGTCCAGGATATGATTAATTAAATATTAAAAATTAATTTTTTTTAAACATTTCACTGGTTTGGTTAATAGACGTTAGGTTGGCTACGTTTTTCCCGTCCCAACTATAGGGTAGGCAGGTATAAACAGGTACATCAATAATAGTAATTTGCGCCGGTGTGCTGCTACACGCAACTGCTATGCTGCGTCCTTTGTTAATACACGGAATAGTTCGCTCGGACCTCTCTGGCGGACGTATTCACTGGCAGCAATATTTTGATCTTTAAAATTCGACAACCGGAATTCCAGACTGATTTTTTGCAGACAACCCTATATCGACGTGTTTGCAATAAAACTCTCTTTATTTTGATATAAGTTTCATGCATTAGCCACACCGTGCAAATTACTATTATTGATCTACCTGTTTATACCTGCCTACCCTATAGTTGGGACGGGAAAAACATAGCCAACCTAACGTTTGCTTATTCTATGGGCTTCATACTTTCGATTGGTATGTGATTTGTCTATTAACCAAACCAGTGAAATGTTAAAAAAAATTAATTTTTCAATATTTAATTAATCATATCCTGGACTGAAATTTTTCAGCCAACCCACTCGCGATATGTTTTTTAACATATTAAATTTAATATAAAATGCTTTTCATCCATTAACCAGTTCGGTGAAGGTCGTCTTATATTCGGATCTTGGACTAATGCTTTTTTGGCAAAAATTATGAAATTGCAATAACGTCTTTGAAAAGTATTGTTAATTTATATATTTATTTGCATTAGGTCTGGGAGTAGGCAGCATCTTCACTGTAATTCCAATGTATGTTGGGGAGATCGCTGACGATGAAACCAGAGGTCCACTGGGCTCCTTTATGCAGCTCTTCATCGTCATAGGGTTGCTGTTTTCATATGCCCTGGGACCCTATCTTAGCATAAAGCTGTTCAACATTATCCTACTTGCACCACCAGTTGCCTTCATGGTAATTTTCTTCCTATTTATCCCGGAGAGTCCGTACTATCTCATCAAAGCTAAGAATGAAAGTGCTGCTGAAGATGCCTTGGTGAAGCTTAGGGGCAAGAGCAAAGATGCGGTAAGTACTATTAACCGTATGAAATTACTAAACATACACGTAGTTAGCTGGCGTTTGGGAACGTATTCCCCAAACTCATATTAACCCCCCCCCCCCCCCCCCAAACTACGTCTTAGTGCTCTATACCTGCTGTATCGTATGTACAGATCACAAAATTGGTTTCTGTAATAGGCAAGCCAATGTTCGGATGGACCTAAAAAAGTGTAATATGCCGCTAGCTATTTCTTCTACAGGTCAATATATGGACTATTATGAATACAACAAATTTTTAAGTTTTACTAGCCCCACCCCCCAACCGCCCCAATTACACCCCACCCAAAAAAAAATTGAAAATTATCAGGAACCCGTAAAACGCCTAAAAACGAAGTTTGAGCTGTTTTCATATTTTTAGTTTTTTTTATTATTGCTTCACCGCCTCTGACACTATTTTTCCAAAACATACGCTTTTTCCGTCCTCGCTGCGGTAGTAATACTGTGTCAAAATTTCATTAAAATCAATTCAATAATTTTCGCGTTACGCAATATAGAACGATCTAAAACAATACTCGTATGTATACATCTCAAATTCTAAGTCGCTTGGTTTTTATAAGAAGCAAGGCAATGTACGTAAAAAGTGTATTATGCTGCTCATTCAAAGATCAATGGACAACCCATTATGACTACAACAAATTTTTCAGTTTTACAACCCCCCACCCTCCAACCACCCCAAATTTACCCTCACCCAAAAACACGAAAAAAATGATCAGGCGCCTAAAAACAAAGTTTGAGCTGTTTTTATATTTTTTGTTTTTTTTTTATTATTGCCGCGCCGCCACTGACCCGATTTTTTCAAAACATATGCGTTTTCCATCCTCGTCTTGGGAGTAATACTATGTCAAAATTTCATTAAAATCAATTGAACAATTCTCGCGTTACGCGATATCGAATTATATAAAAACAATACTCGTATGTATACATCACAAATTCTAAGTCCCGTGGTTTCTATAATAAGCATGCAACGTTCGGATGGACCTAAAAAAGTGTATCATGCCGCTAGGTTTATCATTCACATATCAATGGACAGCCCATTACGAATACAACAATTTTTTCAGTATTACAACCCGCACCCCCCAACCACCCCAAATTCACCTCCACCCAAGAAAAAGTAGAAAATGATCAGGAACCCCTCAAACGCCTAAAAACGAAGTTTGAGGGATATTTGAAATTTTTCGTTTTTTGCTAATTACTTCGCCCCCGTATAACGATTTTCAAAATTATAGGAACATTATCTACTAAGGCCCGACAGCATAACGCTGCCCAAATTTCATCACAATCTATGCAGCGGTTACTGAGATTACGAGGGTAGAAAAACGCGACAGACCGACAGACCGACAGACCGACAGACCGACACACCGACAGACCGATAGACCGACAGACCGACAGACCGACAGACCGACAGACCGACAGACCGACAGACCGACAGACCGACAGACCGACAGACCGACAGACCGACAGACCGACAGACCGACAGACCGACAGACCGACAGACCGACAGACCGACAGACCGACAGACCGACAGACCGACAGACCGACAGACCGACAGACCGACAGACCGACAGACCGACAGACCGACAGACCGACAGACCGACAGACAGACAGACCGACAGACCGACAGACCGACAGACCGACAGACAGACCGACAGACAGACATACAGACAGATCGACAGACAGACCGACGGAAATGAGTGACGTGGATTTTCGTTATGGACACATCATAAAACGCCCAAAAAGCGTATCATCTCAAAATCGAAAATTTTCGCGATCACAATACTTCCCTCACCTATCAGTGTGGGAAGTAAAATTAGTTTTGGCTGACAGAAAACCGTATCGTAAAAGAGAAAGATGCCTCTATAGGAAATTATAATTATTTGGTAAACTCTTTTTAGGAAAATAAAAAACGTTAATATCTCTCATGCTTAGGTACGTAAAGAAATAGAAGCAATAAAGGCGGTAGTGGCCGAGGCAGAGGCCAACAAAGCAACTTTCTTCGATATCTTCAAGTCGAAAGGCCTGACGATGGCTCTCTTCCTCTCCGTCAGCTTGGTAGCCTGCCAACAGCTGTCCGGCATCAACATCATCCTCTTCTACGCCCAGGACATCTTCACGGACGCCGGCGTCTCCTTGGCTCCGGAGATTTGCACGATCATCATCGGGATCGTTCAAATTGCCGCCAGTGGAGCGACGCCTATCATGGAGAAGAGGTGCGGAAAACGCTTCCTTCTGATGCTGTCTGGAATTGGAATGGGATTGTCACAAGGTAAGATACAGGGTGTCCCAAAAAATAGTGTCAAGCGGAAGTCCAGAGATAGGGCACATCTAGAAGTATCTGAATCACCCCCGTATATGTTATGCAATTTTTTGTAGTTTCCGAGTTATGAATTTTTTTCTTAATTTTGGAGAATTCTCTACCTCGACGACATAAAACTGTTCCAAAAGGAAAATTAAAAGACTTTTCCAAATTATCTTTTTTGGTAATTAATCTCCAAGAATTTACTGTTCACATGTAAAATAATCGGTTGCGTAACTTTGATGAAAGTCATAAAAATTTTAGTGTAAAGTGAAAAATTTACGATCGGATAATTATGACTTAAATCTTCGACTCGCAATTAAAAATCCAAAGAGGTGATTTCATGATTTCTAAGCAGATCTAAAAACTTCTTCAGACTCTCAGCTGTCACACTCATTGAAAAAAAGTAGTACTTAATGGGGCTACTTTCGCTCCAATTAACCTTCAAAGACAAGAGGTGAAGATTTCCTGAAATTAGCGATGTGTTTTTCAATTCATCAATAACTTATGTTAACGCGTTAATAGCAGATTAGTTGTCAGTACCGCAATAATAAACGATAGAAACGTTGCATAAATTAAACATTTATTATTTCTTGCTAAAAAAACACAAGGAGCGCATTCTTCAAAACCGGTTTTTACCTGAACAACAACAAAAAGGGCTAACGCTAACGCAGTAAAGGATGTCGATGTTAGAAAGAGATAGCTATGATATTGTTGTGATGTCTTTTCAAAATGTGTCATTGCTTAGGTTGTTTTCGTGGTCTCTATTCAGTCGTCTGTCTGTCTTTGCGGCTTTAAAACGATGCGCTTTTGTTTGGATTGTTGTTGTCTCTGTTGTCTTGGGTATTCCTACGGACCTTGAGTGCACGACAACTAAATTTAACGATGCTGTTTGCTTCAAGAGACTATGCAACAAATGGATAGATCGTGGTGGACCCACTGAATGGCCGCCACGGTCACCTGACTTAAATCTGATAGAGTTTTTTGTTTGGAACTACTACAAAAAACTAGTTTATGCTGAACAGTGTCGAAACATCAGCGAATTACGCAACAAATTAACACAGGCTGGAGAAACAGTAAAAAACAATCCAAGAGCTTTGTTAATTTAAAAAACAATTTTTTCAGAAGATGTAGATTATGCATCGAACAAGAAGGTAGACATTTTGAAAATTCCTTGTGAAATTTAATAAACTTAGTGAAGAAATTTGATAATTTCTTTTCATTTTAAAATTTCCCACTTACAAGAAAGAAGTCGTACATGTAAAAAAAATCTTGACAAAGTGACACAGGTGGTCATCTATCGATATTCTGGTCGCACTGAATATTTTTTATTGCGGCACTGACAATCATTTGGCTATTAGCGCCCTAAACTTAGTTATGGTTTCATTTAAAGTCCCATCGCTAATTTCAAGAAATCTCCACCCATTGTCGTTGAAGGTCGATTGGAGACAAAGTAGCCCCATTACGTACTCCTTTTTTTAAGATTATGATAGCTGAGAGTCCGAAGAAGTTTTTGGACCTGCATAGAAATAATGAAATCACCTCTTTAGATTTTTAATTGCAAGTCGAAGATCTAAAGTCATAATTAACAGAACGTAAATTTTTCACTTTTCACTATAATTTTCATGACTTTCATCAGATTTACTACGCCGATTCCTTCACGTATGAACAGTAAACTCTTAGAGATTAATTAGCAAAAAAGAGAATTTGGAAAAGCCTTTCAAGTTTTCTTTTGGAACAGTTTTAAGTTGTCGAGGTAGAGAATTCTCTGAAATTCAGAAAAAAAATGCATAACTCGGAAACTACAAAAATTTCATAACATATATGGGGGTGATTCAGATACTTCTAGGTGTGCTCTATCTCTGGACTTCCGCTTGACACTATTTTTTGGGACACCCTGTATAAAGCGAACTTTTAGACTGCGCACATAGCCCTTCTCAACCAGAGAAGCGTAATAGAATGGTGTTATCGGCCATTTCTTTCCCTGGAACGACGTCTGCTTCAAGTCACGAGACCCATCAGCTTGCGCTCAAGAAATAACAGAGGTATTAACATCCGGCATGGAAGCCTATATTCCTCATGTCGTCAAGCATCCCTCCAAAAACAAGAAATGGTTCAATCAGCGTTGTAGAGATGCAGTTAGTTATCTCTAAAAACCAGCATTACAAAGAATGGAGGAAAAATCCAAATGCCGGGAACCACCGCAGTTTTATCGACGCCAGAAACCACTGTAAACGCGTGATTGACAGCAGCAAGGAGGAACACAACCAAAAAATTAAGCACAAGCTCCTCTCATGTCCTAGTTCGTCCAGAACATTCTGGTCTGTAGCTAAGGCTGTTAGAACTTTTCCTATTCGCCAATACCACCCTTGACCAGAGAGGACAAGTCCATCGCTTCTGCTCCTAAAGAAAAAGCAGACATCATGGGGAAGCTCTTCGCAGCCAATTCTACTGTAGACTTTCAAGGAAGTACTCCAACCACCACCATAAGCGTGAACTCGAGAATGGCAGAGGTCAAGTTCCAACATCGAGATGTAAAAAGCATCCTCCAAAAACCAAACACGGATAAAGCTACTGGTCCTGACCAAATTCCAGCCATTGTCCTTAAACGCTGTGCCGTTGAGCTTGCACCTATTCTTTGCAAGCTCTTCAAACTTTCGTATCAACGAGGCGTGTTTCCCGCTTCGTGGAAGATTGGCTGCGTACAACCCATCCCTAAAAAAGGCAAAAAAACTGATCCCACCAATTATAGACCTGTGGCTCTTCTCAGCATCATGTCTAGGGTTATGGAGACTGTCATCAACGCACAACTCCTGAAATACCTGGACAACAATAACATCATAAATGATCGCCAGTATGGTTTCTGTAAGCACAGGTCTACAGGTGACCTCCTTGCCTACGTCACTCACTTGTGGAACAGAGCAATAGACAATCAAGGCGAATCCTGTGCTGTTGCACTTGACATATCAAAAGTTTTCGACAGAGTGTGTCATGAAGGACTTCTGGTCAATCTTGCTGCTTATGAACTACCACCTGGCCTGCGCCAGTGGCTGAATAGCTTTTTGAACAACCGATCTCTGTTTGTTGTAGTCGAGGGCTGTTCATCAGACGTATTTTCAATAAACGCTGGTGTTCCTCAGGGATCTGTCCTATCCCCTACACTGTTTCTGCTGTGCATCAACGAGCTGCTGGAAATAACATCCAATCCAATCTACAGCTTCGCAGATGACAGTACATTAGTGTCGTGCATGGAACCAGGCAAGCCACTATCATCCCAGGAGACGGTACGTCGGCGACAGCAGCATGCCTCACAGATCAACGCAGATATCAAAACAATGTTGTCAAGTGGGGATTAGCAAATAAAGTACAGTTCAACGTACAAAAAACTTAGGCAACAACACTTACAAAGAAGTCTCACGATGGCTTACCAACAATAACATGTCCTGGCACGATCACGTCTTCAGTATTGCTAAAACGGCATCCCAGAAACTTGGAGTTTTGTTCCGCTGTAGGAAGTTGTATACACCAGAGCAACTGCTGCTGCTCTACAAGGCACAGATCCGACCATCGCTGGAGTATTGTTGCCATGTGTGGAGATGCGCTCCGAAGCGCTCTCTAAAGCTTCTGGACACTATCCAGAAAAGGGCAATCAGATTAATCGATACGCCAAACCTCACAAAAGACCTCCACAGCCTGGAATATCGAAGGAGGGTGGCTGACCTATCCCTGTTTTACAGATTCTATCATGGAACAATACTGACGACGTGGTCGTCATATCGAAACTCTGATTTCCTCTTGATTACCTAAAAATCTTAATCAACAACGAAAAATCTTATGTCTTATATGCCTTTTCAGGTGTCCTGGCATACTTCTTCCACTTGAAAGATGGCGGCAGTGACGTTTCAAGCATAGGCTGGATTCCAATCGCCTGTCTGGTAATCTACATCGTCACGTACTGTTTAGGATTCGGTCCTTTGCCCTGGGCCGTCATGGGAGAACTATTTCCAGGCAACATCAAGTCGGCAGCGTCTACAGTCACTGCCTCAGGGTGCTGGGTCCTCGGTTTCTTGCTCACCAAGTACTTCGGGATCGTAGCCAACTTGATCGGGAAGGATGGATCATTTGGATTTTTCGCTGGATGCTGTTTCATGGCTGCTGCGTTCACCTACAAGCTGGTGCCAGAAACCTCTGGGAAGAGTTTCCAGGAGATTCAGGAAATTTTGAATGGCGTCAAACCCAGCAAAAGAAAGAACGACATTAATGAATAGATATGTAAAGATGTGGAAAGTGCTGGTGAATATTCCATGTCATGTCGAGTGCCATGAAAAACAAAATAGAAGCTAGTTTTCCGAACAGGATCGATATAGTGATATTGCCAATTGCCGTCGAGCAGGTAAACTGAGGATATTGAATGTTCAAGCTGCTTAAAACGAATAGTTCCAAATTATTTTCTATTACTACGTTCCAAAATCCCATCAAAGACCTCGTTTTGCTCTGAAGCGTTTCAGTATTCACTCAACATCAAACTGTCAACAAAAATCTGTGTTCCGTTATTGCATTTCCGAGGCCATGGATGTCATCTTTTGCTCGGAAACCAAATTGAGATTTTAGCGACCATTGTGTCAAGACTGTCAAAAGATATATTTCACTTGACAGCTAACAACTTAACATAACCTATTCTGCTTTATTTTTATGCATTGACATTCTAACGGGTACGACTACTCTGACACTCTTACCACGTTCCAAAATCCCATCAAAGACCTCGATTTGCTCTGTGGCGTTCACTCAACATCAAACTGTCAACAAAAATCTATGTTCCATTATTGCATGTCCGAGGCCATCAGGCAACATCAAGTCGGCAGCATCTACAGTCACTGCCTCAGGCTGCTGGGTCCTCGGTTTCTTGCTCACCAAGTACTTCGGGATCGTAGCCAACTTGATCGGAAAGGATGGATCATTTGGATTTTTCGCTGGATGCTGTTTCATGGCGGCGGCATTCACCTACAAGCTGGTACCAGAAACCTCTGGGAAGAGTTTCCAGGAGATTCAGGAAATTTTGAATGGCGTCAAACCCAGCAAAAGAAAGAACGACATTAATGAATAGATATGTAAAGATGTGGAAAGTGCTGGTGAATATTCCATGTCATGTCGAGTGCCATGAAAAACAAAATAGAAGCTAATTTTCCGAACAGGATCGATATAGTGATATTGCCAATTGCCGTCGAGCAGGTAAACTGAGGATATTGAATGTTCAAGCTGCTTAAAACGAATAGTTCCAAATTATTTTCTATTACTACGTTCCAAAATCCCATCAAGGACCTCGATTTGCTCTGTAGCGTTTCAGTATTCACTCAACATCAAACTATCAACAAAAATCTGTGTTCCATTATTGCATATCCGAGGCCGTGGATGTCATCGTTTTGCTCGGAAATCAAATTGAGATTTTAGCGACCTTTGTGTCAAGACTGTCAAAAGATATATTTCACTTGACAGCTAACAACTTAACATAACCTATTCTGCTTTATTTTTATGCATTGACATTCTAACGGGTACGACTACTCTGACACTCTTACCACGTTCCAAAATCCCATCAAAGACCTCGATTTGCTCTGTGGCGTTCACTCAACATCAAACTGTCAACAAAAATCTGTGTTCCATTATTGCATGTCCGAGGCCATCAGGCAACATCAAGTCCGCAGCATCTACAGCCACTGCCTCAGGGTGCTGGGTCCTCGGTTTCTTGCTCACCAAGTACTTCGGGATCGTAGCCAACTTGATCGGAAAGGATGGATCATTTGGATTTTTCGCTGGATGCTGTTTCATGGCGGCGGCATTCACCTACAAGCTGGTACCAGAAACCTCTGGGAAGAGTTTCCAGGAGATTCAGGAAATTTTGAATGGCGTCAAACCCAGCAAAAGAAAGAACGACATTAATGAATAGATATGTAAAGATGTGGAAAGTGCTGGTGAATATTCCATGTCATGTCGAGTGCCATGAAAAACAAAATAGAAGCTAATTTTCCGAACAGGATCGATATAGTGATATTGCCAATTGCCGTCGAGCAGGTAAACTGATGATATTGAATGTTCAAGCTGCTTAAAACGAATAGTTCCAAATTATTTTCTATTACTACGTTCCAAAATCCCATCAAGGACCTCGATTTGCTCTGTAGCGTTTCAGTATTCACTCAACATCAAACTATCAACAAAAATCTGTGTTCCATTATTGCATATCCGAGGCCGTGGATGTCATCGTTTTGCTCGGAAATCAAATTGAGATTTTAGCGACCTTTGTGTCAAGACTGTCAAAAGATATATTTCACTTGACAGCTAACAACTTAACATAACCTATTCTGCTTTATTTTTATGCATTGACATTCTAACGGGTACGACTACTCTGACACTCTTACCACGTTCCAAAATCCCATCAAAGACCTCGATTTGCTCTGTGGCGTTCACTCAACATCAAACTGTCAACAAAAATCTGTGTTCCATTATTGCATGTCCGAGGCCATCAGGCAACATCAAGTCCGCAGCATCTACAGCCACTGCCTCAGGGTGCTGGGTCCTCGGTTTCTTGCTCACCAAGTACTTCGGGATCGTAGCCAACTTGATCGGAAAGGATGGATCATTTGGATTTTTCGCTGGATGCTGTTTCATGGCGGCGGCATTCACCTACAAGCTGGTACCAGAAACCTCTGGGAAGAGTTTCCAGGAGATTCAGGAAATTTTGAATGGCGTCAAACCCAGCAAAAGAAAGAACGACATTAATGAATAGATATGTAAAGATGTGGAAAGTGCTGGTGAATATTCCATGTCATGTCGAGTGCCATGAAAAACAAAATAGAAGCTAATTTTCCGAACAGGATCGATATAGTGATATTGCCAATTGCCGTCGAGCAGGTAAACTGATGATATTGAATGTTCAAGCTGCTTAAAACGAATAGTTCCAAATTATTTTCTATTACTACGTTCCAAAATCCCATCAAGGACCTCGATTTGCTCTGTAGCGTTTCAGTATTCACTCAACATCAAACTATCAACAAAAATCTGTGTTCCATTATTGCATATCCGAGGCCGTGGATGTCATCGTTTTGCTCGGAAATCAAATTGAGATTTTAGCGACCTTTGTGTCAAGACTGTCAAAAGATATATTTCACTTGACAGCTAACAACTTAACATAACCTATTCTGCTTTATTTTTATGCATTGACATTCTAACGGGTACGACTACTCTGACACTCTTACCACGTTCCAAAATCCCATCAAAGACCTCGATTTGCTCTGTGGCGTTCACTCAACATCAAACTGTCAACAAAAATCTGTGTTCCATTATTGCATGTCCGAGGCCATCAGGCAACATCAAGTCCGCAGCATCTACAGCCACTGCCTCAGGGTGCTGGGTCCTCGGTTTCTTGCTCACCAAGTACTTCGGGATCGTAGCCAACTTGATCGGAAAGGATGGATCATTTGGATTTTTCGCTGGATGCTGTTTCATGGCGGCGGCGTTCACCTACAAGCTGGTGCCAGAAACCTCTGGGAAGAGTTTCCAGGAGATTCAGGAGATTTTGAATGGTGTCAAACCCAGCAAAAGAAAGAACGACGTTAATGAATAGATATGTAAAGATGTGGAAAGTGCTGGTGAATATTCCATGTCATGTCGAGTGCCATGAACAACAAAATAGAAGCTAATTTTCCGAACAGGATCGATATAGTGATATTGCCAATTGCCGTCGAGCAGGTAAACTGAGGATGTTGAATGTGCAAGCTGCTTAAAAAGAATAGTTCCAAGTTATTTTCTATTACTACGTTCCAAAATCCCATCAAAGACCTCGATTTGCTCTGTAGCGTTTCAGTATTCACTCAACATCAAACTATCAACAAAAATCTGTGTTCCATTATTGCATATCCGAGGCCATGGATGTCATCGTTTTGCTCGGAAATCAAATTGAGATTTTAGCGACCTTTGTGTCAAGACTGTCAAAAGATATATTTCACTTGACAGCTAACAACTTAACATAACCTAGTCTGCTTTATTTTTATGCATTGACATTCTAACGGGTACGACTACTCTGACACTCTTACTACGTTCCAAAATCCGATCAAAGACCTCGGTTTGCTCTGTAGCGTTTCAGTATTCACTCAACATCAAACTGTCAACAAAAATCTGTGTTCCATTATTGCATGTCCGAGGCCATCAGGCAACATCAAGTCCGCAGCATCTACAGTCACTGCCTCAGGCTGCTGGGTCCTCGGTTTCTTGCTTACCAAGTACTTCGGGATCGTAGCTAACTTGATCGGAAAGGATGGATCATTCGGATTTTTCGCTGGATGCTGTTTCATGGCTGCTGCGTTCACCTACAAGCTGGTAACAGAAACCTCCGGGAAGAGTTTCCAGGAGATTCAGGAGATTTTGAATGGCGTCAAACCCAGCAAAAGAAAGAACGACATTAATGAATAGATATGTAAAGATGTGGAAAGTGCTGGTAAATATGCCATGTCATGTCGAGTGCCATGAGAAACAAAATAGAAGCTAATTTTCCGAACAGGATCGATATAGTGATATCGCCAATTGCCGTCGAGCAGGTAAACTGAGGATACTGAATGTTCAAGCTGCTGGTTTAGTTTAAAAAGAATAGCTCCAAATTATTTTCTATTACTACGTTCCAAAATCCCGTCAAAGACCTCCATTTGCTCTGTGGCGTTTCAGTATTCACTCAACATCAAACAAAAATCTGTGTTCCATTATTACATATCCGAGGCCATGGATGTCATCGTTTTGCTCGGATATCAAATTGAGATTTTAGCGACCTTTGTGTCAAGACTGTCAAAAGATATATTTCACTTGACAGCTAACAACTTGACATAACCTATTCTGCTTTATTTGTATCATGGCCGACTCTACACTAGGCCGGAGCCTTAGATGTGGCAACGTGGCTTAGCTGTCAAATAGTGGCCCTATCGTTTCAGAATAACTATTACATTTTATATGTATTAGAGTTCATCTCGGTTAATAAATTAAGAAAAATACTTTTTAGAACTACTACTACTAATACCACTTACATCTGATGTCTGTTTCATCACAGTCAGACACTACAAAATAAAAATAAACGCAACCTGTTTCCTCTGCCACTTCCACTTCCACTTAAATGAACACTCAATTTACTTTGTAAATTATCACTTGAGCTAGAAAAATTCACTATTAGGTCACTGTGAAGCCATTCTTCCTGGTCTTGATTTCCCTTTCACTATCAAATCCTTTCGTAGGTATGCCCCAGGCCATGCCCAGATGAGTTCTATTAACTGTATTTTTCTGTGATATTTGGGAGGTCCAGAAAACATTATAGGTACCACATTGTGCTTTAAAATAGGTCTTATCCTTTGAAATGTTTGTCATTTATTGTCTTTATCCTTATAAATATAACCAGACCTTCCGAGGAATACCTTTCACCCACTTCTGTTTATGTCCCTTATCGGACGCACAATTGCTAGTGCAACCTGGTACTACACACTTTGCAGGCATCTTTTTATCTTTATGGTTTCATTTGTGCAGGTAAATAAGTAGAAACCCATTCAAAATCACCTTGCAACGTTCTTTTTAATCTGGAATAAGGTGATGTTGGGCCATGGTTTGGTAGTCCTCTACTGGGCTGCAACCTGGTACTACACGCTTTGCAGGCATCATGTTATCTTTATAGTTTCGTTTAGGTAAATAATTAGAAACAAACTAATAATCACCTTCCAACCATATTTTCTGCACCTGGAAGAATACACATGACATAACAACAAATGAAAACACGGCCTGATCTCCAACGTTGCCATATTTCAATGCTCCGGCCTAGTGAGTAGAGACGGCCATGTTTGTATGCATTGAAATTCTACTGCTCTGACACTCTGACTCTGAGAAAACAGCACAGGTTATGTGATATGTCAAAATTGTCAAAAAAAGATCTTTGCTGTTTCATAAATATTCCCACATCCCTAACATCTGGAATCACGTGACTATCCTCGAAAATTCATCTGCTCACTGGATAGATGGGATTTTGGAACGTAGTATATATTTTCCTGCTAATTTTGATGGAAATTGAATACAAAAGGGCTCTGTTGACCAACACTTTAAGCCTTTGCTCTGACCATTAAACAGTTTTCAATATTGACCTTTTTTAGTTTATAAGCATGAACCCAAAAAATATTCACGTAAGATCTTCGTGGTTTTAGCGAAGCGAATCGTAACTGTCATCTGTATAGGTAAGGAAATAAGGCCACCAAATTAAGAGCCCGTCCAGATAAAGCGATTTACGCGCGAGTGGACTCGCGCGTAGTCAATTTATATTGCATCCAGATGTCGCGTTTCACTTGCGTTTCTACGCTGGGAGAGATTTCCTTCCAGTTAAAAACATAGAGTTGGATACAGCAGTTGTGTTGTGGCGTGCATACCAGCGATGGAATCTTCGTAAACAAAGAGAAAGGCGACGATTCAACATGCATCCAATTCTACATGACAGAATGACGCACAGTATGTTTATAGCATTATACCCAAAGCTGAGAGAACACAGTTAAAAGTGTTTCAACTATATCTTTCCAATTCCTACGTTTTATGAGTCTATTGGAATAATCGGATGATTCCATATCCCATATATGGCTACTCTTTTTTCGACTGCGTCAATGAAAAGTTCTGTATCGAAGTTATAACGCTCCATTTTCAAAAACAAATACGTCCACACGCCACGGACTCGCGCGTTGTACTGGACGCAACAATGTCGCCCAAGTATCTCGACTCGCGCGGCGCTCGCGCGTACAACGGGCGAGTCGAGAGTCCCGCGCGTTACAAGCGTTTTACGCGCGAGTAAAACAACGCGCGAGAGCATCTGGACGGGATGTATGTAACTCTAGTATCTCAGCAACGCGCGAATGACTACGCGCGGGTTCACTCGCGCGTAAATCGCTTTATCTGGACGGGCTCTAAGGCTAAACATCTGACACTGACTTCGGCTTTCTACAGGGTGTCCATTTTTTGTGTAATTTTTCGATATCTCGCAAGATATACCTGATAGGAGAAAATGTCTAATACAAAAGTTATTTGGTTGTTCAAGACGCATATCATAAAATTATTTTGAAATATACAGGGTGTTGCAGGAAAGCAGGATAATAATCAATTTGATTTTTTTAAATAGAACTACTATCTTTTTTTAACTTCATTTAGTTTCCATTATTAATATCTATTATCCCTAGCATATTTCTGGAATCGGTTGCGACGTTGCCAAGTTATAATTTATTTTCGGGGAATTTTTATATTTGCAATGTCGCAAGTAAAACGTCCAAATTGATACATTCTTTCAATATTTCTCAATATTATTATGCAGATATCTATTTGAATGTCAAGTGAATATTTTTTTGGATGTGACTGATTATGTGCATCTACTGGAGGTTTTCTGAATTATTTTAAATTATGATAATTTAAAAGTCATTTTACTTTGTTTTTTAAATGTAGCTCCCTGTATGTTGTATTTAAAATCGAAGTATCTACTAACATCCTATCTCGCCCGCAATATGTTTTTTCGACTTTGCGGCGTTGCCAAGTTATCAATTAATCTTCTAAAATAAAAAAGTTTTCTAAATTTCTGCTTTGTTTTTAATATTGGTAAAAATAATATGCATTCATCTCTCAAATATGGATTACAAAGAGTTATTAAATCTGGACTTTATGAAAAAAATTGGTTTTTGTATGCAGTAAAAGGCACTATAAGATAATAAATAAAGTAATTGCCTCAAGAATATAGGAAAAGCTGCTAAATAGCACACATTTAGAAAAAAAATAGGGGGTAAGTTTTAGGGGTTGGAGTAAAAAGAATGTTTCGAAAGCATGAATGAATTAATAAGGACCAGAGGCTATCCAGCACGGAATGGGGCTGGTGCATAGGCCACACGATGGGCCCTTTTGCGCCTCTATCCGCGCTAGTTCCTAAGACCTGCCCTTTTGGCAAAGGCAAGTACATTCTTAGGTCCTATCCGTTTTATCTCTATTGGTTCCAAGGTTCTTGAGCCCAGCATAGTCTGCCTGTGATAACCCAGGGTTTCACAGCGACACAAGATGTGTGCCGAGGATTCTTGCTCTTCACCACACCACCTGCACGTTGGGTCGTTGACCACCCTCCTCACGAAGAAGTAACGCCTGAAGGTGTGGTGACCCGTTAATAGGCCTACTAGCAATCTCAAGTTCTCCTATCCAGAGAGAGACAAAATCATCCTATTCTCTCTGCAGGCCCTGCTAATAGCTCCCGAGTCTGACGGAGATGACCAGAGATGTTGTTCCATCTCAGAGAGTGTTGATTCTGGATCCACTCTCCAGTTGTTTTCCTAATCAAGTTTGCAGACAGTCCTAAGGCTGGTTCCGGGCCCACAAAACTGTTCGAAAGCATGGTATGATAAGTCATTCGACACCCTTGAAAGTCCCACTCGGTTTTCTGTTTTATATTATATTTATTTTATGCTTATGACTGTACGAAAAAAAAAATAGGTTTTTGCATGAAATCAAAGATACTAAAAGATTTTAAATAAAATAAGGACTCATTTTGTGTAGGAAAAACTATTAGGTGCTATTTAAAAAAACAAAGTTGGGGGTGATTCTAAGGGTTGAAGTACAAAAAAATGTTTTGAAAGCCTGGTATGATAGATCCTATAGTACTTTCAAAAATTCCACTCAGTTTTCGTTTGAAAATTTTTTTATTACGTGTCCATGAAAATTTAATTTAGGTATACCCTGTATACATATAGCTTTCAATGTTACTGATGTTTAATGTTTATTATTATTATCCTTGTGCATCAGCTAGCTTTGATAAAACTTACTTGGATGTGCATCTTGAAGGTAATGCAGGTAATAGTCCCAAAAAGATGTGTACATTCCTTTAGGGTGTATGGTTGTAACATCCATGTTAATCAATAGTAAAATGTTGTTACATGTTATAAATTAATGAAGCGAGCAAAATTACTACCAATTGAAAATGACAAATTGTGCTGGCATCCTGAGTGCTTTTTGTTTTTGTCTGTGGTAGGTACCTCTACCATCCATCAGTATTGTACAGGAAATATAACCAAAATTCCCAAAGTTATGCAGCAATATTACAGTTTAAATAGAATTTTTAATATTCGTTCCTTTTCAGTTTATTTCCTTCCCTTATGTAGTATTACGAGGGACTGCTCTATTTATTTATTTTATTGTAGTATTTGTCGTACAATTCCGAACTGAAAGCATAGTCCTAAGGGTAGGCTGATATTTTTATAACTTTTTTAATATGTATAGTTATTAAGAATATTTTATTGGATGTATTATTTTGTAATTTTGTTTTTGTTTTGATCAGTCGATGCAATAAGTATGTTTTGTTTTGTGATAAGATGTGTTATAAATGTATATTATTATTAATAAACGTTTGTTTTGAACATTTTAGTACATCACTTCTCCAAATGCAGGGTGGGGCATAACAAACCAAGTGTTTTTGGTTTGAGTAGTACTCATATATTAGAAAAGGGAGGAGCGCGCGGTTTATTACAATCCATTCCTTGACTCAAACCATTTCACTTTCTTACTTGCCACTTGCCATCATGGAGCGGTAGACGCAAGAACAACGCGTGGCATCATTGGCTCATATTTTTTTGGAGAAAATGAGGTCACCACTACAGTAACATCTGAACGTTACATTCATATGGTGAATACCTTTTTCATACCTGAATTGCAAAGAAGAGGTGTGGATATCAAAGATGTGTGGTTCCAGCAAGATGGGGCCACGGCACACACCGCCAGAGCATCCATGGCTGTTCTTCGCCACCTGTTTCCAAATTTAATTTCGAGGTTTGGTGACATTTCATGACTGCCTCGGTCTCCCGACTTATCAATTTGTGATTTTTTTCTATGGAGGTAACTCAAGTCACGTGTTTAAAAGACCAAACCCCGTACGATAGAGCCAGGGAAGGAAGCGATTCGCCATGAAATCTCTCAAAAATCAACAGAGACATGCTGGAAACAGTGGAGTGGAATTTTCATGAACGGCTGCATCATATGCCAGATGTAATTTTTGCACTTAGATATTTCAAAATGGTATATTATCAGCTATGTTCTACTACCAATATTTTTTTAGCGTAAAAACTAATAATTTTATGATTATTTTAAAAACACTTAATATGCCCCACCCTGTGTAATAACAACATCTGTTCCGAATGCGTCAAATGTGATAATTTGATTCATTTTTTTTTCTTATACAAAAAGATCATCCAAATAATAGTAGCCACCTGCAGCAATGCTTATAAACAGTCAGAGAAAAAGTAAAAAAAGTCAGATCACGAGAGTAATATCACAAGTACTAAATAAATATAAAAAAGCTTAGTTTTGTTGGAACTAATCTGTTCTTTAGATCAAATCGCTCATCTGTTTGCCACTCATTCGCCGTCGTTCTTAAAAAAGGCGCGGATAAAATGCTTAATTTTCAAGATACAGGGTGTCAAAGTTTTACTTTCATTTTCGTTTTTTCTCAATTATTTCGCAATAAAATCAAGAGCGAAACCTATGGTGCATCAATGTAAATATTAAAAAATAGTTTCCGCAATATGTTCTACGTAAAAAAGGTACCTATACTTTGTTTAAGTCGCTACAGGTAAAGTATCTCTTAGAGTGCTGTAAGGTAAGAGGTAACGTAAGACGTAAGTAGATAAACCTGTAGAATCAGATGAGAGGGTTTATAGTCGTATAGTGTATACGAAGTCACTTGGAACAGCAAAAAATGCTTGGGTGGCTTCTCCTTTGTGAAACGCCCCCGGGACCCTGTATACCTGCCGCGCACCGACGATAAACCGAGTGTCGGTGCTGCCGCGTTCACAAAGGAGATGCCGCCCAAGCATTTTTTGCTGTTCCAAGTGACTTCCGATACACTTTAACACGTTACGCTGCAGCGTGTAGGGGAACGGCGCCGCCCACTCGGGGCATGACCCTGAACTACAAGTTTCTCCATATTATCGCTTCTGTGTATGTGTCCGAAGAATGTAAGCATTCTAATCGACACAATGGAGGATAGTCTCTTTGGATTACCGAGCTCATCCAATATGGAAACATTAGTTCGATGGGCGGTATAAGGAATTCTCAGCATTCTCCTCCACGTCCACATTTCAAAAGCGTCTATGCGAGCTCGATCTGCCTTTTTAACTGTCCAAGTTTCCGAGGCATACGAAAATATGGAGAACACAAGAGACTGAACCAGTGACATTTTGGTAGCTTTAGTGATGTTATGGTCACGCCATATTTTAGCAAGCTTTATTGTCATGGCATCACACAGAAGGTACATGACGTCTGCTTGCGATATGGGCTGAACATGAACATAAATAAAACAAAATTTCTAGTTTTTACCAAGAAAAATGATATTCATCCTGACTCGAGGGTATCTAACCAAGTAATAGAGAGAATATATAAATACAAATATCTCGGAATAATTATAAACTGTAATAATGACTCATATGTAGAAATAAAAACAAGGATAGAAATCGCCCGGAATGCCTTCATAAAAATGAAGCAGTTTTTCTGTAACAAGTCTCTGAGCAAGGAACTCAAGATTCGTATGCTGAGATGCTATGTGTTCTCTATCATGTTATATGGTATAGAGGCAGCCACACTAACAGAAACCATGATGAAACGAATAGAAGCTTTTGAAATGTGGCTTTATAGGCGAATATTGGGAATATCGTACATAGATCATGTTACCCACGAGGAAGTTTTAAGACAGCTCTCCAAGACGAAGGAACTGGTCACAGAAATTAAAATAAGAAAATTACAATACCTGGGCCATATAATGAGAGGTGAAAGATATCAAATTCTCCATGTCATTATGCAAGGAAAAATCGATGGCAAACGTAATGTAGGAAGAAGACGCACCTCGTGGCTTCGTAACTTGAGGGAGTGGTATAACTGCTCCACAACACAGTTATTCAGAGCCGCAGTTAATAAAGTGAAAATTGTCATGATGGTCGCCAACCTTCGTAAGAAGATGGCACCCTAAGAAGAAGAAGATTGTCATGGCTACCCGTACCTGTTGAATGCGTCGTCGAATCTCATTCTCACAGCTACCTGAACTGTCGATCAAAGAACCGAGGTACATAAAACTTTGAACTACCTCACAACGGCCTATTGACTTTATTTCTCGATGATTGTCATGTTCTCTATCTACGATAATAACCTTGGTCTTGTTGTAGTTAACACCAAGACCACATGCCGCACTGTGTTGTTCTAAAACGTTCAATAGAGCTACTAGTTCTTCCTGAGAAGCAGCAATAAGGGTTGTATCGTCAGCAAATCTTAAGTTAGATATTTTGCTTCCGCCAATAGTTATACCTCCATTCCAGTTGTCCAATACCTGTCTCATCACAAATTCAGAGTAAATGTTAAATAACATCGGAGATAATACGCATCCCTGACGAACTCCTTTTCTGGTTGCTGTTTGACCAGACAGGTTACCATCAACTCTTACTCGAGCTGAGCTAGACTCATAGAGTTTCTGTATGAGAAATACTGAGTGGTAAGGCACTCCCATGTTTAGGCCTCTTTATGTTATCAAACGCCTTAGAATAGTCCACAAAGCAGATAAAAACGGGAAAATAATGCTCCCTAGCTTTTTCAATAATCTGTCGATCTGTTCACGCGTACCGCATCCTTTTACGAAACCTGCCTGCGCCTGAGAAATCTGCCAGCCAATGAAACCCTCCAAACGAGGCTGTAAAATATATAGTAGAACCTTGCTTGCATGAGAGACTAACGAAAGTAGGCGATAATTGTCTGGATTTGTTGGAGATCCTCTTTTATGAAGTGGAACAGAAATGGATGCGCACCATTCATCTGGCCAAACACCGGAGGACCAGACTCTCTTACAAATATTATATAAATGAGAGAGGCCGTCTTCACCCAAGCATTTTAATGTTTCGCCAGAAATAGCATCAATGCCTGTAGCTTTATTAGTTTTTAAGTTGTTGAGGGCATGTTCCACTTCAGACAAAAGAATAATTAAACATACATGATAAAAACAGTATTTATTAAAAAAAACAATAAATTAATTATCCTACAATGTATAACTTAACACTAAAAGAATCTATCGGTTTAACTCTTCCTGTATCTGAGTTATAGACTTTCCTTTCGTTTCTATCAAAAGAAACCATGTGAAAGGAATTGCTGATGCAGCGCATGCTGAGAAAATCCAAAACGAAGGCCCCATACCAATGTTACCTGAGATCGACTTGAAGAAATATCCTATCAGGAAACCCATAAACCAGCAAATTGCAGCTGTTAGAGTTGAAGCAATGGCCTTTACATTATTTGGGAAAATCTCACCCATCACAGTCCAAGGCAATGGACCAAATCCCACATTATACATTAAAATGTAAGTTATCAGACACACAATGGGCAAAAAGGAGATGCTTTGGACGTCATTTCCCTTATCCTTGAGGAAGCAGTACACGCCAAGTGGTACTTCTGCGACTACCATACCAGCTGCTGAAATAAGTAGCAAAACTTTCCGTCCCAACTTGTCTGAGATTAGAGGTGTGATGAAACTAGTTCCGAATTGTACACCTCCGATTAAAATAGAACAAACTTCAGGCGCCAAGGTACTTCCAGCTTGCTGGAAGATACTCTGCGCATAAAACAAAATGGCGTTTATGCCTGAAAATTGCTGAAAGGCTACCAAGCCTACCGATATGCATAAAGCTTTGATCAAACCTTTAGACTGGAATAAATCCATGAAGCTGCCTTTGCCATCTTCCAGCTGCTTCTTCTGTAAACCAGATATTTCTTCCTGTATGTCTACTCCAGTGCCTCGCAGCCTTTGTAGTACAGCTTTGGCTTCTTCATCTCGGTTTTTGCTTACATAATATGTGGGCGATTCTGGCGCAAAAAAGAAGTACAGAACAAAGAAGGCGCATGGGGCTATCGCCAGTACTATGTTGAAAACCATCACAGAGACATACGGTCCAAGAGAATAAGAAAATAGCAAACCAAAACATAGAAATACGTTCATGGATGAGCTCATAGCTCCTCTGTTGCTGTTATCAGCAATTTCACTCAGGTACATCGGTATTAGTGTGAACACGCCACCAAGTGCTAGACCCATGATGAACCTAGCCACAAGGAAGAGGTAAACGGACTTTCCAAACGCAAGTAAGATGTAGCACAGTGCAAAAGGAGGTGCGGTACTTAGCAAGGTGTACTTCCTTCCGATCTTATCGGCTAGAAATCCGAAAATGAATGGTCCAAAGACAGCACCAAGTGCGAATATTGATGATATCCAAGATTGCTCGTTTTCCGTGGCAGGTTCGTCGAATGGTCGAACATTACTGTCGTTGCTTGCTAGCTTGTCCATTTCTGGTGAGGACCATGTCAGCACTGTTCCGGCCACGAAGCTGGCCAAGTTTCCTGAAAGAAAAACACATTTTTAGCTTATCCACATAGCACTGGATGATATGAGAATATTCTGTTCACATTCACTACAGATATTATGAATATTCGGAAAAAATTCCCTCAGATCTGAAATTTTTTATTTTCATCAAACGAGACTGACACACAAAACCGCGACTGGATTTGTAATCAACAACTTGAAATTATCCGAAATGCGAGGTTTCATCGCAATAGGAAGCCAAATAAAGATTTTCGATTTTTTTAGGTACACCCTCCCGTCCGAGAGATCTGAAATTTTTTATTTTCTTCAAACGAGACTAACACTCAAAACCGAGACTGGATTTGCAATCAGCAACTTGAAATTATCCGAAATGCGAGGTTTCATTTCAATAGGAAGCCAAATAAAGATTTTCGATTTTTTTAGGTGCACCCGCCCGCCCGAGAGATCTGAAATTTTTTATTTTCGTCAAACGAGACTAACACTCAAAACTGAGACTGAATTTGCAATCAGCAACTTGAAATTATCCGAAATGCGAGGTTTCATTTCAATAGGAACCCAAATAAAGATTTTCGATTTTTTTAGGTACACCCTCCCGTCCGAGAGATCTGAAATTTTTTATTTTCTCCAAACGAGACTAACACTCAAAACCGAGACTGGATTTGCAATCAGCAACTTGAAGTTATCCGAAATGCGAGGTTTTATTTCAATAGGAAGCCAAATGAAGATTTTCGATTTTTTTAGGTGCACCCGCCCGCCCGAGAGATCTGAAATTTTTTATTCTCGTCAAACGAGACTAACACTCAAACTGAGACTGGATTTGCAATCAGCAACTTGAAATCATCCGAAATACGAGGTTTCATCTCAATAGGAAGCCAAATAATGATTTTCGATTTTTTTAGGTACACCCGCCCGCCCGAGAGATCTGAAATTTTTTATTTTCATCAAACGAGACTGACACTCAAAACTGCGACTAGATTTGTAATCAACAACTTGAAATTATCCGAAATGCGAGGTTTCATCGCAATAGGAAGCCAAATAAAGATTTTCGATTTTTTTAGGTGTGCCCGCCCGCCCGAGAGACCTGAAATTTTTTATTTTCGTCAAACGAGACTGAGACTCAAAATTGCGACCGGATTTGTAATCAGCACCTTGAAATTATCCTAAATGCTAGGTTTCATTTCAATAGGAAGCCAAATAAAGATTTTCAATTTCTTTAGGTACACCCGCCCGCCCGAGAGATCTGAATTTTTTTATTTTCGTCAAACGAGACTTAGACTCAAAACTGCGACTGGATTTGTAATCAGCACCTTGAAATTATCCGAAATGCGAGGTTTCATTTCAATAGGAAGCCAAATAAAGATTTTCAATTTCTTTAGGTACACCCGCCCGCCCGAGAGATCTGAATTTTTTTATTTTCGTCAAACGAGACTTAGACTCAAAACTGCGACTGGATTTGTAATCAGCACCTTGAAATTATCCGAAATGCGAAGTTTCATTTCAACAGGAAGCCAAATAAAGATTTTCGATTTTTTTAGGTACACCTGCCCGCCCGAGAAATCTAAAATTTTTTATTTTCGTCAAACGAGACTAACACTCAAACTGAGACTGGATTTGCAATCAGCAACTTGAAATCATCCGAAATACGAGGTTTCATCGCAATAGGAAGCCAAATAAAGATTTTCGATTTTTTTAGGTGTGCCCGCCCGCCCGAGAGACCTGAAACTTTTTATTTTCGTCAAACGAGACTAACACTCAAAACTGAGACTGGATTTGTAATCAGCACCTTAAAATTATCCGAAATGCGAGGTTTCATTTCAATAGGAAGCCAAATAAAGATTTTCAATTTCTTTAGGTACACCCGCCCGCCCGAGAGATCTGAATTTTTTTATTTTCGTCAAACGAGACTTAGACTCAAAACTGCGACTGGATTTGTAATCAGCACCTTGAAATTATCCGAAATGCGAAGTTTCATTTCAATAGGAAGCCAAATAAAGATTTTCGATTTTTTTAGGTACACCTGCCCGCCCGAGAAATCTAAAATTTTTTATTTTCGTCAAACGAGACTAACACTCAAACTGAGACTGGATTTGCAATCAGCAACTTGAAATCATCCGAAATACGAGGTTTCATCGCAATAGGAAGCCAAATAAAGATTTTCGATTTTTTTAGGTGTGCCCGCCCGCCCGAGAGACCTGAAACATTTTATTTTCGTCAAACGAGACTAACACTCAAAACTGAGACTGGATTTGTAATCAGCACCTTAAAATTATCCGAAATGCGAGGTTTCATTTCAATAGGAAGCCAAATAAAGATTTTCAATTTCTTTAGGTACACCCGCCCGCCCGAGAGACCTGAAATTTTTTATTTTCGTCAAACGAGACTAACACTCAAAACTGAGACTGGATTTGTAATCAGCACCTTAAAATTATCCGAAATGCGAGGTTTCATTTCAATAGGAAGCCAAATAAAGATTTTCGATTTCTTTAGGTACACCCGCCCGCCCGAGAGATCTAAAATTTTTTATTTTCGTCAAACGAGACTAAAACTCAAAATTGCGACTGGATTTGGTATCAGCAACTTGAGATTATCCGAAATGCAAGGTTTCATCTCAATAGGAAGCCAAATAAAGATTTTCGATTTTTTTTAGGTACACCCGCCCGCCCGAGAGATCTGAATTTTTTTATTTTCGTCAAACGAGACTTAGACTCAAAACTGCGACTGGATTTGTAATCAGCACCTTGAAATTATCAGAAATGCGAAGTTTCATTTCAATAGGAAGCCAAATAAAGATTTTCGATCTTTTTAGGTACACCTGCCCGCCCGAGAAATCTAAAATTTTTTATTTTCGTCAAACGAGAATAACACTCAAAACTGAGACTGTATTTGCAATCAGCAACTTGAAATTATCCGAAATGCGAAGTTTCATTTCAATAGGAAGCCAAATAATGGTTTTCGATTTTTTTTAGGTACACCTGTCCGCCCGAGAAATCTGAAATTTTTATTTTCGTCAAACGAGACTAACACTCAAAGCTGAGACTGGATTTGCAATCAGCAACTTGAAATTATCCGAAATGCGAAGTTTCATTTCAATACAAAGCCAAATAAAAATTTTCGATTTTTTTAGGTACACCTGCCAGCCCGAGAAATCTGAAATTTTTTATTTTCGTCAAACGAGACTAACACTCAAAACTGAGACTGGATTTGCAATCAGCAACTTGAAATTATCCGAAATGCGAGGTTTCATTTCAATAGGAAGCCAAATAAAGATTTTCGATTTTTTTAGGTGCACCCGCCCGCCCGAGAGATCTGAAATTTTTTATTTTCTCCAAACGAGACTAACACTCAAAACCGAGACTGGATTTGCAATCAGCAACTTGAAATTATCCGAAATGCGAGGTTTCATTTCAATAGGAAGCCAAATGAAGATTTTCGATTTTTTTAGGTGCACCCGCCCGCCCGAGAGATCTGAATTTTTTTATTTTCGTCAAACGAGACTAAGACTCAAAACTACGACTGGATTTGCAATCAGCACCTTGAAATTATCCGAAATGCGAGGTTTCATCTCAATAGGAAGCCAAATAAAGATTTTCGATTTTTTTAGGTACACCCGCCCGCCCGAGAGATCTGAAATTTTTATTTTCGTCAGACGAGACTAAAACGCAAAACTGCGACTGGATTTGTAATCAGCACCTTGAAATTATCCGAAATGCGAGGTTTCATTTCAATAGGAAGCCAAATAAAGATTTTCGATTTTTTTAGGTACACCCGCCCGCCCGAGAGATCTGAAATTTTTTATTTTCGTCAAACGAGACTAACACTCAAAACTGCGACTGGATTTGTAATCAGCACCTTGAAATTATCCGAAATGCGAGGTTTCATCTCAATAGGAAGCCATATAAAGATTTTCGATTTTCTTAGGTACACCCTCCCGCCCGAGAGATTTGAAATTTTTTATTTTCGTCAAACGAGACTAAAGCTTAATTCAGATGCATACGATATCCGACAATACGACGGCACGAAACTGTTCCTATTGGTTGAAATATTCAAAACGATGTCAAACCAACATATTTCAACCAATAGGAATAGTTTCGTACCGTCGTATCGTCGGATGTCGTGTGCATCTGAATTTAGCTTAACACTCAAAACTGCGACTGGATTTGCAATCAGCAACTTGAAATTATCCGAAATGCGAGGTTTCATTTCAATAGGAAGCCAAATGAAGATTTTCGATTTTTTTAGGTGCACCCGCCCGCCCGAGAGATCTGAATTTTTTTATTTTCGTCAAACGAGACCAAGACTCAAAACTACGACTGGATTTGCAATCAGCACCTTGAAATTATCCGAAATGCGAGGTTTCATCTCAATAGGAAGCCAAATAAAGATTTTCGATTTTTTTAGGTACACCCGCCCGCCCGAGAGATCTGAAATTTTTATTTTCGTCAGACGAGACTAAAACGCAAAACTGCGACTGGATTTGTAATCAGCACCTTGAAATTATCCGAAATGCGAGGTTTCATTTCAATAGGAAGCCAAATAAAGGTTTTCGATTTTCTTAGGTACACCCTCCCGCCCGAGAGATTTGAAATTTTTTATTTTCGTCAAACGAGACTAACACTCAAAACTGCGACTGGATTTGTAATCAGCACCTTGAAATTATCCGAAATGCGAGGTTTCATCTCAATAGGAAGCCAAATAAAGATTTTCGATTTTTTTAGGTACACCCGCCCGCCCGAGAGATTTGAAATCTTTTATTTTCGTCAAACGAGACTAAGACTCAAAACTACGACTGGATTTGCAATCAGCACCTTGAAATTATCCGAAATGCGAGGTTTCATCTCAATAGGAAGCCAAATAAAGATTTTCGATTTTTTTAGGTACACCCGCCCGCCCGAGAGATCTGAAATTTTTTATTTTCGTCAGACGAGACTAACACTCAAAACTGCGACTGGATTTGTAATCAGCACCTTGAAATTATCCGAAATGCGAGGTTTCATCTCAATAGGAAGCCATATAAAGATTTTCGATTTTCTTAGGTACACCCTCCCGCCCGAGAGATTTGAAATTTTTTATTTTCGTCAAACGAGACTAAAGCTTAATTCAGATGCATACGACATCCGACAATACGACGGCACGAAACTGTTCCTATTGGTTGAAATATTCAAAATGATGTCAAACCAACATATTTCAACCAATAGGAATAGTTTCGTACCGTCGTATCGTCGGATGTCGTGTGCATCTGAATTTAGCTTAACACTCAAAACTGCGACTGGATTTGTAATCAGCACCTTGAAATTATCCGAAATGCGAGGTTTCATCTCAATAGGAAGCCATATAAAGATTTTCGATTTTTTTAGGTGTGCCCGCCCGAGAGATCTGAAATTTTTTATTTTCGTCAAACGAGACTAACACTCAAAACTGCGCCTGGATTTGCAATCAGCAACTTGAAATTATCCGAAATGCGAGGTTTCATTGCAATAGGAAGCCAAATAAAGATTTTCGATTTTTTTAGGTACACCCGCCCGCCCGAGAAATTGAAATTTTTTATTTTCGTCAGACGAGACTTAGGGGTTCCTGATCATTTTCTACTTTTTCTTGGGTGGGGGTGCAATTGGGGTGGTTGAGGGTGGGGGGTTGTGAATCTCAAAAATGTGTTGTACTCATAATAGGCTATCCATTGACTTGTAAAAGAGAGACCTAACGGCATAACAACCTTTTTTAGGTCCATCCGTAGCTCTTGAATTAATCACTTTAGACCCCAAGTGTGCTAGTTTGTTGGAATTGTTATATCGCGAGGGACACAAAAAGTCACAAATATACAGGGTGGCCCATTAAAATTTTTGAATCGGACGTCACGTGACCAAAAACAAATACCTCGTTGGGTGCCACAACAATAGGAAAAGGTACTATATTTGCTCTAATTTACACCTCCAAAATTATAATTCCCTACTACTGCCCATTTCCGATATATTGCTTGTCTTAATCGTCGTGGGTATGTAGTAAGGTTGATTATTTTTTTTTGTTTGTTTATTGATCATATAACATTGTAATGACGAATGTCCAAGCTTTATACGTAATTACTAGCCGTGAAAAGTTGCTTAAAGCTGTTGGTTCTGACGTATATCTTGTAATATGCCGGATGGTTTAGTTGTAAGACTCCCATTCACGCTTAAAGAGAGTGTCCACCATTTGTCACGTTGGAAGTACATTAATAGCTAACATAATGTCTTCGGATGCATTAGACATCACTACACTTGCCTGCAAATTTTCAGCAATATCACTCTTTCCGTTCCAAAGTTATTTGCTTGGTTCCATACTTTATCCCAACCCTGTATAATATTTCATATGCCAATCGTTTTCCCTTGCTGTTTTCTGTCTCCACATTTCACTAAGTAACGGCCATTTTATCACCTGTTCAACGTACAAAAAACTCAGGCAACAACACTTACAAAGAAGTCTCACGATGGCTTACCAACCGTGGAAATGGAGGGTCACCCCATAGTCGAATCACCTTCCGTCAAGCTTTTGGGAATCAACATTAACAATAACATGTCCTGGCACGACCACGTCGTCAGTATTGCTAAAACAGCATCCCAGAAGCTTGGAGTTTTGTTCCGCTGTAGAAAGTTGTATACACCAGAGCAACTGCTGCTGCTCTACAAGGCACAGATCCGACCATCGCTGGAGTATTGCTCTCATGTGTGGGGATGCGCTCCGAAGCACTCTCTAAAGCTTCTGGACACTATCCAGAAAAGAGCGATTAGACTAATCGATACGCCTAACCTCACAAAGGACCTCCACAGCCTGGAATATCGAAGGAGGGTGGCTGACCTACCCCTGTTTTACAGATTCTATCACGGAAGATGTTCGAGTGAGCTCTCTCAGATAATAACACCACAGGCCGTCTGAACCAGGAACACTAGAGAAGCTCTGCGAGCTCATCCTTACCAGGTCGAGGTCCTTACTCCCCGAACCAGTCTGCTCCAGCATTCTTTCTTCTGGAGAACTTCGACGCTGTGGAATCAGCTGCCGTGGAATTTGTTTCCCGACGGCTACAACCTGCAGCGTTTCAAATCTAATGTGAAGCGATACTTATCCTCGCCATAGGCTTTCAGCCTTTGCGGGAGGACGACCATAAAAAAAATTATCACCTGTTAGACCAGGAAGGTCTTTATTTAAGAAAATCTAGATCATAAAATGTGTGTTTTCAAACCACGGATTTAATAATACCTACGGGTTTTAAAATTTCAAGATGTAAATAGTGTTTTCTGTGTGTTTGTAATTTACAATTATATGCTGTTTGTTTCCTGACCTGTTAGTGGAAGACGCCATGATAGCATAGTTTTTAAAAAAATTTATGGAAAAATTGTGACGATTATTTAGCTGCATTAAGAAGTCGTTTGCACTCAATGTGATTGCTGTTTTTTAAACTGGCAAACCTCAACGTTGTGAGTATATCTATTTATATATCTATAATTTATTATATATTTAGAAACTAAATTCTTTTTTCTTCTAACTATGTAGAAAGCCCTGAAGATGGCAATAAATATTGCCGAAAGCTTGGCTGTTAGCACCAGAGTCTCCTCCATGCTGTGACCCAGTCTCTTTTTTCAAAATGTTGGCCACAACCCCAAGATTTTCTCATCTAAATATGGTTATATCGGTATGTGGTTGTTTTATTCTTATTATTAACATGTTTGGGGTATAAAAGCCCACCCCTCTAGCTAGCTATCGCCTGCTCATCATCTCTGTTAGTACCAGCAATAAGTATCAAAGGCTTAAAACGTGCGGTAGATCAACAAAAAAGTGTAACAGCAACAAAAAAAATAAATAGAAATGTACTCACCCAAACCTGCACTTAAATAAACCTGAGCCATATTGGAATGTAACAATAAAGATATTTGGATAACTCGGTAGTCATGCACTGCGTTTGGTACGTGCTCTGGCGAAAAGTGTGAAATTTTACAAGTACATTGAAGTTACGACGGAATACATATTGTGCGAATCTTATCAATATCTGCCGCTCAATTGATTTTCGGAATAAAACAAAAATTGTTTCAAATCGTATACGATACTAGCCGTGATTATATATGATAGTAATTTAAGTATTTTTCTATTCGATATGCAATACTGTGATTGGAATTTTCCCATGGATGGATTGGAAAAATGTCTAGCTTGCATTTTTTTACTCGGATGGCAGTACATATTGTTAACTTGGGTTACTGGAGGTTAATGATTTGCATAAAACACAAATCGATGACGAAGTAACTTCAGAAAAAGGGAACGATAATAGGGTATATTTCTTTGAACGAACTTTTATTTAAGTGTAAACCATCTTAACCACAGTAGAGTCATCTTAACAAAGGCTGGTCCTGTTGTTTGCGGTGGCCCATGTATGCATACTGTATGAGTACACCATTTTTTTGTTAATTCTCTTTGACCTTAGAGATGCTACCGCCGTTGTTTTTGGTTAGACTTTGTTTGTTGTGAGTAATTTTTATAATCTTGTCCCTTTAGTTTAGTTCGTGTGTATTTTTCTACTAAGTTAGTTGCTTTCTTCTACCTGAATAGATTTTAGTTTATATTTCATGGCCTGCTACGTTGCTTATAGGTAGGAAAATTGAAAAACGCCGATTTGTTTGAAAATTTAAAATTTAATGAAAACTACCAGAGATTGATATTCACAACCTTATATCATTAGAAAGGTTATCGAATTCTACGTTTAACCGTATAAAAAAAATTAGGCATTCCCATTTGAAAAAATCAAGTTAGCGCTGATCGAAGTTTCCTTAATTAATCGACCGATTTCTCCAAGCATAAACGTAACTTAAATTTTAAAGTCTCATCAAAGCTGACGCATTTTATGCTTAGTAATACAGCAAAGTCACAGCCTTCCAAATTTTATAATCTCTGCGATATTCAATTTTTTCCTGATATCTACTTATACAGAAAATGGTGATTTACACCTAAACGGTTCGCTTTAAGTCCCATGTATGATACATAAAGTCACACTAGAATTCACCAAGTAATCCGAATATGCAATAATATACGGGGTGTTCCATTTAAAAAAAACATAACTTTGATACATTTCGTGTTTTTGGGACACCCTGTATAGCATGAACATATTTTTAAAATGTAGCCTTTATGGATCTCTATCCATCCGAAATTATTATTTTCTTTTTTATCAAATACTTTAGCCATAATTATCCGTGTCGGATAACGTGAATAACCCTGTATAGCTGTTTATTACCTAGGTGCAACCATTTCTGGACACAATTTAAAAGTTGTGAGCTTCCCAATGGATGTCGATAAAGTAATTGGGGGTTTATTGCTCGATTTTTGATCCCCATTTTCACTAGACTTCCACTCTAATTATTTTTGAAATTGAGGTTTATTATTCATTATACTTTTTTTATTTTGTAGGGTTATATTACTTGAATACACAAAAATAAACATTGTAATTAATATAAGCAAACAGTTCAAAACAGTTCAATTCATAATATATCTTCAGATATAAGAAGGACATGTAAGAAAAAATAAGAGATAAAATGTTGTAGTATTAAAAGAGTTGTTTGTCTCTGGAAAGTCCACCACTTATTGGCGAAAATTATTTAGCTGTAATAAATCGTCCATGATATATGATCACACAAAGCAAAAGTTTCGATTCTTAACAAACGATGACCTTATAAATGATTGACTTACGACAGCTCTCCGCTGGATATTTTAATGCTAAGGTCATGAGACAACTTCTTAATTAATCTCATTGAATAAGTCAAATACTAGGTATTTCCGAAATTGTAATTGACTATCTTCAAATTTGTAATTTGTAGAGGCCAGCTGAAAGTAATGAGCATGTCTATCGTCTCCAGAAAATATCAGGACGGATGTATCAGTAAAAATTGAAAGATCAAGCGACTTAACTGAAGGAAGTTTGATCTCAATTTTTCGAGCAACTTCGTCGAACCTCATTACACACAAAATGAGGTTCGACGAAGTTGCGAAGAAAAATTGAAAGATCAAGCGACTTACCTGAAGGAAGTTTGATCTCAATTTTTCGAGCAACTTCGTCGAACCTTATTTTGTTTGTAATGAGGTTCGACGAAGTTGCGAAGAAAAATGTCATTTATGCACCTGAATGTATCTGAGAACAAATAGAAAAGTCTATAATAAACAAAGACCTCAATAAACCCATAAATCCTTGCATCAATCATATCAAATATTTACAATGAACTAATTCCACATCTATCTTTCCTTTTTTTCATTAGCTTAAATTATGAAAAGGTTTATCTGGTCATGCAATCGCATAAATATATTGATTTTCATATGAATTTGTTAAAGTGAATACACAAATGGTTCCAACAAATAATAATGATTGCTCCATAAATACTAACTGCATTATAGCTATCGTAATATGCATCCTTCAACTGACCTTTCCGAAATATTTATCGGTGATGCGATGTTTGAAAAAATGGGTACTGATTAAATAGAACTTGCAAATATAGCGATCTATCTGACCGATAATAATTGGAACTAAACAATTTACTTTCTGAAAATCGGAAAATCATGCTGTGGAGTGGATATGGTGTTAATTAAGTATGTTAACAAACTGTAACCACGAATAGTACTCCGAAAAATAGAAAGAAAATGTCATATGAACATGGGTCCGGAAATGCTTCCTAAGGGAGCTACGCTCCTTTGCAGCGGGCACCCTGAAGACGGTTTTCCCTCGATATTCTCGAAACCATTCATTACAAAATTACGAAATTAGGTACGATGGGTAAACTTTTGATGCTGATTCTGATTCTGAATTCAGAATTTCATAATTTTAATCAGAGGCGTATTACACGGGAGGAGTTAAGGGTAAAAATAACCCCATCTTCTAAATGGTAATTTTTTTGACATTTTGATTTTAGAATATGGTATTTCAGAAATTCTACGTTCTTCTAAATGGTCTCTTGGTACATCTCGATAGGGCTAACCGTTTTCGAGCAAAATTACCCTAAATACGTTAATCAATGGTATAACATAACATGACCACTGATGAACTAACTGTGTTTCCGCGTACAAACTATTGCTCAAATCCAATTCCTCAAACTAATCTGAACAGCGAGATTAAATCTCACCAATTTGAAGGAATAGATCATTATACAGGGTGGGCCAATAGTGCGTGGACGGAAGATTGTGGGCTTACCAAAATAAATTTTAGAAACCTGTCACTTGATCATGATAGACAACCTTGAGGGCTATAACATAAAAACAATTTCATTTAAATTTTGGCGTTTATACAGGGTGATTCATATCAAACTTACATTATTTAGAATGGAACCCTCTATATAATATTGCATATTTGGATTCCTTGATCAATTCCAGTGTGACTTTATCTATCACACATGGAACTTTAAACGAACCGTTTAGGCACAAATCACCATTTTTGGTACAAGTAGGTGTCAGAAAAAAATTGAATATCGCAGCGATTATAAAACTTAGAAGGCCGTGGCTTTGCGGTACGACTAAGCATGAAGTGCGGCACCTTAGGTCAAGCGACTAAATTTGAATTTCTTTTTGTACTTTGAGTGATCAGTAGATTAATTGAGGAAACTCCAATCACAGATAACTTGATTTTTTCAAAAGGGAATCCCCTTTTTGGTTCAAAGAATCAAATGTAAAATTTTATTAGCTTTCTAACTATAGCATTCTCGATATCAATATTCTATGTTTTTCATTTTATTCCAGATTTTCAGTCAAATCGGTGTTTTTCAATTTTCCTGCGTGTAAGCAACCTAGCAGACCATGAAAAATTAACAAAAGCCCGTTAGTATGGAAGAAACCAACTAACTTAGTAGAAAGATGCAAGCTAACTAGAGTAATGAGGCAAGATTATGAAAATTCCTTACAACATATTAGCTCTAACCGGATATAACAGCGGCATCTAATGCCAATGAGTAGCTGAGATATGACAGAAGTATTTTGTTTTTTTTTTTTGACAGCCTACTAGCTATTGAGGTCTACTAGAGCTTCACAATTTTCCAAAACGATTAAAAATTTTGAAACAAAAGGAAAACTGCCAGCGATTTTTGCTTACGGTCTAATATGTTTAGAATGGAATTTCACATTTATTGGAATACAAAAATTAGTCATTTTCGTTAGTTAAGCCAAAATTGAAGATATCTCTAACTGGAGCATTCTGAACATCTATTGAAATAATTGCTAGAATTTTTTAATCACACTATGTTGTAATTGTGTTTATTTCATGTAGTTTTCTACAAACTAGATTATGTTTTACAATTCAAACACACTGCAATTCAAGTTTCATTTTCCGCGATTTTGCTATAAGTAGAAGTACCTACTGAAGAATTTGAAGGGTTCCGGTCAGACGTATAATTACTTTTGACTTACAGAAATGGCAACTTTTTTATAGCATTAAATGTGAAAATTTATTCAGAAGACGTAGATATTCTACTGCCAGCAACAATCACTACCTAGTAGTTTTCCTTTGATTAAATATTTTTTTACTGACTTCGGAAATTGGCTAATAGCTGATAGGCTGTGAAAAATGAGCGTTCTTGTTACCGCTATTGTTTCTGGTTAGAGCTAATATGTTGTAAGGAATTTTCATAATCTTGCCTCGTTACTCGAGTTAGTTTGCATCTTTCTACTAAGTTAGTTTGTTTATTTCATAGTCGTACCGCAAAGTCACGGCCTTCTAAGTTTTATAATCGCTGCGATATTCAATTTTATTCAAATACCTACTTATATCAAAAATGTTGATTTGCGCCTAAACAGTTCCTTCAAAATTCCATGTGTGGTACATAAAGTCACACTAGAATTGACCAAGGAATCCAAATATGCAATGATATATATATAATAAAAATATAAGTTTCATATGAATCACGCTGTATAAACGTCAAAATTTAAGTGAAAATATTTTTACGTTATAGCCCTCAAGAGTCTCTACCATGATCAAAGGACAGATTTTTTAAAATGTTTTTAGTAAGCCCACAATCTTCCGTCCACGCACTATTGGCCCACCCTGTAGTTCCTTCATTCTCTGCTTATTTTTATACTATTAAATGAAAATTGTGCGATAATCTCTAGTTTTATCGAACAAATCAGAGATATAATATGTGATATACTCAAAGTAACAGCGCTACTGATTGTGCACATAATCTAATCAATAGGATTCTTTTCAATGATAATCCGCAAACACTCATCAATACTTGAAAAATTCCAAATATTCGTTTGTGCAGCTATCTGATAGTATAATTAATCTTTATATCACATAATCAGGTGTGGACTCAGGACAACGAAAGCTATTGCTAGTGTGAAGTTCCTGTTCCAGGACTCGGACACAGCATATTCATAATAAAACACACTTGCGTCTACACCATTACACGTATTGGGTCGATTGTGACCTATGTACCTCAGCACCCGATTGTAGCCTATCTAAAAATTTTTTGCTGAAACTGTACAAGAACACAAGTTGAATATGCCAGTTTTCGTCATTTTTCGATACACTCCTCCGAAATATATTTACACTCGACCTAAACTTATTGGAACTAGTAGGTCACAATTCGCAAGCGAATGTATTAGGTCACAGATCATGAGAGTATCATGCCATTATTCTTGAGTGTATTAGTCCACAATCTAGGAGTATTAGGTTACAATTTTTGGGCTATTCTTGAACGTATCTGATCACAATTGGTTGTAGGTATATTATGCCGCAATTTCCAAAAATCTTTAATCCCATCCGCCTACGTAGTAACAAGGTGTCAGAGTTACAGTCTAGTCAATTTGGTAATTACCAGATCATCAAACGTCATAATAAAGGAGACATCAGGTTTTAAAGCGCCATTTGAAAGAGGGGTATAGACGAAAAGAGTAGTATCTCATTTCGAAAACTTTTCAAATAATAATATTTCCCTCCAACGTATTAAACCAATCATAGGCATTACTATTTTTCTTATTATAACAAAAGAGTTGGATGAAGTATTGAAATTGGTTGGTTTTTTAAATATTTTTGTAATGTAATTCTTCACATGATATTTGATATCCTTCGGCGAACGATTTTTGAGCCCACTGTTGATACTGATACACTCCTCACATTTTTCTTTTCCTGGTATTGTCATTTTTTTATATCTGCTTTAAAAAATGTCAGCACGGCTTCGGTTTCTTCCGCAGTCCATTTGTTTTTTACTTCCCACACCGATAGGTGAGGGGAGTATTATTGTGATCGCGAAAATTTTCGATTTTGAGATAAAATACTTTTTGGGCGTTTTATGATGTCTACATAACGAAAATTCACGTCACTCATTTCAGTCGGTCTGTCTGTCTATCTGTCGGTCTGTCTGTCTGTCTGTCTGTCGCTTTTTTCTACCCTCGTAATCTCAGTAACCGCTGCATAGATTTTGATGAAATTTGGGCAGCGATATGTTGTAGGGTCTTAGTAGATAATGTTGCTACAACTTTGAAAATCGGTGCATGGGCAGCGGAGTAATTAGCAAAAAACGAAAAATTTCAAATATGCCTCAAACTTTGTTTTTAAGCATTTTAGGCGTTCCTGATCATTTTCTACTTTTTCTTGGGTGGGGGTGAAATTGGGGTGGTTCGGGGGTGGGGGAATGTAAGGTTGAAAATTTTTTTGTAATCATAATAGTCTGTCCACTGACAAGAGAGAGAAAGTCCTAGCGGTACAATACACTTTTTTACGTCCATCCGAACATTGCCTTGTGTATTACAGGAACCAAGGGACTTGGAGAATTTTCCGATGTATACATACGAGTATTGCTTTAGATCTTTCTGTATTTTATAATGAGGAAATTACCGAATTGACGTTAATGAAATTTCGGCACAGTATTACTACTTTGGCAAGGATGGAAAACGCGTCTGATTTTTAGAAATCGTCTCAGTGGCGGCGCAACAATATTAAAAAGACTAAAAATATGAAAACAGCTCAAACTTCGTTTTTAGGTGTTTTAGGGATTCCTGATCATTTTCTACTTTTTTGGGATGATTAAGGGGTGGGGGGTTGTAAAACTGAAATTTTTTTATATTCATAATAGGCTGCCCGTTGACCTGTGAAACAAAGCCCTAGCGGCATAATTCACGTTTTAGGTCCATCCGAACATTCCCTTGCATATTACAGAAACCAAGGGACTTAAACTTTCTGATGCATACAAAATACATACGGGTATTACTTTGGATCGTTCGGTATTGTGTACGTGGAAACTTTTGAGAAGACAAAACGAAAAGAGAATAGGACCAGGTCTACGAAACTTGTCAAAGCATGAAACTGCCTATTGTTGCAATATTCCATGAGCTAAGCATAGATTTAGATTATGTATTTCATCATGTACAAATAGACAAAATCAGTGACCCTTGTCTCGCTGGAAGTAATGTTCATAATCTAAAAACAACCGTATAAGCACAGTGTCTGTTTAAACCACTATAGGGTCTCCAGTTAGTGTGTAATTCTTCGATATTTCGCAAGGTATACCGGATAGAAGAAAATGTCAAATACAAAAGTTATTTGGTTAAGGCGCATATTCTAAAAATATTTTGAGATATACAGGTTGTTGCGGGAAAATAGGAGAGTGATCAACTTGATTTTTTTATATGGAACTATAACTTTTTCTTAAACTCTTCTAGTTTCCATCATTGACCTCTATTCAACCCTAAAATGTTTTTTGGATCGGTTGCGATGAAGTTATAATTTGTTTTCTATTAATTTCCGGATTTGCAAGGTCGCACGTAATACGTCCAAATTGATATACTCTTTTAACTTTTCTCGATAATATTATACAGCGAGTTATCTGAATATTAAGTGGATACTATTTTGGATGTTACCAGCAATTTGTATCTAAAGGGTGTTTTTGGCAGAATTTTAAATTACGGCAATTTGAAGGTCATTTTACTTTGTTTTTTTAAACGTACATAACACCCTGTATATTTTATTTTAAATAGAAATGTCTACTAATACCCTATCTCGCCTTGTAATTTTTTTTTTTGCGTTTGCGACGTTGCCAAGTTATAAATTATTTTTCCAAATTCTTAAACAAATATCCCCGATTTTAATTTATTATAAATAGAATCCTCTGCTTATTTTTATTGCAATGATTTGCACATGTCGAACTTAGTAAGATGTCACAATTTCAAAATGTTGTTTCAGTTAATTATTGAGATACGGCAACACCTCTTTTTCAGTAAACTGTACCGGAACGCTTAAATATTTCCAAAACTGCCACAGCCGGAACGGTGAAATTCAATACTTGGGGGTTTTTGAACATACAGAATGTCAGATTTACCAATTTTACGTCATAATTTTGAATGGAATGCCCTATTTATAAAGTCAGGATAAAAGCTTCACACACTGTGCCTCCGCAAGACTACGGAATTGTGACCTAATACACAGGAAAATACTGACCTAGCGCCCATGCGCATCAGATAATTGTGGTCTATTGCATTTAAGTTGTGAATACTGTTTGGCGCTTACTGAAAATCCAACGCAACATATCACTTTTTTAACTTTTCTAGTAAACTTTCGCATGATTTTTGACTTTCCACAACGAAAGGTAGCTGGACAGTATTGTACCCGCGATCACTTTCGATTTTGAGATTATATGATTTATGGCCGTTTCATGGTGACAACATGATGTAAAACTATGGCATTGTCAAAGGCTGTCTGTCTGTCGGTCTCTCTGTGTTCTCCTATCCGCTTAGTCTTATTAACGGCTGCACAGATTTTGATATGTCTGGAAAGCGATATGATATCGGGTCATAGTAGTACGATAAGTTTAAGAATGTTTTACCGGAGAATAGTAATTAATGAAAAAAAGTATTTTTGGAACACGATCGAACCTTAGAGGTCTGATTGTTTTGATTTGTCTGGGGGAGGGAGTAGCAAATAGAGTGAGGATGTGGAGGAACTGATTTTTTTGTGTTCATTGAATATTTCTTGTCACTGGATGAATATTTGATAATGGTTACATACTGTACGTTTCAAACTTAGGTGCATATTCGCCTTTAATATATGCAAAACGAAACGCTGCGCACTTCTTACAACATATCGCAATTCTTGTAGAACCATATATACAGGGTAATCAACTTATATTCCAAAGTTTGGTCCCTTCGTTATCATCATACAAGAAAAACTTTCGGATAAAAGTTATAGGTAAAACTAAGGTCTACATTTTAAGATTATTTTGTAACATACAGGGCGTTTCATAAAGGCACTGCATACCAAAGTTATGTTTTTTATGGAACACCCTGTATATTACCCCAATTTTTGGATTGCGCTCGTTTTCCCTATTCCGGCAATATAGGGTTTTATGAGGTTATACAGGGTATTTTCAGAGATATGGCCACTTTTATGTGAAAATCAAAATCACAATTGACAATTCACAAATAAAAAGCAGAAGTCAATTTCAATAATTATCTGAAAATAAAACTACAGAATCTTTAACCAGACTATATTTGTAATTACAAGAAGGTTCATGTGTGAACGTTCAAAAACGGGTGTTTAAGAGGTCTGACTGTTTCAATTTTCAAATTTTTCGAGGAAAGGGAGTGAAATTGGGTAGCTAATAGAGTGGGTATGTGGAAGTACTAAATTTTTTTGTGTTCATTCAATATTTCTTATTACTCGATGAATATTTTTGATCCTGGTTATATACTGTACGTTTCAAACTTAGGTGAATATTTACCTCCAATATATGCGGCGGGACAATGGGGTGCGCAATTATACAGTAATAATTCTTACAACGCGTCACAATTCTGGTGCAACCATATGAATAACTTGGAAACTAGTTGCTTGATACTAACGGAATTATGATATCTTCTCATCGTGACTGTGACAACATTTTACTTCCCGCACCGATAGATGAGGGGAGTATTGTGATCGCGAAAATTTTCGATTTTGAGATAATGCACTTTTTGGGCGTTTTATGATGTCTAGATAACGAAAATCCACGTCACTCATTTCCGTCGGTCTGTCTGTCTGTCTGTCGCTTTCTTCTAGCCTCGTAATCTCAGCAACCGCTGCATGGATTGTGATGAAATTTGGGTAGCGGTATGCTGTGGGATCATAGTAGGTAATGTTCCTATAATTTTGCATAGGCGGCGGAGTAATTGGCAAAAAACAAAAAAAATTAAATATTGCTGAAACTTCATTTTTAGGCGTTTTAGGGGTCCCTGATTATTTTCTACTTTTTTTTGGGTGGGGGTGAAATTGGGGTGGTTGGGGGGTGGGGGGTTGTAAAATTGAAAAGTTTGTTGGTTTCATAATAGACTGTCCACTGACATGTGAAAGAAGACCTGGCGACATAAATAACTATTTTAGGTCCATCCGAACATTGCCTTGCCTATTACAGAAAGCAAAGGACTTTTTTTTCTGATGTAAACATACGAGAGTATTGCTTTAGATTGTTCTATATTGTGTAACCAGGAAACTGTTGGATTGATTTTAGTGAAATTTTGACACAGTATTACTACCGTGGCGAAGATAGAAAACGCGTATTGTTTTTCTAAGTCGTGCCAGTGGCGGCGCAGAAATAATAGAAAAACTAAAAATATAAAAACAGCTCAAACTTCGTTTTTAAGCGTTTTAAAGGTTCCTGATTATGCGTTTTTTCGGGTGGGGGTGAAATTGGGGTGGTTGGGGGGTTGGGGGTTGAAAAATTAAAAATTTTTTTGTACTCATAATAGGCTGTTCACTAACCTGTGAAGGATAATCTAGCGACACAAATCACCTTTTTAGGTCCATCCAAACATTGCCTAGCCTATTATGGAAACTAAGGGACTTTATTGATTTTATTGGTTTAAATCGTTTTGTTTTGTAACGTGGACACTATTAAATTGATTCTATTGATATTTTGACACAGTATACTGTTACCGTGGTGAGAATGGAAAACGCATAATATGTTTGTTAAGAATCGTGTCAGTGGCAGCGTAGCAATAATCAAAGAACGAAAAGTATGAAAACAACTCAAATTCGGTTTTTAGATGTTTTAGGGGTTCCTGATCATTTCCTACCAGTTCTTTGGGTGGGGGTGAAAGTGAGGTGGTTGGGGGGTGAGGGGTTGTAAAACTGAGAAGTTTGTAGTATCGATAATGGGCTGTCCATTAACCTGTGAAGGAAGGACTTAGCGGCATAAGACAATTTTAGGGGGGGGGGGGGCTGGCGATTATTTGGTTGGAAGAGATCTCAGACTAAAGCTTCATGCCATGGGAAAATAATAAACTGGTATCAGCGTGATGTGTGGGAAGTACTGAGTCATCAACTTGACTTCATTTTTTAGAATCTACTAGACGCCATTTTTACTTCCCAGGCCTGTCTTTTGTTTGTAGTTGTGAGTATTTTCGATTGCGTTATAGATTTAGGTCACCATGTGCGTAAGGACAATTTTTTGGCCTGTATTCCAGAAGTTGTACGAAAAAAAATTTTCTTCGTGTTAGGTAACAAATCTTGAGAAATAATAGATACTAGTGAAGATCATAACCTGAGAAAAGTTGGCAAATAGGTACTTCTAACTCCCATACCATAGGTGAGGGGAGAGTATTGTGATCGCAAGAACTTTCGATTATGTTATGTGAAGTGTGATCATTTTTCCACAGATTGTCGTAACGTGCCCCAATTTTGGATGTTAAGTGACTATCTCGTACCTACTAACGAAATTGTGGAACATGATATGGTGACCGGCCAGAAGACGCAAACCAAGTTCACTATGAAATAGTCACTATTCTTACTTGGTCAAAATCAGCAGGACATTAAAGATATATTCAATCGCTTCAAGAAAGCAAATGTTTCAACCCAACCTTTTGTATACTGTAACGGAAAAGACATATTTTCCATTGAAGATGTATGTTTAATATTCTGTGACATTAGATTCAAATTCAGCAGTGTTCTGAGATATTTGGATGATAGTAGTACCTATTCATTGGAACAAGGACTGTGTTTATAACAATAATGAACCTACATCCCTCAAATCCTTGTTAAAGTTCATTGTCACAATAAAATGATTATCTTCACTCAAATCGCAATATTTACATGGTTTCGATAAAAACTCGTTATCCAGATTCATGTATATTGTTCATTGATTCAATAAACTTGAGGGTCATAGAGTAAATGAATTGCTTTCCATTGTGTGGACGAACTGGTCCACCGGCTCAAAATTGATGATTGTATTTATGCTCAATTTTGGTTTAGTCCTCCTAGAAAACTATGCAGGAAATTATGAATTATGTTGATATGTTTCAATTCAAAACTCATGTCTAATTCGACTTCCTACATTATGCTACAATTCGTACGTATTACACTCATAGTTGAAAGCTACAAATATGTGTAAAACATATAAAATATCTCCTTTTATAAATTCTGACCTATTCAAGGTTAATCGCTAATATTCCACAATTTACTGATACACAGAGCTCCCCAAGCTGAAAAATGTGTGTATTGAATATAATTTGTCACTGTTCTGAAATCGTGACCTATAGGTGACGTCACCAGATAGGTCACATTTTCATCAGAATACACACATAGAGGGCGCTGCTATTTATTTTTTCGATAGGCCACAATATGGGTACGTACAGGTATTTTACACAATATGCTCAAAACCTAATTGTGGCTGAAAAAAGACGAATTTGGGAAGTAATGTTTTTTATAATAAGCAGAGGCCGTAGATTACGAATCCGCTGTTAGAAAATTGTGACCTAACGAAAAATAGGTCACAATTTCGGGTTAGGTCACAATCCGGTACTATTCACACCGAATAGGTCACAATTGGGGTCGTACGTGAACACAGCAGTTTACACAAATTATCCATAGTGCATATAGGCAACCAACTATACACTATGAAGCCTGAGTAATTAGCAACTGACAGTAACCCTGGAACCGTAATCCATTTTCTTGGGTTTTGGGTATGCGATTTGTTGTGAGTTGTTTTTTTAGTTTGTTCTTAATTAAATGCGGACAGACAGAGGCAGAGTATCTAGGATCAGCTTTGTCTCAAAACAAAATTCTACGAGAAAATGAAAGGTGTACAAACAAAGAAAAGCAAAGAATTAGAACAGACTTCTTAGAGGCGTTAGAAAAAGCCAAAACCTTGCCCGAAATGGAGGTTTTGAAAAAAAAGTGGCACCTTTAAGACCCACATTGGCTGCAGTTAAAATTGCGGAAGGAAAAAACTGGATAAAACCAACGTCAGTATCAACCACGCCACACAACAAAAACATAACTTTTTTCAAAACTCAACTCTCTGCAGCTGAGAGTCAAGAGCTTCGTGCTATGGTTTTATTTAAGGAATAAGCATCTAAAATATTTTTTTTCATTTGTTTACATAATATTAGACCATCCAAATAATTAATTTGCAAATTTAAAATTGATTTAAATCTTAAAATAAATGTAAATCTTATTTTTTAAATAAGTCAATGTAACCACTGATATTTCCCAAAAAATTTTATCCAAAAAGTAAGTAAGTAGTTTTCTTCCATATGCCCAGGCTGTATCGTCTTTCAAGATTTAAAAAATTAGGGTACATAGAACTATTATAAGACTTTAAATACCTACTTTCCTCTAAAATGGAAGTAAAAGGCTCATAATTTCATTTCATGTAGGTATATTAATATAATTTTAATCCAAAAAGTATAAAAAACTTGTAAAAAAACGCACAACTCAACTGGTACCTAGTTAAAATTTATCAGCCCTAATGAGCAACAATTATTTATATACCTACATATTAAATTTTATTATTATTCACTCCTAAATGATTTGAGGGTTATTTGTAGTTTGTCCAACGCCAACTTTTCAATTATTATTAATTTAAAACAATGGTCATACGTCATACACCTCCCAGTGTACAGTGGGTTGCCTAGATTCATAATGGATAAATTGTGTAAACTGCTGCGTAGACGCAAGGATAAAAGACTTTTAGTCGTATAAATATGTTAATCAATGCTTTTAGGCTGCGTTTACACCAGAGATGTGCGAGAATGTGTTACGAGGAATGTGTTTTTAACAAACCAATAGAACCGCTTGAATTACCTCGTCTCGCTCAGCACAGCTCTGGTAGAAACGGTTTAGCGAAGCGAGGTTTTTGTACAGGGTGACCTAATAAGAATGGACGCCGGCAATATCTCGGTAACCGTTAATCGTATAACTTCGAGCAAAAAATATTATTAGGTAAATCGACTAAGAGAAATCGCTGGAAATTATTTTCAAGTTCCGCAAGTAGCCGTTAGGGGGCGCAACTGTTACGATCAATCAGAAAAACGGCTTTTTCTCAAAAAATATGCAAGTAAGGGTATATTATAAATTCTACCATCATGTAGACAGGACAATTTCTGATTTTTTTTTTGTTAATAGTTTTTTTCTCTAGCATATTCGTTTACTTCCAATGTCACACCATCAATTTTAAGACTTATGCTATCGGTCATCAACTTTACATTGTTCTTGTTACCGAAACATAGTGAATATATCACTCCCAATTGATGTGCTATAACTTCCCCCGTACACACTGTCCAACTGGGGCTTACTGGAGCCCCGAGTAAAACTACTTCATACAAGTAACGTGATGTATATTGATTTTTTATTACAAGCTACAGATCTATCTTATATCTAACCCATATCCTATTGACCTAATTAGCACACACTCAGTTTATAAACACTCTTACCTAAACATATACATATTTGTTTTCCCATGTCTCACGTACGGACTGGTAACCTCCTTTTCAAAGTGGAACAATACCATATACTGGGTGTTACCAGTTCCCTTTATTTTACTAAACTACAACACAACCCTTAATCTATTATAACTATACATATATACATATCACAATAAAACTTGAGACTTACTAGAATTTAGTCATGTGACAGTGATAGTCTTTTGATTGCATCAAGTTATTCATTGACTGTGCCTTCAGCAATATCTGCATTTCTGGCATGGAAATTGAAGTAAAGAAGTGTATCATCAGCGTATGCATACTAGTCAAAATGTCGCTTTATATAATTATGATGAATAGAAGAGGTCCTAATATTGAGCTTTGAGGTACTTCAGTTATCTCTGTGCTGAAGGAGTATGATCCATTTATTAAAACTCTTTGTGTATGTCTCAAAAGATAATTCTAGACTGGGAAAGTTGATTTTTCATCAAAAGCACAATACATCAACTTGGCACAAAGCAGCCCATGATTAATTTGTCAAATGCCTTAGAAAAATCAAGTAACATTAAGGCCCGATTTTATCAACATGCGCAATTTAACAAAGACTTTGACCAATCAGAGCAGCCCTTTCAAGAACATGCATCTGTCAAAGTACTCTGAAAATTATTGATTTCTCTTGAAGTTGACCTCAAAAAGCTCAAAAATGACGTACTGTATATACAATCGACCATTGTAAATCACCTATAGTATCTTGTCTAGTCTGATTTTCCCCTCTAAATGGGTGAAAAATTGCATTTTCTTGTTTAATTAAAAGATTAGCAATTGCTAATCTCAACCAATCAGATTCCAGATTCCATTTCCATTTGATCGCTGGTTTCATGTTGTATCAAATGATATGATGACAAGAAATTCACTCATTATATTATTTGGATAAAACAATTTACTATCGATAGTAATTATAAATACATGCAATATATCTTTGTTTTACAGTAAAAAGGGGTAAACATAGCACTTTGTTACATTTCAAAAGTTAAACAAACGATTTAACTGTTAGGCAAGCTATTTTCCAAGCATACATGTGCATTACTGGTTGCCTATCCAGAACGGCAAAGCTCATTATTTAATTGCGTGTAACCTTATATTTTATATTATAAATGCTGCATCTTTAGATCCTCTGTGAATATTTCTATAAGATTGTCTATAACAAACAAGCATCCAGTAAATGAAAGATTGATTCTTCATATTAACATTATGTATATATTTTTTCTATAATCCATCTGACTGACGGAGGTGGGATTTGTAATTATTATTGGTAGTTGCTGTGATTGACACTAGGTACTTTTATGATTTTGTCACAAATTATCGCAGTTTGCAATTAGTAATTATAGAATAATTATAATGTAAACAAGAAAAATGTGCCATTAATTTGCAAATTAATTGCTTTGTTCTGATATCCTACTATGATTTTGATCCATGAATTCTAAAATATTTTTGACAAAAGTGTCATCCAGCTTTGACGTTTTGTTTTGTTTTCAATATTGATAAAATACTATTGGATGATACTTATTAACATAGCCCCAATACCCAATAGAAAGCTTTTGCTAAGTAACCTCTGCATGACATTGCCCAGGCTGCTCCAACATTGCCGCATACATGTTTCAGCACATGGTAGTGCTATACATATTTATGTGTAATAATGAGTAATCGAATGAGAAAGTTTACTTAAATTTCATTGCAATAGTTTTAACAGATTCTATATTTATTTATTTATTAACCACCCAAACAGACATAAATATGTCTAATTACATGGATGTAAAAGAATATATAAATTATAATATTATGGCAAAAAATTATATTACATTTTAAAGTAGTGAGTAAGAAGCAACAAATATAGTAATATAATACTGAATTGTATTTTCACTGCATGAGGAGTCTGATATAATAAAATATTTAAATGAATCAATACATCATCTGGCTCGCAATATGGTTTAGTACGTGTTTAATCAACGTTTTTTCAGATGTAGAGATTAATTCTGATTCTACTAAATTACAGAGACCAAAAAAGGGCAGCATGATGAACAGGGAAAGCTGCTAAGGTGTTATTTTTTCGCCAGATCTGTTGATACTGTCAGATTAACTTCTGCTGTTATGTTAACGACCAAATATGTTCTGAGATTGGCTTGTTTGAATGAAAGAAAATCCGCCAGTACTACCCTAATTCAGTCACAAGATGACTTGCAAATTGCAAAGTATATTGACTACATCCATGGCCGCCTTTACTCACTAGGCCGGAGCATTGAAATATGGCAACACTGTTCGCGGGCCGAGCTTTTATTTGTTGTTGTCATAAGTGTATTCTTTCAGAGCAAAAAATATGGTTGGAAGGTGATTATTAATGTATTTCTAATTATTTACCTGCACAAACGAAACTATAAAGATAAAAAGATGCCTGCAAAATGCAATTGGGGCTTCCAAACAAGGACATACCAACATATCTTTCCAGAGTAACAACGAAGAGTGGAAGGTGATTTTTAATAGGTTTCTACTGATTCACCTGCACAAATGAAACTATAAAGATAAAAAGATGCCTGCAAAGTATGTAGTACCAGGTTGCAATAGCAATTGGAGATTCCAATCAAGGACTTACCAACATAACCTTCCAGAGTAATAACGAAGAGTGGAAGGTGATTTTTAATGGGTTTCTACTGATTTACCTGCACAAATGAAACTATAAAGATAAAAAGATGCCTGCAAAGTGTGTAGTACCAGGTTGCACTAGCAATTGTGCGTCCAATAAAGGACATAAACAGAAGTGGGTGAAAGGTGTTCCTCGGAAGGGCTGGTTATATTTATAAGGATAAAGACAATAATTTACAAACATTTCAAAGGATAAGACCTATTTTAAACCACAATGTGGTACCTACAATGTTTTCTGGACCTCCCAAATATCACAGAAAAAGACAGTTAATAGAACTCATCTGGGCATGCCAACGAGGGCATGCATCTGGGCATACCTACGAAGAGCTTTGATAGTGAAAGGGAATCAAGACCGGCAAGAATGGCTTCACAGTGACCTAATAGTGAATTTTTCTAGCTCAAGTGACAATTTACAAAGTAAATTGAGTATTCATTTAAGTGGAATTGGAAGTGGCAGCAGAAAACAGGTTGCGTTTATTTTTATTTTGTAGTGTCTGACTGTGATGAACCAGACATCAGATGTAAGTGGTATTAGTAGTAGTAGTCTTAAAAAGTATTTTTCTTAATTTCCGACCCAGATGAACTCTAATACATATAAAATGTAATAATTATTCTGAAACCATAGGCCACCTATTTGACAGCTAAGCCACGTTGCCACATCTGAGGCTGCGGCCTAGTGTAGAGTCGGCCATGATACATCACAAACTAGCCTAACGCTAGGAGGCTCACTTCTAAGAGATTCAAACATTTTCACAATTTTTACAATTATTGTGAATGACATAGTGCAATAGGTAAGCTGCCGGCATATTGTTAAATTCCTTTTACTGTACGTATACAGTTATGCTCAGCCAATCAACTTCTTCTAAACATCTTTGTATGGTTCCTGCATTCTACTTTCCACTCACGACGCTGATCATCGATATTTTCCTTTGTAGCATTTTCTGTATCTCTACAAAAGTCTTTCCACTAGTTTCTGGTACACAAAAAACAATGAACACAGCGCACAAAAGACAGCATCCTCCAAAAAACCAAAACGTACCTGCATTTCCAAGTATTTGAGTCATATCTCTAAAAAATTTGGTCACAATAAAAGAACCTATCCAGCAGGTGATTGAAACAACTGACGCAGCGATATGCTTGGTGTTCTTGGAAAATAGTTCTGAAGATATAGTCCAAGGCAAAACCGCGAATCCAATTTGGTATATCAGAATGATGAGTACTAAACTGACCAATGGCATCCACATAATGTGTTCAATGTTCATATGATTGTCAAGAGCGTAAAAGAAGCCACCCAACATTCCCAGCGGCAGGGCCATTCCAATTACTGAGAGTAGACTGACAGCCTTCCTGCTGTAAATATTGACCAAAAACGGAGTCAAAAAACTTGATAAGAAAATAACAGCACCGGTTATAAGAGAAGAGATATCTGAAGGTAACGATGATCCGGATGCTACAAAAATCGGCTCTAAATAGAAAGTTATAGCATTCATTCCGGACAGTTGTTGAAACATGATAAATGTGAGGGCGACAAATAAAGCTTTCCTTTGCCCAGGGTTGACAATTATGTCTTTGAAATGTGCTACCTCATTTTTATTGCACCCTTCTTTGATTTGTATCAACTCCTTTCCTATATCGTCTTTGTCTTTTGACCTAAGCAACATCAACACTTGTTCGGCTCTATCAATATCACCCTTGCCAACTAGATAGTATGGTGTTTCAACGCCTATTACTAAAAACACGATGAAAAAAGTTATAGGAAAACAGGCAAGTACAATATTGAACCACATTACTGATAGAAACGGTCCTATAAGGTAGGGTAAAAAGTTCCCAAACCCCCAAAATATCCCTAGAAACACCGAGTAAAATCCTCGCCTTTGTTCATCTGACACTTCAGCTATATACATTGGTAATAGAGTGTAACCTCCACCTACTGCAATGCCTCCAAGTATTCTCCCGAAGTAAAATAGGTATACTTCCTGGGCGAAGGCCATGGTGAGATATGACACTATATGAGGTATAGCTATACACAATAGCCCAATCTTTCTTCCAAATCGTTCTCCAATGAAACTAAATGGTAGAGGTCCCACCATTGCACCGACGTTTATCAGGGAGCCTATCCAGCTGTCTTCATCTTTTGTGATACTTCGACCGAGAGGGTTGATTGATGTGTCGTTAGAGGAGAGTTTGGGATACATGGGTGATGTCCAGGACATGGTTATATCTCCTGATGTGGCGAGGAGGCAAACTGAAAAAAAGAATAAAATATATCAGATCTTAGCAACATTATTCAAGAGGCTTGTAATGTACGTTATGTATAAAGTGCGGGACGAGACCTGGCCTTGTGTACTACCATTGATTAACACATTTATAAATACTTTAATCAATGGTACTACTCACATATCTATACGTAGCTGCTGCCCTGCTAGCTGCAGATACTGTGCTCCTACACATACTGTACGCAATACAAACAGGAGCAATTCGACTAATCAGTGACCCAACCTTAATGCGCCACATCCAGCTGCTTTGTCACTGGAGTGTGATTAGTAACCATTCGCTTTTACTTCCCACACCACGTCACTCATTTCCGTTGGTCTGTCTGTCGCGTTTTTCTACCCTCGTAATATCAGTAACCGCTGCATGGATTGTGATGAAATTTGGGCAGCGTTATGCTGTGGGGTCGTAGTAGGTAATGCTCCTATAATTTTGAAAATCGTTATACGGGGGACGGAGTAATTAGCAAAAAACGAAAGATTTCAAATATGCCTCAAACTTTGATTTTAGGCGTTTTAGGGGTTCCTGATCATTTTCTACTTCTTCTTGGGTGGGGGTTAATTTGGGGTGGGGGGTTATAATACTGAAAAAATGGTTGTATTCCTAATGGGCTGTCCATTGATATGTGAATGAAAAACCTAGCGGCATGATACACTCTTTTAGGTCCATCCGAACGTTGCATGCTTATTATAGAAACCAAGGGAAGAATTTGATTTATACATACGAGTATTGTTTTAGATCGTTCGATATCGCGTAACGCGAAAATTGTTCAATTGATTTTAATGAAAGTTTGACATAGTACTACTCCCAAGGCGAGGATGGAAAACGCGTACGTTTTGGAAAAATCGGGTCAGTGGCGGCGCGGCAATAATAAAAAAACTAAAAATATAAAAACAGCTCAAACTTTGTTTTTAGGTGTTTTAGGGGTTTCTGATCATTTTCTACGTTGTTTTCGGCGAGGGTGAATTTGGGGTGGTTGGAGGGTGGGGGGCTTTTTCCATTCAATTCATTCATTTTTAAGTTTTTTATCACTTGGTATTATTATTTATTTAACTTTGGACAATGAAGCTTAACAATATTAAATTTTCATAAAAATTTGACAAGCACTGTGCAGTGCAAGTAATATGTCTAACAAAATTTGATTCAAACACATATTTATGTTGATCGTAGAAAAAATGTGCGTAACAACTGCAAAAAGCACATCAATAAATTTTTTGATAAAAAAAATAAAAAAAAGTTTGAAGGCCTGGGTTTCGATCCAGAGACCCTGAGAGGCCTGAGGTCCACTATCCGACTCTCTAACCAATGGGCCATCCTTCGATTGAGGAAATCTTTTCAACGAAACATATTTGATTAGGTTACTTACTTACTGGAATCTGTAATCTGATTTCAAACATTCAAAAATATATTTATTTCGATCGTAGACTTAGTCTCGAGCTGCAAACTTCATTCATCGTCTATGTTGCAACAAACATACACTAGTTATCAGTTTAGCAGTACGTATTTTCGCGATTGGCTGGGAATGTAGCATCTAGTATCGGAGTAGGACGTCGTTGGTCAAAGGAGCATCCTTACCGCCATGGTGACGTCACACGGGTTCGGGAGCTGTCGGAGTGTTTTCGGTACTCGATTCAAAAACCCATTTTTATTTTGATATAACTTTGCGAAAAAAAGGAAAACAAAAACAGTTTTGTTATGTATGATCTTTCCATTTATGACAAGAAAATGTTTTATTCAAAACCTCAATTGGGCTAATAGATACGCCTAACCTCGGACCTTCACAGCCTGGAACATCGAAGAAGGGTGGCTAACCTATCTTTGTTTTACAGATTCTATCACGGAAGATATTCGAGTGAGCTCTCCCAGATAATAACACTAACCCGAACCAGTCTCCTCCAGCATTCCTTCTTTTGGAGGACTTCGACGCTGTGAAATGAGCTGCCTGGGAGTTTGTTTCCCGACGGCTACAACCTGCAGCGTTTCAAATCTAACATGCACCGCTACTTATCCTCTCGCAGCGCTTTTACAGCGCCATAGGCTTTCAACCTTTGCGGGAGACTGACAATAAAAAAATATTGTACATTTCATAAAATGTATAAAATACGTTGTATCCTTGGACCGAAATGTTTCGCGATTACAATACTATTATTGACGTGGAAAGTAAAGTGTACTTAGTACTAACCTCAGAGTAACAACTGAACGTAGAGGTAGTAAACAAACCACTTCAGCATGGCGTGATCAAAGCCATCATCTTTTGACACTTCAGCTTCCAACTGTGTCCAAACATTGCCAGGTAACCTGAAAATTCTTCCAATGCAACCCATGTTACAAACACTGCCCTGCACTGTCCCATATCGAAAAACTGTTAAACTACACTCGAATATAGCACAGCAAGTCCGTAAACCTTCACTACACTTACCAACAAATGGCGAATTCGGTTTTACTGACCAAGCATAAAAGACGTACAAACAAAACAAACGTTTGACAGTCGGAGTTTACCGTAAACAAAACGCAGGAAAATTATATAGGCGTTGCCAGCTTCTCAAAATTTATGTAAGACAGAATTTGCGTTAATGATGAAGAAACATGCAGTAACGCAGTAGAGGTCAACATATCTATTGATTTTGCTTCGAACATTCCTGAACCCTCAAAATACCGTCTTTTTTAACTTAGAATGGAATATTTCAATTAAGACGATAGTAAACAATTATGATTGCCGTATCTGGTGGTCGATATGACAACGTAAGAAAAGATGTTGGCCTATTAGAATTAGTTGTTTACTACCTCTATGTTCAGTTGTTACTCTGAGGTACTTAATAATCTCCGCAAAAAAGTGAAGGCATTTTCAAAATACATAGTTCCTATTTACTTGAAATAATTATCAAAATTAATGTGTTAATCAATGCCCGAAGTCAATCGATATCTAGATAAAAATACAATTAAGAATGTACATTTTTGGATAACAGATATTAATAAGAACGTTTCTGGTTCTAATACTTATCTAGATGGCATTAGTAATATTATTACCTGCAATTACAGTCAAAAGGGTATAGCTGACCTCAATCTTCATCTTGGGAATGTTGAGTGCCATGGAATGTAACCACACTAAAAAGTATTTAATTTACAGAAATCTATGTACAGCTTGAAATTAAATACATCCTGTGCTGAATTTCGATTCATCAGACTGGATAGCTGCTTTTTTGGTTACTAATCAGAATCAGTTATCTCATCATGGAATCATGAATCGTTACAGTAAATTTTTATACAGTACTCGAAAATGGATAATGATCAAATCCGTGATTTATTGGCCAGCTCACGAGAAGGGTACTCAGACAACAGCATAATGTATATTGTGATATGCACGAGAAAAAATATCTCGAACATTAAATGTCCTTAGATTGCAACAATATCATAATAACAAAATGGCAGCCATTGAAAGTTGTCGAAAAAAGACAAGTTTAAAAAACTCCTATTGATTTTCAACTTAATGCAACAAAGTGCTATGAAACACTATGCTTAGTATGCTTCCAAATTGCAATGCATAACAGGGTCAAAATCATCAAGGTGAAGAGTTCTGATTCTGACACCATTTTCCTCATAAAACTTTAAAATAGTTGGCTTATAGTTAAATTTTATCAGGCCTAGGCCAATCAGGAAGCGATATGGTCATTTCATAAAGTCGTGATCATTGATTGGCGATCCGGCCTCAACGCGCCACCTTCAGTCACTTTCTCACCGGCGTGTTGTTGGTGACCTCTCACTCTTCTACCGATATTCCAACGGAATCTACTCCTGTGAGGTATCCTCTATCGTTCCGCCTTTCACTGCTCCTATCAGATGTACCCGTGCGACTGCTGCGTCTCATCCTAAGACGGTCGTTCTTCATACATCGAGAACTGAGCGGTACAACCGCCCATTTGTTCCCAGGGTGTCCAAGGCTTGGAATGGACTGCCAGAAGATGTATTTATTGGGCCTGCAGGTATTGACCCATTCAAATCTCGTGTTAACAAACTTCCCCTAACATAACCCTTTCACAGCAGCCGCGGTACTCTGGTATTTAGGCTCTGCCTGCGCGGTCTGCTCAGTTATAAAAAAAAAATTGCACGCATTTTATTCAAGAGAAAGTTTTAAAATTATTATTATTTAATTTATGGCAAAATATATAGGTTTTATTTATGATTAAAATTACATACCATATCACAGAATTTTCTGGAAAAAAGCATTCAAACCTAGTCCTTGGTAAATGAACAGAACATTTCTAAATGTGTTTCATAAGTGTTAAATTTTATTCAATGTAGAGTATACAGAATTGAACCTATTTTTCATAGTTTTAACAAAAATTCTTATTTTTCACAGTACGACTGCTTAAAATCCTGGATAAATAACTAACATGCTAAAATCAAATAACTTAACTGTCAATATATTGCGAGCTACCTTTTCAGCACTTGGATTACCATGACGTCGACGATATTTGTACAGTATTTCACATTTCAAAATTCGCTACTTTGGTGATTTTGTCACAACATCACAAAACATCATCATCAAGGCCTATAAATATTAAAAGCTGCTCGTATATCCTTCATCAATGTAGAACTTCCCACATCGAAGATGCGGGGCGTGTTGTAATCGAGGAAATTTGCGGTTTTGAGATATATTTTTTTGATGTTTCATAGTGTCCGACATAATGATAATCTATATAATTTCCGTTAGTCCGTCTGTACGTCTGTTGGGTTTTGGGTATTTCTGAGAGTCTGTGCATTAGTGGCGGTGAAACTAACGAAAAACGAAAATACACAGATGTTTTTGGGAAACATGACGATTTTCCTTTTTTTGTAAGCGGGTGTGGGAAAAGCTGGTAATGAGCAAGTGGGCAGAAATTTGTATGTGTGTACTGCGAGTAATACCACTTGTCGGTTTTTTGTTACTGAAACTTGATTTTCATACAATTTAATTCATATTCAATAACAAAATAAAAATAAATAAAAAGTATTTATGAAACTAGTATTGTGCACTATATATCTCAGCTTTCAAATTATCTATTAAACTAGATATGTACTACAAAAAAATGTTTATTTTATCAAGTTCTTTAAAATTGTGTCAATATTAGTTCTGTGGAAGTGCCTAGTGCTCAACTCAGGTCGTGAGTGATAGGGTGCCAAAGTCAATTGTGGTTGAGAAATTATTATATTAAAAAAATATTTTTTCAAATAATGGATATGCTCACAAACAGATCCTCCGAGGATAAACGCTGTCTGATACATACGAGTATCGCTTCAGATCGTTCTGTATTGTGTAACTTGGAAATGCCCGATTTGATTTTAATGATATTTCGACACAGTATTATTACATTGGCGAGGATGGAAAACTCTTATGGTTTTTAGAAATCGTGTCAGTGATGGCGCTGCGATGACCCAAAGAACTAAGAATACAAAAACAACTTCGTTTACAGGCGTTTTAGGGGTCCTGTATCATTTTCCTACTTTCTTTGGGTGTCGGTAAAATTGGAGTAGTTGGGGGTGGAGGGTTGTAAAACTTTAAATTGATTTGTATTGATAATAGGCTGTGCATTGACATGTGAAGGAATGACCTATCGGCAATAACACATAACACAGTTTGGGGGGGGGGGGGGCTGGCAAAGGTTTGGTTGCAAGACGATATCTGATTATAGCTTCATGCTATGAGAAAATAAATAAAATAATAAACTGGTATCACCGTAATGTGTGGGAAGTACTGAGTCAATCAACTTGACTTCATTTTCTTTTATAAGCCTAATCCAATTTATCTACCTTCTTGACTTTTTTCCCTTTCAATAAGTGAAAATTAATAGACTAACAAATACCTATGACCAGTATTTTAGAAATTTATCGAATACAAGTACAACAGTAGCATCAGTGCAAATATAACCTCCGTTTTCCATAAACTACGCATTTCTCTTGGTTTTCGAGTTTTTCTGTTTCAGACTAATTTTAAATAATAATAATAATGATGAATATGGAGAGAAGTCTGCACCCTAAGTCCTCTGTCCCGCGAATATACCTCCCACGACACCTGGGAGGGCGTGGACTATTGAGTTTGGAGCGTCTGCACAACAGAGTAGTACTGGCCACTGCTTCCTATGTAACGAACAGCACCGATCCCCTGATCCGCTTTGTGCGAGAGCACGAGAATGCGGGTAAAGGAGCCTTTCTTTTTAGCAGCGAAACGAGCAGCCGAGGAGCTCAGCCTCACACTCGACTTCAAGCGGAGGTGTCAGCAGTCCATTACGGAACTTGCTCCCGCAGAATTAAAATCCCACATTAAAACTGCCGAAGTCGACTTCCTCTTAAGACTTCATAAAGATAAGCCAATGCATGGAATCTTCTACAAACATCTAGAAGAGCATGGCTTGTCTGAGCAGTTGACCTTCTCTTTCCTAAGGTCTAGTGGGTTGAAGTCGGAGACTGAGGACTTTATAATGGCTTGCCAAGACGGTGTCTTCAACACCTTGGTGTACCGTAAAAGGGTTATGGGTGTAGATGTACCCGACACCCGTTGTAGAGCTTGCCGACAGGCGCCAGAGACGCTTATGCATCTCTTGTCGGCTTGTAAGACGTACGCTGGGACGGCTTACGTCCATCGGCACAACGCGGCTCTACGAATGCTCCACTATCATTTAAGGCACTCATACGATATCGATGAGACACCGGTGCTGCCTTACGCTCCAGGGGATATAGAGTCCGTTGTGGAGAATGGGAGATGCCGGATTTACTGGAACTACTCGTTCCCCACGCTCGAGATTGTAAAGGAAAACATAGTCCTTCTCGACCACCAACAGAAGACGATGTTCGTTATAGAGTTTTCGGCGCCTGCCGAGGTGAACATCGTCTCTAAGGAGGAGGAAAAGCGGACCAAATATCAGGAGTTGCTCGGACAACTTTGCAGGCTCTGGCCAGACTACACTGTAAGTCTGCTGGTTATGGTCATTGGATCCCTAGGTGGAATGAGGAATACGCTGACCTCTGTACTGCGCAAAATACCAGTGTGCCGTGCGGCGGCGCACATCTTAGCAGAAGGCAGTCATCCTTGGGTCCCTTCGTCTACTTAGCGAGCACCATTCGCGGACCCAGTGATTGCTCATCTCACGATGTGAGGAGTAGTCATTGGGTAATGGAACAGCAGCTCGGTGTGTCGGAGCCCGGGCTGCACTTTTTTGTTTTTTGTATATTATATACGTCTTTATTCGCTGTCACAAAATAATCAACAAAATAAACAACAAATTTACTAATAGAAAAAGATAGGACAAAGCGAAAAGGCGGAGTGTCACCTCAGGGGTGGTTTTCAACTCAACCGAAACAAAGAAAATTAGTATGAATATTTGAAAAATAAACACAAACAGAGTTCATACATACACTTAGTAGACACATGTGGTGGAGTATCCAGAGAACATGAATAAAAAGTAAACAATAATGCTTGAGCAAAAAAAAATCAAATTATTAAATTCCATTGCGTGATAAAACAAAATGATATACGTCACCATAAAAGTGAATACCTAATACATCTTAAAAATAACTGCCACTACTGGATTTAGTTGATAGTATCATAATTATGTCACCAGTCACAGTCAATATACAGGGTGAGTTTTTAGTACCGGCTCGGTCGATAACGCCACTACTGTAGAAGATAGCGAAAAAAGTTGTATATAAAAGTTATAGCCACGAATATGCTACTTGCTCAGAAAATATTTAGATGTATACAGGGTGATCCATAACTACGTGGTGATGCAAACATGCATTTTTTTTAAATAAGACACCCTATATATTATTCCAAATTCAAATTCTACTAATAATTTCCGTTATTTCAATATAGGGTACTCTTACATTATACAGGGTATTTCAAAAGTTAGGGCCATTTTTATTTCCAAATCACGGTCAAATGAACGTACTGTATATCAAAAAGTAATGAATCAAACATTATTTTTTTAGATGAGAAGATTAAAAATATCCTCCAGTTTTAAAATCTGCTATAAAAGAAACCCGTGACGCATATTTGTATACAGGGTGATGTAGAATGCAAAATCTAGATTTTCTCTCTTTTTTTAAATGTAACCCCCAATATTTTATTATACCAAAGAATCGCTTTTAATATGCTCTTTCATCTTTGTATAGCACTTGTTATGGCTGCATTCATCAGTTTCTGAGATATTTCGATTTTTCTACAAATTTTAAATATACTTCCTATTTGTTTACTAAAATTTATTTATTTTGAGAAAATCCTATCAAATTTGGTTTTTGCTTATCAAACCACTAACATATAAGGCCATAATAAATACTTAATCCAGTCAAAACACTGAATTAACGATATAATATAAGTCAAGTGTGCTGAGGAAACAATTTTATAGACGTCATGCCAAATTATCAAGCAGATGTATCAGGGAAGCTATGAAATATCAAACGACACAGTCTAAATAAAACGATTCTTCAATCTTTCAAACGCATTAGTTTTAGACTGCTTCCGTTCTGGATATTGCTGTTCACAGTTGATATATTCTAGAGGCAAGTAGACAATTTCTCAAAGATTCTCCTAAATACCCTCAAAGGAAAAATTAATTTTTAAAGCTGGTTTTTCACACAGTACGGAATTATCGAGCAGGTTATGAAAACTGTCAATTTTTCAAAGCACACCTGATAAATCTGCTTGATAATTATGCATGACGCCTAAAAAATTGTTTCCTCAGCATACTTGACTTTATTATTTCGATGATTTAGGGTTTTGACTTCATCAAATAGTATCATGACCTTATAATTTAGTTGTTCGTTAAACAAAAAACAAATTAGATGGTATTTTCTCAAAATAAAGAAATTTCAGTACACAAATAGAAGCTACATTTTAAATTTACCGAAAAATCGAAATATCTCGGAAATTGATCGACGTAGGTACAACAAGTGCTATACAAAGATGAAAAAGCATATTAAAATAAATTCTTTGAGATAATAAAATATTGGGGGTTACATTTAAAAAAAAAGAGAAAATTTGGATTTTGCATTCTACATCACCCTGTGTACGAATATGCGTCACGGGCTTTTTTTATAGCCGATTTTAAAACTAGAGGATATTTTTAATATTTTCAAAAAATAATTTTTGATTTATTACTTTTTGATATACAATACGTTCATTTGACCGCGATTTGGATATAAAAATGGTCATAACTTTTGAAATACCCTGTATAATGTAACAGAACCCTATATTGGAAGAACGGAAATCATTAGTAGAATTTGAATGTGGAATAATATATAGGATGTCTCATTTAAAAAACTGCATGTTTGCATCACCACGTAGTTATGGATCACCCTGTATAAATCCAAATATTTTCTGAGCAAGGAGCATATCCGTGGCTACAACTTTTATATACACCTTTTTTCGCTATCTTCTATAGTAGTGGAGTTATCGACCGAGCCGGTACTAAAAACTCACCCTGTAGATATATTGACCGAATCATATTTCAATCAAACCAGTGGTAATATCTAACCATAGGTCCTTATAATTATGTAATTCCGACAATGACTAAGACAGACAATTCCAATTTGAATATTTCCTTCAAAATTCATACTAGCATGAAATCTATCGATAAATGAATTTGCGGCACCTCACATACACCTACCTACCTTCTGCTCACTTCATCCAATGTTGTACATAACCCATCTTATTTACCAAGCTTTGGTTGGTTGTTCCCTCTCTGCTGCGAAAGTCCTTGTATCGCATCGGTATCTCAACCTTCTGCGCAAATCATTGTTCAAATCAGGAATTTTATTATACGTATTTTTTATGCAATATAAACCAGTTCTATGCTATGCGGCAGACTCATATCGTGACATTTTATCAATGTGTAGTCTGGTTCAACTAGATTTTATATGTGAATAAAGTATAAACTGACCTACATCATCAACGCTGCATTAGTATTACATGGTAGAAGTTGCATTACGTACTTATATACATAATTTATTTACAATCACCTCAGATATGCCACACAGTTTTAATTTCGTGAACGATGCCTTTCTATATGTTCGTATTTGGACCTATAGACAAATATTTAACGCCATTTCAACCTAAGCATTGCATTGCTTTCTGTTATGAGGAAAATACTGTACGAACTTCAATTTGAGAGCGTCACCCAACGACCCAACTAATGGATGAATTTTTTCGATATACAGGGTTGGGATAAAGTATGGAACCAAGCAAATAACTTTGGAACGGAAAGAGTGATATTGCTGAGAATTTGCAGGCAAGTGTAGTGACATCCGAAGACATTATGTTAGCTATTAATATTAATGTACTTTCGGTTTAACCGGAAGTACCGTCAACTTTTTTAATTTAAATGGGACACCCTGTATATTTTTGCAGATTTTAATTCATCTTTTTTTTCAGAATACGTCCATAGTGGGTTTAGCATTAGTTTCTGTAAAAACGGGAAAGATAAAGCTTCTTTATCATTTCAGTTGTTTAAAATGCCGGTCATTCAAAGTCGGTTTTGGCGATCGCGTGAGAACTAACAAAGAAGTGTGTCAACTTTTAATGATTTACGTCCCGACAGGGGTCCTATAACACGTTTGACAGTGACTAAAAAAAAATACAAAAAAAAATACCTCAAACGGGAAGACCGCAGACCGCCACGCACGAATTTGTGAGACAAATTTTTTAAGAAACAAATACTAAACCCACTATGGACATATTCGGATAAAAATGATGAATTAAAATCTGCAAAAATATACAGGGTGTCCCATTTAAATTAAAAAAATTGGCGGTACTTCCGGTTAAACCGGAAGTACATTAATAGCTAAATGTCTTCGGATGCATTAGACGTCACTACACTTGCCTGCAAATTTTCAACAATATCACCCTTTCCGTTCCAAAGTTATTTGCTTGGTTCCATACTTTATCCCAACCCTGTATGTGGCGAATACAGGAAATTTGCGGTTGAAGTCGAAATCCGTAGGTTCTTTCCACCAGGCCTGAATACCGTACGCATTTATACATTCCGTACATGTATACAGCACCTAGCACAATCCCATTGGTCAGATTTGAATTTTAAACCAATCAAATTTCGAGTGCCGTACGTGTGTACGAAATGTAAATCAGTGCCATATGCACTTACGGAATTGAATATTGTTGAGCGCTAAACTTCGAGTGCCATACGCGTGTATGAAATGTAAATCAGTGCATATGCACTTACGGAATGTAATATAGTTATACGCAAGTCAAAAGTATGGCTATGGCTGGACTCTTGTTTTAATTTTTTCGATTGCAGCAAGAGAGGGTGGTTATATCTGTTATACTCGTATATGTTTGAAATCGCCATGCATGCTGGGGCAAAATTACCTCCTAATTATAAATATTTTGAACTGAGTCCTGGAAAATATAGATCAAACCTATTGACTGAGGCCAAAGAAAAAACGTACCTAATCTATCCCAAAATATTAAAACAAATAAACCCAATGCATGGTTCATCCCACTGATTTTATATAACTTTCTTTTTGTTCTGCTATATTCTTTAATGCTTTTATTCTTGTAAGTAATGTATGTTTTCTTTGCTCACTGAAGATTAATACTTAGTTATCTTAATACACCAGGTTTTTGCAATTATTACATTTAATATTTCGTAAAGAAGGACAAATACTATAACTTAATTTGTAATAAAGTTTACTGCATTTTACATAGTTGAAAAATGGTTTTCGCTTAAATCGCCTTCCTATTTGTAAATTTTCAGCTGCATTAAGTGCTACATTCCGTAAGTGCATATAGCACTCATTTACATTCCATACTCGCGTATGGCACTCAGAGCTTGATTGGTTTAAAATTCAAATCTGACCAATGGGATTATGCTAGGTGCCGTATATATGTACGGAATGTTTTTTTATAACTGAGCAGACCGCGCAGGCAGAGCCTAAATACCAGAGTACCGCGGCTGCTGTGAACGGGTTATGTTAGGGGAAGTTTGTTAACGCGAGATTTGAATGGGCCAATACCCGCAGGCCCAATAAATACATCTTCTGGCAGTCCATTCCAAGCCTTGGACACCCTGGGAATAAATGTGCGGTTGTACCGCTCAGTTCTTGATGTATGAAGAACGACCGTCTTAGGATGAGATGCAGCGGTCGCACGGGTACATCTGATAGGAGCAGTGAGCGGCGGAACGATAGAGGATAGCTCAGAGGAGCAGATTCCGTTGGAATATCGGCAGAAGAGTGAGAGGTCACCAACAACACGCCGGTGAGAAAGTGATTGAAGGTGGCGCGTTAAGGCCGGATCGTCAATTAGTCGAATTGCCCTTCTCTGGACGGCATCTAGTATGGACAGGGTAGTAGGGGCAGCAGCTCCCCAGACATGAGAGCAATACTCCAGGCAAGGTCTTATCTGGGCTTTATATAGCGTAAGGAGGTTACATAGTGAGAAATAGTTTCTGGCTCTAAATAGGTACCCAAGCTTTTTACCGTCAGCTGTTGCAATTGACGCGACGTGTTCGTGCCAGATCAGATTTTCTGTAATGTTGACTCCTAACAGCTTGAATGAGTGACTCCTTGGCAGAGCCTGGTTGTTCATTAGAACATACCAACATGCATACCGTACAATGTATCGTCACGAACATGCGCAGAACGTGAAATGCGTTCCAAACGTTTTGTGACCGTTCATGAAACGGCTTTCTAACAGATTTAGTTACCGTTCATGGGACGGTTTCTGTACGGCCAAATCGGTACTTGGTCCAGAGTAAGGACTGTGAGGACTGACATGCGCAGTAGAAAGTAAATCGCCCGCTTGGCGCACAGTTTCATTTTGTCATTTCTATGCGCCTCCTGCTTTCTTGCTTCCTTGAGTCTTGAGTGTTGTGATTGAGTGTGATTTGATTTTGCTTCTTTTGTTTTTGCTGTTGCTTGTTGTTTGGCTGGCTCGTTTGTTGGCCGAAACTTCACAAAGCCAAAAATGGAAATGGAATCAAACAATAATGTTATACATGGCATGTTATGATAAATTGGGTCATTTTTATGGAAAACATAACCCAGGTGCTTTGTCTTTAGAGCTACAGGAATACCTGGTTGTGAGTACCAACCATTATTCATGGCTAAAATTACCCAAATAATCCTCATTTTTCGGTTGTGGTTGTTAGACTAACACCAAGTCATCGTCAGAAAACTCAGGCCCCGATCAATTTTAATAAAGCTCTTGGCGTCTTGGCTTTTGACGTGGCTTTTGAAATGAAATCAGGTTAGTTTTTTTATAGTTGTCAGAATTGACACGAGTCCAGTGAAATAAGAGAAAGAACCGTTCCAACAGATGTTCCTATTTGTACGGTCACGAAACCATCCAAAATCAACGCATGCGTACCACAAACGATCCGAACAGTTTCGTGACGGTTCAATGGACGGTACAAAATATGCTGTTGGAAAGAACCTATTATATCCGTGGCGGCAGTTTTGTGGAACAAAAGGCACTTCTACAGAATATAATTTTTGCTAACGTATCAATATAAATTTTATTTATTTCGTAACCGTAACCAAGCCAAGACCAGAGAGCTAGAGTGGCTTATAGGAGTATAATCAATACTATCTAGATGATTGAGACGGTATTGGTATAATACAATCATATACTTCTTCATATACTGTGTACTGTAATTTTACAAAATAATTCAGTTGCCCTTGGATGTATAAATTTATGAAAAATGTTGATTCTATGTAGTGCCAAATACCTATGTTTTGACTTAAGTCTTGAGGAATGCCAAGAATTTTTTTTGACTAATGTGTTATTCTGATCTAGATAGTATATTGTTGTTTTTTATCTGGTGTCTGGTGATTTATAATTTGAAATTTTATTTCTCGAAACATTTATATCATAAGATATTGGTTGAAGCAGCTTGCGTTGTATACTAGTTTGATGACCTGTTGTTCGTTGACACCCCAACTAATGATTCCATAAATAACAGGGAACATAATAGATTACTCTTAACTGTTTAAGACTTAAGATATTCAAATCCCATCCATCTCATATGTTTGTCAGTTATAATTTCACGTTATTTTTTTGGAATCAACTTGGGGAATCTGCTTAGTACGGTCAGTGTAAAGTGTCAGTATTAGGACCAAAACTTGCATAAGATGTAAATGATAAGTAAAGTATGTTTATCTTTCTGTTCATGTTTAGGGATACTTATTTTATTTATGAAATCTTATTGAGATGTAATTTTTAGATCATCTCAATGGGAGTAAAATTTCCGAGTTTTTTTAAATATTGTAAAATAATTTTTAAATATTATCCTGCTTACCACTAACATAATTTTTTGCCAAAGATTTCGTCAACCAAATCTATTTATATGTAAACACGGTAATGTCAGCGACAGCAACATGCCTCACAGATCAACGCTGATATCAAAACAATTGTCGAGTGAGAATTAGCAAATAAAGTACAGTTCAATGTACAAAAAACTCAGGCAACAACACTTACAAAGAAGTCTCACGCTGGCTTACCAACCGTGGAAATGGAGGGTCACCCCATAGTCGAATCACCTTCTGTCAAGCTTTTAGGAATCAACGTCAACAATAACATGTCCTGGCACGACCACGTCATCAGTATTGCTAAAACGGCATCCCAAAAGCTTGGAGTTTTGTTCCGCTGTAGGAAGTTGTATACACCAGAGCAACTGCTGCTGCTGTACAGCACAGATCCGACCATTGCTGGAGTAATGCTCCCATGTGTGGGGATGCGCTCCGAAGCACTCTCTAAAGCTTCTGGACACTATCCAGAAAAGAGCGATTAGACTAATCGATACGCCAAACCTCACAAACGACCTCCACAGCCTGGAACATCGAAGGAGGGTGGCTGACCTATCCCTGTTTTACAGATTCTATCACGGAAGATGTTCGATTGAGCTCTCTCAGATAATAACACCACAGGCCGTCCGAACCAGGAAAACTAGAGAAGCTCTGCGAGCTCATCCTTACCAGGTCGAGGTCCTTACTCCCCGAACTAGTCTCCTCCAGCATTCCTTCTTTTGGAGAACTTCGACGCTGTGGAATCAGCTGCCGGGGAATTTGTTTCCCGACGGCTACAACCTGCAGCGTTTCAAATCTAACGTGAACCGATACTTATCCTCTCGCAGCGCTTCTACAGCGCCATAGGCTTTAAGCCTTTGCGGGAGGCCGACCATAAAAAAAAATGTCGGATCCACCAACTGTAAATTCATCCAAAATTTACTTTTTCAGTATTCTTAGCAATTTTTTTATTTTTGATTTTATTGGACGAATCTGTTCTTCAGCAGACATTTTGAATGATTAACTCTTAAACACGCTATGCTATCGAATACTTCGATTCGGCAGCAAACATCAACGTCTTTAAGCCGCTTAAAGCGGCAGGCAATTCGACTAATTGGCAATCCGGCCTTAACGCGCCACCTTCAGTCACTTTCTCACCGGCGTGTTGTTGGTGACCTCTCACTCTTCTACCGATATGCCAACGGAATCTGCTCCTCTGAGCTATCCTCTATCGTTTCGTCGCTCACTGCTCCTATCAGATGCACCCGTGCGACCGCTGCATCTCATCCTAAGGCGGCCGTTCTTCATACATCCAGAACTGAGCGGTACAACCGCACATTTATTCCCAGAGTGTCCAAGGTTTGGAATGGACTGCCAGAAGATGTATTTATTGGGCCTACGGGTATTGGCCCATTCAAATCTCGCGTTAACAAACTTCCCCTAACATAACCCTTTCACAGCAGCCGCGGTACTCTGGTATTTAGGCTCTGCCTGCACGGTCTGCTCAGTTATATAAAAAAAGGCATCTACTTCTACGTTTCATGATGCAAGTAGCAGCGTGTGTAGTACTGAATCTCGTATTTGGCATCAGTTGCAGATTTCTGCCCTGAGGGGGGCAGTTATCTATCCATTTTTGCTCCCAAGAGTCTATACGATCGAACTGTGACGTGTATAGTATTGCATCGATGCAAAGAAATAACTCCACCTTGCTATTCTTGTGTTGCATAAAATACCTAGTTGATTCAGGCATCGCACCAGGTTTCGATTTGAGTAGGAACTTATGGAACTGATTAAGGTTTCATGAAACCTTGAGTTTCTTAAAATGCCATTATGTTTTTCTCGACGACTCCTAGGAATTATTTTTATAAAAAAACACAACATACAATACTGGCGCAACCAACCATAATTGCCACCAAAAACGTATATTACCGTATTAACGTACAATGGTACCTAGCTCCTTATAATATGTAATATTTGTTTAATTTTGTGTGGCTTTATAAGAGAGAGATCATTTACTTTGATAATTGTATTCATAGTTATTCATTAGGTTATGTATAGTATTTTATGAATGATTTACCACTAATAATAGAACCAAAAATTACTAGGCGACTTGTCAAATCCTTGTACGATCGCTTTAAGAAGAGAAACTAGTAAGTAGGGTAAGAGAAACACAAAATTCCATTTAGAATTTCATTAAAACGTTAAAAGCGGAACTCACCATAGAACAGGCGAAAAAAACACTCTATACAACTGACCAATGAGGAATTATACATATTTAGTCACCACTATCTGTCTGTCACAGAGCTGCGAAGCTGCAGAACCTAATATTAGCAATTTGTATTTTTTTTAAATTCATCAACAAATAATTAAAAAAATTCTCTCTTTGTGAGCGTAAACCGGTCTCTAACAACGCGAGGTTCCTGAGTGTTCCCGAATGATTTTTGAAAACAAAGCGTCTGATTGGTTAGGGCAGCACGTTGGTTGAGAGCTGTCACAAGTTCTAGTGGAGAGTATTTAAAATATCAATTACCAGTTATAGGAATTTGATGCAGCAAGTACAACTATCATTTTAAAAAGAACTTCAAGTTTTAACTACCTCTATTTGGAACTTGATTTTTTTTCAAGTACAGCAATTGAAATACCCTACCCTGATGATAATTGAAGTACTCAAAAAATTATTTCAAATACTGTATCAGTATTTGAAGTACTCAGACACCATTTCAAATACAGTATTAGTATTTTAAAATACGTGCTTCAGGCACTGTAAAGTGATTTAGATTGAGAACAACTGTATGAAAGCAAGTGGCAAGCTCAAAAACTTTGTATAGGGTATTTGAAAAATAAATTACAAATACCGAAAATATAAAGTACTGTACTTGAAATATTAGAAAGTAATTAAAATACATTTTTCAAGTATTTTCCTTGAAGAACTGACAGCTCTATAAGCTTAATACGGATAACATGTGGTGTTGATAACATGCTTCTGCAGTGATAACAGCGAAAGCAGTAAAACATTTTTTGATTACAAAAAGTTTTAAGACACAATACCATGGCCATTTAGCGGGCGTAAAGTGCCACTTTAGCGCCCGCGGTCTTGTACATTTTCTTCGATTTTGCGGGTAGTAAACTTAATTTTGCACCTTCCGCTGCCTTGAAAATCTCCACTACTTTCCATGATATCGAAGAAATTCGAAAATATTCTTGACGTACGAACGTACAGAACTTACAATTTGCAATCCAAATGACGACCATATATTTCCGTCTTATTTACTCAGTTGCTATGGTAACGCGGACATAGGTGTACAGATTATTGTTTTATAATCTGTTATTAGTTGCAGTAGAACTTATTTTAATTTAATTATTTTCTGTTCATCATCATCATAGTCACAATGTCTTGACAGACATGTTGTGAACTCGTAAAATGCATTAACTCGGAGCTAGAGCATTGCCGACACGAATATTATCAATAGTTTTGAGAACTGTAGCTTGCCATCGTTCGCGATTTACTGTCAGTTCAGTGGCGCTCATGATACTCATATCTAGCAACTGTTTCGTCGTATCCACCCAGCGTGTAGGGGAACGGCCAAATCACATACCAATCGAAAGTATGAAGCCCATAGAATATGCAAACGTTAGGTTGGCTACGTTTTTCCCGTCCCAACTATAGGGTAGGCAGGTATAAAAAGGTAAACCAATAATAGTAATTTGCACCGGTGTGGTTAATGCATGAAACTTATATCAAAATAAGGATAATTTTATTGCCAATACGTCGATATAGGGTTGTCTGCAAAAAATCAGTCTGGAATTCCAGTTGTCGAATTTTAAACACAACTAAAAAGTTTAAAAGATGTATTTACTGAGATAGTTTTGAAGGTTAAATTATTATGCACTTACCGTGTCCTCACCAAGAAAGTTATTAAACTCTTCATTATATTTTTTACCCAAAGCAGTCACTTTTTTTGTAGCACGTTGTATGATAATCTACAAAATCGAGTGATGCATTGGTTAACTCAACGCCACTGTATTAAAACTTTTTCTTTTTACGAAAATTTTATTTCAACGAAGAGTTTTTATACGTTTCATGGTTAAAATCAAGACCATCATCGTTCGAATTGCATAGAAAACACTTTTTAGCCATTTTTTATCACAATTCAATGTTTATAAATAACAACAATCAGTATAGTAGTAGCACGCTTTTTCATTTCAGAAGAATAAGGCAAACTGTTCCAATACAATGATGCACAGCATTTACGAGTGTATCGCTATCCTTAGTATCCTTTTCAATTTCACGGACACATGACACGCGCACTTTGTTAATACACCGAGATAGTTCGCTCGGACCTCTCTGGCGCACGTATTCACTGGCAGCATTATTTTGACCTTTAAAATTCGACAACCGGAATTCCAGACTGATTTTTTGCAGACAACCCTATATCGACGTGTTTGCAATAAAATTATCTTTATTTTGATATCACTTTCATGCATTAACCACACCGGTGCAAATTACTATTATTGATTTACCTGTTTATACCTGCCTACCCTATAGTTGGGACGGGACAAACGTAGCCAACCTAACGTTTGCGTATTCTATGGGCTTCATACTTTCGATTGGTATGTGATTTGTCTATTAACCAAACCAGTGAAAGGTTTAAAAAAAATTAATTTTTCAATATTTAATTAATCATATCCTGACTGAAATTTTTCAGCCAACCCACTCGCGATATGTTTCTTAACATATTAAATTTAATATAAAATGGTTTTCATCCATTAACCAGCTCGGTGAAGGTTGTCTTATATTCGGATCTTCTACTAAAGTAGAGCCCAGAGATATACCATTTGTGTACGTTTTGCCCTATATAAAAACTGCATACCATCTCTTAGTACAGTTCATCATTTGGAATAGATACAATTTTGATAATATTCGATGGTTACCATTACTTTACTTTCGTACTCGTAACCAATTCATGGAATGTGCTTTTAACCAATTTTCTAACAAAACGTAACCTTTTAGAATGGTGAAAATGAAACACTAAGTTGTATTTGAACGTAAATCCTGTCGGATGACGTTCACGATGTATATTTTGACTGAACTATGATAAGACCGACACATTCCAGGATTATTGGCGACTCGATCGGTGAAGAGGACCGGACTTAGTCAAATTGTTTAGGCAGGTATTACTACCTTTATTGATAGCAACGCCAATCTGCTTTTACTTTTGTGCGTTACTTTTCTGTCTGAATCGGACGTTTTTTTCGGAAGTGTGACAGCTAGAGTATGTTTCGGCCTTGGGAAGATAATGGGATTTCACAGCGATGTGAATTACCCTGCAGCAGTGAAGCTACGTCGGCGGTTTGTCATTACGGTGGTGAAAGTAGTGACTATAGTACGGACACTGATAATGAATTTGAACAGAGGGAGGTGGAGGTAGACCAACTAAAACCTCACAAAAGGTCACATCTTAGCGCAGATGCAAAACAAATAGTACTAAATGATAATGAACTAACGAAGGATCCGGAGAATGAAAATAAGGGGAGTATGATCAAAAAGACGTCAATTCTGACACACGTTCCATATCCAACAGTATGTGAAATTTTGAGAAAGGGGCCACAAAAGAGGAAGCGTAGGTTTGATGCTGGTGTTTCAAAAGAACTAGATCCCACGATCACAAAATTATTGAGGAATATTGTGTACGAAAAGTACAAAATTAATGAACTACCCACAATCGAATCCGTTCAAAGACAATTGGCTAGAATGGGGTAACAGTATCCAAGGAGTACATTGCAGCGATGGATTAGGAAGATTGGGTTTAGGTACAGAACTGTGAACAAACGAATGGCTATAATGGAAAGTGCAAGGATTGTGGGATGGCGGCACGATTACTTGTATAAGATAGAGCAATACCGGAACGAGGGGAGGTTATTGTACTACCTTGACGAGACCTGGTATGGTACCCATGACCGCTAAAAAGGGATGGACCGACGGTACAAAGAAGTGTTAGCTGAAAGGCGTTCCACCAAATAAAGGATCCCGTATAGTTATCTTACACTGCGGAAAGAAAGTGAAGACTGCAATATAGACTACCACAAAAATATGGACTTGGGAATATTTGAGTAATGGTTTGAGTATACCCTTATTCCCAATTTGAAGCCATTTAGCGTCATCGTAATGGACAACGCAAGCTATCACTCCAGACAAAGGTTCAAAATTCCGAATTCAACGTTATCGAAGGCGGAAATACAAGATTTTCTCATAAAACAGGATTTGTACTTTGAAGAAACTTACAAAAAAAACTGAATTATTGGAAGTCCTCCACACTGAACAGTTTGAAAAACAATATGTCATAGAAAGCATAGCTAAAAAGTATGGTCATGATGTCTTAAGGTTGCCTCCCTTTTTTTGCATTTTCAGTCCTATAGACTTAATTTGGGGACAACTAAAACAACGAATCGAACGGAGTGTAGAAAGGAATAATTTACCATATGGTTTATACGGTTATATTGAAATGTCTCTACCATATATTTATCAACAGATAATAAAGTTTCAAACATCTTGTTCAACCAACTGACGTATGAGCACTTTATTGGATGGAATGAACATTTTCGTTGTTGCCCACTCCACCGAATTCGAATGCCCAGTCCGACCCCGTCCCCTCTCTCTGTCGGCACTTTTTGCGGAGATCCTCACTTTGTAAACAAATGGTATATCTCTGGGCTTTACTATACTAGTGTGACCGTATCATAAAGCTTTAGAGCGCTCTGCACTTTCACTCCAAAACAACACACAAGAATAAATATTGTTGTAAGATTTACCTTCGGCCTAGTCTGTCGTAAAAGTTAAACCTGTACAAACATGCATTCTAATTCCGTGTATAGCGAATCCACCTGACGCAAGTTATTCACGCTTGCCAAGTGAAGCCACACTCGCCGATGCAAACAAAAATAGAAAAACCTTACGACGGCAACGTGCTACAAAATATTTATTTCACAGTTTACGTGTTACCGACCTCGCGTTAAATAATGTACAACATTTAAAAAAGCTGAAAAAGCCAAACAGATAACAAGCGCGTATCATCCATCCTATAACGAATTTTAATTGTTCAAGATCTCGCTCAATTAACAATATCGTCTGCTCGCAAGATGTTTTCAGCGCGGATAAAGTTAAGTTATACCTTAGTGTCGGTTTTGGCAGGTGAGTGTACTAAGTATTTCTATGATTACATCTTATTTTAGGATAATGTCCGTAGAAATGTTTAATTTAGGATAACTACCTGCTGAACGCAGACAACAACTTAAGGTATGCATTTGGTGCCAGTTGGTCTGATGTGATATTGTTGCTATTTTGATGCTCCCTGTTGCTATGAAGCTTCGTCAGGCTCCTCAATCATTAGAGTTCGATAGTCTTTTTCGAAGGACAGGATGACATTCGCAAAGGTTGTGAACTTTGAGATTCACGAGTCACGCGAATGCATTTAAATTTGTACAACGTGAACTGGTATTGGTGGGTTATAAAAGCATCTATATGAGTAGACCTATATGAAAAAAAAGTTTTTTATATTGCAGCTGTAGTGTGGAAACAAAATTTAATGCTAAATAAGTTTATAGTATATAGTTTTCATGATAGCATCATTATTTTCTTCAGTATTTCTCGTACATATTAAAAAAAATGGAGTCAAGTTGATTGACTTAGTACTTCCCACACATTCCGATGATACCAGTTTTATTATTTTCCCATAGCATGAAACTATAGTCTATAGATGCCCCTGCAATCAAATCATCGCTCGCCCGACCGCAAAAAAAGTGTTTTATTCTACTAGGTGCTTCTTTCACAGGTCAATGGACAATATATCATGAATACAACAAATTTTTGAGTTTTACAAACCCCCACCCCCGAACCACCCCAATTCCACCCCCAACCAAAAAAATGTTTAAAATGATCAGGAACCCCTAAAACGTCTAAAACGAAGTTTGCGGTGTTTTTTATATTTTTAGTTTTTTATTATTGCCGCGCCGCCACTGGAATGATTTCTAAAAACCATACGCGCTTTCCATACTCGTCGCGGTAATATATCTGTGTCAAAATGTAATTAAAGTCAATTCAGAAGTTTCCACGTAACACAATACAAAACGATCCAAAATAATACTCGTATGTATTTTGTATGCATCAGAAAGTTCAAGTCCCTTGGTTTCTGTAATCGGCAAGGCAATGTTCGGATGGACCTAAAAAAGTGTATTATGCCGCTAGGTCTTTCTCTCTCAGGTCAGTAGACAGCCTATTATGAGTACAACAAATTTTTCAGATTTACAACCCCCCACCCCCCAACCACCCTAATTTCAACCCCACCCCAAAAGAAGTAGAAAATGATCAGGAACCCCTAAAACGTCTAAAAACGAAGTTTGAGCTGTTTTCATATTTTTAGTTTTTTTAATATTGCTGCGCCGCCACCGAGACGATTTCTAAAAATCAGACGCGTTTTCTATCCTCACCAAAGTAGTAATGCTGTGCCGAAGTTTTATTAACAGTTCAGTAATTTCAACACTATAAAATACAGAATGATCTGAAGCAATACTCGTATGTAAATATACATCGCAAACTTCTCTAAGTCCCTTGGTTCCTGTAATACACAAGGTGAGTGCAAGTATTTCTATGATTACAACTTATTTTAGGATAATGTCCATAGAAATGTTTAATTTAGGATAACTACCTGCTGATTGCACATAACAACTTAAGGTATGCATTTGGTGCCAGTTGGTCTGACACGATGTTATTGCTATTTCGGTGCTGCCTGTTGCTATGAAGCTTCGTCAGGCTCCTCAATCAGTAGAGTTCGATAGTCTTTTTCGAAGGACAGGATGTCATTCGCAAAGGTTGTGAACTTTGAGATTCACGAGTCACGCGAATGCATTTAAATTTGTACAACGTGAACTGGTATTGGTGGGTTATAAAAGCATCTATAATGAGTAGACCTATACGAAAAAAAAGTTTTGAATATTGCAGCTGTAGTGTGCAAACAAAATCCAATGCTAAATGAGTTTATAGTATATAGTTTTCATGTTAGCATCTTTGTTTTCTTCAGTATTTCTCGTACATATTAAAAAAAATGGAGTCAAGTTGATTGACTCAGAACTTCCCACACATTCCGATGATACCAGTTTTATTATTTTCCCATAGCATGAAACTATAGTCTATAGATGCCCCTGCAATCAAATCATCGCTCGCCCGACCGCAAAAAAGGTGTTTTATTCTACTAGGTGCTTTTTTTTCACAGGTCAATGGACAATATATCATGAATACAACAAATTTTTGAGTTTTACAAACCCCCACCCCCGAACCACCCCAATTCCACCCCTAACCAAAAAAATGTTTAAAATGATCAGGAACCCCTAAAACGTCTAAAACGAAGTTTGCGGTGTTTTTTATATTTTTAGTTTTTTTATTATTGCCGCGCCGCCACTGGATGATTTCTAAAAACCATACGCGCTTTCCATACTCGTCGCGGTAATAAATCTGTGTCAAAATGTCATTAAAGCCAATTCAGAAGTTTCCACGTAACACAATACAAAACGATCCAAAGTAATACTCGTATGTATTTTGTATGCATCAGAAAGTTCAATTCCCTTTTTTTCTGTAATCGGCAAGGCAGTGTTCGGGTGGACCTAAAAAAGTGTATTATCACGCTAGGTCTTTCTTCTTCAGGTCAGTAGACAGCCCATTATGAGTACAACAAATTTTTCAGATTTACAACCCCTCACCCCTCCAACCACCCTAATTTCACCCCCACCCCCAAAAAAGTAGAAAATGATTAGGAACCCCTAAGGCGCCTGAAAGCGAAGTTTGAGGTGATTTCATATTTTTTTAGTTTTTGTAATACTGCTGCGCCGCCACTGAGCCGATTTCTAAAAATCAGACGCGTTTTCCGTCCTCGCCAAAGTAGTAATACTGAGCCGAAATTTCATTAACATCAATTCAGTAATTTCAACATTATAAAATACAGAACGATCTAAAACAATACTCGTATGTATACATCGGAAAATTCTCTGAAGTCCCTTGGTTTCTGTAATACACAAGGCAATGTTCGGATGGACCTAAAAAAGTGTATTATACCGCTAGGTCTTTCTCTCTCAGGTCAGTAGACAGCTTATTATGAGTACAACAAATTTTTCAGCTTTACAACCCCCTACCCCCCAACCACCCCAATTTGACCCCCCACCCAAAAAAAAGTAAAAAATGATCAGGAACCCCCAAAACACCTAAAAACGATGTTTGAGGCATATTTGGGATTTTTCGTTTTTTGCTAATTACTCCGCCGCCCCTGCACCGATTTTCAAAATTATAAGAACTTTACCTACTGCGACCCCCCAACATGTCGCTGCCCAAATTTCATCACAATCCATCCAGCAGTTACTGAGATTACGAGGACAGAAAAACCGCGTACAGACAGACCGACAGACAGACCGACGGAAATGAGCGACGTGGATTTTCGTTATCTAGACATCATGAAACGCCCAAAAAGTGTGTTATCTCAAAATCGAAAATTTTCGCGATCACAATACTCCCCTCACCTATCGGTGTGGGAAATAAAAAATACAAAAGTTTTTGGTTACTTAAGGCGGCGCATATCCTAAAAATATTAATAAATATACAGGGTGTTGCGGGAAAGTCGGATAGTGATCAACTTGATTTTTTTATATGGAACTATAACTTTTTTTAAAATTCTTCTAGTTTCCGTCATTATTCTCTATTTAACCATAAAGTATTTTTGGGATCGGTTGCGATGTTGCCAAGTTATAATTTATTTTCTATTAATTTCCGGATTTGCAGGTCGCAAGTAATACGTCCAAATTGACATATTTCTTTAACTTTTCTCAGTGATATTATACAGCGAGTTATTTGAATATTAAATGAATATTATTTTGGATGTTACCAGCAATGTGCATCTACAGGGTGTTTTTGGCAGTATTTTAAATTACGGAAAATTGAAGGTCATTTTACTTTGTTTTTTTAAATGTAACACCCTGTATGTTTTATTTTAAATCGAAATGTCTACTTATACCCTGTCTTGCCTTGTATTATTTTCTTTTTTCGCGTTTGTGACGTTGCCAAGTTATAAATTATTTTTCCAAATTTTCAAACAAATAATTTTTATTAATAGAACACACTGTATATTTTAGTAATAATGGTTTACGGCGTGAACAAGTTTTAACTGGTGTTCCTAAAATAATAAAACCGCTTTCCTTGCTCATACCATCTATTTCGAATACCAGAGGCCAGTAAAAAGTACAGGAATGCTTGAATATCTTCAAAACTTGCACAGCTGGAACGAAAAAATCAATACCTACAGGTTTTCGAACATGCAGAACTCAAAAATTGTAACAGCAGTGTTGCCAGATTTGCCACTTTTACGTTACACGTCATAATTTTGTTAATTTAAAATAGAATCCTCTACTTATTCTTATTGCAATGAATTGCGCTTGCCGAATTTAGTAAGATCTCACAATTTCAAAATTTTGCTTCTATTAATTACTGAGATACGGCAACACCGCTTTTTCTGTAAACAGTACCGGAACGCTTAAATATTTCCAAAACGGCCACTGCTGGAGCGGTGAAGTTCAATACTTGGAAGTTTTTGAACATACAGAATTCAAAAATGATGTTATAAGTAATAAGTACTTAGTACTTATAACATCAACCATCAATCATACATCCTCTGAAGTTAATTGAAGCAAAATATTTTCTTTGCTTGCAAGTTCCTAAATAGTCTTATGAAGTAATTTTCAACAACCTCCAATAATATGATAGATATAATATGAAAGCTTTGAAGCACGGGACTTTTAAGTCACCAATTTCTTCAAGGTCTTTTATAAGCACAAAGCACCTAATTTCTGCCTAGCTCTAATGATCATACAGGGTGAGTTTTTAGTACCGGCTCGGTCGATAACTCCACTACTGTAGAAGATAGCGAAAAAAGTTGTATATAAAAGTTGTAGCCACGGATATGCTAATTGCTCAGAAAATATTTAGATTTATACAGGGTGATCCATAACTACGTGGTGATGCAAACATGCATTTTTATAAATTTTTATAAATGAGACATCCTATATATTATTCCATAGTCAAATTCTACTAATGATTTCCGTTCTTCCAATATAGGATATTGTTACGTTATACATGGTATTTCAAAAGTTATGACCATTTCGATATCCCAATCGCGGTCAATTGAACATACTGTATATCAGAAAGTAATGAATCAAACATTATTTTTTTACATGCAAAGATTAAAAATATCTTCTAGTTTTAAGGTCGGCTATAAAAAAAGCCCGTGACGCATATTCGTATACAGGGTGATGTGGAATGCAAAATCCAGATTTTCTCTTTTTTTTCAAATGTAACCCCCAATATTTTGTTAACCCAAAGAATTGCCTTTAATATCCTCTTTCATCTTTGTATAGCACTTGTTGTAACTAGGTCCATCAGTTTCCGAAATATTTCGATTTTTCGATAGATTTAAAATATAGCTTCTATTTATGTACTGAAATTCATTTATTTTGAGAAAGTACTATCTAGTTTGTTTTTTATTTAACCAACAACTAAATTATAAGGTCATGAAACAATTTTGTAGGCGTGATGCATAATTATCAAGCAGATTCATCAGGTAGGCTCTGAAAAATCGACAGTTTTCATAACCTGCTCAATAATTTCATACTCTGTGAAAAACCAGCTTTAAAAATTAATTTTTCCATTGAAGGTATTTAGGAAAATCTTTGAGAAATTGTCTACTTGCCTCTAGAATATATCAACTATGAACAGCAATATCCAGAACGGAGGCACTCTAAAACGAATGCGTTTGAAAGATTGAAGAATCGTTTTATTTGGACTGTGTCGTTTAATATTTGATAGCCTACCTGATAGATCTGCTTGATGATTATGCATGACGTCTATAAAATTGTTTTCTCAGCACACTTGACCTATATTATCTCGTTAATTCAGTGTTTTGACTTAATCAAGTACTATTATGGCCTTATATTACAGTTGTTTGTTAAGCAAAAATAAAATTTGATAGTATTTTCTCAAAATAAATAAACTTTAGTAAACAAATAGAAGGTATATTTAAAATTTGTAAAAAAATCGAAATATCTCAAAAACTAATGAATGCAGCCATAACAAGTGCTATACAGGAATGAAAGAACATATTAAAGGCAATTCTTTGGTATAATAAAATATTGGGGGTTATATTTAAAAAAAGAGAGAAAATCTAGATTTTGCATTCTACATCACCCTGTATACGAATGTGCGTCACGGGCTTTTTTATAGCCGATTTTAAAACTAGAGGATATTTTTAATCTTTTCATGTAAAAAACATAATTTTTGATTCATTACTTTTTGATATACAGTACGTTCATTTCACCGCGATTTGGATATAAAAATGGTCATAACTTTTGAAACACCCTGTATAATGTAACAATATCCTATATCGAAAGAACGAAAATCATTAGTAGAATTTGAATATGGAACAATATATACGGTGTCTCATTTAAAAAAATGCATGTTTGCATCACCACGTAGTTATGGATCACCCTGTATAAATCTGAATATTTTCTGGGCAAGGAACATATCCGTGGCTACAACTTTTATATATAACTTTTTTCGATATCTTCTACACTAGTGGAGTTATCGACCGAGCCGGTACTAAAAACCCACCCTGTATATTCTTCAGCATTCAAATGTCTCGAGTGAAATAACTTTGCTCTATATTTTTAGTAAACCTTCTTGCAACTTCTGGAGACATAACAATGACCTGGACCTCCCCGATTTACCCCAAGTTGCACAGCAATGATTCAACGATCAATCCGATCGGCAGGGCCATATCGAGAGACGAAGACGGGTGGATAGGCTCGTTGGTGAATGTGGGAGCCATGTTCGGCCCTTTACCCTTCAGCCTCGTCTCAGAGAGATTCGGAAGGAAGATTGGGCTGCTCAGCATCGCCATACCTCACATTATTGCCTTCATGACGATGGCCTTCGCCGAGAGCGTATACCTCTTCTATCTCGGAAGATTACTCGGAGGTAAAGTTGGCTAGGTATTTGATTATATTATATTTATTATGTGTATGTCTAACCTAATTTATTTAGTAGTTGTAATTATTTTACACATCCAGTCACAGAGTTAACATGTAAACAACAAAATGCACAGGTCGCTGACCAGCCAACACATCGAGGTAGAATCCCATGGAGGCGCGATAACGTGGCTAAAAGCAGGTGCAAGTTGGCCATATTGATTCGACACTTATGTCAAACAGCTGACGTTTCCTTGACAATTTCGTGTTTGCTTTTTTTGAGTGTTTTTACCGAGATTTTTAGTTACTTTTAAGTGATATTCTAGTGAATTCATAAAGGAAATAATGGTTTCATGTGCTTATCGTAGTTGCTCTAGCAGAAATGGCATGGATAAGAAGAAATCGACAGTAATTACATTTCATATGTATGTATGCAAAAAAATAACAATGTACAGGACCGCATTTGTAATCTTTATCTCAATAAAGTGTCACGTATTGCAGCAATAATATAGTTGTATTATTCAATTGATAATGAATGTCGTCTCTACAAAGCACGTATTTTTTTAATAAACTTAACTATGACTTTCGCATTAAATTGAAAAATCAACCCAATACTTCATATTTAAATTGTCATTGTAATGAATTTTCAAAATTATTTACATAAGAAAGTAATCCGGCTCTGGCGAGGCGTCCATATTGTTACCACACTTAGCCACGCCTCCTGCTACCGTTTTTGTTATGCGAAATTGAACCTTATAGCGTCTCCTTGGGATTCTACCTCGATGAGCCAACATGTAACGGAAATTTTGACAGCTTGAGGGCATTACCAGTGGCGTACGACTTTATATTAAAATTGGATGTTCATTAATAGATTCAATTATTTCTGTGATGTTACAAACTGATACAATAAGTTGTATTAGTATTTAGGTATACTTAGAGAGTTACTCTTATTATAACTTGATTGTAACAGTTGATAATTTATAATAACCATGAAGTGTTTCCCTATATTTTACGCTACTGAAATCCAAAACAAAACCTATACTAACCTCTGACAAGTGGTGTTCACCGTATCGTCGCTATTGCAGCAAACTATGCACTTTTTATTTCGTCCCATCATGCAATTATGACAATATTGTTCATAAATAATTTAATTCACACCACAAATTGTCACAAAGTCACTCAAATATACGCAATAACCACAACTACAATGACAGCCACATGACAGCGTTAGGGGACGCCGATTGTAGGTTGCCAGATTTACGACATATTAGAAGTTATTGATTATTATTATTGATTTACCTATTTATACTTGCCCACCCTGTAGTTGGGACGGTAAAAACGTAGTCAACCTAACATTTGCATATTCTATGGACTTCATACTTTCGATTGGTATGTGATTTGTCTATTAACTAAAGCAGTGAAATATTTAAAAAAAAATAATTTTTCAATATTTAATTAATCATATCCTGGACTGAAATTTTTCAGCCAACCCACTCACGATATGTTTCTTAACATATTAAATTTGATATAAAATGCTTTTCATCCATTAGCCAGTTTGGTGAAGGTCGGCTTATATTCGGATCTTCTACTAAAGTGTGCAATAATGCGGCCTGAAAATTCACACTTCACATCCACTTCATGATTACGATTTGGTTTCTAGGGATAGCTGTAGGCGGTGGCTACACCCTTCTGCCTATGTACATTGCCGAAGTATCTGAAGCAGCCAACCGCGGTGCGTACTCTTCAACACTCGGAATATTTTGGGCCTTCGGCAACTTCATTCCCAACGCCATCGGACCATTCATGTCTGTGATGTGGTTCAATCTGCTCCTTACCTGCTTCCCCGTGGCCTTCTTCATCACATTCTTCTTCTTGGGAAAGGAGACGCCATATTTCCTAGTCGGAGCTAACAAGATCGATGAAGCTGAGGAGGTATGTAGAGTGGCAGATTTAAGGTGGTTAATTTGTAGATGTAAAGGAATTTTTAGTTAAAGGCCAAAAAACATACGATATCTAGTACTTCAACTTCAGTTTGCAAGTTACTCATAAGAGGAAAGCACAGGCGTATACAAGAGGGGGTATCAGGGGTAATTACCCCCCCCCCACCCAAGATTTTCGAAAAAAAAAAAAGCTCGATTCAACTTTGACTTATTTATTTAAGCAATAGGGTACTTGCATAAAAAAATATTTTGTCGTTTACGCGTTCCTTAGAGCCTACTAAACATGACAAAATCACTTGTTTGGTGTTTTGGAATCGGCTGTGAGAGATATTCCAAAAATTATTTCAAATGCCGGAAAATTCCGCGCAAACGACCTCTGACGTCAGTGATATCCTATAGTGATGGGATGTAAAGAATTGATATTCGATATCGATAGCCAGTGCTAACCTAACATTTTGACATTGATCATTATAACCACAAAACACAGTCACACACAAAAGTACAAAAGTCAAAAGAATAAAAGTTAGGACTCATTCATAATGGGATGCGCCGAAATAAAATTATGGCTTCGGATAGTTGCGAATCTCGGTCACAAACAGGATAAACTGTGATACCTATCAGTTATAAAAATGTATTGCAACGAAAATGCTAGTGGGTTAATTGCCTGTTTCAAATATGTTTAATTAATTGAGTCGCTTTGTTAAAGAATTCAGATCATCTCTAGTCAAATTCGCAGTTGGCAAACCTGTAGCAGCATCGATTGTCGATATCGATAAGATATCTGTGACGTCAGCCCTTGTTTTAAGTCACGTGGAAAAATTTGAATATATCCTTATTTTATTTTGCAAATATCTTTTTTTGTCCGTCAGTAAAATGATGTTTTTTGTTTCCTACTGCTTCTTGATATGGTTTTCTTTACGCTATGTATACTTCCGAGGCGATTTCACGACCTCTGCAAGTACCCTATTGTCGCACTGAAAAAAAAATTTTTGCAGTAACTAAATTACAAAAGGGTTTGTTTGCATTATTACCGTGATGCATATCTAATATAATTCCATTGTTACATAATCAGTTGAATAGAGAGTTTTTGGACGTCCGTTTCCTGACGTTATTGCACGTTATCGGCTATTTGTGGCATGCGCAGTTCTCCCGAAATAACCGAATCGGCGAATAACCGATAAAGTAGTAGGTACGTTAGCTACGGAGGTTTACGGTACGATATGATTACGTGCGGTATTGCCAGGTCTAAACCACTATGCGGCAATGAGAAAAGAACCGTGATGATTTTGATAGCAACAATACTTATTTTGTAGTTTGTCATTGTACAAAAGGATCAGATTTTCTTCCGTCAATTTTATTTGACAGTATTATCCAATGAAAGCTACAAAGTTAGGTGTCTCCGGCAAGAGCGTGTGATCATCACGGAACTGAACCATGGTAGTGAAATCTGAACTGTCATGCTTCGGGGATCCTTCATAGCCTATTTTTTATTTTACTTATGGTGTGATCTATTTTCTATTTGTGGTGTTTACTTGTTGCGTGTAACATTTTTTGGACATTTCCGACCAAATCGATCATAATGTGAGGTTAAGTTAGAATCAAATAGGTCCAATAATTGTTAATGTCAATTGTCGAATAACGCAACGATACACGTCGTTATTCGAAACACACTGCGCATGCTCAGAATAATCTTTTACGGATAGCGTCGCCCCAATTTTTAGTGGCTCAAAACCTCTCTAATGTCCTATACAACGTGGTAGCTTGTCACAAAAATTTACCTAACTCATTAATTACCTGTTTTGAAAATTGCACCGACTAGAAAAGTTAAAACACTAATTAAAATCTCCCTTTATCATCTTTCTCTATTTTCAGGTGCTGATGAAACTAAGGTGCCTCGACACCAAAGGTGTAGAAATCGAACTAAACCAAATCAAAACCAACCTGAAGAAAGAAGAATCTGGGAGCTATTCAGACATCTTCAAGAACCAAGGACTTCGAAGAGCGTTCATCATATCTCTTATACTCATGGCTTTGCAACAACTCTGTGGAATGAACGCTGTCAACTATTACCTTCAAACAATCCTTCAGGAGTCAGGCAGCAAGCTGCCCTCAGACATCTCTTCGCTCATTGTTGGTTTCGGGATGTTCCTCTTCAGCTTCCTGGTTCCACCAGTTATGGATAGGTTAGGTAGAAAAGTATTATTAGCTTCATCATGTGCAGGAATGGGTCTGTCCATGTTCCTCCTTGGCTCATACTTTTACATAAAAGACCACACAGACTGGAGCGTAGAACCTATATACTGGCTACCTCTACTCAGTTTAGTTTTCTTGATATTCTCTTATCAGATGGGAGTCTCTATAGTCCCATGGGCAATTTCTTCGGAACTGTTCCCGAAAAACGTGAAACAAGTGACAGCAACCGCAGTATCTACTACCGCTTGTGTGTCTACGTTTCTTGTGACTAGATTTTTTAACAACATGACGGAATCGTTAGGGGCAGCTGGTACCTTTTGGTGTTTCACGTGTTGTTGCAGTATTTGCCTGATATTCACGTGTTGTTTCGTGCCAGAAACCAAAGGAAAATCTTATGAAGAGATTCAAAATATGGTACAAAAGTGGTCAACGGAGAAGAACTCAAATGAGGTCTGAAATGTTGAGCATGTTAAGCAATATTATTACTTACGTACTTTTTTATCCTAGAGCGTCTTGAGATCAAATCAACTACAAAATGGTTCAAAGGAAATTAAAACCATTATATATTGCAATACGGATTAAAAAATGGGTTTTACAGTCGAAAAAAAAAGATTGCATTTGCAAGATATCCGAATTTTAGGTGATGACAAAAAACAGTGAAGCAGCAAACAATGGATTATAAGATACGCTGCGAGTATTCTAGTCGAACGGAGAAGTTTCCAAAAAAATAAAATTTGGAAAATTCATTATTATCTGATAGTCTATTTCTTCACTTGAAGAACGTCGAAAAAATCATCTGAATATTCCAAAAAACGGCGGAGTTATCCAATTTTATATTTGCGTAAAGCGACCGCGGAGGTGAAAAGCTGTATGACGTCACATGTTATTACTTGTTCGCGGCAGCCACAGTCTGGTCGGGACTCCGCTATGCATACGCTGCGCTGTACAGTATGTGACATTTAATAACGGGCAGACGCCAGTATATTTTTGAAGTATGGAGGAAGGTTACGTTCGTGGTAATTCTAGTAATCTTCCTAAAGTGGATGACATGATTATGGACTTTTACTTCCCACACCGATAGGTGAGGGGAGTATTGTGATCGTGAAAATTTTCGATTTTGAGATAATACGCTTTTTGGGTGTTTTATGATGTCTACATAACGAAAATCCACACAACTCATTTCCGTCGGTCCGTCTGTCTGTCGGTCTGTCTGTACGCGTTTTTCTAGCCACGTAATCTCAGTAACCGCTGCATGGATTTTGATGAAATTTGGGCAGCGATATGGTGTGGGGTCGTAGTAGAAAATGTTGCTACATTTTTTAAAATCGGTGCATGGGCGGTGGAGTAATTAGCAAAAAACCAAAAATTTTAAATATTCCTCAAACTTTGTTTTTAGGCGTTTTAGAGGTTCCTGATCATTTTCTACTTTTTTTGGATGGAGGTGATATTGGGGTGGTTGGGGGGTGCGGGGTTGTAAAACAGAAAAATTATTTTATCCATAACATGCCGTCCACTGTCCTGTGAAAGAAAGGCCTAGAGTCATAATGCACTTGTTTTAGGTGCATCCGAACATTACCTTGGCTATTACGGATCGTCGACTTAGAATTTTCTGATGTATACATGCGAGAGTATTGCTTCTGATCATTCTGTATGCTGTAACTAGGAATTTCAATTAAATTTTCACACAGTATTACTACCGCTGCGAGGATGTAAAATCTTTATGATTTTTAAAAATCGTGTCAGCGGCGGCGCAGCAATAATAAAAAAACTAAAAATATAGAAACAGCTCAAACTTCGTTTTTAGGCGTTTTAGGAGTTTCGTCATCATTTTCTACTTTTTTTGGGCGGGAGTGAAATTGGGGTAGTTGGGGGGTGGGGGGTCATAAAACTCTATTTTTTTGTATTCATAATAGGCTATCCATTGAAATATTTGTTTGGTGTTTTTATGGTGGTGTTAGTACACCTGAGTACAATGCAATATTTATAGTTTCTCGGTCTGCTAGACATATTCTAATAATACGAGTACCAATAAACTGCAGTGTATCGTTTTGTCACCGTCGGCGTCGCCTACCCCACTGAAAACAAGGAATAACAACATGAACGAGGAGGCCGGCGGCGGCGCGGTGGCTTGCGGGAGCAGCATCCTTGACAGGGCATACACAGGCTTGCGTTGTGACGTGTGACGTCACAGCGGCTTCGCGCAGAGGATACGGCAATTCAAACTTTGAAGGACTATAACTTTTCTATTAATGGAGATAATTACAACATTTTTTCGCCGTTGTTCTCTAACTCTTTCGGACTATCTGATTAACTAATATTTGAAAAAATGGAAACTTCTTCATTGTGCGATGGACAATAAAATGATGGCAGTGATGTGATTTTTATTAAGGGCTGTTTTCTCACGAATTGTTCATTGCTCTCCCAACTGATTTCTCTCATTCAAATTGCATATACGACAAATTGTAAGCTACAGCTTAGATTTCATTGCAGGCACAGTGTAAGAGGGATAATTTCCAAACTTCAAAATAGCCCATATGTAACAACTCATAAGAACAAATAAAGAATGTACCTATTTTAAGACGTTCGAGCACCACAGAAACATAAATTTTATGAATTTTACGAGTATTCTATTATTAATCAATAGCATGATTTGGATTTGGCGGTTTTTGGGCTGTCACAAGTTAAGCTCAGCTCCCAGGATGGTTCAAACGTAGATTACACGCATTTAGGATCAACTGTAATATTGCCGCTCGCAGTTTATGGATTTCAAATATGAGAACTTTTCATTGAAAGAATCTCTTAATGCTTGCCAACCAACACATCTGCGGAAAATATTGGCGGTTCCAAAAATATTCTAAGGATTATAGATAGGCAATAGCCATTATTCAATTTAAGTTTTATTCACAAAGTTTGGAAACTATTTTAGAATTTGTGAAAGCCGATATAATACCTGAGATGTGCATGTACGTGTATATGTGATAAAAATAAAAGAGGACACTATTTTTGAACTCAAGGCGCTCTTTGATACCTAGGTTAGAACCGTGAGATTGTTAGTGATATATTTTTTACAAATTAGAAATAGATTCGAATTGTATCATTAAGGTTCCTATAGACAGTTCCTCTTTCTTTAAAAAGAAACAGGGTAGCTTATTTTAAGTGTTGTATACGTCAATGGAACAGCAGTATTTTTAGTATTTCTACCTTCGCTGTATTACAAGTAGATACTAGTGTATCTATTTCACTACGACCTCAATTTATGCAAAAGTACACTTATATTATTATAACAAAGTGGTGCTAAATGAGATTGCCTTATCATCGAAACAAATAAGCTCATGCATGGCCGACTCTACACTAAGCCGGAGCCTTAGATGTGGCAACGTCGCTTAGCTGTCAAATAGTGGGCCGGTGACCGTAGGCCGAACGGCGGGCATTCCACGGAAAATTTAAATTGTTTTATAGTTTCAGAATAATTATTACATTTTATGTGTAGTAGAGTTCATCTCAGTTGATAAATTAAGAAAAATACTTTTTGAAACAATAAGAATGGTGAAAAATGCCAGTAGTATCAGTACAAAAATGTACATGTATTTAGATTTAGAGATTTCCCTTCTGTTGGATATTTCTTATTTCCATTAGATTTCCTCTTTTTAGTTTTGTCTTGAACTGTTTCAGTCCAATTATTAATAAAAATATTTGCTACATTAACAACATTAATTCAAGCAGAATTTCATCAGTTTGAAGTTGATTACATGAACAAATGTGTCTAAAACAAACTCATCTACATGTATATTGATGAAATTTTTATAAATACCTATTGGCCTGAAATCAAAATGTTTACAATACCTATTGCGAATAAGGACTGTAATTTGAGCTGTATACTGATGGAAGGGTTACGCCTATCAACTATAAGCTATATGTATTTAATATACCTATCAAATAATTTTGTCCTTCATGTCGTCTAAATATGTTAATCAATGCTTCTACCTATTATTTTTGTAATGACAAGAACATTTATACAGGCTGATATGTAGGTACTGTTAATTTAATAAAAAATAGTAGATATTCAAAACTTTAATCCAGGCGGCTGATTTTTCTTGTACCATGGAAGTAATCCTTTAAAACTTGTTAGAAAATTACTGTCCCATTTCAGCCAAAAAGGATAAAACGAGATAAATAAAATTTAAAACAGGGATAGCTCCGAAACTAGAGTTTAGGTAAAACTCAGAACATTGAAAGTAGACAGCTCATATACACATTAAATGTAATATAAGCCAGATGAAAGAAAAATTCAGGACTTTTTTGCTAGCTTTTTTGTCTTATCAATATTAGTTGAGAGATTTCCAATAATAGGTAACCCCCAGTTTCAGTGCTATCGCTGTATTGCATTTAATTCGTATATCATACCTTTTGGGCTCAAAATGGCACTGATTTCAATAAATGTATAATGAATGTTCTGAATCTCGGCTATTTTTATTGGACTATGATGTCATATTCTTGTGTTAGTTTCAGTAAATTTTATTGAACTCAATTTCAATGGATTCTTGGTAATGGATTCCAAAACCTATGAGTTATTAACTGAATCACAGTTTCTCATTTGCAATAATGAATATTAACCATTTTCAAAAATCTATTAGAGATAAAGGATAGTAATCAGAAACATATTCTAAAATTTGACGGTCTTATTAATACATGTCGTTAGATCACTATGTTTAAATTATTTCTTTTTGAATGATTCCTGATAATAGCTTTTAAGATCCAAACAATGTAACTCATTGCTTGAATGACAGAGTTTCTCAATTGCAATTATTTATTTCCAATAATTTATTAGTGATTAATGATGCCATTAAATTGACATAGTAACTCATATTTGTACTAAAAACCAGCAAATAGTAAGAGCGTGTATGAAACTATGAAATATGGGTAGTTTTATCAATAAAAAGATACGAGTGGATTTATCTGATATCAAATCAAAACATGTTTCATAATAATTTATGGGATATGAATAATAACCTTGGTTTTTTAATTACTAACTGTATGTTGGCTTTGTGAAGAAATATTGAAAAGATCGAATAATAAAGATTATTTTTTCCAATATTAAATGAGTTTCTTTTAAATGTCAATGCATGTATGCAGACGTGATTATTTTTTAGCAAAGAATGGGTAAATTATATACGAGGACAGTTTCGACAAAAAAATTAAACCAAAAACAAGCATTTTTCTTATTAGTGCAAAAGGGACGAAAGGGCTTCATAATTTTTTAACATTACTGCGAAAAAATAATTTAAGGAAAATCAAAAAATGGTAGAGGCTCAAAATTTGCTTATAGGCAAATACAGGGTGCCCCACGACGATTATATATATAATATATCGGAACTGGGTAGTAGTAGCGAATTATAATTTTGGGGGTGTAAATTAGAGCAAATATAGTATCCTTTCTTATTATCCAATGATGTATTTGATTTGATCACGTGAAGTCCGATCCAAAATGTTTAATGCGACACCCTGTATATTTATGACTTTTTGTGTTCCACCCGATAAAACAATTCCAACTAACTAGCACACTTGGGGTCTAAAGTGATGAATTCAAGAGCTACAGGTACTTAAAGGACTGTACCACTACCATTATGAAACACTACCAAAATAATTTAACTGTAGGGGTACATGTTATGCTATATAATTATATAGCACTGCCCATTTCCGATATATTGCTTGTCTTAATCGTCGTGGGACACCCTGTATAATAGTGTAATGTAGTGCATTCTAAATAATTATTTGCAGCAAAATGTGTGTAAAAAATGTCCTCGGAAACTGATACCACTGACTGATACTTTGCAATAAAACTGACAAAAATGGTGAGTTGTATTGCATTGCATTGATTTAAAATTGAAAACTGACCGTAGAGCTTTTATTCGAAAGTTTTTCTTGTATCTTTCATGACAGAGGTTTTTGTTAATTCATAGTTTTTACACTATACAGGAGTATATATTACGTTTTTGACTACTGCACGTACCTGATTTATGAATGGAGAAGTCTCATGATACTCATAATGAAATAAGCAGTGACGTATCCGTAAAATATAGACGAAAAATGATTAGTCAGTGAAAAAATTTTTGAAATCCGTCAATAAATGGCAGAGAAATCAATTAAAGTTTGCATATTTAGCGCGAAATAATAGTTGCCGCCTTCAATTTGGCTGTGACGTCACGTCTCCGCAATCCGAATAGCCAGCCGTCTGTACCGCGCGCTGCCGTAGATCTGTGTATCGTGGATGCTGTAGAGTGTATTGTATGTACAGCTTGTGCAAAACGCATTAGAGCTCAACGCATCAGACGTAATTTATTTTTGATTTTTAAATGTTTTTTAGTTTTTGACCATAACGGAGGAAGGACTTGTAAAAGGACGAAGTGATATTAAAATATCTCTTAATGATTTAGAAACGCTTTAAGATAATAGTTTCGTGAGAAAATAAACGTCTTCCGGTAAACGCAAATAAAAACCAGCATCTGTTGATATTTTTGTTATTGTCTCTTTGCAATACTGAGGGATGACTGTTGTATTTAAAGTATAACTAACTGAACTGTAGCAACTCTTAGCAAGATACTGATTCTTTTAAAGGAGAACTCTCGGGTGATTGGGGGATGGTCATCAGACACTTATATTCTGTATCGTTCGTTTTTTCCTTCTCATGATTGTTTGCACTTTTTGATCTTTTTGTTTAACTTTGATGTCAACTTGCACTTTGTTTAAATTTTGTTGTCGGGATTATCTGATACATTCACTGTGCAATCCTTAGATAGTGGATTTTCTAGTACCATCCGGCTCTTTGTAGGTATATTGAATGACACTGAATTACTTCGAAAGGTTGCCAGCTTGAGGTCGATGAAGCTTCGTTCTGCAATAAATTTTCTAAACATTCTGCGTGTCGCTTTTTTTCATATGCTCCGAGTTTTCTTCTATGATGAACAACTTTTTGACAGTCAAACTTATGAGGGCAGCCTTCAGTTTTCATATTTAATGTACCACCAACTAGTTTATATTTGATTAGATTTTTAGTATCGTTTTCAAGCTGTAACAACAAAAACATAAGCTACGAATCCGAAAATATAGATATATATAACACAATAAAGTAATTCAGCATACATATTACATTATAAATGTAACTAATTTACTATTATGTAAAGTAATCTTTAACAACCAATCAAGCTATCTATATATAGTTGATAATTAATACTTATCAATAGAAGATAAATACAATAGTATATTCACATCAAAATGATCCTCACAAACATATTTTATACTTTTTTGTATTATTAAATCCCGTTTCATCACCTTGCACCACTTCTTTTGCATGCAAAGGTACGTGGGAAAAACTTTATTAGGTGTTTTAATCGTTGTGCTCACACACTTTGGAACAATGCAATATTTTTTATAACATCCTTTTTTAAGGCAGGTTCTCACGATTCAGTTTCGCTGAATCAGTTTGACTGATTCAGTGATACTGAACAGATAATGAACGTGTGAACACCTTTTCAGTGAAACTGATCAGTGGGTTTCTGCTTTCAGTCAAACTGAAAGCCAGTCCTACTTTTCATTCAGTTTGACTGAATCAGTATTGAAAAATGAATATAAACGTTACTTTTATCAATGCTAAATAGGTTAAAATTATTCATTAAAACTGATTCAGCGAAACTGAACCGTGAGAACCCGTCTTTAATGTCACTCATCATAGCAATATTATTTGATATGCACTAAACTAGAAAACAAATGAGACGATTGGTTGCTCAGCTCACGCCACCACCTCGCTGTGCCTGTGTGCGTTGTCTGATACGTGCGTCGCGTCGTGTGGCTCAGCGGCCGCGGCCGCCCGCACTGGCTACGGAGACATGACGTCACACCACTCGGTCAGTCGTGCCAAAAATATTTCTGCGGAGCGCGACTTTGAAACATTATAACTTTTTTGACTTTAGAGATATATTCATATTTCTTTCACGCTTTTCTTTTATTTTTCTTATATTTTCTTTTGAATCGATAAAAAAAATTTAGTAAACTTCTCCATTGTGACTGTAAATACAAATTTTGTATAAGAACGGCCAATAAACTATCTATCTATCTTACATCGGAGTATAAATTAATCGCCCTGTATAATCCCAGATACGCCACTGATCCTCTTAGTTATTTATGCTGGTTGATGTTGGTTCAACTATGTGCAATGTCATGTCGACGTTCGACAGAATTTGAAAGACGAATAGTATCATTTAAAAATTAATTTTGCAGTTTCTTAAAAAATACTTACTAGAATATGGCTGAAGGCGAGCCAAAAGAAAAAACAGAAGACCCCAAAAAAGTAGTACATACATATCCTCTAATAAGGGTAAGCCATTTCGCAAGTTATTGATCTTTTCCGGAACATAGTGCGGAGATATCTCCAGTGTATACCGGGTTAGTTGTATGAAAAATAATAAATAATGTTTTCAGCATTCTGATATGCCTGAAGAAACAAAAATAGAATCTATGGAGTTAGTTGTAACAGCCTGTGAGAAACATTCTGCAAATAATGAGGTAAAAATACAGTAATGAATTGATACATTTAAGAAATCTTACATGATAAAAGTAAGAAAAAATCAAATTACACCACTGGATTCTACAGAAAAAATTCTATAAGACTTATTTTTAAACTTTTCAATAAAATAAAAGACAACCGAGATAAGAGGGTGGTCCCATAATCGATAATTTTCGATTTCACCGTGTATCTCAAAAACCAAGAGGGCATCTTTATTTTCACAAAAAAGTAGCACAGTGTCGCGAAAACCGCAACTCTGTATCTTCTAAAATAACCGAGATACCCCGTAAAAGTGCCCAAATTGGGACACCCTGTACATATTCCCATTTGTCTGCGCAGTATGAAATATAGGCGCTTTCCTTTTACCTGATTTATCTGATAAATCTCACTTGTGACGTCATGACTCAGTTCGATGTACGTTCCTTTTGGTTTCTGAAACTGAGACTAAAGTGAGATGTTTTACCCCCACTTAAGCCCATCTGCACTTGTCTCAGATCATTTTGATGTCAAATAAATCAATAAATGAGGTTAGAATTTTTTATAACTTTGAATTTTAGCGGGTTTTGTGGTGTATGGATAGTCAATTGTATGGTGAGCTACGAAAAACGTAAAAAAATAGCTTAAGGAAAGGATCGACATATTACAAAATTTCGAGAAATGACATTTAACTACACAAACACGTGCCTTTACCTCGTCTGAGCATCTGAGGTTTCCAACTGAGCTGAGCCATCTGATTTTTAAGTGATCTGCAACGACGTCATACTGATAGACTACGCTTTGTATACCGAATGTTTGTAAGCGTTTCTGGCAGTGCGACGGAAGGGGGGAACATCAGCTGCATTGACATAGACACACCCGACGTTGCCAGTTGTGGATTAGGGCATGCTTGGTGCATGCAGCAATGTTTGTAAAATATAAAAATGGCGTTAATTCTTGACAGAATTGCAAAATTAAACGTGTTTTACAAAAGAGTATCTTCAGAGTACTTTTTCTATTACAGATAAGCAAGCCACAATCATATTTTTACTTTTTTACAACATACGTTCCATACATTTTTCTGAAAATTCATTCCAAATGATTGTCAACTTGGCATGCTGCGATGTAACTTGTAAACAATGACGTCGTGGCTTGTAAATATTTTGTTGACATTCCCAATGTTTGGAATGCTGACAAACAATTTGCCTTGGATGCGTAGTCTATCAGTATGACGTCGTTGGTGATCTGAGTTAGTGCAGATGTAAAAGGAAAGCACCTCACTTGTCTCAGATCATTTAGATGTCAAATAAATTAGGTTAGGATTGTATGTAAGTTTGAATTTCAGCAGGTTTTTCCGGTTTTATGATGTATGGATAGTCGATAGTGTAAGGTGAGTGACGAAAAACGTAAAAAACTAGGGTTATGGAAAGGATCGACAGATAATTGAACCATAGCATATTACAAAATTTTGAGGAATGACATTTAACTGTACAAACACGTTCCTTTAACGCATCTGAGCATCTGAGGTTTCCAACTGAGCTGAGCCAACTCATTTTTAAGTGATCTGAGTAAGTGCAGATGTAAAAGGAAAGCACCTTATGTTACTCACGTCACAGTTGACAGTGGTGTATGGTTTTTGAGAATCGCTCCAAAGACGGCTGATCAGTCATGAAGTACCGACAAATGAAAGTTAAAACTTTGCTTCTGGATGTTTTTACGCTACCCGATTTTTTTTTTTCGATGTGGGTGAGAAATTATGAAGGATGGTGGAACATTGAGTTGTGGGTAACCAAAATATCATAAAATTCTTTTTTTAAGCACGCTGAGTTCGCACGTGTTTTGTAAGTGTTATTGTCACAGTATTATTTATTCTTGGGAACATAACAGCTGGCCATAGACACAGAGTTCGTTCTGTCAGGTGTAACCGCGACTGATCATCATCATAGTCACAATATCTTAACAGACATGTTGTGAACTCGTAAAATGCATTAAGTCGGAACTAGAGTATTGTCGACACGAATATTATCAATAGTTTTGAGAACTGTAGCTCGCCATCGTTCGCGTTTACTGTCAGTTTAATGGCGCTCTTGATACTCATATCTAGCAACTGTTTCATCGTATCCACCTAGCGTGTAGGGGAACTGCCACGGCGCCGCCCACTCGGGGCGTGACCCTGAACTACAAGTTTCTCCATATTATCGCTTCTGTGAATATGTCCGACGAATGTAAGCATTCTCATCGACACAATGGAGGATAGTCTCTTTGGATTACCGAGCTCATCCAGTATGGAAACATTAGTTCGATGGGCGTTATGAGGAATTCTCAGCATTCTCCTCCACGTCCACATTTCAAAAGCATCTATGCGAGCTCGATCTGCCTTTTTAACAGTCCAAGTTTCCGAGGCATACAAAAATATGGAGAACACAAGAGACTGAACCAGTGAAATTTTGGTAGCTTTAGTATTGCCACGCCATATTTTAGTAAGCCTTGTCATGGCCACCCTTGCCTGTTGAATGCGCCGTCGAATCTCATTCTCACAGCTACCGGAATTGTCGATCAAAGAACCGAGGTACACAAAACTTTGGACTACCTCACAACGGCCTATTGACTTTATTTCTCGATGATTTTCATGCTCTCTATCTACGATAATAACCTTGGTCCTGTTGTAGTTAATACCAAGACCATATGCTGCACTGTGTTGTTCTAAGACGTTCAATAGAGCTACTAGTCCTTCCTGAGAAGCAGCAATAAGGGTTGTATCGTCAGCAAATCTTAAGTTAGATATTTTGCTTCCGCCAATAGTTATACCGCCATTCCAGTTGTCCAATACCTGTCTAATCACAAATTCAGAGTAAATGTTAAATAACATCGGAGATAATACGCATCCCTGACGAACTACTTTTCTGGTTGCTGTTTGACCAGACAGGTTACCATCAATTCTTACACGAGCTGAGCTAGACTCGTAGAGTTGCTGTACGAGAAACACTAGGTGATAAGGAACTCCCATAGAGATCAGGATTTGCCACAGTTTAGGCCACGTTACGTTATCAAACGCCTTAGAATAGTCCACAAAGCAGATAAAAACGGGAAAATAATGCTCTCTGGCTTTTTCAATAATCTGTATTAAGTTTAAGATCTGTTCACGAGTACCGCGTCCTTCGACGAAACCTGCCTGCGCCGAAATTTCCAGCCAATAAAACCCTCCAAACGATACTGTAAAATATATAGTAGAACCTTGCTTGCATGAGAGATTAACGAAACGGATAGATCCGCCAGTTTTATCTGCCGTACATTAAAACTGCTTAGTCTAACGCAACACAAACATCTGCGTAATATGTGTAATGACATTTAAGCTTCAGATGAAGCAATGCAAAATTGACGCAATATTTATTATTATTATTTACTCTCACTTTCAGGCAGCAGCGAGAATGATAAAAGAAGAAATGGACAAAAAATTTGGTCCACCATTTCATGTTGTAGTTGGGGAAGGTTTTGGTTTTGAGATATCGTACGAGTGTTCAAACTTACTCTATATGTTCTTTGGAGGAAATCTCGCAATATGTATCTGGAAATGTTGATCTATCCTTAATTTAATGGATTATTATTCTAAAAATAAAAGAGAAGAATTGATAACAATATATGTTTATTGTGTATATATAAAATGCTATAATAATAAAGCTTTTAATATTATTAGTGTACTAAATGTTCTTTTCATACAGAACTCAGTCAAGTAACAGAATACACCAAGTGATTATAAGCGTCGTGTAAGTTTTTTTGTTTAGGACACATTAATTTTAGTAAAGCTGTTTACTTATAATGACTTGGTAATAAGAATGTAAAATTAAAAATAACGTATAAGCGAAGAATATACACATAAACGACAAAAATTACAAGATAAAAATCTAAAGTGATACAATAAATAAAAACTATGGAATATTATAAAATTGCGAACATGAAATCAAAAATAAAACAGTAGGTGGAATTCACATTTAATTCAGGAAAAAAATCATTGGTTAATATGTATCAGTACGCATATTTCTTTGCATCATTTTACACAACACGAACTAGCTCACATTCTTATTACATTTCGAATGTAGATATTATTTTAATCTAAAATACTACTTAATATATCTTTAATTGGCAAAAAATAAAAAGTATCACAGACCTGTATTTTTTTCTCCTTTATAAAATATGAACCTGACAAACATAAAACGCCAAAAAACGACTGTCATAAGCACGCGTGAGTAACTGAATTATTGGTGATTCCAATAACCGATGAGGGCGCTGGCGTTTGTATACAAATATGGAGGATAGCAGGTATCCTGCACGCTATGACACGCTTTTGGAGGAAATGCGTGGCAATGAATGCTTTTATCATAGTCTTTTTTCGAGAGGCAACCATAAACAGTACAGTTTGTATTAAACTTGCTAGCCTTTCTTGATTTGAAGCCTGATGTAGATGCCATACTCTTGACACTAGCGTATGAAGAAGGTCCGAAGAAATATTCTAACACACTACATACCAATTAACAAAGCACAAACTCGAAAACACTACTGAACGAAGAAACACAAACGGCATGTTAATTGTGTGCCGTCCGAAATTCGAGTACCTGCTTTGTCAGTGTAGATTTTTGCCGCTAGAGGTCTCATCGATTTTTGGAATTGCCAATACAAAAAACAATCTTGTTTTTCATAACATTGCAACAAATAAATTAGAGAAACATAAAAAAAAAACTTTACGCAACTCGTTTTATAAACGAATTATGTAATAATCGGGCACAGATCATTAATAAGCTTTGAAGTAGTGCCATAGAAATAATAAAAAAATCCAACTCTAGAACTAGTCATATCTATCCACCTTTTTAACAGATACATATGGTGAAACTACAAATTATGTAATTCAAGCATGTGATGGTCATGATTAAACTTAAGACTTTTAAAAGTTTACTTTAAAATATTCTGGGTTAGTGCTGTAGAAGGGATCCGCGAATCCGAATACGCGTATCACTAGAAGGTCCAAAATTAAAGCACTATTAACCAACACTGGGTATAGGATATTCTATAGGGTGCCCCAATAAGAACGATAGGAAAGAAAAATTAAATAAAACAGCAACGGTTTGAGATATCAAATTGGTTTTGGCTTTATTTTGAAGCTACATCCATGACATTATGTATGGAATAGAACATCATTCAAATGTCTGCCTCGGGCTCGCTGGCAGCAGAATATTGTTGTCGAGGGCATCCAAAGTGGCTGGTTTGTTGGAGTAGACCAATGACTTGACGTACCCCCAAAGAAGATAATCGAGAGGTGTCAAATCACACGATCGCGGTGGCCAATCAATGAACGCTCGTCTGGTGATGATCCAGTCGCCAAACTTCTGTCGAACAGCTTCGAGCGTTGCGTCGCTTGTGTGGTTCGTGGCTCCATCCTGTTGGAACCACATGTCGGTAATATCGATGTTGTCGAGCTCTGGTCACAGAATATCTTCCAATATCGCTCGGCAGCGAGGCCCATTGGTTGTAACAGTGTCTCCTTCCTCATTTCGAAAAAAATAAGGACCGATGATGCCGTCGTGCCACAATCCACACCACACATTCAATTTTTTCTGATACTGGACCACTTCTTCGATCACTTGTCGATTGTTCACAGTTCAGTAGCGACATTTCTGCTTGCTGACATAGCCACTGAGGTCAGAATTGGCTTCGTCTGAGATGATTTTTTGACCAAAATGAAGATCTTCGTCCAACGTTTGTAGCGCCCATTTTGCGAACTCACGGTGACGGCCTATGGTCGTTCGGCTTCAATTGTTGCGTTAGCACGATCTTATATGGGTGCGGCCCCAAATCCAAACGCAATATTCGTCAAGTTGTCTCTTGGGAGAGGCCCAATTCCGCGGCTCGGTGTCGATACGACAAATTTGAGTCGTCGTGAACACTGGCCGCTACGGTGGCGATATTTTCTTCGCGTCAACCAGTTCGCATTCGGGTTGGTTTCTTTAGGTCCAATAGAGTGTACTCACGCTCAAACTATTCCATGGTGCGACGAATTGCCTACTCACTGAAGCCATGATGAGGGCCGAGTTCACGAAGAAATGCGCGTTGCGTATTTACAATTGAGCGGGAATTTCCGTAGTACTTTTTAATAATTTCCAAACGATCGGCAAGCGTGAAACGATCCATGATGAATTGTCAAACCTTACTGAATATTTTGACAGCTGGATGACGTTTGTACCTTTGACGGCTATCTAGATATCTGTATTAGAAAACCTATCACTTCTATTGAGGCACCCTATATTAATAGCGAAAGCGTGCGTTAGCTGCTGCCTTAAAGAGTGATATATAGCAATATAGAAACATTGGTATAAATATCAATAACCCATCATATGTACTCGAGTAAACGGCTCGACATTAGGATTGCGAATTTAGGAATAAACATTAATTAGGTAGTAATACCATATATCAACCATCAAGTTGTAATATCATCCATTGTTTTTCGAATAAAACAGGCATATCAAGGGTTAAGGGACCGTACGTTACTGAAAATGGTCAGGCCAGGGTTGGCTCTATGTATAGAGTACAGCCAGAATAAGTAAATGAAGGTTATTGAGGGATTATTATCAGTGGCGAATCTGGGGTCTTTCGGTAGTCGATGCGAAAATGTGATGTTTGGATGAAAGAAGACATAAGCTAAAGAGGCACCGACAGCGAACATTTTTTTTTTTGGGGAGCCACGCCCAAATGTAGGCCAAAAATCATTAGAAACATACCTTAGCGAATGAAATAACTACAAATCATTCAGCACAAAATTATTACTCTTATTTAATAATAATATAAAGTAGACCAAAGCTGATCTAGCCGTCTCAGAACTAAGTACTAAAACCATGTTGAAACAGTAAAATTTGACAATATGTGAAAACTCTCAAAATGGCGCAACATGTCATTCTTTCATCAAAATGTCGTATGAAACCTTAGTGCTAAAATCTGATTTGAAACACCAAATCGACAATATGTTAAAACTGTTAAGATGACTTTTTTGATCATAAAGAAAACTAAAACAATGCAACATACATTTAAACATTGGTATTCTTATAGCGTTTTCGACTTATTGCCCTATCACTGCACTCATAGGAACTGGGTGTCAAAATTATGTTCGTCTTACATTTCAGTGCAAAACTAGTGTGGTTTTTTGTTTTCGACTTATCCGTTTAATTGCACTTGAGTGCAAATTATCGCCACGGACTCTCTGAGCTCGTGGAGATTTCAGTGCATTTTTAACATCTAGAAAATATTACTTATAACCTATTTTACTTGTCAAAGAAAATGATTTTTTGAATCAATAACTGGGAAGTGGGGTAGTATACATAGTAGTGTGGATGCTAGGATAGGTTACGGAATGTACGGGAAGTGTAGTTGAAAGAACTGCAAACATCGTCATCTTCGGATGATCAGTAATTTGAAGCATATCTAGTTAAATTGCAAACAATGGCTGCGTGTATCCCGAAAATACGAATATTTGTTGAAAGTATGTTCTTCATAAACTGATGGATTTTTAGTGGGCAAACCCTAGGCTGGTGCAAAAGCCATATTGCACAAAATGCTGTTAGGTTTTATGTCGATAAATCAATAAATGATTGAATAAGGCGGATTCAAACTATTCAAATTCCAAAACCACCACAGAATGAAATTGAGCTCTCGGGATGCAAAATGACATCAAACTGTCCTCAGTTGACAGAACAGTTACTTCAATTGCACTGAAATTTGGTATATGTCGACTTACCAGTTCAGATTTATTGCACTTCTGGGCACCAAACGAGTTTTTAATGCGCACTGTAGTGCAATCGTGGTTGAAATCAGTGCAGTAAGTCGAAAACGTTATTAGTTTTTATACATAAATATCGCATTTGGCGTATTCCTAATTTTGTTAAAACAATTATATATTTTCATTTATGTTTATGTATCATGTTTGTCAGTTGTTCACACCAATCGATATATGAAGCAAAGAAAAATGTTTTATACAGCTAGTACACTATCCTTTTTATCAATTATTAATACTTAGGTGAGAATGGACCAAAAAACTTATTTAACGGAATTGCACAATCCAAACTACAATCTGTTAAAAATTATATCTCGCTAACGGATACGTGGGTTTTCAACATACTGAAAAATATGATAGTAGAAGATCCGAATATAGAGCGACCTTCACTGAACTGGTTAATGGATGAAAAGTATTTTATATTAAATTTAATATGTTAAAAAACATATCGCGAGTGGGTTGGCTGAAAAATTTCAGTCCAGGATATGATTAATTAAATATTGAAAAACTAATTTTTTTTAAACATTTCACTGGTTTGGTTAATAGACAAATCACATACCAGTCGAAGGTTGAAGCTCATAGAATATGCAAACGTTAGGTTGGCAACGTTTTTCCCATCCCAACTATAGGGTAGGCAGGTATAAACAGGTAAATCAAATATAGTAACTTGCTCCGGTGTGGTTAATGCATGAAACTTATATCAAAATAAAGATAATTTTATTGCAAACACGTCGATATAGGGTTGTCTGCAAAAAATCAGTCTGGAATTCCGGTTGTCGAGTTTTAAAGATCAAAATATTGCTGCCAGTGAATACGGGCGCCAGAGAGGTCCGAGCGAACTATCCCGTGTATTAACAAAGGATAGCGATACACTCGTAAATACATCATTGTATTGGAACAGTTTGCCTCATTCTTCTGAATTGAAAAAGCGTGCTACTACTACTACTACTACTATCCCGATTGTTATTATTTATAAACATAGATTGTGATAAAAAATGGTTAAAAAGTGTTTTCTATGCAATTCGGACGATGATGTTCTTGATTTTAACGATGAAACGTACAAAAACTGTTCGTTGAAATTATATTTTCGTAAAAAGAAAAATTTTAAATACAGTGGCGTTGAGTTAACCAATGCATCACTCGATTTTGTAGGTTATCATACCACGTGCTACAAAAAAGTGACTGCTTTGGGTAAAAAATATAATGAAGAGTTTAATAACTTTCTTGGTGAGAATACGGTAAGTGCATAATAATTTAACCTTCAAAACTATCTTAGTAAATACATCTTTTAAATTTCTTTAATTGTGAAATAATGACATGAAAGATTCATAAATTTATACATTTTTTGATTTTGTTTTATTCGAATGAATCATTTCAATTTCACGGACACATGACATGCGCACTCTCTTTCATTCAATGGCCGAGCTACACACAGTTGCTTTGCTGCGTCCTTGGTTAATGCACGGGATAGTTCGCTCGGACCTCTCTGGCGCACGTATTCACTGATCTTTAAAATTCGACAACCGGAATTCCAGACTGATTTTTTGCAGACAACCCTATATCGACGTGTTTGCAATAAAATTATCTTTATTTTGATATAAGTTTCATGCATTACCCACACCGGTGCAAATTACTATATTTGATTTACCTGTTTATACCTGCCTACCCTATAGTTGGGACGGCAAAAACGTAGCCAACCTAACATTTGCATATTCTATGGGCTTCATACTTTCGATTGATATGTGATTTGTCTATTAACCAAACCAGTGAAATGTTTAAAAAAAATTAATTTTTCAATATTTAATTAATCATATCCTGGACTGAAATTTTTAAGCCAACCCATTCGCGGTATGTTTTTTAACATATCAAGTTTAATATAAAATGCTTTTCATCCATTAACCAGTTCGGTGAAGGTCGCTCTATATTCGGATCTTAGACTATGAACAAAAGTTCGTAAACGCTACCTCGTTGCATTCAGTCGTATATTTTGAAATCTTAACTAATCTCCATCGTGTTCTACTGGCTGGAAGAGTATTTTGTTACTACATCTTTAGTAATTTTGGCAAGATGAAACGCTATATCTCTAATATTACCGAAGTGAAGATCTACACTTTTACTGTCGTTGCTTTTGTGGGAAGTTTGCAAGGCTTGGCACTCGGGTTGCAGCTTTGATACAAAATCTATCATTTGTTTCATCCTTTCAGCCTCAGTCTCCTGAAAAGAAATGAAAGGATTCCAATTTCTGTATTATAAAATTTAGGAACTGATTTGTTCCACGCACAGTTTCATGAAAGGATAATCATGTCTCATGGTTTTATGCACCGACTGTAATATCGTTTTGTAGTCGGTGGTTTCATGGCATACAAATATCAAATGCCCAAAAACGGCAGAAATTACGAGTAAACTGAATGGTTACATAAATTCCAATACCAAATTGATTTCCAAAACAATCACCTCTGACTAGCATGCACAATCGGCAGGTTTCAGCACGCTGACTGGACAACAGGCATTTGAAAAAATCAAGTTATCGCTGATCGAAGTTTCCTTAATTCATCGACCGATATCTCCAAGCATAAACGTAATTTAAATTTGACAGTCTCATCAAAGCTCACGCTTTTATGCTTAGTAATACCACAGCATAATAAACAACCAGCATAATATCTCTGAGGATTTCCTATATAAAAATGGGTCCCACAAAATTTGACCTTGGGAGGGTTTTTAGATGATTTTACGGCTGTCAAGTTTGGGTAGAGATGGGAAAATGAAAATATCGATACCGGTACCAACTCGATATTTTTTATCCAAATAGGCGCGTTTGGTTCGTAGAGAGCATTTTGTGCCACTGATTACACCTCTCAATAATTATATAATTATTTTCGATACCGATACAAAATTATCGATGACAAAAAACTCGATATTAGTGCAGAAGTATCGAAGTACCGTTACCATCCCTACAGAAACCCATCTAAAAGTGGAGATGCGCGTGTAATTTCCGCCAACTTGAGTTATTGTGCTGGTTGTTTATTATGCTGTGGTAATACGGCAAAGTCACAGCCTTCCAGATTTTATGATCTCTGCGATATTCAATTTTTTCCTGATATCTACTTATACCGAAAATGGTGATTTACACCTAAACGGTTGGCTTTAAGTCCCATGTGTGATACATGAAGGCACACTAGAATTCACCAAGAAATCTGAATATGCAATAATATACGGGGTGTTTCATTTACAAAAAAAAAACAACTTTGATACATTTCGTGTTTTTGGGACACCCTGTATAACATGAAAATATTTTTAAAATGTAGCCTTTATGGGTCTCTATCCTTCCGAAATTATTATTTTCTTTTTTATCAAATACCTTAGCCATAATGCTCCATGTCGAATAACGTGGATAAGGGGTCACTTCTGGCAGCTATTGACAACGTGGTATCAATACTGGTCTGTGCTCACCTTGTTTAATTATTACTAATACTACGTTCCAAAATCCCATCTATCCAGTGAGCAGATGAATTTTCGAGGGTAGTCACGTGATTCCAGATGTTAGGGATGTTGGAATATTTATGAAACGGCAAAGATCTTTTTTTGACAATTTTGACATATCACATAACCTGTGCTGTTTTCTCATAGTCAGAGTGTCAGAGTAGTCGTACCCGTTAGAATGTCAATGCATACAAATAAAGCAGAATAGGTTATGTTAAGTTGTTAGCTGTCAAGTGAAACATATCTCTTGACAGTCTTGACACAAAGGTCGCTAAAATCTCAATTTGATTTCCGAGCAAAACGATGACATCCATAGCCTCGGAAATGCAATAATGGAACACAGATTTTTGTTGACAGTTTGATATTGTGTGAATACTGAAACGCTACAAAGCAAACCGAGGTCTTTGATGGGATTTTGGATCGTAGTATAAGATAAAAAAACTACTTCCAAGCGCTAATAACTATTACTTACTTTGGGTAGATGAGAAGCGAGTCTAATAATTGCCAACTTAACTCCTTCTGCACTTGAAACACACTCCTCTTTTTCGGGATCTTGAATGCTCCTACACAAATTCTGTATGGTTCTAGTTATCTGCTCTGTGCACTGCAAAACAGTCTCTCTATCCTGAGCCGAAACGAATGAGCTATGCATTGTGTTTCGTGTTGGATCTCCGTATTTCAGCTGTGAAAGATATATTTGAAGTTCTAGCAATTTTTAGGGCTAATATAGAAAAATAAAGACATGCTTAACTTATGAATCCTCTTGATTTTGCAATAATTGAAAAATGGACCAACAAACAAAATTGTTTTTACGACAGGGAACAAATGAATAGAAGTCACATTTACCCAGCAAGTAGACGTATGTCATTATGACGTCGAATTGTGGTGAATTTTGGTCACGTTCGTCATATGCCGAATGAAAGACGTCGCACTAACGTCTTTTTTAATGACGTCACATAAACGTTTGTCACTTGACGTCGTTATCACGTCAAAATGTAATGGATATAGGTGGGAGAAAATATATCTCAAAACTTAATGATTTCGCTTTTCTCATTCCTTCCTTATATATTTATGAAAAAATGTCTATGCTCGCATAAGTACTAAAAAATATTAATTAATTAGATAGATATAGAATATCTAAATTATTATCCATAAATACAGTCGACTTCAGGTAACGTAGGTATATCCCAAATAAAGCAGATACGACAAAATTGTGGCTAATTATTCCGTTGATTGGGTTTTGATAGATTTTATGTTTGCAAGAGGTAATTTTGTATCCGACTGCAGCCGAACCGCTGATCTCGATCCCGATCGTCACCACAAGGCACAAATTTCCATTTTCGCCATTTTCTACTTGTGTTTTCTACGATGAAGCTGTGACATGGTCACGGAGATTTCAACCTTATGTGCTGTGCGTGCAATGTGTGTATGTGTGGATTCCACCATAAATAATAATAGGTATAGGTATAGTGTCCAGTGTTTTCTCAGGTATTGTGGATTTATTATATTGTAGCCTCTTATTATATGGATTGAGCCGATTGAAAATAAAAAGTACTTTGTGATTTAGGCAGGCTTCTATAGAAGGCTAGCAAAGCTATGATAATTATTTTTGTATCCTGTCTTTACTGTGAAATTCATGATTAATTTATTTTGAATTAGTATATTTTATTACCTTTACTCAAATTAATGCTACACAGATTTCTCACAGTATTATCTCATAAACATTTATCCTATAAGGTAATTAACGTCCAAACTATTTTATCTAGTAACTACGACTGCACCAGAAGATATCGTCAGATCAGCATTGACTATTGGAGAGACATTGGAGAGACATAAATAATAATCAGTGCTGATCTGACGATACCGTCTGGTGCAGCCTTGGTTGCTGTAAAAAATAGTGTCGACGGAACGACACGTACGTGACGATATTGAGACGACGTTACGACGACGACGTCCCAATGGACGGCGGTTAGGTGACGTTACTAACACGGCACTCAATGACGTTTTTGGGCTGTGACATTGTGCCGTCACAGACACGTCATATATTCCTCTTTATCGACGTGATAATGACGAAACGACATCGTGTTTGCTGAGTACCAATCAACAGGTGAGGCAAAGGTATAGATAGACACAGTTAGTTGTTTGCACTGTCGATGCCCGGGCTATACTGATGATAATAGGCAAGCCGCATCATGCGTGTGTTCAAAAGACATATTACTTTTTATTGATCGCACATACAATCGAACCAGTAACATTACTATTAAATTATTTATATGACGCATTTTAACAGTGACGGAATTTTGATTACAGTTTGTTATCTCAGCTCTAATAATAGTTTCTTTGAGATATTTGACTATTTACAGGATCTTTTTCAAACCTACCCCAAAGTTACTATCATGGACAACGATATGAGATTAAGCATGGTTCAAACAAATGATTTGTCGACTTCTATATAGCAAGCTATTCAGTGGAGAGCATGGATTTAATAGCTAAAATTACCTGGTTTTTCATCACATGCCAATTAGGAACTTTAGATATGCCTTCTCGAGTTTCATACATACTCGTTGGCCTCTGATTTCTTCGATTGTGCCTGAAATCAACTTCATCTGCCACACCACCATTTTGAACTGAGCCAAGGTCAGTCTAGAATGAACAAATACGAAATTGAATCTTTGATTAAGCGTTGAAATACAAATAGAATCCGAAAAAACGACGTGATAAAATGCATCGATTTTTGTGATGGAAACAGCTCTAAAGTTGAAAACACGTTTTATTACTAAATCTATGTCAACTGACATCTCATCAAATTTCCTCCATGCGCGTACACGACTAGTTTAGGAAAATAGTTTGTGGAAACCATTTTTTCCAGGTATTTGACAAAGCTTTCCTAAAAACTGAGCTGAGTAAACTCTTTCTGGTCATCATCATCATCATAGTCACAATGTCTTAACAGACAAGTTGTGAACTCGTAAAATGCATTTACACATTTTACGAGTTTCTCTTGGGTAAGATCTTTGACGCAGTAGTTTCCCATTTGCTTTCTGCATCCTCATGCCGTTGACCAGATGGTATCTACTGGTTCATCCGCCTTTAGGAGCAATTTCTCACCCTAAGGACAAGAAGGTGTCCTGACTCTTCTCAACTCGTCCACCCGAAGCTGTCGGTTGAGAAGAGGTTACTGCGATTGCGTGCGGTTCAGGTGAAATTACATATTTGAAGAAACGATGATGCAGGGATCAGGGATCTGTACGGCATAGGGTTTCCATTTTTTTGAATCGGGATCCGGTTTCGACATCCCGGGATAAAAATCTAGATCCCGTGATTTCGGGGCAACCTCAATGATTTTTTTTTTAATCTAACACTAGTAACAGCAATGATAAAAATGCAAAAATATATTAAACAAAAGTACGTTTTTGTCGAAAAAAAATTACTTTCGAAAAGTAAATATCAAATTAACTTTGGTTATGAAACATAAAATTAGGAACAGGAAGTATAAGCACAAAAATTGAAAGAAATGTTTCGTTTAAATGTGCATTTAAATTAATTTTTAGACATCAGCGATTTGCTTAATAAAAATATGACCTTAAAAAACCACAGAAGGTAGAGAGTATTTTAAACGCGGTTTAAATTTGCAAATGATACGCCGAAAAGGCTCTTTCTGCTTCCATAGTCGTAGATAGATGTGCAGGAGCTTTTTTTCCTGCAGAAAATTTACGCTACTGTTTGAAGGTACACCACTGCCGGAGCGAAACTAAAATAATACGCGGATAAAAAGAGGAATAAAGCATTTTCGGGACCAAAGAATACCCGGGATCCCGGGATTTCGGGAACCTGAATGGGGTATTTTCCAACTTGCTAATATTGCCTGTTTAATGGCTGAAATGGATTGCTTGTATCTAATTTGTAATGATGAAAGTTTTTGCTAAATTTTTTTCTGCCCACGTGGAGTAAAGATAGACTTTGAAAATCATCCCTTTGAAAAGAGCTCATTTAAATCTCTTAAACCTCCCGCCTAAGAAATTAACCAACCAAAAGTGATTTTTATGCCGGATGTAGATAGGAGGTGACTATTTTAATTTGAATTGAGCGTAGATTCAAGGTTGTCACGTTGTTAATATTTTGCATAGTTTTTCTATAAAGGATGTAAACTTTATTTTATGTTTATTTAGTTTCCCTCTTTTTGTAGACTATAAATGTTATATTGCACAGCTTTTTCATGTTTTGCATTGTTATGTAATTAGTAGTTTACTCTGAGAATGTTTCATAGTTACTTTTCACAATTTTACTCGTCATTCGGCAACACTCGTCTTTAACAGCCTGTCACTAGTGTCATGCATACATAACCTCCCCTGGTGTCACGACTGTCACGGTATCTCATTTAACCCAGATAGATCATGAAATGATGTAAACAAACATCTATCAATATCAATACGAAGCGGAGGTTATGTTTGTAGATGGAGAAAAGGAGGTCAGATGACAAGGTACAGTCACATTCTAAGGATAGCTCCACGAAGGACTTATTACGTCACGCTAAGATTTATTACGTCACAGCTTTGGCGCGAAATTTTATGTTTGAACTTTGCAGATGTTTTTAAGCCACTTCGCGTTCACAGTAAAAAGTAAAAATGTTAGTTACATGGTTTTTGGGGACGTAACATCAATACTCTGTCATAAAATTTTGTTTGGAAAATACCCCATTGAAAACCCTACACGGCACCATTAAAAAAAACACCAGACTGCTTTATTTCGCTAATATAATATAAGAAACCGTGAGGTTTCAATATAGGAAATGCCATTATTTGAAAATCACCTTACCTCAGAAATGTGTCCTAAAGAATCAAACCCGCTATCTCCATTGGCCCTAGGCGTGGCTTTATTTTGAGAAAGTTTATTTTTCAGCATTGAATTTTCCGTTTGTAGAACCTTAACGTACTGCCTCAACTTCAACACTTCATTTTTCAGGTCGGTGATGGTATGATCGGAATTTTTCAGCTGCTTGGTTAGCTGTTCCAGTATTTGGTTCGTTTTGCTGACGCTGTCTAAGGAGATGATACTATCTTTGTTTGTGTTGTAAGAGACTTCGGAATGATGTGACTGTGGCGAAAGTGTAAGGGGGGACGACGCCTTCTGAAAAAAAAAATCGAACAGTTGATGCAACTACGGTACACCCCATAATTGGCAAACGCTCAGAAATATCGTGTTCAAATTTCAGAATCTAAAGTGATGGATTGAAAATCTACTAACTCCAAACCCAGTGAAGACAGCTGGTCCTATTCACTCACAGGAAGAAGACAGATGATTTTAAAGCCCCCACTCTCCACGGTGTACCGCTGACCCTAACATGGGCACAGCATATCGACTATGTGTATAAAAAGTCTATAGCTACCATGTGGCAGTTGCGTCGGGTAGTCGGCGGAACCTAGGGCCTCAAACCCAAGGTTCTAAACTGGCTATATACGGCAGTAGTCAGATCTAGGATGCAGTATGGCTGCTCGGTCTGGTGGCCGAGCGTAGAGAAGGTCTCTGTTAGGATCAAGCTCGCAAAGATTCAGAGGCTTGCAGCAATGAGCATATCAGGTGCCATGAGGATAACACCCACTGCTGCCCTGGCGGTACTCTTGGGCTTGCCGCCTCTGCACCTCTGGATAAAAAGAGAGGCGATGTCGGCCTGCCTGAGAATGCGTGATGGGGGAACGTGGGTAGCACGAGAACCATTAGTTGGCCACACCAGAATAGAGCGATTCGCGGAGAGTAATATCCCGATATCGTGGGTGGAAAAAGCTACAGACATCTTAAATTTAGATAATGGATTCTCACTAGTCATCCCGGAAAGAGACGACTGGATGAGAGGGAAAGTCAAGTTTCCGCCCAATAGTCTGGTATGCTTCACTGACGGATCGCTCTTAAAGGAGTCGGGATCCGGGGGAGCGGGCTTCTGTCTGGAGGGTAAGGAGGTGCGGCGGAGCTTCGCTCTGGGAACCTGCACGACTGTCTTCCAGGCGGAAGTGTACGCGATATTGATGGCGGCATACTCGACGGAAGTCGAAAAGTGTTCTGAACAGAGCATATATATATGCTCTGACAGCCAATCAGCTCTGAAAGCGGTGGCAGCTCCGAGGGCCAGATCAGCTCTGGCACAACAATGCTCTGCCGCCCTTCAGAAGTTAGCAAGCCAAAATAAGGTGACCCTACTGTGGGTCCCCGGACATATTGGTATACCAGGTACCGAGAGAGCGGACCGATTAGCTAGGATAGGGACCAGCAGCCCCTGCATCGGCCCAGAACCTATGCTGGGAATTAGTAGACGCCAGGTCAATGTGGCCCTGGACAACTGGACCTACAAGGAACTGGCGAAAGCCTGGTTAGAGAGAGACGACTGCAGGGAAGCCAAAAGATTCATAGCAGGCCCTGATAGGGGCCGAACGCAATGGCTTTTGAATAAAGGCAGAGAGACGCTCAACCTTCAGCGTTCCACTTCCTGGGCAGATGTGCAGTTTATCGCAACTTTAGGGTTCAGATATTCGGCACGACGGAGTTTGGGGAGGAGCCACTATATTCAGCGAAATGGTCGGACATACTGACTTTGGTCAGGAGGTCTGGTAGGCTCGACAAAGAGCTTTCTATGGTGTAGAATTTTAGTGTTTTCAGTGATTGGTTCAGTGAGGTTGGCAAAAAGGGCCAAAGGTGGCCTACTTGCCTGGCTTCGCCTCCCTATCACTACTACTACTACTACTAACTCCAATATTACAAACACTACTGCTACTACTACCCTAACCACTCTCCAGTGTTTTCAAACACATCACGCGTTTAGATATTTTCTCCAAAGACAAGCAAAGATTATGTATCAACATGTGCTACCAACCATAACACACGCTACTTATTAGCATCTAGCTCTTGACGTTGTAGCACCTCAGATAATTCCAAAAGGTCATTTTGGATTGTCGATACAATATTTTAGTAACACGTTTCGATTCATACACAGAACGTTACTTTCTTGACTATGTTTTGCAAACAACCTTATTTTATTAAACCCTGTGAAGTTGATCTGTAGATATGTTGAGGTATTTCGTCTAATGTGTACACTGATTCCTCATTGCATACCAGCAGAGCTTCAGGGACATATTAAAGACCTCAAGGTGCGTAAAGCACCTGGAGGTCTTTAGATAATGACGTTATAACATATTTTCTAAGGGTTAATTCCAAAATCCGGCAATAAAGTTTTGTTTTATTAGGATTTTCGTTTGGAGGACTGCATTTCAATAAAAACCTCTAAAAATCAATGTAAATGAGCTGTACAGTTTCCTCCTAAAGTACAGGGTGACCGACGGGAACCGGACGTTTTTCAAATGGTTAGTATAACGCCGCTAGCGGTGGTAGGGACGGGATTCAGGTATCAGTCGCCTTGCTGTATAACGCCGTTTTAGTAGCTATGGAGCAGTGAACCGTAGAGCACCGTATGTTCGCTTATGACGCGTATGTTAAAAATGCTGAGTCGGTCACGGCCGCGCAGCGACTGTTCCGCGTTCATCTCGACAATGGACGCCACGATATTATTTCAAGCCGCAATACCATTCTCAGATGGGTTAACAGTCTGAGAACAACAGGAATGATTGTGAAGAAAAAGCCACCTGGAGACCAGTATCGGAAATTTTGTTTGTTTATCTCTCCGCTTAAATGAAAATGAGCTTCATCACTCATGACGATTACTGCACTTTCATGGTCTCCAAGCAGCATTTGAATTTGAATGGCGAAGTCTTCTCGTTGCTCATAATCTGTTGGCTTAAGCTGCTAAACAATACACATCTTGTAAGGATGAAACGCTAAATCTTTTTTCAATATTATGCGCACTGATTCACGACTTAAGTTTAATTCACGCGCGTGTCTTCGTGCAGACCGTTGAGGGCTCCGAGTAAGCGCTTGTCTCACCCGCTCGACGTTTTCTGGCGTCCTCGCACTCTTCGTGGGACCAGATGACTTTTTCTTCACAATCATTCCTGTTGTTCTCAGACTGTTAACCCATCTGAGAATGGTATTGCGACTTGGAATAATATCGTGGCGTCCAAGATTAAAATGAACGCGGAACAGTCGCTGCGCGGCCGTGACCGACTCAGTATTTCTAACATACGCGTCATAAGCAAACATGCGGTGCTCTACGGTCCACTGCTCCATAGCTACTAAAATGGCATTATACAGCAAGGCAACTGATACCTGAATCCCCTCCCTACCACCGCTCGCGGCGTTATACTACCCATTTGAAAAACGTCCGGTTCCCGTCGGTCACCCTGTATTTTCCATTCGTCATGGAGCGCCCAGTATAAATGTTATCCAATTATTTGTACTGGTTGGACAAATACTAATTTTTAAGATATTAAACTACTTTAATTTCCACTCTCATTACTACTTGCCTCTTCATCAGGAACTGAAGCATAATCTTCATCCGAGGCCACCGAATCATACAATGGATCGTCGTCTACTGTTGACATTTCTCTGAACTGTGACGAATGGCCTGGAAAAAGAAATGTTCAGTATACACCAATTGCGTAAATCATAGGTCATGTTACCATTATCAGACATCATCTGTCTTCTCTGTGTATCAACCAAAATGTCGTAGACTAAACTTTTGAACTCTGGAGTAGAAAATCTCGCCAACTTCTGTCTGCCTTGGTTTCTGGTAGAAGATAGTGTGTTATCGACTGGTAGAAACGGGACACCATTAAGGTCGGTAGTGTCACCACAGCTTAGCCAAACTGAAGATGAAATAAAAAGTTTCAAAAATTATAGTATAAAATATAACTAAAACGCAAGTTCAACCTTCCAAATAGGGTATCCGGTACTTAATCTGATGAGTCTATACATACTCTATTGAAAAAAAAAATAGTATCTCCACGAAATAGCACACAGTTCGTCGTATCCACCCAGCGTGCAGGGGGACGGCCACGGCGCCACTCGGGGCATGACCCTGAACTACAAGTTTCTCCATATTATCGCTTCTGTGTGTCCGAAGAATGTAAGCATTCCGTCGGCACAATGGAGGATAGTCTCTTTGGATTACCGACCTCATCCAGTATGGAAACGTTAGTTCGATAGGTGGTATAAGGAACTCTCAGCATTCTCCTCCACGTCCACATTTCAAAAGCATCTATGCGAGCTCGATCTGCCTTTTTAACAGTCCAAGTTTCCGAGGCATACAAAGATATGGAGAACATTTGTGATCTTATGGTCACGCCATATTTTAGTAAGCTTTGTCATGGCCACACATGCCTGTTGAATGCGCCGTCGAATCTCATTTTCACAGCTACCCGAATTGTCGATCAAAGAACCGAGGTATACAAAACTTTGAACTACTTCACAACAGCCTATTGACTTTATTTCTCGATAATTATCATGCTCTCTATCTACGATCATAGCCTTGGTCTTATTATAGTTAATACCAAGACCATACGCTGCACTATGTTGTTCTAAGATGTTTAATAGAGCTACTAGTTCTTCCTGAGAAGCTGCAATACTATCATCCATGCATACAAAATACATATAGCCTACATATCGATTAAACAAATAGTAGTGCTGACTGAAATATTATTTTAATAAATCCTGGAACATATGTAATATTTTCCGATAAAGCACTGTCAAATGCAACTAAAAATAATAGATATCCAAATTTGGAACAGACCAATTATAAGTACTTACTTTTACAAAGTGAAAGCAACACAAACAGCGAGTATACGATACAGAAGCATACTACGCAATTAATAAAAATGTATAAGTACTTACAGATCTCCTTGAATGCTCTGAGACACATAATACAACGTAAATATTAACAGCTTGTCTAGTAAACAGTAAATCATTTAAAATTCCGAACGCACATAGCCAGTTGCTATTAAAATCGCAGGCGGCATTTTATTAGTCATGTAAATAATAATATGACATAATGTGCGTCTATTAAAGATGCCTATGAATGTGATTTAACTTTGCGTCATCTTTTAATTATTGAATACCGATAAAAATATACGTACTTGCTTCCGTTTCGCGTCGATCGACTTCGTCGAATACATCCATTGCTAGTTCCTCGAAAAGGGTGTTGTTTATCTGGAAAATTGAATAACATAAAGGAGCCGGTACAAAGTGTCACAAATCTGATCTAATTTAACCCCTGTATGCCTAATGCAGGGATGCGGGGTAGTGGGTATTCATACAGGGTGTCCCAAAAAATAGTGTCAAGCGGAAGTCCAGAGATAGAGCACACCGAGAAGTATGTGAATCATCCCCATATATGTTATGCAATATTTTGTAGTTTCCGGGTTATGAATTTTTTTCTGAATTTTAGAGAATTATCTACCTCGACAACTTGAAACTGTCCAAAAAAGAAAATTAAAAGACTTTTCCAAATTATCTTTTTTCGTAATTAATCTTCAAGAGTTTACTGTTCATACATAAAGGAATCGGCTTAGTGAATCTGATGACAGTCATGAAAATTAGAGTGAAGTGAAAAATTTACGTTCTGTTAATTATGACTTACATTTTCGACTCTCAATTAAAAATCCAAAGAGGTGATTTCATGATTTCTATGCAGGTCTAAAAACTTCTTCACACTCTCAGCTATCATAATCCTTAAAAAAAAAGTAGTACTTAATTGGGCTACTTTGGCTCCAATCGACCTTCAACAACAAGAGGCGGAGATTTCTTGAAATTAACGATGGGATTTAAAATGAAACAATAACTAATTTTAGGGCACTAATAGCAGAATGATTGTCAGTGCAGCAATAAAAATCATTCAGTGCGATCAGAATATCGATAGATGACCACCTGTGTCACTTTGCTAAGATTTTTTTTACATGCACGACTTGTTATTTGTGAGTGGGAAATTGTAAAATAAAACGAAATTATAAGATTTCTTCACTAAGTTTATTAAATTTCACAAGACATTTTCAAAATGTCTACCTTCTTGTTCGATGCATAATCTACATCTGGAAAAATTGTTTTTTAAATTAACAAAGGCTCTTCGATTGTTACTTATTGTTTCTTCAGCCTGTGTTAATTTGTTGCGTAATCCGCTGATGTTTCGACACTCTTTAGCATAAACTAGTTCTTTGTAGTAGCTCCAAGCAAAAAACTCGGATTTAAATCAGATGACCGTGTCGGCCATTCAGTGGGTCCACCACGACCTATCCATTTGTTGCATAGTCTCTTGTAGAAAACAGCATCGTTAAATCCAGTTGTGCACTCAAGGTCCGTAGGAATAGCCAAGTAGTCAGACAACAGAAACAACACCAATCCAAACGTATAGCACTCAAGAGTCCGTAGTGAAAGCCAAATTCCGAATATGCGCGCTTTCAATAGTCCGTAAAGAAAGCCCAATTGTCAAAATAATTCACCAAATAAGATTGTATCGTTTTAAAGCCGCAAAGACAGACAGACGAGTGAATAAAGACAACGAAAACACAATGACACATTTTGAAAAGACATCACAACAATATCATAGCTATCTCTTTCTTCGTTTAATGCGTTAGCGTTAGCTCTTTTTGTTGTTGCTCAGGTAAAAACCGGTTTTGAAGAATGCGCTCTTTGAAGTTTTTTCAGCAAGGATAGGATCTTTCCAACAAATGTTTGATTTATGGAACGTTTTTAACGTTTATTATTGCGGTACTGACACCCACTCTGCTACTAGCGCCTTAACATAAGTTATTGATGAATTGAAAATCACATCGCTAATTTCAAGAATTCTTCGCCTCTTGTCTTTGAAGGTCGATTGGAGCAAAAGTAGCCCCATTAAATACTACTTTTTTTCAATGATTATGACAGCAGAGATAGCACCTCGTCAGATTTTTAATTGCGAGTCGAAGATTTAAGTCATTATTATCAGATCATAAATTTTTCACTTTACACTAAAGCTTTCATGACTTTCATCAAAGTTACGAAGCCGATTATTTTATGTGTAAACAGTAAACTCTTGGAGATGAATAAGCAAAAAAGAGAATTTGGAAAAGTTTTTTAATTTTCCTTTTGGAACAGTTTTAAGTTGTCGAGGTAGAGAATTCTCTTAAAATTTAGAAAAAAATTCATAATTCGGAAACTACAAAAAATTGCATAACAGATATATGGGGGTGATTCAGATGCTCTATCTCTGGACTTCCGCTTGACACTATTTTTTGGGTCACCCTGTATACCCAACGTGTAGGTAAATAAAATTTGGGCATATACCCGGTATATACTCAAGGGCGATGGGTAAATACCCAACGGCTGGGTAAATAAATTTGGGTATATACCTAGTATATAGGGTGGGCCAATAGTGCGTGGACGAAAGACTGTGGGCTTACTAAAAAATATTTCAAAAATCTGTCACTTGATCATGGTAGGGTCACTTGAGGGCTATAACGTGAAAATATTTTCACTTAAATTTTGACGTTTATACAGGGTGATTCCAATCAAACTTTTTTGAATGGATACCCCCTATATATTATTGCATATTTGGATTCCTTGGTCAATTCTAGTGTGATTATATGTATCACACATGGAACTTTAAACGAACCGTTTACGCGCAAATCACCATTTTTGGTATAAGTAGGTATCAGGTTCAGTTGTTTTTTGTCACCCACAAAATATAAATAGATAAAAATTAAAGTTACATGCTGGATCATTTGGGAAGTGGAATAACTATATAAAAATGGATATTTTTATCCATACCCTGATCAATTATTCATTATTGAAACCACATGTGACCGTTCTTTAACATTCCAAAATAAACATTATATGCTTTCAATTCAACACTCTTGATTACCTGGATATATAAAATAAAGTCATTATTATCTCAAAGGAATAACATTTAATTTTCACAGGTGGCAAATAATGAACCAATTACTTGCTTAATTTGAAATAAATCACAATATCACATTTCAAAGCATAATTGCGTTTTTGCATATAAAAAATTACCAATCGATAAAATAAAGCAATATTAACAACACTTTACCTTTTGAAGCTTGGATAGGCACACTGAATTCGACTTGAAACCAGTTTGTGGTATGTAGAAATGCATTCCACTATTGTGGTCCGGTTTATGCAGTGACAGGTAATAACTGAAAGTATCAGTTACTTCATACTGGCTTTCTATCAGTCTACTAAGTAAATCCCTATTGTTGAATTTCCTACAAACAAATTCATTATGAAAATTGTGGACTATTTATCCAAATTTTTACTAACATTTGATTCATATGTATTAGGCAAATATGAGTTTAGAGGACATCATATATAGGGTGTTAATTAAGTATGTTAACAAACTTTACCCGCGAATAGTACTCCGAAAAATAGAAAGAAAATGTCATATGAACATGGGTCCGGAAATGCTTCCTAAGGGAGCTACGCTCCTTTGCATGGGGCACTCTGAAGACGCTTTTCCCTCGATATTCTCGAAACCATTCATAACAAAATTACGAAATTAAGTACGATGAGTAAACTGTTGACGCTATCTGATTCTGAATTCAGAATTTCATAATTTTAATCAGAGGCATATCACACGGGAGGAGTTAAGGGTAAAAATAACCCCATTTTCTAAATGGAATTTTTTTTTGACATTTTGATTTTAGAATATGGTATTCCAGAGATTTCTACGTAAAAATGGTCTCCTGGTACATCTCGATAGGGCTAAATGTTTTCGAGAAAAATGCATTTATTTATTTACAATAGCCTGCATCGATTCAATAATTTGCATTTTTCTCGAAAACGGTTAGCCCTATCGAGATGTACCAAGAGATCATTTTTACGTAGAAATCTCTGAAATACCATATTCTAAAATCAAAATGTCAAAAAATTACCATTTAGAAAATGGGGTTATTTTTACCCTTAACTCCTCCCGTATGATACGCCTCTGATTAAAATTATGAAATTCTGAATTCATAATCAGATTCAGCGTCAAAAGTTTACTCATCGTACCTAATTACGTAATTTTGTTATGAATGGTTTCGAGAATATCGAGGGAAAACTAGTGACGGAGCCTTGAATGGTATGAAATATGGCATTTTTTATCGAAAAATCGCCATTCAAATTGGTTTTTTTTTCTTACGTTTGTAAAATGGCAGCCATTTTCTTTGTTGGTGACCGATGTCCGGATTCACCACTACTCATATAAATATCCTATAAACGTAATAAGGTCTCGTTTGATAGCTAAACATGTAGACAACAATTACACACCTAGTATGTCTTAATTTTCATGGAATAAAAAATAAAAGAAATAATTAAATAAGAAATATGATTTTTTTGTGTATTTTCTGCTCCCAGATGGACAACATAGTGGAAGAAGGAGGATGGTTTTGCTCAATCTTATGAGGAGATATGATACAGCTCTCATAAATTATTAATGAAATTCATCATTCACCCATGAACAGACACTAAGACCATGAATAGTTGTATTAAGGGTCTAGGGTATAGCGCGCGAAATTGAGAATCCAAGAGAAGACGTATTCCCGTGTTAGCGAGGAGGCGTGGCCGCCTGTTCCCTTTCTTCAGTGTGTGTGTCTAAGATGAGGGGAGATAAGTCCAAAAGGTCCAAAGGTAAGGTCCAAAGGTTACCATAAAAATGAATTTCGCATTTCCAAGCTCCTGACGTTACCTTTAAACTTACAGTAATGACTCAACAAACAAATTGAAGAAGAAAGCTTACGCTTGTGCAACTATTTAGCCTTTTTTTGATATCGTGTTTCGTTGTTAAATTACAGGCATTTATAGAATGGTTTTGCATAGCGAGTTTCTTTGCACATTAAAAAACTTTTTTGAGAAAATCGAAAATAGTTGTCATTCATTAAGGTCTTAACTATCGCCTTCTGAAATATTATATATGCAGTTTGAAAATAGAGTTATGCGAGAAGTTGTGAGTCCATGTTTCACATGGCAAATAAGTATGTATACATGTGTGTATCCAGGCCCTTTAAGCAGATTTGTGTCCAACGATAATTACCTTGCATAATCAATAGGCGTTTTGCCCTGATTATCTGGATATGAAGGATCAGCTCCATGCACCAACAGCAATTCAACCTGTAGCTTTTGGTCTAACTTTATTGCAATATGTAAAGGTGTTGAGCCTTTCTCCTAAAATTGCAACATGTATGATTATGAAAACATCACGCAATTAGAGAATGGGGTATTTTCCGAACAAAATTTTATGACGGAATATGGATGTTACGTCCCCAAAAACCTTGCAACTAACATTTTTACTTTTTACTGTGAACGCGAAGTGGCTTAAAAACACCTGCAAAGTTCAAACATAAAATTTCGCGCCAAAGCTGTGACGTAATGAATCTAAGCGTGATGTAATAAGTCTTTCATGGAGCTATCCTTAGAATGTGACTGTAACTTGTCGTCTTTTCTCCATCTACAGACATAACCTCCGCTTCGTATTGATATTGACAGATGTTTGTTTACATCATTTCATGATCTGATCTTGGTTAAATGAGATACCGTGACAGTCGTGACACCAGGGGAGGTTATGTATGCATGACACTAGTGACAGGCTGTTAAAGACGAGTGTTGCCGAATGACGAGTAAAATTGTGAAAAGTAACTATGAAACATTCTCAGAGTAAACTGCTAATTACATAAGAATGCAAAAAATGGAATAGCTGTGCAATATAACATTTATAGTCTAGAAAAAGAGGGAAAATATAAAATAAAGTTTACATCCTTTATAGAAAAACTATGCAAAATATTAACAACGTGACAACCTTGAATCTACGCTCAATTCAAATTAAGATAGTCACATCCTATCTATATCCGGCATGAAAATCACTTTTGATTGGTTGATTTCTTAGGCGGGAGGTTTAAGAGATTTAAATGAGCTCTTTTCAAAGGGATGATTTTCAAAGTCTATCTTTACTCCACGTGGGCAGAAAAAAATTGAGCAAACAGTGCCATCATTACAAATTAGATACAAGCAATCCATTTCAGCCATTAAACAGGCAATATTAGCAAGTTGGAAAATACCCCATTATTACCCCAAGGGGGCTAGTCATTTCATGAAGCTTTATTCTGTGTTATATAATTTAATATTTTAATGGTGGCATACCTGCCTGGCTTTGCCTCTCTATCACTACTGCCACAATACTATACAGGGTGTGCCTAAATATGTACAAATAAAAGGAGGAGGTTCTTTGGTTTTTTCATAACTGAAATTTCAGATAAACATAACTCCGCAAACGCTTTGTTACCGATCTACAGGGTGTTGAGATTTCATATTTTCAGTTTATTTCTCCACTGATCAGTGGGTAGATTCTGTAACTTTCGCTATAGTAACGAAAGCAGACGAAAACGAAGCTAATTATTTACAAAAAATATTTTTGACGGCATTCCATAACCAAAATTTAACGCTTCGTTACGCTTTCGGCATGGAGCTCGATGACTCACGAGTTGTCTTAAATATCTCCGGATGAGACTCTGCAAAAACCATCAATGCTGACCATATGCATGTTGATAAAATCGGGCCTTAGAGTTACAGAATTCACCCACAGATTCTTCTACCTTTATTGGGAGGCTGATTTTTCGTTTTTGTAGAATTTATTATTTTTGTCCAATATTTTTTGTTGTATTTCCAGATTAGTACCCTTCTGTCAGTAAAACCTAATAATATTACAGTATAATTATTCTTTGACAGTCTCTATGAAGTCCTAATAGTCTCTAGACATAAACTTTAATCTACAGAAGCATTTTGAGGTGACAAGGCTCAAGATAAGAGTGAACATTGTTTTTATGTCACCTCCATTTCATTTTCACAAATTTTCCCTTGATGTTTATTATCAAGCAATTGTCTTTGTGGGCTTGTATGAAAGGTAATAATCATCCACAAAATGCTGCGATCTATGGCAAATAGCAGAATTAATTCTCATTCAAGGATTTTTGTGTTTTTTTTTTCAACAGGTGGCATGGACAGCTTGGGTCATTAGTCAACAGCCAAAGAATTGTTTAATTGCTTGCAAATTCTGAGTCCTTGAAATAAAGGAATGACAGTAACATTACATCATTTGAGGAGCAGATATTAAAAAAGGTATCATGTCCTAGTTCAAACATTGCCTGGACATGCGGAGTGTGTTCTGTAATGTTTACAAAAGTTGTTTTGATTCTCTACCAATAAACACGTGTCAAAAGTCAAAATGTGTTATAGTCATGCTTTTTGAAATCCTGTTCCTTATTTATTATACCACACAAAAAAATTTCAATATACAAACTCCCTCTCCAACTCCCTAGGGTAATATGTGAATGAAAATAAATAATTATTACATCATGAAAGTAGTTTGGGTCAGCTCCTAATGCTAGCAGTCTAAAGGAAGTCTCCAAGTTAGCTGTGCGTACACTGGCATGGAGCTGTTTGCCAAGCTCATTTTCAACACTCAATAAACCATCTTCATAGCTTTCACGAAAAGCAAATGCACACTGAACATGTTTCATCTTTATGTATTCTTGTTTGATGCTGAAAAAAAAACAAATTATTAGTCTTAGGTGCTCATAAAAACTAAAATCTAGAAAGATGATTCTATTGAAATCCTCCAGGATCAGATTCATGCCTGCAGCTCAGTAAAGATAGTGACATTTTAGGGAGGTATGGTTTCTTCATTCTATTCCTAGCCAAATATAACAAATACTATAATAATAATAATATACGAACTGAAATTTGCTGACCAATTTACACAAAACAGCCTTTTATTGTTTTATATTATTGTACTGTTCAGATTTTGTAGTGTATTAATTTGTTTTCTGGTAGCACTACTTCAAGGGAAAATTAATATTTTTTGAGGTTAAAAGAATTTTTTGTTTGTTTTTTTTTTGTTTCTCTATGGCTGGAAACAACACTACATACCAAATAATTATGATTTATTTATTTATTTATTTTTATTTATTTATTTATTTTTCAATTAACGGGCTAGCGCCCATTTAGAAAGAGTTACAGATACAATATTTTGCATTAATAAGAGAGTAGTGACACAGCAAGATTAAAAAGTAAAAGTTGCTAAAACAACCTAATTACAACACATTACATATTAATAACACAATAAAATAAAACTAATTTAACACATTAAAATATTAAAATCGGTTTGGTTAAAAGTACAAATTTACATTTGAGAAATTAAGAGTAGTAAGAATTTAAACAGGTACTCTAGTCAGTATACATTTTACCTCATTAATAGATGTATTGAAGATGTCAAACTTAACTTGATTAGTATTGGACATCATTCTATTTAAAGGCGACTGCAGACCATATAGCGTGCGATGAAAATTAATATAAAAAATGACATTGTTTCTAAGACTGACAGTGGGGGCATGAAAATTTAAAGCCTGTAAAAGATCCGGAGAATCAATGACTCCATTTGCAAGTTTGCATGTAAAAATTACATCAAAATTATATCTGCGCTTCTGTAGTGTCTCCAAATGCAAAAGTTCTAATAATTGCTTATAGTTTACATGGTCCCTAGGTATATGGAGTTTATAAGCTATGTACTGTAAGAATTTCTTTTGGACACGTTCCAGTGCCTCTATGTATGTTATATGATAAGGAGACCACACGGCTGTGCAGTTCTCAAGATGTGATCTAACAAGTGTATTATATAGGACCTTGATAGCGAAGACGTTGTTGAATTCCTTAGTGTGACGTTTTAGGAAACCTAACATTTTGTATGCCTTGTTGCAGGAAAATTCAATGTGATAAGAAAATGACAGTTTTGAGTCAAAGTACACTCCAAGATCTCTAACAGTTGAGACATTTTTTATTGACTGAGCGCCAAGTTTGTATGTATTTAATGCTAAATTAATTTTCTTAGAGAATTGAATATATTGGCATTTATCTATATTGAGGAACATGTAATTATCGTCACACCAATGTTGGAAACGACTTAAATCTTCCTGCAAATGTTTGATATCATTTTCATGTTTAATGGCGTTATAGATTTTCAAGTCATCTGCATATAAAAGGTATTCAGAATGATGAAAGCACTGAGTGATGTCATTGATAAAAATACAGAATAATAAAGGAGCTAAATGTCCGCCCTGTGGTACTCCTGAGCCCACTGTGAAAACATGTGATTTGTGCGATTTTATTTTGACTAATTGTCTTCTATCAGTGAGGTAAGAATTAATCCACTGCAACAACACGCCACCTACACCGTATGCCTCTAGCTTCATAGTAAGGAGATTTATATCAACCTTGTCAAATGCTTTGGAGAAATCAGTGTAAATAGAATCTACAGCACATCCATGCTCCAAAGCACTAACCAGCGTTTCATTATACACCAACAGATTAGTTGCAATAGACTTGTTTTTTAAAAATCCATGTTGTTTGGGTGTTATGATATTTTTAAAAACTGCAGTTAAGTAATCAGTAACTAGGGACTCAAGGACTTTAGGAAATTGTGAGACAATTGAAATTGGTCGGTAATTTTTAACCTCATTTCTTTTTCCTTTATTTTTATAGATGGGAGTGACATATGAAAGTTTCCATTCATCTGGAAAGATTCCAGATGTCAAAGATTTATTGTATAAGATCCAGAGAGGTCTACTTAGCGCAAATGCACAGTTTTTAATGAAAAACGGAGTGATGGCATCCGGCCCTGGTCCCTTATTAACATCAATGCCCGATAATTTTTCAAATATATCTGAAATCTTAATTTTAAATTCTGTTATGTCTACCATATTCATGAGTTTTGCCGGAAATGTAGATCTGTAATCTCTGTTATGTGTATTTTCGTACACGGATGAAAAATGCTCCGCAAAAAGCTGTACAGCCCCATTTCCATCTGTTACGACACTGTCACCAAGTGATAACATAGCAGGAATGTCATTGTCTCGTCTCTTTGAATTGACGTATTTCCAAAAAAATTTGGGATTATTCGATATGTTTGATTCAATATTTTCAATATATGATCTGTATAATGCCTTTGCTTGAGCCTTACACATGGCCCTCAAGTCACAAAATTTTTGATAATCTTCCATTAGACCTGTTTGACGATATCTTTTATGCAAAATTTTTTTGTTAAAAATATTTGTTTTAAGCTCATTATTATACCAACACGGAAATTTAAAATTGCTCTTGATTATTACCTTTGGAACATACAAATCAATGGCCTCATTCAAGATGGTGTAGAATATCGTTACATCATGATTAATATCATTATTTAATAGAACATCCCAATTAGTATACAGTAAGTACCTGTTTAAATCTTCATACCGACAATGTTTAAAATCGTAGATTTCTTCTTCATATTCTATGGTCTTCTCTTTTTCATTACAATGTAGATCTATGAGCAAGGCTGGATGGTGACTCTCACAGTCAATCAGAACATCTTCAGCTGCACCAACGGAGTCCCTCTCACAACTTGTGAAAACTAAGTCCAGAAAAATACCTCTTGCATTCGGTATTTGATTTAGTTGGTATAGATTTAGCAGGGGAAAAGTTTCAATGATGCTTACTGCTTCAGTGGTGTGTCCAAACGTCATAACTCCTAAGCTATCATTATCCCACTTTAGGCTAGGTAGGTTATAGTCACCGGCTATACAAAAGCTGTGATCGCCGTATTTATGGTATGCTAACTCTACTGCTTCACAATGCATAGAATATATTTCTTTCTTTGAATTTGGTGGTATGTAGATGCAACACAGCATTTTTTTGATGTTGTTGCTCACCTGAACTGATACCCAAATTTCTTCAGAGAGTTCATGAGCTATATTTTCTCTCTGTGATTTATAAATGTTACGAATTGCGATTAAGACACCACCATTGCGATTTTTTCCAGTAACTATAGGGTTTCTATCTTTACGGTAAACGTTGTATGAGTCTAAGCCTAATTCAGAGTCTAAAAATGTTTCTGTAAGTGACGTTTCCGTAAACATTATTACATCATAAGTGGTGAGCGATACATTTTGAGATAAATCAATAAGCTTTGTTCGCAGTCCATTAACATTCTGATAGTATACTGTTAGCTTGTTGTCTATCTTGTCCTCTTCCTGTGATGGTGCTGGCCGATGTGAAAAAATCGGTTAACAGACGTCTGCCTTGTGTTTCTTGAATGGTAATTTGCTCCAGGTGTATTATTGTCAAATACAAAATCTTTGCATATTATGTTTTCTGGCCAAAAGTTTTCAGATGTGATCCGTTTTGCATGTTTATCTTCAATACCAACTTTAAATGAACTAGTATCACCTTTAGTATTCAACTGAATTGCAATTACTTCACCATCAGTTAGCGGTTGTATTTTAGATCTTATATAATCGGTAATGGTTTTGGAGGTAGCTGATTTATTCACTCGGCTGACATGATACCAGGACTTCTTAGGGACCCCTATGAGATTGGCAGTGGAGTCATTAGTTTCAGTGTTGATCAGCCCTCTATTATCAGGGGTTGAAGAGCTGCCATTTTGTTTATTGCTTGGTCTCTTATTTTTGCTACTTCCAGGTGATAGAAAGTTATTACTAGGATTAGCTTCTGTCATTCCTTTCTTGATTTGTTGGACTGGTTGGGTTAGGCATAGGGATTTTAGTGAGCTAACCTCGTTGATAAGTGTATGGATTTTGAGTCCATTTATTGCATTGGTCACCTGAGATTCTATTAAGTGAGTTTGTTCATCAATACTTGTTTTTATTACATTTTTTAATTCAATGAGAAGGTCCTTACTAAACTCATTTTTATTCTCAGTGCTAACATTATCTTTCTGCAACTCCTTTTTCAGTGCTTTCATTTCCGCCTCCATCGCCTTCATTTTACTAGACATTTTCACTATATCATTTTTGAGCTCCAAAAAGTTAATACTAGTTAAGGCATCCGTACATTCCCAGCAGAAGTAAAACAGAGTCCTTTGCGAGGCTTGTAAAATGCATCTCACTTCATTTGCCAAAAGTCCCGCCTTTTTCCCCGCACAGTTCTTGCATACAGGACGATTGCATGAGTCACAGTTAGAACCAAATAGAGTTGCCTTATCTTCCTTGGTGCAATCGTTGTTACATGAAAAACATTTCATTGTAGTGTAATTTTGATCAGCACGCCACTGGTAAGCAGGAATTTCTACTGTATAGGTGGATAGTTTTTCAACGAATCACAAAAAACAGGACTTTTTGGTACCTGGTAAATTCGTGCACACTAATTAATTAATTATTGCACTTTGTGTTTGCTGTCGGAGACTGATTTTACACTAGTAGTTGGAGTATATTTTATCGCGTATGTGAGCCAAAATTCAAAAAATTGTATGCACTTTTAACCACTCAAAGAAAGAACATTCCCGGAGCGACTGAGTGTGTGTGACGAATAATATAACTGTATGATGAATACAGAGTCTGAATTTCTAGCATTACAAATACATAAGTATAGCTTACAGCAATAAAATGGCACAAATGCCAGCTGGAAAAGAAAACCGCAAGGTCTCAATTCGTCAATTCAATGAACAAGTTGGAACAAGCACCCAAATACTGGTTTTGTAGATTGAAGACTAGACAAACTCACTACCATGGGCGTCGTTATGTCCCTGAATCTGGGGTCCCGCCCTAGATACAAGAAACTTAACAGAACAAATTATTTTTGAATTTTGGGGGGGGGCTAATTTCATTTTTGGGGGGGTTAAGCCCCCCGAGCCCCCACCTAACTACCCCTATGTTCACTACACACAAAAACAAAAACCAAGAAGCCCCCATCCATTAAGTCAAGGAACATGTTAGAACAAGTAGCCAGACACCAGTTAACATAATATGTTTATCAGTACTTTTGTGCAATATTTTGGAAGAAAAGCAACACTTTTATGCATTTTATAAGTTTAAGCATTGTTTTTTATTATTCAAGGTGAGATAAAGTTATTTTCATGAATCTGAGCATTCAATACAAGTCCATTTTACCTGAAAAAAGGTCTATTGCAAACACAAAATGATTAGGCTCAAAAATATTGTACTGAATTGTAACTGAAAAACGTCAAACTGCTCTACTGTTAAATTTGCACTTTTTGAGTTATGACGGTATTCCTGCGGACGAGTGTTAAAATAAGAGTAAAAATAAAAACAACAAGAGACTCAAACCAAAATAAGTGCAGCTAAAAAAGTAGGAAGTTTGTTTGATTTAATTTCAATATCCAATTCAATATTTTCTTAATTCTCAACTGTTTTGTGGATGTCAGTTTTAAAAAGCTGATATTATTACAAATAATGTTCAAAAATATGTTTATTGGTTTAATTTAGGTACCACAGAAATAACTACCAAATTAATATAAATATGGCATGCTTACTTGATGGAATCTTTAGGTGCAGGTTTCTTTTTCATCAACTTAGAACCATTTTCAAACAACGCATGTTCCCATATATTATTTGCACCATTATTATTTAATGCATAAACCATCTGCAAAAATTAACTGATAAGAGATATTGTAAAATGGTAAAGATTTCAAAAAACCTACATTTAGTTGATTAGGGTGCCATGACCCCTTCAGCAAAGACTTCACCTGTGAAATGTGCCTTCCGAGGCTCCGGTGGATGCTACAGCACTGTGTACATAACAAAATTCCTTTATTTACTGAAGCCCAAGTGGCATCTACAATTGGGATAAGTAGTTAATTGAGTGAATTCCATAAATTAACTGGAAGCTGAAGACTCACCCAAAGCCCCACAGTCACCACATACCTCCAAATTTTGCTTGGATTTTGCACGCGACATTATTTAACTTCTTGCAGAAACGATAACCGGACAGGAAAGGAACTTCATATGAATTCATAAAATAAACAAGAGAATTTAGGCCATTTTTCATTTCAGGACGACAAAAATGACAAAAATCAAGAAGTCAGAAGACGAGACTCGACGAGAGCACAAAACATATCGAGAGCATTGACATTTGTGATTGACATCTCGAGAGCATAGAACATAGAACAAGAGATAACAGAGGAGGATTAGCTCCACATGGCTCCACGCATGGCCGACTCTACACTAGGCCGGAGCCTTAGATGTGGCAACGTGGCTTAGCTGTCAAATAGCGGGCCTATAGTTTCAGAACATTTATTACATTTTATATGTATTAGAGTTCATCTCGGTTAATAAATTAAGAAAAATACTTTTTAGAACTATTACTACTAATACCACTTACATCTGATGTCAGAGACTACAAAATAAAAGTAAACGCAACCTGTTTCCTGCTGCCACTTCCACTTCCACTTAAATGAACAGTCAATTTACTTTGTAAATTGTCACTTGAGCTAGAAAAATTCACTATTAGGTCACTGTGCAGCCATTCTTGCTGGTCTTGATTCCCTTTCACTATCAAATCTTTTCGTAGGTATGCCCAGATTCATACCCGGATGAGTTCTATTAACTGTATTTTTCTGTGATATTTGGGAGGTCCAGAAAACATTGTAGGTACCACATTGTGCTCTAAAATAGGTCTTATCCTTTGAAATATTTGTAAAGTATTGTCTTTATTCTTATAAATATAACCAGCCCATACGAGGAATACCGTTCACCCACTTCTGTTTATGTCCTTTATTGGAAGTACAATTGCTAGTGCAACCTGGAACTACACACTTTGCAGGCATCTTTTTACCTTTATAGTTTCGTTTGTGCAGGTAAATAATTGGAAACACGTTAAAAATCACCTTCCAATCTTATTTTTCACTCTGGAAGATTACACTAATGACTTCACAACAAACAAATGCTCCGCCAACGATGCAGTGTTGCCATATTTCAATGCTCCGGCCTAGTGAGTAGAGTCGGCCATGATTGGCGCAAAAGTCAAAACGAAGTAACAGGTAACCGTACCTATTTTGTGGTAACAGGTAACAGTTTGTGGGTAACACAGTCCCTAGCAGGGACGTATCCATTCCGCATTCCGTAGCGCTCTAGTTTGTGCTCGGCAAGCAAGGACTGTGTCTATGGGGATGCTTTGCGCCACAGTTTGCGCACAGATATTTTGGGTTAGTGAGAGATAGATTCCAACAGCGGCGGCACTGCAGGGTCATGGCTATCTACATAGAATATGAGTAAAGAGATAAGTAATATAGATCACAGCGCAAATCTAGTACATTATGGGAGGTAAACATTAAGGACAACATAAACTTCGTTTCACACCGCATAGGTTGATTATTATTTCTTAATTCTGCCCTGTTGTACACTTTTTTCTACTCCGCCCCTGTCAGGGCGTATGAAACTATACCAAAATGGCGTCAGATATTTGCAACACGTCAGGGCTGTTCCTACGGTTCTATTTCCGTTTCCATAATGCCCCGCCCATTTGACGGTGATTGGTTGGTCCACCAGCGTACCAATCAATCATCGATTCTAGAATCGCAAAATGGGCAGGGCATTATGAAAACGGTTCTGGTACGGTAATAGAGCCATAGGTTGGAACAGTCCTGACATCACAAAGGAACAAGGAACCGACCACAAGTAGACAGCTGATTGTTTGTTGAGCCGTGGTTTGTGTCTGTGCATGGTCTGTGGAATTATTTTGTTCTGTGCATTTTGTTGAGCTGTGGAAGTAACCAAAAAACCAAAGATGTTTTTTTATTTTTGATTTTCGTCATTTCGTCTGCCAAAATCCTTATCACATGTGAAAATATTATTGAACGAATTATGTTTATAAATCAACGTTTTGGGAAATGAGATACAAATTATTGTAAAGTTCCAAAATGGACTACCTAGCAGAAACAGTAGCTCTAGGGATAGATTCTATAATTTTAGCAACATGTATAAGACAGTACTACAAGAACAAAAATGCGATGGCAATGATACAGGTAGAACTTTTCATACCTCTGCAACATAGGATGAAGACATGCCTATCTTATATTGAATAATCTGCCTGAATGTTCTTTACCAAAAAAATAGGATTATTCTATTAATATTTGTATTTATTACAAACCACAATGAATCGTAAAGATAAGCACAAAATTATATTCAAACATGTCATGTAATCAATATGATCATGTTAATTCTTAATTGTAATAAAAACTATTTTTCAGGGTGCCCCTTACCTATCAATTGACAAAGAACTAAAAGAAATAGTAGAAACTCATCCTGAAGGTAGACTCTCATATGTATCTGTCCGAGGTACAGTAAAACCAATAGGAAATCCTGTTATAAGCATCAATAACCCAAGTATTACTGGTGTAGTACAGCTGTTACGAATTAAAGAACATGTTATCCAAAGAAGTTCTACAGGCTTTTGGGCTGATTCTGAAAGGGTTATCCAAGAGGTCCATAATGTAACACCATTTGCTTTGGAAAACAAAGGGATGGTAATTGAAATTTGTGACCCTTTGGCTGCAGATGTTTTGGGTAAGTATAAAATTAAAAGCCTTCCCATGAACCATTAGTCTATCTATAGATTAGTTTAGTGTTGCTTGATATAGGTGAGTACATGTTTCAGAAACCATAATTTGATTCTTATACATAAGAAGAAGAAGTGACTATTACTGGGGCAAACCAGCAAAAAAACTACCCTAAGTAGTACATTCTTGGAATTAAACTAGCTTCTTTGCATTATATGATTTATTTACCCACCTTGTATTATTAGTAACTATGTTATTATTATTCTCAATATACCTAATACTTAATTAGAGTGGTCAACATTTTATTTCAATAGATTTGATTGTTACATCATTCACTAATTGATGCTTTTGTTTGTTTGCCATTTGCCACATCATTGTATATTTTTATTCTACAGAGGAATGGAAAGAAATTTTCTTTTTGGTCTATGTTTTATTCCTCACACATTTTTAGTGAAGTTCTGTAAATTGTTACAACCCTATCTGAAGTTATCATTTAGTACCTTGTGTCTATGCTTATATTTAGTTAACTTGGTGGTAATGAATTACTCCAGTGAAAAGAAAAATGACCAAAATATGTTTTTAACTAATCTCCTTCACCAATTTAGTAATTTCCAATATATATTCTTGAGTTGAAAATCATCCCTGTAAGGGACTTTTAAGGCTTTCCTAAAAAATAAAGGAGACCTGTATGATATATAATCACTCAGCCTGTTCAACCCTAAGTAGCTGAAAACCTCCCTTAAAAAAACTGGAAATATGTTAAATAATATTTCACTGTTTTTTTTTCTTATCAATATACCCAGATGATTATATATTTATGTATATGGTGTCCTATCTATAGAATTTCATAATTACCTTTATAAGGAGGTAATAGTTACATAGCACTGTAGCATCCTCTGAGAATCATACTACAAGAGTTTGAAGCGACCTCAGAGTAACAACTGAACATAGAGGTAGTAAACAACTTATTCCAATAGGCCAACATCTTTTCTTATGTTGTCATATGGACCACCAGATATGGCAATCAAATTGTTTACTATTGTCTTAATTGTATAGTATCCAAAAATATTCCATTCTACATTAAAAAGACTATTTTGATGGTTCAGAAATGATTACATCAATAGATATGTTGACCTCAACTGTGTTACTGCATGTTTCTTCATCATTAACGCAAATTCTGTCTTACATAAATTTTGAGGAATTGGCAACGCCTATGTAATTTTCCTGCGATTTGTTTACAATAACCTCCGACTGTCAAACGTTTGTTTTATTTGTGCGTCTTTTATGCTTGGTCAGTAAAATCGAATTTGCTATTTGTTGGTAACTGTAGTGAAGCTTTACAGACTTGCTGTGCTATATTCGAGTGTAGTTTAACAGTTTTTCGAGATGGGACAGTGCAGTACAGTATTTGTAACATGGGTTGCATTGGAAGAATTTTCAGGTTAGTTGGCAATGTTTGGGTCTGAAGTGTCAAAAGATGATGGCTTTCATCATGCCATGCTGAAGTGGTTTGTTTACTACCTCTACATTCAGTTGTTACTCTGAGGAAGTGACTAATAACTGTTTCTGTTAGTTTGTACCAGATAATTTCTACAACTGTATGTCTGTAACTTTAAGGCCAAGATTCCAGCAAAATACAGATCAAATATTTTCAAGTAAAGCATATTCAGTCCTAAACTTTGTTTGCAGATATTTTGTCTGTATGTTTGTCTGGATTTAAGCTTACTGACATATAGGATGTCCAGATATTTTACCAACAACGCTTTACAGGTGATAGGCCTCAAATTTTTTATGAACATTGAGATTGGAACATGAAATGCTTGACTTTCAAAATACAGGGTGACAAAGTTTTACTTTTATTTCTCGCCTATGTCTATATCGTATGAGTGCCTGAAAAGATATTATAACACTCGTAGAGCTGCGTTGTGCCTATGGACCTAACCAGTCCCAGCATATGTCTTAACACGCTCACCTGAGATTTATAAACTCAGTTCATGAAACAATGAATATTATCTCAAATAAAGGTTTAACGACATTTAGTTTATTCAGACCTTGTAATCTTAGCATCATTTATTGTACTTTTAATAAGAGAAATATAAAAATAGTAATAATTAAAAAATTATACATGTTACAGAATTTGGCCAACTTCAGTAAAAACTTCACTACTACACATAATTTTAATTATCTTGATAACTAGGCTATCACACCTTGTCATTTGCAAGGTACATATGGGCTTTCCTGTAAATATCTATTTGATCTGAATGTTATAAAATCTTTATCTTCCAGATATGGATGTTATATCGGACAAATTTCATCCAACAGTACCCAGTGTAATAGATCATATTTGGAGTTTCTTTGCTGGTGTAAGACAGCGAGGAGTTCAGTCCACTGAAAAAATGCTACGGAAAGGAGCTGTAATCACAGGAATCGGAGAACTTGTGGCTGGCAAAGATGGTAACCTAAAACTTCAACCTCCATCAAATGGGGCCCCATTTTATCTCACCAATATGCAAGTCAATTCGTTAATTAAGAAACTAGATGGTTCAAAAAGGAATTATGGAATACTCTGTGTGGTGTTTGGAACAATAGGGATTTTTGTGTCAGTAATGATCGTTAGAAAATATTGGAAAATACGATTAGAGCATGAAGAAGAAATGAAACGAAAAAAACATCTGGAGGAATCTAGGAGGGAAAGGAGGAGAAGAATGAGGGATGAAGATGTTCCAGAAAATCAACTATGCGTTGTTTGCAAAACTAATCCAAAAGAGGTAAAAGTAACTTACAAAAAAATTGATAATACCTATTATGCATGTTATAATGATGATGTTAACAATAACAGATCTTTATATATCTAACTATAATGGAGGCTGAAAGGAAATTTATTATCGTCTTGCACACAGAGTTCAATTTTGAATCCACCTTAGGATTGTTTTCTACATGTACTTATTATTGAATAACTTTCTTCATTTTCTCCAGCTTCTCTTTGATCAAAGATATGTTACCGCCGTTGTTTCTGGTTAGACTTTAGTTTGTTGTGAGTAATTTTTATAATCTTGCCCCTTTAGTCTAGTTCGTGTGTATTTTTCTGCTAAGTTAGTTGTTTTCTTCTACCTGAACAGGTTTTTGTTTATATTTCATGGCCTGCTACGTTGCTTATACGTAGGAAAATTGAAAAACGCCGATTTGTTTAAAAATTTAAAATCAAATGAAAACTGCCAGAGATTGATATTCACAACCTTATACCATTAGAAAGGTTATCAAATTCTACGTTTAACCGTATAAAAAAAATCAGGCATTCCCATTTGAAAAAATCAAGTTATCGCTGATCGAAGTTTCCTTAATTAATCGACCGATTTCTCCAAGCATAAACTCAATTTAATTTTGAAAGTCTCGTCAAGGCTGACGCATTTTATGCTTAGTAATACGGCAAAGTTATAGCCTTCCAAATTTTATAATCTCTGCAATATTCAATTTTCTCCTGATATCTACTTATACCGAAAATGGTGGTTTACACCTAAACGGTTCGCTTTAGGTCCCACGTACGATACGATACATAAAGTCACACTAGAATTCACCAAGGAATCTGAATATGCAATAATATACGGGGTGTCCATTTAAAAAAACATAAGTTTGATACATTTCGTGTTTTTGGGACACCCTGTATAACATGAAAATATTTTTAAAATGTAGCCTTTATGGGTCTCTATCCATCCGAAATTATTATTTTCTTTTCTATCAAATACTTTAGCCATAATGCTCCGTGTCGAATAACGTGAATAACCCTGTAGAGAATATTATGCAAGTGCTGACTCAAGCCCCTTGATGCCATCTTTTTTCTTTGTTTCAGATAATACTTCTTCCATGTGGCCATGTCTGTCTATGTGAAGACTGTTCCATAGATATATCTGAAAACTGCCCCGTCTGTCGTGCAACGATAGAAAAGAAATCGGTAGCATATGTACTGTAATTGTAGATATTTTAATATCATAACTTAAAAATTTTATAAAAATTGTAAAATTATTCTACTGTTAACTTTTCTTAACATATTTGTACATTTTGTAATCTATTACACAAACATGTTTTATCATTTAGATCTTCAACATTATTTTCATTACAGGTCCTGCTGTTACAGCAAGCACTATTCTTTTCTTTAATCTCCTCTAGCGCCTTTTTCACTTTGCTTGATTTACCTATACCAAGCTTGGGTAATCCTTTGTTTAATCCTTCCAGTAAAACACAGGCCTTGCAAGTTTCTTGAGATGAAATATATCCACAACTACTACAGGTCATTAGTGTTGGGAGGTTTGCTGTTAACTTTACTTTCAACGTTTCACCTGAAGATAAAAAATATATTTTTATAATCTTTTCATTTGCTTATCAGTAAGTAAAAAATATATGGCAATCGCGATTACTTTTGAGTTTGAACGAATTCAGATACGTTTTTCTACAACAACTTAGTTTAGTTTTCTTCAGTCTCTCTATCCATTCTTGGGCCATCTGTAACTCGGATAGCTAATTTTGTACGGTTACGGTTTAGTAGACATGAAAAAGATTTTTTTCCCTTGGCACTAGGATCTGGTCCCGATATACGAGGGTTGCTCTATACCTCCGTCAATCCACCAGTACGCAGACGGCTGTTTCACGCTTATTAGCGATCATCAGTGCGCCATAGGTCGATTGACGGAAGTAGAGAGCATCAGATTTTCCATGTCTACCAGACATTTGAAGCATGTGAGAGCAGGCGTATATCGACTTTCATATGCAGCAGCATATAGAACCCGCGCTCCTCTGGTGGCCAAGCGGACGCGCCGTGGCGTTCCACCAAAAAGTCTACTGCTGTTTAGCAGCGATTTCTTTGGTTTGCTGTTACCTTCGGGAACCAGATCTTTTCTGTCACCTGCTCTCACAAATTTCTTCAGTGTCTATCGGATAACGCAGTACATTTACATTAGGGACCCTTCTTACTAACTGTCGAACTACGCCAAGGCCGTAGTGTCTGCCTGGAGAGTCTTCGGGAGTTTTATTTTGGATAATGAACACTTTGTAATCCTAATAGTTACCTGAATGAATGATTTTCATTATAACAGATGGATCAATCTTTTCCATATCCTTCAGTAACATCCTAGCGTGCCCTCTATATGCATTGGGTGCAAAAACACACTCTGTTGAAAAATATACTAGTTTTTTAAAATATGCATACATCACTATTTCCTTTTCATAAGTATATTTCATAGGCTTTACTCTAGGTATACCATCTCCATTATCTGTAACTATTGATGTACACCTATTTAGTCGAGCCACATCTCCCCTCAAAATATTCATCAATACTGTTTCCGCTATATCATCAGCATTGTGTCCTGTAGCAAGGCAATCTACTTTCAATAAATGTGCTCCTCTGTCTAATGCCTGCCTTCTAAATACTCCACAAAAAGTGCAATTGTTTTTTCTACCTATCTGAAAAAAAACAGATTATTTTTAGATTTCCTACAATGTTTATCATATAAACTTTTTGTTTATCTCTCAGTACTTCTTAAATGTATTTTCTCCAAGAAAGTGAAATCAAATAATAAATGATTATTCATTCACCATCTTGAATGCCCAGAATTCATCACCAGTGACAAAATTCCCTAAGTAGATACTAAAATTGCAGAAGGATTTTAGCAAATATGTCGAAGTTCCAAACACTTGTGCTTTGGGGGAAAAGGTAGGTGGAACAATTTCCATTGAGGTATTTTGCCTGATAAGGGCTGCAAAAATGTTTCCCGATGGTGAATATGTTTTTAGGCTGTAATCTGTTGGAATTTTTCCCCAACATTTCACAAGCATCCAGACAAATGATGTGGTCTAGTCAGTGGCATATATAGAAATCGATTTCGGGGGGGGGGGGGGCATTGGAAAAATTAAGGTTTATTTCATACGTTATAATATTGGCATATTATAATCCTAACTTAAATATAAAATAACAATGTATGGTTTAACTATTCTGAATTGAATCACATTTCATTCAAACTGTTATACCAGGGTGCATTAATTGTATGCGAAATCACGTAATAAATAAACGCAAAACATGCCCGAAAACCATCTGAAAGCCCCCGATACTCAAATACAATCAACCAAAGAAATTACTGCTTGACGGCGACACGCCGCACAAGCGGCTAGTCTTTAATATTTAGCCGATCGACTTTAGAGACACGACGCACCGGCGGATAGAAGACCCTTTTTTTGCTGCTAGTTTTTTTCACGCCGGGGAGACTATCACTTATTTGTAGGACATACATTAGCGGCGCGAGCATTGTCCCATCAGGTAGCGAATTTATTGAAATGAAAGTATTTGATATGTATAGTACGCGTCAGAAATATAAAAGCTGTTACATTTTTTGTCCTCCTACCGAGTGCCGACACTACAAAGGACCCCTTAATCCTTCAAAAGAAGCCCGACGAGTGGGGTAACCGTTATCCCTTTCGGCATGATTTATTGCGCTGGCGATAAAGCTGGCACTGTCATTTTTATATTTGTAGGTAGGCATGTCGAATAATTTGATAATAATTATTAGAATTATTCTATCATAAATATGCATTATGGGTAGTATAATTTTGTGCTGTCTTATAAAAACTTCTGAACAAGTTGATCGTTTAAAATGTCGAATAGATATATTTATTTGAGCTAATGTTAACAGTTTCAACTTCTATGCATAGCAATATAACAATGCTTGGACGATTTCATAATCAAGATGACGGAGGTGGATGAGGTGCTTAAACTTAAAATCAAGTATCAAAATACGCTTTGTTTGGAAATACAGGAACAGTCGTGATATAGAATATGTGATGATTGAACATCTGTGGTAGAATTACAGTATGTGAAAATATGTCGCTCATGACTAGTGTCGGTATAACACAATTTTTATTTTTCTTACATTTATGAATTCAGCTAGTTTTCAAATATATTTTTTGTTGTAATATGATCCAGACAATAGTTGAATATCAGATCAAATAATGTCTTGCAGACTTATATAAAGTGTTATTATATTAGTGCTACAATATAACCTAAATTCTTTAAATTGACTGAATGTCAATGTGACAACTGACAGGACGTAAGGCCGCTTGTTTGAGGGAACTGGTAATTTTCATGTTATTTTTAACAGCCATTTGCTGACAGTTTATCGTAACTGTTATTGTGACATTCATGAATTGTTATTCTAATTGCATTACTGTCATTTGCAACAAGTTAAGTACCCAATGGTACCACTTTACATATCCTAGAGCATGAAATATTTAAATACCCTTTGTAAATAAGTGGCATGTATACTGATCGTATCTACTAATCGTAGTATTTGTTAAACGATGAAAAGATAAATATTAAAGGCCTTTTAGAGGCGTAAAGTGAGCATGCGTATTGGAAAAAGTAAATGTGAAATTTCAATAAATATTTTCTATGTAGTATGTATCTATATTAATCTCCTAACGAAAACAAAATATATCTGTGCCGCCGCCCATGCATTTCAAAGAGGACGCCGCCGGTTTGCCGGCGAGGACTTTTTTAGGTGATTCAATTCACAATAGTTAAACTCTACTAATATTAACGAAAATAATTATATATTACACAAATGCATATTAAAATGTAAATTTCAATTTTTATAGATAATAATTCTAAATTGAAGCAAAGAAACCAAGGTGTACTTCCTAATAAGACATCTATGATCGTTGAAGTTGCTCTATTTGCTTTATTATTATATTACATTTTGATGTCGCTGCTAATTTTATTCAGTACTATATTTTTTGTTTGGCCAGATGAATGGTGCACATCAATTTTTGTTCCACTTCATAAAACGGGATCTCCAACAAATCCAGACAATTACGCCTACTTTTGTTAATCTCTCATGCAAGTAAGGTTCTACTGTATATTTTACACTCTCGTTTGGAGGGTTTTATTGGCTGGCAAATTTCTCAGGCGAAGGCAGGTTTCGTGAAAGGACGCGGTACGCGTGAACAGATCTTAAACTTAAGACAAATTATTGAAAAAGCCAGAGAGCATTATTTTCCGGTTTTTATCTGCTTTGTAGACTATTCTAAGGCGTTTGATAACGTAAAGTGGCCTAAACTGTGGGAAATCCTCATCTCTATGGAAGTTCCTTATCACCTAGTGTTTCTCATACAGCAACTCTACGAGTCTAATTCGGCTCGTGTAAGAATTGATGGTAACCTGTCTAGTCAAACTGCAACCAGAAAAGGAGTTCGTCAGGAATGTGTATTATCTCCGATGTTGTTTAACATTTACTCTGAATTTGTGATGAGACAGGTATTAGACAACTGGAATGGCGGTGTAACTATTGGCGGCAGCAAAATATCCAACTTAAGATTTGCTGACAATACAACCCTTATTGCAGCTTCTCAGGAAGAACTAGTAGCTCTATTAAACATCTTAGAACAACGTAGTGCAGAGTATGGGCTTGGTATTAACCACAATAAGACCAAGGTTATGATCGTAGATAGAGAGCATGATAATTTTCGAGAAATAAAGTCAATAGGGCATTGTGAAGTAGCTCAAAGTTTTATATACCTCGGTTCTTTGATCGATAATTCGAGTAGCTGTGGAAATGAGATTCGACGGCGCACCAACAGGCACGTGTGGCCATGACAAAGCTTGCTAAAATATGGCGTGACCATAACATCACTAAAGCTACAAAAATGTTGCTGGTTCAGTCTCTCGTGTTCTCCATATTTTTTTATGCCTCGGAAACTTGGACTGTTAAAAAGGCAGATTGAGCTCGCATAGACGCTTTGGAAATGTGGACATGGAGGAGAATGCTGAGAGTTCCTTATACCGCCCATCGAACTAACGTCTCCATACTGGATGAGGTCGGTAATCCAAAGAGACTATCCTCCATTGTGTCAACGAGAATGCTTACATTCTTCGGACATATACACAGAAGCGATAATATGGAGAAACTTGTAGTTCAGGGTCATGCCCCGAGAAAATATGAAAAATTCCATATCTAAAAATTATTATCAATATAGTGAAAACTATGTTCTACCAATTCTAACAGAACAAATATATTAATTTTTCAACTTTACAAACAACAACAAAGTAATAACCAACACATCTTACCTCTGCAACAATTTCATCCATTGTCCATCCATATAATTCTTTATAGGATAAAATTTTCAGTGGCATTTCATAATCATCCCTATTCTGTTTAACAGTGTTTAAGCTATCATCTCTGTATCCAGTAATGCCCTCATCAATGGACAATAGGAACAACTTCAATTTGTAATTGTACTTTTCATTCAACAATTTCATAACATATGCCAACACAGTAGAATCTTTTCCTCCTGAAGCCGCAATGGCAACAGTTGAGTTTGGCTTAAATAACTTTGCTCTAGTGATAGTGAAATGTATTTCATTTTCAAATGCCTCATAGAAACATTCCTTGCACAAAACATCTCCAGTTTTCGGCCGCTGTAAGAAAAATCTTCATTGACTTTTTTTTAAACCTTGCATACATTCATCTCACTTACTTTGAGAATAGCATTTTTACCACATTTAGTTGAACACAGAGGCATTTTTAGTGATACAATATATTTATTTTCATACACTGACTACACTGTTCACACCATTCAAATTGAATGAATAAATGAGAAATATTAAATTATTAAAAAATTTTTGAAGGTTAGGTGTTAGGTTTTGACAATTTTGACATTGACATTCTAACAGGTTATGTTAGGGCTGTTCCAAATTACGGTCCCAGAACTGTTTCCATCATGCCCCGCCCATTTTGTGATTCTAGGATCGATGATTGGTTGGTACGCTGGCGGTACGATTTCGATACTTTTTATTTTCACATCTCTATTCTCTACCCAGACTTCACACCCATGATGGCGCCGTCAAGGTCAAAATCTGTAGGAACAATTTTTAGAGATATTTCTGCAATTCTGCTAGTTCTTTAGTCTGTTGTGTTCCGACATGTGATTGTCATTTTGTTAGTTTGTTTGTGGTTTGTTTTCCTCGAAAGGTGTGTTTTTCTCAAAGGTTTACGTCATTTTCCAATTTAAATCAAACATAAATGTTGCATTAAACCCCATAAGGCAGAAATTGCAATTCAGAAAGTGAGGATTTTAAGATGGGACTGTTTGGTAAAACTCCTGAGAGGAATCCAAAGGATATGGTAGGTAAAAGATAATGATCCAGCATTTTTATCTATATTATAACAACTCTAGGTAACAGAATGGACCCACAAATTGAGGAAAGAAGGCTATCAAATAGATAGACAAATAAGAGGTACCACCACTCAAGCACAGTACACTATATAAACATTTAAATGTACTTACACTTGTAGCAATTCAAAGGGAGGAGGAAAAAGTGAAGAGAACTCTGAAGGAAGCAGCTAAGAAAAACGATAAAGATACTTGCCTAATACTCGCAAAAGAAATCATAAATGCCAGAAAGACAGTCAACAAAATGTATACTTCGAAAGCACATATAAACTCAGTTATGCTTCAGATGAAAAATCAATTGGGTAGGATAATATAAGCAACCATTATATGTATAATCAGCCCTAAGATGTTTTTTATTACAGCTACATTGCGTGTAGCAGGATCCTTGCAAAAATCCACTGAGGTCATGGCAGCAATGCAGAGATTGGTGCGAATACCTGAAGTTGCACATACCATGCAGGAAATGTCAAAAGAGATGATGAAAGCAGGTATGGTATATGGTAGAAGTATGGAATCAAATTATCATTTGGCCTTGGTATTTCTATACACTTTATTGCATGAAATTAGGTCAATGGATCTCTACAACATTTTGGAACATAACAGTATGTTCATATAAGTCTCTTAGATAATACCAGATTAAGGCAGGTTCTGACTGTTCAGTTTTAATTAAAGCGGAAGTCGATCTCCCTGTTCAGTTTTCATGAATCATTTTAACTCATTCAGCATTCACGAAAACAACATTTTCATAACCTTGAAGTGCTAAAACTGAAAACTCTTATGATGACGGAAAATATTCTCGCACGTCAGTTTGACGTTTGCATTCTTCTTTCAAGACTGATGCAGTCAAAATGAATGAAAAGTAGGACTGGGTTTCTGTTTGACTGGACGATATTTGGCTAGTCCATAAGGATCGACTGTTTTTTTTTTATTTTGGCCATGTTGGCATTTTGCATTTCGAGCAGTTGGACTCAACATCTGTCTGACTGTTTTGGATGCTGGGGTTCGGGTTCGGCTCAGGCAAGTTTGAGGGCCAAAACTTTTTGATGTTGAACTGTATCACAAGGCAAACCAGCTGCTTGATCATGGTATGGTTTCGATTGTATACGAGATGTACGCTTCCATCATCATCATCATAGTCACAATGTCTTAACTAGGGTGACCATATACTTCATAGATCAATTCCGGACGCTTGGTGTACCGGGGTGGGGGGGGCTGTAAGAGAATGAAGAAGAGAGATGGGCCATCAAGCGACAGTAGTGCCTTTTTTGCCTGTCTGTTTAACTGTATTTGCTTATTTTGTTGTATGTTGTGCCAGTTATTTTCGATCGCAGCTCGAATTCCGGAAGTTTTACCGATTTTTGTAATTCCTCCCGGGCACGAAATTCAGCTCCAAATTTCCGGACATGTCCGGGATTTTCCGGACGAATGGTCACCCTAGTCTTAACAGACATGTTGTGAACTCGTAAAAAGCATTAAGTTGGAGCTAGAGTATTGCCGACACGAATATTATCAATAGTTTTGAGCACTGTAGCTCGCCATCGTTCGCGATTTACTGTCAGTTCAGTGGCGCTCTTGATACTCATGTCTAGCAACTGTTTCGTCGTATCCACCCAGCGTGTAGGGGAACGGCCACGGCGCCGCCCACTCGGGGCGTGACCCTGAACTACAAATTTCTCCATATTATCGCTTCTGTGAATATGTCCGAAGAATGTAAGCATTCTCATAGACACAATGGAGGATAGTCTCTTTGGATTACCGAGCTCATCCAGTATGGAAACATTAGTTCGATGGACGGTATAAGGAATTATCAGCATTCTCTTCCACGTCCACATTTAAAAGCATCTATGCGAGCTCGATCTGCCTTTTTAACAGTCCAAGTTTCCGAGGCATAAAAAAATATGGAGACCACAAGAGACTGAACCAGTGACATTTTGGTAGCTTTAGTGGTGTTATGGTCACGCCATATTTTAGTAAGCTTTGTCATGGCCACCCGTGCCTGTTGAATGCGCTGTCGAATCTCATTTTCACAGCTACTTGAATTGTCGATCAAAGAACCGAGGTACACAAAACTTTGAACTACCTCACAACGGCGTATTGACTTTATTTCTCAATGATTGTCATGCTCTCTATCTATGATAATAACCTTGGTCTTGTTGTAGTTAATACCAAGATCATATGCTGCACTGTGTTGTTCGAAGGACCAGTTTCTCAATGTCCAGTTAAACATTTATCTGCAAGATAACAGCAACTGTTAGATAAATTGTTTAAACAATTGAAGGCTAAACTTGCGAAGTCAAGTAAATCTTATCTGACAGTTGTATCCATAGGAACGCATCTGGTAGTTACTTATCTGACACTTTAACTGGACATTGAGAAACCGGCCCTAAAACGTTCAATAGAGCTACTAGTACTTCCTAAAAAGCACCAATAAGGGTTGTATCATCAGCAAATCTTAAGTTAGATATTTTGCTTCCGCCAATAGTTATACCGCCATTCCAGTTGTCCAATACCTGTCTCATCACAAATTCAGAGTAAATGTTAAATAACATCGGAGATAATACGCATCCCTGACGAACTCCTTTTCTGGTTGCTGTTTCACCAGACAGGTTACCATCAATTCTTACACGAGCTGAACCAGACTCATAGAGTTGTTGTATGAGAAATACTAAGTAGTAAGGGACTCCCATGGAGATAAGGATTTCCCACAGTTTAGGCCACTTTACGTTATCAACGCTTCCATACCTACAGGAATACCGAATAACCTTTTTGATTTCCCAGCAGAGGTACATCATCCTTTGCAAAGCAGTTCAAAACTTACACTATTCAAATATCGCAGGCATCATTGAAGAAATGCTGGACGACGCGATGGACGAATTTGAGGACACCGAAGAGATGGAGGAGGCGGCGCAAAGCGAGATCGACAAAGTATTGTACGAGATCACAGAAGGGAAAATTGGGGAGGCGCCTGCACCTCCAACGGATGCTACGATACGGGAGAAGCAGCCGGCTGAAGAGCCCGAAGAAGAAGATGAAGAGGAATTAGAGGAAATGCAGAGCAGGTTGGCGGCTCTGAAGTCATAATGAAACGTTGCACTAAATCCATGTGTGCTATTGCTATAAGTAAGCTTATGATTCGTAGGAAATGACAATATATTCGGTCAGAAGTTGTATTCCATCTATGCTAGGATGAGAGAAAGCTACCAAACGTGGAATGGTTCTGAGCAACCACTTGTCTTTGGAGTGATAGCCAAACATAAAAAACTCAAGAAACAACTTGACATCCTTTTGTGGAACACACGTTTGATTCTTAGGATGACACTGCAAAAAATCGATAAACAATAGGGTACTTGCAGAGGTCATGAAATCGTCTCGGGAGTATATACATAGCGTAAAGAAAACCATATCAAGAAGCAGTAGGAAACAAAAAACATTATTTTACTGACGGCCAAAAAAGATATTTGCAAAATAAAATAAGAATATATTCAAATTTTTCCACGTGACTTAAAACAAGGGCTGACGTCTCAGGTATCTTATCGATATCGACAATCGATACTGCTACAGCGCATGTCAGCGAGATTCAACTGCGCATTCGACTAGAGATGATCTGAATTCTTTAACAATGCGACTCAATTCATTGATACTTAAACATATTTAAAACAGGCAATTAATCCACTAGCATTTTCATTGCAATACATTTTTATATCTGATAGGTATCACAGTTCATCCTGTTTGTGACCGAGATTCGCAATTAATCGAAGCCATCATTTTATTTTGGCGCATCGCATTATGAATGAATCCAAAGATAGAATCTAATTCAAGCCCATCCCTACAAAGTGAACAGTTGTACATTTGTGTGTGACTGTGTTTTGTGGTTATAATGATCAATGTCAAAATGTTATCGATATCGAATATCAATACTTTACATCCCATGATTATAGGATATCACTGACGTCAGAGGTTGTTTGCGCGGCATTTTCCGGCATTTGAAATAATTTTTGGAATATCTCTCACAGCCGATTCCAAAAAACCAAACAAGTGATTTTGTCATGTTTACTAGGCTCTAAGGAACGCGTAAATAACATAATATTTTTTCTGCAAGTACCCTATTGGATGATTTACTCATACTCTTTTTATTATTGGAGTCATTTTTTGCATTTTGACACACAAAGTTGTCATTGTAAAAGGCAAGCTGTTAATATGTGAATTATGTGTTCCACACGCTTGCCATGACACTGGTTATCAAAACTGGAAATCATAAGCTCAGTATGAATAGGTCAGCAGTTTTTACTACTTTTTGGTTAAACTTCTCTCAAATTCTAAAATATGAAGAGTTTCTATCCTCAAGCACCACGAAGCATAGGAACTCTCTTATGCCCTGTTATATAAACTCTGTGCACTGAACATAACAAGAAGGACCACTCTAAACTCTGCTCTAGATGTTGCTTTTCTCACTAAGGGTACTCTTCCTCAGCAAATTTGAGCTGCTATACAGCCTACAGGGTAGGGGTACAGGCTTACATATTGCGCGTGATCATTGACGGTTGAATACATCGCGGTTATTGAAAAATTACGGTTATGGTAAGTGTTGTGTACGAACTTAATTGAATATGACTATATTATTTATTTACTGCTACTTTCTTTTTTTTTTGGATGATAGGGTCCAAATTAAGCACAACTTTCGTTTAAACTTGCCAACGTTTCGAAAAATTTATTTTCCTCTTCAGGGCTCTAAAATATATGAAAAAGGCATATACATACATATACATATGTTTTTCTTTGTGTTATCATTGTACGCTGTTATTATTATAAAAGAAACATAAATATAAACGACTACATCATACATATACAACAAGTTAAAAGTTTGAGTAAAGTATAAAAGAGAGAAAAAAAATTAACGAAAAACATAGAAATTAAGACGTAAAAAAACAGTTAATGACATCTACAACAGATAAAAATAAAACTAAAGATTCCCCATCATATAATCTAATTGTTAATCATTAATAGAACTGATAAATGGATTGATGAAATCAAAAATTATAAAAAAAAAATGTGACAAGAGGGAGAGAATAGCCACACAAAAAAAAATATCGAACATACCGTTTATGTTTAAAGTTGTGTTAGTCAGTTTTTCAAAATACACTTGCATGTCTCCTAGATATTGGGATTTTTGTTTTGTATACAACTACAGATGTTCCTTCTTTTAACCACGTTAGAAGTAGACTGCATGGATATGATGGAATTTTGTTTTTGTTCGTACCTACTTTTTATTTGATGTTTCAAAACTATATTATAGTCTAGGAGGTGGTTTACGGATATTTTTGATGTGATTGATAATATTATAATATGATATGCTTAAATCTGCAATGTCTGTTCTTTTATTTACAGTATTATTGTGTTTTTTTATTTCCAACATTTCCTGAAACATCCTTTTTTTGTAGTTATTATTTGAACATAATATTTTGTAATTTTCAAAATCGAATGTATGACCCTCTGATATCACATGTTGGACTAATTGTGTATGTCCTTCTTTTAAATGGTAGTTCCTGCAGTCTCTCCTATGCTCAGATATCCTGCTCTTAAGGTATCTTCCTGTGGTTCCTATGTATATTTTTCCACAATTGTTACATGGGATACTATAAACTACGTTTGATTTTTGTTCTACTGGTATTTTGTCTTTGAGTTGCGTAAAAAAGTTGTTCCGTATGGTATTTTGGCTTCTGCAAGTTACTGCTATAGTTTTGGAACTAAGAGTTTTCACCAGTTTCTCTGAGAGGTTTTTTATATACGGAATTTTGAAATATTTTTTATTTACAATGTTGTTACTATTACTATTCGGTTGATTACTAACTTTATTTTGGTTTAATATTTTATTAACAAGTGATGAAGGGTAGTTGTTTTTTTGTAGTATACTTTTTATATAATTTATGTTCTTGTTATGAAATTCTGGGTCTGACAGATAAATAGCTCTATGTTTAAGATTGTTGATGATGTTAATTTTGTGTTTATGTGAATGTTCCGACGTAAAATTGAGGAATCTTTCAGAGAAAGTTGGTTTCTGATACCAGTCGAACTTGAGATTATTGACTGGTATCAGAAACCAACTTTCTCTGAAAGATTCCTCAATTTTACGTCGGAACATTCACATAAACACAAAATTAACATCATCAACAATCTTAAACATAGAGCTATTTATCTGTCAGACCCAGAATTTCATAACAAGAACATAAATTATATAAAAAGTATACTACAAAAAAACAACTACCCTTCATCACTTGTTAATAAAATATTAAACCAAAATAAAGTTAGTAATCAACCGAATAGTAATAGTAACAACATTGTAAATAAAAAATATTTCAAAATTCCGTATATAAAAAACCTCTCAGAGAAACTGGTGAAAACTCTTAGTTCCAAAACTATAGCAGTAACTTGCAGAAGCCAAAATACCATACGGAACAACTTTTTTACGCAACTCAAAGACAAAATACCAGTAGAACAAAAATCAAACGTAGTTTATAGTATCCCATGTAACAATTGTGGAAAAATATACATAGGAACCACAGGAAGATACCTTAAGAGCAGGATATCTGAGCATAGGAGAGACTGCAGGAACTACCATTTAAAAGAAGGACATACACAATTAGTCCAATATGTGATATCAGAGGGTCATACATTCGATTTTGAAAATTACAAAATATTATGTTCAAATAATAACTACAAAAAAAGGATGTTTCAGGAAATGTTGGAAATAAAAAAACACAATAATACTGTAAATAAAAGAACAGACATTGCAGATTTAAGCATATCATATTATAATATTATCAATCACATCAAAAATATCCGTAAACCACCTCCTAGACTATAATATAGTTTTGAAACATCAAATAAAAAGTAGGTACGAACAAAAACAAAATTCCATCATATCCATGCAGTCTACTTCTAACGTGGTTAAAAGAAGGAACATCTGTAGTTGTATAAAAAACAAAAATCCCAATATCTAGGAGACATGCAAGTGTATTTTGAAAAACTGACTAACACAACTTTAAACATAAACGGTATGTTCGATATTTTTTTTTGTGTGGCTATTCTCTCCCTCTTGTCACATTTTTTTTTTTATAATTTTTGATTTCATCAATCCATTTATCAGTTCTATTAATGATTAACAATTAGATTATATGATGGGGAATCTTTAGTTTTATTTTTATCTGTTGTAGATGTCATTAACTGTTTTTTTACGTCTTAATTTCTATGTTTTTCGTTAATTTTTTTTCTCTCTTTTATACTTTACTCAAACTTTTAACTTGTTGTATATGTATGATGTAGTCGTTTATATTTATGTTTCTTTTATAACAATAACAGCGTACAATGATAACACAAAGAAAAACATATGTATATGTATGTATATGCCTTTTTCATATCTTTTAGAGCCCTGAAGAGGAAAATAAATTTTTCGAAACGTTGGCAAGTTTAAACGAAAGTTGTGCTTAATTTGGACCCTATCATCCAAAAAAAAAAGAAAGAAAGTAGCAGTAACTGTAGAAGAAGGGTCGTAAAATTATTAACAAACTATATTATTTATATTTACAAACGGTTGTCAAAATTTAAAGATGATTATGTTGAAAGCAATTTAATTATTTGGTGATGGTAAGTCGTGGTAGGAGCTCCAAAATGCAGCTGAAACCCCCATCCACTTGATGTATTGAAGATAGCAAAAAGAGGCAAAAATACGGTGCTGTTATGGAATATTTTAGGGTCGTATTTAGAGTCGATACTTATACGCCACTGGAACAATACTACTGAACACTGACTGCTGCACTCTTGACTCTATTGACTATCACTGTAACTCTTCCGGCGCCGCTTATATAGATGTCTGCCCAGCGCCGAGAACCATGGCGCCGCTACCGTCGTTTCTGGAAAGCTTCTGGATGACTCATTTCTAGAATACATGTATATGCCCCGGCTCCAGGGCCGGACTGGCACAATTCGTTTTGATATCGGCTTCAAATTCCGAAACCTAGGTGCGATTTCTTTTTTCGGGATTTGTCCTGGGACGCGGTGTATAGTCCAGGCGGTAGGGGTTTTTTGACAGCAAAAGGTCGCCACCTAATTTCATTTGTTTCCGATCTTTTGGTGTCAAAAGCCTTTTTTTACGACGTAACGCTGGGAATAACACTGATTTTTTATAGTCAATACAAATAAATCATGATTTTTTAATAAATTTCACTACATTGTCTATGAAGAACTGGTTTTTATGTACATAAAAAATATACCAACGGTATTGAGCTAAGAGTAGTTTGGCGAAGTTTATTCACCCCTTTTCAGGAAGCGTAGTTAATCGTCAAGATGAAGTTTGTTATTCTGTATTGAAAAACAAACTTCAAAATGTTCGATACAGTTCGACACCATTTTATCAAATAGATATTCCATTTTAACGCCCTTATTGTGAATATCGTTTTTGGGCTACTATACTGAATTCAATTTTGCCTCATTCCGTATAGGATATGCTGCGACAGCAATGGGCCTATACCGTGATCTCAAATTGATCAATACATAGGACCGTTTACTGTAAAAAGTCAGCAGAAAACTTGATCCAAATGAGAATATCACTAAAAAGAAAATTGTACTGTAATTTGAAATAGCCGATGATGACGTCACCTGTAGGGAACCAATGAGAAGCGTCCTTTCGTGGTCCGATGACTACGAGCGGATGCTATTGTTTTGTACCAGTGAGCTCTTATTGGTTCCCTACAGGTGACGTCACGACCTGGGCGGGAAGTGTATGGATTCAAAAAATTCAATATTTAGAGCAATTTTTTTCGGTTATAAATACGATAGAAAATTTTGTAAAATTATTTATGGCATCTACGTGGTGTCAGGGTTCGTTTAAGCCAATAAACCAAAAATGTGGTATAGACCCATTATACATAATCATGTATGTTCTTTTAAAAGTGCCTCTTATACCAATATCTTTCACGAATTTTAGATGATCAAATATACACAATTACGCTATTTGCCGCGAAGATGATCTGACATAACCCAGATTATGTCTATTTCACTTTATTACGTTGCGACACACTTTCTCTTTTCTACATAATTTCTAGAATCGCTGAATCAAGCGCGTAAACAGTATTCCGTTAGCTCTACTTTCGTATTTATAAAACAGAAAACTTATTTTATTCTTAGCTTATCATTTCTACTAATATAACACGTTAACTGTTAGTTATCTGGTGTTTGGGGAAACCTCAGAGTAATAACTGAACATAGAGGTAGTAAACAACTAATTCTAATAGGCCAACATCTTTTTTTACGTTGTCATATTGACCACCAGATACGGCAATCATAATTGTTTACTATCGTCTTAATTGTATAGTATCCAGAAATATTCCATTCTACGTTAAAAAAGACGATATTTTGATGGTTCAGGAATGATTACAGCAAAATCAATAGATATGTTGACCTCTACTGCGTTACTGCATGTTTCTTCATCATAAATGCAAATTCTGTCTTACATAAATTTTGAGGAGCTGGCAACGCCTGTGTAATTTTCCTGCGATTTGTTTACGGTAAACTCCGACTGTCAAACGTTTGTTTTGTTTGTGCGTCTTTTATGCTTGGTCAGTAAGATCGAATTCGCTATTTGTTGGTAACTATAGTGAAGCTTTACGGACTTGCTGTGCTATATTCGAGTGTAGTTTAACAGTTTTTCGAGATGAGACAGTGCAGAGCAGTGTTTGTAACATGGGTTGCATTGGAAGAATTTTCAGGTTAGTTGGCAATGTATGGAGGCTGAAGTGTCAAAAGATGATGGCATTGAGCACGCCATGCTGAAGTGGTTTGTTTACTACCTCTATGTTCAGTTGTTACTCTGAGACATGATTCAATGAAATACGCTGTGGCGTCAAAGGAAACATTTGATTGATAGCGAGAAAACAAAATCTTTTGTAACCTATTTTGACTTAATATTTCGATTCTCGTTTTGTGATTTTTACGCAAAAACGGTTAATAGAAATCTTTACTGGTGCAACACAAAACATAATCCATCATCTATCATAATCTATTCAACAGGTTATGGTTTAACGTATATGTACAGGGTGAGTCCTAAGTTGATACTTTTTTCAACTGTGTATAGAAGTGGTTAAAATAAACAACTTTTTCGAGTAACTTTTTTCCGAAAAGTGAAAAATATGCGAGATACAGAATCAAAAAAGTTAATCTGAGCTTGATGTGTATCAAGAGGTACCTAGCCTGTTTATGTTGTATTTTTTTGCTAGGATTTTTGTCCTAATACACAAGCCCAGATTTACTTTTTTTATTCTGTATGTCGCTTATTTTTCAGTTTTCTGAAAAAAAGTTGTTTATTTTAACGACTTCTAGCACAGTTAAAAAAAGTATCAACTTATTACTTACCCTATATATTAATGAGAGAAGGTAGTTCAAATAAACATGTATTTTGTTGGCAAGTAGCACACATTTATGATTAACAATATGTAATTTTTGTGATAATTGCTGTAATATATTTTTTCAATTATCCGATAAGAAGAGATATCCTTTTTTAGGCTTGTAATTTAAGGGTCCAATGCAAGAATTGGTTGTGTCCATTAGAGTAAATTTTTCAGGATTGATGAAATTCTGCCTGAAGGAACTTTGAAGGAGTAGAGAAGGTTTTGACTGGCATTCTGTGGGCCCAGATATACAAAAACCATGCTTTAAATTACTGTATATTAAAAAAAAAACGTTTGGACTTAACCTGTTCTTGTACAGTTTTTTTATCTTTCAATATTATAGAAGCAACGTAAGTTATAGATTGGAAAAAGTATCTTTCATTTCGTATTATAAAATGATTTCTTGTATTTTCTCTAATCAATTTCGCTGTATTCTGGCATTAGGCCATAATTGAGGTAGAGTGGCCATTTTTCGGCAAATAATCTTAATCAATGTCGGTATGAGTGATAAAAAAAATTCACGCTATTTGTTACTAGACAAATTTGTTAGACTCCCTACCAGCAACAAATTCAATTTCATACCAAAGATGAAAGGGGTTTGGTTGATTTTTTTAGTTTCATGCTATGCAAGAACAAGTCAAGTACAGGACTTAGCCGTAGTATGAAGTAGGAGCCTCGTTTTTGCTCTGAATGATATAGAATTTCAAAACTATGCAAAGCAGGTGGATAACGCAATATGATCAAAAATTGAACATATCTGGTTCTTGCATTGGACTCTTCAATTGAAGCTATTATTATTTTTAAGTATTAAATTATTTTGTGAATAATTAATTATGCTGTTAATATTATTTATCTTGCATAAGTACATGCGTACTTATATGTGAAGCTTTAAAAACTTACGAATGTAAAATGTATTAGATGCATCATTATATGTTAAATAAAAAAATATAAAGTTTACAAATAAATTTCTCACAACTATGATAAGAGTGACTTGATTATCCTAAAACATAACACCACATATTCTCTCTATTTCAGACTAGAATGGAAAAATGAAAGAATATGCTAAAATATCTGAAGTTCAAAAATATACTGAGGTCTGCCTGTTACAACAAACACTCCGCCGTTCAACTAAAGTCTAAATGCACACTGTACAGCGTAGCGTATGCATAGCGGAGTCCCGACATGTGACGTCATAAGGCAATTCCACCACCGCGGTCGCTTTCAGCAAATATAAAATTGAATAAGTCTGCCGTTTTTTGGAATATTCAGATATTTTTTCGACATTCTTCAAGTGAAGAAATAGACTATAAGATAATAATAAATTTTCCTTATTTTGTTTTTTAGAAAACTTCTCCATTACCGGCAAATTTGACCCACATTTCAGTCATCCTACATTGAACTATACACTTTTAAGGGACTACGTTTTTTACAAAACACCCAAAAAAATTCTTACTATTAGTTCAGGATATAAATATGCTGTTTTTACAGGTTCATCCAGGTAAAAGCTTATTGCGTCCAAGACATAGATTGAACAAGTAAAAAAACCTGGGTGTTATTTTGGACCACAATTTAAGATTTGATGCACATGTCAACTATCATCCTAAGTAAAAAAACTAGTTGAAACTTTAGTGTTGTCCAGCCTAAACCATGCTCTCACATTGTCTCGAATCAGTTAATAAGAGTAGGCTGCAGAATAATGCTGCAGATTCATTTTTTGTCTCCAGAAAGTCATATCCCTTGTCTTGTCTCCTTGATTAGTTAAAGAATTAATGTGTCTGAATAAGAAATATCAGTATATTTTCAATGTTTAGGTATTTGTCCATAAAATAGCATGTAGTAATAAAGCTGTCTATCTTGTAAATGAGTTGGTAACTAGAGGTACCATTTATTCAAGGGAGTTAAGACAATAATGCCAATATGTTATAGCACTCTTTTCCAAAAATGCTTTACCTTTAACACGGTGTAGATATATAACTTGATTCAACCTGGAAGAATAAAAGCCTGAACACCTTTTGAAGGCTGGTTAAAGGTCAGCTGTTGGGTCAGCTCTAAGTAAATTTAATGTAGGCATAGGCGTAGTTAGGTGGGGGCTCGGGGGGGCTTGGCCCCCCAAAAATCCTAAAATAATTCGTTCTGTTAAATCTTTGTATCCAGGGCGGGAATTTGAGCCCCCTTAGATACAGGGACTTAAGCCCCCCTAGATTTAGGGACTTAACTACGCCTATGAGTGTAGGTGCCTTGGTAGGTGCTGACTTCTCTGTTTATTGTCCTAGCTTTTGTCAGTGTTCATTTATTTTAACTAATTATTTCCTAGTGTCTAGAAAAAAGTTTTTCTTAAGTTCTTTTTGGAATAATGTGTAATTTTTCAATCTCCTGCAGTGCACAATAAATTATTTTTATTATTTATTATATTTATAGAACATACAAAATATAAAAACTTAAATAATATCACAAACACAAAGGTTTTAATGCCAAATGAATTATTATTGACTTGGGTTTTTTGGCCTCTGGTATGTTTTATGTGAATCTTTCTTTTGCTTATTGATAATACGTCCCTGACTTTCCTTGACACATGATATTCTCATAACAAAGAAAAAGTTCAAACAAAAACTGAGTGGAATTTTTGAAAGTACTACACTAAAGTAATACAATGCTTCCAAATATTTTTTTTGTACTTCAACCTTCATAACTTACCACCAAGATTTCTTTTTCAAATGGCACACAATAGTATTTCATACACAAATTAAGTCCTTATTTTATTTATTTATATTTTAATGTTTGATTTTATATACAAACCTATTTTTTTTTAATTTCGTAAGGCTTAAGGCGCAATATTAACATAATAATACATAGAATGATAAAAAAGATATTTGTTTTCAAAAGCATATATGGAATACACTTAAAACCCACTTAGTTTTCTTTTTTATCCATTTTTTTGTGTCAAACAAATTTTTATTTTATTTTATAACCCTTATGATTTCATGAAAAAAACATGTGTATAACATCAAAGCTACCACAAGTTTTTAAATAAAATAGGGATCATTTATTCAGGAAAACCTATGGGGTCCAATTTGAAAAAAATGTTGACGCTGGGGTTTAACCTTTAGCTACATGCGCCTTGTTTTGAAACCTAGTACAAGCATGGTGTATTCTGTACACCACCTACATAGTATATTATATCTTGAGTAATATATGCCAACAAATTAATTGCAAAATTAGTACTAACACTATTAAAGATTTTATTGCAAAAAAACACTCTTACCTTATCCCTGGGAAAAAGTACAACTAGTGAATATTATATATCAAAATAAATATATTTCTGCTTCACTAGTACATGCATGGTGTATTCTAGGCCCCAGATAGAGCAGCATTAGCAAAAATATTGTCATCATTACATTTATATAGGTTTTTTATTACAAGGGATTGTAGGTATCAAAAAAGTATATAAAAAAACCCAAAACAACTGAATAAGTTTGTTAAATAACAATAGTTGTCTCGCAAACCTGCCACTGACAACGAAGCAAGCTTTAAGTAAATACAATCTTTGAAGATTAGGTACAACGGCAGAGGTGATACCTTACATCTTTCAGGAAATTCAACATACTTAAAACCGATGGTGTATGCAGTACACCAGCACCTGTAGTTAAAGGTTAAGTTTTGAATTACAAAAAAAATGTTTTGAAAACATGGTATGATAGATTATATTTTTTCAAAAATTCCACTCACATTTTGTTTGAACTTTTTTGTTACAAGAATATCGTGACAAGGAAATTCAAGGACAAGGACTGTAAATCGTAAATCTTGATCAATTTCCTGAAGAACTACTAAGACAAAATGTTGAAATATTAATAACTCAATATAAAAACATCAAACTTGGGGTCAGTTTCATGGGTCCCTGATAAGTGTCAGATAGCCTATCTGTCAGATAACGCCATATATATAGGGCTATCTGGCACACAGTGACCAATGAAAATTGGCCCTTAGTATCACAAAAACAACGAATTTAATCTCAGGTAAAGCAGGAAGTTCAACGTCTTTTCTTTTTGTCTTGTTTTCTTGTCCTATGGTAAGGCCTCCTAGGAGTATTTTGTGGGGTACTCTGTTCAGAGCTTTCTTCATCACTGTCCACCTGAAGTATACATAATACATGTGTTATTTGGAAGAAGATTATGGTTAGTCATTTACCCTAGATCCCCAAGAAGTGTTGTCTTCAGAAGTATCAGTTATGAAGATACAAGCAGCCAGACATACTATTTGAAACACTGCGCCTAAATATAATCCATATCGGACAATGGTTGCTGTGATATCTTCCACTCCAATGTCGATAGCTGCATTCATTGTTTCAGAAAACAATTGAACTATTAAAGTATTAAACAAGATTTGAAATCTCAAAATAAATGTTGGAATAAGAAAATCAATACTGTTTACTGTTTTTGTTTTGAAATACGTCAACGTCGTCAACACAAGTCGTCAACGCACGCGTCAACGTCCAGCCGGTACCACAGCATAGCATGATGAAAACAGTTCTGGGGCGGTGATAGAACGGTAATTTGGAACAGCCCTACTGTCTCATCACGAGATCAAAAGAGACACGGAGAGAAGTTACCCAGATTCACATATGCTTGAACATGGCCGACTCTACACTAGGCCGGAGCCCTAGATGTGGCAACGTGGCTTAGCTGTCATATAGTGGGCCTATAGTTTCAGAATAATTATTACATTTTATATGTATTAGAGTTCATCTGGGTTAATAAATTAAGAAAAAAATGCTTTTTAGAACTACTACTACTACTAATACCACTTACATCTGATGTCTGGTTCATCATAGTCAGACACTACAAAATAAAAATAAAGCAACCTGTTTCTTGCTGCCACTTCCACTTAAATGAACACTCAATTTACTTTGTAAATTGTCACTTGAGCTAGAAAAATTCACTATTAGGTCACTGTGAAGCCATTCTTGCTGGTATTGATTCCCTTTCATTATAAAATCTTTTCATAGGTATGCCCAGATGCATGCCCAGATGAGTTCTATTAACTGTCTTTTTCTGTGATATTTGGGAGGTCCAGAAAACATTGTAGGTACCAGATTGTGGTTTAAAATAGGTCTTATCCTTTGAAATGTTTGTAATTATTGTCTTTATTCTTATAAATATAACCAGCCCTTATGAGGAATACCTTTCACCCACTTCTGTTTATGTCCTTCTTTGGAAGCCCCAATTGCTATTACAACCTGGTACTACACACTTTGCAGACATCTTGTTATCTTTATAGTTTCGTTTGTGCAGGTAAATGATTAGAAACACATTAAAATTCACCTTCCAATCTTATTTTTCACTCTGGAAGATTACACTAATGCCATGACTAATGACTTAACAATGAACAAAATGACGGCCCGCAGATTCAGTGTTGCCATATTTCATGCTCCGGCCTAGTGAGTAGAGACGGACAAAGTAAATTGAGTGTTCATTTAAGTGGAAGTGGAAATGGCAGCAGGAAACAGTTTGCGTTTATTTTTATTTTGTAGTGTTTGACTACCATGAACCAGACATCAGATGTAAGTGGTATTAGTAGTAGTAGTTCTAAAAAGTATTTATCTTAATTTATCAACCGAGATGGACTCTTAATATATATACAATGTAATCATTATTATTCTGAAACTATAAAACAATTTACGGTAACCGGACCCCTATTTGACAACTAAGCCACGTTGCCACATCTAAGGCTCCGGCCTAGTTTAGAGTCGGCCATGAGTAGTTCAACAGTGATTAATCAATTTCACCAGTCACAATAGGGCTGTTCCAAATTACGGTTCTATCACCGTCCCAAAACTGTTTTCATCATGTCCCACCCATTTTGTGATTCTGGAATCGATGATTGGTTTGTACGCTGGCAGACCCACCAATCACCGTTTTTATAACTGTAAAATGGGCGAGGCATTATGAAAACGGTATATATTATTTGAACGTCCTCTGAATCACGTGGTATAGCACGGAGCAGAGAGGACTGAAGAACGAGGAAGCGGCGGAACCCACCCTTAAAAATGTCATTATCTTTTACCTTTTGACAAATGAGCAAAAAAAATGGAATATCAAGAATGATTTTCTAAGGGATATTAGATATATGACTCTTTTTTGAGGATTATACTTGGAATTTTACTGAAGGCAGGTTCGAAATTTTATTTTTAGTAATTTATTTTATTAACCTGTGACATCATAGACTTTGAAGGACTTTTTAAATCTACGAAATGGCGTCACCAGTATATATCGAAGAAGAATTGGGAAGGAAATGGGATAAATGCATATCAGATTCAATTCTGAAGTTCGGTGAGTTAAAGGTTTCTACTTGATTTGATTTGTTGGGTCCAATTGAGCATCCAGTCCAAACTCCCCTATTGATTGGTTATGTCATCGTTCTAACCTATATTTTTTTAGGTGGAGGATTAGTGTTAGGAGGAGTATTTTCCTTGCTATTTTTCAAAAGAAAACGGTGGCCAATACTAATGGGAGGTGGCTTTGGTATTGGTATGGCATATTCAAATTGTGAAAAAGACCTGAATGCTTCATTACGATCCTGTGACAAGTGTGCAGAGAAGGAGTCAAAGTAGTCATCATTAAGACACCAATTAGGATACTGCCTCGTTGTAAGGTGATTGTGGATTTATTTATAAAGTAAATTTGTCAGTAGAGTGTAAATATTAACATTAAATAATTGTTACACAATTCTTTTATTTAATTGATATATAATTTTATTGTTCCATGTAAGTAATAAAGCAGATTAAGATGTTTAAAAACCCTAGTCCATTTTCTTGGGTATCTCCCAAAACTGATGTATTGACTAAAAAATGTATGAATTTAAATGATTATTTCTTGACAAAAAACTATTGTGGGTTGTTTAATGACATATGAAAAATGATTAGGTACATATAATAACTGAATCAGTAGGTAATTAGAATTTTTGGGTTACTGAAGAGCTTTAAGACACCAGCTTTATATGACCCAGTTTTGCAATTTGTGGCCACATTAGGAAGGTACCATTACAACATTTCCAATCATACCTTCATGAAGGAAACCAATACATGAATGGGGCAAAAATGATACAGCAATTTTGAGTTTAGGAGACGAGGAATATATACTGATTCCTGCAAATGATTTAAATAATTTTTTGTATAGGTACACTTCAGAAACATAAAATGATATTGTATGCAGGTGATACCAATATTTTGGCGAGTAGCTTGGGTATAATAGATCTGTCAAAAGAATGGCTTTATATTAAATACTGGAAAAACCCAGGTGATTAAATATTTACGTAGAGACAAGTAACAAAGCTAGTATTTTGTATAACAAAAGATCAGACAGTTCAAGCATTTCATTTGGTTGAAATGTTAGGGTGGGGTTGGGTATAACCACTGTATCATTGAGCATCAAACTAACTTTGGAACCACATATATAATCACTCTGTAACAGATTGTTAGTTATGGCATAAAGTATTTATCAAATCATTGTAGCAAGCATATTTTATTAACTATACCATTTGAGCTTTAATTTTCATGTATATTATGAGCTATGTATTGATAAGAGTATTTTTACTTAGTTATCCACATCTAAGTTCTAAGTGTTGCTCATAAAATAATTGACAAGTAAACAATTATTACTAATAGTACTACTAACTAGCAATACATTGTTGAAAAGCTAGATGTATCCATTTGCAGTTTTGGTGTTGATGAACATAGATGCTGAAACAGTTGAATTTATGTACATGTACTGTACCTATTGGTTGAAATATTCAAAATGTTGTCAAATCAACATATTTCAACCAATAGGAACAGTTTTATATTGTCTGATGTCTTGTGTATCTGAATTTAGCTTTATGCTGTGTATGATTTTTGCTCAGAATTCATTTTTATGTTTCACCTTTACACTCAAGTAGGCTATAATGAATATTTTTCAATATTGTAAAATATAAACACCATTAAAACATGCAACAATATATTCATGTTGTTTAGTTATTCTGTATTGGATATAGTTTATTTTTGGATATCAAAATAATGGTGCTTGGGGGGGGGGTATGTAGATAAAAACAGGCTTTGAATATTTCGCATACTGAACAGGTCTCCCTAGGTAGGGCCGTCAACTGTACGGTCTTTTAATAGCGGGTAGGAGCCACAAAACCTTTTTTTTGCTGTAATAGTGACGCTTCTTTACTGTTCCTCCAGGATGTTTGAGAAACGGAAACCTAACCACCTCCTTTTTTGCGCGCCAAAAATGGTAACACCCAACTCCTACTTCTGATACCCAAGACGCCCTTCAGTAGGACGTTGTTGGTGGTCTGCTCCCGGTTTCAACCCCTCTGTAGGACAGATGATGAAGCTAGAAAACTATAGTTTGGATCAAACTTCTCGCCAAGACGCACTTCTCCATTCCTAAATTCTCAAATTAGTATAAGTTTGATAATCATAAAGTAATATGTATATCGCGTTTGTTTAAATCGCATAAACTCGCCAAGTATGATAAACATATTCTCCAAATCGCTAGAAAAGAGTCACGAAAGATAAAAATTAATAACTAAATATTCTTAAACCACAAATGTCCATCCTCTTTACCCTCCATACTTAAGTCCTTAAACATTTTTGTATTTTCTCCAAAAACCTCTTACTTCTAAGCAACTTTTTTTTCTAATATAACTGTAGTACCGATGCACACTTTATTGTATAGTTCAAACGAGCCGTAATAAATTTATTGATGTAAATAATTAGTCTAGAAAAGATAAGTAACAACTTGTTACCATTTTTGCATTGCATTCATAGTTTATTTGCATGTTTATCGTGCAATACATGTTTTTACTTATTCCTCTCTGTATCATGTAAAAGCAAATAAACTTACCATTATTATACTTTCTGGAATATATACCGGGTGTCCCAGAATTTCCTTGACACGTGATATTTTCGTAACGAAAAACGGTTCAAGCAAGAACTGAGTGGTACTTTTGAAGGTACTATAGGGTCTATCATACCATGCATTCAAAACATTTTTTTTGTACGTCAACCCCTAAAACTCACCCTCAACTTTTTTTTTTCAAATAGCACCCCATAGGTTTTCCTACATAAATGATATCCCCATTTTATTTTAAATCTAGTGGTACCTTTAATTTTATATGCAAACTTATTTTTTCCGTAAAATCATAAGCATAAGACAAATGAAATGATAATTTGTTTGACGCCTGATATTTTTGTAACAAAAACGGATAAAAAAGAGAAGTAAGTGGGTTTTTCAAGGGTAGTGAATGACCTATCATTCCTTGCTTATAAATCATTTTTTTCTTACTTAAACCCGAGCTTAAACCCCTGGAATCCACCCCTAGCTAGTTCTTTCAAATTTCAATCCACAATTTTGCCTGGAAAAATAAATTCTTTACTTGAATTTAATTATCGTAGTGCCTTACTTTTTATACCCCTACTGCAATTTATCGTTAATTTTGGCGGGGCACACCCTGCACACGGGGTTGGCGCGGCCCGATGTAGCCATAAAACTATTTCACGTTTTTGCACTTAGTTTTGTTGTCGGATTTTTTTTTAGTTGATTCATGATAATAAAGAAATATTTTCCATACATGTGTTTTAATTAATTTATGCTTACGATTTCATGGATAAAAGGAAAAAAAATAATGATAACTTGCAATAGGGGCTAAAAAGTAAGGCACTACGACAATTAAATTCAAGTAAAGAATTTATTTTTCCAGGCAAAATTGTGGATTGAAGTTTGAAAGAACAAGCTAGGGGTGGATTCCAGGGGGTAAGAAAAAAATGGTTCATAAGCAAGGAATGATCGCTCATTCACTACCCTTGAAAAACCTACTTACTTTTCTTTTTTATCCGTTTTTGTTACAAAAATATCAGGGATCAAACAAATTATCATTTCATTTGTCTTATGCTTATAATTTTACAGAAAAAATAAATTTGCATATGAAATTAAAGGTACTACAAGATTTTAAATAAAATGGGGATATGATTTATGTAGGAAAACCTATGGGGTGCTATTTGAAAAAAAAGTTGGGGGTGAGTTTTAGGGGTTGACGTACAAAAAAAATGTTTTGAATGCATGGTATGGAAGACTCTATAGTACCTTCAAAAGTACCACTCAGTTCTTGCTTGAACCGTTTTCCGTGACGAAAATATCACGTGTCAAGGAAATTCTGGGACACCCGGTATATAAAAAAAATTACTTTTTTTCAAATTTCATTTCTAATCATGTTTAAGGGATGTAAACTTGTTTGGGGGAGGAGGTAAGTTAAACCTATCAAATGTGTTGATTGGCTCATGCTGTAAGTACGGTAGTTTGATTACTTTGAGATATTACAACTTTGCAAGCTCCAGGAATAAAATTAAAAGATAATATTTTCTGGTGAAAGGGAAAATAATTTATTGTATATCCTTACAACAAATCTTACAGATAAATAGCCAAAGTAAGTCTTATAAAGGAAGATCTAACATATAATCACTAGACAACTTAAATAGGTAGATAAAAAGAGTGTAAAGTGCCAAGATCGTTTTGTACTAAATGTATGTCTAATAACTTATAAAACAAGTTAAAATATATTTACAAATATAACAACAAAATTATATACATAATAAAATCGTTGCAGGTGACTAAATTTTTTGGTTTATATTTTAGCTATGTACTTTTAATCATTCTGCAACTTACAACAAATATATCTAATTTCAGTTTATAAATTTTGAGAAATTGGTCTAACAATCCATATTAAAAATGTTCATAGCGCGAATTAACTATTAAAAATTGTATAAATCCCTAGCACTACCACGTATAAATATTAAACCTATTTCATTTTCGACTAGAAACAAAAATACTACCCAATAACATTATTTTGATGCTTTTGATAGCAGAAAAATCGTCTATTTTCTAGAATTGCCTATATACATTGTTCAATGAGAATCGGAAATAGTTTTACTAGCTATTATATAAGGCTGTTTTCATAGAAAAACATGCTTTAGAGAATTTATCTGAAATGCCGAAGATACTCCAAAAGTATTTGTATACATAAATCATAAATCAGCATGCTTCATGCGCACCTTCATTGTGTTCATATTTTCGCTGAAGATTTCGAATTTTGATACTTAAAAACAAATCTAAAAAACCACTTTGATATACAAAAGTATTTCTAATATTTCTTAACTGTTAATCGGCTGATAAAAAAACCAAACGAAATTTCAACCAAAACTTTATAATTCACGTCACACTTTGGATTCTCTCTTAGGCCCGGTTTTTCAAAGTGTAATTAAGTATACATTAAAGTGAATCTTGAAATTAGCGCAAAATATGCGTTTTTCAATTGGCAGTTAATTCATAATTTGCTCGCAACTGGGGATTAATTACAAATTAAGCTAATCAGAGGTTTTAGTTATGATTACCAGGAATAATTATTAATTAAAATAGATTTGACAGTTACACATGTCAGAAGTTACGATATTCTGATAACCTATAATCGCTGTTATCTTTCTATTTCAATATTGATTATGACATAAATGCCCATTCAAGTGACGAAGAACAAACTTAAGCTTGGTTTTTCGTTTCAAATTGTTATATTTGATTTTTATAACTTCTCCAGTATTTAAATTCATTTTCATTCACATTAAACTCTTGCTCACTTTTTCTCCAACACACGTCTTTTTCCTTCCATGTAGTGGTTCTGCCCTTTTTACATTCAATAGTCCAATAGTGCATTTATATTTATTCACTAATTTTACAAGGGCTTTTTCTTGACTTGTGAAGTTTGGTAACCTCTTTCTATGTACATTCTTACCTCTGTAATTGTATTTAAAATTTACACAGGTATATTCTCTGAGGAATTATTGAAAGACAAGAATATATGATTCAGAATATCATGCTTACCTATTGTCAGAGTCCATGACCAAGTTATGTTTTCATCAAAATTTAGTTTGTTTTTCCGGAAGCGTAAATCAAAAATAGCCGTAAAACTAAACGAGATTTCAAGTGAAATTAGCGCAATAGTATTTCCAAAAGTGACGTTATGATGACTAATTGTGACATATATCACCATTACAAAGGCCAAAATACCACCGAACAACAAAATTAGACAAATATCGACCAAATTACAACACACAATTTAATAGAATGGTGATCCCCAGTGTAGCCAACATACGTAATCAAAAATTAGCAAATTATCAATTTATATGTGCTATGAAAAACAGTTCTGGAGTTCAATTGGTAATTAAGACGTAATTCCTAATTTCATGATTAGAGATTAATTAATAGTTAATTACAGTTTGAAAAACCGGCCCTTAGAGAGCAGTTTTTGCAGTTTGGATAAAAATGCTACATAAAGTAAATAGAGTAACTGCTTGACAGATACACAGACAAAAAAAGATGAAAAAAAAAATGTGTTGTTCCCATCCTACTGCTACACGTATTTTTTTGTTAGCCCTAGCAATTATAGAGCTCTGAGAGGTAATTGGGCATATTATTATTGAGTTTAGGATAAAACCATTTAGTATATCACATCAATCATTTGAGGGACAAAAAAATATTGGATCAAGAATTACATGTCGCCTGACATGATATCGAAACTGGTATGTTAAAAAATTATTTAACACCTCCTCCCGAAATTTCATGTGTGCCTGTCCATGAAAAGCACTTTTTAATATACATACATTTCTGTTATAATGAATAATTATGTTTTCTTTAGTATCATCAAGAGTACCTCTGGATTTCTGAATGTTTTAACATCTAAATTCTTGTTTAGACCCTGCAGGTTGAAACTGGCATACACAATTTCACAGCAGCAGAAAAGTTGACAGGTAGGTATCCAAAATGATAGGTTTTCCAAAATGCAATTCTAAATTAAATTATTTTATGTGCACAAAACAGATTGAAAATATTAAATTCGCCGCCCAGCATGGGTAAGATATAAATGAAGAAACACTTCAAACTTTTCAACTACGATCTGATAAATATTGGACGCATGTTGAAATTTTTTGAGGTCTACAATTTAATGCGTACATAAATATTCTGTTTGGTTCTATGTTGCTGCACAAGCTGAGATTGATTATTTTGTCTGTTACATTGCATTCAAAGAAATATGTGAACACATTAATCTGTACAAAACCTTTACATGCAAATAATTTTTTTGCCTGCGTACAAACACTTTCGCAACATCTTCTATGCACAAGGAGTGAATCTTCACCTTGTGGGAATCAAAAAATGATACTGACCACTAGATGGCATATCGTTTTTCTCAATTTAAGCATAGCTCAGTTATTTTCAGAAACAAAAACATGAAATGAATAACAGTCCCGACGTTAAAAAATATAATACAGGGTTGGGATAAAGTATGGAACCAAGCAAATAACTTTGGAACGGAAAGAGTGATATTGCTGAAAATTTGCAGGCAAGTGTAGTGACGTCTAATGCATCCGAAGACATTATGTTAGCTATTAATGTACTTCCGGTTTAACCGGAGGTACCGTCAACTTTTTTAATTTAAATAGGACACCCTGTATATTTTTGCAGATTTGAATTCATCTTTTTTTCCGAATACGTCCATAGTGGGTTTAGCATTAGTTTCTGTAAAAACGGGAAAGATAAAGCTTCTTTATCATTTCAGGTGTTTAAAATGCCGGTCATTCAAAGTCGGTTTTGGCGATCGCGTGAGAACCGCAAAAAAGTGTGTCAACTTTTAATGATTTACGTCCAGACAGGGGACCTATAACACGTTTGACGGTGACTAAAAAAGAAATACAAAAAAAATTACCCCAAACGGGAAGACCGCAGACCGCCACGGACGAATTTGTGAGACAAATTTTGTAAGAAACAAATACTAAACCCACTATGGATGTATTCGGAAAAAAAAGATGAATTAAAATCTGCAAAATATACAGGGTGTCCCATTTAAATTAAAAAAGTTGACGGTACTTGCGGTTAAACCGGAAGTACATTAATAGCTAACATAATGTCTTCGGATGCATTAGACGTCACTACACTTGCCTGCAAATTTTCAGCAATATCACTCTTTCCGTTCCAAAGTTATTTGCTTGGTTCCATACTTTATCCCAACCCTGTATAGTTACAACATACCAGAAAAAAACAGCGCTGATAATGATAGTTAAGGATTACTCCGTAAAACATTAGTACAAGTATAAAGTATTGATTAAATACACGTCCGTTTTGATGGCAAACAAATCTCGCACCTGTTTCCTTCATTTCCTCACCCAAAAACCACAAATGCTAAAAAACGAGACAGCTCTGTCTCCGAACCAACCCATTCTATGCTCTATGGCACTGCTTAACAAAAACCAAAACTCCTAACGTTCAAGAAATGTTACTTGATGGGAAACTCTGGCCAATAATTGATGTGGAACCGTTGTGTGGAACCTTCAAAGAGTCTGTCCAGCCAGTTTGAAAAACCGTCCAAGAGGGTGCCTTGAAGCAGCAACTCTTCGTCCGATTCAGAGCTGTCAGTTTGGAAACCAATGAAGGCACCACTTTCGCAGTCTTGTCTGTCAGTGCTTGATTTGTTAGACGGTTCCTGGAAAGAGTCGTATCTATAAATTCTGCGTATTGGGACTCTTCAAAACCTGCGATGCATTCATTAGGTAGTTTTCGTTGTTCTTAATTAATCTTACCGCTTCGGTTAACAAATACGTTGTCAGAACCGCTATTTGACAGATAAATAAATAGTTTTCGGAGCAAGACACCACCATAAGATGCCCCCTAACCTTATTTTTAGCTACAACTTTGACAACATAACGTCAAAATAGCAGATGAGTATTGTAAGAGTTGTTGTTTGAAAGAAAATCATAATTCAATAGTGTTCGCTGTAGTTTGCCCTAAAATGATGGACGAGTTGATTTTATTCTTATTTCTGTTAATGAAATTTGGTCGTCTTCCTCGGTAAAACGAACTCTGACTCTTTTTATTATTTGTAACACACTCTCTGAGCTTGACGAATTTGGAAGCATTTTTGTAAAACGACGGATAATAAGGCCCGATTTTATCAACATGCAGATTTTAACAAAGACTTTGACCAATCAGAGCAGCCCTTTTAAGAACAGGCATCTGTCAAAGTACTCTGAAAATTATTGATTTCTCTTGAAGTTGACCTCAAAAAGCTCAAAAATGACATACTTTATATACAATCGAGCATTGTAAATCATCTAGCATCTTTTCCAGTCTGATTTTCCATCCCAAATCGGTGAAAAATAGCATTTTCTTGTTTAATCAAAAGTTTAGCAATTGCTAATTTCAACCAATCAGATTCCAGATTCCATTTCCATTTGATCGCTGGTTTCATACTGTATTAAATGCTATGATGACAAGAAATTCACTCATTGCATTATTTGGTTAAAACAATAATTTATTATCGATAATAATTATGAATACCTGCAATATATCTTTGTTTTATAGTAAAAAGAGGTAAAAAGTAGCATTTTGTTACATTTCAAAGGTTACAGCTACTTCCCACACGTAGGTGCATTACTGGTTGCCTATCCCCTATTTGATGTACAATGCACCTGTGAATACTTCTACAAGAAGATCTATAACAAACATGCATCCAGTAAATGAAAGATTTATTCTTCATAAAAGTATGTATTTTCATATAATCCGTTTGACTGACGGACGTGGGATTTTTAATTATTAAATAAGGTAGGTAGTTGCTGTGATTGATATAGGTACCTACTACTTTTATCACAAATTATTTCAGTTTGCAATTAGTAATTATACAATAATTATAATGTAAACATGGAAAATGTGGCATTAATTTGCAAATCAATCGCTTTGTTCTGATATCCTGCTATGATTTTGATCCATGAATTTCTAAAATATCTTTGACAAAAGTGTCATCCAGCTTTGACGTGTTGTTTTCAATATTGATAAAATACTATTGGATGATACTTATTAACATAGCCCTCAATACCCAATAGAAAGCTTTTGCTAAATAACATCCAATAGAAAAGCTTTGTTAAATTCTTTGTTAAATATGCATGTTGATAAAATCGGCCCTAATTGTTGCAGATCTACTCAAAAGTCAAAACCAGTGTCACTGTCAAAACCAAAACAGGTTATAATCTATTTTTTATTCGTGCTGCGCATCCGTGTCGCTTCGTTAATCGCTAAGGCTATCGTCCGTACAATACCGGCATTTAGCGGTTACGATATACGTAAAACGAAATGCAAATGTCAAATTTGTCAAATAGCGTTAAACGGAACATCACTTTGTAAGTAACGAAAACTGCCTATTTTGATGGTGATTGAGCCAAATTGCCGAGCGATTTCCAATTTGACCACATTTCGTAGACAAAACTTAACTATGTTATGGGCTAATAGTAAGCCCATAAGGTGGTGATCTTGCACGACACGCATATACAGGGTGTTAATTAAGTATGTTAACAAACTTTAACCACGAATAGTACTCCGAAACATAGAAAGAAAATGTTATATGAACATGGGTCCGGAAATGCTTCCTAAGGAAGCTAAGCTCCTTTGCATGGGGCACCCTAAAGACGGTTTTCCCTCGATATTCTCGAAACCATTCATAACAAAATTACGAAATTAGGTACGATGGGTAAACTTTTGACGCTGAATCTGATTCTGAATTCAGAATTTCATAATTTTAATCAGAGGTGCATCATACGGGAGGAGTTAAGGGTATTTCAGAGATTTCTACGTAAAAATGGTCTCTTGGTACATCTCGATAGGGCTAAGCGTTTTCGAGAAAAATGCATTTATGTATTTACAATAGCCTGCATCGATTCAATAATTTACATTTACACAGTGACGCAGATCTTTTAGGTTCGTTTTGGTTAGGTTAAACCTCAGAGTAACAACTAAACATTGAGGTAGTAAACAACTAATTCTAATAGGCCAACATCTTTTCTTACGTTGGTTCAGAAAGGATTACAGCAAAATCAATAGATACGTTAGTTGACCTCTACTGCGTTACTACATGTTTCTTCATCATTAACGCAAATTCTGTCTTACATAAATTTTGAAGAGTTGGCAACGCCTATGTAATTTTCCTGCGATTTGTTTACGGTAACCTCCGACTGTCAAACGTTTGTTTTATTTGTACGTCTTTTATGCCTGGTCAGTAAAATCGAATTCGCTATTTGTTGGTAACTGTAGTGAAGCCTTACGGGCTTGCTGTGCTATATTCGAGTGTAGTTTAACAGTTTTTCGAGATGGGACAGTGCAGAGCAGTGTTTGTAACATGGGTTGCATTGGTAGAATTTTCAGGTTAGTTGGCAATGTTTGGGTCTGAAGTGTCAAAAGATGATGGCTTTGAGCACGCCATGCTGAAGTGGTTTATTTACTACCTCTATGTTCAGTTGTTACTCTGAGGGTTAAACGCAAGGTTAAAACAATTTTCTTATTGAAAACGTATTGAAATTTCAGTGTGGTTTTAGGTTAAGCTTAGACAAGATTTAAGTTGTATTTGAGTTTGGTTAAAAACCATGTTAAAAAACTTCTTACTTCAGTCTGTGAGTGGTCCCGTTCTACTCAGGGTGTCAAGCCTCCCGACTTCCAGGTCGAGTTTCGCTTAAACGAAGTTATCTTGACCAATTAGCACTGATTTGTACGCGTAATATCACTATTATTTAGAGGAGCCACAAACAGAAGCAGTGGATAATAATTAAATAAATTTATTTCTGGTTTTTTCAACCAAAAATAAATATCCATAAAAAAAAGCTCAACTGTTGGCTTCTAATTAACAATGCTGTTCCTAAGTGGCGCCGGGAAACAGTAACAAAGCCTACACAGAACACGAGGCTAATGACCAAAGTAGTCGATGCCGATGACACAGAAGTAAAAAAAAAATAGTACTCACGTGACGCCTTTTCTTCTTTTCCATATGTTTCGCATGGAATACACAAAAGTATTTCCTATGTCCATTCAAGGACAACACAGTACCTACACAGTTCCTGGGATTAATGTTCAGATCTCGTTCTTCAGGCAACGACAGCTGTAGCAGTTCTTTATACCATTTAAGACCTCTTTCAATGTACATGTACGAGAACATCAGCGTTTTATTCCTAGAAAATATTTACCATATACCGGGTGTCCCAGAATTTCCTTGACACGTGATATTTTCGTAACGAAAAACGGTTCAAGCAAGAACTGAACGGTACTTTTGTAGGTACTATAGGGCCTATCATACCATGCATTCAAAACATTTTTTTTGTACGTCAACCCCTAAAACTCACGCCTAACTTTTTTTTTCAAATAGCACCCCATAGTTTTTCCTACATAAATGATATCCCCATTTTATTTAAAATCTTGTGGTACCTTTAATTTTATATGCAAACTTATTTTTTCCGTAAAATCATAAGCATGAGACAAATGAAATGATAATTTGTTTGACGCCTGATATTTTTGTAACAAAAACGGATAAAAAATAAAAGTAAGTGGGTTTTTCAAGGGTAGTGAATGACCTATCTTTCGTTGCTTATGAACCATTTATTTCTTACTTAAACCCTTGGAATCCACCCCTAGCTTGTTCTTTCAAATTTCAATCCACAATTTTGCCTGAAAAAATAAATTCTTTACTTGAATTTAATTATCGTAGTGCCTTACTTTTTATGCCCCTACTGCAATTTATCGTTAACTTTGGCGCCCGTGTGCGGGGCACACCCTGCACACGGAGTTGGCGCGGCCCGATGTAACCATAAAACTTTTTCACGTTTTTGCACTTAGTTTTTTTGTCATATTTTTTTTATTAGTCGATTCATGATAATAAAAAAATATTTCCACACATCTGTTTTAATTAAATTATGCTTACGATATCACGGATTAAACGAAAAAAATTAACGATAAATTACAGTAGGGGCATAAAAAGTAAGGCACTACGGTAATTAAATTCAAGTAAAGAATTTATTTTTCCAGGCAAAATTGTGGATTGGAATTTGAAAGAACAAGCTAGGGGTGGATTCCAGGGGTTTAAGTAAGAAAAAAATGGTTTATAAGCAAGGAATGATAGGTCATACACTACCCTTGAAAAACCCACTTACTTTTCTTCTTTATCCGTTTTTGTTACAAAAATATCAGGCGTCAAACAAATTATCATTTCATTTGTCTTATGGTTATGATTTTAAGGAAAAAATAAGTTCTTATATAAAATTAAAGGTACCACAAGATTTTAAATAAAATGGGGATATCATTTATGTAAGAAAACCTATGGGGTGCTATTTGGAAAAAAAGTGAGTTTTAGGGGTTGACGTACAAAAAAAAAATGTTTTGAATGCATGGTATGATAGACCCTATAGTACCTTCAAAAGTACCACTCAGTTCTTGCTCGAACCGTTTTTCGTTACGAAAATATCACGTGTCAAGGAAATTCTGGGACACCCTATATACCACAACGCATATGCGCATTTCAAGGTAGTATACAAACCAATTAACAGGTGCTAAAACATTGTATTCTAAAAAGTATTTTCATTGCACTACAAAAATTTGACTTCGCACTTTTCAAGCCTAGCCAAACACGCACACATGTATGAATCTATATTTTTTCCTATATTTATGTATTTTTTCGTTGATATTACTTATACATAAATATTGTTCCATGTGATCCGACTGACTGCAAATTAATTTTCCATTATCGTATATTATATTTAAAAAAAAAATAAATTGTTAAAAATCATGTGTTCTTTCATAAAATTATTTTCACTTATAGAGCCGTATCACTCAGCCTAGACGTGACAGGACATTGTTATTTTAAATGCGTCACCCTATATATTATTGAATTTTTGCATTCTACGCTTCGTCCTTGAGGACAAGACTGTTAAATACATACATATTTATTATTCTTCAGAAGTTCATCGATCATTCAGTCATATTGTTTTATAACTACTGCTGATATTCCTTGAGCAGAATATGTTTTTCAGTTTTGAAATTTTAGAATTCATTTTTAAAGTTACTGGATATAATTTGTTGCATCCGGAGTTTAGGTTTTAGCTTCACATTCATGAATATTTTAAGTTTCAAAATAATTTTTTGTGCATAGAAGAAGGGTGTGAAAGGAAGGGCTTCTACAAAACATAAAATTGTACCACGTAGTTCCCAATTTTATATTGAAAATGAATCCTTTTCTATACAAAAAAAGTGTCCGCCGCTGTTGGTCTTACAATGTGTACTCGTATTTCATTAAGAAAAGGGTTTTGACGATTCTTTATTAATGATATTTTATCAGTCACCTGACTCTATATTTTAATAATAGCAACTTACTTTCTGTAAGGCCAAACAGCTTTATGGAATGGCGGTATCAACTGTTGCCTTGACTGCATATCCAATACGAGCACTATGGTACGACATCCTGGCTTCAACAACCTCACTAAAGCGTTATAAGTTTCGGAACGCATCTCATGTAACTTCAACTCGGGTTGATACGTTGAATTTGTCGGGTCATTGTTGTTGTTGCCTGACTTTGCTTTGGCCTTTTGCTTCTGAATGCTTTCTTCTTCAATACGACTGAAACATGTTTTCGTTTTTTAATCCGATGTATTTTCTGGGTTTTTTATAATTTCTATTCTATTTGCAATCACATATTTACGATGAAGTAGTGTATGAAAATGCTAATTTCTATGGAAAAACAAAAATAGAGTTTTGGATCAATACATTCACTGGACTGTGAATAGTTCCTTATTGGGTAATAGAACTTTATGAACTATCTAACCGATCGTACAATACATACTTTTCATTAAAAATGAAACCTTGGTTTTTATTTTATTTTATCTACACCATCCAACAGATATACATCCATTTACCGGAAGGGACAAAATGTGAATTACAAAACACAAAATACTAATTAAAAAAATCAGTACAAAAACATAACGATAATACAACGCACATGTAATAAATAAATATTTCATGAAGCGAATTTTTTACAAAAAATTTCAATTTGATTATCATTACCAAGGTTACACATACCATATAAGGGAGAGTATTTCAGGCAATTTGTAAGAGGTGTGTCAAGATAAAAAGTTCGATTAAGACGCGAATTTATTCTAGGTACATGAAATTCCAATCTATGTAATAGTTCCTTACAGTCAGTTGTGCTGCTGACCAGAGTACTTACACTAAATATGCCATAAAATAGCCTATTCCTAAAATGAATAAGACTGTTCCCAAAATCGAGAGCGCAGGCAGTATTTGTTCTTTACCCAAGCCTTCATAAACTTGTTCCACAAATTGTATTGAGCGTAATATCATTTGTCCTACAATTCCTTTGGCATGTTCATCAAATAAGTCCTAAAAATATAATAATCCATGAACAACGTATTTAACTATAATATATAAATGAGGATAAAGGATGATCATCAACATTAACTATTATATCAGTCGTCTAAATGCAAAACCAGACAAGTCACAAATTTTTCAAAATAGAGTTTTATATACCATTTTGTTCATTATTTGAAGCGCTACTATTTTCTATATTTTTTGCTTACAAAACCCGACATTAGACATGAGATATTTGGCTAAGAAAACTAGACTTAGGTGCAAACACCGACAAGTCCAAGCGGTGTTTTATTTCAAACACCGACATGTCCACAGGAGCCAATACGGACAACGGGAGCAAGTCACATGTCGATCGCACGAGGTATTTTGACCATGTTTTTTGAAAAATGCTTTGGATGCGGATTTTGGAGAGCCTACTTCAACAGAAGCTAGGTCCACATTAATGCAGAGGAGGCTAATTGTGAAAATGCTTTTGCTAGTTCTCAAGAATTTTGTTTGTCAGAAAATTTAGATTTTGACGTTTAAACCTTGTAACCCTTGAAATGTATCCTTTCTAATATCTAGCTTTATGTTTATAGTTCCTGTCGTTGAGCACAGTGTTTGATTAGATTCCTTTATATTCAGTAAAATAATCCAAATTGATAAGTGTTTCACTTATTTTGATCCGATTCCACAAAAATAGCAGTCAAAACACGACACGTCACAGTTCCTAACATGCAAAACCCGACGTGTCCAAATTTGAAAGTCAGATTTTAGAAAAACTATATGTCCTAGATTTTGGGGCGTTAGGACTTAACATCCTAAAAGATCGTATATTATAATACTCTCGACTTCGTATTATTTTCGCTCATAATAAGACTTTGATCTGTTTTTCTTGATTTCAGTAAAATTTGTTACCGTGGACTTGTCGGGTTTTGCATTTAGAATACTGATATGTGGTGGTCAATATAAAACATAAGAATCGGATATGTCGCAGCCCAACGTTTGTTTACTAACTCTATGTTTACTATTATCATAATAGCAAGTAGTACCACAGCATAGTAAACAACCAGCACAATAACTCAAGTCGATACTAGCTTGGAATGCCTCAAAAAGTATCGATGACAAAAATACTCGATATTAGTGCAGAAGTATCGAAGTACCGTTACCATCCCTACAAAAAACCCCTCCAAAAGTGGGAATGTGCGTGTAATTTCCGCCATCTTGAGTTATTGTGCTGGTTGTTTTCTATGCTATGGTGTGGTAGTACTCCTATTGATATATTAATGACCAAAGGCAGTTGAACCAGTATTATAGAAAAGCAACAATAATACCTTAACAAATGCTTCATAAGAAAAAGTTTCGGTAGACTTTAACAAACGACTAATGGTACGTTCTAATTGTGAGGTAGTATCATTGAGGTTCTTTTCCACTTCCCATTTTGAAGATATCCACTCGTATTTAATGTGTGACGTGTCCTTTCTCCACATAATAACGATTCCCAACAGTGGTTCTATGTTATGACCTTCTGAAAAATATTGTAAAGGTTAAAGAAGAGAAAAAGGGGTGAGAGCATATTAAATTGTTGTACTTTAAAAAACGAACATCATCATCATAGTCACAATGTCTTAACAGACATGTTAACTCGTAAAATGTATTAAGTCGGACATAGAGTATTGCGTATTTACTGTCAGTTCAGTCGCGCTCTTGATACTCATATCTAGCAACTGTTTAGTCATATCCACCCAGCATGTAGGGGAACGGCCACGGCGCCGCTCACTCGGGGCGTGACCCTGAACTACAAGTTTCTCCATATTATCGCTTCTGTGAATATGTTCGAAGAATGTAAGCATTCTCGTCGACTCAATGGAGGATAGTCTCTTTGGATTACCGAGCTCATCTAGTATGGAAACATTAGTTCGATGGGCGGTATAAGGAATTCTCAGCATTCTCCTCCACGTCCACATTTCAAAAGTATCTATGCGAGCTCGATCTGCCTTTTTAACGGTCCAAGTTTCCGAGGCATACAAAAATATGGAAAACACAAGAGAGTGAACCAGTGACATTTTGGTAGCTTTAGTGATGTTATGGTCACGCCATATTTTAGTAAGCTTTGTCATGGCCACCCGTGCCTGTTGAATGCGCCGTCGAATCTCATTCTCACAGCTACCTGAATTGTCGATCAAAGAACCTAGGTACACAAAACTTTGAACTACCTCACAACGGCCTATTGACTTTATTTCTCGATGATTGTCATGCTCTCTATCTACGATAATAACCTTGATCTTGTTGTGGTTAATACCAAGACCATATGCTACACTGTGTTGTTCTAAAACATTCAATAGAGCTACTAGTTCTTCCTGAGAAGCAGCAATAAGGGTTGTATCGTCAGCAAATCTTAAGTTAGATATTTTGCTTCCGCCAATAGTTATACCGCCATTCCAGTTGTCCAATACCTGTCTCATAACAAATTCAGAGTAAATGTTAAATAACATCGGAGATAATACGCATCCCTGACGAACTCCTTTCCTGGTTGCTGTTTGACCAGACAGGTTACCATGAATTCTTACACGAGCTGAGCTAGACTCATAGAGTTGCTGTATGAGAAATACTGGGTAAGTGGTAAGGGACTCCCATGGAGATAAGGATTTCCCACAAAAAACGGGAAATCAAGAAAAAAACAAGGCGATTCAGCCCGGATACGATAAGATAAATGTTTCTTTCGGAGGTTGATGTCCAATAACTTTATTTTGCTTGAATGTTCTTTAGGAAACTATAAATGACAGTTCTAAATAACTTCGCGATGTGCTGTCCATGCTGTCCTACAGTCGAAACACGTAAAAGTTGTAAAATACTATTCATGTAAATAAAACGATTACCTGGCGTTAGTGCGTTCACAAAGTCGCTTTGTTTGTCATGATAAATGTAAGCGAATCGAACTTTCTCCGCACTGTAAGGCGACCTCTGAGCATATATCCTAAATGATTGTCTGTGAGAGTCATGGCTACGAGACGTTGAAGTTACTAACACGACGCACAGCTTTTTCCTTGGTTTGTTCCACTCACATGGACATAACGCCTCCAAAATTCCCTACAAAAAAAAATATACAGACATAAAAAACATTTAGTGCATCGGAAATATTAAATTGAGGTTTTGAATTAAGAAAAAAATTACTTTTTTTTGTGATAAATGGAAAGATCATATATAAGTTTTATAACAAAACTGTTTTTGTTTTCTTTTTTTTTTTCGCAATAATTCATAAGTTATATCAAAATAAAAATGGGTTTTTGAATCGAGTACCGAAAACACGCCGACGGCTCCCGAACCCGTGTGACGTCACGATGGCGGTAAGGATGCTCCTTTGACCAACGACTTCCTACTCCGATACTAGATTCTAGATTCCCAGCCAATCGCGAAAATACGTACTGCTAAACTGGTAACTAGTGTAAATTTGTTGCAACACAGTTGGTGAATGAAGTTTGCAGCTCGAGACGAAGTCTACGATCGAAATAAATATGTTTTTGAATGTTTGAAGTTGAAGTCAGATTACAGATTCCAGTAAGTAAGTACCTATAATCAAATATGTTTCGTTGAAAGCTCTCCTCAATCGAAGGATGGCCCAGTGGTTAGAGAGTCCGATAGTGGATCTCAGGGTCTTTGGGGTCTTTGGATCGAACCCCAGGCCTTCCAACTTTTTTTTTATTTTTTTTTTATCAAAAAATTTATTGATGTGCTTTTTGCACTTGTTACGCACACTTTTCTACGATCAACATAAATATGTGTTTAAATCAAATTTTGTTAGACATATTACTTGCACTGCACAGTGCTCGTTAAATTTTTATGAAAATTTAATATTTTTTTTATTTATGTTGTTGGCTCTGATCTGAGATAAACTGGCCAGTTCTAAAAATTTAATATCGTTAAGCTTCATTGCCCAAAGATAAATAAATAATAACACCAAGTGATAAACAGAATGTGATTACGAGTTTGAGTTACTTTTTTTACATTAAAAAAACTTAAAAATGAATGAATTGAATGGATGAAGGGATTTTGTTTTATTAACCAACTATTATATTTAAAAAAAAAATAATGGCGATTGACATTGACGGACAAACCTCATTTCCACTGATTTTTAGAATTGTCCACTGCCTCCTGTACTTAGTTTTTGCACTGTGCAGTGCAAGTAATATGTCTAACAAAATTTGATTCAAACACATATTTATGTTGATCGTAAAAAAATATGCGTAACAAGTGCAAAAAGCACATCAATAAAATTTTTGAAAAAAAAAAAATGGAAAAAAGTTGGAAGGCCTGGGGTTCGATCCAAAGACCCCAAAGACCCTGAGATCCACTATCGGACTCTCTAACCACTGGGCCATCCTTCGATTGAGGAGATCTTTTCAACGAAACATATTTGATTATAGGTACTTACTTACTGGAATCTGTAATCTGACTTCAACTTCAAACATTCAAAAACATATTTATTTCGATCGTAGACTTCGTCTCGAGCTGCAAAATTCATGCATCAACTGTGTTGCAGCAAATATACACTAGTTACCAGTTTAGCAGTACGTATTTTCGCGATTGGCTGGGAATCTAGAATCTAGTATCGGAGTAGGAAGTCGTTGGTCAAAGGAGCATCCTTACCGCCATCGTGACGTCACACGGGTTCGAGAGCCGTCGGCGTGTTTTCGGTACTCGATTCAAAAACCCATTTTTATTTTGATATAACTTTTGAATTATTGCGAAAAAAAAAGAAAACAAAAACAGTTTTGTTATAAAACTTATGTATGATCTTTCCATTTATGACAAAAAAATTTTTATTCAAAACCTCAATTGTCGGCGCAGAAGTGATATAAATCACAATACTAAAATACATACTCAATCATCACTTTTCTACGTTTCTCGGATACTAAAATCATATTTGTTGATAGTAGTTAATTCGCTGCTGTAAGATTCAGTAATTTATATTTTTCTAGCATAGTTTACAAAATAGAGCTTAAAAAACTGAAATACTAGCTTTTATAGAACCAAAAATTGAAAACTAATCCTAATATAAGCTGAAAATAATGACGAAAACAAAATACTAGTATTATTCTGAATAAAGCATGAAGCGCTGTCTGACATATTTTTCGTATAATGAACAGCCCACGTTTTTTTGTCAATAATACCAGTATTTTTCGTTTATCATTGTTTTCAGCGTATATAAGAATGGGCCTATACCACATTATTTGTTTATTGGCTTAAACGAACCCTGACACCACGTAGATGCCATAAATAATTTTAAAAAATGTTTCTATCGTATTTATAACAGAAAAAAAATGCTCTAAATATTGAGTTTTTTGAATCCATACACTTCCCGCCCAGGTCGTGACGTCACCTGTAGGGAACCAATAAGAGCTCACTGGTACAAAACAATAGCATTCGCTCATAGCCATCGGACCACGAAAGGACGCTTCTCATTGGTTCCCTACAGAAAGGACGCTTCTCATTGGTTCCCTACAGGTGACGTCATCATCGGCTATTTCAAATTACAGTACAATTTTCTTTTTAGTGTTATTCTCATTTGGATCAAGTTTTCTGGTGACTTTTTACAGTAAACGGTCCTATGTATCATCAAAAATAATACCGCAGTAAATAAATTGATCAATTTGAGATCACGGTATAGGCCTATTACTTTGCACTTTTTAGTTGGAAATAATGAGACAAACATTAAATTATTGTACTGTCACAGGTTCTTGATAAGTTTTCAAAGTTTAAATTTGTTCTGTTCAAGTGGGTCCAAATCGAGACCAAAGGAGTCGGTTACAAACAAACACACACATACAGGTGAAGCTAATAAAAGCGTGTCAAAGATGAGCTGCTTTCTTTACCAATACTTTAAATCTGTTTATTGATCAAGGCTTTGTTTGAAGACTCATACTGATATAATCGCTTGTATCCATTGTTATAAAATTTACATTATAGGATGTTGCGAATGGCAAGGGAACAGAGTCGTATCCCTTACTTCTCTGGGGTGGGGAGGGGTTGAAATTTGGCCTTTCCATATATTAAATACTATATGACATACGTTAATAAGTATGTTGTAAGTGATTCATCATGTTTTCATGACCCAAAATTAAACCTTTTTCTAACTTTGCGGCTACCTCTGTATGCTTTTTCAAAATACAAAATGACATTTTTTTCCAACAAAAGTGTAGCATGATAAATCAGACAGACAGGTCTCAGAATATGCGTAGTAGGCAAATTTGCCGGAAATGGCTTTTATTTCTGCCGTTATTTCAGCGAATACCAAAAAACGTGTCCCCTTATCAATTTTCAAACTTAAGAAGATGGCTTTTACTTATGTTTACCGCGACATTTCGCTTTCTGGCAAGCAACATGAACTTAATTTTCTTCAATACCAGAATTGATAAAATGAAAAATCAATTTTTCAGAACAAAAAAATCACGAAATCGATTAGTCTAGTTCTATAAAAAAGCAGTGACTTTTCACTAACATAGCCAGCATTGTAACTCCAACGTTTTTAAGAGAATTGTTCCAAATATAACTTTGAATGATAATAACGGCGCGAAAAAACCTCTGACGTCACTAGTGCACTAGAGTGATGGGATGTGAGGTATCATAATCGCTTTTTGGTAGATAATTTTTGTTATCATACTTGACACACGTAATATTTTCAATGACGTTAATCATCAAGTTAAAACCAAAGCACAACTATGGCTAGATGTGGTAGTGTGATTAATTTAATAGTAATGCTAAAATTGTCGATATCGCCCTAAACCAATGACGTCAGCACCCGTTTTCTGATGCTTTTTATTCTTATTTCTGTTGTCTTATAAGTGCGCAAGCTTGACATACATTCTTTTAAGTACGCTGAAAGCTGCAAGTTTTACGAATCTTTGTATTACCTGTGAAGAAAGCCTTGGCAACGCAAGGTACTGATTCGACGAAATGACATGGTGAAGGGTGGAGGTAGGAATATCTTTCATAGTTACACTGGCCATCGGATATGACGTATTTTCATTGAAAAGCAACACAGCGTCCATGTCGTGAGGTATCTGGTACTTCCTTCTGATTTCGTCCGAATCTACAAAGCTAGAAAGAAAAGTCTCAGATAAAACGCTTAAAATGACATATTTACAGGATAATTTCAATGATAAGTTGTCAATTTCTTTCAAGTTCTAATACAAAATAAAAAATTACGTTTTAATATAACAAATCTCAAATTAATCTTGGGAGGCTTAGGCACCCAGCAGCATAAACACGCATTCACACAGAAGCAGCAAAGAGCAACATGTGTTATCCACTTGTTTCTAGGAACAAATTTGCTATCTTTTGATCAACTATTATGGTTATTTATCTTGATTCGACCGTTGTTTCATTTTCCTGCATGTTATGTCCAAGAGGTAAACTTCAAAGAAAGTTCAGCCACAAGCCCCCAGGGTCATCATCTTGAACATTTTAAATGACAAAGGATATTTCGAAACTATGTTAAAGTCCTTTATTTTGACGTTTGATTTTTTTAAATTGATCGATTCTTTTTCGAGACAATTAGAAAAATCGTTATGTATCTTAATTTGTTCAAATAGACCACAAAACACACAAGAATATCAGCAGGTTGATGGTATTTTCCATCATATCCAAATAAATGCCTAAATTTAAATTTAAACATGTGACCTTTAGTGTGACAGTTTGAATAGGGTACTTGTAGAAAAAATATTATGTCGTTTACACTTTCCTTAGAGCCTAGTAAGCATGATAAAATCACTTGTTTGGTTTTTTGGAATCGGCTGTGAGAAATATTCCAAAAATTATTTCAAATGCCGGAAAATGTCGCGCAAACAACCTCTGACGTCAGTAATATCGTATAGTGATGGGATGTAAAGTATTGATATTCGATATCGATAGCCAGTGCTAACCTAACATTTTGACATTGATCATTATAACCACAAAACACAGTCACACACAAAAGTACAAAAGTCAAAAGAATAAAAGTTAGGCTAGATTACTAATTCACTTTGTAGGGATGGGCTTGAAGTAGATTCTATCTTTGGATTCATTTGATAATGGGATGCGCCGAAATAAAATGATGGCTTCGATTAGTTGCGAATCTCGGTCACAAACAGGATGAACTGTGATACCTATCAGTTATAAAAATGTATTGCAACGAAAATGCTAGTGGGTTAATTGCCTGTTTCAAATATGTTTAAGTATCAATAAATTGAGTCGCATTGTTAAAGAATTCAGATCATCTCTTGTCGAATGCGCAGTTGGCAAACCTGTAGCAGTATCGATTGTCGATATCGATAAGATATCTATGACGTCAGCCCTTGTTTTAAGTCACGTGGAAAAATTTGAATATATCCTTATTTTATTTTGCAAATATCTTTTTTTGGCCGTCAGTAAAATCATGTTTTTGTCTTCCTAGTGATTCTTGATATGGTTTCCTTTACGCTATGTATACTCCCGAGACGATTTCACGACCTCTGCAAGTACCCTATTAGTCGCTTGTCGATTGGGGTGGGGGTATTTTTTTTTAAAAACTCGGGCAGATACATCGAATTTCATAGGGCCTAGTGGACAAATGATTGGAATCCAAAAAATCTGAAACAAAATATACTCAAACAAAAAATATGATGCGAGGCTGTGGGTTTCAAGATGCAGTAAGTTAAAAGGGAAAATGAAAAATATAACAGGACAGTTCTGCGTTGACGAAAGCTGCTTGCACTCATCACATTCGTTCCTCTTTGTTGCTTCTATGGCTTCAGAAAGTACATTTTCTTGAAAATAAAATAGTAATTATGTGGATGATGTATGTCAACAAACTTTAACCACGAAGAGTAGTACTCCGAAAAATAGAAAGAAAATGTCATATGAACATGGGTCCGGAAATGCTTCCTAAGGGAGCTAAGCTCCTTTGCATGGGGCACCCTGAAGACGGTTTTCCCTCGATATTCTCGAAACCATTCATAAGAAAATTACGAAATTAGGTACGATGGGTAAACTTTTGACGCTGAATCTGATTCTGAATTAAGAATTTCATAATTTTAATCAGAGGCGTATCATACGGGAGGAGTTAAGGGTAAAAATAACCCCATTTTCTAAATGGTAATTTTTCTGACATTTTGATTTTAGAATATGGTATTTCAGAGATTTCTACGTAAAAATGGTCTCTTGGTACATCTCAATAGGGCTAACCGTTTTCGAGAAAAATGCAAATTATGGACAATAATTTGCATTTTATTGACAATAATCTTCATTTTTCTCGAAAACGGTTAGCCCTATCGAGATGTACTAAGAGACCATTTTTACGTAGAAATCTCTGAAATACCATATTCTAAAATCAAAATGTCAAAAAAATTACCATTCAGAAAATGAGGTTATTTTTACCCTTAACTCCTCCCGTATGATACGCCTCTAATTAAAATTATGAAATCTGAATTCAGAATCAGATTCAGCATCAAAAGTTTACCCATCGTACCTATCGAGGGAAAACCGTCTTCAGGGTGCCCCATGCAAAAGAGCATAGCTCCCTTAGGAAGCATTTCCGGACCCATGTTCCTATGACATTTTCTTTCTATTTTTAGGAGTACTATTCGTGGTTAAAGTTTGTTAATATACTTAATTAACACCCTGTATTTTACCAATCAAACTGCAAACTAATAAAGTGATCAGTGGTGATAGGGTTATATCCCCCTTTTGTGATGATTTTATTTTTACTTATAAAATAAAAATATGGACTCTCTCCTCCAAAATTTAAGAAATTCTAGCAAATTCGAAATAATTTCATAGCACTGGGCTACATGTATCTGTGCATTTTGACTCTTCAAATATACCAAAAGCCGTTTATTTTCAGCACCACCCTGTATATATTGTTGATGATACTTTACCCAAATGCAACTCTGTGACGGAAATGGTAGGCAGTGACTAAATATCGCAATCTCATTATACTTTTTGGTTCAAATATCAGACCGCGCACTCTGTTATCCTCCCAACCGTTCAGAAAATCTTCAATATCATTTGGTTTCACCTTGGTTATCATTTTGTATGGCATCTTATTCCTAATAAATTCTGAAAATAATATGTATACATTTATAAATTAAAAATACATTATAGGCACATTTATTTACAACAGAAAATAAAAAAAATTAACTCAATGGTTATAAAGTTTATACATCTGGGAGAATATGTAATTATTACTTAAATGAGACTGAATATACGCATTCATAAACCCACAAAAAGCTAGAAAAAATGGAACCGACGAGACTTGGGTTTAGTAGACTTCCAATACTTCCATCTTGCGGCCTGTCAAGTAAAATACATTCAATGGAATATACCTTTTGCGTCTGTTTGAGATGCTATACTGAACCCCAATATCATGAACTACTTTAGGTTTAAATTCACCAATCACTAGGGCCCAAAAAGCTTAGGAAGAATTTTGTGCCATCTATTTGTTTAGCACTATCACCCTTTTTAAGAACCAAAAAAAAAGGAGTATTGACTGATGAATTTGTGGTTCTTGGATTTTTAGGCCGGCGTCGTTTAGCGTTAAAGCTTGACGTTTCGCCACCACGAGTGGATGGCATCTTCAGAAGCTATTTCACTTCGGCGACTTCCAAAATACTGACGGCTGGTAGATCTGCACCTATATTTATACCTGCTAATGGTGACGTGGCCCAACCAGGTAGCGTTGGTAGCCCCGCCCCTTCGCGATATGGTAGTGTCTTCAGGTCCTTTAGGATGGGTATCTATGTCCGGTTGACTTTCTGTGTTTCTTCTTTCCTATTGAAATTATTATGATGTTTTTGTATTTCGATGGCTTCTCTTTGAAGTCTGGCATGGTATGAAGACGTTGCGGCAAGAACCTGAGTTTCTTCAAACTTGATCCTGTGACTTCCCTCCTTAATCGCATGTTCGGCTACCGCTGATTTGTCCGTATGGCCTTGTCGACAGCAAGCCTTATGTTCTGCAATTCTTGTGTTTATAGATCGCTTCGTTGTTCCTATGTATACACTCCCACATGTGCATGGTATACGATATACTCCCGGTGTTGTGAGTGGGTCTCTTTTATCCTTCACCGTTCTCAAATATTCCTGTATCTTTCTTGTGGGCTTGTAGATGGTCTTGACGTTTTCCTTTCGTAACATTTTTCCTATTCTGTCTGTTATTCCAGGCACATAGGGTAGAAAAGCTTTTGCTATCGGTTTAGCTTCTGATTTTGCCCTATTCCTTCTCATTGTTCTTGTTATTTCCTTTTCTGTGTAACCATTTGCCTTAAGACCATTCTTTAGATGTTCCAGTTCGGTGTCGAGTTCTTCTGGTTCGCACACTTTTCTAGCTCGTTCTGTCAAAGTTCTAATAATTCCGTACTTCTGTGATGGGTGGTGGTTTGATTCTTTGCTTTGCAAATAACAGGTTTGTGTTATTATTAAAACAAAGAAAAATCAATAGGTGTTTTGTTTAATAAAAAACCATCTTCAGGATATTGTCTTATACCCTATAAGTCAAGACAGGGAAGAAAAAACGAGGTATTTGTTGGAGTTAGAACGAAAAATCTCCAAAAGATATAAATACAAACCTATAATCTTCTGAACGTTGGTGATCGTCTCTTTGTAAACATACACATTCCCATCGAGTAGCAGCACCAAACAAGGAAGAGCGTGTATACTGAGCCTCCTGCCCAGGTTCGGTTCTCTGCCAGAATGGACAGTTGCGAAATTGATTCCTAGAGGCTCCAAATACTCCACTAGCTTTCGGCAGTATGGGGCAGTCTGGATACATGGGAAACACCAATCCGTGTAAAAAAATATCAAATAAGGCGTTTTCTCGCTTTTCGGTACAATTTTATCATACTGCCTGGAAATTAACAAAACCATTCATCAGTTAGTAGTAGTAGTAGTAGTGATGGGGAGGCAAAGCCAGGCAAGTAGGCCACCTTTGGCCCTTTTTGCCAACCCCACTGAACCAACCACTGAAAACACTAAAATTCTACACCCTAGAAAGCGCCTTGTCGAACCTACCTGACCTCCTGACGAAAGTCAGTATATCCGACCACTTCGCTGAATATAGTGGCTCCTCCCCAAACTCCGTCGCGCCAAATATCTGAACCCTAAGGTTGCGATAAACTGCACATCTGCCCAGGAAGTGGAACGCTGTCTCGTCCTCCTCCCAGCATCTGGAGCAAATGGGGTCCCCACACTCTAATGAGTGACAAATGTCTATTCAACCCGCAAAGGCCAGTAAGAACCCCCACCCAGAAGGTTGGGCGTCTATCTGCCTTTATTCAAAAGCCATAGCGTTCGGCTGTTATCAGGGCCTGCTGTGAATCTTTTGGCTTGCCTGCGGTGGTCTCTCTCTAACCAGGCTTTCGCCAGTTTCTTGTAGGCCCAGTTGTCCAGGGCCACATTGACCTGGCGTCTGCTAATTCCCGGCATAGGTTCAATATACCAATATGTCCGCGACCCACAGGGTCACCTTCTTATGGCTTGCTAACTTCTGAAGGGCGGCAAAGCATTCTTGAGCCAGAGCTGATCTGGCCCTCGAAGCTGCCACCGCTTTCAGAGCTGCTTCGATTCATCAGTTAAGTCATCGAGTACTCAGTGATCTAGCAAAATTGGGAAAATATTAGGAAGGTATGAGAGCAGTAATAGTGCCTCTACAGTAGGAATGTTATGTTTTGCGCAGCTAACACTAAGATTCATTTGAAAATGTAGCATATACATGGAGTACAGTGCATGGAAGAACAGCTTAGCTGTTTAGCAGTTCGCAATAATTGAAGGTTTTTCTTTCAAAAGCTCTGTTTCAGACTTCCATTATCTATATAATTTTAGATTACAACGTTTCGATTGATATGGTATCTTCAATTGATCTCAGACTACAGTTCTTCAGTCGTCTTCAGTCTTCAGTTTACAGTCTACTGAAGAATGAAGACGACTGAAGATACCATATCAGTTGAAACATTGTAATCTGAAATTATATAGACAATGGAAGTCTGAAACAGACCTTTTGAAACATCTACCTTGTCTACAAATTTCAAACAGCAAGGTTTTTCTTATTTTGTTACCTCGTTTACCACTGTGAAAAACAAGATATATTTTTTATAATAATAGGTGCTGGTTTTTGATACAGTAAAAATAATCACCCGATTAAACTGCCTTTTTAGTATTCCGAATATTTCTACCCAATTTCTAGTGAAGATCCACATGTTCTCTAATTTTTTTCCTAATGGTTTGTTAAAAATGAAAAAATCATGGTCAAAGATATGAAATAAGGTCCCAGTTGAACAAACCAAGAATCAAAAACATCAGAGTTAAAAGCCAATTGTTAGGCAAATGATGAATTTAAGCTAGTTTTGCATACCTAAATAGTCAAAAATCAACCATATAGGTATTGTACAAAATTGTATAAAAAATTTAACACTGTATTTCCCAAAACAACCAAACATTGCAAAAAAATTGTCTGACTATTTTATTTCATTATATTAGTAATATGATCCTCTCCACATTTTTTTTCATGTCATCTTTAACTTATGGGGTGAGAGGTATACCATTGCAGATTAATAAAATCTTACTTGAAGAATAGCAAGTAATGCACAGTTGAATATGATAATAGCAGAGTTATGTTAAAATCAAATAAAAAAAAAAAAGAGGTAAAAACAGGTGTTCCTCAGGGATCTACTCTAGGCCCTCTTCTCTATATTCTATATAGACAAGCTTCCAGAGCATATTAAACATAGGTCCATTATGCTTGTGGATGACAGTTCTGTAATTTTCAGCGAAGAAACTGTAGAGAACTGCAAGGAACATAATAATGTGAATAGTCTTGGTACCCTTGATGATTGGTTTTCCAATAATAACCTTATATTAGGGTTAGGTTTGGCAACATCTGTGATTATCCCTGTTACCCGATACTTTAAACTGTCAGCCATGTCAACAGCGAACAGCTGTTCGGCTAGTGATAACTAAAAATACCCCAGATTGAGTCTTAACATATCAATTTTAGGCTTTGAAGGAATACAGGGCTGTACTGGGTGCAAGTCCTGCTAGTGATCAGTAATTGACACTTGGTGACATTTTCGTCTATGCTCTGAGGTCTATGCTTATTTTGCATTATCTCGCAAAATCCGGCGTTTCTTTCAATATTCAGTATAGCTAGTCTGAATGATGATGATTACGCTTTAAATGAGGTAAGAATGAAGATAAAAGCATGTTTGGCTTAACCATATACAAGCACTGAGTTCCTAACATTTCTTTTTGCAGCAATTGAAGAAAAATAAAACATTGAAGGGCAACGCAACGGCTATAGAAATAGTAAAAAATGTATGGACCTATTTCAGAGAGTTTACACAGGTTGGATTTCCTGAATTAGAACTGAACATTACTGAGGTATCAAATAATTAGTAGTTTAATTAGAAACACTTTTGACGCAAGCTGATCAGTTAAACTACCTATATTAATTTGACTCTATGTACTTAGTTTATACTCTTTTCCAATTGTACGTTTTAACCAATAAACATCCCACTAGTGATACAAGCTATTCATTGAATCGTCTCTATTGCTAAATTTAGGAGTGTTTTGATAGCCTCTAACAATATACAAATCAATAAAATAATCTGTTTCTTTTAACCAACCATTTTTGCTGCGAGATTTCTGGATATTGTTTACAAAAATGGTGATTACTTTTTGGCAATGAGAAATTCAGTAAGAATACTTACTACGTTTACATGTGGAATTCAATTCGAACTGAATTCGATTTTGGTATTGAATACTGCATGTAAACACTGCAAAATTTGGATTGAAAGTGAATTGAGTTTCAACGTCAATACCGCTCTTTTCTGGGATCGAATGTGGATCGTATTGGACTGAAATCCATGTAAACAGGCAGCAGTATTGAAGCCGAATCGGCGACTGCGCGTACGGTCTCTCTGAATCTGTAATATCTTTTCTAAACACGAAAACCACAAAGAAAACAAAATCATGAACACACAATGGTTCTAAAGTTCGGGTACGTCGGTTTTGTTATTCTTGGTCGGGTACTCAACGAAAACTAGGCTAGGTTGTAGGTTATGTGAGATTTATAGGTTAGGATAGTTTTGACAGCTTGCTCGCCACTTCACGAAATGGATTCAAATCGATCTGAAAACTAAACATGTAAACACAGGAAATGCTGGATATGGCATCGTATTCAATTCGAATTGAATCCCCATGTAAACGTAGTAACTATACTAATACAGTCCTGATCGCAGGCTTGCCAATCAACACCACTAGTAAAAAATTAAATTTGAGATACACTTCTTTGTCAGCTGATACCTATCAAATAGATGTCACGCCAGTTTAAAGTATCAGGTAACAGAGTATAGTTGTGCTGTTGACGCTGTTGTGCACTTGGCGTTCCTGTTTACAAATCTATTTTTCCCAGAAGAAGCTTCTAAAATATTATGAAAAGTATGGAATACCATTACTAAACATTCATAATTTATGTTGGAAGAAAAAATCTGATGGCTGAGGCTAAACTTTACCTTGTAGTTATTGATAATTTATGGAAAAAAGTAATATCATTTTCCTGGAAATTGAAATGTGCTCCATGGTGAGCAAAAATATCTTCAAAAGGGTTGTTGTTTGGGAAAGGTGGGTGTTCAGGTTTTTTGTAAAAATCATCTTCAGTAATGCCCTTATCATCGTATTTCTTCCTTCTATCTGGGTCTGACAGCAACTCATATGCCAGCTTTATTTCAACAAAACGCTGTTCCGCATTGGGATCACTGCTTTTGTCAGGATGCCTTAAAAAAAAAATTATGAATATATGGCAAAATGGTATGTCCCTAAGATTTACCATTCTTTAACAAGCTGTAAATATGCTTTACGTATTTCTTGCGAAGACGATCTCCTATGCACCCCTAATATTTTATAAGGGTTACCTAATTCTCCTAAAACACCCCACAATAACGTGATGAGAATACAACCTTGATACACCCATTGGTGGGCCCCCCATTTCATTTTTTCACTCTACACATATACACTTAATAGGTACGAACTACAGAGACTAATTTATTTGTTATAACCATGAGGAATCACAGGAAATCTCTTGAAGTCTTGAAAATGTTAAAATTATTGATTAACACAAGAAAATATGTCATCTGTCAAATGGCATTTATTTTTAAACTCAACCTAGAAGAACCCGGGATAAACGAAAAACGAAACTATTCAGCTTGACAGCCGAACATTTTGTAAGTTTTTGAATAAAAGATCTATTTTCTACCAAAGTTTAACTTATCATAGTAATTCTGGCAATTCTCGAAATGATTATTCTCAAGCAAAGGTTTGAGTTTGTATTTGTAATTTCTGATTACAAAAATTCTCTCCTCCGTTTTCCCTCCTACTCTGTGGATTCCGTGCTGCGCAAAGATAAGTTGCTACTGCTGCGCTACTTCGGTAGTTTCAGGCCATGGCCGACTCTACTCACTAGGCCGGAGCATTGAAATATGGCAACACTGAATAGTCGGCCGAGCTTTTGTCATTTGCAAGGTGATTTTTAATGTGTTTCTAATTAGTTACCTGCACAAACGAAACTATAAAGATAAACAGATGCCTGCAAAGTGTGTAGTACCAGGTTGCACTAGCAATTGAGCTTCCAATAAAGGACATACCAAACATAACCTTCCAGAGTAAAAAGAAGATTGGAAGGTGATTTTTAATGTGTTTCTAATTATTTACCTGCACAAACGAAACTATAAAGATAAAAAGATGCCTGCAAAGTGTGTAGTACCATGTTGCACTAGCCATTGTGCTTCCAATAAAGGACATAAACAGAAGTGGGTGAAAGGTATTCCTCGTTAGGGCTACTACCTACCACCTACATCTGATGTCTGGTTCATCGTAATCAAACACTACAAAATAAAAATAAACGCAACCTGTTTCCTGCTGCCACTTCCACTTCCACTTGAATGAACACTCAATTTACTTTGTAAATTTTCACTTAAGCTAGAAAAATTCACTATTAGGTCACTTTGAAGCCATTCTTGCTGGTCTTGATTCCCCTTCACTATCAAATCTTTTCGTAGGTGTGCCCAGATGCAGATGTGTTCTATTAGAACTGTATTTTTCTGTGATATTTTGGAGGTCCAGAAAACATTGTAGGTACCACATTGTGCTTTAAAATAGGTCTTATCCCTGGTAATGTTTGTAAATTATTGTCTTTATTCTTATAAATATAACCAGCCCTTACCTTTCACCCACTTCTGTTTGAAATGCTCGTTTTGAGGAAAATTGAAGTCCCTAATATGTCCTTTATTGGAAGCACAATTGCTAGTGCAACCTGGTACTACCACTTTGCAGGCATCTTTTTATCTTTATAGGTTCGTTTGTGCAGGTAAATAATTAAAAACACATTAGAAAAAACCTTCCAATCTTTTTTTTTTACTTTGGAAGATTACATCACTAATGACCACTTTGTGATGACCACAAAACATATGTATATGCTGACTTAAAAACAAATAAAAGCTGGGCCCAGCTGGGCCCGCTATTCAGTGTTGCCATGTTTCAATGCTCCGGCTTAGTGAGTAGAGTCGGCTATGTCATATACCATGTTGCGTGCGGTATCCCCTCTCTTTCCTTATCTAAAGTGATGTGTCAAGCACAAAACGTGTCAAGTATGTGACAAAACGTCAAGGTTAAGATTGTCAAATGTCGATTATTGACGAAGAGAGTGAAGTTGAACGAAGTCTGAAGATGTGTTTTGTGGTCTGAAGTGTGATGTGTGAAGTGGGATGTGATGTGGGAAGTGGGCAAGTGGGAAGTGGGATAAAGTCAATGAATTCGAATGATAAAGGTTATAAAACTACGACGTTGATCTGTATGAAAATTCTCCATATGAAAAGATAATGATAAAATTATCAGCATTAATCTGTTTATTCGAAGCACCTGTTCGGTTGAAGATTCATTTCTGACTAGGCATCACAAGAATTTCATTAAAATCGGTAAGTTATATTGTTAAACTTTTTCCTGCATTTTCTAGAATATCAGAAAGTGTTTAGCTACCGTAAATAAAAATGAACCTATGCCGCGAATTATAAGCATCGGCTATTTGCTTGCCCTCGTGATTCTGTTTATTTCCTTGTTGAATGTTACAATCTAATAACCGTACCTGTTTTGTGCAATCCAAGGAGCCTCAGATAATGTAACTGGGCACTGAAGGTAAAACTGGTCATCCATATTCAATTTTATGATAAATTTGCAGTAACAGTGGTTACTGATGTTGCTTGAATATTCACAAATTATTGATAGAAGGTAGAACCTTGATGTATACTGTGACATTAGATGTGTTACACAGATAAGAAATGTTTCCTGAACTTGATTTTTTTGCAGTATGATAGGCTTGATTTAGAATTGAATAAACTGGAGGAACATTTTTTGATATTTAATCATTAATCAATGGTTTAATATAAAAAACATGACTTTAGTCCCAGTTTTAGAAGTGATTTATTAGTTGTGTTCTAGCCACCTTTAATAGATTCTAGCACCAGCACCATCAGATCCAATGGTTCGAAATCGTTTGAGCTTGTTCAATGACAAATATCATGTTCAAGCAAGATAAGTCCTAGTTTGGAACTATTAGTTGTGCGTTTTTGCAGAGGACTGGTTTTAGACTACAAAAACAGTACCTGCATGGGCATACAGGAGTGAAGTGATCAGGGATAATCATAATACTGAAGTGATCCACAGCCACAAAACTGCGAGTGGTGCGGCGCGTTGATAAAGTCGTGCACGCCTGTTAGAGCAGTAAATTTTTATGAATTTATTGATACTTGGATACCTAAAATAAACGCATATCTATATATGCGTCTTAATAAACAAAGATATTGGAGGTGGCCTGGTCAAGGGGGTGATCATGTGCGTACATCATTAAGCCAAAATGCATAAATATCTTAATAACTTTTTTTCATGTGTTATTGATGATGTCACAAATTATTTCAAATTCCATCTGGTTACCATGGTAACCAGTAATACCACAATGCTAGCCGAGTTGATTGTTCACCCGTAGGGGGTGCTGCAGGGGTGCATATTTGGGTACACTTAAGTGAAAACGTATATTAGACTATTTTCAACAGTTTTTTTATGAGTTATTGACGATGTCGCAAATTATTTCAAGGCGCAACCGATTACCACGGTAGCCAGTAATATGATAATGCTAGCAGAGTTCATTGTTCGGCCGTAGGGGTGCTGCAGGGGTGCATCTTTGGGTACACATAAGCGAAAACGTATATCAGACTATTTTCAATAATATTTACTTCCCACGCCGATAGGTGAGGGGAGTATTGTGATCGCGAAAATTTTCGATTTTGAGATAATACACTTTTCGGGCGTTTTATGATGTCTACATAACGAAAATCTACGTCACTCATTTCTGTCCATTGGTCTGTCTGTCGGTCTGTCTGTACACGTTTTTCTAGCCATGTAATCTCAGCGACCGCTGCATGGATGGTGATAAAATTTGGGCAGCGATATGCTGTGGTGTCGTAGTAGGTAATGTTCCTATAATTTTGGAAATTGTTGTATGGAGGGGTGGAGTAATTATCAAAAAACAAAAATTTCCAAATATTCCTCAAACTTCGTTTTTAGGCGTTTTAGGCGTTCCTGATCATTTTCTACTTTTTTTTGGGTGGGGATGAAATTGGGGTGGTTGGGTACTATGTAACATGAAATTATTGGATTGATTTTAATAAAATGAAATAATACTGTTGTATTATTACTGTGGCAAGGATGGAAAACGATTATGCATTTTAGAAATCGTGTCAGTGGCGGCGCAGCAATAATAAAAAAACTAAAAATATAGAAACAGCCCAAACTTCGTTTTTAGGCGTTTTAGGGGTTCCATGATCATTTTCTACTGTTTTGGGTGGAGGTGAAATTGGGCTAGTTGGGGGGGGGGGGGGGTTACAAAATTAATTTTTTTTATTCATAATAGACCTGTGAAAGGAAGACCTAGCGGTATAACGCAGTTTTTTTGGTCGGGTGGGCGGCGATTTTCCTGGCGGAGATCCTACTATAAGGCCAGCAAGATGTGCATATTTGACACCTAGAATACTGCAAGGACTTGAGGCATGTTTAGTAAACTATAATAAATCTGTGATCTGTGATGAAATTCAACACATAGTAAATCATAGGGCAGGAAAATGTCAGTTGAACGCCAGAATGCAGGATTATACATGTATCATAAAACAGAATAACTTTACCACAGAGTTAACATCTCTAGAGGGAATGTAAACAACAAGATGCACAGGTCGCTGACCAGCCAACATGTAACGGAAATTTTGACAGCTTGAGGCCATTACCAGTGGCGTACGATTTTATATTAAAATTGGATGTTCATTAATAGATTCAATTATTACTGTGATGTTACAAACTGGTACAATAAGTTGTATTAGTATTTAGCTATACTTAGCTATAGAGAGTTACTCTTATTATAACTTGATTGCAAAAGTTGATAATTTATTATTACCATGAAGTGCTTTCCCCTATTTTACACTACTGAAAACCAAAACAAAACCTATACTAACCTATGATAAGTGGTGTTCACCGATTCGTCGCTATTGCAGCAAACTATGCACTTTTTATTTCGCCCCATGATGCAATTATGACAATATTGTTCATAAATAATTTAATTCACACAAATAGTCACAAAGTCACTCGAATATACACTAAAACAACAAAAATCTCAATATACGCAATAATCACAACTACAATGACAGCCACATGACAGCTTTAGGGGACGCCGATTGTAGGTTGCCAGATTTACGACATATTAGAAGTTATTGCGACATTCCGCTATGAAATTTACCATTTTTGAGATTTCGTTAAATCAATACAAATTATCTTCACGTAAATCAGTTACATAGCAAGTATATTTTAATGCATAGTTAAATACCCAGTTAAATACTTTGAGGAACATGTGTTCAAACTGTGACAACTGCCAGATTTTGAAGAAACTAGAAGGTCCTTAAGCGGACGAAGAAGAGTGGCAATAGCGCTACAGATGTTGGCTGGCCAATATTCAAATTAGGCTCCCTCTAGAGACGTTAACTCTGTGAACTTTACTTTGTGCAAAGTCCAGACCAGACACAGACCAGTAATCTTTCACATGGTTATATTTTACTATGTGCCAAACTATCTACATGTGTAGATGCTGGGCCATAATCTTTGAGCACATATTGGTATCTTATCAGTTGATAATAACAGTGGAAATACTCCCAATAGTATATCTACTCATTTTTACATGTTGGATTTTGTTATTATAATCTCAATAATTTGTCTGTCTTATGGATATAAATGTATAATATTATGTCACCCACTTAACACATACTTGCACTGTTTGCTAGTTTTGGTAATGTACTAATTTTTCCATGAAGCCGCCAAACCAACTTTGCATTTAAAAATAAATATATTTTCAAATCATTCTGCCGTTTTGGCAATGCGGCTAGCATAATTTCATTTTCAAAACCGAACGTGTAAACATATTGTTACAAGTCTTTAGTTTAATTGAGGTTTTGAATAAATTATATTTTTGTCATAAATGGAAAGATCATACATAAGTTTTATAACAAAACTGTTTTTGTTTTCTTTTTTTTCGCAATAATTCAAAAGTTATATCAAAATAAAAATGGGTTTTTGAATCGAGTACCGAAAACACGCCGACGGCTCCCGAACCCGTGTGACGTCACCATGGCGGTAAGGATGCTCCTTTGACCAACGACGTCCTACTCCGATACTAGATTCTAGATTTCCAGCCAATCGCGAAAATACGTACTGCTAAACTGGCAACTAGTGTATATTTGTTGCAACACAGCCGATGAATGAAGTTTGCAGCTCGTTTGAAGTTGAAGTCAGATTACAGATTCCAGTAAGTACCTAATCAAATATGTTTCGTTGAAAAGATCTCCTTAATCGAAGGATAGCCCAGTGGTTAGAGAGTCCGATAGTGGATCTCAGGGTCTTTGGATAGAAACCCAGGCCATCCAATTTTTTTTTATTTTTTTTTGTCAAAAAATTTATTGATGTGCTTTTTGCACTTGTTACGCACACTTTTTCTACGATCAACATAAATATGTGTTTGAATCAAATTTTGTTAGACATATTACTTGCACTGCACAGTGCTTGTTAAATTTTTATGAAAATTTAATATTGTTAAGCTTCATTGCCCAAAGTTAAATAAATAATAATACCAAGTGATAAACAGAATGTGGTTACGAGTTTGAGTTACTTTTTTTACATTAAAAAACTTAAAAATGAATGAATTGAATGGATGAAGGGATTTTGTTTTATTATCCAACTACATATTGCATTTAAATAAAAGATTAATGACGATTGTTATTGACGGACAAACTTCATTTCCACTGATTTTTTGAATTGTCCACCGCCTCCTGTACTTAGTTTTTGCACTGTGCAGTGCAAGTAATATGTCTAACAAAATTTGATTCGAACACATATTTATGTTGATCGTAGAAAAAATGTGCGTAACAAGTGCAAAAAGCACATCAATAAAATTTTTGATAAAAAAAAAGTTGGAAGGCCTGATGGGTTTCGATCCAAAGACCCTGAGATCCATTATCGGACTCTGTAACCACTGGGCCATCCTTCGATTGAGGAGATCTGTTCAACGAAACATATTTGATTAGGTACTTACTTACTGGAATCTGTAATCTGACTTCAATTTCAAACATTCAAAAACATATTTATTTCGATCGTAGACTTCGTATCCAGCTGCAAACTTCATTCATCGACTGTGTTGCAACAAATATACACTAGTTACCAGTTTAGCAGTTCGTATTTTCGCGATTGGCTGGGAATCTAGAATCTAGTATCGGAGTAGGACGTTGTTGGTCAAAGGAGCATCCTTACCGCCATCGTGACGTCACACGGGTTCGGGAGCCATTTTTATTTTGATATAACTTTTGAATTATTGCGAAAAGAAAGAAAACAAAATCAGTTTTGTGATAAAACTTATATATGATCTTTCCATTTATCACAAAAACAGTTTTTTTTTTCTTAATTCAAAACCTCAGTTGGGAAAGAAAACATTCGGCACTGTGCGTAGTGCAGAGAGCGCATTTCTCATTTCAGTTAGCGAATCAGTGACCATAAACAGCAGACATATTCAAATAAATTAATTCTACGTAGAAGTCTAGTTTCAAAAGACTTGAAATTAGTTTTCTGTCAATCATGTTTCCATAGCGCTTTGTGGTAAAACTTTTTAGATGAATAATGTCATTCCACAAAACCTTAACAATGAATTTGTGACGCCGGCGCCGATGATATTCCGATTTTTCTCTGCTTCGTTACCGAGTCCGTGGCCTACCTCAACCAGACTGTTCGCGATATGAACGTACAAACGGTTTTCTGAAAGTCATCGTGTTTATTCGTTAACGGATGATAATGGCATAATGACTAGTTCTATCGCGTACCACCAAATTGAAACGATCGTTTACCGCGTGGCCAATTTCGTAAAAAAGTGGCTGAGGCTCGCGGGAGGAAGAGCTAGGAAACGACCACGATGCAGTATAAGACGTCTCTGCCGTGCTTCGATCCCATGCTTGCGGATGATGCAGATGAGTAAGGGATCACTTTTTTTAGGAAATCTCTTCTAATACTCGGTAGTTATTTGATACACTTCAAGTGAACGCAATATTGTAATATCAAAAAAGCTTGATTCCGAGACAACACTTTGGTTTTGGACACTTAACCTACATGAAAGTCCATATCACTCATTTGCCTCGAACTATCTGTCTCTTGCTGCCTTTTTTGCCGCGTTGTTCAGTAACCAGTAACTACCTTATTTAATAATTACAAATCCCAGCTCCGTCAGCCTTCAGTTAGATGGATTATAGAAAAATAGGTGCCTACATACTTTTATGAAGAATAAATCTTTGATTTGCTGGATGCATGTTTGCTATATGCCTTCTTATAGAAAATGATTGTACATAAAATAAGGTTATATGCAGCTAAATAGCAAGCTTTGCCGTTCTGGATAGGTAATGCTCATGCACGCTTTGGAAATAGCTTGGCTAACAACTAAGTCGTGTGTTTAACTTTTGAAATGTAACAAAATGCTAGTTTTACCTCTTTTTGCTATAAAATGAAGATATATTGCATGTATTTATAATTATTATCGATAGGAAATTATTGTTTTATCCAAATAATGCAGTGAGTGAATTTCTTGTCATCATATCATTTGATACATCAAGAAACTAGTGATCAAATGTATCGCTTCTCTGGAATCTGACTGGTTGAGATTAGCAATTGCTAAACTTTTTGTTAAACAAGAAAATGCAATTCGATTGTATATATATGTATATGTCATTTTTCGCATTTTTGAGGTCAACTTCAAGAGAAATCAATAATTTTCAGAGTACTTTGACAGATGAACGTTTCTTGATCTAATATTAATTCATGCGAGAATACCGATAATTTTTTGGAGTATTTTACCACTAATTGGGGTGCTTTAATTTCGTTGAAATTTGTGGTGTGATGTGCTGATCGGATATCGTTGGTAATTTTGCCATATTTTCGAAAACTGGGTCGTCGGTCGCGGAGAACTTATAGAAATACTAAAAAAGTCTTGAAGAGATTTTGAAGATGTTGATGAGATGATCAGTTTTCTTGGGGCTGTCCTAGCTCACCGCTTATGAGTTTGAAAAATGACCAAAGCACTTCAAAGCGACTGAAAGCAGTGTAGTAACGCTCTAATCATTTTTTATGTTTTACTTTTTTTTATTAAAGTTTTGACATCACTGCTACGACTGCATCGATTTCAAAAAATGTAAGGCTTTCGTTTCTCCATAAAAATTCTATTAAAATTCAGTGACGGTTAAAGTTACTGAAAATTAGTAGGTAGTAAATACAACATAGACGTTTTATTTCTTGAACGTTCCAAATATATTTTGATTCTCTCCCACATAATCTGCAGGAATTAGATATCATCTTTTTGATGATAATAACCGTGAAATGTTTCCTGGGTTCCCAGGCACGTATCCAGGATTTGGTTTCGGGGGGGGGGGGGGGTCCAGATTATGGGTTCACTTGGTTGAACTTTCGGGGGGGGGCTCCAGATTAGATTTGCCACCTTAAATTTGCGGGGGGGATTTTGTGCGGACTTGTGGATTCCATTTTTTAGATGGCATTTTATAACGTTTCAGGGGGGGGGTCCGGACCCCTAAATACGTACCTGTGGGTTCCCCTTACAAAATATTGAAGTTCCATAGCCCATCGCTCGTAATTTTGGAAGATGGTCAAGGCACTCTAAAACACGTGAAAACATTGTAAACACGGTTTATTTTTGATGCTCTTATTTTTTGATCATCGTAGCCTCACTATTGCTTTGCTGTTCCACCATATTTCAATGGCCCTCTAATAAAAAAATGGAGTCAAGTTGATTGACTTAGTACTTCCCACACATTACGATGATACCAGTTTATTATTTTCCCATAGCATGAAGCTATAGTCTGAAATCATCGCCCAGTTGCCCGTTTGCCCGCAAAAAAACATCCAACACAAAAACTCTGGTAAATAGTTTCTTGCGTCTCCCTCCTTAGGAACTAGGACGCCACAGTTTTTATTCTGCATGCTTCAAGTGGACGATGCGAAACGCTCAGGAGCCTCCAAATCGTCTAAAAACGAAGTATGAGCTGTTTCTATATTTTTAGCTTTTTGATTATTGTTGCGCCACCACTGACACGATTTTCCAGAAACTGACGTGTTTTCCATTCTCGCTGCGATAGTAATTCCTGTGTCGAAATTCTATTAAAATCAATTCAATAGATTTCGCTTTACGCAATATACATAGAACGAAATTAAGCAACACTCGTATATATGTAAACATCACAAAATTCTAAGTCCCATGGTTTCTGTAATACGCAAGCCAATGTTCAGATGAACTTAAAAAAAGAATATGCCGCTAGGTATTTTTTCCATAGGTCGATGGACACACTATTATGAATACAACAAATTTTTCAGTTTTACAACCCCCCAACCACCCCAAATGCACCCCTACCCAAAAAAAGTAGAAAATGATCAGAAACCCCTAAAACGCCTAAAAACAAAGTTTGAACTGTTTTTATATTTTTGATTTTTTTATTATTGCTGGGCCGCCACTGACACGATTTTTCCAAAACATACGCGTTTTCCATCCTCGCCGCGGTAGTAATACTGTGTCAAAATGTCATTAAAATCCATTCAATCATTTTCGCGTTGAGCGATCTAAAACAATACTCGTATGTATACATCACAAATTCCAAGTCCCTTGGTTTCTTTAATAAGCAAGGCAATGTTCGGATGGACCTAAAAAAGTGTATTATGCCGCTAGGTTTTTCATTCAAAGGTCAATGGACAGCCCATTATGAATACAACAACTTTTTTCAGTTTATAACCCCCCACCCCCCAACCACCCCAAATTCACCCCCACCCAACAATGATCAGGAACTCCTGAAGTTTGAGGAATATCTATTTTTTTTTTGTTTTTTGCTAATTACTCCGCCGCCAATGCACCGATTTTCAAAATTTTAGCAACATTACCTAAAGGACCCCATCATATCGCTACCCAAATTTCATCACAATCCATGCAGCGGTTACTGAGATTACGAGGCTAGAAATACGCGACAGACAGACAGACAGACCAACAGACAGACCGATGGAAACGAGTGATGTGGATTTTCGTTATGTAGACATCATCGAACGCCGAAAAAGTGGATTCTCAAAATCGAAAATTTTCACGATCACAATACTCCCCTCACTTATCGTTGTAGGCAATAAAATAAAAAAATAGATAATATTTACGCATTTTCTGTCCTGGAAGACAAGGGTAACTCGATTACAAACATACAGAACGTCTAAAAAGAAATATGTACCTATATATAACAAAAATGTTTTGTACTGCAGCATTGCTAATAAATCAATGACGCTGCAGAATATATAAACCTGTTTCCATGAATCATAGTTTGGTACATTCATTAGTTTTGTTAATTTTCATTGACGTGACGTAGAATAAGATTAAAAAAAGAAAGTTGAACGTGTCCTCGGTAATGACATTTTATAGTCAAAAACAAAAATTCTAGAATTAACATGGTCATGAACAAGAGAACAAATCTTTCACTTGTAATGCTACAGACCGGTTAGAAAGTATTGAAATTAACTTGAGATTTTCATTTTACTTACCATATGCACAGGCGGACTAAGGATCGCAAAAAAATCGAATGAGGTAATACGTTTTTGGACGTTTTAAAACATTACTTCAAACAAAATTATATCACTATTTCCTCGGTTAGGTTATATATCATTTGTCTAGACAGAGAGATGAGTACAAACTTATCTGGTGTAATTAAATTTTTAGTAAGTTACTAGGGCAAGGACGCAAAGGCTTTATATTTCTTCAAAATCCTTCCAGTGGTGTTGGAGCAACCATCACAAAATGATAATTTTTCGACCCATATTTAACTTGGATGCTCTGATTTCAGTTAAAGAGTTTTAATACTCTTGAAAATAGATCCAGTGGCGGCAAAGAAATAGGGTACTTGTAGTGATCGTAATTTTGGATTAAGGATATGTTTAGACGAAAGAAAAACGTATTCAAAGGATGTCTATAATAAAACTTCCACTCTTGAAGCTGTTCAGTTGAAGAAATTTGTAATTTTAATTTACGGATATTTAAAATTTTTCCACGTTACTGAAAACGGGTGCTGACGTCACAAGGCAGTACAATAATTGACATTATCAAACCCATCTCTAACTATAAATGACAACTCCAAAAAGCACAAAACAACATGCTGTTCTGTGACACAGAACTTAAGTTTTGTTTACGCCAATCATGCGTCAATCTTCCATTTTGATTTGTGATTTGGACTTGCTTGTTGACGCCAAAGTCACAGCATAGTGAACAACCAGCACAATAACTCAGGTTGGCGGAAATTACACGCGCATCCCCACTTTTGGATGATTTTTTGTAGGGATGCTACTTCTGCACTAATATCGAGTATTTTTGTCATCGATACTTTTGAGGCATTCGAAGCTGGTATCGATACTTTTGTATCGGTATCGAAAATAATTATATAATTATTGAGGGATGTAATCAATTGCACAAAATGCTCTGTACGAACCAAACGCGCCTATTTGGCTAAAAAATATCGAGTTGGTACCGGTATCGATATTTTCATTTTCGCATCTCTACCCAAACTTCATATCCGTAAATTCTGTGGGAACCATTTTTATATAGGAAATCCTCAGCGATATTATGCTGGTTGTTTACTATGCTGTGCCAAAGCCATCAAGTGTCGTAACCAAAATTATCGACCAAAAAGTGTTTATAATACCTCAAATCTCATCACTATAATGTCTTGTGACGTCAGAGGTCATTTTCGCGCCGGTGCCGTTTTCACTAGTTCAAATTTATTTTTGGAATGAGTCTCACAAGCAACTTAAAAAATCAAAAACTTCTATTTTATGATGTTTAATAGGTTATAATGAATCTTTAAAGCAATATTTTTTTTTGGTCGCAAGGACCCTATTATCGAAAAAAACGAGAACAGGAAAACGAGAAGCGACAGCCGGCGCGGCGGCGTATTTGATCTTCCTTTGATGTCGCAGATGCCATTTTCGATTACCTTGAATCGAGCCTTGAATGCTCTCGTTTGACATTGAAACAGCTAATCATGCTGCTGACAATTGTAGTACTGGAGCTTGTCATGACAGGAAACAAACACGCGAGACTAAAAAAATTTTCGCGGCTGCCACCATACAATAAGCAACTGACTGAAGAACAGAATTGAGTTTTTGAATTAAGAAAAAAAGTACTTTTTTGTGATAAATGGAAAGATCATATATCAGTTTTATAACAAAACTGTTTTTGTCCTCTTTTTTTCGCAATAATTCAAAAGTCATATCAAAATAAAAATGGGTTTTTGAATCGGGTACCGAAAACACGCCGACGCCGATGGCTCCCGAACCCGTGTGACGTCACCATGGCGGTAAGGATGCTCCTTTGACCAACGACGTCCTACTCCGATACTAGATTCTAGATTCCCAGCCAATAGCAAAAATACGTAGTGCTAAACTGGTAACTAGTGTATATTTGTTGCAACACAGCCGATGAATGAAGTTTGCAGCTCGAGACGAAGTCTACGATTGAAATAAATGTTTTTGAATGTTTGAAGTTGAAGTCAGATTACAGATTCCAGTAAGTACCTAATCAAATATGTTTCGTTGAAAAGATCTCCTCAATCGAAGGATGGCCCAGTGGTTAGATAGTCCGATAGGGGATCTCAGGGTCTTTGGATCGAAACCCAGGCCTTCCAACTTTTTTTTTATTTTTTTATCAAAAATTTTATTGATGCGCTTTTTGCACTTGTTACGCACATTTTTTCTACGATCAACATTATGTGTCTGAATCAAATTTTGTTAGACATATTACTTGCACTGCACAGTGCAAAAACTGAGTACAGGAGGCGGTGGACAATTAAAAAAATCAGTGGAAATGTGGTTTGTCCGTCAATATCAATCGCCATTAATTTTTTTTTAAATGTAATAGTTGGTTAATAAAACAAGATCCCTTCATCCATTCGATTCATTCAAGTTTTTTAATGTAAAAAGAAGTAACTCAAACTCGTAATCACATTCTGTTTATCACTTGGTATTATTATTTATTTAACTTTGGGCAATGAAGCTTAACAATATTAAATTTTCATAAAAATTTAACAAGCACTGTGCAGTGCAACTAATATGTCTAACAAAATTTGATTCAAACACATATTTATGTTGATCGTAGAAAAAATGTGCGTAACAATGCGTCCAAAAAGCACATCAATAAATTTTTTGATAAAAAAAAATACAAAAAAAGTTGGAAGGCCTGGGTTTTGATCCAAATACCCTGAGATCCACTATCGGACTCTCTAACCACTGGGTCATCCTTCGATTGAGGAGATCTTTTCAACGAAACATATTTGATTAGGTACTTACTTACTGGAATCTAAAATCTGACTTCAACTTCAAACATTCACTTTTCTCAAAATGGCTACCTTGTAACCTTGTAACCTATCGAGAAACGTTATTCTATCCATTGCTGAATTTAAACGGTGGTACCTATATTATATAGGGGGGGGGGGGGGGGTATAAAAATGATTTTTTGGTGATGATTCCCCGCAACCATCACTACGTCGCCTGTGATCGTATCTTTGGTTTATGAATAGGCATGTATTTTCACTGAAAAGAAAAGCTTGTAGAGTTGAGTTTAATCTTGAAATTTATTGGCAAATAATGTCCATTCAGTGGAATCGATGATTAAGTTTCTAATGCGCAAAGGTGATAACCTCGGTCTTTTATTTATCCCATTTATATGTATAATATGTTTTGTTTTGATAGCAATGGACGTTTGTTTACATAATATCTAAAATTTGTTAGTTATTTCAATTCAACAACTCAATACAATTTCAATTTCAACAACTTGTATGGAAGACTTCGATTGCTAACTTTGACGATGTTGTGGTAAGTTGTTCTATTTATAGTAGCTCTGTGTTTTATTTCTTCCAAAGAAGTAGTGTAGTCGCATTCATATTCAATATAATATTATATAGTCTTGAGAGAGCGTAACACTGCCGAAAAATTATACAGGGTGGGTCAATAGTGTTTGGACGGAGGATTGTGGGCTTACTAAAACTAATTTCAAAAATCTGTCACCTTATGGTAGAGGGTCTTGAGGACTATAACCTTAAAATATTTTCACTTAAATTTTAACATCTATACAGGGTGATTCGTACCAAACTTACATTTTTTGATAGAACCCCCTATGTATTATTGCATATTTGAATTCCTTGATGAATTTTAGTGTGACTTTATGTATCATATATGGAACTTTAAACGAACCGTTTAGGCGCAAATCAAATTTTTTGTATAAGTAGGTACCAGAAAAAAATTTGAATAGGTCTCGCAGCGATTATAACGTAGAAGGCCGTAACTTTGCGGTGCAACTAAGCATGAAATGTGTCAGCTTAGGTCAGACGCTGAAATTTGGATTCTTTTTGTACTTGGAGAAATCAGTAGATTAATTAAAGAAATTTTAATCACAGGTAACGTGATTATTTCAAATGGGAATACCTATTTTTTTATACCATCAAATGGAAAATCTGATAATCTTTCCAACAATTTAGGATTGTCCATATTATTCTTTTTAAGTTTTCATTTTCTTTTAAATTTTCAGTCAAATCGGTGTTTTTCATTTTTCCAACCTATAAGCAACCTAGTAGGCCATGAAAAATAAACAAAAACCTGTTTAGATGGAAGAAACCAACTAACTTAGTAGAACGATGCAAACAGAGTAATGAGGCAAGGTTATAAAAATTCCTTACAACATATCAGCTCTAACCTTCTTGGTTTAACAGGTGATAAAATGGCCGTTACTTTGTGAAATGTGTTAAATTTTTTTGGAAAAATTATGACGATTATTATAGCTGCATTAAGAAGTCGTTTGCACTCAATACAATTGCTGTTTTTAAATTGGCAAACCTCAACGTTAAAGCCCTGAAGATGGCAATAAGCATTGCTGAAAGCTTGGCTGATAGCACCAGAGTCTCCTCCATGCTGTGACCCAGTCTCTTTTTTCAAAATTTTGGCCACAGCCCCAAGATTTTCTCATCTAGATTATATTTTAAGTATTGCGTCTGTTCACTTGGTCTGTTTTTCTGAATATAATTTATTTGTTACAGGACAATTATGGACGAAGATGACTGTTACTCAAGTAGCAGTCATAGTTCTAGTACCAAGAAGGATCCGAGGAGTCAAGGTCAAGCATCATGTTATAATAGCGTGGACATCGGTGACATGAGTTTTATGATGTTAGACTACCTCAAAGAGGCAATGAAGGTAAATCTTCACTGCATGCGACAATTAAATAATTGAATAACAAAAACTTTAAAAGGGTTGATACACGTACGAGCAAGTACGCGTACTTATGGCTCGATGACCTTTTTCGCCTGTGTGTCACCGTAAGTACGCGTACTTTAAAACCGTCGCGTAAACCGCCGGCGATCCAACTGGTTTGAAATCTTGCTCGTAGCTTGTCTCGGCTCGTACTGCGAGCCGCGAGCCACCACTTTGTTTCGGCAGGCCATCGATGCGCAACGCTTGTTGTGTTTGGCGTTTGTTAAGTTTTGTTTATGTAGGAAAATTATCAAAATGAGTGATTTCAGCTTCACGTGTGTCACCGTCGTCGAGCCGAGTAAGTTCGTAAACTTAAAAACCGCGTACTTAAAGTTCGTACGTGTGTCACCCACTTAAGAGCTCAGCTACCTTATTTTAACAGTGAATAAAGGGGTTTATTTTTTATGTACCTACATATGTGTTATTTAGGCAACACTGTCTGTAGTAGTTGTACCTCCGTTCTGAGAAATGGATCATTTTACTCCTGAATAAATCTGTCAAATCTTAAAAACTATTATCAAAACGAGGGCTGTGTTGTAGAATTTGTGCGGAAAGTGTCACGGGTTTTTGGTGCTATTCTCCTACGTGTCTATACGTACATTCGATATATTTATTACTAATTTGTTGCTCAAATTGTGCCTGAAAGCCCAAGAATCTCAACTTTGAGGAGAATATGGCGCCAAATTTAAATCTGACGTAGCGTTATTGCTTGTCTTCTACAACATGAATGATTTAAGACTTTATTATATAAAGGGTCAGTTATTGGATAATGGATAAAAATTAAAGTAGTAAATAAAGCAGAAGTTTTCTTTCTACCTGAAGCTTTGGGGATATATGTGGAAGATTATTGTGGCTAAAATATAATATATTTCGTGAACAAATTTCAAAGGAAAAGAAAATAGTGAAATTTAACATCTTATAAAAAATTATAGAAAAATAAAAAAAAATGATTTGTCCCCACCCTAAAAGTAAAAAAAAACTTTGGTCCCTTGAGGTTACTGTATCAAAAGTAAATGTGTATTATACCTACCACTGTGTTCTAGAAGAAGTCACAAAATGTCTCTAATAATACAAATGTAGTATATACGAAAGCTAGACCCAGTTCTGAAAAAATTGCACCAAATTTCCCTTATATTAGATATTATTATTAAAAAAAAAAAAAAAAAAAAAAAAAAAAAAAAAAAAAAAAAAAAAAAAAAAAAGACGAATAAAGACCTATTATTATTATTATTATTATTATATATCAATGTAAAAAAATGGAATGACTCAGGAAAAAAAATCTTCCATTTGAATTAAACACGTGCGACAAAAATTACGGTACTCAAAATAAATTTAATTTCAACCCACACCAGCTTCATTTTCTGGGTTCAGTACTGGTCAGCTAATGCTAATAAGGACGAAATTTTGGGTAAAGGACTTTCTAGACTTTTCTACGCATAGCATAAAAGTAGAAAACATTTTTAAAAACACTTTAACGTATGTTGCAAAAGTTTTGAGAATTTTTTTCAAAACTCGGGAGGTAGTTTCACCGTTGGAAACAATTCAGAAATCGTTACCATGGTAATCAGTCAACATGTAAATGTAACAATAAAACCATTTTGGTTATGATATATATGTTGTCAAAATGTCGTACAAATTAGATATTCGGAAGATAGTTCGCCTATGTCAAGATCAAAATATTCCTGTTGTCACAATTTATCGAGCGATCCGTGAATGCGAAGAAGGTATTCCTTGTATAAATTTACCAAAAAGTGGACGTCCAAGAGCGTTACATGCTGCTGCAGTTCAAAGAATGGTCAACAGGAGTGAACATCGAGTTGGAACTTCAACACGAAAACTTGGACGCATTTTTCAGGTCAATGATAGCACAATTTGTAGAGAAATGAAGAGAAATAACTTAATATTCCGAAAAAGAAGAAAATGTCCAAAGTATTACCCAAATCAGTTAGAAATAATTCCTCAATGCTGTCGCAATTTACGTCGTACTCATTTTGCTGGCAACATAAAACTTATTCTTGACTATGAAAGGTGTTTCACATTTTCGAACTCAGAAATCAAAGGTAATGATGGTTTTTATACAAGAGACTTTAAGGCCTGTCCAGACAATGTACAATTTAAATGAAAAGAAAAGTTTGAAAACAAAGTGTTAGAGTGGTGCGGCTATATCAGACAACGGTATTTCACAGCCGTACGTTGGACGAGTTAGGGCCGAAGCGGTTACCGCAGAAGTCCATACTCAAAGATGTTTGCCTAAACTACTCAATTTTATTGATACCCACGATGCTAATGACAGTATAATGTTTTGGCCAGATCTGGCTTCAAGTCGTTATGCTTTGCGTACGAGAAACTGACGAGAACAACACGGAATACCTTTTGTACCACGAAACGACAACCCTTCTAATCTTCCTTAAGCAAGACCTATCGAAACTTTTTGGGGCTCAACTGAGTGCCAAAGTTTATAACAATATGGCTGGGAAGCTCAAAACGAACAGTAGTTAAGAAGAAGAATAATGCTAAAGAACAGAGAAATTGATTCAGAATCTGTCCAAAACTAATGAGGAACATTAACAGGAAATTGCGAGCCGTGTAAGATCATGGTCCACTAGCAGTACTTTAATGTTTATATTAAGAAATATTGTTATTTTTTGCAGTTCTTGTTACAGTTCATATATAATTATTATTTTTTAAATTTTTTGAAAAACTTCTCAAAATTTTTGCAACTTACGTTATTATAAATTGCTGAATACAGAAAATGGAAGCACCACGAAAACAGAGAAATTCTTCCAAAACAGCACACCTTTTCTGCAAACCTCACACAGAACTGTCAATGTCAATCTCGATAGTCATTACAAATGCGCATGCGGAACTGAGGGTTGGAAAGTTGCACCACAGCATAATAAATACTAGCACAATAACTCAAGTTGGCGGAAATTACACGCGCATCCCCACTTTTGGAGGGTTTTTTATAGGGATGCGCTAACGATACTTCGATACTTCTGCACTAATATCGAGTATTTTTTCAACGATACTTTTTGAGGCATTCCAAGCTGGAATTGATACTTTTGTATCGGTATCGAAAATAATTATATAATTATTGAGGGGTGTAATCAGTTGCACAAAATGCTCTGTACGAACCTCAGAGTAACAACTGAACATAGAGGTAGGTAGTAAACAAACCACTTCAGCATGGCGTGCTCAAAGCCATCATCTTTTGACACTTCAGACCCAAACAATGCCAACTAACCTGAAAACTCTTCCAATGCAACCCATGTTACAAACACTGCTCTGCACTGTCCCATCTCGAAAAACTGTTAAACTACACTCGAATATAGCACAGCATGTCCGTAAAGCTTCACTATAGTTACCAACAAATAGCGAATTCGATTTTACTGACCAAGCATAAAAGACGCATAAACAAAACAAACGTTTGACAGTCGGAGTTTACTGTAACCAAATCGCAGGAAAATTACATAGGCGTTGCCAACTCCTCAAAATTTATGTAAGACAGAATTTGCGTTTATGATGAAGAAACATGCAGTAACGCAGTAGAGGTCAACATATCTATTGATTTTGCTGTAATCATTTCTGAACCATCAAAATACCGTCTTTTTTAACGTAGAATGGAATATTTCTGGATACTGTACAATTAAGACGATTGTAAACAATTATGATTGCCGTATCTGGTGGTCGATATGACAACGTAAGAAAAGATGTTGGCCTATTAGAATTAGTTGTTTACTACCTCTATGTTCAGTTGTTACTCTGAGGTACGAACCAAACGCGTCTATTTGGCTAAAAAATATCGAGTTGGTCATCATCATCATAGTCACAATGTCTTAACAGACATGTTGTGAACTCGTAAAATGCATTTACTCATTTTACGAGTTTCTCTTGGGATATCTTTAAGATTTTTAATGCAGTAGTTTCTCGTTTGCTTTCTGCATCCTCATGCCGTTGACCAGATGGTATCTATTGGTTCATCCGCCTTTAGGGGCAATTTCTCACCCCAAGGACAAGAAGGTGTCCTAACTCTTCTTAACTCGTCCACCCAAAGCTGTTGGTTGAGAAGAGGTTACTGCTTATACCGACAGTAGTTTCGGTTCCACTTGGTACCGGTATCGATATTTTCATTTTCGCATCTCTACCCAAACTTCACAGCCGTAAAATCATCCATAAATCATCCCAAGGTCAAATTTTGTGGGAACCATTTTTATATAGGAAATCCTCAGAGATATTATGCTGGTTGTTTATTATGCTGTGGCTCTTACATGAAGCGATATATTTGTTTCAGTCGATGGACATGATGCGCGGCCACCAGATGCTCACCGACGTCGTACTGGAAGTGGGCAACGAGTTGTTCCATGCGCACCGCGTCGTCCTAGCCGCTGCGAGCCCCTACTTCAAAGCGATGTTCACAGGTGGACTTAAAGAGACTGACATGAACAGAGTTAAATTGCAAGGTGTCTCACCGACGGCTATGGCAAGACTGATCAGATTTATGTACACTGGAAAAATACGGGTGACAGAGAATACCGTGTGCCAGCTTCTACCTGCCGCTACCATGTTACAAGTACGTGATTTGTTACTTTGTCAAAGGTCCCATATAAACCTGATATAATAGACTTTATGTCTAGTTTTTTTAACCTTGGATTTCGATTGACGGATCAATACGTATAAACAAAAAACAAATCGGTGTTTTTCGATTTTCCTGCGTGCAAGCCACCTAGCAGGCCATGAAAAATAAACAAAAGCCCGTTAATATGGAAGAAACCAACTAACTTAGTAGACAGATGCAAACGAACTGTAGTAGCGAGGCAAGATCATGAAAATTCCCTACAACACATTAGGTCTAACCGGATACAACAGCGGCAAAATATCTAATGTCAATGAGTAGCTGGGGATGACAGAAGTGTTTGTTTTTCACAGCCTATTAGCTATTGAGGTCTACTAGAGCTTGACAACTTTCCAACACTGTTAAAAATTTTAAAACAGAAGGAAAACTACCAGCGATTTTTGCTTATAGTCTAACATGTTTAGAATGACATTTCACATTTAATGTGTTAAAAAAATTGATCATTTCCGTTTAGTTAAGTCAAAAGTGAAGATATCTCTAACTGGAGCATTTTGAACATCTACTGAAATAATTGCTAAAATTTTTTAATTACGCTAGGTTGTAATTGTGTTTATTTCATGTAGTTTTCTACAAACTAAATTATGTTTTACAATTCAGACAGACTGCAACTCAAGTTTCAGTTTCCGCGATTTTGCTAATAAGTAGAAGTCCCTATTGAAGAATTTGAAGGGTTCCAGTTCAGAGGTATAATTACTTTTGGCTTACAAAAATGGCTACTTTTTTATAGGATTAAATGTGAAAATTTATTCAGAAGACATAGATATTCTGCTGGCAGCAATAATCCCTAGTAGTTTTCCTTCAATTAAATATTTTCTTGCTGACTTTGGAAATTGGATAATAGCTAGTAGGCTGTGAAAAATGAGCGTTCTTGTTATCGCTATTGTTTCTGGTTAGAGCTAATATGTTGTAAGAAATTTTCATAATCTTGCCTCGTTACCCTAGTTAGTTTGCATCTTTCTACTAAGTTAGTTCGTTTCTTCCATATTAACGGGCTTTTGTTTATTTTTCATGGCCTGCTAGGTTGCTTGCACGCAGGAAAATCGAAAAACACTGATTTGATTGAAAATTTGAAATAAAATGAAAACCAAAAAAGATTGATATGGAGAATGCTATATCGTTAGAAAGGTAATCAAATTTTACATTTGGTTCTTTAAACCAAAATAGGTATTCCCATTTGAAAAAATCAAGTTATCTGTGATTGAAGTTTCCTTAATTGATCTACTGATTTCTCCAAGTACAAAAAGAATCCAAATTTTGCCGTCTGACTTAAGGTGACGCATTTCATGCTTATTCGTACCGCAAAGTCACGGCCTTCTAAGTTTTATAATCGCTGCGATATTCATTTTTTTCTGATACCTATTTGTCCCAAAAATGGTGAGTTGTGCCTGAACGGTTTGTTTAAAGTTCCATGTATGATACACAAAGTCACACTAGAATTGACCAAGGAATCCAAATATGCAATAATATACAGGGGGTTCCATTCAAAAAAATGTAAGGTTGATATGAATCACCCTGTGTAAACGTCAAAATTTAAGTGAAAATATTTTTGCGTTATAGCCTTCAACGGTCCCTTCCATGATCAAGTGAAAGATTTTTGAAATATTTCTTAGTAAGCCCACAATCTTCCGTCCACGCACTATTGGCCCACCCTGTATAAGTGTTAAAGTATGGACTCCATTAAATTGTTTCTTTGAGAAGTCATTGCATTCAGCAATATGCAGTCAACCAAAATATCTTCTCTCATTTGAATGATCATTATAATACATTCGAAAATATTTAAGCAGCATTGTATTGCTGTTTTTGAAATTACTTTCTACAGTTTCTACACTGTTAAACATATGGAAAGGATGCTATTTCGTGGTTTCTTCGTGTTTTGTTTAAAAATGCATACTTTTGTTACGTTACGCATCCGCAACTGAAATGTGTGGGTTTTAGTTTACTTTTTTTTCTATCACGTTTTACCTACAAATACCTGATCTGTCGTTCACCACCAATCTTTTCCTGGCAACCTGGTAGGTGCCTCTCGCTGCCTGCGATAAAATAAGATTTTTTTTATATAACAGTAGACCGCGCAGGCAGAGCCTAAATACCAGGGTACCGAGGCTGCTGTGAAAGGGTTATGTTAGGGGAAGTTTGTTAACGCGAGATTTGAATGGGCCAATACCCGCAGGCCCAATAAATACATCTTCTGGCAATCCATTCCAAGCCTTGGACACCCTGGGAATAAATGTGCAGTTGTACCGCTCAGTTCTTGATGTATGAAGAACGACCGTCTTAGGATGAGATACAGCGGTCGCACGGGTACGTCTGATAGGAGTGAGCGGCGGAACGATAGAGGATAGCTCAGAGGAGCAGATTCCGCTAGAATATCGGTAGAAGAGTGTGAGGTCACCAACAACACGCCGGTGAGAAAGTGACTGAAGGTGGCGCGTTAAGGCCGGATCGCCAATTAGTCGAATTGCCCTTCTCTGAACGGCACCTAGTATAGACAGGGTAGTAGGAGCAGCAACTCTCCAGACATGAGAGCAATTCTCCAGGCCAGGTCTTATCTGGGCTTTATATAGCGCGAGGAGGTTACATGGTGAGAAATACTTTCTGGCTCTAAATAGGTACCCAAGCTTTTTACCAGCAGCTGTTGCAATTGACGTGTTCGTGCCAGATCAGATTTTCTGTAATGTTGACTCCTAACAGCTTGAATGAGTGACTCCTTGGCAGAGCCTGGTTGTTCATCAGAACCTGGTGTTGGCTTGGGCACTTCTTGTTTGATAGCGTACAATACTGGGTCTTGGAGGCATTAAATTTAACCATATTCTTAAGCCCCCAAGCGGTAACGGTATCGAGATCCTTTGAAAGTGAAGCTGCCTATTGATAACTCGTATATTTTTAGGTTCAAAATGTGATTCAAGCTTGTTGCGACTTCCTAGAAAGACAGCTGGACCCATCTAACGCGATCGGCATAGCCAGCTTTGCAGAACAACACGGATGCATAGAATTGTGTAAGAAAGCCAATCAATATATTGAACGCCATTTTTGTCAGGTTCTAATCCCACGTTTTATGTCCGATACTTACTCCTACTCACCTTTTCACATTTCAGATCTGTCAAGAAGAGGAATTTCTGCAGCTGAGCACCATGCAACTGATCAGTCTGATAAAGAAGGACGAGTTGAATGTTCAGGATGAAAAAGAGGTTTACAATGCGGTGTTGAAATGGGTGCGTTACGATGAGGATAATAGGCATACAAAGATGGAGTGTATCCTGAGTGCTGTTAGATGTCAGTTTCTGCCGCCCAAATTTCTCAATGATCAAATGACTAATTGTGAAGTGATCAAAAAGACTCCCGCTTGCAAGGAGTATTTAGCTAGGATATTTAAGGTAATGCGCAACACACATTATTATACTTACAAGTTAAATGAAAGCTTTTACAATACTGCATTTCATCCCCCTAAAGGCTCCGACACACAACAATAACACAACGAACAATCTACTATTACTAATTATTATTATTTTATTGAGACTCTTTGCTAGTTAACAACTATAACATTTTGATGCTGGATGTCTTATCTTATATGTTCTGATTTCAGGACCTTACATTACACATAAGAACAGTAGTTAAAGAGAGATGTCCAAACATTCCAAGAGTGATATACATAGCAGGAGGTTATTATAGGCAATCTTTAGATATATTAGAAGGTTACAATGTAGATGAAAAAGTGTGGACCAAGTTGGATAGACTGACTGTACCTAGATCTGGATTAGGAGGTGCCTTTTTAAAGGTGAGATTCACGACAGCCTTGCTCGTTCTTCAAAAGGTTGATCAACTTGACCTATTGCACAAATGTAATTTTTTTTACAACTGAGCAGACCGCGCAGGCAGAGCCTAAATACCAGAGTACCTCGATTGCTGTGAAAGGGTTATGTTAGGGGAAGTTTGTTAACGCGAGATTTGAATGGGCCAACACCCGCAGGCCCAATAAATACATCTTCTGGCAGTCCATTCCAAGCCTTGGACACCCTGGGAATAAATGTGCGGTTGTACCGCTCAGTTCTTGATGTATGAACGACCGTCTTAGGATGAGATGCAGCGGTCGCACGGGTACATCTGATAGGAGCAGTGAGCGGCGGAACGATAGAGGATAGCTCAGAGGAGCAGAGTCTGTTGGAATATCGGTAGAAGAGTGAGAGGTCACCAACAACACGCCGGTGAGAAAGTGACTGAAAGTGGCGCGTTAAGGCCGGATCGCCAATTAGTCGAATTGCCCTTCTCTGGACGGCATCTAGTATAGACAGAGTAGTAGGGGCAGCAGCTCCCCAGACATGGGAGCAATACTCCAGGCCAGGTCTTATCTGGGCTTTATATAGCGTGAGGAGGTTACATGGTGAGAAATACTTTCTGGCTCTGAACAGGTACCCAAGCTTTTTACCAGCAGCTGTTGCAATTGACGCGACGTGTTCGTGCCAGATCAGATTTTCTGTAATGTTGACTCCTAACAGCTTGAATGAGTGACTCCTTGGCAGAGCCTGGTTGTTCATTAGAACCTGGTGTTGGCTTGGGCACTTCTTGTTTGATTGCGTACAATACTGGGTCTTGGAGGCATTAAATTTAACCATATTCTTAAGCTCCCAAGCGGTAATGGTATCGAGATCCTTTGAAAGTGAAGCTGCCACTGCCAGTCTTCTGCGTTCCAGCTCTACCACAGAGATCGGTCTATACCTCAGGATGCCTGCATGCAGCGTACTGTCATCCGCAAAACTGTGGATTGGGTTTGTAGTGCTAGAGAGTAGATCATTAATATGAAGCAGAAACAATGTCGGAGCCAATACCGATCCCTGCGGAACCCCGGCATTAATGCTATGGAAAGAAGAGGAAAAGCCGTCTACCTCGACAGAGATTTTCCGACCTGAGAGGAAGTCTGCGAGCCAACCGCAAAGCTTAACAGGGAGCCGATAAGACGGGAGCTTGTTTAGGGGAGCTGCATGCCACAGTTGATCGAATGCCTTTGAAATATCGAGAGCAACGACGTGAGCCTCGCCAAATGACTGGATGAGTTTGCTCCACACATGTGTGACGTAAGCCAGGAGATCTCCAGTTGATCTTTGGTTGCAAGGAAATGTGATTGACGGCAGCAAAAGGATGTTTTTTATTGAAAGTCTTTCATCAGCGGGACAATATTTAATTTTTCACATCTGAAAAATATTTGCAGGGTACATTTTATGCAGTAGGGGGCAGAAACAATAGTCCAGGTAATAGTTACGACTCCGACTGGGTGGACAAGTACAATCCAATAAAGGATCATTGGCGGCCTTGCAGTCCTATGTCGGTACCCCGAAATAGGGTTGGTGTAGCTGTTATGGACGGACTGTTGTATGCGGTTGGAGGAAGTGAAGGATCGAAATATCACAGCAGTGTTGAATGGTAAGATATAATTTAATGCCTTCGGGGGTGTTTAGCTGATTTCATATAATAGCGTCTAGTTTGGTAATTAGTAAATTCTTGTCATAGGGTACTTGCTAGAGGGCGTGAAATCGCCTCGGGAATATACATAGCGTAAAGAAAACCATATCAAGAAGCAGTAGGAAACAAAAAACATGATTTTACTGACGGCCAAAAAAAAAGATATATAGGATATATTCAAATTTTTCCACGTGACTTAAAACAAGGGCTGACGTCACAGGTATCTTATCGATATCGACAATCGATACTGCTACAGCGCAGGTCAGTGAGATTCAACTGCGCATTCGACTAGAGATGATCTGAATTCTTTAACAATGCGACTCAATTTATTGATACTTAAACATATTTGAAACAGGCAATTAACCCACTAGCATTTTCGTTGTAATACATTTTTATATCTGACAGGTATCACAGTTCATCCTGTTTGTGACCGAGATTCGCAACTAATCCCTACAAAGTGAGTTAGTAATCTAGCCTAACTTTTATTCTTTTGACTTTTGTACTTTTGTGTGTGACTATGTTTTTTGGTTATAATGATCAATGTCAAAATGTTAGGTTAGCACTGGCTATCGATATCGAATATCAATACTTTACATCCCATCACTTTACGATATTATACTGACGTCAGAGGTTGTTTGCGCGGGATTTTCCGGCATTTGAAATAATTTTTGGAATATCTCTCACAGCCGATTCCAAAAAACCAAACAAGTAATTTTGTCATGTTTACTAGGCTCTAAGGAACGCGTAAATGACATAATTTTTTTTCTACAAGTACCCTATTGTATTCCTATTTAACAAGTCGGGTATACATGCTAGGATGTTGCTAACCTGGAATATGCGAAGATATTTTGGTACATAACGATACTCGTGCTGTAACTTCTTTCAATGATAGGATTTATTACACAACAAAACGAGATTTGAAAGCCTTATCTTAAATGTAGAAATTAATTTTTGAAAGATTGGTGTTTTACGATCCAAAGATATGCGACTGAATTTTGTGTTTGGTTGAGTAAAACAACAACTGAAATTTTTTGAACGATTAGATTGTTTGAGTAGCATATAGAATTTAAAGACGGTAAGAATCAGTGTTGAAGATGCACCTTCTCTTTGTCAACTACAATCTGCGCGAACTGTCACAAAATTGCAAAAATTAACAACTTGGACAATGTTAATTTGACTTACGGTTCCCTTAAAAAGTTATTTATGGAAATTTAGAGTACTTGAAGGTCGCGGCAGATGGATTCCAGAAGTAATGACCTGACCAATTGAGTGACAATTTATCAGCAGTAGAAAAGGCAGCTACAACGTAATCCACAGAGTGATCCTTTTTGTTATGTCTATATCAATATTTGATTAGCCATAATTCAGAGGCTTGCAATGAGCATAACAGGTGCCACGAGGACAACACCCACTGCTGCCCTGGAGGTACTCTTGGGCTTGTCGCCTCTGCATCTCTGGATAAAAAGAGAGGCAATATCGGCCTGCCTGAGAATGCGTGATTGGAGAACGTGGGTAGCACGAGAGAACCATTAGTTGGCCACACCAGAATAGAGCGATTCGCGGAGAGTAATATCCCGATATCATCATTCAGGGTGGAAAAAGCCAAAGACATCTTAAACTTAGATAATGGATTCTCACTAGTCATCCCGGAAAGAGACGACTGGATGAGAGGGAAAGTCAAGTTTCCGCCCAATAGTCTGGTATGCTTCACTGACGGATCGCTCTTAAAGGAGTCAGGATCCGGGGGAGCGGGCTTTTGTCTGGTGGGTAAAGAAGTGCGGCGGAGTTTCGCGCTGGGAACCTGCACGACTGTCTTCCAGGCGGAAGTGTATGCGATATTGATGGCGGCATACTCGACGGAAGTCGAAAAGTGTTCTGAAGAGAGCATATATATATATGCTCTGACAGCCAATCAGCTCTGAAAGCGGTGGCAGCTCCGAGAGCCAGATCAGCTCTTGCTCAAAAATGCTCTGCCGCCCTTCAGATGTTAGCAAGCCATAAGAAGGTGACCCTGCTGTGGGTCCCCGAACATATTGGTATACCGGGTAACGAGAGAGCGGACCGATTAGCTAGGATAGGGGCCAGCAGCCCCTGCATCGGCCCAGAACCTATGCTGGGAATTAGCAGACGCCAGGTCAATGTGGCTCTGGACAACTGGGCATACAAGGAACTGGCGAAAGCCTGGTTAGAGAGAGACGACTGCAGGCAAGCCAATAGATTCATAGCAGGCCCTGATAGGGGCCGAACGCTATAGCTTTTGGATAAAAGCAGAGAGACGCTCAACCTTCTGGTGGGGGGTTCTCACTGGCCATTGCCGGCTGAATAGACATTTGTCACTCATGAGAGTGGTAGGGGACCCCATTTGCTCCAGATGCTGGGAGGAGGACGAGACAGCGTTCCACTTCCTGGGCAGATGTGCAAAGTATCGCAACCTTAGGGTTCAGATATTCGGCACGACGGAGTTTGGGGAGGAGCCACTATATTCAGCGAAATGGTCGGACATACTGACTTTCGTCAGGAGGTCTGGTAGGTTCGACAAGGAGCTTCCTAGGGTGTAGAATTTTAGTGTTTTCAGTGATTGGTTCAGTGGGGTTGGCAAAAAGGGCCAAAGGTGGCCTACTTGCCTGGCTTCGCCTCCCCATCACTACTACTACTATTGATTAACCATAAATTCAAAGAAAGGCTGCACACATAGTGAGCATCAAAATTTTATACAAAATATAATTGTTTATTAAATTCACTATTGTCATTGGCTAATCGCCATAAGTGGTAATCACACGTTCGAATATGTCAACATTACTTGCACAATGTTGATAGTTTATTTCTGGTTATGTTGATTCAAGTTATGATCCAGAAGCGGACAAGTGGACGATGATCAAGCCGATGCATTTCAAAAGACTAGCTGTCGGTGTAGGCGTGGTTAACAGACTGTTGTATGCTATCGGTGGCTATGATGGTATCGAGAGGCATAGTAGCGTCGAGTGCTACCATCCTGAGAACAACGAATGGACGATGGTGTCCCCGATGCATGAACCAAGAAGTGGGGCAGGTAATGATTATTTATATATCGTATAGCCGCACCTGTTTAAAATTTGTTTTCATCGTATTGTTGAGTTTTTTGTTTTTAATTTTAGGCCCTGTGACAACACTCTTCATACGCGAACATAATATTACGTGGTAGAGCATTCGATTTTGAACAATTTTTGTGAAAAAACGTTTTTTGCAACTTGGCTTGGCCGCTATCCTCTGCATACGCTTAAGGGGCCTGGATACACACATTTATACATACGTATTTGCCATGTAAAACACGGACTCACAATTTCTTAAGACCTTAATGAATGACAACTATTCATTCGATTTTCTCAAAAAAGTTTTTTAATGTGCAAAAAACTCACAATCCAAAATGATACATTCTGTAAATGCCTGTAATTTAACAACCAAACACGATATCAAAAAAAGGCTAAATAGTTGCACAAGGGCAAACTTTCTTCTTCAATTTGCTCTTTGAGTCATTACTATAAGTTTAAAGGTAACGACAGGAGCTTGGAAATGCGAAATTCACTTTTATGGTGACCTTTGGACCTTTTGACCTTAACTTTGGATTTTTGGACTTATCTCCCCTTATCTTAGACACACACGCTGGAGAAAGGGAACAGGCAGCCACGCCTCCTCGCTAACACGGGAATACACAGATCTGTCATGTTTGATTCCAATTCCTTTCCATACATTATCCATGGGTTTGAAAACATCAGCATAACATTATAAGCTCTTATTGTATAACAAAATAGTGCATTTTGTTACTCTCTGCATCATTTTAATAACAATAACACACAACACAATAACAATAACACATACCTACAACAGTTAGGCCTGGACGAAAGGTTACACAACTTATTTCAAAAGTCTGTAATCCTGAAGACCTGTAATATTGTACGATCCTTCCTAAATTTAGATCAGTAATAGTTCAGGTGTTGACTTGGCTCAGCCCGTCAACATTTGTTGTTACCGCAGTCATGCGAGAACTTGGAAAATCAGGATAATAATAATATGTCTTTATTTCCCTCAATACAAAATACAGGGTGTGTCTTGCCGATGCCGAAATTGGATAATTGATTCTGTGACACGGTATCCTGATATATTTCATCATATAAGGCCTCCCAACGTTATCTTAGATTACGCTGCTCTGATGAGGTCCAACTAGTCCGAAACGTGTATATAAGCAGAAAATCATACATATATTATGCTCTGACAGACAGTTCTGAAAGTGGTGGCAGCTCCGAAGGCTACATCAGCTCTAGCGCAGGAATGCTCTGCTACTCTTCAGACACTAGCACGTCAAATGAATGTTACCCTGTCAGTGTGTCCCCGGACATATTAGCGAACCGTGCAAAGAGATAACGGACCGAATATATAAATGTTCATCTATTTAGTAAGTGTGGTGTGTGTCTGTGTGTGCTATTTACAATAGCCTGCATCGATTCAATAATATGCATTTTTCTCGAAAACGGTTAGCCCTATCGAAATGTACCAAGAGACCATTTTTACGCAGAAATCTCTGAAATACCATATTCTAGAATCAAAATGTCAACAAAATCACCATTTAGAAAATGGGGTTATTTTTACCCTTAACTCCTCTCGTATGATACGCCTTTGATTAAAATTATGAAATTCTGAATTCAGAATCAGATTCAGCGTCAAAAGTTTACCCATCGTACCTAATTTCGTAATTTTGTTATGAATGGTTTTCAGAATATCGAGGGAAAACCGTTCTCAGGGTGCTCCATGCAAAGGAGCCCCTTAGGAAGCATCTCCGGACCCATGTTCATATAACATATTCTTTCCATTTTTTGGAGTACTATTCGTGGTTAAAGTTTGTTAACATACTTAATTAACACCCTGTATTTTAAACAGACTACCTTTAATGATGGCCAATTAATGTAATTTATCAACTAATTGCTTGATACGTTATCATTTAACGTATTTTTCAGAGAGAGTTATTGTTATTCTTACTTGCAGGGGTAGCAGCAGTTAATCAATACATCTATGTAGTTGGAGGATATGATGGTAAGAAGCAGTTGAATACCGTGGAAAGATACGATACAGAAAAGGATCTATGGGAATACGTCACTCCTATGCGTGTGTCTCGAAGTGCATTAAGTGTAACGGTATTGGACTGTAAAATATATGCGATGGGTAAGGATCATTAGCTCATATTTGTAACAAATACATAAATTGTATATTTGGGAATAGAACCCATATTCTCATGTTCTCCATATGGCCAATGAGTTTCGTAATGCAACGCTATAGGAACGTGATGAAATAATCGAATTGTTTGTACCGCTAGTTGTCCTAGAATTAAGGCCTCGTGATACTTTCATATACATTGTAAAGTGTGCTGAATCATAGATACAACTGCAGTATATGTTTGAGAAGTTACTTTCTATACGTAAGGTCATTTTGTATTAAAAGAAAAAGTGTGTAAATTTTCAGGAGTGTACCGAGTGTTACAATTTTTTTTGCAACTTAAGCGCCTTCTGACGGCTCTACTTAATCCCCACTTTCTTTAATATCTCCGTTTGTGCTGCAAATTACTAAAGCTGTATCTCATCGATTATTTAGCGAAAAAATTGCATGTTTAACCCGCTACCAGTCCACGACCAAACCTCCGAAAGCGCTGTAGTAATTTTCTGGAAGGTCGTTTTATCAAATGCACTACGAAAACATCCAGGGTGGTCTGGGGGGGGGGGGGGGTCCAATCATTTCTCAATCCTACATGCTACTTTGTGCAAGGCTATGTCAGTGGATATACCCGGTGTATAAACATGTGTGCAAAGGCGAAGTCCCTGAATCTGGGGGGCTTAAGTCCCTGGATGTGGGGGGCTTAAGTCCCAGCCCTAGATATAATAAACTTTTCATTTTTGGGGGGCTAAGCCCCCCCGAGCCCCCACCTAACTACGCCTATGCATGTGTGGTAGGGTGCAGATAATTATCCTGTAGCTCATCTCTTATATATCTGTCCAAAGTTTTGCCTGCATCGATTCAATAATTTGCATTTTTCTCGAAAACGGTTGGTCCTATCGATATGTACCAAGAGACCATTTTTACGTAGAAATCTCTGAAATAGCATATTCTAAAATCAAAATGTCAAAAAAATTACCATTTAGAAAATGGGGTTATTTTTACCCTTAACTCCTCCCCTATGATACGCCTCTGATTAAAATTATGAAATTCTGAATTCAGAATCAGATTCAGCTTCAAAAGTTTACCCATCGTACCTAATTTCGTAATTTTATTATGAATGGTTTCGAGAATATCGAGGGAAAACCGTCTTCAGGGTGCCCCATGCAAAGGAGCGTAGCTCCCTTAGGAAGCATTTCCGGACCCATGTTCATATGACATTTTCTTTCTATGTTTCGGAGTACTATTCGTGGTTAAAGTTTGTTAACATAATTAATTAACACCCTGTATTGTGTGTTCTTTACTTCGTAAGAGCAGTTTGTTTTAGTCATGTTCAAAGTTCTTGTGCCTCTTGTTGTCTATATCATGCTTGCTAAAGTTGTTTCATATTTATTTTCAATTGTTTTCGTAAGAATATCGCACGAGGAAGTACCACCTCAATCCATCAAATGCCACCATTATGTCTGATCACGGAAATTTTATTTCCAGGTGGTTACGACGGATCCAACTTTCTAACCGACGTCGAAATTTACGATCCAGCTGCTGACAAATGGGAGGATGGAGTATCTCTGACATCTGGCAGATCGGGCCATGCCAGCGCCGTGTGTTACCAACCTCCTTGTGATAAAATGTGTACCGTCTCCCCTTCCGTCTCCGTAGACTGTTCCACATCCAAACATCCGTAACTAGCAGATAGAATATCTTCGGTCCGTATTCATAGTCGTTTCTCAAGTAGTGAGTAATACCACCGTACATTAACAAAGACAAGTAGGGTCACTCGCCGTGCTGACTTTGATGCGAGTCTCACAAATGCGAGCCGCCTCGAATTCAGAGGGGTTCCCTTCGTGCGACCTCGTTTACTGTGCTTACAGGGAATCCGACTGTGCGATAATTGTCGACGTCAACGGTCGACGTTCACTTTACTTATACGGGGGTCAATAGAAATTAATTCTATAGTATAGATAGAATATAATTTATTATTCAATAAACCATTCAACACAATAACTGCAGATGCAGCTACTGGGGTGGCAAATAGCTCAAGGAGTATTATAGATCATGTTTTGTCAGATAGATGTAGTAATTTGAAATGTACGATTCAAGTAATAAAGTAACAGTAACAGTCTGATCATTCATAATTTGTTGTCAATAACCTTAGGTATAAACATAAAAGTACTTGCGACAAAATATAGAAAAGGAGTAAACAGAATAGATAAAAAAAAGTCATCTCAAAATTTGAAAAGAATATTCAAATTACAGAAGTTCAATCATTTCAGGAATTAATCGACTTAATCACTTCTTGTAAAAAATATTCGGAATTCAAAAAGACGTATAAGATACGTGAAGATGACTGGATAAATCAAGAAATTCTCGAAATGATTGAGTCAAAATTTATAAACAAAAAGTTAAAGAACCGGGAAATACGAATTTGGAAAATGAATTTAAAAAACTTAAGAATCAAGTCAATAATAAAATTAAAGTATTAAAAACAGATATTTTGGGAATGGGAATAAGTAGGCACAAATATAAAAAAACAATGGGGCCATATACAGAGCATGTCGCCGGCATTTTTTTTTTGTGAAATACGCGCAAAACGCTCAATAACACACAAAAACTACTTATTTAGGCACCCCGGTAGATCCGACCGATTGTATCCCGTGCACCGTGTCGCGTGTTAGGTGGTGTTAGGTGGACTGACCCTGTAAACCACAGCTGTTAGCGTTCGGCTACTGCTCGAGATCACCGGGCGCCAGAATGAGCCAGCTTGCGTAGTATCCGAGAGTAGAGCTGGAAAGGCAACATTGGGGGCGGAGCTTAGAGTGACCCTACTTGTCTTTGTTAATGTACAATACTCAAGGAACTCTCAAGTGTGGCTTTACTTGTGTATCTGTTTCCCAAACAACATCTACCAGAGGGCGGGGGTTCAATCAGCGACGTTGTCATATTTCAAATATAATTCAATTTCAAATCATTTGGTTCATAGAAAAATCGGAAAAATGATGCTTACCGGCTGGAATCGAACCAGCATCTGCGGCATTCTAGGCCGACGCGATACCATCTACACCACCCTCAAGTATTAAGGAACCCTTAAGCATAGACCACAGAGTTAACATCTCTAGAGGGAGCCTAATTTGAATATTGGTCAGCCAACATCTATAGTGCTATTGCCACTCTTCTTCGTCCGCTTAAGGACCTTTCAGTTTCTTCAAAATCTGGCAGTTTCCGCAGTTTGAACACGTTCCTCAAAGTATTTAACTGGGTATTTAAGTATACATTCCAATATACTTGCAATGTAACTGATTTACATGAAGATAATTTGTATTCATTTAACGAAATCTCAAAAATGGTAAATTTCATAGCGGAATGTCGCAATAACTTCTAATATGTCGTAAATCTGGCAAGCTGCAATCGGCGTCCCCTAAAGCTGTCATGTGGCTGTCATTGTAGTTGTGGTTATTGTGTATGCTGAGATTTTTGTTGTTTTAGTGTATATTTGAGTGACTTTGTGACTATTTGTGGTGTGAATTAAATTATTTATGAACAACATTGTCATAATTGCATGATGGGACGAAATAAAAAGTGCATAGTTTGCTGCAATAGCGACGAATCGGTGAACACCACTTATCATAGGTTAGTATAGGTTTTGTTTTGGTTTTCAGTAGCGTAAAATATGGGGAAGCACTTCATGGTAATAATAAATTATCAACTGTTACAATCAAATTATAATAAGAGTAACTGTCTAAGTATAGTTAAATACTAATAATAATTGTACCAGTTTGTAACATCACAGTAAAAATTGAATATATTAACGAACATCCAATTTTAATATAAAGTCGTACGCCACTGGTAATGCCCTCAAGCTGTCAACATTTCCGTTACATGTTGGCTGGTCAGCGACCTGTGCATTTTGTTGTTTACATTCCCTCTAGAGATGTTAACTCTGTAGCATAGACTATGAATACGACCTTAAGACAGACGTGTTATGCGCACTTTACTGAGACTCATAAAAATATAATGGACCTATAACTCATGAGAGGATTCTATCGAAGCACTCTGGCGCAAATAGAGAAGACATTGACAATGAAAAACATCCGTGCCATTAGGTCTGAAGCGTAGCTGAGTAAATGACTACATAATTAGATATAGCCTAGCAGGAAAACACGTTCGACCTTGCAAACATTTGGGAATTGATGAAACTTTGGATCTAGTCACTTTTCAATACATGCTGATTTTGACACTGTCTCGCGAAGTGTTTGATACATGATCACTTTCAGTCGATAAAAATGTAATAGCATATTTTCTAAGGACTAATATCAAAAATTCAAAAATCCCGCAATAAAATTTTGTGGTCGCCTTCAAGGTAAAACTGATTGTGTTTTACATCTGTGAATAAAACCATGCATTTTGTGACAGCATGCAGTGCGGCCAACACTGTTGCTGTCATATGATTTCGCGGTTTTCGCAAGATTATTTAATTCGCATTTTTTTGTGGCCTTTTGACTGTAAAACTTAATTTGATTGCGAATTTTTACTTAAAAAATGTTTAATAATATACAGAAACGGGTATGCAACATGCATGAAATGCATCATATGATTTTTAAGGTTGACACTACCGAATTTTACGTCGAACTTGACCACAGATTAGAACATGTTCTAAATCAGTGAAGAAATCCAAGTCCAAGAAGAAATCAATTGACTTATTTGACGTCAAATTCCTGTTTTACACTAACTTACCAATTTTGACCACGAACTGAATTCACGAATTAAAACCATAGATATATTGTTGATGTAAGGTTTTCGTTTGGAGGTTTGTATTGTAATGAAAATCTCTAAAATTCAATTCACCTCGGAAACTATTAGTAATTGGACATGGTTGGACTATTTTATAGCTCACCACCTCTACTATCATCTCCCTAAATATCTGTATCAAATAACCAATCACCCTGTATAATAATTTCGCACAAATATAGAAAACGTAAAAAGTGCAATAAATACTACTTCCGTCGAGTTATCTTTACTGCCATCAAAAATACGGTTTTACAAGCTACCACAGCATAATAGACAACCAGCATAATATCTCTGAGGATTTCCTATATAAAAATGGATTTATGGATGATTTTACGGCTGTGAAGTTTGGGTAAAGATGCGAAAATGAAAATATCGATACCGGTACCAACTCGATATTTTTTAGCCAAATAGGAATAGGAGCGTTTGGTTCGTACAGAGCATTTTGTGCAACTGGTTACACCCCTCAGTAATTATATAATTATTTTCGATACCGATACAAAAGTATCGATACCAGATTGGAATGCCTCAAAAAGTATCGATGACAAAAATACTCGATATTAGTGCAGAAGTATCGAAGTACCGTTACCATCCCTACAAAAAAATCATCCAAAAGTGGGGATGCGCGTCTAATTTCCGCCAACTTGAGTTATTGTGCTGGTTGTTTATTATGCTGTGCAAGCTACTACGATTCCTAATTTCTGCCCTTCAACCTTCGACGTGCTTGTCATCTTGAAGGTGGCTATAGAGGTCATGTCTGGTATTATAACGCATAGCTTGTGTTGGGGAATAAAATATCATTTTTTAAGGAAGACAGACATGCATTAATTAGTTTTAACATGGCCGACTCTACACTAGGCCTGAGCCTTAGATGTGGCAACGTGGCTTAGCTGTCAAATAGGGGTCCGGTTACCGTAAATTGTTTTATAGTTTCAGAATAATAATTATTACATTTTATATGTAGTAAGAGTTCATCTCGGTTGATAAATTAAGAAAAATGCTTTTTAGAACTACTACTACTACTACTACTAATACCACTTACATCTGATGTCTGGTTCATCGTAGTCAAACACTGCAAAATAAAAATAAACGCAACCTGTTTCCTGCTGCCACTTCCACGTAAATGAACACTTACTTTGTAAATTTTCACTTGAGCTAGAAAAATCAGGTCACTTGAAACCATTCTTGCTGGGCTTGAATCCCTTTCACTATCAAATCTTTTCGTAGGTATGCCCAGTTGCATGCCCAGATGAGTTCTATTAACTGTCTTTTTCTGTGATATTTGCGAGGTCCAGAAAACATTGTAGGTACCACATTGTACTTTAAAATAGGTCTTATCCTTTGGAATGTTTGTAAATTATTGTCTTTATTCTTATAAATATAACCAGCCCTTACGAGGAATACCGTTCACCCACTTCTGTTTATGTCCTTCATTGGAAGCACAATTGCTAGTGCAACCTGGTACTACACACTTTGCAGGCATCTTTTTATCTTTATAGTTTCGTTTGTGCAGGTAAATAATTAGATACACATTAAAAACCACCTTCCAATCTTCTTTTTTGCTCTGGAAGATTACACTAATGACTTAACAACAAATAGAAGTTCGGCCCCCGATTCAGTGTTGCCGTATTTCAATGCTCCGGCCTAGTGAGTAGAGTCGGCCATGGTTTTAATTATGGTCGTAATATAAAATATAATTTTTTGAAATCTAAATGTGTCAACAAGAATACATCCAATTTGCTAGGTGGTACGTAGATGCGCATGCATTAACAAGATGCGTATACCAGAAAATTCTACAGTTTGTTTGATCAACTTCATTTGATCAAAAAGACGTCAAACTGAAAAAATTATATTTCTCATTAATGTATATCACCGCTGTGAAAAATATTATCTTTCAGATCGATTAAATAAATAAATTGTTTCAAAACTTGATATCCGCACCACTTGATTTTTGTTGTTGTATCTTCCTAGATCCAAAGTTTCGTCCAGTGCACAATTTTTGCACCGTTTTGGGCAAAAATTTGTTCGACTACCGGGCTAATAACTACCTGTGATACGATAACTTTCCAATTTTACCCCAAATTTAACACCCGTTACATCCATGTCCCACCATAATTTGAGATCCCAGGTCTAACAAAAAAGACTTTTCCCTGGTATGATACAAGTAGTTGAGAAAATGATCAATAACTGTAAAAACTACACATCCATCATCCGTCATTTGTTGTGGACACATATATAATTTCCCTAGATGGACTATGGAAAATCAGTTGTGTTTCAGTATGTTATTTAGTTTATCTTATCTTAGACAGATAGTGGAACATACATTTAATTGTGTTTTAGTAATCAACTTTTAATATGACATTGTACTGCACATTTAAGGCACAAATTTCATTAACGACTTTAAATTTCGGCTTAACTGATAAATATATCAACAATTGATTGGAGACAAAACTTCCGTCTGTGAAAATATCTATGTTCGTTTGCTTTCCTCCAAGTTCAAAGTCTATTAACTAAAAATGAGGCGATCAAGGTGGTGTTCTGAGGCGTGGATAAAAAATAGAATCTAAGGGCCGATTTTATCAACATGCATATTTAACAAAGAATTTAACAAAGCTTTTCTATTGGATGTTATTTAGCAAAAGCATGTTTGTTATAGATCTTCTTATAGAAGTATTCACAGGTGCATTGTACATCAAATAGGGTTATACCATTGATTAAAGTTACTTTAATCAATGGTTATACTTAATTTTAATTATAAAATGGCAAGCTTTGGCGTTCTGGATAGGCAACCAGTAATGCACATATGTTTGGGAAGTAGCTGTAACCTCTGAAATGTAACAAAATGCTATTTTTACCTCTTTTTACTATAAAACAAAGATATATTGCAGGTATTCATAATTATTATCGATAGTAAATTATTGTTTTATCCAAATAATGCAATGAGTGAATTTCTTGTCATCATAGCATTTAATACAGCATGAAACCAGCGATCAAATGGAAATGGAATCTGATTGGTTGAAATTAGCAATTGCTAAACTTTTAATTAAACAAGAAAATGCAATTTTTCACAGATTTGGGATGGAAAATCAGACTGGAAAAGATGCTAGATGATTTACATTGCTCGATTGTATATAAATATGTCATTTTTGAGCTTTTTGAGGTCATCTTCAACAGAAATCAATAATTTTCAGAGTACTTTGACAGATGCATGTTCTTAAAAGGACTGCTCTGATTGGTCAGTCTTTGTTAAAATCTGCATGTTGATAAAATCGGGCCTAAATGTTTGATAATTGTTAAGAGTATTAATTGAAAGTTTGTTTTTGCTACATTGTATAAAAATTGTGTAAATATTGTATAACTTTTTTATCTCGCATACATATCTACTTTTAGCGATAATTGTACCATATATGTGGAATAAATATTTTTTTATAATAGCTGTTTTATTTTAAATGATTGTTGAATAAATTCATAGCACCTCTACCATTCTCAAAGAATATCTATATCTGAAATTATGGCAATGATCATAGTTCATAGTTTCACATATATTTATTTTCTCTATATACATAACAAATATTTATATAAAAATATAGTAACAAAAAAAACAGCTCACAGGGAAGTAAAATAGAAATGGTGTAAAATTTCGAGACTTTCTAATAATTGGAGGAGTCAGTAATTATGAAGGGGACACTAAAAAAGCAGTTGTTGTGGTAGAAAGGAAAGAGAATTTATAAATAGAGTACACATGGGGAAAAACGAAATTGGTCCAACATTGTTTTAACAGCAAAAAATGAAGGCAAATTGATTACCGGTGCCGAAATCTTACTTGTCTGCCTTGTGAAACAGCAGTTTTAAACAAATCTCATCGTGAATACAGCTACTGCAGTGTGAAGTAATACTGAAAAATAGCAAGGCAACATTTATTCAATGAAAAAATCATAATTATTTTAACAATCAATGCATTCGGTCCAACGTTTTGGCCCCATCTCACGCCGTTATTTTCGACTGAAAGCTTTTTACGTAGATTGTAAAGGTTTCATATTTTCAATAAGCTATTCTGAACGCAATTTCACATAAAGGTGTCCTTATCTTGCATAGGCTGTCCTTCATAGTTACTGACTCCACTCGGCAAGACCGATTTTGCTAGAAATAAATTCGTAGCATTGTTACACTCTCGAAGGTTCACACTTACAGTACGTTTAGAAATGATATTAGATATGTAATATTAGGGTACAGACCTTATGATTCCATATATTATAGCTCTCAATGAAATTTAGGGTCTTCATCGTTCACAAGGGCAATTTGATTTAGAAGTCTGTAAATCTGTAACTCATATGTAATAGGTTACCATTTATAAAATAGTTCTAAGGAATAAGTTATAAGTATGTTTCGGTGACACCTTTAGAACATCTTCGCTGTAGTCGCAGAGTCCTTCCTGTATTCCCTGAAACAGAAAAGTTCATTAGAAGTTGTCTTGGTCTTAATGATGGTAGATTTACATCATATTTTACATGGCATCCCCTTATTTATATCATACCTTAGATGATATGTTTTGTTTACATTTTCAACCTGGTTGAAAGTAAGGTTGGATTTATCTTGGCAGACACCTGTCGATCTGTCTTGTTCGACAGTGTTGACAGCAGTCAATTATGACTGATGACTGATAGATTTTCCGCCAATTGGAGAAAAAGGAGGGTTTTTTCTTCTCCTTGTTGGAATTTTTCTGGAAGCTGGTTTAACGCATTTTGCGGATTTATTTCTGGACAAATTAACCAACTGTGTAAGAACTTGTAGGTTATTAGCCTGTTGGCAACCAAATTTTGGGATTCTGAAATCTGCTGAGTTCTTTACACAAAGGAAATTCTTTAAGGCCACCTCACATCCAAGGTCAGTATATAACCTCTATACACCATGCTTTATAACAGGCTTAATGCCCTTTATTCTTCTCTATACACGCTTTTACTAATATTCTGGCGGCTTATTCATGTTTATTGTCTGCAGGCCTTTTTATTTCATACACTTAATTCTACCTCTGCTTGATACGCTGCATGGCTTCTTACCTCATCGCAGAGCTTGCCGTCTAGAGGCTACACCAGCATCATACCCTACTTGCTACCGTATTGCATGCCAGTCATCCCCCAGCTTGCATGAAACCCCTCACACCCTAGTTCATGCTTCGCACCCTAGTGCATGCTTCGCACCAACCATCACTCACCGTTCTAAGCCTGATGGACTCCAAGGAGTACTAGTGGAATCCAGGTGACATTAGTCCATAAGTTCTATTGATCAGACTACTCGCCCTCAGGACTATCTGAAACATACACATAGTTAAGATTTAAGTATAAGAATTATTTAAGCATTTCATTTACCTGGTAGTTAGCAATGTTTAGGTTGTTCCATGCGTTAGATGGGCCCCATCTCTAGTATCGTAGTCCACTCTGGATGTTTTAGTGGTAATGCGCTGTAAACGCTCTTCAGTAAGGGCTTTGGTGTTATGTTTATGATAAGCCTTTATAAGGATTAGAGACCAGGAACGAACTGTAGTGATCTTTACTATATAGGTAGGTGTGAACCCTCGATGGTAACAAATCATATAATTCATAATCATTCTCATCTCGCCTAAATTCCGGTAATATAGCATATTATTTTGACCTTTGAACATTTTGCTTTTGTGTTGGACACCCGCTAACCTTACTTTCTTGGCAAGTGACACAGAACAACAACCTAGGAACGTAGCAAACATCACAAATCAATTCTTTCGCAGAACAAAGCCCATTCAACAGATAGGATAGAACCCGCGATATCCGTAGGTGTTGCTCACTTCACGAGCGCCACCTGCGGGGTTGTCCGCAGTGCGGTAATTCAAAATTACTCATTGCGTGGCAAAAAAGTGGCGCCCAACGTGTTTATTTGTTGATGGGTAGCAAAAAAGTGGCGCCCAACGTGTTTATTTGTTGATGGGCAGCAAAAAAGTGGCGCCCAACGTGTTTATTTGTTGATGGGTAGCAAAAAAGTGGCGCCCAACGTATTTATTTGTTGATGGGTGGCAAAAAAGTAGCACCCAACGATTTTATTTGTTTAAGGGTAGGAGAAATCTGACACCCGTTTTTCTTTTATTTGTTGAAGGGTAGGAAAAAATTGGCGACCATTTTTTTTTACAGTTTGTTAGATGTTTCAACATAAATCTACCACCCAACAGATTCGTTGTGCTATGCATTTGTGACTTTTGGGTTATTAAAGGTGTCCATACACTCTTAGTATTTTGAGGTGATTAGGGTTGCAAGAAATAAGACAGTAACATAGATATATATATACACTTTATTTACAGGTATATTACATTTTTTTTACAGAGTAGCCATACGCTTCCGCATTTGTGCGAGATATTGCTTGATTTTGTTGGTAATTTTTCGCTGTTTTTTTTTCCTTATAGGAAGGGGTGGGGTTTGTATACATTGTTTCAATATGGAAGTTAACAGATTGCTAGGTGACGAGCTCACATATGAATTACAGATTAGGGGACTTCCCATAGGAAACACTGTAGGTGTTAAAAGAACCTTACTCTACGATGCAGTTCGAGCAGAGCGTTTAAATATAGCTCAACCCCCAAGGACATGTACTTTTCCTCCAGGTCCGGAATTACAGATTTGTGAGAGCAAGCTTGATGATCTTAAGAGGTCTATTGCTCATTTTGATCGCGATAACCGAGATAATGAATTTCGAAGGATTTCGAGTCGCTTAATTCACGTTTTGGAGAGGTTATCACGATTAGAGGTCACTCCAGACTTAGAAGCACGTAGGTCTTCGATGGTATCACACGCAACAGAGCTCATGGGTGAACTCAAATTGGTTTATCAGGACACGGTAGAAATAGATGCTGAAAGGTCTCAGACTCCCGAGCAAGAACACGCATCCTTATTGGACGCACCTATTGAACTATTACCAGAGGTTGTGCATCAGGTAGAACAACAAAATGCGGTGTCATTTGATCTGGTGGATATTCCAGCTTCAATTGATGAGTGTAGGAAAGGGTTTAGGGATTTGAATTTAAGAACTAAGGAGAACGCGAAGGAGAAAGGCACGTTGGTTGCTACTCAAGGACGACAGGTAAAGTGGCCTGATTACATGTCACAGGCTGCTTATTCCTCCGAGTCAGAGGGTAATGCAGGTTTCCTCCGACACACTCAAAGGGAAAGAGAGAATTCGAGTAATCTGTTTCCTCGTGTATATGTTCATCCGTCATATCCTCAGTCGGTTGGCGATGGACAAGTTGCCAATCCTGTTGCTAATAGCACCGTCGTTCTACCCAAAGAGCATAACTCTCCCTATCATACTTCCGCAACTGCACCGTCAGCCTATTCCTGCATTTCAAAATGTAACCCAGACATTTTCAGATGGAATGTTCGTTATAGTGGTCGTGGTAGTGTCACAGAGTTTCTTGAAAGGATAGAGGAACTAAGGGTTTCCAGAGGGGTTTCCAAGGAACGTTTGTTGCAGTCAGCTGCTGAGCTTTTTACGCAAGAAGCCTTGCTCTGGTACAGAACTTGTAGTTTTTCCTCGTGGGACGAACTGTGTACGCAACTAAGGCGCACATTTCAGCCCTTTGATTACGAATACTCCTTATGGGATGAAATTCGTCGTAGGACGCAAGGAGCGCAGGAGAGCGTCGTTAATTTTGTGGTGGTGATGAAGAGCCTGTTTCGCAAGTTGTCTCAACCTGTGGATGAACTTCAGATGATCAGCATCATCCAGCGTAACTTTTTACCCTATATACAGACTCAACTAGCCCTATATCCTTGTACTACGGTTTCACAGCTGATGGATGTAGCTAGGTCCATAGAGGAAGCTCAACTAAGAGCCCAAAAGTATCAGCCTCCTCCAACAAACATTCGAGGTCTTGTAGAGCCAGAACTTCGATATCGAAAGCCTGATGGAGTGCACTTTCATGCAAATACCAAGGCGATGGTTTCTTCTATACCTCCTTCCCCGCCTGTCTCTTCGACACATGTTGAAGCTGTAACAACTGGGTCTCAGTGTTGGAATTGTGGTTCTCGAGAGCATAAGTTTAAAAGATGCCCGGAGCCTCGAAGGACATTCTGCTTCAAGTGCGGAAAAGAGGATGTAACGTATCCCCGTTGTCCAAATTGTCAAAAAAATGGACAAAGGAGCCGGACGTAGGCTGTAGTCTGGAAACGCCTCCGCAAACAGCCATACTCGACTACGTAATCGCTCATGCGAAGGGAGACGAACGACCGTATCTCCAAATTCAGATTTTCGGTGTAAGCATTTTATCCTTATTAGATTCTGGGGCCAACCGTACTATTTTAGGGGGTCCAGGATGGAATCTATTGAAGCATGTGTGTAAGCTAGGAGCTTCTCGTGTAGAATCTTGTTTTGTGGCTAATGGTCAACCTTGTTTAGTTTTAGGTTCAATATGTGTTCCAGTGCAGTTATTAGATAAGGTTAAAGTTATGGAAATTTTAGTTATCCCCTCTCTACCTCATAAGTTAATCTTAGGAGTAGATTTCTGGAAACGTTGGAAAATTGTTCCAGATCTCTTTTCAGACGTTTGGTCTTTTCGGGTACCTCAGGTTGATGATGTCCATATTATGGGGATTTCAGATTTAGATCATTTAACTGAAGAACAGAGAAGTCAGTTGTTTGCAGTGGTGGACAAGGCTTTTGATCGTATGGGAACCAAGTTAGGTTGTACGGATCGAGTGCAGCATGTTATCAAAACCGAGTCACAGCCTATACGCCAAAGGTATTATCCGCTTTCTCCGGTTTTGCAGCGCCAAGTTAATGAAGAGCTTGACAAGTTACTTGCTGATGGTGTCGTTGAACCATCAAACTCTCCCTGGTCGTCTCCTATTATTCTCATTAAACAAGGCGAGAATAAGTATCGATTTGTGGTAGATTTCAGGAAGCTGAATCAAGTCACCACAAGAGACGCATATCCCTTACCTCTTGTCAACGCCATTCTAGATAAACTAAGAGACGCACATTTTCTCACTACCTTAGACATTAAGTCAGCCTACTTCCAAATTCCCTTATCGGAAGAGTCAAAACCCTTAACAGCTTTTGTCATCCCTGGTCGAGGTCTTTACCAGTTCACACGTATGCCTATGGGCCTTCACAATGCCCCAGCCACTTGGCAACGGTTTATTGACACGGTCCTAGGAATGGATCTAGCTGACAACGTATTTGTGTACTTAGACGACATCATCATATGTACGTCGACCTATGAAAAGCACTTAGAAATTCTTTCTAAGGTACTTGATCGGTTGGTTAGTGCTGGACTCACTCTCAACAAAGAGAAGTGCCATTTTTGTAAGCCCGAATTGCGTTATCTTGGATACATGGTAGGACCCGCGGGACTGACCGTAGATCCAGAAAAAATCAAGGCGATCCTCAATATTCAGCCTCCTAAGACGGTCAAAGAAGTACGTCAATTTATAGGGCTCACTTCTTACTATCGTAAGTTTGTGCCGGAGTACTCGACTCTGACAGCCCCTTTGTGCAATCTGCTTAGAAAGAATCAAAAATTTGAGTGGACCATGGACTGCGAAAATGCCTTCCTTCAACTCAAGGAACGGCTAGTTTCTGCTCCTGTTCTCAGTCGCCCTGATTTCACCAAGCCTTTTATCATCCAGTGCGATGCCAGCAATTATGGGTTAGGAGCATGTTTAACTCAACTTGATGATGAAGGGAATGAAGTGGTGATAGCATATTTAAGTCGATCATTGAATAAAAATGAAAGACGATATTCTACGACAGAAAAGGAAGCTCTTTCCGTACTTCATGCCATCGAAAAGTTCCGACCATATGTCGAAGGCACTCATTTTGTTGTAGTGACGGACCACTACAGCTTAAAATGGCTAAATAATATAAAAGACCCTGTAGGTCGAATCGCAAGGTGGGCGGTTCATCTGCAGCAGTATAGCTTTGACGTTGTTCATCGGAAAGGAAAAAACCATTTGGTCCCAGATGCACTTTCTAGAGCGGTGCCTATGGTTGATCTTGTTGATGAACGAACGACTACTCCCGATTTAGGTGCGAATACATCAGATAGGTGGTATCTGGCAATGGTAGATAAAGTACAACAGAATCCTGTACTTTACCCATTGTGGAGACTTGAAGGATCGAAGCTGTTCAAACGTTCAAATCGTCGTTACCCAGATCTCTTTGACGATCAAGAGATGTGGCTGGAAGTCATTCCTAAGGAGCATAGGATGGAGATTATAAAATCCAACCATGATCCTCCAACATGTGGGCATTTGGGAATATACAAGACCCATGCTCGAATTGCCGAAAAATATTACTGGCCCAAGTCACTCGCCGATGTTTCGAGGTATGTAAACCGGTGTTCGGTATGTCTTCAGACGAAACCGGAACAAAAGCCTCCTATCGGTCAATTGCTGAGTGCTTCTCCCACATTATCTAGGCCCTGGCAGATGTTGTATATTGACACTGTCGGACCTTTGCCACGTTCGAGCCACGGATATTGTTATATTCTATCTGTGCTAGATGGATTCTCGAAGTTTGTGCTATTCTATCCTCTTCGTAGAGCCACAGCCGAATGTATTTCCAGAACTTTGGAAGAACATGTCTTCATGATATTTGGAGTTCCTGCGAAAACTCTTACCGATAATGGTAAGGAGTTCAAGAACAAGACCTTTTCACGACTCATGGACAAATATCACATTAAGCATTCTTTTACAGCTAACTACCACCCCCAAGCTAATGCGGTTGAACGATGCCACAGAGTATTGAAAACAGCGCTCACCGCGTATGTTCACGACAAAAATCGTGACTGGGCTAAGCTATTACCCCAGGTTGGTGCAGCAATGCGATCGTCCAAGCACGAGTCGATTGATCTAACCCCGAACTTCATCATTTTTGGGAGAGAAGTTCTCTTTCATGGAGACGACCAACGCCAGCTAAACGCTTCAGATTTTGATCCGCTAAAGCGCCATAATGCTTTACAAGTTGTATTCAAGGATGTCCAAGTTTGCCTCCGCCAAGCCTATGAGAGGAGTCGACGTCGCTATAACCTGCGTCACAGACCGGATGTTTTCCAACTGGACCAACAGGTCTGGAAGAGGAACTACCTCCTGTCTGATGCAGCTAAAGGTCGCACGTCTAAGCTGTGTCTGAAGTATGATGGTCCATACAAAATTGCCAGAATTGTCTCCCCCTGGACATACGAACTTACCGACGATCAAGGGCGAACCAAAGGTATATGGTCTGCTCATGATCTTAAGGCTCATCCCCCTGATGACCCAACGACAGCAGATTAGTTAAAAATTTTTTTGTATAGTTTTTCTCATTTAGTTTAATAAATTTTGATAGAGAGTTTTTCTCATAGAGATAAAAACTCTTCCCTGGAAAGGAGGGTGTTGTTACACTCTCGAAGGTTCACACTTACAGTACGTTTAGAAATGATATTAGATATGTAATATTAGGGTACAGACCTTATGATTCCATATATTATAGCTCTCAATGAAATTTAGGGTCTTCATCGTTCACAAGGGCAATTTGATTTAGAAGTCTGTAAATCTGTAACTCATATGTAATAGGTTACCATTTATAAAATAGTTCTAAGGAATAAGTTATAAGTATGTTTCGGTGACACCTTTAGAACATCTTCGCTGTAGTCGCAGAGTCCTTCCTGTATTCCCTGAAACAGAAAAGTTCATTAGAAGTTGTCTTGGTCTTAATGATGGTAGATTTACATCATATTTTACATGGCATCCCCTTATTTATATCATACCTTAGATGATATGTTTTGTTTACATTTTCAACCTGGTTGAAAGTAAGGTTGGATTTATCTTGGCAGACACCTGTCGATCTGTCTTGTTCGACAGTGTTGACAGCAGTCAATTATGACTGATGACTGATAGATTTTCCGCCAATTGGAGAAAAAGGAGGGTTTTTTCTTCTCCTTGTTGGAATTTTTCTGGAAGCTGGTTTAACGCATTTTGCGGATTTATTTCTGGACAAATTAACCAACTGTGTAAGAACTTGTAGGTTATTAGCCTGTTGGCAACCAAATTTTGGGATTCTGAAATCTGCTGAGTTCTTTACACAAAGGAAATTCTTTAAGGCCACCTCACATCCAAGGTCAGTATATAACCTCTATACACCATGCTTTATAACAGGCTTAATGCCCTTTATTCTTCTCTAGACACGCTTTTACTAATATTCTGGCGGCTTATACATGTTTATTGTCTGCAGGCCTTTTTATTTCATACACTTAATTCTACCTCTGCTTGATACGCTGCATGGCTTCTTACCTCATCGCAGAGCTTGCCGTCTAGAGGCTACACCAGCATCATACCCTACTTGCTACCGTATTGCATGCCAGTCATCCCCCAGCTTGCATGAAACCCCTCACACCCTAGTTCATGCTTCGCACCCTAGTGCATGCTTCGCACCAACCATCACTCACCGTTCTAAGCCTGATGGACTCCAAGGAGTACTAGTGGAATCCAGGTGACATTAGTCCATAAGTTCTATTGATCAGACTACTCGCCCTCAGGACTATCTGAAACATACACATAGTTAAGATTTAAGTATAAGAATTATTTAAGCATTTCATTTACCTGGTAGTTAGCAATGTTTAGGTTGTTCCATGCGTTAGATGGGCCCCATCTCTAGTATCGTAGTCCACTCTGGATGTTTTAGTGGTAATGCGCTGTAAACGCTCTTCAGTAAGGGCTTTGGTGTTATGTTTATGATAAGCCTTTATAAGGATTAGAGACCGGGAACGAACTGTAGTGATCTTTACTATATAGGTAGGTGTGAACCCTCGATGGTAACAAATCATATAATTCATAATCATTCTCATCTCGCCTAAATTCCGGTAATATAGCATATTATTTTGACCTTTGAACATTTTGCTTTTGTGTTGGACACCAGTGTTGCCAATCTTAATTTGTGAAATTACACGGTGAACTGTTCAAATTACACGCTTTTAGCTTCACATGATTTCAAAAATACACGATTTTTACACACTGTGATATTTTCATTGAAATAAGGCAAAAGGAGACCTATATTTTGGCATGTAATGTTGGAAATGGGTCAATACTCAAAACTAGACTCAAGTCAAAGTCAAAACCAAACCAAAACTGAACCACCTGGACTCCTGGACACTTGGTCAATCAAATGTGACTAGTACTACCTAGTCAGAGGATGACTTTATCACGTTCTGTATCGGCCGTCAATTGTCGTAATCGGTACGTCCTATGTCACAAGTAGTTGAAATTAAAAAAAAAATTTCTATTCTCAACTCAAATCACAAGAAAATCAACATTCATTATCTATTACAAATCATTTAAAACTGAAAATAATAGTTATTTTATGAAAACCTAAAAAATAACATCACTTTTATTGAGTAAATGCCAAATTACAAAATTACACACAAAATACACGCTTTTTGCAATGTTCAAAAAATACACACAAGGCAATCAAAATACACACAAATGGTGTAATTACACGCTTTTTGGCAACACTGTTGGACACCCGCTAACCTTACTTTCTTGGCAAGTGACACAGAACAACAACCTAGGAACGTAGCAAACATCACAAATCAATTCTTTCGCAGAACAAAGCCCATTCAACAGATAGGATAGAACCCGCGATATCCGTAGGTGTTGCTCACTTCACGAGCGCCACCTGCGGGGTTGTCCGCAGTGCGGTAATTCAAAATTACTCATTGCGTGGCAGCATCACACCCCGATAAATATAACAAAAAACGATGATCACCCTGTATAAACGGTTTGCATGTTGTGGAAGTGTATGTCGTACTGATTAAACATCACAAAACATATTTGTAAAATTTTCAATAAAACCGTATATCAAAATAATACATAAAACTTGAATCAAAATATCTTCTAGTTTAAATTTGGCATTATTACTGATTGTTTATTTTTTTTTTTTGATATTCAAATAGAAAAATATACACCTTTTCCAGTTGTAAATCAGCATCAAAAGCAAATCAGAGTAATCATTTAAATATCGTGACGCCCATCAAATGTAAATCAGAACAGTCAATTAAATATCAGAAAGAGCAAAACGTATCAAACTAATGTAAGTTAGAAGAGTCGGCTGAAAACCAGAAAGGATGATATAAAATTTCAGAAGGTATTAATGATATATTAGAAACCATCAATGGGCCTATACCACATTTTTTGTTTATTGGCTTAAACGAACCCTGACACCACGTAGATGCCATAAATAATTTTACAAAATTTTTCTATCATATTTATAACCGAAAAAAATTGCTCTAAATATTGAATTTTTTGAATCCGTACACTTCCCGCCCAGGTCGTAACGTCACCTGCAGGGAACCAATAAGAGCTCACTGGTACAAAACAATAGCATCCGCTCGTAGTCATTGGACCACGAAAGGTCGCTTCTCATTGGTTCCCTACAGAAAGGACGCTTCTCATTGGTTCCCTAAAGGTGACGTCATTATCGGCTATTTCAAATTACAGTACAATTGTCTTTTTAGTTTTATTCTCATTTGGATCAAGTTTTCTGCTGACTTTTTACAGTAAACGGTCCTATGTATCATCAAAAATAATACAGCAGTAAATAAATTAATCAATTTGAGATCACGATATAGGCCCATTGCTAATTCAGAAGGGGTCAGCTGTAAATCAGAATGAACACTACATACCTGTACTCTGTACTGAGTGATAATTATACGTAATGTCCATTGGATTTGTAAGCAGCACCTTGAAATTATCCGAAATGCGAGATTTCATCTCAATAGAAAGCCAAATAAAGATTTTCGATTTTTTTAGGTACACCCGCCCGCCCAAGAGATCTGAAATTTTTCATTTTCGTCAAACGAGACTAAAATTCAAAACTGCGACTGGATTTGTAATCAGCAACTTGAAGTCATCCGAAATGCGAGGTTTCATCTCAATAGGAAGCCAAATAAAGATTTTCGATTTTTTTAGGTGCGCCCGCCCGCCCGAGAGATCTGAAATTTTTTATTTTCGTCAAACGAGACTAAAACTCAAAACTGCGACTGGATTTGTAATCAGCAACTTGAAGTTATCCTAACTGCGAGGTTTCATCTCAATAGGAAGTCAAATAAAGATTTTCGATTTTTTTAGGTGCGCTCGCCCGACCGAGAGATCTGAAATTTTTTATTTTCGTTAAACGAGACTAAAACTCAAAACTGCAACTGGATTTGCAATCAGCAACTTGAAATTATCCGAAATGCGAGGTTTCATGTCAATAGGGAGCCAAATAAAGATTTTCGATTTTTTTAGGTACACCCGCCCGCCCGAGATCTGAAATTTTTTATTTTCGTCTAACGAGACTGAGACTCAAAACCGGAACTGGTGTTGTAATCAGCAACTTGAAATTATCCGAAATGCGAGGTTTCATGTCAATAGGGAGCCAAATAAATATTTTCGATTTTTTTAGGTACACCCGCCCGCCCGAGAGATCTGAAATTTTTTATTTTCGTCAAACGAGACTAAAACTCAAAACTGCGACTGAATTTCTGATTTTCTTTCAATTATTGTGATAATACATTTGACGCATTCTGATATTTAATAATTGATATGACGCTTTGTGAATTAAATTGACGCTTTCTGATAAACAACTGGAAAAGGTGTAGTTAAACATCTTTTTTGTCGATTTTAAACCTGAATTGAATTTTAATTCCAAGCATCATAACTTGAGTCTACAGCGCAGAAATTCAAATACACATAGGCCTAAACATGAACCCACATTTCAAAATTTCCCTGTTAGTGCTCATAACAATTTTTGTTTAAATCTGGTCATCGACTAAAATTAAAATTACAGGCATAACCATAATACTATGAATAAAACTGATGTTAGCAATAAGCACTACACAATCAAAAAGTTATAACAAAATTCTAACAGGTTAATTGTCCAATATCATAACGTGGAATAATATCACTTGTTCTTAAAGAAGGGCTTTGATTCCCATAATATACAACAAAGGCACTATTTCAGCACTATTGCAAATCATTTTTTTATACTCTACTAAATTTTGACTTGTAAAATGGATTTTTTTTCGAATAATCAGTGTGTGCTATTTGTGGTTCATTGATCAAACACACAGCATGTCATATCAATGACTAAAAAGCCAGGAGATAGTTACAGATGCTATTATAAGTAATGTGCTGAGAGAAAATACACAACCCGAGCATGGTTTGTTGATGTATCTAAAAAATTCACTGGATAGTTTTTGATAATTGTCAGACCGAGGACACTTCTCATTCACCAACTGGACGACACACTTTTTTGCAATGGTCACATCACTGGAAAAAAATGTTATTTTATTGCGAAATAATGATTAGCGGATTTACAGATAACAAATATTAGTAAATTTGAGATATACATAATACATTATTTTATAATGAACTAGACCTAAAAAAGGCTTTCCAACCGCTCTGTTTTCAGTCAGACACTGGATATGGGATGCTTCCTGACGAGTCAACTGCATCTCATCTAGTGCACGCGTCAGTGTGTCGGACCCCGAGCTGCACTTTTTTGTTTTTTAAAAAATAATCGATAACTGTCTCCATATTAATCAAAATCTTTTTTATCTCTAAACCTTGCACAAAATGATAAGAAACATTTCTGAACAAAACTCAAAAAGCTGTCATTAATTTTTTTGGTTCAGTGAATGTATATTAAATCCTTACTGGTTACACAGACAATACTTACTCACAAAGTTCCTGCTTCTTGACATAGCTGGACATTGGTTTGAATATTCTAGAAAAACAACTAGCTAACTCCGTAGAAGTAACACTACTACTAAGGGATTCTTTGCACTGTTGTGACGTTGGAGAAGTGCTAAATATTCCTTGAAAAATAATGACAGGTTAGGTACAATTCAATATGGTGAAAACAATACAACAGAAAACATGCCATCTAATATTATATGCAATATTGGAATACTGCTTTAAATGAATCTACATCTAACCTTGTCACCACAATTGATGGCATCAATGCCATGCAGATATGTAAGAGGTGACATGTTCCTTGCTCAGAAAATATATTTGATTTATACAGGGTGATTCATTACTATATGTTATGTATAGGAAGTGCTATACAAAGATGAAAGAGCATAATGAAGTCAATCTTTTTGTAAAATAAAATATGGGAAGTTGCATTTGAAATAAAAGAGAAAATCTAGATTTTGCATTTTAACTCACCTGTATATGAATATGCATCATGGACATTTTTCACAGCCGACATTGTGTCTCATTTAAAATAAATTATGTTTGCATCACCATATAGTTATGAATCATCCTGTATAAAAATCAAAATATTTTCAGAGTAAGAAGCATATCCTTGCATATAGCTTTTATATACAATTTTTTTCACTATTTCCTATAGGATTTCCTACAGTAGTAGAGTTATGAACCAATCTGGTACTAAAAACTCAACCTGTATGTATTGGATCAAAAACATATTTCTTTTCATCTAGATAATTATAATATTCGCCAACAGAGCACTGTAAGACCTCAGCTCAGCAAAACAACTTGAGAAATGAAGTATCCAGAAAACTCAATTATCAGCCCAACTACTGCTCTCCTCTTGAATATATGGTCTCAAGGGAACTACCATGGTGAGGTTGAGGGATGATTCCCCACCACCCTAGAAGTTGGTTGGTTATATGAACACTACTTCAGTAGTCACTGAAATTTCAAAGTAGCACAGACTTTCATCAGAACACTTCTTCAGTCTGGTAGACTAACCCCCAGTTAAACCCATTTAAGTACCATAGAATTTCACCAGGGCATTTCCTCTGTAAATTGACACCTTACTTGACCCCCATTTTGAATTTTGCTAGAACAAAATCAGGCTGAGTGGATCAACTCACCCTTCAACTATATAGATAGATTCTCTGTTTGCTCTAAAATCCAAAACCTTATAAAAAACCTCTAAAGATCAACTTCTTTGTGGCGCAACTGAAGGGGTTAGAAGTAAATGGGTACAGGTACATTATTGAAAGCAAAAAGGTACAAGTATGTTAGTACCCATTTGTGTCCGAGAGGTTTTCAGTTTTGTTAACAAGCTTATGCTATCATGACATGGATGGCCTTATATATTAAAAATTGCTTATATCCTTTTGCTACTACAAAGTTGGACTGCTGTATTAAGTAAAAATGCACCTAACTCTATTTAAAAAAGTGTACTTGTACCCATTTGGTGACAACATTAATAACAAGCTTTCAAAACAATTATTATACATAAATCTTACTATCCAAATTTTCTCCATTATTGTGGCAGAAGAAGTGTAAAAATTCTTTGCCACTTTTCTTCAAAAAATCAGCTATATACTTTTCTGGTTCTGGTAAACAAGTTTCAAGATCTGCTGAAAATTTCTGCATTAAGCCCTCAAGTAGTTTTCGCTGCTCATTGCAAAAGTACTTTTTTCCTTCTGGTAGTAGCTCAAATGAAAATTTCAATCTGTCCTGTAGTTCAGTGCCATCCTTATTCAATTCTGCAAATATCTTTTCATTCCTGGTAGTATTCCAGCATTTGTAGTAGTAATATTCTGCTAGTTTATCAAATGGGCCAGCCTGTTGTGCCTGTCCTTCAATAGAATAATCAGATCAACATTTATAACCATATCAAGTACAATATTGACATACTAAATGAAAAATTAAATTCTAATTTTTTGTATATATCTCTACCCACCTTCAACAACCGACAACAAATATAAAAAACATATTTTCAAAATGAAATGCATTTTGATGTATTTACACACCTCAACAATAGTCATAGTGTCAACGTCAACCACAAAAGTGTCAACAATCAGCTGTCTTCAGAGATTTTCAGCACAAAACAACGACGTCCTACTGATAGAAGTGATAAACCATGGCCGACTGCAAGGCAAATTGTTTGTCGCATGGCCTTTGTCGGCATTCCAAACATTGGGAATATTTTCAATGGTCCTCCGCAGCGATGCCAACTTGACAACCATTTGGAATCAATATTCAGAAAAACGTATGGAACCATGGCCGACTCTACACTAGGCCGGAGCCTTAGATGTCGCAACGTGGCTTAGCTGTCAAATAGTTGGCCTATAGTTTCAGAATAATTATTACATTTTATATGTATTAGAGTTCATCTGGGTTAATAAATTAAGAAAAATACTTTTTAGAACTACTACTACTAATACCACTTACATCTTATGTCTGGTTCATCATAGTCAGACACTACAAAATAAAAATAAACGCAACCTGTTTCCTGCTGCCACTTCCACTTACACTTAAATGAACACTCAATTTACTTTGTAAATTGTCACTTGAGCTAAAAAAATTCACTATTAGGTCACTGTGAAGCCATTCTTGCTGGTCTTGATTCCCTTTCACTATCAAATCTTTTCGTAGGTATGCCCCAGATCATGGCCGTCTCTACTCATTAGGCCGGAGCATTGAAATATGGCAACGTTGGAGATCGGGCCGTGTTTTATTATAGCATGGCCGACATTACCTGCACGAAATTGTGAAAAGATGCCTCCAAAGTGCATAGTACCAGTAAAGAAGGATATATTACGGTGTTCAGGTTTCCGCGAGACGACCATTTGAAACAGTGAGTGAGTGGGTGAAAAGTATTCCTCGTAAAGACTGGTTACCATCTCAAAATTCAGGGCCATATTCCCCGTATAGATATAAGCCAAGCTTAAGCCTTAATCCCGCTTAAGTTGCAAATTTTGTATGCACCGCATGTTTGAAAGCCTTTTAGCGCGCTTAAAGTTAAGCGATCAACCATGGCCGCTTAGCGATGCTAAAGCTAAATTCAGATGCATACGACATCCGACGATACGACGGTACGAAACTGTTCCTATTGGTTGAAATATTTTGATTTGACAGCATTTTGAATATCTCAACCAATAGGAACAGTTTCGTACCGTCGTATCGTCGAATGTCGTATGCATCTGAATTTAGCTTAAGCCTGGCTTTATGGTGTATCCTAACCTACAAACTACAAATTTTCGGTACCTTGATCTTGAGTTTGAGTATTTGTACTCTGTACTGTATGTGTGCCTGTCTAAGGACTTGTGAAATTAGTGAAATGAATCTTTTATCAACAAACGTAGTTACATAATGATTCCTATTTTACTACTATAATTTTAAGCAAATCTGCCCCTTATGGGCCATGAAGTTGGGCACTAACTTTTTTAGTCATAATTATTCATAAACTTCAATATACTGAACGTAAGATGAAAGCACAGATGAAAGTAATAGTACAAATCACAAGCGGTTTAACAAATAACAATTAAAAGTATCTTCAACTTCTTGCAAACAACACATGTGTCATATGTTAAGTGTAAACATAAACAATCCACACGCTGTACGAAATGACAATTGGCTGAGACCTCCGTCTGACGGTTGATACATGAAACATAAAGTTTCTATGACACAAAACAACAATGTGGTAAAAAGAGGCAACGTTGCCAAACTTACCGGCGGCTTAACTAAGCAGAGCTGATGATATATCGGTGCATATAGAGATAACTTAAGCCAGGCTTTAATTTAAAGCCAAGCTTTCGTAAGCTTCATTTAAGCGGCTGAACGGAGAATATGGCCCTCAGTAGTGTGTATTAAACATTTCCATGACGGTGATATATCTTTCAGTGATGTGGTGTGTGTATACGTGTATTTCATAATGAAAAGGCAGGAAGACCAACAAGAAGAATGGCTTGAGAGTGACCTGATACTAAATTTTTCAAGCTTATGTGAAAATTTCCAGAGTAAACTGAGTATGCATTTGAAGAAGTAGAAGTGGCAGCAGAAAACAGGTTGGATTTATTTTTATTTGGTAGTGTTTGATCATGATGAACCAGATATCAGATGTAAGTGGTATTAGTAGTAGTAGTTCTATAAAGCATTTTTTTCTTAATTTATTAACCCAGATGAACCCTAATACATATAAAATGTAATAATTATTCTGAAACTATAGGCCCACTATTTGACAGCTAAGCCACGTTGCCACATCTAAGGCTCCGGCCTAGTGTAGAGTCGGCCATGAATTGAAATAAAGCAGAAAAGGGAAATAGCTAGATAAAATAGCTAGATAATATTTTACTAGCTAAACCTTGTTGCGAAATAGCTAGATCTAGCTATAAAATAGCTAAATTGGCATCACTGTGAGTGACGGCTCATGACGTGACAAATGACGTTAATTGTATATGTCAATGGTCTGTGATGTCAAATGGATATTTGACAAAAGGGCTGGGTAAATGTCAATTCCATTTTGACTTTTAGTACTTTTACATTTCGATTATTTATCAAAGTGGATAAATTCAATCTTTCATTTCCTTTAAAAGATTGTAATTTAATCATATAAGTATTTCAACATGTTAGCTTTAATGAACAGAATATTAGATTGGTTCAGAAGCCTCTTCTGGAAAGAAGAAATGGAGTTGACATTGGTTGGACTACAGTACTCTGGAAAAACAACATTCGTCAATGTTATTGCTGTATGTATACATTGCCTACATTTTGACTGAATAAAGCTCATTCTCCAATTCTTGTAGTCAGGACAGTTTAGTGAAGATATGATACCTACTGTGGGCTTCAATATGAGAAAAATCACAAAGGGAAATGTAACAATTAAGGTATGGGACATTGGTGGCCAACCTAGGTTTAGATCAATGTGGGAGAGATATTGTAGAGGTGTAAATGCGATTGTGTAAGTATTTGATGCAAATTTTCCTTATCCACGATTAATGCTCAATTATTCAGTTATATGGTGGATGCAGCTGATCCTGATAAGATTGAGGCATCAAGAAATGAACTCCATAACTTACTGGACAAACCTCAGTTAGCTGGCATTCCAGTCCTTGTTCTAGGTAATAAAAGGGATAAACCACAGGCTTTAGATGAGAATGGCCTCATTGAAAGGATGTAAGTTACATATTTTATAATCAAAATTCTTGCTTCGTAGAGTATTATCAGAAAAACTCAGTTGTCTCTATACCATAAAATTTTTAAGTGTTGTATTATACAAATCTTTATTATGCATAGTTAAAGACTATTATGTGTTATGAGCCATCATTTATTTTATAGATTCTCTTATAAGGTATAAAAAAAAGTTCAATCTACTGGAAAATCACTAACAAAATAAGCTGTTATCTGCTATTTAGCTGTAAACAATATCATCATAACATAAAAATGTAGCAATACATATGATTGATAAAGGTTAATAACCTTATAAGGTACCTATTTATATAGTGTTATAGCTAATAATACTGTTTTCTAAGTAACTTATCGCTGTTAGACTGTTAGCATTACATTTGGATACATACACTGCTGAGCAAAACAAAGACAATGTAAAAGTTTGGTGTACATTAAAGTGACTTTTCCATCTTTACATTTTTTGGGATAGCTTTTTTAGGATGTGTAAAGTTTTAACTTAGTTATCCAGTACCTTATCAGACAGACAAGATTAACCCATTAAGCTTGTCCTTTACATTGAGTTGTAAATAGTGTCTAACCAAAACTACTTTTATGGCCAAAACTGGAACGGAATTTCGGCTTCCATATCAGTTTTGGCTAAAACCAAAATGTCAATATAACTTTAGTAATTTTTTTAATAGATATTGTCAACATTATCACGTCTTATTTCAAATAAATTATTTATACTTTTTGAACAAGAAGCTAATCTGAACCAAATTTCAACTTTTATATTTATATTTTTTATCTTCAAAACTAAATAATGTTCAAACTTTGGTCATTCTTTATGACAGTCTTATCAATTAGCTGCCTTAAGACTAAATTTCAGAAGTACCTATGTACTAAGTACTAACTAACAATTAAATATTTTTGAAAGTAAGTAGTTTTCTCTGAATTCGAGAAACTGTTGTGAGCTTCATTGAGCTACAACTATTGTTGATTGTCAGTATTCATAACTGAACAATCTAATATTGTAAGCGAGAAATAATAATTTATCAACCTTCTTGCTCAGGAAATTGCTTTTCAGTTTGAATAAATTTGACTAGCAGCATTAAATGGCTGTTCAGTGGAATCAGTTGTTGGTAAGGCAGACATGAATTTTAGGGAACCTTTCTCGAAGACAGAAATGGACAGAAATTCTAGTAAGAGTAATATCTGCTTTCTTTGCAAGCTTGGCTCCAATAAGTAGGCTTCTTAACTTGTGATATGTTATTACCATCATCCTAGCAAAATGACACTTTGTTGCTTTTAGATCAGTGATCCGAGAGCGTTCAATCACAAGGTGAAACCAATCGAATTCAGTTTCAGTTTTGGCATAGTTTTAGCTGGATGGCAGCCGAAACCGAAACTGAACCGAAATCCGTTTTTTTGCTGAAACTAGACTGAAACCGAAACCGAAAGTTTGGTCCGACACTAATCATAAATACTTAATTCAGTTAGTTCATCCCACTGAAAGACCAGCAATGTCTCTCAAAGGCAGTTCATCCTTAAGGTACAGTGTCACATGGTCCCCAAAAGAAAAAAATAATTTTTAGCAGGTCTGTATGCAATGTGCATACCTGTTTCTCTAGCTGCAACTGACTACCTAAACATTTTGGTTCTTCATAAGAATGATATAATATTGTTTTGTATTTAAGGCTATTTATTTGTAGCTGATAATATTGGTCTCATAGGCTTGCCGGTTTATGGATCTTTACTCTAGTACATAATTCAGTGCTTTTGGTTTCTATTTTTTATCAGTTTAAGAATTGCTTCAACATGATTTTATGGAACACCATATAGAAAATGATCCATTTGTCTAAAAAGAGTGCCTCCAATAAGATAATTTACCAGCTGCTCTCACAAACAAAAGCTTCAGAAACATGTTTTACATTTTCCGTTATCTTGTTACTGTGATACTGCTCGATATAATGCTGCAAATGATACAAGTTTTAGTGTGGGAGCCACTTGGCTTAGCACCCTGGGTAACTCGTTCTGGTACAGCTGAGGTTTTGTTCCTGGGTTCACATACTGTTAATTATAAAGAATGTACGTGTACGTCCGCTTGCCAGGAAGAGGTAGGTGCGGATGTGAATGTACCCGAGCAATATAGGGGAGGAGCAATGGAACATAATTGTTTACTAAGCATCCACTATTATCATCAAATTACGTAAATTTAGCTTACTAATCTGTATATTGTTTATTCTTTTCTAGGAACCTCTCAGCAATACAAGACCGTGAAATATGTTGCTACTCTATTTCGTGTAAGGACAAAGACAACATTGATATCACTTTGCAGTGGTTGATCGCACATTCAAAATCTGGCATGCGTTAAACTAGTCTGAGTATTCTTATATATTTTATGTTTTAGGGCAGTAAATAATTGAAGTAAACATATTTTCTTGCGCTCCACATAAACATTCATAATTATAGGCAAAAATTCCTAGCCTCTATCAATAACTCTGTCTGTTTTGAAGACTTATACAGACTGAGATTCGTATGAAACAATTTTTAGAAAGAAATATGTTTGCTTGATAATTTGTTTCATTGGCAGATTGGAGGACCACTTAATGAGAGGATACTTTCCAATATCATAGCAGAAGCTTTTTGGAACAGGTTCACATTTTTGATATAGAGAAAACGATATATTAAAATGTGATAAGATTGCTCAAAGCAGCTATGTTTCATATAGGGCACTTATCACTTTAGTAGTGTTGGTTTTTAAGAAGCAATATCAAAAATTGTGTTTCACCTACATAATACAGGATGGGCCAATAGTGGGTGGATGGAAGATTGTGGGCTTACTAAAAAATATTTCAGAAATCTGTCACTTGATCATGGTAGGGACCCTTGATAGTTACAGAGCTGTCATTACTTCAAGTAAAGTACTTGAAAAATTCATTTCAATTACTTTCTGGTATTTGAAGTACTGTACTTCAAATACATTGTTTTTGTGATATTTGTACTTGATTCCCCAAATACTCTCTAAGAAGTATTTGTATTTGGTACTTGTAGCACAAAAAATATATTTCAAATACCTGGCATTTTTATTTGAAATACTAAAGAAGTAAAGTACTTGAAAAATTTATTTCAATTACTTTCTGGTATTTGAAGTACTGTATTTCAAATTAATTTTATTTCCCAAATGCTAGTAGTAGTATTTGTATTTGGTACTTCCACACAAAAAATATAATTCAAATTTATACACTTATACTCGAAATACTAAAGTGAGTAAGAAATACATATTAGTATAGCTCGATGAAAATATAAAAATACTTGAAATACACATTTCAAGCATTAAATGCTCAAGTCTAGACAAGTATGGACAAATCAACATTACGCTTCGCGTCGCCTTGCGCTCTGTCGTACACATAGGATAGTCTACGCGACACTCTGACTCTACAGGACAGTCTCATCACAATCGACACAATCACAAAATATCAGTTCGTCTTGTTGCGTTCAACAAAATGCGTTGTTGATGTTGATTGAGGTTAAAATAATCTGTGAATGTGAGCTGTGAATTTACTGCCATTATAATAACAATCTTCAAAACTCTGTACTTTGTTGTGGTGGTTACGAATTGCAGATGTAAAAAGGTAATTTTTCTCAAGCATCTCTTTATGAAAAATTCATATACCGGGTGGCAGTGGAATCGTTATACAGAGCTCCCTTCTTTTACAATCCTAGATGGAGGTTTGAAATTTTGGAGAATTATATGGTTAACGGAGATGCACAATAGCCATGAGAAAACAAATGTATGCTTATTTTGGTTTAGCCGGAAGTGAGGTTAGGCTCTGAATTTTCAATGACACCCTATATATTTTTTCACACATTCGGATTGACATTTGGATTCCCTTGATGAATGAATTTGAATTGTTGTCATTGCTTGGTATTTCTGTTACACTTTTCACGAGTTCTGTGAATGAATGTCATTCAAACAAAAATCAGTTTCTATTTTTATTGAAATGTATACCGTTTTTCCATTCATAAGGTACTTTTTATTACTCAACAATAATTTATGAAATACTTGAAATATCCATCGACGTATTTGAAATACTATATCAAGTAATTCAAGTATTAGTATGGTATTTGAATTACTTTTTTAAGTACTTGAAATATCAGTATCGTATTTGAATTACTTTATTTGAAAAATCAAGTACCAAATTAAAGTATTTGATACTTGAAGTACTTTCAAAGATATAATTACTTGGTATTTGTACCTTGACGCATGCGACTCTGGTAATTGGTAATTGGTATTTGAAATACTATTTACTAGTACTTGTGACAGCTCTGGATAGTTATAACGGAAAAATATTTTCACTTGCATTTTGACGTTTATACAGGGTGATTCATATCAAACTTACATTTTTTTGAATCAAACCCCATATATTATTTTTATGTTATAGCCCTCAAGGTTCCCTACCATGACCAAGAGACAGGTTTCTAAAATATATTTTAGTAAGCCCACAATCTTCCGTCCACGCACTATTGGCCCACCCTGTTTTGTTCATACTTTTGTAGCAGTGCAACCAATTGCTGATATGAGATGACATATTGCTGAAAAACGATAAATGTACACTTTCATCTGAAAATGTCAAAAGACATTGATTTCCGAAAAAGTTTGAAATATCGAAATGTAACTTCCAGGCGTTAAATTTATGTATAAGTAGCCTTGAATGACAACTAAATTCTCCTCCTATTTTTTGAAAAAAAATATTTACACAATAAATAATTGATATTTATGCTTGAAGGTGCTAGAAGCCTCATCAATTTCGACCATGTCCAGTATTTCGTGGTTTGAATGAAAATTATTTGACATTTAGGTGCCCCTCAAAATATACTTGATCTGTAATTTGTCTCTGTGTTAGCACATTAGATGACACCTTATTTATAACTGGATATATGAAGTTATATTTTATTAGAGTTTTAATAATAATAATACGAAATTCAAGTATTGAATCTCAAACCAATAGCTCATCCACACAAGCTACAATAATTATCAACTAGTCATCTTAATGAAATTGGCTGGAAGATATGTCTTCAAATGTCATTGCTGAAAAATTTCAGTTGGTATCAAGAGATGTGTCCAAATTTCAACAAAGAGAATTGTAGCCTTTTTTCAATTTTTCATTGCACAAATTAAAGTCTGGCTGATATTAAAACACATTAGATGATGTGAGAAACGTGATTAAATAGAATTTGAAGAGGTAACCAAATCTGAAGCCACCTGCTAACCTTAGCTATAAGTTTCCAATACACAACAAAAAAATTATATAAAAAGTATCAAACAAAACAAAAAATATATTTGCGTGTATTATATTATTTGTTGCTTTTGTAGGTACATGAAATCGATGGTATATAGATTATAATACTACATAAATAGATTTTAGACAATTATTTTTAGTATCATTTTCTCAGATATATATTTATTTGTTTTTGTACAGTGATTTTTTATATTGATGTGTATCAAATTAATTTTATTTTTATTTGAAGTGTTTGAATAATTTCTATACTGTCATTTTGATTTCAAAAAATGTGATTTTTCATTCTAGATTTTAGAATTATTCTTGTTAAAGACAGTTAGAAATTATTTGAAAACTGTATATTTTGAGTAAATATTTTTAAAATTGTTTTCCGTACTTGTTATAATGATAGATGTAATTATACTACCAACAATAAAGAAAAAAAATTCACAACTATATATTGGTATATTTCACACTTTATTTCTTATTTTTATATTTTTTCACCTTTGCACCTTTCAAAGCCCCTGCCTTGGCGGCTTTCACGATATTCTTGAACTGACCAGCTGCCTTGCTCTTTTTCCTGAAACAGGAAAGGAAATTACACCACACACCAAACAATCGAATGTTCTTTATAAAATTTCGTAACAAAGCCTTGAGAAAGCTTGCTTGTGTAAATCGTATTCGGGAAATTGACGGGTCTAGGAGGCGGATTACTATCTGCTCTGACAGTCAGGCAGCCATCAAAGCACTGAGTGCCTGGAAAATAACGTCGGGACTAGTCCTGGAGTGCAGGATGAGGGCTCTTGACGGCATATCACAAGGTATCACTGATGTGGGTCCTGGGCACGCTGGGGTAAAGGGTAACGAAATGACGGATCATCTGGCTAGGATGGGATCCGGCAACAGTTTTGTGGGCCCGGAACCAGCCTTAGGACTATCTGCAAACTTGATTAGGGAAACAACTGGAGAGTGGATCCAGAATCAATAGTCTCTGAGATGGAACAACATCTGTGGTGATCTCCGTCAGGCTCGGGAACTATTAGCAGGACCTGCAGAGAGAATAGGACGATTTTGTCTCTCTCTCTGGATAGGAGTAACTTGAGATTGCTAGTAGGCCTATTAACGGGTCACAACACCTTCAGGCGTCACTTGTTCGTGATGAGGGTGGTCAACGACCCAACGTGCACGTGGTGTGGTGAAGAGGAAAAATCCTCGGCACACATCTTGTGTCGCTGTGAAACCCTGGGTTATCACAGGCAGACTATGCTGGGCTCAAGAACATTGGAACCAATAGAGATAAAACGGATAGGACCTAAGAATGCACTTGCCTTTGCCAAAAGGGCAGGTCTTAGGAACTAGCGCGGATAGAGGCGGAAAAGGGCCCATCGTGTGGCCTATGCACCAGCCACATTCCGTGCTGGATAGCCTCTGGTACTTATTCAAGCTTAGGAAAGATAATATTTCTATTCTATGTAGGTAATATTGAACAAATAATCTAAATTTCTCAGAGTAAACTGCTAATTACATAACAATGCAAAAAATGGAATAGCTGTGCAATATAACATTTATAGTCTACAAAAAGAGGGAAACTAAATAAACATAAAATAAAGTTTACATCCTCTATAGAAAAACTATGCAAAATATTAACAACGTGACAACCTTGAATCTGCGCTCAATTCAAATTAAAATAGTTACATCCTATCTACATCCGGCATAAAAATCACTTTTGATTGGTTGATTTCCTAGGCGGGAGGTTTAAGAGATTTAAATGAACTCTTTTCAAATGGATGATTTTCAAAGTCTATCCGTCCATGCACAGGCCTAGTCCTTCTATGGATGTTAACATATTTATTTACTCATTTTTTTCAATTATTTGTTTTTTGTACTTTGAGTAAATAAATATTATATTATTATTATTATATTATCTTTACTCCACGTGGGCAGAAAAAAATTGAGCAAACACTGCCATCATTACAAATTAGATACAAGCAATCCATTTCAGCCATTAAACAGGCAATATTGGCAAGTTGGAAAATACCCCATTGCCATCAGACAAAATCTTGTATGTGGTACGGATCACATACAATTATTATGGCACATGCCTTATTATCGGACTTTGCAGTGCTTGGCCCGATAACTTTAACGACTTTTACCATAATGATGGTCTTTATGATTCGTATTGTATAAATATTATGAATACCAGCACTTATAAATAAGTATAACCAAATATATCATCATCATAGTCACAATGTCTTAACAGACATGTTGTGAACTCGTAAAATGCATTAAGTCGGAGCTAGAGTATTGCCGACACGAATATTATCAATAGTTTTGAGAACTGTAGCTCGCCATCGTTCGCGATTTACTGTCAGTTCAGTTGCGCTCTTGATGCTCATATCCCTCAATCGTTTTGGTATCCACCCAGCATGTAGAGGAATGCCACGGCGCCGCCCACTCGGGGCGTGACCCTGAACTGCAAGTTTCTCCATATTATCGCTTCTGTGTATATGTCCGAAGAATGAAAGCATTTTCGTCAACACAATGGAGGATAGTCTCTTTGGAGCCCAAATTATATAAAAGTTGAAAAAAAAAACAGTAGCTCAAGTATGTTTTCTTTTAGAAATCTGTGTTGGTTAAAAAATATATAGATAGCTATTTCAGTCAAGCTCATTATAAACTAATATATCCCATAATTTCAATTATAGTGAAATTCTATAGCAACAAATACGCCGTTTTATTGAAAAATATCGTAGGCCAACATTTTTCATATATTTTTTAATGTTCAGAATTATTTAATACAATTATTACTCAGTCAAATGATAAAGAATTTTATCCAACACACCATACATACCTTTTATTTAATGTAGATCGTTTTAAGGGCAAATAAGCATACGGGTCTGGTTTCCCTTTCTTTTTTACGTCTCCCTTAGCTTTTTTAGATTTGTAATCGGACCCTAAACCGCTGTATCCACTATGTACTGAAGACGTTGGTGCATCTATAGGCCTAAAAGTATATTTATTGTAAAAAGCAGTTTGCAAGAACAAGGTATTTCCATTTGACATTTTTAGGTTCGATAAACGACTACAAGGACTAACAGGATTTCAAATTTAAATCATTAATTTGAGTTTTCAGAAAATTTATACATTTGAAGATGATGAAAAAAAAAAATAATAATTTCGGATGGATAGAGACCTATGAAGGCTACATTTTAAAAATATGTTCATGTTATACAGGGTGTTCCCAAAACACGAAACGTATCAAAGTTATATTTTTTTAAATAGAACATCCAACATCCCATATTATTGCATATTCAGATTACTTGGTGATTTTTAGTGTGACTTTATGTATCACACATGGGACTTAAAGAGAACCGTTTAGGTGTAAATCATCATTTTCGGTTTAAGTAGATATCAGAGAAAAATTGAATATCGCAGAGATTATAAAATGTAGAAGGCTGTGACTTTGCCGTGTTATTGACCATGAAATGATTCAGCTTAGGTTAGACGACCAAATTTGAATTACGTTTGCGCTTGGAGAAATCGGTCTATTAATTAAGGAAACTTCAATCACAGGTAAAGTTCCAAAATCAAACCTAATTATCTTTATATCCTAAAAGTGTTATGTTTGTCCTTACCTGTGAATACCAATACCTCCAGTTTTGTACTTCATAGGGGGTTGACTAGCAGAACTCATGCCGCTCTTCACACTACTGACAGATGTTCGTTTTCTTTTTCTGTCTGTTAGCAGAACAGTTTCCGCCTTACTTATATTATCGTCGTCAGAATCGCTGTCGGAGTCAAAACTAAACTTATTTTTCTTGCAATCAGTTTCATTGTCCGAGGAATCATCTTTTATAATCAACCTTCCATCCGAGGCCGTTTTGAATCCCCTGTCTTTCTTTTTCGTTTCTACTAATGGTTGAGGGGTTTGACCAGGTTTTGTTGCTGAAATTAGGAAATAGGGTACTTGCAGCGGTCGTGAAATCGTCTCGGGAGTATACATAGGGTAAAGAAAACCATATCAAGAAGCAGTAGGAAACAAAAAAAACATGATTTTACTGACGGCCAAAAAAAGATATTTGCAATATAAAATAAGGATATATTCAAATTTTTCCACGTGACTTAAAACAAGGGCTGACTTCACAGGTGTCTTATCGATATCGACAATCGATACTGCTACAGCGCAGGTTAGTGAGATTCAACTGCAAACTAGAGATGATCTGAATTCTTTAACAATGCGACTCAATTTACTGATACTTAAACATATTTGAAACAGGCAATTAACCCACTAGCATTTTCATTGCAATACATTTTTATATCTGATAGGTATCACAGTTCATCCTGTTTGTGACCGAGATTCGCAACTAATCGAAGCCATCATTTTATTTCGGCGCATCCCATTATGAATTAATCCAAAGATAGAATCTAATTCAAGCCCATCCCTACAAAGTGAATTAGTAATCTAGCCTAACTTTTATTCTTCTGACTTTTGTACTTTTGTGTGTGACTGTGTTTTGTGGTTATAATGATCAATGTCAAAATGTTAGGTTAGCACTGGATATCGATATCGAATATCAATACTTTAGATCCCATCACTATAGGCTATCACTGACGTCAGAGGTTGTTTGCGCGGCATTTTTCGGAATCGTATGTATAATTAGTTTTAAGGCGATATCAAACTTTCTTTAAGAAATAAATCTGCCGTTTTTAAGGCCGGTATGCATAGTCAATCTCCCACACATTCGCGCGCCGTTGAATCTACAGCGATTTTCCATACATCAAGAACCAAGAGATCTGCTGTAAATAACATCCAATCCAATCTACAGCTTCGCAGATGACAGTACATTAGTGTCGTGCATGGAACCAGGCAAGCCACTATCATCCCAGGAGACGGTATGTCGGCGACAGCAGCATGCCTTACAGATCAACGCAGATATCAAAACAATTGTCGAGTGGGGATTAGCAAATAGAGTACAGTTCAACGTACAAAAAACTCACGCAACAACACTTACAAAGAAGTCTCACGATAGCTTACCAACCGTGGAAATGGAGGGTCACCCCATAGTCGAATCACCTTCCGTCAAGCTTTTGGGAATCAACATCAACAATAACATGTCCTGGCACGACCACGTCGTCAGTATTGCTAAAACGGCTTCCCAGAGGCTTGGAGTTTTGTTCCGCTGTAGGAAGTTGTATACACCAGAGCAACTGCTGCTGCTCTACAAGGCACAGATCCGACCAGCGCTGGAGTATTGCTCCCATGTGTGGGGATGCGCTCCGAAGCACTCTCTAAAGTTTCTGGACACTATCCAGAAAAGAGCAATTAGACTAATCGATACGCCTAACCTCACAAAGGACCTCCACAGCCTGGAACATCGAAGGAGGGTGGCTGACCTATCCCTGTTTTACAGATTCTATCACGGAAGATGTTCGAGTGAGCTCTCTCAGATAATAACACCACAGGCCGTCCGAACTAGGAACACTAGAGAAGCTCTGCGAGCTCATCCTTACCAGGTCGAGGTCCTTACTCCCCGAACTAGTCTCCTCCAGCATTCCTTCTTTTGGAGAACTTCGACGCTGTGGAATCAGCTGCCGGGGAATTTGTTTCCCGACGGCTACAACCTGCAGCGTTTCAAATCTAACGTGAACCGATACTTATCCTCTTGCAGCGCTTCTACAGCGCCATAGGCTTGTTTATTCCCAGGGTGTCCATTTCTTGAAACTTACTGCTAGGAGATGTATTTATTGAGCCTGAGAGAAACTTTCCATAGCGGCCGCGGTACTCCGGTGTTTAGGCTTTGATTTCGCGGTTTGCTCAGTTATAAAAAAACTTCTACAGCTTATTTTGCTTAAAAATATTACCTGTAATTTTGCTCGTTACCGTAGGATCAGTAAAATCAGTAATGCTCTCTGGGCTTTCCTCGATCCATGTACTAGGTTGTTTTTTATTTCTGATTTTCGGTTCATCGGTCTCCATATCATCAAGTTCTGAATCAGAGTCCGCCAGTATATCTTCCACACTAAAATTCAATGGTACTCAGTACAAAAGCATATATAATCATCTCATAAAAATAGTAGACCAAAATACTGTAATAGGTTGACCAGAACCCAACAATCCAATTTGAAAATAGGAAAACATTCAATCGTATAAGCCGTCTTTGTATTCCTTGACAGCTTCACCAACTTAAAGATGTGAAAATCAATGCACTGGAGATTCGTCAAGGTATTTGAGGTAGACAGAAATGACAGCAAGAACAGTGATGTTGCTGCTTAATTTACTGGAACATAGCTAAATATTTTGTGAAAGTATGCATAAAAATCCTCAGAAGTGCGATCAAAATGGAGTGGTCGGAGTGGTCTTAAATTTGGGTAAACTCCTCACATGAAACATAATACACCTAGAAATAAGTATTCTTCCCTAATAACGTTCTAATCTGCTATATACGGAGTTCTTAGAATGTTCAAAACATTACGCCAATTTCACTCTACATGGCTCGTGGCACGCCATAACGACAGCAAAAGAAGTTTGTGAGGTTATGAAATAAGATGTTTCACATGTTTTTTTACTTCCCACACCGATAGGTGAGGGGAGTATTGTGATCGCGAAAATTTTCGATTTCGAGATAATACGTTTTTTGGGCGTTTTATGATGTGTACATAACGAAAATCCACGTCACTCATTTCAGTCGGTCTGTCTGTCTGTCGCGTTTTTCTACCCTCGTAATCTCAGTAACCGCTGCATGGATTGTGATGAAATTTGGGCAGCGGTATGCTGTGGGGTCGTAGTAGGTAATGTTCCTATAATTTTGAAAATCGGTGCATAGGCGGCGGAGTAATTAGCAAAAAACAAAAAAATTAAATATTGCTGAAACTTCGTTTTTAGGCGTTTCAGGGGTCCCTGATCATTTTCTACTTTTTTTGGGTGGGGGTGAAATTGGGGTGGTTGGGGGGTGGGGGTTGTAAAATTGAAAAATTTGTTGCTTTCATAATAGACTGTCCACTGACCTGTGAAGGAAGACCTGGCGACATAAATAACTTTTTTAGGTCCATCCGAACATTGCCTTTGCCTATTACAGAAAGCAAAGGACTTAGAATTTTTTTTTTATGTAAACATACGAGAGTATTGCGTCAGATCGTTGTAAAGAGGAAACTGTTGAATTGATTTTAATGAAATTTTGAAACGGCATTACTACCATGGCGAAGATGGAAAACGCGTATGGTTTTGATAAATCGTGCCAGTGGCGGCGCAGAAATAATAAAAAAACTAAAAATATAAAAACAGCTCAAACTTCGTTTTTAAGCGTTTTAGAAGTTCCTGATCATTTTCTGCGTTTTTTTTTGGGTGGGGGTGAAATTGGGGTGGTTGGGGGTTGAAAAATTAAAAAAACTCTTGTACCCATAATAGGCTGTCCACTAACCTGTGAAGGAAGATCTAGCGACACAAATCACCTTTTTAGGTGCATCCGAACATTGCCTAGCCTATTACAGAAACTAAGGGCTTAGAATTTTCTGTATACTATACGAGAATTTATTGGTCTAAATCGTTTTGTATTTTGTAACGTGGACACTATTAAATTGATTCTAATGAAATTTTGACACAGTATACTGTTACCGTGGTGAGAATGGAAAACGCGTATGTTTGTTAAAAATCTTGTCAGTGGCAGCGTAGCAATAATCAAAGAACGCAACAAGTATGAAAACAACTCAAATTCGGTTTTTAGATGTTTTAGGGGTTCCTGATAATTTCCGACCAGTTTTTTGGGTGGGGGTGAAAGTGAGGTGGTCGGGGGGGGGGGGGGGGGGGGGGGTGTAAAACTGAGCAGTTTATAAGACAATTTTAGGGGGGGGGGGGGGGGGGTTGGCAATTATTTGGTTGCAAGGGATCTTAGACTAAACCTTCATGCTATGGGAAAATAATAAACAGGTATTAGCGTAATGTGTGGGAAGTACTAAGTCAATCAACTTGACTTCCTTTTATTTTGTTTGTGTAATAAAATGCGTAAAAATGCAAATCCTTCGAGATGTTAAGTTCCGAATCATGAGGTGATCCTAGAGTTTTTTTAGAGGCGTGTCTCTTGGCTTTTGTGTTTACCCAGTCCTTATGTACAGAGCTAGATAAAAAACGTTTGTTCAAAATGAAGGCTGCTGTTTTTAAAATGGAAGTCCCAACTTAAAAAACATCCAATATGTTTCACCAACCTTTTTGGTTTTGCTTTAACAGTGAACTCTTCATCTTCGCTAGAATCTTCAGCTTCTTTTTCCTGTTGCTTTCTCCTCTTCTTGCGAGAATTTAGCTTTCTAAGGTTTCTTAGTCGTTTATACATGACAGTATCGCTCAACGGTATGTGAGGCGTTAGAGCTTCACAGCCATATTTCCTCACAAGTCTGTCTAGAACGTCTCTTGTTTTTATTCTAAAGTGTCTTTTACAATCATCAGTCATGCTAGTTAGTGCTTTCATCTGAAATAATTGAATGCTAATGTTTATAAATGCAATTTTTGAAGCACCATTAGACTAAGTACTAAAGACTAGTTTGGGCAAATATTATATATTGTTATTGACACATTTAAAAAAATGCATGTTTGCATCACCACGTAGTTATAGATCACCCTGTATAAATCAAAATATTTTCTGAGCAAGGATCATATCCGTGGCTACAACTTTTATATACATTTTTTTCGCTATCTTCTACAGTAGTGGAGTTATCGACCGAGCCGGTACTAAAAACTCACCCTGTATAACGATGGCATATTCTAAAATCAGTCTTACTATTATAAGCCTAGCCATTTTCAATTGGGAGCGTATTGTAATATATTCAAAACTCTCAAAATTTATTGAGTTCTTTAGAATCTGACCAAATGAAATGCACCGTATTATAATGTCTGATGCTGTTTATTAAAACGCAAATGAAAGCTTTGGATCCATTATTCCAGGATGACCTGCTATTATGAAATTTGCTTGTTTAGGTTATAAATATAAACATTTATTGCAATCACAACTGCTTGGTCTACTGCAAGAGTAATCTGTGGTCATCATCATCATCATAGTCACAAGGTCTTAACAGACATGTTATGAACTCGTAAAATGCATTAAGTCGGAGCTAGAGTATTGCCGACACGAATATCAATACTATTGAGAACTGTAGCTCGCCATCATTCGCGATTTACTGTCAGTTCAGTGACGCCCTTGATACTCATATCCAGCAACTGTTTCGTCGTATCCACCCAGCGTGCAGGGGGACGGCCACGGCGCCGCTCACTCGAGGCTTGACCCTGAACTACAAGTTTCTCCATATTATCGCTTCTGTGTATATGTCCGAAGAATGTAAGCATTCTCGTCGACACAATGGAGGATAGTCTTCTTGGATTACCGAGCTCATCCAGTAAGGAAACGTTAGTTCGATGGGCGGTATAAGGAACTCACAGCATTCTCCTCCATGTCCACATTTCAAAAGCATCTGTGCGAGCTCGATCTGCCTTTTTAACAGTCCAGGTTTCCGAGGCATACAAAAATATGGAGAACACAAGAGACTGAATCAGCGACATTTTGGTAGCTTTAGTGATGTTATGGTCACGCCATATTTTAGTAAGCTTTGTCATGGCCACACGTACCTGTTGAATGCGCCGTCGAATCTCATTTTCACAGCTACCCGAATTGTCGATCAAAGAACCGAGGTACACCAAACTTTGAACTACCTCACAACGACCTATTGTCTCTCTCGATGAGTATCATGCTCTCTATCTACGATTATAACCTTGGTCTTATTGTAGTTAATACCAAGACCATACGCTGCACTATGTTGTTCTAAGATGTTTAATAGAGTTACTAGTTCTTCCTGAGAAGCAGCAATAAGGGTTGTATCGTCAGCAAAGTTGGATATTTTGTTTCCGCCAATAGTTATACCGCCTTGTGGTACAATTTGATAAAATAAAAAAATTTGTTGTAATCGGTTTGCAGCATTTTTAACAATAGGACGGTCGTTCATCTTCCGTTCTTCACTATTTATGCATGTTAGCATAAATTACACTTTCACGCTGGTTTTCTAATGGAATTTGAATATCTTTCATTTCATTTCGTCGTTTTGAACGGTATTAAAATACGTCCGGTTATATAAAAAAACCTAGACGAGGCTGATATTTCAATGAATAGCACGAAAATGCATTTGGATTACACAAAAAACCTATACTAAAAAACTACTTCAAGTTGCAAACCATAATTTGGCTCATAACAAAAACTATACAGGGTGTCCCAAAAAATAGTGTCAAGCAGAAGTCCAGAGGTAGAGCACACCTAGAAGTATCTGAATCACCCCCATATATGTTATGCAATTTTTTTTAGTTTCCGAGATATGAATTTTTTTCTGAATTTTAGAGAATTCTCTATCTCGACAACTTAAAACTGTTCCAAAAGAAAAATTGAAAAACTTTTCCAAATTCTCTTTTCTGGTAATTAATATTTAAGAGTTTCCTGTTCATACATAAAGGAATCAGCTTAATAAATCTGAGGAAAGACATGAAAATTATAGTGTAAAGTGAAAAATTTACGTTCTGTTAATTATGACTTAGATTTTCGACTCGCAATAAAAAATCTAAAGAGGTGATTTCATGATTTCTATGCAGGTCTAAAAACTTCTTCAGACTCTCAGCCATCAAGATCATTGAAAAAAAAAGAGTACTTAATGGGGCTACTTTGGCTCCAATCGATCTTCAACGACAAGAGGTAGAGATTTCTTGAAATTAGCGATGGGATTTTAAATGAAAAAATAACTAATTTTAGAGCGCTAATAGCAGATTGATTGTCAGTGCCGCAATAAAAAACATCCAGTGCGACCAGAATATCGATAGATGACCACCTGTGTCACTTTGCTAAGATTTTTTTTACATGTACGACTTCTTTTTTGTAAGTTGTTTGTAAGATTTATTCACTGAGTTTATTAAATTTCACAAGAAATTTTGAAAATGTCTACCTTCTTGTTCGATGCATAACCTACATCTTCTGAAAAAATTGTTTTTTAAATTAACAAAAGCTCTTCGATTGTCTGCGTAATTCGTGGTGTTTCGACAGACTTTAGCATAAACTAGTTCTTTGTAGTAGTTCCAAACAAAAAACTCTATCGGATTTAAGTCAGGTGACCGTGGCGGCCATTTAGTGGGTCCACCACGACCTATCCATTTGTTGCATAGTCTCTTGCAGAAAACAGCATCGTTAAATTCAGTTGTCGTGCACTCAAGGTCCGTAGGAACAGCCAAGTAGTCAGACAACAGAAACAACACCAATTCAAACAAAAGCGTACCGTTTTAAAGCTGCAAAGATAGACAGACGACTCAGTAAAGACTACGAAAATAACCTATGCAATGACACATTTTGAAAAGACATCACAACAGTATCATAGCTATCTCTTTTTAACATCGCCATCGTTTACTGCGTTAGCGTTAGCCCTTTTTGTTGGTGCTCAGGTAAAAACTGGTTTTTAACGTTTATTATTGCGGTACTGACAATCAATCTGCTATTAACGCGTTAACATAAGTTATTGATGAATTAAAAAACACATCGCTAATTTCAAGAAATCTCCACCTCTTCTCTTTGAAGGTCGATTGGAGACAAAGTAGCCCCATTAAGTACTACTATTTTTTAATGTTTATGATATCTGAGAGTCTGAAGAAGTTTTTAGACCTCCATAGAAATCATGAAATCACCTCTTTAGATTTTTAATTGCGACTCGAAAATCCAAGTCATAAATTAACAGAACGTAAATTTTTCAATTTACACTATAATTTTCATGACTTTCATCAGAATTACTAAGCCGATTCCTTTATGTAAGAACAGTAAACTCTTAGAGATTAATTAGCAAGATAGAGAATTTGGAAAAGTCTTTTAATTTTTCTCTTGGAACAGTTTTAAGGTAGAGAGATTCTCTAAAATTCAGAAAAAAATTCATAACTCGGAAACTACAAAAAATTGCATAACATATATGGGGGTGATTCAGATACTTCCAGGTGTGCTCTACCTCTGGACTTCCGCTTGACACTATTTTTTGGGACACCCTTGTATACTGCCACTTACCACTATTTCCAAAGAACTTGCTACCATCGGAGAAGGCAGAGTAGTTATGTATACCTTAAGAAAGCTCAAACAGGATCCCACGATTTCCCTTGTGGTTGATGAAGCCAGAGTAGAAATATTTTCTAACACAAATTTGATATTTTCCATACCTAAGGCACCTGAAAGTAAGAGCTTGTTTAAGGTGCAAATAACAAATTGAAAGAACCGGATACATGGAAGGAAAGGAAAGCGTTCAGTAGCTAGATTCTGTAACTTTCCCTATAGTAACGGAAGCAGACGAAAGCGAAGTTAATAATTTGGGAAAACGATTTTTGACGGTGAGTAGACAGAAGGAATTCTGCCGGTGCGCCATCTAGTACCCGAAGGTCTATCGGCTTTACGCTGCTTGCGTCAAAATCCGTGCCTCTAGTGGCAAAAGCGAACGAGCCTTGTCGTTCCACCAAGGAGAGTTTACTGTTTCTACTGTATATAAATGATCTTCCTCTAAACATATCACAGGGAAATGTCACCATGTTCGCAGATGACACTACAATTACAGTATGTGGTAAGAATCTTGAGGAACTCCAGGAAAACATAGCCATTGTAATGGATGAATTTAGCAGTTGGTGTCAGTGCAACAGGCTGATCCTAAATGAAAACAAGACTGTCATAACTAACTTTACCTTACTACGAAGGCTGCCTGGTGAGTTTGCTACAGTGGAAGGTATTGCTTTAGCAGATAATACGAAATTTTTAGGTACATACTTTGATTCGAAGTTAACTTTTTCAGATCACATTCATTATGTATGTCAATCATTGAATAAAGCATTTTACGCTATACTGCAGCTAAAGGATGTTCTTGATGAATCTGGGATTGTATCTGTGTATTATGCACTTGCACATTCACATATGTCTTATAATATCATGGCATGGGGTAACGCAAAAGATAAAGATCGCGTCTTTATTGCACAGAAGCGTTTGGTAAGACTTATGTATAATATTAAACCTGGGAATACATGCAGGTCAATTTTTAAAAGTAAACAAATTTTAACCTTTCCATGTATATATATTTTAAAGTGTGTACTTTATGTTAAGAGAAATCCTTCATGGTTCAATACATTAGGTCAATTTCACCAGTATAATACTAGAAATGGAAAACTTTTATCTATAGACAATCACACTACTAATAGCTTTAAACAGTCGCCTAACTATAATTGCACAGTAATTTACAACAACCTACCAAACTTTTTAAGGGACATTGATAAATATGAACACTTTAAGCATAAAGTTAAATCCTACTTGGCAGATAATGTATTTTACTCGGTGAAGGAATTCCTTGAAAAAAGCGACTAGTGAATAATATTTCGATGTTTTTAATTTGTAAAGTGTTTGTTAATTTGTAATTGTTTTTTTTTTGCCAATAGCTGACGTGTCATATATGCAAACATTGTATCAATTTGACAAAAATATACTACTACTACTACTACTACTACAGCTGCTAGTAGCGTTTTCTCTTTGGTTGCCGTTATCTTCGGGTACTAGATGGCGCACCGGCAGAATTCCTTCTGTCTACTCGCACATCTTTCACATGTTTATTAAACATGGAAAAATTGATGCTCTCTATTTCCGTCAATCGACCTATAGCGCACTGATGATCGCTAATAAGCGTGAAACAGCTGTCTGCGTACTGGTGGATTGACGGAGGTATAGAGCAACCCTCGTATATCGGCTTTACGCTGCTTGCGTCAAAATCCGTGCCTCTAGTGGCAAAAGCGAACGGGCCTTGTCGTTCCACCAAGGAGAGTTTACTGCTGCTAGTAGCGTTTTCTCTTTGGTTGCCGTTATCTTCGGGTACTAGATGGCGCACCGGCAGAATTCCTTCTGTCTACTCGCACATCTTTCACATGTTTATTAAACATGGAAAAATTGATGCTCTCTATTTCCGTCAATCGACCTATGGCGCACTGATGATCGCTAATAAGCGTGAAACAGCTGTCTGCGTACTGGTGGATTGACGGAGGTATAGAGCAACCCTCGTATATCGGCTTTACGCTGCTTGCGTCAAAATCCGTGCCTCTAGTGGCAAAAGCGAACGAGCCTTGTCGTTCCACCAAGGAGAGTTTACTGCTGCTAGTAGCGTTTTCTCTTTGGTTGCCGTTACCTTCGGGTACTAGATGGCGCACCGGCAGAATTCCTTCTGTCTACTCGCACATCTTTCACATGTTTATTAAACATGGAAAAATTGATGCTCTCTATTTCCGTCAATCGACCTATGGCGCACTGATGATCGCTAATAAGCGTGAAACAGCTGTCCGCGTACTGGTGGATTGACGGAGGTATAGAGCAACCCTCGTATATCGGCTTTACGCTGCTTGCGTCAAAATCCGTGCCTCTAGTGGCAAAAGCGAACGAGCCTTGTCGTTCCACCAAGGAGAGTTTACTGCTGCTAGTAGCGTTTTCTCTTTGGTTGCAGTTACCTTCGGGTACTAGATGGCGCACCGGCAGAATTCCTTCCGTCTACTCGCACATCTTTCACATGTTTATTAAACATGGAAAAATTGATGCTCTCTATTTCCGTCAATCGACCTATGGCGCACTGATGATCGCTAATAAGCGTGAAACAGCTGTCTGCGTACTGGTGGATTGACGGAGGTATAGAGCAACCCTCGTATATCGGCTTTACGCTGCTTGCGTCAAAATCCGTGCCTCTAGTGGCAAAAGCGAACGAGCCTTGTCGTTCCACCAAGGAGAGTTTACTGCTACTAATAGCGTTTTCTCTTTGGTTGCCGTTACCTTCGGGTACTAGATGGCGCACCGGCAGAATTCCTTCTGTCTACTCGCACATCTTTCACATGTTTATTAAACATGGAAAAATTGATGCTCTCTATTTCCGTCAATCGACCTATGGCGCACTGATGATCGCTAATAAGCGTGAAACAGCTGTCTGCGTACTGGTGGATTGACGGAGATATAGAGCAACCCTCGATTTTTGACGGCATTCCATAACCAATATTTAACGCTTCGTTACGCTTTCGGCATGGAGCTCGATGACTCACGAGCATTAACGAGTTGGCTTAAATATCTCTGGATGAGACTGCAGAATCCAGCAGTGCCGACCATTGCGAAGGATTAGTTTTTTTCCTCAGAGTAACAACTGAACATAGAGGTAGTAAACAAACCACTTCAGCATGGTGTGCTCAAAGCCATCATCTTTTGACATTTCAGCCTCCAAACATTGCCAACTAACCTGAACATTCTTCCAATGAACCCATGTTACAAACACTGCTCTGCACTGTCCCATCTCGGAAAACTGTTAAACTACACTCGTATAAAGCACAGCAAGTCCGTAAAACTTCACTACAGTTACCAACAAATAACAAATTTGATTTTACTGACAAAGTATAAACATTGATTAAGTATAAAAGACGCACAAATAAAACAAACGTTTAAAAGTCGGGGTTTTCCGTAAATAAATCGTAGGAAAATTATATAGGCGTTGCCAGCTCCGCAAAAATTATGTAAGACAGAATTTGCGTTCATGATGAAGAAACATGCAGTAACGCAGTAGAGGTCAACATATCTATTGATTTTGCTATAATCATTCCTGAACCATCAAAATACCGTGTTTTTTAATGTAGAATGGAATATTTCTGAATACTATACAATTAAGACGATAGTAAACAATTATGATTGCCGTATTTGGTGATCAATATGATAATGTAAGAAAAGATGTTGGCCTATTAGCCTAAAGCGTTGTAAGAATGTTGCTATTGCTTCGCTTAGAGTTATAGAATTCACCCACAGAGTAGTGTTGGGATGAGCGAACTTTACCGAACGACCGTTCCTATAAATTCCGTAATTTATGTAAAAGTTCGCTATGATTGAAGCGAAATTTCTGATTTGGGGAATGCTGAGAATATTTTTCCTTTTATTTAGTTTGGGATTAGAGAAAACTCGCTAGCACGTTCCATTTAATTCCTGTTGAATTTTTAGTGATAAGACGATAGGGCATAAATACTTAAAATATGCCGAATTATAAGTTTTGTTTGGGATTGTGGTGATTCGGAACGCGCTCCTGGCTGCCAGACGTTAGAACGTACCTTTAGCGGTCACGTGACCGAAGTTTGACATTTATGTCATCGACGGATGATTTATAAAAATGTAAGGTCTGAGTATGAGTGTAATTAGTCGATGAACTTCAGATAAGTAATGTATTTGATTATTACTACATCATATATTGTTCAGATATTTTATGTATCAGATCATGAGTGACTTTCTATATTAATTTTCCATCTGTGATTCTGTACTACTGTTCTGTAATGCTTCCTTCCTTTTCTTTCATTCTGTGACTAAAGCTACTGTTTTGTGATGTTTTTGGGCTTTGTCACTCGAAACTTGAATAAAGTAGCGGGCTGTGATATCGTTGCTATAGTTTTGTGGATAGTTAGTTTAATAATTACGAGAGGGGATTGTTTTTGGAAAAACGTAACAAGCGGGAGACCAAAATTTCAACAGAAGGGTTTTTGAGTCTTTTTCACGAATATTTGCAGGTATGTTGTCTTTTGAGTTTGTATTATTAACTAATGTGGTCTGGCTACGATATTTTAAAGTGTTTCACAATGTATACTATACATTCGGGTTTTAAGACGACTTTAAATGGTGTTGGGTCTCTGATTTACCTCTACTCTAGGTAGGTCCTGAGGTATTGCAGGCCGGTGGTGAACAGAGATAACTCTGTCTTATTTAGATGTATCTATTTCAACCTTTACTGATCCCCTTTATTTATATGCGATATTTATTTTATGCTTGTGGAAACCGTGGCGACTGCCGGGACGGCCTAATCACTTACCGAAGGTGGAAGTGGGTTGATTCACGTGTTTTACGAACTATACGGTTTCCTCTAACCAGCCCTTTTATGTTGTTTATTGTTTATATTTATTTATTGATCTATTTATATGCTTATATACCATGCTTGCTATGCTGCTATGCTTGCTATACTATGCTTACATTCTAGATATTCCAATTATCTCCTTTATTTACTCCTTTATGTGTTGGTTATATTTATTTATTTATATATATGCTGATATTTTACACTTTTCCACATTCTATCCATATTTCTCTCCCTGACGTTAAACAGAGATCTAGCCCACCATGTATTATTATTATTATTTATCATTTAGACTGTGAATGTTTATAACAATTTCTTTATCTTTATTATACAATATCAATAACACGAGCCAGTTTACCACTATTATTGAGACATTTTGAATCGTATATTTCAACATATCAATATAAATATTACACCAGTAAAATATATGAAATACAAAGCACTCATGATTTGATAGATACAAGAATCAAGTAATAAAATCATAACATAAACACTCAGCACTTATGATTAATAAATACAAAACAAATGTTAAGAAACAAATAATAAAAAAAACCATATCACAACATTTCTGTGTTTGATTTCATTCTCTCTGAGTTGGTACACATGCATGCTAAAAGAATCTGGTTACCATGGGCACACATACAACATTAGGTTCTAAATTCCACCACATCACGTCTTGATCACTTTGGCTACTTCTAAATTTGGTATCGGTTTTGACAGTGACCAGTTGCTCACTACAGGATAAGTTTCGAAGTTTGGTATGGTTTAATTTGGGAATATCTTTGTTGAACAAACATTAAAACTAACTGTATTTATAATACAAAACTTTCCAATACCTCATTATAATAAAACCGATAGTGAGCTAGTTTTATCTCGTATATAGCGGTATCTAATCATTATAATAAACATATTACAATATCCCAATAATTGAGAGAATAAACTCTGAGAAACGATGATTGGCAATCTTGCCAGCTTTTTTTGGTGTAATAAACAACCGTCTTTTGACATTCTATTAATGTCTTATACAAAGCAATGTGACACTGGATCCTCTGGTACAGCCACATCAAACACTAGACAGTCAAACAATGCGTCAAACTACTTTTATCAAACCAAATGTAATGAATAAGGATAGAGGCCTAACTGCAAGCAGCTTTAGTTTCTTAAAGATCACATGATTATCAGCCAGGTAGTAGACGCGTATAGGCCAAACAAGTTTTTTTTTTAAATTTTTTTTTATTATTTATTTATTTATTTATTTCATACATACAATCTCAAAAATAATACAACTAAAATTGTAAAAACACCGTGTGATTATAAGTATCAAAACAAACTTGTTTGACAATTTCAAAAAATAAAAGCAGATGCAGTAATTGACACAGTTGTAGAAAAAGTTTACATTGAAAAATGGAAACAAAAATACGAGTAGACACCTAAGCTGAAAGCTTGTGTGTGTCATATACTGGGTGGAAACAACTAAAAGTGATGGTCATGGAGTATGTATATACACAAGAATAAAAAAAGTGATGATGAAAGAATTTACAAGAAAGTGATTGATAGGCACAATAATAATTACAATTAATGATTGAAATAAGCTTATTTAAATTGTATAATACATATTTTTTAATTTCCCTCTTAAATGTATAATTGGTCATTTTTTTATATTCAGCTGGTATATTATTATACAGCTTTATGCCATTAAATTTTATGCATTTCTGGCAAACAGATTTATTGACTCTGTTGTAAGTATAAGATATGTTAATTCTAGTTCTTGTGTCATACGTGTGACTTGTTAGTATTTGATCATTTTTAGTATGAATGTATTTTAAAACAGCAAGTATATATAATCCTTTCACATTTAATAGGTTATTTTCAGTATAGATGAATTTGCAACTTGTCCAACATGGTACTTGAAAAATAGTTCTTAAGATGAAATTCTGGGTAGTTTCCAAAATTTTTAAAGTATTAGTGTATGCTGCACCCCATATACTTATTCCGTACATCAAAATTGATACTACAAATGAGTTATATACCGTTAGGGTTGTTTTTTTTTCGTCAGCCTCCCGCAAATGAATTTGTGGTTCTTGGGTTTTTAGGCCGGCGTCGTTTAGCGTTAAAGCTTGACGTTTCGCCACCACGAGTGGATGGCATCTTCAGAAGCTATTTCACTTCGGCGACTTCCAAAACGTCAAGCTTTAACGCTAAACGACGCCGGTCTAAAAACCCAAGAACCACAAATTCATTGGACGATGGCCGCGAAAGCCTTACACAGTATACCTCCCGCAAAGGCTGAAAGCCTATGGCGCTGTAGAAGCGCTGCGTGAGGATAAGTTTCTGTGCACGTTAGATTTGAAACGCTGCAGGTTGTAGCCGTCAGGAAACATTTTTTTACGTCTTTATGTGACTATCACTTTACTCAGGATTTCTGAGAAGTTTTCCTAGTTACGTTTCACGACTTTACCCATCATCGGCAAAACTTGTGACCGTCACGTCTTTATCGCACTGTCACGGTATCTAATTTACCCAAAATAGATGACCAAATGTTGTAAAAAAACATTTATTAATGTCAATAAGAAGTGAAGGTTATGTTTGTAGACAGAGAAAAGGTGGTCAGACGGCAAAGTAGCGTTACATTCTAATGATGGCCCCAAGAAAAACTTATGGCGTCACGCTAAGATTTATTACGTCACAACCTTTGAGCAAAGTTATATATTTGAGCTTTGGAAGGGACTGTAAGCCACTTCATATAGTTCTTGGAGACGTAGCATCAATATTCTATCATAAACTTATTTTTAGAAAATACCCCAGACGCAAGTTCAGATCACTCAGTACCTACATGATTTTTTACATTTAATGAATCAAATTTGATCAATTCGTGATAACAATATGTCTATACTGGTAGTGAGAATACGAAAAAAATAATCGATCATACCTGAGAAATTGTGCAGAATTGACGCTAATGCCAAAACTGTACAACTCATCATATGCTGGGTGCCAGCCAATCCGCCAATGACCAAACCAACAAATTCTTGCATTCTGTCATGGGCCATCAGCGTGTTGCCTATGGTGTTTAGCAACTCGTAGGCAGTCTGTCGACACTTTTGGTTGATGTCTTTGCAACATAAGATGGCTTCTGGTATCACAGATTTGATCAGTTTGCTGTCATGGTCCAGTTGAGGCTGGGCCTTTATCAAGTAGTTTAAGCAACGCAATCTCGCGCCCTTACTGGACGTTACCGCGATATTGAGAGATTTCATCAGCAATCTTTGCACCTGTAATGATTATGAAACGTAGTTATTTCTAAGTAGATCTTACTTGCCATGCATTTTGAGGTTAACTTTGCAAAAAAAATCCCAAACATTTTGAAAAGCTTCCACATATATCTAATGAAACACCAGGTGCTATACGAATAAATGAATGAATAAGGACCAGAGGCTATCCAGCACGGAATGTGGCTGGTGCATAGGCCACACGATGGGCCCTTTTGCACCTCTATCCGCGCTAGTTCCTAAGACCTGCCCTTTTGGCAAGGCAAGTACATTCTTAGGTCCTATCCGTTTTATATCTATTGGTTCCAAGGTTCTTGAGCCCAGCATAGTCTGCCTGTGATAACCCAGGGTTTCACAGCGACACAAGGATGTGTGCCGAGGATTCTTCCTCTTCACCACACCACGTGCACGTTGGGTCGTTGACCACCCTCATCACGAACAAGTGACGCCTGAAGGTGTTGTGACCCGTTAATAGGTCTACTAGCAATCTCAAGTTACTCCTATCCAGAGAGAGGCAAAATCGTCCTATTCTCTCTGCAGGCCCTGCTAATAGTTCCCGAGCTTGACGAAGATGACCAGAGATGTTGTTCCATCTCAGAGAGTGTTGATTCTGGATCCACTCTCCAGTTGTTTTCCTAATCAAGTTTGCAGATAGTCCGAAGGCTGGTTCCGGGCCCACAAAATTATAACCACAAAACACAGTCACACACAAAGGTATAAAAAGTCAAAAGAATAAAAGTTAGGCTAGATTCACATAATCGGTGGCTAGATTACTAATTCACTTTGTAGGGATGGACTTGAATTAGATTCTAACTTTGGATTCATTCATAATGGGATGCGCCGAAATAAAATGATGGCTTCGATTAGTTGCGAATCTCGGTCACAAACAGGATGAACTGTGATACCTATCAGATATAAAAATGTATGCCAACGAAAATGCTAGTGGGTTAATTGCCTGTTTCAAATATGTTTAAGTATCAATAAATTGAGTCGCATTGTTAAAGAATTAGGATCATCTCTAGTTTGCAGTTGAATCTCACTGAGCTGCGCTGTAGCAGTATCGATTGTCGATATTGATAAGATACCTGTGACGTCAGCCCTTGTTTTAAGTCACGTGAAAAAATTTGAATATATCCTTATTTTATTTTGCAAATATCTTTTTTTGGCCGTCAGTAAAATCATGTTTTTTGTTTCCTACTGCTTCTTGATATGGTTTTGTTTACGCTCTGTATACTCCCGAGACGATTTCTCGACCTCTGCAAGTACCCTAGATCTTGCTTCAACATACTGCAATCAAACTCACCTCCTTCCTATGACTCTTCACGAACTCCTTACAGCTGTCCGACTCACTGGCACAAATTTCCTCCAACAACCTATACGCCTTTTTTTGTTCCTTAGTGTTCTTTATTTCTGGAAGCAACTTTATACATTGTTCGTAAAGTAATTTTATATTTTCTTTGTTTTGGTAAGGTACTAAAGCTCTTATCAGATCCAGAATACTCTCTTTTATGTAGTGGTCTTCGGGTTCATCAGAAGGGGCATTCAACTTCTCTATTGCGTGACTAAATAGTTGTTGTGTAAGTTCGGGTCTGGCGATTGTTAAATACAGCTGAAAATAATGGATGGTTGAATTTATATTTATAGAAATGGCCGTTACTTGGTGGAAGTTAATTCAAATTCAAATAAAATACACGAGTTTAACAGCTCAGATATTTTGTGTCAAATTGTTTCAACGCGCAATGTCTATCATGGAAATGTTCAGAGAAGACCCAAAGTGTCAGACTTTGTTCCAGTCGCTGAGATACAGAGCAGACATTTTAAAAAGACCTATGTGTTATGTATTTTTATTATGTAAGTCGTTTATTTTAGACTCCTTTATTGAATGATAGCAGAATGTCTTACCTTAATTGTATCGAAGGCTGCTAACCTTTGACTTTCTTCATCTGTACCAATAGGTTTTGTGGAGTACACATTAAATAATATAGGAAGATAGTTTTTGTCGAATCTGCTCAGTTCCTTAATGCTATCTTCATCGCCGCTGTCTTTTGCACTGATAATTAATTTTCGCAAAGCAGCCATCACTGCTAACCTCAATTCCTTTTTATCAGATATAGCAGTTCCCATAATCTTAGCTACAGACTAGGAATATTACGAGGATATTAAAAGTCACATACTAATTGGCTGCAAACGGTATTACTATTTATAAGCAAATGATTCAAATGTAAGTGGCTTTGGACTAACTTAAAGTGAATGAAGGATGCAAAAACTTTATAGTTTTCGAAATTCTAGTCATCATCGTAGTCACAATGTCTTAACAGGCATGTTGTGAACTCGTAGAACGCATTAAGTCGGAGCTAGAGTATTGCCGACACGAATATTATCAATAGTTTTGAGAACTGTAGCTCGCCATTGTTCGCTATTTACTGTCAGTTCAGTGGCCCTCTTGATACTCATATCTAGCAACTGTTTCGTCGTATCCACCCAGCATGTAGGGAAACGGCCACGGCGCCGCCCACTCGGGGCGTGACCCTGAACTACACGTTTCTCCATATTATCGCTTCTGTGAATATGTCCGAAGAATGTAAGCATTCTCATCGACACAATGGAGGATAGTCTCTTTGGATTACCGAGCTCATCCAGTATGGAAACATTAGTTCGATGGGCGGTATAAGGAATTCTCAGCATTCTCCTCCACGTCCACATTTCAAAAGCATCTATGCGAGCTCGATCTGCCTTTTTAACAGTCCAAGTTTCCGAGGCATACAAAAATATGGAGAACACAAGAGACTGAACCAGTGACATTTTGGTAGCTTTAGTGATGTTATGGTCACGCCATATTTTAGTAAGCTTTGTCATGGCCATCCGTGCCTGTTGAATGCGCCGTCGAATCTCATTCTCACAGCTACCTGAATTGTCGATCAAAGAACCGAGGTACACAAAACTTTGAACTATCTCACCACGGCCTATGGACTTTATTTCTCGATGATTGTCATGCTCTCTATCTAAGATAATAACCTTGGTCTTGTTGTAGTTAATACCAAGACCATAAGCTGCACTGTGTTGTTCCTAAACGTTCAATAAGGCTACTAGTTCTTCCTGAGAACCAGCAATAAGGGTTGTATCGTCAGCAAATCTTAAATTAGATATTTTGCTTCTGCCAATAGTTATACCGCCATTCCAGTTGTCCAATACCTGTCTCATCACAAATTCAGAGTAAATGTTAAATAACACCGGAGATAATACGCATCCCTGACGAACTCCTTTTCTGGTTGCTGTTTGACCAGAGAGGTTACCATCAATTCTTACGCGAGCTGAGCTGGACTCATACAGTTGCTGTATGAGAAATACTATGTGGTAAGGGACTCCCATGGAGATAAGGATTTCCCGAAATTCTAGTAGATGCCAAGTAATCAACAAAAAAGCAAGAATAAAAAAATTATTATTATATTTCAAAACTTTTCTAAGGGAGCAAAATTTTGGTGAAAAGGGGTGGACAAAACTTATTGTAAAGTATCTACAGTAATTACAATTTTAAATTGTTTAACAAATTTGTGTGCAATGTTTCCAGTGTCAAAATGACGCCAGGCTACTACTACTGTCTCACTGATCAGTAACTATTTTTCTTTTCAAATCAACTATACGTAACACACTACCGATACAGTCCAAATGGTTCCATTTTCTCAATTTCAACATTGCAACAGCGGTTCGGAAAACTTGTTATTGAGGGTTGCTCTATATCTCCGTCAATCTACCAGTACGCAGACAGCTGTTTCACGCTTATTAGCGATCATCAGTGCGCCATAGGTCGATTGACGGAAAAAGAGAGCATCACCAGTCATGTGAAGCATGTTGTAGCAGGCGACAGAAAGGTTCTGCCGGTGCACCATTTGGTACCCGAAGGTAACGGCAAACCAAGGAAATCGCTGCTGAACAGCAGTAGATTTCTTGATGAGACGCCACGGCGCGTCCGCTTGGCCACCAGAGAGCATGGGTTCTACAGGGTGTCCCAGAAAGACGGTCCCATAGAAGAACCCCATCTCACTGAGTCAAAATATTGCGAATAAACACAACATACCTATATACCAAGTTTCACCGTTTGACCGTGAGAGGGCTTCAAAGTCAAGAATAATTTTTCAATTTTTGTTGATAACTTCACAGCGACATTTGCGATTTGAATGAAATTTGGTAAACATGTAACACCATAAAAATGCCACATTTTAATACTTTTAACTCTAACACGGTGATGTTTTAGCATGGTGAACCGATGTCTTCGCCACTTACATTGACCACTATTTTTCTTATTTTTAGTGCTTTCGGTTTGAAATTTTTCCAAAACAAAGATACATCATTGACAAATATTTTTTGACTCTTAGTAAATTTTCGTATCTCTCACGGTTTAACAGTTAAAAATAATTCTGTGATACTTTAGTAAAAGCGCACTTCAAAAAATACCGGGGGTCTATTTTACCCGGAAATCAATTGATTGCATTTTGTTAGTCTTTTGCTTGAAAAATTATTGTTATCAGAGTGAAGTGACAATGATGTAGGTGGTTTAAATCTTTTTGTTGGCTTTAATGGTAAAAACAATATTGTTTTTCGTCAGATACAGTTGCGAGCAATAATTTTTGGACGTCAGTGGCCGCATTCAGCAGAGCAAGCTGCTACCGTTTGCGCTATGTAGCGGTAGCGTGATTCTGCTGGATGTAACGCTACAGGTTGAGAAATATGACAGTAACTGACAGTTGTTGTCATAATTTGTGGTTAATAAATACCCATTTAATACCTACCGGTTATTCAAATTTAAACGGGTTTGCTGTCAGTTGTGACGTACAGCTGTCAGCTACCAAAAGTGAGCGTAAAAATTTTTACACGATCTCATAACCCGATCACAAAAATTGTTACTCTTCATCTGCGATTTGCTTGTAGATTGATTTGGTACAGTTTGACATTAATGAATTTACTATCCGTTCAATTTTTGATATCTAATGTTTGTTGAAATTGCGAAATATCAATAACATTTTTTCAATTTATTTACTGTCAATTTGTGCGAAAAAGTACCGAACCCACACATTTAGAAGCATAACTGATTTACCCTGATAACGATAATTTTACAAGCGAAAGACTAACAAAATGCAATCAATTAAATTCCTGATAAAATAGACCAGTGCGCTACTACTGAAGCATCACAGAATTATTTTTAACTGTTAAACCGTGACAGATACGAAAATTTACTAAGAGTCAAAAAATATTTATCAATGATGTATCTTTGTTGTGGAAAAATTTCAAACCGAAAGCACTAAAAATAAGAAAAATAGTGGTCAATGTAAGTGGCGAAGACATCGGTTCACCATGCTAAAACATCACAGTGTTAGAGTTAAAAGTATTAAAATGTGGCACTTTTATGGTGTTACACGTTTACCAAATTTCATTCAAATCGCAAATGTCGTTGTGAAGTTATCAACAAAAATTAAAAAATTATTCTTGACTTTGAAGCCCTCTCACGGTCAAACGGTGCAACTTGGTATATAGGTATGTTGTGTTTATTCGCATTATTTTGACTCAGTGAGATGGGGGTTCTTCTATTGGACTGTCTTTCTGGGACACCCTGTATATGCTGCTGCATATAGACGCGCCGTGGCGTGACGCGATAACTTGCCATTATTTTAAATAACAAGGTGCAGAAATACCTTTTAAAAATAATATGCCATAAACTTACTTTGAAGTTTTCCTTGACGTCAGTCGGATGGTTACAGAAGCAAGGTAATAAGTTCCAAAGCTGCAAATATAATAATTCTGAACTATGAGCTCCTATACCATCGTTAACCTGTGCCAAATCGGCAGCCTTTCTCTGACAAAACATTGCCAAGGGTAAGATGCCTTTTACATAATAGTCAAGCGTTGAGCATTTTATGTTTTCCTTGAGGACAGGCAACAACCAGGATCTATCTATGTTTAGTTCGCCATTTGGTTTCTGGAAAATATAAAGTGGAATTTTGATTGATTATAAGCAACTTCTTGTCAAAAGGATTAACATTTTATGACTTATGAGTCGAGTAGTTTATTAATTCTGTAGAACTGAATGAAATATGGATAAACCAATGTAAAGGGATAGTGACATATTTCAAAGATATTGTGATAAATTCAGTATACTCATATATCTGAACGTTTATTAGGGTTATTCACGTTATTCGACACGGAGCATTATGGCTAAAGCATTTGATAAAAAAGAAAATAATAATTTCGGATGGATAGAGACCCATAAAGGCTACATTTAAAAAATATTTTCATGTTATACAGGGTGTCCCAAAAACACGAAATATATCAAAGTTACATTTTTTTAAATGGAACACCCCGTATATTATTGCATATTCAGATTCGTTGGTGAATTCTAGTGTGACTCCATGTATCACACATGGGACTTGAAGCGAACCATTTAGGTGTAAATCACCATTTTCGGTATAAGTAGATATCAGGAAAAAATTGAATATCGCAGAGACTATAAGTTATGGAAGACTTTACCGTATCACCAAGAACAAAATGCGTCAGCTTTGATGTCTGTCAAATTTAAATTACGTGTATGCTTGGAGAAATCGGTCAATTAATTAAGGAAACTTCGATCAGCGATAACTTGATTTTTTCAAGTGGGAATGCCTATTTTTTATACGGTTAAACGTAGCATTTGATAACCGTTCTAATGATATAAGGTTGTGAATATCAATCTCTGGTAGTTTTCATTTAATTGTAAATTTTCAAACAACTCGGCGTTTTTCAATTTTCCTACCTATAAGCAAGGTAGCAGGCCATGAAATATAAACAAAAACCTGTTCAGGTAGAAGAAAACAACCAACTTAGCTGAAAAATACACACGAACCAGACTAAAGAGACAAAATTATAAAAATTCCTTATAACAAATCAACTCTCCCAGAAACAACTGCGATAACATGTCTAAGGTCAAAGAGAAGCTGGAGTATGGCAGTAATAGATATTTTTGACAGTCTACTGGCTACCGCAATTTACTAGAGGTTAAAAATTTCCAAGACAATTAAAAACCCTGATAAAAAAAAATTGGGCATTCCCATTTGAAAAAATCAAGTTATCGCTGATCGAAGTTTCCTTAACTAATCGACCAATTTCTCCAAGCATAAACGTAATTTATTTTATGCTTAGTAATACGGCAAAGTCACAGCCTTCCATATTTTACAATCTCTGCGATATTCAATTTTTTCCTGATATCTACTTATACCGAAAATGGTGATTTACACCTAAACGGTTCGCTTTAGGTCCCATGTATGATACATAAAGTCAGACTAGAATTCACCAATGAATCTGGATATGCAATAATATACGGGGTGTTCCATTTAAAAAAACATAACTTTGATACATTTCGTGTTATAACATGTATAACATGAAAATATTTTTAAAATGTAGTCTTTATGGGTCTCTATTCATCCGAAATTATTATTTTCTTTTTTATCAAATACTTTAGCCATAATGGTCCGTGTCGAATAACGTGAATAACCCTGTATAATCTCATGTGAGTAAAGCTACAAATAATTTTCCTTCAAAAAATTCACAGCACAGATTTAGATAAGAACATGTAAGTTTATGTTAGTACCATCAACAATAATCATTCATAATATCGCATAATAAGAACCATTACTTTCAAAGAGATAACGCCTAATACAGTCTCTGGTCCCATATAACGTATAGCAGCACCAACAGCGTATTCCAATTCACTATTGTAACTGAATTTGTAGGAATCTCTAAGTTCTGCTAACGATTTGAGCATATCCAACAGCAAGCTACTGCAGGTAGCTCCTGTCACCTGAAAGAATAAAAACAATATGGAATAATATAATTCAATAAAACATTCAATATACAGGGTGTCCCAGAAAGACGGTCCCATAGAAGAACCCCCATCTCACTGAGTCAAAATATTGCGAATAAACACAACATACCTATATACCAAGTTGCACCGTTTAACCGTGAGAGGGCTTCAAAGTCAAGAATAATTTTTCAATTTTTGTTGATAACTTCACAACGACATTTGCGATTTGAATGAAATTCGGTAAACCACATTGCCACATTTTAATACTTTTAACTCTAACACTATGGTATTTTGGAATGGTGAACCGATGTCTTCGCCACTTACATTAACCACCATTTTTCTTATTTTTGTGCTTTCGGTTTGAAATTTTTCCACAACAAAGATACATCATTGACAAATATTTTTTGACTCTTAGTAAATTTTCGTATCTGTCACGGTTTAACAGTTAAAATAATTCTGTGATACTTTAGTAAAAGCGCACTTCAAAAAATACCGGGGGTCTATTTTACCCGGAAATCAATTGATTGCATTTTGTTAGTCTTTTGCTTGAAAAATTATTGTTATCAGAGTGAAGTGACAATGATGTAGGTGGTTCACACGTGCAGTACGAAATCACTTGCACGAGCATTATCCTGGAAAATGGATTGGAAGAGGTGCAGATGCTCCAATTCAGTGGCCACCGCGCTCGCCAGATCTTTCTCCATGCGACTTTTTCCTTTGGGAGGCCATAGCTGACAAGGTTTATAAGGAGCGAATAGACACAGAAGAACAGCTATGGAACAGAATTGTAACCGCCGTGCGCCAACTTCAAAATGTCGATTCTCTAAGAAGAATGCAGTTCAATTTTTTAATGAGAATAAATTTATGCAGAGAAGTGAATGGTGATCATTTTGAACAACTGATGACATAAATAAATAATATGAATCTGCTCTAGTCCTACATTTGTTTGGCCAATACATTTAACGGTTTTACACGACCTCATAACCCGATCACAAAAATTGTTACTCTTCATCTGCGATTTGCTTGTAGATTGATTTGGTACAGTTTGACATTAATGAATTTACTATCCGTTCAATTTTTGATATCTAATGTTTGTTGAAATTGTGAAATATCAATAACATTTTTTCAATTTATTTACTGTCAATTTGTGCGAAAAAGTACCGAACCGACACATTTAGAAGCATAACTGATTTACCCTGATAACGATAATTTTTCAAGCGAAAGACTAACAAAATGCAATCAATTAAATTCCGGATAAAATAGACCAGTGCGCTACTACTGAAGTATCACAGAATTATTTTTAACTGTTAAACCGTGACAGATACGAAAATCTACTAAGAGTCCAAAAATATTTGTCAATGATGTATCTTTGTTGTCTGCTTGCTTTCTGTCGTTTTGAGTTAGTTTTGTCTCTATACGTTTGTATTTGGTCGTTTTCTACCGTTTACAGTTGTTATCTGCCTGCTTTCTGTTGTTTTTATCCGTTTTCTGTTCTTTTCTTTTTGTATTCGGCTGTGTTTAGTCGTTTTCTGTTGTTTAGCGCTGTTATCTGCTTGCTTTCTGTCGTTTTGAGTTAGTTTTGACTCTATTCGGTTGTATTTGGTCGTTTTCTACCGTTTACGGTTGTTATCTGCTTGATTTCTGTCGTTTTTCTGTTCTTTTCTTGTTGTATTCGGCTGTATTTGGTCGTTATCTACCGTTTACAGTTGTTATCTGCCTGCTTCAAACCGAAAGCACTAAAAATAAGAAAAATAGTGGTCAATGTAAGTGGCGAAGACATCAGTTCACCATGCTAAAACATCATAGTGTTAGAGTTAAAAGTATTAAAATGTGGCATTTTTATGGTGTTACACGTTTACCAAATTTCATTCAAATCGCAAATGTCGTTGTGAAGTTATCAACAAAAATTGAAAAATTATTCTTGACTTTGAAGCCCTCTCACGGTCAAACGGTGCAACTTGGTATATAGGTATGTTGTGTTTATTCGCAATATTTTGACTCAGTGAGATGGGGGTTCTTCTATGGGACCGTCTTTCTGGGACACCCTGTATATGTTACGGTCAAAGATGATATTTCGGTCGAAACGTCCTAAAAATTATATATTTTTCAAATATATTATTTGACCATATCCCAGGAGTTATTATTAAACATGAAGCTAAATTTAATAACTACACCTGAAAAAAACAAACAAAATTGTTTATTAAGGGTGAACCAGGTTTTGCAGTTTAGTTATCAATGTGTTCAGTTCTACAGGTACCCATCCTGTCTTTTCATCCTCGTTATTTGTACTATATTATCAGCTTAGGATACGTACTAGGTATAACTACAGAATAACTTACCTCAAACAAAACCTTGATTACATACAACACTTGATGCCATACAGTGTTGTATTGATAACCCAGCCCTAGCTGGATAATTTGAATACATTTTTCAATTTTTGACTTATACTGTTCTACCAATTGCGTTGTTTCACATAATGACGCTAGTGCATCCCTAAGTAGCACATCTAGCGCATGCGTGGCACATGTCATCACCTCAGATTTTTCAGACAGCCAGAGTAGTGTGAGTGTCTCGAATATTTTGGGTAAAGCTGAACTTGCTATACCTTTATCAACACTAAAAATTTAAGAGTACGTAAAAAAATATGTTTTTCATTTAAAAAAAATGTTAAGATGGTACGTGTCTTGTTAATGGTTAATAAATTTACTCGCAAAGGCTGAAAGCCTATGGCGCTGTAGAAGCGCTGCGAGAGGATAAGTGTCGGTGATTCCTGATTCACTTTCTGACTATACAAATTATACGACAGTTCCTTGTTTACAAAAATAAGGCTATATGCCAGCCCGCTAGCTTTGTCGTTCAGGATAGGTAACCAGTAATGCACATTCACACTTGGAAAACAGCTTGGCCAACAATTAAATCCAGTATTTAGCCCTGTGAGATGTAACAAAATGTTATTTTTACCCCTTTTTACTATAATACAAAAGTATATTTATAATTATTATCGATAGTAAATTATTGTTTTATCCACAAAATGTGGCAATTTGATTTTTTTTCATTTGATAGACCAACAATCCAATGATCAAATGTGCTGCTTTTATGGAATCTGATTGCTAAACTCTTTGTTAAGGAATTGAGGTTTTGAATAAACATTTTTTTGTCATAAATGGAAAGATCATACATAAGTTTTATAACAAAACTGCTTTTGTTTTCTTTTTTTCCCCAATAATTCAAGTTATATCAAAATAAAAATGGATTTTTGAATCGAGTACCGAATACACGCCGACGGCTCCCGAACCCGTGTGACGTCACCATGGCGGTAAGGATGCTCCTTTGACCAACAACGTCCTACTCCGATACTAGATTCTAGATTCCCAGCCAATCGCGAAAGTACTTACTGCTAAACTGGTAACTAGTGTATATTTGTTGCAACACAGTCGATGAATGAAGTTTGCAGCTCGAGACGAAGTCTACGATCGAAATAAATGTGTTTTTAAGTGTTTGAAGTTGAAGTCAGATTACAGATTCCAGTAAGTAAGTACCTAATCAAATATGTTTCGTTGAAAAGATCTCCTCAATCAAAGGACGGTCCAGTGGTTAGAGAGTCCGATAGTGGATCTCAGGGTCTTTGCGGTCTTTGGATCGAAACCCAGGACTTCCAACTTTTTTTTATTTTTTTTTATCAAAAAATGTATTGATGTGCTTTTTGCATTTGTTACGCACACTTTTTCTACGATCAACATAAATATGTGTTTGAATCAAATTTTGTTAGACATATTACTTGCACTGCGCAGTGCTTGTTAAATTTTTATGAAAATTTAGTATTGTTACGCATCATTGCTCAAAGTTAAATAAATAATAATACCAAGTGATAAACAGAATGTGATTACGAGTTTGAGTTACTTTTTCTTACATTAGAAAAATTAAAAATTAATGAATTGAATGGATGAAGGAATTTTGTTTCATTAACGAACTATTACACTGAAAAAAAATGGCGATTGATATTGACGGACAAACCTCATTGCCACTGATTTTTTGAATTGTCCACCGCCTCCTGTACTTAGTTTTTGCACTGTGCAGTGCAAGTAATATGTCTAACAAAATTTGATTCAAACGCATATTTATGTTGATCGTAGAAAAAATGTGCGTAACAAGTGCAAAAAGCACATCATTCATCGACTGTGTTCCAACAAATATACACTAGTTACCAGTTTAGCAGTACGTATTTTCGCGATTGAGTGGGAATCTAGAATCTAGTATCGGAGTAGGACGTCGTTGGTCAAAGGAGCATCCTTACCGCCATGGTGACATCACACGGGTTCGGGAGCCGTCGCCGTCGGCGTGTTTTAGATACTCGATTCAAAAACCCATTTTTATTTTGATATAACTTTTGAATTATTTCGAAAAAAAAAAGAAAACAAAAACAGTTTTGTTATAACACTTATATATGATCTTTCCATTTATCACAAAAAAGTACTTTTTTTCTTAATTCAAAACCTCAATTAGAATACGTAAGAGAGGTAGGGCCCAAGGCAATATGGGTTCTTGCTAAATTGGGAGACCTGACGAACTAACGCGATTAGAAGATCAAAGAGGCCACTGTATCACCATTTTCCTAGTAGAATATGGACATTGCAATCAAAGAACCACTGATTAAAACAAATATTGTTCCTTTGGAGTTAAAAATATGGATTTATCGACTATACTTACTCTGTTAAGTGCACATGTGCCTGTTGCATCACAGCAACCCATGCTAAGGTTGGCTGAACATCAGAAATAGAAGGTTGGTACTCATACAAAGCAGAAATCAATTGAGCGTTCAGTTTTGCAGGCACCACCGCACTTTGCGACGAAAATAATGAATGAAGTACTTGCAAACCACATGAAGTTACTATCGGGTAGTTCAACGACATTAGTCGTAATATAGTCTCACAGCAAGCCTGAAAATTACATATTTCTTATAGTATACAGGGTTACTGGTAACTCGAGCACTTTCCTGCAGGAAGTGATAGAGGGACTCAAATGCAATAGATTTAACCCCCCATACGTAATTCCGAAAACCGATAGTTTTCGAAATAATTAACATTTAATGTTTTTCAACGATATGTCCAAATTTCCACACTACATTCCAAATTTAGAAAAAACCCTGCTGTCGATTTTAGTAATATCTAATTCAGTTTTTTACTGACACATACGCAAATCTAATTTAGTATTTAAATGTGTAAACATACTAAACAGGTTCAAACTACATACAATTATTTAAAAAATAAAGAACAAAATTTTTATTCACCGTGAACGAAAATTGTCTAGCTCAAAAAGAGATACACAACCAGTCAAACAAATTATTTTAAAAACTTCCTTATCTGATGACCTATTCCAGGGACAAGAATGGCAGTATAACCACGAGTAACTATTTAAAAAATTTATCAACATAATACAGAATCATCAACAACATGATATTCCAGCATGATGGTTGTCCAGCACATTACCGTATCACAATTCGGCAGTTGTTGGACAACACATACCCGAACAAATAGATAGGGAGGGGTGAACCCATCTCAGGGCCTGCGCGGAGCCCAGATCTGACACCACTTGATTTTTACGTCTGGGGTCCATGAAGGCATTGGTTCACGAGACTCCAGTTAATACTGCTGACGAACTAAGGCAAAAAATTATCAATGCGGCGGAGGAGATGCAACGAACTTTTTCAACACGAGTTACAAAAACCGAAGTGAGGAAGCGGATCCGTACTTGTATCCGAAATCAAGGGCAACACATTGAGCAAGATCTCTAGAAACTTTGAGTGGATTTAATTTGTTTTACTTGGATCAAATCATCGACCACATTTGCAAACATTCTAGTATGTAAGTGAGTTATCAATAATGATTGTACTGTCATTCGTTCCTTTTGAATAGGTGATTTTTATTCATTGCTGTTTATAATCTTTCTGAAAAGGTTATTAGGTAGGAAAGTTTTTTTAGTGATTTGTTCAACTGTTTGTACAATTTTTTTTGAGGTAGATAATTTTCTTTCACGGTGAACGTAAAAATGTTGTTTATTTTTATATTTGTATTTAGTTTGGAACTGTTTAGTATTTTGAAACATTTTAATAAAATAAAAATTGTCAGAATCAACAACCGGTTTCTTTCATAGTTTAGGATCTAGTGTGGAAATTTGGACATTTGGTTGAAAAACATTAGATGTTAATTATCTCGAAAACTACCGCTTTTCGGAATTACGTATGGGGGGTTAAATCTATTACATTAGAGTCCCTCTATCACCTCTTGCAGGAAAGTGGTCGAGTTACCAGTAACCCTGTATAGTAATTATGTATAATGAACTTATAAAAACATATTATTACAATACAATTCAAAAAAAATAGACCACAAATACAAAACTGTTTATTCCTCCGACCTAATTGCACCTGGATTTTTGTCATTTATCTGCTTGCTCGACGGCGAAAAGGTAAGGCTCAGAATTACTTGCAAAATCCCAGCACCGAAAATAGGAATTTCTATATTATCGTCAAAAAGCTCTAGTGGTTCCACTTCACAAAAGCGGGGATACAAAGGATCCATCAAATAACCGCTCTATTTCTTTGTTTTCAACTATTTCCAAAGCAATTGAAAAACTAGTTATAAGACGAATGAATAGCTTCCTCAGCACTCTGCTTTTAGCTGTTCCAAACTTGGGTTTCTCCCCTCAAGAAACACTCATAACGCTATATTTTACTGCTTATGCTGTTGCAGAAGCTTGAAGTCTATGGTTTTCTATGGCACTAAAGTGGTTCGAGTCCTATATTTCGTCAAGGGTCCAGTGTATCTCAGCGAATGGCAGAAACATTTCTGATAATTCTATCAAGCATGGAGTTCCTCAAGGACCTGTGTTGGGCCCAAAGTTTGCCGCTTTGCTGATGATGCTACTGTGATATGTCACAAAGATAAGTCTGAAGATCTGGTTTAAACAATTGTACATGAGACCGTTGTTATCAAAAACTGATGTGATTCTAATGGGCTTTTATTTAACTTAAAAAAATATATAACTTCTTGGATTTCGTGTTGTTATTTGTGACATAGTTCGCGACCAATTTTCTATCACAGCTCCGAAAGCTTGCGTCAGGCTATTATTGAGTACGAGATGCGGCAACAAGCTTGAGCACCTCGATTGCTAGGACAGTCTTCTTCGCGGTAGTTGAATCCCATCTCTCCTAAGGTCTACCATTTTCGGGTTGTTGTAACAAATTTCTTTTCCAATCTGTTTTCAAATTGCAAAAACGTGTAATACGATATATTGTATGTATAGTTCGACCAGGCAGAGAGTTCGAGACATATGAGGTGGAAAGGGCCCTCCCTTGGTGGGGGGGCCCTCAGTCGGGCAAGCGACCGCTGACGGCAACCTACGGTGTTGCCGAAAGTAGCAGATTGTCTCAAATACTCTTCAACCCTTCTCTTGTTCCGAAATATTCATACTGCTGTTCTTTAATAATTAACTAACTAACAGCAGTACATATTATGCACATCTGACAACAGCCATATTTTTCTCCACATTCTTTGTCTCGCATTCTTTCCCTTGCCAAACAATATAACCCCCCTCCCCCGGTACGCGGCTGACTGAAACAAGGATTGAATAAGTTTCATGTTACAATAATCAATTTGTTTAATTGCATATTATTACCTTGATGTGGGATTTAGAGAACTTTGTGATTATATCTTTCATTAAACCCAACGTATGAAGAATTGTTGTCTGGCCAGCTTGAACTGAAGATACAAGTACAGTATCAGAATTTCCACCCATACAGGCTTCCAATGTCCGTTCACAAAATTCTGCTGCCTTGTCTGCTGCTGGGTTGGATGCTGTTCCTGAGAATGAACTTGATGCATGTATGACAGTCGTTACTGCTTGCTGAGCAGCTTTTCTCCACTGGAAATTTCAGTATACTGATATTTTCTTTTATTGAATCAGGATACATAATTTCTATACTCTTGGAAGGAACAGATCATGAACAATATGACCAGATTAATGCTTACGTGATTCAACATGAATTATCCAATTTTTTTGGATATATATATATACTGTGACCCAGGACAAGTCTCAAAAACTTTAAAGGATGATTTCTGGCACCTGTTAAGGTAACCAAACGACCTTCGCTCTTTTTTGCTGTAAAATCAAAGTGTTTTTACCTGAAAGTGAGAGTGAAATAAGGTGGCCACACGTTTCAATCATGTTTACACCAAACTCTGTAACAAATGCGAATTTAAGAATAATTCCTTTTGATGCTAGCCTCACATTCTGAAACCTATGTGCAATTTCTTTTTTCGGGAATCGTCCTGAGACACAATGTATATAAGTTTACTGAAACAAGTTACAATTGTAGCAAATTTACTACCACTGATATTTAGGCCTCACAAATTGAATTCAATATATGGGTCATTGTGTCAATGTCCTTCTAAAAAATAAATATACAGTAGCATAATGTTTTAGTGCATGTGAAATGCCGAAAGATAAGCATAAACATATAATATAGTATCATACAAAATTAGACCAACTTTTTAAAGGTTATTATGAATGAGTTTTATCAGAAATATACATATATTATTCCAAAAAAATTTTGTCATTAAAAGTTGTTGATTCATCTTTATTCAGTTCATTACTACAGCTGTAATTGATGTATATTTTAAAGTAACAAAAAGTCAACTTAATTTTGTCTGATACTGCAAGTCTTTTTCCCCTAGGGTGATGGTACAGTTGTTTCTCTTTTCCATCATGTTTCGATGGCGTGTCAATGAGAAACCACATATAGGTACTAAAAGAAGAAACTTCAACCATGAAAATGGCACAGCTACCAACCAATGTCACAAGTAAATAAAGCAAAGTAAAGTTTATTATCCAGTATATAATTGTATTTTTATGAAGTCTTTATTGAATGGGGACTAAAATGTAAGTTGATCTTTCAACATATGTGCTTTTTATTGAAAGGCCACAATTATGTCTATTCTTCTGCAAGTCAGTAACAAAATCAAAAACCCACTCAATTTAATCATGTTCTACTGAACTTCATATTTTCCCTTTCCAATCGTCAGAGTAAAGGAAGCAAACTACCTGATAAAATAATAAATAATGAAAGAGCATTTTCTACACTAATATTTAATTTGCATACTTACTTTGGGTTTAGAGTGGATGCTGAAAGGATTCAATATAGCATTGAAAATCTGGACTGTGAGGTTATGACTCCAAGCTACCACTTCTTGTGTTTTTAATAATTCTGACAGAACTCCTAATGCTGACTTTATAATTGTATTGTTATCCGACTCTGAGTAATCCTTTAAAATATGCAACATTTTCACTGTAACATCATTGAACTGAGTTCTCAAAACCCCAACTGGTACGGTTTTAATGCCCATGTTTAATAATGACATCACTGCTGTTACTTGGCTTTCATTTCTATTTTCTACATTATAAACCTGTTCTAATGTTGTTATCTACAAACATATATGTATGGTGAACAGATACTACTAAACATGTTATCAGATTACCAGTGCACAAAAATATTCTGTAGATGATTCTGTACCACCATTCTGCTTAATGACCTCTGCAATTGCAGCTAAAATCGCTAACATCTCCTTATGCAAAGCTGAATCAGAACGAAACACGTTGAGGAACCTATTAAAGGATATATTACTGCAGTCTGACCATTCCGATGCAAATGATTTCATAGAGATGAATGTCCCTGTACAAGCAGATGAAGCTGTATCAATTTCAGTATCTTCGTCCATTTTGACCGATTCCGCTTTTTCAGATCTGTAATATTGTACTGCATCATGCTTTTTCAAAGCGTCTAGCGTTAAACCACTTGGTCCTAAAAAAATAGCTGGATATATTACAAATCGCTCAAAAATAAAAATTCTAACCTAAATTTTCCTGGAAAAATCGGGATTTCGCCAAATCTCTATACTTCCTAGTTTCAGGATTAGAGCTAGAGCTTTGTCCTTTCGGCCACCTTTTTCCTTTGGTTTGACCTTTCAGTTTACTTCGAAACTTCCCCATTATTTTTTATTTATAAGATTTTGAATGTTTTGAATTTTAGAAACACGTGTATTTGAAAAGAATGACAGTTTGACAGTGACATGACACTTTGACACTACCGAAGACCGAAGTACCGAACTCGGCATGGATATACCCGAGAAGTTATACGTTGTATCGTAATCTTTCGTAGCATGGCCGTTCGTAGCGAGCGTACAACTTTAGGGCTGTTCCAAATTACGGTTCTATCACCTTCCCAGAACTGTTTTCATCGTGCCCCGCCCATTTTGTGATTCTAGAATCACCGTTTTTAGAACTGCAAAATGGACGGGGCACGATGAAAACAGTTCTGGGACGGTGATAGAACCGTAATTTGGAACAGCCCTTTTATCCGCTATTAACCGATTCGGTCATTTCGGGAGAACTGCGCATGCCACAAATAGCCGATAACGTGAAATAACGTCAGGCAACGGACGTGCAAAAGGTCCCTAATGCTCATAGGCATAGGCCACAGAGTGACAGTTGGTGGTGACACTGACAGTGACAAAGTGTGACGTGTGACAATCAGACAACCGACAACTGTCGATGTTTTTTGTGATATTTTCCGATTTTTTTGGAATGTAAATCGTCGACAGTGTGATTTGTCAAATCTTGTGCGTCAAATGTCAAATCTTCATTTTCAATTTCATTAATTCACTTTACACAGCTAATTTTTGTTATGAGTGGACAGAAAGTAAGATAGTTTTTCATTGGTTGGCGAGACAATGAATTAACTATTTATTTGTACAAATCACTGTACAAATGTCTATTGACGGATGACTATAATAGTGCGTTAACAATAAATAGCAAGTTGATAAAAAGCAGTTGAATCCTTCTGCAATTTTCACCTTTGCGAAATTTGGTTTGAGGTAGAGTATTTCATTCTTAGTTTTATAAATAACTATTTTTGAAAATGTTTAGAAGTTTTTTACATTTTCAGAAGCTGTTTACTATAACTTCATGATGGATGAAGATATGAAAGATACTTACTTTGAGAGATCCAAAATGAAGGCCCAAAAAGAGAATAAGTATAATCTTTTACTGCCTTATGCTGATGATATAGAAGAAGAAGCAGAAAAATTATTCCTCGATATAAAAACAAATCTTATTAAATCAGTGTTAGGAAGAGAAATGAGACCAGGGTGTGCTTTGTGGACATCCAGACTGGCAAAGTATATTAAAATATATGGACATAAGTTTTCAAAGGAAGACCATATAGCTTTGATAAAATTATTTTATGAGTTGATCATTATACCAGATCTAGAACCAACAAGAATCAATAAGTGTGCTACTACTCTATCTATGCTGTTAAAAAAGAAATATCTGTTATCTAGAGATGATCTACAACTTGAATGGAGACCTTTGTATGATATGTGTGTAAGGGTTACAGAGAAGACAAAAAGAGATTTAGGAATGTATAGATACTCTGCATCATTTGAAGCCACACTTTTCAGTGCAGTCCGTATGTGTAAGGTGTATTTCCCAGCATCAGCCACTAAGGAGATCCTTGATGAGTTCAAACAGTATCTTTGTCCGTTCAACTCTGGTGATATGTCTTATGCTATGGAATGTATGGAGTTATTCTTGCCCTGTCATGTGAAGCCTTCAGAAGCAGACATTAGCTATAAGCTTTGGTTTGATGAGTTTATGACATTGTGGAATAACTGCCAAGAAGCTTGTCCTTGGGAGAATTACATGATGTATATTATGACAAACCTGGCAAGATACCAGATTGGGTACATTGACTGGCAGCCACATATCCCCAATATGTTTGTTAGGTGAGATTCATTATTCCTTCGTAGAAAATAGAATTAAATAGGCGTCTTGTTTCTTTAAAGTGACACATTTTCAAAAAGGTTATAAGGATCTTTTTATCTAGAATTTAATATGCTTATTTAAAGCAAATGATTATCACAAAAACATCTTTGACAAAATATATCTATCATGTTTTAATTCCCTTTGCTATTTTGATCAAAATACTTTTGAAAGACATGAATTAATTTATTTGAAGAACTAGATATATGTGAAAAAATGGTTTACCTATAGAGTTGAAGGACATTCATTAATTTCTCTTAACTTAAACAGGCTGACTAATGGTATAGATTAATTAAGTAAAATATAGACAACTCGTATTGTGTATAGTTTGAGGCTGCCAATGTCAAATCCGGCTGTTGTTTTGGGTTGGAGGTTCAGATGAAAAAAATAAAAATTTTTTGGATCATCATAGATCCTCAGGTTCACCCTAAAAATCTAAAATCGTTATCTGACCTCCTATATGGGCAAAAACTCGTATCGCGTATAGTTTGAGGGTGCCAATGTCAAATCCGGCCATTGTTTTGGGTTGGAGGCGTAGGTAAAGAAAATCAAAACCCTAAAAATCTAAAATGGTTATCTGACTTCCTATATGGGCGAAGACATGTATCATGTATACATCGAGGGTGCCAATATCAAATCCGGACGTTGTTTTGAGTTGGAGGCTCAGGTAAAGTAAATCTAAAATTTTCGGATCATCATAGATCTTCGGTTCACTCTAAAAATCTAAAATTATTATCTGACTTCCTATATGGGCGAAAACTCGTATCGTGTATAGTTTGAGGGTGCTAATGTTAAATTCGGCCGCTGTTTTGAGTTGGAGGCTCAGGTAAATAAAATAAAAAATTTTCGGGTCCTCGTAGATCTTCATCTTCACCCTAAAAATCTAAAATCGTTAACTGACTTTCTATATTAGCGAAAACTCGTATCGTGTATAGTTTGAGGTTGCCAATGTCAAATCCGGCCGTTGTTTTGAGTTGGAGGCTCAGATTAAAAAAATCAAAAATTTTCGGATCATCATAGATCCTCAGGTTCACCCTAAAAATCTAAAATCGTTATCTGACTTCCTATATCGGCGAAAACTCGTATCGTGTATAGTTTGAGGGTGCCAATGTCAAATCCGGCCGTTGTTTTGAGTTGGAGGCTCAGGTAAAGAAAATCAAAAATTTTCGGATCCTCATAGATCCTCAGGTCCGCCCTAAAAATCTAAAATCGTTATCTGACTTCCTATATCGCCGAAAACTCGTATCGTGTATAGTTTGAGGTCGCCAATGTCAAATCCGGCCGTTGTTTTGAGTTGGAGGCTTAGGTTAAAAAAATCAAAAGTTCTCGTGTAATCATAGATCTTCAGGTTCACAGTAAAAATCTAAAATCGTTATCTAACTTCCTATATGGGCGAAAACTCGTATCGTGTATAGTTTGAGGGTGCCAATGTCAAATCCGGCCGTTGTTTTGAGTTGGAGGCTCAGATTAAAAAAGTCAAAAATTTTCGGATCTTCATAGATCCTCAGGTTCGCCCTAAAAATCTAAAATCGTTATCTGACGATATAGGAATATCGGCTAAAACACGTATCGTGTATAGTTTGAGGGTGCCAATGTCAAATCCGGCCGTTGTTTTGAGTTGAAGGCTCAGATTAAAAAAATCAAAAATTTTCGGATCATCATAGATCCTCAGGTTCACCCTAAAAATCTAAAATCGTTATCTAACTTCCTATATGGGCGAAAACTCGTATCGTGTATAGTTTGAGGGTGCCAATGTCAAATCCGGCCGTTGTTTTGCGTTGGAGGCTCAGATTAAAAAAATCAAAAATTTTCGGATCATCATAGATCCTCAGGTTCACCCTAAAAATCTAAAATCGTTATCTGACTTCCTATATGGGCGAAAACTCGTATCGTGTATAGTTTGAGGGTGCCAATGTCAAATCCGGCCGTTGTTTTGAGTTGGAGGCTCAGATTAAAAAAGTCAAAAATTTTCGGATCTTCATAGATCCTCAGGTTCGCCCTAAAAATCTAAAATCGTTATCTGACGATATAGGAATATCGGCTAAAACACGTATCGTGTATAGTTTGAGGGTGCCAATGTCAAATCCGGCCGTTGTTTTGAGTTGAAGGCTCAGATTAAAAAAATCAAAAATTTTCGGATCATCATAGATCCTCAGGTTCACCCTAAAAATCTAAAATCGTTATCTAACTTCCTATATGGGCGAAAACTCGTATCGTGTATAGTTTGAGGGTGCCAATGTCAAATCCGGCCGTTGTTTTGCGTTGGAGGCTCAGATTAAAAAAATCAAAAATTTTCGGATCATCATAGATCCTCAGGTTCACCCTAAAAATCTAAAATCGTTATCTGACTTCCTATATGGGCGAAAACTCGTATCGTGTATAGTTTGAGGGTACCAATGTCAAATCCGGCCGTTGTTTTGAGTTGGAGGCTCAGATTAAAAAAATCAAAAATTTTCGGATCCTCATAGATCCTCAGGTTCGCCCTAAAAATCTAAAATCGTTATCTGACTTCCTATATCGGCGAAAACTCGTATCGTGTATAGTTTGAGGGTGCCAATGTCAAATCCGGCCGTTGTTTTGAGTTGGAGGCTCAGGTAAAGAAAATCAAAAATTTTCGGATCCTCATAGATCCTCAGGTTCGCCCTAAAAATCTAAAATCGTTATCTGACTTCCTATATCGGCGAAAACTTGTATCGTGTATAGTTTGAGCGTGCCAATGTTAAATTCGGCCGTTGTTTTGAGTTGGAGACTCAGGTAGAGAAAATCAAAAATTTTCGGATCCTCATAGATCTTCATCTTCACCCTAAAAATCTAAAATCGTTATCTGACTTTCTATATCGGCGAAAACTCGTATCGTGTATAGTTTGAGGTTGCCAATGTCAAATCCGGCCGTTGTTTTGAGTTGGAGGCTCAGATTAAAAAAATCAAAAATTTTCGGATCATCATAGATCCTCAGGTTCATCCTAAAAATCTAAAATCGTTATCTAACTTCCTATATGGGCGAAAACTCGTATCGTGTATAGTTTGAGTGAGCCAATGTCAAATCCGGCGGTTGTTTTGAGTTGGAGAAAATCAAAAATTTTCGGATACTCATAGATCCTCAGGTTCATCCTAAAAATCTAAAATCGTTATCTGACTTCCTATATCGGCGAAAACTCGTATCGTGTATAGTTTGAGCGTGCCAATGTTAAATTCGGCCGTTGTTTTGAGTTGGAGACTCAGGTAGAGAAAATCATAAATTTTCGGATCCTCGTAGATCTTCATCTTCACCCTAAAAATCTAAAATCGTTATCTGACTTCCTATATCGGCGAAAACTCGTATCGTGTATAGTTTGAGGGTGCCAATGTCAAATCCGGCCGTTGTTTTGAGTTGGAGGCTCAGGTAAAGAAAATCAAAAATTTTCTGATCATCATAGATCCTCAGGTTCATCCTAAATATCTAAAACCGTTATCTGACTTCCTATATCGGCCAAAACTCGTATCGTGTATAGTTTGAGGGTGCCAATGTCAAATCCGGCCGTTGTTTTGAGTCGGAGGCTCAGGTAAAGAAAATCAAAAATTTTCGGATCCTCATAGATCCTCAGGTTCACCCTAAAAATCTAAAATCGTTATCTGACTTCCTATATCGGCGAAAACTTGTATCGTGTATAGTTTGAGCGTGCCAATGTTAAATTCGGCCGTTGTTTTGAGTTGGAGACTCAGGTAGAGAAAATCAAAAATTTTCGGATCCTCATAGATCTTCATCTTCACCCTAAAAATCTAAAATCGTTATCTGACTTTCTATATCGGCGAAAACTCGTATCGTGTATAGTTTGAGGTTGCCAATGTCAAATCCGGCCGTTGTTTTGAGTTGGAGGCTCAGATTAAAAAAATCAAAAATTTTCGGATCATCATAGATCCTCAGGTTCACCCTAAAAATCTAAAATCGTTATCTAACTTCCTATATGGGCGAAAACTCGTATCGTGTATAGTTTGAGTGAGCCAATGTCAAATCCGGCGGTTGTTTTGAGTTGGAGAAAATCAAAAATTTTCGGATACTCATAGATCCTCAGGTTCATCCTAAAAATCTAAAATCGTTATCTGACTTCCTATATCGGCGAAAACTCGTATCGTGTATAGTTTGAGCGTGCCAATGTTAAATTCGGCCGTTGTTTTGAGTTGGAGACTCAGGTAGAGAAAATCAAAAATTTTCGGATCCTCGTAGATCTTCATCTTCACCCTAAAAATCTAAAATCGTTATCTGACTTCCTATATCGGCGAAAACTCGTATCGTGTATAGTTTGAGGGTGCCAATGTCAAATCCGGCCGTTGTTTTGAGTTGGAGGCTCAGGTAAAGAAAATCAAAAATTTTCTGATCATCATAGATCCTCAGGTTCATCCTAAATATCTAAAACCGTTATCTGACTTCCTATATCGGCCAAAACTCGTATCGTGTATAGTTTGAGGGTGCCAATGTCAAATCCGGCCGTTGTTTTGAGTCGGAGGCTCAGGTAAAGAAAATCAAAAATTTTCGGACCCTCATACATCCTCAGGTTCACCTGGTTCACCCTAAATATCTAAAATCGTTATCTGACTTCCTATAGCGGCGAAAACTCGTATCGTGTATAGTTTGAGGGTGCAAATGTCAAATCCGGCCGTTGTTTAGAGTTGGAGGCTCAGGTAAATAAAATCAAAAATTTTCGGGTCCTCATAGATCCTCAGGTTCACCCTAAAAATCTAAAATCGTTATCTGACTTCCGATGTGGGCGAAAACTCGTAATGTGTATAGTTTGAGGGTGCCAGTGTTAAATTCGGCCGTTGTTTTGAGTTGGAGGCTCAGGTAAAGAAAATCAAAAATTTTCGGGTCCTCATAGGTCTTCATCTTCATCCTAAAAATCTAAAATCGTTATCTGACTTCCTATATCGGAGAAAACTCGTATCGTGTATAGTTTGAGGGTGCCAATGCCAAATCCGGCCGTTGTTTTGAGTTTGAGGCTCAGGTAAAGAAAATCAAAAATTTTCGGATCCTCATAGATCCTCAGCTCGATCCTCAGGTTCACTCTAAAAATCTAAAATCGTTATCTGACTTTCCATATGGGCGAAAACTTGTATCGTGTATAGTTTGAGGGTGCCAATGTCAAATCCGGCCGTTGTTTTGAGTTGGAAGCTCAGGTAAAGTAAATAAAAAATTTTCGGATCATCATAGGTCTTCAGGTTCACCCCAAAAATCTAAAATCGTTATATGACTTCCTATATCGGCGAAAACTCGTATCGTGTATAGTTTGAGGGTGCCAATGCCAAATCCGGCCGTTGTTTAGAGTTGGAGGCTCAGGTAAATAAAATCAAAAATTTTCGGGTCCTCATAGATCCTCAGGTTCACCCTAAAAATCTAAAATCGTTATCTGACTTCCTATGTGGGCGAAAACTCGTAATGTGTATAGTTTGAGGGTGCCAATGTTAAATACGGCCGTTGTTTTGAGTTGGAAGCTCAGGTAAAGAAAATCAAAAATTTTCGGGTCCTCATAGATCTTCATCTTCATCCTAAAAATCTAAAATCGTTATCTGACTTCCTATATCGGCGAAAACTCGTATCGTGTATAGTTTGAGGGTGCCAATGTCAAATCCGGCCGTTGTTTTGAGTTGGAGGCTCAGATTAAAAAAATCAAAAATTTTCGGGTCATCATAGATCCTCAGGTTCACCCTAAAAATCTAAAATCGTTATCTGACTTCCTATATGGGCGAAAACTCGTATCGTGTATAGTTTGAGGGTGCCAATGTCAAATCCGGCCGTTGTTTTGAGTTGGAGGCTCAGGTAAAGAAAATCAAAAATTTTCGGGTCCTCATAGATCTTCATCTTCATCTTAAAAATCTAAAATCGTTATCTGACTTCCTATATCGGAGAAAACTCGTATCGTGTATAGTTTGAGGGTGCCAATGCCAAATCCGGCCGTTGTTTTGAGTTGGAGGCTCAGGTAAAGAAAATCAAAAATTTTCGGGTCATCATAGATCCTCAGGTTCACCCTAAAAATCTAAAATCGTTATCTGACTTCCTATATCGGCGAAAACTTGTATCGTGTATAGTTTGAGGGTGCCTATGTCAAATCCGGCCGTTGTTTTGAGTTGGAGGCTCAGGTAAATTAAATCAAAATTTTCGGATCATCATAGATCCTCAGGTTACCCTAAAAAAAGTTACCGAACACACTGTATATAATGTTTATCGTAAAAAACTTTCACCATCGCGCTGATGCAATAATAAATTTAAATACGTATACACGCTCAATTATGTGACCTTAGGCAAGTTGCCCGCTCTTTCTCGTTCCAAAATCTGAGTTTGGTCTGTTTGTTTATTATTATGTGATTTTTTTTATAATTGTTTTCGGAGAAATTTCAGTCATGTGGTGGTCAAATATTCGGTGCTGGTTTTGGCGCTGTGAGTCGAAGCATTATCATGATGGAGGCACCAGGTGTCCATTATCGACCTTAGGCTGGCCGCAGGTTCTTCATAGATGCAATGCAAAGGAACGAAAGAGCCTTGAAAGAGGTTTGAACCTGAAGATGAATCGTTTTCGAATTTTTGCTTATATTGTGTCTACTGCGACCCATCACAGCCACTCTTGCAAATCATCACCAAAGAATTAATCTCTTAGTGGTGAGCTCCCGTCAAGGGAAGAGTGGGAGTCTAGGGAAAGACAGCTCATCGAAGGAGGAGGACAGGTCTGGTACACAGACGGTTCACTCGCTAGAGAGGGCTCGGGCTCAGGAGTCTACGGACCCCATACAAGACTTTCATTCCCTCTTGGGGGGCACACCACAGTATTCCAGGCTGAGGTCTATGCGATACTTGCCTGTGTAAATCGTATTCGGGAAATTGACGGGTCTAGGAGGCGGATTACTATCTGCTCTGACAGTCAGGCAGCCATCAAAGCACTGAGTGCTTGGAAAATAACGTCGGGACTGGTCCTGGAGTGCAGGAGGGCTCTTGACGACATCTCAGCTAAACACAAGGTATCACTGATGTGGGTACCTGGGCACGCTGGGGTAAAGGGTAATGAAATGGCGGATCATCTGGCCAGGATGTGATCCGGAAACAGTTTTGTGGGCCCGGAACCAGCCTGAGGACTATCTGCAAACTTGATTAGGAAAACAACTGGAGAGTGGATCCAGAATCAACACTCTCTGAGATGGAACAACATCTCTGGTCATCTCCGTTAGGCTCGGGAGGTATTAGCAGGACCTGATAAAAAGAACGATGGAAAGCGTTGAGGTAAACGATAAAATATGAAACTCCAAACGCCTAACAAGTAGGAAAACCAAAGTGACATAACCTAATGCGCATGCGTCATCGTAAACTTGGGGTTAACTCAAGAATTTCTTGGGGTTTAGTGAACTCAGAGTTAACCTCAGGTAAAATCGAAAACTACCATTTGTGAAACATGACATCTAGGGTTAACCTCCGGTCAACACACAACCTTGAGTTAACCCATCAGTGTGACACCGGCCCTTAATCACTGCTATACGCATTTACATCATCCACTTCAAATAAAAAGAACGATGGAAAGCGTTAAGGTAAACGATAAAATATGAAACTCCAAACGCCTAACAAGTAGGAAAACCAAAGGGACAACCTAATGCGCATGCGTCATCGTAAACTTGGGGTTAACTCAACAATTTCTTGGGGTCAAGTGAACTCAGAATTAACCTCAAGTAAAATCGAAAACTACCATTCGTGAAACATGACATCTAGGGTTAACCTCCGGTCAACACACAACCTTGAGTTAACCCCATAGAGAAAACAAAACACAGAAGGGTAGTCTTATCCTTATAAAAATTAGAAACACTATTCGATACTAGCGACACTAAGGACGTCTGGCAGAACTAATGTGGTTTCCGCGGGCTTTTTGAATACTGGTGTATTTGAGATGTTGTTTATTTAGTTGTGATTTAATTCATGCCACAATTTCGTAGAGGTAAGTGAGGTTAGGATAGTCGTCAGATGTGTCAAATATACTTTTTTGTTGCATTTTGTTTAGTTTGAACTGTTAACTTACGAATAACACATATATTTGACAAACGATAACTACTCTAACATAACATCTCTACGAAATCGTGGCACAGACTTGAGACTTCATGATTTATTGCTGATATATCAGGAACGAATTTAACTAAAATGCAATTTATTTACAGCTTATTTTTTGGCTTATTTCATACTAGTAGTGATATTGGTGATTCTTCATTTTTGGGGCATTTTATACTATTAGGTGGGATGTGTTCTGAAGAGTGGTGGAATAAAAAGGGTAAAATGAAGTACAAAGCTCTTTTTAATAAGTTTTAACTATGGTTTTGAGTATGGTACGATGAAATTAATGTGTGATAAGAATCTTACTTTACCAGGTACAAATCAGGAAATGTTACACACTGAGCACTATATCCTATCCTATATGTATCACATACATTCAAAATAAACAAGTGTAGAATGTACTCTTATTCCATATCTGTCTTATAGGGCTTTCACGGTCGTATTGAGCATTGACTCTGCACATTTTAGCTATTAAAATGGTTTGAAACTTTGAAATTGGTAAAACGTTTCCATTTCGCACAAACAATTGCACATTTCTCAATTTGAAGTTATTCAGGTTATATTGGACAATGGACAGCACGGAACCACTGTGACAGAATATACATAAAGTTAGGATTCAATGTCCTATGTCAGATCATATGTCATCACAAGTTCGAAGCATCGCCACCATGCGCAATGCGCGTCTGGCATGCGCAAAAACTGTGTGTCAAGGTCATAGTTTGCATAAAACCATCTCTCAGCGTTTTATGTTATCTCTGGTTAACCCATCATTGTGAAGAAAGTGGAAAATTCACTACTTGACACTATTCGTTTATTGCAGATTCCAAAGGGCTTTCCAACTGCCCGTGAACTTCAAACAGCGGCAGATAGGACGTCAGCACAAAATAGACGTTTCAGCGATGGCGACATGGATCGTGTACACGTTGAATGGCGACAAAAACATCGCTTTCTTCCATTTGGAGAAACTGATGCAGAGTCTCGAGTCGTACTACCACCCCGCCAACCTTGGAAGATGGACGGCCAAGATACGGGAGCTACTCCGCCAACTCTCTTACCATTTCGTCCAGAGGATCTATTGTGAACGTTACAAGACTGCTTCTTGGGATTACCGCTGTCCTGATTCACATAAAATCACCGATGCTGATATAGATAGGTTTGTAAAGATACTGATGCCTTGTCTAGAACATGCGATGTATTCTAGAATGGGCTCGCAAGACACTGGTCTTGCCCTAAATTATTTAGCTTCCCTAAAACCGAATCTGGTCATCCCCATGACGCTAGAGAAACTCTACAGCTCGATGAACAGTTTGACGGAGCCTCACAAACTCACGTCATGTATGATGGCTGTGGTAGCGGTCGGTAGATATATGGTGCAAGGTGGAAGGATGGGTTACCCTGAAGGACCCACACATGTTATTCCTCTTCTCATGGAACTCTTACCCGGTATAGACCCTAATGATATAAGGAAGTCATATGTTACTTTTAACTTCATGGTACATTTTATCAACATGATTCCAATTGTAGACTCTTCGGAGGCTAGCAGATATCATCAGCTGACGGAAGAGGAGCATATAATATGTGAGGCCACAGCTGGTTTTGAAGACTTTGTTTTGCAGTTTTTTGACAGAATGTGCGTGTGGATGGAATCAAGTTCTCTGGACTTCATACGGTTGGAACAGATGACAAATAATGACGTGAAAAATAGGGCGGATCTCCTATCAGAAAACGTGATCGCTTCAGTGATAGCTGTGATACTACACCAGTGTTCTCCTGATATTTTTAAAAGTGCCTTGAAACGCATATATAATTTTGTGATCAGTAAAATTCTGGAGGTACATGTTGCTGGGAAGCTTTTAGCTGTAACTTGTCACTGCTTCGCTAGGATAAATCCCAAGGAAACCTTAAAACTATTCATACCGCATCTTTGTGATAGGATAGAGACAATATTCGCGGAAAATCCAAACCTTGACAAGGAGGAACACGTCGATGATGAATTGCTGTACAATTTGCTCATACTTTCAGAAGTCGTAGACGGTAGATCAGAATTGCTTCATTACATGGACAGACTGATCAGTATTCTCGATAAAACCCTTCATATGACTTGCCTCTTGGCCAGCCAGTTAGCCACGAAGATTTTAGAGTTGGTCATGAGTTCTTTGACTACAACCGCAGCTACGGAAGTCAGAAGCTCGAACACAGATTATTCCTCTCACGTGAAAGACTTTCTCCCGGTAAGAGAATGGGGAGTTGCTTATCAACTTTCGGATATAAAGATATCGTGGTATGAACCTGGACCTAACGAAGTCCAAGCTGTTCAGCAGTTGCTCAATAAATACTTAGTGCCCGAGTTACAGAGCTTAGAGAAACACACATCTGGTGAAATAACTCTTTCGAGGCAGGACCTGAAGCAGAGTCTAAAGATTATATCATCAATCCTGTTTTGTCATGCGTTGCTACCGATATGGGAAGAACCTGTCTATCATTTGGTAGATAGTGTGTTAGAACCGTGGGCTTTTAATTTGAAGGTATGCAACGGTGACCCAGTCACTATGCCTGACGGTAAGAACGTAAGGAAAACGATCGTCGACGTATTACATAACCTGCAAAGAAAGCTACTGGAAAGTGACGAAGGTGACACTCAAAGCATTCAGAATATAATTTACATTTACAGTATAATCATGTTCAATAGAACGCGTACGCAGGACTTTGAATTCCATTGGAAAAGTTTCAGCATGAACAAGAAGCTATTGGAAGATAGATTGCATAAGAAAAAAGTGCAATTGAGATACGTGTTGATAAGCAGAGCTTTGCTGCAACAAGAGTTCAGAATAGAAAGCAGAAACTGTTCTTTCACAGACACCCATAAGCAAATATTGATGGATCTCTTTGAATTGAGCACATCCAGGTACAGCAAAGTAAGAAGTGCAGCTCAGTGTAAGCTCAACTGCATAGTTGCTTATTTTCCGTACTCGTACACGATTTTAACGGAACCTATAAAAAATATATTAAAGCTAGATTCCCAGGAACACCATGAACGCTTCAAAGGCTGTCTATACGTACTACTAGGTCCGAAGAACTGCAGCATTATTGCGAGACATGATTGGACATTTATCGCGGAGATATGGCCCAGCTTGGTTAGATCTACACCCAGCGAGAAACCCTCTATAATCAATCTAGTCACGGCGCTTTCAGAAGCGATCGAGAAATTCTTCCCCACTATAGCCGTTAAGTTGTTGATACCCGAGAGAACTTTAACTGCTGCTTACGAATTTGCTAAGAATGCTCCGGCTGTTAGTTTAGACAATTTTCAGCATGCGATTACTAACAGCGAGAACTATCTACGCATGAGATCGGAAGAACGGCGTGAAGCTTATGAAAAGACAATTAATCAACTTCTAGAGGCTTTGGAAGCTGGAAATTTACATTGGCGTTATCATATCCTAGCCATGAATTTAATCAAAACCATAGTACATTTTGACGTTAAGTATAGCTGTAGAGTAGTGCAGTTTTTCTTGAAGTCTTTAATCAGCGAGTCGATATTAGTGCGGAAATGTGCATTGAAGGTGGTTGTGTACAGTTTGATTCAAAACAAACCCAAATTCAACAAAGTAGAAATAGATCCTTTCGCAGTTGCTGGCTGTTCGGCATCTAGCAATCTTAGACCTGGTATTAGAGAAGACAACAAGTGGTTGTTGTATAATAGCAAGACTGCCCCACGCAATGCTAAGGAGTGGGACGAACTTAGATACATCCATGATCAGTCTACAGGGTATTATATCTGGCCTAAAAAGGTCAAGGTTTACGATTCACCGTCGAAACAGAACCCTCCTGCTAGGAGAATGGATCGCTTAACTGAAATAGAATCTGTAGTGTACAATTTTTTCACAAACGAAGACCACGTTACTGCGTTGATCAAGTATTGGTCTTTGGAGGAGAAAAAAGGTCACGATCAGTTTAATCCGTTCAGATTTTACACTTTTAAAAACCTGTTTAAATTGTTTGAAGATAAACTACTACCGACCTTCATACCTTCTGTGGAGAGGTTGATCATGGATAAGTTGGAGTCTCATCAAAGATGTGCCGCTGAAATCATCAGTGCCATCATCAGAGGGTCGAAACATTGGGAGTACGACAAAGTAGAGAAGATGTGGAGTATCGTCATTCCACTTTTGGAAAGTGCGATAACGAACATGTGCTCGGAGACACAAACCGATTGGGCCCTGTGCATCACAATGGGCATCGAATCGCGAGATCCCAACAGATCGCATTGGCTGATAGAGTATTTACTAGAAGACCCGCTGAAGGACTCTACGTCTTCCATTTCTTGCACTAGGATGCATTTGTTGTCGATGGCTGTGAACCAGCATGCTTGGCGAAATCTGGAAATCACCGTCCGAATGCTGCAGTACTTTAAGCCACACTTGACACATCCCTTCCAAAACATTAGGGAGAAGATCAGCTCGCTGTTGACTATAGTCCTTTGTAAGGATTCTTTGTATTCAGAAGAATGTGGTGTTAAAGGTGCTGATACTGGTGAGTTCTTTAAAGAGGTACTTCCGCAACTCAACGATCTATATAACGATAGTCTGGCGAAAATAGATAGCACACACGATATCAACCATGTAGTACAACTGATGGAACAAGAAGATAAAGATAAACTTATCAGGTTGTATAAAGTCGTTGCAAGATTCGTTACAACAAGCTTATCGCGAGTGAACTGTGCTACACGGCCAGAGTTCTTCGAACTGTTACCGTTGTCCGCCATCCTGCAAAATAGCGAAGTAGATGAAGAGCTTGCCAGCGTAGCTACTAACATGATGGTGATATTGTCTCAAACATTAACCGTTGCAGAGTACATTCCTAATATAATTAAAGCTGTGAAAAAGGTATCCACGTGTTCATCTTGGACTGCCAGAGCTCTTATAACAGAGTACCTTAACGTTTTTATATTTTTCAACATGGCTACTGTCAATAACAACAAAGAATGGGTGCTAGAACTCGAAAAGACTGTCGTCGATCTTATGGAAGACGTGAAGCCGGAAGTTCGGGTGGCAGCTGCTAAAGTTCTGAGTGGATTGCTACATTGTAAGTTTATACCAGATCCAGACGAGTTGTTGCGCACTTTCGTACGCAAAGCTAAGGCCAAATTACAGAAAGAAAACAGCATACGATACAAGCACGCTGGAGTTTTGGGGCTATGCGCCTTCATCGAGGCTCATCCATACGACGTACCTGATTTCTTGTCGGATATCTTTGGGCAGTTGTCCAGGAGACTGAACGACCCTCAGCCTATTCCTGCTACGATAAGGAAAACTTTAGGTAACTTTAAACGGACGCATCACGATAACTGGGAGACGCATAAGCTGAAATTTACCGAGGATGAACTCGAATTGCTGAGCGATCTGGTAGTGCCACCTAGTTACTATGTATGAGGAAAGATTAAGGTTATTCTCAAAAGGGGTTATGGATGCTTCCGTGGTGACACGGAAAGTTGTAGGTGTTGGTCATATGCACTTGGGATCATCAATCAGAATGCGAATGTAAGTTTTAAGTGAATTGGATAAATGCATAAAACATTATTGAAGCAATTAATTAATAGACTGTAAAACACAATATTTTGGTTTAGAAACACTCACCTAATAATCTAATGGACTAGTATCACGAGGTTAAGAACAATGATTTCATTGATATAACCGCTTAGCGCATACAAAAATAAACGTACTGCTGCATTTTGTTACTTTCTACATCATTTTGTTTTTTTAATAATTCCATTCTAAAGTTTAAAGGAAGGAATTCAAATTCAGCCAATCAGTGCCAACCACGCGAATCATCAGCAGTGCATTGTTGCCAAGAACAGCTCCGACTCGCAGGTTATCTGAATCGGCTTTTGTGAATCCACTATCGATTTTACTCATACTTGTTGGTTATGTTATGATAAAATAACTTGAAACCTTGTAAAATGGAATAAAAGAATATCCTGTACAAATAAACGCAAACAAATAATAATAACTTTAAGATTGTTGAAAATTATAGACAAAGCCCAATGGAAATTAGAAATGACAATGACCGAATGACGATTGACAGGATTGACGGATCAGGAACCTTAACCTAGCTTTCGGAATTTCAGATCACGGGATATTAAAACCACAAATCATATCAGACGGGAACAGAAGACAAGATAAATGAGCCAGCCCGCGTACAGCTCCGGCATTTCGCGCGCCATCAGAATGCGGCAACACAGCACACATATCTGCCTTTTGATTGGCTGTTCGCCTTTAGGGCAGTGACGTCACTGCTCTAGGAGAATTCAAATATTTTCCTTATTTTCACGGCTTTCCTGTGCCCAAAAAAAAAAGGAGAAAAAAATGAGATGCTTTTTATGACGTACTCTATCACATGCAGCCAAAAAAAAATTCATGATACTAGTCCATTAATGAGGTCCAAAATTTATAGACGAATCCTGATATGATTGATTTAATTCTAAACAATAATATACTAGTTATGACGGCACTTTACCTGGCCTAGCGTATTCCTGTAGCCTGTAGCGACGACTGCATTTGCCCAAATATTTGATGTATTGGCAAATACCGCAAATATGCTTCTCCTTCATTGTCGGTCGGCATACATTTTCAACTTATTTGAGTTCTTTGATGTGTGATTGAAATCCGTCGACTACCAAAACAATAGAATAAGAGAGCCCAAATAGGTTCTCCCCACACCGTTGTTTTTTGTGACAAATCAAACAAATACACGAATACGCTATGCCAAGTGAAGTGCCTGAATTGAATATCGAGTCGAAAATATGTACAAAAATAGGAATAGCAAAAATAGCTTATTTCGTGGACCTCGTATTTTAAACATATATGTGCTAATTAAAAGTTTGTAAAGTTTCAAGATCAGATAATATAATTTTTAGTAATGAATGACCATGGGTCAAAAATTTGAGGTGTATAGATTCATTTAGTTGGATTATATTGACATAAAAAATCTCGTATCTCGACGGTGAAGAAAAAAATCAGTAACGTGAAAAAGTGTAAAAACATTGTCAAATACATTTCTTGGATAGGGTAACATGTTTTCCTATGCATTGACATTCACACTGGCAGGACCGCAAAAACGGTCACTGACAGTTGAAAAATATTAGATGATGTGAAAATTGGGAAAAATATAATGGAAAATTCAAAGGTATTCACGTTAAATGCAGTAATAAACTAAGCTTCAATTGAAGCTTGAAAAATTGTAAAAAATTACAAAGCATATGGAAGATTAACTGGAGTAGACTAACTAGATCATTTAGCATGCCATGCATTTATTTGTCATTCACCCCTCAAAAGGAGCATCATTATAGAGTAAAAATACAAAAATTGGAAATGCTTCTCGAAATCCAGAAACCATATGTAATATGTATCACTATTTATTTATCTGATCTATAAAATTATTGACCTCCCACACGTACATAATGGCAATCAAACCAAAATATCTTGACAATGGCACATCAATGTTTTAATACTTTTTTCATTTAATACGGTCAAGTACTTTAATTCGGTCAATATTGGCGTAAAACAAAAGGCATTTAAATTTCAGATTTTTAGGTTACATTTAAATTAGTTTATAAATAATTCTGGTTAATTTAGAATGTCCAGAAACCTAGATTTTGCCAATTATAGAAAAACTTTGATAATAAAGACGTTTTTATTGTTATACAACTTATAAAAACCGTAAAAAAGATAATTTTATAGTCCTATTTCACCCTCTATTAAAGGATGATCCCTTTATAACTTTATAATTTGTTTCAGGCAAAGAATATTGTTAAAACTTATTTAATTGAAGTATTAATTAGAAAAAGTGGATAGCCTCGGATTTATCGTTTTCAGTCGGATGAATTGAACTTGTTTAAAATATCACCAAGTACATGAATCTAGACTAGTGATGTAGCAAGGGTGGACAATTTTTGTGTTTTTACTCAAACCTCAAAAATTATTATTTTTTTCCAAAAATATTGATACCTATCTAGTTTTTATTGTAACAATGTGCTACACAAAAAAATGGAACCACTAAAAATGGGGCACCAAATGTATAGCAATCGTTATTCAATAAACAATCTAGACAATTATTTTATAATTTTTATCATATCCAGGGGTGTAACTACACCCTGTTAACTAACAATATCTTTGTGTTATTTTTTCCTTTTATTTGACTCTTACCAATCTGACGTAAATTATATTATCCAACTTCTTTAAATTTCTTCACCCGTCTGAAAATTAGGTTCGATATTCCTTCGAAAGTTTTTTGAGAGTATGTACTTCAATCAGCAGCTATCTTAGTTCACATTACGAAGTCCTCGAAATAGCCTAATGTTGATTTATTTTTTCGGTTACGCTTGTATTTTATAGACTTGATGATTTGTTGATCACTTATCATTCATTTTACCTACCTTATAATTATGTATTAGCTCGCTTATATCCTATTTCTCTCTGCTGTATATACTTGGTATCATGTAATAGGTTGTTTGCTCAGAGATAGAACTGCTGGAAACTACCCTTTGTAATTGATTATATGAGAATAAAATGGGCCCAAGTCCATATTTTTTTTTGTAGTATTTGCTGAACATTTAAAGGCGTGTCCTTTCAGTTTTGGCATGTAAAATATCCTATATTTGACGAAGTTGGAAAATATGTGATAAATAACAAAAAAGTATGGAAGCCAAAAATTGATTTTGTTAATTTTCCAGATTCTTCCTGTTGAACTTAGGCACTTTTCATTCTCATATAATCAATTGCTCAAAGCATAACAGAAAATCCAATCATATTTTTTTCTACAATCACCCTAAAGTTCATCAAAACAATAAAATATGTATATTTGTATTTTAATCACACAAGGTTCATTCCAACAAAAATCCAGAACAGTTCAAAGCTTTACTGAGTTTGCGTGGTTTCAGTATTTGATCGTTAAAATGGATGTGCACAGACTCAAGTAGCTGAGAAAAATAATGATCTGTTCGAATTGACATACAAGTTTATGCAGCATAGCAGCAACCACAAACAAAACAAGCCTAATGATTCCCTAAACCGATTTTTTAGACACTTGCGAGTTTTATAAAATCGTTTGACGGGTGATGGACTGTTTAAAAAATCATTTTTGAAATCATTTTCAATTTTCCATATGGTTGTATGTTTCAATTGAGGTTTTGAATTAAGAAAAAAGTACTTTTTTTGTGATAAATGGAAAGATGATACATATGTTTTATAACAAAACTGTTTTTGTTTGCTTTTTTTTTCGCAATAATTCCTAAGTTAGGATGCTCCTTTGACCAACGACGTCCTACTCCGATACTAGATTCTAGATTCCCAGCCAATCGCGAAAATACGTTCTGCTAAACTGGTAACTAGTGTATATTTGTTGTAACAGTCGATGAATGAAGTTTGCAGCTCGAGAAGAAGTCTACGATCGAAATAAATATGTTTTTGAATGTTTGATTGAAGTCAGATTACAGATTCCAGTAAGTAAGTACTTAATCAAATATGGTTCGTTGAAAAGATCTCCTCAATCGAACGATGGCCCAGTGGTTAGATAGTCCGCTAGTGGATCTCATGGTGTTTGGATTGAAACCCAGGCGTTCCAACTTTTTTTTTTATTTTTTTTATCAAAAAATGTATTGATGTCTTTTTGCACTTGTTACGCACATTTTTTCTACGATCAATATAAATATGTGTTTGAACAAAATTTTATTGGACATATTTCTTGCACTGCACAGTGCAAAATTTCATTCAAACACATATTTATGTTGATCGTAGAAAAAATGTGCGTAACAAGTGCAAAAAATAAATTTTTTGATAAAAAAAAAAATAAAAAAAAGTTGGAAGGCCTGGGTTTCGATCCAAAGACCCTGAGATCCACTAGCGGACTCTCTAACCACTAGCCCAACCTTCGATTGAGGAGATATTTTCAACGGAACATTAGATACTTCTGACTTCAACTTCAAACATTCAAAAACATATTTATTTCGATCGTAGACTTCGTCTCGAGCTGCAAACTTCATTCATCGACTGTGTTGCAACAAATATACACTAGTTACCAGTTTAGCAGTACGTATTTTCGCGATTGGCTGGGAATCTAGAATCTAGTATCGGAGTACGACGTCGTTGGTTAAAGGAGCATCCTTACCGCCATGGTGACGTCACACGGGTTCGGGAGCCGTCGGCGTGTTTTCGGTACTCGATTCAAAAACCGATTATTATTTTGATATAACTTTTGAATTATTGCGAAAAAAAAAGAAAACAAAAACAGTTTTGTTATAAAACTCATGTATGATCTTTCCATTCATGACAAAAAAAATTTCTATTCAAAACCTCAATTTTTCCGGTACCTAAATAGCAATTTTTGATTTAGATAAGAAAGTGTTCCTATATTAAAATTGATAAAGCCCCTCTGGAACTCATTTCGAAATTTTATGAACCAACTCATAGATACAATTCAATATAGTTTTGACCATTATGTGACTTAAGTTACATTTGGCTTAAAGAAGTTTTCCAAAACTTGGTCTTTAATTAAAGTTTCCATTATGTTTGTAAATATGTGTAGGTTCACTTTAGTATATGTGATATTTAAGTTTTTTGTACAAGTGTACATAATGTTTTTCTTTTTTATGGTAATCTCTAAATTGTGAATATTTGTGAAAATAATAAGCAAACATTTGGTAAAGGCTGCCAGCGATTCTTTTCTAAGAATAAACGTTCTTGATCAACACCTTCTAAATTATTCGTTACATTGTATATTATTTTCATATAAAATAACATGTTAAAAGTCGAAAAGTTCCGTTAAATGTGGAACTCGCTGTATATCAGTTGAAGCACCTTGAATGTGATGTAGTGACCAATTATTGTTGCTTATTTTTTAAGCCTTGATAGGATAATGCAATTATTATATCGGGAAGAGGTTACTCATATTTTATAAGTTCAAAATATCTATTTTTGTTTTTATTGTACGTATTTTTAATAAAACGACATAATTTATGCAAATGTATTTTTGAATTTTTTAAGGAAACGCTTTTTATGTTCCTTCTCTTTAGCCCAAAATGTTAGGAGTATACAGGGTTGGGATGAAGTATGGAACCAAGCAAATATCTTTGAAACGGAAAGGGTGATATTGCTGAAATTTGCAGGTAAATGTAGTGACACATAATGCATCCGAAGACATTATGTTAGCTATTAATGTACTTCCGGTCTAACCGGAAGTACCGTCAACATTTTTAATTAGTGGGGCACTCTGTATATTTTTGCAGATTTTATTACGTCTTATATTTCCGAATATGTCCATAGTGGGTTTAGTATTTGTTTCTGTAAAAATGGGAAAGATAAAGCTTTTTTATTTACTGAAACGTTAATTTTATTTGATGTGTTAGAGTAAGAAAATTTTAAATGAATTATTATATCACATGTTCAAAATGCCCGCCATTTACTTCCTGACAATATGCAAGTCTGTTAACAAATTGCTGAGTTACCTTTTCCAAGATGTCTCTACGAATCAATTCACGTCAGGATCAGGACGTCAGGAGGTAAATGCATTTTAAACATCTGAAGAAGCTTTATCTTTCCCGTTTTTACAAAAAATAATACTAAACCCACTATGGACGTATTCGGAACAAAAAGATGTATTAAAATTTGCCAAAAAATTTACAGGGCGTCCCATTTAAATTAAAAAAGTTGACGGTACTTCCGGTTAAACCGGAAGTACTTAACAGCTAGCATTATATCTTCGGATGCATTATACGTCACTACACTTGCCTGCAAATTTTAATCAATATCATTTTTTCCGTTCCAAAGTTATTTGCTTGGTTCCATACTTTATCCCAACCTTGTATACAGGCTGAGTCAAGCTCAATGCCTCAGAATCTTTTGACCAAACGATATTTCTTTTCAGAAAAATAAATGTGCGAGTGTATGTAGGTCAAGTTGGACTACGACTACATTTTGAGAATGAAAGCGTGACGTATCAAAGTTATGATTTTTTTTTGATGTATATTATTGCATATTCACATTCCTTGGTCAATTCTAGTGTGACCTTATGTATCGCGCATGGGACGTTTATGTGTAAAACAACATTTTTGGTATAAGTAGCTATAAAACAATTGAATATCGCATCGATTATAAAATCTAGACTGCCGTATTTCTAAGCATGAAATGCGTCAGCTTAAGTTAGACGATCAGATTTAAATTGGTTTTGTACTTGGAGAAATCGATAGATTAATTAAGGAAACTTCAATCAGAGATAACTTGGTTTTTTCAAATGGGAATGTCTAATAATTTTTGATATACCATCAAAATAAAATTCAAATTAGCAGAAAGATACAGACGAACTAGAGTAAAGGGACAAGACTTTTGGGTAAAATATGCCGACTATGGAAAAAAGTCTTCTGTTATCTCGTCTCTTATGAGTACCTAAAGCTGTACATCTTCAAATTTTCTAGTACCAAAGATTTCTCAAGATTCAATTTTTTTGTTTTTTCCTCATTTTTGAGCTATGATGATTTTTTCATACTGTACCAAAGCCTATTAAAATGCTGATAGTTATAAGGATTCTAGATAAGTGAGAAAAACAGCGATTATTAGATTAAATTATGCAACATATAAAATATTTTAAGCTTTCATATATCTTTATGAGGACCTATCTAAATGTGTAGTATTTGTTTGTATTTTTTTCTAATCCTCTTTTAATAAGCAACAAAATTTCTCCAACACTTTCTGTTCGTGTTTCATTGTTCAAATATGATGAATTTTTGATACTTTATCAAGATACGATATTTACAAAAAACTCTTGAAATTATGCTACAAATAACAACCGAAATTTGCTGTTCAACATTTTTATAACTGTGTATTTGAAACTAGTTGTGCTGACTACTTATCAATAAAAAGTAGTTCTAGTAATAAAACGTTTAATAATAAACAGTAACACTTACAATGAATTAGATTATCACAGCTATAGACAGTCTTTCAAACATAAAATCAAAGGATAAATAAATTCAGTCTTTTGTTCACCACGGTCTCCACACTTCATTCTTGTCTCTACTTCGGTCACATCCAATAGAAACTTGGCTTGGCAATAAGTAGAGAACCTCTCCACTAGTAAGCTGGGTCGGAAAAACAGCTACTGGCACATTTCTCTCACACGAACTGTCAGCTGGCATTATTGCGATCTCCTCTCTTCTCAAAGTCTGGAATACTTTTGGATTATTTTCTTTGCTTTTAGAGTGTAGATGTTGCAAGTACTTTACTGTCATTTCCAAAATATCAGCTTTCTCTAATTTTGCATTTCTGTGACCACTTTTTTGGGATTCCCGGACGTTCGTCTTGGTTTCCAAAAGTATCTTCTTCAAAGCTTCCAGACTGTCGTTGATTCTAGCTCTCCGTTTCTTTTCCATCAGAGGTTTTCTGATCTTTCTGTTCTCAGAAACTTGACCCGATTTCATGTTCGCACTACACCAGATTTTTGTTGTTATCGAGAGCCCGATCGGTTTTTGAGTGTTGGCACTGTTCGGGGTTCACGTGTTTAAAGAAGGTCTTTACGCCCCACCACTTCACGTTCGGCTACCTGTGCAATGGGCCAGCTTTAATCAGGCGTAAGGTAAGCGTAGGTTCTTAGGGCATTAGCATGGGCGTGCTCTTAAGTTTTTTCCAAGGTTGTGGCGTTAAATATGGAAACAATTTCATGGCAAAGTATCGCAAAAGTGTTTGAAAAATTTAAATTTTTATATGTACAGGGTGTCCAGTTAGTGTGTAATTCTTCGATATCTCGCAAGGTATACCTGATAGAGGAAAATGTCAAATGCAAAAGTTATTTGGTTACTCAAGACGCATATTCTAAAAATATTTTGAAATATACAGGGTGTTGCGGGAAAGTAGGATAGTGATCAACTTGATTTTTTTATATGGAACTATAACTTTTTCTTAAATTCTTCTAGTTTCCAACATTGATCTCTATTCAACCCTAAAATATTTTTGGGATAGGTTGCGACGTTGCCAAGTTATAATTTATTTTCTATTAATTTCCGGATTTGCAAGGTCGCAATACGTCCAAATTGATATATTCCTTTAACTTTTCTCAATAATATTATACAGCAGGTTACTTAAATATTAAGTGGATATTACTTTGGATGCTACCAGCAATTTGTATCTACAGGGTGTTTTTGGCAGAATTTTAAATTACGGCAATTTCAAGGTCATTTTACCTTGTTTTTTTAAATGTAACACACTGTATGTTTTATTTTAAATCGAAATATCTACTAATACCCTATCTCGCTTTGTAATTTTTTTTCGCGTTTGCGGCGTTGCCAAGTTATAAATTATTTTTCCAAATTTTTAAACAAATATCCCCGATTTTAATTTATTTTAAATAGAATCCTCTACTTATTTTTATTGCAATGAATTGCACATGTTAAACTTAGTAAGATCTCAAAATTTCAAAATTTTGTTTCTAATAATTACTGAGATACGGCAACACAGCTTTTTCAGTAAACAGTACCGGAACGCTTAAACATTTCCAAAACTGCCACAGCTGGAACGGTAAAATTGAATACTTGGGGGTTTTTGAACATACATAATTCAAAAACGCTAACATCAGTGTTGTCAGATTTACCACTTTTACATTAGACTTCATAAATAGGGTATTCCATTCAAAATTATGACGTAAATTCGGTCTAATAATATTTGATTTCGAGTTTGAACGTCAATATCTGCAAATGTTGCGACATTATTGGAAAACAACGGCATAATTATGGAGTCCGGGCAGGTCTGTGGCGCTTTTTGTCCAATTTTAAACGTGAATGTAGATCTGTGTATGCCCTAGTTTACAACAGTCGTATAAACTGAAAACTTACATTATAATATATTAACATCGTCATTGAAAAAATTGTTTCTACTGCACACAACAGTCCCAACCGTACTGGCAGGTATTCTGTACCATTAAACTAGCCGTATGGTATTATACCTACTTCTGCATGGTATACTTATTGCAAGTCCGGAAAATATTTCGTTATCCTTATTTCCAAAACTTTCTTTTACGCTGTCCTTTCCCAGCCAAACAGTCGGTGAAGCCATGCGGAACCTCTTTGACGAGTCGCCTATGTCCCGGCACCCGCACGCACTTTACGGTTGCGTGAGCAAATGACAAAAAGGGCAACTCATTGAATCCCTTAAGAAGGAATGAATGAGTGCCGAAGATCTCTGACAATTAGTTGGAGATTTTTCATCGTTCACTAGAAAGCCGTATATTATCCGAATAGCTCCAGATGTTCTTTTCAGAAGGAGTTTCACTATTCGCATTTGTCAATCTACTTATCGGTAAGGTATAGCGCTTTGTCATTCATGGTGATTAGAGACAGAATCACGTGGTGTTAGTGAGCCTTTCCAAGGATTAAACTGCACTGCACTACGTTAGAGTGGGTTATAGATTTTTGTAGCTGTGGTATGATATAGGAGGCTGAGTCTAGTCGAATCTTGGTTGGAAACTTTCCAAATATTATGGATTACTTTCCCACATTGTAGAGAGTGGAGTATTGAAATCGCGTAAAGATTACCGTTTCGAGATAACAATATTTTTGGATCTTTTATAACGTATACATCACCAAAACATATGTCACTCATTTACGTTGGTCTATATGTTGCCCGCTTTTTGTTATTGTCATTATTCTAACAGCGCAATCTTAGCAACCGCTTCACCTTTACCGATTTTGATGAAATTTGGGATACTCTAATAACGGCGATTGTAAATTGCAGCGATGGTCAAGTATTCTTAATCCGGGATATGAAAATTGCAGCGGCTGGTTATTTTTCCATTTCAGGTAAACATGTAAATTGCAGCGGACGACCCTCTGTTAGGGATACGAGTTTTTATAACAGCTATCCATCATTGTTCATTTTTTAGAGTTAAAATGAATAGTGTCAGAATAAAGCACACTCCAAATGCAACAACTAAAAAGAAGCAAGATTTTTTGAATCCTAGAATACCTAGGTTTATTACTCAATGAAAATAGGATAAGTGGATTAGAATATATAAAAAGTGTATGTCATTTTTATGGTGAGAACCTTAGTTAGTAATTATGGTTTTTTATGTATATATTGATCTAAGACGATTTACGAACATATTTATACATAAAATGTTATGTATTATTAACAATTAACAATTTAGAAAAGTATAATTTTCTTTCAATGTCAATAGTTTCTGTTTTATTATTAACTGCTCTAACAAAAGAAGGATTTATTAGTTTGAGTCTAAAAAAACCGCGCATTGGGTATATTCTCACCTTCCGAAAATTGCAAAAAAGTATCAAAATTGTCATAATAATTGTTTATATTGTCGAAATTGCCTGAAATAATGGAAATATGTATCAAGAAATTAACTTTTCTAGTTAAGTTCTAGTTAGTTGAGTAGAGAATTGCAAAATCTCTATAACAATAAGTGCGAATAAAATTTTGGGTTTGTAATTTAAAAAAGTCATTGTGATGTCATATAGTTTTCAAGATCACTAACAGAAGTAAGTAAGTAAATGCCACCAAATTGTTGCTTTAGATAAAAATTAATTTGACCTGTCACATAATATTATTTTTATATAATATTTTGCTATACAAATCTAAATTATTTTTTAGAATACCTCCAAACAGGTAGACTACGCCGATAAGGGACCCTCGTTGCAATTTTCAACATCTTTTATGGTCACCTTTGAGATTTATAGGATTATACCCTAACCGCGGATGCAATTTGTATCCGCTCATTAATAATTATGCTGTGGGGTCACAGAGTAGTTAATCCTGCTATATTTTTGAAATCGGTGCATATAGCTGCAAACTTTGTTTTTATGTTCTTTAGGGGTTCCTGAATACACTTTTTTGGGGAGGGGATGAAACTGGGGTGGTAGATAGGGGGGGATAGGGAAACATGAAAACTGTTTGTATTGACTTACCAAACTATCTTAAAAAAAATACTGGAGATCTTCTATTCAATGGACTTGTACTTCGAGCAAAATTGTGAGATAACTCCGAACTTAATCAGAGCTAAGCTCTACATGACGTGTGAATGAGAAGATTAGGGCGTCCGGCACAACCGAGGAAGAACCATTTCTGGTTGGGATTCCTTTTAGATGAATACCTTATTTTGGCAGTACTGACTGACCTGTTTCCTGAATCTATTTTTTCACTAAACGATTGAATATTTGTTAATATGTAACATTTTTTGGACAAGTACTGCATTCATTGGGACAAGATAATATTATACCAGATTGTTAAACGGTCTTAGAGCCAGCGCACACAGACGGCGGTCAGGAGTTCCGAGTTCTGCGTTCAGAGTTTTGCGTTCATTGTTTGGAGTTCTGAGAGCATACAGGCGGCGGTCAGTTACCAACGTTATAGTTTTGTTCCTAATATTGTTCGTGAAACATGTATTTAGACAGCTTCCGCCGAAGAAGAAGCATTGCTTGAGCCTGCGGGCGTCCAAGAGAAAAAGGAAACACTGGGTGCACCCAATTCACAGCAAGCGAGAAGATCAAGGGGAATTTCATACGCTATTTGCTGAATTGCTTGAATATGAAGAACGATTTTTCATATATTTTCGTATGTCAATAAATAGCTTCAATGGATTGTACAGTTCAGTCAAACATGATATAGAAAAACAAGATACCAACTGGAGAAAGGCTGTTCCTGCAAATGAGAGATTGGCGGTATTTTTACGATTTTCATAATCATCATCACGATTTTTATAATCATTATCACTTGAATCATATAACAAACGCCTTTCTCCAACCAATTCAATTAATTTTTCTGTTTCCGACATGACGGAAGATTAGTACTTTGCTTTACAAAAAGTTCTTTACCCTTTTGTGTGAACTGAGGAAATAGATTCGGAAAAAAACTTATGTACAATTTCGTTAAATAGTCTAGAAAATATTGTTAGTCTCACATGGGCTCAAGGACTAAATTACATCAGTATAATTTTTTTGAACGAATATCAATATCAAACAATTTTTATTCCCCCAAAGGCGTCAGCGTAAGTGCTCCCAAAAGACTTTTTATGACTCCGGACAGTTTATGTAGATATTTATAAGTAGTTTATTGAATAAGTTCTATTTCAGTATTTGTTGCTCTTTTCTGTGCATTTATTGTACCACATTTAATACTTGACAGAATCTTTATTCAAGAAATCATCTACATTGTCATCAGAATGCAAATACACGCTAGTTGTGCAACATTCAGATGTAGGTACCCTTTCCCTAAAATATTGGCGCCAAGCCTCAATATCCTGCAATTTGCATATAAAGACGCCAGATATTCGTTGCAACTAAACTGGGTGACAAAATCTACGTACGAAGGTAAGTATAAGAGTTATTTCGTTGGTGAATCTTGTAGTTTTAATAGTGCATCATGCAAACAACCAGTCCGTCTGCTACAACTGATTTTATGTCTCGTATGACATCTTTTGGACAATATCATTCTTCAGACTTAATTTTCAATACCTATATATGGATTCAAAGCATAAAACCAGAAGTAAAAAAATTCCTTCTATAAAGGACAAACGTCTTTTTCAAGTCAAGTAATGTTCAGATGAAAGCCTTATTCAGATGCACACGACATCCGACGATACGACGGAACGAAACTGTTCCTATTGGTTGAAATATTTTGATTTGACTAAACTTTGAATATCTCAACCAATAGGAACAGTTCCGTACCGTCGTATCCTCGGATGTCGTGTGCATCTGAATTAGGCTTTATGCTTACTCCGTGTTATTCCGAGGTCGGGTAATCTGCTAGTAAATGTCACAAGAGTTTGACAGCACGGGGTGTCGCTAACCATCATGTTCAATTGAAACTATAACTGACTATAGCTACCTTGCTTAGTCTTTGCTGGTACATTGTTGATCTTAAATAGTTTTTGATAATTTTTAATTTCGAGAAGGATCTTTGATGAAATGTAACTCAAACCGGTAATGTAAGTAATCGTCTACGCGCTATTGCTGCTGCTTGTATTCGGAAGTGTCGAAATTAAGCCATTGGTAAAATATATTGTAATAGGGTTTGTGGATCACTAAACTGTTTTTTTTCGAAATTCAACTGTAATGCAATGATTTCATTAAATAAATGCCTGATTCGCTACTTTTTAAGTTTCAGATTTAACTCCTTACAGTGTTTCATTAACTCATCATTGGAATAATTAAATAAGGTATTGGTATTGCTAAAAAAGCAAAATACGCCAGTAATGTTTTCAATTCGTCGAATCTATCCTTTAAAGAAGTTACTGTCTGATCTAGGAGTCTAAAATAAAACTCTACTCTATATTTAATTTTGGGGTCTATTAAAACCTTATCACTGTATTCGTAGTGAAATTGTTTTGTTTTTACTTCCCACACCAATAGATGAATGGGAGTATTGTGAAAATTTTCGAATTTGAGATAATACGCTTTTTGGGCTTTGTATGATATCTGTCATGTCACTGTACTGTGTCAAAATTTCATTAGAATCAATTTAATAGTGTCCAGGTTAGAAAATACAAAACGATTTAAACCAATGAATTCTCGTATGTATACAGAAAATTCCATTAGTTTCCGTAATAGGCTAGGCAATGTTCGGATTGACCTAAAAAGGTGATTTGTGTCGCTAGATCTTCCTTCACAGGTTAGTGGACAGCCTATTAAGAGTACAAGAAATTTTTTAGTTTTTCAACCTCCAACCCCCCAACCACCCCAATTTTACCCCCACCCAAAAAAATGCAGAAAATAATCAGGAACCTCTAAAACGCTTAAAAACGAGGCTTGAGCTGTTTTTATATTTTTAGTTTTTTTATTATTTCTGCGCCGCCACTGTCACGGTTTATAAAAAGCATACGTGCTTTCCATCTTCGCTACGGTAGTAATACTGTGTCAACATCTCATTGAAATCCATTCAACAGTTTCCTCGTTAGACAATATAGGACGATATAAAGCAATACTCTCGTATCTTTACATCAGAAAAAATTCCTTGCTTTATATAATAGGCAAGACAATGTTGGGATGGACCTAAAAAAGTTATTTATGTCGCCAGGTCTTCCTTCACAGGTCAGTGGACAGTCTATTATGAAAGCAACAAATTTTTCAATTTTACCACCCCCCACCCCCCAACCACCCCAATTTCACCCCAACAAAAAAAAGTAGAAAATGACCAGGGACCCCTAAAACGCCTAAAAACGAAGTTTCAGCAACATTTTTTTGTTTTTGCTAATTACTCCGCCGCCTATGCACCGATTTTAAAAATTATAGGAACATTTCTTACTACGACCCCACGGCATCAAGTCAAGTCATTGCTGATTATCAGAGCGGTCCGTGGGACCTTAGCTCTTGTGTCACAGTATCAGTTCGTAAGTCTGTCAGGTCTGGAAATCCAGGAACCAGACAACGTCAAAGAAAGAAGAGAAGAGAAAAGTAAGGAAGAAAGGTGGAGAGCAAAGTGGGGGAAGAAAATCTTTTAGAACAGGAGGCTCTTAGGCATTTTTTTTTAATATTTCGGCAATTTTTAAAAAATAGTCGAGAGTTTAATTTTGGTTTGTTTTCGTGGAATGGTTTAATTTTTACAATACTAAATTCGCGATGCAATTTTGTTATTCACAGAGCGAGCCGCGGCCTTGTATGCTTGCGAATATGCTCGACCGTGTAGTTCACTGATTCGCGCAACAAAGGGTTGCTATGCGATTCTGCTTGGCTATAGCGTCGCTGCGCCTGTTGTTTAATGAAGTCCCCTAAATATGGGATATCAAGGTCTCTATGGAGGGTCTCGTTTGAAACGTACCATGGGGCGTTCGTAATTGTGCGTAAGGTTCTGCTTTGCAGAACCTGCAGGCCTCGCAAGTGCGTTTTGGCAAGAAAACACCAAGATGCACATGCATAAGTAATTGCGGGTCGTATTACCATTTTATAAAGCCGAATCTTGTTGATCAAACTTAATTTTGAATGTCTACACAACAGTGGGTACAGCTGCCGGAACGTAATTTGGAATTTGGTTTTTAATGCCTCAGTGTGATACCGCCAGATCATCCCTTTGTCAAGAATGACACCGAGATACTTGACTGAATTTTCCCATGGTATACGAGTGCCATCCACCGAAACCTCAATAGGGGCACCGTGACGTTTTTTCGTACAATAGATTGCCTGCGTCTTAGAATGGTTAATTTTAATCAGCCACCGATTCGCCCACTCCAATACTTCTTCCACCGCATCCTGCAGCCTGTCGCGAACTAGCTCACCAGACCACGACTGAGCTACAAGAGCAGTGTCGTCAGCATAAAGATAGACTTCACAGTTGCGTGGGGAAGGGACGTCATAGACAAAAAGTGAATAAAGTATTGGCCCAAGGACCGAACCCTGAGGTACACCGGCCCTTACCGGCCGTATTGTAGATACAATGTTGTCAATTTTGATCCGAAATTTTCTTCCCTCGAGGAAAGATTTCAAAAGTTTTAGTAGCCAGAAAGGAAAGCCCTTTTGAATTAGTTTATAGAGGAGGCCAGCATGCCACACCTTGTCAAATGCCTTTGAGACATCCAAAAGCAAGATACCAGTACTTTTGTTTAGGGTGAAACCCCTGGTAACACTCTCCACTAGTCTAACTGCCTGTAACTCAGTACTATGCTCGGATCGAAAGCCAAATTGCACGTCAGGAATCACGTGATGTTCTGACGAGAAATCCAAAAGGTGGCGGTGAATCACCTTTTCTGCGATTTTAGAGGGAGCCGATAGCAGGCTGATGGGACGATAATCCTGAGGGAATATCGAGCCCACCTTCTTTGGGATCATGATGACGTGAGCCATCTTCCACCCCACAGGAAAGTACTGCGTTCTGAGCATCGCATTGATTATAGTCACCAGATACATCAGTGCTTTTGACGAAAGAAGGTTTAACGCCTTGTTGGTAATTTGATCTTCTCCAGGCGCTTTGCGCACCTTAAGGCCTTTAATGTGACCTTGAAGCTCTACTGGTGTGCAATGAGGAACCTCGTAAGATTCCGCTAATGTGCTATGTGAAGCTTCTGTGGAAGAGTCTTCTGAAGAAGAATCTTCCGAAGAGTATTCACCTACGTTAGCGACACCTCTGACGTCATTGGCCCTGAAGTATCTCCTGACGGTTCTTACAATCTGTTGCTCCTCATCAAGGTCATTATCCAGATCATAATTGGGTGAGAATTGTCGTTCCATGGCATCAGCAAAAACCTCAGCTTTCTCCTCAGCCCTGAAGACAATTCCTCCAGGACCATGGATGTGCGGAAGCTTCTCGCGTCTGCCATTTTTGAGCAACTTCGCTACTCTCCAGAGAGGAATACTTGAGTCAAGCATTCCCTCCAGATAGTCATTCCACTGCTCATTTCGGAATTCATGAAGTGCATTTCTCACATCGTGGACAAGGTTCGTCGCTCTGCGGATATCATCTGGATGACAAGACCTTTTTGCTTGCTTAATCGCAGCCCTTTTATCAGATATTTTTTGTCGGATGTCCGCTGGAAGAAAAGGCCTGCCCGGTCGCTGTACAGGTAATACCGCTGCACGCTGAATAGCTTGTTGAACGAAACTTGTCCACTCAGATTGAGCAGCATCTACTCCATTCTCATCATTTATGATCGGAATACTGGGAAACTCTCTAAGCAGCAACTTGTATAGTTCCCAATCAATGCGTTTCCTTGGAGATGTATCCTCCCCCAAAGTTTGCTCATTACCGACCTCCAAGATGACCGGTAGATGATCGCTAGAGATATCATACATAATCCGAGAATGTATGCTGTATCTGCAATTTTTAGATATAGCGAAATCAATGACATCTGGTGCCTGAAGATGATTAAATGGATGATGAGTAGGCTCAACCGTACTATGTATGAGGTACCCGTTTCGTATTACATGGTTATACAGTCGAATCCCACTAGTGGAATTCAATCTGGAGTGCCACGCTTGGTGTTTGCTGTTGAAGTCCCCTGCTACAATTAGCGGACCCGAGCAATCCAGAAGGACTTCCAGGTCAGCCTCCTGCAGCCTGGCACCACACCTGACATACACCGAGGTAATCTTCAACGGGACAGCTCCCGCCATATTAACCACCACAGAAGCTGCCTCGATGGTTTGCATCACAGCATTTGTACTTCTGTAATAGTCAATACCACGTTTGACAAGCACCGCCAAGCCGCCGCCTCGCCCATTCAATCTGTCAGCGCGGACAACATCATAATTTGAGAAAGTTAGACGATCTCCTGGGTTTAGCAATGTTTCCTGAAGCAAAGCCACGTCTATATTTTCATCCAAAAGGGCTTGATGAAATTCCCGTCTTTTAGGAATATCCCTTAGACCCAAACAATTCCAAAAAAGAATTTTGATAAATGCAGGCTGACGTCTATTGTACTTAGCCATTTGTGGGAAAGATCGCTTGCAATGCCTGAGTTGCACTGATCAATGGACTTATGATCTGTTGTAAGGACCTTAGCGCGGTTGCCAGGTCCACGTTCTGCGGGGTCACAGAAGAGTTCAAAGAGGGAGCAGTCAAGGTTGCGTCCTTTGCTGCATCCGCGTATGTGGCGTTACGCCTTTGCGCTATCACTTGCAAATTCTTCCTAGGGGCAAATCTGCAAGTTGGGCTGTTAGCAGGATGCCCCTCTCCACAGTTTGCGCACTTTCGCTCTTCTAGACCTGTTTTAGGGCACAAGTGGGTCATGTGGTCAGAAGCACATTTTAAACACTTAGGTGGCGCGGTGCAGTACGTCTGCGCATGCCCATATCTTTGGCAGCGGTGACACTGCCCAATGAGTCTAGAGTTCTTCTGAACTTCAACTCGTATAGCCAACCCTAGCAGCTCATGTTCGTTAAACACTTCCCTTGATTTATCTAGCTTGGGCAAGATCACTACCACCAAAGGCATAGGAGTGCCGCTGCGCTTAAGCCGAATAATGTGTAGAGGAGCATATCCCCTCTGTTGCAACTCTTCCTTGATCTCTACTTCCGATATGGTTGCAGGTACTCCTCTGATTACCGCATGAATATTTCTCTCCGAAGGGAGAGGGAACGTGTGGTGGGGCACATCCTCCTCTCTGAAGAGGCGCACAATTTTGCGGTAATCATCCTCGGACTTAGGAATTATCCTAATCCCTGCATCGACAGCAACCGCGCGTTCAATTTTGATGCCCAAGGAAGTGAATTTATGATTGACAGCACGCCACCTCGACGCATCCCGAAGAACAACCGGAGTAACACGTAATTTCCGTGGTTCAGTCGCTTCCCGGGGTGCCTGCGAAGATGGCTGGCCACCAACGTCAGTCAGCGAAGTGTTTATTGGTTGTGATGCTGTATTTGCTTCACTGGCTGACGTTGAAGGCGTAGTAGTCGATAGCAAAGGCACAGGCTGTATATTGGTCGAATAGGTAGTGTTCTTAGTAATTAATGATTTAGGCATTGGTAGTGGTGGAAAATCTCCTGTTATATCAGTCTTGTTTGTTTTGCCGGAGCGTCTTTTCCTTGTTTTTGCCTTAATAAAACCGTCATTTGAGGCGTCATCGTCGGTGGTACTCATTTTTTCGTCATTCGTAGAATTTTCTAGCGGTCTTTTCAGATTGACAGCTCTGTCAGAATTTTGAGTATTTTTATTATCATATATTTGTTTGGAAGAATTATCGGTAAGCAGTACCTGGATTTCAAGTAGGCGGTCTATCTTTACCATTAGATCAGTAATCTGTTTTTGTTGGGCTGCGACTAGCTGGGTCAGTTCTTCGATGGTTTTCTTAGCTGCTGACTGCTCCTCATCTCGGCGTGACAGTTGGCGTGACAGTTCCTCCTCGCTTTTCAGGCATCTCTCCTTCCAAGGGTCGTTGCTCGGTTCGGCTGCAGTATCGGTGGTGGTCGAGGAACCTTTGATTGTTCCTCCTGAGTCTTCCTCCATATTTAAATGGTCCGCTTTCTTCGTAAATATACTATTACTTTAGAGCGGACTTTTTCTGACGTTTACGTCTCAAGCCTATACAGGGCGTCACCCCACGGCATACCGCTGCCCAAATTTCATCACGATCCAGGCAGCGGTTGCTGAGATTACGAGGCTAGAAAAAAGCGACAGTCAGACAGACAGACCGACGGAAATGAGTGACGTGGATGTTCGTTAAGTACACATCATAATACGCCCAAAAAGCGTATTATCTCAAAATCGAAAATTTTCGCGATCACAATACTCCCCTCACCTTTCAGTGTGGGAAGTAAAAATAAGAAAAGACGCCAATAGACTGGAAGACCTTTCGTGTTCAGTAATAAAATGATTATAAAAAAATTATTAGTTCAACCGCAGACACATTCTATTTTAACCGTACCCAGATAAACATAAATTCTTGGAAGAATATATACTTTCATTCAAGTATACCATATCTTCCTACATACGCATAGGTGTAATAATCTTAAATGCAGAATGTGATATTTTCATCATATATTGAATAGCTACCTTACATAATGTCGGACAGTTTAACTACATATTAAAATACCCGCGTAGTCGCTCTCGATTTCAAAGAGGCTAACGTACTTCTGGGCAGGCTTTGAAAGTGACAAAAGGCCGGAAGGAGGAGGCACCGGCCCTTGTAAGCTGAGAATGACAAGTGAACATCGGGCCGAAAGGTACGTGAGATAATTTTTTAAAGCAAAAAAAAAAACGAGATGTCGAGACCGTTGTATTTGAAAAGCTGTAAATACAGAGAAGAGGGATGATTGTCGATTGCCGAAAAAAAGGAATCCGTATAGTATACCGTTGTTACAATCGTCTGAAGGACAAGATTCTGGACGAACACTCTTACTTAACGAGATGCAGGAAAGGATTGAGAAATGCTGTCAAAAACATATTTCATCGCACTTCACTGGACACTGTCCCATCAATGAAAAAAACCACATGTACTTAAACATAACTTTACGGATATTTCTGCCACCTCTGTAGCTTTAACAAAGTACAAAATTTGAAAAAAAGTAATTTTGATATGCGCATAGCCGGATTAAGCTTTCATGGGGCCCGGGGCTTATAATTTTAAGGGGCCCTTCATAAATAAAATGCAAATACTATTATTTAAGAAACTGTATTCCCGATATAACAAAAGAAAATACTATTCACTTTTTTATAAGTACGTCATGAGTCCCGCTTATAGTGTCAGCCCTGCTCTCAATGTTTGCGTTTGCTTAGTAATCAGTACTACCATTGATTAAAGTATTTAATCAATGGTACTACTTTCAGTGCAATCCTTTTCAAGCGGAGCGCTAGGCTTGCTTAAAGAACTTATTTTGGCCAATTTTTCACTGCATTTAACTTATCCTCAGCAGCCTTAAATAGTTATCTTGGTAAATTGTAGCCATGTAGCACATATATATAGCACTATCAAACTATATGGATAACTTACTTTTCTTTTTTGAGCGTCGCCTTTGTATCGGTTCAACTTCGATTTATTCATTATGTTGGCACGGGCCACAGGTGCCGACAGTATCCAATGGGTAGGTATAGGTATTTTCTGTTTTCTTTTTATACAGGCTGAGTCAAGCTCAACGCCTTGGACTCTTGTGACCAAACCATAACACTTTTCAGAAAATTAACTTTGCGAGTGTATGTAGGTCGAGTTGGACTACATTTTAAAAATAATGACTTTTATACAGGGTTTCTAATTAAAGCGTGCCATATCAAAGATATGATTTTTTAAATGGAACACCCTGTAAATATTATTGAATATTTAGATTACGACCAGTGTGACTTTATGTATCGCACCTGGGACTTGAAGTGAGCCGTTTAGGTGCAATTCACAATTTTTGATATAACTAGATATCAGAAAAAAAATGGAATATCACAGCGATTATAAAACTTAGAAGGCTGTGAGTTGCCGTGTGACTAAACTTGAAATTGGTCAACCTAGGTTTGACGTTCAAGTTTGAATTACATTTGTACTTGGAGAAGTCGGTAGACTAATTAAGGAAACTTCAATTAGAATTCACTTGATTTTTTCAAATGGGAATGCCTAATTATTTTTATACAGTCGAATTTAAAATTTGGTATCAATCTCTGGTAGTTTTGATTTAATTTCAAATTTTCAACCAAACCGGTGTTTTTCAATTTTTCGCACCTATAAGCCCCTTAGCAGGCCATGAAATACAAACGAAAAACTATTTAGGTGGAAGAAAACAATTAACTTAGCAGAAAGATACAGACGAACTAGAGTAAACAGTAAAATTATAAAAATGACACAACAAATCAAGTCTAATCAGAAATAACAGAGGTAACACATATAATCATACAAATTATAAAACATAATTTGCCTGACAAAAAATTAAAATCTGATTTGTCAGTATTCTTTTTTTTGCGATCTTGCTAATAGATACTGGAAAATTAGAAGGGCTACAGTGGGACAGTCAGAGGTATCGTTACTTTTGATTTTGACTGAAATTACTATTGTTTTATATTATTAAATGTGAAATTTCGTGCTGAAGATATTAGACTGCTAGTAGCTATCGCTGAAAGTTTAATGGTTTTGGAAATTTTTAATCTATAATACATTGCAGTAGCCAGTAAGCTGTAAAAATTATTCATTTCTGACGTATTTCAGCTTCTCCTTGGCCTTAGACATCTTACCGGCGTTGTTTCTAGTTAAGAGTTCATTGGCTGTAGGGAATTTTTATAACCTTGCCCCTTTACTTTAGTTTATCTGTATCTTTCTGCTAAGTCATTTGCTTCTATCTGAACACGTTTTTTGTTTATATTTCACGGCCTGCTTATAGGTAGGGAAATTGAAAAACACTGTTTGATTGAAATCTTGAAATTTGATTGAAAGCTCGAAATTAAGTTTTTATTAGATCTACTGATTTTATTGTTCGTTTATTGACCTAATATTTGCTCTGTCACATTAAATAAAAGTAGGGTTTCAATAACGAATACCAAATGCTTATGGATAAGAACTGCTACAAACTCTCAGAGTCAAATCTGATGCCATGCAGCCACCCATAAATGGTTAAAATGGCCTGCTGGAGGGAGACATATGGTTCTAAACATCATTCAGACCGAATCAGTCAACTTTAATATGGTCAAATTGCTTTAAAATGCGGTCCCTTAGATAGAATTAATAGTCCCTTTCAAAGTGGAGACTGCTGTACCTTTAAAATACATCACTTGAAAAATTGACGTGAATAAAGTCGAGTTATGGGTTCTCTATTATGGAGTAAATATATACCTTTTAGGATACATTAAGTACGGAAGAATGGAAAAGTGACGTGTTTTGTTCGACTTCGGAATGTGGCGCAGAGACTTCAATGACTGCGAAGAAATACATACCTTATTCTGTGTGTGAATGCTGTTCGAATGAATAAGATAAATTGACCGTGTTTACAACCATTTTCGTATAACTTCAAATTAAATAGAAGTCTAGACATTGAGCAGTTTGGTAATACTTAGACAAAATTTACACATAACAGCACCACTATTTTTCATGAGAGTCATATTAGGTTGATATCGTGCCAAAAATGTAGGGAACAAAAAATGGAGTCAAGTTGATTGACTCAGTACTTCCCACACATAATAATGATACCATTTTATTATTTTCTCATTGCATGAAGCTATAGTCTGAAATCCATTTGCAACCAAATCATCGCCCACCCGCCCGCAAAAAAACATCCAACACAAAAACTCTCGTAAATAGTTTCTTGAGGAGGGCGCCACAGTTTTTAGTCTGCATGCTTCGACTGGACGGTTCAAGACGATCAGGAGCCTCCAAACGGTCTAAAAACGAAGTTTGAGCTGCTTTTATATTTTTGTTTTTTTAATAATGCTGAGCTGCCACTGACACGGTTTTTCAAAAACAGACGCGTTTTTTATTCTCGCCGCGGCAGTAAATTCTGTATCAAAATTTCATTAAAATCAATTCAGTAATTGTCGCTTTACGCAATATACAAATAACGAAATACAGCACTTTATATGTATATAAATCACAAAATCTCAAGTCCCCTCGTTTCTGTAATAGGCAAGCCAATGTTCAAATGGACCTAAAAAAGTGTAGTATGCCGCTAGGTATTTTTTTCGTAGATCAATGACCAACCTATTATGAATAAAACAAATTTGAGATGTTCGTTCACCATGATTTTTAAATTGGAGTATAGATTCAGCAATTCGATATCCTCAGCGTTGCTTACAGACCTGAGTCCATCGACTTGATTCCTGTTTTTGTCGATTTAGCGGGTGAGGCACACAAACAGTCGAGCTTGAAATGTACCTACATGTAGTGATTATTTAATTCGCGTATAACAGCAATTCATCTTCAGTCTTTTTCACGGAACTAAGTCCTTCAACTTGATTCATTTTTTTTTGTGAATTTATCGGTTCAAGCACACTTGAGATGTTTCTTTACTATGACTTTTAAATTCGCATATAACAATTCATCTTCAGAGTTTCTCACGGAACTGAGTCCATCAACTTGATTCCAGTTGCTGTGAACTTATCGGGTTAGGCATACAAACAGTTGAGCTTGAGCTATATGTTCCTTCACCATGATTTTTGAGTATTGGAGTATAGATTCAGCAACTCATCTTCAGAGTTGCTTACAGAACTGAGTTCATCAACTTGATTGCCTTTTTCTTTGTGACTTTTTTGGTAATGACACACACACAAACAGTCGAGCTTGATATGTCCCTTTACTATATTTCAAATTCGAGTAGATTCAGCAATTCATCTTCTCAGTTGCTTACGGAACTGAGTCCATCAACTTGATTCTTTTTTTTGTCATTTCATCGGTCAGGTTCATACACAATCGAGATTGAGATGTTCCTTTACTATGTTTTTTGATATATAATCGTTAATTCATCTTCAGAGTAGCTTAAGGAACTGAGTTCACCAACTTGATTTCATTTTTTTCTGAATTTATTGGTTGAGTCACACTTATACTCGAGCTTGAGATGTTATTTTACTATGATTTTTAAATTCGCGTATAGATTCAGCAATCCGTGTTGATTGTTGCTTACAGAACGGAGTCCATCAACTTGATTCGTTTTTTGTGAATTTATCGGTTAAGGCTCACAAACAGTCGATCTTGAGATGTTCTTACTATGATTTTTAAATTCTCGTCGAAATTCAGCAATTCACCTTCAGAGTTGTTTTTAGAGTCCATCAGCTTGATTCCTCTTTTTGCGAATTAATCGACTGATATCAACTAATGGCTGATGCACACAAATAGTCAGATGCCAGACCATCATTTTCAAATTTTCTTCCTTCAGAATCCCATCAGAACTCTCGCAACTATTGGGACACACCTTATCAGTGCGTTTGGATGCAAACAAACCGCCAACTGCAAAAAACTTTGCAAAAAACTTAGGTGGCGTATCGGTAGCGCTATCAATTGTTTGGAGCTCGAGATCCTTGGGCCAGTGTTCATTTTTCGGTACTTTCGGGAGGAGTGTCAGAAGATGCTTCGCGTATTTTTTGCAAGTAGTGCCGCGTCGTTTCAACCCCCGCCGTTCAAATAGGGGTTGTAAAGTGTTGGTGTATGTGTGTCCATCTCTGGCGACGAATTTTTCAAAGGGCTGAAGCGAATTTGGTGGAGTTTTCTTTGTTTGAAAAGTGGCGTCTTCTTCGATGATTCGAGAAAATGGTGATGTTCTGGTGTTTTGAAATTAGCTTTGTGCTATAGTGTACAGTGTTCAGTGCTCGATTGGATACATTTTAAAGGAGGAATCTAATCAATGCTCGTCAAGCCTCCAAGTGAAAGGTAATTTGTTGAAATCAGATTAGCTTTGTAAATTTGGTGCGTAGTTCTTCCATGCCTCGCAAGATACAGTATAATACCTGGTAGAAAAAATTCCCAAATACAAAAGACGTTCTTAAAATACTCTGGAATTCAGGATGAGGAGCGCACGAAAAAGCAGAGTGATCCTCATTGTCTTTCTTTTTATGCCGAGTTTTTCTTTCACGTCGTTTAATGTCCATTCTTGTGTCTATCCAACAATGCTCAGATATTTCTGTAATGGTTGCGGCTCGGGTTGCGGCGTTGCCAAGTTATATCTGCTTTTCACTGAATAACCGATTTTGCAGGGTGGTGAAGAATACGTCAATGTTAATTTATTCCATTGGATTTTATTATTAGATATCCAGTAAAGGGTGGATCCAGAGATACTTTTTTGGAGTGGGGGGGGGGGATACGATCGGGATTGGTTTGAATACAGATAGAAGTGGTTTTTTAGTATTTATTCAACAAAAAATATGACTTATTATTAAAATATTTATTTAATTTAATGTTCCTACCTATAGAATATTATAGCAGTAATAATAATAAAAAATGAAGTCAAGTTGATTGACTCAGTATTTCCCACGGATTACTGTGATACCACTGTATTATTTTCCTATATCATGAAGCTTAGTCTGAGATCCCCTTGCAAAAATTGTTATGCCTTATGTCTTTACTTCACAGGCCAATGGACAGCCTATTATCAATACTACATAGTTTTCAGTTTTACAACCCCCTACCCTCCAACCACCCCAATTTCATCCCCACCCAAAAAAGGTAGAAACGAAGTTTGAGCTGTTTTCATATTTTTTGTTTTTTATTATTGCTACGCTACCACTGACACGATTTCTAACAACCATGCGCTTTTTGCATCCTCACCACGGTAGTAATACTGTGTCAAAATTTCATTAAAATCAATTGTTTACACCAGAAAAATTCTAAGTCCTTCGGTTTCTGTAATAGATAAGGCAATGTTCGGATGGACCTAAAAATCTGAAGTGCAAAAATTTGTGGATTCCATTTTTGAGAGAACATTATATAACGTTTCGGGGGGGGGGGATCCGGACCCCCTGGACCCCCCTAAGTACGTGCCTGGACGGGGCTCTCTTCTATAATTGAAGATTGACCTTTTAACCTTTAATTATAATTCAGGTAATGCAATAGTCCTTCCTAAGGGAAACTTAAACAAGAAACTACTTTACTTTTTTTATAGTCTCACATTTAGATTTTATCCTACAAATTGTCCAATAAATATAATCATATCATTCTCCTTCTCTCTCAAGACAAATAAAAATGGATGATCCGCGATGAAGTCCTCGGTTTCTTCTGGTACGTCAACAGACGGTAGCATTTTGTTCATAATACCTAGCAGAGAGATATTGATTAATAGGACATCAAATATCTTTTTATTTGAGGAATTAATACAGTGACGTTTCCATATAAGTATATAAGCATTGATTAACACATTTATACGAAATACTTTAATCAGTGATATAAGTCACTGGCGTATATAAGGGGGGGGGGGGGGGCGAAACCAGCCACGCATTCAGTTTTGACGTCTGGGAAGATGCTGAAGTAGTTGTTAAAAAATAAAGTACTGAATAAAATTAGCAGTGATATCAAAATGTAATCTAATAATAAAGCAAATAGGACAATTTTAACGATCATAGATGTCTGATTAGGAAGTACACCTTGATTTCTATAAAAGTATAAAAATAGAAATTTACATTTCCAACATGCATATGTGGTATATATAATTATTTTCGTTGATATTTGTACATTGTTATTTTATACAGGGTGTCCCACGACGATTAAGACAAGCAATATATCAGAACTGGGCACTATTAGCGAATTATAATTTTGGGGGTGTAAATTAGAGCAAATATAGTATCTTTTCTTATTATTGTGTCGCCCAGTGAGGTATTTGTTTTTGGTCACGTAACGTCCGATTCAAAATTTTTAATGGGACACTTAAAGGACTGTATCACTACCATTATGAAACACTACCAAAGTAATTTAACTGTAGGGGTACATTGGTACCACCCTTTAAGTACCTGTAGCTCTTGAATAACTTTAGCCCCAAGTGTGCTAATTTGTTGGAATTGCTTTATCGGGAGGAACACAAAAAGTCACAAATATACAGGGTGTCCCATTAAACTTTTTGAATCGGACGTCACGTGATCAAAAACATTTGCTCTAATTTACACGCCCAAAATTATAATTCGCTACTACTGTCCAGTTCCGATATATTGCTTGTCTATATTTAGGTTAGGATTATAATGCGCCAATATTATAACGTATGAAATAAACTTTAATTTTTCCGATGCCCCCCCCCCCCGAAATCGATTTCTGTATACGCCACTGATGAAGGTAACATTATTTTATAAAAAGTTTAAAGTAGTGTTAAGCAATTAGGTGAAAAAGTGCTAAATACAACATAAAGGGTTTCTAAAATATTATATTAATAATAAATATTTTATTAACATACAAAGATATGACACATGATACTCCCGTAACAAAAAAAAGTTTAAACGAACACTGTATAACTAAGAAAGTACTATAGGGTCTATCATACCAAAACATTTTTTTGTACTTCAACCCTTAAAACTCCCCCCCCCACTTTTGTTTTTCAAGTAGCACCAAGTTGTTCTTTCTACACAAATTAAGCCCTTACTTATATTATTTAAAATCTAGCGGTACCTTTGATTTTACATGGAAACTTTTTTTCCTAAGATCATAAGCATATAACATAAATAAAATAAGAATTTGCTTGATGATGAATACATGATTTCGAATATAAATACCTTTTTTATGCTTTTTTATTACGAAAATATTACGCCTCAAACAAATGTTCATTTTATTTATCTTATGTCAAAAGCACTACAAGCTGTGGGATGCTATTTGACAAGAAAAGTATGGGGTAAGTTTTAGGGGTTGAAGTAAATTTGTTTTCCAAAGCACGGTATGATAGGTAATTCGGTACTCTTGAAAGGCCCACTTAGATTTCTTTGTTCTCCGTTTTTCGTACGAAAATTTTACGTCTCAAATAAATCCTTATTTGATTTATTTTATGCTTATGACCTTACGGAAAGAATAGTTTTTTTTTATAAAATCGAAGGTAGTACAAGATTTTGATTAAAATAAGGACTTAATTTGTGTAGGTGATTAGGTGCTATTTGAAAAAACAAAGTTGGGTGTGAGTTTTAAGGGTACAAAAAAGTATTTTGGAAGCATGGTATGATAGACCCTGTACTCCCTGTAGTACCTTCAAACATTTCACTCAGTTTTCGTTTGAAAATTTTTTTGTTACGAAAATATCACTTGTCAAGGAAATTCAGGAACACCGTGTATATGAGGGTTTTGGAAGCATCAATAACTATACTGTATTCACAGCCAAGCTAGACCAAATGAAAACAAGCCCGCGTGCGTGATCGGCTCATGTCGGTAGGGTCCCTAATAGTCCAGTACACTATGTGTGAATTGTATGTTATAATCCGGCAAGTAAAAAACCCAAGATCCAAATATGCGATGTCAAGTGTTCATTGCCTAAATGATTATTTCAAACTGGCAACTGGCTACTTTTAAGTTGCAATGTGTTAATAGGGCAACTCTTTTAACTAGTAATATAAAATTCCTAATTGCACTGGACTATAGCTGGCGCGTTCGCAGATGGCAGCGGCCAGTAACCACGCTACTGCTGCATGCGACTGTTTATGTGGAGTCTATCTTGGGAGTGAATATATTGTAGGTAAAAGTATCAACTATATTCAGGTATGATAGATAGAAGAAATTTGCTTACCATATGTGGCTGATGTAGCTTCAACCCCTTTTTCAGTGACATTGATAAGTACTTTTTGCTGTAGAGAGGAAACTGAGAGCCCTTTTTTTGGGGACACTCCAGTTAAATCGGCTGAGCTACTGAATAAAGTCTTGATACCTTCCTAAATCAATTAAATTATTATTTATATATTTATTTATTTTACTATCTATTGTGAACGCTTAGTATTGGATTCAGCTATTAAGCATAAGCAACCGTTTAACCCATTAGTGGTTAAGTAAGAACTTACGTTGAAAATTGCGGAGATTTAGAAAGGTTTGGAAACGGTCCATTATTAGGTAAAAGATTCAAAGAATCAAATATACAGGGTGGTCCAATAAGCGCGCGGTGCTCTATAGCGGCCATACCGTTTAAATTAGACAAAAATGTTTTAAATAAAAAACGTTTCTTTTCAAATGCTCTACATTTAGAAAACAATTTCAAAGATGGCGGACATCCGGGTATACCGCAAGTAGACGTCAACTTCCTTATGTTAAATGGAACACCCTGTATATTATTACGTTTTTGAATTCAGCATCGATTTTTAGCTGCAGTTTTTTAACCATTGCTTATGCCTACGAAGCCTATTTTCGGAGTTATTCAGCAATTTTTACAAAATTTGACGTTTGTAGTACTTTACAAGAAAAGCTAATATCTCGGGAACTAAACGCGATAAAAGGATGCAGTTTTTGGTTCTAAAACAAGCAAGAAACGTTCTTATGTTTCAGTAAAATCATTATTTCAAAAGAACATTAAATTAATAGACTAGCAATTTTCAAGTTTGAAAAGTTAAAAACGTTAAAAGATTTTTTTTTCAAATGGGATGGTACGATAAGTTTTACATCGGTGGATGCGAAATTAAATTCTCTTTCACTTTTATCTAGACACATGTGGTTCTATCTTTGATGTTTTTCAAGATATTTACGGTTTTGTAATTATTGCGTAGGAATTGGAAAAATCGTAGGTGGCGTGGCTCGCAGACGAAACAATTGGCAGGAAACCGTTCATCCAAAGTGTTTCGACTTCTAATATTAAAATGTGATTTCGCTCTATCTAACAATCTAACTGTAACCACATTATTCTTAAAAACTTCAGTGGTGAATTTTCCAACAGGTTTTCCAAATTTTCACTCGAAAAACAAAACTCGAACTGTCGCAAAACACATCAGTCTTCAAAAAGTTCGGGAATGAGGAAGTTTCCATTTTTTCAAATTTTAGTTAATCAGATAGTCCCAAAGAGAGAAAAGAGAACAACGGCGAAAAAATTTTGTAATTATCTCCATTAATAGAAAAGTTGTTATAGTCCTTCAAAGTTTGAATTGCCGTATCCTCCGCGCGAAGCCGCTGTGACGTCACACGACACAACGCAAGCCTGTGTATGCCCTGTCGAGGATGCTGCTCCCGCAAGCCACCGCGCCGCCGCCGGCCTCCTCGTTCATGTTGTTATTCCTTGTTTTCAGTAGGGTGTAGGGCAGGCGACGTCGACGGTGACAATAGAATATGTCTAGCAGACCGAGAAAAACTACCATAAAAACACTAAACAAATATTTCAATGGATAGCCTATTATGAATACAAAAAATTGAGATTTATGTTTTTAGTAATACTGTGTGAAAATTTAATTGAAATCAGTCCCATAGTTTCCTAGTTACACCATACAGAATGATCAGAAGCAATACTCTCGCATGTATACATCAGAAAATTCTAAGTCGACGACCCGTAATAGCCAAGGTAATGTTCGGATGCACCTAAAAAAGTGTATTATGGCCTTTCTTTCACAGGTTAGTGGACGGCCTGTTACGAGGGGGAAACCGCTGAAGCAATGTGGTGTACACGGCCAAGAAAATGTGAAAGCAATGCGACCAAATGTGTGCAATGCATGAAAATTAGCAGCAATGGTCAAGCAATGCAGAAATATTCGAAGCAATGTGAAAGCAATGCGAAAATTTGAAGCAATGTCATGCAATAGACAGCAATAAAACGCCGTAAAAAGCAATGTGATCCTAGAAAAGCAATGTTTTTTTTCTGGGGATAATCTACGCGAGACAGTCAGCGACATCTGTGCGATCCGTGCCCAATCATCCATGCCAAAAAAATCTGTAACGGCGTTGCTGTCATAATAGCCACAAGCCAAGTAGCCAGCTCAGTATGTTACTATATTAGTGTGATGTTAGTAGTTATAGTTAGTACGTACTACGTATCTCAGTAGGAACTTCGTCACGTGGATTTCATCATATATACATATACATCAATAGGCATATCTTGTCTCTTGTGCTTAGGTTTTGTTCACATCTTAACCAAACTTCGCACTAGATTATTAAACGACCAGATAAAGCTGAAAATGGGGGAGAGAGTTATCTCTATTAAACATGTGGAACATGTCATCTGCAATATTTCCAAAGATAAACATGTTAACATTTAGCGATAAAAAACGAAAAATTTCAAATATGCCTCAAACTTCGTTTTTAGGCGTTTTAGGGGTTCTTGATCATTTTCTACTTTTTCTTGGGTTGGGGTGAATTTGGGGTGGTTGGGGGGTGGGGGGTTGTAATAGTAAAAAATTTGTTGTATTCGTAATGGGCTGTCCATTGATATGTGAATGAAGAACCTAACGCCATGATACACTTTTTTGGGTCCATCCGAACGTTGTATGCGTATTATAGAAACCATGGGACTTATATTATATTCAATTCCAAGATAGACTCCAAATAAACAGTCGCATGCAGCATTCGTGTGGTTACTGTCGGCTGCCGTCTGTGAACGCGCCAGCTATAGTCCAGTGCAATTTTGGAATTTTATATAACTATTTAAAAGAGTTGTCTTATTAGCCCATTGCAACTTAAAAGTAGCCAGTTGCCAGTTTGAAATCATCATCGGGCAATGAGCACTTCACATCGCAGATTTGGATCTGATTTCTAGTCAGTGTTGGAGGTTTTGACTTGCCAGATTATAACACACAATCCACACATAAAGCACTGGATGATTAGAGACCGTACCGACACGAGCCGATCACGCACGCGGGCTTGTTTTCATTCGGTCTAGGTTGGCTGTGAATACAGTATAGAATTTGTGATGTATACATACGAGTATTGTTTTAGACCGTTCGATATCGCGTGACGCAAAAATTGTTCAATTGAGTTTAATGAAATTTTGACACAGTATTACTCCTGCGGCGAGGATGGAAAACGCGTATGTTTTGGAAAAATCGGGTCAGTGGCGGCGGGGCAATAATAAAAAAACTAAAAATATAAAAACAGCTGAAACTTTGTTTTTGGTTGTTTTAGGGGTTTCTGATCATTTTCTACGTTTTTTTGGGTAAGGGTGAATTTGGGGTGGTTGGAGGGTGGGGGGTTGTAAAACTGAAAAATTTGTTGTACTCTTGATGGGTTGTCCATTGATCTTTGAATGAAAAACCTAGCAGCATAATACACTTTTTACGTACATCCGAACATTGCCTTGCTTATTATAAAAACCAAGGGACTTGGAATTTGTGATGTATACATACGAGTATTGTTTTAGATCGTTTATATTTCAACGAAATTTTGACACAGTATTACTACCGCAGCGAGGATGGTAAACGCGTGTGTTTTGGAAAAACAGTGTCAGTGACGGCGCAGCAATAATAAAAAAACAAAAAACATGAAAACAGCTCAAACTTTGTTTTTAGGCGTTTTACGGGTTTCTGATCATTTTCAATTTTTTTTGGGTGGGGTGAAATCGGGGCGGTTGGGGGGTGGGGAATAGTAAAACTGACAAATTTGTTGTATTCATAATCGTCCGTCTATTGACCTGTAGAAGAAATACCTATCGGCATATTACACTTTTCTGAGTCCATCCGAACATTGGCTTGGCTATTACAGAAACCAATTTTGTGATCTGTACATACGAGTTTTGCTTTATTTCGTTCTAAGTATGTATATTGCGCAAAGCGAAAATTATTGAATTGATTTTAATAAAATTTTGACACAGAATTTATTACCGCTGCGAGAATGGAAAACGACTTTGTTTTTTAAAAACCGTGTCAGTGGCGGCCTCGGTGGCGGCGCAGCCATACTAAAAAAACCAAAAAGATAAAATCAGCTCAAACTTCGTTTTTAGACGGGTTGGAGGCTCTTGATCGTTTCGCATCGTCCAGTTCAAGCACGTAGAAAAAAACTGGCGCCGTAGTTCATAATAAGGGAGACGCAAGAAACTATTTACGAAGGTTTTTGTGTTGGATGTTGTTTTTGCGAGCGGATGGGCGATAATTTGGTTGCAAGGGGATTTTAGACTATAGCTTCATCCAATGGGAAATAATAAAATGGTATAATCATTATGTGTGGGAAGTACTGAGTCAATCAACTTGACTCCATTTTTTTATTTGATTGTGTGAGCATCAAATTGGCTTGTGCTTCCAAACCTCTTTTTACGTTTTCACGATTTGTACTTATGTTGCAGGAACGTTGGCAAAGAAGCCTAACCGTAACCTAACCTAAACGATAGGTTTTTGCTGGTTTTTGACACACAATGCCTCGCACAATGCATAACGAATGTTCACTTTAGTTGTCATTCCGTACCACAGAACTAGTCCTGTGCATTTCAAGATGCGCAAAACTAGTTCTGCCTATTTGATAATGCTCAATAGCCGTATAAAATTCATGTTTCGGGTTTGAGAAATATTCCTTGCTCAAAACTAGTTCTGCGTATTTTTTTCGGGCATTGCCCGAATTCGGCTATTCAGTGTAACATATACACCTCGGTATACACTAATATACACATACTAAACTGTTCTTCCATAGTTTTTGCAAATGGGCTAAAATGGCCAGATGTCCTCAAGGGCGTCGCATCTGTAATAACAGCAACATCGTTTTGGTGTTTGCCTACAGGCAGTATGGCACAATATGACAAAAGTCTGATGATCTTGATTTTTACAATTACATTCGTTTTACTTGGTTGCATCTTGTGGGGAATTTCTTCAATCTTTTAAAAAAGTATTATTAATTTTTACTTTCAATGTAATTCTTCAGATCTTCCTGTGGTTCCGTTATTTTATTTTTTCTTTAGTATTAATAATCATTTACTAATAATTCAACATAACCAGAACAGAACTTTCCTCGGAATTTTCATTTGAAAAACAAAGTAACGCTTGTTTATCTCAGCTGCTGATAAGGAGGTTCATAACTTAAATGACATTCTTATATGTATATAATTTCATTATGTATTGCTTAGGGAGAATATGCAGACTATAGTTATGTATGTGTATCATATAATTCAGTTTTTTTTATAAGTGCAGTAAAATTATTGTACTCGAATTGGAATAAATTTATGTATTTCACTTTATTTCTATTTTATTATACTTTGCTGGTAACATATGCAAATATGTCTATATATGTATAATTAATCATATATAGACATATTTGCATATGATTCTACCTTAATATGCTTCAACGAAACATTTATTATAGCTTTTACAACAATTTTCCAACCATTTATCTCTGATGATTTCTATCGAGTTTAGGTTCTTTTAGTCAAAAGCAATGTAAAGCAATGATTAAAAATTAGGCAAATGTAAAGAAATGTAAGCAATGTGTAGCAATGCTGAGAAATTGGAAGCAATGCTTGGCAATGTACCGAAAATGTGAGCAATGTAATAAAATACGTGCAATATTGAAGCAATGTGACATATTCTGTAGCAATGTTAGGCAATGATGCAATTGGTGTACAAATTTTGATCCAGCGGTTTCCCCCTCGGCCTGTTATGAATACAATAATTTTTCAGCTTTATGACCCCCACCCCCCAACCACCCCAATATCACCCCCATGATGATCAGGAACCCCTAAAACGCCTAAAAACAAAGTTTGAGGAATATTTAAAATTTTTGTTGTTTTGCTAATTACTCCACCGCCCATGCACCGATTTTCAAACTTATAAGAACATTACCTACTACTACCCCACAGCATATCGCTGCCAAATTTCATAACAATCCATGCAGCGGTTACTGAGATTACGTGGCTAGAAAAACGCGTACAGACATACCGACGGAAATGAGTTGTGTGGATTTTCCGAGGGATTTTCTCAAAATCGAAAATTTCCACGATCACAATACTCCCCTCACCTATCGGTGTGGGAAGTAAAAGCCCATAATCATGTCATCCACTTTAGAAAGATTACTAGAATCACCATGAACGTAACCTTCTTCCATACTTCAAAAATATACTGACGTCTGCCCGTTACAACAAACACCTTCGCCGTTCCACTCAAATCTAAATGTCGCATACTGTGCAGCGCAGCGTACTATGCATAGCGAGTCCCGACCAAACTGTGGCTGCCGCGAACAATTAATAACATGTGACGTCATACAGATTTTCACCTCCGCGGTCGCCTTACGCAAATATAAAACTGAATAATTCCGCCGTTTTTTGGAATATTCAGATGATTTTTTCGACGTTCATCAAGTGAAGAAATAGACTATCAGATAATAATGAATTTTCCGAATTTATTTTTTTGGAAACTTCTCCATTATTTAGCCAGGTATATGCTGTCGCCTATTGCTACCTAAATACTCACCTGCTTCAGAAAAGGAACCAAATCCAAACTAATCTCAGTACTGAATTTAGGTATACTGATACGAACTTTCCTCATTGAGAATTCTTTGTGATTTAGGTACTTTTCTATAGGTGCTTGTAAGCTCAGGCCATCTTTTGCATCAGGGAGTATAAAAGTCATAGTAAACTTTTCAGTCGTAAAAGGTAACTGCAGAAACTTCACTTCTAGCTCCTTACTATGCCAAAAGCTTGCAGTGTGGCGAGACATTTTCATCATGAGAACTTCCTTGTGTTTTCCTAGGGAATTAGCAAACCAAGAAATGTTAGATCATCTAGAGTCAGAATACTTCAGAAAAAGGTTTTTCTAGTCGTAACCACTTTAAATTGTTTAGGTCTTTTTGAGACTACTACTGACATTACTGAAATACATTATTTTGTTCATAATCTTTAGCTGTCAGGCACATTTTTGCCTAAAAATAACTTTACTAGAAGATATACGTTATTCGCACATTTTTTGTCGACTTTCTGGATAATATGTAGATCTGCATTACCAAGAAAAGGTAATAGAATAGAATAGAACAGAATAGAATACAGCAGAATAGAATAGAATAGAATAGAATAGAATAGAATAGAATAGAATAGAATAGAATAGAATAGAGCAGAATAGAATAGAATGTAGAATAGAACATAGAATAGAATATAGAATAGAATATAGAATAGAATATAGAATAGAATATAGAATAGAATATAGAATAGAATATAGAATAGAATATAGAATAGAATATAGAATAGAATGTAGAATAGAATATAGAATAGAATATAGAATAGAATATAGAATAGAATATAGAATAGAATATAGAATAGAATATAGAATAGAATATAGAATAGAATATAGAATTGAATATAGAATTGAATTTAGAATAGAATATAGAATAGAATATAAAATAGAATATAGAACAGAATTTAGAATAGAATATAGAACAGAATATAAAACAATATAGAGTAGAATATAGAGTAGAATATAGAGTAGAATATAGAATAGAATATAGAATAGAATATAGAATAGAATATAGATTAGAATATAGAATAGAATATAGAATAGAATATATAATAGAATATAGAATAGAATATAGAATAGAATATAGAACAGAATATAGAACAGAATTTAGAATAGAATATAGAACAGAATATAAAACAATATAGAATAGAATATAGAGTAGAATATAGAATAGAATATAGAATAGAATATAGAATAGAATATAGAATAGAATATAGAATAGAATATAGAATAGAATATAGAATAGAATATAGAATAGAATAGAATAGAATAGAATATAGAATAGAATATAGAATAGAATATAGAATAGAATATAGAATAGAATATAGAATAGAATATAGAATAGAATATAGAATAGAATATAGAATAGAATATAGAATAGAATATAGAATAGAATATAGAATAGAATATAGAATAGAATATAGAATAGAATATAGAATAGAATATAGAATAGAATATAGAATAGAATATAGAATAGAATATAGAATAGAATATAGAATAGAATATAGAATAGAGTATAGAATAGAATATCGAATAAAATATAGAATAGAATAGAATAGAATAGAATAGAATAGAATAAAATAGGGGGGTGGGTTGGCCCAGTGGTTAGGGTCGAGGGCTCGTGACCGGAAGGTCCCGGGTTCGATTCTCGTTAGAGGTAAAAATGATAATAAGGTAATATAAATAAAACATAGACAGTACATAAACTAAAATGAGATAGTAAGAATCGCAGAATACAAAGAAAAATATAATTATTACATATTTTAATAGCACCACATATCAGCATGGACAGAAATACGCTATTAATGTGGTTCCGTCCATGCTAGTATCTTTTGTATACATTATGATGAATAAAAATAAATTGTTTCAATTTTGATTCACCATAAGATGTAATTTTTCATAAGAGAAATTTTGTATACATACTTTTAGTTGCTTTTTAATCAAAGGCATTGGATTTATTGATTTTATTTCTACCGGTACCAGATTTTACCGCGTGTCCCAGAATTTCCTTGACAAGTGATATTTTAGTAACGAAAAACAGTTCAAGCAAGAACTAAGTGGTACTTTTGAAGGTACTATAGGGTCTATCCTACCATGCATTCAAAACATTTTTTTTTTGTACGTCAACCACTAAAACTCACTCCCAACTTTTTTTTCAAATAGCACTCCATAGGTTTTCCTACATAAACGATATCCCCATTTTATTTAAAATCTTGTGGTACCTTTAATTTTATATGAAAACTTATTTTTTCCGTAAAATCTTAAGCATAAGACAAATGAAATGATAATTTATTTGACGCCTGATATTTTTGTAACAAAAACGGATAAAAAAGAAAATTAAGTGGGTTTTTCAAGGGTAGTGAATGACCTATCATTCCTTGCTTATAAACCTTTTTTTTTTACTTAAACCCATGGAATCCACCCCTAGCTTGTTCTTTCAAATCTGAATCCACAATTTTGCCTGGAAAAATAAATTCTTTACTTGAATTTGATTATCGTAGTACCTTACTTTTTATGCCCCTACTGCAATTTATCGTTAATTTTTTTCGTTTAATCCATGAAATCGTAAGCATAAATTAATTAAAACACATGTGTGGAAAATATTATCATGAATCAACTAACAAAAAAATGTGACAACAAAACTAAGCGCAAAAACGTGAAAAAGTTTTATGGCTACATCGGGCCGCGCCAACGCCGTGTGCAGGGTGTGCCCCGCACACGGGCGCCAAAATTAACGATAAATTGCAGTAGGGGCATAAAAAGTAAGGCACAACGATAATTAAATTCAAGTAAAGAATTTATTTTTCCAGGCAAATTGTGGATTGAAATTTGAAAGAACAAGCTAGGGGTGGATTTGAAGGGTTTAAGTAAGGAAGGATTGATAGGTCATTCACTACCCTTGAAAAACCCACTTACTTTTCTTTTTTTTTCCGTTTTTGTTACAAAAATATCAGGCGTCAAACAAATTATCATTTCATTTGCCTTATGCTTATGATTTTACGGAAAAAATAAGTTTGCATATAAAATTAAAGGTACCACAAGATTTTAAATAAAATGGGGATATCATTTATGTAGGAAAACCTATGGAGCGCTATTTGGAAAAAAAAAGTTGGGGGTGAGTTTTAAGGGTCGACGTACAAAAAAAATGTTTTGAATGCATGGCACGATAGACCCTATAGTACCTTCATAAGTACCACTCAGTTCTTGCTTGAACCGTTTTTCGTTACGAAAATATCACGTGTCAAGGAAATTCTGGGACACCCGGTATAGCTTTCTGCTTAAATATGTAATGATTCAAGATAACAAAAATTATCGAGAAGATTAGTTGTTCATTATTGCAGACGAACTAGACTAGAACCGAGACTAGAACTAAGTGAAATGTGCTATTTTTCTAAATACTAAACCTGATGTAGTTTACGTGTTCAAACAGTAATATGTATACGATTTTGCATACATAGTGCTTTTAAAAACATTTCTTGCTTACCTTTTGAGGTGTAGAACTTTTCTTCAGATGTATTTTTTGGTCGAAATTGCCTTGCCCAAGTAGCACTGAAGTAAATAACGTTGACTAGAATGATTGTAGCAGCATGCAATTCAGCTGCATGTATTAGGTTTTGAATTTTGCCATTGGAGTGATCCTCTACCCACTCGTTGATAAGTATAGATACCTTTTCCGGTGTTTTGAAGTCAACTACTTCTACAGTGGAATTGTATTTGTGGAGAGAAGTGTAATTGAATGTTTCGTTCACTTCATAGTCATCAGAGATGTAGACTTTGTTAGCTGAAACTATCTGGCACACACCGTTGCTGTCATTGAGCGAGTTTCCAATTCTAGCAACGAGGTCTTGTTTATGTTGTGGTATTCCAAGATATTCAGTGATCTCTGAGAGTGTATCTGACGCAGCTCCCTCTGCTATCAACGACAGGATTAGCTGGGCGGAAATTGGACTTACTACGAAGTTCTTCTTACCCTTAGTAGCTAAAAACTTACAATCGTTTGAAATTTGCATACAAGTTGGATGCTTCAAACGAATTACTGAGAACTCCCAATGTAACTCCTGTCTCTATACTATTCAAGGTCGTCTATAGTATAGGTATGAGAATGAATCATCTTTGTATTTCTAATTTGTCACTAGACTGTGATTAGATTTGTTTCAAAAAATATCTAATTTTTCTAGATACCCTTAAGATTTGAATTAATCATTCAAGGTCAAATTTTTCAAACGGTTAAGGTCATATCTGTACGTTGAATTTTCCTGGCTTTTCATTTCCGGAGTCAAAAGGAAGGATTTGAGCTTAACGTGGCCTTGATGTCAAGGCCAAAGTCACCATAAAGGTCACTATCGGAGAGCCAAGAAAATTTCCTGTCTTGATTATTTTTCTGTAGGACTCCTATACTTACCTAGCTATTCATTTACTTTACACGGTACTTTTTGAATACGGTGTATATCTGTCTCTATGATTGAAATATGACAACTTCCGAAATATACTCGGTCAAATGCTTCTATTAGGATAAAGCACAGTGTTATCGTAGTCTAAGGCAATAGAAAATCATGGCGAATCCCGTATTGGTGCACTTGACATATCGAAAGCTTTCGACAGAGTGCGGCATGAGGGACTTCTGGTCAAGCTTGCTGCTTATGGACTACCACCTGGCCTGCGCCAGTGGCTGAATAGCTTTTTGAACGACCGATCTCTGTTTGTTGTAGTCGAGGGCTGTTCATCAGACGTATTTTCAATAAACGCCGGTGTTCCTCAGGGTTCTGTCCTATCCCTTACACTGTTTCTGCTGTACATCAACGAGCTGTTGGAAATAACATCCAATCCAATCTACAGCTTCGCAGATGACAGTACATTAGTGTCGTGCATGGAACCAGGCAAGCCACTATCATCCCAGGAGACGGTACGTCGGCGACAGCAGCATGCCTCACAGATCAACGCAGATATCAAAACAATTGTCGAGTGGGGATTAGCAAATGAAGTACAGTTCAACGTACAAGAAACTCAGGCAACAACACTTACAAAGAAGTCTCACGATGGCTTACCAACCGTGGAAATGGAGGGCCACCCCATAGTCGAATCATCTTCCGTCAAGCTTTTGGGGATCAACATCAATCATAACATGTCCTGGCACGATCACGTCGTCAGTATTGCTAAAACGGCATCCCGGAAGCTTGGAGTTTTGTTCCGCTGTAGGTAATTGTATACACTAGAGCAACTGCTGCTGCTCTACAAGGCACAGATCCGACCATCGCTGGAGTATTGCTTCTATGTGTGGGGATGCGCTCCGAAGCACTCTCTTAAGCTTCTGGACACTACCCAGAAAAGAGCAATTAGATTAATCGATACGCCTAACCTCACAAAGGACCTACACAGCCTGGAACATCGAAGGAGGGTGGCTGACCTATCCTTGTTTTACAGATTCTATCACGGAAGATGTTCCAGTGAGCTCTCTCAGATAACACCACAGGCCGTCCGAATCAGGAACACTAGAGAATCTCTGCGATCTCATCCTTACCAGGTCGAGGTCCTTACTCCCCGAACCAGTCTCCTCCAGCATTCCTTCTATTGAAGAACTTCGACGCTGTGGAACGAGCTGCCGGGGAATTTGTTTCCCGCCGGCTACAACCTGCAGCGTTTCAAATCTAACGTGGAACGACACCTATCCTCTCGCAGCGCTTCTACAGCGCCATAGGCTTTCAGCCTTTGCGGGAGGCTGACCATGAAAAAAAAGACAGAAATTTGAACAATTACCAGAAGCGGAAGTTTACGGGGGGGGGGGGGCGATTTTGAAATTCCCGAAACGGTATCTGCTCTGATAACGTAGTATATCCTTCAATGACGTTTTCAAAGATTTATTCTATAAAGATCTGATTCTTTTTTGATATAATGTTGATCCCTATTTAAACAACAGTTTAAAAGTAATGGAACCTACGGGATTAGGGAGTTTACTCAATCACGCAACTGACACTTCTATGATTCTTAACACTTTGTTGGACACAACGGCTATAGCCGTCTGCGGGGAGTGATCGTGATACGCCACGACGGCTATATCAGTCAAAAAGTTATCTGCTTGTTACGGCAGAACGGCGACGACCGTCAGAATGTCGGTATACTTGCCTTGTTAAGCAATGTTAGTGCCATAGCATAAAGTTCTTCAATTCCGAAATTGCCAAATTCTAATCCACTATACGCTATCCCAACTATTAACGTTTTAAGGTGCATGGGTAAAAGAGCACGACGGCTATAACCGTCCATAACCTCCAATGTGATGCATTGACCACGTGTATAACTGCCATATTGCAACTGTGTTTTTGTTTGGTTTTCATGTTTTCAGTACTGAGTGGGAGGTAGGTAACCAGATATTTTCATCCTAAAGAGATATTCGTCGTCCACCTATTATACATATAGAATATATTGTTTCATATCAATACAAAACTAGAAGCACGTGTGGGACATTTTCCAAAGAAGCAGCTTCCCTACCAGAAGATCATAAAAGAAAATCCTATTTTGTTAGATGCAAATAATGTTTCAAGTCTGGAAAACGCAAATAAACTAGCTATAGATGCAAGGGTTGTTAAAATAAACTTGCTTTGTGTCCAGACTGCTTTGAAGAGTGGCATTTAACATAAATTTATGTCTAAGATTCTGTTTTGTTCGGGGATACCTCCGTTTTCTAATAAATTTGATTTTTTGCTTTGATAACGTCTATATTCTGAGAGATGCGTTTTTGTTTATAAATTTGATACAATAAAATTTAGTTTTTGTTTTAGCTTTTGTCTCGAAAATTGTCCTTTTCCTCCCACAAGATGTGTTTTACGGTTACACTGATCAGACGGCTATAGCTCACGTTGCCATTTTAGAACATAAAGTCTGCTGTGATATGACACGACGGATATAGCCGTCTTTTTTATTGTCACCAAAAACCTCAAAAATGAAAAAAAGAGTCAAAAATAAATACCCCTAAAATATTTTGATAACGCAAATCATGCTACAAACTCAAAAAATGGGAATGTTTTGAGGTGCCATATTACGAAGCCTCCCGGCCACCAGAATGTCCAACAAAGTGTTAAAGAAAATCATCGTATGTACACACCTTATACATGTTTACAGAAAATTTCACGTCATGTTCTAAAGGAACTTTTTCTGAGTCACTTTCCGACTGATCGTTGCTCACTGAATTTGTAACCAGTATAATTTCGAATAACAGAACTGCTGCTATACATTTCATTTTCCCAACTAACGTCGAGTTTAATACAATTGGATTGTTATAATTTTCATATCAGTACTGTAGTTATTAAAGCGTGTTATTATGTGTTATTGCAGTTATGGATTTTTTATCAATGCATTAGGTTTTTCCAAAACATCTTTTATTATGATAATGGAATTCTTAGTAGTTAAGCAGATTGGATAAAAGATTTTGAAATATTTTATGAATTATACGAATTTTTTGCATATGGAGTTTTCTTAAAATCGTTATTTAATGACACTTCCGTTGAAAACTTCGATGATTTAAAGAATCGTATCATGTGATACTCTGAGAAATACACACCTCATTTTCGATACAACATACAATTAAAAGAAATATATTACGTCGGATGTTTTCTTCGAAAAGGACATCTTTAGCTAGCATTTATTACGATCTTTGTTATTGACATTTTATACTTTTAATATTGTTTAACACATTGTTGGACACTCTGCTGGCCGGGAGGCTTCGTAATATGGCACCTCAAAACATTTCCATTTTTTTGCGTTTGTAACATGATTTGCGTTATCAAAATATTTTAGGGGTGTTCATTTTTGACTCTTTTTTTCATTTTTGAGGTTTTTGGTGACAATAAAAAAGACGGCTATATTCGTCGTGTCATATCACAGCAGACTCTATGTTCTAGAATGGCAACCACGGCTATAGCCGTCTGATCAGTGATGCAATCGTAAAACACATCTTGTGGGAAGAAAAGGACAATTTTCGAAGACAAAAGTTGAAACAAAAACATTTTATTGTATCAAATTTATAAACAGAAACGCATCTCTCAGAATATAGACGGTATAAAAACAAAAAATCAAATTTATGAGCAAACAGAGGTATCCTCGAACAAAACAGAATTTAGGCACAAATTTATGTTTGACGCCAATCTTCAAAGCAGCCTGGACACAAAGCAGGTTTATTTTCACAACCCTTGCATCTATAGCTAGTTTCTTTGCATTTTCCAGACTTGAAACATTGTTTGCATCTAAGAAAATATGATTTTATTTTATGATCCTCTGGTAGAGGCAGCTTCTCTGGAAAATGTCTCACACGTTCTTCGAATGTTGTATTGATATGAAACAATATATATTCTACATGGTAGAAGGGGGGTAGTCATTGCCGAAACAAAAACCAGTTAGGTAATAAACGGTTAATAATTGGGATGCGGCAATTAAACGCAAAAGTGAACTCTTTTAACTTTATTCCAAGCTTTCGGAAACTTATGCTTCCATCTTCAGGGCTACAATAGAATTTGGAATGAGTTACAATCTCAAACAAAGGGGGATGTTAATACTTACAAAGTTAGTGAGATTGCTGCGTATTGATGTTACATGGGAGAGTTTTCCCGAAAAATAGCACAATTTGTGTAAAACACAAAATCGTTGTCCGAAACATTGAATTTTCATACAAAGGACTTTAAACATCGAAAAACACATTAAAATCAGATATCTGTAGTAACGTGTAGACAACGATTTTGTGTTTTACACAAATTGTGCTATTTTTCGGGAAAACTCTCCCATGTAACATCAATACGCAGCAATCTCACTAACTTTGTAAGTATTAACATCCCCCTTTGTTTGAGATTGTAACTCATTCCAAATTCTATTGTAGCCCTGAAGACGGAAGCATAAGTTTCCGAAAGCTTGGAATAAAGTTAAAAGAGTTCACTTTTGCGTATATTCTACATGTATAATAGGTGGACGACGAATATCTGTTTAGGATGAAAATATCTGGTTACCTACCTCCCATTAGTACTGAAAACATGAAAATCAAACAAAAACACACTTGCAATATGGCAGCTATACACGTGGTCAGTGCATCACATTGGAGGTTATGGACGGTTATAGCCGTCGTGCCGTTTTACCCATGCACCTTAAAACATGAATATAGTTGGGATAGCGTATAGTGGGTTAGAATTTGGCAATTTCAGAAATGACGAGCTTCACGTTACGGCACTAACATTGCTTAACAAGGCAAGTATACCGACATTCTGATGGTCGTCGCTGTTCTGCCGTAAGAAGCAGATAACTTTTTGACTGATATAGCCGTCGTGGCGTATCACGATCACTCCCCGCAGACGGCTATAGCCGTTGTATCCAACAACGTGTTAGTATTGTTATTTAGTTTGTTTTTGTAGTTATACACTATTAGGCAACCTATTAACAAGTATTCGTATTATTTGATGGCAGCTTACTTGCAAATAAGAGCTGTAGTGTGATTCATATGAAAACGTAATCTCATATTTTTGTTTTCAAACTATTAATTGCCTGAAAAAAGTCAAGAGGTTAAAATGTTGCATATTGAATTCATTTAAAAAATCAATATGAATTGTAGGATGCATTAAACAGTTATGGGACAAAATAATGTGACAGCTGTTCTTTATTTAACTTTTGAAAATCAAAAATGAAACTGATATTTTATCAGCTGAATCTGTAAAACTTCATTTATTTAAATCATTCCGTAGAGGAAATGTTGTATAAAAACAGTTTTGTTGTCCAAATTTCGAAGGGATTTTCAACAAAGAGTATAAAATATCGGCTCAAATATCAAAAAATTATTTCCTAAAATTTGTTGCATCAGTTTAGAAACAACCAATAATTTGCTATTTTACTTCCCACACCGATAGGTGAGGGGAGTATTGTGATCGCGAAAATTTTCGATTTTGAGACAACACGCTTTTTGGGCGTTTTATGATGTCTACATAACGAAAATCCATGTCACTCATTTCCGTCGGTCTGTCTGTCTGTCTGTCGGTCTGTGCGCGTTTTTCTAGCCTCGTAATCTCAGTAACCGCTGCATGGATTGTGATGAAATTTCGGCAGCGATATGCTGGGGGGTCGTAGTAGGTAATCTTCCTATAATTTTGAAAATCGGTACAGGGGCGGCGGAGTAATTAGCAAAAAACAAAAAAAAATAAATATTCCTAAAACTTCGTTTTTAGGTGTTTTAGGGGTTCCTGATCATTTTCTACTTTTTTGGGTGGGGGTGAAATTGGGGTGGTTGGGGGGTGGGGGGTTGTAAATCTCAAAAATGTGTTGTACTCGTAATAGGCTATCCATTGATCTGCAAAAGAAAGACCTAGCGGCATAATACCCTATTTTAGGCCCATCCGAACATTGCCTTGCCTACTCCAGAAACCAAGGGACTTAGAATTTTCTGATAAATACATAGGAATATTGCTTCAGATCGTTCTGTATTGAGTAACGTAATAGGAATGGATTTTAATTAAACTTTGTCACATTATTATTACTGCGGCGAGGATGGAAAACGCGTATGTTCTGAAAAAATCGTGTCAGTGGCGACGCAGCAATAATAAAAAATAAAAAAAAATAAAAACGTCTCAAACTTTGTTTTTAGGCGTTTTAGGGGTTCCTGATCATTTTCTACTTTTTTTTTTGGGTAGGGGTGAATTTGGGGTGGTTGGGGGGTGGGGGGTTGGAAAACTGAAAAATTTTTTGTATCCATAAGGGGCTGTCCATTGACCTGTGAATGAAAAACCTAGCGGCATAATACACTTTTTTAGGTCCATTTGAACATTGCCTTGCTCAGTATAGAAACCAAGGGACTTAGAATTTGTGATGTATACAGACATACGAGTATTGTTTTAGATCGTTCTATATTGGGTAACGCAATTATTCAATTGATTTTAATGAACTTTTGACACAGTATTACTACCGCGGCGAGGATGGAAAACGTGTGTATTTGGAAAAATCGTGTCAGTGGTGGTGCAGCAATAATAAAAAACTAAAAATATAAAAACAGCTCACACTTCGCTTTTAGACAGTTTAGAGGCTGCTGATCGTTTTGCATTGTTCAGTTGAAGCAAGCAGAATGAAAACTGTGGCGTCCTAGTTTCTAAGGAGGGAGACGCAAGAAACTATTTACGAGAGTTTTGTGTTGGACGTTTTTTTGCGGGAGGGTGGGCGTGATTTAGTTGCAAAGGGATTTCAGACTATAGCTTCATGCAATGGGAAAGCAATAAAACGAAATCATTATTATGTGTGGGAAGTACTGAGTCAATCAACTTGACTCCATTTTTTGCTTAGGTGCCAAAGCCTTTCCAACTTTGCCTTTTTCAAAAACCGATTAAAATACTCTTAAGTTGTATATATTATAATACATATAGATACTTATACAGTTTATTAGTGCACGAATACATGTCTTACATATAAAAAATTCAAGTAAGTGTCTCCCAAACTTTAGTAGGGTCTCATCCTCTATAGGTCCCAACGAAAAGGACCACGTTGTGAGTTTTCTCTTTCAAAACATATAAAAATGGATGATCCGCGTTGAAGGTTACAGGATCTGAAGGCTGCAGTATAGATGTGAGACCTATGCCAACATCTGAAATTGTTTATACATGGTTATTTTGAAATATAAATCTGGATAAAATATAAATATCTAGACCCATATACAGACGTAAGACTCATAAGACTAGTGCTCGCTTTAGCTGTAGAGTTTCAGTTCTAATTTTACTACAGGGCAGTCCGTTCGTAGTGGTTCAGTCCTCGTTAGGCAAATTTGGTTAAAGTTCATTTAGTAGAATTATTACCAACGGTCGATAATTTGTAGATTATACAGGGTGTCCAGTTAGTGTGTAATTCTTCGATATCTCGCAAGGTATACCTGATAGACGAAAATGTCAAATACAAAAGTTATTTCGTTACTTAAGACGCATACTATAAAAATATTTTAAAATATACAGGGTGTTGTGGGAAAGTAGGATAGTGATCAACTTGATTTTTTTATATGGAACTATAACTTTTTCTTAAACTCTTCTAGTGTCCATCATTGATCTCTATTCAACCCTAAAATATTTTTGGGATCGATTGCGACTTTGCCAAGTTATAATTTATTTTCTGTTAATTTGCGGATTTGCAAGGTCGCAAATAATACGTCCAAATTGATATATTCCTTCAACTTTTCTCAATAATAGTTACTTGAATATAAAGTGGATATTATTTTGGATGTTACCAGCAATTTGTATCTACAGGGTGTTTTTGGCAGAATTTTAAATTACGGCAACTTGAAGGTCATTTTACTTTGTTTTTTTAAATATAACACCCTGAATGTTTTATTTTAAATCGAAATATCTACTGATACCCTATCTCGCCTTGTAATATTTTTTTTCGCGTTTGCGACGTTGCCAAGTTATAAATTATTTTTCCAAATTTTTAAACAAATATCCTCTATTTTAATTTATTTTAAATAGAATCCTCCACTTGTTTTTATTGCAATGAATTGCGCATGTCGAATTTAGTAAGATCTCACAATTTCAAAATTTTGTTTTTGTCTGCATTTTGGTTTCTTCTAAAAACTTATATTGAACGTCCTTCCCGAGGTCCTTCCGTATTAAAATAAGGTTCAGGTGTACTCAAAGTGTACTGAATCATACAATAATGAAATGAGACAGGGATGTTTCTAACTAAATAGATATATTTACATTTTTTTTATACAACAAATAACAAAATTACTTCACTGTCTAAAGCTACCAATAAAAAGGACAACTTTGCTCATTTTGTCCCTCAAAACATATAAAAAGGGATGATCGGCGGTGAACGTCACAGTCTCGGATGGTTCGATGGCTAGTTCGGTTTGTATTTCAATAACTGAAAGCAAACGCCAATTACTAGTAGAAATTTAAGTCGATGCTTTCATGCTTGCGGCTTTAAATTGGGCTAAACAACCCTTAGAGTGAATAGGGTCCAACAACTAAACCATCCGCTACATTACAACAGTGTCTCCTAATAGAACAGAATATGACTTCTTGTAGGAGATGCCTATAATTATTTATTGACTGAGCATTCTTGCAAAAAGGCAATCTTTTTACATTTACCACCAATTTTGTGAAAATAAAACTATCCAGTATAGGATTCAGAAAAAGTTAGTCGATCCTAAGGTATCATATACAGGGTGTCCCACGACGATTAAGACAGGCAATATATCGGAACTGGGCAGTAGTAGCGAATTATAATTTTGGGGTGTAAATTAGAGCAAATATAGTATCTTTTCTTATTATTGTCACCCAAAGAGGTATTTGTTTTTGACCATGTGACGTCCGATTCAAAATTTTTAATGGGACACCCTGTATATTTGTGACTTTTTGTGTTCCTCCCGATAAAACAATTCTAACAAACTGCACACTTGGGGTCTAAAGTTATTAATTCAAGAGCTACAGATCAGATCATCATACTCACAATGTCTTAACAGACATGTTGTGAACTCGTAAAATGCATTAAGTCGGAGCATTGATTAACATATTTGTAAATATGTCAATCAATGGTCGGAGCTAGAGTATTGCCGACACGAATATTATTATCAGTAGTTTTTAAAACTGCAGCTCGCCATTGTTCGCGGTTTACTGTCAGTTGATCAGAAACTGTCAAAAATAATTTGAATTAATAATGACTTTTCTAGGGATTGTTGTTCGCTTTCATTATGTGAAGGACAAACATTCTCAGATTTGGATTTATAAGTTATAAAATGTCATAATTTCAATATTTTTCGTTTATAAAAAATTACTTTTGTGCTATCGTTGCTGAGATACATTCTAGGAAGTGATCCTTCGCCGGAATTAATTAGTGTAAGGTGCAATTATAGCATACAGGGTGGTCCACTTGATAATGCCATAACCACAGGACATCATAGATAATGTTAAAATAATGATAATTTCTATAATAGTTATGCTTAAGCTGCGAAAAAGCTTCAGTTTCGAGATACAGGATGTTCAAGTTTTAATAAAAATCTATACCAGTTTGAATATTTCATAAATGGCTGCTTAGAAAAACGTTTAATTTGGCACACAGGATAAGCTAGGATTCTGCATGATATAGAGAATATAGCAATATTACAAAAACCAGTGGTGGAAATATGGGTATACAATTACGCTTCAAAAAATCCTAAACCACTGACTTCTTTAGAAATAACAATAATACTATTCAATGCCTGATCCATTTCAAAACATCAAAGATTTCTTGCTTTTTTTTCGTACAACGTACTTATTTCGAGATATTTGCGATTTTCTCCGGTTATATAGGACTACTGGCAGCAAATAATCTGGATGTAGGCTGATTATTATTGACGTTTTTACGAATTCTATACTTCTGAAGTATCACTAGGTTAAAGAAAGTCTACATATTATTTTTCAACTTACCTTGCCTTTTCAATTTTGTAATAAAGAATATGCCGACGTCCATTTTATTTACGGATTTTGCGCAGCAGGAGTTCAAGAATACCACAGGCGACTTCCTAACAGACGACAGCTACATCGTATTGCTTTTTTAAATGTGCACAATCAGATCGTTTATCAGGGCTTGAATGCCATTACCATGGACCCTAATCATTGCAATATTATTATCGTAAGAAGAAACAAACGATAGTTCTGAATTTAATGGGGATCCAAGGACAAGTCAAAGAAGTGAACCGGAACTTCTAAAACTGCTATTTTTACAGGATCACCGATATCCTGTTCGTTAACAAAGCATTCACGGTTTAAAATTGGAGACGAAGATCACAAGATAGTATTTTGTGTGTGGCTACAGGACTACGATCACGATTTTTAAAAAAATGTTTTGAGGATCGACGAATCATGTTTTACTCGACGTGAGACTGTAAATTGTCATAATCATCATGTATGGGCCTATGAAAATCCCCATCAAATTAGACCACAGAAGTTTCAGTATGAATTTAGAATTCATATTTGGCTGGGAACCTTCAACGGTAACCTCTTTGACCCTTATGTACTTCCACACCCATTGAATCTAGAAACATACATTAACACTTATAAAATAGTGCAAGAATACTTTTTTATTTTGAAAGGAAAAAAGGTTAATTGAATATCCATATCTCCACTACTGGTTTCTGTAGGTTATCATAATATCACCTGCATTATGAAGGATCTTTAGCTTATCCTGTGTGCCAAAATTCAAAATTTTCTACTAAAGGGTTTTTCAATTAGGACGGGTCGATCTTGGTAGGCTGTGGCGGCCATGTTGTTTTGACAGCATGTGTCTAATCTAGTGATTTATGATTAGTGACTTGTGCCAAATCACCATGACAGGTTACACAATTGAGTAGCGAGTATAAATGATAAAACTTTATTATCAAAATGAGTGTTCACTGGTGCAGACCATATTACGCGTTACGCTCATTTTACGGAAGACGCGGGGGTCTGGAAATTCAAGACGACTGGTTCAGTTAACAATCAGCCAACACCCTTACGTCAAAGGAGTACAGACCAGCCGAGAACATTGCCGCTGTCCGTGAAAGTGTCCAAGAGAACCCAAGGAAGTCAATTCCTCGCCGTTCACAAGAACTCGGCCTTTCGCAGACTTCAACCTGGAGAATTTTGCGCCGGGACTTGGGCCTACATCCATACAAGATCCAACTTACCCAGGAGCTCAAACATGATGACCATAGACAACGTCGTGTGTTCGCTGACTGGGCTTCGGAGCGTTTGGAAGAAGACCCCAATTTTGGCCGAAAAATCATCTTTAGTGACGAGGCGCATTTTTGGATGAATGGCTATGTTAACAAGCAGAATTGCCGTATATGGGACAACGCTAATCCTCACGAGATTCACCAGGCAAAAATGCATCCACAGAAAGTTACTGTTTGGTGCGGATTCTGGGCTGGCGGCTTTATTGGTCCGTACTTTTTTGAAACGGCGTTGGTGAAGCCTTTACCATTACCGGCGAGGGCTACAGAAGGATGCTAATGGATTTCTTTTATCCCAAGTTAAACAACATGGAGGTGAACGACATGTGGTTCCAGCAGGATGGCGCTACCTGCCACTCAGCGGACGCCACGTTGGCCCTTCTGCACGAACGATTTGGGGGTATGGTTATCTCTCGCAGAGGTGACGTGAATTGGCCACCAAGACCGTGCGATTTAACCCCACTAGACTTTTTCTTGTGGGGTTTTCTGAAGTCACAGGTCTATGCCAATAAGCGCTGCCCTTAAGGTGAACATAATCCAGTCCATGGCTCGAATTCAGCCGGATTTATGCAGCAGAGTGATTGAAAATTGGACCACACGAATCCGTGCCACCTTGAGTAGCCGCGAAGGACATTTGAACGATGTGATATTCCACACCTAATGGCATACATGGGCCTTCCAAATAGAAACAAAAATTATTTGATATCTCACACACAGCTTGTTTTATTTCATTTTAACATCAACCCGTCCTTATTGAAAAACCCTTTACAATGACTTAGGAAATGTTCAAAATAATATGGATTTTTACAAAAATTTGAACACCCTGTATCTCTAAAACGGAGCTGTACCGGATATAAGTGTATTGAGGAACTGTCATTATTGTTACATTATCTATGATATCTTGAAGTTATGCTATTATAAAGTGGAAGACTTTTTCTTTAATAGAGCAAGGCGTTACCTGTGGCAGCTGCTGCTTCAACTCCCGACTCGGTGACGTTGATGTAAGCTTGTTGTTGCACGTGACTTACTGATAAACCTCCTTTGTTTGAAATTCCACTTAAGTCGGCCTTTGCACTAAACAAGTCCTCCACACCCAGCTGCAAATAAGTATAAAGTGATTTGAGATGTCAATTATTAGTTTTCATGAATCAAAATATATCACTTTTTAAATTACACATATTCTGAAAATTTTGCAGTTAGCAAAGCACTTTTCGCCTCCACCAGACAGTTTAGAAGGTGATTCGGGAACTTTAAAACATGATAATCAAATAAGCAAGTTGCTTATTTTTACTCTTTGAGTTATAGGGAGATTTCTTAGAGATATACAGTATGTTTTACTTCCCACACCGATAGGTGAGGGGAGTACTGTGATCGCGAAAATTTTCGATTTTGAGATAATACGCTTTTTGGGCGTTTTATTATGTCTACATAACGAAAATCCACGTCACCCATTTCTGTCGGTCTGTCTGTCGGTTTGTGTGTCTGTTGGCGTTTACTGTACTTTTAGGCCCAGTTTCACAATCGTTAGTTAACTAGTGGTCAAAAGAAAACTAGTGGTTAACGAGAATATTCCATTTCATATTCGACAGTATACGTCAAAAGCTCTGGTCAACCAGTAGTTATGTTAACCCAAAGACAAGGTATGGGTTCTCTTTACGTTTGTTGTAGTCAACCGATGACAGCTTTGGGGGTTATAAAAGATTGGATTTTGACACTAACGTCTAAGATGTCGATGGATTTTGATTATACTCTGTAATGACATAAATGAAAAATATGAAAAGAAAGGCTAGGTTTCTTTGTCAACGGGTTAGGTTGTATTCACAGAACACCGTTATGGCAGTGCTCTGAGACCAATACGTGGTGCCAACATAAAGATAAATAAGCTTTACCATTGGTTTCCTTTGTGAAACTGGGCCTTAGTCTTCTAAAATTTTAATAAATCTCCACTTACGTCTTTCAAAATGGGCACGAAGTCGATATCACTCCTGACCGTGAACTTCGGTATACTCGCGGTCACTTGCCTATCTTTGAATCTGTCATGGCCGATATAATCCTGAATTTTATCAGAAACGTCGTTCAGCCCAGTTTTGCTGTCAGGCAATATGAAAGTCATGGTCACGTTGCTATCGTGGAATGGCAACTCTAAAAATTTGGCCTTGAGGTAGCCGCAGTGCCAGAAGTTCGCTTGGAACTCGCCCTGCATCATCTCTACATCCTTTGTTTCTGTTTCTGAAGTGTAGAATGGCTTCTGGCTGGTCAAGCCTTTAGTAAATGGATGCACCCAATTGGCCGTGAAGTATAAGGTATTCACGAGCACAAGTCTTGTTTGAGCATCGAGTTGGTCGGCTTTGACGAGGTCTCGGATTTTGTTGTTTGTGTGTCCTTCTACCTGCAAATTAGAGACTTTAACGGAATGTTTAATTTGGCCGCAGGACACTAGCGCGCCGCGGTCAGATCCGATCCCACCGGTCAGAAGCGCGCAAAATATTTCGAGCACCAGATGGGCAACAGGTCACTAGCGCGCCGCAGTCAGATTGGTCCTAATCCCACCGGTCAGAAAAAAAATTTAATTTACCAGAACGTGTTCTAATTTGTCACAAATTTGATCGATTTCTCGACGGTGTAAAAAGAAGTCCGAGAAATTTTAGCCTCACAGCTTGATTTTCTTTTAAGAACAATCTCTCCCGATTGATCCATCAGCACAGATGCTATGCATCCTCTTCTAGAGCATCTGTAGGCTACAGGTGGTTTCTTTATCTCTTCTGAACGTACACTCTCCAAGGACTATTAATTTCTTCCCCTTCACACTTAACATAGTCTTCATGATGAAAAAGTTGAACACAAACGATACTCCCAAACAGCAACTAAGGATTGCAAACTACTGAAATATTTTCATTAAGACTAGTTTTATATACCTACAGAAGCCGGATAGTCATTTAAATAATCTAAGAAGTAGCTGTGAGCTACCGCAAGTCGTAAAAGGACAGGTGAAGGTTCGCAAGAATAAAAGGGATGTGGTCATTAGGAATATCCAAGTTTAATTTTCTTTCGGCGCGCAAGTGACCGGTGCCGATGAAGGCACCCTTTTTGTAAACAGGTAAAAATCAAACCGCGCGCGCTTGTGACCGATCACCTTTAATTTTCGCTATCGATCGAATCCCGTCTCATTTATTTACAGAGCCATTTTCTTGTACGATGTCGGTAACATTCATGTTATTACAAATCATATTTATTTGTTTTTATTTTGGATATTAATAACAGTAGAGATCATAATAATCCCTTTTCGAATGGTAGTAACAAATTTATTATATTTTTTTGTAGCAAAATTATTATCATTATTATATATAGCGTAAACAAAACCATACCAAAAGCAGTAGGAAACAAAAAACATGATTTTACTGACGGCCAAAAAAAGATATTTGCAAAATAAAATAAGGATATATTCAAATTTTTCCACGTGACTTAAAACAAGGGCTGACGTCACAGGTATCTTATCGATATCGACAATCGATACTGCTACAGCGCAGGTCAGTGAGATTCAACTGCAAACTAGAGATGATCTGAATTCTTTAACAATGCGACTCAATTTATTGATACTTAAACATATTTGAAACAGGCAATTAACCCACTAGCATTACCGTTGCAATACACTTTTATATCTGATAGGTATCACAGTTCATCCTGTTTGTGACCGAGATTTGCAACTAATCGAAGCCATCATTTCATTTCGGCGCATCCCATTATGAATGAATCCAAAGATAGAATCTAATTCAAGCTCATCCCTACGAAGTGAATTAGTAATCTAGCCTAACTTTTATTCTTTTGACTTTTGTACTTTTGTGCGTGACTATGTTTTGTGGTTTTAATGATCAATGTCAAAATGTTAGGTTAGCACTGGCTATCGATATCGAATATCAATACTTTACATCCCATCACTATAGGATATCACTGACGTCAGAGGTTGTTTGCGCGGCATTTTCCGGCATTTGAAATAATTTTTGGAATATCTCGCACATCCGATTCCAAAAAACCAAACAAGTGATTTTGGCATGTTTACTAGGCTCTAAGGAACGTGTAAATGACATAATATTTTTTCTGCAAATACCCTATTCAGTCTCTTTCGTTTGTCTAGTGCAAAACCGTTCTTTGCGTACAGATTTTATATTCAATGAATCATTCACACTTACCCATTTGTTTATTATACCAGCAGTGTTGACATTATCCTTGAAATTCACATTTTGTAGTCCGGCCTGGTACACATCAGCAGCTGTCCTTTGTAAGGATTTGTTAATATCGAATCCTTCAGCGACGTACATTTTATTGGCAGATAGAAGCTTTGCATCTTTTTGTGCTGAATTGAGTTTAGGAGTAATGGTTTTCAACGCTTCCTGTTGATTGGGTCCGATATGGACGGCTTTCACCAACTCTTTATGCGTGTCTCCTTTAGCTCCTTCTGCAACTAGTGATAGCACTATTTCGGCAGAGATTGGGCTGACGACGAAGTTCTTGCCTTGGTTTTTTGCTACTTCCTGAAACAGTGTACCTATGTAGTGTAGGTGACTTTTTAATCAGTGTAACGGGCTTTTACACTACACTTGACTTATACAGGGTGTTAATTAAGTATGTTAACAAACTTTAACCACGAATAGTACTCCGAAAAATAGAAAGAAAATGTCATATGAACATGGGTCCGGAAATGGTTCCTAAGGGAGCTACGCCCCTTTGCATGAAGCACTCTGAAGACGGTTTTCCCTCGATATTCTTGAAACCATTCATAACAAAATTACGAAACTAGGTACGATGGGTAAACTTTTGACGCTGAATCTGATTCTGAATTCAGAATTACATAATTTTAATCAGAGGCGTATCATACGGGAGGAGTTAAGGGTAAAAATAACCCCATTTTCTAAATGGTAACTTTTTTGACATTTTGATTTTAGAATATGGTATTTCAGAGATTTCTACGTAAAAATGGTCTCTTGGTACATCTCGATAGGGCTAACCGTTTGCGAGAAAAATTCAAATTATTGAATACAATAGCCTGCATCGATTCAATAATTTGCATTTTTCTCGAAAACGGTTAGCCCTATCGAGATGTACCAAGAGACCATTTTTACGTAGACATATCTGAAATACCATATTCTAAAATCAAAATGTTAAAAAAATTACCATTTAGAAAATGGGGTTATTTTTACCCTTAACTCCTCCCGTATGATACGCCTCTGATTAAAATTATGTAATTCTGAATTCAGAATCAGATTCAGCGTCAAAATTTTACCCATCGTACCTAATTTCGTAATTTTGTTATGAATGTTTTCGAGAATATCGAGGGAAAACCGTCTTCAGAGTGCCCCATGCAAAGGGGCGTAGCTCCCTTAGGAACCATTTCCGGACCCATGTTCATATGACATTTTCTTCCTATTTTTCGGAGTACTATTCGTGGCTAAAGTTTGTTAACACACTTAATTAACACCCTGTATACTAAATAAGGTGAAGTTCGAGGGCTAAATATAGCTAATTTGAAGTTCTCTCACCGCTAAGTATCTGAGTTTAGGCTCCAAATCGATCAAATGTAAAAACATCGCCAAGAGTGATACATGGCATCGTTTCGTATAAACTTTGTGACAGTCAAAAACTCTAGACAATGGAAGCTCTAAACAAATCCTTTGAAATGAAATTATCATTAAAACCGCCCAAGCTCACTTATGACCATAATAATCTTTAGTGATTAAAACATAAAACAGTACGTACAGTACAGTAAGTACATGTAATGATTTATTTAAATTAAATATTAGGTTTTAATAACGATAACAGAAACCTGGAATCTATACTAATAGACGGGTGGATAGGTAAATGTAAAATTACAAACATGCAAGTTGTCCCTGTATAATCTGCACAAACTAAACTGGATGAAACTAAACCACAATTTGTCGACAAAAAAATACTGAAATAACATAGCTTTTTTTATAAATAAACATACGCGTTTTCCATCCTCGCCGCGGTAGTAATACTGTGCCAAAATTTCATTAGAATAATTTTCGCATTACGCAATATAGAACTATCTAAAACAATACTCGTATGTATACATCATAAATTCTAAGTCCCTTGGTTTTCATAATAAGCAAGGCAACGTTCGGATGTACGTAAAAAGTGTATTATGCGGCTAGGTTTTCCATTCAAAGATCAATGGACAACCCATTATGAGTACAACAAATTTTTCAGTTTTACAACCCCCCACCCTCCAACCACCCCAAATTCACCCTCACCCAAAGAAACGTAGAAAATGCTCAGAAACTCCTAAAACGCCTAAAAACAAAGTTTGAGCTGTTTTTATGTTTTCAGTTTTTTTATTATTGCCGCGCCGCCACTGACCCGATTTTTCCAAAACATACGCGTTTTCCATTCTCGCCGCGGTAGTAAGACTGTGTCAAAATTTTATCAAAACCAATTGAACAATTTTCGCGTTACGCGATATCGAACGATCTAAAACAATACTCATCACAAATTCCCTCCAACCACCCGAAATTCACCCTCCCTCCCAAGAAAAAGTAGAAAATGATCAGGAACCCCTAAAACGCCTAAAAACGAAGTTTCAGGCATATTTGAAATTTTTCGTTTTTTGCTAATTACTCCGACCCCCGTATAACGATTTTAAAAATTATAGGAACATTACCTACTACGACCCCACAGCATAACGCTGCTCAAATTTCATCACAATCCATGCAGCGGTTACTGAGATTACGAGGCTAGAAAAACGCCGACAGACAGACAGACCGACGGAAATGAGTGACGTGGATTTTCGTTATGTAGGTATCATAAAACGCCCAAAAAGCGTATCATCTCAAAATCGAAAATTTTCGCGATCACAATACTCCCCTCACCTATCGGTGTGGAAAGTAAAATGATCCATTTTGAAATGAAATTATCGTTTTTCCACCTAGGTCTTCTCATCACATTGTGCCTACATTGCACTTGCATTGATTATTGTGTCACTACTGGTTTTTTTTGTAATTTCTCAAACTAAAATACTAAACATTTAAGAATTATTAAATTAGGAAATTACAAAAAAGACTACTAAATAATAATTGGGATCAGTGTCGATATTTTACGTTAGAAATAACATATGGTTTCCGCTTGCCAATTACTCTAGATTCTTAGGAAAAAGTCACAAAATTTCATTTGATTTTTTGAAGAATTTTGCAGCTTTCGATTATCATATAGAAAACGCGGTCTAGCGGCATCACTATAAATTAGTCATAATCATAGGCAAGATGAGATTGATGGGATAATAAATGCTTTTTCCAATAAGATCAAATTTATTGAATTCGGTTCAGTCGCTTAGGAGTTAGGAGGTAGCTGTTTATTAAAAAAAAAACAAACATTGAATTATCGCCCACTACTTTAACTTAACAGATACGCAAAAAAGTGCTAAATTACTCCAGTTAATGCTAGATTAGAAAACCACATATTTTTTGGTAACATTCACTAGGTGGATTTCAGTGAACAATCACTTTGAATCTTTGAGATGGCGGTGACCATCTTGGAAATCTGAAAATATTTTTCAGGATATTCCTATATCCATTTTAGTAATTATTCTTTTAGCCTCTATGTCGAATAGTTGCCGAGATAAGCACTTTGCATTTTTATCTGACCACCCAGTAAATAAATATAGAATTTCTCACTGTTTGTAATTCAACAGCAACCTAGATAAGGATCAATAAAAAAGAAAAAAACGGATAAAAGGTTTACCTTACAAAATAGATATTAATTAAAAAAAAAAATAGTCAAGTTGATTGACTCAGTACTTCCCACACATTGCGATGATACCAGTTTTATTATTTTCCCACAGCATGAAACTATAGTCTAGATGCCTCTGCAATCAAATCATCGCTCGCCCGACCGCAAAAAAGCGTTTTATTCTACTAGGTGCTTCTGTTACAGGTCAATGGACAATATATCATGAATACAACAAATTTTTCAGTTTTACAAACCCCCACCCCCGAATCTCCCCAATTTCACCACCAACCAAAACAATTTTTAAAATGATCAGGAACCCCTAAAACGTTCAAAGCAAAGTTTTGAGGTGTTTTTTATATTTTTAGTTGTTTTTATTATTGCCACGCCGCAACTGAAATGATTTCTAAAAACCATACGCGCTTTCCATACTCGTCGCGGTAATAAATCTGTGTCAAAGTGTCATTAAAGTCAATTCAGAAGTTTCCACGTAACACAATACAAAACTTTCCAAAGTAATACACGTATGTATTTTGTATGCATCAGAAAGTTCAAGACCCTTGGCTTCTGTAATCGGCAAGACAATGTTCGGATGGACCCAAAAAAGTGTATTATGCCGCTAGGTCTTTCTCTGACAGGTCAGTAGACAGTCCATTATGAGTACAACAAATTTTTCAGATTTACAACCCCCCACCCCCCCAACCACCCTAATTTCACACCCACCCCAATAAAAAGTAGAAAATGATCAGGAACCCCTAAAACGCCTAAAAACGAAGCTTGAGCTGTTTTCATATTTTTAGTTTTTTTAATATTGCTGCGCCGCCACTGAGACGATTTCTAAAAATCAGACGCGTTTTCCATCCTCGCCAAAGTAGTAATACTGTGCCGAAATTTCATTAACATCAATTCTATAATTTCAACATTATAAAATAGTCCCTTAGTTCCTGTAATACACAAGGCAATGTTCGGATGGACCTAAAAAAGTGTATTATACCGCTAGGTCTTTATCTCTCAGGTTAGTAGACAGCCTATTATGAGTACAACAAATTTTTCAGTTTTACAACCCCCCACCCCCCAACCACCCCAATTTCACCCCTACCCAAAAAAAGTAGAAAATGGTCAGAAACCATTAAAACACATGAAAACGAAGTTTGACGCATATTTGAAATTTTTCACTTTTGCTAATTACTCCGCCGCCCATGCACCGATTTTCAAAATTGTAGCAATATTACCTACTACGACCCTACACCATATCACTACCCAAATTTCATAAAAATCTATGCAGTGGTTATTGAGATTAGGAGGCTAGAAAAACGCCAACAGACAGACAGACAGACAGACAGACCGACAGACAGACAGACCGACAGACAGACCGACGGAAATGAGCGACGTGGATTTTCGTTATGTAGACATCACAAAACGCCCAAAAAGCATATTATCTCAAAATCGAAAATTTTCGCGATCACAATACTCCCCTCACCTATCGGTGTGGGAAGTAAAAAAAACATTTTTTCAGCTCAACTACTTTTTTTTGCCGGACGTTTTTATTTTCTATTAGAAATTATTATTCTGTTTTTATTTCAACAAAATGCGCGCAATAGTTCATAAGTTGCGCAGATTATCCAGGGAGACTTTATATACAATATTAACGGAATATATTTGCCATGAGCAGTAAAAAATATAGGTGAACAAATATTAGTCATAAACTAAAGCTTCTGATTGTTTTTCAACTAAATATATTTTGCAAGGCTTACCTGATAAACCTCAGCTGAAAATTTCAAATTGTCTTTCGAGAACTGTTGAACGGCATCATCAGCATTAACAGCCAAATATAACAAAACGCTCAGAAAGCTGATTAAACTCGTTCTAATGGATGCCATAGCTACCTAGTAGCATTCGATAAATAACTTTAGAATCGTACGTGCACAACACCTATTATCTTCACTTGCACACAATGACAACAAATGTAGTAACTCGTTATTTTCAGGAACCAGTATTTATATGTTTGCCATAGTCCATATCGGCTTTGTCATCAGTTGTAAATAATTTAATATATGTAGACGGTGGGGTTTTTTGTACAAATATTCACCGCGGTTATATATGCATAAGTAAAACAAAAAGGGAATTACCAAGTTCAGAGATTATCGTCTTATACGATTTTTACGGAGCGAATCGGCGAACATCTTATTAGCATTTTCTTGGAACGCTTGTAACTGTTTGCTAATTAATTCATCATCACGTGCAAAAACTAATGAACCTTAAGCGTTGAACATGTTGAGTAAGGTCACAAAACTTGAACAATAAATTCACAGATATTCGTGTCTGCTTTGTGTTATTAGTGAGATACAAGTATATTTAAAAATGATCAGGGACTTGCAAAAAAACTTACCGAACCGAAAACTTGATTAATGGTCTACTTAAAAAGATTAAACTGGAAGTAATAGGAATGGCGAAGTTTCCAAAAAAGTAAAATTTGGAAAATTCATTATTATCTGATAGTTTATTTCTTCACTTGAAGAAGGTCGAAAAAATCATCTGATTATTCCAAAAAATGGCGGAGTTATTCAATTTTATATTTGCGTAAAGCGACCGCGGAGGTGAAAATCTGTATGACGTCACATGTTATTAATTGTTCGCGGCAGCTACGGTTTGGTCAGGATTCGCTATGCATAGTACGCTGCGCTGTACAGTATGCGACATTTAGACTTGAGTGGAACGGCGAAGGTGTTTGTTGTAACGGGCAGACGCCAGTATATTTTTGAAGTATGGAAGAAGGTTACGATCGTGGTGATTCTAGTAATCTGCCTAATGTGGATGACATGATTATGGACTTTTACTTCCCACACCGATAGGTGAGGGGAGTATTGTGAACGCGAAAATTTCCGATTTTAAGATGATACACTTTTTGGGCGTTTTATGATGTCTACACCCGCCCGCCCGAGAGATCTGAAATTTTTCATTTTTGTCAAACGAGACTGCGACTCAAAATTGCGACCGGATTTGTAATCAGCACCTTGAAATTATCCGAAATGCGAGGTTTCATGTCAATAGAAAGCTAAATAAAGAAGTTCGATTTTTTTAGGTACACCCGCCTGCCTGAGAGATCTGAAATTTTTCATTTTCGTCAAACGAGACTGAGACTCAAAGTTGCGACCCGATTTGTAATCAGCATCTTGAAATTATCCGAAATGCGAGGTTTCATCTCAATAGAAAGCTAAATAAAGAAGTTCGATTTTTTTAGGTTCACCCGCCCGCCCGAGAGATCTGAAATTTTTCATTTTCGTCTAACGAGTGTATTGCGACCGGATTTGTAATCAGCACCTTGAAATTATGCGAAATGAGAGGTTTCATCTCAATAGAAAGCTAAATAAAGAAGTTCGATTTTTTTAGGTACACCCGCCCGCCCGAGAGATCTGAAATTTTTCATTTTCGTCAAACGAGACTGAGACTCAAAGTTGCGACCCGATTTGTAATCAGCACCTTGAAATTATCCGAAATGCGAGGTTTCATCTCAATAGAAAGCTAAATAAAGAAGTTCGATTTTTTTAGGTTCACCCGCCCGCCCGAGAGATCTGAAATTTTTCATTTTCGTCTAGCGAGACTGACACTCAAAATTGCGACCGGATTTGTAATCAGCACCTTGAAATTATGCGAAATGCGAGGTTTCATCTCAATAGAAAGCTAAATAAAGAAGTTCGATTTTTTTAGGTACACTCGCCCGCCCGAGAGATCTGAAATTCTTCATTTTCGTCAAACGAGACTGAGACTCAAAATTGCGACCAAATTTGTAGTCAGCCCTTTGAAATTATGCGAAATGCGAGGTTTCATCTCAATAGAAAGCTAAATAAAGAAGTTCAATTTTTTTAGGTACACCCGCCCGCCCGAGAGATCTGAAATTTTTCATTTTCGTCAAACGAGACTCAGACTCAAAGTTGCGACCGGATTTGTAATCAGCACCTTGAAATTATCCGAAATGCGAGGTTTCATCTCAATGGAAAGCTAAATAAAAGAGTTCGATTTTTTTAGGTACACCCGCCCGCCCGAGAGATCTGAAATTTTTCATTTTCGTCTAACGAGACTGAGACTCGAAATTGCGACCGGATTTGCAATCAGCACCTTGAAATTATGCGAAATGCGAGGTTTCATCTCAATAGAAAGCTAAATAAAGAAGTTCGATTTTTTTAGGTACACCCGCCCGCCCGAGAGATCTGAAATTTTTCATTTTCGTCTAACGAGACTGAGACTCGAAATTGCGACCGGATTTGTAATCAGCACCTTGAAATTATGCGAAATGCGAGGTTTCATCTCAATAGAAAGCTAAATAAAGAAGTTCGATTTTTTTAGGTACACCCGCCCGCCCGAGAGATCTGAAATTTTTCATTTTCGTCAAACGAGACTGAGACTCAAAGTTGCGACCCGATTTGTAATCAGCACCTTGAAATTATCCGAAATGCGAGGTTTCATCTCAATAGAAAGCTAAATAAAGAAGTTCGATTTTTTTAGGTTCACCCGCCCGCCCGAGAGATCTGAAATTTTTCATTTTCGTCTAGCGAGACTGACACTCAAAATTGCGACCGGATTTGTAATCAGCACCTTGAAATTATGCGAAATGCGAGGTTTCATCTCAATAGAAAGCTAAATAAAGAAGTTCGATTTTTTTAGGTACACCCGCCCGCCCGAGAGATCTGAAATTCTTCATTTTCGTCAAACGAGACTGAGACTCAAAATTGCGACCAAATTTGTAGTCAGCCCTTTGAAATTATGCGAAATGCGAGGTTTCATCTCAATAGAAAGCTAAATAAAGAAGTTCAATTTTTTTAGGTACACCCGCCCGCCCGAGAGATCTGAAATTTTTCATTTTCGTCAAACGAGACTCAGACTCAAAGTTGCGACCGGATTTGTAATCAGCACCTTGAAATTATCCGAAATGCGAGGTTTCATCTCAATGGAAAGCTAAATAAAAGAGTTCGATTTTTTTAGGTACACCCGCCCGCCCGAGAGATATGAAATTTTTCATTTTCGTCTAACGACACTGACACTCGAAATTGCGACCGGATTTGCAATCAGCACCTTGAAATTATCCGAAATGCGAGGTTTCATCTCAATGGAAAGCTAAATAAAAGAGTTCGATTTTTTTAGGTACACCCGCCCGCCCGAGAGATCTGAAATTTTTCATTTTCGTCTAACGAGACTGAGACTCGAAATTGCGACCGGATTTGCAATCAGCACCTTGAAATTATCCGAAATGCGAGGTTTCATCTCAATAGAAAGCTAAATAAGGAAGTTCGATTTTTTTAGGTACACCTGCCCGCCCGAGAGATCTGAAATTTTTCATTTTTGTCAAACGAAACTGAGACTCAAAATTGCGACCGGATTTGTAATCAGCACCTTGAAATTATCCGAAATGCGAGGTTTCATCTCAATAGAAAGCTAAATAAAGAAGTTCGATTTTTTTAGGTACACCCGCCCGCCCGAGAGATCTGAAATTTTTCATTTTCGTCAAACGAGACTGAGACTCAAAGTTGCGACCCGATTTGCAATCAGCACCTTGAAATTATCCGAAATGCGAGGTTTCATCTCAATAGAAAGCTAAATAAAGAAGTTCGATTTTTTTAGGTTCACCCGCCCGCCCGAGAGATCTGAAATTTTTCATTTTCGTCTAACGAGACTGACACTCAAAATTGCGACCAAACTTGTAATCAGCACTTTGAAATTATGCGAAATGCGAGGTTTCATCTCAATAGAAAGCTAAATAAAGAAGTTCGATTTTTTTAGGTACACCCGCCCGCCCGAGAAATCTGAAATTTTTCATTTTCGTCTAACGAGACTGAGACTCGAAATTGCGCCTGGATTTGCAATCAGCACCTTGAAATTATCCGAAATGCGAGGTTTCATCTCAATGGAAGGCTAAATAAAAGAGTTCGATTTTTTAGGTACACCCGCCCGCCCCAGAGATCTGAAATTTTTCATTTTCGTCTAACGAGACTGAGACTCGAAATTGCGATCGGATTTGCAATCAGCACCTTGAAATTATCCGAAATGCGAGGTTTCATCTCAATAGAAAGCTAAATAAGGAAGTTCGATTTTTTTAGGTACACCTGCCCGCCCGAGAGATCTGAAATTTTTCATTTTTGTCAAACGAAACTGAGACTCAAAATTGCGACCGGATTTGTAATCAGCACCTTGAAATTATCCGAAATGCGAAGTTTCATCTCAATAGAGAGCTAAATAAAGAAGTTCGATTTTTTTAGGTACACCTGCCCGCCGGAGAGATCTGACATTTTTCATTTTCGTCAAACGAGACTGAGACTCAAAATTGCGACCGGATTTGTAATCAGCACCTTGAAATTATCTGAAATGCGAGGTTTCATCTCAGTAGAAAGCTAAATAAAGAAGTTCGATTTTTAGGTATACACCTGCCCGCCCGAGAGATCTGAAATTTTTCATTTTCGTCAAACGAGACTGAGACGCAAAATTGCGACCGGATTTGTAATCAGCACCTTGAAATTATCCGAAATGCGAGGTTTCATCTCAATAGAAGGCTAAATAAAGAAGTTCGATTTTTTTAGGTACACCCGCACGCCCGAGAGATCTAAAATTTTTCATTTTCGTCAAACGAGACTAAGACGCAAAATTGCGACCGGATTTGTAATCAGCACCTTGAGATTATCCGAAATGCGAGGTTTCAGCTCAAAAAAAAAGCTAAATAAAGAAGTTCAATTTTTTTAGGTCCACCTGCCCGCCCGAGAGATCTGAAATTTTTCATTTTTGTCAAACGAGACTGAGTCTCAAAATTGCGACTGGATTTGTAATCAGCACCTTGAAATTATCCGAAATGCGAGGTATCAGCTCAATAGAAAGCTAAATAAAGAAGTTCGATTTTTTTAGGTTCACCCGCCCGCCCGAGAGATCTGAAATTTTTCATTTTCGTCAAACGAGACTGAGACTCAAAATTGCGACTGGATTTGTAATCAGCACCTTGAAATTATCCGAAATGCGAGGTTTCATCTCAGTAGAAAGCTAAATAAAGAAGTTCGATTTTTTTAGGTACACCCGCCCGCCCGAGAGATCTGAAATTTTTCATTTTCGTCAAACGAGACTGAGACTCAAAACTGCGACTGGATTTGTAATCAGCACCTTGAAATTATCCGAAATGCGAGGTTTCATCTCAATAGGAAGCTAAATAAACGAGTTCGATTTTTTTAGGTACACCCGCCCGCCCGAGAGATCTGAAATTTTTCATTTTCGTCAAACGAGACTGAGACTCAAAACTGCGACTGGATTTATAATCAGCACCTTGAAATTATCCGAAATGCGAGGTTTCATCTCAATAGAAAGCTAAATAAAGGAGTTCGATTTTTTTAGGTACACCCGCCCGCCCGAGAGATCTGAAATTTTTCATTTTCGTCAAACGAGACTGAGACTCAAAATTGCGACCGGATTTGTAATCAGCCCCTCAAAATTATCCAAAATGCAAGGTTTCATCTCAATAGAAGGCTAAATAAAGATTTTCGATTTTTTTAGGTACACCCGCCGCCCCGAGAGAACTGAATTTTTTATTTTCATCAAACGAGTCTGAGACTCGAAACTGCGACTTGATTTGCAATTAGCACCATGATCAATAGAAAGCTAAATAAAGAAGTTGTTTTTTTAGGTACACCCACCGACTATTTTTGTAAAACAAAATAGTAAAACAAAATAGTCGGTGCGGTAGCATGCTAATTTTGAGCATGCGTAAAAAGCATGCTATTTATGAGCATGTGAATCTGTAGCTTTAGGCTATATAGCAGCTCGCTCACTATGGCGACGCGAAGCGAAGTCTCGAAGAGGCGCGTCCATAGACGCGCGCGAATTCTCTTCGGACCCACTAGGAGTCGTTTCTCTTGACGTTTCGCCTCAATCCTCAATGCGCGGTACCAGGCGGCGAGAAGATCAAAATACTTGTTGATATTTCTCTCATAGTCTCATTTTTCAGTTTGTAGGATTATTTCGTAGCAAGCTGTGCTAAATTGTAGTCTGTGGCTGTGATACATAGACATCAATTATTAAGGTAATTTAGTTATTGTTGAGATCATCGTAAAACCAAGTCGTCTTCTGACGAACTGCTCATTGTCTCTCATTTGGTAACGTACTATGTTCAGCTGCTGAAATAAATAAAATACTCGTCGCTTCAGCGCTCAGCTAAATGACGCTTCGCGTCGCAACGCTTCCGTTAGAGACGCTTCGTCTAAGTGCTACTTTAACGTTCGAAAGTTTAGAGTAAAAATAAGTTTGGAGAATATACGGCAAGAACATTGAATATCATTTTTGAACATCTGAGCTATTAAGTTAGGTAATCTTGACAGAGCATTTTTTAATAGCAGATACACTATGTTCAGGGATAAATTGGGACTCATGGCATTGATTTGATAGATACTAGCTAATTAGAAAATTAAACATGAATTAGATCCTCAACTGTTAAATTTTAAAGGAATGTTAAAATGGCACAATCTATTCTTGAAGACAATGTATCTCGCAGTGTACTATATCGAAGGATAAAATGTTTTTTGAACACATGTTTCACAGCAAAATTAACGAACAATTTACAATCATTACAAATTACAATAAAGATAATTAACAGATCTAACAGGAACATTAATTTCTGCGTATACTCTATGGTCAAAAGCACTGATCCATTGATATTGTTGCCACATTGGGAACAAAACTTTGTCTGCTTGTTCCCTAGGAGTAGGCAAGCATCTGGCGCACAACCTGGTTAAACCTTAGAGTAACAACTGAATACAGAGCTAGTAAAGAACTAATTCTAATAGGCCAACATCTTTTCTTACGTTGTCATATTGTTTACTATCGTTTTAGTTGTATAGTAACCAGAAATATTCCACTCTACGTTAAAAAAGACGGTATTTTGATGCTTCAGGAATGATTACAGCAAAATCAATAGATATGTTGACCTCTACTGCGTTACTGCATGTTTCTTCATCATAAACGCAAATTCTTTCTTACATAAATTTTGAGGAGCTGGCAACGCCTATGTAATTTTCCTGCGATTTGTTTACGGTAACCTCCGACTGTCAAACGTATGTTTTGTTTGTGCGTCTTTTATGCTTGGTCAGTAAAATCGAATTCGCTATTTGTTGGTAACTGTAGTGTAGCTTTACCTTTCAGGTTAGTTGGCAATGTTTGGAGGCTGAAGTGTCAAAAGATGATGGCTTTGAGCATGCCATGCTGAAGTGGTTTGCTCACTAGCTCTATGTTTAGTTGTTACTCTAAGGGTTGAACTAACTGTTTTCAATTATTAAATATATTCAATCAATATTGACGCAAACGTGAGAGACGTCATACAAATAGACATCAAAGGTACGCGCCACAATAGCGCAACTGATAGTCAGGTATCTTTTACTTATTAATAGTATGTTTATCGTTGTCATAGTGTTATTGTTCCAGCTACTATTATAGAGAAAAATGTCTCGCGGTATCTATAACCTTACACATCTTGCACTATTAAAGTCAGTTGGTTATATTATAGGAGGTAATAAATATATACATACCAGTTTATGTATACATAAAACTAGATGTTTACTCATGACCAAATACATATAAACATGAAAACAATACACAGCGGTAAAAATAAAACTTGATCTATAATGCGCACTCCTGCATTTTCATTTAAATGATTCATTGTACATTGTATATACTAGTAGACCAATTACCAGTCCAAGTTGTAAAAATAGCGTAGGCGGCAATAAGTGGTATATCGTCATTCGCCCATCAATTTAAAACCACATTATTAGAAGACGTTTTGGCAACCTCTGTGGCCTCCACTTAAGGTTCTTTCCAACAGGCCTGAATACCGGACAATGTATCGTCTCGGACATGTGCAGAACGTGAAATGCGTTCCAACACGTTTTGTGACTGTTCATGAAACGGTCCATAAAGCGTTCCAACGTTCCAACCACAGAGTTAACATCTCTAGAGGGAGTGTAAACAACAAAATGCACAGGTCGCTGACCAGCCAACATGTAACGGAAATTTTGACAGCTTGAGGGCATTACCAGTGGCGTACGACTTTATATTAAAATTGGTTGTTCATTAATAGATTCAATTATTACTGTGATGTTACAAACTGGTGCAATTATTATTAGTATTTAGCTATACTTAGAGAGTTACTCTTATTATAATTTGATTGTAATAGTTGATAATCTATTATTACCATGAAGTGCTTCCCCATATTTTACGCTACTGAAAACCAAAACAAAACCTATACTAACCGTAGTCTGTACTAACCTATGATATGTGGTGTATACCGATTCGTCGCTATTGCAGCAAACTATGTACTTTTATTTCGTCCCATCATGCAATTATGACAATATTGTTCATAAATAATGTAATTCACACCACAAATAGTAACAAAGTCACTCAAATATACACTAAAACAACAAAAATCTCAACATACGCTATAACCACAACTACAATGACAGCCACATGACAGCTTTAGGGGACGCCGATTGTAGGTTGCCAGATTTACGACATATTAGAAGTTATTGCGACATTCCGCTATGAAATTTACCATTTTTGAGATTTCGTTAAATGAATACAAATTACCTTCATGTAAATCAGTTACATTGCAAGTATATTGGAATGTATAGTTAAATACCCAGTTAAATACTTTGAGGAACATGTGTTCAAACTGCGGAAACTGCCAGATTTTGAAGAAACTGAAAGGTCCTTAAGCGGACGAAGAAGAGTGACAATAGCGCTATAGATGTTGGCTGGCCAATATTCAAATTAGGCTCCCTCTAGAGATGTTAACTCTGTGGTTCCAACAGATTTCGTTACCGTTCATGGGACGGTTTCTGTACGGTTAAATCGGTACTTGGTCCAGAGTAAGGACTGTGAGGACTGACATGCGCAGTAGAAAGTAAATCGCCCGCTTGGCGCACAGTTTCATTTTGTCATTTCTATGCCCTTCTGTTTTCTTGCTTCCTTGAGTCTTGAGTGTTGAGATTGAGTGTGATTTGATTTTGCTTCTTTTGTTTTTGCTGTTGCTTGTTGTTTGGCTGGCTCGTTTGTTGGCCGAAACTTCACCAAAGCCAAAAATGGAATCAAACAGTAATGTTATACATGGTATGACATGATAAATTCGGTCATTCTTATGGAAAACACAACCCAGGTTCTTTCTTTATAGAGCTACAGGAATACCTGGTTGTGAGTGGCAAGCATTATTCATGGCTAAAATTACCCAAATAATCCTCATTTTTCGGTTGTGGTTGATAGACTAACACCACACTAACACCAAGTCATCGCCAGAAAACTCAGGTCCCGATCAATTTTAATAAAGCTCTTGGCGTCTTGGCTTTTGACGGTGGCTTTTGAAATGAAATCGAGGTTAGTTTTCTTTGATAGTTTTTAGAACTGACACGAGTCCAATGAAATAATAGAAAGAATCGTTTCAACAGATTTTCCTGTTTGTACGGTCATGAAACCATCCAAAATCAACGCATGCGCACCACAAACGATCCGAACAGTTTCGTGACGGTTCAATGGACGGTACAAAATATGCTGTTGGAAAGAACCTTTATTCAACATTGTTTTCTGTACAATATTTTATTTTGACAGAGGTGGCCGGAAGGCCAGTAAAGTTTATCTTTAAATCGTGGTTTTTTAAATGAGCCAGTGAAGCACGATAGTGCGTTAATGGACGAATATTACATATGACAGCGTAACATCCATAGAAAATCACCCACGAAAGTCTTCCATATAATATGATCGCTCTATACTCGTCTATATTCTTCATTCACAAAGATCTATTATTAGATAACAAACGCGCAATGCTTCTTTTAGGAGTCACTCGGTTGGTTACAGCTGCTACTCTAGTAGGTGGACAGTATGCAACTATGTTCAGATTTGTCCTGGTGTTAACAACCTCGCAGTTGCTTTGCTGTCGATTTATCTTTTGACAAATTATCTCTTCTCGTTTATCTCTGTAAAAATATTTCAACATGTATTACTGCAGGTATCTTAAAAAAATAACATAGACATTTTAACTGTATTATATTAATCTAGCATCCAAAAGAATGATTCGCTGTTTGCTTAAAATATGTTATACAATTTGAATATATTCATTATACAGGGTGAGTCAAGCTCAATGCCTCGGACTTCTGTGACCAAACGATATCTCTTTTCAGGAAAATAGCTGTGTAGTAATAACATTTGAACTTTCTTTCTGACAAAGTTGCCAAGTTTTTTTAGTTTAAACTGAGATACTACTGATCGCAGATAGATTTTTATCAGCTTGAGCTCAGATAAACTCCTCTCCCCATTGCGGGTATAGTCAAGAATATTATCTATTCTATCCATACATTTGGATATAGTTAAACAACATACCTTGATATGTCACACTTTTATTAGACACCCTGTATAAAAGTCGTTATTTTCAAAATGTAGTTCAATTCGACATACATATACTCGCATAGTTAATCTCCTGAAAACAAATACTGTTTAGTCACAAGAGTCCGAGGCGTTGAGCTTGAGCTAGACTCACTAATCAATATCTAAAAGTCTGATTCATTGTTGACCTCCAAAGCTGCTGGAATTCCCACTAACTACTGGATTTAAAATTAAATGCGTTAAAAAGCAAATGCTGCAACATATTTTGAAGCAAAATGAAACAAAACATTGGACATCACTAGTACAAGATTTTGCATAGGATGTTGTAAAGAGGCAAACTCTTGCCTGATGTCCCATGGAAAATATATCTCGTCTAATTGACAATGCAGCAATTTGATCTTCTAAGCTTTTAATCAGAAACCCTTTTAGAGGTCCTAAGTTAAACAATCTGAACCGTTCTATAGCTCCTTTACAACATTAACTGGAACTATATCAAAGGAGTAGGCTAATGACCAAAGTAGTCGATGCCGATGACACAGAAGTAAGTATATCAAAGGAGTTTCGAAGCAAAATGTATTGATAGAACCCGTATTAGGGTTCTTCAGTCATATAAGAAAATCACGACTTGGAATTTATTCCTGTGCCATACTTAATTTACCTACTATTATTGCCAAAGCTAAATTTCCATATAATTCACCACGACTCCTGCCTTATTCAACATGGAAGACTATTTTGTGTGAACTATGCCTTTGAGGTTTTCCCAAATTATTATTAGTATGGCAGGTATGCCAATTAAGCATTAAGATGTTTATGCTTTATCTGGGAAATAAAGTGATTATTATTATTTAAAAACAAAAAAGTGCAGCCCGAGCTCCGACACACCGAGCTGCTGTTCCATTACCCAATGACTACTCCTCACACCGTGAGGTGAGCAATCACTGGGTCCGCGAATCGTGCGCCCTAAGTAGACGAAGGGACCCAAGGATGACTGCCTTCTGCATTCTGGCGGCTAAGATGTGCGCCGCCGCACGACACACCGGTATTTTGCGCAGTGCAGAGAGCAGCGTATTCCTCATTCCACCTAGGGATCCAATGACCATAACCAGCAGACTTACAGTGTAGTCTGGCCAAAGCCTGCGAAGTTGTCCGAGCAACTCCTGATATTTGGTCCGTTTTTCCTCCTCCTTAGAGACGATGTTCACCTCGGCAGGCGCCGAAAACTCAATAACGAACATCGTCTTCTGTTGTTGGTTGAGAAGGACTATGTCGGGCTTGTTTGCCTGTACAAGCTCGAGCGTGGGGAGTAGTTCCAGTAAATCCGGCATCTCTCGTTCTCCACAACGGACTCTATATCCCCTGGAGCGTATGGCAGCACCGGTGTCTCATACCGTATGAGTGTCTTAAATGATAGTAGAGCACTCGTAGAGCCGCGTTGTGCCGATGGACGTAAGTCGTCCCAGCGTACGTCTTACACGCCGACAAGAGATGCATAAGCGCCTCTGGCGCCTGTCGGCAAGCTCTACAACGGGTGTCGGGTACATCTACACCCATAACCGTTTTTTGGTACACCAAGGTAATAGTTTCTGGTTGAACAAGAACGTTTAGATGTCTTCATCTTTTTCAGCAGTAATTAGTATTTTATATGTTGAATGAAATATGGGGGTAGCTTTAACGCACCTTTAGGTATGAAATAGCTCCTTTCCACATCTGAGAATTTTACTTATAAAAATTTGTTAATATGCTTTTACATAATTAATATGTTATTTGGCTGCAGACAGATTTTGGAGGAAGTTTAATCATACAGGGTTATTCACGTTATTCACGTTATTCGAGCATTATGGCTAAAGTATTTGATAAAAAAGAAAACAATAATTTCGGATGGATAGAGACCCATAAAGGCTACATTTTAAAAATATTTTCATGTTATACAGGGTGTCCCAAAAACACGAAATGTATCAAAGTTATGTTTTTTTAAAGGAACACCCCGTATATAATTGCATATTCAGATTCCTTGGTGAATTCTAGTGTGACTTTATGTATCATACTTGGGACTTAAAGCGAACCGTTTAGGTGTAAATTACCATTTTCGGTATAAGTAGATATCAGGAAAAAATTGAATATCGCAGAGATTATAAAATCTGAGAGGCTGTAACTTTGCCGTATTACTAAGCATAAAATGCATCAGCTTTGGTAAGACTGTCAAATTTAAATTACGTTTATACTTGGAGAAATCGGTCAATTAATTAAGGAAAGTACGATCAGCGATAACCTGATTTTTTCAAATGGGAATGCCTAATTTTTTTTCTACGGTTAAACGTAGAATTTGATAGCCTTTCTAATGATATAAGGTTGTGAATATCAATCTTTGGTAGTTTTCATTTAATTTTGAATTTTAAAACAAATCGGCGTTTTTCAACTTTCCTACCTATAAGCAACGTAGCAGGCCATGAAATATAAACAAAAACCTGTTCAGGTAGAAGAAAACAACTAACTTAGCAGAAAAGTACACACAAACTAGACTAAAGGGACAAGCTTATAAAAATTCCTTACAACAAATCAACTCTCCCAGAAACAACTGCGATAACATCTCTAAAGTCAAAGAGAAGCTGGGGTATGGCAGTAATAGATATTTTTTACAGTCTACTGGCTACCGCAATTTACTAGAGGTTAAAAATTTCCATTTAAAAACCCTGATATGAAACAAAAACAACCAGCGACTGTTGCTCCAGCACGCAATTATCAATCATATATAATGGTATAAAAAAGTAGTAATTTGCGTCGAAGTCGATACCTCTGACTGGAGCCCTTCTATTTCTCAATATCTATTAGTAATATTGCAAAAAAGGAATACTGACAAATCAGATTTAATTATATTATTTATATAATTAGAACAAATTTTAATTCATTCTTCATTTTCTGCGATCTTGCTAATAGGTACTGAAGAATTTTCAGAACTCCAGTCAGAGGTACTTTTGACTTGAGTTTTGACAGAATTGCATACTTTTTATATCATTAAATGGGAAATTTTATTATGAAAATAATAAACTGCCTACAACATTGTCTAGTAGTTTTCGTTTCATTTCAAAATTTTTAATGGTTCTGGAAATTGTCAATCTCTAGTACATTGCAGTAGCTAGTAGGCCGTGAAAAAATCCATTTCTGCCATACTCCAGCCTCTCTTTGACCAAAGATATGTTACCGCCGTTGTTTCTGGTTAGACTTTGTTTGTTGTGAGTAATTTTTATAATTTTGTCCCTTTGGGCTAGCTAGTGTGTATTGTTCTGTTGTCTGTTAGTTGTTTTCTTCTACCTGAACAGGTTTTTGTTTATATTTCATGGCCTGCTACGTTGCTTATAGGTAGGAAAATTGAAAAACGTCAAATTGTGTCAAAATTTAAAATTAAATGAAAACTACCAGAGATTGATATTCACAACCTTATATCATTAGGAAGGTTATCAAATTCTGCGTTTAACTGTATAAAAAAATTAGGCATTCCCATTTGAAAAAATCAAGTTATCGCTGATCGAAGTTTCCTTAATTAATTGACCGATTTCTATAAGCATAAACGTAATTTAATTTTGACAGTCTCGTCAAAGCTGACGCATTTTATGCTTAGTAATACGACAAAGTTACAGCCTACCAAATTTTATAATCTCTGCGATATTTAATTTTTTCCTGATATCTACTTATACCGAAAATGGTGATTAACACCTAAACGCTTCGCTTTAAGTTCCATGTATGATACATAAAGTCACACTAGAATTCATCAGGGAATCCGAATATGCAATAATATACGGGGTGTTCCATTTAAAAAAACATAACTTTGATACATTTCGTATTTTTGGGACACCCTGTATAACATGAAGATATTTTTAAAATGTAGCCTTTATGGGTCTCTATCCATCTGAGGTTATTATTTTCTTTTTCATCAAATACTTTAGCCATAATGCTCCGTGTCGAATAACGTGAATAACCCTGTATATATTGAAGATTCGAACTTTGTGGTGGTGCGGATGGTCAGATTAAGCTCAATGTGTGACAAACTCTCCACTTCGACTCACCTGTTAATCATTTTGTAACATCCAGGGCGATTCCTTTTTCTTTGCCCTTTGCAATGCAACACGAGTACTTCGTTGTTCTGAGTTCGTAACCCTAAACAGTTTTTGTCTTCTTTCAGCCATTCCGTGCAGGCTTCGAAGAGACTACTGTACTCTGGACGACGTGGATTGGGGAACAAATTCGGCTGACTCGGAGTGTGGATCTTGAAGCAGATACCCGGTTTGTTTTCTATTGGATGCAGCTCTAGATCAACAAAGCAATCACCATCAACATTAACTAATAGGAAATAAAAGACGACATTATCGATGACATTAGAACCCAACAATTAGTCTGGTATTTTTTTTATAACTGAGCAGACCGCGCAGGCAGAGCAGAGTACCGCGGCTGCTGTGAAATGGTTATGTTAGGGGAAGTTTGTTAACGCGAGATTTGAATGGGCCAATACCCGCAGGCCCAATAAATACATCTTCTGGCAGTCCATTCCAAGCCTTGGACACCCTGGTAATAAATGCGCTTGTACCGCTCAGTTCTTGATGTATGAAGAACGACCGTCTTAGGATGAGATGCAGCGGTCGCACGGGTACATCTGATAGGAACAGTGAGCGGCGGAACGATAGAGGATAGCTCAGAGGAACAGATTCCGTTGGAATATCGGTAGAAGAGTGAGAGGTCACCAACAACACGCCGGTGAGAAAGTGACTGAAGGTAGCGCGTTAAGGCCGGATCGCCAATTAGTCGAATTGCCCTTCTCTGGACGGCATCTAGTATAGACAGGGTAGTAGGGGCAGCAGCTCCCCAGACATGAGAGCAATACTCCAAGCAAGGTCGTATCTGGGCTTTATATAGCGTGAGGAGGTTACATGGTGAGAAATACTTTCTGACTCTTAATAGGTACCCAAGCTTTTTACCAGCAGCTGTCGCAATTGACGCGACGAGTTCGTGCCAGATCAGATTTTCTGTAATGTTGACTCCTAACAGCTTGAATGAGTGACCCCTTGGCAGAGCCTGGTTGTTTATTAGAACCTGGTGTTGGCTTGGGCACTTCTTGTTTGATAGCGTACAATACTGGGTCTTGGATGCATTAAATTTAACCATATTATTAAGCCCCCAAGCGGTAATGGTATCGAGATCCTTTGAAAGTGAAGCTGCCACTGCCAGTCTTCTGCGTTCCAGCTCGACCACAGAGATCGGTATATTGCTCATGATGCCTGCATGCAGCGTACTGTCATCCGCAAAACTGTGGATTGGGTTTGTAGTGCTAGAGAGTAGATCGTTAATATGAAGCAGAAACAATGTCGGAGCCAATACCGATCTCTGCGGAACCCCGGCATTGATGCTATGGAAAGAAGAGGAAAAGCCGTCTACCACGACAGAGATTTTCCGACCTGAGAGGAAGTCTGCGAGCCAACCGCAGAGCTTAACAGGGAGCCCATAAGACGGGAGCTTGTTTAGGAGAGCTGCATGCCACAGTTGATCGAATGCCTTTGAAATATCGAGAGCAACGACGTGAGCCTCGCCAAATGACTGGATGAGTTTGCTCCACACATGTGTGATGTAAGCCATGAGATCTCCAGTTGATCTTTGTTGTCGGAATCCATATTGTCTGTCGTTGGACATGTCCAGAGAATGCCACAACATCGAATAGCAAAAAAATCTTAAATTGGAACCCACAAGGAAGAAGAGAACGACGAAGACCCCGTAAAAGTTGGAAAGTAGTGTGAGAAAGAGGCCTGGAGGAAGACTTAGGGGGAGATAGGGAGGAGTGGAGATTAGTAATCGGAAGACGTCGAACGGTATAACCCGATGTATACAGGGTGAGTTTTTAGTACCGGCTCGGTCGATAACTCCACTACTGTAGAAGATATCGAAAAATGTTGTATATAAAAGTTGTAGCCACTGATATGCTCCTTGCTCAGAAAATATTTAGATTTATACAGGGTGATCCATAACTACGTGGTGATGCAAACATGCATTTTTTTAAAATGAAACACCCTATATATTATTCCATACTTAAATTCTACTAGTGATTTCTGCTCTTTCAATATAGGGTACTGTTACATTATACAGAGTATTTCAAAAGTTATGACCATTTTTATATCCAAATCGCGACCAAATGAACGTACTGTATATCAAAAAGTAATGAATCAAAAATTATTTTTTTTACATGATAAGATTATAAATGTCTTCTAGTTTTGAAATCGGCTATAAAAACGCCTGTGACATATATTCGTATACAGGGTGATGTAGAATGCAAAATCCAATTTTCTATTTTTTTTAATGTAACCCAAAAAATATTTATTATCCCAAATAATTGCTTTTAATGTGCTCTTTCATCTTTGTACAGTACTTGTTGTACCTACGTCCATCAGTTTCCGAGAGATTTCGATTTTTCGATAAATTTAAAATATAGCTTCTATTCGTGTAGGTACTGAAATTTATCTGTTTTTAGAAAGTACTACCGAATTTGTTTTCTGTTTAACGAACAACTAAATTATAAGGTCATGATAGTATTTGACGAAGTCAAAACCCAGAATCTTCGAGACAATAAAATCAAGTATGCTGAGGAAACAATTTTGTAGGCGTGATGCATAATTATCAAGCAGATTTATCAGGTAAGCTTTGAAAAATTGACAGTTTTCATAGCCTGCTCAATAATTCCGTACTGTGTGAAAAACCATCTTTAAAAATTAATTTTTCCATTGAGGTTATTTAGGAGAATCTTTGAGAAATTGCCTACTTGCCTCTAGAAAGTATCAACTATGAACAGCAATATCCAGAACGGAGGCACTCTAAAACTAATGCGTTTGAAAGATTGAAGAATTATTTTATTTGGACTGTGTCGTTTAATATTAATAACTAATGAATGCAGCCATAAGAAGTGCTATACAAAGATGAAAGTGTATATTAAAAGCAATTCTTTGGTATAATAAAAATGTCAAAAAATTACCATTTAGAAAATGGGGTTATTTTTATCCTCAACTCCTCCCGTATGATACGCCTATGATTAAAATTATAAAATTCTGAATTCAGAATCAGATTCAGCGTCAAAAGTTTACCCATCGTACCTAATTTCGTAATTTTGTTATGAATGGTTTCGAGAATATCGAAGGAAAACCGTCTTCAGGGTGCCCTATACAAAGGAGCGTAGCTCCCTTAGGAAGCATTTCCGGACCCATGTTCATATGACATTTTCTTTCTATTTTTCGGAGTACTATTCGTGGTTAAAGTTTGTTAACATACTTCATTAACACCCTGTATAATTGAACAATGTCGAAATACAGGACTGAGAATTTTCCTGACGGACATTGAAAATTATACCCAATTGTTTCTCCATTCCAAAGAAATGCGGAACGTCTAGCTGCACTAACCGCTAATGAGTCAATGCTGTCAAGCACACGACTGCAGAATGAAAAAGAATTTGTGCCGTTATGGTTAAAATATAGAACTGGACTGGAGAGAAGTACGTTATAAGAAGAAAGATTTCAAAGATTCTCTAAGAAATCTAAATTCACTTAGGTACACTAGGTTATTGCAACTAATTTAATCATAATACAAAAATTGACTTTTCACAAAAATAATTATAAATGTGATATTTTCCGAACAAAATTGTATGACGGAATATTGATGTTACGTCCCCAAAAAGCATGTATCTAACATTTTTACTTTTTACTGTGAACGCGAAATGGCTTAAAAGCACCTGCAAAGTTCAAACATAAAATTTCGCGCCAAAGCTGTGACGTAATAAATCTAAGCGTGACTTAATAAGTCTTTCATGGAGCTATCCTTTAGAATGTGACTGTACCTTGTCGTCTTAACTCCATCCACAGACATAACCTCCGCTTCGTATTGATATTGACAGATGTTTGTTTACATCATTTCATGTTCTATCTTGGTTAAATGAGATACCGTGACAGTCGTGACACCAAGGGAGGTTGTATGCATGACACTAGTGACAGGCTGTTAAAGAGTGTTGCAGAATGAAGAGTAAAATTGTGAAAAGTGACTACGAAACATACTCAACAGATTAAACTGCTAATTACATAACAATGCAAAAAATTGAATCCTTTATAGAAAAACTATGCAAAATATTAGCAACGTCACAACCTTGAATCTACGCTCAATTCAAATTAAAATAGTCACATCCTATCTACATCCGGCATAAAAATCACTTTTGATTGGTTGATTTCTCAGGCGGGAGGTTTAAGAGATTGAAATGAGCTCTTTCCAAAGGGATGATTTTCAAAGTCTATCTTTACTCCACGTGGGCAGAAAAAAATTGAGCAAACACTGCCATCATTACAAATTCGATACGAGCAATCCATTTCAGCCATTAAACTGGCAATATTAGTAAGTTGGAAAATACCCCAATTTTTTCAAACGTGAGATAAATCAAAATGACCTATTCGCGTCTTGCATTATGACTTTATTGTTAAGCAACAGCTTTTTTATCCACCTAATTTTAAAAAAAACTTTACTTATTGTAAATTGTTCAGAAAATGAACCATCTGTGATTTTTATACCAAGAAATTGACTAATAAAAACGCTATTTTTAAAATGAGCCCAAAAAGTACAGATTCATTTGATAAGTACTAGAAATGTGTTATTAAAACTCATGTTATCATAATAATAAAATTAACATTGTTATAAGAAATAAATGAAAGGTGAGTTGAGTGGTAGTCAGACCCAGTTTAGTTTTTTCATTAACTGAACACGGGAATATCGAAACATATGGCAAAATAATGAAGACCCGTAGATTTTATTGAGCATTTGCGTATATCCATACAGGGTAAAGTTGGAGCTTACATAAGAAAATATTTGACCTAAGTGTGCCACAGTATGGCCGTTTCAAAATATATCTAGAGCTAACATATTTTTTTTGCGCATCGTTGTGATGATTTTAACGAGACTCAACTACAATCGACATCCATTATTCAACACACATCCGTCATGACGAAAAGAAAAAACAATCATACCTTCGGCTGCAACAGAAACGAAGATGGAGACGCATATCAGTCCAACCGTTGAAAGCACTGCCATGTTGTGTTTCACATTACTGCACGCATATATTGTAAAATGTTAATAATCGGTTTAAACCCCAATTAGCCATAAATAAATACCAGTTTCTTATTAACATTGCACTTGACTGACCTTCGCGCTAACTGCAAGTACTGAAAGATACATATTGTATATTCTACCTTCATTTAGATGCAAATGTGTAAAAGTCTTCATATCTGATCATAGTGGGAGTAGGGTATACCAACTAGATGTAGGAATTAATGATCTTGAAGCTATCGCAGATACTGCAAGAGTTTTTACTGGTTCACATTCATTATAGAAAGAAAAACTTTGCTGACGTTTACAGCTCATACAAAGTTTAAACTAAAAAATGTGTAAAAAATGAAATTACTTCCAAAATTTATTTATGTTGCAAAGGTGACCGAAATGTTAACAGAATATTTCTATCACCAAGTAGACTTTACCAGCAAAGTCTGATAAATCTAAGAACAAATATTGTTGTTATCTGGGGTAACCATTTAATTTTTTGGAGCGCTTATAGCATTTTATCTATCTATTGCTAAGAATATTAAACAGGTATTATTTCCTGACATTTTAATATGTTTGTTTTAAATGGTTTAAAACTACGAAATTAATTTAGTGCACAGGAAACAACAACGGATCTTTTTTTTATGGTCGGCCTCCCTCAAAGGCTTAAAGCCTATAGCGCTGTAGAAGCGCTGCGAGAGGATAAGTATCAGTTCACGTTAGATTTGAAACGCTGCAGGTTGTAGCCGTCGGGAAACAAATTCCCCGGCAGCTGATTCCACAGCGTCGAAGTTCTCCAAAAGAAGGAATGCTGGAGGAGACTAGTTCAGGGAGTAAGGACCTCGACCTGGTAAGGATGAGATCGCAGAGCTTCTCTAGTTTTCCTGGTTCGGACGGCCTGTGGTGTTATTATCTGAGAGAGCTCATTGAACATCTTCCGTAATAGAATCTGTAAAACAGGTTTGGCGTATCGATTAGTCTAATCGCTCTTTTCTAGATAGTGTCCAGAAGCTTTAGAGAGTGCTTCGGAGCGCATCCCCACACATTGGGAGCAATACTCCAGCGATGGTTGGATCTGTGCCTTGTACAGCAGCAGCAGTTGCTCTGGTGTATACAACTTCCTACAGCGGAACAAAACTCCAAGCTTCTGGGATGCCGTTTTAGCCATACTGACGACGTGGTCGTGCCAGGACATGTTATTGTTGATGTTGATTCCCAAAAGCTTGACAGAAGGTGATTCGACTATGGGGTGACCCTCCATTTCCACGGTTGGTAAGCCATCGTGAGACTTCTTTGTAAGTGTTGTTGCCTGAGTTTTTCGTACGTTGAACTGTACTTTATTTGCTAATCTCCACTCGACAATTGTTTTGATATCAGCGTTGATCTGTGAGGCATGCTGCTGCCGCTGACGTACCGTCTCCTGGGATGATAGTGGCTTGCCTGGTTCCATGCACGACACTAATGTACTGTCATCTGCGAAGCTGTAGATGGGATTGGATGTTATTTCCAGCAGCTCGTTGATGTACAGCAGAAACAGTGTAGGGGATAGGACAGATCCCTGAGGAACACCGGCGTTTATTGAAAATACGTCTGATGAACAGCCCTCGACTACAACAAACAGAGATCGGTCGTTCAAAAAGCTATTCAGCCACTGGCGCAGGCCAGGTGGTAGTCCATAAGCAGCAAGCTTGGCCAGAAGTCCGTCATGCCATACTCTGTCGAAAGCTTTCGATATATCAAGTGCAACAACACGGGATTCGCCATGATTGTCTATTGCTCTGTTCCACAAGTGAGTGACGTAGACAAAGAGGTCACCTGTAGACCTGTGCTTACGGAAGCCATACTGGCGATCATTTATGATGTTATTGTTGTCCAGGTATTTCAGGAGCTGTGTGTTAATGAGAGAGTCGCAAAATATTCAGACTCGGAACTAAAACGGAATGACAAACAGGGTATGACTGCACTTTTTTTGAAACAGATTTAATTTAGAAGATTATAAAATGAAACAGAATAGGTGAGACATGTTATTTACATCAAATCAGTTTTCATTCAATGTAATTTCTGAAACTTATCCTCTGGTTGTCTTTCTGACCCATATCGCTGTTACTGACTTAGCTGTACACGTGGCCAAAGTGTCTCATGGATGGGACAGTAAAGCACATCACATCAGTATTTGTTCAGCACAACTTATCTACCAACGTATAGCAGTCTAATAAATAAGTACAACTTAACACATTGGTGAACACTCTGCTGGCCGGGAGGCTTCGTAATATGGCACCTCAAAACATTTCCATTTTTTTGCGTTTGTAACATGATTTGCGTTATCAAAATATTTTAGGGGTGTTCATTTTTGACTCTTTTTTTCATTTTTGAGGTTTTTGGTAACAATAAAAAAGACGGCTATATCCGTCGTGTCATATCACAGCAGACTTTATGTTCTAGAATGGCAACCACGGCTATAGCCGTCTGATCAGTGTAATCGGAAAACACATCTTGTGTGAAGAAAAGGACAATTTTCGAGTCAAAAGCTAAAACAAAAACACTATTTTATTGTATGAAATTTATAAACAAAAACGCATCTCTCAGAATATAGACGGTATAAAAACAAAAAATCAAATTTATTAGCAAACATAGGTATCCCCGAACAAAACAGAATTTAGGCACAAATTTATGTTTGACGCCACTCTTCAAAGCAGTCTGGACACAAAGCATCTATAGCTAGTTTCTTTGCATTTTCCTGACTTCAAATATTGTTTGCATCTAAGAAAATATGATTTTATTTTATGATCCTCTAGTAGGGGCAGCTTCTCTGGAAAATGTCTCACACGTGCTTCGAGTTTTGTATTGATATGAACCAATATATTCTATATGTATAATAGGTGGACGACGAATATCTGTTTAGGATGAAAATATCTGGTTACCTACCTCCCATCCCTGTAGCTTTGGCTATCTTTTGTATATGGACAGACAGACGGACGGACAGGCAAAGACTCTACCCTCTTACAGTGAAAGCTAAAAAACACACTAAACGTTCTATACAAAGAAATCAGAAAACAAACTTCGTCTATAATATAATCATTTTTTCTATATTGTTAATTATTATGACTTTGAATAAATGGTTCGGACAAGTGTAACGCAGCTTATGGCTGCACAAACTTCATCAAAATCGGTGCAGTGATTAACGTGGACACAAAATGCCAGAGGTCACAGATAATAGATAGACAAATATTATCGAAATGGCACATTTTTGTAAAGCAGACATGAGAGCATACAAAACCATCTTTATATAGAAATGATTTTAACCATATAGCGGGGTTTCCACATGCATGAATTATTGACGTCAGTATTCTCCAGTTTCCACAGATCTGTAGTAATTTAAAAGTGGCATGTCAAAACAACAATCAAAACAAAATAAAATTTAACACCACCAATTCTTATTAAGGCTTTATCCCTTTTATTTCGGTCCTTAAGTCACGTAGGCTTCCTAGAACCCTATCATTAATTCAGCAGACCTCTTTTTCGAAAAACAAAACACATTGTTACGACTGGAGATGCTCGCTATATTGTTTACACACAAAAAACTGGCGCCAAAATGCTCAGGAGCGTTGAACTTCAGTCGCGCATGAATAGTAGGGATTCATCAAGCCAAGTAGCTTGAGCTTTTTCTTAAATACTTGACTTGATTTGAAAGCTCAAGCTTTTGAAAATTTGATATTTGACTTGACTTGATTGATTTTCGATCTGAACTACTTGAATTGATATCAAGTAAAATCAAACTACTAGTAATTACTTGATATCCATCTGTAAAATGCGAATCGAAACGTTAAAATAGGGAAATCACAGAGGTTACGACAGTAAGCAGGCACCCGATGTACCTTAATGTTTTAAGGGTATTTCCTTCATTTTTGCATTAATATGCTGCTCGATAGACTAGATTCGTGGGCTATGGAGCTTGACAATAAACCTGATCGAGGTGAAACCGATGAACAGATTATAAATAGTATTCAAGCGGCACGGGACAGTACTGAAGATATTTTAGAATGGCGGAAAAGACACGAATGTATTTTTCCAAACCTTGCCGCAATGGCCAAAGACTTTTTGGCAACGCCAGCTTCTTCAGCTCCAGTTGAAAGGCAGTTTTCTGCCTTAACTCTTAACCAAAACAAGAAATCGATTATGGTTACAATTCATTCAATAAAATAATTGTAGCCAAGAGATTAATTGTGAAGGACCAACTAAATTAGCAAATAACCGCAAATGACTCACGAGGATCGAAGTTAATCATGAATCGGTTGACTCATCCCTTATTGGTTGGCGTCGGATGTTTTCCCCAGCTGGGTACTGCGTTGCTGTATCCAGATTCCAGAGTTAGCTGAGCGATGTAAGGCTGTGGTCGCCCTTATTGGAGGTACCCGCTACACACGGGGTGTATAGGATATCACGCAAACATCCGTTCACCTCGGTAGTTGAAGTACGACTCTTCTTTTTTTTCGCGTCAACAGTCAGACTTCAAAGCGCGGGAGATTCGAATATACGAATTTTAAATGTTAAATGCCATTCGTAATCAGATTACTTCGTTAGAAGTCTTATGTATCTCAAATCATGGATGGCAAATGAGGATATTACTTTTTTTAATTCTGTATCACCGGCATCGATTGCTCTGGTCATTAGCCTCTTGTTCTTGTAGGTTTTTTTGTTACTGTTTCCCGGCGCCACTCTAGGAACAGCACTGTGAATTATAAGCCAACAGTGAAGGCTCAGGTGGGGATTCTTTGCTGAGCTTTTTTTTATGGATATTTATTTTTGATTGAAAAAATCAGAAATAAATTTCCGCCTCTAACGAGAATCGAACCCGGGACCTTCCGGTTCCGGAATAAAGGATTGCATCTTTATACTGTGTAAGGCTTTCGCGGCCATCGTCCAATGAATTTGTGGTTCTTGGGTTTTTAGGCCGGCGTCGTTTAGCGTTAAAGCTTGACGTTTCGCCACCACGAGTGGATGGCATCTTCAGAAGCTATTTCACTTCGGCGACTTCCAAAATACTGACGGCTGGTGGATCTTTACCTGTATTTATACCTGCTAATGGTGACGTGGCCCAACCAGGTAGCGTTGGTAGCCCCGCCCCTTCGCGATATGGTAGTGTCTTCAGGTCCTTTAGGATGGGTATCCATGTCCGGTTGACTTTCTGTGTTTCTTCTTTCCTATTGAAATTATTATTAAAGTCAACCGGACATGGATACCCATCCTAAAGGACCTGAAGACACTACCATATCGCGAAGGGGCGGGGCTACCAACGCTACCTGGTTGGGCCACGTCACCATTAGCAGGTATAAATACAGGTAAAGATCCACCAGCCGTCAGTATTGTGGAAGTCGCCGAAGTGAAATAGCTTCTGAAGATGCCATCCACTCGTGGTGGCGAAACGTCAAGCTTTAACGCTAAACGACGCCGGCCTAAAAACCCAACAACCACAAATTCATTGACTGCATCTTTATATACATAGATTTTTATTGTTATTGTGTTTTGGCAGTTAATCATATGAATATCAAAAAAAGGATTGTTTTTTCAAGAAAAATCAAGTAGTTAGCTTGAAAAGCTTGATTTTTAAGTTGCTTGATGTGTAATTACTTGACTTGACTTGAATGTGACTCCAAAGTGAAACATGCATACATCAGAGCTGCATATTTGTTTTGTTGTGACTTTCCTTCTCAAAAAGGACTTTCCTTGTGGCACAAAAGTTAATATAGAAAGGTAAATCAAAATCTCTAAACACACACGCTCTAAAAACTTAAATCAGGTAAATAAGTTGATTAGTCTTATTAAATCAGATTTACCACGTAAACTAACAATTTGGGAGCTCCGGTTGCATGTTAGAGCTTTACGTAGCAGTTTGGTGCTCGCGAATTTTCAGTGTTTAGTGTTTAGTGCTTTTTTTCTTGGTTGAGCTAACACTTTCGTATAAATTTCCAAAGAAAATATCCAATTTAGAGCACCCCTGTCAGAAATATAAAACTAATCTTTACCGCAACTATGATATTTATTTTTCTTTAAATTTAAATATAAATTTAAAATATATATACATATGAGATGTATTAAGGTTTAACAACTTTTTTGATGTTTCGAACATTGTCGTATTTCTTACTGAGTACTAAGAAGTATTACGATACATTGCTAGCGACCATTTTAACAGGAGTGGGAAAACTGAATATATTTAATTTTACACATATCTTCTTTCTAAATGATACCAATGCAGCAAAATTACAATACACCACCTATTATCCACGATAAAAATATATTTTGGAATGTAAATGAACGAAACAAGTGGACAATTAGCCATCACGTGTTCTTATCTCTCCTTTCTCTTCTAGGTTTATTGTCCTTTACAACAATCACACTAGCGTCAGTTCCCAGCACAGGATGACAGTACACTTCTATATTCAGGTTGCTAGGAGTGGTGATTACTTCACAGCCTCTTCTTTTCATGTATTTCTGGCACACCACACCGTCGCTTTTGTCTTTATTGATTATCCGGTAGCATCCTGGCTCCAGGGTCTTGGAGGTCCTGAAAGATTAAAAAACATCATTAACGTGCTCGCACATTTGAACGAAGCGTCGCGAACGGAAGCGACGCGAAGAAAATTGTGGCTTTGACGCCAGAGAAATTTACTTTAGGTTATAATATGGCAGCCCGCACACTCAGGCGGCGCGAAGCAAAGAGACGCGTGGTATGACGCACGAATTCTCTTCGGACCAACTATTCTCTGTCCAGCGAAGAAAAAGAGTGATCACGCGCAAGATGAGTGAATTCTTGTCGGCTGGCCGTAGCCAAGTTTACACCACAGCAGACCGCCTCTTGAAACGAACACGATGTGGATGGCGTTGTGCCATAAGGAATTTAACACAATTCTTGTTATATTCTTTCATTTGATACCAAACCTGGACGTCTGGTCTCGCAAATATCGAGAGCACGTGAACATCATGAATTTTTTGCGCTCTTTTTCTTCGGTGGACCGAGTATAGGAGTCGTTTCTATTGACGCTTCTAGACGCTACGCTTCGCTTCGCCTGAATGCGCGGTACCAGGCGGCGCGCCGTGGCGAGAAGATCCAAATATTTCTTGATGCCTCTCGAATGTTTTCAGTGTTTAGCAGTATTTGGTAGGAAGTGGTGCTAAATTGCAGCCTCTGGCCGTGATACAAAGACAAAGGTAATTTAATTACCCAGCATTTTCTTTTGTTTCTTTCTTTTCTTCTTCTTCCATAGTGGCAATTAAACTCAATACAAAGAGTTGCTCTTCTGGTGAACTGCTCATCGTACCTCACTTCATCAGAAGAGGAACTCTTTGTATTGAGTTTAATTGCCACTATGGAAGAAGAAAAGAAAAAAACAAAAGAAAATCCTGGGTAATTAAATTACCGTTGTAATTGATGTCTTTGTATCACGACCAGAGACTACAATTTAGCACCACTTCCTACCAAATACTGCTAAACACTGAAAATATTCGAGAGGCATCAAGAAATATTTGGATCTTCTCGCCGCGGCGCGCCACCTGGTACCGCCCGTTCAGGCGAAGCGAAGCGTCAAGAGAAACGACGCCTAGTTGGTCCGAGGAGAATTCGCGCGTCAAACGATGCGCCTCTTCGCTTCGCGTCGCCTGAGTGGGCGGGCTGCCATATAACCTAATGTAAGCTTCTCTGGCGTCAAATTTTCTTCGCACCGCTTCCGTTCGCGACGCTTCGCCTAAGTGGGCGAGCACGTTGAGTGGGCGGGCTGCCATATAAGCTAATGTAAATTTGTCTAGCGCCAAATCCACAATTTTCTTCGCGCCGCTTCCGTTCGCGACGCTTCGCCTAAGTGGGCAAGCGCGTTACGTGTGCGAGCACGTTTAACTATTTTGATTTAAGGCATAGGCGTCGCCATGAATTGTCTATGGTGAAGTGGGAGGTTAGGGTTTTGACAACCAAAATCCGGAGACACTGATATTATGGTTGCCAACTTCATTTCCTCAAAAATTAGGGGCTGAGAGTGGAGCGTCAACAAATCGCATTTGAAGAGCAGAAAAAGGTCTCTGTAATTTTTTTTACAACTGAGCAGACCGCACAGGCAGAGCCTAAATACCAGAGTACCGCGGCTGCTGTGTAATGGTGCCTGTGAGCCCAACTAAGAAATTAAACTATCCTCTGTCCATGTCCGGGCTAAAATCGATCAGGAGGCAACCCTGGGAGGGGGGGGGGTTGCGCTAACTAAAATGTGAAGACTTTCCCCCTGGGTGTGGTTTAGGGGGTTGTCGTGGCTACGTTTGTGCTTTAGTCCGGTTCAAATAGTTAACCCAAACTAGTGGACGAGAATATGCCCTATGCCTAAAAAAATCGCGGAATAATATGAGGTTTTTATGCCATACTCTATCAAGTGTAAGTAAGTATAAGTATGTTAACAAACTATAACCACAAATAGTACTCCGAAAAATAGAAAGAAAATGTCATATGAACATGGGTCCGGAAATGCTTCCTAAGGAAGCTACGCTCCTTTGCATGGGGCACCCTGAAGACGGTTTTCCATCGATATTCTCGAAACCATTCATAACAAAATTACGAAATTAGGTACGATGTGTAAACTTTTGACGCTGAATCTGATTCTGGATTCAGAATTTCATAATTTTAATCAGAGACGTATCATACGGGAGGAGTTAAGGGTAAAAATAACCCCATTTTCTGAATGGTAACTTTTTGACATTTTGATTTTAGAATATGGTATTTCAGAAATTTCTACGTAAAAATGGTCTCTTGGTGCATCTCGATAGGGCTAACCGTTTTCGAGAAAAATGCAAATATTGAATCGATGCAGGCTATTGTAAATAAATAGATGTTCATCTATTTAGTAAGTGTGCTGTGAAAAACAATTGTAATAATTGATAAACAACTTGAGAACTGTCAGTTTATTCAGTTTAGAGTTGTTTATCAATTATTGCAATTGTTTTTCACAGCACACTTACTAAATAGATGAACATCTATTTATTTACAATAGCCTGCATCGATTCAATAATTTGCATATTTCTCGAAAACGGTTAGCTCTACCGAGATGTATCAAGAGACCATTTTTACGCCTCTGATTAAAATTATGAAATTCTGAATTCAGAATCAGATTCAGCGTCAAATGTCTACCCATATCGTACCTAATTTCGTAATTTTGTTGTTGTTATGAATGGTTTCGAGAATATCGAGGGAAAACCGTCTTCAGGGTGCCCCATGCAAAGGAGCGTAGCTCCCTTAGGAAGCATTTCTGGACCCATGTTCATATGACATTTTCTTTCTATTTTTCGGAGTACTATTCGTGGTTAAAGTTTGTTAACATACTTAATTAACACCCTGTGTGCAGACGGTTCCAAATGAGAAATATGTGGTCAGATTCACGGTATCTGAGATGGTGAGACATTATTATTAGCTTGCTTTGAACGTACAACTATTAGATATAGAAATTCAAAATAATTCATACATTTCTATAACACAAATGAAATAAAACATGCCTATACTACTTCGATAATGGGACAGTTAAAATACTAGTAGATGCAAAGCTCTTTTAATCGATACATGCGGTTTCGATAACGTATTGATTTGCCATAAAAATATTAATAATTATTTATTTTGTATACCTATAGCTATAGATATTTGGTAGAAAGCTATGTTCATGGACTTGTGTTATTGCAATATAACGTTGCTAGTACATACCGCATAACCAACAAAGACGGTATCAAAGAAAATACAAGGCGAATTGAAAGCTTAATGAAATTAATATCCTTTTAATCTAAATTTCCTTGTACCTATCATATACTCATTTAAAAAATACACCATTGTGGAGAACTTCGTATCAGAACCTTCGTGGAAACAAAATCAATATTAAGAAAGAATGGAAAAACTTTGGATAACATACATTACACTGAAAGTCTATTTAGTAGATACCTGTGATGAAAATCTATGGAAATCTATGGTGATCAAACATGAAGATGAATATTTCTGTAGTTTGAAACTATATAATATAATAACTACCATGTCTACTACAGTATTATCGCTGCTGTTCAACTGAAAATGAAGCTTTACTGATTTGTGTAATTATAATTCATGTAGTTATATTTGTTAAATTTGTTAAATAAATAAAATTTGTTAAATTTGTTTTTATTAGATATGTTACATATTTCAAAAGAATCGATACACTCTACAGCATAGGTAGGTATGGTGTAAGGGTATGTTTTGGGACGGTATTGCTTGGAAGTCAGTATTTTTTGCTGCTTAACGTCAACGCAAGTTTTTCGGGGGCTAACAGCTTCTGAGGATGTCATGTAGACATGTTGAAACGTCAAGGAACGATGTGTGCGACGCCAAGGCGGTCGAGCGTATCGACGTGGGTCGAACAGCCCAATAATCACTAGTTTATCGGACCATGGACACGAACGCCTTGGAAAATACAACATTACTAAAGACTTAAATCATCTATACAGGGTGTTTACGATCTTAGTGCATTAATTTGGAGGAACGATAGATTATGATATTTTGAACCTGAAACCCTAGTACCATTTCACTAGTTAACGCATAGTTAAACAGAAAAAAGTTGAAAAGGTATGACTGCAAAATCACAATCCGACAACATTGCCCAGTATTCGCCCTTGTTTCTGTCAGGTGTTTTTGGAGATATTCACGTAAACAAATGCTATTATCTCTAGCCTTGTTGCCGCATATTCTGTGTTATCAGAAAATGTGGCGATTTTTTTAAATTTCAAATTTGGGATATTCGTATTAAATTTTGTGGTACAAGCATTACAATGATGTGTAATATTCGTACTTTACATAACGGCATATTAAGATCGTAAACACCCTGTAGAGCTTCATGCTTCACTTACGATTGATGTGACATCTATAATCAAGAAAAGGAGGTGGGTAAAACAAGGAAAAATCTCACCTAGCACCCTTACATTCCAGGACAATAGTTTCATTGTTCTTTGTGCGTAAGCCTACACAGTCCTTCGGATTAGGCAATCTTCTAACACATGCTCTAGGAATTCGTCCCAGGTAAATAGGTTGGTTCTCTGTATAGGTATCATAACATTGCCCAGGTTTCGGCTCAATTAAGTGCAAATCTGGAAGAAACAGATAATATAGATGTTTTATAATTTGTACTTATTTTATAGTCTAAGATCCGAATATAAGACGACCTTCACCGAACTGGTTAATGGATGAAAAGCATTTTATATTAAATTTAATATGTTAAAAAACATATCGCGAGTGGGTTGGCTGAAAAATTTCAGTCCTATTATTAATTAAATATTGAAAACTTAATTTTTTTTAAACATTTCACTGATTTGGTTAATAGACAAATCACATACCAATCGAAAGTATGAAGCCCATAGAATACGCAAACGTTAGGTTGGCTACGTTTTTCCCGTCCCAACTATAGGGTAGGCAGGTATAAACAGGTAGTAATTTGCACCAGTGTGGTTAATGCATGAAACTTATATCAAAATAAAGATAATTTTATTGCAAAAATCAGTCTGGAATTCCGGTTGTCGAATTTTAAAGATCAAAATATTGCTGCCAGTGAATTACGTGCGCCAGAGAGGTCCGAGCGAACTTCTTTATTTAGCTTTCTATTGAGATGAAACCTCGCATTTCGGATAATTTCAAGGTGCTGATTACAAATCCGGTCGCAATTTTGAGACTCAGTCTCGTTTGACGAAAATGAAAATTTTCAGATCTCTCGGGCGGACGGGTGTACCTAAAAAAATCGAACTTCTTTATTTAGCTTTCTATTGAGATGAAACCTCGCATTTCAGATAATTTCAAGGTGCTGATTACAAATCCGGTCGCAATTTTGAGTCTCCGTCTCGTTTGACGACAATGAAAAATTTCAGATCTCTCGGGCGGGCGGGTGTATCTACCTTAAAAAATCGAACTTCTTTACTTAGCTTTCTATTGAGATGAAACCTCGCATTTCGAATAATTTCAAGGTGCTGATTACAAATCCGGTCGCAATTTTGAGTCTCAGTCTCGTTTGACGAAAGTGAAAAATTTCAGATCTCTCGGGCGGGCGGGTGTACCTAAAAAAATCGAACTTCTTTATTTTGCGTTCTATTGAGATGAAACCTTGCATTTCAGATAATTTCAAGGTGCTGATTACAAATCCGGTCGCAATTTTGAGTCTCAGTCTCGTTTGACGAAAATGAAAAATTTCAGATCTCTCGGGCGGACGGGTGTACCTAAAAAAATTGAAAATCTTTATTTGACTTTCTACTGAGATGAAACCTCGGGTTTTAAATAATTTGTGGGTGCTGATTACAAATCCGTTCGCAGTTTTAGGTTTGAATCTCGTTTGACGAAAATAAAAAAATTCAAATCTCTCGGGAATGCGGGTCTACCTAAAAAAATTGAAAATCTTTATTTGACTTTCTATTGAGATGAAACCTCGCATTTCGAATAATTTCAAGGTGCTGATTACAAATCCGGTCGCAATTTTGAGTCTCAGTCTCGTTTGACGAAAGTGAAAAATTTCAGATCTCTCGGGCGGGCGGGTGTACCTAAAAAAATCGAACTTCTTTATTTAGCTTTCTATTGAGATGAAACCTCGCATTTCGAATAATTTCAAGGTGCTGATTACAAATCCGGTCGCAATTTTGAGTCTCAGTCTCGTTTGACGAAAATGAAAAATTTCAGATCTCTCGGGCGGACGGGTGTACCTAAAAAAATTGAAAATCTTTATTTGACTTTCTACTGAGATGAAACCTCGGGTTTTAAATAATTTGTGGGTGCTGATTACAAATCCGTTCGCAGTTTTAGGTTTGAATCTCGTTTGACGAAAATAAAAAAATTCAAATCTCTCGGGAATGCGGGTCTACCTAAAAAAATTGAAAATCTTTATTTGACTTTCTACTGAGATGAAACCTCGTGTTTTAGATAATTTGACGGTGCTGATTACAAATCCATTCGCAGTTTTAGGTTTCAATCTCGTTTGACGAAAATAAAAAAATTCAGATCTCTCGGGCATGTGGGTCCACCTAAAAAAATTGAAAATCTTTATTTGACTTTCTACTGAGATGAAACCTCGGGTTTTAAATAATTTGAGGGTGCTGATTACAAATCCATTCGCAGTTTTAGGTTTCAATCTCGTTTGACGAAAATAAAAAAATTCAGATCTCTCGGGCATGTGGGTCCACCTAAAAAAATTGAAAATCTTTATTTGACTTTCTATCAAGATGAAACCTTGTGTTTTGGATAATTTGAGGGCGCTGATTACAAATCCGTTCACAGTTTTAAGTTTCAGTCTCGTTTGTCGGAAATAAAAAATTTCATATCTCTCGGGCATGAGGGTCTACCTAAAAAAATTGAAAATCTTTATTTGACTTTCTATCAAGATGAAACCTTGTGTTTTGGATAATTTGAGGGCGCTGATTACAAATCCGTTCACAGTTTTAAGTTTCAGTCTCGTTTGTGGGAAAAAAAATTTCATATCTCTCGGGCATGCGCGTCAACCTAAAAAAATTGAAAATCTTTATTTGACTTTCAAGATGAAACCTTGTGTTTTGGATAATTTGAAGGTGCTGATTACAAATCCATTCGCAGTTTTAGGTTTCAATCACGTTTGACGAAAATAAAAAAATTCAGATCTCTCGGGCATGTGGGTCCACCTAAAAAAATTGAAAATCTTTATTTGACTTTCTACTGAGATGAAACCTCGGGTTTTAAATAATTTGAGGGTGCTGATTACAAATCCATTCGCAGTTTTAGGTTTCAATCTCGTTTGACGAAAATAAAAAAATTCAGATCTCTCGGGCATGTGGGTCCACCTAAAAAAATTGAAAATCTTTATTTGACTTTCTATCAAGATGAAACCTTGTGTTTTGGATAATTTGAGGGCGCTGATTACAAATCCGTTCACAGTTTTAAGTTTCAGTCTCGTTTGTGGGAAAAAAAATTTCATATCTCTCGGGCATGCGCGTCAACCTAAAAAAATTGAAAATCTTTATTTGACTTTCTATCAAGATGAAACCTTGTGTTTTGGATAATTTGAAGGTGCTGATTACAAATCCATTCGCAGTTTTAGGTTTCAATCACGTTTGACGAAAATAAAAAAATTCAGATCTCTCGGGCATGTGGGTCCACCTAAAAAATTGAAAATCTTTATTTGACTTTTTACTGAGATGAAACCTCGGGTTTTAAATAATTTGAGGGTGCTGATTACAAATCCATTCGCAGTTTTAGGTTTCAATCTCGTTTGACGAAAATAAAAAAATTCAGATCTCTCGGGCATGTGGGTCCACCTAAAAAAATTGAAAATCTTTATTTGACTTTCTACTGAGATGAAACCTCGTGTTTGAAATAATTTGATGGTGCTGATTACAAATCCGTTCACAGTTTTAAGTTTCAGTCTCGTTTGTCGGAAATAAAAAATTTCATAGCTCTCGGGCATGAGGGTCTACCTAAAAAAATTGAAAATCTTTATTTGACTTTCTATCAAGATGAAACCGTGTGTTTTGGATAATTTGAGGGTGCTGATTACAAATCCGTTCACAGTTTTAAGTTTCAGTCTCGTTTGTGGGAAAAAAAATTCAGATCTCTCGGGCGGGCGGGTGTACCTAAAAAAATCGAACTTCTTTATTTAGCGTTCCATTGAGATGAAACCTCGCATTTTGGATAATATCAAGGTGCTAATTACAAACCCGGTCGCAATTTTGAGTCTCAGTCTCGTTTGACGAAAATGAAAAATTTCAGATCTCTCGGGCGGACGGGTGTACCTAAAAAAATTGAAAATCTTTATTTGACTTTCTACTGAGTTGAAACCTCGGGTTTTAAATAATTTGAGGGTGCTGAAAACAAATCCGTTCGCAGTTTTAGGTTTGAATCTCGTTTGGCGAAAATAAAAAAATTCAAATCTCTCGGGAATGCGGGTCTATCTAAAAAAATTGAAAATCTTTATTTGACTTTCTACTGAGATGAAACCTCGTGTTTTAGATAATTTGACGGTGCTGATTACAAATCCGTTCATAGTTTTAAGTTTCAGTCTCGTATGTCGGAAATAAAAAATTTCATATCTCTCGGGCATGAGGGTCTACCTGAAAAAATTGAAAATCTTTATTTGACTTTCTACTGAGATGAAACCTCGGGTTTTAAATAATTTGAGGATGCTGATTACAAATCCATTCGCAGTTTTAGGTTTCAATCTCGTTTGACGAAAATAAAAAAATTCAGATCTCTCGGGCATGTGGGTCCACCTAAAAAAATTGAAAATCTTTATTTGACTTTCTACTGAGATGAAACTTCGTGTTTGAAATAATTTGATGGTGCTGATTACAAATCCGTTCACAGTTTAAAGATCTAGTCTCGTTTGTCGGAAATAAAAAATTTCATATCTCTCGGGCATGTGGGTCTACCTAAAAAAATTGAAAATCTTTATTTGACTTTCTATCAAGATGAAACCTTGTGTTTTGGATAATTTGAAGGTGCTGATTACAAATCCATTCGCAGTTTTAGGTTTCAATCTCGTTTGACGAAAATAAAAAAATTCAGATCTCTCGGGCATGTGGGTCCACCTAAAAAATTGAAAATCTTTATTTGACTTTTTACTGAGATGAAACCCCGTGTTACTTAATTAACGCTGCTTCTACAATCTGGAACAGTTTCCCCGGAAGATGCGGGGAGCTGAAAAGGAACCGAGGATGGGCGTGATAAATAAACAGGTGCGCGCTACATTAGAAAGAAATGGAAACAGTCATGTTAGCGCGTCGCCCGAAATTTGTAAAATTGAAGAGGAAGGCGATTTGCAGATGTTTTTTATCCCAATTCCTGACGCTTCATTTTCCAATATTTTTACACGAAATTTTCACATGATGTTTAGAAGGAAATTGCCCAGAGTGATATCGAAGCACTTTTCCATTTTTGCTTCTGGGCTTTTCTTAAAAAAATTACAAAGTTGACGAAGAAAATAGGCAACTTCAAGCGATCATATTGCATGTTCAATCAATTTTTTTCAAAAAATGCTTCGATAGCCCCCTGTGTAATTTCCTTTTAAACTTCATGTAAAAATTTCGTGCAAAAATATTGAAAACTAGAGCGTCAGGAATTGGGATTAAATCACTTGAAAATAACCGTTTATGCACTCCGTAGGAGCCGCCTTAAATCGGAATGATTTCTGAAGTACATAGACTCCAACTGTTTTTGATGACTTTTGGGGAAATCATGTTCAAACCAAAGTTTTATGACTCAAGAAGGTTAAAAAAACTTATTTCCACACGTACAAGGTGAAAACACAAATTTCGGCTATTCTATAGAATTTCCGAATCCATTTCGAGACTTAGACAGACACGTTTGAAAATGTAATCTAAGGATCATGCCAAACACATTCGTTGTCTCACATCTACATACTCATGTTACTTAACGCTGCTCCTACAATCTGGAATAGTTTCTTCGGAAGATGCGGGGAGTTGAAAAGGAACCGACGATGGGCGTGATAAATAAACAGGTGCGCGCTACATTATAAAGAAATGGGAACAGTCATATTAGCGCGTCGCCCGAAATTTGTAAAATTGAAGAGGAAGGCGATTTGCAGATGTTTTTTATCCCAATTCCTGACGCTTCATTTTCCAATATTTTTACATGAAATTTTCACATGATATTTAGAAGGAAATTGCCCTGAGTGAGATCGAAGCACTTTTTCATTTTTGCTTCTGGACTTTTCTTAAAAAAATTACAAAGTTGACGAAGAAAATAGGCAACTTCAAGCGATCATATTGCATGTTCAATCGTTTTTTTTCAAAAAATCCTTCGATAGCCGCCTGTGTAATTTCCTTTTAAACTTCATGTAAAAATTTCATGCAAAAATATTGAAAACTAGAGCGTCAGGAATTGGGATTAAATCACTTGAAAATGACAGGTTATGCTCTCCGTAGGAGCCGCCTTAAATCGAAATGATTTCTGAAGTACATAGACTCCAACTGTTTTTGATGACTTTTGGGCAAATCATGTTTAAACCAGAGTTTTATGACTCAAAAAGTTTAAAAAAACTTATTTCCACACGCACAAGTTGAAAACATAAATTCGGGATATCTTATAGAATTTCCAAATCCATTTTGAGACTTAGGCAGACAGGTATGAAAATGTAATCTAGGGATCATGCCAAACGGCTTCCACGTTCCTTGTCTTACATCTACTTACTCATATCGCTTAAGGGTCTAGGGTATAGCGCGCGAAATTGAGAATCCAAGAGAAGACGTATTCCCGTGTTAGCGAGGAGGCGTGGCCGCCTGTTCCCTTTTCCAGTGTGTGTGTCTAAGATGAGGGGAGATAAGTCCAAAAATCCAAAGGTAAGGTCAAAAGGTCCAAAGGTAAGGTCCAAAGGTCACCATAAAAATGAATTTCGCATTTCCAAACTCCTGATGTTACCTTTAAACTTACAGTAATGACTCAAAGAGCAGATTGAAGAAGAAAGCTTGCACTTGTGCAACTATTTAGCCATTTTTTGATATCGTGTTTGGTTGTTAAATTACAGGCATTTATAAAATGTACGATTTTGCATTGCGAGTTTTTTTGCACATTAAAAAACTTTTTTGAGAAAATCGAAAATAGTTGTCATTCATTAAGGCCTTAGCTATCGCCTTCTGAAATATTATATATCTAGTTTGAAAATAGAGTGAGTTATGCGAGAAATTGTGAGTCCGTGTTTTACATGGCAAATACGTATGTATGAATGTGTGTATCCAGGCCCCTTAAGACAGAGTCTTAAACTTAAAATCCGGGTTACATATTTCCGTCTGTCTGTCTGGCGATGTGTCTGGCGATGTGGGTCGTACTAGATACTGCTCTCTAATTTTGAAAATCGGTGCATGGACGGCGGAGTAATTAGCAAAAGACGATAAATTTCAAATATTCATACCGAAAGTATAATGATGCGATGACCTTCTGGACCTCCTAGTCGCTGTGACATTACTTTTCGTTAGAACCAAAAAATTAAAAAAAATACGCTTACCCTGGCCCAAAACAACACCGAACACACATGCTATACTGATCAAGATCACAGATTTCTCCATATTATCCTCTAACGAAGTAGTAGCGAGATCTTACTGAGTCGACCACGCACCTAAACAGGCACCACCACTTTAGATGGAACAAAAACAAATGAACATCGAGTATTTGCAATCAAGTTACTCGTTTTATGACATAATTGACCTTCCTCCTATTGTTTAGATCGGTATCTTCGATACGATCAGCGATCAGCGTTCAGTTTTTTGTCTTAACATACAGTATATGAGTATCGCGCCCCGTGATTTCTTGAAGAGTGCGTTAGGTAATGGTTTATTTTTGAATAAGGATTACAGCGGATGATTAATGATATACGCGGATTACCGAGAAGAGTCATTATTCTTATTTCTTTAAAATTATTAGTTTTTTATTCTGAATTAATGGAAATCTTGTTTCTGATAGTCAAAAGGAATATAAAGGTAGAAAAATTCAAACAAGCTTACAATCAGTGGCGTATCTAGGACCTAATGGTATTCTACAGGGTGTTCTATGACGAAAGGAAGATACTTTTGGAGGAGACTGTACAGCTCATTTTCAGAGATAACAGAAAACGCTAATAAAACGGAATTTTATTGTCGGACTTTGTAATTTTGGTATTAGTCCTTAGAAAATAGGTACGCTATTACGTCATCATCGACTAAAAGAGACCACGTATTTAGTTTGAAAAACAAGTGAGTTGTGCGTTTACTTGGGAATCTGTGTTTTACATGGCAAATACATATGTATACATGTGTGTACCCAGGGCCCTTAACTTTCTAATAGGGGCCGCAGCATTCATGTATTTGGGTTTTGCCTACACGGCTGCTGAGCTATATCATATTTTTCCTCCTCAGACGTAGGCTCGGACGTAGGTATGCCGCAACCTAGCCATTATTTTTGCATGGAGTGCTTTCTGTGTTTCCCTTTTTTGATGACTTTCACTCTTTCTTGGTAGTAAAAAGTATTTGCATCCTCTCAATCCCCTATTCAGCCCACCCCAGTTTATCTTAATCAAAAAAGGAAAAAATATCCAAGAACCTCTAAAACACCAAAAAAAGAATTTTACTTCGCCAATGCACCGATTTTCAAAAACATGGCATTATTACCAACTACCTACTATGACCCCACAGAATGCTTTAATTCGTACTCACCTGCATATACAGGGTGGTCCAATAAGCGCGCGGTGCTCTCTAGCGGCCATACCGTGGCTAAATTAGACGAAAATGTTTTCAAAAAAGCTTTCTTTTCAAATGCTCTACATTTAGAAAATAATTTCAAAGATGGCGGACTTCTGGATATACTGGAAGTAGGCATCAACTTCCTTATTTTAAATGGAGAACCCTGTACATAACTACGTTTTTGCATTCGATTTTTAGGTCGAGTTTGTTAACCATTATTTATGTCTACGAAGACTATTTTCGGAGTTATTCATCAATTTTTACAAAATTTGACCTTTGTAGTACTGTACAAGAAAAGTTAATATCTCGGAAACTAAAGCGATAGAAAGATGCGGTTTTCGGTTTTGAAACAAGCAAGAAACGTACTTGTGTTTCAGTAAGATAATTGTTTCAAAAGAAGATTAAATCAATAGACTAGCAGTTTTCAAGTTTGAAAAGCTAAAAACATTAAACAGTTTTTTTTCAAATGGGATCGTTTTTTAAGTTGCACATCAGTGGATGCGAAATTAAATTCTCTTCGACTTTTATCTAGGCATATGTGGTTCTATCTTTGATGGTTTTCAAGATATTTGCGGTTTTGTAATTATTGCGTAGGAATTGGAAAAATCGTAGGTGGCGTGGCTCGCAGATGAAACAATTGGCAGGAAACCTTTCATCCAAAGTGTTTCGACCTCTTATACTAAAATGTGCTTTTGATCCATCTAACTGTAACTACATTATTCTTAAAAACTCCAGTGGTGGTTTTCCAAATTTTCATTTAGAAAATTTTGGAAAACATTAGTTTATATTATGCGGTTTCCTATAATACCACCCCAAATGCTTAGACTCCATGACGTTAAACGCTATGGCCGCCAGAGAGCACCGCGTGCTTATTGGACCACTCTGTATAGTAACAAAAATCATTCCTTCATGTAAAAACAACATCTTGACCTTGACAGACAACAAAAAAGTTAGGTTTTGAGAAACCCGAAGCTAAAATGGTTGATTTTTAATTTTTAGAGGTTAATCAAATTTGTCATAGATTGCTTCAAAATTTAAATAAATCGCATTTTACAAAATGTTGATGATGATGTAATGCTATTCCTTTACTCAAAAAGTTGATGATTCTATTTTTATCACCTTTACAAGAACGTCACGTATTACGACCAAGTACCTTTTTAAAAATGCCATTGTCCCTATATTTTGTTTTTGATTTTCATCAACATATTTGCGCAGAACTTGCTAACCATAATAAATTGAATATAACGGTTAAAATGTGTTACTGACAAATATATTGTGGTCTAAGAAAAAATGATCCAATGTCTTACTGAAATGAAATAGATTGAAAAAAAGGGAGATAGTTCACAAGTGATTGACATACTAACAATAATAATTCCTTTGTGTAAAAACAACGTTTACAAGCAAAAAAATATTAGGTTTTAAGAAACTCGTAGCTTAAATGGTTGATTTTTAATTTTTAGCGGTTAATCGAATTTGAAAAGGTCCATTGTATGAAAATTTAAGTAAATCACATTTTACAGTGTTGAACTTTGCAAAATTAATGTTTGTATATTAATTGTAACGAAGCTCTTTACTCAAAAAAACTTAAGTTGATGATAGCATTTTTATCACCTTCACAAAAACGTCATGTATTATGTACAATTACGTTTTTAAAAATGCTATGGTTCCTATACTTTCTTTTTGACTTTCATCAACATATGTGCATGTTTTAATGCGCCCAGAAATTGCCAATAATAATAATTAGCAGTTGAAAAACTGTTATTTACAAATATATTTTGGTTTTAAGAAATGATCCAATGTCTCACTGAAAAAAAATAGATTGAGAAAAAGGGGGATAGTTCACAAGTATGTTTTGAAATATAACAAAGAATGTGTTTGGACCTTAGTCATTCTAACGATATGGGAAGATATAAAGTTTAATAGATAATATATAGGGTTATTCACGTTATCCGACACGGAGCATTATGGCTAAAGTATTTGATAAATAACTAAATAATAATTTCGGATGGATAGAGACCCATAAAGGCTACATTTTAAAAATATTTTCATGTTATACAGGTTGTCCCAAAAGCACGAAATGTATCAAAGTTATGTTTTTTAAATGGAATACCCCATATATTATTGCATATTCAGATTCCTTAGTGAATTCTAGTGTGACTTTATCTACAAGTTGTTTTCTTCTACCTGAACAGGTTTTTGTTTATATTTCATGGCCTGCTACGTTGCTTATAGGTAGGAAAATTGAAAAACGCCGATTTGTTTGAAAATTTAAAATTAGATGAAAACTACCAGAGTTTGATATTCACAAATTTATATGATTAGAAAGGTTATCAAATTCTACGTTTAACCGGATAAAAAGTTAGGTATTCCCATTTGAAAAAATCAAGTTATTGCTGATCGAAGTTTCCTTAATTAATCGACCGATTTCTCCAAGCATAAACGTAATTTAAATTTGAGCGTCTCATCAAAGCTGACGCATTTTATGCTTAGTAATACGGCAAGGCCTTCCATATTTTATAATCTCTGCGATATTCAATTTTCTTCTGATATCTACTTATACCGAAAATGGTGATTTACACCTAAACGGTTCGCCTTAAGTTCCATGTATACACATAAAGTCGCACTAGAATTCACCAAGGAATCTGAATATGCAATAATATATGGGATGTTTCGTTTAAAAAAACAGAACTTTAAATTCAAAGTTGCGAAAGGTTCCGATTTTGGACAGTAAAAATAAAAAAAACCTAAACCGAACGAAATCACATTGACCTAACAGTTAAATAATGAAAACGGGTATATTTCTCAAAATAGTTTTATTAAATATGCTTATATCTACTATATATACAACTTTCATACATACAGGCACAAAAGATCATGAAACATGTACATTGAAAACTATTTACAATATCACAGTTAGAAAAAGTCAATCATATTTACATTTTGTCATCCTCTTACTTGGTTCTCTTCGCAGTCAGGAACTAGTTTTCCTCTCCTACCAAGGCCTCCAAATTTCTTCAGTATGCCCAAAGTTCTCTTCCTTACAAAAGCTCACAGCACCTCCATAGAAAAACTGACCCACATTCATTGGACTCACAGGGATTTTTTCGTAGTTGTAGCTGTGTTGCATATGGACCGACTCCATCTGGCTTGGTGGTGGTGAAAACCTCTGTGGATGGTACTGCCGGTATGAGTATGGCTGGTACCTCTGCGACTTCCTCATATTATGCAGGAACTTCACTGTCATCTCCAGGATGTCCGCCTTCTCCAGCTTCACATTCCTCTTTCCAGCGTTCTCAGGATCACACTCTAAAAGGATCTGCTTCAAATGCTCCAAACTTTCGTTGATCCTAGCTCGACGTTTCTTCTCCATTAACGGCTTGCGGATCTTGCGTTCCTCAGAAACACAGTGAGAAACCTTTGAGCCCTCCATTGCTCAATGCCACTACTTGTTCGCACTTAAGGAATAGACGGGTAACGATGTGACTCGGTGACAGTCAAGATGACAAATGAAGATTTTTTGGGAAAATGGTCCAATATGAATATTTTGTCATCCCCTCTGCTGGTGGTGTTGTTACCTGCGATTTGATCTGGTCTGTGGCGGCCATAAACGGATATTTGGGACGTTTATGTTTATGGTCTAAGTACAAAACGATAATTACTTTAGTGGCGTGTACCGAGGTCACTCGGCTTGGCGTAGGGTGCGGTATAGGGTAATGGGTTTGTAAGATTCGTTTTGAAGCGTGTACAACAATTTTTTTAGGTCGGATTTTTGGGCGGTAGCCCAGGTAAGTAGAGGGGTTCAAATTTTATGTTTTTGCAATAATTCCGATTCCAGCTATACTAAAAGTACTGTCACTACAATAGGTAGTTTTCGTTGTTCTTAATTAATCTTACCGCTTTGGTTAACAAATACGTTGTCAGAACCGCTATTTGACAGATAAATAAATAGTTTTCGGAGCAAGACACCACTGTAAGATGCCCGCTAACCTTATTTTGAGCTACAAATTTGACACCATAACGTCAAAATAGCAGATGAGTATTGTAAAGGTTGTTGTTTGAAAGAAAATCATAATTCAATAGTGTTCGCTGTAGTTTGCCTTAAAATGATGGACGAGTTGATTTTATTGGACCTCGTGATGACTCAGATTTTGAAGATACGATCTCGTTGGAAGTATTTGACAACAATAACATCGTATACTCCTTTTACGGGGGATTCAACTCAGATATGCTCTCGGAACAGGAGTGTAAAGTGAATTTCCGCTTCGAAAAACGACATATTCCGAGATTGGTACAAGCAAGGATCCGCATAAGGATTATTTGCCAGTATTTCTGTTAATAAAATTTGGTCGTCTTCCTCGGTAAAACGAACTCTGACTCTTTTTATTATTTGTAACACTCTTTGAGCTTGACGAATTTGGAAGCATTTTTGTAAAACGACGGATAATAATTGTTGCAGATCTACTCAAAAGTCAAAACCAGTGTCACTGTCAGAACTAAAACAGGTTATGATCTAATTTTTATTCGTGCTGCGCATGCGTGTCGCTTTGTTAATCGCTATGGCTATCGTCCGTACAATACCGGCATTTAGCGGTTACGATATACGTAAAACGAAATGCAAATGTCAAAGTTCTCAAATAGCGTTAAACGGAACATCACTTTATAAGTAACGAAAATTGCCTTTTGTAAGTAACGAAAACTGCCTAATATCATATGAACATTCAGAAAAGCTGAACGATATACAGGATGCGCCAACAGTGGGTGAGAGGAAGGGAAATAGAAGACTTGTGTGATCGTGTAAGGAACCTTGAGGGCTACAACTTTAAAATAATTTTAAAAATTTTTGACTTTAATACAGGGTGATGAAACTTATATTTTTTTAGTAGAACCCGCTATATATACTGTATATTTGGATTCCTTTGTAAATTCTAGTGCGGATTTATGTATCACACATGGGACTTTAAACGAAACGTTTAGGCGCAAATCACCAATTTTGGCATGCACACAATAACAGAAAACACAAAAATAAACATTTTGTTATACAAGGTGAGTTTTTAGCGCCGAATCGGTATATAATAGTTGTAGCTAGGGATATGCTCCTTGATTGGAAAGTATATTTAGTTATACAGGGTGATCCATAACTACGTGGTGATGGAAACATACATTTTTTTAAATGAGACACACTATATATTATTCCATATTTAGATTCTACTAATAATTCCCCTTCTTAAAATATAAGGTATTGTAACATTATACAGGGTACTTCAAAAGTTATGACTATTTTTATATCCAAATCGCTGTCAAATGAACGTACTGTATATCAAAAAGTAATGAATCAAACATTATTTTTTTCCCATGGAAAGATTAAAAATATCCTCTAGTTTAAAAACCGTCTATGAAAAAGCCGAAGACGCATATTCGTATACATGGTGGTGTAGAATGCAAAATCTAGATTTTCTCTTTTTTTTAAATATTACCCCCAATATTTTATTATACCAAAGAATTGCTTTTAATATTCTCTTTTATCTTTGTATAGCACTTGGTATACCTACAACCATCAGTTTCCGAGATGTTTCGATTTTTCTGCAAATTTCAAATATACCTCCTATTTCTGTACTGAAAGTTATTTATTTTGAGACAGTATTATCGAATTTGGTTTTTGTTTAACGAACAACTAAGTTATAAGGCCATAATAGTATTTGATGAAGTCAAAACCTTTAATTATCGAGATAATAAAGTCAAGTATGCTGAGGAAACAATTTTGTAGACGTGATGCATAATTATCAAAGCAGATTTATCAGGTAGGCTTTGAAATATTGGCAGTTTTCATAGCCTGCCCAATAATTTCACACTGTGTGAACAACGACCTTTAAAAATGAATTTTCTCATTGAAGAACAAATAGAGGCTATTTAGGAGAATCTTTGACAAAATGCCTACTTGCCTCTAGAGTATATAAACTAACAACTGCAATATCCAGAACGGAGGCAGCCTAAGACTGATGCATTTGAAAGATTGAAGAATTGCTTTATTCAAACTGAGTCGGTTAATATTTGATAGCCTACCTGATCTGCTTGATAATTGTGCATGACGTCTATAAAATTGTTTCCTCAGCATACTTGACTAATTATTATCTCGTTAATTCAGTGTTTTGAATAGATAAAGAACTATTATGGTAGCAAACTCCGTTAGAGTATGGTAGAAACATGATCATTTTTTTAAACAACATACTTCATTAATTCAATGTATAAAATATTGTAGTTAATGACATCGTTAATCAATCTGATGGATGATATCTTACATTAATGTACCACATATTTTAATATTATTCATAAATTTGATTCTTAACTATATCATCATTAATCCAATGACATTGAAATGGAATGATAGAATAGATAGATTATAGATAGATTTTATTTCACTACCTTATGTAACATTTGTATACTGAAAACATAGATACCTATACATATAAAAGTACAAATGCAAAATAAAACAGTAAAAATATAGATGAATACAAAAAAGTAGAAAACAGCAATACACATTTAGAAGCAGAAAGTTACTTTACGGTATTTAAAATACTTGTTCATGTACTCACAGATCGTATAAAATGCATCTTCCTGTAGAAATGCTTCGTAGGAAGCGTTGAATTTCACAGGATACAAAATCATTAAAGGAGTTGGGAACATATTATAGAAGTTCAACTGTGATGGGTTTTAAGATTTATCTAATAATATGATAATAATATAATTTATTGTCCAACAGATTAAATCCATTTATGGGACAATTTCAATCAACATATGAAATAATTAACAATTCAATGAAAATCTAAGTAAATACCTACTTCTAACTTACAACTATTGATGTAGACTTAAAATATAGACTTGCTAATAATGAATAAGGCCTAAGGAATTCATTAAGAAACGCAAAGAAACCTGGTTGATGTCATAAAGGGAAAAGTATTTATCATAATTAGATGACATTACATTAACTGGAGTGGCAACGTGGCGCTAAACTCGAAAAAGACTGCATTTAGTTTGAACTACAAATATCCCGTTTTACGCGAGTGTAGTGAAATTTAAATGCAAAAACGGAAAGACAGTGAATTTCTTGAGTGCTGGTTTAGTGCGTGAATTAAAAGTACTGTTAAAATTCCATGTGAAGAGTGTTTTACAATAACGTAAACAAATCGGTAAGCTAGGTTAGGCTGGCTGGCTCAGCAGCGAAAAGAAAGGAACTCCGTGAAGGAACTCGAGCAATTTATCCGCAACGTTGTCGGCTTGTGCAGGACTTAAGAAGAAATACGAGTGGAGTGAAATTTGATCTAAAGACGGATAAGGAATATAGTTTCCGATCGGACGACGAGAACTATATCCTTGGCGCAGTCGTTAGATTGAAAGAGAAAATGGCGGCAACAGATAGTGATGACTATGTATCAGACGACCGAAAGAGGAAAGATAGGGAATCCCCATCTCCCTTCAGCCGATCAAAAAGGATACAAAGGACACCACAGAAAAACAGCTGGCAGAATCCAATAGCGGAGGATGAGCAGGAAGGCACCAACAGTTTACTGAAACAGCTTCTCTCTGAGATGAAACAAATTCGAGCTGATAACAAAGAATTCAGAGAATATATGATGGAACTTAAAACTGAAAACGATATGTTGAAAAAAGAATTACAAGAAACAAAGCAGTCTCTTTCTTTATTAGAAACCAGAATGGAGCACTATGAGAGAGACATGAAAAAGAACAATGTGATTGTGTCAGGTCTAAAAATAGATACTAGTACTAGCGATGGAACGACACTGAAGGAAACTATGAGTAACTTTATCAAGCACCACTTGCAGGAAGAAGTTAATATAGAAAGTGCTCAAAAATTGGGAGAAAAAACCTGCTTACTCAGGATTGGCAGTAATGAAGAAAAATCCAGAATAATGCAAAAAAAGAATAAGTTGAGGTTTATTCAAGGAGCAACAGTATATATTAATAACGACCTAACAGCAGCTGAAAGAAAGATCCAGAAAGAAATAAGAGAAAAATACAAGGAACTCAAGAGTGAAGGGAAGGACATTAAAAGGGGCTACAATAGCCTCACAGTGGATGGAATAAAATGGATGTGGCGAAGTGATGGAAACATAGAGAAGAAGGAAATCCCAAAAAACCCAAAATAGCTTTCAAGAAGGATCGAGAGCAGACCAAGGACGATAGACCGGCGGCGGCAATTCAAAAGGACGTGAGTAAACAAAAAAGTAAAAAAAAGGGAAATAAAATAGATATAGGTACATGGAATGTTAGGGGAACTTGTGTGGAAGGGGCTTTTAAAAATATAATAAATGAAATGAAAAAATACAGAATTGATTTACTGGCTCTGCAGGAAACTAAACAGACCAGAACTGGTACTACCGAAATAGGAGAGTTCATTGCTTTTAATAGTGGAGATGGAGATAACAGATTTTTTGGTGTAGGTTTTCTATTAAATAAGAGGTTTCAAAAGGACGTTATCAATTTCTGGCCAATTTCAAATAGATTGTGCAAAATTAGGTTGCACGGAAAATTCAGAAATATAACAATTATTAATGCGCACGCTCCCACAGAAGAAAAAGATGCAGAGATAAAGGCAAAATTTTATGAGGATTTAGAGGAAGTGTATAATAGCTCACCAAACTATGATATAAAAATTGTTCTGGGGGATTTCAATGCAAAAATTGGAAAAGAAGAGATTTACAAACCGGCTATAGGAAACCACAGTAAGCATGTAGTCACAAACGGAAATGGCCTCAAACTCATCGAGTTTGCACACGAGAGGCAATTGAAGATAGGCGGAACGTTTTTCAGGCATAAAGATATCCATAAAGCAACATGGAGGTCTCCAGATGGTAGAACAGAAAATCAAATTGATCATGTACTAATTGAAAGCAAACATCAAACTAACCTGCTCGATGTAAGAAGCTATAGAGGGGCTGAAGCTAATACCGACCACTATTTGGTCAAGGCAAAAATAAGGTTCAGTGCACCAAAGATTTTCAAGAGCCATAGGGCTAATAATATCACCTATGACAAGTTGAAGCTTAAGGATGAACATTTAAAAAAAGAATTTGTTGGTATGATGGAAGGAAAGCTTGAGCAAATTCAAAAAGATCAGAGTATAGAGAGCATGTGGGCGAAAATAGAAGGGGCAATAAAATCAGCTGCAAAAGTATTCGAGATAGGAAAGCGAAGCTCCAGTAGGAAGGAATGGTTTGATGAAGAATGTGAATACTGGATTGACCAAAGAAATGATGCCAAAAAAAGGATGTTAGATCTAAACACCACTGAGAACAGAAATAGATTAGGAAGTCTCAGGAAAAAGGTGAAGTCAGTCTGCAGAAGGAAAAAAAGGAAGTACTTCGAACAAAGCATGCAGAACATCGAAGAAAAATTTGCTAATAAGGATATGAGAAACTTTTATCAGGAAGCCAAACGAGCAAGCAGCAACTACAGACAAAAAATGATATTTTGTAGGGACACTCAAGGGAATTTGATAGGAGGAGAATCAGAAATGGTAAATAGGTGGAAACAACACTTCAGTGATATACTCAATAGCAATGATGATGAGACGCCTGACGACGACACGAATACAAGCTTCGAAGATGACGAGGAATTACCAACGAGAGAGGAGATAAAACAGATAATCAAAAACTTGAAGAACAACAAAAGCGCAGGGGATAACGGGATTATAAATGAATTTATTAAAGAAGGCGGGCCGAAACTGGAAGAAATTATTTATCAGCTGGTGGTGAGGATATGGGACGAAGAAACAATGCCAAAAAAGTGGTCAGAAGCAATCCTAATCCCGATTTTGAAGAAAGGAGACATCACAGTCTGTAATAACTACAGAGGTATTGCCCTACTTGACGTTGTCTATAAAATTGTTGCAGGCCTGATAAAACAAAGGATAGGTAAATATGAAGATCAAGTAATTGGAGACTACCAGGCTGGTTTTAGGAGAGGGAGATCCGTCACTGACCAGATTTTCACTTTAAAACAGATAATGTGTTGCAGCTACGAGTACAATCTATCGATGCATATTTTATTTATAGACTTCAAACAAGCCTACGACAAAATACACAGAAATGAAATCTACAAAGGAATGAAGAACCTCGGCATCCCTCAGAAGTTAGTGCGGCTCACTAAAATGACGCTAGAAACTACAGAAAATAAGGTACGGGTAAATGGACTTAAGTCAGAGGGTTTTAAAACAAATAGAGGTGTAAGGCAAGGAGACCCATTGTCTACCACAGTTTTCAATATTGTATTAGAAAATGTGCTAAGAGAGAGCAATATCCATAGGCAAGGAACAATACTTAACTTAAAACACCAATGTCTAGCATACGCCGACGACCTTGTCCTAATAACAAGATCAAAGAAAGAGTTGCAGGATATAACAAGGAGATTAGAAATTTCTGCAAAAAGAAAGGGACTAGAAATTAACGAAAATAAAACAAAATACATGATTATGAGGAGCGGTAATGGGGAAAAAGACGAAGATTTAGTCATAAAGAACTGCACAAATGAAAAAACATATAAATTTGAGGCAATAGAAAATTTCAATTACCTGGGAGTCAACATCAACAACAGAAATGAAGAGACGAGAGAAATTAATAGTAGGATAAACAAAGGCAGCAGAAGCGCAGGATCGCTCAGGAAAATCTTGAAGTCGAAAATGGTGTCTAGAAGAGCAAAGGAGAGATTGTACAGAACAGTTATTAGACCGGTCACTCTTTATGGATGTGAGGTATGGACATTAAATAAGTCAGAACAGCAGAAATTAGAAATTTGGGAAAGAAAGATCTTGCGGGGAATATATGGAGGGCAAAAAATAGGCGAAATGTGGACCAGAAGAACAAATGAGCAGGTGATGGAATTATATGATAGCCATTCTATAACATCGGTTATAAAAGCACAAAGAATTAGATGGTTAGGACACCTAGAAAGAATGCCAGATTCGAGAGCAGCAAAGAAAATGCTTAGGGGAAGTGTGACAGGGAAGAGAAGAAGAGGAAGACCCAGGAGGAAATGGCTGACGGCAGTGGAGGAAGATTTAGAGAAGCTGAATGTCAGAAATTGGAAAAACAAAGCATTGAACAGAAATGAGTGGAGAAAAATCTCCAACCAAGCCTTAGGCCTACAAGGCCTGTAGAGCTGATTATATATTACATTAACTGGAGACATCATCATAACGTTTGTCCTAGTGTTTCCAGAATAAAATGTTACATTTTGACGCATGTTAAATTGGGGTACATGGAAACAAATATATGATAGTAACAGTGGAGAATCGATTGAGTTGTGCAAAATTCTATATAAAAATATAACACTAGAGAGAATCCTACGTACTTGAAAGCTCTCTATACCGAACCTAGCAAGCAGTAAGGAGTGTTCACAACCTCTGGCTGGGTATATACCATCAGATCTAAATGACATATACTTCAGAAATCGCCTTTGTACCTTTTCAATTTTTTTGATATGAATATCGTAAAGCGGAAACCAAATCAGAGAACAGTATTCAAGTTTTGACCTGACTAATGAGAAGGTAATAAGAATCTAGCCGATATCTCGGTATTTGAGGAAACATTTTTGTCTCCGAAGATTGATCCCATTCTATCAGTAATCCTTCGCTGCTGCTAAAGGCTGCTTTGAATCGGATGTCGATCTGTAAAAGGAATACATATGTTAACAAAAACATATTTATCAACTGTTCGCCTAATACCCAAGAAGTTCTTAAGTTCTCAAACTTGAACTTGGAAGTTAAAAGTAAAATTATTGCATTAAGAGAAAAGTTTTTATAATTCATTTACTGAGGAATATTAGAATAATTCACTTACCACTCGATAACATGAAGGATGACTATGAAAAGGCCACTCCTTCGTTATGTTAGCTCTATCGTTAAAATTAATGAACACATCAATACTCCTTCACACCTTCATAAATATAAAGAACAATATTCACTGAACTAATGAAATTGTTCTTTAATATTATGGACTGTTCATAATAAATAAATAATGAATATTTGTTTTTCACAGCTTTAAAATTGAAACGACGAACGTTTTCGTTATACTAATGAACGGTTTTTTTGTTAATAAAAATTTTACGAACAGATAATTATTAAAATAATTTTTTGCTGCGAACTGGTTTGCCAAAATTGTTGCCGATCTCCACTGAATAGAGTTGACACCTTAAAAAGAAAAAGAAACCGCGATTAGTCAAAGATAAGAACAGGACAAATTTGTATTTACTTGATAGATTAGAGCTAAGTAGGTACTTTTTATTTGCGGATACTCGAGGCAAAGTCATTCAACTTTCGTAGGTATTAGCAGGGCAAGCAGAAACCCGTATGTTATACCTGTAAAGTACCTTTTAACTAAGAGCCTAATAAAAAATACAAGCCTTTCCTTCCAAATAAACCCTTTATTGTCCCAGCAAACTTATTTATAACCCGAATGCTTGATGCTTGCAAACTGTAGGGTTAAAACCCTTTTTCGCATTTTTTGGCAATATAACGGTGTAGTAATTCTCGAATCCTTTCTGTCAATCCGTTTTTTTTGTAGCAATAACTGTAAAATATTTACAAGCTAACGGGTTCGGGTATAGGGTTACAACCCTTTTTGCATTTTTTGGCATTTCTTGTAACGGCACCTAGCTGTAAAAGGGGTGGATATCCTTTACTATTTCACTCCTTTCGCACAATCCTTCCATTTTGCGGCAATAAAGTTTTATGTGGATTCAGGTAGGTTCATGAGTTGTTTGCAAAATCGAATTTATGGACATGAAGAGTTATAATTGAATTGGCATTCAATTTTTTATACTCTTAACTGTGAAATTTCATTTTGAAGATATTTGACTGTCAGAAACATTGACGTCTTACCAATGGTCAGAAACAAGCGGCGTATACCACAGAAATCAATTTGTGTACTATACAATAGAAAAGATGTAGAAAACTGGAACCTAATAAGAATAGTATTATACAGGGTGGGCCAATAGTGCGTGGACGGAACATTGTGGGCTTATTAAAAATGTTTAAAAAATTTGTCACTTGATCATGGTAGGGGCCCTTGAAAGCTATAACGTAAAAATATCTTCACTTACATTTTGACGTTTATACAGGGTGATCCCTATCAAACTTACATTTTTTTGAATTGAACTCCCTATATACTATTGCATATTTGGATTCCTTGGTGAATTCTAGTGTGACTTTATATATCATACATGGAACTTTAAACGAACCGTTTAGGCGCAAATCACCATTTTTGGTATAAGTAGGTATCAGAAAAAAATTTAATATCGCAGCGATTATAAAACCTAGAAGGCCGAGACTTTGCGGTATGACCAAGCATAAAATGCGACACCTTAGGTCAGGCGGCTAAATTTGAATTCTTTTTGTACTTGGAGAAATCAGTAGATTAATTAAGGAAACTTCAACCACAGATAACTTGATTTTTTCAAATGGAAATGCCTATTTTGGTTTAAAGCACCAAATGTAAAATTTGATTACTATTTGAAAAAAATCAAGTGATCTGTGATTGAAGTTTCCTTAATTTATCCTCCGATTTCTCCAAGTACAAAAAAAGGTCAAATTTTGCCGTCTGACCTAAGATGATGCATTTCATGCTTAGTCGTACCGCAAAGTCAAGGCCTTCTAAGTTTTTATAATCGCTGCGATATTCACTTTTTTTCTGATACCTGCTTATACCAAAAATGGTGATTTGCGCCTAAACGGTTTATTTAAAGTTCCATGTGTGATACATAAAGTCACACTAGAATTGACCAAGGAATCCAAATATGCAATAACATATAGGGGGTTGAATTCAAAAAAATGTAGCTTTGATATGAATCACTCTGTATAAACGTCAAAATTTAAGTGGAAACATTTTTACGTTATAGCCCTCAAGGGTCCCTACCATGGTCAAATGACAGATTTTTGAAATATTTTTTAGTAAGCCTACAATCCTCCGTCCACGCACTATTGGCCCACCCTGTATACACGATACAGTTAGTAAGACACTGATTTGTTAAGGTCCTATAGGAGCTGTTTAAAAACGTGATATATTTAATATATAATTACAGTAAATGTTAAGGTGATTTTCTGAGTTCCTACAAGAATGCCTTAAAAACGCAATCTGCTTAAGTCAGGTCAAAAATGGTACGTGCCTGTACCTCTCAGTTTGCATAACTGATGATTGCTTTATCTCAGTTATTGGTACCGTAAATTTCTTCGAAGCGCAATTTTTAACGTTCCATAAAAAAGATTATGCAAAGTTGGGCAAACGTAGAGCTTTAGGTACCGAATTTTTGAGCGGCTGTAATAAAAATTTGCGTAAAGCTTCGCATTTTTACGATATGGCACAAAAACCACAAAGCGCGGTGCTGTAAAAATCTGCCCTAAATAGTAAATGTCTGTTTAAAAAGTCAACGCAAGGCAAGTTAAAAATGACGTAAAATATCGCAATAGGGCCATAAAAAGGAACTTTAGGATTCTGCAGTTATAAAGTCAATGTTTATCTGTTGTCTACAGACAAACAAGAAGTAATAAGTGATATTGATACAGTTTTTTAATCTTTACAAAGACAGGAGAAATACACACCTACATAATGAAGAATAAAAATTATTAGAAAACATGAATGTTAAATTTCTTTAGTAGTAACAAATGAAGACACAAGTGGTTAAAGGTGTCAAGGAACATTTTTTCAGAAATGTGTATTTTTCATTCAATAAAGAACGACAGGGATAATCCTCATCCTGTCCGTAGGTCTAATCACCTTGAAGGTATTTAAAACTACCGATGCTTCTTACTTTCATCGTCACACACCCATTTGAGTGTCATGTCCTAATGAGGACTTTAAGATATTCACACCTGCCCATTGGCGGTAACATCGTTAGATGCTTTAATCTGATAATAACTGTATAGGTAGAGAAGTAGGAGATTAAATGGTAAACAGTTGGTCACTTTTATGAAAAGGGGCGCAACCTTCAAATTAATTTGTTAACAAATAAAAGTTAAAGCTAATCCAATGAAAATAAGTGTAATTCTCTCGATTTGCCCAGAACATTTTTCTTAGCTTCCTCGTAATCTAAGAATGACAACTGTGCTGAATTGCTAATACAACTTGAGAAAGTACTAAGTCTATGACACAAATTAAAGCAGGAAACAGACAAATCTAATTCAGCTGAACACAGAAAGTAATAATAATATAATCTATTATTTTTGTTTCTCGAGTCATTGATTATTATTAATTACTGTTTAGAATCAACCTCACGCTCAAAAAAACCTTTATATAAAACATGATTTATATAATATGGTTTTAAAGCTTGGAAGCGGTTCTTCACTAAATAAAGATAAATATGCAAGGTGTTGAAAACAGTTAAATAAATATGAATTTTATAGTTATTAAGTTAGTGTCTACTAAGCATTGAACATTGTGGTTAGACAAAAATCATTCGTAACACAATTTCCCTAAAGTTAACTGTTTCCAAGTTATCCAGTTCCTAAGTTTGGAAGCAATCAGGTATTATGTAAAATATACAAGCTATCGAAATAAGTTACCACTGAGGTGATCGGTCACAAGCGCGCACGGTTTGATTTTTATCCGTTTTCGAAAAGGGTGCCTCAATCGGCACCGGTCACTTGCGTGCCGGAAGAAAATTGAACTTGGTTTTTTTTTTATGGTCGGCCTCTCGCAAAGGCTGAAAGCCTATGGCGCTGTAGAAGCGCTGCGAGAGGACAAGTATCGGTTCACGTTAGATTTGAAACCCTGCAGGTTGTAGCCGTCGGGAAACAAATTTCCTGGCAGCTGATTCCACAGCGTCGAAGTTCTCCAAAAGAAGGAATGCTGGAGGAGACTAGTTCGGGGAGTAAGGACCTCGACCTGGTAAGGATGAGCTCGCAGAGCTTCTCTAGTGTTCCTAGTTCGGACGGCCTGTGGTGTTATTATCTGAGAGAGCTCACTCGAACATCCTCCGTGATAGAAGCGCTGGTCGGATCTGTGCCTTGTCGAGCAGCAGCAGTTGCTCTGGTGTATACAACTTCCTACATCGGAACAAAACTCCAAGCTTCTGGGACGCCGTTTTAGCAATACTGACGACGTGGTCATGCCAGGACATGTTATTGTTGATGTTGATTCGCAAAAGCCTGACGGAGGGTGATTCGACTATGGGGTGACCCTCCATTTCCACGGTTGGTAAGCCATCGTGAGACTTCTTTGTAAGTGTTGTTGCCTGAGTTTTTTGTACGTTGAACTGTACTTTATTTGCTAATCCCCACTCGACAATTGTTTTGATATCTGCGTTGATCTGTGAGGCATGCTGCTGTCGCCGACGTACCGTCTCCTGGGATGATAGTGGCTTGCCTGGTTCCATGCACGACACTAATGTACTGTCCTCTGCGAAGCTGTAGATTGGATTGGATGTTATTTCCAGCAGCTCGTTGATGTACAGCAGAAACAGTGTAGGGGATAGGACAGATCCCTGAGGAACACCGGCGTTTATTGAAAATACGTCTGATGAGCAGCCCTCGACTACGACAAACAGAGATCGGTCGGTGTTCCTGATGACAACGTAGGTACATTTTATTCTTGAAAATTAGTAGTTACGACCATAACCTTGTATTTCCTTGCGAAAAAATTCAAACTTACTGTGCTCCTGTAATAAGGTATACGCGTAGATGACACTTTTGATTAGACACTGAAAAAAAAATTATCTATTATTTATTATCCACGCTTTTAAAAATTGGTCATTACATATCTGTGGTGTTTATGTTTTTTTTTTCTTTTTTTTTCCCAGGAGCCGTCCGACCTTGCTGTCCCCGTCAATACTTAAGCCTTAAGGCCTATTGTATTATTGCTCCTCTCTTTTACAGTATCCACTCCAGCAATCTGGATCCCTGCATAAGTTTATGCAGTTTACCTACTGGTCCTGGTGCTGAACCGTACTCCATTGGTTCTAGCTTGGTCTTCCCAAAGAGCTGTTGTCTCTTGTGATCTAGCACTTCGCACTCACAGAGCACATGTAGGGCTGACTCAGTTCCTCTTCCACACAATCTGCAGTTGAGGTCTCCATTGTAGAGTCCCATTTTATTCAGGTGTTCCTTCAGCCCACAATGTCCTGTGAGGAGACCCGTCGTTATTTGGAGCTGATTTCTACTCAAGGAGAGCAGTGTTTCAGCTATCTTCTTGCATGGAGCTTTAATGAATGTTTTTCCATGAACACATCCTGGCAACAAGTTCCACTGCTCCTTGTGCTGATGTTTCACCCATTCTCCCACCTGGTGTCTGATTATGCTTTTAGGCACCCTCAGGGCGGGTTCTGCTCCAATGTATAGGGCAGACGAGCCTAATCTTGCTAGCTCGTCCGCCCTTTCATTGCCTCTTATACCTGAGTGTCCCGGCACCCACTCCAAAGTTACTTTGTTGTGTTCTGCCAGTCTTCCCAGTTCCTGTAAGCATTCCCAGACTAGAGCAGACGTAACTTTGGGCGCTTCTAGTGCCCTAAGTGTAGCCTGATTGTCTGTAAGTATTGCGATCCTCTTGTTTCTGTAGGATCGTTCATTATGTGTTTATGTTACTATCTATCAAATTAAATTTTATATATTTTTTAGGTTTTTAACTGTGATTATTGTGGAGAAAAGAATTGGTAATTTTCCGTCTCCTTGTATCATCTTACCTGACCAGCCATTTTACTATGTTTTTCAAGAAACTGTAGGTGGTCATCGTCGGTATACCTACGCTACTCGATCCGTCAATGAGGACTCCAAAGAATAGAAAAGCGGCTCGGACTTTTGTGAAAAGAGCATTATATTCAATATATCGAGACGGTACGGCTTGCTTTATGTGCAGACAGGAAGTGGCGTATTATTGACTATTTAAAATATCCACAAATACTTCAGGTTGCCTTGTATCTCAGACGTGCACTCTGCAGTGATGGTACCTCATTGTGTTTTTTGTTGTACATATATGCTCATGCTTTATGTTTGAAGACCTATATAAAAAACTGGTTCCGAATGGGCTTCTGTTTAGCAGCTTGGTATCCTTAAAATTTATCTATTATTTAACATATACTCTGAATTTGTGATGAGACAGGTATTGGACAACTGGAATGACGGTACAACTATTGGCGGAAGCAAAATATCCTGACGATACAACCCTAATTGCTGCTTCTCAGGAAGAACTAGTAGCTCTATTAAACATATTAGAACAACACAGTGCAGCATATCGTCTTGGTATTAACTACAAAAAGAGCAATGTTATGATCGTAGATAGAGAGCACGATAATGATCGAGAAATTAAGTCATTGAGTCATCGTGAAGCTGTCAAAGCTTTGTGTACCTCGGTCCTTTGATCGACAATTCGGGTAGCTGTGAAAATGAGATTCGAAGGCGCATTCAATAGGCACGTGTGGCCATGACAAGACTTACTAAAATATGGCGTGACCATAACATCACTAAAGCTACCAAAATGTCGCTGGTTCAGTCTCTTGTGTTCTCCATATTTTTGTATGCCTCGGAAACTTGGACTGTTAAAAAGGCAGATCGAGCTCGCATAGATGCTTTTGAAATGTGGACGTGGAGGAGAATGCTAACAGTCCCTTATACCGCCCATCAAACTAACGTTTCCATGCTGGATGAGCTCGGTAGTTGAGAGAGACTATCCTTGTGCTTAAATTTTTCGGACATATTCACAGAAGCGATAATATGGAGAAACTTGTAGTTTAGGGTCATATCCTGAGTGGGCGGCGCCGTGGCCGTTCCCCTACACGCTGGGTGGAAACGACGAAACAGTTGCAGGATATGAGTATCAAGAGCGCTACTGAACTGACAGTAAATCGTGATGCGTGCTACAGTTCTCAAAACTATTGATAATATTCATGTTGGCAATACTCCGACTCACAACATGACTCGAAAACCTAAAGAAACGTAGAAGTTTTTAAACCCATTTGTCGGATAAGTTCCATACATTTTTTTTGTTTAAATCGCTTTAAAGTTGAAAACACATAATAATAATTCTTTGATTCCAATATTTGTCGAGCAGATTTCTGGAGCTGTTAGTGGTAGGTTCTGTTTTGATTAGTTATTGTTATTGGCTGACATGCCTTCCAACTAGATAGGTACACCGAAAAACCGACCCTAGGAGCCCTAATGCCAAAACATCGGATAGAAAGCCAACAAATAAAAGATTTTTAGTAAAAAACTTTAAAATCCCAAATATTTATACCGGTTACAGTTCGGACGCCATATTATATAACCAAATCCATCAGAAATGACCAAAATAATGTCTTTCATCATCCAGCACGACTTACCCAGTAACCCTGTATAAAAAAGCATTGGAACAGCTAAAAAATCATTACCATTGAAAGCAAACAACTAAAAGCATTCATGTGTTGAACAGACAAGCACAGTTCTAGAGCATCGATGGTAAAGGCATAATGTATCGTCAATAATAAAGAAGAATAAACATTTTAGACTTTTGAGGTGAAACTGAAGATCAAGCATGTCGGAAATTTTTTATCTTCGTTCTGCGAGACTCAAACTTAAAACATCGGCCGGATTGGTAATAATCATCACCCTCACATTATTTAGGATACGGGATTTCATATTGACATAAAACCAAACAAAGATATTAGACTTTTTGAGGTAAAACTGAAGATCACGGGTGTAGGAAATTTTTTATCTTCGTTATGCGAGACTGAAACTGAAAATATCGGGCGGATTTGTCATTACCACTATCAAATTGTCAAAGTTATGGGATTTCATAATTATAGAAAGCCGAATAAAGATGTTTTTGAGGGGCAATTGAAGATCAAGGGTGGTGGTGGAGATTTTTGATCACCGTTCTGCAAGACTGAAACTTAAACTATCGGCCAGATTTGTCATCATCACCCATCATTATCCAGGATACGGCATTTCATGTTTGTAGAAAGCCGAATAAAGATTTTAGACTTTTTGAGGTAAAACTGATGATCACGAGTGTCGAAAATATTTGATCTTCGTTCTTCAAGATTGAAACTTAAAATATCGGCCAGATTTGTCATCACCACCCTCAAGTTATCGAGGATACGGGATTTCATGTTTGTAGAAAGCCGAATAAAGATTTTAGACTTTTTGAGGTAAAACTGAAGATCACGAGTGTCGAAAATATTTGATCTTCGTTCTTCAACATTGAAACTTAAAATATCGGCCGGATTTGTCATCACCACCCTCAAATTATCGAGGATACAGGATTTCATGTTTGTAGAAAGCCGAATAAAGATTTTAGACTTTTTGAGGTAAAACTGAAGATTACGAGTGTCGAAAATATTTGATCTTCGTTCTTCAAGATTGAAACTTAAAATATCGGCCAGATTTATCATCACCACCCTCAAATTAACGAGGATACGGGATTTCATGTTTGTAGAAAGCCGAATAAAGATTTTAGACTTTTTGAGGTAAAACTGAAGATCACGAGTGTCGAAAATATTTGATCTTCGTTCTTCAACATTGAAACTTAAAATATCGGCCAGATTTGTCATCACCACCCTCAAATTATCCAGGATACGGGATTTCATGTTTGTAGAAAGCCGAATAAAGATTTTAGACTTTTTGAGGTAAAACTGAAGATCACGAGTGTCGAAAATATTTGATCTTCGTTCTTCAACATTGAAACTTAAAATATCGGCCGGATTTATCATCACCACCCTCAAATTATCCAGGATACGGGATTTCATGTTTGTAGAAAGCCGAATAAAGATTTTAGACCTTTTGAGGTAAAGCTGAAGATCACGAGTGTCGAAAATATTTGATCTTCGTTCTTCAACATTGAAACTTAAAATATCGGCCGGATTTATCACCACCACCCTCAAATTATCCAGGATACGGGATTTCATGTTTGTAGAAAGCCGAATAGAGATTTTAGACTTTTTGAGGTAAAACTGAAGATCACGAGTGTCGAAAATATTTGATCTTCGTTCTTCAACATTGAAACTTAAAATATCGGCCAGATTTGTCATCACCACCCTCAAATTATCCAGGATACGGGATTTCATGTTTGTAGAAAGCCGAATAAAGATTTTAGACTTTTTGAGGTAAAACTGAAGATCACGAGTGTCGAAAATATTTGATCTTCGTTCTTCAACATTGAAACTTAAAATATCGGCCAGATTTGTCATCACCACCCTCAAATTATCCAGGATACGGGATTTCATGTTTGTAGAAAGCCGAATAAAGATTTTAGACTTTTTGAGGTAAAACTGAAGATCACGAGTGTCGAAAATATTTGATCTTCGTTCTTCAACATTGAAACTTAAAATATCGGCCAGATTTGTCATCACCACCCTCAAATTATCCAGGATACGGGATTTCATGTTTGTAGAAAGCCGAATAAGGATTTTAGACTTTTGAGATAGAACTGAAGATCACGAGTGTCGCAAATATTTTATCTTCGTTCTTCAACATTGAAACTTGAAATATCGGCCGGATTTATCATCACCACCCTCAAATTATCCAGGATACGGGATTTCATGTTTGTAGAAAGAAAGTTTGAGGTAAAACTGAAGATCACGAGTGTCGAAAATATTTGATCTTCGTTCTTCAAGATTGAAGCTTAAAATATCGGCCAGATTTGTCATCACCACCCTCAAATTATCCAGGATACGGGATTACATGTTTGTAGAAAGCCGAATAAAGATTTTAGACGTTTTGAGGTAAAACTGAAGATCACGAGTGTCGAAAATATTTGATCTTCGTTCTTCAACATTGAAACTTAAAATATCGGCCGGATTTATCATCACCACCCTCAAATTATCCAGGATACGGGATTTCATGTTTGTAGAAAGCCGAATAGAGATTTTAGACTTTTTGAGGTGACACAAGGGTGTCAGAAATCTTTGATCTTCGTTCTGTGAGACTGAAACTTAAACCATCGACTAGATTTGTAATCATCACCCTCAAATTATGCGGAATCTAATCAAACAACTGCAAAAGACTGCCACCGTAAAAAAACCGACGCTCCATTCGGCGAATTTATCATCAATATTCATAATCCCGAAAACATACTGATGACCAATTTAAGCTAATCAGTAAAAGTGAAAGTTTATTGTGCATTGTAAGGTAATTATCTCTAATCCAATTCCACTACAAAACCGGGAATGCCAAACATACCGCCCAAATCCTTTCAAAGGAGTCTAAGAAGTCAGAAAATTAAAGCGTGTCGGTAACTTTTACTTTCAAATATCTCTTAATTTTACGACCTAGCTACCATAAATTTACGATTCAAGCCTTTTGCAAAGAGTTGCATTTCGCAAAATATCATGAATATTGTATAAGGGTTGCAGACTGTTTTCTACCTGGAGAGCTTTCGCAAGACCGTAAAGGCTGTGCTAATTCCAAGGGTTGTTAAGTTTTGGCAAAGAGACACATCGCACAAAAACACTACTACTTACATTTCTTGCAAGACACCGCAGTGGTCTAGAAGGACGAAGTAGCAAAGCAATGATAATATGACTACAAATTCATGAAGTATTAATTTTTTGCAGTGCTTTGATAGATTCAGATTATAGATCTATAGAAACTTTTAAAATATAGTAGGTAGGTTTTCTACTTTTCGTAGTAGTGTATACAGGGTGTGTAATTCTTCGATATATCGCAAGGTATACCTGATAGAAGAAAATGTCAAATACAAAAGTTATTTGGTTACTTAAGACGCATATTCTAAAAATATTTTGAAATATACAGGATGTTTGGGAAAGTAGGATAGTGATCAACTTATTTTTTTTATATGGAACTATACCTTTTTTTAAATTCTTCTAGTTTTCATCACTGATCTCAATTTAACCCTAAAATATTTTTGGCATCGGTTGCGACGTTGCCAAATTATAATTTATTTTCTATTAATTTCCAGATTTGCAAGGTCGCAGGTAATACGTCTATTCCTTTTCAGTACTCTGCACTCGTACGGAGTGCACTAAAATGTGCTCAGTGAAAAACGCTATTATTTGTTCCGACAAGAAGTACTCGAATGACAATATTACATTTTATCTTACTCATTACATATTTTCATTATTTGTTACCACATTGTTTACTACGACAGTTGCATCGAATAAAACCTTGACAAGAATCAGATTCCTTTGCGGCAATTCTCCCCAAACTGAATTTTGTATTAACTGGTATATATCTGAGTAGGCCGTAGTAAAAAAAATATTTAAAAAATATAAGTCCAACTGTATTATTGATATTCATTCATTTCTTGCATATTTTTTTTTGAAACATCGTTTATTTCTGGAAATAATTATATGACAATAAACTTTAACAATTCTCTAAACAGTACCGAAGGTTCTTGCCTCGAGAATTATAAACATAAACTTATCAACAGTGCTTATTCTTTTTCTTTAACTAGATCGCTACTAGAGTCCTTAATTATATTATATACTACTTAATTAACTACATACATGCCTAGGTGTTGCTTTAAATTGCACAAGTCTTGATTCACTAAAGCCTGGAGTTCAAGTTTGCTACTTTCAAATTCAGCACGTAAAGTGAGTACAACAATGGACCTAAAACCGATCCCTGCGGTACTCCATACGAATTAGTCAATAGTTCACTCACTACCTCACCAAGCTTTACATATTGCCTTCGATCACAGAGATATGAGTTTAGTAACCTATGTACTGTGCCTCTAATGCCAATGTTATTCAGCTTTGTCAGCAGCTTATCAATACTGATAACGTCAGAAGCTTTTTTTAAATCAACAAATACCGCGACTACAAAATATTTTTCATCTACTGCTTTCGATATATAATTCACCAAATCGAATGTAGCAGCCAATGTACTGCTGTTCTTTATGAAACCATACTGATGAATATCCATTGGAACATTATTTTACTTCCCACACCGATAGGTGAGGGGAGTATTGTGATCGCGAAAATTTTCGATTTCGAGATAATACGCTTTTTGGGCATGTTATGATGTCTACATAACGAAAATCCACGTCACTCATTTCCGTCGGTCTGTCTGTCTGTCTGTCTGTCTGTCTGTCTGTCGGTCTGTCGGTCTGTCGGTCTGTCGGTCTGTCGGTCTGTCGGTCTGTCGGTCTGTCGGTCTGTCGGTCTGTCTGTCGCGTTTTTCTACCCTCGTAATCTCAGTAACCGCTGCATGGATTGTGATGAAATTTGGGCAGCGGTATGCTGTGGGGTCGTAGTAGATAATGTTCCTATAATTTTGAAAATCTGTCCATAGGCGGCGGAGTGATTAGCAAAAAAAAAAAAAATTAAATATTGCTGAAACTTCGTTTTTAGGCGTTTTAGGGGTCCCTGATCATTTTCTACTTTTTTTTTGGTGGGGGTGAAATTGGGGTGGTTGGGGGGTGGGGGGTTGTAAAATTGAAAAATTTGTTGTATTCATAATAGACTACCCACTGACCTGTGAAGGAAGACCTAGCGACATAAATAACTTTTTTAGGTCTATCCGAACATTGCCTTATGCCTATTACAGAAACTAAAGGACTTTTTTCCGATGTATACATACGAGTATTGCTTTAGATCGTTCTATATTATGTAACGACGAAACTGTTCAATTGATTTTAATGAAATTTTGACACAGTATTACTACCGTGGCAAGGATGGAAAATGCGTATGGTGTTCATAAATCGTGCCAGTGGCGGCGCAGAAACAATAAAAAAAATAAAAATATAAAAACAGCTCAAACTTCGTTTTTAAGCGTTTTAGAGGTTCCTGATCATTTACTGAGTTTTTTTGAGTAAGGGTGAAATTCGGGTGGTTGGGGGGTGGGGGGTTGAAAAACTGAAAAGTTTGCTGTATTAGTAATAGGTTGTCCGCTGACCTGTGAAGGAAGACCTAGCGACATAAATCACCTTTTTAGGCCCACCTGAACATTGCCTTGCCTATTACAGAAAGCAAAGGACTTAGAATTTTTTCTGATGTAAACATACGAGAGTATTGCGTGAGATCGTTGTAACGAGGAAACTCTTGAATTGATTTTAATGAAATTTTGAAACAGCATTACTACCATGGCGAAGATGGAAAACGCATATGGTTTTGATAAATCATGTCAGTGGCGACGCAGAAATAATAAAAACACTAAAAATATAAAAACAGCTCAAACTTCGTTTTTAAGCGTTTTAGAGGTTCCTGATCATTTTCTGCGTCTTTTTGGGTGGGGGTGAAATTGGATTATTTGGTTGCAAGGGGATTTCAGACTATAGCTTCATGCAATGGAAAAACAATAAAACGAAATCATTGTTATGTGTGGGAAGTACTGAGTCAATCAACTTGACATCATTTTTTTTCTAGTATTTCAGAAAATATACTAATAATCGAAATCGGTCTGTAACTCGGTCTGTAATTATTCGTTGATTCTTTGTCACCTGATTCAAATATAGGAACGATTTTAGTCTTTTTTAATTCTTGTGGAAATATCCCTGATGTTTATCTTCAGATATAGTTTTTTTTAAAACGCCAGTTGATGTACCAGGTTGGTACGAACCACCTTTTGCTGATAAAACAACTCCCAAAATATTACGAGGAGCTAAGCGTCCTCTGTTCACATTAGGAATTAGGTTTATTATGTTTCAATCGGCAACGGCGTAATGCACAAACGCGCATTTCGCGACTTGGCTAAATTGGGTTGATCAGGTGCCGAATCGCTCACTGTTTCGGCATCTGGCAAATCTAGTTTGGACAGATCGCGAAATGTCGGCCTCGGGCAGAATTCGGCATCTGCCTCCAACAATATAACAATACAAGTGCAGATTGGTGATAAGCCACCAACCAGCATATTGCTCATAGCAACCAGCAGCTCAATCAGATTACATGAAACAAGGGCTGTGGGTGCGTGCGTGTGTGCGTGAGGCTAGCTAGCCGCCAAGAAATGAAAATAGAACAACAATGGTTTAATAAAGATATATTTCATATATATATGAATGCAGTACATTTCTATTCTATCTATTTTTTTAAAAACAAGAACTTAACTTCAGAGGGGAGTCCAGGGAGTAGTTCTCGTGGTGCCCTTCCGAAGAGAAGGTGGTGCTCCAAAGAAAGTGTTACATGCTGCTGTTGGCACCCCAAAGAAGGCTGGCTTCTTTCGAAAGGAGTTCTGGTGGTGTCACCCCAAAGAAGTGTTCATGATGGTGGCACCCCGAAAAGGTGCAGAGCCCCTCCAAAAAAAAGGTGGCTTTGATGGTGGCACCCCGAAAAAGGGTGGTTTTCCTTGGTTACCACATAACTGCACAGACACAAAAGATTGTCTTAGAGAGACATAATTATATTAGGTATTAACTGTTTGAGTTCAGAAGTGAAAGGAATAAACCATTACATTTAATCTATAAGCTAACGTCGGCGTCGGTAGAGAGAGAGCATATCCCCCCACTCATTAGATTTTTCCCAAAATTTGTGCGCACTTGCGAAGTTTGTATAATTAATAATATTTCCAGCTGAAAGAAATAGAGATGGGAAAAGGTAGAGGTGAGAAGTAAAACAGTTATAAAAATGTACTAGTATAATGAGGAAGTAGTTGCTAAAAATGGAAGTTGTAAACTATTTGTATATGGTAGCCAAGTAAATAATATGAAAATAATTTTGAAAACGGGTGAACCGTTACACATACGATGAGTATTGCTTTAGATCGTTCTGTATTGTATAACGAGGAACTATTGAATTGATTTTGATGAAATTTTGACACAGTATTGCTACTTTTGCGAGGATGGAAAAAGCCTATGAATTTTAGAAATCCTGTCAGTGGCGGCACAGCAATAATAAAAAAAAATTAAAACAGCCCAAACTTCTTTTTTAGGCGTTTCAGGGGTTCCCGACCATTTTCTACTTTTTTGGGTGGGGATTAAAATGGGGTGGTTAGAGGTAGGGGTTGTAAACCTGAAAAAGTTTTGTATTGATGATTTGCTTTTCACAGAACTGCGAAAGAAGTACCTAGCGGCATAATACACTTTTTTAGGTCCATCCGAACATTGCGTTGCCGATTACAGAAACCAAAGTACTTTTGTTTTTAGAAATCGTGTCTGTGGCGGTGCAGCAATAATAAAAAGAAAGAAAAATATAAAAATAGCTAAAACTTCATTTTCAAGCGATTTGGGGTCATGATCGTTACGATTCATCCAGTTGAAGCTTGCAGAATAAAAACATGTGTCGTCTTAGTTCATACAAAGATGCAAAAAACTACTTACGAGAGTTTCTTTATTGGACGGTTTTTTGAGGACAGGCGGGTAATGATTTGGTTGCAAGGGGATCTCGGACTTTCATGCAATTGGAACATAATAAAATGACATCACCGTAATGTGTTGGAAGTACAGAGTCAATCAACTTGATCCCATTTTACTTCCCACACCGATAGGTGAAGGGAGTATTGTGATCGCGAAAATTTTCGATTTTGATATAATATACTTTTTGGGCGTTTTATGATGCCTACATAACGAAAATCCACGTCACTCATTTCCGTCGGTCTGTCTGTCGGCCTGTTGGCGTTTTTCTAGCCTCCTAATCTCAGTAACTGTTGCATAGATTTTGATGAAATTTGGGTAGCGATATGGTGTAGGGTTGTAGTAGGTAATGTTGCTACAATTTTGAAAATCGGTGCATGGGCGGCGGAGTAATTAGCAAAAAACGAAAAATTTTATGCCTCAAACTTCGTTTTTAGGTGTTTTAGGGATTCCTGACCATTTTCTACTTTTTTTTGGGTGGGGATGAAATTTGGGGTGGTTGTGGGGTGGGGGGTTGTAAAGCTGAAAAATTTGCTGTACTCATAATAGGCTGTCTACTGACCCGAGAGGGAAAGACCTAGCGGTATAATACACTTTTTTGGTCCATCCGAACATTGCCTTGCCGATTACAGAAACCAAGGGACTTGAACTTTCTCATGCATACAAAATACACACGAGTATTACTTTGGATCGTTTTGTATTGTGTTACGTAGAAACTTATGAATTGACTTTAATGACATTGACTAAAAATATAAAAAACACCTAAAACTTCGTTTTAGACGTTTTAGGGGTTCCTGATCATTTTAAAAAATTTTTTGGTTGGGGTGAAATTGGGGTGGTTCGGGGGTGGGAGTTTGTAAAAATTTGTTGTATTCATGATATATTGTCCATTGACCTGTGAAAGAAGCACCTAGTAGAATAAAACACTTTTTTGCGGTCGGGTGAGCGATGATTTGATTGCAGAGGCATGTAGACTATAGTTTCATGCTGTGGGAAAATAATAAAACTGATATGATCGGAATGTGTGGGAAGTACTGAGTCAATCAACATTTTTACATTTTTACATTTACATTTTTTTTAAGTTATACTGAATATAAAAATAATAATGCACAGTATCCTATTAAAAAAATATGTCCTATTGTTGCAACTTTTCAGTTGCCGAAAGAATGTTGCTAGAGCGCGGCTGGAACAATAGCTACAACTAATCATTAAAAACAGACAGAAAAGTATGTTGGTAAAAGATGCAAATGAAACTATAGCACAAAACAAATACAAATTGTGCCCATTACATTCAGTCTCAGAGTAACAACTGAACATAGAGGTAGTAAACAACTAATTCTAATAGGCCAACATCTTTTCTTACGTTGACATATTGACCAGCAGATACGGCAATCATAATTGTTTACTATCGTCTTAATTGTTTAGTATACAGAAATATTCCATTCTACGTTAAAAAAGACGGTATTTTGATGGTTCAGGAATGATTACAGCAAAATCAATAGATATGTTGACCTCTACTGCGTTACTGCATGTTTCTTCACCATAAACGCAAATTCTGTCTTTCATAAATTTTAAGAAGCTGGCAACGCCTATATAAATTTCCTGCGATTTGTTTACGGTAGACCCCGACTATCAAACGTTTGTTTTGTTTGTGCGTCTTTTATGCTTGGTCAGTAAAATCGAATTCGCTATTTGTTGGTAACTGTAGTGAAGCTTTACGGACTTGCTGTGCTATATTCGAGTGTAGTTTAACAGTTTTTCGAGATGGGACAGTGCAGAGCAGTGTTTGTAACATGGGTTGCATTGGAAGAATTTTCAGGTTAGCTGGCAATGTTTGGAGGCTGAAGTGTCAAAAGATGATGGCTTTGAGCACGTCATGCTGAAGAGGTTTGTTTACTACCTCTATGTTCAGTTGTTACTCTGACCATTCATCATGTCCGCTCTATTACCATTCAAAAAAATTTCATTGTCACCCGAGCGGCCAGGTTTGTGGTGATACGAATCACTCTTTTAAACTACCATAGGGGTTGCGTCCCAAACCCTTTTCTGTTGCACACATGTCTGGTGGCCTATTTTCCCAATACAGAGAAAGTTTCTAGTGCAAGTGTCCTAAACAGGTATGCCATGAAATGATGGTGTCGAATTGCGACTCCGTCTATCAATGCGAGATCGAACTACAGCATCCTCCCCTCGTCTGTCTGCATTGAAGAAAGACGCGCACATCCTATAGGCCAAGGCCAAGTTTTTTGTGAAATTTTTGCCTCAGGTAGTAAAAATAGCTATCAACTTTTACAGCGTTCTTCTAGACGTAATGCCTCAGAATGAATAACAATTAATTTTATAATTAATTAATTAAAATTATAAAATAAAATTAATTAAAATTTTTATAATTGATGACAATTAATTCTGTGGGTATGCTATGAACCTTGAGTAACGAAGAACATACCATATACCATTTACCATATACCTATACCTATATATAATAGGACTTTTACTTAGATAGGTAATTCATGTAAATTTTAAATACTGTACATATTCCGCATTATTATCTTCAATATCTGTTGATTGGATTACAAGGACTCGCTTCAAACTAATGCGTACCTGAGTCACGAAGGTGACTACAAATCAGTCGTCTAAATGCAAAACCCGACAAGTCACAAATCTTTCAAAATAGAGTTTTATATACCATTTTGTTCATTATTTGAAGCGCTACCATTTTCTATATTTTTCGCTTACAGAACCCGACATTAGACATGAGATATTTGGCTAAGAGCTTGGACTTAGGTGCAAACACCGACAAGTCTAAGCGGTGTTTTATTTCAAACACCGACATGTCCACAGGAGCCAATACGGACAACGGGAGCAAGTCACATGTCGATCACACGAGGTATTCTGACCGTTGTGTGTTTTTGTTTTATCCAGTCGCTGAAAATACGTTGTTGTGAATTCATGTGTTTTTCAGTTTACTGACAGAATGAGATTAATTTATGCTGTACTGATAAATTATTGATCAAAATAACCATGTTTTTTGAAAAATGCTTTGGATGCGGATTTTTGAGAGCCTACTTCAACAGAAGGTAGGTCCACATTAATGCAGAGGATCGAAGCTAATTGTGAAAATGCATTTGCTAGTTCTGAAGAATTTTGTTTGTCAGAAAATTTAGATTTTGACGTTTAAACCTTGTAACCCTTGAAATGTATCCTTTCTAATATCTAGCTTTATGTTTATAGATTATGTCGTTGAGCACAGTGTTTGATTAGATTCCTTTATATTCAGTACAATAATCCAAATTGATAAGCGTTTCATTTATTTTCATCCGATTCCACAAAAATAGCAGTCAAAACACGACATGTCACAGTTCCTAACATGCAAAATCCGACGTGTCCAAATTTAAAAGTCAGATTTTAGAAAAATCATATGTCCTATATTTTGGGGCGTTAAGACTTAACATCCTAAAACATCGTATATTATCATAATCTCGATTTAGTATTATTTTCGCTCATAATAAGACTCTGATCTGTTTTTCTTGATTTCTGTAAAATTTGTTACCGTGGACTTGTCGGGTTTTGCATTTAGACGACTGAAATAAGGTAAAAAATAAGCTTGAAACGGAAATATGCAGCTCATTAAATTAAAGAAGCAACAATTTTAATTTCTTGCTAAAATGACGGACTTGAGCCCGTTGGTTAACTAGGTGACGCTTATATCCAATCCGTAAGTCGCTGTATTTCTCAGTATCATAAAAATTAGTATTGAATTCATGGAAGTAGCTGAACAGTGTTGTAGCCACACGAAAGCATTAAAAATCATAAAGTATGTAACACACATAATATGAACTAAAAATTGTCAGTTTTTTGCACATTAAAAAACTTTTTTGAGAGAATCGAAAATAGTTGCCATTCATTAAGGTCTTAACTATCGCCTTCTGAACTATTATATATGTAGTTTGAAAATAGAGTGAGTTATGCGAGAAATTGTGAGTCCGTGTTTTACCTGGCAAATACGTACAGGGTTGGGATAAAGTATGGAACCAAGCAAATAACTTTGGAACGGAAAGAGTGATATTGCTGAAAATTTGCAGGCAAGTGTAGTGACGTCTAATGCATCGGAAGACATTATGTTAGCTATTAATGTACTTCCGGTTTAACCGGACGTACCGTCATTTTTTTTAATTTAAATGGGACACCCTGTATATTTTTGCAGATTTTAATTCATCTTTTTTTCCGAATACGTCCATAGTGGGTTTAGTATTTGTTTCTTAAGAAATTTGTCTCACAAATTCGTCCGTGGCGGTCTGCGGTGTTCCCGTTTGAGGTAATTTTTTTTGTATCTTTGTTTTTAGTCACCGTCAAACGTGTTATAGGACCCCTGTCGGGACGTAAATCATTAAAAGTTGACACACTTCTTTGTGAGTTCTCACGCGATCGCCAAAACCGACTTTGAATGACCGGCATTTTAAACACCTGAAATGATAAAGAAGCTTTATCTTTCCCGTTTTTACAGAAACTAATGCTAAACCCACTATGGACGTATTCGGAAAAAAAAGATTAATTAAAATTTGCAAAAATATACAGGGTGTCCCATTTAAATTAAAAAAGTTGACGGTACGTCCGGTTAAACCGGAAGTACATTAATAGCTAACATAATGTCTTCGGATGCATTAGACGTCACTACACTTGCCTGCAAATTTTCAGCAATATCACTCTTTCCGTTCCAAAGTTATTTGCTTGGTTCCATACTTTATCCCAACCCTGTATATGTAGTTTGAAAATAGAGTGTGTTATGCGAGAAATTGTGAGTCCGTGTTTTACATGGTAAGTCTTTGCATCAACCGAATTACAAGGCTAATACCTTTCGGTTATGATAGCAACCCTTACCAGCCTACCTACCCTTCCTTAACCCCAGAGACGTGTGTCAAGCGGGCAGTTTTGGATTTACGATCGCCATAACGCCATTTACGCTTTATTGGGCAATAAGAAGCAATATTGCGCCAGCCCTGCTAAGGGTTACACAACCATGCAGCACCCTGTTCCGGAAATTTTACAAGCGTATTGCAGCAATATTACATAAAAAGGGGTGGAAAGGGTACCAGCAAAGGTACCAGCGGACAAAAGTCAGGTACCGAGAATGTAAATTGGTACGTTCTCGGTACCCGGTTATCTTCGGTTTGTTTTGATGTGCGCGGTTTTTACAGATGTCAAGTTTACTCGTTCTGCTTGAAAAGGGTTGACTGTTGTGGTTTCAATAAGGTGGTGGCACCCATGACGATACAGTGGTAACTTCGTATCAGCAGATTGGCCATGAACTATGGGCAACATCCTGACTAGGTTTGGGAGGCGGAGTACACAGAAAAAAATACTGTTGCGTTTCCAATTAATTCTTAGTATTTGGATGTTTCTCCATCACTTTAAATATATTTACAGTTGTTTCAAATCCATGCCATTGAAGGAATTCAATCCTTATATTCGAAGTAATCACAGGTACGCCAATAAATTCAAAATAATTTTATATTCGTTATAACGATACGTATAATCCTTCTAATACCAGTATTGACATATAATGCAATCAAAACTTCCTTTTGTTTTCGAAATTTACCCTATGTTTCATTTAAGCAAAGCATACAATCTATTCAATGTACAAAAATTATTACTGCAACAGCAGTTTGTGATAATTCATCTGATAAAAATTAATTTTGTTTCAATGGCCCTTGTCGTTCGCTGAACTATAATCGGTATTCGGCGGGACTGATGTCCCGATTCAATGAAGGTAAGAATAATGAACAGGGGGATGATCGATGATCTCAGTGCTACTATCGTCGCGAACTCGTCAACATGGACGAAGTTGTACCGTTGTGTTGTTTCGGTGTTAGCCGTGTTGTGTCATCTCGTGGTTTTGCGTCTTGCATCAGCAGTTGTGTGATTTAAATTTGTCCAGTTATATATTAAATGGATGACCTACTGAGAAATTGAGACTTAGAAGAGCTAACACCCACATTTGAATGTAGGTATTTAGATTAGTCAGACAGTTATATTTCAGGAAATAATGTAACAACTGGTGCAGGCTTATGTCTAATTCTTATATCGTGCTCCTTATAACTTCATACAAAATCACACCATTAAACATCCAGACGAATCGATCAGCTGTCCTCGCAATAAAATCTGTTGGTCCAAGGAAAAGAAAGTAATTTAGAATCAATTACCAAACACAGATTCGATTCAACGACAAGCTGCGATTGAATCATTCATTGGAATCCAATGACATCTTGTAGTTGAATCAACAATACGATATAATTCGCTACCAACTATACACTTCCAGAGTTTTCACCCCCCACTCCTTGATCGGTAACCTTCCGGGATCGCAAACTGATGTGTAGATTCAGGGACCACTGTCTACTACCGCTCTAAATTTCACTTTATCCGAACTTTTTCAATTAGAAGCCTTTTTTTTGGACCAACAATTGTTCGATGTTTATCGGGCAAATATTGTTTCACTAAACGCTGGTGCCTTCTGTGCCAATAAACGTACCTACTATATTCCATTTTATATAACAAACAAGTCCTGCAGCTTGAGCATGTATATGTTACGGTTAAAGTGTTTACTTTTATAGTTAATATACTAGCTGGATAGTATACAAACATCCAAATGTCTCGTTATTTTGATGGAAAATCATATCTCTACTAAAATAGCTATGAATATTGGTTGGTTTGGTTACTATCCAGCTAGTTTATAAACTATAAAAGATATGCCGCTAAAGTATTATACCACAAAGATATCACACATATTAACCAGTTTTTCTGGTCAGTTTACAAACTATCCACATCATTTGGGTAAAGTATGCACCTAATATCTCTAGTACTACATAATATCCAACTCGGTTAGTATGTAAACTAACCAATCCTCTTTGGTTATTTTAGTTTAGAAAAACAACTTGTAATCAGAAGTAAAATTTATTCATAGATATAGCATACAATTGCTATAATTACCTAAAAATAAGTAAGACAAACGGAAATACTATTTGTGTAACAAAATATTCATATAAAATAAATCTCTAGACCCTGGGCGGCTTTAATGGCATCATAGGATCCACTCAAACGTAAAACAATCTTTCCAGATATTTTATATAAGATTACACAAGATGATTCGATTCTCTGTAAATCATAAGTATTCATTACATGATAATCAATCTTGTTATTAGTGTTAGGTCCTTGTTCAGGTATTCTTTTTATATGTTGCAGAAGTACATTATAATCACTGTCGTTCATTAATTTTGAATTTTGGGACTTTTTCTCATAACATTCTAATAGTATAACGTTTCAAACTGCTGTTGCTGATCCATTTTTGGTAACTAGATACCTGTTCTTAAACAAATTTTACAAGGCACGACAGTAAGCAATACCAACACGTCACACTTGCATTTGCCATAAATATAACCTCACTTTTCTGTTAAATTGACCAAAGAAAATTAATCAGTTTACATACTAACCAAAGAGGATTGGTTAGTTTACATACTAACCAACGAGTTGGTTATTATGTATTACTAGATATATTAGGTGCATACCTTATCCAAATGGTGTGGATAGTTTGTAAACTGACCAGAAACACTGGTTAATATGTGTGATATCTTTGTGGTATATACTTTAGCGGCATATCTTGTATAGTTTATAAACTAGCTGGCTAGTATACAAACCAATCAATATTCATAGCTATTTTAGTTGAAATATGAGTTTCCATCAAAATAACGAGACATTTGGATAGTTTGTATGCTATCCAGCTAGTATATATAAACTATCAAAGTAAACACTTTAACCGTAACATATATAATTTTTGTGGAATACAAGTTTTGGTAGTTATCGGTCAATGCCACGCTAATAACTCAATCTATTTTTTTCAGTTTCAGTTCCACAAAGTACAGGTGGAAGTATGTGATATGATAACCTAAACCTATAAGTCGTGTTCATGAATTTTAGGTGTATATACATCAATTAGCACTAAAGAAATGGTTGCCCTTGGTAGTATTAGTCATAAACTCAACAACCATATATTTTCCTTCAAAACCAATAAACACAAATCTTTATTACGCCGCCAGATATCCGTACGCTTTCATGGTTAAAGCTAAAAAAATAAATTCCCTTTTAAAAAACCTCCTACAAGTACCTGCTTTAACCCAAAGCTTTGCCCAAAGTGTAAGCAGCAAACTCTTTGCGAACCTCTTTTTATTACTTTATAACTCTTGCAGATTTTTTATGGAAAGGACTGAGGGATGTTTTTTTAGCGAACTCGTTAAGTTTATAGGCCATCCCTTTATCCCGTCATAATTTCTTTATAGCTGGGTAGGCCGCCAGGTAGAAAAAACTGTTAAAAAGAGGGCTTTCAGTGCCAGAATATAGCAAAAAATTTGTAAAAAAGTGTATGAAAGAGTTTAGTGTTGGAAATAATGATGTGGATAACCGGTTATGACTACCCTTTGATGATGACAAAAAGATTTAAGGGTTCAGTGATGTTTACAGCCAACTGCGATATTTATGGAGATTTGCAGCAACTTCATCACGCAAACTACGATTTGACTGCAAGAAAAAAAGGGTATAGGAATAGGTGTAACAATCGAAAAAGCAGTATGCATCCCTTACGTAATACATAATATTGTTAATAAGTGTTATATAGGACTGTTAATGGAATACAAATAAACAAAAATAAAAATAATGTGTTAGTAGTATCCGAAGAAAGGGCTGTAAATAGTGCAAGGTGATTATTATGAACATCTCTCTGTTATATTAGAGCAATCAGTGAGCCAATAATTGGAAATAAACATTAGAATCCAAAAAGACAAAAAAGGTTTACCCGAGGGTTTACCATTATCTGGAAAATCCGTACTAGGACATAGGAAAATAAGCAAATGAACTAAGATGTTAGCAAGGATGTTATTATAAAGCTAGGCTAGTCCTCACTGTGAATCGTGGATATATCCTTACAGTACGGAGTAAAAGTGAGTTACAAGTAGAAATGAAATACCTGAGGAAGGTTAAAGGTGTTATTAGAAGAGACAAGATTAGAAATAGCGTGGAGAGTTGGAGGTGCCATTGCAAATATTCATAGAAGAGCGGTAGTTAGGATGCTGGTGGCCAAGTTTACGTAATACATATAAGTTGGATCACTCTCCATCGGCACTTTGAAGAACTCACATGATAGCGATGCCGCGGCCGCACGCGCCAGTTAGTTTTGGCGTTGGTTTTGGCTCTACAAGGTGACCTAATAAAAAAAGGACGCCGGCAATATCTCAGTAACCGTTAATCATAGAACTTCGGGCAAAAAATATTATTAAGTAAATTGGCTAAGAGAAATCGCTGGAAATTATTTTCAAGTTTCGCAAGGAGCCGCTAGGAGGCGTAACTGTTACTGTCAATCAGAAAAACGGCTTTTTCTCAAAAATTATGCAAGTAAAGTTATATTATAAATTCTATCATGATGTAGACAGGACAATTCTCGATTTTTTTTGTTAACAGTTTTTTGCTCTATCTTGTAAGATGTAGTGGTGGGGGAATGGCAAAGAAGTTTTTATTTAAATGGCCATAACTTTGGTACAAGTTAACAGAATTAAACAAGCTAGGTCTCGTTTGAAAGAGCTGTTCTTAGCTAATAATCTGTTATATAAAAATTGTCCAAGTTTATCTTGGCTTAGTAACTACAGGGCGGTATTTGACATAATAACAATGATTACGCATTATTACGAAAATTTTAAATGGTATGCTATATTTTTTTTAACGTAGGTATATAGAGGTCAAAATTCTTGAAAAGTCATCAAAGGATTCAACGTCTTAGCTACTTTCAAACCAGAGATATCAGTAAAACAAGTATTCTGACAAGTGTGCTGTGAGTTTCAGAAACAATTGCCGCTCTATAGGGATATAGCCTCCGCATAATCGTTTTAGTAATCATTTTATAGATAACACTCAAGTAAAAACACTACAAATCTTATTTTGACTTTCCGAAACAGCCACCAGGTGGCGTAGTAGGCGCCAATAAGTGCTGTAGCCAATTTTGTGTTCAATTTTCATAATAATGGAACTTTTAAGAGACGCAATCAAAAACGAATTACAGTATAAAATCGATTATTATTTTTATCATTATTAAACATCAATTTGAGCTGATCACAAGGTATTATATGAATTCGATAATAAAGATAGTAAGAAAAAATCAATGTGAATAGATCTCAAAAATTAAGGCCAATTAACAGCAACATAAAGCAAAATAGCGTGGTATAACAACAATTTTAATAGATAAAATACATACCCCTAAATCACATGTGTATAGCATATCTATTTTCAGTGTTGCTCTAGATGCTCTAAACTGGCAGGTTCATCTACGCTAAAACGGATGCATAAGTGCATCTAAAACGATAGACGCCATCGAACACTGGCGACACTGCCAATAGGTATGGTATGCGCATGTGAATTACGTTTGTGTATCATTTGTTTGTTATCTTTGTTATTATGCCACTTATTTTGCTTTATTTTGCTGTTAATTGGTCTTAATTTTTGAGATCCATTCACATTGATTTTTTTTCTTAGTATATTTGCTTGTTGAGTTCATATAACACTTTGTGATCAGCTCAAATTGACTTTTAATAATGATTAAACTAATAATCAATTTTATACTGTAATCTATTTTTGTTTGTTCCTTTTAGAAGTTCCATTATCATGAAAATTGAATATAACACTTATTGGCGCCTACTACGCCACCTGGTGGCTGTTTCGGAAAATCAAAATAAGATTTGTAGTGTTCTTACTTGAGTATTATCTATAAAATGATTACTAAAACGATTAGACGGAGGCTATATCCCTATCGGGCGGCAATTGTTTCTCAAACTCACAGCACACTTGTCAGAATACTTGTTTTACTGATATTTCCGGTTTGAAAATAGCTAGGAGATTGAATCTTTCGCTGACTTTTTAAGAATTTTGTCCTCTATATACCTACGTTAAAAGGATATAGCATACCATTTCAAATTTTCGTAATAATGCGTAATAATTGTTATTATGTCAAATACCGCCCTGTAGCTACGAAGTCAAGATAAACTTGGACAATTTTTATACAGCAGATTATTAATCAAGAACAGCTCTTTCAAAGGAGACCTAGCTTGTTTAATTCTGTTAACTTATACCAAAGTTATGGCCATTTAAATAAAAGCTTCTTTGACATTCCCCCACCACTACACCTTACAAGATAGATAAAAAAACTGTTAACAAAAAAAAATCGAGAACTGTCCTGTCTACATGATGATAGACACCTTTACTTGTATATTTTTTGAGAAAAAACTGTTTTTCTGATTGACAGTAACAGTTACGCCCCCTAGCGGCTACTTGCGGAACTTGAAAATAATTTCCAGCGATTTACTTGATAATATTTTTTGCTCCAATTTCTATGATTAAGGGTGCATTTATAGTGCTGTAACGTAAGAGGTAAGGTAAGAGGTATGAAAATAAACCTGTGGAATCAGATGAGAGTGGTTATAGTCGTAACGTTTCTTCTTACGTTACGACTATAAACACTCTCATCTGATTCCATAGGTTTATTTTCTTACGTCTTACGTTACCTCTTACCTTACCGCACTATAAATGCTACTTAACGGTTACTGAGATATTGCCGGCGTCCATTCTTATTAGGCAACCTGTACTATGGGATCGGGTGGCTTCGTAAATATGCCAGCGTAGTAGTCACGTGGTAGGCGGTAGCCACTTTGTGGTAGGTTTCTATCTCCTCTCAAGTTACAAAGTATCCGCGATACTAGATCTAGATACTACAACCATAACCAAACTGCACTGTCAACATTTTTATATTTGACGTCAACTTCGAAGATTTATAATGGATCCTCCACCATTGATTCTAAAAGACAAGAGTAATGCAAATACAGCGCCGATCTTGCGAAAATCTTTCCAGGAAGCTCTTGCAGAACCATGCTTTCGCGAAGACGTAGCTAGGAATATTTTGCAAAATAAAGTGGACGATGGATCAGATCTTATGCATACCGCTGTTGACGTCTTGGAGGTAAAAATCGTTAAATTCCATAATTATAATCATTGTCTTGTTAGAGAGTTATGCCCAGGGTCATAAGGAAAGACTGTAACATCTCAAAATTCCGAATATTAGACGTTTCTTTCAATTTTTAGTTGAGTTATGGAAGTAACCACCGACGCGAAGTTAGTAGTTAGTAAGTACATAAAGGTTGTATGGGCAACTTACACGAATGTAAATATATAAAAAATATTCACAAAAATTGTCTGATGAAAGTGGACTGTAATAATTAAAGGTTGAAAACGCTTACCGCTATCTCTCGCCACAAATTTGGGTCCAAAATTGCTATGCAACCAATGGCAACAAGGGAACAAAGGAAGGGTAAAAAATACAAAATAATAAGGATTATACCTACCACCTGTTGAACAATCCCGCACTATAGCGACGCGTATATGAAATTGAACTATATAGTCAAATATTTGATTTATAGCCGAAGATTCTGTGCCGTTCGACTTCCGATGTCTGACTCTGACTCGTGACCTCTATCAAAACCGAAGAATTGTTATATCCTTTCAGAGGTGCGACATTGCCAGACTTTTAGGTACAAAATTTCTCCAAAAATAAAACATTATTAACGCTTAAAAAAGCCAAAACAAAGTTCGATGTCTTCCATTTATTGGAATGGCATAGCAGCGGCTGATGCATGAGAGCCTCGGAGCTACGTAACCCCTAAAGGGCCCCACAGACATCGTTCTTTTTCATCAGTTTTGCACGACGTGCCAACCGATCACACTCATTTCGGTCCGTGTGTGCCGAAAAACCGTCGTGTTGACCGTCGTTCCGAAAAATCTGTCCGAGCTTGATTTTACCCGTCGATTTCGAACGCCATCGTGCAACTCGGTATATGTGTGGCCGTTCATCGTGCAATCACGACGGGATTTTGCAGTGTCGTTCTGGTTGCCTTCGAGTAAGCGTATCTAGGGCTAGCGACACCTATCAAAAATGTGCGGTACACGGCAAAATAGCAAAAAATTTATGATGGAATTCATACACAATCATGTATAGGAGTTTTCCGTGTCTCTGGAAAGTCAAATCCGCTGAGTATACAGGCAGAGACAAGAAAAATAAGGCCTAGCTGTCAGTTCATGAGGGGAAATACTTTGTCTCATCCAAGTATCCTGTTTTTTCATTAGAGGTGCTACTGAATTAAGTAATTCTAAGTACGGTTCTTCACCCATCCTCAAATAATTGTACCAATCCCCTGGTTCCAGACGCAATTCTTCTAATAGGTTTATATGGGAGAATTGGCCTCTTTTTAAAAGCCACTATTTCACCCATTTAGAACGTTTTTTCTTGCTGTATTTCACTTTAATAGCTAAAGCCGCCGCCAATGCTAGTATTATCCATGTTACCGGACCAAAAATTTGCGAGAAACTGAAAGAAAACCGAACAGTGTGTGGAGGTATCGTTCCATCGGTTTAACCGACCTTGGTTGGCACGTCGTGCAAACCTGATGAAAAAGAACGATGTCTGTGGGGCCCTTAATATCAACAATGAATATTTTTTTATACAGGATGTCCCACGACGATTAAGACAAGCAATATATCGGAACTGGGCAGTAGTAGCGAATTACAATTTTGGGGATTTAAATATAGTAACTCTTCTTATTAGTGTGTCACCCAATGAGGTGTTTGTTTTTGGTCACGTGACGTCCGATTCAAAATTTTTTAGAGGACACCCTGTATATTTGTGACTTTTTGTACTCCTCCCGATAAAACAACAAACTAACACACTTGGTACCACTACGATTGGTTATAACATGTACATACAGTTAAATTACTTTGGTAGTGTTTCATAGTGGTAGTGGTACAGTCCTTTAAGTACCTGTAGCTCTTGAATTAATCACTTTAGACCCCAAGTGTGCTAGTTTGTTGGAATTGTTTATCGGGAGGAACACAAAAAGTCACAAATATACAGGGTGTCCCATTAAAATTTTTGAATGGGACGTCACGTGACCAAAACAGATACTCTATTGGGTGGCACAATAATAAGAAAAGATACTATATTTGCTCTAATTTACCCCCTAAAAGTATAATTCGCTCTGACTGCCCAGTTCCTATTATATTGCTTATCGTGGGACAGCCTGTATATTCTAACAAATCAATCCAAGAATTATTCTGGAAAATCCCTATAAATTATTATTTATCCAACATCCAACAGCAAAGGACTCCATAAGTTTCCAGCGCATGATTAAATAAGCACAAGCTAAAAAAAATATTGGCCACGAATCTATACATAGTTTTAAGGCAGTTAAATTATATCCAATATTCGGTCTTTTTTAGATATATGGAGATTACCAAGATGCAGGTGAAGTATTTCAAAGAGCTGAAATTGATATTATGGAGCAACAAGGAAAATATATTATCGAGAAAAGCCGAATTGATGCAAATTATGTATTACAAGGAGTAAAACTGAAACACTGTGAGCTATTCAAGGCCCTAAAATCAGACCTGAGGAGGCAGTTCAACTTATTGAGTCTGTCTGACTTACAGCCAGATGCGCTGCTGAGACATTTACGTAAGGAATTTTTTGAAGCTTTGAAAAGGAAGTTGATCTGTTGCATAAACTATAAACATCCAGGGACATTAAATTAGAATTAAGAGTTAATAATAAAAAAAAACTAAATCTGGGGTCCGAAATTGCTTACATTGAATGGATTTGCAAAGCCCTTTGTATCCTAAACTAAGGCCCGATTTTATCAACATGCGCAATTTAACAAAGACTTTGACCAATCAGAGCAGCCCTTTCAAGAACATGCATCTGTCAAAGTACTCTGAAAATTATTGATTTCTTTTGAAATTGACTTCAAAAAGCTCAAAAATGACATACTTTATATACAATCTACCATTGTGAATCATCTAGTATCTTTTCCAGTCTGATTTTTCACCTTAAATGGGTGAAAAATTGCATCGTCTTGTTTGATCAAATGTTTAGCAATTGCTAATCTCAACCAATCAGATTCCAGATTCCATTTCCATTTGATCGCTGGTTTCATGCTGTATCAGATGATATGATGACAAGAAATTCACTCATTGCATTATTTGGATAAAACAATTTACTATCGATAATAATTATAAATACATGCAATATATCTTTATTTTATAGTAAAAGGGGTAAACATAGCACTTTGTTACATTTCAAAAGTTAAAGAAACTATTTAACTGTTAGGCAAGCTATTTTCCAAGCGTACATGTGCATTACTGGTTGCCTATACAGAACGGCAAACCTCATTATTTAGCTGCCTATAACCTTATATTTTATGTCATAAATGCTGCATCTTTAGATCCTCTGTGAATTTTTATATAAGATGGTCTATAACAAACATGCATCCAGTAAATGAAAAATTGATTCTTCATAAAAGTATGTACATAAGTAGTTGGTGTGATTGATACTAGGTACTTTTATGATTCTGTCACAAATTATCGCAGTTTGTAATTAGTAATTATAGAATAATTATAATGTAAACATGAAAAATGTGGCATTAATTTGCAAATTAATCGCTTTGTTCTGATATTCTGCTGATTTTGATCCATGAATTCTAAAATATTTTTGACAAAAGTGTCATCCAGCTTTGACGTTCTGTTTTCAATATTGATAAAATACTATTGGATGATATGATGATAGTTATTAACATAACCCTCAATACTCAATAGAAAGCTTTTGCTAAATAACATCCAATAGAAAAGCTTTGTCAAAGTCTTTGTTGAATATGCGTGTTGGTAAAATCGGGCCTAAGAATTGGAAACAAATTCATATGAACTTATGGTCGTTCTTCTTGGATGTAAGTCAGTTCAATTATAATCACAGACTTTTCACAACATTTAGGGTCTTACTCATAGTCCATACTTAAAGGTCCCTAAGCAAGATTTGGTGTTCCTACAAGCTACTTGAGGGTCTCTTACGTAAGGCTCTCTTGAGTAATACTCAAGTAACGAAATGTCAGCATGACATGTCAACAAGACAATTCACTGCAGTCAGGACGATTTTACTTCCCACACCGATAGATGAGGGGCGTATTGTGATCGCGAAAATTTTCGATTTTGAGATAATACGCTTTTATGATGTCTACATAACGAAAATCCACGTCACTCATTTCCGTCGGTCTGTCTGTCTGTCGGTCTGTCGGTCTGTCGGTCTGTCGGTCTGTCGGTCTGTCGGTCTGTCGGTCTGTCGGTCTGTCGGTCTGTCGGTCTGTCGGTCTGTCGGTCTGTCGGTCTGTCGGTCTGTCGGTCTGTCGGTCTGTCGGTCTGTCGGTCTGTCGGTCTGTCGGTCTGTCGGTCTGTCGGTCTGTCGGTCTGTCGGTCTGTCGGTCTGTCGGTCTGTCGGTCTGTCGGTCTGTCGGACTGTCGGTCTTTCGATCTGTCGGTCTGTCGGTCTGTCGGTCGGTCGGTCTGTCGGTCTGTCTGTTGGCGTTTTTCTACCCTCGTAATCTCAGTAACCGCTACATGGATTGTGATGAAATTTGGGCAGTGATATGCCGTGGTATTGTAGTAGGTAATGTTCGAAATAAATAAATAAATAAAAAAATAAATAAAATAAATAAATAAATATACGAAACAGACTATATAAAATGGTTTCTTAGAAGTCTTCGACAAGGATTCGAGAATACTTTAAATGATCGTTGATAAACAATTTTAAATTATGTAATATTTCATTGGTATACTATAGCACTATAGCAACAGACTCGATATTTTCTGATATATCCTCGATTGTAAAATTCTATCTAAAAGTTATAATGCAACGTTATGGCTGCTATGATTTTTAGAAGAAAGTTACTTTGAATATTGTTACTTTTTTGCAGGAATTACAGTTTCCAAGATACATTGCTTTGATCCCAGCGTATTTCTTAATCCTAGTTTCAATAATAATGCTGCTTAAAGCTGTCTTACAATAATGAACGAGAAATTGGAGATTAATAACTCTTACAATTATTATTAATTATGAATCATTTTCATCGTGTGTAAAATTCATTTTTTCCAGATTTTTTCTACAATTACGATATGGTTTGTGAAAGCTGTTTGAACAATATGCATAAGAAAGAAGTAATATATCGAGCCTCACAAAAGAAACGCCTTGAAATAAAAAAGCAGCGGAAGCAACCTCTAATATCTGACACCTCAGATGAAATATTCTTTGGTATACGTTTCCCGAAACCAAAAGAGCCAAATCCCTCAAAGATTAAAGTAGTACCAAGATGTATTGAATTTCGAGATTATGAAGTAGATAAGAAATATAAGGTTTGAGCTATCATTAAGTTTGTAATTGTAATGAACATTAATTTGCAGGTGTACGTAAAAACTATTAGTACATAGTACATGAGTACTTCTATTAACGATCGGAATTCGTTTCGTTTAATTTTGCCTCCCAGACAGTTTTGTGCGCCACTTAAGCAGAATCTATTTTACAGAAATTGAATCATTCAACATACTTCTATACTTTCTCTTTGACATCGTATTTAATATTTTCAGAGAACTGTAAGAATAGTAAACACAAGCCCTACATTGCAGTCTATCACTGTAAGCCAGTTTCCAAAATTCAAATGTTTTCAAGTGGACCTGGAACTAAACTCAAAACTTGCAGCTGGCATGAGCGTTATAGCAACAATAAAATATTCACCAACAGTTTACAGAAATATAACTGACAAAGTTGTCTTCAAAAACAACCACGGTAAGGATAACTCATCTTAGTTCACTCCCCGAAAAAATATACATTCTTTAAGATTCCTGTTAGTGAAATATTCTGATACTTTTGCAAAACATGAAAATGGAGTTACACCCATTGACGTCTTACCACCATAGACCAGGCAAGCAATTCATAGATCACTGATTTGTTGTTTTCACACAAGTCTGTGGCGCGAAACAGGAAAATTTATTCACAAATTAATAAACATGGTGTCCAGTTAGTGCGTAATTCTTCGATATCTCGCAAGGTATACCTGATAGAAGAAAATGTCAAATACAAAAGTCATTTGGTTACTTAAGGCGCATATTTCAAAATTATTTTGAAATATACAGGGTGTTGCGGGAAAGTAGGATAGTGATCAACTTGATTTTTTCATATGAAACGTTGCCAAGTTATCATTTATTTTCTATTAATTTCCGGATTTGCAAAGTCGCAAGTGACTCAAGTAATACGTCCAAATTGATATATCCTATCCTTTAACTTTTCTCAATAATATTATACAGCGAGTTACTTGAATATTAAGTGGATATTATTTTGGATGTTACCAGCAATTTGTATCTACAGGGTGTTTTTGGCAGAATTTTAAATTACGGCAACTTGAAGGTCATTTTACTTTATTTTTTTAAATGTAACACACTGTATTTTTTATTTTAAATCGAAATACCTACTAATACCCTATCTCGCCTTGTAATATTTTTTTCGCGTTTGCGACGTTGCCAAGTTATAAATTATTTTTCCAAATTTTTAAACAAATATCCCCGATTTTAGTTTATTTTAAATAGAATCCTCTACTTGTTTTTATTGCTATGAATTAATTGCGCATGTCGACTTTAGTAAGATCTCACAATTTCAAAATTTTGTTTCTATTAATCACCGAGATACGGCAACACCGCTTTTTCAGTAAACAGTACCGGAACGCTAAAATATTTCCAAAACTGCCACAGCTGGAACGGTAAATGCAACACTTGGAGGTTTTTGAACATACAGAATTGAAAAACGCTAACTTCAGTGTTGTCAGATTTACCACTTTTACGTTAGACTTCATAAATAAGGCATTCCAATTCAAAATTATGACGTAAAATTGATAAATCTGACAACACTGATGTTAGCCTTTTTTAAATTCTGTATGTGCAGAAACCCCAAACTATTGAATTTCACCTCTCCAGCTGTGGCAGTTTTAGAAATATTTAAGCGTTCCGGTATCGTTTACCGAAAAAGCGGAGTTGCCGTATTTCAGTAATTAATAGAAACAAAATTTTGGAATTGTGAGATCTTACTAAATTCGACATGCGCAATTCATGCAATGAAAATAAGTAAAGGATTCTATTTAAAATAAATTAAAATTGGGGATATTTGTTTATAAATTTGGAAAAGTAATTTATAACTTGGCAACGTCGGAAACGCGAAAAAAAATACAAGGTGAGATAGGGCGTTAGTGGATATTTCGATTCAAAATAAAAAATACAGCGTGTTACATTTAAAAAACAAAGTAAAATGACCTTCAAGTTGCCGTAATTTAAAATTCTGCCAAAATCACCCTGTAGATACAAATTGCTGGTAACATCCAAAATAATATCCACTTAATATTCTAGTAACTCGCTGTATAATACTATTGAGAAAAGTTGAAAGACTACATCAATTTGAACGTATTACTTGCGACCTTGCAAATCCGGAAACTAATAGAAAATAAATTATAACCAATCTGTGGCAAGAAGAATGGAGCAGTAGTCCTAGCAAATTACACGAAATTCTCTCGAATGTTACCACAAAGTTAACTCTCCCTGTAAATAGAAGAGAACAAATTGTTATGTCACGACTACGAGTAGGACACACTCTAGCTACACATAAGCATATATTCGAACAAACTGAAGGTCCAGTCTGTCCAGCATGTAACGAACGGGTAACAGTGACCCACATCCTTATGGACTGCACGTTTTATTTGAACGAGAGAATATCCAACCACCTGTCCAGCGACATCAAAGAAGTACTTCTGCTACAACCCAAAAATGTGGTGAAATTTATCAAGGACATTAATTTATTTTTTAAAATTTAATCAGTATAAATACCTATGTATGAATTGTACCGTCTTCACCGCTAATAACCCTGCGTGGTTGATGCGGTTTCTTGTTTAAATAAAAAAAAAATTATAACTTGGCAAAGTCGCAACCGATCCCAAAAATATTTTAGGGTCGAATAGAGATCAATGATGGACACTAGAAGAATATAAGAAAAAGTTATAGTTCTATATAAAAAAATCAAGTTGATCACCATCCTACTTTCCCGCAACACCCTGTATATTTCAAAATATTTTAGAATATGCGTCTTAAGTAACCAAATAGCTTTTGTATTCGACATTTTCTTCAGGTATACCTTGCGATATATCGAAGAATTACACACTAACTGGACCAGTTCCAATATGCCCTGCAGCATGTTCAAGGCCGTTTCCATACCTACAAGTTCCCGGCTCATGTGGGTCAAATTTGTGGTAGTGGAAACGTGCTATGCTATTACCCTTATTAGTCTTATTATGTACTTACAGGAGAGGAGGAGGCTGTGACAATAACTACATTCAGAGAAAGTGCTCAGCTAACTATGTTTGTGTTCAAAAATGATCAGTATGTTGATTTTCCTTCAAGTTTCTCGTTCTGTGAAAAGCGAAGAGCAGCTCTGAATTACACGATAGACTGTGGAAGCTGCCTAGTGTCTCAGTTTGTGCTTGCTTCTTTGTTGATACAGAACAATTGCAGTGATGCTAAGTTTTTTATAATTACTGAAGATGAATGGCTTTTCCAAGATATAGAGGTAGGTCATGCTTTTATGTGACTTTCTATAGAACTGATCATAGGACCATGTGCTCTCCCTAGGAGGAAAAATAAATCAACTACTAGTACTATAGGCCTTTACGGAAACAGTGTTCAATCAGTATCAACTGTTCAAGGATTAGTATGTAGTTTCATCTTGTTTTGTTTCCAAACGGATGGATCAGTTGATCGCTGAAAAGCGACAGCACACACGCCAGAAACAGTGAACATCTAAAAAACTAAAATCGTTATCTGACTTCCTATATGTGCGAAAACTCGTATCGTGTATAGCCTGAGGGTGCCAATGTCAAATCCGGTCGTTGTTTTGAGTTGGAGGCTCAGGTAAAAAAAAACAAAAATTTTCGGATCATCATAGATCTTCAGGTTCACCCTAAAAATCTAAAATCGTTATCTGACTTCCTGTATGGGCGAAAACTCGTATCGTGTATAGCTTGAGGGTGCCAATGTCAAATCCGGCCGTTGTTTTGAGGTGGAGGTTCAGGAAGAGTAAATCAAACATTTTCGGATCACCACAGATCTTCAGGTTCACCCTAACAATCTAAAATCGTTATCTGATTTCCTATATGGGCGAAAACTCGTATCGTGTATAGCTTGAGGGTGCCAATGTCAATTCCGGCCGTTGTTTTGAGGTGGAGGTTCAGGAAAAGTAAATCAAACATTTTCGGATCACCACAGATCTTCAGGTTCACCCTAACAATCTAAAATCGTTATCTGATTTCCTATATGGGCGAAAACTCGTATCGTGTATAGCTTGAGGGTGCCAATGTCAAATCCGGCCGTTGTTTTAAGTTGGAGGCTCAGGTGAAGTAAATCAAAAATTTTCGGATCACCATAGATCTTCAGGTTCACCCTAAAAATCTAAAAATCGTTATCTGACTTCCTATATGGGCAAAAACTCGTATCGTGTATAGCTTGAGGGTGCCAATGTCAAATCCGGCCGTTGTTTTTTAAGTTGGAGGCTCAGGTGAAGTAAATCAAAAATTTTCGGATCACCATAGATCTTCAGGTTCACCCTAAAAATCTAAAATCGTTATCTGACTTCCTATATGGGCAAAAACTCGTATCGTGTATAGCTTGAGGGTGCCAATGTCAAATCCGGCCGTTGTTTTGAGTTGGAGACTCAGGTAAAGTAAATCAAAAATTTTCGGATCAACATAGATCTTCAGGTTCACTCTAAAAATCTAAAATCGTTATCTGACTTCCTATATGGGCGAAAACTCATATCATGTATAGCTTGAGGGTGCCAATATCAAATCCGGCCGTTGTTTTGAGTTGGAGACTCAGGTGAAGTAAATCAAAAATTTTCGGGTCACCATAGATCTTCAGGTTCACCCTAAAAATCTAAAATCGTTATCTGACATCCTATATGGGCGAAAACTCGTATCGTGTATAGCTTGAGGGTGCCAATGTCAAATCCGGCCGTTGTTTTGAGTTAGAGGCTCAGGTGAAGTAAATCAAAAATTTTCGGGTCACCATAGATCTTCAGTTTCACCCTAAAAATCTAAAATCGTTATCTGACTTCCTATATGGGCGAAAACTCGTATCGTGTATAGCTTGAGGGTGCCAATGTCAAATTCGGCCGTTGTTTTGAGTTGGAGGCTCAGGTGAAGTAAATCAAAAATTTTCGGATCACCATAGATCTTCAGGTTCACCCTAAAAATGTAAAATCGTTATCTGACTTCCTATATGGGCGAAAACTCGTATCGTGTATAGCTTGAGGGTGCCAATGTCAAATCCGGCCGTTGTTTTGAGTTGGAGGCTCAGGTAAGGTAAATCAAAAATTTTCGGATTATCATAGATCTTCAGGTTCACCCTAAAAATCTAAAATCGTTATCTGACTTCCTATATGGGCGAAAACTCGTATCGTGTATAGCTTGAGGGTGCCAATGTCAAATTCGGCCGTTGTTTTGAGTTGGAGGCTCAGGTGAAGTAAATCAAAAATTTTCGGATCATCATAGATCTTCAGGTTCACTCTAAAAATCTAAAATCGTTATCTGACTTCCTATATGGGCGAAAACTCGTATCGTGTATAGCTTGAGAGGGTGCCACTGTCAAATCCGGCCGTTGTTTTGAGTTGGAGGCTCAGGTGAAGTAAATCAAAAATTTTCGGATCATCATAGATCTTCAGGTTCACCCTAAAAATCTAAAATCGTTATCTGACTTCCTATATGGGCGAAAACTCGTATCGTGTATAGCTTGAGAGGGTGCCACTGTCAAATCCGGCCGTTGTTTTGAGTTGGAGGCTCAGGTGAAGTAAATCAAAAATTTTCGGATCATCATAGATCTTCAGGTTCACCCTAAAAATCTAAAATCGTTATCTGACTTCCTATATGGGCGAAAACTCGTATCGTGTATAGCTTGAGAGGGTGCCACTGTCAAATCCGGCCGTTGTTTTGAGTTGGAGGCTCAGGTGAAGTAAATCAAAAATTTTCGGATCATCATAGATCTTCAGGTTCACTCTAAAAATCTAAAATCGTTATCTGACTTCCTATATGGGCGAAAACTCGTATCGTGTATAGCTTGAGAGGGTGCCAATGTCAAATTCGGCCGTTGTTTTGAGTTGGAGGCTCAGGTGAAGTAAATCAAAAATTTTCGGATCATCATAGATCTTCAGGTTCACTCTAAAAATCTAAAATCGTTATCTGACTTCCTATATGGGCGAAAACTCGTATCGTGTACAGCTTGAGAGGGTGCCACTGTCAAATCCGGCCGTTGTTTTGAGTTGGAGGCTCAGGTGAAGTAAATCAAAAATTTTCGGATCATCATAGATCTTCAGGTTCACCCTAAAAATCTAAAATCGTTATCTGACTTCCTATATGGGCGAAAACTCGTATCGTGTATAGCTTGAGGGTGCCAATATCAAATCCGGCTTTGGTTTTGAGTTGGAGGCTCAGGTAAAGTAAATCAAAAATTTTCGGATCATCATAGATCTTCAGGTTCACCCTAAAAATCTAAAATCGTTATCTGACCTCCTATATCGGCGAAAACTCGTATCGTGTATAGTTTGAGGGTGCCAATGTGAAATCCGGCCGTTGTTTTGAGTTGGAAGCTCAGGTAAAGTAAATCAAAAATTTTCGGATCATCATAGATCTTCAGGTTCACCCTAAAAATCTAAAATCGTTATCTGACTTCCTGTATGGGCGAAAACTCGTATCGTGTATAGTTTGAGGGTGCCAATATCAAATCCGGCCTTGGTTTTAAGTTGGAGGCTCAGGTAAAGTAAATCAAAAATTTTCGGATCATCATAGATCTTCAGGTTCACCCTAAAAATCTAAAATCGTTATCTGACCTCCTATATCGGCGAAAACTCGTATCGTGTATAGTTTGAGGGTGCCAATATCAAATCCGGCCTTGTTTTTAAGTTGGAGGCTCAGGTAAAGTAAATCAAAAATTTTCGGATCATCATAGATCTTCAGGTTCACCCTAAAAATCTAAAATCGTTATCGGACTTCCTATATGGGCGAAAACTCGTATCGTGACCTACTAGTTACGGCAATGTACTAGAAATTACCAATTTCCAAAATTAAAAAGTTTGAAATGAAAAAAAAATACTAGCGATTGTTGTAGGCAGTATTCAAATAAAATTTCAGTTTTAATGATATGTGTGAAATTCAATTTTTTTTCTGGCATCTACTTATACCGAAAATGGTGATTTACACCTAAACGGTTCACTTTAAGTCCCATGTCTGATATGTAAAGTCATACTAGCATTCACCAAGAAATCTGAATATGCAATAATATACAGGGTGTTCTATTCAAAAAACATAACTTTGATACATTTCTGGTTTTGGCGGCAGCCTGGATAACATAAAAATATTTTTAAAATGTAACCCTAATGCGTCCCTATCCATCCGAAATTATTATTCTTCCCCTTCCTTCCATCAAACACTTTAACCATAATGCTCCGTGTCGGATAACGTGAATAACCCGGTATAGCAAAATATGTTTGTGTAAATTATTTAAATTTATTTTTTGGTTTTAGACATAAAAAGGGTAAAAAATAAATTTATTAGGGGATTTAATACAATTTTTCAACACGTACCTACATTTTTTATCGTCTAAAGTAGTATATTTAGCGAGAACTTCTCCGTTTTTTCCTACCACGGCATGATTATTACGCAATAATTAGATTGGGTGTCCCTCAGGAAGTTTTTTTGGACATTCAAATAAAGCTAATCAGAAACATCCACATTGATTGAGTTTTTCAAAGTAATTCAGTAAATGCCAAGGAGTCACTCATTCAAGCTGTTAGGAGTCAACATTACAGAAAATCTGATCTGGCACGATCACGTCGCGACAATATCAACAGCTGCTGGTAAAAAGCTTGATGGGTACCTATTTAGAGCCAGATAGTATTTCTCACCATGTAACCTCCTCACGCTATATAAAGCCCAGATAAGGCCTTGCCTGGAGTATTGCTCTTATGTCTGGGGAGCTGTCACCCCTACTACCCTATCTATACTAGATGCCGTCCAGAGGAGGGCAATTCGACTAATTGACGATCCGGCCTTAACGCGCCACCTTCAGTCACTTTCTCACCGGCGTGTTGTTGGTGAACTCTCACTCTTCTACCGATATTCCAACGGAATCTGCTCCTATGAGCTATCCTCTATCGTTCCGCCGCTCACTGCTCCTATCTGATGTACCCGTGCGACCGCTGCATCTCATCCTAAGACGGTCGTTCTTCATACATCAAGAACTGGGCAGTACAACCGCACATTTATTCCCAGGGTGTCTAAGGCTTGGAATGGACTACCAGAAGATGCATCTATTGGGCCTGCGGGTATTGGCCCATTCAAATCTCGCGTTAACAAACTTCCCCTAACATAACCCTTTCACAGCAGCCGCGGTACTCTGGTATCTAGGCTCTGCCTGCGCGGTCTGCTCATTTATAAAAAAAAATATAGTGAAATATTTGCTCTATAAAAGAATTAAGTATCCTTGTTTACGCATAATTATTTGGTATACCTTAGAGTAGTTCTAAATTTATTCTATCATGTCGTTGGTGAAGCTTAATAATCAATAAATCATTTTTAGCATCTCACCGATGATCTAGAGCTATGCGTAGGCCCCTTCTGGATATACCCTACACATTTTCAAATACGAAAAAATGGAATTGTCGAAATCAATTTATTATATCAACCAACAACACCAGGAGTCCATCTAGAGAGACTCTTCATAATCTGCGATAATAATTCGGTTCAAGGCGTTGAGATTATTGGTGATTCTTATGAGTTCTCGTCGAGTATTCTGAAAGTCAATGTAAGTATGCATGTCGTGTACCGAGAATGTAACTTAAAGTTAAAAGGACTAAAGGTTGTCGCTTATTTGCCGGTCTCAGCATGGCCCCATACCTTCCTACATTATGTAGCAGTGACAGATTCAAAATGTCTGTAAGAAATAGTTCTGATGAACAACAACACTAGTGGCTATAACCTATTGCCAGGAGAAATAAATTAAAACAAAAAAACTTTTATTAAAAGGTTCTAAAAAAAGAGAACAAATGTTCCTTTAGAGTGTTAACTATCAACTTATAGCCCCATTATACACAATTTATATGATCATAAAAGCTTGTCGTGAGGTTTACGTAAGTACCTATAAGAATTCAATCAAACTGAAATTTTAACACAATTAAACTTAGCAGACCAAGTTAGTCAATTGAATAGGTACTAGTTAATTTACACAAGTAAATCGCGCGACAAGCTTTTATGATCATATAAATTGTGTATAATGGATAAGTTGACAGTTAACACTCTAAAGGAACATTTTATTTTCTTTTTTAGAACCTTTTAATAGAAGCTTTTTTAAAAAGTTTTTTTGTTTTAATTTATTTTAACTTTTTAGTTATTAACTTGCATTTATATCAAATAAAATTTTTATTTATTTTCGGCAAGCCCTTTTATTTGATACCCATATTGCATAAGTGCATTAAAAATAACTATTTCGCCATCTTGGATGGTCCACCATAGTTGATTTAGAATGACATCACATTATTTTTCGAGTCACTCTCAACAAGCCCTTTCACTGTGCAAAGACTCTCTTCTCTCGGGTCGTAAACAAGGTTCATGCAGTGATAAAACAACTCACCCACTTTTGAATAGTATATTTTCCCCAAACTCTTACAACAAAACACATCATTGTATTATATCTAAAAATACATATTATTTGCCATCATTTGAACGACAGTTTCTAAGTTAGAATTTGCGCTATTTTGATATCCACTCATTTTCGTAGATTTCCTTTTATTAAGCATCATGAAAACCTTAAACTAAACCAAACATATAGACCTACTCTAAGCATAACCTTAAGACTGTGTTGGTGATAAGAGTCCACTAACAACACGAGTTTATCCCTATTACTTTCCCAAAGTCAGTCCAGCACCCCAAATCTTCCTTTACAACTTATTATTGGAAAATCCTTACCGCGGATCTTCTTTACCACTTACGTCGCTGTCACAGTCATACACACCGGCTGTCCGGTCTACCCTTCGTGGTTGCTCGGTGCACCAGCGGTTCGTTAGCTACCCCCTAACCTCATGTCGATATCGTCACCGTCGTCGATACAACCTGGTGATGACCACTGCGTAGGTTGGATAAAGAAACTCGTACAGTTCGATCCAGAATCTCCTGTGACTGCTGCCAGATTCTTGCTCACACCGCAAGCCTCTAGTTGAGCGGCAAATGCAAAAACTCTCTTCTCTCAGGCCGTCAGGTTCATGTAGTGATAAAAGAACTTGTCGGCTTTGAGTAGTACCTATATTTTCCCCAAACTCTCACAACAAAATTCATCGTTTGACTGAAAATGACAACAGTGGGTCTATTGTCAGTGATGACATTCCTCTCATTAGATTGTCATTCCCCTTAACATTTACTGGGCGTTCTCATATCAATATGGATACCCATATTGTAGAAATGCATTAAATAACTATTCCACTATTGGATCTAGAACGACGTCATACAGCTTTTCGTGCATTGTCATCCAAACTAAACGTGTATACAAAATTTCAGCTCAATCGGTTGAAGATATCTGCTTCAAAATTGAGTTGCAAGATTCCATCCGAACAAGCGTACATACATTGCAAGTTAAATACCTAAATGCTTTTAAAAATAGCAAAATGTGGATCAACCTCGTTAATCAAACGAGCGAAATTCTATTTTAAGTTCAAAGAAAGAGCGACTTTTTTTCTTTCAAAATATGAGGAAAAGTGGCATTTCACTTGCAAGAGCAATACCGAAGGAAAAAAGACAACAGTTGGTTTTGGACGTCAAAAACTTCTAATAAAAATGAATGATCACATGATAAGTTTCGGAAATTGTGCTATAAAAACGCTTATTTCTACAGAAAACATAATTTGGTTATTCTTGTAGGTTGATAATGATATAGACATTGGTCGAAAGGACCATTATTGTATATTTTTGGGACACGTCGAGGAAACAGCTAGGAAAACCCTGCAATTTACCATACTTAACAAAAGGTTAGAAATGGATTATTTCATAAATAAATGTTTCACATTTACGTGCAGATAAGAAAACGTTATGCTGATCAGTTACAACTTGGTAAATATTGCCACACCGAGATCTACAAGGGTAAAAACCATCACTGCGAATTCTATCTATACTGTCTTTAGTCCGATTGGGCAAAGAAACACTTGGTACGGATTCCACTATTTATTTTCACTAACTATGTACATTATGGCTAGCCTAATACTTAACAGTCTAATTTATCTAAAGTCACTACACTAATTCATATTTATCCTTCACTCACTAATTTATGTCACAGTTAATTTATTTCACGCGCGCCACTGGTACGTCGCGGACTACTGCACTGCACTGATTGTTGACTCTACCTGTCCGGCCGTTCGATGCGCCTATCTATTTATATATCGTAAGGAACCCCGGCTCTAGAAAGATCTCGGCGTCCAGACAATTCCGTCCACTTCCCGTCGCGCTCGAGCGACTCCTCCGCGTTCTCGGCCGATTTTCTGGAAAGACAGGGCCGGACTGGCACAATACGATTTGTTGCCCCAGGATCTGTAATATGGAAATTATATGAAACTGCACGCATACGTGCGCAAATTGAACTGTCTGGAAATTATTTGCGCGTCAGTGCGATCTAAATTCGCTCAAATGTTTTACACATTATGAAAACAGAATTAACAAACTAAAAGCAGAACAAAGTGTTTAATCAAACTGACATTTGAAAACTCTTAAACTTAGCAAAGTTTTTTTTTATGATCGGCCTCCCGCAAAGGCTGAAAACCTAGGTTGTAGCCATCGGGAAACAAATTCCCCGGCAGCTGATTCCACAGCGTCGAAGTTCTCCAAAAGAAGGAATGCTGGAGGAGACTAGTTCGGGGAGTAAGGACCCCGACCTGGTAAGGATGAGCTCGCAGAGCTTCTCTAGTGTTCCTAGTTCGGACGGCTTGTGGTGTTATTATCTGAGAGAGCTCACTCGAACATCTTCCGTGATAGAACCTGTAAAACAGGGATAGGTCAGCCACCCTCCTTCGATGTTCCAGGCTGTGGAGGTCCTTTGTGAGGTTAGGCGTATTGATTAGTCTAATCGCGCTTTTCTGGATAGTGTCCAGAAGCTTTAGAGAGTGCTTTGGAGCGCATCCCCACACATGGGAGCAATACTCCGGCGATGGTCTGATCTGTGCCTTGTAGAGCAGCAGCAGTTGCTCTGGTGTATACAACTTCCTACAGCGGAACAAAACTCCAAGCTTCTGGGATGCCGTTTTAGCAATACTGACGACGTGGTCGTGCCAGGACATGTTATTGTTGATGTTGATTCCCAAAAGCTTGACGGAAGGTGATTCGACTATGGGGTGACCCTCCATTTCCACGGTTGGTAAGCCATCGTGAGACGTAAGTGTTGCTGCCTGAATTTTTTGTACGTTGAACTGTACTTTATTTGCTAATCCCCACTCGACAATTGTTTTGATATCTGCGAGGCATGCTGCTGTCGCCGACGTACCGTCTCCTGGGATGATAGCGGCCTGCCTGGTTCCATGCACGACACTAGTGTACTGTCATCTGCGAAGCTGTAGATTGGATTGGATGTTATTTCCAACAGCTCGTTGATGTACAGCAGAAACAGTGTAGGGGATAGGACTGATAATTAAATCGGTAAATAGGTTTATTTACTCAACTAAATCGCACGGCAAGCTTTTATGATCACATTAAGCGTATAATGGGGCTATAAGTTAAGGGGCCTGGATACACACATTTATACATACGTGTTTGCCATGTAAAACACGGACTCACAATTTCTCGCATAACTCACTCTATTTTCAAACTACATATACAGGGTTATTCACGTTATTCGACACGGAGCATTATGGCTAAAGTATTTGATAAAAAAGAAAATAATAATTTCGGATGGATAGAGACCCATAAAGGCTACATTTTAAAAATATTTTCATGTTATACAGGGTGTCCCAAAAGCACGAAATGTATCAAAGTTATGTTTTTTTAAATGGAATACCCCATATATTATTGCATATTCAGATTCCTTGGTGAATTTTAGTGTGACTTTATGTATCATACATGGTACCTAAAGCGAACTCTTAGGGTGTAAATCACCATTTTCGGTATAAGTAGATATCAGGAAAAAATTGAATATCGCAGAGATTACAAAATATGGAAGGCTGTGACTTTGCCGTATTACTAAGCATAAAATGCATCAGCTTTGATGAGACTGTTAAATTTAAATTACGTTTATGCTTGGAGAAATCGGTCGATGAATTAAGGAAACTTCGATCAGCGATAACTTGATTTTTTCAAATGGGAATGCCCAATTTTTTTTATACGGTTAAACGTAGAATTTGATAAGCTTTCTAGCGATATAAGGTTGTGAATACCAATCTCTCGTAGTTTTCATTTAATTTTAAATTTTCAAACAAATCGGCGATTTTCAATTTTCCTACCTATAAGCAACATAGCAGGCCATGAAATATAAACAAAAACCTGTTCAGGTAGAAGAAAACAACTAACTTAGCTGAAAAATACACACTAACTAGACTAAAGGGACAAGATTATAAAAATTCCTTACAACAAATCAACTCTCCCAGAAACAACTGCGATAACATCTCTAAGGTCAAAGAGAAGCTGGAGTATGGCAGTAATAAATATTTTTACTGTCTACTGGCTACCGCAATTTACTAGAGGTTAAAAATTTCCAAGGCAATCAAAAACCCTCATATGAAACAGAAACAACCAGCGACTGTTGCTCCAGCACGCAACTATCAATCATATGTAATGGTGTAAAAAAGTACTTAATTTGCGTCGAAGTCGATACCTCTGACTGGAGCCCTTCTATTTTTCAATATCTATTAGCAATATTGCAAAAAAGGAATACTGACAAATCAGATTTAAATTTTCTGCCATTTAAGTTATGTTTTATAATTTGAACAAATTTTAATTCATTATTCTTTTTCTGCGACCTTGCTAATAGGTACTGAAGGGTTTTCAGAACTCCAGTCAGTGGTACTTTTGACTTGAGTTTTGACAGAATTGCATACTTTTCTATATCATTAAATGTGAAATTTTATTATGAAAATAATAAACTGCTTACAACATCCTCTCGTAGTTTTTACTTTAGTTCAAAATTTTTAATGGTTTTGGAAATTGCCAATCTCTAGTACATTGCAGTAGCTAGTAGGCCGTGAAAAAATCCATTTCTGCCATACTCCAGCTTCTCTTTGACCAAAGATATGTTACCGCCGTTGTTTCTGGTTGGACTTTGTTTGTTGTGAGTAATTTTTATAATCTTGTCCCTTTAGTCTAGTTCGTGTACATTTTTCAGCTAAGTTAGTTGTTTTCTTCTACCTGAACAGGTTTTTGTTTATATTTCATGGCCTGCTACGTTGGTTATAGGTAGGCAAATTGAAAAATGCCGATTTGTTTGAAAATTTAAAATTAAATGAAAACTACCAGAGATTGGTATGCACAACCTGATATCATTGGAAAGGTTATCAAATTCTACTTTTAACCGTATAAAAAAAATTAGGCATTCCCATTTGAAAAAATCAAGTTATCGCTGATCGAAGTTTCCTTAATTCATCGACCGATTTCTCCAAGCATAAACGTAATTTAAATTTGACAGTCTCATCAAAGCTGGCGCATTTTATGCTTAGTAATACGGCAAAGTCAAGGCCTTCCAAATTTTATAATCTCTGCGATATTCAATTTTTTCCTGATATCTGCTTATACCGAAAATGGTGATTTACACCTAAACGGTTCGCTTTAAGTCCCATGTATGATACATAAAGTCGCAACAGAATTCATCAAGGAATCTGAATATGCAATAATATACGGGCTGTTCCATTTAAAAAAACATAACTTTGATACATTTCGTGCTTTTGGGACACCCTGTATAACATGAAAATATTTTTAAAATATAGCCTTTATGGGTCTCTATCCATCCCGAATTATTATTTTATTTTTTATCAAATACTTTAGCCATAATGCTCCGTGTCGAATAACGTGAATAACCCTGTATAATATTTCAGAAGGCGATAGTTAAGACCTTAATGAATGACAACTATTTTCGATTTTCTCAAAAAAGTTTTTTTATGTGCAAAAAAACTCGCAATGCAGAATCATACATTCTATAAATGTCTGTAATTTAACAACCAAACACGACATCAAAAAAAGGCTAAATAGTTGCACAAGCCCAAGCTTTCTTCTTTAATTTGCTCTTTGAGTCATTACTGTAAGTTTAATGGTAACGTCAGGAACTTGGAAATGCGAAATTCAGCTTTATGGTGACCTTTGGACCTTATCTTTGGACCTTTTGACCTTACCTTTGGATTTTTGGACTTATCTCCCCTCACCTTAGACACACGCACTAGAAAAGAGAACAGGCGGCCACGCCTCCTCGCTAACACGGGATTACGTCTTTTCTTGGATTCTCAATTTCGCGCGCTATACCCTAGACCCTTAATAGTTGAAATTTTAAAAGTAATAAGTAAATAGAAACTTTTTACTTCCCACACCGATAGGTGTGTTAGTTTGAGGCCTCAGACCAAACGTCGAAATAATTGTTTTATTCCACTACTAAACTAAGAACCCAAAAACCTAAACGAATGTTGATGTCTAGTTAACTATAAACGTTTCTGTATATCATATGTCTTAGTACATGGCCGACTTTACTCACTAGGCCGGAGCATTGAAATATGGCAACACTGGATATCGGGCCGAGCTTTTGTTTGTTGTTAAGTCATTAGTGTAATCTTCCAGAGTGAAAAATAAGATTGGAAGGTGATTTTTAATGTGTTTCTAATTATTTACCTGGACAAACGAAACTATAAAGATAAAAAGATGCCTGCAAAGTGTGTAGTACCAGGTTGCAATAGCAATTGTGCTTCCAAACAAGGACATACCAACATAACCTTCCAGAGTAACAACGAAGAGTGGAAGGTGATTTTTAATGTGTTTCTAATTATTTACCTGCACAAACGAAACTATAAAGATAAAAAGATCCCTGCAAAGTGTGTAGTACCAGGTTACACTAGCAATTAGTGCTTCCAATGAAGGACATAAACAGAAGTGGGTGAAAGGTATTCCTCATAAGGGCTGGTTATATTTATAAGAATAAAGACAATAATTTACAAACATTTCAAAGGATAAGACCTATTTTAGAGCACAATGTGGTACCTAAAATGTTTTCTGGACCTCCCAAATATCACAGAAAAATACAGTTAATAGAACTCATCTGGGCATGGCCTGGGGCATACCTACGAAAGGATTTGATAGTGAAAGGGAAATCAAGACCAGCAAGAATGGCTTCACAGTGACTTAATAGTGAATTTTTCTAGCTCAACTGACATTTTACAAAGTCAATTGAGTGTTCATTTAAGTGGAAGTGGAAGTGGCAGCAGGAAACAGGTTGCGTTTATTTTTATTTTGTAGTGTCTGACTATGATGAACCAGACATCAGATGTAAGTGGTATTAGTAGTAGTAGTTCTAAAAGGTATTTTTCTTAATTTATTAACCCAGATGAACTCTAATACATATAAAATGTAATAATTATTCTGAAACTATAGGCCCACTATTTGACAGCTAAGCCACGTTTCCACATCTAAGGCTCCGGCCTAGTGTAGAGTCGGCCATTCTTAGTACCTTAACGTATTATGTTAGTGGATCTGTTGAAGGGTGTGTGACTGATTAAATAATGAGTTCTTAACTGAACATGGTATTTCATTTCATAATAATTTTAATTGTAGTAATGTGATACTGCAACTGGGCTGGAGATTTCGTAACAAAGAGCAGAACAATGTGAAGGACATCAAAAGAAGTTGGATAGTAGTTGATCAAAAACATGAGGACTGGCATTTATTACCATATGGCTCTACCGATTTTGAATTTGACATTGTTGTGGATGCCGAAGAAGCTGGATATCATTCTATATTCTTCGAGTATTTAAACATTTTAGTATAAGTATTCTACAATAATACTAATATTTTTCTTTCATTAGTGCTATAAAAGCGCGTTTTTTAGTCTTTTAAACTGTTACACAACTTTTTGATGATGCTCTTCGTCTTAGGGCCGGTTGTACAAATGCGGGTTTATCACGAGCTTTGTTAAGCCTAAGCTTAGCTAAGCTCAGGCTTAAAGTCGACACCCGTTGTACAATCGTCGGCTTAGTTAAACCTGGTTGATAATGAAATTCACTACAGTTGGCATCAATGAAGCAATACGTACTGACATAATGATCTGAAATATACCCTAGACCCTTAATTCGTCAATTTATTGCAGCATATTTGTCCTGGACGTGCCGCTAAATAGTTTAGTGGAGGATGTTGAAATGATTGCCTTTGAAAGAAGCGGTCCTGTGAGAAGAACATTTGCTCAAGTAAATGCTTTCTACAATGTAAACTTTAGCAGCTATGAATAATTTCAAATAATTTCAGTGTGAGGATATACTAGTGTCGGAAACTGAGATAGCTTGTTATGTAGACATTGAGCAAGAAATAGTAGAAAAAAGGTAAGAAGTTTGAGGCTAACCTTTACGCCCACATTTCAACTTATTCGACTGTAATTCGGATGTACTACCTTAATATTATTAATTAATAGTTCTTTACGAACTTAGCAAAGTTAGTGTTCAATAGCTAGTATTCATACATACACATACACTAACAAGCGTCGTTAAAATTATTAATTAGATAGGAAAACTTTGTCACTAATTGTAATTAATCAAATCGTTACATAATGAATCATGATAATATTATTATAATAGTGCCGACGAAAATGATCTCACCTTTCTATCTTTGAAACAATTTACCAAATATAATTGTGTCACATTTATCAGCGACTGTATCACTGTCTAGCATAAAAACGACACCTGTCTCTCAACCTACCCCTTGGATGGGAGTCTTTTTTACAGGAGTCGTCCGACCATCTTGATCCGTCAAAATTCAGGGTCTATCTATGTATCCATTTTTATCATTTAGAAGTAACCAATGACCGATATAATGAAACAAAACTGTGTTGGATTCGCCTTGAAAAATTACTTGTTAACCTAACCGTTTGAGGATAGTTTGAGTAATAGGTGTTGCTTTTAAACCAGAAAGTGGTAAACATGGTACCATTTTGTTTGATGAAAACCTCCATCGAAGCCCTAGGTGCTCCTTTTGGGCAATAGACCCTTCATTCTATTCTAAATTTTCCCTGCTAGGAGTGGATTTAGCAACTTGCGTAACTTTTATTCCACAACCTGGTCAAAATTTCACGTGACGCTTTGGTTTCATTCAAAAGGTTGTTTTGTTTGCTTTGAGAAGTAGTTGAGAAGTCATAATTACACTTAACTTTTATTACATCTTCATTTGAAAACTTTTTTACAGTTGATGAAAAAATCAACACCCATTTATTTTAGGACATCGTAGTTAGTCTTTTCTACCGTAGTCAAGAATTTTAACTGAGCACTCTTTTTTAGCTGCGCTTGTGATCTTTGTGAAGATCCATGGCATCCTAGCTTGTCTATTGTACCTCAGTTTTTGAATTTTGGGATACTGCCTACCGGATTGAATGTAGAAAAAGAGTTTTACGTACAAAATTTGAGAAACGAACAGGTAGCTTGGAAAATATTCGAAATTAGGTACAACATTGACCGAGTACCATACTCGGAAGTTTTACGGCAGGTCAATTGCGAATTTAACTGTGGCCAGTTTACTAAGATGTGGCAGAATGCAAAGATTATGTACAGAATTGTAGATAAAGTAGGTAGATAATTCTGGATTGATAAGTTATCTATTTATCCAATGTGGGTGTAGCGTGTAAAGTTTTCGGTCATGTGCATAAGAACAATCGCAGTGACCTAGATACAGTTTTATTATACTTATGTGGAGAAGGATATACAGGGTTGGGATAAAGTATGGAACCAAGCAAATATCTTTGAAACGGAAAGGGTGATATTGCTGAAAATTTGCATGTAAATGTAGTGACGCATAATGCATCTGAAGACATTACGCTAGCTATTAATGTACTTCCGGTTAGACCGGAACTTTTTTAATTTAAATAGGACACCCTGTATATTTTTGCAGATTTTAATACATCTTTTTTTCCGAATAAGTCCATAGTAGGTTTAGTATTTGTTTCTGTAAAAATGGGAAAGATAAAGCTTTTTTATTCACTGAAACGTTGATTTTATATGATGTGTTACAATAAGAAAATTTAAAATGAATTATCAAGGAATTATCTCAGACGTTCAAAATGCCCGCGTTTACTTCCTGACAATATGCAAGTCTCTTGACAAATTGCCGAGTTACCTTGTCGAATCAATTCACGTCAGGATCAGGACGTCAGGAGGTAAATGGCCGGCATTTTAAACATATGTGTTGGAAATCGTGAAGTTGGCGGAAAACCTTAACAACCGTCATTGTGTTTGACATAAACGTCTGACATTATTGATAGAAGTATTTTTTATATTAGTACAACTGTAAGGCTGATTTGGCCACTAAACTTGTGTACAATGTACAAATAGAAGTGTTAAACTTTGGACGAAGGAGCATTTTTTCTTCTGGGACAACTACTCACAATACAGTCCACTCACAAGAAAGGAAGACACACTCCTAAAGCTGGTTCGGCAAACACGCAAACGCAAAACACTTAACATTTCTGGTCGAAATTCGAGCCGGATTGTGGATCTGGAGGATCTATGGAAACTAGGCGAACTCACAAGAGCACTAGGGACTACACACATATCACAGGTGGGACACAGGACACAGGTAACACAGGCGGGAAGAAGACACACCGGTAAGCAGAGCATTTTTTCATACACATTGTTGAGGTTCAGAAGGGCAACAATAGTGCAGGAGTGCTACAAGTGTTGTTGACAGTTGATTCAGTGAATATTTCTGAGATTTTCTATATTTTTGGACCTTTCAAAATGGACTCGCAAAATACTAACATTGTTAATACCTCTGTAGATTTAATTGAACAAAAACGTGCACTTGTTAACAAAAGAGCCAGGGCTAAGTCTTCCATAACAAGGATAGAAAATTTTCTTAATGATGATGAGCGTTTTTCAGATATTAATGAATATAAAGTGAGAGAGCAATACCTTATTCAGGCATTTGATAAATATTGCACCATTCAAACGGAGCTGGAAGACTTAGACGAGTGCTTTGAAAGTGACAGGGAGGCTATTGAAATGCAATATTTTAGTGTATTAGCTAAATTAAAAAGTAGGATAGGAACTCAAGATCAAAATAACTCAAATTCACGACAAAGTACATCTAACAGTGATGAGAGCTTGCAACATCCTGCTACCCCACAAATATCTACATTTAAAGTAAATCTACCCAATTTAAATCTTCCAAATTTCTCTGGTAAATTTGAGGAATGGCATTCATTTATCGATTTATTCTCAGCTCTAATAGACAATGATACAACACTGTCACCTGTACAGAAGTTTGTGTACCTGAAGTCCTCACTCTCGGGCGAACCTCTCAAATTAATAAACGAGATGCAATTAACCAATGCTAATTACGCAATGGCGCTTAATACTCTCAGGGAACGATACGGAAATCGTATGTACGTTATCAATGCACATTTGAACAATCTTTTCGAAACAGATTATGTAACTGGTAGGGATGGAAAACAACTCAGGGCATATTTGACTCAAATAAAACAAAACGTTAACTCTCTAAAACTTTTAGGGTTACCGGTAGAACAGTGGGATATTATACTCATATATTTTTTCCTCAGAAAAGTAGATATGCACACCAGACAGGCTTATGAATTGGATAGAGCGGACAAAAGTCAGCTTCCGACGCTTGACGGATTTTTAAAGTTCTTAGAAAAACGATGCATTGCCTCAGAAAGCATGAATCCACTAGATACTAAGTCTCATAACAGAACACGCTTAAATACCCCACGCACACACTCTAACACTCATTCTAGGACAACACATGTTTCAACAATATCAAAAACAACCATGTTTTGTTTAATATGAAGAAGCTTTATCTTTCCCGTTTTTCCAGAAACTAATACCCAAACCACTATGGACGTATTCGGAAGAAAAAGATGTATTAAAATCTGCAAAAATATACAGGGTATCCCATTTAAATTAAAAAAGTTGAGGGTACGTCCGGTTAAACCGGAAGTACATTAATAGCTAACATAATGTTTTCGGATGCACTATACGTCGCTACACTTGCGCGTAAATTTTCAGCAATATCATTCTTTCCGTTCCAAAGTTATTTGCTTGGTTCCATACTTTATCCCAACCCTGTATAGTATGGCCTAGAGTTAGCGGTATGGTATGGTATGATTTCTAAGATACAGGATGTTAATTTTTTTTAAATAACTTTTTTTTAAATAATTCTATCATCTTCTAACCGATTCTGTTGAAATTCAGTAGCGTTGTTTTTAGTAGTAAGGGGGTGATTTTGCCCTAACTAGACAAAAAAATCATGTCCAGTGGCGTTAGAGGTGGCAATTTAATAACAATTATAAGCGGAAAAATGTACGCCACTGACACAAATATGAAAAAATTCCACTACATCCTTTAAGATAGTGAAACCATAGGCAAAACACGTCGAAGTTCAAAAACGAACCGCATATCGTCAGGAACTAATGCGCCAACGAGTAAATCACGTGTGGAGAAACCTCATTCATTGAAAGAAAGAGCTTCAATGGCGTCTCGGCTGCATCTGAAGTACTCTTCTATATAATCTTATATAATCTTATCTCTTGCCATGAATAGGTTTTCTTTTCACTTAGATACAGACCGACAACTTTCCACTTTACCCTCGTATCTTGAATTCAACATACTTGTTTCATTATGTGTTTCCATCTTTTCAGTCTCCAGGAAACTGGGTTTCCATTCTGACGCTAGCAAGTCTCAGAAATGGCAGAATAGATACCATTGAAGGAGTATGCATAGTAACTTACGAAATAATCGATTACGATATAGTAATCACAGCAGGAAATCCTTCAAATCCAATTTTATGTCCATTGAAATTGATGTATGTCGACATTCCTATTGAGATGAAATTTACTATTGAGAACAGGAGTCCGATAACTGGTAACAGTATTTTTTTCCTGGTATACATATTCAGTAATCAGTTTTTATTTCAAGGTTGTTTCTGTCTGGCAAAACCTTATGGATTGGACAGTCACAAAATTTCATTGAAACTGACTCCTCAATCGGCCATATTGAAACCTTACGAAATCGTTGAGGTAACAGCTGTCTTACAGTCTTCAGAAGTAGGTATGCAAAATAAGGTGAAACATTCGAATAGGGACTGCAGTACCAAGTCTCAATGTAGCGAATTTAAATTAGGAGTAATCAGAGTTTATTATATTTTGTGTTGCTTGTCACAACTCCGTGTCACATGTATAGTGCAAAAATAACTTAGGAAGTTATCGTATCGTTGAAAACTCAAGCTAGTTATCTTGACACTTATAAGTTTGTTCTGCAACGGTTGCACGTCGATCCTTCATTATAGTCTAAGATCCGAATATAAAACAACCTTCACCGAACTGGTTAATAGATGAAAAGCATTTTATATTAAATTTAATATGGTAAAAAACATATCGCGAGCGGGTTGGCTGAAAAATTTCAGTCCAGGACATGATTAATTAAATATTGAAAAATTATTTTTTTTTAAACATTTCACTGGTTTGGTTAATAGACAAATCACATACCAATCGAAAGTATGAAGCACATAGAATACGCAAACGTTAGGTTGGCTACGTTTTTCTCGTCCCAACTATAGGGTAGGCAGGTATAAACAAGTAAATCAATAATAGTAATTTGCACCGGTGTGGCTAATGCATGAAACTTATATCAAAATAAAGATAATTTTATTGCAAACACGTCGATATAGGGTTGTCTGCAAAAAATCAGTCTGGAATTCCGGTTGTCGAATTTTAAAGATCAAAATATTGCTGCCAGTGAATACGTGCGCCAGAGAGGTCCGAGCGAACTATCCCACGATACATATACACTGAATACTATCCCGTGTATTAACAAAGGATGCAGCATAGCAGCTGCGTGTAGCTCGGCCATTGAATGAAAGAGAGTGCACATGTCACGTGTCCGTGAAATTGAAATGATTTATTTCAATGAAATATAATCAAAAATGTATAAATTTATGAATCTTTCATGTCATTATTTCACAATTAAAAAAAATTAAAAGATGTATTTACTAAGATAGTTTTAAAGGTTAAATTATTATGCACTTACCGTATTCTCACCAAGAAAGTTATTAAACTCTTCATTATATTTTTTACCCAAAGCAGCCACTTTTTTGTAGCACGTGGTATGATAACCTACAAAATCGAGTGATGCATTGGTTAACTCAACGCCACTGTATTCAAATTTTTCTTTTTACGAAAATTTAATTTCAACGAAAGTTTTTTATACGTTTCAACGTTAAAATCAAGAACATCATCGTCCGAATTGCATAGAAAACACTTTTTAGCCATTTTTTATCACAATTTAATGTTTATAAATAACAACAATCAGTATAGTAGTAGTAGCACGCTTTTTCAATTCAGAAGAATAAGGCAATGGCAAACTGTTCCAATACAATGATGCACAGCATTTACGAGTGTATCGCTATCCTTTTCAATTTCACGGACACATGACATGCGCACTTTGTTAATACACGGGATAGTTCGCTCGGACCTCTCTGGCGCACGTATTCACTGGCAGCAATATTTTGATCTTTAAAATTCGACAACCGGAATTCGGACAGACTGATTTTTTGCAGACAAACCTATATCGACGTGTTTGCAATAAAATTATCTTTATTTTGATATAAGTTTCATGCATTAACCACACCGGTGCAAATTACTATTATTGATTTACCTGTTTATACCTGCCTGGAACGGGAAAAACGTACCCAACCTAACGTTTGCATATTCTATGGGCTTCATACTTTCGATTGGTATGTGATTTGTATATTAACCAAACCAGTGAAATGTTTAAAAAAAATTAATTTTTCAATATTTAATTAATCATATTCTGGACTGAAATTTTTCAGCCAACCCACTCGCGATATGTTTCTTAACATATTAAATTTAATGTAAAATGCTTTTCATCCATTAACCAGTTCGGTGAAGGTCGGCTTATATTCGGATCTTCTACTACTAACATTGTGCGTTGCATATGAATCTGAATAGAGACCTTCTATAACCCAAATATCATCTATGAATGAGCAAAAAAATCTAGCCAAAAGCCATGCAGTTGCATCCCTGTTTGGATCGTGACAAAGATAAATTATGTTCTTCCGTGGTTTATCGACTGACTTGGTAACAAGCGCAGCATATTAGTTGTAACATAACTAGCACTGTATAGTAGATGCTAATACCAAACATCCGTAGGTATCTTTGAAAACACGTTCGTGCCTTGTTTCTTCAGTCTAGGGCAAAGCCCTATAGTAATAAGAGTATTATGTGCAGTAGATACCCTGCATGTATTTTTCTACCTGCCGGAATTCGAGAACAATTTCAGAAAAGTGATATGGCCACCCAAGATTGTATACGAGTATGACTGGAGGCTTGGTTGCCCATGTGAAATGGTGAGATGTTTGTAAAAGGGGTGATACACATACGAGCAAGTACGCGTACTTATGGCTCGACGAGCTTTTTCGCCTGTGTGTCACCGTAAGTATGCGTACCTACTTTAAAACCGTCGCGCAAACCGTCGGCGATCCAACTGGTTTGAAATCTTGCTCGTAGCTTGTCTCGGCTCGTACTGCAAGCCGCCAGCCACCACTTTGTTTCAGCAGGCCATCGATGCGCAACGCTTGTTGTGTTTGGCGTTTGTTAAAAGTTTTGTTTATTTAGGAAAATTATCAAAATGAGTGATTTCAGCTTCACGTGTGTCACCGCGTCGAACCGAGTAAGTTCGCGAACCTAAAAACCGCGTACTTAAAGTTCGTACGTATATCACCCCTTTAATAGAAATATTATATTTATCTATATTTTATTCATAAGGAACCTGGCGGTGCAGAAATAATAAAGAAACTGAAAATACAAAAACAGCTCAAACTTCGTTTTTAAGCGTTTTAGAGGTTTCTTGATAATTTTCTGCGTTTTTTTTGGGTGGGGGTGAAATTGGGGTGGTTGGAGGTTGAAAAACTTAAATTTTGTTGCATTCATAATAGGCTTTTTAGGTCCATCTGAACATTGCCTCTCCATTACCATTGATTAAAGTATTTAGATCAATGCCATTACTGAAACTATTTGACTCAGAATTTTCTGTATACATACGAGTATTTATTGCTTTACATCGCTGTAATGTGGACACTATTAAATTGATTCTAATAAAATTTTGACACCGTATTATCACCGTGGTGGGGGTGAAATTGGGGTAGTTGAGGGGTGGGGGGTCGTAGCAGTGAAAAGTTTGTAGTATTGATACTAGGCTGCCCATTGACCTGTGAAGGAAAGACCTAGCGGCATAACACAACTTGGAGGGGAGGGGGCTGGCAATGACTTGGTTGCAAGGGGATCTCAGACTATAGCTTCATGCTAGGGAAAAATAATGAACTGGTATCACGGTAATGTGTGGGAAGTACTAAATCAATCAACTTGACTTCATTTTTTTTCTTTTCTACTCAAATTTCCACTGGATATTTTTTTCACATTTTCAGATGTTCTTACAAATCAGGTAACTGACTCTGTATAGATCGTTATCACTAGGTCTGTTTTTACAGCAATCACAAACTAGTCAGCGTCAATTTGATTGGCCAGTACTAGTCAGAAATAGTTTGACAACTGCAATGGGGAATACTGATTGGCTCTGACTGGTTTGTGATTCTCTGTAAAAACAGACCTATTAATTTGTTTTAGGAAAACTGCTTAGAGCATGCTTCGGAAAACTTGTCTGTGTCAACGACAGTAACAGATATTCTAAACTACTCTATTCATCTGGATCCTCCAGAAGAACAACTGGAGTACGAGGATGTCAATTTATCTACTGAAACTAGTGTGACTGAAGTATCAGAAACCGGTTCAATAGTTGCTGTTTTGAAGGAGCAATTTGGGGACGATTTTCTACTGCAAAGTAACAAAGTAGAGGTTAAAGTTGCTATCTCAAAACGTAAGAAATCGAATAAATATACTTTCATCTAGTTTCTGACAAAAGAAGTAGAAATAGGTATATTTTCCAATATTGTTCCTTTATTTTTTCTACTAACTAATAACTAGTCTCTACACTTGTGTCATACAGTACAACCGATAGGCGTCCAAAATTGATATGTGGACATTTTTTCCTCGGAGGTGTCCGTCTGAACTGCCTATTCTATCTCGTTAGACAATGGAAGGCAGCAAAGAAATGCAAGCTGAGCAAAAGCACCGCTAAAAAGACCATCTCGGACTGGGCAGTGAGGAAAGCACTCCTGAACTGGCGAGATACACCAGGACTATTGCACTCGAAGGTGTTTATAAGATACCCCTCGAGTCAGGCCCCCCGAGGATCATGGAATGTATTAGTACAGTTGGGTCTTGAACAAACTTCAGACTGTCGCTTCTGCTACGTGGAGGACGAAACAGCGGAGCACACTCTTTGCTCTTGTCCAGTACTGGATAATGCTAGGTTCCAGACATTCGGATTTGCCCAAATGGAACCTCATGACTTCAAGGAAGTTTCACCCTTCACGTTGATCGCCTTCGTAAAGAGGTGCGGACTGTACGGTGAACTCTAAAAAAGGTGTGAGCCACAATAGACACAATTGAGTCGCAGTGGAAGGAGGCAGCTCTGCCCCACTCACTTTCAACCTAACCTAACCTAATACTCGTCTTTTCAGTACTCTCATTTTCAAGCCGATTCATTCTGTTGGTTAATTTTGTGATCCTACGGTCAAAAAAGCACAACGTCAAATCAAAATTTACGAAAGTTTGGGAAATTTATTTTATTCTTCAAATTCACTTTATGTTTAAAGTAATTTCTCAAGAAGCAGATGGGTTGGTACATACGTACTGGATATAAGGCCACAATAGTAATGTCACTATATTTAATAAAGGCACGCAGATAAGTGGTTTATGGGCACTAGATGGAATTAGAGGCACTCATTGACAGTAGTTATGCATACACTGATCCATGGCCGACTCTACTCACTAGGTCGGAGCATTGACATATGGCAACACTGAATAGCAGGCCGAGCTGGGCCGAGCTTTTATTTGTTTTTAGGTCATTAGAGTAATCTTCCAGAGAAAAAAAGAAGATTGGAAGGTGATTTTTAATGTGTTCATTATTGACCTGCACAAACGAAACAATAAAGGTAAAAAGATGCCTGCAAAGTGTGTAGTAGCAGGTTGCACTAACAATTGTGCTTCCAATAAAGGACATAATAATACTAGGGTGTTCAATTTTCCTCAAGACGAGCATTTCAAACAGAAGTGGGTGAAAGGTATTCCCCGTAAAGGCTGGTTATATTTATAAGAATAAAGACAATAATTTACAAATATTTCCAAGGATAAGACCTATTTTAAAGCACAATGTGGTACCTACAATGTTTCCTGGACCTCCCAAATATCACAGAAAAATACAGTGGCATACCTATACGAAAAGATTTGGTAGGGAAGGGGATTCAAGACCAGCAAGAATGGCTTCAATGTGACCTAATAGTGAATTTTTCTAGCTTAAGTGAAAATATAAAAAGTAAATTGGTTTGCGTTTATTTTTATTTTGTCGTATTTAACTACGATGAACCAGACATCAGATGTAGGTGGTATTAGTATCAATGAATATAGACATTCCTTTAAATTAATAAATCATAATTTGTTGGTGATTTGAGTTAGATTTTATCACTGTCATTAAAAATATCCTGTTTTCATGTTGGTCTCAAATAGAAAATATTTTGGCACACTATTTTCAAATAGGTTTTCTGTTGAATTAATGTTAAAACCTTTTCAATCTGCAGCCAAAGAAAGTTTACAATTTTGTGAAGGAGAATAAGTTACCAATTTTACCACAATCCTAAATATTCCTCAAAACTTTGCAGTTCATTAAAAATTGCACCTAACAGAAAATATGCCTTATATTAAAACTGTTGCAGAGGGTTTATTATTCTTGGAGAAGTACATTGTTTTACGAATTGGTTAATTGAATATAAATTTAATGTTCTTGTCATTACAAAAATTATAGGTAGAACATATGGGAGGGGGCGGTAAGAATGTTGGGGGGGGGGGGGGGGCGAATTTGAAGTCACGCTACTGCCAGCCGCTCACAACCTTCAGCTTTATGCTGTATGTGATTTACATATAATCGATAATCATCATTAAATTTCAGCGACAAACGTAGTAATTTACATCCAAAATGTCACACCCGTGAATACCGAATTTGTCATCGACGTGCAGAACTTTCCTGTGAAAAAGGATTACAACCCATCTTGGTTGACACTGAAGTTCGAGAAATCTAGTAAGTAGTGACATATTGCAAGTGGGTTGGCAGAAAAATTTCAGTCCCGGATATGCTTAATTAAATATTGAAAAATTAATTTTTTTAAACGTTTCACTGGTTCGGTTAATATACAAATCAAATACCAATAGAAAGTATGAAACCCATAGAATACGCAAACGTTAGGTTGGCTACGTTTTTCCGGTCCCTATAGGGTAGTTAATAATAGTAATTTGCACCGGTGTGGTTAATGCATGAAACTTATATCAAAATAAAGATAATTTTATTGCAAACACGTCGATATAGGGTTGTCTGCAAAAAATTAGTCTGGAATTCCGGTTGTGGAATTTTGAAGATCAAAATATAGCTGCCAGTGAATACGTGCGCCAGAGAGGTCCGAGCGAACGATCCCGTGTATTAACAAAGGACGCAGCATAGCAGCTGCGTGTAGCTCGGCCATTGAATGAAAGAGAGTGCGCATGTCTTGTGTCCGTGAAATTGAAATGATTTATTTGAATGAAACATAATCAAAAATGTATAATTTATGAATCTTCCATTATTCACAATTAAAAAAAATTAAAAGATGTATGTACTAAGATAGTTTTGAAGGTTAAATTATTATGCACTCACCGTATCCTCACCAAGAAAGTTACTAAACTGTTCATTATATTCTTTACCCAAAGCAGTCACTTTTTTGTAGCACGTGGTATGATAACCTACAAAATCGAGTGATGCATTGGTTAACTCAACGCCACTGTATTTAAAATTTTTCTTTTTACGAAAACTTAATTTCAACAAACAGATTTTATACGTTTCATCGTTAAGATCAATCAATCATCGTCCGAATTGCATAGAAAACACTTTTTAGCCATTTATTATCACAATTTAACGTTTATAAATAACAACAATCAGTATAGTAGTAGTAGCACGCCTTTTCAATTCAGAAGAATAAGGCAAACTGTACCAATACAATGATGCACAGCATTTACGAGTGTATCGCTATCCTTTTCAATTTCAAGGACACATGACATGCGCACTTTGTTAATACACGGGATAGTTCGCTCGGACCTCTCTAGCGCACGCATTCACTGGCAGCAAATTACTATTATTGATTTACCTGTTTATACCTGCCTACCCTATAGTTGGGACGGGAAAAACGTAGCCAACCTAACGTTTGCATATTCTATGGGCTTCATACTTTCGATTGGTGTGTGATTTGTCTATTAACCAAACCAGTGAAATGTTTAAAAAAAATTAACTCTTCAATATTTAATTAATCATATCCTGGACTGAAATTTTTCAGCCAACCCACTCGCGATATGTTTCTTAACATATTCAATTTAATATAAAATGCGTTTCATCCATTAACCAGTTCGGTGAAGGTCGGCTTATATTCGGATCTCCTACTAACCCCCAAAATTATAATCTGCTACTAGTGCCCAGTTCCGATATATTACTTCCTAATCGTCGAGGGACACCCTGTATATTGCAGAAAAAGATGGAATTTGAAAATACAGGGGGTCGTGCTGTCGTGTCGAAAAAAACCAATGTTCCTTCCGAAGATACTACTTCTTGCATCCCTTGCAGGCATCATCTAGATTCTATTTTGTTTAAGAGCACATCTGGGACAGCTTGATAGACAGAGATAATGGCATTCTTGTTCAACCGGACATGGAACACGGAGAGCTCAAAGGTTTTGGTTGGACTAAAGTAAATCTTTGGATATACGCGAACACGTGGGGTATATATTCTGAAGATGTCATTATAGATCTGTTGGATACACCTAGCTTCTGTTTCTCGTTGCTCATTGATGTAACCGGAATCCCAGTTGAATTTCCAATGGCTTTGAATGCGATAACAAAATATCCCACAGTAAGGTAAATTAGTAGATCAAAAACAAAGGGGTTAACACGTTGTTGGACACAACGGCTATAGCCGTCTGCGGGGATTGATCGTGATACGCCACGACGGCTATATCAGTCAAAAAGTTATCTGCAGAATGGCGACGACCATCTGAATGTCGGTATACTTGCCTTGTTAAGCAATGTTAGTGCCATAACATAAAGCTCAACATTTCTGAAATTGCCAAATTCTAACCCACTATACGCTATCCCAACTATTCATGTTTTAAGGTACATGGGTAAAACGGCACGACGGCTATAACCGTCATAACCTCCAATGTGATGCATTGATCACGTGTATAAGTGCCATATTGCAACTGTGTTTTTGTTAGGTTTTCATGTTTTCAGTACTGAGTAGGAGTTAGGTAACCAGGTAACCAGATATTTTCATCCAAAACAAATATTCGTCGTCCACCTGTTATACATATTGTTTCATATCAATACAAAATTCGAAGCACGTGTGGGATATTTTCCAGAGAAGCTGCCCCTACCAGAGGATCATAAAATGAAATCATATTTTCTTAGATGCAAACAATGTTTCAAGTCTGGAAAACGCAAAGAAACTAGCTATAGATACAAGGGTTGTGAAAATAAACCTGCTTTGTGTCCAGACTGCTTTGAAGAGTGGCATCAAACATAAATTTGTGCTTAAATTCTGTTTCTTTCGGGGATACCTCTGTTTGCTAATAAATTTGATTTTTTGTTTTTATACCGTCTATATTCTGAGAGATATGCGTTTTTGTTTATAAATTTGATACAATAAAATGTTGTTTTTGTTTTAGCTTTTGTCTCGAAAATTGTCCTTTTCTTCCCGCAAGATGTGTTTTACGATTACACTGATCAGACGGCTATAGCCGAGGTTGCCATTCTAGAACATAAAGTCTGCTGTGATATGACACGATGGATATAGCCGTCTTTTTTTGTCACCAAAAACCTCAAAAATGAAAAAAGAGTCAAAAATGAATACCCCTAAAATATGTTGATAACGCAAATCATGTTACAAACGCAAAAAAATGGGAATGTTTTGAGGTATCATATTACGAAGCCTCCCGACCAGCAGAGTGTCCAACAATGTGTTAAAAAATTATGTGATAACATTGATAATAACACGTTTCAGTACAACCTCCAGCATCCAACACCGCTGTACGATTTTTTAGAATGTGACGAAATTCAATAATTTGACCTATATCTCCGCGATTCGACCAAGTCGACAGGGTTGACCCAATACGTTTATTTGACCGTGTATTGAGCGCTGCGATTTGAACGTACTTGAATGCTAGAACGCATAACATTTGCCAGTAAATTCTAAAGAAATAAAGTCCAGTTGATTGACTCAGTAATTCCCACAGAGTTAACATCTATAGAGGGAGTGTAAACAACAAAATGCACAGGTCGCTGACCAACCAACATGTAACGGAAATTTTGACAGCTTGAGGGCATTACCAGTGGCGTACGATTTTATATTAAAATTGGATCTTCATTAATAGATTCAATTATTACTGTGATGTTACAAACGGATACCAATAAGTTGTATTCGTATTACACACTTAGAGAGTTACTCTTATTATAATTTCATTGTAACTGCCTTATACAACAAATTAACCAATATGGTAGTTGTTTCAGTAGACACTAAAAAATTACTATAACCCATAGGCCTCCTATACAGCAGAATATGTGTATAGTGGTTGAATAACGCATAAATACAATGCGCTGAATACGCTTTGTTTTGTGTATGTGGTATAAATAAATGTGCATTTAAATAAAAGTGCACTACATAATTGTCCTACTTTATTTGGTATTAACAGTTTGGAATAAGTACAAATCTATGTCATTTTTATCATAATCTGTAGCAATATTATATGTCAGTGAAGAATTTATCATTCCACCTTATTATGTGGTTTTGATGATGGGCCAGTGAAGCGCGATGAATTATGGAGGCATCTGCATTATAAGTCAGAAATTTTATTTCTCAGGAAACTGTATGAGTTAGTTATAAATATCTATATTTTGTGATATATTTTCAAGCAATAACTAATAAAATAAAAAAATATTGGTTAACGAAAATTTTATCTTTTAGATTTGGTTATCTTCCTTATGGCTTCTCCAATATCAGCAGAAACATTACAATGGTGAACACAAGCTGCATCCCCATTCACATCATATGGCATGTGTTCTTATCCACTGAAAAAGATGATAGTGATGAGACCAACTATAAATTTAATCTATTCTGTGACGTAATAGACGGAACAATTGATAAGAAACAATGCAAGTTAATTTTGACAAAAAGAGGGTATGGCGTCGAAACTACTGAATTTTTAAAGGTAATGATTAGAAAAAGGTTGGATTACAATGACTTTACCGATTTTTGTGTGCCCAATCAAAAAATGAAGTCAAGTTGATTGACTCAGTACTTCCCACACATTACGCTGATACCAGTTTATAATTGTCCCATAGCATGAAGCTATAGTCTGAGATCGCTTGTAACCAAATAATCGCCAGCCCCCCCCCCCCCCAAGTTGTCTTATGCCGCTAGGTCTTTCCTGCACAGGTCAATGGACAGCCTATTATCGATACTACAAACTTCTCAGTTGTACAACCCCCACCCCCCAACCACCTCACTTTCAGCCCCACCCAAAAAACTGGTAGGAAATGATCAGGAACCCCTAAAACATCTAAAAACCGAATTTGAGTTGCTTTCATACTTGTCGCGTTCTTTGATTATTGCTACGCTGCCACTGACAAGATTTTTAACAAACATACGCGTTTTCCATTCTCACCACGGTAACAATATACTGTGTCAAAATTTCATTAGAATCAATTTAATAGTGTCCACGTTACAAAATACAAAACGATTTAAACCAATAAATTCTCGTATAGTATACAGAAAATTCTAAGTCCCTTAGTTTCTGTAATAGGCTAGGCAATGTTCCGATGCACCTAAAAAGGTGATTTGTGTCGCTAGATCTTCCTTCACAGGTTAGTGGACAGCCTATTATGAGAACAAGAATTTTTTAAATTTTTCAACCCCCAACCCCCCAACCACCCCAATTCCACCCCCACCCAAAAAAACGCAGAAAATGATCAGGAACCTCTAAAACGCTTAAAAACGAAGTTTGAGCTGTTTTTATATTTTTAGTTTTTTTATTATTTCTGCGCCGCCACTGGCACGATTTATCAAAACCATACTCGCTTTCCATCTTCGCCATGGTAGTTATGTCGTTTCAAAATTTCAATAAAATCAATTCAACAGTTTTCTTGTTACAACGATCTAACGCAATACTCTCGTATGTTTACATCAGAAAAGATTCAGTCCTTTGCTTTCTGTAATAGGCAAAGGCAATCTTCGGATGGACCTAAAAAAGTTATTTATTTCGCCAGGTCTTCCTTCACAGGTCAGTGAACAGTCTATTATGAAAGCAACAAATTTTTCAATTTTACAACCCCCCAACCACCCCAATTTCACCCCCACCCAAAAAAAAGTAGAAAATGATCAGGGACCCCTAAAACGCCTAAAAACGAAGTTTCAGCAATATTTAATTTCTTTCGTTTTTTGCTAATTACTCCGCCGCCTATGCACCGATTTTCAAAATTATAGGAACATTACCTACTACGACCCCACAGCATACAGCTGCCCAAATTTCATCGCAATCCATGCAGCGGTTACTGAGATTACGAGGGTAGAAAAACGCGACAGACAGACAGACCGACAGACCGACAGACCGACAGACCGACAGACCGACAGACCGACAGACCGACAGACCGACAGACCGACAGACCGACAGACCGACAGACCGACAGACCGACAGACCGACAGACCGACAGACCGACAGACCGACAGACCGACAGACCGACAGACCGACAGACCGACAGACCGACAGACCGACAGACCGACAGACCGACAGACCGACAGACCGACAGACCGACAGACCGACAGACCGACAGACAGACCGACAGACAGACAGACCGACGGAAATGAGTGACGTGGATTTTCGTTATGTACACATCATAAAACGTCCAAAAAACGTATTATCTCAAAATCGAAAATTTTCGCGATCACAATACTCCCCTCACCTATCGGTGTGGGAAGTAAAAACGGAGATACGGTGAAATGTTCACTCCTCATTTTGTAGATTATTCCTGAAGAAATGGACGTGGAAGCCCACTCATCGACTATTATCAAGCTTGAAATGAACTCCAGATATTTTGGTAATCAAACAAAACCGATGGACGTGACTTGCTTCGTCCTGGGTAGTATACATTTAAAAGAAGAGTATAGGTGAACTTCTTATATTAGTTGTACTATGGTTGTTATTAACTGAAAAATCAAGTAAAAGAAAAACGGGCATTTTATCTGATATTTTAGAATGTTAATCCATTTGAAAATATTCCATGTACCTATTGTTTTATTTTTTTATGGTCAAACTATCACTTCTTAAAAGTCAAGATCATAGGAAACTTTATAATCGATTCCCACATCTTAAATAGGGTGTATTTTTCACGCTCTTAGGCAAGCCGCAAATCGAAACACGTAGAATGCATGTGACGTGATGTGACACGAGAAACACTATTGGGAGCTTTGAAGTCACACCACAGCGTACTAAACAACCAGCAGATGCATAATATCTCTGAGGATTTCCTATATAAAAATGCTTCCCACAGAATTTGACCTTGACCATCCATTTTGGATGATTACGGGTGTGAAGTCTGGGTAGAGATGTGAAAATAAAAATATCGATATCGGTACCAATTCGATATTTTTTGGTCAAGTATAGACATGTACACGCCAATGAAGGCGCGATAGGTTCGTACAGAGAATTTTGTGCAATTGATTACACCACTCGATAATTATATAACTATTTTCGATATCGATACCGACTTCTAAGCAGGTCTAAAAACTTCTTCAGACTCTCAGCTATCACAACTATTGAAAAAAAGTAGTACTTAATGGGGCTACTTTCGCTCCAATTGACCTTCAAAGACAAGAGGCGAAGATTTCTTGAAATTAGCGATGTGTTTTTCAATTCATCAATAACTTATGTTAACGCGTTAATAGCAGATTGATTGTCAGTACCGCAATAATAAATGTTAAAAAACATGCATTGCATAAATTATAAATTTATTAAAAAAGATCCTATTTCTTGCTAAAAAAACCACAAGGAGCGAATTCTTCAAAACCGGTTTTTACCTGAGCGCTAACAAAAAGGGCTAACGCTAACGCAGTAAACAATGGCGATGTTAGAGATAGCTATGATATTGTTGTGATGTCTTTTCAAAACGTGTCATTGCATAGGTTGTTTTCTTTGTCTTTATTCAGTCGTCTGTCTGTCTTTGCGGCTTTAAAACGGTCCGCATTTTGTTTGGATTGGTATTGTTTCTGTTGTCTGACTACTTGGCTATTCCTACGGACCTTGAGTGCTCGACAACTGAATTTGACGATGCTGTTTTTTGCAAGAGACTATGCAACAAATGGATAGGTCGTGGTGGACCCACTAAATGTTTGGGACTACTAAAAAAAACTAGTTTATGCTAAAGAGTGTCGAAACATCAGCGAATTAAGCAACAAATTAACACAGGCTGAAGAAACAATAAAAAACAAAAGAAGAGCTTTTGTTAATTTAAAAAACAATTTTTTCAGAAGATGTAGATTATGCATCGAACAAGAAGGTAGACATTTTGAAAATTTCTTGTGAAATTTAAAAAACTTAGTGAAGAAATTTGATAATTTCGTTTCATTTTACAATTTCCCACTTACAAAAAGGAAGCCGTACATGTAAAAAAAATCTTAGCAAAGTGACACAGGTGGTCATCTATCGATATTCTGGTCGCACTGAATGTTTTGTGTTGCGGCACTGACAATCATTGGGCTATTAGCGCCCTAAACTTAGTTATTGTTTCATTTAAAATCTCATCTCTAATTTCAGGAAATATCCACGTCTTGTCATTGAAGGTCGATTGGAGACAAAGTAGCCCCAGTAACTACTCCTTTTTTTGAATAATTATGATAGCTGAGAGTCTGAGAAGTTTTTAGAACTGCATAGAAATCATGAAATCACCTCTTGAGATCTCTAATTGTGAGTCAAAAATCTAAGTCATAATTAACAGAACGTTAATTTTTCACTTTACACTATAATTTGCATGACTTTCATCAGATTTACTAAGCCGATTCCTTTATGTATGGACAGTAAACTCTTAAAGATTAATTAGCAAAAAAAAGAACGTGGAAAAGTCTTTTAATTTTTCTTTTCGAACAGTTTTAAGTTGTCGAGGTAGAGAATTCTCTGAAATTCAGAAAAAATTCATAACTTTGAAACTACAAAAAATTGTATAACATATATGGGGGTGATTCATATACTTCTAGGTGTGCTCTATCTCTGGACTTCCGCTTGACACTATTTTTTGGGACACGCTGTATAATCTGTTAGTATTTTCACACATTTTTAGCTGTGTACATAAGTTACGCACAGAAAAGTCCGGTTGAAAATGACGCCTGTTTTGTGCTAGCTAATGGCTTAATGACTTGGTCCAGAAGTACTAGATATTTGTCCATACTTGCTGGTCGACGACGAATTAAATTTACTGAACGGAGTCACTAAACAAAAATTGCACACTCTCTCACTAATTATCAAAAAGACATATTAAATGTAGGGTAAAGTCGGGTATATTGTATCAGTTGTTAAATTGTACCACCTCAATATTTATTAAATTGTAAGCCTCTAGCGTCATCTAGTTTGCTCTTTTGGTTTTGATACCTCTTGTTGTCAAAACATTAGTTACCAGGACGCGTAAACGGCGGTCTCTCGTGTTTTGTGTTTTTTCTGAAAAACGACTTTACGCAGTAAGTATTATATAACTTTAGATAAGCCTTTGTATCTGAATGAACAGTTTTTTGTAGTTGGGGTGGCGTTCTTCGTAATTATTGGACATTTGGAAATAGTATAGGCGGTTTATATTTACCATAATGTCACTTTTTTAAAAGAAATAAACCAATTTGTGTCAATAATATCGGTTTGCTAATTTGGACCACCACCTAGTTTGTTAAATCGTACCGGTACAATTTACCAAATTCCAGTATTTTTTCAATCATGCCTCGCAAGTGTACAAAATACTACCAATGGCCAGATTAAATAAGACAGCATTAAGAAACTATAAAACTGGAAATTTTGTGCAAATTGGGTGCATGAAAGCTGTGCCTCGTTTTCCAGTCGATTGGACTATATTTGTGAATTTTGTGTTTGAGTTAAATAAGTATTGAGTATTAGTTATTTGCTACGACAATATTTTGTTTTACCCAATGGGTTCCTAATTTGTGATTTATGTTTAGTTTTACAAATAAAAAGTTTAATTCATTGCAATGTATTGTATTATAAATCTGTTGTTCTATCAACAATGATCATCTAATGCATTTTGCCATGGTACAATTTACCGAACCGGGTGGTACTGTTTAACGAACCAGTTGGGTAGATTGTACCGTTTGCAACATTTTAAAAAAATATTTATTATGTCAAACTGTCAGTCTTTATGTAACTTTTCTATTATGCCATTTGATAGGAATATGTTAAGCAACTCTAATTTATAGTTTTTTTGAATTCAAATCAAGTCAATAGCGAGATATTTGATAAAGTGTGCAATGTGGTACAATTTACCCGACTTTACCCTACCTACTACAGTACCTACCCTTCGTCAGAAAACATCAAAAATTAGGAACTTCTTCAAAAGATGCTTTAAACGAATTAAACAGATTAGAAATTATTAAAACATATATATTCTCAAGTTCGTATCGTGTGTATGGTAGCCAAGCTCACTGACGAGTTTCAACAAGTCCTTTTCTATATAAAAATTCCCGCCTCCTAGGCGAATACCGGCCAGCACCAACATTTGCTTTGATTTGCCATTTTTTTGTATACACACGATGCAACAATATTGTAAAGAGCGGACATTGGTCGAGACTTGCCAAGAGACTAGCCATGCTCTCTGTAGCGGCCTTAACAATTAGCACTTTCAGGAAGAAACCAAACTACTATTATCGAAAAATCGGATCTGGAGGAAGCATTGTTAGATTTCAAGTATTAGCACACCTTGAACTGCCTTTATTATCAACCGATCTCAGAAAAGATGATGCCAGTATTTACATGTACGCAAACGAAGTGATTTTCGAACAGAAATACTTTTACTGGTGTGACGTGATCTTCAGGAATCAAAATCTATCTATCTGTGATATACACATTACCATAGACGAACCATTCTATCTTCCAGACTCACATAATAGTACAAAGAAAGACAGAATACGAAAATGCACTGTTTGTCCTTTGGATGTGTTGAAGGTATTACAACAGTGGCAGCCAATGAAAGACCAATTTAAGTTTTTGGTAATGGTGTATGTTTTTCAGGTTAGGGTTATGTATCATATAGATCACCAACAAATATTGAATCTATCTAAATCGGTTTACCCTGAAGTTTCTGGAAAAGAAGAACATGAAAATAAAGATGATAATGATATATTGTGTAAGGGTGAGGATGATCTCTCAAATTGTATCGACGTCGAAAATAAAGTAATCAACATTTGTAAGAACCTCAAGATATATCACAATAATAAACTCACTGAGGTAAGGCTTTTGAAGCTTTTACTTCCCACACCGATAGGTGAGGGGAGTATTGTAATCGCGAAAATTTTCGATTTTGACAAATACACTTTTTGGGCGTTTCATGATGTCTACATAACGAAAATCCACGTCACTCATTTCCGTCGGTCTGTCTGTCTGTCTGTCTGTCGGTCTGTCTGTTGGTCTGTCTGTCGGTCTGTCTGTCGGTCTGTCTGTCTGTCTGTCTGTCGGTCTGTCTGTACGCGTTTTTCTGTCCTCGTGATCTCAGTAACCGCTGCATGGATTGTGATGAAATTTGGGCAGCGATATGCTGTGGGGTCGTAGTAGGTAATGGTGTTATAATTTTGAAAATCGGTGCATTGGCGGCGAAGTAATTAGCAAAAAACCAAAAATTTCAAATATTCCCCCAACTTCGTTTTTAGGCGTTTTAGGTGTTCCTGATCATTTTCTACTTTTTTGGGTGGGGGTGGAAATCGGGGTGGTTGGGGGTTGGGGGGTTGTAAAATTGAAAAATTTGTTTTATTCATAATAGACTACCCACTGACCTGTGAAGGAAGACCTAGCGACATAAATAAACTTTTTAGGTCTATCCGAACATTGCCTTAATATGCCTATTACAGAAACTAAAGGACTTAGAATTTTTTCCAATGTATACATATGAGTATTGCTTTAGACCGTTCTATATTATGTAACGAACAAACTGTTCAATTGAGTTTAATGAAATTTTGACACAGTATTACTACCGTGTCGAGGATAGAAAATGCGTATGATTTTTATAAATCGTGTCAGTGGCGGCGCAGAAACAATAAAAAAACTAAAAATATAAATACAGCTCAAACTTCGTTTTTAAGTGTTTTAGAGGTTCCTGATTATTTACTGAGTTTTTTTGGGTGGGGGTGAAATTGGGGTGGTTGATGGGTGGGGGGTTGAAAAACTGAAAAGTTTGCTGTATTCATAATAGGCTGTCCACTGACCTGTGAAGGAAGATCTAGCGACATAAATCATCTTTTTAGATCCATCTGAACATTGCCTTGCCTATTACCGAAACTAAGGGACTTAGAATTTTCTGTATACATACGAGTATTTATTGCTTTAGATCGTTTTGTATTTTGTAACGTGGAAACTATTAAATTGATTAATGAAATTTTGACACATTATTATGACTGTGGTGAGGATGTAAAACGCGTATGCTTGTTAGAAATCGTGTCAGTGGCAGCGTAGCAATAATCAAAAATCTAAAAGTATGAAAACAGGTATACGTATTTAAGCATTATTATTTATAATTTTTCTCCAAGTAGGTTTTGCTATGTGAATGCAAAATATATTAGAGATTAATGTAGAATGTAAGTATTAATAACAAACCTTATGTTTTTCAGATGCTAGCAATACATTTATTCATTCATTACCCACACATTGAAGTTAAACCCAATACCTGTTCGTTTGGAAATGTTGTATTGGGCACAACAAGAAAATCGATGGTGACAGTATTTAATCTCACAGGTACAAACATAACGACGCGTCAACTCCACTACCCCATGACTGATTTGTTTCTTAAATGTGTTTTATTTGAAATAAAATACAGCAATTTTATAGAATAACTCTATTTTCAATCGCGACATGATGGAAAACTGTACAAAGCTGATTCATAGTTCAACCTGCAAAACATATACTTTTGGACTAAGGTTGGTCTTTTGCCTTTTGCCAATATCTCCTATACATCTGATCTCTCGATTTAGCGCTAATATCTGTCTGTAGGGGTTTCTAAACAATAAAGGATTATAGTTATAGTATAGTAAACTAAACATTGTCAAGAAGCTGCTTAAGGGGCCTGGATACACACATTTATACATACGTATTGGCCATGTAAAACACGGACTCACAATTTCTCGCATAACTCACTCTATTTTCAAACTACATATATATAATAATTCCGAAGGCGATAGTTAAAAACTTAATGAATGACAACTATTTTCGATTTTCTCAAAAAAGTTTTTTAATGTGCAAAAAAACTCGCAATGCAAAATCATACATTCTATAAATGCCTGTAATTTAACAACGTCAGGAGCTTGAAAATGCGAAATTCTTTTTTATGGTGACCTTTGGACCTTACTTTTGGACCTTTTGACCTTACCTTTGGATTTTTGGACTTATGTCCCCTTATCTTAGACACACACACTGGAGAAAGGGAACAGGCGGCCACGCCTCTTCGCTAACACAGGAATACGTCTCTTCTTGGATTCTCAATTTCGCGCGCTATACCCTAGACCCTTAAGATTAAGAACAATATTCAAAATATTCCTCCCTAAAACGTACCAATAAGGATTGGAAAAAGTAATAAAGAGTCCTCAAGTCCTGAAGTTATATCATTATAAAGCAGACCACCTTGCACTCACTAACTACATTCAAATTCTTTGCAGGATATCCCGTATCATTTGAAATCACTAAATCGAAGACTGCTAAAGAATTTTATTTCACTCCCCACTACGGTAAAATAGAAGGAAGTACAGGAGTTAACAAGAGATCAATGAATGTGTTTGTGTATTTCACTCCAAGGTTGTTGAGTTTTGTCATCTATGTTTGACCACCTAAAAATTTGTATTTTTACAGCGATTGCAGAAGTTACGTGGAGTCATTCCGAATAGTTACAAACATACCGCAATACTTCATTGAAATTCCACTGAAAGCGACTGGAACTGTCAACGAAAAAGACGACATTGAGTATAAGATATGAACTTGTTTAGCATCATACTTCATAATAGAAGATATACAAACACACGACGGGTTATTATATGTATATTATCATAGGCATATTGCAGGATTTGATGTTGAACGCAGTTATGTGTGGTTGCGAAGGTTATTTCACGTTATCGGCTATTTGTGACATGCGCAGTTCTCCCGAAATAACCGATAAAGCTGTACGTTAGCTACGGAAGCTTACGGTACGATATGATTACGTGTGGTATTACTGGTGTTGCCAGGTCTAAACCACTATGCGGCAATGAGAAAAGAACCGTGATGATTTTGATAGCAACAATACTCATTTTGTGGTTTATCATTGTACAAAAGGATCAGGTTTTGACAGTATTTTCCAATAAAAGCTACAAAGTAAGGCGTCTCCGACAACAGCGTGTGATTATCACGGGGCTGAACCATGGTAGGTAGTGAAATTGAGTGAAATTTGAAATGTCATGCTTCGGGGATCCTGCATAAGCATAACCTATTTTTTATTTTACTTGTGATGTCTGATGTGATCTCACTTTTCGACCAAATCGATAATAATATGGGTTAAGTTAAAATCAAATAGTTCCAATAATTGCTAATGTCAATTGTCAAATGCTGAATACGAATAACGCAACGATACACGTCACATATACAGGGTTATTCACGTTATTCGACACGGAGCATTATGGCTAAAGTATTTGATAAAAAAGAAAATAATAATTTGGGATGGATAGAGACCCACAAAGGGTACATTTTAAAAAATTTTCATATTATACAGGGTGTCCCAAAAGCACGAAATGTATCAAAGTTGTTTTTTTCAATGGAACACCCCGTATATTATTACATATTCAGATTCCTTGGTGAATTCTATTGTGAATTTATGTATCACACATGGGACTTAAAGCGAACCGTTTAAGTGTAAATCACCATTTTCGGTAAAAGTAGATATAAGGAAAAAATTGAATATCGCAGAGATTATAAAATTTGGAAGGCTGTGACTTTGCCGTATTACTAAGCATAAAATGCGCCAGCTTTGATGAGACTGTCAAATTTAAATTGGGTTTATGCTTGGAGAAATCGGTCGATGAATTAAGGAAACTTCGATCAGCGATAACTTGATTTTTTCAAATGGGAATGCCTAATTTTTTTTATACGGTTAAGCGTAGAATTTGATAGCCTTTCTAATGATGTAAGGTTGTGAATATCAATCTCTGGTAGTTTTCATTTAATTTTAAATTTTTAAACAAATCGGCGTTTTTCAATTTGCCTACCTATAAGCAACGTAGCAGGCCATGAAATATAAACAAAAACCTGTTCAGGTAGAAGAAAACAACTAACTTAGCTGAAAAATACACACTAATTAGACTAAAGATTGTTGAACCTTGCTTATAAGCGAATTGGGACGCGAACACGTGGTAGGCATATTTTAGTGAGGCATAAACAAGAAAATTACTGGTTCAGGAACGTTTTTTTTTGTTTTTAAATGAAATATACCTAACCATATGCTTTTACTCATAATAATTTACCAATTATTTCTTTGTTTCAATTTTTACTAGCTAAAAATTGAGCTATCGCCTCAGAGTAACAACTGAACACAATCTATCGCCGTATGCTTCTGATGTTAAGTTTGCCTCAACATGGGTGGCGGGCGGAGTTTCGTTCCTATTGTTGCCACGCCACTCCGCCGCTGTCCTCACTCCTCAATTTTGAACGTGGTTTGAGCAGTGATACGTCGCTGGTGCCTCACTATATGCAACTAGTAATACAAAATGTATACATAATTGGTAGTCTTCCTACTTATATTAGTAAAATTTTGTTGTGGTAGATGTCGCGCACATATTTCTAAACCAGCTTCAAAAAATACATATTTTTGGGTATTCTTGCGCGAAGCAATTTATGAAACTCGTTATGTGAATCATTAATACTATCGCCCGATTACTATAGAATTGTAAAATTGCAATGGGTAATGTTCTATGTGCACAACTAAGGTTAGGCTGCCAGTAAGATAACCAGTGCCATCTATCCAGTAAGTTCCTTAATTATCAGTGAAATTTGTTAGAAATCTTCAAGAAGTCAGCAATATTACAATTATTTTTTGTATTTCTAACATTTTTTCATTTGTATTCAACTACCCTGTTTTTAGTATATTAGAAATCCAGTGCTCCTAGCGTGTCTTGAAAATAATACACAAATTGCCTAATTGGATTTATGATCACTTTCATCAATGACTTCTATCTAACCTTGGAAAGGTCAAACAAGTCAAAGTAGCCGAGTGTTTTTGACACTCTCGTGATAGGTGCGGGTGAGTAAGGAAGGTCCGGAAGGTCTGATTTATTTTGGAAAACTTTGTAAGTACTTTTTATTTATTTTGAAATTATAACTAGTTATTGTAACAGTTTAATTATAATTTACGTACTCTAAGTTTGATTATTTAATCGTCTTAATTTTTCAAATAATCGTTTAGTAAGGTCGCATCCTTTAGGAGTTCATTACATTTTTCATCTAAATATAAACGTATGCCGAGGTGTAGTATTGTACCAGGTATTAGATTTTAGGTAAAAGGTTGATACGTTTAACATCTTACTAGCCAAAATAATCAATAATGAAAAAAATGTCTAGTTTTCAAACTGTCTGTTTTATCTGACATTGTGACATAATCCTGAAATTTGTACAGACAAACCTTTTCTACTTTAAAATGGCTCGATTTAAAATTACATACCGTCTCTATAGTTCGTGCAAAGATCTGATCGACATGCCTATGAAATCAATCAGAGCCCGCAACATCTTCGACTCCCGAGGTAACCCCACTGTCGAGGTTGACCTCATCACTGACCTAGGGCTCTTCAGGGCTGCTGTACCATCTGGAGCTAGTACTGGTAAGATCAAGTTTCAGAATGATAATTTAAAATTGTTCACAATTATCTAGTATAGTGTATCTCTTGTAGACCCCAATATTAATAGTAATTTCAGAAATCATGGTTGATAGATGAAAAAGAAATTATCAGCGATGTTTTCTCTAGATTTTTTCAGAATAAGAATAATTGATTGCTGCAAGAAGTGTAATGCTCTCCATAAAAAGCCTTTTTTTCTAATACTCTATTACCATTTTATCAAACATTCTCACAAATGCTTTTTAAGAATATGAATTACTAATCCCTCATACCCTAGTATGGATATATGAATCTTAATAAATCAGTAAATACAGACAATCAACACCACACTTATAGGAGATAAGGATGTTGCACTCACATCTAATATCATCGTACAACAAATTTAATTACATAAGATTTTAAATATTTTAAGTGTTTATAATTTTTCTGTTGTTTGATAATTGAACTATGTTATTGTATGTGAAAGTGTCAAAATAATCTACTTGTCTACTTTTTATCCATTGTAATAGTATAATAATTATTTTTGTCCTGTTAGTATTGGACAAAACATGTATGCTTTGCTCATACAAACTCAAAATTTATCTGCACAACATATCATTTTGATGATTAATACATTGCAGCAATATTGTTATGACTGCTGATTCATAAACCTCATTGTGTTGTGTATGAAAAGAAGATAGCATTGCACAAGCAATTTATATTTACTTCAATGTCTACTATGATAGTTGGTCAAGACTGTTTTTAATAACAGCATTGTATCATAAAAGTTAATGGGTAGAACATTCAGGTTTTAATTTCTGATAGTATTACTTACCTACATTTAAAAAAAAATACACAAATAATATGAAACATTTTTGCTCACTTCTGTGTACAAAGACTCAATATGTTATTGTGCTTTCAAAATAATTTTCAATTTAAGGTGTACATTTGCACTACTGGTTTCGAGTTTGTTTTATGTCATTTCTGAGTATATAAAATTTAATTTTTTTACATGAAGTGTAGTTGGGGTCCAATGAGTGGGGTGCTGTTTGAAAATTGAATCATATTAAGTCTTCAACAACAGATTGACAAGTACCAATTGCTTTTGAGTAAAGTATTTGGAGGTGGTATTTATCACTATCAAATTTTTTGACACAGATTTGAGACAGATTTTGTTTAAGTGTGGCAAACGAGGCAGTACCTTCAACCTTGATTTATTAATTTTTTTCATGGTCCTTTCACAGAGTTTTTTTCTTGATTTAGACCTAAACACATATTCTACTTGCTTCAGTTTTGACTGACAGTGATTCTCTTCCACTTTGCTTTCAACTTGTCATTCTGTTCTGTGTAGGTAGTTCTTGATTTCTCTGGATTGGTTAAAATTATTTTGTGTTTTTGAAAGTTGAATGCACTTGATTATACCATTGATTAACCTATTAACTTACCCCCTAAATAAGTTAATCAATGATCATACATTGCAAAATGTTTTCGGTAATGACCCGAAAAGTAACAATATGCACATGAGAATATATTATTTCGTATGCAATAAGTTCATATTGACGAATAATATCAACATATGCATTAAGATTATTATCCAGCCCCCTAATGTTACGTTGCTGCATAACTTTTTACGTGCTCAATTTTTCAGTTAGGTTTAGGGCCCCGAGTGTGGCATTTATCTTGAGACAAAATATACAGTGTCCGGCCATCGGTGTCGGAGCCTTTAGGGACCATAAACTAATGGGAAACATTTTCGAAATACACTCTACGCTTTAGCTGTCAATCTGCATTTTTTTTATTTCTAAGCGATAGTACACTATGTTTCTTAAAAAACAGCTATACATCTTAGCCCTAAGTAAAGTAGTTTAGAAGCTATGGTGGTTTGAATATGACCCTATAATGTCTAATCCAGCAGTTGAGAAGTGCGATAAAGCAAAATACATAGTAGTCACGACATTTATTTTTGGGAAAAAAGAAACAAATGTTCGAAATGTCCTCCTTGGACATCAACCAGTGGTTTGCTTCTTTTTTTCCCCAAAATAAATGTGACTAAGTATTTTCTTTTATTGCCTTCTCAACTGCAGGATTAGACATTAAAAATAAAGGGTCACATTCAAACCTCATAGCTTCTAAACTATTTTACTTAGGGCTAAGATGTATAGCTATTTTTTTTGGAAATATCATGTACCATCGCTTAGACTTAAAAAAGTGGGTTAACCAGATTTTTTGAAAAGCTAAAATTGTAGAAAATGTTTTATTAACAATTTTTTGCCCTTTTATGAAACAAAATTTGGGAAATGTTTACCATTAGTTTATGGTCTACATGTTTTGTTATCGAAAGAGACTTTTTTTGTGTTTGTAGGACCTCTAGATAGCTATGGCTAAACACTCTTGCATCAATTAGACAAAATGGCTGCCATTTTATTATGGTTGCAGAAAAACTACTTTTAAGGTGTGATTTGTCGATAAAAATTACTTTATGGTTATTTTTCTAGTGACCGCGACAATGGGTTAGCAAAAACCGGGTTACTTGAGGTTTTCCTTTTTTACTCGTTTTTTTTAGTATGAAACTAACAAGTATTGTACCATTTTACAATCCTGGGTAAATGCGCCAACTTTTAATGGCACTTGCCAAGGCACTTAAGTACATTTTTTTAAAGGAGGGTCTTTCAAAGTCGGCAAACTTTGAAAATTTTAAATTCATAGTTTAATAAATAGTCTTCATTCTAGAAAACTTGGGGCAATTGTGTCATTATTTTTGACTGTGATTCTAGAAATGTTATTTAGGGTTACGGTTCCAAAGTTTAAATGAACAAAAATAATAAAAGTTAAGCACAATAACCGAAAAATTGTTATAGTTTGACCAAATTTCTAGGTTTCTTTTAAATGCCCATAATTTTCAAACTGCATGGGATAGATTTTTTTTCTGATTTTTCTCATGATAGTTACAACCAATCCTGTCACCCCGTTGCGGCTTGACGTTGACTTCTGGGACACCCTGTATATCTTTTTTAAATGCTTCCATTGGGATTATATTATATTATTGTGAATCTCATCAGGTGTTCATGAGGCTTTGGAGCTGCGCGATGAAGTCAAAACTGAATACCACGGTAAGGGCGTATTCAAGGCCATCGACAATGTGAACAAGATCATCGCCCCCGAACTGCTGAAGTCTGGATTGGAAGTCACTCAGCAGACCGAAATAGACGAGTTCATGCTGAAGCTGGACGGTACCGAAAACAAGTCGAAGCTGGGAGCCAACGCCATCCTTGGGGTATCATTGGCGGTATGCAAAGCCGGAGCTGCTAAGAAGGGCATTCCCTTGTACAAGCACATCGCCGATTTGGCCGGCAACAAAAACATAATTCTACCTGTGCCTGCCTTCAACGTCATCAATGGAGGATCTCATGCTGGAAACAAACTGGCTATGCAGGTTCGCTTACATATTTTGTAATCTTATACTTTTTTCTCTGTCTATGACGCCTAATCTCAACATCCACTTAAAATTTGGATTGCGTTACTGCTTTGGAAAATGCAAGATTGCTGGGTATTATTTGGTGTCCAGTGTGGCCATGGAGTTCTTGACTTCCCATTTTTATATTTTTTAAGGGGTGCATAACGTTTCCATTGGCAGGAATGTATCGGTTCTGCACCATATAATAATATGGTAGTAGTTACAACTCGACAAGAATAGCTAGAGATGTGATAAATACGAAATAAGGTCTGGCACTAAGTCGGGGGATTATCACAGTGAAACAAATTATAACAACTAAAAAATGGCTTCAAGAAAAATGTATTCCAAATATACTAACAAACAGTGTATTGGTTATATCATGGCCGACTCTACACTAGGCCGGAGCCTTAGATGTGGCAACGTCGCTTAGCTGTCAAATAGTGGGCCGGTTCCCGTGGGCCGAACGGCGGGCATTCCGCGGAAAATTTAAATTATTTTATAGATTCAGAATAAGTATTACATCTCATATGTATTAGAGTTCATCTCAGTTGATAAATTAAGAAAAATACCTTTTGAAAAAATAAGAATGGAGAAAAATGCCAGTAGTATCAGTACAAAAATGTACATGCATTTAGATTTAGAGATTTTCCCTTCTGTCGGACATTCCTTATTTCCATTAGATTTCCTCTTTTTAGTTTTGTCAGTCTGTATTTTGTCTTGAACTGTTTCAGTGTAATTATTAATAAAAATATTTGCTACATTAACAACATTAATTCAAGCAGAATTTCATCAGTTTAGGGCTGATTACATGAACAAATGTGTCTAAAACAAACTCATCTATATGTATATTGATGTATTCTTTTGCAATTTTCATTAAAACTGCTCTGTGCAATTGCCTGAAAGCAAAATTTTAACAATACCTATTGTGAATAAGGACTGTACTCTGAGCTGTATACTCTGATGGAAGTGTTACGCCTACCAACTATAAGCTGTATTATTTAATATACCTATCAAATAATTTTGTCCTTCATGTTCTACCTATAATCTTTGTAATGACAAGAACATTTATACAGACTGATAAAACTACCATTTGTGAAACATGACATCTAGGGTTAACCTCCGGTCAACACACAACCTTGAGTTAACCCATTATTGTGAAACCGGCCCTAAACAGCATTTTACCCGTTTGCTACTCTAGGAATTCATGATCCTGCCGACTGGCGCGAGCTCATTTACGGAGGCCATGCGTATGGGCAGCGAGACGTACCACCACTTGAAGAAGGTCATCAAGGACAAGTTCGGTCTGGACGCCACCGCCGTTGGCGACGAAGGTGGTTTCGCACCCAACATTCTCAACAACAAGGAAGGCCTAGACCTGATCAAGTGCGCCATTGACAAAGCCGGCTATACCGGCAAGATTGAAATTGGCATGGACGTCGCCGCTTCCGAATTCTTCAAGGATGGTAAGTACACTTTGACTTGGTACTAGTAGAGATTGGGAGACATAATTAGGCCACCTTTGACCTTTTTGCCGACTGTCGGAATCAACACTAGCACTCTTCCCTCTCACTTTCCTATACAGGTGATTCGCCCTATAGTTGCCGATACACCAATGTTTCCAGTGACCGACAACTGTGGAACTGTTCAATATTTACTGAGCCTGCCATCTTAAACCTCCTCCTCCTTAAACGCTGTGCCGCTGAGCTTGCACCTATTCTTTGCAAGCTCTTCAAACTTTCGTATCAACGAGGCGTGTTTCCCGCTTCATGGAAGATTGGCTGCGTACAACCCATCCCTAAGAAAGGCAAAAAAACTGATCCCACCAATTATAGACCTGTGGCTCTTTTCAGCATCATGTCTAAGGTTACGAAGACTGTCATTAACACACAGCTTCTGAAATACCTGGACAACAATAACATCATAAATGATCGCCAATATGGCTTCCGTAAGTACAGGTCTACAGGTGGCCTCCTTGCCTACGTCACTCACTTGTGGAACAGAGCAATAGACAATCATGACGAATCCCCCGTTGTTGAACTTTATATATCGAAAGCTTTCGACAGAGTATGGCATGACGGACTTCTGGTCAAGCTTGCTGCTTATGGACTACCACCTGACCTGCGCCAGTGGCTGAATAGCTTTTTAAACGACCGATCTCTGTTTGTTGTAGTCGAGGGCTGTTCATCAGACGTATTTTCAATAAACGCCTGTATTCCTCAGGGATCTGTCCTATCCCCTACACTGTTTCTGATGTACATCAACGAGCTGCTGGAAATAACATCAAATCCAATCTACAGCTTCGCAGATGACAGTACATTAGTGTCGTGCATGGAACCAGGCAAGCCACTATCATCCCAGGAGACGGTACGTCGGCGACAGCAGCATGCCTCACAGATCAACGCAGATATCAAAACAATTGTCGAGTGGGGATTAGCAAAGTACAAAAAACTCAGGCAACAACACTTCTAAAGAAGTCTCACGATGGCTTACCAACCGTGGAAATGGAGGGTCACCCCATAGTCCAATCACCTTCCGTCAAGCTTTTGGGAATCAACATCAACAATAACATGTCCTGACACGACCACGTCGCCAGTATTGCTAAAACGGCATCCCAGAAGCTTGGAGTTTTGTTCCGCTGTAGGAAGTTGTATACACCAGAGCAACTGCTGCTGCTCTACAAGGCACAGATCCGACCATCGCTGGAGTATTGCTCCCAAACACCCTCTAAAGCTTCTGGACACTCTCCAGAAAAGAGCAATTATATTTATCGATACGCCTAACCTCACAAAGGATCTCCACAGCCTGGAACATTGAAGGAGGGTGGCTGACCTATCCCTGTTTTACAGATTCTATCACGGAAGATGTTCGAGTAAGCTCTCCCAGATAATAACACCAAAGGCCGTCCGAACCAGGAACACTAGAGAGGCTCTGCGAGCTCATGCTTACCAGGTCGAGGTCCCTACTCCCCGAACCAGTCTCCTCCAGCATTCCTTCTTTTGGAGAACTTCGACGCTGTGAAATCAGCTGCCGGGGAATTTGTTCCCCGACGGCTACAACCTGCAGCATTTTAAATCTAACGTGAACCGACACTTATCCTCTCGCAGCGTTCTACAGCGCCATAGGCGCGGGAGGCTGACCATAAAAAAAAGATAACTAGAATCCAGCAAAATAGATGTTTATACAACGTTTATGTTACTTCTATAGATACAAATTGAAGAGAAAATATGGTTGTTTAAAAATTTGTGATAAGAAGTTTTCGTTGCTGTGGCATAAACATAAACGTGTAAATATTATCAGCTATGTCAACGTTTCACGTTAATCTTTGAAGTTTCAAGTATCTAATTGTTATCTGTATTTCATAGGCGCTTACGATTTGGACTTTAAGAACCCTCAGTCAGACAAGAACCAATGGCTGCCCGCCCCCAAATTGACTGATCTCTACCAGGAATTCATTAAGGACTTCCCGATCGTCTCGATCGAGGATCCTTTCGACCAGGACGACTGGGATGCGTGGACGAACATAACCGCAAACACCAAAATCCAGATCGTCGGCGATGACTTGACTGTCACTAATCCGAAGCGTATTCAGACCGCTGTTGAGAAGAAGGCCTGTAACTGCCTACTATTGAAAGTTAACCAGATCGGCAGCGTGACAGAATCTATCCGAGCGCATTTGCTGGCAAAGCAGAATGGATGGGGAACCATGGTTTCGCACAGGTAAACGCGTGGTGCGAGTATACATGGTGTGCGTACGAAATTGCGATCGCTCTGCGCATTGCGTCAACAACGAGACTTTTCACGGGGAGAATTATTAGACGACGTGATACCACGGCCTGTTTAATCGCGTTTTAGATCGAATCGCTAACGATTTTTGTTTAATTTACTTTGTATTCCTTATTTTGAGTTATAGAAGACTGAAATTTGTATACATAATGCCAAATTGTGCAGTTGTCGGTTGTAAAAACCATAGTAAGATGAAAGAGCCAAATGTAAAATTCTATAAGTTCCCGAAAAATTAAAACCTCGCAATGCAATGGAGTAATGCTTGCCGCCGAAAGGACGAAATTAATATGAAAAATGGTAATCATTTCACAAATTAGCTTAAACATTTATTAAAACTAAAATTTTTATGGTACATCCTCGGAAAATATTCACCTGCCCTATTTTCAATGAATAAATATGCAGAAGAAAGCAATGAATCGTGCCTACTTGAACCATTACAAGTCAAAAACTTAGTTTCGAGTAATTCTAACATCGAAGCTGATGACGTGTGCTTTACTCAGGAGTTCTTGTTCTTGTTGACAGCGATATTGTTGGGACAGAGAATGATTCAAATGATATTCATTTTTCCAACTTTACTTTTCAGAGTCCAGATTATGACCTAGATAACTTTATTTCTGAAGAACACGACCTTTTGTGTCAATTGGAAAAAAATAAAATGTCAGACACGATTTCCAACGAGGGACTGAAATTTATTGCGGATATGTGGCCTACAGATTCAAAAACGAATATCCTAATCTAGCTTCAGGGGCACAAACCAAATTTCATTCTTCTAATCGGGCCCCAGACTGGATTGAGTTTCTATCTAGAGTCAGTCTTGTATATCCAAGTGAGGAGATGATTAAAGTAGCCCGTTTTGGTTGAGATAGAGTTCGATAAAATTCATGGACAGTCGTCTTCTAAACAATCAAACATATTTAAAAAATTATTAGAGATAGACCCCAGTGGAAATCATCAAACAATTTCCTGACAAAATAATATTATATCTAATACGAACGAGAATATACGTCAGACTCAGACATTTAAACAAAAGGATTAGTTTCGAAAATTGTAGGCGTAAACTTAGGAAAATGACCAAATTTACCAATAAATAATACATTTTTGTAGAAAAAGTCGTTAAATTACCTATTTTACACTTCTCTATAACATAATAATTGTCAAATAATTGGCTATTGAACTCCTTTAATCTATCACTTTGAAATTAATAATATTTAAAATATAATCCATCATGTGGTATTCCCGCCAGTTCGCCGACAGAAATACTCGTTGCTGACGTCACAGCGTGCCGGCGCTCGGACGGCTGCATGAGCGTGAGCACACCATGTTTATTTACACTATGGGTAAACGTATTAAGTTTTGGGTTTATTATAAGCTTATAATATTTGCTGGATTTTTTATTTGGAATTTGTGGCGATTTTACGATTTTTTTGCGTTCCGCGTTATTCTTCTAGCGAAAACTGGATGTCGCCAAATATAACCAACCCGAGAGTAAATTCACAGCCTATTGTTGCTTTTTAATTTTTTTGTTATTCGTAGTTGCCTGATGTTAGACCAAAGAACAAAACAATTGTCTGTTACTGGGGCAACGTGGTTGTAACATATATGCCGGAAAAAACTACATAACATTGAAAATAAACAATGGTGCTAGCGTTGTTAAAAAAGTACCAAAAAGTGGGATTCTGTAGGGTTAGTAGTTTCCAAAAAAATCGTTTTTGTTTTTCCGATCTATACGTCGACGTTTAAACCAAGTTTTCGTGATTGCGCTTTTTGGGGTGTTATATAAGTGTCGGAACCAATTTCAATTTAAATGATTGCGTTTTTGCTATATCTATAATAAGTCATGCCACCAATGTCTTAATTTGCCCTACCTTTCACAAAAGGAGATCGTCTGACTAAGGCCCGGTTGTACAATGCGAGCTTAAGCTTCGGCTTAAGGTAAGCCGACGTTAAACCACGTCAGTTGCAAGACGTCCGTTGTACAATGCTGGCTGCTGGCTTAGCCCTCCACTCCAAGCTTAACACGACCTTACGTAAGCCGATGCTTAACGCGAGCTTAGCTGAGGTTTGCACCTAACCTGATACAAGTGACATGATATGTCAAGGAGGAACCTTCAAATTGCTTGTCACTTTATTAGGTCATATTTTGTGAAAGATTTGTGTCTGATTCAACAAAGAGAGCAAATGAAAAAACAGAGACGGAAACGGTCGTTGCCGAAATTTGACACAAACTGTCGTAAGTGCTTAACCAAAAAAGGTAATATTTCAGACTATTATGTCAGTACGTATTGCTTCATTGATGCCAACTGTAGTGAATTTCATTATCAACCAGGTTTAACTAAGCCGACGATTGTACAACGGATGTCTACTATAAGCCTGAGCTTAGCTAAGCTTAGGCTTAACAAAGCTTGTGTTAAACCCGCATTTGTACAACCGGCCCTAAACCCGAGAAATTAGGAACCTTTCCAGGATCTAGGCAACTAAAAATGCGTGCTTGCCTTGCTGGCTTTTAAACCCGCCAGCTCACGTTTCTCGTGGGTCAATTTCCGAATAGATTGCGAAAAATATTGACCTCACATTATGTTTTCAACACGACAACAGTACCACTTTTAGGTCGAGAAGACCTGACGATAATTATTTTTGATGTTTTGGGAATCGTAGACAGTTTTTTTTAACGATTCTCTTATGATCTGTTACGATTTTTTTAGCGACCACTATCACATTGATTCCAAATAATGAAATAATATTTGTTGTTTAATTGTTTAAATAACTGTAATATATCAATACCACTGGATGTACCATATCTACCCCTGGTACACACTGCTCCAACTGGGGCTTACTTGAGCCCCGAGTAAAACTACTTCATACTCGTAACGTGATGTATATTGATCTTCCTTGTTACAAACTACAGAAGTATCTTATATCTAACCCATATCCTATTGACCTACTTAGCACACTCACTCAGTTTATAAACAAGCTTACCTAAACATATACATAATTATATCCAAAGATAGAATCTAATTCAAGCCCATCCTTACAAAGTGAATTAGTAATCTAGCCTAACTTTTATTCTTTTGACTTTTGTACTTTTTTGTGTGACTGTGTTTTGTGGTTATAATGATCAATGTCAAAATGTTGGGTTAGCACTGGCTATCGATATCGAATATCAATACTTTATATCCCATCACTATAGGATATTACTGACGTACTGCTGCCCAGTTCCCAGTAGCTTGTATTAATCGTCGTGGGACAACCTGTATAAATAGCCTGAGAAAATGATCAGGATAAGAAAAATGTCAGTGAAGTTGTTATGTTTTCTGAATAATGAACCCGGAGTAGCAGTTTTTGCTTGATTTCTGCTCAACTAGAAGATGCCAAGTAATATCGACCTCCACTGATTCCTTACCAAAGAAAAATTATATTTTAATAATTCAAATTTTTCTGAAGGTTTCCTTAAAAAGATGATATCGTTCGTTTTTCGAAAAATAAACCAGTACGCTTTGGTCTGAACAGACTCAGCCGACTATAACGCGCAAGTTAAATCCATTCCATCACGCCAAATATATCATCAAAGTGACAACGAAATAATATTTTTCACATATTAATCTTCTTTATTACATGGCGTGTGCTTTTTTATGTGGTTCTGTCCGTTTGTGCGCCAGGACACAAACCGATGCGAACGTTACGGTTTTGACTTTGCTCGCGAAAAAATGTATCTGTAATACAGGTGCTGGCTGACACCAAAATGAACTGAATGGAACACAGGTAGTTCATTAATGTGAGTCATACGTTTTGTTCTGGTTCCTCCGCTAATCGTCCTAGAAGTGCATATTACAAATACGATGTTCAGGTTGTGTTTGAACTTTTTGCGAACTGTGAATCCTGTCTTTTGGTTTATCTCGGACGGTTCTGAGCTCTGGAATAGAGGACTTGCATCATCTGCCCGAATAGATAAGGAAGCATAAAAGACCACATGAATTCATGCTCCGTGCACATACACAGAAAAAATACTGTTGCGTTTCCAATCCATTCTTAGTATTTGGATGTTTTTTGATCGCTTTAAATATATTTACAGTTGTTTCAAATCCATGTCATTGAGTGATTTTGTCATGTTTACTAGGCTCTAAAGAACGCCTAAACGACATACTATTTTTTTCTGCAAGTACCCTATTACATGTAGCAGTGCTTCAAGAAGTGTTGCGGCTTTTTGATGATGTTTTAAACGTTACAGTAGCGAGATATAATAATTATACTTTTTCATTCCACAGATCGGGCGAAACCGAGGACACCTTCATCGCCGACTTGGTAGTAGGTCTGTCAACCGGCCAAATCAAAACCGGCGCACCGTGCAGGTCTGAGAGGTTGGCCAAATACAACCAGATCCTGCGCATCGAGGAGGAGTTGGGGGCAGCAGCCAAGTACGCCGGCAAGTCATTCCGTCAACCGCAGTAGGCTGTGCCCGCTGTGCGGTCAACTGATAGGTCGGTAGGCTACAAAACGGCTTGCTCTCGGTACTGTTGTACTGCCAATATTATCTGTCGTACAAACATATTTTTAGATGTCTTTGTGGCATTTTCTTATCGGAATGATCGAAGTAAGCTGATTCAGATACTGTACCAGTGATGTTTAAGATATACTAAGTTCTATGTATGCATCGTTACAAGATTATAATAAATATTTATAATATAGATATTGTCTTTTATTTGCTATCAAGATTGTTTTGGATTATACAAAAATACTGGAGTTGCTGATATTTTTGATTATACAGGGTGTCCCAGAAGTCAACGTCAAGCCGCAACGGGGTGACAGGATTGGTTGTAACTATCATGAGAAAAATCAGAAAAAAAATCTATACCATGCAATTTGAAAATTATGGGCATTTAAAGAAAACCTAGAAATTTGGTCAAATTATAACAATTTTTCGGTTATTGTGGTTAACTTTTATTATTTCTGTTCATTTAAAGCTTTGGAACCGTAACCCTAAATAGCATTTCTAGAAGCGCAGTCAAAAATAATGACACAATTGCCCCAAGTTTTCTAGAATGAAGACTGTTTATTAAACTATGAATTTGAAATTTTTACCGACTTTGAAAGGCCCTCCTTTAAAAAAAATGTACTAAGGTGCCTTTACAAGTGCCATTAAAAGTTGGCGGATTTAACCAAGATTGTAAAATGGTACAATACTTGTTAAAGGGCTGATACACATACGAGCAAGTACGCGTACTTATGGCTCGACGACCTTTTTCGCCTGTGTGTCACCGTAAGTACGCGTACTTTAAAACCGTCGCGCAAACCGCCGGCGAGCCAACTGATTTGAAATCTTGCCCGTAGCTTGTCTCGGCTCGTACTGCAAGCCGCCAGCCACCACTTTGTTTTGGCAGGCCATCGATGCGCAACGCTTGTTGTGTTTGACGTTTGTTAAAGTTTGTTTATTTAGAAATATTATCAAAATGAGTGATTTCAGCTTCACGTGTGTCACCCCGTCGAGCCGAGTAAGTTCGCGAACTTAAAAACCGCGTACGTAAAGTTCGTACGTGTGTGACCCCTTTTAGTTTCATACTAAATAAAACGAGTAAAAAAAAGGAAGTAAGCCGATTTTTGCTAACCCATTTCACTCAGGTCAGATGTTCTTTATTCGCACAAGCTTTTGGTAGTTTCTTAATTTTACGGCAAAATGATGAGCTAGGTAGATAGTGGACATGTTTGCCATGAGTGAGCAAGACAGATAGTGACGCTACTTTTAGCAAAGTCAACAAAAATAAGTAAAATTAATAAAGTAATGAAAAATCTTGACCTAGCTTAGTTTAAGTTAAATAAGTTAATCAATGCTAAAATATGGCGTGACCATAACATCACAAAAGCTACAAAAATGTCGCTGGTTCAGTCTCTTGTGTTCTCCATTTTTTTGTATGCCTCGGAAACTTGGACTGTTAAAAAGGCAGATCGAGCTCGCATAGATGCTTTTGTAATGTGGACATGGAGGAGAATGCTGAGAGTTCCTTATACCACCCATCGAACTAACGTCTCCATACTGGATGAGCTCGGTAATCCAAAGAGACTATCCTCCATTGTGTCGACGAGAATGCTTACATTCTTTGGACATATTCACAGAAGCGATAATATGGGAAACTTGTAGTCCAGGGTCATGCTCATGCCCCGAGTGGGCGGCGCCGTGGTCTTCCCCCTACACGCTGGGTGGATACGACGAAACAGTTGCTGGATATGAGTATGAAGAGCGCCAGTATCCTCAATTACTTCCGAATGACGCGTTTTAAATTCCTTCCTTTACTGGAGACCATAAGAGAAGCCATTTCTGAAGGACAAAGTCCATCTCGCCCACCGATTAGAGCAAAAGAAAGGTTGATGATAATGATGATATGCTTAAGGTAAGTAGATACTTGCAAAATACCGACGGTGCCTCGGAAAACTCCGATCAGCATCGCACATACGTCGGTATCGGCACGCGTCGGCCGGCTTTTAATTCTAGTTGATTTCTTCTCGCCGGATTCTGAAAATTCAATGCCTACCCTCCGCACGTATGTGCGCTGGTCCATTAAATTTTATAGAAACTATTTTTCTCAGATCCGTACTCCGTACCGTTCGTCCGATGCCGATTCATGTGCGCCTACCTTTAATCGGTTGATGTAACGTATAACGCTTGTGGTCGCGTTAGAGAGGCGTGTCGTTAAAAAAATTTTTTGGACACTATCATGCGTTAGTAAGTACTTTCTACTACTACTACTTTTCTAGCGGATTGTTCAGTGATCTCGACCAGCGCGCGGTTTTCTGGATCAATTTAATGCCCACAGACATCGTTCTTTTTCATCAGGTTTGCACGACGTGCCAACCGATCACACTCATTTCGGTCCGTGTGTGCCGAAAAACCGTCGTGTTGACCGTAGTTCCAAAAAATCTGTCCGAGCTTGATTTTACCCGTCGGTTTCGAACGCCATCGTGCAACTCGGTACATGTGTGGCCGTTCATCGTGCAATCACGACGGGCTTTTGCAGTGTCGTTCTGGTTGCCTTCGAGTAAGCTTATCTAGGGTTAGCGACATCTATCAAGAATGTGCTGTCAGACGTTCATGAGGGGAAATACATTGGGTGTGCTCAACGGGACCTAGCGCAAAAGCGCTAGCGTGGAAGCGCTTGCAGGCGCTAGTAGTGACCATTGAACGACTTTCCATTTGACATGATAAAACTGTCATATCCATTTCCATATTTTAATATTTATTATTTGTTTTGTCAAAAACCTAGGTTATAAAATCATAAAACCTGATAATAAAGTGACACTAAACAAATATAACTGCTTCTCTCAGAACTACAAATAACTTTTTTCCAGTTATGTGCTGCTTTGCTAAGCAAACAGCGCTTTCTTAAAGCGCTAACCAAGCTGACTGGCGCGCTTTTTCGACAGCTTGTCGTTCATCGGTTAGTTAGCGCAAAGCGCCCACAAGCGCTGACGTCCGCTAAGTCTCGTTGAACACTACCTTTGTCTCATCCAAGTATCCTGTGTTTTTTATTAGAGGTGCTACTGAATTAAGTATGCTTCTTCATCCATCCCCAAATAATTGTACAAATCCCTTGGTTCCAGACGCAATTCTTCTAATAGATTTATATGGCAGAATTGGCCTCTTTTTAAAAGCCACTGTTTCACCCATTTAGAACGTTTTTTCTTACTGTATTTCACTTTAATAGCTAAAGCCGCCGCCAATGCTGAAGTATTATCCATGTTAAAGGACCAAAATTTTGCGAGAAACTGAAAGAAAACCGAACAGTGTGTGGAGGTATCGTTCCATAGGTTTAACCGACATCGGTTGGCACGTCGTGCAAACCTGATGAAAAAGAACGATGTCTGTGGTGCCCTTTATTATGTCGGACCAGAAGTCGATTGTTACTTCGGTTACTACCTTTAGGAAAACTGCAAGTGCAAACTGGAGTCCCTCGGCCTACATATATTACGCCAGCTGCAAACATTCAGGCAGTGCGGACTTGAGTGTTGTAATCATCACTGCGTTCTGTGCAGAAACATGCCTCTGCCCTTGAATTTTCTGGTCGTTCTTCGAGGATAATTCTTCATGAGGACCTTCATTTTCATCATTACAAGATGGCGATAATTCTTGAACTTTCTGAATATGACTTCAATTTGCGGAGGAACCTGGCCGTCCCGCTCTCATAGACGCTGAAAGAATTATTAACCCTTAGAGCCCGTCCAGATAAAGCGATTTACGCGCGTCATTCGCGCGTTCCCGAGATACTAGAGTTACATACATCCCGTCCAGATGCTCTCGCGCGTTGTTTTACTCGCGCGTAAAACGCTTGTAACGCGCGGGACTCTCGACTCACTCGTTGTACGCGTGAGCGCCGCGCGAGTCGAGATACTTGGGCGACATTGTTGCGTCCAGTACAACACTACAACGCGCGAGTCCGTGACGTGTGAACGTATTTGTTTTTGAAAATGGAGCGTGATAACTTCGATACAGAACTTTTCATTGACGCAGTCGAAAAAAGAGTAGCCATATATGGGATATAGAATCATCCGATTATTCCAATAGACTCACAAAACGTAGGAACTGGGAAGATATAGTTGAAACACTTTTCACTGTGTTCTCTCAGCTTTGGGTATAATGTTATAAACATACTGTGCGTCATTCTGTCATGTAGAATTGGATGCATGTTGAATCGTCGCCTTTCTCTTTGTTTACAAAAATTCCATTGTTGGTATGCACGCCACAGGCCAACTGCTGTATCCAACTCCATGTTTTTAACTGGAAGGAAATCTGAAAATCTCTCCCAGTGTAGAAACGCAAGTGAAACGCGATATCTGGACGCAATATAAATTGACTACGCGCGAGTCCACTCGCGCGTAATTCGCTTTATCTGGACGGGCTCTTAACTGGTATGGCGGCCTCAATTTTGACCCCAGCGGAAGTAATGAAACTCCAGAAAAGCCAGAACAACTTAGCAACCCTACCGTTTAGCTATTCCTTTAGAACGACAATTAAAGCACCTACGTATTGTACCTTGTTCTCGACCTTTCGCCCAGTCAGCTCATCCACGTCGCTTGGTTCAAAATTTGCCTCGTCATACCTTGAACGTAATTTTTTCTGTGTCTCATTTGTGAGAAGTAATGGCTTATCCAAACAGTGGTAAAAGACCTCTGACTCAACAAGAGTTACAACAGATTGTTGATTCATTTGTTAGTGGAGATGACATTTCTATTACCCCAACTATTGAAGTGAGCTGTCATTTGTCGAGTTGGTAACATTCTTGAAGAGAACGAAAACCAAGACAGGCGTACAACGTGTTATATTTGCCCACGTAACGATAATAAATAATGATTCATGTGTGACAAATGTCATAAACATATTTGTAGAAATTATTTTATAAAAACAAACATTTGCATATTGAGGGTTAGGTACATTAAAAAAAAAGAGAAAATCTGGATTTTGCATTTTACGTCAACCTGTACAGGTACGAATATGCGTCACGGGCTTTTTTGTAGCCGATTTCAAAACTAGAGGATATTTTTAATCTTTTCATACAAAAAAATAATTTTTGATTCATTACTTCTTGATATACGTTCATTTGGCCGCGATTTGGATATAAAATAAAAATGATCATAACTTTTGAAATACCCTGTATAATGTAACTATACCCTATATTGAAAGAACGGAAATTATTAGTAAAATTTGAATATGGAATAATATCTAGGGTGTCTCATTCAAAAAAATGCATGTTTGCATCACCACATAGTTATGGATCACCCTGTATAAATATAAATATTTTCTGAGCAAGGAGCACATCCGTGACTACAACTTTTATATACAACTTTTTTCGCTACCTTCTATATAGTGGAGTTATCGACCGATTCTGTACTAAAAACTCACCCTGTATAATTTTTTTTTTAATAATAATAATAATTTATTCACAACAATACAGGGCGAGTAAATTGTTTAACCCACAGAATGAATGAATAGTTATCAGTTCTAAAACGGTCCATTATTTAACACATTGTTGGACACTCTGCTGGCCGGGAGGCTTCGTAAACAGAGGTATCGCCGAACAAAACAGAATTTAGGCACAAATTTATGTTTGACGCCACTCTTCAAAGCAGTCTGGACACAAAGCAGGTTTATTTTCACAACCCTTGCATCTATAGCTAGTTTCTTTGCGTTTTCCAGACTTGAAACATTGTTTGCATCTAAGAAAATATGATTTTATTTTATGATCCTCTGGTAGGGATAGCTTCTCTGGAAAATGTCTCACACGTGCTTCAAGTGTTGTATTGATATGAAACAATATATTCTATATTATGTATAATAGGTGGACGACAAATAATATCTGTTTAGGACGGAAATATCTGGTTACCTACCTCCCATCAGTACTGAAAACATGAAAATCGAACAAAAACACACTTGCAATATGGCAGCTATACACAAGGTCAATGCATCACATTGGAGGTCATGGACGGTTATAGCCGTCGTGCCGTTTTACCCATGCACCTTAAAACATGAATAGTTGGGATAGCGTATAGTGGGTTAGAATTTGGCAATTTCAGAAATGAAGAGCTTTATGTTATGGCGCTAACATTGCTTAACAAGACAAGTATACCGACATTCTAATGGTCGTCGCCGTTCTGCCGTAACAAGCAGATAACTTTTTGACTGATATAGCCGTCGTGGCGTATCACGATAAGTCCCCACAGACGGCTATAACCGTTGTGTCCAACAACGTGTTAAATATATTCCGTTGCCAGAAAACCGATTTAAACTTTAATCATCACCAGTAGAGGTACAAAAAAATACATAGACTCTCTTGACCCACCCAGAACAAACCTTCATAAAGGGCTGTTTTATATGTTTCGCCTTGTAATTTTCCATAATTGCATGTCACTAATACTTCAATAAAACGACGCGCTTCGGTCCGAAAAAACAATGAAACTAGGTTGTTTTTAATAGGACCGCAAGTCGTTTGCGTCATCATAAAATCAGGAACTTTATGCTGACAGCGGGGTGGTGCTGTCCCTTCACAGATTTAAATTTGGGGGGTGAGCCGCGGCGCCACTTGTCGATTGTTTGTATAAGGGATCACCTGTAGTCTAGTTGCTAACTCTTGATTTCTGTATTTTTCTTTTATATGGCGCGGGTACCTATTTGATGTTTTCTTAAATTGTTATATATGGTTCTATTGAAAGAACTATATTTGGGCGCCATGTTTCGTCTTATTATAAGTACCTCAAAAGGGTGCCTTCATCGGCACCGGTCACTTGCGCGCCGGAAGAAAATTAAGCTTGGTTATTCCTAATGACCACATCCCTTTTATTCTTGCGAACTTTCATCTGTCTTTTTACGACTTGCGGTAGCTTACAGTTACATCTTAGATTATCTAAATGACTATTCGGCTTCTGTAGGTGTATAAAACTACCCTTAATGAAAATATTTCAGTAGCTTTCAGTCCTTAGTTGCTGTTTGTGAGTATTGTTTTTGTTCTACTTTTTCATCATGGAGACTATGTTAAGTGTGAAAGGGGAGAAATTAATAGTCCTTGAAGAGTATATACGTTCCAAAGAGATAAAGAAACCACCCGTGGTGTAGCCTACAGATGTTCTAGAAGAGGATGCATAGCATCTTTGCTGATGGATCAATCGGAAGAGATTGTTCTTCAAAGAAATAATGAGCACAACCATGATGCTCCCACAAAACAATCTGTGATGGTAAATAGAAATTTACCTTAATAGGTTATGTAACTTTGGTTTTGCTACTTGCTAGGCGTTTGAAGTTTCATATTTACGTCATTTCATGATTGTGAAACAAGAGGCGTTCCATTATTCGAGTTAACTTGCAAGTCGAGGTTGGTAAACCGTCAGACTGACCACTGATTGTGAAACTGGGACTTAGTCGTGCTATCGTATTTGTGAATTTTGGAAGAATTTCTCACATTGCTGTACCAGTACGTGAGGATTTGGCCCAGCGGTTTGGGCACCGTTGGATTGCTAGAGGTGGAGCCGTATCTTGGCCTCCTAGATCACCTGATTTAACGCCGCTAGATTTTTTCCTGTGGGGACGTGTAAAGTCTTTGGTCTACGAAACTCCAGTAGAAACAGAGCAAGACTTAATCGACGAATTACGGCAGCATTTGAAATCATTCAAAACGAGTATCAAATTTCAGTTCGCCGAAATCATGTGCGACGTTTAAATCGGTGTATTCAGATTGGAGGAAGACATTTTGAACAATTGTTGTGATTATATCTTGTACAAAAGGCAAAAAGTGAATGCATTAAAGGCTATTTAGGCAATTCATCATCTTTCTACATGTTAACACTTCTTAGGGCCGTAGTACTGTACGGACACTTTTCCGGACATGGGTCCCTATATTCAAAAGTTTTCTACTGTTGCACTGAATAACCCCTAGAAGTTTGATCCAATAGTTCTGAAACACCCTATATGACATAACCTAACATAAATAACTATTCCTTTATAAAATAATAATTCTTCTATAAAATTTAGAACACGTTTTTTCAAGGTCAACTGATCAGACATACTGGCCTTCACCAGGAGGCCGTGAAGTCTTTGAGCGTTGTTGGTTATGTGTGGTCGCTCAAAGATGGCTCTCAGTATGATTTAGGTTTTAGATGAAGAAATCAAATCATAGCTTGGAACCTTATCGGCAAAACTCGTAATCAGGTACGCAAAATATTGGTAATGAGAAAATTAGCATTTGAAGACAATACTGTTTACTGCTATCACAACTACGTGCCGACTTTCAGTGATAGATGACGAAAGAATATTATACAGGGTGGGGCATAAAAAAAGTGTTTTTGGTTTGAATAGTACCCCCATATATTAGAAAAGGGAGGAGCGCGCGGTTTATTACAATCCATTTCTTGACTCAGACCATTTCACTTTCTTACTTGCCACTTGCCATCATGGCGCGGTAGACGCTAGAACAACGCGTGGCATATGGCGTGGCATCATTGGTCCATATTTTTTTGGAGAAAATAGGGTCACCGCTACAGTATCATCTGAACGTTACATTCATATGGTGAATAGCTTTTTCATACCTGAATTGCAAAGAAGAGGTGTGGATATCAAAGATTTGTGGTTCCAGCAAGACGGGGCCACGGCACACACCGCCAGAGCATCCATGGCTGTTCTTCGTCACCTGTTTCCAAATCGTGCAATTTCGAGGTTTGGTGGCATTTCATGACCTCCTCGGTCTCCCGATTTATCAATTTGTGATTTCTTTCTATGGAGGTAACTCAAGTCACATGTTTAAAACGCCAAGCACCGTACGTTAGACGCAGAGAAAGAAGCGATTCGCCATGGAATCTCTCAAAAATCAACAAACATGCTGGAAACAGTGGAGTGCAATTTTCGTGAACGGCTGCATCATATGCCAGATGTAATTTTTGCACTTAGATATTTCAAAATGGTTTACTATCAGCTATGTTGTACTACCAATAATTTTTTTAGGGCAAAAACTAATAATTTTATGATTATTTCAAAAACACTTGATTCCTATGCCCCGCCCTGTATATTCAAATACACTATACCTACCGCTTTCAATATGTAACGTATGCTGTTTTCAATTTGCACCTGGACTATTACAAGAGTCCGATTGTGGAAAGATATATTTGAGGCGGAAAGCGTTGAAAATCAACCTTTTATGAGGGCTAAGCGCCAAGTTTATACGCATTTGGTATTGTCTGCGGTGCAAGAAATGCATTTTCAACAGTTTAAAAGAGATTGCCGCTGATAAAATCTATGAAGCGGAAAAAATTACCTCGTAAAAATCAGTCGGAGGTCGAAATAAAAAACCTACTATGATACCTACCAATCCTTACACATTGCACTGAAATAGTGAAGCTGATGTGAGGGAGATCATCTGGGCAGAATTAGGGATTGAACGGGTCTTGTCCTAGGTTGATATTCTCTCTGTCACCTACATACTACATAGTGTGAATACAACATTTTTTAAATTACAACTGTAATGTCATCATCATCATCGCTCCACTAAAATCAATGCCATCAGACCAAGTTCATGACATATTTTGGGGAGCCTGTATCTTTCGCCACATCATATAAAAGCAAACAGCTGCAAGCGTACCATATACAGGGTGAGTTTTTAGTACTGGCTCGGCTGACTCCACTACTGTAGAAGATAGCGAAAAAAGTTGTATATGAAAGTTGTAGCCACGGATGTGCTCCTGGCTCAGAAAATACTTAGATTTATACAGGGTGATTTATCACTACGTGGTGATGCAAACATGCCTTTTTTTAAATGAGATACCCTATATATTATTCCATATTCAAATTCTACTAATAAATTCCGTCCTTCCAATATAGGGTTTTGCTACATTATACAGGGTATTTCAAAAGTTATGTCCATTTTTATATCCAAATCGTGGTCAAATGAACGTACTGTATATCAAAAAGTAATGAATCAAAAATTATTTTTTACATGAAAAAATTAAAAATATCCTCTAGTTTTAAAATGGGCTATAAGAAAGCCCATGGCGCATATTTGTATACAGGGTGATGTAGAATGCAAAATCTAGATTTTCTCTCTTTTTTTAAATGTAACCCCCAACATTTTATTACACCAAAGAATTGCTTTTAATAGATACGCTCTTTCATCTTTGTATAACACTTGTTGTACCTACGTCCATCAGTTTCCGAGATATTTCGATTTTTCGGTAAATTTAAAATATAGCTTCTATTTGTGTATTGAAATTTATTTATTTTGAGAAGGTACTACCTAATTTGTCTTTTATTTAACGAACAACTAAGTTATAAGGTCGTGATGCTATTTGATGAAGTCAAAACCCTAAATCGTCGAGATAATACAGTCAAGTATGCTGAGGAAACAATTTTGTAGGCGTGATGCATAATTATCAAGCAGATTTCTCAGGTAGGCTTTGAAAAATTGACGGTTTTCATAACCAGCTCAATAAATCCGTACTGTATGAAAAACCAGCTTTAAAAATTAATTTTTCCATTGAGTGTATTTAGGAGAATCTTTGAGAAATTGTCTACTTGCCTCTAGAATATATCAACTATGAACAGCAATATCCAGAACGGAGGCACTCTAAAACTAATGCGTTTGAAAGACTGAAGAATCGTTTTATTTGGACCGTGTCGTTCAATATTTCATAGCCTACCTGATAGATCTGCTTGATAATTATGCATGACGTCTATAAAACTGTCCTCGGCACACTTGACCTATGTTATCTCGTTAATTCAGTGTTTTGACTTGATCATGTACTACTATTGCCCTATATTTTAGTTGTTTGTTAGCAGAAATAAAATTTGATACTATTTTCTTAAAATAAATGAATTTCAGTAAACAAATAGAAGGTATATTTTAAATTTGTAGAAAAATCGAAATATCTCAGAAACTAATGAATGCAGACATAACAAGGCTATACAACTTAGAATTAACTATACGATAAACTTAATGTGACTCGTGCATTAATTGCCTGACGATAAGACAAACATTTGAGCGAAAAACTAAACATTAACAGCCTATAAGTGATGTGATTCTGCATGTCACTTATTTTTCAGTTTTCGGGAAAAAAAGCTATTTGAGAAAGATGTTTATTTTAACTTAGGGCTCACACTGTATATATACATAATATATTACGAAAAGAAAAGCCATGGAAAATTTCTTGTGGGGGGGGGGGAAGAATCTTGGGGGGGCTCCGAATTTGAAGTTACGATACTGGTTCTAATGTGAAAAGTCAAAGTTTTAGAAACACAATTTACTTTTCTATAATTCAAACAAAGGTCTTATATCGTCTAATTCAAAAAATGATAGTAAATAATTTTCCTGTTATTAAAAGCCTCTCATCGCATCAATGCTCAAATGAATGACGACCGAAATCAAAAGATACTTTACCGCCACATCGCCAAAAAAGGTTCCGCAATACCCAATATTATCTACTCAACTTTATGTGCATTGTCGAAGAAACGTCACAGTGAGTAATATGCCTCATTTCCTTCGTCTACCATTTCGGGATCGACGCAATTCACGAAATGACCACAGAAGAAGGCAAAGTCAGGCACCTAATTAAGGAGGTAACACTAGGCCATTGTGACCATATTGGGCGATTTGGCATAATTTGGGCTGCTTTCCGGATTTCTTCGTAAAAAATGTGGGTTGAATCGCAATGCTTTAATTTTCGACTGATGCCTAAAAACCTAGATGAAGAAATACCTTGCGTTATAAAAAATCTCGTATTTGTCCGGTTATAATTGATGAAAAATAAAACTGCAGGTAGAGATCGAAATAACATGATATATTCCTCAAACTTTGTTTTTAGGCATTTTAGGGGTTACTGATCATTTTTCACTTTTTTTGGGTGGGGGTGAAATTGGGGTGGTTAGGGGGTGGGGGGTTGTAAAACTGAAAAATTTGGTCTATTCATAATAGGCTTCCCATTGATCTGTGGAAGAAAGATCTAGCGGCATAATAGACGTTTTTTAGGTCCATCCGAACATTGCCTTGGCTATTACAGAAATCAAGGGACTTAGAATTTTATGATGTATACATATGAGTATTGCTTTAGATTGTTCTGAATTTAGTAAAATGGAAATTATGGAATTGATTTTAATGAAATTTAGACACAGTATTATTACCGTGGCGGGGATGAAAAATGCGTATGGTTTTCACAAATCGTGTCAGTGGCGGCGCAGCAATAATAAAAAAACTAAAAACATAAAAATTACTCAAACTTCATTTTTAAACAGTTTGGGGGTTCCTGATTGTTTCGTTTCGTCCAGTTGAAGCTCTAGAATAAAGATTGTGTCATTTTAGTTCCTACGGAGCGACTTAGAAAACTATTTACTAGTTTTTGTGTTGTTTTTTGAGGACAGGCGAACGATGATTTGGTTGCAATGCAAGGGATCTCAGACTGTAGCTTCATGCAAAGGGAAAATAATAAAGTGATATCACTGTTATGTGTGGGAAGTACTGAGTCAATCAACTTAACTCCATTTTTTTCTTAAATACTTGCTCAAATCACAATTTTGGATATAGGTAGATGTCAGAAAAAAATTGAATATCGCAGCTACTATAAATCTTAGAGGGCCATGTTACTACTACATGAAATGTGTCAGCTTACGTTAGACGGTCAAGTTCGAATTACATTTGTACTTGGAGAAATCTGCAGATGAATTAAAGAAACTTTAATCAAAGGTAACTTGATTTTTTCAAATGGGAATGCATAATTTTTTTATACGATCAGATGTGCAATTTAATAGGCTTTCTAATTATATTAGGTTGTGAATATCAATCTATAGTAGTTTTTATTAAATTTCGAGATTTCAATCAAATCAGTGTTTTTCAATTTCCCTACCTATAAAACAACTAGCAGGCCATGAAAAATTAACAAAATCATATTCAGATGAAAGAAAACAACTAACTTAGCAAAAAGATCCAGAAGAACTGGAGTAAAAAAACAACAACTACTCTACTCTAACCAGAAACAACGGCAGTAACATGTCTAAGGTTAAAGAGAAGCTGGAGTACGACAGAAATGGATAGTTTTTACAGCCTACTAGCGACTGCAAAGCTCAAGCTTTTGAAAACTTGATATTTGGCTTGACTTGATTTTCGATCTGAACTACTTGACTTGATATCAAGTAAAATCAAACTACTTGATATTACTTGATATCGATCTGTAAAATGCGAATCGAAACGTTAAAATTGGGGAAACACCGAGATTACGACAGTAAGCAGGCATCACCCGACGACTTTGAAACTTTAAAGACAACCGACACAGAATGGTCGTTAATTGAACAAATTTGCCAGTACTTTAATGTTTTTAAGAGTATTTCCACCATTTCTGCATTAATCTGCTGCTCGATAGACTAGATTCGTGGGATATGGAACTTGACAATAAACCTGATCGAGATGAAACCGATGAACAGATTATAAATAGTATTCAAGCGGCAAGGGACAGTATACTGAAGATATTTTAGAATGGTGGAAAAGACACGAATGTATTTTTCCAAGCTTTGCCGCAATGGCCAAAGACTTTTTGGCAACGCCAGTTTCTTCAGCTCCAGTTGAAAGGCAGTATTCTAGAGCTACCTTAACTCTTACCAAAAAAAAAAGAAAACGATGAGGTGATAACTCCGTTAGAAGTCTTATGTGTCTCAAATCATGGATGGCAAATGAGGATATTACATTTTTTTACTTCTGTGTCACCGGCATCGACTGCTCTGGTCATTAGCCTCGAGTTCTGTGTAGGCTTTGTTACTGTTTCCCGGCGCCACTCTAGCAACAGCATTGTTATTTAGAAGACAATAGTGACGGCTCAGGTGGGAATTCTTCGCTGAGCTTTTTTTATGGATATTTATTTTTGATTGAAAACAGAAATAAATTTCCGCCTCTAACGAGAATCGAACCTGGGAGCTTCCGGTCACGAGCCCTCGACTCTAACCACTGAGCCAACCCACCCCCATTTGAGTTTGTTGTTTTTCTATGTATTATTGTCAGAATTCAGAATATTTTGATTTTTATTTCATATTATTACATTCATTATTTAACTAAGTTTGTTGGGGTTTTCGTTTTTGGATGTTTTTTTTTTTAATAAAAGATTACATCTTTATATACAAAGATTTTTATTATTATTGCGTTTTGACAATTAATCATATTAATATCAAAAAAGAACTATTTTTTTCAAGAAAAATTAAGTAGTTAGCTTGAAAAACTTGATTTTCAAGTTGCTTGATGTGTAACTACTTGACTTGACTTGATCTTGACTTGATATCAAGTCAAGTCAAGTCAAGTAGCTTAAAAATCAAGTCAATCTTCGTGAATCTCTGGTGACAGACCAAACATCAATCACAATAGACTTTAGTATAATTGAAATGAACAGCAGTTGTAAGGCCGTAAACTGATGCATGAATGTCGAACTTTGTTGATTTTTGTACTATATACCGTCAAGTTTCAAGTTACGGGCATGGGACAGACACATTCCTAGAGTGGGAATTATGGCGCCTATACCCAACTCATATCAAGACCGGAAATAACAGCAAATTACCATTTGGCGCTGGGTAATAAATAGCCGCCCGGACTTTCACAATTATCGTCAGGTAATTCCATAGTCAAGAGGATCGGCTGTAAAGTCAAGTACTTATTTGTCCAGAGGAAATGACCGATTGTATAGTGCTGATAGAGAAAAGGGGTTTATTTGTACAGAGTTGAATAAATAGTTTCTGGTTGTCAAAACCTAGGTATGGGTTTTAAAAAAAAGGTATTTATTAAATCATATATACAGGGTGTTAATTAAGTATGTTAAAAAATTTTAACCACGAATAGTACTCCGAAAAATAGAAAGAAAATGTCATATGAACATGGGTCCGGAAATGCTTCCTAAGGGAGCTACGCTCCTTTGCATGGGGCACCCTGAAGACGGTTTTCCCTCGATATTCTCGAAACCATCCATAACAAAATTACGAAATTAGGTATGATGGGTAAACTTTTGACGCTGAAACTGATTCTAAATTCAGAATTTCATAATTTTAATCAGAGGCGTATCATACGGGAGGAGTTAGGGGTAAAAATAACCCCATTTTCTAAATGGTAATTTTTTGACATTTTGATTTTAGAATATGGTATTTCAGAGATTTCTACGTAAAAATGCAAATTATTGAATCGAGCCAGTCTATTGTAAATAAATAAATGTTCTATTTAGTAAGTGTGCTGTGAAAAGCAATTGCAATAAATGATAAGCAACTTGAAGACTGTCAGTTTATTCAGTTTAGAGTTATTACAAAACATTTAGGTATTATTTTTAAAGTAACATTATTTAATAAGAGTTTGAACAAATAAGAAATAAAATACTAAGACAAATAGAGAATGTTTTCTTAAAGTAAGTGTTGGAAGTGACCGCCACCAGCTTCAATACAACGGTTCAGTCGTCTTGGCCAATATTTAAATGAAATTATTTTTAAAAACTGAATATCAAAGATTGTTTTTTGTAGTTATAGTAAAGATTTTGTCGTTGAACTCCATTTCATATATTTTACTTAGAATTTAAAAACAAAGCCCTTAGTGAATCACCCTATATATATATTACAGATGCACCTCACTTTAGATATGGGGCTTACAAACAAACCATCGACTATATCTCTAGGAGCTGTGACCCGAAGGTCTATGGTGGAGATAGTGACGACATTCTGTAGACAATTTTGCAGCCAATCCGATGCGTAGAAAGATTCGTTAGGCTGTTAATTGATACAAAAGATCTTAAAAAATAAAAAATAGCAAAGAACACTAAAAACATAACACCAAAATAATAAATAAATAAATATACAGGGTGTCCCACGACGATCAAGACAAGCAATATATCGGAACTGGGCAGTAGTAGCAACTTATAATTTTGGAGGTGTAAATTAGAGCAAATTTAATTTTTTTTCTTATTACTGTCACCCAATGAGGTATTTGTTGATCACGTAACGACCGATTCAACATTTTTAATGGGACACCCTATATATTTGTGACTTTTTGTGTTCCTCCCGATAAAACAATTCCAACAAACTAGCACATTTAAAGGATGGTACCACTACCATTGATTATGACGTGTACCCCTACAGTTAAATTTCTTAGGTAGTCAAAAATATACAGGGTGTCCCATTAGACATTTTGAATCAGAAGTCACGTGACCAAAAAAAAAATACCTCATTGGGTGACACAATAATAAGAAAATATACTATATTTGCTCTAATTTACACCCCCAAAATTATAATTCCCTACTACTGCTCAGTTCCGATATATTGCTTGCCTTAGTCGTCGTGGGACACCCTGCATAAGGAAAAGAAAAAACCAAGTATAAATGCAACGATAAATAGAAAAAATAAATATGTGGAACTTCTTATTTTTTATCAGATCTCTGAATTGTGTTTTATGATGGGTCAAGAAAATAAGTGGAAGTAAGCAAACTTTATCAGATAATGTAGGTATAACCAAGTATAAATGCAACGATAAATAGAAAAAATAAATATGTGAAACTTTTTATTTTTTATCAGATCTTGGAATTGTATTTTATGATGGGTCAAGAAAATAAGTGGAAGTAAGCAAACTTTATCAGATAATGTAGGTATCATAGTGGCTTTTCAGTCTTGGAGACGGTGTAGGCTTGCACACATAACGTGGTTTTCTGAGAATATTGTAGTGTTTGGCCATATTTATTTTTTCGAGTGACAGACAAGAACATACCCCAAATTAACTCTTTGTGGGACATAAACCGCACATCTGCACTTCTCAAATTTTAAGACGTAATAAAAATGGCTTGAAGAGTACACTTCTAACAACAAATGCGTAGTAGGTGGCACAAAATACAAAACCCTGCTTTGAGTTTGTTATTTTTTAAGAAGAATAAAACGTTTTATAGGCTGTCGTGCTTTGCGCTTAGAACTGGGCGAGTGACAACATGCGATCGTAAAAGGTTAAAAGTATTCTAAGCATTGCTTTTATGGGCGAACTTTTTGTAGCCCAGGACTTTTAGGATTTAATTTTTACTTCATGACTATTCTGCATGGATATTAGGTATTTACTTAATTTTGATCTGCAATGAAATACTATTATAGTATCAGAAAAAGCACGTACTTCACGGGTCGCAATTCTGCGTAATCAGGTTTGACCTCAGAGTAACAACTGAACATAGAGGTAGTAAACAACTAATTCTAATAGGCCAACATCTTTCCTTACGTTGTCATATCGACCACCAGATACGGCAATCATAATTGTTTACTATCGTCTTAATTGTATAGTATCCAGAAATATTCCATTCTACGTTAAAAAGGACGGTATTTTGATGGGTCAGAAATAATTACAGCAAAATCAATAGATATGTTGACCTCTACTGCGTTACTACATGTTTCTTCATCATTAAAGCAAATTCTGTCTTACATAAATTTTGAGGAGTTGGCAACGCCTATGTAATTTTCCTACGATTTGTTTACGGTAACCTCCGACTGTCAAACGTTTGTTTTGTTTGTGCGTCTTTTATGCTTGGTCAGTAAAATCGAATTCGCTATTTGTTGGTAACAGTAGTGAAGCTTTACGGACTTGCTGTGCTATATTCGAGTGTAGTTTAACAGTTTTTCGAGATGGGACAGTGCAGAGCAGTGTTTGTAACATGGGTTGCATTGGAAGAATTTTCAGGTTAGTTGGCAGTGTTTGGAGGCTGAAGTGTCAAAAGATGATGGCTTTGAGCACGCCATGCTGAAGTCGTTTGTTTACTACCTCTATGTTCAGTTGTTACTTTGAGGGTTTGACCAACAAACCCTCTCTCTAGTGTAGTCAAATCCGCCGTGCAGTGGCTGTAAACAATAACACGCGCTCGGCGGCTGGCCTGTGGATGTCGGTCACCAGAGCCGTATTCAAAATAGCAGTCATAAAATCCATAGTATCGGATGTGGAGTAGCATTTATGAATCATATTTTTCCATTACAGCTGTATTGATATATTTTAGATTTTATATATTGTTATTACCTTAGGAACCTTCATTTTGGGGGTAAAGTTGAGAAGGGGTCAATACTTCAGTCAATTATGTCCTCCCTATCGATGAGAATATTTTTCCTTCCTCGTTTCCCAAATACGAAGTTAAACTTCTTTAATAGCTTATAAAACGTGATCCGCTTAAAATTGGGCAAGTCATTATCGTCATTCACCTCTTTCAGGACTTTGTCAATAGTCGAAAGTTCATTTCGGAAAAAGAACTTATGCACCTTTCTCCTAATTGCACGTTTCTTTGTACATTTGTCAAACAATATCTCTAATTAACAATAGGGCACTTGCAGAAAAAATATTATGTCATTTAGGCGTTCCTTAGAGCCTAGTAAACATGACAAAATCACTTGTTTGGTTTTTTGGAATCGGCTGTGAGAGATATTCCAAAAATTATTTCAAATGCCGGAAAATTCCGCGCAAACAACCTCTGACGTCAGTGATATCCTATAGTGATGGGATGTAAAGTATTTGATATTCGATTTCGATAGCCAGTGCAAACCTAACATTTTGACATTGATCATTATAACCACAAAACGCAGTCACACACAAAAGTACAAAAGTCAAAAGAATAATAGTTAGGCTAGATTACTAATTCACTTTGTAGGGATGGGCTTGAATTAGATTCTATCTTTGGATTCATTCATAATGGGATGCGCCGAAATAAAATGATGGCCTCGATTAGTTGCTAATCTCGGTCACAAACAGGATGAACTGTGATACCTATCAGACATAAAAATGTTTTGCAACGAGAATGCTAGTGGGTTAATTGCCTGTTTAAAATATGTTTAAGTATCAATAAATTGAATCGCATTGTTAAAGAATTCAGATCATCTCTAGCCGAATGCGCAGTTGAATCTCACTGACCTGCGCTGTAGCAGCATCGATTGTCGATATCGATAAGATACCTGTGACGTCAGCCCTTGTTTTAAGTCACGTGGAAAAATTTGAATATATCCTTATTTTATTTTGTAAATACCTTTTTTTGGCCGTCAGTAAAATCATGTTTTTTATTTCCTACTGCTTCTTGATATGGTTTTCTTTACGCTATGTATACTCCCGAGGCGATTTCACGACCTCTGCAAGTACCCTATTAGTTTGTCAATTTTTGTAAAATGTATCTTCCAGTGTATATTATGTATATGTACCTACATAGAAGAATAAAATAACAAAATAAAAAAGAAAACAAATAAACAGAAAAATAGATCAACATTTAAAACTGTTTTTGAGGTACGATGAGTAAAGTTACATACGATAAATAACTTTTTTTTTTGTATATACAGGGTTATTCACGTTATTTGACACGGAGCATTATGACTAAAGTATTTGATACAAAAGAAAATAATAATTTCGGATGGATAGAGATCCATAAAGACTACATTTTAAAAATATTTTAATGTTATACAGGGTGTCCCAAAAGCACGAAATGTATCAAAGTTATGTTTTTTTAAATGGTACACCCCATATATTATTGCATATTCAGATTTCCTGGTGAATTCTAGTGCGACTTTATGTACCATACATGGGATCTAAAGTAAACCGTTTAGCTGTAAATCACCATTTTCGGTATAAGTAGATATCAGGAAAAAATTGAATATCGCAGAAATTATAAAATTTGGAAGACTGTGACTTTGCCGTATTACTAAGCATAAAATGCGTCAGCTTTGGTGAGACTGCCAAATTTAAATTACGTTTATGCTTGGAGAAATCTGTCGATTAATTAAGGAAACTTCGATCAGCGACAACTTGATTTTTTCAAATAGGAATGCCTAATTTTTTTTATACGGTTAAACGTAGAATTTGATAGCCTTTCTAATGATATAAGGTTGTGAACATCAATCTCTGGTAGTTTTCATTTAATTTTAAATTTTCAAACAAATCGGCGTTTTTCAATTTTCCTACCTATAAGCAACGTAGCAGGCCATGAAATATAAACAAAAACCTGTTCAGGTAGAAGAAAACAACTAACTTAGCTGAAAAATACACACGAACTAGACTAAAGGGACAAGATTATAAAAATTACTCACAACAAACAAAGTGTAACCAGAAACAACGGCGGTAACATATCTTTGGTCAAAGAGAAGCTGGAGTATGGCAGAAATGAATTTTTTCACGGCCTACTAGCTACTGCAATGTACTAGAGATTGGCAATTTCCAAAACCATTAAAAATTAGGGTATATAGGTAGGAAAATTGAAAAACGCCGATTTGTTTGAAAATTTAAAATTAAACGAAAACTACCAGAGATTGATATTCACAACCTTATATCATTAGAAAGGCTATCAAATTCTACGTTTAACCGTATAAAAAAAATTAGGCATTCCTATTTGAAAAAATCAAGTTATCGCTGATCGAATCGATTAATCGACCGATTTCTCCAAGCATAATCGTAATTTAAATTTGGCAGTCTCATCAAAGCTGACGCATTTTATGCTTAGTAATAAGGCAAAGTCACAGCCTTCCATATTTTATAATCTCTGCGATATTCAATTTTTTCCTGGTATCTACTTATACCGAAAATGGTGATTTACACCTAAACGGTTTGCTTTGGGTCACATGTATGATACATAAAGTCGCACTAGAATTCACCAAGGAATCTGAATATGCAATAATATGCGGGGTGTTCCATTTAAAAAAAACATAACTTTGATACATCTCGTGTTTTTGGGACACCCTGTATATCATGAAAATATTTTTAAAATGTAGCCTTCATGGGTCTCTATCCATCCGAAATTATTATTTTCTTTTTTATCAAATACTTTAGCCATAATGCTCCGTGTCGAATAACGTGAATAACCCTGTATAACTGGCCTTAGCGGTATGCTATTCGGCCAAACCGTAACTGACAAATAACTAAAAATTCATGAAAATTAAGACTACATTGATCTTAAAATTTAATTGCCTTTATTCCAATAAACAATATTAAATTTGTTGGTGTCTTAACAACTTATACCTAAGTGAAAATTTTAATCAGCTATATACCATCACCAGGAAGAACTACTAATGTGCTCGGCTTATACATCAAACTTCGCTAATGCGTGGAAGTCTGGTACTGTTTGGTGATAAGTTGGCGCCCTGTTACTGATGGTTTGTTAATCGTTGGTCGTTTTGCTCCAGACTGCAGAAAGCCAGATACTGGTACTTCAGTTTTACGTTTACGTCTCGTCCATCCATATCTGCTACCTTGATAGCTTGCGCTACTTGAAAAACACTAAACTGTCTCGAGTGAATATTCGACAGATATTAAGTAAACTATTACACCGCTTTAATAGATTTTATCGTTGAATATAGATATTGACTATACACAGAACAGCTCGAATCAAGAAATCTAAATTGCTGATGCCATGCAAAAAATGGAGTCAAGTTGATTGACTCAGTACTTCCCACACATTACGGTGATACCATTTTATTATTTCCCATTGTATGAAGCTATAGTCTAAAATCCCCTTGCAACTGAATTATCACCCATCCGCTCGCAAAAACAACATCCAACACAAAAACCCTCGTAAATAGTTTCTTGCATCTCCCTCCTTAGGAACTAGGGCGCCACAGTTTTTTCTGCATGCTTGATATGGACGGTGCGAAACGATCAAGAGCCTCCAACCTGTTCAAAAATGGAGTTTGAGCTTGAGTTTGGTTTTTTGATTATTGCTGCGCCGCCACTGACACGGTTTTTTAAAAACAGAGTCGTTTTCCATTCTCACAGCGGTAATAAATTCTGTGTCAAAATTTTATTAAAATCAATTCAATAATTTTCGCTTTACGCAAAATACATAGAACGAAATAAAGCAAAACTCGTATGTATAGATCGCAAAATTGGTTTCTGTAATAGGCAAGCCAGTGCTCGGATGGACCTAAAAAAGGGTAATATGCTAGGTACTTATTCCTCTACAGGTCAATAGACGGAATATTATGAATACAACAATTTTTCAGTTTTACTACCCCCCAACCGCCCCGATTTCACCCCACCCAAAAAAAATTGAAATGAAAATGATCAGGAACCCGTAAAACGCCTAAAAACAAAGTTTGAGCTGTTTTCATATTTTTAGTTTTTTTTATTATTGCTGCGCCGTCACTGACACTATTTTTCCAAAGCATAGGCGTTTTCCATCCTCGCTGCGGTAGTAATACTGTGTCAAAATTTCATTAAAATCAATTCAATAATTTTCGCGTTACGCAATATAGATCTAAAACAATACTCGTATGCATACATCACAAATTCTTGGTTTTCATAATAAGCAAGGCAATGTTCGGATGTGTAGGTAAAAAGTGTATTATGCTGCTAGGTTTTTCATTCAAAGATCAATGAACAACCCATTATGAGTACAACAAATTTTTAAGTTTTACTTACAACCTCTCACCCTTCAATCACCCCAAATTCACCCTCACCCAAAAAAACGTACAAAATGATCAGAAACCCCTAAAACGCCTAAAAATAAAGTTGAGCTGTTTTTATATTTGTAGTTTTTTTATTATTGCCGCGCCGCCACTGACCTGATTTTCCCAAAACATACGCGTTTTCCATCCTAGCCTTGGGAGTAATACTGTGTCAAAATTTCATTAAAATCATTTGGACAATTTTCGCGTTACGCGATATCGAACGATCTAAAACAATACCGTATGTAAGTCCCGTAGTTTCTATAATAAGCATGCAACGTTCGGATGGACCTAAAGAAAAGTATCATGCCGCTAGGTTTTTCATTCACATATCAATGGACAGCCCATTACGAATACAACAAATTTTTCAGTATTACAACCCCCCACCCCCCAACCACCCCAAATTTAACCCACCCAAGAAAAAGTAGAAAATTATCAGGAACCCCTAAAACGCCTGAAAACGAAGTTTGAGGCATATTTGAAATTTTTCGTTTTTTGCTAATTACTCCGCCTCCCGTATAACGATTTTCAAAATTATAGGATCATTACCTACTACGACCCCACAGCATAACGCTGTCCGAATTTCATCACAATCCATGCAGCGGTTACTGAGATTACGAGGGTAGAAAAACGCGACAGACAGGCAGACCGACAGACAGATCGTCAGACAGACAGATCGACGGAAATGAGTGAGGTGGATGTTCGTTATGTATATAGACATCATAAAACGCCCAAAAAGCGTATTATCTCAAAATCGAAAATTTCCGCCATCACAATACTCCCCTCACCTATCGGTGTGGGAAGTAAAAGAGAGGTCAAGCAAAGTGTCTAAGCCAATCATTTTTATGTGGCTCATGATAACTAGCCCTATTTCCTTTTGAGATTTTGAAGTGAATTCAGAAAATTCTGCTTAGATTATACAGAAATGCTTGACGTATTTCGAAAACCGGACTTGCACAATAAATTAGTCATTATCGTTTCGGCGACTGTCCAGAAGGTAGCAATTGAAGCGCACTTAAAGCTGGCCCCCGCTTATTACCAAAACCAATTACCATGAATGGAAAGACGGGCAGATAATAAAAACCTCTGGCGACAACTAGTGGTATCATTTCCATACGGAGACTTCTTTACGGGGTGTTAAACAGCACCCTGTCTGGACATCCTCCCGTAACCAAAGAGATTACACAGCACCCTAGAATAACTAGGTACTATTATTTTCAAAAGCAAGAGATCAGCAGAATTTTGGAGCCGCATTTAACAATTTGCAGAACGGTATATTTTTTGCCCAAAAACCATTCAACAAGCAGCTTTACAACCTATTAGCAATAGGGTACTTGCAGAAAAAAATATTATGTCGTTTACGCGTTCCTTACAGCCTAGTAAACATGACAAAATCACTTGTTTGGTTTTTTGGAATCGGCTTCCAAAAATTATTTCAAAGGCCGGAGAATGCCGCGCAAACAACCTCTGACGTCAGTGATATCCTATAGCGATGGGATGTAAAGTATTGATATTCGATATCGATAGCCAGTGCTAACCTAACATTTTGACATTGATCATTATAACCACAAAACACAGTCACACACAAAAGTACAAAAGTCAAAAGAATAAAAGTTAGGTTAGATTACTAATTCACTTTGTAGGGATGGGCTTGAATTAGATTCTATCTTTCGATTCATTCATAATGGGATGCGCCGAAACAAAATGATGGCTTCGATTAGTTGCGAATCTTGGTCACAAACAGGATGAACTGTGATACCTATCAGATGTAAAAATGTATTGCTACGAAAATGCTAGTGGGTTAATTGCCTGTTTCAAATATTTTTAAGTATCAATAAATTGAGTCGCATTGTTAAAGAATTCAGATCATCTCTAGTTTGCAGTTGAATCTCACTGACCTGCGTTGTAGCAGTATCGATTGTCGATATCGATAAGATACCTGTGACGTCAGCCCTTGTTTTAAGTCACGTGGAAAAATTTGAATATATCCTTATTTTATTTTGCACATATCTTTTTTTGGCCGTCAGTAAAATCATGTTTTTTGTTTCCTACTGCTTCTTGATACGGTTTTCTTCATGCTATGTATACTCCCGAGACGATTTCACGACCTCTGCAAGTACCCTATTGGATCAACTAAAAACATAGCTTTTAATCGAGCTTTTAATTTTATGCTAGGTATTTAATTATGCTTATTTTATAATTTAAACGGATTTTAGTTCAAGCCTCATTTTCTGCGATATTTCTAAGAGGTACTGAAGAATTTGACGGTTTCAGTCAGAGGTTTCGGTACTTTTGACTTAACGGAAGTGACTCCTTTTTTGTATCACTAAATGTCAAATTTTATTCTGAAGACATGCTAGAAACAGTAGCTTTTCATTTCAAAACGTTTAATTATTTAATTGTCAATATCTGGTACATTGCAATAACTAGTGAATTGTGAAACCATTTCAGTTCAAGCTTCTCCAGCTTCTCTTTGACTTTAGATATAATTATATATTAGCGCTGATATTGTTTCTCGTAAGAGCTGATATGTTGTAAGCAATTTTTAAATATTCTTCGCTTCCATCTGAACAGGTTTTTCGGTTTTTGATTATATTTTGTGGACTGCTAGGTTGTTTCTAGGTAGGAAACTTGAAAAACACGAATTTAATAGAAAATTTGAAACAAAATGAAAACTATACGAGATTGATATACATAATCTTATAGCGTTAAAAAGGCTATAAGATTTTGCATTTGGTCGTATAAAAAATTAGGCGTTCCAGTTTCGTTATCTCTTATTCAAGTTTTCTTGAACTATGGATTTCTCCTCCGTTCAACCACGTTGAAAACCTTTTTAAATATTATTCGGCTATATTCAATTTATTCCTGACATCTACTTATACAAAAAAATGGTGATTTGTAGCAAAACGGGTTGTTTCAATATGTACATAAAATCAGAGTAGAGTTGATCAAGGAACCCATCCATTTAAAGCTGGACTCACCCGGTATATAGGTCTCTAATGACTGTCGTTTTGTCAAAGACTTACGCTTGGATTCAATGGGACGTTACACTCAGCATTCCTCAAATACAGCGACGTTTTCTCCAATGGGAAGTGTATAGTTGGTAGCGAATTATATCGTATTGTCGATTCAATTGCAAGATGTCATTGGATTCCAATGAATGATTCAATCGCAGCCTGTCGTTGAATCGAATCTGTGTTTGGTACTTGATTCTAAACTATTTTCTTTTCCTTGGACCAACAGATTTTATTGCGAGGACAGCTGATTGATTCGTTTGAATGTTTTATGGTGTGATTTTGTGTGAAGTCATAAGGAACATGATATAAGAATTAGACATAAGCCTGCACCAGTTGTTGCATTATTACCTGAAATATAACTGTCTGACTAATCTACATTCCTACATTCAAATGTGGGTGTTAGTTCCCAATTTCTCAGTAGGTCCTCCATTTAATATATAACTGGACACATTTAAATCACACAACTGCTAATGCAATACGCAAAACCACGAGATAACACAACACGGCTAATACCGAAGCAACACAACGGAACAACTTCATCCATGTTGACGAGTTCGCGGCGATAGTAGCACTGAGATCATCCCCCTGTTCTTCATTCTTACTTCATTGAATCGGGACATCAGTCCCGCCGAATACTGATTATAGTTCATGCGAACGACAAGGGTCATTGAAACAAAATTAATTTTTGTCAGATGAATTATCACGAACTGATGTCGCAGTAATAATTTTTGTACATTGAATAGATTGTATGCTCTGCTTAAATGAAACATAGGGTAAATTTCGAAAACAAAAGGATGTTTTGATTGCATTATATGTCAATATTGGTATTAGAAGGATTATACATATCGTTATAATGAATATAAAATTATTTTGAATTTATTGGCGTACCTGTGATTACTTCGAATATAAGGATTGAATTCTTTCAATGACATGGATTTGAAACAACTGTAAATATATTTAAAGTGATGAAAAAACATCCAAATACTAACAATTAATTGGAAACGCAACAGTATTTTTTTCTGTGTAGAGAATCAAAATTTTTGTATTTGCACAGCAGAGGTAATAACTAGCTAACATGCTGAAGGTTAACGCTTGCAACTATTGGGAGTATATTGGGACGCAAAGAATCGGTCTAGTTTGTCTGTATGACGTCTATGAGCATCGCGGCGGGCGGCGACTAGGCTGAAACCCAAGGCGCCGAGCTTGCCGCCCCGCAAGTTTTTAACACTTTGCCAAAAGTCAAGTGGCCTGGGAGCAGTTAGCTTGTTTGCCGGAAACAACAGACATGCACCGACAATACGACGTTTTGTCGCTGTCGCCAAGGCTCTTCCCTTATCAGGGTTGTCGGGAGCTTTTGCAAGACTTGCAAAAGCTTAGTAACTATACTTTATCCAGTTATCCACCAAACAAACGGAGTAACCATGCACAATATACGTAAATTTTTACTGTATGGTCAAGGGCGGGGATTGTAAATTGCAGCGATGGTCAAGTATTCTTAATCCGGGATATGAAAATTGCAGCGGCTGGTTATTTTTCCATTTCAGGTAAACATGGAAATTGCAGCGGACGACCCTCTGTTAGGGATAGGAGTTTTTATAACAGCCATCCATCACTGTTTATTTTTGAGAGTCTTTGATAAATACTCAAACAGACACATACATTAAAATTAATAGTGTCAGAATAAAGCACACTCCAAATGCAACAACTAAAAAGAAGCAAGATTTTTTGAATCTTAGAATACCTAGGTTTATTACTCAATGAATATAGGATAAGTGGATTAGAATATATAAAAAGTGTAGGTATGTCATTTTTATGGTGAGAACCTTAGTTAGTAATTATGGTTTTTTATGTATATATTGATCTAAGACGATTTACGAACATGTTTGTACATAATGTTATGTATTATTAACAATTAACAATTTAGAAAAGTATAATTTTCTTTCAATGTCAATAGTTTTTGTTTTATTATTAACTGCTCTAACAAAAGAAGGATTTATTAGTTTTAGTCTAAAAAAAATCGCGCATTGGGTATACTATCACCTTCTGAAAATTGCAAAAAAGTATCAAAATTGTCACAATAATTGTTGATATTGTCGAAATTGCCTAAAATAATGGAAATATGTATCAAGAAATTAACTTTTCTAGTTAAGTTCTGGTTAGTTAAGTAGAGAATTGCAAAATCCCTATAACAATAAGTGCGAATAAAATTTTGGGTTTGTAATTTAAAAAAGTCATTGTGATGTCATATAGTTTTCAAGATGACTAACAGAAGTAGGTAAGTAAATGCCACCAAATTGTTGCTTTAGATAAAAATTAATTTGACCTGTCACATAATATTATTTTTATATATTTTGCTATACAAATCCAAATTAATTTTTAGAATACCTCCAAACAGGTAGATTACGCCGATAAGGGACCCTCGCTGCAATTTACAACATCTTTTATGGTCACCTTTGAGATTTATAGGATTATACCCTAACCGCGGCTGCAATTTGTATCCGCCCGTCAAGGGTTATATGCACACCGTCTACAAAGCTGCATACTGAGAGCAGTGATGTTATTATAAACAGAAAAATTAAGTTCGATTTATCCGAGTAAAGCCCCAAAATATGGGTTTGAAATAATTTTTTACTCCGTTTCTTCAGTGAATGCAGTATAGTGGTGTAAGGTGTAAAGCTGGAGGCTCGGTGTATTATTATCGGAGGTACCATATATTTTTTTAATTTTGTGAGGAAAGTGGAAATTTTTAAGGACCAGAAAAAGCTGTCCCATACATTATACCTACCTACACCTGAAAAGTATAGATTTTTCTCTTAATAAACAAAACCAATTAAAGAGCCCTTCAATTTCAAACCTCGCGATGTGCTTTTTAGATATTGGCACAGCCATGACGAGTTTTGTGAGGAATGATTAGGATGAAAACGTGCAACAGTGAAGTGAAGGCCTCATACTTTTTCTGATGGCCTTATTTGAAGGGAAATGGAAATAAGTCTGACTCTGGACATTATTGGACACCTCTAGTATAGGAGAAAGTTTTCTTTTTGAATAAAAATTGTTACTCCAAACTCCCGTACTCCTCCAATTATGTACTTCTCCACAATTCATCAGTAACGTGTAAAGCAAAGTCTAAAAGTTTTTCTTATTTTTTTTCTTCGTCGTCACAGAATTGATTTTCAAAGCCAGTAAGTTATTTCAATCCGTATGGCAGTAGTGACTTACAGAAAAAGTTTCACTGGGTCTGCCTCCCTGGGGGTTCCAGTCTAACGCCGTCCTAGCTACCGATCCTTCTGTCCCTATTCGCAGAATGTAACCTATCCAATTCCACTTTCCTTGTCTGATCTACTTCCTTCAACCTTGATATTTTTCAAAAGTTTTCATCCGATATTGTCCCTGGCCAAAGAAAACCGTAAGACCCTCCGTAGACATCTATTGATGAAAACTTGGAGTTTTTGCTCATTGGTTTTTGTTCGCATCCATACAATAACACTGATCTGACGTTACTATTGAAATATTGAAAATGCGCAATTTGGTTCTGATTGAGTAAGTGATAGATGGCCAAACTTTGTTGAGGGAGCCAAATACTCTTCTTACTTTTAGCAAAGTTTACGGAATACATATAAGCTGGATCACTCTCCGTCGGCACCTTGAAGCACTCACATGAAAGCGATGCCGCGGCCGCACGCGCCAGTTAGTTTTTGCGTTGGTTTTTGCCCAAGTACGAGGGTCTTTTAGCGGGGACTTGATAGCGCCTGGGTTTTACGTATATACGAGGGTCATTGAAAGACTATGTATTGACAGCCGATTTAGACATACAAATATAACATTTATTTTGCTAATACACTAATGAATCTCAAATGATTTCACATATTGTAGCTATATTTCGTAGATAAGTAAAAATTGGTTCAAAGGTGCTGTAGTATTTTTATCTTAATGTTTTGTTTATTTGGCTTATTTTTGGGATCACAGCTTGAGAAATTTATGGTATAGTATATTCGAACTCTTATGTACAATTTTAGAAGATAATCATTTTGAAATGCTTCACATGGATGTGAATAAATTGTTTTTGACATTTTGCTTTTCAGTGTCATTCTAATTGCTACTGTAGAAACTAAATTTTTAAAGTTATCAATAAAAATATCTCCGAGCTATAAAATATAATTTAGAATGTCCCTGGGTGGTATGGTAAGACCACCAAATGAATATTTTGTCTCACTATACGCTCTTAGCGTGATACAATCCTTTAAGTACTTGTAGGTCTTGAATTAATCACTTTAGACCCCAAGTGTGTTAGTTTGTTGGAATTGTTTTATCGGAAGGAACACAAAAAGGCACAAATGTAGAGGGTGTCCCATTAATAATTTTGAATCGAATGTCACGTGACCAAAAACAAATACCTTATTGGGTAGTACAATGACCAAAAAAGACACAAAATTTTCTCTAATTTACATTCCCAAAATTATAATTCTCTACTACTGCCCAGTTCCGACATATTGCTTGTCTTAATCATCGTGAAACACCCTGTATTTATATCCTTTACATTTCAAGGTTTGCCACAAAATAAGGATGGATCTGGTTGTCATTTGCCATCCGTTAATAAATGTAGTTTATAAAATCAAACTTCTAAAAATATTATCCATCTCCTGCAAACAAATCCGAGATAACAAAATCCAATATTTTTGAGACACTTTGCCTTAAACACGTTCAACCTCTACTTTGCGTCGCCCCGTATCTCCCGGCTGACGTCGGTACACTGCTACCGGTGTACCGGGGTGACGGAGCAAGGGGCAGGCCGTTTTGATATTTTTGCGGAGTGATCCAACTTATATGTATTCCGTAAACTTTGCTTTTAGTAGATGCTGCTGAATATCTTGATCTGTCCCTCCTGTGTTATTAACTATAGCGATACAATATTACAATACCTGCACCTATTAGTTGTTGTGGGGGTAATAACTGCAGTAAAAACGATTAATTATATTATACACCGTCCGAAACTAATGAGAGCATTATTTAGTTTGGATTACTATGGTGAAAGACTCCAAAACGTTTTAATATGTAACATCAGAAGCCATTGTGAATAATGATTCATTTAATAGGCCTACGATGCTATTAGATATCACGATGCAAAAATGCTGTACCAGCTTAAAGCTCCTACAGCATATAACGTTGACCAGGCCAATCAAAAAATGTTTTTTGGAAGTTCCAGAAGTCACCATATCACCAGAACATAAATTTGAGATTTGTGTGATATCTAATTCAACACACATTTGTTAAAATGCGATGGAAATTCCTAACAGGTTCCATGCACAATGTTATCATTATAACTGTTTGCGGTTGCGCATTGCATTCTATATAACGTGACACAACGCCACTATCTAAAGCAATCGAAAAAGTAATTTTAATAGTTTAAATGGTTGCCGACATTAATATACTGATTAGACGAGGCTAAACTAATTATACATACCTGTTGGATGGATACAGTGAAAACCTTGATAGTTGTAAATGACGTAAATATGAATTTCAGTTTACACACAACTGTGTTCGAGATAAGTGTGCGTTCCACAAGATCTAATCATGATGATCTAAAAGCATTCTCAAAATATGTTACATGTGGCTGAGGGCTTATTGAAGGTAACTCGGTGTTTCATTATCATTTGACACTCAGAGTTATAAAAAAATAATGTGTTAAATTGATTTCCGTGGTCTAATATGGATAGTGAAAATGGACACAAAAGTGAAACTAAAGTGTATACATATAGGTGGATCATTTTACTTTTATTCTGCTTGTGTAATTTAATCAATTTTATGCAATTTCTCCAATTTACTATTGTTGGCGACGTGATACAAAGGTGAGTAATTCTTCAGGAAGTCAGTCACATCTTCAATTTAAGTTTATTTTTAGGTATTACAATGTTGAGGCATCTTTAGTTGATGCTACGGGGCTGATATTTTTTATAACCTACATTTTGTTTTTCTTGCCGATAAGCTACCTCATTGAAAAATACGTGAGTATATTAAACTCCTTTAAGAAACATATCAATAATAACTTCATAGTGCAAGCAGCTCTCATTGAAAAGTTGTGTGAACGCATCGACAGTTTTTCGATAACCTCCACCTGATACCTGTCCTCAATGTGAATACTGACTTTTCATTTTCAGTAGGTATTCTACATGGCATTGAACTAATTAAAGAACAGTCGAAAATAATCATTATATTAGAACATTGTTGGACACTCTGCTGGCCGGGAGGCTTCGTAATATGGCACCTCAAAACATTCCCATTTTTTTGCGTTTGTAACATGATTTGTGTTATCAAAATATTTTAAGGGTATTCATTTTTGACTCCTTTTTTCATTTTTGTGATTTTTGATGTCAATAAAAAAGACGGCTATATCCGTCGTGTCATATCACAGCAGACTTTATGTTCTAGAATGGCAACCACGGCTATAGCCGTCTGATCAGTGTAATCGTAAAACACATCTTGTGGGAAGAAAAGGACAATTTTCGAGACAAAAGCTAAAACAAAAACAACATCTTATTGTATCAAATTTATAAACAAAAACGCATCTCTCAGAATATAGGTAGCTTTAGTGATGTTATGGTCACGCCATATTTTAGTAAGCCTTGTCATGGCCACCCGTGCCTGTCGAATGCGCCGTCGGATCACATTCCCACAGCTACCTGAATTGTCGATCAAAGAACCGAGGTACACAAAACTTTGAACTACCTCACAACGGCCTATTGACTTTATTTCTCGATGATTGTCATGCTCTCTAACTACGATGATAACCTTGGTCTTGTTGTAGTTAATACCAAGACCATATGCTGCACTGTATTGTTCTAAAACGTTCAATAGAGCTACTAGTTCTTCCTGACAAGCAGCAATAAGGGTTGTATCGTCAGCAAATCTTAAGTTAGATATTTTGCTTCCGCCAATAGTTATACCGCCATTCCAGTTGTCCAATACCTGTCTCATCACAAATTCAGAGTAAATGTTAAACAACATCGGAGATAATACACATCCCTGACGAACTCCTTCTCTGGTTGCTGTTTGACCAGTCAGGTTACCATCAATTCTTACACGAGCTGAGCTAGACTCATATAGTTGCTGTATGAGAAATACTAAGTGGTAAGGGACTCCCATGGAGATGAGGATTTCCCACAGTTTAGGCCACTTTACGTTATCAAACGCCTTAGAATAGTCCACAAAGCAGATAAAAACGGGAAAATAATGCTCTCTCGCTTTTTCAATAATCTGTCTTGAGTTTAGGATCTGTTCACGCGTACCGCGTCCTTTTACGAAACCTAATAAAGTTAGTAGTTTCGAAATTACAAGAATTATCAAGTGTAATGCCTACGTATCAAAAAAATCTTGTGGCATATCGCATACCAAGAAAACTGCTGCAGTTACTGGGAATATTCGCTGACAAAAATTTCGCGATCCCAATACTTCTATCAACTATGGCATGGGGAAAAAGGTTCGTTATTCCCGCCCTTTTCCAATGGTCAGATTCAATTTTATATGCCATATCAGTATCCGACAATTAGGATAGATTAGATCTCTAATTTATTTGCAGAGTTTAAGGGTGACTTTGATCTCGAGCATCTCGTTAACAGCAACTGGAAATCTAGTAAAGTTTTTTTCCAATGACCCTAACAGCTTCTACTTAGTACTAATTGGACAAGGACTGTGTGGTGTAGGTCAGGTGTATCTACTCAGTATACCTTCAAAGTTGGCTTCAACATGGTTTGGAGCAGAGGAAGTTTCCACAGCATGTGCGATTGGAGTTTTGGGATCACAATTAGGTGAGTTATCTTTGGCCTTAGCATCAGTGACAAATTTTAAGGAAAAAGCGGATCTTTAGGCTTTTGGAAACTTTACAGTTAACTAACTGAGGTAAAATACTGTAGCATATATATACCTACAGTTTTATGAAAATACTTATTAGATATTCCACTTCAATCGTATCGTTGAATATACAGGGTGTTAATTAAGTACCTATGTTAACAAACTTTAACCACGAATAGTACTCCGAAAAATAGAAAGAAAATCTCATATGAACCTGGGTCCGGAAATGTTTCCTAAGGGAGCTACGCCCCTTTGCATGGGGCACCCTGAAGACGGTTTTCCCTCGATATTCTCGAAACCATTCATAACAAAATTACGAAATTAGGTACGACGGGTAAAGTTTTAACGCTGAATCTGATTCTGAATTCAGAATTTCATAATTTTAATCAGAGGCATATCATACGGGAGGAGTTAAGGGTAAAAATAACCTCATTTTCTAAATAATAATTTTTTGACATTTTGAATTTAGAATATGGTATTTCAGAGATTTTTACGTAAAAATGGTGTCTTGGTACATCTCGATAGGGCTGACCGTTTTCGAGAACAATGCAAATTATTGAATACAATAGCCTACATCGAAGCATATATAACCTAATATCCAACTTTCATACAGAGTTTTGGGCAGCATTGATTTAGACACACACTAATTATTATAGGGATTGATGAAAAAATATATATAAAACAGAACACGGAACCTGTATTTATAATTGCATAAGTTAAAAATTTCATTGTACGGAATCGTCCTCCTGTATGCTACGCCACGGCTTCCCAGGTAATTCTGCCATGGAGTTGAAAGTCAGATTATTGTTTTGTTATTCCTTTCCTTTGTTAACTTTCCGTACAACTTAATGTAGCAGAAGTTCAATAGTACATAGCAAAAACAGGTCAAAAATCACAATGGGTATTAGTTTTTTTTTATTAAAAGTCATTAAAGCATCAATGATTATCGTGCTTATTAGTTGTTACGAGATTTTTTCTTTAATTTGTCATAATAAAGTACAATAATAGTTTTTAAATCATTTTGGAAATTCATGAATTATCACCTTTTTACCTTTAACTGTCACGTACGGAGCAAAATCTCCCCATAAGTGCTATTTTTTCATTGTTATTTCGAAAGTGTTATGTCTTGCAAAGGTTTTAAGATTAGTTTGAAGCTCCAGAACTAGACATAAGTATTTTCAATTTTATTTTGATGGTTTTGGTCTCCTGACTAAAAACAGTGATTTCAAACTTTGGGCCCAAAATGTACTTAATTATTGGTCGGATGTACTGGTTTTCTTTATTGGATTTTAAAATAGACTTAATACTGAACACAGTTACAGAAAAAATATAAGCGAAAAAGCATTTTTGTTTCTGTTTTTGACGATTTCTTGGAAAAAATTGGAAAATCTCTAAGCTTTCAAAAAAAAAATCATAACTCGAAATAACGCAAAAACTATCAGCAATCGCTACACATAGATGGGGGTGTTTTGGATAGATCTCGGTGTGGGCTATCTAAAAAAAAAGAACGTCACCCAATTGGGCCTCCCTGTATATAAATAAGAAACGAAGTTAAAAAAGCCGAAAAATGAAAATTAGTGTTATTAAGCTAAGGTAAACAGACTGATAAGCTTGTCAAACTTAGAATTGTTATAAGGGTTACTCTGTAATTTCCTTCTAAGATGCTGGCGAAAAGGTGTTATTGTCATACTTCTCAAGCTACTCTCCAGTGAATAGGGTACTTGCAGAGGTCGTGAAATCGTCTCGGGAGTATACATAGCGTAAAGAAAACCATATCAAGAAGCAGTAGGAAACAAAAAACATGATTTTAGTGACGGCTAAAAAAAGATATTTGCTAAACAAAATAAGGATATATTCAAATTTTTCCACGTGACTTAAAACAAGGGCTGACGTCACAGGTATCTTATCGATATCGACAATCGATACTGCTACAGCGCAGGTCAGTGAGATTTAACTGCAAACTAGAGATGATCTGGATTCTTTAACAATGGGACTCAATTTATTGATACTTAAACATATTTGAAACAGGCAATTAACCCACTAGCATTTTCGTTGCAATACATTTTTATATCTGATAGGTATCACAGTTCATCCTGTTTGTGACCGAGATTCGCAACAAATCGAAGCCATCATTTTATTTCGGCGAATCCCATTATGAATGAATCCAAAGATAGAATCTAATTCAAGCCCATCCCTACAAAGTGAATTAGTAATCTAGCCTAACTTTTATTCTTTTGACTTTTGTACTTTTGTGTGTGACTGTGTTTTGTGGTTATAATGATCAATGTCAAAATGTTAGGTTAGCACTGGCTATCGATATCGAATATCAATACTTTATATCCCATCACTATAGGATATCACTGACGTCAGAGGTTGTTTGCGCGGCATTTTCCGGCATTTGAAATAATTTTTGGAATATCTCTCACAGTCGGTTCCAAAAAACCAAACAAGTGATTTTGTCATGTTTACTAGGCTCTAAGGAACGCGTAAACGACATAATATTTTTTTCTGCAAGCACCGTAAAAATTACGCAATTCGGTATACGAAAAACTTCACATATCACATAGGTATGGGGATTCCACCACCACCAAAGTTGATATATACTTTTCTCAGACTGCATTTTGAGTTCAGTTCTTGAGAAATTCTAAGACAAAGACTTTAGTCTATTATGCTAAATAATTACTACTCATATATTATCTTGATGCATGCATGTTTTAGAAAATATTATTTCAGGTGCTGCCTTAGGTGCTGTCTTTCCTCCTTTCTTGGTCAAATCAAGTGAGTCCATCTCTGAGATCGGTGAAGGAATTCGTCACCTGGTACTGTATAATCTCATAGTCAGTGTCATCGTTCTAGTGCTGATCGTATTTTGTAAGTACAAAATTATTATTTTAAAAAAACAAAAAAGTGCAGCCCGGGCTCCGACACACCGAGCTGCTGTTCCATTACCCAACGGCTACTCCTCACACCGTGAGGTGAGCAATCACTGGGTCCCCGAATCGTGCGCCCTAAGTAGACGAAGGGACCCAAGGATGACTGCCTTCTGCATTCTGGCGGCTAAGATGTGCGCCGTCGCACGGCACACCGGTATTTTGCGCAGTGCAGAGAGCAGCGTATTCCTCATTCCACCTAGGGATCCAATGACCATAACCTGCGGACTTACAGTGTAGTCTGGCCAGAGCCTGCGAAGTTGTCCGAGCAACTCCTGATATTTGGTCCGCTTTTCCTCCTCCTTAGAGACGATGTTCACCTCGGCAGGCGCCGAAAACTCAATAACGAATATCGTCTTCTGTCGTGGTGGTCGAGAAGGACTATGTCGGGCTTGTTTGCCTGTACAAGCTCGAGCGTGGGGAACGAGTAATTCCAGTAAATCCGGCATCTCTCGTTCTCCACAACGGACTCTATATCCCCTGGAGCGTATGGCAGCACCGGTGTCTCATCGATACCGTATGAGTGCCTTAAATGATAGTAGAGCACTCGTAGAGCCGCGTTGTGCCGATGGACGTAAGCCGTCCCAGCGTACGTCTTACACGCCGACAAGAGATGCATAAGCGTCTCTGGCGCCTGTCGGCAAGCTCTACAATGGGTGTCCGGTACATCTACACCCATAACCCTTTTACGGTACACCAAGGTGTTGAAGACACCGTCTTGGCAAGCCATTATAAAGCCCTCAGTCTCCGACTTCAACCCACTAGATCTTAGGAAAGAGAAGGTCAACTGCTCAGACAAGCCATGCTCTTCTAGATGTTTGTAGAAGATTCCATGCATTGGCTTATCTTTATGAAGTCTTAAGAGGAAGTCTACTTCGGCAGTTTTAATGTGGGATTTTAATTCTGCGGGAGCAAGTTCCTTAATGGACTGCTGACACCTCCGCTTGAAGTCGAGTGTGAGGCTGAGCTCCCCGGAGGAGGTATAAGTTTTATTTTCAATATACAGGGTTACTGGTAACTCGACCACTTTCCTGCAAGAGGTGATAGAGAGACTCAAATGTAATAGATTTAACCCCCCATACGTAATTCCGGAAACCGATAGTTTTCGAGATAATTAACATTTAATGTTTTTCAACCAAATGTCCAAATTTCCACACTAGATCCTAAACTAAGAAGAAAACCTGTTGTTGATTCTGACAATTTTTATTTTAGTATTTAACTAACATATACACAAAGCTAACTTAGTATTAAAATGTTTCAAACTAAACAGTTCCAAACTAAATACAAATATAAAAATAATCAACAGAATTTTTACATTCACCGTGAAAGAAAATTATCTAACTAAAAAAAAATTATACAAGCGGTTGAACAAATGGCTAAAAAAACTTTCCTACCTAATAACCTCTTCAGAAAGATTATAAACAGCAATGAATAAAAATCACCTATTCCAAAAGAACGAATGACAGTACAATCATTATTGATAACTCAGTTACATACTAGAATGTTTGCAAATGCGGTCGATGATTTTATCCAAGTAAAACAAATTAAATCCACTCAAAGTTTCTAGAGATCTTGCTCAATGTGTTGCCCTTGATTTCGGATACAAGTACGGATCCGCTTCCTCACTTCGGTTTTTGTAACTCGTGTTGAAAAAGTTCGTTTCATCTGCTCCGCCGCATTGATAATTTTTTGCCTTAGTTCGTCAGCAGTATTAACTGCAGTCTCGTAAATCAATGCCTTCATGTGACCCCAGACGTAAAATTCAAGATGTGTCAGATCTGGGCTCGGCGCAGGCCATGGGATGGGTTCACCCCTCCCTATCCATTTGTTCGGGTATGTGTTGTCCAACAACTGCCGAATTGTGATACGGTAATGTGCTGGACAACCATCATGCTGGAATATCATGTTGTTGATGATTCTGTGTTATGTTGATAAATTTTGTTAAATAGTTACTTGTGGTTATACTGTCATTCTTGTCCTTGGAATTGGCCATCAGATAAGGAAGTTTTTAAAATAGTTTGTTTGACTGGTTGTGTATCTTTTTTTGAGCTAGACAATTTTCTTTCACGGTGAATGTAAAAATTTTGTTCTTTATTTTTTAAATAATTGTATGTAGTTTGAAAGTGTTTAGTATTTTTACACATTTAAATACTAAATTAGATTTGCGTATCTGTCAGTAAAAAACTAAATTGGAAATTACTAAAATCGACAGCAGGGTTTTTTCTAAATTTGGGATGTAGTGTGGAAATTTGGACATATCGTTGAAAAACATTAATCGTTACTTATCTCGAAAACTATCGGTTTTCGGAATTACGTATGGGGGGGTTAAATCTATTGCATTTGAGTCCCTCTATCACTTCCTGCAGGAAAGTGGTCGAGTTACCAGTAACCCTGTATACTTTGTATAGATAATTACGTTTTTATCATTACTCAGGTCTACATAATAACGTAACTGCACTATAGAAGTGTCGACAATGATTGAGACTTGGAAGAAATGTAAAGAACTCATATGTTTCTGACTTCATCTACAGCTTTGTCTTCATTAACATTCAATTCGATTATACATTTATTCCATACTTAAAAGATCTACGAAGCTGTATTGATTTTTTTTAGGGTTTAGAGCAAGACCGAATCTGCCACCAAGTCAATCTCAAGCATTACTTATGGATGGTATTGAAAACCAAGAACCTTTCTTCAAAAACTGTAAAGATTTGATGAAAAACCAAGACTTTATCTTGATACTGATCTCCCTTGGAATTTTTAATGGTATTTGGAACAGTTTTGGCATTTTGGTAAACACGATTTATTTGAAATACTTTCCGGTAAGTATGACTTAGTTCTGACACTACTTTTACTTCCCACGCCGAAAATTTTCGATTTCGAGATAAAACGCTTTTTGGGCGTGTTATGATATTTACATAACAAAAATCAAGGATGTTAAAATTATTTTAACGTCACTCATTTCCGTCGGTCTGTATGTCGGTCTGTCTTTAGGTGTTTTAGAGGTTCCTGATCTAACGTCCGTCGGTTCTCCACCGACACGGAGCATTATGGCTAAAGTATCCGATGAAAAAGAAAATAATCATTTCGGATGGATAGGTCCCCGTCAAGGCTACATTTAAAAAAATGTTTTTATGTTATACATGGTGTCCCCAAAATACGAAACTGTCAAAGTTATGTTTTTTTTAAATAGAACTTTCTATGTTGCATATTCAGAATCCTTGGTAAACTATGGTATGACTTTATGTATCACACATGGGACTTAAAGCGAACCGTTTAGATGTAAATCACCATTTTCGGTATGAGTAGATGTCAGAAAGAAATTGTAGGAGATAAAAAAAGAATTAATGATTAAATGATCATTCTGGGCGTGTCTTAAAAACATTTAATAAGACAGTAATTCAATCAATAAACAAAATAAATTAGGTAAGATCACAATTCAATATTTAAACGATAACTTAATTTACCTAATTTAACATCGATATCAGGAAAAGCGCTCGACATGACACATCTGGAAATTAAATAAAAAGATACCTGAGTAACCAATTCATTGAAGAATGAAAAATGTGTTAACATATGTTAAATTGAAGAACGTGTCGTTATTTTATATTGGAGTGATTTATAAAACAGGCAGAATAAATAAACACACAAATATAAATATATAACACAGCAAATATATCTTTTAACCCCAAACGGATAAAATCATATCCACATATTATGTGGTCATACAAATTACACAGAACCTAAATCAAACATCTCTCGGGTCATAGGTATTAAGGGTCAACTCGCGAAATACCTCTTCAAGAGAATAGATGAAATAATATACTGTATAATTATACAAAAAGCATATAACAAAACTCGAGCAGCATTTGGGTCTTTGGTATTAAGGGTCAACACGCGAAATACCTCTCCAAGAGCTCCAATCACTAGGGCGAAGAATTATCATGATAACTGTGAGGCCAACTCACTAAGATACTAGGGGTCAACTCGCGAAGTATCCACTCCTTTGTACTAGTTCAGCACGAAGGGTCAACTCGCGACGTACTTCGAGATTGTTATCTGTTTTCATATCGCAGACATTCAGTAGTTGAATTATCGAACCATTTGATATAAATGTGTGTATCAAAGTTGTCAATTGTCTAATAACAAGTTTTCAAATGAATTAATGAAATAAATCAATATATCAATAAACAAAGAGACAATTAGTAGAATTGGGTACTCTATGAGATAAACTCACCCAAGCTGTTGCACAATCACCAACAATTCACTAGGCCACTTTATTGTGCGAAGTATAACTAGGTACTATATGAAATGATTTTTGTGGTCGACTAGTCTGAAGGGACGGACGTATTTGCACGCAGGTATCAAGTAAACATTATCCAACATTGGACTTTATTCTAACGTGACGAACCGCCTAAATTACTGTGACGCTCTTCAAACTGTTTAGAAAATAATAAGGGCCAGATGTTTAGTTGTTTATCTTACATTCGACTGAAACTCGGTCTTCCTAGCATTTTAAAGCATCGTTTTTTACGTTGTATTTTTAACTACACTCTTGGATAATAGTATTTTCGAATTATAAAATTTTGTCGCCCTGACAAAATTGAATATCTCAGTGATTATGAAATTTAGAAGGCTGTGACTTTGGCATATTACTAAGCATGAAATGCGTCAGCTTAGGTTAGACGGTCAAATTGGAATTACGTGAATTACCCGGTAGATATAACAGTGGCGGCTGGTGAGGTAGTGCCACAGTGCCATGGCGCTACCTTAATATTCGACATAAACATATTTATCTGTCTCTCAAACTTTCCTTATTCTACGTTAGTTTCCAACGACTTTTTCTGTTTTACATGAAATGGCAATAGCGGCTCAGCGCATAAATGCTTTGCACTGTAACTCTTGATGAGAGCTGGCGACGCGACGAAACAGGGAGATGGCAACAGCCTACCGTGCCGTTTCTTATAAGGCACAGAGTGAGAGAAGCCTTATCACAAACGCTTACGAGTGACAGAGAGAACGCTATGCTGGACGTTTGGATAGATTTTAAATTCGAAAATCCGAAGTAGATCGTGCCGGGCACATTACCCATATTTCCATTCATGGTTCACTATTTTTGTTTTGTTTCAGCAGTTTCGATTTGTTTATGTTTGATGCTGATGTCGGATTTTCTCGTTAAAGGTTTGAAATTTAGATCTCATAAGTTTGAGTGAGTTGTGCGCTGTTTTCGGATCGGTATCTCTTTTGTGTTTAATTAAAATATATCATTGGAGCGAAAATGAATAAAATTGGCGCATTAATAAACTCATTTAGCAAGAAAAATTGTGTAAGAACTTGTGCGAACTCATTTAGTAAGAAAAAGTGAAAGAAAAATTGAAAAACGTATTGGTAGTGGACAGAAATCGCGTTGTCATAAATTTAATGAAACTATTTATGATGAAAACAATTGGATAAGTGTGAAGAAGTTAACAAACTGTTTTGTTTTGTGTGTGTTCTATTTGGAGGCGATGACACTTGGGCGAAAAAAAGGCACGGATGATTTTATTCATATATGGGAGAAAATGAAGACCCATGAAAAATCTCAAGTACATATGAATAATGTTTTCAGTTTATCGATGCTTGGTGAGTCGAAAATAGAGACTCAGTTAAATTCGGCTTATCGGCTAGTCATAAGTATTTTTTTCCAATTTTATATATCGGTTTGAAATGTTAGCTGTCATTCTGGCACTACCTCTCTAAGTTGGCACGAGCCGCCAGTGAGATATAAGGATAAATTGGGTGGAGAAACGACGTTCTTGCTATAGATAGAGTCACCGAGTGACATAATTGCTGCAAAATTTCTCGCAACTTCAGCGACCTCTGACGGCTTTTACCTTTCGCCTACACTTCTGACAACTTTTTCCCTAGCTTCTTATATTTCCGTTTGCATTACAACTTTTCAGAGCTGTACTTCATCATTCGCGCGTTCTGACGACCCAGCTAATCCTATGTTGATACCAACCGAATCTGTAAATGAAAAAATTTTTACTTTACCGAGTGTCCTTTTCTTACGTAGTGAGCTCTCCGTCTATTACGTTTTAACGTGCGTAAAGAGTTTATGTTTCAAAACAGAGCGAGAAGTGCAATGATTCAGAGGGGCAACCACAGGATGAGTTTCAGAAATTACTTATCTTGGTTATTATATCGGAAACTGTTCGAGAAAAATGCAAATTATTGAATCGATGCAGGCTATTGTATTCAATAATTTGCATTTTTCTCAAAAACGGTTAGCCCTATCGAGAGGTGCCAAGAGACCATTTTTAGGTAGAAATCTCTGAAATACCATATTCTAAAATCAAAATGTCAAAAAATAACAATTTAGCAAATGGGGTTAGATCTACCCTTAGCTCCTCCCGCATGATACGCCTCTGATTAAAATTATGAAATTCTGAATTCAGAATCAGATTTAGCATCAAAAGTTTACCCATCGTACCTAATTTCGTAATTTTGTTTTTAATGGTTTCGAGAATATCGAGGGAAAACCGTCTTCAGGGTGCCCGCTGCAAAGGGGCGTAGCTCCCTTAGGAAGCATTTCCGGACCCATGTTCATATGACATTTTCTTTCTATTTTTCGGAGTACTATTCGTGGTTAAAGTTTGTTAACATACTTAGTTAACACCCTGTATAATTATCATTATTTTTTACTGTTTCTACTTTTTTTTGCAGGATGGTGGAACGGATGTCGGAATTATCACTTTATGCTCCATCATTTCTGGAGGATGCATTGGAAGTGTGATTTTTGGCCTGATTTTAGATAAAACTCACAAATTCAAGTATGTTGAGATGTTGCCTGATACCCGAACACACATTCATACGAATTTTCTATACATTGTAGGAAAACGACATTTCTTGCTATGATATTTGCAGCAGTTACATTTGCAGTGACTATGTATATGTTCATCACAAAATCCAGATTGGCGACTTTCTTCACTACACCTCTTTTCGGGTAAGTGGATACCTATACTCATTAGAGTCTTGGGTCTAACCCATCGAGATAGAATTCCATGGAGGCGCGATAACGTGGCTGAAAGCAGGTGCAAGTTGGCCATATTGATTCGACACTTATGTCAAACAGCTGACGTTTCTTTGACAATTTCGTGTTTGCTTTTTTTGAGTGTTTTTACCGAGATTTTTAGTTATTTTTAAGTGATATTCTAGTGAATTCATAAAGGAAATAATGGTGTCATGTACTTATAGTAGTTGCTCTAGCAGAGATGGCATGGCTAAGAAGAAATCGACAGGAATTACATTTCATAGGTATGTATGCAAAAAAATAACAGTGTACAGGACCGCATTTGTAATCTTCATCTCAATAAAGTGTAACGTATCGCAGCAATAATACGTTGTATTATTCAATTGATGATGAATGTCGTCTCCACAAAGCCTGTTTCTTTTCATATACTTAACTATGAATTTCGCATTAGATTGAAAAATCAACCCAATACTTCATATTTAAATCATCATTGTAATGAATTTTCAAAATGATTTACATAAGAAAGTAATCCGGCTCTGGCGAGGCGTCCATATTGTTGCCACACTTAGCCACGCCTCCTGATACCGTTTTTGTTATGCGAAATTGAACCTTATAGCGTCTCCTTGGGATTCTATCTCTATGGTCTAACCTAACCCGCGGCCCATATTCTCCGCTTGCCGCCCAATTGAAGACTTTTTATGGCCCAATTGAACCTAGAAACAAAATTTAGAAATCATGATATCTTACTAAGTTCGACATGTGCAATTCATTGCAATAAAAATAAGTAGAGGATTCTGTTTAAAATAAATTAAAATCGGGGATACTTGTTTAAAAATTTGGAAAAATAATTTATAACTTGGCAACGCCGCAAACGCAAAACAAATATTACAAGGCAAGATAGGGTATTAGTAGATATTTCGATTTAAAATAAAACAAACAGGGTGTTACATTTAAAAAACAATGTAAAATCACCTTCAAATTGCCGTAATTCAAAATTCTGCCAAAAACACCCTGTAGACACAAATTGCTAGTAACATCAAAAATAATATCCACTTAATATTCAAGTAATTCGCTGTATAATATTATTAAGAAAAGTTAAAGGAATATATCAATTTGGACGTATTACTTGCGACCTTGCAAATCCGGAAATTAATAGAAAATAAATTATAACTTGGCATCGTCGCAATTGATCCCAAAAATATTTTAGGGTTGAATAGAGATCAATGATGCAAACTAGAAGAAATTAAGAAAAGTTATAGTTCCATATAAAAAAATCAAGTTGATCATTATCCTACTTTCCCGCAACACCCTGTATATTTCAAAATATTTTTAGAATATGCGTCTTAAGTAACCAAATAACTTTTGTGTTTGACATTTTCTTCTATCAAGTATACCTTGCGAGATATCGAAGAATTACACACTAACTGAACACCCTGTATAACTGTCTATTGAAAGTTTATTCCTAGCTAAAAAATCGAGCTTACAGAAAACGTAGAACCGTATCGGTATTCCAATACTTACTTCTACTCGAATTATACCAATACGCATTTGCTTTACTGCGTCATCAAATTAAATATTTAGGTGTTCAAATTGACCAACAGTTAAATTTTAGTAAGCATGTAGATTATATTTGTAAAAAATTAGGTAAAAAAATTGGATACTTTCGCAGAATTGCTCCAAAACTTTCTACTTGGTGGAAAAGGGTTGTGTATAATACTATAATTACCCTCATTTCACATATTGTTCATCTTTGTTAATTTCATGCTCTGCTGAAGATAAGCATAAATTGCAGCTACTATTAAATAAGTGTATGAGGATACTATTAGGCTAGTAAATACACCCCCATTCGTGATATGCTAAATAATTTAAAATTTTTGAACATTGAGCAAATCATACAGGAAGCTAATTTGGTGCTTCTATTTAAAATTATAAATAAGAAAGCACCAAATTATTTTGAAAAATTTATGTGTAAGCGAATGGATGTCACAGCCTATACTATAAGAACCAAAGATCATTACTGCATAGATAGATATCGCTCCAAATCAATGGAAAAATCGTTATTTATTGAAGGTTTGAAATTATATAATAAACTGCCTCTGATTATAAAAAACTCACCAAATGTTCATATATTCAAAAAAAGGTTGACAGCAATGTACTTCGATATGTGATACTGTATTTACTATTATATTGTATACAGGGTGGCCAATCGGGTGACGATAATAATTTTTTTTTAGATAGCCCGTACCGAGACCTATCCAAAATACCCCCATATATGTGTACCGATTATTGATAGTTTTAGAGTTATGATTTTTTCTTGAAAACTTAGAGATTTTCCAGTTTTTCCAAGAAATCGTCAAAAACAAAAACAAGAATGCTATTTGGCTTTTATTTTTTTCAGCAATTATACGCAGTACTAAGCCTATTTTAATATCCAATAAAGAGAACCTGTACATCCGAACAATAATTAAGTACATTTTGGGCCCAAAGTTTGAAATCTCTGTTTTTAGTCAGGAGACCAAAACCTTCAAAATAAAATTAAAAATACTTACGCCTGGTTCTGGAGCTCCAATCTAATCTTAAAAACTCTGCAAAACATTGCACTTTCGAAATAATAATGAAGAAATAGCACTTATGGGGGCATTTTGCGCCGTACGTGACTGTTAAAGGTAAAAATGTGATAATTCACGAATTTCCAAAATGATTTAAAAAACTATTATTTTACTTTATTATGACAAATCAAAGAAAAAAACTCATAACAACTGATAAACATGATAATAATTGATGTTTTAATCACTTTCAATAAAAAAAATTAATACCTGTGCTTTTTGCTGTGTACTATTGAATTTCTGCTGAATTAAGTTGCATGGAAAGTTAACAAAGAGAAAGAATAATAAAACAACAATCTGACTTTTAATTCCATGGCGGAATTACCTGGGAAGCGTTATCGTAGCATACGCCATCCCTTTTGCTTGCCACACCGATAGGTGAGGGGAGGATCGTGATCGTGAAAATTTTCGATTTTGAGATAATACTTTTTTTGGGCGTTTTATAATGTCTACATAACGAAAATCCGCGTCACTCATTTCCGTCGTTCTGTCTGTCGGTCTGCCTGTCGGTCTGTCTGTCTGTACGCGTTTTTCTAGCCTCGTAATCTCAGTAACCGCTGTATGGACTGTGATGAAATTTGGGCAGCAATATGCTGTGAGGTCTTAGTAGGTAATTTCAAATATTCCTCAAACTTCGTTTTTAGACGTTTTACAGGTTCTTGATCATTTTCTGCGTTTTTTTGGGTGGGGGTGGAATTTGGGTGTTTGGGGGGGTGGAGGGTTGAAAAACTGAAAAACTTGTTGTATTCATGATAGGCTGTCTACTGACTTGTCAAGGAAGACCTAGCGACATAAATCACCTTTTTGAGTCCATCCGAACATTGCCTTGCCTATTACCGAAAATTAATTAACACAACGGCGCTTCGCCGACATGAGCTCGCAAAAAGCTACTCTGAAAGAAAGGGATGGCGTATGCTACGACATTGCTTCCCAGGTAATTCTGCCATGAAATTGGAAGTCAGATTGTTGTTTATTATTCCTTTCCTTTGTTAACTTTCCATATAACTTAATTTAGCAGAAGTTCAATAGTACATAGCTTCAAAAATCACAATTTGGGTATTAGCTTTTTTATTAAAACTCATCAAAACATCAATGATTATCGGGTTTATTAGTTGTTACGAGTTTTTTTTTCTTTAATTTGTCATAACAAAGCAAAATAATAGTTTCTTAAATCATTTTGGAAATTCGTTAATTATCACCTTTTTACCTTTAACGCTCACGTACGGCGCAAAATGTCCCCATAAGTGCTACTTTTTCATTATTATTTCGAAAGTGCAATGTCTTGCACAGTTTTTAAGATTAGTTTGAAGCTCCAGAACCAGACATAAGCATTTTTAATCTTATTTTGAAGGTTTTGGTCACCTCACTAAAAACAGAGATTTCAAACTTTGGCCCCAAAATGTACTTAATTATTGTTCGGATGTACAGGTTCTCTTTATTGAATATTAAAATAGGCTTAATACTGAGTATAATTGCAGAAAAAAATAAAAGCCAAAAAGCATTCTTGTTTTTGTTTTTGACGATTTCTTGGAAAAACTGGAAAATCTCTAAGTTTTCAAAAAAAAAATAAAAACTCTAAAACTATCAATAATCGGTACACATACATGGGGATGTTTTGGATAGGTCTCGGTACGGGCTATCTAAAAAAAAAAAATATTATCGTCACCCGATTGGCCACCCTGTATATGTTACTAACAGTTTTGTGTGTTAATTAGCTTTTGCTGAATAAAGTTCTTTCTTTCTTTCTTTCTTATTTATGTTGCAGGTTTTTCATCGCCAGTACTTTGGTGATCAGCTTCGAATACGCATTGGAAGTGACGTACCCAATACCGGAGTCCATAAGTTGCTCTGTCCTGAACGCGGCCATTTTTTTGTTCGCCATCATTTGCACGTTGACGTTTGAAGCTCTCTTCGATGCCGTAGACTACATCTACACTTTTGTTTTCATATTGATTTTAATGCTAGGCTGTACTCCTCTAATATATTTTATATCTGATAACTTGAAGAGAAGAGACGCTAATGTAGGTCAAAGTAGAAATAGTAGCATAGCTGGTATTGAAGATTAACATTCTGTTTGAGGCAACGACGTCCTATTGAGACGTCGTGGCTTGAGGCGTATCTTCAAGATTATGGTCTATCGGATTACAACCCACAGATAGCAAAGTGTTACGTATAGCAGCGTGTTTATTTATTATTGGATGTTACCAATAACTGTGAGATTTGTACCCTGGCTGTCACACAATTTTATAAGATTTCTAATAAAAAGTTTAACTAATAAGTACATATAACATGTCTTTTAATTCGCTGCTATTTGCCATTATCCAAACCCCCTTTACGATATGGATAGTTGCACCCATTCTAATTTGGAGATCGCAGATGTTAGGAGATATCACCAGAACATGAAAAGAAAAAATGGAATCAAGTTGATTGACTCAGTACTTGATGATACCATTTTATTATTTCCCATTGCATGGAGATATAGTCTAAAATCGCCTTGCAACTAAATTATCGCCCATACGCCCGCAAAAACAACATCCAACACAAAAACTCTCGTAAACAGTAGGTATGCCCAGTCTCCTTCCTTAGGAACTAGGGCGCCACAGTTTTTTTCAGCATGCTTGAACTGGACGATGCGAAACGTTTGAGCTGATTTTATGTTTTTGGTTTTTTGATTATTGCTGCGCCGCCACTGACACGATTTTTCAAAAACAGAGTCGTTTTCCATTCTCGCAGCTGTAATAAAGTCTGTGTCAAAATTATATCAAAATCAATTCAATAATTTTCGCTTTACGCAATATCTATACGTAGAACAAAATAAAGCAAAACTCGTATGTACAGACCACAAAATTGGTTTCTGTAATAGGCAAGCCATTGTTCGGATAGACCTAAAATAGTGTTATATGCCGCTAGATATTTCATCTACAGGTCAATAGACGCCGAACTACTATGAATACAACAATTTTTTCAGTTTTACTACCCACGCCCCAACCGCCCCGATTTCATCCCACCCAAAAAAAAAAATTGAAAATGATCAGGAAGCCGTAAAACGCCTAAAAAAATGTTTGAGCTGTTTTCATACTTCCAGTTTTTTTACTATTGCTGCGCCGCCACTGACACTATTTTTCCAAAACATACGCGTTTTCCATCCTCGCTGCGGTAGTAATACTGTGTCAAAATTTCATTAAAATCAATTCAATAATTTTCGCGTTACGTTATATAGAACGATCTAAAACAATACTCGTATGTACACATCACAAATTCTTGGCCCTGGTCTCTATAATAGGCAAGTCAATATTCGGATGTACGTAAAAAGTGTATTATGCTGCTAGGTTTTTCATTCAAAGATCAATGGACAACCTATTATGAGTACAACAAATTTTTCAGTTTTACAACCCCCCACCCCCCCAACCACCCCAAATTCACCCCCACCCAAAAAAAACGTAGAAAATGATCAGAAACACCTAGAACACCTAAAAACAAAGTTTGAGCTGTTTTTATATTTTTATTTTTTTTTATTATTGCCGCGCCGCCACTGACCCGATTTTTCCAAAACATACGCGTTTTCCATCCTCGCTTTGGGAGTAATACTATGTCAAAATTTCACCTACTTATTCTAAAAATTGTGTTTTGCACCTAAACGGTTCGTTTCAAGTCCCATATGTGATACATCACAATAGAATTGGCCCAGGAATCTGGATAAATGTAAAAATATATAGGCTATTCTATTTAAAAAAAAATAATTTTAATATGTCGTTATTTTTGAAATGTAGTCCAACTCAAAAATGCATATCAACGCTTGGGTAGTACCAAAGCTATTGTCTGGTACAGTTGCTGAAACATCAGTAAAGTTTATTTTCAAGTGTATGCGGATTTATATGTATACAATGGCTCGTGAAGCGCGCTACTGGAACAGAAAGACAACGACAGAATAAGTTTTAGGAATTACATGATTGGATTTTTGTTTTCCTCACTATTGAAACATATGGATAAAATATATATAATATTTGCCTCTCTTTTACCATAAACTTATTTTTTGTAGAAGCTGTTATCTATATTTTTGCAAATAGAATGTCAGCTGTAATTAAAATCCAATCAAATGTTCATGCCCTGATGCGCCTGAAAGATAAAATTCTACCCTCTAGGTCAACTGTTTGCTATAAACAATCTGATAATCACGCATTTACATAATTTACAGGATGTGTTGCTTTATCGTTACTCTCAAATACCCATTACAGGGTGAGTAAAATTTATCGTACCAACGTTAACAATAGCAAGAATCTTATGGAACCTTTTCAACTAAATTGAACAAGATTTTATTAGTCATGCGATGAAGGCACATTTTGGACTAAATGACTAAGTTTATAGAATCAGTGACATTCTGGGACTATATTTATCCTCTTGGGCACCCCACTGGCTTCATTTCTGAAGACTAATGACGACAACCTCTGTAGCCATTTTTAAAATGCAAAATTATTAATAAAAGTACACTGAAGCAAAATTCACACTAAATACAATAAAAAAAATTTCATTAAAGTGATGAACAGATTCATTACTTTTAAGCCAAAGAACAAGTTCACCAATATAATGTAAAGTAATGCATTAACTCTACATCCACTAAGTTCATTAGATCGATGAACGCCATTAATTAATATAATGAACTATAAAATTAATTTGAGGCATACAGTTTCATTATTGTGATGAACACAGTCTTTGTTTCAATGAACAGTTCTCGTTAATTCAATGTATAAAATGACATCGTTCATTAACGACGATTAGGCTGAAAAATTAAGTTTGACACATTTTATCTCTCAATCACTTCCAAAACATCATAAGATCCACTGAGACAGCTCCTGAAGCTGCTTTCTGTTCATTCTAGCATGCTCTAATTCGATAAAAATATTTTTTTAGGTGTAGATGTTGTAATTTGTGTATACAGGGTTATTCGCGTTATTCGACACGGAGCATTATGGCTAAACTATTCGACAAAAAAGAAAATAATAATTTCGGATGGATAGAGACCCATGAAGGCTACATTTTAAAAATATTTTCATGTTATACAGGGTGTCCCAAAAACACGAAATGTATCAAAGTTATGTTTTTTTGAATAGAATACCCCGTATGTTATTCCATATTCAGATTCCTTGGTGAACTCTAGTGTGACTTTATGTATCATATATGGCACTTAAAGCGAACCGTTTAGGTGTAAATCACCATTTTCGGTATAAGTAGATATAAGGAAAAAATTGAATATCGCAGAGATTATAAAATTTGGAAGGCTGTAACTTTGTCGTATTACTAAGCATGAAATGCGTCAGATTTGATGAGACTGTAAAATGTAGCCTTTATGGGTCTCTATCCAGCCGAAATTATTATTTTATTTTTTATCGAATACTTTAGCCATAATGCTCCGTGTCGAATAACGTGAATAACCCTGTATATCTGAGAATCGATGAATCCACATTCATTTTTCCAATTTGGTGTATAACACAACGCAACTATATTTTGCAGACACTCTGTACGTTGCACACAGTTGTTTAGTACATTAGGGTAGCTGATAAGGGATGTGTCACTATTTGTTGTGAATGACTCAGCTGTTTAAATGAAGCTGTGTAAGATGCATAACAACTTAAGCCCTTTTTATGAGGGCAAGCAAAAGCAACTGCTGGTAATGACCTAACGGTATTACAGTAATGAGGTAAACAGATGCATTATGAGATGAGTAGCCAGTCTTTTGGTGTAAACAAATTTTTACTGGTATATACACGAGAGGATAATGAGATATTGAACCACTTTTAATCTCTTATGTTTCAAATGTTATGTGGGCGGTACATTACGTAAAAAAACCAACAATAAAAAATTTACATATTGTTGATATTAATAGTGGGCATCTTGAAGATTTGAGAATTTCATAAATGCAGATCTTCGAATATTAAAGGTGGATTTAATATTCGAAGATGCTGACCAACAGGGTTACAGAAACTAGGTACTACAATTTTTCAAGAAAAATTTTACACAGCTTCGAAATGGTCGATAATAATTAGCCAAATTTTCAGGGTATCGAAAAAAATTTAAAGAAGCTTTTTGAGTGTTTACCAAGCAGTGAATTTTAATTATAAAGGATTAGTTATAAAGTCGTGACGCAACAATTTTCATTTTTTGTTTGGAATTTGGAATACTCTGCATAGCCTTAAATTTTTCAATCAATGTAAACAAAATTGGAAACGATCAACTACTAAGTAAAATGGTAGAAGTATATATTAGAATAAGTTACAAAGCAATTTTTTAGTGTTCTTAAATGTCTATACTAATTAGTTAAAATACAATTTAAACAGGGTTGACCATAACTTCGTGACTCTATATGTTATATGTATATTACTGCATAATTCTACTTTTTTCTGCAATGTCACCAGAAACTGTATACGGCTCAATATACCTAAATTAAACCGTTTCCAATTAATCCAGTTTCTAATACGAAAAAAAAAAATTAACAACATTAATAATTAAAATTTTGTAGTACCTACTGAAAATTCGTAAAAAATAAGATAAAAAAATCGAAAATATTTATTTGGCTTTCTATTGAGATGAAACCTCGTATTTCAGATAATTTCAAGGTGCTGATTACAAATCCAGTCGCAGTTTTGAGTTTTAGTCTCGTTTGACGAAAATAAAAAATTTCAGATCTATCGGGCGGGCGGGTGTACCTAAAAAAATCGAAAATCTTTATTTGGCTTCCTATTGAGATGAAACCTCGCATTTCGGATAATTTCAAGGTGCTGATTACAAATCCAGACGCAGTTTTCAGTTTTAGTCTCGTTTGACGAAAATAAAAAATTTCAGATCTCTCGGGCGGGTGGGTGTACCTAAAAAAATCGAAAATCTTTATTTGGCTTTCTAATGAGATGAAACCTCGCATTTCGGATAATTTCAAGGTGCTGATTACAAATCCAGTCGCAGTTTTGAGTTTCAGTCTCGTTTGACCAAAATCAAAAATTTCAGATCTCTCGGGCGGGTGGGTGTACCTAAAAAAATCGAAAATCTTTATTTGGCTTTCTATTGAGATTAAACCTCGCATTTCGGATAATTTCAAGGTGCTGATTACAAATCCAGTCGCAGTTTTGAGTTTCAGTCTCGTTTGACCAAAATCAAAAATTTCAGATTTCTCGGGCGGGCGGGTGTACCTAAAAAAATCGAAAATCTGTATTTGGCTTTCTATTGAGATGAAACCTCACATTTCGGATAATTTTAAGGTGCTGATAACAATTCCAGTCGCAGTTTTGAGTCTCAGTAACGAGTGACGAAAATCAAAAATTACAGCTCTCTCGGACGGGCGGGTGTACCTAAAAAAATCGAAAATCTTTGTTTGGCTTTCTATTGAGATGAAACCTCGCATTTCGGATAATTTTAAGGTGCTGATTACAAATCCAGTCGCAGTTTTGAGTTTTAGTCTCGTTTGACGAAAAAAAAAAATCAGATCTCTCGGGCGGGCGCGCGTACTTAAAAAAATCGAAAATCTTTATTTGGCTTCCTATTGAGATGAAACCTCGCATTTCAGATAACTTCAAGGTGCTGATTACAATTCCAGTCGCAGTTTTGAGTTTTAGTCTCGTTTGACGAAAATGAAAATTTTCAGATCTCTCAAGCGAGCGGGTGTACCTAAAAAAATCGAAAATCTTTATTTGGCTTTCTATTGAGATGAAACCTCACATTTCGGATAATTTTAAGGTGCTGATAACAATTCCAGTCGCAGTTTTGAGTCTCAGTAACGAGTGACGAAAATCAAAAATTACAGCTCTCTCGGACGGGCGGGTGTACCTAAAAAAATCGAAAATCTTTGTTTGGCTTTCTATTGAGATGAAACCTCGCATTTCGGATAATTTTAAGGTGCTGATTACAAATCCAGTCGCAGTTTTGAGTTTTAGTCTCGTTTGACGAAATTAAAAAAAATCAGATCTCTCGGGCGGGCGCGCGTACCTAAAAAAATCGAAAATCTTTATTTGGCTTCCTATTGAGATGAAACCTCGCATTTCAGATAACTTCAAGGTGCTGATTACAATTCCAGTCGCAGTTTTGAGTTTTAGTCTCGTTTGACGAAAATGAAAATTTTCAGATCTCTCAAGCGGGCGGGTGTACCTAAAAAAATCGAAAATCTTTATTTGGCTTTCTATTGAGATGAAACCTCACATTTCGGATAATTTTAAGGTGCTGATAACAATTCCAGTCGCAGGTTTGAGTCTCAGTAACGAGTGACGAAAATAAAAAATTACAGCTCTCTTGGACGGGCGGGTGTACCTAAAAAAATCGAAAATCTTTGTTTGGCTTTCTATTGAGATGAAACCTCGCATTTCGGATAATTTTAAGGTGCTGATTACAATTCCAGTCGCAGTTTTGAGTTTTAGTCTCGTTTGACGAAATTAAAAAAAATCAGATCTCTCGGGCGGGGGCGCGTACCTAAAAAAATCGAAAATCTTTATTTGGCTTCCTATTGAGATGAAACCTCGCATTTCAGATAACTTCAAGGTGCTGATTACAATTCCAGTCGCAGTTTTGAGTTTTAGTCTCGTTTGACGAAAATGAAAATTTTCAGATCTCTCAAGCGGGCGGGTGTACCTAAAAAAATCGAAAATCTTTATTTGGCTTTCTATTGAGATGAAACCTCACATTTCGGATAATTTTAAGGTGCTGATTACAATTTATTCCAGTCGCAGTTTTGAGTTTTAGTCTCGTTTGACGAAAATGAAAATTTTCAGATCTCTCAAGCGGGCGGGTGTACCTAAAAAAATCGAAAATCTTTATTTGGCTTTCTATTGAGATGAAACCTCACATTTCGGATAATTTTAAGGTGCTGATAACAATTCCAGTCGCAGGTTTGAGTCTCAGTAACGAGTGACGAAAATCAAAAATTACAGCTCTCTCGGACGGGCGGGTGTACCTAAAAAAATCGAAAATCTTTGTTTGGCTTTCTATTGAGATGAAACCTCGCATTTCGGATAACTTCAAGGTGCTGATTACAATTTCAGTCGCAGTTTTGAGTTTTAGTCTCGTTTGACGAAAATGAAAATTTTCAGATCTCTCGAGCGGGCGGGTGTACCTAAAAAAATCGAAAATCTTTATTTGGCTTTCTATTGAGATGAAACCTCACATTTCGGATAATTTTAAGGTGCTGATTACAATTTCAGTCGCAGTTTTGAGTTTTAGTCTCGTTTGACGAAAATGAAAATTTTCAGATCTCTCGAGCGGGCGGGTGTACCTAAAAAAATCGAACTTCTTTATTTAGCTTTCTATTGAGATGAAACCTCGCATTTCGGATAATTTTAAGGTGCTGATTACAAATCCAGTCGCAGTTTTGAGTTTTAGTCTCGTTTGACGAAATTAAAAAAAATCAGATCTCTCGGGCGGGCGCGCGTACCTAAAAAAATCGAAAATCTTTATTTGGCTTCCTATTGAGATGAAACCTCGCATTTCAGATAACTTCAAGGTGCTGATTACAATTTCAGTCGCAGTTTTGAGTTTTAGTCTCGTTTGACGAAAATGAAAATTTTCAGATCTCTCGAGCGGGCGGGTGTACCTAAAAAAATCGAAAATCTTTATTTGGCTTTCTATTGAGATGAAACCTCACATTTCGGATAATTTTAAGGTGCTGATTACAATTTCAGTCGCAGTTTTGAGTTTTAGTCTCGTTTGACGAAAATGAAAATTTTCAGATCTCTCGAGCGGGCGGGTGTACCTAAAAAAATCGAAAATCTTTATTTGGCTTTCTATTGAGATGAAACCTCGCATTTCGGATAATTTTAAGGTGCTGATTACAAATCCAGTCGCAGTTTTGAGTTTTAGTCTCGTTTGACGAAATTAAAAAAAATCAGATCTCTCGGGCGGGCGCGCGTACCTAAAAAAATCGAAAATCTTTATTTGGCTTCCTATTGAGATGAAACCTCGCATTTCAGATAACTTCAAGGTGCTGATTACAATTTCAGTCGCAGTTTTGAGTTTTAGTCTCGTTTGACGAAAATGAAAATTTTCAGATCTCTCGAGCGGGCGGGTGTACCTAAAAAAATCGAAAATCTTTATTTGGCTTTCTATTGAGATGAAACCTCGCATTTCGGATAATTTCAAGGTGCTGATTACAAATCCAGTCGCAGTCTTGAGTTTTAGTCTCGTTTGACGGAAATAAAAAATTTCAAATCTCTCGGGCGGGCGGGTGTACCTAAAAAAATCGAAAATCTTTATTTGGTTTTCTATTGAGATGAAACCTCGCATTTCAGATAACTTCAAGGTGCTGATTACAATTCCAGTCGCAGTTTTGAGTTTTAGTCTCGTTTGACGAAAATGAAAATTTTCAGATCTCTCGAGCGGGCGGGTGTACCTAAAAAAATCGAAAATCTTTATTTGGCTTTCTATTGAGATGAAACCTCACATTTCGGATAATTTTAAGGTGCTGATAACAATTCCAGTCGCAGTTTTGAGTCTCAGTAACGAGTGACGAAAATCAAAAATTACAGCTCTCTCGGACGGGCGGGTGTACCTAAAAAAATCGAAAATCTTTGTTTGGCTTTCTATTGAGATGAAACCTCGCATTTCGGATAATTTTAAGGTGCTGATTACAAATCCAGTCGCAGTTTTGAGTTTTAGTCTCGTTTGACGAAATTAAAAAAAATCAGATCTCTCGGGCGGGCGCGCGTACCTAAAAAATCGAAAATCTTTATTTGGCTTCCTATTGAGATGAAACCTCGCATTTCAGATAACTCGCAGTTTTGAGTTTTAGTCTCGTTTGACGAAAATGAAAATTTTCAGATCTCTCGAGCGGGCGGGTGTACCTAAAAAAATCGAAAATCGTTATTTGGCTTTCTATTGAGATGAAACCTCGCATTTCGGATAATTTCAAGGTGCTGATTACAAATCCAGTCGCAGTTTTGAGTTTTAGTCTCGTTTGACGGAAATAAAAAATTTCAAATCTCTCGGGCGGGCGGGTGTACCTAAAAAAATCGAAAATCTTTATTTGGTTTTCTATTGAGATGAAACCTCGCAATCCATATAATTTCAAGGTACTGATTACAAATCCAGTCGCAGTTTTGAGTTTTAGTCTCGTTTGACGAAAATAAAAATTTTCAGATCTCTCGAGCGGGCGGGTGTACCTAAAAAATCGAGAATCTTTATTTGGCTTTCTATTGAAATGAAACCTCGCATTTCGGATAATTTCAAGGTGCTGATTACAAATCCAGTCGCAGTCTTGAGTTTTAGTCTTGTTTGACGAAAATAAAAAATTTCAGATCTCTCGGGCGGGCGGGTGTACCTATAAATCTTTATATTTTTACAGATGCAGTTTTCCTGAAGCACCATTATCTACTATAATAGATTTAACACATTTTTCCAAATTTCATTCCATTTTTATAATTACAGACAAGTAGGCAGACTTAAACAACCGAAATAAAAACATTTTTTAGAAGAAGTCATATCTAGAAGTACAAATTGAAATCATTTTTCGAATTTATTCAGAACAGAAATCTCTGTAAAGCCTCTGTGACAATGCACAGACCTAGAAAGTTAACCAAATATTTGATAGCAGACTCAAAATTCTTCGAAAACCCACAATTCCATCGTCAGCTATTTGTCTAACGACTTTAGCTTTCCAAAACAAAATTAGCCATCTCGTAATCGGTTGATAACATAACGGTGTGGTGCCTAATCGCCCTGCGAAGTTCACAAGTCGGCACTAGGCCCTTCGGTGTTCGCCAATCACAGCAGTCTGTTGTTCGCCAACCAATCCGGCCAGCCCACCCTTATCGTAGGGGGATGGTACTCGCGTACTACCCCGAGGAACCTATATATCTTGTTTTGTTTCGCTTAGACGGTTGTAGCAAATTTGCGTTGTTAGTGATTTTGCGAAATTTCGCCTTGTGAATATTGTGATCGGCAATCGTGTGCTATGCTGAATATGGAGTACTCTGGATTATATAAGAACGGTAAGCTTTGATATAGTGTCTTGATCTTGAATATTTCTTAATTTATAAGATACCTATTTATCTATTAGGACAAAAAGATGTCTTTAATTCTGTCTAATCTAATATATTATTGAGTTCGTTGAAGTTGACAAATCGTCTGAACAGTCAGTACTAAGTCATACTAACGTATGTTGCAAAAGTTTTGAGAAGTATAATATATTTGAACTGTAACAAGAACTACAAAAAATAACAATATTTCTTAATATAAAAAATATAAAAATGATATTTGAAGTACTGCTAATGGCCCATGATCTTCCACGGCTCGCAATTTCCTCTTAATGTTCCTGATTAAGGTTTTGGACAGATTCTAAATCAATTTCTCTTATCTTTAGCATTATTCTGCTTCTTAACTGCTGTTCGTTTTGAGCTTCCCAGCCATTGTTATAAACTTTGGCACTCAGTTGAGCCCAAAAAGTTTCGATAGGTCTTGCTTGAGGAAGATTGGGAGGGTTGTCGTATCGTGATACAAAAGGTATTCCGTGTTGTTCTAGCCAGTTTCTCGTACGCAAAGCATAATGGCTTGAAGCCAGATCTGTACAAAACATTTGGTATATTGTTATTAGCATGGTGGGTATTGATAAAATTGAGTAGTTTGGGAAAACATCTTTGAGTATAGGCTTCTGCGGTAACCACTTCGGCCCTAATTCGTCCAACGTACGGCTGTGAAATACCATTGTCTGATATAGCGCACCACACTAACACTTCGTTTTCAAACTTTTCGTTTAAATTTTACGTTATCTGACCAGGCTTCAAAGTCTCTTGTATAAAAACCATCATTGCCTTTGATTTCTGAATTCGAAAATGTGAAATACTTTTCATCGTCAAGTATAATTTTTATGTCGCCAGCAAAATGAGTACGACGTTAATTGCGGCAGTAATGAGAAATTCTTTCTAACTGATTTGGGGAATACTTTAGACATTTTCTTCTTTTTCAGAATTTTAAATTATTTATTTCTCTACAGATTGTGCTAGCATTGACGTAAAAAATGCGTCCAAGTTTTCGTGTTGAAATTTCAACTTGATGTTCACTTCTGTTGACCATTCTTTGAACTGTAGCAGCATTCAGCTTTTGGACGTCCACTTGTTGGTAAATTTATACAAGGAATATCTTCTTTGCATTCACGGATAGCTCGATAAATTGCGGCAACAGAAATATTTTGATCTTGATATAGGCAACTTTTTCTTTTTTTTTTTTCGAGTCGTCCAACTAGACTGTAAATACTCTTCCGAATATCTAATTTGTACGACATTTTGACAACTTATATCATAACCAAAAATAAATGGTTTTATTGTAATGTTTAGACGTTGAGTGGTTACCCTGGTAATGATTTCTGAATTGTTTTGAAAGGTGAAACTACCTCCCGAGATTTGAAAAAAATTCTCAAAACTTTAGCAACATATGTTAGTTCATGATTTCAACATCAACGTTCATGTATTAATCTCATACTATTTCAGACTTCTCTACCAATAACTGTAAAGTAATCTTGAAGAATGCTGAGCTTTGGAAGAAGTTTCATGAACTTGAGACTGAAATGATCATCACCAAGACTGGACGGTATGTATACTTTTTAAAGTTCGTATTTTGTAAAACATGTTCTTTTTTAACAAGATTTTTCTAAGAAATATCGTTACTATATTTTAACACACGTTTTCATGATACTATATGTTCGTTTTCAGTCAAAAGTTCACAAAATCGGGGTTAAATCCCACTAGTTTGGCTAGGTCTATTAGCTGTAATGGTTTTAATTGTAAACAAAGTCTCGATATTTGTCTGAAATAAGACACAGGTTGCTCACCATTTATTCTGCATGTGAAATTTTGAGTAGTAAAAAAATCAGAAACCTACTCAAATATTAATACCTAGGGTTTAAGAAAATTTCAGACAAGAAATGAGTTCTTCTGAAGAAATAACAGCAGATTTTATATTGATGAATGTTAAGTACTAAATTACCATAATAATTAGACAAAGTAATAAAAATGCCTTTATTTGTTAAACTACTAAAAGTAACACTAGAAATTTTTATAAAAGCACCAACACCTGAGATGGTTTGAGTAAAGAGTGAAATTTTACATAACATCTACATAACGGAAATCCACGTCACTCATTTCCTGTCCGTCGGTCTATCTGTCTATCTCTAATTGTGAAAGAAAGACCTAGCACTTTTTTGGGTTCATCTGAACATTGCCATTAGAGTAACCAAGGACTTTCTCAAGTGTACATACGAGTGTTGCTTTGGATCATCCTTTGTTGTGTAACCTAATATTTACTAAATTGATTTTGATGAAGTTTTCACACAGTAGTATAGTATAAGTATACCGTGGCGAAGATGGAAAACGCGTATGATTTTTAGAAATCGTGTCAGTAGCGGCGTACCTGTAATCAAAAAACTAAAACTATAAAAACAGCTCAAACTTCGTTTTTAGGCGATTTGGGGATCCTGATCGTTTTCCACTTTTTTTATAGGAGGTAAATTTGAAGTAGTGGGGGGATTGTGAAACTAAAGAAATTTTTGCATATGCGAGACAATATACTTTTCGGTTCAGATTCAGTAGACGAACATTGAGTATCTTTTTGTTCTTATTGACAAATTATTATCCTTCAACCCTTTAAGAATTACAGTGAAATAAAACATACTAAATAGGTCAAAGTTTAGAGGTTCTCCAAATTCCATATTTGTACTTTTCATTCCAGTCTTATGAGTATAATAACCAATAGTTTTGATCCACTTATCACGATGATCTGAATGTTTTTACATACAGGGTGTCTCACGACGATTAAGACAAGCAATATATCGGAACTGGGCAGTAGCAGCGAACTATAATTTTGGAGGTGTGAATTAGAGCAAATGTAGTATATGTTCCTATTATTGTGTCACCCAACGAAGTATTTGATTTGATCACGTGACGTCCGATTAAAAAATTTTAATGGGACACCCTGTATGTTTGTGAGTCTTTGTGCTCCTCCTGATAAAACAATTCCAACAAACTAGCACACTTGGGGTCTAAAGTGATTAATTCAAGAGCTACAGGTACTTAAAGGATTGTACCACTACCATTGATTATAACATGTACCTCTACAGTTAAATTATTTGGGTACCTAGTGTTTCATAATGGTAGTGGTACAGTTGTTTAAGTACCTATAGTTCTTCAATTAATCACTTTAGACCCCAAGTGTGCTAGTTTGTTGGAATTGCTTTATCAGGAGGAACACAAAAAGTCGCAAATATACAGGGTGTCCCATTAAATTTTTTGAATCGGATGTCACGTGACTGAAAACAAATACCTCATTGGGTGACACAATAATAAGAAAAGATACTGTATTTTCTCTAATTTACACCCCTAAAATTATAATTCGCTACTACTGCCCAGTTCCGATATATTGCTTGTCTTAATCGTCGTGGGACACCCTGTATATGGTTATTTCAAGTATCAAAACATATCCTTTCAGAACACAGTGCATTTCGCTATAGTTCACGTAGGCGTTCTTTGAAAATTGCTTGATATCAGTGCCGAAAAAGTATATAACCCGGTCTACTGGATTCTATTGTTGAAAATAATTCTTTTATTTTACAACCATCGGTATTTAAAGCTTTTACTTTCTAAAAAGGCCAATAAGGCCTGTAGTCTTTTCTTTCCATACCTGCAAGAGCTGTAATAGCTATAAAGCTGTAATTTAAGTCGGTCTAGTCACCTATCAGCCTCTTGACTTGCGACCTTTCGTCGCCTAAGCTCGGGTGCTGTGCGGCAGGTCAGGAAGCGACGGGAAGCTTTTGTTTTGTTTAAACCAGGAATGGATGTTTATGTAGCCAGCGATATTTTGCACTTGAGCCGCGGACGAAGAAACCAAGAAACCGCATATGGCACTACTCAGGAAACCGTTTGTTATGGCTATAAACAAGCTGTGCGATGTTTATATGTGGGCTATGTTTATGTTATTAAGCCGAAACCAGGCTTAGTCGTTCCAATGAGGTTGATACGATAGATTTTATGGTAGCAGATGACCCGATGACAGCTTTCTTGTATCTTGTTGATTGTAGAAGTTGTTACTTATCTTAATCTGTATTTGGCTTTCTATTGAGATGAAACCTCGCATTTGGGATAATTTGAAGGTGCTGATTACAAATCCAGTCGCAGTTTTGGGTCTCAGTGTCGTTTGACGAAAATCAAAAATTTCAGATCTCTCGGGCGGGCGGGTGTACCTAAAAAAAATCGAAAATCTTTATTTGACTTTCCATTGAGATGAAACCTCGCATTTCGGATAATTTCAAGGTACTGATTACAAATCTAGTCGCAGTTTTGAGTCTCGGTCTCGTTTGGCGAAAATAAAAAATTACAAATCTCTCGGGCGGGCGGGTGTACCTAAAAAAATAGAAAATCTTTGTTTGGCTTTTTATTGAAGTGAAACCTCGCATTTCGGATAATTTTAAGGTACTGATTACAAATCCAGTCGCAGTTTTGAGTCTCAGTCTCGTTTGACAGAAACCAAAAATTTCAGATCTTTCGGGCGGGCGGGTGTACCTAAAAAAATCGAAAATCTTTGTTTGGCTTTCTATTAAGGTGAAACGTCGCATCTCGGATAATTTGAAGGTGAGCTGATTAAAAATCCAGTCACAGTTTTGAGTCTCAGTCTCGTTTGACGAAAATCAAAAATTTCAGATCTCTCGGGCGGGCGGGTGTACCTAAAAAAAATCGAAAATCTTTATTTGGCTTCCTATTGAGATGAAACCTCGCATTAGATAGCTCTAATCCTTATAATTTATCTATCGCTTTTTTGTGTTTTGCATTTCTTGAACCCAAGTCAATATTACCGCATAACGGTACTTGATACAGCTCTCATTATAACTCAAAGGTATAGCTCGCACACAAAACAAATTTTGAAGGTGTAACCCGTACATCCTGCTAATAAAAATTTCTTACCTTTAAGCGTGAAACAATCATTAGCTTCCTGATGTAACGGGTTTAAAAGGCATTTTTGGGCTCATCAAATCAATCAATTTCATTATCTATTATCTAAGCCACTTGCTTGCACCTATACCTACTATTTAACAGCTGTATCAGTTTGCCCTTTAGGTAATTATGGATTTTTCTCAGCCTAGTCCTGCTTCTTTCAATCGCGGCCTATCTGAAAAAATCATTACTCATGCCATTACTCCGTCAGCTGTCCCTTAATTATAAGGGTTGTTTACAACCTGTCATTAGCGGCTACTGGTTTATAATTGATTCGGGCTCAAGTCTACAGTAAGCTTACTGCAGTAAATATTGTGGGAACCTGGAATGAATTATTCCATTTTTTTCATATAAAATAATTTTTCTATTGAAACACTAAGCAGTTAGGAGGAGATCTTTTCAAGAAAAAGCCTTTATTTTTTGAGCGCAAAACACTCATTGGATATATGCAATAATTTCGTCTCATTATTTCATGTCATTAACGTGGGTATTGCCGGTCATACCAAATATTAACGTTTTACCGAGCTTTTCTGCTACTGTAATCATCTACTACATTTAGGTAGTACGTATAGGTATATTAATATCGGTATTAGCTTGCTATATAGTCGAAGTCCAATAAACGATTGCTTTTCAGTTCCACCATTTACTAAAAAACATCTCTTTTTTATAAATTCTCTCTTCTTTTCCTTACCTGATTGCATTCTCGTTTTCTAGTAATTTGATCGGCACATTGCAGTTCCCAATTAAGCTTCAATTTATGTTGGATCCATCTTATTATAGTTAAATTTCACATTGCATGATACCTCCGCTAGCGGTAAATCGGCGCAAACAATGTTGTCACGCGCTTATATAACAAAATCGTAAGATCCCTTAGATGCTCAGCTAACGAATAGATATTACTGTATGCTTGATTGTATGCATAATCTGTGAGCAAATATTCAACAGTGTTTCTCAATTTTCTATTATTTGGAGTCAAACATTAATTGCAATCCTTAATTTCTAATATGCCTAATCCACGTCCAATCATACCAACGGTAGCACGACTGCTGAAACATACGTACACTTGGCAACAGCGCTTGAAATGGCGGCATGCGAGCTCTCGGCGTTGCCCCTTTGTGCAGGTCCTTTAGCCATAGCTTAGAGATCGGTACAGGCATGCACACGCATACTGTGGGAAGCTATAGATGTGCGAGTGTACTTAATATATTCGCACTCAGAACGTTAATCGCAGACTTGTACTGTCGCATATCTGTGCGAACTCAAGTCGCTTGATCCATTCGGTATCGTGATAAAAATTTCTGAGGAGCAAAAAAACCGTAAATTAGAGCACCAACGCACATGTATGTTTCTTTCATGTTAATCAAAAAACCGACACCAGTTTTAGGCTCACACCATGTCGCTTATCTATTTTGCGCGATGTGACGCATTGTGAGAGGGGCCATGAAATCACAGCAGTTTCGCAGCAATTACGCACGGTTTGACAATGCCGCAAGATCCGCCGAGGGTCCGGCTTGCCGCTTCGCGGTGGCCGCCCGTTTAGATTTGACGCGCCAGTCTTAGTCAGGTGCGTAGCGATATAGCAGGTGTGGTAAGTTATTCTTGAAGTTTGCGCGGGAAATTAGACGATACAATTAATAACAATGCAGCAAGGCACATCGGTTAGCAATACAGCATCCAAACGACATGTTTTATCAACCGGTGAACGCAATATAGTGAAGAATGTTTACGATGGTGTACGTACACGATTTCCTGAAAGGCCGGTGAAGGAAATCGTTAAACTTTGCAGCGATCTGACTAAGGTCTCAGTTGCAACAATTTTCAGAATTTTGAAGGAAAAGAAGCGCGACGTAGTATTTGTGGTAAAATCACTTAAACAAAAAAGAGGAGTTAAAAAGATTGTTTTGGATGGTGACGTGAAAAATGCGATTCGTCGAAAAGTCCATTCATTTTATCTCCGTAATGAACTTCCAACGATAAAAAAACTACAACAGGAATTACAAAATGATGAAAGTCTGCCAAAGATATCTCGTCGGGTATTATTGAGAACATTACGCGAAATAAATATCAGATATTTGAAAAGAAAGCGGAACAGCGCATTGATTGAAAGAGACGATATAGTATTATGGCGTAGAGAATATTTAAGAAAAATACGTAGTATTCGTAACGCCGGGGGAATAAAAATCTATTACTTGGACGAAACTTGGTTGAATGAAGGGCACACGGTTACTAGGTGTTGGCAGGATTTGAATATAGCGAGTCGTAGACAAGCCCATCTTGAAGGCCTAAGTACGGGATTAAAATGCCCTTCAGGCAAAGGCCGTCGGCTAATAATAACGCATATTGGCAGCGAATCTGGGTTTGTGGATGGGGGATTGAACGTCTTTGAATCTCGGAAAACTGGTGATTATCATGAGGATATGGACGCTGTAGTTTTTGAATCTTGGTTTAAATCCATATTGACAAAATTAGAACCCGGTTCGGATATTGTATTAGATAACGCGTCCTACCATAGTCGGCGTTTAGAAGCTCTTCCGACTTCTAATTGGAAAAAAGCGGATATCTATGACTGGCTCGTGTCAAAAAATATAGAATGCGATATGACTATGCTCAAAGCACAGCTGTCACAACTCGCGCGTCACCACAAAGAAAGGTATATAAAATTAGCAGTAGACGAAATGGCTAGGGAAAAGGGTTTTACAGTTTTAAGACTGCCTCCGTATCACTGCGAGTTAAACCCAATCGAGTTAGTATGGGCACAAGTAAAAAATGAAGTAGCGCGTAGGAATACAACTTTTAAGTTGGCCGATATACGTATCCTTTTAGAAGAAGCAATCGGTGCGGTAACTGCAGATAACTGGCAGAAATGCGTATCACACGTAAAAGCAGAGGAAGAAAAGTTTTGGAAATTAGATCCCCATATAGATTCCGTAATAGAGCCAGTCATAGTTAACCTTGGCAGTGATACAACCAGTGACAGTGACGAGTCCTTTGACTGTAGTTCTGCTAGTGATGACGAATTTCCACCGCACACGTCCGCAACTGACTGAGATTCAGAACAAGTATATTTATTTACTTTTTATTTGTTTTTGTTGTTTTTTTGTTGTTTATTTTTTTAATTTATTTTAATTTATATATTTACTTTTTTATTCGTTGTTTATTTTTAAGACGTTCATAGACAATTTAGTCAATCACTTTTGTTGCTGTTGCTCCAGTTTCTTAAGCAGAATATATTTTTTGTTCATTGTAACTTTTAAGACTTTACTTCTTACTCTGAATTTAATTTGTTGGATTCTAAGTTCTCCTTTGAAGTTTAGAGAGTTTATTTATTGTTTCATTTTCGTATTCATGCACCTTTTCAGTTTCCTATTCATTTTGTTAAACATAAAAGAAGGGTGGGAGGAGTGGTGGGACTCGATATGCAGCCACCTCCTCGTGGTGAGTCCTGGGTAGTCCGCATAAAGACTAGCTGAGAGCTGCATTACTGTTGTAGATTATTTCAATTCCACTTCCAGTATGACCGAATGTGAGAACTTTACTATTTGAAATCTTTGGCTGACGTCTAACGTAATATAATGTTTCCATTGAAACTGTACCTGTGGTTGCCTGCCCCTACCAAGCCGCTGTGCTGATGGCCAATAATTAAGCCCATAGCTATTTGACAATATCATACTTGCATTTTTGAGAAAGACTGCACATTTATGTAAACGAAACATTAGCAACTACTCAACTAGTTATAACTTCCAATATCTAGTAGCATATATCTAGCTTTGATTCGGATAAGTAATATTTTATCATTAAAATATATCTTTACATTTCAAAATAAAATCGGGTACACCTATTTGTAAAAAATGAATACAGAACGTATAGAATTTTATGATAGCTTTAAATTGTATATTGGCTCTGAATCCCTATCTAGACCTTCAAAGAAATCGAGCGCGCCACTGCTACCCGGCGTGACCAGGCGTGACGCAGGTATCATCGAATGTGGAACTTAACTATAGCAGAAGCTACGAAGCACAAGTTGAACAGCCAAATTCGTGAAAATGTTTTTGCATTATTGTTATCTTGCTCCCAACCTTAGCTATCATCAATGACTTCAAGTTCCGAAAGTAGAGTAAATAGATACATTGATAAACTGATTATGGTGCTGCACAGAATTAAAGTTTGATTAATAATTGGTCCTAAAAATGTTATCAAAGGAGAGCCTAAATGCACAAGTTAAAATTCAATGACAAAAATTATCAAATATCTGCAACTACAAATTGCAATCGTTAGTTTCGACGTGATATTATTAGTTTTTCTAAAATAAAGCGGTAGTATCTCAATGTATTCACGTTTGTCAGAATAATTATTACTAGTATTCTATTTATGAACCAAACATTGCTTAAAACCTTCGAACTTGACCAATATCGATATTTACGTATATCATAAATTGCCTTGGTCAGTCATGCACTAATAATAACTAATAACAAAACAATCACTTTGTTTTGCATCTTTGAGGTTTTAACGACCACTAGAGCGTTATGCTTTCAGTTGGACCTCGCTTACACAGTTTAGCATAGTGGTACTTATTATTGGTACTCTTGTGCGTTTATATTTCATACTCTATTTAAAAAGAGCTTCTTATTCTTCGAGATAGCTTTAGGTACATACTCTTAGCAGGTGAAACTTCTCTACCGTACAAATTATAAAACAGTATTTGTTTTGAAAAAGTTTTTCCCCTGGTATTTGGCATCAGACATTAGTCCATTAGCCACAGATTATCAACTGCTGTCTCAGAAGAGCATTTAAACAGACAATTCACTTAAATGAACAAATTTCACAAATAAGTCATATACCTCCTTCCTGCCACTTGCTAGAAGGGTATTGATTGATGTTAGATAGACAGATAGTATATTTCATCCAAAGATCTAAATCCATAGATATAAGACACGTTGAAATACAGGTAAAGAATAAAACAAATAAATAAAATAAATGAACGAGCACAACATAAAAAAATAGATAATATTACAATATCACATTCAAATTCAAATTTGTGAATCCAAAATTCTTGTAAGGAATAAAAGGGATTTTCAGCCAGCAAGTACTTCAAGTCTGTTCTAAATTGCTTCTGATTTTTGGTTTTAAGATGCGCGTTCTTTAAGTGGTTATAAACTTTAATTCCCATTATAGTAGGACCTTCGCTCTTTAATTTTAAGTTATTTTTTGGAAAAATTAATTGTTTTTGTCTGGTACTATACTTATGCTCACTGGAATTAATGTAAAGGTGCTTGCTTTGGTGTGCCACTTCTAAAATATGACGGTTAAAATGTTTAGTTTTTTAAACAGCGGTTTACATTCTGCTATATATTTCGCCCCTAACATGTTGCGAATTATAATTTTTTGTTTTAAAAGAACTTTCTCACAGTGAGCAGAAGCTCCCCAAAATTGGATTCCCATACCGTAATCTTGATTCAATATCTCCATAGTTGTATTGTTTTAAGGAATGTATATTTAAGTATAATTTCAACGTTCTTATCAGATATCCTTTTTTATTGAGTGTATTGTTTAGGCCAATACAATGTACTTCCCAAGAAAGATTTTCGTTAAGGGTTAAGCCGAGTATTTTAATGTTGGACGAGCGCTCAATATGCACTTCATTAATGTCAAGATCAGGGATATCATCGATGTTTTTTTGGTATGGATGGAAAACTGTGAATTTAGTTTAGTTTAACAGATATTGGAAACCAACTGCTTTAGTTTTATCCACCAATACTACAGTTGCAGTTTTATTTTTAGAACACATAAAAAATAAATGACTTAGGTCAGCGTACTCTTAATCATCATCAAATATTGGGAAATATATAAAGCCTATTTTTGCCAGATTACTTTTTAACCTAATTATTATTACTGAATATTTCCTGGTCTCATTATATTCAAAAATATGAGCAATATGAATGGGTAGTTGTTGATGTAATAAATAGTAATTACTCTGGTTGTTGGAAGCTATGTGCTACCATTTCTTTTTCCATTTGTCATACATTTTATCCTTACTTAGGTTGAACATACCCCTGAATGTCTTTAATAACAAAAATTAAGTTTTCTGACTGTGTCATTCCATACGAGCTCATATTAATAATAAATACAATAAAAGTTTTAGCATATTATTCTCATCTAGTTTATCAATCTTCTAGATGACTTTGGATTCTCTCACTTCATGAAACTCCTCTGCGACGCATAGGCTGAAAAAGTGTTTCCAAACAGAAGTTTCACAACAAAACTTTAGTTTGGTGACTTTGTTATTCTATGAGCTTATGTTAAACAAAGCAATAAAAGTACAGTACTCTGAACTTCAAAAATTACACTTTTAATATAGAGGAAAGTGTCAGTTCCCGTATGCATTTATACATTCCGTGCATGTATATAGCACCTAGCAGAATCCCATTGGTCAGATTTGAATTTTAAACCAACCAAATTTCGAGTGCCGTACGTGTCTACGAAATGTAAATCAGTGCCATATGCACTTACGGAATTGAATATTGTTGAGCGCTAAACTTCGAGTGCCATACGCGTGTATGAAATGTAAATCAGTGCATGCACCTACGTAATGTAATATAGTTATATGCAAGTCAAACGTATGGCTATGGCTGGACTCTTGTTTTAATTTTTTCGATTGCAGCAAGGGAGGGTGGTTATATATGTTATACTCGCATATGTTTGAAATCGCCATGCATGCTGGGGCAAAATTACCTCCTAATTATAAATATTTTGAACTGAGTCCTGGAAAATATAGATCAAACCTATTGACCGACGCCAAAGAAAAACGTACCTAATCTATCCCAAAATATTAAAACAAATAAACCCAATGCATGGTTTATCCCACTGATTTTATATAACGTTCTTTTTTGTTCTGCTATATTCTTTAATGTCTTTAATCTTGTAAGTAATATATGTTTTCTTTGCCCACTGAAGATTAATACTTAGTTAACTTATTACACCAGATGCTTGCAATTATTACATTTAATATTTCGTAAAGAAGGACAAAAATTATACAACTAATTTGTAATAAAGTTTACTGCAGTTTAATACATAGTTGAAAAATCGTTTTCGCTTAAATCGCTTTTCTCTTTGTAAATTTTCAGCTGCATTAAGTATTACATTCCGTAAGTGCATATTGCACTCATTTACATTCCATACTCGCGAATGGCACTCAGAGCTTTTTTGGTTCAAAATTCAAATCTGACCAATGGGATTATGCTAGGTGCTGTATACATGTACGGAATGTATAAATGCTTCCCGTATGACCTTCCTTAAACTAAGCCCTATGTTGCAATTACGCTGTCCATCCCAAATTCGTTCTCGTTCATATTTATCGATTGTCTAGCGGTTAGGCGCCAGATAGCCAGGGTAAACAGAGTCAGTTAAGTGCTTAGTGTCTGACATAAGTGGTGCAAAAAGTCGGCGTCACCCTTACCGGCGTCGGCACGGAGGTCAGATGGACGGCCTGGCGTTTCCTGATCCTGACCTTTTGGCGTTTTACCGCTTGCTCGTTCAAGTACTGACTAGAAGCACGCTTTCATAGCATTCAAAAATGAAACTTTATTTGTACCGTAAACGCGGGCTACTTTGGCCCACTTCTCAGTAATTATTGTATGTACTTTTCTCTAGAAACTGTTGTTTTCACTGCCCAGAAGTTCTGGTAATCTTTTTTACAACTATAATATCTTACATTCTAATTAGTAGTCCTTTTTTTACTCATAGCATTCACGAATGAAACTTTATTTGTATCGTCTTTGAATCCCAGCGAAATGCTGGGAATGGGATGCATCTTATATTTGACGCAAGCTCACCCACAACCACGGTAACCGGGCCTGGAAACACACATTTATCCATACGTATTTGCCATGTAAAACACGGACTCACAGTTTCTCGCATAACTCACTCTATTTTCAAGCTACATATATAATATTTCAGAAGGCTATAGTTAAGCTCTTAATGAATGACAACTATTTTCGATTTTCTCAAAAAAGTTTTTTAATGTGCAAAAAAACTCGCAATGCAAAATCATACATTCTATAAATGCCTGTAATTTATCCACCAAACACAATATCAAAAAAAGGCTAAATATTTGCACAAGCGCAAGCTTTCTTCTTCAATTTGCTCTTTGAGTCATCACTGTAAGTTTAAAGCTACCGTCAGGAGCTTGGAAATGCGAAGTTAATTTTTATGGTGACCTTTGGACCTTACCTTTGGAGCTTTTGACCTTACCCTTGGATTTTTGGACTTATCTCACCTCATCTTAGACACACGCACTGGAGAAAGGGAACAGGTGGCCATGCCTCCTCGCTAACACGAGAATACGTCTTTTCATGGATTCTCAATTTCGCACGCTATACCCTAGACCATTCAGTATCGAATATCCAGAAGGGTTCTCTACCTCTGACAATCAAGATATGTCCATTGTCTTTTAGTAAATGAGAAACCGCCAATTATGAAAAATTACAGAAAGGTTCTGTGTTTTAGCATTGATTAAAGTATTCGTTTAATACTTTAATCAATGGTTTTAGTTATGATCAAGTCCAAGTAAGATAAGTACTTCTTGTAGAAGGAGCAAATAATTTATTCAAACATGAGAAATAAAGTAACAGTGCGAAAACTATTTCAAAGTGAATGTACAGGGTGTATGTTAACAAACTTTAACCACGAATAGTACTCCGAAAAATAGAAAGAAAATGTCATATGAACATGGGTCCGGAAATGCTTCCTAAGGGAGCTACGCTCCTTTGCATGCGGCACCCTGAAGACGGCTTTCCCTCGATATTCTCGAAACCATTCATAACAAAATTACGAAATTAGGTACGATGGGTAAACTTTTGACGCTGAATCTGATTCTGAATTTAGAATTTCATAATTTTAATCAGAGGCGTATCATACGGGAGAAGTTAAGGGTAAAAATAACACCATTTTCTAAATAGTAATTTTTTGACATTTTGATTTTAGAATATGATATTTCAGAGATTTCTACGTAAAAATGGTCTCTTGGTACATTTCGATAGGGCTAACCGTTTTCGAGAAAAATGCAAATTATTGAATCGATGCAGGCTATTGTAAATAAATAAATGCATTTTTCTCGAAAACGGTTAGCCTTATCGAGATGTACCAAGAGACTATTTTTATGTAGAAATCTCTGAAATACCATATTCCAAATCAAAATGTCAAAAAAATTACCATTTAGAAAATGGGGTTATTTTTACCCTTAATTCCTCCCGTATGATACGCCTCTGATTAAAATTACGAAATTCTGAATTCAGAATCAGATTCAGCGTCAAAAGTTTACCCATCGCACATAATTTCGTAATTTTGTTATGAATGGTTTCGAGAATATCGAGGGAAAACTGTCTTCAGGGTGCCCCATGCAAAGGAGCGTAGCTCCCTTAGGAAGCATTTCCGGACCCATGTTTATATGACATTTTCTTTCTATTTTTCGGAGTACTATTCGTGGTTAAAGTTTGTTAACATACTTAATTAACACCCCGTATATCAGGTGTTGTTCAAGGTAGAAAATTGCTTGACAGTGTGATTAAAACAAAAATACAATATCTTAAGATTCACTATAATTAAGCCGCAAAAGGCAAAAGGACTTCCGCTTTCCGTCCTAAGACCGGCTAACGAGGAGAAGAAACCAAAACAAAGGAAGCGATATTTTAGTGAAAGAAAATCACGGTAATCCCGGAGGCCTTCCGTTTGCGGTGTTAAATTGTTATTACAACGTGCCACACACTTCATTTTCGGGGATTATAATTTGGAGAAACTAAAGGAGCCGACGACAGGGTCTCTGAGTGGCGGTCATGACCATCAGTGGCGGCACGTTGTAAGGGAAGGGTATTTTGACGATGATTTGATCAGTGTCAGACCACTACGACTGAAGGTGTTCTTAAGTGTGGCGGTCATGATCATCAGTGGCGGCACGTTGTAAGGGAAGGTTATTTTGACGTTGATTTGGTCATTGCTCAGAGTAACAACTGAACATAGCATAGGCGTAGTTAGGACCCTGAATCTGGGGGGGCTCAAGTCTCCGCCCTAGATACAATAAACTTAACTTTGTATTTTTGGGGGGGCTAATTTCATTTTTGGGGGCTAAGCCCCCCGAGGCCCCACCTAACTACGCCTATGGAACATAGAGGTAGTAAACAAACCACTTCAGCATGGCGTGCTCAAAGCCATCATCTTTTGACACTTCAGACCCAAACATTGCCAACTAACCTGAAAATTCTTCCAATGCAACCCATGTTACAAACACTGCTCTGCACTGTCCCATCTCGAAAAACTGTTAAACTACACCCGAATATAGCACAGCAAGTCCGTAAAGCTTCACTACAGTTACCAACAAATAGCGAATTCGATTTTACTGACCAAGCATAAAAGACGCACAAACAAAACAAACGTTTGACAATCGGAGGTTACCGTAAACAAATCGCAGGAAAATTACATAGGCGTTGCCAACTCCTCAAAATTTATGTAAAACAGAATTTGCGTTTAATGATGAAGAAACATGCAGTAACGCAGTAGAGGTCAACATATCTATTGATTTTGCTGTAATCATTTCTGAACCATCAAAATACCGTCTCTTTTAACGTAGAATGGAATATTTCTGGATACTATACAATTAAGACGATAGTAAACAATTATGATTGCCGTATCTAGTGGTCGAGATGACAACGTAAGAAAAGATGTTGGCCTATTAGAATTAGTTGTTTACTACCTCTATGTTCAGTTGTTACTCTGAGACACATCTCAGAGTCAGTGTCAGATCACTACGATTGAAGGTGTCCTTAAATTCAATGGAATTTTATTAGCACTGTTGGGGAATTTCACTTTGTCGCTACTAATGTTGCTACAATTTTGAAAATCGGTGCATAGGCGGCGGAGTAATTAGAAAAAAACCAAAAATTTCAAATATGCCTCAAACTTTGTTTTTACGCGTTTTCGGCGTTCCTGATCATTTTCTACTTTTTTTTGGGTGGGGGTGAAATTGGGTATGGTTGGGGGGGGGGGTGGGGGTTGTAAAGTTGAAAAATTTGTTGTAATCATAATAGACTGTCCACTGACATGAGAGAGAAAGTCCTAGCGGTATAAGACACTTTTTTAGGTCCATCCGAACATTGCCTTATGTATTACAGGAACCAAGGGGCTTAAGAATTTTCCGATGTATACATACGAGTATTGCTTTAGATCGTTCTGTATTTTATAATGTGGAAATTACTGAATTGACGTTAATGAAATTTCGGCACAGTCTTACTACTTTGGCAAGGATAGAAAACGCATCTGATTTTTAGAAATCGTCTCAGTGGCGGCGCAGCAATATTAAAAACACTTAAAATATGAAGACAGCTCAAACTTCGTTTTTAGGCGTTTTAGGGGTAGGAGTGAAATTGAGTTGATTAAGGGGTGGGGGGTTGTAAGACTGATTTTGTTTTATATTCATAATAGGCTGCCCGTTGACATGTGAAAGACAGACCTAGTGACATAATTCACCTTTTAGGTCCATCCGAACATTGCCTTGCCGATTACAGAAACCAAGGGACTTAAACTTTCTGATGCATACAAAATACATACGGGTATTACTTTGGATCGTTCTGTATTGTGTACGTGGAAACTTTTGAATTGACTTTAATGACATTTTGACACAGATTTATTACCGCGACAAGTATGGAAAGCAAGTATGGTTTTTAGAAATCGTTTCAGTGGCGGCGCGGTAATATTAAAAATACTAAAAATATAAAAAACACTTCAAACTTCGTTTTAGACGTTTTAGGGGTTCCTGATCATTTTAAATGTTTTTTTTGGCGGGGGTGAAATTGGGGTGGTTCGGGGGTGGGGGTTTGTAAAACAAAAAAAATTGTTGTATTCATGATAGATTGTCCATTGACCTGTGAATGAAGCACCTAGTGGAATAAAACACTTTTTTTGCGGTCGGGCGAGCGATGATTTGGTTGCAGGGGCATCTAGACTATAGTTTCATGCTGTGGGAAAATAATAAAACTGGTGTCATCGGAATGTGTGGGAAGTACTGAGTCAATCAACTTGACTTCATTTTTTATTATACAGGGTTATTCACGTTATTCGACACGGAGCATTATGGCTAAAGTATTCGATAAAAAAGAAAATAATAATTTTGGATGAATAGAGACCCATAAAGGCTACATTTTAAAAATATTTCCATGTTATACAGGGTGTCCCAAAAACACAAAATGTATCAAAGTTATGTTTTTTTTTAAATGGAACACCCCGTATATTATTGCATATTTAGATTCCTTGGTAAATTTTAGTGTGACTTTATGTATCATACATGGGACCTAAAGCGAACCGTTTAGGTGTAAATTACCATTTTCGGTATAAGTAGATATCAGGAAAAAATTGAATATCGCAGAGATTATAAAATATGGAAGGCTGTGACTTTGCCGTATTACTAAGCATAAAATGCGTCAGCTTCGGTGAGACTGTCAAATTTAATTTACGTTTATGCTTGGAGAAATCGGTCGATTAATTGAGGAAACTTCGATCAGCGTTAAACGTAGAATTTGATAACCTTTCTAATGATATAAGGTTGTGAATATCAATCTTTGGTAGTTTTCATTTAATTTTAAATTTTCAAACAAATCGGCGTTTTTCAATTTTACTACCTATAAGCAAGGTAGCAGGCCATGAAATATAAACAAAAACCTGTTCAGGTATAAGAAAACAACTATCTTAGCTGAAAAATACACACCAACTAGACTAAAGGGACAAGATTATAAAAATTACTCACAACAAACAAAGTCTAACCGGAAACAACGGCGGTAACATATCTTTGGTCAAAGAGAAGCTGGAGTATGGCAGAAATGGATTTTTTCACGGCCTACTGGCTACTGCAATGTACGAGAGATTGGCAATTTCCAAAACCATTAAAAATTTTGAAATAAAATAAAAACTACGAGATAATGTTGTAAGCAGTTTATTATTTTCATAATAAAATTTCACATTTAATGATATAAAAAAGTATGCAATTCTGTCAAAACTCAAATCAAAAGTACCTCTGACTGGAATTCTGGAAATTCTTCAGTAAGATCGCAGAAAATGAGGAATGAATTAAAATTTGTTCAAATTATAAAACATAACTTAAATGACAGAAAATTTGAATCTGATTTGTCAGTATTCCTTTTTTGCAATATTGCTAATAGATATTGAAAAACAGAAGGGCTCCAGTCAGAGGTATCGACTTCGACGCAAATTAGTACTTTTTTACACCATTACATATGATTGATAGTTGCGTGCTGGAGCAACAGTCGCTGGTTGTTTTTGTTTCATACCAGGGTTGTTAATTGTCTTGGAAATTTTTAACCTCTAGTAAATTGCGGTAGCCAGTAGACTGTAAAAAATATCTATTACTGTCATACTCCAGCTTCTCTTTGGCCTTGGAGATGTTATCGCAGTAGTTTCTGGGAGAGTTGATTTGTTGTAAGGAATTTTTATAATATTGTCCCTTTAGTCTAGTTAGTGTGTATTTGTCAGCTAAGTTAGTTGTTTTCTTCTACCTGAACAGGTTTTTGCTTTTATTTCATGGCCTGCTACGTTGCTTATAGGTAGGAAAATTGAAAATCGTCTATTTATTTGAAAATTTAAAATTAAATGAAAATTACCAGAGATTGATATTCACAACCTTATATCATTAGAAAGGCCATCAAATTCTACGTTCAATTGTATAAAAAAAATTAGGCATTCCTATTTGAAAAAATCAAGTTATCGCTGATCGAAGTTTCCTTGATTAATCGACCGATTTCTCCAAGAATAAACGTAATTGAAATTTGACAGTCTCACCAAAGCTGACGCATTTTATGCTTAGTAATACGGCAAAGTCACAGCCTTCCATATTTTATAATCTCTGCGATATTCAATTTTTTCCTGATATCTACTTATACCAAAAATGGTAATTTACACCTAAACGGTTTGCTTTAGGTCCCATGTATGAGTCACACTAGAATTTACCGAGGAATCTGAATATGCAATAATATATGGGGTGTTCCATTTAAAAAAACATAACTTTGTTACATTTCGTGTTTTTGGGACACCCTGTATAACATGAAAATATTTTTAAAATGTAGCCTTTATGGGTCTCTATCCATCTGAAATTATTATTATCTTTTTTATCAAATACTTTAGCCATAATCCTCCGTGTCGAATAACGTGAATAACCCTGTACTTGAAGAGGAGCAATGCAAAGGAAGTAGCAAGTCTACTTCCTAAATTATTTCAATCGACGTGGTTACCTACGTCCCTGTGCGCTGTCTGCCTTTCTATCATCGGCTCCTTTGCGTCGGTCAAGTCAAGTGTTAAAGGCGTCGGAGGACAACGGGACAACTCTGTCCGACCCTTTTATCCTCCACAGATCATCCCTCTTGCGTAATTTCGCAGTGGCGCCTCGGTTATCTAGAGTGCGCCGACTGCTCATGTCGATGCGATGCCGACACTGTGACTCACACGAATTCCTTTGAGCGGCGAGATAAACGTTGGTCAACGATTTCGGTTTAAGGGTGTATTTCTGATAAGGTGGCATTCCAGAAGGTCGAAACACATTCCTACGTAGGTGGTATTTCCTTCTTCTTACCCGGTATTCTTCCTCTTAGGGTGCCATCTTCTTACGAAGGTTGGCGACCATCATGACAATTTTCACTTTATTAACTGCGGCTCTGAATAAATGTGTTGTGGAGCAGTTATACCACTCCCTCACGTTACGAAGCCACGAGGTACGTCTTCTTCCCACATTGCGTTTGCCATCGATTTTTCCTTGCATAATGGCATGGAGAATTTGATATCTTTCACCTCTCATTATATGGCCCAGATATTGTAATTTTCTTATTTTAATTTCTGTGTCCAGTTCTGTCGTCTTGGAGAGCTGTCTTAAAACTTCCTCGTTGGTAACATGATCTATGTACGATATTCTCAATATTCGCCTACAAAGCCACATTTCAAAAGCTTCTATTCGTTTCATCATGGTTTCTGTTAGTGTGCCTGCCTCTATACCATATAACATGATAGAGAACACATAGCATCTCAGCATACGAATCTTGAGTTCCTTGCTCAGAGATTTGTTACAGAAAAACTGTTTCGTTTTTATGAAGGCATTCCGGGCGATTTCTATCCTTGTTTTTATTTCTACATATGAGTCATTATTACAGTTTATAAGTATTCCGAGATATTTGTATTTATATATTCTCTCTATTACTTGGTTAGATACCCTCAAGTCAGGATGAATATCATTTTTCTTTGTAAAAACTAGAAATTTTGTTTTATTTACGTTCATGTTCAGCCCATATCGCAAGCAGACGTCATGTACCTTCTGTGTGATTCTTTGTAGGTCTAGTATGTTTTCTGCCAACAACACTGTATCGTCCGCGTATCTTAGGTTATTGATAGAGACTCCACCGACAGTTATCCCAGCTGACTCATCTTGTAACGCTTCCTCCATGATAGTCTCCGAGTACAAATTGAATAGCAACGGAGAAAGTATGCAGCCTTGTCGTACTCCCCGTTTGATTGTAATGTCTCCTGATTGTGCGGTCTCTATTTTAATATGCGCTGTTTGCTTGTAATACAAGTTTTCAATAATTCTGATGTCTCGAGTGTCCATTTCTTTTTCATGTAGAATCTTTATTAGAAGATCATGTCGAACTCTGTCGAATGCTTTCTCGTAGTCGACAAAGCAGGCATACACGTCCTTGTTACCCGGTATTAGACAACTGGAATGGCGGTGTAACTATTGGCGGAAGCAAAATATCTAACTTAAGATTTGCTGACGATACAACCCTTATTGCAGCTTCGATACAACCATTATTGCAGCTTCTCAGGAAGAACTAGTAGCTCTATTAAACATCTTAGAACAACATAGTGCAGCGTATGGTCTTGGTATTAACTACAATAAGACCAAGGTTATGATCGTAGATAGAGAGCATGATAATCATCGAGAAATAAAGTCAATAGGCCCTTGTGAAGTAGTTCAAAGTTTTGTGTACCTCGGTTCCTTGATCGACAATTCGGGTAGCTGTGAAAATGAGATTCGACGGCGCATTCAACAGGCACGTGTGGCAATGACAAAGCTTACTAAAATATGGCGTGACCATATCATCACTAAAGCTACAAAAATGCCGCTGGTTCAGCCTCTTGTGTTCTCCATATTTTTGTATGCCTCGGAAACTTGGACTGTTAAAAAGGCAGACCGAGCTCGCATAGATGCTTTTGAAATGTGGACATGGAGGAGAATGCTGAGAGTTCCTTATACCGACCATCGAACTAACGTTTTTATACTGGATGAGCTCGGTAATCCAAAGAGACTATCCTCCATTGTGCCGAACAGAATGCATACATTCTTCGGACATGTACACAGAAGCGATAATATGGAGAAACTTGTAGTTCAGGGTCATGCCCCGAGTGGGCGGCGCCGTGGCCGTCCCCCTACACGCTGGGTGGATACGACGAAACAGTTGCTGGATATGAGTATCAAGAGCGCCACTAAACTGACAGTAAATCGCGAACGATGGCGGGCTACAGTGATCAAAACTGTTGATAATATTTGTGTCGGCAATACTCTAGCTTCGACTTAATGCATTTTACGAGTTCACAACATGTCTGTTAAGACATTGTGATTATGATGACGATGTTATTCAAGCTATGTTAAATGTTAGCATCCTTGTGTAGTAACAAAAAATGTTTCAAATATCCATGACTGATAAGCATGAGCTTTGAATGTTCCAAATTAAACGTTAACACACAAATGGAACGTGAGTTGCAGACTTTTGCGGTATCAGAAAAGTTCAGTTCAGCAATTTACTGTCAGTTTAGTGACGCTCTTGATATTCATATCCAGCAACTGTTTCGTCGTATGCACCCAGCGTGTAGGGGGACGGCCATGGCGCCGCTCTCTCGGGGCATGACCCTGAACAACAAATTTCTCCATATTATCGCTTCTGTGAATATGTCCGAAGAATGTAAGCATTCTCGTCGGCACAATGGAGGATTGTCTCTTTGGCTTACCGAGCTCATCCAGAATGGAAACGTTAGTTCGATGGGCGGTATAAGGAACTCTCAGCATTCTCCTCCATGTCCAAATTTCAAAAGCATCTATGCGAGCTCGATCTGCCTTTTTAACAGTCCAAGTTTCCGAGGCATACAAAAATATGGAGAACACAAGAGACTGAACCAGCGACATTTTTGTAGCTTTAGTGATGTTATGGTCACGCCATATTTTAGTAAGCTTTGTCATGGCCATACGTGCCTGTTGAATGCGCCGTCGAATCTCATTTTCACAGCTACCCGAATTGTCGATCAAAGAACCGAGGTATACTAAACTTTGAACTATTTCACAACGGCCTATTGACTTTATTTCTCGATGATTATCATGCTCTCTATCTACGATCATAACCTTGGTCTTATTGTATTAGTACCAAGACCATACGCTGCACTATGTTGTTCTAAGATGTTTAATATAGAGCTACTAGATCTTTCTGAGAAGCTGCAATAAGGGTTGAATCGTCAGCAAATCTTAAGTTGGATATTTTGCTTCCGCCAATAGTTACACCGCCATTCCACTTGTCCAAAACCTGTCTCATCACAAATTCAGAGTAAATGTTAAACAACATCGGAGATAATACACATCCCTGACGAACTCCTTTTCTAGTTGCAGTTTGACTAGACAGGTTACCGTCAATTCTTACACGAGCCGAATTAGACTCGTAGAGTTGCTAGGTGATAAGGAACTCCCATAGAGATCAGGATTTCTCACAGTTTAGGCCACTTTACGTTATCAAACGCCTTGAATAACATAACGCCCTGAAAAAGACTCAAAACTATTGATAATATTCGTGTCGGCAATACTCTTAGCTCCGACTTAATGCATTTTACGAGTTCACAACATGTCTGCTAAGACATTGTGACTATGATGATGCTGAAAGAGACCGAGATTTTCTGGTCTCGAGAAGCACCACGGCGCCTAACATCCAGTTTCCAGTACATAAACGTCAAAGCAAAAGGAGAAAACACATGCACCCTGTCGGCCACCCCGATCTAAGCCTTTGGATGGATCAAAGACGCCGACTGGTCACAGATACACAATAGATACTTTCACGCACCAAGGACGAACAAGTGCCACCGCATTGTCGGCTGCTCCGCAAAGCATTGTCCTTCCGTTGTTAACGGTTAAAAAATCACAAATCAGTAGCATCCCGAGCACTTTGCCGCTATTTCTCACGCGGTATTTGCCATGGGGTAATCCTGCAATTTTTAATTTTGTTTGTGTGCTCGGTGAATGCCGACCAGACAACTAAATTTGCGAAAACGATGAAGACGGATTAGGCTGTATGAGGGGATTTTGGCGCGCCGACACTTAGACGGAACTTCAACCTGAATAGAGTACTCGAAGCGTGGCGCTTGATAAACATGATACCCCACAGCTTTCCGATTTCTGTAAGACCAACGTAAAGTGGCCTTCTGATTTAGCTTCTTATGAAATATATTGCAGATGCCTGGATTGCCTTTCTAATGGATAAATTATATTTGTTGATAGATAATTCTTATATACTTTACTTATTTAGAGGCACTTACAGGTTTTATGCGCTAGTATCATAAAATATATATTTTTGTATGCCTCGGAAACAGACTGTTAAAAAGGCAGATCGAGCTCGCATAGATGCTTTTGAAATGTGGACATGGAGGCGAATGCTGAGAGTTCCTTATACCGCCCATCGAACTAACGTTTCCATACTGGATGAGCTCAGTAATCCAAAGAGACTATCCTCCATTGTGTCGACGAGAATGCTTACATTCTTCAGACACATACACAGAAGCGATAAATATAGAGAAACTTGTAGTTCAGGGTCATGCCCCGAGTGGGCGGCGCCGTGGCCGTTCCCCTACACGCTGGGTGGATACGACGAAACAGTTGCTGGGTATGAGTGGCAAGAACTGAACTCACAGTAAATCGCAAACGATGGCGAGCTACAGTTCTCAAAACTATTGATAATATTTGTGTCGGCAATACTCTAGCTCCGACTTAGTGCATTTTACGAGTTCACAACATGTCTGTTAAGACATGCATTGTGACTATGATGATGATCATAAAACGAATGCCGCGTACGACCTATTTAGTAGACCAACTTGCGGCTTCCTATGATACTTGTGTAACGATTTTAACCTGCTATGACGAACTTGGTTCTTTTTTTTATAATTAGGTCAGAATTAAAACAAAAACATATTTTCTTCATGTGACGTTATTCGACTAATATGCAGTCATCACAAGGCATCTAGAAACAATTTGTGGTATAGGCTTCTTAGCAATTAAACTTGGAACAGATGGCTTTTAAATTAAGAGAAAGAAAGAAATAAGCTAGCAAAAACTATTTGATTGATAATTTTATATAGGGTAAAGTCGGGTAAATTGTACCACATTGCACACTTTATCAAATATCTCGCTATTGACATGATTTTAATTCAACAAAACTATAAACTAGAGTTACTTAACATATTCCTATCAAATTCCGTAACAGAAAAGTTACATAAAGACTGGCAGTTTGACATAATAAATGTTTTTTTTAAAATGTTGCAAACGGTACAATTTACCCAACTGGTTCGTTAAATTGTACCACCCGGTTCGGTAAATTGTACCATGGCAAAATGCATTAGATGATCGTGGTTGATAGAACAACAGATTTATAATACAATACATTGCAATGAATTAAAATTTTTGTTTGTAAAACTTCAACACACAAATCACAAATTAGGAATCCATTGGGTAAAACAAAATATTGTCGTAGCAAATAACTAATACTCAAACACAGGAGTCACAAATATAGTCCCATCGACTGGGAAACAAAGCACAGCTTTCATGCACCTAATTTGCACAAAATTTCCAGTTTTATAGTTTTTTATTGCTGCCTTCATATCTTGCTCTGACCATTGGCAGTATTTTGTACCCTTGCGAGGCATGACTGAAAAAAATACTGGAATTTGGTAAATTGTACCGGTACGATTTAACAAACTAGGTGGTGGTCCAAATTAGCAAACCGATATTATTGACACAAATTGGTTTATTTCTTTAAAAAAAGTGAGGTTAGTGTAAATATAAACCGCCTAAACTATTTCCAAATGTCCAATAATTACGAAGAACGCCACCCCAACTACCAGAAACTGATCATTCGGATACAAAGGCTTATCTAAAGTTGTATAATACTTACTACGTAAAGTCGTTTTTCAGAAAAACACAAATTTTAAGTTTCACGAGAGACCGCCGTTCACGCGTCCTGGTAACTAATGTTTTGACAACAAGAGGTATCAAAAGGGCAAACTAGATGACGTTAGAGGCTTACAATTTAATAAATATTGAGGTGGTACAATTTAACAACTGGTACAATATACCCGACTTTACCCTACCATTTGCAAAAACGCACAAACAAAAAAATTACGTTGGTTGAATAAGTATATTGGGGCCAAATACATATACATGAAAAACAATTTGTGATGTACACATACGAGTATTGTTTTAGATAGTTCTACATTGCGTAACGCGAAAATTGTTCAATTGATTTTAATGAAATTTTGACACAGTATTACTACAAACTTTGTTTTTAGGTGTTTTAGGGGTTCCTGATCATCTTCTAATTTTTTTTGGGTGGGGGTGAATTTGGGGTGGTTGGGGGGTGGGGGGTTGTAAAACTAAAAAAATTGTTGTATTCATAATAGTCTGTCCATTGACCTGTAGAAGCAATACTTAGCGGCATATTACTTTTTTAGGTCCATCTGAACATTGGCTTGCCTATTACAGAAACCAATTTTGTGATGTCTAGATACGAGTTTTGCTTTATTTCGTTCTATGTATATTGCATAAAGCAAAAATTATTGAATCGATTTTAATGAAATTTTGACACAGAATTTACTACCGCGGCGAGAATGGAAAACGAATTTGTTTTTAAAAAACCGTTTCAGTGGCAGCCCAGCAATAAACAAAAAAACTCTGAAATGCCGTATTCTAAAATCAAAATGTCAAAAAAATACCATTTAGAAAATGGGGTTATTTTTACCCTTAACTTCTCCCGTATGATACGCCTCTGATTAAAATTATGAAATTCTGAATTCAGAATCAGATTCAGCGTCAAAAGTTTACTCGTCGTACCTTATTTCGTAATTTTGTTATGAATGGTTTCGAGAATACCGAGGGAAAACCGTCTTCAGGGTGCCCCATGCAAAGGAGCGTAGCTCCCTTAGGAAGCATTTCCTGACCCATGTTCATAATGTTCATATGACATTTTCTTTTTCTTTTTCGGAGTACTATTCGTGGTTAAAGTTTGTTAACATACTTAATTAACACCCTGTATAATGAAAATTCTATTGAACCTATACAAATAATATTCGTAAACACCCCTTTGAAAGCCTCTCATTAGTATTCCAAGTTTGCAAATCAATTCTCATAAGCTATCAGAAATGATCTATTATACTCATGTTATTTTTCTGTTGTTGCAGACGGATGTTTCCCTCGCTTCACGTTCAGATCACAGACCTGGACCCGCATGCCCACTATTGCATCCTCTTGGAGATGACTCCAGTGGCCCGATGCCGTTACAAGTACTCTTCGTCTGGAGGATGGGCTCCAGCTGGTATGGAAGAAGCCCAGAGTCCTCAAAGGATCTATTTGCACCCTGACTCACCTGCCACTGGCGAATACTGGATGTCACAACCTGTCTCCTTCGGAAGACTGAAGCTCACTAACACTTTGACTGCACCGCATGGTCAAGTGGTCTTAACTTCGATGCACAAATACCAGCCAAGGATCATCATCACAAAGACTACTGATCCGAGAGCCATCGCTTGGTCTCCTTCGTCTTCCGTTACCTTCCAGGAGACCCAATTTATTGCGGTTACCGCGTACCAAAATGACAGGATCACAAAGTTGAAAATAGATAACAACCCATTTGCTAAGGGATTCAGAGAAAATGGACAGTCGAAATGCAAGAGGAAAAGGATAGAGATGGAAAAGCACAGAGATGAAGATGAACAGAAGACCTCGAAACAAGCAAAGTCAGACTCGCCGTCTCCATTGAGAACAGACGAAGACAGGCTGTCATGTTTATCTGTCTCATCAGCTGAAGCCAACCCTGGAAGTCCAAATATGTCCGTTGATACTTCGTCATCTGCGGAACATCGTCCATCTCCTCTACCTCACCACTCAAATTACTACCAGCCCTTTATCTACAATTATTATCCTTCGTATGGGTACTATAGTACTCCTATGTGGGGTACACCTTATCCTTTCTGCTACCAACGTTCATATCCATCACCAAATCTGGTCCAGTCACCTGTTCAACAAAATACTGAAAAAGATAGGCCTAGAAAACTTACAGACTTCTCAATCAGAGCGATTACTGGTTGTTTATAGTTGTTTCTTGAAAGCGGTTGGATTTACGAGAGCTTTGTTATTACTATAATATTTGTTTTCTTTGTTGTAAAGTAGTTTTAAGTTTTTTTAAATATTTATATATAAAATCACATATATATTCTATTTTTGTACAAATAAATCGAATCAATACTTATTAGTATTATGTTTAATTTAATACCCGTCATAATCGAGAAAAATTGTGCTTTGAAAACAGATGTTTTCAGATGTAGTGTAGCTGAAGCTTTTCAGTTGTTTATGATCATTCGTATTTCATCATCATAGTCACAATGTCTTAACAGACATGTTGTGAACTCGTAAAATGCATTTACACATTTTACGAGTTTCTCTTGGGATATCTTTAAGATCTTTAATGCAGTAGTTTCCCATTTGCTTTCTGCATCCTCATGCCGTTGACCAGATGGTATCTACTGGTTCATCCGCCTTTAGGGGCAATTTCTCACCCCAAGGACAAGAAGGTGTCCTGACTCTTCTCAACTCGTCCACACGAAGCTGTTGGTTGAGAAGAGGTACTGCTTATACCGACAGTAGTTCGGTGTTCCTTTTAGTCGCCTTTTACGACACGCAGGATATACGATAGGAGATATTCTAACTAGCCCCCACACGGGCATACACTTGCTTATATGTTAAAATGCACTATACTTACCTATTATCAGAACCATTGAAAGCTCATATTGTGAAATAATGGAATTGGCCAAATTTAAAAAATAGGTCAAACAAATAGGCTTAGTTCACATAAGTTCGCATAACGATAAGAAACGCTTTTGTGGAAAAAATATCTATCATTATCTAAGTATGTAACTTATAAAGCGTTCATAAATAAAATTTAGATGAATTACAAAATATTTGACCTTTCGAATAATTTTCATAGGAATTCTCAAACTCTTGAAAAGGCCTTGCTTCCAAAAAGGTTCGCAGGTATTTTATTATTGATTTTTTTGCTACCTTATACCTCATTACTCAAAATGGGTACGTTCTCAAAATTGATCAGTAAGAAAAATGATTACAAATAAATTGATAAGTAAGGTCTATAAAATATTTTTTTGAAATTCTAAAATAAGAACGACTGGTGGAAAGTAAATATTTCATCTTCCATTACGCTAGTCAAGTTTGACTAAATAGAATAACTGTTAGGTAAGTAATCATAATTATGGAAAACCATCTATATAAATTATATAGTGCGGACCTCCCTTCCATAAGGAAGTATTTATGAAAATTATCCCAGGCGTCACATTGACAAAACATAAATCACTCTTAACTGCGAGACTTGAAACCAAAATTCGGCCCCTGGAACACAGTGACTACAAACAGGAGGCAACAATCCATCATCACTCGTCTACGCCTGGGACATACGAGAGCAATTCACGGCTACCTCATTGCACGCTCAGGTGAACCGCGATGTACAATGTGTGACGTGATACTTTCTGTGAACCACATACTTATTGAGTGCCCAATGTTAGAAGTGTATAGGTTAAGACATAATCTCTATGGCCCAATCAATGTACTGTTAGGCACTAACTGTGATGTTGTCAGTATTATTAAGTTCCTTAAAGACTCAAATTTACTGTATGAAATATAAACTATCCACTCCCCGCTAATGACCATCAGGTTTATGTGGTTTTTTTAGAATAAAAAAAATAATAGGACTCAGTACTTCCCTGAGACATATAGAAGATTGCCCAAGTCATCATGATTCCAAAGAAATTGGGGTCTTATTTTTCCACAGGATTATCATCCCATTACTTTGCTGTCTGCACCAATAAAGCACGTTGAAAATGTGTTTCTCCATCTCCTTTAGAATCTCTCGTCAGATCATAACGATCAATTCGGATTTCGGTCTGTACCTACATAACATTGCAGGCAGTCAGGCTGTTCAAGATTGACAAAGTAAGTCATGCGGGTCTCCTCTATAATGAATATAAAAGGACTTTCCCCATTGGCTCCTAACGCTTCCGAAATGCTTTCTAAAATCTAAAAGGAATGAAATTTCGGATCAAAATTGGCAACGTATTTTTTTATATAACTAAGCAGACCTCGCAGGCAGAGCCTAAATACCAGAGTACCGCGGCTGCTGTGAAAGGGTTATGTTAGGAGAAGTTTGTTAACGCGAGATTTGAATGGGCCAATACTCGCAGGCCCAATAAATACATCTTCTGGCAGTCCATTCCAAGCCTTGGACACCCTGGGAATAAATGTGCGGTTGTACCGCTCAGTTCTTGATGTATGAAAAACGACCGTCTTAGGATGAGATGCAGCGGTCGCACGGGTACATCCGATAGGAGCAGTGAACGGCGGAACGATAGAGGATAGCTAAGAGGAGCAGATTCCGTTGGAATATCGGTATAGAAGAGTGAGACGTCACCAACAACACGCCGGTGAGAAAGTGACTGAAGGTGGCGCGTTAAGGCCGGACCGCCAATTAGTCGAATTGCCTTTCTCTGGACGGCATCTAGTGTAGACAGGGTAGTGGGGGCAGCAGCTCCCCAGACATGAGAGAAATACTCCAGGCAAGGTCTTATCTGGGCTTTATATAGCGTGAGGAGGTTACATGGTGAGAAAGACTTTCTGGCTCTAAATAGGTACCCAAGCTTTTTACCAGCAGCTGTTGCAATTGACGCGACGTATTCCTGCCAGATCAGATTTTCTTTAATGTTGACTCCTAACAGCTTGAATGAGTGACTCCTTGGCAGAGTCTGGTTGTTAATTAGAACCTGGTGTTGGCTTGGGCACTTCTTGTTTGATAGCGTACAATACTGGGTCTTGGAGGCATTAAATTTAACTATATTCTTAAGCCCCCAAGCGGTAATGGTATCGAGATCCTTTGAAAGTGAAGCTGCCACTGCCACTCTTCTGCGTTCCAGCTCAACCTATTGCCGACAATGCAGCCTATCAAGTCCGGTGTTCCTCAAAGTTCGTTAATTGCACCAATGCTTTATTCTTTTTCCATTCACGATGTCCCTAGCGCCAGAAATTCTGAGGGAGATGTTGAATCTGTGTTCTGAGGTCTATTTATATGCTGACAGCAACTCGCTAGACAGAGCCGTGATGGGCAGACTTACGGTACTTCAGCAAACTTTATATTGATGCTAGGTATACGATTACACATGCCGTAGGTGAAATGGGGATTCACTATCTACGGCCATGGTTCCTTTTGGGCGTGGGCGGGAGCCCAAAAGCGCAAAAAGTGGGTTCTAAACCGTTATTAGCAAGTCTGCCGTTTTGATATACAGGGTGTCCCACGTCGATTAGGACAAGCAATATATAGGAACTGTGCAGTAGTAGAGAATTGTAATTTTGGGGATGTAAATTAGAGCAAATGTTGTGCCTTTTCTTGCTATTGTGTTACCCATTGAGGTTTTTTGTTTTTGGTTACGTGACGTCAGATTCAAAATTATTAATGGGATACTCTGTATATTAATGCCTTTCTATGTTCATTCCGATGAAACAGTTACAACAAACTGCACACTTGGTGTCTAAACTGATGAATTCATGAGCTACAGGTACTTAAAGGATTATACCACTACCATTGATTACATATTTATGACATATGTATACCCCTATTGCTAGTGTTCGTTTCATTTATTGTCTTAATGGTAATGATACAATCCTTTAAGTATCTGTAGCTCTTGAATTAATCACTGACTAAAAAAAAATACAAAAAATTACCTTAAACGGGAAGACCGCAGACCACCACGGACGAATTTGTGAGACAAATTTTTTAAGAAACAAATACTAAACCCACTATGGACGTATTCGAAAAAAAAGATGAATTAAAATCTGCAAAAATATACAGGGTGTCCCATTTAAATTAAAAAAGTTGACGGTACTTCCGGTTAAACCGGAAGTACGTTAATAGCTAACATAATGTCTTCGGATGTATTAGACGTCACTACACTTGCCTGCAAATTTTCAGCAATATCACTCTTTCCGTTCCAAAGTTATTTGCTTGGTTCCATACTTTATCTCAACCCTGTACATATTTTTTTTTACATGGCAGCTGTCAAACGCGGTCGTCGTCTCTGAAAAAAAAAATCCGCCCAAAGCTGGCGGCGCGGCGACTCGGCACATCCTAATCCTAATGATAATGAGTAAGCAAGTAACTAATTAAAAGAAACAAAGCAAAGCTCGTTTGGCCACCGGAGTGGGGGCGGGTTCCGGGTGACGAAGATGATGGCGTTGGTGTGTCGCGTCTGGCCGACTAGACATCGCCACTCTTGTTGACTTGGCGCCCGTTGTGTTAGGCCAGGAGCCAAGTCGGAAAAATGTTACATCTCGTGCTGTACAAATTTTTCTACAACTAAATACCTCAAATTGTTTGTATATTATTTACTATATGCCGTATAGGGCAACATCGGTCGTGGCAAGTAGTAGGTATCGGCATTGATTAACATATTGTATAGGTTAGAATCCGACATGCTCTCTTCTAAACGGGCAACACTTTTACAGCAATGTGTGGCTGCGATAGTATGGCCGGCAACATTGTCGCCAATAGCGGCCACACTGTCGAATATTTCTTGTATGGCTCGGCCATATAGCCACATAATATCCGGTATTGCCGATATATTTTAATGTGTTGCAAGCACATGGCCGGACGATCGCTGGGCGAACGAAAATACTGCAATATTGCTGTTTTGGTTTTTGTTTGTTGTTGTTCTTGACGAAAATTTCAGAGGGTAAAATGGCTTATACTTGGACCAACGAGAGGATTGTAGACTTTATTAATGAAATACATTTACATCTTAAGTGGTGGAATGTGGAAAGCGGCATATATAGAGACAAAAATGCCAAAAAAGACGGATGGACTGTTAATTGCTGAAAAATTTGGCGTACCAATAATTGAGGAGGCATACAAAAAAATTAGAAGACTGCAAACATACGCAAAAAATGAGGAGAAAAAAAAAAGGTTAAAAGTGGTAGTGCTGGCGGCAAACCAGTGAAATGGTTCGCCTTCGATGCCATCAGAATCTCCCGTTGCTAAAAACGTTATCGCCTTGTCATGACAGGGATTGCTTTTCGCATGATTGTATCATTTCTTTTTATTTTTGGTCCAATTGTCCTTAAAATAAATTCAAAGTCACTCTTAGACATTCTTGAAAAGTTTTTGAATAATTTATCATCAAAACATTCCCAAGCTCAAGTTATCTAAAGTTTTACGCCTATTGAGGTAAGGTCGAATCCACAGTCCCACTTTTTTTGCTTAATTTTTCTTTTAAAACAATAGAAGTCGCTGATACGTATATAATTTCATCAGCAATTCTAGCTCCATTGTGTAGCTCGTCTATAAACAAGTTTGTGGGCCATACTATTGCAGAAAATAATGAAGGGTACCGGCTGGATTCAAACCAGCATCTCCGGCATTCTAGGCCGACGTGTTATCAACTATACCACGGTTCCCCGTGGATATAAATATTTTTGTCCATATTGTACAAGTGAGCCTCTAAAACAACCATAATTTAGTTTGCCATTAAATCTGCTGGCGTCTCCTTTATATTTAGAAGGTGTCGACCTATCTCAAATGACGTCTGTAGCACGTCCTTCTGCTGCCTGGGTCCTTTCAATCAGTAATTCAATTTTACAGCCACTTAACGGGCCTGGATACACACATTTATACATACGAATTTGCCATGTAAAACACGGACTCACAATTTCTCGCATAACTCACTCTATTTTCAAACTACATATATAACATTTCAGAAGGCGATAGTTCAGACCTTAATGAATGAAAACTATTTTCGATTTTCTCAAAAAAGTTTTTTTATGTGCAAAAAAAAATTGGCAATACATTACATAAATGCCTGTAATTTAACAACCAAACACGATATCAAAAAAGGCTAAATAGTTGCACAAGCCCAAGCTTTCCTCTTCAATTTGCTCTTTGAGTCATTACTTTAAGTTTAAAGGTAACGTCAGGAGTTTGGAAATGCGAAATTCATTTTTATGGTGACCTTTGGAACTTACCTTTGGACCTTTCGACTTTACCTTTGGATTTTTTGACTTATCTCCCCTCATCTTAGACACATACACTGGAGAAAGGGAACAGGCGGCCACGCCTCCTCGCTAACACGGGAATACGTCTTTTTTTGGATTCTCAATTTCACGCGCTATACTCTAGACCCTAAGAGCCCGTCCAGATAAAGCGATTTACGCGCGAGTGGACTCGCGCGTAGTCATTCGCGCGTTTTTGAGATACTAGAGTTACATACATCCCGTCCAGATGCTCTCGCGCGTTGTTTTACTCGCGCGTAAAACGCTTGTAACGCGCGGGACTCTCGACTCGCCCGTTGTACGCGCGAGCGCCGCGCGAGTCAAGATACTTGGACGACATTGTTGCGTCCAGTACAACGCGCGAATCCGTGGCGTGTGGATGTTTTGTTTTTGAAAATGGAGCGTGATAACTTCGATACAGAACTTTTCATTGACGCAATCGAAAAAAGAGTAGCCATATGGGAGATGGAATCATCCGATTATTCCAACAGACTCATAAAACGTAGGAACTGGGAAGATATAGTTGAAACACTTTTCACTGTGTTTTCTCAGCTTTGGGTATAATGTTGTAAACATACTGTGCGTTATTCTGTCATGTAGAATTGGATGCATGTTGAATCGCCGCCTTTCTCTTTGTTTACGAAGATTCCATCACTGGTATGCACGCCACAACACAACTGCTGTATCCAACTCCATGTTTTTAACTGGAAGGAAATCTCTCCCAGCGTAGAAACGCAAGTGAAACGCGACATCTGGACGCAATATAAATTGACTACGCGCGAGTCCACTTGCGCGTAAATCGCTTTATCTGGACGGGCTCTTAAACTTATGACAGTCTTGCCTATAATTATCTAGAATAATAAGTTTGGGTTTGTGACTTGTGTGAGTCGACGCGGAAACGGACGGACCGATGAAAGGATGAAAATCGAGCATAGCTACCTAGCCTATATCGTCGCAGCGTGGTCCGTAGTTTGGCATGCCACTTTTGTCGGCGAATGTGTAATTTGCTTGTTTGCATGGCGTGGTCCGGGAGGTTGTAGTGCCGCCATCGATGGGCGCAAGCTACTTAGCTGTAGGCGCCACCCGGCTCGCTGCATTAGCCTAATTGCTTGTTTTGGTGCCTTTTGACAACTGAGCAGAAATGCAGTACCATCCCCAGAACGCCAGCTACGACCAGAAACGCCGCACTCTCTCACACGCTGTCGAGGAAGGTAGCAAGAATTTTGACAGCGATAATGTGAGAAGTAACAGGACATCAGGATCATTAAAGGGAAATATGAGTCCGCAAATATACAGGGCAGAGCCAATAACATTAATAAAAAATATATATACAGGGCGTTCTGAAGCTTGAACTTTTCCCTTCCGAAAAATTATCTCTCACTCTTGATATTATACTCTTGATAGATTGATAGATTTTCTGTAAGTAAATGTGGCATACATTTTTGCATTTCAGGTCCTCAAATAGTTTAAAAAATGGAATTTGGAAAATTCATGTCGATTGACATGAATGTAATGCGTGCACAAAACATACATTAAACAACTATTATTATTCCTCAAACTGGAGTGAAGTTACTTTTGTTCCCACTTATCCCCATATATTACGCTACTGAAAACTAAAACAAAACCTATACTCACCTATGATAAGAAGTGTTCACCGATTCGTCGATATCACAAATAGTCACAAAGTCAGTCAAATATACACTAAAATCACAAAAATCTCGACACACGCAATAACCACATCTACAATGACAGCCACATGACAGCTTAAGGGCACGCCGATATTGTAGGTTGACGTATTAGAAGTTATTGCGACATTCCGCTATGAAATTTACCATTTTTGAGATTTCATTAAATCAATACAAACTATCTTCACGTAAATCAGTTACATCGCAAGTATATTGGAATGTATAGTTAAATACCCAGTTAGATACTTTGTGTTCAAACTGCGGAAATTGCCAGATTTTGAAGAAACTGGAAGCGGACGAAGAAGAGTGGCAATAGCGCTATAGATGTTGGCTGGCCAATATTCAAATTAGGCTCCCTCTAGAGATGCTAACTCTGTGGAACTGACCATATTTATGACTGATCATAGATCACTTTCCGAACGTCAGGATCAGTGATGCAAGTGATCGGGTTAACCCGATCATAGATTCCGTAAAGGCCTTATATTATATGGTTTTAAGATCGCATGCATTCTTACTGGAAATGAGCAGCTTTGAGCATAGGCGTAGTTAGGTGGGGGCTCGGGGGGGCTTAGCCCCCACAAGAATGAAATTAGCCCCCCCCCAAAAAAATTTAAAATAATTAATTCTATTAAGTTTATTATATCTAGGGCTGGGACTTAATCCCCCCACATCCAGGGACTTACGCCCCCCCCAGATTCAGGGACTTAACTACGCCAATGGTTTTGAGCTTTAAGGCCAATCCATAAACTCGACGTTGGCGCTGCCGTTGCCGTTGCCTTTGGCCGTTGCAACATAAATACATGGAAATGCCTAAGACCATTCATATTGAGGTCCGCCGTTGGCGATGCCGTTGGGCGCGCCGTTCGACATAACTATCTTTCAACTTTTGCCGTCCGCCGTTCGTAGCCACCGTCGTAGCCGGCCTCTAGAGGTAGTAAACAACTAATTCTAATAGGCCAACATCTTTTCTTACGTTGTCACATTCACCACCAGATACGGCAATCATAATTGTTTACTATCATCTTAATTGTATTGTATCCAAAAATATTCCATTCTACGTTGAAAAAGACGGTATTTTGATGTTTCAGGAATGATTACAGCAAAATCAATAGATATGTTGACCTCTACTGCGTTACTGCATCTTTCTTCATCATAAACGCAAATTCTGTCTCACATGAATTTTGAGGAGCTGGCAACGCCTATGTAATTTTCCTGCGATTTGTTTACAGTAAACCCCGACTGTCAAACGTTTGTTTTGTTTGTGCGTCTTTTATGCTTGGTCAGTAAAATCGAATTCGCTATTTGTTGGTAACTGTAGTGAAGCTTTACGGACTTGCTGTGCTATATTCGAGTGTAGTTTAACAGTTTTTCGAGATGGTACAGTGCAGAGCAGTATTTGTAACATGGGTTGCATTGGAAGAATTTTTAGGTTAGTTGGCAATGTTTGGGGGCTGAAGTGTCAAAAGATGATGGCTTTGAGTACGCCATGCTGAAGTGGTTTGTTTACTACCTCTATATTCAGTTGTTACTCTGAGGTTACCGATCATGTGATATTGTTATTATTGGTGACGTCTAGCTGTCAAAAGGTTTCTGAGTTTTCTCAAGTCTTCTGTATTGATTACTGATTCTGACTATGTCCATTTTCACCAGGAAAATTCAAAGATCTGTCACAAAGCCAAAAACCCAGACAGCACAATATATTGTAGGAACATTCTAAGAATCACCATTTTGGAACATTGTATCATTCCATGAAAGTCCATGAATATATAGATTATCTAATGAACATTCCAAGACTGTGAAAATGGGAATCCAAAAAATGTGCATAGGTTATTCCCTCAGAATATTCTACGATTATTATTAAGATGTATGGAATATTTTAGGAAGATTCCTGGTGTATATTTTTGAAGAAACATACATAGGTTATTCCCTTAGAATATTCTACGATAGTTTTTAGGATGTATCAAATATTGTAGGAATATTCCTGGTGTATCTTAGAAGAATAATATATGTTGAAAGAAACTAATATCTTTTATCACTTTATTTCATTTATTTGTAAGTCTTGTTGCCTGCCTAGGTACTTAACGCGAATAGTAAACATATATAACCTAGTATCCAACTTTCATACAGTGTTTTGGGCAGCATTGATTTAGGCGCACACTAATTATTATAGGGATTGATGAAAAAATATATATAAAACAGAACACGGAACCTGTATTTATAATTGCATAAGTTTAATGTACACATTAAAAAAACACATTTCATTGCACGGAATCGTGTCCTCCTGTATTATCCTGCAAAATAAAAAAACCTGTTTTATTTTAAAGCATACGATGTACATTCAAATACACTTCATTAACTACAATGCTAGATTTTCACCAAAATGTTATCATTGTGTTTTAATCAAATTTAGTAGAATAAACACTGGAAATTCATAGACACAAATATATCAAATGTTTTGCTAGTGGTTATTATATATTGATTAGTCACCTACGACAAGTAAGACTAGAACATAGAGATTAGACTCTGAACAAGAGAGTTGCTACCACATGGTGCTACAAAGTCGATATAATTTACAGAGACAAAACAGTTACACTCACCCTAGTCGCTCCTCGATGAAGTTGTAAGCTAAATAATAAGTGAAAATCATGTTCCAGAACACATTACTATCCAATTATCACAGGAGAAAAATGCACAAGCATGTACAAGCAGACACCACCGACCATCGCCACCGTGACGAATGAAGCTAACCTCAAAGTTCTCAAGCCTAACCTAACCTGTAACGGTGCCACGCCTACATTAAGAATCATACCAAAAGGCATATTCATAGACTATTCTTTCGATAATATTAATTTATGAATATTATCAGAATATTTTGATCGACACGTTCATGGAATAATCATGACGTAATATTCCTCGTACATCCTCATGGGAATGAAACCAATAAAAACATCCATAGAACATTCTGTTAATGTTCTGAATATTCTCAATCTATTTTGGATGAAATAAGAATGTTCCAGGAATATATTGTGCTGTCTGGGAACACTGATGATAAATCGCAATTATAGAACATGTTTACAAACACGATGGGAAAATTAGGTTAACGGCGCGAACGTCGCGTTTATGAATAGCAGCCTTGTGCTACGAACGTCATCGCCAACGGCAACGGCAACGCCAACGTCGAGTTCATGAATTGGTTCCTTTTTTACGCATCGACATGTGGTAGATGAGTGGTCACCCAAACTAAAACAATATCTACTACGCCCATGTACTGCAATCAAGGAATTAATTTTCTATCCATGTTTACGTTAGGTTTTGACAAAATTTATTCAGGTGAAGGTTCACCAATACGGAAAATCTGGAAGTGTCCTCGACCTATGCTGGTAACATATCGATCCGTTTCTCAAGTTCAAACAGCTTCAACGCCTGCCCCTGGACTCCCGCTGCTTTTTTAAGTTGGTAGCGTAGTTGGCGGCACTGAATCCCCTAGATACAGCTGATCGCCTACGGAACTTTGGCATCTGCATTACATCCATTGTAGGAAGGTCAAGTTTTGGTGTTTATTTTATTGAAAAATGAACTTATTACAATATCTAAAGATTTTCTTAAAGAAAACTAAATGATCGAGTAGTGTTTTTCGTAAACAACATCTCGGGATTTTATGAATACAGCGTCCTTTATAGGTAAGTCCTTTATAACCTATTTTCTTCTACATCCAAAGTAGTCTTAATACAAAAGGAACATGAATGAAAAACCTTAATATTTCAGCGATTACTCTCGGAATAGTGTAACAGTTTTAAATCAAATACGCGCTACTGGTGACATTAAAAATGTATAGTTAGGAAATACTAAAATTGCATAAAAGTCATACCAAATAAATATGTGATAGGTATTCCAAGTCTCCTAATATATTTTTGATGTATGAAATAACACAGAACAGATCCTTTTGTGATTTGCTTCGAGAAGCAAAGATTTCCGATTTAGTACAAGTTAAACAATTAGCACTTTTTGCAAATAACAAATAGGAGACCTGTGTGATTGTATTCAATTCTCACTTCGTCAGTATCAGTTAGACCTACTACTAAGAGTGTCTTTCCTGTATTTGTGTTTATAAATCATGTTTAAAAAGATGCATTTAGTACAAACACTTCAGAGCAGCTATGCAAGTTATGAGGTGAGAGCAATTGATTGTTCGACAGTTTTTATCAGGGTGTTAACACTACCACAGCGGTATTGTTATAAAGTGCTGAGGCACAATTTTATATCTGAATGATTATACTTATCACATACCAGAACATAAAGATGTTACTTTGACTTAAACGGTTATAAATTATTTTCAAAATATCTCTACACTGAGCTCACTTCATTTTAACTATGATTTGTCATACCTTATCTAATCAATAACTAGAAGTGTATGTTTGAGAACTGTACTAATATAGTATTGTATTTTATATTTGTTTGTACATACCTTATATACAAATAGAGATACCCCCAAGGCAATAGCATAGTATCCAACACCATAGCAATAATTTAACTGCTTTTGCAGAATTTAAAAAAAGTGACTAAATAATTATTTTACTCAAAATGGCACTATTTTAGTTTGATCAACTGTTTCCAGAGCAATAGGGTTACATCTATAAGTTGAAATTTTGTACCATTTAGATTCAAAATGAAATGGTTTATATATTTTGTACTCTGGCAAATTCTGCAACCGTCACTGAGACAAGCTGATTATCTACAAATATTATGTAGCTTAATTATTAGTCAGAAGATAGAAAAAATTTGTGTTAACTACATTTTAGTTTCTAGTGGTAATATTAATTTATCTGTGTTACTTTAAGCATTATACAGTTTGGTCCTCGATTATTAATTTCAGCAATGATTCAAATAAAATTATATGTGTTATGATATTGAGGAGCATAGTAGTCTACTCTTGAAATTCGAATTTATAATAAAAGGTATTTATTATGAAGTTATTATGGAACTGACCAAATAAACCCGAACATATAGAGTACAACTGAAAAATCAATAGATCAGTATGACAGAAAACTAAAACTCAATAACTTTTAGCTACTATTACTTTTACCTACTCTTTAGACTGTAATCTTGGTCAAAACAATTGTTTTCATTGAGATCCACTTAATCATAGTGTAAGGTATATGAATTCACACCCATATGCACTGTTTGGCGATTCTAATCCTAGTTCCCTAATCGTGTTTTGCTAATCTTTGGCATCTAGCCATGCACCGTCAAGAGATTAACTAATCCAGGTTGGGGATACGGTAAGGTTGTGTTCGCAAGATTGTTTTGACGGTGACAGTGTCAAAATTGTCAGTTTGCAGTGCATAGTAAACAAGTAATCTAATCCAGGTTTTCGTAATTAACCGCGCAATTGACTTTTGGTGCATACAGGTGTCAGTCAAATGTTGTGATAGAACATCCAAAGAATCTGAATTTTGATATGACCATGATATGCGGTACCTAACAATTTTCAATAGGTATTACTTGTATTTCCTCAAAAAAAAAATTACTTTTCACATAATTTATGAAATGACCATGATGTGCGGTACCTTACAATTTTCAATATCACTTGTAATTCCTCCAAAAAAAAAAATACTTTTCACTGTGATTTGATAAGTACTTGTTCATCTTAGAAATAAAATTAAAAAGTTAATATCTAGTTACAATTTTGTTACTAAAAATAATTTGTACTAAAATTATTGAGTTGACTTTGCTGTTCAACATTACTGCATGTATTCTCAATTACACTACAAATTAAGGTATGTTATCAGTGTTTTATCATATGCATCAAACATCAAAATTTGTTGGAATATTTATGATAATTAAGTTTATTGCATTCCAGATCAGATATTATCTGTTGAGTCCTGACCTTAATATTAATCTGTTTCTGGAGTGTGCTCTAATTTTAAAATTATTCTACATAAATAGACCCATACGGTGCATTATTAATCAGTAGAATCTCACGTCCAATTCGATTTTCGTATTTTTGTGCGCCGAAAATAGGTATGTAAATAATTATAAGAATTATGTGATGTTATCCTGTGCCTGATATGCAATTAATATTTGACTCCTAAAATAATATCATATTTTTACAGTGTGCAACAACAAACTCTGAAGAGTTTACATTGTATACAATATGTATTCCTTTAGTGAATTCGTTTTTTGATGCGTAAACAGAGACTGGATTTAATCAAGGGCCCGAGCCACGCAAGGACTTGAAATATTCCAGTTGACTTTGATACATAGAAGAAGATATTCCCACAACCCTGTACCGATTTTAATAATATTTGAGGTGTGGTATGCTACTAGCACAGGATTAAAAACAATATTTATAGGGTCATAGTAAAATGAAAATTCTCAGAACTATCCCCTATTTTGTTTAAGCAGTTTTATGGGTTCCTTATTAAGGCATTTTTTCCGCCAGGATGTAAAACTGCGATGTTGGAAAAGGGAGGAGGGTGAACTCAAAGTTTCTTGTAATCATAAAGGAGGGTCCGTTGCCCTTAAAAAGAACCATGGTTTGTATTTGGAACATTGCCTTTGAATACGCATATTGCAATCTAGTAATCTCAGTAACCTCTACACCAATATTTAAATAAAATCAAATTTGGTGTATGATATAATTTTTAATTTTTTTGGAATAGACTGAGTTTGGGGTAGAGGAGGATGGCGGAATTCGTAGAAATTCATTCATTATTCATTCATACCTGCTATACTTCATAATCTTATAACATTGGCCCGGTTTCATAATCAAACTTAATTCACCCATTATGCTTAATCTGAGCATTAGAAAATAAATGGTTTTCATAATCACTAAGTGACAGATTAAAATAACATAATTGTCCAATAAGGTAATTGCTCGCCCTCTGCCAGTTAAAGAGCATTAATTCGAAAATCAACCTATAAATCTGACATGTCGTTTGTATGACGTTTAAGAGTTGACACACATATCAGAATTTCATTAGGTTAAGGTTGAGTTGCCAGTGGTTGTTCACTTTTATCAGTGTTTATAAAATAAAACAGATTACATCGATTCATAGCAGCTTTTGAGCACAGTTAAAAGCAAGTATTCATCTAACTGCATAATATTTTCTTTATTCATCTCTATATGTATTTGTAGACGACTGTATTATATCCTCACTCGTCCTTCTCCTGATTGTTCGCTTTATCTGTAAATTTGAATTCTATAATGCTGTTGAATATTGCTACTGTACGAATGAGTAGCAGTTCCTCTTCTTTAGTAATGTTACTATCACGCGCACGTTTTACTTTTTTTGGCTTTGATCCCATACCTTTCTCATAAGAGTAATAATGCTTTATTTAATAGAATTGCAAACATGAAAACTTGTCACAATCTGACACATTCACTTTTACAGGTTAAGCGAAATGTCATAATGTAGTTCAAACGGCACAAAATGTGGCATAAAACCTTCTTTCAGGTGTACCAACCACATTTTATTGCATGTTAATTAATTGACGTTTCCAAATGCATTATGAAACGCGCAACACTTTAATGGAGTGATTAAGTTTATAGGTACATTTGCTAATCAACGCATTAGTGAATGATTATGAAACCGGGCCTTAATTTTTCCGAGTGTAGTCAAAAATACCGACCTATAAATTGAAAGCTGATTGAACGATAAGCAAAGGAGATTAGTAATATTAGGCCCGGTTTCATAATCATTCACTAATGCGTTGATTAGCAAATTCACCTATAAACTTAATCATTCCATTAAAGTGGTGCGCGTTTCATAATACATTTGGAAACGTCAATTAATTAACATGCAATAAAATGTGGTTGGTACACCTGAAAGAAGGTTTTATGCCACATTTTGTGCCATTTGAACTACATTATGACATTTCGCTTAACCTGTAAAAATGAATGTGTCATACTGTGACATAAGTTTTCGTGTTTGCAATTCTATTAAAGCATTATTACTCTTATTAGAAAGGTATGGAATCAAAGCAAAAAAAAAGTATCACGTGTGCGTGATAGTAACTTTACTAAAGAAGAGGAGCTGATACTCATTCGTACAGTAGCCATATTCAAAAGCATTGTAGAATGCAAATTTACAGATAAAGTGAACAATCAGAAGAAGGTAGGTACCTGATGAGTGAGGATATAATACAGTCGTCTAGAAATACATATAGAGATGAATAAAGAAATTATCATGCAATAAGATGAATACTTGCTTTTGATTGTGCTCAAAAGCAGCTATGAATCGATGTAATCTGTTTTATCTTATAAACACTGATAAAAGTGTACATCCAATGGCAACTCAACCTTAACCTAATGAAATTCTGATATGTGTGTCAACTCTTAGACGTCATACAAACGACATGTCAGATTTGTAGGTTGATTTTCGAATTAATGCGCTTTAACTGGCTGAGGGCGAGCCATTACCTTATTGGACAATTATGTCATTTTAATCTGTCACTTAGCGATTATGAAAACCATTTATTTCTTAATGCTCGGATTAATCATAATGCGTGAATTAAGTTTGATTATGAAACCGGGCCTTAGTATTGACTGAACAAATTTGATGGAAAGTATATAATAAAATAAATATGTGAAAAAATAGGTAAAGTATAATAGGACAATTTTCTTAGTGTTATGGTTTTTGATAAGAAACAAGATCTATACAAAATGATATGTTCTTTCTAGAAAATTTGGTATACCCGGAACAGTCAAGATTTTTTGTGTGAATACTGTAAATTCCAAAACACTAGGCAGTTATATAGCAATATATTTTGAGTTTGAGAGAAACATAACATTTTCTACAAATGCTATACAAATCATAGTGCCACACAAAGGTAAATTGAAGTAGTATTTTTATATTAATATTATGTTTAAATATGTCTTTCCAGATTGTTTTAGATTATTCTAAATTTGTTTTAAGTGTGTAGAAATTCTATAGATGCTGTGAATCTCTTTGTTAAGAATATTTCATTTAGAAATATTTTTTAAGACATATTATTTTTTAAAGGTTCTGTGAATTTCAATTAGACGTTTGAACCTACAAATATATCTACTGAAACAGAGTATGTATTATTATGTAGAAACAATGATTATTTTCGTCAGAACGCACGGTGAATAGTAATCAATTTAGTTTAATTTAGTGGTTCCTTAGACGCTTCGTCTTGAACCATTTAATTCTTCTTGATTCTGTTTGTAGAGATCTGGTGGACTTAAATAATATAACATTTATCTTCTGAGACAAAACGTTTGGTAGTCAGCACTCAGTGCAAAATGGGATCAGGTGTCTATACTACACAAGGATAATAATAGTTACGAGAAAGTTACAGGCGTTGTATACAGTGAAGACGCGAATATACAGGGTGAGTTTTTAGTACCGGCTCGGTCGATAACTCCACTACTGTAAAAGATAGCAATAAAAATTGTATATAAAAGTTGTATCTAAGGATACGCTCCTTGCTCGGAAAACATTTTTAATTATACAGGGTGATCCGTAACTACGTGGTGATGCAAACATAATTTTTTTCAAATGAGACACCCTATATATTATTCCACTTTTAGACTTTATTAATAATTTCTCGTCTCACAATATAAGGTATTATAACATTATACAGGGTATTTCAAAAGTTATGACCATTTTCATATCCAAATCGCTGTCAAACGAACATACTGTATATCAAAAAGTAATGAATCAAAAACGATTTTTCCTACACTGATGGATAAAAAATATCCTCTTGTTTTGAAGTCGGCTATAAAAAAGCCCCCGACGCTTATTCGTATACAGGGTGATGTAGAATGCAAAATCTAGATTTGCTCTCTTTTTTTAAATGTAACCCCCAATATTTTATTATACCAAAGAATTGCTTTTAATATGCTCTTTCATCTTTGTATAGCACTTGTTGTACCTACGTCCATCAGTTTCCGAGATATTAGTTTTTTCTGTAAATTTAAAATATAGCTTCTATTTGTGTACTGAAATTTATTTATTTTGGGGAAGTACTATCGAATCTGTTTCTTATTTAACGAAAAACTAAATTATAAGGTTATGATAGTATTTGATGAAGACAAAACCCTAAATCATCGAGATACTAAAGTCAAGTATGCTGAGGAAACAATTTTGTAAGCGTGATGCATAATTATCAAGCAGATTTATCAGGTAGGCTTTGAAAAATTGACAGTTTTCATAACCTGCTCAATAACTCCGTACTGTGCCGTAAGCCAGCTTCAAAAATTAGTTTTTCCATTGAGGGTATTTAGGAGAATCTTTGAGAAATTGCCTACTTGCTTCTAGAATATATCAACTATGGACAGCAATATCCAGAACGGAGGCACTCTAAAACTAATGCGTTTGAAAGATTGAAGAATCGTTTCATTTGGACTGTGTCGTTTAATATTTCATAGTCTACCTGATAGATCTGCTTGATAATTGTGCATGACGTCTATAAAATTGTTTCCTCAGCACAATTGGCCTATATTATCTCGGTTATTCAGTGTTCTGACTTGACCAAGTAGTATTATGGCCTCATATTTTAGTTGTTTGTTAAGCAGAAATAAAATTTGATAGTATTTTCTCAAAATAAATAAATTTTAGTAAACAAAAAATAGAAGGCATATTTAAAATTTGTGGAAAAATTGTGTAATCCAGAAATGGAGAGACGCATAGACGCTTTCGAAATGTATCTCTACCGTAGAATATTGCGTATCTCATGGATGGAAAGACGGACAAACATCGACGTCCTAAATACAATGGGAAAATCACGAGAGTTGATGAGAACTATTAAAGAAAGAAAGCTCCAGTACATCGGGCACATCATGCGCGGCGAAAAATATGAGATCCTTCGCCTGATTATCGAGGGGAAGTCCAAGGAAAAAGATCAGTTGGACGACGCCAGAACTCATGGCTGAAGGACCTACGGAGGTGGTTTGGAAGGACGTCCACTGAAATTTTTAGAGCTGCAGTGTCGAAAACAATTATTGCCAATTGGGTCGCCAACCTTCGTTTGGAGACGGCGTCATAAGAAGAAGAAGAAGAAGGAAAAATCGAAAAATCTCATAAACTAATGAATGCAGTCATAACAAGTGCTATACAAAGATGAAAGAGCATATTAAAAGCAATTCTTTGGTATAATAAAATACTAGGGGTTACATTTAAAAAAAAAACAGAGAAAATCTAGATTTTGCATTCTGCGTCCTCCTGTATACGAATATGCGTTGCGGGATTTTTTATAGCCGATTTCAAAACTAGAGGATATTTTTTATCCATCCGTGTAAAAAAAATCATTTTTGATTCATTAATTTTTGATATACGGTACGCTCATTTGACAGCGATTTGGATATAAAAATGGTCATAATTTTTGAAATACCCTGTATAATGTAACGGAAATCATTAGTAGAATTTGAATATGGAATAATATATAGGGTGTCTCATTCAAAAAAATGCATGTTTGCATCACCACGTAGTTACGGATCACCCTGTATAAATCTAAATATTTTCTGAGCAAGGAGCATATCCGTGGCTACAACTTTTATATACCTACAACTTTTTTCGCTATCTTCTACAGTAGTGGAGTTATCGACCGAGCCGGTACTAAAAACTCACCCTGTATTTCATCAGTAAGCTGCGGTCCAGCATTGATACATTATTTTTTAAAATAATACCACACAATCAACAAGGCAATTTGCTTTGTATCCCAGTATCTCTATTTAGAGTTTTGATCTCGTGGCTAACATTCCCTTAACATCTGACAAACTTGCAACTGCAAATATGTTTCCCATCTCATACTTTATTGGCGTTAGCTAAACACCGTCACATCCAGAAAGCTCGCGATATGGGAAAGTCGAATCTTACGAAAACAAACACCCCAAATCTCGTGAACAGTTAAAAATAAACTATCAAGAAACAAAAGCTTTGTGTAATCAACAATTCACAGGCAAATAGTGTCCGACTGGTGCGTAAATATACAAATACCATAAAGTGAGGCATTCCTTTTGTGCTTTTACAGGGAATTCGCTAATAGCGATAGACGAACTGATAAAAGCGTGCCTACAAATCTCAACCAATCCAAACTATCACTGGTTATACAAACTCTGTTTTAGTGTTGCAGCATTGTTTCAGATTTGATTTTTGGAATGTTTTTATGTTGGAAACTTTATCGATGCTGGTAATTATTTTTATAAATATGGCGATTACTTTAAATACCAAAATTGCGATCATGAAAGTGTTTGAATTTAAAAAATACTTTTATTACTGCCTTTTTAATTGGGTGATAGGGTCCAAAGAAACACAACTTAAGCTCAAATTTGCCATTGTTTCGAAAATTATATTTTCATCTTCAGGGCTCCGTTGTGTTAGGAACTTTAAACGAACCGTTTAGGCGCAAATCACCATTTTTTGGTATAAGTAGGTATCAGAAAAAAAAATTAATATCGCAGCGATTATAAAATTTAGAGGGCCTTGACTTTGCGGTACGACTAAGCATGAAATGCGTCACCTTAGGTCAGACGGCTAAATTTGAATTCTTTTTGTAGTTGAAGAAATCAGAGGATAAATTAAGGAAACTTCAATCGCAGATAATTTGATTTTTTCAAATGGGAATGCCTATTTTGGTTTAAAGTGTCAAATGTAAAATTTTATTACCTTTCTAACGATATAGCATTCTCGATATCAATCTTTTTTGGTTTTCATTTTATTTCAAATTTTCAGTCAAATCGGTGTTTTTCAATTTTCCTGCATGCAAACAACCTAGGAGGCCATGAAAAATAAACAAGAGCTTGTTAATATGGAAGAAACCAACTAACTTAGTAGAAAAATGCAAACTAACTAGAGCAATGAGGCAAGATTATGAACATTCCTTACAACATATTGTCTCTAACCAGAAACAATAGCGGTAACAAGAACGCTCATTTTTCACAGCCTACTAGCTATTAGCCAATTTCCAAAGTCAGTAAGAAAATATTTAATCAAAGGAGAACTACTAGTGATTGTTGCTGGCAGTAGAATATCTATGTCTTCTGAATAAATTTTCACATTTAATGCTATAAAAAAGTATCCATTTCCGTAAGTCAAAGGTAATGATACCTCTGACTGGAACCCTTCAAATTCTTCAGTAGGTATTTCTACTTATTAGCAAAATCACGGAAAATGAAACTTGAATTGCAGTCTGTTTGAGTTGTAAAACATAATTTAGTTTGCAGAAAACTACATAAAATAAACACAATTACAACATAGCGTAATTGAAAAATTCTAGCAATTATTTCAATAGATCTTCAGAATGCTCCAGTTGGAGATATCTTCGCTTTTGACTTAAATAAACGGAAATGACTAATTTTTTTATCCCATTAAATGTGAAATTTCAGTTTAAACATATTAGACTGTAAGCAAAAATTTGAATTCTTTTTGCACTTGGAGAAATCAGTAGATTAATTAAGGAAACTTCAATCACAGATAACTTGATTTTTTCAAATTGGAATGCCTATTTTGGTTTGAAGAATCAAATGTAAAAATTGATTACCTTTCTAATGATATAGCATTCTCGATATCAATCTTTTTTGGTTTTCATTTTATTTCAAATTTTCAGTCAAATCAGTGTTTTTCAATTTTCCTGCATGCAGCAACCTAGGAGGCCATGAAAAATAAACAAGAGCTTGTTAATATGGAAGAAACCAACTAACTTAGTAGAAAGATGCAAACTAACTAGAGCAATGAGGCAAGATTATGAAAATTCCTTATCACATTATTGTCTCTAACCAGAAACAATAGCGGTAACAAGAACGCTCATTTTTCACAGCCTACTAGCTATTAGTCAATTTCCAAAGTCACTAAGAAAATATTTAATCAAAGGAGAACTACTAGTGATTGTTGCTGGCAGTAGAATATCTATGTCTTCTGAATCAATTTTCACATTTAATGCTATAAAAAAGTAGCCATTTCCGTAAGTCAAAAGTAATGATACCTCTGAGTGGAACCCTTCAAATTCTTCAGTAGGTATTTCTACTTATTAGCAAAATCACGGAAAATGAAAATCACAATAACAACATAGCGTAATTGAAAAATTCTAGCAATTATTTGAATAGATGTTCAGAATGCTCCAGTTGGAGATATCTTCACTTTTGACTTAACTAAACGGAAATGACTAATTTTTTTATCCCATTAAATCTGAAATTTCAGTCTAAACATATTAGACTGTAAGCAAAAATAGCTGGTAGTTTTCCTTTTGTTTCAAAATTTTTAATCATTTTGGAAAATTGTCAAGCTTTAGTAGACCTCAATAGCTAGTAGGCTGTGAAAAACAAATACTTCTGTCATACCCCAGCTATTCATTGACATTGGATGTCTTGCCGCTGTTGTATCCGGTTAGAGCTAATATGCTGTAAGGAATTTTCATAATCTTACCTCGTTGCTCTAGTTAGTTTGCATCTTTCTACTAGGTTAGTTGGTTTCTTCAATATTAACGAGCTTTTGTTTATTTTCCATGGCCTGCTAGGTTGCTTGCAATTGAAAAACACCGATTTGACTGAAAATTTGAAGTAAAATGAAAACCAAAAAATATTGATATCGAAACTGCTATATCGTTAGAAAGATAATCAAATTTTACATTTGATTCTTTGAACCAAAATAGGCATTCCCATTTGAAAAAATCAAATCATCTGTGATTGAAGTTTCCTTAATTAATCTACTGATCTCTCCAAGTACAAAAAGAATTCAAATTTCGCCGGCTGACCTAAGATGACGCATTTCATGCTTAGTCGTACCGCGAAGTCACGGCCTTCTAAGTTTTATAATCGCTGCGATATTCATTTTTTTTCTAATACTTATACCAAAAATGGTGATTTGCGCCTAAACGGTTCGTTTAAAGTTCCATGTGTGATACATAAAGTCACACTAGAATTGACCAAGGAATCCAAATATGCAATAATATATAGGGGGTTCCATTCAAAAAATGTAGGTTTGATATGAATCACCCTGTATAAACGTGAAAATTTAAGTGAAAATATTTTTACGTTATAGCACTCAATGGTCCCTACCATGATCAAGTGACAGATTTTTGAAATATTTTTTAGTAAGCCCACAATCCTCCGTCCACGCACTATTGGCCCACCCTGTATTACTTGTCTTAATCGGCGTGGGGCACCCTGTATATGGATGCATTGCCAGTTTTCTACTCGCTTAGCTAATTCACTGCAACCAACACCTCGACTGCAACACACTTGTTTCTGCATGACATTTCTTTGAAAAATAGCTGATGTAAAAACTTACCTTTTTTAGGAAATCGAATAGAGCAATTAGCTGCTTATTTATGCAACTTATGCGACCTACTGTTAGTACTAATATATTTTAGCTTGGCTATCTGGAACTTCCGAATACAGAAATATATTTATAGTAACGCACGCGATACCCAAGCTGCCAACTACTAATTATCGTAATCGCAATTGATTTTGTAATCTGTCTCACCGATATCTGTATCAACTTCAACGGTAGATATCGATGCTACGCAAACATATATGTGAATTAACATCATCGTTGAACTTCGGTTACTCAGTGCGGTAGCAAGATAGCTTCACAACAACTGCAAGTGGAAAATTTGTACCTTTTATTGTTCCGAGATAAGCACTTTCACTCGAATCATAAAGCGTCGGTTTGATTGAGTGCAAATGAAGCGATTTTTGTGTTATGTTCTCGTGGAAACATACGTAGGGTAAAGTCGGGTATATTGTACCAGTTGTTAAATTGTACCACCTCAATATTTATTAAATTGTAAGCCTCTAACGTCATCTAGTTTGCCCTTTTGATACCTCTTGTTGTCCAAACATTAGTTACCAGGACGCGTAAACGGCGGTCTCTCGTGAAACTTAAAATTTGTGTTTTTCTGAAAAACGACTTTACGCAGTAAGTACTATACAACTTTAGATAAGCCTTTATATCCGAATGATCAGTTTTTGGTAGATGGGGTGGCGTTCTTCTTAATTATTGGACATTTGGAAATAGTTTAGGCAGGTTATATTTACCCTAACCTCACTTTTTTAAAAGAAATAAGCCAATTTGTGTCAATAATATCGGTTTGCTAATTTGGATCACCACCTAGTTTGTTAAATCGTACCGGTACAATTTACCAAATTTCAGTATTTTTTCCAGTCATGCCTCGCAATGGTACAAAATACTGCCAATGGTCAGAGCAAGATATGAAGGCAGCAATAAGAAACTATAAAACTGGAAATTTTGTGCAAATTGGGTGCATGAAAGCTGTGCTTTGTTTCCCAGTCGATGGGACTATATTTGTGACTTCTGTGTTTGAGTTAAACAAGTATTGAGTATTAGTTATTTGCTACAACAATATTTTGTTTTACCCAATGGGTTCCTAATTTGTGATTTATGTGTTTAAGTTTTACAAATAAAAATTTTAATTAATTGCAATGTATTGTATTATAAATCTGTTGTTCTATCAACAACGATCATCTAATGCATTTTGCCATGGTACAATTTACCAAACCGGTTGGTACAATTTAACGAACCAGTTGGGTAGATTGTACCATTTGCAGCATTTTAAAGAAGCGTTTATTATGTCAAACTGTGGGTCTTTATGCAACTTTTCTATTATGGAATTTGATAGGAATAAGTTAAGTAACTCTAATTTATAGTTTTGTTGAATTCAAATCAAGTTAATAGCGAGATATTTGATAAAGCGTGCAATGTGGTACAATTTACCCGACTTTACCCTATTATTCAAATAGCTATCCGGTGCGGCTGCAATGAACGATGTCTCACGTGGCGAAACCTTTGAGGCATTCCCAGAGCGTTGCATACAGGCGGGTTCCTGGAGTTTTGACGGATTTGAAGTTGAAGTGGCATTCAGATGGGGTGCAACGGAGAGAGGTGAGAATTGGTCTACATCTCAGAGTAACAACTGAACATAGAGGTAGTAAACAACTAATTCTAATAGGCCAACATCTTTTCTTACGTTGTCATATTGACCACCAGATACGGCAATCATAATTGTTTACTATCGTCTTAATTGTATAGTATCCAGGAATATTCTATTCTACGTTAAAAAAGACGGTATTTTGATGGTTCAGAAATGATTACAGCAAAATCAATAGATATGTTGACGCAAATTCTGTCTTACATAAATTTTGAGGAGTTGGCAACGCCTATGTAATTTTCCTGCGATTTGTTTACGGTAACCTCCGACTGTCAAACGTTTGCTTTGTTTGTGCGTCTTTTATGCTTGGTCAGTAAAATCGAATTCGCTATTTGTTGGTAACTGTAGTGAAGCTTTACGGACTTGCTGTGCTATATTCGAGTGTAGTTTAACAGTTTTTCGAGATGGGACAGTGCAGAGCAGTGTTTGTAACATGGGTTGCATTGGAACAATTTTCAGGTTAGTTGGCAATGTTTGGGTCTGAAGTGTCAAAAGATGATGGCCTTGAGCACGCCATGCTGAAGTGGTTTGTTTACTAACTCTATGTTCAGTTGTTACTCTGAGGTCTACATACATACGCGCCAGAACTAGAGATTTAAGGCTTTGGAAAAATGAAGTTAAGTTGATTGACTCAGTATTTCCCACATGATACCAGTTAATTATTTTCCCAGCTATACTGAGATCCCTTTGCAACCAAATCATCGCCCGCCCGCTCGCAAAAAAGTGTGTCATGCCGGGTAGGTTTTTCTTTCATAGGTCAATGGATCATCATCATAGTCACAATGTCTTAACAGACATGTTGTGAACTCGTAAAATGCATGCAAGTCGGAGCTAGAGTATTGCCGACATGAATATTATCAATAGTTTTGAAAATTGTAGCTTGCCATCGTTCGCGATTTACTGTCAGTTCAGTGACGCTCTTGATACTCATATCTAGCAACTGTTTCGTCGTATCCACCGAGCGTGTAGGGGAACGGCCACGGCGCCGCCCACTCGGGGCGTGACCCTGAACTACAAGTTTCTCCATATTATCGCTTCTGTGTATATGTCCGAAGAATGTAAGCATTCTCGTCGACACAATGGAGGATAGTCTCTTTGGATTACCGAGCTCATCCAGTATGGAAACATTAGTTCGATGGGCGGTATAAGGAATTCTCGCCGTCGAATCTCATTCTCACAGCTACCTGAATTGTCGACCAAAGAACCGAGGTACACAAAACTTTGAACTACCTCACAACGGCCTATTGACTTTATTTCTCGATGATTGTCATGCTCTCTATCTACGATAATAACCTTGGTCTTGTTGGAATATCAAGACCATATGCTGCACTGCACTGTTCTAAAACGTTCAATAGAATAGTTCTTCTCAAAACAACGGGCGAATTTGACATTGGCACCCTCAAGCTATATACGATACGAGTTTTCGCCCATATAGGAAGTCAGATAACGATTTTAGATTTTTAGGGTGAAGGTGAAGATCTATGAGGACCCGAAAATTTTGGATTTTCTTTACCTGAGCCTCCAACTCGAAACAACGGCCGGATTTGACACTGGCACCCTCAAAATATACATGATACAAGTTTTCGCCCATATAGGAAGTCAGATAGCCATTTTAGATTTTTTGAGTGAACCTGAAGATATATGATGATCCGCAAATTTTTGATTTTATGTACCTGAGCCTCCAACTCAAAACAACGGGCGAATTTGACATTGGCACCCTCAAGCTATACACGATACGAGTTTTCGCCCATATAGGAAGTCAGATAACGATTTTAGATTTTTAGGGTGAAGGTGAAGATCTATGAGGACCCGAAAATTTTGGATTTTCTTTACCTGAGCCTCCAACTCGAAACAACGGCCGGATTTGACACTGGCACCCTCAAAATATACATGATACAAGTTTTCGCCCATATAGGAAGTCAGATAGCCATTTTAGATTTTTTGAGTGAACCTGAAGATATATGATGATCCGCAAATTTTTGATTTTATGTACCTGAGCCTCCAACTCAAAACAACGGGCGAATTTGACATTGGCACCCTCAAGCTATACACGATACGAGTTTTCGCCCATATAGGAAGTCAGATAACGATTTTAGATTTTTTGAGTGAACCTGAAGATCTATGATGATCCGCAAATTTTTGATTTTATTTACCTGAGCCTCCAACTCAAAACAACGGGCAAATTTGACATTGGCACCCTCAAACTATACACTATACGAGTTTTCGCCCATATAAGAAGTCAGATAACGATTTTGGATTTTTAGGGTGAACCTGAGGATCTATGAGGATCCGAAAATTTTTGATTTACTTTACCTGAGCATCCAACTCAAAACAAAGGCCGGATTTGATATTGGCACCCTCAAAGTATACACGATACAAGTTTTCGCCCATATAGAAAGTCAGATAACGATTTTAGATTTTTAGGGTGACCCTGATGATCTATGATGATCCGAAAATTTTTGATTTTATTTACCTGAGCCTCCAACTCAAAACAACGGGCGAATTTGACATTGGCACCCTCAAGCTATACACGATACGAGTTTTTGCCCATATAGGAAGTCAGATAACGATTTTAGATTTTTTGAGTGGACCTGAAGATCTATGATGATCCGAAAATTTTTGACTTACTTTACCTGAGCATCCAACTCAAAACAAAGGCCGGATTTGATATTGGCACCCTCAAAGTATACACGATACAAGTTTTCGCCCATATAGAAAGTCAGATAACGATTTTAGATTTTTAGGGTGACCCTGATGATCTATGATGATCCGAAAATTTTTGATTTTATTTACCTGAGCCTCCAAGTCAAAACAACGGGCGAATTTGACATTGGCACCCTCAAGCTATACACGATACGAGTTTTCGCCCATATAGGAAGTCAGATAACGATTTTAGATTTTTTGAGTGGACCTGAAGATCTATGATGATCCGAAAATTTTTGATTTACTTTACCTGAGCATCCAACTCAAAACAAAGGCCGGATTTGACATTGGCACCCTCAAACTATACACGATACGAGTTTTCGCCCATATAGGAAGCCAGATAACGATTTTAGATTTTTATAGTGAACCTGAAGATCTATGATGATCCGCAAATTTTTGATTTACTTCTGAGCCTCCAACTCGAAACAACGGCCGGATTTGATATTGGCACCCTCGAAGTATACACGATACAAGTTTTCGCCCATACAGGAAGTCAGATAACGATTTTAGATTTTTAGAGTGAACCTGAAGATCTATGATGATCCGAAAATTTTTGATTTACTTTAACTGAGCCTCCAACTCAAAACAACGGCCAGATTTGACATTGGCACCCTCAAACTATACACGATACGAGTTTTCGCCGATATAGGAAGTCAGATAACGATTTTAGATTTTTAGGGTGAGCCTGAAGATCTATGATGATCCGAAAATTTTTGATTTACTTTACCTGAGCCTCCAACTCAAAACAACGGCCAGATTTGACATTGGCACCCTCAAACTATACACGATACGAGTTTTCGCCGATATAGGAAGTCAGATAACGATTTTAGATTTTTAGAGTGAACCTGAAGATCTATGATGGGCCGAAAATTTTTGATTTACTTTACCTGAGCCTCCAACTCAAAACAACGGCCAGATTTGACATTGGCACCCTCAAACTATACACGATACGAGTTTTTGCCCATATAGGAAGTCAGATAACGATTTTAGATTTTTAGGGTGAACCTGAAGATGTATGAGGACCCGAAAATTTTTGATTTTCTGTACCTGAGCCTCCAACTCAAAACAACGGCCGGATTTGACATTGGCACCCTCAAACTATACACGATACGAGTTTTCGTCCATATAGGAAGTCAGATAACGATTTTAGATTTTTAGGGTGAACCTGAAGATGTATGACTACCCGAAAATTTTTGATTTTCTTTACCTGAGCCTCCAACTCAAAACAACGGCCAGATTTGACATTGGCACCCTCAAACTATACACGATACGAGTTTTCGCCCATATAGGAAGTCAGATAACGATGTTAGATTTTTAGGGTGAACCTGAAGATGTATGACTACCCGAAAATTTTTGATTTTATTTACCTCAGCCTCCAACTCAAAACAACGGCCGGATTTGACATTGGCACCCTCAAACTATACACGATACGAGTTTTCGCCCATATAGGAAGTCAGATAACGATTTTAGATTTTTAGGGTGAACCTGAAGATCTATGATGATCCGATAATTTTTGATTTACTTTACCTGAGCCTCCAACTCAAAACAACGGCCGGATTTGACATTGGCACCCTCAAACTATACACGATACGGGTTTTCGCCCATATAGGAAGTCAGATAACGATTTTAGATTTTTAGGGTGAACCTGAAGATGTATGAGGACCCGAAAATTTTTGATTTTCTTTACCTGAGCCTCCAACTCAAAACAACGGCCGGATTTGACATTGGCAGCCTCAAACTATACACGATACGAGTTTTCGCCCATATAGGAAGTCAGATAACGATTTTAGATTTTCAGGGTGAACCTGAAGATTTATGATGATCCTAAAATTTTTGATTTACTTTACCTGAGCCTCCAACTCAAAACAACGGCCGGATTTGACATTGGCACCCTCAAACTATACACGATACGAGTTTTCGCCCATATAGGAAGTCAGATAACGATTTTAGATTTTTAGGGTGAACCTGAAGATCTATGATGATCCGATAATTTTTGATTTACTTTACCTGAGCCTCCAACTCAAAACAACGGCCGGATTTGACATTGGCACCCTCAAACTATACACGATACGAGTTTTCGCCCATATAGGAAGTCAGATAACGATTTTAGATTTTTAGGGTGAACCTGAAGATGTATGAGGACCCGAAAATTTTTGATTTTCTTTACCTGAGCCTCCAACTCAAAACAACGGCCGGATTTGACATTGTCAACCTCAAACTATACACGATACGAGTTTTCGCCCATATAGGAAGTCAGATAACGATTTTAGATTTTTAGGGTGAACCTGAAGATGTATGAGGACCCGAAAATTTTTGATTTTCTTTACCTGAGCCTCCAACTCAAAACAACGGCCGGATTTGACATTGGCACCCTCAAACTATACACGATACGAGTTTTCGTCCATATAGGAAGTCAGATAACGATTTTAGATTTTTAGGGTGAACCTGAAGATGTATGAGGACCCGAAAATTTTTGATTTTCTTTACCTGGGCCTCCAACACAAAACAACGGCCGGATTTGACATTGGCACCCTCAAACTATACACGATACGAGTTTTCGTCCATATAGGAAGTCAGATAACGATTTTAGATTTTTAGGGTGAACCTGAAGATGTATGAGGACCCGAAAATTTTTGATTTTCTTTACCTGGGCCTCCAACACAAAACAACGGCCAGATTTGACATTGGCACCCAGAAGCTGTACACGATACGAGTTTTCGCCGATATAGGAAGTCAGATAACGATTTTAGATTTTTAGGGTGAGCCTGAAGATCTATGATGATCCGAAAATTTTTGATTTACTTTACCTGAGCCTCCAACTCAAAACAACGGCCAGATTTGACATTGGCACCCTCAAACTATACACGATACGAGTTTTCGCCGATATAGGAAGTCAGATAACGATTTTAGATTTTTAGAGTGAACCTGAAGATCTATGATGGGCCGAAAATTTTTGATTTACTTTACCTGAGCCTCCAACTCAAAACAACGGCCAGATTTGACATTGGCACCCTCAAACTATACACGATACGAGTTTTCGCCCATATAGGAAGTCAGATAACGATTTTAGATTTTTAGGGTGAACCTGAAGATGTATGAGGACCCGAAAATTTTTGATTTTCTGTACCTGAGCCTCCAACTCAAAACAACGGCCGGATTTGACATTGGCACCCTCAAACTATACACGATACGAGTTTTCGTCCATATAGGAAGTCAGATAACGATTTTAGATTTTTAGGGTGAACCTGAAGATGTATGACTACCCGAAAATTTTTGATTTTCTTTACCTGAGCCTCCAACTCAAAACAACGGCCAGATTTGACATTGGCACCCTCAAACTATACACGATACGAGTTTTCGCCCATATAGGAAGTCAGATAACGATTTTAGATTTTTAGGGTGAACCTGAAGATGTATGACTACCCGAAAATTTTTGATTTTATTTACCTGAGCCTCCAACTCAAAACAACGGCCGGATTTGACATTGGCACCCTCAAACTATACACGATACGAGTTTTCGCCCATATAGGAAGTCAGATAACGATTTTAGATTTTTAGGGTGAACCTGAAGATCTATGATGATCCGATAATTTTTGATTTACTTTACCTGAGCCTCCAACTCAAAACAACGGCCGGATTTGACATTGGCACCCTCAAACTATACACGATACGGGTTTTTCGCCCATATAGGAAGTCAGATAACGATTTTAGATTTTTAGGGTGAACCTGAAGATGTATGAGGACCCGAAAATTTTTGATTTTCTTTACCTGAGCCTCCAACTCAAAACAACGGCCGGATTTGACATTGGCAGCCTCAAACTATACACGATACGAGTTTTCGCCCATATAGGAAGTCAGATAACGATTTTAGATTTTCAGGGTGAACCTGAAGATTTATGATAATAATAATAATAATAATAAAATGTCTTTATTAGGAACATTATAAAAACTAAAATTACAATGTATCCTCTATGTAGGCGGAGTCTAGCTACAGAGCTACTCTACTCAACCTACCCATAATAAAATCTGAGAAGAAAAAAACTAGTCTAAAAACGGATATACAGTGTAAAAGTTAACATGTCATAAATTCATTAGTATTATTGCACGGCATTATCACGAATATGCGTGTTTTACTATTTTTCGAAATCTGTTTACTGGTAACTGCTTATACGTATCATCTAAATCATTGTAAATCTTGATGGCATTGTAGGTGTATGATCTGCGATATAGTACAGTTTTGTACATGGGTATCTCCAAGCGATATTTGTGTCTAAAATTGATGTCTAAATTACTACGTCTAAATACAAATTTTTCATAAAGATAAGGGGGGGAGCGAGAAGAAACAATTTTATGTGTAAATGTTGCTAAGTAATATTTACATGCATTTTCTATGCCTAACCAACCAAGTTGATTTCTCTTCAAAGAGATATGATCGAATTTTTTCAAAGAAAATACAAATCTACAACACATGTTTTGCAGTTTTTGTAGTCTGTTTTTAGTGACCGAATCTAAACAAAAATAGTATACACTGCTACAATAAAATATGCTAGGAAATATGAGAGACTCGCATAGTTTTTTTCTTATTTTAAAATTCAAAATTGAACGATTTACATATAAAGACTTCAAAGTAATATAACATTTTTTTAAAACATTTGACACATGTTCTTTGAAACGCAAAGTATTGTCAATAGTCAATCCCAAATTTTTGGCAGTATTTACCGTATTCAAAGACTCGTTGTTAATTTTGACATCAAAGTGATTAGTTATAAAATGATGTTTAGGGCCTGGGCAAAATAACATTACAGAACACTTGTCTTTATTAAGTTTCAAATTATTATTTTGAGAGTAGTTTGCAATGGCATTTAGATCATTATTAATCTGAAGGAGTGCACTATCCATCGAGTTGGTGTTGAAGCTTTTGTAAATTTGTGTATCGTCAGCATAACACATTACTGACGAGTTTTCTACGGAGTTGGACATATCAATTGTGTAAATTAAATACAAGAGTGGTCCCAGGACTGACCCTTGAGGAACACCTGAGGATATTTCAATTGGGTTGGATAAACAGCTATCAATCATTACTACCTGTCGCCGATTTGAAAGATAGGAATTAAAAAATCTCAAAACATCATCTGAAAATCCATAAAACTTCAACTTAGCAATAAGGAGACTATGGTCTATTCTGTCAAATGCTTTAGAATAATCCAAAGCTACAAGAGCTGAAGCATTTCCAACATCAAGCTCGGAGATGATATCATCTAAGACCTTGGCCAAGGCTGTAGTCGTGCTAAAACCTTTTCGAAATCCTGATTGACATGATGGAAAAATATTATTGTCAGTGAAATATGCATATATTTGATGTTTTACGATTTTTTCTAAAATTTTTGAAATAACAGAAATAATGGTAATCGGTCTCAAATCCGAGAAACAGTTTGGATCTCTACATTTTGGTAAAGGTTTCACGACTGACAGCTTCCAAGCAGCTGGGAAATATCCAGCTTCCAGGCAACAGTTCAGTAAATGGGTCAAAGGTAGTAGCACCCGTGGCAAACAATGTTTCAGCATTGAAAGTGTAATTCCATCGGACCCTGCAGAATTTGAGTTTAGAGACAATACTATATCAAGAATGCTTTGTGGTGTGGCGAGAGTAAATTCAAACCTGGTACTATCACTGAATTTAGAATTGTTGAATATATCACAGAGATCTTTACAACTGTCCTTAGGTGTAAAAACAGAAGAAAAATAGTTGTTCACTTCATTGGCATTTTTCAAGTGATTTGGTAATGTTACTTCAATATTTGACTTCAAATTTAGGGAATTTAATGCTTTCCATAAGTGCTTATTACTTCTAGATTTTTCGTTATAGCTAAGATATGCGGCTTTCTCGCGTCTTATAGCCGAAACAACAATGTTTCTCAACTTCTGATAATATAGAAAACTAGCAGGTGTTTTTAAGGACTGGTATTCATGAAATGCTTTATCCCGCTTAGACATTAGCTGTTTTATACAATCTGTTAGCCATGGTGCATAGGGCTTACTAATACGTGAGGAGACAATAGGAGCGTGAGTATCAAACAAGGTTAAAATTTTATCGGAGAAAAAAGAGACTTTTGCTTCCAAATCATTTATATAATAAATATCCTCCCATCTTATTTTGTTTAAGTCTTCCAGAAAATCATCTTTACGAAAATGCTTAAAATCTCTGTACTGAACAACTTTTTGCATTCTTTTGGGTTTACCAATTTTGAAACTACATCTTATTACATTGTGATCCGAAATGTTTAAGACAGACTCAGAGCAAGATGCTACTAATGCTTCCCCTAATATTTCAGTAGTACAAAGCACATCTATAGAAGTTGAGGATGAAGGAGTTATTCTAGTTGGTTCAGATATGTGTGATACTAGACCATAGCAAGAAATGCAATCCAAGAATGTGTTGTTACACAGTTGGTCAATATTTATGTCGCCTAAAAGGCAAATGTTTTCATATTGAGGAACTACAAAAGAAAGAAAATTGTCAACATGGTTAATAAAACTGGATATACAGCTAGATGGTACTCTGTATAAAACTGGAATCAAAATTTTTAAATTACCCACAGAGACTTCAGTGCAAATCTGCTCTATACCTTCTGGACACAAAAAATCTTGGAAAATAATCCTACCTTTCAATGCTTCTTTTATATAGATACCTACGCCTCCTCCTCGTCCCACTCTGTCTACATGGAAAAAAGTATACCCAGGGATGTTCACCATATTTGCTTCAAGATCGTTGTTTAACCAAGTCTCTGAAACACCCATTGTGTCATAATTTCCAGATGTTACTAAATCCGCAAAAGCATCGAAACCAGTAAACAGAGATCTTACATTCAAATGTCCTATTACAAAAGATTGACCATTATTTGTTAAATTATTCATAGTGGATTTGTGATATAAGTTTCGCAATCTTCATTTTATAAAAAGTACATGAACTATTGCCTGCATCGTGCATTGTACACCAATTTGTTTTAAACTTATCATTATGAAATTTACAATTAGGACAGCAGTTTGTGTCGGCCTTACAGTCTTTAAACTCATGAAAATTAGAACACTTAGGACAAACAACATCCTTACTTCGGCAGTCTTTCTTAGCATGGCCAAATTTATTACATTTATAGCATCGCTGAATATACAGATTTTCCTGAATTGGACATCTTATCCAATCAATGAAGACAAACCCTTTGCTAATGAGTAATTTAAAAACAGGGGATGCTACTTCAATAATAACATTATTTGATTTCTTAACGCTAAAACAGTGAATAATTTTTATATCATTGGTGTCAACACCTAGCTTATTATCAGAAATTAAATCCTTCACAAAACTATCGACAAGCTTAGGTTTATCGCTACCGCTACTACTATTACAGAAACAACTGTTTGGTACACCCTGTATTAATATTCTTGGCGACATTTTTGTAGGTTCACAGATATTAAATTTTTTATCAGATTTGAGAGAATCCTTCAGAGTTTCTATTTCATTCTTATTCGCACAACTAATCAACAGACCAGATTTTGTTAATTTAAGTTGGTTTATATTAACATTAAAAGAGCCAGGCGAATAACGCGATTTAAAATCAGTTTCCACATTTTTGATCGAAACAGAACGATCAGCTGGTTTTATTAGTAAACAAGAATCACTTTCCTTTTTCAACATAGCACTGTAAGAAACACCTTCTCTGATTTTGTTGGCATTATCCACTGGTCGACATCGAATTTTTTCTTCAAGGTCGTTTATGAGTTTTTTCTGGACTTCGACGATGTATTCCCTTTCACTTGCAATTTTGTTCATTAATGTATTTTCTCTCCTCAGACAGTCTATTTCCTTCTCCAAAATGACTATCTCACGTCCAGAATCACTGGAGCTGGTCCTCGGTACTCGTAAACCAGGCTTATTTCCTTCATCGGGTTTTTCCACAGTTCGAACGGTAACAGACTCGGCCATTTTTAGCTTCACATTAATAACAGGTAAACAATCGGAACAAAACCACATTAGGGCGGCACAATCACGCCTAACTTTTAACACTTTATCATCGACTTCTGCACAGTGATTATGCAATAACTTTTTACACAAATCACAAGATATATACTTTGTATTTACAATGAAATTATCGGAGCACCGAGCACACGTCTGTGTGCCCGGCGCCATCTTTTCTTTTACATGATCCTAAAATTTTTGATTTACTTTACCTGAGCCTCCAACTCAAAACAACGGCCGGATTTGACATTGGCACCCTCAAACTATACACGATACGAGTTTTCGCCCATATAGGAAGTCAGATAACGATTTTAGATTTTTAGGGTGAACCTGAAGATCTATGATGATCCGATAATTTTTGATTTACTTTACCTGAGCCTCCAACTCAAAACGACGGCCGGATTTGACATTGGCACCCTCAAACTATACACGATACGAGTTTTCGCCCATATAGGAAGTCAGATAACGATTTTAGATTTTTAGGGTGAACCTGAAGATGTATGAGGACCCGAAAATTTTTGATTTTCTTTACCTGAGCCTCCAACTCAAAACAACGGCCGGATTTGACATTGTCAACCTCAAACTATACACGATACGAGTTTTCGCCCATATAGGAAGTCAGATAACGATTTTAGATTTTTAGGGTGAACCTGAAGATGTATGAGGACCCGAAAATTTTTGATTTTCTTTACCTGAGCCTCCAACTCAAAACAACGGCCGGATTTGACATTGGCACCCTCAAACTATACACGATACGAGTTTTCGTCCATATAGGAAGTCAGATAACGATTTTAGATTTTTAGGGTGAACCTGAAGATGTATGAGGACCCGAAAATTTTTGATTTTCTTTACCTGGGCCTCCAACACAAAACAACGGCCGGATTTGACATTGGCACCCTCAAACTATACACGATACGAGTTTTCGTCCATATAGGAAGTCAGATAACGATTTTAGATTTTTAGGGTGAACCTGAAGATGTATGAGGACCCGAAAATTTTTGATTTTCTTTACCTGGGCCTCCAACACAAAACAACGGCCGAATTTGACATTGGCACCCTCAAACTATACACGATACGACTTTTCGTCCATATAGGAAGTCAGATAACGATTTTAGATTTTTAGGGTGAACCTGAAGATGTATGAGGACCCGAAAATTTTTGATTTTCTTTACCTGGGCCTCCAACACAAAACAACGGCCGGATTTGACATTGGCACCCTCAAACTATACACGATACGAGTTTTCGCCCATATAGGAAGTCAGATAACGATTTTAGATTTTTAGGGTGAACCTGAAGATGTATGAGGACCCGAAAATTTTTGATTTTCTTTACCTGGGCCTCCAACTCAAAACAACGGCCGGATTTGACATTGGCGCCCTCAAGCTATATACGATACGAGTTTTCGCCCATATAGGAAGTCAGATAACGATTTTAGATTTTTAGGGTGAACCTGAAGATGTATGAGGACCCGAAAATTTTTGATTTTCTTTACCTGAGCCTCCAACTCAAAACAACGGTCGGATTTGACATTGGCACCCTCAAACAATACACGATACGAGTTTTCGCCCATATAGGAAGTCAGATAACGATTTTAGATTTTTAGGGTGAACCTGAAGATGTATGATGATCCGAAAATTTTTGATTTACTTCACCTGAGCCTCCAACTCAAAACAACGGCCGGACTTGACATTGGCACCCTCAACTTCAAATTTTATGTAGGTTTTATGCGTCCCTGATTTTATAAATATGTACAGCGAGAGCGTGATTTGTAGGTAAGGATGAATTCGATAATCGATTACACCAGTTATTTAGGACGACTCCTACGGAGAGCATAAACGGTCATTTTCAAGTGATTTCATCCCAATTCCTGACGCTCTAGTTTTCAATATTTTTGCATGAAATATTTACATGAAGTTTAAAAGGAAATTATACAGGGGGCAATCGAAGCATTTTTTGAAAAAAAATTGATTGAACATGAAATATGATCGCTTGAAGTTGACTGTTTTCTTCGTCAACTTTGTATTTTTTTTTAGAAAAGCCCAGAAGCAAAAATGAAAAAGTGCTTCGATATCACTCTGGGCAATTTCCTTCTAAACATCATGTGAAAATTTCATGTAAAAATATTGGAAAATGAAGTTTCACGAATTGGGATAGAAGAACATCTGCAAATCGCCTTCCTCTTCAATTTTACAAATTTCGGGCGACGCGCTAACATGACTGTTTCCATTTCTTTCTAATGTAGCGCGCACCTGTTTATTTATCACGCCCATCGTCGGTTCCTTCTCAGCTCCCCGCATCTTCCGGAGAAACTATTCCGGATTGTAGGAGCAGCGTTTATGTTACTCTGGAAATTACGCATTATCTCATTACTCTCTACTAATAATCTTGTGTGAATATACACATATTATCTTTGTGCTGTATCCATTAATTTTATTTTATCGGTAATAATAACAGTACTGTAGACGCTTCTTATCTATCGAGTAGAAGAAAAAAATTCAAAGATACGTAAGTCAATATATCACATATCAGTCTACTTGGATCGATAACATATACGTTTATAAAAAACAACAGTAGAGCTATATTCCACATTTCAGTACTCGATTCTTGTTTGTCGTATTGTTTTGTGATGTGATGCTCGCGTTTTAGTGCCGTGTGAACTATGTAAATTGATTTTGAAGTGAGGCAAAAATAGTCAGTTTAAAATCTTAGAATTAGATATCATTCCAATACGATAAATTTCACTATGAGGGAATTCTGCCAAGATGTGTTATTACTTGACTGTGTCATAACCATTGACGTTATACACCAACTGCAATAAATTCGTTACGGTTTTTCGAGATACCTTATCGCAATACTGATAATCTTCATTTAACCAGCTAGTAAGTTCTGAATCCACAGAAATAAAAAAATATTCGGGGTGCCGATATGTTATCAATAACAGTGTTTGTATGTGTTGAGACTGACAGTGACTTGGTTTTACATATTGCGAGGATGATGTGTACCATCTTGCCAAAGATATTCAGTGAGAAGTACATCAAAACGTTCTCACGAGACGTGATTTGATAGCGTTTTCAACACGGCCTGTTTTGTGGAAAGTGCTGTGAACATTGTTTTGTGAAAAGAAGCACGAGTCCTGCCAATACGGTGGTGATCTAAACGGGTTGTGATGTCTAGAATCAGCTCCTGCAGTAGTGACAGTTCGTTGCGCAGTTCCTTGGAAGGCTCGCATTTGCTGTTGAGTAGACCGAGAGGTTATGGGTCTCTGCTGCCTTACTACGAATATATCAGGGGACACGCCAGAGCTCACAAAGTGCAGGTACGGTTTATATGATTTATTCACTAGAAAAAAGTGCTTGGATTGATGCGATATTTTAAAGTGAAACGTAGACAAGCAAAAAAATTTGTAGACAATAGTGTCCTTAGTAATTCCTTAGAGATATGTGGCGTGTCTAAAATTTTTAATCGTAACAGACGATTATCATTATAACCTGTGGGTCCTGTCCACGAAACTAATTTAAACTATAATTTGCTATTGATATTAAATAGCGACAGAATCCGATATACATATACAGGGTTGGGATAAAGTATGGAACCAAGCAAATAACTTTGGAACGGAAAGAGTGATATTGCTGAAAATTTGCAGGCAAGTGTAGTGACGTCTAGTGCATCCGAAGACACTATGTTAGCTATTAATGTACTTCCGGTTTAACCGGAAGTACCGTCAACTTTTTTAATTTAAATGGGACACCCTGTATATTTTTGCAGATTTTAATTCATCTTTTTTTTCCGAATACGTCCATAGTGGGTTTAGCATTAGTTTCTGTAAAAACGGGAAAGATAAAGCTTCTTTATCATTTCAGGTGTTTAAAATGCCGGTCATTCAAAGTCGGTTTTGGCGACCGCGTGAGAACTCACAAAGAAGTGTGTCAACTTTTAATGATTTGCGTCCCGACAGGGGTCCTATAACATGTTTGACGGTGACTAAAAAAAAAATACAAAAAAATTACCTCAAACGGGAAGACCGCAGACCGCCACGGACGAATTTGTGAGACAAATTTTTTAAGAAACAGATACTAAACCCACTATGAACGTATTCGGAAAAAAAAGATGAATTATAATCTGCAAAAATATACAGGGTGTCCCATTTAAATTAAAAAAGTTGACGGTTTAACCGGAAGTACATTAACAGCTAACATAATGTCTTCGGATGCATTACACGTCACTACACTTGCCTGCAAATTTTCAGCAATATCACTCTTTCCGTTCCAAAGTTATTTGCTTGGTTCCATACTTTATCCCAACCCTGTATAAGCAGAATCCTGTGACACCGAATGAAAACCCGATAAAACAAAACTAAACCAGAACGTTGATCGTGTTCATTAATGAATTGTCTAGATTATACTTCATAGATCTATAGTTAAAGCAAAATTGGCGGAAGCAAAATATCTAACTTAAGATTTGCTGACGATACAACCCTTATTGCTGCTTCTCAGAAAGACCTAGTAGCTCTATTGAACGTTTTAGAACAACACAGTGGAGCGTATGGTCTTGGTATTAACTACAATAAGACAAATGTTATGGTCGTAGATAGAGAGCATGACAGTCATCGAGAAATAAAGTCAGTAGGCCGTTGTGAGGTAGTACAAAGTTTTGTGTACCTCGGTGCTTTGATCGACAATTCACGTAGCTGTGAGAATGAGATTCGACGGCGCATTCAACAGGCACGTGTGGCCATGACAAAGCTTACTAAAATAGGGACATCACTGAAGCTACCAGAAAGGTCACTGGTTCAGTCTCTTCTGTTCTCCATATCTTTGTATGCCTCGGAAACTTGGACTGTTAAAAAGGCAGATCGAGCTCGCATAGATGCTTTTGAAATGTGGACGTGGAGGAGAATGCTGAGAATTCCTTATACCGCTCATCGAACTAATGTTTCCATACTGGATGAGCTCGGTAATCCAAAGAGACTATCCTCCATTGTGTCGATGAGAATGCTTACATTCTTCGGACATATTCACAGAAGCGATAATATGGAGAAACTTGTAGTTCAGGGTCACGCCCGGAGTGGGCGGCGCCGTGGGCGTTCCCCTACACGCTGGGTGAATACGACGAAACAGTTGCTAGATATGAGTATCAAGAGCGCCACTGAACTGACAGTAAATCGCGAACGATGGCGAGCTACAGTTCTCAAAACTATTGATAATATTCGTGTCGGCAATACTCTAGCTCCGACTTAATGCATTTTACGAGTTCACAACATGTTTGTTAAGACATTGTGACTATGATGATGATAGTTAAAGAACAAAAACAGAATGCTATCGCAAGGATAATCACATACTTTAGTTTACTATTTTTACTTTCCGCATGCTATGCTGATGCTAACATCAAAAGATTCTGCCTACAATTTTTACAACATTTTTTTTTCTATACAAAAGCGAACATACAATTTGGTAAACAAGAATGCCGGAGAATATGCGTTAATGTCCTGTCTTCTATTGTTAAAAAGAGAAATATTAAATATGCATTATTAAATAGCGAAACCAAACGCAGTCAATCCTACATCCCCATTCACTGTCCATTTTAGGCTCAAAAATACTTCCTAAGTACTAAATGATAAACTCCAGAAATAAACGTTTTGACTCATCATAGGCATAGTAAGCTAATACTAGCTGACCGTAAAAATTGTTCCTAAATTCCTGAGGGCTTCTCAACGTGTTATTATTTAGGACATCTTTTTTTATAAGTTTGTCACCACTGCACGATTTTTAAAACCTACCGTTTTTTCATCTCCATCGTAATACGGTGTTAAATTTTCATTTTTTTTGCTATGCTCCGCCAATTCACCAGTTTTCAAAAATACTTAATCTACTTATCTAATTACTATTGTTGCATTCTGTTAATATTTGTACAATGCACTGCACATATTGACATTTTTAATGACTATTATCGCACCAACTACGAGCAATATACGAACCTAATTAAAACAGTCCTCCATGGCTGTGTGCACATTTATCCGTTTTTTGTTTTAGTTCAGTGATATTAGGAAATTCTATTCCGTTTATACCCACTATATTTTTGACGATGATACAGCCATTCTCGCAGATAGTTCTGAGGGCCTTCAAAGAAGCTTCAGTAGGTCATCAGATGGGACTACAAATAAATAAACATAAGAGGTAGACGATGCTGATCAGTAGAAATCAAAATCAGCTATTAGATATACAGGGTGAGTCAAGCTCAACGCCTCGGACTCTTGTGACCAAACGATACCATTTTTCAAAAAATCGACTTTGCAGGTGTATGTAGGTCGAGTTGGGCTACATTTTAAAAATAATGACTGTTATACAGGGTGTCTAATAAAAGCGTGACATATCAAAGTTATGTTTTTTTATATAGAACATCCTGTATATTATTGCATATTTAGATTCCTGGGTGCATTTTAGTGTGACTTCATGTATCACACATGGGACTTTAAGTGAACCGTTTAGGTGCAAATCACAATTTTGGGTATAGGTAGATGTCAGAAAAAAATTGAATATCGCAGCTATTATACATCATAGAGTGCTGTGACTTTTCCGTGTTATTAAGCATGAAATGTGTCAGCTTACGTTAGACGGTCGAGTTCGAATTACATTTGTACTTGGAGAAATCGGTAGATCAATTAAGGAAACTTCAATCAAAGGTAACTTGATTTTTTCAAATGGGAATGTATAATTTTTTTTATACGATCTAATGTGCAATTTGATAGGCTTTCTAATTGTATCAGGTTTTGAATATCAATCTATGGTGGTTTTTATTAAATTTCGAGATTTCAATGAAATCAGTGTTTTTAAATTTCCCTACCTATAAATAAACTAGCAGGCCATGAAATATAAACAAAATCGTATTCAGATGGAAGAAAATAACTAACTTAGCCAAAAGATCCAGCAGGACTAGAGTAAAAGAACAAGTTTATAAAAATTCCCCACAACAAATCAACTCTAACCAGAAACAACAGCGGTAACATGCCTAAGGTTAAAGAGAAGCTGGAGTACGACAGAAATGGATAATTTTTACATCCTACTAGCGACTGCAATGTACTAGAGATTAAAAATTTCCAAAATCACTAAACACTTTGAAATGAAAGCAAAACTTTCAGCGATCGTTGACATCAGTCTAATATCTTCAGAATGCAATTTCACATTCAATGGTATAAAACAGTAGTCATTTCCGTCAAAGTCAAAAGTAATGATACCTCTCACTGTCGTCCTTTAAATTTTTCATATCTATTAGCAAGATCGCAAAAAAGGAATACTGACAAATCATATTTTAATTTTCTGCCAGGTAAATTATGTTTAATAATTTGAGCAGATTTTTAATTTATTTTTCATTTTTGGCGATCTTGCTTATAGGTAAGTATTGAGGAATTTGCAGAACTCCAGTCAGAGGTATCGGTTACTATTTTTTTAAATCATGAAATGTTAAATTTTATTCTGAAGCTATTAAACTGCCAGCAACATTACGTGGTAGATTTCCTTTCATTTCAAAATTCACAATGGTTTTGTGAATCGTCAATCTTTAGAATATTGTAGTAGCCGGTATGCTGTGAAAAATACCCATTTCTGTCATACTCCAGCTGCTTTTTGACGTTAGATGTGTTATGTCTGCTATTTCTGGTTAGAATTGATTTGTTGTAAGTCACTTTTACAATGTTGTCCCTTTACTCTAGTTCGTCCGTAACTATCTGCTAAGTTAGTTGTTTTGTTCCATCTGAACAGTTTTTTGTTTATATTTCATGGCCTGCTAAGTTGCTTATAGGTAGGAAAAGTGAAAAACACCGATTTTACTGAAAATTTGAAATTGAATCAAAACTACCAGAGATTGATATTTACAACCGCATATCGTTAGAAAGCTTATCAAATTGCACAATCGATCGTATGAAAAAAATTATGCATTCCCATTTGAAAAAATCAAGTTACCTTTGATTGAAGTTTCCTTAATTGATCTACCGATTTCTCCAAGTACAAATGTAACTCGAACCCGACCGTCTAACGTAAGCTGACACATTTCATGCTTAGTAACACGGAAAAGTCACAGCACTCTAAGATTTATAATAGCTGCGATATTCAATTTTTTTCTGACATCTACCTATACCCAAAATTGTGATTTGCACCTAAACGGTTCGCTTAAAGTCCCATGTGTGATACATAAAGTCACACTAAAATGCACCCGGAAAACTAAATATGTAATAATATACAGGGTATTCCATTTAAAAAAACATAACTTTGATATGTCACACTTTTATTAGACACCCTGTATAAAAGTCATTATTTTTAAAATGTAGTGAAACTCGACCTACATACACTCGCAAAGTCTATTTTTCGAAAAGTGGTATCGTTTGGTCACAAGACTCCGAGGCGTTGAGCTTGACTCACCCTGTATAAAAGCTCAAGGGACGTCTGTATCAAGGGTTTAGAAATTTAAATATTTTACTATTTAAATAAGATATACTTTCATCAAATGATATGTTTTCCCGGGCTGCTGTATGGAGTCAAAGCGTGGACGATGAAGATTAATACAATGAACAAAGTGGAGGATTTTGAGATCTGGGTGTACCGCTGAATGTTGAGAATACCTTGGACAGGCCGCGTTACAAATATCGAAGTTTTGCGTCGAATTCTCATTATTCAGTTTCGCTGAATCAGTCTGATAGATTCAGGGATACTGAATCTGTGAACATGAGAACGCATTTTCATTAAAACTGATAAGTGGGTTTGTACTTTGAAAGTGAAAGCCACTCCTACTTTTCATTCATTTTGGCTGAATCAGTATTATAAATTGAATACAAATGTCATTTTCATTAATGCTGAATCAGTTAAAAATGATTCTCCACTACTCTAGTCAGGAGAGCACAAGATAGAGAAGCATTTGCCAAAATGTTGCCGATCTTTATTGAATGGAGTAGGTGTCTTAAGAAGAAAAACATAAAATGCATCAAGTCAAATCGTTTGACCAAAAAGTATAACACAAAAAAAATTAAAAATTCTTAATTTGCTTATCATTATATTCTGAATTTGATGAGAATGACCCATAAACGTATCTGCTTTATCGAGACCCCTAAACCTGCTGCTATTCAGGCCTCTTGAAATAGTTAAAATAAGTACATACCTAGATATGGAAGGTGCTGCAGTCACTTGACATTAATAAGGCGAATGGGCCCGACATGATCCCTCCATTGTTGTCAAGAAGTGCGCACTTGAGCTCGCTCCCATATTTACCCGCTTCTTTCGGATGTCTTACGATTCCGGCATTTTCCCAGAAGACTGGAAAACAGCTTGCATCCAGCTGGTGCCAAAAAAAGGATCCAAAACTAATCCGACCAAATACAGACCTATAGCTTTGCTTTCTGTAATCAGTAAAGTGATGGAGAGATGCGTCAACCAAGAGCTCATTAAATACCTAGAGCTCCATCACTTAATCAACGACAGACAATATGGATTCCGACACCAAAGATCAATTGGAGATCTCCTGGCTTACATCACACATGTGTGGAGCAAACTCATCTAGTCATTTGGCGAGGCTCACGTCGTTGCTCTCGATATTTCAAAGGCATTCAATCAACTGCGGCATGCAGCTCTCCTAAACAAGCTCCCGTCTTATGAGGTCCCTGTTAAGCTCTGTGGTTGGCTCGCAGACTTCCTCTCAGGTCGGAAAATCTCTGTCGTGGTAGACGGCTTTTCCTCTTCTTTCCATAGCATCAATCCCCGGGTGCCGCAGGGATCGGTATTGGCTCCGACATTGTTTCTGCTTCATATTAATGATCTACTCTCTAGCACTACAAACCCAATCCACAATTTTGCGGATGACAGTACGCCGCATCCAGGCATCATGAGCAATAGACCGATCTCTGTGGTCGACCTGAACGCAGAAGACTGGCAGTGGCAGCTTCACTTTCAAAGGATCTCGATACCATTACCGCTTGGGGGCTTAAGAATATGGTTAAATTTAATGCCTTCAAGACCCAGTATTGTACGCTATCAAACAAGAAGTGCCCAAGCCAACACCAGGTTCTAATGAACAACCAGGCTCTGCCAAGGAGTCACTCATTCAAGCTGTTAGGAGTTAACATTACAGAAAATCTGATCTGGCACGAACACGTCGCGTCAATTGCAACAGCAGCTGGTAAAAAGCTTGGCCACCTATTTAGAGCCAGGAAGTATTTCTCACCATGTAACCTCCTCACGCATATAAAGCCCAGGTAAGACCTTGCCTGGAGTATTGCTCTCATGTCTGGGGAGCAGCTGCCCCTACTACCCCGTCTATACTAGATGCCGTCCAGAGAAGGGCAATTCGACTAATTGGCGATCCTTAACGCGCCACCTTCAGTCACTTTCTCACCGGCGTGTTGTTGGTGACCTCTCACTCTTCTACCGATATTCCAACGGAATCTGCTCCTCTGAGCTATCCTTTATCGTTCCGCCGCTCACTGCTCTTATCAGATGTACCCGTGCGACCGCTGCATCTCATCCTAAGCCGGTCGTTCTTCATACATCAAGAACTGAGCGGTACAACCGCATATTTATTCCCAGGGTGTCCAAGGCTTGGAATGGACTGCCAGAAGATGTATTTATTGGGCCTGCGGGTATTGGCCCATTCAAATCTCGCGTTAACAAACTTCCCCTAACATAACCCTTTCACAGCAGCGGCGGTACTCTGGTATCTAGGCTCTGCCTGCGCGGTCTGCGCAGTTATAAAAAAAAATACAATTATTATTCTCATTTTAATAGAACCAGATAATCTGTATCTATATTTATTTGTTAATATAAAACGTAACTTATTCACCCATATTAAGAGATACGTTCTGCAAAAAATAATCTACAACTTTATAGCAAGCATCTCGGTGTCAATATCCTAATGTCATTGTGCTATACTTGTCGTTAAAAAGTGTACAACATTAAGCGCGTGTTTACACATCCAATAGATCCACCGAATATATCTGTTTGCCACAGCGTACAGTGTATTCGTTATCTTGTTAACAATTTATACATACATATATATATCAGCTGGTGTAATAGTTTGTTAATGAAAATGCGCTTGTAAATCGTTCGACGGCCATTGTTTTTCTTTAATTTAAGAGATAGTTTTATTGAGTGGACATCCCAGTGATGTCGCGTGAGCCGAGATCAGAAGATAATCTGGTTTTGAAGCGTCGTCCGCGAGGCGCTAGTGCATGGACATGTTCAAGCCGGCCAAATTGTTCCAACATCATTTGCAGGTATTTTTTTTAAATTTAACTCCCAATTGATTTGCTATCTGTAAAACTAGTCACAATGAGCAAATAGTTTGTTGCACTAACACTAACATGTAGGGAACAGTTCAGTAACTATTTCCTCTTACATCTTTGCACATACACAAAGCTTAGCACTGGGAACTACACACTGAATGAATGAATAAGGACCAGAGGCTATCCAGCACGGAATGTGGCTGGTGCACAGGCCACACGATGGGCCCTTTTGCGCCTCTATCCGCGCTAGTTCCTAAGACCTGCCCTTTTGGCAAAGGCAAGTACATTCTTAGGTCCTATCCGTTTTATCTCTAGTGGTTCCAAGGTTCTTGAGCCCAGCATAGTCTGCCTGTGATAACCCAGGGTTTCACAGCGACACAAGATGTGTGCCGAGGATTCTTCCTCTTCACCACACCACGTGCACGTTGGGTCGTTGACCACCCTCATCACAAACAAGTGACGCCTGAAGGTGTTGTGACCCGTTAATAAGCCTACTAGCAATCTCAGTTACTTCTATCCAGAGAGAGGCAAAATCGTCCTATTCTCTCTGCAGGCCCTGCTAATAGCTCCCGAGCCTGACGGAGATGACCAGAGATGTTGTTCCATCTCAGAGAGTGTTGATTCTGTATCCACTCTCCAGTTGTTTTCCTAATCAAGTTTGCAGACAGTCCTAAGGCTGGTTCCGGGCCCACAAAACTGTTTCCGGATCCCATCCTGGCCAGATGATCAGCCATTTCATTACCCTTTACCCCAGCGTGCCCAGGTACCCGCATCAGTGATACCTTGTGTTTAGCTGAGATGTCGTCAAGAGCCCTCCTGCACTCCAGGACCAGTCCTGACGTTATTTTCCAAGCACTCAGTGCTTTGATGGCTGCCTGACTGTCAGAGCAGATAGTAATCCGCCTCCTAGATCCGTCAATTTCCCGAATACGATTTACACAGGCAAGTATCGCATAGACCTCAGCCTGGAATACTGTGGTGTGCCCCCCAAGAGGGAATGAAAGTCTTGTATGGGGTCCGTAGACTCCCGAGCCCGAGCCCTCTCTAGCGAGTGAACCGTCTGTGTACCAGACCTGTCCTCCTCCTTCGATGAGCTGTCTTTCCCTAGACTCCCACTCTTCCCTTGACGGAAACACCACCGTAAATTTGCGATTGAAGCGATGCGTAGGAGAAACTGTATCGCTCCTCGCCAACAAGATAGGACAATCCTGAACTACACACTACACATTCACTCAAATCTTTCTGGAAGATCACTTGGGATGTGTCTCTTTAACCTGCGGCTGCCCTGATGCTGCATAAGGTGTCTGGCTAATGGGTTGGGATGCTCTTGAAGACGAGTTCTGTACCTCTCGGCGATATTTGACACTTCTTCTTTCACTGATGGTATCTGCAAGTCGCGCCTGATAAATTCATTTGGAACATACCATAGAGCTTTGGTTAGGTGTCGTAAAGTTTTGGCTTGGAACCTCTCCAGTATTTCGATATTAGAATTCGAGGCCGATCCCCATAGTTGTATACCATAACACCAAATTGGTTTTATTATGGCCTTACATATCAAGACTTTGTTGCTCAGCGATAGAGAGGATCTGTGACCTATCAACCAGGTATGAATGAGATTTGATTCGTCTGACTTGCATCCATATTATGGGTCCGAAATAATTTTACTCGTAGCACCGAATAGCGATTCCCTTTTCGGTACGTTGTACACACAGAAAAATCTGTCGTTTTGTCAAAGACTTAAGCTTGGATTCAATGGGACGTTACACTCAGTATTCCTCAAATACAGCGACGTTTTCTCCAATGGGAAGTGTATAGTTGGTAACGAATTATATCGTATTGTCGATTCAGCTACAAGATGTCATTGGATTCCAATGAATGATTCAATCGCAGCCTGTCGTTGAATCGAATCTGTGTTTGGTAATTGATTCTAAACTACTTTTTTTCCTTGGACCAACAGATTTTATTGCGAGGACAGCTGATTGATTCGATTGGATGTTTAATGGTGTGATTTTGTGTGAAGTTATAAAAAGCGTGACATAAGAATTAGACATAAGCCTGCACCAGTTGTTGCATTATTACCTGAAATATAACTGTCTGACTAATATAAATACCTACATTCTAATGTGGGAGTTAGTTCTCCTAAGTCCCAATTTTTCAGTAGGTCCTCCATTTAATATATAACTGGACACATTTAAATCACACAATTGCTGATGCAATACGCAAAACCACGAGATGACACAACACGGCTAACACCGAAACGACACAACGAAACAACTTCGTCCATGTTGACGAGTTCGCAGCGATAGTAGCACTGAGATCATCCCCCTGTTCTTTATTCTTACCTCCATTCAATCAGGACATCAGTCCCGTCGAATACTGATTATAGTTCAGCGAACGACAAGGACTATTGAAACAAAATTCATTTTTAGCAGATGAATTATCACGAACCGTTGTTGTAATAATAATTTTTGTACATTGAATAGATTGTATGCTTTGCTTAAATGAAACATAGGGTAAATTTCGAAAACAAAAGGATGTTTTGATTGCATTATATGTCAATAATGGTATTAGAAGGATTATACATATCGTTATAACGAATATAAAATTATTTTGAATTTATTGGCGTACCTGTGATTACTTCGAATATAAGGATTGAACTCTTTCAATGGCATGGATTTGAAACAACTGTAAATATATTTAAAGTGATGGAAAAACATCCAAATACTAACAATTAATTGGAAACACAACAGTATTTTTTTCTGTGTATTGTATACAGACCAGTGCAACATTTTAAATGTCATAACCTTTTACGTTTACGTATTTGATTTTTCTCATCAGTTTCTAATTCAATTCAAAACAATTCAATATTTGCAGATTTATCACACGAGGTTAATCGAGAGGTTGTTTCATTATATTAATTTCAAAAGATTTTTTTGGGTAACTTAGTGAGCCAGTCCTACGATAAGAACATCCATCTTTCAAAATCAGCATATACTTTCTGTTTTTTGTTTCATGCTATTTTATGGGTGTTTTCAGAATTTCAGATTATCTCAATATCAAAGTTTGGAAAAGATATCTTTCATATCGTATTATTAAAGCTATAATGTTATTTATAAGGTAAATACCATATACAGGGTGGTCCTATAAGCGCGCGGTGCTATCTAGCGGCCATACCATTTAAATTAGACGAAAATGTTTCAAATAAAAAACGTTTCTTTTCAAATGCTCTACATTTAGAAAATAATTTCAAAGATGGCGGACTTCCGTATATACCGGAAGTATGTATCAACTTCTTTATTTTAAATGGAATACCCTGTATATTATTACGTTTCTGAATTCAGCATTTGTTGTTGACCATTGTTTATGTCTACGAAGCCTATTTTCGGAGTTATTCAGCAATTTTTACAAAATTTGACGTTTGTAGTACTTTACGAGACACGTTAATATCTCGGAAACTAAACGCGACAGAAAGATGCGGTTTTCGGTTTTGAAACAAGCAAGGAACGTACTTGTGTTTCGCAAAGATCGTTGTTTCAAAAGAACATTAAATCAATAGACTAGCAATTTTCAAATTTGAGAAGTTAAAAACGTTTAAAACTTTTTTTCAAATGGGATGGTATGATAAGTTTCACATCGGTGGATGCGAAATTGAATTCTCTTTCACTTTTATCTAGGTACATATGGTTCTATCTTTGATGGCTTTTAAGATATTTAAGGTTTTGTAATTATTGCGTAGGAATTGGAAAAATCGTAGGTGGCGTGGCTCGCAGACGAAACAATTGGCAGGAAACCTTTCATCCAAAGTGTTTCGACCTCTAATACTAAAATGTGCTTTTGCTCCATCTAACTGTAACCACATTATTCTTAAAAACCCCAGTGGTGAATTTTTCAACAGGTTTTCCAAATTTTCATTTAGAAAGTGTTGGAAAACATTAGTTTATTATGCGGTTTCCAATAATACCACCCCAAACGCGTAGACTCTATGCTGGTTGTTAACAAACTTCTCAAAATTTTTAATGTACGGTGCGAGCAGGTACATATTTCGGATGGTTCTCGGACTATCCCAGAACCGTCCGAGACAACGCAGAACAAGGATTCACAGTTGGCAAATGGTTTGCATTAGAGGGACCAGAACAAAACTAATGATTAGTTTTTGTGATATCAATACTATAAAATGTACATACATTATCTCACTTTTTAAACCTTTTGTGATTATAATACTTCCTCCGCCCGCTGACGTGGGAAGTAACGTGGTTCAATTATTTGACAGATAACACGTTGGTTATTTGCTTCTGTCTTAAGAGTGAACGACACTTATCATCAATGCATGAGGACTAAGAAATCTTTTGTATGATGTACAGTATCTACAGTGACGTCAAAATATATTTTTTCTGTTTGGTATTGCGTACCACTGCGGATGTTTTCTTAGGAGTTAATCTTTGTAGTGTTTGTAGTGAAACTAAACATTGAGGGAGGGTACTGGCGCTATATACGCAGAATTGCAATGAAGTATTTTTTGTTTGATGTACGTAAATCGAATTAAACATGTATGTATGTCGTCAAAACAGATTATGTGTTTAAGACTTAGGCGAACCAGTTTAAGGAGTCCAAAGATAGCTTACCATTAAGATTAGTGTATTTCCTTTCTAAAGAGTAGTACGTTTCGATACGCGACATGAGAGTGCTACGACCTAGGATTTTCAACCAAAGTGCGACGTATACTGTTCAGGTTAGAATAATTGTGCCTATTATCTTTTAAATATTGTTATTAAGCTCAGATCTATATACAGGGTTATTCACGTTATTCGACACGGAGCATTATGGCTACAGTATTTGATAAAAAAGAAAATAATAATTTCGGATGGATAGAGACCCATAAAGGCTACATTTTAGTCTTGTCCCTTTAGTCTAGTTCGTGTGTATTTTTCAGCTATGTTAGTTGTTTTCTTCTACCTGAACAGGTTTTTGTTTATATTTCATAGCCTGCTACGTTGCTTATAGGTAGGAAAATTGAAAAACACCGATTTGTTTGGAAATCTTAAATTAAATGAAAACTACCAGAGATTGATATTCACTACCTTATATCATTTGAAAGGGTATCAAATTCTACGTTTAACCGTATAAAAAAAATTAGGCATTGCCATTTGAAAAGATCAAGTTATTGCTAATCGAAGTTTCCTTAATTAATCGACCGATTTCTCCAAGCATAAACGTAATTTAAATTTGACAGTCTCATCAAAGCTGACGCATTTTATGCTTAGTAATACGGCAAAGTCATAGCCTTCCAAATTTTATAATCTCTGCTATATTCAATTTTTTCCTGATATCTACTTATACCGAAAATGGTAATTTACACCTAAACGGTTCGCTGTAAGTCCCATGTATGATACATAAAGTCAAACTAGAATTCATCAAGGAATCATAATATGCAATAATATACGGGGTGTTCCATTTAAAAAACATAACTTTGATACATTTCGTGTTTTTGGGACACCCTGTATAACATGAAAATATTTTTAAAATGTAGTATTTATGGGTCTCTATCCACCCGCAATTATTATTTTCTTTTTTATCAAATACTTTAGCCATAATGTTCCGTGTCGAATAACGTGAATAACCCTGTATATGGATTTTTTCTTTCGAAAGATGTAGGATTACTATAATCAGTTATCAGAGGATTCACTCAAATTGTTGTAACCAATATTAAGATTAGTGTTATATTTTTCCAATCAGTATGGTTTGATGCGGTTCCTAACAATGTTGTGGTTTATGGCCTAGGATTTCCAACTAAGTTGCAGCGTAATCCATAATTCTATAGCCAAATTATCTAAAAAATAGACTTTATCCAAACCTTCTGTGTAATAGACACATCATAAATATTTGAAAATGTATGTACAAATTGTAATATCCGATATTACTAAATAGATAGATATACACACGCACATTTACGTATCATTGTTATTATTATTAGGTTTAAAGTACAGGCTTTAGGTTTAAATGTAGATAGAATATTTAGTTTAGACTAAGGCTTCCTAAACATTGCTTTGTCATACTCCTTTTCCTCGGTGACAGTTTTTCTTCAAGCACAGAACTGTAATCTAATTGCTAAAGAACAAAAACCATGAGTATCAAGAGCGCCACTGAACTGACAGTAAATCGCGAACGATGGCGAGCTACAGTTCTCAAAACTATTGATAATATTCGTGTCGGCAGTACTCTAGCTCCGACTTAATGCATTTTACGAGTTCACAACATGTCTGTTAAGACATTGTGACTATGATGATGGTAATAGCTGCAAATGGCTGTATTTATTTGTGACAGAAGTGAGGCCACGTTTTTTTTTATAAATGAGCAGACCGCACAGGCAGAGCCTAAATACCAGAGTACCGCAGCTGTTGTGAAAGGGTTATGTTAGGGGAAGTTTGTTAACGCGAGATTTGAATGGGCCAATACCCGCAGGCCCAATAAATACATCTTCTGTCAGTCCATTCCAAGCCTTGGACATCCTAGGAATAAATGTACGGTTATACTGCTCAGTTCTTGATGTATGAAGAACGACCGTCTTAGGATGAGATGCAGCGGTCGCACGGGTACATCTGATAGGAGCAGTGAGCGGCGGAACGATAGAGGATAGCTCAGAGGAGCAGATTCCGTTGGAATATCGGTAGAAGAGTGAGAGGTCACCAACAACGCGCCGGTGAGAAAGTGACTGAAGGTGGCGCGTTAAGGCCGGATCGCCAGTTAGTCGAATTGCCCTTCTCTGGACGGCATCTAGTATAGACAGGGTAGTAGGGGCAGCAGCTCCCCAGACATGGGAGTAATACTCCAGGCAAGGTCTTATCTGGGCTTTATATAGCGTGAGGAGGTTACATGGTGAGAAATACTTTCTGGCTCTAAATAGGTACCCAAGCTTTTTACCAGCAGCTGTTGCAATTGACGCGACGTGTTCGTGCCAGACCAGATTTTCTGTAATGTTGACTCCTAACAGCTTGAATGAGTGACTCCTTGGCAGAGCCTGGTTGTTCATTAGAACCTGTTGTTGGCTTGGGCACTTCTTGTTTGATAGCGTACAATACTGGGTCTTGGAGGCATTAAGTTGTTAATATTGTGTAATTATTATGTATCTAAATCCTGCTGCTCATAGCTATTTACAGCACTCGCTTACGGCTCGTGCCGCAAACTTTAACTGTGTGAGTTATTAACTCTCATTGAACGATATACTATTGTTATCAGCCAGTACCCTTATACAAGGTGTGGCCTTTAAGGGTAGCCTTTGTACTTGTATAATGAATAGTAGTAATAATAATAAGAGGTGTGACTAGGTAGGTATACATAATTTTCGCCTTCGCGCCTCCTTCGAAACCCCTCACGTCCCCAGTTGGGAAACCAATGGTTTAGGAAGTCTGGGATTAATATAGAAAATTATCTGAGGATCATAAATAATAAGCTTTCCGTTAAGATCAGTTTATTCTATTTCTAAGTAGCAGTGTTTGTTAGTAAGATATATACGTTATGAGGGTGATACGTCATGGGATTATCAACCAAGGTGCAACGTATACCCTTCAGGTTAGAATAGCTATAACAATTATCTCTTAAATAATATTATTATGCTCAAATGTCGATTCGATTTCTAGGACAGATAACATGGAACTAGTATAAACAATTTTGTGAGGCTTCATTTAAATCAGCCAGCTGGATAGTGTCCAAACTATCCAAATACCTGGATAATTTAGGGCAAAGTTGCCTTTTAATTAAAATAGCATGAAATGTTGATGCTAACATCAGTGTTGTCAGATTTACCAATTTTACGCCATAATTTTGAATGGAATGCCCTATCTGAACACGTTTTTCTTTATTGAAAAACACCGACTGGATTTAAAATTTGAAATTAAATGAAAACCACCAGAGATTGATATTCATAACCTTACAGCACCAGAAAGGCTATCAAATTTTATATTTGATTGTATGAAAAAAATCAGGTATTCCCATTTGAAAAAAATCAAGTTCTTTGTCAATGAAGTTTGCTGAATTAATCGACCGATTTCATAAATGTATTTCAAAGTTGCTCGTCTAACCTAACCTGATAGATTTCATGCTTAGTACTATCGCAAAATCACAGCCTTCTAAATAGCATTGATTAACAATACGTTAATCAATGCTTCTAGGCTTCATAGTTTCTGCCATATTCATTTCTTTTTCTGTTACCTACTTATACCGATAATGGTGATTTGCACCTAAACGGTTCGCTTTAAGTCTCATATGTCACACTACAATTGACCAAGGAACCTGAATATGCAATAATATACAGGGAGTTCTATTTAAAAAAATACGACTTTGATACGTTTCGTGTTTTGGTTACATCGTGTATAAAATGAAAATATTTTTAAGATGTAGCCGTAATTGGTCCCTATCCTTCGAAAATTATCATGTTTTTTAATAGATACCTACTTTAGCCGTAATACAGGACACGAAGGTGTCGAATAACTTGAATCACCCGGTAAAAATAAGAAAGTGAAGACGTACGATGACCATAATTATCATATTGGGTCCACTTTTATTTACCATATTTATCAACCTTCTCCCTGACTGCCTGTCTCATTCAATTGGACTGCTTTTTGCAGATGATTATAATTTTTTTACAACAATAACTTCTCCCCAGGACTGTCTTTTGCTGCAGGAAGACATAAAGACCATAATTTGCTGGTTCAAAGTCAACAAAATGCTAGTAAACGTCAAAAAATGTAGTGTTATGACCTTTACACGGAAAACCAATGCAATTGAGCACATCCACAACATCAATGAGGTAGCTCTGGAACGAAATATTGAAATCAAAGACCGAGGAGTTATCTTTCAGAGGGATATGAGATTCAATTCCCATTACATCCAAATCGTAAACAATGCCTATAAATATTTGGGCTTTATCATTAGGAATAGTAAACCTTTTGCACTAGAAACAGTCATAAGGCTCATACACTAGTAAGACCACACCTAGAGTATGCTGCAGAAATTTAGATGCCCTCAGCAGTCACTCATATTGACCATATTGAAAAAGTACAAAAGAAATTCCTAAGATATCTCTATGCTAGGAAAAATAACTGTTATCCCCATATGGTCTCATATAAAAGCCAACTTACTAGCTTTGGCTTCAAGAGTCTATTAGCAAGAAGAGACAAACAGGCTGTGATATTTATTTTCCATCTGATCAATAGTACTAAATATAAGGACTGTGATCTAGTTAAATTTATAAACATCAATGTTCCTAAAATAAGCCTTAGGAATTTAAATTATGAAATGTTTAACATTGATAAATCGAGCGCCTCACCAATAAACAAAATGTTAAGAATATGCAATCAAATTTCTTCAACCACATCAATAGATATCTTTAACACAACTCTAAAAGAATTAAAATCAGTTTGAAGTAAATGATGCCGCTCATTTTTCTTAGTGTAGGTTTAATTTAGTAGTGCTGTCTTGTTCAAATTTGTGTGTTTTTTCTTTAACCATTACATGTAACTACCTTTTGGTGTTTGTAATGTAAACTATAAATAAATAAATAAATTAATTGTGCGTAAGTGATGCCCTCCGTACGAAATGGACCCGCCTCCGACCGCCGCCGCCTCCGCCGCCATCTTGGACACGTCGCCATCTTTGACGCCGTCCCCGACGCCATCTTTGTCCCCGTCTCCGGCGCCCGGCCGCAAGAGGGGCCGACACAGCGTGGCGGCCATCTCGGAAAACCACCGCCTCACCCTCCACATCCCGCCCCCCCACAAGGAGAGCGGGGGAGGGGGGTGGCGCGGATCTTTGACCGCCCTCCATCTGCCCACCTTCACGTTGACCTCGCCGGACGGCGGCGAGCACCAACGGTCGCCCTTCAAGTTCGGATTGGGCCTCAGGAGGCACTCCCATAACGTTAGTGCAGAGTGGTGTTTTGTGTGATAGGCGAAAAGATGGGTAGACAAAATAATATAGATATGACCAAACCAAAATAGTTTTTTGAGAAGTTGATTCGGAGTTCGTTTGGTGTTGCGTATATATTACCCTCCAGGAAGGGCTGATAAGGGGTTTCTAAACGGGCAATACTTTTACTGGAATATTTGGCTATATTCCTGGTAACTGTAGCCCGGCTATGACGACAACATTTTATTGCAGCATATGGCTCGGCAATATATATCCCGGCAATATTTTCTGCAATAGTATAGCCCAAAAATTTGTTCATAGACGGGCTATATAGTCGGGCAGCAATGGCTGACGCAGTGGCTTATATTGTTTTAAACAAAACATTAGATTCGACTTTACATGAAAAAAACAATACCTGTTACTACAAGACTGGCGATAACTCTACGATTTTTAGCAACTGGAGATGCATATATAATCGGTCCAAGCAAGAACTGAGTTGTAATTCTGAAGATACTATAGGGACTATATCATGCATTCAAAATCTTTTTTGTACGTCATCCCCGAAAACTCGCCCTTAACTTTTTGATTTCAAATCTAGCACCGATTTAAAATCTTATGGAAGCTTTGATGTTATACGCAAACTTATTCAATTCAATTCATTTGTATCAATGAGTTACAAAAATGTCTACCCCGTAAAATCATATAAATAAATTAAGAATTTATTTGACAGCTAATATTGTTGAAAAAAAAAACGAAAAAACAAAAACCAGGTGGGTTTTAGGGGTACTGAGTGACCTATCATGCCAAGCTTTCGAAAAAAATGTCTCTTCTATCTTTTTTTATTACGAAAATATTACGTCTCAAACAAATTCTTATTTTATTTATTTTATTCTTATGACTCCACGAAAAAAATGGTTTGTGTATGAAATCAAAGACACTACAAGATGTTAAATAAAATAATGACTTCATTTATGCAGGAAAAGCTGTGGGGTGCTATTTTAAAAAAGAAGTTGGGGGTAATTGTTAAGGGTTGAAGTATACAAAAAAGTTTTGAAAGCATGGTATGATAGACCCTATACTACTTTCAAAAATACCACTCAGTTTTTCTTTGAACTTTTTTTGTTACAATATGAAGTGTCAAGGAAATTCTAGGAATTTCCACTTTCCATAACTGGGCTCAGGGTGTACGTGTATTTCATTGATGAAATCAATGATCCTCTCATTGGTCCAAATATTAGCCATTTTCCTACCAAAATGTTCAATATCAACAATAAACAAACACCGAAATAGAGCAATATTGCTGATGTTTTCGGTAGCCAAGCGATCGTCCGGCCATGTGCCGGCAACACATAAAAATATATCGGCAATGCCGAATATATATGTGGCTATATGGCCAGGCGATACAAGAAATATTGCTCTGTCTGGCCGTTGTTGCCGAGAATATTGCCGGCTACACTATTGCAGCCACACATTGCAGCAAAAGTGTTGCCCGTTTAGAAGCCCCTTTATTAACAGACTGTTTTCCTGAAATTTGCATTATATCTTCAGGATTTATAGTAAATAAGGTTATGCGGTATAGTAAAATTATAAATATTATTTTGTTGTAAAATCTAACAAAGAAGCACTTCATAAAACACATTAACACAAACTACATTAACATATCCTCGAAGCTAAAAAGTAAACAGAATAACAGCGCCGGTACTCTGTAACGTAAAGCGATAGAAACGTGTTTCTATCACCATGACGACCATGACGATCGGGTAGTTTCGGGTGCTCATCACAAAGTGCTTACACATGGCCGACTCTACACTAGGCTGGAGCCTTAGATGTGGCAACGTCGCTTAGCTGTCAAATAGTGGGCCGGTTACCGAGGGCCGAACGGCGGGCATTCCGCGGAAAATTTAAAGAAAATTTAAATTGTTTTATAGTTTCAGAATAATTATTACATTTTATATGTATTAGAGTTCATCTCGGTTGATAAATGAAGAAAAATACTTTTTGAAAAAATAAGAATGGTGAAAAATGCCAGTAGTAACAGTACAAAAATGTACATGTATTTAGATTTAGAGATTTCCCTTCTGCTAGACGTTTCTTATTTCCATTAGATTTCCTCTTTTTAGTTTTGTCAGTCTGTATTTTGTCTTGAACTGTTTCAGTGTAATTATTAATAAAAATATTTGCTACATTAACAACATTAATTCAAGCAGAATTTCGTCAGGTTAGGGTTGATTACATGAAGAAATGTGTCCAAAACAATCTCATCTATATGTATATTGATGTATTCTTTTGTAATTTCCATTAAAACTGCTTTGTGCAATTGCCCAAAAATTTACTTTTATACCTATTGGCCTGAAATCAAAATTTTAACAATACCTATTGTGAATAAGGACTGTAATTTGAGCTGTATACTCTGATGGAAGGGTTACGCCTACCAACTATAAGCTGTATGTATTTAATATACCTATCAAATAATTTTGTCCTTCATATTCTATCTATAATTTTTGTAATGACAAGAACATTTTTACAGGCTGATATTTCATCAATTTGTAAAACAATGTACTTCTCGAGAATAATAAACCCTCTGCAACAGTTTTAGTGTAAGGCATATTTTCTGTCATATGCAATTTTTAAAGAACTGCAGAGTTTTGAGGAATATTTAGGATGGTGGTAAAATTGGCAACTTATTCTCTCTCACAAAATTGTAAACTTTCTTTGGCTGAACATAGAAATGGTTTTAACATTATATCAACAGAAAACCTATTTGAAAATAGTGTACCAAAATATTTTCTATTTGAGACCAACAAGATATTCTTAATGACAGTGGTAAAATCTAACTCAAATCACCAACAAATTATGATTTATTGATTTAAAGGAATGTTCATATTCATTGATACTAATACCACCTACATCTGATCTCTGGTTCATCGTAGTCAAACACTGCAACCCACAGCTGCAACCTGTTTCCTGCTGCCACTTCCATTATATGAACACAATTTACTTTGTAAATTTTCACTTAAGCTAGAAAAATTCACTATTAGGTCACTTTGAAGCCATTCTTGCTGCTCTTGATTCCCCTTTACTATCAAATCTTTTCGTAGGTGTGCCCAGATGTGTTCTATTAGAACTGTATTTTTCTGTGATATTTCGGAGGTCCAGAAAACATTGTACGTACCACATTGTGCTTGAAAATAGGTCTTATCGTTGGAAATGTTTGTAAATTATTGTCTTTATTCTTATAAATATAACCAGCCCTTACGAGGAATACATTTCACTCACTTCTGTTTATATCCTTTATTGGAAGCACAATTGCTAGTGCAACCTGGTACTACAGACTTTGCAGGCATCTTTTTATCTTTATAGTTTCGTTTGTGCAGGTAAATAATTAGAAACACATTAAAAATCACCTTCCAATCTTCTTTTTTACTCTGGAAGATTACACTAATGACTTAAAAACCAAAAATAAAAGTTCGGCCCGCTATTCAGTGTTGCCATATTTCAATGCTCCGGCCTAGTGAGTAGAGTCGGCTATGGCTTACAACGTTGACATATTTACGAAGACACCCGATCCCATAGTACATAGTGCATAGAAACACGTTTCTAACTTACAGAGTACCGGCGCAGAAGACGCAAAAAATTAGTGTTATTTATATTTCACATTATCTAAATAAGTTATCATATATGTTATATTGGCAACAATTTAAATGTAACACAATTGTGCTCGAAAAGTCTTTGAAAAATATTCAAAACAATATTGAGATGTTAAAAAATTGAGGAAGAGGAAAGGTAAAACAGTCCAGAGTATAAAATTTTTAAATCTAAATTTCTGTCGTGCCCCCAACTATTCTTCCATTTCTTAAATGTCAATCGAAGAAAAGTTAATTTCCCAAAAGCATGGAAATTTTGGTCTGCATCAATTTATTTGTCTTTGCCGGATATCTATATTTTGTATCTACCTATCTCTTTGTAGTAACAGAGTGACGCTAACAGATGAGTATCGATTCTCGAGGGAGGAAAGACTGAAGTGAGAGGATTTATAATTAATATTACTAATGTAATGAGACTGGTGACATGAAGTTGGAAGAGGATACGAGGATCGAAACTAAAGCTTGTGGTTTTTTGATTTATATAACCCAGTATAACCTCTGTTTGCCTGTATCAAAGCTATATAGTCACCCGTATAGACATCCTTTCTTGAGTTCATACAATGAATAACGAAAAATCGCATTCTTGCGACATCCACCTATGGTACAGCTTGCTGATTACAAGAATGATGCATTAGCAAATCATTCGTCAAAGGTACTAATCATTAATTTTCTTCATGTTTGTAAAAGTGTATGGTCATTTCAAATTTTGTCACGCGAAAATTTTTGTATGAGCTCAAGAACATCACTTTCTACCCTATTAGATATTTACCTAGTATTTTAAGAGAAGGGAACTTATTGACCGGAAATCCCAAATTGAAGGGAAAATCTGTGAGCTTTTTATTGTCGGTAGATCATTTTCAACACTTGATCATTTGATTGCATCAGAGTAGCTGAGGACGCCTGTACAGCAGCCTGCTTTCTGATTATAATCTTCCTCAGCAAATCTTGGCAAATTTCATTTATCATGGGATATGCAGAAGTATACATACCTACTTTCATATCGCGCGAGATCATTTTGTTCTTCTATATGTGCGGTCTCCTCTTAGAAGGTTGGCTATCATAACATGACGATTCTTGCTTTATAGATGCAGCTGCTCTATTCTATTGATGGGCAGTGATACCACTTTCTCCGCATTTCCTTTTCCTTGCATTTTTCCTTGTAGAATGTGGTATCTTTATCCACGGATAACGTCACCCATTTTTACAGTTGCTACTATCTCTGTCACTTTATTCATATGCCTTAATATTTCAACATGTGTGACTCTTTCCGACCAAGAAACCCTTGAGTATACGTATACCGGGTGTCCCAGAATTTCCTTAACACGTGATATTTTCGTAACGAAAAACGGTTCAAGCAAGAACTGAGTGGTACTTTTGAAGGTACTATAGGATCTACCATACCATGCATTCAAAACATTTTTTTTGTACGTCAACCCCTAAAACTCACCCCCAACTTTTTTTTTCAAATAGCACCCCATAGGTTTTCCTACATAAATCATATCCCCATTTTATTTAAAATCTTGTGGTACCGCTAATTTTATTTGCAAACTTATTTTTTTCGTAAAATCATAAGCATAAGGCAAATGAAATGATAATTTGTTTGACGCCTGATATTTTTGTAACAAAAACGGATAAAAAAGAAAAGTGGGTTTTTCAAGGGTAGTGAATGACCTATCATTCCTTGCTTATGAATCATTTTTTTCTTACTTAAACCACTGCAATCCACCCCTAGCTTGTTCTTTCAAATTTCAATCCACAATTTTGCCTGGAAAAATAAATTTTTTACTTGAATTTAATTATGGTAGTGCCTTATTTTTTATGCCCCTACTGCAATTTATCGTTAATTTTTTTCGTTTAATCCATGAAATCGTAAGCATAAATTAATTAAAACACATGTGTAGAAAATATTTATTATCATGAATCAACTAATAAAAAAACCGTCGTAACAGCTCCCTTGTACAAGCGGCCCTAATCATCTCCGTCGTAACAGTACGACAAACGCTACGGATGGCTGTCTTGAGGTCCTTTAAATTAGTTGGAGAATTTTGAAAAACAACCTCTTTGAGGTAACCCTACAAGAAATTTGAAAGAACAAGGTAGGGGTGAATTGCGGGGGTTTAAGTAAGAAAAAAATGATTTATAAGCAAGGAATGATAGGTCATTCACTACCCTTGAAAAACCCACTTACTTTTCTTTTTTATCCGTTTTGTTACAAAAATATCAGGCGTCAAACAAATTATCATTTCATTTGCCTTATGCTTATGATTTTACGGATAAAATAAGTTTGCATATAAAATTAGGGGTACCACAAGATTTTAAATAAAATGGGAATATCATTTATGTAGGAAAACCTATGGGGTGCTATTTGAAAAAAAAGTTGGGGTGAGTTTTAGGGGTTGACGTACAAAAAAAATGTTTTGAATGCATGGTATGATAGACCCTATAGTACCTTCAAAAGTACCACTCAGTTTTTGCTTGAACCGTTTTTCGTTACGAAAATATCACGTGTCAAGGAAATTCTGGGACACCCGGTATATACCCTATACATTTGAAGAGCCTCAAGTCTTTTCAGATCAACTTTGTTCGTTGTCCACGACTTCATTCTGTAGAGAAAGATTGCCAATCTGATCTTAAATTCGATGATCAGATCTCTAGAGTTATACTCTCCGCATGTTTGTGAATGCAGATCTAAGGTTGACCTATCCTAGATCTTATTTCTGGAGAGTGTCCTCCAGTCTCGTTCAGAATGGTACCCCGGTGTTTGTACTGTCGACTGCCTCATTGCAAAGATACAATATTCCCTGGACATTTGCTCTGCTGATGATCAAGAATTTTGTATTTTGATATAAAGTGTGAGACCTGCTTGTTTACAGCTATTCATTTCCATCATTATTCTTGCATAATTTTCTTTGAATAGAGGTTGAAAAGTATAGGACAGAGTACGCATCCCTGTCTTACTCCTCTTTTGATTCTTATCTCGTCTCCCTTTCGAAAAACAATACTTTGATTTATAATATAGGTTGCCATAAGATTTTCGTGTCTTACACGATCAAATGCTTTGTTGTAATGCAGAAAACAGACGAAAAGATCTTGGTTCACACCTATAGACACCTCTTGGAAATAACGGTTATATTAAACGCCATGTGTGAACTGATGTACATAGAAAAATCTCTTATACAAGAACTACTATGTGTTAAAACCTTAAGGACCTCGCCTGTTGAACTTTCTGCCAATGTTTCGGCAGCACTAGTAGCTAGCAGCTTCAGAGCTAAAAACTGCAACAATAATAGTGATAGAAGACTTACCGCTTAGTCTAGGAAAGTTTGCACTCCAACCAACTTCTATTAAAACTAACAGCACACTGAGTATTTTTTGGCAGTGAGATTCTATTGTACCATCAGTGTCCAATAAAAATCTTGAATAGTCTCCAAAATCAGATAATTTGCCATTAAATGAACCGTACAAAAATCAAATATGAAACATATGTTGAGGTTCCTCGATTTTAATTCGTTCAGTTTGAGTATGAATGAAACTTTGTTGATTTTTATTGAAAATTGTATAGTAAATGATGAGGATATTTTTGTTTGCTTGCATACAGAAGGTACGTTTTCGTACTTCAAAGTATTCGCATAACGAATGTAATTCCTTTTAATGTTTATTTGTCGCTGTTAAAGATCGCCTAGACTATGCTATAACACATGTGCCGGTTCTAAATTTACAATGTCAAAAATGTACTGTTTATAAACACCAGTTGATGCAGTTACTAAAGTTTGTATATTTGCGAACGTGTTAGACTGGTTGAAAATGCAAAATGTATGTTTTTCTTCACCACAAGGTAACATTTCAGATTATCTTAGTAAACTCGCGAATGAATTGCATGTCACGCCATATTAATTTCCTATAGAACAGTAGTTTTGTGAATATTTTCCTACATGTTAAATATTGTTTTGATACAGAATAATTCGATTAACATTGGTTAACCAGACTGGAACTTGTCTGGCACATAGTGTTGGTTTGGTATTAAACAGTTTAGATGCTTATAATTGTTTATCAGAGATTAATCTCAGTATTAAAATGTGTTACGTCATGGCCGACTCTACACTAGGCCGGAGCCTTAGATGTGGCAACGTGGCTTAGCTGTCAAATAGTGGTCCGGTTACCGTAAATTGTTTTATAGTTTCAGAATAATAATTGTTACATTTTATATGTATTAAGAGTTCATCTCGGTTGATAAATTAAGAAAAATACTTTTAAGAACTACTACTACTAATACCACTTACATCTGATGTCTGGTTCATCGTAGTCAAACACTACAAAATAAAAATAAACGCAACCTGTTGTCAGTTCCACTTCCACGTAAATGAACACTCAATTTACTTTGTAAATTTTCACTTGAGCTAGAAACATTCACTATTAGGTCACTTTGAAGCCATTCTAGCTGGTCTTGATTCACCTTCACTATCAAATCCTTTCATAGGTGTGCCCAGATGTGTTCTATTAGAACTGTATTTTTCTGGGATATTTCGGACGTCCAGAAAACATTTTGGATACCACATTGTGCTTTAAAATAGGACTTTTCCTTGGGAATGTTTGTAAACTATTCTCTTTATTCTTATAAATATAACCAGCCCTTAGGAGGAATACCCTTCACCCACTTCTGTTTATGTCCTTTATTGGAAGCACATTTGCTAGTGCAACCTGGTACTACAGACTTTGCAAGCATCTTTTTATCTTTATAGTTTCGTTTGTGCAGGTAAATAATTAGAAATACATTAAAAATCACCTTCCAATCTTCTTTTTCACTCTGGAAGGTTATGTTTGGTATGTCCTTTATTGGAAGCACAATTGCTAGTGGAACCTGGTGCTACACGCTTTGCAGGCATCTTTTTATCTTTATAGTTTCGTTTGTGCAGGTAAATAATTAGAAACACATTAAAAATCACCTTCCAATCTTCTTTTTCACTCTGGAAGGTTATGTTTGGTATGTCCTCTATTGGAAGCACATACATACACCAATGTTAGAAACGAAATTTTGTGCTACGACATACTTTTGACGTATCATCGGGAAAGGAAGCTAGCGCAAAGTTTCTTGAGCATGAGAAGCAGGTCCTTAGTATCTCATATAAATAATTTTCTTTGATATTTCATTACATCGGTTAGCCTGCTTCATTATTTCAATCACATCATAATCTCGGCAAATATTCTTCCAATTTCGATAAAAAAATTTAAGAAAATTAGAATCCAATGCGCCTGATATCTACGATCAATTATACATCATTATTTGATCATTTGTATTTTACTGTTTATCTACGTTACGAAAAATTGGTGATGGTTTAACTAATGTTGGAGAAATTATAATCACGTTACATCGGTGTTTCAACTTTATAGGCTTACCTAAAAACAAACACGAAAACCAAAAACTAGTATGTATTATTAAAATAATGGGGTTCTTGAACATACAATGAGTGGACAAGTTCGAGATGTGCAGTGGATATTTTTTTAATTCAGTCATATTCGTAAATCCTTTCAGTATTACATCGCATGTAAACATTGACTAAAACATCAAATGTTATTTGTTTTCCTGAAAATTACATTTCTTGAAACATAGCCTAGCCGCTTTATGTGATAGTATACGTAACATAATATGTTGGTATGCTAAGATACTCCTGCAAATTGTACTGTAGGCTCAAGCATGTATATTGTATATAGGTTAATATAATGGGCCTATACCGTGATCTCAAATTGATCAATTTATTTACTGCGGTATTATTTTATAGGGCCGTTTAATGTAAAAAATCAGTAGAAAACTTGATCCAAATGAGAATAACACTAAAAAGAATATTATACTGTAATTTGAAATAGCCGATATGACGTCACCTGTAGGGAACCAATGAGAAGCGTCCTTTCGTGGTCCGATGACTACGAGCGGATGCTATTGTTTTGTACCAGTGAGCTCTTATTGGTTCCCTACAGGTGACGTTACGACCTGGGCGGGAAGTGTATGGATCAAAAAATTCAATATTTAGAGCATTTTTTTTTCGGTTATAAATACGATAGAAAAATTTTGTAAAATTATTTATGGCATCTACGTGGTGTCAGGGTTCGTTTAAGCCAATAAACAAAAAATGTGGTATAGGCCCATTATAATTCAAGAATCTAACCTTTTTCTATTACATCAACTGTTTGAACCAATTTGCCAAATATGTACATGAGAGACTATTTATTCATCAGATTGTGTATTCGTTTTTGTGCTAGCTTTGTTACTAGTTAGCAGATCCCTTTTGTTACCATACTTTTGACGCACATCTTCCATCACAGTGTACCTATCGCCAGAAATCTTAGAAGCTTGCTGTTACCTTAGTTTGGTTTTTTAACATCGTGATTTTTGTGTTGATGAAATTAACAATTATTGATCCTTTAATGTAATTTTAAACTTTGTGTGTCTGTGGATGTTTTTACTTATTTAAGTACACGGTTACAGTTCTCTGAGAATAAAAAATATAGAGAAACCGAAAGCATTTGCATGCTTAAGGACCTAAAGCACAATCGTGGCTTTCAGAAATTATGACTACCTAAGAATTCGACGGCGCATTCAACAGGCACGGGTGGCCATGACAAAGCTTACTAAAATATGGCGTGACCATAACATCACTAAAGCTACCAAAATGCCACTGGTTCAGTCTCTTGTGTTCTCCATATTTTTGTATGCCTCGGAAACTTGGACTGTTAGAAAGGCAGATCGGGCTCGCATAGATGCTTTTGAAATGTGGACGTGGAGGAGAATGCTGGGAATTCCTTATACCGCCCATTGAACTAATCTTTCCATATTGGATGAGCTCGATATTCCAAAGAGACTATCCTCCATTGTGTCAATGAGAATGCTTACATTCTTCGGACATATTCACAGAAGCGATAATATTGAGAAACTTGTAGTTCAGGGTCACGCCCCGAGTGGGCGGCGCCGTGGCCGTTCCCCTACACGCTGGGTGGATACGACGAAACAGTTGCTAGATATGAGTATCAAGAGCGCCACTGAACTGACAGTAAATCGCGAACGATGGCGAGCTACAGTTCTCAAAACTGTTGATAATATTCGTGTCGGCAGTACTCTAGCTCCGACTTAATGCATTTTACGAGTTCACAACATGTCTGTTAAGACATTGTGACTATGGTGATGATGAAGAATTATCAATAACCTCATGTTACGATGCATCCTGGCAGATCCAGTTATTTTATTGTTATTCCCTTCTATGCAAAAGGGAGATAACATGAGTATCTTGAGGCAGTACTCTCAATTCTGAGAACCTATTGTCAGGCCGTAATCCAGATAGTAGTACAATGCTCTTGCATTTTAGAATACGAAAAACCAAGAGCTATCATAATCTTGATACATAGGATAGGGCCCAAGGTTCTATTTAGTATCATATCGCAAAGTGCACTACATACGAGCTTAGAGAAAGATATGAAATACTGTGAACATCTAGACGGAACATTTTTGTATTGTGCCTTTTTTGTTTTAGACGCTGCAGCGTACAGAGTCCATGGTGTCACTTTGCTACCGCTCAATCATAGGTTTCGTAAACGATGACAACTTACAAGGACTGCAATCATTTCTTGAAAATAAACAAGTGCAAGTCGATGATAAAGATGAAGTGAGTATTTTATTTTGAAGTTTATATTTATGTATAATTCGAGGATGTATTACAAAATACCGATACGTGCTATACTATACTTGTATGAATGACATATTTATTTTAAAATCTTCAACAACTATCCTTCACAGTATTCTCCATTCTATTCAATACACGTATTCCATAGCCTGACCCACTTGTCATAAAATACTGAAAAACCATTTTTTTAAAGTTTGATTAGTATATATACCCATCACAGCCTTGTTAAGTGTAAATTCTATTCAAATCGTCGACTTCTCAACTCTCTTTTGACTTCAGGGAGCCATTATTTTTTCAGGAGGGAAGAAAGACTGCCTAAAGGAACTTAGTAGTGGTAGTTGAGATGGTTTTGATAATGGCAACCTGTATGCACAGCTACACAAAGTTCATATTAGAAAACTGGTTACTGTCACGTTTCAAATTACTGTATAATACAAAAAAGTCTGGACTGTTCTTGCATAGTTTTGAATCATTCAATATTAAAGAAGCAAAAAAAATGTAGATTTAAAAAGGTATCTTTTATTTCTTGGCATATTATAAAAGATAGTCCCTTAAGTAAACTGTTGGTGTTGATCTTTTGTATTTTCTCTAATGCCTTTCGTTGTATTCTGGTATTGGGCCATATTTTGAGGTTAGAGTTCTCCGGCAAATAATCTTCGTCTCTGCCTTTATGAGTACACATTACATAACTTCTTATTTTGAGATGATATTATTCCATATACACGCTATTTGTCACTATTAAACAAATTCAGTTTCATACCAAAAATGAAAGAGGTTTGGATCGTTTCATACTATGCAAGAACAAGTCAAGTCCAGGACTTAGTCGATTTTTGCACAGTGTGAAGAACCAGATAACTAGTTCTGGATCCGCTTGGCCACCAGAGAGCGCGGGTTCTATATGCTGCTGCATATGAAAGCCGATATACGAGGACGCGCCGTGGAGTCCCACCAAGAAATCTACTGCTGTTCAGCAGCGATTTCCTTGGTTTGCCGTTACCTTCGGGTACCAGATGGCGCACCGGCAGAACCCTTCTGTCGCCTGCTACAACATGCTTCACATGTCTGGTAGACATGAAAGAATAGGGTACTTGCAGAGGTCGTGAAATCGCCTCGGGAGTATACATAGCGCAAAGAAAACCATATCAAGAAGCAGTAGGAAACAAAAAACATGATTTTACTGACGGCCAAAAAAAGATATTTGCAAAATAAAATAAGGATAAACAAGGGTTGACGTCACAGGTATCTTATCGATATCGACAATCGATACTGCTACAGCGCAGGTCAGTGAGATTCAACTGCGCATTCGACTAGAGATGATGTGAATTCTTTAACAATGCGACTCAATTCATTGATACTTAAACATATTTGAAACAGGCAATTAACCCACTAGCATTTTCGTTGCAATACATTTTTATATCTGATAGGTATCGCAGTTCATTCTGTTTGTGACCGAGATTCGCAACTAATCGAAGCCATCGTTTTATTTCGGCGCATCCCATTATGAATGAATCCAAAGATAGAATTTAATTCAAGCCCATCCCTACAAAGTGAATTAGTAATCTAACCTTACTTTTATTCTTTTGACTTTTGTACTTTTGTTGTGTACGTTGTGCACGTGTTTGAGTCTGAGAGTAAATTTTCATGGTTATAATCTTATGACTTATGACTGTGTTTTGTGGTTATAATAATCAATGTCAAAATGTTAGGTTAGCACTGACTATCGATATCGAATATCAATACTTTACATCCCATCACTATACGATATCACTGACGTCAGAGGTTGTTTGCGTGGCATTTTCCGGCATTTGAAATAATTTTTAAAATATCTCTCACAGCCGATTCCAAAAAACCAAACAAGTGATTTTGTCATGTTTACTAGGCTCTAAGGAACGCGTAAACGACATAATATTTTTTTCTGCAAGTACCCTATTGCTGCTCTCTATTTCTGTCAATCGACCTATGGCGCACTGATGATCGCTAATAAGCTGAAACAGCTGTCTGCGTACTGGTGGATTGACGGAGACGGAGGTATAGAGCAACCCTCGTATATCGGTTTTCTCATATAAAGCAGCATGTAGGACCCGCGCTCTCTGGTGGCCAAGCGGACGCGCCGTGGCGTCCCACCAAGAAATCTACTGCTATTCAGCAGCGATTCCCTTGGTTTGCCATTACCTTCGGGTACCAGATGGCGCACCGACAGAACCTTTCTGTCGCCTGCTATAAATGGCATACATTAATCTCATATAAAATACTTCATTTGGATACACAATAAACATCTGTTGTCATCATTTGCGTTTACTTTTCTGCGTCTATTATGAACAACCCAAGTTAACTATGCACTGGTCGTAATAAATTACGCTAAAGAATATAAGCCTCGAGAACTTGGACTCGGTAGTGCATATGTTTAAATTTCAAGACTAATTAGTAATCATTTTAATCTATTGTCTATATTAATTTTAACAAGTGAATACATTTGATGCACTACTATAGGGGCCCCAATAGAAGTGATAGGTTTTCTACTAGGGAGAAACATCATCCAGCTGTCAAAATATTCAGAAAGGTTTGACAATTCATCATGGATCGTTTCACGCTTGCCGATCGTTTGGAAATTATTAAAAAATACTACGGAAATTCTCGCTAAATTGTAAATATGCAACGCGCATTTCGTCGTGAACTCTGCCTTCATCATGGCTTCAGTGAGCAGGCAATTCGTCGCACCGTGGAAAAGTTTGGGCGTGAGTACAATCTATTGGATCTAAGGAAACCAACCCGAATGAGAACTGGTCGACGTGAAGAAAATATCGCCGCTGTAGCGGCCAGTGTTCACGACGATCCAAATCTGTCGTATCAACACCGAGCCGCGGAATTGGGCCTCGCCCCAAGAGACAACTCGGCGAATTTTGCGTTTGGATTTGGTACTCCACCCATATAAGATCGTGCTGACGCAACAATTGAAGCCGGACGACCATAGCCGACGCCGTGAGTTCGCAAATTGGGCGCTACAAATGTTGGACGAAGATCCTCATTTTGACCAAAAAATCATCTTCTCAGACGAAGCCAATTTTTACCTCAGTGGCTGTGTCAACAAGCAGAATTGTCGTTACTGGTCTATTAACAATCCACAAATGACCGAAGAAGTGGTCCAGTACCCGAAAAAATTGAATGTGTGGTGCGGAATGTGGCATGGCGACATCATCGGTCCTTATTTCTTTCGAAATGAGGAATGAAACACCATTACATCCAATGGGTTACGCTACCGAGCGATGTTGGAAGAATTTTTGTGGCCAGAGCTCGACAATATCGATATTACCGACATGCGGTTCCAACGGGATGGAGCCACGAGCCACACAAGCGACGCAACGCTCGAAGTTGATCGACAGCAGAGATTTGGCGACTGGATCATCACCAAGCGAGCGTTCACTGATTGGCCACCGCGATCGCGTGATTTGAACCCTCTCGATTATTTTCTGTGGGGATACGTCAAATCATTGGTCTACTCCAACAAACTATCCACTTTGGATGATCTCGAAGACAATATTCGAGTAGCCGTCAACGCCACAACCTCTTGAAGCACTGTCAGGGAGTCCGAGGCAGACATTTGAACGATGTTCTATTCCATACATAATGTCATGGATGTAGCTTGAAAATAAATCCAAAACCAATTTGATATGTCAAACCGTTGTTGTTTTATTTAATTTTTTTGCTATCGCTCTTATTGGGGCACCCTATATTTGCCAAACGTTATGCCAACTAATATTGATTATTGTGTAATACAATAGTCATCATTCATAAAATAATTATTGTCATCGTTTTTTTCAGAATGGAATCACCCCTCTTATGGTGGCCGCAGGAAAGGGGCGACCGTCGTTCGTCCGAGAACTTTTGGCCCATGGTGCAGATCCCAATGTAGAAGATAACGATGGATGGACAGCCTTACTCATTGCTGCCAAGGAAGGCCATACTGATATCGCGTTGCAACTGCTGGAACACAATGCCGAGATCGATCATCGCGATATGGTGAGTGGGATGCGGCTTTATTAAATAAATTTTATGGAGGGACTCTTCCGAAAAATAATATTTATTTTTTTAATGTTAGGGAAGTACATTTTTTTGCTAATATTAGTAGTGAGACAGATCCCCGAGACGCCAATGAAAACGATAATATTATCTTTTAGTCAGTGCTGACTTAGTGCCTTATTGCAGTGAAAAACACTGCCAAATTACAAAAAAATCGAATCAGTTTTTTATTGAGTTTAAAGGTCTGGTACTAAGAAGTGGACCATCCTGTGTATGACTGGAATGGTCTGTATGATGATAAAACTGAAGTGGTATGCTTTCACCTCAATAACAAGCAAGCTAGAACTGAACCTCAGGTATACTTCAATAACAACTTAGTGCGCTACAATCCTCACCCAAAATACTTGGGGATAACAATGGACCGAACATTATCATTTAGAAAACATCTAGAAAACACAGCAGCAAAGCTTAGCACCAGAAACAATATTATTCATAAATTGTGCGGTACCACTTGGGGGGCCAACGCAACCACCCTCAGAATATCTGCTCTCAGTCTTGTTTATTCTACTGCTGAATACTGCGCCCCAGTATGGTTAAACAGCCCTCATGCAAAAATGATTGACACCAAACTGAATGAGACAATGAGAATAATTAGTGGCTGTCTAAAAACTACCCCCCTACCGGGGCTGCCCGTTCTGTGCCATATCACTCCTCCTCATATCCGCAGACAGAATAAACTGGTGAAGGAATACAACAAAATACTATCCAATCCCCAACTTCCACTGCATACTGACCTAGATGATGCAGATCTTCGGAGGTTGAAGTCTAGAAATCCCCCATTACCATTTGCAGAACGGCTCTTGCGGGATGGCTTCCAAGTTGATGAGCACTGGAGGAGGAATTGGGAAGTCCAGAAGCCGGTACAGGCTCCACCCACTATGGACCCCACTTTAACCCTTTCAGGAATGGAATTGCCTCGCCATACATGGAAAACCCTTAATCGAGTTAGAACGTCGCATGGCATCTGTCGTGACTCGTTCTTTAAATGGGGGATATCCGAATCACCGTCCTGTGACTGTGGAGAGCCCCGGCAGACTGTTCAGCATATTGTCACCGAATGCCCGATTACCGCATATGCTGGACAACAGTCGGATTTCTTCGAAGCCTCGAAGTCTGTAGTTGACTGGATAAATGGTCTTAATTTTAAAATCTAAAAACTATATATTTTTGTTTGTTTTAAATTTAATATTTGTATTTTATTTTATTGTTTAAGACTTATTGCCAATTAATCCATGTAGCCATACGCTAAATAAATAAATCTGTATGATGATACTTTAAGAATTAGTAAGCTGCTTTGCGTATAGTGCCTATTATAGTGTGAACTCTCTAAGAAAGGTTAAAATATTTTATTGCCATTATTCGTATTGCTCTATCACTACATATAATAAACGGTTAATAATAAATTGGGAAAGCGGCAAATAAACGCAAAGGTGGACTCTTTTAACTTTATTCCAAGCTTTCGGAAACTTATGATTCCATGTTCAGGGCTACAATAAAAATATTTTGAGCATGAGTAACAATCTCAAAAAGGGGATGTTAAATACTTACAAAAGTTATTCAGATTGAAGCGTAATGATGTTGAATGGGAGAGTCTTCATAAAATTAGCACAATTTGTGTAAAACACAAAATCGTTGTAACAAAACATTAATACAAAGGACTTTAAACATTTAAATACACATTAAAATCAGATATCTGTAGTAAAATCGGTTAATTTCTTTCATGAATAAACCACGTGGAAATGTCGTTTTAAAGTGATTGGGTGCATTCAGCAGACCCAACAGTTGCGGAGCAGCTACCAAATTTTCTGCTGAACGCGTGCGCTACATAGCAGCTACCGCTCCAGCGGTCGCCATTTTTTGTAGCGATAGAAAAGTACGCTCACTTGGAGCGGAGCGGAATAAGTTATTTTTGACCTTGTGAAGTGTCATATGTTATGACACTTGTGTTATAGGTTATGCTGTCGTATTTAAAAGAAAAAGTCCACACTTTGATACAATGTGACCACTCATTTGATATTTCACTGACTGACAGTCCACACAAGCTATTTATCGTGATATCTCAGAGCGCACAAATAATGCTTTTCAGCAGAACGCTAACTGTGGTGGTAAATCTGACAATACTGCTGTTAGCGTTTTTGAATTCTGTATGTTCAAAAACCCCCAAGTATTGCATTTCACTTCTCCAGCTGTGCCCGTTTTGGAAATATTTAAGCGTTCCGGTACCGTTTACTGAAAAAGCGGTGTTGCCGTATCTCAGTAATTAATAGAAACAAACTTTTGAAATTGTGAGATCTTATTAAATTCGACATGCGCAATTCATTGCAATGAAAATAAGTACAGTAAAATAAATTAAAATCGGGGATATTTGTTTAAAAATTTGGAAAAATAATTTATAACTTGGCAACGTCGCAAACACGAAAAAAAATATTACAAGCCGAGGTAGGGTATTAGTAGATATTTCGATTTAAAATAAAAAATACAGGGTGTTATATTTAAAAAACAAAGTAAAATGACCTTCAAGTTGCTGTAATTTAAAATTCTGCCAAAAACACCCTGTAGATACAAATTGCTGGTAACATCCAAACTAATATCCACTTAATATTCAAGTAACTCGCTGTATAATATTATTAAGAAAAGTTAAAGGAATATATCAATTTGGACGTATTACTTGCGACCTTGCAAATCCGGAAATTGATAGAAAATAAATTATAACTTGGCAATGTCACAACCTATCCCAAAAATATTTTAGGATTAAATAGAGATCAATGATGGAAACTAAAAGAATTTGAAAAAAGTTATAGTTCCATATAAAAAAAATTAAGTTGGTCACTATCCTACTTTCCCGCAACACCCTGTATATTTTAAAATATTTTTAGAATATGCGTCTTTAGCAACCAAATACCTTTTGTATTTGACATCTTCTTCTATCAGGTATACTTTGCGGATATCGAAGCATTACCCACTAACTGGACACTCTGTATATATATTTTTATTTTGTCTAGAGTTTTTGTGTCATATAGTATAGTAGTATAGCCGTTTATTTAGCATACATCAGCTATTTACAGGAAAACAGTAAAATTAAAACTAAACCTATGATTATACATATATGATCACTCACAAATAGTTCATCAGTCTTTTTCTAAACACAATAACATTGGGAGAACATTTTATATTGTATAGAGGGAGTTTATTATATTCTTTCATCCCATTATCAAATACACTTCTTTTGGTTATTGTTAATTTGGTAGGTCTTATATCAACATGATGCATCTGTCGTGTGTTGTAGCTATGAACATTGCTTCGGTATTGTATATTCACATATAAATAATCTGGACTTAGACCATTAACAATTTTATAAATAAATGTAAGCGTCCGTAATTTAATATAATCCTCTACAGGCTTCCAATTTAATACTTGTTGCATATTGACTATATTAGTATATATCGTACAATGTGTCTATAGGGTGGCTGGACGGCGCTTATGTGGGCAACTTATAAAGGTCACACGGAGACCGCCTTACTCCTCATCGAAAGAGGAGCAGATGTTAATGCTCACGGAAACTACCACGTTTCCTCTTTGATATGGGCGGCTGGTCGAGGCAGAACGCAGATCGTGGATTCATTGCTAAGGCACGGCGCTAAGGTAAATATACTTTCTATTAATTTCTGAATTTAATTTGTACGCCGAACTAACTCAAGACGTCGTTGTGGGGCTGGATAGAATATACAGGGTGGGCCAATAGTGCGTGGACGGAGGATTGTGGGCTTACTAAAGAATATTTCAAAAATCTGTCACCTGATCATGATAGGGACACTTGAGGGCTATAACGTAAAAATATTTTCACTCAAATTTTGACATTTATACAGGGTGATTCATATCAAACTTACATTTTTTTTAATGGAACCCCCCATATATTATTGCATATTTGAATTCCTTGATTAATTCTAGTGTGATTTTACGTATTACACATGGAACTTTAAACCTACCGTTTGGGCGCAAATCACAATTTTTGGTATAAGTAGTTATCAGAAAAAAATTGAATATCGCAGCGATTATATAACTTAGAAGGCCGTGACTTTGCGGTACGACTAAGCATGAAATGCGTTACCTTGGGTCAGACGGCTAAATTTGAATTCTTTTTGCACTTGGAAACTTCAATTACAGATAACTTGATTTTTTCAAATGGGAATGCCTATTTTGGTTTAAAGAATCAAATGTAAAATGTAATTACCTTTCTAACGATATAGCATTCTCGATATCAATCTTTTTTTGGTTTTCATTTTATTTCAAATTTTCAGTCAAATCAGTGTTTTTCAATTTTCCTGCGTGCAAGCAACCTAGCAGGCCATGAAAAATAAACAAAAGCTCGTTAGTATAGAAGAAACCAACTAACTTAATAGAAAGATGCAAACTGACTAGAGCAACGAGGCAAGATTATGAAAATTCCTTACAAGATATTAGCTCTAACCGGATACAACATCCGCCAGATATCTAATGTCAATGAGTAGCTGGGCTATGACAGAAGTGTTTGTTTTTCACAGCCTACTAGCGATTGAGGTCTACCAGAGTTTGACACCTTCCAAAACGATTAAACATTTTGAAACAAAAGAAAAACTACCAGCGATTTTTGCTTACAGTCTAACATGTTTAGAATAAAATTTCACATTTAATGGGACAAAAAAATTAGTCATTTCCATTTAGTTAAGTCAAAAGTGAAGATATCTCTAACTGAAGCATTCTGAACAGCTATTGAAATAATTGCTAGAATTTTTTAATTACGCTATGTTGTAATTGTCTTTGTTTCGTGTAGTTTTCTGCAAACTAAATTATGTTTTACAATTCAAACACACTGCAATTCAAGTTTCATTTTCCGCGGTTTTGCTAATAAGTAGAAATACCTACCGAAGAATTTGAAGGGTTCCAGTCAGAGGTATCATTACTTTTGACTTACGGAAATGGCTGCTTTTTTATAGCATTAAATGTGGAAAGGAAATTTATTCAGAAGACATAGATATTATACTGCCAGCAACAATCACTAGTAGTTTTCCTTTGGTTGAATATTTTTTTACTGACTGAAGATCGATATGGGGAATGCTATATCCTTAGAAAGGTAATCAAATTTCACATTTGATTCTTTAAACCAAAATGGGCATTCCCATTTGAAAAAATCAAGTTATCTGTGATTGAAGTTTCCATAATCAGTCTACTGATTACTCCAAGTACAGAAAGAATTCAATTTTAGCCGTCTGACCTAAGGTGACGCATTTCATGCTTAGTCGTGTCGCAAAGTCACAGCCTTCTAAGTTTTATAATCGCTGCGATATTCAATTTTTTTCTGATACCTACTTATACCAAAAATGGTGATTTGCGCCTAAACGGTTTGTTTAAAGTTCCATGTGTGATACATAAAGTCACACTAGAATTGATCAGGGAATCCAAATATGCAATAATATATAGCCTTGTATAAACGTCAAAATTTGAGTGAAAATATTTTTACGTTATAGCCCTCAAGGGTCCCTACCATAATCAAGTGACAGACTTTTGAAATATTTTTTAGTAAGCCTACAATCCTCCGTCCACGCACTATTGGCCCACCCTGTAGAACGAGTATATTTTGGCATCCTTGATGAGCTTATTTCATGCGGGTGTAACCTAAAGCTATAATTACCTGGAGTTTATTTTTCATGCTCAATCAGTAAGCAATCACCGCTCAAAATTACAAGTATTTTATCATAGTAAAATATTCCAGTGCTTGAATGCAGTTAGCATTCTATGTAATTTTTTTTAACAATAAAAAATTAAGTAAACAATCACTAAAGGCATTTATTATATAGGTTAATGTGGGAGATAAGTACGGCACAACAGCTTTGGTTTGGGCAAGTAGAAAAGGCCACACAGAAATTGTAGAGATGCTGCTTCGAGCAGGTAAGTGGAGTCATTAATGTTTATGCACCTTCAGGCAATGTGTACCACATCTTATTGAAAAATTTTGTGAGAATGTCTAAATTGCTCACTCGACCTATTCCATGAACTATTTTCTCAAACTAGTTGGAGTAAAGATCAAATCTATAATATACCCCCTTAACACCTAACAGAACTTACTTATCATGACGGCTATCGTGGAAATCGTATTTCTATTTGTGGAATGCTTTTCGATTGCAGTTTAGGTCTTTCCAGTTCCTTGGCCTCTTGTTCATAAATTGTGTGAGCGATATGTGCAGGTCGGTCCTCTATTCAGCATTTGCGTTTTTATTTCATTTACCGTGATTCTAATAAAAGTTTAATATATTTGGAATCCCTTGCTATATTACTTGTTTCTGGTGGTGGAAAATAATTGAGGTCTTGAATAAAAATTTTTTTTGTCATAAATGGAAAGATCATACATAAGTTTTATAACAAAACTGTTTTTGTTTTCTTTTTTTCGCAATAATTCAAAAGTTATATCAAAATAAATATGGGTTTTTGAATCGAGTACCGAAAACACGCCGACGGCTCCCGAACTCGTGTGACGTCACCATGGCGGTAAGGATGCTCCTTTGACCAACGACGTCCTACTCCGATACTAGATTCTAGATTTCCAGCCAATCGCGAAAATACCTACTGCTAAACTGGTAACTAGTGTATATTTGTTGCAACACAGTCGATGAATGAAGTTTGCAGCTCGAGACGAAGTCTACGATCGAAATAAATATGTTTTTGAATGTTTGAAGTTGAAGTCAGATTACAGATTCCAGTAAGTAAGTACCTAATCAAATATGTTTCGTTGAAAGGATCTCCTCAATCGGAGGATGGCCCAGTGGTTAGAGTGCCTGATTTTCAGATAGAATATAATGATTATAACTATAGTAATGGTGAGACTTGTATTATGCGTAACACTCATCATCATAGTCACAATGTCTTAACAGACATGCTGTGAGCTCGTAAAATGCATTAAGTCGGAGCTAGAGTATTGCCGACGCGAATATTATCAATAGTTTTGAGAACTGTAGCTCGCCATCGTTCGCGATTTATTGTCAGTTTAGTGGCGCTCTTATACTCATATCCAGCAACTGTTTCGTCGTATCCACCCAGCGTGTAGGGGGACGGCCGCGGCGCCGCCCACTCGAGGCATGACCCTGAACTACAAGTTTCTCCATATTATCGCTTCTGTTTATATGTCCGAAGAATGAAAGCATTCTCGTCGACACAATGGTATGGATAGTTTCTTTGGATTACCGAGCTCATCAGGAACTCTCAGCATTCTCCTCCATGTCCACATTTCAAAAGCATTTGTGCAAGCTCGATCTGCCTTTTTAACAGTCCAAGTTTCCGAGGCATACAAAAATATGGAGAACACAAGAGACTGAATCAGCGACATTTTTGTAGCTTTAGTGATGTTATGGTCACGCCATATTTTAGTAAGCTTTGTCATGGCCACGCGTGCCTGTTGAATGCGCCGTCGAATCTCATTTTCACAGCTACCCGAATTGTTGATCCAAGAACCGAGGTATACAAAACTTTGCACTACTTCACAACGGCCTATTGACTTTATTTCTCGATTATTATCATGCTCTCCATCTAAAACATAACCTTGGTCTTAATAGTAGACCATACGCTGCACTATGTTTTTCTAAGATGTTTAATAGAGCTACTAGTTTTTCCTGACAAGCCGCAATAAGGGTTGTATCGTCACCAAATCCTAAGTTGGATATTTTGCTTCCGCCAATAGTTACACCGCCGTTCCAGGTGTCTAATACCCGTCTCATCACAAATTCAGAGTAAATGTTAAACAACATCGGAGATAATACACATACCTGACGAACTCCTTTTCTGGTTGCAGTTTGACTAGACAGGTTACCATCAATTCTTACACGAGCCGAATTAGACTCGTAGAGTTGCTGTATGAGAAACACTAGGTGATAAGGAACTCCCATAGAGATGAGGATTTTCCACAGTTTAGGCCACTTTACGTTATCAAACGCCTTAGAATAGTCCACAAAGCAGATAAAAACGGGAAAATAATGCTCTCTGGCTTTTTCAATAATTTGTCTTAAGTTTAAGATCTGTTCACGCGTACCGCGTCCTTTTACGAAACCTGCCTGCGCCTGAGAAATTTGCCAGCCAATAAAACCCTCCAAACGAGACTGTAAAATATATAATAGAACCTTGCTTGCATGAGAGATTAACGAAAGTAGGCGATAATTGTCTGAATTTGTTGGAGATCCTTTTGTTTGAAGTGGAACAAAAATGGATGAGCATCATTCATCTGGCCAAACACTGGAGGACCAGACCCTCTTACAAAAATTATATAAAAGAGAGATGCCGTCTTCACCCAAGCATTTTAATGTTTCGGCAGAAATAGCATCAATGCCTGTAGCTCTATTAGTTTTCAACTTGTTGAGGGCATGTTCCACTTCAGACAAAAGAATATCAGGTTCATATTCAAAATCCAATGAGAGGGCCTGAGGGCCATCCTCACGGTACAGGTTTTCGCAGTAATTTCGTCATACCCCAATAATCTCATGCAAGTTGGTAATTAGCTGTCCCTCGGGATTTTTAACAGCCCAACATTTGGCTTTAAAATCCCGACTGAGGCATTTGACCTTAAAAAAACATCTCTTTCGGATGATTAGTATTAGCATGCATCTCTATTTCCTGGCACAATTACTGTATATAAGAGTTCTTATCTCTTCGGCATAGTCTCTGAATCTCGCGTGAGAGCTGTCTATATGCGTTTTGCTTTGTATTTGATTCAAGACCTGAGATCTTAAGGCTTCTACGTGCCTCAATAACAGACAATGTGTGGCTACTAATCCATTGCTGTTTTGGTTGAATGCTGCTACTCTTTGGTTGACTTATCTGGGCAGCATGTAAGAGCACATTTTTGTCTCCCATAGAGATGAGGTTTTCCCATAGTTTATGCCACTTTACGTTATCAAACGCCTTAGAATAGTCCACAAAGCAGATAAAACACTAAACAAATAATAATAATGATAAATGTCTTTATTAACTAAAATACATAATGTTGATTAAGTAATTTTACATATAGGGCGAGGTTCAGCCTAGAAGAAAAAGGAAATGACACTTTGCTTTTGAGTACGTACCTAAATACAATAACATATAAAAATCAAATCCAGTGGCTCACGAAAATTTCAACTACTCTGCCGACTCATTAAAAGCTGTGTGAGTTTTTTCCTGAACTCTGACTTATTGAACGTATTCTTCAAGGTGTTTGGAAGGTTGTTGTAGAGCTTGACAACATTATATGTGGACGACTTTTTAAACTGTTCAGTATTATGAATTGGTGTAGTTAGCAAATTTTTATAGCGTAGATTAACGTTATGTGCCTCAGTGCGAAATTTCAATTTTTTAGCCAAATACTGTGGTTCATTAGATACTATGAGTGAGTGATACATGCAGGCAGCGTGCAGAGCACGTCTGTTTTTCATGTTGAGCCAGTGAGCATCTTTCAGCTTGTGACTTATGCGTTCATATTTCCTGATGCCGTAAATCAACCTAAGACAACTATTTTGAAGTTTTTGAATTCTATATATGTCGGTTGCTCTGAGACAGGGGCTATAGATAACATCACAGTAAGTAAGCTGAGATAATACAAGGGAGTCACAAAGCATTCTTTTCACCTTGGTTGACAGCCACAGTCTGCATTGATAGATGGATTTCAAACTGAGATAAGCAGCCTGCAGTTTATGTTTAATATGTTCACTAAAGTTTAATTCTTCGTCTAAAGTGAGCCCCAGGTTTTTAACAGTAGTCTTCCTTTCAATAATTTCATTGTTGATGGTTACAGGTAGGTTCACTTGCAAAAATCTATTTTTAATGTGCCTTCTTCCAAAGACGGTCATGGATGATTTAAGAGGATTCAGCTTTAGACAATGTTTCAGTGAGGAGTCATAGAGTGATTCTAAATCTAGATTGAGTGCACAAATTGCTTGAGGAATTTCATCAGGAAGGAAAGATAAGTAGATTTGCGTATCATCCGCATAAAAATGCTGGCTGGATGACAGCACTGATGCCTTCAATCTAGACGTATAGATTAAAAATAGCAGAGGGCCAAGAATGGATCCCTGCGGGCCCCCTGTATGAGAGTGTAAGAATAGTGATTGCTTTTCAGATAGTCTAACTGCTTGCATTCTGCCACTGAGGTAGTTAGCAAGAAGTTGCACTGCTAGCTGTGAAAGGCCTATATAATGTAAAACGCTCAACAATAATTCGTGGTTCAATGTATCGAAGGCTTTGGAATAATCCAGCATTATAAGGATTGTTAACTTGCCTTCGTCGTTTGCTCGCAAAATATCGTCAGTTACATCTAACAACGCAGTAGAACAACTGTGATTTTTCTTAAAGCCTGACTGGTTCTGGGGAATTATTTTATGTTCATCCAAATATTTATTTTATTAATATAATTATTGTTCCTCAGGTGCTAATGTGGATACAGCAGGGATGTACTCATGGACGGCGCTGTTGGTAGCCACATACGGCAACCACATAGACGTGGTGAATCTGCTTCTCGAGCATAAGCCAAACGTCAATGCGCTAGACAAAGACGGCTGCAGCCCGCTCACGATTGCTTGTAAGGAGGGCTATTACGAAATCGCTACTGCGCTCATGGCAGCTGGCGCTTACATTAACATACAAGTAAATATCCGTCATATAGCATCTCGTATAGTTATGTCAAAGTTTACGGAATATACTGTGTGGTCCAAAGAGTGTGCAACAAATGGGATTTTTTTTTATTAGCTGCACAATCAAGAATCCAATATCGCCAAAAGTTGGTGCATGTCCGATAACTAATTTAGGTGCACTTAGAATGGTTCAAAGTTCATCAGTATACGGGGTAAATCAAAAAATATAAAAATGGTACAAGAGTAAAGTACCCTTATTTTCGAAAATTCAGCAAAATGTTATTAACAAAAGTTGTTTAGAATCAAGAGTTATGCCTAAATACCAAAACTTGGCCTCCTCTGAAAAAAAAATTTTTTTTGAAAAAAGTGCAATAACTCTCCCAAAAATTTTTTTTTTTTTAGTAAAACTGTTTGATACACTAATTGAAATTGAATTAATTTTGTAGAACTTTATTTAAATTCAAGCATTTTTGTGAAATTTACCTGAGGTTAAAATTTTTTTGGGAATCACAAGGTAAATGTTTGTTGCAAGGACATTAAATATGGCTTTATAATTTCGGAAAAAATCTTTTTCCTAAGGCAAGAGGTTGCGTATAATTACATGCATATCAGAATAACTCTCAATAAAACCGCAAACCTTTTATTAATTTTTTATTTCTAAACATGTATTTAAATTAATCCACAAACATGAAATCTTGCAAAAAAAATCATCATTTTTTCCCCAGAGGAGGCCAAGTTTTGGTATTTAGGCATAACTCTTAATTCTAAACAACTTTTGTTAATAACATTTTGCTGAATTTTTGATAATAAGGGTACTTTACTCTTGTACAATTTTTATATTTTTTGATTCACCCCGTATACTGATGAACTTGGAACCATTCTAAGTGCACCTAAATTAGTTATCGGACATGCACCAACTTTTGGCAATATTGGATTTTTGTTTGTGCAGCTAATAAAAAAAAATCCCATTTGTTGCACACTCTTTGGACCACACTGTATATAAGTTGGATCACTCTCCGTCGGCACTTTGAAGACCTCACATCAAAGCGATGCCGCGGCCGCACGCGCCAGTTAGTTTTTGCGTTGGTTTTTGCCCAAGTACGAGGGTCTTTTAGCGGGGACTTGATAGCGCCTGGGTTCTACGTATATACGAGGGTCATTGAAAGACTAAGTATTGACAGCCGATTTAGACATACAAATACAAATATAACATTTATTTTGCTAATACACTAATGAATCTCAAATGATTTCACATATTGTAGCTATTTCGTAGATAAGTAAAAATTGGTTCAAAGGTGCTGTAGTATTTTTACCTTAATGTTTTGTTTATTTGGCTTATTTTTGGAACCACAGCTTAAAAAATGTATGGTATCGTATATTCGAGGTCATATGTACAATTTTAGAAGATAATCATGTAGAAATGCTTTACATGGATGTGAATAAATTGTTTTTGACATTTTGTTCTTCAGTGTCATTCTAATTGCTACTGTAGAAACTAAATTTTTTAAGTTATCAATAAAAATATTTCCGAGCTCTAAAATATAATTTAGAATGTCTCTGGGTGGTATGATAAGACCACCGAATGAATATGTTGTCTCACTATACGCTTTTAGTGTGATACAATCCTTTAAGTACCTGTAGGTCTTGAATTAATAACTTTAGACCCCAAGTGTGTTAGTTTGTTGGAATTGTTTTATCGGGAGGAATACAGGAAGGCACAAATATACCGGGTGTCCCAGTAATAATTTTGAATCGAATGTCACGAGACCAAAAACAAATACCTCATTGGGTAGCACAATGACAAAAAAAGACACAACATCTGCTCTAATTCACATCCCCAAAATTATAATTCTCTACTACTGCCCAGTTCCGACACATTGCTTGTCTTAATCGTCGTGAAACACCCTGTATTTATATCCTTTACATTTCAAGGTTTGCCACAAAATAAGGATGGATCTGGTTGTCATTTCCCATCCGTTAATAAATGTAATTGATAAAATCAAACTTCAAAAAATATTATCCATCTCCTGCAAACAAATTCGAGATAACAAAATCTGATATTTTTGAGACACTCTATACACTTCGCGTTAAACACGTTCAACCTCTACTTTGCGTCGCCCCGTATCTCCCGGCTGATGTCGGTACACTGCTACCGGTGTACCGGGGAGACGGAGCAAGGGACAGGTCGTTCTGATATTTGATATTTTTGCGGAGTGATCCAACTTATATCTATTCCGTAAACTTTGGTTATGTATTCCATTTCACTCCTACTTTGTGTTTTAGTAGTTTTACCCTTTGTTTTCTCACGTCCAAGTTGAGCATGCTGCGCTGTGAAAACTTGGGGCGTTAAGTTAGGTAAAAATGTTATTTCAATAGCATGTCATTTCATTTTCAGGAATGTTGCTTCGTAGTGTCCATCTTTCACATTTATTATACCTTTTTTGATAGCAAAGGAGTCGTTAAGGATTTTATACGTTGATCGAATTAATTCCATAACCCCATAACCACTCGCCAATTGATTTTTTGTATTTCGCTATATATAGAACATTTACATTACAACAACATGCAACATCAGTTGCTAAAACGATCAGTTTTAATACCGAAGTCTAATCACTGAACGAATACAGAAGCTTTGAGATATCAAAAAAAATGAAGTCAAGTTGATTGACTCTGTACTTCCCACACATTACTCTGATACCAGTTTATTATTTTCCCATAGCATGAAGCTTTAGTCTAAGATCCCTTGCAACCAAATAATCGCCAGCATCCCCCCCCCTCCCCTAAAATTATCTTATGCCGCTAGGTCTTTCCTTCACAGGTCAATGGACAGCCTATTATCGATACTACAAACTTTTCAGTTTTACAACCCCCCACCCCCCAACCACCTCACTTGCACCCCAACCGAAAAAATTGGTAGGAAATGATCAGGAACCCCTAAAACATCTAAAAACCGAATTTGAGTTGCTTTTCATACTTGTCGCGTTCTTTGATTATTGCTACGCTGCCACTGACAAGATTTTTAACAAACATACGCGTTTTCCATTCGCACCACGATAACAATATACTGTGTCAAAATTTCATTAGAATCAATTTAATAGTGTCCACGTTGCAAAATACAAAACTATTTAAACCAATAATTCTCGTATAGTATACAGAAAATTCTAGTCCCTTAGTTTCCGTGATATAGGCTAGACAATGTTCGAATGGACCTAAAAAGGTGATTTGTGTCGCTAGATCTTCCTTCACAGGTTAGCGGAGAGCCTATTATGAGTACAAGAAATTTTTTAATTTTTCAACCCCCAACCGCCCAACCACCCCAATTTCACCCCCACCCAAAAAGACGCAGAAAATGATCAGGAACCTCTAAAACGCTTAAAAACGAAGTTTGAGCTGTTTTTATATTTTTAGTTTTTTACTATTTCTGCGCCGCCACTGGCACGATTTATCAAAACCATACGCGTTTTCCATCTTCGCCATGGTAGTAATGCTGTTTCAAAATTTCATTAAAACCAATTCAACAGTTTCCTCGTTACCACGATCTAACGCAATACTCTCGTATGTTTACATCAGAAAAAATTCAGTCCTTTGCTTTCTGTAATAGGCAAAGGCAATCTTCGGATGGACCTAAAAAAGTTATTTATGTCGCCAGGTCTTCCTTCACAGGTCAGTGGGTAGTCTATTATGAATACAACAAATTTTTCAGTTTTACAACCCCCCACCCCCCAACCACCCCAATTTCACCCCCACCCAAAAAAAAGTAGAAAATGATCAGGAACCCCTAAAACGCCTAAAAACGAAGTTTCAGCAATATTTAATTTTTTTTGTTTTTTGCTAATTACTCCGCCGCCTATGCACCGACTTTCAAAATTATAGGAACATTACCTACTACGACCCCACAGCATACCGCTGCCCAAATTTCATCACAATCCATGCAGCGGTTACTGAGATTACGAGGGTAGAAAAACGCGACAGACAGACCGACAGACCGACAGACAGACAGACCGACGGAAATGAGTGACGTGGATTTTCGTTATGTACACATCATAAAACGCCCAAAAAGCGTATTATCTCAAAATCGAAAATTTTCGCGATCACAATACTCCCCTCACCTATCGGTGTGGGAAGTAAAAGTACAGAATGGGTATGAGTAATGGATAAATACAGGGTGTCCCAGAAGTCAACGTCAAGCCGCTACGGGGCGACAGGATTGGTTGTAACTGTCATGAGAAAAATCAGAAAAAAAATCTATCCCATACAATTTGAAAATTATGGGCATTTAAAGAAATCTAGAAATTTTCTCAAATTATAACAGTTTTTCGGTTATTGTGGTTAACCTTTATTATTTTTGTTCATTTAAACTTTGGAACCGTAACCCTAAAGAACATTTCTAGAAGCACAGTAAGAAATAATGACACAATTGCCCCAAGTTTTCTAGAATGAATACTATTTATTAAACTATGAATTTAAGATTTTCAAAGTTTGCCAACTTTGAAAGACCCTCCTTTAAAAAAAATGTACTAAAGTACCTTGGCAAGTACCACTAAAAGTTGGCGCATTTAACCAGGATTGTAAAATGGTACAATACTTGTTAGTTTCATACTAAAAAAAAACGAGTAAAAAAAGGAAAACCTCAAGTAACCCGATTTTGCTAACCCACTTCACTCAGGTCAGATGTTCTTTATTCGTACAAGCTTCTGGTAGGTTCTTAATTTTACGGCAAAATGATGAGAGAGGTGGATAGTGGGCATGTTTGCCATCAGTGAGCAAGACAGATAGTGACGCCACTTTCAGCAAAGTCAACAAAAATAAGTAAAATTAATAAAATAATGAAAAATCCTGACCTAGCTTAGATTAGGTTTTTATTACAATAAAAGTTCAAATTGTGTACCATCAGCCTCAATACACGTCCTACATTTTCTTAAAAAAGATCTACTTATGAGCCAGGCACATTTAATGCGAGAAAACGGATCCCAGTATCGCTTTAGAGTAAGCCTGTGGACCGGAACTTTTAACGGCAAAATTGTTGGGCCTTTTGAGCTGCCTGAAAATTTGAATGGTATGAATTACCTACATTTTTTACGATAAAATTTACCAACTTTGTTAGAGGACGTACCACTAAAGCGGCCTACAGACGTTGATGTAAGCTGCGATTCCTCAATCGACTCAAGGTTTCATGAAACTTGCATCAGTTGCATAAGTTCCTACTCAAATTTAAACCTGTTGCGATGCCTGAATCGACTTGCTATTTCATGCACGTTTCATGCAACACAAGAATAGTAGTTATTTCTTTGCATCAATACTAGACACGTTGAACCCTGCATCACTGCACCAGCGTCACCGGCTCGGCGACATAGCTTACCATCCATAATAGGATTCCAGAACCTGCATCGCTGCAAGCCGCAACTGATACCAAATTCGTGATTCAGTACCACACACGCTGTTACTAGTGCTACTTGCGTTATGAAACGTAGAATCGCAGCATGCATCAACGTCTGTAGACCGCTTAACAGATCGTCGCCACATGGGGTATCAACAAGATGGCTGCCCAGCGCATTACGCAGTGCAAGCAAGAGGTTTCCTTGAGCAAAAATATCCGGGAGGTGGAGGTGGACGTTCAGGCATCATCTCGTGGCCAGCCCGTTCCCCAGATTTAAATCCCCTGGAATTTTGTTATCGGGGTGTCCTCAAAGAAAAAGTTTATTCAAAGCCCATTGGGAGCGTAGCCGAGCTGCGTAAACGAATTTCTCAAGCTGCTGAGGACATCAACTCTCGAGGATATGCCTGGCTAATAAGTAGATCTTTTTTAAGAAGATATAGGGCATGTTTTGAGGCTGATGGTAAACAACTTGAATATTTATTGCATGACCTTTAGTCCACTAAACCTAAACTAAACTAGGTCAAAATTTTTCATTATTTTATTAATTTTACTTATTTTTGTTGACTTTGCTGAAAGTGGCGTCATTACTACATAACTAGTTCTGTGCATTTCAAGTTGCGCAAAACTAGTTCTGTGCACTTCAAGATGCGCAAAACTAGTTCTGCCTATTTGGTAATGCTCAATAGCCGTATAAAATTAATATTTCGGGTTTGGGAAATATTCCTTGCTCAAAACTAGTTCTGCGTATTTTTTTCGGGCATTGCCCGAATTCGGCTATTGAGTGTGACATATACACCTACGGAGAAAGGAACACGTCTTTTTAGATCGTTATTCCACACGTATATCACATAAGTTATTATAATTTTTGCTCGATGCTATATCTTATTTTTGCTTCGCTATGATTTAATTATTACTGTATTGACTCTGACTCAGGATAATATATAATTTCTGTTCGTAGATGTCACATATTTCCACATTGATTGATGGACATTGCGATCCAACTCTATCACAGTCATATTACAGCCGTTATATTTGTTTTCCCACTAGGATCGTTCAGGCGACACAAACCTCATCCACGCAGTCAAAGGCGGTCACAGGCAAATAGTGGAAGCCCTTCTGAAAAAATACGCCGACATAGACATTCCAGGCAAAGAGCGGAAAACTCCTATATACATAGCGGTGGAGAAAGGCAATACTAATATAGTGAAGATACTCTTAAACGCAAACCCGGACTTGGAAATAGCCAATAAAGACGGTGATACTCCACTTTTGAAAGCTGTTAGATCGAGGAATGGTGAAATAGTGCAGATATTGCTAGATAAAAAAGCAAAAGTGTCAGCGGCTGATAAAAAGGGTGATACCGCGCTGCACATAGCCATGAGGGCCAGATCAAAAGCAATAGTAGAAATGCTGCTAAGGAATCCAAAGAATAGTCAGTTGCTGTATAGACCGAATAAAGCTGGAGAGACCCCATATAACATTGACATGAATCATCAAAAGACAATTCTGGGGCAGATATTTGGCTCAAGTAAGTATATCTCTTTTTGGATATGATGCTTCCTTACGCTCATTTCGCACCAAATCAATCAGCAACAGTCAAGTCTAGTCAAGTCACATTCAATCAAGTCACCGAAATAAATTGCTTTCACATGAAGTAAGTCATGCAAACGAAATCGACGACCAGTCAGTTTAACGTTTTGGGATCAGACTACCGTATCTAGTTGAAATGTACGAGTTTCTTCAAGCAATGATTTTACGCTGATTACAACGCAAAGGAGAAAAATGAGGCAAAAAAAGAAACGATTGTGGATTCATCCAGTCCACATTTACATTTTGGATCATTTAATCACTTGTTTCCTGATTTATTGGCCGACCCAAGAAAATTTTACAGTTACTTTAGAATGAGTGCAGATTTATTTTATCAGTTATTGAGTCTTATAGCTGCTGATATAACAAAACAAAATACAAATTACCGAGAAGCTATTACACCGGAAGAAAGATTTCTCAAAAGACTTGTCAGGACTGGCATAAATATTCGATCGGCTGAGTCAGAGACAGTCCGATCACGTCGGGACGGGACTGGCACGGACGTGACTCGGTCAGTCTGAAAGCAATTTTTCATATAATGCGTAATTTCAATATAAGTTCTACTCAGTTGAATCTGGGAGCGTCTGACGTGACTAGACTTGACTGTAGCCGACTGATTTGGTGCGAAATGGGCCTTAAGGTATTACTTTCCTCAGACGATTTTCCTACGAAAATCATGAAATTGAGACACGCATTTTTATGTTGTTTTCTTTTGTTTTATGTTTTCTATATTGTTTCCAGTTAATAAGATTTTTGATAACCAAGGTTCGTATTCTTAGTCGATACTTAAGAGGAGGTTATAGTACGTACAAGAGAGCTGTTTGCAACAGATCAGCTGTAACCATTTTTGGACTATTAATTTTGAGATTTCTGAACTGAAAAAAATATGAGCATGAAGAAAAAGGACGGTTCTAGAGAAATGTCGACGTATTTTTTGAAATTTCCTAATAGACAATTATAAAAAAATTGTCAAAATTGACGTTTTTTTTTGACTAAATTCACGGTCTCGTTAATCACCCTGTATAAATTATTCTAAAATCTGAATCAACATTTCTCTAGATTGAAGTTTTAAGAAAACGCAAATCAGGTTTTCGTGCCAAAAATTATTAATATACAGGGTCAAAAATGGTTACAGCTAGAGCCTTGCATTGAACGATCGCGCGCCTATTGAGACACTGATAAAGGCGCCACCAATACAAAAGTATGTAAACTACAGTTTATGAATGAGCTGAAGTTCATTCATATCTGGAATGAGATAGATATTGTTTTGGGCGTCGACTAAATTTGTAGTCGGTGGTTTTGGGTGGATATACACTGCAGGCTAATAGTTAGGAACTACTAAAATTTAAACAAATCGCGATAATTGATTTTGAGCAGTTATTATTTTCAGGATTACTGCGAAATCTCACAATTTTCAACCAGATTTGTAAGTAACTAAAATGTAAATTGCTGGCAGTCCCAAATTAGAGTCTTGGGCTCACACTTTTTTGCGTCGCGAATAGAAATTACATTTTTTACTTTGTAACATAAACTGATAAAAACCTTCTATTTTCATTAACATTTATTCATTCCAGAAGTCATGTTCCTTTGCTAAGTTCTACACTTTCACGATTTTTTGTGTTTAGACGGCAAAGTAGCAATAGTAACTTTTTGTGACATGGAACTGCCACTGGAGTTGATGAAACCAATTACGCCAATTCTGTAATACGTTTACATCTTTCAGTTTTCCAACGGCATTGGCATATCTAAAGAACTGCTCAATGTACAGGGTGTCCCATTTTGGGCACTTTTACGGGGTATCTCGATTATTTTTGAAGATAAAGAGTTGCGGTTTTCGCGACAGTGTGCTACTTTTTTGTGAAACTGAAGATACTGTCAACAAAATTATGATGGCCCTCTTGGTTTTTGAGATACAGGATGGAATCGAAAACTATCGATTTTGAGACCACCCTCGTATCTCGGTTGTATTTTATCCTATTGAAAAGTTGAAAAAAGGGTCTTACAGATTTTTTTCTGTAGAATCCAGTGGTGTACTTTGCTTTTTCTTACTTTAAACATTTTTTAGTTATGATGCAAACATATATTTTTCAAATGGAACACCCTGTATATTATTTCTTACGCCAATCGGAAATAATTCAAGCTTTTCAATTCAATTGTAATTGTGTATGTAATGTATTTAGTAACTTTCAATTGATTATTGACCTTTGTTTATGAACTGTTCGATGTGAAATTATGATGCTCCTGAATTATCAACAGCAGTCTTATAATAAGACGAAATCTATAATACATCCGGTTTTCAATATATTATAATACGATTGTTGCAAACTAAGAATTTTTAATTTGCACCCCAACATCCAAATTACAACGTTGCCAGCTTTGTTAAGCCAGTGGAGGTGGAACATGGATCATTCCACATAGAACCTCTTTGGTCTGACAGTACAACCTTAACAATTCCTTGAAGTTGAAATGTCTTTGCCTGGCATATTTAATGCCGATTTATTTGATTTTAAGTCCTTAAAAATAATTGAAAAAATTCACAATGATTGTTCATGATGTTTATTTTTAGGGAGGTTAAATACAAATGAAGACAATGAAAATATGTTAGGATATGATTTGTACAGTAGCGCTTTAGCTGATATTTTGAGTGAACCTTCACTATCAATGCCGATAACAGTTGGACTGTATGCGAAGTGGGGCAGTGGAAAGTCATTCTTGCTGAATAAGTTACGAGGTAAGTTGCTTTAACTCCATTGAGTTGTATAATGTGATCATAAGATCCAAAATAATATTTTCATATGGTCATACGAAAGTATGAAGTAAGTAGCAGAAGTGTGTGTTGCAATTTTTGATCACATTTTTCTATAACAGGCGATCGCCGTGCGTGAGATTTTGATCATGTCTACTGTATTTTATTTCATTTTTTTTGGCTTTGTAAAAAAATTACCAGTCGGTGCACTTTCTTGAAAGTTTTTTATTTTGCTTTGATTCTACAGATGATTTCACATTTTTTGGTCAGTACGTTTAGAACTGAGGTAATCGGGGGAAAACAACTTTCCCTACATTTTTATCCATATACATTTTTTAAAGCCTCCCAGAGAAATTACACCCGGAAGATTTTCAATTTTTTCAAAATTCTCTGAATTTGCCATATCCCCAAATTATTCACGCATTACAATGGGATCAAGCAATTTTGAAAGGCTATTTTGTAGATTTGTCGAAACAGAATTTTGAAACACTATAGGGTGCCCCAATAGAAGTGATAGGTTTTCTAATAGGGATGTCTAGATAGCTGTCAAAGGTACAAACGTCACCCAGTTGTTAAAATATTCAGTAAGGTTTGACAATTCATCATGGATCGTTTCACGCTTGCCAATCGTTTGAAAAATATTAAAAAGTACTACGGAAATTCCCGCTCAATTGTAAATACTCAACGCGCATTTCGTCGTGAACTCGGCTTCAGTGAGCAGGCAATTCGTCGTAACGTGGAAAAGTTTGAGCATGAGTACACTCTATTGGACCTACAGAAACCAACCCGAATGCGAACTCGTCGACGTGAAGCAAATATCGCCGCTATAGTGGCCAGTGTTCACGAGGACTCAAATTTGTCGTATCGACACCGAGCCGCGGAATTGGGCCTCTCCCAAGAGACTACTCGACGAATTTTGCGTTTGTATTTGGGACTGCACCCATATAAGATCGTGCTGACGCAACAATTGAAGCCGGACGACCATAGGCCGTCGTCATGAGTTCGTAGATTGGGCGCTACAAATGTTCGACGAAGATAATCATTTTGGCCAAAAAATCATCATCTCATACGAAGCCAATTTTTACCTCAGTGGCTGTGTCAACAAGCAGAATTGTCGTTACTGGGGTGTGAACAATCCACAAATGACCTAAGAAGTGGTCTAGTACCCGAAAAAATTGAACGTGTGGTGCGAATTGTGGCATGACGGCATCAACGACCCTTATTTCTTTCGAAGTGAGGAAGGAGACGCCGTTACAACCAATGGGCCACGCTGCCGAGCGATGTTGGAATAATTTCTGTGGCCAGAGCTCGTCAACATCGATATTACCGACATGTGGTTCCAACAGGATGGAGCCACGAGCCTCACAAGCGACGCAGCGCTCGAAGCTGTTCGACAGAAGTTTGGCGACTGGATCATCACCAGACGAGCGTTCATTGATTGTCCACCGCGATAGTATGATTTGACACCTCTCGATTATTTTCTTTGAGGGTATGTCAAATCGTTGGTCTACTCCAACAAACCAGCCACTTTGAATGCCCTCGAAAACAATATTCGAATAGCCATCTACGCCATAACGCCGCAAATGCTCAAAAATGTCATCCGAAATGGGACCGACTGTTTGAAGTACTGCCAGTGAGCCCAAGGCGAACATTTGAACGATGTTCTATTCCATACATAATGTCAGGGATGTAGCTTCAAAATAAAGCCAAAATCAATTTGATATCTCAAACCGTTGTTGTATTATTTAATTTTTCTTTCCTGTCGTTCTTATTGGGGCACCCTATACATCAAGAATATTATACAGGGTTACTGGTAACTCGACCACTTTCCTGCAGGAAGTGATAGAGGGACTCAAATGCAATAGATTTAACCCCCCATACGTAATTCCGAAAACCGATAGTTTTCGAGATAATTCACATTTAATGTTTTTCAACGATATGTCCAAATTTTCACACTACATCCCAAATTTAGAAAAAAACCTGCTGTCGATTTTAGTAATTTCCAACTTAGTTTTTTCCTGACACATACGCACATCTAATTTAGTATTTAAATGTGTAAAAATACTAAACAGTTTCAAACTACATACAATTATTTAAAAAATAAAGAACAAAATTTTACATTCACCGTGAAAGAAAATTGTTTAGCGCAAAAAAAGATACACAACCAGTCAAACAAATTATTTTAAAAACTTCCTTATCTGATGGCCTATTCCAAGGAAAAGAATGACAGTATAACCACAAGTAACTATTTAACAAAATTTATCAACATAATACAGAATCATCAACAACATGATATTCCAGCATGATGGTTGTCCAGCACATTACAGTATCACAATTCGGCAGTTGTTGGACAACACATACCCGAACAAATGGATAGGGAGGGGTGAACCCATCCCATGGCCTGCGTTGATCCCAGATCTGACACCTCTTGATTTTTACGTCTGGGCTCACATGAAGGCATTGGTTTACGAGACTCCAGTTAATACTGCTGACGAATTAAGGCAAAAAATTATCAATGCGGCGGAGGAGACGAAACGAACTTTTTCAACACGAGTTACAAAAACCGAAGTGAGGAAGCGGATCCGTACTTGTATCAGAAATCAAGGGCAACACATTGAGCAAGATCTCTAGAAACTTTGAGTGGATTTAATTTGTTTTACTTGGATAAAATTATCGACCGCATTTGCAAACATTCTAGTATGTAACTGAGTTATCAATAATGATTGTACTGTCAATCGTTCTTTTTGAATAGGTGATTTTTATTTATTGCTGTTTATAATCTTTCTGAAAAGGTTATTAGGTAGGGAAGTTTTTTTAGCGATTTGTTCAACCGCTTGTATAATTTTTTTTTGAGCTAGATAATTTTGTTTCACGGTGAATGTCAAAATTTTGTTGATTATTTTTATATTTGTATTTAGTTTGGAACTGTTTAGTATTTTGAAACATTTTAATACTAAGTTAGCTTTGTGAATGTGTTAGTTAAATACGAAAATAAAAATTATCAGAATCAACAACAGGTTTTTTTCTTAGTTTAGGATCTAGTGTGGAAATTTGGACATTTGGTTGAAAAACATTAAATGTGAATTATCTCGAAAACTATCGGTTTTCGGAATTACATGTGGGGGGTCAAATCTATGACATTTGAGTCTCTCGATCACCTCTTGCAGGAAAGTGGTCGAGTTACCAGTAACCCTGTATAATTTGTTTTGAATTTTGTTTCTCAGTGCCATATGAAACATTTCTGGGTACTTTAGCGTTAAATAAACTTCAAAATCTGTTGGGCTTTTCTCACAGCCCCAGATTTGTCCCATTTTTCCTATAAATTTGCCATAGAACTGTTACTCTAATCACATATTTGGGTTTCCAGAGGAAATGAAAAACTTCGCCCGCGAATGGGTGGACCCCGTCTTCCAATTCACAACGCTGCTCTTCCTCGTCACGGTCCACGTAGCTACGATCATAGGCACCGCTATCGGTCTTTCTGTCCAGTCTTGGATCGTGGGCATAAGCGTTGGCGTTGGATGTGTATTGCTCAGTTACATCTCGCTCGGCATGATCTGGTTCGCTAGCAAAAGGTACGATTGGGACTGGCCTTACAACTTCAACGTCCGTTTGACTAGACGGATGAACAACCTCAGGCTGGTGTTGCAGATCTTATTCTGCCATCCGCCGGGCTCTAGCGACGATGCGTTGGGTGCTCGACCGATAAGGTAGGTACCACCACTGAAATTTATCTTTAATTGCTCTAATGTCAGAATGACAAAAAAACGCGAGACTTCTAATATATTGTTTCACTAAGTTTACGTGTATGATATTCTCAGAGTAACAACTGAACATAGAGGTAGTAAACAAACCACTTCAGCATGGCGTGCTCAAAGCCATCATCTTTTGACACTTCAGACCCAAACATTGCCAACTAACCTGAAAATTCTTCCAATGCAGACCATGTTACGAACACTGCACTTTTTGAGTCCCATCTCGAATATAGCACAGCAAGTCCGTAAAGCTTCACTACAGTTACCAACAAATAGCGAATTCGATTTTACTGACCAAACATAAAAGACACACAAACAAAACAAACGTTTGACAGTCGGAGGTTACCGTAAACAAACCGCAGGAAAATTACATAGGCGTTGCCAACTCCTCAAAATTTATGTAAGACAGAATTTGCGTTAATGATGAAGAAACATGCAGTAACGCAGTAGAGGTCAACATATCTATTGATTTTGCTGTAATCATTTCGGAACCATCAAAATACCGTCTTTTTTAACGTAGCATGGAATATTTCTGGATGCTATACCATTAAGACGATAGTAAACAATTATGATAGCATAACATTCTACGAAATCATTGTTGAATTCACCGATTCAGTTTCGTTTTTAATGTGTTGTGACACATTTTTTTAGATTCCTATTTACCGATCAAACTAGAGTGAGTAGTACCGCAGGTGGAGAGAACTCTGTAGTACAAATGGTAGGATCATTGTACGATGCGATAGAGTTTCAATACGGCGGTTTGGCCACTAGGCTTTATCGTGCTTTTAAGCCGAAACCAGGTAGGTCTTTATTATATTACGTATAGTTATAACATTTTTAAATTTGGGTGAGGAACTTCTACCCATAAGTCTCACCGTAAAACATCGAAAAACTTGCTCACTCAAACTTTAATTGATTAACGGGCGTTATGAGAGGCCGATTTCGTGTCTAGAGGGTAGGACTCAATAGGGTACTTGCATAGGTCACGAAATCGCCTCGGGAGTATACATAGCGTAAAGAAAACCATATCAAGAAGCAGTAGGAAACAAGAGACATGATTTTACTGACGGCCAAAAAAAGATATTTGCAAAATAAAATAAGGACATATTCAAATTTTTCCACGTGACTTAAAACAAGGGCTGACGTCACAGGTATCTTATCGATATCGACAATCGATACTGCTACAGCGCAGGTCAGTGAGATTCAACTGCAAACTAGAGATGATCTGAATTCTTTAACAATGCGACTCAATTTATTGATACTTAAACATATTTGAAACAGGCGATTAACCCACTAGAATTTTCGTTGCAATACATTTTTATATCTGATAGGTATCACAGTTCATCCTGTTTGTGACCGAGATTCGCAACTAATCGAAACCATCATTTTATTTCGTCGCATCCCATTATAAATGAGTCCAAAGATAAAATCTAATTCAAGCCCATCCCTACAAAGTGAATTAGTAATCTAGCCTAACTTTTATTCTTTTGACTTTTGTACTTTTGTGTGTGACTGTGTTTTGTGGTTATAATGATCAATGTCAAAATGTTAGGTTAGCACTGGCTATCGATATCGAATATCAATACTTTACATCCCATCACTATAGGATATCACTGACGTCAGAGGTTGTTTGCGCGGCATTTTCCGGCATTTGAAATAATTTTTGGAATATCTCTCACAGCCGATTCCAAAAAACCAAACAAGTGATTTTGCCATGTTTACTAGGCTCTAAGGAACGCGTAAACGACATAATATTTTTTTCTGCAAGTACCCTAGATAGTCTACCAGGCAGTCTGTGGAGATTTGTATCCCAAAGTTCAAAAAGGACGCGCGTTAATCATATCAACTGAAGTCTAACATCCCTTAATAACATGCTTAAAAACAGGAATTAATGTTTTATGCTCATTAATAGTCTGCATGAAATCAAACAACGTGTTCAAATTCCACTTATTTCATGAAATGTATATGTTTTAGTTAAATCTGCTTCGCATTGGACTTGGAGGAAGCTATGTTGTTTGCCGTACGTTGTATTCTTTGAGATTACTTATTTAATGGTAATAATCGGAACTTGTGCCTTGACCATATACCTGATTCATGTCAATTCTGGGAAAATACAGTGAGTATCTCATCTTCCTCATCTATGTTGTATGTAAATGCAATCTCTTTTTCATCTTCACTTGTTTCGACAGGTATTCTGAAGTCTTGCTAAGCTCCACTATACTCTGAATTAATTAATAAAAACTGCAAAGGAACTATTATAAAATTGTAATTTTAGATATACAGGGTGAGTTTTTAGTACCGGCTCGGTTGATAACTCCACTACTGTAGAAGATAGCGAAAAAAGTTGTATATAAATGTTGTAGCCAGGGATATGTTCCTTGCTCAGAAAGTATTTTAATTTATACAGGGTGATCATAACTACGTGGTGATGCAAACATGCATTTTTCAAATGAGACACCCTATATATTATTCCATATTCAAATTCTACTAAGTTATGACCATTTTTATATCCAAATCGCGGTCAAATTAACGTACTGTATTTCAAAAAGAAATGAATCAAAAACTATTTTTTAACACGAAAAGATTAAAAATATCCTCTAGTTTTAAAATCGCCTATAAAAAAAGCCCGTGACGCATATTCGTATACAGGGTGATGTAGAATGCAAAATCCAGATTTTATTTTTTTTTAAATGTAACCCCCAATATTTTATTATCCCAAAGAATTGCTTTCAATATGCTCTTTCATCTTTCTATAGCACTTGTTGTACCTACGTCCATCAGTTTCTGAGATATTTCGATTTTTCGGTAAATTTAAAATATAGCTTCTATTTGTGTACTAAAATTTATTTATTTTGAGAAAGTATTCTCTAATTTGTTTTTCGTTTAACAACTAAATTATAAGGTCATGATACCATTTCATCAAGTCAAAACACCAAATCGTCGAGATAATAACGTCAAGTATGCTGAGGAAACAATTTTGTAGGCGTGATACATAATTATCAAGCAGATTTAACAGGTGGCTTTGAAAAATTGACAGTTTTCATAACGTGCTCAATAATTCCGTACTGTGTGAAAAACCAGCTTTAGAAATTAATTTTTCCATTAAGGGCATTTAGGAGAATCCTTGAGAAATTGTCTACATGCCTCTAGAATATATCAACTATGAACAGCAATATCCAGAACGGAGGCACTCTAAAACTAATGCGTTTGAAAGATTGAATAATCGTTTTATTTGGACTGTGTCGTTTAATATTTCATAGCCTACCTGATACATCTGCTTGATAATTATGCATGACGTCTATAAAATTGTTTCCTCAGCACACTTGACCTATATTATCTCGTTAATCCAGTGTTTTGGCTTGATCAAGTACTATAATGGCCTTATATTTTAGTTGTTTGTTGAGCAAAAATAAAATTTGATAATATTTTTTCAAAATAAATAAAAAAATTTTAGTAAACAAATGGAAGGTATATTTAAAATTTGTAGAAAAATCGAAATATCTCAGAAATTAATGAGTGCAGCCATAACAAGTGCTATACAAAGATGAAAGAGCATATTGAAAGCAATTCTTTGGTATAATAAAATATTGGGGGTTACATTTAAAAATAGAGAGAAAATCTAAATTTTGCATTCTGCATCACCCTGTATACGGATATGCGTCGCGGGCTCTTTTTATAGCTGATTTCAAAACTAGATGATATTTTTTATCTACCCGTGTAATAAAATGATTTTTGGTGCATCACTTTTTGATATACAGTACGCTCATTTGACAGATTTAGATATAAAAATGGACATAACTTTTAAAATACCCTGTATAATGTAACATTACCCTATATTGGAAGAACGGAAATCATTAGTAGAATTTGAATATGGAATAATATATAGGGTGTCTCATTTGAAAAAATGCATGTTTGCATTACCACGTGGTTATGGATCACCCTGTATAAATCAAAATATTTTCTGAACAAGGAGCATATCCGTGGCTACAACTTTTATATACAACTTTTTTCGCTATCTCCTACAGTAGTGGAGTAATCGACCGAGCCGGTACTAAAAACTCACCCTGTATGTCAAAATGAAATATCGATATAATTTAGCTGTGGTTTTGATAAGTCACTTGCTGAGCTATATAATATGTTTATTGAAAAAATTGTGTCCCACAACTTCGGATAGCTTGACAGGGACACAGAAAGGCGTGTTGCCTGTAACACAGCGTTTCTTTGGTCATACGTAGCAGCTGATAATACAGGGTGTCCCACGACGATTAAGACAAGCAATATATCGGAACTGGGTAGTAGTAGCGAATTATAATTTTGGAGGTGTAAATTAGAGCAAATACAGTTTCTTTTCTTATTTATTGTGTCACCAAATGAAGTATTTGTTTTTGGTCACGTGACGTCCGATTCAAAAATTTTAATGGGACACCCTGTATATTTGTGACTTTTTGTGTTCCTCCCGATAAAACAATTCCAACAAACTAGCATACTTGGGGTCTGAAATGATCAATTCAAGAGCTACAGGTACTTAAAGGACTGTACCATTACCATTATGAAACACTACCAAAGTAATTTAACTGTAGGGGTACATTTTATAATCAATGGTAGTGGTACCATCCTTTAAGCACCTGTAGCTCTTCAATTAATCACTTTAGACCCCAAGTGTGCTAGTTTGTTGGAATTGCTTTATCAGGAGGAACACAAAAAGTCACAAATATACAGGGCGTCCCATTAAAAATTTTGAATCTGACGTCACGTGATCAAAAACAAATACCTCACTGGGGACTCAGTAATAAGAAAAGATACTATATTTGCTCTAATTTACACCCCCAAAATTATAACTCGCTACTACTGCCCAGTTCCGATATATTGCTTGTCTCAATCGTCGTGGGACACCCTGTATGCTTGTGGTGCCAGCGATATAGGACTTTTCTATGTATGATAGTTGAAAACACTGTGCATTTACTTTTAGGGATAATGATGACGTAACGAGTTTTACATTAAAACTCACATTGATAGCAGCAGCGCTACTGTTGGGCTTAACCACCGTTGCAAATCTATATACTTTAAGCAAACTGGTGAGATCGATATTATTCTCGCAGAGAAGACATTTGCAGAGATCTATTTCCAAGTTGGACACCTTAAAGTCTGAAGGGTTTCTGCAGACGCTTCGACAAGAGGTAGGTTATGATTATGTTTTTGGTGTTACATATACATACAATGGTGGCTGGTACATATATTTATTAAAAAGGAATCTTGAGCTCTTGAGGTTATTCTTTCTTTGTTTTATTTATTTAGGTATACGTATTACAGATTTTACAGATTTTAATCCAAAATGGCGGGACGCGCGTATGATTGCCGCCAACCTGAAACACTCGTTGTTGATTGCGTCTAAATATGCCACTAATAAAAAGTAATTGTTGGTTCTATTTTAGAAAGTCAAGTTCCTCTACAGCTATTACCTAAAAAATATCATAAGAATATACAGGGTGAGTTTTTAGTGCCGGCTCAGTCGATAACTCCATTACTGTAGAAGATAGCAAAAAAGTTGTACATAAAAGTTGTAGCCAAGGATATGCTCCTTGCTCAGAAAATATTTAGATTTATATACAGGGTCATCCATAACTACGTGGTGATGCAAACATGCATTTTTTTGAATGAGGCACCCTAGATATTATTCCATATTCAAATTCTACTAATAATTTTCATTCTTCCGATATACGGTATTATTAAATTATACAGGGTAATTCATAAGTTATGACCTTTTTTTATATCCAAATCGCGGACAAATGAACGTACTGTATATCAAAAAGTAATGAATGAAAAAAATTTTTTTACATGAGAAGATTAAAAATATCCTCTAGTTTTAAAATCGGCTATAAAAAACAGCCCGTGGTGCATATTCATATACAGGGTGATGTAGAATGCAAAATCTAGATTTTCTCTCTTTTTTTAAATGTAACCCCCAATAATTTATTATACCAGAGAATTGCTTTTAATATACTCTCTCATCTTTGTATAGCACTTGTTACGGCTGCATTCATTAGTTTCAGAGATATTTCGATTTTTCTACAAATTTTAAATATACCTTCTATTTGTTTACTAAAATTTATTTATTTTGAGAAAATACTATCAAGTTTTATTGTTGCTTAACAAACAACTAAATATAAGGCCAGAATAGTACTTGGTCAAGTGAAAACACTGAATTAACTAGATAATATAGGTCAAGTGTGCCGAGGAAACAATTTTATAGACGTCATGCATAATTATCAAGTAGATGTATCAGGTAGGCTATGAAATATTAAACGACACAGTCCAAATAAACCGATTCTTCAATCTTTCAGACGCATTAGTTTTAGAGTGCCTCCGTTCTGGATATTGCTGTTCATAGCTGATACATTCTAGAGGAGGCAAGTAGACAATCTCTCAAAGATTCTCCTAAATACGTTCAATGAAAAAATTAATTTTTAAAGCTGATTTTTCACACAGTACGGAATAATTGAGCAAGTTATGAAAACTGCCAATTTTTCAAAGCCTACCTGATAAATCTGCTTGATAAATTATGCACCATGCTTACAAAATTGTTTCCTCAGCATACTTGACTTTATTATCTCGATGATTTAGGGTTTTGACTTCATTAAATACTATCATGACCTTATAATTTAGTTGTTCGTTAAATAAAAAACAAATTAGATAGTACTTTCTCAAAATAAATAAATTTCAGTACACAAATAGAAGCTATATTTTAAATTTACCGAAAAATCGAAATATCACGGAAACTGATGGAGATAGGTACAACAAGTGCTATACAAAGATGAAAGAGCATATTAAAAGCAATTCTTTGGTATAATAAAATCGAGAATAAAATATTAGGGGTTATATTTAAAAAAAGAGAGAAAATCTAGATTTTGCATTCTACATCACCCTGTATACGAATATGCGTCACGGGCTTTTTTATAGCAGATTTTAAAACTAGAGGATTTTTTTTATTCATCCGTGTAAAAAAAATATTTTTTATTCATTACTTTTTGATATACAGTACGTTCATTTGACCGCGATTTGGATATAAAAATCGTCATAACTTTTGAAATACCCTCTATAATGTAACAATACCCTATAGTGGAAGAACAGAAATCATTAGTAGAATTTAAATATGGGATAATATATAGGGTGTCTCATTAAAAAAAATGCATGTTTGCATCACCACGTAGTTATGGATCACCCTGTATAAATCTAAATATTTTCTGAGCAAGAAGCATATCCGTGGCTACAACTTTTGTATACAACTTTTTTCGCTATCTTGTACAGTAGTGGAGTTATCGACCGAGCCGGTACTAAAAACTCACCCTGTATAAACTGGTGGGAATATATCAAACTTTAAAAGCATTATAAGCAGTATAATTTTTTTAATATGCAAATTTTCGATAATCCGTTTTGTCGTTTCCGATACTTGAAGGAATCGATACTTTGTCTTCAAGTATCGGGGAGTATCGATACTTGACCAAAAAATATCAAACTGATATCGGTATCGATACTTTTTGTTATTTTTTCAAGGTCAATTTCTGTAGGAACCATTTTTTTATAGAAAATCCTGTGCTGGTTGTTTAGTATGTATCCCAGATTATGAGTAAGGAATAAGTACGTTTTTATTTTAAGGTGAATTTGATGAAGGACATGGTGAAATGTCTGGATAGCCTGAGCTCGCAGCAGACTAGACTGGTTGTGGTCGTTGACGGCTTGGACAGCTGCGAGCAAGATAAAGTCCTTCTGGTGCTGGACACGGTCCATATGCTCTTCTCTGATGCCAATACGCCGTTCATTGTGATATTAGCCATAGACCCGCACGTCATTGCTAAGGTGAGTTCACAACGTTTCGATGTTCACATCATCATCCTTATCTCATCTTTATGATTAATGCCTACGTTTGTATTCTAACAGGTGGCTTGGGAGAAGGTTAGTTCATACATGAATGTTGTTTTCAGTGTTGTCGTATTTATTTGTAGGGGTACAGTCAGTGATCAAAAGAAATATGGATGGATATATGTTTGTTATGTATTTATTATTGCATATTCAGATTCCTTGGTGAATTCTAGTGTGACTTTATGTATCATACATGCAGAGCTGTCACAAGTACTAGTAAATAGTATTTCAAATACCAATTACCAATTACCAGAGTCGCATGCGTCAAAGTACAAATACCAAGTAATTTTATTTTTGAAAGTACTTCAAGTATCAAATACTTTAATTTGGTACTTGATTTTTCAAATAAAGTAATTCAAATACGATACTAATATTTCAAGTACTTAAAAAAGTAATTCAAATACCATACTAATACTTGAATTACTTGATATAGTATTTCAAATACGGCGATTGATATTTCAAGTATTTCATAATTATTGTTGAGTAATAAAAAGTACCTTATGAATGTAAAAACAATAAAAATAGAAACTGATTTTTGTTTGAATGACACTACAAAGACATGGAACGTGATTGAATCACAAAACTACTTATACTATAAGAATATTATATATACAGGGTTGGGATAAAGTATGGAACCAAGCAAATAACTTTGGAACGGAAAGAGTGATATTGCTGAAAATTTTCAGGCAAGTGTAGTGACGTCTAGTGCATCCGAAGACATTATGTTAGTTATTAATGTACTTCCGGTTTAACTGGAAGTACCGTCAACTTTTTTAATTTAAATGGGACACCCTGTATATTTTTGCAGATTTTAATTCATCTTTTTTTCCGAATACGTCCATAGTGAGTTTAGCATTAGTTTCTGTAAAAACGGGAAAGATATAGCTTCTTTATCATTTCAGGTGTTTAAAATGCCGGTCATTCAAAGTCGGTTTGGGCGATCGCGTGAGAACTCACAAAGAAGTGTGTCAACTTTTAATGATTTACGTCCCGACAGGGGTCCTGTAACACGTTTGACGGCGACTAAAAGATAATACAAAAAAAATTACCTCAAACGGGAAGACCGCAGACCGCCACGGACGAATTTGTGAGACAAATTTTTTAAGAAACAAATACTACACCCACTATGGACGTATTCGCAAAAAAAAAGATGAATTAAAATCTGCAAAAATATACAGGGTGTCCCATTTAAATTAAAAAAGTTGACGGTACTTCCGGTTAAACCGGAAGTACATTAATAGTTAACATAATGTCTTCGGATGCATCAGACGTCACTACACTTGCCTGCAAATTTTCAGCAATATCACTCTTTCCGTTCCAAAGTTATTTGCTTGGTTCCATACTTTATCCCAACCCTGTATAAACAAAACAAAAACAAAAAAGGTGCAACCCGGGCTCCGACACACCGGGCTGCTGTTCCATTTGCCAGCGACTACTCCTCACACCGTGAGGTGAGCAATCACTGGGTCCGCGAATCGTGCGTCCTAAGCAGACGAATGGACCCATGGATGACTGCCTTCTGCATTCTGGCGGCTAAGATGTGCGCCGCCGCACGGCACACCGGCATTTTGCGCAGTGCAGAGAGTGTGGAAGTATCAAATACAAATACTTCTTATAGCATTTGGGAAATAAAATTAATTTGAAATACAGTACTTCAAATACCAGAAAGTAATTGAAATACATTTTTCAAGTACTTTACTTCTTTAGTATTTCAAATAAAAATGCCAGGTATTTGAAATATATTTTTTGTGCTACAAGTACCAAATACAAATACTTCTTAGAGAGTACTTGGGGAATCAAGTACAAATATCACAAAAAAATGTATTTGAAGTACAGTACTTCAAATACCAGAAAGTAATTGAAATACATTTTTCAAGTACTTTACTTGAAGTAATGACAGCTCTGCATACATGGGACTTGAAGCGAGCCGTTTAGGTGTAAATCACCATTTTCGGTATAAGTAGATATCAGGAAAAAATTGAATATCGCAGAGATTATAAAATTTGGAAGGCTGTGACTTTGCCGTATTACTAAGCATAAAACGTGTCAGCTTTGATGAGACTGTCAAATTTAAATTACGTTTATGCATAGAGAAATCGGTCGATTAATTAAGGAAACTTCGATCGGCGATAACTTGATTTTTTCAAATGGGAATGCCTAATTCTTTTCATACGGTTAAACGTAGGATTTGATAACCTTTCTAATGATATCAGGTTGTGAATATCAATCTCTGGTAGTTTTCATTTAATTTTAAATTTTCAATTTTCCTACCTACAGGCAACGTAGCAAGTCATGACATATAACAAAAACATGTTAATTCAGATGGAAGAAAACAAGTAACTTAGAAAAAAGATACAGACAAAATATAATAAAGAGACAAGATGATAAAAATTGCTTACAACAAATCAACTCTCCCAGAAACAACTGCGATAACATCCCTAAGGTCAAAGAGAAGCTGGAGTACGGCAGTAATAGATATTTTTTACAGTCTACTGGCTACCGCAATTTACTAGAGGTTAAACATTTCCAGCAATTGCAAAAAAGGAATACTGACAAATCAGATTTAAATTCTCTGCCATTTATGTTTTATAATTTGAATAACGTGAATAACCCTGTATACTCTCCTATGTCAGCTTTTTGTTTTATCTTTGCGCACTTCTGTACGTTAATACGCAAATTAGTTTTTCATTTTTAATATTACTAATCTTCATATTACTTAATTTTATTGTTTTTAACGTGTGTATTGCCTTAGGTTAAATATGACTGCTATTTTGAACCATTTAGATCTGTTATAATATAGTCAAATGGTATATTCTATGCCCTGGTTAGCATGTAAGAACAGCTTTTGCTAATTGCTCGTCAGGTAAAATAAAGGCATATTATTATTATTTTGTGCACTGGCTGTACCTCATATGGCAACCTTGTTTCTTCTAGTTACTTGGCTATGTATCGTGCTCTTGTCGTGGCAAACACGAGCTTTTAATTGTTCTTTCTCATTGTATTACTGTCCTCTCTGATGGGTTTGTCAAACTTTCTGGTACATATATATACCTTTGCAGTAGCCGCTTGATATTTTTAGGGGAAGGCTTCACCTTGAATATTCGTGGAGGTTAGCATAAAAGGCGAGTCAAGAATAGTTACGTAATTTTTGACGAAACATTTTTGTCTATGCTTTCACAGTGCAAAATCACGTTACACTAATTATTATATCAAGGCCCGATTTTATCAACATGGGCATTTTAACAAAGGTTTTGACCAATCAGAGCAGCCCATTCAAGAACTTGCTTCTGTCAAAGTTCTTTGAAAATTATTGATTTCTCTTGAAATTTGCTTAAAAAAGGTGAAAAAATACATGCTTTATATATAATCGACCATTGTGAACTCTCTAGTATCTTTTCAACTCTGATTTTCCATCCTAAATGGGTGAAAACTTGCATTGTCCTGTTCAACAAAGAGTTTAGCGATTGCTAATCTCAACCAATCAGATTCCACAAAACCGATACATTTGATCACTGGGTCAAATGTACTGTTAATTTAATAATAATGATGAAGAAATTCAAATTACTGCATAATTTGGATAAAACAATAATTTGCAATCGATAATAATAATTATAAATACCTCCAATATACCTTTGTATTATAGTAAAAAAGGCTAAAAATAACATTTTATTGCATTTCACAAAGCTGTTATAGACACACACGATGCAAGTGTGCATTACTGGTTGCCTATCCTGCTTAAGAGAAAGCTTTGTGATCTGACAAATTTATAACCTTATAACCTTATTTTTCCTAAACTAGAAACCTTTCGTATAGTCAGAAAGTGAATAAAATGCTTTATATAAATATGTTTCTGCGCTATGGTGCCTTTTACGCAGTGCCTACAATCTTTACATCCTCTGTGAATATTTCTATAAGAAGATCAATTCTATAACAAACATGCATCCAGAGTGTATAATCAATCTGACTGCAATAATTGCAATTGGTAATTATACAATAATTATAAAGTAAACGTAAACATTAAAAATCTAGCATTAATTTGCATATCAATCACTTTGTTCTGATTTTCTGATATGATTTTGATCCATGAATTCTAAAATATTTCTGATGAAAGTGTCATCCAGCTTTGACGTTTTGTTTCCAATATTGGTAAAATACTATTGGACGATACTTATTAACATAGCCTTCAATACCTAAACAACATACATTAGAAAAGTTTTGTCAAAGTCTTTGTTAGATATGCATGTTGATAAAATCGGGCCTAAATGCAGCAAAATAAAAATGTTCAGTGCAAGTTCACCGTTTTCATAAACATGTTCTTAGGGAACATCTAATCCGTTTGGTTTTGATGAATTCCAGCACTGGTTGAAGTTAGCTGTTAAATCTTTGACTTACCATATATATCTCAAGCAGTCAATAAATAGCAGGACCCTCACCAGATCTTGTGTAATGTATTGCTATGACGCTTGTAGAAACCTTACCAAAAATCAATAGCATTTGTGAAAACTATACACACTTGCAGGGCGACCGCATCGTAATTTAAAACTCTCAATCAGCCAGCTTAATCTACCTCAATTATGTTGTTATTGTTTAATGAAATTGATTTATAGACATAAATGTGACACAAAAATATGCCCGGTAATGATTGAAGCGTCTACAATTCTTAAATGCATTAAAAGTATATATTCCAAAAACTATCAATTATTTTTAAAATGTATCTTATTATTGAGCAGTACAACAAAGTTATATATTTTTCCACATTGCATGTGTGATAATCTTACAATAGAAAATTCAGTGTCCTACTTTTTCTTTGCAGATTTTTCTAAATGACAATTTTAGGACATCTTCATGCTTTCATACGTCGTAACAATGTTTACGCGTTGGTATTGTGAAAAATATGAGACTCTTTAGTATTTGAGCCCTTATCATATCATATGTTCGCAAATTGAGGATGAGCTGTCAGAAAGTTTGACTCCAAATTAAGCCAATTACCCATCAATACTAATAAATATAATTGATGCAGGCGGTAGAAATAAATACGAGAAGACTCTTCAGCGAAAACAACATTGGGGGCCACAACTACTTGAGCAATATGGTACATTTGCCCTTCTATCTGCAGAACTCAGGGCTTCGAAAAGTGAAAATTGCTCAACAAACGGCGACCGCACACCGAAAGCAAGTCGGTGCTTGGTCGGAAAATGAGGAAAATCTGAGCAATTTCCTTGCCAGATCTGTAAGTATAACCATGATACAATATATTGTTATAGCGAAAGTCTTCAAATGAAGCACTTTAATGTGTCAATAAAGTTCCGCGCCTCATGACAGTGTAAAAAACCCTTTTCTACACATGTGAAAATTATAAAGGGTTTTCCAATAAGAGGTGTTATTTTGAATAGCTGGCTATTTCGGTAGACGTCAGTTTTGACGCTGCAGTTGTTTGACATTTGACAAGTAGAACCAACGCCATTAAGAAAAATGGAACGATACACGCTTCAACAACGCATTGAAATTATCAAAATCCACTATAACAATGCTGAAAATTTGTCAGTGACGGTTCGTAAAACTAGAACACTTTTTGGTCGTCGTGCATCACCTTGTCGATCCGCAATACAGAAATTGGTGGAAAAATTCGAGCTGTTGGGACAAGTGAGTGATGTAAAGAATAAAAATTGTGCACGTCGCTCAAGAACAACGGAGAATATTGCTGCTTTAGCCCAAAGTGTTGAAAAAAACCCATGTTTGTCCATTCCTCGTCGTTCTTTGGAATTGGGCATTCCACAAACGTCATTACACCGTATTTTGCATAAAGGCTTGGGTCTTAAGGCTTATAAAGTTCAGTTAACACAGGAACTCAAGCCGGCCGATCATCAACAACGTTGTGTCTTTGCTGATTGGGTCATTGATATGCATGAAAATGATCCGGAATTTCATCGAAAAATCATCTGGTCTGACAAGGCCCATTTCCACCTCGCTGGCTACGTCAACAAGCAAAATTGTTGCATCTGGGGCTCCGAAAACCCAAGAATCATTGTTGAAAAGCCTCTCCATCCTCAACGTGTAACTGTTTGGTGCGGTTTATGGTCGGGCGGGGTCATTGGCCCTTACTTTTACGAAAATGACGCTGGAGCAACAGTTACGGTGACTGGATTGCGCTATCGAGAGATGATTAATAATTTTTTATGGCTGGAATTGGATGATATTGATCTGGACAATGTTTACTTTCAACAGGACGGCGCTACGTCTCACACAAGCAACGAAACCATAGCTCTTTTACAGGGAAAGTTTCCGGACCGTGTTATCTCTCGAAGAGGTGATCACAATTGGCCACCGAGGTCTTGTGATTTAACACCTTGCGACTTCTTCCTTTGGGGCCACGTGAAAGATAAGGTCTACGCCAACAGCCCAGCGTCGATTCAAGAACTCAAAGATGGAATTCGTGAAGCTATTCAGGGCATACAGCAACCACTTTGCGATTTGGTGATGGACAATTTCATGAAAAGGATATATGGTCCTGCAAGCGTAGCCGTGGTGGCCATTTGGCTGATATTATTTTCCATTCTTAACGGCAAACCTTCCTCTTTACATTGAAATAAACATCCGATCATTTATTTCAGAATATGCCATTTTTCTTTGAATATCAAAATAACACCTCTTATTGGAAAACCCTTTACAAAACGAATTCTAACAGTGTGCTATTATTACGTTTACAGTCATCAAGCAGACGTCTGTCTAACGAGAAAGCATTGATGTCAAGCCAAGAGAACTTGACTAAGTTCCCCAGAAAAGGATCGCGCAAACTGAAATTGAGCGAATCAGTTGCTAGTTCAATAGGGTCCAACTTAAATAAAATTGGAGGTGCTCAAGATCTAACAAAGATGTTACTTACGGATGATTATTTTAGCGACGTTAATCCTCGTTCTATGAGAAGACTGATGAATGTTGTATATGTTACAGGTATACTGTCTTTTCTCCCAAGAATAAAATATATATTTCTCGAAAGAAATTCCTCATATTGTTGTATTTTACGGTGTAAAAAATATTTGTATATTATAGTTTGCTTAATAAAATTCATTATAACTACAGAGTGACCGACGGGAACCGGACGTATTTCAAATGGTTAGTATAACGCCGCTAGCGGTGGTAGGGAGGGGATTCAGGTATTAGTCGCCTTGCTGTATAATGCCATTTTAGTAGCTATGGAGCAGTGGACCGTAGAGCACCGTATGTTCGCTTATGACGCGTATGTTAGAAATGCTGAGTCGGTCACGGCCGCGCAGCGACTGTTCCGAGTTCATTTTAATCTTGGACGCCACGATATTATTCCAAGCCGCAATGCCATTCTCAGATGGGTTAACAGTCTGAGAACAACAGGAATGATTGTGCAGAAAAATCCACCTGGTCCCACGAAGACTGCGAGGTCGCCAGAGAACGTCGAGCGGGTGAGACAAGCGCTTACTCGGAGCCTTCAACGGTCTGCATGAAGACACTAGCGTGAACTAAACTTAAGTCGTGAATCAGTGCGCATAATATTGAAAAAAGATTTAGCGTTTCATCCTTACAAGATGTGTATTGTTCAGCATCTTAAGCCAACAGATTATGAGCAACGAGAAGACTTCGTCATTTGAATTCAAATGCTGACTGGAGACCATGAAAGTGCAGTAATCGTCATGAGTGATGAAGCTCATTTTCATTTAAGCGGAGAGATAAACAAAATTTCCGATACTGGTCTCCAGGTGGCTTTTTCTTCACAATCATTCCTGTTGTTCTCAGACTGTTAACCCATCTGAGAATGGTATTGCGGCTTGGAATAATATCGTGGCGTCCAAGATTAAAATGAACGCGGAACAGTCGCTGCGCGGCCGTGACCGACTCAGCATTTCTAACATACGCGTCATAAGCGAACATACGGTGCTCTACGGTCCACTGCTCCATAGCTACTAAAATGGCATTATACAGCAAGGCGACTGATACCTGAATCCCCTCCTTACCACCGCTAGCGGCGTTATACTAACCATATGAAAAACGTCCGGTTCCCGTCGGTCACCCTGTATTAACACGTGCTCAGACACCTCAAGTTTCCACTGCTGTTTAATTTGTTGGAAACTGTCTATACCACATACACTTTGTGCCTGTGCGATTGTTTCATAGCCTTACTTTTGTTGTAGGTCGTTTACTTAAAGCATTCCAAATAGATTTTAACTGGTATCGTTTAGCTTCATGGATAAATATTACAGAACAATGGCCTTTTCGTACTTCATGGATCATATACCATTATGAAGTGTATGAGGATTCCCTAGAGGATAACACTTCATTGAAATCGATCTACGATAAGTAAGTAACCCATTAGTTCCTTTTATATTCCATTAATTTTACAAATCAATTTCAAAATATTCAAAACTATCATGATCTGTGAAATAACTCTAATAAAATTCTTGCAGGATTCGTCCTACCATACCACTAGTGAAAGACACCGAGCCACTGCTAGAACTGGATAGGGACGAGAAGAAGTTTGATATTTTTTTATCTTTTCATCGCTCAAGCTTGCTTGTCAGTGATCTCAAAATATTTTTACCGTTCACGATCAATTTGGACCCATATCTCAAGAAGGTGATCAAAGGTAAGTTCATAATCATAGTCACAATGTCCTGACAGACATGTTGTGAACTCTAAAATGCATTAAGTCGGTGCTAGAGTATTGCCGACACGAATATTATCAATAGTTTTGAACACTGTAGCTCGCCATCGTTCGCGATTTACTGTCAGTTTAGTGGCGCTCTTGATACTCATATCCAGCAACTGTTTCGTCGTATCCACCCAGCGTGTAGGAGGACGGCCACGACGCCGCCCACTCGGGGCATGACCCTGAACTACAAGTTTCTCCATATTATTGCTTCTCAAATTTTTCATTTTCGTCAAACGAGAATGAGACTCAAAATTGCGACCGGATTTGTAATCAGCACCTTGAAATTATGCGAAATGCGAGGTTTCATCTCAATAGAAAGCTAAATAAAGAAGTTCGATTTTTTTAGATACACCCGCCCGCCCGAGAGATCTGAAATTTTTCATTTTCGTCAAACGAGAATGAGACTCAAAATTGCGACCGGATTTGTAATCAGCACCTTGAAATTATGCGAAATGCGAGGTTTCATCTCAATAGAAAGCTAAATAAAGAAGTTCGATTTTTTTAGGTACACCCGCTCGCCCGAGAGATCTGAAATTTTTCATTTTCGTCAAACGAGAATGAGACTCAAAATTGCGACCGGATTTGTAATCAGCACCTTGAAATTATGCGAAATGCGAGGTTTCATCTCAATAGAAAGCTAAATTAAAAAGTTCGATTTTTTTAGGTACACTCGCCCGCCCGAGAGATCTGAAATTTTTCATTTTCGTCAAACGAGAATGAGACTCAAAATTGCGACCGTATTTGTAATCAGCACCTTGAAATTATGCGAAATGCGAGGTTTCATCTCAATAGAAAGCTAAATAAAGAAGTTCGATTTTTTTAGATACACCCGCCCGCCCGAGAGATCTGAAATGTTTCATTTTCGTCAAACGAGACTGATACTCAAAATTGCGAACGGATTTGTAATCAGCACCTTGAAATTATGCGAAATGCGAGGTTTCATCTCAATAGAAAGCTAAATAAAGAAGTTCGATTTTTTTAGATGCACCCGCCTGCCAGAGAGATCTGAAATTTTTCATTTTCGTCAAACGAGAATGAGACTCAAAATTGCGACCGGATTTGAAATCAGCACCTTGAAATTATGCGAAATGCGAGGTTTCATCTCAATAGAAAGCTAAATAAAGAAGTTCGATTTTTTTAGATACACCCGCCCGCCCGAGAGATCTGAAATTTTTTATTTTCGTCAAACGAGACTGATACTCAAAATTGCGAACGGATTTGTAATCAGCACCTTGAAATTATGCGAAACGCGAGGTTTCATCTCAATAGAAAGCTAAATAAAGAAGTTCGATTTTTTTAGGTGCACCCGCCCGCCCGAGAGATCTGAAATTTTTCATTTTCGTCAAACTAGAATGAGACTCAAAATTGCGACCGGATTTGTAATCAGCACCTTGAAATTATGCGAAATGCGAGGTTTCATCTCAATAGAAAGCTAAATAAAAAAGTTCGATTTTTTTAGGTACACCCGCCCGCCCGAGAGATCTGAAATTTTTCATTTTCGTCAAACGAGAATGAGACTCAAAATTGCGACCGTATTTGTAATCAGCACCTTGAAATTATGCGAAATGCGAGGTTTCATCTCAATAGAAAGCTAAATTAAAAAGTTCGATTTTTTTAGGTACACTCGCCCGCCCGAGAGATCTGAAATTTTTCATTTTCGTCAAACGAGAATGAGACTCAAAATTGCGACCGTATTTGTAATCAGCACCTTGAAATTATGCGAAATGCGAGGTTTCATCTCAATAGAAAGCTAAATAAAGAAGTTCGATTTTTTTAGATACACCCGCCCGCCCGAGAGATCTGAAATGTTTCATTTTCGTCAAACGAGACTGATACTCAAAATTGCGAACGGATTTGTAATCAGCACCTTGAAATTATGCGAAATGCGAGGTTTCATCTCAATAGAAAGCTAAATAAAGAAGTTCGATTTTTTTAGATGCACCCGCCTGCCAGAGAGATCTGAAATTTTTCATTTTCGTCAAACGAGAATGAGACTCAAAATTGCGACCGGATTTGAAATCAGCACCTTGAAATTATGCGAAATGCGAGGTTTCATCTCAATAGAAAGCTAAATAAAGAAGTTCGATTTTTTTAGATACACCCGCCCGCCCGAGAGATCTGAAATTTTTTATTTTCGTCAAACGAGACTGATACTCAAAATTGCGACCGGATTTGTAATCAGCACCTTGAAATTATGCGAAATGCGAGGTTTCATCTCAATAGAAAGCTAAATAAAGAAGTTCGATTTTTTTAGATACACCCGCCCGCCCGAGAGATCTGAAATTTTTCATTTTCGTCAAACGAGAATGAGACTCAAAATTGCGACCGGATTTGTAATCAGCACCTTGAAATTATGCGAAATGCGAGGTTTCATCTCAATAGAAAGCTAAATAAAGAAGTTCGATTTTTTTAGGTACACCCGCCCGCCCGAGAGATCTGAAATGTTTCATTTTCGTCAAACGAGACTGATACTCAAAATTGCGACCGGATTTGTAATCAGCACCTTGAAATTATGCGAAATGCGAGGTTTCATCTCAATAGAAAGCTAAATAAAGAAGTTCGATTTTTTTAGGTACACCCGCCCGCCCGAGAGATCTGAAATTTTTCATTTTCGTCAAACGAGAATGAGACTCAAAATTGCGACCGGATTTGTAATCAGCACCTTGAAATTATGCGAAATGCGAGGTTTCATCTCAATAGAAAGCTAAATTAAAAAGTTCGATTTTTTTAGGTACACTCGCCCGCCCGAGAGATCTGAAATTTTTCATTTTCGTCAAACGAGAATGAGACTCAAAATTGCGACCGTATTTGTAATCAGCACCTTGAAATTATGCGAAATGCGAGGTTTCATCTCAATAGAAAGCTAAATAAAGAAGTTCGATTTTTTTAGATACACCCGCCCGCCCGAGAGATCTGAAATGTTTCATTTTCGTCAAACGAGACTGATACTCAAAATTGCGAACGGATTTGTAATCAGCACCTTGAAATTATGCGAAATGCGAGGTTTCATCTCAATAGAAAGCTAAATAAAGAAGTTCGATTTTTTTAGATGCACCCGCCTGCCAGAGAGATCTGAAATTTTTCATTTTCGTCAAACGAGAATGAGACTCAAAATTGCGACCGGATTTGAAATCAGCACCTTGAAATTATGCGAAATGCGAGGTTTCATCTCAATAGAAAGCTAAATAAAGAAGTTCGATTTTTTTAGATACACCCGCCCGCCCGAGAGATCTGAAATTTTTTATTTTCGTCAAACGAGACTGATACTCAAAATTGCGAACGGATTTGTAATCAGCACCTTGAAATTATGCGAAACGCGAGGTTTCATCTCAATAGAAAGCTAAATAAAGAAGTTCGATTTTTTTAGGTGCACCCGCCCGCCCGAGAGATCTGAAATTTTTCATTTTCGTCAAACTAGAATGAGACTCAAAATTGCGACCGGATTTGTAATCAGCACCTTGAAATTATGCGAAATGCGAGGTTTCATCTCAATAGAAAGCTAAATAAAAAAGTTCGATTTTTTTAGGTACACCCGCCCGCCCGAGAGATCTGAAATTTTTCATTTTCGTCAAACGAGAATGAGACTCAAAATTGCGACCGTATTTGTAATCAGCACCTTGAAATTATGCGAAATGCGAGGTTTCATCTCAATAGAAAGCTAAATTAAAAAGTTCGATTTTTTTAGGTACACTCGCCCGCCCGAGAGATCTGAAATTTTTCATTTTCGTCAAACGAGAATGAGACTCAAAATTGCGACCGTATTTGTAATCAGCACCTTGAAATTATGCGAAATGCGAGGTTTCATCTCAATAGAAAGCTAAATAAAGAAGTTCGATTTTTTTAGATACACCCGCCCGCCCGAGAGATCTGAAATGTTTCATTTTCGTCAAACGAGACTGATACTCAAAATTGCGAACGGATTTGTAATCAGCACCTTGAAATTATGCGAAATGCGAGGTTTCATCTCAATAGAAAGCTAAATAAAGAAGTTCGATTTTTTTAGATGCACCCGCCTGCCAGAGAGATCTGAAATTTTTCATTTTCGTCAAACGAGAATGAGACTCAAAATTGCGACCGGATTTGAAATCAGCACCTTGAAATTATGCGAAATGCGAGGTTTCATCTCAATAGAAAGCTAAATAAAGAAGTTCGATTTTTTTAGATACACCCGCCCGCCCGAGAGATCTGAAATTTTTTATTTTCGTCAAACGAGACTGATACTCAAAATTGCGAACGGATTTGTAATCAGCACCTTGAAATTATGCGAAACGCGAGGTTTCATCTCAATAGAAAGCTAAATAAAGAAGTTCGATTTTTTTAGGTGCACCCGCCCGCCCGAGAGATCTGAAATTTTTCATTTTCGTCAAACTAGAATGAGACTCAAAATTGCGACCGGATTTGTAATCAGCACCTTGAAATTATGCGAAATGCGAGGTTTCATCTCAATAGAAAGCTAAATAAAAGAGTTCGATTTTTTTAGGTACACCCGCCCGCCCGAGAGATCTGAAATTTTTCATTTTCGTCAAACGAGAATGAGACTCAAAATTGCGACCGGATTTGTAATCAGCACCTTGAAATTATGCGAAATGCGAGGTTTCATCTCAATAGAAAGCTAAATAAAAAAGTTCGATTTTTTTAGGTACACCCGCCCGCCCGAGAGATCTGAAATTTTTCATCTTCGTCAAACGAGAATGAGACTCAAAATTGCGACCGGATCTGTAATCAGCACCTTGAAATTATGCGAAACGCGAGGTTTCATCTCAATAGAAAGCTAAATAAAGAAGTTCGATTTTTTTAGGTACACCCGCCCGCCCGAGAGATCTGAAATTTTTCATTTTCGTCAAACGAGAATGAGACTCAAAATTGCGACCGGATTTGTAATCAGCACCTTGAAATTATGCGAAACGCGAGGTTTCATCTCAATAGAAAGCTAAATAAAGAAGTTCGATTTTTTTAGGTGCACCCGCCCGCCCGAGAGATCTGAAATTTTTCATTTTCGTCAAACGAGAATGAGACTCAAAATTGCGACCGGATTTGTAATCAGCACCTTGAAATTATGCGAAACGCGAGGTTTCATCTCAATAGAAAGCTAAATAAAGAAGTTCGATTTTTTTAGGTGCACCCGCCCGCCCGAGAGATCTGAAATTTTTCATTTTCGTCAAACTAGAATGAGACTCAAAATTGCGACCGGATTTGTAATCAGCACCTTGAAATTATGCGAAATGCGAGGTTTCATCTCAATAGAAAGCTAAATAAAAAAGTTCGATTTTTTTAGGTACACCCGCCCGCCCGAGAGATCTGAAATTTTTCATTTTCGTCAAACGAGAATGAGACTCAAAATTGCGACCGGATTTGTAATCAGCACCTTGAAATTATGCGAAATGCGAGGTTTCATCTCAATAGAAAGCTAAATAAAAAAGTTCGATTTTTTTAGGTACACCCGCCCGCCCGAGAGATCTGAAATTTTTCATTTTCGTCAAACGAGAATGAGACTCAAAATTGCGACCGGATTTGTAATCAGCACCTTGAAATTATGCGAAATGCGAGGTTTCATCTCAATAGAAAGCTAAATAAAGAAGTTCGATTTTTTTAGGTACACCCGCCCGCCCGAGAGATGAAATTTTTCATTTTCGTCAAACGAGAATGAGACTCAAAATTGCGACCGGATTTGTAATTAGCACCTTGAAATTATGCGAAATGCAAGGTTTCATCTCAATAGAAAGCTAAATAAAGAAGTTCGATTTTTTTAGATACACCCGCCCGCCCGAGAGATCTGAAATTTTTCATTTTCGTCAAACGAGAATGAGACTCAAAATTGCGACCGTATTTGTAATCAGCACCTTGAAATTATGCGAAATGCGAGGTTTCATCTCAATAGAAAGCTAAATAAAGAAGTTCGATTTTTTTAGATACACCCACCCGCCCGAGAGATCTGAAATTTTTCATTTTCGTCAAACGAGACTGAGACTCAAAATTGCGACCGTATTTGTAATCAGCACCTTGAAATTATGCGAAATGCGAGGTTTCATCTCAATAGAAAGCTAAATAAAGAAGTTCGATTTTTTTAGATACACCCGCCCGCCCGAGAGATCTGAAATTTTTCATTTTCGTCAAACGAGAATGAGACTCAAAATTGCGACCGTATTTGTAATCAGCACCTTGAAATTATGCGAAATGCGAGGTTTCATCTCAATAGAAAGCTAAATTAAAAAGTTCGATTTTTTTAGGTACACTCGCCCGCCCGAGAGATCTGAAATTTTTCATTTTCGTCAAACGAGAATGAGACTCAAAATTGCGACCGGATTTGTAATCAGCACCTTGAAATTATGCGAAATGCGAGGTTTCATCTCAATAGAAAGCTAAATAAAGAAGTTCGATTTTTTTAAGTACACCCGCCCGCCCGAGAGATCTGAAATTTTTCATTTTCGTCAAACGAGAATGAGACTCAAAATTGCGACCGTATTTGTAATCAGCACCTTGAAATTATCCGAAATGCGAGGTTTCATCTTAATAGAAAGCTAAACAAAGAAGTTCGATTTTTTTAGGTACACCCGCCCGCCCGAGAGATCTGAAATTTTTCATTTTCGTCAAACGAGAATGAGACTCAAAATTGCGACCGTATTTGTAATCAGCACCTTGAAATTATCCGAAATGCGAGGTTTCATCTTAATAGAAAGCTAAACAAAGAAGTTCGATTTTTTTAGGTACACCCGCCCGCCCGAGAGATCTGAAATTTTTCATTTTCGTCAAACGAGACTGATACTCAAAATTGCGAACGGATTTGTAATCAGCACCTTGAAATTATCCGAAATGCGAGGTTTCATCTCAATAGAAAGCTAAATAAAGAAGTTCGATTTTTTTAGGTACACCCGCCCGCCCGAGAGATCTGAAATTTTTCATTTTCGTCAAACGAGACTGAGACTCAAAATTGCGACCGTATTTGTAATCATCACCTTGAAATTATGCGAAATGCGAGGTTTCATCTTAATAGAAAGCTAAATAAAGAAGTTCGATTTTTTTAGGTACACCCGCCCGCCCGAGAGATCTGAAATTTTTCATTTTCGTCAAACGAGACTGATACTCAAAATTGCGACCGTATGTGTAATCAGCACCTTGAAATTATCCGAAATGCGAGGTTTCATCTTAATAGAAAGCTAAATAAAGAAGTTCGATTTTTTTAGGTACACCCGCTCGCCCGAGAGATCTGGAATTTTTCATTTTCGCCAAACGAGACTGAGATTCAAAATTGCGACCGGATTTGTAATCAGCATCTTGAAATTATCCGAAATGCGAGGTGTCATCTCAATAGAAAGCTAAATAAAGAAGTTCGATTTTTTTAGGTACACCCGCCCGCCCGAGAGATCTGGAATTTTTCATTTTCGCCAAACGAGACTGAGATTCAAAATTGCGACCGGATTTGTAATCAGCACCTTGAAATTATGCGAAATGCGAGGTTTCATCTCAATAGAAAGCTAAATAAAGAAGTTCGATTTTTTTAGGTACACCCGCCCGCCCGAGAGATCTGAAATTTTTCATTTTCGTCAAACGAGACTGGGACTCAAAATTGCGACCGGATTTGTAATCAGCACCATGAAGTTATGCGAAATGGGAGGTTTCATCTCAATAGAAAGCTAAATAAAGAAGTTCGATTTTTTTAGGTACACCCGCCCGCCCGAGAGATCTGAAATTTTTCATTTTCGTCAGACGAGACTGAGACTCAAAATTGCGACCGGATTTGTAATCAGCACCTTGAAATTATGCGAAATGCGAGGTTTCATCTCAATAGAAAGCTAAATAAAGAAGTTCGATTTTTTTAGGTACACCCGCCCGCCCGAGAGATCTGAAATTTTTCATTTTCGTCAGACGAGACTGAGACCCAAAATTGCGACCGGATTTGTAATCAGCACCTTGAAGTTATGCGAAATGCGAGGTTTCATCTCAATAGAATGCTAAATAAAGAAGTTCGATTTTTTTAGGTATACCCGCCCGCCCGAGAGATCTGAAATTTTTCATTTTCGTCAAACGAGACTGAGACTCAAAATTGCGACCGTATTTGTAATCAGCACCTTGAAATTATCCGAAATGCGAGGTTTCATCTCAATAGAAAGCTAAATAAAGAAGTTCGATTTTTTTCGGTCCACCCGCCCGCCCGAGAGATCTGAAATTTTTCATTTTCGTCAAACGAGACTGAGACTTAAAATTGCGACCGGATTTGTAATTAGCACCTTGAAATTATCCGAAATGCGAGGTTTCATCTCAATAGAAAGCTAAATAAAGAAGTTCGATTTTTTTCGGTACACCCACCCGCCCGAGAGACCTGAAATTTTTCATTTTCGTCAAACGAGACTGAGACTCAAAATTGCGACCGGATTTGTAATCAGCACCTTGAAATTATGCGAAATGCGAGGTTTCATCTCAGTAGAAAGCTAAATAAAGAAGTTCCATTTTTTTTGGTACACCCACCCGCCCGAGAGACCTGAAATTTTTCATTTTCGTCAAACGAGACTGAGACTCAAAATCGCGACCGGATTTGTGATCAGCACCTTGAAATTATTCGAAATGCGAGGTTTCATTTCAATAAAAAGCTAAATAAAGAAGTTCGATTTTTTTAGGTACACCCGCCCGCCCGAGAGATCTGAAATTTTTCATTTTCGTCAAACGAGACTGAGACTTAAAATTGCGACCGGATTTGTAATTAGCACCTTGAAATTATCCGAAATGCGAGGTTTCATCTCAATAGAAAGCTAAATAAAGAAGTTCGATTTTTTTCGGTACACCCGCCCGCCCGAGAGATCTGAAATTTTTCATTTTCGTCAAACGAGACTGAGACTCAAAATTGCGACCGGATTTGTAATCAGCACCTTGAAATTATGCGAAATGCGAGGTTTCATCTCAGTAGAAAGCTAAATAAAGAAGTTCCATTTTTTTTGGTACACCCACCCGCCCGAGAGACCTGAAATTTTTCATTTTCGTCAAACGAGACTGAGACTCAAAATCGCGACCGGATTTGTAATCAGCACCTTGAAATTATCCGAAACGCGAGGTTTCATCTCAATAGAAAGCTAAATAAAGAAGTTCGATTTTTTTCGGTACACCCGCCCGCCCGAGAGATCTGAAATTTTTCATTTTCGTCAAACGAGACTGAGACTCAAAATTGCGACCGGCTTTGTAATCAGCACCTTGAAATTATGCGAAATGCGAGGTTTCATCTCAGTAGAAAGCTAAATAAAGAAGTTCCATTTTTTTTGGTACACCCACCCGCCCGAGAGACCTGAAATTTTTCATTTTCGTCAAACGAGACTGAGACTCAAAATCGCGACCGGATTTGTAATCAGCACCTTGAAATTATCCGAAACGCGAGGTTTCATCTCAATAGAAAGCTAAATAAAGAAGTTCGATTTTTTTCGGTACACCCGCCCGCCCGAGAGATCTGAAATTTTTCATTTTCGTCAAACGAGACTGAGACTCAAAATTGCGACCGGATTTGTAATCAGCACCTTGAAATTATGCGAAATGCGAGGTTTCATCTCAGTAGAAAGCTAAATAAAGAAGTTCCATTTTTTTTGGTACACCCACCCGCCCGAGAGACCTGAAATTTTTCATTTTCGTCAAACGAGACTGAGACTCAAAATTGCGACCGGATTTGTAATCAGCACCTTGAAATTATGCGAAATGCGAGGTTTCATCTCAATAGAAAGCTAAATAAAGAAGTTCGATTTTTTTTGGTGCACCCGCCCGCCCGAGAGAGAGCAACCACTTCGGCAAGGTGACCAGGGAACTCCAATTAAATAGAGAATTCGTGATGAAGCAAATTAGCAAAGCTATGCTTGTTTTGAGTCAAATTCTCCTGATATTTGCTGGATTAGTTATGTATGAATACATTAGGGGCTAATGTTTTTTTTATAACTGAGCAGACCGCGCAGGCAGAGCCTAAATAGAGTACCGCGACTGCTGTGAAAGGGTTATGTTAGGGGAAGTTTGTTAACGCGAGGTTTGAATGGGCTAATACCCGCAGGCCTAATAAATACAGTTCTTGACGTATGAAGACCGACCGTCTTAGAATGAGATGCAGCGGTCGCAAGGGTACATCTGATAGGAGCAGTGAGCGGCGGAACGATATAGGATAGCTCAGAGGAGCAGGTTCCGTTGGAATATCGGTAGAAGAGTGAGAGGTCACCAACAACATGCCGGTGAGAAAGTGACTGTGAAGGTGGCGCGTTAAGGCCGGATCGCCAATTAGTCGAATTGCCCTTCTCTGGACGGCATCTAGTATAGACAGGGTAGTAGGGGCAGCAGCTCCCCAGACATGAGAGCAATACTCCAGGCAAGGTCTTATCTGGGCTTTATATAGCGTGAGGAGGTTACATGGTGAGAAATACTTTCTGGCTCTAAATAGGTACCCAAGCTTTTTACCAGCAGCTGTTGCAATTGACGCGACGTCTTCGTGACATATCAGATTTTCTGTAATGTTGGCTCCTAATAGCTTGAACGAGTGACTCCTTGGCAGAGCCTGGTTGTTCATTAGAACCTGGTGTTGGCTTGGGCACTTCTTGTTTGATAGCGTACAATACTGGGTCTTGGAGGCATTAAATTTAACCATATTCTTAAGCCCCCAAGCGGTAATGGTATCGAGATCCATTGTTACTGTTAACAATTTTTTACAGAAGAAACTCAGTGCTTGGAAGAAGACGGCTTGACGGCATTACCTACAGGCTCGTTTACTTCTGCGAATCGCGGTGGAATGTTCACACCTCATCCGATGACTTCTTGGACCGATTGGATGACGCCCAAATCATCTCTGCTGAACAAGAGAGGATCACGCCTACCCAAAACAGCCTCGCCTCAAGTGGCGTACCCGCAAATCACGCCACCTATGGCCCCCGTAATGAACTGGCAACAGTGGAACGATCCGATGATCTACCATCAGCAGCATGTGCCTGTTGGGCCTGTTACAGTATTAAAAGTAAGTTTTTTTTTTGGTTCATTATGTTTAACACATCGAGCTAGAATCCCAAGGAGACGCTATAAGGTTCAATTTCGCTTAACAAAAACGGTAGCAGGAGGCGTGGCTAAGTGTGGTACCAATATGGACGCCTCGCCAGAGCCGGATTACTTTCTTATGTAAATAATTTTGAAAATTCATTACAATGATGATTTAGATATGAAGTATTGGGTTGATTTTTCAATCTAATGCGAAATTCATAGTTAAGTATATGAAAAAAACAGGCTTTGTAGAGACGACATTCATCATCAATTGAATAATACAACTGTATTATTGCTGCGATAAGTTACACTTTATTGAGATAAAGATTACAAATGCGGTCCTGTACATTGTTATTTTTTTGCATACATACCTATGAAAGGTAATTCCTGTCGATTTCTTCTTATCCATGCCATCTCTGCTAGAGCAACTACGATAAGCACATGAAACCATTATTTCCTTTATAAATTCACTAGAACATCACTTAAAAATAACTAAAAATCTCGGTAAAAACACTCAAAAAAAGCAAACACGAAATTGTCAAAGAAACGTCTGCTGTTTGACATAAGTGTCGAATCAATATGGCCAACCTGCACCTGCTTTCAGCCACGTTATAACGCCTCCATGGGATTCTACCTCGATGTGTTTAACATGATGCCCTGAGTAACCAAGGAGTGGAATTAGAAATAATAATCAACAACAATGTGATTCTGCTATAGCTGTCTCAGATTTAAAATATACTGCAACCACACATACCCATAGATTCAAACGGCGATTGCAAATTGCAGCGATGGTCAAGTATTCTTAATCCGGGATATGAAAATTGCAGCGGCTGGTTATTTTTCCATTTCAGGTAAACATGTAAATTGCAGCGGACGACCCTCTGTTAGGGATAGATGAGATAGTAATTACTTATTACTAATTTGACATTTTTATGCAGCGTTGAATGCATATTTGTTGACAGTAATTTTCAGTACTGTATACAAAATTCTTCAAGCAGCTGTTTGCAACTGTTTACAATCCATGGACTAAAGAATGGACATTACATTCCATCGGTTTTCATATTGTTAAAAGATAAGTTATTAACATCTTATGAAAAATATTTTGCTATTCTCAAAAATATTTGTTGTAAAAGCAGTTTAAATTTAGAACCAACAACTGTAGTCATAGATTTTGAAAAAGCAATACACACTGCAGTAAAAAACGTTTGCCTGAAGTTCAGATTGTTGGGTGTCGATTTCACTTAAGTCAAGGGTGGTGGCGTAAAATTCAAAGTCCAGGTTTAGCGAGTTAATACAAAAATTTGACCGATATTGGTAAATGGTTAAAATATACATTTGGCTTACAATTTCTGAATCCTAACGAAGTAGGTGACGCTTATGCTTTCGACTTTGCAGGAATTCAGCCTGCTGATGCAAGGGTGTTTTTATATGCAGACTATTTAGTCGAAGATTTTATATCGGGGGATTCTGAGTTTCCTCCAGAAATTTGGGCAGAACACTCTGCCAACACATCTCGCACTACCAATGCCTGTGAATCATTTCATGCGCACTTTAACTAGAGTTTTTATAACAGCCATGCATCATTGTTTATTTTTGTAGTCTTTGATAAATACTTAAACAGACACATACATTAAAATGATTAGTGTCAGAATAAAGCACGCTCCAAATGCAACAACTAAAAGGAAGCAAGATTTTTTGAATCACTAACAAAAGTAGTTAAGTAAATGCCACCAATTTTTTTTTTATTTAAACAAGAAACCGCATCAACCACGCAGGGTTATTAGCGGTGAAGACGGTACAATTCATACATAGGTATTTATACTGATTAAATTTTAAAAAATAAATTAATGTCCCTGATAAATTTCACCACATTTTTGGGTTGTAGCAGAAGTACTTCTTTGATGTCGCTGGACAGGTGGTTGGATATTCTCTCGTTCAAATAAAACGTGCAGTCCATAAGGATGTGGGTCACTGTTACCCGTTCGTTACATGCTGGACAGACTGGACCTTCAGTTTGTTCGAATATATGCTTATGTGTAGCTAGAGTGTGTCCTACTCGTAGTCGTGACATAACAATTTGTTCTCTTCTATTTACAGGGAGAGTTAACTTTGTGGTAACATTCGGGAGAATTTCGTGTAATTTGCTAGGACCACTGCTCCATTCTTCTTGCCACAGATTGGTTATATGATCTTTTATCAATTGCTTTAAGTCTGCATAGGGTGTACAAGCTACTGTTCTTTGGTTTGATGCTACTGCTGATGTTGCTGCTCTGTCCGCCTTTTCGTTGCCAGGTATGCCGGCAGATAAAAATTAATTTGACCTGTCACATATTATGCTATACAAATCCAAATTAATTTTCAGAATACCTCCAAACAGGTAGACTAACCCTAATCCACCCCCTGCGGCGACGCCGATAAGGGATCCTCGCTGCAATTTTCAACATCTTTTATGGTCACATTTAAGATTTATAAGATTATACCCTAACCGCGGCTGCAATTTGCATCTGCCCGATTCAAACTATTCTTTCGAGAACCGTTCTAGCAGGAATGATGCTACTGCCATAGTATTTCGCGATTTTCGTCTTCATGTACCGCAAATTTGAAATTTTCAATGAACTTCAGTGATCACTTTGTTTTATCGGTGATCGTTGCAACATGTTACCAAAATGCATCGATATTTTTAATTAATAGTAATCTTGTCTACTGATTCGTCAGTTTTTTCTACACTTATACTCTTATTTTGTATTTTTCAGCCGGAATTGTTGGAAACAAAACTATCTTCGCTGAACGTGGATGGTGTTTGTAAACTTATCTCTAATATGGAGGATTTGAATCATGAGGCCTTATCTAAATATATTAAAACTATCAAAGAACAAAATATTAATGGAAAAGTGCTTTTATACTGTGATCTAGATGATCTAAAGAAGGTGAGATTTAACATTCATGGAAGACTTAATAAGTAATTCAAATTACTACAAATAGTGTGCCAACCTAAATCTGCTTGTGATATTTCACATTATTTAATTAGTATCGGAAATTAATTGTTGTTTTGCTACTTTTATTTTAAAGTTCACTACCTTTTCTGTTTATAAATTGTCTTGTAATAATTTGAAGCTTAATCCTGTTTCTGAGAATACCTCATTGCAGTTTTTTAGTTTTCAGATACGTAATTTCTAAATTAATATGAAGTATTATTTCAGCTGTTAAAGATGAATTTTGGTGACTGGGAAATGTTAAAAGTATTCTTAGTTTCGTTGAGAGAATGTGAGATGACAAGCGTTGTACGTCAGGATGAAATCGTTAAGCCTATTAGAAGCAATAAAGAAAGAAAGAGTAAGTGATTCATCGATTAAGTTCTATATGAGGAGGTTCCTAATGCTCTCAATGTTATGCAAATTGCAGATAGTGTAAGCAAAGCGAGTGGTACTAGTGAAAAGGATTCCGTAAAACTTCCAGTTGATGGATCTCAAAGAAAACAAAGCAATATTGAAAAGCAGGTAAGCTGTAAATATTTTCAGGAATGATTTCATACCATTTTTTTGCTTTGTATTTATTCTATAAATCATTAATTTGTATTTATGATTAATATTAATCGGTATAAATTTTGGGTATATTCAACGTTAAAACAGTATTTCCAAAGTACCATAAATCTAAATTCTGTAAAAGCTTCAAGATAAAAAAACTTCTTGTCATGTCCAACTAACCAAAATTCATAAGAATTCGACAGTAAAGGAACTTTTACTTTTGTTTCTCAACGGTCAAATGGTTCTGCTGAAATTAACCATTTTTATGGTGTGGAAGTTTTTACTGAAAACATGCAAGGTGAATGAAGCCATATGATTTTAATTATTTCTAGTAAACATAACTTTGTATTATGAATGTTTATATTCTGTATTATTTTTTATGTTTTATTGAAAAAAGTGAAGGTTAATACAATTTTTCAATAGATTTTTTGTTTGTTCGTCTTACATTCTTACATAAGGCTTGAAAATGATCGATTTCTTTTTTGCATACCTTAAATAAGGATGCTTTTTTAAGGGTATCAAAATAATCGATCGTTTCAAACCCTATATTTCTAAACATAAGTTGAAAAACGTTACATTTTTTCATTCTGCATACTGTACATGCTTTCAGTACCAGGTATGTATCATAGTAGAGTTTACATACTTAATTAGATTTCAAGATAAAAACCGTAAACATGATTTATTTTCTAATTAACATAACTTGGATCATACTCGTACTGTTTGAGCATGGCTGTTATGATTAGGATATTAGGTCTAATTAAATATTTGTACATACGAAAATATGCAAATAGTTTAAAGTAATTTATTTTGCATGAGGATATATGTGTACGTACAAGTAGCACAGATTAGACGTAGTTTCATATTTTGTACTTAACGATGTAATATTGTAAATTAGCTTCAATTAAAATAGGTTTTCTGGAATACGAGGTCTGTTCTATATGTTACCATTATCATTAATTTTTTGACCTCGGCACGGATACGTTCTATAACTGCCCATGAGTCAAGTGCACATGTATTTCAAGCTCTTTGCTACTCTAAGGCCCGATTTTATCAACACGCATATTTAACAAAGAATTTGACAAAGCTTTTCTATTGGATGTTATTTAGCAAAAGCTTTCTATTGGGTATTGAGGGCTATGTTAATAAGTATCATCCAATAGTATTTTATCAACATTGAAAACGAAACGTCAAAACTAGATGACACCTTTGTCAAAGATATTTTGGAATTCATGGATCAAAATCATAGCAGGATATCAGAACAAAGCGATTAATTTGCAAATTAATGCCACATTTTTCATGTTTATAATTATTCTATAATTACAAATTGCAAACTGCGATAATTTGTGACAGAATCATAAAAGTACCTAGTATCAGTCGCAGCAACTACCTTATTTAATAATTACAAATCCCACCTCCGTCAGTCAGATGGATTATAGAAAAAAATATACATACTTTTATGAAGAATCAATCTTTGATTTACTGGATGCATGTGTGTTATAGACCATCTTATAGAAATATTCACAGAGGATCTAAAGATGCAGCATTTATAATATATAAGGTTATAGGCAGCTAAATAATGAGCTTTGCCGTTCTGGATAGGCAACCAGTAATAATAATAATAATAGCTTTTATTGCCCAACAGGAAACCCCCTTTACAGGACAATTAACATATGTATAATACAATATAAAATAAAGAAAGAAATAAATCATAGCTCATATAAGAAAGCATACAGAAAAGAAAAATATTAGAAAATGTATAAAAACTAAGAGATTGAGTGATTTTTCAATATCCGCTTCAATTCGCTTAAATCGCAATTAAATATGTCACAAATTCTATGTAGGCTGTTATAGTTGCTACACATAACTCTAATTGGAGATTTCAGTAAAAGATTCGAATGAGCCCTCTCGCAAAAGAATAAAACATGCTGTCTAGAATTTTGTCTGGGCACTAGAAATTGAATTTGATTAAGTAGCTCAGATGAGTCAATTTGACCATGTAGAAGCTTATATAAGAATATTATTGAAATCTGCTTGCGTCTGTCTTCGAGGGAGTCCATATCGAATCGCAAGAGTAGCCTATTATAGTCTGAGCCCCGCTCAGGGTAAGCGCCATCAGTTTTAAAAGACAAATATTTTAAAAACTTTTTCTGTACATAGTCTATAGCACTTATGTAGCATCGATAATATGGATGTAATGCACACGTACGCTTGGAAAATAGTTTGCCTAACAGTTAAATCGTTTGTTTAACTTTTGAAATGAAGTGCTATGTTTACCCCTTTTTACTATAAAACAAAGATATATTGCATGTATTTATATTATCGATAGTAAATTGTTTTATCCAAATAATGCAATGAGTGAATTTCTTGTCATCGTATCTTTAATACAGCATGAAACCAGCGATCGAATGGAAATGGAATCTGGAATCTGATTGGTTGAGATTAGCAATTGCTAAACTTTTGATTAAACAAGAAAATTCAATTTTTCACCCAGTTAGGGTGGAAAATCAGACTGGAAAAGATGCTAGATGATTTACAATGCTCGATTGTATATAAAGTATGTTATTTTTGATGCATGTTCTTGAAAGGGCTGCTCTGATTGGTCAAAGTCTTTGTTAAATTGCGCATGTTGATAAAATCGGGCCTAAAGGTAATTATTTAATATTTCAATTGTAACAAACCATTTAAAAGTCATTGTGATGTGACGTGACTTCCTAATTCTCTGTAAAAGTATACGTTACAAGAGATTTAGCACTTTGAAGGTAGATGTGCTTCAGAAATTATGATAGATAAATAAATGATCGTACGTGACTGTTTTTTTTTGTCTATGTAACGTAGTATGAACTTTTAAACTCTCTAACTTTAAGGCTAGGCTCTCTCAAGGTCATACTCGTAGTGGTTGCTTGAGTGTTACTCAATACTCCCAAGTACTGTTTTGTGTTTAACGGTCATTCGATACTCAAGTTACGAAATGTCAACATGACATTTCGTTGCAGTCAAGGCAATTTTGTAGTTTAATTTTGGAGTAAGGAGAAATGTCTGGCAAAAAACACAAAACACCGACACAAAACAAAAACAGATAACAGAAAAGATCAAAATGCATAAGCATAGGCATACAACAAATTGACTTATATTTGAGATGTGTCAACGTCAGCAAATATTTTCCCTCCGTCTCGATAGTGTTGGCTAGGAAACAGATGCATAAAGCCTTGTACTCACTAGTAGACATGTTGCGCGATTTTGGTGTCAGAGGCGTGTCTAAGGTTGTCTACGTAGACATGTCTATAGCCCAATAGCCGTCTTACGGCCTGTTGCGAGACCAAAAATCGCAGGTCTATGGTCTCCCGGCAGGAATGGGAGACTTCATGCGACGTTAGACATATTCCCACATGGCACCGGATGATATGAGAATATTCTGTTCACATTCACTACAGATATGAATATTCTGGAAAAATTCCATGGATAATTAGAACATTTACAGAATATTCTGTAAAAGTTCGAAATGGGAAAAACACGCTATATTCCTAGAATATTCCGCACGGATATTACATGAACAATCGTGGTAGAATGTTTTTGAATATTCTAGGAACATTTTGTCTAAATTACCTCATTTACGAAACATTTTTAGGGAATTATGGATACTGTTCCAAAAATAATGACACCTACTAGTGGCAGATGGTCACAAAAGTTAAGTGGTTAGACATCTCAGTCCAGATGCCTAAATAAAGTGTAAAAATATAAACTTGTTGCATTTAACCTCAAAATTCTACTCACATTATATAATGAACCTTACACCATAGTAGGTGACCATAATTTGGAACACTGTCACACACTTTATAACAACCAGCAACTTTATTGTACAAAATTGGGTATAAATGCAGGCCTTTCAGGAATAAAACTCGTGAATTCGTGAATTGCTAAAATGCCGACATCCTCATGTTGAAGCACAGAATGACAGAACACTTGAAGCGAGTGACAACCAGACAAGATTGACAACTGACGACACCATAGTCACCATACATCAGCATAAGATGCTGTCACTTTATCGTCGGTGGATGCCGTATCTGTATTGCTGGCAATGGCTAATGACTAATAAACTTTTGAAAATTGCACATAATACTTAATAGGTATATTTAGGATGAACGCAAAACGAATGAAGGTTTTTTAATTCACTGAGAAATGTGCAAATATAAATTAATAATACCTCCTATTGAATATTTGCCTACATACAGATATTTCTATAACAAATATTACTAAATGCTCGTCAGAAAATGGCTACATCTTGTTCTTAGTAGATTATTAAAATAATATTCTATGAAGAATATTACTGGTATATTCTGGAATAATTCAGATATTAAACGAATAATCACTGATTATCCTAAGTGGATAAAATAATGATATTCTATAAAGAATATATAATCCAGAATAATCAAGAGAAATAACGAATATTTTATGATTCTACTGAATATTCATGGAACATATAGGAGATTTAAAGAATATTCATAGAATATCCAGTGCTATGTGGGTTGCGCAACACTTTGATAGTGTGGACGTCAATCAGAGTCTAGAGACGAGACATCCCAGTCTGAGTCCAACTACCGAGTGGCATCGTTCGACTGTTCATATGTGCTCTGGGTGTGGTTCGTTATTTTTTGTTTTTATACAGTCCTTCGTGAAGATGTGGTCGAACGAGGAGGTTTTAAAACTGATTGAAGATTTCCAAGCATGTTGTTTGTAGGATGTTACAAGTCCCGATTACAAAAACGGGGTAAAAAATTGGCCCTGGAATCTCTGGGTGCAAAGCTTAATGTTACAGTGGCGGAAGTTGAAAAGAAAATTTATGATTTAAAAACATCGTTCAGCCCCTGTTGAAAAGGTCCACATGGCTTTCGTACGAGTATTTGCAATTCCTGCAACCAGCAAATGATCAAAGGACAGCCGGAACACAGACTTAGATGACTCACATAGTGGAAATGGAGTGTACATCAGGCCCGTGAATGAGTCTCCACTTGGTAGGAAACGCAGTGTGTCTGCGAGTCAAAGAGAAGCTGGAATTGTTTCACTAAATCTTGTTTATTGCATCATTATCAACCTCAATATAAACCATCAGAAGCAACTCTCCAAAATCAGTAGCCGTCAGCTGGGTGAAATTCCAGAAACCCATTGCGTCTTCCAGTCTTAATTTGTTTAGTAATCTATTGCCGAACGTAGGTCCTTATGCGAACACTTCTCGCGTCCACCAACGTTTACGTTTCTGCTTTATTTCACTATTCATCATCACTAAACAGGAACTTATTCCGCACGGTGCAATGTCCTCCATAGTGGACGGACATGAGACTGATGAGAAATTCTGCACATTGTAGCGTAGACGCTAGACAAGACAAAAAATGGTGTCTCTAGACGGTCTATAGACCGTGTCTCTAGACTGTCTATAGACGGTCTATAGACAAACCACGCAACATGTCTACTAGTGAGTACAAGGCTTAAGGCTTGAATATTACTCAAGAGAAGACTTGAGAGACGACTATGAATACGGCCCTGAGTACTAGATTATAAAGATATATATGTCGATTAATATTCATATGAATGCATAAAGGTCGCTTTAGTGAAAATCCTATTACAAAATGCCATTGTATTAGATCGAGTAAAGGTTTCGACCAAACTGGAGCATGAAGCAAAAAATATTGCCAGATGAAATGCTGAATGTGATTGTATAACTATACTGCATTCACTGAAGGAGTAAAAAATTATTTCAAACCCATATTTTGGGGCTTTACTCGGATAAATCGAACTTAATTTTTCTGTTTATAATAACATCACTGCTCTCAGTATGCAGTTTTGTAGACGGTGTGCATATAACCCTTGACTATAGAGTAAAAATTTACATATATTGTGCATGGTTAGTCCGTTTGTTCGGTGGATAAGGTTATAGAAATGCCTCTGGTGTAATGCCCTACTTTGACTGACGAAAACGTTACGCTCTCATTTATATCCCTAGGTGAAATACAATGTTTGAACGTTAGCATTTATATAAGGTGTTTATGTTGCCCATGTAAATATGTTAACGCCTTTTTTTATCTGAAGAAATATTTGATTCATCTACAGGTTCACAAACATAAAAATTCTGTTCCGCAATAGTAATAGGGTACCTGCAGAAAAAATATTATGTCGTTTAGAGCCTAGTAAACATGACAGAATCACTTGTTTGGTTTTTTGGAATCGGCTGTGAGAGATATAATTATTTCAAATGCCGCAAAATGCCGCGCAAACAACCTCTGACGTCAGTGATATCCTATAGTGATGGGATGTAAAGTATTGATATTCGATATCGATAGCCAGTGCTAACCTAACATTTTGACATTGATCATTATAACCACAAAACACAGTCACACACAAAAGTAAAAAGAATAAAAGTTAGGCTAGGTTACTAATTCACTTTGTAGGGATGGGCTTGAATTAGATTCTATCTTTGGATTCATCCGTAATGGGATGCGCCGAAATAAAATGATGGCTTCGATTAGTTGAGAATCTCGGTCACAAACAGGATGAACTGTGATACCTGTCAGATATAAAAATGTATTGCAACGAAAATGCTAGTGGGTTAATTGCCTGTTTCAAATATGTTTAAGTATCAATAAATTGAGTAGCATTGTTAAAGAATTCAGATCATCTCTAGTTTGCAGTTGAATCTCACTGACCTGCGCTGTAGCAATATCGATTGTCGATATCGATAAGATACCTGTGACGTCAGCCCTTGTTTTAAGTCACGTGGAAAAATTTGAATATATCCTTATTTTATTTTGCAAATATCTTTTTTTGGCCGTCAGTAAAATCATGTTTTTTGTTTCCTACTGCTTCTTGATATGGTTTTCTTTACGCTATGTATACTCCCGAGACGATTTCACGACCTCTGCAAGTACCCTATTGCACCTCTTCTAATATGCTTTAACATTTATTACTGGTTGAATAAAACAACTTCCTCATTTTTATTTAACAGATTCGTGAAATAATAGACGATATGTTTTAATGAACTGCATGATTTGTTCAATCTGCCAGAGAAGTTTAAATGTTATGCTAATTAAAAAAATATATTACAGGTGACTTTAGAAGAGCAAATGATATGCGGAGCTCTCCAAACCCTCAACGAGGAGGCTTGCGAAGACGTCCTGGAAGAAACGGAGGAGACCAAGATCACGATCGATCCCGACGTGCCACAGACCTCCGTCATCCCGCCTAGTCCTGAAGGAATGCAAGGTGAATGGGAAATATACGTGCCATACGTAGCTGGTAAAACAATAACCAGCGATAAGAATGATTCTTCCGATACTTCGGATTTTAGTTAACGTTTTCTTCTTCCGTGCCTTTTACTTAATACCCCCAGAGAGTTAGCTTTCCTTTTGGAAAAATTCAACATTCATACTACGTTCCAAAATCCCATCTATCCAGTGAGCAGATGAATTTTCGAGGATAGTCACGTGATTCCAGATGTTAGGGATGTTGGAATATTTATGAAACGGCAAAGATCTTTTTTTGACAATTTTGACATATCACGTAACCTGTGCTGTTTTCTTAGAGTCAGAGTGTCAGAGTAGTCGTACCCGTTAGAATGTCAATGCATACAAATAAAGCAGAATAGGTTATGTTAAGTTGTTAGCTGTCAAGTGAAAAATATCTCTTGACAGTATTGACACAAAGGTCGCTAAAATCTCAATTTAATTTCCGAGCAAAACGATGACATCCATGGCATCGGAAATGCAATAACGGAACACAGATTTTTGTTGACAATTTGATGTTGAGTGAATACTGAAACGCTACAGAGCAAATCGAGGCCCCACAGTCTGGCAAGCGACTATTTATACTATACATGTACAGGGTGACCGACGAGAACCGGACGTTTTTCAAATGGTTAGTACAACGCCGCTAGTGGTGGTAGGGAGGGGAATCAGGTATCAGTCGCCTTGCTGTATAATGCCATTTTAGTAGCTATGGAGCAGTGGACCGTAGAGCACCGTATGTTCGCTTATGACGCGTGTGTTAATCATGCTGAGTCGGTCACGGCCGCGCAGCGACTGTTCCGCGTTCATTTTAACCTTGGACGCCACGATATTATTCCAAGCCGCAATACCATTCTCAGATGGTTTGACAGTCTGAGAACAACAGGAATGATTGTGAAGAAAAAGCCACCCGGAGACCAGTATCGGTAATTTGGTTTGTTTATCTCTCCGCTTAAATGAAAATGAGCTTCATCACTCATGAAGATTACTGCACTTTCATGGTCTCCAAGCAGCATTTGAATTCGAATTGCGAAGTCTTCTCGTTCCTCATAATCTGTTGGCTTAAGCTGCTGAACAATACACATCTTGTAAGGATGAAACGCTAAATCTTTTTTCAATATTATGCGCACTGATTCACGAGTTTAATTCACGCGCGTGTCTTCATGCAGACCGTTGAGGGCTCCGAGTAAGCGCTTGTCTCACCCCCTCGACATTTTCTGGCGTCCTCGCAGTCTTCGTGGGACCAGATGGCTTTTTCTTCACAATCATTCCTGTTGTTCTCAGACTGTTAACCCATCTGAGAATGGTATTGCGGCTTGGAATAATATCGCGGCGTCCAAGATTAAAATGAACGCGGAACAGTCGCTGCGCGGCTGTGACTGACTCAGCATTTTCAACATACGCGTCATAAGCGAACATATGGTGCTCTACAGTCCACTGTTCCATCGCTACCAAAATGGCATTATACAGCAAGGCGACTGATACCTGAATCCCCTCCCTACCACCGCTAGCGGCGTTACACTAACCATTTGAAAAACGTCCGGTTCCCGTCGGTCACCCTGTATGAACGTGATGTAGAGTATTTTTACCATCGTTCAGTAACATTATAGGAAAATACTGAAAATAGCAGATCATGAACTATGGAAAATTCTTAATTTGTACGGTCCATTCCGTCTAAGAACATAACGGTGACGTCTCACAATTGATGACTGCGTAGACAGTATGGCGGATGATATTGTTAACAGTCAAAGGCGTAACAATTGTTTTCTCAAATCGAATTTGAATAATAGTACGGTGCAAAAAAGTGCATTACGTCACAGCATATGTGTATCTCTTCGGAGACATTGTACTTAGTTAAATTGTAAGACCATACAAAATCAAAAACAAACCGTACAAGATAACTCACTCACAAACGATTACCAAACAATCAATCTAACTCACGCTACTGACGAGGACTTGTATGACAGCCGGCCATCTTATAATAATAATAATAATAATAATCGTCTTTATTTCTGTATAAGGTGTACATACATGAGGTATGCAGAACGGCGAGATTTAGCTAAAAAGCTATTCTTACACCTAACCGCGTACTGCACCTATAAGTGTTCGGGTGTTTAAGATACACTGTACATTCAAAAAGAAACAACAAAAACGAAAACATTTGATACACTTATTTAGAGTGATAAAAAAAAAACAAGAAAAAATATATATACATATTAATTGGGCTAGGAGGGAAATTGACTCTGAAGGAGTATACTTTTTATATGTTTTTTAAATCTAGTAAATGACAAATTTAATACAGTAGGCTCAAGAGAATTGTAAAGATATACAGCGTTATAGCTAAAACTTCTTTGAAACAGAGAGGTAGTATGATGAGGCATGGTAAGAACAGCTGTATTTCGTATAGACCTATTATGAACATCATACCTAAAAATTAATTTTTCTCTTAAGTAACTAGGTATGCCCGTCTGTAATAATTTATATATAAAAGCCAAGTAATTGTATTCAACTTGCTGTGGCATCCTGAGCCACTGGATGACAGCGTAGCTATTAGACACATGACTGAACTTCCTCAAACTAAATACATAGCGTACACAGTTATTTTGAACTACAGTGAGTCTTTTACGAGTGTCGTAGTCTAGACAAGGATAATACACTATGTTACAATAACTAAACACTGATAAGACTAATGATTCACATAGTTTTTTTCTTAATTTAAAATTCAACAAAGATTTATTTGCATATAGTAACCTCAGCCTGATATAACTCTTTTGCAATAGACTAGAAATGTGACTTTGGAATCTCAATTTCTCATCGACCAAAAGTCCAAGGCATTTGATATGATCGGAATAATTTATAACCTCACTGTTTATCCTTATCGAAAGACTTAATTTAACAGCTTCTTTTTTGCTATCATGGCAAAATATCATTGCTTGAGATTTATCTTTATTTAAAACCAAATTGTTGTCACATGAATACGAATATAAAGCAGAGACATCCTCATTGATTTCGGAATTGGCAATTTGCATATGTTTATAATCAAAAAAGTATAACAATTGTGTATCATCTGCATATGAATATAAAAGTGAATATTTTACCGAATTTTTGATATCTGCAACATAGATTAAAAATAACAACGGCCCGAGTATAGAGCCCTGAGGGACGCCGGAAGTTATTTCAGTTTTTTCAGAGAACTTATTCTCAATTGTCACACACTGTGTCCTCTCAGACAGGTACGATTTGAAAAAATCAAGGGAGGTGACATCAAAACCATAGTACTTCAACTTCGATAGCAATAGCTTGTGGTTGATTTTATCAAAGGCCTTGGAATAGTCTAGCGAAACCAACGCCACGCACATCTTTTTATCTATTGCTCTACATATATCGTCTGTAAGGTTTAGTAACGTTGTGGTGGTGCTATGGGACTTCCTAAAGCCCGACTGGCTCTCAGGTAAAATCTTGTTTGCCTCAACAAAATCGGTAATTTGCAAGTAAGCAACTTTCTCTAATATTTTTGACATGACGCATAAAAGACTGATTGGCCTCAAGTCAGAAAATTCTTTGGGATTCTTTATCTTTGGCACAGGTTTGATCACGGCAAGCTTCCATGATTTAGGGAAGTATCCTAGCTCAAGGCAAACATTAATAATATGAGTTAGGTAAGGGATGACAACAGGTAAACACAATTTTAACATGAATAAAGTTATTGCATCAACTCCTGCTGCATTAGATTTAAGCGATGCTACTACCGATTGTATTTTATTGGGGTCTACAGGTACAAAACTAAATCGATTATTACAAAATTTATTATTATTATAGTAACTTATAGTCTGACAATTTACATCAGATTTATCAAAAACAGAGCAGAAATAATTATTTACAAGGGTAGGATCACATAGATCATCTGGCAACTTTGATGCATTATTTTTTGACGAAGAAACACTTAGGTTCCTTAATTCTTGCCACAGTTCTCTAGACATATGTCGTTTCTCCAAATATGCCAAATAAGCCGCTTTCTCTCGTCTAATCGAAGCGAGTGCAAAATTACGTTTATTCTTGTAGTCAATCCAATTTTCAAGCGTTCTGTTCATCTTAAACTTCTTGAGGGAGTCATCTCTTACCTTGAGAATCATCTTCAGAGGATAATTCAACCATGGAGCACGGGGCTTACTCACTCTTACCGTTCTAACTGGTGCATGGCGATTAAACACATTAACAACATTCTCCGTGAAGAATTTAACTTTGTTGTCTAAATCCTGAATTTCTATTATTTTATACCAGTCTACACTCGCAAGATCACTGTAAAAGCTAACTTCATCAAAATTTCTATAGTCCCTAAAAGTTATGAATTTTTGAGAGTTTACTCTAACAGGAATATTCAAATAACAACAAATGACGCAATGGTCTGATATACTTGCTGCGTCGAGAACCAATATGTCTGAAAAAAAGTGATTAACATTGGTAAACACACCATCTAGGAGTGTGGCAGAATTACTGGTTACCCGTGTCGGTTCACTAACTAGCTGAGAAAAACCATAGCAGTTAAAACAGGAGCTTAGTTTGTTGTCGGAGAGCAATAGGTTGATATTGAAGTCACCAAGTACCACAACGTTTTCAAAATTAGTTATACATGTTGGTAAGAGATTATCTAGAACAGATACAAAGTCATTAAAATTCTGACCTGGAGGACGATAAACAACTCCTATACAAAACACTGTCTTATGTAACGTCAGTTTAATCCATAAGCTCTCCATGATAGAGTCATCTGAAACTAAGTCTAAAATTTCAACAGAAAAACAAGATTTAACGTAAACTCCTACTCCTCCCCCTCGCCCACTACGGTCTTTACGAAAAAAATTATAATTATTGATACTAATACTACTTGACGGTATACTACTTGACAACCACGTCTCAGTGATAGCAAAGAAGTCAAAATCCTCTTCAATTAAATCGATGAAATCAGAAAAACTCGATAACAAGGATCGCACATTTAGATGTCCAAACTTTACTTTACTAATTTCTTTACTCATAATTGATACGTGATTTCAGCAAATCTACTTTATGTTGTAAACACGGGCAATTTTGACTTCTTGCAGCATGATCTACTGCGACATTGGCCTTATGGGTTTTATTAAAATTTATACAATTCGTACACTTATCAATATTAGAGCTACAGTCTTTCAAAGTATGCTCAGATGAGCATTTAGGACAAGCAACTATTTCGGACTTACAGTTTTTTTGGAAGTGACCAAAACCTGAACATCTGAAACACTGTATCATTGGCACATGATCCTCAATATCACATTTTTTCCAGCCTAGATTGACATACCCCTTTTGCAGGAGAAGACGCCTGACGGTCGGTGCAACCTCCAGGACAATATGCTTATCACCATTTCGACGTAACATTGTAACGACCTTCATGTTGGTTCGGTCGTCTTCTTTTAGTGCATTTGATTTAATCAGACTATTAACAATCTGATCATTGTTGCTTAGATTATTATTTAAAACAACATTTTTTATCAATAGCCGAGGATTCATCTTTTTAGCCTGATCGACAGCATATTTCTTGTCAAACTTTGCTGCAATCACCTTTTTCAGCTGCTCAAGACTATTGTTATTGTTGCAAAAAACTGCAACGCCGTCTCGAATCTTTTTTGTTCCGTTGATTCCAATATTGAATTCAGCAGGATTAACCGATTGCGATAGATTCGTAAGAACATCCTCATCAGATTTTTTATCCAGTGTTTTGATCAACAAAACAGAAGATTCCGGGTCCACTTTCTTCTTTTTTAGAACATTGCTATACGACGGTACAGCAACACAGGTGTTGGAGTTTTTATGCGCACTTAGTTCTTTCTCGAGCGTGTTTATTTTGAATTTTTGCAACTGGCTGGTATTCTCTAATTCACCAACTAATTTATTTAACAGGTCTTTTTCTCTGTTTAAACAGTTTATTTCCGATCTCAGCACGGCACTATCACTTTTGTCATCGATTTGATGTGGTTTAACAATTTTTTTGCAGTTATCACAGAACCACAGCAGGTTATCATTTTCAATGATCACTTTATACACATTGTCTTTTAAATTTACGCAGTGCGGATGGAACAAACCGGCACAATTATAACAACTCAGATTCTTGGTGTTAACAATAAAATTGTCAGAGCACCTTAAACACACGTCTACATCGGGCGGCATGCTCGACGCGACTATGATTATCATGCGTATCTGCGCATCTACGGAATTATGACGTCGCTGGCAAGTTTATAGTTGAAATAAACTGTGGGTACTCCCCATAAACGAGAATTGAGTGATTTTTGCATTCTAAAGGGCCCCACAGACATCGTTCTTTTTCATCAGGTTTGCACGACGTGCCAGGAAAAATAGACCTGGTATGTTTAGGAAGCGTGAATTAATTAGAGTTGAATAAGATTGTTTTCGATTTCCTCAGTATATGTACAGTCTGGTTCGATAATTCTCAAGAAAGACAATTTACTGTGACCCTTTATTGGGTCATAGGTTTTTTCAGGTTTCATTACAGTTTGCTTTTAGATCCAAATCTATGTTATGTAGTTACTTTGATGTTACAGTTTTAATAATAATAGTAGTAAAAAACAAACAAGTTTCACAATTAAAGTGCAAAGATGAGGGTCCATGGTTTTATATTCATTTAATTTTGAAGATGTCTTAATATCATAATTTCACATTTTTATTATGAAACTAGTTCTTGAAAACGCTTCTCTATCATTATTTTCTCAATCAATTCAAAATTTATTTGTTCTTCTATATACGCGTAACTTTTATATAGGCTGCATAGCACCTAACAGTGCATTTTTTTGTTTCTAGTAATGTGCTTTTATTGGTCGAGGAATTTAATATAGTTGCCCTAATTAAACAAAAGGCATCGCTATGTATTTGTAAACTCCTCTCGATCGTTGTATAAGCACTCATTTCATGTGTTACGTACCTTATATGGCTTATTAGACCTTAAATTTTTTAAATTGATACAACTGAAAACTAAAAGATATTTTTTTTATTTGGGAAATGTGTAAAATGCACATATAACTCGTTATTCGTTAGATATAGTCAGTTATTTTTGAAATCAAAATAATGTATTTGTTTATTGGACTAAAAAAAGGAATGCCTTCATGTTCCCATACATTTTTACCCAAATACCTCTTTTTCGAGTGTCGTATAAAATTAGATTTGTACACAAATAGTTCTTTCCAGTTTAACATACGTGTCAGAAAGATATTGTCTATAGAAAAAATATTATGTTGAAATTTTTCGAAAGAAGTTACTTCTCGGGGGGATATATGTCAGTATTCCAGGAAAAGTTTCCATTGTTGTATAGTTGTAAGATATATGTATGTATCTGTTTCTAATATATTTGTGTATATTGAATTGTGGGAAGTATTATTGAGATAACGTACAGTTATTGAATTCACTAATGTTTGAACATATCCTAAAAAAGGGTAAATTTCATCCGAATTTCTTTTGCTCTAGTGGTGGTTCTAATCCATTTCTATTTTATACATTGCATTTTACTACTTCTAGGTAAAAATTTCGTCTTTGTTTTGACTACCAAAGCAAAGATTGGCTTGCGAGATAATATTTTTCGTACTAAAATGAATTGAATATATAAAAATTGCTTTCATTACCTGTTTTCTCTTTTGATTTGAGATTACTTAAATTATTTTAGTTCCTATGCTGAAATCTAACATTTCTTGTTATCGTTTTCTTACTTTTTGTCAACGTTTATAGCTAGTGACTTTTTCATAGTTCGCTTATAGTTTTTTCAAGACACTAACTCATCTTTATTAATGGAATCAGAATAGAACGGTGCCTTTATCTTATATGCTGGAGTAATGTTGTATATCAGGGTTCTGATCGTGATTGCTTGAAAAATAAGAGGTGTATTAACGTGTTATTTGTCGTAGTTTTATTTCTTACTTTAATTTCTAGCCAAAGAGCCTGAAATAATGTGATTCGCATACTATGCATTTTGGTGTAAAATATATAGACAAATTTACCTTTTTTCCCACCTTACCAATCTTGTTAACTGTCGATGTATTTGAATAGTACAATTTTCATTAGTGTAATGTTTCTTGTACACTGAATACAAAATAAAGTACCTGAGCATATTTGCAGTTTTATTTAGTATACTTTTGGTGTTTGTCGTCAGTGAATTCAATAACTGTAATTTGCATGTAACTAACAATCTGTGTGTTCTGCATGTTTTCTCTGTGCACTAATATCATTTAGAGTAAATATTTATCCTTGTTACTTCATCGCCGTAATTTGTGTGTGCTTTGTGGTGTAGCTAATTTATACCTATATAATCATATACAAACAAAAATATATGTTGACAAAATAAGACTCTTAACAACGGATCGTGCAAGTGTTGCTGCTAATGATCGAAAATCCTTTGAAGTACGGAGACATAGCCTACAAAAGTTTTTAAATTTAATTCAATATTATTTCATTTCTAGTTATACTCCTACATACTGCAACTTCTTAATCTTCAAAATATTATCCTCTTTGATCGATGTTCACGCGGAATTTTGGAAATAAGCATTAGCAGTTATAAAAAAGGAGAAAGGGCAGATAAATAAGTAACCTCTGATCATTTATCTTCAAAGTATTTGCCCCTGTGTAAAACTTACAAGTGTTCCCTTAATTTAACTGATTTCTTCATATTAATGGCAAGATACATATATTTCTAATGAATTGGCCTTAACGAAACTTTCACAAATTGTGAACAATTTGAATGTACCAGATCTACATTAGTAGCAAAATTATAACGTTGGAAATATTCTTCTGTATCGACGTGATCAATAATTGATACTTGACATTGATTCAAAATTGTTTGCGTTTGATAAGACCAGAGAAATTTGTTGTGTTTTACACTATTTAGGGTACGCGCACATAAATCGGTATCGGATGGAACGGCCGGTACGGTACGGATTTTTCGTTAGGGTATCGCACATAGCTGATCGGAATCGTCGGAAGAGTTGAAAATCAGTTGCAAAATATGCAAATGATCTGCATGCAGTGTTGCCAGGCAGATCACATTGACATTCGCTACTGAGCCACCTTGAATGTCGCTACGTTGTCGCCCCACAAAAATAACGTATAAATCAGCCTGTGTATAACTTTATTCGTGGGGGAGGGGGTGCAATTGATGTTAGGCATATGTATAATATAATATAACCTTTCATTCAAAAATAATGGATTACCCGATACATAGTCTCGACACAGCATAGTAAACAACCAGCAGAATATCTCTGAGGATTTCCTATATAAAAATGGTTTCCACAGAATTTGACCTTCGGATGATTTCACGGGTTTGAAATCTGAGTAGAGATGCGAAAATAAAAATATCGATACCGGTACCAATTCGATATTTTTTAGCCAAGTATAGAGCTGTACACACCAATGGAGGCGCGTTTGGTTCGTAATTCGGTTCGTAATTATATCTAAGACAAAAATATTCGATATTAGTGCAGAAGTATTGATACATTTCAAGTATCGAAGTATTGTTAGCATCCCTACAAATAATAATCCAAAAGGGGGGATGCGCGTGTAATTGCAGCCAACCTGAGATATTGTGCTGATTGTTTACTATGCTGTGGTCTCGACACCAATACAAGACAGTCTGGGCAAAACCGAAAAGAAGAATAGACAAGCAGTAATCAGTGGCGAAAAAAAGATAGTAACAGAATTTTTCAAAAAGTCGCCACAAATCGGTTTTTATTATTTATTATTATTATTTATTTATTCATTTTGAAAGCTACATGAATAAATGAAGGTCATTCACAGAAGGCACTGCCTTGTGCGTGAACATCCCCCGGTATAGAAAAACTAGAATTTAAGTTCATATGCTCCTACTTCTCGTGCACTCACTAATTTGGAGACCTTTCCATGATTAGTCATCTTTTGGTTCCTCCTATAATCCTGCTGTTTCTACCATTTCGACCAGTAAAATTCCCATCTCTTGTGCAGTCAAACATCAACCATATTAATTTTCCTAAGCTTTGTTCAGAATAACTTTTCACAAATAAATTTTGAACATACTACCTCGTGTCATGTCAACGTAATCAAAATGTCGCTATTTTCACTATGAATGGCAACACTGTCTGCAGGCAGTACAGGTAGAAACTTGGAAAATGCCGACGGTGCCTCGGCAATTGCCGATCAGCATCGCACATACGTCGGTATCGGCACGCACGGCACGCATCGGCCGGCTTTATTTCTAGTTACTATATTTTCGCCGGATTTTGAAAATCCGATGCCTACCCTCGCGACGTATGTGCGATGGTCCATTAAATTTAATAGAAAGTAACTTTTTCCGATCCGTACCGTCCGTCCGATGCCGATTTATGTGCGCGTACCATTAGGATTCATGAACAGAATTGGGACAGGTGCACTAACGGAAGATGATCATTACAGTAATGCGAGAAATATAAGCTTATACATGTTAAAGAATCAAAATGGTGAAACATTGAACTAGGAGAGCACCATCGCCAAATATCCCCCAAATCTGTTCCATTGCTAACAAAGATTCTTCTGTAGCGATGTTCACATCTTTAGCGTTCCTTGAGAAACTTAACGGTTATACTATCCATTTTTCTGATTCCAAATAAAATTCATAATTACTCAAGTATAGATGAAAAGTAATACACATTGGTATATACAGGGTTGGGATAAAGTATGGAACCAAGCAAATATCTTTGAAACGGAAAGGGTGATGTTGCTGAAAAGTTGCAGGTAAATGCAGTGACGCATAATGCATCCGAAAACATTATGTTAGCTATTAATGTACTTCCGGTCCAACCGGAAGTACTGTCAACTTCTTTAATTTAAATGGGACACCCTGTATATTTTTGCAGATTTCAATACATCTTTTTTTCTGAATACGTCCATAGTGGGTTTAGTATTTGTTTCTGTAAAAATGGGAACGGTAAAGCTTTTTTATTTGTCTCACAAATTCGTCCGTGGCGGTCTGCGGTCTTCCCGTTTGAGGTAATTTTTTTGTATTTTTTTTTGTTATCCCTGTCGGGACGTAAATCATTAAAAGTTGACACACTTCTTTGTGAGTTCTCACGCGATCGCCAAAACAGACTTTGAATGACCGGCATTTTAAACACCTGAAATGATAAAGAAGCTTTATTTTTCCAGTTTTTATAAGTTTTTATAGAAACTAATACTAAAGCCACTATGGACATATTCGGAAGAAAAGGTGTATTAAAATCTGTAAAAATATACAGGGTGTCCCATTTAAATTAAAAAAGTTGACGGTACTTCCATTAATAGCTAACATAATGTCTTCGGATGCACTGGACGTCACTACACTTGTCTGCAAATTTTCAGCAATATCATTATTTCCGTTCCAAAGTTATTTGGTTCCATACTTTATCCCAACCCTGTATATCCTAAGAGCCTATGAATACAAACATATTTCTCAAAGTTCAAATGGATTAACAAAAATAATTTGAATTACCTCTACCAAAATAACAGGTTTTGTTTTGAAAATTAAATACATAGACCAGTCAATGAGTGGAAGAAGCAAATATTATGTATAGCTGACAAATCCTATATGAGAACCATGGTGTTTCAGACTCTCGTGATGTGATTTGTCTTGTTGTAAAAATATTTTAATATACAGTCTTCGAGAAGTGCAGTCTAGCGAATAGTGTGAAAATAATACGACAGACAGAGGGTATGTTTTATTAAAATGGAATCACATGATAAGGTAAACCTGCATTAACAGTAATGTTACTAAGTAATGTTTAATGGTTATACTCACATATGGATTTATCCATAAAACCTTGTATTACATAAAAATTGTTCCCTGCCAAAAACATTAGCGTACATCAGATCTAAATAATATAGTGATACTTTACTCGGTCGGCTCGTCAATTGTTTGTATTAAATTACTTATTACAATATTAGTTTTAATAATATACTGACTTCTTCACTATTGCCACACTTTTTGTTCTGAAGAATATTCGCTTCATTGAATTTATCTAAATTCAGCGAAAGCTAGTTTTTATAAAAACACTGTTACGACGGCATATAAATAAAAAAATACATAAATAATAAAATGTCAGCCTATGATCTGTTTGATAGGTTTTGTTTGTCAATCTGAAGTACTTCAATTTCCAAGTAATCTGCTGTAGTAGTATATATTATTCCTAATAATGACTGATTATAATATGACAAATAAGTTTTTGCATCTAAGGTTGAAACATTTCCGCAGTTGTATGCTCCTCAATGGACTGGGCCACTTCCTCATGGGTATTAGATCAACAATAGTTTAATTGCTTATTTATTTTACACCTGAAAACGATTAAAATGTTAGAAATTATAAAACAACGAAGCAAGATAATTCTAAGAACATCTAATCCCCTTGAAAAATTTATTAGATAAACTCTAAGATAAACTAATCATACTTAAAAAAAGACGTATAGTAACGAAGTAACTTTTATTATCAAATAAGCTTCCGTGAGACCTCTTATCTAAAATTATTTTTTTTGAATCTTTTCGTGTTTATGTATGGTAACTAAAACAAGTTTCCTCCACAAGATTTAGTTAGCCCCCTCCGCCCAAAAATGTTTAAATATTTAAACGGAGAACTTCTAGCCTTATTTTTTTCTCTTGTATTACACCACCAGCGCACACATTGTATAACCTATCATGGCTGTGCTTTGTTCCCCAAAGGATAAATGAGGTGACGGATTTGTATGATGTAAAGATAGTAGATCCGAAAACATAATTTTCGCGCTAATCTCATTAACTATGGAGTGGAAAGTAACTGGGATGTTAAAAAATTCAGCACTATAAAAATTTAAATCAATGTAATAGGCCCTCAATCGTTACTCTAGGATGCAAAATACATCGCATAAAACATTCACATTCCATACACATACTCTACCAATAGAAATTTTAGTATTCCAAAACATTAAAACTAATGTTAATAGCTAACCTATGGATAATTTGAACGTGCTGTAATTGAAAGTGGCTACTACCATATATCTTTACAATGTTTTTTACAATTATGACTCGTGGTTATCTATGCATTTTTAGTCATGTGCGTCTACCAGTATATATATATACTTTCAATAATTCTAGGTAAAAGTATAGAAGCAATACCCACTATTTGAATGGGGTATTTTCCGAACAAAATTTTATGACGGAATATTGATGTTACGTCTCCAAAAACCTTGTAACTAACATTTTTACTTTTTACTGTGAACGCGAAGTGGCTTAAAAGCATCTGCAAATTTCAAACATAAAATTTCGCGCCAAAGCTGTGACGTAATAAATCTAAGCGTGACGTAATAAGTCTTTCGTAGAGCTATCCTTAGAATGTGACTGTACCTTGTCGTCTGACCTCCTTTTCTCCATCTACAGACATGACCTCCGCTGCGTATTGATACTGACAGATGTTTGTTTACAACATTTCATGACCTATCTTGGTTAAATGAGACATCGTGACAGTCGTGACATCAGGGGAGGTTATGTATGCATGACACTAGTGACAGACTGTTAAAGAGGAGTGTTGCCGAATGACGAGTAAAATTGTGAAAAATAACTATGAAACATTCTCAGAGTAAACTGCTAATTACATAACAATGCAAAAAATGGAATAGCTGTGTAACATTTATAGTCTACAAAAAGAGGGAAACTAAATAAACATAAAATAAAGTTTACATCCTTTATAGAAAAACTATGCAAAATATTAAAAACGTGACAACCTTGAATCTAGGCTCAATTCAAATTAAAATAGTCACATCCTATCTACATCCGGCATAAACATCATTTTGATTGGTTGATTTCTTAGGTGGGAGGTTTAAGAGTTTTAAATGAGGTCTTTTCAAAGGGATGATTTTCAAACTCTATCTTTATTCCACGTGGGCAGAAAAAAATTGAGCAAACACTGCTATCATTACAAATTAGATACAAGTAATCCATTTCAGCCATTAAACAGACAATATTTGCAAGTTGGAAAATACCCCATTATAGCAAGGGTAAATCTCGCTTCAAATGTATGAATCAACATCGGTTCACCAGCTTGAGAGCTACGTTGCCTGGGATAGATGCGCTTATTAAGCACTCCTGTTTGCATTATTGATGGTTAAAAATATTTTCTTACCATCGTGAGACTATATTCCGACGCACCACCACATGTAATGGCTAGTCACTTTATTATTCAACTTTCTGCGCGAGAACGCGAGACTTACTGGAGTAAATGAAGTCACCTTACCTCACGTAAAGTTTGTTCAGCAATAAATGTAATCTCGTTAAAAATAAACAGGTTTCACGGCCATTGTTTACAACATTATTCATACATATTTTCTTCCGCAAGCCTTTCTAAATGTGTTAGCTTAAAAAGCAATTAAGTAGCTATAGATAATAGAAACTAGAAATAATCCATAAGAGCATTAACAAAGAGATATGTGAATATTTATTTTGAGTAGGTTTTAACAGCCATAATATGTTATTTTTCAGTTCGTAGTTATTGCGTTTGAATTTGGGAAAGTTTTGTAGGAGTCTTTTCAGAGAGTACATTTTTATAGTCAACGATAACATTTCTTTTTAGGAAATTAATAATGATCTTAGCTTGACTAGGTACCATACTGTTCGCTGACTACTGATTACTTCCTCAATTATTTACTTGTATACTTTAGCTCTTATTGAAAAGCTACTGCTACCTCTGTCACCTTTCTCTCTACATTGATTTCACACAGTAATTTTTCTGTTTTTGTTTAAAATCTCTGCATGCGTGCTTTATGCATTATATCATGTGGGTTGTAAAATAAGCTAAATTCAAGAAGTATACTGAAAGAATATCAATATAATTTGAAAATCAGAATTAAATATTTTATCAGCCATACTTTCAATATCAGTAAGTACCAAAAATATTGAGGTTGACGTCTCGACATGTATTTCTTCAATAAATCTTAGTTTACAAGTATTAAAGTGCAAATACGCATTGTTCACTTCAAAGAAGCAACTTAATTTTTTTAACAATATGAAACAGCACTGCATGATCATTAAATCTTGTATATCAGTCGTCTAAATGCAAAACCCGACAAGTCCACGGTAACAAATTTTACAGAAATCAAGAAAAACAGATCAAAGTCTTCTTATGAGCGAAAATAATACGAAATCGAGAGTATTATAATATACGATGTTTTAGGATGTTAAGTCCTAACGCCCCAAAATCTAGGACATATAGTTTTTCTAAAATCTGACTTTCAAATTTGGACACGTCGGGTTTTGCATGTTAGAAACTGTGACATGTCGTGTTTTGACTGCTATTTTTGTAGAATCGGATCAAAATAAGTGAAACACTTATCAATTTGGATTATTTTACTGAATATAAAGGAATCTAATCAAACACTGTGCTCAACGACAGGAACTATAAACATAAAGCTAGATATTAGAAAGGATACATTTCAAGGGTTACAAGGTTTAAACGTCAAAATCTAAATTTTCTGACAAACAAAATTCTTCAGAACTAGCAAATGCATTTTCACAATTAGCTTCGATTCTCTGCATTAATGTGGACCCAGCTTCTGTTGAAGTAGGCTCTCCAAAATCCGCATCCAAAGGATTTTTCAAAAAACATGGTTATTTTTATCAATAATTTATCAATACAGCATAAATTAATCTCATTCTCTCAGTAAACTGAAAAACACATGAATTCACCACAACGTATTTTCAGCGACTGGATGAAACAAAAACGCACAACGGTCAGAATACTTCGTGCGATCGACATGTGATTTGCTCCGGTTGTCCGTATTGGCTCCTATGGACATGAAGGTGTTTACACCGCTTGGAGTTGTCGGTGTTTACACCTAAGTCTAGTTTTCTTAGCCAAATATCTCATGTCTAATGTCGGATTTTGTAAGCGAAAAATATAGAAAATGGTAGCGCTTCAAATAATGAACAAAATGGTATATAAAACTCTATTTTGAAAAATTTGTGACTTGCCGGGATTTGCATTTAGACGACTGATATAATATATCTGACAACATGTGTCTGCAAATAAATGCCTTCAAATAAGAGGCAAATAAGGGGCATCTGTTTTTCGATCTCTTAGAAGTTTTTTTAGTTCTGGTAACGTGACGTGACGAACTTACGAGTCCACGTAAACCAACGAGAACACTTTGTTTTTATTTCTTTCTTTTATACAGTGTCGTATCTTGAAAATAGTTTGCCGAGCAACAGCGACATGACAGCAACAGGACCGTGAAAATTGTAGGTTATATGTTGTTGTCAGTCACGATGACGTCGTTGCATAATACGAATTTTACGTTTGACAGCAGATTTTCGCCCGTAGCATGTCGTCTACAAGATACGTGATAAGGATATACCGGTACGGTATATCAAAATCCTTAATGACCTTATCATCAATCTTTATAATGTTTCTGCATTTATACTATCCACTTGTATATTTTTCTTCATGTTGACGGTTCAGCAAAGACAGCTAAGCCACTCTGTGGAGAATATTATTAACGTAAGTTTCACTACGTACCTAGCGAAATTTCCGATTCTTTTTAGTTTGTATGCATGTGCTTTTTTGCTTGATACTAGCACTAATTGAGTGTATACTTGCTATAAATAATGCTTTCTATTTCTCTTGTAACCTTATGATTAATAATTGTGTATTATTTTTTGGCTTAATACTGGCATGAATTGAATAGTTACTATGTAAAGAAATTCGTGGTGTGTCTGCACTAGCTTTAGGATTTATTATTGCAAATGGTGTGTTTCTACCCAGTGCTAGTCCATTTTCTATCCACAGCTAAATATTCTTTAGAATTGAAGGAACATGGTTCTTTAAACAACGGAACTCTGACTTGTATTCCTCTACAAAAGAAAACCCAGACAGTGGACTATTTAAAGGTGTATGGCTTTTTTAAGAAGTTTTTTAAGTCTACTAACTGCATCATCAACGAGAAATTTAAATATGTCATTTCAGGATACAGTCTATATTTTGTTTTAAATATAACTGATAAACGGTGAGAGTGATTTTATTTATTACGCATTCCACATTTTTATATCAAGTGGATATTTTTAGTTATAATATCAGAATGAGATAACTAATGAATCTATCTATATAAAATAATTAATATGAATGGGATATCTAATCCATGTTCCATGTTCCCCAATTTTGAAAATATTTGCTGCCCATCTAATAGACGAGAGGTAGTTTTTATATAAGAGACTAACTTTTTAGTATCAGTCATCAGTCATATTTGCAGTAGCTGCAAATTCCACTACCCAAATCACATCATGATACAAGTGTCAAAAAAGCAACACGTCAAAGAAATAGGGTACTTGCAGAGGTCGTGAAATCGTCTCGGGAGTATACATAGCGTAAAGAAAACCATATCAAAAGCAGTAGGAAACAAAAAAACATGATTTTACTGACGGCCAAAAAAAGAGATTTGCAATAAAATAAGGATATATTCAAATTTTTCCACGTGACTTAAAACAAGGGCTGACGTCACAGGTATCTTATCGATATCGACAATCGATACTGCTACAGCGCAGGTCAGTGAGATTCAACTGCGCATTCGACTAAAGATGATCTGAATTCTTTAACAATGCGACTCAATTTATTGATACTTAAACATATTTGAAACAGGCAATTAACCCACTAGCATTTTCGTTGGAATACATTTTTATATCTGATAGGTATCACAGTACATCCTGTTTGTGACCGAGATTCGCAACTAATCAAAGCCATCATTTTATTTCGGCGCATCCCATTATGAATGAATTCAAAGATAGAACCTAATTCAAGCCCATCCCTACAAAGTGAATCAGTAATCTAGCCTAACTTTTATTCTTTTGACTTTTGTACTTTTGTGTGTGACTGTGTTTTGTGGTTATAATGATCAATGTCAAAATGTTAGGTTGGCACTGGCTATCGATATCGAATATCAATACTTTACATCCAATCGCTATAGGATATCACTGACTTCAGAGGTTGTTTGCCGGCATTTTCCGGCATTTGAAATATTATTTGGAATATCTCTCACAGCCGATTCCAAAAAACCAAACAAGTGATTTTGTCATGTTTTCTAGGCTCTAAGGAACGCGTAAACGACCATAGTAAACAACATAATATTGTTTCTGCAAGTACCCTATTGTCGAACTATGATGCGAAAATAAACTTCCAAAACTTGACCTGTGGAACATTATGTCTGCAGTCTAGTTCTATAAAAAATACAAAGCTTAGGAAGAGTGCTTTTATATTTGTGTGTTGCTACTGTCCATAGTCTGTGAATATAAAAACAACCCTCGCCTTCGCTAGCTAGTAGCCGAATCCATATATATTTCCAGCAAACCTAACAACGCCCTTCCATCACATCTCATTACAAAACACTCTTAACCCTGTGCTTAGTAGCTTGTCTATTGTTTTGTTTTAAGATCCATACCCAATGAGATGCGCCCGGTCTCGCACGAACAGCTCAAGCGGCATAGGTGAGACAGATTTTGTTTTGTTGCAATCCTCGCCTGTAGGTCACATGCATTGGCAGCCTGTCAGTATCTCGGTGGCCGGTAACTCGGAGAGCCTGAGCGATCACAGTTCGCGAACCAGCTCCCAACAACCCTCGCCAAGTAAGTGCTTTGCCTTTATACATGGCCGACTCTACACTAGGCCTTAGATGTGGCAACGTGGCTTAGCTGTCAAATAGTTGGCCTATAATTTCAGAATAATTATTACATTTTATATGTATTAGAGTTCATCTGGGTTAATAAATTAAGAAAAATACTTTTTAGAACTACTACTACTAATACCACTTACATCTGATGTCTGGTTCATCATAGTCAGACACTACAAAATAAAAATAAACGCAACCTGTTTCCTGCTGCCACTTCCACTTCCACTTAAATGAACACTCAATTTACTTTGTAAATTGTCACTTGAGCTAGAAAAATTCACTATTAGGTCACTGTGAAGCCATTCTTGCTGGTCTTGATTCCCTTTCACTATCAAATCTTTTCCTAGGTATGCCCAGATGCATGCCCTCGTTGGCATGCCCAGATGAGTTCTATTAACTGTCTTTTTCTGTGATATTTGGGAGGTCCAGAAAACATTGTAGGTACCACATTGTGGTTTAAAATAGGTCTTATCCTTTGAAATGTTTGTAAATTATTGTCTTTATTCTTATAAATATAACCAGCCCTTATGAGGGCCCACTTCTGTTTATGTCCTTCATTGGAAGCACTAATTGCTAGTGCTACCTGGTACTACACACTTTGCAGGCATCTTTTTATCTTTATAGTTTCGTTTGTGCAGGTAAATAATTAGAAACACATTAAAAATCACCTTCCGATCTTCGTTGTTACTCTGGAAGGTTATGTTGGTATGTCCTTGTTTGGAAGCCCCAATTGCTATTGCAACCTGGTACTACACACTTTGCAGGCATCTTTTTATCTTTATAGTTTCGTTTGTGCAGGTAAATAATTAGAAACACATTAAGAATCACCTTCCAATCTTATTTTTCACTCTGGAAGATTACACTAGTGACTTAACAACAAACAAAAGCTCGGCCCGATATCCAGTGTTGCCATATTTCAATGCTCCGGCCTAGTGAGTAAAGTCGGCCATGCTTTATATGAAGACTTAGGAAAGTTAGTCTGAATATCGCACCACAGATTTTCACGCTTACTGTTTCAAAATTTCAACAATAGCGGTAGCGAAATTTGCTAATAGCGTCTAGATATAGAAATACAAGTGTGCTTTCGTTCATATTCGTGAAAATTCTGTATTGTTTCGGTGTGCGGGCAAGCCAACCAGTCAAAGAAGGTGATATGCGAAGTACCATGAGCGAGTAAAAAATGGAGTCAAGTTGATTGACTCAGTACTTCCCACACAATGATGATACCATTTTATTATTTCTCCATTGCATGAAGCTATAGTTTGAAATTCCCTTGTAACCAAATCATCTCCCACCCGTCCGCAAAAAAACATCCAACGCAAAAACTCCCGTAAATAATTTCTTGCGTCTCCACCTTTAGGACGCCACAGTTACTCCTGCATGCTTCAACTGGACGATGCGAAAAAGTTTGAGCTGTTTTTATATTTTTAGTTTTTTATTAGTGCTGCGCCGCCACTGACACGATTTTTCAGAAACAGACGCCTTTTCCATTCTCGCCGCGGTAGTAAATTCTGTGTCAAAATTTCATTAAAATCAATTCAATAATTTTTGCTTTACGCAATATACATAGAACGAAATAAAGCAAAACTCGAATGTATATACATATGTACATCGCAAATTATTTTTCTGTAATAGGCAAGCCAATGTTCAGATGGACTTACAAAAGTGTAATATGCCGCTAGGTATTTTTTCCACAGATCAATGGACAAACTATTATGATTACAACAAATTTTTTCAGTTTTACAACCCTTCACCCCCCAACCGCCCCAATTCCACCCCCACCCAAAAAAAGGAAAAAATGATCAGGAACCCCTAAAGTTACTAAAAACAAAGTTTGAGCTGCTTTTATGTTTTAGTTTTTTTATTACTGCTGCACCGCTACTGATATGATTTTTCTAAAACATACGCGTTTTCCATCCTCGCCGCGGTAGTAATACTGTGTCAAAATTTCATGAAAATCAATTCAATCATTTTCGCGTTACGCAATCTCGAATAACGATCTAAAACAGTAGTCGTATAGTATACCTACATCGTAAATTCTAAGTCCCTTGGTTTCTATAATAAGAATAAGCAAGCCAATGTTCGGGTGGACCTCAAAAAGTGTATTATGCCGCTAGGTTTTTCATGCACAGGTCAATGGACAGCCCATTATAAATACAACAAATTTTTTAGTTTTACAACCCCCCACCCTCCAACCACTTCAAATTCACCCCCACCAAAAAAAAGTAGAAAATGATCAGGAACTCCTCAAACGCCTTAAAACGAAGTTTGAGAAATATTTGAATATTATAGTTTTTTGCTGATTAGTCCGCCCCCTGTACAACGATTTCCAAAATTATAGGAACATTCCCTACTACGACCCCACAACATATCGCTACCCAAATTTCCTCACAATCCATGTAGCGGTTACTGAGATTACGACGTTAGAAAAACGCCAACAGACCGACAGGCAGACAGACAGACCGACAGACAGACAGACCGACAGAAATGAGTGACGTGGATTTTCATTATGAAGACATCATGAAACGCCCAAAAGGCGTATTATCTCGAAACCGAACATTTTCGCGATCATAATACTTCCCTCACCTATCGCTGTGGGAAGTAAAATTAAAAAAAGTCCAAAAATTTGACGGTTTTTGGCCTGTCAAAAGTTAAGCTCACCACCCGGAATGGTGCAAACCTAGATTACACGCACTTAGGACCAAACAGAGGTATTAAAATGATTTCCAGCTTGGTGGGAATTAATTCCAGAAAAAAATCTTAATTTGATTGGCGTATAAGATTGATTGATTGATTGAATGATTACTTAGTTCACGTTTCAATAGCGCACACTTGAACCAACCCGAACGCTTACGGATATGAATGAAAGCAAGTTGGATTTAGTAAATTTGCTCGGGCAAATGAATTTTAGCAAAGAACCTACGATCATACAATGACGTATAGAAGCATATTATGATCCGTGTTATGAATAAATCAGTGTTAACTATTCATTTGCATTTCTCATGTCACAATACTTATGGTTAATGTCTGGAAGCTGGAAGAAAATATAAAAAGTTGCTTCAACATGGTGTCGTTAACTTCGAACTTCGTAGTTTGTAGTATGTGCAGATTTTCCGTGGTCCTCGTATATGCTTGTGGATTTTCTTATTACCCCTAGACCATTCATCGATTCATTATTTAAAATATTCTGCATACAATCAAATGTACATCAAGCTCTCATCATTTTTGTAAATGTATTATTTCAGATTTTACTGTAGATACACTTATAGGTACTTCATGAAGCAACTTTGCTTATGTGTCGCTTTCCAATCGCTTTTGTATAATGTTTGTAAACTAAAGTTTCACACGTGTGATAGAAGTAGAAAAGCACTATAGTATGTGAGCTCATATCAATATGCAATATCTCGACCACAGATTTCTTGCACTCTTTCAACCATACATTCTGCATCCAAGACAAGGGCGTCGCGAATCTTTTTCCATAGGGTTTTGAATGTTTTTTGATTTAGATTATGAAAAAAATCACTCTTTAATATAGAATCATAAGCAAATAATATATATTAGAAGCAACACTGCTCAACTGAACCTCTTTGGACAAACAAGTCACATTTTGAAACAACCATAAGCGTCTATAATAAATAGACTGTTCTTTGGTAAGATTGTACTTATATAGAAACAAGGAAATATTGATTATTCTCGGGGAATAATTTCGCTCGTATCGACGCCCTTGATCCAAGATTATCATTCGAATTTGCAACTATATTACATATCTTTTCTGACGTTTGTGCTGTACAAATTCGTAAATCTACACAAATGCTACATCTCTTTGATTTCAATGCCCCTAAACCTAATTTATAAACAAAACATTATTTGTAACTGACTACATAAAAGCATTGATTAAGGTACCCGTTAATACCTTAATCAATGATAAAAGTTAAGATCCCAAAAGATCATACATCTGTGTAGATCACTTGCGATAATTATTACGAATTGTTTCACAGGGAACGCTACAGGGTCAGCCAAACCTTGGGTGGGATTCCGTTCTGAATCGAGAAACTTTAGTCCTTTATACCGATCAACACGAATTCGTAGACTCAGTAACTCTATTTGTTTTCGATATAAAGGGTTTTCCAATAAGAGGTGTTATTTTGATATTTAAATTTTGATATTGATGTTTATTTGAATGTAAAGAGGAAGGTTTGCCATTAAGAATGGAAAATAATATCAGCCAAATGGCCACCACGGCTACGCTTGCAGGACCATATCCTTTTCATGAAATTGTCCATCACCAAATCGCAAAGTGGTTGCTGTATGCCCTGAATAGCTTCACGAATTCCATCTTTGAGTTCTTGAATCGACGCTGGGCTGTTGGCGTAGACCTTATCTTTCACGTGGCCCCAAAGGAAGAAGTCGCAAGGTGTTAAATCACAAGATCTCGGTGGCCAATTGTGATCACCTCTTCGAGAGATAACACGGTCCGTAAAAGAGCTATGGTTTCGTTGCTTGTGACACGTAGCGCCGTCTTGTTGAAAGTAAACGTTGTCCAGATCAGTATCATCCAATTCCGGCCATAAAAAGTGATCAATCATCTCTCCATAGCGCAATCCAGTAACCGTAACTGTTGCTCCAGCCTCATTTTCGAAAAGTGAGGGCCAATGACCCCGCCTGACCATAAACCGCACCAAACAGTTACACGTTGAGGATGGAGAGGCTTTTCAACAATGATTCTTGGGTGTTCCGAGCCCCAGATGCGACAATTTTGCTTGTTGACGTAGCTAGCGAGGTGGAAATGGGCCTTGTCAGTCCAGATGATTTTTCGATGAAATTCCGGATCATTTTCATGCATTTCAAGAACCCAACCAGCAAAGACACGACGTTGTTGAGGATCGGCCGGCTTGAGTTCCGGTGTTAACTGCACTTTATAAGCCTTAAGACCCAAGTCTTTATGCAAAATACGGTGTAATGACGTTTGTGGAATGCCCAATTCCAAAGAACGACGAGGAATGGACAAACATGGGTTTTCTTCAACACTTTGGGCTACAGCAGCAATATGCTTCGTTGTTCTTGAGCGACGTGCACGATTTTCATTCTTCACATCACTCGCTTGTCCCAACAGCTCGAATTTTTCCACCAATTTCTGTATTGCGGATCGACAAGGTGCTGCACGACGACCAAAAAGTGTTCTAGTTTTACGAACCGTCACTGACAAATTTTCAGCTTTTTATAGTGGATTTTGATAATTTCAATGCGTTGTTAAAGCGTGTATCGTTCCATTTTTCTTAATGGCGTTGGTTCTACTTGTCAAATGTCAAACAACTGCAGCGTCAAAACTGACGTCTACCGAAATAGCCAGTTATTCAAAATAATACCTCATATTGGAAAACCCTTTATGAGTCAGTACCCTATCAAAAAAAAAAGGAGTGTGGTTAGTAATAACAGTAAAATACAGTAGGTAGTAATGAAATTACAATTCTGGTTTTGCTACAAACATACGAAAGCGCCAATATTACGAAAACTTATTCCTGAAAAATAAAACGACTTAATACATACTAATTAGGTGAATTTAAGTTCCAGAAAGAAAGACCTCAACGTCCAGTACTCAGTCCATACCTAAGCCTGCAGAGAAGCCCAACAAGAGACACGTGGTGATCAGAACAGACTATACCGAAGCAATGCCTCGAATCAGTTTGAGTACATCTAACACTACTGTCACGTACGAGCAGCAGGTTTCCAATAAGACTCCTTTGCTTCATGAATATAAACATACTGCGTCGCAAACCAAATCCAGACCAAGCTCTCTCAATCTGATCAAAGGTGAAGGCAAACCTCTCAGACCATCATTGCGTAGTAGGTCAAAGTCGATAGACAACAGTCAAAAAGACGAAAGGAAAGAGAAAAAGAACTTTGAAAGTTTGCAAAGATTGAAAGAGAAGCTTTTGTATTCAAGCCCTGATTTGAATGAAACCAGTGACAATGAAAGTACGCCTTTAGTATCTGAAGTGTCGACACCCTCAAAGTCTGGACTAAGTTCTGAGGCCAGAACCTCCAGTTCTAAAAGTTTTCCCTTGTCGCCCGTGTCACAGAAAAGCTTATCTCCAGAGAAACCTCTACATAAATGTACTAGAAGCGAAATGAATCTCACCGAAACCACAGAAGTTAGTCCCACATGTGCATTATCAGATAGTCAAATTTTTGTGGATAACCAAGACACGTATGGTGCTAAAAGTTATCCTATTACGCCTGATGACTATTACGAGCGAAAAAGAACACTTTCTGATGGCATAAGCACTTCTATTTCACAATTCATGGGGTCCTCGGATCATAGTCATAGTAGCTATAGTATACACAGTTGTTCTCAGAGCTCAGGTCATTTGTCCAGACAAAACGCTTTGGATTCTGAGGAAAATTTAACAGACATTTATTGCGAACCTGGTAGCAAAAAGGATTGATCACACCTCTGTAGTCTAGGAAATTGTAAAATATGTACTTATTTTAGAGAAAAATGCAGTATTTTTAGATTAAGCGGACAATACTTACGTTTGTTTACCAGTTTTGTGATGCGAGATTATGCAGTACACATAATAGTCAATAAAATTGTTTCGTTTTGACCATGTGTTTTTTTGTCCTTTTTTGGTAGAAGCTGTAAATAATAGCGAACCTTTCATCGAAGTTAGAATGACACAAGCATACGTAAATTTTTTAAACATTTGGTGATTCAAACAAAGGGATGTTTTATCGCTATTTATTTGAATCACATTAGGTGTATAAATGTAATATAAAAATAATACAGTATATTCTGGAAAGTTATATGAAAAATAAATTAAACAGTTACTACTCCACCAATGGCATGCAGCTATGCATTGATAACAATGTTGGCAAAGCTCTTAAGATAAATCTCACTATCTGTAGACTATAGCGCAGGTCTTTTAAGCTATAAAAATTAATCAGTCTCATCCCAACATTAACCGTAAAAAATTTTCTAAACAGACTTTTAACATGGCACCAAAAGCCAGATAAGATTAAGAACGTTCTGCTGTACATCAAAAATTTGGGACTCTACTGGAGATTGTAAAGTAGAACTCGCTATACTGTAAATAGTGATAATGGCAGCCAATGACCACAGTAGTCGACGCTGCCTATAAAAAAACATGGCACCAAAAGTGTCAATGTTTGCGATAAATAAAGAAATGAACTTAAAATTGGCTTCACAACACATAATGTGTACTTATTTGTCCAACAAGCAATCGGATCGGATGAGGTAGGGTCACCTTTTATGCAACAAGTTTTGTGCTCACTGATGACACAAAATACATTGGATCAAATCCTCTCCAGGTGTATCGTTATATTATATGATGCGTTCCAGTTCCACTATCGGAGCCTTTAGTGGTATGAAAATGGCATTATTAGTCGACAAACTGCCATTCAAATTGGTTTTTTCCGGGGTGTTTTCTATCACGGTTGTAAAATGGCAGCATTTTTTTTGTAACTGAGATCGGCTCTCGTACTAATTCGACCTCTACTACGCATGAGCGTAAAAAATATCTCATTTGAAAGCTAAGCATGTAGACAATAATTACACACCCAGTATGTCTTAATTTTCATGGAATAAAAAAAATAATGAGAAATGATGAGTTTTGGGTATTTTTCGATTATTGGCTTTTTCCGAAAAATCTGGTACATTGAGCTGTTTAGTTTTTATTTTAAAATGATCGAAGAGGATATCTGCTAAAATAAAATGCTGAACTCCATTGCGAGTAGAATCGAGCGCAGTCAACCAAATAACCTCAAATCAAAACGTTGTACTGTTTTTTTTTTGAGTACTGACCATTCATACATCAACAGTATCAACAACTATATTTCCTCAGTGGTCCACATTCTGCTCAAAGATAAGTATTAAATAATATAAAAATATGAATACGCATGCGCGAGCTATCCACACGATCGAGCGTCGAGTGAAAAATAGGACAAGTTCTAAAATAGAATAATTTTTTTTATGGTCAGCCTCCCGCAAAGGCTGAGAGCCTATGGCGCTGTAGAAAACGCTGCGAGAGGGTCACGTTAGATTTGAAACGCTGCAGGTTGTAGCCGCCGGGAAACAAATTCCCCGGCAGCTGATTCCATAGCGTCGAAGTTCTCCAAAAGAAGGAATGCTGGAGGAGACTGGTTCGGGGAGTTAGGACAACTACCTGGTAAGGATGAGCTCGCAGAGCTTCTCTAGTGTTCCTGGTTCGGACGGCCTTTGGTGTTATTATCTAGGAGAGCTCACTCTCGAACATCTTCCGTGGTAGAATCTGTAAAACAGGGATAGGTCAGCCACCCTCCTTCGATGTTCCAGTCTGTGGAGGTCCTTTGTGAGGTTAGGCGTATCAATTAATCTAATTATTGCTCTTTTCTGGATACTGTCCAGAAGCTTTAGAGAGTGCTTCGGAGCGCATCTCCACACATGGGAGCAATACTCCAGCGATGGTCGGATCTATGCCTTGTAGAGCAGCAGCAGTTGCTCTGGTGTATACAACTTCCTACAGCGGAACAAAACTCCAAGCTTCTGGGATGCCGTTTTAGCAATACTGACGACGTGGTCGTGCCAGGACATGTTATTGTTGATGTTGATCCCCAAAAGCTTGACGGAAGGTGATTCGACTATGGGGTGACCCTCCATTTCCACGGTTGGTAAGCCATCGTGAGATTTCTTTGTAAGTGTTGTTGTCTGAGTTTGTTGTACGTTGAACTGTAATTTATTTGCTAATTATCACTCGACAATTGTTTTGATATCTGCGTTGATCTGTGAGGCATGCTGCTGTCGCCGACGTACCGTCTCCTGGGATGATAGTGGCTTGCCCGGTTCCATGCACGACACTAATGTACTGTCATCTGCGAAGCTGTAGATTGGATTGGATGTTATTTCCAGCAGCTCGTTGATGTACAGCAGAAACAGTGTAGGGGATAGGACAGATCCCTGGGGAACACCGGCGTTTATTGAAAATACGTCTGATGAACAGCTCTTGACTACAACAAACAGAGATCGGTCGTTCAAAAAGCTATTCAGCCACTGGCGCAGACCAGGTGGTAGTCCATACGCAGCGAGCTTGACCAGAAGTTCCTCATGCCACACTCTGTCGAAAGCTTTCGATATGTCAAGTGCAACAACACGGGATTCGCCATGATTGTCTATTGCTCTGTTCCACAAGTGAGTGACGTAGGCAAGGCGGTCACCTGTAGACCTGTGCTTACGGAAGCCATACTGGCGATCACTTATGATGTTATTGACAGTCTCCATAACCTTAGACATGATACTGAGAAGAGCCACAGGTCTATAGTTGGTGGGATCAGTTTTTTTTGCCTTTCTTAGGGATGGGTTGTACGCAGCCAATCTTCCACGAAGCAAGAAACACGCCTGGTTGATACGAAAGTTTGAGGAGCTTGCAAAGAATAGGTGCAAGGTCAGCGGCACAGCGTTTGAGGACAAGGGCTGGAATTCGGTCAGGACCAGTAGCTTTATTCGTGTTCAGTTTTTGGAGGATGCTTTTTACATCTCGATGTTGAAATTCGACCTCTGCCATTTTCGAGCTCCACACGACCGCACTCCACACGAGTAGTGTGACCAGCGTTATATAAATGAAAAAATAGAAAAAAGTTATTCGTCTTGTTTATAAGCACAAAATAGAGCATTATTGTTTAATAATGAATTTGCAATGTTTAAAATAAACTTTATACAATTTTTTCAATCAAGTATACAGATCAAGTCTTTTTCTTTCATATTGTGGTTGTACAAGTTGTGTCTCTATGGTTTTATGAATTATCTAAAAAGTTGCGTGGGATAAACAAATTCAGTATTGTTCAAACTGTTCGATGAATTGTACTGAAATTTTGATCTTGCATTCCATAGCTAGAGGCCCAACTTTAAGTGCAATTTTAGGATCCTAGGTTCATTTTTGCAAATGTTATTGCAAAATTGAGTTCGATTAATTTGAGTCGATATTTTGGAATTTTATAAGCAATAAATATATTTTTAAAAGTCTTGAAACGGCAATTTTATAGCTTAAGGCATCTTCTTTGAGATGGTTTGTCCTATAACTACTTACAATTCAACACTTTTTACTGCTAACCACTTCAAGTCAAAAATCTATAATTTGTACCTATTCCTTGTTTATAACTTTTATTTGTCCAAAAATATGAAGCACCAAACAGTTAGGTTTTGTTCCTGTAGGTAGATATGATCCAAAAATCCTGTCAGATTGCTGGATAAATGAGTATCACGAGAAAATCCTTATTTCCCTGGAGTAAAATGTATGCATCACGACAAATCGCCAAGCCATTCTTCTCTGCCATGGCCGACTCTACTCACTAGGCCGGACGAGAGGCCGGAGCATTGAAATATGGCAACACTGAATCGGGGGCCGAGCTTTTATTTGTTGTTAAGTCATTAGTGTAATCTTCCAGAGCAAAAAATAAGATTGGAAGGTGATTTTTAATGTGTTTTTAATTATTTACCTGCACAAACGAAACTATAAAGATAACAAGATGCCTGCAAAGTGTGTAGTACCAGGTTGCACTAGCAATTGTGCTTCCAATAAAGGACATAAACAGAAGTGGGTGAAAGGTATTCCTCGGAAGGGCTGGTTATATTTATAAGAATAAAGACAATAATTTACAAACATTTCAAAGGATAAGACCTATTTTAAAGCACAATGTGGTACCTACAATGTTTTCTGGACCTCCCAAATATCACAAAAAAATACAGTAAATAGAACTCATCTGGGCATACCTACGAAAAGATTTGATAGTGAATCAAGACCAGCAAGAATGGCTTCACAGTGACCTAACAGTGAATTTTTCTAGCTCACGTTACAATTTACAAAGTAAATTGAGTGTTCATTTAAGTGGAAGTGGAAGTGGCAGCAGGAAGCAGGTTGCGTTTATTTTTATTTTGTAGTGTTTGACTACGATGAACCAGACATCAGATGTAAGTGGTATTAGTAGTAGTAGTTCTAAAAAGTATTTTTCTTAACTTATTAACCGAGATGAACTCTAATACATATAAAATGTAATAATTATTCTGAAACTATAGGCCCACTATTTGACAGCTAAGCCACGTTGCCACATCTAAGGCTCCGGCCTAGTGTAGAGTCGGCAATGTCTCTGCGCGTCCGTAAGGTCATATATCGAAACACAACGTAACACGTCGAGGCTTTCTATGTTGACTGCCAGGCATGGGGAAACCGGCATAAAATATTTGTGGATCCTAAAAGTGATTACTTTGGAGAATATTAATACTTTGTACAAATATGTCCAATAAATATTTGGAGAAAAAATATATTTCATGACTTTTGGGACACTCCCTGTATATCAACGTACTTGCCCGTAATCGGACCATCACCCACAGTTTGATCGATTAACTCGCAGGAATATGGGCGTTGTAACCGATACTGATATAATTCCGGAAAATGTTGATTATGAGAGAGTTACAGTGTATCAATCATCAGAGGCTTCTTCTTTATCTATTGATTTGTCTAGTGATTCTGATAGCTATGTAGTTGACACTTTTGAAGAATACCACAAAACGAGTTTCTTGAGACCTTTTGCAGTGCCCACCAAAAAGTACCTAACGAAACAGGAGGCCGACAAGATGCTCATTGAAAGTTTCAGTGACGACTTCAAAAAGGTCATGAAAGAAATTCGGGAAGAATCGGGGGTAGGTATATGATACAGGGTGGCCAATCGGGTGACGATAATAATTTTTTTTTAGATAGCCCGTACCGAGACCTATCCAAAACACCCCTATGTATGTGTACCGATTATTGATAGTTTTCGAGTTATGATTTTTTTTTGAAAACTTAGAGATTTTCCAGTTTTTCCAAGAAATCGTCAAAAACAAAAACAAGACTGCTCTTTGGCTTTAATTTTTTTCAGCATTTATACTCAGTATTAAGCCTATTTTAATATCCAATAAAGAGAACCTGTACATCCGAACAATAATTAAGTACATTTTGGGGCCAAAGTTTGAAATCTCTGTTTTTAGTCAGGAGACCAAAACCTTCAAAATAAAATTAAAAATACTTATGCCTGCTTCTGGAGCTCCAATCTAATCTTAAAAACTCTGCAAGATATTGCACTTTCGAAATAATAATCAAAAAATAGCACTTATGGGGGCGTTTTGCGCCGTAGGTGACTGTTAAAGATAAAAAGGTGATAATTCACGAATTTTCAAAATGATTTAAAAACTATTATTTTACTTTATTATGACAATTTGAAGAAAAAAAATAATAACAACTAATAAACATGATAATCATTGATGTTTTAATCACTTTCAATAAAAAAATTAATACCTGTGCTTTTTGCTGTGTACTATTGAACTTCTGCTAAATTAAGTTGTATGGAAAGTTAACAAAGGAAAAGAATAATAAAACAACAATCTGACTTTTCATTCCATGGCGGAATTACCTGGGAAGCGTTATCGTAGCATACGCCATCCCTTTTACTTCCCACGCCGATAGGTGAAAATTTTCGATTTTGAGATAATAGGTTTTTTGGGCGTTTTATAATGTCTACATAACGAAAATCCGCGTCACTCATTATTTCCGTCGTTCTGTATGTCGGTCTGCCTCTCAGTCTGTCTGTCTGTACGCGTTTTTCTAGCCTCGTAATCTCAGTAACCGCTGCATGGACTGTGATGAAATTTGGGCAGCAATATGCTGTGGGGTCTTAGTAGGTAATGCTGCTATAATTTTGGAAATCGGTACACGGGCGGCGGAGTAACTAAAACAAAAATTTCAAATATTCCTCAAACTTGCGTTTTTTTTGTGTGGGGGTGTAATTTGGGTGTTTGGGGGGTAGGGGGTTGAAAAACTGAAAAACTTGTTGTATTCAGGATAGGCTGTCTACTGACCTGTCAAGGAAGACCTAGCGATATAAATCACCTTTTTAGGTCCATCCGAACATTGCCTTGCCTATTACCGAAAATTAATTAACACAACTGCGCTTCGCCGACATGAGCTCGCAAAAAGGTACTATGAAAGAAAGGGATGGCGTATGCTACCACATCGCTTCCCAGGTAATCCTGTCATAAAATTGGAAGTCAGATTATTGTTTATTATTCCTTTCCTTTGTTAACTTTCCATACAACTTAATTTAGCAGAAGTTCAATAATACATAGCAAAAACACTTCAAAAGTCACAATTTGGGTATTAGCTTTTTTAATAAAAGTCATCAAAATATCAATGATTATCGCGTTTATTAGTTGTTACGAGTTTTTTTCTTTAACTTGTCATAATAAAGCAAAATAATAGTTTTTTAAATCATTTTGGAAATTCGAGAATTATCACCTTTTTACTTTTAACACTCACGTATGGCGCAAAATGTCCCCATAAGTGCTATTTTTTCATTATTATTTCGAAATTGCAATGTCTCGCAAAGTTTTTAAGATTAGTTTGAAGCTCCAGAGCCAGGCATAAGTATTTTTATTCTTATGTTGAAGGTTTTGGTCTCCTGGGTAAAAAGTTGGTAAAAACAGAGATTTCAAACTTTGGCCCCAAAATGTACTTATTTATTGTTCGGATGTACAGGTTCTCTTTATTGGATATTAAAATAGGCATAATATTGAGTATAATTGCAGAAAAAAATAAAAGCCAAAAAGCATTCTTGTTTTTGTTTTTGACGATTTGTTGGAAAAACTGGAAAATCTCCAAGTTTTCAAAAAAAAATCATAACTCGAAAACTATCAATAATCGCTACACATACATGGGGGTGTTTTGGATAGGTCTCGGTACGGGCTATCTAAAAAAAAATTTTTATCGTCACCCGATTGGCCACCCTGTATATCATGATTAATCATGAAGAGAAGTTAATGTGGAATCTCAATGACAATTTCAGGCTGTTATAGTAACGATATTTACAGAACTGTCTTGTCTATATTCAATAAAAAAATGCGTCAAGTAGTTTCACTCGGCATTACGTACTTCCGAGTTGCGTGAAGTATTCTGAACACCATACAAAGCTTTTGGCTACGCCAATAATTTAACCGTTATTAATCGAGATAGGTACATCATTGTGATGGGTAGGTATGGAGGATTGTAATTGAACGTGATTGGAAAATGTTACACAATTTATGTCGGAAACAGCATAGAAATAACCGACAAACACTTTTCTATGGACACATCAGGGGTCTGATCCCCCCTCCATCTATGCCACCGCGAAGAGCATACAACGACAGGACAGAAATGTAGATAAGGACCAACCACAATTATTGGTATAAATGTTTATGATTAGGTTTATTTTTACAATGATTTTATATTTTCGTGACCGTAGATTTCAAACTTGGTTTTTTCTAATGGTATTGCGGTCAATTAAATGAAACAATTTTCCTTTCCACGACGTTTCGGTTTATTATAAATCTAAACCATCGTCAGGTGTCTATAAAGAATGATAAAAACAGGTAAATATGGTGTCTAGTCGATGAAATGTATATATATATATAAGAAAACATCTAGTAAAAATGAAAATTAAACCTTACTTAGCAATATATATAACAGAACAATGTACAATGAAAAAAAAATTTTTTTTTTTTTGTTGATTAAAAGAAAATAAAATAAAAACACTACTTACAATTTGTTTTAGAATAACATATGAAACCGGACACAAATTTGACTTCCAAAATCCTAAAATTCTTGCACAAGAAAAAAATTATTATAAAAGAAATATAAAAGAAATGATTTATATTAAAAATAATAATAAAGCTATAAACTTTAGGTCTGATGTTGAACAGGTTGGGAAATATTTACAATAGCTTATTGAAATGAGGTTTCTGCATCTTATCTAAATCAATAAATCATTAATACAGATATGTACGTTAGGTTACCACCCTACACCCACTCTCTAGCTTTTGTCACCACCACTTTCTAAACATCTGGTATTTTATGGCATCTTATAATTCCAAACTTTAATGGTCATTCTGTTTCCTGAATCCTCAGGGACGGTTTCGCTTAAAAATATGTAGCAAACTAAAACAAATTGTAAGTAGTGTTTTTATTTTATTTTCTTTTAATCAACAAAAAAAAAAAATTTTTTTTCATTGTACATTGTTCTGTTATATATATATTGCTAAGTAAGGTTTAATTTTCATTTTTACTAGATGTTTTCTTATATATATACATTTCATCGACTAGACACCATATTTACCTGTTTTTATCATTCTTTATAGACACCTGACGATGGTTTAGATTTATAATAAACCGAAACGTCGTGGAAAGGAAAATTGTTTCATTTAATTGACCGCAATACCATTAGAAAAAACCAAGTTTATTTTTACCTTTTTTCCTTTGATGCATTTCAGGTTGGTGACTCCTGGCTCAATGAAGCTACAGATATAGAAAAAGCATTCACCATAAAAAAGCCTTTACAAGAAATAAGGTAGGATACATGTTTTGGGTGATTTTATCTGGTATAAAGCACTATTATTATCTAACTGAAATTCGCGCTTTTCTATAACGTCCATATACAGGGTGAGTATTTAGTACCGGATAGGTCCATAACTCTACTACTGTAGAAGATAGTGAAAAAAGTTGTATACCAAACTTGTAGGCAAAGATATGCTCCTTGCTCAAACACTTTTTTGATTTATACTACTTGGTGATGCAAACAAACATTTTTTCAAAGAAACACCCTACATTTGCATTTAGATTCTACAGACGATCCCCGTTCTAATTGTTTGAGGTATTGTAACATTATACAGGATATTTTAAAAGTTATGACCATTTTTATATCCAAATCGCTGTCAATTGAGCGTGATGTGTATCAAAAAGTAATAGATCAAAAATTATGTTTTTTACATTGCTAGATAAAAAATGTTCTCTAGTTTTAACGCCAGCTATAAGAAAATCGACGACGCATATACATATACAGAGTGAGATATATAATGCAAAATCTAGAATTTCTTTTTTTTTAATGTAACCCCCATATTTTATTTAACCAAAAAATAGGGGGAAATAATTTTCTAAGACGTGATGCATAATTATAATTTTATTAGGCAGGCTTTGAAATAGTTACTGTTTCCATAAATTTCTCAATGATTTCGTACTGTATGGGAACCAAGCTTTAAAAATAATTTTTTTATGGAAAAACACATAGATATTATTTGGCCATTACGAGAATCTTTGAGAAATTGCATACTTGCCTCTAGAATATATCAACAGCGATATCCAGAACGGAGGCACCCTAAAGCTGATGTATTTTAAATATTGAAAAATCGTTTTATTTGTACTGGGTCAGTCAATATTTTAAAGTCTGCCTGATGAATCTGCTTGACAATTATGCGTCTTGTCTATAAAATCACTTCCTCAGCATGCTTGACTTATTATAATTATCCCAATAATTCCGGGTTTTGAATTCTTCAAATAGTATTATGGTCTTATATTTCAGTTATCCATTAAATAAAAATAAAATTCTATAGTACTTTCTCGAATTCATAAATTTCAGGACACAAATAGAAGGTATTTTTAAAAATGACAGGAAAATCATAATATCTAGGAAAATGGTAAATGTCAATTTAGAAAATGCTATATAAAGATGGAAGGACATAGAAAAGGCAACATTTTGGTAAAATAAAATATGGTAGGTTACATTTAAAATATATCAGAAAATATAAATTTTTCTGGTGTAAACATACAAGTATTGCTTTAGATCGTTCTATATTGTGTAACGAGGAAACGGTTGAATTGATTTTAATGAAATTTTGGCACAGTATTACTACCGTGGTGAGGATGCAAAAAGCTCATGGTTGTTAGAAATCGTGTCAGTGGCAGCGTAGCAATAATCAAAAAATAAAAAATATGAAAACAGCTCAAACTTCGTTTCTGCCTTTTTTGGGTGGGGGATGAAATTGGGGTGGTGGGGGGTGGGGGGTTGTAAAACTAGAAAGTATGTAGTATTGATAATAATAGGCTGTCCATTGGCCTGTGAACATTGACGTATTCTTGACCACCCTGCAAAATCGGTTATTTAGTGGAAAGCAGATATAACTTGGCAACGCCGCAACCATTAGATGGACAAGACGCGCGACGTGAAAAAAAAAACTCCGCATAAAAAGGAAGTCAAAATGAGGATCACTCTGCATTTTCGTGCGCTTCTTATCCTGAATGCCAGAGTATTTTAAGAACGTCTTTTGTATTTGGGAATTTTCTACCGGGTATTACTATATCGTGCGAGGCATGGAAGAACTACGCACCAAATTTATAAAGCTAATCTGATTTCAACAATTTACCTTTCACTTGGAGGCTTGACGAGCATTGATTAGGTTCCTCCTTTAAAATGTATCCAATCGAGCACTGAACACTATACACTATAGCACAAAGCTAATTTCAAAACACCAGAACATCACCATTTTCTCGAATCATCGAAGAAGACGCCACTTTTCAAACAAAGAAAACTCCACCGAATTCGCTTCAGCCGTTTGGAAAATTCGTCGCCAGAGATGGACACACATACACCAACACTTTACAACCCCTATTTGAACGGCGGGGGTTGAAACGACGCGGCACTACTTGCAGAAAATACGCGAAGCATCTTCCGACACTCCTCCCGAAAGTACCGAAAAATAAACACTGGCCCAAGGATCTCGAGCTCCAAACAAGTGATAGCGCTACCGATACGCCACCTAAGTTTTTTGCAAAGGTTTTTGCAGTTGGCGGTTTGTTTGCATCCAAACGCACTGATAAGGTGTGTCCCAATAGTTGCGAGACTTCTGATGGGATTCTGGAGGAAGCAAATTTGAAAATCATGGTCTGGCATCTGACTATTTGTGTGCATCAGCCAATTCGTTGGTATCAGTCGATTAATTCCCAAAAAGAGGAATCAAGATCGACTGTTTGTGAGCCTTAACCGATAAATTCTCAAAAAGCAAATCAAGTTGATGGACTCCGTTCTGTGAACAATCAACACGAATTGCTGAATCTAAACGCGAATTTAAAAATCATGGTAAAGGAACATCTCAAGCTCGAGTATAGCGTGACTCAACCAATAAATTCATAAAAAAAGAAATCAAGTTGGTGAACTCAGTTCCTTAAGCAACTCTGAAGATGAATTAACGATTCTATATCAAAAAACATAGTGAAGGAACATCTCATTCTCGATTGTGTGTGAACCTGACCGATGAAATGACAAAAAAAAGAATCAAGTTGATGGACTCAGTTCTGTAAGCAACTCAGAAGATGAATTGCTGAATCTACTCGAAATTGAAGTATAGTAAAGGGATATATCAAGCTCGACTGTGTGTGTGTGTGTCATTACCAAAAAATCACAAAGAAAAAGGCAATCAAGTTGATGAACTCAGTTCTGTAAGCAACTCTGAAGATGAATTGCTGAATCTATACTCCTATATTTAAAAATCATGGTGAAGGAACATATGTTCGACTATTTGTATGCCTCACCCGATAAGTTCACAGCAATTGGAATCAAGTTGATGGACTCAGTTCCGTGAAAAACTCTGAAGATAAATTGCTATATGCGAATTTAAAAGTCATAGTAAAGAAATATCTCAATGTCGACTGTTAGTGTGCTTGAACCGATAAATTCACAAAAAAATGAATCAAGTTGAAGGACTCAGTTCCGTGAAAAAGACTAAAGATGAATTGCTGTTATACGCGAATTTAATAATCAGTACATGTAGGTACATGTGAAGCTCGACTGTTTGTGTGCCTCACCCGCTAAATCGACAAAAACAGGAATCAAGGCGATGGACTCAGGTCTGTAAGTAACGCTGAAGATAAATTGCTGAATCTATATGCCAATTTAAAAATCATGGTGAACGAACATGTCAAATGTGTTTTGTTCATAATAGGTTATTGGTCATTGATCTACGAAAAAAATACCTAGCGGCATATTACACTTTTTTAGGTCCATTTGAATATTGGCTTGTCTATTACAGAAACGAAGGGACTTAAGATTTTGTGATTTATATACATATAAAGTGCTGTATTTCTATGTATATTGCGTAAAGCGAGAATTACTGAATTGATTTTAATGAAATTTTGATACAGAATTTACTGCCGCGGCGAGAATAAAAAACGCGTCTGTTTTTGAAAAATCGTGTCAGTGGCGGCGCAGCATCAATAAAAAAACAAAAATATAAAAGCAGCTCAAACTTCATTTTTAGACCGTTTGGAGGCTCCTGATCGTCTTGAACCGTCCAGTCGAAGCATGCAGACTAAAAACTGTGGCATCCTAGTTCCTATAAGGAGGGAGATGCAAGAAACTATTTACGAGAGTTTTTGTGTTGGATGTTTTTTTGCGGGCGGGTGGGCGATGATTTGGTTGCAAGGGGATTTCAGACTATAGCTTCATGCAATGAGAAAATAATAAAATGATATTATTATTATGTGTGAGAAGTACTGAGTCAATCAACTTGACTCCATTTTTTTCGCTATCTTCTACAGTAGTAGAGTTATACACCGATTCGGTACGAAAAACTCACCCTGTATAAAAAACCCTAGATTTTAACCAATGAATGTTTTCTTTCCTGGCACAGCTATCAAACATGCAGTGTCACTTATCCCAAGTTAATTTTTAGTGAAATAATTTTTTGTGAAATATTTTGTTCTTCGATAAAAATTACAGAGGTGCCCTAAATGTTAGTAGAATGTTCATCTTTCAGTTTATGCGCCATAGTTATTGAAAATGTTTGCCACAGATTGTCAAATTGTATTCCATGATATCATATACAGGGTGGGCCAATAGTGCGTGGACAAAGGATTGTGGGCTTACTAAAAAGTATTTCAAAAATCTGTCACTTGATCGTGGGAGGGTCCCTTGAGGGCTACAATGTAAAAATATTTTTACTTAAATTTTGAAGTTTATACAGGGTGATTCATATCAAACTTACAATTTTTTAATGGACTCCCCTATATACTATTGCATATTTGGATTCCTTGGTCAATTATAGTGTGACTTTTTATATAACACATGGAACTTTAAATGAACCGTTTAGGCGCAAATCACCATTTTTGGTATAAGTAGGCATCAGAGAGAAATTGAATATCGCAGCCATTATAAAACTTAGAAGGCGTTGACTTTGCGGTACGACTAAGCATGAAATGCGTCACCTTAGGTCTGACGGTTAAATTTGAATTCTTTTTTGCACTTGGAGAAATCAGTAGATTAATTAAGGAAACTTCAATCACAGATAACTTGATTTTTTCAAATGGGAATGCCAATATTGGTTTAAAGAATCAAATGTAAAATTTGATTACCTTTCTAACGATATGCATTCTTAATATCAATCTTTTTTGATTTTCATTTTATTTCAAATTTTCAGTCAAATCGGTGTTTTTCAATTTTCCTGCTTGCAAGCAACCTAGCAAGCCATGAAAAATAAACAAAAGCTAGTTAGTATGGAAGAAAGCAACGAACTTAGTAGAACGATGCAAGCTGACTAGAGTAGCAAGGCAAGATTATGAAAATTCCTTACAACATATTAGCTCTAACCAGAAACAATAGCGGTAACAAGAACGCTCATTTTTCACAGCTATTAGCCAATTTCGAAAGTCAGTAAAAAATATCAAAGGAAAACTAATAGTGATTGTTGCTGGCAGTAGAATATCTATGTCTTCTGAATAAACTTGAATAAAATTTCACATTTAATGCTATAAAAAAGTAGCCATTTCCATAAGTAAAAAGTAATGATACCCCTGTCTGCAACCCTTCAAATTCTTCAGTAGGTACTTCTACTTATTAGCAAAATCGTGGAAAATGAAATTTGAATTGCAGTCTGTTTGAATTGTAAAACACAATTTAGTTTGCAGAAATTTTACCTTTGATTATTTAAACAAAAGGCATTCCCATTTGAAAAAATCAAGTTATCTGTGATTGAACTTTCCTTAATTAATCTCTTGATTTCTCCAAGTACAAAAAGAATTCAAATTTAGCCGTCTGACCTTAGGTGACGCATTTCATGCTTAGTCACGGCCTTCTAAGTTTTATAATCGCTGCGATATTCAATTTTTTTCTGATACCTACTTATACCAAAAGTGGTAATTTGCGCCTAAACGGTTCGTTTAAGTTCCATGTATGATACATAAAGTCACATTAGAATTGACCAGGGAATCCAAATGTGCAATATATATAGACGGTTCCATTCAAAAAAATATGATATGAATCACCCTGTATAAACGTCAAAATTTAAGTGAAAATATTTTTACGTTATAGCCCTCAAGGGTCCCTACCGTGATCAAGTGATAGATTTTTGAAATATTTTTTAGTAAGCCCACAATCCTCCGTCCACGCACTATTGGCCCACCCTGTATAGCAACAGTTAGTAGAGTTTTGCACTCCAAATCTGTATCTATTGATATATAGAAGCATGAACTTCCTAATCTGGAAATGAGCACTAAAGCTAACGTCAAATTAAAGACTACCCTTAGGGTCGTTAATTTATTTCCTAGAAATTTTGTTAAAGAAATTCTAAATTCAGATTTTTAATATTTTTTGTCAGTAATAAGTGTTTATTTTCGGCGACCAATATTATAGTATTCGAACAGCTGTCTTTGCTAGTGAAGCAGATACGTGGTAAACACTCGATCTCATCTTCAGCCAAGAAATGATACCGCCAGAGGAACAAATACTCATCGAAAAAGAAAATGGCTCAAGAAAGAGCAGTGGGTCCAGTGTAGAGTCTACAACTTGGGAGCTATTAAAGGTAACAAGGGACAAGCAGAAGTTCCAGACAAGCTCGCCCAATTTTGATGCTTTCCGAGGGCCAGAAACGCATTGGCTGCAGAGACCGAATATCCCATGGAAAGTGGTGGACAAGTCTAAAGCGAAATGTGAAAAGTGGTTAAATCAAGCTGCTGGATATCTGCACACAATATAAAATGTTTGGTATAAATAAAATCGTACAATATCAATATCTGCTTATCATTGTTGTTGCTCATTATTCTAAGAGCTCGCTAAGTTTTTCTACCTTGAAGCGACCCACATTTTCGATTAGTCATGAAAAGACGACGTTTTCAAAATGACAACAGTATCTGTTTCAATGTTGTCTGCAGCATGTTTGATTAATCAAAAATCGAACTTCCTTTTTCCAATAAGTAAGTTTTTATGACCCATACGCAAAATAAATACTATAGTAGAAGATCCGAATATAAGCCGACCTTCACCGCACTGGTTAATGGATGAAAAGCATTTTATATTAAAATCTAATATGTTAAGAAACATATCGCGAGTGGGTTGGCTGAAAAATTTCAGTCCAGGATATGATTAATTAAATATTGAAAAATTAATTTTTTTTAAACATTTCACTGGTTTGGTTAATAGACAAATCACATACCAATCGAAAGTATGAAGCCCATAGAATATGCAAACGTTAGGTTGGCTACGTTTTTCCCATCCCAACTATAGGGTAGGCAGGTATAAACAGATAAATCAATAACTTATATCAAAATAAAGATAATTTTATTGCAAACACGTCGATATAGGGTTGTCTGCAAAAAATCAGTCCGGAATTCCGGTTGTCGATTTTTAAAGATCAAAATAATGCTGCCAGTGAATACGTGCGCCAGGGAGTCCGAGCGAACTATCCCGTGTATCAACAAAGTGCGCATGTCATGTGTCCGTGAAATTGAAAAGGATAGAGATACACTCGTAAATGCTGTGCATCATTGTATTGGAACAGTTTGCCTTATACTTCTGAAGTGAAAAAGCGTGCTACTACTACTATACTGATTGTTGTTATTTATAAACATTAAATTGTGATAAAAAATGGCTAAAAAGTGTTTTCTATGCAATTCGGACGATTATGTTCTTGATTTTAATGATGAAACGTATAAAAACTGTTCGTTGAAACTAAATTTTCGTAAAAAGAAAAGTTTGTAATACAGTGACGTTGAGTTAACCAATGCATCACTCGATTTTGTAGGTTAACATCCCACGTGCTACAAAAAAGTGACTGCTTTGGGTAAAAAATATAATGAAGAGTTTAATAACTTTCTTGGTGAGAATACGGTAAGTAATTCCAGACTTTTTTTTGCAGACAACCCTATATCGACGTGTTTGCAATAAAATTATCTTTATTTTGATATAAGTTTCATGCATCAACCACTATTATTGATGTACCTACCTGTTTATACCTGCCTACCCTATAGTTGGGACGGGAAAAACGTAGCCAACCTAACGTTTGCATATTCTATGGACTTCATACTATCGATTGGTATGTGATTTGTCTATTAACCAAACCAGTGAAATGTTTAAAAAAAATCAATTTTTCAATATTTAATTAATCATATTCTGGACTGAAATTTTTCAGCCAACCCACTCGCGATATGTTTATTAATATATTAAATTTAATATAAAATACTTTTCATCCATTAACCAGTTCGGTAGAGGTCGTCTTATATTCGGATCTTCTACTACCATACCGTCCATATTTATCTGCCGAATTTTCATTTTTGTCACTAGATGGTCAGAGCGTAGACTTCGAGTCAAAAACTACACCTTTTCCAGTTGTAGTTTCTAAAGCGTCAAGTGATAGCTCAAAACGGTCAAGTTAATTTTCCAACTCGTCAAATATAAATTCAAACTGACAGATATAAATTACACCTTACAGTTTGAAATTACGAGTTGGAAAATTAACTTGACCATCAGTGAAATGTTTAAAAAAAATTAATTTTTCAATATTGTATTAATCATATCCTGGACTGAAATTTTTCAGTCAACCCACTCGCGATATGTTTTTTAACATATTAAATTTAATATAAAATGTATGGTATAAATAAAATCGTACAATATCAATATTTGCTTATCATTGTTGTTGCTCATTATTCTAAGTTTATCTACCTTGAAGCGACCCGCGTTTTTGATTAGTCATGAAAAGACGACGTTTTCAAAATGACAACAGTATCTGTTTCAATGTGGTCTGCAACATGTAATCAAAAATCGAACTTCCTTTTTCCAATAAGTACGTTTTTATGACCGATACGTAAAATAAATTCTAGAATGTTTCTCGTCATGCATAGAAATAAAAAACTCACAGTGCCGTTGCCTACCCTGAGGCAAAGTTTACGGAATACACATAAGTTGGATCACTCTCCGTCGGCACTTTGAAGAACTCACATGAAAGCGATGCCGCGGCCGCACGCGCCAGTTAGTTTTTGCGTTGATTTTTGCTCAAGTACGAGGGTCTTTTAGCGGGTACTTGCTAACGCCTGGGTTGTACGTATATACGAGGGTCATTGAAAAACTATGTATTGACGGCCGACTTAGACGTACAAATACAAATATTACGTTTATTTTGCTAATGCACTAAGTTACATAAATGGATATCAAAAATAAAGCCTAGTAAAACTATTACTAATGAAGCTCAAATAATTTCACATATTGTTGCTATTTCGTAGATAACTAAAAACTGATGGTTCAAAGGTGATGTAGTATTTTTACCTTAATGTTTTGTTTATTTGGCTTGTTTTTGCGATCACAGTTTATACATTTTATGGTATAGTCTATACAATGTACAATTTTAAAAGATAATCATGTGGAAATGCTTTACATCGATATGAATAAATTATTTTTGACATTTTGCTTTTTAGTGTCATCCAATTGCTACTGCAGAAACTAAATTGTTAAAGTTAACAACAAAAATATTTTCGAGCTCTATAATATAATTTACAATGTCTCTGGGTGGTATGATGAGACCACAGAATGAATATTTTGTCTCACTATACGCTTTCAGCGTGATATAATCCTTTAAGTACCTGTAGCTCTTGAACTAATCAGTTTAGACCCCAAGTGTGCTGGTTTGTTGGAATTGTTTTATCGGGAGGAACACAGGCACAAATATACAGGGTGTCCCATTAATAATTTTGAATCGAATGTTACGTGACCAAAAACAAATACCTCGTTGGGTAGTACAATGACAAAAAAAGACACAACATCTGCTCTAATTTACATGCCCAAAATTATAATTCTCTACTACTGCCCAGTTCCGACATATTTCTTGTCTTAGTCGTCGTGGGATACCCTGTATTTATATCCCTTACATTTCAAGGTTTACCACAAAACAAGATGGATCTGATTGTCATTCTCCATCCGTTAATAAATTCAAATTTATTGGTAAAATCTTTTCTCGCGAAATTGATTACTCTCAAACTTCTAAAAAGATTATCCATTTCCTGCAAACAAATCCGAGATAACAAAATCCGATATTTTTGAGACACTGTATACTGTATACACTGACTTCGCGTTAAACACGTTCAACCTCTACTTTGCGCCGCCCCGTATCTCCCGGCTGACGTCGGTACACTGCTACCGGTGCTTTAAATGTGTAGGGATGTTGAAAATATTTATACCACACTCTTAAGGAAAACCATAAGGCACATAATAAACACTTTAAAATATTTTTTAATAGATTATGTGAAACGGAAGTTCTTCTACGAATGGAACTTATTTAAAACCAAAAATTAGAGAACAAGCATTGTGTAGTCAGTCGTATGTGTTACGAATGTAAAAGCATACGGGATATCAAAAGCGATCGAGAAAAGGTGGGCGAATGTGTGACACTAGTAGGCTATCGAGACAAAAATCAAAGCACTGACTATTAGTCATCTTTGATTAACAAAATCCAGTCACTTGGCAAATCTTTGTAGGCCAGGGACTTTGCGAATTATTCTTTCTATCTTGAATCATTTTAGAGTAATTGTTTGTCTTTGCTGCTCACTCCTATACCCAGATAGAGATCATTCATCCTATATTAATAAAAGTAGTGTAATGCCAGGGTCACAATCGAAAACATATCAAGAGACGGATCTACAATACATATATCAGCGAAGTAGAAATAAATAATTTGAAGCATGTTCCATATAATTTTACTTTTAGTGTTATGACGAAAAATTTGTTGCGTTAGTACCGTTTAATATTTTATAATAAGAAGCATGCATCATGAAAAACCATGTAAGAAATATAAAAATTATGTGAACGTCTTTAATACGCTGAATAGTGACCCAAATATCGGTGACGTCGAAAAATCATAATTTATTTTTTTTCTACCAAAAAGTTGCCTGAAATTATTGTGTCCTTTAAATCAATAAATCATAATTTGTTGGTGATTTGAATTAGATTTTACCACTGTCATTGAGAATATCCTGTTGGTCTCAAATAGAAAATATTTTGGCACACTATTTTCAAATAGGTTTCCTGTTGATTTAACGTGTTAAAACCTTTTTTATGTCCAGCCAAAGAAAGTTTACAATTTTGTGAGAGAGAATAAGTTGCCAATTTTACCACCATCCTAAATATTCCTCAAAACTTTGCAGTTCTTTAAAAATTGCACCTGACAGAAAATATGCCTTACATTAAACCTGTTGCAGAGGGTTTATTATTCTCGGAGAAGTACATTGTTTTACAAATTGATGAAATATCAGCCTATATAAATGTTCTTGTCATTACAAAAATTATAGGTAGAACATGAAGGACAAAAATATTTGATAGGTACCTATATTAAATACATACAGCTTATAGTTGGTAGGCGTAACCCTTCCACCAGAGTATACAGCTCAAATTACAGTCCTTATTCACAATAGGTATTGTTAAAATTTTGATTTCAGGCCGATAGGTATAAAAGTAAGTTTTTGGGCAATTGCACAAAGCAGTTTTAATGGAAATTGCAAAATAATACATCAATATACATATAGATGAGTTTGTTTTAGACACATTTGAACGCAAACAACTGCAGCAATTAATATTACGATACAAATAATTGCTGATCAAGTAACAGGAAATAATGGTCATGGCTTGTGATGCACAGCGGTGGATCTCTGATATTCTTTGCAAAACTAGAAACATAAGAAATAAAACTAACAACAAGTTAATTCAAAAACTAAATCGAGTTGATTGACTCAGTACTTCCCTCAAATTCTCCTGGCTGGCGGGACAGCTTTTAAGTTCACTCTCAAAAAAGTAGAAAGTTAACAGGAACGCCTAAAAACGAAGTTCCAGCTGTTTTTATATATTATAGTTTCTTTATTATTGCTGCGCCACCACTGACACAAATTCTAAAAATCATAAACGTTTTCCATCCTTGTCACGGCAATACTACCGTGTAAAATTTTCATTAAAATCAATCCAATAGTTTTCTCATTACACAATACAGAACGATCAGAAGCAATACTCGCATGTATATATATCGGAAAATTATAAAGTCCCTTTGTTTCTGTAACATGCAAGGCAATGTTAGTGTTCACAGGTTAGTGGACAGCCTATTACGAATACAACAAATTTTTCAGTTTTACAGTCTCCCACCCCCCAAACACCTCCATTGCACCTCCACCAAAAAAAGTAGAAAATAGTAGAAAACTCATAAAAACCGAGTTTGAAAAATATCTATTTTTTTGTTTTTGTTAATTACTCTGCCGCCCATGCAGCAATTTTCAAAATTATAGGAGCATTACCTATTACGACCCTACAGCATAACGCTGCCCAAATTTCATCACAATCTATGCTCCGTTACTGAGATTACGAGGCTAGAAAAGCGCGTATAGGCAGACAGACAGACCGACCGACAGAAAGACCGACAGACAGACCGACAGACAGACCGACAGACAGACCGACAGACAGACCGACAGACAGATCGACAGACAGACCGACAGACAGACCGACAGACAGACCGACAGACAGATCGACCGACGGAAATGAGTGACGTGGATTTTCGTTATATATACATATCGTGGAACATCCAAAAAGCGTATCATTTCAAATTCGAAAATTTTCGCGATCTCCACCTATCGGTGTGAGCAGTAAAATCGATTTTAATCACACAGGAAAAGCTCGGGGTGCCTTTCTCAATCATAAATCACATTTTTGCAGTAATAATATTGGCTAGATTTAACTACAGGTGTTTAAAAAGTAATAGAAGCACCTTTACAACAACAAAGCATTCAAAGTCCTGCCGAACTCTGTTATGATGGTGAAAATGTGAAGTATTTATGAGCTTCTTAAAGACAACCGACTAGGTGACCTCTAATTGCAGTAGAAACACACTAAAATATTTGGAACGCCACACAAGAAATATGTATGTGGTATTAAGTTATTGAATAATTCGTGGCAACTAATTTTGATCCCAGTTGTGTATCAATTCAAACATAAAAAATTTAGCTCTTCTACTAATATAATGGACCTATACCGTGATCTCAAATTGATCAATTTATTTACTGCGGTATTATTTTTGATGATACATAGGACCGTTTACTGTGAAAAGTCAGCAGAAAACTTGATCCAAATGAGAATAACACTAAAACGAAAATTGTACTGTAATTTGAAATAGCCGATGATGACGTCACCTGTAGGGAACCAATGAGAAGCGTCCTTTCTGTAGGGAACCAATGAGAAGCGTCCTTTCTGTAGGGAACCAATGAGAAGCGTCCTTTCGTGGTCCGATGACTACGAGCGGATGCTATTGTTCTGTACCAGTGAGCTCTTATTGGTTCCCTACACGTGACGTCACGACCTGGGCGGGAAGTGTATGGATTCAAAAAATTCAATATTCAGAGCTTTTTTTCGGTTATAAATACGATAGAAAAATTTTGTAAAATTATTTATGGCATCTACGTGGTGTCAGGGTTCGTTTAAGCCAATAAACCAAAAATGTGGTATAGGCCCATTGCAATGTAAGAATTAAGTCACTTTTTTGGGAAAAACGTATATTAGTGTCATTACTGGTGATACTGACATGCACTTATAGAACATTAATTTGTACTAACTACGGACCTGCATAATTTTCTCATTTCTTAGATTGATTTATTTTGATCGCAGTGTTTTAATAAATGACGATCGTTCACAGGACAAGTTTTTGAGACACTTAACCTATACTGTTACGATCGCGTACGTCTATATATTTTCTTATTTTTCAGTACTCGACGTTTTGACCGCGTTACATAATCTGCACCGGGACATGGTACTACATTTCATTGCGGCCGAATCAGACATTTTAGTGCTAATGGCGAGTTTTTGAGAGAAGGCTCAAAACCAGTTTCAGGCAATTACATTAACGAGATTTTATTTGTATTTTTTTCATAATGAAATGGAACGAAATGAGCAGCTGATCTTTCTTAATTCCTTGAACGTGAACAACCACCAGTACCACATGTCATCCTTGCGGGAGGTCGTAGCATCATTTATGGAATTCACAGGGAATAAAGGGTTCAAGATACATACATTTTGACAGGGTATTAATTTCTCAGAAGTAATACTGTGAAGCTACCAGAATGTCGCTGGTTCAGTCTCTTGCGTTCTCTATATTTTTGTACGCCTCGGTGACTTGGTCTGTTAAAAACGCAGATTGAGCTCGCATATAGATGCTTTTGAAATGTGGACGTGGAGGAGAATGCTGAGAGTTCCTTATACCGCCCATCGAACTAACGTTTCCATAATGGATGAGCTTGGTAATCCAAAGAGACTATCCTCCATTGTGTTGACGAGAATGCTTACATTCTTCGGACATATTCACAGAAGCGATAATATGGAGAAACTTGTAGTTCAGGGTCGCGCCCCGAGTGGGCGGCGCCGTGGCCGTTCCCCTACACGCTTAGTGGATACGACGAAACAGTTGCTGGATATGAGTATCAAGAGCGCCGCTGACAGTAAATCGTGAACGATGGCGAGCTACAGTTCTCAAAACTATTGATAATATTCGTGTCGGCAATACTTTTGTTCCGAGTTAATGCATTTTACGAGTTCACAACATGTGTGTTAAGATATTGTGTCTATGCTGATGACGTTTCCACAAGGGTGGTCCCAGAACTGATCTCTCTGGTACTCCTGTGGACATTTATCTCGTTGTTTGTTCAGCGATGAACAGCTTTCGATCTGTAAAAGAACTTTCAACAATATTTATCAGCTATCTAGAGATACTTCTTCCACCCAGCTGTCTAACAACTAGTCTCCATGTACTCCATAGACTTCATGTGTGACGACTATCGTAAATCGACCAGCGGGCATGAGGAAGGGAATCGGGAGGTTCCCTCAGGTAGCGATCGTCATTATCATGTCGAGTTTAAAAAGGGATAGAAATCATAGGTATAATAGGAATATTGAATATCGTCTGCTGCTATTTTCCAATCCCGAAGCTGAACCGTCTTTAGGCTGCGTTTCCACCAGAGATGTGCTAGGAAGATGAGTTGTGCGAAGATGTATGGCGGTATGTCATAAATAATCGCCAGTATGGCTTTCTCAAGCACAGGTCTACAGGTGACCTCCTTGCCTACGTCACTCACTTGTGGAACAGAACAATAGACAATCATGGCGAATCCCGTGTTGTTGCACTTGACATATCGAAAGCCTTCGACAGAGTGTGGCATGACGGACTTCTGGTCAAGCTTGCTGCTTATGGACTACCACCTAGCCTGCGCCAGTGGCTGAATAGCTTTTTGAACGACCGATCTCTGTTTGTTGTAGTCGAGGGCTGTTCATCAGACGTATTTTCAATAAACGCCGGTGTTCCTCAGGGATCTGTCCTATCCCCTACACTGTTTCTGCTGTACATCAACGAGCTGCTGGAAATAACATCCAATCCAATCTACAGCTTCGCAGATGACAGTACATTAGTGTCGTGCATGGAACCAGGCAAGCCACTATCATCCCAGGAGACGGTACGTCGGGGACAGCAGCATGCATCGCAGATCAACGCAGATATCAAAACACTGTCGAGTGGGGATTAGCAAATAAAGTACAGTTCAACGTACAAAAAACTCAGGCAACAACACTTACAAAGAAGTCTCACGATGGCTTACCAGCCGTGGAAACGGAGGGTCACACCATAGTCGAATCACCTTCCGTCAAGCTCTTGGGAATCAACATAAACAATAACATGTCCTGGCACGGCCACGTCGTCAGTATTGATAAAACAGCATCCCAGAAGCTTGGAGTTTTGTTCCGCTGTAGGAAGTTGTATACACCAGAGCAACTGCTGCTCTACAAGGCACAGATCCGACCATCGCTGGAGTATTGCTCGCATGTGTGGGGATGCGCTCCGAAGCACTCTCTCAAGCTTCTGGGCACTATCCAGAAAAGAGCAATTAGATTAATCGATACGCCTAATCTCACAAAGGACCTCCACAGCCTGGAACATCGAAAGAGGGGGGCTGACCTATGTCTGTTTTACAGACTCTATCACGGCAGATGTTCGAGTGAGCTCTCCCAGATAATAACACCACAGGCCGTCCGAATGAGGAACACTAGAAAAGCTCTGCGAGTTCATCCTTACCAGGTCGAGGTCATTACTCCCCGAACCAGTCTCCTACAGTATTCCTTCTTTTGGAGAACTTCGACGCTGTGGAATCAGCTGCCAGGAAATTTGTTTCCCGACGGCTACAACCTGCAGCGTTTCAAATCTAACGTGAACCGACACTTATCCTCTCGCAGCGCTTCTACAGCGCCACAGGCTTTCAGCCTTTGCGGGAGGCCAACCATAAAAAAAAGAAACGGTGTGCAGATGAGTGTTGCGAGGATGTGTAGCGGGCTCTTTTCCGAGTTTTCTTTTCGCTCGCCTACGTCAATAGCACACGTCACTCGTCCACATCCCTCGCAACGCATTTTTAGCGCACATCTCTCGAAACACATTAATAGCACACATTCCTCGCCAACATGCCTTGTTTTGTTCGTAAAAAACCGTTTTCACCAAAGCTGTGCTGAGCGAGGCAAGATAATTCAAGCTATTCTATTGGTTCGTTAAAACACATTCCTCTTAACACATCCTCGCACATCTCTGGTAGAAACTCAACCTTAAGGTGGAAATTAAAACCTGCTGTTGCCGGTTGTATTAAGTTATAAGTTTTATGAAGTAGATAACTGGGATATTAAATGAACATAAATTATTTGCCGTTTATATATCAAATGAAACAATTCATAAAAGATTGTAATAGGATAGAATTATTAAGAGTTATGGCAACATCCTTACTTCTTTCACCGAATTCTTTTCACTAGTCAATTTAGGTTGGTGACACAGTAGCTGAGTTGAAGGAGTTTTCTACATCCAAAGGTAAACAGTCTAAACACAACTGCATAAAGGTAGAAGCGCCTATCTTCTTTGAGAGCTTCTCATATGAGTACTCATATGACATAAGCACCTTTTTAATTTTGCTCTATCCGTCTTGGTACCCGCAACATTATGGCGCAAAGTGGTACCGCCGCAGTCCGGGTGTCATGTCGGTGCCAGTCGTTTGTTGTGGGCTGCCGGCGTCATTGCGTTGCGTCTTGCGTAACCTTCTCCGTCGAGGGCGTCTGAAAGCGAAACTGGGACACCAGACGACGCAAGTCGTACCGTCGCGTCGCGACACAGCATAATAAACAGTCAGCACAATGTCTCAGGTTGGTCGCAATTACACGCGCATCCCCTCTTTTCGATGATTATTTGTAGGGATGCTAACGATACATTAATACCTGAAATATCATGGCCGACTCTACTCACTAGGCCGGAGCATTGAAATATGGCAACACTGAATAGCAGGCCTAGCTGGGCCGTGGGCCGAGCTTTTATTTGTTTTTAAGTCGTTAGTATAATCTTCCAAAGTAAAAAAGAAGATTGGAAGGTAATTTTTAATGCGTTTCTAATTATTTACCTGCACAAACGAAACTATAAAGATGAAATATGCCTGCAAAGTGTGTAGTACCAGGTTGCACTAGCAATTGTGCTTCCAATAATGGACATATTAGGGTGTTCAATTTTCCTCAAGAAGAGCGTTTCAAACAGAAGTGGGTGAAAGGTATTTCTCGTAAGAGCTGGTTATATTTATAAAAATAAAGACAATAATTTACAAACATTTCCAAGGATAAGAACTATTTTAAAGCACAATGTGGTACCTACAATGTTTTCTGGACCTCCGAAATATCACAGAAAAATACAGTTCTAATAGAACACATCTGGGCACACCTACGAAAAGATTTGATAGTGAAGGGGAATCAAGACCAGTAAGAATGGCTTCAAAGTGACCTAATAGTGAATTTTTCTAGCTTAAGTGAAAATTTACGAAGTAAATTGAGTGTTCATTTAAGTGGAAGTGGCAGCAGGAAACAGGTTGCGTTTATTTTTATTTTGTAGTGTTTGACTACGATGAACCATACATCAGATGTAGGTGGTATTAGTATCAATGAATATAGACATTACTTTAAATCAATAAATCATATTTTGTTGGTGATTTGAGTTAGATTTTACCACTGTCATTATGAATATCCTGTCGGTCTCAAATAGAAAATATTTTGGCACACTATTTTCAAATAGGTTTTCTGTTGATTTAATGTTAAAACCAGCCAAAGAAAGTTTACAATTTTGTGAGAGAGAATAAGTTGCCAATCTTACCACCACCCTAAATATTCCTCAAAACTTTGCAGTTCTTTAAAAATTGCACCTGACAGAAAATATGCCTTACATTAAAACTGTTGCAGAGGGTTTATTATTCTCTGAGAAGTACATTGTTTTACAAATTGATGAAATATCAGCCTGTATAAATGTTCTTGTCATTACAAAAATTATAGGTAGAACATGAAGGACAAAATTATTTGATAGGTATATTAAATACATACAGGTTATAGTTGGTAGGCGTAACCCTTCCATCAGAGTATGCAGCTCAAATTACAGTCCTTATTCGCAATAGGTATCGTTAAAATTTTGATTTCAGACCAATATGTATAAAAGTAAGTTTTTGGGTAATTGCACAAAGCAGTTTTAACGGAAATTGCAAAAGAATACATCAATATACATATAGGTGAGTTTGTTTTAGACACATTTGTTCATGTAATGAACTCCAAACTGATGAAATTCTGCTTGAATTAATGTTGCTAATGTAGCAAATATTTTTATTAATAATTTCACTGAAACAGTTCAAGACAAAATACAGACTGACAAAACCAAAAAGAGGAAATCTAATGGAAATAAGAAATGTCTAACAGAAGGGAAAATCTCTAAATCTAAATACATGTACATTTTTGTACAGTTACTACTGGCGTTTTCACCATTCTAATTTTTTTCAAAAAGTATTTTTCTTAATTTATCAACCGAGATGAACTCTAATACATATAAAATGTAATAATTATGCTGAAACTATAAAACAATTTCAATTTTCCGCGGAATGCCTGCCGTTCGGCACACGGTAACCGGCCCACTATTTCACAGCTAAGCGACGTTGCCACATCTAAGGCTCCGGCGTAGTGTAGAGTCGGCCATGTTATATAGGAAATCCTCAGAGATATTCTGCTGGTTGTTTAGTATGCTGTGGTCGCGACAGACACGCATGCTCTAATCCCAAAGCACGATCTAGGACCGCGATTGCCCAGCGGATATACATACTTATACAGTACTTTTATTATTGTCGTGATGCAGAATCATGGAGTATGATGAGATGAGAAGGCGGGTTTACAGCAAACGAGCAGAACTAGATCTAGAAAAAGCTTCGTTTGTTTTTGTTTGGTGTAAAATGTAGTACTCGCAAGTGAAATCCGAACACTGAGAAAAAAAGGTCTGCGGTTTTGATGAAATGCGGTAGGACTAAATACTATAATAAACAAAATAATTTGCCATAATTAGTTTATAACAAAATACAATAGATCAATAATGGGTGGGCCCTCCGTGTTGACGAATACACTCCTTTAGCCTACGGGGCATGCTTATAATCTGGTTGTTAATAAACTCTAGAGGTACAGCCTCCCAAGCTGGGATTGGCTCATATAAGAAGTCAGATAACGATTTTAGATTTTTAGGGTGAACCTGAAGATCTATGAGGAGCCGAAAATTTTTAATTTTCTTTACCTGAGCCTACAACTCAAAACAACGGCCGAATTTGACATTGGCACCCTCAAACTATACACGATACGAGTTTTCGCCCGTATAGAAAGTCAGATAACGATTTTAGATTTTTAGGGTGAACCTGAAGATCTATGAGGAGCCGAAAATTTTTAATTTTCTTTACCTGAGCCTCCAACTCAAAACAACGGCCGAATTTGACATTGGCACCCTCAAACTATACACGATACGAGTGTTCGCCCATATAGGAAGTCGGATAACGATTTTAGATTTTTTGGGTGAACCTGAAGATCTATGATGATCCGAAAATTTTTGATTTACTTTACCTGAGCCTCCAACTCAAAACAACGGCCGGATTTGACATTGGCACCCTCAAACTAAACACGATACGAGTGTTCGCCCATATAGGAAGTCGGATAACCATTTTAGATTTTTTGGGTGAACCTGAAGATCTATGATGATCCGAAATTTTTTGATTTACTTCACCTCAGCCTCCAACTCAAAACAACGACCGGATTTGACATTGGCACCCTCAAACTATACACGATACGAGTGTTCGCCCATATAGGAAGTCGGATAACGATTTTAGATTTTTAGGGTGAACCTGAAGATCTATGAGGACCCGAAAATTTTTGATTTTCTTTACCTGAGCCTCCAACTCAAAACAACGGCCGAATTTGACATTGGCACCCTCAAACTATACACGATACGAGTGTTCGCCCATATAGGAAGTCGGATAACGATTTTAGATTTTTTGGGTGAACCTGAAGATCTATGATGATCCGAAATTTTTTGATTTACTTCACCTCAGCCTCCAACTCAAAACAACGACCGGATTTGACATTGGCACTCTCAAATTATACACGATACAGGTTTTCGCTCATGTAGGAAGTCAGATAACGATTTTAGATTTTTAGGGTGAACCTGAAGATCTATGAGGACCCGAAAATTTTTGATTTTCTTTACCTGAGCCTCCAACTCAAAACAACGGCCGAATTTGACATTGGCACCCTCAAACTATACACGATACGAGTTTTGGCCCATATAGGAAGTCAGATAACGATTTTAGATTTTTAGGGTGAACCTGAAGATCTATGAGGACCCGAAAATTTTTGATTTTCTTTACCTGAGCCTCCAACTCAAAACAACGGCCGGATTTGACATTGGCACCCTCAAACTAAACACGATACGAGTGTTCGCCCATATAGGAAGTCGGATAACGATTTTAGATTTTTTGGGTGAACCTGAAGATCTATGATGATCCGAAAATTTTTGATTTACTTTACCTGAGCCTCCAACTCAAAACAACGGCCGGATTTGACATTGGCACCCTCAAACTAAACACGATACGAGTGTTCGCCCATATAGGAAGTCGGATAACGATTTTAGATTTTTTGGGTGAACCTGAAGATCTATGATGATCCGAAATTTTTTGATTTACTTCACCTCAGCCTCCAACTCAAAACAACGACCGGATTTGACATTGGCACTCTCAAATTATACACGATACAGGTTTTCGCTCATGTAGGAAGTCAGATAACGATTTTAGATTTTTAGGGTTAAGATGAAGATCTATGAGGACCCGAAAATTTTTGATTTTATTTACCTGAGCCTCCAACTCAAAACAACGGCCGAATTTGACATTGGCACCCTCAAACTATACACGATACGAGTTTTCGCCCATATAGGAAGTCAGATAACGATTTTAGATTTTTAGAGTGAACCTGAAGATCTATGATGATCCGAAAATTTTTGATTTTCTTTACCTGAGCGTCCAACTCAAAACAACGGCCGGATTTGATATTGGCACCCTCGAAGTATACACGATACAAGTTTTCGCCCATATAGGAAGGCAGATAACGATTTTAGATTTTTAGAGTGAACCTGAAGATCTATGATGATCCGAAAATTTTTGATTTTCTTTACCTGAGCCTCCAACTCAAAACAACGGCCGGATTTGATATTGGCACCCTCGAAGTATACACGATACAAGTTTTCGCCCATATAGGAAGGCAGATAACGATTTTAGATTTTTAGGGTGAACCTGAATATCTATGGTGATCCGAAAATTTTTGATTTACTTTACCTGAGCCTCCAACTCAAAACAACGGCCGGATTTGATATTGGCACCCTCGATGTATACACGAATTGTATACGGTTCTTTGTAATGTTAATGCAGCTTCGTTAAACCCACTGCAACCTTTACCTTGAACACATAATTTTTCTTTATTTCGCCAGTTGATGAACTCCCACTAATGCACAACCTACAAACGAACGGTTTTTATTCCAGGTTCGCCTCGCCTACTTGTCTTAAATACTTGAAAATATCCTTAATCACAGACACTTTAAGCAACAGTCGGACAGATTGCGAACGGTAAGTTATACAGGGTGAGTTTTTAGTACCGGCTCGGCCGATAACTCCGCTACTGTAGAAGATAGCGAAAAAAGTTGTATATAAAAGTTATAGCCACGGATATGCTCCTTATTCAGAAAATATTTAGGTTCATACAGGGTGATCCATAATTACGTGGTGATGCAAACATGCATTTTTTCAAATGAGGCACCCTACATATTATTCCACATTCAAATTCTACTAATGATTTTCGTTCTTCCAATATAGGGTACTGTTACATTATACGGGGTATTCCAAAAGTTATGACAATTTCTATATCCAAATAGCGATCAAATCAACGTACTGTATATGAAAATGTAATAAATAAAAAATAATTTTTTTACAAAAAAAGATTAAAAATATCCTCTAGTTTTAAAATCGGCTATAAAAAAGCCCTTGACGCATATTCGTATACAGGGTGATGTAGATTGCAAAATTCAGATTTGCTCTTTTTTTTAAATGTAACCCCCAATATTTTATTATACCAAAGCAATGCTTTTAATATGCTCTTTTATCTTTGTATAGCACCTGTTGTATTTACGTCCAGCAGTTTCCGAGATATTTCGATTTTTAGGTAAATTTAAAATATAGCTTCTAATTTTGTACTGAAATTTATTTATTTTGAGAAAGTACTATCGAATTTGTTTTTTATATAACGAACCACTGAATTATAAAGTCCTAATACTATTTTATGAAGTCAAAACCCTAAATCACCGAGATAATAAAGTCAAGTATGCTGAGGAAACAATTTTTTAGGCGTGATGCATAATATCAAGCAGATTTATCAGGTAAGCTTTGAAAAACTGACAGTTTTCATAACCTGCTCAATAATTCCGTACTGTGTGAAAAACGAGCTTTAAGAATTCATTTTTCCATTGAGATCATTTAGGAGAATCTTTGAGAAATTGCCTACTTGCCTCTAGAATATATCAACTATGAACAGCAATATCCAGAACGGAGGCACTCTAGAACTAATGCGTTTGAAAGATTGAAGAATCGTTTTATTTGGACTGTGTCGTTTAATATTTCATAGCCTTTTACCTGATAGATCTGCTTGATAATTATGCACGACATCTATAAAATTGTTTCCTCAGCACACTTGACCCATATTATCTTGTTAATTCAGTGTTTTGACTTGTTCAAGTACTATTATGTATTTATAACTTGGCAACGCCGCAAACGCGAAAAAAATATTACAAGGCGAGATACGGTATTAGTAGATATGTCGATTTAGAATAAAACAAACAGAGTGTTACATTTAAAAAAACAAAGTAAAATGACCTTCAAAGTGCCGTAATTAAAAATTCTGCCAAAAACACCCTGTAGATACAAATTACTGGTAACAACCAAAATAATATCCAATTAATATTCAAGTAACTCGCTGTATAATATTATTGAGAAAAGTTAAAGGAATATATCAATTTGGACGTATTACTTGCGACCTTGCAAATCCGGAAACTAATAGAAAATAAATTATAACTTGGCAACGTCGCAACCGATCCTAAAAATATCTTAGGGTTGAATAGAGATCAATGATGGAAACTAGAAGAATTTAATAAAAAGTTATAGTTCCATATAAAACATTCAAGTTGATCACTGTCCTACTTTCCCGCAACACCCTGTATATTTCAAAATATTCTTAGAATATGCGTCTCAAGTAACCAAATAACTTTTGTATTTGACATTTTCTTCTATCAGGTATATTTTGTGAGATATCAAAGAATTACGCACTAACTGGACACCCTGTATAAATATCAATAACAGAAGCAACATGCAGATATCACACACTGTTTCCGGTAACTACTAATCCCTAGTACTAGTAGTACTGCTAATAGTAGGCAATTTTCTATTTCGAAACCGGAGCACAAACGACGGTCCGGCTCGACTGGCACCGCCTTCAAAATCCGCGAATGCTAAAAGCGCTATTCTTAGATAACACCTCATAACATAATTGACACATCCAGATCACACACTACTTTTCCTCTCTTACCGAACCACGTAGCCACAGGGAGGCCAACCCTACCTGTTTTACCGAAAGTGAACTTAACGCTCAGTTAATCTCAAGTGACCGTCACGAGTACATCGAAAATAAGACACGCTCAGTCTCGATTTGATCTGCATATACCGGGTGTCCCGACAACAATGACCTACGTCTCACAATGAGACAGTGCGTAACAGTTCTCCTGGCCCTAGTGGCCTTCGTCTCGGCCAAACATTGCCCTGCGATCAAAAAATCCAACTCCAAATTATTTTGCTATTATAGCAAAGTTGAAGAGATAGACTGTAGATGCTCGCATGTAGTGCTACCCAATAACTTGGACACCAAATTGGTTGCTAAGGCCAGGGAACAGGCCAAGGGGGCAAAGTTGCTAGTCACCGTCCATGAGTTCAACCAGGTATAGTATATGTTTTTCTCAATTTACCTCTTTGATTGCAGACACGTAAGTCTTTAAGGGGCCTGGATACACACATTTATACATACGTATTTGCCATGTAAAACACGGACTCACAATTTCTCGCATAACTCACTCTGTTTTCGAACTACATATATAATATTTCAGGAGGCGATAGTTAAGACCTTAATGAATGACAACTATTTTCCATTTTCTCAAAAAAGGTTTTTAATGTGCAAAAAAACTCGCAATGCAAAATCACACATTCTATAAATGCCTGTAATTTAACAACCAAACACGATATCAAAAAATGAAATCAAGTTGATTGACCCAGTACTTCCCACACGATACGCTGATACCAGTTTATTATTTTCTCATAGCATGAAGCTTTAGTCTAAGATCCTTGTAACCAAATAATCGCCAGCCCCCCCCTAAAATTGTCATATGCCGCCAGGTCTTTCCTTCACAGGTCAATGGAGAGCCTATTATCGATACTACAAACTTCTCAGTTTTACAACCCCCACCCCCCAACCACCTCACTTTCACCCCCGCCCAAAAAACTTGTAGAAAATGGTCAGGAACCACTAAAACATCTAAAAACCAAATTTGAGTTGTTTTAATACTTTTCGTTCTTTGATTATTGCCACGCTGCCACTGACACGATTTTTAACAAGCATAAGCGTTTTCCATTCTCACCACGGTAACAATATACTGTGCCAAAACTTCATTAGAATCAATTTAATAGTGTCCACGTTACAAAATACAAAACGTTTTAGACCAATAAATTCTCGTATGTATACAGAAAATTCTAAGTCCCTTAGTTTCCGTAATAGGCTAGGCAATGTTCGGATGGACCTAAAAAAGGTGATTTGTGTCGCTAGATCTTCCTTCACGGGTTAGTCGACAGCCTATTATGAGTACAAGAAATTTTTTACCACCCCAATTTCACCCCCACCCAACAAATCGCAGAAAATGATCAGGAACCTCTAAAACGCTTAAAAATGAAGTTTGAGCTGTTTTTATATTTTTAGTTTTTTTATTATTTCTGTGCCGCCACTGGCACGATTTATCAAAACCATAAGCGTTTTCCATTTTCGCCATGGTAGTAATACTGTGTCAAAATTTCATTAACATCAATTCAACAGTTTCCTCGTTACAACGATCTAAAGCAATACTCTCGTATGTTTATATCGGAAAAAATTCCAAGTCCTTTGCTTTCTGTAATAGGCAAGGCAATGTTCGGGTGGACCTAAAAAAGTTATTTATGTCGCCAGGTCTTCCTTCATAGGTCAGTGGATAGTCTATTATTAAAGCAACAAATTTTTCAATTTTACAACCGCCCCACCCCCCAACCACCCCAATTTCACCCCCAGCCAAAAAAAGTAGAAAATGATCAGGGACCTATAAAACGCCTAAAAACGAAGTTTCAGCAATATTTATTTTTTTTCGTTTTTTGCTAATAACTCCGCCGCATATGCACCGATGTTCAACATTATAGGAACATTACCTACTACGACCCCGCAGCATAGCGCTGCCCAAATTTCATCACAATCCATGCAGCGGTTACTGAGATTACGACGTTAGAAAAACGCCAACAAACAGACAGACGCACAGACAGACCGACAGACAGACCGACGAAAATGAGTGACGTGGATTTTCGTTATGTAGACATCATAAAACGCCCAAAAACCGTGTTATCTCAAAATCGAAAATTTTCGCGATCACAATACTCCCCTCACCTATCGGTGTGGGAAGTAAAAAGGCTAAATAGTTGCACAAGCGCAAGCTTTCTTCTTCAATTTGCTCTTTGAGTCATTTATGTAGGTTTAAAGGTAACGTCAGGAGCTTGGAAATGCGAAATTCATTTTTATGGTGACCTTTGGACCTTACCATTGGACCTTTAAGTATCTACTTCTTCCATGGTCAATTTTTGACCAGATATTTTTGTTCAAGAAACTGGTGGTCTAAGATTTGTGAAACACGAAATGTATATACAAACGGTAATACTACATATTTTGAATGAGGATAAATATGCTTGTATTTATGTATGGAATCACTACCTCAAATCTTTAACTTCTATTCCAGGTCCCCAATTAGGTATTACAGAAAGAGCAAAATGTTGCTAAAACCACACAAACTTTTTAGAATGAATTATAATTTGGATATAGGAAGCTAAAAGCATGTATTTATTGAAAGTTCAGTGATTACCGAAACATTTTTGAAATGTTCGAATTTAGTATTATCATGGACAAAGAAGATGGTAGGAATTCAAATTAAAGAATACACATGCACATAAAATCATGAAAATAGAAACAATTCACAATTCAAACTTAACAAATGTTTTTACTATAAAAATATTAAAAAGTGCTACATGAAAATGTTCCTGGTTGTTCATTTATTATTATATTTCTAGATAGTCAAATTCATGACGATAATGTTTCTTAAAAATAAGCATAGAAAATAATTAATACCAAGTTATAATAATAATTGCTTTATTGCCAAACAGATTATACCATTTATAAGACTATTCCAATATAAGTTAACACTCATAAATTATTATATAAAAATGATAAAAATATTTTAATTTATACAGGGTGATCCATAAACTACGTGGTGATGCAAACATATATTAAAGTAATGGATCAAATTATTCTTTTTTAAACGAAAAGATTAAAAATATCCTCTAGTTTTGAAATCGGCTATAAAAAAATCCCGCGACGCATATTCGTATACAGGGTGATGCAAGATCCAGATTTTCTCTTTTTTTAACAAAATGTAACCCCTAATGTTTTATTATTGTTGTAGTATATTGAGATTTAGTTGTTAGTTCTTGTAGTAGATTTTCATTTCGTTTTCCGATTGTTTACGAAATACCTGATGTTTATTTTATTTTATTATCTGTTCAATGCATTGTCCTGTTAATGGTTTATACTGTTGGGCAAACAAAGCATATTGTATTGTATTGTATTGTATTGTATTGTATTGTATTATACCAAAGAATTGCTTTCAATATGCTCTTTCGTCTTTGTATACCATTTACACCTACGTCCATCAGTTTCCGAGATATTTCGATTTTTTGATAAATTTAAAGTATAGCTTCTATTTGTGTACTGAAATTTATTTATTTTGAGAAAGTACTATCGAATTTGTTTTTTGTTTAACGAATAACTACATTATAAGATCATGATAGTATTTGACGAAATCAAAGTAATAAAGTCAAGTATGTTGAGGAAACAATTTTGTAGGCATGCGATGCATAATTATCAAGCAGATTTAACAGGTAGGCTTTGAAAAATTGACAGTTTTCATAACCTACTCAATAATTCCGTACTGTGTGAAAAAAATGGAGTCAAGTTGATTGACTCAGTACTTCCCACACATAATGATGATACCATTTTATTATTTTCCCATTGCATGAAGCTATAGTTTTAAATCCCTTGCAACCAAATCATCGCCCAGCCGCCCGCAAAAAACAACCAACACAAAAACCTCTCGTAAATAGTTTCTTGCGTCTCCCTCCTTAGAAGCTAAGACGCCACATTTTTTTTTCTGCGTGCTTCAACTAAACGATGCGAAATGATCAAGAGCCTCCAAACCATCTAGAAACAAAGTTTGAGCTGTGTTTTTATATTTTTAGTTTTTTATTATTGCTGCGCCGCCACTGACGATTTTTCAAAGACAGACGCGTTTTCCATTGTCGCCGCGGCACTAAATTTGGTGTCAAAATTTCATTAAAATCAATTCAATAATTTTCGCTTTACGCAAAATACATAGAACGAAATAAAGCAAAACTCGTATGTATACATCACAAAATTGGTTTCTGTAATAGGCAAGCCAATATTCAGATGGACCTAAAAAAGTGTAATATGCCGCTACGTATTTTTTTCAACAGGTTAATGGACAAACTATTATGAATACAACAAATTTTTTCAGTTTTACAACCCCCCACCCCCCAACCGCCCCAATTTCACCCTCACCCAAAAAAGTAGAAAATGATCAGGAACCCCTAAAACGCCTAAAAACAAAGTTTGAGATGTTTTTATATTTTTAGTTTTTTTATTATTGTTGCGCCGCCACTGAAATGATTTTTTACAAAACATACGCGTTTTCTATCCTCGCCGCCGTAGTAATACTGTGTCAAAATTTCATTAAAATCAATTCAATAATTTTTGCGATACGCAATAGAATAATATATCGATCAAAAACAACACTCGTATGTATACACCACAAATTCTAAGTCCCTTGGTTTCTGTAATCGGCAAGGCAATGTTCGGATGGACCTAAAAAAGTGTATTATGCTGCTAGGACTTTCTCCCTCAGGTCAGTAGACAGCCCATTATGAGTACAACAAATTTTTCAGATTTACAACCCCCCACCCCCCCAACCACCCGAATTTCACCCCCACCCAAAAAAAAATAGAAAATGATCAGGAACCCCTAAAACGCCTAAAAACGAAGTTTGAGCTGTTTTCATATTTTTTGTTTTTTTAATATTGCTGCGCCGCCACTGAGACGATTCCTAAACATCAGACGCGTTTTCCTTCCTCGCCAAAGTAGTAATACTGTGCCGAAATTTCATTAACATCACTTCAGTAATTTCAAAATTATAAAATACAGAACGATCTAAAGTAATACTCGTATGTATACATCGGAAAATTCTCAAAGTCCCTTGGTTCCTGTAATACAAAAGGCAATGTTCCGAAGGACCTAAAAAAGTGTATTATAGCGCTAGGTCTTTCTCTCTCAGGTCAGTAGACAGCCTATTATGAGTACAACAAATTTTTCAGCTTTACAACCCCCTACCCCCCAACCACCCCAATTTCACCCCCACCCAAAAAAAAGTAGAAAATGATCAGGAACCCCTAAAACACCTAAAAACGAAGTTTGAGGCATATTCGAAATTTTTCGTTTTTTGCTAATTACTCCGCCGCCCATGCACCGATTTTCAAAATTGTAGCAACATTACCTACTACGACCCTACACCATATCACCACCGAAATTTCATCAAAATCTATGTAGCGGTTACTGAGATTAGGAGGCTAGAAAAACGCCAACAGACAGACAGACCGACAGACAGACAGACCGACAGACAGACAGACCGACAGACAGACAGACCGACAGACAGACAGACCGACAGACAGACCGACAGACAGACCGACAGACAGACCGACAGACAGACCGACAGACAGACCGACGGAAATGAGTGACGTGGATTTTCGTGATGTAGGCATCATAAAACGCCCAAAAAGTGTATTATCTCAAAATCGAAAATTTTCGCGATCACAATACTCCCCTCACCTATCGGTGTGGGAAGTAAAAGAGTTTAAAATATTAATTTTTCCATTGATGCTATTTAGGAGAATCTTTGAGAAATTGTCTACGTGCCTCTAGAATATATTAACTGTAATGAACAGCAATATCCAGAACGGAGGCACTCTAAAACTGAGGCGTTTGATAGATTGAAGAATTGTTTTATTTGGACTGTGTCAAAAGTTGATTTGTAATAAGTACTGATAGCTGCCCCAGGATACAGGTATCAGTCAATTTTACTTGCTACTGCTACATTCATTTTTGTGAAGGCTATGCGGAGGTGAATCAGTTGTGGAAACATTCTGTACAAGAAGTCTCACGATAGCTTACCAACCGTGGAAATGGAGGGTCACCCCATAGTCGAATCACCTTCTGTCAAGCTTTTGGGAATTAACATCAACAATAACATGTCCTGGCACGACCACGTCGTCAGTATTGCTAAAACGGCATCCCAGAAGCTTGGAGTTTTGTTCCGCTGTAGGAAGTTGTATACACCAGAGCAACTGCTGCTGCTGTACAAGGCACAGATCCGACCATCGCTGGAGTATTGCTCCCATGTGTGGGGATGCGCTCCGAAGCACTCTCTAAAGCTTCTGGACACTATCCAGAAAAGAGCGATTAGACTAATCGATACGCCAAACCTCACAAAGGACCTCCACAGCCTGGAACATCGAAGGAGGGTGGCTGACCTATCCCTGTTTTACAATCACGGAAGATGTTCGATTCAGCTCTCTCAGATAATAACACCACAGGCCGTCCGAACCAGGAAAACTTCCTTCTTTTGGAGAACTTCGACGCTGTGGAATCAGCTGCCGGGTAATTTGTTTCCCGACGGCTACAACCTGCAACGTTTCAAATCTAACGTGAACCGACACTTATTCTCTCGCAGCGCTTCTACAGCGCCATAGGCTTTAAGCCTTTGCGGGAGGCTGACCATAAAAAAAATCCCATAATTAGGCGTTCTTAATCTAATTTCCCTGGAGTATACTGAATTGAGTCATGGACGACTTGTATTGTATTGTTAATAGCATGTACTAGGAAATACAGTTCATTCTTTATTTTGGTGGACGAATGATCTTGCTTTGTAAATGGACATTTTCTCATCACCTTCATCATTCTGTATGACTATTAATATGTTATTAGAATCTGCTTACTGCGTTGTTGTTAGAGACTCAAGATATCTTTTATTCAGACACGTAAGCAACTCAAGAAACATTACTTCATTCCTATATGAAGCTCTGTATTATATGGGCGTTGCTATCTTCAGTGTAATATAAATATGTATACATAAATTAATCTGAAATACGTATATGTGATTCATATGCAATATAACTTATTATATTATAACTTTACGCCTTTGCGTTATTTGTTTGAATTCATATGGATGATATCGTTGTTCAAACTTGCATATAGGCAAGTAATACCTTATATTATATTATCAGTGGCTATGACAGAGACAAAATCATTCTCCGAGTCCATTATTTCCATCTAATATCAGTTCGCATGCTTCATCACGTTCACTTTTGCATCTAAATTCTACTGATTTCTCTGTCAATTATCACTTTTTATTTAAATATCCCGTAATAAAAATATTAAATCGGTAGTATGACCAGGTAACATATACAGGGTGTCCAGTTAGTGGACTTTTACGTTAGACTTCATAAATAGGGCATTCCATTCAAAATTATGACGTTAAATTGGTAAATCTGACAACACAGATGTTAGCATGTTCAAAAACCCCCAAGTATTGAATTTCACTTCTCCAGCTGTGGCAGTTTTGGAAATATTTTAGCGTTCCGGTACCGTTTATTGAAAAAGCGGTGTAGCCGTATCTCAGTAATTAATAGAAACAAAATTTAGAAATTGTGAGATCTTACTAAATTCGACATGCGCAATTCTTTGCAATAAAAATAAGTAGAGGATTCTATTTAAAATAAATTAAAATCGGGGATATTTGTTCAAAAATTTGGAAAAATAATTTATAACTTGGCAACGCCGCAAATGCAAAAAAAAATATTACAAGGCAAGCTGGGGTATTAGTAGATATTTCGATTTAAAATAAAATATATGGGGTGTTAAATTTAAAAAATAAAGTAAAATGACCTTCAAATTGCCGTAGTTTAAAATTCTGCCAAAAACACCGAGTAGACACAAATTGCTGGTAACATCCAAAATAATAACCATTTAATATTCAAGTGACTCGCTGTATAATATTATTGAGAAAAGTTATAGGAATATATCAATTTGGACGTATTACTTGCGACCTTGCAAATCCGGAAATTAATAGAAAATAAATTATAACTTGGCAACGTCGCAACCGATCCCAAAAATATTTTAAGGTTAAATAGAAATCAATGATGGAAACTAGAAGAATTAAAAAAACGGTAAAGTTCCATATGAAAAAATTATGTTGATCGCTATCCTACTTTCCCGCAACACCCTGTATATTTCAAAATATTTTTAAAATATGTGTCTTAAGTAACCAAATAACTTTTGTATTTGACATATTTGTTCTATCAGGTTTACCTTGCGAGATATCGAAAAATTACACACTAACTGGACACCCTGTATTATTTGTAAATGCTTTTGGCGTATGTTTGCTTACAAATAAGCAGCATTAAAACAAGTTGCTGTTCTGGGATTGGCATATTTTTTCCTAGGAGACCATATCTACATCATATCAATAGTTTCCCTTCCCCCAAACTATAGCGTTTCCATCTAGTCGATAATCCACTTATATATGAGCAACAAATAATTCAGTTGTAGCAAAAAGGTTAATTAATTTGCAAAATAAATATGTAATTTATTATGCACTTATAATTTAACACCTCCACGTTATTTGTTTGAATTTAAATAGATCATAGTTTCAACCAGGCACGTATCCATCAAGATTTGGTTTTTGGGGGGGGGGGTCCAGATTATGGGTGTCACTTGCTTGACCTTTCGGGGGGGGTCCAGATTGGAGTTGTCACCTTAAATTTGCTCTCGTCCAGGGGGGGGGGGTATTGACATATGTCATACTTCTGATGACGTATTATTGATAAAACTTATCAACTGGCTATCGAATATAGAAATGACAGTATCTGAACGCACATAAATTGTTATTACGGAGAGCTAAATTGAACACAAGTAGGAGCTTGTCTAATTTTCATGAAGTGTCATTCAAATCGAAAACCCACCTCCCTGTCAGTAGTTAGCACCCCGAAACGGTTTAGGAAGAGTATCCGCCGAAAATTGGTAGATAGGTACCATACTACAACTTTCCAGCTGTAGTTTCTAAAACGTCAAGTGATAATTCAAAACGGTCAAGTTAATTTTCCAAATCGTAGTTGTAAATTCAAATTGTCAGGTATAAACTAAACTTGACAGTTTTATATTACAAGTGATGGGTTGGAAGATTAACTTGACCGTTTTGAATTATCACTTGACGCTTTGTAAAGTAGTTCAAAGTTTTGTGTACCCCGGTTCTTTGATCGACAATTCGGGTAGCTGTGAAAATGAGATTCGACGACGCATTCAACAGGCACGTGTGGCCATGACAAAGCTTACTAAAATATGGCGTGACCATAACATCATTAAAGCTACCAAAGTGTCGCTGGTTCAGTCTCTTGTGTTCTCTATATTTTTGTATGCCTCGGTGGCTTGGTCTGTTAAAAAAGCAGATCGAGCTCGCATAGATGCTTGTGAAATGTGGACGTGGAGGAGAATGCTGAGAATTCCTTATACTGCCCATCGAACTAACGTTTCCATACTGGATGAACTCGGTAATCCAAAGAGACTATCCTCCATTGTGTCGACGAGAATGCTTACATTCTTCGGACATATACACAAAAGCGATAATATGGAGAAACTTGTAGTTTAGGGCCATGCCCCGAGTGGGCGGCGCCGTGGCCATCCCCCTACACGCTGGGTGGATACGACGAAACAGTTGCTGGATATGAGTATCAAGAGCGCCACTAAACTGACAGTAAATCGTGAACGATGGCGGGCTGCAGTGCTCAAAACTATTGATAATATTCGTGTCGACAATACTCTAGCTCCGACTTAATGCATTTTACGAGTTCACAACATGTCTGTTAAGACATTGTGACTATAATGACGATGATGATGCTTTAGAAACTATACAGCTAGAAGAGGTGTATAGATCAATGTTAGGTATTGATGTAATGAACTTAATAAAGTTTTTAAATCAAATGAGCCGAATGAAAGAATGCGTATATGGCTATTTAATGAAAATTAAATTGTTTTCATTACTCATTTGCTTTCTGAAACAAAAACAACTGAGTATTTATTTTTGCTTATGAAGTAAGCGATATTAAAAAAAGTTACTGTTCTGATCGCGAATTGAAATCTCGTGAAGTATCTAGATTTGGCACTAAATTTAAAGTTTAGTAATACTCTCCTCTTATTATTCTTTATCGCGCTTGACTGAGTAAATCTTAATTTAGACAATATCTGTTAAAATATAAACTCTTCACAGATGTTACAGTAACCTCTATATCAAAATAAAAAACGTTTGACAAAAATTAGTTTAATCGAATAAATTGTGCTAATATCACCCGTATCAAACGATCGTGAGATGACATATATTATTAATTGTAACTCGTGAGTTTTGGCGGTCAGTGACAGGAAATCGATATATTAATCAAGGCGTTTAAGGTTCATTAATAATTTAGATGCTCTACCTTTTGAAGTTAAGGCAAAAAATACTGGAACCTGACGTAAAACCTGAAACTGTGCTACCGATATCAAATTCTCAGTGACAGTGACCATTTCAATGACTAGTTTCTTTTCGTCGACTCATAAAACTTGCTGTTAATAGCAGTGAATTGAATATGTACACACCTGTCTTTCCATAAAAGCAAAAATTGCTCCATAGTGAACTGTTTAAAAATGGCAGCGTAACAATGGCAATAGTCTTGTTCTATAATTATCTACCATTTATTCTGGTGAAAATGTTATGTTGCGTAAATAATGGCGCTACAATTTTTAAAGTTTCGTTTATTGTTAGGCGCCCGATATTGCAAGGAAAATGATAAATAAATAAGTATAATCTGATGAACTGAAGAGTCTAAAAGAAAAATAACTACATAATTTGGATAAACAAATAATTAAAGGTATGATCAGGCCAATACTTTGTTTCGAAAAACTATGTCTAATTTTAGAAGAATAACGACAGACATATAGATACATTATTGCGCTGCAAGAGACAAAAATCTACATTTATATACTATATATACTTTTCTAGAAGACGATATATGTATATATAAAATTTTGATACTTAGTTATTAAACATTTACGTATTTTGTCTGAAACGGCACCCATGCTTCATACTCCGACGTTTTGAAATATTGTGAATATATGTCAAAATTTCCAAGGTGATGAGGATCACCCTCCCAGCATACAGGGTGAGTTTTTAGTACCGGCTCGGTCGATAACTCCACTACTGTAGAAAGATAGTGAAAAAAAATGTATACAAAAGTTGTAGCCACGGATATGTTCCATGCTCAGAAAATATTTTGATTTATACAGGGTGATCCATAACTACGTGGTGATGCAAACATGCATTTTTTTAAATGAGACACCCTATATATTATTCCGCACTCAAATTCTACTAATGATTTCAGTTCTTCCAATATAGGGACTTGTTATATTATACAGGGTATTTCAAAAGTTATGACCATTTATATCTCCAAATCGCTGTCAAATGGACGTAGTGTATATCAAAATGTGATGAATCAAAAATCATTTTTTTTACACGGATGGATAAAAAATATCATCTAGTTTTAAAATTGGCTATAAAAAAGCCCACGACGCATATTCGTATACAGGTGATGTAGAATGCAAAACCAAGATTTTCTCTTTTTTTTCAAATGTAACTCCCAAAATTTTACTACACCAAAGAATTACTTTTAATATGCTCTTTCATCTTTGTATACCACATGTTGTATCTACGTCCATCAGTTTCCGAGATATTTCTATTTTTAGGTGAATTTAAAATATAGCTTCTATTTCTGTACTGAAATTTATATACTTTGAGAAAGTACTATCGAATTTGTTTTTTATTTAACGAACAACTAAATTATAAAGTCATGATACTATTTGATGAAGTCAAAACCCTGAATAATCGAGATAATAAAGTCAAGTATGTTGAGGAAACAATTTTGTAGGCGTAATGCATAATTATCAAGCAAATTTATCAGGTATGCTTTTAAAAACTGACGGTTTTCATAACCTACCCAATAATTTCGTACTGTGTGAAAAACGAGCCTTAAAAAATAATTTTTTCATTGAGGGTATTCAGGAGAATCTTTGAGAAATTGCCTACTTGCCTCTATATAGAATATATCAACCACGAACAGCAATATCCAGAACGGAGGCAGCCTAAAACTAATGCGTTTGAAAGATTGAAGAATCGTTTTATTTGGACGGTGTCGTTTAATATTTCATTGCCTACCTGATAGATCTGCTTGACAATTATGCATGACGTCTGTAAAATTGTTTCCTCAGCACACTTGACCTATATTATCTCGTTAATCCATCAGTGTTTTAACTTGATCAAGTACTATTATGGCCTTATATTTTAGTTGTTCGTTAAATAAAAAACAAATTCGATAGTAATTTCTCAAAATAAATAAATTTCGGTACACAAATAGAAGCTATATTTTAGATTGATCGAAAAATCGAAATATCTCGGAAACTGATGGACGTAGGTACAACAAGTGCTATATAAAGATGAAAGAGCATATTAGAGGCAATTATTTGGTATAATATAAGAAAATCTGGGTTTTGCATTCTACATCACCCTGTTTACGAACATGCGTCGAGAACTTTATTAATAGCCGATTTTAAAACTAGAGGATATTTTTAATCTTTCTACGAGAAAAAAATAATTTTTGATTCATCACTTATTGATATGCAATACGCGACAGCGATTTGTATATAAAAATGGTCATAACTTTTAAAATACCCTGTATAATGTTATAATACCTTACATTGTGAGAAGAGAAACTATTAGTAGAATCTAAAAGTGGGATAATATATAGGGTGTCTCATTTAAAAAAATATATGTTTGCATCACGACGTAGTTATGGTACACCCTGTATAAATCAAAATATTTTCTGAGCAAGGAGCATATCCGTGGCTACAACGTTTATGTACAACTTTCTTCGCTATCTTCTACAGTAGTCGAGTTATCGACCGAGCCGGTACTAAAACTCACCCTGCATATTTACCCTTACTCTTTACCTTACCCATTCTTCATTCTTGAACCACTGTTTTACTTACAGGATCTTGTGGATCTTCTGAAATCGAGAACAGTCGACGGTCTGGACGTGAACCTGAGAAAACTCGATTCGAAGACCGACTTAAACGACTTCATCACAACAGTTCGAGACAGGCTCAGTACCGATTTATACGTGGCTGTTTCTGTACCGCCAAAAGCCGAAATCTTAGCGAAATACTTCGACTTCAAAACGCTAAGTAAACAAGCCGATGCTTTCGTACTTCAAACTGCCTTCTTGGGTGCTTCCAAGAATGTCACTTTCCACCCTAGCAGGTTGTCGGGACTTTGGGATATGCAGAATACGGTGAGTCACTGTTAGTAAATATTTTGGGGTTATATCACAGAGTTAACATCACTAGAGGGTGCCTAATTTGAATATTGGCCAGCCAACATCTATAGCGCTATTGCCACTCTTCTTTGTCCGCTTCCAGTTTCTTCACAATCTGGCAGTTTTCGCAGTTTGAACACAAAGTATTTAACTGGGTATTTAACTATACATTCCAATATACTTGCAATGTAACTGATTTACGTGAAGATAATTTGTATTGATTTAATGAAATCTTCCCTATCTTCCCAAAAACATGTGAATCGCTCGATAAATAGTCAAGATATGGCGTTACAACTGCGTGAACACATGGCGCTGTGATACAGAAGTCATAATACAGAAAGGCTTATTCTGTCGAAAATTTTCGTGCTGCAGACACGACTTGCATGTGGTTGGACAGGAAACATCCTGCTAAACATTAAACTGTCTTAATAAATAGGCACTAATACGGCTTTTTTTCAAATTATTTGTAAGTAACGAAAACAAGTGCATTACAAAATTTTTATTCAAGTTTGGTGAATTTTTTAGCCTTAGAAATTATCAGATATTGTATTTTTTTGCCTTAGTTGATATACCCAGTCATTCCCCTATAAAATAAGTCCAAAAAGTCGTGAATCGCTCGATAGATAATCAAGATATGGCGTTACAACTGCGTGAACACATGGCGCTGTGATACAGAAGTCATAATACAAAAAGGCCTATTCTGTCGAAAATTTTAGCGCTACATACGCGAATTGCATGTGGTAAGACAGGAAACATCCTGCTAAACATTAAAATGTCTTAACAAACAGGCACTAACACGGGGTTTTTGTCAAATTATTTGTAAGTAACCCAAATAAGTGCATTTAAAATCTTTTTTTCAGTTTGGTGAATTTTTTTAGCCTTAGAAATTATTAGGTATTATCTTTTTTTGCTCTAGTTAGTATGCCCAGTCATTCTCCTATAAAACGAGTCCAAAATGTCGTGAATCGGTCGATAAATAATCAAGGTATGGCACTACGACTGCGCGAACCCATGGAGTCGTGATACTGAAATTGAAAATGTAATGAAAAATTAATTAAAAGGTTGGCCCCTTTTTTTCGCATTTTTTCTCGATAACTTTAATTGTATTTTCAAAGTTTGTCGACATGATGGTGGAGCACATTGTATAGAGTTTTGGATCCAATAAATTTGGTTCATAAAGCGATCATAATGTACAGCGCTATTCTGTAAGCAGGCGTTTTGCAATACCGATGCATATAACACGCCCATTCTGACACTGCTTTTCATGAAGGATTAAGGTGAAGATTTGTTGAGGTCACTGCTTGAAAAGAAACACCCACAACAATTAACATAGCAGCTGTACACGTAAGACATGCATTTATGTACAGTCACATAATGGAAGTCATACCCTTCTCTAACGTGCTTGTATGTTCGTATTTGTGGTTTCTTTTTTGTTACAACGTTCTACATTTTGAATTTCTAAGTTGGAAAAAGTATGTACCTCAAGATCCTTGATGATATCTTTCTTTATAATAGTAAATAGATAGTAAGTGCAGCATATGGTCTTGGTATTAACTACAACAAGACCAAGGTTATTATCGTAAATAGAGAGCATGACATTCATCGAGAAATAAAGTCAATAGGCCGCTGTGAGGTAGTTCAAAGTTTTTTGTGTACCTCGGTTCTTTGATCGACAATTCAGGTAGCTGTGAGAATGAGATTCGACGGCGCATTCAACAGGCACGCGTGGCCATGACAAAGCTTACTAAAATATGGCGTAACCATAACATCACTAAAGCTACCAAAATGTCACTGGTTCAGTCTCTGGTGTTCTCCATATTTTTGTATGCCTCGGAAACTAGCACTGTTAAAAAGGCAGATACAGCTCGCATAGATGCTTTTGAAATGTGGACGTGGAGGAGAATGCTGAGAATTCCTTATACCGCCCATCGAACTAATGTTTCCATATTGAATGAGCTCGGCAATCCAAAGAGACTATCCTCCATCGTGTCGATAAGAATGCATGCTTACATTCTTCGGACATATTCACAGAAGCGATAATATGGAGAAACTTGTAGTTCAGGGTCACGCCCCGAGTGGGCGGCGCCGTGGCCGTTCCCCTACACGCTGGGTGGATACAACGAAACAGTTGCTAGATATGAGTATCAAAAGCGCCACTGAACTGACAGTAAATCGCGAATGATGGCGAGCTACAGTTCTCAAAACTATTGATAATATTCGTGTCGACAATACTCTAGCTCTGACTTAATGCATTTTACGAGTTCACAATATGTCTGTTAAGACATTGTGACTATGATGATGAGATAGTAAAAGCTTAGGAAGTAGGATCTAATTTTTTGTATACGATTCAATGTAAAATTTGATAGCCTTTCTAATGGTATAATAGATAAGATTATAAAAAAATTTCTTTAAATAAATCAACTCTAACCAGAAGCAAAGGCGGTCACGTATCTAAGATCAAAAAGAAGCTGGAGTATGACGGAAATAGATATTTTTTTCATTTTCACAGCCTACTGGCTACTGCAATGTACTATAGAGATTGAACATTTCCAGAACAACTAAAATCAATTGTCAGTCACATGTAACGGTATAAAATATTAGTAATTTGCGTCAAAGTAACGATACCTCTGACTGGAGCCCTTCTATTTTTTCACTATTAGTAAGATCGCAAAAAAGGAATACCTATACAAATCAGATTTAAATTTTCTGCCAGGTAAATTATGCTTGTGAATTTGAACAAATTTCAATTCATTTTTCATTTTCAGCAATCTTGCTAATAGGTACTGAAGAATTTCCAGAACTCCATTCGAGGTATTGTTACTTTTCACTTGACAGGATTGAATACTTTTTTATACCATTAAATGTGAAATTTTGTTCTGAAGACTTTCTTTTCATTTCAAGCTTTTTAATTTTGGAAATGGGCAACCTCTAGTACATTGCTGTAACTAGTAAGCCGTTAAAACAACATCTTTTGGAATAAACCGTTTCAAAATATGTCCCATATATTACAAAACAGTTTTTGTCAGTATGGCTATTTAAGAGTGAAAGAAGCCTCACGATGGCTTACCAACCGTGGAAATGGAGGGTCACCCCATAGTCTAATCACCTTCCGTCAAGCTTTTGGGGATCAACATCAACAATAACATGTCCTGGCACGACCACGTCGTCAGTTTTGCTAAAACGGCATCCCAGAAGCTTGGAGTTTTGTTCCGCTGTAGGAAGTTGTATACACCAGAGCAACTGCTGCTGCTCTACAAGGCACAGATCCGACCATCGCTGGAGTATTGCTCCCACGTGTGGGAATGCGCTCCGAAACACTCTCTAAAGCTTCTGGACACTATCCAGAAAAGAGAAATTAGATTAATCGATACGCTCACAAAGGACCTCCACGGCCTGGAACATCGAAGGAGGGTGGCTGACCTATCCCTGTTTTACAGACACGATCACGGAAGATGTTCGAGTGAGCTCTCCCAGAAAATAACACCAAAGGCCGTCCGAACCAGGAACACTAGGGAAGCTCTGCGAGCTCACCCTTACCGAGGTCCTTACTCCCCGAACCAGTCTCCTCCAGCATTCCTTCTTTTGGAGAACTGCGACACTGTGGAATCAGCTGCCGGGGAATTTGTTTCCCGACGGCTACAACCTGCAGCGTTTCAAATCTAATGTGCACCGACACTTATGCTCTCGCAGCGCTTCTACAGCGCCATAGGCTTTCAGCCTTTGCGGGAGGCTGACCATAAAAAAAAAGTACAGTGAATCGGTCCAATCACAAAACTGAATACTTTACTCACTTTTCTAAAAACAATATTGCATTGCGGGAAATCTTGCGTATACAGGCTCGCAAAATTTTGGTAATTCGCTCACGAAACTCCAGCCTTTTTATGTAACAGAGAGTTCAGCGGTATACATTCTTCATCTACCAACTTGGGACTTTCTCTCTCGTCTGCTACTGTGGATCGTCTTTCCCTTTCGCGAAAGTGAGACGTTGCAGGTACACCCTTTATTATGCTGCCCGCTTCAAGGTTTCATAACAAGTACTGTCTGCACTGCACGGCACAATATCTTGAGATGGGCATAGGCGTATGCCTAGTGTCCGACTCGCATACGTTTTTTGGCCGAGATCGTTTTAGTTGAAACCATTACCTAAACCAAAACTTCATATTGTTAAGGGGCCTGGATACACACATTTATACATACGTATTTTCCATCCGAAAGAGATGTTTTTTAAGGTCAAGTGCCTCAGTCGGGATTTTAAACCCAAATCTTGGGCTGTTAAAAATCCCGAGGGAGGGCTAACTACCAACTTGCATGAGGTTATTGAGGTATGGCGAAATTATTGCGAAAATCTGTACCATGAGGATGGCCTTCACGCCCTCTCATTGGATTTTGAACACGAACCGGATATTCTTTTGTCTGAAGTGGAACATACCCTCAACAAGCTAAAAACTAACAAAGCTACAGGCATTGATGTTATTTCTGCTGAAACGCTGAAATGCTTGGGTGACGACGGCATCGCCCTTTTACATAATATTTGTAAGAGTGTCTGGTCCTCCGGTGTTTGGCCAGATGAATGGTGCACATCAATTTTTGTTCCACTTCATAAAAAGGGATCTCCAACAAATCCAGACAATTATCGCCTACTTTCGTTAATCTCTCATGCAAGTAAGGTTCTACTGTATCTTTTACAATCTCGTTTGGAGGGTTTTATTGGCTGGCAAATTTCTCAGGCGCAGGCAGGTTTCGTGAAAGGACGCGGTACGCGTGAACAGATCTTAAACTTAAGACAAATTATTGAAAAAGCCAGAGAGCATTATTTTCCGGTTTTTATCTGCGTTTGATAACGTAAAGTGGCCTAAACTGTGGGAAATCCTCATCTCTATGGGAGTTCCTTATCACCTAGTGTTTCTCATACAGCAACTCTACGAGTCTAATTCGGCTCGTGTAAGAATTGACGGTAACCTGTCTAGTCAAACTGCAACCAGAAAAGGAGTTCGTCAGGGATGTGTATTATCTCCGATGTTGTTTAACATTTAGGTACTCTGAATTTGTGATGAGACAGGTATTAGACAACTGGAATGGCGGTGTAACTATTTGCGGAAGCAAAATATCCAACTTAAGATTTACTGACGATACAACCCTTATTGCAGCTTCTTAGGAAGAACTAGTAGCTCTATTAAACATCTTAGAACAACATAGTGCAGAGTATGGGCTTGGTATTAACTACAATAAGACGAAGGTTATGATCGTAGATAGAGAGCATGATAATTATCGAGAAATAAAGTCAATAGGCCGTTGTGAAGTAGTCCAAAGTTTTATATACCCCGGTTCTTTGATCGATAATTCGGGTAGCTGTGAAAATGAGATTCGACGGCGCATTCAACAGGCACGTGTGGCCATGACAAAGCTTACTAAAATATGGCGTGACCATAACATCACTAAAGCTACAAAAATGTCGCTGGTTCAGTCTCTTGTGTTCTCCATATTTTTGTATGCCTCGGAAACTTGGACTGTTAAAAAGGCAGATCGAGCTCGCATAGACGCTTTTGAAATGTGGACATGGAGGAGAATGCTGAGAGTTCCTTATACCGCCCATCGAACTAACGACTAAAGAGACTATCCACCATTGTGTCGACGAGAATGCTTACATTCTTCGGACATATACACAGTAGCGAAAATATGGAGAAATTTGTAGTTCAGGGTCATGCCCCTAGTGGGCGGCGCCGTGGCCGTCCCCCTACACGCTGGGTGGATACGACGAAACAGTTGCTGGATATGAGTGTCAAGAGCGCCACTAAACCGACAACAAATCGCGAACCATGGCGAGCTACAGTGCTCAAAGCTATTGATAATGTTCGTGTCGGCAATACTCAAGCTCCGACTTAATGCATTTTACGAGTTCGCAACATGTCTGTTAAGACATTGTGACTATGATGATGATTTGCCATGTAAAACAAGGACTCACAGTTTCTCGCATAACTCACTATATTTTCAAACTACATATATAATATTTCAGAAGGCGATAGTTAAGACTTTAATGAATGACAACTATTTTCGATTTTGTCAAAAAAGTTTTTTAATGTGCAAAAAACTCGCAATGCTAGATCATACATTCTATAAATGCCTGTAATTTAAAAACCAAACACGATATCAAAAAAAGGATGAATAGTTGCACAAGCGCAAGATTTCTTCTTCAATTTGCTCTATGAGTCATTACTGTCAGTTTAAAGGTAACGTCAGGAGCTTGAAAATGCGAAATTCATTTTTATGGTGACCTTTTGACCTTACCTTTGGATTTTTGGACTTATCTCCCCTCATCTTAGACACACACACTGGAGAAAGGGAACAGGCGGCCACGCCTCCTCGCTAACACGGGAATTCGTCTTTTCTTGGATTCTCAATTTCGCGCGCTATACCCTAGATACTTAAGTTAAATGTTAATTAATTAACTGCCTTCATGTGGAAGGCAGGTAAATAGATATAGGTTGTGAAATCTCGAACTGTTTTATAAAGCTATGTTTTCAAACCAATTCCTCGACAATGTGTATGTTACACTCAATATCCGAATTCGGACAATGCCCGAAAAAAATACGCAGAACTATTTTTGAGCAAGGAATATTTTCCAAACCCGAAATATCAGTTTTATACGACTATTGAGCATTACCAAATAGGCAGAACTAGTTTTGCGCATCTTGAAATGCACAGAACTAGTTTTGCGCAACTTGAAATGCACAGAACTAGTTCTGTAGTACGGAATGACAACCTAAGTGAACATGTGTTATGCATTGTGTGTCAAAAACCAGCAAAAACCTATCGTTTAGGTTAGGTCAGTTTAGGTTTCTTTGCCAACGTTCCTGCAATATAAGTACGAATCGTGAAAATGCAAAAAGAGGTGTGGAAGCACAAGCCAATTTGATGCTCACACAATCAAGTAAAAAATGTAAACCAGCCTCAGTTGGAGATTTATTATTTGTTGTTATTCATTAAAATATATTTAACTTCTCCAACTTTATATGTATCCGTCCACTAAATGGAAGAAGCAGAATTTTTGCTGGTCATTCAGAAAATAGACAGAACTATACTGTATTCACAGCCAAGCTAGACCAAATGAAAACAAGCCCGCGTGCGTGATCGGCTCATGTCGGTAGGGTCCCTAATAGTCCAGTACACTATGTAAGAATTGTATGTTATAATCCGGCAAGTAAAAACCCCCAAGACTGACTGGAAATCAGATCCAAATATGCGATGTCAAGTGTTCATTGCCTAAATGATCATTTCAAACTGGCAACTGGCTACTTTTAGGTTGCAATGGGTTAATAGGGCAACTCTTTTAAATAGTAATATAAAATTCCATAATTGCACTGGACTATAGCTGGCGCGTTCGCAGATGGCAGCGGACAGTAACCACGCTAATGCTGCATGCGTCTATTTATGTGCGGTCTATCTTGGGATTGAATATACTGTAGTCCTGTTCATTTCAGGTTGAAGATGCGCAAAACTAGTTCTGCCTATTTGGTAATACTCAGTAGCCGTATAAAATTCATATTTCGGGTTTGGGAAGTATGCCTTGCTCAAAACTAATTCTGCGTATTTTTTTCGGACATTGCCCGAATTCGAGTATTGAGCGTAACATAAACAGGGTGTTATATAAATATGTTAACTAACTTCAACCACGAATAGTACTCCAAAAAATACAAAGAAAATGTCATATGAACATGGGTCCGGAAATGCTTCCTAAGAGAGCTACGCTCCTTTGCATGGGGCGCCCTGAACACGGTTTTCCCTCGATATTCTCGAAAACATTCATAACAAAATTACGAAATTAGGTACGATGGGTAAACTTTTGACGCTGAATCTGAGTCTGAATTCAGAATTTCATAATCTTAATCAGAGGCGTATCATACGGGAGGAGTTAAGGGTAAAAATAACCCCATTTTCTAAATGGTAATTTTTTTGACATTTTGATTTTACAATATGGTATTTCAGAGATTTCTACGTAAAAATAGTCTCTTGGTACATCTCGATAGGGCTAACCGTTTTCGAGCAAAATGCAAATTATTGAATCGATGCAGGCTATTGTAAATAAATAAATGTTCATCTCTTTAGTAAGTGTGCTGTGAAAAACAATTGCAATAATTGATAAACAACTTGAGAACTTAATAAACTTAATAAACTGACAGTTACATTGCTTCAATCCAGTTTGCTGCACTTATAAATGGCTCTCAGTCTCAACTTGATTGATGCTGCAATGTTGACAGAGCAAATACTTAAATTTAAAAAAAGGAGCAACAACATTGTTTCAGGGTTCTGGTGTTACGTAACGAAATTCATGAAAAATGAAGCATCCTCCTTACATTAGCCTGAACCACTCTGTTTTTGCCGATTACAAATTACATCAGTGTATTACGAGGACCAGATAATGAGTCGTCCCATTTGCAAAGTGCATTTCTTATTGCACCGATATCGCCAAATTGCAGTTCTCAATGAGAGTGGTTTCGGCAGAATCATCGGCATCTGACCCTAATCTTGAAACGCGGGCGTATACGCAGAATGGGCGGGAAGGCTATCGGCCCACTCCTGTGTTCGTAAAATAAATGTATAGGAAATGGATTAAAAATTAATCACAGGGAACCTATATTATCATCAAAAAGTATCATTTGGATATTCATGACACATTCAAAAATGAAGTCAAGTTGATTGATTTAATACTTCCCACACATTACGCTGATACCAGTTTACTATTTTTCCATAGCATGAAGCTTTGCAACCAAATAATCGCCAGCCCCCCCCCCTAAAATTGTCTTATGCCGCTAGGTCTTTCCTTCACAGGTCAATGGACAGCCTATTATCGATACTACAAACTTCTCAGTTTTACAACCACCGCTCCCCCCCCCCCCCCAACCACCTCACTTTCACCCCCACCCAAAAAACTGATAGGAAATGATCAGGAACTCCTAAAACATCTAAAAACCGAATTTCAGTTGCTTTCATACTTGTCGCGTTCTTTGATTATTGCTACGCTGCCACTGACACGATTTTTAACAATCGCGCGTTTTCCATTCTCACCACGGTAACAATATACTGTGTCAAAATTTCATTAGAATCAATTTAATAGTGTCCACGTTACAAAATACAAAACGATTTAAACCGATAAATTCTCGTATAGTATACAGAAAAATCTAAGTCCCTTGGTTTCCGTAATAGGCTAGGCAATGTTCGGATGGACCTAAAAAGGTGATTTGTGTCGCTAGATCTTCCTTCACAGGTTAGTGGACAGCCTATTATGAGTACAAGACATTTTTTAATTTTTCAACCCCCAACCCCCCAACCACCCCAATTTCACCCCCACCCAAAAAAAGCAGAAAATGATCAGGAACCTCTAAAACGCTTAAAAACGAAGTTTGAGCTGTTTTTATATTTTTAGTTTTTTTTTTATTTCTGCGCCGCCACTGGCACGATTTATTAAAACCATATGCGTTTTCCATCTTCGCCATGGTAGTAATACTGGTTCAAAATTTCATTAAAATCAATTCAACAGTTTCCTCGTTACAACGATCCAAAGCAATACTCTCGTATGTTTACATCAGAAAAAATTCTGTCTTTTGCTTTCTGTAATAGGCAAGGCAATGTTCGGATGGGCCTAAAAAAGTTATTTATATCGCCAGGTCTTCCTTCACAGGTCAGTGGACAGTCTATTATGAAAGCAACAAATTTTTCAATTTTACAACCTCCCACCCCCCAACCACCCCAATTTCACCACCACCCAAAAAAAAGTAGAAAATGATCAGGGACCCCTAAAACGCCTAAAAACGAAGTTTCAGCAATATTTAATTTTTTTTTGTTTTTTGCTAATTAGACCGCCGCCTCTGCACCGATTTTCAAAATTATACGAACATTACCTACTACGACACCACAGCATACCGCTGCCCAAATTTCATCACAATCCATGCAGCGGTTACTGAGATTACGACGTTAGAAAAACGCCAACAGACAGACAGACCGACCGACAGACCGACCGACAGACCGACCGACAGACCGACAGACAGACCGACGAGTGACGTGGATTTTCGTTATGTGGACATCATAAAACACCCAAAAAGCGTATTATCTCGAAATCGAAAATTTTCGCGATCATAATACTCCCCTCACCTATCGGTGTGGGAAGTAAAAAGGAAAAGATACAAACAGAAAAACCCAGTTATAAAGACAGTCGTTGTTATCGTACATAATGTGCTGTACAGTTTTAGAAACTTATGCTTTACTATCTGCTGTCTGTCAATTTTGTACTTTGATTAATCCATAAAAGGCACCGAATATTATATAGTTCGACTTTTATAGGTACACCCGCCCGCCCGAGAGATCTGAAATTTTTCATTTTCGTCAAACGAGACTGAGGCTCAAAACTGCTACCGGATTTAGAATCAGCACCTTGAAATTATGCGAAATGCGAGGTTTCATCTCAATAGAAAGCTAAATAAAGAAGTTCGATTTTTTTAGGTTCACCCGCCCGCCCGAGAGATCTGAAATTTTTCATTTTCGTCAAACGAGACTGAGACTCAAAATTGCGACCGGATTTGTAACCAGCACCTTGAAATTATGCGAAATGCGAGGTTTCATCTCAATAGAAAGCTAAATAAAGAAGTTCGATTTATTTAGGTACACCCGCCCGCCCGAGAAATTGAAATTTTTCATTTTAGTCAAACGAGACTGAGGCTCAAAACTGCGACCGGATTTGTAACCAGCACCTTGAAATTATGCGAAATGCGAGGTTTCATCTCAATAGAAAGCTAAATAAAGAAGTTCGATTTTTTTAGGTACACTCGCCCGCCCGAGAGATCTGAAATTTTTCATTTTCGTCAAACGAGACTGAGACTCAAAATTGCGACCGGATTTGTAATCAGCACCTTGAAATTATGCGAAATGCGAGGTTTCATCTCAATAGAAAGCTAAATAAAGAAGTTCGATTTATTTAGGTACACCCGCCCGCCCGAGAGATTGAAATTTTTCATTTTCGTCAAACGAGACTGAGGCTCAAACTTGCGGCCGGATTTGTAATCAGCACCTTGAAATTATGCGAAATGCGAGGTTTCATCTCAATAGAAAGCTAAATAAAGAAGTTCGATTTATTTAGGTACACCCGCCCGCCCGAGAGATCTGAAATTTTTCATTTTCGTCAAACGAGACTGAGACTCAAAATTGCGACCGGATTTGTAATCAGCACCTTGAAATTATGCGAAATGCGAGGTTTCATCTCAATAGAAAGCTAAATAAAGAAGTTCGATTTATTTAGGTACACCCGCCCGCCCGAGAGATTGAAATTTTTCATTTTCGTCAAACGAGACTGAGGCTCAAACTTGCGGCCGGATTTGTAATCAGCACCTTGAAATTATGCGAAATGCGAGGTTTCATCTCAATAGAAAGCTAAATAAAGAAGTTCGATTTATTTAGGTACACCCGCCCGCCCGAGAGATCTGAAATTTTTCATTTTCGTCAAACGAGACTGAGACTCAAAATTGCGACCGGATTTGTAATCAACACCTTGAAATTATGCGAAATGCGAGGTTTCATCTCAATAGAAAGCTAAATAAAGAAGTTCGATTTATTTAGGTACACCCGCCCGCCCGAGAGATTGAAATTTTTCATTTTCGTCAAACGAGACTGAGGCTCAAAACTGCGACCGGATTTGTAACCAGCACCTTGAAATTATGCGAAATGCGAGGTTTCATCTCAATAGAAAGCTAAATAAAGAAGTTCGATTTATTTAGGTACACCCGCCCGCCCGAGAGATCTGAATTTTTTCATTTTCGTCAAACGAGACTGAGACTCAAAATTGCGACCGGATTTGTAATCAGCACCTTGAAATTATGCGAAATGCGAGGTTTCATCTCAATAGAAAGCTAAATAAAGAAATTCGATTTTTTTAGGTACACCCGCCCGCCCGAGAGATCTGAAATTTTTCATTTTCGTCAAACGAGACTGAGGCTCAAACTTGCGGCCGGATTTGTAATCAGCACCTTGAAATTATGCGAAATGCGAGTTTTCATCTCAATAGAAAGCTAAATAAAGAAGTTCGATTTTTTTAGGCACACCCGCCCGCCCGAGAGATCTGAAATTTTTCATTTTCGTCGAACGAGACTGAGACTCAAAATTGCAACCGGATTTGTAATCAGCATCTTAAAATTATACGAAATGCGAGGTTTCATCTCAATAGAAAGCTAAATAAAGAAGTTCGATTTTTTTAGGTACACTCGCCCGCCCGTGAGATCTGAAATTTTTCATTTTAGTCAAACGAGATTGAGGCTCAAAATTGCGACCGGATTTGTAACCAGCACCTTGAAATTATGCGAAATGCGAGGTTTCATCTCAATAGAAAGCTAAATAAAGAGGTTCGATTTTTTTAGGTACACTTGCCCGCCCGAGAGACTGAAATTTTTCATTTTTTTGCAAACGAGACTGAGACTCAAAATTGCGAACGGATTTGTAATCAGTACCTTGAAATTATGCGAAATGCGAGGTTTCATCTCAATAGAAAGCTAAATAAAGAAGTTCGATTTATTTAGGTACACCCGCCCGCCCGAGAGATTGAAATTTTTCATTTTAGTCAAACGAGACTGAGGCTCAAAACTGCGACCGGATTTGTAACCAGCACCTTGAAATTATGCGAAATGCGAGGTTTCATCTCAATAGAAAGCTAAATAAAGAAGTTCGATTTTTTTAGGTACACCCGCCCGCCCGAGAGATCTGAAATTTTTCATTTTAGTCAAACGAGACTGAGGCTCAAAACTGCGACCGGATTTGTAACCAGCACCTTGAAATTATGCGAAATGCGAGGTTTCATCTCAATAGAAAGCTAAATAAAGAAATTCGATTTTTTTAGGTACACCCGCCCGCCCGAGAGATCTGAAATTTTTCATTTTCGTCAAACGAGACTGAGGCTCAAACTTGCGGCCGGATTTGTAATCAGCACCTTGAAATTATGCGAAATGCGAGTTTTCATCTCAATAGAAAGCTAAATAAAGAAGTTCGATTTTTTTAGGTACACCCGCCCGCCCGAGAGATCTGAAATTTTTCATTTTCGTCGAACGAGACTGAGACTCAAAATTGCAACCGGATTTGTAATCAGCATCTTAAAATTATACGAAATGCGAGGTTTCATCTCAATAGAAAGCTAAATAAAGAAGTTCGATTTTTTTAGGTACACTCGCCCGCCCGTGAAATCTGAAATTTTTCATTTTCGTCAAACGAGACTGAGACTCAAAATTGCGAACGGATTTGTAATCAGTACCTTGAAATTATGCGAAATGCGAGGTTTCATCTCAATAGAAAGCTAAATAAAGAAGTTCGATTTTTTTAGGTACACCCGCCCGCCCGAGAGATCTGAAATTTTTCATTTTCGTCAATCGAGACTGAGACTCAAAATTGCGACTGGATTTGTAATCAGCACCTTGAAATTATGCGAAATGCGAGGTTTCATCTCAATAGAAAGCTAAATAAAGAGGTTCGATTTTTTTAGGTACACTTGCCCGCCCGAGAGACTGAAATTTTTCATTTTTTTGCAAACGAGACTGAGACTCAAAATTGCGAACGGATTTGTAATCAGCACCTTGAAATTATGCGAAATGCGAGGTTTCATCTCAATAGAAGGCTAAATAAAGAAGTTCGATTTTTTTAGGTACACCCGCCCGCCCGAGAGATCTGAAATTTTTCATTTTCGTCAAACGAGACTGAGACTCAAAATTGCGACCGGATTTGTAATCAGCACCTTGAAATTATGCGAAATGCGAGGTTTCATCTCAATAGAAAGCTAAATAAGACAGTTCGATTTTTTTAGGTACACCCGCCCGCCCGAGATATCTGAAATTTTTCATGTTCGTCAAACGAGACTGAGACTCAAAATTGCGACCGGATTTGTAATCAGCACCTTGGAATTATCCAAAATGCGAGGTTTCATCTCAATAGAAAGCTGTAGTGATATTATGGTCAAGCCATATTTTAGTAAGCTTTGCCATGGACACACGTGCCTGTTGAATGCACCGTCGAATCTCATTTTCACAGCTACCCGAATTGTCGATCAAAGAACCGAGGTGTACAAAACTTTGAACTACTTCACAACGGCCTATTGTCTTTATTTCTCGATGATTGTCATGCTGTCTATCTACGATCATAACCTTGGTCTTATTGTAGTTAATACCAAGACCATATGCTGCACTGTGTTGTTCTAAAAAGTTCAATAGAGCTACTTTTTCTTCCTGAGAAGCTGCAATAAGGGTTGTATCGTCAGCAAATCTTAAGTTAGATATTTTGCTTCCGCCAATAGTTACACCGCCATTCCAGTTGTCTAATAGGTACCTGTCTCATCACAAATTCAGAGTAAATGTTAAACAACATCGGAGATAATACACATCCCTGACGAACTCCTTTTCTGGTTGCAGTTTGACTAGACAGGTTACCATCAATTCTTACACGAGCCGAATATTGAAAAGCGCACGTATATTCTCCGTCGAATGCCAACTGTATGAGCGTGTGCGTGTGCATAAAAACCATTACCACTCAGTATTAATCGCCCGGTAAACAGTAACGGGGCAATCAGGCTTGATCGCATTGCACAACAGGCTTCCCTATAAGGTCGTCCACCTAATTCTGCACATATAATTCACCTACATAATGTGCATTTCGTTTATATTTAGTCAGACAGCCAGCTCCGAGATCCGGCTGCCTATAGCAGCACAGCAATATCCTTGTGAATGAAATCACTGATCAATGAAATATCATTCAAGCATAACAGGTAAATAGTCTTTGATAACGATAAACGTGATCAAAATAAAGGTCATGCAATAGTAACTATATAGTCACTTGTTGACGGTTGATGGATCATGTGCCACGTTTTCTGTCTCTGGGTATTACTTTAATCAAAAAAGGAACTGTGACGAAAAACCAAAGATGTTGATGGACATAGCGTGATTTAGGTTAAATATATTCAGTCAAACATTTTTTTAGAGGCTTGGCATCTCCATCATTACTCGACATTTCCTCAAATACCAACTTAATCCTCTATTCAACAGTAACTGTGGCAAGATTGAAGCATTTTGGTTCATCGTCCCCATTAATGCAATCTATGCAATGCTCCTAGGAAAATACCAATATCACTATGGTTACAAAGTGAGTAAAAATTCCATTCTTTCGTCCACTGCTCATGGAAAATGGATCCCACATATTCAGTCTAATATTCAAATTGGAGTTACAGATGATCGATCAAATAGATCAATAGTGAGGAGTAATTAAACAAAACATCCAATTTCTTTTCTGCCACAACCACAACGGTACAAAATTCCGTGTTCTTTTTCCACGGAAGAAAAGCATAGGCGTAATAATTTGGTTTGAATTAAAGAAAGTACTTTGTTTGTGATACATGGAAAGATCATATATAAGTTGTGTAACAAAACTGTTTTGTTTTCTTTTTTGCGCAATAATTCAAAAGTTATATCAAAATAAAAATGGTTTTTTGAGTCGAGTACCGAAAACACGCCGACGGCTCCCGAACCCGTGTGACGTCACCATGGCGGTAAGGATGCTCCTTTGACCAACGACGTCCTACTCCGATACTAGATTCTAGATTTCCAGCCAATCCCGAAAATACGTACTGCTAAACTGGTAACTAGTGTATATTTGTTCCAACACAGTCGATGAATGAAGTTTGCAGCTCGAGACGAAGTCTACGATCAAAATAAATATGTTTTTGAATATTTGAAGTTGAAGTCAGATTACAGATTCCAGTAAGTAAGTACCTAATCAAATATGTTTCGTTGAAAAGATCTCCTCAATCGAAGGATGGCTCAGTGGTTAGAGAGTCCGATAGCGGATCTCAGGGTCTTTGGGGTCTTTGGATCGAAACCCAGGCCTTCCAACTTTTTTTTATTTTTTGAATTGTTCACCGCCTCCTGTACTTAGTTTTTGCACTGTGCAGTGCAAGTAATATGTCTAACAAAATTTGATTCAAACACATATTTATGATGATCGTAGAAAAAGTGTGTGCGTAACAAGTGCAAAAAGCATATCAAAAAATTTTTTGATAAAAAAATAAAAAAAAGTTGGAAGGCCTGGGTTTCGATCCAAAGACCCCAAAGACCCTGAGATCCACTATCGGACTCTCTAACCACGGGGCCATCCTTCGATTGAGGAGATCTTTTCAACGAGACATATTTGATTAGGTACTTACTTACTGGAACCTGTAATCTGACTTCAACTTCAAACATTCAAAAACATATTATTTATTTCGATCGCAGACATCGTCTCGAGCTGCAAACTTCTAGTTACCAGTTTAGCAGTACGTATTTTCGCGATTGGCTGGGAATCTAGAATCTAGTATCGGATTAGGACGTCGTTGGTCAAAGGAGCATCCTTACCGCCATGGTGACGTCACACGAGTTCGGGAGCCGTCGGCGTGTTTTCGGTACTCGATTCAAAACCCATTTTTATTTTGATATAACTTTTGAATTATTGCGAAAAAAAAGAAAACAAAAACAGTTTTGTTATGAAACTTATGTATGATCTTTCCATTCATGACAAAAAAAATGTATTCAAAACCTCAATTATACCTTACTATGAAAACTGGAGATGACGTCTAAATTTAAATGTTGCAAGAATGTAGATACTGTACTGTTGAATTAATCACTTTAGACCTCAAGTGTGCTAGTTTGTTTTAATTGTTTTATCGGGAGGAACTCAAAAAGTCCCAAATATACAGGGTGTCCCATTAAACATTTTGAATCAGTCACGTGATCAAAAAAAATACCTCATTGGTAATGCAATAATAGGAACAGATACTACATTTGCTCTAACTTACACCACCAAAATTATAATTCGCTACTATACTGCCTAGTTCCGATATATGGCTTGTCTTAATCGTCCTGTATTTATAAGCAACCGAAATATGATTTTAGGAGAAAACATTTTTAACTTTGTTCCTTTAAGTCGTATAGAGAAGTCACTTGCGAGCACTATACATGCTCCGTTGAGAGTACATGAGCGTTTTTTATATCTTTGCCTAATAATCTAATAATAATCCTAATATGTACCAAGCAAAACGATACATGGCATTTTCTACAAACCACAGTAGAGTCATAACCTACAAACATCTATACCATTTCCAACAGCAGCTTTGAAAGGATCAAATTACATTTATAAAACGTCAATTGTAAAATTAAAGTGTCAGTTGTAATTTACACCTGACATGTTCAAGGCTTCCTCTTGAAGGTTCTTAACTTTCATGTATTGGTGGTATCGAGCAGTTTAGAATGCATTCTCTCACCGATCGCTTGTTTTTTATACTTAACTACACAGATGGCCCACACCATCCTTTAAAGGTATATGGACCCAAAATTCGGTTCAGATTTCATTAATGCTCTTCAATGTTCAACCAATTGATCTTTGAACTGCGTTCAGGAGCAACAAGCAACAATACGTATCTTTGTTATAACAACCGGACTTAATATATCAGCCATGACATTTGAGATGTTTTTGTGCTTCAAGAGAAACCTTGACTAAATCCGGTGATCTACAAGCCGAATGTATAACACTGTCCGTTTTACGTATCTTGAATAAACAGCTTCCATAAACAACAATATTATTGCTCACAGGTACCGGTAAATTGATACCCATAAAATATAGGCTTGCATAACCTGAGCAGATTTTAGTGAATTTAAAATGGTTATTTAATTTTCCTGTTCGCTATACTAACATAATTATATTTACAATAAAAATATTGGAATAATGGCTATGTATGTTTGAATAGCGAATCTTGTGTAAACCCTTATAATAGCTTCTTGCACATGGGGAGAAAATTACTGTTAAAGCACATATCTGGTTAATCAGATGCAAATCGTCTATGTTCCATTTGAGACCGAAGCCTGGGATGTGGTATCAACAATCTGACATTGAAATGTAACACGCAAGCACAAATATCTTAAAAAAATAGTATTTCATTTAACTGAACAACTAATCTAATGAGTAATACCTACATATAACAATAACTAATAAATTTATTGTGGAGATGGACTTTTTATATAGTTTTTATATTATCAACTCAGATTTCCATGGTACATGATACAGAAACTTAAATATATTAAATATTAGCGAATTAAAGAGGGTTATAGGGAATCCGATTTTTTACAATAATTTCGATATATCTCGGAAAGAAGAAAAGAGACAATTCAGAATTCAGACATAGAAATAATGCTCAAAAGACTCTTAGGAGCTACAACTGCAAATGTTGCTTTTTAGATTAAATTTGAGTTCGTAAAATAAATGCCTTAGTATTCGTTGGACATATTATTTTTTCAGGTTTGTTTTTCAGAATCGAAAATGGTAACAAAAGCATTGTTATAAGAATAGTGGACAACGTTCAAAACCCGCATCGCGTATAGTTTGAGGGTGCCAATTTCAAATCCGGTCGTTGTTTTGAGTATCAGACTCAGGTAAAGAAGATCAAAAATTTTCAGACCCTCAGATTTTCAAGTTCACCCTAAAAATCCAAAATCGTTATCTGGCTTTCTATCAGGACGAAAACTCGTATCGCGCATAGTTTGAGGGTGCCAATTTCAAATCCGGTCGTTGTTTTGAGTATCAGACTCAGGTAAAGAAGATCAAATATTTTCAGACCCTCAGAATTTCAAGTTCACCCTAAATATCCAGAATCTTTATCTGGCTTTCTATCAGGACGAAAACTCGTATCGCGTATAGTTTGAGGGTGCCAATTTCAAATCCGGTCGTTGTTTTGAGTATCAGACTCAGGTAAAGAAGATCAAACATTTTCAGACCCTCAGATTTTCAAGTTCACCCTAAAAATCCAAAATCGTTATATGGTTTTCTATCAGGACGAAAACTCGTATCGCGTATAGTTTGAGGAGGCCAATTTCAAATCTGGCCGTTGATTTGAGTTTCAGCCTCGGGTAAAGAAGATCGAAAATTTCCAGGCCCTCAGATCTTCACGTTCACCCTAAATATCCAAAATCGTTATCTAGCTTCCTATCAGGACAGAAACTTTCATCGTGTATAGCTTGAGGAGGCTAATTTCAAATCCGGTCGTTGATTTGAGTTTCAGCCTCAGATAAAGAAGATCAAATATTTTCAGACCCTCAGATCTTCACGTCCACCCTAAATATCTACTGCTAATTTAAATCTGATTCTTTGATATTGTCATATTCCCTGTTTTTGGGCGACAATATCATTCTGTCGGCGTTTCTCTGTAATGTTTGGACAATATGGGCAAAGTAACCTTCTTAAACAAGTTTATTAGAAATACACTGTTTTAGATTATCATGAAAAAAGAATCCAGTCCCCAAATGATCCCTGTTGTGAAGGGTGCGTCATAGCTCTGCTCTGATGTAATTGGCTTTAGCAAGACTACCTAATCCACGAAAATAGATATGCTGGTCAAATGCTTATCCACTTATTTACTAGCTTACGCCAACGACTGAAATTTCTGAGGTAAACTCGCGTAGACTCAGCTCTGAAAGCGGTGGCAGCTCCGAGGGCCAGATCAGTTCTGGCTCAAGAATGCTCGGCCGCCCTTCAGAAGTTAGCAAGCCACAAGAAGGTGACCCTGCTGTGGGTCCCCTGACATATTGGTACATACCTGGTAACGAGACAGCGGATCGATTAGCTAGGATAGGGGCCAGCAGCCCCTGCATCGGCCCAGAACCTATGCTGGGAATTAGCAGACGCCAGGTCAATGTGGCCCTGGACAACTGGGCCTACAAGGAACTGGCGAAAGCCTGGCTAGAGAGAAAGAGGACTGCAGGCAAGCCAAAAGATTCATAGCAAGCCCTGATAAGGGCTTTTAAATAAAGGCAGAGAGATGCTCAACCGTCTGGTGGGGGTTTTTACTGGCCTTTGCCATGCCGGCTGAATAACATTTGTCACTTATGACAGTGCTCCAGATGCTGGGAGGAGGACGAAGCAGCGTTCCACTTCCTGGGCAGATGTGCAGTTTATCGCAACCTTAGGGTTCAGATATTCGGCACGACGGAGTTTGGGGAGGAGCCACTATATTCAGCGAAATGGTCGGACATACTGACTTTCGTCAGGAGGTCTGGTAGGTTCTACAAGGAGCTTTCTAGGGTGTAGAATTTTAGTGTTTTCAGTGACTGGTTCAGTGAGGTTGGCAAAAAGGGCCAAAGGTGGCCTACTTGCCTGACTTCGTCTCCCCATCACTACTACCACTACTACTAAGCATGCAAAGTAAGGCAGTAAAGTAATATTATGCACCAAGTGTCCAATGTGCTAGGGTTTTGTTTTCTTGCGAAATAAGCTCATCTATACGAAGCATATCTGATTTTTCTTTTCAGGATTCAATCGTAGATCTAGTGAGTGGTCTTGGAGCGCCGCTATCAAAGCTAGTGGTGGCATCTCCTGTACAGGCATTCCATTTCAAGTTGCAAAATGAAGAGTATTCAGCACCAGGAAGTCCGGCATTGGAAGTGAGATCAATTACAAGAGATGAGCTTTGCAGTCTGATGAACAACGGCGCTAACTGGACTTTGGAAAGAGATCAGGACAGAGCTGGACCTTATATTTTCAGGTAAGCTGGTTATTTATGTGTTTTGTGAAAGTTTTGTGAGTAGCTTATTAACTGTTCCCAAATATCTAAAAATTATCCGTATGAACCATTTCTATTCAAAAATGTCCAGGGTGTAGATTAAATAATAAAATGGTTGGAGCGCCCCATCATTATTTAAATCTATCGTAATTATTTTAGAGTACAACATTTTGAGGAAATTAAAGGTAAGTCCACATTTGTAATGATAATTTGCCATTTTTCTTATTTATAGACTGGGCTTCATAATAGGGTACTTGCAGATGTCGTGAAATCGCCTCGGGAGTATACATAGTGTAAAGAAAACCATATCAAGAAGCAGTAGGAAACAAAAAACATGATTCTACTGACGGCCAAAAAAAGATATTTGCAAAATAAAATAAGGATATATTCAAATTTTTCCACGTGACTTAAAACAAGGGCTGACGTCACAGGTATCATATCGATATCGACAATCGATACTGCTACAGCGCAGGTCAGTGAGATGCAACTGCGCATTCGACTAGAGATGATCTAGATTCTTTAACAATGCGACTCAATTTATTGACTCTTAAACATATTTGGAATAGACAATTAACCCACTAGCATTTTCGTTGCAATACATTTTTAAATCTGATATGTATCACAGTTCATCCTGTTTGTGACCGAGATTCGCAACTAATCGAAGCCATCATTTTCTTTCGGCGCATCCCATTATGAATGAATCCAAAGATAGAATCTAATTCAAGCCCATCCCTACAAAGTGAATTAGTAATCTAGCCTAATTTTTATATACTTTGTGTGTGACTGTGTTTTGTGGTTATAATGATCAATGTCAAAATGTTAGGTTAGCACTGGCTATCGATATCGAATATAAATACTTTACATCCCATCACTATAGGATATCACTGACGTCAGAGGTTGTTTGCGCGGCATTTTCCGGCATTTGAAATAATTTTTGGAATATCTTTCACAGCCGATTCTAAAAAACCAAACAAGTGATTTGGTCATGTTTACTAGGCTCTAAGGGACGCGTAAATGACATAATATTTTTTTTTTACAAGTGCCCTATTGCTGATTACATACATTATTTCCGTACAAGGAAATAAACTAAGAACATAGAACTTGTAGAACTGTGACATCTCAATTTCCTTGCCATAACTGTTATCTTCAAAGTCACTCTATGGCTCATCCGATCATATTACTTTTCAGCCTCCCTGTAAAAAAATTGTTTAATTAGTTAACAGAAGTAACTGTGGTATCACAGGAACTGAAGTGAGTCACAATATTGATTAAGTGGGATAATATTCGTGGGCACAGAGCAATCAACATATTGAAAAAGAGCCATTTGCATATACACCTGATTAATCATGTTAGGAAAACGAAGCAAAACAACTTTCATTCTTATGTACTTATGCCGACATTGCAAAATATCGATATGTCCACATATATCGATGGCATCCACCAGCATTACTTATTTTCAATTAGTGCATCTGATGACTAGACAAAAATTATGTTACGTCTACCTTGGCATCCAGTTCAACCAAAGAGTGAAAATGCATGTTTTTCGAAAATCTGACATTCCTAAGTTTTATTGTATTACCCTTGTCCAACAAAAGTAACCCCATCTCACATCTTTTGCCTCTAAAGTATGACAATTGTAGTTATTTTGAATGATTTTATCAGCAATATTATATCTTTTTATAACTTAACGTTATCTTTAATCACTCACCACAGATGTCACAAGGATCCATATACAGGGTGTCCAGTTAGTGTGTAATTCTTCGATATCTCGCAAGGTAAACTTGATAGAAGAAATTATCAAATACAAAAAATGTTTGGTTACTTAAGACGCATATTCTAAAAATATCTTGAAATATACAAGGTGTTGCGGGAAAGTAGGATAGTGATCAACTTGATTTTTTTATAAGGAACTATAACTTTTTCTTGAATACTTCTAGTTTCCATTATTGATCTCTAATCAACCCTAAAATATTTTTGGGACCAGTTGCGACGTTGCCAAGTTATAATTTATTTTCTATTAATTTCCGGATTTGCAAGGTCGCAAGTAATACGTCCAAATTGATATATTCCTTAAACTTTTCTCGATAGTATTATACAGCAAGTTACTTGAATATCAAGTGGATATTATTTTGGATGTCACCAGCAATTTGTATGTACAGGGTGTTTTTGGCAGAATTTTAAATTACGGCAACTTGAAGGTCATTTTACCTTGTTTTTTTGAATATAATACCCTATATTTTTTATTTTAGATCGAAACATCTACTAATAGCCTATCTCGCCTTGTAATATTTTTTTTCGCGTTTGCGACGTGGCCAAGTTATAAATTATTTTTCCAAATTTTTAAAGAAATATCCCCGATTTCAATTCATTTTAAATAGAATCCTCTACTTATTTTTATTGCAATGAATTACACATGTCAAACTTAGTAAGATCTCACAATTTTAAAATTTTGTTTCTGTTAATTATTCAGATACGGGAACACCGCTTTTTCAGTAAACAGTACCGGAATGCTTAAATATTTCCAAAACTGCCACAGCTGGAACGGTGAAATGCAATACTTAGGGGTTTTTGAACATACAGAATTCAAAAACGCCAACATCAGTGTTGTCAGTCCCGATTTGGGACGTGATCCGCGAAGACCTCTAATAACAATGTTTATCATTTGTGCTATTATTTTTATTTTATTTATATTTTACCTGCTACATCTTTCTCTATACCTTTTTCCAAATTATTGACAACGAAAATAAAAGCCGATCTCAATTCTATTATTTTAATTTAATTTATAAGACACATTTCATAGCCATAAATATACCATGTCATATACGTTTTATATGCTACAAATAGAAAAATTCATGACATTTAGTTCAACGTCAACAAGTCTAGTAAATTAACGCACTTATAATAAATAGCATATAAATATACTTGCTTGATATAATTGGATCATGCAAATCAATATCTCACGTTAATTGCTGATCCAACAGCTAATTGGCATACGTGACAATTCGAAGTTTGACACACATTTGGCTTGACAGGTTGTTCGTTACCGATAACTTTTGAGATACAGATATCTTAGGTTACTTGTATCACACACGCATGCAAGCAACAATCTTTCTAACGTATGCTAAGGGTTTCCATATATACATACAGGGTGAGTCAAGCTCAACGCCTCGGAGTCTTGTGACCAAACGATACCACTTTTCGAAAAATAGACTTTGCGAGTGTATGTAGGTCGAGTTTCACTACATTTTAAAAATAATGACTTTTATACAGGGTGTCTAATAAAAGTGTGACATATCAAAGTTATGTTTTTTTAAATGGAATACCCTGTATATTATTACATATTTAGTTTTCCGGGTGCATTTTAGTGTGACTTTATGTATCACACATGGGACTTTAAGCGAACCGTTTAGGTGCAAATCACAATTTTGGGTATAGGTAGATGTCAGAAAAAAATTGAATATCGCAGCTATTATAAATCTTAGAGTGCTGTGACTTTTCCGTGTTACTAAGCATGAAATGTGTCAGCTTACGTTAGACGGTCGGGTTCGAGTTACATTTGTACTTGGAGAAATCGGTAGATCAATTAAGGAAACTTCAATCAAAGGTAACTTGATTTTTTCAAATGGGAATGCATAATTTTTTTCATACGATCGATTGTGCAATTTGATAAGCTTTCTAACGATATGCGGTTGTAAATATCAATCTCTGGTAGTTTTGATTTAATTTCGAATTTTCAGTAAAATCGGTGTTTTTCACTTTTCCTACCTATAAGCAACTTAGCAGGCCATGAAATATAAACAAAAAACTGTTCAGATGGAACAAAACAACTAACTTAGCAGATAGTTACGGACGAACTAGAGTAAAGGGACAACATTGTAAAAGTGACTTACAACAAATCAATTCTAACCAGAAATAGCAGACATAACACATCTAACGTCAAAAAGCAGCTGGAGTATGACAGAAATGGGTATTTTTCACAGCATACCGGCTACTACAATATTCTAAAGATTGACGATTCACAAAACCATTGTGAATTTTGAAATGAAAGGAAATCTACCACGTAATGTTGCTGGCAGTTTAATAGCTTCAGAATAAAATTTAACATTTCATGATTTAAAAAAATAGTAACCGATACCTCTGACTGGAGTTCTGCAAATTCCTCAATACTTACCTATAAGCAAGATCGCCAAAAATGAAAAATAAATTAAAAATCTGCTCAAATTATTAAACATAATTTACCTGGCAGAAAATTAAAATATGATTTGTCAGTATTCCTTTTTTGCGATCTTGCTAATAGATATGAAAAATTTAAAGGACGACAGTGAGAGGTATCATTACTTTTGACTTTGACGGAAATGACTACTGTTTTATACCATTGAATGTGAAATTGCATTCTGAAGATATTAGACTGATGTCAACGATCGCTGAAAGTTTTGCTTTCATTTCAAAGTGTTTAGTGATTTTGGAAATTTTTAATCTCTAGTACATTGCAGTCGCTAGTAGGATGTAAAAATTATCCATTTCTGTCGTACTCCAGCTTCTCTTTAACCTTAGACATGTTACCGCTGTTGTTTCTGGTTAGAGTTGATTTGTTGTGGGGAATTTTTATAAACTTGTTCTTTTACTCTAGTCCTGCTGGATCTTTTGGCTAAGTTAGTTATTTTCTTCCATCTGAATACGATTTTGTTTATATTTCATGGCCTGCTAGTTTATTTATAGGTAGGGAAATTTAAAAACACTGATTTCATTGAAATCTCGAAATTTAATAAAAACCACCATAGATTGATATTCAAAACCTGATACAATTAGAAAGCCTATCAAATTGCACATTAGATCGTATAAAAAAAATTATACATTCCCATTTGAAAAAATCAAGTTACCTTTGATTGAAGTTTCCTTAATTGATCTACCGATTTCTCCAAGTACAAATGTAATTCGAACTCGACCGTCTAACGTAAGCTGACACATTTCATGCTTAATAACACGGAAAAGTCACAGCACTCTATGATGTATAATAGCTGCGATATTCAATTTTTTTCTGACATCTACCTATACCCAAAATTGTGATTTGCACCTAAACGGTTCACTTAAAGTCCCATGTGTGATACATGAAGTCACACTAAAATGCACCCAGGAATCTAAATATGCAATAATATACAGGATGTTCTATATAAAAAAACATAACTTTGATATGTCACGCTTTTATTAGACACCCTGTATAACAGTCATTATTTTTAAAATGTAGCCCAACTCGACCTACATACACCTGCAAAGTCGATTTTTTGAAAAATGGTATCGTTTGGTCACAAGAGTCCGAGGCGTTGAGCTTGACTCACCCTGTATAGTTTCACAGAAATATCTGGAATGGTATACCAAACAGCACAATTATTATGTTAGGTTTTAAGAGATAACTTAATTTGGAACTTAAAATGGACCCAAAAATCAATGTCTGTAATGATACCATAGCATCAAAGAACTACTACCACACCGATAGGTGAGGGAAGTATTGTGATCGCGAAAATTTTCGATTACACATAACACGCTTTTTGGGCGTTTTATGATACCTACATAACGAAAATGCACGTCACCCATTTCCGTCGGTCTGTCTGTCTGTCGGTCTGTTGGCGTTTTTCTAGCCTCGTAATCTCAGCAACCGCTGGATGGATATTGATGAAATTTGGGCAGCAATATACTGTGGGGTCGTGGTAGGTAATGCTGCTATAATTTTGAAAAATGGTTCATAGGCGGCGGAGTAATTAGCAAAAAACGAAAAAAATCAAATATTCAAAAAGTTAGAAATTCTATCCCAAAGCATGTTTAAATAGATAAAATGTAATAAAATATAATCTTATCGTCGCTTCTTAGACAGAAAAAATGTCCCGTATCTTCCACAGTAATCCTATTTCAGAAAAATTTATAAATTATTATCATATTTATATAGAATATAATGAAACACTCTCGCAAGTAGATTTGGCAAGTACAAAAAACGTTGCGTAAAATATCCTTTTATAAAACTACTTTTATTACCGCTTACCCTTAGACGACTTCTAATTTATAACACCTATTAATTACGCTCTATTCGCCAATGTTATCTATTGTTATTATTTTTATCTATAATGGCAAATAATTTAACACGTTGTTTGACACAACAGCTATAGCCGTCTGCGGGGTGTGATCGTGATACGCCACGACGGCTTTATCAGTCAAAAAGTTATCTGCTTGTTAAGGCAGAACGGCGACAACCGTCAGAATGCCGGTATACTTGCCTTTTTAAGCAATGTTTGTGCCATAACGTGAAGCTCTTCATTCCTGAAATTGCCAAACTCTAACTCTAACCCACTATACGCTATCCCAACTATTCATGTTTCAAGGCGCATGGGTAAAACAGCACGACGGCTATAGCCGTCCATAACTCCCAATGTGATGCATTGAACACGTGTATAGCTGCCATATTGCGAGTGTGTTTTTGTTTGGTTTTCATGTTTTCATGTGTTTAGTAGGTACTTTGTATCCAGACTGCTTTCAAGAGTGGCATCAAACACAAATTTGTGTCTGAATTCCGTTTTGTTCGGGGTACCTCTGTTTGCTAATAATTTTGATTTTTTGTTTTGATACCGTCTATATTCTGAGAGACGCATCTTTGTTTATAAATTTGATACAATAAAATTTTGTTTTTGTTTTAGTTTTTGTCTCGAAAATTATCCTCTTTTTCCCATAAGATGTATTTTACGATTGCTCTGATCAGACGGTTATAGCCGCGTGGTTGCCATTCTAGAACATTACGTCAGCTGTGATATGACACGACGGATATAGCCGTCACCTTTATTGTCACCAAAACCTCAAAAATGGAAAAAAGAGTCAAAAATAAATACCCCTAAAGTATTTTGATAACGCAAATCATGTTACAAACGCAGAAAAAATGGGAATGTTGGGAATGTTTTGAGGTGCCATATTACGAAGCCTCCCGGCCAGCAGAGTGTCCAACAATGTGTTAACTGATATTTTAATTTCAGTTTACTAGCTCTAATTGATCCTGACCTAAGTTGCTTATGAACTCATGTCTAGATATATTATTTACTGATCACTGAAGGTGTTTGTATCTATTGACACTCAACTAATCTGGGCTGGCTATGAAATGTATCCGATATATGTGAAATATGCATACATGCATGTTTTTGCGTGCCTTTTATTGACAAATATTACTTTTACAGCAACCATGTGGCAGAGTAAAAATATTGAAAGCACCATTGGGCAGGTCTGGGCGCGGCTATCGTGCTATGGTGATATAATATTTCATTGCTTTCGCAACCTAATTCACTTTGCTCTCATTCGCGCTATACGGGATGGGCGACTGGTGTGACACAGATATTTCATAGACTTTTATAGAAACCGGAGATGTCACTTTGGCCAATTTAGGTGAACAAAAGTTAAAAATTGAATATATTTCTGTCTAGTCAAACTGCAATCAGAAAAGGAGCTCACCAGGAATGTGTATTATCCCCGATGTTGTTTAACATTCACTCTGAATTTGTGATTAGACAGGTATTAGACAACTGGAATGGCGGTGTAACTATTGGCGGAAGCAAAATATCCAACTTAAGATTTGCTGACGATACAACCCTTATTGCAGCTTCTCAGGAAGAACTAGTAGCTCTATTAAACATCTTAGAACAACATAGTGCAGCGTATGGTCTTGGTATTAACTACAATTAGACCAAGGTTATGCTCGTAGATAGAGAGCATGATAATCATCTAGAAATAAAGTCAATAGGTCGTTGTGAAGTACTTCAAAGTTTTGTATACCTCGGTTCTTTGATCGACAATTCGGGTAGCTGTGAAAATGAGATTCGACGGCGTATTCAACAGGCACGTGTGGTCATGACAAAGCTTACAAAAATATGACATCACTAAAGCTACAAAAATGTCGCTGGTTCAGTCTCTTGTGTTCTCCATATTTTTGTATTCCTCGGAAACTTGGACTGTTGAAAAGGCAGATCGAGCTCGCATAGATGCTTTTGAAATGTGGACATGGAGGAGCATGCTGAGAGTTCTTTATACCGCCCATCGAACGAATGTTTCCATACGGCTGAGCTCGGTAATCCAAAGAGACTATCCTCCATCGTGTCGACGAGAATGCTTACATTCTTCGGACATATTCACAGAAGCGATAATATGGAGAAACTTGTAGTTCAGGGTCATGCCCCGAGTGGGCAGCGCCGTGGCCGTCCCCCTACACGCTGTGGGGATACGACGATACAGTTGCTGGATATGAGTATCAAGAGCGCCACTAAACTGACAGTAAATCGCGAACGATGGCGAGCTACAGTGGTAATAACTATCTATAATATTCGTGTCGGCAATACTCTAGCTCCAACTTAATGCATTTTACGAGTTCACAACAGACATTGTGACTATGATGATGATGATTTCTTTAGTTGATTTATGCTAGTGAGCACTATAAATAGAACAAATCTACTACCTACACAAGTATTTCATTATATTTGTATAGGCATCAACAAGTTATCAAAAAAGAACTTGTTCATGCCTATGTAAAGAGACGCCCATATCAGGCAAATTCTTGCAAGTATTATAAAACGGTCTAACGTTTTTTTTTAACTCGAATCTGCGAGAAAAATGTGCAATTAAAATGATTTTCAAACATCTGCGATTTGCTCAGAAATAATAAGATATGATAGAGCCGAGTTTTTGGAGTACGATCTAGTAAGCTTTTTCGCAAATGAAACCGTTGAAAAAAAGGCTCTTTCGTAGCTTCCTTACCCGTAGGCAGGTAGATGTACAGGAGCTTTCTTTTACTCGCGTAATATTTCACGCCACTACAGGGAGCCCTCTGAAAATTCGTTGCGAGATTATCGGGATCGCGTTTTATCAGTCTTGGAATTTCCGGGACCAAAAAGTCTACAGGATTCCGGGATTTCGAAATTGGATTTTCTATACTGCAGCATATTCATTCCAGATTTAAATCTCGTTTGGTCCAACATCCTAGATATTCGAGCTTGTCAGCATTCTCTATTTGTTTGCTGTATATGGTTATTTGGATACTACCTAACATATGTATTTTTGAAACAACCACCCACATAACAAACGTTTATACAATGTACATACAGTGAATATAGAATCAATTGATTTGTATATCTACAAATGGAGCAAAAATGTCCAATGGATGTGAAATAGACATCGGAAAAATATATAGGTATTTCATGTACGTTTGTCGCGAACTTCCAAGTCCATAGTATATCCATTAAATGTACATATGTACGTCTAATGTACAACTCGACAAGTATAGCTTGAGGCGTGAGAAAAATGAAATAAGGAACGCCCCTCGATGTGCAGTGAACAGCGAACAAATTTGCCATTTGCATCAGATATTTTCGTAGCGGGACGATACACTCTGGGCAAAATCACGTATGGCGATATGGGTTTTATAGGAAATGCGTGCTTAAAATTTAAGTCTGGCACTAAGTCGGGGATTATCACAGCGGAATGAATTAAAACAAATCAAAAAACGGCTTCAAGAAAAACTTATTCCAAATATACCAGCAAACAGTGTACCTATTATACGAGGGTTGCTCTATACCTCCGTCAATCCACCAGTACGCAGACAGCTGTTTCACGCTTATTTGCGATCATCAGTGCGCCATAGGTAGTGTACCTACTGGTTATAGATAACGCGCCTTATCGTAATGTTGACGTGAACAAATGTCCTACTATGGCAACCAGGAAAAATAATATGAAAGAGTGGTTAAGACAGCGCAATATTTCATTTTCAGAAGACATGTTAAAAGCTGAGTTATATGGTTAATAAGAATGCATGAACCCAGATACAAAACCTATGGAATAGATAAAATTATGACTGAATCCGGTCATTTTGTTTTAAGATTTTCACCGCATCACCCGACTTAAATCCAATAGAATTTGTATGGGCAACCCTAAAGCAAAATGTGACATAAAAAACGTGGATTTTAATTTTAAACACATAAAATTATTGTGTTGAGTTTTTTCCACATTTTCGCAAGAAGCGTGGAAAAAGGTGTGAACATGCAATTTCCTATGAGCGCCATTTTACTGATAAAGAACCATTTCTGGATGTGATTGTGGAGGATCTAATAATAAACTTGCAGGAAGGCAGTGACAGTGGTGATCCAGAATTTATAGAAAATCTAATTTCAGATTCGGAAAGTGATTCAGAGTGAAAGTGAACTTTCAGAACTGTAGACAATTTAATGCCACCTAAAAATTATTTATTATTTGTTATCAACATGGAGGAACTTTCTTAACAAAGCAAGTCTTTTCTTAAGTTTAACTGTTTACTTGAGCGTACGCGTACACTGTGTTTCTATTTCTTTTCCGCCGAATGCGTTCTCACTTTTTCGTGTGCACAACCGGCGAAATTCTCAAGTCTCCTCCTATATTTGTCGAGTTGTACATGCAATGTATATGCAACATAGATCAGGTATGAGTATGAGCATGTATATTCATAACATATACCATGTATATAATTATACACCAAAATATGTAGAATGTACATACAGTGGATATTTATATCCACAAATGCAGCGTGAACGTCTAATTGATGTAAAATAGACATAAAAAACATACATTACTACGTCCGACATTGCCCGCGGTGCTCAGCGCACTGAATCAAAGCGAAACACGGCCCCACGGCCGCTACCCTGACACTGGTGTTCGATAATAAATAAACATGTCTTTAGCCGTTGACCGGTGACAGACGTTTATTGATTAATAGCCTAATCAAGCAAATTAGATCTAGTTATGTAACGTTACCCATGAAATATGTAGTTGTTCGCGAGAGAAATTTTGAAAGTATTGCCGATATAAAGGTGGAGCAAGGCATTCATATGGCTGAAATCAAGTATAGTTATATTATCTATAATCAGGACTTATAAGACGATCTGCTATACATCATTATGTAGCACAGTTACTCGTAATCTCTAAAACGAACCTATAAATAACCAACACCTAAACTAGTAGTAGAAACAGTTGAACCAATGTTCTGAAAAAAAATGCAGCTGCCGTAATATTGGTTCGATTTTCATTTCCGTACTAAACAGAATTTGTGACCATATTAATATTGAGATCCAATCTAAACAACGTTCTTAAGAAATGACAACATTTAACTTTCTGTACAGTTTATACTGTGTAAGGCTTTCGCAGCCATCGTCCAATGAATTTGTGGTTCTTGGGTTTTTAGGCCTGCATCATTTAGCGTTAAAGCTTGACGTTTCGCCACCACGAGTGGATGGCATCTTCAGAAGCTATTTCACTTCGGCGACTTCCAAAATACAGTATTTTGTATAAGTATGATAATCAATGCTAAAATCTACAATACACTTTTAGAAAAGTAACTGCGGTATTTTGACTTCCAAATCTACATTTTAGGATTTTGGCGTTATATTTTATATTATTATTCTTCTTCTTCTTAGAGTGCCATGCAGATTCCTGCGTAGGCGTCCATCCTCTTCCTATCAAATTTCTCTATTCACAGCTGCATTTTGTATCTCTCCGAGGCTTCTCATTCCTGTCCACTGCCGAATGTTTCTGAGCCAGGATAGTTTTTTCTTCCTATTCCTTATTTTCCTCCTTCGATTTTACCTTGAAGTACCAGGCGTTGTAACTGATAACGTTCTCCCCGTATTACGTGTCCCAGGTAGGCTATTTTTCTTTTTTTAATTGTGTCGAAGAGCTGTCGGTCTGTTAGTTCAGCCAAAGATTTTGTTCAGCTCTTCGGAGAACTTCTTCATTTGTTACATGGTCTACCCAGGGTATTTTTAGCATCCGTCTTAAGATCCACATTTTTTTTTATTATTATTCTCTTAGTATTGTGTCGGACAATGCGTGGAAAGAACTTGTTGACGATGCACCGTATGTTTAATACTTACTCGTCATTGACTTTACCGCGCTCTCATTTCAAATGGTTTTGATCAAGTTCACATTACACATGACCATAAAGCATCATTTGTATGTTACAATATAACAATATCGGTCGCATATATGTATATGCACTACATTTTTATGTTCTGTAGCACTCAAGGCTAGTCAAATCTGGGTACAATCTGAAATAGACATACGAACGTAACTTACAACCATTCACAAAACTAAAATGATTTGATGAGAAGGCGATTCCCAGTACAATAGACAGTAAAATGGTGTGTTATTGTTTATAGTCTTGACACTTACACTAGTAGTGACATACAGAGATTCTAGGTTCGCCCTCCTTTGTGTTTGTTGCGAATATGCTAGTAGCAAAAAAAGAGGATCTACTCATTATCTCTCGAAGGTAGAGCTACTTCACGAATCTATAAGTGCATGAACAAGATTGGGAAAAGTTCAATAACTCACTAAGAGAGTACGATATTCAATTTGGATGTTCAGTTTTCTAGTATTATCTTCCTTCTAATTTATACAGTGACCGGCACGTTTTTGAAATGGCTAATACGCCCCTGTCAGGGTGAGAGAAGTGAGGGTGGTACCGTTCGACTCGCCAGTATCTAGCTTTTTCTTACCAATTGACACTATGGAGCACTCACTAATCTTTTGATCAAAGACGGCTTTTCCTCTTCTTTCCATAGCATCAATGCCGGGGTTCCGCAGGGATCGGTATTGGCTCCGACATTCTTTCTGCTTCACATTAATGATCTACTCTCTAGCACTACAAACCCAATCCACAGTTTTGCGGATGACAGTACACTGCTTGCAGGCATCATGAGCAATAGACCGATCTCTGTGGTCGAGCTGGAACGCAGAAGACTGGCATTGGCAGCCTCACTTTCAACGGATCTCGATACCATTACCGCTTGGGGGCTTACGAATATGGTTAAATTTAATGCCTCCAAAACCCAGTATTGTACGCTAAAAAACAAGAAATGCCCAAGCCAACACCAGGTTCTAATGAACAACCGGGCTCTGCCAAGGAGTCACGCATTCAAGCTATTAGGAGTCAACATTACAGAAAATCTGATTGGCACGAACACGTCGCGTCAATTGCAACAGCTGCTGGTAAAAAGCTTGGGTACCTATTTAGGCCCAGAAAGTATTTCTCGCCATGTAACCTCCTCACGCTATACAAAGCCCAGATAAGACCTTGCCTGTGGTATTGCTCTCATGCCTGGGGAGCTGCCGCCCCTACTATCCTGTCTATACTAGATGCCGTCGAGAGGAGGGCAATTCGACTAATTGGCGATCCCGCCTTAACGCGCCACCTTCAGTCACTTTCTCACCGGCGTGTTGTTGGTGACCTCTCACTCTTCTACCGATGTTCCAACGGAATCTGCTCCTCTGAGCTATCCTTTATCGTTCCGCCGCTCACTGCTCCTATCAGATGTACCCGTGCGACCGCTGCATCTCATCCTAAGACGGTCGTTCTTCACACATCAAGAACTGAGCGGTACAACCGCACATTTTTCCCCAAGGTGTTCAAGGCTTGGAATGGACTGCCAGAAGATGTATTTATTGGGCCTGCGGGTGTTCGCCCATTCAAATCTCGCGTTAACAAACTTCCCCTAACATAACCCTTTCACAGCAGCCGCGGCACTCTGGTATTTAGGCTCTGCCTGCCCGGTCTGCTCAGTTACAAAAAAAAGGCATACATCTTCAAAAGCTCGGAACTTAGTTTATACACTTTGCTTTTTGCCGCTGTCCAGTTATACTTGAGATTTTGTTAATCAACAATTCGGAAAGTGAAATTTTACAAGATTAAACATAATATCCAAACGACAAACAGCATGGAGATTGGCTCAAGGCTCAAACTTGTCAGCGGCAATACATTCTATTGAAATAGATAATATTTACATTATCGTGGTAGATCAAGTTAACGATTTATGTATTCAAATTGACCAACAGTTAGCAAACATGTGCAACATATCTGTAAAAAATTTGGTAAGAAAATGGAGCACTTTTACAAAATCGCTTTTAAACTGTCAAGTTGTTTATAATACCATAATTTATCCTTATTTCACATAATGTGGTATAGTAGATAACCCTCTTTTTCAAAAAACAGAAAATTAAGTGAGATAGGGAAGCAAAAAAATAAATCTGGCCTTGTGTGCATTTTCGTAGCATTTACATATCACTTGTTTTTTAATGCAATCCATCATAATGGGGGTGAGTACGTCCTTAATGTATCCTGTTTAAAGAAAAACACTTGTGCTATTTTGGAAATCATCATCGTCATCATAGTCACAATATCTTAACAGACATGTTGTAAACTCGTAAAATGCATTAAGTCGGAGCTAGAGTATTGCCGACACGAATATTATCAATAGTTTTGAGAACTGTAGCTCGCCATCGTTCGCGATTTACTGTCAGTTCAGTGGCGCTCTTGATACTCATACCTAGCAACTGTTTCGTCGTATCCACTCAGCGTGTAGGGAACGGCCACGGCGCCGTCCACTCGGGGCGTGACCCTGAACTACAAGTTTCTCCATATTATCGCTTCTGTGAATATGTCCGAAGAATGTAAGCATTCTCATCGACACAATGGAGGATAGCCTCTTTGGATTACCGAACTCATCCAGTATGGAAACCTTAGTTCGATGGGCAGTATAGTCTCAGCATTCTCCTCCACGTCCACATTTCAAAAGCATCTATGCGAGCTCGATCTGTCTTTTTAACAGTCCAAGTTTCCGAGGCATACAAAAATATGGAGAACACAAGAGACTGAACCAGTGACATTTTGGTAGCCTTAGTGACGTTATGGTCACGCCATATTTTAGTAAGCTTTGTCATGGCCACCCGTGCCTGTTGAATGCGCCATCGAATCTCATTCTCACAGCTACCTGAATTGTCGATCAAAGAACCAAGGTACACAAAACTTTGAACTACCTTACAACGTCCTATTGACTTTATTTCTCGATGATTGTCATGCTCTCTATCTACGATAATAACTTTGGTCTTGTTGTAGTTAATACCAAGACCATATGCTGCACTGTGTTGTTCTAAAACGTTCAATAGAGCTACTAGTTCTTCCTGAGAAGCAGCAATAAGGGTTGTATCGTCAGCAAATCTTAAGTTAGATATTTTGCTTCCGCCAATAGTTATACCGCCATTCCAGTTGTCCAATACCTGTCTCATCACAAATTCAGAGTAAATGTTAAATAACATCGGAGATAATACGCATTCCTGACGAACCCCTTTTCTGGTTGCTTTTGGAAAACAATATTGTAATTTCAGGTCTCATAAATTCAATGTGTGATATTACATACTTACAGTAGTTTTTATGGAATATTCCATCTTTTTGCAAATAAGAGAACTTTGAGATTTCTTAAAGTACCCGAACTATAAGGTAATGACAATTACATCTCAAAGTTGCATAGTTTATTGTGTAAGGTTTTGAATTTCCTTACAAATACTGTAAAACTATAAAACGTACATTTCTGATACGATATTATTCTATCCAATTTTTAATGTTTATCTACCAGCACAGAGCAATCGAGAAAGGCAGCATTGAAAACGGAGCTTAGGGGCCCCACAGACATCGTTCTTTTTTATCAGGTTTACACAACGTGCCAACCGATGTCGGTTAAAAGATGGAACGATACCTCCACACACTGTTCGGTTTTCTTTCAGTTTCTCGCAAATTTTTGGTCCGTTAACATGGATAATACTTTAGCATTGGCGGCGACTTTGGCTATTAAAGTGAAATACAGCGAAAAAACGTTCTAAATTGGTGAAACAGTGGCTTTTAAAAAGAGGCCAATTCTCCCATATAAATCTATTAGAAGAATTGAGTCTGGAACCAGGGGATTGGTACAATTATTTGAGGATAGATGAAGAAACATACTTAGAATTACTTAATTCAGTAGCACCTCTAAAAGAAACAGGATGAGACAAAGTATTTCCCCTCATGAACGTCTGACAGCTACATTGAGATTCCTTGCTACGGGTAGAAGCTACGAGGATTTGAAATTTTCAGTTGCGATATCCCCCAAGCTTTATAAATTATACCTGAAACTAGAACGACACTGCAAAATCCCGTCGTGATTGCACGATGAACGGCCACACATGTACCGAGTTGCACGATGGCGTTCGAAACCGACGAGTAAAATCAAGCTCGGACAGATTTTTTGGAACGACGGTCAACACGACGGTTTTTCGGCACACACGGACCGAAATGAGCGTGATCGGTTGGCACGTCGTGCAAACCTGATGGAAAAGAACGATGTCTGTGGGCCCCTTTAAGGGCCCTCATCAGGTTGTCGTGCAATCACGACGGGATTTTTTGCAGTGTCGTTCTGGTTTCAGGTATAATTTGTAAAGCTTGGGGGGATATCGCAACTGAAAATTTCAAATCCTCGTAGCTTCTACCCGTAGCAAGGAATCTCAATGTAGCTGTCAGACGTTCATGAGGGGAAATACTTTGTCTCATCCAGGGTGCTACTGAATTAAGTAATTATAAGTATGTTTCTTCATCCTCAAATAATTGCACCAATCCCCTGGTTCCAGACGCAACTCTTCTAATAGATTTATATGGGAGAATTGACCTCTTTTTAAAAGCCACTGTGTCACCCAATTAGAACGTTTGTTCTTGCTGTATATCACTTTAATAGCTAAGCCGCCGGCAATGCTAAAGTATTATCCATGTTTAACGGACCAAAAATTTGCGAGAAACTGATAGAAGACCGAACAGTGCGGGGAGGTATCGTTCCATCGGTTTAACCGACATCGATTGGCACGTCGTGCAAACCTGATGAAAAAGAACGATGTCTGTGGGGCCCTTTAGAATAACAAACTATTCTTGTTATACTTGTCTTCAATGCAGTTAGGTAGTTTCATTGCGTTCAATTATTCCAGCGAGGACAATTGGATAGCGTTCGATGACGCGACAAGTCTTGACATCAAATCGAAGTACGCCAGAGTACGTGGACTAGCGGGCATCGCCCTTAAGGACGTCTCCCAGGACGCTTCCAAAGACGGATGTGACGGCGCTGTGGATACCGTCTATGCAGCATTGTCAGCCAAGGGTCGAGCGCCAAGAGCAGCTCTTCTCCATGATCTGGAGAGGGAGTTGGAGGGTGAAAGTACGGAGTTGCACGCAGGGGTACGGTTGTCGCCGTACAGAATCACCAGAGTTGTGGATATTGAGGGAAAGCATCATGTCATCAGACAGGTGAGAAGTGAGAATAAAATATACTTTCCACATTGCTTCATATTACAAAGCTGTAGAAAAACGGTTTTCTAACAGATTTAGCTGATTTTCACCCCAAAAGTTACTTTCCAGTCAGTAGCGGCTGGTACATAATGGGGCTTCTAAACGGGCAACACTTTTACTGCAATGTGTGGCTGCAATAATGTAGCCGCCAACATTCTCGGCAACAACGACCAGACTGAGCAATATTTCTTATATGGCCTGGACATATAGCCACATATATTCGGCATTGCCGATATATTTTCATGTGTTGCCGGCACATGGCCGGACGATCGCTTGGCTACCGAAAACATCGGCAATATTGCTCTATTTTGGTGTTTGTTTATTGTTGATATTGAACATTTTGGTAGGAAAATGGCTAATACTTGGACCAACGAGAGAATTATTGATTTCATCAATGAAACACACTTACATCCTGAGTTATGGAAAGTGAAAATTCCCAGAATTCCCTTGACACTTCATATTGTAACAAAAAGAGTTCAAACAAAAGCTGAGTGGTATTTTTGAAAGTAGCTTAGGGTCTATCATACCATGCTTTCAAAACTTTTTTGTGTACTTCAACCCTTAACAATTACCCACAACTTCTTTTTTATTATAGCACCTCACAGCTTTTCCTACATAAATGAAATCATTATTTTATTTAACATCTTGTAGTGTCCTTGGCGTAATATTTTCGTAATAAAAAAGGATAGAAGAGACATTTTTTTCGAAAGCTTGGCATGATAGGTCATTCAGTACCCCTAATAAACCCACTTGGTTTTTGTTTTTTCATTTTTTTGCAACAATATTAGCTGTCAAAAAATTCTTATTCTATTTGTAGGATTTTACGGGGTAGTAATTTGTGTAACTCATTGATACAAATAAATTGAATTGAATGAATTTGCGTATAACATCAAAGGTTCCTTAAGATTTTAAATCGGTGCTATATTTCAAATCAAAAGATTAAGGGCGAGTTTTCGGTCTCTATAGTATCTTCAGAATTACAACCGAGTTCTTGCTTGGACCGATTATATATACATCTCCAGTTGCTAAAAACCGCCAGTCTTGTACTAACATGTATAGCTTTTTTCATGTTTCTATCATTTCTTTTTATTTATGGTTCAATTTCCTTTGAAAGACACTCTTTGACATTATTGAAAAGTTTTTAAATACCAAATTATCAAGACCTATTTCTAAACTCAAGTTATCTAAAGCTTCACGTCTATTGAGATAAAATCGAATCCACTGTCTTCTCTCTTTTTTATTTAATGTTTTGTTTAAAACAATATAAGCTACTGCGTCAGCCATTGCTGCCCGACTATATAGCCCGTGTATGAACAAATTTTTGGGCTATGCTATTGCAGAAAATATTGCCGGGATATATATTGCCGAGCCATATGCTGCAATAAAATGTTATCATCATGGCCGGGCTACAGTTACCAGGAATATAGCCCAATATTGCAGTAAAAGTATTGCCCGTTTAGAAGCCCCTTAAGAGCCGCTTTAAAAAAATATTTGACAAATAAATCAGAATATCTAAGATCGATGCGCTTGCCTCTAACCACAAACTTCACTTGCGCGATGTCCAAGGCTGCAGAATAAACGATTCTTTAGAACAAGTATACAGGGTGAGTCAAGCTCAACGCCTCGGACTCTTGTGACCGAACGATACCACTTTTCAAAAAAAAGACTTTGCAAGGGTATGTAGGTCGAGTTGGACTATATTTTAAAAATAATGACTTTTATACAGGGTGCTTAATAAAAGCGTGACATATTAAAGTTATGTTTTTTTAAATGGAACACGCTGTATATTATTGCATATTTAGATTCCCAGGTGAATTTTAGTATTTTAGTAGTTTTATCACTCTTTCACCATTACAGGATACCCGCACCGAGTTCTCATGCACCAGACAAGGCTACTTTGTACACCCCCGAAGTTGCAACCGTTTCTTCAGATGTGTGAAATTTGATCAGACTTCAGAAGACTACAGCGTATTCGAATTTGAATGTCCAGCTGGATTAGCTTTTGATGAGAGAGTGGAAGTATGTGTTTGGCCAGGAAGTCTCCCTGAAGGACAGCCATGTCAAGGTAGTGCTGAAATCGCACCTGTACCCAGACAACGATTCGTATGTCCTCACGAACAAGGTACGTACAACTGAATATAATGGATTCTCCAATACAATAGAGCCACACAAAAATACAGCTTTGGTTTAGATAATGCCATAAAAATACCACAAACAAAGGAGCCCTCAAGCAAAAATTTACACGAAGCGAATTCAATCCATATTTGGAAGAGCTTATATTATTGGAAAACCTCGGTGACGATATTAAACGGAAAGGAATTTCACATAGGGAAGCTGTAAGACAAAATTCTAATTTTTGGAGGCCAAGGATATAAGCGCTGCTATAAGTGAGGGCGGCTGCAAAAACAAACAAAATATGTGCGTGTCGTGCCAATGGCAAAATCTGCAATTCAAAGTGTTCATTATTACCATGTTGTAATAAACATGCTTAATATTTTAAGTATATTTAATGATTAGGTATTTGACATCGGCCAATGTCATCAATGCCCAATTTACAACAGTGGCGGTAACATATACAGGGTGTTTACGATCTTAATGCCGTTATGTAAAGTACGAATATTACACACCATTGTAATGCTTGTAGCACAAATATAATACGAATATCCCAAATTTGAAGTTTCAAAAAAATCGCAACATTTTCTGATAACACAGAATACGCGGCAGCAAGTCTATAGACAACATTTGTTTATATCTCAGAGTAACAACTAAACATAGAGGTAGTAAACAAACCACTTCAGCATGGCGTGCTCAAAGCCATCATCTTTTGACACTTCAGACCCAAACATTGCCAACTAACCTGAAAATTCTTCCAATGTAACCCATGTTACAAACACTGCTCTGCACTGTCCCATCTCGAAAAACTGTTAAACGACACTCGAATATAGCACAGCAAGTCCGTAAAGCTTCACTACAGTTACCAACAAATAGCGAATTCGATTTTACTGACCAAGCATAAAAGACGCACAAACAAAACAAACGTTTGACAGTCGGAGGTTACAGTAAACAAATCGCAGGAAAATTACATAGGCGTTGCCAACTCCTCAAAATTTATGTAAGCCAGAATTTGCGTTAATGATGGAGAAACGTGCAGTAATGCAGTAGAGGTCAACATATCTATTGATTTTGCTGTAATCATTTCTGAACCATCAAAATACCGTCTTTTTTAACGTAGAATGGAATATTTCTGGATACTATACAATTAAGATGATAGTAAACAATTATGATTGCCGTATCTGGTGGTCGATATGACAACGTAAGAAAAGATGTTGGTCTATTAGAATTAGTTGTTTACTACCTCTATGTTCAGTTGTTACGCTGAGGTTTACACAAGGCCTTTACGGAAACACTGATCTGGATCCGGATGGATCAGTTATACGTCAAACAGCTGTTGAGGGCTGTTCCAAATTACGGTACTATCACCGTCCCAGAACTGTTTTCATCATCCTCCGCCCATTTTGTGTGTTTTTAGGACTGTAAAATGGGCGGGGCATGATGAAATCAGTTCTGGGATGATGATAGAACCGTAATTTGGAACAGCCCTCAACAGCTGTTTGACGTATAACTGATCTATCCGGATCCAGATCAGTGTTTCCGTAAAGGCCTACAGTGAATATCTCCAAAAACATCTGACAGAAACTAGGGCAAATATTGGACAATGTTGTCGGGTTGTGATTTTGCAGTCATACTTTTTTAATTTTTTTTCTGTTTAACTATGCGTTAACTAGTGAAATGGTACTGTATATACATAATATGTATGTACAATTGTCCATGCGTATGTATGTAGAGAGTGTTCGGAATGAGTTCTGATATCATTTAAAAATCATTGGAGCATTACCCACTATCACACAGTACAATCACATTCGCCCGAGGAGTCAACAACTTTACAACTTTGATAACCGAATAGACGGAAGGAAATAAGCAACAAAGTTTAATGATATAACGTTAAAATAAGATTTTCGAAATACAAAACTTTTTGCGATCAGAATACTCTCCTTCTCTTCGCAGACAATGTCTGGATATGTTTCTATCAGAATAGGTATCATCAAGGTCATTTTCTAGAGTAACAGAAAATGCTTTATGAATACTAACAATTTTTTAGCTCCTGATACCCCACCCGCCGTAGTCCTCCAATTTCACCATTCTCGAAACAAGGGAAATAATCAGGAATCCCTAAAATGGCTAAAAACAAATACTGAGATTACGCGTCAGGCGTCACAGTAATGGGAATGAGTGATATATTTTAGTGACCAAGTTATCACCTCATCCTCATCTACGGTGTGGAAAATAAAAGAACACTAGTGTGACAGTACTGACAGAGTGACAGTCACCCAGCATATTAGACAAAAAAGCTACCATACATGGTAAAGACTAAACTAAACTAAGCTAGTTGTATAGTTCTTAGTCGAAAATGCGAGTATTTCGCGGATCATCCGGAAATCCCAACATAAGAGAAGTAAACTGAAGCTCTCTCAATCTCTCATCCTATTTAACAAATCTAAAAGTGCCAATTAGATAATGGCGAAAAGTGCTAATTTCTCGAAATAAAATTCTCTCATATTGTGGAGTGTGGGTAAATATGTAATCTAAAGAATAAGTTCACACGTTTCACATTCTAACGCTAACGTCATACAAATTATAATTTGTAGATCTGTACTCTGTACCAGATAGGGGTGGAGAAATACGTATTATTTAGGAATGAGAATATAAAAAAGTTGCGATGGCCGGGAATCGAACCCGGATCAACTGCTTGGAAGGCAACTATGCTGACCATTACACCACCATCGCACTTGGTTAAAACGCTTCTAATGTTACTTCAGTTCGCGCTCATGAGCTAGTGACACTATCCTCTGTGAACTACTTTCACTTATAACTACCTATAAACATTTACACCGACCGTAATTGCTGAATGAGTAATAAGTTGCCTGAGGTAACACACGTACCTACAAAAATTAAACAAAATTATATTATTCATTCAAAACATGGTTCTAAAATTTCTAAACACACACACCAACAGGGTTGCCTAAAAATATGTTCATAATTACATTTAATTTCAATTATGAGCTTTTATGACCATATAAATTGTCTATAATAAGGCTATAAGTTGATAGTTAACACCCTAAAGGAACATTTTATTTTCTTTATTTTAGAACCTTTAAATAAAAGCTTTTTTAAAAAAGTTTTTTTGTTCTAATTTATTTTTTACTTTTTAGTTATTAACTTGCATTTATATCAAACAAAATATTTATTTATTCTCGGCAAGCTTTTTATCTGATACCCATATTGAAGAAGTGCATTAAAAATAACTATTTTTCCATCTTGAATGGTCCGCCATAGTTGATTCAGCATGACGTCACATTATTTTTCGATTCACACTCAACAAGCTCTTTCACTGTGCAAAGACTTTTCTCTCTGTTTTAATGTTTTATTTAAATATTATGTGAGCTTTAACTTTATATTTTATTTAGCACAAGCACATGGTTACATCTTGTTACATACAATTGGTTAGGTCTAATTCCGTTAATAAAAGCGCGAACATGTCATGTGTCAGTTCCATTCCATCATCACAAGATGGCTGACTGGACAACTGACGTGATTAGGGTGTGTTCACACATTCACTTCATCAAACACCTTCCCCTCAAAGATCGAGTTTCCTGGGGGGTTTCACTACACGACCGAAACTAGACAATTTACTATTACACTTATTTTTAGGTATATACGATGACACTCTGGTTTCAGTAACCTTAGTCTTACTATTACTACTACAATGTTCAGGGTAATTAACAGCAGTTGGCGGGTTATATTTGAGAACAAAATTGTCAGGATATAACACTGGATCGCTTATTATTTTACTTTCAGATTTAGTTGAAGATAGCTTTATCTGACTAGTGTTGCGCCTAACAATCTTGTTGTCATTACATTTTTTTATCCAGTATGATCTCGGTTCCTTCGCTTTCTCAACAATAACAGCTTTATGCCAAATCTTATCTAAGTGACTCTTGACTACTACATCATCTCCCTTCTTAAAAATACATGGTTCCCTACGAGCCCTTTTATCGTATTGCAATTTGATTTTTTGTTTTTGTTCACATAGTGTTTTGTAAACATGTTTTTGTACTACAGGCTCTAAATATTTGGTAGTTACAGGAATTTGAGTTTTTAAGTTTCTGCTTTGTAATATTTGGGCAGGAGATGCATTTAAGCTAACAATTGGGGAATTATTATACTCTAGTACAAGTTCTCTAAAGTCACTGTTTTGTTCCAAGCTTTTTCTTAAAATTTGTTTACAAATATTAACTGCTTTTTCTGCTAACCCGTTACTTTGGTGGTAATGTGGAGAGCAAGTTGTAACAGTGATATCTTTTTCTTGGTAATACTTTTTTAATCGGCATGAAACAAATGGAAGATTATCTGCAATCAGATATTGAGGATAACCAAATTTTGTAAAAGCATTTTGAAAGGAATTAATTACTGACTCTGATGTTTTATCTTTTAATTTTGACATATCTATCCAATGTGAAAAATGGTCTACTATCACTAAATATGATTGACTAGCGAATTCTAATATATCAGCACCTACTTTGTTAAACCTAAGCTTTGGTATAGAGTGAGGCAACATGGGTTCTTTAAAGTTATTAGGCATATACTTTTCACAAATGCGGCATTGCTTTATAAATGCTGTAATATCATATGATAGACTGGGCCAGTAAAATATACTGCGAGCTTTGCTTATAGTTTTACTAATACCTATATGCCCCTTGTGTAGAATTTTGATCATGTTTTCCCTTAAACTATTAGGTAATATTATCTTATCGTCCATTAAAATAATGCCTGATTGTACATATATAGATTCTCTTGCAGCATAGTATGGTTTGCATTTTTCTGGGATTTGGTTGAATTTTGGCCATCCATTATCAACATAATCGAATAATTTTGATAATACACGGTCTTTAGAGGTTTCTAGCCTAAGCTCATCTCTTCTTTGTTGACTCATTGGTAAATGTTTAGTTATTGAATGCACCATTTCTAACATTTCCTGATCTACTTCACCTTTAACTTTTAAACTTGACCTTGAGAGCATATCCGCAAAATGAATATCTTTGCCTGGTACATAATATACATTTATTTGATATTTAAGGAGTTTCAACCTTAATCTTTGCAATCTAACAGATCCAATTTTATTCATAGGTTTTTTCATGATTGAGATTATTGGTTTATGATCACTCTGAACATCAAACTCTTTCCCATAGATAAAATCATGAAATTTTTGTGTTCCGTAAAATATAGCTAATAACTCCTTTTCTGTTTGGCTATAGTTGATCTCATGATCATTCATGCTGCGTGACGCACATGCTACTAATTTTAATACCTTATTTTCATGTTCTTGGAATATGCAACAACCTAGTCCATTTTTAGAAGCATCGCACTGTAAAATAATCTTTTTGCTATGATCAAATGGTACTAAACTAGGAGATTTACAAATTATTTTCTTCAAATTTTCAAAACTACTTTGATGGTGTGGTAACCAATTCCACTCTACATTAGTTTTTAGTAATTCACAAAGCGGATGAATTAGCTCAGACATATGTTTGACATATCTTCTAACATAGTTGAATGAACCAAGAATTCTTTGTAACTCTTGTTTATTTTTTGGGCTTTCTAACTTACATAAAGATTCTATCCTATCCGGGTCTATTTGCATTCCCTCTTTAGAAAAAATCTGTCCCATAAATTTTACCTGACTCTGACAAAACTGAAATTTTGCTCTATTGAATTTTGCACCTACCTGTTTGGCCCTCTCAACTACCTTTGCTACTGTGAGATCATGTTCCTCTTTAGTTGCCCCTGCAACTATTATGTCATCATGACAAATCTGAACATTCTCTATATCACCAAAATTTTTCTCTACCATATCTTGAAATAGATCTTGCGAGTTTGACAAGCCATAAGGCAGTACAGTAAATCTATAAATGCCAAAAGGACATGCAAAACAACATTTCCATGACGATTCTTCTGTGAGCTCCAGGTGGTGGTATCCTTCTGCTAAATCAAAGACTGTAAAAAACTTTTTTCCTCCTAAATTTGAGCAAACTTCTTCAATACTTGGGCCTAAGATTGGCTTGCGAACAATTTGTTTATTAAGATCAGAAGGATCTAGACATAACCTAATTGTGCCATTACTTTTTTCTACAATTACTATCCTATTTATACTTGCATTTGGGTTAATTATGTCAACTTTTGTAATCGCATTTCTCTGAACAAGTCTATCAAGCTCTTTTTTCAAAGCTTCTCTAATCGCAAATGGTATTTTGCTGGGTGGATGACATACTGGTTCAAAATTTTCTATAGTCGTTATTGTATGTTTGCCAAGGAACCTGCCATACCCACTAAAAATATCTGAATTCAACTCTATAAATTTATTCTTTTCAGAATCATGGGTTTGATTCTCTACACTCACATGCTGTATTCTTTTCACTAAATTTAAATTTACACATGCTTGTCCCCCTAGTAAAATTTGACTGGCTCCATCAACAATAACAAAATCCTCATAAGTTTCCCTATCCTTAAATTTACAATACAAATTTACTATACCTAGTGGTGCTGCCTTAGAGCCTTCAAAAGCTTTTAGCACAAATGTTGTAGGTCTGATTTGAAACTGCTTATTAATACTTTTAAAAATACTTACAGGTATTACACTTACATCAGCACCTGTATCTATTCTTATTCTAAGGTTTTTACTTTCAATTGTAATCCTCTCTTCCCATACCTTTTGCTTGTTATTTGTTAAATTTATTGAGTTTATGAATAGATTCTCATCTTCACTTTCACTGTCTTCATTTTGTTCGACTTTTCTTATGTTCTTCACCCTACAGGCTACTTCAAAATGATTTTCTAGTCCACACTTGCGACATTTCTTGCCATATGCTGGGCACTCTCTTGGTCCATGGATACTCTGGCAACGCTTGCATTTAAATTTCCCATCCTCCTTCACTTTTACTTGAGGATGTGTCTGATTTTTCTTATATCTTTGACCTTGAGCCTTCTGAGTCCACTTTTTCTTCATAGAATTAACTTCTTTTGCTTCCACTTCTTGGAACTTTAAACTTTGATTCCTACTTTGCTCTGTGGTTCTGCACAATTGGACGGCTTTCCCCAGTGTCAGTTGGTCAATCCGAAGCAGTGCTTCTCTTGTAGTAGGGTCTCGAATCCCCATCACAATCTTATCTCTAAGAGCTTTGTCCTCATTGGATTCATTTGGGTCTACTGTGTTATAATTACAGCTTTTGATTAGATGACGACAATCTGTTAAAAAATGTTCGAATGTCTCACCCTCCTTCTGAGATCTTCTTAGGAAGTTGTACCTCTCAAAACACTCGTTGACCCTCGGGTTCACATATTTTTCGATCAGCTCTAGTAGTGCCTGATATTTATTTTGCTGGTCCTGAGGTATCTCAAATGTCGATATAATTCTGGCTGAGTCTGTGCCAATGATATTTCTCAAGACTGATACCTTAACATCATCTGTCGACTGATCTTGACCAGTGGCTACCAAATAGTCGTAAACAAGGTTCATGCAGTGATAAAACGACTCACCAACTTTAAATAATATATTTTTCCCAAACTCTTACAACAAAACACATCATAGTATTATATCTAAAAATACACATAATTTGCTATCATTTGAACAACAGTTTCTGACTTAGAATTTGCGATATCCTGATATCCAATCATTTTCGTAGATTTCCTTTTATTAGACATCAAGAAAACCTCAGACTAAACTAAAAATGTAGACCTACACAGTACACGCTAAACATAACCTTAAAACTATGTTGGTGATAGGAATCCACTAACAACACGAGTTTATCCCTATTACCTTTCCAAAGCCAGTCCAGCACCCCAAATGTTCCTGTACAACTTGTTATTGGAAAATCCTTATCGCAGATCTTTACCACTTACGTCGCTGTCACAGTCATACACACCGGCTCGGCTGTCCGGTCTACCCTTCGTGGTTGCTCGGTGCACCAGCGGTTCGTTAGCTACCCCCTAACCTCATATCGATATCGTCACCGTCATGTCACCGTCGTCGATACAACCTGGTGATGACCACTGCGTAGGTTATATAAAGGAATGCGTACAATTCGATCCAGAATCTCCTGTGATTGCTGCCAGATTCTTGCTCACACAGCAAGCATCTAATTGAGCGCCAAATGCAAGGTTCATGCAGTGATAAAACAACTTGCTGGCTTTGAATAGTATATTTTCCCCAAACTGTCACAACAAAATTCATCGTTTGACTAAAAATGACATCAGTGGATCTATTGTCAGAGATGACGTTCCTCTCATTAGAGTCTCATTCCCCTTAACATCTACTGGGCGTTCTCATATCAATAAGGATACCCATATTGTAGAAATGCATTAAATAACTATTCCAGTATTGGATTTAGAACGACGTCATACAGCTTATCGTGCATTGTCATCCAAACTAAACGTGTATACAAAATTTCAGCTCAATCAGCTGAAGATACTCGTATCTGCTTCAAAATTGAGTTGCAAGATTCCACCCGAACAAGCGTACATACATTGCAAGTTAAATATATATATCAGCGGGGGTCCTACAGCTTCTGCCGCATCCCGCATTTCGATCGCCACAAGTTTCTGTCTCTCCAGGCATCCTCGGCGATTGCCCGGTCCCTCATCGTCGTCATGACTCCATTTAGCCATGTGGTAGCTGGTCTTCCCCGTTTTCTCTTATTTAGTGGAGTGTAGTCAAAAGCTTTCCTTGGCCACCTGTGTTCTTCCATTCGTCTCACGTGTCCATACCATATTAACTGTCTTGTCTCTATTCTTTCCGTTGTTCTGTAGATTCTATTTGTTCGTTGCCTGATTTCAATATTTGGTATGTGTTGTAATTTGGATATACGGCACGATCTTCTGACGAAATCCATTTCTACTGCATCTACTTTTTTCTTTGATGGTTCAGTCATCTGCCAACATTCTGACCCATATGTCAATATTGGTTCTACAACCGCTCTGTAGATAGTCAGCTTTGTTTTCAAAGAAACTCGATTGGACCAAAGTAGAGAATTCAAAGCTCGTACGCTCTTTTGCCCTTGCTGTACTCTGTATCGTATATCCTGGACAGATGATCCCTTGTTAGATATAATACTACCTAGATATCTATATTCTTCGCATTTCCTTATCTGTCTTAATTGCAAATCTGGATCTTCATCTTCTTTGCCTACTTTCAAGTACTGTGTTTTGGACATGTTTATTTTCATTCCTGCCAGTTCGTATTCCTCTTTAAGTTTTCTTAACATGTAGTCTATATCTTCTTAACAGTTTGCAATTATCACCTGATCGTCAGCAAAGAACAATGTTGACAAACTAGAGTAGTCGTCCATTTCAATTCCCATGCGTGAACATTTTTGTCTCCATTTTAGTAATATTTCTTGCGTATAAATTTTAAACAGAGTAGGGGAAAGGCAACACTCCTGTTTAAGACCCTTTGTTACTGGGAACGGATCTGAAAAAGTATTTTGAGTCTTGACGATACTCTGTGGATTTTTGTATATATTCTCTACAGCTCTTATATATCCTCTATTTATGTCCGTTCTCGTCAAAATGTTAAATAAACTTTTTAAGGGTACCGTGACGTAGGCTTTTTCAAGGTCAATGAAGACAAGATGAGTGGAGAGGTTTCGAGCGACGCGTTTTTCTATTATTTGTTGGAGAGTGAAAGTATTGTCCATACAGGACCTGCCTGCCCGGAAGCCACTCTGTTCTTCCATCTCTTGATACTCCAGTTCGATTCGTTTCTTAAGTATCCGACCATACAACCTTCCCACCGAGCTAGTAACACTTATCCCTCTGTAATTTCCGCATACTTTTCTGTCTCCTCTCTTGTAGATTGAACTAATGTAGGCTAGATTCCAATCTGCTGGAATCTCTTGTCCATCAATTAGGCATTTATTGAAAATATCTACAAGTACTTCTATCAGTATGTCTGGTCCATGTTTCACCAGCTCAATTGGAATGTCTCCAGGTCCTGGAGCTTTCCCGTTTTTCATTTCCCTTAGGGCGTTCTTTACTTCCTTCTCACTTATTGCTGGAATATCTATTCCGTTATCAGCAATAACTTCTTCAATTTTTCCTATAAACTCGTTCCTATCCTCTGTCAGTAGCATTCTATAATGTTCTTCCCATTTTTTATTCTGGATCAGGTTTATATTTCCCTTACCTTTCCTCTCTCTGCGTACATTGTTGATAATCTTCCATGCTTGCGCTACTCTACTACCTCCCAGATACCTCTCCACTTCTTCACATTTCCTTTCCCATAGTTCATATCTCTTTTTCGACACTGTTCTTTTTGCTTCCCTGTTCAGTCTGACATATGTTTTCCGATTTTCTGGATCTTTTGTTCTCAACCAGGTCATATAAGCCATTTTCTTTTCATTTACAATTTTTCCTATATCCTCCGTCCACCATTCGGGATTCACTTTTTTGTTATCGCTGAAATATCCCAAAGCTTCCTTCCTTCCTTAGCTGCTTCATGAATACAGTTTTGCAGCTAGTCTCAATTTGTAGAGAAACTATATAGACTCATCCTTTAAGCTGTTAATATTATATTTGTTCAGTTTAGTTTTAGCTTCAGCGACATCTTCGTTTCTATTTCGGTTTGTGTTTCGTCGATACATTACGGCGATTTTTGCTACAACCATGTAGTGGTCTGAACCACATTCTGCGCGACGATATACCCTTACGTCAGTCGTTTTTAGTTTTGTATTTAGTGGCTGGACCAGATAGTCAATTATCGATTGCAGTTTTTTCTTTGGTTGTACCCACGTGAATTTATGAATGTCCTTATGCTGGAAGAACCCATTCATAATCTTAAGATCCAGACTTTGGCATAGGTCCAAGAGTCGTTCTCCATTGCTGTTCACTCGTTCCTCCCCATATCTTCCCACTGTACTGTTGTTTTCTTTTCTTCCAACCCTAGCGTTGAAATCTCCTAGTACGCAAACTTCCTTAGCGTGAGTCGTATTCACCAGGATATCTTTTAATTTCTCATAAAAAGCATCTTTGGTGTTGGCATCACTATCGTCACTTGGGGCATATGTTCCTATAATAACTATTGTTTCACCATTAATATATATTTCCATTGTTATAATTTGCTCATCCACTTCTTCCCAGGTTTTAATGTTTTTCCTGAATTTCTTGTGTATCGCAATGGAGACTCCTCTTTTTGCTCTTGCACTTTTGTCTACTCCACTGTAAAGATGAATGTAGTCCCCTATTTCTTCACTTCCTTTTCCCTTTTTCTTAGTTTCAGTGAGGACGCATTTATCTATTTTGTGTCGTTTCAGTTCTTGGTATACTTCTGTTTGTTTGGTCCTTAAACCTTGAATGTTCCATGTGGCCAGTCTCATAGTCCTTTTCCGAAGCAGTCGTCGTCTTTTATTTCCATCCTTATTCCGAGGCTGTTTATCGAAACTTTTAGCATCTCTCATTTTTATGAAAAATGGGTTGCTAGCCCATTGTTTCAACCCTCCTCCTTTATCCGGGCTTGGGACCGGCAACAGTACCACTGAGCTACTCAATCCGCCCAGCGTACTGCAGGCGGAGTTGCAAGTTAAATAAAAGCTTTTAAAAAGCGCGATAAATGAGAGACATAACGACAGGATTAGTTTCAGAAATTTACATTATTACGTTTTTTCAGGTTACTATGCAGACCCGGAGAACTGTCGTTGGTTTTTCGCCTGCATGGATCATGGTACCTCGGAACTAACTCCGTACGAGTTCCGCTGCCCGTATGGCCTGTACTTCGATTCGGACCGTCTCGTCTGCGAATGGCCTTGGCTGGTGCCCAAGTGTGGCCAAGGTCGCGAGGGCTTCTCTGAGTTCACCTACGGTACGGGCGGACCGTCTTTGGACCAGTACGATGGCCTGGGCTCACTCGGTCTGGTCAAGCTAGGAGGGTTGTCCGGACACGTCGATCAGCCCATTGTCTACAGTAACGTTGGAGCAGCTCAAAATGGTAATGTCAAATTTTCAATGCATCCATCCATAACGAATTATCAAGTATTAATTAATTATAACAAAAAATTAATACGTAACCTAAAGGGCCCCACAGACATCGTTCTTTTTCATCAGATTTGCACGACATGCCAACCGATGTCGGTTAAACCGATGGAACGATACCTCCACACACTGTTCGGTTTTCGTTCAGTTTCTCCCAAATTTTTGGTCCGTTAACATGGATAATAGTTTAGCATTGGCGGCGGCTTTAGCTATTAAAGTGAAATACAGCAAGAAAAAACGTTCTAAATGGGTGAAAGAGTGGCTTTTAAAAAGAGGCCAATTCTCCCATATAAATCTATTAGAAGAATTGCGTCTGGAACCGTCAGGGGATTGGTACAATTTTATTTGAGAATGAGACAAAGTATTTCCTCTCATGAACGTTTGACAGCTACATTGAGATTCCTTGCTACGGGTAGAAGCTACGAGGATTTGAAATTTTCAGTTGCGATATTCCCACAAGCTTTAGAACAAATTATACCTGAAACTAGAATGACACTGCAAAATCCCGTCGTGATTGCACGATGAACGGCCACACATGTACCGAGTTGCACGATGGCGTTCAAAACCGACGAGTAAAATCAAGCTCGGACAGATTTTTTGGAACGACGGTTAACACGACGGTTTTTCGGCACACACGGACCGAAATGAGTGTGATCGGTTGGCACGTCGCAAACCTGATGAAAAAGAACCATGTCTGTGGGGCCCTTAAGGTGTTCAACAATTACATTTCTAATATTCCTGAAAAAAGTGGTCAATAAGGTCATAAAGTCAGTTATCTATTTTTAGACTCATTTGAAAGCGGGTGCTTTTCCCACACTCAAATTTGACTTTGTAATTGCAAACTGTTAACCGTAAATTTCGAAGATACTAGTTTATTTGCTTTCACATATAGGTAGCTAACGATTTACTTTTTCAGCTCAACTGTTTAGTGACCTACTGTATACTATCCAGGAAACAGATGGTTGGGTTTAGGTCAAGAAAAAGAGGAAGTCTCTTTTACTGTTTTGCCGACGTTTCGGCCGTTATTAGGCCATCTTCAGGGCACTAAAAAATGTTTTTTTTTGTTTATACTTAAACAGACAAATATACATTACGGTTATAAAAAATTGAATATATAAAATGACAATATACAATAACGAATTAATATACAATAAACGGGTAGTACATACATCAGTGATGTACTCCTTGAGTCAAATATGGTGAAAAGGCACATGTAGTATAAAAAAGCATATAAGGGCAAAACGACACGTAATAAATAAATTATTGTTCTTATTTATTTATTACGTGTCGTTTTGCCCTTATATACTTTTTTATACTACATGTGCCGTTTCACCATATTTGACTCAAGGAGTCCATCACTGATGTAAGTACTACCCGTTTATTGTATATTGTGTATTAGGTTTTTTTTTTAATAGCATATAATATAATAATAGTATAAAAGACTGTATTTCAATTAAATTTCAACCAAAATTAATTTGTTGTCATTGACGTAGATGTTATGGGCGTAAATACCGTAAATGGCACTGTAACTATGCCCGTTAAAATTGATAAACATTATCCGTAAGAAAAAAAATACGTCTGTTTGTATATACTCGTATGTACCCGTTTCGATAACGCAAATATTTTGATATGTACTGACAAAAAACTAAAATAAAAAGAAATTATTTAGCACACTTAATATCGGATATTGTTAAGTAACTAAAGAATTTCCTAGTTTTGTATCTTATTTTCAATGATGTGCCCCTAGTTAGTTCTAATATAAGAAATAACGATTCATTATTGATCTCAAATATTTTAGAAACTCGGTAACTCGAATACGGTTAAATTGAAGCACATTATATGTTAAAACAGTTTGAAAATTTGAAATAGAACTGAAATATCTGATTATAAACATTTAAAAAAAAATCGGGCTTGGTTCCCTCCGAATTTATGAGAAACTATGTATAGGGTGTCCAGTTAGTGGGTAATTCTTCAATATCTCACAAAGTATACCTGATAGAAGAAAATGTCAAATACAAAAGCTATTTGATTACTTAAGACGCATATTCTGAAGATATTTTGAAATATACAGGGTGTTGCGGGAAAGTAGGATAGTGACCAACTTAATTTCTTTATATAGAACTATAACTTTTATTTAAATCCTTTTAGTTTCCATCATTGATCTCTATTTAACCCTAAAATATTTTTGGGATCGGTTGCGACGTTGCCAAGTTATAATTTATTTTCTATTAATTTTCGGATTTGCAAGGTTGCAAGTAATACGCCCAAATTGATATATTCCTTTAACGTTTCTCAATAATAATATTATACAGCGAGTTACTTGAATATTAAGTGGATATTAGTTTGGATGTTGCCAGCAATTTGTATCTACAGGGTATTTTTGGCAGAATTTTAAATTACAGCAATTAGAAGGTCATTTACTCTGTTTTTTTAAATGTAACACCATGAATTTTTTATTTCAAATCGAAATATCTACTAATACCCTATCTCGCCTTATAATATTTTTTTTCGCGTTTGCGACATTGCCAAGTTATAATTTATTATCCAAATTTTTAAACAAATATCCCCGATTTTAATTTATTTTAAATAGAATACTATACTTATTTTTATTGCAATGAATTGCGCATGCCGAATTTAGACTTCATAAATAGGGCATTCCATTCAAAATTATGACGTAAAATTTGTAAATCTGACAACACTCCTGTTAGCGTTTTTGAATTCTGTATGTTCAAAAACCCCCAAGTATTGAATTTCACCTCTCCAGCTGTGGCGCTTTTGGAAATATTTAGGCGTTCCGGTACCGTTTACTGAAAAAGCGGTGTTACCGTATCTCAGTAATTATTAGAAACATAATTTTGAGATCTTACTAAGTTCGACATGTGCAATTTATTGCAATAAAAATAAGTAGAGGATTCTATTTAAGATAAATTAAAATCGGAGATATTTGTTTAAAAATTTGGAAAAACAATTTATATTTTGGCAACGCCGCAAACGCGAAAAAAAAATTACAAGGCAAGATAGGGTATTAGTAGGTATTTCGATTTAAAATAAAACATACAGGGTGTTACATTTAAAAAATAAAGTAAAATGACCTTGAAGTTGCCGTAATTTAAAATTCTGCCAAAAACACCCTGTAGATACAAATTGCTGGTAACATCCAAACTAATATCCACTTAATATTCAAGTAACTCGCTGAATAATATTATTAAGAAAAGTTAAAGGAATATATCAATTTGGGCGTATTACTTGCGACCTTGCAAATCCGAAAATTAATAGAAAATAAATTATAACTTGGCAACGTCGCAACCGCTCCCAAAAATATTTTAGGGTTAAATAGAGATCAATGATGGAAACTAAAAGGATTTAAATAAAAGTTATAGTTCTGTACAAAAAAATTAAGTTGGTCACTATCCTACTTTCCCGCAACACACTGTGTATTTCAAAATATTTTTAATATATGCGTCATAAGTAACCAAATAACTTTTATATTTGACATTTTCTTCTATCAGGTATAACTTGCGAGATATCGAAGAATTACGCCTAAAAACTCTTAAACTATTGTTTAAAACTCATTTTAATGCCTTGACCTGACGATCAACCTCTTTCAAACATTTCTAAAGCTCGGTATAATTGCGTTCTTAACTAACGACATTCATAATAATTATTAATCTTACTTATGCTACAATGCGCTAAGCTGAACAAGCAAAGTTAATTTACTTGGATATCTAAGCAATTCTGTTCAATTTTTTACAGGATACAATGGTGGATTCGGGTCTTTAGGATATGGAGCAACCTTTGCCTTGAAGAATGCAGGGCTACTAAAGGAAGGCCATCTTGACAATGCTTACCAACACAACTCTGGAACAGCACAGCAATATTCTGCTGGATATGCTGACACATCACAGAGTCAATACAATCAAGGTTCTGCTAACTCATATAACGACGGTTATCACGGAACATATTTTCAAGCAAACTCAGGTTCAGGTAACAACTACGGTGATAAGGTGACAGCCTCCGGTTATAGTTCTAACGATGACATCCGAGGTCAATATGAGTCCAATTTAGAAAATAACGTAAATAATTTGCTCTCCTATCAAAACAGCGGAAATCTAAAATCTTTTGAAAGCCAAACTGGAGGAGCATTATACGATGCCAATTCTGCATTCCAAAACAGAGGGAGCCAGTATTATGCACTAGGAGGCGCTGACTCATTCCATAGCTTAAAGCAGTATCATGGTCAACCTTCCGGAGCACAATATCAAGCAAATTTTGCAACCAATGCAGATACATCGAATAGGTACCAAGATAATTCTGACAAACACCAAACACTAGGAAAGGGAACTTTCTCCTCACATAGTACAAATCAGCACAGTGCTGAATCTCAGGGGGCACAGTATACTGCTAACTTGGCAAATAGTGCTGATAATTTGATACAGTACCAAAGCAAAGGCAATGTGCAAGGCTTAGGAGCATACAGCACAAACCAGTACTATGGTCAAAATGCAAACGCACAGTACGAGGCAAATTTGGCAAATAACATCGAGACATTGCTTAAATATGAAAATACTGCTGCTCAACAATCTCTGGGTTCATCTACTACCGATGCAAGCACTGCATCATTTGGAAGCGGCCACACAACAGCATATCAATCAACGATTGTTGATGCAGGAGGCAATGCTTATCAAACAGGCGCTGGCTCAGGAGCTACGTCAGCTCAAACATTCAACAGATACTATGGCAATAACAGAAATGTTATCAGCAACACATACAACACAGAAGGTCTGCAGCAGCATGAGCAGGTAGATTTTGGGCACGTAGCACAAGACGGTGCAGCATTCGGTGTTTCTAAACAAGAAAACCTTGGACATGGGGCTACTTCGCAGTTCTTTGACAACTACCAGCATAAGAATACTTTAGTTGATAGCTTAGATACAATAGATCACAACGCGAACTTGGATTACGACTCAAGACAAGCTTACCAACATGGAGTCAATGGCAATATCAACATCATCGGGGGCGGTTATTCTTCAGTTGGAGACGCAACATCAGGGATAGAAGTAAGCAATAATGGAGAAACCTATGTCAGCGTATCTCAGTCTACACCCGCACCTGTATCAGTGACCACAGTTACTTCTGTTCCACTACCTTCACTCAAAACCTATTCAGGGTTTGAAAGCTACAACGGTGGTGTGATTGCCAATATCCCCGAGTTGCAATACAAAGTTCAAGGAGAAAGCGGTCTTAGAAACGTATCATACGAAATTGGATCTAGCACACCAGCACCAATTTTGACCAGTACAGATTTACATGTCAATTCAGGACGCTTCTTTAGCTCTCTACCTGTATCTACCACAGCAAGACCATTTTCTGTACATACTAGTAGCGGAGATGCTTCTAGTTTTGGATTTCAGTCTACCGGTGCTGCCAGATTTGATACGTCTTCTCCTGCCATTACGTATGTATCTACTACAGTAAGTCCTTCTACTACCGGATCGGTTTCTACCTATGGATCTACGGGAAGTAGTTTCCATCATGATACTTACAGTGTACCTTCACCAGGAGTCACGTACGTCTCCACTACACAAAAACCCGTAGTCACCATACCAATATCCACCCATGGAACAACAGTTCAAACATATGAGAGCCCAGCAGTATTATTTGTATCCACCACACCTAAACCACCTTCTACAGTAAGCCATCATCCTGCATCAAGTGTGGCCTTCAATGGAGCAAGTGTATCTTCTTACAATCAGTTCAGTCCTTCGGCAACACCAAGTACTATTACTGTAGAAAAGTCTGCAGAAAATCAAGTAGCGTATGGATTACAAACAGATGAACTATATGGTGGATACAACTATGACCGGCCTTCCGTTACGTTTAATGAAGTATCAGAAGGTGTCGCCTACTCAACTCCCAAACCAACTCCATCTACAGCAGTAACACCTGCTTATATATCAAAAAATGTAGACACCTCATTTGGTGGTTACCACTACAAACAGCCAATAGTTAAATTTGAGGAGACCCCAAGTTATGTCACGGTATCAACTCCAAAATCTATTTTCTTGTCGTCAACAGTACAACCTACAGTATATTATGCCTCGAAATCAAGCGATTCACTTAGTGGTTACCACTATGAAAGCCCAAGGTTTGAAGTATCACCCCAAACAGGATCAGTGTCGAAGACAAAACACTTTATAACAACAAACATTGCACCTGTAGCTGAAACTAGTGGATATACTTATAACAAACCGACAAATGCTTTTGAGGAAACGCCGATAACTAGGGTACGAGAAGAAACAGGGTATGCTTATGAAAATCCATCCATTGCCTTCGAAGAGAGACCTGTAGTTCGTTCCAACATTATATCGAAATTCACCATAAGAAAGCCCGCAATTCAGTATTCAAGCATTGGTTATAATCAAGGTGTAGTAAATGCAAATTATCACAATGTTGTGAATGCAAATAGCTACCAAAACATAGCACAACCAGGCCTTGCGTCATCTTACTACTACCAAAAACCGGTATCTAGATATAGCTATAAAGATGTAGTACAACAAGCAGTCTCCAAGCCAGTGTTTTCAACTACAGTGCAACCGATTGAATATACTGTACAAACAACGTCAAGACCAGCTGTGGTATCCTCTTTCTTTCACCAGCAGCCAGTCTCTAAATACAGCTACCAAGATGTTTTGCAGCAAGCAGTTGCCAAGCAGTCTGTGAGCTATACGACTCCAGCACCATATGTCCCTACAACAGAGAAGTCGCCAACTTATTACTATCGTGAACCTACTGTAACCGAATACAACTATCCTTCAACGACATATAACTATGTGACCCCATCCTCTGTGGTGTCTAGTTATACAGCATCTAGTTCAGAGAAACCAGCCGTGTTGGTACAGCAACAAGGCTATGACTATCCTAGACCCACCATCGATTTCGTGGAAGAACCACGATCTACTGTTACATATGTGCCTTCAACAACTCCTGCAGTCAATAGAGTGCAAACTCAGTTTAGAGGATACACTTACCAAAGACCCACTATCGATTTTGAAGAGACGACCACTTCTAGACCATACGTGTCGTATGAGAATAGGGAGCCTGTAAAAGAAGAAGGTTTTATCAAAAAGACAGCTTATGTTACCGGTGAACATTTCAGCAGTGGAATTAGTCCCGTGGTGGCAACTGGAGATACTCCGGTTGTGGTAGAAAATTACCAAGCTTTCAACTACAATAAAATTCGGGCTAATGCGAATAACTACGTTCAATCAACACCAAAGCCTACGTTTATCTCAACCATATCAAGTATTGCGTCTAGTAAGAAACCAGTTACGGATTCTCCCAACTATTATTATCATGACAGCAGACTCTCATCTCCAACTGCCACGAGTACCTACTTGCCTCCCACTGAAGAGACTTCATACACAACACCTTCCTACGAACCAGTTCGAATACCAACAACATTCAAACCAATATCAAAAGTTACACGGACTTACTTACCGCCTACTCGAGAATACTTACCCTCTACAACTCCTGAATACGAGCCTGTGAGGACTGTTGCTCCAGTGACGACTACTTATCTTCCACCCACGACATACAGAGCTAGAGTTACTACCCAGGTACCTTCCACAGCGTATCTACCAGCAAGAATTTCAACCACAACATATCTGCCACCATCTACTAGAAGTAGAGTTAGGGTAACAACTCAGGCTCCGTCAAGTACGTACTTGCCCGTGGAAGTTACGACACTATCAAGAAGCTACCTGCCCTCCAGAACGGTCATCAAACAAAACGATATTCATCCCCTGCTAGCATCGAAACTTGGTGCCCAATGCACCTGCGTCACTAACGCTCTCAAGTCTGGAAGAAGACAGAAGATTATTGTCGTTGATGACGACGATGACGACGGATATGTCGTGGACAATGGTAGAACGATTGAAAATTACGAATATGACAGTCGAAAAGTGATAGACATTACACCAACGCCAGAAGTTCACGTAAAGAACAATAGGAGGCCGTCTGATGGAGAAATTCTGAATGCTGTGAAGACAGGTCTGAAGCTGGTGAAGGAAGCTGCTAGAGAAGGGGCCCAAGAAGGTGTTGAGAAGGTTTTGAGTCGTTCAAGAGACTCAGTCGAGTGCAATAGAGCAGGACTCTTCAGACATCCGAATCAGTGCAACAAGTTCTATTCTTGTAGGTGGGACTGTACGAAGAACAAGTATACACTTCACATGTTTGACTGCCCCATACATCTGACATTTGACAGCTCACTTGGGGCATGTAACTGGCCTAGTCAAGGACCCGCTTGTATGGAAAATACTCTTTTGCCTAGTGAATAAGTTCGTTGTCTTTTGAAATCAAGTTATGTGTAAGTTTTTTGAGGGAAGGTCTTCTGAGGACCACTTTTACATTCTAATTCCTTTTCAAACAATATTGAACTACCTTACGTGAAACAGAATGGAACTGCAATTTTTTGACTCTTAAGGGCCCCACAGACATCGTTATTTTTCATCAGGTTTGAACGACGTGCCAACCGATGTCGGTTAAACCGATGGAACGATACCTCCACCCACTGTTCGGCTTTCTTTCAGTTTCTCGCAAATTTTTGGTCCGTCAACATGGATAATACTTTAGCATTGGCATTAGCATTGCAAAACACGTTCTAAATGGGTGAAATAGTGGCTTTTAAAAAAAGGCCAATTCTCCCATGTAAATCTATTAGAAGAATTGCGACTGGAACCAGGGGATTGGTACAATTATTTGAAGATTGATGAAGAAACGTACTTAGAATTACTTAATTCGGTAGCATCTCTAATAAAAAACAGGATACTTGGATGAGACAAAGTATTTCCCCTCATGAACGTCTGACAGCACATTTTTGATAGGTGTCGCTAACCCTAGTTACGCTTACTCGAAGGCAACCAGAACGACACTGCAAAATCCCGTCGTGATTGAACGATGAACGGCCACACATGTACCGAGTTGCACGATGGCGTTCGAAACCGACGGGTAAAATCAAGCTCGGACAGATTTTTTGGAACGACGGTCAACACGACGGTTTTTCGGTACACACGGACCGAAATGAGTGCGATCGGTTGGCACGTCGTGCAAACCTGATGAAAAAGAACAATGTCTGTCAGGTCCTTTAAGCTAAGAGCTATTTGAATTAAAAGTGGGTCTCTCAAAATGGAACCGTTTTTTTTTTGATGTATGTTAAAAAGTTATCGGTCAAAAATATGTTATGTTCATTAGCAAAGCTAGTTATGAAGTAAGCAAACGAAACTTCTGATCAGAGCATCAAGATTTCCTTGGTTCTCAAAAATAATATTGATTTCGAAAATAATAAAATTTTGAAATTAGGTCTTGTACTTGTATTATTCAAATAAACATTATTATTATCTGATTTAATGCAATAGGAATGAAACAGTGGTAAACTCCTTATTTCATAAAAATTAATTTACATAAATTCTTTGTGTTATATCTAATTGCTTCTGTACTCTATAGCTGTTTGACGATATACTTTGTATTTAGTATATGCACCCACTTGCGGTGGGTGCCGTGATATCTCAAAAAACTTACACATCAACCAGTTAATTGAACTGATGTTACCACAATTTTTTGTTAGCTTATTTTTATCGATAATATTTATTATTTGTATTTTATATGGGATACCGACGACTATGGAACATACAAAATAGCACTTCATTTTACTATTGATTACAAGAAATCATGTAACTTCTTGGGAAAATGCATCATTTTGAAGTTAGATACATAGGTGCAATGCATTGCTGTCAACTTTTTTAAACTTGTTGAGGATTATCTGCTTACGTTATGATTTCTGAAAATTTAAAAATATGGTGCATTGAAAATATTGATTTCTGAAAATTTAAAAATATGGTGCATTGAAAATATCACAAAGAACTGAAAAAATACATTTATTTCAGAAATTGTTGTCTTAGCTGAGTTATAATAACAAACGCTATATAACGACCCGCCAGTCTGATGTTTTTTAAACCAACATAAGTTTCATTGTCTGCATCTTTGGTGAAAGTTTTAGAGTAAGTTTCAACTTCTCATTATCTCAACTACTCCTAAAATGCTCTGTAAGTGTCTATTCCTGCCAAAAGGATACTTCAGATAACCCTGTTATAATGTTAAGAAGATAAAGCGAAGTATGAGCTGTTTCAATTGGGCCAATCCAGTATCTATGCCCCTATTCTTTATAGGTACTGTTTGAGTTCCTTGACATTTCTTACCGTTTAAGTGCGTCCACTTCTTCTACTACACTGCGAACTAATATTAAATTGCTTAAATCTACCTCATGATACTAGATTCATACAATTTGAAATTAATTTGTACTGTGGTAAACCTGAAAGGCCCCGACAAACAGATCTATAAAAATCTTTTCAGACAGCCAGGCTGCATTGAAAGCACTGTGCTCCAGTCGGGTTGATTCAAGACTGGTATGGAACTGCATGCACCTCCTCAACAAACTCGGAACGGGAAATAGGGTATCCTTGATTTGGGTTCCGGGTCACAGCGGAGTGGAAGGCAATGTATTGGCCGACGCGCTAGCAAAAGGAGGAACTGAATCTGTGTTCATAGGACCAGAACCATTCGCGGGCATTGCAAAAAGCACCGCTAAAAAGACCATCTCGGACTGGGTAGTGAGGAAAGCACTCCTGAACTGGCGAGATACACCAGGGCTACTGCACTCGGAGGTGTTTATAAGATACCCCTCGAGTCAGGCCGCCCCCGAGGATCATGGGATGTAATAGGTACGACCTCCGCATTCTGGTAGGTCTGCTGACGGGACATGGTCGTCTAAGATACCATATGCGGAAGTAGGGTCTTGAACAAACTTCAGACTGTCGCTTCTGCTACGTGGAGGACGAAACAGCGGAGCATATTCTTTGCTCCTGTCCAGTACTGGATAATGCTAGGTTCCAGACATTCGGAGTTGCCCAACTGGAACCTCATGACTTCAAGGAAGTTTCACCCTTCACGTTGATCGCCTTCGTAAAGAGGTGCGGACTGTACGGTGAACTCTAAAAAGGTGTGAGCCACAATAGACACAATTGAGTCGCAGTGGAAGGAGGCAGCTCTGCCCCACTCACTTTCAACCTAAACCTGAAAGGGTTGGACATATTTCAAACCTTGCAAAGCAAAGAAGTCAAAGAATGTGATGGATATACGGATAAAAGCCCGACTGCAAACAGCAAAGATTACGTGTTTATCTGACGTGGTCTTCCGAAGGTAATAGACGATAATAGATTTTTTTAGTAACATAGCCGAAGCACGAGTCTGGCTCAAAAACGTTGGCTAGTGATTAAGATGCGTTGCTACTGTTATTTGCTATGCTACAAGATCCGTGCATATGTCACAATAGGTCTGTTTTTACAGAGAATCACAAACCAGTCAGAGCCAATCAGTATTCCCCATTGCAGTTGTCAAACTAGTTCTGACTACTACTGGCCAATCAAATTGACGCTGACTAGTTTGTGATTGCTGTAAAAACAGACCTATTATGAGTTATGTCACAACTTTGAAGTAATAGTTGTGATAATGGAAAAGTTACGAATAGTTTGTGATCGATAGTAGAATGAGGTTTTATTTGACATATCATTACATTTCAAAAGCTGAAAGAATGTTCATCTACGTGCCATGGCTTGTACGTATCATCACCGCATCATGTAGATAAAGTTGTATTCGTCATATCATTCTACTTTCATTTTTGTTATACTCATTTTTTGCAACTAAGTGTAAAAATGAAAACTGCCATAATTGATGCTGTTAATTTATCCTTAGCATTATTTGTATATTTTTGTACGTTTGTAACATAATTTAAACAAAAATAAATTTGAAAATCAAATATAATGTGTATTAATAAAACAAAATTATATTGTATGGAGGATACCTACTAATTCTGATAATAAGTTTGACAAATTACAGTATAATGTATGTATAACCAAAGTTTACGGAATACCTCAGAGTAACATCTGAACATAGAGGTAATAAACAAACCACTTCAGCATGGCGTGCTCAAAGCCGGCGAAAACTTGTATCGTGTATACTTCGAGGGTGCCAGTACCAAATCCGGCCGTTGTTTTGTGTTGGAGGCTCAGGTAAAGTAAATCAAAAATTTTCAGATCATCATAGATCTTCAGGTTCACCCTAAAAATCTAAAATTGTTATCTGACTTTCTATATGGACGAAAACTTGTATCGTGTATACTTCGAGGGTGCCAATATCAAATCCGGCCGTTCTTTTGAGTTGGAGGCTCAGGTAAAGTAAATCAAAAATTTTCGGGTCATCATAGATCTTCAGGTTCATCCTAAAAATCTAAAATTGTTATCTGACTTCCTGTATGGGCGAAAACCTGTATCGTGTATACTTCGAGGGTGCCAATTTCAAATCCGGCAGTTGTTTTGAGTTGGAGGCACAGGTAAAGTAAATCAAAAATTTTCGGTTCATCATAGATCTTCAGGTTCACCCTAAAAATCTAAAATCGTTATCTGAGTTCCTATGTGGGCGAAAACTCGTACCGTGTATACATCGAAGGTGCCAATATCAAATCTGGCCGTTGTTTTGAGTTGGAGGCACAGGTAAAGTAAATCAAAAATTTTCGGATCATCATAGGTACAGTCCTTCAGGTTCACTCTAAAAATCTAAAATCGTTATCTGACTTCCTATATGGGCGAACACTCGTATCGTGTATACATCGAGGGTACCAATATCAAATCCGGCAGTTGTTTTGAGTTGGAGGCACAGGTAAAGTAAATCAAAAATTTTCGAATCATCGTAGATCTTCAGGTTCACCCTAAAAATCTAAAATCGTTATCTGACTTCCTTTATGGGCGGAAACTCGTATCGTGTATACTTCGAGGGTACCAATTTCAAATCAGGCAGTTGTTTTGAGTTGGAGGCACAGGTAAAGTAAATCAAAAATTTTCGGATCATCATAGATCTTTAGGTTCACCCTAAAAATCTAAAATCGTTATCCGACTTCCTATATGGGCGGAAGCTCGTATCGTGTATACTTCGAGGGTACCAATTTCAAATCCGGCAGTTGTTTTGAGTTGGGGGCACAGGTAAAGTAAATCAAAAATTTTCGGATCACATAAATCTTCAGGTTCACCCTAAAAATCTAAAATCATTATCTGAGTTCCTATATGGGCGAAAACTCGTATCGTGTACAGTTTGAGGCTGCCAATGTCAAATCCGGCCGTTGTTATGAGTTGGAGGCTCAGGTAAATAAAATCAAAAATTTTCGGATCCTTATAGATCCTCATGTTCACCCTAAAAATCTAAAATCGTTATCTGACTTCCTATATGGGCGAAAACTCGTATCGTGTATAGTTTGAGGGTGCCAATGTCAAATCCGGCCGTTGTTTTGAGTTGGAGGCTCAGGTAAAGAAAATCAAAAATTTTCGGGTCCTCATAGATCTTCATCTTCACCCTAAAAATCTAAAATCGTTATCCGACCTCCTATATCGGCGAAAACTCGTATCGTGTATAGTTTGAGTTAGCCAATGTCAAATCCGGTCGTTGTTTTGAGTTGGAGGCTTAGGTTAAAAAAATCAAGAATTTTCGGATCATCGTGGATCTTCAGATTCACCGTAAAAATCTAAAATCGTTATCTGACTTCCTGTATGGGCGAAAACTCATATCGTGTATAGCTTGAGGGTGCTAATGTCAAATCCGGCCGTTGTTTTGAGTTGGAGGCTTAGGTTAAAAAAATCATAAATTTTCGGATCACCGTAGATCTTCAGGTTCACCGTAAAAATCTAAAATCGTTATCTGACTTCCTTTATGGGCGAAAACTCGTATCGTGTATACTTCGAGAGTACAAATTTCAAATCCGGCAGTTGCTTTGAGTTGGAGGCACAGGTAAAGTAAATCAAAAGTTTTCGGATCATCATAGATCTTCAGGTTCACCCTAAAAATCTAAAATCGTTATCTGACTTCCTATATGGGCGAAAACTCGTATCGTGTATAGTTTGAGGCTGCCAATGTAAAATCCGGCCGTTGTTTTGAGTTGGAGGCTTAGGTTAAAAAAATCAAAAATTTTCGGATCATCGTAGATCTTCACGTTCACCGTAAAAATCTAAAATCGTTATCTGACTTTCTATGTGGGCGAAAACTCGTATCGTGTATAGATTGATGGTGCCAATGTCAAATCCGGCCGTTGTTTTGAGTTGGAGGCTCAGGTAAAGTAAATCAAAAATTTTCGGTTCATCATAGATCTTCAGGTTCACCCTAAAAATCTAAAATCGTTATCTGAGTTCCTATGTGGGCGAAAACTCGTACCGTGTATACATCGAAGGTGCCAATATCAAATCTGGCCGTTGTTTTGAGTTGGAGGCACAGGTAAAGTAAATCAAAAATTTTCGGATCATCATAGGTACAGTCCTTCAGGTTCACTCTAAAAATCTAAAATCGTTATCTGACTTCCTATATGGGCGAACACTCGTATCGTGTATACATCGAGGGTACCAATATCAAATCCGGCAGTTGTTTTGAGTTGGAGGCACAGGTAAAGTAAATCAAAAATTTTCGAATCATCGTAGATCTTCAGGTTCACCCTAAAAATCTAAAATCGTTATCTGACTTCCTTTATGGGCGGAAACTCGTATCGTGTATACTTCGAGGGTACCAATTTCAAATCAGGCAGTTGTTTTGAGTTGGAGGCACAGGTAAAGTAAATCAAAAATTTTCGGATCATCATAGATCTTTAGGTTCACCCTAAAAATCTAAAATCGTTATCCGACTTCCTATATGGGCGGAAGCTCGTATCGTGTATACTTCGAGGGTACCAATTTCAAATCCGGCAGTTGTTTTGAGTTGGGGGCACAGGTAAAGTAAATCAAAAATTTTCGGATCACATAAATCTTCAGGTTCACCCTAAAAATCTAAAATCATTATCTGAGTTCCTATATGGGCGAAAACTCGTATCGTGTACAGTTTGAGGCTGCCAATGTCAAATCCGGCCGTTGTTATGAGTTGGAGGCTCAGGTAAATAAAATCAAAAATTTTCGGATCCTTATAGATCCTCATGTTCACCCTAAAAATCTAAAATCGTTATCTGACTTCCTATATGGGCGAAAACTCGTATCGTGTATAGTTTGAGGGTGCCAATGTCAAATCCGGCCGTTGTTTTGAGTTGGAGGCTCAGGTAAAGAAAATCAAAAATTTTCGGGTCCTCATAGATCTTCATCTTCACCCTAAAAATCTAAAATCGTTATCCGACCTCCTATATCGGCGAAAACTCGTATCGTGTATAGTTTGAGTTAGCCAATGTCAAATCCGGTCGTTGTTTTGAGTTGGAGGCTTAGGTTAAAAAAATCAAGAATTTTCGGATCATCGTGGATCTTCAGATTCACCGTAAAAATCTAAAATCGTTATCTGACTTCCTGTATGGGCGAAAACTCATATCGTGTATAGCTTGAGGGTGCTAATGTCAAATCCGGCCATTGTTTTGAGTTGGAGGCTTAGGTTAAAAAAATCATAAATTTTCGGATCACCGTAGATCTTCAGGTTCACCGTAAAAATCTAAAATCGTTATCTGACTTCCTTTATGGGCGAAAACTCGTATCGTGTATACTTCGAGAGTACAAATTTCAAATCCGGCAGTTGCTTTGAGTTGGAGGCACAGGTAAAGTAAATCAAAAGTTTTCGGATCATCATAGATCTTCAGGTTCACCCTAAAAATCTAAAATCGTTATCTGACTTCCTATATGGGCGAAAACTCGTATCGTGTATAGTTTGAGGCTGCCAATGTAAAATCCGGCCGTTGTTTTGAGTTGGAGGCTTAGGTTAAAAAAATCAAAAATTTTCGGATCATCGTAGATCTTCACGTTCACCGTAAAAATCTAAAATCGTTATCTGACTTTCTATGTGGGCGAAAACTCGTATCGTGTATAGATTGATGGTGCCAATGTCAAATCCGGCCGTTGTTTTGAGTTGGAGGCTCAGGTAAAGTAAATCAAAAATTTTCGGTTCATCATAGATCTTCAGGTTCACCCTAAAAATCTAAAATCGTTATCTGACTTCCTATATCGGCGAAAACTCGTATCTTGTATAGTTTGAGGTTGCCAATGTCAAATCCGGCCGTTGTTTTGAGTTGGAGACTTAGGTTGAAAAAATCAAAAATTTTCGGATCATCATAGATCTTCAGGTTCACCCTAAAAATCTAAAAGCTTTATCTGACTTCTTATATGGGCGAAAACTCGTATCGTGTACAGCTTGAGGTAGCCAATGTCAAATCCGGACGTTGTTTTGAGTTGGAGGCTCAGGTAAAGTAAATCAAAAATTTAAATTTTCGGGTCATCATAGATCTTTCATGTTCACCCTAAAAATCTAAAATCGGTATCTGACTTCCTATATGGGCGAAAATTTGTATAGTGTATAGTTTGAGGCAGGCACAAATTCAGGGGGTCCGGACCCCCCCCCGAAACGTTATATAATGCCGTTTAAAAAATGGAATCCACAAATTTTTGCACCCCCCCCCCCCCCCCCCCCAGACGAGAGCAAATTTAAGGTGGCAACTCTAATCTGGACCTCCTCCTCCGAAAGGTCAAACAAGTGACACTTATAATCTGGACCCCCGCAAAACCAAATCCTTAATACTTGCCTGTCTTGCAGCAAGGAGTTTCTACTAAAAATTGGGTAAACTGCATAAGAAGACCTTTGGAATGGAACGACTCAATTGGAAAAGTCTTATTATTAGTACTATTAGCAAAGTTTACGGGATACATATAGGTTGGATCACTCTCCGTCGGCACTTTGAAGATCTCACATGAAAGCGAGGCCGCGGCCGCACGCGCCAGTTAGTTTTTGCGTTGGTTTTTGCCCAAGTACGAGGGTCTTTTAGCGGAGACTTGCTAACGCCTGGGTTGTACGTATATACGAGGGTCTTTGAAAAACTATGTATTGACGGCCGATTTAGACATACAAATACAAATATAACGTTTATTTTGCTAATGCACTAAGTTACATAAATGGATATCAAAAATAAAGCCTAGTAAAACTATTACTAATGAATCTCAAATGATTTCACATATTGTAGCTATTTCGTAGATAAGTAAAAACTGGTGGTTCAAAGGTGCTTTATTATTTTTACCTTAACGTTTTGTTTATGGGGCTTATTTTTGAGATCACAGTTTATACATTTTATGGTATAGCTAGTATATACGAACTCGTATGTACAATTTTAAAAGATAATCATGTGGAAATGCTTTACATAGATATGAATAAATTATTTTCGACATTTTGCTTTTCAGTGTCATTCCAATTGCTACTGCAGAAACTAAATTGTTAAAGTTATCAATAAAAATATTTTCGAGCTCTAAAATATAATTTAGAATGTCCCTGGGTGGTATGGTAAGACCACCGAATGAATATTTTGTCTCACTATACGCTTTTAGCTTGATACAATCCTTTGAGTACCTGTAGCTCTTGAACTAACTGTAGACCCCAAGTGTGCTGCAAACAAATCCCAGATAACAAAATCCGATATTTTTGAGACACTGTATAGACTTCGCGTTAAACACGTTCAACCCCTAGTTTGCGCCGCCCCGTATCTCCCGGCTGACGTCGGTACACTGCTACCGGTGTACCGGGGTGACGGGGTTAGGGGCAGGCGGTTTTGATATTTTTGCGGAGTGATCCAACTTATATGTATTCCGTAAATTTTGCTATTAGTATCGTACCATTTGTCATATACGGCGGACAGTTGTGGTTATCAATTTATTAAATTTGTCATAGCTGCTCTCGCAAACAGCATATAAATAATTTACTAGCCGACCAGATTCTAGATATAAGAAATAAAATTCTCTAGACCTAATGCTGTAGTACTGTTGCGACCTAATTAAAAAATTTATTGATAGTCGAGAACCTAGCTCGTATCACTATCAAGCAAACAATGCCTCATCTATTTACAGAATTCATCATCAAAACCATAGTGTTCGATACGGGGGATAAGACACAATTTACTCAGCGCACATATACCTGTACTTTTGTACGTTACAAAGCCAAAACAATCTTATCTGTGGAGATAAGCAACGCTATCTATGTGGAACTGGCCTCATTCGGGTTTCTAATTGAGACAGGTGAATCGGATGTTTGGTGTAAGTTGCTGGCTGAAAAAGCACTGTGCAAAATGACCAGTATAGAGACTGTGGGAACTATTGTGATTAAGATTCTAAAAGTGGTAAGTACCTTATAAATCTTGTAAAGTTTCTTGATATATCAATATTATTGATATCATCACATAATCGGTTAAGGTGTGTATTATGGTAGCAACTGAATCACCTTCTTGTGACATCAGGTGGGATAGATTTTCTGTTATATGATGTACTTAACATTAAACATTTTGGTTTTATATAATATATTATAAACAAAAAATCCAATTCTGAGCCAAGGAACAGTTAATAATAGCTACAAACTCCACGCCATTTTTGATGCATCTGCGCATGTCTATCTAGATAGATGAGTCATCATGCAACGGTTGTAAAGCTTTGTATACAAGTCTACATGCATATAAGTTAATATCTAATATAAATATCACTTATACATCACATACCTTCATGACTCATTTCGGTTATCTGGTTTACCAAATCAAACCGCATAATCAAAAATAATACTCCTTTCGTTTCAAATTATTTTCTCCTCAACCAATAACAATCCAAAGCTTTATCGTATTCTCCATAACTATTTGTGATTTAAATGATTTTTTTGCCTTAGATCTTAGCGCGCAAACACAGTGGGGCTTTTTAGTGAGCGTGCAAGGGCGTGCGAAGGCATGCAGGCTCACCTGCTCAACTGAGTTTTCGACCGCTTACCAGCGTCGAAAGCCCGCCTGAACGCCTTTATAGTAACAGAAATTCAGTTTGCTACCTGGTTTCGTCTGTTCCGGTCGAAGATGACTAGCGATAAAGAATTACTTATAGCTTCAGAGTTTGCGAAAACCCCTATTTGGGATAAAAGACACAAGCTGCACTGTAGCCGCACTGCGATAGAAAAATTTTGGAAGGAATGAGCATTTAATGATGTTATAATTATCTTATACCTGGCGGGCCAGCCCAAAGGATCTGTCCGACACGGGAATTCCCACCGAACCCAGGTCGTTCCTCATGAGTTGCCAAATGCAGGAGCCTCCTTATGTAGCGCGTCCAATGTCGATATTGTCCCCAATTCCCGCAAAGCATATTATCTCAAAATCGATAATTTTCGCGATCCCAATACTCCCCTCACCTATCGGTGTGTATCGGAAGTAAAAGCTATTCTAATATTAATGTTTAACAAAATAACAATGTACCTGACCAATGATATTACGAGACCCAAATATATAACGTTAGGCAATTGTATTTACTACGTACTATCACTTAGTATCAGAGATATATTCAAATGAGCATAACACATTTATACACAACCACAACACTAGATGTAGGCTAGGTACCACAATAATTCCCAAACCAAACAAATCAGTCATGCGGCGGTCATATCTCAATTTAGCGCCAAAATGATACAACACTTCTCCCTTTTGATACCAAAAACTTGTTTACAAAGCGATTCAGTCTCTACCAGAGTGGATAGCTTCCTTAATAAGACGCGCACAAGAATTCGTTGAACATGTACAGTATCAGTCACATATTCATCTGATTGACAAATTTCAACTAAATGGTTCTAATGTATATGATGTGAGTCTATACATATGTAATATGTACTAATAGTTCATTTGACAACTTCCCACCACGGATTTATCACAAACCGCTGATTAAACGAAAAAACGCCAAGACACGTCAAAATATTTGTCCAGAGAGACAACTTTTTAACCAAAAACTATTTCACCCCCTATTGTACCCTCTAGCCCCTCAAAATCGATAATTTTCGCGATCCCAATACTCCCCTCACCTATCGGTGTGTATCGGAAGTAAAAGCTATTCTAATATTAATGTTTAACAAAATAACAATGTACCTGACCAATGATATTACGAGACCCAAATATATAACGTTAGGCAATTGTATTTACTACGTACTATCACTTAGTATCAGAGATATATTCAAATGAGCATAACACATTTATACACAACCACAACACTAGATGTAGGCTAGGTACCACAATAATTCCCAAACCAAACAAATCAGTCATGCGGCGGTCATATCTCAATTTAGCGCCAAAATGATACAACACTTCTCCCTTTTGATACCAAAAACTTGTTTACAAAGCGATTCAGTCTCTACCAGAGTGGATAGCTTCCTTAAAAAGACGCGCACAAGAATTCGTTGAACATGTACAGTATCAGTCACATATTCATCTGATTGACAAATTTCAACTAAATGGTTCTAATGTATATGATGTGAGTCTATACATATGTAATATGTACTAATAGTTCATTTGACAACTTCCCACCACGGATTTATCACAAACCGCTGATTAAACGAAAAAACGCCAAGACACGTCAAAATATTTGTCCAGAGAGACAACTTTTTAACCAAAAACTATTTCACCCCCTATTGTACCCTCTAGCCCCTCAGGGGAATCATTTCCAGTGTTTTTGCAACTATCCCTCATTGTTTTGCCAATAATGGGCAACATTTTGAACCCTTATTGCATGTTTCCTATACCGTGCCTAGATGCGACTGGCCAATCTTTGTACCCTTTTTCTTGTCTGTTTTCACTGTACCATGCACTGGTGTGTTTGACTACGTGCGGAACCGGCGCCGGCCTGCTTCTACCTGCCGAGGGGACTCGGCGTTGGCCAACGCACTCCAACGCTCTCCAACGCTCCTATAAGCCGCTACTGTGAATGCCTTCTTAGAATCTACTCAGCCACGATAGTTGTGTCAGAGTATTTTCTTCGATAAAGACTGAGCCTGGTAATTTCAAAAGAACTTCCAATCTTCACATGCTTCTTCCTAAAGTGTCTTTTTCTAGAAACTGTCTTTCCATATACAGGGTGAGTTTTTAGTACCGGCTCGGTCGATAACTCCACTACTGTAGAAGATAGCGAAAAAAGTTGTATATAGAAGTTGTAGCCACGGATATGCTCCTTGCTCAGAAAATATTAAGATTTATACAGGGTGATCCATAACTACGTGGTGAAGCAAACATACATTTTTTTAAATGAGATACCCTATATATTATTCCTTATTCAAATTCTACTAATGATTTCCGTTCTTTCAATATAGGGTATTGTTACATTATGCAGGGTATTTCAAAAGTTATGACCATTTTTATATCCAAATCGCTGTCAAATGGACGTCGCGTCGGATGGATCAAAAATCTTTTTGTTTACACGGATGGATAAAAAATATCCTCTTGTTTTAAAATGGGCTATAAAAAAGCCCGCGATGCATATTCATACGGTGTACAATCTAGATTTTCTCTCTTTTTTTTTTTTTAATTGTAACCACCGATATTTTATTATACCAAAGAATTGCTTTTAATATGCTCTTTCATCACCCATTGACTTACAGAAATTAATCATCACTATTTTTATATCAATGTAATCAGCAACGTTACTTATCAAATATTTCAGAGATAATTCACTGTAAGGTAAACATAGAATTGCCACACTCCTCTTTGCAACATAGCATAGTTTTACTTGTTCTAAAATGAGGTCAGCTGTCGTACAATAAATTTTATAACACGGACGCGCATATTGAATATTTTGTCATTCCCAAGTGACAGGAAAAGTACGACTCTAGTACGAGTTCGAGTAGTAAACCGAGTGCATTAAAAAACTGTAAAGAGCCACTAAATATAGGACCAGGAAAAAAGATAAAAAGAGAAACATATTACAAACCACAATCGCAATACTAGACACCGCAATCTTATACAAATCCCTAAGCATAGAACATAACATTCTAAAAAATCGCCACTTTACAACTGCATCACTCTCTATAATAAACTAGCGTCTGCAATCATCCTCTTCAATTCAGTCAGATAAGAAAGATCACCGATATGTTTGTGGCTAAAGCTTATTACAGCATCAAAGAATTTTTAGAAGACAATCTTTAGTGAGCAATACCTATTTAAGTTTTTCTATTGCGACTATATTGTTAAATCGTTTTAAATAGTATTTGTAATGTGTGATGTGATGTGTTTTTATATATACCTATTCGTTTTTATACATTCTCTATATTTATAAGTATTACTTTTACATTATTTTGACGTGCTAATGTACATTTGATGTATCCAAATAGCAAATAAACAAACAAACAAACTATTACAAGAATTGTTAAACGAAAAGATGGAAAACTAAAAAATTCAAGAGGATCATGAAAAATAAATACTAAAACAAAAAACTGAAGTACAAAATTCCAAACAGCTCAAGAAAATGGGACATCTGAGTGAACAAAATAAAAATGACGCTAGAGAACATTCATGCATCTATTACGAAGTAAGCATTACCTGCTATAGCCCCACAGCATATAGCTAACCAAATTTCATTACAATCCATGCAGACCGACAGTCAGATCGACGGAAATGATATATGGATTTTCGCTATGTAGGTACCATAAAACACCAAAAAAGCGTGTATCTCAAAATCGAAAATTTTTGTGATCACAATACTATTTTCACCTGTCGGAGTGGGAAGTAAACGAAAGGATATACAGAATTATCTGAATAGGCAATATGTGGCAATGTATGTAGAATGACACGAATGTTATTTTTTTAGAGAGTGAGATTCACTTACACCAAGAAATAAAATAACCTGCGGCATTCCTATACAGGGTGTCCAGTTAGTGTGTAATTCTTCGATATCTGGCAAGGTATATGTGATAAAAGAAAATGCCAAATACAAAAGTTATTTGGTTACTTAAGACGCATATTCTAAAAATATCTTGAAATATACAGGGTGCTGCGGGAAAGTAGGATAGTGATCAACTAGGTTTTTTTATAGGGAACTATAACTTTTTCTTAAATTTTTCTGGTTTCCATGATTGATCTCTATTCAACTCTAAAATATTTTTGAGATCGATTGCGACGTTGCCAAGTTATAATTTATTTTCTATCAATTTCCGGATTTGCAAGGTCGCAAGTAATACGTCCAAATCGATATATTCCTTTAACTTTTCTCAATAATATTATACAGCGAATTACCTGAATATTGAGTGGAAATTATTTTGGATGTTACCAGCAAATTGTATCTACATAGTGTTTTGGGTATAATTTTAAATTACGGCAACTTGAAGGTTATTTTACTTTGTACATACTACACCCTGTATGTTTTATTTTAAATCGAAATATCTACAAATACCATATCTCGCCTTGTAATATTTTTTTTCGCGTTTGCGACGTTGCCAAGTTATAAATTATTTTTCCAAATTTTTAAACAAATATCCCCGATTTTAATTTATTTTAAACAGAATCCTTATTTTTATTGCAGTTAATTGCACACGTCAAACTTAGTAAGATGTCACAATTTCAAAATTTTGTTTCCGTTAATTATTGAGATACGGCAACACCCTTTTTCAGTAAACAGTACCGGAACGCTTAAATACTCGTATTTCCAAAACTGCCAAAGCTGGAACGGTAAAATTCAATACTTAGGGGTTTACGAACAACCAGAATTCAAAAATGCTAACATCACTGTTGTCAGATTTACCACTTTTACGTTAGGCTTCATAAATGGGGCATTCCATTCAAAATTATGACGTAAAATGGGTAAATCTAACAACACTGGTGTTAGCGTTTTTGAATTCTGTATGTTCAAAAACCCCCAAGTATTGAATTTCATCTCTCCAGCTGTAGCAGTTTCGGAAAGATTTAAGCGTTCCGGTACCGTTTACTGAAAAAACGGTGTTGCCATATCTCAGTAATTAATAGAAACAAAATTTTGAAATTGTGAGATCTTACTAAGGTCGACATGTGCAATTAATTGCAATGAAAATAGGTAGAGGATTCTATTTAAAATAAATTAAAATCGGGGATATTTGTTTAAAAATCTGGAAAAATAATTTATAACTTGGCAAAGTCGCAAACGCGAAAAAAATGCCACAAGGCCAGATAGGGTATCAGTAGATATTTTGATTTAAAATAAAACATACAGGGCGTTACATTTAAAAAAACAAAGTAAAATGACCTTCAAGTTGCAGTAATTTAAAATTCTGCCAAAAACACCCTGTAGATACAAATTGCTGGTAACATCCAAAATAGTATCCACTTAATATTCAAGTAATTCTCTGTATAATATTATTGAGAAAAGTTGAAGGAATGTATAAATTTGGACGTATTATTTGCGACCTTGCAAATCCGGAAATTAATAGAAAATAAATTATAACTTGGCAACGTCGTAACCGATCCCAAAAATATTTTAAGGTTGAATAGACATCAAAGATGGAAACTAGAAAAATTTAAGAAAAAGTTATAGTTCCATATAAAAAAATCAAGTTGATCACTATTCTACTTTCCCGCAACACCTTGTATATTTCAAAATACTTTTGGAGTATGCGTCTTCAGTAACGAAATAACTTTTGTATTTGATATTTTCTTCTATCAGGTACACCTTGTTAGATATCGAAGAATTACACACTAACTGGACACCCTGTATTGAGTATCATCAGAGACATTATTGTTGTTAACACAATGTATATCCTTTTCTAGGTCTTGAACATAATCATCCTGATCCTCTATCGGACAGGATTCCAAGGCTACTTCCTTGGAGTGGGAGGGACATGGAACCTGAACGAAGAAAAGAATCCAGATGCAGAAATCATTGCTTCAGGGATCTTCGTAGGATATATAATCTATACGTTGGTCTCGTTGATTAGCATATGCTTCGCCAGTGGTGATCACAAAACGTAAGTAGTAGGCCAAACTGTGCGATTTTTTATTGATAAACCTGGACCCTAAGCATCCCCGATTTTAAATTTTCAAATCATTAGTCGGTATTTTTAAAAATGAAATACTGCCTGTAAATGTGAACGTAGGAGGCAAAAAGGATAGCACACGGAAAATGGAGAAGGAAAAGGTTTTGCTTTATCTAATCCATCATCTTTTTGTTTTCTTTGGCTGACGACGGCATCTCTCTTTTACATAATATTTGTAAGATTTCAGTTACTTTTTGTAGGATAAGGTCATTCATACAAAAACTCCTTATTTTTCTATTTGCGACGTTTCGACTTATATTAAGTCATCTTCAGGCAACTAAAAACAATTGATGGTGTAGGCTATAAATACACAATTACACAGACTTACTTAAACTTAAACAACAGTTATATACAGAAGGAACCTACCAATGACCTTTAATTTTTTTTTTTTTAATAAAAAAAACCAATTTTTGTTGTTGGCAGTGTTTTATTAATCCAGTTGTTTATCTAGTCAAATTCTTATGATTTTCTTTCCTAATAACTATAAAAACTTCGATTTTCTGGTAAGTCAACTTTTCTTGTATCTGACATATTTGTGCATGTCTTATAGTATTTTTAACATAAATCGAATCACTCGAGCGTTTCAGCAAGTGGCATCCATCTAATTTTTATTTTAAAAATTGTTTTTTTTATTAAAAAAAAATTAAAAGTCATTGGTAGGTTCCTTCTGTATATAACTGTTGTTTAAGTTTAAGTAAGTCTGTGTAATTGTGTATTAATAGCCTACACCATCAATTGTTTTTAGTTGCCTGAAGATGACTTAATATAAGTCGAAACGTCGCAAATAGAAAAATAAGGAGTTTTTGTATGAATGACCTTATCCTACAAAAAGTAACTGAAGTTCATCACAGTAGGTCAAAATCTTTTACAAATTTGTAAGATTGTCTGGTCCTCCGGTATTTGGCCAGATGAATGGTGCACATCAATTTTTGTTCCGCTTAGGTTCTACTACATATTTTACAATCTCGTTTGGAGGGTTTTATTGGCTGGCAAATTTCTCAGGAGGCAGGTTTCGTGAAAAGACACGGTACGCGTGAACAGATCTTAAACTTAAGACAAATTATTGAAAAAGCCAGAGAGCATTATTTTCCAGTTTTTATCTGCTTGTGGACTATTCTAAGGCGTTTGATAACGTAAAGTGGCCTAAACTGTGGGAAATCCTCATCTCTATGTGAGTTCCTTATGACCTAGTGTTTCTCGTATATCAACTGTACGAGTCTAATTCGGCTCGTGTAAGAATTGATGGTAACCTGTCTAGTCAAACTGCAACCAGAAAAGGAGTTCGTGAGGGATGTGTATTATCTCCGATGTTGTTTAACATTTGTGATGAGACAGGTATTAGACAACTGGAATGGCGGTGTAACTATTGGCGGAAGCAAAATATCCAACTTAAGATTTGCTGACGATTCGATCCTTATTGCAGCTTCTCAGGAAGAACTAGTAGCTCTATTAAACATCTTAGAACAACATAGTGCACCGTGTGGACTTGGTATTAACTACAATAAGACCAAGGTTATGATCGTAGATAAAGAACATGATAATCATCGAGAAATAAAATCAATAGGCCGTTATGAAGTAGTTCAAAGTTTTGTATACCTCGGTTCTTTGACAGACAATTCGGGTAGCTGTGAAAATGAAATTCGACGGCGCATTCAACAGGCACGTGTGGCCATGACAAAGCTTACTAAAATATGGCGTGACCATAACATCACTGAGGCTACAAAAATGTCGCTGGTTCAGTCTCTTGTGTCCTCCATATTTTTCTATGCCTCGGAAACTTGGACTGTTAAAAAGGCAGATCGAGTTCGCATAGATGCTTTTGAAATGTGGACAAGGAGGAGAATGCTGAGAGTTCCTTATACCGCCCATCGGACTAACGTTTTCCATACTGGATGAGCTCGGTAATCCAAAGAGACTATCCTCCATTGTGTCAACGAGAATGCTTACATTCTTCGGACATATACACAGAAGCGATAACATGGAGAAACTTGTAGTTCAGGGTCATGCCCCGAGTGGGCGGCGCCGTGGCCGTCCCCCTAAACGCTGGGTGGATACGATGAAACAGTTGCTGGATATGAGTATCCAGAGCGCCACGAAACTGACAGTAAATCGCGAACGATGGCGAGCTACAATGCTCAAAACTATTGATAATATTCGTGTCTGCAATAAGCTCCGACTTAATTCATTTTACGAGTTCACAACATGTCTGTTAACATTGTGACTATGATGATGATGAATGAAGTAAATAGTTAAAAGCTGCACCGGACTAGATTGATATTTTCTGAAGAAGATGCTCCTCTTCATAAATGCCAAAAAAGTGGAACCTTTTCCTTTACAGCAACACCTTAAGTCCTACCTTTTCCTTTTTTTTTGCTTTTGAAGACAATATGAAGTAAATGCTTCGATTTTTACAAGTAAAGGTAAATGATCTTGTTTATGAATAAGGTCTATTGCTTGACATTTTCAGTTTTACTTACTTACACATTTTTATTTACTTTAAATGTCTTCTAAGTTTATTTTTTGTGTGTCTTTGATCTGAACAGTATAATTTTCAACTTATCTAATGGTTAGTCACAAATGCTAATGAACTAATTAGTTGTAAGCTGATATTGCTATCAAATTCCTTAAAAAAATTAGGGAGGTTGACTTCAATTTGATGTAAAGAAATTGATAAATGCGATAAGGTTGTACAAATGCTTTTAAAAACTTCTATTTACTTATTACTGTTTACAATTGTATGTGACGCACATTACCGAACGTAATAAGTAACTTGTCAAAATTAACGATATTAAGGTTAAGGATAAATACAGTAAAGACAAGATTGTTTATTTTTATTTTTGTAATTATAAAGTTATATATTTTGTTTGATTCTTCTCTAATGTAGAGGTGCTTGGCATCAATAAGTATCATTATCTTTTTTTTTTTAGTACCTTCACAGACATACTGATGAATATAGTAGGAGTTTTCATGTGGATTGCTGTAGGTGCTACAGCCTTGCACTACTGGCATGGATACCTCGCGGAGCACAAATATTCACACGTTGATTCTGAGCGACAGGTATTATTTGATAGTCACACTTGCAAATATGATGAAATCAGTTTTCTCGGTGTCGGATCTATTTCTATGGCATGCAGGACTATTTGTATTTGGAAGGAAGTTGAAACACCTTATATAGTGGGTGTGGGCATGAGTGGGTTCTTAAATTATTATGAACTGGCCATCGGCAATAATTCGCTAAAATTGATAGAAAAATTAAAATTCCAATGTATCTCTCAAACTATTTACACTTTTATCTGACAATATTCTTCTTTCAAACTATTTTTTTACTTCCCACACCGATAGGTGAGGGGAGTATTGTGATCGCGAAAATTTTTGATTTTGAGATAATACACTTTTTGGGCGTCTACATAACGAAAATCCACGTCAATCATTTCCGTCGGTCTGTCTGTCTGTCGGTCTGTCTGTCTGTCTGTCTGTCTGTCTGTCTGTCTGTCTGTCTGTCTGTCTGTCGGTCTGTCTGTCTGTCTGCCGGTCTGTCTGTGTGTTGGCGTTCTTCTAACGTCGTAATCTCAGTAACCGCTGCACGGATTATGATGAAATTTGGGCAGCGATATGTTGTGGTGTCGTAGTATGTAATGTTCCGATAATTTTGGAAATCGTTATACGGGGGGTGGAGTAATTAGCAAAAAACCAAAAATTTCAAATATTCCTCAAATTTCGTTTTTAGGCGTTTTCGGGGTTCCTGATCATGTTCTAACTTTTTTTGGGTGGGGGTGAACTTGGGGTGGTTGGAGGGTGGGGGGTTGTAAAACTGGAAAAATTGTTGTATTAATGGGCTGTCCAATGACCTGTGAGTGAAAGACCTAGCGGCATAATACACTTTTTTAAGTCCATCCGAACATTGCCTTGCTTATAATAGGAACCAAGGCACTTAAATTTTGTGATGTATACATCCGAGTGTTGCTTTAGATGGTTTTATATTGCGTAACGCGAAAATTATCGAATGGATTTTAATTAAATTTTGACACAGTATTACTGCCACGGGGAGGATGGAAAACGCGTATGTTTTGGAAAAATCGTGTCAGTGGCGGCGCAGCAATAATAAAAGAACTAAAAATATAAAAATAGCTCAAACTTTGTTTTTAGGTGTTTTAGGGTTTCCTGATCATTTTTTACTTTTTTTGGGTGAGGGTGAAATTGGGGTGGTTAGGGAGTGGGGGGGTTGTTAAACCCAAAAATTTATTTCATTCGTAATAGGCTGTCCATTGACCTGTGAAAGAAAGACCTAGCGGAATAATAGACGTTTGTTAGGTCCATCTGAACATTGCCTTGGCTATTACAGAAATCAGAGACTTAGAATTGTCTGATATACACATACGAGTTGAATTTAGGTACATGGAAATTATGGATTTAATTTTAATGAAATTTAGACACAGTATTATACCGCGACAAGGATGAAAAATGTGTATGGTTTTCAAAAATCGTGTCAGTGGCGGCGCAGCAATAATAATGAAACTAACAATATAAAAATAGCTCAAACTTCGTTTTTAAGCAATTTGGGGGTTCCTGGTTGTTTAGTTTCGGCCAGTTGAAGCTGAATTGTGTCGTTTTAGTTCCTACGGAGAGATTTTTGTGTTTGATGTTTTTTGACGACAGGCGGGCGATGATTTGGTTGCAACTGTTATGTATGGGAATTACTGAGTCAGTCAACTTGACTCCATTTTTTCTGCTAGGTGTAGAACATTAGCCGAGAATTAAAACTTTGCGATGCGCTATCATGTACGTTACAATACAAATAAAAGTATGCAATACAGATAACATTATCTACTGTTTATCAAAATAAAACCAACACCCGTCTCGTCACCTATATGTTTTTTATCTTGTGTAGACCACAGAATAAAAACACATACATAGAGAAAATAATGTTAGTATGAACTTTAGTCATCATCTAAAGCCGGCGTCACATTTGCGGGTATTTGCCGAATATCAGTATTCGCCGTTTTTTCAACCTTGCTCGCCGAATAGCGAGCACGTATCACCGTTTAGCCGAATAGAGTATAATCGGGGTTCGTTGCTCGCCGAATACCGCATATACTCTGTTACCTGATACTTTAAACTGGTTTGACGTCTATTTGATAGGTATCAGCTGATCAAGAAGTGTATCTCAAATTTAATTTTTTACTAGTGGTGTTGATTGGCAATCCTGGGATCAGGACCGTATTAGTAATATTCTTATTGAATATCTCATTGCCAAAAAGTAATGACTATTTTTGTAAACAAGAAATTGCTTCAATATCCAGAAATACGCAGCAAAAATGGATGGTCAAAAAGAAATAGATTATTTTATTGATTTGTATATTGTTAGAGACTATCAAAATACTCCTATATTTAGCAATAACGACTATTCAATGAACAGCTTGCATCACTAAGTGCGATATTTATTGGTTGAAACGTACAAGGTACAATTGGAGAAAAGCATAAAGTAAGTACATGGAGTAAAATTAATATAATAAGGTAGTTTAACTGAAGCTTAAGCTAAAAATGCTTTTATCTTCATTCTTACCCCATTTAAAGCGTACCTAATCATCATCATTCAGACCAGCACTAATGATATACTGAAAGACACGCCGGATTTTCCGAGAAAATGTAAAATAAGCACAGACCTCAGAGCATAAACGAAAACGTCACCAAATGTCAATTACTCGTCATTAGTAGTACTTTCACTCAGTACAGCCCTGTATTCCTTCAAAGCTGAAAATTGATACGTCAAGACTCAATCTGGGGTATTTTTAGTTATCACGAACCAAACAGCTGTTCGCTGTTGGCAAGGCTGACAGTTTAAAGTATCGGGTAACAGGGTATATGTGGCGCCGGCTTAACAAAGGAAAATATGCCACGTTATTGAGTTTTAGGGTAACAACCGTTGGTTTAGAGTCGGAGGAAAAAACATAGTGGAGTAGTTCACCTCAACACGCTTCTCGACCTTTATATTGCCACGCACAACGCAATGCGTCTACACTCTCCGATGAGAAATAAATCAAAATCGTTCGCATCGCCACGCCGTATACCGATGTCAGTTTTTAATACACTCATGGACAAAATTATCAAATATTTTTAAATTTAAAAATATTCTTGGTAAAAATAAATTGTGGCGAACCAAATCATTTAAAGACTACGTATTATAAAAAAAGTCTATTTTAAGCAAATTTCAATGCCCAATCTTTATTTTTATCAGAATAAAATCTTTAAAAAAAGTATTCCTAAGGTTGTGAAAATTAAGGATATTTACATACCAATCTTTTTATTACAATTTTAGCATTGTTAGTAGTCAGTGTTCCCTCCTCGAGCTCTAATTATTACTGCTTGCATGGTATATGTATATGTCCTGTATAGTATTTTATACAGCTTCCCGCTGAAACTAATAGGGCGTACAGCCTGACAAGTGTAGCAAGAAACTTGGGAATTTTTCCGCTGTCTCACACCCACACGTTTTTTTTTTATGGTCGGCCTCCCGCAAAGGCTGAAAGCCTATGGCGCTGTAGAAGCGCTGCGAGAGGATAAGTACCGGTTCACGTTAGACTTGAAACGCTGCAGGTTGTAGCCATCGGGATACAAATTCCCGGCAGCTGATTCCACAGCGTCGAAGTTCTCCAAAAGAAGGGATGCTGGATGAGACTGGTTCGGGGAGTAAGGACCTCGACCTGGTAAGAATGAGCTCGCAGAGCCTCTCTGGTGTTCCTCGTTCGGACGGCCTTTGCTGTTATTACCTGAGAGAGCTCACTCGAACATCTCGTGATAGAATCTGTAAAACAGGGATAGGTCAGCCACCCTCCTTCGATGTTCCAGGCCGCGGAGGTTCTTTGTGAGGTTAGGCGTATCGATTAGTCTAATCGCTCTTTTCTGGATAGTGTCCAGAAGCTTTAGAAAGTGCTTCGGAGCGCATCCCCACACATGGGAGCAATACTCCAGCGATGGTCGGATCTGTGCCTTGTAGAGCAGCAGCAGTTGCTCTGGTGTATACAACTTCCTACAGCGGAACAAAACTCCAAGCTTCTGGGATGACGTTTTAGCAATACTCACAACGTGGTCGTGCCAGGATATGTTATCGTTGATGTTGATTCCCAAAAGCTTGACGAAAGGTGATTCGACTATGGGGTGACCCTCCATTTGCACGGTTGGTAAGTCATCGTGAGACTTCTTTGTAAGTGTTGTTGCCTGAGTTTTTTGTACGTTGAACTGTACTTTATTTGCTAATCCCCACTCGACAATCGTTTTGATATCTGCGTTGATCTGTGAGGCATGCTGCTGTCGCCGACGTACCATCTCCTGGGATGATAGTGGCTTGCCTGGTTCCATGCACGACACTAATGTACTGTCATCTGCGAAGCTGTAGATTAGATTGGATGTTATTTCCAGCAGCTCGTTGATGTACAGCAGAAACAGTGTAGGGGATAGGACAGATCCCTGAGGAACACCGGCGTTTATTGAAAATACGTCTGATGAACAGCACTCGACTACAACAAACAGAGATCGGTCGTTCAAAAAGCTATTCAGCCACTGACGCAGGCCAGGTGGTAGTCCATAAGCAGCAAGCTTGACCAGAAGTCCGTCATGCCATACTCTGTCAAAAGCTTTCGATATATCAAGTGCAACAACACGGGATTCGCCATGATTGTTTATTGCTCTGTTCCACAAGTGAGTGACGTAGGCAAGGAGGTCACCTGTAGACCTGTGCTTACGGAAGCCATACTGGCGATCATTTATGATGTTATTGTTGTCCAGGTATTTCAGGAGCTGTGTGTTAATGACAGTCTCCATAACCTTAGACATGATGCTGAGAAGAGCCACAGGTCTATAATTGGGGGATCAGTTTTCTTGCCTTTCTTAGGGATGGGTTGTACGCAGCCAATCTTCCACGAAGCGGGAATCACGCCTCGTTGATACGAAAGTTTGAAGAGCTTGCAAAGAATAGGTGCAAGCTCAACGTTATTTCATATCCTCTCGTCTCTTGCTATCCTTGTCTATTTCATATTTCTCACGGCTCTTGTTACACTTGTCAGGCTGTACTAATTGAGATATTTTGCACATACCCACGAATAACTAAGGATTATTATTTTCGGACGAGTATTAAGCGTGTTTGTTTTTTGTCTTTTGATCATTTTTCTACCACTCTTGACACAGTTTCAGAAAACCCTTATTTTTAAGGATTATAAAGTAAAATTGGTATCGTCGAATGTGTAGTTTTACGGCAAGTATGCCGTTGAACCTTAATTTCTCACAGACCTAAAAGAGGTGTTGGATGTCTCCCTAATCTACATGTATCAAATAGTCACTATAGTATGGTTTATTTTCAGGTTGGACTGGCAATGGGCTCACTCTGCATAATCAATGGAGCTGCATATCTTGTAGATTCTGTGCTGTCAGTAATATTCTTGATAAAAACCAAGATGCAGTGAAGATCTTAACTGAATAATTAATTGTAGACATTTTAACTATTTATTTTCTATTTTACCAGATGATGGAGTTTCGCGTTCATTGATATTTGTACCTCTTTAAACTATTTGTGATGATTCTATATGCAGTATAAGTGAACATTAATTAAGGTAAATGAGCATCCATCAGTTTAAATGTAAATTTGGAATTTGTTGGATATATGCCATAGATTATTCAAGATCTACACAAACTTATATTGCAAGCAAGATGTACAAATGATATACTTTGGCATCATTTTGTGGTAACTGGATTTTAAGTGCAATGTAACTCTGTGGTGCAATGCATGTTTCACAAACACACAACACACATGATGTACAAATGTTGTGGACATAACTCCATCAAAATTCATTCAATAATTATTTAACTCATCTCATGACAAACTTCAGGAGATCGTCATACTTCACTGCTTTCATTATCACGATTTTTATTATATCATAAGCCTATTAGTTTACGGACCAGTTTCACCACCTACTGATAAGTGTCAAATAGTTTATCTATATATTTCGCCTTTGTCACTTGATATGAGCTATAAAGTGACAAATCTATCTGACACTCATCAGAAGGTGGTGAAACTGACACTAAATATTGTAAATTAATGTGCAACATACATATTTTACGGAAGGTTATTTGCAATAAACAGGAAGCAGTAAACCATAATACGTTTTGTTAAATGATAGTTATATATAGTTTTAAACATACAACAGGCAATCGATGTCATTTAGAGATGCCACAAGTATAATACATAGTCGAAAACATTCGTTTCCAACTATGCTGATTCATTACACTTTTATGCTTTCTTTTTTGATATCTGTCTACTGTCCCATTCATGTTCTCATTCGTCGTTCTTATTTCACTGTATATGAGACAGTCCTCGTCCTCGAATCAGATAATGTTGAAATAGCTAACCGAAGCAGCATAACGCAGAAAAAAATACATAGGTACTTATTCTAAAAGTAAAGTAAAATATCTAAATCTCATCTCAACTACATGTTTAATGTAGACTCCAATTGAAGATGCGACTAACCTTCCCGAGTAATGAAGTAAACTCCACATTTTTTGACACAGGCATTTGAAATCGTCAACAAATTTATAATATTTCAGTTTTATTATTTTATGTGGAAGGCATCATGTAGAAAATTTTGTGAATCTGACTAATATAATTAGTATTCTAATATAAAGCAACTTGAAGATCGATACCTGATTTTTTCGAATTGTTTTGGTTAAGCCGAGGATTACTACAATAAGTAAAAGAGAACACAATGTAACTGTGTCAAAAAATGTATGAAAGGGGATTTTCCAAGAAGAGTACAAATATTTTAACTATACAGATATCTACTTTTAAACTGTTTTTTACATACGATAGTTGAATTTAGTTTAAGCTGATTTTTAAACTATGCCACTAGTGTAGACGAAACAGATATGATGAGTATATACCGTACACCGTACCTCAAATATAATATTTTTGTCATAATACTTTTTTTTACTTTAATTTATACCATTTGCATGGAGATGCAATGACAGCCTATCTTTCCCCCGTTTGTTTTGGCTTCTGTCTTTACCCCGCACCTGAAAACATGTTTTTTTTAATTTTCAGCAGTTCACGCCAACATAACAATTTTATTATAAACTAATTACTGTATTAACGGCCCCACAGACATCATTCTTTTTAATCAGGTTTGCACGACGTGCCAACCGATCACACTCATTTCGGTCCGTGTGTGCCGAAAAACCGTCGTGTTGACCGTCGTTCCAAAAAATCTGTCCGAGCTTGATTTTACTCGTCGGTTTCGAACGCCATCGTGCAACTCGGTACATGTGTGGCCGTTCATCGTGCAATCATGACGGGATTTTGCAGTGTCGTTCTGGTTGCCTTCGAGTAAGCGTATCTAGGGTTAGCGACACCTATCAAAAATGTGCTGTCAGACGTTCATGGGGGGAAATACTTTGTCTCATCCAAGTATCCTTTTTTTATTAGAGGTGCTACTGAATTAAGTAATTCTAAGTACGTTTCTTCATCCATCCTCAAATAATCGTACCAATCTCCTGGTTCCAGACGCAATTCTTCTAATAGATTTATATGGGAGAATTGGCCTCTTTTTAAAAGCCACTGTTTCACCCATTTAGAACGTTTTTTTTTGCTGTATTTCCATTTAATAGCTAAAGCCGCCGCCAATGCTAAAGTATTGTCCATGTTACCGGACAAAAATTTGCGAGAAACTGAAAGAAAACCGAACAGTGTGTGGAGGTATCGTTCCATCGGTTTAACCGATATCGGTTGGCACGTCGTGCAAACCTGATGAAAAAGAACGATGTCTGTGGGGCCCTTTAGGTAGTAACACTAAGAGCCCGTCCGTAGTAAAACTGGCCCTGTATACTATTGTCTAAGATTGTCTGCAAAAGTGCATACAGACATACTGTACAAAGTTTAGCTTCCTGAGATAATAAATAAATAGTAATTTGGCGACCAAGTGTTCATGATTGGCAGTCAAACGTTACAGGTGGGGGATCAAGTTTAGTGTCGTACATTTCATGGACGGCCCCTAATAAGCGTGTCAACATAGTTGCGAGACAGTCCATCTTTTTTCGAATGTCTTGTAACAATAAGGATTGTATTCTAATATTTGTTTTGTACCTGTAGATTTATATAATAAACGATTTATAAGTATCATTAATATTTTTGAAGATGCTTAGGTTTCTGCACTCTCCACAGTTGGATGCTTCAGGTAAACAGGCCATCCAAAGCAATAGGCCGATTCCTGTGATCGAGCTGGAATAAAAGACTGGAAGCGACTGCTTTTCTCTCAAAGGTTCTTGAAATGATAACCACTTGGACACTTAAAAATATTGAAAAGTTAAATGTCTTGAGGTTCCACATGCACCGTTTACAAGGCCATCCTCTACAACCAAGTTAATCGATATCATATACTTGATGCCAATTTTTAACGACAAAGCATATGTCAATTCTCCTGTTTCCATCATCTTTTTGGTCTTTAAAAATTTTAGTAGTATATTTTTTGCACCTTGATCCATCATGGTAGATCAGTGGGGGAATTCTATAACTCTAAGCGAAGCGATAGCGAAGCGATAGCGACATTCTTCCAACGCTTTCGCTCGTTTCGGTATTCCATAAATGTCTTCGTTCCGACTCGGACATAACGAATGCAGACGAACGGTATAAGCGATAGCGAAACATTTTGGATCTCGTTTGTCAAGCTTTGACCTCATTATTGCTGTGTGTCAAAGTGACAATTTGCTTAAATTTATGTGTGTACTTAATTAACAAGCAATGAATCGAAGAGAAAAAACTAATCCTTCGCAATGGTCGGCATTGCTGGATTTTGCAGAATCTCATCCAGAGATATTTAAGCCAACTCGTGATTGCTCGTGAGTCATCGAGCTCCATGCCGAAAGCGTAACGAAGCGTTAAACTTTAGTTATGGAATGCCGTCAAAAATCGTTTTCGTAATTGATTAGCTTCGTCTTCGCCTGCTTTCGTTACTATAGCGAAAGTTACAGAATCGATCCACTGATTACATCGGTAGCTATAGAAACATGCACTTCTCTAGACGCTTGTTCGATTTTAACATTGTTATACCTGTTTACAATCTCGTTTGCATAAAGCCTGATGACCAAATCTGATTCAGAAACTGTTCAATTTCTTATGAGTCTGATATCCTTTTCGGTCATTTTACCTATGGCCAAATTGTTAAGAGCTAAAATTCAATGCTTCCGATACCCAGTATAGTACTATATCAAACATCAAGTGCCCATGCAGGCAACCAATCCGAAAAAACAATGAGGCTCTGTCAAGAACCTATACTTATTCAATTTATTAGGAATTAGTAGGTATTAGATAATCTGGCACACAAATATGTTTCGTTAACTGTATCAGCTGCTGTAAAGAAGCTCGGATACCTATTCAGGGCCAGAAAGTCTTATCATCCAACTTTCTTACGATATACAAGGTGAGTCGGGAGGAGCACACCAAATAACTTTAGCAGTGAAAATAAGTTCTATAAATGCTAGCAATAAAATGCTGCAACCTTTATATATAAAAATATGTATCTTCGCAGATTAAAAATGCTAATAGATTTCAAAAAACAGTTTCTTTTTATGATGTATCCTTTCTCATGTGAAGTTCCAAAACATCTTCGCTTTCTGGATCTGGTTGAGAGAGCTCCCTGTACGATTCGTCGTCCACAAAGCAAATCTCATGGCCGTCTGGATCCGCCAAAATGATCACTCTTACATCGGCCTTTCCGGGAGTTGGCAAAGATATTAAGGGTGTAAGAATTGTTTGCTCCTTCTGCTCAATAAGCTCGCTTAGTGGTGGTTGCTCATCATGAAGGCAAGAAAACGCGATACGACCGTACGCTTTACCTCTTGTCACTGCTTCACCTGCAAAAATATGGTAGCGCTTAGGAGAATCAGCATAAAAGCTACGTCAAACGTGAGAATAAGTGAAGATGAACTCAATTGGAGAAGTTTCCAAAAAAATAAAATTTGGAAAATTCATTACTATCTGATAGTCTATTTCTTCACTTGAAGAACGTCGAAAAAGTCATCCGAATATTCCAAAAGACGGCGGAGTTATTCAATTTTATATTTGCGTAAAGCCACCGCGGAGGTGAAAATCTATATGACGTCAGATGTATAACTGTTCGCGGCAGCCACAGTTTGGTAGAGACTCCGCTATGCATACGCTGCGCTGTATAGTATGCGACATTTAGACTTGAGTGGAACGGCGAAGGTGTTTGTTGTAACGGGCAGACGCCAGTATATTTTTGAAGTTTGGAGAAAGGTTACGTTCGTGGTGATTCTTGTAATCTTCCTAAAGTGGATGACATGATTATGGACTTTTACTTCCTACACCGATAGGTGAGGGGAGTATTGTGATCGTGAAAATTTTCGATTTTGAGATAATACGCTTTTTGGGTGTTTTATGATGTCTACATAACGAAAATCCACACAACTCATTTCCGTCGGTCTGTCTGTACACGTTTTTCTAGCCACGTAATCTCAGTAACCGCTCCATGGATTGTTATGAAATTTGGCAGCGATATGCTGTGGGTTACTAGTAGGCAATGTTCTTATAAGTTTGAAAATCGGTGCATGGGCGGTGGAGTCATTAGCAAAAGACCAAAAATTTTAAATATTCCTCAAACTTCGTTTTTAGGCGTTTTAGACGTTCCTGATCATTTTCTACTTTTTTGGATGGGGGTGATATTGGGGTGGTTGGGGGGGTGGGTGGTTGTAACACTGAAAAATTATTGTATTCATAACAGGCCTGTGAAAGAAAGGCCTAGCGTCATAATACACTTTTTTAAGTGCATCCGAACATTACCTTGGCTATTACGGATCGTCGACTTAGAATTTTCTGATGTATACATGCGAGAGTATTGCTTCTGATCATTCTGTATGATGTAACTAGAAAACTATAGATTTATTTCAATTAAATTTTTACACAGTATTACTAAAAACATAAAACTCATTTTTTTGTATTCATAATAGGCTATCCATTGAAATATTTGTTTGGTGTTTTTATGGTGGTTTTTCTCGTCTGCTAGACATATTCTAATAATACGAGTACCAATAAACTGCAGTGTATCGTTTTGTCACCGTCGGCGTCGCCTACCCTACTGAAAACAAGGAATAACAACATGAACGAGGAGGCCGGCGGCGGCGCGGTGGCTTGCGGGAGCAGCATCCTCGACAGGGCATACACAGGCTTGCGTTGTGTCGTGTGACGTGTGACGTCACAGCGGCTTCGCGCGGAGGATACGGCAATTCAAACATTGAAGGAATATAACTTTTCTATTAATGGAGATAATTACAAAATGTTTTCGCCGTTTTTCTCTAACTCTTTAGGACCATCTGATTAACTAAAATTTGAAAAAATGGAAACTTCCTCATTGGTGCACGGCGATATCGGCTCTCCAGTATATTGGGAAAAATCACATCAAGTCATGACAACAGACTATAAGAAAGGTGTCTTATTTTGGCATAATGCATAGTACATAGTGATACAGTATTACGTCGTCCTTGCTAGTGCGTTTTAGCCCGATTGAGATGTTTTGAAGTACTCGTAAAAAAGTATGTAAGGATTACCAGACACAGGAACCAAGTGAATCATTATTGACCACCATAAGAGAGGTGACCAAAATTGCAAAATTGCTGCTATAGAATTATGGAAGGAAGATATCAAGTCTATGTCCTTCACGAAGAATATTATAAAATATCTAATTACTAGACCAGCGATTGCTCCGATCTGTGAGGTTGTGTCGTAAAACAGATAATAGTACTACCTAAAGATGATCCATAAGAAAAAATTGAACATAGTTCATAATTCAAAAAATTATCTTACCACTACAATATAGCTCCAATTTAGCTTCATTCTCTTTGAATCCAAGAAGTACTGAATTATCGGTTTGCTCGAATATTTGAAGTCCTAGGATGCCATTCCAGTACTCAATCGATTTAGGAAGATTTGAGCTGGCTAATGTCACCTTCTGTACTGGGTCTAAAAATATACAATGTGTTCCACCATCATGTCGACAAACTTTGAGGTATGAAAATATAATTAAAGTTATCGAGAAAAAATGCGAAACACACTTAAATGTTTATCAGGATGTTTCCTTTCCAACGACACGCAATTTGTTTATGTAGCACTAAAGTCATCGACGAAATAGGCTTTTTTATTACAACCAATTTTGAAATAAACAAGAATTTGGGATGCACATTGTCTTTACTGGTCTTCGGTACAGATTATTACTTGAATGTAATTTACATGAACAAATGTGATTATGTAGTATTTAAATTAATCAACGAAATTTTCAAAATGTCCGCCATTTTTATTTAGGCACGCTTGACTTCTGAAGCTAACGCTCTGGGTTACTCGACGCTAAGCTACGCTTCAGTCTGTTTTCTTTGATTTCCAAGTGATTCCAACATATCTCATTTCAATTAGTTGCCTTTCAGTCATTTGGCTGAATACTAAATAAATAATACTAAAAATAAAAATAATAAAATTTGTTCATGTAAATTGCATTTAAGTAATAATCTGTACCGAAGTCCAGTAAAGACAATATGCATATCAAATTCTCGTTTATTTCAAAATTAGTCGTAATAAAAAAGCCTATTTCGTCGATGATTTTAGGGCTACATAAACAAATTGCATGTCGTTAGACAGGAAACATCCTGATAAACATTAAACTGTGTTCATAAATAGGCACTAATATGGTTTTTTCCAAATTATTTGCAAGTAACCGAAAAAAGTGCATTACAAAATTTTTTTTAAGTTTGGTGGATTTTTTTAGCCTTAGAAATTGTCGGATATAATTTTTTTGCCTTAGTTGATATGCCCAATCATTCCCCTATAAAATGGATCCAAAAGCTTGTGAATCGCTTGATAAATAATCAAGATATGGCGTTACAACTGCGTAAACACATGGCGATGTGATACAGAAGACATAATACAAAAAGGCCTATTCTGTCGAAAATTTCAGTGTTACTTACACGAATTACATGTGATAAGACAGGAAACATCCTGCAAAATATTAAAATGTTTTAATAGATAGGCACTAATACGGCTTTTTTTCAAATTATTTGTAAGTAACCCAAATAAGTGCATTTCAAAAAAAATTTTTTTTAGTTTGGTGAATCTTTTAGCCTTAGAAATTGTCAGGTATTATCTTTTTTTGCTTTAGTTGATATGCCCAGTCATTCTCCTATAAAATGAGTCCAAAATGTCGTGATACAGAAATTGAAAATGTAATAAAAAATTAATTGAAAGGTTGACCCTTTTTTTCGCATTTTTTCTCGATAACTTTAATTGTATTTTCTTACATCAAAGTTTGTCGACATGACGATATATTTGATATATATGATGAACTCCGAGCTTCGGTGAACTATACCTCCATCATCAGGGCTGAATATTGGATCATCATAAACAACACGTCAGCATAAATCAAAATTGTACTTACAAAGTTTTTCGAGGGTGTTGCTTAGGTTAATAAGTTCGAAATGGATCATATGGTTAGACTTACACAAATGTTACTTAAAATATTACGAATTTTATTAGTCATCATCAAATCAGTTGTTACAGATACAAATAAAATAAAAACAAATTAGAATTCGAAGAGTATACTCCTCGCCTTAATATTTTTGCCACTTTCCGTCTAGATATAGTAGGTATAATCTTGTTTATCCTAACAAGTCGGCAAACGACTTAGGATTGCCTATACAGGGTGTCCCAAAAAGTAGTGTTAAGAGGAAGTCCAGAGATAGAGCACACCTAGAAGTATCTGAATCACACCCGCATATGTTATGCATTTTTTGTATTTTCCAAGTTATGATCTTTTTTTCTGAATTTTAGAGAATTCTCTACCTCCACAACTTAAAACTGTTCCAAAAGAAAAATTAACAGACTTTTCCAAATTCTCTTTTTTGCTAATTAATTTCCAAAAGTTTACTGTTTACACATAAAATAATCGGCTCGGTAACTTTGATGAAAGTAATAAAAATTTTAGTGTAAAGTGAAAATTTGACGATGTGATAGTTATGACTTAAATCTTCGACTCGCAATTAAAAATCCAAAGAGGTGATTTCATGATTTCTAAGCAGTGAAGAAATCTGATAATTTTCCACTTACAAAAAAACAAGTCGTACGTGTGAAAAAAATCCTAGTAAAGTGACACAGATGCTCATCTGTCGATATTCTGATCGCACTGAATATTTTTTATTGCAGCACTGACAATCATTCTGCTATTAGCGCCCTAAAATTAGTTATTGTTTCATTTAAAATCCTATCGCTAATTTCAAGAAATCTCCGCCTCTTGTCGTTGAAGCTCGATTGGAGCCAAAGTAGCCCCATTAAGTACTCCTTTTTCTTTAATGATTATGATAGCTGAGAGTCTGAAGAAGTTTTTAGACCTGCATAGAAATCATGAAATCACCTGTTTAGATTTTTAATTGCGAGTCGAAAGTTTAAGTCATAATTAACAGAACGTAAATTTCTCACTTTACACTATAGTTTTCATGACTTTCATCAGATTTACTAAGCCGATTCCTCTGTGTATAAACAGTACACTCTAGAAAATTAATTAGCAAAAAATAGAATTGGGAAAAGTCTTTTAATTTTCTTTTTTGAACAGTTTTAAGTTGTCCAGATAGAGAATTCTCTAAAATCTAGAAAAAAATTCATATCTCGGTAATTACAAAATATTGCATAACATATATGGGGGTGATTCAGATACTTCTCGGTGTGCCCTACCTCTGGACTTCCGCTTGACACTATTTTTTGGGACACCCTGTATAATATAGGTGTATATACATAGAGCTTAACAACCCTAACTACCTAAATGACCAAAAATAGGGTAGTAGGCAGTAGAAACTAAGTTTTGTTTGTAACAAACCTACATACACACTTGAAAAGAGCTTAATATCTTAGCTTTCGATTATTTATCTATGTTTTGCACAAAAAATTTTTTGAGCACCCATGTTAACCAAGGTACTATACTTGTATGCAATGTTGTTTCACCCAGCATATAAAGCACATCATATTTGATTAAATTACCTGAATCCGTAGGTTGGTCTTCATCAATTACTTGAAAGATATATCCACCAGGTGCTTCCAGTTTGTTTCCAGGCAGTATTGGCCAGTTTTCCTTTTGAGCTCTTTCAAGGGCTTCTTTACTCTTCACAGTAATACTGATAAAATCATTGCCTTTCTCATAGGAATGTATACCATAATTATATGTTAACTCTATGGCAAAATGGTTATCTTCTGGACCATACCCTACCATCGTTTTACTCCATCTACCCTTATAAGGTCTAAAATACGGCAAAACAACTCATACAGTGTCTTACTTGGTGCGACAAGGTAATACAGAATGGCTTCAATTAGGTATTTGTGTACAGTGCAGTAAAGTAGATAGTATTATATTACTAATAATATTGTATTTCTACACACACATTCTGGTCTGTAGCTAAGGCTGTTAGTCAGAACTTTTCCTATTCGTCAATACCGCCCTTGACCAGAGAGGACAAATCCACCGCTTCTGCTCCTAAAGAAAAAGCAGACATCTTGGGGAAGCTCTTCGCAGCCAATTCTACTGTAGACTTTCAAGGAAGTACTCCGACCACCACCATAAGCGTGAACTCGAGAATGGCAGAGGTCAAATTTCAACATCGAGATGTAAAAATCATCCTCCAAAAACTGAACACCAATAAAGCTATTGGTCCTGACCAAATTCCAGCCATTGGCCTTAAACGCTGTGCCGCTGAGCTTGCACCTATTCTTTGCAAACTCTTCAAACTTTCGTACCAACGAGGCGTGTTTCCTGCTTCGTGGAAGACTGGTTGCGTATAACCCATCCCTAAGAAAGGCAAAAAAACTGATCTCAACAATTATAGACCTGTGGCTCTTCTCAGCATCATGTCTAGGGTTTTGGAGACTGTCATTAACACACAGCTTCTGAAATACCTGGACAACAATAACATCATAAATGATCGCCAGTATGGCTTCCGTAAGCACAGGTCTACAGGCGACCTCCTTGCCTACGTCACTCACTTGTGGAACAGAGCAATAGACAATCATGGCGAATCCCATGTTGTTGCACTTGATATATCGAAAGCTTTCGACAGAGTATGGCATGACGGACTTCTGGCCAAGCTTGCTGCGTATGGACTACCACCTGGCCTGCGCCAGTGGCTGAATAGCTTTTTGAACGACCGATCTCTATTTGTTGTAGTCGAGGGCTGTTCATCAGACGTATTTCCAATAAACGCCGGTGTTCCTCAGGGATCTGTCCTATCTCCTACACTGTTTCTGCTGTACGTCAACGAGCTGCTGGAAATAACATCCAATCCAATCTACAGCTTCGCAGATGACAGTTCATTAGTGTCGTGCATGGAACCAGGCAAGCCACTATTATCCCAGGAGACGGTACGTCGGCGACAGCAGCATGCCTCACAGATCAACGCAGATATCAAAACAATTGTCGAGTGGGGATTAGCAAATAAAGTACAGTTCAACGTACAAAAAACTCAGGCAACAACACTTTCAAAGAAGTCTCACGATTGCTTACCAAACGTGGAAATGGAGGGTCACCCCATAGTCGAATCACCTTCTGTCAAGCTTTTGGGAATCAACATCAACAATAAGATGTCCTGGCACGACCACGTCGTCAGTATTGCTAAAACGGCATCCCAGAAGCTTGGAGTTTTGTTCCGCTGTAGGAAGTTGTATACAGCAGAGCAACTGCTGCTGCTGTACAAGGCACAGATCCGACTATCGCTGGAGTATTGCTCCCATGTGTGGGGATGCGCTCCGAAGCACTCTCTAAAGCTTCTGGACACTATCCAGAAAAGAGCGATTAGACTAATCGATACGCCAAACCTCACAAAGGACCTCCACAGCCAGGAACATCGAAGGAGGGTGGCTGACCTATCCCTGTTTTACAGATTCTATCACGGAAGATGTTCGATTGAGCTCTCTCAGATAATAACACCACAGGCCGTCCGAACCAGGAAGACTAGGGAAGCTCTGCGAGCTCATTCTTACCAGGTCGAGGTCCTTACTCCCCGAAATAGTCTCCTCCAGCATTCCTTCTTTTGGAGAACTTCGACGCTGTGGAATCAGCTGCCGGGAAATTTGTTTCCCAACGGCTACAACCTGCAGCGTTTCAAATCTAACGTGATCCGATACTTATCCTCTCGCAGCGCCTCTACAGCGCCGTAGGCTTTAAGCCTTTGCGGGAGGACGACCATAAAGAAAACACATTTAACCATTAAAATATGATATGAATGAAATTCAAACAAAAAAAAATAATCAATTTCTCTTTCAGTCTTATTCCATCAATCAGCATGTTAAAGATTAATAGCAACAACGCACGCACACGCACACACGCACAAAAATCAGAGAAGCTAAATCAACTATGCCCGTGTACTGTGTATAACTTGAACTCAAAATACAAATATTAAAATTTCTTTGAATGGTAGTTTCGAAGGTCAAATTGCTTATTCTAGACAAATGGTGCTGGAAATTTTTAATTAACCAGTAGTTTTGATCACCTCCTGGGGTCAAGAGGCAAAACTGTTATCTTTTTGCAAAACCATCATTATGTTGTATGATGTGGTTACTATTATATTCTAAGGCTCCATTTCTTCTATGCTGTGTCAAAAAAAATAAGTTTCTAGGTCTGCTAATGGTCAATACAACATAATTTTCATCTTCAAATATAAAATCGTTTCCTCTTTTTTCAACCACCTGTACCCCCCCCCCCCCAAATAACTCAAGCAAGCAATTATGCAAGGCACCGCTAATTTTTTCTTGCACAGGACAATGGATAGCTGTTATGAATACGACAATTTTTTTAGTTTCTCGACCCCTCATCCCCCAACCACCCCAATGTCACTGCCACCCCAGAAAAAGTAGAAAATGATCAGTAACCCCTAAAACGCCTAAAAATGAAATTTGAGGAATATCTGAAATGTTTCGTTTTTTGCTAATTACTCCGCCGCCTATGTACCGATTTCCAAGATTATAGGAGAATTACCTGCTACGACCCCACAGCAGATCGCTGCCCAAATATCACCACAATCCATGCAGCGGTTACTGAGGTTACGAGGCTAGAAGAACGCCAACAGGCAGACAGACCGACGAAAATGAGTGACGTACATTTCGTTATGTAGATGTCATAAGATGCCCAAAAAGCGTGTTATCTCAAAATCGAAAATGTGTGGGAAGTAAATGCTAGAAAATTGAATCTTGCGACGACTTTTTAATAATATCGTCCTCTATCCATCTATGTTAAACAAGATATAACATAGTACACAATTTAAAATTTTCGTAATGCTTAATAATGGGCCTATAGCACATTTTTGGTTTATTGGCTTAAACGAACCCTGATGCCATAAATAATTTTACAAAATTTTTCTAACGTATTTATAACCGAAAAAAAATTGCTCGAAATATTGAATTTTTTGAATCTATACACTTCCCGCCCAGGTCGTTTCGTCACCTGTAGGGAACCAATAAGAGCTCACTGGTACAAAACAATAGCATCCGCTCGTAGTCATCGGAGCACGAAAGGACGCTTCTCATTGGTTCCCTACAGAAAGGACGCTTCTCATTGGTTCCCTACAGGTGACGTCATCATCGGCTATTTCAAATTACAGTACAATTTTCTTTTTAGTGTTATTCTCATTTGGATCAAGTTTTCTGCTGACTTTTTACAGTAAACGGTCCTATGTATCATCAAAAATAATACCGCAGTAAATAAATCGATCAATTTGAGATCACGGTATAGGCCCATTGTTGTGATGTTAAAGAGCGCCCTCTACGAGAGCAAGATGAAGGGAAATTTATACCAAAATTATTACCGTTTAAATAGAAACTTCTTGGGCGTTCCCCCACCACTACAACATACAAGACAGAGACAACACGCTCAACACAAAAAAAGAAACTTGTCCTCTCTACATGATGGTAATATTTATGATATACCTTTATTTTTTTCTGTGAAAAAGTCTTTTTCTGATTGATTATAACAGTTGTGACCACTAGCGGCTACTATCGGAACTTGAAAATAATTCCCAGCAATTTCTCTTAGCCCATTTACCCAATGATATTTTTCGAAGTTTAATGATTAGTAGGCCACACGGTTCAAGCTACCATTACACAGCAGTCGTTCACAAGTGTTTATACAAGTATTAGCAAAAAAGAATTGGCAATTCCAAAAATCGATGAGACCTCTAGCGGCAAAAATCTACACTGACAAAGCAGGTACTCGAATTTCGGACGGCACACAATTAACATGCCATTAACCCTTTATATGTCGTTTATGTTTCTTCGTTCAGTCGTGTTTTCGAGTTTGTGCTTTGTTAATTGGTATATAGTGTGTTAGAATATTTCTTCGGACCATCTTCATACGCTGTTGTCAAGAATATGGCATCTACATCAGGCTTCAAATCAAGAAAGGCTAGCAAGTTTAATACAAACTGTAGTGTTTATAGTTGCCACACCAAAAAAGACTATGATAAAAGCATTCATTGCCACGTATTTCCTCCAAAAGCGTATCACAGCGTGCAGGATACCTGCTATCCTCCATATTTGTTTACAAACGCCAGCGCCCTCATCGGTAATTGGAATCGCCAATACAATCTGATATCCAGTTATAGGATGGCATCTATATTTCCAATCGTACCTAGTTGAGAAACTTCAATTCAATTTTGCTTGCCTAGCCCCCTATAGCGGCCACTTGCGGAACTTGAAAATAATTTCCATTGATTTCTCTCAGCCGATTTGCCCATTATATTAAATTTTTGCTCGAGGTTATTATAACCAATTGTTACCAAGATATTTCCTGTGTCCATTATTAGTAGGCCACCAAGTTAATATATTTATTTATATTCTGGATTCGCATGAAACCTTCAAAGTTGACTTGTTGCTAATAAGCATATCTTTATAGAATTTATATTTGACGATTGTGTTAAAATAAAATGGATGGTGTGTCATAATGAAATGTTACAGATTTAATATTGTCAAATTTCGTATAAAATAATTAATGTAAAAATATAGTCAAATAATAAAACCTTTTATAGGCACATCGGCATCTTAGGGTGACTCCCATTACAGGATGCTCTGTGGTGTACCTGAAAAAGATTAATAAATCCACTAAGCATGCTTGCCCCACAAACTTGACAAAATAGATGCATCAAGCATGATTTTTATGCTGCCCCAGTGGCAGTGGCGACAATGTGATCATGGAAGTATGTACAAGGCTGTTTGCCTGAGCACTGTTATGCCAGGGTACCTGTTATAACACTCAATACAGTAGATCCAACGATACAATAATCTCTCTCTCTCCCTTTGGTTTAGACCACTTGGTAATACACTCTTCTATTGAGCAGTGTAATGGGCACCAAAACAATGGTCCACAGAGCCTATAAGGTCGATGCAATGCTATTCAATGGTTTCTGACCAGCTGAGGGTATATCCAACAAGAAACAACAAAACATGCCAATCACAATCTCAGACTGGCCACGCAACAATCAATAATAATGAAGGTGCATGCTTACTCCGCAAGAGGGAGATAAATTCAAACACTTGGTTCACAGAAAAATCGGAAAAATGAAAGGTACCGGCTGGATTCGAACCAGCGTCTCCCCCGGCGAGAGATTCACACTCACCCAACAGCCGAATAGATCTCTCTGGATGACTGAAATGCATGGTTCGCAGAGAAATACGGAGGAGTGGTGGGGGTCGACGGATTCGATATCAAGTCGTCGACGCGGTATATCGGCTATGTCACGGGGAACCGTGGTATAGTTGGTAACGCGTCGGCCTAGAAAGCCGGAGACGCTGATTCGAATCCAGCCGGTACCCTTCATTTTTCCGATTTTTCTGTGAACCAAATGTTTGAATCAATAATAATTTTCAAACCTTGGCTCAAATCAGATTATCTTGATATAAATAACAATCGTTGAAAATAATAATAAAATCAAGTAATCAGTAACAAGTAGGCCTTGTAAGAAAAGTCACCCTTTCTTGTAGCTTGACACTGCACAAAAATAACACACCGTTTCTAAAGGCACCGAAACTCAAATGGCAGCAAATATTGAAAGCTGGTTTACTGAATAATAGTGGCTGTGTGATCATAACGTAAATAAACCACATTATCTCATAGTCAGGCGCTCAGCCTATCTAGCGTACAGCATACTCAACCATGAAGTGTCTTCTCAGCCTTTTATTAACATAACAGCGGTAACGTTTTCTCCACTTAGAAGAACTTGTGTGGAATTATTTTATGACTGTCGACTTGTAGAGATATATACATATAAGCAGATCTGAATATTATAAATGCTAGAAGATATACGAGGGTCTTACAGGTCTAATAATACACCAAACAGTTTACACCACACCTACAACAGTTAGGCCTGGACGAAAGGTTACACAAAATATTTCAAAAGTTTGTAATTCTGAAGACCTGTAATATTGTAAGATCCTTCCTAAACTCTGATAACAGTTCATGTGTTGACTTGGCACAGCCCATTAACATTTGTTGCTACCGCAGTCATGTGAGATCATCTCGGAAAATCAGGATAATATAATAATAATAACACGGCTTTATTCAATTTCAAATTAAAAAAAAAAACAATCTACAGCAACTATAATACTGATGGCGAAGTCTAGCATGACTATTCTACTCAACCATCAGTGCTTCGCCAAAGGAAATATAACAAAAACAAACATTCTATATAGGCGCCCTAAAAAAACTGAAAAAAAGCTTTTATTTTAATCATTTAAACAGAAGAAAATAAAATGTTCCTTTAAAATGTTAACTATCAACTTATATCCTCATTATGCAAAATTTATATGATCATAAAAGCGTCATGCTGGATGACTAAGGGTCGTATAGGATTGAAGGAGGAACAAGTCTGCATAACTTACAAATAGTCTTTTTCACATCTGATGGCTATCTTCCTTTCTTCCCTAAAGACAAAGATGTTGCCCAGATGCGTCCAAGCACTCATCAGTGACGTTTCATCTATCGCAACTTCCATCAACCTGTGTCGATTTTCAGTCAGATCCTCTTTAAGTAGTAGTCTGGTGCCTTTCATATTTTTGGTATATACCTTATTTTTTTACTTCTGTGTCATCGGCATCGACTACTTTGGTCATTAGCCTCGTGTTCTGTGTAGGCTTTGTTACTGTTTCCCGGCGCCACTTAGGAACAGCACTGTTAATTAGAAGCCAACAGTGAATGCTCAGGTGGGGATTCTCGCTGAGCTTTTTTTTATGGATATTTATTTTTGGTTGAAAAAATCATAAATAAACTTCCGCCTCTAACCAGAATCGAACCCGGGACCTTCCGGTCACGAGCCCTCGACCCTAACCACTGGGCCAACCCACCCCCATATACCTTATTTGATTCTAAAATTTGTAAATTTGACTAGTACGCTTCTGGATTTTTGACCTCTTTTCCTTCCCACCCTATAACACTCTTCTACATCCTGGTCTTCCAATTTTACTTTGATATTATTATGAAACATATCTTTATATCTGTTCTGAGATCCTCATTATCCTTTTCCGGTAGATTAAAAATACGGATATTATTTTTCCAGTGTCCTGCTCATATTCGTCGAATTTACGCATGGGGTAATCAGTTTCAGATTTTAAAACTGCTACCTCAACTGTCAGCTCTTCAACAACTGGACTATTATGAATCTTCTTCTTCTTCGTATGACTAGGATTTCTCCTCTTTGTCTGCCTCTTATTCTGTCTCTGTTGTTGACGTTGTTGTTGACATCAAACTATCTTCCCATCTTTTCTTTGGCCATCCTGCTTGTCTTCGATTGTATGGTTTGTTATTTTTACATCTGTGAGCCAATCTGTTGGGTCTCATTCTATTTACATGTTCGTCCCATTCTTTCTTCTGTGTTTTTATCCATTTATTGACCCTGTTAATGTTGCATTGTTCTCGTATGTTTTCATTTGCTTGTCTGTCCCTGAGAGTTATTCCCATAATTGATCTTAGTGTTTTCATTTCTACGCTGTTGTACATTTGTTATGTTCCACAGAGTTAACATCTCTAGAGGGAGCCTAATTTGAATATTGGCCAGCCAACATCTATAGCGCTATTGCCAGTCTTCTTCGTCCGCTTCCAGTTTCTTCAAAATCTGGCAGTTTCCGCAGTTTGAACACAAAGTATTTAACTGGGTATTTAACTATACATTCCAATATACTTGCAGTGTAACTGATTTACGTGAAGATAATTTGTACTGATTTAATGAAATCTCAAAAATGGCAATTTCATTGCGGAATGTCGCAATAACTTCTAATAGGTATGTCATAAATCTAGCAACCTACAATCGGCGTGCCCTTAAGCTGTCATGTGGCTGTCATTGTAGTTGTGGTTATTGCGTGTGTCGAGATTTTTGTGGTTTTAGTGTATATTTGAATGACTTTGTGACTATTTGTGGTGTGAATTAAATTATTTATGAACAATATTGTCATAATTGCATGATGAGACAACATAAAAAGTGCATAGTTTGCTGTAATAGCGACGAATCGGTGAACACTTCTTATCATAGGTGAGTATAAGGTTTGTTTTAGTTTTCAGTAGCGTAATATATGGGGATAACTGGGAACAAAAGTAGCATCACTCCAGTTTGAGGAATAATAATGGTTGGTTAATGTATGTTATGTGCATCTGTGTAGCTTTCCTTCGAATATAGTGATGAGAAACAAGTGGCTTGATGGGTTACAGCTGAAAGCAGTAGACATAACTGATCATTCAGTAGTGTGCTCCCTGCATTTTCACATGAAGCTGATAAAAACTGGCAATTTTAATATAAAGTCGCACGCTACTGGTAATGCCCTCAAGCTGTCAAAATTTCCGTTACATGTTGGCTGGTCAGCGACCTGTGCATTTTGTTGTTTACACTCCCTCTATAGATGTTAACTCTGTGTTTTGTTCTCTTTGTGTTTGCTCGTGTTTCTGCCGCATATGTTAGAATTGATCGCATCGTTGTTTTATATACTTTAATCTTGCTTTCTGTATTACAAATAATTTGTTTTAATTTTTTCTCTAGCTTCAGCTTGTCCATTTTCTCCTCTATAGTTTTCGGTCACCTTGTCAGCGATACGTGTAAGAAAATCGTCTTCCTTCAGTAAGGAAGAAATGCTGCTGGCTACACAATTCTATTTTGTCCCTTATTTCGCGAGTGGTTACAATCTTGCTTTTTCACAGCTTCGCACAACCTCGCCAAGAATAGGGTCGTTCAGTGAAATTCCAATAACCATATTTATGAGCATTTTCATGAAGTATTACTTACATATAACATACAAAAAAAATTTCTACTTAATTGGATGAGGATTGAAAAAGTTACGCGCCTTCAAATATTAAAATATTTCATGCGCTCAAAATTCATCGTTGTGACGTCATTGGGTCTGTCGGCGAGCCCAGACCGGCTGGCGGCTGTACAGCGACAGCGCCTAGCATACGTTTATAATACGTTCAAGTGCTTTGGTTGACGCTATGTTTTGTTTGATCGGGTGGTTTTTTCTAACACATTCAAAAATCCAGATTCTTCTCAGTCATTTTATCGTTAGTCAAAACTCAAAATGAGTGACTGGGTATCCCGATATAAATATTCGGATTATTTTGTATAAGAAAAGCAATTCGCTTTTCTACAAGTTCCTTGTTGGATGATCCGAACTCGAACCACTGGTTAAGGAGTAACATTATTTTGGGATATGTTTTAATGGCATTTGTTTCTGCCTTCCCTTAGTGGCTGCCTTAGTATATTGCACTCAACATATTTTGATATAACTTTGGCCTTTATATTGACTTGGACTCACTTATCTGTCTTCCAACGTTCCCTCTCTCGTTGTCTTCAGTACATTCTAGTTCTACTTGCGAAACATTGGTGCTATAGTAGATTCGCTGCTTGGTGACGAACATCGAATTTTTTTGTGCTGGTACTAGGTTCATCTAAATCTCATTTTCGTTGTCTTAAGGAAAACATTCCGAGGATCTCTAGCGTGTAAGGCTTGTTGGTCTTTTTGACAAACAAAAATGTGCGAACTACTTCCGGTTTCATCTTGAGTTTTACATCTTTCATTAATTTGTAACACATGTAATTTTCAACATCTTCCTCAAATTTAAACAAAATATACAAGACTGAGATACACATTTGAAGTAGGGATATTTTGTAGGCTAAGTATCCACAATTTTCTACCCAAAATACAGAAATGTGAGACACAAAGAACTAGATAATATAATATAAAACAATTTTTTCTACATAATCAAAATACATATGAATTTTGGTTACATCAAAGGACTGAAAACAGCCTTTTACACGTCCCACATATCAATGAGAATTGATTTCTCCAATGCTTTTATAATTGTAGGTATATGATTAGTTCAGTATTTGGATTAAACAAATCTACTTGTATCTCTTACGTTTTAGTGTACCAGTACCAGCAAAATCTGCTAACAACTGACGTCAACATACCTTTAGAATGGAATTCACAAATGCGGATTCTTAATAATACAATTCACTTAGTTATAAAATACTTATATTAAAATGGTCCTCACAGAGTACTCGCTCGCAAATTCATTCCTACGCATAGCTCTCTCTGCCACAATTTCCTGAGTTTTATATTTCGTGGCAAACTAATAAAAAATTCATCAGGAGTGGTCACTGTCGTATTTTCACATTGGGGAACCATACAATATTTATAATTTTTCTTCATCTGTCCTCCTTCCATTATTATACTCAGTATCAACGAATTAAAATAGCTTGGTAAGTATTCAGTGTCGATGAAACAATTAAATAAATTATCCAATACAGCGTATGCAGTTCGCAAAGCTTGCATAGCAAGTAGGATGCGCTGCAGCGTTAGTATTTACCAAGCACCCCTTCAATGCGTGGCCAAGATACCGCGCCGCGCCGGTCGGAGAGGTGTAGTGACGTCACCGTCGCACACTCGCAAGTGCCGCGCGTTTTCAATTAGCAGCACTTTGATAATTACAATACGCCCTTTTAGAATATGCAATAAAAAAAATATGCTGAACGAGCCTATTCCAAAAGAACTAGGTAGGTATTTAATATCACGAATTCAACTACTTGAAGCAAGAGCTCTGCCAAAACGTGTTCACTAGTCGCCCGACATTATACATAGGTATGCATTTCTCACATCAGTTTCCCAACAGAAAGAATAAATGTGCCGTAGCCTCAAATAGTTCAAACCTTGTTAGGTACGATACTCTAGAATATACTCACATCATAAAAATATCAGCACGTTAAAACTGGCTCACTGAACGAAAACCTAGCAAAACCAGGGTTATTTGCTATTTTCCTTTCACTTTTGAATTTTGCTGTAGTTTTCTCATTTTTTTTGGAATGTGTGTAAGAAGGACGGTATGTACATAATGGATAAAAACTGTTACGTTGTTGTCATACACATTTGTCATAGACAAAACTCGTAGTAAGCTTAATTCACATGCATACGATTTCCGATTTGTATCGTATTCGTATTGATTTTATCCTATAATCAAAATACAGGGTGTTCTAAAGGTTGGGACTTTCCTCTTAAGAAGCAACGGCCCTTGAAACGGCAAAGCTAATGCACGGTGAATCAGCAGCAAAACAGTAAAAAAAATTTCAAGCAAGTACTCACCATTTGGTAGCTATGGAAGTTGTAAGTACGGTCCTGTCGCAGGCGCCTTACAGATAAAAGTACGACTAGCGATGTCTTCTTCAATTTGGACCACACGATATTGTCGAGGTCTTCCAGCGTGACCACACCACGATGTGGATTCAGATATCCCGTGTCTCTAGCTCTTTGCACAATCCAGACACGGACAAATCGACGAAGTGCAGGGTGAGTACGGTTAGGGAAACGATCGGCGTACACTCGCGAAGCCGCAGCGGTATTTTGGCCAAATCGTACATTAAAATCATGTTCACCAGTTCATTATTGTTATAAGCATTGGGTCAACGAACTGACATATTTCTGTTGAGCTTTGAGTTATGGTGAATAGTTTTGAACAGAATCGATAGCAACGTATTCAAAAGGCCTTACTTCAGGAGAAAAGCTTGGGAAAAATTTCTAGACCAATGTTCATTATCACGTTTCTCAATGATTTGAGCCACAAATTTAATCAGTGTGGCGATTCTGTAACTTTCGCTATAGTAACGAAAGCAGACGAAACCGAAGCTAATCATTTACGAAAACGATTTTTGACGGCATTCCATAACCAACGTTTAACGCTTCGTTACGCTTTCGGCATGGAGCTGGATGACTCACGAGCAATCACGAGTTGGCCTAAATATCTCTGCATGAGACTCTGCAAAATCCAGCACTGCCGACCATTGCCAAGGATTAGTTTTTTCTCTTCGATTCATTGCTGGTAATTAAGTATACAAATAAATTTAAGCGAATTGTGACTTTGACACACAGCAATAATAATGTCAAAACTTGTCAAACGAGATCCAAAATCTTTCGCTATCGCTTATAACGTTCGTCTGCGTTGGTCATATCCGAGTCGGAACGAAGACATTTATGGAATACCGAAACGAGCGAAAGCGTTGGAAGTATGTCGCTATCGCTTCACTTAGAGTTACAGAATCGTCACACAGATCCTAGAATTTTATAATGTTATTTCCATTTCGCGAAGGTGATTAAATCATCAATAATTCATTAGAAGTTCGGCCAGAGCAGCTAGATTGGATTACAGAGAAACCCCGAAAACCGCACAAATTGCGTTCATGAATTGCTATTCATAAAATCATATATGCTTATAAAGGGTTTTCCAATAAGAGGTGTTATTTTGATATTCAAAGAAAAATGGCACATTCTGAAATAAATGATCGGATGTTTATTTCATTGTAAAGAGGAAGGTTTGCCATTTGGAATGGAAAATAATATCAGCCAAATGGCCACCACGGCTACGCTTTTCATGAAATTGCCATCACCAAATCGCAAAGTAGTTGCTGTATGCCCTGAATAGCTTCACGAATTCCATCTTTGAGTTCTTGAATCGACGCTGGGCTGTTGGTGTAGACCTTATCTTCCACGTGGCCCCAAAGAAAAAAGTCGCAAGGTGTTAAATCACAAGATCTCGGTGGCCAATTGTGATCACCTCTTCGAGAGATAACAAGGTCCGGAAACTTTCCCTGTAAAAGAGCTACGTTGTCCAGATCAATATCATCCAATTCCAGCCATAAAAAATTATTAATCATCTCTCGATATAGCGCAATCCAGCCACCGTAACTGTTGCTCCAGCCTCATTTTCGAAAAAGTAAGGGCCAATGACCCCGCCTGACCATAAACCGCACCAAACAGTTACACGTTGAGGATGGAGAGGCTTTTCAACAACGATACTTGGGTTTTCCCGAGCCCCAGACGCGACAATTTTGCTTGTTGACGTAGCCAGCGAGGTGGAAATGGGCCTCGTCAGTCCAGATGATTTTTCGATGAAATTCCGGATCATTTTCATACATTTCAAGGATCCAATCAGCAAAGACACGACGTTGCTGATGGATGGCCGGCTTGAGTTCCTGTGTTAACTGAACTTTATAAGCCTTAAGACCCAAGTATTTATGCAAAATACGGTGTAATGACGTTTGTGGAATGCCCAATTCCAAAGAACGACGAGGAATGGACAAACCTGGGTTTTCTTCAACACTTTGGGCTACAGCAGCAATATTCTCTCACTTGTCCCAACAGCTCGAATTTTTCCACCAATTTATGTATTGCGGATCGACAAGGTGCTGCACGACGACCAAAAAGTGTTCTAGTTTTACGAACCGTCACTGACAAATTTTCAGCATTTTTATAGTGGATTTTGATAATTTCAATGCGTTGCGTTGAAGCGTGTATCGTTCCATTTTTCTTAATGGCGTCGGTTCTACTTGTCAAATGTCAAACAACTGCAGCGTCAAAACTGACGTCTACCGAAATAGCCAGCTATTCAAAATAACACCTCATTGGAAAACCCTTTGAAAAAGGGTAAACACTATTTTCTTTCTTTCCTCAATATTTTGCTGGAATTTGAGGAAGTTAGTTTCCGTACGTATTTCAATTATTGTATGTATTTCGATTTCTCAAGGCTACTGGATCAATAGCTATAATCTCATTCACCCACAATCATTAGGAAGAATTACTGAGAAAACCACAAAGTAAGTTCCATAAATGGTAGATAAAAAAGCCACTTAAACTTTCTTTTCAAACATCGTTCCTGATTTCCCCCAATTGAGTTTTACTTAATTACTACACAAAAAAGCTAGCGATAAAATGCTGCAACCTTTACATATAAACATAATATGTATTCAGATAAAACAGGCCAATAAATAAAAAAAAACACAGATATTTTTATGATGTATCCTTTTTCATGTGAAGTTCCAAAACATGTTCGCTTTCTGGATCTGGTTGAGAAAGCTCCCTGTACGATTCGTCGTCCACAAAGCAAATCTCATGGCCGTCTGGATCCGCCAAAATGATCACTCTCACATCAGCCTTTCCGGGAGTTGGTAAAGAAATTAAGGGCGTAAGAATTGTTTGCTCCTTCTGCTCAATAAGCTCGCTTAGTGGTGGTTGCTCATCGTGAAGGCAAGAGAACGCGATGCGACCGTACGCTTTACCTCTTGTCACTGCTTCGCCTGCAAAAATATGGTAGCGCTTAGGAGAATCCGCATAAAAGCTACGTCAAAGGACAAAATAAGTGAATACGCGACTTTGAAGGAAGAGCCTTTCCTGCCATTGTAGGATTGCAGGTCAAAATTGATTCGCTTTGTAAAGACGACGAAGAATTTACGCTTGAAATTACAAATTAATATTGCACAGCACCAGACATTTTTCTAAAACAAAGCTAAGGTGAAGCTATAGGGTGCCCCAATAGAAGTGATAGGTTTTCTAAAAGGGACATCTAGACAGCTGTCAAATGTAAAAACGCCATCCAGCTGTCAAAATTATCAAAATATCGAAGGTTTGACAATTCATCAAGGATCGTTTCGCCTTGTCGATCGTTTTTATTTTTATTAAAAAATACTACGTAAATTTCCGCTCAATTGTAAATACGCAACGCGCATTTTGTCGTAAACTCAGCCCCCATCATGGCTTCAGTGAGCAGGCAATTCGTCGCAACGTGGAAAAGTTTGAGCGTGAGTACACTCTACTGGACCTAAAGAAACCAACCCGAATGCGAACTGGTCGACGTGAAGAAAATATCGGCTCCGTAGCGGCCAGTGTTCACGTCGGCGTCGACCCAAATTTGTCGTACCAACACCGAGCCGCGGAAGTGGGCCTCTCCCAAGAGACAACTCGGCGAATTTTGCGTTTGGATTTGGTACTCCACTCATATAAGATTGTGCTGGCGCAACAATTGAAGCCGGACGACCATAGCCGACGCCGTGACGCAAATTGGGCGCTACAAATGTTGGACGAAGATCCTCATTTTGACCAAAAAATCATCTTCTCAGACGACGTTACTGGGCTATGAACAATCCACAAATGACCGAAGAAGTGTTCCAGTACCCGAAAAAATTGAATGTGTGGTGCGGATTGTGGCATGGCGGCATCATCGGTCCTTATTTCTTTCAAAATGAGGAAGGAGACATTGTTACAACCAATGGGCCACACTACCGAGCGATGTTGGAAGATTTTTTGTGGCCAGAGCTCGACAACATCGATATTACCGACATGTGGTTCCAACAGGATGGAGCCACGAGCCACACCAGCGATGCAACGCTCGAAGTTGTTCAACAGAACTTTGGCGACTGGATCATCACCAGACGGGCGTTCACTGATTGGCCACCGCGATCATGTGATTTGACACCTATCGATTATTTTCTGTGGAGGTACGTCAAATCATTGGTCTACTCCAACAAACCAGCCACTTTGGATGCCCTCGAAAACGATATTCGAGTAGCCATCAACGCCATAACGCCGTAAATGCCCGGAAATGTCATCCGAAATGGGACCGACTGCTTGAAGCACTGCCAGCGGGCCTGAGGCGAATATTTGAACGATGTCCTATTCCATACAATATAATGTCATGAATGTAGCTTCAAAATAAAGCCAAAACCAATTTGATGTCTCAAACCGTTGTTGTTTTATTTAATTTTTCTTTCCTATCGTTCTTATTGGGACACCCTATAATATTACCCTGCCTCTTGCCTGCTGCGACATCACCATTGCCTCCCCCCCCCCATCCCCCCAGAAAATTAACCCCAGAACCCCCCTTGAGTCTTCCGACCCAAGCAGCACCCACAGACATGTTGTCGAACATATCAACGGTTAGAACAGTCTCTTGATATATTACAGTCAAAGGAATTGTATAATACAAGGGATCTGTCCTATCCCCTACACTGTTTCTGCTGTACATCAACGAGCTGCTGGAAATAAAATCCAATCAAATCTGCAGCTTCGCAGATGACAGTACATTAGTGTCGTGAATGGAACCAGGCAAGCCACTATCATCCCAGGAGACGGAACATCGGCGACAGCAGCATGCCTCACAGATCAACGCTGATATCAAAACAATTGTCGAGTGGAGATTAGCAAATAAAGTACAGTTCAACGTACAAAAAACTCAGGCAACAACACTTACAAAGAAGTCTCACGATAGCTTACCAACCGTGGAAATGGAGGGTCACCCCACAGTCGAATCACCTTCCGTCAAGCTTTTGGGAATCAACATCAACAATAACATGTCCTGGCACGATCACGTCGTCAGTATTGCTAAAACGGCATCCCAGAAGCTTGGAGTTTTTTTCCGCTGTAGGAAGTTGTATACACCAGAGCAACTGCTGCTGTTCTACAAGGCACAGATCCGACCATCGCTGGAGTATTGCTCCCATTGTATGGGGATGCGCTCCGAAGCACCATCTAAAGCTTCTGGACACTATCCAGAAAAGAGCGATTAGACTAATCGATACGCCTAACCTCACAAAGGAGCTCCACAGCCTGGAACATCGAAGGAGGGTGGCTGACCTATTCCTGTTTTACAGATTCTATCACAGAAGATGTTCGAGTGAGCTCTCTCAGATAATAACACCACAGGCCGTCCGAACCAGGAAAACTAGAGAAGCTCTGCAAGCTCATCCTTACCAGGTCGAGGTCCTTACTCCCCGAACTAGTCTCCTCCAGCATTCCTTCTTTTGGAGAACTTCGACGCTGTGGAATCAGCTACCATGGAATTTGTTTCCCGACGGCTACAACCTGCAGCGTTTCAAATCTAACGTGAACCGATACTTATCCTCTCGCAGCGCTTCTACAGCGCCATAGGCTTTCAGCCTTTGCGGGAGGGCGACCATAAAAAAAATATGATTACTATGAAGTACCAAGTCTATGGCTAAGGCGAGGAGTGCTATAAAATATCTAGTTAACTAGATCAGTGATGACCCAAATTTGTGAGGTTGTATCACTAAAGGGATGATAGTACCATCTACAGATGATCGAAATGAAAAATATGAATGTAATTCATAATTCTAAAAGTTAGCTTACCACTACAATATAACTCCAATTTGGCTTCATTCTCTTTGAATCCAAGTAGTAGTGAATTATCGGTTTGCTCGAATATTTTAAGCCCTAGGATGCCATTCCAGTACTCAATCGATTTAGGAAGATTTGAGCTGGCCAATGTCACTTTCTGTACTGGGTCTAAAAATATATTATATTCGATATATAAAATAATAATAATAATAGCGAGAATAATAGTTAGTTTACTTGTAGCTTAAGTTATAACAGATAGTAAAATAAGTTGAGATATCGAGAATAAATTTTGGGATTCTGATCAAATGATGAAGGGAAATTACACCAGTCATAATAAATTCAGGTACAGCTAATGACAGTATTTTTTTGCTTTTTGAATCCTGACCGTCGGTACTAAATATTTAGTAAAACAATCTTGGGATACAGTCACTTGTTATATTTCCAAATTATAAAATCTTACTACGTTTCGACGCTTCTATTAGGCGTCATCTTCAGGTACTAAAACTAAAATAAAGTATCAGAATTGTCAAACAGATACAGAATGACTAACATTTACAAATTTTTTTTTTTTAAACAATTAAATATCGAGGGAGGAAGGTAAATATTGATAAGATGGAAGAAAGTATAGGCTATGTTCCATTTATTAAATTTGTATATATGCATGAAAGATTGCTTGTATCTGTCCTGAAATTCATGCTGTTAGAACTTTTTTTATATGTATCATCTCTAAGATGTTTCTTTTATACCAATCTTTCTCTTTGCATAAAGTTCTAACGTTGTTAAAATCGATGGTATGTTTATTTTCTATAGCATGTTTGCTGAGGGCGGTAGAATTCAGGTTTTTATTTTTAATATCATATTTGTGTTTATATATGCGTTTATTTAAATATTGTTTAGTTTGTCCTATGTATAAGTTGGGGCAATCTTTACAAGGTATTTCATAAACCAAATTGCTATGCATGTCTTTTTCTAATGCAGGTTTCAGCTTTGAAAATACTGCACGGGTTGTTGTCGTGGCAGTATGAGCAACATTTACGTTAAACTTATTGAAAATTTTTTTAATGTTTTCTGACAGTCCAGGAGTATAAGGCAGTGAAACTGACAGTGATGATGATGATGCTGAATGAATGAATGAATAAGGACCAGAGGCTATCCAGCACGGAATGTGGCTGGTGCATAGGCCACACGATGGGCCCTTTTGCGCCTCTATCCGCGCTAGTTCCTAAGACCTGCCCTTTTGGCAAAGGCAAGTACATTCTTAGGTCCAATCCGTTTTATATCTATTAGTTCCAAGGTTCTTGAGCCCAGCATAGTCTGCCTGTGATAACCCAGGGTTTCACAGCGACACAAGATGTGTACCGAGGATTCTTCCTCCTCACCACACCACGTGCATGTTGGGTCGTTGACCACCCTCATCGCGAACAAGTGACGCCTGAAGGTGTTGTGACCCGTTAGTAGGCCTACTAGCAATCTCAAGTTACTCCTATCCAGAGAGAGACAAAATCGTCCTATTCTCTCTGCAGGCCCTGCTAATAGTTCCCGAGCTTGACGGAGATGACCAGAGATGTTGTTCCATCTCAGAGAGTGTTGATTCTGGATCCACTCTCCAGTTGTTTTCCTAATCAAGTTTGCAGATAGTCCTAAGGCTGGTTCCGGGCCCACAAAACTGTTGCCGTATCCCATCCTGGCCAGATGATCTGCCATTTCGTTACCCTTTACCCCAGCGTGCCCAGGTACCCACATCAGTGATACCTTGTGTTTAGCTGAGATGTCGTCAAGAGCCCTCATGCACTCCAGGACCAGTCCCGACGTTATTTTCCAAGCACTCAGTGCTTTGATGGCTGCCTGACTGATGATGATGATGATGAAGTATGAAGTATAGTAATTTATTTGACTGAAAACCTTTCTTGAACCATGTTCAGTTCAGCTATGCTACTGGTCATTACCATCAATGTTTAATGAATGAAAACAAGGCTTTCATGTTCTGTTACAACTGTGTTATCCCTCACCCCATGCTGAACTGTTCAATTTACAATGGTCACACAGTAGAGCTACTTTGATTGAATGTCATGCATAAATATTGCTAGCCAATATTCAATAATTAGTGGATTTAAATTAATATACAATGCTCTTAAACATACAATGATGTTAACACATTTACCATATACATATAGTATAGTTCTGTGATACCTTGTATTCTGGCAAAAAAAAATGAAAGGTAAAACCTTACAGGTTGAATGAATTTCAAACAATTTGTAGAACTAAACTGGTACTGTATGTCAGACTGAGAAGAACCAGACCATCAAATTAACGTGCCACTGAAGTTTTAGAAAAGTTGTAAAAACCATCTTTATGACCAAAAAAAAGTAAGTTTTCTTTATAGCAAACATATATGTACACACTTGATGAAAACTTCATTTCTTAGCTTTCAACTTACTATCTATGTTTTGTACAAAATATTTTTTTAACACCCATATTTACCAAGCAATAAATTGTATGCAATGTTGTTTCACCCAGCATATAAAGCACATCATATATAATTAAATTACCTGAATCAGTAGGTTGGTCTTCATCAATTACTTGAAATATATATCCACCAGGTGCTTCCAGTTTGTTTTCAGGGAGTATTGGCCAGTTCTCCTTTTGAGCTCTTTCAAGGGCTTGTTTACTCTTCACAGTAATACTGATAAAATCATTGCCTTTCTCATAGGAATGTATACCATAGTTATATGTTAACTCTATGGCAAAATGGTTATCTTCTGGACCATACCCCACCATTGTTTTACTCCATCTACCCTTATAAGGTCTAAAATGTGGCAAAACAAATAAAATAATATCTTACTTATCATACAGGGTGTCCCAAAAAATAGTGTCAAGCTGAAGTCCAGAGATAGAGCACACCTAGAAGTATCTGAATCACCCCCATATATGTTATGCAATTTTTTGTAGTTTCCGAGTTATGAATTTTTTTCTAAATTTTAGAGAATTCTCTACCTCGGCAAGTTAAAACTGTTCCAAAAGAAAAATTAAACGACTTTTCCAAATTATCTTTTTTGGTAATTAATCTCCAAGAGTTTACTGTTCACGCATAAAATAATCGGCTTCGTAACTTTGATGAAAGTCATAAAAATTTTAGTGTACAGTGAAAAATTTACGATCTGATAATTATGACTTAAATCTTCGACTCGCAATTAAAAATCCAAAGAGGTGATTTCATGATTTCTAAGCAGGTCTAAAAACTTCTTCAGACACTCAGCTATCATAATCATAAAAAAAGGAGTACTTAATGGGGCTACTTTCGCTCCAATTGACCTTCGAGGACAAGAGGCGAAGATTTCTTGAAATTAGCGATGTGTTTTTTAATTCATCAATAACGCGTTAATAGCAGACTGATGGTCAGGATCACAATAATAAACGTTAAAAACGTTGCATAAATTAAACATTTATTAAAAGGATCCTATTTCTTGCTAAAAAACCACAAGGAGCGCATTCTTACCTGAGCGCAAACTAAAAGGGCTAACGCTAACGCAGTAAACGATGGCGATGTTAGAAATAGATAGCTATGATATTGTTTGTGATGTCTTTTCAAAATGTGTCATTGCATAAGTTTTTTTCGTTGTCTTTATTCAGTCGTCTGTCTGTCTTTGCGGCTTTAAAACGATACGCTTTAGTTTTGATTGGTGTTGTGTCCGTTGTCTGACTACTTGGCTATTCCTACGGACCTTGAGTGCACGACAACTGAATTTAAGGATGCTATTTTCTGCAAGATACTATGCAACAAATTGATAGGTCATGGTGGACCCACTGAATATGGCCGCCACGGTCACCTGACTTAAATCCGATAGAGTTTTGTGGTTGGGACTACTACAAAAAACTAGTTTATGCTAAAGAGTGTCGAAACATCAGCGAATTACGCAACAAATTAACAAAGGCTGAAGAAACAATAAAAAACAATCGAAGAGCTTTTGTTAATTTAAAAAACAATTTTTTTCGGAAGATGTAGATTATGCATCGAACAAGAAGGTAGACATTTTAAAAATTTCTTGTGAAATTTAATAAACTTAGTGAAGAAATTTGATAATTTCGTTTCATTTTACAATTTCCCACATACCAAAAAGAAGTCGTACATGTAAGAAAAAATCTTAGCAAAGTGACACAGATGGTCATCTATCGATATTCTGGTCGCACTGAACGTTTTTTATTGCGGCACTGACAATCATTCGGCTATTAGCGCCCTAAACTTAGTTATTGTTTCTTTTAAAATCCCATCGCTAATTTCAAGAAATCTCCACCTCTTGTTGTTGAAGGTCGATTAGAGACAAAGTAGCCCCATTAAGTACTCCTTTTTAATGATTATGATAGCTGAGAGTCTGAAGAAGTTTTTAGACCTGCAGAAATAATGAAATCACCTCTTTAGATTTTTAATTGCGAGTCGAAAATCTAAGTCATAATTTCACAGAACGTGAATTTTTCACTTTACACTATAATTTTCATGACTTTCATCAGATTTACTAAGCCGATTCCTTTATGTATGAACAGTAAACTCTTATAGATTAATTAGCAAAAAAGAGAATTTGGAAAAGTCTTTTAATTTTTGTTTTGGAACAGTTTTAAGTTGTCAAGGTAGAGAATTCTCTAAAATTTAGAAAAAAATTCGGAAACTACAAAAAATTGCATAACATATATGGGGGTGATTCAGATACTTCTAGGTGTGCTCTAATCTCTGGACTTCCACTTGACACTATTTTTTTAGACACCCTGTATAACAAGGTCATACAGAATGGCTTCAACTAGGTATTTGTGTTTTGTGTAAAGTGTATTAAAGTAGGTTAATTTCTACCCAACTTACATGTATATTCAACAAATAAAATTGGATTGAATAAAATTCAACCAAAAAAAGTATCAGTTAATTTCTCTTTCTGTCTTCTGTCTGTGACAATTGAACATAGAGGTAGTAAACAACTAATTATAATAGTTCAACATCTTTTCTTACGTTGTCATATTGACCACCAGATGGTCAATAATAATTAACTATCATCTTAATTGTATAGTATCCAGAAATATTCCATTCTACGTTAAAAATGATGGTACTTTGATGGTTCAGCAAAATCAATAGATATGTTGACCTCTATGGCGTTACTGCATATATATCTTCATCATAAACGCAAATTCTGAACTCTTACATAAATTTTGAGGAGATGGCAACATCGATATAATTTTCATTTGACTTATTTATGGTATAACCTTGACTGTCAAACATTTGTTTAGTTTGTGCGTCTTTTATGCTTGGTCAGTTAAATCGAAATCGCTATTTGTTGGTAACTGTAGCGACTAGTGAAGCTTTACACACAATACAGACTTGCTGTGCTATATTCGAGTGCAGTTTAAAAGTTTTTCAAGATGGGACTCATTAAGTATAGTGTTACAAACATGGGTTACATTGGAAGAATTTTCAAGTTAGTTGGCAATGTTTGGAGGCTAAAGTGTCAAAAGATGATGGCTTTAAGCACACCATGCTGAAGTGGTTTTTTACTACCTCTATGTTCAGTTGTTACTCTCTTCAAGTATAAAACTTTTTTAAGTTATTTCAAGAACCTTTACCTCCCCCCATCTTTAAATAACTCAAACATTTATTACCGGATGTTTTAAAAAAAGCTGATATGCTAACAAATTATGATAATTTATTTTTTAACCAGTTGAAAACAACCAGTTACCATTTTTACTCAGAGAAATAAATGCTAGGTAAAAATAGACTACAACTAATTCAAATACTTTCTAATATGGTTAGAATAATCTAATAAACAGAGCTGGTAGCAACACTAATGAAGATTAAGTTAGTCCCTAGCCTTATAATAGAAAGAAAAACTGTCTTAAATATTTCCAAATATTTTGGTACCTACCCATTACAAGTAGCTTCACAACCTTCTGCAAACTCTTCATGTCTTAGAACTTTCATGCCCAATACATTTCGATAAAATCGCATGGTTTCTTTTCTGTCAGGTATTTTGAATACATAATGCAGAGCTCTGCCAGTAAGCTGGGCCATTTTTGACCTAAAAAAATAGGATATCAAGTTGACAAGCAAAATTGAATTGACTTTTCTCTAGGTACAACTGGAAATATTATAGGTGCCTCCCTATCTGGATATCAGATTGTATTATTTTTTCCTCTGATATGATATCCTATTAATACTTATATAAACACTTGTGAACAACTGCTGTGTAATGATAGCTTGTACCTGTTAATATCAATGAATATATTTTCTTTATATTTGTATTTAATCTGGCATGAAACCTTCAAGGTTGACTGGTTGCTAATAAACATATCTCTAGAAACATACATCAGTTTTCAGACAGAAAATTCACAAATCTGCCGTGGCCTCAATACTTCAGTACCTTGTTGCTCTCTACAATATACGAATATACTCACGTCATAAAAATATCAGCACGTTAGAACTGCCTCACTAAATGAAAACTTAGGAAAACCAGGGTTATTTGCTCTTTTCCTTTCACTTTTGTATTTTGTTGTTTTGGCATTTTTGCCGAGTGCCGAAGCAACATAACCTATAACCCACAAAACTTTTCCGTGAATCATCAGGGCTGTTCCAATTTGCGGTTCTATCACCGTCCCAGAACTGTTTGCATCCTGTCCCGCCCATTTTGTGATTCTAGAATCGATGATTGGTTGTCACGCTGGCGAACGAACCAATCACCGTTTTTTGAACTATAAAATGGGCGGGGCATGATGAAAACAGTTCAGGGACGATGACAGAACCGTCATTTGGAACAGCCCTACTTCTTCATTAGAGATGGGCTCAACTCTAGCTGCGTTTCTATATATTCGATTATCAACCAATGTGATTATTTAATACACCGTTTTTAGGCTGAACCACACGCGGCCGTCTGCTGATTGCTGAACCTTACTTTAGAGGACAATCTTTAGAATGAAACTAGTAATATATTCTTATAGTATATACTTGGTGGCCGATGAGCTAGGAGCTAGGTCAAAAACCAATAGTTCATTTTTCGCGCAGACGAAAGTTAAAAAAGTTACAGGCACTACTTTAGTTTAAAAAAAAATATGTATTTTAATTGAAAAAGCCCAAAAAAAAGTATCCAACTTTGCCCCACAAAAACTTCAGTGAAAATCTTCCCACAATGATAGGTAATATGCTTTTTGGGCGTTTTTTGGTGTCTATACATACCTATTCAAGATCCTAGTTACTCATTTTCGTCGGTCTGTTGGTCTGTTAGCGTTTTTCTACCCTCGTAATCTCAGTGCTGTATATGGATTGCGGTGAAAATTTGGGTTGTGATATGCTGTGGGCCGTAGCAGGCAATGCTGCTATAATTTTGAAAATCGGTGCATGGGCGGCGCAGTCTCGACTCGACAGCTGTTTCTTCCTGTCGCGGGTTTCGCTCGCTGAGCCGTAAACATCAAAGACAATTATATAAGCAACAACCGTCGTGTGGACGGTTTGTAATAATAATAATATAATTTTATTTCCAACAGGTATTACCCAACTACAGGAAATTCATAGATTCAGTAAATACAAAAAACTTAGATTTTACAGGCTGATCATGTTTGAATTACCGCTACACTTTCTTCTACACCAGTTAGATATAAGGTCAAAAGTATCATCATATATGTCACACACACATACTGTGTTATAAATTGAACAAGCTATTAGGAGGTGTCTTTTCAGAAATATTTGTACGACCTAGGCTACAAATAGAATGTTAGGTGTTGTGGACTTCCTAATACCTAATCAGTTCAATGTCGATGGTAGTCGCTAAGTGCCTAAGTGCGATTTCATTTTTCGGGGTTCGCCCCTGGAGGACACACGGTGTATATGTATAACTACATCATATTTCGTTGTGACCATGAATGCAAAAATTTTCAACTGGAAATGCAAAATAATGTGTTAAATTACAGCCTCCTTTCTATTGAAACTGTAAAAGAATATAATGAAGAAGAACGAATTTATTGAACAAAAAACATATCATATTCATTAAACAAGTATTCTTGTGATGCATAATTTAGTGATTTGGTGCCCCTCAATCGTTGCTCTGCCTTGAGTGCAGCCCTGTTGTCACAAGTAGTAACAAAGCAAATATCAAAACTATTTATTCAATTTGTAGCTGAGTCACGCATGAAGCTCCCATGACAAACAAATAAATCGGTAATCATATTTCTATTTGAATAGATTACAAAAACAACTCATCTCTATAGCATAGCAACACAGACGTCACAGACCTTGCAGTCACCTTGCAGTTCCCTTGCAATTTTTTGTAAGGTTATGTTGTTTTTGACATAATTGACGTTTACTGATTCACGATAATGATTCCAAATTAGGATATTTTTTTTCATTTGTATTATAAGTGTGGGAGTGAATAGTGTAATTATTTATCAGAGAAGCCTGAATTAATTACTAACCATGGACGACCATTTAGGTGAGTCAACATTCGTAAAAAATTCAACCTACATAGGTATTTTTATTTTAGAAGGGATCTGTTTGTCTCTCAAATAAATCCATTATTTCCATCCCAGTTTTCACATGATACTAGGCCTTACTCAGGTCAAACCTGTCTTCAGTGTCTTCACACATTTTATTATAGTAACAAAGCAGTGGAGTGAACTTGGTTTGCATGCTGAGCTGATAGTGTGCAATTTTTTATTATGGGATTGTTTGCAAAAGTTAATCAAACACATAAATATTTAGAGAGGTCTATAGCACTGAATGCACATTTGATTTTCTGAGAATCTATCTTCTTCACACACAAACATTTCATTCTTTGTATCATCAAAATCAATAGGTATGCATTCTTTTTTGGCAAAAGTATATTATTTGTAAGGTACAGAAAATTCTCATTATTTACTAGAATATAGCAACAGGGCTTCAATTTCTACAAAACAGAATAGGCCAGCTATTTATTTACAAAGCAACAGCCCGTCTAGGACTGGTATAGGCCTTAAATATCAAAAAATTTTCATGTGTGAGAGATATATAGAGAACTGTCTAATATTTCACTATCAACAAAAGGATATGCCACATTTTCAGCCTACCAATCCCCGCCCTTATAACTGGAACTATAATTTTTTCAGGTTTTACTTGTGTCTATGCACTTCAAGAAGTGCTAGAATGCTGTTCAATTGGAATTTTATTATTTCTTAAACCTGGGAATATAAGATAAATTATTGTTTAAACTTTATCTGTTCTCAAACAGATAAATTATTATTTAAACTTTATCTGCTGTCAAACAAGTCATTCAAGTTTAAACATATATGTTAAAATTGACTATGTCTAGCCTTTCAGTATTTCCAAATATGGCATGCGCAGGTATTAAATCTTAACTATTTTATTTTGGATGCATCAAAGTAGATTTATACCAGTACTGTGTTGTGTTTGCCCCCTTTTATAAAAACAATGATTTGGTAGGCTAATTTGAAGCATGAAGATTGAGGGTCTCTAAATTTGGAGTCAGTGTCATTTATTTCCATTGGCTGATCATTTTCCACATGAAGTGGCCTATCAAGCTAGATGGCACAACCTTATTAGCAGCAAAGAAGTTGTTCAAAGTATATTGTCGTCAAGCACTTGCGAAAGCGTCTTTTGGCACGAATATAGTAGTTAACTGAGTAAAAGGGCACTCAAAGTCCAAAGGCAATGTTTTAGAGGACCGGTGGGCAAAAAGAGCTGCCGAGACCAAAATATTGGGGCCTGAGCCTCTTTGTGTCTTGTCCTCCAGAGCTATGTTGAGACTGTTGAAAGATGGTACCCACAAGGCCTTTAAGAGGGGCTGCGATGACACTTCTGGCTGCTCAAGTGTCAAGGAACTTCTTAGTTACCCTAGTGAGAAGGTGGCTAAACACTACATGTCCATGCTCAGGCAACACCGAATTGCGACTGGTGTTGTTACTGAACATTGTCAGCTAAATAAATAGCTCTACGATATGAGGTTGGGTGTTCAAAGTGCTGTGTTATTGGTAGACCCTCCTCCTTCCTCTACCTCAGAGTAACAACAAGGTAGTAAACAAACCACTATTCGGCATGGCATGCTCAAAGCCATCATCTTTTGACACTTCAGACCCAAACATTGCCAACTAACCTGAAAATTCTTCCAATGCAACCCATTTTACAAACACTGCTCTGCACTGTCCCATCTCGAAAAACTGTTAAACTACACTCGAATATAGCACAGCAGGTCCGTAAAGCTTCACTACAGTTACCAACAAATAGCGAATTCGATTTTACTGACCAAGCATAGAAGACGCACAAACAAAACAAACGTTTGACAGTCGGAGGTTACCGTAAACAAATCGCAGGAAAATTACATAGGCGTTGCCAACTCCTCAAAATTTATGTAAGACAGAATTTGCGTGCAGTATCGCAGTAGAGGTCAACATATCTATTGATTTTGCTGTAATCATTTCTGAACCATTAAAATACCGTCTTTTTTAACGTAGAATGGAATATTTCTGGATACTATACAATTAAGACGATAGTAAACAATTATGATTGCCGTATCTGGTGGTCGATATGACAACGTAAGAAAAGATGTTGGCCTATTAGAATTAGTTGTTTAATACCTCTATGTTCAGTTGTTATTCTGAGTCCTGTACAGACATAAATAGTAAATAGATGATAAATATATTAGGAATAGGAGGTAAAAGATATGTGCGTCAGGTTTTCTTGATGCAACATGAACAAAGTTTATCCAACGAATAGAAAAACATCTTTGTTTATATAATGGAAACAAGGGAATCAATACTTGACATTGGGTTCATCATAAATGACCATGTAATTATTATTTATAGTCACTACAAATTATAAATTGTTCTTGACTTATATGTGTTTATACATGGGAAAAGTGCATATTAGCAAATTTGCATGAACCTTGAATATGAATGCATTATATCTACCTAAAATATGTGTAACTGCAGCATTTGATTACATTTACTTGTTCGGTAGATTGTACGACAGTCTTGGTTAAATTTTGAACCAAAAAATTCCTAAAAAAATATAGTTTTTACACCCTACATGCTCTCAAATATTATGATTCGCATATAGTGGTATATTTCAAATTATATTTTGGATGCGTATATATCTCTTAACCTGATATCGAGATATTTGCATAAATTTCGGTTACACCAAAAAATATGAACATAAATTCACCTGTGATAAGTGATTCCTGACTTCTTCCTGCTGCTGTGGCTTTTACAACCGTAAGCTGCTTACCCTACCATTATGCACACCACAACATTTTACAATGATTGGTCTTAAAAACGCTAAATATCATAAAAAAAATACTACCGTACCAAATTATTTGTTTTCCTCCATAATTTTGACAGCTATTCATTTTCGGTCACCGCTAATTCATATAGCATCAATCGGGCGTGCGATATCCCCTCTCTTTTCTTATCTAAAATTTACCTTCTATCATTAACACCCAGTATATGATTCTACGACGCACACTCGACAGGTCCGAAATTTCCAGATGATTCCATCGGTGTTCCATGACGTTTATGCATCTAACCTAAATTTTTGACAGCAACGTTATATATAACAACAATAACAAACAAATCACTAACACTATACAGTATGTTACACCCTTCATAGTCGTTAGGTTTTCTCAGTCTTTCTGTAAATTTTCTAATTTTCTGTATGATTTTCCGTAGCTTTTTTCCCGTAAGAACCTTCTACGAAGTATTAGAAAACAAAAAAACGATGGATGAAATTGGTAAAGTCGTTCTCAAGCGATGGCGTGACCAAGGGAAAAAGGGATTCATTTTTGTACAATTATAGATTTTTTGAGCGCACGTTTTTTAAGCCAAGTCAGTTTGAGCTGAACTTTGGGAGCTTCACTGAGACATCCGAGAACACTCGACAACTTAAAAAAATTACACCAAAGCCTTAGGCACTTATCTCTTAAATATGCCAAACCAGGATCCTTAATTGTTATATACAAAGAAGCTGTGAATTTTGAAAGAAAAACGGCTGACTTTGGCCTATATTTTTTTAAATTTAAAGTACGTATAGTAATGCCAGCTTTTCACATATGAAAAAATAGTAGTGTAAACCTAATAGCAAAAAGTCAAAAAAGTTATTTAATTGATTTATAGGCACAAAATTACAGCATTATTGTTAGATGACTTTTTTACCATTTTTTTTTAATCAAGTATAAAGTTTAAATCTTCTTTGATATTCTGCCCATAAAGTTGCTGTATCTTTATGGTTTCTTGTAATACAGCATTACAAAAGAAATCTGCGCGGGATAAACAAATGCAATATTGTTCCAACTCTTTGATGAACCGTACTGAAATTTTGATGTCATATTCTGTACCAAGAGGGCCCACTTTTAGTGCAATATCAGAGTCAGATTCATTTTTGTCAATGTTATTGTAAAATTGCGTTTTATTAATTTCAGTTATTTTTTTGCAATTGTCTAAATAAATACATTTTTGAAAATCTAGAAACGGTAATTTTATAGCTCGAGGTATCTTCTGTAAGACACTTTGAGACAAAATTTGCCATTTCTACGCTTTATTTGTTTATAACTTTTTTGTCCTAAAAATCTCACGCAGCAAACAGTTAGGTTTTGTTCCTGTAGGTAAATATTATCTAAAAAACTTGTCAGATTGCTGGATAAATGGGTCCCACGAGAAAATCCTTTATTTCCCTAGAGTATTAGCGAAGTTTTGACACAGTATTACTACCCTGGTGAGGATGGAAAACACGTATGGCTTTTAGAAATCGTGAGTGGCGGCGCAGCAATAATGAAAAACTAAAAATATACAAACAACTAATATTTTAGGCGTTAGGGGTCATGTTCTAATTTTTTTGGGTGTGGGTGAAATTGGGCTGGCTCGAGGGTGGGTAAATCAGAATAAATGATGTTAGACCAAACAAGATATGTTAATATAATTATGTATGTACATACCCTTTATGTTTTCAAAATATAGTTATGTGAATAATACAATAAATTGTACGCAACATAGTCACAAACACAAAACTTAATTTCCATTTGTCACTTCTATTGTCACTTGCTCCAAAAATAGTCCCGGAAGAGGAGAGCGCCATTGTTTTTTTTAAGTGCGACAATTATAGCGACACTTTGAGGATGTTGACAATTGCTCCAAAATCTCGGCGACTTATTTTCCTTTTTGCTTCTATTGTGGGGCGCGTCTAATTATAAGAAGCCACTGTGTCGTCGGCGTTGCCAGATGGTACAGGATGTGAACACTAAAAAATCATTGGTGTATGTAGAATTCAGTGGACTGTATTTTTTTTTTTAAATAGAGAACCCATGCAAAGTCAAGGACACCTACCTTAGAATCGGTCTCGCTGATGCCCGTGCCTGCCTCTACTGGGGGCCCCCTGGTCTCGTTTAGCACTTATCTTCAAAACCGTTTTTCGGACGGAAAATGGTCGAACGAATTTTCTTGTATCACCGTATGAAGATCGAAGAAGTGGTCTTCCACGTTTCTAAGGAATCTACTCGAACTCGCTTTTTGTAACTTTTTCGTCGGTCAGATAAAAAACGTAACCGTTGTCTTGGAGGGTAAATGTGTAGCTTGGAATTTGCATGGTATATTAGGCAACACAAATAGCAAGCGAAGGATTTATAATGCAAATTGCACGTACAATTGGAAAAATATAAAATTTGATGGTGTATTAAAATATTAGAAATACATGAATCATTTCTATTGACTTCTTTTCAAATAGATTTTGTAATGTAAGTTTTTATTTAACAAAAACAAAAAAAATGCAAATAATAAAAAGCCTCATTCACTTATACTCCGTCGCTCGTGGTATTAAAGAAATCTCCTCCATACCGTCCATATTTATCTGGCAAATTTTCATTTTTGTCACTAGATGGTCAGAGCGTAGACTTCGAGTCAAATCTACACTTTTTCCAGTTGTACTTTCTAAAGCGTCATCATCATCATCATCATCATAGTCAGAATGTCTTAACAGACATGTTGTGAACTCGTAAAATGCATTAAGTCGGAGCTAGAGTATTGCCGACACGAATATTATCAACAGTTTTGAGAACTGTAGCTCGCCATCGTTCGCGATTCACTGTCAGTTCAGTGGCGCTCTTGATACTCATATCTAGCAACTGTTTCGTCGTATCCACCCAGCGTGTAGGGGAACGGCCACGGCGCCGCCCACTCGGGGCGTGACCCTGAACTACAAGTTTCTCCATATTATCGCTTCTGTGAATGTGTCCGAAGAATTCAAGCATTCTCGTCGACACAATGGAGGATAGTCTCTTTGGATTACCGAGCTTATCCAGTATGGAATCGTTAGTTCGATGGAATTCTCAGCATTCTCTTCCACGTCCACATTTTCAAAAGCATCTATTATGCGAGCTCGATCTGCCTTTTTAACAGTCCAAGTTTCCGAGGCATACAAAAATATGGAGAACACAAGAGACTGGACCAGTGACATTTTGGTAGTTTTAGTGATGTGGTCACACCATATTTTAGTAAGCTTTGTCATGGCTACCCGTGCCTGTTGAATGCGCCGTCGAATCTCATTCTCACAGCTACCTGAATTGTCGATCAAAGAACCGAGGTACACAAAACTTTGAACTACCTCACAACGGCCTATTGACTTTATTTCTCGATGATTGTCACGCTCTCTATGTATGATAATAACCTTGGTCTTGTTGTAGTTAAACCAAGACCATATGCTGCACTGTGTTGTTCTAAAACGTCCAATAGAGCTACTAGTTCTTCCTGAGAAGCAGCAATAAGGGTTGTATCGTAGCAAATCTTAAGTTAGATATTTTGCTTCTGCCAATAGCTACACCACCATTCCAGTTGTCCAATACCTGTCTCATCACGAATTCAGAGTAAATGTTAAATAACATCGGAGATAATACGCATCCCTGACGAACTCCTTTTCTGGTTGCTGTTTGACCAGACAGGTTACCATCAATTCTTACACGAGCTGAGCTAGACTCATAGAGTTGCTGTATGAGAAATACTAAGCTAGTGGTAAGGGACTCCCATAGAGATAAGGATTTCCCACTCAAACGCCTTAGAATAGTCCACAAAGCAGATAAAAACGGGAAAATAATGCTCTCTGGCTTTTTCAATAACCACAAAGGATGTTACAAAAATATCCATCGAATGAGCGCCGTTTAGGCGAGATTGTAGTTGTTTGAATGACTCCTGTAATTTGCAACCTATACGTAGATCCAACTCTCAAAGATGAATCGAAACGTCTGTCTGCAAGCAATATAGAAACTCCGATGTAAAATATTACCAGGGATCAGTAGTAGCTCCTTTGCTGTTTAGCTCGACATGCCAATTAGTGTGAAAAGTCTGGATAAATATGCTGACTTTGGGTGCTAGTCATTCAGTATGATATAAAACCTTCTGGTCTTAATAAACTCTTTGACCGTCTTTGCAAGCGAAGGATTCAGCCATATTCACAAAAAAAAAGTGACGCTTCCACTTCAGTATAAGACTAGCAAATAGACAGCTAAGAACCCATTTGGGCAACAACCTGTTCATGTATCATAAAACACCTAAATATCTCCAAACAAACTCAACACATGAAACAGCATGATTTAGAAGCTTCGAGGTACGCTATTCGGCATGCTTCGGCATACATTCTACAGTATTCAGCTCTATGAATTGTGCACTTTTTTGCTGAATTCTACGATGGAGCTTGACTAAACATATCTACACCAAAATGATCGATATCCAACTAAACCAAACAACTAGACTTCGGCTTACTGGCGACCATCAGTACTAAGCCATACCTATAGCTTCACACTCAGTTTCAGACCACCATCTCTTATAAGTGAGAGACATATGGAGATATTAATTGATAAGGTGATCCCAAAACGATTAGATCGGATGGTCATTCTAGATGACTAACGTAGAAGTCCAGAGTTCAAATAGTTAACGGTTCAGATTAGATCGGATGGTCATTCTAGATGACTAACTTAACAGTCCAGGGTTCAAATAGTTAACGGTTTATTTTGCCTCTTATTTTTCTGTACTTGTTCTTATCCCTTATTAAATATCTCCCTCGGAATATACAGGGTGTCCCTGAATTTAACTTTTTCTTACGAAAATATTAGGCCTCAGACAAATCCTTATTTTATTTAACTTATGCTTATGACTTTACGAAAAAATATCTTTGTTTATAAAATCAAAGGTACTACAAGATTTTAAATAAAATAAGGACTTGATTGGTGTAGGAAAAACTATTGAGTGCTATTTGAAAAAAAAAGTTGAGGGTGAGTTATAAGGGTTGAAGTACAAAAAAAATGTTTTGTGTATACATGATATGATACACCCCATACTACTTTCAAAAATTCTACTTAGTTTTCGTTTGAACTTTTTTTTTGTTACGAGAGTATTACGTGCGAAGGAAATTCAGGGACTATACTGTGGAATCACAGTACGGCAAAAGTGGCTTGGATTGGATGCGTTCATAAATGCAGTGACTTTTTTATTTTGCATGATTCAATATGCTGCTTATCAGAGTACTTGATTTCTTGTCGACTGTACAGTACAGTTCATCTAATTTATGCATACAAGAACAGAAAATTAATAATTTATAATAGAACTATGATGAATTTTTTTCAAAATCTACAGAGCCAGTTTCTATGTATGGACATTTTTGTGCGTAGCAAGTGCAAAAAGCACATCAATAAATTTTTTTAATAAAATAAAAAAACAAAGTTGGAAGGCCTGGGTTTCGATCCAAAGACCCTAAGGTCCGGACTCTCTAACCACTGGGCCATCCTTCGATTGAGGGGATCTTTTCAACGAAACATATTTGATTAGGTACTTACTTACTGGAATCTCTGTAATCTGACCTTAACTTCAAACATTCAAAAACATATTTATTTCGATCGTAGACTTCGTCTCGAGCTGCAAACATCATTCATCGACTATGTTGCAACAAATATACACTAGTTACCAGTTTAGCAGTACGTATTTTCGCGATTGGCTGAGAATCTAGAATCTAGTATCGGAGTAGGACGTCGTTGGTCAAAGAACCATCCTTACTGCCATGGTGACGTCACACGGGTTCGGGAGCCATCGGCGTGTTTTCGGTACTCGATTCAAAAATTGATATAACTTTTGAATTATTGCGAAAAAAAAAAGAAAAGAAAAACAGTTTTGTTATAAAACTTATATATCATCTTTCCATTTATGACAAAAAAATTTTTATTCAAAACCTCAATTCAGATACATTCTGAATTTTTCTATACATTTTAACACTACTTTGTTAAATCAATAAAAGAATACAGTAAATTTACTAAACAAATCATCCCATTTTACATGACCCATCGCCGTATTTGCCAATCGCCTGAATATAGACTAAGCGTTGTGCTAAATTTTGATTTGTTTAAGAATCCCGTTGATCTGACAACAACGCGTCGGCCAACGTTAGAGTTGTCACAGACGACTGGATTAAAAATATCCGGGACTCCCTATAGTCGACGCGATACGGGGCATTCTAAGCGAACGGGATCACGTGACGCGTGCCGGGTGTGTGATTTGTGCACGACGCTTGTTTTTTCGGTTTCAAATTTGCCGCCAAACAGAAAAATGGATAGGAGTCTCTATGGAAAGACCGAACCGGGGGCTCTGAACCCCTACCAGTGTTCCATAAAAAGGGGCACCCTACCTGGATGTAAGTGCTTTAGTAGTATTTTCTCCATAATCATTATTATTTTGCTAACTGAAAAATATTTGCATCGCATGCATCTACTTTCCATTTTTTGTGGATTAACCTATTAATAAGTTTGTTTGTCATCACAGCTATATGCTATATGGAATGCCACTTTTTCAATGTTATAGCTATCTTTATTTTTGTGATCATGTTATGCCCTTTGATGGACTTGCTGGAACATTATACAGGGTGTTAATTAAGTATGTTAACAAACTATAACCACGAATAGTACTTCGAAAAATAGAAAGAAAATGTCTTATGAACATGGGTCCGGAAATGCTTCCTAAGGGAGCTACGCTCCTTTGCATGGGGCACCCTGAAGACGGTTTTCCCTCGATATTCTCGAAACCATTCATAACAAAATTACGAAATTAGGTACGATGGGTAAACTTTTGACGCTGAATCTGATTCTGAATTCAGAATGTCATAATTTTAATCAGGGGCGTATCATACGGGAGGAGTTAGGGGTAAAAATAACCCCATTTTATAACTGGTAATTTTTTTTGACATTTTGATTTTAGAATACGGTATTTCAGAGATGTCTACGTAAAAATGGTCTCTTGGTACATCTCTATAGGACTAACCGTTTTCGAGAAAAATGAATTTATTTATTTACAATAGCCTGGATCGATTCAATAATTTGCATTTTTCTCGAAAACGGTTAGCCCTATCGAGATGTATCAAGAGACCATTTTTACGTAGAAATACTGTATTCTAAAATCAAAATGTCAAAAAAATTACCATTTAGAAAATGAGGTTATTTTTACCCCTAACTCCTCCCGTATGATACGCCTCTGATTAAAATTATAAAATTCTGAATTCAGAATCAGATTCAGCGTCAAAAGTTTACCGATCGTACCTAATTTCGTAATTTTGTTATGAATGGTTTCGAGAATATCGAGGAAAAACCGTCTTCAGGGTGCCCCATGCAAAGGAGCGTAGCTCCCTTAGGAAGCATTTCCGGACCCATGTTCATATGACATTTTCTTTCTATTTTTCGGAGTACTATTCGTGGTTAAAGTTTGTTAACATACTTAATTAACACCCTGTATATTTCCTTGTGTCACTTTTTTTATCAAATCGAAAACCTGACAGTTCTATGTGGAGTAATCATTGCATAAAAAATATGCCATGTAAATTCACTGAGGTTACGGAAAGAATCCGAAATCTTGATAGCTGCTGACTTTTAATGTTCATTTCTTGTGAGTTGATTTTATTTTTTTTAAGTCCTCATACATTGTGGTATTTAGAACGAAACTAAAATGGACTAATAAGTTCAGGGACCCCAAATTCGTGAAAAGCTAAATCTGAGTATTTGTTTATCTTTCTTGGTTATTTTTCGGCGCCACTGGAACAATTTTCAAAAAACCGTACACATTTTACATCCTAATTTCAATAATAAGAGTATATCGAAGTTTTATTATCAACTTGGTAATGTCCAGCAGAGGCAGCTTTGTTAAAGGATAACTATAGGTAAACTAGGTCTGTACCCCACAGTCAAATTTATATGTTACTAGAATGTTCAGATATTTCTAAAAGCAAAGTAAAAGCTGGTTATATGTTTTGTTTTTGACCTTTCCTCTGTAGTGACTGAATTAATTTTCGGTAAATGTTTTTTTTTTTGATAACTGAGCAGACCACGCAGGCAGAGCCTAAATACCAGAGTACCGCGGCTGCTGTGAAAGGGTTATGTTAGGGGAAGTTTGTTAACGCGAGATTTGAATGGGCCAATACCCGCAGGCCCAATAAATACCTACATCTTCTGGCAGTCCATTCCAAGCCTTGGACACCCTGGGAATAAATGTGCGGTTGTACCGCTCAGTTCTTGATGTATGAAGAACGACCGTCTTAGGATGAGATGCAGCGGTCGCACGGGTACATCTGATAGAAGCAGTGAGCGGCGGAACGATAGAGGATAGCTCAGAGGAGCAGATTCCGTTGGAATATCGGTAGAAGAGTGAGAGGTCACCAACAACATGCCGGTGAGAAAGTGACTGAAGGTGGCGCGTTAAGGCCGGATTTCCAATTAGTCGAATTGCCCTTCTCTGGACGGCTTCTAGTATAGACAGGGTAGTAGGGGCAGCAGCTCCCCAGACATGAGAGCAATACTCCAGGCAAGGTCTTATCAGGGCTTTATATGTATAGCGTGAGGAGGTTACATGGTGAGAAATACTTTCTGGCTCTAAATAGGTACCCAAGCTTTTTACCAGCAGCTGTTGCAATTGACGCGACGTGTTCGTGCCAGATCAGATTTTCTGTAATGTTGACTCCTAACAGCTTGAATGAGTGACTCCTTGGCAGAGCGTGGTTGTTCATGAGAACCTGGTGTTGGCTTGGGCACTTCTTGTTTGATAGCGTACAATACTGGGTCCTGGAGGCATTAAATTTAACCATATTCTTAAGCCCCCAAGCGGTAATGGTATCGAGATCCTTTGAAAGTGAAGCTGCCACTGCCAGTCTTCTGCGTTCCAGCTCGACCACAGAGATCGGTATATTGCTCATGATGTTTTCCTCAACCACAGTGATCACCTAAAATTCAATTTTTTATCGATACTCTTTGCATTGAGGTAAACATATGTATTATGCCACACATTTATTAACCCGTGCTATCAACAGTTTCTCTTTCTTCAAACTTTGTTTCACAAATCAAATGCTGGCCAATAATGTGAAAATTGGATATAATTTTATTTGTACATGTATAATCTACAGTCCACTATATTTTGGCCTGTGGTATATAGTTTAGTAAACACGATTTCTATTTTTTTTTTGATTTCGTATCAGTAGGAGGATATAACTATGAAAAAAGTCTAAAAATATATGACATAATTATTAATGTGCCCTAGTCGCTTCGCTCTCGTAAAATATTTTAGTACGCGTCTCCAATTGATGCTTTCCGGTCGTCCAAGTATAGAGTATCAGTGACGAAACCAAAATAGTAAATTTTACTGCCATAGTTAATCACCCGATCGTTTATTTAGCATTTTTTAACCCTCCTCCCCTTTGGCGATATGTAGAGAGATTTAAGACTACCCCCCTCCCCCATCCAACATCACGTGCATTTTTAGTACTACAAAGAATATTTCGAATATTGTCTTTAAATACAGCAGGGTATAAATAGTATAATGTTATTTTGGTGTGAAATTAAGGACCATGATAAAAATGTCTAAATTGAGAGGTTGCACGCTGTTTTTGATTGGCATACAAGTAAACACGTGAACAGATCTTAAACTTATGTCAGATTATTGAAAAAGCTAGAGAGCATTATTTTCCCGTTTTTCTCTGCTTTGTGGACTATTCTAAGGCGTTTGATAACGTAAAGTGGCCTAAACTGTGGGAAATCCTTATCTCCATGGGAGTCCCTTACCACTTAGTATTTCTCATACAGCAACTCTATGAGTCTAGCTCAGCTCGTATAAGAATTGGTGGTAACCTGTCTGGTCAAACAGCAACCAGAAAAGGAGTTCGTCAGGGATGCGTATTATCTCCGATATTATTTAACATCTACTCTGAATTTGTGATGAGACAGGTATTGGACAACTGGAATGGCGGTATAACTATTGGCGGGAGCAAAATATCTAACTTAGGACTTGCTGACGATACAACCCTCATTGCAGCTTCTCAGGAAAAACTGGTAGCTCTATTGAACGTTTTAGAACAACACAGTGCAGCACATGGTCTTGGTATTAACTACAACAAGACCAAAGTTATCGTAGATAGAGAGCATGACAATCATCGAGAAATAAAGTCAATAGGCCGTTGTAGGTAGTTCAAAGTTTTGTGTACCTCGGTTCTTTGATCGACAATTCAGATAACTGTGAGAATGAGATAATATCACTAAAGCTACCAAAATGCCACTGGTTCAGTCTATTGTGTTCTCCATATTTTTGTATGCCTCGGAAACTTGGACTGTTAAAAAGGCAGATCGATCTCGCATAGATGCTTTTGAAATGTGGACGTGGAGGAGAATGCTGAGAATTCCTTATACCGCCCATCGAACTAATGTCTCCATACTGGATGAGTTCGGTAATCCAAAGAGACTATCCTCCATTGTGTCGATGAGAATGCTTACATTCTTCGGACATATTCACAGAAGCGATAATATGGAGAAACTTGTAGTTCAGGGTCACGCCCCGAGTGAGCGGCGCCGTGGCCGTTCTCCTGCACGCTGGGTGGATACGACGAAACAGTTGCTAGATATGAGTATCAAGAGCGTAACTGAACTGACAGTAAATCGTGAGCGATGGCGAGCTACAGTTATCAAAACTATTTATAATATTCGTGTCGGCAATTCTCTAGGTCCGACTTAATGCATTTTGCGAGTTCACAACATGTCTTTAAGACATTGTGACTATGATGATGACAAGTAATAATAATGTGTTTGCTGAAAAAATAAATACACGTGATATCTTACTAGACCCCCCTCCCTCCTTGTGATATTTCGTGATTTTTGTCAACCCCCCCCTCTTTCAAGCCTCATGTAATTAATGGACGGCCCCTAAAGAAAACTAGGGGTACACTGAAGATAGACCATTTTAATAATTTGTTAATGTGTCATACGTAAAAAGGAGTTGCAGTCTTCCACAATATTCAACAACAAAAACAACTTTCGAATAATATAATGATACAAGTAATATCTGTTTTACCCATGTTGTTAGTACAGGGTCCCACTGATCGATTCTGCAAGTATATGTTTTTTTGATAAAATTAATTTTAAATGAATCTTGAGAAAGTATAGAATGAATTTCCTTTTAAAAATTAGACGCAATTACCTGTAATTGATTTTAGTGTAATTAATTCGATAATTTAACTGGAAGTTAATAATGCAAAAAAATAGAGAAAAAAATGGTCGCCAGGTCTCAGTCAGTCGCAGTCAGGACCTATGTTTTTATAAAATTTATAGAAAAGACAAAGCATTGCTTTAAGTGCTGCAAAATCCTTTATAATTTGGTCTGTATTTAAATTCGGATTCAATGGAAATTAATGCCAAATTATTGAGTCTTTTCTGGTTCATCGAGGATCTTGAGTAATTTTTAATAAGCTTTAGCTTTGAAAATGATCTTTCTCCACTTGCATTGCTTGATGTTGGAAGTGTTAAAAGGATTCTAAGAGCAATCGAAATATTGGGGAATGTATCAAATAAATCATTTTTAAATATCCATCTTTGAAATTATTTTCTAAATGTAGAGCATTTGAAAAGAAACGTTTCTTATTTAAAACATTTTCGTCTAATTTAAACAGTATGGTCGCTAGGGAGCACCGCGCGCTTATTGGACCACCCTGTATATTTGTCTGATGTGTTTTAGATCGAACTTTACTTGTTCACATTTTATGATGTATTTTCGCTGGCGATATTTACATACATTTTATTACCTGCCCACACTGCTCAATCTCAAAAATTCAACTATATTTTTGGTGCTTTGTTTACTGGATCTAAATATATCAGTATTCATAAAATCCTTTATTGCATATTCTCTAAAAAATCTATAACGCCAAAGAATTCCAGCAATAAATTTTACCTCATGCTTCTGTTCCAAGGCTGTTATCCATTTGCTATTTATCTATAATTCTGAATGTGTTACATAAATGTCATATTGTAAATAAATAAATGTTCATCTATTTAGTAAGTGTGCTGTGTGTGTGCTATTTACAATAGCCTGCATCGATTCAATAATTTGCATTTTTCTCGAAATGTAGCAAGAGACCATTTTTACGTAAAAATCTCTGAAATACCATATTTTAAAATCAAAATGTCAAAAAAATTACCATTTAGAAAATGGAGTTATTTTTACCCTTAACTCATCCCGCATGATACGCCTCTGATTAAAATGATGAAATTCTTCAGAATCAGATTCAGCGTTTACCCATCGTACCTAATTCCGTAATTTTGTTATGAATGGTTTCGAGAATATCGAGAGAAAACCGTCTTCAGGGTGCCCCATGCAAAGGAGCGTAGCTCCCTTAGGAAGCATTTCCGGACCCATGTTCATATGACATTTTCTTTCTATTTTTCGGAGTACAATTTGTGGTTAAAGTTTGTTAACATACCTAATTAACACCCTTACAACTCATATAGCTAGAATTTGCAATAAGGTACTTGCAGAAAAAAATATTATGTCATTTACGCGTTGCTTAGAGCCTAGTAAACATGACAGAAACACTTGTTTGGTTTTTTAGAATCGGCTGTGAGAGATATTCCAAAAATTATTTCAAATGCCGGAAAATGCCGCGCAAACAACCTCTGACGTCAATGATATCCTATAGTGATGGGATGTAAAGTATTGTCACGACGGCCTCTTTTTCTTCACCCAGGGAATCAAACTCGACGTAACTTTCACCGTTTTACTTCAGAACTTAATACAATATCTCTTAACCTTATCTCAACTAGATCTCAACTCAACTGACTCCTCCCACGCTACTCGTGGTGCCTTATATATACTTCATCGAACCATCTAGAGCATTCGATGACATTTCTAGAATCCATCCGTCATTCTCGAAAACTCTAGACGATTCGATGACGTTTACACTTCAAAAGATCTAACCTAGCACTTTGACTTTACATCATGTATGACAATCAATGACAACTAATACAAATACACGAATACCATAATATACAGTATGTTACAGTATTGATATTCGATATCGATAGCTAGTGCTAACCTAACATTTTGCCATTGATCATTATACCCACAAAACACAGTCACACACAAAAGCACAAAAGCCAAAAGAATAATAATTAGGCTCGATTACTAATTCATTTTGTAGGGATGGGCATGAATTAGATTCTATCTTTGGATTCATTCATAATGGGATGCGCCGAAATAAAATGATGGCTTCGATTAGTTGCGAATCTCGGTCACAAACAGGATGAACTGTGATACCTATCAGATATAAAAATGTAGTGCAACGGAAATGCTAGTGGGTTAATGCCTGCTTGAAATATGTTTAAGTATCAATAAATTGAGTCGCATTGTTAAATAATTCAGATCATCTCTAGTTTGCAGTTGAATCTCACTGTAGCAGTATCGATTGTCGATATCGATAAGATACCTGTGATGTCAGCCTTTGTTTTAAGTCACGTGGAAAAATTTGAATATATCCTTATTTTATTTTGCAAATATCTTTTTTTGGCCGTCAGTAAAATCATGTTTTTTGTTTCCTGCTGCTTCTTGATATGGTTTTCTTTACGCTATGTATACTCCCGATACGATTTCACGACCTCTGCAAGTACCCTATTGATGATTTAGAAATGCAATGTGATCCTTTTGAAACTACTGCTGGAAAAGGCATAGTGTATTTTATTAGATGTAGGATTCCAATTCATTGGGAAAGACGGAGATAATACTCGTTTAATTTTGTATGCGTTCCAATAAGCGGTCCTATAAATTAAGCAAATATGCCATGTTAAAGATATCCCCTAGATCACATGCTAAACTCCGTTTTTTATGACAAGACCTTTTGCGACGCGCGTAGCGTTTTGTGTGAATAGTGAAAAGTATTTTCTTCAACAGGTGGGCGGAAAGCCTCGCCGAAACTGAAAACCTACAAGAAAATTCCCATCTATGTTGCTGAATACCATCACGATGTTCTGCCTTTCATATACAGAAATATCGGTTCAAAACACCTCCCTTTGGAAGGATCCACTCTCATCCATTTGGACTCGCATCCAGATATGCTTATACCCGTAGAGATGCCTGCCGATACAGTCTACCAAAAAGATAACTTGATGGATGCCATCAGTATAGAGAACTGGATAATGCCTGGAGTTTACGCGGGCCATTTCAGCAATCTAGTTTGGGTAAAACCCCCTTGGTGCCACCAAATAGAAGATTCGTGCCAAACGTTCCACATCGGAAAAGATAAGAATGATGGCACAATTAGGGTAGATTGCAAAGAAAACTATTTTGTATCGGAATGCCTATACGTACAAAAACATCAGCTGGAAAATGTAAGGACTGTTAATTTGGACGTTGTAACTTTGGGAAGTAAGATAGAAGGGGGTGAAGACAAATTGAATGATTTAAGAAATGTGCTTACAAAGAATGGTAATTCACCGTTGATCCTTGATATAGATTTAGATTTTTTCAGTACAGGAAATCCATTCAAGGGGCTGTTCTCTGAGGCTAATTTATATGAGAGGCTCAAAGATATCTATAATTTTGTACCTCCAGCATCTAGAGATGATAACGTTATTTTGGAAATCTCAAAGGAACGTAAAGAACAAGTGAATTATTTAAAAAGCCTGTTCTTGCATCTGAATCAACACAAAAAGTTGCCTGAAGGCGTAGAAAAGTATCGTGATCTATACGAGAAAGTAGAGAAGTTGCGAGAAGTGATGTTGGCCCATTATAAAGAAGATGATATAGATTGGGAGTTAGTTCACGATTCTGGATGCACCTGTGACGATTCTGGACTCCCAGATCATATTTCTACGGAGGCAGAGTTAGAAACCATGTACACCTGTTTTAGAGATTTCCTACGGCTGCTACCAAAACATCCTGTAATCGTAACCATCTCTAGGTCGACGGATGATGACTACACGCCTTGCGAACAAGTGGAGGATATTCAAGAGAGAGTAATTGCGACTTTGAAAGATATCTTCGAGTGCGATGAACCGATTTTATCATATGGCGACGATACAGCTCAGTCCTGAATTATGTGACCGTATTGTCTATACAGGGTGTCCAGTTAGTGCGTAATTCTTCGATATCTCGCAAGGTATACCGGATAGAAGAACATGTCAAATACAAAAGTTATTTGGTTACTTAAGGCGCATATTCTAAAAATATTTTGAAATATACAGGGTGTTGCGGGAAAGTAGGATAGTGATCAACATATTTTTTTTATATGGAACTATACCGTTTTTTTAATTCTTCTAGTTTCCATCATAGATCTCTAATTAACCCTAAAATACTTTTGGGATCGGTTGCAACGTTGCCAAGTTGTAATTTATTTTCTATTAATTTCTGGATTTGCAAGGTTGCAAGTAATACGTCCAAATTGATATATTGCTTTAACTTTTCTCAATAATATTATACAGCGAGTTACCTGAATATTAAGTGGATACTATTTTGGATATTACCAGCAATTTTTGTCTACAGGGTGTTTTTGGCAGAATTTTAAATTACGGCAACTTGAAGGTCATTTTACTTTGTTTTTTTAAATGTAACACCCTGTATTTTTTATTTTAAATCGAAATATCTACGAATACCCTATCTCGCTTTGTGATATTTTTTTTTCGCGTTTGCGACGTTGTCAAGTTACAAATTATTTTTCTAAATTTTTAAATAAATATCCCCGATTTTAATTTATTTTAAATAGAATCTTGTACTTACTTTTATTGCAATGAATTGCACATGTCAAACTTAATAAAATCTCAAAATTTCCAAATTTTGTTTCTGTTAATTATTGAGATACGGCAACACCGCTTTTTCAGTAAACAGTAGCGGAACGCTTAAATATTTCCAAAACTGCCACAGCTAGAACGGTGAAATTCAATACTTGGGGGTTTTTGAACATACAGAATTCAAAAACGCTAACATCAGTGCTGTCAGATTTACCACTGTTACGTTGGACTTCATAAATAGGGCGTTCCGCTCAAAATTATGACGTAAAATTGGTAAATCTGACAACACTGGTGTTAGCGTTTTTGAATTCTGTATGTTCAAAAACCCCCAAGTATTTAATTTCACCTCTCCAGCTGTGGCAGTTTTGGAAATATTTAAGCGTTCCGGTACCATTTACTGAAAAAGCGGTGTTGCCGTATTTCAGTAATTAATAGGAACAAAATTTTGAAATTGTGAGATGTTACTAAATTCGACATGCGCAATTCATTGCAATAAAAATAAGTAGAGGATTCTATTTAAAATAAATTAAAATCGGGGATATTTGTTTGAAAATTTAGAAAAATAATTTATAACTTGGCCACGTCGCAAACGCGAAAAAAATATTACAAGGCGAGATAGGTTATTATTAGACATTTCGATTGAAAATAAAAAATACAGGGTGTTACATTTAAAAAAACAAAGTAAAATGACCTTCAAATTGCCGTAATTCAAAATACTGCCAAAAACACCGTGTAGATACAAATTACTGGTAACATCCAAAATAATATCCACTTGATATTCAAGTAACTCACTGTATAATATTATTGAGAAAAGTTGAAGGAATATATCAATTTGGACGTATTACTCGCGGCCTTGCAAATCCGGAAATTAATAGAAAATAAATTATAACTTGGCAACGTCGCAACCGATCCCAAAAATATTTCAGAGTTGAATAGAGATCAATGATGGAAACTAGAAGAATTTAAAAAAAGTATAGTTCCATATAAAAAAATTAAATTGATTACTATCCTACTTTCCCGCAACACCCTGTATATTTCAAAATATTTTCAGAATGTGCGTCTTAAGTAACCAAATAACTTCTGTATTTGACATTTTCTTCTACCAGGTACACCTAGCGAGATATCGAAGAATTACGCACTAACTGGACACCCTGTATATGTATAAAGACTTATTGTACGAACATATATTTTTTCGATTTACTCTAGCCGAACACTGATGATACACCTCTAAAATGTTTAACTCAAACTCGACACAGTCATAACGTGTCGCTATCATATACTCGAAATTAAAAAATGTTAATTATATTTTTTTGTAGCTATCAATTCCTTAGAAGTAAGGTTAATTCAGTTGGACAGTTGATAGAAATGTATTTAGTATTTATTCCATTATTATTTCAGTATCAAATTGTATGCATCAGGACTCGTACGCATAGCACAGACATAATATAGGATAGGATGTATCGTATTTAGAATATTTAAGCAAGCAAATTGATGTCATTAAAAGAACTGAGTCAAACTACCTGTTGTTTTTCTATAGGCACACTATATCAAATCAGAGCTTGTATTCAAAAAAGTCATAGAAATATGAAACATAACATATAAATTTTCAAAATTCAAGAAATGTTCATTCAAGAAACATTAGTCGAGCAAATCTCATAACTTGTTTACAACACCTATACTACTCGGCGCCAGATGAAATCCAGAAATACACAACTAATAGCGATTTTTTCAGAGATAAAGCCACCCACCATACTTTATAAATAAAACTTCTAATGATCCCGAACTATAATGAAGTTATTTTTCTCGTTCGAGAACCACCATTAGAAATTTACTGCCGCTAAATTCGTTTCGTAAGTTTATTCGAATTTTGAAATATGACCTCGTTACGATACAGTGAGGCCTCAAATATTTGCGTCTTGCTACCGATTGAACAATAAATCAAATACTCATAATTTCGGCAAATATAACAACCGAGTAGTCCTGTCAAGAATATACTGGAAAAATAGTAACTAGGAGGACGCCATGAGATATTTTTCTAATGGTCAGTTGAACTGTTGATGATGTTACCCTTCCTTTTTAAGCTTCAATATTGCGAATGTGACACTGGACACCTAGCGGCAATAAATGACAATATGCAGTCTTATTATAGTCTAAGATCCAAATATAAGACAACCTTCACCGAACTGGTTAATGCATGAAAACCATTTTATATTAACGAGGGTTGCTCTATACCTCCGTCAATCCACCAGTACGCAGACAGCTGTTTCACGCTTATTAGCGATCATCAGTGCGCCACAGGTCGATTGACGGAAGTAGAGAGCATCAATTTTTCCACGTTTAATAAACATGTGAAAGATGTGCGAGTAGACAGAAGGAATTCTGCCGGTGCGCCATCTAGTACCCGAAGGTGACGGCAACCAAAGAGAGAGACGCTACTAGCAGCAGTAAACTCTCCTTGGTAGAACGACAAGGCTCGTTCGCTTTTTGCCACTAGAGGCACGGATTTTGACGCAAGCAACCCTCGTATATCGGCTTTACGCTGCTTGCGTCAAAATCCGTGCCTATAGTGGCAAAAAGCGAACGAGCCTTGTCGTTCCACCAAGGAGAGTTTACTGCTGCTAGTAGCGTCTCGCTCTTTGGTTTCCGTCACCTTCGGGTACTAGATGGCGCACCGGCAGAATTCCTTCTGTCTACTCGCACATTTTATATTAAATTTAATATGTTAAAAAACACATCGCGAGTGGGTTGGCTGAAAAATTTCAGTCCAGGATATGATTAATTAAATATTGAAAAATTAATTTTTCAAATCACATACCAATCGAAAGTACGAAGCCCATAGAATATGCAAACGTTAGGTTGGCTACGTTTTTCCCGTCCCAACTATACGGGAGGCAGGTATAAACAGGTACATCAATAATAGTAATTTGCACCGGTGTGGTTAATGCATGAAACTTATATTAAAATAAAGATAACTTTATTGCAAACACGTCGGTATAGGGTTGTCTGCAAAAAATCAGTCTGGAATTCCGGTTGTCGAATTTTAAAGATCAAAATATTGCTGCCAGTGAATACGTGCGCCAGAGAGGTCCGAGCGAACTATCCCGTGTATTAATAAAGGACGCAGCATAGCAGCTGCGTGTAGCTCGGCCATTGAATGAAAGAGAGTGCGCATGTCATGTGTCCGTGAAATTGAAAAGGATAGCGATATACTCGTATAAGATGAATCTTGTTTCTGCTGAATTCACGACGTGGTGTAGAAATAATTTTTTAATTGTGAATGCGCATAATAAACTGTATGTATGCAGTTTTGCGCAGGATCAGGTTCAAATCGAAAAATTAGCAATAATTTTTCTGTTCAGGTTAACGCTGACTCTATTGGTATGTCAAGTTCAGCAAAGTTTCTAGGTTTATATATCGATAGCGATATGAGCTGGAGAACGAACATCAACGAAATTAGTAAAAAGTTGAGTAAAAGTTATTATGCCCTGTTACAACTGAAAAGCTATTTTAATGTTGCCCAGCTAGTCATCATTTACTTCTCGATTGTATATCCGTATCTATCATACCATATAATAATCTGGGGAAGTTCCTCGTTAGCAAATAGAACCTTTATAGCGCAAAAAAGACTGATTCGACTAATTTTCAATTTGAATTTTGGGGAGTCGTGTAGATCTACATTTAAGGAATACAACATTCTCACCTTGTCATCAATTTATATATTTAAATCTATACTATTTGGATCATTATGAAAAAAATTCTTATTTGCATAGTTACCATACTAGGGGCAGCAACTCACTTAGATCAATTAACCACAATACCGCAATATACGAGAACAGTCCTTTTTATATGGGCCACAAACAATTCAGATCTCTACCTAGTTCCATTAGTTGTCTAAATGGGCCAAAATTTAAAAGTGCTTTGAAAGGCTTTCTGACAACTGGCGCTTTCTACTCCTTGCAAGAGTTTTACGATGCATGTAATGCATGAATATTAACTGTTTTTAACTTGTGTAATCTATTATGTGTTTTTATATATGTATGTCTAAATTTCTAGCAAATGTGAATTTACAATACAGATTCTAAATCTTGTGTATGCTGACGTATCCAATATCTGTATCAGATCTGATGGATAAATAAATGAATTGAATTGAATTGAATTTATTCCAGTCCATATTATGACCGTTCAAACTGTCTTTGGCAGAGAACCAAAACTATAGGCTAACATGCAATATCGAAGATTTGTTTCATAGGTAGCCTTGACATTTATTATCTATGACTAAGCTAATTTTGGAACGTATCGATATATTATTATCGATCCCTGGAATATGTTAAATATAAACTTGATTCATGCGTATCAAAATTGGTGTAATTTTGATTAGAAACATCTTTATTTTTGTTTAAGTGCGATTTTGAAATTTAACAATCATTTGCTATTATTTATATATCACCACTGACAACATGACCTTGATAAACCTTTTTGACAGGGTCATTGGCATGGGATTATTATCGTTAGGCTCCATTTTAGGATTCATAAATTTATCACGTTCCACTAGCATAACCATTTTGTAGTTGAAACTAAAAAATCTCATTATCTCGTTCACAGGACAAATAAATAAATATAACGTTTAGTCAAGCTTCATCACATAAACAAATAATCTGATACAATAATGCCATATACACCACAATAGATAAAACTTGAGTATGAGCTTTATGCAAAGCAACATAGTAAAACTTATATGTATACTATCACTCAGGGGTATTTATAAGAGGGCTGTTCCAAGTTACGGCTCTATTACCGTCCCGGAACTGTTTTCATCATGCCCCGCCCATTTTGTGATTCTAGAACCGATGATTGATTGGTACGCTGGCATTGAAGGACAAGTAAAGATTTTTGATTTTTTGCGGTTTAACCTCACGATCCGGGAATCGAAGATCTTCCATTTTCGTTGAACGAGACTAAAACTCAAAACATCGGCCGGATTTGTAATTAGGATACTCTAATTATCTAGGATACGAGGTTTCGTCCTCATCGAAGGTCAAATAAAGGTTTTAGATTTTTTGCGGGTGGACCTCAGGATCCGGGCATCGGAAATTTTCCATTTTCGTTGAACGAGACTAAAACTCATAACATCGGCCGGATTTATAATTGGAATACCCTAATTATCTAGGATACGAGGTTTCGTCCTCATCGAAGATCAAATAAAGATTTTTGATTTTTTGCGGGTGAACCTCAGAATGCGGGCATCGGAAATTTTCCATTTTCGTTGAACGAGACTAAAACTCAAAACATCGGCTGGATTTGTAATTAGGATACTCTAATTATCCAGGATACAAAGTTTTGTCCTCATTGAAGGTCAAATAAAGATTTTTGATTTTTTGCTGATGAACCTCAGGATCCGGGAATCGAAGATTTTCCATTTTTGTTGAACGAGACTAAAACTCAAAACATCGGTCGGATTTGTAATTAGGATACTCTAATTGTCTAGGATACGAGGTTTCGTCCTCATCGAAGGTCAAATAAAGGTTTTAGATTTTTTGCGGGTGAAACTCAGGATCCGCGTATCGGAAATTTTCCATTTTCGTTGAACGAGACTAAAACTCAAAACATCGGCCGGATTTGTAATTAGGATACTCTAATTATCCAGGATACAAAGTTTTGTCCTCATTGAAGGTCAAATAAATATTTTTGATTTTTTGCGGGTGAACCTCAGGATTCGGGAATCGAAGATTTTCCATTTTCGTTGAACGAGACTAAAACTCAAAACATCGGTCGGATTTGTAATTAGGATACTCTAGTTGTCTAGGATACGAGGTTTCGTCCTCATCGAAGCTCAAATAAAGGTTTCAGATTTTTTGCGGGTGAACCTCAGGATCCGGGCATCGGAAACTTTCCATTTTCGTTGAACGAGACTAAAACTCGAAACATCGGTCGAATTTGTAATTAGGATACTCCAATTGTCTAGGATACGAGGTTTCGTCCTCATCGAAGGTCAAATAACGGTTTTAGATTTTTTGCGGATGAACCTCAGGATCCGGGAATCGAAGATTTTTCATTTTCGTGGAACGAGACTAAAACTCAAAACATCAGCCGGATTCGTAATTAGGATACTCTAATTATCCAGGATACAATGTTTCGTCCTCACCGAAGGTCAAATAAAGGTTTTAGATTTTTTGCGGGTGAACCTCAGGATCCGGGCATCGGAAATTTTCCATTTTCGTTGAATGAGACTAAAACTCAAAACATCGGCCGGATTTGTAATTAGGATACTCTAATTATCTAGGATACGAGGTTTCGTCCTCATCGAAGGGCAAATAAAGGTTTTAGATTTTTTGTGGGTGAACCTCAGGATCCGGGCATCGGAAAATTTCCATTTTCGTTGAACGAGACTAAAACTCAAAACATCGGTCGGATTTGTAATTAGGATACTCTAATTATCTAGGATACGAGGTTTCGTCCTCATCGGAGGTCAAATAAAGGTTTTAGATTTTTTGCGGGTGAACCTCAGGATCCGGCATCGGAAATTTTCCATTTTCGTTGAACGAGACTAAAACTCAAAACATCGGCCGGATTTGTAATTAGGATACTCTAATTATCCAGGATACAAAGTTTTGTCCTCATTGAAGGTCAAATAGAGGTTTTTGATTTTTTGCGGGTGAACCTCAGGATCCGGGAATCGAAGATTTTCCATTTTCGTTGAACGAGACTAAAACTCAATACATCGGCCGGATTTTTAATTAGGATACTCTAATTATCTAGGATATGAGGTTTCGTCCTCATGGAAGGTCAAATAAAGGTTTTAGATTTTTTACGGGTGAACCTCAGGATCCGGGCATCGGATATATTCCATTTTCGTAGAACGAGACTAAAACTCAAAACATCGGCCGGATTTGTAATTGGGATACCCTAATTATCCAGGATACGAAGTTTTGTCCTCATTGAAGGTCAAATAAAGTCTTCTGATTTTTTGCGGGTGAACCTCAGGATCCGGGCATCGGAAATTTTCCATTTTCGTTGAACGAGACTAAAACTCAAAACATCGGCCGGATTTGTAATTAGGATATTCTATTTATCTAGGATACGACGTTTCGTCCTCATTGAAGGTCAAATAAAGGTTTTAGATTTTTTGCGGGTGAACCTCAGGATCCGGGAATCGAAGATTTTCCATTTTCGTTGAACGAGACTGAAAGTCAAAACATCGGCCGGATTTGTAATTAGGATACTCTAATTATCTAGGATACGAAGTTTCGTCCTCATTGAAGGTCAAATAAAGGTTTTAGATTTTTTGCGGGAGGACCTCAGGATCCGGGCATCGGAAATTTTCCATTTTCGTTGAACGAGACTAAAACTCAAAACATCGGCCGGATTTGTAATTAGGATACTCTAATTTTCTAGGATACGAGGTTTCGTCCTCATCGAAGGTCAAATAAAGATTTTTGATTTTTTGCGGGTGAAGCTCAGAATGCGGGCATCGGAAATTTTCCATTTTCGTTGAACGAGACTAAAACTCAAAACATCGGCCGGATTTGTAATTAGGATACTCTAGTTTTCTAGAATACGAGGTTTCGTCCTCATCGGGGGTCAAATAAAGATTTCAGATTTTTTGCGGGTGCACCCCAGCATCCGGGAATCGAAGATTTTCCATTTTCGTTAAACGAGACTAAAACTCAAAACATCGGCCGGATTTGTAATTAGGAAACTCTAATTATCTAGGATACGAGGTTTCATCCTCATCGAAGGTCAAATAAAGATTTTTGATTTTTTGCGGGTGAACCTCAGGATCCGGGAATCGAAGATTTTCCATTTTCGTTGAACGAGACTAAAACTCAGAACATCGGCCGGATTTGTAATTAGGAAACTCTATTTATCTAGGATACGAGGTTTCATCCTCATCGAAGGTCAAATAAAGATTTTTGATTTTTTGCGGGTGAACCTCAGGATCCGGGAATCGAAGATTTTCCATTTTCGTTGAACGAGACTAAAACTCAGAACATCGGCCGGATTTGTAATTAGGAAACTCTAATTATCTAGGATACGAGGTTTCATCCTCATCGAAGGTCAAATAAAGATTTTTGATTTTTTGCGGGTGAACTTCAGAATCCGGGCATCGGAAATTTTCCATTTTCGTTGAACGAGACTAAAACTCAAAACATCGGCCGGATTTGTAATTACGATACACTAACTATCCAGGATACGAAGTTTTGTCCTCATTGAAAATAAAGATTTTTGATTTTTTGCGGGTGAACCTCAGAATCCGGGCATCGGAAATTTTCGTTGACTGTATTTTTTTTCCGTCTCGATTGCCGACTTGTGTCCCTCTTTATTCTAGAGTATTCTTCATCTGTATTTTAGCAACGCTTTGTTGAGGTTAGTTTTTCATATAGCCGATACAGAAAATCTGCTTAAGGTTGACGTGGATAAGGTGAACGACTATCTATGTAAATAATATTCAGTGCTTCAATACAGAGATGAAAAACGTGAAAAAATTTGCGGCACACAACTTCGTGCATATGTAGACAAGATCGTAATACGGTATTACTTGCAGGGTGATGAATGCAAGGTATTGAATTAAATCTTTAACTGTGGCATTAACGATCGTGTGTGTCGGCCTTAAGAAGTTTTTTTTTATATATAACTGAGCAGACCGCGCAGGCAGAGCCTAAATACCAGAGTACCGCGGCTGCCGTGAAAGGGTTATGTTAGGGGAAGTTTGTTAACGCGAGATTTGAATGGGCCAATACCCGCAGGCCCAATGAATGCATCTTCTGGAAGTCCATTCCAAGCCTTGGACACCCTGGGAATAAATGTGCGGTTGTACCGCTCAGTTCTTGATGTATGAAGAACGACCGTCTTAGGATGAGATGCAGCGGTCGCACGAGTACATCTGATAGGAGCAGTGAGCGGTGGAACCATAGAGGATAGCTCAGAGGAGCAGATTCCGTTGGAATATAGGTAGAAGAGTGAGAGGTCACCAACAAGACGCCGGTGAGGGAATAAATGTGCGGTTGTACCGCTCAGTTCTTGATGTATGAAGAACGACCGTCTTAGGATGAGATGCAGCGGTCGCGCGGGTACATCTGACAGAAGCAGTGAGCGGCGGAACGATAGAGGATAGCTCGGAGGAGCAGATTCCGTTGGAATATCGGTAGAAGAGTGAGAGGTCACCAAGGTCACCAACAACACGCCGGTGAGAAAGTGACTGAAGGTGGCGCGTTAAGGCCGGATCGTCAATTAGTCGAATTGCCCTTCTCTGGACGGCATCTAGTATAGACAGGGTAGTAGGGGCAGCAGCTCCCCAGACATGAGAGCAATACTCCAGGCAAGGTCTTATCTGTGTTTTATATAGCGTGAGGAGGTTACAGGGTGAGAAATATTTTCTGGCTCTAAATAGGTACCCAAGCTTTTTACCAGCAGCTGTTGAAATTGATGCGACGTGTTCGTGCCAGATCAGATTTTCTGTAATGTTGACTCCTAACAGCTTGAATGAGTGACTCCTTGGCAGAGCCTGGTTGTTCATTAGAACCTGGTGTTGGCTTGGGCACTTCGTGTTTGATAGCGTACAATACTGGGTCTTGGAGGCATTAAATTTAACAATATTCTTAAGCCCCCAAGCGGTAATGGTATCAAGATCCTTTGAAAGTGAAGCTGCCACTGCCAGTCTTCTGCGTTCCAGCTCGACCACAGAGATCGGTCTATTGCTCATGATGCCTGCATGCAGCGTACTGTCATCCGTAAAACTGTGGATTGGGTTTGTAGTGCTAGAGAGTAGATCATTAATATGAAGCAGAAACAATGTCGGAGCCAATACCGATCCCTGCGGAACCCCGACATTGATGTTATGGAAAGAAGAGGAAAAGCCGTCTACCACGACAGAGATTTTCCGACCTGAGAGGAAGCCTGCGAGCCAACCGCAGAGCTTAACAGGGAGCCCATCATACGGGAGCTTGTTTAGGAGAGCTGCATGCCACAGTTGATCGAATGCCTTTGCGCCAAATGACTGGATGAGCTTGCTCCACACATGTGTGATGTTATTCAAACCCATGACACTAGTCCATTCGATCCTCCTGCTCTTAAACTCTGCCACTGCCTCCCATATGACGCAACGGCGGCGTCGTATTTCCCAATGTCCACCGGACGGAGGCGGACGTCCCATACGCAGCCACCTGATAGCCTTCGCCCGTGACGACCGGCGTTGTATTTTTAGCCGAAGCGACGGCGACTCATGGGCATCCGCGTTGCCAAAATACCTACCGGTGCACCGGTTAGTCATCGGCGGTATCCTCCGGCGACAAAATCTTCCTGTAAACCTTACGGAAGCTCCCCCTGCGAGAAGCGCGCGAAAACCTCCCGCGAAACCTTGCCACCGCGAAGTGTGTCGAACGTTGCGAAGTTCTGCGAAGATGAGCGTGGCCAGTGTGCGCATGCGCACTCCGTCTCCGAAAACGGTGACCTTCGACCCGTCGCCGCCCACCACGCTGGAGCGCCGCCCCCGGAGGCTGCGGTTCAAGAGCCACAGGGAATGGGAGGAGTACCTCAGTGAGTTTCGATTAACAGCAAACGCAGAGATCGCACAATATTAGCACTTGCCTAATTTAATTTGTCAAACCTAATACAGGGTGGGGCATAAAAACAAGTTTTTTTGGTTTGAGCAGTACTCATACAGGGTGTCCCAAAAAATAGTGTCAAGCGGAAGTCCAGAGATAGAGCACATCTAGAAGTATCTGAATCACCCCCATATATGTTATGCAATTTTTTGTAGTTTCCGAGTTAGGAATTTTTTGAATTTCATAGAATCCTCTACCTCGACAACTTAAAACTGTTCAAAAAAGAAAATTAAAAGACTTTTCCAAATTATCTTTTTTGATAATTAATCTCCAAGAGTTTACTGTTCATACATAAAATAATCGGCTTCGTAACTTTGATTAATTTTTTCTGTTTATGAACTTCAGTTTCTTTTCCTGCGCCTTCAACAGAAAATATTTCTGGCTGAGCATTTCTAGTGTCAACATCATGTCTGCCATTAACAGTAACTAAAACAAGAAAAAAAAGCATTTTCTTAAACTTACCTGCACTGCAAAAAAAGGGATTGAAGATTAACGTAAAAGATAGAAATGTAACTGCTGTACCTTCATTTTTATTGGATCTCACTGATTGTTGAGGCTCATCTGTAATAATGTAAGCTTTGCCATGGTCTCTGCAGCTGTCAACCTCTTCCACTGTATGGTCCCAACACAGAAGAATTTCACATCTCGGACATGCTATCCAAACTTCTTTCTCACACTTCGTAACTTCGCAGAGCCCATACGGTGGATCTGCATCAGAGTCATAATAATTGTCCTCTGAGAGCGAACAATAGCTGTCGGACATTTCCTCGTTTTCAAAGTGTACAGGCTATAACCAAAAAATAATAAGGAATCAACAACGTGGTTAACAAGCGTTGACATTGGGATAGTTCAGTGTCTTATTGAAATTTGATGCACCAAATTGGGATCGAAGCTCTAAGCGCCTCCAAACTCTGAGATTCAAAAGAACCGCTTGATAAATTGCTATTTTCAACGTGCTCTAAAATTTGTGTCTAAACAATTATGAAGGAGAGTACAGACGTGTTACTCTACCAAGATTTAAAAGCCATAAATCATTTCCCCCTGGGTCGTCTGGGTCCGCCTGCCTACTACCTGCCTCAGTCGTGGAACCTGAGTCACCGGGCGTGGTTCGCAAACCAGTAGTGGCGATAGATTCCTCGGTATTTTATAGGCGTAAAATAAAAAACTATTGATCTCATTTTGACTGCTTTGCCGATTGCAGGTGTTCAGTTTTTGTGGGTTTTTTACCTTGATCGCAAAAAATGTAAACATACTCGTATGTTTCTGACTATTAGTTTATAGCTTATAGCATAAAACTGGTAGACACGCCACTGATTTTGACCAAGGCGTGTACTACGGCACCCATACTTCTCTTTTTATTGCCCAGATATTTGCTTATTGGTAGGTAGACGGCCATCGTACCTGTCAGTTCGTGTTTTGGCTGAATCTCGGTACAATAAACGGATAATACTATCGTAATACTTACTTGAGTTACAGTACCCATATTCTGGTCTGCTGTTTTTTGGTAGGACATCAGCTTTGCTAATGGAATGCCCTCTGTGTCGGAAGTGTCGGAAGATATCGCTTTATTTTCTATTTCAGGTTTGTTTTTTTCTGAATTGCCAGGGTTAATTAATTTTGCAAGAGGAATATTATCCTCTGATTCGGTGCCACTAGCATCCTCCCGTTCCTCAATTGCTAAGATGGTACCTTAAAGCTGTTACGTCCCACTGTTTTAAGGTCTTTCGAGTCAACGACATTTTTTGACTCATCTTCCCACTGCACTAACACATCCATGTTTCGGTATTTTGAAATCACAAATATTAAACTCGGTGGTTGTGATGAAACACTAATAAACACACTAGTTTTATAATATTTTGAACTAACTGTTGTCAAAAAGTCCTCAATTTTAACCCGTCTTATAAAGTTCTGCAGGATTAAAATCAAACGATGCTTTTGCGAGCATGTGGATACAAAGTAAACACTTTTATAGGCTATGTTCACCTGACACGTGCTTCATTGTTATCAGATACGCCAGTACGTGCTGTACGTCAAAATTGAAATGTGAAGAAAGTTAGTTTTGACGTAGAGGCGTAAGTCACATACGCCACTATGAGACGAATTTTTTTTACTTCTGTCACTTACGCCACTTTTTTGTAATGAAATTATGGGCTAACGGATTGAAATACACTTACGCCACTTCGTGAGGTGAAAAAGCAGACAAAGTTACATAGAAATTCGGCGTAAATGAAATTTTGAATTTTTGTCAGTTACGCCTCTACGTGCGGAGACCGACGATATGAACTACCTATGACGATAAATCGTTGTTTTTTGGTCCTAACCTCAAGTATACCCGGAAAAATTATTTTTTCTTGTTTCCATTTTTGTAATAATAATATCGATAGGCATAATAATGTTGCCAATTGTGAGAGAGCATCTATTACAGCAACAAAGAGAACAGGAACTCCTGATTAATATTCGGAGAAGAGTGGAAATTAGAGAGAAAAGCAATCCTTTCGAGCTTCCCGATAATAGGTTTATAGAACTGTCTCGATTAAATAAAGATTACATACATGGATATTTTATCGAAATTTATAATAACATAAACAAAAGGTCCTAGGCATATGATTGAGGAAATTCGACCTTTGGTTCAGGAGAGATTTTCAAGAAAGGGCATTACTCTAGAGGCTTCTTTACTGCCTTGAGACACTTAAGTTTGAAAAAATTGAAGTACAGAGTTCACTATAAAATTTCAATGTTTGTGTAAACAGATTTATAACCTCACTCGTGAGAATCTAAGCATCGAATCGACTGCTCTGCAGCTGTCGAGTATGGGTATCTAGTTTATTGTCGAATTGTGGCAAACGGAATCGCTACTATCGTTTTAGATATCGAACTCGATATTATTTTTAAAACGAAATCCCATCCCATTATTTAGGATATGCCATAACCACACTTTGTTAGTGAACTAACTGTCCCTGTGGATACGCCTATGCTGCTTAAACAAGTGGCGGGAGTGCATATATTTAAGCGAGTTGCACTCTCGCAATTTTTCCGATTTCGACTTTTGACCACTTATGTTCTTTACACTTTTACAGTACTCTGTTAAAGGGGTGATACACGTACGAACTTTAAGTACGCGGTTTTTAAGTTCGCGAACTTACTCGGCTCGACGCGGTGACACACGTGAAGCTGAAATCACTCATTTTGATAATTTTTCCAAATAAACAAAACTTTTAACAAACGCCAAACACAACAAGCGTTGCGCATCGATGGCCTGCCAAAACAAAGCGGTGGCTCGCGGCTCGCAGTACGAGCTGAGACCAGCTACGAGCAACATTTCAATCCAGTTGGCTCGCCGGCGGTTTGCGCGACGGTTTTAAAGTACGCGTACTTACGGTGACACACAGGCGAAAAAGGTCGTCGAGCCATAAGTACGCGTACTTGCTCGTACGTGTATCAGCCCTTTTACATCACGAAAATCATCATGTGGTGTTTTTTCCTAGCTTGGTATAGCATTATCAGATAGATATATTGAATATGTGACATTAATTTATTGGGAAATCACAAGAATGTCAAAGGAATACATAATATACAGGGTTATTCACGTTATTCGACCCGGAGCATTATGGCTAAAGTATCTAATGAAAAAGAAAATAATAATTTCGGTTGGATAGAGACCCATAAAGGCTACATTTTAAAAATATTTTCATGTTATACAGGGTGTCCCAAAAGCACGAAATGTATCAAAGTTATGTTTTTTTTAATGGAAAACTCCATATATTATTGCATATTCAGATTCCTTGGTGAATTCTATTGTGACTTTATGTATCATACATGGTACTTAAAGCGAACCGTTTAGGTGTAAATCACCATTTTCGGTATAAGTAGATATCAGGAAAAAATTGAATATCGCAGAGATTATAAAATTTGGTAGGCTGTGACTTTGCCATATTACTAAGCAGTAAATGGCTCAGCTTTGATGAGACTGTCAAATTTAAATTACGTTTATACTTGGAGAAATTGGTCGATTAATTAAGGAAACTTCGATCAGCGATAACTTGATTTTTTCAAATGGGAATGCCTAATTTTTTTTATACGGTAAAACGTAGAATTTGATAACGTTTCTAATGATATAAGGTTATGAATATCAATCTCTGGTAGTTTTCATTTAATTTTAATAAATATATTTTAATAAATATAAAAAAGAAAATAATAATTTCGGATGGATAGAGACCCATAAAGGCTACATTTTAAAAATATTTTCATGTTATACAGGGTGTCCCAAAAGCACGAAATGTATCAAAGTTATGTTTTTTTTTAATGGAATACCCCATATATTATTGCATATTCAGATTCCTTGGTGAATTCTATTGTGACTTTATGTATCATACATGGGACTTAAAGCGAACCGTTTAGGTGTAAATCACCATTTTCGGTATAAGTAGATATCAGGAAAAAATTGGATATCGCAGAGATTATAAAATTTGGTAGGCTGTGACTTTGCCATATTACTAAGCAGTAAATGGCTCAGCTTTGATGAGACTGTCAAATTTAATTTACGTTTATACTTGGAGAAATTGGTCGATTAATTAAGGAAACTTCGATCAGCGATAACTTGATTTTTTCAAATGGGAATGCCTAATTTTTTTTATACGGTTAAACGTAGAATTTGATAACCTTTCTAATGATATAAGGTTATGAATATCAATCTCTGGTAGTTTTCATTTAATTTTAAATTTTCAAACAAATCGGCGTTTTTCAATTTCCCTTTAATTGCAGTACAAATTATCTATTTATGATTTTTCCTCTACTGGGTCTAAAGTGGTATTAATTATGAAATATTTCTGTTGCAGATGCGCTCTTGGCGGACCTTCAAAACACAGTTTCAGGCGGTATAGGATCACCTTATGGTTACGGTTCTACTGGTTCGGTTCGCAGTACAACGAGGTCTCCGGATTCCGATGGATATGCTTCCAGGACGGAGTTGTATGGACCAAAATCGGTAAGTAATAGTGAGAGTAATTTATCTACTATAAAACTAAAGATAAAAAATTTCAAAAACAAAAAAAGTAAATAAATATTAAAGTTTCCCATGGCCGACTCTACACTAGGCCGGAGCCTTAGATGTGGCAACGTGGCTTAGCTGTCAAATAGTGGTCCGGTTACCGTAAATTGTTTTATAGTTTCAGAATAATAATTATTACATTTTATATGTATTAAGAGTTCATCTCGGTTGATAAATTAAGAAAAATACTTTTTAAAACTACTACTACTACCACTTACATCTGATGTCTGGTTCATCGTAGTCAAACACTACAAAATAAAAATAAACGCAACCTGTTTCCTGCTGCCACTTCCACTTCCACTTAAATGAACACTCAATTTACTTTGTAAATTTTCACTTGAGCTAGAAAAATTCACTATTAGGTCACTTTGAAGCCATTCTTGCTGGTCTTGATTCCCTTTCACTCTCAAACCTTTTCGTAGGTATGCTCAGATGCATGCCCAGATGAGTTCTATTAACTTTATTTTTCTGTGATATTTGGGAGGTCCAGAAAACATTGTAGGTACCACATTGTGTTTTAAAATAGGTCTTATTTTTTGAAATGTTTGTAAATTATTGTCTTTATTCTTATAAATATAACCAGCCCTTATGAGGAATACCTTTCACCCACTTCTGTTTATGTCCTTTATTGGAAGCACAATTGCTAGTGCAACCTGGTACTACACACTTTGCAGGCATCTTTTTATCTTTATAGTTTAGTTTGTGCAGGTAAATAATTAGAAACACATTAAAAATCGCCTTCCACTCTTCTTGTTTACTCTGGAAGGTTATGTTTGGTATGTCCTTTATTGGAAGCACGGTTGCTAGTGCAACCTGGAACTACACACTTTGCAGGCATCTTTTTATCTTTATAGTTTCGTTTGTGCAGGTAAATAAGTAGAAACACATTAAAAATCACCTTCGTTTCTACTCTGGAAGGTTATGTTTGGTATGTCCTTTATTGGAAGCACAATTGCTAGTGCAACCTGGCACTACACACTTTGCAGGCATCTTGTTATCTTTATAGTTTCGTTTGTGCAGGTAAGTAATTAGAAACACATTAAAAATCACCTTCCAATCTTATTTTTTACTCTGGAAGAATTACACTAATGACAAAAGCTCGGCCGACTATTCAGTGTTGCCATATTTCAATGCTCCGGCCTAGTGAGTAGAGTCGGCCATGTACTAGTCCATTCTGTCATCCTAGGAGTCAAACGTGTTACAAGCAGCCACACCTGGCAACACTGTTTGACTATTTACACGCTGTGACTCTGCAAATGAATCGTTCGTTTAACACAGACATCGCCATCTACACTTATGAACGAAAACATGCAGCTTCAGTTTCGAAGTTTGTTTTAGTCTCTAGACTTGAACCTCAACCCAAAAATAAAACTCTGCTAATATTTGATTTGGCATGCTCCTCTCATAACAGTTTCCTATAGTCTGCGTCTGGAAAGCGACGTTTATTTTCGCCTACATCAAAAGATGTCGCTGATGGTCGCGTTAGAGACGGAAGTGTTCATCCATTAATATATTTGTCTGTTGATAGAGTTATAAGTGTTGTAATGAATTATGTCTCTGTTATTTTAGAAATTCGCTATTTTAGACGTTGGCACTGTAGCTAAATCTAATTTGTTTTTGGGGAACCAATCAAACTAATATATCTGCTGAATTATTGAATCAGTCAACATATGTTCTACGTCTGGTCGAATAAACATTAGTCGGTTAAGTTTCAAAACGGTTCAAAAATAAGATGCTACGTACGTTCACAAAATTGTAGAAGGCGTCCCTCAGTAGTGTTCGTAATTCTAGATACACCAGTAACAAGAACAAGGTTGTACTGGTCACTTTTTGGGATGTAAACCGCTCACTATTAAATGTGGTCATATTCATAACCTCAAACATAGTATAAATAACGTACATAATTTGACAAAAAATTAATTTTGTACTTTCATAAAGACCACGGAGGCGGCCGAAACGCATAGGCGTAGTTAGGACTCTGAATCTGGGGGGGGGGGGGGGGCTTAAGTCCCTGGATCTGGGGGGGCTCAAGTCACCGCCCTAGATACAATAAACTTTACTTTGTATTTTTGGGGGGCTAATTTCATTCTTGGGGGGGATAAGCCCTCGAGCCCCCACCTAACTACGCCTATGCCGAAACGTCACTGAAGTTTATCTTCCACTATATTTGGTTTTTTATTGATGGTCCAGTGAAGTACGATTTAATGGAGAAACAACCCCTGGATAACTTCCAGAAGATAGTAGGTAATTCTTTAAATTAGGAGCAGAGTAATTATTATATTCAGAGCATCATCATCATCATAGTCACAATGTCTTAACAGACATGTTGTGAACTCGTAAAATGCATTAAGTCGGAGCTAGAGTATTGCCGACGCGAATATTATCAATAGTTTTGAGCACTGTAGCTCACCATCGTTCGTGATTTACTGTCAGTTCAGTGGCGCTTTTGATACTCATATTTAGCAACAGTTTCGTCGTATCCACCCACCGTGTAGGGGAACGGCCACGGCGCCGCCCACTCGGGGCGTGACCCTGAACTACAAGTTTCTCCATATTATCGCTTCTGTGAATATGTCCGAAGAATGCAAGCATTCTCATCGACACAATGGAGGATAGTCTCTTTGGATTACCAAGCTCATCCAGTATAGAAACATTAGTTCGATGGGCGGTATAAGGAATTCTCAGCATTCTCCTCCACGTCCACATTTCAAAAGCATCTACGCGAGCTCGATCTGCCTTTTTAATAGTCCAAGTTTCCGAGGCATACAAAAATATGGAGAACACAAGAGACTGAACCAGTGACATTTTGGTAGCTTTAGAGATGTTATGGTCACGCCATATTTTAGTAAGCTTTGTCATGGCCATCCGTGCCTGTTGAATGCGCCGTCGAATCTCATTCTCACAGCTACCTGAATTGTCGATCAAAGAGCTGAGGTACACAAAACTTTGAACCACCTCACAACGGCCTATTAACTTTATTTCTCGATGATTGTCATGCTCTCTATCTACTATAATAACCGTGTTCTTGTTATAGTTAATACCAAGACCATATACTGCACTGTGTTGTTCTATAACGTTCAATAGAGCTACTAGTTCTTCCTGAGAAGCAGTAATAAGGGTTGTATCGTCAGCAAATCTTAAGTTAGATATTTTGCTTCCGCCAATAGTTATACCGCCATTCCAGTTGTCCCATACCTGTCTCATCACAAATTCAGAGTAAATGTTAAATAACATCGGAGATAATACGCATCCCTGACGAACTCCTTTTCCGGTTGCTGTTTGACCAGACAGGTTACGATCAATTCTTACACGAACTGAGCTAGACTCATAGAGTTGCTGTATGAGAAATACCAAGTGGTAAGGGACTCCGATGGAGATAAGGATTTCCCACAGTTTAGGCCACTTTACGTTATCAATATACAGAGCAATGACGGAATTTTAGTGTCGAGAAAGAAACCGGATGACGCTTGGTGTTTGAGTTCTAGAGGCAGTTTGAAAACTGCATTTTCATTCGGTTACCTAACGATTTTTTTTCACGTTTTAACACCCCCCCCCTCTCTGTATTTCCAATCCCTCCCATTTTGGGGTTATGGTGCAATGACAAAAAAGTTTCCAAACTGCCTCTAGAACTCAAATATCAAGCGACATCCGGCTTCTTTATCGACACTAATTGCCTCAACTGTTAAGGAAAATCCTAAGAACTGCTGCAAATTTAGAATTTAGGTGTTTTAGGTGTCCCTGCCCATTTTCCACTTTTTCCCGTGAGGGAGTGACATTGGGTATCAGCGTCCGTAGGAGGGGGAACTCTAAAAACTTTTGATCTCACAATCATTATCTTCAAAAAATGTTCATGGTATAGGGCCTATATTGTACAGATCTGTTCCAACATTTTTTTGCCCTTGAAGACATATGTGCGCAATTTTTTTATACAATTCATTGCAATAAAAATAAGTAGAGGATTCTACTTAAAATAAATCAAAATCGGGGATATTTGTTTATAAAATTTGGAAAAATAATGTATAACTTGGCAACGTCGCAAACGCGAAAAAAAAAATTACAAGGCGAGATAGGGTATTAGTAGATATTTGGATTTAAAATAAAACATACAGGGTGTTACATTTAAAGAAACAAAGTAAAATGACCTTGCCAAAACTGCCAAAAACACCCTGTAGATGCACATTGCTGGTAACATCCAAAATAATATTCAATTAGTATTCAAGAAACTGGCTGTAAAATATTATTGAGAAAAGTTAAAGGAGTATATCAATTTGGACGTATTACTTGCGACCTTGCAACGTCGCAACTGATCTCAAAAATATTTTAGGGTTAAATAGAGATCAATGATGGAAACTAGAAGAATGTAAAAAAAGGTATAGTTCCATATAAAAAATTTAAATTGATTTCGATCCTACTTTCCCGCCGTATATTTCAAAATATTTTTAGAATATGCGTCTTTAGTAACCAAATAACTTTTGTATTTGACATTTTCTTCTATCAGGTATACCTTGCGAGATATCGAAGAATTACACACTAACTGGACTGGGTATTCAAGAATTCGAGCTACTTATTGTAATGAAATATTTTGTTTGTTTTGCTTGTACTCAAACACGGCAAATAGTAAATGGTCCATATACACGTATGTCTTTGAAGAAACCCACAGCAATGCTGTACATCATACTGTACCTCATTGTTTTCTCTGCGATTCAATGAGCACCTGTTGCACATTATCAACAGGTATCTGGTCTAAATTAGTGGCAGTCCGACCGACAAATCGATTGGCTCTCACTGTCGCACGCGATCAATTGTTGAGATAATTATAGGTAGGCGCTTCTGGAGCCTCGCCAGACATTATTTTTCTGCGGTTCTATATTCGGAACGATTGAGACGAAATTTAATTCACACAGGGTGTTTACAAATGCATATAAGGCATTTGAAGCGGCAATTCTTTGGCGATATTCAATGTCTTTCGTTTAACTTCGTGCTGAAACCGCCTTAACCTCCAATTTGTGAAATTTTTTAATAGATAGATTGATAGATAGTTTAATTCATCACATTTTGACAACAGTTTCAATTGTGACAAGTCATAGTATAGTGACATATTATAAAAACAAATAATGATTATTATAAACAGGCTAATGACCAAAGTAGTCGATGCCGATGACACAGAAGTAAGTAAATTATTATAAACAATAAAAACATACATTAAAATATGCATATGCAGAAAATTGCCTAAAAAGTTACAGCACATTCTTCACGTTCACCACGTTCCAAGAAAGTGAGCATACTTTCTTTGTTAAACCTCACATGTTCAGTATGTATTAAAAACTTTATTTTATAGTACTATTGGTTTAACTTTGGATGTTTTTTCTGTATTTTGTAGAATCCTGATGATGAAAATAAAATTTTTCGAAAGCTTGATTTAAACGAAGAGTACTCCTTCAATTGAGCCCCCTGTTTTGGTTGTGTTGACCGCATACCCAACTATTTCTAGTTGTTAGTTCAAATGTCGGTGTTAGCTCTTCTAAGTCCCAATTTCTCAGTAGGTCCTCCATTTAATATACAGGGTTATTCACGTTATTCGACACGGAGCATTATGGCTAAAGTATTTGATAAAAAAGAAAATAATAATTTGGGATGGATAGAGACCCATAAAGGCTACATTTTAAAAATATTTTCATGTTATACAGGGTGTCCCAAAAACACGAAATGTATCAAAGTTATGTTTTTTTAAATGGAACATCCCATATATTATCGCATATTCAGATTCCTTGATGAATTTTAGTGTGACTTTATGTATCGTACATGGTACCTAAAGCGAACCGTTAATGTGTAAATCACCATTTTCGGTATAAGTAGATATCGGGAAAAAATTGAATATCGCAGAGATTACAAAATATGGAAGGCTGTGACTTTGCTGTATTACTAAGCATAAAATGCATCAGCTTTGGTGAGACTGTCAAATTTAAATTACGTTTATGCTTGGAGAAATCGGACGATGAATTAAGGAAACTTCGATCAGCGATAACTTGATTTTTTCAAATAGGAATGCCTAATTTTTTTTATACGGTTAAACGTAGAATTTGATAAGCTTTCTAATGATATAAGGTTGTGAATATCAATCTCTCGTTGTTTTCATTTAATTTTGAATTTTCAAACAAATCGGCGATTTTCAATTTTCCTACCTATAAGCAACGTAGCAGGCCATGAAATATAAACAAAGATCTGTTCAGGTAGGAGAAAACAACTAACTTAGCAGAAAAATACACACTAACTAGACTAAAGGGACAAGATTATAAAAATTCCTTACAACAAATCAACTCTCCCAGAAACAACTGCGATAACATCTGTAAGGTCAAAGAGAAGCTGGAGTATGGCAGTAATAGATATTTTTACTGTCTACTGGCTGCCTTTACTAGAGGTTAAAAATTTCCAATGCAATCAAAAACCCTCATATGAAACAGAAACAACCAGCGACTGTTGCTCCAGCACGCAACTATCAATCATATGTAATGGTGTAAAAAAGTACTAATTTGCATCGAAGTCGATACCTCTGACTGGAGCCCTTCAATTTTTCAATGTCTATTAGCAATATTGCAAAAAAGGAATACTGACAAATCAGATTTAAATTTTCTGCCTTTTAAGTTATGTTTTATAATTTGAACAAATTTTAATTCATTTTTCATTTTCTGCGACCTTGCTAATAGGTGCTGAAGAATTTTCAGAACTCCAGTCAGAGGTACTTTTGACTTGAGTTTTGACAGAATTGCATACTTTTTTATATCATTAAATGTGAAATTTTATTATGAAAATAATAAACTGCTTACAACATTCTCTAGCAGTTTTTAGTTTATTTCAAAATTTTTAATGGCTTTGGAAATTGCCAATCTCTAGTACATTGCAGTAGCTAGAGACCGTGAAAAAATCCATTTCTGCCATACTCCAGCTTCTCTTTGACCAAAGATATGTTACCGCCGTTGTTTCTGGTTAGACTTTGTTTGTTGTGAGTAATTTTTATAATCTTGTCCCTTTAGTCTAGTTCGCGTGTATTTTTCAGCTAAGTCAGTTATTTTATTCTACCTGAACAGGTTTTTGTTTATATTTCAAGGCCTGCTACGTTGGTTATAGGGAGGCAAATTGAAAAACGCCGATTTGTTTGAAAATTTAAAATTAAATGAAAACTACCAGACATTGATATACACAACCTTATATCATTAGAAAGGCTATCAAATTCTACTTTTAACCGTATAAAAAAAATTAGGCATTCCCATTTGAAAAAATCAAGTTATCGCTGATCGAAGTGTCCTTAATTCATCGACCGATTTCTCCAAGCATAAACGTAATTTAAATTTGGCAGTCTCATCAAAGCTGATGCATTTTATGCTTAGTAATACGGCAAAGTCACAGCCTTCCATATTTTGTAATCTCTGCGATATTCAATTTTTTCCTGATATCTACTTATACCGAAAATGGTGATTTACACATTAACGGTTTGCTTTAGGTACCATGTATGATACATAAAGTCACACTAGAATTCACCAGGGAATCTGAATATGCAATAATATATGGGGTGTTCCATTTAAAAAAACATAACTTTGATACATTTCATGTTTTTGGGACACCCTGTATAACATGAAAATATTTTTAAAATGTAGCCTTTATGGGTCTCTAACCATACCAAATTATTATTTTCCTTTTTATCAAATACTTTAGCCATAATGCTCCGTGTCGAATAACGTGAATAACCCTGTATAACTGGACACATTTAAATCACACAATTGCTGATGCAATACCCAAAACCGCGAGATGACATAACACGGCTAACACCGAAACAACACAACGGAACAACTTCGGCCATGTTGACGAGTTCGCGGCGATAGTAACACTGAGATCATCCCCCTATTCTTTATTCTTACCTTCATTGAATCGGGACGTCAGTCCCGCCGAATACTGATTATAGTTCAGCGAACGACAAGGGCCATTGAAGCAAAATTAATTTTTATCAGATGAATTATCACGAACTGCTGTTGCAGTAATAATTTTTGTACATTGAATAGATTGTATGCTTTGCTTAAATGAAACAAATGAAACATAGGGTAAATTTCGAAAACAAAAGGATGTTTTATTGCATTATATGTCAATGCTGGTATTAGAAGGATTTTACATATCGTTATAACGAATATAAAATTATTTTGAATTTATTGGCGTACCTGTGATTACTTCGAATATAAGGATTGAATTCTTTCAATGACATGGATTTGAAACAACTGTAAATATATTTAAAGTGATGGAAAAACATCCGAACACTAACAATTAATTGGAAACGCAGCAGTATTTTCTTCTGTGTACATATAAAGATCATAAATAAAACTGGATATTTTGCATCTTCGAATTGGTCGGTTTGGATCACATCACATCGATATGCCTACTATTCAGATATTACAGAGAATAATATGCTTCTATAAGCTACTAGGCTTTTCAGTATATAAAAATATGGGACTGCATGTACTAGGAATTATTTGGATTATTCAATTTCAAGGACGATTGTGTCAGAAACTAAGATTTCCTCACCATATGTGCCAACCTATTACTAATACTACCATAAAATATGAAAATACTGAACTTTGACACGACGCCGATGCGACGTGTTGAATTTTACGGATGATATTGCCAAACTACATATATTTGTATACATTACTGACATTTTTTCAGGCCTCACTTAAAATAGAACATTTATAGCTATAATTATGGGCAGCTAACGTCAAAAAGTAATTTAGTGCCTCTAAAGCTTAAGGCATAAAATAGGCAGGCAGATGTTTACTAGTTTTGACGTGTATTTGTAACAAGGTTATATTTAAAATACGGGTATTTGTAGCGGGAATAAGTTTCGCCAGGTTAGAGCATTTCAAAATTTTTTTCCACGCCTTTCGATTGATTCACTGCGTTTAACTAGACATTGAAACCAAACAAGTTAACTGTCATTCTATGTTTACTACTGTGTGGCCATAGTATATTGACCAGCGAGGCAGAAGGTAAGGAGACCGGGAGGTTACCTCGGGTATCTATCGTCATTATCATGTCGAGTCTAAAAAGGGATAGAAAACATGAGTTAAACACCGACATTAAATATCGTCTGCACCGATTTTATCCAATCCCGATGTTGGACCTTGTCTTCAAGGAGGGGAATAAAATTTACTGTTGCCGGTTGTAGTTATGAGTTTTACGAAGTAGATAATCAGGATATTAGGTAAATATAAATTACGTTTTCCGTTTCCTTTATATATAAAATAAAACATGTCGAAAAAAAGGAAATAGGAGTAAATTTAAGAGTTATTCTTTTACCGAATTAATTTGCTTAGTCAATTTAAGGCTCGGTTTCATGTGACACAAAAAGTGTCGAGGCACATATACCGAATGAATGAATAAGAACCAGAGGCTATCCAGCACGGAATGTGGCTGGTGCATAGGCCACACGATGGGCCCTTTTGCGCCTCTATCCGCGCTAGTTCCTAAGACCTGCCCTTTTGGCAAAGGCAAGTACATTCTTAGGTCCTATCCGTTTTATCTCTATTGGTTCCAAGGTTCTTGAGCCCAGCATAGTCTGCCTGTGATAACCCAGGGTTTCACAGCGACACAGGATGTGTGCCGAGGATTCTTCCTCTTCACCACACCACGTGCACGTTGGGTCGTTGACCACCCTCATCACAAACAAGTGACGCCTGAATGTATTGTGACCCGTTAATAAGCCTGCTAACAATCTCAAGTTACTCCAGAGAGAGACAGAATCGTCCTATTCTCTCTTCAGGCCCTGCTAATAGCTCCCGAGCCTGACGGAGATGACCAGAGATGTTGTTCCATCTCAGAGAGTGTTGATTCTGGATCCACTCTCCAGTTGTTTTCCTAACCAAATTTGCAGACAGTCCTAAGGCTGGTTCCGGGCCCACAAAACTGTTTCCGGATCCCATCCTGGCTAGATGATCCGCCATTTCATTACCCTTTACCCCAGCATGCCCAGGTACCCACATCAGTGATACCTTGTGTTTAGCTGAGATGTCGTCAAGAGCCCTCCTGCACTCCAGGACCAGTCCCGACGTTATTTTCCAAGCACTCAGTGCTTTGATGGCTGCCTGACTGTCAGAGCAGATAGTAATCCGCCTCCTAGACCCGTCAATTTCCCGAATACGATTTACGCAGGCAAGTATCGCATAGACCTCAGCCTGGAATACTGTGGTGTGCCCCCCAAGAGGGAATGAAAGTCTTGTACGGGGCCCGTAGACTCCCGAGCCCGAGCCCTCTCTAGCGAGTGAACCGTCTGTGTACCAGACCTGTCCTCCTCCTTCGATGAGCTGTCTTTCCCTAGACTTCCATTCTTCCCTTGACGGAAACACCACCGTAAATTTGCGATTGAAGCGATGCGTAGGAGAAACTGTATCGCTCCTCGCCAACAAAATAGGACAATCCTCATGCAACTCTGCTAGAATCGTCGAATGTCCTTTGCCTGGATTCATAAAAGTCCAGCTACCCTGACTCCAGAGACGGAACCCAGTTTTTCTAGCTTCCCCTTGGATTACCAGATCCAAAGGAGGAAGATTCAATAGTGTTTCAATGGCACTCAAGGGTGTTGTGCGCACTGCACTGGTTATACTAAGACATGCCAAACGTTGGACCTTATTAAGTTTGGCTCTTGTTGCCTCCGTCTTTATACAGGTCCACCACACTATGGAGCCATATATTAGTGACGGTCTGACTATTGTAGTGTAGAGCCAGTGCACCACTTTTGGGCTCAGGCCCCAGCTACTACCGACAACTCTTCTGCAGGCCCATAATGAGTTTCGAGCCTTGCTTACCTTATAATCCACGTGCAGCCTCCAAGTCAGCTTGTGATCCAGTATGACTCCTAGATACTTTACTGACTGAGACAATTCAAGTGTCGTTCTGAAAAAGGTAGGCCTCACGAGGCCTTCCATCTTCCTTTTCCTAGTGAACATAACGAGCTCCGTCTTTTCAGCGTTCACTGACAGATCCACCTCATTACACCACGTTTCCACAACACGCAGCGCGCCTTGCATTACCTCGGAGACTGTATTAATGAATCTACCCCTGACCACTATGCTCAAATCATCGGCATAGGCCTGTACGTAGACCCCTGTGTTGCTTAGTCTCACGAGTAGGTCATTCACCACTAAGCACCATAATAGAGGTGAAAGAACACCGCCTTGTGGGCAGCCTCGCGCCACTGCAACGCTATAGTTTATGTCATTAAGCGTTGCAGAAGCCACTCGGCCCTCTAGAGTAGTAAGAATCCACTCCACTAGGATTGGAGCAATTCCATGTCTCTCTAGGGCGCATCTTATCGAATTGGTAGTGGTACAGTTGAACGCACCCTCGATATCAAGAAATGCTACCATAGCCACTTCCCGTTGATTCAACGTTTTCTCCAGCCTGCTGACCAAATGATGAAGTGCCAGCTTAGCTGATTTTCCCGCCTGATATGCGAACTGATAGGCATGGATTTCAACCCTTTGTAAGGGCCCATCCCTGATATATCTATCAACCAACCTCTCCAGTGTTTTTAGTAAAAACGACGAAAGGGTAATCGGTCTAAAGTCCTTCGGACGAGTATAGCTACCTCTGCCCGGCTTAGGAATAAAAACGACCCTTGAATGCAACCAGCTCTTCGGTGTGAAGCCAGTAGCCACGCAGGCGCGAAATATCCTAACTAGGTATGGTAGTACCAGATCCTGTCCATGTTGTAGCATGGCTGGAATGACTCCATCCTTGCCTGGACTTTTGTATGGAGCAAAAGTATTTATCGCCCATCTTGTGCGGTCATAAGTGACGACTTCTCCTGCCATCTGCCATTCCTCTCTATGAGGACGGCGGAGTGGCCTATGTGCACCTGTCTGCTGAGCGGCAACCGATCCCGGAAAGTGCACACTCATCAGCAGTTCAAGCGTTTCCTCCTCGTTATTGGTTCTATGACCGTTCGAGTCCGTCAAGGTCCCCAACTTGGACTTGGTGTCCTTGCTAAGGATCCTATGCATCCTTGCCGTCGCAGGAATATCATTGATGGACCTGCAGAAGTTCCTCCAAGATTCCCTGGAGGCCCTCCTGATTTCCCTCTTATATTCCTGTAGCTTTATCCTATACTCCTCCCAATCAGGAGTACCTTTCCTGTACCTAACTCTCGTGAGTAGTTTGTGCAGGGACTTTTTCCTGGTTTCTAATTTCTTAGTCCAGAAGGTGGCATTGCCCGCCACGCCCACTTTGCGTAGGGGACAGTTATCCTCAAAGGAGGCTCGGAGGTCCCTACACAGGGAATCAACTGCCGCCTCCAAGCCCTCCCCTTTACTGAGATCCTGCTCTATAGGACGGAGCCTGCTGCCTAGGTCCTCTTTAAAAGAAGCCCAATTTGCTTGCCTAGGATTTCTAACAAGGATTCCCTCTTTTTCCCCGTCAATCCTAAACGTTATATGTCTATGGTCGGACAGTGACGGTTCCAAGGATACTGTCCAGTCCTTGACCTCATTACAAATACCGACCGTGCTCAGTGTTATGTCTAGGACCTCATCCCTCACATTGTTTGAGAAGGTAGGAGTGTCGCCAACATTCAGAACCTCTAGGTTCGACGTCCCTAGAAATTCCATCAGCTCTTCACCACGTCTATTAGTGTTAGAGCTACCCCATAGGGTGTGATGGGCATTGCTATCACACCCCACGATAAGCTCGAGATTATTATCCCGACAATGAGACACAAGGTCCTCCATCTCTTTTGAGGGAGGAGGATCTCCTGAATCATACGGTAAGTACGCTGAGCATACCACTAAACTTCTTTCGATGCCTTGTTCTCTAAGGCGAATCACCACCGCAACCATGTCCCTAGTTGTAAAGTCCATTAGTTGCCATGCATTCATATTATTACATAATATGCACACTCTAGGCTTTGTCTCCGGAGCGCTACTAAAAATGGTATACCCTGGAATGTTAAGCCCGCTAATAATGCCATTCCTTATCCAGGGTTCCTGAATAAGAGCTATGTCATAGCGACCCCTAGTGATCGTCTGAGTAAGAACCCTAGAAGCCGCTATGCAATGCTGCAAATTAATTTGAATGAAAGAAATGTAACTCACCATTTTTTATTTTTGGCAGTCCACCCTCGTGTGTTTGTAGCGAACCAACGTCTAGCGCCCCACGGTGGGGCCCCGTTCGTTGCCGCTACCCTCGCTGTGACTGTGGCGTTGATCCGTCTGCCACAGCATCCTGGCTCCCTCCAGTGCTGAGTCGGAGTCACTATCTAGTAGCTGCCCCTCACTCACTGGTGTGCTGCTCTGTGGCCCACTAGTTCCTGGTGTGGGCACATCCCTAACCAACTCCGGAGACTCCTGAGGAGTCTGTTCCTGCCGCTCGGTCCCCCTTGGAGGAGCCCGAGCAGCAACAACAGCCTCCCCAGGTGCCAGCTGCCCTTGGTCCCTAGGCTCCTGGCTCTCGCCTGAGCCCTGATCACCGCCGGCAGCAGCAGTCCCGCGTTGCTCTTTATTCTTGCCCAGCAGAGTAAACACTGCTGAGCTCGCTCCGCAGTAGAGCCGCAGCCCCCTGCCTTCGATTACGCCCCAGCTAATTGAGTCAACGCTGAGGACCAGACGTACGCCTTTCGGCTCCATCTTGACCTCCATCACCCTCCACGAGCTGGGGTGTATCCCAGGATTTTGCCTGTCTAACCTCCTCAGGAGGATGTCCTCTTTCACGTGAGGGCCCGGGAAGCAAGCCATCACCCTCCTGAAGACAGGCAGGTCCTCAAATCGCATCACCCTGAGTCGTGCTCCTTCCCAGGGCCTCAGGTTGCCAACCTGAGCCTGCAGCCACGTCTGCGAGAACTCGTTCTCGCAAACAAAGATGGCCGCCCCCCTCGAGAAGTAGCAGTCAGCGAACCTTGGAAGGGCCCCTTCAAGTGGGAGCCCGTCCATCAGTCCGCTCACCGACTCCTGGATGCTGAAGACTTGCGTCTCCACCAACTGAGCACTAGGGTAGTCCTCGGGAACGAATACTACCCTGTGCCCGGTTTGCGCCACTCTAGCGTAGCTAACGTGAGCGGAAGTGCGAGCTCTCTTCCGCGATGAGGCACCCTCCGGTGTCACACCCGCCGACCTCGGACGTTTCCCAGCAATGCTAGGCCCCGCCGAAGCCGCAGCTGCAACACCCGAAGGCGCCCTAGCCCGCACAGAAGCCGCAGCGCCCCCCGAAGCAGATGCCCCCGAAGAGGCATCTCGACTTCCGGAGCCCTGCCCCTCCTGCGCCAGCCTTAGCCTCCGGGCCCGCTTCTTCTGCGCTCCCGTCCTACCCTTTTTCTTCAGATTCAAGGTACCCACCCTCTTGGCGAGTTCCCTTGAAATATCTCTCACTTGCTCTTCGCCAGTGAGGGTTCTATCGGGGTCCTCTGGTGAGAGGCCACCCGGTTGCTGTTCGGGGTCCCCTGATGGGGGGCCCCCGGATTTGGGTTTATTATTATTGGGTTTTTTGCTCATAATAAATCCCACGAGTAAGGGGGAACTATATGGTCCACACTCGCGGCGCCCCCTGCACGAGTGTAAGGCTTGTTACTCTGGGAGGTCGCCTGGTATCCCAGAGGCTCCGTTAGCGACGGTGCACCCCCACCGCCACGCACCCTTTAGCACGGATCGCATGACACATTGGGTTGGGTTCTTCAGTTATCCTAGAGGACGTTCGGTGCGATCTCCTAGGCAAGGGTGCACTCACTTTTATCGTGAGTACACCCTCCCCCAGGAGCTGGCACCGATACTGGCAATGCTGTTGCCCATTGCCAGGGAGCCTTTCGGGGCTCCAGCCTAGATCCGCCAGGATTAGCTTCGTCAAATTTGACGAAGACAGGGGCCACTACGAGAAAGGTGCATTTCTGCACGGGGTAGGTGACACGTTTGTCTCCTATCCACTCCTGGACGGTCTTGGGGGGCCTTGCGACCCCCCCTGAGAGTGAAGAGGCTCGAGTACCTGTAAAACTCTGGTGATCTCGAGCCTCCGCACTTCCTTGACCCCCTGGCACATATACCACACACATATGCGTTTAAGGCTTGATCATGCCGCAAAGTCACGGCCTTCTCGGTTTTATAGTCCCTGCGATCTTCAATTTTTTTCTGATACCTACTTATACCAAAAATGGTGATTTGCGCCGAAACGGTGCGTTTAAAATTCCATGTATGATATATAAAGTCACACTAGAATTGACCAAGGAATCCAAATATGGAATAATATATACGGGGTTCCATTCTAAAAAATTTAAGTTTTATATGAATCACCCTGTATAAACGTCAAAATTTAAGTGAAATTATTTTTATGTTATAGCCCTCAAGGTTCCCTACCATGATCAAGTGACAGGTTTCTAAAATATATTTTAGTAAGCCCACAATCTTCCGTCTACGCACTATTGGCCCACTTGTTAAAAATGACTACCTTAACATCAGTGCCGATTTACCGAATCCCAGTCAACATATTGCAATCTCAAAAAAAAACTAATGAATCACCCAGGTCACATGATCTATTTTAATCGTGTTCAATACCTATCTGTAGAATCCTGTAGCGCTTTACCCAAATGCAATCAACAGGTTGAAACCCAAAAGTGAATAAATAATCAATCTTCCAGATCACATGAACGTAATAACCAGCCTCTCAAAAAATCGGGGATTTAACGTTATATGTCCACGTGCATGTTAAAATGTCCACCTGCAAGGTTCAAAAAAACTAGCTAATCTCATGATCGAGAAATCTGCCCTCTCGTGTATTATAATAGGGATTATTACAGTCTAAAGCTGACATAACTTGTAGACATACATTAATAAATGCATCTCAATTTGATATATTTACATTTTTTTATGTTTACTAAATATTGAGTGGAAAAACAGTGCAATTTTTTTTTGCTTTACAGCCTTCCAGAATACACTTAAAAGGAACCTGCTCAGCAAGTTCTTATATGTAGAGGAAGTCATCCTTTATAATATTTCTGTAGACTTCATTGCTGTAAAACGAAAACTTTACGAGTGAGTTCTCTTCCTGGGTATGGCCTTTGGGAAACACTTAATTTTTAAGTGTAGCTTTGACTTTGAGTCAAAACATATATTTGTGTTTTTCTCAAAACAAGGATCTTGGAGATGTATTGTTTTTACACTCACTGATTCATGATGTAATCTAGGGTTTGAGTTTCTTTAAGTTCTCTTCCTGGGTATGGACATTGGGAAAAACTTAATTTTTGAAGTGTAGTTTTGACTTTAGAGTTAAAACATATAAAGGGTTTTCCAATAAGAGGCGTTATTTTGAATAGCTGGCTATTTCGGTAGACGTCAGTTTTGACGCTGCAGTTGTTTGACATTTGACAAGTAGAACCAACGCCATTAAGAAAAATGGAACGATACACGCTTCAACAACGCATTGAAATTATCAAAATCCACTATAATAATGCTGAAAATTTTTCAGTGACGGTTCGTAAAACTAGAACACTTTTTGGTCGTCGTGCAGCACCTTGTCGATACATAAATTGGTGGAAAAATTCGAGCTGTTGGGACAAGTGAGTGATGTGAAGAATAAAAATCGTGCACGTCGCTCAAGAACAACAGAGAATATTGCTGCTGTAGCCCAAAGTGTTGAAGAAAACCCAGGTTTGTCCATTCCTCGTCGTTCTTTGGAATTGGGCATTCCACAAACGTCATTACACCGTATTTTGCGTAAAGACTTGGGTCTTAAGGCTTATAAAGTTCAGTTAACACAGGAACTCAAGCCGGCCGATCATTAACAACGTCGTGTCTTTGGTGATTGGGTCCTTCAAATGCATGAAAATGATCCGGAATTTCATCGAAAAATCATCTGGACTGACGAGGCCCATTTCCACCTCGCTGGCTACGTCAACAAGCAAAATTGTCGCATCTGGGGCTCGGAAAACCCAAGAATCGTTGTTGAAAAGCCTCTCCATACTCAACGTGTAACTGTTTGGTGCGGTTTATGGTCAGGCGGGGTCATTGGCCCTTACTTTTTCGAAAATGAGGCTGGAGGAACAGTTACGGTGACTGGATTGCGATATCGAGAGATGATTAATAATTTTTTATGGCCGGAATTGGATGATATTGATCTGGACAACGTTTACTTTCAACAAGATGGCGCTACGTGTCACCCAAGCAACGAAACCATAGCTCTTTTACAGGGAAAGTTTCCGCACCGTTTGATTTAACACCTTGCGACTTCTTCCTTTGGGGCCACGTGAAAGATGAGGTCTACGCTAACAGCCCAGCGTCGATTCAAGAACTCAAAGATGGAATTTGTGAAGCTATTCAGGGCATACAGCAACCACTTTGCGATTTTGTGATGGACAATTTCATGAAAATGGTATGGTCCTGCAAGCGTAGCCGTGGTGGCCATTTGGCTGACATTATTTTCCATCCTTAATGGCAAACCTTCCTCTTTACATTGAAATAAACATCCGATCATTTATTTCAGAATATGCCATTTTTCTTTGAATATCAAAATAACACCTCTTATTGGAAAACCCTTTATTTGTATTTTTCTCAAAACAAGGATTTTGGATATGTATTGTTTTTCCACTAACTGATTCATGTTGTATTCTAGGGTTTGAGTTTTTTTAAGTTTCTTCCTGGGTATGGACTTTGGTAAAAACTTAATTCTTACGTGTAGTTTTTGAGATGTATTGGTTTTCGACTCACAGATTCATGATGTGCCCGAGTGGGGGCGGGTTAGAATATCTCCCATCGTGTATGCTGCGTGTCGTAAAAGGCAACTAAAAGGAACACCGAACTACTGTCGGTATAAACAGTAACCTCTTCTCAATCAACAGCTTCGTGTGGACGAGTTGAGAAGAGTCAGGACACCTTCTTGTCCTTGGGGTGAGAAATTGCCCCTAAAGGCGGATGAACCAGTAGATACCATCTGGTTAACGGCATGAGGATGCAGAAAGCAAATGGGAAACTACTGCGTTAAAGATCTTAAAGATATCCCAAGAGAAACTCGTAAAATGAGTAAATGCATTTTACGAATTCACAACATGTCTGTTAAGACATTGTGACTATGATGATGATGATGATTCATGATGTAATCTAGGATTTGAGTTTCTTTAAGTTCTCTTCCTGGATGTAGAGTTTGAGAAAAACTTAATTCTTGAGTGTAGTTTTGACTTTAAAGGTCAAAAAATGTATTTGTGTTTGTCCCAAAACAAGGATCTTGGAAATGTATTGCTTTTCCACTAACTGATTCATGTTGCAATTTAGGGTTTGAGTTTCTTTAAGTATGAACTTTGGGAAAAAATTAATTTTTAAGGCCCGGTTGTATAGTCTCAGTTCAAGCACAGTTCAAGGTTGAACTCAGTTCAAATATGGTAGTCCAGTTGTACAAGTTCAGTTCAACTCTAAGCTCGGTTCACTAATTTATATTTTTAAGGTTCAGCTGAACGCTCGAATTTAGGCGCTTAAACCGAGTTCTAAGGACCTAATGTGTCGTAACCTAATTTAATAATTTGATTTAGATAGAATTTTGCAAAATCATTTTTTGTAAATTAAAGTACGTAGTGCCTCATGCCTCAGCAGCTCAGAGAAAATCTCCTGGAACCAACAGATGATGAAGTCTTCGTTGAAGCAGTAGAAATATTAAGAAACGCAAGAAGGCATCAAAAGAAATACAGAGATAGAGTTGATTATTTTTTGGTGTTAAATGACGATGAATTCATTCAAAGGTTTCGACCTCCTAAACAAGGTGTTCGATTTGTTATAAACCAGGTTAAAAGCACAAATAAAGTCTCCAACAACTTTTTTGTTTATGTAATGAATCAAAAGTATTTTGTAATCCTAGTGTTTTTCAGGAACTGTGCTGTAACTGCTGGTTCTTGTCAAATTGAGGTATTATGCGACTGGAAACTTTCTTTGAATCGTTTTATACGTATCTTTACCTGAAAAACTATTGTTTATTACAATTACCATCAACCCATAACCAACAAAACAGCATTCAAACAACTAATTTTTGACAGAACAGACCAACTACGCATGCGTTAATGTTACCAACCTAACTACTTCTTTCTTGAACCTGGTTTTGTAAAGCTGGGATTATAAATAGGTCGTACAACGGAAATGAATTTTTGAACCAAGTTCATCATTGAGCATAGTTTAATAGAACCTCTGGCTTGAACTGAGACTGTACAACCAGTCTAAGTGTAGTTTTGACTTTGAAGTCAAAACATATATTTGTGTTTGTCTCTCATTTTGTAATCCATGGTTTCTGGACTTAATTTTCAAGTGCAGTTTGTCTGATCGCCTGCCGTACTTTTCTCGGTGTATGCTCGGCGACGGCGACGCGACGTGTGCAAAACGTGGATCCGCCCGTGGGTTTACCGGCGCGGCGTTCCCGCGATACGTCCGTCTCTGTCGGGAGCAGGCGTCCTGGCGTCCTGCCTCCGTATATTATTATCATATCTATAATACGGGCTATACGCGTCTTCCGAATCTCTGAAATGACCGCACCAAATATGGGATGCCAGCTTTCCGATCTAGCGGTGAACGGGTGTGCCCACTTGCCTTGGTACCGATATTCGATACTCGATCAATAGTCATCGCCCAGATGAGGGCGAACGTATACGACAGTCTTTTTCAGCTTCAGAGGTTGCAACCTGTTGATTGGGATTCGATACGACAGCATGGATTCAACAGGTTGTTGCTTTTGACGCGCTTGTAGCCGCAATTCTTGTTCTTTAGTAATCACTGAACGTCAGTGATTACTAAAGACCATGTGACATCAAGTTAGTGTTTCGGAGTGCAATGTGTTATTTCTATCACACACAGGGTGATCAAATTGTACTCCGTAGTTTGATACCTCCGTTACACACATAAAAAAATAATTTCTTAGATGGAGCACAGATGCTTTAATTCAAGTATACCATAACTTCCTATACGCGCAAAGTTATGCTAATCTCAAAGTGAGAATACGATATTTTTGACCATATAAGGGTTAGATTGAGAAAATATCTTCAATGCAAAACTGGGAAATTCTTCAGAGTAAGAATACTAAAATCTTAAATCAAGCATATGGTAATCTTGACCGAAGTATTTCATAATTTTGACTGAAGCATTTCATAAACTTGACGCAAGTATCTCAACTTTACTCTAAAATTGTGATATTCTTGGATGAGGAATCTAGTAGTATTGATTTGAGCATTCAAACTCTTCTATGAGCATGTAGAAATTTTTCTCGTCTATGTCATTATCTGCAAGAACATTTCTTAAATCACATTTAACATACGTGCTGGTAGGAACACCAGAGTCAGGTCTTCGCATCCCCATTTTTTTAATAGCTCATGTATGGTTGGATAGATCCAGTGATAAGGAAACTGACGGGAACTGGGATGCGACTCAAATGGCGGTGAACCAGCACTACCGGCACATTCTTTGACCGATGGTTAACGGTGGTATCATGGGTATCACGTGGCAATGGCAATTTATTAAACAGTTTGACTAGATACTCTATTATGTGCCATTATGCAGGATCCAGGATGCAGGTATTACGCTACGGTGCTAAATACGGAGACGAATGCGACAATCCAAAAACAGATGATGGCGGCGCGGATGCGGACGGGCAACAGGCTGTTGAGTAGATAGGGTGGAGGGGTTAGAGTTGACACGTAACACGCTGCGCGCCTGCGCACTCCGACGTTGGTAGGCGTCAAATAAATGATTTACTTGATACAAGAATAGGGTGTGCTTGTAAAACAGCGTTCATTTTCAGACCAAGATTATCATATTGTAAATGAAGGTTCACATTTGCAAGCTGTCTATATTCTTCATAGAAGTAAACTGGACACCGCTGGAAAAAATGATAATCTTCATATAAAATTATGAAATATTTGTTAGTAAATTATTATAGTCTTGGTTGCAAAGAAAATTATATTTTCTCTCGGAGCATATTTCTTTACAATAAGTATATAAATCAAAAATATATTATTCTTGATACAAATTTTCTATAATTTTCTCATCAAATATTCTTTCTTAGAGTGAGAACAGATATTCTTGTTGTGAGTAAGTATTTACAAGAATATCACAATTCTTGAGTTGAGATTTCTTTTTATGTGTGTATTATGGCAGATTCAAATACACATACACGATAAAAAGTTGAGGATGAAGCTAAGATCTACATTTTAAAATTATTTTATAATATACAGGGTAATTGATAAAGTCACGACATACCAAAGTTGTGCGTCCTTTGTTAATACACGGGATAGTTCGCTCGGACCTCTCTGGCGCACGTATTCACTGGCAGCAACATTTTGATCTTTAGAATTCGACAACCGGAATTCCAGACTGATTTTTTGCAGACAACCCTATATCGACCTGTTTGCAATAAAATTATCTTTATTTTGATATAAGCTTCATCCATTAATCACACCGGTCCAAATTACTATTATTGATTTACCTGTTTATACCTGCCTACCGTATAGTTGGAACGGGCAAAACGTAGCCAACCTAACGTTTGCATATTCTATGGGCTTCATACTTTCGATTGGTATGTGATTTTTCTATTAACCAAACCAGTGAAATGTTTAAAAAAAATTAATTCTTCAATATTTAGTTAATCATATCCTGGACTGAAATTTTTCAGCCAACCCACTCCCGATATGTTTTTTAACATATTAAGGGCCGATTTTATCAACACGCATATTTAACAAAGAATTTAACAAAGCTTTTCTATTGGATGTTATTTAGCAAAAGCTTTCTATTGGGTATTGAGGGCTATGTTAATAAGTATCATCCAATAGTATTTTATCAATATTGAAAACAACACGTCAAAGCTGGATGACACTTTTGTCAAAGATATTTTAGAAATTCATGGATCAAAATCATAGCAGGATATCAGAACAGAGCGATTGATTTGCAAATTAATGCCACACTTTCCATGTTTACATTATAATTATTGTATAATTACTAATTGCAAACTGCGATAATTTGTGATAAAAGTAGTAGGTACCTATATTAATCACAGCAACTACCTACCTTATTTAATCATTAAAAATCCCACGTCCGTCAGTCAGATGGATTATATGGAAATATATACTTTTATGAAGAATCAGTCTTTCATTTACTGGATGCATGTTTGTTAGATCTTCTTATAGAAGTATTCATAAGTGCATTGTACATCAAATAGGGTTATACTTAATTTTAATTATAAAATGGCAAGGTTTGGCGTTCTGGGGTTCTGGATAGGCAACCAGTAATGCACATACGTTTGGGAAGTAGGTGTAACCTTTGAAATGTAACAAAATGCTATTTTTACCTCTTTTTACTATAAAACAAAGATATATTGCAGGTATTCATAATTATTATCGATAGTAAATTATTGTTTTATCCAAATAATGCAATGAGTGAATTTCTTGTCATCATAGCATTTAATACAGCATGAAACCAGCGATCAAATGGAAATGGAATCTGGAATCTGATTGGTTGAAATTAGCAATTGCTAAACTTTTGATTAAACAAGAAAATGCAATTTTTCACCGATTTGGGATGGAAAATCAGACTGGAAAAGATGCTAGATGTTTTACAATGCTCGATTGTATATGAAGTATGTTATTTTTGAGCTTTTTGAGGTCAACTTCAAGAGAAATCAATAATTTTCAGAGTACTTTGACAGATGCATGTTCTTGAAAGGGCTGCTCTGATTGGTCAAAGTCTTTGTTAAAATCTGCAAGTTGATCAAATCGGGCCTAAATTTAACATGAAATGCATTTCATCCATTAACCAGTTCGGTGAAGGTCGTCTTATATTCGGATCTTAGACTGATAGTCTCAGTGACAGCACGCCACCAGGGCTGTGATAGTAGACAAGGTAACATGCTGTATACGTATGAACCTGCACTCGTGAAATCTATTCGTCATCTATTTATAGTTCTTACATAGATAATCTGTAAATATTTATTATAGACTATTAGACCGTTGAATGAAATCACTATATTGGTATAAACATTTCGTAATCGTCCCGAATACATTCGGGCCAAAATGTAGATTGATAATTTACACCTGTATTGCTCTCAACAGCTACGCCAATTCAAATTTAGTTGTACGTAATGAGTTATTACACGGTTTATTTGCGAGTTTGTACATTTGAAAGCTTATTTGGCAATATTACAAAGTGTACGGCACATTATTGGTTTAATTTATGTTTGGGTTTCTTCGCATGCTTTCGGATATTTATTACCGGCACATTATTCTATTGCGTTTATACACTGCGTTTTTGTTAGTCCATTTCACCTGTCCACCTATTACATACATAATAATGTCAAGTAGTTGTGTGTGTACTCCCACTCACGGATACAAAGCGTTTTCTCAATATTCTTAGTTTGTATTAGGTTCTTTCCAACAGGCCTGAATACCGTACAATGTATCGTCACGGACATGTGCAGAACGTGAAATGCGTTCCAACCATGGCCGACTCTACACTAGGCCGGAGCCTTAGATGTGGCAACGTGGCTTAGCTGTCAAATAGTGGCCCTATAGTTTCAGAATAATTATTACATTTTATATGTATTAGAGTTCATCTCGGTTAATAAATTAAGAAAACTACTTTTTAGAACTACTACTACTAATACCACTTACATCTGATGTCTGTTTCATCACAGTCAGACACTACAAAATAAAAATAAACGCAACCTGTTTCCTGCTGCCACTTCCACTTAAATGAACACTCAGTTCACTTTGTAAATTGTCACTTGAGCTAGAAAAATTCACTATTAGGTCACTGTGAAGCCATTCTTGCTGGTCTTGATTTCCCTTTCACTATCAAATCCTTTCGTAGGTATGCCCCAGGCCATGCCCAGATGAGTTCAATTAACTGTATTTTTCTGTGATATTTGGGAGGTCCAGAAAACATTATAGGTACCACATTGTGCTTTAAAATAGGTCTTATCTTTTGAAATGTTTGTAAATTATTGTCTTTATCCTTATAAATATAACCAGCCCTTCCGAGGAATACCTTTTACCCACTTCTGTTTATGTCCCTTATTGGACGCACAATTGCTAGTGCAACGTGGTACTACACACTTTGCAGGCATCTTTTTATCTTTATAGTTTCATTTGTGCAGGTCAATAAGTAGAAACCCATTAAAAATCACCTTGCAACGTTCTTTTTAATCTGGAATAAGGTTATGTTGGGCCATGGTTTGGTAGTCCTCTACCCATGCCTCTACTGGGCTGCAACCTGGTACTACACGCTTTGCAGGCATCTTTTTATCTTTATAGTTTCGTTGGTGCAGGTAAATAAGTAGAAACCTATTACAAATCACCTTGCAACATTCTTTTTAATCTGGAATAAGGTTATATTGGGCCATGGTTTGGTAGTCCTCTCCTAGGCTGCAACCTGGTACTACACGCTTTGCAGGCATCTTGTTACCTTTATAGTTTCGTTTATGCATGTGAATAATTAGAAACACATTAATAATCACCTTCCAACCATATTTTCGGCACCTGGAAGAACACACATGACATAACAACAAATGCAAACTCGGCCCCCAGATCCAGTGTTGCCATATTTCATGCTCCGGCCTAGTGAGGCCATGGTTCCAACACGTTTTGTGACCGTTCATGAAACGGTCCATAAAGTGTTCCAACGGATTTCGTTACCGTTCATGGGACGGTTTCTGTACGGTCAAATCGGTACTTGGTCCAGAGTAAGGACTGTGAGGACTGACATGCGCAGTAGAAAGTAAATCGCCCGCTTGGCGCACAATATTATTCTGTCATTTCTATGCGCCTTCTCTTTCTTGCTTCCTTGAGTCTTGAGTGTTGAGATTGAGTGTGATTTGGTTTTGCTTATTTTGTTTTTGCTGTTGCTTATTGTTTGGCTGGCCCGTTTGTTGGCCGAAACTTCACCAAAGCCAGAAATGGAAATGGAATCAAACAGTAATGTTACACATGGTATGTTATGATAAATTCGGTCATTTTTATAGAAAACATAATCAAGGTTCTTTGCTTATAGAGCTACAGCGCCGGTACTCTGTAACTTAGAAACTTGTTTCTATGCACTATGTACTATGCGATCGGATGGCTTCGTAAATATGACAGCGTGCTGTGACAGCGTAGTAGACACGTGATAGGCACCCGAAACTGCCCGATCATCATGGTCGTCATGGTGATAGAAACATGTTTTTATCAGTTAAGTTAGACAGTACCGACGCAGGAATACCTGGTTGTGAGTGGCAACCATCATTCATCGCTAAAATTACCCAAATAATCCTCATTTTTCGGTTGTGGTAGATAAACTAACTCCAAGTCATCGTCAGAAAACTCAGGCCCCGATCAATTTTAATGAAGCTCTTGGCGTCTTGGCTTTTGACGGTGGCTTGTGAAATGAAATCGAGGTTAGTTTTTTTTTGATAGCTGTCAGAACTGACACGAGTCCAGTGAAATAAGAAAAAGAACCGTTCCAACAGATTCTCCTGTTTGTACGGTCACGAAACCATCCAAAAACAACGCGAGCTGCAAACCATCGCGGACTAGATATCCAGTCCACCACTGAGCTACAATCGCAGTGTCGTCAGCGTAGAGATAGACTTCACAGTTGCTGGGGCAAGGGACGTCATGTATAAAAAGTGAATAAAGGATAGGTCCAAGGACCGGACCCTGAGGAACACCGGCCTTTATGGGCCGTAATGTCGAACCTTAAGATTCGTATAACTGTCTCGAGCTGTTTTCTGATATAAACAGTGTTCGCAACGTTGGATCTTTTATTTATTTGGAAGCGCATACTAATATACAATACTGGTAGTTGTATTTGGTGCAGGACAACTTAAAGTGAACGTTTTTTGGATTATGAAAACTTAAAAACTTAAATAATCCGGGAACCGTAATGATAGAGTGTTACTTTTTTACTTTTTTATACGTTGATATTATATTCACATAATTTTTTACTTATTTACTTTTTTATATGTATTAAAAACATTGACATTATATTTACATACACATGCAAGGTGAGTTTTTAGTACCGGATCGGTCGGTAACTCTAATACTCCAGAAGATAGTGGTAGTAAAATTTTAAACATCTATTTGTATACTGAAATTTATTTTGAGAAAGTGCGATCGAATTTTATTTGTGTTTAACAAACAACTATATACAGGGTGTCCAGTTAGTGTGTAATTCGTCGATATCTCGCAAGGTATACCTGATAGAAGAAAATGTCAAATACAAAAGTTATTTGGTTACTTAAGACGCATATTCTAAAAATATTTTGAAATATACAGGGTGTTGCGGGAAAGTAGGATAGTGATTAACTTAATTTTTTTTTATAGGAACCTATAACTTTTTCTTAAATTCTTCTAGTGTCCATCATTGATCTCTATTCAACCCTAAAATATTTTTGGGATCGATTGCGACGTTGCCAAGTTATAATTTATTTTCTATTAATTTCCGGATTTGCAAGGTCGCAAGTAATACGTCCAAATTGATATATTCCTTTAACTTTTCTCAATAATATTATACAGCGAGTTACTTGAATATTAGATGGATATTGTTTTGGATGTTACCAACAATTTGTATCTACAGGTTGTTTTTGGCAGAATTTTAAATTACGGCAACTTGAAGGTCATTTTACTTTGTTTTCTTAAATGTAAAACCCTGTATTTTGTATTTTAAATCGAAATATTCACTAATACCCTATCTCGCCTTGTAATATTTGTTTTCGCGTTTGCGACGTTGCCAAGTTATAAATTATTCTTCCAAATTTCTAAAAAAATATCCCCGATTTTAATTTATTTTAAATAGAATCCTCTACCTATTTTTATTGCAATGAATTGCGCATGTCGAATTTAGTAAGATCTCACAATTTCAAAATTTTGTTTCTATTAATTACTGAGATACAGCAACACCGCCTTTTCAGTAAACGGTACCGAAACGCTTAAATATTTCCACATATTGCCACAGCTGGAGAGGTGAAATTCAATACTTGGGGGTTTTTGAACATACAGAATTCAAAAACGCTAACGTCAGGGTTGTCAGATTACCACTTTTACGTAAGACTTCATAAATAGGGCGTTTCATTCAAAATTATGACGTAAAATTGGTAAATTTGACAACACTGATGTTAGCGTTTTTAAATTCTGTGTGTCTAAAAACCCCCAAGTATTGAATTTCACCTCTCCAGCTGTGGCAGTTTTGGAAATATTTAAGCGTTTCGGTACCGTTTACTGAAAAAGCGGTGTTGCTGTATCTCAGTAATTGATACGAAAAAAATTTTGAAATTGTGAGATCTTACTAAATTCGACATGCGCAATTCATTTCAATAAAAATAATTAGAGGATCCTATTTAAAATAAATTAAAATCGGGGATATTTGTTTAAAAATTTGGAAGAATAATTTATAACTTGGCAACGTCGCAAACAAACAAAAAATATTGAAAGGCGAGATGGGATATTAGTAGATATCTCGACTTAAAATAAAAAATACAGGGTTTTACATTTAAAAAAAAGCAAAGTAATATGACCTTCAAGTTGCCGTAATTTAAAATTCTGCCACAGACACTGTGTAGATACAAATTTTTGGTAACATCCAAAATAATATCCAATTAATATTCAAGTAACTCGCTGTATAATATTATTGAGAAACGTTAAAGGATTATATCAATTTGGACGTATTACTTGCGATCTTGCAAATCCGGAAATTAATAGAAAATAAATTATAACTTGGCAACGTCGCAATCGATCCCAAAAATATTTTAGGATTGAATAGAGATCAATGCTGGACACTAGAAGAATTTAAGAAAAAGTTATAGTTCCATATAAAAAAATCAAGTTGATCACTATCCTACTTTCCCGCAACACCCTGTATATTTCAAATTTTTTTTAGAATATGCGCCTCAAGTAAGCAAATAACTTTTGTATTTGACATTTTCTTCTATCAGGTATACCTTGCGAGATATCGAAGAATTACACACTACCTGGACACCCTGTATAAGTCCATAATAGTGTTTGATGAAGTTGAAACTCTGAATTATCGAGATAATTTAAGTCAAGTGTGATGAGTAAACAATTTTATAGACGTGACGTTATTGTTTAGTTGCAGGGCAGCTACGGTCGCTCTCCAGTTCCACCATCTTCCAGTGGACGAAGCCCTTCTGGTGGTTACGGCACCCATGGCCATCGGGGTGGACAACCGGGTGAAACACCAGAACAAGCTCAGTATGGCCATGGTCCTCAAGGACATCACATCCAGTATGGAAGCGCTGGTGGGAAGTCAGCTGACAAGGGGCACTACAATAATAATCTGGATGAGCTCGACTCGTTGCTGCAGGACCTCAGCACTAGGTACAACTCTGCCACTCCAGGTAAGGAGCCTGATATTTGCAGAGATTAGACTTATTTGTCCTTTGTTATTGATAGCGCGCAAACACAGTGGGGCTTTTTAGTGAGCGTGCAAGGGCGTGCGAAGGCGTGCAGGTGCCGCATGCAGGCTCACCTTCTCAACTGAGTTTTCGAGTGCTTATCAGCGTCGGAAGCCCGCTTGAACGCCTTTATAGTAACAGAAATTTAGTTTGCTACCTGGTTTCGTCTGTACCGGTCGAAGATGAGTAGCGATAAAGAATTACTTATAGCTTCAATGTTTGCGAAAACCCCTATTTGGGATAAAAGACACAAGCTGCAATATAACGGCACTGCGATAGAAAAATGTTGGAAGGAATGAGCATTTAATGATGTTATAATTATCTTATACCTGGCGAGCCAGCCCAAAGGATCTGTCCGACACGGGAGTTCCCACCGAACCCAGGTCGTTCCTCAGGAGTTGCCAAATGCAGGAGCCTCCTTATGTAGCGCGTCCAATGTCAATGTTGTCCCCAATGCCCACAAAGCATATTATCTCAAAATCGATAATTTTCGCGATGCCAATACTCCCCTCACCTATCGGTGTGTATCGGAAGTAAAAGCTATTCTAATAATAATGTTTAACAAAATAACAATGTACCCGACCAATGATATTACGAGACCCAAATATATAACGTTAGCAATTGCAATTGTATTTACTACGTACTATCACTTAGTATCAGAGATATATTCAAATGAGTATAACACATTTATACACAACCACAACACTAGATGTAGGCTAGGTACCACAATAATTCCCAAACCAAACAAATCAGTCATGCGGCGGTCATATCTCAATTTAACGCCAAAATGATACAACACTTCTCCCTTTTGATACCAAAAACTTGTTTACAAAGCGATTCAAACAGTCTCTACTAGAGTGGATAGCTTCCTTAATAAGACGCGCATAAGAATTCGTTGAACATGTACAATATCAGTCACATATTTATCTGATTGACAAATTTCAACTAAATGGTTCTAATGTATATGATGTGAGTCTATATATATGTATGTACTAATAGTTTATTTGACAACTTCCCACCTCGGATTTATCACAAACCGCTGATTAAACGAAAAAACGCCAAGACACGTCAAAATATTTGTCCAGAGAGACAACTTTTTAACCAAAAACTATTTCACCCCCTATTGTACCCTCTAGCCCCTCAGGGGAATCATTTCCAGTGTTTTTGCAACTATCCCTCATTGGTTTGCCAATAATGGGCAACATTTTGAACCCTTATTGCATGTTTCCTATACCGTGTCTAGATGCGACTGGCCAATCTTTGTACTCTTTTTGTTGTCTGTTTTCACTGTACCATGCACTGGTGTGCTTGACTACGTGCGTAACCGGCGCCGGCCTGCTTCTACCTGCTGAGGGGACTCGGCGTTGGCCAACGCACTCCAACGCTCTCCAACGCTCCTATAAGCCGCTACTGTGAATGCCTACATACTGAGGCTGCGGATTTAACTCCAGCACTTAATGGATGTGTTTCGTTATATAATATTTCATTCAATTCTCTTATCTATAAATACAAATTAAATTTTTCCAGTTGGTGGTGATGCCAAATGTTTCATGTAACAGCTTCATAATTTTGTATTTTATTATTTTGTATTAGATTCCGTTTGTTAAATGATGCTTTGTTTATAAATCCGAAAATGTGAGCGAATCTGATTTTTTAAAGACTTCAATAACTTTGAGCAGTCTTACTTATTTTCATGGTAATGTGTAAAACATTATATGTAGCATAATAGGGTACTCGCAGAAAAAAAATATTATGTTGTTTACGCGTTCCTTAGAGCCTAGTAGACATGACAAAATCACTTGTTTGGTTTTTTGGAATCGGCCGTGAGAGATATTCCAAAAATTATTTCAAATGCCGGAAAATGCCGCGCAAATAACCTATGACGTCAGTGATATCCTATAGTGATGGGATGCAAAGTATTGATATTCCATATCGATAGCCAGTGCTAACCTAATATTTTGACATTGATCATTATAACCACAAAACACAGTCACACTCAAAGGTACAAAGGTCAAAAGAATACAAGTTAGGCTAGATTACTAATTCACTTTGTAGGGATGGGCTTGAATTAGATTCTATCTTTGGATTCATTCATAATGGGATGCGCCGAAATAAAATAATGGCTCCGATTAGTTGCGAATCTCGGTCACAAACAGCATGAACTGTGATACCTATCAGATATAAAAATGTATTGCAACGAAAATGCTAGTAGGTGAATTGCCTGTTTCAAATATGTTTAAGTATCAATAAAGTGAGTCCCATTGTTAAAGAATTCAGATCATCTCTAGTTTGCAGTTGAATTTCACTGACCTGCGCTGTAGCAGTATCGATTGTCGATATCGAGAAGATATCTGTGACGTCAGCCCTTGTTTTAAGTCACGTGGAAAAATTTTGATATATCCTTATTTTGTTTTGCAAATATCTTTTTGTGGCCGTCAGTAAAATCATGTTTTTTGTTTCCTACTGCTTCTTGATATGGTTTTCTTTACGCTATGTATACTCCCGAGACGATTTCACGACCTCTGCAAGTACCCTATTATTGAAAAGTTAAACATGTGAGGTTTTAAGTCCCATATGTGACCCAGTTGACCCAGGAATCTAAATAGGTAATACAGGGTATTCCCTTTAAAAAACAACTTTGATATGTCACGCCTTCATTAGACATCCTGTATAGAAGTCATTATTTTTAAAATGTAGTTTAACCTGACTCACCTGTCACATAGTATTTTTTCTCAAAAAGGGTACCGTTTGGTCACAATAGTCCGAGGCAGTGTGCTTGACTCACCCTGTATATATGCATTATGATGGGTTCCTATTACAATAAGACATAATTTTCATGCTCATTATGAGTACCATGAGTCATATATTTTTTAAGGTGTGCAAGTCATTGATATTCTGTTCCGGTTCCCTTAGCATCCTTTTGTTATATCATCGCATCTTTAATCATTCCAAGTGGCCAATTCTCAAACATTACACGGTTTAATCAACGTGAAAATAATGTCTCATTTGTTAGGCGTAAATTGGCCTGAGTAGGTGGTTGGGTAGATTGTCGCAAACTGCATTTTTAGTTGGCTTGAGGTATGTGGCATAATTCACTAATCTCAGATACTTTAACAAGCGATCAATGCTAAAAACTTTATTTGAAAATAGATCTCTATTGGAATGTTATCTTCATGAATCACGGTAGTTCATTTATACAGGGTGTCCAGTTAGTGTGTAATTCTTCGATATCTCGCAAGGTATACCTGATAGAAGAAAATGTCAAATACAAAAGTTATTTGGTACCTTAAGACGCATATTCTAAAAATATTTTGAAATATACAGGGTTTTGCGGGAAAGTAGGATAGTGATCAACTCAATTTTTTTGTATGGAACTATACCTTTTTTTTAATTCTTCTAGTTTCCATCATTGATCTCTATTTAATCCTAAAATATTTTTGGGATCAGTTGCGACGTTCCCAAGTTATAATTTATTTTCTATTAATTTCCGGATTTGCAAGGTCGCAAGTAATACGTCCAAATTGATATATCCCTTTAACTCTTCTCAATAATATTATACAACTAGTTACTTGAATATTGAGTGGATATTATTTTGGATGTTGCCAGCAATTTGTATCTACAGGGTGTTTTTGGCAGAATTTTAAATTACGGCAACTTGAAGGTCATTTTACTTTGTTTTTTTAAATGTAACACTCTGTATTTTTTATTTTAAATCGAAATATCTACTAATACCCTATCTCGCCTTGTAATATTTTTTTTCGCGTTTGCGACGGTGCCAAGTTATAAATTATTTTTCCAAATTTTTAAACAAATATCCCCGATTTTAATTGATTTTTAACCTACTACTTATTCGTATTGCAATGAATTGCGCATGTCGAATTTAGTAAGATCTCACAATTTCAAAATGTTGTTTCTATTAATTACTTAGATTACTTAGATACGGCAACACCGCTTTTTCAGTAAACGGTACCGGAACGCTTAAATATTTCCAAAACTGCCACAGCTGGAGAGGTGAAATTCAATACTTGGGGGTTTTTGAACATACAGAATTCAAAAACATCGGTGTTGTCAGATTTACCAATTTTACGTTTTACGTCACAATTTTGAATGGAATGCCCTATTTATGAAGTCTAACGTAAACATGGTAAATCTGACTGACACTGATGTTAGCGTTTTTGAATTCTGTATGTTCAAAAACCCCCAAGTATTGAATTTCACCTCTCCAGCTGTGGCAGTTTTGGAAATATTTAAGCATTCCGGTACCGTTTACTGAAAAACGGTGTCGCCGTATCTCAGTAATTAATAGAAACAAAATTTTGAAATTGTGAGATCTTGCTAAACTCGACATGCGACAATACGTACAGGATTCTATATAAAATAAATTAAAATCGGGGATATTTGTTTAAAAATTTGGAAAAATAATTTATAACTTGGCTACGTCGCAAACGGGAAAAAAAGTATTACAAGGCGAGATAGGGTATTAGTAGATATTTCGATTTAAAATGAAAAATACAGGGTGTTACATTTAAAAAAACAAAGTAAAATGACCTTCAAGTTACCGTAATGTAAAATTCTGCCAAAACACCCTGTAGATACAAATTGCTGGTAGCATCCAAAATAATATTCACTTAATATTCAAGTAACTCGCTGTATAATATTATTGAGAAAAGTCGAAGGAATATATCAATTTGGACGTATTACTTGCGACCTTGCAAATCCGGAAATTAATAGAAAATAAATTATAACTTGGCAACGTCGCAACCGATCCCAAGAATATTTTAGGGTTGAATAGGGATCAATGATGGAAACTAGAAGAATTTAAAAAAAATGTATAGTTCCATATAAAAAAATCAAGTTGATCACTATTCTACTTTCCCGCAACACCCTGTATATTTCAAAATATTTTTAGAATATGCGTCTTAAGTAACCAAATAACTTTTGTATTTGACATTTTCTTCTATCAGGTATATCTTGCGAGATATCGAAGAATTACACACTAACTGGACACCGTGTATACATTAATGCGGAGTATTTGTTCTTTCATGATGCAAAATCGACAATCTTCATAAGGTGATTTTTTTGCTTGGAATTTATTTCATCGCGACAGTTATTCAATTTCTTCATTGGGTAATATTTTTTTTCAGATAATATGAATGGGTCGGCTGGGCACTACAACGGTTCCTTGCGAGAGTCGGGAGCAAAAAGCCCTGCGCAGTATTCGAGACCGTCCAGTGCGCAGAGCACAGTCAACAGGCCTTCTGTGGATAGTCTATTGGACGAACTAAATTCTGGGTGAGTGGACATCTCTCGTACTTACTTTCAGCATCAATAATAATAATTTATTCACCAACAATACAGAGCAAATAAATTGTTTGACCCACAGAAAGTGCTGACCTTGTGCGTGGGTTAAAATACATACATATATTTTACAATACGTATATTAAAACTAATACTAACTATATTAAAAATTTGTAAGTGTGTCAGTTCAAAATCGTGTTAAAAACATTTGAAAAAATATCTCTGGGTGTGTCTATTATCCAATTTTTGACTTTTTTTTTGTATACAGTATGAGATTTTATGGATTTCAGTGAAGCAGGAAGTAAATCGTATATGCAGCAACATAGATATATTAAACTTTTTTGGCCTATTGACTTAAATATAGGAGGTCTTAAGGTCCTATTCTTGGTTCGTGTATTATGTTCATGCCAACAAACTTTGAGAAATATTCCTTGAGTGCTCTTCACTAGATTAGTACTTTTTTCCCTGAATTTAAATTGGCGGGAATGTTAAAATTAGTTATCTTTATTGGAGAAAAATTAGGATAAAACGATAAAAACAGAAATAAACGTGATTGTTGGAAAAAACATTCTATAAAACATACATTATTAGAAATAAAATACCTAGGCAGTTTAACAAACGATATTAAAACAAGTAAATATATAATTCACTTAATCTGATTCATCATTTGATTCATCATCTGATTCATAACATTTTATTCATTTTACCCAATAACGAGTTTTCTTTCGCCGTTTTTTATTTTGGTAACATAACCCCAAAACCCCAAATATTTTCAGTCATTTTCCACAAAATCAAAATCATAATTTCTCAAGATTGTCTGTCTTGTCTGTCTAAATCATTATACCTGTTTTCTTCAATTCCTGTTAATTTTAACTCCACAGCTAATGGTACTATTATAGAAGCGTGCCTCCTGTACCTGTATGAGGATTTTCATTACTCCAATACCTACAATTATGCTTATTAACAAATCCAGTTAGATAAAATCTGCATTCATCAGTGAGGCAGATACTCTTCACATGAATGGCATTACCATTAGTCGCTGTAGTCATTTGTTCACAAAACTCAACTCGCCGATCGAAATCGTCTTCCGTTAATTCTTCCACTATTTTCATTTTGAGCGGTTAAAATGTATGCGGCTTAGTAACGGTGTGTATGCCAAATGAAATGTCCGTCGGATCCACAATTCTGTGTAATGAAGTATTAGGATTTATGCCAAAATGAACCAAAAATTTAACTTGAGCGGCTTCATCCAGAACTTTCCGTTTTTTATTTGCAATAGATCCAGTTTGAATAAATTCCGTACGAACGCCCAGTTATTTTCCCCGGATGTCTCGCGTTAAACCGAGCGGCAGTTTGCCGAGCGCATTGATTTTTGGGCACCATAAATTGGAATCATTTGCAACGTTTTGGAAAATGTCCGTCAGGAATTTGAACATCGCCTATATTATTGTTTGGCCAATAACGGACAACATTGTGAACGCTTATTGCATTTTAAAATGTGGTATTTTCGTGTGTTTTGTTATATAGATACTACATAAGTTACTTTTTTAAAAAAGAATCCGAAGCTACATTGGGTATCTCATCATCATCATAGTCACAGTGTCTTAACAAACATGTTGTGAACTCGTAAAATGCATTAAGTCGGAGCTAGAGTATTGCCGACACTAATATTATCAGAAGTTTTGAGATTGTAGCTCGCCATCGTTCGCGATTTACTGTCAGTTCAGTGGCGCTCTTGATACTCATATCTAACAACTGTTACGTCGTATCCACCCAGCGTGTAGGGGAACGGCCACGGCGCCGCCCACTCGAGGCGTGACCAAGCATTCTCATCGGCACAATGGAGGATAGTCTGTTTGGATTACCGAGCTCATCCAGTATGGAAGCATTAGTTCGATGGACGGTATAAGGAATTCTCAGCGTTCTCCTCCACGTCCACATTTCAGAAGCATCTATGCGAGCTCGATCTGCCTTTTTAACAGTCCAAGTTTCCGAGGCGTAAGAAAATATGGAGAACACAAGAGACTGAACCAGTGACATTTTGGTAGTTTTAGTGATGTTATGGTCACGCCAGATTTTAGTAAGCTTTGTCATGGCCACCCGTGCCTGTTGAATGCGTCGTCGAATCTCATTCTCACAGCTACCTGAATTGTCGATCAAAGAACCGATGTACACAATACTTTGAACTACCTCACAACGGCCTATTGACTTTATTTCTCGATGATTGTCATGCTCTCTATCTACGATAATAACCTTGGTCCTGTTGTAGTTAACACCAAGACCATATGCTGCACTGTGTTGTTCTAAGACGTTCAATAGAGCTACTAGTTCTTCCTGAGAAGCAGCAATAAGGGTTGTATCGTCAGCAAATTTTAAGTTAGATATTTTGCTTCCGCCAATAGTTATACCGCCATTCCAGTTGTCCAGTACCTGTCTCATCACAAATTCAGAGTAAATGTTAACATCGGAGATAATGTGCATCTCTAACGAACTCCTTTTCTGGTTGCTGTTTGACCAGACAGGTTACCATCAATTCTTACACGAGCTGAGCTAGACTCATAGAGTTGCTGTATGAGAAATACTAAATGGTAAGGGACTCCCATGGAGGTAAGGATTTCCTACAGTTTAGGCCACTTTACGTTGTCAAACGCCTCAGAATAGTCCACAAAGCAGATAAAAACGGGAAAATAAGGCTGTCTGGCTTTTTCAATAATCTGTCTTAGGTTTAAGATCTGTTCACGCGTACCACGTCCTTTTACAAAACCTGACTGCGCCTGAGAAATTTGCCAGTCAATAAAACCCTCCAAACGAGACTGTAAAATATATAGTAGAACCCTGCTTGCATGAGAGACTAACGAAAGTAGGCGATAATTGTCTGGATTTGTTGCACATTGGGTATCTAGCTACTCTTAAAAAAAGGAACTGATACTTATCATGAGTTAACTTTTCAGATACTTTAAAGCTACTTTTTACGTTACTTTGTATATTATATATGTATTAACTACTAAATTCCATGACGTCGAGGTATTAGGTAAAGTTCTTAGTCAAATAGGAAGTTAGATTAAATTGTAATGTAGATTTTATCTTTATTAATATGGGAAAAAGACCGTATTTTTTTTATAACTGAGCAGACCGCACAGGCAGAGCCTAAATACCAGAGTACCGCGGCTGCTGTGAAAGGGTTATGTTAGGGGAAGTTTATTAACGCGAGATTTGAATGGGCCAAGACCCGCAGGCCCAATAAATATATTATCTTCTGGCAGTCCATTCCAAGCCTTGGACACCCTGGGAACAAACGTGCGGTTGTACCGCTCAGTTCTTGATGTATGAAGCACGACCGCCTTAGGATGAGATGCAGCGGTCGCACGGATACATCTGATAGGAGCAGTGAGCAGCGGAACGATAGAGGATAGCTCAGAGGAGCAGATTCCGTTGGAATATCTGTAGAAGAGTGAGAAGTCACCAACAGCACGCCGGTGTGAAAGTGACTGAAGTTGGCTCGTTTAGGCCGGATCGCCAATTAGTCGAGGAGGGCAACTTCTCTGGACGGCATCTAGTATAGACAGGGTAGAAGGGGCAGCAGCTCCCCAGACATGAGAGCAGTACTCCAGGCAAGGTCTTATCTGGGCTTTATATAGCGTGAGGAGGTTACATGGTGAGAAATACTTCCCCAAGCTTTTTACCAGCAGCTGTTGCAATTAACGTGACGTGTTCGTGCCAGATGAGATTTTCTGTAATGTTGACTCCTAACAACTTGAATGACTCCTTGGCAGAGCCTGGTTGTTCATTAAAACCTGCTGTTGGCTTGAGCACTTCTTGTTTGATAGTGTACAATACTGGGTCTTGGAGGCATTAAATTTAACCATATTCTTAAGCCCCCAAGCGGTAGTGGTATCGAGATCCTTTGAAAGTGAAGCCGCCACTGCTAGTCTTCTGCGTTCCAGCTCGAACACAGAGATCGGTCTATTGCTCATGATCCGCAAAAATGTGGATTGGGTTTGTAGTGCTAGAAAGTAGATCATTAATGTGAAGCAGAAACAATGTCAGAGCCCATGTCGATCCTGCGGAACCCCGGCATTGATGCAGGGGAACAGTTCAATATGTGCGAGTAGACAGAAGGAATTCTGCCGGTGCGCCATCTAGTACCCGAAGGTGGCGGCAACCAAAGAGAGAAACGCTACTAGTAGCAGTAAACTCTCCTTGGTGGAACGACAAGGCTCGTTCACTTTGCCACTAGAGGCATGGATTCTGACGCAAGCAGCGTAAAGCCGATATACGAGGGTTGCTCTATACCTCCGTAATAAGCGTGAAACAGCTGTCTGCGTACTGGTGGATTGACGGAGGTATAGAGCAACCCTCGTAGCTCAATATGTACCTATTTTCAGTATATCGAAAGTACTTTTTGGTATCCAAGATACCTTTATGATCATAAGAGTCAGTTTGTGGTTCTTTTCATAGAGTATCCAAGTAAGGTAACTAATATGCTTTTTCCTGACAGCTCTGATTCAAATAAATTGAAAAAATATGTATTATATAATATTACTATTGCCAGTGCACAACGCACCTGTGAACCATAAACATGATGCGTATTTTTAGAATGCTATCCTAAAAATAAGGGTGATTTCTATGACTGCACTCCGCTGTCGAATATAATTATCATCCTGTTGCTTATTATTAGGAAAATATGAATACAGTGTTATTTAGCATTTGGCATGTTACCTACAACTTGTATCTTGCATAATAAATACATTCGATTGACGCTTGGTAATAAAATTGCCAAATTGTTTCTGTCCATTATTATAATAAGAGTAATGAGACAAACAGGCACAACAGTATCGTGCTGGCTATGATTGTGCGTAACAGCATAGCTCATAGTGCAGGAAATAAGCAGGCTGGAATGCTGAACCGCCGATGTTCAGATAAATAGACCAAGTGCAGGGTGTATCAACTTACAAAGAAGTCTCACGATGGCTTACCAACCGTGGAAGTGAAGGGTCACCCCATAGTCGAATCACCTTCCGTCAAGCTTTTGGAAATCAATATCAACAATAATATGTCCTGGCACGACCGCGTCGTCAGTATTGCTAAAACGGCATCCCAGAAGCTTGGAGTTTTGTTCCGCTGTAGGAAGTTGTATACACCAGAGCAACTGCTGCTGCTCTACAAGGCACAGATCCGACCATCGCTGGAGTATTGCTCCCATGTGTGGGGATGCGCTCCGAAGCACTCTCCAAAGCTTCTGGACACTATCCAGAAAAGAGCGATTAGACTAATCGATACGCCTAACCTCACAAAGGACCTCCACAGCCTGGAACATCGAAGGAGGGTGGCTGACCTATCCCTGTTTTACAGATTCTGTCACGGAAGATGTTCGAGTGAGCTCTCTCAGATAATAACACCACAGGCCGACCGAACCAGGAACACTAGAGAAGCTCTGCGAGCTCATCCTTACCAGGTCGAGGTCCTTACTCCCCGAACCAGTCTCCTCCAGCATTCCTTCTTTTGGAGCACTCGGCTGCATTGGGATTTCTGTTTTGCGTTTCACTGGCAGTTCTAGTGCAAATTTTTTTAAGAGCAGTCATTTCACTGGCATTTCTGCACTCGGGGCGGTCAAACTGAGTGAAATAATTTCGCACTGACATCAAAGTGAGTGTCGTGGAAGTCAATAAAGAAAATGACAATAGGTTTGAACGGTAAACTTCAAATCATAGTATTGTGTTCCACGAGTTTAATCTTTCGATCTTTGAATACGGTAATACCTAGTTGATTTTCACTATTTTCATTCAGAATGAGTAGAGTAAACGAAAAAATCAAACTTTTAATTTCCTTGTTTGAATTGGCAGAATCCAGCTCATCTTCTGGGTTGAAAAAATAATGTGTTTAAGAAGAAATCGGGAGAAAAAGTTTCCAGAATTAGCAATTACATGGAAACTGTTGAACAGTTTTCAGACAAACTAATAAATATGTACATACATATAATATATGCAAATATTGTTGAACAAATAATGTGTCTAAGAAGAAATTAGGGAGAAAAAATTCCCAGAATTAGCAATTAAATACATGGAAACTATTGAACCGTTTTCAGACAAACGAGTAATTAGTATATAACTATACCGGGTGTCCCAGAATTCCCTTGACACGTGATATTTTCGTAACGCAAAACGGTTCAAGCAAGAACTGAGTGGTACTTTTGAAGGTACTATAGGGTCTATCATACCATGTAATCAAAACATTTTTTTGTACGTCAACCCCTTAAACTCACCCCCAACCTTTTTTTCCAAATAGCACCCTATAGCTTTTCCTACATAAATGAAGTTATTTATGTTATTTTATTTAAAATCCTGTAATGCCATTAATTTTTTCAAAAACCAATTTTTCCGTAAAGTCATCAGCATAAAGTAAATAAAATTAGGATTTGTTTGACGCCAAATATTTTCGTAACAAAAAAATAATAAAAAAGAAAATAAGTGGGTTTTTAAATGTACTGAATTACCTTGATAGGCAATATGATTATTGCGCTTACAAAAAAAAATCACTCCAACCGGAACACCCACCCCTATTTATTTTCAAGCTATTAATCCACAATTTTTATCGGAAAAATGAATTTCTTACGTTAATTAAAACGTCATGGTACCTCACCTTTGTGTACCTATTACAATTTTCTCCTTTCTTTTTCATCCGTTTTTGTTACAAAAATATCAGGCGTCGAACAAATTATCATTTCATTTGTCTTATGCTTATGATTTTACGGAAAAAATAAGCTTGCATATAAAATTAAAGGTAACACAAGATTTTAAATAAAATGGGGATATTATTTATGTAGGATGCTATTTGAAAAAAGAGGTTGGGGGTGAGTTTTAGGGGTTTACGTACAAAAAAAATATTTTGAATGCATGGTATGATAGACCCTGTAGTACCTTCAAAAGTACCACTCAGTTCTTCTTGAACCGTTTTTCGTTACGAAAATATCACGTGTCAAGGAAATTCTGGCAGACCCGGTATATGCAAAGATTGTTGTGATACAAGTTGTTCATTCTTTTTTTTAATTAACGAGAATTGATGAACTTTCTACATTTTTTATAAATTGTTCAATGTCTTATGCCCAATTTTATCAATATGCATATCCTGACGAACACTCCCACGAACAGGTTATATTGGTTGTTGTTCAGTGTCTTAAAGTACCAAAACGAAATTTTAGTTTTTTTGCTTTTTTACATTTTTTATATAGTATCAAAAATATACAACACTAAAGTTTGACGTATCAAAAAATGATTAGATTACAGCGAGTCTACAGTTGGTACTGTTATTCACAGTTAATAAAAAACAACGCAATGGTTATCAATATGATGTATTCAAAAATCTTGACAATCATATTTTGTCCTTAATTGTTGTATTACGTCCCAAAATTCGACAATACAAAAATATTGCGCGACCGATATTTTACGAAATACCATCACGGTGGTCTTAGTTCTATTTTGTCTGATCAGAGTTTTGAATTACCATATAACACACATATTATATTTACTCATACATTATCATCTAATCAAGATGTAGAGATGCAAGTCTTAACCAGCACCCTCAAATTGTTACGTTGTGTTATGTCTGAATAGGGTCACTGAACTTAAAAACAAATTTACTTCAAGAGTAATGGCACTGACAGGTGGAGCTATAAAAATGAAGATTTTTTAGGAACACATAAAAATGTGTTTTTATATCTCTATCAAAATTTTACTGTGATTTCTATTGCTGACCTCTTTCAGTATTTATTTATTAAACCAACATATTTTTTTTAAAGTCACATCTTTATTTAATATTTACTGTTACGACTATAAAAGTAACGTCTACTGAATAACGTATAGTATTTTAATTTTTGCTTATTACACTCGTCGATAATTATTAGCACCTCAAACTCGAAAAGCATTACAGAGAGGGCAAAAGAATTATATTATTTATAAAAAAATAGATCTGGTATCAAGATGTTCAAAGATGAAAAATATAAAGAGTAAACATGAACAGGTTTCTTCCTATAGATATATTGGGTGTAATATTGAAACATTATCTGTTTATGAAAAATACTTCTTATAGATATTTCTTTTGGCACATTTAAACGCGTTTCTAGCCGATATTACATAACATTAGTAGGCGCCAGTTAAATGTTGCTCAGTGAACTTACAACTAACTAGTGAAAGCTTGGTTAGCGAAAGATAACTACAGGCAAGCAAAAAGGTTTATAGCAGGCCCAGAAAAGAGCTTTTGAACACAGGAAATCTTTCGTTGTGGGTTCTCACACAGATCATTGCACAGAAAGTAGTAAAATTCCACATCTCCTCCTTCTGAGATGATGTGTATTAGGCTTCAGATATTTGGCATAATTTCATCAAGATGTCTGATAGGTTCGCTAAAAAGGGGTTCTCCAAGAGGGTATTTTGAGGTGGTTCAGTGGAGTCTACAAAAACGTCAAAGGTGGCCCACATGCTGTGCTTTGCTTCGCCACCACTCCTATCTACTACATACTTACAATTTCCTAGGAGTTAAATAACTTGTATTATTGTTAAAATAATGCCAAATGTGATTTTTGATGGATGCTTTCAAGATTTTAGGTAAAATTTTTGAGGTTCAAATTTTCTGCATTTTTAATCTTTTTCTAAATTCGTAGTCGCTCTTGGAGTTTATGCGACGAAACAATTGAAATACTTAGGCTGTAGCTTAAACGCACCATATTCCAATATTGCAGAATTTCAATGCGTGGGAAGCACCAGTCCAACCGTCTTGAGTCATTGTTACCTATAGCATTAGCAAATAAAGTACAGTTCAACGTACAAAAAACTCAGGCAACAACACTTACAAAGAAGTCTCACGACGGCTTACCAACCATGGAAATGCAGGGTCACCCCATAGTCGAATCACCTTCGGTCAAGCTTTTGGGAATCAACATCAACAGTAACATGTCTGGCACGACCACGTCGTCAGTATTGCTAAAACGGCATCCCAGAAGCTTGGAGTTTTGTTTGTATACACCAGAGCAACTGCTGCTGCTGTACAAGGCACAGATCCGACCATCGCTGGAGTATTGCTCCCATGTGTGGGGATGCGCTCCGAAGCGCTCTCTAAAGCTTCTGGACACTGTCCAGAAAAGAGCGCTTAGACTAATCGATACGCCTAACCTCACAAAGGACCTCCACAGTCTGGAACATCGAAGGAGGGTGGCTGACCTATCCCTGTTTTAGAGATTCTATCACGGAAGATGTTTGAGTGAGCTCTCTTAGATAATAATACCACAGGCCGTCCGAACCAGGAACACTAGAGAAGCTCTGGGAGCTCATCCTTACCAGGTCGAGGTCCTTACTCCCCGAACCAATCTCCTCCAGCATTCCTTCTTTTGGAGAACTTCAACGCTGTGGAATCAGCTGCCGGGGAATTTGTTTCCCGATGGCTACAACCTGCAGCGTTTCAAATCTAACGTGAACCGATACTTATCCTCTCGCAGCGCTTCTACAGCGCCATAGGCTTTCAGCCTTTGCGAGAGGCCGACCATAAAAAAATATAGCATCACCACACTCCAAACATGAAACAATATCCATATCCCTGTCGAGTCCGAATGTAAGGAACTTTTCTCAATTTATTTGTCTAAGTAGAGAGATTTACATAAACAGCCACAGTCGACTCACTCACGCAGTACGGTGATTACTAAAACAGAAGTCGGGTCTTCGAGAGTGTTAAGTGCGAAAAACAGACTTTTTTATTTCAGTATGGCCTGTACAGTGACCAGATCAATTAACAAATCGTAAGTACTGCATTATTTTGCATTATTTGTGCCGATGCATTCCAGCTCGATGATCATTTTAATCCATGTGCGTTGCAGAGAAAGCGATCGGGTGACGTCATACACGTTTGTTGCTTTATATGGTTACCGGTGTCGACCAGACGTTGCGAAATCGCAAGGTTTTTAATTATTTTTTGAGCATACTGGGTTCATCGTTATACGAATTCGTAGCACTTCTAGGAGAAACATACTTTATTATTTTCAGCTAATAATCTGTACCTAGTTACTCGAAAATTACACCTATAGGTACAAGCACATACCCATTATAGACCAGGGTCGATAATTTTTGAAACAAAAAAAAATTACAGTAGGATGAAACTCATTAGAAAAAGAGGGGAATGTGATAAGAATGAAAGGAAAAATAAATTACGGTCGATTCGAGATCGGGAAGTGGGAGGGGGTGAGTTTTTAAGGGAGAAAATGGTTTATCTTGATTTCTGGGCAAAACTACGCGTCCTATGGAAAAAGTTAAATGGCAAAGTTGTAGGTAATAAAAAGGTCTACAACTTTTGCATTTTCAATTTTTTCACATAACCTCAAAATTTTGGTAAAAAATTCAAAAAACCAAGTTTTTGGTTTTTTATTTTTATCTTTTTCAAACAAAACAAATTTTCTACGAAATTTGGTGAAAACTTACCTTACTATGTCCCAGATACACTGTAATTTATTTGTTTTAAAATATTCATTTGTTCGCCTTATTTTAACGTAATATCAAAAATGCACCCCAATTTGCAATCGAAAATTCTCGCGTCAAAGCATCAGCTTTTTTCAAAAAGTTTGGGAGCTTTTTATTCGTTGGAATCTCCATTTTCTGATGGTGTAAAAAAAATATACATTACTATGGAAAATCTTCTCAGAAAATGCAAAAAACTGAAAAAAACTCAAATTCGTAATTTTTTTTACTCACTATGTACAATTTCATCAAAAAAATGTGATCGCTGCAATTTTTTTTAGTTGAAAGGTTTATTAATTAAATTCGAATTACAATTTCAAAAAATATAAATATACATGTAAATCGCACTATTGAGTTTAGATACTTAATTTTGATTACGTTATTCATTATACTTTTTTTCGAAAACGTTAATCTTGTCATTTATATCTTATCTGAAATTTCCATTATTTATCCATTAGTTTTTGTCTCTTTGAAGGCATTTCTTCATCGTTAGATTCGATAAACCTTCCTGTCTCTAGTTGATCGTCGAATTCTTCAAGACAATCATTTTCGTCTCCAATATTATTTCCAGTCTGGCTCTCAACTGTTTCGTGTATCATAGCGCATTTGAGTTCACGCATTGCGTTGATACAAGGAAGTGCGCCAGCGCTATAGTATCAGCGTATTTAATTTGTCTGCGTTACCCATGACCACTGACTAACGGTTTTACAGCTGCTACGAAATAGCAGGTATGTAGTAAGGCCCAGACCCTGCTAAGTCCGTCCCCACTTCTCCATGAAATACCTTACAATGGGCTAACATTTACCGTATGTCACTCAGGTATATAAATTATCTTACAACAGCAATAAATAGGCATCTACAAATATTATTTAAAGAAGATTCTACAACTTTTTCAAAATATTGTAGATATCTTATTAAATATTAACTTATTTGTTTGTTAATTATAGTAGGATATTCGTTTATCAATGTAACACGAGATCTCACGTTTTTTATGTAAATAAGTGTAAATTTAATAAATAGCTCAAAATTGTACATAGTGAGTAAAACAAATTTTCGAATTTGAGTTTTTTTTTCAGTTTTTTTGCATTTTCTGAGAAGATTTTCTATAGTAATGTATATATTTTTTTACACCATCAGAAAATAGAGATTTCAACGAACGAAAGGCTCCCAAACTTTTTGAAAAAAGCTGATATTTTGACGCGAGAATTTTCGATTGAAAATTGGGGTGCATTTTTGATCTTAAGGTCAAATAAGGCGAAAAAATAAATATTTTAAATCAAATAAATTGCAGTATATTTGGGACATAATAAGGTAAGTTTTCACCAAATTTCGTAAAAAAATTATTTTTCTTGAAAAAAATAAAAATAAAAGATCAAAAACTTGGTTTTTTGAATTTTTCACCAAAATTTTGAGGTTATGTGAAGAAATTGAAAATACAAAAGTTGTAGACCTTCTTATTACCTACAACTTTGCCATTTAACTTTTTTCCATAGGACGTGTAGTTTTGCCAGAAATCAAGATAAACCATTTTCTACCCTTAAAAACTCACCCCCTCCCACTTCCCGATCTCGAATCGACCGTAATTTATTTTACCTTTCATTCTTATCATATTCCCCTCTTTTTCTAACGGGTTTCATCCTACTGTAATTTTTTTTACCTTTTATTATTTTTGAAGGCTTCGGCACTGGTCTATTATAGTATATGGAATAGTAGTGTTATAGTATATAGTATACAGGGTTATTCACGTTATTCGCTACGTTGCTTATAGGTAGGAAAATTGAAAAACGCCGATTTGTGTGAAAATTTTAAATTTAATGAAAACTGCCAGAGATTGATATGCACAACCTTATATCATTAGAAAGGTTATCAAATTCTACGTTTAACCGTATAAAAAAAATTAGGCATTCCTATTTGAAAAAATCAAGTTATCGCTGATCGAAGTTTCCGTAATTTAATCGACCGATTTCTCCAAGCAGAAACGTAATTTAAATGTAATAGTCTCATAAAAGCTGACGCATTTTATGCTTAGTAATATGGCAAAGTCGCAGCCTTCCAAATTTTATAATCTCTGCGATATTCAGTTTTTTCCTGATATCTACTTATACCGAAAATGGTGATTTACACCTAAACGGTTCGCTTGAAGTCCCATGTATGATACATAAAGTCACACTACAATTCACCAAGGAATCCGAACATGCAATAATATACGGGGTCTTCCATTTAAAAAAGCATAACTTTGATACATTTCGTGTTTTTGGGACACCCTGAATAATATGAAAATATTTTTAAAATGTGGCCTCTATGGGTCTCTATCCATCCGAAATTATTATTTTCTTTTTTATCAAATACTTTAGCCATAATGCTCCATGTCGAATAACGTGAATAACCCTGTATATCTCGATAAATAACGATTGTATAAAAAATGTTTATATATAAACATCTTCAATATCATATTTTCCGTAATGCGGCTGTATTTTGTTTTTTTTGCTTCCGAAAGCAAATAGTAACGAAAAACAATCAGTTTTGTTTTGAATAGCAATGAACCCTTTTATTATGACCGTTTGATAAATTTATTTTCTCTTTTCAGTGACATAATATGTATATTACCACCTAAATACAAAAAAAAATTAAAAACTTTATTATGTTTAATAAAACCCTTCAAGAAAACGAAACTATCAATGAAAAGGTTTTTATCACAACAGGTGTTCAAAATGTTCACCATTAACTGCAAGACAGCAGCCTAACCTATCACGAAAAGCTTGAAATTAATTTCTGGGCATTCTGGGAAACATTTTTAACACCCATTATGACTCTACTCTGTGACGAAAACCATTTCATTGCTAATGTTTTTTTCTTGGAGGCTTAATATGAAAAGTACATGCTCATTTATTTTATTTTGATATGGGATACGTACTACATTAATTTTATTGATCTAATAAACAAAGTTTTTAATTTTTTTTAACATTTTCTTGTATTTGGGTGCCAACATGTTATGTCATTGAAAAGAGAAAATACTTTATCAAATGAGCCTAATGAAAAGGCACATTGCTATTTCAATCAAAATCAATTATTTTTCGTTGCTCATTTGTTTTCTAAAACAAAAAAAAAACCGAATGCTGCCATATTCTGGGAAATATAATCGAAAACAACTTTTATATAAAAAAATTATACAATCATTATTTACTGCCATATATGCTATATTCCATACATAATGGGCACACTGTATGTTTATACTTATAATTTTAAGTATTATCGAGTGAATACCAGACACCATTTTTTTTACGTAAGTACCTTTTAATATCGTAGCAATTATTGTTCTCGCCCTTCTAATGATGCAGCATTTTTGGTCCAAAAAAATTCAAATTCATTTGATAGGATATATTTGAGTTATAAAAAATAATTCACGCTATTTGTTTATCGGTAGTGTAACCTGTTCTGCAGTAGTTTCGTAATGGTTGTTTAACGTAATGGTAGCGAGGCAATAATAAGAGATGAATACTCTTTGGCACCTGTGTATTCTGGAAGTGTTGTTTCTCTGTATTATCTTCCACTGCGACTCAGTTGTGTCTACTGTGGCTCACACCTTTTTAGAGTTCACCGTACAGTCCGCACCTCTTTTCAAGGGCGATCAACGTGAAGGGTGAAACTTGAAGTCATGAGGTTCCAGTTGGTCAAATCCAAATGTCTGGAACCTAACGTTATCCAGTTCTGGACAGGAGCAAATAATATGCTCCACTGTTTCGTCCTCCACGTAGCAGAAGCGACAGTCTGAAGTTTGTTCAAGACCCAACTTCCTCATATGGTTCATCAGATGACTATGTCCCGTCAGCAGATCAACCAGAATGCGGAGATCGTTCCTGTTAAATTCTATGATCCTCGGGGTATCTTATGAACGCCTTCGAGTGCAGTAGCCCTGGTGTATCTCGCCAGTTCAAGAGTGCTTTCCTCTCTGCCCAGTCTGAGATGGTCTCTTTAGCGGTGCTTTTTGCAATGCCCGCAAATGGTTCTGGTCCTATGAACACAGATTCAGTTCCTCCTCTTGCGAGCGCGTCGGCCAATAATTATGACCGGTAGCAAATATATATTTCTTCTTGATGGAAGGCCTTATGTAGAGGCATTTTAGCATAAACGAAGCAATTGAACCATTTTGATGTCTTAGAGCTTTTTTTTACTTCCCCCATAATACATTTTTTTAGAATCCGATGATATAGCTGGTGTTTAAGTAATACTATGTAGATAGGTATTTAGCCTATACCCTAATTGACTTACCCATGAACATAATCAGATGATATTCATGATGAAAATGCGTAGCACTTATATCAATCTGTAAAGCGGTAACCTTGACACAATAATTGTGTTACTATACCATCTATATTTAAATTCAAATTAAAATGCCTAACGATTCATGGAACGTCCAGTTCTATAACAAACAATATCCTGCATCGTTGAATCTACCGGCTTGCAGCACACACTACGCCTCAAATTTAATATACAGGGTGACTGGTAATTCGATAAATTAATTTGGGGAGGTGATAGTAGAGGTGCTATACTAATAAATTGGCCATATAATGCCACGTCCAATTACTAATGTTACCGAGGTTTTTTTTATAACTGAGCAGACCGCGCAGGCAGAGCCTAAATCCCAGAGTACCGCGGTTGCTGTGGTAGGGTTATGTTAGGGGAAGTTTGTTAACGCGAGATTTGAGTGGGCCAATATCCGCAGGCCCAATAAATGCATCTTCTGGCAGTCCATTCCAAGCCTTGGACACCCTGGGAACAAATGTGCGGTTGTACCGCTGAGTTCTTGATATATGAAGAACGACCGTCTTAGGATGAGATGCAGTGGTCGCACGGGTACATCTGATAGGAGCAGTGAGCGGCGGAACGATAGAGGATAGCTCAGAGGAGCAGATTCCGTTGGAATATCGGTAGAAGAGTGAGAGGTCACCAATAACACGCCGGTGAGAAAGTGACTGAAGGTGGCGCGTTAAGGCCGGATCACCGATTAGTCGAATTGCCCTTCTCTGGACGGCATCTAGTATAGACAGGGTAGTAGGGGCAGCAGCTCCAATGAGAGCAATACTTCAGGCAAGGTCTTATCTGGGCTTTATATAGCGTGAGGAGATTACATGGCGAGAAATACTTTCTGGCTCTAAATAGGCTTTTTACCAGCAGCTGTTGCAATTGACGCGACGTGTTCGTGCCAGATCAGATTTTCTGTAATGTTGACTCCTAACAGCTTGAATGAGTGACTCCTTGGCAGAGCCTGGTTGTTCATTAGAACCTGGTGTTGGCTTGGGCACTTCTTGTTTGATAGCGTACAATACAGGGTCTTGGAGACATTAAATTTAACCATATTCTTAAGCCCCCAAGCGGTAATGGTATCGAGATCCTTTGAAAGTGAAGCTGCCACTGCCAGTCTTCTGCGTTCCAGCTCGACCACAGAGACCGGTCTATTGCTCATGATGCCTGCATGCAGCATACTGTCATCCGCAAAACTGTGGATTGGGTTTGTAGTGCTAGAGAGTAGCAGAAACAGAAACAATGTCGGAGCCAATACTGATCCCTGCGGAACCCCGGCATTGATGCTATGGAAAGAAGAGGAAAAGCCGTCTACACGACAGAGATTCTCCGATCTGAGAGGAAGTCTGCGAGCCAACCGCAGAGCTTAACAGGGAGTCCATAAGACGGGAGCTTGTTTAGGAGAGCTGCATGTCACAGTTGATCGAATGCCTTTGAAATATCGAGAGCACCGACGTGAGCCTCGCCAAATGACTGGATGAGTTTGCTCCACACATGTGTGATGTAAGCCAGATCTCCAGTTGATCTTTGGTGTCGGAATCCATATTGTCTGTCGTTGATTAAGTGATGGAGCTCTAGGTATTTAATGAGCTCTTGGTTGACGCATCTCTCCATCACTTTATTGATTACAGAAAGCAGAGCTATAGGTCTGTAGTTGGTCGGATCAGTTTTGGATCTCTTTTTTGGCACCGGGTGGATGCAAGCTGTTTTCCAGTCTTTTGGGAAAATTCCGGAATCGTAAGACATCCGAAAGAGGCGGGTAAATATGGGAGCGAGCTCCGGTGCGCACTTCTTGACAACAATGGAGGGGATCATGTCGGGCCCATTCGCCTTATTAATGTCGAGTGACTGCAGCACCTTCCGAACTATTTTTGTTCTAAGTGAATTGAATTTTATCGATTTTTACTAAAATGCAGACCTCCAAACGATAACCGTAATAAAACAAAATTTTATTGTCGAATTATGGAATTAGTCCTTGGAAAATATGCTGTTACGTCATAATCGACTAAAATAAAGTGACCATTTATCAAACACTTCACGATAAAGTGTCAAAATCGGCATGTGTTGAAAAGTGACTGCAAGAAACGTTACAAAAAAATGAATTCATCGTGAAAAGTCACCAAATAAGCAACCCTGCGGTAAAAACAAGCCTATCTTTCTTGTTATCCATTGGTACCATACACTTGTAAATGTGGTAAACATTTGCATTCAAGCTCTAGAAGCCTGATGGATCTCTGAGAGTACTTAGAGCGTTTGACAAAAATGGCACTTCTAATTTTTGGTATGTGTACTTGAATAATGTGCTATTACATAATGATTAGTCATAAAAAGTGATCGGTTAACCAAAACTTCAATATAGGGTCTCAAAATTGTATAATTTTAAAAGAAAACTCCAATTTCTAATTTAAAATGTTTTTGTTCTTCAGTGATGATGTTGTTTTGCGTAAGGTGTTGTTCAATCCTTCTACATATTGTTGCGATGATGATCTTGTACAAGGTGGGGTGACAAGTGATTGGACGGTAATTGGCAGGGTTCTTGGTATCTGCGTTTTTGGCTTTTATATACGTTATTGCATGTGTGAGGTATTTAGGAAGCCTATTAGGTTATATTATAGCTTCATTGATTTGGTCTGTGAGCACTTCGTATGTTGAACTGGATTGCTTGTACCAAAAATTTTGAATATTAACCACGTCCGGGCACTTCCAATTCTGAGTATGTTTTATTGGTTCCTCTATTTCCTCTGGTGTAAGAATAACCTAACCCTGTTCCATTATATGTTGGTGTTCCTCCTCTTCTTGTCTGATCCATGAAGCGTCTTGATTATGTGTTTTGGGCTCTGACCATAAGCTACTCCAAAACTCAGTTAACTCTTGTCTACTTGGTGGTTCTATGGTTGCTTCCTGGTTGTTTGCAGTTATTTTCTGTTAGAACTGCTTTTCGCTTTTTTGGAAAAGATTATTAGCGTTCTTTCTGTCGTTGGATTCATTGTATCTGCGTAGTCGAGCTGCGTAAACTGCAGGTGTATCAGCTATTTCTAGTATCGATTTTTGGGGTGACTTGAATTCGAGTATATCTATTGTTGTCTTTTAGATGAGAAAATCTTGGGGTTGTGGCCAAAATTTTGAAAAAAGAGACTGGGTCACAGCATAGAGGAGACTCTGGTGCTAACAGCCAAGCTTTCGGCAATGCTTATTGCCATTGTCAGGGATTTCTACATAGTTAGAAGAAAAAAAAGAAATTTAGTTTCAAAATATATAATACATTTTTTTTATAAGATATACTCACATGGATACTTTTAAAAAGTCGCTAGGTAATCTAGCAGAATATGCAAGCCACTCTATAAAGTATCTTGTATTCGAAGCAACAAGAAACAACAGAAAACAATCAAAAATAACAGCAAATAACAGGAGATAACAGAAAATAACCTAAAACAACAGATAGTAACAGAATACAGCAAAAAAAAAAATGCTCAGTTTTCTTCTGTCAAGTCAAATGAAGGTATGTCCGGTTATTACGGAATTTTCCAGGCAATAGACCTAAGCCTTTGTGAATTATGTCAACTCATGGGTAAACCAAACCTCCTGCTCTCCCGTTTTTACCTCCTTAAATTTTCGAAAACTGACACCTCTGTAATGTCTAAAAAGTTTTTTTTAATTTTGAACATGTTTGGATTTTGGAAGATTTATTCACCGACATTGGCTTTTCAAAAACATTAAAGTTTTTGCGACCCTACTGTAGTAGTAACCTACCACAAATATTTCATTGATATCAAATTAATCTTCTTCAAGTTATAGAGTGATCAAGTATGATTATTCCGCCATCATTTCTTCATTGTCATCTAAGCAGGCATCTGCAAAAAATTCATCAATTCTGCTTCAGTATTTTTCCAGCTATAGAGCGGCCAAATATAACTGGCCAAACGGCTAGATCGATGAAAATAAGATAAATAGTTTTCCGTGTAGATGTCATTAAAACTCCCAAATAATACAGCTCGTATTTTGCGATTGAAATACTTCTTCGCCTATTGCCCTGGGAACCTAAAGTGAGTAACATTGTTTTTCAAATTCCCCAGGGTTTTCGAACTATTTTACAGTTATATATTATAGTACCCTTAAATTTTAACGTACGGTATACCGGGTGTCCCAGAGTTTCCTTGACACGTGATATTTTCCTAACGAAAAACGGTTCAAGCAAGTACTGAGTGGTACTGTTGAAGGTACCATAGGGTCTGTCATACCATGCATTCAAAACATTTTTTTTTTGTATGTCAACCCCTTAAACTCACCCCCAACTTTTTTTTCGAAATGGCACCCTATAGCTTTTCCTACATAAATGATGTCCTTATTTTATTTACAATCCTGTAATGCCTTTGATTTCGTACAAAAACCAATTTTTTCCGTAAAGTCATCAGCATAAAGTAAATAAAATTAGGATTTGTTTGACGCCAAATATTTTCGTAACAAAAAAATAATAAAAAAGAAAATAAGTGAGTTTTTAAATGTACTGAATTACCTATCATATTGCGCTTGCAAAAAAAAATCACTCCAACCGAAAAACCCACCCCTACTTATTTTCAAGCTCTTATTCCACAATTTTTATCGGAAAATGAATTTCTTACGTTAATTAAAACGTACACCTCTGTGTAATTAAATTCAAGTAAAGGATTTATTTTTCCAGGCAAAATTGTGGATTGGAATTTGAAAGAACAAGCAGGGGTGGATTTCAGGGGTTTAAGTAAGAAAAAAATGATTCATAAGCAAGGAATGGTAGGTCATTCACTACCCTTGAAAAACCCACTTTTTTGTTTTATCCGTTTTTGTTACAAAAATATCAGGCGTCAAACAAATTATCATTTCATTTGTCTTATGCTTATGATTTTACGGAAAAAAATAAAGATACCACAAGATTTTAAATAAAATGGGGATATCATTTATGTAGGAAAACCTATGGGGTGATATTTGAAAAAAAAAGTTGGGGGTGAGTTTTAGAGGTTGACGTACAAAAAAAAAATGTTTTGAATGCATGGTATGATAGTCCCTATAGTACCTTCAAAAGTACCACTCAGCCCCTGCTTGAATCGTTTTACGTTACGAAAATATCACGTGTCAAGGAAATTCTGGGACACCCGGTATATACATGCAGCTAAATATAACAACAGTATTAAAAGCTAATGCGAAGCAAAATGTTATGATAGGTTATTAAAAGTGCACCGTGAGGTAAACAGAAAATTGGGTAGATAACCCAGAACTGTCGGTTCCAAGTACATAAAAATAAAAAGGCGTTAACCTACATTTACCGCTAATTGAAAACAGTCGCCAGTTCAAACAAAAACAACAAAAGCATAATTTGAGTTTGAAAAATATAATTTTAAGTTAGCTCTGGTGGTCTGTGGTTCATAATAATTTATAATTTGGTAGTTTTAAATTCATGATGCCGTCGCTAAGTTTTTGTTTTATATTCCAACAGCGTTGTTTTGTGATTTCATTCAAATACGAGTGACTTTCTGCAAATTTGAACCATTTAATTTCGGGGGACAAGGAGAAAGTAGTGAAGTAATCACAAGCTATAACTTGCGTTTTTTATATATTTTCGTGGAAGCGAAAATACAGTAAGTACTGTTAATGTAATTCATGAATGTTATCCAGTGGTTGTATCTCTGTTCCCACCGCGAATTCATTGACTCGTCAATAAAAAGCCCCACATAATATAATAATAAATGCTTTATTTTACAATACTTACAATTACAATAATTATTGTTTAGCATTGTCAAAACAAAACATTATATTAAGGCGATATTGATATATAAGTTAATATAGTATATGAACATTTATGACAAAATAGTATTGTATATACAGTGTTGGGATAAAGTATGGAACCAAGCAAATAACTTTGGAACGGAAAGTGTGATATTGCTGAAAATTTGCAGGCAAGTGTAGTAACGTCTAATGCATCCGAAGACATTATGTTACCTATTAATGTACTTCCGGTTTAACCGGAAGTACCGTCAACTTTTTTTAATTTAAATGGGACAACCTGTATATTTTTGCAAATTTTAATTCATCTTTTTTATCCGAATACGTCCATAGTGGGTTTAGTATTTGTTTCTTAGAAAATTTGTCTCACAAATTCGTCCGTGGCGGTCTGCGGTCCTCCCGTTTGAGGTAATTTTTTTGTATTTTTTATTTTAGTCACCGTCAAACGTGTTATAGGACCCCTGTCGGGACGTAAATCATTAAAAGTTGACACACTTCTTTGTGAGTTCTCACGCGATCGCCAAAACCGACTTTGAATGACCGGCATTTTAAACACCTGAAATGATAAAGAAGCTGTATCTTTCCCGTTTTTACAGAAACTAATGCTGGCTTCTATGGAGCTTCTGCATTAGGAACTACGTCTCGCCTTCCCCTGGTATAAAAAGGCTATGACAAAATACAGGGTGGCCAATCGGGTGACGATAATAATTTTTTTTTAGATAGCCCGTACCAAGACCTATCCAAAACACCCCCATGTATGTGTACCGATTATTGATAGTTTCCGAGTTAATTAAGTTTTTTTGAAAACATAGAGATTTTCCAGTTTTTCCAAGAAATTGTCAAAAACAAAAACAAGAATGCTTTTTGGCTTTTATTTTTTTTAGCAGTTATACTCAGTATTAAGCCTATTTTAATATCCAATAAGGAGAACCTGTACATCCGAACAATAATTAAGTACATTTTGGGGCCAAAGTTTGAAATCTCTGTTTTTAGTCAGGAGACCAAAACCTTCAAAATAAGATTAAAAATACTTATGTCTAGTTCTGGAGCTTCAAACTAATCTTAAAAACTTTGCAAGACATTGCACTTTCGAAATAATAATGGCAAAGTAGCACTTATGGGGGCATTTTGCGCCGTACGTGACTATTAAAGGTAAAAAGGTGATAATTCACGAATTTCCAAAATGATTTAAAAAACTATTATTTTACTTTATTATGACAAATTAAAGAAAAAAACTCATAACAACTAATAAACATGATAATAATTGATGTTTTAATCACTTTTGGGCGTTTTATAGTGTCTACATAACGAAAATCCGCGTCGTTCTGTCTGTCGGTCTGTCTGTCGGTCTGCCTGTCGGTCTGTCTGTCTGTACGCGTTTTTTCTAGCCTCGTAATCTCAGTAACCGCTGCATGGACTGTGATGAAATTTGGGCAGCAGTGTGCTGGGGGGTTTTACTAGGTAATCTCAAATATTCCTCAAACTTCGTATTTAGGCGTTCTTGATCATTTTCTGCGTTTTTTTGGATGGGGGTGCAATTTGGGTGTTTGGGGGGTGGGGGGTTGAAAAACTGAAAAACTTGTTGTATTCATGATAGGCTCTCTACTGACCTATCAAGGGAGACCTAGTGATATAAATCACCTTTTTAGGTCCATCTGAACATTGCCTTGCCTATTACCGAAAATTAATTAAAACAACTGCGCTTCGCCGACATGAGCTCACAAAAAGCTACTCTGAAAGAAATGCTACGACATCGCTTCCCAGGTAATTCTGCCATGAAATTGGAAGTCAGATTATTGTTTATTTATTATTCCTTTCCTTTGTTAACTTTCCATACAACTTAAATTTAGCAGAAGTTCAATAGTACATAGTAAAAACACTTCAAAAATCATAATTTGCCTATTAGTTTTTTTATTAAAATCCATCAAAACATCAATGATTATCGGGTTTATTAGTTGTTACGAGTTTTTTTTTCTTTAATTTGTCATAACAAAGCCAAATAATAGTTTTTTAAATCATTTTGGAAATTCGTGAATCATCACCTTTTTACCTTTAATACTCACGTACGGCGCAAAATGTCCCCATAAGTGCTACTTTGCCATTATTATTTCGAAAGTGCAATGTCTTGCAAAGTTTTTAAGATTAGTTTGAAGCTCCAGAACCAGACATAAGTATTTTTAATCTTATTTTGAAGGTTTTGGTCTCCTGACTAAAAACAGAGATTTCAAACTTTGGCCCCAAAATGTACTTAATTATTGTTCGGATGTACAGGTTCTCTTTATTGAATATTAAAATAGGCTTAATACTGAGTATAATTGCAGAAAAAAATAAAAGCCAAATAGCATTCTTGTTTTTGTTTTTGACGATTTCTTGGAAAAACTGAAAAATCTCTAAGTTTTCAAAAAAAAATCATAAATCGAAAACTATCAATAATCGGTACACATATATGGGGGTGTTTTGGATAGGTCTCGGTACGGGCTATCTAAAAAAAAATTATTATCGTCACCCGATTGGCCACCCTGTATAATTATCCGGGTTTGTGTAACATTACATTGATTACACTTACCAGGTTTTCATAAAACAGCAGGAGAGTATTCCCACTGAACTATCATTTGACTCATAAAAGTCTTCCTAAACTAATGTTGTAAATGGTAGAAAAATTGCCGGAACATGCAACGTATTTATAAATACATGCAGCGTTTTACATGAGAAGCCATTATAAATACCAGGACGAACTGAATCAGTCTAAACTAGCTTGTTATCATTTTTCACGGTGACCGTTTTCTGTCCAATTCCCAGTTGAAAATTAATCATTGCTCAGGCGAAATTTTATTGTTTATCTTCAGTAATGACCCAAAGATCTATTTAGATAATTGAAGCCAAGGATTCGTTATTTCTTGTTAGTAAATGGATTAAATATAATTGGGTGGTATTTCAATTAAAAAAATGATTTCATGGTTCTTTCCGAGGTTCTTTCTAATAATTCCGATATTTTTGTAGACCTAATTTTGTGGTCTAAATCTGGTCTGTGAACCATTTATTTTTACTTTCTTAGTACGTGGATTAAATATAAAATTGCATGACATTTTAATTAAAAAAATGATTTCATGGTTCTTTCCGAGGTTCTTTCTAATCATTCCGATATTTTTGTAGACCTAATTTTATAATCTAAATTTGGTCTGTGAACCATTTATTTTTACTTTCTTTATTATTTAATTGATTTAATTTCTGGAGATTACGACAGTGTCAACACTATCAACATGTGTCTCGAAGAGTCTGGTTTTCAAGATACAGAGTAAAAGTGAAACTTTAACACCCTACATCTTGAAAATTGAGCATATTAAGGGGCCTGGATACACACATTTTTACATACGTATTTGCCATGTAAAACAAGGCCTCACAATTTCTCGCATAACGCACTCTATTTTCAAACTGCATATATAATATTTCAGAAGGCGATAGCTAAGACCTTAATGAATTACAACTATTTTCGATTTTCTCGAAAAAGTTTTTTATTGTGCAAAAAACTCGCAATGCAAAATCATACATTCTATAAATGCCTGTAATTTAACAACCAAACACGATATCAAAAAAAGTCTAAATAGTTGCAGAAGCGCAAGCTTTCTTCTTCAATTTGCTCTTTGAGTCATTACTGTAAGTTTAAAAGTAACTTCAGGAGCTTGTAAATGCGAAATTCATTTTTGTAGTGACCTTTGGACCTTTTGACCTTATCTTTGGATTTTTGGGCTTATCTCCCCTCATCTTAGACCACTGGAGAAAGGGAACAGGTGGCCACGCCTCCTCGCTAACACGGGAATACGTCTTTTCTTTGATTCTCAATTTCGCGCGCTATACCCTAGACCCTTAAGGCTTCATCTGCCTATCTCAATGTCCATAATAGTGTGAATAAACATGTATCTTGAAGATTCTGGATTTCAAGATACAGAGTGTCAATGATTGGAAATAAAATTGGTTTTTCATCGGTGTCTTAAACATCAGTACCTAAGCCTTTTTTTAATTTTTTTCCTGCATTATGTCTTGGGGGCAGTCCCACGAAAATATTAGCAAAAAATGTAGGCCACTGACCTTGAAAACGTTAGATGCTGTTTTTCAGATTTAACAGAATAAAACAATTTTCTTCCTTTTAATGTCCCTTCGTATGTCACTTTGTTTTCGAACAAATTAATAAAAAACACTTCAATCCATAGCCCACTTTTTCGACGGGCTATGAAGGAATATGGTGTGGGAACTTGATTTTTCCCTGAACTTATGATCCAGTGCTCCCAGTTCTTGTATTATAATTTTCATCATACTGACACTTGCGAGGTTTTGGTTATCTACTCAGAGTAACAACTGAACATAGAGGTAGTAAACAACTAATTCTAATAGGCATCTTTTCTTACGTTGTCATATTGACCACCAGATACGGCAATCATAATTGTTTACTATCGTCTTAGTTGTATAGTATCCAGAAATATTCCATTCTACGTTAAAAAAGATGGTCTTTTGATGCTTCAGGAATGATTACAGCAAAATCAATAGATATGTTGACCTCTACTGCGTTACTGCATGTTTCTTCATCATAAACGCAAATTCTGTCTTACATAAATTTTGAGGAGCTGGCAACGCTGTGTAATTTTCCTGCGATTTGTTTACAGTAACCTCCGACTGTCAGACGTTTGTTTTGTTTGTGCGTCTTTTATGCTTGGTCAGTAAAATCGAATTCGATATTTGTTGGTAACTGTAGACGAACTTGCTGTGCTGTATTCGAGTGTAGTTTAACAGTTTTTCGAGATGGGGCAGTGCAGAGCAGTGTTTGTAACATGGGTTGCATTAGAAGAATTTTCAGGTTAGTTGGCAATGTTTGGAGGCTGAAGTGTCAAAGATGACGGCTTTGAGCACGCCATGCTGAATTGGTTTGTTTATATGTTCAGTTGTTACTCTGAGGTTATCTATTATATGAGCTGGCAATGTGATGTTTTTGTTTTGCATGGGGTCATGTACTTTTCGTATTGTCCAGTACAATTTGCACGTTTATTGTTGCTAACGCCAGAATTTCTTTGTTTCAGTGAAGTGATATATACGGGTCCGAAGAAGGTGACAATTACCGTGAAAGAAACGAAAACAGAAACTGGCTTTCCAGGAGAAACTGAATTGATATCATCCCATGTGACTACCACACATACTCCCGCTGCATCCACTGCTACTAGGGAACTGGATGATTTGATGGCAAGTTTGTCAAATATCAAGGTTAGTTTTTTGGAGTGGTATAATATTGTATATTTTAGATATAACCCGAATTTTTGAAAATACTATAGGGTCTATGTAGGCATTCACAGTAGCGGCTTATAGGAGCGTTGGAGAGCGTTGGAGTGCGTTGGCCAACGCCGAGTCCCCTCGGCAGGTAGAAGCAGGCCGGCGCCGGTTCCGCACGCAGTCAAACACACCAGTGCATGGTACAGTGAAAACAGACAAGAAAAAGAGTACAAAGATTGGCCAGTCGCATCTAGACACGGTATAGGAAACATGCAATAAGGGTTCAAAATGTTGCCCATTATTGGCAAAACAATGAGGGATAGTTGCAAAAACACTGGAAATGATTCCACTAAGGGGCTAGAGAATACAATAGGGGGTGAAATAGTTTTTGGTTAAAAAGTTGTCTCTCTGGACAAATATTTTGACGTGTCTTGGCGTTTTTTCGTTTAGTCAGCGGTTTGTGATAAATCCGTGGTGGGAAGTTGTCAAATGAACTATTAGTACATACATATGTAGACTCACATCATATACATTAGAACCATTTAGTTGAAATTTGTCAATCAGATGAATATGTGACTGATACTGTACATGTTCAACGAATTCTTGTGCGCGTCTTATTAAGGAAGCTATCCGCTCTGGTAGATACTGTTTGAATCGCTTTGTAAACAACTTTTTGGTATCAAAAGGGAGAATTATTGTCTCATTTTGGCGCTAAATTGAGATATGACCGCCGCATGACTGATTTGTTTGGTTTGGGAATTATTGTGGTACCTAGCCTCTAGTGTTGTGGTTGTGTATAAGTGTGTTATGCTCATTTGAATATATCTCTTATACTAAGTGATAGTACGTAGTAAATACAATTGCCTAACGTTATACATTTGGGTCTCGTAATATCATTGGTCGGGTACATTGTTATTGTGTTAGACATTAATATTAGAATAGCTTTTACTTCCGATACACACCAATAGGTGAGGGGAGTATTGGGATCGCGAAAATTATCGATTTTGAGATAATATGCTTTGTGGACATTGGGAACAACATTGACATTGGACGCGCTACATAAGGAGGCTCCTGCATTTGGCAACGCATGGAGAACGACCTGGGTTCGGTGGGAATTCCCGTGTCGGACAGATCCTTTGGGCTGGTATAAGATAAGATAAGGTATAAGATAATTATAACATCATTAAATGCTCATTCCTTTCAACATTCTTCTATCGCAGTGCGGTTATAGTGCAGCTTGTGTATTTTATTCCAAGCAGGGGTTTTCGCAAACACTGAAGCTATAAGTAATTCTTTATCGCTACTCATCTTCGACCGGCACAGACAAAACCAGGTAGCAAACTAAATTTCTGTTACTATGAAGGCGTTCAAGCGGGCTTCCGACGCTGGTAAGCGGTCAAAAACTCAGTTGAGCAGGTTAGCCTGCATGCGGTACCTGCACGCCTTCGCACGCCCTTGCACGCTCACTAAAAAGCCCCACTGTGTTTGCGCGCTATCATACCATGCTTTAAAACATGTTTTTGTACTTCAATCCTTAAACTCACCCTAAATTTTTGTTTTTCAAATAGCACCAAATAGTCTTTTCTACACAAATTAAGTCCTTATATTATTTAAAATCAAGCAGTAGCTTTGATTTTATACGAAAAGTTATTTTTTTTTTGTAAAATCATAACATAAAATAAGAATTTGCTTGACGCAAAAAACGAAAAATGAAGAAATATAACTGCAAACCCCTGGAAAATAACGAAAGAAAAAACAAGGTGCGAGAACAGATCAAGATGGAATTGGAAGAAACTGTGTGGTGATTCTGTAACTTTCGCTATAGTAACGAAACCAGACGAAAGCGAAGCTAATCATTTAAGAAAACGATTCTTGACGGCATTCCATAACCAAAGTTTAACGCTTCGTTACGCTTTCGGCATGGAGCTCGGTGGCTCAGGAGCATTCACGAGTTGGCTTATTAAATGTATCTGGATGAGACTGCAAAATCCAGCAATACCGACCATTGCGAAGGATTAGTTTTTTTCTCTTCGATTCATTGCTGGCAATTAACTATACAAATAAATTTAAGCGAATTGTCACTTTGACGCTATCGCTTATAACGTTCGTCTGCGTTCGTTATATCCAAGTCGGAACGAAGACATTTATGGAATACCGAAACGAGCGAAAGTGTTGGAAGAATGTCGCTAGTGCTTCGCTTAGAGTTACAGAATAGGGTACTTGCAGAGGTCGTGAAATCGTTTCGGGAGTATACATAGCGTAAAGAAAACCATATCAAGATGCAGTAGGAAACAAACATGATTTTACTGACGGCCAAAAAAAGATATTTGCAAAACAAAACAAGGATATATTCAAATTTTTCCACGTGACTTAAAACAAGGGCTGACGTCACAGATATCTTATCGATATCGACAATCGATACTGCTGCAGCGCAGGTCAGTGAGATTCAACTGCAAACTAGAGATGATCTGAATTCTTTAACAATGCGACTCAATTTATTGATACTTAAACATATTTGAAATAGGCAATTAACCCACTAGCATTTTCGTTGCAATACATTTTTATATCTGATAGGTATCACAGTTTATCCTGTTTGTGACCGAGGTTCTACTATCGAAGCCATCATTTTATTTCGGCGCATCCCATTATGAATGAATCCAAAGATAGAATCTAATTCAAGCCCATCCCTACAAAACTAGCCTAACTTTTATTCTTTTGACTTTTGTATTTTTGTGTGTGACTGTGTTTTGTGGTTATAATAATCAATGTCAAAATGTTAGGTTAGCACTGGCTATCGATATCGAATATCAATACTTTACATCCCATCACTATAGAATATCACTGACGTCAGAGGTTGTTTGCGCTGCATTTTCCGGCATTTGAAATAATTTTTGGAATATCTCTCACGGCCGATTCCAAAAAACCGAACAAGTGATTTTGTCATATTTACTAGGCTCTAAGGAACGCGTAAACGACATAATATCTTTTCTGCAAGTACCCTATCGCTACTCTGAAGCGGCGGATACTGAAGGCAAGTGGCAGCAGATTCAGACAGATGAACGCTCAAGGAAGATGCAAAAAATAAATGCGAGGAATGGTTCAACTCCGACTGTGAAGAAGCATTAGAAGGAAGAAATCAGGCAAGACTGGAGATGTTAAATATGCGCAGTATAGATAGTAAAACTAAACATGAGCAACTGAGAAAGAAGGCGAAACAGCTCTGCATAAATAAAAAGAGAAAATGTTGGGAAGCAACATTACAAAATATAGAAGCCCACATCCACAAATAATGACAACTCGCGCTCTGATAAAATTCTTCAGGCTCAATATTGCTTCGAAATTTGACACGTCTGACGTTAGTCAAAGCCTACTATAAGTATTTCGAATTTCCATAGAAGGAATATCGGGTTGAGTAAGAATGCAAGTAAGTATAGGACATGTTTATATGGTTTCAAAAGGTCTGCTTCGGACTTCCATTGTCTATATAATTTTAGATTACAACGTTTCGATTGATGTGGTATCTTCAATCGTCTTCAGGTAAACTGTCGAACATGTTCCTTTCATTGTTTTTTATTCTCGTCTAGTTGACGTGTCGTTTTTCGTGGCTTGTCCTGATTGGTTGCTGCGCGTTCTGTTGGGTGCGTCAGTGACGTCGCTTCTTGCTGATGATGACGTGGCCGTTGATAGTCACTGAGTCCCACGTTTGTGTCCAAGTTTGTTCTGCCCAATTTTAGCTTTTTTATATTTCTTATGAGGGGCTGCCATATTGGTCTAATGTCCACACTATATAAGCTGTTTGCTTGAATTTCCGGCGATACCAGATCTCGGGCGGGCGGGTGTACCTAAAAAAATCGAACTTCTTTATTTAGCTTCCTATTGAGATGAAACCTTGCATTTTGGATAATTTCAAGGTGCTGATTACAAATCCGGTCGCAATTTTGAGTCTCAATCTCGTTTGACGAAAATGAAAAATTTCAGATCTCTCGGGCGGGCGGGTGTACCTAAAAAAATCGAACTTCTTTATTTAGCTTCCTATTGAGATGAAACCTTGCATTTTGGATAATTTCAAGGTGCTGATTACAAATCCGGTCGCAATTTTGAGTCTCAATCTCGTCTGACGAAAATGAAAAATTTCAGATCTCTCGGGCGGGCGGGTGTACCTAAAAAAATTGAACTTCTTTATTTAGCCTTCTATTGAGATGAAATCTCGCATTTTGGATAATTTCAAGGTGCTGATTACAAATCCGGTCGCAATTTTGAGTCTCAATCTCGTCTGACGAAAATGAAAAATTTCAGATCTCTCGGGCGGGCGGGTGTACCTAAAAAAATCGAACTTCTTTATTTAGCTTTCTATTGAGATGAAACCTCGTATTTCGCATAATTTCAAGGTGCTGATTACAAATCCGGTCGCAATTTTGAGTCTCAGTCTCGTTTGACGAAAATGAAAAATTTCAGATCTCTCGGGCGGGCGAGTGTATCTAAAATAATCGAACTTCTTTATTTAGCTTTCTATTGAGATGAAACCTCGCATTTTGGATAATTTCAAGGTGCTGATTACAAATCAACGGCCACGTCATCATCAGCAAGAAGCGACGTCACTGATGCACCCAACAGAACGCGCAGCAACCAATCAGGACAACCCACGAAAAACGACACGTCAACTAGACGAGAATAAATAGCAATGAAAGGAACATGTTCGACAGTTTACCTGAAGACGAATGAAGATACCACATCAATCGAAACGTTGTAATCCAAAATTATATAGACAATGGAAGTCCGAAGCAGATCCTTTGAAACATCTACCTTGTCTACAAATTTCAAACAACATGTTTATATAAAATACAGAAAATTAATCAGACAATCTGACAATACTAAAATATCCGGGGGGTCGTTCCATCTAAGGTATTTCGAATTTAATTAAGAAAAAAATGTCGTTGCATTAAGAAACTTCAAATTATTTGGAATAAGTCAACTTTAGGTATAGGATACTTATATGAAAACACAGAGAATTATGCAGTGAATTCTACCAAACCAAATTATACAGCAGATTCCATTTGAAATAGTTAAGATATCGGTGTATGAAGAATTGATTTTTCCAATGACTGTAGCAAATATCCTGTATTTTATTTCTCAATAAATATACAAAATCCTTAAATTCCATTTCCTAGTAGAATTTTAGATTATAGTTGTAGTGATATGTGTCTTACAGAGCGGCTAAAATGTGATTTTTAGAAAGACTGATTTTTCGAAAAAAAAAGTGTAATTTCGATTTACAAAAAAACTAGACAGAATTGAAAAAAATTTAACAGCAGTGTTTGGATTTAAGAGCGTAATCTGAAAATCTAAAAATATATAGGGTGTTCCATTTGAAATAAGTTCACATTGATTCAGGCATAACAGGCCACCCTGTATTTACAAAATTATAATAAAATTGAAATCTAACTCAAATCAAACTGCTTTTGTGTTTGACTTGGAACGTTAACCAGAGAATTTACGATTTATTTATTGTACAAAAAAGGATTTTTAGAACCATTCCTTTCAAAAATTGTAGACATTCTGTAGGCAGCTATTTGAGGAATTGTAAATAATGACAGTATACCCCTTGTATAATCTTTAATAATACAAGTGTCATATATGTAAAAGAGCACTATAAAACATATCTCTCCAGAACTGTGGTGATTAGTGATCCTGGGTATAATTTCCACAATAAATTCAATATTGTCATACCAGCTCCAAAACTTGAATCAGTTTCCAATAGAGCTTCAGTCATGTCTGTTAAGTTATTCAATAATTTGTCTTGTGACATAAAATATATTGCATCTGTTTAGGTGTTTCAGCGCAAAGTTCGTGGATCAATGCCTCAGAGTAACAACTGAACATAGAGGTAGTAAACAAACCACTTCAGCATGGCGTGCTCAAAGCCATCATCTTTTGACACTTCAGACCCAAACATTGCCAACTAACCTAAAAATTCTTCCAATGCAACCCATGTTACAAACACTGCTCTGCACTGTCCCATCTCGAAAAACTCTTAAACTACACTCGAATGCACAGCAAGCCGTAAAGCTTCACTACAGTTACCAACAAATAGCGAACTCGATTTTACTGACCAAGCATAAAAGACGCACAAACAAAACAAACGTTTGACAGTCGGAGGTTACCGTAAACAAATCGCAGGAAAATTACATAGGCGTTGCCAACTCCTCAAAATTTATGTAAGATAGAATTTGCGTTAATGATGAAGAAACATGCAGTAACACAGTAGAGGTCAACATATCTATTGATTTTGCTGTAATCATTTCTAAACCATCAAAATACCGTCTTTTTTAACGTAGAATGGAATATTTCTGGATACTATACAATTAAGACGATAGTAAACAATTATGATTGCTGCATCTGGTGGTCGATATGACAACGTAAGAAAAGATGTTGGCCTAATAGAATTAGTTGTTTACTACCTCTATGTTCAGTTGTTATTCTGAGATCAATGCTAACTTATACATTTTACTCTATAGATGAGTAGGTAATCCAATCGTTTTAATCTGTTTGTTTCTCTTTGACATCGATGAAACTTGTTTCTTTCCTACGCTTGTTTGTACGAGTCGAATGGAAATAAATTGTATTACCATTATTATTATAATGCCAGAGTAAACCGTCGGGCAAGACATGCTAGCTAAAAAGTTTAACGAACCATTTGAAATGGTATGAAAAACTACTATAAAAGAGACATTATGTAGTTCTAGGAATAATTTTCTCTGAAAAATGCCCAACGGTGTTGGCAAAGCATAATACTCAACATGTGTGAAAGTGTAAATAATACAGTTCAAAAAGTTATTTTATGCCTCAACTGTGTTCTCAAACCGTAACCCTAAAGTACTTTGAAATATTGCTTAATATAAATAAAAACTTGACTTGTTTTCTCGTGATCCCACTCAAACGTTTAAAAATAGTAAGGTACATATACATTTCTCATGTTTAATTCGTGGTTTATTTTTCTTGTGATTCGAATGCACCGATTATTTTTTATGAGAGTATTCTGAAGGATTTTACCGTTTTTCGGTAGAGCTGCAGTTGCATCTATTAATACCTTGGTAAATTCATTCTGTGTGGAAGATTAGTCCTATTCGATTAAAATGTAGGTCAGTATGTTCATGTTTTCAACAGAGCGCTTAATTTATTCGCTAGAAACTGGGGATACATATCTAGATATGTATCCAGGCTACTACCGGCTCTAGAGCCGGTAGTTAACTGCAATTTTTTGGAAACAGTTGCACTTGTGACAATTTATCTGAAGTCAGGGGAAAAATAAGTACAGCTTGACCTTTTCGGAATGCTTACACCCGTATGCACCGTTTGGCGATTCTAATCCTAGTTCCCTAATCGCGTTTTGCTAATCTTTGGCATCTAGCGATGCACCGTCAAGAGATTAACTAGTCTAGATTGGAGATACGGCAAGGTTGTGTTCGCAAGATTGTTTTGACAGTGACAGTGTCAAAATTGTCAGTTTCCGGTGCATAGTATACAAGTAATCTAATCCAGGTTTACGTAACTAATCGCGCAATTGACTTACGGTGCATACGGGTGTTAATCCCTTAGGGTGGCCCGGTTGTACAATGCGAGCTTAAGCTTCGGCTTAAGGTAAGCTGCCGTTAAACCACGTCAGTTGCAAAACGTCTGTTGTACAATGCTGGCTTAGCCCCCCACTCCAAGCTTAACACGAGCTTACGTAAGCCGAAGCTTAACGCGAGCTTAGCTGAGGTTTAAACCTAACCTGATACAAGTGACATGATATTTCAAGGAGGAACCTTCAAATTGCTCGTCACTTTATTAGGTCATATTTTTTGAAATATTTGTGTCTAATTTAACAAAGAGAGGAAATGAAAGAACAGAGACAGAAACGGTCGATGCCAAAACTTCACACAAACTGTCATAAATGCCTAACCAAAAAAGATAACTTTTCAGATGATTATGTCAGTACATGTTGGTTCATTGATGCCAACTGTAGTGAATTTCATTATCAACCAGGTTTAGCTAAGCCGACGATTGTACAACGGGTGTCGACTTTAAGCCTGAGCTTAGCTAAGCCTAGGCTTAACAAAGCTCGTGTTAAACCCGCATTTGTACAACCGGCCCTTAGGGTTTAAAAGGTTCAAAAATGTTCAGTAATAATAACCAAAATACCGCCTCTGAGTTATTCTCAAGGCGGACCAATTTTTTGTTTAGTAAAAAAGAATTCTAATATAGAAAGGCAACAAAAAGTTGCCACAAAAAAATCAAAGATTACGTATCAGGCAAGGCCTAACTACGCCTTTTCAAGCTGTACTTTCTAAAGCGTCAAGTGATAATTCAAATTCAAAACGGTCGAGTTAATTTTCCAACTCGTCAATTGTAAATTCAAACTGACAGGTATCAATTACACCTAATAAATTGAGTTTACAATTGACGAGTTGGAAAATTAACTTGGCAGTTTAAAATTATCATTCTTTAGAAACTACAGCTGGAAAAGGTTTAGTTACAATTATTGTATATTCGTTCGTTTTCTATTATTTAGCGCTGTTATCTGCTTGCTTTCCATTGTTGTGGGCTGTTTTCTGTTCCGTTCGGTTGTATTTGGTCGTTTTCTATCGTTTGCAGTTGTTATCTGCGTGATTTCTATAGTTTTGAGCTGTCTTCTGTTCTTTTCTGTTGTATTCGTCTGTGTTTAGTCGTTTTCTATTGTTTAGCGCTGTTATCTGATTACTTTTTGTTGTTTTGAGCTGTTTTCTGTTCTTTTCTGTTGTATTCGGCTGAGTTTAGTCGTTTTCTGTTGTTTCCCGCTGTTATCTGGCCGCTTTCTGTTGTTTTGAGCTAGTTATTTGGTTGTATTTGGTCGTTTTCTATCGTTTACAGTTGTTATCTGCTTGTTTTCTGTTGTTTTGAGCTGTTTTCTGTTCTTTTCTGTTGTATTCGGCTGTGTCTAGTCGATTTCTATTATTTAGCGCTGTTATCTGCTTGCTTTCCGTTGTTATGGGCTGTTTTCTGTTCTATTCGGTTGTATTTGGTTGTTTTCTACCGTTTGCAGTTGTTTCTGCTTGATTTCTGTAGTTTTGTGTTGTTTTCTGTTCTTTTCTGTTGTATTCGGCTATGTTTAGTCGTTTTCTATTGTTTAGCGCTTATATCTGATTGCTTTCTGTTGTTTTGAGCTGTTTTCTGTTCTTTTCTGTTCTATCTGGCTGAGTTTAGTCGTTTTCTGTTGTTTCCCGCTGTTACCTGCACGCTTTCTGTTGTTTTGATCTAGTTATGAATCTATTTGGTTGTATTTGGTCGTTTTCTATCGTTTACAGGTGTTATCTGCTTGCTTTCTGTTATTCTGAGTTGTTTTCTGTTCTTTTCTGTTGAATTCGGCTGTGTTTGGTCGTTTTCTATTGTTTAGCGCTGTTATCTGCTTGCTTTTCCGTTGTTATGGGATCTTTTCTGTTCCATTCGGTTATATTTGGTCGTCTTCTACTGTTTACAGTTGTTATCTGCTTCGTTTTTAGCCTTTTTAGGGGTTTGTGATCATTTTTTACCTTTTTTTGAGTGGGGATGAAATTGGGGTGGTTGTGAAGCAGGGTGTTGTAAATCTGAAAAATGTATTGTATTCATAAGAGGCTGCCCATTGACCTGTGATAAAAAGACCTAGCGGATTTTTTTTTTGTATACGGGCGGGCGGTCGATGACTTGAAAGGATATCAGACTATAGCTATTGGCTATGGCGAAATAATAAACTGGTATAATGTGTGAGCAGTACTGAGTCAATCAACTTGACTTCATTTTTTTAATTTTGTTTAGATGAAGTCGAAATAAAGGACGCTTCGATCACATTTTCAACAGTACATTTTCCAAAATTTTAATATTTTGAAATTAGTCATTGGGTAGAACGTACATACCAATTTTTAACATTTTTAAATTACTAACAGCATCAGCACATTTACCGTATACACGTCGAACGTTTGGGCGGATACAAATTGCAGCCGCGGTTAGGGTATAATCCTATAAATCTCAAAGGTGACCATAAAATATGTTGAAAATTGCAGCGAGGGTCCCTTATCGGTGTAGGAGGTATTCTAAAAATTAATTTGGATTTGTATAGCAAAATATTATATAAAAATAATATTATGTGACAGGTCAAACTAATTTTTATCTAAAGCAACAATTCGGTGGCATTTATTTACTTACTTCTGTTAGTGATCTTGAAAACTATATGACTTTTTTAAATTACAAACCCAAAATTTTATTCGCACTTATTGTTATAGAGATTTTGCAATTCTCTACTTAACTAACTAGAACTTAACTAGAAAAGTTAATTTCTTGATACATATTACCACTATTTTAGGCAATTTCGACAATATCAACAATTTTGATACTTTTTTGCAATTTTCGGAAGGTGATAATATACCCAATGCGCGTTTTTTTTAGACTGAAACTAATAAATCCTTCTTTTGTTAGAGCAGTTAATAATAAAACAAAAACTATTGACATTGAAAGAAAATTATACTTTTCTAAATTGTTAATTGTTAATAATACATAACATTATGTACAAACATGTTCGTAAATCGTCTTAGATCAATATATACATAAAAAACCATAATTACTATAGTTAGAACCTTAGTAGGTTCTCACCATAAAAATGACATACACTTTTTATATATTCTAATCCACTTATCCTATTTTCATTGAGTAATAAACCTAGGTATTCTAAGATTCCAAAAATCTTGCTTCTTTTTAGTTGTTGCATTTGGAGTATGCTTTATTCTGACACTATTCATTTTAATGTATGTGTCTGTTTGAGTGTTTATCAAAGACTCTCAAAAATAAACAATGGTGGATGGCTGTTATAAAAACTCCTATCCCTAACAGAGGGTCGTCCGCTGCAATTTACATGTTTACCTGAAATGGAAAAATAACGAGCCGCTGCAATTTTCATATCCCGGATTAAGAATACTTGACCATCGCTGCAATTTACAATCGCCGGAACGTTTACATCAGATTTTTTGCTATACCCTTTCGTGACAAAGCAAACAGGTGGGTGTTTTGTCGCTTCTATAAAAACCCACCAACATTCAAACAGAAAACCGCCTAAACTTACCTATAATTATTTGTGACATAATCCTAAAACTCGCCGTCCCAAAATAGCCGTAGTAAGTCCCAGTCTTCGCACTACGTCATCCATTAGCGCAACGTAAAGAGCCGTGTGCAAGAGTGCGATGGATATATACGAGTAGGTCGGTCAGTTTGGAGGTTATGTTGTGGTGGGGGAGCCGCTTAACATCATCCAGAAACCAAACAGGCACACCGCAGTTGCCAATCGTCTAGCCGTCCTGATACAGGTTTGTTTTGAAAATATCCAATCGGTAAACCTTGTCGCGTCATTTCTGAAGTTTTCCAAATTTTCCCCGTGGATCTAAGTGGTGAAGCTTCGGTTGTGCTACGAGTAAAATCATTGCGCGTTTTCGTGAAATCTGTAAAACATAATAGTTAGTGATCACTAGACATATATCAATATTCTAAAAATCGTACTAAATATTCTCAAAATATATCCGTATCGGTTTATCTGGGTGGCACAACTAATCGAAATATAGAGTTGCCTCTAAACATTTTGTCAAATATCCCTTCCGTTCCAAATTAGGTCCTGTCAGTCCTTCATATTTTTCTGCTTCTAGCTCCCAAATTTCCCATAATAATATGATTTTCGGTATCCCAACACAACTTTCAGTATATACTGAAAGTATCCTTATCAAGAAGCAAGGCAAGGGGGTTGACAATATACTGTTTACAAGGCTATCTGAAAAGCTTCGGTTGTGCTACGAGTAAAAGCATTGCGGGGTTTTCGTGAAATCTGTAAAACATACTAGTTAGTGATCACTAGACACATATCAATATTCTAAAAATCGTACTAAATGTTCTCAAAATATATCCGTATCGGTTTATCTGGGTGGCACAACTGATCGAAATATAGAGTTGCCTCTAAACATTTTGTCAAATATCCCTTCCGTTCCAAATTAGGTCCTGTCAGTCCTTCATATTTTTCTGCTTCTAGCTCCAAATTTTCTCAATAATAATATGATTTTCGGTATCCCAACACAGCTTTCAGCATATACTGAAAGTATCCTAATCAAGAAGCAAGGCAAGAGGGTTGACAATATACTGTTTACAAGACTATCTAAAAATTGTTTCCAGACTAATTACATTTTCTTTCTTAGGTGAACCAGAGCTTGCAGCATCACCAAGTGTCAGACCAGCAGTACGCGCGGCCCATAAAAGCCACTCAGAGTCAGCCACCAGCTGCTCCTCCAAAGCAGAATTTGGATTCTATGCTAGGCAATCTCCAGGCGGACATGAGCAGACAAGGAGTAAACACCAGCCAGAAAGGATGCTGCAGCGCCTGCGACAAACCAATCGTCGGTCAGGTCATAACAGCTCTGGGCAAAACCTGGCATCCTGAGCACTTCACGTGTGCTCATTGTTCTCAAGAATTGGGCACCAGGAACTTCTTCGAGAGGGACGGAAAACCATACTGCGAACCGGACTATCACAACCTGTTCAGCCCTAGATGCGCGTATTGCAACGGACCTATATTGGATGTAGGTTCTCATAATTGGATGATGTTCGTTTAAAAAAAAAACCGTCCACCATTTGATGGTTCTGAGTATTGATGCTTTAACCCGATAGTTTCATGTTAGTAACTATACAGCAATGTTTTGGAGTGACATTGCTGTGCATTTGCTAACTGTGCCTATTGAGTTAAAGCTTTATATCTCAGAAGTATGGTTCTTTCTAAATGAACATCACCCAATTGCCATAGAAGACGCCAAAGGATTGTATTGTGTAGTTGTTAGCTGTCTTACAATGTTAATGATTTATGGTGTTGAAGAGTTGAATCCTCCTGCGAACATCATTTTCGCAAATAACACCATCATATCTGTGAGCAGTATTTGTGATCATCATAGGGCCTCTGAGAACGATGTCAATCACAGAGCTTAAGCAAATAATTCTAATGAATGCTAAGACATCAAGGACTTGAATCATCCCTGAAATAGTTGTCAAACAGCACTTTATTTATATATAACATCACCATTCACCAATCCTCCAAAATATTAAATTCAGTAAAGTGCACAGAAACCTAATTTTCAAACAGTTTTAGACAGTTGGGGCAAATAGAAAGTCGCAGTGATATATCTAATGCTATCTTATTTTTTCAGGATTTTGCTGTGCTACCGCTTTGAATATTGGATGGACAATAGCGAGATCAGGTTTTTTTGTTGATTGTTCTTATTATATTTTGAACGACAATATTAGATAAGGCGCTCAAACGATTTAAAAAACAAGAGTCTAGGATCTGGTATCACAGAATTTCTCTCTCTCTCTCTTTATTCAAATTTTATAAAGCTATGTTAGCTTAGTTACAAACACAAATAAACTCATTTCATTTAACGCGTTCTATTTTCGTATGAGAAATTAACTGAAAAAACATATTTGTGAAACGAAGGAACTAAAGATAAAAATATGCTCTCAACCTGTTTGTTCAAGTTTCAAATTACATTGTGCTATATTTACTCCGAGCGTTTACAAACCGTATATTTAGCGTCCCATTTCTTTGAATATTGAACCGCGTTCTCTAATTTTTCGCTGCATTTCCTCAGAAGCAATTTGTTTAGCATAATTATTCAAGGCTTTACATGGCTTAATCACGACTTACGAATATCTCAAAAAATATTGTAGGTTTTATAATTTCTATACACTTCCATATAAGGGAGATCAACATAAAATGATTATTATTACAGTAAGAAATAGCTTTTTAAGTCGATTTAGATTTCCGAATCTATCCAATATTCAAGGGCGCGTCTAGACGGCAAAATGAAAATATGTGGAAATGTTTGTTCCAGAAATGCGTAACGGCCCTGGAGAAGACCTGGCATATGGACCACTTCTTCTGTGCCCAGTGTGGCAAACAGTTTGGAGAAGAAGGTTTTCATGAACGCGATGGCAAGCCTTATTGCAGGGACGACTACTTCGATATGTTCGCTCCCAAGTGCGGAGCTTGCAATCGCGCTATCATGGAAAACTATATTTCAGCTCTGAACTCTCAGTGGCATCCAGACTGCTTTGTCTGCAGGGTAGGTATCCAGGAAATGCCGGAGCATTTCCTGATGTTAAATCATTACTCTTACGGTACGAGAGGAGTCATGTAACTGTCAAAAAGTAATCAAATGCACTTCGCGTTTCTATCCTGTACTAATAATGTAACTGTATGCGTGATTCAATAATTGCACAGTATAGTCAAAACAAATTCTTGAGCAAATCACACTGTCATATTTGTGAAAATCCGAGTAGTATTCATAATTTCTTGTGAATATCTCTTTATATCATATCATACAAAGTATCATCAAAAATCAGCAAGCACTTCGGAATCCACAAGATTCAAAGCATACTATTATTAAAATCGAGTAACTGTTTTCTCGTGAAAATAAAAAAATTGCAAATATGTTATTTTTTATGACCCTTCAAGATCTACTTAAATATGGAATCCACTACCATTTATCGATAGCATCCAATTTTGATTGCAGACTGTCAAAATAGGTTGTTATCAATTTAGGCAGAGTAGTGGACCACATTTAAGTAGACATCCTGAAGGAATATTTTGATGTCACAAACAGGACTGCAAGAACCCAGTACAAGGAAAGTCGTTTTATGCTGTGGAGGGTAAACCAGTATGCCCGGGATGTATTGGAGCAGAAGAGGAAGAGGACGAATAATATGCCCCTTATGCCCCTGATATGCCCCTCAATGCCCCTCTATGCCCAAGGAAAATATGCCTCTAGTCATGCCCACCAAATCTATGTCCCAATGCCCTAAAGGACTTAATATTTAAGTATGTTATATATTTGTATAATAAAGGTTGATAATAAAAGAAAAGAAAAGAACTATAAAAAATAAAGAGAAAGAAAAAGAATTAAATGAAGGGACCACAAGTCTGAGAGACGCCGACTTTGATATGCTCGGCCGTGAAGTCGCATATGTTTCGAGTTGAAGCAGTTGTTTATTTCGAGCAATAGGCTAATATTAACGGCGGTAGTATTTAGCTGAAAATATAGCGGCGTTCCGAAAATGACTTGTGGTCTCCTTCTCTTCTGAAAACACGAAAATAGCATGAGCATATGCTGTCGCTGTAGAAGCTGTGCTGTGCCAGTGGCATATGCATATTTTTAATTTTATTACATGCCGTGCTGTGATTTATGACCTCGTCTCAACAACGGTAGTTACGGATGTCCCGAGGGTAATCAGTCAAGATCGCGGTACTTCGACCTTGTCCGGTCTTTTGTATCTTTTTAGTGCCCGTGTGGGGGCGGGTTAGAATATCTCCCATCGTATATCCTGCGTGTCGTAAAAGGCGACTGAAAGGAACACCGAAGTACTGTCGGTATAAGCAGTAACCTCTTCTCAACCAACAGCCTCGGGTGGACGAGTTGAGAAGAGTCGGGACACCTTCTTGTCCTTGGGGTGAGAAATTGCCCCTAAAGGCGGATGAACCAGTAGATACCATCTGGTCAACGGCATGAGGATGCAGAAAGCAAATGGGAAACTACTGCATTAAAGATCTTAAAGATATCCCAAGAGAAACTCGTAAAATGTGTAAATGCATTTTACGAGTTCACAACATGTCTGTTAAGACATTGTGACTATGATGATGAGTGTCTCAGAACTGAACACTCAACCATTTTAATGAAAAAGCCGTGATACATGATACGTCCTAGAAGGCTGACACATCAGCAATGCCGACCATTGCGAAGGATTAGTTTTTCTGTTCGATTCATTGATTGTTAATTAAGTACACAAATGAATTTAAGCAAATTGTCACTTTGACACATAGCAATAATGTCAAAACTGACTAACGAGATCCAAAATCTTTCGTTACCGCTTATACCGTTCGTCTGCGTTTGTTATGTCTGAGTCGGAACGAAGACATTTTTGGAATACCGAAACGAGCGAAAGCGTTGGAAGAATGTCGCTATCGCTTCACTTAGGACCGGTTTCTCAGTGTCCAGTTAAATATTTATCTGCAAGATAACAGCAACTGTTAGATAAATTGTTTAAACAATTGAAGGCTAAACTTACGAAGTCACGCAAATCTTATCTGACAGTTGTATCCATAGCAACGCTATCTGGCAGATACCTATCTGACACTTTAACTGGACATTGAGAAACCGGCCCTTAGAGTTACAGAATTCACCCACAGCTCAAACTTCGTTTCTAGGCGTTTTAGGGGTTCTTGATGATTTTCTACTTTTTTTTTTTTGGATGAGGGTGAAATTGGGGTTGGGGGGTATAAAACCGAAACATTTGTATAATAAGCTGCCCTCTGACCTGTTAAAGAAAGACCTAGCGCATAATACGTTTTTTTAGGTCCATCCGAACATTTCCTTGCCTATTACAGAAACTACTGAATTGGTTTTAATGAAATTTCGACACAGTTTTATTCTAGTGGCAAGGACCGAACATGCGTGTGGTTTTTAGAAATCATGTCAGTGGTGGCGCAGAAATAATAGAAAAACTAAAAGTATAAAAACAGCTCTAATTTCGTTTTTAGGCGTCTTAGGGGTTCCTGATCATTTTAATTTTTTTTGATGAGGGTGAAATTGGGGTGGTTGAGGGGGGGGGAGGATAAACTGAAAAAATTGTAGTATTCATAATAAGCTGTCCACTGACCTGCGAAAGAAAGACCTAGTGGCATAATACACTTTTTAGGTCAATCCGAACATTTTCTTGCCTATTACAGAAACCAAGGGACTTGCAGATGTAAACATTCGAGTGTTGCTTTAGATCGATCTGTATTGTGTAAAGTGGAAACTATTGAATTGATTTTAGTGAAATTTCGACACAGTGTTTATTGTTCATTTGACAAGGATGAAAAACGCTTATGGTTTTTAGAAGTCGTGTTAGTGGCGGTGCAGCAATAATAAAAAAAATTAAAAACATAAAAAAGCTCAAACTTTGTTTTTAGGGGTTTTAGGGGTATCCGCTCAGTTTATGTTTCATTTTGGTGGGGGTCAAATTGGGGTGGTTGGGGAGTGGTGGGTTCTAAAAGAGGAAAATTTGTTGTATTTATAATACGCTGTCCATTGACCTGTGAAATAAAGACCTAGCGGAATAACTTTTTTGTGGGCAGGTGAGCGATGATTTATTTGCAAGGGGGTCTCGGACTATAGCTTCATCTATGGGAAAATAATAAACTGGTATCACCGTAATGTGTGGGAAGTACTAAGTCAATCAACTTGACTTCATTTTCTTAAGAACGATTAGGTCTACGCTTACAGACATTACAAATGGGATGCACAATGAGCATCAGTTACTGATGCGTGTCTCTTTGATCCAACAAAGATGTTGCCTTGAACTGTTCAGATTTGCTCATCGAGTCTGTGATGGATCTAATTGCGTGCTATTTTAGTATCTTGTGTTGTTGAAGATTAGTCTTTAGTTCGACATTACTGATATTCCACCTGTGATAACCTGAGATAACGAACACGTATCTTTATAATTTTTGTTTACTTTTTCGTGTTGTACTAATATACTTGCATGTGACTTATGTATATGGAGCAGGTGGATGGTAGATTACTGAACTTGTTTTATCTCTCCACCTAGTGACGCTGAGGTCTTCAATAAACAAATAACCCTCTACGATGTAACAATACTACAATCACAGCATCTGGTTTCCAGTAATATCTAAAAAATTATTTCTTCCAGTAGTTTGACTCATCACCTCCCGTGCATTTTCGGGTTGGTAAAGTTAATTATGAAAAAAAAAACAAAAATGTTAGATCGCAAAGTTTGCGCACTATGCTTAAGATAATCTGAAATACAGAAATTTAGTAATGAAGTAAAATTAATTTTTGGCTTCTCTCAAATGTTTATACGAGCTCTGGGGCACAGAATTACATTTGAGGATGCTTTATTGATACTATCCGCCTACAAAATTTCCGTACCTTTGTTTCGAGTTATGATTAGGAAATGTGCAACAGTTGAAATTTTTTCATTTTTTAGTGTCTCTTTTGTAAAGTAGCTATAACTCCCCACCTTCCCTCTAAAATAATTTTTTGGACTGAATCTTTTGAAACTAATCATTATGTTTTACCTATAAAGGAATCTTGGACTTTTTGGTACTGTAATCCACTGTGAAGTTTTCAACAACATTATTTTAGTATTTCTAGAAATTACAAGCGCGAATCTTATCGACCTCCAAATTTTCCCAATCTGTCTTGAGTTATTACCAGGGACTATGGAAACTCCCAAAATCAAAGTTTGGACGATTTCTTTGTTTTCAATTTTACTTTCTTGATTATTGCGCTGCCAGCTACTAGTTGAAGTCTCAAAAACCATACACCTTTTTTTCTTACCTTAGAAACAATGTCTGTAAATGAAGTGATATAATTACCGAAATATGTAGTTGTATGAAATGAAGACCACGGCTTAAAGGTGCTCCTGTTTCTTTGAAGAATGAGAGCATGCCCAACTAATTATGGAAGGAATTGGACATAATCAGGGCAGCAGTCATTTAGAAATATTTTTAGCGATAACTCCTCAAGTTCTCTCTTCTAAATTGTATCCCATCTAAAAATATCTGAATGTGATAATCAAATGCCTTAAATACCTAAAAATATTTAGTTATTTCTCGTATGTTTCACGCTTTTATTATACCTCATTCGTTACTGGTTCGATGTCCAAAGGCAGAATTAACCTGCCATATAAAACATTGATATTAGATCAATAATTTCGAGGTTATAAAGGGTATCAAGGAACATCCGTTTTTTATTACTCATCGGCCCCACTGGCCATATTCTAGAAAACTATTTTTTTGCCTTTACCATAGTGGCAATTTATTGTGGAAAGTACATCAACAGCATTCTAGCATTCTCCAGGCTTAAGAGGGGCTAAGGATGGCAGACGTACGGATTTTCGTCATATACACATCATAAAACGCCCGAAAAAAAATTATCTGAACAACGAAATTTTTCACAATATTTCCGAACAAAATTTTATGACGGAATATTGATGTTACGTCCCCAAAAACCATGTAACTAATATGTTTACTTTTTACTGTGAACGTGAAGTGGCTTAAAAGCACCTGCAAAGTTCAAACATAAAATTTCGCGCCAAAGCTGTGACGTAATAAATCTAAGCGTGACGTAATAAGTCTTTCGTGGAACTATCCTTAGAATGTGACTCTACTTTTCCGTCTGACCTCCTTTTCTCCATCTACAGACATAACCTCCGCTGCGCATTGATATTGACAGATGTTTGTTTACATCATTTCATGATCTATCTTGGTTAAATGAGATACCGTGACAGCCGTGACACCAGGGGTCCCAGGGGAGGTTATGTTTGCATGACACTAGTGACAGGCTGTTAAAGACGAGTATTGCCGAATGACGAGTAAAATTGTGAAAAGTAACCATGAAAGATTCACAGAGTAAACTGCTAATTACATAATAATGCAAACAATGGAATAGCTGTGCAATATAACATTTATAGTCCTCTAAAAGAGGGAAACTAAATAAACCTAAAATAAAGTTTACATCCTTTATAGAAAAACTATGCAAAATATTAACAACGTGACAACCTTGAATCTACGCTCAAATTAAAATAGGCACATCCTATCTACATCCGGCATAAAAATCACTTTTGATTGGTTGATCTCTTAGGCGGGAGGTTTAAGAGATTTAAATGAGCTCTTTTCAAAGGGATGATTTTCAAAGTCTATCTTTACTCCATGTGGGCAGAAAAAAATGAGCAAACACTGCCATCATTACAAACTATATACAAGTAATCTATTTCAGCCATTAAACAGGCAATATTAGCAAGTTGGAAAATACCCCATTATAATAATTTCTGAGCCTATTAGCGTGGAAAGCAAATACAGATGGTTTCTTCCCTCAAATAGATTCATTAGGCATTACAAAACTAAACAATTTTTTAGTCCAAGTTTAGTCTATGCTTTCTAATATTTTTTTTTGATTTTTCTTCCAGGACTGCCGCGAGCCCTTCATAGGCGGTTCTTTCTTTGACCACGAGGGTCAGCCTTACTGTGAGACCCACTACCACCTAAAACGAGGATCGCTATGCGCTGGCTGTCACAAACCCATCTCGGGCCGATGCGTCACAGCTATGTTCCGAAAATTCCACCCAGAACACTTTGTCTGTGCTTTTTGTCTGAAACAACTCAACAAAGGCACTTTCAAAGAACAGAACGACAAACCCTACTGTCATGGCTGTTTCGAGAAGCTGTTCGGTTAACTTTTGCTCAGTAGGCTTGCTAACATAATGTTGGGTGAAAATGGATGGTATGTTATTTCACAAATATTTGTTAGGCTATGAAAAGAAAGCACCTGATTGCCCGCTAAGTGATAACACAGTATATCCAGTTATACAGTAACGCAACTCTCCATAATTTTGGTGGTTCGCGCATAGCATCCCGCGCATCGTTCGCAGGATGTTTGGCACGGCGATCGCCTGAGTCGTGTTCAGTCTACGAGAGTGAAGGTAGTGTCTTTGACAGCATCAGATTAAGGAATTTGGTGATATGCTGATATGGAGATCGGGACGCGCGAAGTCAAATGTTGCGCCACTGTAGGCTGTACTAACAATTCCAAAAACTGTGACTATAGTTTTTTAAGCTTCCTCAAGATGCTGCCGGGTATGCGATTCCTCCAATGTTCAATACGCTCCTTTATTACCTAATAATATTAAAGTGTGATATGATAGCTTCATTTGTTTCTAACAAAGTCTTTCGGGTATTAGGGTAGCTGTGTGTTTTTTTTCTTCAGTTTTTAGAAGAGTCAGACGTTACGGAAAGTCGTTCTTTAATTATGAGCCTAAAGTCAGAATAATAATTTCTCACTGTTTCTCACAGCACCACAACATTCAAAAGATCTTTCACGACATATAACAAAATGAATGTAATTATGCATTCCAACATTATGAAATTTTAAGCAGGAAGTGAAGTCCATTTTAATGGATGCTCAAATAGAAAGTTCACAATAAAAAAAATCAACATACTAGTTTCAAAAATATATCATTTTCCTCTATAAATATGGATTCTTTTTTTCAATATGCCTAGTCATATGTAATATACAAATACAGAAAGAAAGGCAGTCTTGATAAACTAGATAAAAAACAGTTTTGCAATTTTTTAGGAATAACGACCAGTTTAGTATATTTTATCGTTGTTATAAACGTATTGATCATTATTTTTTATGCACACCTAACAAGTTTTCATCGGTTTTGCTGTTTACCACGTTTTCGTACCTTAAACGTTTTTCTATGATGATTAATGAAGATAAATGTAAAGGTTGTGGGATAACTCGACATAAATGTTATTTTGTATGCTACGTCGTTACGTATATCCATATTTGAAACATGTAAGATATTATAAAGTTTTTATATTTATTTAAATGTTTAAGGTTAAGTAAGATAAGATAAAATAAAGTTGAATAAATATCGCTTTTCTGTAATTTACTTACAAACGATAAATCCACCAATTTTCTTTCATACATCGACCATTTCTTGTTTTGCTTCTAAAAAAAATGTTTACACCCCATTTATGTGCAAAGAATCCATATATTAGAAGAATCAGTAAAAACATTTTCACGTACAATAAATGCGAATGCATGGATATAACTTACAAATTGTAATTCAGAATTCCAAAGACAACTGCCTAACCTCGATGAAGAATATCACATTACCACACTGCTCTCAAAATTTACTCTATTTACGAGATATATAGCGTCCATTAAACTTATTGCAACACAATAATTACGCTTCTTCACTGGATTACTGCTAAGCCGACCCTGCGTTTAAAACGTAAACGGCGATACTCGCGGCTCGTGCTGAGTAGCCGACGTGGGGTTATGAGAGGCCAGTTTTTCGGAGACAAATTGTCTGCATGATTTCTAGGGAGTTGCGCTACTGTATAATTGGATATACTGTGGTGATAATTTGCATTGGATGCCGATAATATTATAAATCAGCTTCGAATACGTCCAGAGACAAGGCTTTCATCTTTTTAATCCGCACACCGAATAATGATAAATGTTCTCTAGAGGGCATTCCCAAAGTCATGACTTTATTTCTAGAATAATAAAGCTGATGTGCGAAAAAGCAAAAAATAGAACATCTGGCATGCATTTATTACGAAATTTCAATTTCCGTCCATATCTATTATTAATACGTAATATTGAATACTGTATGAACTTATTACCATTCGACTAAAAAGCGTAAGTTTCGTGTTTGACATGCACCAGAAATGATAATCGCTTCAACCAAATCCCTTCCATATGGAAATGCTCATACCTCATCCAGTACAACAACCATTATCTCAAAATGATAAGGTGTTGTATAAACATTTTGAAAAAACAAAAACTATACCTATGTTTTATAAATATTAAATAGATAATGTTTTAAAATATTTGTAAACAACGCATAATTGAAACGAAAATGGGATTTAAGGGACGTATGGTATTTATTATTTCTTATACGCTGCTGTAAATCTGATCAATTTTGCACAATATAGCTTATAAATGGACGATATTTTGACACTCTTAAAATACGGCCTTGCTTTTCTCCGTTAAATTTGATATACTCCGTTTATTAACATTTCTTTCGCATCTAAATTAGTGATTCGAAATTTCATGCATTGATTGGACCAATTTTTTTTTTGACTTTACAGGTTTCTGCAGTACCGTCTCTGATCATCTAGTGCGCTGTCCGCTGGTACGGCCAAGTGCTCTTCTGTTGAAAACTCAGAAAATAATTTCAATTTTTTGAACGTAAAATGTGACATACTCGCTTTTGCGTTTAAAATAATTGGTTTGAAACTTCACTCACTGACACGAAGCACTATTATATTATTTTAAGAAGCTCAAATAATTTGTCTTGGAGATGATGGGTGGGTTTGGTATGCGATTTTATTGCGTAGTATACATTTTATGTGACAGTAAATCGCGAACGATGGCAAGCTCCATTTCTCAAAACTATTGATAATATTCGTGTCGACAATACTCTAGCTCCGACTTAATGCATTTTACGAGTTCACAACATGTCTGTTAAGACATTTTGACTATGATGATGATGATACATTTTATTGTCGACATTTGAATAACTAATTTTTTCAATAATAATTTACCATATCACAGTATGTTCCATTTTTCTGGATTTTTTTAAATTCATTCAGGGTGAGTTTTTAGTACCGGCTCGGTCGATAACTCCACTACTGTAGAAGATAGCGAAAAAAGTTGTATATAAAAATTGTAGCCACCAATATGCTCCTTGATCAGAAAATATTTATATTTATACAGGGTGATCCATAACTACGTGGTGATGCAAACATGCATTTTTTTAAATGAGGCACCCTAAATATTATTCCATATTCAAATTCTACTAACGATTTCCGTTCTTCCAATGTAGGGTACTGTTGCATTATACATGGTATTTCAAAAGTTATGACCATTTCTATATCCAAATCACGGTTAAACGAACGTACTGTATATCAAAAAGTAATGGATCAAAAATTATTTTTTTTACAGTAATGATTGAAAAATTATTTTTTTTACAGGAAAAGATTAAAAATATCCTCTAGTTTTAAAATCGGCTATAAAAAGAGCCTGTGACGCATATTCGTATAGAGGGTGATGTAGAATGCAAAATCTAGATTTTCTCATTTTTTTCAAATGTAACCCCCAATATCTTATTATGGCAAAGAATTGCTTTTAATATGCCATTTGTTATTATATAAGGTGGGGCATACAAACCACGTGTTATTGGTTTGAGTAGTACTCATATATTAGAAAAGGGAGGAGCGCGCGGTTTATTACAATCCATTCCTTGACTCAAACCATTTCACTTTCTTACTTGCCACTTGCCATCATGGAGCGGTAGACGCTAGAACAACGCGAGGCATATGGCGTGGCATCATTGGCCCATATTTTTTTGGAGAAAATGGGGTCACCGCTACAGTAACATCTGAACGATACATTCATATGGTGAATACCTTTTCCATATCTGAATTGCAAAGAAGAGGTGTGGATATCAAAAATTTGTGGTTCCAGAGCATCCATGGCTGTTCTTCGCCACCTGTTTCCAAATCGTTCAATTTCGAGGTTTGGTGGCATTTCATGACCTCCTCGGTCTTCCGACTTATCAATTTGTGATTTTTTTCTATGGGGGTAACTCGAGTCACGTGTTTAAAGGGCCAAGCCCCGTCCGTTAGACGCAGAGAAGGAAGCGATTCGCCATGGAATCCCTCAAAAATCAACAGAGGCATGCTGGAAATAGTGGAGTGCAATTTTCGTGAACGGCTGCATCATATGCCAGATGTAATTTTTGCACTTAGATATTTCAAAATGGTTTATTATCAGCTATCTTCTACTACCAATAATTTTTTTAAAGTAAAAACTAATGATTTTATGATTATTTCAAAAACACTTGATTTCTATGCCCCACCCTGTATTTATGGTGGCGAAGGCGATATTAATCGTTAAAGTTTTTTATGTGTCAGTGAGTGACCCTATAAGTTCTTACGATACACGTATTTTTAGTGTTTCACAAGTTTTACACTGTCGCATTTATATAATGAGTACACATCATTAATTTGATTTGCTTATAAAGGTTTATTGTGTAATACCGCAAGCCATACAGTACGTAGTGAGATACAGTATAAGCCCTACCATATTTTATTTCAATACTTCAATTTCTATGTAGAATAAAAAATATTATCGTATATTGTTTTAGTTTGTGAGATATTTGTTATTTACTTATTTTTATTATTATAACTGTGATAAAAGTACTTCTTTGCACAATGGCTATACTTATTCGAACTATTGTATTATAGTTTCATGTTTTATTTTGTTTTATTGATTTTAACTTACAATATATTTTATTCCATCGAGTCGTCTGCGTATTCTGTGCTATATTATTATAAAAACATTATATTTTATAGATTTATTTGTAAAAATGTGGCTAATAGCAGTGAAATAATTTCAAATTAATGCAAATAAAGAGTAACAAAACTGCTTAAATGCTCTAATTGGTATCTCGTTTCTCAACTGTTGAAGAATTGAATCCTTTCTGTCATACCGATAGTTGTGCCAAAGCTTGATCCTTGCTTACAATATTTGTGTTGTCAAAAAACTTTATTTTGCTGCCTTGATTGAGGAATTATTTTTGAATAATTTGAGTATTTGTACTGACATTATTTATGAAACAGGAGTTATATAATGCATATTGGCTGTTGACAGAGTGTTAAATATGTGCTATATTATACATATACAAATACAAGTATTCAAACATCATTTGTTACTTCGCACTAGTTCAGATGTTTGAGATAAATCTTGAAATAATATAAACAGCATTCACACTAATGCTTGTGGTATCTGTATTTTTATTAATTTAAAGTTATCAATTGTGGTGTAAGATAATAAACTTTACAAAAGTTCTTGTTTTAGTTTAATTGAGATTAAGATAACCTAATTTTACTTCCCACACCGATAGGTGAGGGGAGTATTGTGATCGCGAAAGTTTTCCATTTTGAGATAATCCACTTTTTGGGCATTTCATGATGTCTACATAACGAAAATCCACGTCACTCATTTCCGTCGGTCTGTCTGTCTGTCGCGTTTTTCTACCCTCGTAATCTCAGTAACCGCTGCATGGATTGTGATGAAATTTGGGTAGCGATATGCCGTGAGGTCCGAGTAGGCAATGCTGCTAAAATTTTGAAAATCGGTGCATTGGCGGCGGAGTAATTAGCAAAAAACAAAAAAAATTAGATATTCCTGAAACTTCGTTTTTAGGCGTTTCATGAGTTCCTGATCATTTTCTACTTTTTTTTGGGTGGGGGCGAATTTGGGGTGGTTGGGGGGTGAGCGGTTGTAAAACTGAAAAATTTGTTGTATTCATAATGGGCTGTCCAATGACCTGTGAATGAAAGACCTAGCGGCATAATTCACCTTTTTAGGTCCATACAAACATTGCCTCGCTTATAATAGAAACCGAGGGACTTAGAATTTGTGATGTATGTACATACGAGTATTGTTTTAGAAAGTTGTATATTGCTTAACGCGAAATTGACTGAATGGATTTTAATCAAATTTTGACGCAGTGTTACTACCGCGGCGGGGATGGAAAACGCGTATGTTTTGGAAAAATCGTGTCAGTGGCGGCGCAGCATTAATAAAAAAACCAAAAATATAAAAACAGCTCAAACTTTGTTTTTTTAGGCGTTTTAGGTGTTTCCGATAATTTTCTACTTTTTTTTTGGTAGGGGTGCATTTGGGGTGGTTGGGGGGTGAAGGGTTGTAAAACTCAAAAATTTCTTGTATTCATAATAGTGTGTCTGTCCATTGACCTATGGCAAAAATACCTAGCAGCATATTCTTTTTTCAAGTTCATCTGAACATTGGCTTGCCTATTACAGAAACCATGGCACTTAGAACTTTGTAATGTTTACATATACGAGTGTTGCTTAATTCTATCTATCGTTCTATGTGTATTGCGTGAAGCGAAAATGATTGAATTGATTTTAATGAAATTTTGACACAGGAATTACTATCGCGGCGAGAATGGAAAACACGTCAGTTTCTGGAAAATCGTGTCAGTGGCGGCGCAACAATAATCAAAAAACTAAAAATATAGAAACAGCTCATACTTCGTTTTTAGACGGTTTTTAGGCTCCTGAGCGTTTCGCATCGCATGCAGAATCAAAACTGTGGCGCCCTAGTTCCTAAGAAGGGAGACGCAAGAAACTATTTACCAGAGTTTTTGTGTTGGGTGTTTTTTTGCGGGCAAATGGGCGATGATTTGGTTGCAAGGGGGGATTTCAGACTATAGCTTCATGCTATGGGAAAATAATAATCTGGTATCACCGTAATGTGTGGGAAGTACTGAGTCAATCATCTTGACTTCATTTTTTATATTGCTGTTTATTGTGGATGTCAGTCAATGATTGAAACTACACTATTATTCACAACTGGTGACGTTTCGGTTTATTATAGCTAAAACATCCTCTGGTGTCTATAAATCATAAACAATGTTTTGTGTTTATGATAATAAAACATATAAATATTAAGCTGTGTATAAATCTATAAATATATTTACAAAATTATAAATGTATAAAAAATAAAATAAAATATATGAAATAACTTTGCTATGTCAAGGATAATACAATAAAATAATAAAATTTGTATGAGATGGCGATTATGCTTCATAATTTTTTATGAAACAGCCTCTACGGTTTGAGAAGGCTGATTGACCTGCAAAGCGCTTGTAGGATGTTATAAAATACACATACAGGGTGAGTTTTTAGTACCGGCTCGGTCTATAGCTCCACTACTGTAGAAGATAGCGGAAAAAGTTGTAGCCAAGGATATGTTCCATGCTCATAAAATATTTTAATTTATACAGGGTGATCCATAATTACGTGGTGATGCAAACATGCATTTATTAAATATTCAAATTCTACTAATGATTTCCGTTCTTCGAATATCGGGTATTGTTACATTATACATGGTATTTCAAAAGTTATGACCATTTTTATATCCAAATCGCGGTCAAATGAACGTACTCTATATCAAAAAGTAATGAATCAAAAATTATTTTTTTACATGAAAAGATTAAGAGTATAATAGTTCTAAAATCGGCTATAAAAAAAGCTCGCGACGCATACTCGTATACATACAGGGTGATGTAGAATGCAAAATCTAGATTCTCTCTTTTTTTTTAAATTGTCATACAATTGTCATCGAAAAGGGCGATTGCGACATCAAAGGCAGATCAGACACACAGCTGCCGTCGGCAAAAAATGCAACTGAAAAGTAGACAATTCAATGAACGGCTTAGTTTCAATAACAAAGGTTCTAAAGTCTGGCTTTGAGTATCTAATGTTAAAAAAATCAGCGAAGACCTTATTTTAGAGAAATACAACAGAATGCGGTCGAAAATTAGCAAGGATGAAAATGATATATCAGATACCTAGGTGGGCTCCAACATACTGGCAGACGCTATAATGTGTCCCTGTCGTGCTAACTAAGCAGTGCCAAAAGTGGCTTCTAAAGCATTAGGAACCAGAGTAAGTGTCTGCCACTGGGTTTTTGAATAAAAAAAAGTTTAATTCAATATATTAAAACAGCAGACTTGCTAAGATCACGCTTTAGAAGCCACTTTTGACCCTGTTTAATTGGCATGACAGAGAGACATTGTAGCGTCTACCAGTGTGTTGGAACTAGGGTTGCCAAATTTTTTTTGGTATCTGCCATTGGGTTTTTTATGAGAAAAGGTATATACTAGAGCATTAAAAAGACAGACTTGCTAAAATGACGCAACTGAACTTACATTTTGGCGCTTTTGGACTCCCGCTCACGCCCAAAGCACCGTACATTAACAAAGACAAGTAGGGTCACTCGCCGTGCCGACTTGGATGTGAGTCTCACAAATGCGAGCCGCCTCGAATTCAGAGAGGCTCCCTTCGTGCGATGACTTACAGGGAATCCGACTGTACGATTTGTCGACGTCAACGGTCGACGTTCACTTCACTTATACGGGGGTCAATAGAAATGAATTCTATAGTATAGAATATAATTTAGTATTCAATAGATCATTCAACACAATAACTGCAGATGCAGCTGCTGGGGTGGCAAATAGCTCAAGGAGTATTATAGATCATGTTTTGTCAGATAGATGTAGTAATTTGAAATGTACGATTCAAGTAGTAAAGTTACAGTAACAGTCTGATCATTCATAATTTGTTTTCAATAACCCTAGGAGTAAACATAAAAGTACTTGCGACAAAATATAGAAAAGAAGTAAACAGAATAGATCATAAAAAAATCATCTCAAAATTTGTAAAGAATATTCAAACTACAGAAGTTCAATCATTTCAGGAACTAATTGACTTAATCACTTCTTGTAAAAAAGATTCGGAATTCAAAAAGACGTATAAGATACGTGAAAATAACGACTGGATAAATCAAGAAATTCTCGAAATGATTGAAAACCCAGTCAAAATTTATAAACAAAAAGTTAAAGAACCCGGAAACACGAATTTGGAAAATGAATTTAAAAAACTTAAGAATCAAGTCAATAATAAAATTAAAGTATTAAAAACAGATATTTTAAAAATCAATGGAAATAAGTAGGCACAAATATAAAAAAACAACGGGGCCATATACAAAGCATGCCATCGGCATTTTTTTGTGAAATACGCGCAAAACGCTCAATAACACACAAACACTACTTATTTAGGCACCCCGGTAAATCCGACCGATTGTATCCCGTGCACCGTGTCGCGTGTTAGGTGGTGTTAGCTGGACTGACCCTGTAAACCTCAGCTGTTAGCGTTCGGCTACTGCTCGATATCGCCGGGCGCCAGAATCCGCAAGCTTGCGTAGTATTCGAGAGCACAGCTGGAAAGACCACATTGAGGGGCGGAGCTTAGAGTGACCCTACTTGTCTTTGTTAATGTACGGTGCCCAAAGGAACCGTCGCGGAGATAGTGAATCCCCATTTCGCCTATGGCATGTGTAATAGTATACCTAGCAACATTAACAAGTTTGCCAAAATACCGTAAGTCTGTCGATCACTGGCGCTCAGTCTATCTTCTCTGGACTGGATGGATAGGGTAGTACAGGCAGCAGCAACAGGTTGGCATGGCGGGTGAAAAGTCTGAATAGGTAGGTATCAGAGATATTTCCTACCGGTAGGTATCAGAGTTATTTCCCACCATCGCATCGTAGCAATTGACAAAACGTGTTGGTGCGAGATAATCTTTTCTCCAATACTGACTTCCAAAAACTTTTAGTACAGGACTGCTTCGTGGAGGCATTGCGTTTTGTGCACTCTTGTGTCCCCAAAAGCGGTAATGGTTCACAGATCCCTTGATAGACAAGCAGCTGCATTCCAGCTCGGCCACGGAAATCGATCTATTTTGAATGAGACATGCGTGCAAAGTACCGTTATCCGCAAAATTAGGGCTCGAGAGTAACAAAATTATCGAAAAGTGACAGCCGGCGGCGGCGTATTTGATCTTTCTTTGATGCTCCCCATGCTGGAATTCCATATATTCATGGCCGACTCTACACTAGGCCGGAGCCTTATAGATGTGGCAACGTGGCTTAGCTGTCAAATAGGGGGCCTATAGTTTCAGAATAATTATTACATTTTATATGTATTAGAGTTCATCTGGGTTAATAAATTAAGAAAAATACCTTTTAGAACTACTACTACTAATACCACTTACATCTGATGTCTGGTTCATCGTAGTCAAACACTACAAAATAAAAATAAACGCAACCTGTTTCCTGCTGCCACTTCCACTTAAATGAACACTCAATTTACTTTGTAAATTGTCACTTGAGCTAGAAAAATTCACTATATTAGGTCACTGTGAAGCCATTCTTGTTGGTCTTGATTCCCTTTCACCATCAAATCTTTTCGTAGGTATGCCCAGATGCATGCCCTCGTTGGCATGCCCATCAACTGTCTTTTTCTGTGATATTTGGGAGGTCCAGAAAACATAGTAGGTACCACATTGTGGTTTAAAATAGGTATTATCCTTTGAAATGTTTGTAAATTATTGTCTTTATTCTTATAAATATAACCCGCCCTTATGAGGAATACCTTTCACCCACTTCTGTCTATGTCCTTCATTGGAAGCACTAATTGCTAGTGCAACCTGGTACTACACACTTTGCAGGCATCTTTTTATCTTTATAGTTTCGTTTGTGCAGGTAAATAATTAGAAACACATTAAAAATCACCTTCCACTCTTCGTTGCTACTCTGGAAGGTTATGTTGGTATGTCCTTGTTTGGAAGCCCCAATTGCTATTGCAACCTGGTACTACACACTTTGCAGGCATCTTTTTATATTATAGTTTCGTTTGTGCAGGTAAATAATTAGAAACACATTAAAAATCACCTTCCACTCTTCGTTGTTACTCTGGAAGGTTATGTTGGTATATCCTTGTTTGGAAGCCCCAATTGCTATTGCAACCTGGTACTACACACTTTGCATGCATCTTTTTATCTTTATAGTTTCGTTTGTGCAGGTAAATAATTAGAAACACATTAAAAATCATCTTCCAATCTTATTTTTCACTCTGGAAGATTACACTAATGACTTCACGACAAACAAAAGCTCGGCCCGATACCAGTGTTGCCATATTTCAATGCTCCGGCCTAGTGAGTAAAGTCGGCCATGATATATTAGATGTGTTTCAATTAAAACGTGATATAATATTTTGAGGAAATTATCTGTTAAGAATATTGGATAGCATTTTAGGTACTAGGTACACATCTTATTTTTCTTCCATCACATAATTAAATCATATTCATGAATCTACGCATAACCATGCCCCATGGCTGAAGCCGTAAGCTGGGTGGAGCTGCCTGTATTAAATCGAATAGCAACTTGTTGAATGTTGACTCATCAAGATATACTGCTGGCTGCCAGAATGCCTTTCTAACATTAAAAGACAAGCATGAAACCATCAGGTAAATAAAAATCTCAAACCGCTAGAAGTAACTGACGTGATTCATTGGTATGTTTGAAAAACCCAGTTGCATACTTATTTTGCGTACGGTGTGGAATTTGTAAGTAATAATAGTAGTGTTACAGAATTGCTCAGCCTTGATATAGGTATGCAAATGAAATGTACTAATGATAACGACTACAAACAGTATAAACGAGGATTTGATATAATTTAGATCCTCTAAATATGGGAATTTCTTTACTCCGAGGACACGAGCAGAATTTGAGATATATTTGACATTAATAACTGGTAAATGCACATGTAAAATTGCTTTGGTGAGTTCAAAAAAATAAGAGCACCTTGACAGTTAGGAGCTGTGCAATCTATGGTGACAGTAATAATGTGTCAATCCAAATAACCTAATAGGGGTGATACACGTAAGAACTTTAAGTACGCGGTTTTTAAGTTCGCGAGCTTACTCGGTGATACACGTGAAGCTGAAATCACTCATTTTGATAATTTTCCTAAATTAACAAAACTTTTAACAAACGCCAAACACAACAAGCGTTGCGCATCGATGGCCTGCCGAAACGAAGTGGTGGCTCGCGGCTCGCAGTACGAGCCCAGACAAGCTACGAGCAATATTTCAAACCAGTTGGATCGCCGGCGGTCTGCGCGACGGTTTTAAAGTACGCGTACTTACACCCATTCATCCAGCGATCTGCCAAATTTTTTGGATCATATTTACCTAAAGGAACAAAACCCAACTATTTGCTGCATGGAATTTTTGGGCAAATAGAAGTTATCAACAAATAAAGGGTAAAAATGATAAATTTTGATTTAAGATTGAATTGTAAGTCTTTTACAAACTAAGAAGAAGATACGTATAAAATTGCGACTGTTAATTTGCTTAAAAATAGCAAAAACCGAACAAAACTAACAAAACGTAATTTTACAAGCACATTTGTACAAATTCACCTAGAATTCTGATATTGCACTAAAAGTTAGATTCTTTTGGTACAGAATATAAGGTCAAAATTTCAGTTTGATTTAGCAAATAGTTTGAATAATATTCAAAATGCAATGCTGTAACTATAATACATAAAATCATAAAATACAATAATTTTAACAATTTTATAGTTGTTTAAAAATATACTGGTAACCACTTTAACACAAAATTTGTCGATATACGAGGGTTGCTCTATATCTCCGTCAATCCACCAGTACGCAGACAGCTGTTTCACGCTGATTAGCAATCATCAGTGTGCCATAGGTCGATTGACGGAAATAGAGAGTATCAGATCTTCCATGTTTACTAAACATGTGAGAGCAGAGACAGAAAGGTTCTGTCGGTGCGCCATCTGGTACCCGAAGGTAACGGCAACCAAAGAAAATCGCTGCTAAACAGCAGCAGACCTCTTGGTGGAACGCCACGGCGCGTCCGCTTTAGCCACCAGAGAGCGCGGGTTCTATATGCTACTGCCTATTAAAGTCGATATACGAGGGTTGCTCTATATCTCCGTCAATCCACCAGTACGCAGACAGCTGTTTCACGCTTATTAGCAATCATCAGTGCGCCATAGGTCGATTGACGGAAATGTGAGAGCAAAGACAGAAAGGTTCTGCCGGTGCGCCATCTGGTACCCGAAGGTAACGGCAACCAAAGAAAATCGCTGCTAAACAGCAGCAGACCTCTTGGTGGCGCGTCCGCTTTAACCACCAGAGAGCGCGGGTTCTATATGCTACTGCGTATTAAAGTCGATATACGAGGGTTGCTCTATATCTCCGTCAATCCACCAGTACGCAGACAGCTGTTTCATGCATTAGCGATCATCAGTGCGCCATAGGTCGATTGACGGAGATAGAGAGCATCAGATCTTTCATGTTTACTAAACATGAGAAACATGTGAGAGCAAAGACAGAAAGGTTCTGCCGGTGCGCCATCTGGTACCCGAAGGTAACGGCAACCAAAGAAAATCGCTGCTAAACAGCAGCAGACCTCTTGGTGGCGCGTCCGCTTTAACTACCAGAGAGCGCGGGTTCTATATGCTACTGCGTATTAAAGTCGATATACGAGGGTTGCTCCATATCTCCGTCAATCCACCAGTACGCAGACAGCTGTTTCATGCTTATTAGCGATCATCAGTGCGCCATAGGTCGATTGACGGAAATAGAGAGCATCAGATCTTTCATGTTTACTAAACATGTGATTCTTTGGTTGCCGTTACCTTCGGGTACCAGATGGCGCACCGGCAGAACATTTCTGTCTCTGCTCTCGCATGATTCAGATGTTTAGTAAACATGAAAGATCTGATGCTCTCTATTTCCGTCAATACGGTGCACTGATGATTGCTAATAAGCGTGAAACAGCTGTCTGCATACTGGTGGATTGACGGAGATATAGAGAAACCCTCGTACATCGACTTTAATATGCAGTCGCATATAGAACCCGCGCTCTCTGGTGGCCAAAGCGGACGCGCCGCGGCGTTCCACCAAGAGGTCTGCTGCTGTTTAGCAGCGATTTTCTTTGGTGACCGTTACCTTCGGGTACCAGGTGGCGCACCGGCAGAACCTTTCTGTCTCTGCTCTCACAAAATTTGCCATTTTTTGTCTTTATTTGTTTATAATTTATTTGGTCAAATATGTCACGCAGCAAACAGTTATAGGTTTTGTTCTTGTAGATAAACATGACTCAAAACAAATGTCAGATTGCTATAGATTGAGGAGTGACATGATAAAAATCTTGTTTTCCTAGAGTACTAAGCGTCACCTCAACATGAACTGCACAACCAAAGAGCCTTTGCAGACAAGGCTGTCACTGACGAGAAAAAAACTGCCGCTAATCTAGGTCAAATATTCGCTGCCACGATAAGCTGCCCTTTACCAAAATTTACGGAATAAATATAAGTTGGATCACTCTCCGTCGGCACTTTGAAGATTTCACATCAAAGCGATGCCGCGGCCTCACGCGCCAGTTAGTTTTTGCGTAAGTAAAAATTGGTTCAAAGGTGCTGTAGTATTTTTACCTTAACGTTTTGTTTATTTGGCTTATTTTTGAGACCACAGCTTATAAAATTTATGGTATAGTATATACGAACCCGTATGTACAATTTTAAAAAATAATCATGTGGAAATGCTTTATACATGGATGTGAATAAATTATTATTGAGATTTTGTTTTCAGTGTCATTCCAGTTGCTACTGTAGAAATTAAATTGTTAAAGTTATCAATAAAAATATTTCAGAGCTCTAGAATATAATTCAGAATGTATCTGGGTGGTATGATAAGACCACCAAATGAATATTTTGTCTCACTATACGCTTTTAGCGTGATAGAATCCTTTAAGTACCTGTACGCCTGTAGGCCTCGAATTAATCACTTTAGACATGTGCTAGATTGTTGGAATTGTTTTATCGGGTGGAACACAGAAAGGCACAATTGAACAGGGTGTCCCATTAAGAATCCGATGCCACGTGACCAAAAGCAAATACCTCACTGGGTATATAATTCTCTACTACTGCCCAGTTCCGACATATTGCTTGTCTTAATCATCGTGAAACACCCTGTATATACATATATATCCTTTATATTTCAAGGTTTACCACAAAATAAGGATGGATCTGATTGTCATTTTCCATCGGTTAATGAATTTAACTGATAAAATCAATCTTCTGAAAATATTATCCATTTCCTGCAAACAAATCCGAGATAACAAAATCCGATATTTTTGAGATACTGTATAGACTTCGCGTTAAACACGTTCAACTACTACTTTGCGCCGCCCCGAATCTCCCGGCTGACGTCGGTACACTGCTACCGGTGGACCGGGGAGACGGAGCAAGGGGCAGGTCGTTTTGATATTTTTTCGCAGTGATCCAACTTATATGTATTCCGTAAACTTTGCTGATACTAAGTGATAGTACGTAGTAAATACAATTGCCTAACGTTATATATTTGGGTCTCGTAGTATCATTGGTTAGGTACATTGTTATTTGCTCATTCCTTCCAACATTTCTCTATCGCAGTGCCGTGTTATAGTGCAGCTTGTGTCTTTTATCCCAAATAGGGGTTTTCGCAAACACTGAAGCTATAAGTAACTCTTTATCGCTACTCATCTTCGACCGGCACAGACGAAATCAGGTAGAAAACTAAATTTCTTTTACTATAAAGGCGTTCAAGCGCACTTCCGACGCTGGTAAGCGGTCGAAAACTCAGTTGAGCTGGTGAGCCTGCATGCGGCACCTGCACGCCTTCGCACGCCCTTGCACGCTCACTAAAAAGCCCCACTGTGTTTGCACACTTACTCGCCATTAGCACCACTGACGAGAAAGAAACTGCCGCTAATATAGGTCAAATATTCGCTGCCACGATAAGCTTTATGGCAGTGCTACCCCATTACGAAAAAGATTTCGACCAGATCGACCCATGTGAGGAGGCGCTCAGTTTCAGGACGTCCGATGCTGGAATGGAACATACGAAACATACTTGATTGGGTAATTACTTACTGGAATCTGTAATTTGACTTCAACTTCTACTTCAAACATTCAAAAACATATTTATTTCGATCGCAGACTTCGTCTCGATCTGCAAACTTCATTCATCGACTGTGTTGCAACAAATATACACTAGTTACCAGTTTAGCAGTACGTATTTTCGCGATTGACTGGGGATCTAGAATCTAGTATCGGAGTAGGACGTCGTTGGTCAAAGGAGCATCCTTACCGCCATGGTGACGTCACACAGGTTCGGGAGCCGTCGGCGTGTTTTCGGTACTCGATTCAAAAACTCATTTTTATTTTGATATAGGTAACTGTTGAATTATTGCGAAAAAAGAAAACAAAAACAGTTTTGTTATAAAACTTATATATGATCTTTTCATTTATGACAAAAAAAATTTATTCAAAACCTCAATTGCTCGTTGTGCTAAACCACCTTAATCCACATGCGATATCTCCGATATGCCGGTAAACCGTTCACCTCCCAGCATCTCACAGGATGAAAGTATCGACAAGTGATTATCTTGCACAACTGTAAGAGCTGCTTGCCCTCGTTTCGTCGCTCCGAAAGGAATTTCCAAGATACCAGCAGTCATTTACCGCTGTGGAGACTTGGCGGTGAGCCTCTGGTCGTTGTTTTCCTACGGTGCGCGTACCAACTGGGTACCGAGATCGGTGGACAAAGATGACATCGGCATGAGTACCACTTCGCACGAATGGTGGATTGTTCTCCGATTGCAAAATTAGAATAATAAAACGGATTTGTGGAATGTCGGACTCATTGTTTGTTCTGTGCTGTGTGTGTTGGTATCAATATGCAGTCACAAAGTGACGGTAAGTGGATTAGGAATTTATGTTTTGTGTGAACGACCTGAGTAGTATCAATATCAAATATTATATATTTACAAAAATTAATGGGCCTGGATACACACATCTATACATACGTATTTGCCATGTAAAACACTGACTCACAATTTCTCGCATAACTCACGCTATTTTCAAACTACATAATATATAATATTTCAGAAGGCGATAGTTAAGACCTTGATGAATGACAACTATTTTCGATTTTCTCAAAAAAGTTTTTTAATGTGCAAAAAAACTCGCAATGCAAAATCATACATTCTATAAATGCCTGTAATTTAACAAGCAAACACGATATCAAAAAAAGGCTAAATAGTTGCACAAGCGCAAGCTTTCTTCTTCAGTTTGCTTTTACTGTAAGTTTAAAGGTAACGTCAGGAGCTTGGAAATGCGAAATTCATTTTTATGGTGACCCTTGGACCTTACGTTTGGACCTTGTGACCTTACCTTTGGATTTTTGGACTTATCTCCCCTCATCTTAGACACACACGCTGGAGAAAGGGAACAGGCGGCTACGCCTCCTCGCTAATACGGGAATACGTCTTTTCTTGGATTCTCAATTTCGCGCGCTATACCCTAGACCCTTAAGGTAAGGTCACACACAGAAGTCTAAATATTGTATAAGTTCGCATTACTGCAAAAATTTTTCAGTAGAGGACAGTTCCGATCCTTCATGGTGGATATGTTACACTCAATAGCCGAATTCGGGCAATGCCCGCAAAAAAATACAAAGAACTAGTTTTGAGCAAAGAAAATTTCCCAAACCCGAAATATCAATTTTAAACGGCTATTGAGCATTACCAAATAGCCAGAACTAGTTTCGCGCATCCTAAAGTGCAGAGAACTAGTTTTGAGCATCTTGAAATGCACAGAACTAGTTTTGCGCAACTTGAAATGCACATGACTAGTTCTGTGGTACGGAATGACAACCAAAGTGAACATTCGTTATGCATTGTGTGTCAAAAAGCTATCGTTTAGGTTGGGTTAGGTTGCACGTACCAACTGGGTACCGAGATCGGTGGACAGAGATGACATCGGCATGAGTACCACTTCGCACGAATGGTGGATTGTTCTCAGATTGCAAAATTAGAATAATAAAAAGGATTTGTGGAATGTCGGACTCATTGTTTGTTCTGTGCTTCTTGTGAGATATGCTGATGTGTCGGTATCAATATGCTGTCGCAAAGTGATGGTAAGTGGATTGGGGATTTATATTTATTGTGAACGACCTGGAGTAATATCAATATCAAGTATTATATATTTGCAAAAATTAAGGGGCCTGGATACACGCATCTAACAGCCTACTACGGTATGTTTCACTCTGTATTAAATTGGAGTACTTGCTTGGGGTAATGCTTCACATTCCCAACTGCAGAGAATTTTTTGGTACAGAAGGCAGCGGTACGCGGCATAATGAGGGCTAGTCATGACGAGCATTGTCGTCAATTCTTTAGGAGCCTCAAAATTATGACTGTTTTCGCTGTAATCTTGTACCAGCATTTAATACATACAAAAAAACACTTAACCAATTACTGCACCTTATCAGAGATTCATGGGTACAATACTCGTGGCAAAAACAAACTGGTACCTCCAAGAAGTAGCAATAACGTAGCCAGAAGTCTTGGAGTTGACTATTATAACATACTTCCCGAGAACGTCAGCAACCTGCAACTAAATGCTTTTAAAAGAAAGGTTAAATCCATTTTATTAGAAATCGCTTCCTACAATTTTAGTCAGTTTAAAGAATATTTTTAGAAATTTTATTTGTAGTTATAAATAATGTTCGACCATATTTTAACTGTATTTTAATCTGTAACTGTTTATTTTATTGTTTTTAATCTGTGTCAATGTACATGTATTTAATTTTATTATGATTCTTACCATGATAGAGGTACACAAAGACTCATATTTATATAGTATGTACATAAAATATGTTTAACCTGACTCGCCAATAATGTTTTATACATTCACTGGTATAATAAATATCTATCTATACATACGTATTTGCCATGTAAAACACGGACTCACAATTTCTCGCATAACTCGCTCTATTTTCAAACTACATAATATATAATATTTCAGAAGACGATAGTTAAGACCTTAATGAATGACAACTATTTTCGATTTTCTCAAAAAAGTTTTTTAATGTGCAAAAAAAACTCGCAATGCAAAATCATACATTCTATAAATGCCTGTAATTTAACAACCAAACACGATATCAAAAAAAGGCTAAATAGTTGCACAAGCACAAGCTTTCTTCAATTTGCTTTTACTGTAAGTTTAAAGGTAACGTCAGGGGCTTGGAAATGCGAAATTCATTTTTATGGTGACCCTTGGACCTTACCTTTGGACCTTGTGACCTTACCTTTGGATTTTTGGACCTATCTCCCCTCATCTTAGACACACACTCTGGAGAAAGGGAAAGGGTGGCCACGCCTCCTCGCTAACACGGGAATACGTCTTTTCTTGGATTCTCAATTTCGCGCGCTATACCGTAGACCCTTAAGGTAAGGTCACACACAGAAGTCTAAATATTGTATAGGTTTGCATTATTGCAGAAATTTTTCAGTAGAGGACAGTTCCGATCCTTCATGGTGGATATGTTACACTCAATAGCCGAATTCGGGCAATGCCCGCAAAAAAATACGCAGAACTAGTTTTGCGCAAGGACTATTTCCCAAACCCGAAATATTAATTTTAAGCGACTACTGAGCATTACCAAATAGGCAGAACTAGTTTCGCGCATCCTAAAATGCACAGAACTAGTTTTGCGCAACTTGAAATGCACAAAACTAGTTCTGTGGTACGGAATGACAACCAAAGTGAACATTCGTTATGCATTGTGTGTCAAAAAGCTATCGTTTAGGTTAGGTTAGGTTTCTTTGCCAACGTCCCTGCAATATAAGTGGGAATCGTGAAAAAGCAAAAGGAGGTTTGGAAGCACAGGTCAGTTTGATGCTCACACAATCAAATAAAAAATTTAAACCAGCCTCAGTTGGCGATTTATTATTTGTTGGTATTCATTAAAATATATTTAACTTCTCCAACTTTATATTTATTTGAGTCCGTCGTTGGCGCTGATTAAATGGAAGATGCAGAATTTGTGCTGGTCATTCAGAAAATATACAGAACTAGTCATGTGCATTTTAAGTTGCGCAAAACTAGTTCTGTGTATTTTTTTTATAACTGAGCAGACCGCGCAGGCAGGGCCTAAATACCAGAGTACCGCGGCTGCTGTGAAAAGGTTATGTTGGGGGAAGTTTGACAACGCGAGATTTGAATGGGCCAATCCGCAGGCCCAATAAATACATCTTCTGGCAGTCCATTCCAAGCCTTGGACACCCTGGGAATAAATGTGCGGTTATACTGCTCAGTTCTTGATGTATGAAGAACGACCGTCTTAGGATGAGATGCAGCGGTCGCAAGGGTACATCTGATAGGAGCAGTGAGCGGCGGAACGATAGAGGATAGCTCAAAGGAGCAGATTCCGTTGGAATATCGGTAGAAGAGTGAGAGGTCACCAACAACACGCCGGTAAGAAAGTGACTGATGGTGGCGCGTTAAGGCCGGATCGCCAATTAGTCGAATTGCCCTTCTCTGGACAGCATCTAGTATAGACAGGGTGGTAGGGGCAGCAGCTCCCCAGACATGAGAGCAATACTCCAGGCAAGGTCTTATCTGGGCTTTATATAGCGTGAGGAGGTTACATGGTGAGAAATACTTTCTGGCTCTAAATAGGTACCCAAGCTTTTTACCAGCAGCTGTTGCAATTGACGCGACGTTTTCGTGCCAGATCAGGTTTTCTGTAATGTTGACTCCTAACAGCTTGAATGAGTGACTCCTTAGCAGAGCCTGTTTGTTCATTAGAACCTAGTGTTGGCTTGGGCACTTCTTGTTTGATAGCGGACAGTACTGGGTCTTGGAGGCATTAAATTTAACCATATTCTTAAGCCCCCAAGCGGTAATGGTATCGAGATCCTTTGAAGGTGAAGCTGCCACTGCCAGTCTTCTGCGTTCCAGCTCGACCACAGAGATCGGTCTATTGCTGTCTATTGTATTTCAAGATGCGCAAAACTAGTTCTGCCTATTTGGTAATGCTCAATAGCCTTATAAAATTCATGTTTCGGGTTTGGGAAATATTCCTTGCTCAAAACTAGTTTTGCGTATTTTTTTCGGGCATTGCCCGAATTCTGGGATTGAGCGTAACAAATACACCATACTGTATAAAGGAAATATTTTCAGGTGTAGACATCTATACCTAAAAAAACGTAGAAATAGCCATCTGATTGAAAGGTTATATCCTACCCTTACTATTCCAAGAAATGCTTGTCTAGTCAGTCCTGGCATGACGATACAAGCTTAAGGAAGTGACACACCAACATACATCGTATTTCGTAGACAGATTGATTTTTCAAATATAAAATGATTTGTGTTTAACACACTATTATCAGATTGCTTCTTACATTGTTCCATAATGTGTGGCCATAAATAATATCACAACCAGCGAGCATGTTGTACGTAAATACAGATTACTGTTTTGAGGCATTCTTATCCAAATATTAAATATTTATATAATTATATACGTGTGATCGCTGAAGCAGAGGCTAAACATTAAGTATGTTAACAAACTTCAACCACGAATAGTACTCCGAAAAATAGAAAGAAAATATCATAACATGCGTTCGACAGTGCTTCCTAAGGGAGCTACGCTCCTTTGCGTGGGGCACCCTGAAGACGGTTTTCCCTCGATATTCTCGAAACCATTCATAACAAAATTACGAAATTAGGGACGATGGGTAAACTTTTGACACTGAATCTGATTCTGAATTCAGAACTTCATAATTTTAGTCAGCGGCGTATCATAGCGTTAAGGGTAAAAATAACCCCATTTTCTAAATGGTATTTTTTTGACATTTTGATTTTAGAATATGGCATTTCAGAAATTTCTACGTAAAAATGGTCTCTTGGTATATCTCGATAGGGCTAACCGTTTTCGAGAAAAATGAAAATTATTGAATCGATGCAGGCTATTGTAATTAAATAAATGTTCATATATTTAGTATGTGTGCTGTGAAAGGCAATACAGCCAAGTAACTGATATGAGTTGGAAGAAATACACTGAAGCGTTAAAAAACAATACGCCAAATTAGTTTCCTACAGTCTACGTAGTTAGAACTTCATAAGCGCAAGCACATTGCGCAGAATGACTGGCACAACCCACGTATATTTTAAACGATACCCTTCACATGTATGCTCCAACAAGCCTTCTTTAACAGATTACATGAATGAACAGACGAAATGACGGTCAAGCGGAATCACAAAACAACCCTCTGTCGCGCTTATTGTTGCTGTGTGCAAAATCAAAACGTGCCAAAAAAAACATTTTTTTAAACATCGGACTTCAAAATTAACTTTCCGATATACCCGAAATTGCCTTTCCTTCCTTTCCAGCCTGATCGACACACACGACCGAAACCAAGAGCAAGGGGAAGGGAATTGAGAACTGATATACGGGGTGAGTTTTTCGTACCGGCTCGGTCGATAACTCCACTACTGTAGAAGATAGCGAAAAAAGTTTTATATAAAAGTTGTAGCCACGGATGTGCTCCTTGCTCAGAAAATACTCAGATTTATACAGGGTGATCCATAACTACGTGGTGATGCAAACATACATTTTTTTAAATGAGACACCCTATATATTATTCCATATTCAGACTCTACTAATAAATTCCGTTCTTCCAATATAGGGTTTTGTTACAATGTACAGGGTATTTCAAAAGTTATGTCCATTTTTATATCCAAATCGCGGTCAAATGAACGTACTGTATATCAAAAAGTGATGAATCAAAAATTATTTTTTTTACATGGAAAGATTAAGAATATCCTCTAGTTTTAAAATCGGCTATAAAAGAACCCCATGACGCATATTTGTATACAGGGTGATGTAGAACGCAAAAGCTAGATTTTCTCTCTTTTTTTAAATGTAACCCCCAATATTTTATTATACCAGAGAATTGCTTTTAATATGCTCTTTCATCTTTGTATAACACTTGTTGTACCTACGTCCATTAGTTTCCGAGATATTTCGATTTTTCGGTAAATTTAAAATATAGCTCCTATTTGTGTATTGAAATTTATTTATTTTGAGAAGGTATGCTGAGGAAACAATTTTGTAGGCGTGATGCATAATTATCAAGCAGATTTCTTAGGTAGGCTTTGAAAAATTGACAGTTTCCATAACCAGCTCAATAATTCCGTACTGTGTGAAAAACCAGCTTTAAAAATTAATTTTTCCATTGAATGTATTTAGGAGAATCTTTGAGAAATTGTCTACTTGTCTCTAGAATATATCAACTAAGAACAGCATTATCCAGAACGGAGGCACTCTAAAACTAATGCGTTTGGAAGATTGAAGAATCTTTTTATTTGGACCGTGTCGTTCAATATTTCATAGCCTACCTGACAGATCTGCTTGCTAATTATGCATGACGTCTATAAAATTGTTTCCTCAGCACACTTGACCTATATTATCTCGTTAATTCAGTGTTTTGACTTGATCAAGTACTATTATTGCCTTATATTTTAGTTGTTTGTTGAGCGGAAATAAAATTTGATAGTATTTTCTCAAAATAAATAAATTTCAGCAAACAAATAGAAGGTATATTTTAAATTTGTAGAAAAATCGAAATATCTCAGAAACTAATGAATGCAGACATAACGAGTATATCATACAAAGATGAAAGAGCAATTAAAGGGAATTCATTGGCATAATAAAATATTGGCGGTTACATTTAAAAAGAAGAGAAAATCTGGATTTTGCATTCTACATCACCCTGTATACAAATATGCGCCATGGGGTTTTTTATAGCCGATTTTAAAACTAGAGGATATTTTTAATCTTTTCATGTAAAAAAAATAATTTTTGATCCATTACTTTTTGATATACAGTACGTTCATTTGACCGCGATTTGGATATAAAATGGATATAACTTTTGAAATACCCTGTATAATGTAACAAAACCCTATATTGGAAGAACGGAATTTATTAGTAGAATTTGAATATGGAATAATATAGATAGAAAAATGCATGTTTGCATCACCACGTAGTTATGGATCACCCTGTATAAATCTAAATATTTTCTGAGCGAGGAGGATATTGTTGGCTACAACTTTTATATACAACTTTTTTTGCTATCTTCTACAGTAGTGGAGTTATCGACCGAGCCGGTACTAAAAACTCACCCTGTATATTGGCGGACTGATTTTCAATATTCCTAAGAATATCACTTTACATAAAAACTTAAGTGTAGCATAACTTAGGTATTGTTGTTAAGTTGAATTTACATTACAAAACTAGTTGTATGAAACTAGTGACATCCAAAATTCGCGCAATACACAAAATCAATTCCGTCTCGTAAAAATGATGCACGCGTGATAAAAACGCCTATTTACACGAGAAACTAAGAGTGAAACTAATGCCATCACACTTGTTTCGAAAAATTAGTTTCATAATGTAAATTTGGGTTTAGGTCTATTGTTGTCTGCATCAAATATGAATACCTCACACTTAGATACCTAATAGGTACATAGAACTTTATGCTGTGCGTCCCAGGTAGGGATGGGACATCAAAAGAAAACATCGCTGTTGGACATGAATATCGACATCGACGGTCTGCCATCGATAACTACGATATATCGTATTCAAAACATCGATGTTTGAACATCGCAAAAACATCGATATTCAGGTATTGATGTTCTTCAATTTGATGTTAGAAATAAATAATGATATATACTATCAATTTCATAAAATAGCATAGTAAACACGAAAGTCCAGAAACTAACTAAACTAAAAAATTTATTTATTTAAACAAAGATTTAAAAAAATTGAATCAAAAACATACTTTCTAGTAATAAAGATCAAATGCACACGATATAAAAACTTAATGTGGACATTTGTGCGAATCGGTCTCTGACATCTATCCGTGTTAGTCCCCAATTATGCTGGTTGTACCTGCTGTATTATAAGTTACTCAATGCTCCTAATCAGACTATAATCGCAAGCTATAAAATTTGACTGATCGATGGAGCTAACTTGTTTTCAGTTCGGTTTTGATTGTCTATTTCCTTTTTCAAATTGTTTTGCAACTTTAGCAAATTTGAATTTCATCTAAAATCAATCAATGTCAAATGTCCATCTCAAACCAACTTAAAATAGAACAAACAAAAAACAATTCACATAGAAAACGAGTTAACTCCATTGTGAGGACGTGAGCAGTGGCTTTATCACGGTTTTATCAATCGGCCAAATCTAGTAGCTTGTGATTAACCCCCCTCCCATAAATTCCTATTGACGTCAATCGGTCACCATTGCGTCGCTGTTGTTTTCGTAGAGAATAGTAGTTCGTTTATGACTTAGTTCACTGAAAGGAAGTAGAATGCACACCTCTACAAAGGAACCCAAAGCGCGTTCGATTGGTATTTTAAATCATGGGGCAAAACCGAAGCCCGGTAGAAACATCGATCATCGAACGTGAAACATCGATGTTTTCAAAACATCGAAAATTATCGCCCACCCCTAATCCCAGGTATTTGTATCATTTTTATTAGACCGTACATAATTTTCATAAAACAATCTTAACCAGTTTTAGCGACACCATTTTGTTCAGGAACCGAATAGGCGGATTAGTGTCAGTTTACAGATTTCACAGAAGCGACTTCAAGTTTTGATGTATTCAATGAATCTGAAACAGGACATTTTTGCTAGCAATTAACACAAAGACGTGACAGATATAACACTTCCTATTAAACAAATAATGAGAAAAACACTTTCCCCTGGTTACAAGCTGTTCTTGTAGCTTAATATGGCATTAAATATGTTTATTGCAGAATGTAAATTTATGCATGCATCGCAATTATTCGAAAACAAGACACATTTTTCCAGTGAAATACTTAATATAGACTTGAGCGGATATATGCAACCTGTTGAATAAAATGAGCCTTATGGATTTCCACTTCATATTATGAATGCCAATAAAAAAATACAGATGCTTATAAGGATTTATTGGTATGTGTTTAGCCTATAACTGGATACAGAAAATATGGCGATACCATAGCAAAAAATGAAGTCAAGTTGATTGACTTAGTACTTCCCACACATTACGCTGATACCAGTTTATTATTTTCTCATAGCATGAAGCTTTAGTCTAAGATCCCTTGCAACCAAATAATTGCCACCCCCCCCCCCTAAAATTGTCTTATGCCGCTAGGTCTTTCTTTCACAGGTCAGTGGACAGCCTATTATCGATCCTACAAACTTCTCAGTTTTACAACCGCCACCCCCCAACCACCTCACTTTCACCCCCACCCAAAAAACTGGTAGGAAGTGATCAGGAACCCCTAAAACATCTAAAAACCGAATTTGAGTTGCTTTCATGCTCTTTGATTATTCCTACGCTGCCACTTACAAGATTTTTAACAAACATACGCGTTTTCCATTCTCACCATGGTAACAATATACTGTGTCAAAATTTCATTAGAATCAATTTAATAGTGTCCACGTTACAAAATACAAAACGATTTAGACCAATAAATTCTCGTATAGTATACAGAAAATTCTAAGTCCTTTGCTTTCTGTAATAGGCAAAGGCAATGTTCGGATGGACCTAAAAAAGTTATTTATGTCGCCAGGTCTTCCTTCATAGGTCAGTGGACAGTCTATTATGAAAGCAACAAATTTTTCAATTTTACCACCCCCCACCCCCCAACCACCCCAATTTCACCCCCACGCAAAAAAAGTAGAAAATGATCAGGGACCCTTAAAATGCCTAAAAACGAAGTTTCAGCAATATTTAATTTTTTTTGTTTTTTGCTAATTACTCCGCCGCCTATGCACCGATTTTCAAAATTATAGGAACATTACCTACTACGACCCCACAGCATACCGCTGCCCAAATTTCATCACAATCCATGCAGCGGTTACTGAGATTACGAGGGTAGAAAAACGCGACAGACAGACAGACAGACCGACAGACAGACCGACGGACAGACCGACGGAAATGAGTGACGTGGATTTTCGTTATGTACACATCATAAAACGCCCAAAAAACGTATTATCTTAAAATCAAAAATTTTCGCGATCACAATACTCCCCTCACCTATCGGTGTGGAAAGTAAAAGATTAATTAATTAGAAATATCACTGTAAAATTTCTCGTCAGTGAGGCAACCAGCCAATAACATTTGAAAAAAATGTCGACCGAAATTATGAAAATCGAAAAATTGTACTTTTGAACCACGGTCAAGTTTCTGCATTCTGATCGAAGGTCAAGCAAACTTATGAAGATATCCTTGAACATCAGCAACACAAAAATTCGCGTAAATAGTTTCTTGCATCTCCCTCCGTAAGAACTAGGACGCCACGGTTTTTTTATTCTGCTAGCTTCAACTGGACGAAACGAAACCATCAGGAAACCCCAAATCGCCTAAAAACGAAGTTTGAGCTGTTTTTATATTTTTTTTGCTTTTGCTTATTTTTTTATTATTGCTGCGCCACCACTGATACAATTTCTAAAAATCATGTGTTTTTAATCCTCGCTACGGTAATAATAATTTTTTGCACAATGGTAACATGCAACAAGTGAAATAATTATTCAAGATGTAAAATTAGTCCAAACACCAAATGACTTCAAACAATAGTTCAAAAAGTAGTCCTCTCGTATTAGCAACAAATCAATACTGAACGCTATGACATTGCAAATAGCAATAAATGAAACCACAGAACAAAACAGCAAACCATAATTGCATGAAATTGGTTAGTAAACTACATGAAATCTAATGGGAAATGGGATGTGAAATTTGGAATACCACAAGGCCACATTTTGCTATTTTTTTAATCACGTTTGTATTTCCTTTTCTGCTTTTACCTGACTTTGGCCGAATTAAAGGTGATCAAACTACGTGACTTATTGCCGATGTTCGAGAAACGGTAATGCCGTATTTACACGCTTGCCAAGGCTCGACAAGCATCCGTGTGAAGCACAAGCGTGTGAAGAGGCCGTCTGGCTTGGCTTGCGTGAACTTGCGGACGCTTGTATCCGATCGGGACTGGTGTCGGTTTTTTGACACAGATCAGAGGGTGTTTGCGGCAAGCGCTTGCGACGCATTTACACGTTGGTGCGCGTTTAGTAGCTGCTGTGATTGCCTGACGATCGTATAGATTTCTCTATTCACAATGAGTGGCTGATCGACCGAAGAGTGTTTAATGTTCTTGGAATATATGCTTCTCACATAATCGAATTGAAAACATTTTTATAATATCAATAACTTATACTCGCCTTCGTACTTTTTTCCAAATATGTAACATCAAATGTGGTATGCAGCTCTCCTAAACAAGCTCCCGTCTTATGGGCTCCCTGTTAAGCCCTCAGGTCGGAAAATCTCTGTCGTGGTAGACGGGTTTTCCTCCTCTTTCCAAATCATCAATGCCGGGGTTCCGCAGGGATCGGGATCCGACATTGTTTCTGCTTCATATTAATGATCTACTCTCTAGCACTACAAACCCAATCCACAGTTTTGCGGATGACAGTACGCTGCATGCAGGCATCATGAGCAATAGACCGATCTCTGTGGTCGAGCTGGAACGCAGAAGACTGGCAGTGGCAGCTTCACTTTCAAAGAATCTCGATACCATTACCGTTTGGGGGGCTTAAGAATATGGTTAAACTTAATGCCTCCAAGACCCAGTATTGTATGCTATCAAACAAGAAGTGCCCAAGCCAACACCAGGTTCTAATGAACAACCAGGCGCTGCCAAGGAGTCACTCATTCAATCTGTTGGGAGTCAACATTACAGAGGGTCTGATCTGGCACGAACACGTCGCGTCAATTGCGACAGCTGCTGGTAAAAAGCTTGGGTAACTATTTAGAGCCAGAAAGTATTTCTCACCATGTAACCTCCTCACGCTATATAAAGCCCAGATAACACCTTACCTGGAGTATTGCTCTCATGTCTGGGGAGCTGCTGCCCCTACTACCCTGTCTATACTAGATGCCGTCCAGAGAAGGGCAATTCGACTAACTGGCGATCCGGCCTTAACGCGCCACCTCTAGTCACTTTCTCACCGGCGTGTTGTTGGTGACCTCTCACTCTTCTACCGATATTCTAACGGAATCTGATCCTCTGAGCTATCCTCTATCGTTTCGCCGCTCACTGCTCCTATCAGATGTACCCGTGCGACCGCTGCATCTCATCCTAAGACGGTCGTTCTTCATACATCAAGAACTGAGCGGTACAACCACACATTTATTCCCAGGGTGTCCAAGGCTTGGAATGGACTGTCAGAAGATGTTTTTATTGGGCCTGCGGGCATTGGCCCATTCAAATCTCGCGTTAACAAACCTCCTCTAACATAACCCTTTCACAGCAGCCGCGGTACTCTGGTATTTAGGCTCTGCCTGCGCGGTCTGCTCAGTTGTACAAAAAATGAAATGGTGTCCAGATAGAGCAATTTAAAAAATGTATTTTAAATGGCACTTTGCTTAACATAGTGTGGTAAATTTTTATCTTATGAAACAAGGTGATTATCTAAAAAACACTCATTGGGTGATTTCTTGTATTTGAAGTAAAAGTAAGTTAAAGCGAACGTAAGAGCCGATACAAGTTCAACGTCCGCCATGCTTGGATGTCCGTAGCACACTGACGCATTCGCAAGCGTGTAAAAAACTTCCAAATGCCAAGCGACATTTGTGAACGCTTGGGGCTTGTGGATGCTTGTCGAGCCTTGGCAATCGTGTAAACGTACCTTAATAAAACAGCTTTCATCGTAAACAGAATACAATGTATCGACAGTAATGGCTCCAAAACTGATCCCTGCGGAACGTCCATAGTGATTTCCGTTCTGTTTACTTGTGTTGGCTAAAACAGCTTTCTACAATAGCTACTAGACATCATTGAGTGCTTAGATCTTCGAGTGCTCTAGTGATTCTGTGGCAGTTTGCTATAACACTCTTAACACCATTTTTTTAATGCTGTAACTACTACTTCTTGCAATTTCTCATAAACCCACACTGCACCAGAATCAACTGAATCTTTAGATAAGTAGCCCTGAAATATTTGTCAAGTAACTTAGCTTGCACAGGCATTTCAGTACCGAGTGTTCTTGTCTTTTTAATTTTAATAATATCACCACAACCATCTATTTGGAAATGCTTCCGCTGTCAGTCATTCATCACAGCAAGTACCAGCTCAGATACTTTTATGTTAAAATTGTAGCTATATCCTAAAACCTTCGATATATGTTGTCTACATACTGTGAAGTATTGTTAATCTCGCTTTAGGGAAATTATTATGATGGTATTATATTATGGAATAAATTATTTGTTGTTGTCAGCCAAACAAACCGTAAAATACGCTAATTGATATCGGTTCAGTGGAGAGCTAACCAGAGATCATTCGCAGTAATTCATGTTTAAAAGCAAATAGCCGTATTTAATGAAAACTTCCATTTATTGAGGTCATAACTCAATAAGTTAACATATGTTCCACAATAATGGATATAATATATAATAAATTCTTCTATCCAGATGTTGTTTATAGTAGAAATGAGTTTAGTAGTACTTGCTAGTCAACGCAACCATAGCCAACGTTAGTCGGGTTTTTAATAATTGATAGATCAGGGTGTACAGCAATTATCTTTTCGAATGAGTTTAGCTTGTATATTCATCAGTTTCCTACCGACGTTCGGAAATGTTTTGGACCTTTTCTACGGCATACAGGATACAAAATTGTAAACATTTTTATGATGTAATTTAATCGAAAAACGTTTATTTGACGGAGGCTAGGATACAGTTCATTTTTCAGAAAAGAAAATAATAATAATAATGCTTTATTTAATCCAGTAAAACTACATCGAGTACTGGACATGTCAAAATAGCAAATATGTATAAAAAGAACAAGTACGATTTTATAGAACAGATAACAATTTTGGTTGAGACAAACGTTACATTTAAAAAACAGTTTTATTTGATGCTGCCGTTAAATTCAAAGTATTCCCTGATGCTATAAAACAGTTTTCAACAAGGAAACTTTTAAGTTTCTTTCCAAAACGGGGATTGAATATTTCATTCCTCATAGCAGCCGGCAAGGAATTGTAAAGTTTAGTACCCATATAATAAAGACTTCTTTCGAATAAAGATGTATAGTGCTTATCACAACGTAACAGATTGTCACCGCGAGTTAAATAGTTATGGTGATCACTAGTTTTTCTTGTCAAGTGTAGGTTGGATTTTATGTACATGATGCATTTATAGATGTAGATGCATGGGACTGGCTTTATTTTATACTTATAGAATGTCTAGCGGCATAACTAGATATGTCAATTATAACATTAATTTTAACAAATTGTAGTATTTATAACGTCTTCAATGTCATTGTACAGCTATTGTAGTTACTGAGGTTCCGCTTCTACTACATATGTATATACCGGATTGTTAGCATAGAAGTATACATATTTCTACGCTCTACTCTGATTCATTCTATGAGTAAGCATATCTACATATACAAAATCTGACCTGCTTTTACATATGTATGTCAGCAATATTCTAGGAAATTGCCTACAGTCTGACTGTTGCCCTTATAATAACAAACTAGCCCTGAAGTAACAGTTTTTGGCTGGTGAACAATCCATCTATGTTTGATATACTTCGCAGAATTTATGCAGTTTCTATATTTTCCGACCTACTTTGAAGCTTCACTTTTAACAATGGCTACTGATGTTACATAAGCAGTTATTATTCTCAGGCTATGTCGTAATTAACATTTCTTATGATGATGGTAATTGACACGCAATTTATGTGCGGTGTATATTTTATACGCAGAACGTGAAACAAGAATAGTTGTTAGGCTTTTCTAGATCATGACATAAGAAGTCGTATAATTTGTAGGCTTACCTACCATATTGTACTCATTTAAGCAGTAAACGTAAGAGTTTGAACTATTGCTATTTGCCAAATTTAGGAATTAAAAACAGTATCAGTAACAAATAGCATAGCATAACAGCATACTCAGCAAGACGGGTCACGTCAGGTTCAACCAAAAGATATTTCTTTGAGCCTTTTGTAAGACTTTTCGTCACGCACATTAACATAAAGCATGAACCAAAAATTTGGGTGATTTTAAATCGTGTTACCATTATATTATTTATACTGCGTGAGCGAATAGTGCGTCGATAAAAGATTGTGAGTTTATTAAAAACCCATTTCTAAAGTCTGTCAGTGAAGGGTATGGTGGGGCATCCATAGAGTTATAGACCCAAGATATGTTAACTACATAGACAGCTGAAATTCACTTACGCAGCCAGATTCACGTAGTATGAACTTGGACTACCTTCTGAGCATCAGCTGTATGTACTTCTTCTTTTTTGGTTGTTGCATAGAGTACCAAGATAAGTAGTTGTGCAGAATTCCAGCTCTGCTGATATTCTCCACTATTGTTATTATCCCTCTCCCATCTGACGGTATTAACAAATCTACAAATACATTTTTGTGTAATTAACTGTAGCACTGTAGCTGTTAACGCTCGCGTGACTTTATCATTTCATAGCACGAAGAAGACGACATGTTTTCTACAGCGTGCCTAGATACGACTGGCAAATCTATACAAAACATAAAATATATGAGGTAACAAAATGAGCATTTAATGATGTTGTAATTCTCTTATACCTGGCGGGCCAGCCCAAAGGATCTGTCCGACCACCACTACTGACTACCGACTACCAACTAAAACTCCCCTCGTGAGAGGTTTAACTGTGAAGTTTTGCCATCTATGGGGTGTGTAAAGCGTCCCACAGACACTCCGGAAATCCTCAGATGAAAAACTGCACAGTCCTGGCCTGAAGGCCCTTGCACTTTGGCCTGAATACACCCTCCTTCACAGACGCTCAAAACACCTTTCAGTTCGCTTCAGTTCTAGCAAGCATGACATCAAAAGACGACCTGCGCAGGCGATCGAATGGCTTTTCAATTCCACATCCGGCGGCCTGCACAGTCCGGCGAACCTCCACATACGCTCCGATAATCCTTGCGGTCAGGACTGTGCAGTTTCTCCTCTGAGGATTTCAGGAGCGTCTATGGGCCGCTTAACGCTGCTCCTACAATCCGGAATAATTTCTCCGGAAGATGCGGGGAGCTGAAGAGGAACCGACGATGGGCGTGATAAATAAACAGGTGCGCGCTACATTAGAAAGAAATGGAAACAGTCATGTTAGCGCGTCGCCCAAAATTTGTAAAATTGAAGAGGAAGGCGATTTGCAGATGTTTTTTATCCCAATTCCTGACGTTTCATTTTCCAATATTTTTACATGAAATTTTCACATGATGTTTAGAAGAAAATTGCCCAGAGTGATATCGAAGCACTTTTTCATTTTTGCTTCTGGGCTTTTCTTAAAAAAATTACAAAGTTGACGAAGAAAGTAGGCAACTTCAAGCGATCATATTTCATGTTCAATCAATTTTTATCAAAAAATGCTTCGACAGCCCCCTGTGTAATCTCCTTTTAAACTTTATATAAAAATTTCATGCAAATATATTGAACACTTGAGCGTCAGGAATTGGGATGAAGTCACTTGAAAATGACCGTTTATGCTCTCCGTAGGAGCCGCCTTAATACACACATTAGGATTACGTGAGGCTTCCTTGCGACCAGGACTGTGCAGTTTCTCCTCTAAAGATTTGGCCGGGGTTTAGAAGCGGGTTAACGACTTTGGACGTGGGGTGTTTTGCTAATCACGACTAGTTCGCAGGTAACAAGGGCGTTTGGCACTATCGTAAGCCTTTGGGCAGAACCTTATAAGATGACTCAGCAAAATTTGCATGGTACTGTCTTGTGGAGGTTAGCAGCGAATTGAGGAGCAGCCTGTGTTGGAGAGATGATAGGAATCTCTTCCTCAGAATCCACTGAACCTGAACTTCAGAAGTCTCATGAATGTGCCCTGAATGCGTGTGAGGCCGTTCTCGGAGGAGCCCCATATGGGGATAGCGGATAGCGTATCTACATATGCTTTTTATTATTGAGGAAAAAGTGCGGAGTTTGGTTCTGTTGCTGACGTTTCTATTGTCGAAGAAAGGCTTGAGGGGGCCTGAGACTTAGTTTGGGTTTGCCTGATATGGCGGGGCCAGTATAGGTGTCTGTGGAAAGTGACACCTAGATATTGTGTGTGACCCTTCTTGCTATATGTATAAAATATTTATATCATGTCACATATGTCCCTGCCCCCCCTAAAATTTACAATAACGACGCCCATGCGTCAAAGCCTTCTAGGGGGCTTAACCAGGCATGGAAAAGCCGCTGTAAAAGATGTGTAGATGCTAAAGGTGATTACTTTGAAGAATATTAACACTTTTTACAAATATACTCGACAAGTTTTGAAAGAAATATATTTCACGACATTTGGGACACTCCCTGTGCCTATTACTTAGACAGAGGTTCCATCCGGTTAAAGTTAAGCGCGCACTGGGTCGGACGGAACGGTACGAACGGTACGCACCTTCGGCACTTTCTTTAGGTGACTGCGCTCACTGGGTCGGTCGGTACGGACGGAACGGACAGACAAACGGAAGGTCGGACAATTGAGACAAGCAGTCTCGTAATAGGTTTTGTGCTGTTATGTATTGTGAAAACCAAAACGATATGTTGAATGAAGAAGAAATAATTAGCAACCTGGAACTTTGTTTTGAACAAAAAATTATTAATCCTTCTCTGGGACCAGACGGTCGAAGTCATCTGTTATGCTCTATGTCATCGTGGTCAAACGTTCGCGGTTAGAATCTAGGGTTCGAATTCAAAACAAGGTGGTACCGCACAGCTTTTGTGTCTTGTAACGTTTTCGGGCTTACGCTTACTCAGCTATCAGTTAACAGTTTACATGGTAGCAATACCTAATCTGCTATATTCTTGCTTTTGCAAGTCATCCAATGGTGCGGATAATAAAAAAATAATTTATCTTGTTTTCTAATTTGTGTAATGTTTAATGTATAATAAATGTACAAAGTACTGTTCATTGATACCTATACATGGATAGTTACCTATTAATTTTAACAACACTGCCTGTATCGGCAGTTACATTAGATCTAGACTATTAATTATTCCTGTTTTATATATACTTGCATTAGATTTTTGCAACATTGTTTCAGTTATTGCGTAAACGTAGACAGAATGTAAGATGAAAACAGCATGATATCGTACCTAATTCAAATTAAGTTTCTATTTTGATTCTTATCCAAAGTTGAAATGAAAGTCGCCCAAAACTGTCGCCAGTCGCCAGGAGCAAAAATTTGTCACCAAAGGTAGCCCCAAAGTAGCCCAAATGGCACTAAATCGCCACATCTGGCAACCCTGACGTCTGTACCGAAGCACCTGCAGGCACGTGCCGAAGGGCTGATGCGGGGGCTGATGAGTCATCGGTACGGCCGGTCGGGACGGTCGGGATGCCCAGAAATCTTTCTTTCGGGATTTTATCGGACGGCGGAAGGTGCGGATGGTCCTGTTCTGACAGTGACGACCCAGTGCGCACACCCATAGGCAAATCAATGCTGAACATTTTTGAAAAATCCCGTGCGTACCGTTCGTACCGTACCGTCCGACCCAGTGCGTTCAAGGCTTAAACATATTAATCTGTCGATAATGCAGCAGTTCCATTTCGAGCAATAGTAACTGAAGTATCCCACTCGCATCTGGATCTGCCCACCATAACGGGCCATGTTTATTAAACTGAGGACGTCGAACGAACCGCAGAAATACCTTCAGAAAGTTAAACCAGTTTATACAAAGAACGGCGACTATACACACTCGCGGTCGTACTGGGTACTTCATCCAGACAAAGAAACAAACTTATCTATATGTTTTAATAACGTCGGTTCAACTGTTTAACACCGCGCGTGCATTTTCGTCCGTCTCGTTCTGATGTTTATCTAATTATTATGAGTGCAGTAGGACAATAACCGGTGCAAAGAGGTGCGCGGTGTCATCAAATGCAGTGCTATTTTTCTATCGATGGTGTAGGCGTATAGGTGGGATTCGTTGTTATGTAATAATGCTATGTTTTATTTTCAATACTCTTACCTTTCCGACTAATAGAATACCATATGCGCAATAATGAGTATATGTAAATTGTCATTTAACTAATGTTAATGTTAGAAAATGCAGGGTCATTTGGTAAAATATCATCATCATAGTCACAATGTCTTAACAGACATGTTGTGAACTCATAAAATGCACTAAGTCGGAGCAAATATCATCAATAGTTTTGAGAACTGTAGATCGCCATCGTTCGCGACTTACTGTCAGTTCAGTGGCGCTCTTGATACTCATATCTAGCGACTGTTTCGTCGTATCCGCCCAGCGTATAGGGGAACGGCCACGGCGCCGCCCACTCGGGGCGTAACCCTGAACTACAAGTTTCTCCATATTATCGCTTCTGTGAATATGTCCGAAGAATGTAAATATTCTAATCGACACAATGGAGGATACTCTTTGGATTACCGAGCTCATCCAATACGGAAACATTAGTTCGATGGGCGGTATAAGGACCTCTCAGCATTCTCCTCCACGTCCACATTTCAAAAGCATCTATGCGAGCTCGATCTGCCTTTTTAACGGTCCAAGTTTCCGAGGCATACAAAAATATGGAGAGCACAGGAGACTGAACCAGTGACGTTTTGGTAGCTTTAGTGATGTTATGATCACGCCATACTTTAGTAAGCTTTGTCATGGCCACCCGTGCCTGTTGAATGCGCCGTTGAATCTCATTCTCACAGCTACCTGAATTGTCGATCAAAGGACCGAGGTACACACAGCTTTGAACTACCTCACAATGGCCTATTGACTTTATTTCTCGATGATTGTCATGCTCTCTATCTACGATAATAACCTTGGTCTTGTTGTAGTTAATACCAAGACCATATGCTGCGCTGTGTTGTTCTAAAACGTTCAATACAGCTACTAGTTCTTCCTGAGAAGCAGCAATAAGAGTTGTATCGTCAGCAAATCTTAAGTTAGATATTTTGCGTCCGCCAATAGTTATACCGCCATTCCAGTTGTCCAATACCTGTCTCATTACAAATTCAGAGTAAATGTTAAATAACATCGGAGATAATACGCATCCCTGACGAACTCCTTTTCTGGTTTCTGTTTGACCAGACAGGTTACCATCAATTCTTACGCGAGCTGAGCTAGACTCATAGAGTTGCTCTATGAGAAATACTAAGTGGTAAGGGACTCCCATGGAGATAAGGATTTCCCGCAGTTTAGGCCACTTTACGTTATCAATCGTAAAATATACAAGATATAGAAAACCTCAAAACAAAAGTTTTGGGGTTCCTAACTATCCGGGGATTGTGATAAAGTCCAGTCGTGCCAAATTTGTATTTTCAAGTGGAACACTCTGTATTTGATTGGATATATTTAGGTATTGCTCAAACTGCAGGATGAAATTTGAAAACTTTAGATTACTTGGTTGAATATAGGCATTTTTGAAACTTATCCTGCGGTTGTCCTATAATCTTTAGCGCTTTACTAGCCCAAAACTAAAATACAGGGTGGGCCAACAGTAGGGTGACTATATACAGGGTGTCACACGACAATTAAGACAAGCAATATATCGGAACTGGGCAGTAGTAGCGAATTCTAATTTTGGGGGTGCAAATTAGAGCAAATATAGTATCTTTTCTTATTATTGTGTCATCCAATGAGGTATTCGTTTTTGGTCACGTGACGTCCGATTCAAAAATGTTATTCGGGCACCCTGTATATTTGTGACTTTTTGTGTTCCTCCCGATAAAGCAATTGCAACAAACTGCACACTTGGGGTCTATAGTGATTAATTCAAGAGCTACAGGTACTTAAAGTATGGTACCACTACTATTGATTATAACATGTACCCGTATAGTTAAATTACTTTGGTAGTGTTTCATAATGGTAGTGGTACGGTCCTTTAAGTCCCTGTAGCTCTTGAAATAATCACTTTAGGCTCCAAGTGTGCAGTTTGTTGGAATTGTTTTATCGGGAGGTACTCAAAAAGTCACAAATATACAGGGTGTCCCATTAAAATTTTTGAATCGGACCTCCCGCGACCAAAAACAAATACCACATTGGGTGACACAATAATAATAAAAGATACTATATTTGCTCTAATTTACACCCCCAAAGTTATAATTCACTACTACTGCCCAGTTCCGATATACTGCTTGTCTTAGTCGTCGTGGGACACCCTGTATATATCCACCTGAGGTATTAATCATTGCTTGCAGTATAGTATACAATGGCCTTTGTTTTATATGAGTTGTCAATAAATAATGCATTAATATCAATTTATTCCAGGACATTCTCAAGACGCTTCGAAATAAGCAAATTCAGGAAGTACGTGAATCTTTAGGGGTGGACATTATCGTGATCTAATAACTTCTAGACTTGCAACAATTAAATAAGATTTGTGATATAGGCCCCTGGTGTAAAACTAGGTACACTTTTGACTGCGATTGTACGTGTACGGGTTATTATGGATATATAGGTATGACGGAGCACTGTGACTTTCTTCACATCGTAACCTTCAGCTAAATCTTCGAGTTGTTTTGCTGTCATACATGTAGCCTGTATGCGTACCTATTCGCATGAGTATGAGGAGAATCGATCTTACAATTACCGTTACTAATCGCGTCTAACGTTGTATAACAGTTATAAAATTAATCCTCATACCATATAGGTACACCTACCTTCAACCTAAATTTGCTATGTGCTTTGCTTATCTTGAGGTGACATCCTAGAGATCAGTGCCTAGTAAGTGGAGCGATCGTGGATATCAAATTCATGGAATTTTAACAGTTTTGGAGAATATTGTTGTCAACTTAATCATGTTAAAGTCATTGATTTTTATACAGGGTGTTTAAAAAAGATGCGGCAATATTGAAGGGGGTGACTCCTCAGATCATTCCAAAAAAAAGTTCATATAAACATATGTCTAAGAATGTATGGTTTCTAAGATACAGGATGTTAATTTTTTTAACTAACTTTTTTTTCTAATAATTCTATCATCTTTTAACCGATTCTGTTGAAATTCAGTAGCGTTGTTTTTAGTAGTAAGGGGGTGATTTTGCCCTAACTAGACAAAAAAAATATGTCCAGTGGCGTTAGAGGTTCGCAATTTAATAACAACTATAAGCGGAAAAATGTACGCCACTGACACATTTAATGTTAATATTTCTTTGAGGTAAACCAACTACAACTACAATTTTTTTGTCTCCTGAATTTTTCTCGTATCTTGCTTTGTTTGCGGAATAAAAAATAAAAACTATTCTATTGTATATCCATTTATCATAAGAAAAGTTACAAAAACTGTTGGAAGTGACCTCCCCAGCTCGGATGCAGGAATCCAGTCTTCTCCTCATTTATTGGCGAACTCTCTCAAAAATTCCGGGGTCATTTCTAATTGAGTTACAGCCAGCAATGATTTGATTTCTCAGGTCCCCCATACATTTTCTACAGGAGTAGCGTACACTATTGACTTCAGGTGGCCCCACAGGAAAAAATCCAGGGGGTTTAAGTCGGGATCGTGCAGGCCGTAAGTGAGGTCCACCTCGGCCAATCCAGCGGTTTCCGTAGGTTTGAGTTAAAAACTCACGAGCAACCCAACTAAAATGCGCTGGTGAGGCATCGTGCATAAACCACATTGCATGTCTTAGTGCCAAAGGTACGTTTTCCAGGAATCCAGGGAGAGTATGTTCCAAAAAGTGGCGATACATCTCTCCGGTAAGTCTTGCAGGTAGAAATACCGGTCCAATGAGGCAGTCACCCACAATTCCGATCCAAACGTTCAACGAGAACTGAGACAGAAAAGTTGTAGGTGTAGTTGGTTTACCTCAAAGAAATATTAACATTAAATGTGTCAGTGGCGTACATTTTTCAGCTTATAATTGTTATTAAATTGCCACCTCTAACGCCACTGGACATAATTTTTTTGTCTAGTTAGGGCAAAATCACCCCGTTACTACTAAAAACAACGCTACTGAATTTCAACAGAATCGGTTAGAAGATGATAGAGTTATTAAAAAAAACGTTATTTTAAAAAAAATAACATTCTGTATCTTAGAAACCATATATTTTTGGATATATGTTTATATGAACTTTTTTGAATGGAATGACCTGAGGAGTCACCCCCTTCAATATTGCCGCATCTTTTTTAAACACCCTGTATAATTATATTTTTCCACAAGAAACATTCGCTATTCACGGTTCTATGAAAACATAGCCAATAGTCATATGAAAAATGCTAATTTAGGTGTACATTTTTACATGGTACTACCACCACCGTTAAGCAAAATTTATAGAATACATTTCTGTAAGCTTAAAGCTTAACCTTATGTCGGGAAAACGTCATAATCGTGCATATTTTCGATGTGAGATAATGTGTTTTAGATTGAATTACCAAAATCGTTAGTTTGTCTGTCTATTACCCTTTTTCTAGCCTCGTAATCTTAGTAACTGCTACAAAGATTTTGATAAAATTAGGGTTACGATATGTTGTGGGGCCATAATGGTCGCTGCTATAATTTTGGAAATCGGTGCATTGATGGTAAATTAATTAACAAAACACGAATATTATCAGAATCCATACTTCGTTTTTACGGGTTTAAGAGCTCTTTGATAATTTTTCAAATTGGTGGACTTCTTTTTCATGACTTTAAAGATGACCTTAGTTATAATACACGTTTATCGCCTTTAAAAAATATCTTCCTTAGATGTTGTTTCTGCGGACATATTAAGGAAAGGTAAAGCATAATTTTGAATTCCGTCCTTTGACAGTGAATATTTTTTTAAAGATATCAGCTATGAATAAACTTTTTTTGGTGTGCTTGCCAACTTTTAGATACATGTTAGATGTATATCATCTAGAAAGCTTTCATTTGACTGTAATAAATGCCAGAGATAGGAGGGACAGACCATATGGACCAATGTAATAATGTTTTTACAAAATGTTTACCTATAAAACGACTAAAAGCAAAATTTGTACCACTACCATTATGAAACACTACCAAACTTAACTACGTACGGGGTACATAATCAATGGTAGTGGTACCATCCTTTAAGTACCTGTTGCTCTTGAATTAATCACTCTAGATCCCAACTGTGCGAGTTTGTTGGAATTGTTTTATCGGGAGGAACACAAAAAGTCACAAATATACACGGCGTCCCAGTAAAAATTTTAAATCGAACGTCACGTGATCAAAAATAAATACCTCATTGGATGACACAATAATAAGAAAAGATACTATATTTGCTCTAATTTACATCCCCAACATTATAGTTCCCTACTACTGCCCAGTTCCGATATATTGCTTGTCTTAATCTTCGTGGGACACCCTGTATTTACGTTTGGACATTTTGTTTTTAAGTCAAAACCTGAGATAGTGCTGACAAACAAAGCATGAAACTTGACTAATTTGTCTCACCTATACAGGGTGGGCCAATAGTGCGTGGACGGAGGATTGTGGGCTTACTGAAAAATATTTCAAAAATCTGTCACTTGATTATGGTAGGGACCCTTAAGGGCTATAACGTAAAAATATTTTCACTTAATTTTTGACGTTTATACAGGGTGATTCATATCAAAGTTACATTTTTTCGAATGGAATCCCCTATATATTATTGCATATTTGGATTCCTTGGTCAATTCTAGTGTGACCTTATGTATCACACATGGAACTTTAAATGAACCATTTAGACGCAAATCACCATTTTTGGTATAAGTAGGTATCAGAAAAAAATTGAATATCGCAGCGATTATAAAACTTAGAAGGCCGTGACTTTGCGGTACGACTAAGCATGAAATGCGTCACCTTAGGTCAAAGGGGTAAATTTGAATTCTTTTTGCATTTGGAGAAATCAGTAGATTAATTAAGGAAACTTCAATTACAGATAACTTGATTTTTTCAGATGGGAATGCCTATTTTGGTTTAAAGAATCACATGTAAAATTTGATTACCTTTCTAATGATATAGCATTCTCGATATCAATCTTTTTTAGTTTTCATTTTATTTCAAATTTTCAGTCAAATCGGCGTTTTTCAATTTTCCTGCATGCAAGCAACCTAGCAGGCGATGAAAAATAAACAAAAGCTCGTTAATATGGAAGGAACCAACTAACTTATGTATAGGCAATTGAGACATAGTCTCAATTATAGAAGTACATCATATCGAAAAAGTCTTAGATTTTAAATCTTATTCAACCAAGTTCAAAAAGTCCCATTCACAGAGGTAATCTAATGAAAAAGAATCAGGACCTCATTGCAACCCTCAACAATAGAGATTTCTCGTTTATCCAGGTCCCACTTAACAAGGTTTCAGTATACATTGAAGTATCGAAGAAGTTTAGTTTTCTGATTATTCTTCTTACCATTACTTTTCCGATTTTCGAAATGGTAACCTATCATGAAATTTCATTACAATCAGATCGGTACCTTTCAGATTATAGAGGGGGGATAAAACGGCAGACAGACTGACCGACCGACAGAAAATATGTGATATGGTTTCTGTCATGTCCTAAAACGTCTGAACTTAGTTTCAAAATGTTCTGGAATTATAAAAACTTGCCCGCCTATTGGTACGGGAAGCAAAATAAACTGTGTGCATCAACATGTTTGACATGGTGCAACATGACGATGGGATAAAAAAAAAGACTGTTTCAAATTTAATATGTTTTGAGACTATCGTAATCCTTCTCCCTATTTGTGTGGGAAGTAAAAGCTAGTTATATCAGGTCCATTAAAACCTTCCACGTCCTGATTTAGCCACCTAAGAGTACGCGCACATAAATCGGCATCGGACGGACGGTACGGATGGAACGGCCGGTACGGTACGGATTTTTCATTAGGGTATCGCACATAGCTGATCGGAAGAATTGGAAGTCAGTTGCAAAATATGCAAGTGATCTGCATGCAGTGTTGCCAGGCAGATCAGATTGAAATTCGCTACTGAGCCGCCTTGAATGTCGTTACTTTGTCGCCTCACAAAAATAAAGTATAAATCGGCTTGTGTATAACTCGTAGGGGGGGGGGGGGGGTGCAATTGATGTTAGGTATATGTATAATATAATGTAACATTTAATTCAAAAATAGTTAATTACCCGATACATAGTCTCGACACAGCATAGTAAACAACCAACAGAATATCTCTGGGGATTTTCTGTATAAAAATGGTTCCCACAGAATTTGACCTTCGGATGATTTCACGGGTGTGATATCTGGCTAGAGATGCGGAAATAAAAATATCGATACCGGTACCAATTCGATATTTTTTAGCCAAGTATAGAGCTGTGCACGTCAAATGGAGGCGCATTTGGTTCGTAATTCGGTTCGTAATTATTTCCGATACCGATACCGCTACAAAAGTAGCGATACCAGCTTGGAATCGCTCAAAAAGTATCTAAGACAAAAATATTCGATATTAGTGCAGAAGTATTGATACATTTAGGCCCGATTTATCAACATGCATATTTAACAAAGACTTTGACAAAGCTTTTCTATTGGATGTTGTTTAGCAAAAGCTTTCTATTGGGTATTGCGGGCTAGGTTAATAAGTATCATCCAATAGTATTTTATTAATATTGGAAACAAAACGTCAAAGCTGGATGACACTTTCACTAAAAATATTTTAGAATTCATGCATCAAAATCATAGCAGAAAATCAGAACAAAGTGATTGATTAATTAATGCTAGATTTTTAATGTTTACCTTAAAATTATTGTATAATTAGTAATTGCAATTGCAATGATTGTAGACTGGATGCATGTCTGTTTAGAGTAGACCTTTTTATAGAAATATTCACAGAGGATGTAAAGATTGTAGGCACTGCGTAAAAGGCACCGTAGCGCAGAAACACATTTATTTAAAGCACCTCATTCACTTTCTGACTATCGAAAGGTTTCTAGTTTAGGAAAAATAAGGATATACGTTATACTTTTGCCAGATCGCAAGGCTTTGCTGTTAAGCAGGACAGGCAACCAGTAATGCACGCTTGCATCGTGTGTGTCTATAATAGCTTTGTGAAATGCAATAAAATGTTATTTTTACCCTTTTTCACTATAATACAAAGGTATATTGGAGGTATTTATAATTATTATCGATTGTAAACGATTGTTTTGTCAAAATAGTGCAGTAATTTGAATTTCTTGTAATCATCATCATTAAATTAACAGTAAATTTTATCGATCAAATGTGTCGGTTTTGTGGAATCTGATTGGTTGAGATTAGCAATTGCTAAATTCTTTATTAAACAGGAAAATGCAAGTTTTTACCCCCTTAGGATGGAAAATCGGAGTTAAAAAGATACTAGAGAGTCCACAATGGTCGATTATATATAAAGCATGTCTTTTTTCACCTTTTTGAAGTAAATTTCAAGAGAAATCAATAATTTTCAGAGAACTTTGACAGATGCAAGTTCTTGAATAGGCTGCTCTGATTGGTCAAAACCTTTGTTAAAATGCCCGTGTGGATAAAATCGGGCCTTCAAGTATCGAAGTATTGTTAGCATCCCTACAAATAATCATCCAAAAGGGGGAATGCCCGTGTAATTGCCGCCAACCTGAGATATTGTGCTGATTGTTTACTATGCTGTGGTCTCGACACCAATACAAGACAGTCTGGGCAAAACCAAAAAGAAAAATAGACAAGCAGTAATCAGTGGCGAAAAAAAGATAGTAACAGAATTGTCCAAAAAGTCGCTACAAATCGGTTTATTTTGTTAAATCGCCGCTACGTCTCAACGTAATCAAAATGTCGCTATTTTCGCGACAAGCTGCTATGAATGGCAACACGGTCTGCAGGCAGTACAGGTAGAAACTTGGAAAATGCCGATGGTGCCTCGGCAATCGCCGATCAGTATCGCACATACGTCGGTATCGGCCGGCTTTATTTTTAGTTGCTATATTTTCGCCGGATTTTGAAAATCCGATGCCTACCGTCCCGACGTATGTGCGATGGTCCATTGAATTCAATAGAAAGTCACTTTTTCGATCCGTACCGTCCGTCCGATGCCGATTTACGTGAGCGTATCATAACGATGTAATTTTAGCGCTGTATCTGATACACCTGTGCGTTTGCTTATCTTATCTCTCCGACAGTTCGCTACGGTCTCACGATTTGAAGATGGAACAAAACAAATCTTTGTCCGCGATAACTGCTCAGCTCCCACCGCTGAACCGCGAACGATAAGTGATTCAGTTTAGAGTGAAAGTGCGCGAGCCAGCGCAGTCTGCAAAAACCCTGTGCGCGACGAAGGTTACACCGTCGCACCAAACGGTGGTACCGCTATGACTTGATGGTAAGGCTGCATCCTCAAACGCTACGCGTAACCGCGTAACATGTTGAGGTCCACAGCCTTAGAGCCTACGCATATCGTTACGTCGACGAAAGATGTTGAGGAGCACGTCTGCGAGGAGGCCAAGACCTCACGTTGCAGAGACTGTCGTGATCGCCTCGACTTCGGGTGTGATTCTGAATAAGACAGACGCGACTGAGGTTGAAAGTGACACCGCAGAAAGTGAGAGTGTGCAGTTAAGGAATAAGGATATGGTTGCCGAAGTGATACGCAGCTCTAAGGATATACCCAAACTCAGGAATAGGATATTTGAGGAAAGCTTGGAGAGTCAGGAAGTATCTTTTTATATAGGTACGTAGCATAGTTTATTGTAGCGATAAATAATAATAATAATAAATCGTCTTTATTTCTTCAATCTACAATAGGCGAAGTTTAGCTCAGCTATTCTTACACTTAACCTAATGTAGACTAAACCAGAACTCCGTTACAGTAATGGTAATGGTAATTAAGTATAAAGAACATTTATTTACATTACAACCAAGTGATGTCTAAAATAATATAACTCAAACAAGTAATAGAACCAGCAATAGTTGATTCCGATTAAACATCTAAAATTTCAACATTAAATAATTGAAAACGTCTTTCGGAAAACATCTCCAAGGCAATTTTTTATAACTATCAGGTAAGGAGTTATAAGTTGCATCAGCGCTATGCGTAAAACTTCGGTTGAATACAGCAGTCAGATGCAGTGGCATGGTAAGCGTTAGGTTATGTCTGATATCGACATTGTGAATATTGTATCCAAAAATCAGTTTTTCACGAAGATACGACGGTTGTGATGTGTTGTGTAGCTTTTGAATAAAGATAAGGAGATTGTATTTAAATTTCTCATGCATTTTTAGCCAATTTAACTCTTTAATTTTCGCTGAAACATGGTCATATTTCCTCAAATTACAAATGTACCGACAACAAGTATTCTGGATCTTCTGTAACCTATGCGCAGTATTATAATCTAAACATGGAAAATAAACTATGGAACAATACTGGAAAATAGAGAGAACTAGAGTTTCACAGAGTTTTTTCTTCAATTTTTTGTTCAAAATGTGTTTATTGGTATATAACAGCCTAAGACGCATATATGCACGTTGAATCAATGAGCTTACATGCTCTCTAAACCTTAATTGATCATCAATAAGCAAACCTAAATTTTTAGAAGCGTTTTGAAACTGCACTGCGCTACCACAAATTTGTAGGTTCAAATTGGATTTAAGCTCAGGTTTCTTATTTTCTGAGTAGAACAGGATAGCCGTACACTTATCAACAGACGCAATTTTGTCGGCTACGAATGAAACTATCTCTAATATTGATAAAAAAATGCCTACTATTGGTATCTTTGTTGACTTGAAAAATGCGTTCGATACGGTGAGCCACAGTGAGCTTTTAAAGGTGATGGAAAGATTAGGCTTTAGAGGAACATCACAATTATTATTAACAAATTATCTCTCAAACCGTACTCAAATAGTAAGAATCTCTTTATAGCAAGGAAATGTTGATTAAATATGGTGTCCCACAGGGAACAGTACTAGGCCCGCTTCTATTTAACTTGTATCTGAATGATTTATTTGAAATTGACAGTGTTGGAAAAATAATATGCTTTGCGGATGACACCCTCATACTATATAAAGCTGGCGATTGGCCAATATTAAAAGAAATTATTGAGAAAGATTTTATCAAGGTTATTCAATGGTTTGATACCAAAATTTTAACAGTAAATTTCAAAAAAACCAATTTCGTTGCCTTTACTTCCTATGATAGATTTTTACCTTGCTATGAACCCCCTCTCCATTAAATACCATGCAAAAAAGACTGAAATTAGTAGAGTAGATAGCATGAAATATCTTGGAGTATATCTAGATTCACATTTAAAGTGAGATAAGCAAATTTTACATGTGATGAAAAAAATAAGATGTGTAGCATATAAACTTAAAATTCTGTCCAATATTCTAACAGATAATTTGCTTAAAATATTGTATCATGCTTTAATTGAAACACATCTAATATATGGAATACCAGCTTGGGGATCTGCCTGCAAGACATATATTTCTGAATTGGATATATTACAAAAATATGTGCTGAAATCTATATTTCATAAATCTAAGCTCTATCCGTCAAACGATTTATACCAGAAAACAAGGATACTCGATACTAGGCAACTTTATTTCTTACATACTAGCAATTTATTCCACAAAATCTGTGTTGATGAAATAAAACATAAACATATACATGTATATAGCACGAGGCGCAAATTATGGTCATCAAACTCAGTTCGACCACACAAAACTATATTCCTACTGTGGATTTATTTATATTTATTTGCTACATTGTACTTATGGTGAATAATTATTATTATTATTATCACTTGCCATGTATATCTCAATAATAGTTTTGTTGTAAGTGGTCTCGAAGCTGCCTTGTTATGCTGAGTTTGGTATAAAATTGGGGGAAATTGAAGGAATTGTTCTTGCACTATGTTAAATCTGCATCGAGCTCGGGACATACTCGTACATATGTATCGATTTCACTATGGAATCCTTTAGAAGCCTCGAGGATTTGACCTTGCCCTTGTCGTATCCACGTATTGGGTCTAGGAGGCGGATTACTATCTGCTCTGGCAGTCGGGCAGCCATCAAAGCACTGAGTGCTTGGAAAATAACGTCGGGACTGGTCCTGGAGTGCAGGAGGGCTCTTGACGACATCTCAGCTAAACACAAGGTATCACTGATGTGGGTACCTGGGCACGCTGGGGTAAAGGGTAACGATATGGCGAATCATCTGGCTAGGATGGGATCCGGCAACAGTTTTGTGGGCCCGGAACCAGCCTTAGGACTATCTGCAAACTTGATTAGGAAAACAACTGGAGAGTGGATCCAGAATCAACACTGTCTGAGATGAAACAACATCTCTGGTCATCTCCGTCAAGCTCTGGAACTATTAACAGGGTCTGCAGAGAGAATAGGACGATTTTGTTTCTCTCTGAGATTGCTAGTAGGCCTATTAACAGGTCAAAACACCTTGAGGAGTCAGCCAGCGCAGTCTGCAAAAACCCTGTGCGCGACGAAGGTTACACCGTCGCACCAAACGGTGGTACCGCTATGACTTGATGGTAAGGCTGCATCCTCAAACGCTACGCGTAACCGCGTAACATGTTGAGGTCCACAGCCTTAGAGCCTACGCATACCGTTACCTCGACGAAAGATGTTGAGGAGCACGTCTTCGAGAAGTGCTAGGAGGCCAAGACCTCATGTTGCAGACACTGTCGTGATTGCCTCAACTTCGGGTGTGATTCTGAATAAGACAGACGCGACTGAGGTTGAAAGTGACACCGCAGAAAGTGAGAGTGTGCAGTTAAGGAATAAGGATATGGTTGCCGAAGTGATACGAAGCTCTAAGGATATACCCAAACTCAGGAATAGGATATTCGAGGAAAGCTTGGAGAGTCAGGAAGTATCCTTTTATATCGGTACGTAGCATAGTTTATTGTAGCAATAAATCAACAACAGACGAATGAAATTATCTCTAATATTGATAAAAAATGGAGTCAAGTTGATTGACTCAGTACTTCCCACACATTACTGTGATATCAGTTTATTATTTTCCCATAGCATGAAGCTTTAGTCTGAGATCCCCTTGCAACCAAATCATCGGCAGCCTTCCCTCCCCTAAAATTGTCTTACGCCGCTAAGTCTTTCCTTCACAGGTCAATGGACAGCCTAAAGCATCTAAAAACGAAGTTTGAATTGTTTTCATACTTTTAGTTTTTTGATTATTGTTATATACGCTGCCACTGACACGATATTTAACAAACATACGCGTTTTCCATCCTCACCATGGTAATAATACTGTGTCAAAATTTAATTAGAATCAATTTAATAGTGTCCACGTTACAAAATACAAAAAGATCTAAAGCAATAAATACTCGTATGTATGTATACAGAAAATTCTAAGTCCCTTTGTTTCCGTAATACGCTAGGCCATGTTCGGTAGGACCTAAAAAGTTGATATATGTCGCTAGGTCTTCCTTCACAGGTTAGTGGACAGCCTATTATGAATACAAGAAATTTCTCAATTTTTCAACCCCCCACCCCCTAACCACCCCAATTTCACCCCACCCAAAAAAAACGCAGAAAATGATCAGGAACCTCTAAAACGCTTAAAAACGAAGTTTGAGCTGTTTTTATATTTTTACTTTTTTTTATTATTTGTGCGCCGCCACTGGCACGATTTATAAAAACCATACGCGTTTTCCATCCTCGCCACAGTAGTAATACTGTGTCAAAATTTCATTAACATCAATTCAACAGTTTCCTTGTAACACAATATAGAAGGATCTAAAGCAATACTCTCGTATGTTTACACCAGAAAAAATTCTTTGGTTTCTGTAATAGGCAAGGCAATGTTCGGATGGACCTAACAAAGTTATTTATGTTGCTAGGTCTTCCTTCATGGGTCAGTGGACAGTTTATTATGAAATCAACAAATTTTTCAATTTTACAACCCCAACATTACCTACTACGACCCCCCAGCATATCGCTGCCCAAATTTCATCACAATCCATGCAGCGGTTACTGAGATTACGAGGACAGAAAAACGCGTACAGACAGACCGACAGACCGACAGACAGACCGACAGACAGACAGACCGACAGACAGACCGACAGACAGACCGACGGAAATGAGTGACGTGGATTTTCATTATGTAGACATCATGAAACGCCCAAAAAGTGCATTATCTCAAAATCGAAAATTTTCGCGATCACAATACTCCCCTCACCTATCGGTGTGGGAAGTAAAAAATGCCTACTATTGGTATCTTTGTTGACTTGAAAAATGCGTTCGATACGGTGAGCCACAGTGAGCTTTTAAAGGTGATGGAAAGATTAGGTTTTAGAGGAACATCACAATTATTATTAACAAATTATCTCTCAAACCGTACTCAAATGGTAAGAATCTCTAACTTTTATAGCAAGGAAATGTTGATTAAATATGGTGTCCCACAGGGAACAGTACTAGGCCCGCTTCTATTTAACTTGTATCTGAATGATTTATTTGAAATTGACAGTGTTGGAAAAATAATATGCTTTGCGGATGACACCCTCATACTATATAAAGCTGGCGATTGGACAATATTAAAAGAAATTATTGAGAAAGATTTTATCAAGGTTATTCAATGGTTTGATACCAAAATTTTAACAGTAAATTTCAAAAAAACCAATTTCGTTGCCTTTACTTCCTATGCTAGATTTTTACCTTGCTATGAACACCTCTCCATTAAATACCGTGCAAAAAAGACTGAAATTAGTAGAGTGGATAGCATGAAATATCTTGGAGTATATCTAGATTCACATTTAAAGTGGGATAAGCAAATTTTACATGTGATGAAAAAAATGAGATGTGTAGCATATAAACTTAAAATTCTGTCCAATATTCTAACAGATAATTTGCTTAAAATATTGTATCATGCTTTAATTGAAACACATCTAATATATGGAATACCAGCTTGGAGATCTGCCTGCAAGACATATATTTTGGAATTGGATGTATTACAAAAATATGTGCTGAAATCTATATTTCGTAAATCTAAGCTCTATCCGTCAAACGATTTATACCAGGAAACAAAGATACTCGATACTAGGCAACTTTATTTCTTACATACTAGCAATTTATTCCACAAAATCTGTGTTGATGAAATAAAACATAAACATATACATGTATATAGCACGAGGCACAAACTATGGTCATCAAACTCAGTTCGACCACACAAAACTATGTTCCAACGATCATTTATGTACCTAGCTCCGAAATTATATTGTGCAATACCATTAACCATAAAGTCCCTCAAATTTTAAACAAAAACTAAAGGAATGGATTTACTCTGTAGAGCGAATGATTATTCATAATATTATTAATCAATAAAATTTGTTCTAGTAATATTTTGATATGTATATTTGAGAACATTTAAATTTTTAGATCACATTTTATATCCACCCACAGGCAATGCCTACTGTGGATTTATTTATATTTATTTGCTACATTGTACTTATGGTGAATAAATATTATTATTATCACTTGCCATAATAGTTTTGTTGTAAGTGGTCTCGAAGCTGCATTGTTATGCTGAGTTTGGTATAAAATTGGGGGAAATTGAAGGAATTGTTCTTGCACTATGTTAAATCTGCATCGAGCTCGGGACATACTCGTACATATGTTTCGATTTCATTATGGAATCCTTCAGAAGCATCGAGGATTTGACCTTGCCCTTGTCGTATCCACATATTGACGGGTCTAGGAGGCGCATTACTATCTGCTCTGACAGTCAGGCAGCCATCAAAGCACTGAGTGCTTGGAAAATAACGTCGGGACTGGTCCTGGAGTGCAGGAGGGCTCTTGACGACATCTCAGCTGAACACAAGGTATCACTGATGTGGGTACCTGGGCACGCTGGGGTAAAGGGTAACGATATGGCGGATCATCCGGCTAGGATGGGATCCGGCAACAGTTTTGTGGGCCCGGAGCCAGCCTTAGGACTATCTGCAAACTTGATTAGGAAAACAACTGGAGAGTGAATCCAGAATCAACACTCTCTGAGATGGAACAACATCTCTGGTCATCTCCGTCAAGCTCTGGAACTATTAGCAGGGCCTGCAACACACACCTTCAGGCGTCACTTGTTCGTGATGAGGGTGGTCAACGATCCAACGTGCACGTGGTGTGGTGAAGAGGAAGAATCCTCGGCACACATCTTGTGTCGCTGTGAAACCCTGGGTTATCACAGGCAGACTATGCTGGGCTCAAGAACCTTGGAACCAATAGAGATAAAATGGACAGGACCTAAGAATATACTTGCCTTTGCTAAAAGGGCAGGTCTTAGGAACTAGCGCGGATAGAGGCGCAAAAGGGCCCATCGTGTGGCCTATGCGCCAGTCACATTCTGTGCTGGATAGTCTCTGGTCCTTATCCAAGTCGTAACTACGTTAATTTGAAATAGAATAAGGCTAGAACTGGACTGAAAAAACTTAGTTCACAGAAAAGATCGTATTCATATTTAATAAAGATTTTAAATGTGTTATAGCCAACAGAGCAAAAAAGTATTCTTCGATTTTTGCTAATCCACTATCTGATCGGATGAGCTGGTCTCTTCATAGATTGTCCTATATCATATATGATTAGTATTAGGATTCACTGTCACTCTAGCTATATTTTCATTATTCTGACAGTCTACCATGCTAAATTCTGAGTCTGACTGCTTAGCGAAACGAGTTCGCCATAGTGGAAAAGCAGCTTTAGTGTGCTGTGACTCAGAATGCAAATTAAACCATGATAGCATCAGTCTATCAGTAATCAACAGATTGTGCATGGCTATCAATATGCTGAATACAATAAGTTTTTATCAACAATTTGGAAACACTATCTCACTGTGTCCCTGTGAAATCAAGCCTGATTAATATACCACATTCTGTAGTGAGGGTAACATGCACTGCAGCTTTGGGAAGGGTAGGAAACTTAACGCAGATCGTATTTTCAATCATATAATAAATCCATTAATAATTTTCACTATAGCCGAGCACCATTAGTTAATAAACATACTCTCAAACCCTCGACACAAAACAACCGAGTTCCAAGTTTAGGTCTGATATTGACAATTTTTGAAATCCACGGCTATGTATTTTTTTTATAACTGAGCAGACCGCGCAGGCAGAGCTTAAATACCAGAGTACCGCGGCTGCTGTGAAAGGGTATATGTTAGGGGAAGTTTGTTAACGCGAGATTTGAATGGGCCAATACCCGCAGGCCCAATAAATACATCTTCTGGCAGTCCATTCCAAGCCTTAGGCACCATGGGAATAAATGTGCGGTAGTACCGCTCAGTTCTTGATGTATAAAGAACGACCGTCTTAGGATGAGATGCAGCAGTTGCACGGATACATCTGATAGGAACAGTGAGCGGCGGAATGATAGAGGATAGCTCAGAGGAGCAGATTCCGTTGGAATATCGGTAGAAGAGAGAGAGGTCACCAGCAACACGCCGGTGAAAAAGTGACTAAAGGTGGCGCGTTAAGGCTGGATCGCCAATTAGTCGAATTGCCCTTCTCTGGATGGCATCTAGTATAGACAGAGTAGTAGGGGCAGCAGCTCCCCAGACATGAGAGCAATACTCCAGGCAAGGTCTTACCTGGTCTCTATATAGCGTGAAGAGGTTACATGGTGAGAAATACTTTCTGGCTCTAAATAGTACCCAAGCTTTTTACCAGCAGCTGTTGCAATTGACGCGACGTGTTCGTGCCAGATCAGATTTTCTGTAATGTTGACTCCTAACAGCTTGAATGAGTGACTTCTTGGCAGAGCCTGGTTGTTCATTAGAACCTGGTGTTGGCTTGGGCACTTCTTGTTTGATAGCATACAATACTGGGTCTTGGAGGCATTAAATTTAACCATATTCTTAAGCCCCCAAGCGATAATGGTATCGAGATCCTTTGAAAGTGAAGCTGCCACTGCCAGTCTTCTACGTTCCAGCTCGACCACAGAGATCGGTCTATTGCGGAACATTCAGTCTTAAGTGTTCGAATGAAAATACATTAAACACGCATAGCACGCAAGTACGTCAGAATATTCATTACTACTGAGGTGTAAAAATGTTAACTTTCGGTTATTTGAAATCACTTTAAAGCAACTGCATCTAGTATTTTTTTTGGAGGAGCAAATATAAACATGTTTCACGTATATGTTTTGTTCCACTTTTCTTTGGCGTCCTCACCCTCAGATCAAATTTAGGTTAAATTCGTGTATAATATGTTAAAGAAATTGGGAAAGGAACAGAGATACTGACCGATAGACAATGTACAGGAGAATGATAGGTTTGACGAGAAGACATTCTAGTTTAGACCTGAAACTGAACTTAATTTTGACATATCGATGCGAAAATTGCTCGACGAAAATATCAAGCATGGCGATACAGCACATATTATATGCAAGCAGGCACGTATTTAGGGGGGGTCAGGGGGGTCCGGATCCCCCCCGAAACGTTATAAAATGCCGTCTAACAAATGGAATCCACAAATTTGCACCCCCCCCCCCCGCAAATTTAAGGATTTAAGGCGGCAACTCTAATCTGGACCCCCCCCGAAAGGTCAACCAAGTGACACCCATAATCTGGACCCCCCCCAAAACCTGCCTGGATACGTGCCTGTATGCAAGGAATTTATAAGGTTCCTGCCAAGCCCATATGTAAATCCAACCAGTATAAGTGAATTATCTAGATACCTTAATTAGCTCTCTACATTAATTGCATTATGTAAATAACCTCAGCCTTGAAATGAACAAGGGTTGCTTTATTACATTTGCTAGGCTGTTAGCCGTAAATGTTTCAAAAACAGTTAGTAGGCATTCACAGTAGCGGCTTGTAGGAGCGTTGGAGTGCGTTGGCCAACGCCGCCGAGTCCCCTCGGCAGGTAGAAGCAGGCCGGCGCCGGTTCCGCACGTAGTCAAACACACCAGTGCATGGTACAGTGAAAACAGACAAGAAAAAGAGTACAAAGATTGGCCAGTCACATCTAAACACGGTATAGAAGACATGCAATAAGGGTTCAACATGTTGCCCATTATTGGCAAAACAATGAGGGACAGTTGCAAAGCACTGGAAGTGATTCTCCTGAGGGGCTAGAGGGTACAATAGGGGGTGAAATAGTTTTTGGTTAAAAAGTTGTCTCTCTGGACAAATATTTTGACGTGTCTTGGCGTTTTTTCGTTTAGTCAGCGGTTTGTGATAAATCCGTGGTGGGAAGTTGTCAAATGAACTATTAGTACATACATATGTAGACTTACATCATATACATTAGAACCATTTAGTTGAAATTTGTCAATCAGATGAATATTTGACTGATACTGTACATGTTCAACGAATTCTTGTGCGGGTCTTATTAAGGAAGCTATCCATCCTGGTAGAGACTGTTTGAATCGCTTTGTAAACAAGTTTTTGGTATCAAAAGGAAGAAGTGTTGTATCATCTTGGCGCTAAATTGAGATATGACCGCCGCATGACTGATTTGTTTAGTTTGGGATTTATTGTGGTACCTAGCCTACATCTAGTGTTGTGTATAAATGTGTTATGCTCATTTGAATATATCTCTGATACTAAGTGATAGTACGTAGTAAATACAATTGCCTAACGTTATATATTTGGGTCTCGTAATATCATTGGTGGGGTACATTGTTATTTTGTTAAACATTAATATTAGAACTTTTACTTCCGATACACACCGATAGGTGAGGGGAGTATTGGGATCGCGAAAATTATCGATTTTGAGATAATATGCTTTGTGGGCATTGGGAACAACATTGACATTGGACGCGCTACATAAGGAGGCTCCTGCATTTGGCAACGCATGAAGAACGACCTGGGTTCGGTGGGAATTCCCGTGTCGGACAGATCCTTTGGGCTGGCAGGCCAGGTATAAGATAATTATAACATCATTAAATGCTCGTTCTTTCCAACATTTATCTATCGCAGAGCGGTTATAGTGCAGCGTGTGTCTTTTACTTTTATCCCAAATAGGGGTTTTCGCAAACATTGAAGCTATAAGTAATTCTTTATCGCTACTCATCTTCGACCGGCACAGACGAATCCAGGTAGCAAACTAAATTTCTGTTACTATAAAGGCGTTCAAGCGGGCTTCCGACGCTGGTAAGCGGTCAAAAACTCAGTTGAGCAGGTATGCCTGCATGCGGCACCTGCACGCCCTTGCACGCTCACTAAAAAGCCTCACTGTGTTTGCGCGCTTATCTACCCCACGACCTATGCAGTTATTCTATTCTGTAACCAAATACATTGTAGCTGCTAGGTAGAAGCTGATATTGAAGGTGTACTCATTTTGTATTTGTTGAAAATTGATAAGGACTTTGGATATTTTCTTTCTTTGGTAGAATTTAAAAGACTATCTGAACGTCTTTTCCGGGGTCTGGTACATTGCGACGGAGAGGTCTTTAAGACAACAGGCTTTGCTTCTGCATCCCTGATAAGCCCTGCATGAGAACCAATAATATATCACTGCCTGAGATAACAATATTGCTTATCTTAATATCGAATAGTGTAACATAAAAAAGTGCAACTACAAGTCAACTAGATTAAAATGCATCTTATTCCAAATCTAAGGAAATAACCATAAGAAAGCCAGCTTTAAAGGATACTGATTAAATTCTAATTTCTCTTGTAACCCTTTGTCGGGACTTTGATGGAAGCTGTTTAGTTATGAGGTGTCAAAAACTTATTGTAACAATTGCCATACATCATATTTTTAAATATTTGTAACGAAACAAAATTAGCTATATCTGGGAAGCGGCAAAAGATATACTAAAGCGAAGTGTACTCTTTAAACTGAATTCCAAGCTTTCGGAGAACTATTCCTTCATCATCAGGGAAAGTTTGTTGAGATTGTTGCTTAGGTTAGAAAATACGAAATGGAACATATTGGTTAGAGTCGCACAAAAATTCTTTAAAATATCATGTGAAAGTGTTGAGACTTCCAACAAATGTAGTTTAATTTATTGACAAGTAAATCGCGATGGATGAAGTCCTTAGTTTTTGGCTGAACCTTATAGCTTTAATGTGGAAATTTCCCACTTTCGTTCAGCTAGAGCCTGAAATGTATATTGGCAAAGTTTACGGAATACATATAAGTTGGATCACTCTCCGTCGGCACTTTGAAGAACTCACACCAAAGCGATGCCGCGGCCGCACGCGCCAGTTAGTTTTTGGGTTGGTTTTTGCTCAAGTACGAGGGTCTTTTAGCGGGGACTTACTAACGGCTGGGTTGTACGTATATACGAGGGTCATTGAAAAACTATGTATTGACGGCCGATTTAGACACACAAATACAAATACGTTTATTTTGCTAAGTTACATAAATGGATATGAAAAGTAAAGCCTAGTAGAACTATTACTAACGAATCTCAAATGATTTCACATATTGTAGCTATTTCGTAGATAAGTAAAAATTGATAGTTCAAAGGTGTTGTAGTATTTTTACCTTAATGTTTTGTTTATTTGGCTTATTTTTGAAACCACAGTTTATACATTTTATGGTATAGTATATAAGAACTCGTATGTACAATTTTGAAAGATAATCATGTGGAAATGCTTTACATGGATATGAATAAATTATTTTTGACATTTTGCTTTTCAGTGTCATTCCAATTGCTACTGAAGAAACTAAATTGTTAAAGTTATCAATAAAAATATCTTCGAGCTCTTAAATATAATTTACAATGTCCCTGGGTGGTATGGTAAGACCACCGAATGAATATTTTGTCTCACTATACGCTTTTAGCGTGATACAATCCTTTAAGTACCTGTAGCTCTTGAACTAATCACTTTAGACCTCAAGTGTGCTAGTTTGTTGGAATTGTTTTATCGGGGGGAACACAGGCACAAATATATAGGGTGTCCCGTTCATAATTTTGAATCGAGTGTCACGTGACCAAAAACAAATACCTCGTTGGGTAGTGCAATGACAAAAAAAGACACAACGTCTGCTCTAATTTACATGCCCAAAATTATAATTCTCTACCACTGCCCAGCTTCGACACATTTCTTGTCTCAACCGTCATGGGATACCCTGTATTTATATCCCTTACATTTCAAGGTTTACCACAAAATAAGCATGGATCTGATTGCCATTCTCCATCCGTTAATAAATTTAAATTTATTGGTAACATCCTTTCCGCGAAATTGATTACTCTCAAACTTCTAAAAAGATTATCCATTTCCTGCAAACAAATCCGAGATAACAAAATCCGATATTTTTGAGACACTGTATAGACTTCGCGTTAAACACGTTCAACCTCTACCTTGCGCCGCCCCGTATCTCCCGGCTGACGTCGGTACACTGCTACCGGTGTACCGGGGTGACGGGGCAAATCCGTTTTGATATTTTTGCGGAGTGATCCAACTTATATGTATTCTGTAAACTTTGATATTGGCAACTATGGAGATTCCGCGTTTGCCACATTATAGTTTCTTCTCCATTTACATTATCTGGCATTGGAGGCAGCATAGAAACTGGCGTGGAATTAGATCTATAATGCGATACTTCCGGTGATTGGAGATAAATACAATTGGAATGCGTACAACTGTCTATCCGCTATTCGACTTACATAAGGTATCACAGGACTGGTGTTCAACTGAAAAAGAGAAGAATGTGAAAATAAATAATAGTTTAAACACCAAAAAAATATGTTTTTTTGTAGCTGATACAACAAAAAAGATTATAAATCAAACATTGAAAATGAATACTAAGTAGGACTGAATATATTCTAGAGCATTTAATGTAAGATTAGACCCATAAACTAAAAAAAAATATTATAGAAAGGGTGACTCCTTGTATAATATTATACAAGCCATAGAGCTAAGTATTAAAGCTTATAGAGGTACTTTTGATAAGTCACATCACATTATCACGTTTATTAATTTAAATTCGAGAAACTAATGATTCAGTATTAATTTGGTTTGAGATGAAAGCCAAAACCATAGTATCTGAATTAAACAGACTTCAGTTCTGTTGATTCTAGTCAGGATATTGAAACGAAATTATTGATGATTTGTTGTACTGTTTTTGATTTTTTATATGAGTGCAAATCCCCATGATTTAACTACGACAGTGTTTATACACTTGTTCTTTACTTCCCAGGAATCCATAATATAAATACTTTTCAACTTGGCTTCTCTTTCTTCTTTGTGGCGGCATCTCTTATTCCGCATCAATCTCTTATATTTCGAAGCCAAGAGTGCTGTTTCCTCCCCGGACCTCGTCGGCCTTCTATCTTACCTTGCAGTATCAATTTGGGTATCGAGTGTCTGGCACCTCTAAGGATATGACCAAGGTAAGATATTTTTCGATGTTTGACAATATCAAGAAGTTCTCTGTTTACACCAGCGATTCTCAGTACTTATTCGTTGGTTTTATGTGCAGTCCAGGGAATGCGGAGGAGTTTCCGGAGTGTCCACATTGCAAGTGCTTCTATGCGGTTCACTGTTCGTACTTTAAGAGACCACGTTTCTGCTCCGTAAAGTAATATCGGCCAAACATAGCACTTTACTGCCCGAAGCCGCAGAGCCAACGGAAGACTTCGTGCTAGAAGAAAGTTCTTTAGTTTAAGGAATGTAGTTTTCGCATATCTAACCCGTGCTGTTACTTCTTCATCGCAGTCCCATTTACTGTTCAGTATGGATCCTTTTTTTTATGATCAGCCTCCCGCAAAGGCCGAAAGCCTATGGCGCTATAGAAGCGCTGCGAGAGGACAAGTCTCGGTTCACGTTAGATTTGAAACGCTGCAGCTTGTAGCCGTCGGGAAACAAATTCCCCGGCAGCTGATTCCACAGCGTCGAAGTTCTCCAAAAGAAGGAATGCTGGAGGAGACTGGTTCGGGGAGTAAGGACCTCGACCTGGTAAGGATGAGCTCGCAGAGCTTCTCTAGTGTTCCTGGTTCGGACGGCCTTTGGTGTTATTATCTGGGAGAGCTCACTCGAACATCTTCCGTGATAGAATCTGTAAAAGAGGGATAGGGCAGCCACCCTCCTTCGATGTTCCAGGCTGTGGAGGTCCTTTGTGAGGTTAGGCGTATCGATTAATCTAATTGCTCTTTTCTGGATAGCGTCCAGAAGCTTTAGAGAGTGTTTCGGAGCGCATCCCCACACATGGGAGCAATACTCCAGCGATGGTCGGATCTGTGCCTTGTAGAGCAGCAGCAGTTGCTCTGGTGTATACAACTTCCTAGAGCGGAACAAGACTCCAAGCTTCTGGGATGCCGTTTTAGCAATACTGACGACGTGGTCGTGCCAGGACATGTTATTGTTGATGTTGATCCCCAAAAGCTTGACGGAAGGTGATTCGACTATGGGGTGGCCCTCCATTTCCACGGTTGGTAAGCCATCGTGAGACTTCTTTGTTAGTGTTGTTGCCTGAGTTTTTTGTACGTTGAACTGTACTTTATTTGCTAATCCCCACTCGACAATTGTTTTGATATCTGCGTTGATCTGTGAGGCATGCTGCTGGCGCCGACGTACCGTCTCCTGGGATGATAGTGGCTTGCCTGGTTCCATGCACGACACTAATGTACTGTCATCTGCGAAGCTGTAGATTGGATTGGATGTTATTTCCAACAGCTCGTTGATGTACAGCAGAAACAGTGTAGGGGATAGGACAGATCCCTGAGGAACACCTGCGTTTATTGAAAATACGTCTGATGAACAGCCCTCGACTACAACAAACAGAGATCGGTCGTTCAAAAAGCTATTCAGCCACTGGCGCAGGCCAGGTAGTAGTCCATAAGCAGCAAGCTTGACCAGAAGTCCCTCATGCGACACTCTGTCGAAAGCTTTCGATATGTCAAGTGCAACAACACGGGATTCGCCATGATTTTCTATTGCTTTGTTCCACAAGTGAGTGACGTAGGCAAGGAGGTCACCTGTAGACCTGTGCTTACGGAAGCCATACTGGCGATCATTTATGATGTTATTGTTGTCCAGGTATTTCAGGAGCTGTGCGTTAGTGACAGTCTCCATAACCTTGGACATGATGCTGAGAAGAGCCACAGGTCTATAATTGGTGGGATCAGTTTTTTTGCCTTTCTTAGGGATGGGTTGTACGCAGCCAATCTTCCATGAAGCGGGAAACATGCCTCGTTGATACGAAAGTTTGAAGAGCTTGCAAAGAATAGGTGCAAGCTCAGCGGTACAGCGTTTAAGGACAATGGCTGGAATTTGGTCAGGACCAGTAGCTTTATTCGTGTTCAGTCTCCTAAATACTTAAAACGTGTTACCTGTTCTCCGTCGACGTTAATTGTGATATTGATATTCTGCCGAACTATTGTCATAACCTTCGTTTTCTTGGCCAAAAGGTTTACCCAGCAGATTGATTCTATCTACAGTATGTTGAAGATCCTCAGGAGTATTAACCAAGATGGCAGTGTCGTCTGCGTATCTTAGGTTGTTGATTGGAAAACCATTAATCTTAATTCCTCTGTTCTCTCCTTCCAAGGCTAGTTGGAAGATCTTCTCTACGTTCTCAACTTGGCTATGCTTCTAAATTAGAAATGATGGTAGTGTATGGACGCCTTAAGCATTAAGATATTGAACAGGACAATTTGCAAAAATGAGTAAAAACTTTAGATAAACCTGTTCCATTTACCCTTTTACCATGGCCATTGTTTAGCATTCATGAAGGTCAACTGCCTGGTCCATTGTGTTTCACTGTCTGCATGCAGTGTTGCCAACTTAGCGGAATTTCCGCTAGATTTAGCGGAATTTGTTTTAAATTTAGCGGACAAAATTGGCGATAGCGGACAGCGGAATTTTTGACGGATGATGAGATTTTCTTAGCTGTTTTCAGCTGGTTTTCATCTTCATCATCATCATAGTCACAATGTCTTAACAGATATGTGAACGCGTAAAATGCATTAAGTCGAAGCTAGAGTATTGCCGACACGAATATTATCAATAGTTTTGAGAACTGATTTTAGCTTATTAATTTTCAGATAAGAACTAGACATATGAGGAAAATCTAATTTGCCAGCTTTCTGCCAGACTGTTAAGTAGAAAATGTGGAAAAAGATGTACAAAAGTATTTAAATCCTAAACGATATTTGGGCTTCCAGTTTGACAATAAGATAAATGAATTAGTTTAAAACAAACATATAACAGCTGCTGATGGAAAAACAGTGAGAAAGATGTCGCGATTTCCTGATCGATTTGTATAACCAGTTAAAACAACGTTTGCCTGATAACATAAAACATTTAGAAAAAACATCATTAATTTCGCTCCAAAATGTACTAAAGCAACAAAAAGACAATGGAAAATATATTAAGTCTGCTACAGAATTTAAACATGCCCGAAAACATTATGGGTTTGATTGAACAGCAATACACCAACATAAATTTTATTAAATGGGAAAATACTACTGACACAATTAAGTTTTGGTCCGAAGTGTGGCTATATCGGGACGCGAGTGGAGAAAACCCTTTTAAAGAAACATGTGAGTTTGCCTTGGGCGTCCTTGTATTGCCTTTCTCCAGATTGTCATTATTTTATGTTAACATAACTTTTTTGTTTGGCACCCTTAAATTTATGTTTGACCTGGTGGGGGGGGGGGGGTAGTATGTTTAGCGGAAAATAATCCAATCTAGCGGATTTTAAGCCTGTACTTGGCGGAAAATATTTTTTAGTGTTGGCAACACTGTCTGCATGTAATTCGCATAAAGTGGAAGAAGTTTTTATGTCAGTTCGAAGGCGGTCCACTATTTTATTTGGAATTGAAGTATTAGGTGCTTGAAAATGGGAATGCTGAAGCTATAATTTTATTTTATTTAGAGAAGGATGTGCGAGACATGAGCTACGTTTTTCCTCGAGACTATTAAACAATGTTAAATGAAATGCAATAAATAAAGACCCGCAAAGGCACACAAGGGTTTCAGTTTACTATTTTCAGATGCATTTACTTCGACGACTACCGTTTTTGGTCTAACTTTTATTCGAAATAGCTTACATAACACCAACACTGTACTAGCAAGGCTATGTTAGGAAAGAAAAGTGATATAATAATAGAAATAAAATAGGGTGTGCTGCTATATTTTGGCCACCAGAGAAGCAACATATACAGGGTTATTCACGTTATTCGACACGGAGCATTATGGCTAAAGAATTTGGTAAAAAAGGAAGTAATAATTTTGGATGGATAGAGATCCATAAAGGCTACATCTTAGAAATACTTTCATGTTATTCTGGGTGTCCCAAAAACACGAAATGTATCAAAGTTATGTTTGGTGAATTCTAGTGTGACTTTATGTATCATTCATGGGACTTAAAGCGAACCGTTTAGGTATAATTTACCATTTTCGGTATAAGTACATATCAGGAAAACATTGAGTAACCCCGAGATTATAAAATTTGGAAGGCTGTGACTTTGCCGTATTACTAAGCATAAAATGCGTCAGCTTTCATGAGACTGTCAAATTTAAATTACGTTTATGCTTGGAGAAATCGGTCGATTAACTAAGGAAACTTCGATCAGCGATAACTTGATTTTTTCAAATGGGAATGCGTAATTTTTTTTAGTTTTTTTCACTTTAGAATTTCATTGGACTAATCTGCAAGCAATACCTTGATGTACAGGGAGTGAGTCAACGATGTATTAGAATTCATTATATCACTTGTCTGGAGAACTACGGAAAAACATGAACAATAGTTATACTCAGCTCCTGTACCTCTATAGCGATATACATGGGGTTTCAATAATTATTTCAGAAAAACTGTGCAGAAAGTTTTCAAATCTACATCTCCAGAGTTTATCACTCCTCCTTAGGAATACCATATATCATGCATCCATACAGCCATTGAAAGTAAATCTAATAATTATTTATTTATTAATGAGAAATCATCAAAATTTCAGCAATTGTTTGTTTAATACGCCTTTCATAACTATGTGAACAGGTTACACGCATAGTTATACAAATAATCTCAGAGTAGGTCGTCAAATAGAATACAAAACTTTTTGGCTACTCACAGCATTTAGTCAAGCCACTACACATTGAAATTGAAAATTGCGTATACATCGAGGTTTTTTCGTGCGGTAAGTCGTATATCATAATATTTGTGATAAGTTATTTCTGTTTCAACGGAATTCTGCTATAAATTAATATAGGCAACGCAATTGTTATAATCTCTGCATGATAATGATGTATAAAATCTGTTCTAGTCCCTATTGTAAAGTAACTAAATATCATATAATAGATAAACGTGGATTCTCCTCCAAGACAATAAGAGTGTTACTGATACTTAAGTAAATAATAATTTATTGTGCATCAGAGAAATCCAATTAGAGGACAATTTAATAGAAGCAAAATACTTACTTTCAAGGAAAATGTGTCCAAGACTCCTTCCCTGCTGAGCTTAAGCTTTTATGAACTTTATGCAGGTATACTTTTTGTGCGGATTTATTATTATTTATCAAGCCCTGCACGTCGGTTGCACTTCAGCGGGTGAAGATTGCTTTTTCTTTTAAGTAAATTAAATTAATAAGATGTCGATACAACTTAGATCAGATTTATGATTATTTCTTACCAATAATGTCATCTATGACTAATAGACTTTCTCTGGACATATCATCACATCTGTTCAGATTAAAGTTTTTATATATGTATTTAGATGCTCATGCATATTAAACTGTACGCTTCTACATATTGATATACCTGGAAACTCTCATTTTCTCTCGTCCACTCGAACATGACAAAAATGTGATATCGTTTTCCAGTGTATGGCATTGAATTGCATAAATAAACAGGGTTATTCACGTTATTCGACACGGAGCATTATGGCTAAAGTATTTGATAAAAAAGAAAATAATAATTTGGGATGGTTAGAGACCCATAAAGGCTACATTTTAAAAATATTTTCATGTTATACAGGGTGTCCCAAAAACATGAAATGTATCAAAGTTATGTTTTTTTAAATGGAACACCCCACATATTATTTCATATTCAGATTCCCTGGTGAATTCTAGTGTGACCTTATGTATCATACATGGTACCTAAAGCGAACCGTTAATGTGTAGATCACCATTTTCGGTATAAGTAGGTATCAGGAAAAAATTGAATATCGCAGAGATTACAAAATATGGAAGGCTGTGACTTTGCCGTATTACTAAGCATAAAATGCATCAGCTTTGATGAGACTGTCAAATTTAAATTAAGTTTATGCTTGGAGAAATCGGTCGATGAATTAAGAAAACTTCGATCAGCGATAACTTGATTTTTTCAAATGGGAATGCCTAATTTTTTTCATACGGTTAAAAGTAGAATTTGATAAACTTTCTAATGATATAAGGTTGTGCATATCAATCTCTGGTAGTTTTCATTTAATTTTAAATTTTCAAACAAATCGGCGTTTTTCAGTTTGCCTACCTATAACCAACGTAGCAGGCCTTGAAATATAAACAAAAACCTGTTCAGGTAGAATAAAACAACTAACTTAGCTGAAAAATACACGCGAACTAGACTAAAGGGACAAGATTATAAAAATTACTCACAACCAACAAAGTCTAACCAGAAACGACGGCGGTAACATATCTTTGGTCAAAGAGAAGCTGGAGTATGGCAGAAATGGATTTTTTCACGGCCTACTAGCTACTGCAATGTACTAGAGATTGGCAGTTTTCAAAGCCATTGAAAATTTTGAAATAAAGTAAAAACTACTAGAGAATGTTGTAAGCAGTTTATTATTTTCATAATAAAATTTCACATTCAACGATATAAAAAAAGTATGCAATTCTGCAAAACTCAAGTCAAAAGTACCTCTGACTGGAGTTCTGAAAATTCTTCAGTACCTATTAGCAAGGTCGCAGAAAATGAAGAATGAATTAAAATTTGTTCAAATTATAAAACATAACTTAAATGGCAGAAAATTTAAATCTGATTTGTCAGTATTCCTTTTTTGCAATATTGCTAATAGATATTGAAAAATAGAAGGGCTCCAGTCAGAGGTATCGACTTCGATGCAAATTAGTACTTTTTTACACCATTACATATGATTGATAGTTGCGTGCTGGAGCAACAGTCGCTGGTTGTTTCTGTTTCATATGAGGGTTTTTGATTGCATTGGAAATGTTTAACCTCTAGTAAATTGCGGTAGCCAGTAGACAGTAAAAATATCTATTACTGCCATACTCCAGCTTCTCTTTGACCTTACAGATGTTATCGCAGTTGTTTCTGGGAGAGTTGATTTGTTGTAAGGAATTTTTATAATCTTGTCCCTTTAGTCTAGTTAGTGTGTATTTTTCTGCTAAGTTAGTTGCTTTCTTCTACCTGAACAGATTTTTGTTTATATTTCATGGCCTGCTACGTTGCTTACAGGTAGGAAAATTGAAAATCGCCGATTTGTTTGAAAATTTAAAATTAAATGAAAACTACGAGAGATTGATATTCATAACCTTATATCATTAGAAAGCTTATCAAATTCTACGTTTAACCCTATAAAAAAAATTAGGCATCCCCGTTTGAAAAAATCAAGTTATCGCTGATCGAAGTTTCCTTAATTCATCGACCGATTTCTCCAAGCATAAACGTAATTTAAATTTGACAGTCTCACCAAAGCTGATGCATTTTATGCTTAGTAATACGGCAAAGTCACAGCCTTCCATATTTTGTAATCTCTGCGATATTCAATTTTTTCCCGATATCTACTTATACCGAAAATGGTGATTTACACATTAACGGTTCGCTTTAGGTACCATGTATGATACATAAAGTCACACTAAAATTCACCAAGGAATCTGAATATGCAATAATATATGGGGTGTTCCATTTAAAAAAACATAACTTTGATACACTTCGTGTTTTTGGGACACCCCGTATAAAATGAAAATATTTTTAAAATGTAGCCTTTATGGGTCTCTATCCACTCGAAATTATTATTTTCTATTTCATTAGATACTTTAGCCATAATGCTCCGTGTCGAATAACGTGAATAACCCTGAATATTGATGTTGGTATCGTGGTTTTACTGCTTTGTTATCTTACACTCATCCGCATTGAACAATTGCTAATCACTGAATGAAAAGTCATATATTTTATAGTAAGGTCAAGCATACAAGTATACAAGTGAACATGTACGTAGTTGCAGTCATTATTTCTCAAATAATGCGTCCATGTATAAAAATGTACGCCCCAAAGTTGGAATCTTTTCTTTACAATATAATAGCTGGTGAAACATTCCCACAGCAGGTATCATACAAAACCATCCAGATTAAATTTGGCCGCTGGCATTGTTTTGACAACTGGAATAGCTATTGGCGGAAGCAAAATATCTAACTTAAGATTTGCTGACGATACAACCCTTATTGCTGCTTCTCAGGAAGAACTAGTAGCTCTATTGAACGTTTTAGAACAACACAGTGCAGCATATGGCCTTGGTATTAACTAGAACAAGACCAAGGTTGTTAGTGTAGATAGAGAGCATGACAATCATCGAGAAATAAAGTCAATAGGCTGTTGTGAGGCAGTTCAACGTTTTTTGTACCTCGGTTCTTTGATCAACAATTCAGGTAGCTGTGAGAATGAGATTCGACGGCGCATTCAACAGGCACGGGTGGCCATGACAAAGATTACTAAAATATGGCGTGACCATAACATCACTAAAGCTACCAAAATGTCACTGGTTAAGTCTCTTGTGTTCTCCATATTTTTGTATGCCTCGGAAACTTGGACTGTTAAAAAGGCAGATCGAGCTCGCATAGATGCTTTTGAAATGTAGACGTGGAGGAGAATGCTGAGAATTCCTTATACCGCCCATCGAACTAATGTTTCCATACTGGATGAGGTCGGTAATCTAAAGAGACTATCCTCCATTGTGTCGACGAGAATGCTTACATTCTTCGGACATATTCACAAAAGCGATAATTTGGAGAAACTTGTAGTTCAGGCTCACGCCCCGAGTGGGCGGCGCCGTGGCCGTTCCCCTACACGCTGGGTGGATACGACGAAGCAGTTGCTAGATATGAGTATCAAGAGCGCCACTGAATTGACAGTAAATCGTGAACGATGACGAGCTACAGTGCTCAAAACTATTGATAATATTCGTGACGGCAATACTCTAGCTCTGACTTAATGCATTTTACGAGTTCTGTTAAGACATTGTGACTATGATGATGATTGTTTTATTTTTGTTGGGTATAGAAACTGGTTTGCCATCCTCGACAGATTTCATTTTCAGTGAATTTTTCTTTATAGTACCTTTAATAGGCTTATTCGCTTTCGCTTCCTGTTTCACAAAATTAATAGATTTGGCCACGACTTTCCTAATTTGTCCGGATAACATTTTAAAATTTAGTTTGGATTCAAATGATATTATCAGAAATTCTTTGCTTCCGGATGGAACTTGGGCGACTGATACTATTTTGTCGCACTTGCCTATGGAGTAAATGGTCATTAGATGTAATTTATGATCAGTGGAATCCGAGACACTTTGCCGTTTGCTGGAGTCTAGTTTCAGGTTATATGGATTTTTCAAAATTTCTATGATAGCTTCCAGAATCTTCCTGGCAGGTAACGGATGTTTTAGACATTATAATCCAATGAATAATATAGAAATATCTAACATTATACTCGTAAAACTTCAATATGAGTACCTAGTAATCTCCCCACATAGCACTGGATGATATGAGAATATTCTGTTCACATTCACTACAGATATTATGAATATTCTGACAAAATTCCATGGATAATTAGATTATTTACAGAATATTCTGTAAACGTTCGAAATGGGAAAAACACGCTATATTCCTAAAATATTCCGCCGAATATTCCGCACGGATATTACATGAACAATCGTGGTAGAATGTTTTTGAATATTCTAGGAACATTTTGTCTAAATTACCTCATATACGAGATATTTTTAAGGAATTATGGATACTGTTCCAAAAATAATGGCACCTACTAGTAGCAGATGGTCACAAAAGTTAAGTGGTTAGACATCTCAGTCTAGATGTTTAGATAAAGTGTAAAACTGTAAACTTGTTGCATTTAACCTCAAAATTCTACTTACATTATATAATGAACCATACACCATAGTAGGTCACCATAATTTGGAACACTGTCACACACTTTATAACAACCAGCAACTTTGTTGTACAAAATTGGGTATAAATACAGGCCTTTCAGGAATAAAACTCGTGAATTTGTGAATTGCTAAAATGCCCACATCACATGTTGAAGCACAGAATGACAGAACACTTAAAGCGAAGAATAGAGTCACAACCAGACAAGATTGACAACTGACGACACCATAGTCACCATACATCAGCATAAGTTCATTTCATTTGTTTTATGCTTACGATTTTACCGAAGAAATAAGTTTGCATATAAAATTAAAGGCACCACAAGATTTTAAATAAAATGGGGATATAATTTATGTAGGAAAACCTATGGGGTGCTATTTGAAAAAAAAAGTTGGGGGTGAGTTTTAGGGGTTGACGTACAAAAAAAAATGTTTTGAATGCATGGTATGATAAGACCCTATAGTACCTTCAAAAGTACCACTCAGTTCTTGCTTGAACCGTTTTTCGTTACGAAAATATCACGTGTCAACGAAATTCTGGGACACCCGCTATAGATACTGCATAATTCCCCGCCCAGAATGTAGTCTATTGATGTAGGCAGTACATGCAGAGTTCCAATAATACTCATTGCTATGTATAGCATATCTACATATTATACTTTAGTGATATAATATAGTACGAGTAGGTAGATGTTACAGAACGATATCGGGTAGGTGTTTGTCTTGATTGAAGTGGTCGGTATATTTTCATTAATAGCATAAGGTGAGAATGTAGTCCGAGAGAAACCGCAGCTTCCGTGACTCGTTCATTTATATTTTCCAGTGAATAAAGACCTGGTTTATTTGTATTGTAAGTTACACTCGCGGAGCTATGACGAATTCATTTCACGCAGAATTTTTTCTGTATATTAAACAACAGTGCTACTAGTTCACAATATTATTTGAATCATGCGGTTTGATTTTTCAATAGTAAGTAAAGATTAATGTATTATAGAAATTAGTAATTGTGCTTTGCTATCTATCTGATCTAACAAATTGATATTAGTTAACTCAGTAATATAGTATGGCGTAATATATGGCAATAGGGGTACTTATTTCATAGCGTTGAGGCCAATCGTTCAATTTGTGTCTTCTTCTTCTTCTTATGACGCCGTCTCCTTTCGAAGGTTGGCGATCCAAATAGCTAACGTAGTTCTAGATAAGGCCATGAGGAAAACGTAAAGCGATGAGTAACCAAACTATCTTTGGATGTCCTTTAACCAAGAATTTTGGCGTCTGCTGACAGACCTTTTATCTTGGACCTTTTCTTCTGTAATCAGTCGCAGAAATTAGTATTTTTCTTCTCGCATGATATGACCTAGATAAGCTGTTTTTCGTTCCTTGATGGTAAGCAGGAGCTCTTTTTGTTTCTTCATACGATTAAGCAGGACTTCGTCGTTCGTTGTTCTTTGAAACCATGATATTCTGAGTACCTATATGGCGATAAATATACATTTCAAAGGCGTCAATTTTCTTTTTTAGTGTAGCATCTAGAGTCCAATCTTCGCACACTCTGCATCTGAGTTCTTTGTTTGGGTCACATACCTTATCTACAATACACCCCAGGTATTTAAGTATGACGACACTGGTTCCACTGTATTAATAATCAGATGAGCCTGTATAGGTGTCTTGGCAAAGGCAACGACTTTTGTTTTTGCCGTATATATAAGTAGGCCAAAGTTTTCACTATATCGTACACTACGATCTATCAGCCTTTGCAAGTCCTGTGCATTCTCAGCTAACACAACGGTGTCGTCCGCATATCTTTTGTTATTGATCATTTTCCCGTTGATCTTAATTTCATACCACATTCCTTCCAGAGCTTCTTTGAAAATAGCCTCAGAATATAAACTTGACCGTCAGACCTAAGATGACGCATTTCATGCTTAGTCTCACTGCAAAGTCACGGTCTTCTAAGATCTATAATCACTGCGATATTCAACTATTATCTGTTACGGCTTATACCAAAACTAGTGACTTGCGCCTAAACGGTCCTTTAAAGTTCCATATTATATGATACATGAAGTCACACTAAAATTTACCAATGAATCCAATGATGCAATGATATATAGAGGGTTCTATTCAAAGAAATGTAAGTTTGATATAAATCCTCCTTTCCTCTTAAATCCTCCTAAATAGTAATGTACTAGCTAACAAAATTTTAAATGAGCTGGCTTCTCTGGCAGATGCCTGTTTTCCTATTCGTAAAATTGCAAACAAGAAACGTAATGTTGAGTACAAATGGTTCAACGACACTTTACGTGGCTTACGTGACCAACTCCGTGCAAGCTGGAGATGTTATGACACAATCTGAGTACGACTGGCAAAATTATCAGGAGAAGCGTAACTAAACTAAATGAGAGGAAAACTCAAAAAATTAAATTCAGCTCAAATAAACGGGCAGATAAATGTGATCTAGTCAAATTACTGGGAATTATTTTAGACAGTTCATTAACTTGGTCATCTCATGCTGACTACCTCTGCGCTAAGCTGTCATCACAAATATTTGCACTGAGGCAACTTAGATCTTGTGTCGATAATATTACGTTGAAAACTGTTTACTACTCCTTAATACATAGTAATATTTCATAGGGGCACTTTGGGGCAACTCATCTTCGAGTAATAAAGTATTTGTAATGCAAAAGTATGCAATTAGAATTTTAGTCGATGCGCCTTATGGAACTTCATGTAGAGGGCATTTTAAAAATTTAGGGATACTCCCATTAGCTTGTTTATATATTATGGAGGCACTGATACAAGTTCATCGTAACGCAGATACGTTTACTCGGTATTCTCAGGTCCATTCGTATGATACTAGATTTTCTAACAATATTGTTGCTCCATGGTCTCGACTTCGAATGACTCAAATCAATAAATTGGATGTTAGTTTGTATAATTATTTGATTAATCACTTCAATGATATTTCATTCCAATCTATGTCTATCTACTCCTTCAAAAAATGGATAAAACAGTTCTTGTTAACTCATAGTTTTTATACTGTACAAGAATATATCAATTTTCTAGAGCTATAAATATAGCAAACGTAGTGTCTTCCAGAGTTGTGTCCTCTTCTCTGGAATGTCCTGTATGATGGGGTTTTAAGGATACCTCTTCCTCGAAACACAAAGGCTGTGGCGTTCGCGGATGACCTTACCCTGGTAGCCTCCATCAAAGAGAAAACTTAGAAGGATCCATTATGGAACCTGTTACAGACACAAATGTGTTATATATAATAATCAGAATAAGCTGCAAGCCTCGTGGCTTGGGACACACTTCCACTCAGTGATTTAGAAAGCCTCATTTATCTTGTACAGTGTGTGCCCCACTTTGTCCATGTTTCCACAGTTCATTCAGTTCATACACCTGTCATCATTTGTGATATTAATTCGACTTGTATACGTGCGAAACCTTCCGTGACTCGCCAGGAATTGCACCAGTTAGTAGTCGCCTGTTTTGGTACCGTCAAGACAAGTTGTTATATTTGGGATCAGTTTCTTAGTCCCTTATGCCTCAAGCTCTGTTCTTTCCCACATATGCTGCTCTCATGCCTGCTTCTACTTCTCTTCATGAGTCCCCTCTTAGTAGGTCTATTATTGGTGCCATCCGGGTGACGATTTGAAGTGGTGATGTAGCGTGTAGCTGGGTATGTATGTCGGATTTGCAGAAAATTTCATTTCAGTGTTGTTTTTTAAGCGATGCTTCCTGCCTCCTTCTTTCCGCCTTTCGGAATTTTCTGCGCGATCAACGAAGCAAAAGCAAGCGAAAGATTAATTTTGATATAACCTTCAAAAATCTATTAAACAAGTAAAATGGCTACAACAGTTAAAGTCAAGTTTAATTCTTCAACAAATTTCCTTGTCGGGGAAGAAACTGCCACATCTTCTCTAGCATCATTCATTCAACCTGACTTGGTTCATCAGGATTCTACAAAATACAGAAAAGACACCCAAAGTTAAACCAATAGTACTATAAAATAAAGTTTTTAATACATACTGAACATGTGAGGTTTAACAAAGAAAGCATGCTCACTTTCTTGGAACGTGGTGATCTAGTCAGCTATAATACAGTAGAACGGGTAACTATCCTTAATATTCTTAGTTCTACATATCTTCCATCAGGAGAAGATAACATTTACACACGGTCACATAGTTAAAAATTCATAAAACAAGACAATTAAGACATTTTAAAATAATTCAAGTGGCCGAAGCATTATCACGAGAACGGAAGGAACCACCATTTTGTAACCTGTTGGACCACACAACAATAAAACTCGGGTGGATAGAGAGCACAAAACTTGAAAGTGCAAAAGTGTTTGATTGACACGTGACGTTTGGGATGACAACCATGTTGGTGCCTGCCATCTCAAACGCACAAAACCTCAGTACTGACAGGTGACAAAATCAGATGTTTCGTTTTGTACTGTCTTTCATAGAACTTCACACATACCCGTGGTTTGACCACACTACAGAGATACCAAACTTCTACGTTGTTTCGTGAATGGTACCATGATGGTTTTGGAGATATTTACAGATAGTCCTTCTGTAATGCACCATCTCTCCACTAGGGATAGTGCCCTCTGCATTAGCTCCAGGCAGGTTCCCATGTGTTTCTTCTTATTCATCAGCATATCTTTGGCATACATCCCTTCCTTGTTTAGTGTGACTAGAAGTCTATCAACTACCACGTTCAGTCTCGATGATAGCACGGCACCTTGCGGACACCCTCGTTTCATCTTCATCTCCCGTGTAACATCACATACGGACGGATTTGCCTTTCGGTTGCTTAGCAAATTTCCAATCCATCTCGTGATTGTTATGGCAGTAGCCCTGGACTCTAGCTTTGGTACCATCGAGCGAGTGCTCGTGTTATCAAAAATGCTCCCTTGATGTCCAGGCACACTGCCAGTGCTATACTTCTTTGTATGTAATGGATTTTCAACTTTTATAGGGATGTAGGTTAGGATGTAGGGGTTTGTTGCCTACAGCCGTACTTCGTATGCGTCTATCTATCACCTCCTCTATAGTCCTTAGAAGAAACGACATTGCAGCATCCAATCCTCTGGAGAAATTCGTCTCGGGAGGTTTTCCGTTTCACACGGTTCTCTCCTATGTCACCATTTTGAATCTCTGCAGAGCCCGGAAATTGAGCACTTAGCGCACTTGCAGAGATATTGTTAGATTTTTAATTTATGTCTCATTTGAAAAAGTAATATTCCTCCGGCTCTAATTAATGTCAATCATTAACACCTTTTAGATGCTGATATAATTACTCGTACGTTTGTATTGAGTGAAAGCCAATGAAATATATTTTTTTTTATTTGTAGACATTTTTTGACCTTTTCGATAATTTATTTTGTGAGTGAGATCTGGAACTTTCTCTTACTTTTGATTCGGTATTTCTACGGAATATACATTGGAATTGCCAATTAAATGGATCCATTTACATAGATGGTAATAAGAATAAACTTCAGCATTCCTCCAATGACTCTTAGGTGAATAAATTATCACACCTTACCTCTATCGATAAATTTAATCTGCATTTCACGCTTCGAGTTTATTGGTAAATACTTGGGTAGGTAATAAGTTGTACACTCAGAGTAACAGAAGAAGAAGAAGAAGAAGAAGAACATTTATTTGAAATAGGATAATCCTAATATACATACAAAAACTAATGAATAATAATCATCCGTGTAAAAAAAAAAAGTAAAAAGTAAAGATGTACGTTAACAATAGATACAATCAAACTATAAAATAAAACAAACTGTAGTATCACAATAGAAAAAATTACAAGCTACATACATCATAACTTCAGAAGACATAGCATTAAACATTCAGATAATCAGGCATTGAGGTACTTAGCGAGTTCTCTCTTAAAATTGTTGACAGTTGAATTTTCCTTGATATAGCTGGGTAATTTGTTAAAAGCATCATATCCCTTAAAAAATAGAGAATTCATTGTGCTTTTTTTGCTTGTTTTTGGTATGTAAATATTTGTATTTTTCCTTGTACCATAGAAATGAATATCATGAGCATAGTTAATATCACCAGTTAAGTAAATAGGTGCCATTCCTCGTACTATTTTAAATATAAAAATCATTGTTAGATAATACACTCTTTGTGAAACAGAGAAAAACCTCAAAGAAGATAACATAAAATTTATAGGTGTCCATCGATCACAGTGCAAAATTATTCTCATGGCTCGGTTCTGCAGCTTCTGCAGTTGGGCTAGCTGATTTAAATTGAATAGGTATGTAACAGTTGGACAATAGTCAAAATGTGGCTGAATTATTGATTTGTATACTGTTAACCTTGTTTGTAGTGAAAGGCAGTTACATACTCTTGATAAAAAGTATAACTTTTTTGAAATTTTCCGATAGATATATTCAAAATGTGTATCAAATTTTAAAAGATTGTCTAACTGGACTCCAAGGTATTTGATTGAATTAACAATTTCAATTGTTTCATTTTTCATTTTAAGATTAACATTGTTTATATCTAAAAGGTTATATTTGTACTTTGATGTGATGATCATTGCTTTGGTTTTAGCTACATTCAGCTTAAGCACATTCATTTTCATGTATGTATCAACTTGGTTTAATATATTATTCATTTTATTAATAGCTGTTTCCAAACTACTATCGGAACATGCCAATACAGTGTCATCAGCAAACAGATTGATGAACTCGCAGTCAATAAAAAGATGTATATCATTTAGGTATAATATAAACAAAAGTGGCCCCAATACTGTACCCTGAGGTATCCCGAATTCATTATCAATGATATTGGATGTATGGTGGCAGACTCTCACTCTTTGTTTTCTATCCTTCAAATAGTTAGAAAACCAATTATAAACATTTCCAGTTATCCCGTAAACTTTCAGTTTAGCTAACAATATGTTTCTGTCAATAGTCTCAAAAGCCCTTTTTAAATCTAGGAACACAGCAACAACAAACTTATCATTGTCTAGTTCATTTTTAAATTTACTTAAAGTTAGTTGAATAGCACTTTCACATGAATGCATCTTACGAAATGCTGACTGGTTGATGTGTAGTATGCGATTTGTTTCAATATGATCCAACATCTGGTTATATACAGCTACTTCTAATATTTTTTCAATTGGTGGTAAGGTATTGATTGGGCGGTATTCATGCGCTTTACTTGCGTTTGTTGTTTTAGGTATTGGTACTACTGTGCTTATTTTCAAGTCATTTGGAATCATTGCACTGTCTAATGATGTATTAACAAGATTTAAAATTACATGGCCAATGGTTTCAAAGATGTTTTTCAGCATTTTACAATTAAGTAGTTCATATGTACTAAATTTATTATCTAATGACTTGACAATTTGTTTAAGATCATTTAGAGAAAGCTGCTTGAATTTAGAAAACGGCAAATACAAATTATAGTCATTATTATACCAAGGCTTTGGGCTATTGATACTGTTAGTTATATCTTTGATACTATCAACAAAAAAAGAATTAAAATGTTCTGCTAATTGTACGATATCAGTAGCTGTTACTATATTATCATTAATTACAAATTCTACATTCATTGGATGTGCAGGTGAATTCATATTAACAACATTTTTAAGTGTTTTCCACATTTGATATGGATTATTTCTATATCTGTCAATTTTTTCGTAATAATATTTTTCTTTCTTGACTTTTAACAGATTAACAACTTTGTTCCTTTGTGCTTTATAAATTTCCCACTTATTTTGTCTATCCATACCAACCGCCACCTTAAAGTTTTTATAGCTAGTATCTCTAATCTGCATCATTCTGCTCACCTCATTATCAAACCACGGTAGATTATTTCTGAATGTACAAACTTGAATTGGAGATATTTTGTTAATTATATTCTCACAATTACTATAAACTTCCTTATATAATAAGTTCACATCCATAGAATCCAGTGACCACTTACATGATATCAGTTCATTTTGAATAGAATTTAAGTTATCTAGGCATACATTTCTATACTTTTTTACACTATTACAATCAGACTTAACCTCGTTGGTGAAATTGACCGATATTACTGCATGATCAGTAATTTTTGGAGAGTCGTGTACATTTGCTATTACATTATTTTTATTAACTAAGACATAATCAATCAATGATTCACTATCAGCAGTAATCCTAGTTGGTTTGGTTATTATTTGGCTAATTCCATACATTGTAAATAGGTTTTTAATTTTGTTACTATAAAAACAATCACTAAGAAGGTTAAGATTAAAATCTCCTACTAAAATACAGTTATGGTTGGTTTTGAACATACTGTCGCAAATTGTTTCAAAATTGTCTACAAAAGTTGCATCTGAACTAGATGGAGAATGATAAATACAACCTATCATCCAAAAAGAAGATCCTGACTTCACTTTGATAAACTTGCACCAATAGTTACCATCACAAACAAACGTCTTGCTGATAAAGAAATTCAACCCACTTCTAACATATATGATCACGCCTCCGGTATGTCGGGTAGAAGAGTCACATCTAACAGCATTGTATCCCTCCATTTGTATTTCAATGTCTTCGACGTCTTGAGTTGTCCTAGATTCACTGGTTAGTATTATTTTTGGATTAAACTGAACAAGACTGCTATATATCAGATCACGATTTTTTACTATACTTTGAGCATTTACATATATAATGTCGGTGTTGAATAGTACATTAGGATCAGGTTTCAGTTTTTTCGTCTAGTTTGTGTAGTCTTAGCAACAATTGTTGGTTTATTATTTATGTATCTAATAGTTTTGGTATCATCACCTCCAGCTGTAATAGCTTCCAGTTCAGCTTTGATTTTCTGAAAGTACTCTCTTTGAGCCTTGGTTTCATCACTTGAAATCCTAACTCCATGCCTGCTTATAGAGTTCTTATTCTTTAAAATTAGCCTTGCGTCAGCAACCGAGTTAAGAATAACTTTGATCGGACGAACTTTATTTGGTTGAAATTTTCCCAAACGAAAAACTTTCAAATTGTTCTTCTCAACTGGCAACTCTGACAGTACTCTTTGCACAAGCTCTTTGTCTTCATGAATACGTTCAGTCTGAGTATTTCTAACTGATTCATTCATATTATACATAATAACGTTAGTCGCACGGTTTTGTCTATCCAGCATTTCAGAGATTATATCTTCCATATTGCAGTTGGAGTTGTCGGCACTGTTATTATTAATTCTTTCTCTATTTAACATTTCATTTATTTTATTTACACTGTCTTTCAAATCAGCAACCTCTTTAATCAAAGAAGGAACTTTACACAGTCCTTCCTCGCATGCATCACAGTAAAACTTCAATTTTCGTTTATTTTTTAACTGGAGACATTTAATCTCAGATGCAGTCAAATCACCACAGGTGGCACAAAATAACTTATTGCAACTATCACAAGGAAATATAATTGTGGAATCACACGCCTTCTTGCACTTAGTACAAAATTCCATCTCTGTTCTATTTTTGTTGGTACGCCACTGGAACTAGTTTCAGAAGAAATTTCGTTAGGAGGAAGCAAAAACCTGTTAACACTTTTTGCTCGCCAGCTCCGCTCGCCTTTTAATAACAAATGAACTCCAATATATTGATTTCTTCGGTTAATTGCCAGCCAAATTTGAGAACTAATTATTGCACAGAACGCGCCATTTCATCATCTTCATAACCATGTAGGACCCATAATTAATAATCACATATCACTCGAGAAAATCGCAAATTGGAACGGAGCCACAATAGACTGCTTATACACGAACGAACACGATAACAGCAACAACAACTGAACATAGAGGTAGTAATCAACTAATTCTAATAGGCCAACATCTTCTCTTACGTTGTCATATCGACCACCTGATACGGTAATCATAATTGTTTACTATCGTCTTAATTGTATAGTATCCAGAAATATTCCATTCTACGTTAAAAAAGACGGTATTTTGATGGTTCAGAAATGATTACAGCAAAATCAATAGATATGTTGACATATACTGCGTTACTGCATGTTTCTTCATCATAAACGCAAATTCTGTCTTACATAAATTTTGAGGAGTTGGCAACGCCTATGTAATTTTCCTGCGATTTGTTTACGGTAAACTCCGACTGTCAAACGTTTGTTTTGTCTGTGCGTTTTTATGCTTGATCAGTAAAATCGAATTCGCTATTTCTTGGTAACTATAGTGATGCTTTACGGACTTGCTGTGTTATATTCGAGTGTAGTTTAACAGTTCTTCGAGATGGGACAGTGCAGAGCAGTGTTTTTAACATGGGTTGCATTGGAAGAATTTTCAGGTTAGTTGGAAATGTTTGGGTCTGAAGTGTCAAAACATGATGGCTTTGAGCACGCCATGCTGAAGTGTTTGTTTACTGCCTTGTTCAGTTGTTACTCTGAGGTTGTACGTCATTTAGGTTGTCCATGCACAGAAATTGAGTGAGTAGTAAGTGAGGCTTTTAAACGGTTCTAGTAAGAACCAGATGACGTCTTCACAGGTAGATGAAGCAAATCTGAGAGAGTTGAGCACTTTGCATCTGTCCATCAGTGTGGCTGCACTATAATTGGAATATCAGGATTTGTACTTTATTTGTTTATTTACTAGATAATTTCATCTTGAGAAGAGTATTCATTGATCCAAAAGGATCTACTGACAATAATTTATTACAGACTATCATCCCTTTAATAAGGAGCAACTACAACTTTATCTCATCCGATTAATTTGATACAGTCTTGATTTTTTTTTCGCAATGGATTAAAAACAGATACCTAGATAATAATTTATACTTTTCAAAATAGAATGCCGTTAGGGGAAGCTTAGTAATAGTAATAGAGTGAAGCATTAGTGGTCAAAAGTTATCCAATTCCGGATATGTGTTATGACTTAAGATCATCGTATAACCGTCGTCACTGGTCATTATTTTGATAATGATAATTGATTGACTCAGTACTTCCCATACATTACGGTGATATTGTACGCGTCAGAAATATAAGAGCTGTTTACATTTTTTGTCCTCCTATCGAGTGCTGACACTACAAAGGATCCCTGAATCCTTCAAAAGAAGCTCGACGAATGGGGTGACCGTTATCCCTTTCTGCATCTTTTATTGCTCTGTTGATAGAGCTGGTAGTGTCACTAGTGTAGTCAAAGTTCTATATGTCTGTGTATAATTAGATATCAATGTACAATAAATAGATCAAATTATTTTCTTTTTATCTATTGCAAATTGGTATTTCCGATTATTTTGATCTCCTATCACTTTCTGAATTGTTATAATATATATTTTGTATAGGTTTTTATCATTACTCAGATTACATAATATCGTAACTGCACTATAGAAGTGTCGACACTGATTGAGGCCTGAAAGAAGTGCAAACAGCTCATATATATGACTTCTACAACACCAGTTTATTACTTTGCCATAGCACGAAGCTATAGTCTGAGATCCATACGCGTGTTCTATCCCCACCGCGGTAATAATACTTTGTCAAAATTTCATTAAAATAAATCTAATATTTTCCACGTTTCATAATACACAACGATCTAAAGCAATACTCGTATGTACACATCAGAAAATTCTAAGTCCCCCAGTTTTTGTAACAGTCAAACGGATGGACTTAAAAAATTGTATGATTCCGCTCAGTCTTTTTTTCATAGGTCAATGCATAGCCTAGTATGGATACAACAAATATTACAGTTTTACAGCTCCCCACCCCCCAACCACCTCAATTTTACCCTCACCCAAAAAAGTAGAAAATGACCAGGAATCCCTAAAATACCTAAAAATAAAGTTTGAGAAATATATCAAATTTCTGTTTTTTTGCTAATTACTCCTGCCCATACACCGACTTTCAAAATTATAGCAATACGACCCCACAACATATCGCTACCAAACTTCATCACAATTCATGCAGCTGTTACTGAGATTACGAGGGTAGAAGAACGCAACAGACAGACGGATATGAGTGACGAGGATTTTCTTCATCACAATACTCACCGGTGTGGGAAGTAAAATGTAAAAAAAATGGTATACCTCTATCCGTGACAATAACTAACTACATTTCTATCATTGGCAAAAATCAAAATTTGTTCCTTAGAACTGTCATACTCCTGATCGAAAAAGTAAGCTACTCAGGGCCGTAGCTGGGCGTTGACCATGGGGGGGGGGGGGGGGCGGTTCATGTTGACCTTGGGCGGGTTCTTGTTGACCTTGGGGGTTATGTATAAAACAAAAGACTACTTTGTAATATAATAATAATAATAAATCGTCTTTATTTCTTCAATCTACAACAGGCGAAGTTTAGCTCAGCTATTCTTACACTTAACCTAATGTAGACTAAACCAGAATGCCATTACAGTACATTTATGGTAATTAAGTATAAAGAACATTTATTTACATTACAACCAAGTGATGTCTAAAATAATATGATTCAAACAAATAATAGAACCAGCAATAGTTGATTCCGATTAAAGAGTTAGAGTTTCTTCTAAAAACAACCAACGACGGCCTAGGGTACGTCGATTAAACTCACCCGAACCCCAAACCCAAACAGAACAACCCATAGAACGCAACCCAGCTGCGGATGTTTTGCCGGCACAGCCGGCAACCACCAAAGCTGGTAAACCCAGACAGCGCTTACAGTGGACCACTGAAATCAACAAATCTGTAATGCGCTGTTACTACACCGCTACTAAACTGGAAACCATATCTACAGGCTACAGACGTGAGCTGCACAGGCTATTTATAGCACAATACCCACACCTCGCAGAACGTGTAACGGAACAGAGACTCATTGACCAAAAACGAGTCATAACAAAAAACAACCGCCTGACACCGGAAGAACTACAAGCTATAAAGATTCTTGTATCCAATGAAATAAATACTCCCAATCAGAATGACCCGCAGACCTCAAACACAGCCACAAGCGACAACACTACCATAGCCACAGAGATAGATCCAGCACATGAGCATACACAGGATAGACCAGACAATGCTATCCAACCTGATGACTCGTTAGCTATCGAATCAATCACAGAAGGACATACCATTCATACTCGAAATAACCAACCTCCAAACAAAGACACAACAAATAACACCAGCATACACTTCGAAATAGATCCAGAACATAATCATGCACCACATACACCAGAAACAACATGCACAGACCTACCTTCCACAGCCATACAAAGCCAAATCATCACTCTACCACCTGCCATCAAACAATCTGCCAAACAAGTGATGAACACACAATACAACAAATGGTGTGGCACCAATCCTGCACTGCGAGATCCCCTGCCGAGACTAATTTTTAAAAACAACACCCGACAAATATTACACACAATAAATACCAACATAATACCACAATTCTTAACCACCGACAGTGACCTAGAGGACATCCACACTGTTATATACGCTGCTGCAGCAACCACACTCATAGTTAACGGCCAAAAAATTCCACAGCGATCTAAAACCCACACAAGCAAAAGATCTAAACCTAAATGGCAAATTAGAATCGAAAATAAAATTAGCACACTCAGAAAGGATCTCGCGCACCTCACACAATACACCAACAATAACAACCTCTCAAAACGCATACAGACAACAATAAACAGACTCAAATCTAAATCACCACAACAAACAATACCCGAAATAGCCGATACACTGAAACAGAAACTTGCCGTCTATGCAGCTAGACTCCGCAGATACAACGAATCCAACGACAGAAAAGATGCCAACAATCTTTTTCAGAAAAGTGAAAAACAGTTTTACCAAAAGATGACATCAAATAATCAGATAACAACAACAGAACCTCCAAGTAGACAAGAGTTAACCGAGTTCTGGGGAAGCCTATGGTCAGAACCAAAAACACATAACGAAAACGCTGCATGGATCAGACAAGAAGAGGAAAAACATCAACACATAGCGGAGCAGGGAGACATTGTTCTTACACCAGAGGAAATAGCCGAGACAATAAAACACACTCACAACTGGAAGTGCCCAGGCGTAGATAACGTGCAAAACTTCTGGTACAAGCAGTTCAGTGCAACGTATGAAATGCTAACAGAGCAAATCAATAAAGCCATACTACAACCTAATAGGCTGCCCAAATTCCTCACACAAGGAATAACTTATATAAAACCAAAAAACGCAGATACCAGAAACCCTGCCAATTACCGCCCGATTACTTGTCTCCCAACCTTGTACAAGATCATCACCGCAACGATAGGCAAAAGGATTGAACAACACCTCACCCAAAACAACATCCTGACTGAGGAGCAAAAAGGATGTAGAAAACAAAGCCAAGGTTGCAAAGAACAACTCATAATCGATAGTGTCATCATGGAGCAAACCAGAAAAGAACACAGAAACCTTCATACCTGCTTCATCGATTATAAAAAAGCTTTTGACTCTGTACCCCATAGCTGGCTAAAGAAAACTCTTCAAATATACAAAATTAACCCAGTCCTTTGCCAGTTCCTCACAAGAACCATGGAGACATGGCGAACCAACATACATCTTAAAACTCAGGACGGCCATATCCAAACAGAGGAGCTACTCATACGACGAGGTATCTTCCAGGGTGATTCGCTTAGTTCACTGTGGTTCTGCCTTTGCTTAAATCCACTCTCCAACGCACTTAACAACACAAATTATGGTTTCAACATCAGACACCAGAAAGTCAATCAGCACAGAATAAATCATCTTCTCTACATGGATGATATAAAACTATATGCAGCCACTGAAGTGCAACTAAAAGAATTACTCAGAATAACAGAAGTTTGTACGTCAGACGTCCGGATGGAATTCGGTATGAGCAAATGCACGGTGCTCCACATCAATAAAGGCCAATGGAAGAACCAATCCGAACAGGAAATATTAAATGGCCAAACGCTGGACAACATGGACAAGGACGAAACGTACAAGTATCTGGGCTTCAATCAGAACATTAAGATCGACCACACACAAGTCAAAGCTCAACTAACACAAGAGTTCAGAGACCGCCTCGTTAAGCTTCTAAAATCAAAATTGAACTCCAAAAATCTTACAAAAGCAATTAACACATTTGCGATCCCGGTCCTCACATACTCCTTCGGCATCATCAAGTGGTCACACACTGATATAGAAAATATCCATATCCTCATACGGACAGAACTTACGAAACACCGAATGTCACATCCAAACGCATGCAAAGAAAGGCTCACCATAGACAGGAAACAGGGAGGCAGAGGGATCATAGATATACAGTCACTCCGCGCAAGACAGATAAAAACACTCAGGCATTTCTTCCAAAGCAAACAAACAAATTTACATCGAGCAATAACAAAAGCAGACAAAAGCTATACACCACTCAACCTATCATCTCCAGACCACGCCGCAGACACACACAATCCCATACAATCACAACAGGAAAAAATAAACACCTGGTCGCAGAAACCACTCCATGGCAAACATAGATACCGTATTACGCAAGATCAGATAAATGAAAAACAGTCATATACCTGGCTGCAAGATGGCCAACTCTTTCCAGAAACTGAGGGATTTATGCTTGCTATCCAGGACCAAGTTATTGCGACGAGAAACTACAAGAAGTACGTAATTAAAGATCCATCCATAACCAACGATAATTGCAGAAAATGTCACCAACAGAAGGAAACGATAGACCACATAACCAGCGCATGCAAAACTCTCGCTGGAACTGAGTACACGGCTAGACATAACTCGGCAGCCAAAATCATACATCAAGCATTAGCCACAAAAAACAAACTAATCGACAACTCAGATCCATATTACAAGTATACACCAACATCAGTACTCGATAATGATCACTACAAACTATACTGGGATGTTGAAATACACACAGACAAAACCATCAATGCAAACAGACCAGATATAGTATTTCAGACAAAGGCAGACAAAGTTACCTACTTAATAGATATTGCTATTCCCAATGATGTGAATGTTCAAAACACCTACGCTGGGAAAATATCTAAATACACTGACCTTGCCATAGAAGTGAAGCGACTCTGGAAACAAGATAAAGTTATTATTGTCCCCCTCATTATGTCGGTCTCAGGCCTCACACCGAACACATTTACACAACATCTACAACAGTTGGGCCTGGACGAAGGGTTACATAAAACATTCCAAAAGTCTGTAATCCTTAAGACCTGTAATATAGTGCGATCTTTCCTAAATTCCGATCAGTAATAGTTCAGGTGTTGACTTGGCCTAGCCCGTCAACATCTGTCGTCACCGCAGTCATGCGAGAGAAGTTTAAAAAAAACATAATAATAAATCGTCTTTATTTCTTCAATCTACAACAGGCGAAGTTTAGCTCAGCTATTCTTACACTTAACCTAATGTAGACTAAACCAGAATGCCATTACAGTACATTTATGGTAATTAAGTATAAAGAACATTTATTTACATTACAACCAAGTGATGTCTAAAATAATATGATTCAAACAAATAATAGAACCAGCAATAGTTGATTCCGATTAAACATCTAAAATTTCCACATTAAATAATTGAAAACGTCTTTAGGAAAACGTCTCCAAGGTAATTTTTTATAACTATCAGGTAAGGAGTTATAAGTTGCAACAGCGCTATGCGTAAAACTTCGGTTGAATAAAGCAGTCAGATGCAGTGGCGTGGTAAGCGTTAGGTTATGTCTGATATCGACATTGTGAATATTGTGTCTAAAAATCAGTTTTTCACGAAGATACGACGGTTGTGATGTTTTGAGTAGCTTTTGAATAAAGATAAGGAGATTGTATGTAAATTTCTCATGCATTTTTAGCCAATTTAACTCTTTAATTTTCGCTGAAACATGGTCATATTTCCTCAAATTAAAAATGTACCGACAACAAGTATTCTGGATCTTCTGTAACCTATGCGCAGTATTATAATCTAAACATGGAAAATAAACTATGGAACAATACTGAAAAATCGAGAGAACTAGAGTTTCACAGAGTTTTTTCTTCAATTTTTTGTTCAAAATGTGTTTATTGGTATATAACAGCCTAAGACGCATATATGCACGTCGAATCAATGAGCTTACATGCTCTCTAAACCTTAATTGATCATCAATAAGCAAACCTAAATTTTTAGAAGCGTTTTGAAACTGCACTGCGCTACCACAAATTTGTAGGTTCAAATTGGATTTAAGCTCAGGTTTCTTATTTTCTGACGAGAACAGGATAGCCGTACACTTATCAGGGTTGAGTTTGAGATTGTGTTCCGAAGAATAATTATAAATTACGGCAAGGTCCCTGTTAATTGCCTGAGATGCATTTTGCACAGTCTCTGGAGGAAAATGATGAGTCCATATTCGTAGTCGTTCCTCAAGTATCCCTTGAGTATTATTCAAGGGATACGTGAGAGTTATTTGAGTGTTACTCAAGGCAGAAGGGTCCCTAGTGTGGCTTTCCTTGTGTATCTGTTCCCTAGACAACATTTATCAGACGGTGGGATTCATTTGGCGACGTTGTCATATTGCAAGTATAAGTCAATTTGTTATACCTATGCCCACGCATTTTGATGTTTTCTGTTATCTCTTTTTGTATTGTACCAGTACTTCGTGTTCTGTGGCGGACATTTTTCCGGATGTGACAGAAACTGACAACACTACTGACAACACCATATTCCAAAATTAACCTACAAAATCGACGAAATGTAATGTTGACATTTCGTTACTTGAGTATTACTCATGTGAGCCTTATGTACCCTCAACCCTCAAGTAAGGTTTCGAAACACAAAAACTTAAGTATCGACTATGAATACGACCCTAAATTTGCTTAAAAGCTGTACAGATTGTATCGCTGCTAATGTGTCATGAGCGCCGAGCGATTGGTTAGTAGTAGAATAAATCACTAAGCTTGGAGAAAGCATCCTTGATTATTTTTATTTTGTATTATTTTAGTAGTTATTTCGTTCATGGGAATACTCATGGGGGGGGGGGGTTTGAACCCCCTAAACCCCCCCTTATACAGGGTGGGCCAATAGTGCGTGGACGGAGGATTATGGGCTTAATAAAAAATATTTCAAAAATCTGTCACTCGATCATGGTAGGGACCCTTGAGGGCCATAACGTAAAAATATACAGGGTGATTCATATCAAACCTACATTTTTTTGAATGGAACCCCCTATATATTATTGCATATTTGGATTCCTTGGTCAATTCTAGTGTGACTTTATGTATCACACATGGAACTTTAAACGAACCGTTTAGGCGCAAATCACCATTTTTGGTATAAGTAGGTATCAGAAAAAAATTGAATATCGCAGCGATTATAAAACTTAGAAGACCTTGACTCTGCGGTACGACTAAGCATGAAATGCGCCACCTTAGGTCAGACGGCTAAATTTGAATTCTTTTTGTACTTGGAGAAATCAGAGGATAAATTAAGGAAACTTCAATCACAGATAACTTGATTTTTTCAAATGGGAATGCCTATTTTGGTTTAAAGAATCAAAAGTAAAATTTGATTACCTTTCTAACGATATAGTATTCTTGATATCAGTCTTTTTTGGTTTTCATTTTATTTCAAATTTTCAGTCAAATCGGTGTTTTTCAACTTTCCTGCATGCAAGCAACCTAGCAGGCCATGAAAAATAAACAAAAGCTCGTTAATATGGAAGAAAGCAACTGACTTAGTAGAAAAATGCAAACTAAGTAAAGCAGCGAGGCAAGATTACGAAAATTCCTTACAACAATTAGCTCTAACCAGAAACAATAGCAGTAACGAGAACGCTCATTTTTCACAGCCTACTAGCTATTAGCCAATTTCCAAAGTTAGTAAAAAAATACCTAATCAAAAGAAAACTACTAGTGATTGTTGCTGGCAGTAGAATATCTATGTCTTCTGAATAAATTTGAATAAATTTTCACATTTATTGCTATAAAAAAGTAGCCATTTCCGTAAGTCAAAAGTAATGATACCTGTGACTGGAACCCTTCAAATTCTTCGGTAGGTACTTCTGCTTATTAGCAAAATCGCGGAAAATGAAACTTGAATAGCAGTCTGTGTGAATTGTAAAACATAAATTAGTTTGCAGAAAACTACATGAAATAATCACAATTACAACATAGCGTAATAAAAAAATTCTAGCAATTATTTCAATAGACGTTCAGAATGCTCCAGTTGGAGATATCTTTACTTTCGACTTAACTAAACGGAAATGACTATTTTTTTATCCCATTAAATGTGAAATTTCATTCTAAACATGTTAGACTGTAAGCAAAAATCGCTGATGGTTTTCTTTTTGTTTCAAAATTTTTAATCGTTTTGGAAAGTTGCCAAGCTCTAGTAGACCTTAATAGCTAGTAGGCTGTGTAAAACAAACACTTCTGTCATACCCCAGCTACTCATTGACATTAGATATCTTGCCGCTGTTGTTTCCGGTTAGAGCTGATGTGTGGTAAGGAATTTTCATGTTCTTTCCTCGCTATTCGAGTTTGTTTGCATCTTTCTACTAAGTTAGTTGTTTTCTTCCATATTGACGAGCTTTTGTTTATTTTCCATGGCCTACTAGGTTGCTTGCACGCAGGAAAATTGAAAAACACCGATTTGACTTAAAATTTGAAATAAAATGAAAACCAAAGAAGATCGATATCAAGAATGCTACATCGTTAGAAAGGTAATCAAATTTTACATTTGATTCTTTAAACCAAAATAGGCATTCCCATTTGAAAAAATCAAGTTATCTGTGATTTAAGTTTCCTTAATTAATCTACTGATTTCTCCAAGTACAAACAGAATCCAAATTTAGCCGTCTGACCTTAGGTGACGCATTTCATGCTTAGTCGTACCGCAAAGTCACGGCCTTCTAAGTTTTATAATCGCTGCGATATTCAATTTTCTTCTGATACCTACTTATACCAAAAATGGTGATTTGCGCCTAAACGGTTCGTTTAAAGGCCCATGTATGATACATAAAGTTACATTGAAATTGACCAAGGAATCCAAATATGCAATAATACATAGAGGGTTCCATTCAAAAAAATGTAAGTTTGATATGAATCACCCTGTATAAACGTCAAAATTTAAGTGAAAATATTTTTACGTTATAGCCCTTAAGGGTCCTAACCATGATCAAGTGACAGATTTTTGAAATATTTTTTAGTAAGCCCACAATCCTCCGTCCACGCACTATTGGCCCACCTTGTATACAGCCCTGATTAGCTACTCGACATGAAATTTGAAGAAACAACTGAGATGTGAGTAGAACACGTTATTTTTGTCTTTCTTCCAGGCAAGGACGATTTTTATATTCAGTTCTTTTTGGATGCAAAGTGATGTACAGGTGTTGTAATTCTTTGAATAATAAGTGATGCAACGTTACACATGGACTTTCACCTAAAGGCTTGCCTCGACCGGCCTGCTAACGATTGAATTAGCCATTGATAGCATATAAATGATTGGAAACTACGTCCTTAGGTAGCTATTGCCTGTCGTATTTATCGATCCAAAGTATAACTTACTAGCCGATACTCGTCAATGTGCAATTGATTATTTTATGGCCAGCGTCACAATTAAGTAAAAAAGCGGTTAACACTTTTACGCATACTTCTTTATTCCCAGAGGAACAGACCCAGTACCTATTTCTGTAAATTCATTACATGAATTAATAATGAGACTTCATGCTGCTTTGTTCCTTCTTCCTATCCGAGTATTACTTTAGCTTTGCTTCAATAGTGGCGTAACTCCCCTCCACTCTCGCAAGAAGATTCTTGGGGCGTGCTATAGTGGCGTAAAATTTTGGGAGCAAAAATAGTTGATGGTACCTATGAGTGTGGAAGATGATAGACCCTTTTTTTAGCAGTATCATTTGCGAACAAACTTAGATCGCACTTAGACGACTCGATTCTAGACCCTTTGGTTTTTCTAATGTCATATTTTATCATTACTAATCAAATCGCCGATGTTTACAAATTATTTATACAGGGTGTCCCACGTCGATTAAGACAAGCATTATATCGGAACTGGGCAGTAGTAGCGGATTACACTTTTGAGGGTGTAAATTAGAGCAAATATAGTATCCTTTCTTATTATTGTGTCACTCAATGAGGTATTTGTTTTTGTTTTGGTTTTGGTTTTGGTTTGACGTCCGATTCAAAATTTTTAATGGGACGCCTTGTATATTTGTGACTTTTTGTGTTCCATCCGATAATATAATTCGAACAAACTCAGACTTGGGGTCTAAAGTGATGAATTCAAGAGCTACAGGTACTTAAAAAACTGTACCACTACCATTATGAAACATTACCAAAGTAATTTAACTGTAGAGGTATGTACATGTTATAATCAATGGTAGTGGCACCATCCTTTAAGTACCTGTAGCGTCTGAATTAATCACTTTAGACACCAAGTGTGCTAGTTTGTTGGAATTATTTTATCGGGAGGAACACAAAAAGTCACAAATATTCATCAGTCATTAAATTTTTTGAATCGGACGTCACGTGACCAAAAACAAATACCTCATTGGGTGACACGGTAAACCCCCAAAATTATAATTCGCTACTACTGCCTAGTTCCGATATATTGCTTGTCTTCATCGTCGTGGGACATTCTGTATATGTATAATAGATTTCAATCTCAGGATTACAAAACTGGACCCCGATCCCAAAAATTGGAAACTTTAATCTGTATGCATACCCACCCTCGGGAAAGATTAGTGGACTGGTATGGCTACGTGTCATTACGTGGCTGTCGTTGTAGATGGCATGAATTATTATTATTTATGAACAGGGATTTTTGGAAGTTATGCATAATAGATACCAGATTTAGAATTTGAATTTTTCAGAATTTTTCTAGAATTTCCCTTTGAGTATATGGGGCTCTTGCAATAATCTTTATATCTTCGAACAGGATTCTTTGATCTGTGTCAACACGATGTTTTGCAAGAGAAGATCTTTATTGGATTTCTAAGTCTAGTATGCCGTTCATGTTCCTTCAAACGGATTGCTACGATTCTGCCTACATCACCAATATACCTATACTTTCCCATAGGAACATCACTGCATTTCATCATCATAGTCACAATGTCTTAACAGACATGTTGTGAACTCGTAAAATGCATTAAGTCGGAGCTAAAGTGCCTACACAAATATTATCAATAGTTTTGAGATCTGTAGCTCGCCATCGTTCGCGATTTACTGTCACTTCAGTGGCGCTCTTGATACTCATATCTAGCAACTGCTTCGTCGTATCCACCCAGCGTGTAGGGGAACGGCCACGGTGCCGCCCACTCGGAGCGTGACCCCGAACTACAAGTTTCTCCATATTATCGCTTCTGTGAATATGTCCGAAGAATGTAAGCATTCTCATCGACAGAATGGAGGATAGTCTCTTTGGATTACCGAGCTCATCCAGTATGGAAACATTAGTTCGATGGGAGGTATAAGGAGGTATAAGGAATTCTCAGCATTCTCCTCCATGTCCACTTTCAAATATGGAGAACACAAGAGACTGAACCAGTGACATTTTGGTAGCATTAGTGATGTTATGGTCACGCCATATTTTAGTAAGCTTTGTCATGGCCACCCGTGCCGTGCCGTTGAATGCGCCGTCGAATCTTATTCTCACAGCTACCTGAATTGTCGATCAAAGAACCGAGGTACACAAAACTTTGAACTACCTCACAACGGCCTATTCATTTTATTTCTCGATGATTGTCATGCTCTCTATCTACGATAACAACCTTGGTCTTGTTGTAGTTAATACCAAGACCATATGCTGCGCTGTGTTGTTCTAAAACGTTCAATAGAGCTACTAGTTCTTCACGAGAAGCAGCAAAAGGGTTGTATCGTCAGCAAATCTTAAGTTAGATATTTTGCTTCCGCCAATAGTTATACCGCCATTCCAGTTGTCCAATACCTGTCTGATCACAAATTCGGAGTAAATGTTAAATAACATCGGAGATAATACGCATCCCTGACGAACTCCTTTTCTGGATGCTGTTTCACCAGACAGGTTACCATCAATTCTTACACGAGCTAAGCTAGACTCATAGAGTTGCAGTGTGTAAGTTACTCCCATGGAGATAAGGATTTCCCACAGTTTAGGCCACTTTATGTTATCAAATGCCTTAGAATAGTCCACAAAGCAGATAAAAACGGGAAAATATTGCTCTCTGACTTATATCCAGTGACCATTTCTTTTTTCCCTACTTGAATATATAGTCTGCCGGACGAAGGTTTCGCCTTTCAAGGAACTCGTCGGCCAAACAAATGCTTATTTTGAGGAATTTCGGAATTCACCCTTTTGTGACAACTAAAAATGTTGAAAAATAAAAAAGGGACTCTTTTGTTTTATTTCTAAGGACCATCACCGTACATTTTTGGTTCCAATTTATCGGTCCTCAAAGATCGAGTAGCGCTATTTGTCTATGATAACACATCGTTTCCGCCAAGGTCAATAGATCACCTACGCACGTGAAATTTTGCAGAACAGAGGTCTGTACTGTAACGAGATGACATCCCCATTCAACAGTTTGAGCCTTTGAGGGCAACAAATACCTGGCCGGGTAGTGAAATTATGAACTGCTTTGAATATGCTGTAAACAGGAATCAGGTGGGCACATTGTAGTCCGAAAATCCGTATATCGAATAGCTGGATGGCGTGGGTGTAGACACGCTAGCATAGGGCTGGGCGATAACTATCGATGTTTGGAAAACATCGATGGTTCACGTCCGGTGATCGATGTTTTTACCACCGATGTTGTTAACTTGAACCATCGGTGAAAACATCAATGTTTTTAAAAATTTGCATCGATGTTTTCTTAAAAGTTTTAATTACAAATTGACAATATAAAAAAAATGGAGTCAAGTTGATTGACTCAGTACTTCCCACACATAACAGTTCCAACCAAATCATCGCCCGCCTGTCGTCAAAAAACATCCAACACAAAAACTAGTAAATAGTTTCCTAAATCTCTCCGTAGGAACTAAAACGACACAATTCAGCTTCAACTGGACGAAACGAAACAATCAGGAACCCCCAAATTGCTTAAAAACGAAGTTTGAGCTGTTTTTATATTTTTAGATTTTTATTATTGCTGCGCCGCCACTGACACGATTTTTGAAACCATACGCATTTTTCATCCTTGCCGCGGTAATAATACTGTGTCTAAATTTCATTAAAATTAATTCCATAATTTCCATGTTGCTAAATTCAGAACGACCTGAATCAATACCTACCCCTACCAATACCAAATCCCTTGATTTCTGTAATAGCCAAGGCAATGTTCGGATGGACCTAACAAACGTCTATTATGCCGCTAGGTCTTTCTTTCACAGGTCAATGGACATTATAAATGGAATAAATTTTTGAGTTTTACAACCCCCCACCCCCTAACCACCCCAATTTCACCCCCACCCAATAAAAAGTAAAAAATGATCAGAAACCCCTAAAACGCCGAAAAATAAAGTTTGAGCTATTTTTACATTTTTAGTTTTTCTATTATTGCCGTGCCGCCACTGACACTATTTTTGCAAAACATGCGCGCTTTCCATCCTCGTCGTGGCAGTAATACTGTGTCAAAATTTCATTAAAATCCATTCGATAATTTTGGCGTTACGCAATAAAGAACGATCTAAAACTAAAACAACACACGGATGTATACATCACAAATTATTCTAAGTCCCTTGGTTTCCATTATAAGCAAGGAAATGTTCGGATGGACCTAAAAAATTGTATTATGGCGCTAGGTTTTTCATTCACAGGTCATTAGAGAGCCCATTATGAATACAACAAATTTTTCAGTATTACAACCCCCCACCCCCCAACCACCCCAAATTCACCCCCACCCAAAAAAAAGTAGAAAATGATCAGGAACCCCTAAAACGCCTAAAAACGAAGTTTGAGGTGTAATTTTTCGTTTTTTGCTAATTACTCCGCCCCCTGTACAACGATTTTCAAAATTATAGGAACATTACCTACTACGACCCCACAGCATAACGCTGCCCAAATTTCATCACAATCCATGTAGCGGTTACTGAGATTACGAGGGTAGAAAAACGCGACAGACAGACAGACAGACAGACAGACAGACCGACAGACAGACAGACAGACAGACCGACAGACAGACCGACGGAAATGAGCGACGTGGATTTTCGTTATGTACACATCATAAAACGCCCAAAAAACGTATTATCTCAAAATCGCGATCACAATACTCCCCTCACCTATCGGTGTGGGAAGTAAAAGTATATTTTGCGAGTCTGCAGTTTTCTGGTCTCGGTTTTGCCCCATGATTTAAAATACCAATTGAAGGTTCCTTTGTAGAGGTGTGCATTCTACTTCCTTTCAGTGAACTAGTTACTATTATTTTGTACCAAAACAACACCGACGCGATAGTGACTGATTGACGTCATTACGAATTTATGGGAGGGGGGGGGGGGGTATAATCACAAGCTACAAGATTTGGCAAGTTGATAAAAACGTCGGCTCACATCCTCACAATGGAGATTTCTATGTGAATCGTTTTTTGTTTGTCCTATTTCAAATTGATTTGAGGTGACATTTGACATTGGTTGATTTCATCTTCTCAAATTCGCTAAAGTTGCAAAGCAATTTGAAAAAGGAAATAGACAACCAAAACTTATTTTTATTTTTTTATTAAATGTAATAAAATTTGTTAGTTTAGCTAGTTTCTGGTCTTTATTATTTCCTGTTTACTATGCTGTGAAATTTGAAGTACTTAGTAGTAAAATACATATCATTATTTATTTCTAACATTTAAAATGAAGAACACCAATACCCGAATATATCGATGTTTTTGCGATGTTCAAACATCGATGTTTTGAATACGATATATCGTAGTTATCGATGGCAGACCGTCGATGTTGATATCGAAGTCCAACATCGATGTTTTCTTTTGATGTCCCATCCCTACGCTAGCAACAATAAACATAAATTCCCCAGGTCGAGCCTACGCTCGGTCATTCCGGACCGAATAGTTCTATTTCAAGGTTATAGCTATTACGACAGAGGTTTTAAGGTGAATGACTAGCGCAAACGTCTAAGATGGATGAAGAATCTGTGTTAGACGTGCACATGTAAATATTCAGGGCACACCTAAACTTTACTAAAAGAAAATGAACCGCTTATTGTAGTCGTTGAGTCGCTGAGTTTCTTTTGCGAGACAAATCGATGTGGAGGCTTTTACAAATAACTACCTAGTTATTAAGGGTCTAGGGTATAGCGCGCGAAATTGAGAATCCAAGAAAAGACGTATTCCCGTGTTAGCGAGGAGGCGTGGCCGCCTGTTCCTTTTCTTCAGTGTGTGTGTCTAAAATGAGGGGAGGTAAGTCCAAAAATCCAAAGGTAAGGTCAAAAGGTCCAAAGGTCACCATAAACATGAACTTCGCATTTCCAAGCTCCTGATGTTACCTTTAAACTTGCAGTAATGACTCAAAGAGCAAATTGAAGAAGAAAGCTTGCGCTTGTGCAACTATTTAGCCTTTTTTCCATATCGTGTTTGGTTGTTAAATTACAGGCATTTATAGGAGGTATGATTTTGCATTGCGAGTTTTTTTGCACATTAAAAAAGTTTTTTGAGAAAATCGAAAATAGTTGTCATTCATTAAGGTCTAAAATAGAGTGAGTTATGCGAGAAATTGTAAGTCCGTTTTTTAACATAGTAAATACGTATGCATAAATGTGTGTATCCACGCCCCTTGAAGATTTTTTGATGTTTATGTCTCTACCACGAAAATGTATGTTAAACATATCTGTTATTTATTTTATCTGCCTCGGCTACATGCCTGTCGCATTTTCCTACCACCATAATCTCAGTAAGAGGTGAACGAATTTTGATGAACTTTTGGCAGCAACATGCTAGTAGGTAATTTGTGTAAGAAAGGGTGATTAAGGATGTATCTCCAAATTTTTTGTATTAATAAGTGACATCCCACTGCCTTAAAAAAAGTACATTGCTGAGATCCCATATTTATCCCCGATTTATCCGAGCATTGCCTTTGTAGACACACATAAGAAATTTTTTTTGTTACACTTGATACTCCGGCTTCAATTAATAGTTGATACCTCGTATATTACAACGGTGGAATGAGATGGAAAAAAGCATCGTTTTTGAAAAGCGTTTATTTTATTTTAGATAACCACGAATTTCTGCTTTTTTGGAAATGGGTCAAAGTATGGTAATAAAGGATGAGTTAGAGCAACGCCAATGTATTTTTGATTAATTATCATATTTACTAGGGTTGCTATATACCTCCGTTTCATACGCAGCAACGTATAGAACCCGCGCTCTCTGGTGGCCAAGCGGACGCGCCGTGGCGTCCACCAAAGACAAATCTACTGCTGTTCAGCAGCGATTTCCTTGGTTTGCCGTTACCTTCGGGTATCAGATGGCGCACCGGCAGAACCTTTCTGTCACTTGCTAATCCCTCGTTTTTGTTCGATCTTCTTGCTGGTAAGCTTCTGCCATAGCGTAGATAATGCTTCTACATCTTCGAAAATCCGCGCACCAGTGGCCGAGAAATTAGTAGACTATACAAACCTTCCAAAACCTCTTTAAACGTCTTTTTAGAGGTTCAGGATCAGCATCACAATCAAAACTTTTTGCATTTACAAAGGACTATCCTTAACCATATGAAAATTTGACACTGGTGACGTCATCCGCTTCTTCTTCTTATTCTTCTTCTTCTTCTTCTTCGGCATTTTTCCTTACGAGTTCGCAATTTTTGTTCTCTTATATTCCAATCCCCTAATCTTAGGTCTCTATCTATCATATAGTTTTCAATGTTAGTCTACCATCTTAGTGCCGTCCATTAATCATAACAGTCGTGAAATATTTCAAGTTTTTTTTGACCAGCAACGAGTTGGTGATTTTAACTAACCTCATTATTTCATAGAATGTTTCAGTGTGAATGTATGGAAATCACCGAAGGAACAAATTGACACCATTTTTTTTTAATTAATAATTTTTGCTATTTCTAAATACATGCAGCAACCTGTTTTTATTTTTGTTTGTATATCGTGTTTTACATTGCTTGTTAGGAATGGACGGCAAAAACTGGAAGGACTCATTTTACTGGTTAGTGGATATACTTATGATGATGTAGAGAAAAATATAAAAAGTAATGTAACATTTAAAGAAAGTAGATCTGTCAACTCGATATACCTCACTGAAACTACAGTATTTGAGGTAACGGAGACAGTCAGTAAATTGAAATTAAATAAGACGATAGACGATATTGTTGTTGATGTTTTTGAAAAGCATATAAAGTGCCTTGCGATTCCTGTGACTTACATTGCCAATATGGGCTTAGAGAAGGACATATTCCGCTGCGCTGCGACGCGCTGCTTGATGCTGCTTCAATGGGAATCGGCCTTAATGCTGCTCCTACAATCTGGCATAGTTTCTCCGGAAGATGCGGGGAGCTGCAAAGGAACCGACGATGGGCGTGATAAATAAACAGGTGCGCGCTACATTAGAAAGAAATGGAAACAGTCATGTTAGCGCGTCGCCCAAAATTTGTTAAATTGAAGAGGAAGGCGATTTGCAGATGTTTTTTATCCCAATTCCTGACGCTTCATTTTCCAATATTTTTACATGAAATTTTCACATGATGTTTAGAAGGAAATTGCCCAGAGTGATATCGAAGCACTTTTTCATTTTTGCTTCTGGGCTTTTCTTAAAAAAATTACAAAGTTGACGAAAGAAATAGGCAACTTCAAGCAATCATATTTCATGTTCAATCAATTTTTTTCAAAAAATGCTTCGATAGCCCCCTGCGTAATTTCCTTTTAAACTTCATGTAAACATTTCATGCAAAAATATTGAAAACTAGAGCGCCAGGAATTGGGATGAAATCACTTGAAAATGACCGTTTATGCTCTCCGTAGGAGCCGCCTTAAAAGCATCTGTGATATTGAAAATGATTACACTTTACCGTATTGTGCGGTTTGACCGGAATGACTGTTACCCCAAAATGAGAAATCACGTAAATAATAAATGTAAACGATTCCGCATAAAACCATAATGTATTTGCAAACCAAGAACAGACAAGGTAGGGTAATGAATTTCATAAAATTCAAATACGTGAGAGTATTTGACCTTCCAAAGAAATTAAAACAGAACTGTCACGTGAATTACCCAATGATAAGAGTTGCATAACGAACTTTACCATTCAGTGCTGGTAATTTGTAATGGTGGCTTCAGGTACGTGGATAACTGTTTTCTGAAGGTATATTGGGATAACTCATTTTACAGAGTAAACTATGTTTCAGAGATATACAGGGTGAGTTTTCAGTACCGGCTTGGCCGATAACTCCACTACTATACTATATACACTATAAAAGCTATAGCCACGGATATGCTCCTTGCTCAGAAAATATTTTGATTTATACAGGAAGATCCATAACTACGTGGTGATGCAAACATGCATTTTTTTAAATGAGACACCCTATATATTATTACATATTCAAATTCTATTTATGATTTCCGTTCTTCCAATATAGAGTATTGTTAAATTATACGGGGTATTTCAAAAGTTATGACCATTTCTATATCCAAATCTCTGTCAAATGATCGTAGTGTATATCAAAAAGTGACGAATCAAAAAATTTTTTGCACAGATGGATAAAAAATATCATTTAGTCTTAAAATCGACTGTAAAAAAAGCGCGCAACGCATATTCGTATACAGGGTGATGTAGAATGCAAAATCTAGGTTTCCTCTCTGTGTTTAAATATAACCCCCAATATTTTATTGTACCAAATAATTGCTTTTAATATGCTCTTCCATCTTTGTATAGCACTTGTTATGGTTGTATTCATTAGTTTCTGAGATATTTCGATGCTTCTACAAATTTCAAATCTACCTCCTACTTGTTTACTAAAATTTATTTATTCTGAGAAAATACTATCAAATTTTATTTTTGCTCAACAAACAACTAAAATACGAGGCCATAAGAGCACTTGATCAAGTCAAAACACTGGATTAATGAGATAATATAGGTCAAGTGTCCTGAGGAAACCATTTTATAGACGTCATGCATAATTATCAAGCAAGACATGTTCCAAATAAAACGATTCTTCAATCTTTCGAACTCATTAGCTTTAGAGTGCCTCCATTCTGGATATTTCTGTTTATAGTTGATATATTCCAGAGGCAAGTAGGCAATTTCTCAAAGATTCTCTTAAATACCGTCAACGGAAAAATTAATTTTTAAAGCTTGTTTTTCACACAGTACGGAATTATTGAGCTGGTTATGAAAACTGTCAATTTTTCAAAGCATATTTGATAAGTTTGCTTGATAATTATGCATCACGCCTAAAAAATTGTTTCCTCAGCATACTTGACTTTATTATCTTGATAATTCAGGGTTTTGACTTCATTAAATACTATCATGATGTTACAATTTAGTTGTTCGTTAAATAAAAAACAAATTCGGTAGTTCTTTCTCAAAATAAATAATTTTGAGTACACAAATAGAAGCTATATTTTAAATTTACCGAAAAATCTAAATATCTCTGAAACTGATGGACGTATGTACAACATGCGCTATAGAAAGATGAAAGAGCATATTATAAGCAATTCTTTGGTATAATAAAATATTGGGGGTTACATTTAGAAAGAAAAGAGAAAATCTGGATTTTGCATTCTACATCACCCTGTATACGAATATGCGTTGCGGGCTTTTTTTTCTAGCCGATTTTAAAACTAAAGGATATTTTTAATCTAAAGGTCACTATAAAAATGAATTTCGCATTTCTAAGCTCCTGACGTTACCTTTAAACTTACAGTAGTGATTCAAAAAGCAAATTGAAGAAGAAGGCTTGCGCTTCTACAGCCTTACTGTCATAGAATGTGTATATTTTTTATTACTGTTATACTTTATATGCAGTAAAATATTATTTTAAATTACAGCCTTTAATTCCTTGTTAAGTTTAGAACTTATTTCAGCATACCCGTAATCAACCATATACCTATAACACGTAGCTTCAATTAAACATTAGATTGCAAGCTTCGTTAGTGTGAAGAGGGAATCATGAGAAGGCTCTGAAATGCAGTTGTGGTGTTACATTTACAGCTTATAATTGAATTGTAATGGGCGTTTCTTGGTAATTATGAAATTATATGGCTAACAAGTTGTTAGCCTCGCGCCAACCTTGTTTTATAACATGCAGTAATTCTAGTAATTCCTCTACGAAAGTTCCTCATTAATTACGTGTGAAATATTCAGTGAAATTTTTGCCAAACGCGTAACACCAGTAATTAAAAGTAAAAGAAGAGAAATTCTTTAACGTTTTCATTCTTCGCAGTCTATTGTTAATAAAGCGGTATTTTTTGTTGTAGCAATTTAGATAAATTGATGCACAAATAGACAGCAGGCAACCATTGTTATTGCGCCTTTTAAATTGAGCTTTTACACTTATGGACACAGTGATAAACGCAGTAGAAAGATTACAACAGTAACAATTGTTAATTGTCTGGTCAGCGCAGCTCAATCTTTAGGATTATCTATTATAAAATTTCTCTTAATTTACAAAGAAATAGCAAAAGTTGCAAGCCATTGATGTTCAAATTATCAGTTAGTTCTTTCTGTTATAAAAGCATTAGGCAGAATGTGAAATATCTTTTTCTATCGTGGACATCCATAATTATAATCATTCATAGCTTGGCTTGCAACAGGATAGGCAAATAACTTAAGAGGCTAATCCGTGTTCTGTATTTTTATGTCAAAGTCATACAAGTTGGAAAAACTTTTAGAAAAAGTACTTTAATTAATCAATATCAATTTTGCTTTATAATAATTTGGAACTTGCTAATGTTTCTGATTTCCATTTGCCGCGCATGATTAGTGTAGTTGCTCTCTTCTGGATATTGTCCAGAAGCTTTAGAGACTGCTTCGGAGCTCATCCCCCATACTCTAGGTATAATCGGATTTGTGCCTTGTAGAGCAACTATAGCTGCTTTCTACAGCGGAACAAAGGTCCCCAAAAGCTTGACGGAAGTTGAAGTCTCCGAATAGAGCTCTATCATATATTAGCACAGCTAAGATCAATAAAACAGTCCCTTATCTTCATCACGAGCTTGATGTGGATGGCCTGATAAAATACCCATTTTAATGATAAAACATGATCCCAAATTCCACATACGTTGGAAAACATATAGCCGTGTTATTATTATAGCCAACTGGCGCTCTACATAATACGGCATGCGTCCTTTACAAAATCGTAACACAATATCATAAAAACTGTGAATATGTACAGCATTCTGCATATATATTTTACGATCCATATTTTTAAACGCAGGATGCAGTGGCGCCGGCCCGTAAATATCATAAAAGATGGGGAGGTATGTGAATTTCTGCGGAAATGGAAAAGTGGTCCATACTGTCCTGTTACCAGATACGAAGAAATTACCTAAAAACCAGCGCGCTAACTTTAATCTTTAACTACAACCGCTGATGTACTGGGTACACATGGCCGACTCTACACTAGGCCGGAGCCTTAGATGTGGCAACGTGGCTTAGCTGTCAAATAGTGGGCCTATAGTTTCAGAACAATTATTACATTTTATATGTATTAGAGTTCATCTGGGTTAATAAATTAAGAAAAAAATGCTTTTTAGAACTACTACTACTAATACCACTTACATCTGATGTCTGGTTCATCATAGTCAGACACTACAAAATAAAAATAAAGCAACCTGTTTCCTGCTGCCACTTCCACTTCCACTTAAATGAACACTCAATTTACTTTGTAAATTGTCACTTGAGCTAGAAAAATTCACTATTAGGTCACTGTGAAGCCATTCTTGCTGATCTTGACTCCCTTTCACTATCAAATGTTTTCATGCAGGTATGCCCAGATGCATGCCCTCGTTGGCTTGCCCAGATGAGTTCTATTTACTGTATTTTTTTGTGATATTTGGGAGGTCCAGAAAACATTGTAGGTACCACATTGTGCTCTAAAATAGGTCTTATCCTTTGAAATGTTTGTAAAGTATTGTCTCTATTCTTACAAATATAACCAGCCCATACGAGGAATACCGTTCACCCACTTCTGTTTATGTCCCTTATTGGAAGCACAATTGCTAATGAACACTCAATTTACTTTGTAAATTTTAACTTGAGCTAGAAAAATTCACTATTAGGTCACTTTGAAGCCATTCTTGCTGATCTTGATTCCCTTTTCAATATCAAATCTTTTCGTAGGTATGCCCAGATGCATGCCCAGATGAGTTCTATTAACTGTATTTTTCTGTGATATTTGGGAGGTCCAGAAAACATTTCAGGTACCACATTGTGCTTTAAAATAGGTCTTATCCTTTGAAATGTTTGTAAAGTATTGTCTTTATTCTTATAAATATAACCAGCCCATACGAGGAATACTGTTCACTTGTGCTGTTCACCCACCTCTGTTTATGTCCTTTACTGGAAGCACAATTGCTAGTACAACCTGGTACTACACACTTTGCAGGCATCTGTTTATCTTTATAGTTTCGTTTGTGCAGGTAATTGATTAGAAACACATTAAAAATCACCTTCCAATCTTATTTTTCACTCTGGAAGAATACACTAATGCCATGACTAATGACTTAACAATAAACAAAATGACGGCCCGCAGATTCAGTGTTGCCATATTTCATGCTCCGGCCTAGTGAGTACAGTCGGCCATGACCTAACCCTCGAAGATGGTATATACTTAAAGGCCGCTATTTGAAAGAAAAGTTGTGGGTGAGTTTGAGGCGTTGAACTACAAAAAAAGTTTCGGAAGCATGGTATGATAGGTTATTCAGTACCCTTGAAAGGCCCACTTAGTTTCCTTTTTCCTCGTTTCTCCTACGAAAATATTACGCATCAAACATATTGTTACTTTACTTATCTTATGCTTATGACCGTGTTTATGAATTTGCGAAAAAATAGGTTTGTGTATAAAACCAAAGGTACTACAAGATTTTGAATGAAATAAGGACTTAATTTGTGATGGAAAACCACTCAAGTTTTCATTTGAACTTTTTTCTTGTACGAGAATATCACCTGTCCAGAAAATTTTGGGTGCATATAGCAGAAAGCTGTATATTTACTCAATATTTAGAGAAAGTTAAGCTTTTCGTCTTTATCAGTTTGATTTTTGGAAAAATCAGAGCACTTTACCTACAATTTTGAATCTCACGGGTAAGAAAATCCGTAATCACATTAATACAACATCTGGACAATCTGGCTTAATACTACATCACTGTATCAAGGATTGTAATGCCATATTTCTCAAAAGCGTTTGACTTCGTTAAACAAGAAAGATATAGCTCTAAGCAAATTAGAATATCATCTGAAATCACTTTGCGTTTCTTCAAGTCTTACGCCACCGGCAAGAAACAGAGTTAGAATTGTAAAAACTATTTTTGACTATAGAAATGTTCCTTGTGGTGTACCCAGTGTTCGGTTTTAGGCCCTCGTCTGTATTTTTAATGTACACCTTTCATCAACAGAAGTGCGTCCGATACTGTGCCGATGATATTAAGTTGTCTTTTTATTTTGGCTCGTTCTGTATCAGTTAAGTCTCATATAAAGTAAGCTTAAGATCTAGTAAAGATTAGTAGTCACTACAAACGACATGCTGAAAGTAAGTCCATCGAAATCAATAGCTATGTTAGGGTGTCCCAAAGAATGTTATATGCATATTAATAAAAGAGTTTTCCTTACTTTGAATAAAGTTAATTTACCTAAACTCATGCATGCTTAAGATTTACTGACGATACAACCCGTATTGCAGCTTCTCAGGAAAAACTAGTAGCTCTATTAAACATCTTAGAACAACATAGTGCAGCGTATGGTCTTTGTATTAACTACAATAAGACCAAGGTTATGATCGTAGATAGTGAGCATGATAATCATCGAGAAATAAAGTCAATAGGCCGTTGTGAAGTAGTTCAAAGTTTTGTGTACCTCGGTTCTTTGATCGACAATTCGGGTAGCTGTGAAAATGAGATTCGACGGCGCATTCAACAGGCACGTGTGGCCATAACATCACTAAAGCTACAAAAATGTCGCTGGTTCAGTCTCTTGTATTCTCCATATTTTTGTATGCCTCGGAAACTTGGACTGTTAAAAAGGCAGATCGAGCTCGTATAGATGCTTTTGAAATATGGACATGGAGGAGAATGCTGAGAGTTCCTTATACCGCCCATCGAACTAACGTTTCCATACTGGATGAGCTCGGTAATCCAAAGAGACTATCCTCCATTGTGTCGACGAGAATGCTTACATTCTTCGGACATATGTACACAGAAGCCATAATATGGAGAAACTTGTAGTTCGGGGTCATGCCCCGAGTGAGCGGCGCCGTGGCCGTTCCCCTACACGCTGGGTGGATACGACGAAACAGTTGCTGGATATGAGTATCAAGAGCGCCACTAAACTGACAGTAAATCGCGAATGATGGCGAGCTACAGTGCTCAAAACTATTGATAATATTCGTGTCGGCAATACTCTAGCTCCGACTTAATGCATCTTACGAGTTCACAACATTTCTGTTAAGACACTGCGACCATGACGATGATGATGCATGCGAAAAATTTAGACTGAGATTTAGACTAAATAATAATCAAAAATGATTCATCTGCAACGGAAAAATCTATAATACAAATCTCTAGATTTTATAATCTGTTTTGTTTAATTTTATGACTTTATTTATACTATCCGTCCCTAATTCTGCTGCTAAACATAGGCTACAAAAGATCCAGAACAGTTGTGGTGTATGGACTTCACTGTCAGCCCTGAAGTAATAATTAATCGAATCATCGAATCATCTGGAATTTTCTGGACTGACAGATCGGCATTATCGAATGTCACCTGAATGTCTCGAATCTTCTATATGGTTCGAGGAAGTATATAAGGCGCCACGAGTAGCGTGGCGGTAGTTCAGTTCAGTTGAGTTGAGTTCCAGTTGAGATAAGGTTAAGAGATATTGTATTGAGTTGTGAAGTAAAACGGTGAAAGTTACGTCCAGTTTGATTCTTTGGTGAAGAAAAGGAGGCCGTCGTGACAATATATAATATTTCATAAGGCGATAGTTAAGACCTTAATGAATGACAACTATTTTCGATTTTCTCAAAAAAAATTTTTAATGTGCAAAAAAACTCGCAATGCAAAATCGTACATTCTATAAATGCCTGTAATTTAACAACCAAACACGATATCAAAAAAAGACTAAATAGTTGCACAAGCGCAAGCTCTCTTCTTCAATTCATTTTTATGGTGACCTTTGGACCTTACCTTTGGAACTTTTGACCTTACATTGGATTTTTGGACTTATCTTCCCTCATCATAGACACACACAGTGGAGAAAGGGAACGGGCGGCCACGCCTCCTCGCTAACACGGGAATACGTCTTTTCTTGGATTCTCAATTTCGCGCGCTATACCCTAGACCCTTAATAATGTAGAATGGATATACTGGCCAGATTTCCAGCACATTACATTGATCAGTAACTTACTACTCACTATTTTCGAAGCATATTTTTCGAATTTTTCACAACTTTTATGAAGGCACACGTATACTTCTTGATTAAGCTTCTTTTGCGGAGAGCATACCAGTATATCGCCGATAAGGTGCTTATTTATTGTAATACGATTTTGTGATGACTAATATTGAACCAGTGTTTATGGAACGGATCATACATAACATCTTGCTGATAACAATCCACCGTGGCGACATTTGTTTGCGTTTATGAAGAACGATCCCAGTTGACCGTCAGTTGGGTTTCTTAGTGCTAGTAATCATGACTTGTGAGTCGCAGTGCTTTTACTTTATCCATACTAATTTTTTATGGATCTAGTAGGATCGTTATGTAAGTACTCTAAGGCCCAATTTCACAATCGTTAGTTAACTAGTGGTCAAAAGAAAACTAGTAGTTAGCGAAAATAATCCATTTCATAATCGATGGTATACGTCAAAAGCTGTGGTCAACCAGTAGTTATGTTACCCCAAGGATGCGGTATGGGTTATTTTGACGTTTATTGTGGTCAATCGATGACAGCTTTGGAGGTTATAAAAACATGGATTTTGATACTGACGTCTCAGACGTCGATGGATTTTGATTATACTCTGTAATGACATAAATCAAAAATATGAAAAGGTTAGGTTTCTTTGTCAAAAGACCTTTACGGAAACACTGATCTGGATCCGGATAGATCAGTTATACGTCAAACAGCTGTTGAGGGCTGTTCCAAATTACGTTACTATCACCGTCCCAGAACTGTTTTCATCATCCTCCGCCCATTTTGTGTGTTTTTAGAACTGTAAAATGGGCGGGGCATGATGAAATCAGTTCTGGGACGGTGATAGAACCGTAATTTGGAACAGCCCTCAACAGCTGTTTGACGTATAACTGATCTATCCGGATCCAGATCAGTGTTTCCGTAAAGGCTTAAAGTGTTAGCTTTTATTCACGGAACACCATTATGGCAGCGCTCTGAGATCAATCCATGGTGCCAACTTAAAACTAAATAAGTTCAACCATTGGTTTTCTTTGTGAAACAGAGCTCTCCGATAACTACTGGTTAACTTCCATCTGTCCGTTAAGCGACTTACCAGAGGTTACCAATGATTGTGAAATTGGGCCTAAGAGCAACCCCTGTTATTTATTTGTTTCCATCCTTCTATCAATATCACCAGACGATGTTGAAGGTTTACGTAATTGAGATTGACGAATTTGGCACATAGTACCGCCAACACCAAACAGTTTCTTCATTCTTTTTAATCTTGATCTCTTCAAGTTTTCTTTTTTTGTTTATTTTATTCCTCAACTTTCATTGAAGTGTTTAAATTCCGAACATAATCAGTTCCATCCCCACCATCGCCTTTTGTAATTTGGTAGGTGATTTTTTAGCATCTTAATCACGTTGAGGAGATGGTATTTACTTAAAGAAAGACTCCTTACATCTATAATGTTTGTTTTAATATTGTTGAGGCTAGTCCATATTATTCTAGGATTATCCATACCAGGTGATTTTTCTAGTATATACAGCATTGGATGGTTCATCCGCCTTTAGGGACAATTTCTCACCCCAAGGACAAGAAGATGTCTTGACTCTTGTCAACTCGTCCACCCAAAGCCGTTGGTTGAGAAGAGGTTACTGCTTATACCGACAGTAGTTCGGTTCCTTTTAGTCGCCATTTACGACACGCAGGATATACGATGGGAGATATTCTAACCCGCCCCCACACGGGAAATTCTGGATGATAGTCTTTTTGAGATCATTATATTTATTTATACCTGTTTCCAGTTGTTTACTAGGTCAAAGAACTATAATGCAGACGTCTTCTGCTTCTAACAAGCAACGTATGACTACCTAGCGATGTTAGTATCCATAAGATCGTCGTTGTTAAAATAAAATGTTTAAAAAAACATCTATCGAATTTCTGTAGGTTTGACATAAAGGGGCAGCACGGTACGAGTGTTTATATATTTTCTGTTACACAAACTGTTTCTAACAAATTATAAGATCTGCTGAATTACAATTCTACATATGCCACACAGCCATGTTATAAAACTTTATTTCTGAGATATGATAGCTATCGGAGGCAGCAAGAGAGGAACGAATATGTTGTCATTCTCAAACAGTCGTATTCACATAGTGATATTGTTTCCTTTTAGTTCCATTTTCTCTCGAACTCCTTCACCACTGTTGTCTTTGATTGCAGATGAGGACTCTGAGCCGTACTACGACAATATCGACCTACGTTACCAGTGTGATAACTACGACACCTTTGATGATTCAGAGAGTGACTCCGACATTTATGAAGATCATGCTGTAAGTAGGAACAATAATAGGTCTCATTATACAGGGTGGGGCATATTAATCAAGTGTTTTTGAATTGATCATAAAATTATTAGTTTTCACTCTAAAAAAAATTATTTGTAGTAGAACATAGCTCATGGTAAACCATTTTTTATCATCTAAGTGCAAAAATTACATCTGGCATATGATGCAGCCGTTCACGAAAATTGCACTGCACTGTTGATTTTTGAGAGACTCCATGGCGAATCGCTTCCTTCATCTGCATCTAAAAAATCACAAATTGATAAGTCGGGAGACCGAGGAGGTCATGAAATGCCACCAAACCTCGAAATTGAACGATTTGGAAACAGGTGGCGAAGAACAGCCATGGATGCTCTGGCGGTGTGTGACGTGGCCCCACCTTGCTGGAACCACAAATCTCTGATATCCACACCTCTTCTTTGCAATTCAGGTATGAAAAAGGTATTCACCATATGAATGTAACGTTCAGTTGTTACTGTAGCGGTGACCCCATTTTCTCCAAAAAAATATTGCCAATGATGCCACGCCATATGCCACGCGTTGTTCTAGCGTCTACCGCTCCATGATGGCAAGTGGCAAGTAAGAAAGTGAAATGGTTTGAGTCAAGGAATGGATTGTAATAAACCGCGCGCTCCTCCTTTTCTAATATATGAGTACTGCTCAAACCAAAAACACTTGGTTTTTATGCCCCACCCTTTATTATGTTCAAATTTCCGTTTATTACATTATTATTTTCAATACGTTCAAACAGATATAGACACTTTAACCACAGTCAATTGGAAAATTGAGTCAAGTAAATGTCAAAATACCTATGTGCCCATAAAATGGGAAGATTTTTATGGTTTTGAACTTCTCAGCCTCACCTCTTCCTAAAGTGGCAAGAAACCTAAAAACATGCAACATAACAATATATTACCTTCAAAAATTTTTTAGAAAGCTGAAATTGACGATGAACCTAGGTCACTAGGAGCCCGAGAAACCTCGAGAAACCCAGCTTTACGCATTTGAGCTAAAATTAGTTGTGGGAGCTCGCTAACCTTCTTTGTGCGTGGCATTCAAGTAGATTCTTCATGTTTGAATATTCTTATTAGTCGTTATTATGTATATTATTATCTGATGATTTTATCAGAATAGCTGCATCTCGGGAATTTGTGTAATTGTGTAATTGTATCAAATATTATATATACATGTCGCACGGGTACGTCTGATACGAGCAGTGAGCGGCGGAACGATAGAGGATAGCTCAGAGGAGCAGATTCCGTTGGAATATAGGTAGAAGAGTGAGAGGTCACCAACAACACGCCGGTGAGAAAGTGACTGAAGGTGGCGCGTTAAGGCCGCATCGCCAACTAATCGAATTGCTCTTCTCTGGACGGCATCTAGTATAGACAGGGTAGTAGGGGCAGCAGCTCCCCAGACATGAGAGCAATACTCCAGGCAAGGTCTTATCTGGGCATTATATAGCATGAGGAGGTTACATGGTGAGAAATACCTTCTGGCTCTAAATAGGTACCCAAGCTTTTTACCAGCAGCTGTTGCAATTGACGCGACGTGATCGTGCCAGATCAGATTTTCTATAATGTTGGCTCCTAACAGCTTGAATGAGTGACCCCTTGGCAGAGCCCGGTTGTTCATTGGAACCTGGTGTTGGCTTGGGTACTTCTTGTTTGATAGCGTACAATACTGGGTCTTGGAAGCATTAAATATAACCATATTCGTAAGCCCCCAAGCGGTAATGGTATCGAGCTCGACCACAGAGTTCGGTCTATTGCTCATGATGCCTACATGCAGCGTACTATCGTCCACAAAACTGTGGATTTGGTTTGTAGTGCTAGAGAGTAGATCATTAATGTGAAGCAGAAACAATGTAGGAGCCAATACCGATCCCTGCGGAACCCCGGCTTTGATGCTATGAAAAGAAGAGGAAAAGCCGTCTACCACGACAGATATTTTCCGACCTGAGAGGAAGTCAGCGAGCCAACCGCAAAGCTTAACAGGGAGCCCATAAGACGGGAGTTTGTTTAGGAGAGCTGCAAGCCACAATTGATCGAATGCCTTTGAAATATCGAGAGCAACGACGTGAGCCTCGCCAAATGACTGGATGAGTTTGCTCCACACATGTGTGACGTAAGCCTGGAGATCTCCAGTTGATCTTTGGTGTCGGAATTCATATTTTCTGTCGTTGATTAAGTGATGGAGCTCTAGGTATTTAATGAGCTCTTGGTTGACGTATTTCTCCATCACTTTACTGATTACAGAAAGCAGAGCTGTAGGTCTGTAGTTGGTCGGATCAGTTTTGGAACCCTTTTTTGGCACCGGCTGGATGCAAGCTGTTTTCCAGTCTTTTGGGAAAATGCCGGAATCGAAAGAGGCGGGTAAATATGGGAGCGAGCTCCGGTGCGCACTTCTTCACAACAATGGAGGGGATCATATCTGGCCCATTCTCCTTATTAATGTCAAGTGACTGCAGCACCTTCCGAACTATTTTTGTTCTGAACGTTATTTCGCTCATGGCTTGGGGTACTCTCGGTATGGATGGTAACTGGGCACTGGATGGGACTTTTACAGTGGAGTTTGCTGCAAATGTCTTGGCAAATATTTCAGCCTTGTCCTTGGAAGCAGTTGTTACTGTTCCATCCGCACATGTGATCGGTGGGAAGCTACTCCTCAAGAAGTTACCCTCTATTTGTTTGACCAGAGTCCAGAAGGAGCGGCTGCCATTGGGGTATGACATAACCTTTTTTTTTATTTTGGCATCGCATGGGCTTTTTGCATGTCGGATGGTTTCATTGTATCTGTTCCTGGACTCAATATCAGCCTGTCTGTTTTCGACGGTGGGGTTCTGTAAGTTCGGTGGGCCAGAACTATTTGCAGACGAGCTGTGTCACAGGACTTGTTGAAACAGCCGTTGGAATCTGGTTTGTATGATTTGGTTGTATGCGGGATGTATGCTTCCATGCCGACATGAATAACCTCTGTGATTTCCGAGCAGACAGCTGATACATCATGTTTTGCAAAGCAAACGTCGCTCCAGGGAAAACTGAAAAAAAAGTCTCTCAGACCATCCCAGTCAGCATGGCCGTAGTGCCAGATTTTGCAGCTTGGGCGGATTTCCGAGGACATATCTGTCGCAGAGGGGAACGTAACTTCAACTTCACATTCCATATAATTTCAGCAACTTTTCCTTTACTGCAGGTAATAAGTAGCCAAAATATCGAAGACCGTCCCTTGCCAGAGCCTCCTCCTCAGGGACCAAATCAGTTCGAAAAGTTTGCGAAGAATATCCGAACATTTAAGAAGAATATTTCGAAGGATATCGGCAAGTCACTGAGGCGGATTTCTCAAAGAGTATCTCAGAAGTACACTGAAGAAGAGCTTCAAAAGGGTAAGCATTTAGTTCGCTGGTAAAATAGTTTTATAACTAAGAATAAGGTTAAATTATCCGATTAGGTACAACTGTCAGAAGCGATCCCGAAAATCGTAAAAATCAATGAAAAACATTAAAAGTGATTATTATGATTACCCTTGTAATGTTATTTAACATTTACTCTGAATTTGTGATGAGACAGGTATCGGAAAACTGGAATGGCGGTATAACTATGCGGAAGCAAAATATCTAACTTAATATTTGCTGACGATACAACCCTTATTGCTGCTTCTCAGGAAGGACTAGTAGCTCTACTGAACGTTTTAGAACAACACAGTGCAGCATATGGTCTTGGTATTAACTACAACAAGACCAAGGTTATTATCGCAGATGGAGAGCATGACGATCATCGAGAGATAAAGTCAATAGGACGTAGCTGTGAAAATGAAATTCGACGGCGCATTCAACAGGCGCGTGTGGCCATGACAAAGCTTACTGAAATATGGCGTGACCATAACATCACTAAATCTACCAAAATGTCACTAGTTCAGTCTCTTGTGTTCTCCATATTTTTGTATGCCTCGGAAACTTGGACTGTTAAAAAAGGCAGATCGAGCTTGCATAGATGCTTTTGAAATGTGGACGTGGAGGAGAATGCTGAGAATTCCTTATACCGCCCATCGAACTAATGTTTCCATATTGGATGAGCTCGGTAATCCAAAGAGACTATCCTCCATTGTGTCGATGATAATGCTCACATTCTTCGGACATATTCACAGAAGCGATAATATGGAGAAACTTGTAGTTCAGGGTCACGCCTCGAGTGGGCGGCGCCGTGGCCGTTCCCCTACACGCTGGGTGGATACGACGAAAGAGTTGCTAGATATGAGTATCACGAGTGCCACTGAACTGACAGTAAATCGCGAACGATGGCGAGATACAGTTCTCAAAACTATTGATAATATTCGTGTCGGCAATACTCTAGCTCCGACTTGATGCATTTTACGAGCTCACAACATGTCTGTTAAGACATTGTGACTATGATGATGATGATTACTCTTTGCACTATATATCAATCTCTAGGAAAACTGACTGTGTGTCGGTTATCTGGGTGGCATTTAGTTTCGTCTCAATGTTGAGCAACTTCATCCTGTCACAAACGATTTCGACACCCTTATTAGGTATTAAATACTCCGGCGGTGGGAATTCATTTCCTTCACAGTCTGAGGTTCTGCAATCTTGAGGTTGTAGGGATATGATGCATATGCTTGATTAGTGAGGTATAATAATGTCTTTCATACAACTAATTTTGTGCTCTTAAATAGCTCAGCTCGTGGAAAGGGGACGGCATGAATTATCATCAAGCTCTGCTTAATGGGCCAATTACACTTGATTACTGCTAAACGGACATTCATAATGTACAAGAACCCTCTGTATGGGGCTATTTTAAACTGCGTGTGTGTTGCCTTTGTCTGGAAATTCTCAGAACCATGACTGTATTACTGTGGACGTTAGGAACATTCCATCAGTTTGTTAATGTTTACCTTGTTATGGCCTTACAAGCGTTTATCTGCTGTGTACAATCATGCTAATGTTATTGTTGGGAAATCTTCAGGTTAATTACTTGCTGTTGACTGAATAGACATGTTCCGTTAAAAGTGAATGATGGGAAATGTGATTTTGGGTAGTAATGTACTAGTAAGCTGTAACTGTCATTGAAATTATACGCTACTGCTTTCTTGGTATGGTAGCCTCTACGGTAACTAGTCCAAAATGAAGTCAAGTTGATTGACTCAGTACTTCCCATACATTACGCGGATACCAGTTTATTATTTTCCCATAGCATGAAGCTTTAATCTAAGATCCCTTGCAACCAAATAATCGCCAGCTCCCCCCCCCCCTAAAATTGTTTTATGCCGCTAGGTCTTTCCTTCACAGGTCAATGGACGGCCTATATTATCGATAGTACAAACTTCTCAGTTTTACAACCCACCAACCCCCAACCACCTCACTTTCACCCCAACCCAAAAAACTGGTAGGAAATGATCAGGAACCCCTAAAACATCTAACAACCGATATGAGTTGTTAGATGTTCTTTGATTATTGCTACGCTGCCACTGACAAGATTTTTAACAAACATACGAGTTTTCCATTCACACCGCGGTAACAATATACTGTGTCAAAATTTCATTAGAATCAATTTAACAGTGTCCACGTTACAAAATACAAAACGATTTAAACCGATAAATTCTCGTATAGTATACAGAAAATTCTAAGTCCCTTAGTTTCCATGATAGGCTAGGCAATGTTCGGATGGACCTAAAAAGGTGATTTGTGTCGCTAGATCTTCCTTCACAGGTTAGCGGACAGCCTATTATGAGTACAAGAAATTTTTTAATTTTTCAACCCCCAACCCCCCAACCACCCGAATTTCCCCCCCCCCCCACTCAAAAAAACTCAGTAAATAATCAGGAACCTCTAAAGCACTTAAAAACGAAGTTTTAGCTGTTTTTATATTTTTAGTTTTTTTATTGTTTCTGCGCCGCCACTGGCACGATTTATAAAAACCATACGCATTTTCCATCCTCGCCACGGTAGTAATACTGAGTCAAAATTTCATTAAAATCAATTGAACAGTTTCGTCGTTACATAATATAGAACGATGTAGAGCAATACTCGTATGTATACATCGGAAAAAATTCTAAGTCCTTTAGTTTCTGTAATAAGTATTAGGCAATGTTCGGATAGACCTAAAAAAGTTATTTATGTCGCTAGGTCTTCCTTCACAGGTCAGTGGGTAGTCTATTATGAATACAACAAATTTTTCAATTTTACAACCCCCCAGCCCCCAACCACCCCAATTTCACCCCCACCCAAAAAAAAGTAGAAAATGATACGCCTAAAAACGAAGTTTCAGCAATATTTAATTTTTTTTGTTTTTTGCTAGTTCGCCGCCTGTGCACCGATTTTCAAGATTATAGGAACATTACCTACTACGACCCCACAGCATACCGCTGCTCAAATTTCATCACAATCCATGCAGCGGTTACTGAGATCACGAGGGTAGAAAAACGCGACAGACAGACAGACAGACCGACAGACAGACCGACAGACCGACAGACCGACAGACCGACAGACCGACAGACCGACAGACCGACAGACCGACAGACCGACAGACCGACAGACCGACAGACCGACAGACCGTCAGACCGACAGACCGACGGAAATGAGTGACGTGATTTTCGTTATGTAGACATCATAAAACGCTCAAAAAGCGTATTATCTCAAAATCGAAAATTTTCGCGATCACAATACTCCCCTCACCTATCGGTGTGGGAAGTAAAAACAAGAAGAATTAGTTTTTAAAATTCCCAGCTAGTGCAGTGAACTCGAAGACTTTTTTGATAATATATGATATTTTTACCATATAACCAATGGTATGTTGAACTATTATAATGTACAGGGTGAGCTTTTAGTAACCGATCGGTCCATAACTCTACTACTGTAGAAGATAGGGAAAACGTTATATACAAAAGTTGTAGGCAAAGATGTGCTGCTTGCTCAAAAAATATTTTGATTTCTATAGGGTGATTCACAAGTATACGTGGAGATGCAAACATTCATTTTTAAATAAAACGCCCTCTTTATTATCCCACACTTATATTCTACAGTGGTCCTCTCTAACGTAAAAGATGTACGTAATGTATATCAGAAATTAATGGCTCAAAAAATATGTTTGTTACATCGCTAGATACAAAAATCTTCTCTAATAGTAGAAGATCCGAATATAAGACGACCTTCACCGAACTGGTTAATGGATGAAAACCATTTTATATTAAATTTAATATGTTAAAAAACATATCGCGAGGGGGTTGGCTGAAAAATTTCAGTCCAGGATATGATCAATTGAATATTGAAAATTTAATTTTTTTTTAACATTTCGCTGGTTTGGTTAATAGACAAATCACATACCAATCGAAAGTATGAAGCCCATAGAATATGCAAATCTTAGGTTGGCTACGTTTTTTCCGTCTCAACTATAGGGTAGGCAGGTATAAACAGGTACATCAATAATATTAATTTGCACCGGTGTGGTTAATGCATGAAACTTATATCAAAATAAAGATAATTTTATTGCAAGCACGTCGATATAGGGTTGTCTGCAAAAAGTCAGTCTGGAATTCCGGTTGTCGAATTTTAAAGATGAAAATATTGCTGCCAGTGAATACGTGCGCCAGAGAGGTCTGAGCGAACTATCCCGTGTATTAACATTGAATGAAAGAGAGTGCGCATGTCATGTGTCCGTGAAATTGAAGAGGATAGCGATACACTCGTACAAAAATCAATTTCTCTATTGAAGAACAAATAGAAATGATTTGGATACTACCAGAATCTTTGAGAAATTTCCTACTTGCCTCTAGAATATATCAACAGCGATACCCAGAACGGAGGCACCTTAAAGCTGATGCATTTGAAAGACTCAAGAATCGTTTCATTCGTACTGGGTCTGTCATTCGAATTTGTTGGGCCTGTCAATATTTCAAAGCCTACCTGATAAATGTGCTTGACAATTACGCATAACATCTATAAAATCAATACCATTATGACCATTAGGATCTTATATTTTAGTTGCTCATGAAATAAAAATAAAATTCCATAGTACTTTCTTGAAATCAATAAATTTCAGTACACAAATAGAAGGTATTTTAAATTTGCAGAAAAATCAAAACCAGAGGATATTTTTTATATTAGCATGTCCTTTTACGACACGCAGGATATACGATGGGAGATATTCTAACCCGCCCCCACACGAGTTACTGAGTACTTAGTGATATAATTATGAAGAATACAATATGAGCAATAATTTTTTTGAGGGTATTCACCTGAACCTCATTTCCTACATATCAATAAAGCGTGTTAGTCTCAAATCAACTTCAGATTCGGCCGATGATCAGTCAAGTAACAGCATTACATCTAAATTGCTTTCAATTACAAGAGACAAACGTCTGTTGCCATAGAAATTAACGAAATCTTTTCAAATGACTTTCAGCGACAGAATGCCATTCTGTGAATGTCACGCATGGTCAGTTCGGCTTTGTTTCTCTCTTATTGTCTGGTGGCAATCTAGGACGTGTTTCACTATCCTCGATTATAATTCTTACTTTTACTCATTTTCGTTCATAGTCACTCCTTGCGGATATTTAGTGAGATCATACTTTCGATCACGATAAAAATTTCAACTGATATAACAAATGCAATTACCAAAGTTATATATATACAGGGTGATTCACGGTTGATGGTAGGTTAGACGTTTCTGGAAAACTAGCCATAGGATTGATCTGAAAACTTGGCAACCTAGGTTTTTGCACCTGCTCATGGTGACTCTACACTAGGCCGGAGCCTTAGATGTGGCAATGTGGCTTAGCTGTCAAATAGTGGTCCGGTTACCGTAAATTGTTTTATAATTTCAGAATAATAATTATTACATTTTATATGTATTAAGAGTTCATCTCGGTTGATAAATTAAGAAAAATACTTTTTAGAACTACTACTACTAATACCACTTACATCTGATGTCTGGTTCATCGTAGTCAAACACTACAAAATAAAAATAAATGCAACCTGTTTCCTGCTGCCACTTCCACTTCCACTTAAATGAATACTCAATTTACTTTGTAGATTTTCACTTGAGCTAGAAAAATTCACTATTAGGTCACTTTGAACTTTGAAGCCATTCTTGCTGGTCTTGATTCCCTTTCACTATTAAATCTTTTCATAGGTGTGCCCAGATGTGTTCTGTTAGAACTGTATTTTTCTGTGATATTTCGGAGGTCCAGAAGAGGGTACCACATTGTGCTTTAAAATAGGTCTTATCCTTGGAAATGTTTGTAAATTATTGTCTTTATTCTTGTAAATATAACCAGCCCTTATGAGGAATATCTTTCACCCACTTCTGTTTATGTCCTTTATTGGAAGCATAATTGCTAGTGCAACCTGGTACTACACACTTTGCAGGCATCTTTTTATCTTTATAGTTTCGTTTGTGCAGGTAAATAATTAGAAACACATTAAAAATCACCATGCAATATTTTTTTTACTCTGAAAGGTTATGTTTGGTATGTCCTTTATTGGAAGCACAATTGCTAGTGCAACCTGGTACTACACACTTTGCAGGCATATTTTTATCTTTATAGTTTCGTTTGTGCAGGTAAATAATTAGAAACACATTAAAAATCACCTTGCAATATTCTTTTTACTCTGAAAGGTTATGTTTGGTATGTCCTTCATTGGAAGCACAATTGCTAGTGCAACCTGGTACTACACACTTTGCAGGCATCTTTTTATCTTTATAGTTTCGTTTGTGCAGGTAAATAATTAGAAACACATTAAACATCACCTTCCAATCTTATTTTTTACTCTGGAAGAACTACACTAATGACAAAAGCTTGGCCGACTATTCAGTGTTGCCATATTTCAATGCTCCGGCCTAGTGAATAGAGTCGGCCATGACGTGCTCTATCGATGTAAAATATTTTCATCCCTGCGACGATGCCGCTTCTTCGGAAAAGTAGCATCACCTTTGATATTTTAAATAGAACGTCTTGTATATTGTTTAATTTTCAGATCCGCCATTGCTTTGTGATTATTTTTGTATGATATGTTCCTATACCTATCTGTAGTGCTTTTTGAGAAAATCATTTTATTATTTTCTTTATTTTTCGATCTAAACATAGCTCCAATTAAATTTTTATTACTACCGGCAGAAAGTTGAAATTTTGAAAGTAGTTTAGAGAGCTACTGCTTATTAGTTATCACTGTAGAAATTTACTCTATAGTATACAGGGTCGGTCAAAATAATTTATTTTACCGCCAGATAAAAAAACTGTGAAAAGTGCATTTCTTTAAATGGAACACCCTGTATTTTATCACATATTCTAAAAGAAAATTAAAATCTCCTTCTAATGATATCTCATTTTCCTACACTAAAATAGTGCGGTTTCTGAAGTAGAAGCAAGTTTCCGTAATATTTGGATTATTTTGACATATTTGCCATAGGTGGCCACGAAACGCCATAATGGTATACTACTGACATTTAATAGATACGTTCAGTTGATTAATAGTAAAAACTCTAAGACAAAACCCTAAAAACTATTACCCTTATGGCACTCTAGGGTTTCAAAAACTGTCATTTGGTTTTGGTTAGCTTGTTGAATCTGCAATCATTCGATAGATACGATATTGAATAAAAACAATTTAGTTGCCCCAACTTCAGAGACTTCTCAGGAGAGGAAAGGGTTTTCCATAAAGAAACATATGAAAGATTATTATGTTTATTTCTGTTATATGATATTCTATTTGTGATCAGGTAGCTACTATTACTATGTCATTTTCAGTTCAGTCACCACCGGTACGACCGCCTAGAGTGGAACAACCGGCTGCTGTTAGTAATGTAATAATCGGACAGGAAAGGCGAGAAGCAGAAGAAGGACCCATATACGAAAATGCTCAGACTCATCCAGGTTTATTTAACTTGATACGAAGGAGCATGTCGTTGTCTCAGGAATCTGCCATGAACCTGACTAGCAAAATAGGCACTAACAAAACAACGGTAATTACCTTAGCAAACACAGAAGTTACATTAACGAGGACATAATATTAGCATACAAAACTATATCACAGATATCTATTAGATACATTGTAGGCTATATACTCGACGCTAAGCTCTATCAATCTCTATAAATTCGAGAGTCGCGTTTTGGGAAAGAATAACAAAAGCTCTGAAGAATAAAAATAAGAACGTAAATATGACATCAAGTCCGACCTTAACCTTGTAATTTGACCCTGATATTAGCATCCATATCAACGTTAATTTTATTAATTCTGAATAGGTTTTTTTTATTGTCAGTCCCCGCAAAGGCTGAAAGCCTATGGCGCTGTAGAAGCACTGCGAGAGGATAAGTGTCGGTTCATGTTAGATTTGAAACGCTGCAGGTTGTAGCCGTCGGGAAACAAATTCCCCGGCAGTTGATTCCACAGCGCCGAAGTTCTCCAAAAGAAGGAATGCTGGAGGAGACTGGTTCGGGGAGTAGAGACCTCGACCTGGTAAGGATGAGCTCGCAGAGCTTCTCTACTGTTCCTGGTTCGGACGGCCTTTGGTGTTATTATCTGGGAGAGCTCACTCGAACATCTTTCGTGATAGAATCTGTAAAACAGGGATAGGCCAGCCACCCTCCTTCGATGTCCCAGGTTGTGGAGGTCCTTTTTGAGGTTAGGCGTATCGATTAGTCTAATTGCTCTTTTCTTGATAGTGTCCAAAAGCTTTAGAGAGTGTTTCGGATCTGTGCCTTGTAGAGCAGCAACAGTTGCTCTGGCGTATACAACTTCCTACAGCGGAACAAAACTCCAAGCTTCTGGGATGCCGTTTTAACAATACTGACGACGTGGTCATGCCAGGACATGTTATTGTTGATGTTGATCCCCAAACGCTTGACGGAAGGTGATTCGACTATGGGGTGGCCCTCCATTTCCACGGTTGGTAAGCCATCGTGAGACTTCTTTGTAAGTGTTGCATCATATTCAGGAATCTGGTATTAGCATCCATATCAACGTTAATTTTATTAATTCTGAATAGGTTTTTTTTATTGTCAGTCCCCGCAAAGGCTGAAAGCCTATGGCGCTGTAGAAGCACTGCGAGAGGATAAGTGTCGGTTCATGTTAGATTTGAAACGCTGCAGGTTGTAGCCGTCGGGAAACAAATTCCCCGGCAGTTGATTCCACAGCGCCGAAGTTCTCCAAAAGAAGGAATGCTGGAGGAGACTGGTTCGGGGAGTAGAGACCTCGACCTGGTAAGGATGAGCTCGCAGAGCTTCTCTACTGTTCCTGGTTCGGACGGCCTTTGGTGTTATTATCTGGGAGAGCTCACTCGAACATCTTTCGTGATAGAATCTGTAAAACAGGGATAGGCCAGCCACCCTCCTTCGATGTCCCAGGTTGTGGAGGTCCTTTTTGAGGTTAGGCGTATCGATTAGTCTAATTGCTCTTTTCTTGATAGTGTCCAAAAGCTTTAGAGAGTGTTTCGGATCTGTGCCTTGTAGAGCAGCAACAGTTGCTCTGGCGTATACAACTTCCTACAGCGGAACAAAACTCCAAGCTTCTGGGATGCCGTTTTAACAATACTGACGACGTGGTCATGCCAGGACATGTTATTGTTGATGTTGATCCCCAAACGCTTGACGGAAGGTGATTCGACTATGGGGTGGCCCTCCATTTCCACGGTTGGTAAGCCATCGTGAGACTTCTTTGTAAGTGTTGCATCATATTCAGGAATCTGGTCTTGAAAACACACAGTTTTCTGCGGGAATCGCATTGTCTAGACAAACGTAGCACAAAAATTTCAGGAAATGAAAATAAATCGTACCGTAACACTTAACTTGGTCCTCATTCCGCCATCTAGAGTCGTTCCAAGGAACGGCTTTATTGATAGTACTAATTTTTTTAACGCCATATGCGGGACAGCTTGAAAGTCACCGCTAAACCAAGTTATCACGCAAGCAGTTCAGATATCACGAGATGTCTTACCAGGAGAGTGAGGTGTGTCTGGTTTTGGAAAAGAGCAAAACTTCACTCCGACAAGGTTTACAGAATACATATAATAAGTTGGTTTACTCTCCGTCGGCACGTTGAAGAACTCACATGAAAGCGATGCCGCGGCCGCACGCGCCAGTTAGTTTTTGCGTTGGTTTTTGCTCAAGTACGAGGGGCGTTTAGCGGGGACTTGCTAACGCCTGGGTTGTATATATGTATATACAAGGGTCATTGAAAAACTATGTATTGACGGCCGATTTAGACATACAAATACAAATATAACGTTTATTTTGCTAATGCACTAAGTTACATAAATGGATATCGAAAATAAAGCCTAGTAAACTATTACTAATGAATCTCAAATGATTTCACATATTGTAGCTATTTCGTAGATAAGTAAAATCTGATGGTTCAAAGGTGCTGTAGTATTTTTACCTTAATGTTTTGTTTATTTGGCTTATTTTTGAGATCACAGTTTACAAATTCTATGGTACAGTATATACGAACTCGTATGTACAATTTTAAAAGATAATCATGTGGAAATGCTTTACATTGATGTGAATAAATTAATTTTGACATTTTGCTTTTCACTGTCATTCCAATTACTACTGTAGAAACTAAATTGTTAAAGTTATCAACAAAAATATTTTCGAGCTCTAATACATATATAATTTACCCTGGGTGGTATGGTAAAACCACCGAATGAATACTTTGTCTCACTATACGCTTTTAGCGTGATACAATCCTTTTAGTACATGTAGCTCTTGAGCTAATCACTTTAGACCCCAAGTGTGCTAGTTTGTTGGAATTGTTTTATCGGGAGAAACACATGCACAAATATACAAGGTGTCCTACTAATAATTTTGAATCGAATGTCACGTGACCAAAAACAAATACTCCATTGGGTAGTACAATGACAAAAAAAGACACAACATCTGCTCTAATTTACATGCCCAAAATTATAATTCTCTACTACTGCCCAGTTCCGACATATTCCTTGTCTTAATCGTCGTGGGATACCCTGTATTTATATCTCTTACATTTCAAGATTTACCACAAAATAAGCATGGATCTGATTGTCATTCTCCATCCGTAAATAAATTTAATTTGATTGGTAATATTTTTTTTCGAGAAATTGATTACTCTCAAACTTCTAAAAAGATTATCCATTTCCTGCAAACAAATCCGAGACAACAAAATCCGATATTTTTGAGACACTGTATACACTTCGCGTTAAACATGTTTAACCTCTACTTTGGCGCCGCCCCGTATCTCCCGGGTGACGTCGGTACACTGCTACCGGTGTACCGGGGAGACGGAGCAAGGGGCAGGCCGTTTTGGTATTTTTGCGGAGTGATCCAACTTATATGTATTCCGTAAACTTTGATCTCGAGGAGTATTGCTATAAATATTTGATTTTGCTCACTGACTGAATAGACATTTGTCCTGTCACAGCGATGGGAAGAGGACGAGACAGTATTCCACTTCCTGGGCAGATGTGCTGTGTATAGCAATCTCCGGGTTCAGATATTTAACGAGGTGGTCGGACATACTGACTTTCGTCAAGAGGTCTGGTAGGTTCGATAAGGAGCTTTCTATGACGTAGGCTTCAGTGTGTTTAGTGTTTGTTCAGAGGGGTTGGCAAAAAGGGCCAACTGTGGTCTACTTGCATGGCTTCGCCTCCCCATCACTTTCACTACCATATACTGCTACTACTTCGATATCAGAGAAAAAAGGAACGAATTTCATGACACAAACAGTGTTACTTTTTGTAGATACTAATACATGCCTTTGGATACAACTTCTAATGAGATTCGCGTTTCATACATGTGGTAACGTTTTTTGAAGTCTTCTTTAAACTCCATCAATGCCAAATATTTGAAGCATAAGGTTGAGATACATAGTATCATTTATTCGGAATCCATAACTTGTGGACCATTGTGGAGACCTGCTATTAAGGGTCTAGGGTATAGCACGCAAAATTGAGAATCCAAGAAAGGACGTATTCCCGTGTTAGCGAGGAGGCGTGGCCACCTGTTCCCTTTCTCCAGTGTGTGTGTCTAAGATGAGGGCAGATAAGTCTAAAAATACAAAGGTAAGGTCAAAAGGTCCAAAGGTCACTATAAAAATGAATTTCGCATTTCCAAGCACCTGAAATTACCTTTAAACTTACAGTAATGACTCAAAGAGCAAACTGAAGGAGAAAGCTTGCGATTGTGCAACTATTTAGCCTTTTTTGATACCTTGTTTGGTTGTTAAATTACAGGCATTTATAGAATGTATGATTTTGCATTGCGAATTTTTTTTGCACATTGAAGAAATTTTTTGAGAAAATCGAAAATAGTTGTCATTCGTCAAGGTCTTAACTATCGCCTTCTCAAATATTATATATGTAGTTTGAAAATAGAGTGTGTTATGCGAGAAATTGTGATTCCGTGTTTTACATGATAAATACGTTTGTATAAATGTGTGTATCCAGGCCCCTTAGCTCTTTGCTTACCTACAGTCACGTTTCTCTAACCAAGCTTTCGCCAGTTTATTGTAAACTTTCTTATTCAGGATAACATCGATCTGGCGCCCACAGATGTCTAGCATGGATTCAGGGTCAGTGCAGGAGATGTTAGTCCCTATCCTATTCTGACGAGCTGTTTCATCGTTGTCCGGTAACACTAATGTATATGCGCACTAATTTCTAAAGAGAAACGCCTCAGTCCTAGGCCACAGACAATCTAGGCCTCTGAACTTCTACCACCATAAATGTAGCGAATATTTTTGCCTAAAAGACAGTCATGCAGGTCTGACCGCAAAGATTCTCTATACTCCTTTACCTTCTGTCACACAGAATTCCGACAACTCAAATTCATTCCACTTTTACGTCATAGTGATTTCATAAGAGTATATCGTTACTTAGCTGTAGCTTTGTTTTATACTATCAATAATAATTTTAGCAGCGAAGAAGTACGTTCTACATAACCGAGGCATTCGATGCAGATGGAGATCCGAAGACTGACAACAGTGAAAGCAGTGCTGATAAAAGTGATAGAGATTCAGTTTCCCTTTCACCAACTAGAACAAAAATCACGAGGCCCAAAAGCCCGCCACCACCAGCTCCGTTTCAAAGTAATGGTAAGAGTCACTTTTAAAAGCTTTCTAAAAGTTTCTATTTTATTACTATGTACAGACAATTTGAAGCAGTGCAACTGAATTTATAACTAGAATCTGTTAGCAAATTAAACTTAAGTTATCCTAACATGTTTGATGTAATTCTAAGGGCGGATTCCTCAATGTCTAGTTAAAAGTGTCAGATAGGTAGTCACCATTAGCGTTTCTATGAATACAAATGTCAGAAAAGATTTGCTAATTCGTTAGTTTAACCTGCAACTGTTTAAATAATTTATCTAACAGTACCCGTTAGCTTCCAGATACATATTTAACTGTACATTGAGAAACCGCCCCTAAGTCAATCATGGCGATTTCGGCAAAAAGGTGTATACTTGTTTAAGAAAGGCTAATTGTATACTAAAAATAGACAAGTAGTAACAAAATATTTTTTTGCCTGCATCAGAAATCGTCTAAGTACACTATTTTTTTTTATAACTGAGCAGGCCGCGCAGGCAGAGCCTAAATACCAGAGTACCGCGGCTGCTGTGAAAGGGTTATGTTAGGGAAAGTTTGTTAACGCGAGATTTGAATGGGCCAATACCTGCAGGCCCAATAAATGCGGTTGTACCGCTCAGTTTTTGATGTATGAAGAACGACCGTCTTAGGATGAGATGCAGCGATCGCACGGGTACATCTGATAGGAGCAGTGAGCAACGGAACGATAGAGAATAGCTCAGAGGAGCAGATTCCGTTGGAATATCGGTAGAAGAGTGAGAGGCCACCAACAACACGCCGGTGAGAAAGTGACTGAAGGTGGCGCGTTAAGGCCGGATCGCCAATTAGTCGAGTTGCCCTCCTCTGGACGGCATCTAGTATAGACAGGGTAGTAGGGGCAGCAGCTCCCCAGACATGAGAGCAATACTCCAGGCAAGGTCTTACCTGGGCTTTATATAACGTGAGGAGGTTACATGGTGAGAAATACTTTCTGGCTCTAAATAGGTATCCAAGCTTTTTACCAGCAGTTGTTGCAATTGACGCGACGTGTTCGTGCCAGATCAGATTTTCGGTAATATTGACTCCTAACAGCTTGAATGAGTGACTCCTTGGTAGAGCCTGGTTAGAACCTGGTGTTGGCTTGGGCACTTCTTGTTTATATTAGCATGTCGTTTTTACTTTTTAATGTGTTGTTTTTGCTTTCTTAGCTTAGTCTATTTGCATCTTCAAGGTGATTGCAATCTGTATCCAGTTTCACGAAGCTTGTTGCAACGCGATCCTAATATTCGATCTACAATTGACGAGTTGACCTGTACATTTTCAGTGCGATCTCAATAACCATTAATAGTTTACAAAAAGCGAATGATTATTTTCTCTCAGGTAACTTTAGTGAAGGCAGTCACAGTTTAGAGCACTTCGTGACTTGAAAAATTAATAAAGTAGTTTATATTATAACAAATTGTATCTCAAGGATACTAGCGAAATGTAGAAGTATCGAATAAAACTATAAATTTAACGAAACGTATGCTAGAATCTGTGTTTAACTACACCTTGTACTTACCAGAATATTCAGTGTTCATGAATTCACCGACCAGTAGAATTTTAAATTTTCTCTCAGAATGAAAAAAATGTCATATACGTACAGTATATTCAATCCCAAGATAGACTCCAAATAAACAGTCGCATGCAACATTCGCGTGGTTACTGTCCGCTAACGTCTGCGAACGCGCCAGCTATAGTCCAGTGCAATTATGAAATTTTATATGACTATTTAAAAGAGTTGCCCTATGAGTCCATTGCAACTCAAAAGTAGCCAGTTGCCAGTTTGACATGATCATTAGGCAATGAACACTTGACACTGCATATTTGGATCTACTTTCCAGTCAGCCTTGGAGATTTTGACTTGCCAGATTATAACACACAATTTACACATGATGTACTGGACTATTAGGGACCCCACCGACACGAGCCGATCACGCACGCGGGCTTGTTGTCATTTGGTCTAGCTTGGCTGTGAATACAGTATAGGTAACTTTACTCTCATTTCTTTCAGCTAAACCTACCTCCCGGCTTTCAGCGCTAAGAAACCAACCAGAAAAAACAAAATCTCTCTACACGGAAGCTGGTGTCTTCAAATCAAATCATATTCGACCAAAAAGCAGTACGTCTTGGTACTCTGATGCCGGACTGTACTCAAACTCATCAGATTCCTCCTCAGCGTCAGAAACAAACGTGAAGCGATTTGCCGTCGTGATCAGCGAACTGAATTCCAAACTGAATGGATCCAGCGATAAGGATCACAACGTAGCGAAAGACCAGAACCATAACGAAGGCACTAGCGAAACGGATTACGTTGAAGCTGTAAATGAAAGCGTACGCAAGAACCAGACCGTGATAAGCGCAGATTCCGATAGGGAAAATTATTTGTACACAGAAACTGAAAGCGCCTATTACGCAGACACCAGTGTAAGCAGCTTGGATTCGAAGAACGATGATTCGTCGGTGACGTACTCGAAGAGTGGCAGCAAGTTCTTGGAGTACGAGCCGTTGTATCAGTTCTACGATGCTTCGTTATTAGAGGTGAGTTCGAAATATAGGTTATACTATACAGGGTGGGTCAATAGTGAGTGAACGGAAGATTGGGGACTTACCAACGACGTCATACTGATAGACTACGCTTTGTAAGCGTTTCTGGCGATGCGACGGCTGGGGGGAACGTCAGCTGTATTTATGAGCGTACTCCTAGTCAGTGTCGTAGATATTTAATTTTTACAATGGCAGAAGTTTACAAATAAACATTCAAACAATATGAAATAATAGATGTGTTAAGTAATTGTCAGACTGTTGTTCATTTGGAGCAGCTAAAAAACGTAGAATTATTGAATATATACACATACACATAATAAAATTTTATTTATCCGTTTCTCCTTTCCCTTTCACACCAGTTGCTTGTGTGCTTAAGTAAGAATATAACTGCTGCATGAGCTTCTCCCATTCAAAGTCATATTCTTGAAAAATAAGATATGAATAAAACTTTTCTCATTGATACTGGTTCATTGATCATAAAATATGTTAATTCTAAAGTCTGCAAAGAAAATGTATGTATATTCAGCTAATTACCACGTGTTATTGTAATCATTCAATTCATTCAATTGTTAACATTGAATTGGCAAAAAAATGCCTAAATGGATACGCAAATTTTGTCACAGTGAAATCAAAACATTATCTGGCAATGATTTGTATCAATGATACGCAAAATTGTCTTTTAACTAGGTAGTTACTTTGACAGGGTCTGTAGAAATGACAAATTTTTTGGAAGGAAAAAATGCGCAAGGATCTTATTCATGTCTCATTTACACCAGTACATAGTCTGGGCTAATTCTTACGTAAATTAAGTAGGGTCACAAAAAATTACTGATTTTACTTCCCACACCGATAGGTGAGGGGAGTATTGTGATCGCGAAAATTTTCGATTTTGAGATAACACGCTTTTTGGGCGTTTTATGATGTCTACATAACGAAAATCCACGTCACTCATTTCCGTCGGTCTGTCTGTCGGTCTGTCTGTCGGTCTGTCTGTCGGTCTGTCTGTCGGTCTGTCTGTCGGTCTGCCTGTCGGTCTGTCGGTCTGTCTGTCTGTCTGTCTGTCGCGTTTTTCTACCCTCGTAATCTCGGTAACCGCTGCATGGATTTTGATGAAATTTGGGCAGCGATCTGCTGTGGGTTCCTGGTAGGTGATGCTGCTAAAATTTTGAAAATCAGTGCATTGGCGGCGCAGTAAATAGCAAAAAACAAAAAAAAAATAGATATTCCTCAAACTTCGTTTTTAGACGTTTCAGGAGTTCCTGATCATTTTCTACTTTTTTTTGGGTGGGGGTGAATTTGGGGTGGTTGGGGGGTGGGGGGTTGTAAAACTGAAAAATTTGTTGTATTCATAATGGGCTGTCCAATGACCTGTGAATGAAAGACCTAGTGGCATAATTCACCTTTTTAGGTCCATCCAAACATTGCCTCGCTTATAATAGAAACCAAGCGACTTAGAATTTGTGATGTATACATACGAGTATTGTTTTAGATCGTTCTATATTGCTTAACGCGAAAATTATGGATTTTAATGAAATGTGGCGGCGCAACAATAATAAAAAAACAAAAAATATAAAAACAGCTCAAACTTTGTTTTTAGGCGTTTTAGGGGTTTCTGATCATTTTCTACTGTTTTTTGGGTAGGGGTGCATTTGGGGTGGTTGGGTGGTGGGGGGTTGTAAAACTGAAAACCATGGGACTTAGAATTTTGTGATGTTTACGTATACAAGTGTTGCTTAATTTCGTTCTATGTATATTGCGTGAAGCGAAAATGATTGAATTGATTTTAGTGAAATTTCGACACAGGAATTACTATCGCGGAAAGAATGGTAAACACGTCAGTTTCTAGAAAATCGTGTCAGTGGCGGCGCAACAATAATCAAAAAGACTAAAAATATAGAAACAGCTCATACTTCGTTTTTAGACGATTTGTAGGCTCCTGAGCATTTCGCATCGCAGGCAGAATCAAAACTGTGGCGTCCTAGTTCCTAAGGAGGGAGACGCAAGAAACTATTTACCAGAGTTTTTGTGTTGGGTGTTTTTTTGCGGGCAAATGGGCGATGATTCGGTTGCAAGGGATTTCAGACTATACTTTCATGCTATGGGAAAATAATGAACTGGTATCATCGTAATGTGTGGGAAGTACTGAGTCAATCAATTTGACTCCATTTTTTAATGAGAGCATTGAACGTGAATCTATAGCAAATTTATAATAACCAACTTAAAACTAGTCGGCCTCAACCCTAAACCTCGTCAATCAATAAATAATATTTACAACTTATTTTCTGTATAAGATTGGAAACCACATTGAAACCCCTTTTGTGTCAAAATTCTATTAAAATCCATTCAATAACGTTCGCTTTACGCAATATACATGGAACGAAATAAAGCAAAACTAGTATGTACAGATCACAGAATTGGTGTCTGCAATAGGCAAGCCTATGTTCGGATAGTCCTAAAAAAGTGTAATATGCCGCTAGGTATTTCTTCTGCAGGTCAATAGGCAGATTATTGTGAATACTAAAAATTTTTTTAGTTTTACAACCCCCCCACCCCCCAACCGCCCCCATTTCACCCCACTCAAAAAAAAATTGGAAAACCCGTAAAACGCCTAGAAACAAAGTACGAGCTGTATTCATATTTTTAGTTTTTTTTATTATTGCTGCGCTGCCACTGACACTATTTTCCCAAAACATACGCATTTTCCATCCTCGCTGCGGTAGTAATACTGTGTCAAAATTTCATTGAAATCAATTCAATAATTTTCGCGTTATGCAATATAGAACGATCTAAAACAATGCTCGTATGTATGCACCACAAACTCTAAGTCCCTTGATTTTTATAAGCAAGGCAATGTTCGGATGTACGTAAAAAGTGTATTATTCTGCCAGATTTTTCATTCAAAGATCGATGGACAACCCGTTATGAGTACAAAAAATTTTTCAGTTTTACAACCCCTCACCCTCCAACCACCCCAAATTCACCCTCACCAAAAAAAAAACGTAGAAAATGATCAGACACCCCTAAAACGCCTAAAAACAAAGTTTGAGCTGTTTTTATATTTTTAGTTTTTTTTATTATTGCCGCGCCGCTACTGACCCGATTTTTCCAAAACATACGCGTTTTCCATTCTCGCCTTGGGAGTAATACTATGTCAAAATTTCATTAAAATCAATTGAACAATTTTCGCGTTACGCGATATCGAATGATCTAAAACAATACTCGTATGCATACATCACAAATTCTAAGTCCTGTGGTTTCTATAATAAGCATGCAACGTTCGGATGGACCTAAAAAAGTGTATCATGCCGCTAGATTTTTCACTCACATATCAATGGACAGCCCATTACGAACACAACAATTTTTTCAGTATTATAACCCCCGACCCCCCAACCACCCCAAAACTCACCCCCACCCAAAAAAAAGTAGAAAACGATCAGGAACCCCTAAAACGCCTAAAAACGAAGTTTGAGGCATTTTTGAAATTTTTAGTTTTTTGCTAATTACTCCGCCCCCGTATAACGATTTTCAAAATTATAGCAACATTACCTACTAAGACCCCACAGCATAACGCTGCCCAAAGTTCATCACAATCCATGCAGCGGTTACTGAGATTACAAGGGTAGAAAAACGCGACAGACAGACAGACAGACCGACAGACAGACAGACCGACAGACCGACAGACCGACAGACCGACAGATCGACAGACCGACAGACCGACAGACCGACAGACCGACAGACCGACAGACCGACAGACCGACAGACCGACAGACCGACAGACCGACAGACCGACAGACCGACAGACCGACAGACCGACAGACCGACAGACCGACAGACCGACAGACCGACAGACAGACAGACCGACGGAAATGAGTGACGTGGATTTTCGTTATGTAGAAATCATAAAACGCCCAAAAAGCATCTTATCTCAAAATCGAAATTTTTCGCGATCACAATACTCGCCTCACCTATCGGTGTGGGAAGTAAAATATTGGTATTAGAAGATATCAGATGCAAAGCGAAGAAACTCCCACCTTGGGAACATCCTGTGTTTATGGAACTGAACATTCGTTCTCCGAACTTAGTATACCTTATCCACCGAACAAACGGAGTAACCATGCACAATATATGTAAATTTTTACTGTATGGTCAAGGGTTATATGCACACTGTCTACAAAACTGCATACTGAGAGCAGTGATGTTATTATAAACAGAAAAATTAAGTTCGATTTATCCGAGTAAAGCCCCAAAATATGGGTTTGAAATAATTTTTTACTCCTTTTGTTCAGTGGACAGACTATAGTGTGCTGGTAACCAGGGTCATTATTAGTACTAACTTATAATCAGCATTTATTTCGGTGTCAGCGATTTTGAAGTACGAAAGACCAACAGAAATAATCAACTGATAATGCTGCATGACTAACAATATGCAAATAATAATTTCAGGCCAGTTATTACGATGACATGGCCGAGTTCGACGCCGATATCTACGAAGATGTTGGTGCGCAGCAAAATAACGAAGACGATGGGACATCCTCACCTAAAACACCTATAAAAGAAATCATGTCGTCCAGCAAACAGAGTACGTTTGCGTTCACGAGAAGTTTGTGGTGTGAAGTTCCAGAAGTAGCAAATTCGGTAGTCTTAAGTAAGTATCCATTCATTACTAGATTGTACAAAAGAGATTATGGGTCTTATGAATAAAAATGAGCATTAAGTTTATACTCAAAAATTAGGAGCAAATACTCCACGTGGTATGAATAAAAGCCAGGAGCAGATACTCCACCTGAGTAGGTACTCTTATGTACAATTTTTTGTGAGCATATTCTCATTTTTGGTATGAATAAAAATGTATTTATACTCTTTAGGATGAGAATATACTCCAGAATTTTGAAGTCTGATAGTCACCAGACTTCAGTTTAACCGCAGCGGAGTTATGGCTGAGTTCGTGTTTAATTTGCGTTCAAAAAAATATTATAAACCTATAGAAGAAGTACGTGTGATCGTGACTTTAAAGCATTGTATCGATTTAGTAAGAAAATCTCGAGTGGCTATCAAATAATTTTTTGGGTTTAGAATCTGAAGAAACAAGAGGTGGTGCTATATGTAACACTGATAAAATATTTTTAAGATACGTAGGTGATCCAGGATTTCAAACAGGAGTCGCAGAAGATATTGGTGTTCACCAAACTTCTGTTTCTAAAGTAGTGACAAAAGTTGCCGACCAGATGATAGAAAAATGTGGACAGTGGATAAAATTCCCCAGCACTCCGGCGGATGTAACAGAAGCCAAAAGAAAATGGCAAGGAAAGTACACTTTTCCATGTGCCGTGGGTGTGAACGATTGCACCCACATTAAAATTAAAAAATCGCCTCTTCATGGTGATGAATATGTCAACCGCAAGGGATATCATACCATCAATGTTCTGGCCACTTGCAATGCAGACGAGTGGTTTGCAAGCGTAGACGCATCATGGCCAGGATCTGTCCATGATTCACGGATATGGAGCAACTCAGAAATTTTTAACATTACAGAGAGGGTTTTAGAGATCGAATGCTTTACTTTTGGGAGATGAGGGAAACGGCATTGCGCCTTGGCTAATGGTGCCCTTTAGAAACCCTAATACTCCGGCAGAGCATGCTTATAACAGCTGGTGTTTGTGACTTAGACAAAAGTATGGGAAAATCACGTAACATAGTATGCACAAATCCCATTTGGGATTCGCAACTTTTATTACTTTCACTCATTTTACCAACAAATACTCGCTGACTGACTGCTGCGATAATATTAGAGATTTAGGAATATGCCGAACGCGAACGTTTGTTATGTGACACTTCTGACAGGCTCTATCAAGATTGAAAATTAAATAGCGAGTATCTACTCTTATGTACCAGGAGCAGAAACTCATCAAATCGAAATATTTTTATTCATATGGAATGAAGTACAAACTTATACTTTATGCTCATGCTCACGAGAACATACTCGGAGTTTAAACTCTGGTATTATTCATATCACCCTATATCCCTGATTTTATGGTGCTAGGTGAGAATGTTAGGTCAAGGGAGGGTGGTGTTTGCAAATGTTAAATTTTAATCATCCTAATTATAATTTTTTAACTTATGGATGTTAATGTTCAACATTTGGCATATATTTGTCAGTACAAAAATCAATAAAAATTGAAGAAAAGCACGAATAAGGCAATGTTACATGCATTGCATGAAAATCAAATGGGTGGCTTTTCATGAGACTAGGGTATTAATGGCACTTACAAATCATCACTTCATAATCTTTATTCACCCCCTTTGTCAAGTTGCCTACATCCGTCCAAAATCACTTAGATGTCAAGCCCTACCGTCCGTAATACAGGGTGTCCCAAAAAATGGTGTCAAGCGGAAGTCCAGAGATAGACCACACCTAGAAGTATCTGAATCACCCCCATATATATTATTTAATATTTTGTAGTTTTCGAGTTATGATTTTTTTTCTGAATTTTAGAGAATTCTCTACCTCGACAACTTAAAACTGTTCAACAAAGAAAATTAAAAGACTTTTCCAAATTCTCTTTTTTGCTAATTAATCTGCAAGAGTTAGCTGTTCATACATAAAGGAATCGGCTTAATAAATCTGATGAAAGTCGTGAAAATTATAGTCAAGTGAAAATTTTACGTTCTGTTGTGACTTAAATTTTCGACTCGCAATTAAAAATCTAAAGATGTGATGTCATGATTTCTATACAAGTTTAAAAACTCTTCAGACTCTCAGCTATCATAATCATTAAAAAAGGAGTACTTAATGGGGCTACTTTGGCTCTAATCGGCCTTCAACGACAAGAGGCGGAGATTTCTTGAAATTTGCTCAGGTAAAAACCGGTATTGAAGAATGTGCTCCTTGTAGTTTTTTTAGCAAGAAATAGGATCTTTTTTAACAAATGTTTAATTTCTCGAACGTTTTTAACGTTCATTATTGTGGTACTGACAATCGTTCTGCTATTAGCGCGTTCACATAAGGTATTCATGGACAATGATTTTATATTTTCGTGACCGTAGATTTCAAACTTGGTTTTTTCTAATGGTATTTTATCTTCTTTTAATCAACAAAAAAACATTTTTTTTCATTGTACATTGTTCTGTTATATATATTGCTATGTAATGTTTAATTTTCATTTTTACTAGATGTTTTCTTATATATATATACATTTCATCTACTAGACACCATATTTACCTGTTTTTATCATTCTTTATAGACACCTGACGATGGTTTAGATATAATAAACCGAAACGTCGTAGAAAGGAAAATTGTTTCATTTAGTTGACCGCAATACCATTAGAAAAAACCAAGTATTCATGAACTGAAAATCACATCGCTAATTTCAAGAAATCTTCGCCTCTTCTCTTTGAAGGTCGTTTGGGGCGAAAGTGGCCCCATTAAGTACTACTTTTTTTCAATGACTGTGATAGCTAAGACTCTGAAGAAGTTTTTAGACCTACTTAGAAATCATGAAATTACCTCTTTGGATTTTTAATTGCAAGTCGAAGATTTAAGTCATAATTATCAGATCGTAAATTTTTCACTTTACACTAAAATGTTCATGACTTTCATCAAAGTTACGAAGCCGATTATTTTATGTATAAACAGTAAACTCTTGGAGATTAATTAACAAAAAAGAGAATTTGGAAAAGTCTTTTATTTTTTTTCTTTTGGAACAGTTCTACTTTGTCGAGGTAGAGAGTTCTCTAAAATTCAGAAAAAAATTCATAACTCGGAAACTACAAAAAATTGCATAACATATATGAGGGTGACTCAGATACTTCTAGATATGCTCTATCTCTGGACTTCCCTTGACACTATTTTTTGGGACACCCTGTATAATTGAACTATAGTACAATGGCAGGGAAATTTATTATAATGTTCACTGATTTTTAAAGGTCAGCTGAGTTCCCAACAGAAGAAGCTGCAAGAAGCAAAGTTCGAGATTATCACGTCAGAAGCATCGTACCTAAATTCATTGAATGTTCTCAATGATCACTTTGCTTCTCAATTAAGAAGTTCAAATATAGTCAATGAAAAGGATATGGAAATTCTTTTTGGAAAAGTTAGAAAAGGTAAGAAACATATTTGTTTCATACTCATTCAAAAGTTAGAAAAGACAAGATCATTTTTGTTTTCAGTAAGTTTACTAATGTGAGTGAAATTTTCCAAAAATTGCGACTGAATTGCTTACTGTATGAGGCTGTATGCATTAAAGATGACAAAGATTAAATAAGAATAAAGTCGTCCTGTATAACGAAGACACATAGAGTGTGACGATATAAGCCCTATTGCTCGCGGAAAAGAAGTCTTACTTGCTTGATTTAAAGTTTGCAAATTCGAATTTTTTATTCGTTTTTCATCGACATAAATTCATTCTAAAATGGATATGACTTTTACCTCGACATTTTGAACTATTTACTAATGTCACCGGATGATTATGACAGATATCGCTCTCTAGGTTTTCTAGATTCCCACATAGCACGGGATGATATGAGAATATTCTGTTCACATTCACTATAGGTATTAAGAATATTCTGGGAAAATTCCATGGATAATTGGAATATTTACAGTATATTCTGTAAACGTTCGAAATGGGAAAAACACGCTATATTCCTAGAATATTCCGCCGAATATTCCGCACGGATATTACATGAACAATCGTGGTAGAATGTTTTTGAATATTCTAGGAACATTTTGTATAAATTACCTCATATACGAAACATTTTTAGGGAATTATGGATACTGTTCCAAAAATAATGACACCTGCTACTGGCAGATGGTCACAGAAGTTAAGAGATTACAACTCAGTCCAGATGCCTAAATAAAGTGTAAAAATGTAAACTTGTTGCATTTAACCTCAAAATTCTACTCGCATTATATAATGAACCTTACAACACCATAGTAGGTGACCATAGTTTGGAACACTGTCACAGACTTTATAACAACCAGCAACTTTATTGTACAAAATGGGGTATAAATGCAGGCCTTTCAAAAATAAAACTCGTGAATTGCTAAAATGCCGACATCCACATGTTGAAGCACAGAATGACAGAACATTTGAAGTGAGTGACAACCAGACAAGATTGACAACTGACGACACCACATACATACATCAGCATAAGATGCTGTCACTTTATCGTCGGTGGATGCCGTATCTCTATTGCTGGCAATGGCTAATGACTAATAAACTTTTGAAAATTGCACATAATACTTATTATTTATATTTAGGATGAACGCAAAACGAATGAAGGTTTTTTAATTCACTAAGAAACGTGCAAATATAAATTAATAATACCTCATATTGAATATTTGCCTACATACAGATATTTCTATTACAAATATTACTAAATATTCGTCAGAAAATAGCTACATCTTGTTCTTAATAGATTATTAAAATAATATTCTATGAAACGAATAATCACTGACTATCCTAAGTGGATAAAATAATAATATTTTATAAAGAATATTATGTCAATAATCCAGAATAATCAAGAGAAATAACGAATATTCTATGATTCTACTGAATATTCATGGAACATATAGGAGATTTAAAGAGTATTAATAGAATATCCAGTGCCATGTGGGTTAAAGTGGTTAAAAGCATCTACTAAAAAGATTCTCGCCTTTATTATTTATCATTTTTCGTAATTTACTTTTTGCAGTGAGAAATTGCTCAAAAAGGGTGCTCCACGACTTAGAAAAATGCTGGAAGAGGAATATTCTTCTAGACGGAATCTGTGATATTATACAAAAGCACGCTGAAGGCAACTTTGATGCTTACATTGATTATTGTGAAAACCAGGTGATAATAGGGGAAACCTTAAATGCATTAAAGTGAGTATTCATGAATAATATAACATAATTGATGTGTACCTCTCTCATTTTAGCATTGGTATGGTATTTTTTTGCAACTTTGTTCAGATAACAAGAACGAGGAAGTTTCCATTTTTTCAAATTTCAGTTAATCAGATAGTCCTTAAGAGTTACAGAACAACGGCGAAAAAATTTTGTAATTATCTCCATTAACAGAAAAGCTATAGTCCTTCAAAGTTGTCACACGACACAACGCAAGCCTGTGTATGCCCTGTCGAGAATGCTGCTCCCGCAAGCCACCGCGCCGCCGCCGGCCTCCTTGTTCATGTTGTTATTCCTTCTTTTCAGTAGGGTAGGCGACGCCGACGGTGACAAAACAATACACTGCAGTTTATTTGTACTCGTATTATTAGAATATGTCCAGCAGACCGAGACAAACCACTATAAAAACACCAAACAAATATTTCAATGGATAGCCTATTATGAATACAAAAAATTGAGTTTTATGTTTTTAGTAATACTGTGTGAAAATTTAATTGAATTCAATCTTATAGTTACACCATACAGAATGACCAGAAGCAATACTCTCGCATGTATACATCAGAAAATTCTAAGTCGATGATCCGTAATAGCCAAAATAATGTTCGGATGCACCTAAAAAAGTGTATTATGACGCTAGGCCTTTCTTTCATAGGTTAGTGGACGGCCTGTTATGAATACAATAATTTTTCAGCTTTACAACCCCCCACCCCCAACAACCCCAATATCACCTCCATCCAAAAAAGTAGAAAATGATCAGGAGCGTCTAAAACGCCTAAAAACAAAGTTTGAGGAATATTTAAAATTTTAGGTTTTTTGCTAATAATTACTCCACCGCCCATGCACCGATTTTCAAACTTATAGGAACACTACCTACTACTAACACCCCACAGCATATCGCTGCCGAATTTCATAACAATCCATGCAGCGGTTACTGAGATTACGTGGCTAGAAAAACGCGTACAGACAGACCGACAGAAATGAGTTGTGTAGATTTTCGTTACTTAGACATCATGAAACACCCAAGAAGCGTATTATCTCAAAATCGAAAATTTTCACGATCACAATACTCCCCTCACCTATCGGTGTGGGAAGTAAAAGTCCATCAGCATGTCATCCACTTTAGGAAGATCACTAGAATCACCACGAATGTAACCTTTCTCCATACTTCAAGAATATACTAGCGTCTGCCCGTTAACAACAAACACCTTCGCCGTTCCACTCAAGTCTAAATGTCGCATACTGTACAGCGCAGCGTATGCATAGCGGAGTCCCGACCAAACTGTGGCTGTCGCGAACAATTAATAACATGTAACGTCATGCAGATTTTCACCTCCGCCGTTTTTTGGAATATTCAGATGATTTTTTCGACGTTCCTCAAGTGAAGAAATAGACTATCAGATAATAATGATTTTCCAAATTTTATTTTTTTGGAAACTTCTCCATTACAATTTGCTAGGTTTAGTCATTTTTCTAACAACAATTTACTTATCTATAAAATTTCAGGAAAAAACCCGAATTCAGCGACTTGCTGGTCAAACTAGAGTCAAGTTCCTCGTGCCAATTTTTAAGCTTATACTCGTTTTTAATGTTACCCATGCAACGAATAACAAGATGGCCGCTACTCGTAGATGCCGTCCTGAAGAGACTAAGTCCTGCTGACCCGGAATATGTCAGCTGTCAATACGCCTTAGCTAGTGTGAACAAGGTATACCTAAGCTATAGTTGTTACATATTTTTTGATTACCTAATGCAGCTAACTCTCGCAAAATATTGGTAATATATTATGCGAATAATGGAAATACAAAGAATCAAAAATCTCAGCTGTGCACTCTTGCACTGTCAACACAAAGAGTGTCACACATCAACATAAATGTAAAAAATTAGAATGATAGGGGAAAACTATTCCCATCAAACATTGTACACTATTTCATCAGCGATTTAAACGAACAGGAGATATTAAATATATACCTTTTTTTTTTTAAATATGGTGATTATGATAAAAGATGTTCCAAACGCCCTCAGAAAATAGAATGTTAGATAGTATAATGATTTAACTAAATGTGTTCAGCTATTAAACTACAACCTAAGTTAGTGTCTCGAATGTATAAAATTGAAAATATTTTATACCACGCTGCAAAAAGAGATAACATAAAACATCAAAATGTGTGGGCATAGACATGACAAATTGATTTATATTTGAAATATTACAACGTCGCCAAATGAATGCTGCCATATCGTATAGGTTGTCTAGGAAACAGATATACAAGAAAGCCACACTTGAGGGTCCCTGGGTAACCCTCAAGTAACCTTCAAGTAATCCTGAAGTATCGCTTGAGTAATACCTAAGAGATACTTGAGAAACGTCTGTGAATACGGATCTAACACACACAGCATTTGATATCCACTGTATGATCCCAGGCTGTCCTTAAAGGGATATACAAAATGTCCCAGGGATAGCCATATCCTGGACGACCTGGCAGGGGATAGCCTATAAATATCCCGATGGGACCACAGACTTAACATCTCTAGAGGGAATGTAAACAACAAAATGCACAGGTCGCTGACCAGCCAACATGTAACGGAAATTTTGACAGCTTGAGGGCATTACCAGTGGCGCACGATTTTATATTAAATTTGGATGTTCATTAATAGATTCAATTATTACTGTGATGTTACAAACTGATGCAATAAACAAGAATTAGTATTTAGCCATACTTAGAGAGTTACTCTTATTATAACTTGATTGTAACAGTTGATAATTTGTTATTACCATGAAGTGTTTCCCCATATTTTACGCTACTGAAAATCAAAACAAAACCTATATTAAGCTATGATAAGTGGTGTTCACCGATTCGTCGCTATTGCAGCAAACTATGCACTTTTTATTTCGTCCCATCATGCAATTATGACAATATTGTTCATAAATAGTTTAATTCACACCACAAATAGTCACTCAAATATACACTATAACAACAAAAACCTCAACATCGCAATAACCACAACTACAATGACAGCCACATGACAGCTTTAGGGGACGCCGATTGTAGGTTGCCAGATTTACGACATATTAGAAGTTATTGCGACATTCCGCTATGAAATTTACCATTTTTGAGATTTCGTTAAATCAATACAAATTATCTTCACGTAAATCAGTATCACATTGCAAGTATATTTTAATGTATAGTTAAACAGCCAGTTAAATACTTTGAGGAACATGTGTTCAAACTGCGGAAACTGCCAGATTTTGAAGAAACTGGAAGGTCCTTAAGCGGACGAAGAAGAGTGGCAATAGCGCTACAGATGTTGGCTGGCCAATATTCAAATTAGGCTCCCTCTAGAGATGTTAACTCTGTGGATGGGACTTTATTAGACCATCATGGCCTATAGGGAAATCCTCAGGTTGGCCCAATATATTATCATTTAGTCTACCGTAGATTAGCCCATAGGTAAATTTTGCCATTAAACTTTCTTTTCTTTTTTAATGTTCCTATGGAATGTTGGCATGGACAATTCTACACCCAACTTGCGAAAATAAACAGGTTACCGAATGATTTTCTGCCTTGCAATTTGTGGTTTGTACTTGGGGGGGGGCCTTGAATGAATGAATAAGGACCAGAGGCTATCCAGCACGGAATGTGGCTGGTACGTAGGCCACACGATGGGCCCTTTTGCGCCTCTATCCGCGCTAGTTCCTAAGACCTGCCCTTTTGGCAAAGGCAAGTACATTCTTAGGTCCTATCCGTTTTATCCCTATTGGTTCCAAGGTTCTTGAGCCTAGCATAGTCTGCCTGTGTTAACCCAGGGTTTCACAGCGACACAAGATGTGTGCTGAGGATTCTTCCTCTTCACCACACCACGTGCACGTTGGGTCGTTGACAACCCTCATCACGAACAGGTGACGCCTGAAGGTGTTTGTGACCCGTTAACAGGCCTACTAGCAGTCTCAAGTTACTCCTATCCAGAGAGAGACAAAATCGTCCTATTCTCTCTGCAGGCCCTGCTATTAGTTCCCGAGCTTGACGGAGATGACCAGCGATGTTGTTCCATCTCAGAGAGTGTTGATTCTGGATCCACTCTCCAGTTGTTTTCCTAATCAAGTTTGCAGATAGTCCTAAGGCTGGTTCCGGGCCCACAAAACTGTTGCCGGATCCCATCCTAGCCAGATGATCCGCCATGTCGTTACCCTTTACCCCAGCGTGCCCAGGTACCCACATCAGTGATATCTTGTGTTTAGCTGAGATGTCGTCAAGAGCCCTCCTGCACTCCAGGACCAGTCCCGACGTTATTTTCCAAGCACTCAGTGCTTTGATGGCTGCCTGACTGTCAGAGCAGATAGTAATCCACCTCCTAGACCCATCAATTTCCAGAATACGATTTACACAAGCTGGGGGGGGGGGGCTTAGCGTGTCGGAGAAACTACTGCAAGCTACCAGCTTGCTTTGCTTAACTTTGCTGCAAGTCACCTTCACCTTTTACCTCTTTCGTCTTTCTAACGTCAATACTGTCAAATGTCAGATTTTGTATAAAGAAAGGTATGGTCACAGCATATAAAACAACCAGCATAATATCTCCGAGGATTTCCTATATAAAAATGGTTCCCACAAAATTTGACCTTGGGAGGGTTTTTGAATGATCTTACGGCTGTCAAGTTTGGGTAGAGATGCGAAAATGAAAATATCGATACCGGTACCAATTCGATATTTTTTAGCCTCATAGGCGCGTTTGGTTCGTACAAACCATTTTGTGCAACTGATTACGCCCCTCAATAATTATATAATTATTTTCGATACCGATACAAAAGAATCGATACCAACTTGGAATGCCTCAAAAAGTATCGATGACAAAAATATTCGATGTTAGTGCAGAAGTATCGAAGTACCGTTACCATCCCTACAAAAAATCCCTCCAAAAGTGGGGATGCGCGTGTTATTTCCGCCATCTTGAGTTATTGTGCTGGTTGTTTTCTATGCTGTGGTATGGTCCTGAAGGGACATCCCTTGAACCGCCTCATAGTATTCAAGCTGAGGATTTGCAAAACGATCCTTAGGATATTCCGGTGATAGACGGCTCAGCGCATGGCCGACTCACTAGGCCGGAGCATTGAAATATGGCAACATTGGAGATCAGGCCGAGCTTTTGTTTGTTGTTAGGTCATTAGTGTAATCTTTCAGAGCAAAAAAGGAGATTGTAAGGTGATTGTTAATGTGTTTCTAATTATTTACCTGCACAAACGAAACTATAAAGATAAAAAGATGCCTGCAAAGTGTGTAGTACCAGGTTGCAGTCCAATAGAGGACATACCCAACATAACCTTATTCCAGAGTGAAAAGAACATTGCAAGGTGACTTTTAATGTATTTCTAATTATTTACCTGCACAAACGAAACGATAGAGATAAAACATGCCTGCAAAGTGTGTAGTACCAGGTTGCACTAACAATTTGTGCTTCCAATAAAGGACATTAACAGAAGTGGGTGAACGTATTCCTCGTATGGGCTGGTTATATTTATAAGAACAAAGACAATAATTTACAAACATTTCAAAGGATAAGACCTATTTTAAAGCACAATGTGGCACCTACAATGTTTTCTGGACCTCCCAAACATCACAGAAAAATACAGTTAATAGAACTCATCTGGGCATACCTACGAAAAGATTTGATAGTGAAAGGGAATCAAGACCAGCAAGAATGGCTTCACAGTGACCTAATAGTGAATTTTTCTAGCTCAAGTGACAATTTACAAAGTAAATTGAGTGTTCATTTAAGTGGAAGTGGAAGTGGCAGCAGGAAACGGGTTGTGGTTATTTTTATTTTGTAGTGTCTGACTACGATGAACCAGACATCAGATGTAAGTGGTATTAGTAGTAGTAGTTCTAAAAAGTATTTTTCTTAATTTATTAACCGAGATGAACTCTAATACATATAAAATGTAATAATTATTCTGAAACTATAGGCCCGCTATTTGACAGCTAAGCCACGTTGCCACATCTAAGGCTCCGGCCTAGTGAGTCGGCCATGCTCAGCGGGATACCCAAAGGATGTCCATGCCTGGCTGCCACAGGATATTCCAAACAGGTTATCCTAGGGCTACCCTAGGACAACTTAGGATAGCCTACAGATAACCTGTAGATGTCATTCTGGTCTTATCCCAAATTTGGGCGATACGGCTCCATTCAGAATGTCCTAGGGATATCACGGGTGCTGTGTGGGAAGTCTTTCATCCCAAATTAATGCTTATTCACTACTCCGTGCATGGAATCATCATGCCTAACCTCCATGATACTACGACTTTAGATAGTATCATGCCTAACCTCAATTTCAGGTTGTGAGTCAGTGCAACGAAGCTGCCAGACAAAAGGATAGACAGTTAGAAATGGAAAAAATTGCGAACACCCTAGAATTTTCGAAGACTGCTCCGCCTATAAACATAGTGAAGGAAAATCGATGGTTGCTTCGCTCAGGGACAGTGACGTGTTTTCAACCGAGAAGCGAAGATACCAGGATGACATTTGGGAAGAGGTTCACCAAGTTCACCTTATATTTGTATCTTCTCAACGACCTCCTGGTGGTTACTAAGAAAAAAAAGTACGTATACCGGGTGTCCCAGAATTTCCTTGACACGTGATATTTTCGTAACGAAAAACGGTTCAAGCAAGAACTGAGTGGTACTTTTGAAGGTACTATAAGGTCTACCATACCATGCATTCAAAACATTTTTTTTGTACGTCAACCCCTAAAACTCACCCCCAACTTTTTTTTTTCAAATAGCACCCCATGGTTTTCCTACATAAATGATATCCCCATTTTATTTAAAATCTTGTGGTACCTTTAATTTTATATGCAAACTTATTTTTTTCGTAAAATCATAAGCATAAGACAAATGAAATGATAATTTGTTTGACGCCTAATATTTTTGTAACAAAAACGGATAAAAAAGAAAAGTAAGTAGGTTTTTCAAGGGTAGTGAATGACCTATCATTCCTTGCTTATGAATCATTTTTTTCTTACTTAAACCCCTGGAATCCACCCCTAGCTTGTTCTTTCAAATTTCAATCCACAATTTTGCCTGGAAAAATAAATTCTTTACTTGAATTTAATTATCGTAGTGGCTTACTTTTTATGCCCCTACTGCAATTTATCGTTAATTTTTTTCGTTTAATCCATGAAATCGTGAGCATAAATTAATTAAAACACATGTGTGAAAAATATTTTTTTTATTATCAAGAATCAACTAATAAAAAAAAAATGTGACAACAAAACTAAGTGCAAAAACGTAAAAAAGTTTTATGGTTACATCGGTCCGCGCCAACCCCGTGTGCAGGGTGTGCCCCGCATACGGGCGCCAAAATTAACGATTGTTATATCTTCGCCCTACACCTTCGCGAAACTCATCTGCTAGAGAAACAGATACAACTTAAGAAGAAGTGGTGAAAGGGATAAATACTAAGTTGCATAATACAAGTATACAGGGTGGGCCAATAGTGCGTGGACGAAGGATTGTGGGCTTACTAAATAATATTTCAAAAATCTGTCACTTGATCATGGTAGGGACCCTTGAGGGCTATAACGTAAAAATATTTTCACTTAAATTTTGACGTTTATATAGGGTGATTCATATCAAACTTACATTTTTTTTGAATGGAACGCCCTATATATTATTGCATATTTGGATTCCTTGGTCAATTCTAGTGTGACTGTATGTATCATACACGGAACTTTAAACGAACCGTTTAGACGCAAATCACCATTTTTGGTATAAGCAGGTATCAGAAAAAATTGAATATCGCAGCGATTGGCTTTATAGGCATGTTGTGAACTCGTAAAATGCATTTACTCATTTTACGAGTTTCTCTTGGGATATCTTTAAGATCTTGAATGCAGTAGTTTCCCATTTGCTTTCTGCATCCTCATGCCGTTGACCAGATGGTACAGTACCTACTCATCATCCGCCTTTAGGGGCAATTTCTCACCCCAAGGACAAGAAGGTGTCCTGACTCTTCTCAACTCGGCCCCACATGGGGGGGGGTTTAGATACGGGGCGGGTTCGAATATCTCCCATCAGTTATACTGTACAGTGTGGTCCAAAGAGTGTGCAACAAATGGGATTTTTTTTATTAGCTACACAATCAAAAATCCAATATTGCCAAAAGTTGGTGCATGTCCGATAACTAATTTAAGTGCACTTAGAGTGGTTCCAAGTTCATCAGTATACGGGGTGAATCAAAAAATATAAAAATTGTACAAGAGTAAAGTACCCTTATTTTCAAAAATTCAGCAAAATGATATTAATAAAAGTTGTTTAGAATCAAGAGTTATCTCTAAATACCAAAACTTGGCCTCCTCTGAGAAAAAAAAAAATTTGAAAAAAGTGCAATCCCTCCCAACATTTTTTTTTTAGTAAAACGGTTTGATACACTGAAATTGAATTAATTTTGTAGAACTTTATTTAAATTCAAGCATTTTTGTGAAATTTACCTGAGATTTTTTTAGTAAGATTTCATGTTTGTGGATTAATTTAAATAGATGTTTAGAAATAAAAAATTAATAAAAGGTTTTCGGTTTTATTGAGAGTTATTCTGATATGCATGTAATTATAAGCAACCTCTTGCCTTAGTAAAAAGATTTTTTCCGAAATTGTAAAGCCATATTTAATATCCTTGCATCAAACATTTAGCTTGTGATTCCCAAAAAAATTTTAACCTCAGGTAAATTTCACAAAAATGCTTGAATTCGAATAAAGGTATACAAAATTAATTCAATTCCAATTAGTGTATCAAACAGTTTTACTAAAAAAAAAATTTTTTTGGGAGAGTTTGCACTTTTTTCAAAAAAAAAAAATTTTCTCAGAGGAGGCCAAGTTTTGGTATTTAGGCATAACTCTTAATTCTAAACAACTTTTGTTAATAACATTTTGCTCAATTTTTGATAATAAGGGTACTTTACTCTTGTACAATTTTTATATTTTTTGATTCACCCCATATACTGATGAACTTGGAACCATTCTAAGTGCACCTAAATTAGTTATCGGACATGCACCAACTTTTGGCAATATTGGATTGTTGATTGTGCAGCTAATAAAAAAAAATCCCATTTGTTGCACACTCTTTGGACCACACTGTATAACAGTTAAACTTCGTACAGGATTTGAATTAAGAGTAAGAGTTAAGAGTTCTAAAAACCACTCAGACAGACTGCAATGAACCATTTGAGACGTCTTATTTCTCTACTGATCATGAGTTGTTGAGTAGCTTACGAGTGCTTTGCTTTTAGTGACCAAAGCTTTGCGGTTATCCATTATTGTCCAAGGAACTTTGTGGAACTCAGGGATGTGGATATGTTTCCGGTGATCCTAAAGAAAGAAGCACAAGACAAAAATGTATTGTATCTATCCATCTTGGAGAACCAGGAGGGTAAAATTGTAGAACTGGTAAGTCTGGTAATTAGTATAAGCGGGCTTAGCATATACTACTGAATTGCATATTACATACATCTAAAAAGAACTGAATGTTTACAAAATTGTTCTGAACATTTTAGTAGTTTAACCATCTTAGATCGTTTTTTACCAGTAATTATAAAAATGTTATCTCTGAAGAGTAAAAACAATATAAATTAGCTAAACGTACTACCAGTTGTCTTGTCTTAGGGCTATGGTCTGCGTGTCATATAATCCACTTCTAAGGCAGACTGCTTCATGGCAGTAATAATATATATTACTGGTTATCATTTTGGATTTATCTAAAATGCAAATGAAATACTGTATGTGGTCTCGTGACTAAGACCATAAAAATAACTCCTTAGATATATTTTCGTTTCTACAGAGAATCATCTTCTTCAATCTTCTATCCTCCGATATTATGGAAGCTGCAATGTAAGCTTTCTGTAATGCATTTAGTGAAAGCGCTGTCATTAGTCATGTTACAATTACTGCATGTACAAAATTCTACCCACTATAACTATCTATGGCTCAGGAAAAGGGCTGGCTTCCAATACCATATAATAAATTGAATACATTACAGCTACTTTCGTGTTCTTCGGAGAGCGAGAAAGAGAGGTGGATAGAAGCATTCAGTCCGCCAAGATCAGATAACCCTGAAGAGACAGTTTACGAATGCTGGGACTGTCCCCAAGTGACGGCCATACACAACTACGGACCCTGTCAGCCAGATGAACTAGCTCTTTCGCGAGGTGATGTTATCAACGTTCTGCGGAAGATGAGTGATGGTAAGCAAATTAAAATAATAGTGCACAATATGCTTCAGTCTTAATCAGTATCCTTCATTGAGCAGCATTGTAACATTTCATGGATTGAGAAAATGTAGTTATTTGCATTAAACTCTTTTGACTTTATATTAGAAGAAAGTATCGCAATTGCGAACCTTTTCGGGTTCTTAGTTTTTTAGATGCTAAATATGGTGAAAACCCACATTATCCATCTTCAACATTTACTTCCCACACCAGAAGGTGTGTGCTTTTCTATTAGATGTTATTTAGCAGAAGCTTTCTATTGGGGGCTATGTTAATAAGTATCATCCAATAGTATTTTATCAGTATTGAAAACAAAACGTCAAAGCTGGATGACACTTTTGTCAAAAATATTTTAGAAATCATGGATCAAAATCATAGCAGGATATCAGAACAAAGCGATTGATTTGCAAATTAAAGCCACATTTTCCATGTTTACATTATAATTACTGTATAATTACTAATTGCAAACTGCGATAATTTGTGATAAAGGTACTAGGTACCTGTATCAATCACTACTACTACCTTATTTAATAATTACAAATCCCACGTCCCACATTATATGAAAATACATACTTTGATGAAGAATCAATCTTTCATCTACTGGATGCATGTTTGTTATAAACCTTCTTATAGAAATATTCACAAGTGCAGCGTACACGTAGTATATAAAATAGGGTTATACTTAACTATAAAATGGCAAGCTTTGCCGTTCTGGGGTTCTGGATAGGCAACCAGTAGTGCACATACACGTTTGGGAAATAGCTGTAACATTTGAAATGTAACAAAATGCTATTTTTACCTCTTTTTACTATAAAACAAAGATATATTGCAGGTATTCATAATTATTATCGATAGTAAATTATTGTTTTATCCAAATAATGCAGTGAGTGAATTTCTTGTCATAATATCATTTGATACATCAAGAAACTAGTGATCAAATGTACGGCTTCTCTGGAATCTGATTGGTTGAGATTAACAATTGTTAAACTTTTTGTTAAACAAAAAAATGCAATTTTTCACCCATTTAGGATGGAAAATCAGATGTGAAAGGATACTAGATGGTTCACAATGGTCGACTGTATATAAATTATCATTTTGACCTTTTTTGAGGTGAACTTCAAGATAAATCAATAATTTTCAGGGTACTTTGACAGATGCATGTTCTTGAAAGGGCTGCTCTGATTGGTCAAAGTCTTTGTTAAAATGTGCATGTTGATAAAATCGGGCCTAAATGAATTATTTTCTTCGATAAATAGACAACGTTTTTTATGAGTCAGCGATATAATATTCTAATTACTTTATATGGTAGCTTAGGAAATACTATGTAGGGTCATGAAGTACCGACCTGCAGACAGACAGAACGTTGAAGTACGATGAGAATTTCAGCCACACAGCATTTTAAAGGTTTTATTTTTTTGCCGTTTACTTATCTTCGTTGCTTAAGCACTTTTTAGGTTTGAAGACATGTCTCCATAAAACTTTTTTCATTTGAAGCTTATTTTTTACCGCATCTCTATGAGTATTTACTGACATTATTGTTTTTAGGTTGGTACAATGGAGAGAGGATACGAGACGGCCAAACCGGCTGGTTTCCCTCAAACTACACCGTAGAAATAGCAAATCCACATGTAAGGGCTAGAAACTTGAAGCAGCGATACAGACTCCTGACGTTCTCGGAGCATTACCTAAACTCATAACTGTCTTAGTCCTCTACAAAGACTTTATTGTACATATTATTTTTTACACATTTAAATTTCGATGTTATGTGAGATATTCCTTACATTCCTATACAGATTGTACACTGATTGTATACTGATTGTTACCCTAAAGATATCGTTAAATATACTTAGCTTAGACAGTAAGATAATACGTTTATATTGTAGCAATGATAATAGGTACATACGTTACTGAATTATAGTATACTGAATCTATCCCTACCTCATCATCATCATCATAGTCACAATGTCTCAACAGACATGTTGTGAACTCGTAAAATGTACGAGTTTCTCTTGGGATATCTTTAAGATCTTTAATGCAGTAGTTTCCCATTTGCTTTCTGCATTCTCATGCCGTTGACCAGATGTATCTACTGGTTCATTCGCCTTTAGGGACAATTTCTCACCCCAAGGACAAGAAGGTGTCGTGACTCTTCTCAACTCGTCCACCCAAAGCTGTTGGTTGAGAAGAGGTTACTGCTTATCCCGACAGTAGTTCGGTGTTCCTTTTAGTCGCCTTTTACGACTCGCAGGATATACGATGGGAGATATTCTAACCCGCCCCCACACAGGGGCGTATATCCTACCTATCTACCAGTATATCTCGAGAATGACTACTGAAAAACGCATTCCCTAAAATCCCAGCAAGCATTTTCAGTCGGAGTATTGTCGGTCAACAGATTGCAACATATATGAAATATATCGGCAACGGCATTGGTTCTCTTTATTGGCTACAGCAAGCTTTATCAACGCCGAGGTGGCAATTGTTGTGTCATCAGCAAAGAGAGTGTACTTCTCATGGTCTACAATGTTACGTAGGTACCTAATTTACGCATATTAAAAACAACACAGGCCCTAAAATCGATCCTTGGGGTACATCTATGTTGATCACTCTTTCATCTGACACAGCTCTTGCCACCTTCACAGCTTGCGTCCTGTTCTGAAGGTAGGATTTAACAACATGTATGCTGTGTGAGGTTCTCCTATAACTATCCAACAACTTAGCCCCCGACTTGACCTATCATGAAATAAGCTCGTAGCGACCCCCTAGCTACAGTGAAGATGGGCTGGGTCCAAAAAAGTAAAATACCGATGTATGAGAAAGCGCCACTTGGTTTTACGCTACGATGCTTATACAGTGTGGTCCAAAGAGTGTGCAACAAATGGGATTTTTTTTTATTAGCTGCACAATCAAAAATCCAATATTGCCAAAAGTTGGTGCATGTCCGATAACTAATTTAGGTGCACTTAGAATGGTTCCAAGTTCATCAGTATACGGGGTGAATCAAAAAATATAAAAATTGTACAAGAGTAAAGCACCCTTATTTTCAAAAATTCAGCGAAATGTTATTAACAAAAGTTGTTTAGAATCAAGAGTTATCCCTAAATACCAAAACTTGGCCTCATCTGAGAAAATTTTTTTTTTTGAAAAAAGTGCAATAACTCCCAAAATTTTTTTTTAGTAATACCGTTTGATACACTAATTGAAATTGAATTAATTTCGTAGAACTTTATTTAAATTCAAGCATTTTTGTGAAATTTACCTGAGGTTAAATTTTTTTTGGGAATCACAAGCTAAATGTTTGTTGCAAGGATATTAAATATGGCTTTATAATTTCGGAAAAAATCTTTTTACTAAGGCAAGAGGTTGCTTATAATTACATGCATATCAGAATAACTCTCAATAAAACCGCAAACCTTTTATTAATTTTTTATTTCTAAACATGTATTTAAATTAATCCACAAACATGGAATCTTGCAAATAAATTTTTTTCTCAGAGGAGGCCAAGTTTTGGTATTTAGGCATAACTCTTAATTCTAAACAACTTTTGTTAATAACATTTTACTGAATTTTTGATAATAAGGGTACTTTACTCTTGTACAATTTTTATATTTTTTGATTCACCCCGTATACTGATAACTTGGAACCATTCTAAGTGCACCTAAATTAGTTATCGGACATGCACCAACTTTTGGCAATATTGGATTTTTGATTGTGCAGCTAATAAAAAAAATCCCATTTGTTGCACACTCTGTGGAGCACACTGTATATGAGCCAAAACCAAGAAGACTATTGGCAAGTCCTTGATACAATTCCTTATGCTAAAGCATAGACTAAAGTCTAAATGCAAGAGTTATCAAAACAAAACAAAAAATAGCCTTTGAAAAAGAAACTCCTAGATATATCGAAAACTGTTGCCTGTTTGTAAAAAAAAATAATAAATGTGACAAATTTAGTATTGATAGAATATTTAGAAAATATAGATAAGTAAATTAAAACAAAAAAATAAACCTTCATAGGATTTATGTAAAGCGTTTTCACAGAATATCACATGACGTATACTGATTCAGGTATACCTACGCTGTAAGTTAGAATAGGTCTTGTTAATATAATTTCCACCCGCTTGTGTATACACGCTCGTTTCACAGTAACATAAACTATTAGGCTCAATGGGTGTAAATCAATAACATGCGTACGTTGTGGATCACCATCATGGAAAATAAATTCAATAAGCATCAAGTGTAAATCCAAATCATTACCATAATTCAAATGAAAACAATCAAATTATTATAGAATAGTAGGATTTACATAAACAGCAACAACAAACTTCGAAGTCAGACTAGTTTCAATACGAATCACCAAAAGGTAACCAAATCAAATACAGATTGAATAAAATATTGAAAGTTTCACTTATTATCTAAACTTATCTGATCGTTTCTAGGGAGTAGTCGGCAGCTATGACAGGTACAGTATGATCTAACCAATCACCAAAATTAAAAATCATCCACGCACAAAATGCCTGTCCCCTTAAGGATTCTCCGTATTATATGGCACCATCAAATACGACTGATTCCAGCTTCTCTTGAAATCATGGATCCCAGAAACACCAAAAATAAAAACCCTACGGAGATAATAATTGTAACTCCTCTGTACAAAACAATATAAAAAGGAAGGAAAGAAACACTGAAAGGGCTGGCTACAATGATATGTGCGATTTACAAAAAAAAAGACACAAAATGTCTTTTAGATAAATCAGGCTAAATTATAGTTTATCACACGTTTATACAGCGATCATGAAGAACTAAGAAAAAAAAATATAAAATTGCCATATGAACTAGCCATGTCGAACTAATTTTGGTTATAAAAGAAAAGGACTATATAGAACAATACCATCCCACACAGCACACTGACGTCTAATAGATGTCCATGAGATGTCCATTATGGATATCCAGGATATACAGAGGATATCTGTTGCATCTAATGGATATCCCATGGACATCCAAATGTCCGCTAATATCCATAAATCTGGATATACATGTGGATATCTCATGTATGTCTCATAGATATTCGAATGGACTGACATTAGATGTATAGATATATAAGGGATATCCATCCAGATATTGTGGATATCTAGTAGATATCCAGATTACATATCTACTGGATGACCATAAAATATTTAACGTCAGTTCTTTGGAGGTTGAAATGGCCTTATGCTTCAAATATTGAAGGTGGACCAATGGACCACCTTGAATATTCAGAAACCATATCATATGCCTATATAATAGCAATAACAAAGATGAGTATTAACAGTGGTCTAATTTTTTCAAAAAGACATTATTACATCTTATGGGCATTAACAAAGATATGTATTATGTTCAAACAAGATTTACTTGTAGTGACTGCTGAAAATGAGACGTTCGAAAAGTGACAATTGTAACTCGGTCAACTTATTTTAGTGTAATAATGAAAAATCATTTAAAAAAATTCTGGAAAAATTGCGATTCATGTTTGTGAACATCTGTAAATATTAGTTGCAGATCTATAAAAAATCTAACATCACTGTGAAATATAGCGTTGTTACTTACTTTATGTTTCTAAATATTATCTTGTATTGCTTTTAGGGTTTGAATGCAAAAATCGATTAGTGGAACAAATACATTCTTAAACATCACTATATTTATATTTATATATACAATATTAAAACATATATACAAATATTACATTTGACTTTTCATTGATTCACCACTGTTCCTGAAAACAAAATAAAAGGTTGTTACTGACTATTCATTCATAAGAAACAACATGAAGCGTTTATCTTTATATTTTTTGGCCCCACTGCATGGTATGTCAGCCATATGAAGAATACTACATATTGAAGAAAAACTTCATATGGCTGAGATGCCTAACATGTTCATTCATTTACTGTTTGATTTGGATTTTAGATTACAAAGTCGAGGCCCAAACTAAAAGTTAGGTTAGAATTATTGGTTCTACCATGGCTATACTTATAGTAAATCTTACCTCTTACTGTTAAAATCACTGGAATCGTTGAAATCAAAGATCCCTCCACAAGGCCATATAAAAGGCTAGGTCAAAGCAAAGTTGAAATATAAAATGCTTTAAAACCAACCCCACAAACACGCCTACGCCAGACGCCTACGGGGTGACACAGATGAAAGCACAAGATGAAAGTATTCTAACAAAACATTACAGCATCACACAAAACATTACATTAATCTTGATACAGAACTTGGAAAATTTAAATATACTGACACGGCACGCAAAAAGTAGTCAAACCTTATGTAGAAGAAATAAAAAGTACAGTAATCAAAATGGAGGGACGCCATGACACCAAATCAAAAACACTGCGCAATGCGCATGCGTCACATTTGTTATCCATCGTGGACGTTTATGGATAGGTACTGGATATTCACATTGATCCAGATTTTGTCCACCATGGACGACGTAAAAGCATATCAGAAATGGATATTGCATGGATATACACAGGATATCTATGTGGATATGGACGTTCTATGGATCTAATGTACATCCATTGGACATCCATTAGATGTCACGTGCTGTGTGGGATGTGACTAAAAATACAATTAAATCAGAACGATCATTTATGAACATCCCAGTGCCTCTAATTTGGTTAAAATTTAGCTGTATAGAAAGATAAATGATTGAAATTGGTTAAAAATCTTACCTCACTATTAGCAATAGAGGGTTTTATTTCTCTGAGAAAATCAGATTTCCTCCTCAATAGATAACTTCACTAGTAGCAGATGTAAATATGGCCTTGAGAAGGACAATTTAATAATCCCGAATAATCGGCTCAGCGTTCCAGGTCCTTGCAAATTCTCAAAACCACTATAGAAAATCCAACTGGAACTGCTGGTACTGGTCTGAGGATTTTAATCCCTATTCCTCTAGGTAGAGTATCACAAACTCAAACAAAATCTCAATACCCTCACAAATTGTTAAAAATTGCCTTCTACGTCACTTGCTATTTTCTAGTCGACAGTGAAGTGAACTCGCACAAAAATTATCAGACGAAAACCTTCCAGAAAACAAAAACGTTCAACAAAAAACACCGGTACCCACTCGTAAATATAAAAATGGTAAAAATGAACCAACTAACGCCAACTATCAGTAAATTATTCAAGCAGGACAAAAATTGAAATCAATGCACGAAATATTTCCTTACTCGGATTCTTTTTTGGATACTTACCTAAAAAGTAATTATCGACCTCTGAAATAGATGGTAGCAGTAACGTAAGCAAAATTGTTTAAATTCAAAATTAGATATGTAAGAAGAGGTTTTTGGTTTACAATAATGGCAAAGCAAAAACGTCACAGCTGTCGTCTTTAAAATTGTATTTTTTAGCTTACTGAGAAGAATATCATGATATACACAGTCAAAAGCTTTAGTTAAATCGCAAAACAGTATTAGTGCATCATACCGCTGAATCATACTCAAGCTTGTGAAAAGATTCTAAGATAAAGGACACTACATCAAGGAACAAGGACATAGGCATTCTAAATTGTTCATCTTGTAACATTGAGGTTAAGTTTAATTCTCTATAAATACGACTAGGTACTAGGTAGACCTCCTGAAAATCATTTTAGGAAGCGATAGGTGTAACCCTCGGTGTAACCCGGATTACAATAATGGCCATCCTTTATATGATGCGATATTTTAAATTGGAAAACAACCAGAGTTTAAGTGGTTTATTGGACTCTTAATCATGACATACATCTACAATGGAATAATTTGGTAATTGAGCGGTTACTGTACTGTATCATTTCTGAGTATATTAAAAAAACAAAATAACAACGATTTTACGATCTTTCATCAAGTTACGTACATAGTAGGCATACACAGGGTTATTCACGTTATTCGACACGGAGCATTATGGCTAAAGTATTTGATAAAAAAGAAAATAATAATTTTGTATGGATAGATACCCATAAAGGCTACATTTTAAAAATATTTTCATACTATAAAGGGTGTTCCAAATGCACGAAATGTATCAAAGTTATGTTTTTTCAAATGGAATATCTCGCATATTATTGCATATTCAGATTCCCTGGTGAATTCTAGTGTGACTTTATGTATCATACATGGGACCTAAAGCGAACCGTTTAGGTCTAAATCACCATTTTCGGTATAAGTAGATATCAGGAAAAAATTGAATATCGCAGAGATTATAAAATATGGGAGGGTGTGACTTTGCCCTGTTACTAAGCATAAAATGCGTCTGCTTTGGTGAGACTGTCAAATTTAAATTACGTTTATGCTTAGAGAAATCTGTCGATTGATTAAGGAAACTTCGATCAGCGATAACTTGATTTTTTCAAATGGGAATACCCAATTTTTTTTATACGGTTGAACGTAGAATTTGATAACCTTTCTAATGATATAAGGTTGTGAATATCAATCTCTGTTAGGTTCCATTTGATTTTAAATTTTCATACAAATCGGCGTTCTTCAATTTTCCTACTTATAGGCAACGTAGCAGGCCATGAAATATAAACAAAAACCTGTTCAGGTAGAAGAAAACAACTAACTTAGCTGAGAAATACACACGAACTAGACTAAAGGGACAAGATTACAAAGATTCCTTACAACATATCAACTCTCCTAGAAACAACTGCGATAACATCTCTAAGGTCAAAGAGAAGCTGGAGTATGGCAGTAATAGATATTTTTTACAGCCTACTGGCTACCGCAAGTCAGTGGAGGTTAAAAAATGTCTTTTTTCATTTGAAAACTTTCCACCCGGATTGCTCGAAATTTTCAATTTATTTTCAAAGGAAATAAGTACAGGATATAACTATATTTTATATTTTATGTAATTTATTTAGGGAGTCCCAAAAGTCATCTCAAGAAGAGCGTTTTTGTCAACAAACCCAGAACGGGTCTGAGACGTAAGGGGATTGGGTTCTATAGATATAACAGAACTGACAGAAGCTTGTGGGCTACAAAAAACAGAAAAGCAACTGGTATGGATGGTATCAATACAGAACTTGGGACTCATATTACACTTACGACTGTTATAGTTATTAAATAAATGCTGGAAAAATTGCAATACGCCTGACAAATGGGAAACCGCAAACGTCATCTCGCTGTTCAAGAAAGGTGACAAGGGTAAACCTCAAAAATTACGGAGGAAATAGCATAACTACTATCGCCTATAAAATGCGCCAAGATACTGAATAAAAGACATATAGAAGAGCAAATGGAAAAAAATCGAAAACCTCTATTTGGCTTTCTATCAAGATGAAACCTCGTATTTCGAATAATGTGAAGGTGCTGATTACAAATCCAGTCGCAGTTCTGAGTCTCAGTCTCGTTTAACGAAAGTGAAAAATTTCAGATCTCCTGGGTCTGCGAGCTCACCTAAAAAAATCGAAAACCTTTATTGGGCTTTCTATCAAGATGAAACCTCGTATTTCAAATAATGTGAAGGTGCTGATTACAAATTCGGTCGCAGTTTTGAGTCTCAGTCTCATTTGACAAAAGTAAAAAATTTCAGAACTCCTGGGTCTGCGGGCTCACCTAAAAAAATCGAAAACCTTTATTGGGCTTTCTATCAAGATAAAACCTCGTATTTCGGATAATGTGAAGGTGCTGATTACAAATCCAGTCGCAGTTTTGAGTCTCAGTCTCGTTTGACGAAAGTAAAAAATTTCAGATCTCCTGGGTCTGCGGGCTTACCTAGAAAAATCGAAAATCTTTATTTGGCTTTCTATAAAGATAAAACCTCGTATTTCGGATAATGTGAAGGTGCTGATTACAAATCCAGTCGCAGTTTTGAGTCTCAGTCTCTTTTGACGAAAGTAAAAAATTTCAGATCTCCTGGGTCTGCGGGCTTACCTAAAAAAATCGAAAATCTTTATTTGGCTTTCTATCAAGATAAAACCTCGTATTTCGGATAATGTGAAGGTGCTGATTACAAATCCAGTCGCAGTTTTGAGTCTCAGTCTCGTTTGACGAAAGTAAAAAATTTCAGATCTCCTGGGTCTGCGGGCTTACCTAACAAAAATCGAAAACCTTTATTTGGCTTTCTATCAAGATAAAACCTCGTATTTCGGATAATGTGACGGTGCTAATTACAAATCCAGTCGCAGTTTTGAGTCTCAGTCTCGTTTGACGAAAGTAAAAAATTTCAGAGCTCCTGGGTCTGCGGGCTTACCTAAAAAAATCGAAAACCTTTATTTGGCTTTCTAACAAGATAAAACCTCGTATTTCGGATAATGTGAAGGTGCTAATTACAAATCCAGTCGCAGTTTTGAGTCTCAGTCTCGTTTGACGAAAGTAAAAAATTTCAGAGCTCCTGGGTCTCCGGGTTCACCTAAAAAAATCGAAAATCTTTATTTAGCTTTCTATCAAGATGAAACCTCGTATTTCGAATAATGTGAAGGTGCTGATTACAAATCCAGTCATATTTTTGAGTCTCGATCTCGTTTGACGAAAGTAAAAAATTTCAGATCTCCTCGGTCTGCGGGCTTACCTAAAAAAACCGAAAATCTTTATTTGGCTTTCTACCAAGATAAAACCTCGTATTGCGAATAATGAGAAGGTGCTGATTACAAATCCAGTCGCAGTTTTGATTCTCAGTCTCCTTTGAAGAAAGTAAAAAATTTCAGATCTCCTGGGTCTCCGGGTTCACCTAAAAAAATCGAAAATCTTTATTTAGCTTTCTATCAAGATGAAACCTCGTATTTCGAATAATGTGAAGGTGCTGATTACAAATCCAGTCATATTTTTGAGTCTCGATCTCGTTTGACGAAAGTAAAAAATTTCAGATCTCCTCGGTCTGCGGGCTTACCTAAAAAAACCGAAAATCTTTATTTGGCTTTCTACCAAGATAAAACCTCGTATTGCGAATAATGAGAAGGTGCTGATTACAAATCCAGTCGCAGTTTTGATTCTCAGTCTCCTTTGAAGAAAGTAAAAAATTTCAGATCTCCTGGGTCTGCGGGCTTACCTAAAAAAATCGAAAATATTTATTTGGCTTTCTATAAAGATAAAACCTCGTATTTCGGATAATGTGAAGGTGCTGATTACAAATCCAGTCGCAGTTTTGAGTCTCAGTCTCGTCTGACGAAAGTAAAAAATTTCAGATCTCCTGGGTCTGCGGGCTTACCTAAAAAAATCGAAAATCTTTATTTGGCTTTCTATCAAGATAAAACCTCGTATTTCGGATAATGTGAAGGTGCTGATTACAAATCCAGTCGCAGTTTTGAGTCTCAGTCTCGTTTGACGAAAGTAAAAAATTTCAGATCTCCTGGGTCTGCGGGCTTACCTAAAAAAATCGAAAACCTTTATTTGGCTTTCTATCAAGATGAAACCTCGTATTTCGAATAATGTGAAGGTGCTGATTACAAATCCAGTCATATTTTTGAGTCTCGATCTCGTTTAACGAAAGTAAGAAATTTCAGATCTCCTGGGTCTGCGGGCTTACCTAAAAAAATCGAAAATCTTTATTTAGCTTTCTATCAAGATGAAACCTCGTATTTCGAATAATGTGAGGGTGCTGATTACGAATCCAGTCGCAGTTTTGAGTCTCGACCTCGTTTGACGAAAGTAAAAAATTTCAGAGCTCCTGGGTCTCCGGGTTCACCTAAAAAAATCGAAAATCTTTATTTAGCCTTCTATCAAGATGAAACCTCGTATTTCGAATAATGTGAAGATGCTGATTACAAATCCAGTCGCAGTTTTGAGTCTCGATCTCGTTTGACGAAAGTAAAAAATTTCAGAGCTCCTGGGTCTCCGGGTTCACCTAAAAAAATCGAAAACCTTTATTTAGCTTTCTATCAAGATGAAACCTCGTATTTTGAATAATGTGAAGGTGCTGATTGCAAATCCAGTCATATTTTTGAGTCTCGATCTCGTTTGACGAAAGTAAAAAATTTCAGATCTCCTGGGTCTGCGGGCTTACCTAAAAAAATCGAAAATCTTTATTTAGCTTTCTATCAAGATGAAACCTCGTATTTCGAATAATGTGAGGGTGTTGATTACAAATCCAGTCGCAGTTTTGAGTCTCGACCTCGTTTGACGCAAGTAAAAAATTTCAGATCTCCTGGGTCTCCGGGTTCACCTAAAAAAATCGAACTTCTTTATTTAGATTTCTATCAAGATGAAACCTCGTATTTCGAATAATGTGAAGGTGCCGATTACAAGTCCAGTCATATTTTTGAGTCTCGACCTCGTTTGACGCAAGTAAAAAATTTCAGATCTCCTGGGTCTCCGGGTTCACCTAAAAAAATCGAACTTCTTTATTTAGATTTCTATCAAGATGAAACCTCGTATTTCGAATAATGTGAAGGTGCCGATTACAAGTCCAGTCATATTTTTGAGTCTCGATCTCGTTTGACGAAAGTAAAAAATTTCAGATCTCCTGGGTCTGCGGGCTTACTTAAAAAAATCGAAAATCTTTATTTAGCTTTCTATAAAGATAAAACCTCGTATTTCGGATAATCTGAAGGTGCTGATTACAAATCTAGTCGCAGTTTTGAGTCTCAGTCTCGTATGACGAAAGTAAAAATTTTTAGATCTCCTGGGTCTGCGGGCTCACCTAAAAAAATCGAAAATCTTTATTTAGCTTTCTATCAAGATGAAACCTCGTATTTCGAATAATGTGAAGGTGCTGATTACAAATCCAGTCATATTTTTGAGTCTCGATCTCGTTTGACGAAAGTAAAAAATTTCAGATCTCCTGGGTCTGCGGGCTTACCTAAAAAAATCGAAAATCTTTATTTAGCTTTCTATGAAGATGAAACCTCGTATTTCGAATAATGTGAGGGTGCTGATTACGAATCCAGTCGCAGTTTTGAGTCTCGACCTCGTTTGACGAAAGTAAAAAATTTCAGAGCTCCTGGGTCTCCGGGTTCACCTAAAAAAATCGAAAATCTTTATTTAGCTTTCTATCAAGATGAAACCTCGTATTTCGAATAATGTGAGGGTGCTGATTACGAATCCAGTCGCAGTTTTGAGTCTCGACCTCGTTTGACGAAAGTAAAAAATTTCAGAGCTCCTGGGTCTCCGGGTTCACCTAAAAAAATCGAAAATCTTTATTTAGCCTTCTATCAAGATGAAACCTCGTATTTCGAATAATGTGAAGGTGTTGATTACAAATCCAGTCGCAGTTTTGAGTCTCGATCTCGTTTGACGAAAGTAAAAAATTTCAGATCTCCTGGGTCTGCGGGCTTACCTAAAAAAATCGAAAATCTTTATTTAGCTTTCTATCAAGATGAAACCTCATATTTCGAATAATGTGAGGGTGCTGATTACGAATCCAGTCGCAGTTTTGAGTCTCGACCTCGTTTGACGAAAGTAAAAAATTTCAGAGCTCCTGGGTCTCCGGGTTCACCTAAAAAAATCGAAAATCTTTATTTAGCTTTCTATCAAGATGAAACCTCGTATTTCGAAGAATGTGAAGGTGCTGATTACAAATCCAGTCATATTTTTGAGTCTCGATCTCGTTTGACGAAAGTAAAAAATTTCAGATCTCCTGGGTCTGCGGGCTTACCTAAAAAAATCGAAAATCTTTATTTAGCTTTCTATCAAGATGAAACCTCATATTTCGAATAATGTGAGGGTGCTGATTACGGATCCAGTCGCAGTTTTGAGTCTCGACCTCGTTTGACGAAAGTAAAAAATTTCAGAGCTCCTGGGTCTCCGGGTTCACCTAAAAAAATCGAAAATCTTTATTTAGCTTTCTATCAAAATGAAACCTCGTATTTCGAATAATGTGAAGGTGCTGATTGCAAATCCAGTCATATTTTTCAGTCTCGATCTCGTTTGACGAAAGTAAAAAATTTCAGATCTCCTGGGTCTGCGGGCTTACCTAAAAAAATCGAAAATCTTTATTTAGCTTTCTATCAAGATGATACCTCGTATTTCGAATAATGTGAAGGTGCGGATTACAAATCCAGTCATATTTTTGAGTCTCGATCTCGTTTGACGAAAGTAAAAAATTTTAGATCTCCTGGGTCTGCGGGCTCACCTAAAAAAATCGAAAATCTTTATTTGGCTTTCTATCAAGATAAAACCTACTATTTCGGATAATGTGAAAGTGCTGATTACAAATCCAGTCGCAGTTTTGAGTCTCAGTCTCGTTTGACGAAAGTAAAAAATTTCAAATCTCCTCGGTCTGCGGGCTTACCTAAAAAAACCGAAAATCTTTATTTGGCTTTCTACCAAGATAAAACCTCGGATTGCGAATAATGAGAAGGTGCTGATTACAAATCCAGTCGCAGTTTTTGATTCTCAGTCTCCTTTGAAGAAAGTAAAAAAATTCAGATCTCCCGGGTCTGCGGGCTTACCTAAAAAAGTCGAAAATCTTTATCTTCTTTCTATCAAGATAAAACCTCGTATTTCGGATAATGTGAAGGTGCTGATTACAAATCCAGTCGCAGTTTTGAGTCTCAGTCTCACTTGACGAAAGTAAAAAAATTCAGATCTCCTGGGTCTGCTGGTTATACGAGCTTTCAAAAAACAGCCAAATGTAAATACATTTTTTTTAACAAAATGAATGTTGCAGTGATATGGACTTTCATAGCTATACATATGGGAACAGTGTTTTGGCAGTAATTGAGATAGATTTTTTGCGGACGTCAGTAAATCTGTGACATATTTTCATTCATTACATGAAGTTATTATCTACACTAGTCAGTAAACAAATCTCAGTATTAGTATGTTATCTGATCATCTTCAGTTGTAATCGAACATGATTTGATTCAAGTGGACGTAGTAAACCAGCTCCCGATCCAAACCGATAAGTGTAGGTTGATTTGAGTTTTAAAATGCATCAAGTGTCCTTATCAAAATGGCGGTAGTAGCTTCTACAGAAGAAGTGGTGCTGACGTGCGATGAGTTTGAGGAAATTAAAACGCAAGTTGAAAATGACTTGAAAAAATGCCTGAACGATCCTATTTTCATCGCAAGGATCACCAGCCAGATAGCCGAATCCGTAGCTAAAAGTGTAAGTTAGACATTGCAATCAATAAGAAGCAACTAGTTGCTACTACATACTTATTATACAGGGTGGCCAATCGGGTGACGATAATAATTTTTCTTTAGATAGCCCGTACCGAGACCTATCCAAAACATCCCCATGTATGTGTACCGATTATTGATAGTTTTCGAGTTATGATTTTTTTTTGAAAACTTAGAGATTTTCCAGTTTTTCCAAGAAATCGTCAAAAACAAAAACAAGAATGCTTTTTGGCTTCAATCTTTTTCTGCAATCATACTCAGTATTAAGCCTATTTTAATATCCAATAAAGAAAACCTGTACATCCGAACAATAATTAAGTACATTTTGGGCCCAAAGTTTGAAATCTCTGTTTTTAGTCAGGAGACCAAAACCTTCAAAATGAAATTAAAAATACTTATGCCTGGGTCTGGAGCTCCAGTCTAATCTTAGAAACTCTGCAAGACATTGCTCTTTCGAAATAATAATGAAAAAATAGCACTTATGGGGGCATTTTGCGCCGTACGTGACTATTAAAGGAAAAAGGTGATAATTCACGAATTTCCAAAATGATTTAAAAAACTATTATTTTACTTTATTATGACAAATTAAAGAAAAAAAACTCATAACAACTGATAAACATGATAATAATTGATGTTTTAATCACTTTTAATAAAAAAATTGATACCTGTGCTTTTTGCTGTGTACTATTGAATTTCTGCTGTATTAAGTTGCATGGAAAGTTAACAAAGGAAAAGAATAATGAAACAACAATCTGACTTTTAATTCCATGGCGGAATTACCTGGGAAGCATTATCGTAGTATACGCCATCCCTTTTACTTCCCACACCGATAGGTGAGGGGAGGATTGTGATCGTGAAAATTTTCGATTTTGAGATAATAGGTTTTTTGGGCGTTGTATAATGTCTACATAACGAAAATCCGCGTCACTTATTTCCGTCGTTCTGTCTGTCGGTCTGTCTGTCTGTACGCGTTTTTCTAGCCTCGTAATCTCAGTAACCGCTGCATGGACTGTGATGAAATTTGCATGGGCAGCAATATGCTGTGGGGTCTTAGTAGGTAATTTCAAATTTGGGTGTTTGGGGGGTGGGGGGTTGAAAAACTGAAAAATATAAATAATTTTTTTAGGTCCATCCCAACATTGCCGAAAATTAATTACAACAACTGCGCTTCGCCGACATGAGCTCACAAAAAGCTACTCTGAAAGAAAGGGATGGCGTATGCTACGTCATCGTTTCCCAAGTAATTCTGCCATGTTTATTGTTTATTATTCATTTCCTTCGTTAACTTTCCATACAACTTAATTTAGCAGAAGTTCAATAGACATAGTAAAAACACTTCAAAGATCACAATTTGAGTATTAGCTTTTTTATTAAAACTCATCAAAACATCAATGATTATCGGGTTTATTAGTTGTTACGAGTTTTTTTTTCTTTAATTTGTCATAACAAAGCAAAATAATAGTTTTTTAAATCTTTTTGGAAAATCGTGAATTATCACCTTTTTACCTTTAACACTCACGTACGGAGCAAAATGTCCCCATGAGTGCTACTTTTTCATTATTATTTCGAAAGTGCAATGTCTTGCAAAGTTTTTAAGATTAGTTTGAAGCTTCAGAACCAGACATAAGTATTTTTAATCTTATTTTGAAGGTTTTGGTCTCCTGACTAAAAACAGAGATTTCAAACTTTGAATGAAGGTACTGTATATCAAAAAGTAATGAATTAAAAATTATTTTTCTTACGTGGAAATATTAAAAATATCCTCTAGTTTTAAAATCGCCTATAAAAAAGCCCGTGGCGCATATTCGTATACAGGGTGATGTACTATGCAAAATCTAGATTTGCTCTCTTTTTTTAAATGCAACCCCCAATATTTTAGTATACCAAAGAATTGCTTTTATTATGCTCTTTCATCTTTTTATGGCACTGGATATTTCGATTTTTCTACAAATTTCAAATATACCTTTTATTTGTTCACGAAAATTTATTTATTTTCAGAAAATACTATCACATTTCATTTTTGCTTAACAAGAAAATCAAATATAAACCCATAATAGTACTTGATTAAGTAAAGACACTGAATTAACGAGATAATATAGGTCAAATGTGCTGGGGAAACAATTTTATAGACGTCATGCATAATTATCAAGCAAATGCATGTATCAGGTAGGCTATGAAATATTGAACGACACAGTCCAAATAAAACGATTCTTCAATCTTTCAAACGCATTAGTTTTAGAGAGCCTCCGTTCTGGATATTGCTGTTCATAGTTGATATATTCTAGAGGCAGGTAGACAATTTCTCAAGGATTCTCCTAAATACCCTCAATGGAAAAATTAATTTTTAAAGCTGGTTTTTATTATTTATTTTATTTTTATTTATCTTAGAAATTCATCAAATAAACCTTGTTGAAAATATAGGCAGTAAGATAAAAAGCTTTAACAGAGCATTCGACAAAAACTTGGCATCGGATTTCTAATTTTTGTTACGGTTATTTGAATAGTCTGCTAAATACATCATAATTAGTCATAAAAAGTGATCGGTTAACCAAAACTTCTGTACAGGGCCTCAAAATTGTATAATTTTAAAGTTTTAATTCATGTCATAAGATTAACATATAATAATAATGAAATGTTTTACGCAAAATTTCAGTGTGAAAAAATCACTAGAATATGATATTTTAATAAAAGTTTTCACTAAATCACTGAATTACAGAAAAATCACTAGATCTAGTGAAATTTCACTAGACCTGGCAACAGTGGGAAACAGTAACAGCACAAAACGGTGATTCGAGGCAAAAATAAATAACTCAACCAATCCAGCCACAAAACATCAATTACGGTTTCACATACGAATAGGGTGTTCTAACAAATAACGATTCCAAACCGTATGAAACCCTATCTGGCTAGACATGTACTGTCAAGCAATCTCCAGTCCAGTTTCAAACTATCAGAATATTGATGATAGAACATAACTATTATCTCTGCTGCGGCAGGTACGAATAAGGACATGAATGCTTAGATTAAATTTTGAAATATCTCCGCCCATGCAACGAACATTTGTGACCTTGTATGTGGTTACTAGGTCAATCTACATACGTTAGCGCATCCTTCATGCGTTGCATTTTGATGGAAATTAAGTGCATTTTTCTGCCAAAATTATCCAATTTAACATCAACGTGACAGGTTTACCAATAGCGGATCTGACACTTCACTCAATCAAACGAAATAAGTGGCCAGTACAAAATAAAAACGGTAATTAAAAGGCTGATTAAACTAGTACAGCAGGATTTCCATTCACAATGAAAAAGGGGAATGATAATAATTTATCCTTTTTGTGCACTAGATTATTGCAGGTACCTTTGATGTGGTGGAACACCTTTCCTGATAGGCGGAGGACATGAAACGTCTTTTTTTTTCAAAGAACTGTCCTATTGTCTAAGCGCGCAAGCACAGTGGGAGCGTGCAAGGGCGTGCGAAGGCGTGCAGGTACCGCATGCAGGCTCACCTGCTCATCTGAGTTTTCTACCGCTTACCAGCGTCGGAAGCCCGCTTGAACGCCTTTATAGTAACAGAAATTTAGTTTGCTACCTGGTTGCGAAGATGCGTAGCGATAAAGAGTTACTTATAGCATAGCTTCAGTGTTTGAAAAACCCCTATTTGGAATAAAAGACACAAGCTGCACTATAACCGCACTGCGATGGAAAAATGTTGGAATGAGCATTTAATGATGTTATTATTACCTTATACCTAGTGGGTCAGCCTAAAGGATCTGTCCGATACGAGAATTCCCACCGAACCCAGGTCGTTCCCCATGCGTTGCCAAGTGCAGGAGGCTGTGATGGCGAAGCTATATGAATCCGATACAACCACAGGATAAGTAAATTATGAGTAACTGAGCACACTTTTCTTTGGAGCTCCCTAAACTATTTAACATTTACTCTGAATTTGTGATGAGACAGGTATTGGACAGCTGGAATGGCGGTATATAGCTATTGGCGGAAGCAAAATATCCAACTTAAGATTTGCTTACGATACAACCCTCATTGCTGCTTCTCAGGAAGAACTAGTAGCCCTATTGAACGTTTTAGAACAACACAGTGCAGCAAATGGTCTTGGTATTAACTACAACAACACCAAGATACAGGGCATGACAATCATCGACAAATAAAGTCAATAGGCCGATGCGTTGTGACATAGTTCAAAGTGTGAGAATGAGATTCGACGGCGCATTCAACAGGCACGGGTGGCCATGACAAAGCTTACTAAAATATGGCGTGACCATAACGTCACTAAAGCTACCAAAATGTCATTGGCTCAGTCTCTTGTGTTCTCCATATTTTTGTATGCCTCGGAAACTTGGACTGTTAAAAAGGCAGATCGAGCTCGCATAGATGCTTTTGAAATGTGGACGTGGAGGAGAATGCTGAGAATTCCTCATACCGCCCATCGGACTAATGTTTCCATACTGGATGAGCTCGGTAATCCAAAGAGACTAATTTATTAGTATCCTCCATTGTATCGACGAGAATGCTTACATTCTTCGGACATATTCAAAGAAGCGATAATATGGAGAAACTTGTAGTTCAGGGCCATGCCCCGAGTGGGCGGCGCCGTGGCCGCTCCCCTACACTCTTGGTCGATATGACGAAACAGTTGCTAGATATGAGTATCAAGAGCTCCACTGAACTGACAGTAAATCGCGAACGATGGCGAGCTACAGTTCTCAAAACTATTCTTAATATTCGTGTCGGCAATACTCTAGCTCCGACTTAATGCATTTTACGAGTTCACAACATGACTATGATGATGATGATGAAACTATCTTACACTAAGTAGTAACAGCTCAGGCAAAGGAATATGAGACACCCAGGTCCCACCAAAAAGAACAAAAGTACCAGTCTCCCGAAACGGACAGACGTGTTCTCCATAACAAACCGTTCTAGTCAGCCATACACACACATCTTTCAACCGCGATAATGCTATAAAAAGAGTGGGACTTTCGTATCGTATCGAACTTTAAAATTTCACAATTGCCAGCTGGTAGTCTCGCGGTGACCGCGAACCGCTAAGAACGACATGCGCGGCGCATCTCGCGAGTCGGTTCTTTGACAAAATGTGCGAGTAGGTGGTGCAACATACGACGGTGCAAAGGATACAATCAGCATGCAGGACCATGTCGGGAATCAGTCCAAGGTGGCCAGGATGGAGGACGGTGGCTTGGTCATGAAGGATATCAAACCAGCCAACACGCTCATCAAACGGTTACTGGAAAGTGAGGTTATACCCGACCCTGTCGACGAGGGAGATGAAGCAGACTGTGATAAAGATCCGGTAGATGTTAAGGTAAATAGCACGCGGATAGTGATGTTTTGAAGATCGTCGTTGGTCTTGAACGTAATTTCGGGAAAACGCTGGCAAGCATTAGCTATTGACATGTCACATGTTTTACACCTGGACATATTGATAAATATACATACATAGACATAGATATAACATTGTTTTGTATGCTTTATTCAAAGAATAATAATTATGGTTTAACCACCGCAACTGCTTAATCTCTGTTCGACTGTTCTGTTTACTTTAATATACAAATTATTTCCTTAGCTGTGCGAAAACTTATGGAGCAGATGCAAAGCCATCACTACAATAACGTAATAATAATTTAACAGAGTACAACACTAAGCTACCCACTTCTAAGTAAACGAGGCAATAGTACGACTACGGTATGGCATGAAAAATAAAAAAAAAGAAGAAAATGAAGTCAAGTTGATTGACTCAGTACTTCCCACACATTACGGTGTTACCACTTTATTATTTGCCCATGGCATGAAGTTTTAGTCTGAGATCCCTTGCAACCAAATAATCGCCAGCCCCCCTCCTAAAATTTTCTTATGCCGCCAGGTCTTTGCTTCACAGGTCAATAGACAGCCTATTATTCATAATACAAACTTTTCAGTTTTACGACGCCTTACCCCTCAACCACCCCAATTTCACTCACACCTAAAAAAAGGTAGGAAATGATCAGCAACCCCTAAAACGTCAAAAAACGAAGTTTGAGTTGTTTCCATTCTTTTAGTTTTTTTATTATTGCTACGCTGCCACTGACACGATTTTTAACAAACATATGCATTTTCCATCCTCACCACGGTAATAATACTGCGTCAGAATTTCATTAGAATCAACTTAATAGTGTCCACGTTTGGAAATACAAAACGATCTAAAGCAATAAATACTCAAGTTCCTAAGTTTCCCCCCACCCACCCAGAAAAACGCAGAAAATGATCAGGAACCTCTAAAATTTTTGAAAACGTATTTTGAGCTGTTTTTAGATTTTTAGTTTTTTTATTATTTCTGCGCCGCCACTGACACGATTTATAAAAACCATACGCGTTTTCCATCCTCGCCATGGTAGTAATACTGTGTCAAAATTTTATTAAAATCAAATCAACAGTTTCCTCGTAACACAATATAGAACGATCTAAAGCAATACTCTCGTATGTTTACACCAGAAAGTCCTTAGGTTTCTGTAATAGGCAAGGCAATGTTCAGATGGACCTATAAAAGTTATTTATGTTGCTAGGCCTTCCTTCATAGGTCAGTGGACAGTGTATTATGAAAGCAACAATTTTTTGAATTTTACAACCCCCCACCCCCCAACAACACTAATTTCACCCCATCCAAAAAAAATGTAGAAAATGATCGGGAACCCTTAAAACGCCTAAAAACGAAGTCTAAGCAATATTTAATTTTTTCTGTTTTTTGCTAATCACTTCGCCGCCTATGCACCGATTTGCAAAATTATAGGAAAATTACCTACTACGACCCCACAGCATATCCCTGCCCAAATTTCATCACAGTCCATGCAGCGGTTGCTGAGATTACGAGGCTAGAAAAAAGCGACAGACAGACAGACCGAAAGACAGACCGACGGACTTACAGACAGACAGGCGGACGGAAATGAGTGACGTGGATTTTCGTTATGCAGACATCATAAAACGCCCAAAAAACGTATTATCTCAAAATCGAAAATTTTCGCTATCACAATACTCCCCTGACCTATCGGTGTGGGAAGTAAAAGAAATAAAAAGAATTTAAAATGCCACATCCTCAACTGTAGAGATAAAAAACCACAGTAATCGCATCATAAGATACCTTCACTATCACTGATATAGTTTTTTAAGATGCCTAATAATATGCATAATCCGAAGGCAGCCGAAGCAGATTTTACATATTCATACAGTTAACAGTATTTGATAATAATTAACATATGAAGCATTACTATATGAATATAAATTAATTTATAATAAACATTTAAAGAAGGGTAACAGGGGAATAGACGTTATAAAAAAGGCAGGTAAAATGACTGGTTGTCAAAAGCCTTGCCACACTTTCAAAAGAGACGTTAATTTGTAAAGGGATTATTAGCTTTAACAGATTAGTGAACAGAAATTCATAAAAAGCATCAGTAGAGCAATTAAATATCAAGCTGTGGAGTTACACTGTTTGAAGAGTCTTGTGTATATTACAGAGTCATAGTTGAAAGATAATTTAACAGGAATCGAAGAAACTTTAATACCTGTTGCATCCCTCAAAAAGTCTCGTGTCGCTGCAAGTGTGTAGGAAGGAATGCTGTAAAATTGTCTTCTAATGGAAATATCTGGAATATTTAATGTATTATTCTCCGGTGTTTGGCTAGATGAATGGTGCACATCAAATTTTGTCCCACTTCATAAAAAATTATATCCAACAAATCCAGACAATTATCGCCTACTTTCGTTAATCTCTCATGCAAGCAAGGTTCTACTATATATTTTACAGTCTCGTTTGGAGGGTTTTATTGGCTGGCAAATTTCTCAGGCGCAGGCAGGTTTCGTGAAAGGACGCGGTACGCGTGAACAGATCTTAAACTTAAGACAAATTATTGAAAAAGCCAGAGAGCATTATTTTCCCGTTTTGATCTGCTTTATGGACTATTCTAAGGCGTTTGATGACGTAAAGTGACTTAAACTGTGGGGCATCCTCATCTCCATGGGAGACCCTTACCACTTAGTATTTCTCATACAGCAACTCTCTGAGTCATGCATGACAATCATCGGTAAATAAAGTCAACAGGCCGTTGTGAGGTAGTTCAAAGGTTTGTGTACCCCAGTTCTTTGATCGACAATTCAGGTAGCTGTAAGAATGAGATTCGACGGCGCATTCAACAGGCACGGGTGGCCATGACAAAGCTTGCTAAAACATGGCGTGACCATAACATCACTAAGGCTACCAAAATGTCACTGGTTCAGTCTCTTGTGTTCTCCATATTTTTGTATTCCTCGGAAACTTGGACTGTTAAAAAGGCAGATCGAGCTCGCATAGATGCTTTTGAAATGTGGACTTGGAGGAGAATGCTGAGAATTCCTTATACCGCCCATCGAACTAATGTTTCTATACTGGATGAGCTCGGTAATCCAAAGAGACTATCCACCATTGTGTCGATGAGAATGCTTGCATTCTTCGGACATATTCACAGAAGCGATAATATGGAGAAACTTATAGTTCAGGGTCACGCCCCAAGTGGGCGGCGCCGTGGCTGTTCCCGTACACGTGGGTGGATACGACGAAACAGTTGCTAGATATGAGCGCCACTGAAGTGACAGTAAATCGCGAACGATGGCGAGCTACAGTTCTCAAAACTATTGATAATATTCGTGTCGGCAATACTCTAGCTCCGACTTAATGCATTCTGCATTGTGACTATGATGATGATATTACTTGGAGCATAGATAAATAAAGATTGTTGACGCTGATACGCAGATGAAATCTAGTATAATGTAACTTTAGGTATCTAACCTATTGGAAATAAGCTTGTCACTGTTCGTTTTACTTGACTACAGGTATGTCAGCTTTAAATTAGGAAACAATTATACAAACTATTTACTGGTTTTGTCTTTAACTTCCCATTGTATCTACGTTACACAATTCCACTTATACACGGATTAGCTGAATTATGATCCTAGGAATAACAGAACTTTAGATAAGCATAACATGCCTTCTAGATAGTTAGTAAATATGTTTCAAAATTTCATGTTGTTTGAAGTCTGTACAACACAGATATTTCAAAAGGTATTTCTGACTTTCACTGTCTATAAAATTTTGAGAGAACAACGTTTCGATTGATCTAACACCTTCAATCATGCTCAGGCGAACATATTCCTGCAGTTTCTATGGATAAATTCTCGTCTATCTGACGAGTCGTTTTTTAGTGGCTTATTCTGAGTAGTCAGCAAAGAGTTTTGATGAGCACATATGTAGCAGTAGCCAGAGGTTGTGAAAAATGCCTTCTGTCATACTCCAGCTTCTCTTTGGCCTTAGATATGTTAGCGCCGTTGTTTCTGGTTAGAGCTGATTTTGTTGTAAGGAATCATTGTAATAATGGAACTCTACTCTAATTCGTCCGTATCTTTTTGCTAAGTCGGTTCCTTTTTCCTATTTGAGCACCTTTTTGCTTATGCTTCGTGTCTTCCTATGAGATACCTCTTTGTCTGTGATCATCGTCTTGTAGCTTCAAATTCTCAATAAATACCTGTGTGCTACTGCTATTATGGATTAATTTTTAATAATCTAATATTTTTAATTTTTTTCACATTACTTGTACCTGCTTTTTACTGTTGTGATCAATAAATTCTATTCTATGATTTTCTATCTAACTAGGTACGTCATATGTCAACTATAGAGAAAACGAATCCTATTATAATGTTGATAACTTTTTTATTCTTCCTTGAGCTCATCATCTGGCTCATCATGAGAAAAAATGATTGTTAGCGGAACACTTTATGGTGAATCACATAGGAAGAAAAATTGTAACCGATATAACACGCCTTGAAATTTCACGCTCGGCCTACTTCAATTTTAGCACGAGGTTTTTTACAGAAATCATAAACTGGAACTTTTCATATACCTCCCAGTGCTTTCCGATCCCTTTTTATTACTTCAAGAAAAACAAGCGTTGGAACAAACGTTAGTTCCAAGAAGAGGTTGGTCAAAAAACGGACACCACTACGTAATCCGTACCACCGCGTAGTGGAAAATTTTTGTCACCAATATCTGGTGAATTTGTTTGACTCATCAGACACGAATATAACGTTTTATATCTAAATTAGTCCAGGCGGTAGGGGTTTTTTGAGAGCAAAAGGTGGAAAGAAATGAAATTTGGTGCGATGATAGACATTGGTACCCTACAACAAACGTTTTGTCAGAAAATCAACATGGTTTTTGCAGTGAAAAATGGACATTAACGGCTTTACTAGTTTTGTTCAAAGGTTGATACAACTGACAGAAGCTGGTGAATGTCCTGTTGGGATCTTTTGCGATCTCAGCAGGGCATTTGATTGTGTAAATCATGAGATGTTGGGAAAAAAGTTAGAGCATTATGGTATAGTCGGTCCATCATATAATTGGGTTCGATCATACATACAAAGTCGAACTCAATATGTATGTATGCCTGAAGAACGTCATAACCTGATTTCTGATGTAAAATCAGAACCTACTACTATTGACTTGGGCGTCCCACAGGGATCAGTTTTAGGACCAGTATTATTCTCACTCTGCATCAATGATATTGAGAATTGTATTCCCCATGGCACCTTCACTTTATATGCGGATGATGCCGCGATAGTAGTGTCTAATAAATCCGACGAAATTTTACAAAAACAATGCGAGCATGTAATAAATGATATATATGCATGGTTCTCCAATCACCACCTCCATATGAATTTAGAAAAAGCATCAATTCTAAGATTCCACAATGCGCAGAAACAACTAATGGTAATTGACCTTAAAATTGCACACTTTGAGTTGAGTTTTCATGAAAAACCAAAATTCTTAGGTTTACATTTGGACGAGAACCTTATGTTTAAAGCGCATTGTAGTCACTTGGTTTCCAAGTTGAATTCACAGTCATATATGTTAAAAAATCTAAGAACTACTCTGACCGAAAACAACTTTTAACTGTTTACTATGCTAAAGTAGAGTCGAGACTAAGATATGCTCTGTACTTCTGGGGCATATCAACAGATGCTCATAGAGTCTTTCTGAGCCAGAAAAGGGTTATTCGAAGTATGGCAGGTGTCAATGCAACATATAGCTTTTTCGGTACTACAGAATACTGACATTACCTTCTTTATTTGTATATGAACTGTCAATATACAGGGTTATTCACGTTATTCGACATGGAGCATTATGGCTAAAGTATTTGATAAAAAAGAAAATAATAATTTGGGATGGATAGAGACCTATAAAGGCTACATTCTAAAAATATTTTAATGTTACACAGGGTGTCCCAAAGGCACGAAATGTATGCTTTTTTAAATGGAACACCCCGTATATTATTGCATATTCAGATTTCTTGATGAATTCTATTGTGACTTTATGTATCATACATGGGACTTAAAGCGAACCGTTTAGGTGTAAATCACCATTTTCGGTATAAGTAGATATCAGGAAAAAATTGAATATCGCAGAGATTATAAAATTTGAAAGGCTGTGACTTTGCCGTATATTATAAATATTATCAATAGTTTTGAGAACTGTAGCTCGCCATCGTTCGCAATTTACTGTCAGTTTAGTGGCGCTCTTGATACTCATATCCGGCAACTGTTTCGTCGTATCCACCCAGCGTGTAGGAGGACGGCCATGGCGCCGCCAACTCGGGACGTGATCCTGAACTACAAGTTTCTCCATATTATCGCTTCTGTGTATATGTCCGAAGAATGTAAGCATTCTCGTCAACACAATGGAGGATAGTCTCTTTGGATTACCGAGCTCATCCAGTATGGAAACGTTAGTTGGATGGGCGGTATAAGGAACTCTCAGCATTCTCCTCCATGTCCACATTTCAAAAGCATCTATGCGAGCTCGGTCTGCCTTTTTAACAGTCCAAGTTTCCGAGGCATACAAAAATATGGAGAACACAAGAGACTGAACCAGCGAGATTTTTGTAGCTTTAGTGATATCGTCACGCCATATTTTAGTAAGCTTTGTCATGGCCACACGTGCCTGTTGAATGCGCCATCGAATCTCATTTTCACAGCTACCCGAATTATCGATCAAAGAACCGAGGTACACAAAATTTTGAACTACCTCACAACGGCCTATTGACTTTATTTCTCGATAATTGTTATGTTCTCTATCTACGATAATAACCTTGGTCTTGTTGCAGTTAACACCAAGACCATATGCTGCACTGTGTTGTTCTGAAACGTTCAATAGAGCTACTAGTTCTTCCTGAGAAGCAGCAATGAGGGTTGTATCGTCAGCAAATCTTAAGTTAGATATTTTGCTTCCGCCAATAGTTATACCGCCATTCCAGTTGTCCAGTACCTGCCTCATCACAAATTCAGAGTAGATGTTAAATAACATCGGAGATAATACGCATCCCTGACGAACTCCTTTTCTGGATGCTGTTTCACCAGACAGGTTACCATCAATTCTTACACGAGCTGAACTAGACTCATAGAGTTGCTGTATGAGAAATACTAAATGGTAAGGGACTCCTACAGTTTAGGCCACTTCACGGAGTCAAACGCCTTAGAATAGTCCACAAAGCAGATAAAAACGGGAAAATAATGCTCCCTGGCTTTTTCAATAATCTATCTTAAGTTTAAGATATGTCCACGCGTACCGCGTCCTTTTACGAAACCTGCCTGCGCCTGAGAAATTTGCCAGCCAATAACACCCTCCAAACGAGACTGTAAAATATATAGTAGAACCTTGCTTACATGACAGATTAACGAAAGTAGGCGATAATTGTCTGGATTTATTGGAGATCCTTTGAACTACTACACAACAATAAATATTAAGTGACATCAATCCTCATTCTTAAGTTATGGTTGATTAAAGACATGAGTTTAAAGCCCATTCCTACCAAAATTGTATGCCGATAATATAATATTGGAACGTTTCAGTACACCCAAAGCATCAGACGAGCCGAATCTTACAAACGCTTGCCTAGACATCAAACCGAAGGGCTGATAAACTCGCATCCCAGCAGTCCAAACTTTCGGAGGGAGAACAGTGTGCGGTCACTGAAAAACTACCAACAGATCCTGAATGATCTGAACGGAAAGCAGTGTGGGAGCGATGCTGGAAGCCTGAGATCCTGGGCCTCTGTAGGAATGGGATCCACCGATGGAAAGAAGATGATTGTTAGGAGGGTGCCTACCTCACCAACCGAGCTTTTCAATATAGTCAATCCACCTACGTAAGTGATAGATGCTAATTTCACTTCCCATTCTTTCATGTCGAACTAAGGTTATGTACTTGCTTATGCGTATTATCAATCGACATTTTTTTTACTAAATAATAGTACAAGGTGTCCCATTTTGGGAACTTTTACGGGGTATTTCGGTTATTTTTGAAGATAGAGAGTTGCGGTTTTCGCGACAGTATGCTACTTTTTTTGTGAAACTAAAGATGCCGTCAACAAAATGGGCCTACACCACATTTTTGGTTTATTGGCTTAAACAAACCCTGACACCACGTAGATGCCATAAATAATTTTACAAAATTTTTCTATCGTATAACCGAAAAAAATTGCTCTATATATTGAATTTTTTGAATCCATACACTTCCCCCCAGGTCGTGACGTCACCTGTAGGGAACCAACAAGAGCTCACTGGTACAAAACAATAGCATCTGCTCGTAGTCATCGGACCACGAAAGGACGCTTCTCATTGGTTCCCTACAGGTGACGTCATCATCGGCTATTTCAAATTACAGTACAATTTTCTTTTTAGTGTTATTCTCATTTGGATCAAGTTTTCTGCTGACTTTTTACAGTAAACGGTCCTATGTATCATCAAAAATAAATTGATCAATTTGAGATCACGGTATAGGCCCATTATCATGGCCTTCTTGGTTTTTGAGATACAGGGTGAAATCGAAAATTATCGATTTTGGGACCACCCTCGTATCTCAGTTGTCTTTTATTTTATTGTAAAGTTTAAGAAAGGGTCTTATATAATTTTTTCTGTAGAATCCAGTGGTGTAGTTTTATTTTTTCTTACGGTAACCATTTTTCAGTTATGAAGCAAACATATATTTTTTTAAATGGGACACCCTGTATGTTTTTCTGAAGTCAATCGGAAATAATTCAGGCTTTTCAAAAATATATATTAGTATTAAGTTATTTTGAAAATTACGCCCAAAATTTGATTTTTCCAATTTTTACTTTATTTGTAGCACTAGGCCATGGTTAATCAACTATTAATAATAAGCATCTAAGCAGTTATTGCTCTACCAGAAACTTCCTACTCAAATTCGAAAAAAACAGAATCAACATACATCTTTTAAATAATAATGTCTCATTAAAATGATGAATATTGTGTTATTATAATATTGAGTGGATAGTGGGCTATGACTCATCTATTAAAAACAAAAAAGCAAGTCTGTAAAAAACTTGGGAGACTGTCAGGTTTAGGTTACATAGAAGCAACGCATTCATCATCTTGTAAGCACCAAGAAGAAGCTGTAGGGGTACAAAAATCAACTGCAGAAATAATTCTAAAAAAATATAATTACCGTCCATACAAGTTTAAGATAATTCAACATTTGCACAGGATCCAAGTTTGAGAATTTTTAATCGCCACAACACGAAGGAGACCAATAATTCTTTTAAATGCCATTAAAAGAATAAAAAATTGTGCCAGATTTGCATTTGGGAAAATAGTCTTCAACTTGAACCAACATCTCTAAAGGCTTCTCGATGTTTTTAGTTTTTATTTTGATTCAAATTCAAATTTAATAGTGTGTTGGTATTCTTGAGATATAATGTTGTTTGGTTTTGAATAATGTAATACAATAAGTAATATTTACTTATTATCACAAACAGTAGTTCATAGTGTATAAAATACAATTAAATAATTGAGTTTAAAAGTATTGAGTATCTAGTATCTTAATAAATGTTTACCTGGATATTGTTTTTAATAGATCAGTCATGGCCTACTGCTACATATAAAGTAAAAAATGAAATTTTGAGCTTAGTTTTCAAAATATCTGATATATATTTTTGAAAAGCTTGAATTATTTCCGGTTGAATTGAAAAATAATATACAGGGTGTTCCATTTGAGAAAATATATGTTTGCTTCATAACTGAAAAATGGTTAGAGCAAGAAAAAATCAAACTACACCACTGGATTCTACGAAAAAAATTCTATGAAACTCTTTTATGAACTTTTCAATAAGATAAAAGACAACCGAGTTACGAGGGTGGTCCCAAAATCGATAATTTTCGATTTCAGCCTGTATCTCAAAAACCAAGAGGGCCATGATAATTTTGTTAACGGCACCTTTACTTTTACAAAAAAGTAGCATAGTGTCGCGAAAACCGCAACTCTCTATCTTCAAAAATAACCGAGATACCCCGCAAAAGTGCCCAAAATGGGACGCCCTGTACTTGTTCTATTTGTGTGCAAATAATAATAAAATCACTTGCTTACTGATGTGTGTTCGTTGCGGGTAGTGTGCACATAAAGCCGGCGCGGTACTCGGCGAGCAACGAACCCCGATTACTTGCTACTCGACTATGTGGCTGCAGGATTTTACCCGAATACTCGCCATATGCCGAGCACCGAGCATTCAGCCGGCGCCATAGCCGGCGCTACACATGCGGTATTTAGGGAACAACGAACAGCGAATATTCGCAATTCGGCAAACGCCTACTGGTGTGGCTGGAGCAGTTTGAGCGAATGGTCCGAATTTGCCGAACACAAATAAGTACCCGAATACTGACACAGGAACAGGAACAGGGCCGGACTAGAGAATTAAAAACTTTATTCGCATTGTTTATTTGTTAGCATGTTAGCATTTTTGAATTCTGTGTGTTCAAAAACCCCCAAGTATTGAATTTCACCGCCCCAGCTGTGGCAGTTTTGGAAATATTTAAGCCTTCCGGTACTGTTTACTGAGAAGGCGGTGATGAACAGCAGTTGAAACTTGTTCATGCTGTAAACCATTATTAGGGAATACTTCTATATTAAATAAAATATGCAGTGTGTTCTATAAATAAAAATCGGGGATATTTGTTTGTAAATTTAGAAAAATAATTTATAACTTGGCAATGTCGCAAACGCGAAAAAAATTACAAGGCGAGATAGGGTATTAGTAGATATTTCGATTTAAAATAAAACGTACAGGGTGTTACATTTAGAAAAAACAAAGTAAAATGACCTTCAAATTACCGTAATTTAAAATTCTACCAATAACACCCTGCACATTGCTGGTGTCATCCAGAATAATATTTATTTAATATTTAAGTAACTCGCTGTATAATATTTTTGAGAAAAGTTAAAGGAATATATCAATTTGGAGGTATTACTTGCGACCTTGCAAATCCGGAAATTAATAGAAAATAAATTATAACTCGGCAAGATCGCAATAATATTTTAGGGTTTAATAGAGATCAATGATGGAAACTAGAAGAATTTAAAAAAGGTAATAGTACCATATAAAAAAATCAAGTTGATCACTATCCTACTTTCCCGAAACACCCTGTATATTTCAGAATATTTTTAGGATATGCAAAACTTTGGTGAGAGCTTCACAAACTTCGGGAACGATTTCGGAAATGAGTTGATGTGATATTTTGAATAGATATTGAAGGCTTTGATAACTGTCGCCGGTCGCTAGAAATCGAAGCGTCAGAGCTAGTCGTTCTTTAGCAGGAACAGCTTTTCTCCATTTTGTGTCTTTTTTTGATATCAGTGGTCCTGTTTTGCTGAGTAGATATTCAAAATCTTCGGAAGACATTCTGCAAAAATTTTCAAAAAATCCAGACGGTTCTTTTAATACATCGGCAACTAGGTGTGGTCCGCCATACCTGAAAATGTAACATTGTGGTTTGATGTTATTGCTAATTATTTTATTACCTCTCTCGGCTTCTATTTAATGAGACCATCCACCATCGCCTCCTTCTTGGTTGATTTTTTCTTTTCCTTATTAACATATAAGCACTACACATAACAAAAACAGCACTTGCTGCCACGACTATATGATGATGACGTTGATTCTACTGTCGATAAATTTTAATGATAAATAAGTTTCAATTTGCTACGAATATTCGGGCTTTCCCATTCCCTTTCTTCTCGAAACTAAACATAGCCAACTACGCACATGTAGGGCGATACGTCCTCGCTACTCGGCGAGTAAGGTTGAAAAACGGCGAGTATTGACACTCGGCAAGTACCCGCATATGTGGCGCCGGCTTAACATTCGTCGCCTACCCTGACCATTCATACACGACCTGAAAAAAAAAACACTATACTGCGTGTTTCGGTGTGTCTGAATTTTGCATCTACTTTGTTTTGCGTTATGTTTATGTCAGGATTATGCAACAGTCAACTTTGTTGTTACAAATCCGCGGATGCTATTTTATCGCACAATTCCTCTCGAATTTTAGGCTAATTTATGCGCAGCACCGTTTACCTACCGAATAATTAACCAAACATAATGGATTTCAACAACAGCTACACACGTGAATACATAAAACATACATTATAGATGGAACAGAGACATGCCCGCTTCCGTCGGTGATTAGTTGTTATAAATGATCGACGAGAATGTAGAACAGTAAAACCGTGAAATGTATGGAACCAAGCATACCGTTGACAGTTGCAACAAGCCGTGTTTCTTGCTTCCCGCTCATGTACTGTGCCTTCAATAATGTAGTAGCTGACACGATGTGAATTGATCAGTGACTGACAATTTATATTCAAACAACTACATTTGTACGAGGGTTGCTCTATACCTCCGTCAATCCACCAATGCGCAGACAGCTGTTTCACGCTTATTAGCGATTATCAGCGCGCCATAGGTCGATTGACGGAGATAGAGAGCATCCGAATTTTCATATCTACCAGACATGTAAAGCACGTTGTAGCAGGCGACAGAAAGGTTCTGCCGGTGCGCCATCTGGTACCCGAAGGTAACAGCAAACCAAGGAATCGCTGCTGAACCGCAGTAGTTCTTGGTGGGACGCCACGGCCCGTCCGCTTGGCCTGACCATAAGAGCGCGGGTTCTATATGCTGCTGCATATGAAAGCCGATATACGAGGGTTGCTCGTACATTACATCGATTACATCGTAATCGTACATTACATCGATTACGTACGATTACATCGATTCATAGCTGCTTTTGAGCACAATTAAAAGCAAGTACTCATCTAATTGCATATTTTCTTTATTCATCTCTATATGCATTTGTAGACGAATATATTATATCCTCACTCATCAAGTACCTATACCTTCTCCTGATTGTTTACTTTATCTGTAAAATCTGCGTTCTATAATGTTTTTGAATATTGCTACTGTACGAATGAGTAGCAGCTCCTCTTCTTTAGTAAAGTTACTACCACGCGCACATTTTGCTTTTTGTGGCTTTGATTCCCTACCTTTCTTTATGAGTAATAATGCTATAATCATATTGATAGAATTGCAAACAGGAACACTTATGCCACGATTTGACACATTCACTTTTATAGGTTAAGCAAAATGTCATACTGTCGTTCCAACAGCACAAAATGTGGCATAAAACCTTCTTTCAGGTGTACCAACCACATTTTATTGCATGTTAATTAATTGACTTTTCCAAATGCATTATGAAACGCGCATCACTTTAATGGAATGATTAAGTTAATAGGTACATTTGCTAATCAACGCATTAGTGAATGATTATGAAACCGAGCCTTAATAAGGCAAGATAGCTTCGAACCATTCATATTTTAACTGGCAATCATTTCAAAGCCTGCCACTCAGAAATCTATATTCAGTGTGAATCAACTTCAATACCTCACACTTTTTGGTTGCCAGCTTCCCGTGAAACGCCCTCTATTTATGTTTAAAAACCGACGGCGAAGTTTTGTTGTGAAGTTTTTTATTACAGATTTTAGCACACGCAAAGCCAACCCACAACGCTTCAACTATGGAAACTGGGTTACAATTATCGAAAATGTAATGCCACACAACATTGTCCACATTTCATTGACAGTAATAGAGAATAAAATAAAACCTACTAGCCTATGAATGCATAAACTCGAAAAAATGGCACGATATTACGCCAATTAGCGCAACTGTTTTCAGTAGCGCTGTCTACCGTTGGTAAAATATGTTCCACGTATACACATTACCAATTTGCCTATTTTACTGGCTAGCTTTAGGATCAATTTGAAAATTGGAGCTTTTCCGCAAAACTTGCTCCTTTGAAAATCAAAACGTCAACTACAGAAATTAATATAATATATTTTTACAGGTTCTGCTACAATGTTCAAACACGACAAGAACTTATGAAAGGACTGTCAGTGAAATTGGACTGTTAGGGACTATTATTTCTCGCATTTCTCAAAATACAAATATTGCCTCCTCCCAAGCTATATACTAACCTTATATGACGTATTGGCATATTGGCATATTACACTGACTATTCGGTTCTTATTTCTGAAGACGATGGGGTCGTCATTCAGATTTATTTCTTCTGTTGTGTTGCTTGCATCTTAAGAACCCGATATTTAGCACATTTTAGTATTAGAGGTCGAAACACTTTGGATGAAAGGTTTCCTGCCAACTGTTTCGTCTGCGAGCCACGCCACCCACGATTTTTCCAATTCCTGCGCTATAATTACAAAACTGTAAATATCTTGAAAACCATCAAAGATAGAACCACATGTGCCTTGATAAAAGTGAAAGATGATTTAATTTCGCATCCACCGATGCGAAATTTATACCATACCATTTGAAAAAAAAGTTTTTAACGTTTTTAGCTTTTCAAATTTGAAGATTGCTAGTCTATTGATTTAATATTCTTTTGAAACAACAATCTTACTGAAACACAAATACATTCCTTACTTTCTTCAAAACCGAGAACCGCATCTTTCTATCGCGTTTAGTTTCCGAGATACTAACGTTTCTTGTAAAGTACCTACTACAAACGTCAAATTTTGTAAAAATTGCTGACCTAAAAATCGATTCTGAAATCGAAAACATAACAATATACAGGGTGTTCCATTTAAAATAAGGAAGTTGATACCTACTTCCGGTATATCCGGAAGTCCGCCATCTTTGAAATTATTTTCTAAATGTAGAGCATTTGAAAAGAAACGTTTTTTATTTAAAATATTTTCGTCTAATTTAAACGGTATGGCAACTAGAGAGCATCGCGCGCTTATTGGATCACCCTGTAGTGTCAAACATGATCTCCAACTTTTAGGTATTTTGGATCGCTAGATTAATTGAGTGTGGGGGCGGGTTAGAATATCTCCCATCGTATATCCTGCGTATCGTAAAAGGCGACTGAAAGGTACCGAACTACTGTCGGTATAAGCAGTAACCTCTTCTCAACCAACAGCTTTGGGTGGACGAGTTGAGAAGAGTCAGGACACCTTCTTGTCCTTGGGGTGAGAAATTGCCCCTAAAGGCGGATGAACCAGTAGATACCATCTGGTCAACGGCATGAGGATGCAGAAAGGAAATGGGAAACTACTGCATTAAAGATCTTAAAGATATCCCAAGAGAAACTCGTGAAATGCATTTACACACATTTTACACGTAAAATGCATAACATGTCTGTTAAGACATTGTAATTGAGTAAGGACATAAGTTCTTGTCATTAGCAATGGTGCCAAAAATATAGCAAAACTATTGTCGGTACAATACTTAAAATATTAGTTACGAGATGACTCACCTCTGTGCCACACTTTTGTTGCTAGTATAAGTTATATGACCTACAACGTATGCAAATACGTTGCAGTAATAGAATTATTAGCATCACCAGTATGAATAACAAACCAGGCGGCATTAAGTCTGAATACGTTTTGCAAATTATCATATGGTATCATGGTATGGTGAGCAGTGTAGTTTTGGAATTGAAATGTTTAGTTCTCATCCGATCTCCACTGATGGGACTCACTGACTGATTCAATGGCAGCGCAGCAAGTTAATATATTTTAGTTTTAAAAATCAAAAGGCAAATGAAGGGCCAACATTAGCAGAGAAAATAATTCTTCACTGATTCACTGATACGCAAAGCCGTTATTTCGTTCCTCTAGCGCAAAGCTATACCTGGAACCTATCTGGACGTCAAATCTTTTTTATGGGTGAACCAACAGTGAGTGGATGGAGGATTGTGGGCGTACTAAAACCAATTTAAAAAATCTGTCACCTGATCGTGTTAGAGGCCTTGAGGGCTATAACCTCAAAATATTTTCACTTAAATTCTGACGTCTATACAGAGTGGTTCATATAAAATTTTTACATATTTGGATTCCTTGGTAAATTGTAGTGAGACTTTATGTATCATATTATATGGAACTTTAAACGAATCTTTATAGAAAACTGAAAAGTGAAGCAAGGATGCAGAAGTTTTTAATAAGCAAATTATCCAGTAATACCAGTATTCACTATTGACCTACACTAGAACAAAAGCTAAAGAGGTCTCAGATATGAGCGCGCCCCAAATAAGTAGAAAAAAGGTACACCAAAGAAGAATAGAAAGATCTATTTATATAATATATTATATGATAAACACTTAGCATATTACCGGAGTATCAATACTTTGCCAAGACACCTCAAGGTAATTTGTAAATTTTTGTATGCGTAGTAGTTCCACCAACAAGGTTAAGACCACCCACAACTTTTTTCCTAATTGAATTTCTGTTTTTCTGTTCATAACGTTCTTCCGGTGGAGCTATCATACAGGGTATCCCACGACGATTAAGACAAGCAATATATCGGAACTGGGCCGTAGTAGCAAATTAAAATTTTGGGGGTTTAAATTGGAGCAAATATAGTATCTTTTCTTAATACTGTGCCACCCAATGAGGTATTTGTTTTTGATCACGTGACCTTCGATTCAAAATTTTTAATGGGACACCCTATATATTTGTGACTTTTTGTGTTCCGCCCGATAAAACAATTCCAACAAACTAGCACACTTGTGGTCTAAAGTGATTAATTCAAGAGCTACAGGTACTTAAAGGATGGTACCTACCACTGATTATAACATGTACCCCTACAGTTAAATTACTTTGCTAGTGTTTCATAATGGTATTGGTACAGTACTTTAAGTAAATGTAGCTCTTGAAGTAATCACATTAGACCTAGTTTGCTGGGATTGCTTTATCGGGTGGAACACAAAAAGTCACAAATATATAGGGTGTCCCATTAAAAATTTTGAATCGGACGTCACGTGACCAAAAACAAGTACCCCATTGGGTGACACAATAATAAGAAAAGATAATATATCTGCTCTAATTTACACCCCCAAAACTACAATTCTCTACTTCTGTCCAGTTCCGATATATTGCTTGTCTTAATCGTCGTGGGACACCCTGTATTTCTGATGGAGCAACAACTATAGCTGATAGACTCATAATTGTTACTTATAGATCATCTGACTTTTTTCCTGACGAACCATGATTTTCTTTTTGATCAAGCCGTAAATTTTCTTCTAACAGACCTAATTATTCCTGACGCTAAAGCTCATTTTGAATTATTTCCATATTCCATATTATGCTCATATTCAATTCTTTAATACAAGGTATTACGCTAGATCCTCACTATATACAAATTATTGATTTGTCTCCATCATAAATCCATCCGAAGTGGAATTATCCATCTACACATATCTCTAACAGTTCCTATATATCCTAAAATCCAGACAAATCGCTATAACAGTGCTTCAGGAGCTAGTGTTTGCCTTTGAAGTTGATTTAAGCTATTGCAATGTACTGTGCGAGTCTGCATACGGACGTATGTTTCTCCCATTGTAGTTAGTAGACACCGATTTAAAACAATAAGAATAGAACTGACAAAATCACCTATGGAGTAATACCGATAATAATCTGCATTTGTCGAGGTGACGCAAAATTTTTTATGAAAAATAACAAGCTGGCGCTAATTGTGACATAATGCGAACACACAAATAATAAATCTTATCTTATAGAACATACGACTGTTGTAACTCTCTGTTTAAGTATAGTTGTTTATGTACTGATATAAATTATAACGGGTGCTGCTATAGTCTAACTACCTGTTACGAAAAAGTGTCATACCTATATTACGTATCTGTAATAAATTTGGTCTCCTTGGAACTGCCGTAGAGGTGCAACTGAGACTGATGCTTTTTTCTGATATACATTATTCTTCCGTAGTTTTCTAGATTTCTCGGAGATGAAAACTAACACCTCAATAAATCTTATTGGCTTCTAATTAACAGTGCTGTTTCTAGAGTGGCTCTTGGAAGTAGTAGAAGAAGAAGAAGCTTTATTACAAAATAGGATTACCCTAATACAAAATAAAGTAGTGACACCTACCTAAAAAAATACAAATTGGTTATTCCAAAATAATAAAATTAACACTAAGAAATAATTAAATTAATGCTGATACTATATATACTACGCCAATATACAATCCCAATATTAGAAACTTACATAATAGAGAGAAGTTAACTGTGAGTTTAAAGATTATCAGATGGCTCTTATGTACTGTAATAATTGTTGTTTAAATATTCTAAGCGATGAACTTTGTTTTATTGTAATTGGAAGGTTATTGTAATTATGGAATCCTTTAAAAAATAAAGAATTCATGCTACTTTTCTTGTTAGTTGTATATCACTATTATAGCTGAAGCATTGCAAATACTTTGGTGCCATACCTGACACTATTTTAGAAACAGATAACCAATTAAGGGTTGACAGCATCAATTGGATAGGTGTACATCGATTCGCCCTTAAGATAATTCTCATCCTACGATTTTGCATCTTTTGTAACTGTGACAGCTGATTTGAGTTAAAAAGGTATAGTATAGAAGAACAATAGTCAAAGTGGGGTTGTATAATGGACTGATATACTTTTAACCTCATCTCGGCAGACAGAAAATTAGAAATTCTTGTGAAAAAGAATAGCTTTTTAGAGATTTTCTTGTGTACATAATTAAAATGCTTATCAAATAATAAGAAGTTATTCCTAAAGTACTTTACGAAAGTAACGATTTCAATGTTTTGATTACCAATAGTAATTTTTAAATTCGAAAAATCTATCTGTTTGTACTGTTTTGAGGTAATGATCAAGGCTTTAGTCTTAAGGACATTTAATTTAGCTTGTTTAATTTCAAGTAATTGTCAGCACCACTTAAGGCATAATTAATTTTTTCAATAGCAGGTTAATATCTGAACATGCAAGTACAGTATCATCAGCAAACAGATTTATAAAATCACAATCTACAAATAAATGTATGTCATTAAGGTACAAAATAAAAAGGATAGGTCCTAACACACTCCCTTGAGGTACACCAACATTGATATAGCATGTATCTGATACGACGTCATCTGTTTTTACCCTTTCTTGTCTTCCATTTAGTAAAAACATACGGTCAGTCTGCTAGTTAGGGTTATTGGACTCCTAGATGGTACTGCGAGCAATAGGACTGTGCTGTGCGGAGCACATTTTGGAAACCCAATGGTTGCTCACTTCACGGTGTCAGGAGTGGTTACTGGTTAATGCAACAGCAGCCCGGTGAATCAAATCGCGGGTACATATATACGAAATCTCCAGACATACAAGAGATAGCTGCACGATTTGTCTTTTTACGATCAAACAGACCAATAAGGCTAGAAAGCTGATGACGTATTAAGTGCCTGGAGTATTGCTCTCATGTCTGGGGAGCTGCTGCCCCTACTACTCTGTGTATACCAGATGCCGTCCAGAGCAATGTACAGTATTTTATGAATAGAACAAACGTTTGACTCCAATAAAAAATCATAAAACGCCCAACAAGCGTATTATCCCAAAATCAAAAATTTTGGCGCTTACAATACTTCCCTCACCTGTTAATGTGGGAAGTACAGGGTTATTCACGTTATTCGACATGGAGCATTATGGCTAAAGTATTTGATAAAAAAGAAAATAATAATTTTGGATAGATAGAGACCCATGAAGGCTACATTATAAAAATATGTTCATGTTATACAGGGTGTCCCAAAAACACGAAATGTATCAAAGTTATGTTTTTTTAAATGGAACACCCCGTATATTATTGCATATTCAGATTCCTTGGTGAATTCTAGTGTGACTTTATGTATCATACATGGCACCTAAAGCGAACCGTTTAGGTGTAAATCACCATTTTCGGTATAAGTAGATATCAGGAAAAAATTGAATATCGCAGAGATTATAAAATATGGAAGGCTGTGACTTTGCCGTATTACTAACCATAGAATGCGTCAGCTTTGATGAGACTATCAAATTTGAATTACGTTTCTGCTTGGAGAAATCGGTCGATTAGTTAAGGAAACTTCGATCAGCGATAACTTGATTTTTTTAAATGGGAATGCCTAATTTTTGTTATACGGTTAAACGTAGAATTTGATAGCCTTTCTAATGATATAAGGTTGTGAATGTCAATCTCTGGTAGTTTTCATTGAATTTTAAATTTTCAAACAAATAGGCGATTTTCAATTTTCCTACCTATAAGCAACGTAGCAGGCCATGAAATATAAACAAAAACCTGTTCAGGTAGAAGAAAACAACTAACTTAGCTGAAAAATACACATTAACTAGACACAAGGGACAAGATTATAAAAATTCCTTACAACAAACCAACTCTCCCAGAAACAACTGCGATAACATTTCTAAGGTCAACGAGAAGCTGGAGTATGGCAGTAATAGATATTTTTTACAGTCTACTGGCTACCGCAATTTACTAGAGGTTAAAAATTTCCAAGACAATTAAAAACCTTGACATGAAACAAAAACAACCAGCGACTGTTGCTCCAGCACGCAACTATCAATCATATGTATTGGTGTAAAAAAGTACTAATTTGGGTCGATACCTCTGACTGGAGCCCTTCTATTTTTTAATATCTGTTAGGAATTTTTCAAAAAAAGGAGTACTGACCAATCAGATTTAAATTTTCTGCCATTTAAGTTATGTTTTATAATTTGAACAAATTTTAATTCATTCCTCATTTTCTGCGATCTTACTGAAGAATTTTCAGAACTCCAGTCAGAGGTACATTTGACTTGAGTTTTGACAGAATTGCATACTTTTTTATATCATTAAATGTGAAATTTTATTATGAAAATAATAAACTGCTTACAACGTTATCTAGTAGTTTTTATTTTATTTCAAAATTTTTAATGGTTTCGGAAATTGCCAATCTCTAGTACATTGCAATAGCTAGTAGGCCGTGAAAAAATCCATTTCTGCCATACTTCAGCTTCTCTTTGACCAAAGATATGTTACCGCCGTTGTTTCTGGTTAGACTTTGTTTGTTGTGAGTAATTTTTATAATCTTGTCCCTTTAGTCTAGTTCGTGTGTATTTTTCAGCTAATATAGTGTTTTCTTCTACCTGAACAGGTTTTTGTTTATATTTCATGGCCTGCTACGTTGCTTATAGGTAGGAAAATTGGAAAACGCCGATTTGTTTGAAAATCTAAAATAAAATGAAAACTGCCAGAGATTGATATTCACAACCTTATATCATTAGAAAGGTTATCAAATTCTACGTTCAACCGCATAAAAAAAATTAGGTATTCCCATTTGAAAAAATCAAGTTATCGCTGATTGAAGTTTCCTTAATTAATCGACCGAGTTCTCCAAGAATAAACGTAATTTAAATTTGACGGTCGCACCAAAGCTGGCGCATTTTATGCTTAGTAATACGGCAAAGTCACAGCCTTCCATATTTTATAATCTCTGCGATATTCAATTTTTTCCTGATCTACTTATACCGAAAATGGTGATTTATACCTAAACGGTTTGCTTTAGGTGCCATGTATGATACATAAAGTCACACTAGAATTCACCAAGGAATCTGAATATGCAATAATATACGGGGTGTTCCATTTAAAAAAACATAACTTTGATATATTTCGTGTTTTTGGGACACCCTGTATAACATGAAAATATTTTTAAAATGTAGCCTTCATGGGTCTCTATCCATCCGAGATTATTGTTTTCTTTTTTATCAGATACTTTAGCCATAATGCTCCGTGTCGAATAACGTGAATAACCCTGTATAACACTGATACATCAGAATATAATTGTAGTTTTGCGACATTATTTGCAAACAAACTAGAATCTTTTTGAATTAATTCCACCAACAACGCAAGTAATTATTACGTTAAATATATCCCGCTCCAATCAACCGTTGTCAAAAGTTACAGCCATATCCTCGGTATTCACTACTCTACAACAATCAGTATAGATTCACGTTTCCTATACCCATAAATAACAATAATGTTAATTGGTAAATGCACGATCTAGCGTGCTAAAGTAGTAATTATATTTTTGCACAGGACCGTATAGACTGATTATGTTATGTATGCCTAGGTATTAGTGCCGAGATGGCATTAGTGCTATCGAGGCGCTCGCATAGTAAGACATGGGGTCTAAGTCCAGCCGTGGTACATTGGATATACACAATGGTGGTGAGTCCCATGATTCCATAGCGTCTTTGGTCTGGTGGCCAAAGATGAAACAGCGAGCTGCTATATCACAACTAAGCAAGATGCAAAGACTTGCTTGTCTGTCCATAACAGGTGCAATGAAAAGCCCACCCACTGCAGTCTTAGAGACCATCCTGGACCTCCCTCCGTTGCAAATTGTAATAATGGGCGAGGCGAGAATGGGCTACTCTAGACTACAAATCCTACCAAGAGGAATTTACAAGGATCTTGGACACAAACAAATCGCAGAATATGTGGGGCACACCATAATGGATGCTAGAAAGGATCACATAACTCCGAAATATATATTTAACAAGAAATTCGAAACTATAATAAGAGATCGAGAACTCTGTGAAGTAAACAACCTGCATCGGGAAATAGTCTGGTACACAGATGGATCAATGACCGAGCAAGGCACAGGAGCAGGAATCTTTGGAAGAGGAACTAGACAGAGCATTCCGCTAGGAAAATATGCCTCGGTATTTCAGTCAGAGGTGTACGCCATCCTGCAATGTGCAAGGATCAATAATGAACGATCCTACAGAAACAAGAGGACCTTAGGGCACTAGAAGCGCCCAAAGTTACGTCTGCTGTAGTCTGGGAATGTTTACAAGAACTGGGAAGACTGGCAGAACACAACAAAGTAACTTTGGAGTGGGTGCCAGGACTTTCAGGTATAAGAGGCAATGAAAGGGCGGACGAACTAGCAAGACTAGGCTTGTCTGCTCTATACATTGGAGCAGAACCCGCCCTGGGGGTGCCTAAAAGCACAATCAGACACCAGGTTGGAGAATGGGTGAAACACCAGCACAAGGAGCAGTGGAACTTGTTGCCAGGATGTGTTCATGGAAAAACGTTCATTAAAGCTCCATGCAAGAAAATAGCTGAAACACTGCTCTCATTGAGTAGGAATCAGCTCCGAATAACGACGGGTCTCCTCACAGGACATTGTGGCCTGAAGGAACACCTGAATAAAATGGGACTCTACAATGGAGACCTCAACAGCAGATTGTGTGGAAGAGGAACTGAGTCAGCCCTACATGTGCTCTGTGAGTGCGAAGCGCTAGATCACAAGAAACAACAGCTCTTTGGGAAGACCAAGCTAGAACCAATGGAGTACAGCTGCACCAGGACCAGTAGGTAAACTGCATAAACTTATGCAGGGATCCAGACTGCTGGAGTGGATACTGTAAATGGGAGGAGCAGTAATACAATAGGCCTTAAGGCTTAAGTATTGACGGGGATAGTAAGGTCGGACGGCTTCTGGAAAAACAATGTCTAGGTAAAGTGTGCTTCAATAAGAGCGCATAATTTTAAGGTTCAATGGTTTTGTGTAGCAAAATATTGAAATCTTACCCATATGATCTTTCTTCTATTTAATTTTATGATTCTAGTGAGCCTCAGCCCGAATGCTGTAAAATAATTATATAAAAGAAATACGAGTCCCACGATGTTAACCATGTAAAAAAAACTCAAAGGATTCTAAAATAAAGAATTTATTTTAAAGAAATATTAACGAAAACATTATTTCAAGGAAAATAGTCCACACCGTATAGCCTTAAGCCGGCGCCACATATGCGGGTATTTGCCGAATATCAATATTCGCCGTTTTTTCAACATTGCTCGCCGAATAGCGAGCACGTATCGCCCTTTATCCGAATAGCAAATAATCGGGGTTCGTTGCTCGCCGAACACCGCATATGTGGCGTCGGCTTAACTCACGTGACGCGCGAGAACTGAACGCTCTGCATGTGACAGACAAGCAGCGAATGAACAGCGATTTTTTACTCGCTGCGAACTTCATCGGCTATAGTTAAAACTCACTGTGTATGGGGAAGCGTGTGGCGTGCACAGTTAAGTCGCTGGGAATCAAACAGTGCTTGATTTTTGGCGTGTGCAGTTACAATTGCACGAGGAAGGGTGTCCGTGTGTGGTAAACAAGTCCGTACAAGATTCGGTTTGGAGCAGTGACGTTTATCAACACTGCTTGAGACGACATTATAGTTGACACTTTAGATTTCCATAAATCCTACCGGTTGCCAAGAACTATAGGGTGTATGAGAATATTTATATCTTTTCATAACCATTCCTTCACCCATCTGGATTTAGGTCTCTTGGTTTTTGAGGCACTTTGTTTTTTAATATTAAACACACGCCACTATCATCAACATCAGGTCTTCTTGTGACGCCATCTACGCAAAACTGACGATCTTACTCATTCTGTGTGTGGAGAAAGACAGGCCACAGGTTTGACTTAATGCGAAACTACGCAGTCAAACCCGTGCATTCTTCCCTCTGTGTGAGTGGGGGCTTTAAGGCCCGAAAGCTCTCGACGGTCCCGCACAGGCACACTGCTCAACGAGACAACGAATGCTCATTCATATTTACTGTTCATTAAAAAAACCCAATATTCTTTTTACCCGACATAATATCCATTTTACCCGTCCTTCCCCTATTGTATACGGTTGCAGTTAAAGATATACGTTGTAGCATCCGGGCATTCCACATCTGATTCTTTAAACTTTTAGTGATTGTACTTTGTAACACATGATCTAAATAATATACTGTCATGTACCTACTATATCACTAAAAATAAATAAAAATTGAATAAGTAGAGAACCAATTACATTAGATTGAAAAAATTGTTTATTGGTAAAGATAACCTAACCTACGGATTGTTGATTTTAGAATAATGAACTAAATGAACTATTTAATCAAGAAACGTATGTTGCACATGCAGATAATTTTTCATTTTTGGTTTGTTTACCTGATTCTATCAGTGCATCCACCAAGTGCTTCAGCCTAATGCAATCATTAAATAACTGCTTCAGTTGCAACCACCTATATTTCAATGAATCAAAATCAGAGTTGATTTGGTATCACCCTAGACAAAAGAGGGATATTCCCAGCAAGATCATTTATAACAGAGATATGGACATTGGTACAGTCAATAGTATCAAGTTACTAGGTATTCATTTCGATGAGTCTCTATCCTGGAAACTAAAATGCGATAAGGTAATGTGTAGGATTAATTCGTGTATGTATATGTTAAGGAGTCTAAAACAGGTTCTGAATAAGGATCACTTAATAAGTCTGTATCATGCATATGTTGACTCCAGGGTTAGATAAGGTGTATGTTTATGGGGAATGTGTTCTTCTGCCTCTGACGTTTTTATAACTCAGAAAAAGGTTATACGCATAATAGGTGGTATTTCACAAATTCAGTCATGTAGACCTTTTTCTTTAAAGAATACAAAATACTCACTTTGCCTTGTATTTGTATATATGAGATATGTACTTATATTTTTAAGGAAAAAATGAGTTTCATAGAAAATCGTGATGTTCACGGAAAAAATACCCGCTTTCGGAACGATCTGCACATTCCTCACGCGAAGGTACAGTTAGTGTATAATTCTCCTAATTATATAGGGCCTAAGATTTATAACTACCTACCCGGTAATATAATATAAATATAAAGCAGCAGGACTCTATACTTGTTTAGAAAGTGCTTAAAAGAATTTTTAATTCGTAATAGTTTTTATTGTTTGTCTGAATATTTTGACGCTAAATCATGGCAGTGATTGTTCTGTTTTGTTTGTATTTTACTTTGTTTGTTTGTCCATATTATACCATGTTCTCTGTATTTGACAATATCCTACTCCTATGTGTTTAATGGAAATAAATGTTATTATTATTATTAGAAAACGAAAATCTACGGCTTTGTGGTAAATGAGATTTCCACCCTTTTATGCCTTTATGCCTTTATGCCTGAGTGCGGTCCTGGACTGGCATCGCTATACGTTAAATTAATAGGAAATCGTGGCGTATAAAAAGGATTTATTGTCTATGTGTTCAAGTTTCATCATAATTTTGAGTGACAATCCAATTACATCTCCTTGAACCAGTTTTCAAATTTGTAAATAGATAAGTAAACAAAAAAAAGTAAATACCTGTATACGTCGAACGGATCTCTAAGGCTATAACTGAAGAGGACTAATGGTTGGCCACTCACTAACTAGTGCTATCAATTTGTTGTATTACATTTTTTTGTTCACCCCCACCCTTGTCCATCCCCCATCATCTGATCAGCACCAAAACGTTTTCAAATCAAAAGGACCTTTGTTTATCCAAGTTTGGCAAGTTTGGGAGCAATCCCTTGAAGCGTTTTTGAGTAATCGTTGGAGAACGAAAGTCTCCCTATTTTCTTCAAACTTGGTCACAATACAGGGTATCCAGTTAGTGTGTAATTCTTCGATATCTTGCAAGTTAAAGGAATATATCAATTTGGACGTATTACTTGGGACCTTGCAAATCCGGAAATTAATAGAAAATAAATTATAACTTGGCAACGTCGCAATCGATCCCAAAAGTATTTTAGGGTTGGATAAAGATCGATGATGGAAACTAGAAAAATTTAAGAAAATGTTATAGTTCCATATAAAAAAATCAAGTTGATCACTATCCTTCTTTCCCGCAACACCCTATTTTAAAATAGTTTTAGAATATGCGTCTTAAGTAACCAAATAACATTTGTATTTGAGATTTTCTTCTATCATTCTTGCGAGACATCGAAGAATTACACACTAACTGGACACCCTGTATAAATATTATTATTGGAAACCAAAATCTAATTTTTAGACACGCTGTGATGATAAAAAATGAAGTCAAGTTGACTGACTCAATACTTCCCACACATTACGATGATACCAGTTTAATATTTTCCCATAGCATGAAGCTTTAGTCAGGGATCCCTCTACCTTCGCCAGCCTCTCCCCCCCCCCCCCAAATTGTTTTATGCCAAAAAAATGTAGAAAATGATCAGGAGCCCCTAAAACATCTAAAAAAGAGGTTTGAGCTGTTTTCATAGTTTTAGTTTTTTAATTATTGCTACGCCGCCACTGACACGATTTCTAACAACAATACGCGGTATAATACTGTGTAAAAATTCCATTAGAATCGATTTAATAGTTTCCACATTACAAAATACAAAACGATCTAAAGCAATAGATACTCGTATGTATGAATACAGTATTATAATTGGCATTACATTTTCATCGCTTATTATTTCCAAGCAGGTTCTGTTCGTGTGAGGAACTAACATAACTGAACCTTATACAGTCATATTATTTATGTTGAAGCAAATAGTAGAATCAGAAGTGATTGCTCTTACTAGGGGTTGCCCTCAGGAAGGAGTTCTTTCTCTTCTTCTGTAGTCTTGTGGTGGACGGTATACGCCACCATCTCGAGAACACCAGTACCTTCATCTAAGGCTATGCTGATTTCATAATCCTAATGTTACAAGGGAAAGTTATCAATTCAATAATTATAATAATCCATAACAGATAGATAACTGCAGAAAATGTCACCAACAAAGAGAAAGAATAGATCACATAACAAGCGGATGCTTTTTTTTATTATATCAGTTACGATAGGAATCAAGTTCTAATATATGTTTTAGATTTTCTACGAACCTATGAATAGCAGAACTGGAATCTAAACGAAAATTAGGAGTTTACCGAGCTGCCGTGCCAAGTAGTGCGTGCCAAAATTCAATTAAGAAGGACATTGAACAGTAACTAATCGTGAGCGCACGTTACCTTTGAATACTCTAATTCATAATTCTGTACAATAGGCATGCAGAATGTTTCAACTGTCTGGAAAATCGTTTCTGTAAATCCAGAGGAAAGCTTTGCCTTGTTAGTTTTGGTCATCACTCGTTATACCCTCAGTTTTATTCTTCAGAAAAAGGCTTTTAAAATGTTTTATTGAATACAGATCACTTTTTTAAGCATTCCAATCTTTGCCAAGTCAGATAAGGCTACAGCTATTGTGAGGAGACTTAACGCACCCAGGTTAGGTGAATATAACAAATCCAATGGTAGCAAAAAGTGTTTATGCTCTGATCTTATACTTATCACTTTGTTTGTATTACCAAGTTTACGGAATACATATAAGTTGGATCACTCCGCAAAAATATCAAAACCGCCTGCCCCTTGCCCCGTCACCCCGGTATACCGGTAGCAGTGTACCGGCGTCAGCCGGGAGATACGGGGCGGCGCAAAGTAAAGGTTGAACATGTTTAACGCGAAGTCTATACAGTGTCTCAAAAATACCGGATTTTGTTATCTCGGATTTGTTTGCAGGAAATGGATAATCTTTTTAGAAATTTGAGAGTAATCAATTTCGTGAGAAAAGATATTACCAACAAATTTAATTTTATCAACGGATAGAGAATGACAATCAGATCCATTCTTATTTCGCAGTAAACCTTGAAATGTAAGGGATATAAATACAGGGTATTCCTCGACGATTACGACAAGAAATATGTCGGAACTGGGCAGTAGTAGAGAATTATAATTTTGGGCATTTAAATTAGAACAGATGTTGTGTCTTTTTTTGTCATTGTACTACCCAACAAGGTATTTGTTTTTGGTCACGTGACATTCGATTCAAAATTATTAATGGGACACCTGTATACTTGTGCCTGTGTTCCTCCTGATAAAACAATTCTAACAAACTAGCACACTTGGGGGCCTAAAGTGATTAGTTCAAGAGCTACAGGTACTTAAAGGATTGTATCAAGCTAAAAGCGTATAGTGAGACAAAATATTCATTCGGTGGTCTTACCATACCACCCAGGGACATTGTAAATTATATTTTAGAGCTCCGAAAATATTTTTATTGATAACTTTAACAATTTAGTTTCTGCAGTAGCAATTGGAATGACACTGAAAAGCAAAATGTCAAAAATAATTTATTCATATCCATGTAAAGCATTTCCACATGATTATATAAAATATATAAAATTGTACATGCGAGTTCGTATATACTATACCATAAAATGTATAAACTGTCATCTCAAAAATAAGCCAAATATACAAAGCATTAGGGTGAATATACTACAGCATCTTTGAACCATCAGTTTTTACTTATCTACGAAATAGCTACAATACGTTAAATCATTTGAGATTCATTAGTAATAGTTTTACTAGGTTTTATTTTTGATATCCATTTATGTAACTTAAGTGCATTGGCAAAATAAACGTTATATTTGTATTTGCATGTCTAAATCGTCCGTCAATACATAGTTTTTCAATGACCCTCGTATATACGTACAACCCAGGCGTTAGCAAGTCTCCGCTAAAAGACTCTCGTACTTGAGCAAAACCCAACGCAAAAACTAACTGGCGCGTGCGGCCGCGGCATCGCTTTCATGTGAGTTCTTCAAAGTGCCGACGGAGAGTGATCCAACTTATATGTATTCGTAAACTTTGGTATTACTTTTGATGGAAATAGGTTCGGATCACTACAAAAATAATCCGCAAAGGGTCACTGAATATGAGTAGCATTATAAACAATATTCTACTGCGAATTAAAATAACAAACGGTAATAATATAAAAGCACATCTTGTATTCAGTGATTCATAAGACATGAGATATCTGACATCTATTATTTGATACCCACACGATATACATAATTTGAAAAGTTTCTGCTGACACCCAAACGGTGATTTGATTGCATCGTGTGAACGGGCTGTTACGGTGGCAGTTTATATGCTGCCCGACATATGCGATAGTTTGATTAGTTTGCATATTATTCACACGAAAATTGTTTACAAATTAAAAATTATGTCTATCCAAAGGCCTCAAAAATACAATTATTTTGATGTCAGCCAGAGCGACTTCAGGAGTAACGTTAATATTGAAGAGGAAGCAGCTGTAAGTTGTCGTTTATTACTTAGACAACCTTACTACATGTTGTAGTGATTTTATGCACATCAAATGAACTTTTTGCAGAGGAAAGGTGCCTAATTTCGGATCTGTACCTCCCAAGCTACCGACATACAAAATATTGATACTATACAATGATATCAAGCAAATCACTAACACAATATATCTAAGAGAATGCGGCAGACGTCAAGAAAGCTTGGAAAGCAATTGGTGAAGGAATAATGGACTATTTGAATAACGACACGATTAGACTTTATCCAGCAATTAAAAGTATTCTGTATAATTCGAAGGTTCACGGTAGAAGTCCTGCTTCTTTAGTGTTAGAAGGGGAGCAGAAAATTGCTGTGTAACTCCTGTTGCAAGAAGAAAAACATCAATGAGTTGACGCAGAAATTTAGAAAGAACAAAAGCAGGACCAAAGTTGGTCAAACGCAAAACCGAAACTCCTCTCTCATTACAAGCGAGCGCTGACAATAGTATTGCTTTGCATGCATGCATAGTCACAATGTCTTAACAGACATGTTGTGAACTCGTAAAATGCATTACCCATTTTACGAGTTTCTCTTGGGATATCTTAAAGATCTTTAATGCAGTAGTTTCCCATTTGCTTTCTGCCTCATGCCGTTAACCAGATGGTACCTACTGGTTCATCCGCCTTTAGGGGAAATTTCTTTCCCCAAGAACAAGAAGGTGTCCTGACTCTTCTCAACTCGTCCACCCGAAGCTGTTGGTTGAGAAGAAGTTACTGTTTATACCGACAGTAGTTCGGTGTTCCTTTTAGTCGCCTTTTACGTCACGCAGGATATACGATGGGAGATATTCTAACCCGCTCCCACACGGGGTATTGCTTTAGGGGTTAGTAAATTCGGAAAATAGTATATTATTTTTAAATAAACTTCATTTATGTATTATGCTGGTTTTACTTTTTTCAATGAAACTCGCTATGTACAAAATGATTCGAATCTAAACCAAAATTTTGTCATTATTGTAGCTAAAATATGCATTTCGAGACGTTTCAAACCATTCTTATATTACTATTTGTTCAGACAAGATCCACCTTCAACTAATTTACAGTCGTCTCCAGACTTCTTATGATACTCAAACACTCCACGTTGCGATAAACTATTCCCTGGATATGCATTTTTAGTCTTTTCAGGAGTTTTAGTTAGAGTACTAATTGACGAAAAATAAAACTTTATCTTTGCCCCACTCATCACTTTTCCGATTGGTACGAAAAATAATATTTCAATAATAAATTTTTAACAAACATCGAACGTTAAATCAAAGTCTACTTGAACGAACGAACACTGGAGTTGAGGCTTCCATGTTTGTTATAAAATTCTAAATTTGAAAAAATTTTTACCATATACAGGGTGTTCATGAATATCATGTACAACAAATGGAGGAAATTCTTTAGTAACTTTAATAACTGAAATTTCGAATAAGTATAGGTCCGCAAACATGTCATTACAGATCTACAGGCTGTTGAAATTTCATGTTTTCATTTTTTCTTAATAATTCTCTCACTTTTTGAGCAATTTAGTTCAAATTATCAGTGTGAGTAATGCAATACAAGCTACATAATTACACTAGTCATGTGGTTGGCAGCATCTATACAGAGTGATATTTTTTCAGGAGTAGGTAATACCCCGTTTTCTTACCCTGAACATTTCATCGGTGCACCGCTGTTAGAATAAAAAAAAACAAAATCATTGTTCACTTTTGTTTATACTCTTATTTTTATTAAAATGAAATAGTTATCTCAAATAAAGTCATAGCCTATTAGACAATATTTCAAAAACGTTATTTGCATCTACCTAATAAAAGAGAATCCTGTCTTGTTTTTTCTCGGTAAAGCTAGGAGATATAAAAAAATTACAAGAGGACAAAAAGTTTCTAAACAAGACGGAAAAATGAGGGGGAATGTAGGAAAAGGAGGCGTGACCCCTGAAAAAATAACACTGTAGATTCTGGCAACCATTTGACACGTACGTTAAAAAAATTGAAATTTCTTTTGTAGATCGGTAACGAAGCGTTTGTGCACCTATGTTTATTTAAAATTTTAGTCCTTAAAGATATCAAAGAAAATGTTTCTTTTATTTGTACATGATATTTAGTCCGATGAAATGGTTGCTCTTGTACTGATCGGCCGGTGGTGATATGCTCCCGCGCGCTACGCTGCTTGACGTTTTGCTGATATAGTCCAGTCGAGATTTAGAACTTTAATTTGAGATGTTTTTTTTTTATCTAGTACTATGGCGGTTTCAACCATATTAAGAAAATGAGTTCCGTATTAGGTGGCTTTTTCTTCACAATCATTCCTGTTGTTCTCAGACTGTTAACCCATCTGAGAATGGTATTGCGGTTTGAAATAATATCTTGGCGTCCAAGATTAAAATGAACGCGGAACAGTCGCTGCGCGGCCGTGACCGGCTCAACATTTTTAGCATACGCGTCAGAAGCGAACATACGGTGCTCTACAGTCCACTGCTCCATAGCTACTAAAATGACATTATACAGCAAGGCGACTGATACCTGAATCCTCTCCCTACCACCGCTAGCGGCACTATACTAACCATTTAAAAAACGTCCGGTTCCCGTCGGTCTCCCTGTATATGATTATAAATTAATTTTTCGCAAAAAAGTTCATATAGTTTTTTCAAGGTATTTTATGAGAGAAGGGCTACTAAACTTTGCATGCAATGAAAATTCATATACAATGAAATCTTATACAGGGTTGGGATAAAGTATGGAACCAAGCAAATAACTTTGGAACGGAAAGAGTGATATTGCTGAAAATCTGCAGGCAAGTGTAGTGACGTCTAGTGCATCCGAAGACATTATGTTAGTTATTAATGTACTTCCGGTTTAACCGGAAGTACCGTCAACTTTTTTAATTTAAATGGAACACCCTGTATATTTTTGCAGATTTTAATTTATCTTTTTTTTCCGAATACGTCCCTAGTGGGTTTAGCATTAGTTTCTGTATAAACGGGAAAGATAAAGCTTCTTTATCATTTCAGGTGTTTAAAATGCCGGTCATTCAAAGTCGGTTTTGGCGATCGCGTGAGAACTCACAAAGAAGTGTGTCAACTTTTAATGATTTACGTCCCGACAGGTGTCCTATAACACGTTTGACGGTGACTAAAAAAAAAATACAAAAAAATTACCTCAAACGGGAAGACCGCAGACCGCCACGGACAAATTTGTGAGACAAAAGAAACAAATATTAAACCCACTATGGACGTATTCGGAAAAAAAAGATGAATTAAAATCTGCAAAAATATACAGGGTGTCCCATTTAAATTAAAAAAGTTGACGGTACTTCCGGTTAAACCGGAAGTACATTAATAGCTAACATAATGTCTTCGGATGCACTAGACGTCACTACACTTGCCTGCAAATTTTCAGCGAGATCACTTTTTCCGTTCCAAAGTTATTTGCTTGGTTCCATACTTTTTCCCAACCCTGTATACACAATGTGATAGACATCATCATAATCACAATGTCTTAACAGGCATGTTGTGAAGCATAGTAATTATTTTCGATACATCAAACTTCCTTACCACTCATTTGTATTTCAATACAGTATTTGACTTGATATTTTGCACCCAAGTCTTAGCTTAGTTTGTTTAGCTTTCCCGTTTCATTAGGTGTCCCTACTGCGGAACTAGAGGAGTTATGGCTAGCGGGGCTAGGAATAAATTTTTATTTGGAGTCTCCACAGTAAACGACTAGCTACAGCTCTGGGCAAGGTTGCCCAGCTTTTTCACAATATGCGCGAGAATACGTTTTTCTCATAAACCTTGGCATCCTCACAGTTTATTCACTAAAACAAGGTAGATTAAAAAATCCTCCGTATACCGTCGCGCTATTTCCTAGTCACCGGCTAGACAAATTAAAAGATTACTCTTCACGTGTATGAGAAAATTGACCGTCATATATTAGAAAACAAGGTCGCTGTTTTAGCGTGCGCTTCCACTACAGGAAATCAACGCTTAGCTCTCTGGACGTCCGCATCCCGCTTCGATCATTTTTTGTTCCTTTAAATACCAGAAGTAGCATGAAGCCTCGTAAAATAACTCTTTGCAGACGATACAGATGTTATATTGTCTGCTGAAAGTTGGAAAATATTAAAATCAAAGGCTGAAAATGGTTTTAAAAAAATGTTCAACTTGTTCAGTAGTCGAGTTTTAACAGTCAATTTCAACAAGGCTCACTTTGTTCCATTCGCGTCGTACGCAAACGGCTTACCGAAATACATCAACTTTCAAATCAGTTGTAGACAGGTAGCTCCTATATCAATGGTCACCAGTATCAAGTACTTAGGAATATATCTAGATTGCCACATCAAATGGAAGGAGCAGACAGAATATGTTGTCAAAAAGATACGTTACGTTATAAGCAAATTTAAACTACTTTCCACTTTACTTACCTATGAACAGATGATCATTGTATACGAAGCACTTGTTTATTGTCATATACGATATTGTATTGAGGTGTGGGGCGCAGCATGTAAAAATAATATAAAAGCAATAGAACTTATACAAAAACGTTTAATAAAAATTTTATATAAAGTGAAATGTACATATTCTAGTGACTTGTTATTCTCTAAAACAAAAATTCTAGATATCCGCCAAACATTTTTCATGTCATTAGGTATTTACCAATATAAAAATTAATCAAACTTGACAAAACACGAACATAAATATGACATAAGATATGCATGTAATGTTGTACCAAAAGCAAGGAAAAATACTTTATTACGATGTCATACATTTCTTGCTCCAAGACTATACAATGAGATACCAGAAAGCATAAAATGTCTAGTGCCTTTAAATTCATTTAAGTATGGCTTAAAACAATGGATAATAAATAATAATCGCATTAAAATTCACCAACTTGTAGACATATGTAATACCTATTATTACTAATATCTATAGAATACAAATATTCCATATTAGAGCTGCTGAGGCTGGGCCTCCTACTATTCAATATTTTTATCAACGAAATTTCATCTTGTTTTGAGTATAGTCTTTTATTTTGTTTGCCGACAATTTAAAGTTGTTTCTAGAAATAATCACCCGAGATGATTCTTTAGCACTTCAGGAAGATCTAGATAGATTGACTCAATGGTGCCATGCCAATGGCATGGATATTAATGCTCTCAAATGCAAAGTTATTGTTTACCGTAGATGTAAATATATAAATAATTTTGTCTATCACATCATAGCAGTTCATTGAGCTGCGTGGATGAAATCAGATACCATGGTACGCTAATAATCTCTAATCTTGAGTTTTCAGCTCATATAAGCAGCATAATCAACATGGCATTACGCATACTTGGCTTTATGAAACGTAGTATAGGGGGCTCTACCATTAATGACATTACAAATTTGTAGTTTATGTCAGATTCAGTTCAGAGAAGATTCTGCACAATTGCATTGAGTGCAAACGACTTCTTGACCTGTTAGTGGAAGACGCCATGATAGCATAGTTTTTAAAAAAAAATTGAAAAAATTGTGACGATTATTATAGCTGCACTAAGAAGTCGTTTGCACTCAATGCATTTGCTCTTCTTAAATTGGCAAACCTCAACGTTGAAGCCCTGAAGATGGCAATAAGCATTGCCAAAGCTTGGCTGTTAGTACCAGAGTCTCCTCTATGCTGTAACCCAGTCTCTTTTTTCAAAACTTTGGCCACAACCCCAAAATTTTCTCATCTAAATTAAGTTTTTTGGCCATACGCTTCCTTCTAAATATTTTCTGTATTGCTGATAACTAGAGTAGGTTCGAAATGGCAGTTGAAGTCCTATGATTTTAATTAGTTCTTGCAGGATAAAGTTTATAGACAAACACAAGATACGTTCCAAATGCTACTTGATCTACAGTTTTTTGTTAGAATGTATTTTATATACAGAGAGTGTCTATATTTCAACTAACAAGCCTAAGAGCTCAGTATCTGCTGTTAATAAAACATTTCACATGATTGATTTTAAATTGATCGTTGGGAAGAGATACCTATAGTAAATGTTAAGTATTATAAAAAATAAGGAAGCTACTTGAAAATGGTCGTGTAGAGTTCTAACCTTGGCTTACTTATAACAGCTGAACATCTACCAAGAAATCCATCTGAAAATTAATACACCAACATGGAATTTCATGAGCCTTGAAGCATCGTTGCATTTCGCTGCTCGTGAATATAATCCTGCTCTTCTTACGTCACGACTGGACGTCATGAAGACCTTCTCGTTGTCACCCAGTTGACGATCGGTCTACACACCTTTCAGACTCTAACAGGTCGTAAAACGTTCTAACTAATCACATTCACCGCTTATCGCGAATTAGTGCAAATGTACACTGTACACAAAACATAAATAGATGTCGTAAGCGGTAGTTGATTTGTTGACAGACCAGGGAAGGATGTGATCAAGACATTTTTTCTAACGAATCCATCAGTCCGCTGCTCAGTAAAGTGCAGAAAGCATGCAGAAGAGCATTGGCTACATCATCCCTCAAGGGTTCTATGATGACGATAGGAACGCCTTCCATTTCCGGTTTGCCAAGTGAGTGACAGGTGGTGTGGTTTTTATAGCATTTTCGACTTACTGCTCTATCATTGCGCCAATAGGAACTGAGTACAAAAATTATGTTCGTCTTAGATTTGAGTGCAGAACTAGTGTGGTTTTTGTTTTCGACTTATCCGTTCAATTGCACTTGAGTGCAAGCTATCGCCACGGAGTCTCTGAGCTCGTGGAGATTTCAGTGCATTTTTGATGTCTATAAAATATTAATTATAACCTATTTTATTTGTCAAAGAAAATAATTTTTTGAATTAAGAACTGGGTAGTAGGGTAGTATACATAGTAGCATAAAAGGTGCGGAAAATGTAGTTGGAAGAACTGCGAATAGCGTCATCTTCGGATGATGAGGAAAATGAAGCATATCTAGTTAAACAGCAAACAGCGGCTGCGGGTGTCCCAAAAATACGAATATTTTTTTAGGATGTTGTTCATATACTGGCGGAGGAAGAGATACAGCAAGATATACATAAGTAATTACCGATATAGATAGATATTCATTTTTAGTGGAAAAACCATATTGCACAAAATGCTGTTAGTTTTTATGTCGATAAATAGAATAAATTATTGAATAAGGCGGATTCAAACTGTTCAAATACCAAAACCACCACAGAATGAAATTGAGCTCTCCCGATGCAAAATGACATCAAACTGTCATCAGTTGGCTGACAGAACAGTTACTTGAATTGCACTGAAATTTGGTGTATGTTCGACTTACCAGTTCAGATTTATTGCATTTCTGGGCACCAGACGAGTTTTCAATGTGCAATCGTGGTTAAAATCAGTGCAGTAAGTCGAAAACGCTATTACATACATGTGCATACCGTGGCTCCTTTGTTTCGATTGGTCCATGCGTCCAATCTTTCTAGATTTATCACTTACTCTTGTTAGGTTTGTAATCCATAGCTTATAACTTCTGCTTTGATTACTACATATCTCTGGCATCGTAGGTTTGTTTTGGTTTGTTCTTCTCCTCCATCCCTCGTTTGTCCTTACGCCTCCATAAATAGCTCTCAAAATTTTTCTTTCCCATCTTATAATTTTTTCCTCCTCCTCTTTGTTCATAGTCCACGTCTCACAAGCATATGTCGCTGTTGGTCTTATAACAGTTTGTTGTATAAATTCTCTCTTTGGTCTTTCTGGATACATATTTGGATTTCGTAAGATTTTTCAGGGCTCCATAATACTTCTGGTTTCCTTTGATGATCCTTGCCTGTATTTCTTGTTTCTCTTGTCCTTTTACTTCCCACACCGATAGGTGAGGGGAGTATTGTGATCGCGAAAATTTTCGATTTTGAGATAATACGTTTTTTGGGCGTTTTATGATGTGTACATAACGAAAATCCACGTCACTCATTTCCGTCGGTCTGTCTGTCGGTCTGTCGGTCTGTCGGTCTGTCTGTCTGTCTGTCTGTCTGCCTGTCGCGTTTTTCTACCCTCGTAATCTCAGTAACCGCTGCATGGATTGTGATGAAATTTGGGCAGCGGTATGCTGTGGGGTCGTAGTAGGTAATGTTCCTATAATTTTGAAAATCGGTGCATAGGCGGCGGAGTAATTAGCAAAAAACAAAAAAAATTATATATTGCTGAAACTTCGTTTTTAGGCGTTTTAGGGGTCCCTGATCATTTTCAATTTTTTTTGGGTGGGGGTGAAATTGGGGTGGTTGGGGGGTGGGGGGTTGTAAAATTGAAAAATTTGTTGCTTTCATAATATACTGTCCACTGACCTGTGAAGGAAGACCTGGCGACATAAATAACTTTTTTAGGTCCATCCGAACATTGCCTTTGCCTATTACAGAAAGCAAAGGACTTAGAATTTTTTTTGATGTAAACATACGAGAGTATTGCGTCAGATCGTTGTAACGAGGAAACTGTTGAATTGATTTTAATGAAATTTTGAAAAGGCATTACTACCATGGCGAAGATGGAAAACGCGTATGGTTTTGATAAATCGTGCCAGTGGCGGCGCAGAAATAATAAAAAAACTAAAAATATAAAAACAGCTCAAACTTCGTTTTTAAGCGTTTTAGAGGTTCCTGATCATTTTCTGCGTTTTTTTTTGGGTGGGGGTGAAATTGGGGTGGTTGGGGGGTTGAGGTTTGAAAATTAAAAAAATTCTTGTACCCATAATAGGCTGTCCACTAACCTGTTGTAAAACTGAGAAGTTTGTAGTATCGATAATAGGCTGTCCATTGACCTGTGAAGGAAAGACCTAGCGGCATAAGACAATTTTAGGGGGGGGGGGGGGTTGGCAATTATTTGGTTGCAAGGGATCTTAGACTAAAGTTTCATGCTATGGGAAAATAATAAACTGGTATCAGCGTAATGTGTGGGAAGTACTGAGTCAATCAACTTGACTTCATTTTTTGCTCTATGATTACCCCTAGGTACATAACTTCCGTAGTCCTTTCATAAGTATATTTCATGTTGTTGGCCGTAAAAGTTAGGTTCGATTGATCATCGGAAGATCTTTCCATTTGTCCCATGACCATATATTTTGTTTTACTTTGATTTATCTCCATCCCAAACCTCCTTGCTTCCGCAGCTATCCTTGCCGTAATTTTCTCTTTAGCTAGATCTCAAAACTAATTCCCTGAAGTACAACGCTCTTGATATGTTAAATTACTTTTTGCGTACCTTTATTTTAGGGGTCGCGGTCCAGTCGCATGATAGAAAACATACCGCAAAAAAGGGGAACCGGAAAATTCCCCGACAACAGTTCATCGACGGAAAATTCCCCGACAACAATTCATCGACAAGAAAATTTATCGACAAGAAAATTCAACGACTGGAAAATTCCTCGATAAACAATTCATCGAATAGAAAATTCCCCGACAAGAACAAACTTCCCTTCACACTTTATCTCGGCTTAGGACGAGCAGCAGAATGCTGGCGTGTTTAACAGTTTTTTTTTTATTTTTTTGCATTTTTTAGTTTTTTTTTGTGTTTTTGCATTTTTTAGTTTTTTTTATTTTTTTGCATTTTTTAGTTTTTTTTTTATTTTTTGAAAGGTGTTTTATACATTTAAAAATATTTCCTTTTAATAACTTAGATTGTGGGCTATGCCGCGCAAGTAAGTACAAAGTGGTTCTTCGCCATAGTGGCTTATAAGAATTTCTATTCTTTTAGCACAATTGCGATATTTTTTACGAGCAGGGGGACCTGCAGCGCCTCCAACATATTGCTCTATTTGAAGCTCATGCAAACTTTGCTCTCGTTGTATAGCTTTCACGAACTTCCATATGTTGGGATGGTCTGCTGAGATCTGCGCTTCAAACGCTCGATGCCATCCTTCTATCGAATTGTTCGTTTTTGGCAGTCCTTCAACAACAGTATTGAAACAATTCCACATGCTATGGGAAAAACGTGGTGAGCGGTGATGTTGACGTCTTTGTGGTCGACCAATCCACGTGTCTTCAAAATAATATAGAATTGGCTGGGCATCTTCTGGTAGCATATTTTCAACGCAGAGGATTTCAAACGCCTCGACTACATCTGTTGTAGGTACAAATGCCAAGGCTGACAGAAACTTCATTTTTAAGGCGAATTCCGGCTCAGTTTCGTACTTCTTGATTAGACCTTCAGTCTGAATTTTCCTTAGGATACACTGCGAAAAATGAAAAAAGCATCCACGATGTTTTGAGGCAGGAAATTCTTCTACACAAGCCTGTACCAAAGCAGTTTCGAAATCCGTGAGGATGGTAATCGGCGACACTCCAGGCATAAATTCTTTTAATTTTTGCAGTAAACGAGTGTACGTATTCTTGGTTTTGTCTGGCAATAGCACATACACTAATGGGATTGAAATATTGTTTTTTAATCCGTGCACCGTGAACAGTTGGCAAAATAAATGTGGAACCGTTTTAAATGTCCCGTCCGCGTACCAATGTGCACTTTGAGCTAAGAGTGAAATATTTCTTCTCGTGCTAAAAACCAGCATTCTGTCATCACTGGGTCCAGAATCATAGAGTAAAAAGTCTTCTCCTTTTATCGTTACTTGATATTCTTGCGGAAAAACGATATCTCTTCGATGGAGTGGCAAAGCAGGAAATAACCATCAAGCAATAACTTTTTCTTCCCTTTTTCACTTAAAACAAATTCAGCAGCCATTTCACTTGTGAATTGATAAACTAACTGTTTGAAAATGAGCAGTGGACAGATATTTGCCTATTTTTATAACCACAGGTAAATTAATTTTCAACCCTTAGGTAATTTATTACTAATTTGGGTTTCTCAGAACAAGTTGACCTGCTTATCACTTCCTACTAAGAAATAAATAACAATAGAGATAACGGTGGGCGTAATTTCGGGCGGTAATCCCTTGGCCTACCTGCAATAATATAACTAAAATGTTCATTTTAAATAACTATATAATAATATTTGAGATAAAATGTTAAGTTTGCTATTGTCGGGGAATTGTCTATTCGATGAAATGTTTGTCGGGGAATTTTCTTGTCGGGAAATTTTCTTGTCGATAAATTTTCTTGTCGATGAATTGTTGTCGGGGAATTTTCCGTCGATGAACTGTTGTCGGGGAATTCTCCTAGATCCGTAAAAAAGCACTGCTCTCGTCTTATCTCCTCAAGTCACAAAGTAGTGTTTGATAATAGTTAAATAAGTGCGAAGCTTAGATGAATATGAGCTAAATCGTGAGAAGTCCGACGGGAAGTACCAAGTCAACCTCTGATCTTAATTTTGGTAGAAGTGTCAGTCAAAAGTAATAATTCAGATATCCTATATTCCTCGTAGACCTCCAGAAGAGGTAACCTACGAAGACGGACTGGATGGCGGCAGCACAGAAGACGAAGCAGATGATGACGACTACATTAAACCTAGGAGGCAGCACTGGTCGAATAAGCTTCAGTTTGTTCTTGCTTGCATTGGCTACAGTGTAGGATTGGGCTCAATATGGAGGTTTCCGTACTTGTGTTATAAAAGCGGAGGGGGTAAGTTGACTGTCTTTTAAAATTATAACGGTTTCATCTTCTTATCCACTTAGTTTGGCATGCCTGCTACTACGCGACTTTGATTGGTCAAGCTGATCGCTGAGTTAACATCTATAGAGGGAGTGTAAACAACAGAATGCACAGGTCGCTGACCAGCCAACATGTAACGGAAATTTTGACAGCTTAAGGGCATTACCAGTGCCGTGCGACTTTATATTAAAATTGGATCTCCATTAATAGATCCAATTATTACTGTGATGTTACAAACTGATACCAATAAGTTGTATTAGTATTTAGCTATACTTAGAGAGTTACTCTTATTATAATTTCATTAAAACGGTTGATAATTTATTATTACCATAAAGTGTTTTTCAAAACATTAACAGTGTTCTGAAAGGTAGCCCGTTGAAATGGCTGCATCGTGTTTTTGCTTCAGCAATAAAATATAATAATTGCATTAGGTAATATCCAGTTCTATAAAATTCTCATAGGCAGTTTTTCTGTAAGTAAATGTGGCATACATTTTTGCATTTCACGTCCTCAAATAGTCTTTAAAAATGGAATTTGGAAAATTCATGTTGACTGACATGAATGTAATGCGTGTACTTACCGACTGGTAAAGAAACTGTATAAGGGTGATAGGTAAAAGCAATAAATGGTATAGAATACAGATATGTATATATTTATTCACATGCAGTAATAACCTATTCCTCACAAAAAACTCAATAATGTAAATACTTAACCCGTAATATGCTAAATAAAGAACGGACAACAATATTGATAAATAAACTAGTTCAGCGGTAACAGATACAATAATATTTAAGCAACATGGAAATCATTGAAAACTAAACAGTTTACTTTTATTATATTTTTGGAAACTACAACGACATAGCCGCAGTATCAGAAGCATCGTTATTAAAAAGGTTGGAAGATTCATAAGTCAAACATCTAGCAAACAAGGTTGTATAATGAAGCGGCATCGTTAACCTGAAGGTATTACTTATATATCTATCAGGAATGATATAACGAAAAATTAATTTCTTGGTTTTCCTGTGGTAAACTGCCGATGTACAGGAATTAAGTTATAAAAACTGATGAAAATGGGAAACTTCAAGCAATGAATGACACGGAAATTATTTGAAATATGATCGCATTTCTAACGCAAAAAAATAATCGTACCTATAAATATGTATGATACTCAAATACCTTTCTGTGTTTGAAGTCATTAGTGGCTGTTGTTTTTGTTAATTTTGGCCTGATTCTTGCTTGCATGTCACTTTTTCTAGATATTATATTGTATTACAAAATATTAACAAATATTTTTTCAAAATTAACTTTGTGTTATGATTGAAAAATGGTTATAAAGAGATCGTCATAATTATGGTCAGCAAATACCATAGAAATATTTTGTGGAAAACACTGCACACGATTTATGATTATGTACCTACTGGGCTTTACTGAAATCACTTGTAAGAATATTCCTGAAACTGGAGTGAAGTTATTGTTGTTCCCAGTTATCCCCATATTTGACGCTACTGAAAACTGAAACAAAATCTATACTCACCTATGGTAAGAAGTGTTCACCAATTCGTCGCTATTACAGCAAACTATGCACTTTTATGTTGTCTCATCATGCAATTATGACAATATTGTTCATAAATAATTTAATTCACACCACAAATAGTCACAAAGTCAGTCAAATATACACTAAAATCACAAAAATCTCGACACACGCAATAACCACAACTACAATGACAGCCACATGACAGCTTAAGGGCACGCCAATTGTAGGTTGCTAGATTTATGACATACTAGAAGTTATTGCGACATTCCGCTACGAAATTTACCATTTTTGAGATTTCATTAAAATCAATACAAATTATCTACACGTAAATCAGTTACATTGATGCTTGTTACATGTGAGCTATCAATGGTTCCACCAAAGTAAGAGATAAAATTGCGAGAGCAGACAGAAAGAATTCTGCCGGTGCGCCATCTGGTACCCGAAGGTAACGGCAAACCAAGGAAATCGCTGCTTAACAGCAGTAGACTTCTTGGTGGGACGCCAAGGTGTTGTTGTCCCCGGAATCAATTTCACAATAGTGTAATTTTCACTGCAATACGATTGATATGCCTTATATATAATTTTGTTGCTCCTGTGACTCTAAAATATAATAAATCACAGGTTGTATGCATTATCCTGATGACATATTTATCTCCTTTCACTTATTTGCGCTAAATAAATAAATCAATTTCAAACATGTTTTATCTATTATTATCGAAATAAGTTTGTTTCCAAAATTAGTTCATTGTCTACGAGCTTGACCCGTGTTTATGATAGCAGGATCAAAATATGCCATTGATGGGATATTTCGTATAACTATGATAATAATAATAATAATAATAATAATAATAATATTTATTCACCATAAGTACAATGTAGCAAATAAATATAAATAAATCCACAGTAGGCATTGCCTGTGGGTGGATATAAAATGTGATCTAAAAATTTAAATGTTTTTCAAATATACATATCAAAATATTACTAGAACAAATTTTATTGATTAATAATATTATGAATAATCATTCGCTCCACACAGTAAATCCATTCCTTTAGTTTTTGTTTAAAATTTTTGCCAAATTTGAGGGACTTTATGGTTAATGGTATTGCACAATATAATTTCGGAGCTAGGTACATAAATGATCGTTGGAATATAGTTTTGTGTGGTCGAACTGAGTTTGATGACCATAATTTGTGCCTCGTGCTATATACATGTATATGTTTATGTTTTAGTTCATCAACACAGATTTTGTGGAATAAATTGCTAGTATGTAAGAAATAAAGTTGCCTAGTATCGAGTATCCTTGTTTCCTGGTATAAATCGTTTGACGGATAGAGCTTAGATTTATGAAATATAGATTTCAGCACATATTTTTGTAATATATCCAATTCAGAAATATATGTCTTGCAGGCAGATCCCCAAGCTGGTATTCCATATATTAGATGTGTTTCAATTAAAGCATGATACAATATTTTAAGCAAATTATCTGTTAGAATATTGGACAGAATTTTGAGTTTATATGCTACACATCTTATTTTCTTCATCACATGTAAAATTTGCTTATCCCACTTTAAATGTGAATCTAGATATACTCCAAGATATTTCATGCTATCTACTCTACTAATTTCAGTCTTTTTTGCATGGTATTTAATGGAGAGGTGTTCGTAGCAAGGTAAAAATCTAGCATAGGAAGTAAAAGCAACGAAATTGGTTTTTTTGAAATTTACTGTTAAAATTTTGGTATCAAACCATTGAATAACCTTGATAAGATCTTTCTCAATAATTTCTTTTAATATTGTCCAATCGTCAGCTTTATATAGTATGAGGGTGTCATCCGCAAAGCATATTATTTTTCAGATAGACAAAAACATTTGACCTGTTCCATATTTGAACTTATTGATGTCCAGCATTTGTAGTATGCATAGATGTAAGTGGGGTGTAGCGATTACTTTAATAATGGATACGGATAATTTTTGGGTTCTACACTAAAATCTTACATCTATTTGTATGTTAACACTTGTTGCTGGTAAACCAGCTACACGCCGCATGAATTGCGAGTCTTTTTGGAAAACGATCATCACCATCATAATCACAATGTCTTAACAGACATGCTGTGAACTCGTAAAGTGCATTTACTCATTTCACGAGTTTCTCTTGGGATATCTTTAAGATCTTTAATGCAGTAGTTTCCCATTTGCTTTCTTCATCCTCATGCCGTTGACCAGATGGTATCTACTGGCTCATCCGCCTTTAGGGGCAACTTCTGACCCCAATGACAAGATGTCCTGACTCTTCTCAACTTGTTTACCTAAAGCTGTTGGTTGAGATGGGATTACTGCTTATACCGACAGTAGTTGGGTTCCTTTTAGTCGCCTTTTACGATACGCAGGATATACGATGAGAGACATTCTAATCCGCCCCCACACGGGGATTGGAAAAGACGATGGGGATCCAAAAATAAAAACAATCTACAAATATTGTCCATGACCCTCAAATTCATGTAGTTACGCCAACAAAACAATAATGGATAAACCAAATTTCTGTAGAAACGTTTGAACTCAAACATTATTAATTATTATTTTTAGTATAAGAATCGGGTAATCTAGTAAAGTTGACATTATGTAATTTAAGTAAAGCGTTTGACCGCGTGTCTCGTGACTTGCTACAACAGAAACTTCATAAATATGGTGTACGTGATTTCAAGTTGCTGCAGTCTTATCGAAGCAGCAGAAAACAGTGTGTCAGTTATAACAACGAAGTTTCTTCTATTGCTCAACTTCATTACGGTGTTCCGCAAGGGTCAGTGGTTAGGTCATCTTTTGTTTGTAGTTTAGATAACCGACCCAAGTCTGGCCATTCCTTCATACAAGTTTGTCGTACATTGTGATGATACAACTAGCGCCAGCTCCAGAAAATCCAAACATGAGCTTGAAGAGAAATCATCTGAACTCGAAACGTTACCAAATAACCGGTTTAAACGTAACTCACTGCAGCTGAACCTTGCTAAGGCCGAAAGTTTATCTGTTTCAAGCAACAAATCCATGACATACGGTAATTTCGTAAATTTGTTGTGTATGGTTATTGACGACCGTCTAAACTGGTCAGCTCATATCATATAGCTGAATAATCAATAAAGTTCTGGATTATTTGTCATGTGCAGATTGAGCGTAACCATTGATCAAAAGTATTTGATAATGGTTTACCATTCGTTGCTTCATTCTTATATTAGTTCACGGTGCAATTCTATGGGGTAATTCAACCACCTTCGATTCAATATTCAAGTTCAGGAGTGCTTTCCTCACTGCCCAGTGCGAGATGGTCTTTTTAGCGGTGCTTTTTGCAATGCCCGCGAATGGTTCTGGTCCTATAAACACAAATTCAGTTCCTCCCTTTGCTAGCGCGTCGGCCAATACATTGCCTTCCACTCCGCTGTGACCCGGAACCCAAATCAAGGTTACCCTGTTTCCCGTTCCGAGTTTGTTGAGGAGGTGCATGCAGTTGATTAGTTCCCTGACTCCCAGCTCTATGGAAATCATTTCTGCTTGGAAGACTGTGGTATACCTCCAAAGGTTGACTGAAATTACAACACTAGGATTCGTACTAAGTACTCCTGCTTCTGTTCCCAATTCAGACTTGGAGCTATCAGTAAATAGCGCAAGATCGGAGGGTGATATGAAATCGTCCCTCCAAATTAATACTGCTGCTGCTCTTAAATTACTAGTGGGATCGACTTTTCGAATCAGCAGTAGCAAACGCTCACATTTAATAGACACACAAAAGAGATGGTAAATATTTTGGAAAAGAAAGTCTTTTAAAGTCAGCATCACGAAAATTCATCTCAGTTATATATCTGTGACATGAGCCTCTCAATCTTCATAATCAGTAGTATTATGAAATGGGTGAAGAGATGGTTCAGTGATTCAGTAGATAATCCTATTTTTATTTTTGTAAGAACAAAAGAACCGTATCAAACCTTGTTTTGTTTTGAACGTGCCATGTATGCAAAAGTTAGAAAACACCTTAAACTTGTTCCTTTGTCCCTTAGTCTTTAGAAACTTGCACTATCAGGTATAAAGCAATAAAGTTTTCAGTTTGCTTACAATTCCTTTCTAGACTAAAGTTGTTCGCTTTAAAACAGCTAAAATTGCATTGATGAATTGGTATCATTATCATTTTGTTGTTGTAGCGGTTTTTGAGTAATGACGATACAAAAATGTAATCAGGAAGAAAAATCTCTGCAAAACTTCCTACATATTGTTTTGGATCAGATTTTAGACATGCCTATATGCGCCTGTGGAGATGCCTAGATCATACAACTCAATATTAGCGGAGGATTCCGAGGATTCCGTAACTTCCTGTAAACCATGCAAATATTGGCATATAATATAGATAACAATGTATGCACCATACAATAATTTGTATAATTTGTAGAATTACTTGTACATGTAGAGCTTTAGCCGCAATAATAGCATAGGTACTTGAGGTAGAAATTTCTTTCTATGAAAATCTTTTACTGAAGCACAATAAGTAGTTAATCAAAACTTCAATTATAGCCGCAAAATTCAGTGGGCGACAAATTGCACTAAGTAGTAAATAAAGCTGCTGCCCCCACTACCCTCTCTATACTAGATGCCGTCCAGAGAAGGTCAATTCGACTAATTGGCGATCCGGCCTTAACGCGCCACCTTCAGTCACTTTCTCACCGGCGTGTTGTTAGTGACCTCTCACTATTCTACCGATACTCCTACGGAATCTGCTCCTCTGAGCTATCCTCTATCGTTCCGCCGCTCACTGCTCCTATCAGATGTACCCGTGCGACCGCTGCATCTCATCCTAAGACGGTCGTTCTTCATACATCAAGAACTGAGCGGTACCACCGCACATTTATTCCCAGGGTGTCCAAGGCTTGGAATGGACTGCCGGAAGATGTATTTATTGGGCCTGCGGGTATTGGCCCATTCAAATCTCGCGTTAACAAACTTCCCCTAACATAACCCTTTCACAGCAGCCGCGGTACTTTGGTATTTAAGCCCTGCCTGCGCAGTCTGCTCAGTTATAATAAAAAAAAAAATGAAAATGCTCTAACGGTAGGAAGAAATAGCATATCGTAGGTTATCCACAACTCACTTCGAAAAAATGTAAGACTCTCAAATCAAATGTTCACTAATCGTTGAGTAACATGTTCCTCCTTTAATATAATGAACCTTCCTTTGAACGCTCCACTTGCTTGACACCACAGCTATGGAGAAATCCACACATGCAGTATTATTCTACATAATTATTGTGTAGTGGTATAAAACATGACAGAGACAAGCAGATTTAATCCCAGCCGTCTAACCTGTTTTCATCAAGCTACCTCGGTATATTGACATAACATTTAAAGCATTAGCACACAAAACATATTTAAAATATGATCACCTCATCACCTTCGCAAAGGATGATGCGGTAATTTATAGCCGGCGTTTGCACAAATATATTGATAAAAATCCTTCAATGATTGTTTCAGCCGTATTCCTGATCCCTTATGCAATAATTATGGTGTTCATTGGTGGGCCCATGTTGTACATGGAGCTCGCAGTAGGACAGTTTACAGGCAGGGGACCTATAGGAGCATTAGGGCACCTATGTCCTCTGTTTAAAGGTAAGAGCGAGGGAAATTGTTTCTATTTTTTATTCGATGCTAAGGCTATCCGTTGAATCAAAATAAATGTACCTTGTGAGAAGCTAATGAAACAGTGGTAGTATTTGCGACAGATAGTAGAGAATGTGGATTCATGAACGTTCTACTTGACGAAAGAAAAGCATCAGCGAAGCGAGTGCTTAATCATATCTGGTCGTAAACGACTACATAAAAATCATAACAACTGTCTGGTGATGAGGCGGTATCTAAACAAATTTATACGATATTCACTAGACTATATTGACCATATACGGTAGTCACATAAACTAGCTTATTATAATGACTTTTCTTGTTGGAGATAAATGTCGTATTGTAGAGTTATTATAGGTCTTTCGTGTACAACTGTTTTGGGGCATATTTTTCAATTTGTAAAATAGACAAAGGGTTAAAGTGATCCTGAAATCTGTTTTTATTTACCATGAAACAGCGTTTGCCTTTGTAGGCAATAATAATGTTTTATGACTAATATGATGAAATTAGGAATGATATCTGTGGTAGACAGATAACAAAACAAGTACCTTAACATTAGTAATTTTTAGAAGTTTGCAGTTTTCAGCAGAAACGTTAACCACAGTCGATAGTTTGACGAACTTTTTGTAGTTCTGTGGGTCACCCACAAAACTTAAGACATCACTGGTGCTTTCCTTTTGAAATTCATAAGCCACCTGTTCCGAATTCTTCATTTCTAGCGATTTTCGTTCATACATGCCAAAAATTTGCGATATACTCATGCCAAAAGCTGGTTGAAAATTTAGCTGATAACCTAGTAACCCTGGCCCCGGTCTTAGACCCAAGCGACTGGCTACAGCTGCCAGAAAGCCAGCATACCGAAAGGCTCTTCTTCTGCCTGGTCGTTGAATTTTGACGCTTGAAAGAAATACTAATGTCGCCTTGACATTTTTTTTTTAGCGGCATCGATTACAAACTGTGGCCATTAGCTGCAGTCGCGGTGTTACGATCATTTATGGTCATTATATTGCAAGGAATGTATTTATTCGTATCAGAAATATTAAGACCTCTTGCCATTCGTCTGTGAGGAGGGTCTTTATATCCCGATATGTAGTTCTTGACTAATATCTTTATAGAGTTGGCATCCGATTAGGAGATGTTCTACAGTTAGCCTCATATTACATGCTGTGCATCTGGGTCTTGAGTCGCCAGATAGAAGTTAAGTATGGGTCAATTTAGAGTGACCGATGCGGAGCCGGCATGCTGACTGTTGCCATTTATCTCTCTTTGTCTCGATAGTATTTAAGTGTCACTCATAATAGTCCCACTGGATTTGCCACAGGTGTTTTATAGTTGTCCTTATATAGGGTGGTCCAATAAGCGCGCGGTGGTCTCTAGCGGCCATATCGTTTAAATTAGACGAAAATGCTGTAAATAAAAAACGTTTCTTTTCAAATACTCTACATTCAGAAAATAATCTCAAAGATGGCGGACTTCTGGATATACCGGAAGTAGGTAACAACTTCCTTATTTTAAATGGAACACCTTGTATTTTTTTAATTCAGCATCGATTTTCAGGTCCAGTTTGTTGACCATTATTTATGTCTATGAAGCCTATTTTCGGAGTTATTCAGCAATTTTTACAAAATTTGACGTTTGCAGTACTTTATAAGAAACGTTAATATCTCAGAAACAAAACCTGATAGAAAGATGCGGTTTTCGGTTTTGAAACAAGCAAGGAACGTACTTATGCTACAGTAAGATCATTGTTTCAAAAGAACATCAAATCAATAGACTAGCAATTTTCAAATTTGAAAAGTTAGAAACGTTAAAAACTGTTTTTTTTTCAAATAGGATGGTATGATAAGTTTCACATCGGTGGATGCGAAATTAAATTCTCTTTCACTTTTATCTAGCCACATGTGTTTCTATCTTTGACGGTTTTTAAGATATTTATGGTTTTGCAATTATTGCGTAGGAATTGGAAAAATCGTAGGTGGCGTGGCTCGCAGACGAAACAATTAGCAGGAAAGCTTTCATCCAAAGTGTTTCGACCTTTAATACTAAAATACGATTTCGCTTCAACTAACTGTAACCACGTCATGCTTAAAAACTCCAGTGGTGAATTTTTTAAAAGGTTTTCCAAATTTTCATTTAGAAAACTTTGAAAAACATTAGTTTATTATGCGGTTTTCAATAATACCACACCAAATGCTTAGACTCTATGCTGGTTGTCAACAAACTTCTCAAAATTTGGATTTACGTAGGCGTAAAATATGAGAGAAGGAAACGTGTAGTAGTAATACTTGAAGATAGTGAGTCTGACATTCTCGCAATTGTAGTTGAAGATCCGCAAAACAGTGCTGCAACAGAAATTAGTCGATATTTGGGCATTGGTCAAACATCTGTGAACATGATCTTCACGGAGTACATATAGCATGCTTGTCACGTGCAAGCAATTGAAAGACAATATTTTGAAAACTAAATGAATTTCTGTAACTGGAGTCGTGCTCGAGTCCAAGAAGATGCACTCCTTTTCAACAGTGTGTTATCCACGAATGAAGCTACATTTCTTATGAAATTCATTGATTTTCTTTTTTATGAAATGTAGCTACAGCTACATCATTAACGGCTATGTAAACTGGCATAATTTACATTTTTATACCGACGTAAATCTAAATTTTGAGAGGTTTACTGTGTAAGGCTTTCGCGCGAAACGTCAAGCTTTAACGACGCCGGCCTAAAAACCCAAGAACCACCAATTCATTTTGAGAGGTTTGTTGACAACCGGCATGAAGTCTAAGCATTTGGGGTGGTATTATTGGAAACAGCATAATAATCTAATGTTTTCTAAAATTTCCTAAATGAAAATTTGGAAAACCTGTTGGAAAATTTACCACTAGAGTTCTTAAGAATAATGTGGTTACCGGTAGATGGAGCGAAAGCACATTTTAGTATTAGAGGTCGAAACAGTTTGGATGAAAGGTTTCCTGCCAATTGTTTCGTCTGCGAGCCACGCCACCTACGATTTTTCCAATTCCTGCGCCATAATTACAAAATCATAAATATCTTGAAAACCATCAAAGATAGAACCACATGAGTCTAGATGAAAGTGAAAGAGAATTTAATTTCGCATCCACCGAATGAAGCTTATGATACCATCCCATTTGAAAAAAAAAAGTTTTTAACGTTTCTAGCTTTTCAAACTTGAAAATTGCGAGTCTATTGATTTAATGTTTTTTTGAAACAACGATCCTACTGAGGCACAAGTACGTTCCTTGCTTGTTTCAAAACCTAAAACCGCATCTTTCTGTCACGTTTAGTTTCCAAGATATCAACGTTGCTTGTAAAGTACTACAAACGTCAAATTTTGTAAAAATTGCTGAATAACTCCGAAAATAGGCTTCGTAGACATAAATAATGGTTAACAAACTGGACCTAAAAATCGATGCTAAATTCAAAAACGTAATAATATACAGGGTATTCTATTTAAAGTAAGGAAGTTGATCCCTACTTCCAGTATAACCGGAAGTCCGCCATCTTTGAAATTATTTTTTAAATGTAGAGCATTTGAAAAGAAATGTTTTTTATTTAAAAGATTTTGGTCTAATTTAAACGGTATGGCCAGTAGGGAGCACCGCGCACTCATTGGAGCACCCTGTGCCAAGTAGCCTGTTACTGGGGTTGGGACACTTCATCTGGAGGGGTGTGCGATGCCCTTTGAACGACTGCATCTGCAAGTTCGTTGCCTGGTATATTAATGGGGTTTAAATTGGTACCCACAAAAAGTGGGCATTCTTGCCATTCTTATCCAGCGATGTGCTTAGGCCTTTCAAAAGTGGTGCACTGGCTCTATACTACAATAGTCAATATGGCTCCATAGTGTGGTGGACCTGTATAAAGTCGGAGGCAATAAGAGCCAAACTTAATAAGGTTCAACGTTTGGCATGTCTTAGTATAACCAGTGCAATGCGCACAACACCCTTGAGTGGCATTGAAACACTATTGAATCTTCCTCCTTTGGATCTGGTAATTGGAAGGGAAGCTAGAAAAACTGGGTTCCGTCTCTGGAGTCAGGGTAGCTGGACTTTTATGAATCCAGGTAAAGGACATTCGACGACGATTCTGGCAGAGTTGCATGAGGATAGTCCTATTTTGTTGACGAGGAGTGATATAGCTTCTCCTACGCATCGCTTCGATCGCAAATTTACGGTGGTGTTTCCATCAAGGGAAGAGTGAGAGTCTAGGGAAAGACAGCTCATCGAAGGAGGAGGACAGGTCTGGTACACAGGCGGTTCACTCGCTAGAGAGGGCTCGGGCTCGGGAGTCTACGGACCCCATACAAGACTTTCACTACCTCTTGGGGGGCACACCACAGTATTCCAGGCTGAGGTCTATGCGATACTTGCTTGTGTAAATCGTATTCGGGAAATTGACGGGTCTAGGAGGCGGATTACTATCTGCTCTGAGAGTCAGGCAGCCATCAAAGCACTGAGTGCGTCGAAAATAACGTCGGGACTGATCCTGGAGTGCAGGAGGGCTCTTGACGACATCTCAGCTAAACACAAGGTATCACTGATGTGGGCATCTGGGCACGCTGAGGTAAAGGGTAACGAAATGTGGGCCCGGAACCAGCCTTAGGACCATCTGCAAACTTGATTAGGAAAACAACTGGAGAGTGGATCCAGAATCAACACTCTCTGAGATGGAAAAACATCTTTGGTCATCTCCGTCAGGCTCGGGAACTATTAGCAGGGCCTGCAGAGAGAATAGGACGACTTTGTCTCTCTCTGGATAGGAGTAACTTGAGATTGCTAGTGGGCCTATTAACGGATCACAACACCGTCAGGCGTCACTTGTTCGTGATGAGGGTGACCAACGACGCAACGTGCACGTGGTGTGGTGAAGAGGAAGAATCCTCGGCACACATCTTGTGTTGCTGTGAAACCCTAGGTTATCACAGGCAGACTATGCTGGGCTCAAGGACCTTGGAACCAATAGAGATAAAACGGATAGGACCTAGGAATGTACTTGCCTTTGCCAAAAGGGCAGGTCTTAGGAACTAGCGCGGATAGAGGCGCAAAGGGGCCCATCGTGTGGCCTATGCACCAGCCACATTCCGTGCTGGATAGCCTCTGGTCCTTATTCATTCAGGCCTAGAATTCGTACTATTTTCTCGTCTTTTCTGACAATGTTTCCCAACGTTTCCAGTACACTCAACGAATCGGAACCAATTCTAATTTTTTTTGTTTTCAACTAGGAACTGGACTAGGTAGCGTAGTAATATCGTTCCTCCTATCAACATACTACAGTGTGATAATAGCCTATGGAGTATACTATTTCTTCACCTCATTCCGAGCGAAAATTCCATGGGAGGGTTGCGGCCATACGTGGAACACCAGGTACTGTTGGATGCCAAATCCACATAGCAACCAGAGTAAGCCGCGATATACCCAGTCACCAGCTGAAGAATTTTATGAGTAAGTATTGATAAACCAGCGTAAACACACAAACATGCTAATCTCTCCTAAATCTCCAAGTGGGGGTACTTCTATTGTATTGTTGTTGACGTTATTATCTTGATCCACAGAGATTTATAGCTAGCTATTTATTCATACACCTGATATCATATGATATGTGTACGCTGACACTTTTTTTAAAACTTCGTTTTAGATTTCTGTACTACCAAGAGATTCGTCAGTTCGACCATCTTCAATTTTTTACATTGATTTTCAGTATAAACATCTCTGGAGTTCAATAGGGTCGATTTCTTCTTTTAAAATAACTCATCAAACCTAAAAAAACCTGTTTTAAGCTCAGTCCCTTAGTCACATTTTTAATGTCTGCACCCACCATAACTCTGACAGCAGACGTTCATTTTATGACATCTTTAATAAGTAAGCTCTCACAGTATCTCAGCTTCGCAAAAATGGGCTGCAATTATGATAATAGCAGGCAGTCAAACTGTGTTTCTTGTAATAATTCTGCTACGCATTTGAACGTGTATGTTTATAGATTTCTAGTCAGAAGCCAGAAAATCTATAGCTCTCCGTTCTCAACTGCAGTTCCAAGTTATTTTGCATTATTTATGATTACTAAACTTAAAACTGTAGAACTTGGAGACCAACAGAGATCCAACACACTTGGAAATGTCGTTTAAAAAAAGTATAATATTATGTTTTGGATGCTTTGAGTTTGACTATGACCTTGAACCACACGACACAGAAGTAGTTGTTGCTAGCCTCCTTAAACACAACACAAGTGTAATACTGATATCGGTACCTATATTACTCTCGGATAATATCATCTGAATGGGCGGCACCGGGATCTGACGGCGTTTTTCAATTTTCCTGCCTGTAAGCAACCTAGCAGGCCAAGAAAAATAATAAAAAGTCCGTTAAAGTGGAAGAAGCCAACTAACATAATAGAAAGATGCAAACAAACTAGAGTAATGAGGAGATTACAAAAATTCCTTACAAAATATCAGCTCTAACCAGAAACAACAGCGGCAACAAAAATGCTTATTTTTCACAGCCTATTCCAGCTATTAGCCAATTTCCAAAGTCAGTAAGAAAAATAATCGAAGGAAAACTACAAGCGACTGTTTCTGGCGGTATAGATCACATCTATGTCTTCTTGATAAATTTTCACATTTAATGCTATAAAAAAGTATATCAAAAGTAATGATACCTCTGACTGGAGCCCTTCAAATTCTTCAGTAGGTACTTCTGCTTATTAGCAAATTCGCACAAAATGAAACCTGAATTGCAGTCTGTTCCATTTGTAAAGCATTATTTAGTTTGTAGAAAAATACATGAAATAAACACAGTTAAAACATGGAGTAATAAAAGATTCTAGCAGTCGTTTCAAGACATGTTCAGAATGCTTCAGTTAGAAACATTTTTGACTTACCGGAACGGAAATGACTAATTTTTTTTGTCACATTAGATGTGAAGTTGCACTCTGAGACTGTAAGCAAAATCGCTGGTAGTTTTCCTTTTGTTTCAAACTTTTTAATCTTTTTGGAAAGTTGTCAAGCTCTAGCAAACCTCAATAGCTAGAAAGCTGTGAAAAAAATACTTCTGCCGACCCTCAGCTTCTCATTGACATTAGACATCTTATCGCTGTTTTCTCCGGTTAGAGCTGTATTGTAAGAAATTTTCATAATCTTGCCTCGTTACTTTCATGACCTGCTAGGTTGCTCACACGCAGGAAAATGGAAAAACACGATTTGTCTGAAAATTTGAAATAAAATAAAAGCCAAAAAAAGTTGATACCGAGAATCTTATTTCATTGGAAAGGTAATTAAATTATACATCTCATTCTATGAACCAAAATAGGCATCCCCATTTAGAAAAATTAAGTTATCATCTGCGATTGAGGTTTCCTTAAATAATCTACTGATTTCTCTCTGAACTACAAAAGTAATTCAAGTATAACCGTCTGACCGAATGTGACCCGTTTCATGCTTAGTCGTAGCGCAAAGTTACGACCTTCTTGGTTTTATAATCGCCGCGATACTCAATTTTCTCTGATACCTATTTATTATACTAAAAATGGTGATTTGCGCCTGAACGGTTCGATTAAAGTTGCATATATTATGATACATAGATACCACACTAGAAATCACGAAGGAATCCAAATATGCAATAATAATATTGAGGGTTCCGTTCAAAAAATGTAAGTTTCACATGAATCACCCTGTATAAAAATTCAAGTGAAAATATTTTAATGTTATATCCCTTAAAGGTCCTTACCATGAGCAAGTAACATATTTCAAAAATATGTTTTAGTAAGCCCACAATCTTCCATTCACTCACTATTGGCCCCACCCTATGTGTCGTATACACATGATTCTTATTTCATTTTATATTATATTAGTTGTTATGACATAGTTCGTGTAGTTCTAGAAACTTAGTATACGGTATACACTTTCGACTCAATCACGGTGTACGCTGATGCTAGGATACATAAAAAATGGTATTTAGAATTTTGCTAATAGTACTTAGTGTATGCGACTATAGTCTATTTGAAAATTCTTGATAGCTAAAATTTTATTGCATAGCAGGTAAAATCGAGGGTAGCACGTGAAAACAGTGACGGAGAATTTCTTACATGAAATATTGTGAATTTACCTATATACAATATTAAAATACCTTATTATTATACATATATAATACATATTTTCAACTTGGTAAACTGTGTGTATAATTTACTTAAATATAACGAAGAGATGGATATACTTAAGAAGATTCGATGCTGATATCTGTCTAAAGATGTATTTTTGATTTCTAGAAAATGTAAACCGTAGGACCCCTAAAATACAAAACGTGCTCTTTTAAATGTAAGTTGCGTATGAGCAGGTGATTAGAGATTTCCGCAAAGTATGACGCAGGTACTTTTCCAAGACCTGTATGCAGATTCCCTGTTTTATTTTGGTTAAAATTCACGTTGCGGTCGGTATAGTCGGTATAGTGTAACACGCAGAATTGTTAGTAGTGATATTAATTAGGTGTAATAAAAATGGCACAAACGTTAAATTTTACTCCTGTGAAATTAAAGTGTCAGTTAACGGTGCATTTGAGAACTATAATATTAAATGTACATGACGCACTTGTACATGAATGTAACTAGCAGTGTTCGGAGTATAGTTTCTGAGTGTTCAACTATGACTGGAGTTGGAGAAGCGACCATTTATAGACTGCTGAGGCAACGAAAGGATGGAAGTGTTACCGTAGCACCGAAAAGGTCAACAGGGAGAAAACCCATACAACTAGACGATAGTGATAAACAAATGATACCAAAAAAAGTGCACTCATTTTATTTCCAAAAAATAATACCTACTTTGGACAAGGTTTTAGTAGAAATTAATGAAGACCAGAGCTTGGCAAACTTAAAAAGAGACAAATTATGGAAAGTTTTACATGAAATGAATTTCGTTTATGCAAAACAGGACAGAAAATCCGCTCTCATAGAAAAAGAAGACATTTGTTGGAGGAGGCAGTATTTAAGAGAAATCCGAAGCTGAGAAGAGCAGGTAACATTACTTTTTATTTAGACGAAACATGGATCAATGAAGGTCTTTCTTACCGGACGATAATGACGTTGATACTTAAGTATGTAATTCAGTATTTATATTAATTACTGTTCCATAACGTTGCCATTGTGTAGTTAAACTATTTTAAATGACGTAATATGGGATTATTTAAAAGATTAGTTTATAAAAATCTGTAAATTTTAATTACATGACATTTATTAGTACCTAAAATATTTTCAATATAACATATTAAGACAGTGCCCTAACTTAATATGTAATATAACATTTTTATCATAAAGCAAATTCATGTTCTATGCTACTGAAGCCTACAATTGCTGCTTAATCCGCTAAGGATTCCTAATTTGCATTTATGATGTATTGTATTCGAGGCATGCCAAGAGTGGTCCTCCTAAAGTCTTGTGAAAAACTAAAATGAGAAAGTTTAAATATTTACATTTTTTCTGCTTTGAGCGATCCTGCATTTTACCTAATTAGCACCTACGCCATGAAATGTTAGCTATCACTCATTTTCAAATATAGTTTAGACCCCGAAAAAAGAATTTTCTATAACAGTGCGTTATTTTAACAATAAATTTTAATAAGAAAACATGTTGAAAGTATCATATATTGGATAACGCCAGATAAAAACACGTCGACATCTTATTAAACTAGAAGATTCAGACATGGAAGAATAGATTTGCCTCTGATTAATTTTGTTCTGAAAATACAAATGCGAGTTATCCGCACTGGAAGTACATAGGTATAAGGCTTTTATTATATCCAGTTAGTGTGTAATTCTTAGTTATCTCGCAAGGTATACCTGATAGAAGAAAATGTCAAATACAAAAGTTATTTGGTTACTTAAGATGCATATTCTAAAAATATTTTGAAATATACAGGGTGTTGCGGGAAAGTAGGATAGTGATCAATTTGATTTTTTTATATGGAACTATAACTCTTTCTTAAATTCTTCTAGTTTCCATCACTGATCTCTATTCAACCCTAACATATTTTTGCGTTCGGTTGCGACGTTGCCAAGTTATAATTTATTTTCTATTAATTTATAGCTTGGCAACACCGCAAACGCGAAAAAAATATTACAGGGCGAGATAGGGCATCAGTAGATATTTCGATTTAACATAAAATATACAGGGTGTTACATTTAAAAAACAAAGTAAAATGACCTTCAAATTGCCGTAATTTAAAATTCTGCCAAAAACACCCTGTAGATACAAATTGCTGGTAACAACCAAAATAATATCCACTTAATATTCAAGTAACTTGCTGTATAATATTATTGAGAAAAGTTAAAGGAATATATCAATTTGGACGTATTACTTGCGACCTTGCAAATCCGAAAATTAATAGAAAATAAATTATAACTTGGCAACGTCGCAACCGATCCCAAAAATATTTTAGGATTGAATAGAGATTCGTGATGAAAACTAGAAGAATTTACGAAAACGTTATAGTTCCATATAAAAAAATCAATTTGATCACTATCCTACTTTCCCGCAACACCCTGTATATTTCAAGATATTTTTAGAATATGCGTCTTAAGTAACCAAATAACTTCTGTATTTGACATTTTCTTCTATCAGGTATACCTTGCGAGATATCGAAGAATTACACACTAACTGGACACCCTGTATACAATGAATGCTAAAAATTGTTGTTGTTTGTGCGGTGCGACCAAACGTCTATTCTAAAGGCAAGCACAAACATAAACTTCAGCTTACAGTTTTTAGCTGCACTTTCAATATTCCAGCCGAAAAGTTCTACAAATAAGTTCTGGAATCGAAGACTTTTTTGGAATGCGATGGGACTTGGTGGCGTGTCTCATTTTTGCATGGATTCTGGTATACTTCGCAATATGGAAAAGCATTAAATCTTCAGCCAAAGTTCGTTACTTTACTGCTACATTCCCATTTGTGATTATCGTCATATTGCTCATCAAATCACTTACCTTGGAGGGAGCTGATAAAGGAATGAGATATTTTTGGAGGCCAAAATTTGAGCTTTTGTTGGACGCAAAGGTGAGTCATACCTTTTTTGTTTCATGGTGCCAAATGTCATTTAATTGACCAACGTCCCCTCAGTACTCGTCTAATCGTAAGCAATTAGGGGCGTAACCCCCAAGCCCCATCAATTAAGACGGGTTTGGGTGTTAAGTCCTCACAAATCCCTTGCCCAAAGATATTTATTATACAGGGTGGTCCAATAAGCGCGCGGTGCTCTCTAGTGGTCATACTGTTTAAATTAGACGAAAATGTTTTAAATAAAGAACGTGTCGTTTTAAATGCTCTATATTTGGAAAATAATTTCAAAGATGCTGGACTTCCGGATATACCGGGAGTAGGCATCAACTTCCTTATTTTAAACAGAACACCCTGTATATTATTACGTTTTTGAATTCAGCATCGATTTTTAGGTCCAGTTTGTTAACCATTATTTATGTCTACGAAGCCGATTTTTGGAGTTATTCAGCAATCCTTATAAAATTTGATATTTGTAGAACTATACAAGAAACATTAATATCTCGGAAACTAAACGCGATAGAAAGATGCGATTTTCAGTTTTGGAACAAGCAAGGAACGTGCTTGTGTTTCAGTAAGATCGTTGTTTCAAAAGAAGACTAAATCAATAGACTAGCAATTTTCAAGTTTGAAAAGTTAAAAACGTTAAACACTTTTTTTTTCAAATGGGATGGTATCATAAGTTTCACATCGGAGGATGCAGAATTAAATTCTCTTTCACTTTTATCTAGGCACGTGTGGTTCTATCTTTGATGGTTTTCAAGATATTTATGGTTTTGTATTTATGGCGCAGGAATTGGAAAAATCGTAGGTGGCATGGCTCGCAGACGAAACAATTGGCAGGAAACCTTTCATCCAAAGTGTTTCGACTCTAGTACTAAAATAAGAATTTCATAAAAAATGTAGCTCAATCATAAACAACACACTGTTGAAATGGAGTGCATCTTCTTGAACTCGAGCACGACTTCAGTTACAGAAATTCATTAAGTTTTCAAAGTCTTGTCCTTCAATTGCTTGATTTAGCTGCACTTCATAAGAATGCTATATGTACTCCGTCAAGACAATGCCGAAATAGCGACTAATTTCTGCTGTAGCACTGCTATGCGGATCTTCAACTACAATTGCGAGAATGTAAAACTCACTATCTTCATGTATTACTGCTACGTGTTTCCTTCTCTCATATTTTACGCCCACGTAAATCCAAATTTTGAGAAGTTTGTTGACAACCAGCATGGAGTCTAAGCATTTGGGGTGGTATTCTTGGAAACCGCATAATAAACTAATGTTTTTCAAAATTTTCCTAATGGAAATTTGGAAAACCTGTTGAAAAATTCACCACTGGAGTTCTTCAGAATAATGGTTACAGGTAGATGGAGCGAAAGCACATTTTAGTATTAGAAGTCGAAACACTTTGGATGCCATAATTAAAAAACCGTGAATATCTTGAAAACCATCATAGCACGCAATAATTACAAAATCGTAAATATCCTAGAAACTATCAAAGATAGAACCACATGTGCCTAGATAAAAGTGGAAAAGAATTTAATTTCGCATCCACCATTTGAAAAAAAAAGTTTTGAACGTTTTTAACTTTTCAAATTTGAAAATTGCTAGTCTATTGACATAATGTTCTTTTGAAACAACCATCTAACAGAGACACAAATGCGTTCCTTGCCTGTTTCAAAACCGAAAACCACATCTTTCTATCGCGTTTAGTTTTCAAGATATTAACGTTTCTTGTAAAGTACTGCAAACATCAAATTTTGTAAAAATTGCTGAATAAATCCAAAAATCGGCTTCGTAGACATAAATAATGGTCAAAAACCTGGACCTAAAAATCGATGCTGAATTCAAAAACGTAATAATATATAGGGCGTTCGATTTAAAATAAGGAAGTTGATGCCTACTTCCGGTATATCCGGAAGTCCGCCATCATCAAAATTACTTTCTAAATGTAGAGCATTTGAAAAGAAACGTTTTTTATTTCAAACATTTTCGTCTAATCTAAACGGTATGGCCGCTAGAGAGCACCGCGCGCTTATTGGATCACCCTGTATAAACCATAGCCTTGCCGTCAGAGATCTATGTATATGTCGGTTTTGGGCTTTGCAGAATCATCTAACATAATCTCCTAGTAACAGACACGACCTATTTTACCTTTGTGAAGCATTTTATTTACCGAATGAGTTAGCAGAGTGTTTCACTGACAGAGGAGCACGTCATAAGTACACAACGTTCACAATTTTCACTTTATGATGGATTTCAAAGGCAGCATTTAGGCCTGAGTGTAAATTGTAGTTTTCAGAAAAACCAATTATGGGGATGGTGTAAGCCAACGAATTACCCATTCGAATTCGTTGGTGTTAGCAGATACCTATGCATATAACACTTCGGATATATAATCTCCAACATATTCATGGCTGCTTTAGTTTTTTTGTAATATATAATATTCTGTTCTTCAAACTCCTATCCGCATTATTAAATAATACCAGATTAATTAAAATAGCGTTCCGAAAACTCAGTATTGTATTCTTAAAATTCATATAAATTATGAAATTAGAAGGCTACTTTGGTTGAGATAAATCCAAAATATATTGTGTTTACAACTAGGATCCTAGCTCGCACAAAAAAATGATCCTTGTAATATCAAGTACTTTTCAGACCTAGCCACGATTTGCGTCATGATTGTGACTTCTATTTTTGGAAAAAGGCACAGCATTTGTGAATAATTTTGTAAGTCAAGCATGGTTTTCAACCAAATTATTGATAGAACTATATCGCAGTCTATCCTTCAATAGTTAAATTGGTAGTATTTTAATTTCATCGTAATACTAAATAGACTACTTATATTATGTAGAACCGTATTGCATTTTCCTGCTTGCAACTCATCCAAGAATTCGATTGTAGGTATGGGTGAATGCAGCTAGCCAGACGTTTAACTCGATGGGTTGTGCTTTTGGTTCGATGATTTGCTTTGCCAGTTACAACAAATACAACAACAACATACTCCAAGATACGATAGCTGTTTGGTTGGTGAATGGAATCACTAGTCTAGTAGTCGGTGTGTTTGCGTTTGCTACCATCGGTAATATTGCGACTGAGCAAGGAACATCGATAGAAGATGTTATAGATGATGGTAAGGCATTTTATGAATTGTTCCGAAACCCGAAGATTTGAGGTTTACACAAGTTGCTCTACGACAGGAAGACGAGGAAGATGCTTTAGAAAAAGCCTGTAGAACTTATTTTCAACAAAGAAAGTCATATAAAGTTGGATCCGATTTTCAATTGTTTCAGAGATATTTAGTTTTCTTTTATTATTTGATTTCCAGCGACGTGGTAAATTTACGACCGCTTCATGTTGTGTAGCAAAATCCTAAATACACAGCTATGTATTCAAGAAAGAGGAGGTAGGTTTCAACATTTTAGATATAATATTTTATAATATTTTTATAATGAATGTAAATAATCTATCACTATCTGAATCTCCAGCCATTAAATTGTTAGTGTTATAATAGTGAACATTGTATAGCTTCAAAAATCTACACAATTAAACAGCAGTCCGTTACTAGAAAACATAGTACTAATAAAGCTTTTTGAAGGACTAAACAACCTTGACTTGCAGTTATTTTGGCTGTTATTTGCTAAAGTTGTGGATTCAAACTTGCGGACATACAGGGTGAGTTTTTAGTACCGGCGCGGTCGATAACTCCACAACTGTAGAAGATGGCAAAGTTGTATACAAAAGTTGTAGCCACGGATATGATCCTTGCTCAGAATATATTTTAATTTATACAGGGTGATCCATAACTACGGGGTGATGCAAAAATGCATTTTTTTAAATGAGATACCCTATATATAATTCCACATTCACATTCTGCTAATGATTTCCGTTCTTCCAATATAGGCTATTGTTACATTATACAGGGTATTTCAAATGTTATGACCATTTTTATATCCAAATCGTAGTCAAATCAACGTACTGTATATCAAAAAGTAATGAATCAAAAATAATTTTTTTACATGCTAAGATTGAAAATATCCTCTAGTTTTAAAATCGGCTATAAATAAAACCCGTGACGCATATTAGTATACAGGGTGATATAGAATGCAAAATCCAGATTTTCTCTCTTTTTTTAAATGTAACCCCCAAAATTTTATTATCCCAAAGAATTGTCTTTAATATGCTCTTTCATCCTTTTATAGCACTTGTTGTACCTAGGTTCATCAGTTTCCGAGATATTTCGATTATTCGATAAATTTAAAATATAGCTTTTATTTGTGTACCGAAATTTATTTATTTTGAGAAAGTAGTATCTAATTTGTTTTTTATTTAACAAACAACTAAATTATAAGGTCATGATACTATTTGATGAAGTCAAAACCCTAATCAGCGAGATAATAAAGTCAAGTATGCTGAGGAAACAATTTTGTAGGCGTGATGCATAAATTATCAAGCAGATTTATCAGGTAGGCTTTGAAAAATCGACAGTTTTCATAACCTGCTCAATAATTCCGTACTGTGTAAAAAACCGGTTTCAAAAATTAATTCTTACGTTGAGGGTATTTTGGAAAATCTTTGAGAAATTGTCTACTTGCCTCTAGAATATATTAACTATGAACAGCAGTATCCAGAACGGAGGCACTCTAGAATCGTTTTATTTGGACTGTATCGTTTAATATTTCATAGCCTACCTGATACATCTGCTTGATAATTATGCATGACGTCTATTAAATTGTCTTCTCGGCACTCATGACCTATATTATCTCGTTAATTCAGTGTTTTAACTTGATCAAGTACTATTACGGCCTTATATTTTAGTTGTTTGATAGGCAAAAATAAAATATAAAATTTGATAGTATTTTCTCAAAATAAATAAATTTTAGTATACAAATAGAAGGTATATTTAAAATTTGTAGAAAAATCGAAATATCTCAGAAACTAATGAATGCAGCTATCACAAGTGCTATACAAAGATGAAAGAGCATATTAAAAGAAATTCTTTGGTATAATAAAACATTGGGGGTTACATTTAAAAAAAGAGAGAAAACCTAGATTTTGCATTCTACATCACTCTGTATACGAATATGCGTCCCGGGCTTTTTTTATAGCTGATTTTAAGAATAGAGGATATTTTTAATCTTTTTATGTAAAAAAGATAGTTTTTGATTCCTTACTTTTTGATACTTTCATTTGACCGCGATTTGGATATAAAATTGGTCATAGCTTTTGAAATACCCTGTATAATGTAACAGTACTATATACTGGAAGAACGGAAATCATTAGTAGAGTTTGAATATGGAATAACATATAGGTTGTCTCATTTGAAAGAAATGCATGTTTGCATCACCACGTAGTTATGGATCACCCTGTATAAATCTTAATATCTTCTAAGCAAGGAGCATATCCGTAACTACAACTTTTATATACAACTTTTCCCGCTATCTTTTACAGTAGTGGAGTTATCGACCGAGCCGGTACTAAAAACTCACCCTGTATACTCACGCAAAGTGTCAGCAACAAACCATGCAAAAGATGTATTCGTCATTTGTACTCCAATTGTCAGCCGATTCCACATTACTTCTGATAGCAAATTCCGTGCCCTTTCATAATGTGTATTTGGTATTTTGCTAAATGTTTCTAAAACTGTTGAAAGTCAGACCCTACACTATATGACTTTTTTTGTTGGTAAATGAGCTGTACAGTCTTCTCTTAAAGTACCTTCCACTCCTCATAGAACATCCTGTTTTGGAAAACTTGACAAAGGTTAACCGTTATATTTAAATGTTTATTTAGTGAATAAGTCTAAATAGTGCTAGTGCATTTATCGAAAGCCGTTAAATTGGTGAGCAGAAGCACAATTGCTGAGCAGAAGCACATTACACGTTCGTTTTCACTGCAAGCGTACAGGTGTCATCTGAAAAAAGAATATGTTCTAGAGACTTGACTCAATGAAATTTTCACGTTAAATCAGAAAACATAATACCGTATGGATTGCCTTCGTGTATCACAAATCCCACAAAAATTGAAGAAATTTGGAAACTGGAACTCAATGTCACCAATATTCAGTGAAACTGAAAATAAAAAAAATAGGTTTCTCCCATGTACACCTGAATTTCCCAAGAAAAAGTCTAATTCGTCTAAATAAATGTATCCTTAATACTGCAGATATCATTTTTGTGTGGGCCCTCCTGTCCCTACCGACAGTTCAGTGGCTTTCTTGATACATCTAGCAACTGTTCCGTCGTATCCACCCAGCGTGTAGGGGAACGGCCACGGCGCCACCCACTCGGGGCGTGACCTTGAACCACAAGTTTCTCCATATTATCGCTTCTGTGAATATGTCCAAAGAATGTAAGCATTCTCGTCGACACAATGGAGGATAGTCTATTTGGATTACCGAGCTCATCCAGTATGGAAACATTAGTTCGATGGGCGGTATAAGGAATTCTCAGCATTCTCCTCCACGTCCACATTTCAAAAGCATCTATGCGAGCTCGATCTGCCTTTTTAACAGTCCAAGTTTCCGAGGCATACAAAAATATGGAGAACACAAGAGACTGAACCAGTGACATTTTGATAGCTTTAGTGATGTTATGGTCACGCCATATTTTAGTAAGCTTTGTCATGGCCACCCGTGCCTGTTGAATGCGCAGCCGAATCTCATTCTCACAGCTATCTGAATTGTCGATCAAAGAACCGAGGTACACAAAACTTTGAACTACCTCACAACGGCCTACTGACTTTATTTCTCGATGATTGTCATGCTCTCTATCTACGATCATAACCTTGGTCTTGTTGTAGTTAATACCAAGACCATATGCTGCACTGTGTTGTTCTAAAGTGTTTAATAGAGCTACTAGTCCTTTCTGAGAAGCAGCAATAAGGGTTGTATCGTCAGAAAATCTTAAGTTAGATATTTTGCTTCCGCCAATAGTTATACCGCCATTCCAGTTGGCCAATACCTGTCTCATCACAAATTCAGAGTAGATGTTCAAGAGATACGTAATACATTGTACCACTGGTACTCTCTGTCGAGCAAACTCCGGATGATGAAGAGATATAATATAATAATTAATCAAACCTCGTCTCTCAATAGGGTACTTGCTTGAGGTCGTGAAATTGCCTCAGGAGTATACATAGCGTAAAGAAAACCATATCAAGAAGCAGTAGGAAACAAAAAACATGATTTTACTGACGGCCACAAAAAGATATTTGCAAAATAAAATAAGGATATATTCAAAATTTTCCACGTGACTTAAAACAAGGGCTGACGTCACAGATATCTTATCGATATCGACAATCGATACTGCTACAGGTTTGCCAACTGCGCATTCCACTAGAGATGGTCTGAATTCTTTAACAATGCGACTCAATTTATTGATACTTAAACATATTTGAAACAGGCAATTAACCCACTAGCATTTTCGTTGCAATACATTTTTATAACTGATAGGTATCACAGTTTATCCTGTTTGTGACCGAGATTCGCAACTAATCGAAGCCATCATTTTATTTCGGCGCATCCCATTATGAATGAATCCAAAGATAGAATCTAATTCAAGCCCATCCCTACAAAGTGAATTAGTAATCTAGCCTAACTTTTATTCTTTTGACTTTTGTACTTTTGTGTGTGACTGTTTTGTGGTTATAATGATCAATGTCAAAATATTAGGTTAGCACTGGCTATCGATATCGAATATCAATACTTTACATCCCATCACTATAGGATGTCGCTGACGTCAGAGGTTGTTTGCGCGGCATTTTCCGGCATTTGAAATAATTTTTGGAATATCTCTCACAGCAAATTCAAAAAAACCAAACAAGTGATTTTGTCATGGTTACTAGGCTCTAAGGAACGCGTAAACGACATAATATTTTTTTCTGCAAGTACCCTATTATAAATGCTTTAGTCCAAATTTCTACAAAAATCTGATTAATAATTCGATAATATTTGCGTATTTCTTTATTTAGGTCCGGGCCTAATATTCGTAGTGTACCCGCAAGCGATGGCCAAAATGCCTGCTAGCCAGCTATGGGCCGTCTTCTTCTTCTTCATGTTGATATGCCTGGCGTTGAACAGCCAAGTAATGTTATTGATCATTTCTAAGTCAAACGGCTTTATAAAATTTCATTAAGAATACTTTTTTAGTTTGCCATCGTTGAAGTGGTGGTTACTTCCATCCAAGACGGATTTCCGGTATGGATCAAGAAGCATCTGATGGGCCACGAAATACTGGTGTTGATCATATGCATCGTGTCGCTCTTGTGCGGCATACCATGCGTCACCAAAGTGAGTATAAGCCTGTAGGTAGCAAGCTTAGGAACTGAATAACACGTTAGTTGAAGACGTCCTATCAAAAAGGGACAAACTGGTTGTATGTGACGCCACAAGGTGAAAGAAATGACCGTGGAAAAATTTTAATACAAAGCTTGAAATGTCTGGATATGTTTCCCCTCGCAGAGCTAACATCTCTAGAGGGAATGTAAACAACAAAATGCACAGGTCGCTGACCAGCCAACATGTAACGGAAATTTTGACAGCTTGAGGGCATTACCAGTGGCGTACGATTTTATATTAAAATTGGATGTTCATTAATAGATTCAATTATTACTGTGATGTTACAAACTGATACAATTAGTTGTACCGGTATGCCGCTATACCTAGAGAGTTACTCTTATTATAACTTGATTGTAACAGTTGATAATTTATTATTACCATGAAGTGTTTCCCCATATTTTACGCTACTGAGAACCAAAACAAAACCTATACTAACCTATGATAAGTGGTGTTCACCGATCCGTCGCTATTGCAGCAAACTATGCACTTTTTATTTCGTCCCATCATGCAATTATGACAATATTGTTCATGAATAATTTAATTCACACCACAAATAGTCACAAAGTCACTCAAATATACATCAAAACAACAAAAATCTCAACATACCACAACTACAATAACAGCCACATGACAGCTTTAGGGGACGCCGATTGTAGGTTGCCAGATTTACGACATATTAGAAGTTATTGCGACATTCCGCTATGAAATTTACCATTTTTGAGATTTTGTTAAATCAATACAAATTATCACTTAATTCAGTTACATTGCAAGTATATTTTAATGTATAGTTAAATACCCAGTTAAATACTCTGAGGAACATGTGTTCAAACTGCGGAAACTGCCAGATTTTAAAGAAACTGGAAGGTCCTTAAGCGGACGAAGAAGAGTGGCAGTAGCGCTATGTTGGCTGACCAATATTCAAATTAGGCTCCCTCTAGAGATGTTAACTCTGTGGCTCCCCTCTGTTTTGAACAGCCGCTATTGGCACCTAGTATTAGCTTTACATTACAGGGAAAAATATGTTATTTATAAAGTCTTCAATTTTGTAACAACAATTCTAAAAATTAATGACTTCTGATCAATGATGCTGCAGTACATTGAAGCACTAAAAGAGTCGGCATTAAATTATGCACGTAAAACGTGATCAAATACTATCCTGTTCTGCTGGTGCACCATCTGGTACCCGAAGGTAACGGCAAACCAAGGAAACCGCTGCTGAACAGCAGTAGATTTCTTGGTGGGACGCGACGGTGCGTCCGCTTGGCCACCAGAGTGCGCGGGTTCTATATGCGACTGCATATGAAAGCCGATATACGAGGGTTGCTCTATACCTCCGTCAATCCACCAGTACGCAGACAGACATGTGAAGCATGTCTGGTAGACATGAAAGAATTGATGCTCTCTATTACCGTCAATCGACCTATGGCGCACTGATGATCGCTAATAAGCGTGAAACAGCTGTCTGCGTACTGGTGGATTGACGGAGGTATAGAGCAACCCTCGTAGATACTATCTTTTCCGACAATATAATATAGACAAGCGTCGAACCAACCCTGTGTGATTATTAGACAATATATTTATAACAATAATTTTATTCGAGCAGACAGAAAGAATTCTGCCGGTGCGCCATCTAGTACCAGAAGGTAACGGCAAACCAAGGAAATCTCTGCTTAACAGCAGTAGACTTCTTGGTGGGACGCCAAGGTGCGTCCGCTTGGCCACTAGAGAGCGCGGGTTCTATACGCCGCTGCGTATGAAAGCCGATATACGAGGGCTGCTCTATACTTCTACTTATTAGCGATCATCAGTGCGCCATAGGTCGATTGACGGAAATAGAGGGCATCAATTTTATTCATTGATTTAGGAAAGCAGTAATATAATTTCAGATAACACGCAAGAGTTAAAGTGTGGTCATAGATTTACCACCAAACACAAATATTACGAATAGCTGCTATCTTATCAGGTTAATCGTCTTAATAGTACAATAGTAGATCTATGCTGTAGTTGGCCCATATATTTTTTGTTCAGTATATGTTTTTGCGTAAAATGTCTAGAAATAGAATTGTGCGTTTGCGATGATGTATGTATACCGCATATAGTTCACAAATGAAAGTCGGTGAACTAGACCATAATTGACCGACAAAAAAAATATTCATAAAAATCTATTTGCCATTCAAGAGGTACAGGTACTTAAAGGACGGATGTTATATCATTGATTATAACATGTACCCCTACAGTTAAATTATTTTGGTAGTGTTTCATAATGGTAGTGGTACAGTCCTTTAAGTACCTGTAGTTCTTGAATTAATCACTTTAGACCCCAAGTGTGCTATAGTTTGTTGGAATTGTTTTATCGGGAGAAACACAAAAAGTCATAAATATATAGGGTGTCCCATTAAAATTTTTGAATTGAACGTCACGTGATCAAAAGCAAATACCCCATTAGATGACACGATAATGAGAAAATATACATATTTGCTCTAATTTACACCTCCAAAATTATAATTCGCTACTACTGCCCAGTTCCGATATATTGCTTGTCTTAATCGTCATGGGACACCTTGTATAGATAGTTCATTTTTTTGCCTTTTTTGAAATAATAACATTTTTTGTAGCATTAGCCTTGTAGATGTTGCTTAGCAAACAAAAAGGTTCTCCAGAAAAGTAAGCGAGTTTCAAAAAAAATGATTTTTAGAAATTCCGATTTAGTAAATCTCATAACCATACTTTTTCCCGTCTTATAGATCCACATCCAATATGCTGTCTAATAAAAAAGCTACAACGTTCTATCTTTAGCACAAGCATTTTTGCATGGCGTTAAGTACTGGGTATAGCATCGCTCATTGAACATTTATCATCGCTCAAGTTTAGATCTAATTTTTATATCATGCTCCTTATAACTTCATACAAAATCACATAATTAAACATCCAAATGAGTCAATCAGCTGTCCTCGCAATAAAATCTGATGTTAGTTCAAGGAAAAGAAAGTAGTTTAGAGTCAATTACCAAACACAGATTCGATTCAATGACAGGCTGCGATTGAATTATTCATTGGAATCCAATGACCTCTTGTAGTTCAATCGACAATACGATATAATTCGTTACCAACTATACACTTCCCATTGGATAAAACATCGCTGTATTTGAGGAATGCTGAGTGTAACGTCCCATTGAATCCAAGCGTAAGTCTTTGACAGAACGACAGATTTTTCTGTGTGTAGTTGGCCCATTGATTTTTTTGTTCAGTATATGCTTTCGCGTAAAATGTCTAGAAATAGGATTATACGTTTACGATGATGTAAGTATACAGCATACAGTTCACAAATGAAGGTCTGTGAACTAGACCGCAATTGACCGACAAAAAATACTCACAAAAATCTGTTTGCCACATATGGATAGATCATTTTTTTCCTTTTTTGAAATAGTAACAATTTTTGTAGCATTACGTGTATTGCTCGTTGAACACTTATCATTGCTCAAGTCCAGACTCTTTTGCACCATCATTGTCTGCACTTAGACACAAATTTATCGTCTTGCAGAAAAGCGTCGCTTACACTTTTTTTGAACTATATTGGTATTTTGAAGGTAATATTCCCCATAACCATACTTTTTGGTCTCTTACCATTTATCTGCATCCAACATCCTGTCTAAAAAACTGCAATGTTCTATCTCTAGCACACGATTTTCTACATGACGCTTAATAAAGCCCAGATAAGACCTTGCCTGGAGTATTGCTCTCATGTCTGGGGAGCTGCTGCCCCTACTACCCTGTCTATACTAGATGCCGTCCAGAGAAGGGCAATTCGACTAATTGGCGATCCGGCCTTAACGCGCCACCTTCAGTCACTTTCTCACCGGCGTGTTGTTGGTGACCTCTCACCCTTCTACCGATATTCTAACGGAATCTGCTCCTCTGAGCTATCCTCTATCGTTCCGCCGCTCACTGTACCCTTGCGACCGCTGTATCTCATCCTAAGACGGTCGTTCTTCATACATTAAGAACTGAGCGGTACAACCGCACATTTATTCCCAGGGTGTCCAAAGCTTGGAATGGACTGCCAGAAGATGTATTTATTGGGCCTGCGGGTATTGGCCCATTCAAATCTCGCGTTAACAAACTTCCCCTAACATAACCCTTTCACAGCAGCCGCGGTACTCTGGTATTTAGGCTCTGCCTGCGCGGTCTGCTCATTTATAAAAAAATGACGTTAAACATGTCTTAATTGTTGTTGTTTGTGGGCAATAAATAGAATATAATAGAATTCAACGTTGCGCACCTTCTTTGGCCCAGCCTCAGAGAAACAACTGAACATAGAGGTAGTAAACAACTAATTCTAATAGCCCAACATCTTTTCTCACGTTGTCATATTGACCACCAGATACGGCAATCATAATTGTTTACTATCGTCTTAATTGCATAGTATCCAGAAATATTCCATTCTACGTTAAAAAATGGTTCACAAATGATTACAGCAAAATCAATAGGTATGTTGACCTCTACTGCGTTACTGCGTTACTGTGATGTTTCTTCATCATTAACGCAAATTCTGTCTTACATAAATTTTGAGGAGTTGGCAACGCCTATGTAATTTTCCTGCGATTTGTTTACGGTAACCTCCGACTGTCAAACGTTTGTTTTGTTTGTGCGTCTTTTATGCTTGGTCAGTAAAATCAAATTCGCTATTTCTTGGTAACTGTAGTGAAGCTTTACGGACTTGCTGTGCTATATTCGAGTGTAGTTTAACAGTCTTTCGAGATGGGACAGTGCAGAGCAGTGTTCGTAACATGGGTTGCATTGGAAGAATTGTCAGGTTAGTTGGCAATGTTTGGGTCTGAAGTGTCAAAAGATGATGGCTTTGAGCACGCCATGCTGAAGTGGTTTGTTTACTACCTCTATGTTCAGTTGTTACTCGGAGGGCCCAGCATACCTTGATAGTTCATAGAATAGCTATTAATGTTTGGCGACCATTGCTATATAAGCTTAGAGATGATGCAACTCAGCAATCGGAAGAAAATTTCTCAGAAGTTGTTGCGATAACGAACGAGTGTAACTGAGTCCATTGATGCAAATAACTTTAATGATGGCTTCACTTTACAAGCCCGTAAATTATAACTTCGAATCGATTTAATGAGAGTCCCCAATTAAGTGACCCATTTCCTCGAATAATGTCTCCGAGGAGCAGAGCACGCAAATTAGGTATTCGAACTCTTCCTTTGTTTGACACTAACGCATAGTTTCGTTTGCTGTGAGTTTGTTTAGATGATATTTTAATGGGCTGCGTTTACACATAGAAGCGTTGGTTCAAAGAAGTTGGAGTCTGTGTTATATAAGTTTGAATGTTTTAAAGACGCTTTTAAATGTTGTGAACCCTCAGCAAGACCGTAAGTAGGACAGTGGAGAGATAATAATAATATAATAATAATAATAATGGCTCACCATAGATAGAAAACAAGGGGGCAGAGGAATTATAGATATACAGTCACTTCACACAAAACAAATAAAATCACTCAGACATTTTTTCTACAGTAAACAAACAAATTTGCATAAAGCAATAGTAAAAGCAGACAAAAAATACACACCACTCGCCCTTTCTTGTCCAGACCACGCAGCAGACGCACACAACCACATACAAGCACAACAAGAAAAAATAAACACCTGGTCGCAGAAGGCACTCCATGGCAAACGTAGATACCGTGTTACACAAGACCACATTAATGAAAAACAGTCATACACCTGGCTGCAGGATGGCCAGCTCTTTCCGGAAACGGAAGGTTTTATGCCTGCTATCCAAGACCAAGTGATTGCGACACGAAATTACAATAAATACATAATTAAAGATCCATCCATCTCTGGTGATAATCGCAGAAAATGCCACCAACAGAAGGAAACAATAGGACACATAACTACTGCATGAAAAACTCTCTCTTGAACTGAGTATACAGCCAGACATAACTCTGCAGCCAAAATCTTACACCAAGCACTAGCCACAACAAACAAGCTAATTGAAAACACAGATCCATATTATAACTACACACCGACCTCAGTACTCGAGAACAATCAATTCAAATTATACTGGGACATTGAAATACATACAGATAAAACCATCCCAGCAAACAGGCCAGATATAGTTTTCCAGCCAAAGACAGACAAAGTGACCTACTTAGTAGATATTGCGATTCCCAATGATATGAACATCCAAAACACCTACGCTGGGAAGATATCTAAATACACCGATCTCGCCATAGAAATAAGACCACTATGGAAACAAAACAAATCTGTCATTGTCATTGTTATTGTCATTGCTTAGCTAAGCTCAGGCATAAAGTCGACATCCGTTGCACAATCGTCGGCGGTTAAACCTGGTTGATAATGAAATTCACTACAGTTGGCATCAATGAAGCAATACGTATTATGGAAAATTACCTTTTTTTGGTTAGGCACTTATGACGGTTTGCGTCAAATTTCGGCAACAACCGTTTCTGTCTCTGTTATTTGATTTGCTCTCTTTGTTAAATTAGACACAAATCTTTCAAAAAATTTGACCTAATAAAGTGACAATCAATTTGAAGGTTCCTCCTTGACATATCATATCACTTGTATCAGGTTAGGTTTACACTTACTTACGTAAGCTCGTGTTAAGCTTGGAGTCAGGACTAAGCCAGCATTGTACAACGGACATTTTGCAACTAACGTGGTTTAACGTCGGCTTACCTTAAGCCGAAGCTTAAGCTTGCATAGTACAACCGGCCCTAATTAAGTCATCCTGAATATGCTAGCGGAAAACATCATCTGGCGTTGAAAAAAATTGGCTTTGCGAGTGGTTCTACTGTGTGGCGTTTGTTTTCCGACAGAAATATAGTTAAAAATGCAAAATTACATGACAATCACGAGAATAATTAGTGTACAGGGTGTCCCATTTTGGGCACTTTTACGGGGTATCTCGGTTATTTTAGAAGATAGAGAGTTGCAGTTTTCGCGACAGTATGCTACTTTTTTGTGAAACTAAAGATGCCGTCATCAAAATTATCATGGCCCTCTTGGTTTTTGAGATACAGGGTGAAATCGAAAACTACCGATTTTGAGACCATCCTCGTATCTCGGTTATCTTTTATCTTATTGGAAAGTTGAAAAAGTGTCTTATAGAACTTTTTCTGTAGAATCTAGTGGTGTAGTTTGATTTTTTCTTACTCTAACGATTTTTCAGTTATGAAGTAAACATATATTTTTTTAAATGGAACACCCTGTATATTATTTTTTGAGTTAATCGGAAATAATTCAGGCTTTTCAAAAATATATATTAGTATGAACTTTTTCTAAAAACTAAGCTCAAAATTTCATTTTTTACTTTATTTGTAGCAGTAGGCCATGAGTAATCTATTAAAAATAATAGCCAAGTAAACAATTATTAAGATACAAGATACTCCATACCTTTAAACTCAATTATTTAATAGTACGTTAGACGCTATTAACTACTATTTGTGATAATGTTCAGTAAATATTACCTACTTATTATATTACATTACTTAAAACCAAACATTATATCTGAAGAATAGCAACACAACATTAAATTTGAATTTGAATCAAAATAAAAATATCGAGGAGCTTTTAGAGATGTTGGTTCAAGTTGGAGAATATTTTCTAGAATGCAAATCTGTCACAATTTCTTATTCTTTTAATGGCATTTAAAAGAATTATTGGTCTCCTTCGTGATATGGGATTAAAAATTCCCAAACTTAGATCAGGTGCAAATGTTGAAGTACCTTAAACTTGTATTGACGGTAATTGAATTTTTTTAGAATTATTTTTGCAGTTGATTTTTGTGCCACTACAGTTTCTTCTTTGTGCTTACAGTGATGAATACGTTGCTTTTATGTAACCTAGTACGTTTGTTTCCCTTTGCTCCATAATTATTATCATTGAAATAAGTTTTAGGACGTGGTTGAATAAAGGATCCGTACCTAACTATATTTATTTTTAGACGAGCAAATACATCTGAAAACGATTGCTGTCTCTCTGAGTATCTAAGCTGCCATTATTATAGAAAATTGACAATAATTAAAATGAAAACACAGAAAGAACAAAACTATGTTTATTAAAATATGATTAAAAGCTGACAGTCTCGCAAGTTTTTTACAGATTTGCTTTTTTGTTTTTAATAGATGAGTCATAGCCCACTATCTGCTCAATATTATAATAACACAATATTCATCATTTTAATGAGACATTATTATTCAAAAAAAAAAATGTATTTTGATTCTGCTTTTTGAATTTGAGTAATAAGTCTCTTGTTGAGTAATAGCTGCTTAGATGCTTACTATTTATAGTTGATCAACCATGGCCTACTGCTACAAATAAAGTAAAAATTGGAAAAATCAAATTTTGAGGGTAATTTTCAAAACAACTTAATACTAATATATATTTTTGAAAAGCTTGAATTATTTCCGATTGACGTAAAAAAATATATACAGAGTGTCCCATAGAAAAAATATATGTTTGCTTCGTAACCGAAAAATAGTTAGAGTAAGAAAAAATCAAACTACACCACTGGATTCTACAGAAAAAATTCTATAAGACCCTTTTTTCAACTTTCCAATAAAATAAACGACAACCGAGATACGAGGGTGGTCTCAAAATCGATAGTTTTCGACTTCACCCTGTATCTCAAAAACCAAGAGGGCCATGATAATTTTGATGACGGCGTCTTTAGTTTCACAAAAAAGTAGCACACTGTCGCGAAAACCGCAAATCTCTATCTCTAAAAATAACCGAGATACCCCATAAAAGTGCCCAAAATGGGACACCCTGTACATTCTTTGATATCTAGTTACTCAATAATTGAATTTCTCTGGATTCTGCGACTTGCTCTGGTAGTACTAATATATTATTTTTCAGGGTGGAATATACTTCTTCCAGCTGATTGACCACTATGCTGCGACGATATCCATAATGTACTTGGCATTCTTCGAGGTAATAGCCATAACTTGGTTTTACGGAGCATTCAAGCTTTGCAGGAATGTGAAAACTATGACTGGAAGGCATCCAGGACACTTCATTAAGTTTTGTTGGCTGATAGCTACACCGCTAATGATATTTGCACTTTGGGTGTTCCTGATCATAGATTACGAACCACCTACGTACAATAACGGAAGGTACCACTATCCGGCTTGGGCGATTGCCATTGGCTGGGTCATAGCATCTCTATCTATATTCTGCATACCTATCTACATGATGGTGGTGTTCCTTAATTCAGAAGGATCTACATTTGTAGAGGTGAGTGAGTGTTAGCTTGGTAAAAGGTTTGTCTCTTGCTACAGTAAATAAATATTTATATATTATAACATCTAAAAGTGTTCTGAATATCTGGTTGTCCCAGAAGTTTTTGCAAGTCTCACACTTTCTCGGGAACTTTCTAGTAATTCAACTTTAGTGTAACTGAGAAAGTTCTGGTTCACGCTAAAAGGATCAAGGTCATTGTCAGTTTTAAGTTATCATGTTATATGATCACTGATATAACATAGTTTAGCAGAAGCACCCAAAAACCAGTTGTTGCCAGTACCGATTACAAATCCAGCCGTTGTTTTGAGTTTCAGCCTTTGGTAAAAAAGATCAAAAAATTTCGGACCCTCAGATCTTCAAGTTCACCCTAAAAATCTAAAATCGTTATCTGACTTCCCATCGGAACCAAAACTCGTAAGGTGTTTAGTTTGCCGGTACCAATTAAAAATCCAGTAGTTGTTTTGAGTTTCAGCCTTAGGTAAAAAAGATCAAAAAATTTCGGACCCTCAGATCTTCAAGTTCACCCTAAAAATCTCCAATCGTTATCTGACATCGGGACGAAAACTCGTACGGTATTTAGTTTGCCGGTACCAATTGCAAATCCAGTCGTTGTTCTGAGTTTCAGCCTTAGGTAAAAAAGATCAAAAAATTTCGGACCCTCAGATCTTCAAGTTCACCCTAAAAATCTAAAATCGTTATCTGACTTCCCATCGGGACGAAAACTCGTATGGTGTTTAGTTTGCCGGTACCAATTGCAAATTCAGCCGTTGTTTTCAGTTTCAGCCTTAGGTAAAAAAGATCAAAAAATATTTCGGACCCTCAGATCTTCAAGTTCACCCTAAAAATATAAAATCGTTATCTGACTTCCCATCGAGACGAAAACTCGTATGGTGCCTAGTTTGCCGGTACCAATTGCAAATCCAGTCGTTGTTTTGAGTTTCAGCCTTAGGTAAAAAAGATCAAAAAATTTCGGACCCTCAGATCTTCAAGTTCACCCTAAAAATCTAAAATCGTTATCTGACTTCCCATCGGGACGAAAACTCGTATGGTGTTTAGTTTGCCTACACCAATTGCAAATCCAGTCGTTGTTTTGAGTTTCAGCCTTAGGTAAAAAAGATCAAAAAATTTGTTACCCTCAGATCTTCAAGTCCACCCTAAAAATCTAAAATCGTTATCTGACTTCCCATCGAGACGAAAACTCGTATGGTGTTTAGTTTGCCGGTACCAGTTCAAATGATTGGGTAATGGAGCTTCGCAGGTCAACGTTGACCTGGACGGCTCATTAGCCCTAATAAAGACGTTTTGCACCATTAACTTGAACTGCATCTATTTTGCAATAATCCTCACATGAGAAAATATTCAGAAAGCTTTGCGCTGCTATAGAGTACCACTTAAAGTTAATGAGATACCGCAAAGTGATCTTCAGATTGACTCTTCATGGGTTGAATGTCCAGAAATGATCAGCGTTTTCAAAAAAGCCGTACTGTCTAGGTTACACTACAAACAACAAAAAATCCTAGAAGCTACTAACTTTCAATTCAAAAACGTTTGTGCCTCCAATTGTTTATAATTATTACTTTGATGTATTTGATACTAACCTAAAATTTTTACTTCAGAAATTGAAGAACTCCATCCGCTCTGACCTTCTGGACAAGTGCCCGAAATGCAACCAGATGGATTGCGATTGTATCATGAAGGACGATGAAGGAAGTCCAATGCTGGTGGTGCCTAAGCCACAAGAAATCATTAGAGATGCTGCTAAGTTATATGAAAACACCGAGAATATACAGGGCGATGTACGAAAACAAGAAGTAGAGCCGTTCCCCAGCGATAGAAATGATAGCATGACTCCTAGCGAGTATGACAATCTGCATGAAGGAAAAAATGGAAGCAAATGATTTCGACTTACATGTATCGTACATTCCAAATAGTGTAGCTCATAAGCCACACCAGCTCAAATTCTAATAGGTTGATTATATTAGATCATCAAGCCTATAAGTGGATTAGCGTAAAAAGACGTTTCGCATAATTTAATTCTCAAAAACAGCCCTACTTTTCCAACCATTTGGTTCACAGCCCTATTTTTACTACCATTACAGATACGATTTTCATAGCTATAAGGTCACCCAATCTTCATGATTTGAGATATTTTTTTTTAAATTTAGGTTAGCAGCGCTAGCATAGTATGTTGACCACTATAAAAGTTGCCCAATCGAAAACTAGCTCACTTATTCATTTTCCATAACTTGCATTATTACCGTGGACTGGTAAATCGGTACTTTTCAGATATCAAAAAGTACTACTATTATGTGGTTAGTATAATGGGGTATTTTCCAATTTGCTAATATTGCCAGTTTAATGGCTGAAATGGATTGCTTGTATCTAACTTGTAATGATGGCACTGTTTGCTCAATTTTTTTCTGCATACGTGGAGTAAAGATAGAGTTTGAAAATCATCCCTCATTTAAATCTCTTATACCTACCGCCTAAGAAATCAACCAATCAAAAGTCATTTTTATGCCGGATGTAGATAGGATGTGACTATATTAATTTGAATTATACGTAGACTCAAGGTTGTCACGTTGTTAACGTTTTGCGTAGTTTTTCTACATATAGAGGATGTAAACTTAATTTATTTAGTTTCCCTCTTTTTAATTGAATAAAAGTTCATTTCTGTAGACTATAAATGTTATATTATACTGCATTTCCATTTTTTGCATTATTATGTCGTTAGTAGTTTATTCTGATAGAATGTTTCCTAATACTATACTTTTCACAATTTTACTCGTCATTCTTTAACAGCCTGTCACTAGTGTCATGTCATCATAACTTCCCCTGGTCTCACGACTGTCACGGTATCTAATAGCGTTTTCGACGTATTGCACTATCACTGCACTCATAGGAACTGAGTGTCAAAATTACGTTCGTCTTAGATTTGAGTGCAAAACTAGTGTGGTAGTCACGTGATTCCAGATGTTAGGGATGTTGGAATGTTCATGAAACGGCCAAGATCTTTTTTTGACAATTTTGACATATCACATAACCTGTGCTGCTTTCTTAGGGTCAGAGTGTCAGAGTAGTCTTAGCCGTTAGAATGTCAGTGCATACAAATAAAGCAGGATAGGTTATGCTAAGTTGTTAGCTGTCAAGTGAAAAATATCTCTTGACAGTCTTGACACAAAGGTCGCTAAAATCTCAATTTGATTTCCGAGCCAAACGATGAAATCGATGGCCTCGGAAATGCAATAACGGAACACAGATTTTTGTTGACAGTTAGATGTTAAGTGAATACTGAAACGCTACAGAGCAAATGGAGGTTTTTGATGGCATTTTGGAACGTAGTATAAATTAACCATAATGAAATGATGTAAACAAACATCTGTCAATGTCAATACGAAGCGGAGGTTATGTTTTTAGATGAATAAAAGGAAGTCAGACGACAAAGTAGAGTCACATTCTAAGGATAGCACCACGAAGGACTTATTACGTCACGCTAAGATTTATTACGTCACAGCTTTGGCGCGAAATTTTATGTTTGTACTTTGGAGGGGGTTTTAACCCACTTCGCGTCCACAATAAAACGTAAAAATGTTCGTTATATGGTTTTTGGGGACATAACATCACTATTCCGTCATAAAGTTTTGTTCTGAAAATACCCCATTAGTAGAATAGTGAAATTTCGGTCGAATAATTTAAACAATCTGTTACAAAGCTCACCGACTACCATTTGGCCAAAATTGGCCAATAGCTCAGTACCATTTTCTAATCATGCTATGTATGGCATTATTTAGCAGTTTCCTAGTTCTCAGTATTTAGGAAATCTAAATCACCTCTAGAAGATTTTTACTTACTACGCTGGCTGCTACTCAAGTTTTTTGGATAACTTATAACGTACGATTATAAAGTGAAAAAAAAAGAAAATGCATATCTTATTACATACATGTTATATCTGAGGGCATGATTTTAAATGTTATATTAAAACATATCAAATATTTACGTCATTTTCATAAAATTGTGGTATTATTGAAGTTCAGATAATGTATGTATTTGGTTAGAAGCATAGACAAACGCAAGTCACTTGCTATAGTTCCACTAGGCTACGTAGATTCTTATTACCATTAGTTGTGTATACCTACCAGATGACATGTGATATTTAAGAAATAAGAGTTGAGCAATAAAGTTTGAGACGCTGAAAAAACCTGATTTTTATATGACCTGCTTCTAACTTCTCTAGATAACAGTAGACACTTACTCTTGGCTTTAAAAGTTAGATGTTCCGACAGAAGAAGGTGTAAAACCTCTACCCATTGTCGACTGACAGAAAAACGATCATTTAGTGTCGGCAACACACTTCCCTTTAGGGTCAGATAGCCTATCTGTCAGATAACGCCATATAAATTATATGGGCCTGTCTGGCAGATATGCTACCTGACACTTATCAGGGACCGGTGAAATTGACCCTTAGTATAGGAAAATTGATAGCAAGTACGCTAAAAATCTCCTGATATAGGCATATTTTGATCAAAATAGGGTACTAGCAGAGGTCGTGAAATCGCCTCGGGAGTATACATAGCCTAAAGAAAACCATATCAAGAAGCAGTGGGAAACAAAAAACATGGCCAAAAAAAGATATTTGCAGAATATAATAAGGATATATTCAAATTTTTCCACGTGACTTAAAACAAGGGCTGACGTCACAGGTATCTTATCGATATCGGGTATCGATACTGCTACTGCGCAGGTCAGTGAGATTCAAGTGCGCGTTCGACTAGAGATGATCTGAATTCTTTAATAATGCGACTCAATTTATTGATACTTAAACATGTTTGAAACAGGCAATTAACCCACTAGCATCTTCGTTGCAATATATTTTCATATCTGATAGGTATCACATTCATCCTGTTTGTGACCGAGATTCGCAACTAATCGAAGCCATTATTTTATTTTGGCGCATCCCATTATGAATGAATCCAAAGATAGAATCTAATTCAAGCCCATCCCTACAAAGTGAATTAGTAATCTAGCCTAACTTTTATTCTTTTGACTTTTGTACTTTTGTGTGTGACTGTGTTTTGTGGTTATCATGATCAATGTCAAAATGTTAGGTTAGCACTGGTTATCGATATCGAATATCAATACTGTACATCTCATCACTATAGGATATCAATGACGTCAGAGGTTGTTTGCGCGGCATTTTTCGGCATTTGAAATAATTTTTAAAATATCTCTCACAGCCGATTCCTAAAAACCAAACAAGTGATTTTGTCATGTTTACTAGGCTCTAAGGAACGCGTAAACGACTTATTTTTTTCTGCAAGTGCCCTATGCAGAAGTTGAAACTTCAAATAAATCAGACCATTCTTGTGTACAAAACATTTATTTACAAAAATAAAAAGTATCTGTAAGGTTCAGACGCACCTAAAGTATACAAAAGTATATGTTCAGTAAGGCACATAAAGTACTACTGCTACTGTGATATTCATATTGCATGCCCAAAAATTATAGAACGAAATTCAAATGAATAAAATAGAGTACCGCATTGTTGGTTCTATCTTTCAAACTAGATGCGTTCTTCGGTAGTACCTTAATATGAAGCTTTAGCCACATGGTGTATATCGATCGGTAGATTTGAGGCTGCGACCCTGAAGCCATGGACTGCGTCCGCTACGTAGTGCACTGTTTGTATGATGCCGTTGGCGTCAATGTAACTGTAGCCTCCTCGAGTCACTCCATCAGCTGTTCTTGATTCTGAGTGCGTGCTCAGAGGACCTAGCAAGTGAGACGTTATCAGATATAGAGCTGCTGCATACAAAATTGGAGGTTTGGAGGTAGGATAGATAGATACGTTTTATTAGTCCTGAATGATCACAGAGTGATATAGGATATGTCAATATTTATACTACAGCCAATAGTAACAATAACCACAAACCCTTATAATTAAATATGTGTATACACATACACAAAAAAGAAGTAAAAAACAGATACTTAGATGATACAGCTAATTTAAAAGATACACACAATGGAAAAGTATATAAATAAAATAGTATAGATAAAATCAAATATGAGTGGCATCTGAAAGATATTCTTCTACAGAATAATAAACTTTCTGTTTTAGGAATAACTTTAATCTATCTTTGAAATGCTTCGATGGTAGAGACTTGAACATACTCGGTAACTTATTGTATAGTTTTACAGCCATAAGTTTAGGGCTGTTTTCTGTTTTAGATAATCTGTGCTGAGGAATCTGGATGACGAGTGAATTTCTAGTTGCGTATGTTTTGTGATCATTTAGTTTCGTGAATTCATGCAGGTTTTCCTTAACATAAACTAGCAATTCAAGTATATAGACACAAGGCAGCGATAGTATACCTAATTCCCTAAATGAATCTCGACAGCTGGTCCTTCCGCTAATACCTGCTATCAGACAGACGTACCACACGCTTTTGCATAATAAAAACCCTATGTGCTTCTGTGTATCCTCCCCAAGTGATGATTCCATAAGTTATTAAGGAGTGTATGTAGGCAAAATAGTACGACAATAACAAAGATCCATCAACCACAAAACGCAGTTGACTAATGCAGTGGATCTGCGAGGCAACCCTTTTGCCAATATAATCAGTGTGAAGGTGCCACCTAAGAGAGCTGTTCTAAGTGATGCCCAGGAATTTAGCAACACTGACTTGTTCATCTGAGCTTTCAAGTGATTTTACTAATAAATTGTGGTCAAAATTGTGATTTGCGTGAGAGAAACGTATGCATTTAGTTTTGTTACCATTCAGTAGGAGCCCATTATTTTGAAAACATTGGGGCACTCTTCTCAGTTCTTGAGTAGCATTTGTTGTTAGTGATGAAATATTACTATCACTAATCAACAGAGAAGTGTCGTCTGCATACATAACGCGATTTTCGCTTTCAAAGTCATTGACGAAAATAATACAGAGCAATGGACCCAAGACCGAACCCTGTGGTACTCCTACTTCATTTTCACGGATATCTGATTTGTGGTTGTTAATACCAACATAATATTTTTGGCCACTTAAGTAGACTGGCCCATTGTATTTTCAAAGTTGGGACTTCATTTGCAGAATGATTTAGTTTCAAAGCAACTAGTATGAAATAAGACAGCAGTGGAAAATATAAAATTAGCGATAGTAGAGGTGGTATACCAAAAAATTGACCATAATTATAATACCACGTCCAATAATTTTTGAGGTAAATTGAATTTTAGAGATATTATTAAATTGCAGACATCAAGCGAAAACCCTATTAAAACTAAATATTGGAAAGGAAAAAGAAGAAATTAATTTTAGGGAATGATGTCGATTTTAATTTATTGTACAGGGTGGGGCATATTAATCAAGTGTTTTTGAAATAATCATAAAATTGTAGGCAACAAGCAGAAAGTTCTGCCGGTGCGCCATCTAGTACCCGAAGGTAACGGCAACCAAAGAGAAACGCTACCAACAGCAGTAAACTCTTTGGTGGAACGACAAGGCTCGTTCGCTTTTGCCACTAGAGGCACGGATTTTGTACGCAAGCAGCGTATTAAAGCCGATATACGAGGGTTGCTCTATACCTCCGTCAATCCACCAGTACGCAGACAGCTGTTTCACGCTTATTAGCGATCATCAGTGCGCCATAGGTCGACAGACGGAAATAAAGAGCATCAGGATTTCATGTTAACAAAACATGTGAAACATGTGTAGGCAACAAGCAGAAAGTTCTGCCGGTGCGCCATCTAGTACCCGAGGGTATTAGTTTTTACTCTAAATAAAACTATTGGTAGTAGAACATAGCTGATAATAAACCATTTTGAAATATTAAAGTGCAAAAATTACATCTGGCATATGATGCAGCCGTTCACGAAAATTGCACTCCACTGTTTCCAGCATGTCTCTGTTGATTTTTGAGAGATTCCATGGCGAATCGCTTCCTTCTCTGCGTCTAGCGTACGGGGCTTGGCCCTTTAAACACGTGACTTGAGTTACCCCCATAGAAAAAAGTCACAAATTGATAAATCGGAAGACCGAGGAGGTCATGAAATGCCACCAAACCTCGAAATTGAACGATTTAGAAACAGGTGGCGAAGAACAGCCATGAATGCTCTGGCGGTGTGTGCCGTAGCCCCATCTTGCTGGAACCGCAAATCTTTGATATCCACACCTCTTCTTTGCAATTCAGGTATGAAAAAGGTATTCACCATATGAATGTAACGTTCAGATTTTACTGTAGCGGTGACCCCATGTTCTCCAAAAAAATATGGGCCAATGATGCCACGCCATATGCCACGCGTTATTCTAGCGTCTACCGCTCCATGATGGCAAGTGGCAAGTAAGAAAGTGAAATGGTTTGAGTCGAGGATTGGATTGTAATAAACCGCGCGCTCCTCCCTTTTCTAATATATGAGTACTACTCAAACCAAAAACTCTTGGTTTTTATGCCCCACCCTGTATAATTATTTGATTCCTAAAGTAAGTAGTAAAGGAGATAATGTGACAAAAAGTGTCTTTGGTTGTTTTTTTTTCTAAACTGATGGTCAAGTTCGTCGAGGACTCTTCTAAGGAATATCGCAAAAATGTTAGATTAAATAGGATTTCACATGTGATATGAGTACTTACCAACGTATCCATACGAGTACTGTCCCCAATGGTCTTGCGTCTGGAATTGCGCGGCATTAGGTGCATGTATTATGGCAGGCGTATATGCTACCGGCGCAGATTGGGCAACTGGTAAGTCTGGCGCTACGTAGCTGCTCTGAACGGTCTTTATGGGAACCACACCTGAAGTGCACAAAATGACAAATAAATACCTGAAAATCTCTTCTGATCCAATAAGATTCTGTCGCTCATCTAAAACGTTTTCAGTGTTGGCATATTGACTCAATTATTTACCAAAAAAAAAAACAAGTAGGTACCTATATTGTTTATATATAGCGGGTGCCAATACAGGTTTTGTATAAGGACGCGGTACGCGTGAACAGATCTTAAACTTAAGACAGATTATTGAAAAAGCCAGAAAGCATTATTTTCCCGTTTTTATCTGCTTTGTGGATTATTCTGAGGCGTTCGATAACGTAAAGTGACCTAAACTGTGGGAAATCCTTATCTCCATGGGAGTCCCTTACCACTTAGTATTTCTCATACAGCAACTCTATGAGTCTAGCTCAGCTCATGTAAGAATTGATGGTAACCTGTCTGGTCAAACAGCAACCAGAAAAGGAGTTCGTCAGGGATGCGTATTATCTCCGATGTTATTTAGCATTTACGCTGAATTTGTGATGAGACAGGTATTGGACAACTGGAATGGCGGTATAACTATTGGCGGAAGCAAAATATCTAACTTAAGATTTGTTGACGATACAACCCTTATTGCTGCTTCTCAGGAAGAACTAGTAGCTCTATTGAACGTTTTAGAACAACACAGTGCAGCATATGGCCTTGGTATTAACTACAACAAGACCAAGGTTATTATCGTAGATAGAGAGCATGACAATCGTCGGTTCTTTGATCGACAATTCAGGTAGCTGTGAGAATGAGATTCGATGGCGCATTCAACAGGCACGGGTGGCTATGACAAAGCTTATTAAAATATGACGTGACCACAAAAGCTACCAAAATGTCACTGGTTCAGTCTCTTGTGTTCTCCATATTTTTGTATGCCTCGGAAACTTGGACTGTTAAAAACGCAGATCGAGCTCGTATAGATACTTTTGAAATGTGGACGTGGAGGAGAATGCTGAGAATTCTTTATACCGTCCATCGAACTAATGTTTCCATATTGGATGAGCTCGGTAATCCAAAGAGACTATCCTCCATTGTGTCGATGAGAATGCTTACATTCTTCGGAAATATTCACAGAAGCGATAGTATGGAGTAACTTGTAGTTCAGGGTCACGCCCCGAGTGGGCGGCGCCGTGGCCGTTCCCCTACACGCTGGGTGGATACGACGAAACAGTTGCTATTATGAGTATCAAGAGCGCCACTGAACTGACAGTAAATCGCGAAAGATGGCGAGCTACAGTTCTCAAAACTATTGATAATATTCATGTCGGCAATACTGTAGCTCTGACTTAATGTATTTTACGAGTTCACAACATGTCTGTTAAGACATTGTGACTATGATGATGATCAGAACGATGCTTACTGGTATCCGGTTGTATGGAGCCAATGCTAGAAACAAGTATTTTCAATTATCATCTTTAGAAAAATCTTTGAAAGAAGTTTCTTCTCTACTAGCTACATAAACCCTGAAACACGCTCATCTTTCAGCTCTCTACCAAGATTGCAGCTTGACCGATCAAACATCAAGACAAATATAGCTTTAGATTCTTAGATAGTCATAAACATGGACAAATTGATTCAATTCAACTGTTAGAATGCAACCAGCGTACGCCTACTAGATATATTTTATTATTTATAAGTGTAAATTATTGATTAAGAAGGCTACTGTGATCCCAAGATTCTGTACATGCCAGACTGATATTAAGCCACTGGTAGCCGTTTGAAGGAAAGATGATAAGTTTATTCATTGATATTGTCGATTTATATTTGGACAACCAAGAACAGTATGCATTCGCTTGAGTCTGAATCAACTACTCATTCAACTCACCTCCAGATAGATGTTCTGGGACAGGACTTAAGCTGATTTCGGCCGCTCTAATGGCTTCGTCCCTAGCTCTTATTTGCTCAAATGCAGCCAGATGCTCTGCCCTTGCCTTGAGCACTTCTGGAAGATCTTGCGTCGGCAGTGGTATAACAGGACGATGGGCGTTCGCATACGCAGCGTTCAGAGCTGCTAGATGCTCGTTCCTAGCGTGGACTACTTCTGGCAGGTCTGTCACTGGCTGAGGAAGCTGCAACGTGTCATATTACAATAGGCTCGTTCAGCATATTTTTTTATTGCATATTCTAAAAGAGCGTGTTGAGTTTAGTAGCTGTGCAAAATTTCAGAATTTTCTGAACTCGATTTCATATTCTAATAAATTATCAAAGTGCTGCAAATTGAAAACGCGCGGAACTTGCGAATGTGCGACGGTGACGTCACTGTACCTCTCCGACCGGCGCGGCGCAGCATCTTGGCCACGCTTCATACGAGTATTCGGTAAAAATAATGACGCTGCGGCGCATGCTACTTGCTATGCTGTGAGGAAAATTTTAATATATGTAAGTATTTTTATAACTACGTGAATTGCATTGCTATCAAGATCATCAGTTTGGGGTTGATTACATGAACAAATGTGTCTAAAATAAACTCATCTATATGTATATTGATGTATTCTTTTGCAATTTTCATTAAAACTGCTTTGTGCAATTGCCCAAAAACTTACTTTTTTACCTATTGGCCTGAAATCAAAATTTTAATAATACCTATTGTGAATAAGGACTGTAATTTGAGTTGTATACTCTGATGGAAGGGTTACGCCTACCAGCTATAAGCTGTATGTATTTAATATACCTATCGAATAATTTTGTCCTTGTTCTACCTATAATTTTTGTAATGACAAGAACATTTATACAGGCTGATATTTCATCAATTTGTAAAACAATGTACTTCTCCGAGAATAATAAACCCTCTGCAACAGTTTTAATGTAAGGCATATTTTCTGTCAGGTGCAATTTTTAAAGAACTGCAAAGTTTTGAGGAATATTTAGGATAGTGTTAAAATTGGCAAACAAAATTGTAAACTTCCTTTGGCTGGACATAAAAAAGGTTTTAGCATTAAATCAACAGAAAAACTATTTGAAAATAGTGTGCCAAGATATTTTCTATTTGAGACCAACAGGATATTCTTAATGACAGTGGTAAAATCTAACCCAAATCACTAACAAATTATGATTTATTGATTTGAAGGAATGTCTGTATCCATTGATACTAATACCACCTACATCTGACGTCTGATTCATCGTAGTCAAACACTACAAAATAAAAATAAACGCAACCTGTTTCCTGCTGCCACTTCCACTTAAATGAACACTCAATTTACTTTGTAAATTTTCACTTAAGCTAGAAGCATTCTCTTGCTGGTCTTGATTCCCCTTCACTATCAAGTCTTTTAGTAGGTGTGCCCAGATGTGTTCTATTAGAACTGTATTTCTCTGTGATATTTCTGAGGTCCAGAAAACATTGTAGGTACCACATTGTGCTTTAAAATAGGTCTTATCCTTAAAAACGTTTGTAAATTATTGTCCTTATTCTTATAAATATAACCAGCCCTTACGAGGAATACCTTTCACCCAGTTCTGTTTGAAAATGCTCGTCTTGAGGAAAATTGAACACCCTAATATGTCCTTTATTGGAAGCACAATTGCTAGTGCAACCTGGTACTACACAATTTGCAGGCATCTTTTTATCTTTATAGTTTCGTTTGTGCAGGTAAATAATTAAAAACACGAGAAATCACCTTCCGATCTCCTTTTTTACTCTGGAAGATTACACTAATGACTTGAAAACAAATAAAAGCTGGGCCCAGCTCGGCCCACTATTCAGTGTTGCCATATTTCATTGCTCCGGCCTAGTGAGTAGAGTCGACCATGACGTAGTTTAACTTTTAGGCAGGTAGTACGCGTAAGCACATTATAACTACCGTTTCAAGCTGATTGTTTTTAAAAGTGTATACCGATGTACCTGTTGGTGTTCAGGAATGTATGGCACATTCCCCACCGGCACTGCTACAGGATTGGAGTAATGCACCGCTCTGATGGCCGCAATTTGGTCATGGTCGGCTTTGATGGCATGAAAATCGGCGATATGCTTCGCCTTGGCGTATGCGACATCCGGAAGGTCCCTTGGTAGGTTAGTGGCTGCAACTCGGAAGCCGTTCAGGGCGTCAGCCGTATAATGCACAGTTTGAAGGATACCGTCAGTATCAATGTACGAGTAGCCACCCTGTAAAGTACAATAAGATTTTTAACTGTATAACTAAAATAAATAATTTGACATTTTGCATGCCGAAGCTTAACACGTTGTTGGACACAACGGCTATAGCCGTCTGCGGGGAGTGATCATGATGCGCCACGACGGCTATATCAGTCAAAAAGTTATCTGCTTGTTACGGCAGAACGGCGACGACCGTCAGAATGTCGGTATACTTGCCTTGTTAAGCAATGTTAGTGCCATAACATAAAGTTCGTCATTTCCGAAATTGCCAAATTCTAACCCACTATACGCTATCCCAACTGTTCATGTTTTAAGGCACGACGGCTATAACCGTCTATAACCTCCAATGTGATGCAATGACCACGTGTATAGCTGCCATATTGCAGGTGTGTTTTTGTTTGATTTTCATGTTTTCAGTACTGAGTGGGAGGTAGGTAACCAGATATTTTCATCCTAAACAGATATTCGTCGTCCACCTATTATACATATAGAATATATTGTTTCATATCAATACAAAACTCGAAGCACGTGTGAAACATTTTCCAAAAAAGCTGTCCACCAGAGGATCATAAAATATAATCATATTTTCTTAGATGCAAACAATGTTTCAAGTCTGGAAAACGCAAAGAAACTAGCTATAGATGCAAGGCTTGTGAAAATAAACCTGCTTTGTGTCCAGACTGCTTTAAAGGGTGGCGTCAAATATAAATTTGTGCCTAAATTGTTTTGTTCGGGGACACCTCTGTTTGCTAATAAATTTGATTTTTTGTTTTTATACCGTCTGTGTTCTGAGAGATGCGTTTCTGTTTATAAATTTGATATAATAAAATGTTTTTGTTTTAGCTTGTGTCTCGAAAATTAAAATTGTCCTTTTCTTCCCACAAGATGTGTTTTACAATCACAGTGATCAGACGGCTATAGCTGTGGTTGCCATTCTAGAACATAAAGTCTGCTGTGACATTACACGCGGACATAGCCGTCTTTTTTAAAAAAAACCTCAAAAATGAAAAAAAGACAAAAAGACAAACGCAAAAAAATGGTAATGTTTTGAGGTGCCGTATTACGAAGCCTCCCGACCTGCAGAGTGTCCAACAATGTGTTAAACAAAAGGAACCTAATAAAGAAGTAGTCAATAGTAAACGTCAATGTGCATTAATTCCATTAAAGTCAAGCGTTTTTGACCAAGGTAACGCCCCTCTAGCGTCTATCTTTTGAACATCCGATATCATGGTGAGTAACCTCTTGATCACAGGAGGTGTTTGGCTTTCTTTCTGCTTTGTCTTGTTATTGGGCATTGTCTTATATTATTTATTGGCTCTTTTTTTCTTAGTTTCTACTTTTAATACACTTTGAGGATGAATAAATATTACAAAAAAGCACAGTTCGAGCTCCGACACAGCGAGCTGCTATTCCATTGCCCAGTAACTAGTTTTCACACCGTGAGGTGAGCAATCACTGGGTCCGCGAATCGTGCGCCCTAAGTAGACGAAGCGACCCACAAATACTTACAAAAAACCAAAAAAAGTGCAGCCCGGGCTCCGAAACACCGAGCTGCTGTTCCATTACCCAATGACTACTCTTCACACCGTGAGGTGAGCAATCACTGGGTCCGCGAATCGTGCGCCCTAAGTAGACAAAGGGACCCAAGGATGACTGCTTTCTGCATTCTGGCGGCTAAGATGTGCGCCGCCGCACGGCACACCGGTATTTTGCGCAGAGCAGAGAGCAGCGTATTCCTCGTTCCACCTAGGGATCCAATGACTATAACCAGCAGGCTTACAGTGTAGTCTGGCCAGAGCCTGCGAGGTTGTCCGAGCCACTCCTGATATTTGGTCCGCTTTTCCTCCTCCTTAGAGACGACGTTCACCTCGGCAGCTGCCGAAAACTCAATAACGAACATTGTCTTTTGTTGTTGGTCGAGAAGGACTATGTCGGGCTTGTTTGTCCGTACAAGCTCGAGCGTGGGGAACGAGTAGTTCTAGTAAATCCGGCATCTCTCGTTCTCCACAACGGACTCTATATCCCCTGGAGCATATGGCAGCACTGGTGTCTCATCGGTACCGTATGAGTGCCTCAAATGATAGTAGAGCACTCGTAGAGCCGCGTTATGCCGATGGACGTAAATCGAAATTTTTTGTATTGATGAATATGTTTCAATTAAATATAACGGTTCTAAAAGAAATATAGTGTAAGTCAGAAAGATGTTTGGCTAATGCCAGCAGTGGCATATAAATATATGTTATCTCAGATATGAGGACTATTGCAAGCTGCGGGCAACTGGGCGAAACACATAAGACATAAGGAACCTTGTGAACACAGTTATGAAATTCACTCTGGAATACCAAAAGGAAGCAGCTGGCTTATCTTAAATAAGAACCCACAGTCGATACTTCCTGGCGGGGCCGCCACATCGCAAGGATGGGCCCAGGACCAGATTCTGGCCACGGGCCCCCAATACCATAGTCGTCTCAAGTGATGAGGCCGTGCCCTTCGAACCGGCAACGAGACGGCTATGCCCACGGCTATGCCAATGCATAGGCGTAGTTAGGTGGGGCTTAGGGGCTAAGCCCCCCCCAGGAATGAAATTAGCCCCCCCAAAAATCCAAAAATAATTCGTTTTGTTAAGTTTTTTGTATCTTGGGCAGTCCCCACATCCAGGGACTTAAGCCCCCCAGATTCAGGGACTTAACTACGCCTATGTGCCAATCAATGCCATGTTGGAAAACTATTGATTTCCTCTCTCCACACAAAACGTCATTGGTACTTGCTTTCAAGTTTCAGTGACTGAAGTTTCTGAATTTTTACTGAACTGTGTTTTTCATATATCATTTTCTCAAATAAATTTAAGAAACTGTAACTGAAAAAATCACTAGCATCCACGTACGTTAAGTAGTTATTAGTTACAGGATTTTGTTATTTTTTCTTCTTGAAATAGTACGAATTGCAAATAGAGGCCATATTTAGAGGAATTCATAATCACTCATTCCTTAAGAGTAGCTGACTGCTGACAGAAAATAATGATTGGCTAAATTTTATAATCAACACATTCAATCAGTTATGTTCAAATTAAATTTTGTAGACTGATTGGAAAAGACCCTATGTACAACATACATGGCTGGAGGGTTTGATTGAAACAGCACTTGAAAGAATATAGAATGTGTATTAAGTGAAAAACCGGAACAAAAAACAATTGCTACGAATATGAAATTGCTTCATTATAGTTTATTCACAACTCATTATAGTTATTTGTAATAAAGTTACCCAGAAAAGAATTCGATTATTAACAAAAAAAATGACTCAGTAAAATATGATCTTCGTTTTGTTGAATAACATAACATACACTGTTAAAAAACAGTCGCTCCCGCGATAGCGATTACTAGGATTCAGGCCCAGACCGGGCCCCTACGGGCAACAGTACCCAGCGCCCCCCCCCCTTGTGGCGGCCCTGCTTCCTGGTTATGTCACTTACCCTAGTTACTCCGTCGGCACTTTTTGTTTCGCTCTTTGCACTTGTAGGCGTTGCATATCCATAAACATACTGTCCTAGTTTGTCCTGGGCATGATGCAATGAATAAATGGGATGGTACCGTTCAGGCCTTTCTGGCAATCCAACTGTGACAGCTACTGGGTTGCAAAGGACTACTTGTATGGCTGCTAACACAGCTATAGGAACCTGGAATGATGAATCTGTTATCAACTTCAAAAGCAGAGGTTTTTCATAAATATAAAATTGAACTAAACAAGCTTTCATGTGGCTGGTTAACGGACTTGCTCTCTGGTCGCAATATCTCTGTCGTGATAGTCAGCGCCCCCTCTTCGTTCCATAATATTAACGCTGGGGTCCCACAGGGATCTGTACCCAGACAGCACAATATATTCCTGGAATATTCTTATTTCATCCAAAATACATAGATTGAGAATATTAAGAACATTAACAGAATGTTCTATGGATATTTTTATTGGTTTCATTCCCATGAGGATGTACGAGGAATATTACGTCATGATCATTACATGAACGTGTCGATCAAAATATTCTGATAATATTCATAAATTAATACTATCTAAAGAATAATGTATGAATATGCCTTTTGGTATGATTCTTAATGTAGGCGTGGCACCGTTACAGGTTGGGTTAGGCATGAGAACTTTGAGGTTAGCTTCATTCGTCACGGTAGCTGTGGTCGGTGGTGCCTGCTTGTGCTTGTGCATTTATCTCCTGTGATAATTGGATATATATCTGTGTTCTCGAACGTGATTTTCACTTGTTATTTAGTTCTCAACTTCACCTAGGAGCGACTAGGGTGTTTGTAACTATTTTGTCTCTGTAAATTATCGACTTCGTAGCACCATGTGGTAGCAACTCTCTTGTTCAGAGTCTAATCTCTATGTCCTAGTCTTACTTATCATAGATACCCTAATTAATATATAATAACAACCATTAACAACACATTTGCTATATTTGTGACCATGAATTTCCAGTGTTTATTCTACTAAAATTGATTAAAATACAACGACAACATTTTGGTGAAAATCTAGCATTGTGTTTAACGAAGTGTATTTAAATGTACATCGTATGCTTTAAAATAAAACGTTTTTTTTTATTTTGCAGGATAATACAGGAGGGCGATTCTGTGCAATGAAATGTATTTTTTTTTTTGATGTGTACATTAAACTTATGCAATTATAAATACAGGTTCCGTATTCTGTTTTATATAATATATATTTTTCATCAAGCTCTATAATTAATGTGTGCCTAAATCAATGCTGCCCAAAACACTGTATTAAAGTTGGACACTAGGTTATATATGTATACTACTCGCATTAAGTACCTAGGCAAACAACAAGACTTACAAATAAATGAAATGGGGTGATAAAAGGTATTAGTTTCTTTCAACATATATTCTTCAAAGATATACCAGGAATCTTCCTACAATATTTGATACATCTTAATAACAATCGTAGAATGTTCTAAGGGAATAACCTATGTATGTTTCTTCAAAGATATACGAGGAATCTTCCTACAATATTCCATACATCTTGATAATGATCGTAGAATATTCTGAGGGAATAACCTATGCACATTTTTTGGATTCCCATTTTCACATTCTTGGAATGTTCATCAGATAATCTATATATTCATGGACCTTTCATGGAATGATACAATGTTCCAAAATAGTGATTCTTAGAATGTTCCTAGAATATATTGTGCTGTCTGGGATTGGCTCCAACATTGTTTCTCCGCAGCTTTGCGGATGATACTCAACACGCAGGCATCATGAAGGATAGATAGGTCTCTTTGGTCGAGCTCGAGCGCAGAAGGCGGTGCAAGTTTTGAAGACATTTAAGCGTTCTTGTACTTTTTACTAACCCGGTATTCGAATTACGAGCAGATAGCATATGGGCACGGAAAACGATTTTATTATCTTAGGGACTTTTTTAAGCTATAAACCATTTTTAGCGAGTACTTTCATCTTAAATAAAATATGCGGTGCATCCTATCAATAAAAATCGGGGATATGCTTGTTTGACATTTTGGAAAAATAATTTATAACTTACTTTAAAAAAACAATGTGACATGACTTTCAAATTACCATAATTCAAAATTATCCTAAAAATAACATTCTTGTAACTCGCTGTATAATATTGAGAAAAGTTAGAGAAATATATCAATTTGCACGTAGTAGTTGCGACCTTGCAAATCTATAAATTGATAGAAAATAAATTGTAACTTGGCAATGTTGTAACTCATCCCAGAAATATCTTAGGATTGAACAGATAGCAATGATGGAAAACGAAGTTAAAGAATTGTTATGGTTCCATATAAAAAGTCTAGTTGATCACTATCCTGTTTTCCCGCAATACCCTGTATATCGCAAAACATTTTTAGGATATGCGTGTATTCATATCTTCTTCTACCAGGTATACCTTGCGAGATACCAAAGAATTCCACACTAAATGGATACCCTGTATGATACCAAACATATTATCTACAGTTTACTCATTTGTATTATTGTTGACGTGCTTCTGTATTGAATTGTGAAGTAAAAACGTGAAACTACGTCCAATTTGATTCCCTGGAGAGCAAAAAAAGCAGCCGTCGTCACAATAAAGTCTAATAAGACTTATAAAAAAACTATATTTTCTATTGGGTTGACCTAAACTTCCTTTATCCAAAGCAAGCTTTCTTCGAAGCAGTTGTTGTTTTTTGAGAAGCTTAGCGCCCATGCTTAGTTCCTTGATCTTTGGGGTTTAGGATTTTTATTTATCGTATGGCTCAAAAAACATGACAATAGTAAATAGAGATTAAAGAAAACTATTATAAGCTATACTAAAATAAAATAGATCAGCTCCAAACTAAAATACATAGTCTTTGGTATTTACAGGTTGATGTTCAGTCCTTTCAACCACTTCAGCGCCAACGGTGGGGCTGTGGAGAACTCTTCTCGCGATGCCTGAAACGCACGCAGTTCACATTCGCTCGTAATATGGCTTATAGTTTGGCGGGGCGCGCCACAGTCACATAAGGGAGATTGCACATAGCTCCACTTGTAAAGGGAGTTGACACATCTGCCGTGGCCTGTTCGGACTCTCTAAGTTTTATCCATGCTTTCCGGGGTAGTTCTGATCCTGGAAGTAAGGCTGCCCCCATAAATGCGCATCGTGAGTGGTGTTCTGCAAAACCTTCCCACTGGGAGCGCCATTGGTTTAAGGAGCCGAAGTTGTTGTTTTTAAGAGGGTTTAGGAGAACAGTTGCAATTTTTGATTCTTCTTCTTAGTCTGCCTATCCGTACCGGACGTTGGCGATAAGCAAAGCAATTTGAACTCTACTTGCTGCAGCTTTGAACAATCCTCGTGTGGACAGGAAGAACCAAGTTCTAAGGTTTTTCAGCCAGGAGATTCTGCGCCTTCCGGGTCCTTGATTGAATTGTAATATAGTGGAAAACAAATAACATAGAGCAATTATCTCCCAAGCTCTGGTATTGTCTAAATTTGCTGGGCTACTGAGAAAATGGTTAACTGTCCATAAATATTGAATCAGCAATTCTCACTGAATAAGAGTATAAGATAAATACTCTTCTAGAAGCTCTGGGATACTTTAAGACTATATCCGTTTATATTTTTGCACTATAAAGTGCTCCGAGACTAGCTTGTACAAAGAGCAATGGATAATTCAAACAGAACGGAAAGGCAATAGTTCATGGAAGGCAGCTACAACACAGGGCAAACTTCTGCTGTAATGCGTTGATAAAACAAAGGAACGGCCTGACAATAAATCCGCTTCCCGTTTCACAATAATAAATTCATGGAATGAAAAACTTGCGAAAGAATCTAAAACTTGGGAAATGGCTGTTCGCGCGAACTTTGTGGAACTATCTTGTATCCTTTTTATTGGTGTTATTATTTATGTATATTGCTCTGGGACTTTTTATAGGATGTCATTTATTCGTCGAACTTTTATGTATGCGATAAACTGATATTGACAAGATGAAGCACATTTTTTGCAAATATTGTAAATAAGGTTTGGAAGAATATGAATGCTACATGTGCAATGCTGAATTATATTGACACTTGGGAGATTAGCTAGTAGCTGTTATATCGTGTTTATGATTATTGCTTTCTGATTCCATAACACAGGGTGACCGACGGGAACCGGACGTTTTTCATATGGTTAGTATAACGTCGCTAGCGGTGGTAGGGAGGGGATTCAGGTATCAGTCGCCTTGCTGTATAATGCCATTTTAGTAGCTATGGAGCAGTGGACCGTAGAGCACCGTATGTTCGCTTATGACGCGTATGTTAGAAATGCTGAGTCGGTCACGGCCTAGCAGCGACTGTTCCGCGTTCATTTTAATCTTGGACGCCACGATATTATTCCAAGCCACAATACCATTCTCAGATGGGTTAACAGTCTGAGAACAACAAGAGAAAGCCACCTCGAGAGCAATATCGGAAATGTTGTTTGTTTATCTCTCCGCTTGAATGAAAATGAGCTTCATCACTCATGACGATTACTGTACTTTCATGGTCTCCAGTCAGCATTTCAATTCGAATGGCGAAGTCTTCTCGTTGCTCATAATCTGTTGGCTTAAGCTGCTGAACAACACACGTCTTGTAAGGATGAAACGCTAAATCTTTTTCCAATATTATGCGCACTGATTCACGACTTAAGCTTAATTCACGCGCGTGTCTTCGTGCAGATCGTTGAGGGCTCAGAGTAACCGCTTGTATCACCCGTTCGACGTTTTCTGGCGTCCTCGCAGTCTTCGTGGGACCAGGTGGCTTTTTCTTCACAATCATTCCTGTTGTTCTCAGACCGTTAACCCATCTCAGAATGGTATTGCGGCTTGAAATAATACCGTGGCGTCCAAGATTAAAATGAACGCGGAACAGTCGCTGCGCGGCCGTGACCGACTCAGCATTTCTAACATACGCGTCATAAGTGAACATACGGTGCTCTACGGTCCACTGCTCCATAGCTACTATAATGGCATTATAGAGCAAGGCGACTGATACCTGAATCCCCTCGCTACCACCGCTAGCAGCGTTATACTGACCATTTGAAAAACGTCCGGTTCCCGTCGGTCATCCTGTGTGTTATAATGTTAAATGGACTGGGACGTTGTACGTTTTATATTATTTCTATTCTAGAAACACCTGATATAGAATCAAGGTCCATTTCTCGTAAGAAGATAACAGTGGCGTCAAGTCAAGTGAAGTCATTGTTGATTATCCGTGCGGTCCGTGAGACCTTAGATCTTGTGTCATAGTATCAGTTCGTAAGTCTGTCAGGTCTGGGAATCCAGGAATCAGACAATGTCAAAGAAAGACAGAAAGAGGAAAGTAAGGAAGGTGGAGAGCAAAGAGGAGGAAGAAAATCTTTTAGAACAGAAATATCATGTATTATAATAATAATATAAAATAGAGGCTAATGACCAAAGCAGTCACTGCTGATGACACTGAATTAAAAAAAATAATATAAAATTAAGTAAAAGCAAATCAGACGCGACTATGCAAAGTTCCTCAGCTCAGTTATATGGGGCACATGCATAGGTATGTTTCGTTTTTCTTTAGATTGGTGCACACCCTGCAATTCACTGGAAACGGAAGATATGAGCTAAGTATACTATATTGATATTTTTGCTGCGAAAGCTGAAAGGCTCGGTGTTGGAAAATACATTAAACGTGCTCGCCTACTTAGACGAAGCGTCGCGAACGGAAGCGTCGTGAAGCGGCGCGTCGCGTCTTTACGTGCCCGCCCACTTAGATGAAGCGTCGCGAACGGAAGCGGCGCGAAGAAAATTATTGATTTGACGCCAGAGAAGTTTACATTAGGCATTATATGGCAGCCCGCTCACTCAGGCGACGCGAAGCGAAGAGGTGCGTCGTTTGACGCGCGAATGCTATTCGGATCAACTAGGTGTCGTTTCTCTTGCCTCTCGCATATTTTCAGTGTTTAGCAGTATTATGTGGGATGTGACATTCATTACAAAGGTAATTTAATTACCCAGCATTTTATTTGGTTTTGTTTCTTTTATTCTTCTTCCATAGTGGCAATTAAACTCAATACAAAGAGTTCCTCTTCTGACGAACTGCTCATCGTACCTCACTAGACAACGTATCTCGTTCAACTGCTTAAAAACAAATAAAATTCGCGTCGCGCCCTTGAAAGCCGCGCGTCAAACGACGCGCCTTTTCGCTTCGCGCCGCCTGACTGGGCGGGCTGCCATATGAACTAATGTAAACTTCTCTGGCGTCAAATCCACAATTTTCTTCGCGCCGCTTCGCCTAAGTGGGCGAGCACGTTAAGGCTTCGGTGGATAGATCCATTTAAGCGCCCGCGTAATTTTCTTCTGCTGACTGTAACTTGGTAGATGCATTACGATTTGTGATGGAATTTATGGTGTTCATTTTTCGTCAAATCGATTATAACTATTAGTACGGGAAATGCTGGCGCTATAGTATAAGAAATGTTTCCCGATAGGTCACGTCAGCAAATTAGTATGAAAAAGCTATCAAGACACTACGATCGAACCAATGCTTCAGCTATATGTTGATGAGGTCTCTCAAAAAATATTTTCATATAGATATCAAAACAATTGTCGAGTGGGGATTAGCAAATAAAGTACAGTTCAACGTACAAAAAAACTCAGGCAACAACACTTACAAAGAAGTCTCACGATGGCTTACCAATCGTGGAAATGGAGGGTCATCCCATAGTCGAATCGCCTTCCGTCAAGCTTTTGGGAGTCAACATAAACAATAACATGTCCTGGCACGACCACGTCGTCAATTGCTAAAACGGCATCCCAGAAGCTTGGAGTTTTGTTCCGCTGTAGGAAGTTGTATACACCAGAGCAACTGCTGCTGCTCTACAAGGCACAGATCCGACCATCGCTGGAGTATTGCTCCCATGTGTGGGGATGTGCTCCGAAGCACTCTCTAAAGCTTCTGGACACTATCCAGAAAAGAGCAGATTATTCGATACGCCTAACCTCACAAAGGACCTCCATAGCCTGGAACATCGAAGGAGGGTGGCTGACCTACCCCTGTTTTACAGATTCTATCACGGAAGATGTTCGAGTGAGCTCTCTCAGATAATAACACCACAGGCCGTCCGAACCAGGAACACTAGAGAAGCTGTGCGAGTTCATCCTTACCAGGTCGAGGTCCTTACTCCCCGAACCAGTCTCCTCCAGCATTTCTTCTTTTGGAGAACTTCGACGCTGTGGAATCAGCTGCCGGGGAATTTGTTTCCCGACGGCTACAACCTGCAGCGTTTCAAATCTAACGTGAACCTATACTTGTCCTCTGGCAGCGCTTCTACAGCGCCATAGGCTTTCAGCTTTTGCGGGAGGCCGACCATAAAAAAAATTTCAAACGCCTTTCTTAACCTTTTTGGCTGATTTAGAATCGAAAAGTTGACAAACCTCTGAACCTACACAGAGCTGCTTTTGCTATACAGAGTGAGTCTATATAGGGAATACGATACAAAGAATAATCAATATTTTTCAAGGATTTTAAAAACGTAGAAATGTACAGGGTGATTCGTTCGAAATAACAAAGGAAACACGATAGATCTGATAACATTGTGATTCATGAAAATCATGCGCACCATTTCCGAGATAAGTGCGGCGCCCCATATTTTAGACTCACTCTGTATATAACTGCACTAGTCAGTGAAACATTTACCCTTGAATTCGATCTTAAATGATTTGTAATTTTTTTAATGTCTTAACAGATTGTAGATGAATATGATATGTCACTACACAAGATACAGGGTAGCACAAAATACTGTATTTCATGCCTAACTTCTGAACGTTTTGTGGAAAAATGTAGTAGATTAAAAACACTTCTATGTACAACATTTTCAAGCCAACAATTAAACTATCATTTTTTTAAGAGCTTTTCTTTTTTTTTTCTTTTTTTAAAAACGAACAAATAGCTGTCCTGGATTAATGGCTAGTCATGCATTGATATCGCTTTCACCAGCAGTATCAGGATGTGTTGGTGGATGATAACCGCTTTCCTATTTGAGATAGAAAAAAAACACAAATAAGAAATGTGGAGGGCGATGAAATCTATGTTCCAAAAATATTTACCCTAATAATAGTCCAATAGATGTGTGACTTATTAAAGTTGCATTTTTTTAAACAGTATATAATTGCACATTATTTGGGTTCCTTTGGTGACTCTGGTGTGACTTTATGTATCATACACGATATTTAAAGCGAATCGTTTATGTGCAAATCACCATTTTTGATATTAGTACATAATAAAAAAAATTAAACATCGCAGTGTCTATAAAACTTAGAGGGCGGTGACTATGCGGTGTGACTAAGTTTGTAATGTGCCAGCTTAGGTAGTACTGTCAAATTTAAATTGTTCTGGTACTTGGTGCAATCGTTAGATTAATTAAGGGAACTTCAATCACAGGTAGCTTGATTTTTTTGAATGAGAATGCCTATTTTTTGTACGGTTAAATATAAAATTTGATAGCCTTCATAACGATATAGGATTGTCAATATTAATCTCGTGAAGTTTCCATTTTGTTTCAAAATTTCAGTAGAATCGGAGTTTTTCAATTTTTTCTACCTATGAAAAATAAACAAAAGGTTGTTCAGGTGGAAGAAAACAGTTCCTTCACCTGCTGGTTCAAGCTCACTTTTAACTGCTCAAAGCGTGGAATTGGCAACAGATAATTCGTACTGTGATAAGCCCCACACAGGCCTTGCAGGCTGCTTTTCCAGTAAATATCAATGTTTTGGTCAGGCAGAATCGTATAGCAATACATGGCTAGGACTATCATCAAAATCAAATCCTACAATTTTGAAAACAACTGAATGATTGGGTTTTTTGATGTAGAACTTCAAAATTAACCCGTTTGACTGAAACGAGAATTTACCGAACTCAAATTGACTATGTCAAGCCATATCCTCCAGCTGTCGAACTTCCTCCTCTTTGCTCTTCACATATCTTCCTTTCTTTTTTCTCTTCTACGGCACGACATACTCTGGTATCTGGGTAGCCGACACGACTGTAACTAAGATCACAAGTCACCCGGAAAATTCTGACAAGAATTGAGGAATTGACAACAGCATCCCAGAAGCTTGGAGTTTTGTTCCGCTGTAGGAAGTTGTATACACCAGAGCATTTGCTGCTGCTCTACAAGGCACAGATCCGACCATCGCTGGAGTATTGCTCCCATGTGTGGGGATGCGCTCCAAAGCACTCTCTAAAGCTTCTGGACACTATCCAGAAAAGAGCGATTAGACTAATCGATACGCCTAACCTCACAAAATACCTCCACAGCCTGGAACATCGAAGGGGGGGTGTGGCTGACCCATCCCTGTTTTACAGTTTCTATCACGGAAGATGTTCGAGTGAGCTCTCTCAGATAATAACACCACAGGCCGTCCGAATCAGGAACACTAGAGAAGCTCTGCAAGCTCATCCTTACCAGGTCGATGTCCTTACTCCCCGAATCAGTCTCCTCCAGCATTCCTTCTTTTGGAGAACTTCGACGCTGTGGAATCAGCTGCCGGGGAATTTGTTTCCCGACGGTTACAACCTGCAGCATTTCAAATCTAACGTGAACCGATAGTTATCCTCTCGCAGCGCTTCTACAGCGCCATAGGCTTTCAGCCCTTGCGAGAGGCCGACCATAAAAAAAAATATTGTAGTTGTTGCTCATACCTCACAGCTGGAGCGTGACTTACGAAAAATAATTGTTTGTATAATATAGGTTTTGGACCGACTAACTTCCTTACTTCTTTCTATAAGCTCGAACACCAACATCTCCTGCACTACAGAGTTTTATCCTAAAGGATTAGCCGTCGATGCCAAAAGCAATGCCGCCCGAATTAACGCGGCGATTTATACAGGTTTCCATAATAGCAGCACGACGTTTTTCAATCCAGCCGGAAGCCGTAACTTTATGATTTTTATGAGTAAACAGCTCTTTCATGTGAAACTGTGGCCGCCATAAGCTAAAATTTACGTCACAGGGAGAAACATTATTCTTTTGGGTCGCAATCAGAATGTACTTTCCCAATGAGTGAGGTCTGGGTTATATTAAAGCCTGTTGACCAACATGATAAATAATATAACATCATCATCATCATCATCATCATCATAGTCATAACGTCTTAACAGACATGTTGTGAACTCGTAAAATTCATTTACACATTTTACGAGTTTCTCTTGGGATATCTTTAAGATCTTTAATGCAGTAGTTTCCCATTTGCCTTCTGCATCCTCATGCCGTTGACCAGATGGTATCTACTGGCTCATCCGCCTTTAGGGGCAACTTCTCACCCCAAGGACAAGAAAGTGTCCTGACTCTTCTCAACTAGTCCACCCGAAGTGTGGTTGAGAAGAGGTTACTGCTTATACCGACAGTAGTTCGGTTCCTTTTAGTCGCCTTTTACGACACGCAGGATATACGATGGGAGATATTGCAACCCGCCCCCACACGGGCAAACACCAACTTTTCCTTATTCAAAATGGGTTCCCTAATCTTTGTATTATGGCAACTTTGTGGAGCAAAAAAATATTCTCATAACTTGATTTTTAGAGAAAGAAGAATTTTGGCTCATGTGCCTAACCACGTTATGTAAATATTCTTAACACACTTAAGAACAGCAGGTGACAGAAAGATCCTGCCGGTGCGCCATCTGGTACCCGAAGGCAACGGCAAACCAAAGAAGAAAATCGCTGCTGAACAGCAGCAGACCTCTTGGTGGGACGCCACGGCGCATCCGCTTGGCCACCAGAGAGCGCGGGTTCTATATACATAGAGCAACCCTCGTATATCGGCTTTCATATACAGCAGCATATAGAACCCGCGCTCTCTGGTGGCCAAGCGGACGCGCCGTAGCGTCCCACCAAGAGGTCTGCTGCTGTTCAGCAGTGATTTTCATTTTTGGTTTGCCGTTGCCTTCGGGTACCAGATGACGCACCGGCAGAACCTTTCTGTCTCCTGCTATCAGATGCTTCACATGTCTGGTAGACATAAAAGATCTGATGCTCTCTATTTCCGTCAATCGATCTGTGGTGCACTGATGATCTCTAATAAGCGTGAAACAGCTATCTGCGTACTCTTAAGAACATTTACCCATGTCCAAAAATAATTACAAGTTATAGAGACCATAAAAAATTCAAGAAACTAATTCCCCAAAGATTTTTGTTTGGTAAAATCTGAAACTCAAAAACCACTCTGTCATTTCCAACACCAGTGAAGCTTTTTGCATCCTCGCCATAGTGTCAACTTGGCAAGAATAAGTTAAACCAAAGGAGGGCTTGGAAAGATAAAGAGCCTAATACGTTTGAATACCCCTTGATTCAGATCATACAAGGACCTTGAAAGAAAATTTAGAAATGTAGGATTTAGGGCAGTGTATCTGTCTGGCCAGACACTTAGGCCCGATTTTATCAACATGCATATTTTAACAAAGGTTTTGGCAAAGCTTTTCTATTGGATGTTATTTATCAAAGGCTTTCTATAGGGTATTGAGAGCTCTTTCAATAAGTATCATCCAATAGTATTTTATCAATATTGAAAACAAAGCGTCAAAGCGGAATGATACTCTTGTCAAAAACATTTTATAAATTCATGGCGATTCATGGATGAAAATCATAGCAGGGTTTTGGAACAAAGCGATTGATTTGCAAATCGGTGCCAGATTTTTCATGTTTACACTATATTTATCGTATAATTACTAATTGCAAACTTCGATAATTTGCGATAGAATCATAAAAGTAGTATCAATCACAACTACCTTATTTAATGATCATAAATCCCACCTCCGTCAGTCAGATGGATTATAGACAAACACATAGTTTTATAAAGAATATGTCATTTTATTGGATGCATGTTTGTTATAGGCCTTCTCATAGAAATATTCACAGAGGATGTAAAAGTGCAGGGTACACATTGTAAGGCATAATTATCTCCTGCTAGTTGCTCCATTTCTCTGGAAGACTATACAAGTTATACGATAGGTTTCTTGTTTAGTTACATAAAATAAGGTTATACACAGCTAGCGAGCCTTGCCATTCTGGATAGGCAACTAGTAATGCACATGCACGCTTAGGAAATAGCTTGACTAACAGCTAGATCGTGTGTTTAGCTTTTGAAATGTAAAAAAGTGCTATTTTTGTTACTTTTTGCTATAAAACAAAGATACATAACCATCGGGAAACAAATCCCTTGGTAGCTCATCAAAGTTATGACTGTAATTGCACTATTTATTTCGGAAACGACATTACTAATATTCAAATATAAAACAAAATTTGAAACCATAAATATAGAGCATAACATGAGACAAAAGAATTATTTCAAATTAATCACCCCCAAACCATCACCCATTAAAGATTCAATTATATATAATTGAGTGAAAATTTATGACAAACCTCGTCACTCTTGGTTAAAATTCAAAAAGGTTTAAGAGTCTTCCTTAAAAAAATGATTCTATTACAAAAACCTTATTATACCCTAGAAGAGTTCTATTAAGGGTTTTAATGAATATTCCACTAATTTGGTTTGTTATATAACTTTGTCAATAAGAATCTTATAATTTCTCAGACAATAAGGTACATCTATCTATCTATCTATCATCAGGGTTTTGAAATATTGTGAAATTTAGTTATTCAGAGCTCGTAAGGCTACTGAAGTATTGCAAGCACAGAAAGCTAAATTTTTCATTTTATTTGAATGTGTAGATTTAGAGCCTCTGTCTTAAATTACGCTGTCCCATATGTCTGTCTAGTTCGAAACAAGCATTGGCAGCTATCAACCCTTGTGTGATGATTAACCAGTTATGTTTGATTTTATGTTTGATTACCTTTCAAGCAGTTAAATTACTGGAATATATTACAGAGACCGCTAACTCCTGATCAAGAAGTTGCACTTCCACTTACCAGAGACACACTGTTTTTCACTCATTTCTATCAACTTTCATCATAGTACTGCGAATACAAGTTGCCTTTCGTCTTATAGTCTATTACAGCTAATCCAAAATAATACTACCAATGATATACCTACCGCACTTGATTGCATACCTGCATTCCGTGTAAAAACCTAAGTTGCATAAGTATTTACTGTTATATGTGAGCACCTATTATAAATGCAATTTATGATCTCAAATCTGACCTCACAGCTTTCTTTTCGGAATGTTTCACTTTTAACGGAATTTTTTAATTTACGTACTATGACAATGATCGATTTACTAAAGTCACGAATTCACCTATTCAGTTCCTTAGTTACATAACTGACGCAAAAACTTGAACATTGGTACAATAATATGAAAAACACTAGTCAGAATAACACGATTACTGTATTTTCCTGTGTACTGTGTTCAGTAGACTTATGGTGTAAATAGGCCTTTGTCACTGTCTGTGTATCACCTAGACCCTATTATTTTTGGTTGCTTCCGAATTAGTTATAGGTAGTGAAACGTAAGCTCATTCTGAAGGTGCGAGTCTAAAATATAAAGAAAGACATTTCAGAATTAAGCTGAATATTTCGATACTGGATGGATCGGTTTATCTCTAAAACAGAAATACCATTCTAATAGTAGGAAAAACATTCCTAAAACCTTAACACCTACCATTTTGCAATAGGGTACCTGCATAGGTCGTGAAATCGTCTCGGGAGTATACATAGCGTAAAGAAAATATATCAAGAAGCAGTAGGAAACAAAAAACATGATTTTACTGACGGCCAAAAAAAGATATTTGCAAAATAAAATAAGGATATATTCAAATTTTTCCACGTGACTTAAAACAAGGGCTGACGTCACAGGTATCTTATCGATATCGACAATCGATACTGCTACAGCGCAGGTCGGTGAGATTCAACTACAAACTAGAGATGATCTGAATTCTTTAACAGTGCGACTCGATTTATTGATACTTAAACATATTTGAAACAGGCAATTAACCCACTAACATGTTCGTTGCAATATATTTTTATATCTGATAGGTATCACAGTTCATCCTGTTTGTGACCGAGATTCGCAACTAATCGGAGCCATCATTTTATCTCGGCGCATTCCATTGTGAATGGATCCAAAGATAGAATCTAATTCAAGCCTATCCCTACAAAGTGAATTAGTAATCTAGCCTAACTTTTATTCCTTTGACTTTTGTACTTTTGTGTGTGACTTTATTTTGTGGTTATAATGATCAATGTCAAAATGTTAGGTTAGCACTGGCTATCGATATCGAGTATCAATACTTTACATCCGATCACTAGGATATCACTGACGTCAGAGGTTGTTTGCGCGGCATTTTTCGGCATTTGATATAATTTTTGGAATATCTCTCACAGCCGATTCCAAAAAACCAAACAAGTGATTTTGTCGTGTTTACTAGGCTCTAAGGAACGCGTAAACGACAGAATATTTTCTTCTGCAAGTACCCTATTGCTTAATAAGAACATTTTACATTCGCAAGTAGTCAATTTTATGAGGGGACGGTTGAAATTGACGCACGTTATAAATGAAAAATGACCTGAACGCTATGGTAAATATTAGACATAAAACTAAGATTGAAAATCAATCTCCTGTTGAGTTTGCATTGAAAATCAATCTTCTGTTGAGTTTGCATGTCTGTGTGTCGATAAGAAAGAGTTTTAAGGACGAAAATGTCGAGTCAGATGCGCTACAATTGTCAAAATTTTTTCTGACAAAAATAGAATTTAATTCATGTTTTAAGTCAATATGTTTGATACCTGTATTTCAGTTGCATTTGAGGTATACAGAGCGGCTGTGAAATAAATAAAATTGATATATACGGTTGGAAAATTCTTAAACATTTTTCAATACACATCGGATATTGTAACATCAGATGCGGTTTTATAAATGTAAGAAGAAAACCTTACGTACTACAAGTTGTTTTTGTCATTTCCGTATTTGGATAGACCCATTTCTACCACAAGCTCTATGTCGCAGCCAAAAAATTATTTTGTCGGCCAGTGTTATTTGAATACGAAATCTTACATCACTAATTCACATTTGTTCCACTTACCAGCGGTGTCTGCATATCGCGGTGCTGGCGCTTCACTCTGCACAAAGGAACTCGCTCTGCACACGCGGATTATTTGACCTTTACGTCGGTTTTATACAGCACCCCGCCCTGGGCCTTCACCAGATTGTTGCTATTGATTTTAAATTGAAATATGTTCCGAAGATCGTCGCTTTTTTTGTGGAAAATGATCAAAACTTGGAGAAAGACAGCGGAAGTTCCAGAAAAATGAAAGAGCTGTACCAAATATTAAAGTAAACGCGAACAGCGATAACTAGATTACTCCCCCACTCCCTGTCTGCTAGTGAATTGCGTTTTATCTATTCTTGTTGTACCTGTATCACAGATACAAACGCAACATTCAGAACTACATCGTAGCTGCGGATATGTTCTTGAGATAAGAGATGACTAGAAGATGTACCCTAGCTTTATAATTGTAAAAGAAATATTTTATAGATGTAGGGATAAGTCCATGTAACTTTTGACTCTTATCTTGCGGTTATATTTTAGTAGTGGCTCCTGGTTACATCATGATCCAAAATAATCTAAATTGCAGACCTATAGCTCTACGTTCTGTAATCAGTAAAGTGATGGAGAGATGCGTCAACCAAGAGCTCATTAAATACCTAGAGCTCCATCACTTAGTCAACGACAGACAATCTGGATTCCGACACCAAAGATCAACTGGAGATCTCCTGGCTTACGTCACACATGTGTGGAGCAAACTCATCCAGTCATTTGGCGAGGCTCACGTCGTTGCTCTCGATATTTCAAAGGCATTCGATCAACTGTGGCATGCAGCTCTCCTAAACAAGCTCCCGTCTTATGGGCTTCCTGTTAAGCTTTGTGGTTGGCTCGCAGACTTCCCCTCAGGTCGGAAAATCTCTGTCGTGGTAGACGGCTTTTCCTCTTCTTTCCATAGCATCAATGCTGGGGTTCCGCAGGGATCGGTATTGGCTCAGACATTATTTCTGCTTCACATTAATGATCTACTCTCTAGCACTACAAACCCAATCCACAGTTTTGCGGATGACAGTACGCTGCATGCAGGCATCATGGGCAATAGACCGATCTCTGTCGTCGAGCTGGAACGCAGAAGACTGGCAGTGACAGCTTCAGTTTCAAAGGATCTGGTTACCATTACCGCTTGGGGAATTAAGAATATGGCTAAATTCAATGCCTCCAAGACCCAGTATTGTACGCTATCAAACAAGAAGTGCCCAAACCAACACCAGGTTCTAATGAACAACCAGGCTCTGCCAAGTAGTAACTCATTCAAGCTGTTAGGAGTCAACATTACGGAAATTCTGATCTGGCACGAACACGTCGCGTCAATTACAACAGCTGCTGGTAAAAAGCTTGGGTACCTATTTAGAGCCTTGCTTTCATTGCTCTCATGTCTGGGGAGAGCTGCTGCCCCTACTACCCTGTCTATACTGGATGCCGTCCAGAGAAGGGAAATTCGACTAATTGGCGATCCGGCCTTAACGCGCCACCTTCAGTCACTTTCTTACTGCCGTGTTGTTGGTGACCTCTCACTCTTCTATCGATATTCCAACGGAATCTGCTCCGCTGAGTTATCCTCTATCGTTCCGTCGCTCACTGCTCCTATCAGATGTACCCGTGCGACCGCTGTATCTCATCCTAAGACGGTCGTTCTTCATACATCAACAACTGAGCGATACAACCTCACATTTATTCCCAGGGTGTCCAAGGCTTGGAATGGACTGCCAGAAGATGTATTCATTGAGCCTGCGGGTATTGACCCATTCAAATCTCGCGTTAACAAACTTCCCCTAACATAACCCTTTCACAGCAGCCGCGGTACTCTGGTATTTAGGATCTGCCTGCGCGGTCTTCTCAGTTATAAAAAAATGTAGCAGTGGAAACTTTCAACAACATTCGCCAAGAAGACATAGGTGACCAAATAATAACTAACCGATGACAGACAGAAAGATTTCTGTGATATAGATATTCCAATACATCGAAAAAGGTTATCAGATGAGATTCAGAATATCGAAAAAGTAAAAATAGCTTAAGTAAGTGTATGTCATACATAAACATTGGCCTTACCGAGGAACCTTTGCACATAACGCTTTTATTATTAGAGTTTAGGTGTAGGATACAGAAGAGCATACGTTTTCGGCGCATTTATAGACGAGATAAAATCAAAATCTTCCAACCCTTACATTTTGCAATCCTAGATATTATTGGTCTCTTGATTACTTTTCAGGTATCTAAGATAATTTGAGTGTATAACAGATAAAGAATTGGTATTGTCAAAATAAAAGTTATCCTAGACACTTATCAAAAATATAAATAATATATATACTCAGCTCCGGCTCCGGCAGTGAATCAATCGTATACTTGATGCCAGTTTTTTCGCACCTTCAGATTAACTGCTACGGGGATCATGTATCGACCCAACGTCGGAACCAATCAATGTCAGCAACTTGATTGACACGCTACACAAATTTACATCAGAATGGATCGAAAGCATGTCCAGCCTGACATGTGGGAAACCTTGCAAGCGATAAAAACAAGTGAAGAATGCTTCGCAGACGCGTCGGCTATGGACGGAAACTTGAAAACTCAACCTTGATGTCAACCTTCTTGGTGGTAGAAATTAAAAAAATATGACGTGTTTGTATCTGGAGAAATGAAAGGCAATTAACACAAACCTATATATCATAACAGTGTGACACCGCTGCTGAACTGCTCAAGGACTAGTGTCTTTTACTATTACGATTTGTCTACTTGACTTCCGTTAACCATCATTTTGAATCAAAACTCGAATGCTTATGCGAAATGCTAAAAATTACATACAGGGTGAGTTTTTAGTACCGGCTCGATCGATAACGCCACTACTGTAGAAGATAGCAACAAAGTTGTATATAAAAATTGTATCTACGAATATATTCCCTGCTCAGAAAGTATTTAGATTTATACAGGGTGATCCATAACTATGTTATTCCATATTCAAATTCTACTAATGATTTCTATTCTTCAAATATAGGGTATTGTCACATTGTACAGGGTATTTCAAAAGTTATGACCATTTTTATATCAAAATCGCGGTCAAATGAATGTACTGTATATCAAAAAGTAATGAATCAAAAATTGCTTTTTTTTCATGCAAAGATTAAAAATATCCTGTAGTGTTAAAATCGGCTATAAAAAAAGCCCGTGACGGATATTCGTATACAGGGTGATGTAGAATGCAAACTCCAGATTTTCTCTCTTTTTTATAAATAAATAAACCCCCAATATTTTTTTATCCCAAAGAATTGCTTTTAATATGCTCTTCCATCTTTGTATAGCACTTGTTGTACCTAGGTCCATCAGTTTCCTAAATATTTCGATTTTTCGATAAATTTAAAATATAGCTTCTATTTGTGTAATGAAATTCATTTATCTTGAGAAAGTAGTATCTAATTTGTTTTTTATTTAATGAACAACTAAATTATAAGGTCATAATACTATTTAATGAAGTCAAAACCCTAAATCATCGAAATAATAAGGTCAAGTATGCTGAGGAAACAATTTTGTAGGCTGATTTATCAGGTAGGCTTTGAAAAATCGACAGTTTTCATAACCTGCTGCATAACCGTACGGTGAGCAAAACCAGCTTTAAAAATTAATTTTTCCATTGAGGGTATTTAAGAAAATTTTTGAGAAATTGTCTACTTGCTTCTAGAATACATCAACTGTGAACAGCAATATCCAGAACGGAGGCACTCGAAAACTAATGCGTTTGAAAGATTGAAGAATCGTTTTATTTGGACTGTGTCGTTGGATATTTCATAGCCTACCTGATACATCTGCTTGATAATTATGCATGACATCATACCCTGTATAATGTAACAATACCCTATATTGGAAGAACGGAAATCATTAGTAGAATTTGAATATGGAGTAATATATAGGGCGTCCTATTTAGAAAAATGCATGTTTGCATCACCACGTAGTTACAACTTTTATATAAAACTTTTTTCCCTATCTTGTAGAGTAGTGGAGTTATAGACCGAGCCGGTAGTAAAAATTCACCCTTTATATTTACGCCATTTCTTTGGACCGTTGTTTAAGATACTGATAGGAAATATGTTACATAAGGCCTGTAGTCAACGATTACATCTGCAAATTGAAACACACTTATTTTTTATTCTTGAATCATTGCATCATAGCATGATAATACAATAAAATCCTTTTGCTAAACGTGAGAGTGTGTAAACTAGATGCAACTTGTACTTCACATGCATTGGAGATTGGAGCAGATACATTATGAAACTAAACAAACAAGCTTGAATAATTTGAAAAGCCTTTAGACTATGGCGAAATATAGCTACAGATTTAGAAGAAGGTGAAGTAATGAAATTCACAAATCGAAAAATACATAAACTTCTAGTTTTCTGAAACAGTTCGGAAACTAGTGACAACCGAGCAGACTATGACATCAAGTGACCGCTACTGATCAGCAAACGTTAACCTCTAGTTATGTGATTCTCACCCCACAAGCGTATACATCTATAGGGGAGGAAAACAGGAGTCAGTAATCGTGCTCACAAGATTTTTGACAAAGAATGCATGTCAGAAGCTCCAAAGGTAAGGTCCAAAGGTCACCATAAAAATGAATTTCGCATTTCCAAGCTCCTGACGTTACCTCTAGACTTACAGTAATGACTTAAAGAGCAAATTGAAGAAGAAAGCTTGCGCTTGTGCAACTATTTAGCCTTTTTTGATATCGTGTTTGGTTGTTAAATTACAGGCATTTATAGAATGTATGATTTTGCATTGCGAGTTTTTTTGCACATTGAAAAACTTTTTTGAGAAAATCGAAAATGAAGTGAGTTATGCGAGAAACTGTGAGTCCGTGTTTTACATGGCAAATTCGTATGTACAAATTGGTGTATCCAGGCCCCTTAAAGTGCTAATCGTTCACTGTTTGGTTACTCACAAATATTTTATATTTACACTACGAGTACTAGTCATTTTGAATGGTTTAACTATTCTAATTTTATTGAAAGCTACTCTGTTCAATAGAGAATATTGTTTGCCTATATTCCACAATCAAAGTAATGTGAGAGTATACCGTACTTTTTGCTAGTACTCAGAACTTCATTTAATATTTGAGCAATACGCTTCGCTTGGCAGCTTAAAAGAAAGCTGCCACTATCTGCAGTATCTTCCTAGTCCAACTCATTACCATTAACTAACTGACAGGGTAGTTTGTAAACACCAGTCTTTTCAGCTTGCTTAACTTTTGCTGAATTAGTATCAGTCAGCTTTCCTCCAATATAGGGAACAGGAGAAATTATGATCCGTCAGCTTTGCTAGGTATTAGAACAATTAATTAATTTTTTTTGATGTAACATTTTGGGCGGATTGTCGTGTATGCGGATCGTGGAGGTGGGCATGGTCTAAATAACCCATTACGGTACACACGCCATAGGGTGACCATAAGGTAAAACCCGTAAAACATTGCCTCATTGCTCATTGATAAACTGTTTGGATACATCAACTCAGAGCCAGTTGGAAATTAATGACACTATAAGTTGCCATGGAAACTGGAGAAGGTCATGAAATAGTAACAATGAAATATTTTTTGAGGTTACCATTAAGCATAGTCACAGTAGGAATTGCTGGTCATATAGGGCGCCTACTTTGTTGACGTGGATCTGCTGAAAGCCGTTTTGCGGATGACAGTACGCTGCATGCAGGCATCATGAGCAATAGACCGATCTCTGTGATCGAGCTGGAACGCAGAAGACTGGCAGTGGCAGCTTCACTTTCAAAGGATCTCGATACCATTACCGCTTGGGGGCTTAAGAAGTATTGTACGCTATCAAACAAGAAGTGGACAAGGCAACTCCAGGTTCTAATGAACAACAAAGCTCCGCCAAGGAGTCACTCATTCAAGCTGTTAGGAGTTAACATTACAGAAAATCTGGTCTGGCGCGAACTCGTCGCGTCAATTGCAACAGCTGCTGGTAAAAAGCTTGGGTACCTATTTAGAGCCAGAAAGCATTTCTCACCATGTAACCTCCTCACGCTATATAAAGCCCAGATAAGACCTTGCCTGGAGTATTGCTCTCATGTCTGGGGAGCTGCTGCCCCTACCACCCTGTCTATACTAGATGCCGTCCAGAGAAAGGCAATTCGACTAATTGGCGATCCGGCCTTAACGCGCCACCTTCAGTCACTTTCTCACCGGCGTGTTGTTGGCGAACTCTCACTCTTCTACCGATATTCCAACGGAATCTGCTCCTCTGAGCTATCCTCTATCGTACCGCCGCTCACTGCTCCTATCAGATGTACCCGTGCGACCGCTGTATCTCATCCTAAGACGGTAGTTCTTCGTACATCAAGAACTGAGCGGTACAACCGCACATTTATTCCCAGGGTGTCCAAGGTTTGGAGAGGACTGCCAGAAGATGTATATTGGGCCTGCGGGTATTGGCCCATTCAAATCTCGCGTTAACAAGCTTCCCCTAACATAACCCTTTCACAGCAGCCGCGGTACTCTGGTACTTAGGCTCTGCCTGCGCAGTCTGCTCAGTTATAAAAAAAAAATAGGAACAGTCGAGAACAGTACATAGGAAGTCGCAGTCGATGACCGATTGGTAACAACCAACATACCTTTAAACATCATGTACTTTCGTCAAATTTTCTTGTGACATCATAAACTTCAGGACTATATTGCAAACCTCATATGATCTTTAATTAACAGAGAAGACAATAACGTCAAAACACAAGACCACAGCTTGCTTTGCTTATGTTTAAATAATTTAATGAATACACGACCGACAGATAAACAGATATAATTGGACACGAATGTGAACTTATGTCCAACACTCAGCTAAATTAAACCAAATAAGTGCAGACGTATAGTCACAGTATATCCAATCATACAGTAGCGCAACTCTCCAGAATGGTGGTGGTTCGCGCATAGCATCCCGCGCATCGTTCGCAGGATGTTTAGCGCGGCGATCGCCTGAGTCGTGTTCAGTCTATGATAGTGAAGATAGTGTCTTTGACAGAACCGGATTAAGGAATTTGGTGATACGCTCATCTGGATATCGGGCCGCGTGAAGTCAAATGTTGCGCCGCTATAGGCTGTATAAACACTTCCGAAAACTATGACTATAGTTTTTTAAGCTTCCTCAAGATGCTGCCAGGTATGCGATTCCTCCAACGTTTAATATGCTGCTTTATTACCTAATAATATTAAAGCGTGATAGCGTAGCTTCATTTGTCTCTAACAAAGTCTGGCGGGTGTTAGGGTAGCTGTGTGTTTTTTTTTTCAGTTTTTTAGAAGAGTTAAACGTTACGGAAAGTCTTTCATTAATTATGAGCCTAAAGTCAGAATGATAATCTCTCACTGTTTCCTCACAGCACCACAACGTGCAAAAGATCTTTCACGACATATAACAAAATGAATGTGATTATGCATTCCAACACTATGAAATTTCAAGCAGGAAGTGAAGCCCGTTTTAATAGATGCTCAAATAGAAGGTTCGCAATAAAAAGAATTAACATGCTAGTTTCAAAAATATATCATTTTCCTCTATAAACATGGATTCTTTTCTTCAATATGCCTATTCATATGTAATATACAAATACAGAAGGAAAGGTAGTCTTGGTAAACTAGATAAAAAACAGTTTTGCAATATTTTATGGATAACGAGTTCAGTATATTTTATCGTTGATCATTATTTTTAATGTACACCTAACAAGTTTTCATGGGTTTTGCTGTTTACCACATTTTCGTACCTCAAACGTTTTTCTATGATGATTGATGAAGATAAATTTAAAGGTTGTGGGATAACTAGACATAAATGTTATTTTGGACGCTACGTTGTTACATATACCCATATCTGAATCATATAAGATATTATAAAGTTTTTATATTTATTTAAATGTTTAAGGTTAAGTAAGATAAGATAAAATAAAGTTGAATAAATTTCGTATTTTTGTAATTTACTTACAAACAATAAAGCCACCTACTATCTCGAAGTTAACAATTTTCTTTCATACACCGACTGTTTCTTGTTTTGCTTCTAAAAAAAAATGTTTACACCTCATTTATATGCAAAGAATCCATGATGAATTAGAAGAATCAGTACAAAACATTTTCACGTACAATAAATGCGAATGCATGGATATAACTTACAAATTGTAATTCAGAATTCCAAAGACAACTGCCTAACCTCGATGAAGAATATCACATTACCACACTTCTCTCAAAATTTACTCTACATACGAAACATATCGCGTCCATTGAACTTATTGCAACACAATAATTACGCTTCTTCACTCGATTATTGCTAAGCCGACCCTGTGCCCAAAACGTAAACGGCAATACTTGCGGCTCGTGCTGAGGAGCCGACGTGGGGCTATGAGAGGCCAGTTTTTCGGAGACAAATGGTCTGCATGATTTCTAGGGAGTTGCGCTACTGTATAATTGGATATAACAGGACAGAACAGTGCTATATTTCTAAGTCCTTGAACGTTTCTTATGTCACTAATAGTCTCCTGGAGAAAAAAATTATGCGCGACCATTCATGCGCGAAGAAATCCGGTACTCGTTTTTTTTTTTTTTTTGGCGGCACTCGCACAATGTGTGCCGTTTTTCACGCTTCAGAAACGATCTTGCAACGGCAGAACGGTGAAATATATATTTTAATTGTTTAACTGTTCAATAAAATGGTCATTACTGTCTTTGAGTAACGCGACTACAAAATAATGACAAGTGGTTTGATTCCGGCGATTGTAAATTGCAGCGATGGTCAAGTATTCTTAATCCGGCATATGAAAATTGCAGCGGCTGGTTATTTTTCCATTTCAGGTAAACATGTAAATTGCAGCGGACGACCCTCTGTTAGGTATACGAGTTTTTATAACAGTCATCCCTCATTGTTTATTTTTGAGAGTCTTTGATAAATACTCAAACAGACACATACATTAAAATGAATAGTGTCAGAATAAAGCACGCTCCAAATGCAACAACTAAAAAGAAGCAAGATTTTTTTAATCTTAGAATAGGTTTATTTTCAATGAAAATAGGATAAGTGGATTAGAATATATAAAAAGTGTATGTCATTTTTATGGTGAGAACCTTAGTTAGTAATTATGGTTTTTTATGTATATACTGATCTAAGACGATTTACGAACATGTTTGTACATAATGTTATGTATTATTAACAATTAATAATTTATAAAAGTATAATTTTCTTTCAATGTCAATAGTTTTTGTTTTATTATTAACTGCTCTAACAAAAGGATTTATTAGTTTCAGTCTAAACAAAACCGCGCATTGGGTATATTATCACCCTCCGAAAATTGCAAAAAAGTATCAAAATTGTCACAATAATTGTTGATATTGTCGAAATTGCCTAATCTAATGGTGCGAATAAAATTTTGGGTTTGTAGTTTAAAAAAGGCATTGTGATGTCATATAGTTTTCAAGATCACTAACAGAAGTAGGTAAGTAAATGCCACTAAATTGTTCCTTTAGATAAAAGCTAATTTGACCTGTCACATAATATTATTTTTATATAATATTTTGCTATACAAATCCAAATTAATTTTTAGAATACCTCCAAACAGGTAGACTACGCCGAAAAGGGACCCTCGCTGCAATTTACAACATCTTTTATGGTCACCTTTGAGATTTATAGGATTATACCCTAATCGCGGCTGCAATGTGTATCCGCCCCTTTGAGTAACGCGACTACAAAATAATGACAAGTGGTTTGATTCAATACTATCTACATAAATCAAATATTTGTCCGATACGCCATTCCGCCTATTCTAACCACCATCCTCATTTCACACCCGGTACCGGGCGGTACATATTTTTTTTTATAACTGAGTAGACCGCGCCGGCAGGGCCTAGATACCAGAGTACCGCGGCTGCTGTGAAAGGGTTATGTTAGGGGAAGTTTGTTAACGCGGCATTTGAATGGACCAATACCCGCAGGCCCAATCAATACATCTTCTGGCAGTCCATTTGTCCATTCCAAGCCTTGGACACCCTGGGAATAAATGTGCGGTTGCACCGCTCAGTTCTTGATGTATGAAGAACGACCGTCTTAGGATGAGATGCAGCGGTCGCACGGGTGCATCTGATAGGAGCAGTGAGCGGCGGAACGATAGAGGATAGCTCAGAGGAGCAGATTCCGTTGGAATATCAGTAGAAGAGTGAGAGGTCACCAACAACACGCCGGTGAGAAGGTGACTGAAGGTGGCGCGTTAAGGCCGGATCGCAAATTAGTCGAATTGCCCTTCTCTGGACGGCATCTAGTATAGACAGGGGAGTGGGGGCAGCAGCTCCCCAGACATGAGAGCAATACTCCAGGCAAGGTCTTATCTGGGCTTTATATAGCGTGAGGAGGTTACATGGTGAGAAATACTTTATTTGTAATAAATTAATAAGCCAGTTTTATTGAATAAATATGCGTACTATACCTCGATGTATAACATTCCCAATTCCCAGAACTCCTAGGAAAATGTTTTTCGAAGTTGTAAACACGTAATATTCGGAAATGCATGAATAAAAAAAATCGAGATGCCAGAAACGTAAGTAACCGTTTCAATTTATGGGTTTTTATTGTGCGCCGATTTTATAAATTTCAATATAGCAGCTTTATCTACAGAGATACGTGGAAGGGGCACCAGAATTCTCAGAACAGCGAGTCAGTGATTGTAGCGCCACTTGAGCGAAAGAAACAAAAGATCAGCGTCTCGCACATATTTAGCTAAATGAGTAAGCCACGAGAACTCACTCTTTGCTCACCTGTTTTACTGTTTCTCTGCTGGATGGATATTAATGAATTTGTTCATTAGATTATTGGTTTGACAATATGGGATAGGAACTTGCCCACAAATGTCGCCAAAATGCGAACAGTTGTTTAGGACATTTATGCTCAATGTAGAATGGAACGTCTAGGTTTTGGTATCAAATAAACGATTATAACCAGAATTATGATAAATTCCTTATGGCACAACGCCATCCACATCATGTTCGTTTCAAGAGGAGGTCTGCTGTGGTGTAAACTTGCCTACGGCCAGGCGACAAGAATTCACTCATCTTGCGCGTGATTACCCTTCTTCTTCGCTGGACAGAGAATAGCAATATTTTTTATAGATATATTCAGAGCTGGATAATAAGGAACATCTTCAGGTACCAATTGTAAAGTATCATGGGAAATCGAACAATCTTAACTTGATAACACAACAACATTCCAGTGTCATTCAGCATATTATTATATTACCTAAGATGAAGTATATTGAGTAAACTGACCACGGTATCCGTCTTCCTATCTGAATTACTCTCAAAATAAAACCTCGGAATATCACTTAACAAAATAGAAAATAAATACAGAGAGACGCTCAACCTTCTGGCGGGTGTTCTCACTGGCCATTGCTGGCTGAATAGACATTTGTCACATATGAGAGTCTCATCTGCTTCAGATGCTGGGAGGAGGTCGAGACAGCGTTCCACTTCCTGGGCAGATGTGCAGTGTATGGCAACCTTAGGGTTCAGATATTCGACACGACAGAGTTCAGGGAGGAGGCAAGATATCCAAATCAACAGGTCTGGTAGGTTCAATAAGGAACTTCATAGGACGTAGAATTTTAGTGTTTTCAGTGATGGCTCGGTGGGGTTAGCAAAAAGGGCCAAAGGTTGCCTACTTGCCTCCCATCACTAGTAGTAGTAGTAGTACTGCTACTGTCCGGATGCATCGCGCTTCACTGGTCCATCAGTGAAGCTAATCTTCCAGCATAATTGACCTTTATTCATCAGATGGAAAAGACTTATACCGTAAACCTCGTGATTTTTTTTTATAACTGAGCAGACCGCGCAGGCAGAGCCTAAATACCAGAGTACCGCGGCTGCTGTGAAAGGGTTATGTTAGGGGAAATTTGTTAACGCGGGATTTGAATGGGTCGACACCCGCAGACCCAATAAATACATCTTCTGGCAGTCCATTCCAACCTTGGACACCCTGGGGATAAATGTGCGGTTGTACCGCTCAGTTCTTGATGTATGCAGAACGACCGTCTTAGGATGAGATACAGTGGTCGCATGGGTACATCTGATAGGAGCAGTGAGCGGCGGAACGATGGAGGATAGCTCAGAGGAGCAGATTCCGTTGGAATATCGGTAGAAGAGTGAGAGGTCACCAACAACACGCCGGTGAGAAAGTGACTGAAGGTGGGGCGTTAAGGCCGGATCGCCAATTAGTCGAATTGCCCTTCTCTGGATGGCATCTAGTATAGACAGGGTAGTAGGGGCAGCAGCTCTCCAGACATGAGAGCAATATTCCAGGCAAGGTCTTATTTGGGCTTTATATAGCGTGAGGAGGTTACATGGTGAGAAATACTTTCTGGCTCTAAATAGGTACCCAAGCTTTTTACCAGCAGCTGTTGCAATTGACGCGAGTGTTCGTGTCAGATCAGATTTTCTGTAATGTTGACTCTTAACAGCTTGAATGAGTGACTCCTTGGCAGAGCCTGGTTGTTCATTACAACCTGGCGTTGGCTTGGCTACTTCTTGTTTGATAGCGTACAATACTGGGTCTAGGAGGCATTAAATTCAACCATATTCTTAAGCCCCCAAGCGATAACGGTATCGAGATCCTTTGAAAGTGGAGCTGCCACTGCCAGCCTTATGCGTTCCAGCTCGACCACAGAGATCGCTCTATTGCTCATAATGCCTGCATGCAGCGTACTGTCATCCGCAAAACTGTGGATTGGATTTGTAGTGCTAGAGAGTAGATCATTGATGTGAAGCAGAAACAATGTCGGAGCCAATACCGATCCCTGAGGAACCCAGCATTGATGCTATGGAAAGAAGAGGAAAATCCGTCTACCGCGACAGAGATTTTCCGACCTGAGAGGAAGTCTGCGAGCCAACCGCAAAGCTTAACAGGGATCCCATAAGACGGGAGCTTGTTTAGGAGAGCTGCATGCCACAGTTGATCAAATACCTTTGAAATATCGAGAGCAACGACGTGAGCCTCGCCAAATGACTGAATGAGTTTGCTCCACACATGTGTGACGTAAGCCAGGAGATCTCCAGTTGATCTTTGGTGTCAGAATCCATATTGTCTGTCGTTGATTAAGTGACGGAGCTCTAGGTATTTAATGAGCTCCTGGTTGACGCATCTCTCCATCACTTTACTGATTACAGAAAGCAGAGCTATAGGTCTGTAGTTGGGCGGATCAGTTTTGGATCCTTTTTTTTTTCTCTGCGAATAGCTTAACGTCTGCGAGAGCCTAGCCTGTCATTTAGTAGACCACTGCGTACAGATCAACAGGCAATGACGTATATATCATTGGAATAAAAGGCCATAAATTTATCATAATAATTTGTATTTGTAGTATTTTTTATATTTTCCATATTATATTTATTACACATGCATATTTACAGTAAAAGCCATCACAACAGTGATGCACTAGGCTATGCTACAAATGTGTCATTATAACAAATAAGAAAATATTTTTTACTGTATATTTTTCACGCTTACAAGCAAAGATTGTTTTTTTACAACAAACTTACTTTGGTGGATGAAATCATAAATATATCTAAAGTTTTGTTGCGGTCAAAAAAGAGGAGAAGAAAATGCAGGTCAAATGACGCATATTAACCTTCTTGATAACACATACGCATAAAGTATACCAAATGCATTTATATAATATATCCATTTGCATAAGAATTGACTGCTAGTCTCCTATAGGTCAGTGCATTAACTTTAAGGAAACCATGTGTCCAGTGTCTGAAAGTATAAAAGTAGAAAAACCACACTCAAAATTCATGCACTGGGCTAAACTATCATAGCTCAACTATTGTAGCATTGACTAGTCAAGGTTCAAAAACTTTGATCGATAATATCGTTGGTCAGCCTTTTGGGTATAATTTTTACAAATTCCTAGTGGATCACTGCAACTCGATCTCCTTCAGCGACCAAAGTGGCCGTAGTTTCCTTGGGCGACAGCAGCGTAGGCGGCAAAATGGGCAGCTTTCGCTGCTCTTACCTGAAATAATAAAATAAATAAAAATAATTATTAATTGTGCTACTTGTATATGGCGATTAAGTAAGTAATGAGCCTTAAAGTTGCCGTATTATCTAGGAGAATGGACTAGTAGCATGGGTTTAAAAACAATGATTAAATCATTATAGTCTCTCAGTGTATACACAAATGGTATAAACAGAGAGATAATATATGAAGCAATGGTGCAGCTAGGAATTCCAGAAAAACTCATAAGGCTAATAAGAATGACATTACAAAAAACCAAGAACAAAATTACATGGATGGGGAGTGAGTCACAGAAATTTGAAGTGAGAAGGGGACTCAGACAAGGCGACCCTCTATCAACGATAGTTTTTAACTTGACGCTTGAAGCAATAATTTAAAGAAGCAAAATCAAGACAAATGGAACCATAGTTAATAACAAACACCAATGTATAGCACATGCAGATGACCTAACACTAGTAGTAAAAACAAAAAAAGAACTAGAGAAAATTATGGCAAGGATAGCTGCGGAGGGAAGGAGATTTGGGATGGAGATAAATCAAAGTAAGACAAAATATACGGTCATGGGACAAATAGAAAAAACTTCCGATGATCAATCGAACCTAACTTTTACGGCGAACAAATATACTTTTGAAAGGACTGCGAAATTTACGTACCTAGGGGTAATCATAGAGCAAAAGGGACAAGAGAAACAAGAAATACAGGCAAAGATCATCAAAGGAAACCAGAAGTATAGAGCCCTGAAAAATCTTATGAAATCCAAATATGTATCCAGAAAGACCAAAGAGAGAATTCATACAACTATTATAAGACCAATAGCGACGTATGCTTGTGAGACGTGGACTATGAACAAAGAGGAGGAAGAAAAAATTATAAGATGGGAAAGAAAAATGTTGAGAGCTATTTATGGAGGCGTAAGGCCAAACGAGGGATGGAGGAGAAGAACAAACCATTAACGGGAAGATACGTATAAGAACACCAATATTATAGCAGTCATCAAAGCGCAGAGAATAAGGTGGCCGAGACATGTGGAGAGGATGAATGGGACGAGAGTAGCAAAACTAGTTTTCAACCGAAGACCAGGGAAAAAGAAGGAAGGGTAGACCAAGGGAAAGTTGGCTGAAGAAGGCAGAAGATGATTTAAAGAAAATTAATGTCAAACACTGGAAAGAGAAGACGGCAGACATAAATAGGTGGCGTGGATAGTCCAGGATATACTCAGAAATAGGTGGTGAAAGTATCCAAAGACAATTCTAAGTTATATTAATTTTAGCGGTATAAGATCAGACTGTACTCATTTCTGCCCTAGGCCTTCATGGCCTGATGTGCAAGCTAATAAATAAATAATACAAAAATAGGTGTACTGCTGCATTTTGTTATTCTCTGCATCGTCTTGTTTACTAGTAATTCCATTTTAAAGTTAAGAAAAGGGATTTAAATTTATCCAATCGGTGCGATGCGCGCCATACAACAGCAGTGCATTGTTGTCTCGTCAACTTCCACATCGCGGTATTGGTGCAATTTTCACGGGGTCGAAACTGAATGCGCGTGTGCTCGGTGCAATTCAGTCACCCACCCAAGCGCTAACCGCGCACAAGGCTGCTGCCGCCCCACTCCCCACTATCGAAGGCAGACGCTGCTTATCGCGCAGCCACGTGGGTCCCATTTTTGCTACTTACGCAGGCTCTCAAAACCTTATGTCACGGATCTGGACCAGCTAACATAGTTGTTTTTCTCATCAACATTAAGAAAGTCCACAATAAAAAATCCAGCCTCAGTTTAATGATCCGATCAAATTTGACGCCACCCCCCGGATAATATCGCGGCCACTGTGCGACCTTCCACGATCATGAAGCTGCCCCTGAATTATTTCTTTTAGGACTGTACAAACAAACATCGTTCTTGTTTACTCCTTCTAACCTATTCGAATTCGTTGGCTTCACTGGCCCTATGTATTTTTTAGGATATGTAGGGGATCTCATAAAGATATGCATTGAATATTGGGATTTAAGTTATAACCATGACGTTAGAACAGCAACACCGCACACAGACCCGCCTTTCGATTGGCTGTTCCCCTACAGTCCCGTAACGTCACGCGACTAGAAACATTCAAATATTTTGCTCATTTTCTTGACTTTCGTGTACTCAAAAAAGTCGCGAAAAAATATGAGAAGGCTCTTATGCCAAACTCTATCATATACAGCTATAAAGATGCATGATACTAGTCCATTGTACACGGATTGGGGACTTAGCGCTAGTCATGAATTTATATGAGTTGAGCCGGGAGGAACTCACCAAACTCTAGATGCTTATTAAACGCGTGAAAATAATGTAAAAAAACTCATATGTTATTATCCGGTTCTCATACGTTTTCAAGTTATAGCGTAATTAGAAAAGTTTATCTAGTTTTCTATTAAACTTGTATATGAGTTTTGTCATAATCGAAGTAAGCCATGTTCAAGGCTCAAAGACATTTGATAACTCTGATGCTTTGATGAAGTGTCATTGTACAGTGACAATAGTTAAACATTTACTATACTACGTTCCAAGATCCCATCAAAGGCCTCGATTTGCTCTGTAGCGTTTCAGTATTAACTCAACATCAAACTGTCAACAAAAATCTGTGTTCCGTTATTGCATTTCCGAGGCCATGGATGTCATCGTTTTGCTCGGAAATCAAATTGAGATTTTAGCGATCTTTGTGTCAAGACTGGCAAGAGATATTTTTCACTTGACAGCTAACAACTTAACATAACCTATTCTGATTCATTTGTATGCATTGACATTCTAACGGGTACGACTACTCTGACACTCTGACTCTGAGAAAACAGCACAGGTTATGTGATATGTCAAAATTGGCAAAAAAAAGATCTTTGCCGTTTCATAAATATTCCAACATCCCTAACATCTGGAATCACGTGACTATCCTCGAAAATTCATCTGCTCACTGGATAGTTGAGATTTTTGAACGTAGTATTAGATAGCAGATATCGCTTTTCAGGTCAAGCAACATTTGGACGAACGTCTTCAGGCATTTTTTATAGTAATTATAATAAATAATATTCGTAGCTCCATTGCACAACATACTGACCTCAGGAGTTTCCAGTGGCTGGCCATCGGGTCCGATCTGAGCTGGTGGACCTCCAGGTCCCCTCAATGGAGCGTGGTTGTAGTAGGCAGGAGTGTACTGAGGAGCTGAGTACTGGGTAGCTGCATATTGGGGAGCATGGTACTGTGGTGCCGAATAGTGGGGTGAGTTATAATCCACGGTATCTGGGATGTTTTGTCCAGGTCTTTGGGCAATTCTGGCAACTTCCTGGAATGGAAAAATATAATTTTTAATTTAAATTTATGTTTAACGACCATGTCCTATTTTAAGGGTCTAGGGTATAGCGCGCGAAATTGAGAATCAAAGAAAAGATGTATTCCCGTGTTAGCGAGGAGGCGTGGCCGCCTGTTCCTTTTCTCCAGTGTGTGTGTCTCAGATGAGGGGAGATAAGTCCAAAAATCCAAAGGTAAGGTCAGAAGTTCCAAAGGTAAAGTCCAAAGGTCACCATAAAAATGAATTTCGTATTTCCAAGCTCCTGACGTTACCTTTAAACTTACAGTAATGACTCAAAGAGCAAATTGAAGAAGAAAGCTTGCACTTGTGCAACTATTTAGCCTTTTTTTGATATTGTGTTTGGTTGTTAAATTACAGGCATTAATAGATTTATGATTTTGCATTGCGAGTTTTTTTGCACACTAAGAAACTTTTTTGAGAAAATTGAAAATAGTTGTCATTCATTAAGGCCTTAACTATCGCCCTTTGAAATATTATATATGTAGTTTGAAAATAGAATGAGTTATGCGAGAAATTGTGAGTCCGTGTTTTACATGGCAAATACGTATGTATAAATGTGTGTATCCACGCCCCTTAATATGGAAGGTTTTGGTATGGTTTGGTATTAGAATCCCTTAATTTGCAGCCATTATTGTTATGAAAACAATCTCTACCTTAAATCTTGTGACAATGGCAGCCAACAAACTTAATCCAAACATTACAGGCTCGAATCAAAAATGATCAGTCATGAAACACCATAGCGATAGAAAGTAAAGGAAACTAAATGTAGTTTGATCCAATTTCCAAGAATTTAAGGTCTTTATGAGTATCATGTATAGCTTCGACATGGACTCGAACAATTTTTATCGATAATGAAAGAAATGAAGCTATTTGGTTAAAAATACACAAAAATCAACATTTATATCACCAAATTTTCTCGAGCTTTGACGAGGGCATATTAAACCGTCCAGATAAACGTTTAAAATCAAAATAGTTTTAGTCATAATATAAATTCCCTTTGCCTGCCAAGCCAGCTATTTTAAAATTATTTATATTGTTTGATAACCCTTGTCACGCACTAAATAATAAGTGCTTTACTTATACATCTGCACTTACTCAGATCACTTAAAAATTAGATGGCTCAGCTCAGTTGGAAACCTCAGATGCTCAGATGAGTTAAAGGAACGTGTTTGTGCAGTTAAATGTCATTCCTCGAAATTTTGTAATATGCTATGGTTCTATGTCTGTCGATCCTTTCTATAACCTATTTTTTACGTTTTTCGTAGCTCACCATACACTATCGACTATCCATACACCACAAAACTCGCTAAAATTCATACTTACAGAAAATTCTAACCTCATTTATTGATTTATTTGACATCTAAATGATCTGAGACAACTGATCTACCTTTCGAGCTTGTGCAGATGGGCTTAAGTGGTGGTAAAATATCTCACTTTAGACCACCTTTAGACTCAGACTAAAATGTAGCCCAACTCGACCTACATACACTCGCAAAGTCGATTTTTCGAAAAGTGGTATCGTTTGGTCACAAAGGTCCGAGGCGTTGAGCTTGACTAACCCTGTGTATCTTCGTGTATAAATACAGGATTTAAAAGGACACTTCCACCGCGGGTGTCTTTTTGAAGATTCCTCCTCCTGGTTCATCAACCCCAAACAAGAAAAAAGGAGAACCTATCCATGCTAATTTCGTACCTGGAAGTGATGAGCCTTAGCAGCTTGCACCTCGGGGGTCTCAACAGGCACACCGTTGTGGTCAATAACGGGGTAGTGCAGAGGATAGGGTAGCGCCCTCCTTTTTCTGAGGTGGCCATGGGCGGCAGCATGAGCAGCAAAGTGGGCAGCTTTCGCAACTTGTACTTCAGGGGTGTCGATTGGATGCCCTGCAGCAATAAGAGGGGCGATGTGTGAGGCTGCAGCGAGAGGTGCTAAGTGGTAGCCAGCCCTTTTCGCAGCAACGGTTTGCAGGTGGGCCAGTTTGGCAGCAGCAACCTGTAAAATAATGAAAATTTTGCACGTTTTAGATAAGTTCTCAAGAATGCTGAATATTTACAGAGCTTAAGGATCTAGGGCGTATGTGGGCAACAAGCGGCCCGCGGGATGCATCCGGCCCGCTATGAGATTTGATCCGGCCCGCGGGACATTTTGAAAAACCCAATTTAAAAAAAATCACACTACACTGAAAAAAACGTGGGTATTTTTACACAACAATTACAAGCATTATTGGAGCGATTTTACTATGTCATGTTGTAAAACCACAGTAAAGTTTAACAAAAATACAATAGGTTTGTAGATTTACTAAATTTTGTAAAAATGGTTGAGCGTTTTACAGAAAAAATACAAATAATTTCTTTGTCACAAAATATTTGTAAAATTACAAAACTGTGTTGCATTTTTGTAAGACAAAATTACAATATAATTGCCATTATACAAAATGTTTGCTTTTTAACAATCTTATTTTGTAAATTTGTAATTATTTTAGGAAAATACTTCAATAATGTTAGTAAAATAATTGATTTCTTCGGTTGGTATCAATGGTAATTTGACTAAAACGCTTTATAAGGCCACTTGCCCTCAGTACAGATTACGCGTTGCCAAAGAAAGGTAGCACTGGCAGGCGAGAAGAATCGGCTGGTGTGAATAGAGAAACAGCGGACGGGTCGTTATTTTATGGATTTTGTTTTGGAAGTGCCGGTATATAACATGTAGTGGTGCTATTTGTGTTTGAAGTTTGAAGATTCATTGGATAAAATGAATGCAAAGTGCATTTACAAGGTAAGTCGCCATCTTGGAAATATGGCCATCCTGTATACCAAATTTATTTAGGAATGCATTCATTTTTATTTTTCTTCGATATGATATGGTTAATTAATGAAAAAGTTTTCGAGTCATAATACTTTACTTTAAGAATAATATTTTCTTTAATTTCAGATGAAGAAGGAAAAAAAGAAAATGTCCACTTACAATGAAAAAATCCAGCTCATCAATGCAAGCTCCTTTGAAGAAGCAATAAAATTACTATTTGTCATATATTTTAATTCTAACCCGATTAATCCAAAAAATGTTTCGGTAACTTTGGAAGTGACTCAAGCATATTTTATTAAAGTGCATCTTGACTTTGGGATAAAGTAAAGTCAAGTTCCCAGTAGGAAAACAGTAATTTCTTTTATTAATAAACTGGCACGTTAACTAACTGTTTGCCTGGCCAAGAAGCTGATATATGCTTTTTTGTCAGCCGATAAGACTGGAATAGTTGATTTTCTATTTTGTGTTTGTATATAATTTTAATATTGTGTTATTTTCATACATAAAATAAAAATGTGTTTATAATGACAGCCTTTTCTTAAAACCTATTATAATAGGTTTTTTGTAAGACTACAAAGTAATTTTATAAAATGAGGTAAAATTACAAAATAAATCATTAAAGAATTTGTAATAAAACGTATAATGGTTTTACAACATAATCTAGTGATATTACAAGTAAATTATGTGAAATTACATATCTTACAAAATCGTTTTACAAAATATATATGTACACCAATATGATATCCTTAAAATTGTGTAAAATCGCATAATAATTTTACAAATTATCATGTTATATCACAGACAAATTTTGTGATATTACAAAAATGCGTTTTTGCGAATTTACAATATTAGAAAATTGCTAAATGAAATTACAAATCTGATTTGTAATATTACTAACAAAATCGGTGGCACTAAATAACCTACGATTTTGCTAGTAATTTTACAAAACAATTTTTAGAGTGTACTTAATCATACTCACAGAAACAAGTGAGCGAGCAAACCGAATGGCGATATCGATATGGAACCGTTAGAACGATTCTTGTATACCCCATCCCCAACCTAACCTAACAAACAGTTTAGGGATTTCAAAAACATGGAAGACTGTTTCGATTTCTTTACTAATCCAACAAAAAGTAATGTACAAAATGCTCCAGTACACTTGCCAATGGAGTTGATCGAAATTCAAGAAAACTCACTCCGAAATCTAAATTTGAAGACGTGAAGCTGTGCGATTTCTACAAAAAGTACCTTGAAGAAGACCATTTTCAGCAGCTAAGAAAATTCGCAAGAAGATTCAAGGGCTGTTCCGAATTACGATTCTATTACCGTCCTAGAACTGTTTTCATCATGCCCCGCCCATTTTTAGAACTGTGAAATGGGCGGGGCATGATGAAAACAGTTCTAGGACGGTAATAGAACCGTAATTTGGAACAGCCCTTCATTTGTGCGTTTGGTAGTACCTATAAATGTGAACAGTTCTCTCCCATGATGAAAGTTAATAAATCAAAACATCGTACCAGGCTGACTGACGCTAATTTGGAAAATTCTATACGTCTTTGTATCAGCGGCATTAATCCAGACATCGATGGATTACTTTCCCGAAGCAAGCCCAAGTTTCTCACAGATATCGGTGTCGCTGCTGAATTTTTTCAGTTTGTAACAATTCCAAACTCAAAGATTTAATCATAATGCTATAGGTACCTGTTTTTTTAATTTCATTTTGTTATTTCAATAAATTGTAATATGATAACATTGGCGTATTATTTCATGTCTGATATCTATCGCTAAAAGTTATGAAAAATGTTTTAAAGTGCACTATTTTTGAACGCGGCCCGCGAACGTATTCGCACACTAAAGTTTGGCCCCCAACATGTCAAAGGTTGCCCATGCTTTAGCTAGGGTATAGCGCGCGAAATTGAGAATCCAAGAAAAGACGTATTCCCGTGTTAACGAGGAGGCGTAGCCGCCTGTTCCCTTTCTCCAGTGTGTGTGTCTAAGATGAGGTGAGATATGTCCAAAAATCCAAAGGTAATGTCAAATGGTCCAAAGGTAAGATCCAAAGGTCACCATAAAAATGAGTTTCGCATTTACAAGCTCCTGACGTTACCTTTAAACTTACAGTAATGACTCAAAGAGCAAATTGGAGAAGAAAGCTTGCGCTTGTACAACTATTTAGCCTTTTTTTCATATAGTGTTTGGTTCTTAAATTACAGACATTTATAGAATGTATGACTCTGCATTGCGAGTTTTTTTTGCACATTAAAAAACTTTTTTGAGAAAATCGAAAATGTCATTCATTAAGGTCTTAACTATCGTCTTCTGAAATATTATATATGTAGTTTGAAAATAGAGCGAGTTATGCGAGAAATTGTGAGTCCGTGTTTTACATAGCAAATACGTAGGTATAAATGTGTGTATCCAGACCCCTTAATGCAACAGATTGCAAGAGGTTTTTAAGTTTTAGGAGATTTTTAATGACTACCCAAAATCTGACGATTTTGTCTAAATAAAGAAAAAGCTACGTCAAAAATTAGCAACGTGTTCGCTTAAAAACAGATATTGAGAAAGATAGAATAATTTTGATTTTCGTTTTCAGTTCAGCACAATCATATTTAGCTCTACATACTGACTGTCACTGCGCATACAAACCGCTGGAAGAACTTGACCATAATCTCAGCTTCTTAAAAAGGTACAAATGCCAAATTGATGTTTTGAATAACAATCTTTTTTTGTCATAAATGGAAAGATCATATATGTATAAGTTTTATAACAAAACTGTGTTTGTTTTCTTTTTTTCGCAATAATTCAAAAGTTATATCAAAATAAAAATGGGTTTTTGAATCTAGTACCGCAAACACGCCGATGGCTCCCGAACCCGTGTGACGTCACCACGGCGGTCAGGATGATCCTTTGACCAACGACGTCCTGCTCCGATACTAGATTCTAGATTACCAGCCAATCGCAAAAACACGTACTGGTAAACTGGTAACTAGTGTATGTTTGTTGCAATACGGTCGATGAATGGAGTTTGCAGCTCAAGTCTACGATCGAAATAAATATGTTTTTGAATGTTTGAAATTGAAGTCAGATTACAGATTCCAGTAAGTAAGTACCTAATCAAATATGTTTCGTTGAAAAGATCTCCTCAATCGAAGGATGGCCTAGGAGTTAAAGTGTTCGATAGTGAATCTTAGGATCTTTGGATCGAAACCCAGGCTTTCCAACTTTTTTTTATTTTTATTTCTTCAACAAAAACAATGATTGTTGTGCTTGTGGCACTTGTTACGCACATTTTTTTCTACGATCGACATAAATATGTTTTTGATGTTTTTGAATCAAATTATAATTCAGGTTTTACAAGTACTAAACTGGGGTTTTGTGGGTGCTCTAGTAATGTAACGAATGTCAATGTCACATTTTTGACATTCGCGGATGCGAATACGCGTATCTGCTAATGCGAATATCCACTTTTATATTTATCAAAATGAATGATATAATTTTATTTTAGTTTAATTGGGGTGTTAACTCTTATGTAAAATAATTATATTCATAGTTTATTTATTGTAGAAGTATTTATTGATTATTATTTTTAGTTATGGTTCTAGTTTGCTTCTACTTTTCATTGTCCAAAGTTAAATAAATAATAATACCAAGTGATAAACAGAGTGTGATTACGAGTTTTAGTTACTTTTTTATATTAAAAAACTTAAAAGTGAATGGATTGAATGGATGAAGGGATTTTGTTTTATTAACCAACTATTACATTTAAAAAAAAATAATGGCGATTGGTATTGACGGACAAACCTCATTTCCACTGATTTTTTTAATTGTCCACCTCTTCCTGTACTTAGTTTTTGCACTATGCAGTGCAAGTGATATGTCTAAAAAAATTTGATTCAAACACATATTTATGTTGATCGTAAAAAAATATGCGTAACAAGTGCATCAAAAAGCACATCAATACATTTATTGATAAAAAAAGTAAGAAGGCCTGGGTTTCGATCCAAAGACCCTGAGATTCACTATCGGACACTCTAACCACTAGGCCATCCTTCTATTGAGGAGATCTGTTTAACGAAACATATTTGATTAGGTACTTACTTACTGGAATCTGTAATCTGTCTTCAATTTCAAACATTCAAAAACATATTAATTTCGATCGTGAACTTCGTCCCGAACTGCAAACTTCATTCATCGACTGTATTGCAACAAACATACACTAGTTACCAGTTTACCAGTATGTATTTTCGCGATTGGCTGGGAATCTAGAATCATCGGAGTAGGACGCCGTTGGTCAAAGGAGCATCCTGACCGCCATGGTGACGTCACCCGAGTTCGAAAGCCGTCGGCGTGTTTTCGGTACTCGATTCAAAAATCTTTATTTTGATATAACTTTTAAATAATTGCGAAAAGAAAGAAAACAAAAACAGTTTTGTTATAAAACTTGTATATGGTCGTTCCATTTATCACAAAAAAAATTTTTTTTCTTAATTCAAAACCTCAATTGAAAACCTACATTCAGGGGCATAGCCAGGATTTCAACTCGGTCTGAGATAGAAAACAGTGGAAAAGACATAAGAAAAATTTACAAGGTAATTTCTGAGGCATCAAATGAAAATAAAAAAAACAAAATAATTTTGAAATAAAGAAAAACAATGAAAAGTTTCCTAATCCCCAGGCAATGGCTAATTTTTGTAATGACTTCTTTGTAAATATAGGTATGGGCATGTACAAAAGGATTCCAAAACCAGTTCATTCAATTAGAACCGACTATACTCCATCTTCTTCAATGTTATTAATGCCAACCAACAAAAATGAGATTATTAAGCAAATAAACTCTCTTAAAACTAATTCTGCTCCTGGTATAGATGGTATTGACTCAAAAATTATGAAGTATTCTCATTTGCATTTTACTGTTCCATTAGTCCATATAATTAATCTCATCTTTTGTACTGGTAAAGTACCTAGTAGTTTCAAAGTCAACTGAGTCTTGTGCTTGGATCAAGGACCACATATTGGCACCTACCTCGGGTGTATCAGCAGGCACGCCATGGTGGTGTCCGGCGCCCAGTTGGACCTGTGCATGGGCGGCTAAGTGGTTGATCTTGGCGATCTGAACCTCGGGAGTTTCGACTGGTACTCCATGAGGTGTGATGACTGGTACGTGTTGGAGGGCCGCGTAGTAGTAAGGGTTGGCGTAGCCCGCTGTTGCTACAGCCAAGGCGCAGGAGAAGACAATCTGCAGAGAAGTAATTCATTAGTGACTCAGCAAAGTTATACTTTTACTGGAAATTAGAGCCTAATAAGCTGAAGTTTTGTGTAGTTGTCTCTAAAGATCATCTCTTTAACTTCACTGACTGTGCAAAATGTTAAATTGGTTTTTGCACAATTTGCAGAATTTGTATAAGAGATAGTTTATTATAGATATATGAAAATTACGGTTACATGTTTATTTTTTCACTTTGATATTACGGCCCTCTAAGAAAAAAATTATCAATCTTACAATGCCTTTTTGCCCCTTGCTTATACAGGGTGGGCCAATAGTGCGTGAACGGAAGATTGTGGGCTTACTAAAAAATATTTCAGAAATCTGTTACTTAATCCTTGCAGGGATGCTTGAGGGCTATAACGGAAAAATATTTTGACTTAAATTTTGACGTTTATACAGGGTGATTCATATCAAACTTACATTTTTTTGAATGGAACTCCCTGTATATTATTGCATATTTGAATTTCTTGGTCAATTCTAGTGTGACTTTATGTATCATACATGGAACTTTAAACAAACCGTTTAGGCGCAAATCACCATTTTTGGTATGAGTAGGTATCAGAAGAAAATTGAATATCGCAGCGATTATAAAACTTAGAAGGCCGTGACTTTGCGGTACGACTAAGCATGAAATACGTCACCTTAGGTCAGACGGCGAAATTTGAATTCTTCTTGTAACTGGAAAAATCAGTAGATTAATTAAGGAAGCTTCAATCACAGATAAGTTGATTTTTTCAAATGGGAATGCCTATTTTGGTTTATGAAATCAAATGCAAAATTTGATTACCTTTCTAACGATATCGCATTCTCGATATAAATCTTTCTTGGTTTTCATTTTATTTCAAATTTTCAGTCAAATCGGTGTTTTTCGATTTTCCTGGGTGCAAGCGAGCTAGCAGGCCATGAAAAATTAACAACCCAGAACCCGCGCCTCTGGTGGCTAAAAGCGGACGAGCCTTGTCGTCTCACCAAAGAGTATACTGCTGTTAGCGGCGTTTCTCTTTGGTTGCCGTTACCTTCGGGTACCAGATGGCGCACCGGCAGAACTTTCTGTCATTTACTAACACATGTTTCACATGTTTTGTTAACATGAAAGACCTGATGCTCTCTATTTCCGTCAATCGACCTATGGCGCACTGATGATCGCTAATAAGCGTGAAACAGCTGTCTGCGTACTGGTGGATTGACGGAGGTATAGAGCAATCCTCGTATATCGGCTTTCATATGCTGCTGCGTACAGAACTCGCGCCTCTGGCGGCTAAAAGCGGACGAGCCTTGTCGTCCCACCAAGAGCTTACTGCTATTAGCAGCGTTTCTCTTTGGTTGCCGTTACCTTCGGGTGCCAGATGGCGCACCGGGAGAACTTTCTGTCATTTACTAACACATGTTTCACATGTTTTGTTAACATGAAAGACATGATGCTCTCTATTTCCGTCAATCGACCTATGGCGCACTGATGATCGCAAATAAGCGTGAAACAGCTGTCTGCGTACTGGTGGATTGACGGAGGTATAGAGGAACCTATCGAGTAATGAAACTGTATTCTGTAAATTAATGTTTCACTAGTGAACTTGTTCTTTGGCTTAAAAATAATGAATCTGTTCATTAATTCAATGAAGTTTTTCATTGTGTTTAGTGTCAGGTTCTGTTCAGTGTATATAACAATAATTTTTGTACAGGTTTAGCGTACAAAATGCCATCCGATGTATAAATAAGTAGTTATCCACAATTTTTTCGATTTTTCTGTTGTGGATATTAAGAAAAAAACCAATTTTGGTGAATCAAAGGTAAGTGGGTAGATAACATGCCAAGTTAGGGTTATACCTTTCTAATGATACCATGGTAAGTAACTGATGATAAAATAATAAAAAAGAATAATGTCTCTGCTTCAAATAACCAGCATTTACTCTAAATACGTTTAGTAACAATATTGAAAGCAAGTCCGCGGTTCAGAGAATTACATAATTTCACGTACTAAGGCGCTTCCTTGAAGGACAAATTGCTGGAATTCTAATGTCATGATTACGAGTTCACTGTGTAATCGGAACAAAACTGTAGTTACCTACACCTATAATTATAAATGTTCTGTTTGCCAACTTTACGGCTTTTCTCGTTCATGGTCTCTTGATTCAGTAATTCGGAGTTTATGCTGTTCGTTGTATCATTCATGCATGCACTTCCTCTATTTGGTTGTTAATAAACAATAATTGATTTTTAAATAACTTTCAGGCAAAAATATGTACAGAACCGTTTAAAACAGATAGTCCGCACAACTTCATGGACAATGGTCAACTAACTTATTCGGCAAATGTTAGCAACAGAGGTACAATTTGGTTCTTTCATAAATCAAATACCTCTAGAAATTTCGAACCTACTCTGCGCGGGACTTAAGGGTCTAGGGTATAGCGCGCGAAATTGAGAATCCAAGAAAAGACGTATTCCCGTGTTAGCGAGGAGGTGTGACCGCCTGTTCCCTTTCTCCAGTGTGTGTGTGTGTCTAAGATGAGGGCAAATAAGTCCAAAATTCCAAAGGTAACGTCAAAAGGTCTAAAGATAAGGTCCAAAGGTCACCACAAAAATGAATTTCGCATTTCCAAGCTCCTGACATTACCTTTCAACTTACAGTAATGACTCGAAGAGCAAATTGAAGAAGAAAGCTTGCGCTTGTGCATCTACTTAGCCTTTTTTTGATATCGTGTTTGGTTGTTAAATTACAGGAATTTATAGAATGTATGATTTTGCATTGCGAGTTTTTTTGCACATTAAAAAACTTTTTTGAGAAAATCGAAAATAGTTGTCATTCACTAAGGCCTTATCTATCGCCTACTAAAATATTATATATGTAGTTTGAAAATAGAGTGAGTTATGCATGAAATTGTGAGTCCGTGTTTTACATGGCAAATACGTATGTATAAATGGGTGTATCCAGGCCCCTTAACTGTTACATATTGTAATCTGAACACCTTGTTTATTTTTAGCGGAGAAAATTTAATTGAACGGGGCTTCAACATGATGAAATATAAGCTTTTAGAAAATATGTTGAATATTAGCTAAACTAAAGATTTAAGTTGTATAATGAGTATATTTACAAAAAAAAGACGTAATTTATGTTGAATTTGAAAATGTATTAAGAATTAGTCAATTCAGTATAAAAAAAGTTTTTTCGTAATTCTCATTTAAAACACAGATTTTAGTGAAATTTATCACAACTAAGGCAGTGGGAATGAAAATCGGTTAGAAAATTAACAAGAGGCTATACAGGGTGTCCAGTTAGTGTGTAATTCTTCGATATCTCGCAAGACATACCTGATAGAAGAAAATGTCAAACAAGGGTGTTGCGGGGTGTTGCTTTTTCTTAAATTCTTCCAGTTTACATCATTGATCTCTATTGAACCCTCAAATATTTTTGAGATCGGTTGCGATGTTGCCAAGTTATAATTTATTTTCTATTAATTTCCGGATTTGCAAGGTCGCAAGTAATACGTCCAAATTGATATATTCGTTTAACTTTTCTCAATAATATTGACAACACTGATGTCAGCGTCTTTGAATTCTGTAAGTTTAAAAAACCCCAAGTATTGAGTTTCACCTCTATCTGTGGCAGTTTTGGAAATATTTAAGCTTTCCGGTACCGTTTACTGAAAACGCGGCGTTGCCGTATCTCAGTAATTAATAGAAACAAAATTTTGAAATTGTGAGACCATACTAAGTTCGACATGTGCAATTCACTGCAATAAAAATAAGTAGAGGATTCTGTTTAAAATAAATTAAAATCGGGGATATCCGTTTAAAAATTTAGAAATATAATTTATAACTTGGCAACGTTGCAAACGCGAAAAAAATATTACAAGGCGAGATAGGGTATTAGTAGATATTTCGATTTAAAATAAAACAAACAGTGTGTTACATTTAAAAAACAAAGTAAAATGGCCTTCAAATTGCCGTAATTTAAAATTCTGCCAGAAACACCCTGTAGACACAAATTGCTGGTTACATGATGATATCCACTTAATATTCAAGTAACTCGCTGTATAATATTATTGAGAAAAGTTAAAGGAATATATCAATTTGGACGTATTACTTGAGACCTTGCAAATCCGGAAATTAATAGAAAATAAATTATAACTCAGCAACGTCGCAACCGATCTCAAAAATATTTTAGGGTTGAATAGAGATCAATGATGGAAACTAGAAGAAATTAAGAAAATGTTATAGTTCTATATAAAAAAGTCAAGTTGATCACTATCCTACTTTCCCGCAACACCCTGTGTATTTCAAAATATCTTCAGAATATGCGCCTTAGATAACCAAATAACTTTTGTATTTGACATTTTCTTCTGTCATGGATACCTTGCGAAATATCGAAAAATTACACACTAACTGGACACCCTGTATAACATTTTGCGTTTCAGTTGGTTACTAGCAAACAGTCATGATTACCAACGCCTTCTCAGAGTATGAATTATTAGCTTGATTGGAATTTCATTACATCTGATGTACAGCTAAACCTCTATAAGTGGGGTTCAAAAAAATCCTGCGACTTAATAACACGATATAATGACACAATAATATAATACCTCTAACAAAATCAATCACATTGTATCTGGTTTTGTCACAAACACACTCGTGTGAGTAAACAGTCAGCGAAATATTATTTATTGTATGCAACGGCGTCGACAGATTGTCGATATTTGTTATGCAAGTTATGGCACAATAATTCCATTGATTGGAATTGTTCACTTAACTGACCTCGTATGCTATTGATTCCACATATCAATTTCTTTGAAGGAAATAGCTGCATAATTAGTTTTTTCCTATAAATACGCAACACATTTTTTTCAAGCTCTCATTGCAACACGCCCTGCTATTCATTTTCATCTGCAATCAATATGATATTAATACGTATGTAACACATACGTGTATTTCGACACTCATGAATAAATTGAAGAGTGTAACTTCTAAAGGGTCTCCTCCTCCTAGGTGCCGTCTCCGTTGAAGTTGGCGACCACTATGGCAAATTTTTCTCTGTGTTGAGCTTGATGGATTAGAGTATTCCCATCCAAGTTTGTCCACTCTCTTATGTTTCTTAGCCAGGACTTCTTCTTCCTTCCTATGCCTCTTTTTCCTACTATTTTTTCCTCAAGTATTAGTTGGAGCTGTTCATATTCCACGTGCGGAATTAGATGTCCCAGATAGGCTGTCTTCCTTATTTTCATGATTTTTGTTAACTGAGGGCGGGTACTTATTCTAGTTAGCACTTCCTCATTTGTTGTTCTAGAAGTCCAAGCTATACGGAGCATTCGTCTATACATCCACATTTCGAAGGCGTCCAATTTCCGCAGTTCTTCCTGCTTCACCGTCCATGTCTCACAGCCATATAAGAGCAGGGACGACACATAGCACTTGACTGTTCTTAATCTCACCTCAAGTGATAGACTTGGATTGCATAGCACATTTCTCATTTTTAAGAAACCTGACCTAGCTATTTCTATCCTTCTCTTAATTTCTTTAGCGTGGTTTAACTGATGGTTTATTTCTCTGCCCAGATATATGTAACTGTGCACACTTTGTAGATTGATGCCATTTATTACAATGTTCACATGTTGTTCTTGTGAGTCTCGATTAAAGACTAAGGTGTTGGTCTTTGATGCATTCGCCTCTAACCCCATTCTAGAGCTTTGCTCCGTTAAGATGTTCATCGGTGTCTCCAGTTGTTCTTCCGAATCTACCAAAGCTACGGTGTCGTCTGCGTCTAAGTGCCAGTTTTTCATTTTTCGAGTTTTTAATTTCAAACCAGTCTATGTGCCATCGCCAATTGTTCTGTAAACGCGCTAAATGCCACCGAATTTCTAACTGCCTCAAATTGTGTCTCATATATGGCTCGACGAGTAAGAGCCATAGCTTTTTTACTTTTAAATGGTCTAAGTACAATACATTAGTATTATCAATGGACTTACAAACAAGTTATTTCAATACTTACACTGACCCACAAAGAAACGTTTTATTATAGAGAGTCTTGCTATAATTTTAATATTTATGTCGCTGATAATAACACGGCAGCAATGTGTTTACGGAATGAGTCTCAAACAGGTAGAGGTGGAAACGAGACAGCCTCAGCTCTTCCAAAATTTTTTCTTTCTCAAAATGTTACTGTAAAGGAGAACTTGTTGTCTATGGACTGCAATGGGCAGAATAAAAATAAGATGGTTTTAATAGCTCTCATCTATCTTGTTCAAACTGGAAAATTTTCTCAAATTGATCAAAAATTTTTGGTTGTGGACACACGCACTAACCGTGTGATAGAGATTTCGCTCAAATTGAGAATCGCAAGACGGTGAAGAAGCTGTTCGTTCCAGAAAGTATTGAGGAAATTGTAAAAGAAAATTGCCATAAGAACCCTTATAAAGTTACTCATATGGAGGAAAATGATTTCCAAGATCTTCATCACTTTGCTGATTCCTACATAAACACCGCAAAGCTCAAGATCTCTCAAGCATCGTAGCTGCGAATTTCAAATAAAACCCCTTTTACTGTACACATTCGAAAAAATTTCAGTGATGTGTCTCCATGGGAAAGATGTAATGTTCTCAAAAAGGGAAAAACACTTGAAGGTTTCCGTTCAGATTTAATCCCACTACTGGAGTGTAAATCACGAATAAATGCGGCAAAATTGGCAAATCTGAAATCTATGTTGGACTATATTCCTTTAAAATTTTGTGCCTTTTATGAGGAAATAATCGCAAAACCTGAGACACCTTTTTGAAAAATTGTTCTCTCTTTAGTACTTACTATTTTTCTAATATAAAGTGCCTATGTACTATGACAGCTATGTTTGTACTTTAGTTCGTTTTTTTGCTGCAGATTTGGTACTTAGAATATGTAAACTGCTGATTTACTTTGATTTGGTTCATTTTTAATGCTATCCCACTTCGTATTTAAATTATTTCAAACTTTCATTTGTTTGGTACTTAGACGTAATCTCAGTAACCGCTGCATGGATTGTGATGAAATTAGGGCAGCGTTATGGGGTCGTAGTAGGTAATGTTCCTATAATTTTGAAAATCGTTATACGGGGGCCGGAGTCATTAGCAAAGAACGAAACTTTTCAAATATGCCTCAAACTTCGTTTTTAGGCGTCTTAGGGGTTCCTGATCATTTTCTACTTTTTCTTGGGTGGGGGTGAAATTGGGGTGGTTGGAGGGTGGAGGGTTGTAATACCGAAAAATTTGTTGTATTCGTAAAGGGCTGTCCTTTGATATGTGAATGAAAAACCTAGCGGCATGATACACTTTTTTACCAACCGAACGTTTCATGCTTATCATAGAAACCACGGGTCTTAGAATTTTTGATGTATACATACGAGTATTGTTTTAGATCGTTCGATATCGCGTAACGCGAAAATTGTTCAATTGATTTTAATGAAATTTTGACACAGTATTACTCCCGTGGTGAGGATGGAAAACGCGTATGTTTTGGAAAAAATCGAGTCAGTAGCGGCGCGGCAATAATAAAAAAACTAAGAATATAGAAACAGCTCAAATTTTGTTTTCAGGCGTTTTAGGGGTTTCTGATCATTTTCTACGTTTTTTTTTGGGTGAGGGTGAATTTGAGGTGGTTGGAGGGTGGCGGGTTGTAAAACTGAAAATTTGTTGTACTCATAATGTGTTATCCATTGATCTTTGAATGAAAACCCTAGCAGCATAATACACTTTTTACGTACATCCGAACGTTGCTTTGCTTATCATAAATACCAAGGGACTTAGAATTTGTGATGTATACATACGAGTACTGTTTTAGATCGTTCTATATTTCAATGGAAATTATTGAATTGATTTTAATAAAATTTTGACACAGAATTTATTACTGCGGCGAGAATGGAAAACTACTCTGTTTTTGAAAAACCGTGTCAGTGGCGGCGCAGAGATAATCAAAAAACCAGAAACCTCAAAATTAGCTCAAACCTCGTTTTTAGACGGGTTGGAGGCTCTTGATCGTTTCGCATCGTCCAGTTGAAGCATGCAGGAAAAAAACTGTGGCGTCCTAGTTCCAAAGGAGGAAGACGCAAAAAACAATTTGCGAGGGTTTTTTGTGTTGGATGTTGTTTTTGCGGGCGGATGGGCGATAATTTAGTTGCAAGGGGATTTTAGACTATAGCTTCATGCAATGGGAAATAATAAAATGGTATCAGCATTATGTGTGGGAAGTACTGAGTCAATCAACTTGACTCCATTTTTTAGATAATGATCTCTTTCACTATACAGCACAGCATTGACTGTTGGCACATGTCGATATACTGGAAGTGCAACCCATGTATGAATATTTAGAGAGCGGTTTCGCGAATGCATATATTTGTAAAATTAACAATTTATTTAAATTTTGGTCAGTGAAAATTGTGATTGATAAATAACAGGTTTATTTATTATACTGGACAGTTTTATCGAATTGGTTTATTATGCGTTATTAATGGGGCGCACATTGTTTTTGCTAAAAACTGATGAAAGCGTGCGTGAATGCTGCGTATGTGGCTTTTGAATAATGCATCCAAAGCAACATTCGTATTTCGGAAAGTGGTGCAATAAAAGCCAATATGAGTGCAGATTGCTTTTGCTTTTCGCATAACCATATGTGGTCTGTTTTGAGTAAGGCATTGACTATAGGGAGTACGACATTTCTTGGCTGTGAAATCACATTTGGCTGTATACAAATCTGTTTCACTCGAACTAGGATCCCACATCTGAAAGTTTTCTCGTTTCGCAGCAATACGGCCTTTCAGAAACAAGACACAACTTCCGCTGTATTTCTTGACCTATCAGCCACATTTGTCACCGTGTGGAGACAAGGAGTGATATAAAGGCTAAGCAACCTAACAAAGAAATGAATCGCATATTCGCTTACTAACATAAAAATTCAAGTTTTAACCAATCTTTTGCTATTCATGATTTACAGGGCTGCCCGCATTTCCTTGACACGTGATATTCATGAAACAAAAAAAGTTCAAACGGAAACCGAGTTGAATTTTTAAAAGTACTACAGGGTCTATCATACTATCCTTTCAAAACATGTTTTTTGTACCTCAACCCTTAAAACTCACCTCTAACTTTTTTTCAGATAGCATCTAATAGTTTTTACTACACAAATTAATGCCTTATATTATTTAAAATCATGTAGTACTTTTGATTTTATACAAAAAGTCGGAAGCATAAAATAAATAAAACAAGGGCTTGCTTCAGGCGTAATATTTTCGTAAAACAGATAAAAAAGAAAACTAATGTGGGCCTTTCAAGGGTACTGAATGACCTATCATACCACGCTTTTAAAACTTTTATTTTACTTTAACCCCTAAAACTCACTCACCTTTTTTCCAAATAGCACTCCACAGCTTTTCCTACATTAACGAGGTCACTGTTTTATTCAAAATCTTGTAGTACTTTTCAATTCATACACAAACCAATTTTTTTCGTAGTCATTAACATAAAAAAAATAGTGTAAGAATTTGTTCGAGGCGTAATATTTTCGTAATAAAAAAGAAGAAAAAATAAAAAAGCATTTTCTTTCTAAAGCATGCATTATAGGTCATTCAGCACCTTTAAAAGCGCACTTAGTTTTATTTTTATCAGTTGCTTCAAGCAAATTTTTAATTTATTTATGTCATGCTTATGATTTACGAAAATATAGGTTTGCGTATAAAATCAAGGTAATAAATAAAATAAGGACATAATTTGCGTAGAAAAAACTATTTGGTGCTATTTGAAAAACAATAGTTGAGGGTTAGCTTTAAGGGTTGAAATAAAAAATTTTTTTTAAAAAAGCATAGTATGATAGAGCCTATAGTACTTACAAAAATTCCACTCAATATTCACTTGACATTCAAGTAACTCGGTGTATACTATTATTGAGAAAAATTAAAGGAATATAATGAATTTGGACGTATCACTTGCGACCTTGCAAATCCAGAAATTAATAGAAAATAAATTATAACTAGGCAACGTCGCAACCGACCCCAAAAATATGTCACAGTTAAGTAGAGATCAATAATGACACCCAGAAGAATTTAAAAAAGTTATAGTTCCATATAAAAAAATCAAATTGGTCACTATGCTGCTTTTCTGAAACACCCTTTATATTTCAAAATATATTCAGGATATTCATCTTAAGCAACCAAATAACTCTTGTATTGGACATTTTCTTTTACCAGGTATATCTTAAGAGATATCGAAGAATTACGGTCTAAATAATTATACCGCTAAATCGGTTGCAGCGGATATTCTAATAACTAATTTAGAAGTGGTCTTACTTTCGTAAGTAGTAAGGTTTCCTCCAAATGCAGACAACACTAATTTTTTTATACCACCAACTTAACGCTGATCCTACAATCCGGAATAATTTCTCCGGAAGAGGCGGGGAGCTGAAAAGGAACCGACGATGGGCGTGATAAATAAACAGGTGCGCGCTACATTAGACAGAAATGGAAACAGTCATGTTAGCGCGTCGCCCGAAATTTGTAAAATTGAAGAGGAAGGCGATTTGCAGATTTTTTTTATCCCAATTCCTGACGCTTCATTTTCCAATATTTTCACATAAAATTTTCACGTGATGTTTAGAAGAAAATTGCCCAGAGCGATATCGATGCACCTTTTAATTTTTGCTTCTGGGCTTTTCTTAAAAAAATTACAAAGTTGACGAAGAAAATAGGCAACCTCAAGCGATCATATTTCATTTTCCATCAATTTTTTTCAAAAAGTGCTTCGATAGCCCCCTGGGTAATTTCCTTTTAAACTTGTAAACATGTAAAAATTTCTGCAAAAATATTGAAAACTAGAGCGTCAGGAATTGGGATGAAATCACTCGAAAATGACCGTTTACGCTCTCCGTAGGAGCCGCCTTAAAAACAATCGAAAATAAAGAGCTAAACAGCCGCACTCATAATTGATCCTCTGAATATCTGCCAGTGACACGAGTGACACAAAGCCCTTTTGATGCGAACACTTCAATTATGAGGATGGGATGTGGAAATGGAAACAGCAGTGATTTTCGATCTCCAATGATTTAAATCTCTCCGCGCGAGGAGTCAAGAATACCGGCCCACATTATGCGAATCTCAGAGTAACAACTGAACATGGAGGTAGTAAACAACTAATTCTAATGGGCCAACATCTTCTCTTACGTTGTCATATCGACCACCAGATACGGCAATCATAATTGTTTACTATCGTCTTAATTGTATAGTATCCAGAAATATTCCATACTACGTTAAAAAAGACGGTATTTTGACGGTTCAGGAATGATTACAGCAAAATCAATAGATATGTTGACCTCTACTGCGTTACTGCATGTTTCTTCATCATTAACGCAAATTCTGTCTTACATAAATTTTGAGGAGTTGGCAATGCCTGCGATTTGTTTACGGTAACCTCCGACTGTCAAACGTTTGTTTTGTTCGTGCTTGGTCAGTAAAATCGAATCGCTATTTGTTGGTAACTGTAGTGAAGCTTTACGGACTTGCTGTGCTATATTCGAGTGTAGTTTAACAGCTTTTCGAGATGGGACAGTGCAGAGCAGTGTTTGTAACATGGGTTGCATTGGAAGAATTTTCAGGTTAGTTGGCAATGTTTGGGTTTGACGTGTCAAAAGATGATGGCTTTGAGTACGCCATGCTGAAGTGGTTTGTTTACTACCTCTATGTTCAGTTGTTACTCTGAGATGCGAGCAAAATAATTCTCCGCTGTGAGGCCTTGATGGGTTCCTCCAACCGTCAAGCTGCCGCATTTGGAGCTTAAAAATGCTAGTACATCCAGAAAGGTCACTGGTGTGCAATTGTCGCCTGAAGGAACAATTGGATGTCATTTCTTTTGGCGATGAGGGAGGTTATGATAACGCAGTTTATTTGTATCTCATTTGAGAAATACTAATTTTGACCGAAGGTGGTTTCAGCAGGATGGTGCAACATACTGTACTGTCATACCGTTCCTGAAACATTTTGTATTTTCGGTTTGAGCAGAATTATCTACCTCGCTCTTACGATTTAGCATCTTGGATATAGAGCTATTTGAAATCACATACGGAGACTGTCATTAACACACAGATCCTAAAATGCCTGGACAATAATAACATCATAAATGATCGCCAGTGTGGCCTCCGTAAGCACAGGTCTACGAGTGACCTTCTGGCCTCACTTGCGGAACAGAGCAATTGAAAACCATGGCGAATCCCGTGTTGTTGCACTTGACATATCGAAAGCCTTCGACAGAGTGTGGCATGAAGGACTTCTAGTCAAGCTTGCTGCTTATGGACTACCACCTGGCCTGCGCCAGTGGCTGAATAGCTTTTTGAACGACCGATCTCTGTTGTAGTTGAAGGCTGTTCATCAGACATATTTTCAATAAACGCTGGTGTTCCTTAGGGATCTGTCTTATCCCCTACACTGTTTCTGCTGCACATCAACGAGCTGCTGGAAATAACATCCAATCCAATGTACAGTTTCGCAGACGACAGTACATTAATATCGTGCATGGAACCAGGCAAGCCACTATCATCCCAGGAGACGGTACGTCAGCAACAGCAGCATGCCTCACAGATCAACGCAGATATCAAAACAATTGTCGAGTGGGGATTAGCAAATAAAGTACAGTTCAACGTACAAAAAACTCAGGCAACAGCACTTACAAAGAGGTCTCAGAATGGCTTACCAACCGTGGGAATGGAGGGCCCATAGTCGAATTACCTTCCGTCAAGCTTTTGGTGATCAGCATCAACAACAACATGTATTGTCCTGGTACGACCACGTCGTCAGTATTGCTAAAACGGCATCCCAGAAGCTTGGAGTTTTGTTCCGCTGTAGGAAGCTGTACACAACAGAGCAACTACTGCTGCTCTACAAGGCACAGCTCCGACCATCGCTGGAGTATTGCTCCCATGTGTGGGGATGCGCTCCGAAGCACTCTCTAAAGCTTCTAGACACCATCCAGAAGAGAGCAGTTAGGCTAATCGATACGTCTAACCTCACAAAGGACCTCCATAGCCTGGAACATCGAAGAAGGGTGGCTGCCCTGTCTCTGTTCTACAGATTCTATCACGGAAGATGTTCGAGCTCTCCCAGGTAATAACAGCAAAGGCCGTCCGAACGAGGAACACCAGAGGGGCTCTGCGAGCTCATCCTTACCAGGTCGAGGTCCCTACTCCACGAACCAGTCTCTTCCAGCATTCCTTCTATTGGAAAACTTCGACGAGCTGCCGGGGAATTTGTTTCCCACCGGCTACAACCCGCAGCATTTCAAATCTAACGTGAACCGACACTTATCCTCTCGCAGCGCTTCTACAGCGACATAGGCTTTTAGCCTTTGCGAAAAAAAAAACACGTTAGTATGGCAACTACCAAAATACCGAACACCGCAATTAGATGCGGTGTCAGTGAAATTCATCCATAAACCATATTTTATTGAAACTTATAGTCTGCTTTTATTGAAACACCCTTTATGTATCCGTACGATCCGCATACATTGCCTGTTCGGAAAGTATTGCATTTCAATCTGTTTACCGCGATACGATTGCATCTAGAAGCTTGAACCTGAATAACCTTGATGTCGCATAAGTACCCATAACAATTTCGCAAGAAGCCGTGAAGGCATTTGCATAACAACGTCTAACATTTCCGTGGTCTTTTGATACACATGCAGTTACACGCATAACGAGACTTTTATCAACGTCTATTCATAGGTCTGTATCTGACGCAAATATCTGTTTATTCGTTTTGTACCGTTCAGTGGGGTGCTATAAATAATGCTATAATTAATCCATAATATGATTTTCAACTTCTTTGGAGCAATGAAAATTTAGATCTTTTTGTAAAGTGCGCATGTTATTAATTGATCGTTTAATATAACTGTGAGAAACGACCTTGAACGGAAGGAAAATACAAACATCAAAACAAGCTTTTAATCGTTGTCCTGTAAAACTGCTTTTCTTTTCGTCTGTAGACATTGTGTAACTGAAAATTTTAATTAGTAAATCTCGTAGTCACGTTAGGTGAATGTGGGAAAATTGACGGGTCTAGGAGGCGGATTACTATCTGCTCTGACAGTCAGGCACCCATCAAAGCACTGAGTGTTTGGAAAATAACGTCGGGACTGGTCCTGGAGTGCAGGAGGGCTCTCGATGACATCTCAGCTAAACACAAGGTGTCACTGGTGTGGGTGTCTGGGCACGCTGGGGTAAAGGGTAACGAAATGGCGGATCATCATCATCCGGCAACAGTTTTGTGGGCCCGGAACCAGCCTTAGGACTATCTGCAAACTTGATTAGGAAAAAAACTGGAGAGTGGATCCAGAATCAACACTCTCTGAGATGGAACAACATCTCTGGTCATCTCCGTCAAGCTCGTGAACTACTAGCAGGGCCTGCAGAGAGAATAGGACGATTTTGTCTCTCTCTGGATAGGAGTAACTTGAGATTGCTAGTAGGCCTACTAACGGGTCACAACACCTTCAGGCGTCACTTGTTCGTGATGAGGGTGGTCAACGACCCAACGTGCATGTGATGTGGTGAAGAGGAAGAATCCTTGGAACCTTGGAACCAATAGAGATAAAACGGATATGACCTAAGAATGTACTTGCCTTTCTAAAAGGGCAGGTCTTAGGAACTAGCGCGGATAGAGGCGCAAAAGGGCCCATCGTGTGGCCTATGCACCAGCCACATTCCGTGCTGGGTAGCCTCTGGTCCTTATTCACTCACAGGTGAATGTGGGGCTGCATAATAGTTTAAGATCTGATATGTGAAGAGAAATAATAAATTTTTTCCATTTCAAGCTTGACAGTAAGAATTTTGATCAATTTTAAAGAAAACGAGTGTAGCGGGTTTTGCGTCTTCAAAATGTTTTAAAACATTTACTTTTTCTATCAATATATGTTATTTGGGTTGTACTTAAGCTTTCTACGTTTATTTGGATAACTCAGATACAACGTCCAAGTTTTCTGGTCAGTGGTCATTTAGCATACCATGTAATGTGCTCAAAGTCATATATCTCGTAAAATGTTAATATTTGCTTGTGCATTTGGTGTAACCCAGGGTGCACATATTGTTTTACTAAAGGTTTACAGTTACAAAAAAAAAATAAAAACAGAAACATTTATAAAAACAAATCTTTGTATGTTCAGATTAAGTAATGTCAAAAAGTAATCACAAGGAGAAAGTTAAAGGAGAGATAACTAGCTTCTAAAAATGAAAATTGCAAGATTCTCAAATTTACAAGATTTAAGTTTGATATTTTTGTGACAAAGAAACAGCTGATAATTATATATAAACAAGTTTTATATAGCCAAATGAATAGATAAAGCGAAATATAAAAATCGGACGGTTTGACATTTTTGTTTTACAGCTGAACCAAAACCAAACGCTACACCTATTTTAAAGTATACCCAGAATTTCCTTGACACGTGATATTTTCGTAACGAAAAACGGTTCAGGCAAGAACTGAGTGGTACCTTTGAAGGTACTATAGGGTCTATCATACCATGCATTCAAAACATTTTTTTTTGTGCTTCAATCTCTAAAACTCACCCCAACTTTTTTTTTCAAATAGCACCCCATAGGTTTTCCTACATAAATGATATCCCCATTTTATTTAAAATCTTGTGGTACCCTTAATTTTATATGCAAATTTATTTTTTCCATAAAATCATAAGCATAAGACAAATGAAATTATAATTTGACGCCTGATATTTTTTAACAAAAACGGATAAAAAAGAAAAGTAAGTGGGTTTTTCAAGGGTAGTGAATGACCTATCATTCCTTCCTTATGAATCATTTTTTTCTTACTTAAACCCCTGGAATCCACCCCTAGCTTTCAAATTTCAATCCACAATTTTGTCTGGAAAAATGAATTCTTTACTTGAATTTAATTATCGTAGTGCCTTACTTTTTATGCTACTGCAATTTATCGTTAATTTTGGGGCCCCTGTGTGGGGCGCACCCTGCACACGGGGTTGGTGCGGCCCGATATAGTCATAAAACTTTTTCACGTTTTTGCACTTAGTTTTGTTGTCACATTTTTTTTCTTAGTTGATTCATGATAATAAAAAAAAATTCCACACATGTGTTTTAATTAATTTATGCTTACGATTTTATGGATTAAACGAAAAAAATTAACGATAAATTGCAGCAGGGCCATAAAAAGTAAGGCTGCTTGCACGCAGGAAAATTGAAAAACACCGATATGACTAAAAATTTGGAATAAAGTGAAAACCAAAAAAGATTGATATCGAGAATGCTATGTCGTTAAAAAGGTAATCAAATTTTACATTTGATTCTTTAAACCAAAATAGGCATTCCTATTTGAAAAAGTCTAGTTATCTGTGATTGAAGTTTTCTTAATTAGTCTACTGATTTCTCCAAGTACAAAAAGGATTCAAATTTAGCCGTCTGACATAAGGTGACGCATTTCATGCTTAGTCGTACCGCAAAGTCACGGCCTTCTAAGTTTTATAATCGCTGCGATATTCAATTTTTTTCTGATACCTACTAATACCAAAAAGACGCCTAAACAGTTCGTTTAAAGTTCCATATGTACATAAAGTCACACTAGAATTGACCAAGGAATCCAAATATGCAATAACATATAGGGGGTTCTATTCAAAAAAATGTAAGTTTGATATGAATCACCCTGTATAAACGTCAAAATTTAAGTGAAAATATTTTTGCGTCATAGCCCTCAAGGGTCCCTACCACGATCAATTGATGGATTTTTTAAATATGTTTTATTAAGCCCACAATCTTCCGTCCACGCACTATTGGCCCACCCTGTATATGCACTTTTTTATATTTTGGGGTACAGATCGAGCACGTATTTTGAGACACCATGCTGCTTTGCAGACAAACGATGCAGACATTCGGCTTAGAAAAAAAAAATGATCACTGAAAATATCGTAAGAATGAACAATCCGTGCGCGTCACCACACATCCACTGGTACCACTATGAATCGCGATCCGCGGACAACCACTTCTTCGCGGTACCGCTTGGCAACTTACCAAGAATTTCATGGCGCGCTGTGATAGACAACCTCCTAGCAACTAGGACTGTTGAGTGCGACTGTAGTTAGGGCCATGTCCCGCTCCAGTTTTATAATGCCCCCCAATGTCGATGTCTTGCCTCCACGTTATCACGAAGAGGAAGGTTCCTTTCACAATTCGGCCATCCGGGCAGTACGGTGTTTTACGAATATTACGAATGACATAGAAATTCTTGAGATAGTTGGTCGGAGAGGGGAGGGGTATTAGAACTTCTGGAGAAATCACAGCTGTTCCATTTTTTATGTAGACGCCATGTTACCATACAAAGGTATGAAGAATCGTCCCCGCTCCTCGGATTAGTGGAGGCTAGAAGCAAAACGTGGGTACAGAGTTTTTTTAATATTCCTGTTTGGACAGCTCTCAGCGGCTTTGAACTTTTCCAAGTTCATCCAAAAAACCTAAAATCGTTATCTGGCTTCCTACCAGGATAAAAACTCTTGTCGTGTATGTTTTGAGGATGCTCATTACAAATCCAGCCGTTGTTTTGAGGTTCACCGTCAGGTAAAAAAAAAATCAAAAATTTTCAGGCCCTCGGATTTTCAAGTTCACCCAAAAAATCTAAAATCGTTATCTGGCCTCCTATCAGGACGAAAACTCTTGTCATGTATATTTTGAGGGTGCTAATTACAAATCCAGTTTGAGGTTCACCGTCAGGTAAAAAAAATCAAAAATTTTGAGACCCTCAGGTTTTCAAGTTCACCCATAAAATCTAAAATCATTATCTGGCTTCCTATCAGGACGAAAACTCTTGTCGTGTATATTTTGAGGGTGCTAATTACAAATCCAGCCGTCGTTTTGAGGTTCACCGTCAGGTAAAAAAAAATCAAAAATTTTGAGACCCCTCAGGGTTTCAAGTTCACCCAAAAAATCTAAAATCGTTATCTGGCTTCCTATCAGGACGAAAACTCGTATCGTGTATATTTTGAGGGTGCTAATTACAAACCCAACCGTTGTTTTGAGGTTCACTGTCAGGTAAAAAAAATCAAAAATTTTGAGACCCTCAGATTTTCAAGTTCACCCAAAAAAATCTAAAATCGTTATCCGGCTTCCTATCAGGACGAAAACTATTGTCATGTATATTTTGAGGGTGCTAATTACAAATCCAGCCGTCGTTTTGAGGTTCACCGTCAGGTAAAAAAAAATCAAAAATTTTGAGACCCTCAGGTTTTCAAGTTCACCCAAAAAATCTAAAATCGTTATCTGGCTTCCTATCAGGACGAAAACTCGTATCGTGTATATTTTGAGGGTGCTAACTACAAACCCAACCGTTGTTTTGAGGTTCACCGTCAGGTAAAAAAAATAAAAAATTTTGAGACCCTCAGATTTTCAAGTTCACCCAAAAAATCTGAAATCGTTATCGGGCTTCCTGTCAGGACGAAAACTCGTATCGTGTATATTTTGAGGATGCTTATTACAAATCTAACCGTTGTTTCGAGGTTCACCGTCAGGTAAAAAAAAATCAAAAATTTTGAGACCCTCAGATTTTCAAGTTCACCCAAAAAATCTAAAATCGTTATCTGGCTTCCTATCAGGACGAAAACTCGTATCGTGTATATTTTGAGGATGCTTATCACAAATTCAGCCGTTGTTTTGGGGTTCAGCTTGAGGTTAAGAAAATCGAAAATTTTGAGACCCTCAGATTTTTAAGTTCACCCAAAGAATCTAAAATCGTTATCTGGCCTCCTATCGGGACGAAAACTCTTGTCGCGTATATTTGGAGGGTGCTAATTACAAATCCAGCCGTCGTTTTGAGGTTCACCGTCAGGTAAAAAAAAATCAAAAATTTTGAGACCCTCAGATTTTCAGGTTCACCCAAAAAATCTAAAATCGTTATCTGGCTTCCTATCAGGACGAAAACTCGTATCGTGTATATTTTGAGGATGCTTATTACAAATCCAGCCGTTGTTTTGGGGTTCAGCTTGAGGTTAAGAAAATCGAAAATTTTGAGACCCTCAGATTTTTAAGTTCACCCAAAGAATCTAAAATCGTTATCTGGCCTCCTATCAGGACGAAAACTCTTGTCGTGTATATTTTGAGGGTGCTAATTACAAACCCAACCGTTGTTTTGAGGTTCACCGTCAGGTAAAAAAAATCAAAAATTTTGAGGCCCTCAGATTTTCAAGTTCACCCAAAAAATCTAAAATCGTTATCCGGCTTCCTATCAGGACGAAAACTCTTGTCCTGTATACTTTGATGGTGCTAATTACAAATCCAGCCTTCGTTTTGAGGTTCACCGTCAGGTAAAAAAAAAATCGAAGATTTTGGGACACTCAGGTTTTCAAGTTCACCCAAAAAATCTAAAATCGTTATCTGGCTTCCTATCAGGACGAAAACTCGTATCGTGTATATTTTGAGGGTGCTAATTACAAACCCAACCGTTGTTTTGAGGTTCACCGTCAGGTAAAAAAAAAATCAAAAATTTTGAGACCCTCAGATTTTCAAGTTCACCCAAAAAATCTAAAATCGTTATCTGGCTTCCTATCAGGACGAAAACTCGTATCGTGTATATTTTGAGGGTGCTAATTACAAACCCAACCGTTGTTTTGAGGTTCACCGTCAGGTAAAAAAAAATCAAAAATTTTGAGACCCTCAGATTTTCAAGTTCACCCAAAAAATCTAAAATCGTTATCGGGCTTCCTATCAGGACGAAAACTCGTATCGTGTATATTTTGAGGATGCTTATTACAAATCCAGCCGTTGTTTTGGGGTTCAGCTTGAGGTTAAAAAAATCGAAAATTTTGAGGCCCTCAGATTTTCAAGTTCACCCAAAGAACCTAAAATCGTTATCTGGCCTCCTATCAGGACGAAAACTCTTGTCGTGTATATTTTGAGGATGCTAATTACAAATCCAGCCGTTGTTTTGAGGTTCACCGTCAGAAGAATTGCATCCTTTCCAAGTAGCCGAGGATGATTGCTTATAATTTTGGTGATGTTCAGCACATGTGTAAGATTTCCTACGCGTCTATGAATTTAAGCTGTAGGAACATGATTTTATCTAAAAAGGAAATCTAAGTTGACTACGGCGTGACTTTATTAGCTATAAGAGGAAAAATATATATTTTATTTCATTTGCCTCGTGGCGTAGACTTCAGTGCATAAATTAATTTTCAACAATAGGGCGCCTCAGAATTTGCTTGAGTCATTAATGCCTAAACACTCAACACCTATGCAAACTGTTAGCTGTATATAGCGGGAGCTTTCTGAGTTGGAGCTTTTCTTCACAGGGAGTATAGTACTCGCCAAAAGGTAATATATAATCGAAATGTTTAGAGATATCAAGATATTGACCAATAATGAATCTAGTTCCGTCCCTGCGTGACTACATCAAAACAGTCACAAAAAACGCAAGTACTTACGAGCCATACCTAGCAGCGAGGTTTCTCGAGTTGTTGACGTGCTACACCATACTTTGAAATCTTTGTTGTTCTCACCATGTTACAGGTTTAAACATCGCAATCAAAAATAGGAAAGTATCTCACCTTTTTAACTGCAATTTATTGCAAATTTGTTACTTACAACGGGTCTATTTACATTTCGCTTATAGATAAACCTTAGAATTAACCGCTCATCTGTTAAACAGACTTTCAGGTACCTATTTTGAACCTGCTAGTTGATTTAGATCTAGGGTTCAGAGATCTCTCTTAGCACCACGGTAACTAAATCTTGAGGCTGAAATGAAATATATATTACTTCATTTCATGCAAGAAAATACAACAGTCGTACTTACCAATCCTTGTCAACGTTGCTTAGGTCCTCCTGACTGTCCCAGCATCGAGAGTTCGATTGTTTTGTTTTGGGTTTCTTAACCTCAGTTTTCATCCGCTGTTCTGTCAGGTACGCCGCCATCAAATTTCATCTCGAACCAGCTCTTCATGAACCGGTGACTTTCATTTTTCTAGAACACGGTGACTTGCAGGGTTCCTTCCCCCGGATAGCTGCTAGTTTTGTTTCTTTGCGGTTGCTACGCTTGAAGGAAATACGTCGTTGTGACGGATTTTTACCGGAAGAAGAGGCCACCAAATTCATGAGTTCGCGACTCACTCATATTGATGATTTTGAGTTTGTTAATAGCATCAGAAATCAGATACCGTCTGTGGTATAATCACTTTAGGTCGCCCTCGATCATAGGTATGTTGGCTTGCTCCTCCATCTTGGGAACCCTTGCTCATTTTGTGTTCCTCTTATTTCAGGCCTTTTTAGGACCACCTTTTAGCGTCACCTTTTAATTGCATCTCACCTTAAACTTCGTCTACGTTAAGGGTTGGGTCTATCTACCCTATCCTAAATTTCACTTAGAGCTAAGGTTTAGCCATTTTTGGTACCTACCAATTTCGTCAACACTCTGCTGTTTGAACCTGTTTGGGATATTCTGAGACCGCTGAGTTGCTTCTGAAAAGGAAGGTCCCGACTTTGAAAACACCCTCTATATTTTTATTAACTTTCTAGCAGCGAGTAGGTTCTGGAGTACCTAAGCATAAAATGATGAGGTTCTTAGAAGTCTTTATAATAGCATTCCCTTTACCTTTTTCTCTAACATCAATGAACTACTGTTACGTTTTCAACGCCGGTATGGAGTTCGACATGAAATAAAAAAAAGGAAGACTTTCTGGTGCTAACCGAACCGTCGCGCCGTGTGGTTCTTATATAATAATTTTGGCAATCCGCGCAAATTTTTTGTTTTGCTAATTGATAGTTATTCCCACGAAACTGTGTGTAACCCGAGCAGCGTTGAGTTACCTATAGTAAAAATTACGTTGCAGACACAATTTGTCTTATTTGGTTTTCTAGCGGGTGATAATGCCTAACTCAATGAAACATATACCTCATTTACTTTGGTCTGGCGGTTTTACTGAGTGTCGTCATTGTTGTTTTATACTTATTATTTTTCACATATCTGTATGGTAGTGGTACCATCCTTTAAATGCCTGTAGCTCTTGAATTAATCACTTTAAACCCCAAGTGTGCTAGTTTTTTGGAATTGTTTTATCGGGTGGAACACAAAAAGTCACAAATATAGGGCGCCGTATTAAAAATTTTGAATCAAACGTCGCGTGATCAAAAACAAATACCTCATTGGGTGACACAGTAATAAGAAAAGATACTATATTTGCTCTTATTTAAACCCCCAAAAGAAGAAGAATCCTAAAAATATCTTGAACGCAGCGAAAAACTAATACAGAAGTTCTTAGACTAATGGGTAAAAGTTGTGAAATTGTTAAAAATATAAAAATTAAAAAACTGCTGTATTTAGGACATATAAGGAGGGGAAAACGATATCGTTTGTTACAAATCATAATGCAGGGTAAAATAAAAGGAAAAAGGAGCGTCGGCAGAAGGAGAATATCATGGCTGCGAAATTTAAGGGAGTGGTATCAATGCAGTTCCATACAACTATTTCGAGCAGCGGCAAATAAAGAAAAAATAGCATTGATGATTTTCAACCTCCGATAGGAGACAGCACTTAAATAAGAAACCCCCAAAATTATGATTCGCTACTACTGCCTAGTTTTGATATATTGCTTGTCTTAATCATCGTGGAACACCCTGTATAAAACTTAAAAGCCACATTCGGTAGGTCTAAGAACGCACGATATCAGCAAAGCCAATTTCTTCAGCGCAATGTAACGTATATTATGAACACAACAAATTTTTGAGTTTTCAAACACCCCTCCATCCCAATTTTACCCTCTCCGAAGAACAACTGGTAAAAGATCAAAACATCCCGAGACGCTTAAAAACCAAGTTTGGAGGGATTTTGATAATTTTTCTATTATTACCAACTTTTCCCCGCCACCTATCTGCCGATTTTCAAAATTATAGCAGCATTACCTACTACAACCTCACAGCATATTCACTTCCCAAATTATCACAATTACAATCCATGCAGCGGTTACTGAGTTTACGGGGCTAGAAGAACGCCATCAGACAGACAAATCGATAGACAGGCAGACCGAGGGAAATGAACAACGTGAACTTTGTTATATAGAGATATCATAAAACACCCTAAAAGCGTATTATCTCAAAATCGAAAATTTGCTATCACAACACTCCCCTCTTTTATACCCTATCGGTTAGGGGAGTAAAATGTGGAAAACGATCACGAACCTTCAAATCGTCTGTTAACGATGTTTGAGCTGTTTCCTTTAATTTTTAGTTTTTTAATAAATTATTGCTGCGCCGCCACTGACACTATTTCTGAAAGCCATACACGCGTTTCCATCCACGCCACTGTAGAGATACTGTGTCAAAATTTCATCAAAATCAATTCAATAAATTCCAGGTTACGAAATACAAAACGATTTAAACGAATACTCTTATCAGAAAACTGCTGGTCCTCTTCTGTAAGCAAAAGTAGCAAAAGTAATGTCCAGATGAGCCTAAAAAATTGTATTATGCCACTGGGTCTTTCTTTCACAGATCAATATGCAGCCTATTATAAATAAAACAAATTTTTCAGTTTGATAACCCCCTACCCCCAACCCAATTTCACAACCGCCCAAAGAAAGTAGGAAATGATCAGGAACCTCTGAAACGTCAGAGAACAAATACCAAATATTCCAAAATACAGCACGATACACAATGATATTCAATATAATGCAGCAAACTATGAATCCTCAAACACTGCAATATATTTTTAAACAGCGTTACGAGTATGAAAAACGAACAGTTCAATTCCAGTAACTGACGGCAGTAATTTGTTGTTTCCGAATCTTAATGGACACCTGTCTACAAGACTAACCAAAAACACTTACGATTTATGTCACTGTCGCATGCTCTATATAACAAAGATTTATATTTGGTAAGTGTTTCTAAATATTATACTTTTTACAAGAGATTCCAGAACTATTTTTAGCTTCTATGAGATGATACGCGATGTTTTAGTACAATAAAAGTGAAATATAGAGGAGTCAAATATGATATATCACTCCAACTCCCCATAAATGGAGATTAGTATTTTTACAGAAAATTAAGTCCTCAGTAACTGTTTCATATAAATACTGTCTTGTGACGGACAACTGTCTAAGCGACAGAGGGATAAACATTTGGTTTCGGTACACCACTTGACCCCAAACTAAACTAGGTTCATCATCATAGTCACAATGTCTTAACAGACATGTTGTGAACTCGTAAAGTGTACCCGCCAGCGTACCAACCAATCATCGATTCTAGAATCGCAAAATGGGCGGGGCATGATGAAAACAGTTCTGTTACGGTGATAGAACCGTAGTTTGGAACAGCCTTTATGGCATTTGGAGAATTATCATGACTCAAATCTCGAGGCGGCTCCTACGGAGAGCATAAACGATCATTTTCGAGTGGTTTCATCACAATTCCTGACGCTATAGTTTCCAACATTTTTGCATGAAATTTTTACATGAAGTTTAGAAGGAAATTACACAGGGGGCTATCGAAGTATTTTTTGAAAAAAATTGATTGAACATGAAGTATGATCGCTTGAAGTTGCCTATTTTCTTCGTCAACTTTGTAATTTTTTTTTAAGAAAAGCCCAGACGCAAAAATGAAAACGTGCTTCGATATCACTCTGGGCAATTTAATTCTAAACATCATGTGAAAATTTCATGTAAAAATATTGGAGAATGAAGCGTCAGGAATTGGGATAAAAAACATCTGCAAATCGACTTCCTCTTCAATTTTACAAATTTCGGGCGACGCGCTAACATGACTGTTTCCATTTCTTTCTAATCTAGCGCGCATCTGTTCATTTATCACGCCCATCGTCGGTTCCTTTTCAGCTCCCCCCATCTTCCGGAGAAACTATTCCGGATTGTAGGAGATTGTAGAACTTATTCAGTGATACTGCAAGCGATGCTTGTTCTCACTCTTCAGCTTTAATGAATCATTTTAACTGATTCGGCATTAATAAATATGACGGCTTCCACTTTGATTGAAGGTACAGACCTACTGATCTGTTTTAAAGAAAATGTGTTCTCACGTGCATTATTTGTTCAGTACCAATCAGTCAAACTGATTCAGTGAAATTGAATAGTGAGAACTCACCTTTACCTTTATAAAGACAGTCAACGTCAGCCAGCCCATTCATCAGTCTCAAATTGACAACAGCTAACAATCCATTTGATAGATAATCACAAGCTTCCGCACTAAAGTTTTAGTTGAAAAAAGGCCTATCTCAATAGGGTACTCGCAGAAAAAAAAATGTTATGTCGTTTACGCGTTCCTTAAAGCCTAGTAAACATGACAAAATCACTTGTTTGGTTTTTTGGAATCGGATGTGACAGATATTCCAAAAATTATTTCAAATGCCGCAAAATGCCGCGCCAACCTCTGACGTCAGTGATATCCTATAGTGATGGGATGTAAAGTATTGATATTCGATATCGATAGCCAGTGCTAACCTAACATTTTGACATTGATCATTATAACCACAAAACACAGTCACACACAAAAGTACAAAAGTCAAAAGAATAAAAGTTAGGTTAGATTACTAATTCACTTTGTAGGGATGGGCTTGAATTAGATTCTGTCTTTGGATTCATTCATAATGGGATGCGCCGAAATAAAATGATGGCTTCGATTAGTTGCGAATTTCGGTCACAAACTGGATGAACTGTCATACCTATCAGATATAAAAATGTATTGCAACGAAAATGCTAATGGGTTAATTGGCTGTTTCAAATATGTTTAAGTATCAATAAATTGAGTCGCATTGTTAAAAAATTCAGATCATCTCTATTTTGCAGTTGAATCTCACTGACCTGCGCTGTAGCAGTATCGATTGTCGATATCGATAAGATACCTTGTCGTCAGCCCTGGTTTTAAGTCACGTGGAAAAATTTGAATATATCCTTATTTTATTTTGCAAATATCTTTTTTTGGCCGTCAGTAAAATCATGTTTTTTGTTGCTTACTGCTTCTTGATATGGTTTTCTTTACGCTATGTGTACTACCGGGACGATTTCACGACCTCTGCAAGTACCCTATTGGGATCTATTTAACTAGGTTAGTATAATATGTAGTGGCTCTATTCAACATACAGAAAAATCTACCGATGCTTTGGTTTTGACGATAAGTCCTAAATGTATACTTTAACCACAAAGATCATTACCTAACTCGATCCTTATACATTAGAACCATCGCTAAGATAGAAATGGTACAATTAAGTATTTCTAACATAAAATTTTACTGTTCTAATTCTAATACTGGACCACCTCTAGGAAAGTATATCGAAATCAATTTGTCCAAACGCTTTTTACCGCTGACATTCCTGTGTGTCGTGCTGTTACAGTTTCTTTTGATTATTTGTATACTACTGGACATTACGACATCTCTTTTTTGCATCAGCTACTAATTTAAAAAATTGCACTACTTATCTTATAATTTTAATATATATTTTACACAACACGACAACTTTTCTGAAATGGATGCTGATGGCGATTAGGTAATGTGTATTGTGTATATGTGGTCACTGGTATGGTGACAAACAATTTATTGATCTTGTGTTCGATATAAGCACACTTTGTGACTTAATCAGTTTAATAACTGTGAACCTAGTTCAACAACACTCTAAACCTGATGCTTAGGGTTCTAAGGCATCTTAAATGTCTCATCAATATTAGATCTGTTCTGGAAGGACTACCAGTCTGTTGAACGGTTATGAGTAAGCTTTATCTAGCACAATCAGTTTGTAAAAGATTTTGACCTGCTGTGATGAACTTCAGCTATTTTTTGTAGGATAAGGTCATTCAGAAAAATAAAGAGCTTTTCTTTGACTGACCTTATCATTTTTAAGTTTTTTAATGTAAAAAAATTAACTCAAACTCGTAATCATATTCTGTTTATAACTTGTTATTATTATTTATTTAACTTTGGGCAATGAAACTTAACAATATTAAGTTTTCATAAAAATTTAACAAGCACTGTGCAGTGGAAGTAATATGTCTAACAAAATTTGATTCAAACACATATTTATGTTAATCGTAGAAAGATGTGCGTAACAAGTGCAAAAAGCACATCAATAAATTTTTTGATAAAAAAAATAAAAAAAGTTGGAAGGCCTGGGTTTCGATCCAAAGACCCTGGGATCCACTAGCGGACTCTCTAACTACTGGGTCATCCTTCGATTGAGATCTTTTCAACGAAACATATTTGATTCGGTACTTACTTACTGGAGTCTGTAATCTGACTTCAACTTCAAACATTCAAAAATATATTTGTTTCGATCGTAGACTTCGTCTCGAGCTGCAAACTTCATTCATAGACTGTGTTGCAACACATATACACTAGTTACCAGTTCAGCAGTACGTATTTTCGCGATTGGCTGGGAATCTAGAATCTAGTATTGGAGTAGGACGTCGTTGGTCAAAGGAGTATCCTTACCGCCATGGTGACGTCACACGGGCTTGGGAGCCATCGGCGTGTTTTCGGTAATGGATTCAAAAACCCATTTTTATTTTGATATAACTTTTGAATTATTGCGAAAAAAGAAAAGAAAACAAGAACAGCTTTGTTATAAAACTTATATATGATCTTTCCATTTATCACAAGAAAAGTAGGTACTTTTTTTCTTAATTGAAAACCTCAATTCTCGAATATTTGCGGAACTACCAGCAGAGCGTTAAAAAATGAAATAAGAAAAGATACTCGAATGAAATTTCATAAGACGATAGCCCAGCCCTCTTATACGGTAGTGAAAATATGGACAACTACAAAAAAAAAAAGAAAATAGGGTGTACAAGAAATGAAATTTCCAAGAACAGTGAAAGGTTGTACAAAATTAGACAGATTAAGAAATAGAGATATACGAGTGGAATTAAAAATCTTCGATATAAACGAACAAATAAAAGAAAATAAAACTTTGTGGAAAGAACATGTAGAACGAATGCATGAAAATAGGATTCCAGCGAGAGGCAGAGAAAAAGATGGGTATGGTAACAAGCAAGGTGCCGAAAACCTGAAGTGAAGAAGAAGAAATGTTATCGAAGGAATTATCGGTATTCTCGAATGAATTAGTACTAGATCAAAAAAATGAAGTCAAGTTGATTGACTCAGTACTTCCCACACATTACGCTGATACCAGTTTATTATTTTCCCATAGCATGAAGCTTTAGTCTAAGATCCCTTGCAACCAAATAATTGCCAAACCCTCCCCCCCTAAAATTGTCTTATGCCGCTACGTCTTTCCTTCACAGGTCAATGGACAGCCTATTATCGATACTACAAACTTCTCAGTTTTACAACCCCCACCCCCCCCCAACCACCTCACTTTCACACCCACCCAAAAAACTGGTAGGAAATGATCAGGAACCCCTAAAGCATCTAAAAACAGAATTTGAGCTGCTTTCATACTTGTAGCGTTCTTGGATTATTGCTACGCTGCCACTGACAAGATTTTTAACAAACATACGCGTTTTCCATTCTCACCATGGTAACAATATACTGTGTCAAAATTTCATTAGAATCAATTTAATAGTGTCCACGTTACAAAATACAAAACGATTTAGACCAATAAATTCTCGTATAGTATACAGAAAATTCTAAGTCCCTTAGTTTCTGTAATAGGCTAGGCAATGTTCGGATGCACCTAAAAAGGTGATTTGTGTCGCTAGATCTTCCTTCACAGGTTAGTGGACAGCCTATTATGAGTACAAGAATTTTTTTAATTTTTCAACCCCCAACCCCCTAACCACCCCAATTTCACCCCCACCCAAAAAAAATGCAGAAAATGATCAGGAACCCCTAAAACGCTCAAAAACGAAGTTTGAGCTGTTTTTATATTTTTAGTTTTTTTATTATTTCTGCACCGCCACTGGCACGATTTATCAAAACCATACGCGTTTTCCATCTTCGCCATGGTAGTAATGCCGTTTCAAAATTTCATTAAGATCAATTCAACAGTTTCCTCGTTACAACGATCTGACGCAATATTCTCGTATGTTTACATCAAAAAAAATTCTGTCCTTTGCTTTCTGTAATAGGCAAAGGCAATGTTCGGATGGACCTAAAAAAGTTATTTATGTCGCCAGGTCTTCCTTCACAGGTCAGTGGACAGTCTATTATGAAAGCAACAAATTTTTCAATTTTACAACCCCCCACCCCCCAACCACCCCAATTTCACCCCCACCCAAAAAAAGTAGAAAATGATCAGGGACCCCTAAAACGCCTAAAAACGAAGTTTCAGCAATATTTAATTTTTTTGTTTTTTGCTAATTACTCCGCCGCCTATGCACTGATTTTCAAAATTATAGGAACATTACCTACTACGACCCCACAGCATCTTCTTCTTCTTTGTGTGCCATGCTTGTTTTCAAACGTTGGCTATCATCAAGCGTTCAGGCGTTGGTTATCATTGAGTTGACGATTTGTTGGAAAGCTTCTCGATCGGTAGCTACATGAAACAATTCTTCGACTGTTCGACCTGTCCAATGTCGAATATTACGAAGCCAAGAGAGCTGTTTTCTGCCAATCCACCGCTTGCCCTCTATTTTACCCTACATAATTAGTCGGAGCATGTGATATTTATGCCCCCTCATTATATGTCCACAGCATACCGCTGCCCAAATTTCATCACAATCCATGCAGCGGTTACTGAGATTACGAGGGTAGAAAAACGCGACTCACAGACAGACAGACAGACAGACAGACCGACAGACCGACAGACCGACGGAAATGAGTGACGTGGATTTTCGTTATGTACACATCATAAAATGCCCAAAAAACGTGTTATCTCAAAATCGAAAATTTTCGCGATCACAATACTCCCCTCACCTATCGGTGTGGGAAGTAAAACATGTTTCAAACATATCCAATTTCAAAATAGGTGGTGTTGAAGTTAAAGAATTAAAATGAAGTATGAGCCTAATATTCATTTGAGCAGAAATACCGATAATTCACTCTCATTGGAAACTTCAATGAAGGTTATCTTGAAAATGGTTACTTCTAAGAAAGCGAAAATAAAAGTAGAACTCTGACACTGTATCTTGAAAATTAAGTATCTTGAGGCTATCTCAATGTTCATGGAAATTTGAGGTCTGTCACTTGCGAAGCATTGTCGGTCAAATATCTGGACACCCGGTATATTATCGAAATCACAGTCTAAGTAATTTAGTGCATTGAATTAAGTGTACTGAAAAGGCACGTTCACTATACCAGTCTAGTCTAGAATTCTCTCATTTTAATTGTCTATGCTAAGAGACTCATACAAAAAACATGAGCACACAGAAAGCACTTAGTCCACAAAACATATAAAATAAATAAAAGTATTTTTTTTCGTCATAAACGTAGATTCCAGCGTAGTAAATAACCCCATATAAATGCAATCGTTCCATGATACAACTACACCTTCGTTAATATGCCGTAAAAATTTGAATACTAAATAGACTGTAACAGAGCCAGATAACAATTCTTTATGACAATACCACTCGTGCATACACACGAGAGTAGAGTTGCAACGTTTTTTAGGCCACACAGCCTTTTGCGGCGAAACAGAACTATGCAACAGGTAGTAGGTTAATCAATGGTAATAGGCACAAAGTCCAAGATAATAAAAATAATTAAAAATAATGTCGATAAGACAATGTTTGTTCAGCAGTATGCGTACTCAAACCACAGAAATATCCCGTTAAACTTGACTGAATTCAGAGGTAGTATATTATTTTATGTATTGATATTCACGACGATATATGGCATTTGATTGTTAAGAATAAGTTTCACTTTTCTGTCTTCTACAGTCTACAATCGAATGACTGAATATTGTTTTAAGTTCTCCGTTCTTTACCTTACGCAGGGTGGTCCAATAAGCGCGCAGTGCCCTCCGTAGGGGCCTTACCGGTTAAATTAGAAGAAAATGACTTCGTTAAATATTTTTTTTTGTTTATAACTGAGCAGACCGCGCAGGCAGAGCCTAAATACCAGAGTACCGCGCCTGCTGTGAAAGGGTTATGTTAGGGGAAGTTTGTTAACGCGAGATTTGAATGGGCCGATATCCGCAGGCCCAATAAATACATCTTTTGGCAGTTCATTCCAAGTCTTGGACACCCTGGGAATAAATGTGAGGTTGTACCGCTCAGTTCTTGATGTATGAAGAACGACCGTCTTAGGATGAGATATAACGGTCGCACGGGTACATCTGATGGGAGCAGTGAGCGGTGGAACGATAGAGGATAGCTCAGAGGAGCAGATTCCGTTGGAATATCGATAGAATAGTGGGAGGTCACCAACAACACGCCGGTGAGAAAGTGACTGAAGGTGGCGCATTAAGACTGGATCGCCAATTAGTCGAATTGCCCTTCTCTGGATGGCGTCTAGTATAGACAGGGTAGTAAGGGCAGCAGCTCCCCAGACATGAGAGCAATACTCCAGGCAAGGTCTTATCTGGGCTGTATATAGCGTGAGGAGGTTACATGGTGAGAAATACTTTCTGGCTCTAAATAAGTACCCAAGCTTTTTACCAGCAGCTGTTGCAATTGACGCGACGTGTTCGTGCCAGATCAGATTTTCTGTAATGTTGACTCCTAACAGGTTGAATGAGTGACTCCTTGGCAGAGCCTGGTTGTTCATTAGAACCTGGGTTTGGCTTGGGCACTTCTTGTTTGATAGCGTGCAATACTGGGTCTTGGAGGCATTAAATTTAACCATATTTTTAAGCCCCCCAAGCGGTAATGGTATCGAGATCCTTTGAAAGTGAAGCTGCCACTGCCAGTCTTATGCGTTCCAGCTCGACGACAGAGATCGATCCTCTGCTCATGATGCCTGCATGCAGCGTACTGTCATCCGCAAAACTCTGGATTAGGTTTGTAGTAGATCATTAATGTGAAGCATGAACAATGTCGGAGCCAATACCGATCCCTACGGAACCCCGGCATTGATGCTATGGAAAGAAAAGGAAAAGCCGTTTGGATGTTTCCTTTAAAATGGTCCACTTGCAAAAAATAATTTCTAAGATGGCGGACATCCGGTTATACAGGAAGTACGTATCAACTTCCTCATTTTAAATGGAATACCCTGTATGTTATTACATTTTTGAATTCACCATGAATTTTAAGGTCCAGCTTGTTGACCATAGTTTATGTCTACGAAGCCTATTTTCTAAATTATTCAGCAATCTTTATAAAATTTGACGTTTGTAGTATTTACAAAAAATGGTAAACTAGGTATGACAGAAAGATGCAGCTCTCAGTTTTTAAACAAGCATAAAACATAATTGTTTCAGTGAGATCATTGTTCAAAAGCACATTGAACAAATAGACCAGAAAATTTTCAAATTTCAAACGTTTGAAACGTTAAAAACATTTTTTTCAAATGGGAAATTAAATTCTCTTTCACTTTTATCTAAGCATACGTGGTTTTATCTTTGACAGTCTTCAAGATATTTATGATTTTGTGATTATTCCGTAATATCGCCTGGGAATTGGAAAAATCGTAGGTGGCGTGGCTCGCAGATGAAACAATTGGCAGGAAACCTTTCATCCATAGTGCTTCGGCCTCTAATACTGAGATGTGCATTCGCTACATCTAACTTTAACCACATTATTCTTAAAAACTCCAGTGGTAAATTTTTCAGCAAGTTTTCCAAATTACACAAGTCTTTTAATTTGCATACAATACAATAATTACTCCTTAAAAAATCAATTCAGCTGTACGACTTGCCACTGCTATTGATCAGTTGCGGTACTTTTAACAAAAACATTGCTAATTAGACAGAAACAGGCGTAAGTGTAGAGGTGTACACAAATTCTAAGCCTCCACAATTCTGCTGCCTATACATACAAGGTGGCAAAAATGTTCAACTATCTCCGAATATATTCTGTTAACTGTTATCGTAGATAGAGAGCTTGACAATCATGGAGAAATAAAGTCAATAGGCCGTTGTGAGGTAGTTTTGTGTACCTCGGTTCCTTGATCGACAATTCAGGTAGCTGTGAGAATGAGATTCGACGGCGCATTCAACAGGCATGGGTGGCCATGACAGAGCTTACTAAAATATGGCGTGACCATAACATCACTAAAGCTACCAAAACGTCACTGGTTCAGTCTCTTGTGTTCTCCATATTTTTGTATGCCTCGGAAACTTGGACTGTTAAAAAGGCAGATCGAGCTCGCATAGATGCTTTTGAAATGTGGACGTGGAGGAGAATGCTGAGAATTCCTTATACCGCCCATCGAACTAATGTTTCCTTACTGGATGAGCTCGGTAATCCAAAGAGACTATCCTCCATTGTGTCGATGAGAATGCTTACATTCTTCGGACATATTCACAGAAGCGATAATATGGAGAAACTTGTAGTTCAGAGTCACGCCCCGAGTGGGTGGCGCCGTGGCCGTTCCCCTACACGCTGGGTGGATACGACGAAACAGTTGCTAGATATGAGTATCAAGAGCGCCACTGAACTGACAGTAAATCGCGAACGATGGCGAGCTACAGTTCTCAAAACTATTGATAATATTCGTATCGGCCATACTCTAGCTCCAACTTAATGCATTTTACGAGTTCACAACATGTCTGTTAAGACATTGTGACTATGATGATGTAAAGACACTAAGCTCCCAGAAGCCATCTAATGGATATTTCGCTGCTAAGTGGTAACGATTTCAGGAAAAATTTTCCTAAAGGGGAAGTTAGTTACTGGTGATATTTGGAATTTTGTTATATTACTGCCTAAGAATAAATAAATTACTTCATTATCAAAATTCAGTTTCTCTGCATCTATTAACACTGCTTTAGGCACTTTTATAGCCTGCAGGCTATAAATTGGATATATGGCTTTATAACACCTCAATGATAATATTGATCTAGACTAATAAATAGTAAACTCTTTTTTTTCTGTCGTCCTAATCATGCTATTTGTATGGGTAAATGATTTTATTTTCTAAGTGCTTGAAAACAGGAATTTTGTTTTGCATGTTTCAGTAGCGTAGTTGTAGAATCATTTTTTATTGTTTTCAGCTATTTCGTAATAGGCTAACAGATCCAATGAATCAGACAATATATAACTAAATCTATAGATACTATGCATATTCGTAAATAGAGATTAATATTATTCTCGGTAGTATTAGGGAATTGGAATCAAGAAGCGTTTATTCAAAGGCAGACATGTCTATTTTGTAGCAACTCGAGAAAATTCCAAAAACTGATTTATCAAAAGTCGACTGATTTACAAATGTAGCAGTGTCAAAAGGATGCTAGTAACAGACTGAAGAAGAATTATTCCAAAAAACCTTTTTTTTCTTGCAAATATTTAGCATTTCTTTTGATGTGTCTACTTCTGCATGAACTGTATGAATATGTCTAGTTTTGTTTGAATTTATGAAGGATAAGCCTGGGTTTGCTTAGACAGAATGAACATAAATAAGGTATTTACTTTAGAGCTTCTGGCGAAATACAAAAAATGAAAATCTATTACATATGTTATTAGCTATACAATTCTTGGTTATCCGCAAGGCAGTCAGAAGCCCTATCATCGAGAGGTTCAGTTTCTTCAATATGTTCATGCTCCGCTTTCTCATTTCCTTCTTCCAAACTAGGTGTAAAGAATTCTAAGGTAGAAATATTTTGCCATTGAATATCATTGCAAATAAATTGTTTTTCCAGGAGGATCTTAACATTTTTATTTTTTAGCAATTTCCCTAATTGGATATCTTTGCGTCCTCCTTTGAGGAATGGTATTTTTGTTTTGTAAAGCAAAAAATGAACACCCTCCTAAATTTATTTCAGTACCTCTAGTGGACGCAATTTTTTTTACAAAAATTCTTAGATCCTTCATTATTAAAACAAGTTAACTACTACGCAGTCTAATCGGCGCAGCAGAACCCAGTCATAAGCCTATTAGCATTGTGTGCGGATATGCAGCATACCGGAAACGCTTCCTCAGGGATCTAGGGCCCTTTGAAGATGACCTTCAAAAACTACTCTCATTTTATAGTTTCGGTATTACCGCAGCTATGGCCACCAATTTTGAAACCTGAAATGTAGTTGATACGTTCACCAATTTCAGCCTTCCGGACTTTGTCACCTTTAACCAGGGGCTCACAAACCAGGGGGGTATTTGGGTAAATTTGACCATACTCCTTTAAGGCGCCAATTTCTTACCATTTTAATTTCTGATTATGATCCTCCAATGCCTTTTACATAAAAAAGGTACTCTTAGTAATGGTCGCTGTCACCGTTTCCTCGGATACATCAATTGATTTCTATTGCACCTATGCTGATCACGTTGGCGTCGGTTTACCAAAACTTATCTAGTTGTCAAAAATCTGTCAATAGAATATTGTGTTTTTCTCTCCTTAAATATGTCTCCTAGCATATTTGAAATTTCCATAATTGACAGAAAGTGGTGTTTTTGAAATAAATCTGTGAATACAGGCTGCATAATGTAATGGGATTTGTCTTATTTTGTTTGTATGAAATTTATTTGGATATACAGAAAACAGAAAAGCGAAAAGTGGTCCAAAATAAAATCCGTTACTCATTACAATTTTCTATAGGAGTATGCCCAGTTCAAACCTAGGTACGAAGAGTTTCAACAAAAATTTCCTTGGAAGGTATAATGTTGCATGGTAAATAAATAGATGGTCGATTTCAGACCAAATCAAATACTTCTAGGCTCGCTATCGTTGAGACATATCTATGTGCGACATAAACTGACTTGTGTCGGTAAAAAGTAGCTTTAGATTGAAACCCTAAGTCTACTAGTATTACTTTTGTGGCTTTGGGCTATACATATTCTGCGTTGTTAGACTTACGTAACACTAAGGAGCCACGTGCTGGTGAATCACTCAGAGAATGTTTCTCGATAAAGAAGTGTTAGTTAACACATGTCATCCATATGTATTAGTCCGTGCATCAAAATAAGTTCTAAAAGAGTTTCCGACGTAAAAAAAGACAATAGCACATCAAACAATTCGTCGAAAAAATGAGTTGCTCCCACAACGTAACCTTCGACCCGCCATCCTTATACAGAGCCCATAACAGTAAATAATAAATTACCGCCTAATGATATTTACATACACATTATGGTGTGACCAACACCCAAAGAAAATATTTTTGAATAGCATATGCATCTCCCAAGATGCTGAGTTTACCTTATAATCTTACACGTCTACTAAACGCTGCTCTTAAAATCCGGAATAGTTTCTCCGGAAGATGCGGGGAGCTGAAAAGGAACCGACGATGGGCGTGATAAACAGGTGCGCGCTACATTGGAAAGAAATGGGAACAGTCATGTTAGCGCGTCGCCCGAAATTTGTAAAATTGAAGAGGAAGGCGATTTGCAGATGTTTTTTATTCCAATGCCTGACGCTTCATTTTCCAATATTTTTACACGAAATTTTCAAATGATGTTTATAAGGAAATTGCCCAGAGTGATATCGAAGCACTTTTTCATTTTTGCTTCTGGGCTTTTCTTAAAAAAATTACAAATTTGACGAAGAAAATAGGCAACTTCAAGCGATCATATTTCATGTTAAATCAATTTTTTTCAAAAAATGCTTCGAAAGCCCACTGTGTTATTATCTTTTAAACTTCGTGTAAAAATTTCATGCAAAAATATTGAAAACTAGAGCATCAGGAATTGGGATTAGTTCGTTTGAAAATGACCGTTTATGCTCTCCGTAGGAGCCGCCTTAAAAGTGACCTTGTTCTGAAAAAATGCACTCGGTAAAAATGATCTTGCAGGTAAATTTTCTATATTGTGTCATGGACCACGTTCATGGTCGGCTAGTTATTGAGCTGTTCGGCCAGTGTCGATACGTTTCATCGCCTTAGCATCGGAGCACTCAAAGTGATGCACATATTACAAAATTTTAGATATGTTGATCTCAATTTTAATTTCTTACTACATTTTGCTTTTAAATGTATATTATAATACTTGTGACCGGATTTGAAGGTATGGTAGTGTGACGATAGAAACTGAGGTTCAAAAATCAGTCCGGTCATACACTATAGTGTAATTCGAATATAATTTTAAAATTTAATATTTTCATGATATTTAAATCAATCTATAACTTTGCTTATCCCCGTCTATCATTCAGCATTCTGTTAATGGAGTAGCAAAGTAACTGGTCTAAAGAATTATAAAATATTTGCGGTCTGCTTCAAATCTGCATTTAACTTGTGCAGAATTTCAGAGCCATAGATTTTTCCCGAATTAATGAGAATATATCAGCCGTCTAAATGCAAAACCCGACAAGTCACAAATTTTTCAAAATAGAGTTTTATATACCGTTTTGTTCATTATTTGAAGTGCTACCATTTTCTATATTTTTCGCTTACAAAACCAGACATTAGACATGAGATATTTGGCTAAGAAAACTAGACTTAGGTGCAAACACCGACAAGTCCAAGCGGTGTTTTATTTCAAACACCGACATGTCCACAAGAGCCAATACGGACAACGGGAGCAAGTCACATATCGATCGCACGAGGTATTCTGACCGTTGTGAGTTTTTGTTTTATCCAGTCGCTGAAAATACGTTGTGGTGAATTCATGTGTTTTCCAGTTTGCTGAGAGAATGAGATTAATTTATGCTGTATTGATAAATTATTGATAAACATAACCATGTTTTTTGAAAAATGCTTTGGATGCGGGTTTTGGAAAGTCTACTGCAACAGAAGCTACGTCCACATTAATGCAGAGGATCGAAGCTAATTGTGAAAATACATCTGCTAGTTCTGAAGAATTTTGTTTGTCAGAAAATTTAGATTTTGACGTTCAAACCTTGTAACCCTTGAAATGTATCCTTTCTAATATCTAGCTTTATGTCTATAGTTCCTGCACAGTGTTTGATTAGATTCCTTTATATTCAGCAAACTAATCCAAATTGATAAGTGTTTCACTTATTTTGATCCGATTCCACAAAAATAGCAGTCATAACACGACATGTCACAGTTTCTAACATGCAAAACCCGACGTGTCCAAATTTGAAAGTCAGATTTTAGAAAAACTATATGTCCTAGATTTTGGGGAGTTAGGACTTAACATCCTAAAACGTCGTATATTCTAATACTCTCGATTTTGTATTATTTTCGCTCATAATAAGACTTTGATCTGTTTTTCTTGATTTCTGTAAAACTTGTTACCTTGGACTTGTCGGGTTTTGCATTTAGACGACTGATATTATGTAGTAAGCCAAACAGTTCTTTCCTTTGTATAGTATCCCGTTACTAAATCGAAAAAAACATCAGCCATTTTATACGCAACAATGTTTTTTGGACGCCTCCAAAAAAAAGAAACTCTCCAAAAATGTGACATGACAATTTGCGTGCTTCAAATTGTCATGTCACAATAAATAATGACTATGTAGCTCGCCATCTCAAAAAATTAATTGAATCTACTGACACCTTCTATTTGGAAATTTGTTTTTTCTCACTAAAAATCTAAAACAAAAATTGGATCTGTCGTATCCGTACATAGGATTCCAACAAAGGTGCTGGGAATATTGAGGCAATCTACCGGGTATTATTATTTTCTATCGCAATATTTTCTTTCACAATTTCATGTTTGAAATGTGTACGCTTCCATATAATTGTTAAGATTCCATTCGAAAAATGCTTACGGTGCGGTATTTTAAATGTACAGCAATTTTCGGCCACACGTTTGGATGTTAAACTAGTTGCACAATAGACAAGGGGGTTTTGTGCGTAATTCTAGAAATATGAGAATTTGAAATTGCATTCCAAAAATCATGTCACCTATTTCCATCGGTCTGTTCGGTAATTTTTGGTCCCTCTATATCTCTGAAGGCACTGAAGTAATGCTAAATGCATTATTTTAGAGTAGACTACTACCTGTATTTTTACGGAAGAGTTTTATACTTTACGAAAATCCATCCAATGGCGGCGGTATAATAATCAAATCATGGGTAACGCTAGGCGCCCCCTATGGCATGGAAAAGATTGACCCGATATTAATGAAATATTTAATTAAATAGTTAGTAGGTCACTTTTGGTGGTATTGAAAATCCATCCAACGTCTGTGGAGAGACAAAAAGATACCAAAATGAATAACAAATGCTCAAACTTCAGTTATAGGCGTCACAGCGATGGTCGTCACCCAAGATAAGTGTTCATCATCATCATCATCATAGTCACAATGTCTTAACAGACATGTTGTGAACTCGTAAAAAGCATTAAGTCGGAGCTAGGTTGTTGCTGACACGAATATTATCAATAGTTCTGAGAACTGTAGCTCGCCAACGTTCGCGATTTATTGTCAGTTCAGTGGCGCTCTTGATACTCATATCCAGCAACCGTTTCGTCGTATCCACCCAGCGTGTAGGGGAACGGCCACGGCGCCGCCCACTCGGGGCATGACCCTGAACTAGTTTCTCCATATTATCGCTTCTGTGTATATGTCCGAAGAATGTAAGCATTCTCGTCGAGACAATGGAGGATAGTCTCTTTGGATTACCGAGCTCATTATGTCATGATCAGTATGGAAACATTAGTTCGATGGGCGGTATAAGGAAATATACCACCCTTAAATACTCAACACTGCTTGGTTAAGTACCAGTATATGTGACGCGGTAGTCATACGTCATGGACCTGACCATCAGAATACTGATGGCGTTACACTCAACGTTGTCATACAGTTCAGTATGTCAGGTACTTTTGAAATAAGGGTCACTGTACAGCAAGCACTCAGGCAGTCTACTAGTCTTTTTTCCACCAGCATTGCTAAAGACAAAACGAACCACCAATCTGACCAATGTATTATTTTCTTCCTTAATGTTTCAAATATATCACTGGTCTTCCACGATAGCAATAGACTAAACAGGGTACTTGTAGAAAAAATATTACGTCGTTTACGCGTTCCTTAGAGCCTAGTAAACATGACAAAATCACTTGTTTGGTTTTTTGGAATCGGCTGTGAGAGATATTCCAAAAATTATTTCAAATGCCGGAAAATGCCGCGCAAACAACCTCTGACGTCAGTGATATTCTATAGTGATGGGATGTAAAGTATTGATATTCGATATCGATAGCGAGTGCTAACCTAACATTTTGACATTGATCATTATAATTATAACCACAAAACACAGTCACACACAAAAGTACAAAAGTCAAAAGAATAAGAGTTAGGCTAGATTACTAATTCACTTTGTAGGGATGGGCTTGAATTAGATTCTATCTTTGGATTCATTCATCATGGGATGCGCCGAAATAAAATGATGGCTTCGATTAGTTGCGAATCTCGGTCACAAACAGGATGAACTGTGATACCTATCAGATATAAAAATTTATTGCAACGAAAATGCTAGTGGGTTAATTGCCTGTTTCGAATATGTTTAAGTATCAATAAATTGAGTCGCATTGTTAAAGAATTCAGATCATCTCTAGTTTGCAGTTGAATCTCACTGACCTGCGCTGTAGCAGTATCGATTGTCGATATCGATAAGATACCTGTGATATCAGTCCTTGTTTTAAGTCACGTGGAAAAATTTGAATATATCCTTATTTTATTTTGCAAATATCTTTTTTTGGCCGTTAGTAAAATCATGTTTTTTGTTTCCCACTGCTTCTTGATATGGTTTTCTTTACGCTATTTATACTCCCGAGACGATTTCACGACCTCTGCAAGTACCCTATTACAAAAGATGTACTATCCAAACATATCATTCAGTCAGGCCATCTTCTATTCTCTGATAAACAGAGGTCTGTACTTTGTACGTTGGCGTAGGTTGATTTTTTTGTAGACTATTTCGCATACTTTACCTTACAATATACGCCTTTGTCCTTAGAGCTCATGCAGCGCATGCCGCCCAGTCTTGAAGAATTCCACCATATCTCGTATAGTCCAGTAATATTGTTTTTTCACCTCAGTTGTCAACTGAGAATAGCTTATGATGCTACTAGGCTATTTTGAGTTGAGATCAGAACTTTACTTCCGGAACACTAGCCAAGGCAGAGTAGTTAGTATTGTCGAGCAGGTTCTTACTGGACAGGAAATAAAAGTGTTCTGTATATGTTATCGGTGAACGGACAAGCACCATGTAGTTTTGAGCCTTCCATGCACGCAAAGTGAAACCATCTTGATCATTTATTGGTGAAAATAGGGGTGGCATTTCAGATCAGTGTGATAGACTATTAGTGGAGTTAGAAGTTCCTCTATAGCATTTTTACTTCCCACACCGGTAGGTGAGGGGAGTATTGTAATCGCGAAAATTTTCGATTTTGAGATAATACGCTTTTTGTACGTTTTATGATGTCTGCATAACGAAAATCCACGTCACTCGTTTCCGTCGGTCTGTCTGTCTGTCTGTTGGCGTTTTTCTACCCTCGTAATATCAGAAACAGCTGCATGGATTGTGATGAAAATTGAGCAGCGATATGATGTGGGGTCGTAGTAGGTTAAAATATCAAAAAATTTTGGAAATCGGTGTATGGGCGGCGAAGTAATTAGCAAAAAATAAAAAAATTCAGATATTCCTCAAACTTCGTTTTTAGGCGTTTTAGGGGTTCCTGATCATTTTCTACTTTTTCTTTGGGTGGGGGTGAAATTGGGATGGTTGGGGGGTGGGGGGTTGTAAAATTGAAAAATCTATTGCTTTCATTATAGACTGTCCACTGACCTGTGAGGGAAGACTTAGTGACATAGATAACTTTTTTAGGTCCATCCGAACATTGCCTTGCCTATAACAGAAACCAAAGGAGAATATTTTTTCTGGTGTAAACATACGAGTATTGCTTTAGATCGTTCTATATTGTGTAACGAAGAAACTGTTGAATTGATTTTAGTGGAATTTTGAAACAGTAATACCACCGTAGCGAGGATGCAAAATGCGCCAGTGGCGGTGCAGAAATAATAAAAAAAACTAAAAATATAGAAACAGTTCAAACTTTATTTTTAAGCGTTTTAGAGGTTCTTGATCATTTTCTGCGTCTTTTTGGGTGGGATAAATTGGGGTGGTTGGGGATGAGGGGTGAAAAATTGAAAAATTTGTTGTAGGCTGTCCACTAACTTGTGAAGGAAGACCTAGCGACATAAATATAACTGCAGTGTCCAGTATTGGAAACCTACTGACATAAAGGAAGTTTCACCCACCATCAAGACCCTTCGTCAAGAGGTGTGGATTGTGTGGTGAACTCTAAATAGGCGTGGGCTACGATAGACACAATAGGGTCACAGTGGAAAGAGGCATAACCGTCCCGCTCACTTTCAATGAAAAAAATTTGGGTATTTTTACAAAACAATTACAAGCACTATTGGAGCGATTTTACTATGCCATGTTGTAAATCTTCTTTTGTAAATTCGTAATTATTTTAGAAAAATACTACAATAATGTTAGTGAAATAATTGATTTCTTAGGTTGGTATCAATGGTAATTTGACTGAAACGCTTTATATCATATGGCCACTTGCCCTCAGTACAGATTACGAGTTGCCGATAAAAGGTAGCACTGGCGGGCGAGAAGAATCAGCTTGTGTGAATAGAGAAACAGCGGACGGGTCGCTACTTTATGGATTTTGCTTCGAAAGTGCCGCTATATAACGTGTAGTGGTTCTATTTGTGTTTGAAGTTTGAAGATTCATTGGATAAAATGAATACAAGGTGCATTTAAACAAGGTAAGGCGCCATCTTGGAAATATGGCCATCCTGTACACCAAATCTATTTGTAGATGCATTCATTTTTATTTTTCTTCGATATGATATGGTTAACTAATAAAAAGTTTTCGAATCATAATATTTACTTTACTTTAAGAACAATATTTTCTTTAATTTCAGTTGAAGAAGGGAAAAAGAAAATTTCCATTTACAATGCAAAGATCCAGCTCATCAATGCAAGTTTCTTTGAAGAAGCAATAAAATTACTATTTGTCATATATTTCACTTCTAACCGGATTCATCCAAAAAATGTTCCGGTAACTTTGGAAATGACTCAAACATATCTTATTAAAGTGCATCTTGACTTTGACTTTGGGTCACACTCCCAGTAGGAAAGCAGTAATTTCTTTTATTAATAAACTGGCACGTTAACTAGCTGTTTGCCTGGCCAACAAGGTGATATAATATGCCTTTTTGTCAGCCGATAAGATTGAAACAGTTGATTTTCTATTTTGTGTTTGTATAAAATTTTAATGTTGTGTTACCTTATTTTCATACATAAAATAAAAATATGTTTATAATGACAGCCTTTTCTTAAAACCTATAATAATAGGTTTTTTGTAAGACTAAAAAGTCATTTTATAAAATGGGGTAAAATTACAAAATAAATCATTAGAAAATTTGTAATAAAACGTATAATGGTTTTACAATATAATCTAGTGATATTACAAGTAAATTATGTGAAATTACATATCTTACAAAATAGTTTTACAAAACATATATGTAAAAAACTAATATGATATCCTTAGAAATTTGTAAAATAGCATAATAATTTTACAAATTATCATGTTAAATCAGAGACAAATGTTGTGATATTACAAAAATGCGTTTTTGCGAATTTACAATATTAGAAAATTGCTAAATGAAATTACAAATCAGATTTGTAATATTACTAACAAAATCGGTGGCACTAAATGACCTACGATTTTGTTAATAATTTTACAACAATTTTACAAAGCAATTTTTAGAGTGTTCAACCTAACCTAATCTAAAGTGACTAGTGTGTTCCTCATCTCTAACAGTTGGTCTGTTACCTTCTTATTTGGGTTTGATATGTATCCGTTAGCATTAAAGTTACTGGACTATTACTTCCTACCGCACATTTCAAACTAGGTCCACCCCAAGGGCGTTGCAGGCCTGTATTTCTAATACGGTCTTCTTCGAACTAAAAAATCAAAACAATCGCAGTGGCCGCATGCCGCACTCATGTCGAATTCCATTCAAATCTGCAACCTTGTTATCTCCCACAACAGATAGGTGTGCCCGATTTACTATAGGAGTGCTCTCTTTATATTTTAATGAACCCAATAATAGGTCGCAGGCTTCAGGTGTAAAAAAGCATATCGAGTGTCCGATTTTTATTTTTGGGGCGTTTGGTATGTGAAGTGCAAGATAATGGATTTGGTAATCGATATGGCATGCGGCGCAGTGCTATTGAATACTTGAATAATGTGCTACGCACGTATCAATATTAGGCGGAGAAAATATTGTAATCTAGAAAAATATCGAATCTGGCTACCTGTCATCTGGGATGTGTGGTACTAACGTATGTTGCAAAAGTTGAGAGAAGTTTTTAAAGAAATAAAAAAAAATACCTCGCAATAATATATTTGAACTGTAACAAGAACTAACTACAAAAAATAACAATATTTTTTAATATGAAAATAATATTAAAGAACTGCAATGCGCCATGATCTTACAAGGTTCGCAATTTCTTCTTAATGTTCCTCATTGGGTTTTGGACAGATTCTAAATCAATTTCTCTGATCTTTAGCATTATCCTTCTTCTTAACTGCTGTTCGTTTTGAGCTTCCCAGCCATTTTTATAAACTTTGGCACTCAGCTGAGCCCAAAAAGTTTCGATAGGTCTTGCTTGAGGAAGATTGGGAGGGTTGTCGTTCCGTGGTACAGAGGTATTTCGTGTTGTTCTAGCCAGTTTCTCGTACGCAAAGCATAACGACTTAAAGCCAGATCTGGCCAAAACATTATGTTGCCATTAGCATGGTGGGTTTGAACAAAATTGAGTAGTTTAGGCAAACATCTCTTAGTACAGATTTCTGCGGTAACCGCTTCGGCCCTAACTCGTCCATCGTACGGCTGTACCGTTATCTGATATAGCGCACCATACTAACATTTTGTTTGCAAACTTTTCTTTTTTGTTTAAATTTTGCATTATCTGGAGAGGGTTCAAAGTCTCTTGTATAAAACCATCATTGCCCTTGATTTCTGAGTTCGGAAATGTGAAATACTTTTCATCGTCAAGAATAATTTTTATGTTGCCAGCAAAATTGCTACGACGTAAATTGCGAGAGCATTGAGAAATTCTTTCTAACTGATTCGGAGAATACATTGGACATTTTCTTCTTTTTCGGAATTTTAAGTTATTTCTCTTCATTTCTCTACAGATTGTGCTAGCAGTGACGTGAAAAATGCTTCCAAGCTTTCGTGTTGAAGTTCCAACTCGATGTTCACTTCTGTTGACCATTCTTTGAACTGTAGCAGCATTCGACGCTTTTGGACGTCCGATTTTTGGTAAATTTATACAAGAAACACCTTTTTCGCATTCACGGATCGCTAAATCGATAAATCGTGGCAACAGAAATATTTTGATCTTGATATAGGCGAACTATTTTTTTTTTCAAGTCGTCCAACTAGACTGTAAATACACTTCCGAATATCTAATTTCTACGACATTTTGACAACTTATATCATAACCAAAATGGTTTTATTGTTACGTGTAGATGTTGGCTGGTTACCATGGTAACGATTTCTGAATTGTTTCCAACGGTGAAACTACCTCCCGAGTTTTGGAAAAAAATTAGAATTTTTGCAACATACGTCACCTGTTAGGTAAGCCTTGACCTTTGCATAGGTATGAGAGTACTGATCTAGTTTTGGTGAAATTTTCAATTTATACCCTATATTTTCGAGATTATTGACCTAATTCTGATATAATTTCTGTAGTAAATTGGCCAAACCTTTTCTTATGCTTTAACGGTATACAAGGTGTTAATGATAGACCGAGAACCCGTTTTATAGGCAAATTCAAATATATAAAGGTGTGTCCTAAAAAATCTTATACTCAGGTTACAGTTTGTAAAAATAATACTTTTTTTATCAATTGCTTAAAGATTATTGAGCCGATTTTTTGTAATTTGTTAGTGCTGCTCACTGCAATAAGAACCTAAGTCAGCACTGACTAGAAGATAATAAATGATCACTTTCAGTGGTACCTCGGGGGCAGTTCCACGAATATTATTAGCAAAAAAATGTACGCCACTGAACTTAAAAAAATTATTTGCGGTTTTTCAGATTAAACAGATAAAACCACATCTTTCTGTCAATGTCTCTATCCGTGTTAGTAAGACAGAAGGAACTCTGCCGGTGCGCCATCTAGTACCCGAAGGTGACGGCAACCAAAGAGAGAAACGCTACTAGCAGCAGTAAACTCTCCTTGGTGGAACGACAAGGCTCGTTCGCTTTTTGCCACTAGAGGCGCGGATTTTGACGCAAGCAGCGTAAAGCCGATATACGAGGGTTGCTCTATACCTCCGTCAATCCACCAGTACGCAGACAGCTGTTTCACGCTTATTAGCGATCATCAGTGCGCCATAGGTCGATTGACGGAAGTAGAGAGCATCAATTTTTCCATGTTTAATAAACATGTGAAAGATGTGCGAGTAAGACAGAAGGAATTCTGCCGGTGCGCCATCTAGTACCCGAAGGTGACGGCAAAAAGCGAACGAGCCTTGTCGTTCCACCAAGGAGAGTTTACTGCTGCTAGTAGCTTTTCTCTCTTTGGTTGCCGTCACCTTCGGGTACTAGATGGCGCACCGCCAGAATTCCTTCTGTCTTACTCGCACATCTTTCACATGTTTATTAAACATGGAAAAATTGATGCTCTCTACTTCCGTCGATCGACCTATGGCGCACTGATGATCGCTAATAAGCGTGAAACAGCTGTCTGCGTACTGGTGGATTGACGGAGTTATAGAGCAACCTTCGTCTATCCGTGTTTTCGAGGAAACAAATAAAAACCACCTGTCGAAAGAATTTTAAAACAAAACAAATTAACTTTGTTCTTATTATTGATATGCCATAATTCTAAGGGCATATTTCTAACCCAAATTCAAGTAAAAAAAGTTTTTCCTGAACTAGAAATTATCTCTTCTAAAGGTCTATAAAAAGTTTAAAATGTAATTTTTCCTCAACTGTTAGAAACAAGAGGGTGGCCCAAAGGACGAAGCAGTTTCTCAAAATAGAAAGTTGGACCATTCAAAACGTATTTAGAAATATAACCTTAAATTGCTTGTTCTGTTACATAGTTTAAAGGATGCAGAACATTAGTAATTTAACGATTTCTATGAGGCATACAAGAATTCACAGAAATTTCGGATATTTTTGAATGTTGGTCCAATGCTTTCGTACCTTCCTTTTATGCTATATGACCAAGAACGTCTAAAGGATATAATGATAAAGTTTGAGCGTATTCTATTTTTCTACCTTTTGATCATGTCTTCGCCACCACTGGATCTCAGGATATTCTTTGGCCCTTACCCCACTAGCCTAATTTTCACATAGAGTAAATCATTTTATACAATAGCAGTCTCTCTTATAAACACTTAAGGGTCTAGGGTATCGCGCGAAATTGAGAATCCAAGAAAAGACGTATTCCCGTGTTAGCGAGGAGGCGTGGCCGCCTGTTCCCTTTCTCCAGTTTGTGTGTCTAAGATGAGGGGAGATAAGTCCAAAAATCCAAAGATAAGGTCAAAAGGTCCAAAGGTAAGGTCCAAAGGTCACCATAAAAATGAATTTCGCATTTCCAATCTCCTGACGTTACCTTTAAACTTACAGTAATGACTCAAAGAGCAAATTGAAGAAGAAAGCTTACGCTTGTGCAACTATTTAGCCTTTTTTTGATATCGTGTTTGGTTATTATATTACAGGCATTTATAGAATGTATGATTTAGCATTCCGAGATTTTTTGCAACCTAAAAAAATTTTTTGAGAAAATTGAAAATGATTGTCATTAATTAAGGTTTTAACCATCGCCTTCTGAAATATTACATATTTATGTAGTTTGAAAATAGAGTGAGTTATGCGAGAAGTGGGAGTCCGTGTTTTACATGTCAAAAACGTATGTATAAATGTGTGTATCCAGGCCCCTTAAGTCAAAGTAATGCTTCCCAAGCTACGAGAGGTCATGGAACTATAGCTTCGGCTACCTCTGGATACACTTTAGAAGTTCATCCTATTCCAGGCAGAACAGAAACATATAATGGAAAACTTATTATGATCATATCATTATTTGCAGAGTCCTATCATGTTGATCACTCTATAGGTGATCAAGGATTACCAGACAGGTTAACGAACAAAGAAGTGGTAGGCAGGCAGGCCGACTGAGGTCTATGAAATATTTTAGTTTAGGTGTCGTACCTGTAGAAAGTCAAAGAAGGGGTTTATCGCAAATTTAAAGTAAAAAAAATAATATGCATTATTACAGGACTGTGTTTCATAGACTGTGAAGGTGTTAGAATAGATAATTCACCGAGTTTCATTGATAAAACATGAATTGCATCTACTACTTGTAGTAGTACTACTCTAGCTACTAGAAGTAATATTGGGTCATCAATAACCGCAATAGCTTTATTCGTTTTTTGGAAGTGCTAGTTGTTAAATCGTTTTTTCTAAGCAACCTTTGTAATTCTTTGGGTAAAACAACACAATCACTAATTAGAATTTACGCTATACAGAAGAAGAAGAAGTTTTATTTCAAAATAGGATTACCCTAATACAAAATAAAGTAGTGATACCTAAAAAAATACACATTAGTTATTCAAAATTAATAAAATTAACACTAAAAATAGTTAAATTAATGCTGATACTATATATATAATACGCCAATATACAATGCCAATATTAGAAACCTCAATAATAGAGAGAAGTTCGCTGTGAGTCTAAAGATTATCAGATGGCTCTTATGTACTTTAATAATATTGTTGTTTAAATATTCTAAGCGACGAACTTTGTTTTATTGTAATTGGAAGATTATCGTAATCATTGAATCCTTTAAAAAATATAGAATTCATGCTACTTTTCTTGTTAGTTTTAGAAATATAAATAGTTTGTTTTCTAGTCTGATGTGCGTGTATATCACTATTATAGCTGAAGCATTGCAAATACGTTGGTGCTATACCTGACACTATTTTAAAAACAAATACGTTATTAGTTGTTATAGTCTAAGGCATATCTTTGAAACGAATAAGGGTGATTAATTGTAGCAGTTTTCGAAATACACATATAAAGAAATTCGCATATAATCAGTCTGTCAGGAAGAATGTGGTATAGTAGGTATTCACCAAAAGAACCAATTAATATAATGAATAACTGACTAGGATATCGTTCCACCTACAGCTAGACTTGTAACCTTCTGTCAAGAAACGACTTAGCATTCAATAATGCTAGCGAACGATTTATTTGAAATATAAAAGACAAACTGTTACATTTAATGGATCCACATACTCTCGCATGCATAGGCGGTTTCTTGCTTAATGACGCCATAAATCTATTCAACATATTCTATGTGTATTCATAACAATTTAAGTGTTTATACAGAAATGCGGTAGACGGAACTTTAAAACTAGTAGCATTTCGATAATAGGGTTGAACATGGCCGACTCTACTCACTAGGCCGGAGATTGAAATATGGCAACACTGAATAGCGGGCCGAGCTGGGCCGAGCTTTTATTTGTTTATAAGTCATTAGTGTAATCCGCCAGAGTAAAAAAGAAGGTTGGAAGGTGTTTTCTAATGTGTTTCTAATTATTTACCTGCACAAACGAAACTATAAAGATAAAAAGATGCCTGCAAAGTGTGTAGTACCAGGTTGCACTAGCAATTGTACAGTTCTAATCGAACACATCTGGGCACACCTACAAAAAGATATGATAGTGAAGGGGAATCAAGACCAGCAAGAATGGCTTCAAAGTGACCTAATAGTGAATTTTTATAGCTTAAGTGAAAATCTACAAAGTAAATTGAATGTTAATTTAAGTGGAAGTGGCAGCAGTAAACAGGTTGCGTTTATTTTTATTTTGTAGTGTTTAACGTGCTTTTGAAACAAAGATCTTACTGAAACACAAACACGTTCCTTGCTTGTTGCAGAGCCGAAAACTGCATCTTTCTATCGCGTTTAGTTTCCGAAATTTCAACTTTTCTTGTAAAGTACTACAAATGTCAAATTTTGTAAAAATTGCTGAATAACTCCGAAAATAGGCTTTGTAGTCATAAATAATGGTTAACAAACTTTTTTTTATGGTCGGCCTCCCGCAAAGGCTTAAAGCCTATGGCGCTGTAGAAGCGCTGCGAGAGGATAAGTATCGGTTCACGTTAGATTTGAAACGTTGCAGGTTGTAGCCGTCGGGAAACAAATTCCCCGGCAGCTGATTCCACAGCGTCGAAGTTCTCCAAAAGCAGGAATGCTGGAGGAGACTAGGTCGGGGAGTAAGGCCCTCGACCTGGTAAGGATGAGCTCGCAGAGCTTCTCTAGTTTTCCTGGTTCGGACGGCCTGTGGTGTTATTATCTGAGAGAGCTCACTCGGACATCTTCCGTGATAGAATCTGTAAAACAGGGATAGGTCAGCCACCCTCCTTCGATGTTCCAGGCTGTGGAGGTCCTTTGTGAGATTTGGCGTATCGATTAGTCTAGTCGCTCTTTTCTGCATAGTGTCCAGAAGCTTTAGAGAGTGCTTCGGAGCGCATCCCCACACATGGGAGCAATACTCCAGCGATGGTCCGATCTGTGCCTTGTACAGAAGCAGCAGTTGCTCTGGTGTATACAACTTCCTACAGCGGAACAAAACTCCAAGCTTCTGGGATGCCGTTTTAGCAATACTACTGACGACGTGGTCGTGCCAGGACATGTTATTGTTGATGTTGATTCCCAAAAGCTTGACGAAAGGTGATTCGACTATGGGGTGACCCTCCATTTCCACGGTTTGTAAGCCATCGTGAGACTTCGTTGCAAGTGTTATTGCCTGAGTTTTTTGTACGTTGAACTGTAGTTTATTTGCTAATCCCCACTCGACAATTGTTTTGATATCTGCGTTGATCTGTGAGGCATGCTGCTGTCGCCGACGTACCGTCTCCTGGGATGATAGTGGCTTGCCTGGTTCCATGCACGACACTAATGTACTGTCATCTGCGAAGCTGTAGACTGGATTGGATGTTATTTCCAGCAGCTCGTTGATGTACAGCAGAAACAGTGTAGGGGATACGGTAACAGCCCTCGACTACAACAAGCAGAGATCGGTCGTTCAAAAAGCTATTCAGCCATTGGCGCAGGCCAGGTGGTAGTCCATAAGCAGCAAGCTTGACCAGAAGTCCGTCATGCCATACTCTGTCGAAAGCTTTCGATATATAAAGTGCAACAACACGGGATTCGCCATGATTATCTATTGCTTTGTTCCACAAGTGAGTGACGTAGGCAAGGAGGTCACCTGTAGACCTGTGCTGTGGCGGAAGCCATACTGGCGATCATTTATGATGTTACTGTTGTCCAGGTATTTCAGGAGCTGTGTGTTAATGGCAGTCTCCATAACCTTAGACATGATGCTGAGAAGAGCCACAGGTCTATAATTGGTGGGATCAGTTTTTTGCCTTTCTTAGGAATGGGTTGTACGCAGCCAATCTTCCACGAAGCGAGAAACACGCTTCGTTGATACGAAGGTTTGAAGAGGTTGCAAATAATATGACCTAAAAATCGATGCTGAATTCAAAAACGTAATAATATACAGAGTGTTCCATTTAAAATAAGAAAGTTGATGCCTACTTCCGGTATATCCGGAAGTCCGCCATCTTTGAAATTATTTTCTGAATGTAGAGTATTTGAAAAGAAACGTTTTTTATTTGAAACATTTTCGTCTAATGTAAACGGTGTGGCCGCTAGAGAGCACCGCGCGCTCATTGGACCACCCTGTATATATCACCTAAAAGTGTGGAAAAATTAGGAAACGCTTCTCCGGTCTAAACGTCTATAAATCTGACCGAATAACTACGTCAGTACTTTGGAAGTCGCCGAAGTGAAGTAGCTTCTGAAGATGCCATCCACTCGTGGTGGCGAAACGTGAAGCCTTAACGCTAAACGATGCCGGCCTAACAACCCAAGAACCAAAAATTCATTAACTACGGCCCTGTTCTGAAAATGCGTATTCAATCTCATCTGGTAAATTGGGCGGACATAAAATTCTTCGTTTTTTTTTCACAAGGTCGCCACAGGACCTTCAGCTGGGTATGTCTGGTCTCTGTTCCGTTAAGGATTCATTATAGTGGTTTACTTAATCTGGTTTGGTCTGAGTTAAATCGATTGGGGACTTGCAAGGAAGTTATCTTAATTGGCTGAAACTATTAGTTTGTTTGTTTGTTCCCAATTAATTCGCAGATCCGCTATCATTAATGATGTGCTAAGGAAGTTGAACGCCGGGGTTTTGGGGTATGTAAATGCCTCCCAAGCAGTCAAAACCTAATTCTACAGGGTGGATCACGACGTAGGACTGCATTTCTGTAAATTGTAATTTTACTTAATTTTAGTTTAATTAAATTGTTTAATTGTAATTTTAAAAAAATAAATTTACTACCTGTCATATTGCGGACAATTATTCAGGTTCTGAATAAAAAAAATTAATTTTTTTGTGATAAAGGGTAAGATCATACAGGGTAACCCACGACAATTAAAACAAGCAATATATCGGAACTGGGCCGTACTACAGGATTATAATTTTTGGGGTTTAAATTAGAGCAAATATAGTATCTATTCTTATTACTGTGTCACCCAATGAGGTATTTGTTTTTGATCACGTGACGTCCGATTCAAAATTTTTAATGGGACACCCTGTATATTTGTGACCTTTTGTGTTCCTCTCGATAAGACTATTCCATCAAACTAGACACTTGGGGCCTAAAGTGATTCAAGAGCTACAGGTCCTTAAAGGATTGTACCACTACCATTGATTAAAACGTACCCCTACAGTTAAATTACTTTGGTAGTGTTTCATAATGGTAGCGATACAGTCCTTTAAGGACCTGTAGTTCTTGAACTAATCACTTTAGACCCCAAGTGTGCTAGTTTTTTGGAATAGCCTTATCGAGAGGAACACAAAAAGTCACAAATATACAGGGTGTCCCATTAAGTTTTTTGAATCGGACGTCACGTGATCAAAAACGAATACCTCATTTGGTGACACAGTAATTAGAAAAAATACTATATTTGCTCTAACTTAAACCTCCAAAATTATAATCTTGTACGACTGTCCAGTTCCGATATATTGCTTGTCTTAATCGTCGTGGGACACCCTGTATAAGTTTCCTAACAGAACTATTTCTTTGTCACAATAATTCAAAAGTCATCAAAATAAAAATTTACTTTGAAGACACGCCGACAGCTATCGAACCTACCACTATTTTTCCTAGACTCCCAGCTAATCGTGAAAATAGTTATTTGCGTAGCTACTGCACGATAGAGGATGAATGAAGTTTGCAGCTTTAGACGAAGTTTATCATCGGAATAAATATGTTTTTCAATACGTTTGAAATTAGATCAAAAGTTCCAGTAATAAAGTACCTAATCAAGTACAACACCCTACACCGTCTGGGACTGATCCCAGGGCTTAACGACTTATTTTTTGATTTTTTTTACCAAAAAGTTTTTTGATATACTTTTTGCACATGTCACATAAATTTTTTTATGTAGACGAAATAAATATGTTTTTGAATCAAATTTTATTAGGCATTTTACAAGTGCAACAAAAATTACTATTTTGTATTAAGTTCAATTTTTATATCATAAGCATAGCAATTGCGACTGATACTGGTGGGCAAACTTTATTTCCACTGATTTTTTGAATTCTAGTGGCTGTGAACTATGCCTCCGATTCTTACTTTTTGCACAATTTTTTTTTATTATAAAGGGCTTAGGAAATCGGCTTGATCGCAATAACAGAAACACACGCACACCCGGAAGTGTGAGAGAGTGTCTGCTCGTTCGACGTTGAACCAGCTTGAGTCCTCTGATGTCATATCCAACGGACGCAAACGCGTCCATCCGACATTTCACCACGGCTCGACCGACTAAAACCCGTTCCCTCTTTTCTTACGTCTGCTCGATCTCCATCTGCACCGAGCATCATCGTGAACGATATTCCTCGCAGCGCAAGATGAGCTAAGTATGCTTCTCTTCTCCTTCTTCTTCTCCTTTTTGCTACATGTCCCTACGTTCCTCTGCCTCTTTCGATTTTAAAATGCTTTGAGCCATCTTATGTATCATCTTCTAGCGTTGCTTGCAAAAGTTTCAAATTACTCGATTTATTTTATTAATTTAGTGGTGTTAAATTTTCTAATTCTGTTATACTTGGAACTGTCAATTCCGAATACTATCACCAGAAATTCCGTATTAATTATCTATTTTCTTGAAATAACTACGAAATCATTTGTAATGGACAAAATTGTAACAAACTTATAACATTCGCCGTTCGGTTCAGAGAATATAACATCCAACAACAAATGTCATAGCTACAATACAACTGTACTTTCACTGCATACGAGATTGAGTAACCCAATATTATACTGTTTTTCCTATGAAGCTTGAACTCCTTCACATTGAAATTAACAAACATTAAAAACATATTTTTCGTGGTCATATCTTTCATTTTTTCATAAACTGGACCATAAAACTTCATTGCTACCGTCGAAACGTTTTTAGTGTTTGTTCATTTCCAAGAAATCTATTCGTCTCAAGAATTTAGACCTCATCGAGAGGAAATTGTAGGTTGTTCACCATTTTTTCTTAGTTTCAAATTCAACAGACATGATTCATGAATTGAGGTTAGGGGCGTTTACGAAATTTTTTTATGAAATAAAATACTGAGCTCCAGCTGAAGGCGAGCTCTAATGATCCAAAAAAAGCTTAAAATCCAAATCCATGCTCATTCGAAAAAAAAATTTTTGGAAATAATAAATGTGCTCTATAGTGGATGAAATAAAGAAATTTTTGAATTTGATGATCAGCGAGTTAAAAAACATTATAATTATCATATATAATCAATGAGAAATAGCAACTTCACTCGATATAGGCTCGTTCGGGCGGTTATTAATCCAACAATGCCAGAAATTTCCTGCAACTAGACATGAGGTACTGTTAGTTTCTTTATTCATTAGGTAATCATCTATAATTTTCGTCAAGAGTTCTTCCGTCGGTGATGGAAACGGCGTTTAAAATCACCCCCTTTATCGCCAGCGTGCGAAGGCTTGCCCGAAGGTAGGCAACGGCACTGTGGGTTTTTTATCTCCATGCATGATTAGAAACGTCATGGATGCAAATGGAAAACACAAATAAACAGCCAAAACTAACTTTTGTGGCCAACAACATGAAATATACTTTTGAAAGAACTACGGAACTTATGTACCTAGAGACAGTCATAGTGCAAAAGGGACAGGAGAAACAAGAAATACAGACAAGAATCGTCAAAGGAAACTAGAAGTATAGAGCCCTCAAAAATCTTATGAAATCCAAATATGTATCTAGAAAGACCAAAGAGAGAATTTACACAACTGTTATGAGACCAACAGCGACATATGATTGTGAGACGTGGACTATGAACAAAGAGGAGGAAGAAAAAACTTAAAAGATGGGAAAGAAAATTGTTGGGAGCTATTTATGGAGGCATAAGGACAAACGAGGGATGGAGGAGAAGAACAAACTATTAACTGGAAGATACATATAAGAACCCCAATATTATAGCAGTCATCGAAGCGCGGAGAATAAGGTGACTAGGACATGTGGAGAGCCTGAATGGGATGAGAATGACAAAACTATTTCTCAGTCAGAAACCAATAAGAAAAAAAGAAAGGGTAGATCAAGGGAGAGATGGCTGAAGAAGGCAGAAGATAACTTAAAGAAAATTAATATTAAATACTGAAAAGAGAAGACGGCAGATAGAAATAGGTGGTATGGAATAGTGCAGGACATACTCAGAAATAGGTGGTGAAAGTATCCAAAGGCAATTTTAAGTTACATAGATTTTAGCGGTATAAAATCAGACTGTATTAATTTCTGCTTTAGGCGTTCATGGCCTGTTGTTTATTTTACGCACTGGTAATGAAAAAGCACATAATACTACAAAAAGGAGGTTCGATTTTCAATCAATTAAACATGCTATAGGCAACACTGGAACAGGGGCTGTTGTCATTTTGAAAACGTCTTTTCACGACAAATCGATTACGTAGTTTCCAAAGTGTGATTCCCTCCAAGGTCAAAAAAATTAGTTCTGGAAATTACAATACTCCAATCACTTATGCTGCGAGCAGTAAGCCGAGTGTTTACGTTTTCGTGATCTTATTGAAACATAGTTAAATGAACTTCAGATTGCAATTGATAATATCATGTTGGAAAAGGTCTCATCGATAACATATTTGGGGTTGATTGTGGATGAAAGTTTAAATTGGCAACCACATCTAAATCACATTACTAAAAAAGTTACTCCGATGCTTCCCATAATATTTAAATGTCGATATTAATTCACTAAAAAAACCAAATATAGCATTTATAACGCATTTTTTCTTGCACATTTAAGGTACTTAATTCCAATATGGGGAACTTGTTCAGGAACTTTATTTCAAAACGTTCAAACTTTACAAAATAAGATTTTGAAAATACTATTTAATTATAGCAAACTTACCAATACAATCACGTTATATACAGAACTAAAAGTTGCTCAGATGGATAAAATTTTACAACTTGAACAATGTAAATTAATATTTAAAATAACTAATAGCATTCAGAAGAATAACACTATCTATAATTTTGTAAATGAAATACATGATCATTTTACCAGGTCACAAAACAATATATATCCGGTTTACAGTCGTACAAATATAGCTTTGAATTGTCCAATGCAATCCGCGTCTAGAGCTTATAATAGGTTACCAGTTGAAATTAGATCTAAAATATGTTATAATAGCTTCTTGTACAATTTAAAACAACACCTAGGCATGCATGTAGTTGATTAAGTAGTATATAATATAATTAAGGACTCTAGTAGCAATCTAGTTAAGGAAAAGGAATAAGCACTGTTGATAAGCTTATGTTTATAATTCTCGAGGCCAGAACCTTCGGTACTGTTTAGAGAATTGTTAAAGTTTATTGTTATATAATTATTTCCAGAAATAAACGATGTTTCAAAAAAAACTTTAGCAGGATTAAAGTTTCATTGATTATCCTTGCACTTTAGATCTAAGCTGTACATCAAATTAAGTCACGTATTGCTAACTGGCATTGGTTTCTCTAACATAACCTTAGCAGGGACCTCAACTTTCGCATTGCTGTAATTCTATTCTGAAACAAAATAGCCGAGCTTGCTTTGATCCAGCCAGAACCAGTCTACCTACAAATAGATAAATTCTCTGGACACTATTGCTTTTACAGTTTCGAAGTAAACAGATGTTCTATTCATCCGAATAATTCAATAGAGTCCTCTACGGCGCAGGCTATTCTCCGGATGCAGTGAAAGGATTCCAGCTCGTGTTCACTAAAAATATACTTAGCCTGCTTTCAGCTCCTCAAAGATGGGCAAGAAAGAAATAAGGGTTATTTGCACTTCTATGTATCACGCACTTGTTAGAGAAGGAAACTTTGTATATAAAACGTTGTGCCTTCAATGTAGCAGTATAGCGCGTCAAAAGAAGTCGTATATTATTATACATATGTGTTATACATTATTGGACTGTACTGTACTGTACTGTACTGTACTGTACTGTGGTGTACTGTACTGCACTGTGCTGTGCAGGAATAACATTTAATTGTATCATAAACTACTGGAAACGATCATAATGTAACATCCTGTATACAGGGTGTTAATTAAGTATGTTAAGAAAAATAGAAAGAAAATGTCATATGAACATGGGTCCGGAAATGCTTCCTAAGGGAGCTACGCTCCTTTGCATGGGGCACCCTGAAGACGGTTTTTCTTCGATATTCTTGAAACCATTTTTAACAAAATTACGAAATTAGGTATTATGGGTCAGCTTTTGAGGCTAAATCTGATTCTGAATTCAGAATTTCATAATTTTAATCAGAGGCGTGTCATACGGGAGGAGGTAAGGGTAAAAATAACCCCATTTTCTAAATGTACTTTTTTTGACATTTTGGTCTTAGAATATGGTACTTCAGAGATTTCTGCGTAAAAATGGTCTCTTGATACATCTCGATAGGGCTAACCGTTTTCGAGAATAATGCAAATTATTGAATACAATGGCCTGCATCGTCAGTCCACCTAACACCACCTAACACGCGACACGGTGCACGGGATACAATATGTCGGATCTACCGGGGTGCCTAAATAAGTAGTGTTTCTGTGTTATTGAGCGTTTTGCGCGTATTTCACAAAAAAATGCCGGCCACATGCTCTGTATATGGCCCCATTGTTTTTTTATAATTGTGCCTACTTATTCCCATTGATTTTTAAAATATCTGTTTTTAATACTTTAATTTTATTATTGACTTGATTCTCAAGTTTTTTAGATTCATTTTCTAAATTCGTGTTTCCCGGTTCTTTAACTTTTTGTTTGTAAATTTTGACTCGGTTTTCAAATATTTCGAGAATTTCTTGATTTATCCAGTCGTTATTTTCACGTATCTTATTCGTCTCTTTGAATTCCTTTTTTACAAGAAGTGATTAAGTCAATTAGTTCCTGAAATGATTGAACTTCTGTAGTTTGAATATGCTTTTCAAATTTTGAGATGATTTTTTTATGATCTATTCTGTTTACTTCTTTTCTATATTTTGCCGCAAGTACTTTTATGTTTACACCTAAGGTTATTGACAACAAATTATGAATGATCAAACTGTTACTGTTACTTAGTACTTGAATCGCACATTTAAAGTTACTACATCTATCTGACAAAACACGATCTATAATCCTCCTTGAGCTGTTTGTCACCCCAGTAGCTGCATCTGCAGTTATTGTGTTGAATGGTTTATTGAATAATAAATTATATTCTATCTATACTATAGAATTCATCTCTATTGACCCCCGTATAAGTAAAGTGAACGTCGACCGTTGACGTTGATCATATCGCACAGTCAAATTCCCTGTAGGTGAACGCGATCGCACGAAAGGAACCCCTCTCAAATCGAGGTGGCTCGCTTTTGTGAGACTCACATCAAAGTCGGCACGGCGAGTGACCCTACTTGTCTTTGTTAATGTACGGTGCCCTAACAGACGGTAGAACATGAAGGTGTTAAATACCAAAAATGTTTAGACAGGGTGTCCCAAAAAATAGTGTCAAGCGGAAGTCCAGAGATAGAGCACACCTAGAAGTATCTGAATCTGCATATATGTTATGCAATTTTTTGTAGTTTCCGAGTTATGAATTTTTTTCTGAATTTCAGAGAATCCTCTATCTCGACAACTTAAAGCTGTTCCAAAAGAAAAATTAAAAGACTTTTCCAAATTATCTCTCTTGGCAATTCATCTTCAAGAGTTTATTGTTCATACATAAAATAATCGGCTTCGTAACTTTGATAAATGTTATAAAAATGTTAGTGTAAAGTGAAAAATTTACGATCTGATAATTATGACTTAAATCTTAGACTCGGAGTTAAAAATCCAAAGAGGTAATTTCATAATTTCTGTGCAGGTCTAAAAACTTCTTCAGACTCTCAGCTATCACGATCATTGAAAAAAATAGTACTTATTGGGGCTACTTTCGCTCCAATTGACCTTCATAGACAAGAGGCGAAGATTTCTTGAAATTAGCGATGTGTTTTACTATTCACCAATAACTTTTGTTAACGCGTTAGCGTTAGCAGATTGATTGTCAGTATCGCAATAATAAACGTTAAAAACGTTGCATAAATTAAACATTTATTAAAAAAGATCCTATTTTTTGTTAAAAAAAAAAAAACACCAGGAGCGCATTCTTCAAAACCGGTTTTTACCTGAGCGCCAACAAAAAGGGCTAACGCTAACGCAGTAAACAATGGCGGTGTTAGAAAGAGATAGTTACGATATTGTTGTGATGTCTTTTCAAAATGTGTCATTGCATAATTTATTTTCGTTGTCTTTATTCAGTCGTCTGTCTGTCTTTGCGGCTTTAAAACGATACGCTTTTGTTTGGATTGGTGTTGTTTCTGTTGTCTGACTACTTGGCTATTCCGAGTGCACGACAACTGAATTAACGATGCTGTTTTCTGCAAGAGACTATGCAACAAATGGATAGATCGTGGTGGAGTCACTAAATGAACGCCACGGTCACCTGACTTAAATCCGATACAGTTTTTTGTTTGGGACTACTACAAAAAACTAGTTTATGCTAAAGAGTGTCGAAACATCAGCAAATTACGCAACAAATTAGCACAGGCTGAAGAGACAATAAAAAACAGTCAAAGAGCTTTTGTTAATTTTTAAAAAACAATTTTTTCAGACGATGTAGATTATGCATCGAACAAGAAAGTACACATTTTGAAAATTTCTTGTGAAATTTAATAAACTTTAATTTTTAAATTAAAAAAAAATGCATAACTCGGAAACTACAAAAATTGCATAACATATATGGGGGTGATTCAGATACTTCTAGGTGTGCTCTATCTCTGGACTTCCGCTTGACACTATTTTTTGGGACACCCTGTATAATGCATGCGTGCATTGACAAATTATTATAGGACGTGTTGTGCAACTTGTTTGACAATGCGCGAGCCGTACAAAGCTGGATTGTCCGACAGCGAGAGTGTACACTAAGCTTAATGCAATTGGCCGGACGCATTCAGGGTATACGACGCGACGCTTCCAGTGCGTCGGTGTCGTTATTTGTGTTTGCCGGAAATTCGGAAATTCGGGTAATGTAAATTGATAGGCGGCTGTGAGCAGCAGCCCCGGACTGAATTCTTGTTGACGGAAAATTTGCCCATAAATCACTGTCACTGCTGCCGCTACTGACGCCTGAGGTAGCCGCGTTGTGGCGCATACTAAAACGGTCCGCCGTTCTATTCACGTTAAAAGTGACTTTAGCTATATACGTGGTATACATTAGCGAATACACCAATTATTAGAAATTGTTAGTAAAAAGAATGAACAATTATTTAGAAAAATACAATGTATTATCAAAAAATCAATATGGTTTCTCAAAAGGCAAATCAGCAACAGATGCTATTTTATCAATAATAAATGATGCAAATAAAAATATTGATTCAAAAATTCCGACCATTTGCGTATTTGTTGATCTTGCCAAGACATTTGACACTGTTAGTCATGTGCAGTTATAAAGTGTATTAGAAAGAGCTGGATTCAGAGGAACGTCATATAAATTAATAAAAAATTATCTATCAAACCGCGAATAACTTGTTAAACTATCAGAAATACATAGTCATGACCGAATTGTTAAATACGGCGTTCCTCAAGGCACAGTTCTTGGACCGTTATTTTTTAAGATATATTTGAATGACTCATTTAAATTAAAAAGTGAGGGTAAAATAGTTAGATTTTCTGATGACACTGTGATATTATACCAATCAAGTAATTGGATAAATTTGAAACATGACATAGAAAAAGATTTGATACAGATATCACAATGGTTTAGCAGCAGACTACTGACTGTAAACTATAATAAAACTCACTTTGTCGCATTCAATTCATATGCAAAATATTTACCAAATTATACTTCGCTTTCATTTAATATCGGTAGAGAACATGTAGAAATCCAAAGATCACCCAATACCAACTATTTAGGAATATATGTTGATGAACACATGAATGAGAAGAAGCCAGTACCAACACAGTAAAAAATAACCTGCGGGTAAACAATGTTTCATGAGTGGTAGAATTTAAAAACGTTAATTTGTACATTGTGTACCCTTGTAAATAACAATTACCATAATAATTGTACACTCAAATTTGTCTTTAGTCGTGGTTAAGTTTCGAAGAGTATTGTCACGACGCACTCTTTTTCTTCACACCAGGAAACAAACAGAACGTAACTTTCACCGTTTTACTTCACAACTCAATACAATATCTCTTAACCTTATCTCAGCTACAACTCAACTTAACTACTACTAAACTACTCCCGCCACGCTACCCGAGGCTACACCATGATACTACGACTTTAGAAGGTATGCTCACGCGCATGATGTATTCCGTCTCGCTTCCACCTGTGACGTCAGCGTGTGACAAACGGGGTTTGTTTACATATTTAGTTACAGGTTATAGCCGAAGATTTTCAGTTTATTTTCTTGAGTTTACTCGTTTACCGTAGTAAACTCTGATAAAACATTAATTATTTGCGATTCTGGAGTTTAACACATATTTGAACAATGATTTTATTGTGCGGTTGTGGGATGTAATAATAAAAAAGTAAAAACTATTCGTCACACTACCGCTACTTGGGATGGTTTCGAAAATTTGGCAGGTTTCATTGCATTTAAGTTGAAAAATAAGGAGAAACTGGGGTATGTCCCAGATTGCACAGATACTTCTTTCACTTCGGTCAACCATTCAACAGAAGGTGGACTACAAAAACATACAGATGAGTTCTTGACAAAATGTAATGGACTCGGCCATATATTTTCCAACTATAATGGAAACGCTTTGAAAAGTGAAAAAAAACTATCTTGCGAATTTAAACAAATTATCAGAGAATGTATATGTGACTGATGAAGCAAAGATGAGCTTGTTTTCTAGATGTAAAATGTATTTCAGAATACGAATTCTTGATACGGAAATTAGAGATACCTCGAATATTAGAAAAATGAAATTCACTAAGATTGTAAAATAGTATAAAGTAATACGTATACAGGGTCCTGCGATGGTGCATCCAGCTTTCCTGGCGCCTTTCCTATTTGGAATAAAAAAAATGCTACATAAAATAAAAATGCGCTAAAAGATGGTTGGAGATTTACCGGTTGTAGAACGTATTTTTTTGATATTTCATTTTCAGTTCATATATAGAAAGGCTAGTTCTATATGCTCTTATTCACCCCTTTTTCAGTTCTTATTGTCTGTCCAAAATATATTTCCCCATAGACTCATATATACAGAATACAAATAATGTGCCCTATACACAGGCCATCTGACACCATCACTACAAGTGCATCAAACTTTTTAATTCAAACATATTATTAAACAGTGTGTGAAAATATTTTGAAAAAAATTGAGGAAAGACTTGTTATTACTAGGAATCTTTAGTATACGAGAATTCACCTGTACTAGTTAAATACAATGCCCAGAAAGATATTGTATTGTCGTATTGTGATGTTTTTATTTTATGCTTAACATATGCGCGGTTGTGACATATATTTGAATTAATAAAAAATGAGAAAGTTTGTTAATGTATTTTTCCACCAATCATTAGCAGAATATATTAATTCGCCATAAACATAATGCCATTATGCTTGTTCACGATTTTTTGAGGAACTGGTGACGCAACGTCAAAATCTATATATAAAAAATAAGAGCGGTAATCAAAGGCTCCTGAATGGAGTATATAAAAATTCCACCCCCTATCCGAGAAATTTTCCTACAAAAACATAGTTTCACTAGGCACTCCTATCGACCTCTTATATGAGATTTCAGAAAAATACGTCCAGACTGCTCTGGCTCTGTGCGTATTCCACAATGTAAATTTTTTTTGAGTACACACATTCAAATTTTTGTATCTGAAATTCAGAACGCTCGGAACTACTGCAAACGGGTCAGGCGTCGAGTAATATCAATTCTTTGTATAACTATTTCACCAATTTTTTATTCAGATACAGAGCAATATGTATCGTTGATACTGTGCGTGAGCTATTTTCATTTTGTATGAGTATTAAATATGTAAGACAGATATAACAAGAAACGAAGTAAAACATTCAAAAGTCAATGCTTTGGATCTAATCTAACACCCACTTTGACTTTACATCATGCATGAGAACTAATACACAATACACGAATACCATAATATACAGTATGTTACGGTATCTATTACTAACTCAGTGTAATAATACTTAAATGGTCACAGTGATTTTTATTTTTTTATCATGTCAGAGATAAGGCGGGTGACAAATTATAGCTAGATTTGCCTGCTCCAGCTCTTGTTATAGAAAACATAATAATTTTAGAAGAACCTATGCGGTATTCTGTAAATATAGCTGGAATAAAATTGTTGTACACTATAAATACTAGTCTTAGCGATTAAATTCACAACCGTGTCCCCTTATATTATAACAAATAATAATGAAATAATGTAGCCGCCAATAATGCGCATGGGTGTGGCATCGTGATAAAGCCTACATTGCCATCAGCGAAAAAGTGTAGCATTTCCTTCAAATTATAATCTTCTGAAATGCCAGTGCACAATACTGCTATTGCATAAGGTCATGTACATAGTTACTGTTGTATTCAGAGCACTATTAGCCTGGTCGGCAGACAGTTTTGTGTAGCTTGAACATACTTTGAAATCAAATTGCCATTGTAATAGAAAGATAGTGTTTTCAAAGGCGCTATTTGCATCCAATATCTAGGCCTCGGAAAACTATTAGATGACACTTTATTTACTTTTTCGTAAAACAGGATAGCTCAAAATTTAACCTTCGGACTCACGTTCATACAAAAAGTGCCAACTAAATAATAAACAGCAGTGGAAAAGTGCTACTTTTCCCTTGATAATAGGGTCGCGTTATTTCATCCTCTGAGGTACGAATTTGGAAAAACGGTAACGATTTGAGGGTTACTCAAGTTTAAAAGTTGTACACATTGTAACTTACTGTATATGGTATTGATCACAGCATAGTAAACAACCAGCACAATATCTCTGAGGATTTCCTATATAAAAATGGTTCCCACAAAATTTGACCTTGGGATGATTTATGGATGATTTTACGGCTGTGAGGTTTGGGTAGAGATGCGAAAATGAAAATATCGATACCGGTACCAACTCGATATTTCTTAGCCAAATAGGCGCGATTGGTTCGTACAGAGAATTTTGTGCAATTGATTACACCCCTCAATAATTATATAATTATTTTGGATACCGATACCCCTACAAAAGTATCGATACCAGCTTAAAATCGCTCAAAAATATCTAAGATAAAAATTCTCGATATTAGTGCAGAAGTACAAGTATCGGAGTATCGTTCGCATCCCTACAAAAAGATCATCCAAAAGTAGGAACGCGCGTGTAATTGCCGCCAACCTGAGTTATTGTGCTGGTTGCTTACTATGCTATGGTATTGATCTTACATGTGTTACTGTCGTCATAAATGACATTACTGTCAAAATGATTGGCTACATTTTGGATGAACAACCGTCACCGCATCATCCAGAAATGTCTCGAATACTTTAGAAATCATGACGAATAGGTATAAGGCGCCTTTAAGGCCAAAGTGCAAAGGTTGAGATAAGGTTAAGTGTTTTCACGAATGTTATGTCACATTATCCTCTGTCTTCTTTCTCTAAAGTTTCGATGTTTTGGTTACTGATACAGTTCCATAGGAAGATCTTCATCGGCTAAAGAATTCTACAATGTGTTTTATATAACAATTTGATATAAAACGTCGGCGTCGGAGGAAAAAGCAGTTATGATAATAATAACGCCACAGGATGAAAATCACTCGGCTATTAGTATGGGTTAAGACTTTGAATAGTTTCAATGGTGAATGACTGAAAATTTACTGATTACTCCTACACTTGTGGCTCTGTTTTCGAGAAGTACTTGTAAACTAAATAAATTACAAGTTTACCAACTTTTACCATTGAATATGTAACTTGTAACATTCGTGAAACAGGCCCTTGAAGTAAAGAAGCGATCGTCGTGAAAGGATTACGTTTGATACCACTATTCTTAAGTTTATGTTGTAATGATTCGTGTCATTTTACAGACTCGTAGTTCGTGGTTCCATATTTCAATGTTGTTTCTTTTTTACCAAATCAGATAACTTCTAACAGATCGAGCTGACCATAATATTCAGTGGAAAATGTGGAAGCACAAAAGCCCTATTTCAAGGTGCACAAAATACACTTTTATTTTCCGAAGTACTTGCTAAGCGCCAATTTTTTGACGTGGCTTGTGATCAACAATCCCAAAGGCTTGAACAGGAATAGAAAAATTTATCCTCGGAAATTGATAAATTGATAGAAAATAAAGCAGGCTTACTAATATAATGGACTACCAATGGAAACAAAAGATAATGTATTATTTTTCGGTGAAAAAATTACAGGTAAACTGGAAAGTTGGCGTTTTTAAAAATGAAAGCAGATATCAAGCTCCCATTATTCATGAATTTAACATTCTTCCACCATACAAAATATACACCTTTCCATCATCATCATCATCATCATCATCATCATCATAGTCACAATGTCTTAACAGACATGTTGTGAACTCGTAAAATGCATTTACTCATTTTACGAGTTTCTCTTGGGATATCTTTAAAATCTTTAATGCAGCAGTTTCCCCATTTGCTTTCTACATCCTCATGCCGTTGACCAGATTGTATCTACTGGTTCATCCGCCTTTAGGGGCAATTTCTCACCCTAAGGACAAGCAGGTGTCCTGACTCTTCTCAACTCGTCCACCCAAAGTTGTTGGTTGAGAAGAGGATACTGCTTATACCGACAGTAGTTCGGTTCCTTTTACGACACACAGGATATACGATGGGAGATATTCTAACCCGCCCCCACACGGGGGTTACCATCTCTACCAGGAAATATTTTAGTTACCCTTCGTAAAGGCCATTTCAATGGAGATACATTATCTTCTTTAGTGAAACTAACATACCTTCCTTCAAATTTATTCTCGGAAGTTGCCACTTTGGACTATTTTGGAGTTGAGTTAAATAGTCTCTATGCCATTTTTTCCAAAAATTTTGCTGTACTTGAATGCATGGCTCGGGCCCGGAGTTCATCCGTGTATTTGGTCAACCTACATTAGCCAATGAAACTCGAAAAAACAGGAAATAACACTTGTCAACCAAGTTCGTTATAGTACTCGTTACAGTACGAGGATAATCCTGGTCAGCGAGGCTAAACCTGCTCTAACGGTACAGTATTGGAAATGTAATAGTCATGCGCATGTCATTTATCCTATCTAGCTGATTTAGGTGAACTGCGTTGTTGTTCCTATCTAAATAATTTATTATGAGTATAAGAGCTGCATTAGACAGATAGATAGATATATATATTAATCCTTTTGATCATAAATAAATGATATAGGACAAGTCACAGAAAAATTACATAAATCAAATAACAAGGCACACAACATATATACATGTACAAGTGTCATGTACAAGAGGACACTAACTTAGAGATAAGTACAAGCATTTATATACTTACAATTATTTAAAACAATCACACATCAAAAATTCTGATATAGAATAGAACGCTTTTTCTAATAAAATTCTCTTTTTTTTTAAATTTTGCTAGTGGGAGCATTTTCAAGTCATTGGGCAGCTTGTTGAAAAGTTCGACAGCCACATATTTAGGGCTCTCTTCCGTTCTCGCTAACCTATGCGATGGAACCTCGAGCAGTTCTTTACTTCTGGTATGGTATATGCCACTACTTAAGGTATTAAATTGACCACGATGAACCTTAACGTGCATCAATGTATTCAATATACAGGGTTGGGATAAAGTATGGAACCAAGCAAATAACTTTGGAGCGGAAAGAGTGATATTGCTGAAAATTTGCAGGCAAGTGTAGTGACGTCTAGTGCATCCGAAGACATTATGTTAGCTATTAATGTACTTCCGGTTTAACCAGAAGTACCGTCAACTTTTTTAATTTAAATGAGACGCCCTGTATATTTTTGAAGATTTTAACTCATCTTTTTTTTCCGAATACGTCCAAAGTGGGTTTAGTATTTGTTTCTTAAAAAATTTGTCTCACAAATTCGTCCGTGGCGGTCTGCGGTCTTCCCGTTTGAGGTAATTTTTTTGTATTTTTTATTTTAGTCACCGTCAAACGTGTTATAGGACCCCTGTCGAGACGTAAATCATTAAAAGTTGACACACTTCTTGGTGAGTTCTCACGCGATCGCCAAAACCGACTTTGAATGACGGGCATTTTAAACACCTGAAATAATAAAGAAGCTTTATCTTTCCCGTTTTTACAGATACTAATGCTAAATCCACTGTGGACGTATTCGGAAAAAAAAGATGAATTAAAATCTGCAAAAATATACAGGGTGTCCCATTTAAATTAAAAAAGTTGACGGTACTTCCGGTTAAACCGGAAGTACATTAATAGCTAACATAATGTCTTCGGATGCAATAGACGTCACTACGCTTGCCTGCAAATTTTCAGCAATATCACTCCTTCCGTCCCAAAGTTATTTGCTTGGTTCCATACTTTATCCCAACCCTGTATATATACAGATAGTAATGTTAATATTTCAAAAGACCTAAATAAATTCTTGCAGCTAGTGCGTCTTCTTACCCCCGCGATAGTCCTAGTAACTCTTTTCTGCATTAAAAATAGTCTTTGTAGTTTAGAAGACGCTCCCCATATTTCAATGCCGTATGATAGCACTGAATGTATTTGTGCATAGTAAAACGTTAACAATACCCATCTTTCTACTATAAAACTCATCTGGTACATGCAGTATCACAGTGGAGCAATTTTTTGACACACTTTCTCAATGTGCGTATCCCACTTACAGTTTTCCGATATGTATATACCTAGAAAATTGGTTGTTTCTACCTGTTTGATAGATTTAGCACCAGATTTGATCAACAGACTGTGGTCAATTTGAACGCTAGAGTAATTAAATTTTAGAAAAACAGTTTTTTCGGAATTAATTACTAGCCCGTTATTCAGATACCACTGCCGTGCTCGAGACAAATTTGAATTTGCAAGTTCAATGACAGACTTTTTTTTATTTCCTTTAATCAATAAGGAAGTATCATTTTGAAGTACTATGGAATAAAAGCCTGCTACTATAGTAAATTGAACAGGTTCTGAGGGGTTAGAACTTGAAGCAGGTAATTCAGTTTTGGAAAGCTGCGATGACTCGCACAGCTAATGCTACTAAATATAATTTATACTGCATTTTGTGCTCTACTTACCGGAGTATTCAAATTGCCAGACTGTGTAGGCAGTCGGGGTATAACGTGAATTCAGGATCCTTAGAATCCTCAATGCCAGCTATTGGAAGATATGCTCAACAGCTTTATAGTGGGTATGAAAATCGCATTATGTCCTACACTTGTCAAGACCATTCCGATTATAAAAGGGAATGCTCTGAAGCGGTAAAGTAGGGTGTGGCCTGTTCTCGCCCGATATCGAAACTATAGAAAGGGAATCGATGAAAAAACCATACACCTTGCTTGTAATGCAACTGTAGGTTACAGGTCAATGTTTCGCAATTTACCATTTGCGTGGCCTGATGGATACTGTTTTGTTTATAAGTCGGTCAGGTGTTTATGGAGAAGTAGTGAGAATGAGTTCCTCAGCAACTTTTCGTCTTTTATATACGAATATTTTAGCAGGGAACGTACTGAGTGATAAAAAAAAGGGTAAAAATAGTTGTTGTAACTTTCTTGTAACCTATTCGAATTCGTTGGACGAGAGAAGTATGCGTATGGAGGGTATTTCTTTGAAAACCGAAATTTGGTTCAGATAAAGCTCTATCATCACCAAAACAGATGTTTTTTGAATATCAGGCTAAGCAGCACCTACGTATTATAAGTCATTATTGATGTTTTTATTTCAACAACATTGACGCAATGCTTCAAAAGTTATGATCTTTTCAAATAAGAAAGGCAAAAAAAAAACGAAAACTGTCGAGATAAGGCAAAACGCATATTTTAATTTGTTTTAACTTGTCTTTCGATGATTTGTGGTCTACTTTGACCCAGTTAGGTTTCTGCATTTTATGTAGGAACAACCTGTATAAAGAGGAGACCAGATCCATTATATTTTATTGTGATTTTCTTAATCGGTATAACAATAACTCCATACGGGCTATTAATTTGAGATAAGCAATGACAAAGTATTTGAGGTTATTAGCCAAGACCTTTCAGATAGTACATACAATTAGGTATAAATAATATTCAGTACAAGCCTGTTTCTCTGAAGCTTCCTCAGTATCTTCGTCGCTCTTATGTTACTGTTTAGCTTATTAGTTTAGCAATAGCATTTGGCGCTCATATCATTGAGATATAGATGTAGGTATTAAATAAACAGGTACTTCAGTTTCAAATGTAATTTACCTTATCGTTGTTAATCATTTCCAAAGTTTCAAGAGATGGGTGGAAGTAGGAGCTTAGTAGTAAATTTTAAATCCTGTATCTTTCCACGTATAGGGGAATGGAGGTTAGAAATATATTACCTTAATTGCCACCACTAACTAAGCAGTGTGGGATCCATTAAGCTTTCTAGAAGGATAATTAGGTAAAATCGGTCGGTCAAAAAGGACCATTTACAGAAGACATGGTAAGCAGCAATGTACATTTAGTTTTTCTCTGTATTTTAAAACTGGTTGCAGAAGCCACCGTATCGTTGGCTGAAAATGACTAGCGGGAAATTGAAAAAAGAACTGAATTAACTAAATTAAAACCTGCAAACTATAATCCAGAATCATTTCCCTGTACATTTTTGGAACAATTCTGCGACCGTGGTTATAACGTTGGGCGAAATCCTATAAACATAGGGCTCCTGACGGAAGCCACAAATGTGCTGGCTTGGCTCCTGTTGGTGGCTTCTGGTTGTTGTTTTCCATCCTTGCTCCTCAGGTTACACCGGCCTGATGAAGCCAATGAGCAGAAACACGTTTCGCCGGTTACTGCTCCTACGTCATTTCCTTTATTGCGGACATGCCCAATAACTTTTCCTACGGTTCTATCCTTATCACCGCACTACATTCCTCTTTTTGTAGTTTCCTCTGGGCTTGAAGTACCACGACAGGCAGCTTTCGCTGGCCTCCGTGGCTATAACGTTGGGCGAAACCCTATAAACATAGGGCTCCTGACGTAAGCCACAAATGTGCTGGTTTGGCTCCTGTTGGTGGCTTCTGGTTGTTGTTTTCCATCCTTGCTCCTCAGGTTACACCGGCCTGATGAAGCCAATGAGCAGAAACACGTTTCGCCGGTTACTGCTCCTACATCATTTCCTTTATTGCGGACATGCCCAATAACTTTTCCTACGGTTCTATCCTTATCTCCGCACTACATTCCTCCTTTTTATAAAAATAAGTATTATGACAATATGTTGTGAATATGACTATAAATGTACATACATCAATCCAGTGTCTGGCGCATTTCACAGCATTTTCATTGCATGTCCAAAGGTCTCGGATGGTACATAGGGCTTGTAGAGATTGACACCCTAGAAGGTGCTCCATTGTCTGGGATTCTCCACATTCACACGTTTCCTCTTCCACGTATCCCCATTTCAGAAAGATGTTCTTGAATCTCCCCATTTGGCACCGGAGTCGGTTGAGGGTTTTCCAGGTGCCCCAGTCTAAGTCTGAGCCTGCAGGAAGTTATTCTTTTGTATTCCAGGTTGGGATGTTGTTGACTGCTAGGCACTGTTCCCATTTTGCCTCCTTGGTAGCAGTTTTAGAGGCTGTGAGGGGCTGTGTAGTTTGCATAAAGCCTCGCCTTGATTTCAGTCTGGCCGCTGCCGGTATATATTGGTACAGAGGATGTCTGGTGTCTTCACATTGTCTGCTTCGTTCGGCCATGGCTAGGGTTTTCCTACGTATTTGCGGTGGTGCTATTCCGGCTAGCATGTAGCGGTCTAATGTAACACCTATACAGACTGGGTTTGGGCAATGTTGCATTCTGACTGAGTTCCACTCTATTTGCAGTTCATTCTCGCCTGTCGGTTATTGAGGTGGAATAGGCATGTCTGCGTTTTCGCTGGATTTCGGCGGAGCTGATTTGATCTGTAACAATCATTTAATCTTGATAGGGATTCTGTTATGTGCCCCTCTATCTCTGCGATGTTTTTTGACTGGCAGGTGATAGCTACATCGTCGGCGTATATAAAGCTTCTTGTTGGTGGACCGATTGGTTGGTCGTTGGTATAAACATTGAAAAGCATGGGTGCTAGCACGCTACCTTGGGGAAGGCCTTGTTTCTGGTTCCTCCAACGGCTTCTTGTTCCTTGGAACTCTACATAGAATCTTCTGTTAGATAGCATTGTTTTTATCACTTTCGTCAACTGGTAGTCTCCTGTCATTCTGAAAAATTTTTCCAGTAATATTTTATGGTTTTTGGTGTCGTATGCCGCCGTTAGATCTATAAGAGAAAGGAAAAAATTATAGAAAGGAAAGATTACATCCTTGTTCGTGTGAATTTTGAACCACAGAGTAATGGCAGTTCATATTTCAAAATGCGAAGTTACCTATTAAATATTTACATTTTTTCTTGAAAAACGTTACAGATAAGTGTCCCCTAATTTTTTCTGCAGCATAGTTATCAAAACCTGGACCCGCAGGTCTCCTCATTCAACCGGCACTGTATTAGATAACGAGTGTTGTTGTTTCGCATTTCGTGTTTGGAACAACATCCATTCCCTGTAAGCGGAGGGAGGATCACATCTATAAATCTCCTACGACTTCCTCAATGCCTTTGCAGGAGAGAAGTAAACAGATGTTCGTATCACCCAGATAATTCAATAGCTGAGGCCAAAGCTGTTACGTTCGAATCGGCTGAACTCGTAAAATAAACCAAAATAAACTGAAATGCGATAGCCGTAAATAACTACAACGTCAAAATTCAGTACATAACAGATTTTAACTTTGTGGTAGACACCTAACAAGCTTACGGAAATAATGTTGTTAAAGACAGGTGCAGATCGTCCGATCACGTTATGTCAGGAGGCACGAGTACAGTAATTAATTAAGGAAGCCCAGCAAATTCTAATATACAATACGTTTTTAAATGTCATCGAAGTATGGCTGCATACACAGAAAAAAATACTGTTGCGTTTCCAATTAATTGTTAGTATTTGGATGTTTTTCCATCACTTTAAATATATTTACAGTTGCTTCCAATCCACGTCATTGAAAGAATTCAATCCTTATGTTCGAAGTAATCACAGGTACGCCAACAAATTCAAAATTTTATATTCGTTATAACGATATGTATAATCCTTCTAATAACAGTATTGACATATTATAATGCAATCAAAACATCCTTTTGTTTTCGAAATTTATCCTATGTTTCATTTAAGCAAAGCATACAATCTATTCAATGTACAAAAATTATTACTGCAACAGCAGTTCGTGATAATTCATCTGACAAAAATTAATTTTGTTTCAATGGCCCTCGTCGTTCGCTGAACTATAATCAGTATTCGGCGGGACTGATGTCCCGATTCAATGAAGGTAAGAATAAAGAACAGGGGGATGATCTCAGTGCGACTATCGCCGTGAACTCGTCAACACGGACGAAGTTGTTCCGTTGTGTTGTTTCGGTGTTAGCCGTGTTGTGTCATCTCGTGGTTTTGCGTATTGCATCAGCAATTGTGTGATTTAAATGTGTCCAGTTATATAATAAATGGAGGATCTACTGAGAAATTGGGACTTAGAAAAACTAACACCCACATTTGAATGTAGGTACTTAGATTAGTCAGACAGTTATATTTCAGGTAATAATGCAACAATTGGTGCAGGCTTGTGTCTAATTCTTATATCATGCTCCTTATAACTTCAAACAAAATCACACCATTAAACATCTAAACGAATCAATCAGCTATCCTCGCAATAGAATCTGTTGGTCCAAGGAAAAGAAAGTAGTTTAGAATCAATTACCAAACACAAATTCGATTCAACGACAGGCTGCGATTGAATCATTCATTGGAATCCAATGACATCTTGTAGTTGAATCGACACTACGATATAATTCGCTACCAACTATGCACTTCCCATTGGAGAAAACGTCGCTGTATTTGAGGAATGCTGAGTGTAACGTCCAATTTAATCCAAGCGTAAGTCTTTGACAAAACGACAGATTTTTCTGTGTGTATGGATACAGGATGAGTCCCAAGTTGTTACTTTTTTAATTGTATATGGACGTCGTTAAAATGAACATATTTTTGAATAACCTTTTTCCGACAACTGAAAAATAATAATGTGCCAATTTTAGTATTTACCAATTCAAAAATGACAATGATAAACAGAAAGTAGTCACTGCACTGTCTGACAGATACAATGGCTAATAGATAATATAAAAATCCTAGGAGAAAACTAAACATAGATAGGTACATTTTAGTACACAATCCCAGATTAATCTTTTTTATTCTCGCTTACTTTTCAGCTATCTGAAAAAGTTATTTGAAAAGGGTTGTTTGTTTTTTGGACTTCTGTAGACAGTTAAAGACGTTTCGATCTAGGACTCACCCTGTAGATAGTGAATATATAGTAAGATATACAGGGTGGCCAATCGGGTGACGATAATAATTTTTGTTAGATAGCCCGTACCGAGACCTATCCAAAACACCCCCATGTATGTATACCGATTATTGATAGTTTTCGAGTCATGATCTTTTTTTTGGAAACTTAGAGATTTTCCAGTTTTTTCAAGAAATCGTCAAAAACAAAAACAAGAATGCTTTTTGACTTTTATTTTTTTCTGCAATTATACTCAGTATTAAGCCTATTTCAATACTCAATAAAGAGAACCTGTACATCCGAACAATAATTAAGTACATTTTGGGGCCAAAGTTTGAAATCTCTGTTTTTAGTCAGGAGACCAAAACCCCCAAAATAAAATTAAAAATACTTATGCCTGGTTCTGGAGCTTCAAACTAATCTTAAAAACTCTGCAAGACATTGCAATTTCGAAATAATGATGAAAAAGTGGCACTTATGGGGACATTTTGCGCCGTACGTGAGCGTTAAGGGGAAAGGTGATAATCCACGAATTTTCAAAATGATTTAAAAAACTATTATTTTGCTTTATTATGACAAACTAAAGAAAAAAAACTCATAACAACTAATAAACCCGATAATCATTGATGTTTTGATGACTTTTAATAAAAAAAACGTCATACATCTAAAATACTACGACTGATAGTAAATTAAAACACTTCCAATTAAAAAATTTTCAAGGAAATTTAGACGCTTACACCTTTGTATGTCAATAAAGAGCGATAAGGGTGTCAGTAATAAGGAAATAATTTATATGGAAAAATAATGAACATTCTGATGGATATAAAAGATAAGAAAAACGCAAGCGTAACGAGGTAGGTTACCAAATGTGGCATTGCCTGTTAATGCCGGTATCAGTTTAATGTTGTATATGTATGATTATATTTCAATGAAGCTTGAGTGTGATTTACGAGATCATACAGTGCAGAAAAATGTCGTACACTGAGCAACATTTCAAGCACTTCATTATCTAAAAAGAATGTGCTGTGTCTGTCTACACACTTATTTTAAGAGACATCTTATTTTTGACTGATTGATTCTTCAACATCACAAAGTTCAGGAATAAAAATGCTGAGGTGATCGACACATTTTACCTGTATTTAGAGGCCTCGTCTTGTTACCTCTTTTTAAGAGGTTCGATTACCCGTAAAGTATTAGTCTCGAGACCAATATAGGTACATGTTGACCCAGACAAAACGTACCGCAATGCACAACTGTTAGGAAACTAAATTTTCGAAGAAACCTAGAAACACATATAAAGTTTGCTTCTCAGTGAAACAACCTTGGACCCAAAATACGTTGCAAATCCTTTAACTCCCTAAGCAGGGCCACTGTCTCTCAATTTTCATCAAATGGCATTGAAGGTCATGTAACAATTGTTCTCTTTGAAGGTGTAATATGTTTGTATACAGTTATTTATCTCGGTACCTCCAATCCTGCTTGAAGTGAACACAAACTCCTGCCGGTACGTACTGAATAAAGCTATTATATGTATATTGTATATGGATGCAAATATTTGTATTGCAGATCTCTCGGGCGGGCGGGTGTACCTAAAAAAATCGAACTTCTTTATTTGGATTTCAATTGAGATGAAACCTCGCATTTCGGTTGATTTCAAGGTACTGATTATAAATCCAGTCGCAGCTTTGAGTCTGACTCTCGCTTGGCGAAAATAAAAAATTACACATCTCTCGGGCGGGCGGGTGTACCTAAAAAAATCGAAAATCTTTATTTGGCTTTCTATTGAGATGAAACCTCGCACTTCGGTAAATTTCAAGGTGCTGATTACAAATCCAGTCGCAGTTTTGAGTCTGAGTCTCGTTTGGCGAAAATAAAAAATTACAGATCTCTCGGGCGGGCGGATGTACCTAAAAAAATCGAAAATCTTTATTTGGCTTTCTATTGAGAGGAATCCTCGCACTTCAGTAAATTTCAAGGTGCTGATTTTAAAAATCCAGTCGCAGTTTTGAGTCTGAGTCTCGTTTGGCGAAAATAAAAAATTACAGATCTCTCGGACGGGCGGGTGTACCTAAAAAAATCGAAAACCTTTGTTTGGCTTTCTATTGAGATGAAGCCTCGCATTTCGGCTAATTTCGAGGTACTGATTACAAATCCAGTCGCAGTTTTGAGCCTGAGTCTCGTGTGGCGAAAATAAAAAATTACAGATCTCTCGGGCGGGCGGGTGTACCTAAAACAATCGAAAATCTTTATTTGGCTTTCTATTGAGATGAAACCTCGCACTTCGGTAAATTTCAAGGTGCTGATTACAAATCCAGTCGCAGTTTTGAGTCTGAGTCTCGTTTGGCGAAAATGAAAAATTACAGATCTCTCGGGCGGGCGGTTGCACCTAAAAAAATCGAAAACCTTTATTTGGCTTTCTATTGAGATGAAACCTCGCATTTCAGTTAATTTTAAGGTGCTGATTACAAATCCAGTCGCAGTTTTGCGTCTGAGTCTCGTGTGGCGAAAATAAAAAATGACAGATCTCTGGGGCGGGCGGGTGTATCTAAAAAAATCGAAAACCTTTATTTGGCTTTCTATTGAGATGAAACCTCGCATTTCGGCTAATTTCGAGGTGTTGATTACAAATGCAGTCGCAGTCTTGAGTCTTGGTCTCGTTTGACGAAGATAAAAGATTACGGATCTCTCGGGTGGGCGGGTGTACCTAAAAGAATCGAAAACATTTGTTTGACTTTCTATTGAGATGCAACCTCGTACTTCGGTAAATTTCAAGGTGCTGATTACAAATCCAGTCGCAGTTTTGAGTCTGAGTTTCGTTTGGCGAAAATGAAAAATTACAGATCTCTCGGGCGGGCGGTGTACCTGAAAAAATCGAAAACATTTGTTTGACTTTCTATTGAGTTGAAGCCTCGCATTTCGGCTAATTTCGAGGTGCTGATTACAAATCAAGCCGCAGTTTTGAGTATGAGTATCGTTTGGCGAAAATAAAAGATCATGCATCTCTCGGGCGGGCGGGTGTACCTAAAAAAATCGAAAACCTTTATTTGGCTTTCTATTGAGATGAAACCTCGCATTTCAGCTAATTTTAAGGTGCTGATTACAAATCCAGTCGCAGTTTTGCGTCTGAGCCTCGTGTGGCGAAAATAAAAAATGACAGATCTCTGGGGCGGGCGGGTGTACCTAAAAAAATCGAAAACCTTTATTTGGCTTTCTATTGAGATGAAACCTCGCATTTCAGTTAATTTTAAAGTTCTGATTACAAATCCTGTAGCAGTTTTGAGTCTGAGTCTCGTTTGGCGAAAATGAAAAATTACAGATCTCTCGGGCGGGCGGTGTACCTAAAAAAATCGAAAATCTTTATTTGGCTTTCGATTGACATGAAACCTCGCACTTCGGTAAATTTCAAGGTGGTGATTACAAATCCAGTCGCAGTTTTGGGTCTGAGTCCCGTTTGGCGAAAATAAAAAATTACAGATCTCACGGACGGGCGGTTGCACCTAAAAAAATCGAAAACCTTTATTTGGCTTTCTATTGAGATGAAACCTCGCATTTCAGCTAATTTTAAGGTGCTGATTACAAATCCAGTCGCAGTTTTGTGTCTGAGTCTCGTTTGGCGAAAATAAAAAATTACAGATCTCTCGGGCGGGCGGGTGTACCTAAAAAAATCGAAAATTTTTATTTGGCTTTCGATTGAGATGCAACCTCGCACTTCGGTAAATTTCAAGGTGCTGATTACAAATCCAGTCGCAGTTTTGAGTCTGAGTTTCGTTTGGCGAAAATGAAAAATTACAGATCTCTCGGGCGGGCGGTGTACCTAAAAAAATCGAAAATCTTTATTTGGCTTTCGATTGAGATGAAACCTCGCACTTCGGTAAATTTCAAGGTGCTGATTACAAATCCAGTCGCAGTTTTGAGTCTGAGTCTCGTTTGGCGAAAATGAAAAATTAGAGATCTCTCGGGCGGGCGGTGTACCTAAAAAAATCGAAAACATTTGTTTGACTTTCTATTGAGATGAAACCTCGCATTTCGGCTAATTTCGAGGTGCTGATTACAAATCCAGTCGCAGTTCTGAGTCTGGGTCTCGTTTGGCGAAAATAAAAGGTTACGGATCTCTCGGGCGGGCGGGTGTACCTAAAAAAATCGAAAACCTTTATTTGGCTTTCTATTGAGATGGAACCTAGCATTTCAGCTAATTTTAAGGTGCTGATTACAAATCCAGTCGCAGTTTTGCGTCTGAATCTCGTGTGGCGAAAATAAAAAATGACAGATCTCTGGGGCGGGCGGGTGTACCTAAAAAAATCGAAAATCTTTATTTGGCTTTCTATTGGGATGAAACCTCGCATTTCAGTTAATTTTAAAGTTCTGATTACAAATCCTGTCGCAGTTTTGGGTCTGAGTCCCGTTTGGCGAAAATAAAAAATTACAGACCTCTCGGGCGGGCGGGTGTACCTAAAAAAATCGAAAATCTTTATTTGGCTTTCTATTGAGATGAAACCTCGCACTTCGGTAAATTTCAAGGTGGTGATTAGAAATCCAGTCGCAGTTTTGAGTCTGAGTCTCGTTTGGCGAAAATAAAAAATTACAGATCTCTCGGACGGGCGGGTGTACCTAAAAAAATCGAAATCCTTTATTTGGATTTCTATTGAGATGAAACCTCGCATTTCGGCTAATTTCGAGGTGTTGATTACAAATGCAGTCGCAGTTTTGAGCCTGAGTCTCGTTTGGCGAAAACAAAAAATTACAGATCTCTCGGGCGGGCGGGTGTACCTAAAAAAATCGAAAATCTTTATTTGGCTTTCTATTGAGATGAAACCTCGCACTTCGGTAAATTTTAAGGTGGTGATTACAAATCCAGTCGCAGTTTTGAGTCTGAGTCTCGTTTGGCGAAAATAAAAAATTACAGATCTCTCGGACGGGCGGGTGTACCTAAAAAAATCGAAAACTTTTGTTTGGCTTTCTATTGAGATGAAGCCTCGCATTTCGGCTAATTTCGAGGTGCTGATTACAAATCCAGTCGCAGTTTTGAGCCTGAGTCTTGTTTGGCGAAAATAAAATTTTACAGATCTCTCGGGCGGGCGGGTGCACCTAAAAAAATCGAAAACCTTTATTTGGCTTTCTATTGAGATGAAACCTCGCATTTCGGCTAATTTCGAGGTGCTGATTACAAATGCAGTCGCAGTTTTGAGCCTGAGCCTCGTTTGGCGAAAATAAAAAATTACAGATCTCTCGGGCGGGCGGGTGTACCTAAAAAAATCGAAAACCTTTATTTGGCTTTCTATTGAGACGAAACCTCGCATTTCAGCTAATTTTAAGGCGCTGATTACAAATCCAGTCGCAGTTTTGCGTCTTAGTCTCGTGCAGCGAAAATAAAAAATGACAGATCTCTCGGGCGGGCGGGTGTACCTAAAAAAATCGAAAAATCTTAATTTGGCGTTCTATTGAGATGAAATTTCGCATTTCAGTTGATTTCAAAGTGCTGACTACAAATCTAGTCGCAGTTTTGAGTCTCAGTCTCGTTTGGCGAATATAAAAAATTACAGATCTCTCGGGCGGGCGTGTACTTAAAAAATCCAAAATATTATTTGGCTTTCTATTTAGATGAAACCTCACAATCCGGTAAATTTCAAAATGCTGTTTACAGATCCAGTCGCTTTGAGTCTGAGTCTCGTTTGGCGAAAATAGAAAATTACAGATCTCTCGGGCGGGCGGTGTACCTAAAAAAATCGAAAACCTTTATTTGGATTTCTATTGAGATGAAGCCTCGCATTACAGTTAATTTCAAGGTGCTGATAACAAATCCAGTCGCAGTTTTGAGTCTGAGTCTCGTTTGGCGAAAATAAAAGATTACGGATCTCTCGGGCGGACGGGTGTACCTAAAAAAATCGAAAATCTTTATTTGGCTTTCTATTGAGATGAAACCTCGTATTTCGGATAATTTCAAGATACTGATTACAGATCCAGTCGCAGTTCTGCGTCTCAGTCTCGTTTGGCGAAAATAAAAAATTAAAGATCTCTCGGGCGGGCGGGTGTACCTAAAAAAAAACGAAAAACCTTTATTTGGCTTTCTATCGAGATGAAACCTCGCATTTCGGTTAATTTTAAAGTGCTGATTACAAATCCAGTCGCAGTTTTGAGTCTCAGTCTCGTTTGGCGAAAATAAAAAATTAAAGATCTCTCGGGCGGGCGGGTGTACCTAAAAAAATCGAACTTCTTTATTTAGCTTTCGATTGAGATGCAACCTCGCACTTCGGTAAATTCCAAGGTGCTGATTACAAATCCAGTCGCAGTTTTGAGTCTGAGTTTCGTTTGGCGAAAATGAAAAATTACAGATCTCTCGGGCGGGCGGTGTACCTAAAAAAATCGAAAATCTTTATTTGGCTTTCGATTGAGATGAAACCTCGCACTTCGGTAAATTTCAAGGTGCTGATTACAAATCCAGTCGCAGTTTTGAGTCTGAGTCTCGTTTGGCGAAAATGAAAAATTAGAGATCTCTCGGGCGGGCGGTGTACCTAAAAAAATCGAAAACATTTGTTTGACTTTCTATTGAGATGAAATCTCGCATTTCGGCTAATTTCGAGGTGCTGATTACAAATCCAGTCGCAGTTCTGAGTCTGAGTCTCGTTTGGCGAAAATAAAAGGTTACGGATCTCTCGGGCGGGCGGGTGTACCTAAAAAAATCGAAAACCTTTATTTGGCTTTCTATTGAGATGGAACCTAGCATTTCAGCTAATTTTAAGGTGCTGATTACAAATCCAGTCGCAGTTTTGCGTCTGAATCTCGTGTGGCGAAAATAAAAAATGACAGATCTCTGGGGCGGGCGGGTGTACCTAAAAAAATCGAAAACCTTTATTTGGCTTTCTATTGGGATGAAACCTCGCATTTCAGTTAATTTTAAAGTTCTGATTACAAATCCTGTCGCAGTTTTGGGTCTGAGTCCCGTTTGGCGAAAATAAAAAATTACAGACCTCTCGGGCGGGCGGGTGTACCTAAAAAAATCGAAAATCTTTATTTGGCTTTCTATTGAGATGAAACCTCGCACTTCGGTAAATTTCAAGGTGGTGATTAGAAATCCAGTCGCAGTTTTGAGTCTGAGTCTCGTTTGGCGAAAATAAAAAATTACAGATCTCTCGGACGGGCGGGTGTACCTAAAAAAATCGAAAACTTTTGTTTGGCTTTCTATTGAGATGAAGCCTCGCATTTCGGCTAATTTCGAGGTGCTGATTACAAATCCAGTCGCAGTTTTGAGCCTGAGTCTTGTTTGGCGAAAATAAAATTTTACAGAACTCTCGGGCGGGCGGGTGCACCTAAAAAAATCGAAAACCTTTATTTGGCTTTCTATTGAGATGAAACCTCGCATTTCGGCTAATTTCGAGGTGCTGATTACAAATGCAGTCGCAGTTTTGAGCCTGAGTCTCGTTTGGCGAAAATAAAAAATTACAGATCTCTCAGGCGGGCGGGTGCACCTAAAAAAATCGAAAACCTTTATTTGGCTTTCTATTGAGACGAAACCTCGCATTTCAGCTAATTTTAAGGCGCTGATTACAAATCCAGTCGCAGTTTTGCGTCTTAGTCTCGTGCAGCGAAAATAAAAAATGACAGATCTCTCGGGCGGGCGGGTGTACCTAAAAAAATCGAAAAATCTTAATTTGGCTTTCTATTGAGATGAAATTTCGCATTTCAGTTGATTTCAAAGTGCTGACTACAAATCTAGTCGCAGTTTTGAGTCTCAGTCTCGTTTGGCGAATATAAAAAATTACAGATCTCTCGGGCGGGCGGGTGTACTTAAAAAATCCAAAATATTATTTGGCTTTCTATTTAGATGAAACCTCACAATCCGGTAAATTTCAAAATGCTGTTTACAGATCCAGTCGCTTTGAGTCTGAGTCTCGTTTGGCGAAAATAGAAAATTACAGATCTCTCGGGCGGGCGGTGTACCTAAAAAAATCGAAAACCTTTATTTGGATTTCTATTGAGATGAAGCCTCGCATTACAGTTAATTTCAAGGTGCTGATAACAAATCCAGTCGCAGTTTTGAGTCTGAGTCTCGTTTGGCGAAAGTAAAAGATTACGGATCTCTCGGGCGGACGGGTGTACCTAAAAAAATCGAAAATCTTTATTTGGCTTTCTATTGAGATGAAACCTCGTATTTCGGATAATTTCAAGATACTGATTACAAATCCAGTCGCAGTTCTGCGTCTCAGTCTCGTTTGGCGAAAATAAAAAATTAAAGATCTCTCGGGCGGGCGGGTGTACCTAAAAAAAAACGAAAAATCTTTATTTGGCTTTCTATCGAGATGAAACCTCGCATTTCGGTTAATTTTAAAGTGCTGATTACAAATCCAGTCGCAGTTTTGAGTCTCAGTCTCGTTTGGCGAAAATAAAAAATTAAAGATCTCTCGGGCGGGCGGGTGTACCTAAAAAAATCGAAAATCTTTATTTGACTTTCTATTGAGATGAAACCTCGTATTTCGGATAATTTCAAGATACTGATTACAAATCCAGTCGCAGTTTTGAGTCTCAGTCTCGTTTGGCGAAAATAAAAAGTTACAGATCTCTCGGGCGGGCGGGTGTACCTAAAAAAAATCGAAAATCTTTATTTGGCTTTCTATTGAGATGAAACCTCGCACTTCGGTAAATTTTAAGGTGGTGATTACAAATCCAGTCGCAGTTTTGAGTCTGAGTCTCGTTTGGCGAAAATAAAAAATTACAGATCTCTCGGACGGGCGGGTGTACCTAAAAAAATCGAAAACCTTTATTTGGATTTCTATTGAGATGAAACCTCGCATTTCGGCTAATTTCGAGGTGTTGATTACAAATGCAGTCGCAGTTTTGAGCCTGAGTCTCGTTTGGCGAAAACAAAAAATTACAGATCTCTCGGGCGGGCGGGTGTACCTAAAAAAATCGAAAATCTTTATTTGGCTTTCTATTGAGATGAAACCTCGCACTTCGGTAAATTTTAAGGTGGTGATTACAAATCCAGTCGCAGTTTTGAGTCTGAGTCTCGTTTGGCGAAAATAAAAAATTACAGATCTCTCGGACGGGCGGGTGTACCTAAAAAAATCGAAAACTTTTGTTTGGCTTTCTATTGAGATGAAGCCTCGCATTTCGGCTAATTTCGAGGTGCTGATTACAAATCCAGTCGCAGTTTTGAGCCTGAGTCTTGTTTGGCGAAAATAAAATTTTACAGATCTCTCGGGCGGGCGAGTGCACCTAAAAAAATCGAAAACCTTTATTTGGCTTTCTATTGAGATGGAACCTCGCATTTCGGCTAATTTCGAGGTGCTGATTACAAATGCAGTCGCAGTTTTGAGCCTGAGTCTCGTTTGGCGAAAATAAAAACTTACAGATCTCTCGGGCGGGCGGGTGTACCTAAAAAAATCGAAAACCTTTATTTGGATTTCTATTGAGAAGAAACCTCGCATTTCGGCTAATTTCGAGGTGTTGATTACAAATGCAGTCGCAGTTTTGAGCCTGAGTCTCGTTTGGCGAAAACAAAAAATTACAGATCTCTCGGGCGGGCGGGTGTACCTAAAAAAATCGAAAATCTTTATTTGGCTTTCTATTGAGATGAAACCTCGCACTTCGGTAAATTTTAAGGTGGTGATTACAAATCCAGTCGCAGTTTTGAGTCTGAGTCTCGTTTGGCGAAAATAAAAAATTACAGATCTCTCGGACGGGCGGGTGTACCTAAAAAAATCGAAAACTTTTGTTTGGCTTTCTATTGAGATGAAGCCTCGCATTTCGGCTAATTTCGAGGTGCTGATTACAAATCCAGTCGCAGTTTTGAGCCTGAGTCTTGTTTGGCGAAAATAAAATTTTACAGATCTCTCGGGCGGGCGGGTGCACCTAAAAAAATCGAAAACCTTTATTTGGCTTTCTATTGAGATGGAACCTCGCATTTCGGCTAATTTCGAGGTGCTGATTACAAATGCAGTCGCAGTTTTGAGCCTGAGTCTCGTTTGGCGAAAATAAAAAATTACAGATCTCTTGGGCGGGCGGGTGTACCTAAAAAAATCGAAAACCTTTATTTGGCTTTCTATTGAGACGAAACCTCGCATTTCAGCTAATTTTAAGGCACTGATTACAAATCCAGTCGCAGTTTTGCGTCTGAGTCTCGTGCAGCGAAAATAAAAAATGACAGATCTCTCGGGCGGGCGGGTGTACCTAAAAAAATCGAAAAATCTTAATTTGGCTTTCTATTGAGATGAAATTTCGCATTTCAGTTGATTTCAAAGTGCTGACTACAAATCTAGTCGCAGTTTTGAGTCTCAGTCTCGTTTGGCGAATATAAAAAATTACAGATCTCTCGGGCGGGCGGGTGTACTTAAAAAATCCAAAATATTATTTGGCTTTCTATTTAGATGAAACCTCACAATCCGGTAAATTTCAAAGTGCTGTTTACAGATCCAGTCGCTTTGAGTCTGAGTCTCGTTTGGCGAAAATAGAAAATTACAGATCTCTCGGGCGGGCGGTGTACCTAAAAAAATCGAAAACCTTTATTTGGATTTCTATTGAGATGAAGCCTCGCATTACAGTTAATTTCAAGGTGCTGATAACAAATCCAGTCGCAGTTTTGAGTCTGAGTCTCGTTTGGCGAAAATAAAAGATTACGGATCTCTCGGGCGGACGGGTGTACCTAAAAAAATCGAAAATCTTTATTTGGCTTTCTATTGAGATGAAACCTCGTATTTCGGATAATTTCAAGATACTGATTACAAATCCAGTCGCAGTTCTGCGTCTCAGTCTCGTTTGGCGAAAATAAAAAGTTACAGATCTCTCGGGCGGGCGGGTGTACCTAAAAAAAAACGAAAAATCTTTATTTGGCTTTCTATCGAGATGAAACCTCGCATTTCGGTTAATTTTAAAGTGCGGATTACAAATCCAGTCGCAGTTTTGAGTCTCAGTCTCGTTTGGCGAAAATAAAAAATTAAAGATCTCTCGGGCGGGCGGGTGTACCTAAAAAAATCGAAAATCTTTATTTGGCTTTCTATTGAGATCAAACCTCGTATTTCGGATAATTTCAAGATACTGATTACAAATCCAGTCGCAGTTCTGCGTCTCAGTCTCGTTTGGCGAAAATAAAAAGTTACAGATCTCTCGGGCGGGCGGGTGTACCTAAAAAAAAACGAAAAATCTTTATTTGGCTTTCTATCGAGATGAAACCTCGCATTTCGGTTAATTTTAAAGTGCGGATTACAAATCCAGTCGCAGTTTTGAGTCTCAGTCTCGTTTGGCGAAAATAAAAAATTAAAGATCTCTCGGGCGGGCGGGTGTACCTAAAAAAATCGAAAATCTTTATTTGGCTTTCTATTGAGATCAAGCCTCGTATTTCGGATAATTTCAAGATACTGATTACAAATCCAGTCGCAGTTTTGAGTCTCAGTCTCGTTTGGCGAAAATAAAAAGTTACAGATCTCTCGGGCGGGCGGGTGTACCTAAAAAAAAAACGAAAAATCTTTATTTGGCTTTCTATTGGGATGAAACCTCGCATTTCGGTTAATTTTAAAGTGCTGATTACAAATCCAGTCGCAGTTTTGAGTCTCAGTCTCGTTTGGCGAAAATAAAAAGTTACAGATCTCTCGGGCGGGCGGGTGTACCTAAAAAAAATCGAAAATCTTTATTTGGCTTCCTATTGAGATGTAAACTGGCCTCTGACAGCTTTAAAATGTAAACCATTTACAAAAAATGGAAATTTTCTGGCTACTAGAGCATAAAAGAAGCACGCGACGTATTATTGTATAATGCAGTAGCGATTACTCCAAAAAGTATTCCGCAAAAAAGTAAGCCATTATACCGACCGCACTGTTTTCAAAACTGGCGACGCAACGGCACGACTTTTTCCCCAATCTGTGCAAACTAAACAAATTGTGGCGAAAATAACGCAGAACGCAGTGGTCTCGTCGACAACAGACGTGAAGGCATTCCTTCTCAGGTATCGCATTGGCTTACACCTGATTTTGAGTTATTCCTAAAACAATCATAATCTTAATGAATCCGGAGGAATAGTAGTTCTGGAGTGTTAGATAAGGCGGCTCCTATGGAGAGCATATACGGTCATTTTCAAGTGATTTCATCCCAATTCCTGACGCTCTAGTTTTCAATATTTTTGCATGAAATTTTTACATGAGGTTTAAAAGGGGGGCTATCGAAGCATTTTTGAGAAAAATTGATTGAACTTGAAATATGATCGCTTGAAGTTGCCTATTTTCTTCGTCAACTTTGTAATTTTTTTAAGAAAAGCCCAGAAGCAAAAATGAAAAGGTGCTTCGATATCGCTCTGGGCAATTTCCTTCTAAGCATCATATGAAAATTTTATGTGATAATATTGGAAAATGAAGCGTCAGGAATTGGGATAAAAAACGTCTGCAAATCGCCTTCCTCTTCAATTTTACAAATTTCGGGCGACGCGCTAACATGACTGTTTCCATTGCTTTCTAATGTAGCGCGCACCTGTTTATTTATCACGCCCATCGTCGGTTCCTTTTCAGTTCCCCGCATCTTCCGGAGAAACTATTCCGGATTGTAGGAGGAGCGTTAAAGGTCAGCAAAATGGCGTAACTAAGGGCCCGCAGGGCCGGGAGCTGCGGGGGGCCCCGTGGTTTTAGGGGCCCCATAGTCCTGGAGGTCCAGGGTCCTCAAGCGCCATCGTTTGTGCGACAAAAAAGTACTGAATTAAAACGTCTCTATCTTTGTATGTTAGTATGTTTCACAAATAATACTTCAAGATATGGACCCTACGAGAAATACCTATCATTGAAAAAGGTCCAAAGGTCACCACAAAAATGAAGTTCTCATTTCCAAGCTCCTGACGTTACCTTTAAACTCACTTTTAATGACTTTAATAACTTAAAGAGCAAAATGAAGAAGAAAGCTTGCGTTTGTGCAACTATTTAGCCTTTTTTTGATATTATGTTTGGTTGTTAAATTACATGCATTTATAGAATGTATGATTTTGCATTGTGAGTTTTTTTGCACACTAAAAAACTTTTTTGAGAAAATCGAAAATAGTTGTCATTCATTAAGGTCTTAACTATCGCCTTCTGAAATATTATATTCGTAGTTTGAAAATAGAATGTGTTATATGCGAGAAACTGCGAGTCCGTGTTTTAGATGGCAAATACGTATGTATAAATGTGTGTATCCAGGCCCCTTAAGAGTGGCTTTTGTAGTAGAGTTACTTGCTACCGAAAATTTCTCACAATGTAACAAGTAAGAATAGGTTAAGCAAAGCTTTTGTTATATTCATAAAATAGCCACTTTGATAAATCTGTAGTATTTCTAGGGACAGAGGCGTTTTGGAAATTTAGGATCATTCTCAAAAATTCTTACTAACCCGCAATCAGCTACATGGCCTGTCCGACTGATAAGTCATGCAAGGGCCATCTTTCAAGATGTAACACGGCACCACTCTTATGAAAAACAATGCGACCTTTCAATGATCTTGAAGTTTAGCCAATATACTCCAGATTACAATTATTACATTTAACGCTGTAAACTTCATTGGTCAATTCTGATTTGAAAGCAATTTTACAGTTCAGCTGTCTGTAGTTTAGGACTGTATTGCCATACTGCAAATATGACCTGGGACATTCAGATTGTACCAATGATATTTCAGCAAACAGAAAATGACATCACAGCACAATAAACAACCAGCATAGTATCTCTGATGATTTCCTATATAAAAATGGTTCCCAAAAAATTTGACCTTGGGAGGGTTTATGGATAATTTTACGGCTGTATAGATGCGAAAATGAAAATATCGATACCGGTACCAACTCGATATCTTCTAGCCAAATAGGCGCGTTTGGTTTGTACAGAACATTTTGTGCAACTGATTACACCCCCCAATAATTATATAGTTATTTTCGATACCGGTACAAAAGTATCAATACCAGCTTGGAATGCCTCAAAAAGTATCGATGACAAAAATACTCGATATTAGTGCAGAAGTATCGAAGTATCGTTAGCATCCCTATAAAAAAACCCTCCAAAAGTGGGGATGCGCATATAATTTTTGCCATCTTTAGTTATTGTGCTGGTAGTTTACTATGCTGTGATAGCATCGTGAGGGAAGTAAATATGCTGTTCCACTGAAGATGTTACTTTTTTTAGATACAACAGAGGGTTAAAGGTATTAAATAAAACCCATTTGTTAATAAAGGAACTTCTATCTTACGTAGTCTACGTACAAACAAACGATACATTTAATATAAATGTGTTCAAGAGCATATAAGCCATGCTTTTGAGCATGTTTAATCAGGTAAGGTACGTCCAATTATTTTAATTGTATACAGCAATATGTCCAAGTGAACTTTCTTTCTCCACTTGTTGCACCTTAGCCCTTCTTTGAAACTGAGCACGTCTTCTCTGATAGTAATATGAACCTAAGTAATAAAATGTATCCGATAATCAAATTGCAAAATTGAACAATTTGTATAATATAATTAGCAGTAGATATGTGGAATTAGTAATGTATTTCACATTATACAGGGTGTTAATTAAGTATGTTAACAAACTTTAACCACGATGGGTAAACTTTTGACGCTGAGTCTGATGAAACTTAATAAACTGACAGTTCCCAAGTTGTTTATCAATTATTGCAATTGTTTTTCACAGCACACTTACTAAATAGATGAACATTTATTTATTTACCATAGCCTGCATCGATTCAATAATTTGCATTTTTCTCGAAAACCGTTAGCCCTATCGAGATGTACCAAGAGACCATTTTTACGTAGAAATCTCTGAAATACCATATTCTAAAATCAAAATGTCAAAAAAATTACCATTTAGAAAATGGGGTTATTTTCACTCTTAACTTCTCCCGTATGGTACGCCTCTGATTGAAATTTTGAAATTCTGAATTCAGAATCAGATTCAGCGTCAAAAGTTTACCCATCGTACCTAATTTCGTTATAAACGGTTTCGAGAATATCGAGGGAAAACTGTCTTCAGGGTGCCCCATGCAAAGGAGCGTAGCTCCCTTAGGAAGCATTTCCGGACCCATGTTCATATGACATTTTCTTTCTATTTTTCGGAGGACTATTCGTCGTTGAAGTTTGTTAACATATTTAATTAACACCCTGTATATACGTAAATAGACGTAGGTACTCAATCTTTCATGAGTTCCACAACGGTTGAGAAAATTCTCCAATTACGTTGAACATTTGTACCTGCAGTCTCCAAATTCTTCCTGTAAACTGCAGGTCAAACGTTCAAGAAATAAAAAGCCATCCAGCCTCATCTTGAGCAATTCTCCAGATTGTCTAGCTATTATATCTTCATATCTGAATTTGCGAATATTTTTTTTGGGAAAATAATAATTTATTCCAGATGATTGGGGGTGAGCTTTACCTACCACTCAACTGCTACCCCGCTGTGCTCGACTTCGTTAACATTTTCGTTCCCGGAAGTGAAGTCATCAAAGTACATTTTTAAGCTGAAAACTTTGAAAACTCAATTTTATATCAATTATCTCATGGATATAATCGTGCGCTCTTTACAGAGATGGTAAACTTATAGCACTCTACGAGATGCATCGATTAAGCATAACATCAAACACTGTTTTCTATTTTCCACCCATAGGGGTGAGTTTAAAGAACCCATCTTAATTGGCTGAATTGTAGCTTAGGACATAATGTATAGTGGATATTTTTTTACTGTAATAGTTTTTGACCAAAAGTCGATAAAAGGGTTTAGTGTTTAGTGATTTGTGATTGTTTAGGGGACAGTTTATATGGTCGAAAATAACAGGCATCTTTTCTATATGTCAAATATATCCAAGATTGTCACAGCTCCAGTCTTACCAAATAGATAGAAATTTTGCACATTATAGCTACTTCGAGAGGACCAAAATATCTCAAGCGCCGTACTATGTCGATGTATTTCCATGAGCATTACAACTCATTGAACACTGACATTTCCATGAAAGGTGTAGGATATTTTTGTAATGTTCAATTAATTTTAATTTTAAAAAATTAAATTAATAATTTTTTATGAGGTCGCAGGACCTTACAGTTTGCCGGAAATCAAAAACCACCCACAACGTTATTTATTTAGTAGTAAAAACATTTTTTGGGCCTATTTTCGATCACAATTCAGCGTTACCATACCGTGTATAGTGACATAGGAATAGGCTCGTTCAGCATATTTTTTATTGCATATTCTAAAAGAGCTTGTTGAATTTAGTAGCTGTGCAAAATTTCAGAATTTTCTGAGCTCGATTTCATATTCTGAAATTTCTAAAATTTCTAATTCTAAAAGTGCTGCAAACTGAAAACGCGCGGAACTTCCGAGTGTGCGACGGTGACGTTACTGTACCCCTCCGACCGGCGCGGCGCGGCATCTTGGCCACGCATCGTACGAGTATTCGGTAAATAATAACGCTGCGGCGCATGCTACTTGCTAGGCAAGCTTTGTGAACTGCATACGCGCAAAGCGGACTGCTCTTCTTATAGAAAATAATCCGCAAATGTATATTGGGATACCCAGTCACTCATTATTTATAATTAATGTGCTTGCTTGCTACAAAGTGCCAGTTAACAACAATCGAAATATTTGTAACTTTGAAAAAAATTAAACTTAATCTTCCATATGAAATTACAGCACAAACAATTTCTAGTTTGCTCAATAATTAAAAAATCCGTTCCAGAATTAGTCGAACGTTTAAAATCATTTAAGAGTAATCGGGAATCAAAAAATGCTCACCGATACCTTTTCGAACAAGATTCAAAAAGGTACAGTGTATAATCGATTGTTTTGAAGTGTCCAACCAAGAAACCCAATCCTGCTGTCATTCTCCTAGTCAGAATATAAAAAAAGCAATACTATCAAATATCTTATAGCTTGTACTCCTGATGAGCTCATTTCCTACATATCTAGAGGTTTTGGTGGCAGAACCATCGATAGAATGATTGTGGAAGAATCTGGATTTTTGAATGTGTTAGAAAAAACCACACCATGAAACAAAAGATCGCGTCAACCAAAGCACTAAGCTTATAGTTGAACGTATTACAAACGTATGCTTGCCGCTGTCATTGTACAGCCGCCAGCCGGTCTGGGCTCCGCGACCGATGCGGTGACGTCACAACGATGAATTTTGAGTGCATGAAATATTTTAATCTTTGAAGACGGGTAACTTTTTCAACTCTTATTCAATTAAGTTAAAATTTTCTTTGTGTGTTATATGTAAGTAATAGGTACTTCATCAAAATGTGCATAAATATAGTTATTGGAATTTCACTGAACGAGTCTCAAATATGTAAAAATGCGTACACCTATCTTCAAATGCATCCAATGGACCTAAGTGGGTGCGCTTATATATACTTAGGTGCAAGTAATTATAAAGGCCTGCACAATCAGAGCGCGATCAGAACGCGGCGTTGAGGCTTTCTCTAACGCCACGGTACAGGGTTCTATTGTGTTGTATAATTCCAGTATATTAACCTGGGAAAATTAAGCTGAAGTGATAATAATGCTCAACGTTTTGTCACGGTGTTATAATGCCGCGCTGCATTTCTATACAGAATTTGTCAATAACGTCATCTTGATGATGGTTGCATTACTTGAATCTGTGCGGAATTATATTGAATGAACATTTTATTGTTTTTGGATGGAGCAATTCAGGCGCTTCTCTAAAGCAGTCTCGGGAGTCGGGACACACCGAACTACTTATAAAATGGGCCCTCAAATGACACCCTTAGGGCCGGTTTTCAATGTCCAGTTAAAAGTGTCAGATAGGTAGCTGCCAGTTAGCGTTTCTATGGATATTAACTGTCAGATAAGATTTACGTGAATTCGTTATTCTGACCGTCAATCTTTTAAACAATTTAACAGTATGTGCTCAAGACGTTGAACGTCAGACCCACAGAGTTAACATCTCTAGAGGGAGCCTAATTTGAATATTGGCCAGCCAACATCTATAGCGCTATTGCTACTCTTCTTCGTTCGCTTAAGGACCTTCCAGTTTCTTCAAAATCTGGCAGTTTCTGCAGTTTGAACTGTTGAAGTATAATAATAGTTACTAACTTTCGTGAGTTATGAATTAATTTGAGTTATAAGGAGAAGCTCAATGGATGACGCTAAAGGCCCTTTTCTTAAAATCAGCACGTTTAACCAATACCTTCTAGAGATCTGTCTTAGGAGGTAATGGCTTAACCTGTCTGTTATGACTGTGTCTAGGAAAGTAGGCTAGGTTTTTATAGTTAAGAAGGATCTAGACGTTTCCTGTGTCGTGTGTAGGAACATAGGAACATTTTCTTACTGCAGCCCATTAATGTGCCTTAGTTGGCATTCCATGATTACTAATGGTATGTTAATATTATCAGATGACCAGAAAAAGCATCAAAAGCCCATGTTTTATACCTGTACGTGCTAGAAATAGCACAATCTTAATAAACCCTAATGGAACTCCTCATAAAAATTAAATTATGTATGTAGGCTGTATGGGTATAAGTAATAAGTTAGACAAAAAATAAAGTTACCTGATACATCGATATATTCTGTGATGTCACAAAGTTGTACATATACGAAATCAATGCAGTCATATTTAAGGCGTATAATGGCCTGCCCTTCCATTACGAACCGATTCTTTGTTATATAAAGGGCTTTCCTAAAGGATTCCATGATACACATACCCAGTTCAAAATAAAAAATCCAGCCAATGATTAATTATTTACTGAGGTAGCAGGAAGTTATGCCCTTTTATGCCTTCGCCTTTCTCTAACAAGAAAAGCAGTTTGAGCATCAGTACAAATTAACGGCAAGCATTCGGCGTTATAAAGTGTGAACCGTCTATTTTGGTCCTCTGAAATTCCATATATAATAATACTATCCTTACGGGTTTGTGCAAATATTTACATGCATTTAAATTACTCGTGAAATAACATATCCGTCTGAGTGAAATGTACAGAAGATATCATAATGTCGTGTCTTCTTCCGATTCACTACTTTTCTAATAAATATGGGCTTTATGCACCCACTACTAAAAAATATCCTTTAGCAGTCTGAAATTTTATATCAGTACCGTATTTCCTGAGTATGCATTTAATATTATTTTGCTCTAAATCTGATATATGAATCACAGAGTTAACATCTCTAGAGGGAGCCTAATTTGAATTTTGGCCAGCCAACATCTATCGCGCTATTGCCACTCTTCTTCGTCCGCTTAAGGACCTTCCAGTTTCTTCAGAATCTGGCAGTTTCCGCAGTTTGAACACATGTTGCTCAAAGTATTTAACTGGGTATTTAACTATACATTACAATATACTTGCAATGTAACTGATTTACGTGAAGATAATTTGTATTGATTTAACGAAATCTCAAAAATTGTAAATTTTATAGCGGAATGTCGCAATAACTTCTAATATGTCGTAAATCTGGCAACCTATAATCGGCGTCGCCCTTAAGCTGTCATGTGGCTGTCATTGTAGTTGTCAAGTTGTGGTTATTGCATATGTGTAGGTTTTTGTAGTTTTAGTGTATATTTGAGTGACTTTGTGACTATTTGTGGTGTGAGTTAAATTATTTATGAACAATATTGTCATAATTGCATGATGGGACGAAATAAAAAGTGCATAGTTTGCTGCAATAGCGACGAATCGGTGAACATCACTTATCATAGGTTAGTATAGGTTTTGTTTTGGTTTTCAGTAGCGTAAAGTATGGGGATAACTGGGAAAAAAGTAACTTCACTCTTGTATCAGGAACAACAATGGTTGTTTAATGTATATTATGTGCATCTATGTAGGTTTCCCCCCATTATAGTGATGAGAAACAAGTGGCTTGATGCATTACAGCTGAAAGGTGAAATTGGGGTGGCTGGGGTATTGTGAAACTCAAAAATGTGTTGTATTCCTAAAGGCTGGCCATTCACCTGTGAAATAAAGACCTAGCGGCGGACTGGTAATGCCCTCAAGATGTCAAAATTTCTGTTACATGTTGGCTGGTCAGCGACCTGTGCATTTTATTGTTTACATTCCCTCTAGAGATGTTAACTCTGCGATATAAATCTTTTGACTTATCTATTATTTTTTCTTTGCTACCAGACCTTCCAAATACATGCATGGAAAAGCTTTGTCCATAGGTTCCGTAGTACATGCTTCAATGCGAAAATTCTTGTATCTTTATCATTCATCTTCAACAAAAACTAATCTTCTTTTGCATTCCGCTCAGATAGAAACGTGAGTTTAGTTAGCTTATAAGATGAACTACAGATACCCTGATTTAAGTAGTCGTGATAATATCATTAAAATAACAAGTACTATAACTTAGAACAAAAAGCTGTCTTACTAGATGCTATGTACAAAAACTATAACGATAAGTAACAAAATTACATTCTAAGCGTAAAACTCCAAATAGGGGGCGCCAGTTGTAAGGTGAATAACTGTCATAAAACGTGAGATAAACGAAAATTCATGCGGCAATGTGTCTGATAGGTAACTCGAAGTTTTACGTGATCATGCTAATTAAGGCTACAATCTTAGATAAGGAAAGAGAGGGGATAGCTGTTACCGAAAATAAATAGCCACCAAAATATTTTTTTCTGATATTTAGCGTTTTTAAGACCAATCGTTGTAAAATATTGTGGTGTGCATAATGGTAAGGTGTGCAGCTTACGGTTGTAAAAGCCACAGCAGTAGGAAGGAGCCAGGAATCACGAATCACAGGTAAATTTTGATAGTTTTTTGATGCCATTTGGTAACAGAAATGTCACTCGCGCGTTCCGTCCTCTCTATTTCCTTGTCTAAGGCTACAATGGACTGGAAGTCAAAGTTACGTTACACTAAACTAGAAAAATATCGTAAGGAACATGTAAAATTCAATCAATCAGCCTCTCCGTAACAAGATAAGTGTTAGATAGCTTATCTATATATTTCGTCTTTGTCACTTGACATAAACATAGGTAGGAAAGTGTGAAAAATCTACGGTTGGGCCACTGGTTAGGCTGTCTAACACTTATCAGGAGGTGACGAAACTGACTCCTAGTCTTTCAGTTGTTCGTTAAGCGAATTTTAAATTTTTAATCTTATATCTGCTGTAACCCAAAATACCTATCTTACTTACGCTTTTCAATAAGCAGATTCGCCAAATTTCAAATTTCAAAAATGATGTTTAAGAAAATTTTAACGATTCGTAGTTAAAACATATACCCTAAGATTAATAAGACATTTGATTCTGTTATAGAAATTTCTTTGAAAATTCATAGCCCGAGTGCCTACGTCATCATCCTAGTCACAATGTCTTAACAGACATGTTGTGAACTCGTAAAATACATTAAGTCGGAGCTATAGTATTGCCGACACGAATATTATCAGTAGTTTTGAGAACTGTAGCTCGCCATCGTTCAAGATTTACTGTCAGTTCAGTGGCGCTCTTGATACTCATATCTAGCAACTGTTTCGTCGTATCCACCCAACGTGTAGGGGAACGGCCATGGCGCCGCCCACTCGGGGCGTGACCCTGAACTACAAGTTTCTCCATATTATCGCTTCTGTGAATATGTCCGAAGAATGTAAGCATTCTCATCGACACAATGGAGGATAGTCTCTTTGGATTACCGAGCTCATCCAATACGGAAACATTAGTTCGATGGGCGGTATAAGGAATTCTTAGCATTCTCCTCCACGTCCACATTTCAAAAGCATCTATGCGAGCTCAATCTGCCTTTTTAACAGTCCAAGTTTCCGGGGCATACAAAAATATGGAGAACACAAGAGACTGAACCAGTGACATTTTGGTAGCTTTAGTGATGTTATGGTCACGCCATATTTTAGTAAGTTTTGTCATGGCCACCCGTGCCTGTTGAATGCGCTGTCGAATCCCATTCTCACAGCTACCCCAATTATCAGTCAAAGAACCGAGGTACACAAAACTGTGAACTACCTCACAACGGCCTATTGACATGACTACGTACCATATAGGAACTTACGCATGCACCGTCAATTTTTCTTTAAACGTTAAGCACACCTCATGGTCAGTAATTTTACCTATTGCTGTTACGTTTAGCTTTACATTCTGGTTTTGCACGTAGGCACTCAGGCTATATTTTACATATACCAGAGAAAAGCGTTAATATGTCACCCAAAATTTTATACTAACCAACGAATTCGGTCGACGTTAAAAATAACAAGAGGTCTGCGATTTTTAATACTCAACCTATGGTGGCCAAGTAAGTAAAAAAGCTGGAACTATAGAAATTACAGATGGCGTGAAACTGTGGAAATTATAGGCTTCCGAAAAGTGTTTGTTTTGTTTTCGGCATTTTCGGATGATCTTTAAGGAACTAAAGAAAATTTAAGTATGACAGCTATTCATCTCGCTTGCTTGAGATCTTCATACTGCGTACTTTGTAATGTGTAATACTTCCCTCAATTATTTTGCAGATTCTTATTGTGTTATTAGTATTACTTTGCTATCGTTACAACAGGAAAAATTTCTTCATAGTAGCATAATATAATTTATAATATATGTCAATTCAAACAGCAAAATGTTCAAAATCAGTGCTGTAACACACTTTTAAAGTTCAACTTGTGCATTCTGCGTCTTCTAGCCTGTTTCGAATTCATTGGTAGCATTTTAAGAAACTTCCAAATATAATCAAGTAATCATAAAAGTGTAACAACTAGAGATCACAGACATTTAATAGTATCCTATCACACATTGATACACAAACAAAATTAAAATAGATTGGGTTCAAAATAAATACAATTCAATGTGTTCAGAAAATAAAAACTACTTGAATATAATATGTAGGAATAAGCTAGTTTCGGGTTGCTTATAATCCTACGTTAATCAGTGATTCTGACCCGGAGTAATTTTGAGACTGGGGTATTTTCCGAACAAAATTTTATGACAAAATATTGATGTTACGTCCTCAAAAACCATGTAACTAATATTTTTACTTTCTACTGTGAACGCGAAGTGGCTTAAAAGCACTTGCAAAGTTCAAGCATAAAATTTTGCGCCAAAGCTGTGACGTAATAAGTCTTTCGTGCAGCTATCCTTAGAATGTGACTCTACTTTGTCGTCTGACCTCCTTTTCTCCATCTACAGACATAACCTCCGCTTCGTATTGATATTGACAGATGTTTGTTTACATCATTCCATGATCTATCTTGTACTATGTTCCAAAATCCCATCTATCCAGCGAGCAGATGAATTTTCGAAGATAGTCACGTGATTCCAGATGTTAGGGATGTTGGACTATTTATGAAATGGCAAAGATCTTTTTTTGACAATTTTGACATATCACATAACCTGTGCTGTTTTCTCAGAGTCAGAGTTTATGTAGTAGTCGTACCTGTTAGAATGTCAATGCATACAAATAAAGCAGAATACTCATATCACTTAAAAATCAGATGGCTCAGCTCAGTTGGAAACCTCAGATGCTCAGATGAGTTAAAGGAACATGTTTGTGCAGTTAAATGTCATTCCTCGAAATTTTGTAATATGCTATTGTTCTATAATCTGTCGATCCTTTCCATAACCTATTTTTTTACGTTTTTCGTAGCTCACCATACACTATCGACTATCCATACACCACAAATCCCGCTAAAATTCAAACCTACAAAAAATTGTAACCTCATTTATTGATTTATTTGACATCTAAGTGATCTGAGACAACTGATCTACCTTTCGAGCTTGTGCAGGTGGGCTTAAGTGGGGGTAAAATATCTCACTTGAGACTCAGATTCAGAAGACAAAAGGAACATACATCGAAATGGGTCATGACGTCACAAGTGAGATTTATCAGATAAATCAGGTAAAAGGAAAGCACCTATGTTGTTAGCTGTCAAGTGAAAAATATCTCTTGACAGTCTTGACACAAAGGTCGCTAAAATCTCAATTTGTTTTCCGAGCAAAACGATGACATCCATGGCCTCGGAAATGCAATAACAACGGAACACAGATTTTTGTTGACAGTTTGATGTTGAGAGATTACTGAAACGCTACAGAGCAAATCGAGGTCTTTGATGGGATTTTGGAACGTAGTATTGGTTAAATGAGATACCGTGACAGTCGTGACACCAGGAGAGGTTCTGTATGCATGACACTAGTGGTAGGCTGTTAAAAACGAGTGTTGCCGAATGACGAGTAAAATTGTGAAAACTAACTATGAAACATTCTTAGAGTAAACTGCTAATTACATAACAATGCAAAAAATGTAAAAGCTGTGCAATATAACATTTATAGTCTACAAAACGGGGGAAACTAAATAAACATAAGATAAAGTTCACATCCTTTATAGAAAAACTATGCAAAATATTAACAACGTGACAACCTTGAATCTACGCTTAATTCAAATTAAAATAGTCACATCCTATCTACATCCGGCATAAAAATCACTTTTGATTGGTTGATTTTTTAGGCGGGAGGTTTAAGAGATTTAAATGAGCTCTCTTCAAAGGGATGATTTTCAAAGTCTATCATTGCTCCACGTGGGCAGAAAAAAATTGAGCAAACACTGCCGTCATTACAAATTAGATACAAGCAATCCATTTCAGCCATCAAACGGGCAATATTAGCAAGTTGGAAAATACCCCATTGAAGAATTGACCTCAAGATCAAGGAACATTGTTCAAAATTCTTGGATTTAGGTATATTCGTTATGATTCCACTTCAAAATTACCCAAAAGCTGATCGCCTGCAACTATCATCATGATAAAAATAAATCCCCCGACTGGCTATACAGGGTGAGTCAAGCTCAACGCATCGGACTCTTGTGACCAAACGATACCACTTTTCGAAAAATCGACTCTGCAAGTGTATGTAGGTCGAGTTGGACTACATTTTAAAAATATTGACTTTTATACAGGGTGTCTTATAAAAGCGTGACATAACAAAGTTATGTTTTTTTTTAATGGAATACCCTGTATATTATTGCATATTTAGATTCCCGGGTACATTTTAGTGTGACTTTATGTATCATACATGGGACTTTAAGCGAACCGTTTAGGTGCAAATCACAGTTTTGGGTATAGGTAGATGTCAGAAAAAAATTGAATATCGCAGCTATTACAAATCTTAGAGGGCTGTGACTTTGCCGTGTTACTAAACATGAAATGTGTCAGCTTACTTTAGACGGTCGGGTTCGAACTACATTTGTACTTGGAGAAATCGGTAGATCAATTAAGGAAACTTCAATCAAAGGTGACTTGATTTTTTCAAATGGGAATGCATAATTTTTTTTATACGATCAAATGTGCAATTTGACAAGCTTTCTAATGATATGCAGTTGTAAATATCAATCTCTGGTAGTTTTGATTTAATTTCAAATTTTCTGTAAAACCGGTGTTTTTCAACTTTCCTACCTATAAGCAACTTAGCAGGTCATGAAATATAAACAAAAAACTGTTCAGATAGAACAAAACAACTAACTTAGCAGATAGTTATGGACGAACTAGAGTAAAGGAACAAGTTATAAAAATGACTTACAACAAATCAATTCTAACCAGAAATAGCAGACATAACACATCTAAGGTCAAAAAGCGGCTGGAGTAGGACCGAAATGGGTATTTTTCACAGCATACCGGCTACTACAATATTCTAAAGATTGACGATTCACAAAACCATTGTGAATTTTGAAATAAAAGGAAATCTACCACGTAATGTTGCTGGCACTTTAATAGCTTCAGAACAAAATTTCGCATTTCATGAGTTAAAAAAATAGTAACCGATACCTCCGACAGGGGTTCTGCAAATTCTTCAATACTCATAAGCAAGATCGCCGAAAATGAAGAATAAATTAAAAATCTGCTCAAATTATTAAACATAATTTATCTGGCACAAAATTAAAACATGATTTGTCAGTATTCCTTTTTTGCAATCTTGCTAATGGATACTGAAAAATTTAGAGGACGACAGTGAGAGGTATCATTACCTTTGACTTTGACGGAAATGACTACTGTTTTATACGATTAAACGTGAAATTGAGTTCTGAAGATATTAGACTGACGGCAACGATCGCTGAAAGTTTTGCTTTCATTTCAAAATGTTTAGTGATTTTGGAAATTTTTAATCTCTAGTACATTGCAGTCGCTAGTAGGCTGTAAAAATTATCCACTTCTGTCGTACTCCAGCTTCTCTTTAACCTTAGACGCGTTACCGCCGTTGTTTCTGGTTAGAGTTGATTTGTTGTAGGGAATTTTTATAATCTTGTTCTTTTACTCTAGTTCTGCTGGATATTTTTGCCAAGTTAGTTGTTTTCTTCCATCTGAGTACGATTTTGTTTATATTTCATGGCCTGCTAGTTAGTTTATAGGTAGGGAGATTGAAAAACACTGATTTCATTGAAATCTCGAAATTTAATAAAAACTGCCATAGATTGATATACACAACCTGATATAATTAGAAAGGCTACCAAATCGCACATTTGATCGTATAAGAAAAATTATGCATTTCCATTTGAAAAAATCAAGTTACCTTTGATTGAAATTCCCTTAATTGATCTACCGATTTCTTCAAGTACAAATGTAATTCGAGCTCGACCATCTAGCGTAAGCTGACACATTTCATGCTTAGTAACACGGCGAAGTCACAGCCCTCTAAGTTTTATAATAGCTGCGATATTCAATTTTTTTCTGACATCTACCTATACCCAAAGTTGTGATTTGCACCTAAACGGTTCGCTTAAAGTCCCGTGTGTGATACATAAAGTCACTCTAAAATGCACCCGGGAATCTAAATATTCAATAATATACAGGGTGTTCCATTTAAAAAACATAACTTTGATATGTCACGCTTTTATTAGACACCCTGTATAAAAGTCATTATTTTTAAAATGTAGCCCAACTCGACCTACATACAATTGCAAAGTCGATTTTTCGAAAAGTGGTATCGTTTGGTCACAAGAGTCCGAGGCGTTGAGCTTGACTCACCCTGTATACTCATACTTTAAATATCTTACTTGCTCTACCGCAAAGCTCAAAACTCATAACTTGGTTTTGAATGACCCCTCAACGGACTCCGTGGGCAGGTCGTGCGAGTAGGTGGGGTTGAGGATTCCCCCACCCTCTCCTTTCTTATTTTCTTCTTGCATGCTGCCATTAGAAGCAACACGCATCATCACGTTCTCACTCTTTTCCAGTTTTTCCTTCTTTTCTGGTTTTTCTTTCACCTCCTTCTTCTCCTTCTGAGAGTAGATGCGCTTCTTGCCAGGGAAGGCGTCCGCCATTTTGCGCGCCCATGGGTGAATGAGCTCTTCGTCGTACCTGTCACTTTCGCTGCCGGTAAAGTAGGACACCGTCCAACCCAGCAGGATGGTGATGAAGCAGCCGATGAACGCGTAGTACATGTAGCTGATCGAGTACAGTTGCGTCTGGGGATCGCTGAAAATAAGCTGGTGTAAGATTTGGGAAGAGTAAGGAGGCGCACGAAGATAAAGATAATCTACAAGGTGTCCTGATATTTGATCGACAACGCTTAACAGGTGACGGACCTCACATTCTTATGAATGAATTGGACTCTTAGACCAGGGTCGATAATTTTTGAAACCAAAAAAAATTACAGTAGGATGAAACCCATTAGAAAAAGACGGGAATATGATAAGGATGAAAGGAAATATAAATTACGGTCGATTCGAGATCGGGAAGTGGGAGGGGGTGAGTTTTTAAGGGTAGAAAATGGTTTATCTTGATTTCTGGCAAAACTACAAGTCCTATGGAAAAAAGTTAAATGGCAAAGTTGTAGGTAATAAAAAGGTCTACAACTTTTGTATTTTCAATTTTTTCACATAACCTCAAAATTTTGGTAAAAAATTCAAAAAACCAAGTTTTTGGTTTTTATTTTTATCTTTTTCAAACAAAAAAAATTTTCTACGAAATTTGGTGAAAACTTACCTTATTATGTCCCAGATACACTGTAATTTATTTGTTTTAAAATATTCATTTTTTCACCTTATTTTAACTTAATATCAAAAATGCACCCCAATTTTCAATCGAAAATTCTCTCAGAAAATGCAAAAAACTGAAAAAACTCAAATTAGTAATTTTTTTTACTCACTATGTACAATTTCATCAAAAAAATGTGACTGCTGCAATTTTTTTTAGTTGAAAGGTTTATTAATTAAATTCGAATTACATTCATGTCATAGAAAATTTCAAAAAATATAAATATACATGTAAATCGTACTATTGAATTTAGATAGGTACTTAATTCTGATTACGTTATTCATTATATTTTTTTTTTTCGAAAACGTTAATCTTGTCATTTATAAATATCTTATCTGAAATTCCCATTAGCTATTCATTAGTTTTTGTCTCTTTGAAGGCATTTCTTCATCGCTAGATTCGATAAACCTTTCTATCTCTAGTTGATCGTCGAAATCTTCAAGACAATCATCTTCGTCTCCAATATTATTTCCAGTCTGCATTGGTTCTTCATCCACAATTTCATCTGAATCATTTATTCTCTTGTAGATTTCTTCTTCCATATTGGAGCAATTTTCAGAACCATGGCAATTAGTGCATAAATTTGTGCATTTTAAACCATGTTTTCGGCAGCCACATTTTAAACTGTTACATCCAGTTTCACAGCTGCAGCAGATAGTTTTGAGCAATACTTCCGGAATTAAATCTTTTTCTGTAAATTTGGGCATAATGCCACGTTGATGTTGCTTCCAACCCCAATCTGTTGTTGTCAATTCGTTACCCAACCAAGTTTGAAGCTGATAATATGCTCTGCAACAATGTTGTTCTGCTGCTCTTTCTGTCGGTGGGAGGTTTGCCAAAATGAAGGATGATTTAATTTTTGCCAATTGATATTTTTGAAACCTGAGTTGATTCAGTGTTATTTTTTCTTTTTTATATTTATAAATAGACTTGATTAATTGTAATTTTTTTATATTTTCTTTACTTGCATCTTTCTTATAAAAAACGTCGGCCAAATTTGATTCCGAAATGGTCGTGGTCTTTATTGAAAATAACGCCATTTTATAAGAAAAAATATCAAACTTATTTGAAAACACCGAACTCAAGAAAACACAACGTACATAACCTCAATTATCTCAAACCGCACAATACGTGGTACATGACGCATTAGTTGCGCGTTGCGCCGCGTCGGCTGTGCGGAGTAAGTGAATATTTGTAAGGGATCTACTTCTGGCTCTCAACTGTATCGTGTATCATAGCGCATTTGAGTTAACGCATTGCGTTGATACAAGGAAGTGCGCCAGCGGTATAGTATCAGCGTATTTAATGTGTCTGCGTTACCCATGACCACTGACTAACGGTTTTACAGCAGCTACGAAACAGCAGGTATGTAGTAAGGCCCAGACCCTGCTAAGTCCGTCCCCACTTCTCCATGAAATACCTTACAATGGGCTAACATTTACCGTATGTCACTCAGGTATATAAATTATCTTACAACAGCAATAAATAGGCATCTACAAATATTATTTAAAGAAGATTCTACAACTTTTTCAAAATATTGTGAATGTCTTATTAAATATTAACTTTGCAATTTTTTCGTTTATCAATGTAACATGAAATCTCACGTTTTTTAAGTAAATAAGTGTAAATTTTAGTAAATAGCTCAAAATTGTACATAGTGAGTAAAAAAATTACGAATTTGAGTGTTTTCAGTTTTTTGCATTTTCTGAGAAGATTTTCTATAGTAATGTATATTTTTTTACACCATCAGAAAATAGAGATTCCAACACATAAAAAGCTCCCAAACTGTTTGAAAAAAGCTGATGTTTTGACGCGAGAATTTTCGATTGAAAATTGGGGTGCATTTTTGATATTAAAAAATTACAGTGTATCTGGGACATAATAAGGTAAGTTTCCACCAAATTTTGTAGAAATTTTTTTTTGTTTGAAAAAGATAAAAATAAAAAACCAAAAACTTGGTTTTTTGAATTTTTTACCAAAATTTTGAGGTTATGTGAAAAAATTGAAAATACAAAAATTGTAGACCTTTTTATTACCTACAACTTTGCCGTTTAACTTTTTCCCATAGGACTTGTAGTTTTGCCAGAAATCAAGATAAAGCATTTTCTACCCTTAAAAACTCACCCCCTCCCACTTCCCGATCTCGAATCGACCGTAATTAATTTTTCCTTTTATTCTTATCATACTCCCCTCCTTTTCTAATGAGTTTCATCCTACTGTAATTTTTTTTCACTTTTTATTATTTTTGAAGGCTTCGGCACTGGTCTATCTACAAATAGCCAAACAATATCCATAAAAAATCGTACAACATTAATTCGTAACCTCAGTCCTAAACACCTTAATACCTTAATAAATAAGTCAGGTAGCATGTACAAAATGGCGTAGCTGTGCTCTCATAAACCCTCATAAACCCTTTAAAGTCCGCGGGACATGTCAACATTTCAGGTTACTTAATTAAAAGAGTTGCGGAACTCATTGTAGACGTTCTTCTGTATATTATTAGTCTGTCATTTGACCAAGGTAAATTTCCGAACTCAAAATTAACAAAGTTATACCTGTCTTTAAAAAAGGTAAAAATGATTCAGTGGAAAACTATCGTCCTATCTCGCTTATATCTGAATTTTCTAAAATCCTAAAATACTGTTTTCTCGATAGACTAGAAAGTTTCATTAGAAGGCATAGCATCATTTCTTCTTCACAATTTGGTTTTAGGTCAGGTTTATCTACAACGACAGCTATTCTTCACTATTACAAAAGGTTAACTTCACATTTTAATAACGGTGAATACCCTGCTGGGATTTTCTGCGATCTCAGTAGGGCATTTGACTGCGTGGATCACCAAAAGTTGGGTGAAAAGTTGCATTCTTATGGCATGGCTATACGTTTCACTTACGAGTAGAAGTCCTTCATCAGGAGAGTGTACCCTATCGTCACATACAGAGATAGTGAGTATTGGTGTACGGTACTGGAGCCCTTATTATTTGTGTCGTACATTAATGATCTGATGCGATCACTAGATCCATCATGCCATGGGACGTTTTATGCTGATGATTCCTCTTTCATTGTATCTGCAAATAATGCTCAAGAACTTGAAAACGTATGTAATGCTACACTACAGACTATTACATACTGGTTCAATAACAATTCATTGTTTTTAAATTGCTGCAAAACTAACTTCATTATATTCCATCCATACCAGCGCACACATGACCTCAGCATCAATATATCCATTGATGGTCAAGATTTCGCCAGCTTCATGTATCAAATTTCTTGGCCATAGACCAACATCTCAGTTGGAAGACACACTGTCAAGACATAGCGGCTAAAGTAAATAAACTAACATATGCGATCAGGAATCTTAGGTCAGTACTTCCCCTTCCAATGCTAATTAATTTATACCATGCTTATACTATAGCATCTCAACTCCGTTATGCTGTCTGCTTTTGGGGATCGTCGCCTGTAGCAGACACTGTTTTCATTGCTCAAAAGCGAACAGTACGGTGTATGTTAGGTTTATCTCCAACAACTTCCTGTAGAGGAAAAGTTAGGCAATTAAAGCTTCTCACTCTGACAGGGATCTTCATTTTTGAAATTGGGAAGTACATATTTTTGAACTCAGGCGAGTTCACCGCAAACAGGATGATTTACAAAACCAGAAGACGCTGAGTATGTTCAAACAGGTGCTTCCTGGTCGATAAAGAACTATACTCGTTGAAAGAGTATTGGGTCTAATTTATTTTGTATTAATCTGTTATTTTAGTTCTCCGTATTGATGTACATATGTGTATTGTATGTGTTTACTGAACTGTAAGTGTATTTTAAAAATTTGCTTCTGCTGTACAAATTGACTTGTTCTATATCTCTTTTGAGATCAAAAGGATTAATAAAGAAACAAAAAAACATTCAAAGTGATTTGTTTTCTTAATACTGTCAAATAGTTAGATCATCCCATCTATCAGTGGCAATATAATTCAAATTAAGCAGTATTACAAAAAAAAAACACAAATCGGGAAATGAAGCGGATGTCACATTGTAACGTCTGGGCAACCCAACATATGACTTTGTAAAGTACGAATTTGTTCGGACGGATACCCTCTATGAATATCCTTTTACGTCTCGGTGAACTCGTCAATAGTTTATATCGTAACGTCAAAGTTTACGGAATACATATAAGTTGGATCACTGCGCAAAAATATCAAAACAGCCTTTCCCTTGCCCCGTCTCCCCGGTCCACCGGTAGCAGTGTACCGACGTCAGCCGGGAGATACGGGGCGGCGCAAAGTAGTGGTTGAACGTGTGTAACGCGAAGTGTATACAGTGTCTCAAAAATATCGGATTTTGTTATCTCGGATTTGTTTGCAGGAAATGGATAATATTTTCAGAAGTTTGATTTTATCAATTCAATTTATTAACGGATGGAAAATGACAATCAGATCCATCCTTATTTTGTGGTAAACCTTGAAATATAAAGGATATAAATACATGTTTCACGACGATTAGGACACGCAATAGGTCGGAACTGGGCAGTAGTAGAAAATTATACATCCAATGAGGTATTTGTTTTTGGTCACGTGACGTCCGATTCAAAATTATTAATGGGACACCCTGTCCATTTGTGCCTTTCTGTGTTCAACACAACAATTCCAACGAACTAGCACACGTCTAAAGTGATTATTTCGAGGCCTACAGGCCTACAGGTACTTAAAGGATTGTATCACGCTAAAAGCGTATAGTGAGACAAAATATTCATTCGGTGGTCTTACCATACCACCTAGAGACATTCTGAATTATATTTTAGAGCTCGGAAATATTTTTATTGATAGCTTTAACAATTTAGTTTTTACAGTAGCAATTGGAATGACACTGAAAAGCAAAATGTCAATAATATTTATTCACATCCATGTAAAGCATTTCCGCATCATTATCTTTTAAAATTGTACATATGAGTTCCTATATATTATACCATAAATTTTATAAGCTGTGGTCTCAAAAATATGCCAAATAAACAAAACATTAAGGTAAAAATACTTCAACACCTTTGAACCAATTTTTACGTATCTACGAAACAGCTACAATATGTGAAATCATTTGAGATTCATTAATAATAGTTTTACTTTACTTTAGTTACCTAGTGTATTAGCAAAATGAACGTTATACTTGTATTTGTATGTCTAAATCGGCTGTCAATACATAGTTTTTCAATGACCCTCGTATATACGTAAAACCCTGGCGTTAGCAAGTCCCCGCTAAAAGACCCTCGTACTTGGGCAAAAACCAACGCAAAAACTAACTGGCGCGTGCGGCCGCGGCATCGCTTTGACGTGAGATCTTCAAAGTGCCGACGGAGAGTGATCCAACTTATATTTATTCCGTAAACTTTGGTAACGTATTCGATAAGAGACTTATGAATGGATTTCAGAAGCTACACTCATGACGAGACCTTTTAGCAAAAGTAACTGGGGGTAGAAATGTGTAACGATAAAGGTAGCAGCAAAGGAGCACGGTAGTCTTTTCACTTGGCAATCATTCAAGATGGCGACTGCGATCTATGCAGGATGTTTGTTCTATGACGAATGGAAAATACTTTAGGACAAAACAAAAAAGTCATATAAAGTAGGGCTCGATTTTCAATTGTTTATGAGATAAATTCATTTTCAGAGATTTTCATTTAAATGCAGACCTCCAAACGAAAACCCTAAACTAACAACCTACACTTTAAGTATATAATCTTTCGATTACTATAGCGAAGTTTAGAGCTCAACAAACACTTACGATGGAGCTGCCCTGGTGGTGTTCAGGATATCAAGGTAGTGCGTATCATTATAGATGAAATACGGAGAAGGCGTGGTTATAGGTGCCCAGTTGTTATTCTTGTGTTCAGGCTTGAGGATATGGTCATTGAAAGACGTATTACTGCATCCAGATACGTCCAAAGGCAGGATCTTTGCTGGAGGTTTTTCGACAGTCAACCCGCCGAATGTGATCCACAGTGTAACCATGTGACCTGAGATCATGCCTATGGAGGCACCCTAGAACAAAAATGCCAAGGTCAGTTAATAGGTCAATGACGCTGAGGTAACAAAAATAAGCAAGCCTAAGTCGTTTGCCGACTTTGTTAGGAAATAAAATTAACTATAGCTGGGAAGCGGCAAAAATATGTTAAAGTGAAGTGTACTCTTTAAACTAAATTCCAAGCTTTCGGAGAACTATTCCTCCATCATCAGGGCTGAAATATTGAATTAACATAAGTAACAGGTTTGCTTACCTGTTGCTTATGTTAATTCAATATTTCAGGTTTGCTTACCTGTTGCTTATGTTAATTCAATATTTCAGTCCTGATGATGGAGGCATAATTCTCCGAAAGCTTGGAATTCAGTTTAAAGAGTACACTTCGCTTTAATATATTTTTGCCGCTTCCCAGCTATATAGCTAATTTTGTTTCCTAACAAAAATAAGTATATGAATACACGTGAAGTTTGCTTAACTTCATATTCTAGTTTAAGATCCACTTGTGTAACTTAGACAAAATATAAGAGTATCGAATACAAATATAGAGAATAATTGAGAAACACAGAAATTGGATTTAAGTCTTTTATAGTCCTTAAAACATTTGATGTAAACTTTCAGAGTTTAGGCTCAACAACGGAAAACTTGATAAAATATGAAGCTACTATGGATTTTTAAAGAAATTGGTGTTACATCCATATAAAAAATGCAGGTTTTGCTGAACAGACAGACAAGTAATATATCGGAACTGGGAAGTAGTAGAGAATTATAATTTTGGAGATGTAAATTAAACCAAATGTTGTGTCTTCTCTTGTTATTTTGTTATCCATTGAGGTATTTATTTTTGGTCACGTGACGTCCGATTCAAAATTAAAATTAATGAGACGCTCTGTATATTAGTGCCTTTTTATGTTCGTCCAGATGAAACAATAGGGTACTTGCAGAAAAAAATATTATGTCGTCTACGCGTTCCTTAGAGCCTAGTAAACATGACAAAATCACTTGTTTGGTTTTTTGGAATCGGCTGTGAGAGATATTCCAAAAATTTCAAATGCCGGAAAAAGCCCGCAAACGACGTCAGTGATATCTTATAGTGATGGGATGTAGGTAAAGTATTGATATTCGATATCGATAGCCAGTGCTAACCTAACATTTTGACATTAATCATTATAACCATAAAACACAGTCACACACAGAAGTTAAAGTAATAAATAAAGTTAGGCTAGATTACTAATTCACTTTGTAGGGATGGGCTTGAATTAGATTCTATCTATAGATTAATTCATAATGGGATGCGCCGAAATAAAATGATGACTTCGATTAGTTGCGAATCTCGGTCACAAACAGGATGAACTGTGATACCTATCAGATATAAAAATGTATTGCAACGAAAATGCTAGTGGGTTAATTGCCTGTTTCAAATATGTTTAAGTATCAATAAATTGAGTCGCTTTGTTAAAGAATTCAGATCATCTCTAGTTTGCAGTTGAATCTCACTGACCTGCGCTGTAGCAATATCGATGGTGATATCGATAAGATACCTGTGACGTCAGCCTTTCTTTTAAGTCACGTGGAAAAATTTGAATATATCCTTATTTTATTTTGCAAATATCTTTATTTGGCCGTCAGTAAAATCATGTTTTTTGTTTCCTACTGCTTCTTGTTATGATTTTATTTACGCTACGTATACTCCCGAGACGATTTCACGACCTCTGCAAGTACCTTATTCCAACGCACTAGCACACTTGGTGTCTAAAGTGATTAAATCAAGAGCTACAGTTACTTAAAGGACTGTACCACTTCCATTATTAAATACATGCAAAATAATTAAACTGTAGGGGTACATGGTATAATCAATGGTAGTGATACAATCCTTTAAGTACCTGTAGCTCTTGAATGAATCACTTTAGATCTCCAGTGTGCTTGTTTGAGAAAAAGAAGAAAATTTGAAAAAAAAACGACGCCCTTATTATCTGGAACATTTTATTAAAATAACGTAGATAAGTATGGTTACAGTCTATTTTTTTATAAACGTATTCTCCGATTACGCTGCTTGAAACATGTCTGATCTGATAGGCTATCAGATTTTTAGTAGATTTTGATGCTTATTTACACTATGGCACATGTCCGTATAACAGCTATAGTCTGATAATTGAAGACATAAGTGGATAAAGGTGTCATGTAATATTTTATCAAAAATGTGTATTTTTCAATCAATCAGCTTAAAATATGCTTCCATTTCATTCTTAGATCCATTTGTTATGTTACTTTCATAAATAACATCGATATTTAGGCGATAAAGGTGTTATGTACAATACTTTTCACTTTTCACAGTGGATAAAGGAGTCAATGTAACATGACACCTTTATCCACTGTTAAGACGATAAGAGTAAAGTTTCTCTCTACAATAGAGTTCGCAGCATGACACATGAGTTTGAGGTTATGTCATACTGTTTTGTTATGCTTTAGTGTAAGGGCGTTGTCGTTGAAACAGTTTTTTTACTAAGATATAGTCAGTGATGTCTAGAAGAAAATACATTTGAAGACACAAGTGGATAAAGGTGTCATGTAACATTTTTTCAAAAATATGTATTTTTCATTCAATAAGCTTAAAATATGCTTCTGTTTCATTCTTAAGTGCCCTTGTTATGTCATTTTCATAAATAACATCGATATTTAGGTGATAAAGGTGTTATGTACAATACTTTTTACTTTTCACAGTGGACAAAGGAGTCAAGGTAAGAAATAGTATAAAAATGGTTCTATGAAAATAATTTTTAAGACAACGAAGGGCGTCCAAAAAAAAGAAAAATCAATTAGTGATTAGATTAGTTTCAAGTTTTGTGTTACTTTTGCAATAAAAACACCAATATTTGTGTACGTAGCTCTTTTGTCCATATCCTTTTAATACAGGCTATGCCAATTTTTCAGGGATAAAGGTGTCATGTACATTCAAAGTCCATTTTCCCGTAAAATATAAAAGTCACTCCAAATTAAAAAAACAGACGAAGAAAATAATTATGCTTTAAAAATACTTGAACTATATGCCCCAAATGTGCTGCATAAAAAAGTTCCAATCGAAAATCTTTAGATCGATTTTTCTCAGAATAATTATTTTGTGACATGACACCTTTATCCACTTGTGTCTCCAATTATTCTCAACAATAAACCGTGAAGTAGGAGCTACAGGACTTAAGGAAGCTAAACAGAGTGCAAAGTGCTTGTGTTGGGCATGAAAGTCAATTTTTCAAACCAACCGCAACTGCTGCTTGGTGCATAGCATTTCATTAAAGTTACAAAGGCAATTACAAAGTTCGTCGGGAATACAGTTTCCCTTGCGGATGCATACTCGTGGTGCCGACATCTTGGAAAACAGCAGCTGCCGGATGATTCATAATATGTTTATTAATATTAAAGGATATTTCAAACACGTTATGCAGCGATATGCTGTACGCAAGCTATTTTCACCGCTATGTTAATCCAGGCTATACAGGGTGGGCCAATAGTGCGTGGACGGAGGATTGTGGGCTTACTAAAAAATACTTCAAAAATCTGTCACTTGATCATGGTAGGGACCTTTAAGGGCTATAACGTAAAAATATTTTCACCTACATTTTGACCTTTATACAGGGTGATTCATATCAAACTTACATTTTTTTTGAATGGAACTCTCTAATATCATTGCATATTTGGATTCCTTTGTCAATTCTAATGTGACTTTATGTATCATATATGGAACTTTAAACGAACCGTTTAGGCGCAAATCACCATTTTTGGTAAATGTAGGTATCATAAAAAAATTTAATATCGCAGCGATTATAAAACTTAGAAGGCCGTGACCTTGCGGTACGACTAAGTATGAAATGCGTCACCTAAGGTCAGACGGCTAAATTTGAATTCTTTTTGTACTTGGAGAAATCAGTAGATTAATTAAGGAAACTTAAATCACAGATAACTTGATTTTTTCAACTGGGAATGCCTATTTTGGTTTAAAGAAAAAAATGTAAAATTTGATTACCTTTCTAACGATATAGCATTCTTAATATCAATCTTTTTGGTTTTCATTTTATTTCAAATTTTCAGTCAAATCGATGTTTTTCAATTTTCCTGCGTTAAGCAACCTAGCAGGCCATGAAAAATAAACAAAAGCGCGTTAATATCGAAGAAACCAACTAACTTAGTGGAAAGATGCAAACTAACTAGAGCAACGAGGCAAGATTATGAAAATTCCTTATAACATATTAGCTGTAACCGGATACAACAGCGGCAAGATATCTAATGTCAATGAGTAGCTGGGGTATGACAGAAGTGTTTGTTTTTCACAGCCTACTAGCTACTGAGGTCTACTAGAGCATGACAACTTTCCAAAACGAATAAAAATTTTGAAAGAAAAGGAAAACTACCAGCGATTTTTGCTTACAGTCTAACATGTGTAAAATGAAATTTCACATTTAATGGGAGAAAAAAAAGTCATTTCCGTTTAGTTAAGTCAAAAGTAAAGATATCTCTAACTGGAGCATTCTGAACATCTATTGAAATAATTGCTAGAATTTTTTAATTACGCTGTTGTAATTGTGATTATTTCATGTAGTTTTCTGCAAACTAAATTATGTTTTACAATTCACACAGACTGCAATTCAAGTTTCATTTTCCGCGATTTGGCTAATAAGTATAAGTACCTACCGGAGAATTTGAAGGGTTCCAGTCAGGGGTATCATAACTTTTGACTTACGGAAATGGCTACTTTTTTATAGCATTCAATATGAAGTTTTATTCAAATTTATTCAGAAGACATAGATATTCTACTGACAGCAACAATCACTAGTAGTTTTCCTTTGATTATATATTTTTTACTGACTTTGGAAATTGGCTAATAGCTAGTAGGCTGTGAAAAATGAGCGTTCTTGTTACCGCTATTGTTTCTGGTTAGAGCTAATATGCTGTAAGGAATTTTTATAATCTTGCCTTGCTGCTCTAGTTAATTTGCATCGTTCTGCTAAGTTAGTTGCTTTCTTCTATATTAACAAGCTTTTGTTTATTTTTCATGGCCTGCTAGGTTGCTTGCACGCAGGAAAATTGAAAAACGCCGAATTGACTGAAAATTTGAAATAAAATGAAAACAAAAAAAGATTGATATCAAGAATGATATATCGTTAGAAATGTAATCAAATTCTACATTTGATTCTTTAAACCAAAATAGGCATTCCCATTTAAAAAAATCAAGTTATCTGAGATTGAAGTTTCCTTGATTAATCTACTGATTTCTCCAAGTACAAAAAGAATTCAAGTTTAGCCATATGACCTAAGGTCACGCATTTCATGCTTAGTCGTACCGCAAAGTCAAGGCCTTCTAAGTTTTATAACCGCTGTAATATTCAATTTTTTTCTGATACCTACTTATACCAAAAATGGTGATTTGCGCCTAAACGGTTCGTTTAAAGTTCCATGTGTGATACATAAAGTCACACTATAATTGACCAAGGAATCCAAATATGCAATAATATATAGGAGGTTCCATTAAAAAAATGTAAGTTTGATATGAATCACTCTGTATAAACGTCAAAATTTAAGTGAAAATATTTTTACGTTGTAGCCCTCAAGGGTCCCTACCACGATGAAGTGATAGATTTTTGAAATATTTTTTAATAAGCCCACAACCCTCCGTCCACGCAGTATTGGCCCACCCTGTATAGGAATCCTTCTACTGATAAAGCGCCCTGCACAGAATCTACAGCAAATACATGTCAAAGACCTAGACAGGGTGTTTATTGATCGTACGACAAAAAGTTAAAGAAATATTTAGGCTAAGCACCGTTCTCAATAGCACGATTGGAGACAACATGCAAAGGGCTATGAACGTTATCACAACTTGGACATTGGAGGAAGGTTTAAACTTTCCTTAATTGCATTCACCAGAAGAAAAACAGTAGAGGGACGCGGACGTCTGCAACTTCTGGGTAGTTAAGGATCATCCTGTATAAATCAAAATACTTTTTGACCAACGAACAGATCCTTGGCTACAACCTTTGTATAAAGCTTTTTTCGCTATCTTCTGCAGTAGTGGAGTCACCGAACGAACCGGTACTAAAAACTCATGATTTATAAAATATATGCTTTTTACTCATTCTATAAATTGTTGTCTGAGCGATTAAAAATAGAACAATTTGTGTGCCCACGCGAACAGCGCGGCTGGAAAAACAAACGGAAAACTGACGGTTCAACTTGGCGGGATAGAAACAATTGCAATCCCTCTGGTGTCTGGATGAAAGCACTTCCAAAAGATAATCTCACGCTTAGCTGCCTACTAGGATTCAATATCAGAATACCAAACAATAATTCCTTGTACGAGGCGTACTGTGCAGCGCCCCATTAAGTTTTAATCTACTCATTTCCCGCTAGTGATCCCGTTGGCTGGTAGTTGGCGAAATAGCTCTTAGTACAGTCATAGCGAGTTTAAGAATAAATTTAGCAATGGAACTTTTGAGAACGAAGCTGAAGAGGCTTCAATACAAGTCGTGTGATTCTAGAAACTCTCCAGTACATTTTGCAGCATTTTCTCAATTGCCAACAGTAATCATAGCAGATGACAGAAAGATTCTACCGGTGCGCCATCTGGTACCCGAAGGTAACGGCAACCAAAGAAAATCGCTGCTAAACAGCAGTAGATTTCTTGGTGGAACGCCACGGCGCGTCCGCTTTAGCCACCAGAGCGCGCGGTTCTATATGCTACTGCATATGAAAGTCGATATACGAGGGTTGTTCTATATGTCCGTCAATCCACCAGTACACAGGAAAAAATAATTACATAACTTAATGTTAGTCATTTGCAACCAACGTTAAGTTATGTAATTTCACAGTCGTCCTGTAAAGACATTTTACATAATCTGTAATGTATTTTTTTACATAATGTATTCTGGGATTCTCCAACACTTGTTCTGCGTTGGAATAAGTAACAAGTTATGGAAAAACTATGCATTCTTTGTCGTTTTCCATAACATATTATGGTTGCTGTTACATAATATGCTGTTTTGTGCCTAATTTTTATTGCTATTGTACATAGTTTATTATCGAATATATTACACAGCATGCGCCACTTATACATATGAATGCGGGTTCATATTTTGGACATTGCTGAAGGGATTTTTCAATATTTTTGTTCGAAATGTTTTTCCACATAAAGACAGAATCTTGTTTTGCCATTTGTTTCTGTTAAATCTGTAAAATAAAGCACACTGTAAGAGTAATGTGAATAAACATGCATATAAAAGAAGTGCGATAAGATGTAACAGAATCGCACTATTATACAACATAATTATAAAATGGGACAGTTTACTTTTCGCGCTATTAAAAATAAGGATTTGGACAGTAGATATGTTAGAATTCAGTCAAAACATTTCTGTAAATTCTCTAGATTTAAACGTTTACCTAGGACATTTTATCCTAACTTATCCTAACCTTAGTGCCAAACCGAGGTGATATTGTTACATCAGTAAATTATTTAAACGGCATTCGGTTACATTTCATTGCAGACAAATAAATTGTACGCTTTGCCAGTTCCTATTGACATACTGGTGACTGTTATATTTCGTCAGTTTATGGCATTTGAACTGGCAAGTACAGCAAATAAACATGATGCTAATAAGTTTACCTTCAGAAACACAACCTTCGTCCTTCACAAAATACGTTAAATACACAATTACACTCCTATAAATCACCAAAACAGGTTGCAAAAGGTGGGTGGCGTCTGTTCTACGTTCTTTACGCGAAACATGAGATTTTAGGTTATGTATTTATAACCTATGAATAGATGGCGCGCTAGACGGCACGAAGGCGCTGCCTTAATATGTTATGTGACTTCACATAATCTATCACAGCGTTTGTGTGAATTCAATGTGGACAGTTAATATTACTTTGTAACTTTATTTTATTACATGTTTTCTAATGTAAAAATACTTGTTTACATATTAAAAGTACATGATATCTGTGATAACACAGTATTATGTAAGCGCACATGATAAATAGTGTAATGTCATGAAAAACATGATATATTATGCAAAGTTTACATAATACAGAATGTGATTTTACCCCCATTAGGTCGAAACATGTGAAACATGAAAACAGACGATAGAAGGTTTTGCCGATGCGCCATCTGGTACCCGAAGGTAACGGCAACCAAAGCGGACGCGCCGTGGCGTTCCACCAAGAAGTCTGCTGCTGATTAGAAGCGATTTTTTTTGGTTGCAGTGTGTGAGACTTTAATGTATGATAAAACGTTTAGGGCAAAAGCAACGTATAACTAAACGTACACCGCGAATTTCAACATCACCCTGTTCTGAGCTTTCACAATAATATCATATAGATATAATAATAGAACAGAAAACTTACCTTCCAGTTAGCGCAAGGAATCAGCATGGCCATGATGAAAACCCCAAGCAGGGGTCCAGAAGTAGCGGAAGTGACAAGCATAGATGACTCTATCACCCCATCCATCATCCCTACTCCAAAACTGATAACCATGATGATCAGACCCAAAACAGTGCTGATAATTTTGATGGCGAACAGCTGATGGGAGTCCTTCAAGTTGCGAACTCCAGGAATCGGACGAACGAAGTCTTCAAAGGCCACCGTGGCTAAGGAGTTCAAGTTTGATACGTTCAAGCTGCAAAAAGTACAAAAATTCATAATACAGGAAAATGGCGCCAAGTGGAGTAACACAAACTTCATTCGTCGCCTATGTTGCAACAAATATACACTTGTTACAATAGTTTTGCTATAAAACTTATATACGATATGATGGAAAGTGTCATCCAGCTTTGACGTTTTGTTTTCAATATTGATAAAAAACTATTGGACGATATGTATTAACCTAGCCCGCAATACCCAATAGAAAGCTTTTGCTAAATATCATCCAATAGAGAAACTTTGTCAAATTCTTTGTTAAATATGCATGTTGATAAAATCGGGCCTTAGTGATGTCATGGTCACGGCATATTTTAGTAAGCTTTGTCATGGCCACCCGTGCCTGTTAAATGTGCCGTCGAATCTTATTTTCACCCGAATTGTCGATCAAAGAACTGAGACACACAAAACTTTGAACTACTTCTAGTAGTGGGAACTGCGGAAAACATCTTCACAAATTATTCGGTAACCCCTTTAAAGCAGTTTTAAATTACAAATTCGTGACTGACACTTTAGCAAAAAAAAAAATTGACAAAATTTTGGTTAGTTGCTGATAGCATGTTGTGAGTATCTTGGAAACATATTATGTCAAAAATGACATTTAAAAGTGCTTGAAGCTGGTCTCTACATGACGCAAGCTAAAAATCGAAAAACATAAGAAGCCATTCGGGTTCATCGCTCTTTACCTACCAACAAAACCACATTAACTATTAGCAGGGCCGCCACATCACAAGCTTGGGCCCAGGACCAGATTCTGGCCACGGGCCTCCAATACCATAGCTGTCTTCGAATTGGCAACGAGATGGCTATGCCAATACCATGTTGAAAAACTATTCATTTCCTCTCTCCACGCAAAACGTCATTTGTACTTCTTTCAAGTTTCAGTGATTGAATTGTCTAAATTTTTACTGAACTATGTTTTTCATCCTTCATTTTCTCAAATAAATATAAGAAACTGTAACTGAAAACTAGAAACACTAGTATTCACGTACGTTAAGTAGTTATTAGTTATGGGATTTTGTTATTTTTTCGTCTTGGAATAGTACGAATTGCATATAGAAGCTGTATTCAGGGTAATTAATAATCACTCAATTCTTAAGAGTAGCTGACAGAAAATAATGATTGACTAAATTTTACAATCAACACATTCAATCAGTGATGTTCAAATTTTATAGACTGATTGGAAAAGAGCGTCTCTGTGGATTAACGTATTATATAGGGTATTAGGTGAAAAACCAGAACAAAAAATAATTGCTACAAAAATGAAGTTGCTTCATTATAGTTTATTCACAATTCATTATAGTTATTTGTAATAAAGTTACTCAGGAAAGAATTAGATTATTAACAAAACAAATGAAGTGAAGTATGAACTTCGTTTTGTTAAATAACATACACATAGACTTGCCGAGAATATAATTAGAAAAATCACTCTTAACCTAATATGATGGACCTTTAAAGTTTTTTATGCTTTCCTATAGTATCGGTCTTAAACGAAAGGTTCGCCGAGAATGAAAATGCATGTTAATAACTAAAAAGTAAAAAATAAATTAAATGAAAAAAACCTTTTTAAAAAAGCTTTTATGTAAACGCTCTGAAAAGAAGAAAATATAATTTTCCTTTAAAATTTCAACTATCAACTTATATAGAACTTATGTGATCATAAAAGCTTGTTGCGAGGTTTGCGTAAGTACCTATAAGTATTTAATTAAACTGGAATTTTTAAACAATTAAACTTAGGAGATTAGGTTACTCAATCAAATAGGTATACTACATAGTTTACTTCACTAAGTAAATCGCGCGACAAGTATTTATGATCATATAAATTGTGTACAATGCGGCGGAATCGATACCATGGAAATGAATCACCAAAAAGGAACGATTGAGCCCTGTTCTATGTACTAAGGTTTAGGCCCAGACCGGGCCCCCACGGGGCCCGGGCGCGGGGCAACAGTACCCGGTTGCCCCCCCCCCCTTGTGGCGGCCCTGACTGTGTTTTCTGCTCTGAGAAAGGCTGCAGAGGTAGCCAAAATGTCAGTTAAAAATTGTTTTTTCATATGTTGCTTTATTATGGAGACAACCACTTATTATTGAGATACGGAAACATACATATATCGACATTTTAATGTAACATCGAAGGATGAGATTAGTTTGCAGCTTCTGTAGGAAAGTGGGCCGTATCATCTAGTCTATCTTGAGGTTTTCATTCGTCTACCAATTTTTGACCTATTTGAGCAGGTTTTGTGGCATCCCATTTTAAACTAAAGACCGTGCTGTAAGCCTGGATCCAATGGGCGAGGCAAGAATGGGCTACTCTAGACTACAAACCCTACCAAGAGGAATTTACAAGGATCTTGGACACAACCAAATCGCAGAAATGTGAGGCACACCATAATGGATGCTAGAAAGGACCACATAACTCCGAAATACATCTTCAACAAGAAATTCGAAACTATAATAAGAGATCGAGAACTCTGTGAAGTAAACAACCTGCATCGGGAAATAGTCTGGTGCACAGAATAGATGGATCAAAGACCGAGCAAGGCACAGGAGCGGGAATCTTTGGAAGAGGAACTAGACAGAGCATTCCGCTAGGAAAATACGCCTCGGTATTTCAGTCAGAGCTGTACGCCATCCTGCAATGTGCAAGAATCAATAATGAACGATCCTACAGAAACAAGAGGATCGCAATACTTACAGACAGTCAGGATACACTTAGGGCACTAGAAGCGCCCAAAGTTACGTCTGCTCTAGTCTGGGAATGCTTACAGGAACTGGAAAGACTGGCAGAACACAACAAAGTAACTTTGGAGTGGGTGTCTGGACACTCAGGTATAAGAGGCAATGAAAGGGCGGACGAGCTAGCAAGACTAGGCTCGTCTGCCCTATACATTGGAGCAGAACCCGCCCTGGGGGTGCCTAAAAGCACAATCAGACACCAGGTGGGAGAATGGGTGAAACATCAGCACAAGGAGCAGTGGAACTTGTTGCCAGGATGTGTTCATGGAAAAACATTCATTAAAGCTCCATGCAAGAAGATAGCTGAAACACTGCTCTCCTTGAGCAGAAATCAGCTCCGAATAACGACGGGTCTCCTCACAGGACATTGTGGCCTGAAGGAACACCTGAATAAAATGGGACTCTACAATGGAGACCTCAACTGCAGATTGTGTGGAAGAGGAACTGAGTCAGCCCTACATGTGCTCTGTGAGTGCGAAGCGCTAGATCACAAGAGACAACAGCTCTTTGGGAAGACCAAGCTAGAACCAATGGAGTACGGCTCAGCACCAGGACCAGTAGGTAAACTGAATAAACTTATGCAGGGATCCAGACTGCTGGAGTGGATACTGTAAAAGAGAGGAGCAATAATACAATAGGCCTTAAGGCTTAAGTATTGACGGGGACAGCAAGGTCGGACGGCTCCTGGAAAGAAAAAGCCTGGATCCAAAAAGTCTCTGACCTTCAGAACCATACATATTTATGTATATCCCCGATGCTACTGAACTACGGAGTAGTCCCCTTGTAAGAGATACCTCAGTAGCTTGTTGCGAGGTGACGTCGTTTTCTATTTAACGTTTGATTCATAGGCGTAGGCAGGCGTAGGCAGAAGCCTGTGTAAGAAATGGGATCAACCACCTTTTGTCGGTACGTCCTAAATTGCGTAAGCTGGGCCGTATATAAGGGGGGGGCTTGATAATGGGGGGGCTTGGGGGGTTCCAACCCCCCCCACCATGAGTATTCCCATGAATGAAATAACTACTAAAATAATACAAAATAAAAATAGTCAAGGATGCTTTCTCCAACCTTAGTGATTTATTCTACTACTAACCAATCCCTCGCCGTTCGTAGCACATTAGCAGTGATACGATCTATGCAGATTTTAAGCAAATTAAGACATTAAGACATTTGGTTAATAGACAAATCACATACCAATCGAAAGTATGAAGGCCATAGAATATGCAAACGTTAGGTTGGCTACGTTTTTCCCGTCCCAACTATAGGGTAGGCAGGTATAAACAGGTACGTCAATAATAGTAATTTGCACCGGTGTGGTTAATGCATGAAACTTATATCAAAATAAAGATAATTTTATTGCAAACACGTCGATATAGGGTTGTCTGCAAAAAATCAGTCTGGAATTCCGGTTGTTGAATTTTAAAGATCAAAATATTGCTGCCAGTGAATACGTGCGCCAGAGAGGTCCGAGCGAACTATCCCGTGTATTAACAAAGGACGCAGCGTAGCAGCTGCGTGTAGCTCGGCCATTGAATGAAAGAGAGTGCGCATGCCATGTGTCCGTGAAATTGAAGAGGATAGCGATATACATACAGAATTCAAAAACGCTAACAGCAGTGTTGTCGGATTTACCAATTTTACGTCATAATTTTGAATGGAATGCCCCATTCATGAAGTCTAACGTAAAAGTGGTAAATCTGACAACACTGATGTTAGCGTTTTTGAATTCTGTATGTTCAAAAACCCCCAAGTATTGAATTTCACCCCTCCAGCTGTGGCGGTTTTGGAAATATTTAAGCGTTCCGGTACCGTTTACTGAAAAAGCGGTGTTGCCGTATCTCAGTAATTAATACAAACAAAATTTTGAAATTGTGAGATCTTACTAAGTTCGACATGCGCAATTCATTGCAATAAAATAAGTAGAGGATTCTATTTAAAATAAATTAAAATCGGGGATATCTGTTTAAAAATTTGGAAAAATAATTTATAACTTGGCAACGTCGCAAACGCGAAACAAAATATTACAAGGCGAGATAGGGTATTAGTAGGTATTTTGATTTAAAATAAAAAATACAGGGTGTTACATTTAAAAAAACAAAGTAAAATGATCCTCAAGTTGCTGTCATTTAAAATTCTGCCAAAAACACCCTGTAAATACAAATTGCTGGTAACATCGAAACTAGTATCCACTTAATATTCAAGTAACTCGTATAATATTATTAAGAAAAGTTAAAGGAATGTCAAGTTGGACGTATTACTTGCGACCTTGCAAATCCGAAAATTATTATAAAATAAATTATAACTTGGCAACGTCGCAACCTATCCCAAAAATATTTTAGGGTTAAATAGAGATCAATGATGTAAACTAAAAAAATTTAAAAAAAAGTTATAGGTCCATATAAAAAAATTAAGTTGATCACTATACTAGTTTCCCGCAACACCCTGTATATTTCAAAATGCTTTAAGAATATGCGTCTTAAGTGACCAAATAACTTTTTTATTTAACATTTTCTTCGGTCGGGTATACCTTGCGAGATATCGAAGAATTACCCACTAACTGGACACCCTGTATAGGTTAATGATGGTTAAAATGTTTAGTTTTTTAAACAGCGGTTTACATTCTGCTATATATTTCGCCCCTAACATGTTACGAATTATCATTTTTTGTTTCAAAAGAACTTCCTCACAGTGAGCAGAAGCTCCCCAAAATTGGATTCCATACCGTAATCTCGATTCAGTATCTCCATAGTAGTATTGTTTTAAGGAATGAGTCAAGTCTAAGGGCGAAACAGGTCTCATGCCCCTAAAGGGGGGAATACGTCAAGAAGACTCACTAAGCCCATTATTATTCAACATGATAATGAACAAAATAATATTAGAAGTAAAAAAGCGAGAAGGATTTAGAATGGAACCACATAAGATCAACATAGTATGTTACGCCGACGATGCGCTCCTAATAGCTAATACTGAAGACGATCTGCAAAGACTCCACACTTTCAACATAACGGCCAAAAAATACAATATGGTAATTTCAGCGGAGAAAACAGAATGCATGGTCATCAGTAGAGAACCACATAGATGTAAACTGGAAGTGGAAGGTAAAATTACTGAACAAGTGATGACATTTAACTACTTGGGCATTGACATAACCAGTGATAGGAACTTGATTACAGAAGTTAAAAGACAGGCGACAAAAGCAGGTAGAGTTAGTAGATGTTTAACAGAAACTGTATGGAAGAACAAATATATGTCTACAGGAAGCAAGATTAAAGTATATAAAACAACGATGCGACCAATTCCAACATATGCGGCAGAAACACGAGCAGACACAAAGAGAAAAAAACAAATCTACAACAGCATAGAAATGAAAACACTACGACCAATTATGGGAATAACTCTCAGGGACAAACAAAGAAATAAAAACATACTAGAACAGTGCAATATTAACAGCATCAATAAACGGATAAAAACCCGGAAGAAAGAATGGGACGAACATGTAAATAAAATGAGACCAACAGATTGGCTCACATATGTAAATAACAAACCATACAATCGAAGACCTCTAGGACGGCCAAAGAAAAGACGGGAAGATAATTTGATGTCAGTCATGCGAAGAAGAAGACGAAGAAGGGTCAAGTTGCTTTATGTGTTAAGTTCTTCTGGTACATGCATTAGCTGATGGCAAAGTAATCAACACATACGTATCGTTCCTCTCTTTCTGGTAAAAATTTATGTGCACGTCAGTGGGCGTCTCGTCACCAAGAGCTCTCAGGTGAGTGATATATGTGCAATTACATTCAGGACTGACGCTTTTTGTACATGTCTTGGGCGCTTTGATTATTTATGTGCGAGAATACGCGGCAGGTATTGTAGGCACTCGAAGCCTTTGAATTGCTACATGTGCACGACTAATATTCATGGCTCTTGATTCTATAGTGCTCGTTCCACCACTTCACTTTGAAATAAAAGCTGTTTTCATGATATTCAGTAATTTGTACAGGTTTATACTCATGCAGAACTTTTTCTGTTTGCCCTTAAGTTAAAATTTTAAGCCTGAAATGATTGGCCAAACAACAATAATTACTTACTTATGCCGGTAAAAATTATTTTTTCAAGAACAAGCTTTAGAAGTACATACTAAATATAATTCGTCTACCAGCGGGAAACAGTTTTCATTATAGGATATATTTTTATTTTTATTGACCTCTGAAGAATCGTTAATAAGAAAGACAATACCAACCTCAAAACCAGCAATAAATATCAGAAGTTACATAAAATATTATAAATGTAATTCAATATGGGCGAAAGATTTGATACACGTTTTACTGTCGTCATGACATATGGTTATATGGCAGCATAGTAAACAACCTGCATAATATCTCTGAGGATTTCCTATATAAAAATGGTTCTCACAAAATTTGATCTTGGGAGGGTTTATGGATGATTTTACGGCTGTGAAGTTTGTGGTGCCGACTTTGATGTGAGTCTCACAAATGCGAGCCGCCTCGAATTCAGAGGGGTTCCCTTCGTGCGATCTCGTTCACTTACAGGGAATCCGACTGTGCGATATGGTCGACGTCAACGGTCGACGTTCGCTTTACTTATACGGGGGTCAATAGAAATGAATTCTATAGTATAGGTAGAGCATAATTTATTATTCAATAAACCATTCGACACAATTACTGTAGATGCAGCTACTGGGGTGGCAAATAGCTCAAGGAGTATTACAGATCATGTTTTGTCAAATAGATGTAGTAATTTGAAATGTACGATTCAAGTAGTAAGTAACAGTAACAGTCTGATCATTCATAATTTGTTGTCAATAACGTTAGGTGTAAACATAAAAGTACTTGCGACAAAGTATAGAATAGAAGTAAATGGAATAGATCATAAAAAGTCATCTCAAAATTTGATAAGAATATTCAAACTACAAAACTTCAATCATTTCAGGAACTAATTGACTTAATTACTTCTTGTAAAAAAGATTCGGAATTCAAAAAGACGTACAAGATACGTGAAAATAACGACTGGATAAATCAAGAAATTCTCGAAATGATTGAAAACCAAGTCAAAATTTATAAACAAAAAGTTAAAGAACCGGGAAATACGAATTTGGAAAACGAATTTGAAAATCTTAAGAATCAAGTCAATAATAAAATTAAAGTATCAAAACAGAGATTTTAATAAACAATGGGAATAATTAGGTACAAATATAAAAAAAAAACAATGATGCTGTATACAGAGTATGTCGCTGGCATTTTTTTCGTGAAATACGCGCAAAACGCTCAATAACACACAAACACTACTTATTTAGGCACCCCGGTAGATCCGACCGATTGTATCCCGTGCACCGTGTCGCGTGTTAGGTGGTGTTAGGTGGACTGACCCTGTAAACCACAGTTGTCAGCGTCCGGCTACTGCTCGAGATCGTCGGGCGCCAGAATAAGCCAGCTTGCCTAGTATCCGATAGCAGAGCTGGAAAGATGACATTGGGGGCGGAGCTTAGAGTGACCCTACCTGTCTTTGTTAATGTACGGTGCTATAGAACCGTTGCTTACCTGAGAGCACCATTAAAGAGACTGGCCATGAAGAGTCCGAGGATACCCGGTAGATAGCTGAAACGATCTTCCATGAAAAATGGAAGAATCTCGTCGTACTTTTTTATGTATTCGGAGCTGAGAGGATCACAGCTTGCATAAACGGCATAAACTACCATGCCCACGACCCAGGATAAGCTGAAGAGTACAGTGATTACTGGAATGTTCCACATTAGAGTCCTGAAATGACAAAATGAGTTAGGTAGTAATTTAGTTCCATAAATAATAGATATGACAAATACACTTCTCATCGCTTAGATTAGCAATTATTTTCGGTTTACGCTGATAGAAACAACGCTTCTCTTGACTATAAAAGCTTATACAGGGTGTCCCGCGACGATTAAGGCAAGCATTATATCGGAACTGGGCAGCAGTAGCGAATTATAGTTTTGGAGGTGTAAATTGGAGCAAATATAGTATCTTTTCTTATACATTAAAATAATGTCCACCAGTTCATTATTGTTATAAGCATGCACCATTGTTGTTGTTTTTAAAGTCCGATCGGCAGATGTAGCAACAGCAACGCAACGGTGTGATCAACTGCATGTTACTCTCACCGGCATCGGCAGTTCGGCACCACTAGCGCTGCCTTGTTTGTTGTGATATTATGACACGGTGATCCATTGCCCAGGGACGGACTTAGAATTGAGGATTTCTTTAATGGTCAGTATCTCGTTTTCTCTAAATATTTCGTTTATATTTTACTGGAAAAAACACTCATTTTGGCGAGTACTATCCGCTGTATGAAAGAAAAGTCCCAACTTATGAAACACCCTGTATATTTTCTAGAAGCAAAAGCTGCGTGTTTCTTTTGCTTAGCTTGCAATTTTTTTGGGCAATACCGGTTCCAAGTATATTTGTAGTGTCTGAAAATATGTTTCAATGGATGCAGACTTATTCTATAAGATATTATTATTCGAGATAGAGTCCGCAGCCAAGGAGGTTAAGTCGGACGGTGGCCTGGCGTGGAATTAGCAAATCCCAAGCTTTTAGCTATTACAGAAAATGTGTAAGAAGTAATGAGTCAAGTCCAGTAATGTCATTTTTTAGAAACAAAGGAGCCTACCCACTATAGATTTTACAAAGTATTTCTGATCTACAGACATAAAACGCTGAATTCTTAATTTGTGCCAATAGCATCTTTTGCCCTTTGCTGAAACGTTGAATGAAAAATTTGCCAACAATTATCCTACAAGATAAGAAAATCATGTTCCATACATTTCTAGAGAAACTATGAATCCAATGAAGGATTTCATCCCAAAGCATTGTCGATCGTTACGAATAAATTTTAAAAAGAGAATCGAACCTTATGCAAGGAACAAAAATAATAAATTGATGCTATGCTTTATGAATGCTGTATTTTTGCGAATAATCCCAATGACATGGGATGTGTATCGAAGCCAATCCAAACACGCATCTATATTTAATGCAAACGTTTTACGCTACGCCCACACAGGGGCGGACTGAGCATAAATGCTCTTAAAGTAGTATAGTAGATATACATTTTTATATTACTCACAGCGAAGTAATCATAATGAATAATTTTTTACAGACTTCAGAACATCACGATACGTCTGTCACAAGTTTTCTATAGAGATCATAATTCTTGAAAATTTTGAAAGCTTCTCCATAAATGATAATTTTCTTCAAAGATTTGTAAATACAGGTTGATTAAGTATGTTAACAAACTTTAACCACGAATAGTACTCCGAAAAATAGAAAGAAAATGTCATATGAACATGGGTCCGGAAATGCTTCCTAGGGGAGCTACGCTCCTTTGCATGGGGCACCCTGAAGACGGTTTTCCCTCGATATTATCGAAACCATTCATAACAAAATTACGAAATTAGGTACGGTGGGTAAACTTTTGACGCTGAATCTGATTCTGAATTCAGAATTTCATAATTTTAATCAGAGGCGTATCATACGGGAGGAGTTGGGGGTAAAAATAACCCCATTTTCTAAATGGTAATTTTTTTGACATTTTGATTTTAGAATATGGTATTTCAGAGATTTCTACGTAAAAATAGTCTCTTGGTAGGGCTAACCGTTTTCGAGAAAGATCCATTTATCTATTTACAATAGCCTGCATCGATTCAATCATTTGCATTTTGTGGGTTTTGGGTGGGGGGAATTTGGAGTGGTTGGGGGTAGGGATTGTAAAACTGAACATTTCTTTGTACTCATAATAGGCGATCTATTGACCTGTGAAAGAAAGACCTAGGGACATAATTTACTTGTTTAGGTCCATTCGAACATTATCTTGCCTATTACGGAAGCCAAAGGGCTGTTAACTACATCATACGTCATACGTCATACTAGTATGAGTATTGCTTTTGATCGTTCTGTGTTGTGTAACCTGAAATTGATCTTACTGAAATTTTGACACAGTATTGCCACCGTGGCGAGGATGAAAAACGCGTATGGTTTACAGAAATTGGGTCTGTGGCAGCGCAGCTATAATCAAAAAACTGAACAGGTCAAGCTTCATTTTTAGGCGACTTGGAAATTCCTAATCGCTTCGATTCATCCAGTCGAAGCAAGCAGAATAACAACTGAGTCGTCTTACTTCCTCTGGAGAGAGATGAACGAAACTATTTACGAGAGTTTTTGTGTTTAATATTTATTGCGGAGGGCGGGCGATGATTTGGTTGCAGGGGGATCTCAGACTATAGCTTTATGCTATGGGAAAATAATAACCTGGTATCACTGTAATGTGTGGGAAGTACTGAGTCAATCAACCTGACTCCATTGTTTATGACTTAGTTTCTGTATAGCGGCTGCTTGCCACAGGCAAACCAAGAAATTAATTTTTAGTTATACCATTCCTGATAGATGTATAAGTAATACCTTCAGGTTAAAGATGCCACTTCATTATACAACCTTGTTTGCTAGATGTTTGACTTTGAATCTTCCACTCTTTTTAATAACTATGCCTCTGATACTGCGGCTATGTCGTTGTAGTTTCAAAAAAATATAATAAAACTAAACTGTTTAGTATTCAATGACTTCCATGTTGCTTAAATATTATTGTACCTGTTACCGGTGAACTAGTTTATTTATAAATATTGTTGTCCGTTCTTCATTTAGCATATTACGGGTTATGTATTATTGAGTTTTTTGTGAGGAATAGGTTATTATTGCATGTGAATAAGTACATCATATTTGCATTCGATACTATTTATTGTTTTTACCTACCGCCCTTATACAGTTTCTTTACCAGGTGGTAAGTACACGCATTACATTCATGTCAATCAACATGAATTTTCCAAATTCCATTTTTTAAACTATTTGAGGACGTGAAATGCAAAAATGTATGCCACATTTACTTACAGAAAATCTATCTATGCGAATTTTATATAAGGTGATATTGCCTAATGCAATTATTATATTTTAGTGCTGAAGTAAAAACACTATGCAGCCATTCCAAAAGGCTACCCTTCAAAACACTGTTAGATATGTTTTAAAAAACACTTCATGGTAATAGTAAATTATCAACTGTTACAATCAAATTACAATAAGAGTAACTCTCTAAGTATAGCTTAATACTAATACAATATAATCTATTGTATCAGTTTGTAACATCACAGTAATAATGAACATCCAATTTTAACATAAAGTCGTACGCCACTGGTAATGCCCTCAAGCTGTCAAAATTTCCGTTGCATGTTGGATGGTCAGCGACCTGTGCATTTTGTTGCTAGAGATGTTAACTCTGTGGACATACCTTCAAAGCAAGCTATTACTCGATACCTCCTGTCATTAAAAAATGTTTAAGAGGATGACCCTGGAGGGGGTAGTAGAGTTATATCGCTTGACAAATCTTTTGACGCTTCTCGACGTTTTTTCTTTTAATCAGTGGTTTTCGATTAATTCGTGGAGGGAAGTTTCCAAATGAACAAAACTTTTACTCACATGGCAGGATCTGGTGTACCGTAGTGGAACCATATACCTACTCCTTGTCCGCAAATTTATTAAACGTGTGTAGCTACTGGGAAGAAATGTTATATTGATTCTAATGAACAGTTTAGTATTTGTTAAGGGTCTAGGGTATAGCGCGCGAAATTGAGAATCCAAGAAAAGACGTATTCCCGTGTTAGCGAGGAGGCGTGGCCGCCTGTTCCCCTTCTCCAGCATGTGTGTCTAAGATGAGGGCAGATAAGTCCAAAAATCCAAACGTAAGGTCAACAGGTCCAAAGGTAATGTCCAAGGGTCACTATGAAAATGAATTTCGCATTTCCAAGCTACCGAAGTTACCTTTAAACTTACAGCAATAACTCAAAGAGCAAATTGAATAAGAAAGCTTGCGCTTCTGCAACTATTTAGCCTTTTTTGATATCGTGTTTGGTTGCTAAATTACAGGCATTTATAGAATGTATGATTTTGCATTGCGAGTTTTTTTGCACATTAAAAAACTTTTTTGAGAAAATAGTTTTCATTCATTAAGGTCTTAATTATCGCCTTCTGAAATATTATATATGTAGTTTTAAAATAGAGTGTGTTATGCGAGAAAATGTGGGTCCGTGTTTTTACATGGCAAATACGTATGTATAAATGTGTGTATCCAGGCCCCCTAACCATGCGCCATACACAGCCTCAGTGTTCCTACTATTGTTCCTACTATAGAATTTAGCACTAAGTACGGTCCTGTTTCCCCATATACAGCTTACGTTTGCATACACACTGACAGTCAATTTGGATTGCAAATTGCCATTTTACGCAAATGCTTACTCCTATAATGCAGTCAGGTTTCCTCGGTAAGCCGTTTCGATCATCAATTTTAGCCGCATTTAAGTGACTTCTGAGTAGTCTGCCTGACATGCTGAATGGCTTTGCCAGCAATTCGGAATGGTCCTTAGTACGTTTATGGCGAGTTTTACTGCCATTGCAGAAGCCATACGTTTTCGAACTTTGTACATTGTGATCTCTACGTCTTAGTGAAAAATCGGACAGGTATGCATTATCATCATTTTATAAGAACGCATGTCATATGGTATAACTATTGGCGGAAGCAAAATACCTAACTTAAGGTTTGCTGACGATACAACCCTTATTGCTACTTCTCAGGAAGAATCAGTAGCTCTATTGAACGTTTTAGATCAACACAGTGCAGCATATGGTCTTGGTATTAACTACAACAAGACCAAGGATATTATCGTAGATAGAGAGCATGACAATCATCGAGAAATGAAGTCAATAGGCCGCTGTGAGGTAGTTCAAAGTTTTGTGTACCTCGGTTCTCTGATCGACAATTCAGGTAGCTGTGAGAATGACATTCGACGGCGCATTCAACAGGCACGGGTGGCCATGCCAAAGCTTACTAAAATATGGCGTGACCATAACATCACTAAAGCTACCAAAATGTCACTGGTTCAGTCTCTTGTGTTCTCCATATTTTTGTATGCCTCGGAAACTTGAACTGTTAAAAAGGCAGATCGAGCTCGCACAGATGCTTTTGAAATGTGGACGTGGAGGAGAATGCTGAGAATTCCTTATACCGCCCATTGAACTAATGTTTCCATACTGGATGAGCTCGGTAATCCAAAGAGACTATCCTCCATTGTGTCGACGAGAATGCTTACATTCTTCGGACATATTCACAGAAGCGATAATATGGAGAAACTTGTAGTTCAGAGTCACGCCCCGAGTGGGCGGCGCCTTGGCCGTTCCCCTATACGCTGGGTGGGTACGACGAAACAGTTGCTAGATATGAGCATCAAGAGCGCCACTGAACTGACAGTAAATTGCGAACGATGGCGAGCTACAGTTCTCAAAACTATTGATAATACTCATGTCGGCAATACTCTAGCTCCGACTTAATTGATGCATTTTACGAGTTCACAACGTGTCTGTTAAGACATTGTGACTATGATGATGATGTCACATGAAGGGAGTGCAATTTAAAAATTATTGTCTGCACCATCTCTGTTAACATTTTACAGAAACCTCTTCATAGTCTGGTCATTTCTCCAGTAGAAAAAAAATCGACTTTTGAGCTTAAGTAAAATTTCTGGAAGCTACGTTTGGGCACGTGAAGCAAATCATTGAATAAAAATGAAGAATCTAAAAAACATGTCACCTTTATCAAAGTACAAAATATTGGCAATTCCAAAAATCGCTGACACCTCTAGCGGCAAAAATCTACACTGACAAAGCAGGTACTCGAATTTCGGACGGCACACAAATAACATGCCATTAGCCGTTCATAAGCCGTTTATGTTTCTTCGTTCAGTCGTGTTTTCGAGTTTGTGCTTTGTTAATTGGTATATAGTGTGTTAGAATATTTCTTCGGACCTTCTTTATACGATATTGTCAAGAATATGGCATCTACATCAGGCTTCAAATCAAGAAAGGCTAGCAAGTTTAATACAAACTGTAGTGTTTATGGTTGCCACTCCAAAAAAGACTATGATAAAAGCATTCATTGCCACGCATTTCCTCCAAAAGCGTGTCACAGCATCCAGGATACCTGCTATCCTCCATATTTGTTTACAAACGCAAGCGCCCTCATCGGTAATTGGAATCGCCAATTAGACAAAAAATTAATTTGGTATAAGTGTCATAGATTGATAGCTAGTGAGTAAACAGCTTTTGTTTGTTTTATCAACAAACTTTCTAAGTCGCTGACTCTGAAATCTTGACCAGTAATATACACAATCTTTAGGATCGCGATATGTTAATAGGGTGACAGGCGGTGTCAGGCATACAATCACATACTTTCAAGAGCTATATCATTCGTCACCAGTTTTCAATTTCTTGGAAGGTTGGTTAGCTCAAAACCCATTCATTAGGTATTTTTTACTAGTCTACGACAACTTGACTCTCATAGTAAAGCCCTGGACCTGTTGAGCTTAGACAAACATAGCGTTGTCCGGAGGTAGAGAGTTCATCTGTGATTTTCAGCGTATGGACTAAGGCAGAAGCACCTGATACTATTATAGTGAACGGGTTCTTCCACAGTGGCATCAGTTGTCTAATTTCAAAAGATGCACATGCCATAGATAGCTTTCGCATACACTGCACAGAATCCTGTGATGCACAGCGGTCAATAAACAGGTTATCCCTGTAGCCAGCTCGCCCTTTTTAGACCCTCCTTGTCCATATACGCTGAGAAATAAGATTCTGGTAAAGAACTTGTACCCCGTAATTTGAAAATGAGTTTTTTAGAGCTGACAATTTATCGTTCCATTCAGTAAAATAGTATTTATTTAATAGTTTTCATCAATGCATGCCACATAAAACCATAAGTAAACAATATGTCCTTTTTGCTCCTTCAAGAAGGGAAAGGGACAGATTCATTGCAGAGAATAATAAAATTATTAAACAGTAGACAATGTCGCCGTTGTGGTCTAATAAAAACTTAAGCTGCTAGGGAAACATTAAGTGACTCAGCATGAGTAAATTTTTTTGGTAAAAGTAAAAGCTGTTAACAACATAGTATTTAGCTGAGCTGGTATTTAGTCATGGTACTGAGCATTCCCCCGTGTGGGGGCGGGTTAGAATATCTCCCATAGTATATCCTGCGTGTCGTAAAAGGCGACTAAAAGGAACCGAACTACTGTCGGTATAAGCAGCAACCTCTTCTCAACCAACAGCTTTGGGTGGACGAGTTGAGAAGAGTCAGGACAGCTTCTTGTCCTTGGGGTGATAAATTGCCCCTAAAGGCGGATGAACCAGTAGATATCATCTGGTCGACGTCACGAGGATGCAGACAGCAAATGGGAAACTACTGCATTAAAGGTCTTAAACATATCCCAAGAGAAACTGTAAAATAGGTAAATGCATTTTACGAGTTCACAACATGTCTGTTAAGACATTGTGACTATGATGATGACTGAGCATGACCACATACAGATTCTAAATGAACGCCTCATTCGGTGAGCCAGAAAATTCAGCGTGAACAGGCTAAGATAGAGCCCCTCGATCTGTTGCAGAACCCACATCTACAGGAGGCTTGACATTCCTAAAAGTTATAGTGGTTGAGCCTATGTGAAAAACGAATACCCTCCTGCTACCCGCGACCCTGTTTTTCAGTCGGTGTAGAAAATTTGAAAATTTGTTGAATGTGCCTTCAAAATCTAACGAATTCACCATTTTTTGGTGTTAAAATCAACTTCAGTATTATCATTCGCCGTTGGCAATACATAAACGCGTATCTCAAAATTCAGATCACCGTGTGAGAAATTAGCGAAATCCACAACGCGTTCTGGTTGTAAAGTTCGGGCAGTGGCCGAATTCAGTTATTGAGTACAACGTGTACATCTTGTGAGCATGTTTTATTTTATTTATCGTATGTCTCAAAAACATGACAATAGTAAATATAGATTAAAAAAAACTATTATAACCTAGACTAAATTAAAATAAAATTAGCTATAGCTGGGAAGCGGCAAAAGATATATTAAAGCGAAGTGTACTCTTTAAACTAAATTTGTTTCCTAACAAAGTGGGCAAACGACTTAGGCTTGCCTAAAATAAAATATATACAGCTAAAAACTAAGATACATAGTCTTTGGTATTTACAGGTTGATGACCAGTTCTTTCAACCACTCCAGCGCCAACGGTGTGGCTGTGAAGAACTCTTCTCGCGATCTCTAAAAGGCACGCAGTTCACATTCGCTCGTATTATAGTTTGGCGGGGGCGCCACAGTCACATAAGGGAGATTGCACATAGCCCCACTTGTAAAGGGAGTCGGCACATCTGCCGTGGCCTGTTCGGACCCTATTAAGTTTTACCCACTCTTTCCGGGGTAGTCCTGATCCTGGAAGTAAGGCTGCCCCCATAAATGCACATCGTGAGTGGTGTTCTGCAAAACCTTCCCACTGGGAGCGCCATTGGTTTAAGGAGTCGAAGTTATTGGTTTAAAGCCCTTCTGCATCCCTTATTGGTGGTTGTCGGGATTTAAGTCTGTTTATCTGCAACGGGGGTATTGCTCGGTGGATGGGCAGTTTGTTGTTGGCCGTAATCTTGTTATACTCCCTTAGAAGGGCGTCAGTCCTTCGCAGCTGCGGTGGGGCTATTCCAGAGAGTACAGGCAGCCATTGAGTTGGGGTTGTCTTTACTGCGCCTGTAATAAGTCTCATAGTGTGATTTAGTTGGACGTCATTTAGTCTGGTATGATGGCTGTTAATCCAGACAGGCGCACAGTACTCAGCACATGAATAGACAAGAGCTAGCGCACTGGTTCGTAGAGTTGGAGCCGTGGCACCCCACGTCGTTCCACACAGATTTTGGATAATGCTGTTGCGTGCTCTCAGTTTTCCTGCAGTGTTTGCGAGGTGTCTCTTATAGCAGAGGGTGCGATCTAACGTTACTTCAAGATATTTTGGAAAACTGTTATGTTTCAGGGGTTCGCCTGCAAAAAATACCTGTAGTTCATGTTTAGCTAGTTTGTTATTCAGGTGGAAGCAGGAAACTCCAGTTTTGTTGGTGCTCGGTACTAGTCTCCATTTCTTGAAGTAGTTGTTTAGAGCTAACAAGTCGTTAGAAAGAGTATGCTCAATGTTCTTGAAGCTCTTATCGGAAAAACCTATGACTATATCGTCCGCTTAGCAAAACTTGTAACTGACTGTTTCTGGCATGTCGGATATATGCAGATTGAAAAGTAAGGGGGCCAATACTGTAAGCATGTAACGGGGAGTAGGTCAATAACTATGCGATTGCAGAAGAAAAACGATATTGAGTAACTGAGGCCATTGGTGGTTCCATTTATATTATGCTTAGCGCAGCAATTAATAATATTGTGTAAGCAAATAAAAATCGGTGAAACTTATTAAAAAATTTCCAGTAAACAGTTTCCTTTTAGTCACGATTCTCCGACAAATTAGAAATATATTACGCAAAACAGGTATTTTCATATGCATTTATATGCTAATATCATAGCTATTTTAATTTGTATGGTAATAAAAATACACGCGAAGCAATGAAGATCTCATCTTCTGCTTGTGGTTTAATAATATTCACTAAGCCGTTGCCTGTTTATTTATCTCGCAAACAACAAAATCAAGGTTACAGCTTATCGAAAGTGATAACCAGGAAAAGTATGGGCACCAAATCTATTCTTTCTTTTCGCCGGATTGTGTTTTTCTCGCATTTGCGATGTATGTATAGTCAAGAAGCACTTTAAGGCAATATCAGTATCGAGATAACTAGAACCCAGGGTTTTATCGAATACAGTTAAATATATGACGCCTAAATGATAAGCATTTATGCGCAATTTCATCTGTAACTGAAGTGATGGCTAGTTTATCAATGGGTAATTAGTGTCAAGCTAAATACTCATATCTTGTCCGGAAACAGTGAGTTAAAGTATTAAGGATATTGCATTCGCTAAGCTCTATTAATTTTATTGGGAATTTAGAAAAATACAACAGTAACCTTGCAAATGGGTCTTTTAAAAAAATATTTTTAATTTTTTTTGCCATAATCGGAAAGATCATATACAGGGTGTTAATTAAGTATGTTATCAAGCTTTAACCACGAATAGTACTCCGAAAAATAGATAGAAAATGTCATATGAACATGGGTCCGGAAATGCTTCCTAAGGGAGCTACGCTCCTTTGCATGGGGCACCCTGAAGACGGTTTTCCCTTGATATTCTCGAAACCATTCATCACAAAATTACGAAAGTAGGTACGATGGGTAAAATTTTGACGCTGAATCTGATTCTGGATTCAGAATTTTATAATTTTAATCACAGGCGTATCATATGGTAGGAGTTAAGAGTAAAAATAACCCCATTTTCTAAATGGTAATTTTTTTGACATTTTGATTTTAGAATATGGTATTTCAGAGATTTCTACGTAAAAATGGTCTCTTGGTACGTCTCGATAAGGCTAACCGTTTTCGAGAAAAATGCAAATTATTGAATCGATGCAGGCTATTGTAGATAAATAAATGTTCATCGATTTAGTAAGTATGCTGTGAAAACAATTGCAATAATTGATAAACAACTTGAGAACTGTCTGACTCAATAAACTTCCGCCCTAGAATGTTCGGGTTTGATCCCAGGGCTTGTCAACTTTTCTTCAATTCTTTTTACCAAAAGATTTATTGGTATGCTTTTTGGACATGTTGCACAATTTTTTCTATGAAATAAATTAATATGTCTTAAAACAAGCTTTATTAGACATTTTACGAGTAGGCACAACAAACATTTTTGATAATTTTACTTCTTCGAGTTAAGTTTAATTTTGGTCTCGCAATCAGAGCAGTTGGCGGTTCATATTGACGGACAAACTTCATTTCCACTGATCTTTTTAATTCTAGTGCCAGGCAACAATCCTACATTTTGTTTTTCAATTTTTTGATGGTCATCTGCCCTGACTACTTGATTTATGGATGCATCAATTTATCAGAAAACTTATATATGATCTCTTCATTTATCAGATATTTTTGTCTCAAAAACCCAATTATTCATAAATCCTTTTTACACAATGTGTCCAGTCATCGGTGTCGGAGCCTTTAGGGAGATAAAATGGGTTAATTTTTATGGACAGATCACCTCTCAAAAGTACTTTTTCCCCCACCATAATAAAATGGCAGCCATTTCGTTTTTTGTTTAGTTGATGTACGAGTGTTGTACTAATTTAGCCACAGCTAATCTATGTGATTTATTTTAATACTATATTTTTATACAATAAATTTTATAACATTACGAGTTTTTCTCCTCAGTATTTTCAAAATATCAACTCCAAGGCTGTAACTTGCTAGCGTTCCATTACTTTGTACAGTGTTTTTACGAAAAATTGTTTATTGTTGGTATATATTCTGGTTAGTCAGGCAACGGAAAAAATGATATTTTCTGCTATTTTTAAATATTGATTATTTATCATTATAAAAAACACGACTACCTATAGATGAAAAACTGTCACCAACTTTCGATCTCAACACCGAGGCACAAAAAATCCCGCCAATTTTTAGTCTTATTGACCTGGATTTCCTCTCCAGCACATATTGGAGCATTGCGGCCATCTTTACATTGTGCCTTAGTTGAGAATGAACCTTCGAGGTAAAAGCACGTTCGTCGTTTAAGTGAATTATGAGATAGTTGTGTAGTCCACAAGGTAAGCGTAGGTTTTAATATACCTACACCGGGTCTTGTTTATAAATACGTACATATGTACGTATTTTTTGAATGTTTTCTATGTCATAGTAGTTTACATATGAGGTTCCTCCCTGATAATCCTTAGCCAAATCATTTGAGTATTTGCTTGTCATTTAAATAATGTAATCTAACTTATCAACTAACTCCAAGGCACTCAACACCGAAGCCTTTTTGTGCCTCGGTGTTGACAAAGGTGCGTCGGAGTTGACTAGAATGGTTGTGAATTAGTCATAATGTATAAAATATACATAATATTAATTTTTTACAGAAGTATTCCAAAGTAAAGATGGCGAAAAAAAATCTGATGAAGAGAAAAACCGAAATTACCCTAACTAGTCAAAAGCAATACTTTTGTACGTCAAATGAACAATTACTCAAATGATTGTGTTCCTATTTAGCCTATCCATAACCAATATTATACAGGATCTATGGAAAAATATTGTATTCTTTAATAATTACCTTAGTTTTCTCGGACAACGTACAAGAGTTTTTATTTTTTTGCTCAACAACGTCGCATGGGAGGAAATTAGCTCAAGAGCGCTGTTATTTTCCGAATTAAATGAAAAATTTGAAGATAATTTTTATTTCAGAAAAAACCATTGGCGTATAATTTTTTTCCTCAAAAATATCAAAGTTGTTGCCCGTACGCACGCCACTACTGAAACTGAAAATTATTTATGTACTGGAAAATGTGCACTTCTGTTTCTGTATTAATTAATTTCCATTTTTTTTCCTTAAACTTTACCACCCTGTATTTTCGTAACGGTACATTTTTGGACCATACTTTATAAAGCTAACTATCATTAATTTTTCATGTAGATTTACTCTCTTGAATATTCACATATCATTAAGGAACACCCTGTATATGCATGCATAATTAATTATGAGGAAATATTTACCGTTACCTAACTCCGAAGCACAGACATTTTCAATTTAGGTAGTTATTTTTTTCAGGAAAAGGTGAATTATTTTCAAGGAATATATTTCTTGTACAAATTTACCTTTCTTTTCAAATTTTTTTGCTTATAAAATTGCAACATTAATTCCGTAGAACAAAAGTCAACACCGAGGCAGTGCCATTTTAATTTTCTGTCAAATTTTGTAAAATAGAGCTTCTTGATCTCTGCCACATTATCGATTAACTTTCTGAATGTTTACTAAAAACGATTTTAATATCATTTCATATAATAAGCAGTTTTAAGAAATAAAATGTTTTCCATATAATTCGTCCTGTTCCGGTAGAATGACCCATACGCCTTTTACATAGAGTCAGTAAGTAACTTACTTGGTCACCTTCTTCTGGGAGTCCATACTGCAATACCTCTGCACAAAATTCTGCTGGCACCCAAAGATGGAGAGAGACATGAATAGTTGTCCAATGATTGCCGAAGTTGTAGTAACTCTTGCAGTAGGATCAAAGCTGAAACTAGATTCATAACAAATCAGACCTCTCTTTCACGTTTTGATCATAAAATCATATTTTCTATCTTATCACTGCTACGAGTACCATGCTGTATCGTCTAAGAGAGAGGAAAAAAATAAGATAAAAATATAAAATCAAAGGTCCTACAAGATTTTAAATAATATAAAGACTTAATTTGTGTAGAAAAAACGATTTAGTGATATTTGGAAAACAAAAGTTGATGGTGAGTTCTAAGGGTTGAGGTACAACAAAAACGTTTTAAAAGCAGCGTATGAGAGACCCAAAAATTCGACTCAGTTTTCGTTTTTTTTGTTACGTAAAATTCACGTGCCAAGAAAATTCAGGGACATCCTTTATATAAAGGGTTTTCCAGTAAGAGGTTTTATTTTGAATAGCTGCCTATTTCGGTAGACGTCAGTTTTGACGCTGCAGTTGTTTGACATTTGAGAAGTAGAACCAACGCCATTAAGAAAAATGGAACGATACACGCTTCAACAACGCATTGAAATTATCAAAATCCACTATAAAAATGCTGAAAATTTGTCAGTGATGGTTCGTAAAACTAGAACATTTTTTGGTCATCGTGCAGCACCTTATCGATCTGCAATACAGAAATTGGTGGAAAAATTCAAGCTGTTGGGACAAGTGCCCACCCACCCAAGCGCTAACCGTGCACAAGGCTGCTGCTGCCCCACTATCGAAGGCAGACGCTGTTCACCGTGCAGCCAAGTGGGTCCCCAGCAGTGTCATATAGAAAAATATGTTTTTGTCATTTTCCAATCTGTGCGATGACATCTGCAGTGCTTCCAGAGTGACTTCATAGCAATATTTAATCTAGATTCTTGAACAGGAATTGTTCTAGGCAATTTTTGTAGTATATTATATTGTATTGTAAGCGTGTTGCTTACAAATGTCAAGGATGCGGTCAAAGATAATGTTACACCTGCACATAATCTTATGTTTAGGTGAGAGAAATCTGGGGGTTGTGGCCAAAATTTTGAAAAAAAACTAGGTCACAGTATAGAGGAGACTCTGGTGCTAACAGCCAAGCTTTCGGCAGTGCTTATTGTCATCTTCAGGGATTTCTACATAGAAGAAAAAAAGAAATTTAGTTTCAAAATATATAATAAATTTTCAAAAAGATATTCTCACAACGTTGAGGTTTGCCAATTTAAAAACAGCAATTGCATTGAGTGCAAACGACTTCTTAATGCAGCTATAATAATCGTCACAATTTTTCCATACATTTTTATCAAAAACTATGCTATCATGGCGTCTTCCACTAACAGGTCAGGAAACAAACAGTGGAAGACGCCATGATAGCATAGTTTTTAAAAAATTTTATGGAAAAGTTGTGACGATTATTATAGCACTAACAGGTCAGGAAACAAACAGTGGAACACGCCATGATAGCATAGTTTTTAAAAAATTTTATGGACAAATTGTGACGATTATTATAGCTGCATTAGGAAGTCGTTTGCACTCAATGCAATTGCTGTTTTTAAATTGGCAAACCTCAACGTTGTAAGTATATCTTTTTAAAAATTCATTATATTTTTTGAAACTAAATTTCTTTTACTTCCCACACCGATAGGTGAGGGGAATATTGTGATCGCGAAAATTTTCGATTTTGAGATAATACACTTTTTGGGCGTTTCATGATGTCTACATAACGAAAATCCACGTCACTCATTTCCGTCGGTCTGTCTGTCTGTCGGTCTGTCTGTACGCGTTTTTCTGTCCTCGTAATCTCAGTAACCGCTGCATGGTTTTTGATGAGATTTGGGTAGCGATATGCTGTGGGGTCATAGTAGGTAATGCTGCTATAATTTTTAAAATCGGTGCATTGGCGGCGGAGTAATTAGCAAAGAACTAAAAATTTCAAATATTCCCCAAACTTCGTTTTTACGCGTTTTAGATGTTCCTGATCATTTTCTACTATTTTTGGGTGGGGGTAGAAATTGGGGTGGTTGGGGGTTGGGGGGTTGTAAAATTGAAAAATTTGTTGTATTCATAAATAGACTACCCACTGATCTGTGAAGGACGACCTAGCGACATAAATAACTTTTTTAGGTTTATCCGAACATTGCCTTATGCCTATTACAGAAACTAAAGGACTTTTTTCCGATGTATACATACGAGTATTGCTTTAGATCGTTCTATATTATGTAACGAAGAAACTGTTGAATTGATTTGAATGAAATTTTGACACAGTATTACTACCGTGCCGAGGACGGAAAATGTGTATGGTTTTTATAAATCGTGCCAGTAGCGGCGCAGAAATAAAAAAACTAAAAATAGAAAAAACAGCTCAAACTTCGTTTTCAAGTGTCTTAGAGGTTCCTGATCATTTTCTGAGTTTTTTTGGGTGGGGGTGAAATTGGGGTGGTTGAGGGGTGGTGGGTTGAAAAACTGAACAATTTGCTGTGTCCTCTGACCTGCAAAGGAAGACTCAGTTGTAAAACTGAAAAGTTTGTATTATTGATAATACGTGACCTGCGAAGGAAAGACCTAGCGGCAAAAGACAATTTGGGCGGGGGGCGTGGGGATACTGGCGATGATTTTGTTGCAAGGGGATCTCAGACTAAAGCTTCAATGCTATGGGAAAATAATAAACTGGTATCACCGTAATGTATGGGAAGTACTGAGTCAATCAACTTGACTTCATTTTTTTTCTTCTAACTATGTGGAAAGCCCTGAAGATGGCAATAAGCATTGCCGAAAGCTTGGCTGTTAGCACCAGAGTCTCCTCTATGCTGTGACCCAGTCTCTTTTTTCAAAATTTTGGCCACAACCCCAAGATTTCTCTCATCTAAATTAGGTTTTTTGGCCATAAGCTTCCTTCGTGTCATAATCTTATGTGTATGCGGCAAAATATTCTACGAGGGATTTTATGATTATTTTCAACACCAATAAACTTTTCTGCTGAAATGTAATGACCCGGAAGTAATATAGGCAACAGTATTCACTGGAAATCAATATAGTTGCAGCTCGAGATAAGAACTTTCCAATCTGTTGACGTCTATCGGGGTGCAGAGCAGGAGGCATGCCGCCTTCGCTTTAATAAACCTCTCGACTTCTCTGCTGAAAGTAACTTTATTAAAGAAGAAATTTTAATAACAGATCCGGAAATTATTGCAAACGCAGACGCCCGTGCTTCTTGGGCGTTTACCAGAAAGCGTGAATATTGTAACCAGATTTGTTCGAGTTACAAATCAAAAGTAGATGGAGAATTAATAAAAAGCAAAACGGTTTACTTTGGGAATCAGATTTTACTGGCAAAGCAAATTTACGATTACGAGTTAATACTGTTATAGATCGTTGGCGGGTGTAGTACCACTGGATACATTAATGACTGCGTATCACTCTCTATTTGTATCACATCTTAGCTATGGTCTGATAGTTTGGGGACACTCTCCCCATGCAAGACGCGTCTTCAAGTTACAAAGGAAGGTCTTGAGAGTAATTTTTAAAAAAGGTTCTCAAGAAGATGTTCATCAGATATTTATAAATAATAATCTCCTTACTTTTGTTTGCTTATATATATACCACTGTATAAAATATGTAAAGGAAAATATCGATAAATATGCACTAACTAGTGAAAAAAACGACTACAATATTCGTAAACGGGATGACCTTCAAATACATTTTTTAAGATTAAGCCATAGCAGGAACGGCATTAATTACTTTGGCCCAGCATTCTTTAATTCTCTGCCGATAGAGTTCAGACTGCAACCTACAAATATATTTTTGCACAAGTTGAAGCAGTTTTTAAAATCTAAAGCATTCTATAGCATTGAAAACTTCATGAAGTCTAAGAAGTGTTCCCTAAGGTCATGACAAATTTAAGTGTTTTTAAATTTAACTGTTTTATGTGCTCTATGTGACATCCATGTCAAATATTTTGTGTATTAACATAAACTGATATTCTGTGATAACCTGATAACTATTGATCTCCATTATTGTTATTGACGTGTGGAAAACAATGTAACATTGTTATTAACACAAATAAAAATATTGATTGATTGATTGATTGATCATAATATTTTAAAAAGCCTTCGAACTATACAGCGTTTCTAATATGCTTTTATTAGATTCAGCTGTATGTTTGATTGTGGCTTTGTAAGTCTCCTTTGGATTGAGAGATCGGACCAAACATTGAATGCTCCAACTTTGTCCCGAAAACGATTTTAACGGCTTCAAATCCGTCGGACCACCGATCATATCCGCTGGCTAGGGGATGTCCCAGACGCCTTAACGCTTAATTACCGCACTAAGGGCCGGTTCCACAATGATGGGTTAACTCAAGGTTGTGTGTTTACCGGAGGTTAACCCTAGATGTCATGTTTCACAAATGGTAGTTTTCGATTTTACTTGAGGTTAACTCTGAGTTAACTTGACCCCAAAAGATTATTGAGTTAACCCCAGGTTTGCGACGACACATTGCATTAGGTTATGCCAACTTATTTTTGCTACATGCTAGAAGTTTGAATTCTCATATTTGATCGTTCACCTTAACTCTTTTCATCGTTATTTTTATTTGAAATGGATGGCTATGATGTAAATGCGTATAGCATTGATAAAGAGGCAATGAGACCAAAAATATTTTGACCTAGAGTCAATTATTTTGAGGAATATTGTCGAATTTTCAAATTTTTGTATTCTTCTATCAGCACCTTTACAGATCTGCGGCTATAGTTTGCACATTTGCGATTAAATTCTTCTCCTATCTTTTCCTAGGCGTTGTCTTTTTTGCGCCATGTTGTTGCACCTTTTGTTCTGCATTCTATTATATGCCTGTACTTTTCTACCAACTAAATGAACAGATATTCTTTATATTTTGGAAAGTTGTTCGCTCTTTTTGGTTTTTCCATGCTGACACACGAGTACATGCACGGCTATTATTTGGAAAAGGCCCCAGAAACAACTACAAAGCCAAGCAGTCCAAACAGCAACCTAACCTAGAAATCTTTTATCTATGCCAGTGAAAAAAACCAAAATGAGGTTGGAAATCGCATGGAACTGACAACTCAACGAACTCGTTCTTTGACAGTCATGTCAGAAAAACACAAAACACCAGCGTGAAACACCTAACGAAGGGAATAAGTAGTAGAAGAATTTTAAATATTGCAGACACAGTACCACCAACCGCTAAAAATAAAATACAACTCGCGGTCAGTTAACCCTACGTCATTTTATGATTGTAAAACAAGAGACGTTCCATTGTTCGAGTTAACTCGCAGGTCGAGGTTAGTAAACCGTCAGAGTGACCACTGATTGTGAAACTGGGCCTAAGGTCTATGAGACACTGGCATCTCTCATCATCCTGATCATCGTGATTACCTACCTGATAAACATGATTAGCTTAGGCTTTTTGAAGAATATTTCGAAGAATATGTCAACTGAAAATTAATAGAGAGATATTGCTGTAACCAGATGTGCCGAGCGGTAATACCGCACGCGCTATTGTGATAACTGAGCATGCGCAGTTACGCTGGAGCATGTGTTGCCCTATTTGGGAATAGCGCCTGACGTTATTTCCGGAAGATAACTAAAGTGCGGTATGGCCGCGGTATCTCCATTCGGGAAGTAACTGTCAACACTGGTAACGATTGTAGTTTGATTGTCGTTGAGTAAAGCCAAAATAAAGCGTTTTATGCCTAAATGGCGGTTTTATGTTTGTTGAGGCTTTGGATTGTTATATCTGCTTCTTCACAAACTCTAAAGAATTACCTCAATATATCCCTATCGTTGGCTCCAGTCAAAACTAGTGCTCCTAGATCTTAATATGTTTTGCGATAGGAATACCAAAATCAACTAAGATAGCGGGAAACAATATGCAAACTCCATACCAAAGCAGTGAAAACTGAAAAAAAGTAATTTTCGAAAGTTGTCACTTGTTTCTTGACACCTTTGACAGACTTCAAAGCAAAACACTGTAGCGCAATGTACCTATGTGTGGCAATGACTGTCAATTTTGCAAGGATGATAACGTTGCGCTATCTACAACAGGAATCTCTTGCAAGACTCTTTCTAAAGTGTCAGTAGTAAAACGTTAACGGCTATTGACATAATCAAACGACTCTAACGTTACGCTATGTACAATTTTGACTTTTTGCATGCACCTTTATTTAACGTAGCGTAGAATAAGTGAGGTTCGTGCTCTAGGCTTTCTGTGTTTTTTTTTTCAGAATGGAACAAGATTTAGATATCGTTTTGAGGCGTCGGCGGCATATATTGGATGTGATCAGAAACAAATAAACACCTAACAATATAGGTTTTGCAGGACCACCGAAGTATGACATTTCGCTCTCATGGTTCAGTTCCGTGATGCTAACGCGCAGTTGGCCGAAACGGCGGAAACGCCTAATTTTGTAACTTTTGTTGGAAAATACTGCCAAATAAAAACGTATGGAAGAAAACCTGGTCCTTTTTCTACAATGATAAACCACAAAGTAAGTACTATTGCTATCAAAATTATCACGATCCTGTTCTTAATGCCGCATAGCAGTTTTTAGACCTGGCAATACCGAAAGTAATAATATCGTACCGTAGATAGCGTACAACTTTATCGGTTATTCGCCGACTCCGTCATTTCAGGAGAACTGCGCATGCCACAAATAGCCGATAACGTGATATAACGTCAGGCAACGGACGTGCAAAAGATACCTACCTACTACCGCTGCGCAAATATCGCAACATATGCCGTACCTGTGGTTAGCAATAGGTAGTTTTCGTTGTTCTTAATTAATCTTACTGCTTCGGTTAACAAATACGTTGTCAGAACCGCTATTTGACAGACGAATAAATAGTTTTCGGAGCAAGACACCACTGTAAGATGCCCCCTTATTTTGAGCTACAACTTTGACGCCATAACGTCAAAATAGCAGATGAGTATTGTAAAGGTTGATGTTTGAAAGAAAATCATAATTCAATAGCCCTTGGACTCCAGTGATAACTCAGATTTTGAAGATGCGATCTTGTTGGAAGTATTTGACAACAACAACATCGAATACAGAGCCGACCTTTACAGGAGATTCAACTTAGATATGCTCTCGGAACAGGAGTGCAAAGTGAATTTCCGCTTCGAAAAACGGCATATTCCGAGATTGGATTATTATAAGGATTATTTGCCAGTATTTCTGTTAATAAAATTTGGTCGTCTTCCTCGGTAAAACGAACTCCGACTTTTTTTATTATTTGTAACACACTCTTTGAGCTTGACGAATTTGGAAGCATTTTTGTAAAACGACGGATAATAATTGTTGCAGATCTACTCAAAAGTCAAAACCAGTGTCACTGTCAAAACCGAAACAGGTTATGATCTAATTTTTATTCGTACTGCGCATGCGTGTCGCTACGTTAATCGCTATGGCTATCGTTCGTACAATACCGGCATTTAGCGGTTACGATATACGTAAAACGAAATGCAAATGTCAAAGTTGTCAAATAGTGTTAAACGGAACATCACTTTGTAGGTAACGAAAACTGCCTATTATCTCTCTAATATCGACAATAAACTTACTTGAAAAAATTCAGTCTGCCACCTTCGACATTTTTTTCGACTACAACACCTACTCCACCCGCTTCAAAGCACCCTTGAAAGATTATAGCCATACTAACTGCTATCATCGTTAGGCCCTGCATGACGTCAGCTAAAATCGCTGCCTTGAGCCCTCCCTGGAACAAAATCGAAAAATAATAAGGGCGATGGACTCTGAAACGTCTATGGTCAAAATACGAGTATTACATCTAAACTTTGATTATGTAACAAAGGGTGTAAGAGCACAAGATTTTAAGATTCAACCTCAAAGTAACAACTGAACATAGATGTAGTACACAAACCACTTCAGCATGGCGTGCTCAACGCCATCATCTTTTGACACTTCAGACCCAAACATTGCCAACTAACCTGAAAATTCTTCCAATCCAACCCATGTTACAAACACATCTCTGCACTGTCCCATTTCAAAACACTGTTAAACTACACTCGAATATAGCACAGCAAGTCCGTAAAGCTTCACTACAGTTACCAACAAATAGCGAATTCCATTTTACTGACCAAGCATAAAAGACGCACAAACAAAACAAACGTTTGACAGTCGGAGGTTACCGTAAACAAATCGCAGGAAAATTACATAGGCGTTGCCAACTCCTCAAAATTTATGTAAGACAGAATTTGCGTTAATGATGAAAAAACATGCAGTAGAGATCAACATATCTATTGATTTTGCTGCAATCATTTCTGAACCATCAAAATACAGTCTTTTTTAATGTAGAATGGAATATTTCTGGATACTATAAAATTAAGAGGATAGTAAACAATTATGATTGCCGTATCTGGTGGTCGATATGACAACGTAAGAAAAGATGTTGGCCTATTAGAATTAGTTGTTTACTACCTCTATGTTCAGTTGTTACTCTGAGGATTCAACAAAACATGACTTTTTGTAGCCAGATACATGCATGTCGGCTTTCACGCTATAAGTTTTTCAGCAAACAAAGGAGAGTATTCCAAGCTTTTTAGAAGATAAAAAGGACATTGCCTGATAGCCTTGAAAGCGGTTCCGAATCGGGAGTAAATACGAAATATATTTCACGCCTTTCAGATAGTACTTTTGTCGAATAGCTTCCCTTATAGATTTCGAGATCATGACTATTTCATTTCTACACTTTCTGTTAACGCAAAAATGGTACCTCTACTTCTGAAAGGTTGGAAAACCTCTCATCATTCCCACCAGGTTGATTTAAATTTGGTACTTTACAAAGGCAATCATTTACTGCAAAAGTAAGTAAATGAGGAGCTTTCACGCAAAAGTCAACTTGTCCACTTTTAACAATCGTTCAGGAAACGCAATTTTTGAATAATACCTTTAATAATTATTATCTATTTGATTCAGTTTTTGCGTGATAAATAGTAGCTTAATTTGTTCATATTTTGAGTATGAATCCATTTCAAAGAAGGAGGTTTCATTTTAAAACACATTTTGTTTTAGACTTGTGCACTTTTGAAAGAACGATACGTATTTGTTGAGTTTTGCATGGATTGCATCTTGGACTTGTTCAGTTTTGAAAGAAAAGCTTTAAAATTTAGGTTCTAGGTGGAAGACACAATAAAAATGTTTTGTATAAACTATTTTGTATTATTTTATAATTTGTATTTAACAGTAAAAACAAAAAAATCTAAACATGTACTGCCGGCGTCTCTTCTACCAAGTAATCGCAAACGTAGTCCTTATCATTGTTTTGGTGCAAGAGGCGATGATCTGTAGCTGTAGATTCACCAAAGCAATGTTTTTCGGTGAGTTGTCCAAAATAATAATTGTAAATAATTGTTTAAAATATTTTTTTGCTGCGAACTGGTTTATGTTGGGCAAAAAATTCAAGAGACGTTTTGTGTTTAGAATGAATCAGGCTATAGGAAATAAATGTTTAAATGGTAAACAAATAATAAGACAAAAAGTTGCGTTCAAAATAAATTTTAGGGGTTGCGTTTTCTACCCCTTACACCCATGGCATAAACCAAGTAAATGACGAGCTAAGTGTCTTTTTGGTAGTAGAAAATGTCAGGTTAATTACAACATTGTAACTTTTTTAATGCTTGTGGTAAAAATTGTGAAACAAATTTTATTTACCCCCTTTAAGGGGCTGCATCTTAGGATAAAAGGATGCTCCAATGAAGTTTGATGAGGACGAGGAACCACCCCCTTGAATGTTTTACACTTATTTAGTTACACCTTGTATTTTATTACTACAGTGGTTTATTTCCATTGCTGTGGCATTGGAACATTCATATTTTTTCTTCTACGTCTACAGTTTTTTGGGTTCAAGTTGATATCAGGAATTTTGTACCTATAAAAGGTTAACAAACATTAAATTTATCACCCTGAAAAACAGAAATCATTTGAAAAGAAACTGAAATAAACCTTTCACGACATTGCAACTCCCATTTTGTGTATTTATCCTACCTCTTACCCTCCCGAACTGATATATCATGTGAATCCATGCTCGAGCTTTTGCAGTAATAAACACAGGCAACAAACAAATCTAAACAACTATAATAACGGTTTTCGGTTTTGTATGAGATCGGGGTTATGCCGCCGTTGACGGTTACCAGTAAAATGCCTTAAATTCCAGGATTCCTAAAATCACATCGCCATTTCAGTTAGCGCATATCATACTTAGATGTCTGACTGTTCAGAAGATATACTTGCCTTGCATAAAAGTTGCCACGCAGCTACAAAATAAGTTTATTACTACACATATACAGGCGTGGGTAGACTTGTTGAGTTTTGCTTGAATTCCTAGATCTAACCCAACGATACTATTAGGTTTTGTTCGATTTTCGATGAAAAAACTCCTGTAGTAGGACTTGTTGTATTTTTTATGAATGCTTAATATTTCCATGCTGTTATATTATGGATTTGTATAATATTGCGTGGAATAGATAGCCAGTCTGACAGATATCATCTTAGACTACATAAATTCGCCTATAACTCAATTTGGTATGAAGTTGGACTTGTTTACTTTTGCGTGGAAGCTCCTCGTTTGTAGGGTTGTATTGTGTATTGAATGTATGATACGTTTATAGTGAACATGGGGGTTCGATGGTGCTGCATAGCACTTTTTCTCCTTTATTTTCTTGTTTCTCTGCCACGGTTATGTTTTTTCCACAAACAAGGGCTCTGACCCAAATGTGGTTCTCCAATGTATTTATAAGCTTAAAAAAATATTTGTTATTTGCATATTTCGAATAATTAGATTTTTGGTATAATTAAATCGTTAAACTATCTATATAATATGGAATATGTGAGTATGTATAAAGCTTCACTTCATAACTAGTAAGCTGTTTACCAATATTGCTCATTGAAAGGCACTAAATAAAATTTTAATTGGCCAGCTATCCCAGGCAAATATGCTTACGCGAGAAAGAAATTTGCAAAAAAGCTACGATTGAAGGAAAATGCCCATATGACTCCATGATGCATCATATAGCCCATATCGCTATTTAGTTATAGCCTGATATGTCGTGTTGGTCCTTAAATCGCATGGAGTAAATCCGTAGAAAGCATTATTAAATCCAAACATAAAATTTTATACTGCGCGCATTGTTTATGACCGTTTTTATTATTGCCTTTATTTGCAGGGGCGAGCTGCATCCCTAAAACGTGAAATTCAAGCAAGCTAAAAATTCTGCATGACAAATGGTGGTATATCAACTAGTCAATAAAAAAAGTTCGTTGACTGTGAATTTAGCCAGCATACTCTTGGACGATTCTATGGATAATTTAGATTCGTGTAATTATAGTACTAAAAATTAATATTTTTGATGACACGATGGTCGCTTTTTTGATATTTCAAAGAACTATACGCTTGGCAGTTTTCACTGCTTTACTGCCTCACTGGTCACCAGTTCGAGAATGACAACAAATTCTATTGTGTCACGACGTATATTACTTATGTATACAGGGTTATAATTTATTTTCTATTAATTTCCGGATTTGCAAGGTCGCAAGTAATACGTCCAAATTGATATGTTCCTTGAAAATTTCTCAATAATATTGACTAGCGAGTTACTTGAATATTAGATGGATATTATTTTGGATGTTACCAGCAATTTCTATTACAGGGTGTTTTTGGCAGAGTTTTAAGTTACGGCAACTTGAAGGTCATTCATGTTTTTCTAAATATAACACCCTATATTTTTTATTTTAAATCGAAATATCTACTAATACCCTATCTCGCATTGTAATATTTTTTTTCGCGTTTGCGACATTGCCAAGTTATAAATTATTTTTCCAAAATTTAAACAAGTATAATTTATTTGAAGTAGAATCCTCTAAATATCTTTATTGCAAAGAATTGCGCATGTCGAATTTAGTAAGATCTCACAATTTCAAAATTTTGATTCTATTAATAATCACTGAGATACGGGAACACCGCTTTTTCAGTAACCGGTACCGGAACGCTTAAATATTTCCAAAACTATCACAGCTGGAGAGGTGAAATTCAATACTGGGGGGTTCTTGAACATACAAAATTCAAAAACGTTAACATCAGTGTTGTCAGATTTACCAATTTTACATCATAATTTTGAACGGAATGCCCTATTTATGAAGTCTAACGTAAAATTGGTAAATCTGGCAACACTGATGTTAGCTTTTTTGAATTCTGTATGTTCAAAAACTATTGAATTTCACAGTTCCAGCTGTGGCAGTTTCGGAAATATTTAAGCGTTCCGGTACCGGTTACTGAAAAGGCGGTGTTGCCGTATCTTGGTGATTAATAGAAACAAAATTTTTAAATTGTGAGATCTCAATAAACTTGACATGCGCAATGCATTGCAATACAAATAAGTAGATGATTCTATTTTAAATAAATTAAAATCGGGGACGTTTAAAAATGTGGAAAAATAGTTTATAACTTGGCAACGTCGCAAACGCGAAAAAATATTACAAGGCGAGATAGGGTATTAGTAGATATTTCGATTTAAAATATTAAAATAAAAAATACAGGGTGTTACATTTAAAAAAACAAAGTAAAATGACCTTCGAGTTGCCGTAATTCAAAATTCTTCCAAAAACACCCTGTAGATACAAATTGCTGGTAACATCCAAAATAATATCCACCTAATATTCAAGTAACTCGCTGGATAATGTTATTGAGAAAGGTTAAAGGATATATCAATTTGGACGTATTACTTGCGACCTTGCAAATCCGGAAATTAATAGAAAATAAATTATAACTTGGCAACGTCGCAATCTATCCCAAAAATATTTCAGGGTTGAATAGAGATCAATGGTGGACACTAGAAGAATTTAAGAAAAAGTTATGGTTCTATATAAAAAAATCAAGTTGATCACTATCCTACTTTCCCATAACACCCTGTACATTTCAAAATATGTTTCCAATATGCGTCTTAAGTAACCAAATAACTTTTGTATTCGATATTTTCTTCTATCAGGTATACCTTGCGAGATATCGAAGAATTACGCACCCTGTATTGCAAAGTTTGCTGTCAAATATAATTAAATTTTCGGAAAGCAATAAATATACAAATTATTTGTAGTGATGTTCGTAATTCTGACTCTGCCAGTAACATTTATTTACTTAACATAGTGTCCGGAGGAAAAGGCGAGAAGTTGAGATGGAGAGATTGGTAACATTGGTTAATTTGGTAACTCAAAAAATCTAAACCGAGAATAACTCCAAACCTGTTGCTAATACAAGTACAATACAATACAAAAATGTACATATTTATTCAATATAATCAAATAACAAATAATTCTCTTTTTATACTCATAAATACATAGGACGGCCACATAAGGATCACAGCTCTTGTCTATGGGAAAAAACATGACTATGACAGAAAAAATAATAAAGAAGCAAAAGAATAAATACTGATACGAACTAGTACAGCACCACTGAACCCATATACACTATAAACAGGTATGTTTATAGTGTATATGGGTTCAGTGCTATGGTAATACGTTCAATATATACAACCCTATCAACAAAACATCTAATGAAACATACTCACATTGATCCCGTCAGGAACACTACAGTGCCAAAATAAAAGCATTGCTTGTCTTGTTAACACTGTAACGTGATGCCTGACGAAACCAATGTGAGACTGCTATCTCATATTTAATAATTACGAGAAAATATAATAAGCTGAACCAACGAACATAAGCTCATTACCTAATATTACAAATCGCACAATATACAATGCTTACAACAGTATATGGCTAATGACCATGTAGTTGATATCTCAAATGAACAAAAAAAGCTGAATACTATTCCATTTTTCAAGCAGCTAATGGTAATAATGCGTAGCAAGCACTGAGTCGAACCACTTGACAACATTTTTTAGCCTGATCTTTCGGTGACTGCAAGTCAATACCACTTACCAGTAAAGAGAAGATAATGCTGATGACACTAATGCCAGATATCGACGCCCAGTACGGGATTCCAATGACCGTATTGAGGGCCACGCAGGGAGTGAATACGGTGACACCCTGATTGAGCAGCTGACGTATGATGTAAGTTCCCGAAGCCAAGCAACGAACCAGTCGCGACTTGAACCTCAGGTCTAGGTACTGATAGACTGAAGTGATGCCTAAGCTGAAGTATACAGGAACAAATACAAAACAGACTATTGGATAGGCTAGCACCATCCCGTAGAGCGTCTCCCACATGGTTGCTCCTCGGTAGAAGAGTTCAGATGGATATCCTGGAAACGAAATGCAGGTGTCAAATACTTACAGATCTGTAACGTGATATATTTATGCTTTAGAAAATCTGTTTTGATCTATGAGTTTTGCTTTGCTAAACCATTTCAATGTTTAGGTACCTTCAACTGATCACCTTTCTTTTTTTAATTTAAGTTCTATTTAATTGTAACTACAAAGGTTACATAATTATTATCTTATATATAGACATGCCACTAAAGAGCACTGTAGGTACATTAAGATTGATGAAGTGATTATTTAGGGTGCAGGAAATATGATGTATTGTATGAGAGTGAAAACTATGTGCCGTATTGAGTTTATGCAACTAACAGCGTCTTCAGACATCAGTCTTCGTTAGAGATGGGGTAGCAGGAAATGAGGTTTTGTATGCTATTAGAAAATAATTATGCTAAAATTATCATTTGAAACGCAAGGTATACGAATAGGTAGCAATAGGTTTTCATGAAAATTCATCATCATAGTCACAATGTCTTAACAGACATGTTGTGAACTCGTCAGATGCATTAAGTCGGAGCTAGACTATTGCCGACACGAATATTATCAATAGTTTTGCGAACTGCAGCTCGCCATCGTTCGCAATTTACTGTCAGTTCAGTGGCGTTCTTGATACCCATATCTAGCAACTGTTTCGTCCTATCCACCCAGCGTGTAGGGAACGGCCACGGCGCCGCCCACTACTCGAGGCGCGACCCTGAACTACAAGTTTTTGCATATTATCGCTTCTGTGAATATGTCCTAAGAATGTAAGCATTCTCATCGACACAATGGAGGATAGTCTCTTTGGATTACCGAGCTCATCCAGTATGGAAACATCAGTTCGATGGGCGGTATAAGGAATTCTCAGCATTCTCCTCCACGTCCACATTTCAAAAGCATCTATGCGAGCTCGATCCGCTTTTTTAACAGTCCAAGTTTCCGAGGCATACAAAAATATAGAGAACACAAGAGACTGAATCAGTGACATTTTGTTAGCTTTAGTGATGATATAGTCACGCCATATTTTAGTAAGCTTTGTCATGGCCGTGCCTGTTGAATGCGCCGTCGAATCTCATTCTCACAGCTACCTGAATTGTCGACCAAAGGACCGAGGTACACAAAACCTTGAAATACCTCACAACGGCCCATTGACTTTACTTCTCGATGGTTGTCATGCTCTCTATATACGATAATAACCTTGATCTTGTAGTTAATACCAAGACCATATGCTGCACTGTGTTGTTCTAAAACGTTCGATGGAGCTACTAATTCTTCCTGAGAAGCAGCAATAAGGCTTATATCGTCAGCAAATCTTAAGTTAGATATTTTACTTCCGCCAATAGTCATACCGCCATTCCAGTTGTCCAATACCTGTCTCATCACAAATTCAGAATAAATGTTAAATAACATCGGAGATAATACGCATCCCTGACGAACTCCTTTTCTGGTTGCTGTTTGACCAGACAGGTTACCATCAATTCTTACACGAGCTGAGCTAGACTCATAGAGTTGCTGTATGAGAAATACTAAGTGGTAAGGGACTCTCGTGGAGATAAGGATTTCCCACAGTTTAGGTCACTTTACGTTATCAAACGCCTTAGAATAGTCCACAAAGCAGATAAAAACGGGAAAATCATGCTCTCTGGCAGATTATTATCTGTCTTAAGTTTAAGATCTGTTCACGCGTACCGCGTCCTTTTACGAAACCTGCCTGCGTCTGAGAAATTTGCCAGCCAACCCTCCAAACGAGACTGTAAAATATATAGTAAGTAGAACCTTGCTTGCATGAAAGATTAACGAAAGTAGGCGATAATTGTCTGGATTTGTTGAAGATCCTTTTTTATGAAGTGGAACAAAAATGGATGGTCATCATTCATCTGGCCAAACACCGGAGGACCAGACCCTCTTACAAATATTATATAAAAGAGAGATGCCGTCTTCAAAATTACCTAATTCAAGTTTAAATATGAACCATTCCCGCCTTGGAAAAAAACTTAAAATACATTTTTGGTCAAAAATCTTGGGAGGTAATTACCTCTGTTACACCCCTTGTATACGCCTGTGTATGCAACTTGTACTTGAATGTCCTCAAAATGCTCCAGTATCGTTAGACCAAAGCGTATGAGTATACTTTCAATATTTTCTCGCCCATACGTTTCAGGAAATAAGCAGGATATTGTGGGTATCCGTTCACTAACCAAGATTGTTTATTCCATATAGCAAATAGGTATACCCATGTATGTGACTTCTTGTTAGATCCCTTAATTATATACACCTGAACTCGTTCAGACGAAATATTGTTAGCTCAAATTCATCCATTTAAGCTAACATTATTACTGTTAGACGGCAATACCTGACCCAAAAGCTCATTATCAAATATAGATCCTTTAGCCCAATATTAATAAAAAATATGCTAATTTAGCATAAATGACCTCAGTCATCCATATTGGAGATTCAAGAAATCACCTATTATATCCCTGATCCTTTGTATACGTATCAATGTAGAATCCCGGACTTTTTTGCTCAATTTTTAAGGCAGAAGCTGCAGCGATCAAGTCAGCTTTACAATGGATGATGTCGAATATTGATTGTCCCACAAAGGTGGCTATAATATCAGACTCCCAGTCAGTACTTAAGTGTATAGAAGGTCCAGCTATTAGACACTATGATAATGCTGTAATTCTTGAAATAAGATTCATTTTATGCAGGTTAGCAGAAAAGCATATCGTCGTAACCTTTTTTTGGGCAAAAGCTCATATAGGTTTACAGGGTAACGAAAAAGTTGACCAGGCAGCTAAGAATGCCTGTCAAATAGAAACCATCTCTGAATGCTTTATGTTACCCACTGACATAACATCTTTCTTCAAACGTGATATATTTAAAAAGTGGAAGGAGGAATGGAGCTCTTACTGCAACCTCTCAGTAAATCACTACACAAAAATTAATCCATCTGTACCTGTGAGGTCTCCTCACATATTTGAATACCAGGTCGACAGGTCCTACTCCTCTACGATCACGAGATTGAGACTCAACCATGGCAGATTCAAAGCTCATCTGTATTAAATTGGGATAGAGAACTCCCCGAATTGTATCTGTGATGGCGCCAGCATAGCCAACTTGAACCACATATTATTCGCATGTGAAAATAGTAAAATATTCATTAACAGCCTTATTAACAGATTAATCTTGGAAGACAACTCTTCAATATATCAAATCTCCTAGCTTTAAAAAGAAAATCCATACATGATAAAATTGTTCAATTCATCATATTAACAAAAACCCTAATCTAAGACGAAGAGCCAAAGAAAACATATATGACGTGATAAGTTACTAAATACTAAATTTTTGTGGCTAATGGACTATGTCCTACAGCAACCCCTCCCTCCGAGAGAAAAAAAAAACATTATTTTTAGCTGCATGTATGGGCGATTTGTGGATTTTTCTTTTGTATATTTTGTGCCACCTATTTAACTAGCCTAACAGGCACCTGCATAGATGTGAAATAGGAAAGCACCAAATTAAACCTTTGAGCTAAGCGTTATTATAGCTTATTTCTCCGAGTAGAATTAATGTATCTACATAGATGCCTTGCTATACGTATAACAGATATCCCCTTGGCAATTAATAAACTTCTGCGGCTGATAGCGTAAACTAATTACACACCTTAAATTACTATATGGGTGATATTATCCCTTCCTCCACTATATAAAGGCGTCTATGTAAGACTTGTATGTATGTTGTCTCTCTCTAATCCACCACTCCAGCTTGAATTAATTATAGACATCAATGATAAGTTAAGACAACGGATATTCAACAAAGAGTGTCATGCTACCATCCAAACTAGAAAGGGCTATAGAGCTAAAAATTGAAAAAGACCAATCTAGTCTAGTCTAGTCAATGTCTAGTCAATGTCTAGTCAAATCTAGATGAGTATGTGGTTGGGATTTCTATGGATGTTTCTTACTTCTTGTAAATTTTAGTTTCTGTGACCTCTGTTTTGTGCCAGATTTCGTGAATGTATTTCAATATTTATCTAAACGTGTGTTTTTCTAAAGCAGGATATAATATTTTTATCCAAACATGTATCCTTTTTAAAGCAGAACTTATAATATGAATTGCCGTTTGTAGCATCAAGTTTTTAATGATTTATAGGTTTTTGAGAGGGCTACAGTCATGTTCCACCGCGTTTTGGTGGACAATCAGTAAATAACTTCATATGCTGGAAGATAAACATTACACGAATAGTTAATTTTGAATCAGTGAAATTATTTGACAGCTGTGCCAGAAAGCAGCTTTTGTTTTTTGCGGACTACCCTTCTAAGCTATGTTGGCGATTCTGAAATCTTAAAGAAATCTAAAATGAGAATGGTTTACTTCCCCAATGTCAGTCAGGCTTTAGGCAGTGTTACAGCACAGTAACAGCTTTAGCACATGTTTCCGATGATGTCATCAAACAATGCGATAAAGGTAACGCCGCTGCTTTAGCCCTTTTTCTAAGGCTTTCGACACTATCGACCATGAGCTTCTTGTTGCAAAGTTATTTCATTACGGTTTCGCTAAACCATGTTCGCAGTTTTTCCAAAGTTACCTAGCGGGTCGTCAACAAGTTGTACAAATATGTGATCGAATTTCTAATCCATGTGCTGTCACATCAAGGGTTCCTTAAGGATCCATCCTTGGACCGATGTTATTTTTGCTTTACATAGCTGATCTCCACCTTAATGTCTCTAATTCTTCTATAGCAACATACGCTGACGACACACAGTTATATATGCCATTTGACAGCAATGATACATCCCAAGCTGTCCTAAAGATCAATGACGACCTCAATAAAATTTCTACCTATGCAGATTACAATAATTTAAAATTAAACCCTTCAAAGTGTTCATTTATGCTCTTTGGTCATCCAAATGGTCGCAAAATTAATCGATGTGAACTCGACATTAAAATTAATACACTATCATTAAGCTCGTCGGATACAGCTAAAAACCTCGGACTAACATTTGACAGCACGTTTCGAATCAAAGAACATGTAAGTCTGATATTGAAAAAATGCTACCTTGTCCTGAAGCATCTTTACGTCAATAAACACATTTTAAACTTCAAAACGCGTAAAAAACCTTGTGAAGCTCTTCTATAACCTATTCTAACTTACTGTCATGTTGTATACTTCTCCGGTCTAGATGGATTTACAAAGAATAGATTGCAAAAATTCCAGAATAGTTGCTGTAGATTCGTATTTAACTTAAAAAGGTATGACCATATTTTCGATAAAATTAATCAGCTAAATTGGCTCCGACTTGAAAACATTTACAAATATCATGTTGCCACTCTGGCTCATAAAATTTCAACCTCCCAGACGCCATCATATTTATACGATAAATTCGTATCCCGTTGTAGTAAAATAGACATACATTTTAGATACAATAATAGGTTGGAAATACCGTTTTATAATACAGCATTTTTTCGTCGCTCCTTTATCTATAATGCTATCAAAATATATAACGAAGTCACATTGCATTGTATTTTGTACTCGATATAATTGCTTTATCATTTTTGTCTCTGCGATTTTTCTTTTCATTGTAATAGGTTGAGTGAGTAGTTCTCTAGACTCCGCCTATAGGCGGTGATTGTATTGTGAATACTTTTTTCCTCATTAAAGGCATTATATTATTATTATTATAAAGCAATACTTCAGTATCCCCAATATGAGGCCGTAAGGATACCTAGAAGAACTCATTCTTTTATTTGGTTAAGAGAACACTGAACATTTTTTTTCGTTGAAATATATCCAACCATACTGGATCAAAGTCAACTAATAAATTACGGATATAAACGTGATTCAACTTTATGCAGGCAGGTTACTTGATTTTCCCTTTATACCTACTACGTCTTTGTGGAGTATAGAGACTTGATCCCATTTTATATTGTGTCATGTTCGATGATTTTGATATTTCCCTTTTAGTTATTTAACTTTGAATTAGAATTATTATGAGACATGACTCCCTCGTTCATCTTTCAATAAAGTCTTAGATTGAATTTAAGTACTTCGTTGTAGAAATAGATTGTCTCACAGCATATCGAAAGCAATTTAAATCGTACTAGAGAATGTTCGAATCGGTGGCTGGCGGAACTTGAACCCACAACCTCCAGAATCAGAAAAACTCGTATTAGCGGCAAATATGGAGTAAGTTATCTCCGTTTTTTGCTCGGAATGGTTACTCCCAATAAAACCACTGAAAGCTTTCTTCCTCAGATTGCTAAAAGGGTATGGTTATATTCTGGTACTAGCTAGTTTTTGGAATTTAAGTTGTGGCAATCTAAAAGTAAGTGGAAAAATGTTTAACTATTTTTTATAAATATGGTCAAATAGCAACCAGAAAGGGAGTCGTCAGGGCGTATTATCTCCGATGTTATTTAACATTTACTCTGAATTTGTGATGAGACAGGTATTGAACAACTAGAATGGCGGTATAACTATTGGCGGAAGCAAAATATCTAACTTAAAATTTGCTGACGATACAACCCTTATTGCTGCTTCTCAGGAAGAACTAGTAGCCCTGTTGAACGTTTTAGAACAACACAGTGCAGCATATGGTCTTGGTATTAACTACAACAAGACCAAGGTTATTATCGTAGATAGAGAGCATGACAATTATAGAGAAATAAAGTCAATAGGCCGTAGTGAGGTAGTTCAAAGCTTTGTGTACCTCGATTCTTTGACTGACAATTCAGGTAGCTGTGAGAATGAGAATCGACGGCGCATTCAACAGGCACGGATGGCCATGACAAAGCTTACTGAAATATGGCGTGACCATAACATCACTAAAGCTACCAAAATGTTACTGGTTCAGTCTCTTGTGATCTCCATATTTTTGTATGACTCAGAAACTTGGACTGTTAAAAAGGCAGATCAAGCTCGCATAGATGCTTTTGAAATCTGGACGTGGAGGAGAATGCTGAGAATTCCTTATACCGCCCATCAAACTAATGTTTCCATACTGGATGAGCTCGGTAATCCAAAGAGACTATCCTCCATTGTGTCGATGAGAACGCTTACATTCTTCGGACATATTCACAGAAGCGATAATATGGAGAAACTTGTAGTTCAGGGTCACGCCCCGAGTGGGCGGCGCCGTGGCCGTTCCCCTACACGCTGGGCGGATACGACAAAACCTTTGCTAGATATGAGTATCAAGAGCGCCACTGAACTGACAGTAAATCGCGAACGATGGCGAGCTACAGTTCTCAAAGCTATTGATAATATTCGTGTCGGCAATACTCTAGCTCCGACTTAATGCATTTTACGAGTTCACAGCATGTCTGTTAAGACATTGTGACTATGATGATGATAGGAGTAACTTGAAAAGCACGGTTTAGGTACGAGCTTACTCTAGGTATAATCGCCCCTTTCATCAAATAAAATAATCAGAAATACTTCACAAACAAATTAACGGTATAAGACTACTCTACCATATTGTTGAAGATCCCATGAGTCTGCACAAGTTGTAGGAGGCATTAAATTAATCCATCGGGAATAACCACCTTTATGGTATGAACGAAGCCGTACACAATGTGAGACATTTCCGACCCGGAGGTATCGTAAAATTCGTAGCTCGAGTACTTAACAAAAAATTCAAGGGACGTAGAAGGAAATTGAATTCCCTAGTTTAATACCACATGAAATGTTACATAGAATGAAAAGTAGCTAAACTGTAGGAGCACATTCGAGGCAAACATATTTACCTTTTGTAATTCCTGCCTGGTAATATGGGAAGCTTTGTATTTGATAGCAATTATTATATGGGACAAAACCTATAAAAATGTAACAAGACTGAAAATTGAGAAGCGGAACTTCAGAAAATATTGTTTTACAGCCTATGATCGATTAAAAACAACTTTCGGGATTACCGTCAAACCTCAGGCTGTTGGCGCTCCACTGACACTAAACCATTCATTCAATGATAGATTCTTGTATGTTAAAAGGCTATGGTATAGCACGCGAACTTGAGAATCCCAGAAAATACGTATTCTCGTGTGGCGATTTCGCGTCGTTTTTTTATAACTGAGCAGACCGCGCAGGCAGAGCCTAAACACCAGAGTACCGCGGCTGCTGTGAAAGGATTATGTTAGGGGAAGTTTGTTAACGCGAGATTTGAATGGGCCAATACCCGCAGGCCCAATAAATACATCTTTTGGCAGTCCATTCCAAGCGTTGGACACCCTGGGAATAAATGTGCGGTTGTACCGCTCAGTTCTTGATGTATGAAGAACGACCGTCTTAGGATGAGATGCAGCGGTCGCACGGGTACATCTGATAGGAGCAGTGAGTGGGAACGATAGAGGATAGCTCAGAGGAGCAGATTCCGTTGGAATATCGGTAGAAGAGTGAGAGGTCACCAACAACACGCCGGTGAGGAAGTGACTGAAGGTGGCGCGTTAAGGCCTGATCGCCAATTAGTCTAATTGCCCTTCTTTGGACGGCATCTAGTATAGACAGGGTAGTATGGGCAGCAGCTCCCCAGACATGAGAGCAATACTCCAGGCAAGGTCTTATCTGGGCTTTATATAGCGTGAGGAGGTTACATGGTGAGAAATACTTTCTGGCTCTAAATAGGTACCCAAGCTTTTTACCAGCAGCTGTTGCAATTGAAGCGACGTGTTCGTGCCAGATCAGATTTTCTGTAATGTTGACTACTAACAACTTGAATGAGTTACTCCTTGGCAGAGCCTGGTTGTTCATTAGAACCTGGTGTTGGCTTGGGCACTTCTTGTTTACTAAAGGCCACACATACGGTACTGTGCACCGACTCTGCGCCGAACGTGTTGATTTGAACTGAATCGGTCATCCAAAGTTTTCATTGGAATGTATTGAATTACTGTTTTTAATTCAGACATATATAGGTCTAGACGCAGACTGTGCTCCGACTGTGTTACAGAAAGACAATACAGCACAGCCGATGCGCGGTTAAGACAGTCGGTGCACAATACCGTATATGTGAATTGGCCTTAATAGTGTGACGGTACCTTTGAACTTACAGTAATGATTCAAAAAGCAAATTGAAGTTTAAAGCTTGTGGTAGGGCAGCACCACTGCCTTGTTTTGATATCGCGTTTGGTTGTTAAATTACAGCCATTTGGAGAATATATGATTCTGCATTGCGAGTTTCTGAAACCCAGCCTCAATGCCGGTTGTTAGGCTCAATACTAGATCCATGCAGCTAGGTTTGGTCTAAAGCCAGTCTGTTCAGTTGGAATATGCTCTAGTATTGGTGGACCTATCCGATTTAGTATCACTCTCTCAAGAAGTTTATAGCATGAACTGAGTAGGGATATAGGCCGATAGCTCTCAGGTGGATTATTTGGTCTGTATGGTTCAAGCACTGCAGCGCATAATGTTTTGATCTAGAGGTTAATGAAGAACCTTCTTCCAGAGATTTTACATCTACGCTACAATGGCAACAACTTTCAACGTGAATTTGAGGTTCTTGGGTTTTTAGGTAGGCGTCATTGAGCATTGAGGCATGACGTTTCGCCACTACGACAGGATGGCACCTTCAGAAGCTATTTCACTTCAGCGACATCTCAAATGCTGCGTGTTGAGTATACTGAGTATTGAGTATTTTGAAAGTCGTCGAAGTGAAACAGCTTCTGAAGATGCTTAAAGAATTGTGAGTGTTGAGGCTTTCGCGGCCATCGTCAACTGAAGAATCCCTAGATATTCTCGAGTTTTTAGGCCGTCGTCTGTTGGAACTTCTTCCTAACGTTTTGCCAGCACGAGTGGCTAGCATCTTCAGAGGTCGGTATTTTCGGATCGAAATCTACCTGACAACTGACTGTACCCTCCGGCACAGGTCATATTTATACTGACCGTTGAGGAGCTTGCCTGGACACGTGCTTATTTGTGATTAATTCTGTTTTTCAAAACAGGATCCCATATTTTGTTCAGGTTCAGTGTTCAGTGACTCTTCTTTTCTGTTGAAATTATATGGGTGTTTATGAATGTCTATTGCCTCCCTGACTAAGCGTGAGTGGTAACTATTCGTGGCAACTAATAATCTTGTATCCTTGAATTGAATTTCATGTCCCTCTTGTCCTAATGCATGTTCTGCTACCGCTGATCTTTCTGTCTGTCCTAGCCTGCAGGCCCTCTTATGTTCGGTTATTCTCGTGTCCAAGGAGCGCTTACGTATACCATTCCACAGGAACATTGTATTTCATAAACCCCGGCGGATGTTTTCAGGTCTCTCTTGTCTTTCGCTGATCTGAGTGAATTCTTAATTTTCTGCGTGGGCTTGAAAACTGTTTTTATTTGATGTTTTCTCAAGATCTGGACAACCCTATCGATGACACTTTTGATGTATGGAAGGTACGCTTTTTCTGTAGCCGGTTCCTCTTTCCTAGTTCTTTTGGATTCATTGCCTTCCTGATTTCGCTCTTGCAGTAGCCATTTCTCATCAAAACCTGTTTTAGGTGTTCCTGCTCTTCTTCTATGTATTCTGGAGCACAAATTCGTTTCGCCCGTTCTGACAGAGTCTTGATTATTCCTGTTTTTTGAGTAGGGTGGTGGTTTGAGAGTTTGTGTAAGTACCTATATGCGTAAGTAGATTTTCTGTGCACTCTGTGAGTCAGTCGTCCATGTTGACTCATGACCAGAACGTCTAGGAAAGCCGCTTTTCCAGCTCCATGGTGAACTTGATGTTGGGATGCTGCGAGTTCAAATGTTCGAGGAACAGTTTGAGTTTCTCTTCGCCACGTTTCCACACTACAAATGTGTCATCTACGTATCTGTACCACACTGAAGGTTTGTATTTCACGTTCTTGATGACCTGTTTCTCGAAGTCTTCCATGTAGATGTTCGCGAAAACCGGACTTTGCGGACTACCCATAGCTACACCTTCCGTTTGTTCGTAATATTGGCCATTCCATAAGAAATGGCTTCCTACTAGGCATGCTCTAAGGAGGTCCAGTATGTCACCGGGAAAAATGTTCTTGAGCAGGTCCAAAGACTCATCAAGTGGACTGCGAGTGAATAGGGAAACTACGTCAAAGCTCACCAGGATGTCTTCCGGTCCAAGTTGTACAATTTTACAATTGTATTGTTAATGAATTTAAAATGAGAGCCAGTAAATCGATGGAACAGATAGAGAACCATAGACGTTATATTAGTTCTGCGACACTTATGAAGTCTTAAATGAGGGTCAGATAAACTGGGATATGTTGGTAGACTTCTAGTTGTATTAGACTCTGTGGTCGCAGCGGTTACTGGAATTTGTGAACCAGAATAAGGGGATTTGACACAGAATGGAAACAAGAGCGCTGCAAAGTCTGTAGCTTCGCAACGTCGATCTGTCTAGTTATATTGATTGATGAGCTCACATGATGAGAAATGATTGTTTCAGGTCTCCCTTCTGCAGAACTGTCGCGGATGAAATTCGACAGAAATTGATATATTCAGCGTATTTAACTTCCAAATGTATCTATGACAATACGTAACTTTCCGGGTAGTATTTCGGAAACAGAGCTACCAACCGTAGCATATAATACTGTTTAAGAACGGTCTAAACAACATAACGAAATAAGTTATAGTGGTTTTGTCTACCAAGTAGATTTTAAAATGGGGCACATATTATGTATTATACAGGGTGGTCCAATAAGCGCGCGGTGCTCCCTAAGCGGCCATACCGTTTAAATTAGACGAAAATGTTTGGAATAAAAAAACGTTTATTTCAAATGCTCTACATTTAGATAATAGTTATTTTCAAAGATAGCGGACTTCCGAATATACTGGTAGTAGGCATCAACTTCCTTATTTCAAATGGAGCACCCTGTATATTATTACGTTTTTGAATACAGCATCAATTTTTAGGTCCAGTTTCTTAACCATTGTTTATGCCTCTGGAGCCTATTTCCGGAGTTATTCAGCAATTTTTACAAAATTCGACGTTTGTAGTACTTTACAGGAAACGTTAATTTCTCGAAAACTAAACGCGATAGAAAGATGCGGTTTTCGGTTTTGAAACAAGCAAGGGATGTATTTGGATTTCAGTAAGATCGTGTTGTTTCAGAAGAACATTAAATCAATAGACTAGCAATTTACAAATTTGAAAAGTTAAAAACGTTAAAAACCTTTTTTTTTCAAATGGGATGCTATCATAAGTTTCACATCGGTGCATGCGAAATTATATTCTCTTTAACTTTTATCTAGGCACATGTGGTTATATCTTTGATGGTTTTCAAGATATTTACGGTTTTGTAATTATCGCGTAGGAATTGGAAGAGTCATAGGTGGCGTGGCTCGCAGACGAAACAATTGGCAGGAAACATTTCATCCAAAGTGTTTCGGTCTCCAATACTAAAATGTCCTTTCGCTATATCTACCTGTAACCACAGTATTCTTAAAAACTCCAGTGGTAAATTTTCCAACAGGTTTTCCAAATTTTCATTGGGAAAATTTTAGAAAACATTAGTTTAATATGCGGTTTCCAGTAATACCACCCCAAATGCTTAGACTCCACGCTGGTTGTCAACAAACCTCTCAAAATTTTATTTAAATTTTGAGAATAAGCGGTGTATGCTGTGCTTAAATTTAGCTGTTTCAGACTTGTTGAGCTTTGAGGATGGCAAATAAACCATATTAGTGTGAGCATTTTGAATCGAAATGGTTCCAGCGTGGTGCAGCTCTTGATCGCGCAGTTCCTGCACATTTGGTTTTCTGTAATGTGGTACGTATGAAAAGGGGTCAACAAATTTAATGATAACTTGGGTAAAGCTAATATACAAAGTGTAGGTAAATTTACTATATTGAATCTTTTATTTACAGAGACATTTTGTACTCTTAAGCAAACTAGAAAAGTTGAGTTTCAATGAGAAACTCTTTCTCCTATATCCTCTACTACTGAAACGGTGATTTGACCGCATCATGTGAATGGGCTGTAACAATCTGTCCCAACTGTATGCCCAAACATATCCCAACTGGCCTGATATAGTTTTCATACACACTACTACGCATATCCCCTATTTCTATGTTTTTGTAGCTTTTTCAGCTCGTTCAACCTTGTACAACGTATCTGATCACCTCTTACCGATTCAACAGATGTCAGTGGCATAAACCGGCACGGCGTCGCTAGTCTGTACAAAATTAGTTTTATATTCTTTGGATAATACTGAACTAACAACCTTATCTGTAAATGAAGCATTTTTCGCAAAACTAGGTACGCTTTTAATCCTATTATTTACTATGGATTACACAATGTGTATGTTCCTGCCAATGGATAACCTTTTCCAGGCATTTGCCCCTGTTGTAGATTTCATACTCACGTATGAAGTATATGAGAATATGTCACGTATATCCACGTGGCTTAACTATCTTTGAAAGCTACACTTTTTAAGAGGTATAGGTGAAAAGACAGGTTCACCCTAAAAATCTAAAATCATTATCTGGCTTCCTATCACGACGCAAACTTGTGTCATGTATACCTTGAGGGCACGAATTACAAATCCGGCCGTTGTTTTGAATTACAGCTTCAGGTAACGAACATCAAAATTTTGTAGACCCTCAGATCTTCAGGTTCACCCTAAAAATCTAAAATCGTTATCTGGCGTCCGATCACGACAAAAACTTGTGTCATGTATACCTTGAGGGCGCGAATCACAAATCCGGCCGTTGTTTTGAGTTACAGCTTCAGGTAACGAACATCAAAATTTTTTAGACCCTCAGCTCATCAGGTTCACCCTAAAAATCTAAAATCGTTATCTGGCTTTTGATCACGGCGAAAACTTGTATCATGTATACAATGAGGGCGCGAATTACAGATCCGGCCGTTGTTTTGAGTTACAGCTTCAGGTAACGAACATCAAAATTTTGTAGACCCTCAGATCTTCAGGTTCACCCTAAAAATCTAAAATCGTTATCTGGCGTCCGATCACGACAAAAACTTGTGTCATGTATACCTTGAGGGCGCGAATTACAAATCCGGCCGTTGTTTTGAGTTACAGCTTCAGGTAACGAACATCAAAATTTTGTAGACCCTCAGATCTTCAGGTTCACCCTAAAAATCTAAAATCGTTATCTGGCGTCCGATCACGACAAAAACTTGTGTCATGTATACCTTGAGGGCGCGAATTACAAATCCGGCCGTTGTTTTGAGTTACAGCTTCAGGTAACGAACATCAAAATTTTGTAGACCCTCAGATCTTCAGGTTCACCCTAAAAATCTAAAATCGTTATCTGGCGTCCGATCACGACAAAAACTTGTGTCATGTATACCTTGAGGGCGCGAATTACAAATCCGGCCGTTGTTTTGAGTTACAGCTTCAGGTAACGAACATCAAAATTTTGTAGACCCTCAGATCTTCAGGTTCACCCTAAAAATCTAAAATCGTTATCTGGCGTCCGATCACGACAAAAACTTGTGTCATGTATACCTTGAGGGCGCGAATTACAAATTCGGCCGTTGTTTTGAGTTACAGCTTCAGGTAACGAACATCAAAATTTTGTAGACCCTCAGATCTTCAGGTTCACCCTAAAAATCTAAAATCGTTATCTGGCGTCCGATCACGACAAAAACTTGTGTCATGTATACCTTGAGGGCGCGAATTACAAATCCGGCCGTTGTTTTGAGTTACAGCTTCAGGTAACGAACATCAAAATTTTGTAGACCCTCAGATCTTCAGGTTCACCCTAAAAATCTAAAATCGTTATCTGGCTTCCTATCACGACGCAAACTTGTGTCATGTATACCTTGAGGGCACGAATTACAAATCCGGCCGTTGTTTTGAGTTACAGCTTCAGGTAACGAACATCAAAATTTTGTAGACCCTCAGATCTTCAGGTTCACCCTAAAAATCTAAAATCGTTATCTGGCGTCCGATCACGACAAAAACTTGTGTCATGTATACCTTGAGGGCGCGAATTACAAATTCGGCCGTTGTTTTGAGTTACAGCTTCAGGTAACGAACATCAAAATTATTTAGACCCTCAGCTCATCAGGTTCACCCTAAAAATCTAAAATCGTTATCTGGCTTTTGATCACGGCGAAAACTTGTGTCATGTATACAATGAGGGCGCGAATTACAGATCCGGCCGTGGTTTTGAGTTGCATCTCCAGGTAACGAATATCAAAATTTTTTAGGCCCTCAGATCTTCAGGTTCACCCTAAAAATCTAAAATCATTATCTGGCTTCCTATCACGACGCAAACTTGTGTCATGTATACCTTGAGGGCACGAATTACAAATCCGGCCGTTGTTTTGAGTTACAGCTTCAGGTAACGAATATCAAAATTTTTTAGACCCTCAGCTCATCAGGTTCACCCTAAGAATCTAAAATCGTTATCTGGCTTTTGATCACGGCGAAAACTTGTGTCATGTATACAATGAGGGCGCGAATTACAAATCCGGCCGTTGTTTTGAGTTACAGCTTCAGGTAACGAACATCAAAATTTTTTAGGCAATCAGATCTTCAGGTTCACCCTGAAGATCTAAAATCGTTATAAGGCATCCTATCAGGACGAAACTTGTCTCATGTATACTTTCAGGGTGCGAATTACAAATACAGCTTCAGGTAACGAACATCAAAATTTTTTAGACCCTCAGATCTTCAGGTTCACCCTAAAAATCTAAAATCGTTATCTGGCTTTTGATCACGGCGAAAACATGTGTCATGTATACAATGAGGGCGCGAATTACAGATCCGGCCGTTGTTTTGAGTTGCATCTCCAGGTAACGAATATCAAAATTTTTTAGGCCCTCAGATCTTCAGGTTCACCCTAAAAATCTAAAATCGTTATCTGGCTTCCTGTCACGACGCAAACTTGTGTCATGTATACCTTGAGGGCACGAATTACAAATCCGGCCGTTGTTTTGAGTTACAGCTTCAGGTAACGAACATCAAAATTTTGTAGACCCTCAGATCTTCAGGTTCACCCTAAAAATCTAAAATCGTTATCTGGCGTCCGATCACGACAAAAACTTGTGTCATGTATACCTTGAGGGCGCGAATTACAAATTCGGCCGTTGTTTTGAGTTACAGCTTCAGGTAACGAACATCAAAATTTTGTAGACCCTCAGATCTTCAGGTTCACCCTAAAAATCTAAAATCGTTATCTGGCGTCCGATCACGACAAAAACTTGTGTCATGTATACCTTGAGGGCGCGAATTACAAATCCGGCCGTTGTTTTGAGTTACAGCTTCAGGTAACGAACATCAAAATTTTTTAGACCCTCAGCTCATCAGGTTCACCCTAAAAATCTAAAATCGTTATCTGGCTTTTGATCAAGGCGAAAACTTGTGTCATGTATACAATGAGGGCGCGAATTACAGATCCGGCCGTTGTTTTGAGTTACAGCTTCAGGTAACGAACATCAAAATTTTGTAGACCCTCAGATCTTCAGGTTCACCCTAAAAATCTAAAATCGTTATCTGGCTTTTGATCACGGCGAAAACTTGTGTCATGTATACAATGAGGGCGCGAATTACAGATCCGGCCGTTGTTTTGAGTTGCATCTCCAGGTAACGAATATCAAAATTTTTTAGGCCCTCAGATCTTCAGGTTCACCCTAAAAATCTAAAATCATTATCTGGCTTCCTTTCACGACGCAAACTTGTGTCATGTATACCTTGAGGGCACGAATTACAAATCCGGCCGTTGTTTTGAGTTACAGCTTCAGGTAACGAACATCAAAATTTTGTAGACCCTCAGATCTTCAGGTTCACCCTAAAAATCTAAAATCGTTATCTGGCTTTTGATCACGGCGAAAACTTGTGTCATGTATACAATGAGGGCGCGAATTACAAATCCGGCCGTTGTTTTGAGTTACAGCTTCAGGTAACGAACATCAAAATTTTTTAGGCAATCAGATCTTCAGGTTCACCCTGAAGATCTAAAATCGTTATAAGGCATCCTATCAGGACGAAAATTGTCTCATGTATACTTTGAGGGTGCGAATTACAAATCCGGCCGTTATTTTGAGTTACAGCTTCAGGTAAAGAATATCAAAATTTTTTAGACCCTCAGATCTTCAGGTTCACCTTAAAAATCTAAAATCGTTTTCTGGCTTCAGATCACGACGAAAACTTGTGTCATGTATACTATGAGGGCGCGAATTACAAATCCGGCCGTTGTTTTGGGTTACAGCTTCAGGTAACGAACAACAAAAATTTTTAGACCCTCAGATCTTCAGGTTCAGCCTAAAAATCTAAAATCGTTATCTGGCTTCCGATCATGACGAAAACCTGTGTCATGTATACAATGAGGACGCGAATTACAAATCCGGCCGTTGTTTTGAGTTACAGCTTCAGGTAAAGAATATCAAAATTTTTTAGACCCTCAGATCTTCGGGTTCACCCTAAAAATCTAAAATCGTTATCTGGCTGCCGATCACGACGAAAACTTGTGTCATGTATACTATGAGGGCACGAATTACAAATCCGGCCGTTGTTTTGAGTTACAGCTTCGGGTAAAGAACATCAAAATTTTTCAGGCCCTCAGATCTTCAGGTCCACCCTAAAAATCTAAAATTGTTATCTGGCTCCCGATCACGACGAAAACGTGTGTCATGTATACCTTGACGAAGCGAATTACAAATCCGGTCGTTGTTTTGAGTTACAGCTTCAGGTAATGAACATCCAAATTTTTTAGGCAATCAGATCTTCAGGTTCACCCTAAAAATCTAAAATCGTTATCTGGCTTCCGATCACGACGAAAACTTGTGTCATGTATACCTTAAGGGCGCGAATTACAAATCCGGCCGTTGTTTTGAGTTACAGCTTCAGGTAACGAACATCAAAATTTTTTAGACCCTCAGATCTTCAGGTTCACCATAAAAATCTAAAATCGTTATCTGGCTTCCGATCACGACGACAACTTGTGTCATGTATACCTTGAGGGCGCGAATTTCAAATCCGGCCGTTGTTTTGAATTACAGCTTCAGGTAAAGAACATCCAAATTTTTTAGACCCTCAGATCTTCAGGTTCACCCTAAAAATCTAAAATCGTTACCTGGCTTCCGATCACGACGAAAACTTGTGTCATGTATACTATGAGGGCACGAATTACAAATCCGGCCGTTGTTTTGAGTTACAGCTTCAGGTAACGAACATCAAAATTTTTTAGGCCCTCAGATCTTCAGGTTCACCCTAAAAATCTAAAATCATTATCTGGCTTCCTATCACGACGAAAACTTGTGTCGTGTATACCTTGAGGGCGCGAATTTCAAATCCGTCCGTTGTTTAGAGTTACAGCTTTAGGTAAAGAACATCAAAATTTTTTAGACCCTCAGATCTTCAGGTTCACCCTAAAAATCTAAAATCGTTATCTGACTTCTGATAACGACGAAAACTTGTGTCATGTATACCTTGAGGGCGCGAATTTAAGATCCGGCCGTTGTTTTGAGTTACAGCTTCAGGTAAAGAACATCAAACTTTTTTAGACCCTCAGATCTTCAGGTTCACCCTAAAAATCTAAAATCGTTATCTGACTTTTGATCACGACGAAAACTTGTGTCATGTATATCTTTAGGACGCGAATTACAAATCCGGCCGTGGTTTTGAGCTACAGCTTCAGGTATCGAACATCAAAATTTTTTAGGCAATCAGATCTTCAGGTTCACCCTAAAAATCTAAAATCGTTATCTGGCTTCCGATCACGACAAAAACTTGTGTCATGTATACCTTGAGGGCGCGAATTACAAACCCGGCCGTTGTTTTGAGTTACAGCTTCAGGTAAAGAACATCAAAATTTTTTAGACCCTCAGATCTTCAGGTTCACCCTAAAAATCTAAAACCGTTATCTGGCTTCCGATCACGACGAAAACTTGTGTCGTGTATACCTTGAAGCCGCGAATTTTAAATCCGGCCGTTGTTTTGAGTTACAGCTTCGGGTAAAGAACATCAAAATTTTTCAGGCCCTCAGATCTTCAGGTTCACCCTAAAAATCTAAAATCGTTATCTGGCTTCTGATCACGACGAAAAGTTGTGTCATGTATACCTTTAGGGCGCTAATTACAAACCCAGCCGTTGTTTTGAGTTACAGCTTCAGGTAAAGAACATCAAAATTTTTTAGACCCTCAGATCTTCAGGTTCACCCTAAAAATCTAAAACCGTTATCTGGCTTCCGATCACCACGAAAACTTGTGTCGTGTATACCTTGAAGCCGCGAATTTTAAATCCGGCCGTTGTTTTGCGTTACAGCTTCGGGTAAAGAACATCAAAATTTTTCAGGCCCTCAGATCTTCAGGTTCACCCTAAAAATCTAAAACCGTTATCTGGCTTCCGATCACGACGACAACTTGTGTCGTGTATACCTTGAAGCCGCGAATTTTAAATCCGGCCGTTGTTTTGCGTTACAGCTTCGGGTAAAGAACATCAAAATTTTTCAGGCCCTCAGATCTTCAGGTTCACCCTAAAAGTCTAAAATCGTTATCTGGCTTCCTAGCAGGACGAAAACTTGTGTCATGTAAATCTTGGGGGCGCGAATTACAAATCCGGCCGTTGTTTTGAGTTACAGCTTCAGGTAACGAACATCAAAATTTTTCAAGCCCTCAAATCTTCCGGTTCACCATAAAAATCTAAAATCGTTATCTGGCTTCCGATCACGACGAAAACTTGTGTCATGTATACCTTGACGAAGCGAATTACAAATCCGGTCGTTGTTTTGAGTTACAGCTTCAGGTAATGAACATCCAAATTTTTTAGGCAATCAGATCTTCAGGTTCACCCTAAAAATCTAAAATCGTTATCTGGCTTCCGATCACGACGAAAACTTGTGTCATGTATACCTTAAGGGCGCGAATTACAAATCCGGCCGTTGTTTTGAGTTACAGCTTCAGGTAACGAACATCAAAATTTTTTAGACCCTCAGATCTTCAGGTTCACCATAAAAATCTAAAATCGTTATCTGGCTTCCGATCACGACGACAACTTGTGTCATGTATACCTTGAGGGCGCGAATTTCAAATCCGGCCGTTGTTTTGAATTACAGCTTCAGGTAAAGAACATCCAAATTTTTTAGACCCTCAGATCTTCAGGTTCACCCTAAAAATCTAAAATCGTTACCTGGCTTCCGATCACGACGAAAACTTGTGTCATGTATACTATGAGGGCACGAATTACAAATCCGGCCGTTGTTTTGAGTTACAGCTTCAGGTAACGAACATCAAAATTTTTTAGACCCTCAGATCTTCAGGTTCACCCTAAAAATCTAAAATCATTATCTGGCTTCCGATCACGACGAAAACTTGTGTCGTGTATACCTTGAGGGCGCGAATTTCAAATCCGTCCGTTGTTTAGAGTTACAGCTTTAGGTAAAGAACATCAAAATTTTTTAGACCCTCAGATCTTCAGGTTCACCCTAAAAATCTAAAATCGTTATCTGACTTCTGATAACGACGAAAACTTGTGTCATGTATACCTTGAGGGCGCGAATTTAAGATCCGGCCGTTGTTTTGAGTTACAGCTTCAGGTAAAGAACATCAAACTTTTTTAGACCCTCAGATCTTCAGGTTCACCCTAAAAATCTAAAATCGTTATCTGACTTTTGATCACGACGAAAACTTGTGTCATGTATATCTTTAGGACGCGAATTACAAATCCGGCCGTGGTTTTGAGCTACAGCTTCAGGTATCGAACATCAAAATTTTTTAGGCAATCAGATCTTCAGGTTCACCCTAAAAATCTAAAATCGTTATCTGGCTTCCGATCACGACAAAAACTTGTGTCATGTATACCTTGAGGGCGCGAATTACAAACCCGGCCGTTGTTTTGAGTTACAGCTTCAGGTAAAGAACATCAAAATTTTTTAGACCCTCAGATCTTCAGGTTCACCCTAAAAATCTAAAACCGTTATCTGGCTTCCGATCACGACGAAAACTTGTGTCGTGTATACCTTGAAGCCGCGAATTTTAAATCCGGCCGTTGTTTTGAGTTACAGCTTCGGGTAAAGAACATCAAAATTTTTCAGGCCCTCAGATCTTCAGGTTCACCCTAAAAATCTAAAATCGTTATCTGGCTTCTGATCACGACGAAAAGTTGTGTCATGTATACCTTTAGGGCGCTAATTACAAACCCAGCCGTTGTTTTGAGTTACAGCTTCAGGTAAAGAACATCAAAATTTTTTAGACCCTCAGATCTTCAGGTTCACCCTAAAAATCTAAAACCGTTATCTGGCTTCCGATCACCACGAAAACTTGTGTCGTGTATACCTTGAAGCCGCGAATTTTAAATCCGGCCGTTGTTTTGCGTTACAGCTTCGGGTAAAGAACATCAAAATTTTTCAGGCCCTCAGATCTTCAGGTTCACCCTAAAAATCTAAAACCGTTATCTGGCTTCCGATCACGACGACAACTTGTGTCGTGTATACCTTGAAGCCGCGAATTTTAAATCCGGCCGTTGTTTTGCGTTACAGCTTCGGGTAAAGAACATCAAAATTTTTCAGGCCCTCAGATCTTCAGGTTCACCCTAAAAGTCTAAAATCGTTATCTGGCTTCCTAGCAGGACGAAAACTTGTGTCATGTAAATCTTGGGGGCGCGAATTACAAATCCGGCCGTTGTTTTGAGTTACAGCTTCAGGTAACGAACATCAAAATTTTTCAAGCCCTCAAATCTTCAGGTTCACCATAAAAATCTAAAATCGTTATCTGGCTTCCGATCACGACGAAAACTTGTGTCATGTATACCTTGAGGACGCGAATTACGAATCCGGCCGTTGTTTTGAGTTACAGCTTCAGGTAACGAACATCAAAATTTTTTAGACTCTCAGATCTTCAGGTTCACCCTAAAAATCTAAAATCGTTATCTGGCTTCCGATCACGACGACAACTTGTGTCATGTATACCTTGAGGGCGCGAATTTCAAATCCGGCCGCTGTTTTGAATTACAGCTTCAGGTAAAGAACATCCAAATTTTTTAGACCCTCAGATCTTCAGGTTCACCCTAAAAATCTAAAACCGTTATCTGGCTTCCGATCACGACGAAAACTTGTGTCGTGTATACCTTGAAGCCGCGAATTTTAAATCCGGCCGTTGTTTTGCGTTACAGCTTCGGGTAAAGAACATCAAAATTTTTCAGGCCCTCAGATCTTCAGGTTCACCCTAAAAGTCTAAAATCGTTATCTGGCTTCTGATCACGACGAAAACTTGTGTTATGTATACCTTTAGGGCGCTAATTACAAACCCAGCCGTTGTTTTGAGTTACAGCTTCAGGTAAAGAACATCAAAATTTTTTAGACCCTCAGATCTTCAGGTTCACCCTAAAAATCTAAAACCGTTATCTGGCTTCCGATCACGACGAAAACTTGTGTCGTGTATACCTTGAAGCCGCGAATTTTAAATCCGGCCGTTGTTTTGCGTTACAGCTTCGGGTAAAGAACATCAAAATTTTTCAGGCCCTCAGATCTTCAGGTCCACCCTAAAAATCTAAAATTGTTATCTGGCCCCCGATCACGACGAAAACGTGTGTCATGTATACCTTGACGAAGCGAATTACAAATCCGGTCGTTGTTTTGAGTTACAGCTTCAGGTAACGAACATCAAAATTTTTTAGGCAATCAGATCTTCAGGTTCACCCTAAAAATCTAAAATCGTTATCTGGCTTCCGATCACGACGAAAACTTGTGTCATGTATACCTTGAGGACGCGAATTACGAATCCGGCCGTTGTTTTGAGTTACAGCTTCAGGTAACGAACATCAAAATTTTTTAGACTCTCAGATCTTCAGGTTCACCCTAAAAATCTAAAATCGTTACCTGGCTTCCGATCACGACGAAAACTTGTGTCATGTATACTATGAGGGCACGAATTACAAATCCGGCCGTTGTTTTGAGTTACAGCTTCAGGTAACGAACATCAAAATTTTTTAGACCCTCAGATCTTCAGGTTCACCATAAAAATCTAAAATCGTTATCTGGCCTCCGATCACGACGAAAACTTGTGTCATGTATACCTTAAGGGCGCGAATTACGAATCTGGCCGTTGTTTTGAATTACAGCTTCAGGTAAAGAACATCCAAATTTTTTAGACCCTCAGATCTTCAGGTTCACCCTAAAAATCTAAAATCGTTACCTGGCTTCCGATCACGACGAAAACTTGTGTCATGTATACTATGAGGGCACGAATTACAAATCCGGCCGTTGTTTTGAGTTACAGCTTCAGGTAACGAACATCAAAATTTTTTAGGCAATCAGATCTTCAGGTTCACCCTAAAAATCTAAAATCGTTATCTGGCTTCCGATCACGACGAAAACTTGTGTCATGTATACCTTGAGGACGCGAATTACGAATCCGGCCGTTGTTTTGAGTTACAGCTTCAGGTAACGAACATCAAAATTTTTTAGACTCTCAGATCTTCAGGTTCACCCTAAAAATCTAAAATCGTTATCTGGCTTCCGATCACGACGACAACTTGTGTCATGTATACCTTGAGGACGCGAATTTCAAATCCGGCCGCTGTTTTGAATTACAGCTTCAGGTAAAGAACATCCAAATTTTTTAGACCCTCAGATCTTCAGGTTCACCCTAAAAATCTAAAATCGTTACCTGGCTTCCGATCACGACGAAAACTTGTGTCATGTATAGTATGAGGGCACGAATTACAAATCCGGCCGTTGTTTGAGTTACAGCTTCAGGTAACGAACATCAAAATTTTTTAGACTCTCAGATCTTCAGGTTCACCCTAAAAATCTAAAATCGTTATCTGGCTTCCGATCACGACGACAACTTGTGTCATGTATACCTTGAGGGCGCGAATTTCAAATCCGGCCGTTGTTTTGAGTTACAGCTTCAGGTAACGAACATCAAAATTTTTTAGGCAATCAGATCTTCAGGTTCACCCTAAAAATCTAAAATCGTTATCTGGCTTCCGATCACGACGAAAACTTGTGTCATGTATACCTTGAGGACGCGAATTACGAATCCGGCCGTTGTTTTGAGTTACAGCTTCAGGTAACGAACATCAAAATTTTTTAGACTCTCAGATCTTCAGGTTCACCCTAAAAATCTAAAATCGTTATCTGGCTTCCGATCACGACGACAACTTGTGTCATGTATACCTTGAGGGCGCGAATTTCAAATCCGGCCGCTGTTTTGAATTACAGCTTCAGGTAAAGAACATCCAAATTTTTTAGACCCTCAGATCTTCAGGTTCACCCTAAAAATCTAAAATCGTTACCTGGCTTCCGATCACGACGAAAACTTGTGTCATGTATACTATGAGGGCACGAATTACAAATCCGGCCGTTGTTTGAGTTACAGCTTCAGGTAACGAACATCAAAATTTTTTAGACTCTCAGATCTTCAGGTTCACCCTAAAAATCTAAAATCGTTATCTGGCTTCCGATCACGACGACAACTTGTGTCATGTATACCTTGAGGGCGCGAATTACGAATCCGGCCGTTGTTTTGAGTTACAGCTTCAGGTAACGAACATCAAAATTTTTTAGACTCTCAGATCTTCAGGTTCACCCTAAAAATCTAAAATCGTTATCTGGCTTCCGATCACGACGACAACTTGTGTCATGTATACCTTGAGGGCGCGAATTTCAAATCCGGCCGCTGTTTTGAATTACAGCTTCAGGTAAAGAACATCCAAATTTTTTAGACCCTCAGATCTTCAGGTTCACCCTAAAAATCTAAAATCGTTATCTGGCTTCCGATCACGACGAAAACTTGTGTCATATATACCTTAAGGGCGCGAATTACAAATCCGGCCGTTGTTTGAGTTACAGCTTCAGGTAACGAACATCAAAATTTTTCAAGCCCTCAAATCTTCAGGTTCACCATAAAAATCTAAAATCGTTATCTGGCCTCCGATCACGACGAAAACTTGTGTCATGTATACCTTAAGGGCGCGAATTACAAACCCGGCCGTTGTTTTGAGTTACAGCTTCAGGTAAAGAACATCAAAATTTTTTAGACCCTCAGATCTTCAGGTTCACCCTAAAAATCTAAAACCGTTATCTGGCTTCCGATCACGACGAAAACTTGTGTCGTGTATACCTTGAAGCCGCGAATTTTAAATCCGGCCGTTGTTTTGAGTTACAGCTTCGGGTAAAGAACATCAAAATTTTTCAGGCCCTCAGATCTTCAGGTTCACCCTAAAAATCTAAAATCGTTATCTGGCTTCTGATCACGACGAAAAGTTGTGTCATGTATACCTTTAGGGCGCTAATTACAAACCCAGCCGTTGTTTTGAGTTACAGCTTCAGGTAAAGAACATCAAAATTTTTTAGACCCTCAGATCTTCAGGTTCACCCTAAAAATCTAAAATCGTTATCTGACTTTTGATCACGACGAAAACTTGTGTCATGTATATCTTTAGGACGCGAATTACAAATCCGGCCGTGGTTTTGAGCTACAGCTTCAGGCATCGAACATCAAAATTTTTTAGGCAATCAGATCTTCAGGTTCACCCTAAAAATCTAAAATCGTTATCTGGCTTCCGATCACGACAAAAACTTGTGTCATGTATACCTTGAGGGCGCGAATTACAAACCCGGCCGTTGTTTTGAGTTACAGCTTCAGGTAAAGAACATCAAAATTTTTTAGACCCTCAGATCTCCAGGTTCACCCTAAAAATCTAAAACCGTTATCTGGCTTCCGATCACGACGAAAACTTGTGTCGTGTATACCTTGAAGCCGCGAATTTTAAATCCGGCCGTTGTTTTGAGTTACAGCTTCGGGTAAAGAACATCAAAATTTTTCAGGCCCTCAGATCTTCAGGTTCACCCTAAAAATCTAAAATCGTTATCTGGCTTCTGATCACGACGAAAAGTTGTGTCATGTATACCTTTAGGGCGCTAATTACAAACCCAGCCGTTGTTTTGAGTTACAGCTTCAGGTAAAGAACATCAAAATTTTTTAGACCCTCAGATCTTCAGGTTCACCCTAAAAATCTAAAACCGTTATCTGGCTTCCGATCACCACGAAAACTTGTGTCGTGTATACCTTGAAGCCGCGAATTTTAAATCCGGCCGTTGTTTTGCGTTACAGCTTCGGGTAAAGAACATCAAAATTTTTCAGGCCCTCAGATCTTCAGGTTCACCCTAAAAATCTAAAACCGTTATCTGGCTTCCGATCACGACGAAAACTTGTGTCGTGTATACCTTGAAGCCGCGAATTTTAAATCCGGCCGTTGTTTTGAGTTACAGCTTCGGGTAAAGAACATCAAAATTTTTCAGGCCCTCAGATCTTCAGGTCCACCCTAAAAATCTAAAATTGTTATCTGGCTCCCGATCACGACGAAAACGTGTGTCATGTATACCTTGACGAAGCGAATTACAAATCCGGTCGTTGTTTTGAGTTACAGCTTCAGGTAACGAACATCAAAATTTTTTAGGCAATCAGATCTTCAGGTTCACCCTAAAAATCTAAAATCGTTATCTGGCTTCCTATCATGACGAAAACTTGTGTCATGTATATCTTGAGGACGCGAATTACAAACCCGGCCGTTGTTTTGAGTTATAGCTTCAGGTAACGAACATCAAAAATTTTTAGACCTTCAAATCTTCAGGTTCACACTAAAAATTTAAAATCGTTATCTGGCTTCCTAGCAGGACGAAAACTTGTGTCATGTAAATCTTGGGGGCGCGAATTACAAATCCGGCCGTTGTTTTGAGTTACAGCTTCAGGTAACGAACATCAAAATTTTTTAGGCAATCAGATCTTCAGGTTCACCCTAAAAATCTAAAATCGTTATCTGGCTTCCGATCACGACGACAACTTGTGTCATGTATACCTTGAGGGCGCGAATTTCAAATCCGGCCGTTGTTTTGAGTTACAGCTTCAGGTAACGAACATCAAAATTTTTTAGGCAATCAGATCTTCAGGTTCACCCTAAAAATCTAAAATCGTTATCTGGCTTCCGATCACGACGAAAACTTGTGTCATGTATACCTTGAGGACGCGAATTACGAATCCGGCCGTTGTTTTGAGTTACAGCTTCAGGTAACGAACATCAAAATTTTTTAGACTCTCAGATCTTCAGGTTCACCCTAAAAATCTAAAATCGTTATCTGGCTTCCGATCACGACGAAAACTTGTGTCATGTATACTATGAGGGCACGAATTACAAATCCGGCCGTTGTTTGAGTTACAGCTTCAGGTAACGAACATCAAAATTTTTTAGACTCTCAGATCTTCAGGTTCACCCTAAAAATCTAAAATCGTTATCTGGCTTCCGATCACGACGACAACTTGTGTCATGTATACCTTGAGGGCGCGAATTACGAATCCGGCCGTTGTTTTGAGTTACAGCTTCAGGTAACGAACATCAAAATTTTTTAGACTCTCAGATCTTCAGGTTCACCCTAAAAATCTAAAATCGTTATCTGGCTTCCGATCACGACGACAACTTGTGTCATGTATACCTTGAGGGCGCGAATTTCAAATCCGGCCGCTGTTTTGAATTACAGCTTCAGGTAAAGAACATCCAAATTTTTTAGACCCTCAGATCTTCAGGTTCACCCTAAAAATCTAAAATCGTTATCTGGCTTCCGATCACGACGAAAACTTGTGTCATATATACCTTAAGGGCGCGAATTACAAATCCGGCCGTTGTTTGAGTTACAGCTTCAGGTAACGAACATCAAAATTTTTCAAGCCCTCAAATCTTCAGGTTCACCATAAAAATCTAAAATCGTTATCTGGCCTCCGATCACGACGAAAACTTGTGTCATGTATACCTTAAGGGCGCGAATTACGAATCTGGCCGTTGTTTTGAATTACAGCTTCAGGTAAAGAACATACAAATTTTTTAGACCCTCAGATCTTCAGGTTCACCCTAAAAATCTAAAATCGTTATCTGGCTTCCGATCACGACGAAAACTTGTGTCATGTATACTATGAGGGCACGAATTACAAATCCGGCCGTTGTTTTGAGTTACAGCTTCAGGTAACGAACATCAAAATTTTCTAGACCCTCAGATTTTCATCCACCCTAAAAATCTAAAATTGTTATCTGGCTCCCGACCACGACGAAAACATGTGTCGTGTATACCTTGACGACGCGAATTACAAATCCGGCCGTTGTTTTGAGTTACAGCTTCAGGTAACGAACATCAAAATTTTTTAGACCCTCAGATCTTCAGGTTCACCATAAAAATCTAAAATCGTTACCTGGCTTCCGATCATGACGAAAACTTGTGTCATGTATACTATGAGGGCACGAATTACAAATCCGGCCGTTGTTTTGAGTTACAGCTTCAGGTAACGAACATCAAAATTTTCTAGACCCTCAGATTTTCATCCACCCTAAAAATCTAAAATTGTTATCTGGCTCCCGACCACGACGAAAACATGTGTCGTGTATACCTTGACGACGCGAATTACAAATCCGGCCGTTGTTTTGAGTTACAGCTTCAGGTAACGAACATCAAAATTTTTTAGACCCTCAGATCTTCAGGTTCACCATAAAAATCTAAAATCGTTATCTGGCTTCCGATCACGACGACAACTTGTGTCATGTATACCTTGAGGGCGCGAATTTCAAATCCGGCCGTTGTTTTGAATTACAGCTTCAGGTAAAGAACATCCAAATTTTTTAGACCCTCAGATCTTCAGGTTCACCCTAAAAATCTAAAATCGTTATCAGGCTCCCGATAACGACGAAAATTTGTGTCATGGATACCTTGAGGGCGCGAATTACGAATCCGGCCGTTGTTTTGAGTTACAGCTTCAGGTAGCGAACATCAACGTATTCCACGAACAAATGAGCAAAGATAGAGGGAATGTTGCGGTGGCTGCTTTTTTTTTGGTATAGCGCGATATGAACGACAGCTGTTTATTTCCAGTCTGTTGAATTTATTGTTGAATGTTTGTTGAATTTACTGATAATTGTTAGACATGAATTATTTCAGCGGATGAATTGTACAGTTCGTTTCAACCCAAACCAATTTTTATACTTCTGTTTGTAGTTGGGTGGTTATTCGTTATAAAAGAGCTCAAGTGCACGTGGCGTTGTTCAGGACACTAACGTTGCGGCTGTTAAATTTAGTTTTTTAACCAACATTACAATCGAAGAAATTTTGACTTTCAGAAGATTCCTTTCAGAGTGCCGTAACCGTAAAATTCCTAGAAATAACTAAACTAATCTTATGAAATTCATGATAAAGCTTCCAAATAGTATTTCTTTACAAGATGAAGAAAAACGAAGGAATGGTAATAAAAATATCCTACTATGTAATACGAGTATAATGGATCAAGATGACAGAAGGATGACATACAGGGTGTCCAGTTAGTGTGTAATTCTTCGATATCTTGCAAGATAAACTTGATAGAAGAAGATGTGAAATACAAAAGTTATTTGGTTATTTAAGGCGCATGTTCTAAAAATATTTTGAAATATACAGGGTGTTGCGGGAAAGTAGGATAGTGATCAACTTAACCTTTTTTTATGGTATAGTACCTTTTTTTGATTATTCTAGTTTCCATTATTGATCTCTATTTAACCCTGAAATATTTTTGAGATCAGTTGCGGCGTTGCCAAGCTATAGTTTATTTTCTATTAGTCTCCGGATCTGCAAGGTCGCAAGTAATACGTCCAAATTGATATAGTCCTTTAACTTTTCTCAATAATGTTACTTGAATATTAAGTGGATATTATTTTGGATGTCATCCGCAATTTGTATCTACAGGGTGTGTTTGGCAGAATTTTAAATTACGGCAACTTGAAGGTCATTTTACTTTGTTTTTTTAAATGTAACACCCTGTTTTTTTATTTTAAATCGAAATATCTACTAATACCCTATCTCGCCTTGTGATATTTTTTTCGCGTTTGCGACATTGCCAAGTTATAAATTATTTTTCCAAATTTTTAAACAAATATCCCCGATTTTAGTTTATTTTAAATAGAGCCCTCCACTTATTTTTATTGCAATGAATTGCGCATGTCGAATTTAGTAAAACCTCACAATTTCAAAATTTTATTTTTAGAGCGAGGTTTCACTTCCGATAACACTAGGTCCTTTTTCCTGTATATTCTTAGGATAATTTCTGTGGTTATTTTCACCTTTTGTAAATAAATATAGTTTGTTAGAATTAGGGAATGTATGTATGTATACTTATTATGAATTTTTTATATTTTAGTTTTCTTATCTTATAGGTTGAGTTGAAAAATACCTCTTGGTAATACTCCACCTTTTCGATTTTTTGTTATTACCTATATATCGAATTGCATATTAATTTGTAAAAAATCGAATAAAGACTCTTTATTATTATTATTATTATTATTATTATTATTATTTACTGAGATACGGCAACACCGCTTTTTCAGTAAACGGTACCGTAACGCTTAAGTATTTCCAAAACTGCTACAGCTAAAGAGGTTAAATACAATACTTGGGGGTTTTTGAACATACATAGTTCAAAACCGCTAACATCATTATTGTCAGATTTAACAAGTTTACGTCATAATTTTGAATGGTGGAAAGTGGTGAATCTGAAAACACTGATGTTAGCGTTTTTGAAATCTGTACGTCCAAAAACCCTCAAGTATTGAATTTCATCGTTGTAGCTCTGGCAGTTTTGGAAATATTTAAGCGTTCCGGTGCTGTTTACTGAAAAAGCGGTGTTGCCGTATCTCAATAATTAACAGAAACAAAATTTTGAAATTGTGTGTGAGATCTTACTAAGTTCGACATGTGCAATTTGCAATAAAAATAAGAAGAGGGTTCTATTTAAAATAAATTAAAATCGGGGATACCTGTTTAAGAATTTTGAAGAATAATTTATAACTTGGCAACGCCGCAAACGCGAAAAAAAAATATTACAAGGCGAGATAGGGTATTAGTAGATATTTCGATTTAAAATCAAATATACAGGGTACTACATTTAAAATATTCAAGTTTCACTTTAGATGTCTTTAAACGGTGTATGGAAATCATATATTTACTTTGAGAGAGCAAAAATGGAGTGAAGGACGATATACGAGGATGACAGACACTAATGATTTCTACAATCACGTCAGAAACGGAGGAAGTGTAATTAGGAAGTTTCATCGTACATCTTGTATGTAGAATATGCTAGTGACGTTTGATTATCACCTAATACCGAAATCGTCCGTAGTTATGAAGGTGGGGAATTTCAGAACTCCAATCTCCAATTTATATTTGCTTTGTAATTATTTTAAGCCACTCACCTAAGAATGATCTCACCCCTAATGTCCCCCTCGCTATACTAAGCATCATGGCCGCCATGGAGACTTTTCCAGCGGCGAAAACGTAATCAGCTTTGGTTTTTTCTTTCGGCCCTGAGAAACGAGAGTACACAGCTACGAAGGTGCTCGCAATCACGAAGATAACGAACACCAGGTAGTCCCATACCATACTTTTCGCGTCTTTGGACATTGCGCTCGAGTTGTGGTGGTCCTTCGGTGTCAAAAGATAAGTCTGCGAAAAAAAGAGAAACATGTAGCTATATAAAGCAGGATGGTAGTTTTAGGGCCGATTTTATCAACATGCGGATTTCAACAAAGGTTTTGACCAATCAGAGCAGCCCATTCAAGAACATGCATCTGTCAAAGTACTCTAGAATCATCGATTTCTCTTGAAATTTACCTCAAAAAGGTCAAAAATGGCATGCTTTATATACAATCGACTATTATGAACCATCTAGTATCTTTTCCGATCTGATTTTCCATCCTAAATGGGTGAAAAGTTGCATTTTCTTGTTTAACAAAGAGTTTAGCAATTGCTAATTTCAACCAATCAGATTCCACAGAATCTGTACCTTTGATCACTGGTTTCTTGTTGTATCAGATGATATAGCCGATATAGGTAATGATGACAAGAAATTCATATTACTGCATCATCTTTATAAAATAATAGTTCACAATCGCTAATTATTATAAATACCTGCAATATACCTATGTATTATAATAAAAAGGGGGAAAATAGCATTTTATTGCATTTCGTAAATAGGCACTTATGATTTCACAACTGTGCATTACTGGTTGCCTATTTTTCTTAACCTTAACAGCAAAGCTTGCGATCTGGCAAAAGTATAACTATAACCTTATTTTTCCTAAACTAGAAACCCTTTGTATAGTCAGAAAATGAATAAGGTGGTTTATATAAATGTGTTTCTGCACTACGGTGTCTTTTACGTAGTGCCTTTACAATCCTTACATCCTCTGTGAATATTTCTATAAGAAGATCTATAACAAAAATGCATCCAGTCTACAATCAATCTGACTGCAATTGCAATACAATAATTATAAGGTAAATATTAGAAATCTACCATTCATTTGCAAATCAATCGCTTTGTTCTCATTTTCTGCAATGATTTTGATCCATGAATTCTAAAATATTTTTGATAAAAGTGTCATCCAGCTTTGACGTTTTGTTTCCATTATTGATAAAATACTACTGGATCATACTCATTAACATAGCCCTCAATACCCAAAAGAAAGCTTTTGCTAAACAATATTCTATAGAAAAGCTTTGTCAAAGTCTTCGTTAAATATGCATGTTGATAAAATCAGGCCTTAGAGTAATAATAATGGCATATACGTCTCTTTTTACCCAGTTGTTCTGCCTTGAAGAGGCGTCAAGACATAACTCTACCCTACTGTTCATGTGTTGCATGAAACGTGCATAAAATATCAAGTCGATTCAGGTATCGCAACAGGTTACGATGTGAGTAGGAACTTATGCAACTGATGCAAAGTTCATGAAAATGTTTATAACTAAAAACTTTTCTAGGTGAATCACTTATAATTTAGTGTTATGGATTATATAAGTATAGCAGTAGACTGGGAAGGAGCTGTAAAAGAGTTAATCGAATATGTTGACTATTTGTGACACTGATGAAAGTATGTACCTATCCAGAGTATTTCATTTACACACAAAAAACGCCAAATTAAAGGGGTCCACATACAAACTGGGCATTTCAGAGTTAGACACCAAAACACTGGCCGTCACTGGAAGGCCATGGAAAATTAAAAACAAATAAGTACTTAGCAGTAATTCTATATTATCTATGATTACAGTTTATTTTTCATTGAAGTTCATACCACAGCATATAAAACAACCAGCACAATATCTCTGAGGATTTCCTATATAAAAATGGTTCCCAAAAAATTTGACCTTGGGAGGGTTTATGGATGATTTTACGGCTGTCAAGTTTGGGTATAGATGCGAAAATGAAAATATCGATACCGGTACCAACTCGATATTTTCTAGCCAAATAGGCGCGTCTGGTTCGCACAGAGCATTTTGTGCAACTGATTACACTCCTCAACAATAGGGTACTTGCAAGGTCGTGAAATCGCCTCGGGAGTATACATAGCGTAAAGAAAACCATATCAAGAAGCAGGAGGAAACAAAAGACATGATTTTACTGACGGCCAAAAAAAGATATTTGCAAAATAAAATAAGAATATATTCAAATCATTCCACGTGACTTAAAACAAGGGATGACGTCACAGATATCTTATCGATATCGACAATCGATACTGCTACAGCGCAGGTCAGTGAGATTCAACTGCGCATTCGACTAGAGATGGTCTGAATTCTTTAACAATGCGACTCAATTTATTGATACTTAAACATACTTGGAACAGGCAATTAACCCACTAGCATTTTCGTTGCAATACATTTTTATATCTGATAGGTATCACAGTTCATCCTGTTTGTGACCGAGATTCGCAACTAATCGAAGCCATCATTTTATTTCGGTGCATCCCATTATGAATAAATCCAAGGATAGAATCTAATTCAAGCCCATCCCTACAAAGTGAATTAGTAATCTAGCCTAACTTTTATTCTTTTGACTTTTGTACTTTCGAGTGTGACTGTGTCTTGTGGTTATAATGATCAATGTCAAAATGTTAGGTTAGCACTGGCTATCGATATCGAATACCAATACTTTACATCCCATCACTATACGATATTACTAACGTCAGTGGTTGTTTGCGCGGAATTTTCCGGCATTTGAAATAATTTTTGGAATATCTCTCACAGCCGATTCCAAAAAACCAAACAAGTGATTTTGTCATGTTTACTAGGCTCTAAGGAACGCGTAAATGACATAATATTTTTTTCTGCAAGTACCCTATTATATAATAATTTTCGACACCGATACACAAGTATCAATACCAGCTTGGAATGCCTCAAAAAGAATCGATGACAAAAATACTTGATATTAGTGCAGAAGTATCGAAGTATCGTTAGCATCCCTATAAAAAACCCTCCAAAAGTGGGGATGCGCATGTAATTTTCGCCATCTTGAGTTATTGTGCTGGTTGTTTACCATGCTGTGTTCATACCATGCCGCCTTATACAGATATATTGTGTACACTACAATATAAAATAAAAAAAATTAAATAAGAAATACCAAATAATAAATTTTGATTATCATGTATATTGCACGGGGCCACGGGCATATCAAATTTAATTGAAAAATCGCTACCAAGCGCAGGTGCATCCAAATAGTAGGAAATTGTAAACAGAAAACCCTTCATAAAACTTAAGCACAGAAAAGTCTACAATATCTCATCCTGATGTTTAGAAGTGATGTGGAAAGGTAATCTTAGAAAATACAGGGTGGGCCAATAGTGCGTGGACGGAGGATTGTGGGCTTAATAAGAAATATTTCAAAAATCTGTCACTTGATCATGGTAGGGACCCTTGAGGGCTATGACGTAAAAATATTTTCGCTCAAATTTTGACGTTTATACGTTCATATCAAACTTACATTTTTTTAAATGGAACCCCCTATATATTATTGCATATTTGGATTCCTTGGTCAATTTTAGTGTGACTTTATGTATCACACATGGAACTTTAAATGAACCGTTTAGGCGCAAATCACCATTTTTGGTGTAAGTAGGTATCAGAAAAAAATTGAATATTGCAGCGATTATGAAACTTAGAAGGCCGTGACTTTGCGGTACAACTAAGCATGAAATGCGTCACCTTAGGTCAGACGGCTAAAATTGTTGGTTTTACTAAGTTAGTTGGTTTCTTCCATATTAACGAGCTTTTGTTTATTTTTCATGGCCTGCTAGGTTGCTTGCGTGCAGGAAAATTGAAAAACACCGATTTGACTGAAAATTTGAAATAAAATGAAAACTAAAAAAGATTGGTATCGAGTATGCGATATCGTTAGAAAGGTAATGAAATATTACATTCGATTTTTTAAACCAAAATAGGCATTGCCATTTGAAAAAATCAAGTTATCTGTGATTGAAGTTTCCTTAATTAATCTACTGATTTCTCAAAGTACAAAAAGAATTCAATTTTAGCCGTCTGACCTAAGGTGACGCATTTCATGCTCAGTTGTACCGCAAAGTCACGGCTTTCTAGGTTTTATAATCGCTGCGATATTCAATTTTTTTCTCATACCTACTTATACCAAAAATGGTGATTTGCGCCTAAACGGTTCGTTTAAAGTTCCATGTATGATACATAAAGTCACACTCAAATTGACCAAGGAATCCAAACATGCAATAATATTTAGGGGGTTCCATTTAAAAAAATGTAAGTTTGATATGAATCACTCTGTATAAACGTCAAAATTTCAGTGAAAATATTTTTACGTTATAGCCCTCAAGGGTTCCTACCATGATCAAGTGACAGATTTTTGAAATATTTTTTAGTAAGCCCACAATCCTCCGCCCACGCACTATTGGCCCACCCTGTATACACGCCGATCATGCACCGGCACAAAAACAACGCCTTTTCTAATCCACTCCATTATCATACCCTTCCCCAATTTCTTAGAAATCAGAACAAAGGTTACTGAAACTGTATGACATCAAAGAGTTTCTGATTGCTTATTATCGAATGAGTAAAATCAATGTTTACTCCCGAAAGGAAGACAACAGAACAATCCAGTATGTTAATAGTTGATTCAAGTATGATTTATCTCTAGAATATTTATTTACAATCAATTACACACTATGATGCAATAGACAGCAATATATTTATACACATTACAAGTAATACTCACACTGATAATACAAATAGATTTCTACTTGAAAGGAACAATGGCTTAACACTACTTAATAATTTACTCTTGACTGAATAGTGTAATGTTTGACAGCATACGTATTTAAATGATCCATTTTGTAAATATTTAAATTGATACGGAGTACGACTTCTTAAAACGATAAAGAAATTATCAGATAGAACGTGTTAAATGGCGAAATATATTTTACGAGAGATGAACTATATGTTTACTTCGCGCATTTTTATTCGCAGCTATGACAGTGTTGAATAAAAACAACAATAACGGCAGAAGCAATATCATTATGGTAATCAGTGACTAAATCCATAGCCATTTCCATAAATGGAATGAAAGGCATATTCCATTATCAGAGTCTCTTTTGCTTTAGCCAACAAAATTTAGTACACTAAAAATTTAGAAAAATTTATTTTCTAGGAAACTCAAAAATCATCCCGGAATTTTGCTGTATAGGGGTCACATTAACGATCTACTCTCTAGCACTACAAACCCAATCCACAGTTTTGCAGATTACAGTACGCTGCATGCAGGCATCATGAGCAATAGACCGATCTCTGTGGTCGAGCTGGAACGCAGAAGACTGGCAGAGGCAGCTTCTCTTTCAAAGGATCTCGATACCATTAGCTTTTTTGGTCTTATGGTTAAATTTAATGCCTCCAAGACCCAGTATTGTACGCTATCAAACAAGAAGTGCCCAAGCCAACACCATGTTCTAATGAACAACCAGGCTCTGCCAAGGAGTCACTCATTCAAGCTGTTAGGAGTCAACATTACAGAAAATCTGATCTGGCACGAACACGTCGCGTCAATTGCAACAGCTGCTGGTAAAAAGCTTGGGTAACTATTTAGAGCCAGAAAGTATTTCTCACCATGTAACCTCCTCACGCTATATCAAGCCCACATAAGACCTTGCCTGGAGTATTGCTCTCATGTTTGGGGAGCTGCTGCCCCTACTACCCTGTCTATACTAGATGCCTTCCAGAGAAGGGCAATTCGACTAATTGGCGATCCGGCCTTAACGCGCCACCTTCAGTCACTTTCTCACTGGCGCTTTGTTGGTGACCTCTCACTCTTCTACCGATATTCCAACGGAATCTGCTCCTCTGAGCTATTCTCTATCGTTCCGCCGCTCACTGCTCCTATCAGATGTACCCGTGCGACCGCTGCATCTCATCCTAGACGGTCGTACTTCATACATCAAGAACTGAGCGGTACAACCACACATTTATTCCCAGGGTGTCCAAGGCTTGAAATGGACTGCCAGAAGATGTATTTATTGGGCCTGCGGGTATTGGCCCATCCAAATCTCACGTTAACAAACTTCCCCTAATGTAACCCTTTCACAGCAGCCGCGGTACTCCGGTATTTAGGCTCTGCCTGCGCGGTCTGCTCAGTTATAAAAAAAAACTTTTTTCAATAATTGTATTCTAAAATTGTCAGCCCTAATCACTTTAATAACTGATTGCTACACTTACTGTTTTAAAATCCATGGTATGCTATTTATTAATCATAATTATGGAATAATCATTGCGTCAGTATATAGTCATAAGAATGTTCACAAACAAACTCCCACCCTTACAGTGCGAATGTTTTTATATGATTCACTGACTGTAGCGGAAAAAATATGAGATATATAGGTACCATCACATATGCAAGCATTATTATCACCAAACTGAAGAATCAAAGTATGGGCTCCAAATTATTTTGGGAACCAGTGCAGTACATGAAGAACATCTAGTTCCAAATGTTCAACCTAGACCGATATCCTCTGAAATAGGTACATGTATGTATACAGGGTGTTTACGATCTTAATGCCGTTATGTAAAGTACGAATATTATACATCATTGTAATGCTTGTAGCACAAATATATACGAATATCCCAAATCTGAAGTTTCAAAAAAAATCGCAACATTTTCTGATAACACAGAATATGTGGCAACAAGGCTAGAGACAATAACATTTGTTGACGTAGTGAATATCTACAAAAACACCTGACAGAAACTAGGGCGAATACTGGGCAATGTTGCCGGATTGTGATTTTGCAGTCATACTTTTTTAATTTTTTTCTGTCTAACTATGCGTTAACTAGTGAAATGGTACTGAGGTTTCAGGTTCGAAATATCATGATCTGTCGTTCCTCCAAATTAATGCACTAATATCGTAAACACCCTGTGTACATAAATAATAAATGCAAATGTTTATTACCATTGAGACACCAGCATTGTCCAACACAAAAAACATTCGACCCAGTGTACGGCACATTTACGTGATCTTCAAATCAAATCGCTCTAAAACGGAAACATACGCATTCTTAGCAATAAGTAACCTGAACACCTCCAGACAGTCAAAAAACGTAAATACTCAAAATAGCCTTAACCATGACCGCATTTTAATATGGAACTATCGCGAATAATCCACTATTATTATATATTCTAATGCTAAATCGGTCTAATTATATCTGTCTGTATATCAAGTGTATATAATGTGTATTGGTACGCGTCCAAAAAACACTACACGCTTTATCTGAGAGGGTATACGAACTGGCATAACCCCAAAAATGGAGTCAAGTTGTTTGACTCAGTACTTCCCACACATAACACCAATAACCAAATCATCGCCCGCATGTCGTGAAAAACATTCAACACAAAAACTAGTAAATAGTTTCCTAAATCTCTCCGTAGGAACTAAACGACACAACTCAGCTTCAACTGGACGAAACGAAACAATCAGAAACCCCCAAATTGCTTAAAAACGAAGTTTGAGCCATTTTTATATTTTTAGTTTTTTATTATTGCTGCGCCGCCACTGACACGATTTTTGAAAACCATACACATTTTTCATCCTTACCGCGGTAATAATACTGTGTCTAAATTTCATTAAAATTTATTCCATAATTTCCATGTTACCAAATTCAGAACGATCTAAAGCAATACCTACCCCTATCAATACCAAGTCCCTTGATTTCTGTAATAGCCAAGACAATGTTCGGATGGAGGTAACAAACGTCTATTATTCTGCTAGGTCTTTCTTTCACAGGTCAATGGACACTATTATGAATGGAATACATTTTTGAGTTTTACAACCCCCCACCCCCTAACCACCCCAATTTCACCCCCACCCAAAAAAAATTAAAAAATGATCAGGAACCCTAAAACGCCTAAAAACAAAGTTTGAGCTATTTTTACATTTTTAGTTTTTTTATTATTGCTGCGCCGCCACTTACACGATTTTTCCAAATTTCCAATTTTCCATCCTCGCCGTGGCAGTAATACTGTGTTAAAATTTGATTAAAATCCATTAGATAATTTTCGCGTTACGCAACAAAGAACGATCTAAAACAACACTTGGATGTATACGTCACAAATTCTAAGTCCCTTAGTTTCTTTATATGCAAGGCAATGTTCGGATGGACCTAAAAAAATGTATTATGCCGCTAGGACAGCCCATTATGAATACAACAAATTTTTCAGTTTTACAACACCCTGCAACCACCCCAAATTCACCCCCACCCAAAAAAGTAGAAAATGATCAGAAACCCCTAAAACGCATAAAGACGAAGTTTGACGAATATTTGAAATTTTTCGTTTTTTGCTAATTACTCCACCCCCCGTACAACGATTTCCAAAATTATCGGAACATTACCTACTACGACACCACAACATATAGCTTTCCAAATTTCATCACAATCCATGCAGCGGTTACTGAGACTACGACGTTAGAAAAACGCTAACAGACAGACAGACCGACAGACAGACAGACAGACAGACAGACAGACAGACAGACAGACAGACAGACAGACAGACAGACAGACAGACAGACAGACAGACAGACAGACAGACAGACAGACAGACAGACAGACAGACAGACAGACAGACAGACAGACAGACAGACAGACAGACAGACAGACAGACAGACAGACAGACAGACAGACAGACAGAGAGACAGACAGACAGACAGACAGACCGACGGAAATGAGTGACGTGGATTTTCGTTATGTAGGCATCATAAAAGGCAATTTATTGAATATCCGTATGAAAATTCCGGTCAAAGTTTGGCACGCAAATCCCATAGGAACGGGATAAAAGATGCGGCATTTTAAAGAATTTGGCAGATAATGTTTATTCATCTGTACTTTGGCGAGACTATCAAAAAATGTCATATATCATTATTGCAGGTATGGGCGCATTTATCTCAAAATGTCTCAAGAGTTAAGAGTTTTATGAGCATTTTTAACATCCTTTTATTAGCTGAACCCGTATATTTGTCAGAGTAGACGCTTTTGACTAGTATAAGCGGAGATACACATGCCTGTAGGTTGCACACTGGCATAACAGCTCCTTGCATGTGCCATCTACTGTCATGTGTATACTCTAACTGGCATGCCTCTATCTGGCATGCAAGTAGATAGCACAACATTTGATTTACTGGCATGCACGCTGAAAGAGGGGCGCGGGAGGCTGTATAACTGGCACGTGTGAACGTACGCGACAGCTAAAAGCATGCCAGTAGCTGCATTTCGCATATGGGTATCATTTTTTTTAAATGTTTTCGACGATTTTTGATAATAATTCGTCAAATTTTTCTGGAAGCATTCTTAAATGGTTTCTGTAATCACCTTCGTCTTCTTGTCGCATATCTGTAAGAAGACAGCTGCTTGCTCCAAAATTTTCCCTTCTACTAATCCAATTTTTCACCCAAATCTGTCTTCTTCTTTTCTTTTTTTGTCTTATTAACTTAGCCACACATTTTACACCTAGATGCAATATGATAGTATTCAATTCACCTCGGATATCTTCCATTGCAGAAAAGCAAAAGCAACTGACACACACTGTCTGTTTTGTGAACTGGCATATGTATACGTCTTGGAGAAACTAGCATACAAGAGCGCAAATTGCATGCAAGTTTGACTTGCAAATGTATCCACAGTGTGCTAGTTACTTGCACATGCCTTTAACTTACATGCAAGCTACTATTCCGTTTTACAGGCATGTGTGTCTCCGCCTTATTATTCGTTGATTGTTGATTTAAGCTTATTTTAAAAATTCTTTTATCTTTTTTCACACACGTTTCAATCATTCTTACAACAGAACTTGAATCGTTGATTTCTCTGCAACAAATGCGAATTAAAAAATTATTTCTTTTTCGCATCATCTTCACATTCTGAAGTCTATGTGCGATTTCCTTTTTCGGGATTCAGCATGGGACACGTTGTGTGTTATGTAACATTATGATTATTTTGTAAAGCAACAATGTGTAATTGTTTTCCCGTACGCATGTTTGAAACATGGTACTCCGCATGAGTGTTATGATAAGGTTCAAGCCAAAAGTCAATAAAATTAGTATAAACAGTAACTGTGTGCTACGTATAATACCATATTCGTACAAACTAACGCGGTTTGGTACACCATCAGTGTAGTAGTCTCGTGACGCAGAGTCTGGGAACGAGTTGAAAGTTATTAAAAAGTAACTACCAAACCTCTACATTTGGACGTTTTATAAAATTTATCTATCCTGGCTGTCCTTAATTTCTGACTCATCCTACATTACCGGCCATGGCCGTCTCTACTCACTAGGCCGGAGCAATGAAATATGGCAACGTTGGAGATCAGGCCGTGTTTTCATTTGTTGTTATGTCATGTGTGTTCTTCCAGGTGCAGAAAATATGTTTGGAAGGTGATTATTAATTTGTTTCTAATTATTTACCTGCACAAACAAAACTATAAAGATAACAAGATGCCTGCAAAGCGTGTAGTACCAGGTTGCAGCCCAGCAGAGGACTACCAAACCATGGCCCAACATAACCTTATTCCAGATCAAAAAGAACGTTGCAAGGTGATTTTGAATGGGTTTCTACTTATTTACCTGCACAAATGAAACTATAAAGATAAAAAGATGCCTGCAAAGCGTGTAGTACCAGGTTGCAGCCCAGTAGAGGCATGAGTAGAGGACTACCAAACCATGGCCCAACATAACCCTATTCCAGATTAAAAAGAACGTTGCAAGGTGATTTTGAATGGGTTTCTACTTATTTGCCTGCACAAATGAAACTATAGAGATAAAAAGATACCTGCAAAGTGTGTAGTACCAGGTTGCACTAGCAATTGTGCGTCCGATAAGGGACATAAACAGAAGTGGGTGAAAGGTATTCCTCGGAAGGGCTGGTTATATTTATAAGGAAAAAGACAATAATTGACAAACATTTCAAAGGATAAGCCTATTTTAAAGCACAATGTGGTACCTATAATGTTTTCCGGACCTCCCAAATATCACAGAAAAATACAGTTAATAGAACTCATCTGGGCATGGCCTGGGGCCTACTTACGAAAGCATTTGATAGTGAAAGGGAATTCAAGACCAGCAAGAATGGCTTCACAGTGACCTAATAGTGAATTTTTCTAGCTCAAGTGATAATTTACAAAGTAAATTGAGTGTTCATTTAAGTGGAAATGGAAGTGGTTGCAGGAAACAGGTTGCGTTTATTTTTATTTTGTAGTGTCTGACTGTGACGAAACAGACATCAGATGTAAGTGGTATTAGTAGTAGTGGTTCTAAAAAGTATTTTTCTTAATTTATTAACCGAGATGAACTCTAATACATATAAAATGTAATAATTATTCTGAAACTATAGGGCCACTATTTGACAGCTAAGCCACGTTGCCACATCTAAGGCTCCGGCCTAGTGTAGAGTCGGCCATGTACCGGCAGACCGGTGCAGTAGTTAACTATGAAAGTTGTTAACTACATATTTAACTACTCTTTTATAAAAGTACTTGTATTCTAAATACTTTCGTCTTCCCAGTAGTTATACTTTATGACAACATAAATTATTCCAAAAAAGTAACTAAAAAACCATTTAGTTACTCACTGCTAACTACTTTAGGTATTTTAACTGCTTTTTTGAAATTTGATTACTTTTAAGAATGTTTAACTACCTCCTCCATTTATGTTAGGTGTGGCGTGCCAAAAATCACGTAGGCCAGTTTAGCGTTTTGCATTGTGCCAGTATCAATTCCGTCAGTTAAACTAAGGTAGACGAATGTCTACCAGAAAGCCAGAAGACATGTCATCTCTGACAACCTTTTGGGCAACTACTAAGTAGTCAGTAATCCAACTAACAAAGTTGTTTAACTACCTAATTTTTGGCAAATTAGTTAGTAGTTGTACTCCACTGCTTTTCTCAAGTAGCCTGCCCAGCTCTGCTTATCAGCCAACAACTAATGTTAAGTCTGTCGGAAAACCACACAACTTACTAAAGCATCCTTACAAATAAATATGATGGTATACTTAGATTTAAAATAACAGCAAGCAATTCTTTTTGTTCAAATAAAATTGCTACAATGATGGCGAAATACTGCATCACTTGAACATAATAAACTAGGAGTACTATGATTTTATCATCTGACGTCCTTTTTTGGAAATAATATAGCAGCGGTACCCTTTAACCTCCTTGCAGCTTACTTAGACGTTATTGTATCGTGCACAAAATATAATAAAATACTGTCATTCTTATTAAAAAAGAGATTACCAGATAACAAGAAATTGTGCTTGTGCGTCATACTGAGGTTTGTTTGCAATTTGTTACATAGAAATTCTTATTTGTCTAAGATAAATCATAAGGCAGTAAATTGTTCATCTACAGATTGTTTGATTTGTGTTTGTTCACGTGTTTGCTTAAGGGTCCAGGGTATAGCGCGCGAAATTGAGAATCCAAGAAAAGACGTTTTCCCGTGTTAGCGAGGAGGCGTGGCCGCCTGTTCCCTTTCTCCAGTGTGTGTATTTAAGATGAGGAAGAAGTCCAAAAATCTAAAGGTAAGGTGAAAAGGTCCAGAGGTCACCATAAAAATGAATTTCGCATTTCCAAGCTCCTGACGTTACCTTTATAAACTTACAGTGCTTAGTCCCCAACCTGAAAGTTTGGATTTTTTTTTTATAACTGAGCAGACCGCGGAGGCAGAGCCTAAATACCAAAGTACCGCGGCAGCTGTGAAAGGGTTATGTTAGGGGAGGTTTGTTAATGCAAGACTTGAATGGGCCAGCACCAGCAGGCCCAATAAATACATCTTCTGGCAGTCCATTCCAAGCCTTGGACACCCTGGGAATAAATGTGCGGTTGTACCGCTCAGTTCTTGATGGATGAAGAACGACCGTCTTAGGATGAGATGCAGCGGTCGCACGAGTACATCTGATAGGAGCAGTGAGCGGCGGAACGATAGAGGATAGCTCAGAGGAGCAAATTCCGTTGGAATATCGGTGGAAGAGTGAGAGGTCACCAACAACACGCCGGTGAGAAAGTGACTGAAGGTGGCGCGTTAAGGCCGGATCGCCAATTAGTCGAATTGCCCTTCTCTGGACGGCATCGGCATCTAGTATAGACAGGGTAGTTGGGGCAGCAGCTCCCCAGACAATACTCCAGGTAAGGTCTTATCTGGGCTTTATATAGCGTGAGGTGGTGAGAAATACTTTCTGGCTCTAAATAGGTACCCAAGCTTTTTTACCAGCAGTTGTTGCAATTGACGCGACGTGTTCGTGCCAGATCAGATTTTCTGTAATGTTGACTCCTAACAGCTTGAATGAGTGACTTCTTGGCAGAGCCTGGTTGTTTATTAGAACCTGGTGTTGGCTTAGGCACTTCTTGTTTGATAGCGTACAATACTGGGTCTTGGAGGCATTAAATTTAACCGTATTCTTGAGCCCCCAAGCGGTAATGGTATCGAGATCCTTTGAAAGTGAAGTTGCCACTGCCAGTCTTCTGCGCTCCAGCTCGACCACAGGGATCGCTCTATCGCTCATGATGCCCGCATGCAGCGTACTGTTATCGGCAAAACTGTGGATTGTGTTTGTAGTGCTAGAGGGTAGATCATAATGTGAAGCAGAAACAATGTCGGAGCCAATACCGATCCCTGCGGAACCCCGGCATTGATGCTATGGAAAGAAGAGGAAAAGCCGTCTACCACAACAGAGATTTTCCGACCTGATAGAAAGTCTGCGAGCCAACCGCAAAGCTTAACAGGGAGCCCATAAGACGGGAGCTTGTTTAGGAGACCTGCATGCCACAGTTGATCGAATGCCTTCGAAATATCGAGAGCAACGACGTGAGCCTCGCCAAATGACTGGATGACGTAAGCCAGGAGATCTCCAGTTGATCTTTGGTGTCGCCGGAATCCATATTGTATGTCGTTGATTAAGTGATTGAGCTCTAGGTATTTAATGACCATCAAAGCATCATCTATAGCAACTGTCCGCCAGGAATTCAAACATCGCCTAAATGACAGTTGGGGCAATAACGTGCAACGTTTTGAACACTTACTTAACACTAAACGGCAGCAGACTTCTTGGTGGAACGCCACGCCGCGTTCGCTTGGCCTACCAGAAGAGCGCGCTTCTATTCCAACTGCATAATATTAGAGTCGATATACGAGGGTTGCTCTATGCCTTCGTCAATCCACCAGTACGCAGACAGCTGTTTCACGTTTATTAGCGATCATCAGTGCGCCATAGGTCGATTGACGGAGATAGAGAGCATCTGAGCTTTCATGTCTACCAGACATGTGATGCATAATAATGAGAAAATCAATTAAAATGTTTGCATACACGTTCAACAATAGAGACCTCATTTACAATCTAATGATGTAGATCAATTAAGAGACAAATTGGAAAACAACCTAACACAATACGAAAGTACATTTTTATAGATATACAGCACGGGCATTGAAATGACGTATTCGAGCATTTGAAACCAACCTCACAATTAACAGTTGTTTTTTAGGTATGTTGATTGCAAACTTCCTATACAGGAATGGATATTATCTGCTTAATATAGCGTCACTAATGAATCATTGCTATACACAGTTATCTACGTGTGTAAGTTTATCTAACACGTTTTCCCCAAAACCAAATAGCTTCTATTATTTCCACGTAGGTAACAAAGCTGTCGGCGAATTCAGTGATTTTCACGGATGTGATATTCAGAACTGATTTATATTATCTCAGATTTAATTGCTAGCAGTATAAGCGTTTTTGGGGCATTTACTTATACAGGGTGGTCCAATAAGCGCGCGGTGCTCCCTAGCGGCCATACCGTTTAAATTAGACAAAAATGTTTCAAATAAGAAACGTTTCCTTTCAGATGCTCTATATTCAGGAAATAATTTCAAAGATGGCGGACTTTCGGATATCCCGTAAGTAGTCATCAACTTCCTTATTTTAAACAGAACACCCTGTATATTATTACGTTTTTTAATTCAGCATCGATTTTTAGGTCCAGTTTGTTGAGCATTGTTTATGTCTACGAAACCTATTTTCGATGTTATTCAGCAATTTTTACAAAATTTGGCGTTTGTAGTACTTTACAAGAAATGTTAATATCTCTGTTTGTGATTCTGCGAAAGCACATTTCAGTATTAGAGACCGAAACATTTCGGATGAAAGGTTCTCTGCCAATTGTTTCTTCTGCGAGCCACGGCACCTACGATTATTCCAATTCCTATGCAATAATTACAAAAACATAAATATCTTAAAAACCATAAAAGATAGAACCACATGTGCCTTGATAAAAGTGAAAGAGAATTTAATTTCGCATCCACCGATGTGAAACTTATGATACCATCCCATTTGAAAAATAAAAGTTTTTAACGTTTTAAACTTTTCAAGCTTGAAAATTGCTAGTCTATTGAATTAATGTTCTCTTGAAACAACGATCTTACTGAAACACAAACACGTTCCTTGCTTCTTTCAAAACCGAAAACCGCATCTTTCTAGCGCGTTCAGTTTCCGAGATATTAACGTTTCTTGTAAAGTACTACAAACGTCAAATTTTGTAAAAATTGCTGAATAACTTCAAAAATAGGCTTCGTAGATATAAAAAATGGTTAACAAACTGGACCTAAAAATCGATGATGAATTCAAGAACGTAATAATATACAGGGTATTCCATTTAAAATAAGGAAGTTGATGCCTACTTCCGGTATATCCGGAAGTCCGCCATCTTCGAAATTATTTTCTCAATGTAGAGCATTTGGAAAGAAACGTTCTTTATTCAAAACATTTTCGTCTAATTTGAACGGTATGGCCGCTAGAGAGCACCGCGCTTATTGGACCACCCTGTATATTTATTATCACACTGGGATGTAACAGAACAAAAATTTCAAAAATGCATCTGCTAATTACTAGGAATGAAAGTGTGATCTGGGTGATTCACCTCACCGCACCAAAACAAAACAACGGCAATTTAAAACTAACGAACTATAATGCTAAAATCTAATTTAATAAATCAGAAATTTAGATCCGATATGTGAATTTCTATATTTTATCACCTACATAATTTGTACTCTTAGTGCTATTGAACTCATTGTGATCGATCGAAAATATGTCTGAGCTCGTGACAGAGCCATTAAAAGTCTTTTGTGCCCAGACCACTAGAGAGCTAATCCCTAGGTTAGTGCTGCAAAAAGAAATTCGGAATACATATTAAGGGTCTTGGGTATAGCGCGCGAAATTGAGAATCCAAGAAAAGACATATTCCCGTGTAAGCGAGGAGGCGTGGTCGCCTGTTCCCTTTCTCCAGTGTGTTTGTCTGAAATGAGGGGAGATAAGTCCAAAAATCCAAAAGTAAGATCCAAAGGTCACCATAAAAATGAATTTCATATTTCCAAGCTCCTGACGTTACCTTTAAACTTATAGCAATGACTCAATGACTTTTTTGCACATTAAAGAACTAGAGAAAATCGAAAATAGTTGTCATTCACTAAGGTCTTAACTATTTCCTTCTGAAATATTGTATATGTAGTTTGAAAGTAGAGTGAGTTAGGCGAGAAATTGTGAGTCCGTATTTTACACGGCAAATACGTATCTATAAATGTGTGTATCCAGGCCCCTTAAGAATGGCGGTAGTTTTTATCAGGTAGGTACTTTAATGTTTATTTTGGATAGTAAGTAAGGACAGTCTGACAGTCATAATTATTGAATATTTTGAGTACAAATCATAGGTCTGACATAGTTATGTCCTTTAGAGCCATAGTATTCAACTGTTTCCCGATTGGTTCATAGTTACCGTCACGCACTTTGGAACAGTATTTTCAAGAAATTATTTTATATAGAATTGAAAAAAGGTATAATTTGCTATAAACATATGCAAATTAAAGAGATATTATGGCCCCTGCATTTCGGAAGTACCTACAGGTCCTACCAATGACCATCTCGACATTTTATTTGGTTCACGAACTAAACCTTCAATATGACGCTAAGAAGTCATTTTCGTATCTAGGTGCTTGATTATATCTGATTGTTCCAATGCAATATTTTTAAAATGGTAGCCGTAATCAATGAAAGATTTATTGCGAGAGAATCTGATGAGGCTGCACTGAATTCAGGAATAAATTTGTTGTCCCCCCAAAACCTGACAAAGGTCTCTAAATCACTTTGAATCAGATGGAGATTGCTTATATGTGTTATTATATGAAATATTTTCTAGTGCAACATGACATTGAGGGATTTCATAGATTTTTTAAAGCTGTTGATATAAATTATGGATAGCAGATGACCTAGATTGCTTCCTCGTGGGCAAAACTTCATACGGAAGAATAAATCATTCAGGTACAAGTTAAATAGAAGTGGACCCAATACTGTTCCTTGTAGATCACCATATCTAATCAATATCTCCTTAGAGATTCTTACCATTTTGATACGATTTGGGAGATAATGGTTTATCAATAATTGTGATGCTCCTCTAAAACTTAATCTTTTCATCAGCTGTGAAAGCTCACTGTGGCTCATCGTAACAAACGCTTTTTTTAAGTCGACAAAAATAACAATAGTAGGCATTTTTCTATCAACATTAGAGATAAATGTTGGCTGAAATTGAACGCAAAAGCTACATTTTGTTCAATAAAATCTAATTTAATTTTTTTTTGTTCAATAAAAAATTTCATTCGTAGCCGACAAACTTCTGTCTGTTGTTGATTTACCGCTTGTAGATCTATACTGGTTGGAACTCATAATTTTTTTTTATTCAAGAACTGTAATCTATAATATCCTATAATAAATTAATTTTTAAAAAGTTATTCCTAGATTTGATAACAGAGGTATCAGTAGTGGTTATAAACTCCCTTAGCCTGTTGTTCTGTTGAGTCGAAACGCAGCATCATATCGGTATTCTAAAGTAACCAGTTAAATATATATGAGTCGTTAGATAAAAAAAATCCCTACCGTATCTGTGTTTATTGATCTAGCTAAAGCATTTGACACTGTCAGCCATAGTATTCTATTGAATAAATTAGAGCATATCGGCTTTCGTGGAGTATCATTCAGGCTAATGGAAAGCTATCTAAACAATCGCAAAAATTATGTCAAAATAGATAATATCTTGAGTGAGTACAAAATATTTGAGTACGGCGTACCACAGGGAACCGTCTTAGGACCGCTCTTATTCAATATTTATATAAACGACATACTTAATATTGCCACAAAATCAATGATACACTGCTTTGTAGATGATACAGTGATAACCTATCCAGCATCATGCTGGAAAGAAATCCAGGAAATAATCACGTATGATATAACAATTATTAAAAATTGGTTTGATACCAATCTTCTTACGATAAATATGGATAAATCTTACTATTTACCTTTTCCGTCATATAAAAATACGTTGCCGAATTTTGGACCTATTGAAATAGACAAAAGACAAACTTTTGAGGCTGATAGTGTCAAATACTTAGGTATAATAATTGATAAACATTTAAAATGGGATTTACAAATAAAAGTTCTTTCGCGAAAAGTCAGACAACTATTACCTAATTTCAAATTTCTTAGACAATTTCTAAACACACGTTGTTTAGAAACATTGTATTATTATCTTGTGCAGTCCCAGCTAAATTATGGCATCTTAGGTTGGGGAGGAGTGCATCAAACTCATTTGAAGAGTATCAGTTCCTTGCCAAAATGTGTTTTTTGAAGGTTATTTATTATAAAGAACCCACTTACCCCCGAAATAGTAACCCAGAAATTTGATAGCCGACAACTATACAGCTACAACATATTGAATTTCGTCCACAAACATAAAAATTACATCAACTTCAATAGCCATGAACATAATACACGAACCAAGAATAGGACCTTAAGACCTTCCATATTTAAGTCGATAGGCCAAAAAAGTTTAACATATTCATGTTGCTGCATATACGATTTACTTCCTGCTTCACTGAAATCCATAAAATCTCATATTGTATACAAAAAAAGTCAAAAAATGGATAATGGACACACCCAGAGATATTTTTTCAAATGTTTTTAACACGATTTTGAACTGAGTTTTTTTTAATATAGTTAGTATTAGTTTTAATGTAAGTATTTGAAAATATATGCGCACAAGGTCAGCACCTTCTGTGGGTCAAACAATTTATTGGCGCTGTATTGTTGGTGAATAAATTATTATTATTACTATTATTAAACTATTTTAATAAACATTTATCGGTGACAATTTGCTGATGCGAATTAACTACTAGACAACTCAGCAAACAAAAATACAATTAATACGTGAGGCGAACATTTTTATAGATATAGGAAAAAGGAAATAATTGGTAATTTAAAACCAGTCTCGCTTATACAATAGATAGTGGGTTTTTAAGTACAGTTACTGGAAAGTTCCAATACAGGAGTGAAAATAGCTAAGTATAGCGTCAGTAATGACTTATGAATACACACATTTATCTACAGCTACTGCATGAAAAATTACGAACAAAATTGTCAATGAGTTCAGAAATTTGACCTTTTCAGCTCATTTATATTAACTCAGATTGAGCTAGGGGTCGAAGTTTTTCCACTCCATAGGTGATGGAAGTATTGCAATTGTGAGAATTTTTGGTTTTGGTCTAATATGCTTTTTGGGCGTCTACATCACAAAATCTGTCATCTAAAACCGACCAACTTGGACCACCTATAGCATATAGAGGAAATAGCCTACATGTCTCATGTATGGCAAAGTGAAGTAGACAGTAATTAGACAAAATACCCTCTATATGGGCACAAGCCTCCAGTATCCAGACTTGAATCTAGGAAGGACTTCATTATGTTAACAAACCCACTGACAGACTCAATCAGTAAGCAAAGAGGTACTGTGGCAGCCATAACAAGTGCTGTACAAAGATGAGAGAGCATATTAAAATCAGCTCATTGGTATAATAGAATATTGGGGGTTACATTTAAAAAAAAAGAGAAAATCTAGTACTCTGTGGCTTGATAGGCCTACCAGTCCGGCCCTCAGCATTGAGCACCGATTAGCCTCCAAGCTCGATTTTTCTAATGTTATTACTACATTTTCACTCAAAAAGGCACGAAAGTTTTAAGTTCCTGGTATTTTTAAAAAAAAAATACAGTACTTTTCTTTATTCAGTTAATAAAACTGTATTAGAGTTTTGTATATTTTTTAAAGTTGACAACTCTTATAGTTACAAACAATTTTATTAACAGTGTATGTTATGTTATTCAACAAAACGAAGTTCATATTTTACTCATTCATTTGTTTTGTTAATTCTTTTCTGAGTAACTTTATTACAAATAACTATAATGAATTGTGAATAAACTATAATGAAGCAACTTCATTTTTGTAGCAATTATTTTTTGGTTTTTCGCTTAATAGACATTCTATATTCTTTCAAGTGCTGTTTGGATCAAACCCTTTAGCCATATGTTGTACACAGAGACTCTCTTTTCCAATCAGTCTACAGAATTTGATCATAACTGATTGAATGTGTTGATTACAAAATTTAGTCAACCATTATTTTTTGTCGGCTACTCCTAAGAATTGGGTGATTATGAATTTCTCTGAATACGACTTCTATTTGCAATTCGTACTATTCCAAGGCGACAAAATTACAAGATCCCATAACTAATAATTACTTAACGTACGTGAATTCTAGTGTTTCCAATTTTCAGTTACAGTTTCTTATATTTATTTGAGAAAATGAAGGATGAAAAACATAGTTCAGTAAAAATTTAAGACATTTCAATCACTGAAACTTGAAAGCAAGTACAAATGACGTTTTGTGTGGAGAAAGGAAATCAATAGTTTTTCAACATAGTGTTGGCAAGCCATCTCGTTGCCAGTTCGAAGGTCACTGCCTCATCACCTGAGACGGCTATGGTATTGGGGGCCCGTAGCCAGAATCTGGTCCTGGGCCCGACCTTGCGATGTGGCGGCCCTGCATTTTGTGCAAAACAAAATAATGTTTGACTGATTACTTTTTGATATACATTACACAGTACATTCATTTGACCGCGATTTGGATATAAAAATGGTCATAACTTTTGAAATACCCTGTGTAATGTAACAATAACCTATATTGGCAGAACGGAAATCATTAGTGAGATTTGAGTATGGAATAACATATAGGGTGTCTCATTTATCATCACTTCTTAGTTATGGATCTACCTGTATAAATCTAAATACTTTCTGAGCAAAGAGCATATATGCGGCTACAACTTTTATATACAACCTATGCTATCTTCTGCAGTAGTGGAGTTATCCACCGAGCCGGTACTAAAAACTCACCCTGTATATTGTATTTGGATATGTGTTTGTGTGCATTTGCTTAATGAGGAAAACACAAAACACGGTTCATATGGTGACTAAAAGCTGACGTATCGTGCTGAAAGCTTATCTGCTGAAAGCTTATCTGCTGCAGCATGAAATTGTTTGATTAGTTTAGATTACAGGGGGTACTTAATGAGACTCCCTGTTATTCATAATTATTGTGATGATACCGGAATTATTTTGTAGTTTTACTACTATGTTGTGTCCTGTCTGGAATATACAGCGCGACAGCTCATAGCTTTTGTATGACGTTAGGTTCCTCAGTTATAGATCGCAAAATCAAATGCAAATCTGCATAGAAGCAGTATTGCTTTTAGTACAGCTTAGCTGTCTGAATAACCAGCTGATTCACTGACAGCGACAGAGTTAACATCTCTAGAGGGAATGTAAACAACAAAATGCACAGGTCGCTGACCAGCCAACATGTAAGGGAAATTTTGACAGCTTGAGGGCATTACCAGTGGCGTACGATTTTATATTAGAATTGGATGTTCATTGATAGATTCAATTATTACTGTGATGTTACAAACTGATCCAATAAGTTGTACTAGTATTTAGCTATACTTAGAGAGTTAACCTTATTACAACTTGATTGTAGCAGTTGATAATTTATTATTACCATGAAGTGTTTCCCCATATTTTACGCTACTGAAAGCCAAAACAAAACCTATACTAACCTATGATAAGTGGTGTTCACCGATTCGTCCCCATTGCAGCAAACTATGCACCTTTTATTTCGTCCCATCATGCAATTATGACAATATTGTTCTTAAATACCTAATTTAACTCACACTAAAAATAGTCACAAAGTCACTCAATTTTTTTTTGTTATGTTAGTCACTCAAATATACACTAAAACAGCAAAAACCTCAACATACGCAATAACCACAACTACAATGACAGCCACATGACAGCTTTAGGGGACGCCGATTGTAGGTTGCCAGATTTACGACATATTAGAAGTTATTGCAACATTCTGCTATGAAATTTAAATCAGTTACATTGCAAATATATTTTAATGCATAGTTAAATACCCAGTTAAATACTTTGAGGAACATGTGTTCAAACTGCGGAAACTGTCAGATTTTGAAGAAACTGGAAGGTCCTTAAGCGGACGAAGAAGATTGGCAATAGCGCTATAGATGTTGACTGGCCAATATTCAAATTAGGCTCCCTCTAGAGATGTCAGCTCTGTGCTGACAACTCCTTATTTTAGTGATTCTCTTACACAGACTTGCAGAGCAATGCCTAATGTTCCTATACTGATTGGAACATTGTTGCTGCTTTACCTAGACTCAACACTTCAACAGGATTACTTTTCAATGTTCTACTTGACCAATTCTCAACGTCACGTATTCTCATTTTGAACCTAATGTCGATCTTGTGCATATAGACAATTGCTTGCATACTGCACAGGCATTTCTAATATCCTAACATTTGTGATTCTCTCTTCGTGCTACTTATTGGCGCTCTTCTTTGCATAATTCATAATGTCTTCCAGAGTGAGTACACAATTACATAGAATACGAAGGAAGCTTATGGCCAAGAAACTTAATTTACATGAGAAAATCTTGGGGTTGTGGCCAAATTTTGAAAAAAGAGACTGGGTCACATCATAGAGGAGACTCTGGTGCTAACAGCCAAGATTTCTGCAATGCTTATTGCCATCTTCAGGGTTTTAACGTTGAAGTTTGCCAATTTAAAAACAGCAATTGCATTGAGTGCAAACGACTTCTTAATCCAGCTATAATAATCGTCACAATTTTTCCATAAAATTTTAAAAAACTATACTATCATGGCGTCTTCCACTAACAGGTCAGGAAACAAACTACATATAATTGCAAATTACAAACACACTCAATTACATAGAGGTATGTTTAGTCAAGAGGTGACGACCAGAACATCTAATGCCGTAGATGAAGCTACTGCTGAGCCACCGTGTTCATAAACACACATAAAGTATGTTGCTCAACAGCCCCACAGCTTCAACTTGGAATATTTTGATCCATAACTCGTCATGGGTCTCCGCTTCGGTATGTACACAGGTATTGGCCGTAGCACTTACTCACTTACTCACAGTGTTTTCCGAGCATTGCCTACATCTCCTTAGGATTTTTGTGTTAGTCTCGTATAACCTGTTGAATCTCTCAGGTTGCAGATCAGTGGGAGTCGGCATGCTATTGTGAAGTGATGAAAATGATTGGTAAGCCAAACAACCGTACATTAATTCTAGGAAATATTGACAATAGTATTACAATAATATCTCTTAAAGCACTGATCCTTGAAGGTACGGGTGGAAATACTGTACCAGGTATTTAATCGATTATTATCATTATAATAATTTTAAAACTTAATAGTGTTATAAATTCTAAACAATATAAATTATACATTGACATCTGTGACAATTGCTTCAGATATTGTTATAAACTATTATATTATATTCCACTCCTAAAATAAGTAATATTTACGTATATCGTTACATAGAATGTCCGTATCGCACCGTACAATATGTTTGTTGATATCGTCATGTACTCCAACTTTTTGTAGATGCTGTATATTTCAGAATTCTATTTTGATTGAGCAGCAAAATTAGAATCAGATATTCCTTGACCCCTAGCAGTGACATCCATTACAGCGACGCTATCAAATCGATAGGCACCGGAAGGGATTTCTTATCGATCTGTATTTCCGCGTAGATTGCATTATCGAGAAGTAAATAAATTGTGGGCATACGAGAGGACACATAACAAGGTCGAGTTGAGGATAGTGGAAATAGTCTATAATGAAAGACGTTTCTCTCAGAGAGCTTCGATACGTTGTTGATCTTACGTCTATTAACTTTAGACATAGGGCGGGACTATTTGGCTAAGTGACCAAGTGTATTACTAAAAAGGTTTTAACTTCAGGTTTACTTAGAAAATATACTTTTCACCTCTTTGTAGCTGATTCTTGGGCTTTACATTCCTTCATCCCGTATCTATAGCTATATGGGTGAGTTGACCTGTATTATAAAAGCAGTTGTAATTTCATTTTGTTTGGGAGTGTTTGACAAATTCATGGGAATTTTCTTATCTTCATTTTCCTTATTTTTTTACATCGAGAACAAAAACCAAACACTTCGTAGTTCAACCTTAAGTTAAGACAAAGTGATCCAGAAAAACGTAAGCTTGTACTCGAAGTATTTTATTTGTGTTCGTGACTTAATAAGAGTAAGCAAGGTAACGCCTAAGAACAACCTCCAAGAATTTAAAAATATTTATTGTATCTTCCAGGGAGCTCTAGTTATTTAATCATTGTCATTTTTGCAGTAGATGCTCTAGCCTACCCGACCGAATTTATGATTCTCAAGGGTAACGAAGTTAGAGTTGTAAAATGGGCAAACTCAGCAAAATAATACGTCAATATTTCAAGAATCTTGGGTAGTTCTTCTCGAACGTATAATGCACTTCTGCTTCTCAAAGATTTGAAAGAATCTGGACTTGTATAAATAGGTGACAAATTCTCAACTTTAACGTACTGCTATAGAAGTCAACTACAATATTTGGATGATATCTAGCTTGAGCACTCAAACATGACATGGAATGTTGATACGTAATAATAATAATAATAATAAATCGTCTTTATTTCTTCAATCTACAATAGGCGAAGTTTAGCTCAGCTATTCTTACACTTAACCTAATGTAGACTAAACCAGAATTCCGTTACAGTACATTTATGGTAATTAAGTACAACCAAGTGATGTCTAAAATAATATAACTCAAACAAATAATAGAACCAGCAATAGTTGATTCCGATTAAACATCTAAAATTTCAACATTAAATAATTGAAAACGTCTTTCGGAAAACGTCTCCAAGGTAATTTTTTATAACAATCAGGTAAGGAGTTATAAGTTGCAACAGCGCTATGCGTAAAACTTCGGATGAATAAAGCAGTCAGATGCAGTGGCATGGTAAGGGATAGGTTATGTCTGATATCGACATTGTGAATATTGTGTCTAAAAATCAGTTTTTCACGAAGATACGACGGTTGTGATGTGTTGAGTAGCTTTTGAATAAAGATAAGGAGATTGTATTTAAATTTCTCATGCATTTTTAGCCAATTTAACTCTTTAAGTTTCGCTGAAGCATGGTCATATTTCCTCAAATTACAAATGTACCGACAACAAGTATTCTGGATCTTCTGTAACCTATGCGCAGTATTATAATCTAAACATGGAAAATAAACTATGGAACAATACTGGAAAATAGAGAGAACTAGAGTTTCACAGAGTTTTTTCTTCAATTTTTTGTTCAAAATGTGTTTATTGGTATATAACAGCCTAAGACGCATATATGCACGTTGAATCAATGAACTTACATGCTCTCTAAACCTTAATTGATCATCAATAAGCAAACCTAAATTTTTAGAAGCGTTTTGAAACTGCACTGCGCTACCACAAATTTGTAGGTCCAAATTGGATTTAAGCTCAGGTTTCTTATTTTCTGACGAGAACAGGATAGCCGTACACTTATCAGGGTTGAGTTTGAGATTGTGTTCCGAAGAATAATTATAAATTATAGCAAGGTCCCTGTTAATTGCCTGAGATGCATTTTGCACAGTCTCTGGAGGAAAATGATGAGTCACTTGCGTGTCATCTGCGTATGTTTGTACGTCACAGGACGTTGTATTTTTAGCAAGATCTGCTGTGTATAAGATGATACACTAAGATCTAAGGAATAGAAAGCAATACCAATGAATACCACAAGAACAAGAATTAGTAATAAATGGACTAGTTACCTATATTTAGTCGTAGTAAATGCAAAACAAGTTTCCTAGCAATTTTGTTGGCACATATCACGGACGCGGAGGTTTTCCGGCATGCGGATTGCGGGTATTAAGTAGGTATATCGAACCGAATGGAAAGATCGATACTATCGATAGCGAACAGGTCGGGCAGCATCAGCGAGTGGCTGCAAAGACAACTGAACGGCCGGTGAGTGTTTTTAGCGATGGCGGTGACCAAGGAGTACACCAACTGCACGGAACCGGTTTATTTTTAGATCAGCGGTCAATCGTTGTTTGTTTTTGTTTGTGCTTTGGCTATTTGCGGCGATGCAATGATCATTTTCTTCGACGGTCAAGGAAGAATACCCGCGAATGACGACATGAAGAAGACAGGTTTTTCTCGGGACTGATAGGATAAATATAGTCAGTGACGTAGAGGACGCAAGTTTAGTCCTTACAGAGAGTCAGCTAGTGACAACATATTATGGTCTTGTAGAATCGAGACTGAAGTATGGTATATGCTTTTGGGGCTGCTCTCCAGCATTACAAAACGTTTTTATTGCCCAAAAGCGAATTATCAGGTCAATGCCCAGACAGCACAATATATTCTAGGAACGTTCTAAGAATCACCATTTTGGAACATTGTATCATTCCATGAAAAGTCCATGAATATATAGATTATCTGATGAACATTCCAAGAATGTGAAAATGGGAATCCAAAAAATGTGCATAGGTTATTTCCTCAGAATATTCTACGATTATTATTCAGATGTATGGAATATTGTAGGAAGATTCCTGGTATATCTTTGAAGAAACATACATAGGTTATTCCCTCTGAATATTCTACGATGGTTATTAAGATGTATCAAATATTGTAGGAAGATTCTTGGTATATCTTTGAAGAATCTATGTTGAAAGAAACTATAGTTATTATAATACCTTTTATCACTTTATTTCATTTATTTGTAAGTTTTGTTGTCTGCCTAGGTACTTAACGCGAGTAGTAAACATATATAACCTAGTATCCAACTTTCATGCAGTGTTTTGGGCAGCATTGATTTAGGCACACAATAATTATTATAGGGATTGATGAAGAAAATATATATAAAACAGAACACGGAACCTGTAATTAGAATTGCATAAGTTCAATGTACACATTAAAAAAACACATTTCATTGCACGGAATCGTCCACCTGTATTATCCTGCAAAATAAAAAAACCCGTTTTATTTTAAAGCATACGATGTACATTCAAATACAGTTCATTAACTACAATGCTAGATTTTCACCAAAATGTTGTTGCATATATCAAATGTGTTGAATAAGAACCAGAGGCTATCCAGCACGGAATGTGGCTGGTGCATAGGCCACACGATGGGCCCTTTTGCGCCTCTATCCGCGCTAGTTCCTAAGACCTGCCCTTTTGGCAAAGGCAAGTACATTCTTAGGTCCTATCCGTTAATATCAAATGTGTTGCTAGTGGTTATTATATATTAATTAGGGTACCTACGACAAGTAAGACTAAAACATAGAGAGGTCTGAATAAGAGAGTTGCTACCACATGGTGCTACAAAGTCGATAATTTACAGAGACAAAATAGTTACACACACTCACCCTACTCGCTCCTAGATGAAGTTGTAAACTAAATAACAAGTGAAAATCATGTTCCAGAACACAGATAACTATCCAATTATCACAGGAGAAAAATGCACAAGCAGACACCACCGACCACCGCCACCGTGACGAATGAAGCTAACCTCAAAGTTCTCAAGCCTAACCTAACCTGTAACGGTGCCACGCCTACATTAAGAATCGTACCAAAAGGCATATTCATAGACTATTCTTTAGATATTATTAATTTATGAATATTATCAGAATATTTTGATCAACACGTTTATGGAATAATCATGACGTAATATTCCTCGTACATCCTCATGGGAATGAAATCAATAAAAACATCCATAGAACATTCTGTTAATGTTCTGAGTATTCTCAATCTATTTTGGATGAAATAAGAATGTTCCAGGAATATATTGTGCTGTCTGGGTGGCATAAGAAGCCACAACATACAGCTGTAAAAAGCTGTTTAAGAAAGATAATATTTTAACTGTTCCTTCTTTGGTGATTTACGAATTAGCTTTATATGTGTTCAAAAATAAATGCAACTTTATTCTGAATAAAGATGTACATGCCAGGGACACAAGGCAAAGTAATAGTATTCATACTGATTTTGCCAAATATGTTGTTGGTAGTAAATCACCAAATATACTCGGACCCATTATATTCAACAGGTTACCAAAAACAATAACAAAAAACAGGAAATCTGAATCACTTCAAGTATTCACTCAAAAAGTTTTTAGTCGATAAATGTTTTTATTCTCTTCGTGATTTTATTACTGTGTAACTCTTATGTATGTATAGTGTCTGTACATTTTCTCTTTATTTTTTCTCTTTATTTATACAAGTAGGTTAAGCTAGTGACGATACCTATACAAATTGTATTTTGTCTACAGGTAAATAAATTATTATTATTATTATGACGAAGATGGGCTGTAGTACCTATCATCGGCTGGAGAACAATAATTAAATCGTCATAATTAGTGGGGATTAGTAAATAAGGTACAGTTCACCGTACATAAAACGCAACAACACTTACAAAGAAGTGTCACGTTGACTTACCAACTGTGGAAATGGAGGGTCACCCCATAGTCGAGTCACTTTCCGTCAAGCTTTTGGGGATCAACATCAACAACAACATGTTTCGGCATGACCATGTCGTCAGTATTGCTAAAGCGGCATCTCAGAGGCTTGGAGTTTTGTTCCGCTGTAGGAAGCTGTATACACCAGAGCAACTACTGATGCTCTACAGGGCACAGATCCGACCATCGCTAGAGTTTGTGCTCCAAAGCACTCTTTAAAGCTTCTGGCCACTAACCAGAAGAGAGCAATTAGACCAGTCAATATGCTTGCGATTTACGCAATCCTGAATATACTTGAATATGCTGTGAGGGCAGCTTGGGAGTCTGTACCTATATTTTTAGTTTTGTATTTAGTCGCCGTTCTGGATTTCAGAAGTCGCATCCTTTTTCCTTCTCAGTGTTACTTACGAGTAGTATACAGGGTGAGTTTTTAGTACCGGCTCGGTCGATAACTCCACTACTGTAGAAGATAGCGAAAAAAGTTGTATATAAAAGTTGTGGCCACGGTTATGCTCCTTGCTCAGAAAATATTTTGATTTATATAGGGTGATCCATAACTACGTGGTGATGCAAACATGCATTTTTTTAAATGAGGCACCCTATATATTATTCCATACTTAAATTCTACTAATGATTTCCGTTCTTCCGATATAGGGTATTGTTACATTATACAGGGTATTTCAAAAGTTATGACCATTTTTGTATCCAAATCGCTGTCAAATGAACGTACTGTATATCAAAAAGTGATGAATCAAAAATCATTTTTTTTACACGGATGGATAAAAAGTATCATCCAGTCTTGAAATCGGCTTTAAAAAAAAGCCAGCGACGGATATTCGTATACAGGGTGATGCAGAATGCAAAATCTAGATTTTCTATATTTTTTTTAAATGTAACTCCCAATATTTTATTATACCAAAGGATTGTTTTTGTTATGCTCTTTCATTTTTGTACAGCACTTATTATGGCTGCATTCATTAGTTTCTGAGATATTTCGATTTTCCTACAAATTTCAAATATACCTTCTATTTGGTGACTAAAATTGATTTATTTTGAGAAAATACTATCAAATTTTATTTTTGCTCAACGAACAACTAAAATATAAGGCCATAATAGTACTTGATCAAGTCAAAACACGGAATTAACGAGATATTATAGGTCAAGTGTGCTGAGGAAACAATTTTATAGGCGTCACGCGTAATTATCAAGCAGATCTATCAGGTAGGCTATGAAATATTAAACGACACAGTCCAAATAAAACGATTCTCCAATCTTTCAAACGCATTAGTTTTAGAGTGCCTCCGTTCTGGATATTGCTGTTCATAGTTGATATACTCTAGAGGCAAGTAGGCAATCTCTCAAAGATTCTCCTAAATACCCCCAATGGAAAGATTAATTTTTAAAGCTGGTTTTTCACACAGTACAGAATTGTTGAGCAGGTTATGAGAACTGTCAATTTTTCAAAGCCTACCTGATAAATCTGCTTGATAATTATGCATCACGCCTACAAAATTGGTTCTTCAGCATACTTGACTTTATTATCTCGTTAATTTAGGATTTTGACTTCATCAAATAGTACCATGACCTAATTTAGTTGTTCGTAAAATAAAAAATAAATTCGACAGTACTTTGTCAAAATAAATAAATTTCAGTACACAAATAGAAGCTATATTTTAAATTTACCGAAAAATCGAAATATCTCGGAACATGATGAGCACAGAGAACAGAGTCTAAAGATTTGGGGTGGTATTACTGGAAACCGCATGAACTAGTGTTCTCCAAAATTTTCTAAATGGAAAAAAGTTGCTGTAAAGTTTACCACTGGACCTTTTTAAGAATAATGTGGTTACAGTTAGATGGAGCGAAAGCACATTTCAGTATTAGAGGCCAAAACACTCACATCTCACATCATCTTGCTTCAGCACTCAAGGTCGCAGTATGCTATGTCTCAGCTGTGAATTACGCTGTTTTTTGCTAATTATACCTCCAAAAATTGACACAGGTCTTAAAGGGATGATACACGTACGAGCAAGTACGCGTACTTATGGCTCGATGACCTTTTTCGCCTGTGTGTCACCGTAAGTACGCGTACTTTAAAACCGTCGCGCAAACCGCCGGCGATCCAAATGGTTTGAAATCTTGCTCGTAGCTTGTCTCGACTCGTACTGCGCGCAGCGAGCCTCCACTTTGTTTCGGCAGGCCATCGATGCGCAACGCTTGTTGTGTTTGGCGTTTGTTAAAAGTTTTGTTTATTTAGGAAAATTATCAAAATGAGTGATTTCAGCTTCAGGTGTGTCACCGCGTAGTGCCGAGTAAGTTCGCGAACTTAAAAAAACCGCGTACTTTGTACGTGCGTCACCCCTTTTAGAAGTCTCATGTTTCAATGTTCTTTGTGATAAAAACGAATAATAGGTAGTGAAATAGAGATGTGTCCATATCCACTTACTGAAGAATTATTGCTGATCGTAAATATGAGACACTCATTCACCTTTCGTGCCCGTTTTGTCCTTTTTATGATGAAGGTGATTACTTTTCATGATCAATAATTCTCAATTTGCATATATACATAACTAGGATCTTTATTTGCGTATTCTAAGTACCATAGTCTGTTTACCATATGACTGTTTGCAGTTCCATTTCACAAAGACTGAACAATCTTCACACTAACTATATATTACTATTTGCACTGTGTATTCAAAACTTACATAAGCAGGAACTTCTCTGGTACCAAATTCTGTGGATACAATGGAACTTAATCTTGTATATATGTTACGGTTGTAGTGTTTACTTTGATAGTTTATACACTAGCTGGATATTATACAAACTATCCAAATAGCTATGAATATTGGTTGGTTTGTATACTATCCAGCTAGCTTATAAACTATACAAGATATGCCACTAAAGTGTATACCACAAAGATATCACGCATATTAACCAGTGTTTTTGGTCAGTTTACAAGCTATTTACTTGATATCGTGTTTGATTGTTAAATTACAGGCATTTATAGAATGTATGATTTTGCATTGCGAGTTTTCTTGCACATTAAAAACCTTTTTTGAGAAAATCGAAAATAGTTGTCATTCATTAAGGTCTTCACTATATTTTACATGGCAAATACGTATGTATAAATGTGTGTCTCCAGGCCCCCTAATTGTTCATAGACATAATTAAATTTGCTAAGCTAAATAGATAGAGACACATAGCATATTACAAGATCGATGAAAATAATGCGCTTCACTTCAAAATTTAGTTTTGAGATGCATAAAGCTGCATACATCAAAACACATTTTAGGCTCAGTTCTTATTGCCTACATACCGTCAAGCAGATGTGTTTTGCACGGATGTGGTTTATTTTTAACCGCCAAGACGTCAGATCTTCTTTGCCTGTGAGCAAGAATACCGGTTGGTGCATCTCGGAGTGAACCCCTGTGAACCGCGCAGACTTATTTGAATGACCTTGACCAAGAAGATCCGCCTTCCGTTTCTCTTGAACATAACCTTTACAATGCTACAGTGGTAATGAGAAATTAATACAGCATTAGATTTACCAAGAAGATAACAGTATCACATTTGCGTTTATATGCCTCTGAAGAAGTAGATACACAATGATCTAAAGGCATCAAGATTCATCTGAGACCCGAAACCGGTTCGTTAAACCCTGTATAAGAAAATAGATAAACGAATTAAAGAATAATAATAATGGTAGCATTTTTTTTCAATTAAACACGCTTAAACCTTAAAATGTGGTAATCGTTTCTACGAGTGAATTAAAGGTATATTGTTATCTGAACCGAAAATAAATTTCTACCTATTTCACCTGCGACGCTTCGGTCTCAAGTCCTAGACTCTAAAACTGTTGAGCCGACGCACCGGTTAGTACAGCATACTTTGAGCTAATAAGAATGCCGATAATTACTCAGAAAACTGTAATAAATGTGGTTGAATAAACAAATCGCTACATTTATGATCGCTCTCCGATGGAAATTTTGGTATAGGTGCTTTTTGGGAAATTTGCCGGTTTTTTCCAGTTGTGCCTTGAATACATGTAAACACGTGGTAAAGTATGTCTGCTCCTACACGTATGTCGAAAAATCCGCAGCTATTTGCCTTACTTAAGACAGGTGTAAACGTAATAAGATGCATGTATACTTATGCTTATGAAGTAAAAGCGATAGCGATAATTCCAAATAGTACATAATAATTATGCATAAAATAATCAAGCTAAATTGCTGCTAGAATATTCTCTTGTTTATCATAGTAAATATTAAACGTATTACTCATGTTATAAAAAGTGAATGTCATTTTGCCCTGCAGGGATACGTAATACTAGATTGTGACACAAATTAATTATACAACTACAGAAGAATAACTCACTTGCTGATCGCAGCTAGAAATCTGAGTGAATTATTCTCAGATCCGATAAAAGGAATGCTTAGTCAGGATACTCAAGCTGAATCGAAACATACAAAAATTTTACAAATGCCATTACTGGGACAATTTATTAGTAGCCTATATTGAGCGAAGTGTCTATACACTAATTCCTTATCAATAATTTGGAATATTGGAATAATCCAGAATTTTCAATAATACACTCTTCTAATTTACCGATGATGGTACCCTTAGCTGACACTGATTTCAAAGAATGACGGGTAGGGTAGTAACAACTAAGATCCATACCATGCTATCATCACAAAATTTAAACCTGGCCTCACTGATCAAAATGCCAATATTTGTATAGTGGTCATAATTATTGAGGTTGTTTACGGGCCTAATTACTGTTCATCAGCTTGTCAGTGCAAAATATAAATTCCTAATAATGATTCTTTTCAGCACTAGAAGTCAATATAAATACAAGTGTGGTGGGGCTCAATGTGTAATCATTTTTTTAGAAGAAATGTCGCTATACTAAGTAATACAAACTAAGAAACTCAAAAACTGACAGTTTTCACTTTGGCTAGAGAATTTATCATTCCATTCAGTTAAATAGATATTTGGATTTTTTCTGATACTTCCAGAATGCATAGAGTGTGACAGAAACATATTTTTGGTTTTTGTCTCATACCGTCATTGCCAAATGAGACCATACCCATTTGTTAGATCTCGAGGTTTCCATATTCAATGTTGGTCTTTTCCACAAAGCTAAGGCAGTATAACAAATCTTTCTATCTATATTTAAAATTTGTAGAAAAATCGAAATATCTGAGAAACTAATGAATGCAGCCATAACAAGTGTTATACAGAGATGAAAGAGCATATTAAAAGCAATTCTTTGGTATAATAAAATATTGGGGGTTACATTTAAAAAAAGGGAGAAAATCTAGATTTTACATTTTATATCACCCTGTATACGAATATGCGTTACGGGCTCTTTTTATAGCCGATTTCAAAACTAGAGGATATTTATAACCTCTTCGCGTAAAAAAATAATTTTTGTTTAATTACTTTTTGATATACAGTACGTCAATTTGATCGCGATTTGGATATAAAAATGGTCATAACTTTTGAAATACCCTGTATAATGTAATAATACCCTACGTTGGAAGAACGGAAATCATTAGTAGAATTTGAAAATGGAATAATATATAGGGTGTCGCATTTAAAAAAATGCATGTTTGCATCAGCACGTAGTTATGGATCACCCTATATAAATCTTAATATATTTTTAGCAAGGAACATATCCGTGGCTACAACTTTTATATACAACTTTTTTCGCTATCTTCTACAGTAGTTGAGTTCTCGACCGAGCCGGTACTAAAAACTCCCTTTCCGCAATCATGCGATAGAAAAGTTTACATAGTGTTAAGCATTTTCCCACAATGTATTGTTAAATAATCCACAAAACTGTTGTTTGAGAAGTCTGAACGAATCTGCGCAAGTCTGTGTCTTTCGAGTTCTTTTCTTGTTGAGTTCCCATTTGGTTTGTGCCTGTGTATGAACAGTCGACGGCGACGTGTGAAGCATATAATTTATACCTATAGAAGATACCAGATACCTTATATTTTAAGAAATGGAGGGTTTGAGTGCGTTCCTATTTTCCTGGGTAAGTACTAGTTTATTTATTTGTCTCACTGTGATACAGACAGGCAGTCATAGGAGTTTGTAATTAAATGTGGAAGCAACGACTTACGTGTGTTATTTTTACAATGTATTTTGATTCGAAAACACAAAGCTGTATCCGCTAGTACCTATTGAACAGTTATAGATAAAATTCACGGGCGAAACTTTATATGTCGGAGGTTATAATTGTATACGTAGGTAAGTGTAAATGATTACGTAATGGCTACGTTTTAATGCTGTCGTTTGTCTAAAAGTAATGTCAATATGGACGCTGCACCTACATGGCAGAAATAGACATAGGGCTGTTTTCGGTCAGTGAAATCGTTTTTTCTATGAAGGATTATTATTATAGCGCATAAAATTATTTAAACATAATAGGCTCAAAATCGAAAAAGCTACGCATCTTTATTTTGTGCGGCGAAAGCTCCCCGCTGTATAACGCCATAACGTCTTTCAAGTCCAGACAGGGTTACAGGGGCATTTTCATTTGTATGGATGTGAGGTAGTATTTATCTATACAGCAAATAGTAACAGAATAGCAAAATATTGATTTATGCGAATGTTTCTATGTTGGACTGCTTTAGAATTTACTAATTTGAAATTAACTATACGGGTTGGAACTCTGTGGCTTGAATGATATGAAGATACTGTATTATTTATGCTACATTATGATATTTTTATTTTTCAGTGCCATTGAACATCCAAACTATCCAGTCAATGATGATTATTAGGAAGTAAATATCATTGTGGCCACACATACACACCAGTGTGATAATTTTTTGTGTTCTTCTTGTGAACACCTTTTTCCAGTACTAAAAACTCACCCTGTATATGGCTCAGACTGAAGAAAATTAGTGGTAGAAATATTCATCAGCCATATGAGAGCCATAATATCTAATACATTCACAGTTATCATAAAGCACTAACAACTCTGGAAACAATACCCCGTTGTTACCCTGTTAGCGTTTTCTGTTTTATCATCGTAATTCTACCCAAAACTAGTTAGCTCACAATTTTGTGTTCGATTTGTTGCTTTAAATGGAGCTGGGGTAGCGAGAGCTGGCTTATGTACGTTATATTTCCGTTTGAATTACCAACATCCAGCTTTTTTGCAATAAACACGAGCGCACTACAGACGGATGCCTGCAACAATATACCCGACATTTTAAACACAAAAGTGCATCAGACCGCTGAAAAAGTAAATGTGACCAAAAGCTCCTCATTTGCGAATATAAATAGAGCGAACACAAAACGTCGAAAGCAAACAGCGTGTTTTTAAGCGGCATATGGATGTGGTGGTTTTGCAATTTCTCATCTGTCAAATCGATAATTGAAATTAGTCTGCGTATGAAAGCACCCATAATGTTTATTTTTCTCGATGGCTGCTTACTACGCGACAACAAACAACGTGAATGTTGAATTGGCTTTCATCCAATATAAACAAAACACATGATCATAGATCATAGGTCATTACACAAGCGTTTTTTCAACCTTTCAGCTCTCTGAGGGAAGAAAAAGTCTTTCCAAAGCCTCGCACATGTTCGGAAATGGCTGAACAACAGACTTAGCTAGTGTAAAGGCTCGTGTCCACTTGCAAGTAGCTTGCGATAGTTTTTGCAGCAAGTACTTGCTTGTCTGTCTACACTATCTTTTAGTTGTTCGCAAATTTAATCTAGGAAGTTGCTCTCGCAATTTCACTTGGGCTTGATTGTTCCGATTTCGTGTACATTATAATAGATGATAAGATGTCGTACGCAAAATCTGAAGGTGCGGCGGTAGTAGTGGTATACTTAATTTAAAAAAAAGAAAACAAGAGAAAGATAGTAAAAGGCGGAGAAAATGTGTAGGTGAGAAAGTGGATTCAACGTAGAACTGCTAGGGATACACGAAAAGTTGCTTACTGAATTGAGAAATGAAGATCCGATGGAACTTAAACAGTTTTTGCGGATGTGTATGTATGACGGGTTGCCTGCCTACGGAGAGTTGTAACAACGAGAGTCAATAAAGAGTACTGTTGAACCGGACCTAGCCTAATTGATTACTTTCCGACCATTGCTACAATTACTGCTAGAAATACAACATAACATTCTTTTTTCTAAAAATCCACTTTCAACTTACCAGATTATCTTCCGTAATATTCTGTATATTTGAGTCAATTATAAACTTTAATGAGTCAAGGAACTCCCAAGTACTCTTATATATATCATTAGTCCCTTGTCCACTTTTCTTTTTTTGAATTTTTCTCCACTCTTGGTTATTTGGGTTCTCAAATTATGTAGCTTCCTTTGAATTTCTGCTGTTGAAGTATTAAATAAGTCGGCCAATTTTTGTAATGCATTCTATTTTTTTATTCTGTCCTTAAGTTCTGGAGTATGTACATTCCATAATTCAGGATATAATTCTAAATTTTCAATCAAAAGGCACGTGCCTTCTCTCGTCCAGCTGAACTTCTCCATATTTGCTCGATTTACAACACTACTTGCTGCAAGACTTTCGGAACAGGCTGCGGCAAACTCATTTCCTGAGAGTAACCGTCTACACTACAAGCTCTCATCGAGTCGCAAGTGCAAGTAGTTTTGCTGCAATATTTCTCTAATGACGTCGTGCACACGCTACGCAAGTGAGTTGTGAGAGCAACTCTAGCAATTTTATTTGCTAGTGGTCACGAGGCTTAAGACGCTGTATATTGTCTAGCAGTTATTATATCCAAATGTGTTTATGTCTGTATATCTTTACATGTGGACAGTCATAAAGTAGTTTCACAAGCAGACCTTTGAGAAATTGGGAAAATGTTTCTGCTGCTTGTTTATAATAGTAAAAGGGTTGAGGAGACTCATTCTCCTGTTCTTAAAGCTTCCTCAAATTCTTCAGATCTTAAGACTTCATAAGTTGAGGCAATGATTTAACTATTCTATCTTAAGATTACTTTTATGTAGATACTTTAGTAGACAAATGACGTATAAAGATAAGTTTGCTTTATGTCTCTAACGATCTTATCTCTGCTTATGATCGAGGCTTATCATTGGTTTATCATACAATTACTTTTTAAGATGTTTCCAAAGATTTTTATCGAACGGAAAGTTCTCTGCAGAACTAGAAATTTTATGTTGTGTTCCCCAAGGCTCTGTATTTTGACCTTCACCTTTTATTATACATCTGACATCTTAAATAAAATTGAAAAGCGTAAAGTTCAGGCATATTATGTAGATGACATTCAGTTGTATCTCAGTTTAAGTAAAAGACTTTTCAAAGCAACACCTCTCAGTAGTACTTAATTCTGAAGTCAAAATTATGCATTTTGGTAGCAAAAAAGACTTAGTTCCCTCAAAAGGCTCTCTGTCAATTAAAACAGATGGTTCAGTCCTACAAGTTAGTGATGCTGCTAGAGATCTTAGTATAAGTTGTGACCCTGGCTTTATGGACACTCCTTATAACCTGTTGGGGATATTTGGTCTAGAGTATATTTGGCCATAGACAATGGAGTCAGAAGACAGAACTCTTATTAAATGCCAGCATAAAACCTAAAACTAATAGGCTGCTAAAATGTTCCTTGGCAAGTTATGTTGGGTTAATTGAGTTAGCTACTTATTGCTTCCACTAAATGAAAACGCACCGCACTATCGTATACCTACAAAAAGGACTTACCTTGCTTCCTACGAATAACTTTAATGCAAAATTCCAACTTAAGTACGCGTTTAATATGGACGTGGCATAGAACTCTAAATCCTCATACTATTTTTATGCCAGTCTCAAGAAATAAATTTAACAACGAAACACTAAAATTGAAGCTACGTTAAATTGCACTAACGATGCATGCTGAGTTGTTCCTATAATTATTCATGACTTATTTATATCTATATTTCCTATATAATGATAATATAATTATAATCTCTTGTTGTTAGATTTGATGATACTGTCTATTTGTTTTATTCACACACAGATGCATGACAATGGAGCAAAAGCTGCAAAAAGTCGATGTGTGCGGCAATAGCTAGCTCTCCGTTCGCAGCTGAAAGTTAGCAAAACTGTAACAGAATAGCTATAGCTTGCAACAGAACGTTCATAGGTCCGGAACCATTTGCTGGCATTGCGAAAGGCGTTGGCAGGAAGACCATCTCAGATTGGGCAGAAAAGCAAGTACTCCTGCATTGGCGAGATACACCAGGGCTACTATATGATACCACCCTGTCAGGCCCCCCTGAAGAACATAGGATGGAATAGCAGCTACCTCCGCATTCTAGTTGACGGGACATTAGGTAGTTTTCGTTGTTCTTAATTAATCTTACTGCTTCTGTTAACAAATACGTTGTCAGAACCGCTATTTGACAGATAAATCAATAGTTTTCGGAGCAAGACACCACTGTAAGATGCTTCCTAACCTCATTTTGAGCTACAACTTTGACACCATAACGTCAAAATAGCAGATGAGAGTTGTAAAGGTTGTTGTTTGAAAGAAAATCGTAATTCAATAGTGTTCGCTATAGTTTGTCCTAAAATGATGGACGAGTTGATTTTCTTATTTCTCTTAATAAAATTTGGTCGTCTTCCTCGGTAAAACGAACTCTGACTCTTTTTATTATTTTTGTAACACACTCTTTGAGCTTGACGAATTTGGAAGCATTTTTGTAAAACGACGGATCCACTCAAAAGTCAAAACCAGTGTCACTGTTAAAACCAAAACAGGTTATGATCTAATTTTTATTCGCGCTGCGCATGCGTGTCGCTTCGTTAATCGCTATGGCTATCATCCGTACAATACCGGCATTTAGCGGTTACGATATACGTAAACCAAAATGCAAATGTCAAAGTTGTCAAATAGCGTTAAACGGAACATCACTTTGTAAGTAACGAAAACTGCATATTATCATGTGAACAACCGCTTGCGGAAGTTGGGTCTTGAACAAACAACTGACTGTCGCTTCTGCCACGGTTCGATAAACAATCAGCTGTCTTACTCAGCGTCGATACTCCTTTATGATAACATGTTGCAAATATCTGCTGTCGGCGATGCCATTTTGGGTTAGTTTAATTCAAAGTTACAGGGGGGGAGTAGAAAAAAGTGTTATCAGTAAGACAGGGTTGAAAATTAAAGATATAGTGAGATGTAGGCAATCTGATTGTAGCTAGCGTCATAATTTCTATGGCGAACAGAATAAATAATATGCACCTGGAACAATAGCAATGCTTTCTGAGACCTTTATCTCTTTCGATAAAATTTCCTCTGGAACAAGCATGGTTCCAAAGAATGATGTTCGTACTCGTGAGTTGTACGGAAACCTGCAGAATAACCTTAGTTTGGCGGGACATTGTTGGAATGGACATTCGATTGCATATACTATTTGTAAAAATTATTACCTCAAAATGCATACTGCATAGCCTATACCCATGGCACAGTCTGTTTACATCCAGGCCGTATTAACCTTCTCTTTGAGAATCCGCAGTACATTCTACTAGAGTTTGTTATGATAAAACTCAAAAAACAAAAGCTCTCAATAAAGTTTTATTTCTTGATTATTGAAAATCGCTATGGATATTTGGCATTACCTCATTTGTACCAATAAATTAATTCGTACCTTGGGGAACCTAAAAAACTTATATTTTTATTACGGGGCCTTGTCGAAAAGTAGCTTGTAGCACTATAGTCAGCACTATAGTCAGAACGACGTGGCGACTGCAGCGCTAATTTATTATCATTTCGTAACCAAATCATTCCATTAATGGAATAAATGCGGTTGAAAAAACCTAAAAAAAGTTACAAAGATTAAGTTTACTAAAAATTGTTTAAAAAACTCAAAAACACGCTTTTCATGAACATCGATCAAGAAAGTTAAAAATAATAACGAACGAAAAATACTAGTATTATGGTGAAAAAAGCGTGGGAGCTTTATTGCCACATTATTCGCAAATCTAGCGTTTTCAAAATAATACCAGTATTTCTCTTTCATTATTGTTTTAAGCTTTCTTTTTACTCTTAGTTCGATGTCTTTTAAAAACGTATTATTTAGTTTTTTAAACTACAGTTATTAAGATATAGCCACAATCGTAGTTACTTGTAATCATAAAAAATGCGTCTATGGATCAGTGGTCTTCGAACTTATATTACCCATCACCCACTTTGAGATTAAAGTTCGTTCATTGGCTCTCCCAGAAAACTTTTAAGTATCATTACAGGGTGTTAATTAAGTATATTAACAAACTTTAACCACGAATAGTACTCCGAAAAATAAAAAGAAAATGTCATATGAACATGGGTCCGAAATGCTTCCTAAGGGAGCTACGCTCCTTTGCATGGGGCACCCTGAAGACGGTTTTCCCTCGATATTCTCGAAACCATTCATAACAAAATTACGAAATTAGGTACGATGGGTAAACTTTTGATGCTGAATCTGATTCTGAATTCAGAATTTCATAATTTTAATCAGAGGCGTATCATACGGGAGGAGTTAAGGGTAAAAATAACCCCATTTTCTAAATGGTAATTTTTTTGACATTTTGATTTTAGAATATGGTATTTCAGAGATTTCTACGTAAAAATGGTCTCTTGGTACATCTCGATAGGTCTAACCGTTTTTGAAAACGACCTGTGGCAATGATAGTTTCACTACTTTAGCTACTTCAGGGCTCCTTATTTTAGCTGCTTGCAGTATATCTGTTCTGGTATCTATGCTAGATAGGTACTTTCTGGGGTTCCTACGATACCAGCTCGATGGCGCATTACAACTGCAGTGATGCTTTAAGTGCAGCGTCAGCAGATATCCCTGTAGCCTTGGGCTTTAATGTGCAGCATAGCAACATGCAAATTTCTGCCGACCTAACATGGAAGGTCCTATCTGCGATATTCAAGTTCTGAGAAAATCAGCTTTTTGTCTTTTTTTTATTATAAAACTCATGATATTTCAAGAAATTCTATCAATTTCATTTTATATACTTCGTAGGAAAATGGAATCCAGTTGCTCATCATAGTTTTGCTTCTGCCATTATGTTTTTTAATTTTACTTATCAGATTTGGTCCCAAATAAGAATTATATTTTATTACTAAACACTTTAGTTAAATTATAATAAGAAAAACATATTATTCATATAGTCATAGATATGATAGGAACATGTTAAACATTTTCTTCATCAGAAATATCTTCAAAAACCGGCAAGTCTTTCCAAAATTTCAAGCGATTTCCAGGACTGTGATGTGATGTTTGATTTTTCGTTGTACTTCTACCTTTTTTACACTGTTCTACCCTTTCTAAAACAAACTGTTTTAGTTGTTCCTTTGGTAATAGCCAGTATTATTTATTAATGTGCTTTTGCCTAGTGTACGATTTTTTTTTTGGGAGCAGCTGAGTTTGCATTTACACATTTTTTTTTTCACTTCATGAGCTCTTCTGTACCTCTCTATCTTTTGTTTCTTCCTTTCGACTAGTGGTCCTTTGAATTTCTTACTTTTTCTTATTTCTTCAGCTTTTGTATAGAGTTTGCAAAGTGTCTTCTCGAATAGAGACCTCGATTCAGTTAAACTCTTTTTCTTTTGGTTCTATAACATCAGATACATTCTCCTGAAAATTTACTTTACTGTATTTTTCTTCAACATTTGAATAATTTAAAGTATTTAAGTCTACCTGAATAACCCTTGGTGGCGGAGCTAGCATGATATTGGACACGATGTGTATTTTTGTACAAGGTGAAGTAATTTGGCTATATTCATAACTACGATTCGTCTCACTTCCACTTCTATTGCCTAATTCATTGGACAGTCCCAGTACATAATTTGTAACTATATTACGTTTGGCATTATTAATTTGCTTAGATCTTCGAATAACATCTAGTTTTTCCTTGAGTTGGATATTTAAGGCAAGAGATACCATCCGCGCGCATCGGCTACCACTGTTGCATCGGCCCCCTGATGCACTACAAAACAAAAATTATAATGACAGATTGGTTAAAAATAAGGAATTATCACTAAACTTACCCTGGATTCATTTTTCGGGATGTATATCAACTTAAAATGCAAAAAAAACACCGGGGATTTACCGGTAACAGACACGTGTCCTGTCACTTATTTGAGGTTATGTTGCACATAATGTGTATATTTAATCATACTACTAAGCTTAATTGTCCTAACTGATGCCGCTCAGCACAAAATGCTAGCCTAACTTGTCCTAACTGCCCTTTTGAAGGCAGAACGGGCTACTTTTCTTAGTAATTGTTTCATCCGACGATTTAAGTTAGTAAAGATGACTTTTTATTCACTTCGGACTAAACATTTAGGCACAAAATGAAGCAGTTTAGACATAGATAGGGCTCTTAGACTTTGCCAAGGTGTAGATAATTTGCTTACCATTCCAATGAGCCAAAAATGTCAATTTACCAAATTTTGCAGATAGGACCTTTGTTTTTAGTAGTAATATTAGGATGGGATAAAATATAGACTTACGCTTCTAGGTTCCATTCTGTATATCACAGTTTTATAGTAACACTAAATATTTAACTACCGGATTACGCGCTGCACAAAGAGGATAGCTGTTCACTTTTACACTCACACCATTAGAATTTGTATTATTGAAACTTCATGATATTATGCACTATTGATAGAAAACAGATTAGTAACTATCACAATAGTTGATGACAACGGACCAGTCGATTGACGTAAACTGAGGAGGAAATCATCGCGTCCGTCCGCCTGCATTTGAATTGTACCCATTACATTTAAAATTATAAGTTGGCAGATTAACGTGAACCATTAAAAAATCATTTTATTTTTCGCTCCTTCAAATCATAAAATTACACATTGCTTTAGTAATACATATAATTGCTACGATTTGATAAACACTGTCAGCTTCCTGGGACGCTGCATAACGCATAATCATTATGATGAATTTGCGGTTTGGCGTTGCAGCAAAACTGGGGACGTAACAGGAACTGACCAGATCAATCATCAATTCCTGTTTTCCAGTCACATCATCATTACATCAGAATTTGCATGTTGTACTTAAACTTTAATAAAAATTTTGTTAGAACATAGTTTTTAATTTAGGTGTAAATCATTTCCGACATAAATTCAAGCGGCTCTCATTCTCATTCATGTTCCATTTAAGTTGATTTATGGTTGGAATATTTAGTGACTGACCCAAGTTGATATTTATGGAAATACTAGTGGGATATGCAGTCAATCTCAGAAGATGGCCAACTGAGAAGTTTCAAGAAAACTCTTTGAAATTTTTCAACGTTTCGTCAATGTTTATTGACTTCTTCAGGAAAACTTTCATGAGGTTAGCAGAAAGTCACTTTAATCATTAAAGATGTAAATTGTGAAATCTTTATAGGGTGTATTCCCCCTTGTTTGATCGGGGTGAATCCTATATTTTAAATTTAAATTTTAATATGTTGTGTGTTTAAAATTTTTAACAAGACAAGGTCAGTAGATTTAAGATGATATTTCTGTCTTTCCGACGACTAGTGACTTTTTGCTAACCTCACGAAAATTTTCCTGAAGAAGTCAATAAACATTGACGAAACGTTGAAAAATTTCAAAGAGTTTTCTTGAAACTTCTCAGTTGGTCATCTTCTGAGATTGACTGCATATCCCACTAGTATTTCCATAAATTGATTCAGGTATATTTATAAGAGAACCTCAAATGACGTGAGCTTTCACAAAATTGTTTACAACTTTCCACAGAGTTAACATCTCTAGAAGTAATGTAAACAACAAAATGCACAGGTCGCTGACCGGCTAACATGTAACGGAAATTTTGACAGCTTGAGGGCCTTAGCAGTGGCGTACGACTTTATATTAAAGTTGGATGTTCAGTAATAGATTCAATTATTACTGTGATGTTACAAACTGGTACAATTATTATTAGTATTTAGCTATAGCTAGAGAGTTACTCTTATTATAATTCGATTGTAACAGTTTGTTGATAATTTGCTACTACCATGAAGTGTTTCCCCATATTTTACGCTACTGAAAACCAAAACAAAATCTATACTAACCCATGATAAGTGGTGTTTACCGATTCGTCGCTATTGCAGCAAACTATGCACTTTTTATTTCGTCCCATTATGCAATTATGACAATATTGTTCATAAATAATTTAATTCACACCACAAATAGTCAGAAACTCACTCAAATATACACTAAAACAACAAAAATCTCAACATACGCAATAATCACAAGTACAATGACAGCCACATGACAGCTTTAGGGGACGCCTATTGTAGGTTGTCAGATTCACGACATATTAGAAGCTATTGCGACATTCTGCTATGAAATTTACCATTTTTGAGATTTCGTTAAATGAATACAAATTATCTTCATGTAAATCAGTTACATTGCAAGTATATTGGAATGTATAGTTAAATACCCAGTTAAATACTTTGAGGAACATGTGTTCAAACTACGGAAACTGCCAGATTTTGAAGAAACTAAAAGGAAGAAGAGTGGCAATAGCGCTATAGATGTTGGCTGGCGAATATTCAAATTAGGCTCCCTCTAGAGATGTTAACTCTGTGCAACTGCCTTTATTTATTTGACAGCAAGCAGACTAGGCGCTTTCCTTTTACCTGATTTATCTGACAAATCTCACTTGTGATGTCATGACTGATTTTGGTGTACGTTCCTTTTGTCTTCTGAATCTGAGTCTAAAGTGAGATATTTTACCCCCACTCAGATCATTTAGATGTCAAATAAATCAATAAATGAGGTTAGAATTTTTTGTAAGTTTGAATTTTAGCGGGTTTTGTGGTGTATGGATAGTCGATAGTGTGTGGTGAGCTACGAAAAACGTAAAAAAATAGGTTATAGAAAGGGTCGACAGATTATAGAACCATAGTATATTACAAAATTTCAAGGATTGACATTTAACTGCACAAACACGTTCCTTTAACTCATCTGAGCATCTGAGGTTTCCAACTGAGCTGAGCCATCTGATTTTTAAGTGATCTGAGTTAGTGCAGATGTAAAAAAGCACCTTTGTTGAGCATAAAGGTTATTGTTGAGACATATATCTGTGCTAAGTTCGGGTATTCCCTAGTGTTAGAATTTATGTACTCTACTTTTTCTGCTATTTGTCAAACATTTAACATCACTAATTACTCGAAGCAAATTATTACATGCCGATGATCTAAAAATATGTCCCAGTAAACAATCCATCAATGATTGTCTAACCCTTCAACGCAATATTGATGCAGTAGAAACATTGTGTCATAAATATAATTTGCATATTAATCCGAAAAAATCACATGTGGCTATGTTCAGCAGTAAAAAAAGCAATCACTAATTTCGGATACACCGCAAACTCAATATCGCTGAATAGATGTGATAAATCAAATATACGGATATCATTTTGACTGTTTTTGTCTCATATTTCACATATAACCCAATTATATTATCTGTAAATAGAATATGTTGGGGTTTGTAATCGGTACCAGTAGAGGCTTCGCAAATACAGGGAGTAATACAAAAATTATACAGCTTCTATGTTCGTTCGAAACCAAAGAGCTGCAGTGTGGTTTGGTGTCCCATTTATGCCACACACGTTATTCCAGTTGAGGACGTTCACTTAATATGCATAGTTTTCTATCACTTTATACAAGCCGAATTTTAAATACAGTAATGTCCGCCTACAACGGACCCGCTTTTTGCGAACTTTCGTTCATAGCGAACCAAATCTAGAGGTACGAAGCTTCGGTATTACTGAACGTGTGTTATCTTTTTCGCAAACAACGAACCCTTTTATAACGAACTTTCGGATAAAACGAACCTTAAACTTTGATATTGTCGTAAGATCTGTCTTTTATAACTCGCAAGGCACCTGAAACGATATTTCATCGCTGGTGATTCCCCGAATTCTAAACTAATCCATCTTAGATGGAATAAACTTCCTCCATATGGCATGGCAGAGGGTATCAAAACAAACAATTTTTAATTGTTTTCAACACGATGGATTCCTGAAAGTGGAAAATGATTTAGATTCAGACTATGACTTGACATTAGCCGAATGGCTGAAAAAAGTTGGACAGGAAAATGATAATAATATTCTAGACAATCTTCCTTTTTCTGAAAATGAGTTCAATGAATTTGTCCGTATTGATGATAATCTTGAATGTGTTGAATACCTGGACGATGATGCCATTGTCGCCTCTGTGTCTTTTTCAGTTTATATTGATAACGATGAGGCAGAAAATGAAGAATCTTTGAGTACCGAATTGAGAACAAAACAGAATATAGACACAAATTTATGTTTGATGCCACTCTTTAAAGCAGTCTGGACACAAAGCAGGTTTATTTTCACAACCCTTGCATCTCTAGCTAGTTTCTTTGCATTTTCCAGGCTTGAAACATTCTTTGCATCTAAGAAAATAAGATTTTCTTTTATGATCCTCTGGTAGGGACAGTTTCTCTGGAAAATGTCCCACACGTGCTTCGAGTTTTCTATTGATATGAAACAATATATTCTATCTGTATAATAGGTGGACGACGAATATCTATTTAGGATGAAAATATCTGGGTACCTACCTCCTACTACGTACTGGAAACATGAAAACCAAACAAAAACGCACTTGCGGTATGGCAGCTATACACGTGGTCAATGCATCACATTGGAGGTTATGGACGGTTATAGCCGTCGTGCTATTTTACTCATGCACCTTAAAACATGAATAGTTGGGATAGCATTATAGTGGCTTAGAATTTGACAATTGCAGAAATGAAGAGCTTTATGTTATGGCACTAAATTGCTCAACAAAGCAAGTATACCGACATTCTGACGGTAGTCGCCGTTCTGCCGTAACAAACAGATAACTTTTTGACTGATATATCCGTCGTGGCGTATCACGATCACTCCCCGCAGACGGCTATAGCCGCTGTGTCCAACAGCGTGTTATTAGTATCGTGGTTGTGGAGAGTACAGTAAACTGAAGTTATTTTTTGGAATCACAGGAAACGTCTCCATAGTCCATACGTCTCCATGTGCGGTAGTTCACGCTATTTTAGCCGATAACTTATTAGATTTATAAATTCTAGAATGCAGCTAATATAAATTCACGTTATGTAAATGTTATTCAGCATGTTATCATTTGTCGTCTGTCTGCCGAATTTTCGTGAAAGTATAAACCTGTATATTGTTATGCCTCGATTGTGCTATGGTACTATATTATGGTGATCGTCCGTTTTACTGTTTTTTCGCTTTCTGTTAAATATACTGTAGTCATACTGGTCCTAATGAGCAAAAATATATGGTAAAAAGCATAGCTCACTTAGTTTGGCATTAGCTGTTGTAGTACTACTATAAATCAGCACAACTCAATGATAGTGGCAGAGCTTAGTCGAATGAGAAAACGTATACAAAAGTCTATTTACAACAATTCAATCCGTTAAGGACAAAAGAGTACTCGGCACTGAGTTAGGTTTATAATTACGAAATTCTGGTTTTAGCGACCAATCATGCATTCGAGAATAAATGTCAAGATATACGTAATTACAACAGGCCATAGAATTATTAAGAGTGCACTATCGGTTCTAACAGATGACTTGGTTAAGTGTCTATTTTTTATCAGCGTATTAAGCTGGGCATACATATGAGAAACATTGTCATTTATTCGCATTGGTTTACATAATTTTGTTCGAATTCGCCCAAGTGTCGATGTTCGTTTTTGTGGCAATTTGTAACCAATAAATTTTGGTTCAAATGGCCATATTCTAAAATCAAAATGTCAAAAAAATTACCATTTAGAAAATGGGGTTATTTTTACCCTTAACTCCTCCCGTATGATATGCCTCTGACTAAATTATGAAATTCTGAATCCAGAATCAGATTCGGCGTCAAAATTTTACTCATCGTACCTAATTTTGTAATTTTGTTATGAATGGTTTCAACAATATCGAGGGAAAACCGTCTTCAGGGTGCCCCATGCAAAGGAGCGTAGCTCCTTAGGAAGCATTTCCGGACCCATGTTCATATGACATTTTCTTTCTATTTTTCGAAGTACTATTTGTGGTTAAAGTTTGTTAACATACTCAATTAACACCCTGTATATGGCAGAATCGAAAACAGTTCGTCGCACTTCGCTACAATCGAAGTGAAGGGATGTTTCGATAGTCGTTCAGTTCACTGAATAGTGGCCTGTGTTTCGCACATCATTATCAATAAAGCATATGGTGACGAGTTGAAAAAAATAAGAGATTACAGAGACTTGTTTGGACTAGCTATTTATATTTACGTACAACCAGATATGATGGTATGAACTTATTATCTAAAAGGTAGGTTTTCAAAAAACCTCACCACAGTGTCTCGACAACATTTAATTTGACGGTATACAATGCTCAGAAAAGCTATACCACCAGAAGTCAGACTTATTATTATTATTATTCGTTTACGATTTCTAGCTGGTGGGGATCCGTACACAATTTTACAGTACACGTTCCAGACGCATGCAGCTACCAGCTATCTGTGAAGTACTGAAGGACCTTATAGGAGTTTTAGCTAATGTTTTCCTGAATGCATGGAATGCTAGCACATGGTTTTTGACAAATGACAATCCGTAGATGTCAGATGTGTCAGCCTACCAAGCAACGCTGCCATGAATGACTTCGAATGAGCAGCAATGACGGTAATAAGGCGGACGAATGGTGGCGATTGTCAGATTTATTCCCAGCTTAAATGCTCATGTTTTATTATTTCCTAAATAAGTGTACCTTTTTCACCTTTGTTTTCTGTCATTAATATAAAGGTAAGCAAATATAAAATCAGTTATAGTTACATATTGTGATTTAGAAAATGTATTTTGACAATTCTATGAGATGAAACATATTAGCCCCAAAGCTGCTTTGGTCGTACTCATAGCCGATACTTAAGCGTCCCTTAATCCCTGAGGGTCCCTTCAGTCAGGTCTCGAAACCTTAATTGAGGGCCCCTTACGTGAAGCTCCCTTAAGTAATACCACAGCATAGTCAACAACCAGCAGAATATCTCTGAGGATTTCCTTTATAAAAATGGTTCCCACAGAATTTGACTTTGGGATGATTTTACGGATGTGAAGTTTGGATAGAGATGCGGAAATGAAAATATCGATACCGGTATCAACTCGATATTTTTTAGCCAAATGAGCGCGTTTGGTTCGTACAGAGCATTTTGTGCAATTGACTACATCCCTCAATAATTATATAGTTGGCTGGGAATACCTCAAAAAGTATCGATGACCAAAATACTCGATATCAGTGCAAAAGTATAAAAGTATCGTTAGCATCCCTACAAAAAATCATCCAAAAGGGGGGATGCGCCTGTAATTACCGCCAACCTGAGATATGGTGCTGGTTTTTTACTATGCTGTGGTAATACTTAAGTAACGAAATGTCAGCATGACAGATCAACATGCAATTTCGTTGCAGTCTAGGCGACTTCGTTGGTTTATTTTTCATTTCACATCCGGAAAAGTGTTTAGCACAAAGCTCAAAATACCGGCACAAAACAAAAGATATTTAACATAAAACATCAAAATGCGTATAGCCACAGACGTAACAACTTGACTTATGTTTGAAATATGACAACGTCGTTGAGTGAACCCGACGTCTTGTAGATATGTTGTCTAGGAAACAGATACACTTAAGGCCTATGCGGAAACACTGATCTGGATCCGTTATATACCAAACAGCTGTCAAGTAGGGTTTATGATTCCATGAATTTAACGGACATCGAACAACGAAAAAGTTGGTACAACAATAAAAAACAGATGATCAAGTAAAGCAGGTACTGATCTGAATCATCCGATCGCAATCACTTACTGTACAAGAGTGAACTACCCTATTTCTGACCGATCCCAGATCACTTTCGAACGTCAAGATCAGTGATTCAACTGATCGGGTCAACCCGATCATAGTTTCCGTAAAGACCTACAGAAAGCCACACTTGAGGGTCCCTTGTGTAACTCTCAAGTAACCCTATGGACTGTGGTAACCCTCAAGTATCCCTTGAGAGATATTGAAGGCATACTTGAGAAACGACTATGAATACGGACCATAGAGTTTCTATAAATCATAATCAAACTTACAGTGTCCAAAAGTAAAATGCAGCCAGGAACGAATTTGAAATTCCACCCGCGACACTAAAATATATTTAAAGTAACACCAGCCACAATATTGATAAACGCACTACTACGCTAAGTACCATTGTCGTACCGACGGAGGTTGTTAACTGAACGCGCCTGCTTTCAGTACCATGTAATTTGACTTCCCACCATTCACTTACCCATTCTCCACTCGAAGGTGCTCTGATGCCCTGATTTTTGCTTTAGCAAACATATATCAGGAAGATATCTTATTTCATATCGGTCAAAATGGGACTATTATATTTCTCATATCGAATCATTACCTTTGGAAATAGGGTACTTGCAGAAAAAAATATTATGTCGCTTACGCGTTCCTTAGAGCCTAGTAAACATGACAAAATCACTTGTTTGGTTTTTTGGAATCGGCTGTGAGAGATATTCCAAAAATTATTTCAAATGCCGGAAAATGCCGTGCGAACAACCTCTGACGTCAGTGATATCCTATAGTGATGGGATGTAAAGTATTGATATTCGATATCGATAGCCAGTGCTAACATAACATTTTGACATTGATCATTATAACCACAAAACACAGTCACGCACAAAAGTACAAAAGCCAAAAGAATAAAAGTTAGGCTAGATTACTAATTCACTTTGTAGGGATGGGATTGAAATAGGTTCTATCTTTGGATTCATTCATAATGGGATGCGCCGAAATAAAATGATGGCTTCGATTAGTTGCGCATCTCGGTCACAAACAGGATGACCTGTGATACCTATCAGATATAAAAATGTATTGCAACGAAAATGCTAGTGGGTTAATTGCCTGTTTCAAATATGTTTAAGTATCAATAAATTGAGTCGCATTGTTAAAGAATTCAGATCATCTCTAGTTTGCAGTTGAATCTCATTGACATGCGCTGTAGCAGTATCGATTGTCGATATCGGTAAGATACCTGTGACGTCAGCCCTTGTTTTAAGTCACGTGGAAAAATTTGAATATATCCTTATTTTATTTTGCAAATATCTTTTTTTGGCCGTCAGTAAAATCATGTTTTTTGTTTCCTACTGCTTCTTGATATGGTTTTCTTTACGCTATGTATACTCCCGAGACCATTTCATGACCTCTGCATGTACCCTATTGGGCAGATCATATCCAAGGTCTTATTTATGTGCATCACAAGAGACTATTAGGTACTCTAAGAGCCCGGTAAGTTTTTCTACCTTGAAGCGACCCACACTTTTCAAATCACGCAATCGATTTGTCATGAAAAGTCGTTTTCCGGGTCGTTTTCAAAGAGATAACAGTGCCAGTTCCAGTGGGGGTTGCCTCTAGAGGGGTGAAGGGTGAAAACTCTGCTTCGCGACAATTTTTGAAAAACAGTGTCGCTTTTGTAAGCGATATCGAGAAAAGCTTCAAATAATTTATGGAAAGAACAAAATTCTGGATAATGACTTACCACAACAGCGCTAAACACTAAAATTATGCAGGATTTTGTTCTATCAATAAATCATTTGAAGCTTCTTCGATATCGCTTACCAAAACGACACTATTTTTTGAAAATCGTCGCGAATGAGAGTTTGCAACCCTTTCACTCCTCGAGCAGCAACCCCCAGACAACATTGGAACTGGCACCTCTGTCTTTCTGAAAACGTTTTTTCGTGACAAATCGATCTCGTGGTTTCAAAATTATTAAATTCTTTAACGAAATAAAACTAAAGACATGATCCTGGATGTTTTTTTTTTCATATCGCATTTTAGATATTTACTCCCTGTATGGGGCACTTGTGGCAAATCGAATTTTCAAAGGATGCAATTATTACAAAATAAGGTATTAAAGGTATTATATAACTATGACAGACTCACTAGCACAAGCAAACTATATCAAGATCTGAAAACCTTCAAATTGAACAATGTAAATTCATATACAAGCTCCTCAATAACCACCAAAAACTAAATACTAGTATAATATTAGCTAACCAAGTTCATAATTATGAGACTAGCATGATAAACAACATTTACCAAATTAGCACAAGAACTAACACGGGTCTCAACAATCCTGTCCTAAATGCATCTAAAACTTTCAACAACTTACCAGTAGACATAAAGACTACAAATAGTTTCAGCTCCTTTGTAAATAAATTAAAAATCTACTTTACTAATTTACAAATATAGGACAATTGTACCTCACAGTCTTTCTAAGTTTAAATTTTGTTTTCTGGAGGCCAGTGCTTGAGGCTGAAGGGTTATTGTTATATATGGTGTTGTAATACTTACTTTAATAATAAATTCGTTTAAAAAAAAGTGTGGGTCGCTTCAAGGTAGAAAAACACTTACCGGGCCCTTAGTATTAATATGGCCATAGTTCGGCTGCCAGTCAACTATAAGTAATTCTATGAGTACAACTGATATTTGTGGAACTATCAAGTTAGTTCACTGTTGCGAGGTCGAACAATATCTTAGATCGAATCAAATGCTGAATTAAATCAGCTGGAGCACCGTTCACACTTTTTTGGTTGTAAATTTTCTCTAATTATACGTGAGTATTAATATTGAGCCATCGTTATTACGGCTTTACTTTCCACTGTCTGACTAATTTGGGTCCTGGTTCATATCTTTTTTCTTACCTGCAGCTCTCTGGGGATGCAACTGATTTTTCTTAATACCATTGATCAGCATACTCTTTTGGACATTCCTCTGTATTTCAATACCCACTGATTACATTAGCGTGGTCCGAAAGCAAATTGTCTGAGTATTCTAAGCAATATTTAACACGTTGTTAAACATAACGGCTATAGCCGTCTGCGGGGAGTGATCGTGATATGCCACGACGGCTATATCAGTCAAAAAGTTATCTGCTTGTTACGGCAGAACGGCGACGACCGTCAGAATGTCGGTATACTTGCCTTGTTAAGCAATGTTAGTGCCGTAACGTGAAGCTCGTCATTTCTGAAATTGCCAATTTCTAACTCACTATACGCTATCCCAACTATTCACGTTTTAAGGTGCATGGGTAAAACGGCACGACGGTTATAACCGTCCATAGCCTCCAATGTGATGCATTGACCACGTGTATAGCTGCCATATTGCAAGTGAGTTTGTGTTTGATTTTCATGTCTTCAGTACTGATGGAAGGTAGGTAACCAGATATTTTCATCCTAAACAGATATTCGTCGTCCACCTATTATACATATAGAAGGTATTGTTTCATATCAATACAAAATTCGAAGCACGTGTGAGACATTTTCCAGAAAAGCTGCCCCTACCAGAGGATCATAAAATAATATCATATTTTCTTAGACGCAAACAATGTTTCAAGTCTGGAAAATGCAAAGAAACTAGCCATAGGTGCAAGGGTTGTGAAAATAAACCTGCTTTGTGTCCAGACTGCTTTGAAGAGTGGCGTCAAACATAAATTTGTGCCTAAATTCTGTTTTGTTCGGGGATACGTCTATTTGCTAATAAATTTGATTCTTTGTTTTTATACCGTCTATATTCTGAGAGATTCGTTTTTGTTTATAAATTTGATACAATAAAATGTTGTTTTTGTTTTAGCTTTTGTCTCGAAAATTGTCCTTTTCTTCCCACAAGATGTGTTTTACGATTACACTGATCAGACAGCTATAGCCGTGGTTGCCATTCTAGAACATAAAGTCTGCTGTGATATAACACGACGGATATAGCCGTCGTTTTTGTTGTCATCAAAAAGCTCAAAAATGAAAAAAAAGGGTCAAAGTTGAATACCCCTAAAATATTTTCATAACGCAAATCATGTTACAAACGCAAAAAGATAGAAATGTTTCGAGGTGCTATATTACGAAGCCTCCCGGCCAGCAGGGTGTCCAACAACGTGTTGAAAAGAAAGTATTGTATATGACTTAATTTATTGGTACCATACGAAACAGCAGCACATCACAATGTGATACGTTAGCTCAGGTGCCTCGCTCAACTTGTCTTTATGGATCACCAAAAAGGCTGCTTTGAAGGGCCTTCAGATTTGCTGTAGCTTCACTTAATAGTGAATAAATTAATGAATTTGTGATTCTTGGGTTTTTAGGCCGGCGTTGTTTAGCGTTAAAGCTTGACGTTTCGCCACCACGAGTGCATGGCATCTTCAGAAGCTATTTCACTTCGGCGACTTCCAAAATATAATAATAATATAGTATTTTGGAAGTCGCCGAAGTGAAATAGTGAAATAGCTTCTGAAGATGCCATCCACTCGTGGTGGCGAATCGTCAAGCTTTAACGCTAAACGACGCCGGCCCAAAAACCCAAGAACCACAAATTCATTGGACGATGGCCGCGAAAGCCTTACACAGAATAAATTAATATTTACCACATTTTAATTCATGAAATTTTGTATAGTTTCATAGCTCAGTAGGATCCAATTCAAATGATATTCATTGGATTCACCATACATTTTGATGTAACAATTTGGATTTAAAGTTTTTTAGCATCGCGGTGCTGAAAATAGTAATTCAGTTTACAGTGATTCCATGTATTGTTTCATTATGTGCATGAAAATACGTTTATCGTATTTTTTGTTTATACTCTTTTTATCAATTCTGGCTATACTTATTGCTCGGCCTTGGAACAAAGTTCGGAGATATTTTCATCAGGATTATATTGGAAGTAAACAACATTAAAGTATTCGTATATTGAGGTAGTCACTAATTGTTCTGGATACCATACTCGCTAATTATCTAGGTGATTATATGACGAATTTATGTATTAGTTTTATAACTAGAAATTCACAGTGCCGTAAATATTGATGTATCGAAAATATTAAAGGAAAATTACCGTTTATTCACTAATCTGTAGCAACGTTAGCTACAATGGCCCGTATGAATAAAAAGAAAGCAAGTGCTCATGAGTATAACCAAACGCTCCAAGCAAGAGCTTAGAGTAAAAGGTCAGAGTATAAGCATCTACTCGAGTTGATATGAATAATGATTTGCTTATACTCAAGAGCGTTTGCTTCAATAAAACGAGCATTTGCGCCTAGTCATTCCTGCCGAAACTCGCAAAAAATAACGTACACTCGAGTTGCGTCTGCATTAATTTGACCGTGTTTTGATTGTAAGTGTAATTAAAATGTCTTCAGATGACGGAATGAGAAAGAAAAAGGTATCAATCTGCTAGTAGCAATACAATTGCAAGAAAGACCTGGAATCCTCACCAAACTACAAATTCCACATATAAAAAATAAAAAAAAACGAGGCCCTAAAACTTGCTGCCACAGAAATAGAACGAAAAATAGGAAAGCCATTAACAGTTTCGCAACTAATGGAAAAGGTAAATAACATGAAGACGGGACTAAAAAATAAGGTTGACAAGAACAAAACTGGCAATAAATCTGAATCCAGGATTGGCCATATATCGCAAGAAAACCTTCATTTTATGATTTGAAGTGAGAGCGTCTCCTCTTCTTTCAAGATTTTCTCCAAAACGTTGCCATCCAATTTTACATTTTTTTCTTGAAATCTGTAAACAGATTTAAAATCTCACCAATCAGCTTCCCTTCGCACTTTGCATTGCTCCAGTGCACGTAAATTCACGAATTCTGTGATATTGGCCCGAATGAATAAAAATGAGCAAAACCTTCTACTTGCAAAACTTGAAGCATATGCTTTATAGTTTATGAATAAAAATGTAAGTAAAACGTTTTGCTCAAACTTGTATTAGAAGCATGAGCATCTACTCACATTTAAGTATCAGCTCAACTTGTTATGAATAAAAGGTATGGTTTGCTTACTTAGTTGAGGATTTGCTCCAAAATTTTTGCATCTCGTTAGTAGGAGATGCACCTTGCAATAAGCTGGTCATAATATGGCAGAATTCGTGAATTTACGTGCACAGAAGCAATACAAAGTGCGAAGGAAAGCTGATTGACGAGACAATCTCGCCAATCGGAAATCTCTTTACAGATTTCAAGAAGAAAATGTAAATTGGATGGCAACGTTTTGGAGAAAATCTTGAAAGAAGGGGAGACGCTCTCACTTCAAATCATAAAATGAAGGTTTCCTTGCGATATATGGCCAATCCTGGATTCAGATTTATTGCCAGTTTTGTTCTTGTCGACCTTCTTTTTTAGCCTGGTCTTACTGTTGTTTACCTTTTTCATTAGTTGCGAAACGGTTGATGGCTTTCCTATTTTTGTTCTATTTCTGTGGGAGCAGGTTTTAAGGCCTCGTTTTTTTATTTTTTATATGTGGAATTTGTGATTTGGTGAGGATTTCAGGTCCTTGTTGCAACTGCATTGCTACTAGCAGATTGATACCTTTTTCTTTCTCATTCCCCTCCTCTAAAGACATTTTACTTACACCTGCAGTCAAAACACGGACACGGTCAAATTAATGCAGGCGCAACTCGAGTGTACGTTAATTTTTGCGAATGTCGACAGGAATGATTAGGCGCAAATGCTCGTTTTATTGAAGCAAATGCTCTTGAGTATAAGCAAACTATTATTCATATCAACTCGAGTAGATGCTTATACTCCGACCTTTTACTCTAAGCTCTTGCTTGGAGCGTTTGATTATACTCATGAGCATTTGCTTTCTTTTTATTCATACGGGCCAATATGACCAGCTTATTGCAAGGTGCATCTCCTGCAAACGAGATGCAAAAATTTTGAAGCAAATGCTCAACTAAGTAAGCAAACCATACATTTTAGTCATAACAAGTTGAGCTGATACTTAAATGTGAGTAGATGGTCATGCTTCTAATACAAGGTTGAGCAAAACCTTTTACTTCCATTTTTATTCATATACTATGTAGCATATGCTTCAAGTTTTGCAAGTAGAAGGATCTGCTCATTTTTATTCATTCGGGCCATTATCTATTTTGTTTCATTAGTGTCCAGCAAAACAAATCTCCCTGGTGACGCCAAATACCAGGAGAGACAGTATATTTACTCCGAAGTTCGCCAAGATGCTTTGGAGGATTTGCGACTTTACTATAGATTTTTGTAGGACCTTTCTGCTCACTGACCGACCGGTCAATGTTAAGGCGGCTCCTACGGAGAGCATAAACGGTCATTTTCAAGTGAATTAATCCCAATTCCTGACGCTGTAGTTTTCAATATTTTTGCATGAAATTTTTACATGAAGTTCAAAAGGAAATGGCACAGGAGACTATCAAAGCATTTTTTTGAAAAAAACTGATTGAACATGAAATATGATCGCTTGAAATTGCCTATTTTCTTCGTCAACTTTGTAATTTTTTTAAGAAAAGCCCAGAAGCAAAAATGAAAAAGTGCTTCAATATCACTCTGGTCAATTTCCTTCTAAACATCATATGAAAATTTCATGTAAAAATATTGGAAAATGAAGCGTCAGGAATTAGGATAAAAAACATCTGCAAATCGCCTTCCTCTTCGGTTTTACAAATTTCGGGCGACGCGCTAACATGACTGTTTCCATTTCTTTCTAATGTAGCGCGCACCTGTTTATTTATCACGCCCATCGACGGTTCCTTTTCAGCTCCCCGCATCTTCCGGAGAAACTATTCCGGATTGTACGAGCGGCGTTAAGGTTCCCCAGCGTCGCCATACTGAAGTCGTTGAAGTTTGGACGGGATAACGGTGTGACGTAAGTAACACTTTCGAATAGGTTAGAAGAAGTAAACAAGGTTTTTGTTTGTGCCCACAATCTTCGCAGCGACTGGCACCCTGACCGCTGAATCGCTGATAAACCCATATACCCTTTGTACAGATCATAATCGTAGTCACAATGTCGTAACAGACATGTTGTGAACTCGTAAAATGCATTTACTCATTTTACGAGTTTCTCTTGGGATATATTTAAGATATTTAATGCTGTAGTTTCCCATTTGCTTTCTGCATCCTCATGCCGTTGACCAGATGGTATCTACTGGTTCATCCGCCTTTAGGGGCAATTTCTCACCCCAAGGACAAGAAGGTGTCCAGGGCCGGTATTCCCAACTCGCTCCCCTCGCAAGCGAGCGGTCCTTCAAAGGAGCGATATGATTTGCAGCGATATGGCATTTCTAGATTCTCACCTACCGCTCCCCTCGCAAATTTGGAAAGCGAGCATTGAGATACGACAACATCGCGTTTTGATGTGAAATATCCGAACAGAACGTCAAGTTGTCAAAACATAACCAATATGTTCGTTTGTTAAAGTACCGTATACATCACAGGCGATAAAATAATAATTGTACATCGATCGAGGTTGAACTAACTATTCTAAACATGAAGATTAGTATCAACCAAAGAGCAACATTCAGAATAAATCTGATTTAATTAGCGGCGAATTTGGACCCCATTTAACGTGAAAGAGCTGTCGTTTTCTATTTCGATACAAATATTCTTGTTTGAAATTAAATAATGATAATCACAGCGATTATATTCTGGTTATAGTTCATATTATAACTTCGAATCATATATCAGTTCATTAGACTATAAACTTTTAAAAGCTTACAATTTTTTTATAAAATAACTGAAAAATATTAAACCAAAATTTTTGCTATTCGTTGAGGATATAAATCTGTTATTTTTACAGGGTCATCCAGATAAATGCTAATTATGTCCAACACATATCAAAAGGTTTGTTTTGTTAATCTAAATAACCTTTTGAACTAGTTTTCAGCGAGTTTTGTTAGTGTTTTTTGAGTGGAAACTCGGAAAAAAAATCTATACATTTTAAAAAGGTACATTTTAATGTGAAGGTTGCGCTTGACTTTGTCTAATCAATTTCTTCTATAACGGAACCGATTTGCAATATTAACTATTAAATCGTTTTCCAAATTTAGGCGATTTTTAGTTTACTTCATATTTGGGCGATTGATGAAATTGCGTACTCGCACAAGTACAAGGTAGAAAATGGAATGAAATACTTCAAAGCCTCAATTGTTAATTCCGTATACTTATATTCTCTTTTCAGCCAGAATGTATCAAAATTTCCAGATTTGAACTCCCAGCGTAACATCTCATTGGCAGATAATTCCAGCAGATTATAATAACGCAAACGCCTAAAAGTTTTGTACGGTTTAAATGTTTTTAACATACATGAAAAAAAGGGTCGGGAATCAAAAAATATTTTTTAATACTAGGGGGTCATGTTATGGAGAAGGTTGAAAAACACTGTGTTATAGGACCTCTTAAAACAACTCGATGGAGCTCTGAAACATGTTTTTATGATTCTTCTTGGTTTAACAGTCCAATACATACAGGCTCGTCCACTATAAAGCATAATAATTATAAATAAGAGCACACATCTCAACTTAAGGTACCCTAATCGTCGGTGATAACCTATACCAGTGACACGAGCAACAGAAAGCACTCGCTCCATACGAGGGGTCAAGAATACCGGCCCAGATCGAGTAAAACATGATTCGTCGGTCCACCTTATATTTTTTTCAAGTCATGATCGTCGCCCTGTAGCCACCTACAAAATTACTGTCTTCTGTTCTTCGTCTCAGGTTGGATCTCCATACAATTCACGCAGTTTGATATTAAAAAAAAACAAGAATGTAGTTGTTACTGCTGCGTTTTAGAATTCCCAGCAGTTTTATAATTTACAATGCTTTATTTTGACAACCGACACGCCTACAGCGCTTTAGAATAGTAATAGGCTTTTTTTTATGGTCCCGCAAAGGCTGAAAGCCTATGGCGCTGTAGAAGCGCTGCGAGAGGATAAGTGTCGGTTCACGTCAGATTTGAAATGCTGCAGGTTGTAGCTGTCGGGAAAAAAATTCCCCGGCAGCTCATTCCTCAGCGTCGAGGTTCTCCAAAAGAAGGAATACCGGAGGAGACTGGTTCGGGGAGTAGGGACCTCGACCTGGTAAGGATGAGCTCGCAGAGCTCCTCTAGTGGTCTTGCTTCGGACGGCCTTTGGTGTTATCATCTAGGAGAGCTCACTCGAACATCTTCCGGCTTTTGCTTTCGTAGAACGTTTCCTATACGGTCTTAATATCGTAGCGATTAGAATGTATGGGAATGACTCTGAAACCCTGATGAACACACCGTGGGAATTTTTTGAGATATGGCGTGTTAAGAAATCGTCTGTGGTATTTTCGAACTCATTCTGCTGAATTTGCATCACAAAATCCATAAATAAGTGCATGTCGGCATATTCTTGATATTGGAATTGGAAAGACATTTTGAAAATTAGACAGACTTGATTTATTTAGCCTAGTGATGATTCAGAAGTATTAAGTTGGTAAAAACGTCAAACATAAACCAGCCTACTGCCAGATTATTTGCTGTCAGTGATCCTAAGTAACCTGAGAAAGTCGCGAATATCTCGGAAACAGTTCATTGTACAAAGAAAATGCAAGAAAGCTTTTTGCATTGAACAATATTATTGTTATTTGCAGCATCGTCAGTGGCGTGGAAGTTTTTTTCAAGAAGTAGTTATGCCATTATAAAGTATACCCTATATACAGGGTTACTGGTAACTCGGCCACTTTCCTGCAGGAAGTGATTGAGGGACTCAAATGCAATAGATTTAACCCCCCATATGTGATTCCGAAAACCGATAGTTTTCGAGATAATTAACATTTAATGTTTTTCAACGATATGTCCAAATTTCCACACTACATCCCAAACTTAGAAAAAACCCCGCGGTCGATTTTAGTAATCTCCAATTTAGTTTTTTACTGACATATACGCAAATCCAATTTACTATTTAAGTGTGTAAAAATACTAAACAGTTTCAAACTACATACAATTATTTAAAAAATAAAGAACAAAATTTTTACGTTCACCGCGAAAGAAAATTGTCTAGCTCAAAAAGATACACAACCAGTCAAAACAAATTATTTTAAAAACTTCCTTATCTGATGGCCTATTCCAAGGACAAGAATGACAGTGCAACCACAAGTAGCTATTTAACAAAATTTATCAACATAATACAGAATCATGAACAACATGATATTCCAGCATGGTGGTTGTCCAGCACATTACCGTATCACAATTCGGCAGTTGTTGGACAACACATACCCGAACAAATGGATAGGGAGGGGTGAACCCATCCCATGGCCTGCGCGGAGCCCAGATCTGACACCTCTTGATTTTTATGTCTGGGGTCACATGAAGGAATTGGTTTACGAGACTCCAGTTAATACTGCTGACGAACTAAGGCAAACAATTATCAATGGGGCGGAGGAGATGAAACGAACTTTTTCAACACGAGTTACAAAAACCGAAGTGAAGAAGCGGATCCGTACACATTGAGCAAGATCCCTAAAAACCTTGAGTGGATTTCATTTGTTTTACTTGGATAAAATGATCGACCGCATTTGCAAACACTCTAGTATGTAACTGAGTTATCAATAATGACTGTACTGTCATTCGTTCTTTTTGAATAGGTGATTTTTATTCATTGCTGTTTATAATCTTTCTGAAAAGGTTATTAGGTAGGAAAGTTTTATTAGCGATTTGTTCAACCGTTTGTATAATTTTTTTGAGCTAGATAATTTTCTTTCACGGTGAATGTAAACATTTTGTTGATTATTTTTTAAATATTTGTATTTAGTTTGGAACTGTTTAGTACTTTGAAACATTTTAGTACTAAGTTAGCTTTGTGTATGTGTTAGTTAAATACTAAAATAAAAATTATCAGAATCAACAACAGGTTTTTTTCTTAGTTTAGAATCTAGTGTGGAAATTTGGACATTTGGTTGAAAAACATTAGATGTTAATTATCTCGAAAACTATCGGTTCTCGGAACTACATATGGGGGGTTAAATCTATTACATTTGAGTCCCTCTATCACCTCTTGCAGGAAAGTGGTCGACTTACCAGTAACCCTGTATTAATTTGTAGTTCCAATGGACCGCGATTTTGGTTGGGTAAGGAAAAGACACAATTTTTGCGCATGTAGTTGGAAATTCTTGTGAACCTTGTGTCAATCTGCTTGACATTCATACATCCCTCTATATTCTTGCTTCCCTCGCCGTCATTATAGGCTCATAATATTATATGACGCAAACCAACCTTGCTTTTCAAGAGATATATTTTTCACGGGATAAAAGTGTACTGAATTGATTTGTTATTTTTAGTTTCACGGAAATTCTCATTAGAGGTACTGATAGGTACGAATTATTTGGTTATATAACAACCACCATAATCCGGTCTCGATTATGCCACCTGTCCTAATGAAAATAATTCACATATTTTTCTGTTACGTATACACATAGCCAATTAATGCATGATAAGTCCTTGTCTCCTATATTTTTTGATAGTGTTATGGAGCATGAATTCAATACCAATATTTCTTGCAACAGCTTAACCTCAAACTGTTGCAAAAGTTACAGAATTTTCTTTAAGGAGGTAAACAGAACTATTAATTCAATGTCATTGTCGTTAGAAGAATCTAGTATACTATTATATATATCATAAACGTACTTGTCTAAACAACCTCGAAAATCTTCGATCTGCAGTCAAAGTACATTACTTCCGAAGCAGATTTTATCGATCCCCGTTGACTGCAAAATTGAAAAGAACAAGAACTCAAATTTAGTACAGGAATAGGGGTAAATTGGGGTAAAGAAAAAGGAAAAAGATGTGGCTAGTAACACATTTCATCTACTGCCATTAGATTAATCAGCCATTACCAAACAAATATCTAACTTAAGATTTGCTGACAATACATCCATTATTGCTGCTCCTCAGGAAGAACTAGTAGCTCTATTGAACGTTTTAGAACAACACAGTGCAGCATATGGTCTTGGTGTTAACTACAACAAGACCAAGGTTATTATCGTAGATAGAGAGCATGACAATCATCGAGAAATACAATCAATAGGCCGTTGTGAGGCAGTTCAAAGTTTTGTGAACCTCGGTTCTTTGATCGACAATTCAGGAGCTGCGTGAATGAGATTCGACGGCACATTCAACAGGCACGGGTGGCCATGACAAAGCTTACTAAAATATGGCGTGACCATAACATCACTAAAGCTACCAATATGTCACTGGTTCAGTCTCTTGTGTTCTCCATATTTTTGTATGCCTCGGAAACTTGGACTGTTAAAAAGGCAGATCGAGCTCCCATAGATGCTTTTGAAATGTGTACGTGGAGGAGAATGCTGAGAATTCCTTATGCCGCCCATCGAACTAATGTTTCCATACTGGATGAGCTCGGTAATCCAAAGAGACTATCCTCCATTGTGTCGATGAGAATGCTTACATTCTTCGGACATATTCACAGAAGCAATAATATGGAGATACTGGTAGTTCAGGGTGACGCCCCGAGTGGGCGGCGCCGTGGCCGTTCCCCTACACGCTGGGTGGATACGACGAAACAGTTGCTAGATATGAGTATCAAGAGCGCCACTGAACTGACAGTAAATCGCGAACGATGGCGAGCTACAGTTCTCAAAACTATTGATAATATTCGTGTCGGCAATACTCTGGCTCCGACTTAATGCATTTTACGAGTTCACGACATCTGCCTGTTAAGACATTGTGACTATGATGATGACCAAACTGCTTCCGAACAGGTTATACTACCCATAAATTAACAGCATGAATTATTTTTCATAGCTTCCGGTCCAGCCTCTTCAGCACTTTTATTAGCATGATTGCAGAAAATAAAAAATTATTTAGTGAATGCTAAACTATAAAACATAATTTACTTGTCAAAAAAATAAATGAAATAAATACAACTAGAACAAGAACTAATAAAACATTTCATCGACTATTCCAATAGATGTTCAGAATGCTTCTGTGAGATGTGTCATTAATTTTGATATTTGACGAAGATGACCACTGTCTTATACTATGAAATATGAAGTTCTATTCTAGTAGATATTAGACTACCAGCAACATTAGCAACATGGTTCAGTTTTTTATTGACCTTAGGTATCTTACTGTTTAGAGTGGATGCCTTGTAAGGGATCTTTATTATCTTGTCGAGTTACTCTGACTTGTTTGCATAAATCTGCTAGTTGTGTTCTTCCACCTGAGTAGACTTTTGTTTATTTTTCATGGCCTGCTAAGTTGCTTACACGTAGAAAAATTTGTGACAGGGCACTCGCTATGAGTAAGCATTCACAGAGCAGTCTATGAGTGGCTACCACGTCCATGTGCGCAGACATCTCTGTGAAAAGCGTTTGGCATCATGAGTGAAGTAAAGAAGCAAGACACGTTGAAATGGGGCAATAACGATGAAATACGAGTTTTAGTTGTGTACAGGAGATACGAACGGCTGTGAGATACAAACAGTAAGAATTGCATGTGCAGAAATGCGCGTGAAGATCGATTTTTGAAACTTTACAACGAAGGTTTGGGTTTTGAGATGCCCAGTCATTAGCATTTAAGAAGGAAAATAAAAAATCCACAAGATGCATATAGAACTGAAGTGAGTAAAATCAGAAAGTAATAGACGTTGTCTAGAAGACATTCCGGCAACTTTTTTATGATCGAACGGTCTAACTCGCGTGACGCGCGAGAACTGAACTCGTTGCATGTGACAGACAAGCAGCGAATGACAGCGATTTTTTCCTCGCAACGAGTTTATCGCTGCGAGTAAACTCGCTTCATGTGACCCATGCTTAAGGGGCCTGGATACACACATTTATACATACGTATTTGCCATGTAAAACACGGACTCACAATTTCTCGCATAACTCGCCCTATTTTCAAACTACATATATGATATTTCAGAAGGCGATAGTTAAGACCTTAATGAATGACAACTATCTTCGATTTTCTCAAAAAAGTTTTTTAATGTGCAAAAAAACTCGCAATGCAAAATCATACATTCTATAAATGCCTGTAATTTGACAACCAAACACGATATCAAAAAAAGTCTAAATAGTTGCACCAGCGCAAGCTTTCTTATTCAATTCGCTCTTTGAGTCATTACTGTAAGTTTAGAGGTAACGTCAGGAGCTTGGAAATGCGAAATTCATTTTTAAGGTGACCCTTGGACCTTAGCTTTGGACCTTTTGACCTTACCTTTGGATTTTTGGATTTATCGCCCCCCATAATAGACACACACATTGGAGAAAGGGAACAGGCGGTCACGCCTCCTCGCTAACACGGAAATACCTCTTTTCTTGGTTCTCAATTTCGCGCGCTATACCCTAGACCCTTAAGTCAAGAAAGGAGAACTGCATGCAAGAAGCAAGCTGTTCTCGAGAGACAAATTAATCGCCACGTGTCATGAGGATTTTTCAGGCGGTGAGCAAAACAACATTATTAATCGTATAGAAGATTAGCGGTATTATAACCGAGGAAAATCGATACCGATTGATAAATTACTGAGATTTAATATAAATTAATTGTTTGGTTAGGGTTGGCAGGTTGCCACGGTAAGAAACGGCTGGGATAAAAACTGAAAAATCCTCCCATATGGCCTTGATGTTCACCGAAATCAATTCGCAATAAATCTTGAGGCCAGTATCGTTGAGCCGTCTTATTTCGCAGCCAAGGAAAATAGGGAGCAGACGTCGAAGCGGACCTTTTACATGAAAAGTGTAGAATGACGTATGAATGTGTATGTACATAGGTAGAACGTAGAATGTAATAATAATAGAATAGAATAGAATAATTAAAATTACAATAAAATTCCGGCGTAACACCCTGTACCATAAAATTTGTTTTACGAGGGTGATACGGAAAGGACTCTGATACACTCGAATAGTCAGGAAATGAAGAGACCACTTAGTTGGTGACAAGATGACAGGAAAGATCTGCTGGACGAGAGGTGCCGGTAACAGTCGCAGACGGGCCTGTATTTTGAAAAAGCTCATGAGTAACTCTTACATTCAACCGGTACGTTACATGCACTATAATACTGTTAGGTATGTCTGCCGCTGCAATACTGATATTATCTCCTAATCAATGCTGTTGGGCCAGGATGCTTTCGAACTACATCAGAGGCTCCGAACATAGCTTGGGGATGATCTCAGTATATTTTGAAAGATATCAGGCGCAATCCCTTAGTACCGCCCGCGTGGTACTCGTCAGTTATCTGTGCACACCAGAGGAAGACCTCCACCCAAAGGTGCCACATGAACGGCAAAAGCGCTATCATGGCTTCATATCTGTCTAGCACCCGCCAACATCCGCTTTACGGTAACACCTACGAATGCCGACTCGCAACCCCTGCTATTCGATAGATCTATCTAGGTACGTACCTCAACAAAAGAGTGAAGACTTTGACGTGGCGACACGTGTCTTAAAAGTGACAGAGGTAGATTGTACAATCTACCTCCCATATCAAGGAGAAGGGTAGCTTCCTACCACATGGGAGTCAGTCCGCATGGTTGACGCAGATTACTAACTACATTCTATCCACATGGGTGATGCAGATTCTTAGCTACATTCTGTCCGCATGGATGATGCAGGTTTTCACCTACATTCTGTCCGCATGGATGATGCAGGTTTTCACCTACATGCTGTTCGCATGGGTGATGCAGGTTTTCACCTGTTCGCATGGGCGATGCAGGTTACCATCTACATACTGTCCGCATGGATCGTCGAATACAAAAAATGTGTCCCAGGCCGTGTTTGGAGCGGAAGCAATAGTAGTACCTTTACCTCTCAGGATCCCGCTATCCTCCAACGGTGTCCACCAACACAGAAGGAGGGGCGTTCTCCCGCCTTCAGAGTGCAATAGGTTCGATGGACGACCCGGTCTCCCCATCGAACCCCCCCGAGGGTCCTCGAATCAAGTGCTATATAAGTGGGCTGGTGTAAGGATAGGTACGCTAATGCTATTAATTACTGCGAGCAGGTGTTACCCCTACCGTGCTCCCCAATAATCCCATGGTCCGTACCTTACTGTGGAATACAGCACCCCAGGTCTAGTTAGAGGCGTCCCACCTGCAGATATTATTAGTTGGCTACCCTTTATCTTTATCTGAAAATAACTGTCAGATTCCAAGCTAGTTAATAGCTTTACCAATGCGGCTTATATCAATATTTATTATAATTAGCTTATGAAACTCAATAACACAATTGTAATGGTTAAAAGACATGCACATATAACGAACTATGGCGAATGAATAGATACTCGTGTGAAAACTCACCAATTGCAACCACAAGCAGTACTCACTGAACCACGCGTCACGAGAATTAGACCGACACTGTGTTTACTTTTTTTTTCATATTTTTCTCACAGGCCACAGACAAAGGGCTCTTAAATCAAGCCCTTCCACAAACTCTCGGTCCTATCTTTTATTAAGTGCCATAACAATAAACATATGGCCAAACTCTCGTAAACATAGGGGGGTACTTACAGGGTGAGTGTTATGCAAAATCATGGTTAAAATAAAGTATGCTTACAAAAGTGACGTTTACGAACATCGCTGTCTACTTCTCTTGGGAATTTCTTGCTCCGATGCATATACAGTTTGTGAATTATTACAGGAACAAAACTACATATTCCGTTTTAGCAATTCATCCACGCGGTACCGAAAATACAAGAAATTGGGAAGTTGAGAGCTCCTTGATGGTAGCATAGCTCTCTTTAAATCTACCCAACCCTTGCATCACTTTGTAATCGATTAAACGTTGAATACTTATTCTACACTTTTTACTTTCCACAGCGATAGGTGAGAGAGTATTGTGATCACGAATATTTTCGATTCCAAGATATCAACATAACGAAAATCTATGTCACTCATTTCCTTGCTCACTTCCGTCGGTCTCGTGTCTGTCGGTTTGTTGTCTGTCTACTGGCGTTCTTCTAAAATCGTAATCTCGGTAACCGCTGTATGAGGTACGATGAAATTTGGGCCGAGATGTTCTGATGGATCGTAGTAGGTAATGCCGCTATAATTTTGAAAATCGGTACATAGGCGGCGGAGTAATAAGCAGAAAAACAAAAAATTTCAAATAAACCCCAAACCCTGTTTTTAGGCATTCTAGGGAATCCTCGTAGGCTGCCCATTGTCCTGTGAAACAAAGACCCAGCAGCATAATACACCTTTTTAGGTCGATCCGAATATTGCCTTGCCTATCTCTATTACGAAACCAAGAGTCTTAGAATATTCTGCTGTAGAAATTCATACGAGTATTAATTGGTTTAGATCCTTCTCTATCGTGAAATGGTAATTATTGAATTTTATTGATTTCAGTAAGATTTGGACAAAGTATTATTACCCTAGCCATGGCTCCTGCAGGACGGAAAACGCGTATGGTTCTTAGAAAACGTGTCAGTGGCGGCGCAGCAATAATAAAAAAGTAGGAAAGAATTTACTTGGGCGCTGTCACTGTGGAACCGGAAGCGATATTTTCAAAGCCGAATTTTTCCCGGACTAGTATTTTCATGCTGATTCCGAATCTGTATTTAGTTTATCTCTAGCATCTGTATTTTTGGCTATCTTTTGTATACGGGTAGACGGACGGACTGACGGACAGGCGGAGGCTCTGCATAAGCTTTCTTCAGTGAGTGCTAAAAAATTAAAAAAGTTAAAATCAACACAAACCATATTTTTATGCGACATAGGGGTTCATGGTCGTTTTCCACATTTTTTAGAGGGCATAAGATTGGGGCAATTTTGGTCTGGGGGATTATAAAACTGAAAAATTTGTTGTGCCCCTTAATGGGCCTATACCGTGATCTCAAATTGATCAATTTATTTACTGCGGTATTATTTTTGATGATACATAGAACCGTTTACTGTAAAAAGTCAGCAGAAAACTTGATCCAAATGAGAATAACACTAGAAAGAAAATTGTGCTGTAATTTGAAATGCCGATGATGACGTCACCTGTAGGGAACCAATGAGAAGCGTCCTTTCTGTAGGGAACCAATGAGAAGCGCCCTTTCGTGGTCTGATGACTACGAGTGGATGTTATTGTTTTGTACCAGTGAGCTCTCATTGGTTCCCTACAGGTGACGTCACGACCTGGTCGGGAAGTGTATGGATTCAAAAAATTCAATATTTAGAGCAATTTTTTTCGGTTATAAATACGATAGAAAAATTTTGTAAAATTATTTATGGCATCTACGTGGTGTCAGGGTTCGTTTAAGCCAATAAACCAAAAATATAGGCCCATTGCGACCGACATACTAATTCTACTTTACAGCTTTATCCAACTAATGCCCTACATAGGACAAAGTATAATTTTTTAATTGCATTTTGTAGGAAACTATGTAATATGCGTAGCTTATGACTAAACTGATAGCAATGAAATTCCTAAATCGATCCGTGGGTCCGTAGAGATCGACAAAGTGGTTTTTGAAAATTGTCTGAAACTGCAATACAATATAAAAGCCGTTCAAACTATACTTTTGAGTACTGAGTTCACCAGCAAAAATCTAAGATATTTATTTGACCTTCTAGTCTCGTGTCCTAGATGATTTGAGGTCATTATTCACAAATCCGGCTGCTGTTTTGAGTTTCAAGCTTATTTAACGAAAATAGAAAATTTCGGATTCCCGGATCCTGAAGTTGAACCGCAAAAAATCTAAAACCTTTATTTGATCTTCTATTAGTATGAAATCTGGTGTGCTGGATTATCTGAGGACATTATTTACCAATCCGGCTGCTGTTTTGAGTTTCAAGCCCGCTTAACGAAAATGGCAAAGTTTCGGTGTCCCAGATCCCGAGGTTCACCCGCAAAAAATCTAAAATCTTCATTTGATCCTCTATGATGACAAAATCTCGTGATGTAGATGACTTTAGGGCATTATTTACAAATCCGGCTGCTGTTTTGAGTTTCAAGCTCGTTTAACGAAAATGGAAAGCTTCGGATTCCTGGATCCTGAGGTTCACCCGCAAAAAATCTAAAATCTTTATTTGATCTCCTATGAGTACGAAATCTCGTGTCCTAGAAGATTTGACGTCATTATTCACAAATCCGGCTGCTGTTTTGAGTTCCAAGCTTGTTTAACGAAAATGGAAGATTTCGGATTGCCGGATCATGAAGTTCACCCGCAAAAAATCTAAAACCTTTATTTGATCTTCTATTAGTATGAAATCTGGTGTCCTAGATTATTTGAGGACATTATTTACCAATCCGGCTGCTGTTTTGAGTTTCAAGCTCGTTTAACGAAAATGGCAAAATTTCGGACTCCCGGGTCCTGAGGTTCACCGGCAAAAAATCGAAAATCTTTATTTGATCTTCTATGATGACAAAACCTCGTCTTGTAGATGATTTTAGGACATTATTACAAATCCGGCTGCTGCTTTGAGTTTCAAGCTCGTTTAACGAAGATGGAAAATTTCGGATTCCTGGATCCTGAGGTTCACCCGCAAAAAATCTAAAATCTTTATTTGATCTTCTATGAGTAGGAAATCTCGTGCCCTAGACGATTTGACGTCATTATTCACAAATCCGGCTGCTGTTTTGAGTTTCAATCTCGTTTAACGAAAATGGAAAATTTCGGACTCCCGGATCCTGAGGTTCACCCGCAAAAATCTAAAATCTTTATTTGATCTTCTATGGGTATGAAATCTCGTGTCCTAGACGACTTGCGGACATTATTTACAAATCCGGCTGCTGTTTTGAGTTTCAATCTCGTTTAGCGACAATGGAAAATTTCGGACTCCCGGATCCTGAGTTTCACCCGCAAAAAACCTAAAATCTTCATTTGATCGTCACTGAGGACAAAATCTCGTGTTCTAGATGACTTGAGGACATTATTCACCAATCCGGCTGCTGCTTTGAGTTTCAAGGTCGTTTAACGAAAATGGAAAATTTCGAGCTCCCGGATCCTGAGGTTCGCCCGCAAAAAATCTAAAATCTTCATTTTATCGTCAATGAGGACAAAACCTCGTATTCTAGATGACCTGAGGACATTATTCACCAATCCGGCTGCTGTTTTGAGTTTCAAGGTCGTTTAACGAAAATGGAAAATTTCGTACTCCCGGATCCTCAGGTTCAGCCGCAAAAAATCTAAAATCTTTATTTGATCTTCTATGAGTATGAAATCTCGTGTCCTAGACGATTTGAGGACATTATTTACAAATCCGGCTGCTGTTTTGAGTTTCAAGCTCGTTTAACGAAAATGGAAAATTTCGGGGTCCCGGATCCTGAGGTTCACCAGCAAAAAACATAAAATCTCTATTTGGTCTTCTATGAGAACGAAACTTCGTGTTCTAGATGATTTGAGGACATTATTTATTACAAATCCGGCTGCTGTTTTGAGTTTCAAGCTCGTTTAACGAAAATGGAAAATTTCGGGGTCCCGGATCCTGAAGTTCACCCGCAAAAAACATAAAATCTCTTTTTGATGTTATATGAAGACGAAACCTTGTCTTCTGGATGACTTGAGGACATTATTCACAGATCCGGTTGCTGTTTTGAGTTTCAAGCTCGTTTAACGAAAATGGAAAATTTCGGGCTCCGCGATCCTGAGGTTCACCCGCAAAAAATCTAAAATCTTTATTTGATCTTCCATGAGTATGAAATCTCGTGTCCTAGACGATTTGAGGACATTATTTACAAATCCGGCTGCTGTTTTGAGTTTCAATCTCGTTTAACGAAAATGGAAAATTTCGGACTCCGCGATCCTGAGGTTCACCCGCAAAAAATCTAAAATCTTTATTTGGTCTTCTATGAGTATGAAATCTCGTGTCCTAGACGATTTGAGGACATTATTTACAAATCCGGCTGCTGTTTTGAGTTTCAATCTCGTTTAACGAAAATGGAAAATTTCGGACCCCCGGATCCTGAGGTTCACCCGCAAAAAATCTAAAGTCTTCATTTGATCGTCAGTGAGGACAAAACCTCGTGTTCTAGATGACATGAGGACATTATTCACCAATCCGGCTGCTGTTTTGAGTTTCAATGTCGTTTAACGAAAATGGAAAATTTGGGACTCCGCAATCATGAGGTTCACCCGCAAAAAATCTAAAATCTTTATTTGATCTTCTATGAGAACGAAACCTCGTGTTCTAGATGATTTGGGGACATTATTTATTACAAATCCGGCTGCTGTTTTGGGTTTCAAGCTCATTTAACGAAAATGGAAAATTTCGGGCTCCCGTATCCTGAGGTTCACCCGCAAAAGATCTAAAATCTTTATTTGATCTTCTATGAGAACGAAACCTCGTCTTCTAGATGATTTGAGAACATTATTTATTACAAATCCGGCTGCTGTTTTGAGTTTCAAGCTCATTTAACAAAAATGGAAAATTTCGGACTCCCCGATCCTGAGGTTCACCGGCAAAAAATCTGAAATCTTCATTTGATCTTTTATACGACAATATAGAACGGTCTAAAACAACACTCGTATGATACATCACAAATTCTAAGTCCCGTCGTTTCTATAATAAGCATGCAACGTTCGGATGGACCTAAACAAGTGTATAATGCCGCTAGGTTTTTCATTCACATATCAATGGACAGCCCATTACAAATACAACAAATGTTTTAGTATTACAGCCCCCCACCCCCAACAACCCCAAATTCACCCTCACCCAAGGAAAACTAGAAAATGATCAGGAACCCCTAAAACGCCTAAAAACGAAGTTTGAGGCATATTTGAAATTTTTCGTTTTTTACTCCGCCCCCCGTATAACGATTTTCAAAATTATATGAACATTACCTACTACGACCCCACAGCATAACGCTGCCCAAATTTCATCACCATACATGCAGCGATTACTGAGAATACGAGGGTAGATAGACAGACAGACCGACAGACAGACAGACCGACGGAAATGAGTGACGTGGATTTTCGTTATGTATATGTTACGGTTAAAGTGTTTACTTTGATAGTTTATATACTAGCTGGATAGTATACATATTATCCAAATGTCTCGTTATTTTGATGGAAACTCATATTTCAACTAAAATAGCTATGAATATTGGTTGGTTTGTATACTAGCCAGCTAGTTTATAAACTATACAAGGTATGCCGCTGAAGTATATACCACAAAGATGTCACACATATTAGCCAGTGTTTCTGGTTAGTTTGCAAACTATCCATATCATTTGGATAAGGTATGCACCTAATATCTCTAGTAATACATAATAACCAACTCGTTGGTTATTATGTAAACTAACCAATCCTCTTTGGTTAGTATGTAAACTAACTAATTTCCTTTGGTCAGTTTAACAGAAAAGTGAGGTTATGTTTATGGCAAGTGCAAGTGTGACATGTCGGTATTGTTTACTGTCGTGCCTTTGTAAAATTTGTTTAAGAACAGGTATCTAGTTACCAAAAATAGATCAATTTGAAAAGTCACTATTAGAATGTTAGGAGAAAAAGTATCAAAATTCAAAATTAATGTACGACAGTGATTATAATGTACTTGTGCAACATATAAAGAGAATACACGAACAAGGACCTAACACTAGTAACAAGATTGATTATCGTGAAATGAATATTTACAGAGAATCGAATCATCTTATGTAATCTGATATAAAAGGTCTGGAAAGATTATTTTACGTTTGAGTGAACCCTATAATGTCAATAAAGCTACCCAGGGTCTAGAGATTTGTTTTATATGAATATTTTGTTACACTTGTTTTACTTATTTTTAGGTAATTATAGCAATTGTATGTTGTATCTATGAATAAACTTTACTTTTGATTATAAATTGTTTTTTCAACTAAAGTAACCAAAGAGGATTGGTTAGTTTACATACTAACCAACGCGTTGGATATTATATAGTACTAGAGATATTAGGTGCATACTTTATCCAAATGATGTGAATAGTTTGTAAACTAACCAGAAACACTGGCCAATATGTGTGATATCTTTGTGGTATAATACTTTAGCGGCATATCTTGTATAGTTTATAAACTAGCTGGATAGTATACAAACTAACCAATATTCATAGCTATTTTAGTAGAAATATGATTTTCCATTAAAATAACGAGACATTTGGATGGTTTATACAGGGTGGGCCAATAGTGCGTGGACGGAGGATTGTGGGCTTACTAAAAAATATTTCAAAAATCTGTTACCTGATCATGGTAGGGGCCCTTGAGGGCTATAACGTAAAAATATTTTCACTCAAATTTTGACGTTTATACAGGGTGATTCATATCAAACTTACGTTTTTTTTAATGGAACCCTCTATATACTATTGCATATTTGGATTCCTTGGTCAATTCTAATGTGACTTTATGTAAGATAAGTAGGTATCAGAAAAAAATTGAATATCGCAGCGATTATAAAACTTAGCAGGCCTTGACTTTGCGGTACGACTAAGCATGAAATGCGCCACCTAAGGTCACGCGGCTAAATTTGAATTCTTTTTGTACTTGGAGAAATCAGTAGATTAATTAAGGAAACTTCAATCACAGATAACTTGATTTTTTCAAATGGGAATGCCTATTTTGGTTTAGAGGATCAAATGTAAAATTTAATTACCTTTCTAACGATATCGCATTCTTGATATCAATCTTTTTTGGTTTTCATTTTATTTCAAATTTTCAGTCAAATCGGTATTTTTCACTGGCTGCAAGCAACCTAGTAGGCCATGAAAAATAAACAAAAGCTCGTTAATATGGAAGAAAGCAACTAACTTAGTAGAAAGATGCAAACGAACTCGAGTAGCGAGGCAAGAACATGAAAATTCCTTACAACACATCAGCTCTAACCGGATACCACAGCGGCAAGATATCTAATGTCAATGAGTAGCTGGGGTATGACAGAAGCGTTTGTTTTTCACAGCCTACTAGCTATTGAGGTCTACTAGAGCTTGACAACTTTCCAAAACGATTAAACATTTTGAAACAAAAGGAAAACTATCAGCGATTTTTGTTTACAGTCTAACATGTTTAGAATAAAATTTCACATTTAATGGGATAAAAAATAGTCATTTCCGTTTATTTAAGTCAAAAGTAAGGATATCTCCAACTGGAGCATTCTGAACATCTATTGAAATAATTGCTAGAATTTTCTAATTACGCTATGTTGTAATTTTGATTATTTCATGTAGTTTTTTGCAAACTAATTTATGTTTTGCAATTCAAACAGACTGCAATTCGTTTTCATTTTCCGCGATTTTGCTAATAAGTAGAACTACATTTGAAGGGTTCCACTCAGAGGTATCATTACTTTTGACTTACGGAAATGGCTACTTTTTTATAGCATTAAATGTGAAAATTTATTCAAATTTATTCAGAAGACATAGATACTCTACTGCCAGCAACAATCACTAGTAGTTTTCCTTTGATTAGATATTTTTTTACTGACTTTGGAAATTGGCTAATAGCTAGTAGGCTGTGAAAAATGAGCGTTCTTGTTACCGCTATTGTTTCTGGTTAGAGCTAATATGTTGTAAGGAATTTTCATAATCTTGCCTTGCTACTCTGGTTAGTTTGCATTTTTCTACTAAGTTAGTTGCTTTCTTCCATATTAACGAGCTTTTGTTTATTTTTCATGGCCTGCTAGGTTGCCTGCATGCAGGAAAGTTGAAAAACACTGATTTGACTGAAAATTTGAAATAAAATGAAAACCAAAAAATACTGATATCAAGAATGCTATATCGTTAGAAAGGTAATCAAATTTTACATTTGATTCTTGAAACCAAAATAGGCATTCCCATTTGAAAAAATCAAGTTATCTGTGATTGAAGTTTCCTTAATTTATCCTCTGATTTCTCCAAGTACAAAAAGAATTCTAATTTAGCCGTCTGACCTAAGGTAACCCATTTAATGCTTAGTCGTACCGCAAAGTCAAGGCCTGCTAAGTTTTCTAATCGCTGCGATATTCAATTTTTTTCTGATACCTACTTATACCAAAAATGGTGATTTGCGCCTAAACGGTTCGTTTAAAGTTCCATGTTTGATACATAAAGTCACACTAGAATTGACCAAGGAATCCAAATATGCAATAATATATAGGGGGTTCCATTCAAAAAAATGTAAGTTTGATATGAATCACCCTGTATAAACGTCAAAATGTAAGTGAAAATATTTTTACGTTATAGCCCTCAAGGGTCCCTACTATGGTCAAGTGACAGATTTTTGAAATATTTTTTAGTAAGCCCACAATCCTCCGTCCACGCACTATTGGCCCACCCTGTATACTAGCTGGATAGTATAAAAACTATCAAAATAAACACTTTAACGGTAACATATACATCATGAAACGCCCAAAAAGCGTATTATCTGAAAATCGAAAATTTTCGCGATCACAATACTCCCCTCACCTATCGGTGTGGGAAGTAAAACATGCGTGAGCGTTAACTGGTATGAGATTAATATTCCACCACGCTGTGACCTACCGTTCAGCAAATGAGCATTAGGCATCAGGACGTGATCGCTGGAAATCTGTCTGCCCTGATTTCCGCCCGAAGTTATGCGGCCCCCCCATTTGCGTACCTCGCATAAATCCACATTAATCGTAATTCAGCATGCCTTATCTTATCGCCATTTTCGCATCTGTTTCTGCTGTTAGTCTAGGACCACCTCGTGCAAATTTGCATAGTGGGCTAAATTCATCACCATTCTACTACGCCCGCGTTGTGCCAGAGGACGGGAAAATTCATATTTGTTATATTAGGAAGTTAGCAAATACCGACCTTTATTCATTTATAAAAAAAATGGAGCCAAGTTAATTGACTTAGTACTTAACCACACATAACGGTGACATCGTTTTGTTATTTCCGATTTCATAAAGGTATAGTAAATCCGATCTATATTAGGGGATCAAACCAAATAAAATACCTAGGAGTCACATTCACTTAAAGGGAAAACAGCCAAGAGGAAATCAACAGTAGAATAAATAAAGGCAGAAAAATGACTCCTATGGAGTCAAAAAATTTCAAACAGAACAAAAAGAGGATATCAGTCGTCTAAATGCAAAACCCGACAAGTCCGCGGTAACAAATTTTACAGAAATCAAGTATCAATCAATCAATCGAGAGTTTGATAATATACGATGTTTTAGGATGTTAAGTCTTAACGCCCCAAAGTCTAGGACTTACAGTTTTTCTAAAATCTAACTTTTAAATTTAGACACGTCGGGTTTTGCATGTTAGGAACTGTTACATGTCGTGGTTCCTGTGGACATGTCGGTGTTTGAGATAAAACACCGCTTGGACTTGTCGGTGTTTGTACCTAAGTCTAGTTTTATTAGCAAAATATCTCATGTCTAAAGTCGGTTTTTGTACGCGAAAAGTATAGAAAATGGTAGCGCTTCAAATAATGAGCAAAATCGTATATAAAACTCTATTTTGATTAAATTTGTGACTTGTCGGGTTTTGCATTTAGACGACTAATATATAAATCTATGGTGGAACTAGTGGTCACATATGGAGCAGAGGTGTGGGATGTTAGTAGCAGAAATAGGAAGAAGTTGCAGGCTACAGAAATGGATTATATGAGAAGAAGCTGTAGAGTGACAAGGAGGGATAGAATCCGCAATGACGTGATAAGAGACAGAATGGGGCTAGATAGAGATATAATAGACGAGATTCAAAAAAGAAAGCTTGTATGGTTTGGACATGTTAATAAGATAACAGATGAAAGATGGCCTAAACGAGTACTAAAATGGACACCACCCGAAAGAAGAAAGAGAGGACGACCCAGGAGAAGCTGGAGAGACGACGTGAATGTAGCCATGAAAGACAGAAATCTAGAAGAGAGTATCTGTCTATAATCGCAGATTATGGAAAATGGGGGTGGAGAAACGACGACAGTTTTAAAAATCCGTGAATACATATATATAAGGCTATAGTCTGACATCCCCTTGCAACCCAACTACCGCCCTCTCTCCTAAAAAAATTAAGTCAAGTTGAATGACTCAGTACTTCCCACACATAGTTTATCAGTTTATTGTTTTCCAAAGTTATAGTCTGAGATCACCTTGCAACCAAACCATCGCCAGACGACCCCCCCCCCTAAGCCTTATGCTAGGACTTTCCTTCATAGGTCAATGGACAGCTCAATACTACAAACATTTCAGTTTTACAACCCCCACCTCCCAACCACCCCAATTTCACCCCCACCCAAAAAAGGTAAAAAATGATCAGGAACCCCTAAAATATCTAAAAACGAAGTTTGAGCTGTTTTCATTGTTTTAGTTTTTTCATTATTGCTACGCCGCCACTGGCACTATTCCTAACAACCCTACGCGTTTTCCATCCTCACCACGGTAATAATACTCGTCCTGGTAATAACACTGTGTCAAAACTTCATGAAATCAATGCAGTAATTTCCACGTTACATCGTATATAACGATCGAAAGCAATACTCATACATGGATGCATTAGACAGAATCTCTTGGTTTCTATAGTAGACAAGGCAATGTTTGGATGGAAGTAAAAAGATGTATTATGCCGCTTTCCTTCACAAGTCAATGGACAGCCTATATTGTGAACGTGTACAACAATTTTTTTAGTTTAACCATCGCCCACCCTCTAATGACTCAAAAGAAACTATAAAATGATCAGGAATCTCTAAAATGTCTAAAACACAAGTCTGAGGAGTATTTGAAATTTTTTTTCTTTTCCTTACGCATACCAGGCCAGACAGAAAGTCGTACCATCTGCAAAAACTGAATTTTTCTGTATTAGCGGATTATGTTGCATCAAGGCAACATGTAAGCAAGGTCTGTAAGTTGTATGTGTCACATCTTTAAAAATTTAGCATGTGCCAGCTGAGCCAAGCAGGCTACAACTATGAGAAAATCGACCTATAGTAGAGAGAGCAGCTATTAGCATTGGCAGTGATTAGTTTTTACTATAGTTTTAAGTATTGTTTCTAAATATAAAATATTATTTTTTATACAAAGGATACATAGTTTACAACAAGTGATTATTAATATGCTTATATAATAATAGTATAGGAATACTACAGCGAAATGTGGCATTTACAAAAATTAATTTTTTTACGTATTAGGCCACTTATTACCTTTAGGGCCAGTTGCATCGGTACTTGATAAGCGTTGGCTATATCTTATCTGTCAGATAGGCCTATACTATTTATATGGCATTATCTGACAGATAGGGCTATCTGACACTTATCAGAGTCCATTGGAACAGGCCTTTGCGACGATTTTATAAGATTATTTGAATAAATTGGGAATTTAGCTGCTCAAAGGGATTCCTCTTCTCAGTCCTTTTACCCTCGGGAGGGTGTAGCGATACTATTTAGGTATGTATATGGATTTCCTGCTTCCATGCGTTTCTGTTTTAAGTTAGATATATTGCCTCGTATATTGAGTGGCCGGTCATATCTTTAAGTCTATCGGTCCATCTCATTGGGGACCTTCCTCTAGGTCTTTTCCCATCAACCTTCCCTTCTATCATGAGGCTTTCCACCTCACCTCTTCTTCTTGCTATGTGTCCAAAATAACTGAGGTATGCCTCACTGATTTGATTTAGTAGGCGCTTTTTGATTTGTAGTTCTTGTAGAATGGAGGCGTTGGTTCTATGTTCTATCCATGACACTCTCAGAATTCGCCTGTATACCTATAGTTCGAAGGCCTCAATTCTTTTCCGATCTGCCATTTTCAATGTCCATGTCTCAGAGGCGTAGGCGGCAATTGGGAAGATCAAGGAATTCGCTAGCATTACTTTCACTGTTTTTGTAATGGGATACTGCTGACATAATCACGGGGATAGTATGTCTTATTTTACTAATCGCTTCATTGCTCAATACTCTGTAGGGTGAAAAAGATGTACATTCGTTTTTTGCTAATGAGGTGTTATTATTATCAAAATTTTGTTCTTGCTGAGTGTTTCTAAAAAGTGAGTCTTAAAAAAACATTCCGGTAAAAAATGTGAATAATTCAAGGAGCTCCTGCCTGTTTGGTAAACACCATGTATTCACGCAACACCAGTGCTTATACGGAGAGTGTGGAAACTCTTTGACGGTAGATATATGTCATGCATGCAAATCTTGCTGCCATCAACCCACTACCTTCTATTCCACCTTTACTTTAATTTTTAGCGCTTCTAGATAGCTGGTGAAAATTATTCTACCAGTTTTTTTAACGGCAAGTGGGAGGATATGCGGCTAGTCTGCCTCACAACACTACAAATTCTTATAATACAGAATATTGCTTGTAATACTACTACGCACAGTGCTGAACTTTATTACTTGTTAAGAGTATATTTAAAAGCAACCCACACTTCCTTAATTATTGAAAGTTCTTATAGCAAGCAGAAGCCTTCTGCTTATATTTCTTCTCTTAATAAGATTATTTGAATAATCCGCAGGCTAATATAGCAAAGATACGGGCAGGTTCCTTATGATTAGCATAGAAATTGTTTTTCGTTCTACTTCATTCAAGTAATAAAAAATCTTATTATTTTCACAGTATTACTGAAAGTATATGAATACACAATGAGAAGAATGCATAATATTTATTTCCAGGTCTGCGAAGCTACCGTTACACGGGGTATGGAGTATCGCGCCGATAGACTTTTAGAGATGTGCAATTCGCGAATGAATAGTCTATCCACAACAACCCTAGAATACTAACCTTATTTTTATACCTATTACTACTAACCTTCGTAAAATTTACTACTTGAGAAAGGTTCACTAAAAAAAAAGTTTTTATCGTTTATTAACTTTTACTGAGAATTGTTCATAATAAGAATATTTATGAATACAAATATTAATAATAACAAGAAAAATTCCAATTTTGAACTGCAAGACACACAGCAAAGAGCAGATGTTCTCCGCAAAAGGACCTTTGGCAGTGCTCACATTAGCGCGTCGCCATTTTTTGAAGGACAGTGTTGGCACCTTGCACTCTTGTTTAGACCAGGAGTGGCTCTATCCTCTGATCCATCTTGGTTTAATATATTCTCTAAAATTAATCCTAGCGAGCGGGTTAAAGTTGGTTAAGTTTTTCATTGTACCAACCATGGTTTTATTAGCTGTTTTTATGATAAATACATAATTTTTTTTCCCGAGATGGTTCCTAGCTCTTTGTTTGTTGGTTGTGATTACACACAATCTATGAATTCAGACTCAGATGGACTAAAGGCCTCTTGAACACTACATTCGCTCTCGGAACCACTATCCAAAGCACTCTATTCTCCTCATTTTTACCGGGCAATAATCCTGCTAAACCTTGTTTCGCTTCTAATGGTAATTATCTTTGTCATATCCCATTTGTTAGCTTCCATAGTGTCATATTCTGAAAAAACTTAGAAGCTAACGATATTGACAAAAAATAATCAAAATAACGCTAAACTGGTCTTATGTTTAAATATAACATTTATACTAACCTTCATAAAATTTACGTCGCCGCTGTCCAAATAAAACTATTCCAATTACCTACTATCAAATGCACTTTGGGTCACTAACTTACTCACACCGATCTAATAGAAGATTAGGCGAGCGTACAAGGTCAAGAGCTAAGCCGCGTCGATAAAGCTGCAGGTTAAACTGTCTCGTCGTAAAATTTACGATGGTTAGTATTCTAGGGTTAAGAGTCTAGGGTATAGCGCGCGAAATTGAGAACCCAAGAAAAGACGTAATCCTATGTTAGCGAGGAGGCGTGGCCACCTGTTCCCTTTCTCCAGTGTGTGCATCTAAGATGAGGGGAGATAAGTCCAAAAATCCAAACTTAAGGTCAAAAGGTCCAAAGGTAAGGTCCAGAGGTAACTGGGTGTTGAGTCCGTGCTCCTTAATTATCGCTTCCAGGGGCACAGACTCAACACCCAGCACCCAGAGAGCAGAGACAGAAAAGTCCGGAATAGCAGATCACGCTTCGACCGAGCATCATAAAATTATTTGGGAAGATGCAAAGGTTATTGACAAAGAACCTCAATGGTATCGCCGGAAATTCAAGAGAGCAGTTTATATCGCCAGCAACAAAAACGTGTACAGCAAGCCTAGTGTGGAAATTAGACCAATATGGCAGCCCCTCATAAGAAATATAAAAAGGCTAAAGTTGGGCAGAACAAACTTGGACACAAACGTGGGACTCAGTGACTATTAACCGCCACGTCATCATCAGCAAGAAGCGACGTCACTGACGCACCCTACAGAATGCGCAGCAACCAATCAGGACAAGCCACGAAAAACGACACGTCAGCTAGACGAGAATAAATAGCAATGAAAGGAACATGTTCGACAGTTTACCTGAAGACGATTGAAGATACCACATCAATCGAAACGTTGTAATCCAAAATTATATAGACAATGGAAGTCCGAAGCAGACCTTTTGAAACATCTACCTTGTTTACAAATTTCAAACAACAGTTAAAAGAAAACTGCTTTTGAATCCATTCTGCCGATAGATACCTCAAACCTCGGTAGTACTACTGAGCTAATTCATTTGATACCATAATTTTTCCCCATTTTCAAATATAGCTAGTTGGATAAATTCAGCATATCGCATGAAAGGAACTATTCAGTATTGCGTTAAAAAGGAACATTTTCTCATATACTTGGACCCTTGTTTACCAACGACTACATATGTAATGAGCTCCTTCCATCTAGATCCATTGTATGAATATCAGCCTAAGCTAAACGAAATTTTCTTGCGGCTCAAAAAGCTCCCAATGTTATTATTTTGCTTGTAAGCATACATCTACTCAATTTTCTGGTGTGTAACCGTATTCTGGGTACCAGTCTGAAACGTGAGATTTATGAATACCTTATTTATGGTAGAATTTATCAGTGTGTACATTCTACAACCCTAGCATGTTATTTTGGACCGGCTGGCTATAAGCTTTAGAGCGAAAATCCTTGTAGGTGGCATTTACTTTCAATTACCTATCTGTGTTGTACGTAAACTAGCAAATATTGAGCAGGTAAGCTCAAAATAACGATCTGCCAGTTACTTTGGAGAGTGCTTCGACCTGATAGGGTGAGGAGCTGCTCCCAATAAAGTGCAAGCTCTTTACGAATATATAAACAACTTTGTCAATAAAAAATACTTGCTTGAATCTATAAGATGATTAAAATACCCTGTATAACAGAAATAGGATTAAATTTAATATGAAAACCACTGAGTTCTGACACATTTTGTGATTCTGAAAACAAATTTCTAGACTATAACTGAACAGAATTGTTAGAAACGGGTTTCTCGTCAGAATACCACAACATGCAACATCGTTATTCCAAAGAAGCTTTTCGTATAATTGCGCAATTTTGTATAATTCCCTTGAGAGTAGCTTGAAAAATATGACAATAACACGTTTTTGCCAGCATCTTGGAAGGAAATTATTGAGTGACTCTTATTATCATTCTAGTTTGACATAAGTTGTTTACCTTAGCATAACACTAATTTTTATTTTTCACCTCTTTTTGATTTCGTTTCTTATTTATATATAGTTCGACATTTGTATGTACATTTGTGTTTTCGCCAAAGAAACATCAAAATTTATAACTTCGGTGGTTAAGTGTAAGAATAGCTAAATGCTAAACTTCGCCACCTTAGTTCCACTCTATGTATATCCTTTAATAGATGTTTATTACTATTATTATTCATTTTGCATTACTTATTCTTTCTCGCCTGGTTGCGGTAGTAACAACTATTGACGGGCTGTGCCAAGTCAACATCTGACCTATTATTATTTTGAATTCAGAAAGGACCGTACAATGCTGCAGGTCTTGAGGATTACAGACTTTTGGAAGGTTTTATGTAACTTTTCATCCAGGCCCAATTGTTGCAGGTGTGGTGTAAATGTATTTGGAGTAAGGCCTGAGACCGACATAATGAGGGGGACAATGGCAACTTTGTTCTGTTTCCATAGTCGTTTCATTTCTGTAGCGAGATCGGTGTATTTAGATATCTTCCCAGCGTAGGTGTTTTGGATGTGCATATCATTGGGAATCGAAATATCTATTAAGTAGGTCGCTTTGTCTGTCTTTGACTGGAATACTATATCTGGTCTATTTGCTGGGATGGTTTTGTCTGTATGTACTTCAATGTCCCAGTATAGCTTGTTCTCGAGTACTGAGGTCGATATGTAGTTATAATATGGATCTGTGTTTCCAATTAGCTTGTTTGTTGTGGCTAGTGCTTGGTGTATGACTTTGGCTGCAGAGTTATGTCTGGCTGTATACTCAGTTCCAGCGAGAGTTTTGCATCCTCTAGTTGTGTGTTCTATTGTTTCCTTCTGTTGGTGGCATTTTCTGCAATTATCATCAGAGATGGATGGATCTTTAATTATGTACTTCTTGTAATTTCGTGTCGCTATCACTTGGTCCTGGACAGCAAGCATAAAACCTTTCGTTTCCGGAAAGAGCTGGCCATTCTGCAGCCAGGTGTGTGACTGCTTTTCATTAATGTGGTCCTGTGTAACACGGTATCTATGTTTGCCGTGGAGTGCCTTCTGCGACCAGGTGTTTATTTTTTCTTGTTGTGCTTGTATGTGGTTGTGTGCGTCTGCTGCGTGGTCTGGACAAGAAAGGGCGAGTGGTGTGTAGTTTTTGTCTGCTATTTCTATTTCTTTATGCAAGTTTGCTTGTTTACTGTGGAAAAATTGTCTGAGTGATCTTATTTGTTTTGTATGAAGTGACTGTATATCTATAATTCCTCTGCCCCCTTGTTTTCTGTCTATGGCGAGCCTTTCCTTGCTTGCGTTGGGATGTGACACTCTGTGTTTTGTGAGTTCTGCTCGGATGCGTATATGTATGTTTTCTATGTCAGTGTGCGACCACTTGATAATGCAAAATGGATATGTTAGGATTGGTATAGCAAATGTGTTAATAGCTTTTGTAAGATTTCTAGAGTTTAGTTTCGTTTTTAACAGTCTAATAAGGCGGTCTTTAAACTATTGTGTTAGTTGTGATTTGATTTTTGTGTGGTCTATCTTAACGTTTTGATTGATTGTATTATTATTAGTAGTAGTATCTCTACAAATCTGTATCGGCGTAGTACCTCGTACATGTTGCGCTTTAACGTCCCATCGATATGTATACAGGCAGCACATATTGCAAGTATGCTGTGTAACATTGTTGCGCTAAAAATATGTCCTGTCGGCTAGTGCCTCAAGATTTTATGTCTGCGAACTTAAATATAAACTGAAGACTCACCGCTTCTATTTGAGCTGGACAAGCACCACAGGAATTCTTCTTAATTCCTAGGATCGTCATGATTAATACTGACCACTTCGTGCAGGTACTTGAATCCAAAGCAATCAGCTGTTTTTACCACGCACTATATTCGCCAGATACACTGCAACTATGTACATCGTCTTACAATAATTATAATCATAACACACTTTTGCAATATCGCTCCTTTGTTTTTTATCTTTGAACTCTAGTGTTATCGAATATAAAAATACTTGAAAGATTCATCTTCTTTCGTAATTACTGTTTGCGGTGCATTATTGACTCATTCTGTAATATTTTTTGTCAGTTATTGATCCTTCTGAGGCTGTCCTTAGCGAGAATTTTAAGCAAACAGTTTATGTCTATACCTCGGAGGTAAAGGACACTATAGGTTGCTGCTCCATCCCAGATGGTGGGAGTTCGAGTCACAGAAAATGACAAGCTCCAATTTCTGACTGCAGCTGCATCTGAAGAGAGATGTTATAGAACCTGTGCCCTGCTGTTGCACTTTGCAGTTAAATTTGAGGTACAAAATTGTGTCATTGTGATGGTTTAACTTTTTAGGTAGATGTACACGGTGTTAATCAAGTATGTTAACAAACTTTAACCACGAATAGTACTCCGAAAAAAAGAAAGAAAATGTCATATGAACATTGGTCCGGAAATGCTTCCTAAGGGAGCTACGCCCCTTTGCATGGGGCACCCTGAAGATGGTTTTCCCTCGATATTCTCGAAACCATTCATAACAAAATTACGAAATTAGGTACGATGGGTAAACTTTTGACGCTGAATCTGATTCTGAACTCAGAATTTCATAATTTTAATCAGAGGCGTATCATACGGGAGGAGTTAAGGGTAACAATGAACCCCATTTTCTAAATGGTAATTTTTTGACTTTTTGATTTTAGAATATGGTATTTCAGAGATTTCTACGTAAAAATAGTCTAATGGTACATCTCGATAGGGCTAACCGTTTTCGAGAAAAATGCAAATTATTGAATCGATGCAGGCTATTGTATTCAATAATTTGCATTTTTCTCGAAAACGGTTAGCTCTATCGAGATGTACCAAGACATCATTTTTACGTAGAAATCTCTGAAATACCATATTCTAAAATCAAAATTTGCTAGAAACTGCTACCTCATCTTCCATATTCTCCAAACGTGAAAAAACGGATACGTGGTTGGAGATTCAGGTGGATCGAGCGGACCTCGTTGAGATAAATGAGGTCTTTGAAAAATATTATTATTTGGAAGGTATATAAAAATTAGCCACCAACCAATAGTATCGATCACAGAGTTCACATCTCTAGAGGGAATGTAAACAACAAAATGCACAGGTGGCTGACCAGCTAACATGTAACGGAAATTTTGACAGCTTGAGGGCATTACCAGTGGCGTACGACTTTATATTAAAACTGGATGTTCATTTATAGATTCAATATTATTACTGTGATGTTACAAACTGATACAATAAGTTGTATTAGTATTTAACTAAAAAACTTAGAGAGTTACTCTTATTATAATTTGATTGTAACAGTTGATAATTTATTATTACCATGAACTGTTTTTCAAAACGTATCTAACAGTGTTTTGAAAGGTAGCCTTTTGGAATGGCTGCATCTAAATTTCGCATAGATAGATTTTCTGTAAGTAAGTGTGGCATACATTTTTGCATTTCACATCCTCAAATAGTTTAAAAAATGGAATTTGGAAAATTCATGTCTATTGACATGAATGTAATGCGTGTACTGACCACCTGGTAAAGAAACAGTATAAGGGCGATAGGTAAAAACAATAAATAGTATACAATACAGATATGTATGTATTTATTCACATGCAGTAATAACCTATTCCTCACAAAAAACTCAATAATACAAGTACATAACCCGTAACATGCCAAATGAAGAACGGACAACAATATTGATAAATAAACTAGTTCAGAGGTAACAGGTACAGTAATGTTTAAGCAACATGGAAGTCATTGAAAACTAAACAGTTTACTTTTATTACGTACATTAAACAACCATTATTATCCCTGAAACAGGAGTGAAGTTACTTTTGTTCCCAGTTGTCCCCATATTTCACGCTACTTAAAATTAAAACAAAACCTATACTAACCTATGATAAGTAGTGCTCACCGATTCGTCGCTATTGCAGCAAATTATGCACTTTTTATTTCGTCCCACCATGCAATTATGACAATATTGTTTATAAATAATTTAATTCACACCACAAATAGTCACAAAGTCACTCAAATTACACTAAAACAACAAAAATCTCAACATACGCAATACCCACAACTACAATGACAGCCACATGACAGCTTAAGGGCACGCCGATTGTAGTCTGCCAGGTTTACGACATATTAGAAGTTATTGCGACATTCCGCTATGAAATTTACCATTTTTGAGATTTCGTTAAATCAATACAAATTATCATCACATTGCAAGTATATTGGAATGTATAGTTAAATACCCAGTTAAGTACATTAAGGAACATGTGTTCAAACTGCGGAAACTGCCAGATTTTGAAGAAACTGGAAGGTCCTTAAGAGGACGAAGAAGAGTGGCAATAGCGCTATAGATGTTGGCTGGTCAATATTCAAATTCTCCCTCTAGATATGTTAATTCTGTGGTATCGATATAAAAGTAAATTGTCAAGAAAAATGTAATGATTTTTTGACAAAACAAAAGTTTTGATGTGGAACGTAACGTACGATCAAAACATTCTTGCGATTTAGGGCCGGTTGTACAAATGCGGGTTTAGCACGAGCTTTGTTAAGCCTAAGCTTAGCTAAGCTCAGGCTTAAAGTCGACACCCGTTGTACAATCTTCGGCTTAGCTAAACCTGGTTGATAATCAAATTCACTACAGTTGGCATCAATGAAGCAATACATACTGACATACTGATCTGAAAAATTACCTTTTTTGGTTAGGCACTTATGACGTCTTGTGTCAAATTTTGGCAACGACCGTTTTTGTCTCTGTTCAAATCATGTCATTTTTATATCAGGTTAGGTTTAAACCTCAGCTAAGCTCGCGTTGAGCATCGGCTTATGTAAGTTCGTGTTAAGCTTGGAGTGGGGGGCTAAGCCAGCATTGTACAACGGACATCTTGCAACTGACGTGGTTTACCGTCGGCTTACCTAAAGCCGAAGCTTAAGCTCGCATTGTACAACCGGCCATTAAACGGCTTGGTTTTGTATGGTTAACGACAATGGAACAAAAAAATAGAATCAGAACGTTTCTTTCTGGCCACATCGCCTTCAACTCTTCGTAAATGATGACCGTATTTCATTTCGTCGACGGGAACTTTAAGTGCATTGTTTGGAATTGGGAAGTGTGTTGCTCCACGAAATCCGGGTCACCATCCACGAGACAAACGCGGCCCATTGTTTTCTCGGGATATTTAAGAATAGCAGCGGACAGTCAGATAAATGGGGAATACAGCTGAGACGAAATGTTCGCTTCAGCTTTTCGCAATTTAATTTTGAACAAAATTTATGGCGATCCAGACAAAGAAGCTGCTCTACTCACTACTGGGTCATAAATTTGCTCTAATATGTAGCATTCAAGCTGTTAGGAGTCAAAATTACAGAAAATCTGATCTGGCATGAACACGTCGCGTCAATTGCAACAGTTGCTGGTAAAAAGCTTGGGTACCCATTCAGAGCCAGAAAGTATTTCTCACCATGTAACCTCCTCACGCTATATAAAGCTCATATAAGACCTTGCCTGGAGTATTGCTCTCATGTCTGGGGAGCTGCTGCCCCTACTACCCTGTCTAGATGCCGTCCAGAGAAGGGCAATTCGACTAATTGGCGATCCGGCCTTAACGCACCACCTTCAGTCACTTTCTCACCGGCGTGTTGTTGGTGACTTCTCACTCTTCTACCGATATTCCAGCGGAATTTGCTCCTTTGAGCTTTCCTCTATCGTTCCGCCGCTCACTGCTCCTATCAGACGTACCCGTGCGACCGCTGCATCTTATCCTAAGACGGTCGTTCTTCATACATCAAGAACTGAGCGGTACAACCGCACATTTATTCCCAGGGTGTCCAAGGCTTGGAATGGACTGCCAGAAGATGCATTTATTGGGTCTGCGGGTATTGGCCCATTCAAATCTTGCGTTAACAAACTTCCCCTAACATAACCCTTGCACAGCAGCCGCGGTACTCTAGTATTTAGGCTCTGTCTGCGCGGTCTGCTCAGCTATAAAAAAAATAGTCTATAGCAAGGGCTGAAAGCCCATGGCTCTGTAGAAGCGCTGCGAGAAGATAATTGTCGGTGCACGTTAGATTTGAAACAAACAGGTTGTAGCCGCCAGGAAACAAAATTCCCCGGCAGCTCATACCACAACGTCGAGTTCTCCAAAAGAACGAATGCTGGAGGTGACTGGTTCGAGCAGTAGGGACATCGAAATGGTAAGGATGAGCTCGCAGAGCCTCTCTAGTGTTCTTCGCTCAGACGGCCTTTGGTATTATCATCTGGGAGAGCTCACTCGAATACCTTACGTGATAGACTCAGTAAAACAGGGACAGGTCAGCCAGCCTTCTTCGATGTTCCAGGTTGTGGATGTCCTTTGTGAAATTAGACGCATCGACTAGTCTAATAATTGCTCTCTTTTGTATAGTGTCCAGAAGCTTCTGAGAGTGCTTTGGAGCGAATCCCCACACAAGGTAGCAATACTTCAGCCCTTGTGCATTTAGCTTCCTACAGCGGGACAGAACTTCAAGCTTCTAGGCTGCCGTTTCAGCAATACTGACGACGTGGTCGTGCGGGGACATGTTCTTTTTGAAGCGGATCCTTAAAAGGTTGACGAAAGGTGACTCGACTATTGGGTGACCCTCCATTTCCACAGTTAATGTTATTGAGCCAGCTTGAGACTTCTTTGTCAGTGTTAAACTGTACTTTATTTACTAATCCCCACACAACAATTATTTTGATATCTACGTTAATCTGCGAGGCATGTTGCTGTCGTCGACGTACCGTCTTCTGGCATGATAGTGGTTTTCCTGGTTCCATGCACTATATCAATGTACTGTCGTCTGTAAAGCTGTAGATTCGATAGGATGTTATTTCCAGCAGCTTGTTGATGTACAGCAGAAACAGTGTAGAGGATAGGACAGATCATAAACAGCAAGCTTGTCCAGAAGTCCCTCATGCGGAGGCTTCTGATATGTCAAGTGCAATAACATGGGACTTGCCATGACTTTTAATTGCACATTGATACAGAATACGATTCAACGAGTATAAACTTAAACTATCAGATGTTACAGAAATTAATTTAAATTGCATACACATTATTTTCTTACTAAACAGTTCCCAATTTCAGCTCTAAAATCATGCAAACCTCCTAGATCTATTATTTTAGCTAGTAACTTGTGACGTTTAAGGTCTAGACAGATGGGTGCATCAAAACCTTCTGAAAGGCACATATACCATCAGATTGCTGTCTTGTATTTTTCTGGCCGCAGCTGTAATTTTGTTTGTTTTTATATACAAATGAGCAGATTTCAGTTATGCATAAACTGGTTGTAGTTAGAATATTATGATTATGAAATGTATCCTTGCAGGAGTCCCCACTAGAAAGACCGGCTAAACATTGTACTGAGCTTTTTTGTAAAATGAAAGCATGATAATAGGTCTGTTTTTACAGAGAATCACAAACCAGTCAGAGCCAATCAGTATTCTCCATTGCAGTTGTCAAACTATTTCTGACTAGTACTGGCCAATCAAATTGACGCTGACTAGTTTGTGATTGCTGTAAAAACAGACCTAATATATGCACACATACCCCAGATACAAATACCGTACCTGATTAGGTAGAGAAGCATGAAAGCGTGACTTTACTTTTGATATCAAGAGCTCGTCGTGGTATTTCTATGTAAAATAACAGTTCATATGCTATTTACCTATTCTTTGTTATTCATATTCATTTCTGGTGGTCCAAAAGCGCTCCAACGTCCCAAAATAAAAGCTGGAGTAAATTCGTAATAAGCCCTACGAGGAAGAATCAAACGGAAAAGTTGTAGATCTGCAACTCTTGTATTTACACTTTTTTCATATAACCTCAAAATATGTGTGAAAAAATCGCAAACCAACTTTATGGTTTTTTATTCATTCTTTAACCAATATTTTTTTCCTTTTACGAAATTTGGTGAAAACTTACCCTTTTATACGAGGGTTGCTCTATATCTTCGTCAATCCACCAGTACGCAGACAGCTGTTTCACGCTTATTAGCGATCATCAGTGCGCCATAGGTCGATTGACGGAAATAGAGAGCATCAATTCTTTCATGTCTACCAGACATGTGAAGCATGTTGTAGCAGGCAGAACCTTCCTGTCGCCTGTTACCTTTTTATGTTCTTAATACACTGAAATTTACTTCACTTCAAGTTTTTTTTCTGTTCGCCTTATTTTGACTTCATTATCGAAAAAACAGCCTGATTTTCAATCGTCGACCGTCTAGTGTTAAAAAGTAGGTATTAGCTGTTTCTATAACTTGGTTTGCTTTCTGTTTGTTGAAACATCTAGTTTTAGAGAATGTGAAAAATTCATATATTGCTGTAGTAAACATTCTCATGAAATGAAAAAGTTGAAAAAATTCGAAATCGAAATTTTTTCTTAATCATTATATAAATTTCGAGGAGTCTATTAAAATTTAGAGCTTAGTTACCCAGAAAACATGAAATCACATGTTACATTGATAAACAGAAAAATTGCAAATCAAACTTACTCGTGTTCGAGCGGGGTTGAAGTGGGGTGCAACTTCCAACTACAAAAAAAATAGTAATAATTCCGCTTTTTTGGATTACGCTTAATTTTGATATTGCAATCAGGGCCACTGGTAGAGACTACAAAAAACCAGTGGAAACGAAGTTTGCCCGTCAATCTGAATCGACAATTGCTCAGTTAAGTTGCAAGGCTTGGGCTTCGAACCAACACCCAGCTCGAACATGGACATTGTCAGGTCGGAAGACCGACTACCTAAAGCACTGCGCCACCAGGGTGCTGCGGAAGAGGCTGTTTATTTGATTTGGTGCGTTATTACTAGAATCCGTAATCTAATTTCAAACATTGTCTTGTCTTCGGTCTGGATTAAAAAATCCATTTTTTTGTATAGCTTGTGAATTCTTGCAAAACCAATAGTTTTGTTAGAAAAGTTACATATCAGTCGTCTAAATGCAGAACCCGACAAGTCCACGATAACAAATTTTACAGAAATCAAGAAAAACAGACAAAGTCTTATTATGAGCGAAAATAATACTAAATCGAAAGTATGATAATATACGATATTTTAGGATGTTAAGTCCTAACGCCGCAAAATCTAGGACACATAGTTTATCTAGGATCTGACTTTTAAATTTGGACACGTCGGGTTTTGCATGTTAGGAACTGTGACATGTCGTGTTTTGACTGCCATTTTTGTGGAATCAGATGAAAATGGATGAAACACTTATCAGTTTGGATTATTTTACTGAACATAAAGGAATCTAATCAAACACTGTGCTCAACGACAGAAACTACAAACATAAAGCTAGATATTAGAAAGGATACATGTCAAGGGTTACACGGTTTAAATGTCAAAATCTAAATTTTCTGACAAACAAAATTCTTCAGCAAATGTATTTTCACAATTAGCTTTGATCCTCTGCATTAATGTGGACCTAGCTCCTATTGAAGTAGGCTCTCCAAAATCCGCATCCAAAGCGTTTTTCAAAAAACATGGTTATTCTTATCAATAATTTATCAATACAGCATAAATTAATCTCATTCTCTCAGTAAACTGAAAAACACATGAATTCACCACAACGTATTTTCAGCGACTGGATAAAACAAAAACACACAACGGTCAGAATGCCTTGTGTGATCGACACGTGACTTGCTTCCGTCGTCCGTATTGGCTCCAGTGGACATGTCGGTGTTTGAAATAAAACGCCGCTGGGACTTGTCGGTGTTTGCACCTAAGTCTAGTATTCTTAGCCAAATATCTCATGTCTAATGTCGGGTTTTGTAAGCGAAAAATATAGAAAATGGTAGCGCTTCAAATAATGAACAAAATGGTATATAAAACTCTATTTTGAAAAATTTGTGACTTGTCGGGTTTTGCGTTTAGACGACTGATATGATCACAAAAAAAATATCCAAAACCCTAATTAACAGTTGAACATTGCTACTAGTGGCGCTCAGCCGGCGTGAACTGAGCCCCCCGTTAGAATTCATTAATCTCGAACACTTTCTGACTGCCAATGTGGGTCCTTTTGTCTGGTCTACTAGTTCCCAGAAAATCAACATCGCCGCTCTGGCTACATTACTTCAAAACGTTTATCTAAATTGCGCGCTCTAGATTCAAACCAGAGCCATTTAAGGCTGTTCTAAAATCAGTGTGTAGCTGTAGGAACTTCAAATTCCCACGCGAAAACTAGTTGGTTTTAAGTTGCACTTTAAAATTACATTAGCAGAACAGGTACGGTCATGGAGCTAGACAGTATGTGCTACTGAACTGATGGTAGCCTATCAGAGTGTCCCGTGCATAAGCTTTTTCTTTGATTTGCTTTGGCCATTCATCAGCTGTGCCTTAATTATTGCTAGCTACGTTTCCACGGATTTTCAGAACGTTTTGAAAACGTTTTGAGTTTTGGAATATATCGTGGAAACGTCAATTGGATACGTTTTCATAACGTTTTCTGTCCGAGGTCGATTCGCTATTTTTTGGGATCGCATCGAGATCAATTCTAAGCTTACAGATAATGATAACTTATGACGATGATGATAACTTGTTCAAAACGATACCTTTTCACCTAAAACGTATTATTTCTGTGGCTCTCCACTCTCTAGGTAACGCTTTTTGGGTCATACAGTACAGCCACAGCAAATAACCCAGAATCAGCCAAACTGTTTCTATTAGCTTAAACGACAGACAGCTTCGCCTGCGGTAAATAGGCTTCCGATAAATTGGTATAACAGTGGCAACCATTTGCTGAGACGAGAAATTAAATTTGCATCGGTCGGAGCTAAATCCAGACGGTTACGAACGAGTTTGCTTTGAATAGTGTGCGCAAACGATGGATGGCGAGGCTTGACGAAGATATATGCCTCGTTTCTAGCGTAAACGTTAGGCTGCGTTTCCACCAGATATGTACGAGGAATGTATTTTCAACGAAGCAACAGAATCACTCAAATCACCTAGCCTCGCTCTCAAGGAAACGGCCTAGGGGAGTGAGGTATTTATTATTATTATTATTATTATTATATAACAGATATGAGTTGAGCTAAAAAGCTATAAACTCAAAAGAAAAAATTACAATTGTAAAGACCACTAGCAATTAGACTAGAGCAACTATCGATGTCCTTGCCATAACCAACTATCGTACAGTTTCTTGAAGATGTTGACCAATGACTCGTTCACTATGTCCAGGGGAAGATGAAGAGTTGACGAGGCACGGTCCAGAACTTCTCTTTCAACAGCTTGGAATTATGTCCACGTAGGTGGTTCGAATTTATGGAAAAAAGCGAAGAAATGTCAGTTCCAAATAAATCAGGCATCGATCACAGAAGTGCATCAGGTCGAACAGCTTTAATCTTTCTTCGTAGGTAGGGTGATGGGTGCCACAAGGAATACGTCTAGCCCTTCTCTGCAGGTTTTCCAACAAATCACGGTCTCTTTGTAGGTTTGGATACCAAATAGGCCAGGGAATTCTATGAACGGTCTTACGTAGGTTTGGTACAGTAAACTACCGGAGTTACGAGTTTTGGTCACAACACCACCTGTCATATTTGGTCTTGAAGCTTGTAATGGAATTTGCGTTCACCACATCGACGGGAAGTCTGTTCCAAGAGTCAAACACGCGATTGGTAATAAAGCACTGCCGGATTGATGTTCTGAACGGCTCCTTCTGTAGTTTCAGGTTGTGTCCTCGGAGATTGCTGTGTGATAGCTGGAACATGTACCTCAGGTCAGTGCTAAAGAGGCCATGCAGTGCCCTAAATGTGATTATAAGATCACCTCGAAGTTTTCTGTCAGCAAATGCTGGGAGCCTCAATAACTTCAGGCGTTCATCATAGGTGGGTCTCCGGGCTCCAAAGGGAATGCGCGTAGCACGACGCTGGACTAGCTCCAACAGGTTCTTGTCACGAATGTTGGCGAGGAAGGTTAGGTTAGGTTAGATTAGGGGTCAAACGTACAGGCCGGGTTAGGTAGCCCCAACACTGCAGCCATTGGCTTATTGTATTGTCCTTTGCGTTTGTTAATCCGTGAAGAGTTTTGTGACCTCCATGGGATCTAAGAGTCTCTTCACGATACCTCGATTGGGGAGTGATTTGGGGTCGTTTGGCCCTATCAGTCTGAATCTCCACCAGCGTAGGGCCTCACATTCAAAGATTGTGTGAGAGGCTGTTTCGTCGTTCTCGTTACATAGTCTGTATATTGGCTTATCTTTGAAAATCCCCAATGTGTGTAGATGTTTTCTTAGGCCGCAGTGTCTGGTTAGGAGGCCGGCTATTAGCCTAGTTTCTTTCTTATATAGTTTTAGGATCTCTTCAGCTAGTTTTGGTGTGGGTTGTTTCACCATCAGCTTGCTGTGTCTGAGCTTTGAGTTTGATTGCCAGTATTTTGGGTGCTGTGAATACACCCACTGGTTTATCGTAGTTCTTATCAAAGACCTTGTAATGCCTATCGCCGGTTCGGCGACGGTAAAACTGGATGCCAACCCGTTTCGTGCTAAGGTATCTGCTTTTTCGTTCCCTTCAATTCCCTTGTGACCTGGCGCCCATTTCAGAGTTACCTTGTTCGTGGCACTAAGTTGTTTGAGGTTTTCTGAGCATTGCCAGACGAGTTTGGATTTGATTTGACAGCGGTTAAGAGCTTTAATCGACGCTGGGCTATCCGAGCAGATAAGAATGTTTTTACTGTTGTATCCCCTTCTTATGTTTTCTCTCAAATAAGAGTCGATTGCATATTATATCTTTGCTTGGAATGCAATGGCATAAACTCCCAGGGGTTGACTGATGTCACATCTGGGAGATTGACCGTGAATTCCTGCTCCTGTTCTGTTGTCTGTTTTGGAACCGTCAGTAAACCAAACTCTGTTAAATAACAATTACCTGCATTAAGGTCTCGCAGCTCCTCTCTGACGATTTCCTTGACACGATCCTCCACTTGATGTAGCTGTTCTTCAACGTAGCTTTGTGATGTCGCTAGCTGAGTTTTGATAAAATAAAACCATTTTATGCTTTATCCAGAAAGTATGGCAGGTACTTCATACTGCTGACCTAATTATTCACAGAGAATATAGAAAGCAGGAGCATGAATATGAAGTGGTTGCATCTCAGTGAACGGATGAAGTTAGTAATATCACAGTATATCCAATAATACAGTAGCGCAACTCCCTAGAAATCATGCAGACAATTTGGCTCCGAAAAACTGGCCTCTCATAACCCCACGTCGGCTCCTCAGCACGAGCCGCAAGTATTGCCGTTTACGTTTTGAGCGCAGTGTCGGCTTAGCAGTAATCGAGTGAAGAAGCGTAATTATTGTGTTGCAATAAGTTCAATGGACGCGATATGTCTCGTAAATAGAGTAAATTTTGAGAGCAGTGTGGTAATGTGATATTCTTCATCGAGGTTAGGCAGTTGTCTTTGGAATTCTGAATTACAATTTGTAAGTTATATCCATGCATTCGCATTTATTGCACGTGAAGATGTTTTGTTCTGATTCTTCTAATTCACCATGGATTCGTCGCATATAAATCGGGTGTAACCATTTTTTTTTAGAAGCAAAACAAGAAATAGTCGGTGTATGAAGGAAAATTGTTAACTCCGAGAAAATAGGTGGCTTTATTGTTTGTAAGTAAATTACAAAAATGCGAGGTTCATTCAACTTTATTTTATCTTATCTTACTTAGCCTTAAACATTTAAATATATATCAAAACTTTATAATATCTTATATGATTCAAATATGGGTATACGTAACGACGTAGCGTCCAGAATAACATTTATGTCTAGTTATCCCATAACCTTTAAATTTATCTTCATCAATCATCATAGAAAAACGTTTAAGGTACGAAAACGTGGTAAACAGCAAAACCAATGAAAACTTGTTAGGTGTACATAAAAAATAATGATCAATATGTTTATAACAACGACAAAATATACGAAACTGGTCGTTATTCATAAAAAAATTGCAAAACTGTTTTCTATCTAGTTTACCAAGACTACCTTTCCTTCTGTATTTGTACACTACATATGAATAGGCATATTGAAGAAAAGAATCCATGTTTATAGAGGAAAATGATATATTTTTAAATCTAGCATGTTGACTCTTTTTACTGTGAACTTTCTATTCAAGCATCCATTAAAATGGACTTCACTTCCTGCTTAAAATTTCATAATGTTGGAATTCATAATCACATTCATTTTGTTATATGTCGTGAAAGATCTTTTAACGTGGTGGTGCTGTGAGGAATTATTATTCTGGAATTAGGCTCATAATTAAAGAACGACTTTCCGTAACATCTAACTTTTCTAAAAACTGAAAAAAAAACGCACAGCTACCCTAATACCCGACAGACTTTGTTAGAGACAAATGGAGCTATGCTATCACACTTTAATATTATTAGGTAATAAAGGAGCATATTAAACATTGGAGGAATCGCGTACCTGGCAGCGTCTTGAGGAAGCTTAAAAAACTATAGTAACAGTTTTTGGAATTGTTAATACAGCCTACAGCGGCGCAACATTTGACTTCACGCGTCCCGATATCCACATAAGCGTATCACCAAATTCCTTAATCCGGTCCTGTCAAAGACACTACCTTCACTCTCATAGACTGAACACGACTCAGGCGATCGCCGTGCTAAACATCCTGCGAACGATGCGCGGGATGCTATGCGCGAACCACCAAAATTCTGGAGAGTTGCGCTACTGTATAATTGGATATATTGTGGTAATATTTCATACTCGCATATCGTAAGATATTTGAAGTAAAACTTAGCTAGCTTGCTTGCTTTCAATCGCTGATTCACAAAAAACACTCGCTCGCTGCTAATGCATCAACGTCTTTTCAGCTCGCTCCAATTCTAATGAAGTTTGCCATAAATAAAATATGAAACTTATTCCCAGTCGACATGTTTTCATGGAATCTTCTACAAACATCTGGAAGATCATGGCTCTGAGCAGTTGACCTTCTCTTTCCTAAGGTCTAGTGGGTTGAAGTCGGAGACTGAGGGCTTTATAATGGCTTGCCAAGACGGTGTCTTCAACACCTTGGTGTACCGTAAAAGGGTTATGGGTGTAGATGTACCCGAACACCCTTTGTAGGGCTTGCCGATAGGCGCCAGAGACGCTTATGCATCTCTTGTCGGCGTGTAAGACGTACGCTGGGACGGCTTACGTCCATCGGCACAACGCGGCTCTACGAGTGCTCTACTATCATTTAAGGCACTCATACGGTATCGATGAGACACCGGTGCTGCTATACGCTCCAGGGGATATAGAGTCCGTTGTGGAGAACGATAGATGCCGGATTTACTGGAACTACTCGTTCCCCACGCTCGAGCTTGTACAGGCAAACAAGCCCGACATAGTCCTTCTCGACCACCAACAGAAGACGATGTTCGTTATTGAGTTTTCGGCGTCTGCCGAGGTGAACATCGTCTCTAAGGAGGAGGAAAAGCGGACCAAATATCAGGAGTTGCTCGGACAACTTCGCAGGCTCTGGCCAGACTACACTGTAAGTCTGCTGGTTATGGTCACTGGATCCCTAGGTGAAATGAGGAATACGCTGCTCTCTGCACTGCGCAAAATACCGGTGTGCCGTGCGGCGGCGCACATCTTAGCCGCCAGAATGCAGAAGGCAGTCATCCTTGGGTCCCTTCGTCTACTTAGGGCGCACGATTCGCGGACCCAGTGATTGCTCACCTCACGGTGTGAGGAGTAGTCATTGGGTAATGGAACAGCAGCCCGGTGTGTCGGAGCCCGGGCTGCACTTTTTGTGTTTGTGAACAATTAATGGACAGGGCTTTATCCAGAAAGTATGGCAGGTACTTCATACTGTTGATTTAATTATTCACTGAGAATATAGAAAGCAGGCGCACGAATATGAAGTGGTTGCATTTCAGTGAACGGATGAAGTTAGTAATATTTCGTACTCGCATATCGTAAGATATTTGAAGTAAAACTTAGCTAGCTTGCTTGCTTTCAATCGCTGATTCACAAAAAGCATTCGCTCGCTGCTAATGCATCAACGTCTTTTCAGCTCGCTCCGATTCTAATGAAGTTTGCCATAAATAAAATATGAAACTTATTCCCAGTCGACATGTTTTCATGGAATCTTCTACAAACATCTGGAAGAGCATGGCTTGTCGGAGCAGTTGACCTTCTCTTTCCTAAGGTCTAGTGGGTTGAAGTCGGAGACTGAGGGCTTTATAATGGCTTGCCAAGACGGTGTCTTCAACACCTTGGTGTACCGTAAAAGGGTTATGGGTGTAGATGTACCCGACACCCTTTGTAGAGCTTGCCGACAGGCGCCAGAGACGCTTATGCATCTCTTGTCGGCGTGTAAGACGTACGCTGGGACGGCTTACGTCCATCGGCACAACGCGGCTCTACGAGTGCTCTACTATCATTTAAGGCACTCATACGGTATCGATGAGACACCGGTACTGCCATACGCTCCAGGGGATATAGAGTCCGTTGTGGAGAACGAGAGATGCCGGTTTTACTGGAACTACTCGTTCCCCACGCTCGAGCTTGTACAGGCAAACAAGCCCGACATAGTCCTTCTCGACCACCAACAGAAGACGATGTTCGTTATTGAGTTTTCGGCATCTGCCGAGGTGAACATCGTCTCTAAGGAGGAGGAAAAGCGGACCAAATATCAGGAGTTGCTCGGACAACTTTGCAGGCTCTGGCCAGACTACACTGTAAGTCTGCTGGTTATGGTCATTGGATCCCTAGGTGGAATGAGGAATACGCTGCTCTCTGCACTGCGCAAAATACCGGTGTGCCATGCGGCGGCGCATATCTTAGCCGCCAGAATGCAGAAGGCAGTCATCCTTGGGTCCCTTCGTCTACTTAGGGCGCACGATTCGCGGACCCAGTGATTGCTCACCTCACGGTGTGAGGAGTAGTCATTGGGTAATGGAACAGCAGCCCGGTGTGTCGGAGCCCGGGCTGCACTTTTTGTGTTTGTGAATAATTAATGGACAGGGCTTCATCCAGAAGGTATGGCAGGTACTTCATACTGTTGATCTAATTATTCACGGAGCATATAGAAAGCAGGCGCATGAATATGAAGTGGTTGCATTTCAGTGAACGGATGAAGTTAGTAATATTTTATCCTCGCATATGGTATTTGAAGTAAAACTTAGCTAGCCTGCTTGCTTTCAATCGCTGATTCACAAAAAACACTCGCTCGCTGCTAATGCATCAACGTCTTTTCAGCTCGCTCCGATTCTAATGAAGTTTGCCATAAATAAAATATGAAACTTATTCCCGGTCGACATGTTTTCAGCGCTGCATCCTTTCCACTGCTGTCCTGTTATGGAAATGGAGAGGACGTCGAATGGATGGCGGTATGGAAATGAAAGAGACAGCTGTCTCGAGTTGTGCATACTCTAGAGGGTTGACGAAGGGGTGAGCATACACAGCTGGATCACAGATCTCGCAGAACTATCGCTAGACGCGAAATTATGTCATGCTACAACTTAACCTTTAATATACGCACATACTTTTCATCACACTGGAGGCTGACTGACCCCAAAGTCATTCTCCCAAATTTGTAAATGTAACTTATACAGTTATAGAATGAGACTGGGTAAAATCGGGTATATTGTACCAGTTGTTAAATTGTACCACCTCAAGATTTATTAAATTGTAAGCCTCTAGCGTCATCTAGTTTGCTCTTTTGATATCTCTTGTTGTCAAAACATTAGTTACCAGGACGCGTAAACGGCGGTTTCTCGTAAAACTTAAAATTTGTATTTTTCTGAAATACGACTTTACGCAGTAAGTATTATACAACTTTAGATAAGCCTTTGTATCCGAATGATCAGTTTTTGGTAGTTGGGGAGGCGTTCTTCGTAAATATTGGACATTTGGAAATAGTTCAGGCGGTTTATAGTTACCCTAATCTCGCTTTTCTAAAAGAAATACACCAGTTTGTCAAATCGTACCGGTACAATTTACCAAATTCCAGTATTTTTTTCAGTCATGCCTCGCAATGGTACAAAATACTGTCAATGGTCAGAGCAAGATATGAAGGCAGCAATAAAAAACTATAAAATTGGAAAATTTGTGCAAATTGGGTGCCTAAAAGCTGTGCTTCGTTTCCAGTCCATTGGACTATATTAATTTGTGACTTTTGTGTTTGAATTAAATAAGTACTGAGCATTAATTATTTGCTACGACAATATTTTGTTTTACCCAATGGGTTCCTAATTTGTGATTTATGTGTTTAAGTTCTACAAATAAAAAGTTTAATTCATTGCAATGTATTGTATTATAAATATGTTGTTCCGTCAACAACGATCATCTAATGCATTTTGCCATGGTACAATTTACCGAACCGGGTGGTACAATTTAACAAACCAGCTGGGTAGATTGTACCGTTTGCAACATTTTAAAAAAACATTTATTATGTCAAACTGTAAGTCTTTATGTAACTTTTCTATTATGCCGTTTGATAGGAATATGTTAATTAACTCTAATTTTAGTTTTGTTGAATTCAAATCAAGTCAATAGCGAGATATTTGATAAAGTGTGCAATGTGGTACAATTTACCCGACTTTACCCTATAGTTTTTTATTGCAGCCTTAAACTGCCTCATAGTGGATATTTGCTTTATATTTTCAGGGACTTCATTGTATAGCTTAGGTCCAAGAAAAAAAAAGATCTCTGAGTAAGCGATTTTTCAAAAAGCTGAATATTGAGATTCATATTTGTAACTGATCTAGTTAAATGATCATAATATCTTCATCATAACTTTTTTTATAGTTACTATTATATATCTTTACCAAACATTGAAATACGTAGAGTAATCTTATGTTCAACACATTTGCTTCCTTATATAAGATGTTTGTTGAACAGTATCTATTTTTCTTTGTTATGACTTTGATGAATGTGTTTTGCACTCTCTCTAATATCCGAATTTTGATGCTAAAAGCCCCTCCCCATCCCGTTATACAATAGCGCAATATAGATTTTGCCAAAGAGTTATACAGCATTATAATATTTTTCCTCAAAAGTATGGACCTTAGAACGTAGAATTTATGTACAAGTACCCTCAAGCGCTTGGTGACGTAGAAAATATGTTCTGTCCATCTCATGTGTTGGTCAATAATCACTCCAAGATATTTCATACTACACTCTTTACCTAATGAAGTACAGCTACAATCGTCAGTACAACAGTTTGGGAGATGAAACTTTATGGAATAATTTTCTGGTTGAAACACAATAGTTGGTGACATTGCTATAAATTTCGTTTTCTTTACATTCAAGGTTAATGAATTATGGTGGAGCCAGATGTTAATTTTTTGAAGCTCTGCTTCAGCTAGTAGTTTAACATGATCCCACGATTTTCCTACAAATATTATTGCCATATCGTCAGCATAGCACACTGTATGCCCATCAAAATTATTAATTTTTGTAACATCATTTATATATATAAGGAACAGTAATGGACCTAGTACCGTTCCTTGTGGCACCCCTGTCCTTATTATAGATGGCGTGCTGAACTCTTCACCTAATTTAACTTTTTGCTTTCTGTTATCTAAATAGTTTCTCATGAGATTTAGGGCAACACCACGGACACCGATGCTATATAGCTTTTCCAAAAGAATATTATGCGAAACTGTATCGAAGGCTTTGGCGAGATCAAGAAAAAATGCTAAGCATTTTGATGATTCGTCCAAGGCCTCAACAGTGTGTTCTACAAAATTGAGTACAGCGTCTTCAGTGCTTAAGCCTTTAATAAAACCACATTGCTTATTTGATATGATCGTTCTCCCATAACCTTTCCAAATAGAGCTTTACTTCATTTTTTAACAATATCCAAAATTTTTCTCCACGGGCGGAGTTAGTCAACATGACTCAATTCTTCTTCATCCTCCACCCACCTTGGAGCAAACTGTATCCATTTGAAATAAAATCTGTTGTAAAATAGAGGTACTGTGGACCCATAGACCCGCACTAATTATGGAGACCAAATTGGCCTGTTACCGCTAACTAGATTTTCGCGGTATCCACAAATTAACCTAGTCATACCGTTGTGCGCGAATAATTGTCATCAGTTAACAATGTGTAGTTTCAATTTACTCACGCATGGCTACCCAAAGGCCTATTAAACTCAACTCTGCCGTCAGAGTCTATTATGGGGGCTTCTATATCAAAAAAAAAATAGATGAATATGTATATGAGAAATTTTAGCTGAATATATTGGGAGTTCGCCGAATTTTGGAATTCGTTTTGTTTTCGATAGGGATCCTTCAAAGAAGAACTAAATTCTATAGTATTCTAGATGAGAAACACTTGGAGTTCATTGCAACGCTCTTTAATAATGCAATGTTTCTGCGAACTTCAGCTGATTTCTGGTAAGTGCGAATATCGTCTGTAAGATAACATGCAACCACGTACGTCGAGTTAGCTGTCTCAGTATTTTTCACATATTTTCGTTTTGCATAGATCTTTTTTATTTACCTAAATTATCATTATCTCGTAAAATATTGTATGACAAAAATTCAATACTCGTTCAAATTGGCTCATTCTCATTTCATCATCATAGTCACAATGTCTTAACAGACATGTTGTGAACTCGTAAAATGCATTAAGTCGGAGCTAGAGTATTGCCGATACGAATATTGTCAATAGTTTTGAGAACTGTAGCTCGCCATAGTTCGCGACTTACTGTCAGTTCAGTGGCGCTCTTGATACTCGTATCTAGCAACTGTTTCGTGGTATCCACCCAGCGTGTAGAGGAACGGCCACGGCGCCGCCCACTCGGGGCGTGACCCTGAACTACAAGTTTCTCCATATTATCGCTTCTGTAAATGTGTCCGAAGAATGTAAGCATTCTCATCGACACAATGGAGGATGGTCTCTTTGGATTACCGAGCTCATCCAGTATGGAAACATTAGCTCGATGGGCGGTATAAGGAACTCTCAGCATTCTCCTCCACGTCCACATTTCAAAAGCATCTATGCGAGCTCGATCTGCCTTCTTAACAGTCCAAGTTTCCGAGGCATACAAAAATATGGAGAACACAAGAGACTGAACCAGTGACATTTTGGTAGCTTTAGTAATGTTATGATCACGCCATATTTTAGTAAGCTTTGTCATGGCCACCCGTGCCTGTTGAATGCGCCGTCGAATGTCGTTCTCACAGCTACCTGAATTGTCGATCAAAGAACCGAGGTACAGAAAACTCTGAACTACCTCACAACGGCCTATTGACTTTATTTCTCGATGATTGTGATGCTCTCTATCTACGATCATAACCTTGGTCTTGTTGTAGTTAATACCAAGGCCATATGCTGCACTGTGTTGTTCTAAAACGTTCAATAGTGCTACTAGTCCTTCCTGAGAAGCAGCAATAAGGGTTGTATCGTCAGAAAATCTTAAGTTAGATATTTTGCTTCCGCTTTCATTTAATATTAGGTAAAACAGTGAAATCCGCCATTTTTAACCACTTTAAGTGGGTGGGTGGTTAGAATCTTGAACAAAATATGGAATTGGGGGAAAAGGGATATATTTATAATTAAACTAGGAACCAAAGCTGGTTCACTTTCCATTTGATAATAATACCTATTATTGCTACTTTCTTTCTTTCTTTTTTTTTGGACGATAGGGTCCAAATTAAGCACAACTTTCGTTTAAACTTGCCAACGTTTCGAAAAATTTATTTTCCTCTTCAGGGCTCGTTTATGTTTAAAGTTGTGTTAGTCAGTTTTTCAAAATACACTTGCATGTCTCCTAGATATTGGGATTTTTGTTTTGTATACAACTACAGATGTTCCTTCTTTTAACCACGTTAGAAGTAGACTCTAGAGTCCACGTTAGAAGTAGACTCTAGAGTCTAAAAGAAGGAACATCTGTAGTTGTATACAAAACAAAAATCCCAATATCTAGGAGACATGCAAGTGTATTTTGAAAAACTGACTAACACAACTTTAAACATAAACGAGCCCTGAAGAGGAAAATAAATTTTTCGAAACGTTGGCAAGTTTAAACGAAAGTTGTGCTTAATTTGGACCCTATCATCCAAAAAAAAAAGAAAGAAAGAAAGTAGCAATAACTGTAGAAGAAGGGTCGTAAAATTATTAACAAACAATAATACCTATGTCGTTTATTAGAAGGTTTTTGATCTATTTTATGCCAACGTGCCCCAAAGTAGAGTAGTGTAACAGGTTTTATACCCAGCATTTATTTTTTCACTCAACTCAAGATGTCTTGCTATTCAGCTAAGTAGTTATATCTTGTAGTTTTTCTTCAAGATGACTAGATTGCTCACCAAACCACTAGCACAAAAAATAATAGCTCTCTTCTTCATGCAGGTTGAGTTTTTAGTACCGAAGCGATCGATTAACTAACTGGGAAAAAGAACCAAACATTCATTTGTCTGATCAGAAATTATCAAATATTTACCGATTTTGGGTCTGTTGAACGTAGTATCTGGTTCAAAAGTATGTATTACAGAGTATGTCAATGCCACAGAAGAGGCTAAGGCTTAGTTTAGATGACGCGCGTCCGACGCGCGTTCGCTTGACGCTCGTTTTGAAAATACACATAATTAATTCAAGCTGTTCACATGGATGTGCGCACGACAAATTGTACGCGCGTACGACGTCCCTAGACGCAGAGAATCTCAGTATGCGCGTCGGTCAGCGGCGACGCGCGTATTGAAATACTAGACGCTCCCATTGCCTGTTCAGTTGGCACGCGTCTTTCCTAGCGTTCAGTCGACATACCTGGTGTCTCTCGGCAAAAATGTATTTCTTTCGTATGCTACTGAGATGGGAACAGAAGAATTCAGCACAGATGTTTTCATTGATGAAATTGGGAAGAAGCCTACGATTTGGGACTTGCATTCCAAAATATATTCAAATAACACGGCAAAAAAGAGCGCCCGGGAGGAACTGGTCCTAATGTTTTGCAAATCCGATGATATCGAAGAAAAAAAGAGAATATAAGGTAGGTTTTTGGTACTGCTTTATTTATAATAGGTGTTTACAGTTAATACAGCAGTACATATCATTCTATCTTGCCATTCTAGTTTTCCTTCATTCACAAAGTACTTTGTCAACTTTACTCCTGAAGTAGTTAAAAAATTTAGGTTCGTGATTTCGCAGACTGGGATACAGTGTAACGTATAAACTTGTAGAAAGTCTATTCCTTAAAATTGGGTGAACCCTGTGTGTCCCTTTCCTCCTACGTCGTTTCCTTCTTCTGTATACTAACCAAACACAAACAGCTTCTCCTACATCCATTCTCGTTAATACCAACAAATACACTGACTCTCGGTTGCCTAGTCTCACTCTATATAAAAGTTGTACGAAATCCTACGCGCGTCATCTGAACACAGACGCAACAAACGTCGGCCACGTCGACGCGCGTCGTACGCGCGTCATCTGTACTAAGCCTTAGGCAAGCTCTTTCACAAGTAAGCATCTCTTTTATAATTGGCCGATAAACGCAGGATTACAGAATAGCTGCAAAATGGGTTGGAGAGGAATTATATCACAAATGCATGTTGCCACTCTGCTTAACAGTTTTAGTATCTGTTCCTTCTCGGAAAGTTAAAATAAGGGCGATTTACGCGTTCCACTCGAAAGTGCCTGAAAACTGCCTCAACAGAATGAACCACTCCATGTAAGGACCATCCTTATGCAAAGTATTATCATTAAGCCGAAATAGCTCATTACTTTTAATGCCTCTTACAATACGGTTAACTGGATATTTTCTACGAAGCATTTCGCCTTCCTTATTTTCCCGTCCAACGCAGAAAGTTTCTAATACAAGAAAGTTTTCTTAGACGAGAGCTATCCAATGTTTGCATAATATACAGGGTTATTCACGTTATTCGACACGGAGCATTGTGGCTAAAGTATTTGATAAAAAAGAAAATAATAATTTGGGATGGATAGAGACCCATAAAGGCTACACTTTAAAAATATTTTTATGTTATACAGGGTGTCCCAAAAACACGAAATGTATCAAAGTTATGTTTTTTTAAATGGAACACCCCATATATTATTGCATATTCAGATTCCTTGGTGAATTTTAGTGTGACTTTATGTATCATACATGGTACCTAAAGCGAACCGTTAATGTGTAAATCACCATTTTCGGTATAAGTAGATATCGGGAAAAAATTGAATATCGCAGAGGTTACAAAATATGGAAGGCTGTGACTTTGCCGTATTACTAAGCATAAAATGCATCAGCTTCGATGAGACTGTCAAATTTAAATTACGTTTATGCTTGGAGAAATCGGTCGATGAATTAAGGAAACTTCGATCAGCGATAACTTGATTTTTTCAAATGGTCATGCCTAATTTTTTGTATACGGCTAACGTAGAATTTGATAAGCTTTCTAATGATATAAGGTTGTGAATATCAATCTCTCGTAGTTTTCATTTAATTTTAAATTTTCAAACAAATCGGCGATTTTCAATTTTCCTACCTATAAGCAATGTAGCAGGCCATGAAATATAAACAAAAATCTGTTCAGGTAGAAGAAAACAACTAACTTAGCAGAAAAATACACACTAACTAGACTAAAAGGACAAGATTATAAAAATTCCTTACAACAAATCAACTCTTCCAGAAACAACTGCGATAACATCTGTAAGGTCAAAGAGAAGCTGGAGTATGGCAGTAATAGATATTTTTACTGTCTACTGGCTACCGCAATTTACTAGAGGTTAAGAATTTCCAATGCAACCAAAACCCTCATATGAAACAGAAACAACCAGCGACTGTTGCTCCAGCACGCAACTATCAATGGTGTAAAAAAGTACTAATTTGCATCGAAGTCGATACCTCTGACTGGAGCCTTTCTATTTTTCAATATCTATCAACAATATTGCAAAAAAGGAATACTGATAAATCAGATTTAAATTTTCTGCCATTTAAGCTATGTTTTATAATTTGAACGAATTTTAATTCATTCTTCATTTTCTGTGACCTTATAATAGGTACTGAAGAATTTTTAGAACTCCAGTCAGAGGTAGTTTTGACTTGAGTTTTGACAGAATTGCATACCTTTTTATATCATTAAATGTGAAATTTTATTATGAAAGTAATAAACTGCTTACAGCATTCTCTAGTAGTTTTTACTTTATTTCAAAATTTTTAATGGCTTTGGAAATTTCCAATCTCTAGTACATTGCAGTAGCTAGTAGCTCGTGAAAAAATCCATTTCTGCCATACTCCAGCTTCTCTTTGACCAAAGATATGTTACCGCCGTTGTTTCTGGTTAGACTTTGTGTTTGTTGTGAGTAATTTTTATAATCTTGTCCCTTTAGTCTAGTTCGCGTGTATTTTTCAGCTAAGTTAGTTGTTTTATTCTACCTGAACAGGTTTTTGTTTATATTTCAAGGCCTGCTACGTTGGTTATAGGTAGGCAAATTGAAAAACGCCGATTTGTTTGAAAATTTAAAATTAAATGAAAACTACCAGAGATTGATATGCACATTGCACAACCTTATATCATTAGAAAGGTTATCAAATTCTACGCTTAACCGTATAAAAAAAATTAGGCATTCCCATTTGAAAAAATCAAGTTATCGCTGATCGAAGTTTCCTTAATTCATCGACCGATTTCTCCAAGCATAAACGTAATTTAAACTTGACAGTCTCAACAAAGCTGACGCATTTTATGCTTAGTAATACGGCAAAGTCACAGCCTTCCATATTTTATAATCTCTGCGATATTCAATTTTTTCCCGATATCTACTTATACCGAAAATGGTGATTTACACATTAACGGTTCACTTTAGGTACCATGTATGATACAAAAAGTCACACTAGAATTTACCAGGGAATCTGGATATGCAATAATATATGGGGTGTTCCATTTAAAAAAACATAGCTTTGGTACATTTCATGTTTTTGGGACACCCTGTATAACATGAAAATATTTTTAAAATGTAGCCTTTATGGGTCTCTAACCATCCCAAATTATTATTTTCTTTTTTATCAAATACTTTAGCCATAATGCTCCGTGTCGGATAACGTGAATAACCCTGTATAAGGTAATGTTGCTTAGCATTCTCTTTACAAAAGCCCGCCGTTGAAACTCGAAAATATTCAGCTGTCCGTTTAAAGTACAATATCAGCTGTTGCACAATAAATGTTAAAGTCCAGCTTAGATTTTAAACACGGTCTTGCGAAATCTGTTTTTAAAGCCAGCGGTCAACTGCAAGCGGTGTAGAGCGATGTTCCGATGTTATGTTACCAATCTACTTTTATCTTTTGTGACAGCATGTCGTGTCGCCTTGCCTAGCTTCATTGAATGCCACTTTGTAAAATATAAGGTTTCAATCATTTGGTTCACAGAAAAATCGGAAAAATGAAGGGTACCGGCTGGATTCGAACCAGCGTCTCCGGCATTCTAGGCAAGCGCGTTTACCAACTGCGCCACGGTACTCCGCACCACAGCCGCCTACGACCTGTTGTCGACTCCACCGACACCCACCACTCCCCCCTATCTTCCTGAGAACCATGTATTTCGTGCAAAACAGCGGTGAGAGATTCACACGCACTCAACTGCCGACTAGATGTCTCTGGATGACTGAAATACTTTTGTATGAACGGGGAGTAGAATCTAAATATAGGATAAAATAGCGAAGGAGCGTAGCTCCCTTAGAAAACATTTCCGGGCCCATGTCCATATGACATTTTCTTTCTATTTTTCGGAGTACTATTCGCAGTTGAGGTTTGTTAACATATTTAATTAGCACCCTGTACATTATTTAGCGAAGATGGCATCCATCCTGTGGCTGGTATACATTGCGGGGAACTATTACTCAGCCACAACTTCATCAGCCTGAATGACCGGCGAAGATCACACTGTCTAGTAGTTACACTTAAACTGCTCTATAGCATTCTCAGTCGAGAAACTTTTGGAGTGTCTCCACCAACTGTATTACCTAAAGTACCTATAAGACAAAAAACACATATACAGGGTAAGTTTTCAGGGTCGGATCGATCGATAACTCAATGCAGAACATCGCGAAAAAAGTCGTGTATAAAAGTTGTAGCCTTAGATATGCTCCTTGCTCAGAAAATATTTTGATTTATACATAATGATCCATAACTGCGTGGTGATACAAATATACATTCTTCTTTTGAATGAGACACCCTATATATTATTCCATATTTAGATTCTGCTAATGATTCCCGTTCTTGAAATATTGAGTTATTGTAAAATTATACAGCGTATTTCAAAAGTTATAATCACGTTTGTATCCAAATAGCTGTCAAAGGTATATTGAAAATTAATAAGTAAGGCATATTTGTTTACACAAAAAGACAAAAAATATCCTCCAGTTTTAACACAGGTTGTAAGAAAAGTCGCCGACGCATATCCGTATACAGGGTGAGGTGGAATGCAAAACTAAATTTTTGATTCATCACTCTTTGATATACAGTACGTTCATTTGGCCGCGATTTGGATATAAAGATGGTCATAACTTTTGAAATACCCTGTATAATGTAACAATATCCTATATTGGAAGAGCGAAAATCATTAGCAGAATTTAAATATCGAATTATATATAGGGTGTCTCAAAAAAAATGTTATGGATCACCCTGTATAAATCTAAACATTTTCTGAGCAAAGAGCATATCCGTCGCTACAACTTTTATATACAACTTTTTTCGCTATCTTCTACAGTAGTGGAGTTATCGACCGAGCCGGTACTAAAAACTCACCCTGTAAATTATACTATATTAAGAAAGAGGAAGCCATGGAAAATTTCTTGCGCGGGCCCTGAATTGGAAGGCACGCCACCGACAAAAACTAGGGAAGAGTAACTACCCCTGCTTGCTGTATAATGTTTAGCGCTCAGTTCTATCTTGTTTAATGTAATGACAACTTCAGGCGACTTAAGGGGCCTGGATACACACATTTATACATACATATTTGCCATGTAAAACACAAACTCACGATTTCTCGCATAACTCACTCTATTTTCAACTACATATATAATATTTCAGAAGGCGATAGTCAAGACCTTAATGAATGACAACTATTTTCGATTTCTCAAAAAAGTTTTTTAATGTGCAAAAAAACTCGCAATGCAAAATCATACATTCTATAAACGCCTGTAATTTAACAACCAAATACGATATCAAAAAAAGGCTAAATAGTTGCACAAGCGCAAGCTTCCTTCTTCAATCTGCTCGTTGAGTCATTACTGTAAGTTTAAAGGTAACCTCAGGAGCTTGGAAATGCAAAATTCATTTTTATGGTGACCTTTGGACCTTACCTTTGGACCTTTTGACCTTACCTTTGGACTGTTGGACTTATCTCCCCTCATCTTAGACACACACTCTGGAGAAAGGGAACAGGCGACCACGCCTCCTCGCTAACACGGGAATAAGTCCTTTCTTTGATTCTCAATTTCGCGCGCTATACCCTAGACCCTTAAGGTGAAAGGTCCATAGTGAAAGTATAGGATAGAAGTGATAATATTATTTATTTATACCTTATATGTTACAAGTCATCTTATGTTCACGAAAAACTTACACACACAATTATAGGACAATAGTAGTTATAGTTATAATTGGTTTCTTATTTTACAATAATTTCAATATTAATCTAGTAATAACAAGATGAAGGAGCTTGTCAGATCTAGGATGGTGGGCTCATAGCCATCTTTGATCTAACAGCGTGAGGTCACGTGGGCATGAAAGCGACATGGCTCGCCTTAGCAGCACAGAATTGTTTAGAGATAAGTATAACAACTTGATAAATTCCTAGAGGGCAGTGACCTCCAGGATTAATATTATATGAAAAGACTTACTGAGATGAGCTTTTTTGCAAATCATGAGGCATGTAAGTAGACCTTAATCAAATGTTATATAAGATTCCGCTTCTAATAACGGACAAGTTAGACAATTCCGGGTTGCAAAGCACTTGCACTTTCCTGCCCCAAATAACAGTCAGTATCATAGTTTCGTTGTAAAATTTTGATCAGAAATCAAGGTGAACCCCACGAGCTCATGACATGGTCAACCTGGTCCAGATCTTCGCATTTAGAAATCAGACTAAAATGAAGTTTATAGCTTATGTACACAGAACAATAATTTCTTAGATGGAGCACGGATCCTTTAGTTCAAGTATACCATAACTTCCTATAGGCGCAAAGCTATGCTAACCTTAAAGTGAGAATACGACATATTTGACCGTATTACGGTTAGTTTGAGAAAATACCTTTAATGCAAAACTGGGAAATTCTTGAAAGTAAGAATACCAAAATCTTAAATCAATATATGGTTATCTTGGCCGAAGCATTTCATAATCTTGACTGAAGCATTTCATAATCTTAACTGGAGCATTTGATAAACTTGACGCAAGTAGCTCAACTTTATTCTAAAATTATGATATTCTTGGATGAGGAATCTAGTTAGTATTGATTTCAGCGTTTGATAACTTTGATGAGCTGTTACCAAAGCCACTGCTGTTTCATTCCAAGAAATGTATTGCATTGAAGCAAGCATTCAAACTCTTCTATGAGCATGTAGACATTTTTCTCGTCTATGTCCTTATCTGCAAAACATACACATGTGAAGCCAATTAAATTTTGGACTTGGATGATGTGTGCAAAGTTTTCAAATATTTGTCAATCAGTCAGTGCCTGTTTAGTGATGGATACACTGGAGAAATAGTTCTGCAACATTTCTTAAATCACATTTAATATACTTGGTACTTATCTAGGAACACCTGAGTCAGGTCTTCGCATCCCCATTCTTTTAACAGCTCATTTACGGTTGGATAGATTCAGTGATAAGGAAACTGATGGGAACTGAGACGCGACTCAAATGGCGGTGGACCAGCACTACCGGCAGATTCGTTCATCGATGGTTGACAGTGGTATCACGGGTATCACGTGGCAATGGCAATTTATTATTAAATTAAACAGTTTGACTAGATACTATTATGTGCTATTATGCAGGATCCAGGATGCAGGTATTACGCTACGATGCTAAAGGCGGCGGCGAATGCGACAATCCGAAAACCAATAATGGCGGCCGACGCGGACGGGCAACAGGCCGTTGAGTGCAGAATGTGGAGAGGTTAGAGTTGACACGTGACACGCTGCAGGTCTGCGCACTCCTACGTTGGTAGACGTCAAATAAATGATTTACTTGATACAAATATAGGGTGTGCTTGTAAAACAGCGTTCATTTTCAAACCAATATTATCATATTGTAAATGAAGTTTTGCATTTGCAAGCTGTCTATATTCTTCATAGAAGTAAACGGGACAGCGCTGGAAAACATCTTGATATAAAATTATGAAATGCTTGTCATTGAATTGTTATTCGTTGCAAAGAAAGTTATATTTTCTTTCGGAGCATATATCTTTAAAACGAATATATGAATCAAAAATATATTATTTTTTATACAAATTTTCTATAATTTTCTCATCAGATATTCTTTCTTAGAGTGAGAACAGATATTCTTGTTGTGAGTATTTACAAGAATATCTCAATTCTTGACTTGAGAATTTCTTTTTGTGTGTATGACAAGAACTCGAATTGCTTTTACATAAGTATGCTTGTATGGTATAGGACCAAAAACTACCATTCCCAAGAGAACCGGAAATACCTCTTCTTTAGCGGTATAATGGACCAACAGAGAATTTTTGGTACTTTTTTGGAAAAACGTATTTCTGTGCGTATTATTTCTAAATATTTAAGTAAATGATTTACCTATTTCAGCAGAATAGAGTATGATCGGTAGATCACGTTGTCTATACATATACAGGGTGTCCCACGACGATTAAGACAAGCAATATATCTGAACTGGGCAGTAGGAGCGAATTATAATTTTGGGCGTGTAAATTAGAGCTAATATAGTATCTTTTCTTATTATTGCACCACCCAATGAGGTATTTTTTTTTTGGTCACGTGACGTCCGATTCAAAAATGTTAATGGGACACCCTGTATATTTGTGCCTTGCTGTGTTCCTCCCGATAAAACAATTGCACACTTGGGGTCTAAAGTGATTAATTCAAGAGCTACAGGTACTTAAAGGACTGTATCACTACCATTATGAAACACTACCATACTCATACTCATACTCATGTAGTTTATTCTTCACCTTCTACATGATCAGGCATGCTTACAGTCAGAATAAATACAAAAAAAAGTAGACTTACATCTACGAGAGGATAGTAGACATTACAAATATAAATAATATATACTAAACTGTAAAATTACAAAAGGTGATAGTAGAAATAATTAAAGTAAAGTAGGACTCAAAAATAAAGCTGAAATTAATAAACAGACATGATAAACAAACAAACAAAATTTATAAACTAACAAACATAGATACATTAACAGCGGCGACATTGATGAGTGACTTTTTTAGACTAACATAATTATTTAAAGGTCCAAATATTCATTAATATTGTAAAAACAGTGCTCCAGAAGAGTTTTTTTGGAAAAAACTTTAATAGTAATAATTTAATTGTAGCGGTACGTGTTATAATTGAAGATTTATAATAAACTTCCTAATTCTTTTAACATTCAAAAAGATTTAAAAGTTTTTCGTAAAAAACTTAAAAATGTCCTATTTCAAAAACCTTAGTACACACTCGACGAGTTCTATGACGAGTTTTAGTGAATATTCCACATTTTGTTGTTACAGCTTTGTCAATAAGAAATTTGTAATTTCTTAGACAATAAAGCATATTTATCTATCTATCTATAATCAACGGTAGTGGTACCATCTTTTAAGCACCTGTAGCTCTTGAATTAATCACTTTAGACCCCAAGTGTGCTAGTTTTTCGGAATTGTTTTATCGGGAGTAATGCAAAACGTCACAAATATGCAGGGTGTCCCATTAAAATTTTTGAATCGGACGTCACGTGATCAAAAACAAATACCTCACTGGGTGGCACAATAATAAAAAAAGATACTATATTTGTTCTGACTTAAACCCCCAAAATTATAATTCGCTAACTACTGCCCAGTTCCGATATATTGCTTGTCTTAATCGTCGTGGGACACCCTGTATATTCATGATCGAATATAGCTGATAAGGTGTCAACATAGGTCTCCTCTCTGATGAAACAGAAACTAAATAAATTACTGAATTTATAGGATGCAACGTTATATTGACGAATTCGAGCGCAGAAAAATTAAGAATGCCGTCAAAGCTAAACACCCAAAATATATATTTTTAACAAAACAATTGTGTTAAATAAAAAAATTATTGCCATATTCTACCATCAGACAATTGATTATTTTATTTGATTCTCGTTAATTTCTACAATTTTATGCAAGATTTAAGTGTTACAGCTAAAAACATTTCACAATGCTATTACTTATACTTTGACAGTTAAACGTATTAATTTATCGGCTATACTCGTTACCAAATATGGTGAAAACGGGGTATTTCAAAATTGTTCATAAATATACACAGGTAAAAATATAACTCTGTTAACCACTTTAATGAGAGGCATGTAAGTCAGTTCACACGTGATAAATTGTTTCACTAAATATGACAGAAAAAGTTTGATAACTCCTCCAATGGCTCAAAAGTAAGCTCTAGAGACGTTGCTCAGGTTTTCTTTTAAGTTGTGAACCAGACTGACCTTATCACATATGGAAGACGTCCGCTGGAGACCTAGTCAAGGCAACGCATTTGTAAATGTACACAGTAAAGACGAGAGTGAAGTAAAAAAAAGTCAAAAATCCTTTTCGACGTAAAATATAAAACGGAGGCGAGTGGCTTAAATATTAAACCAACGATAATTTACATAAACATATACAATCTCCCTCATTTTCTTCAAAAAGGATTCTCGACTTGTAGTACGAACTAGGTACCATAACAACATTGTATTCAGAAAGTTATTTAATAACAATTTATTTAACATGATTAATTTTTTTACTATGACAGCTAATGTACAGGGAAGACCAATAGTGCGTGGATGGAGGATTGTGGGCTTACTAAAAGATATTTCAAAAATCGGTCACTTGATCATGGTAGAGACACTTGAGAACTACAACGTAAAAATATTTTCACTTGAATTTTGACGTTTATCCAGGGTGTTTCATATGAAACTTACATTTTTTTCTTGAATGGAACCCCCCTATATATTATTGCATGTTTGGATTCCCTGGTCAATTCTAGTGTGACTTTATGTAACACGTATGGAACTTTAGACAAATCGTTTAGGCGCAAATCACAATTTTTGGTATAAGTAGGTATCAGAAAAAAATTGAATATTGCAGCAATTTTAATTTTTTTGTACTTGGAGAAATCAGTAGACTAATTGAAGAAACTTCAATCACAGATAACTTGACTTTTTCAAATGGGAATGCCTATTTTGGTTTAAAGAATCGAATGTAAAACTTGATTACCTTTCTAACGATATAGCATTCTTGATATTTTTTTTTGGTTTTCATTTTATTTCAGATTTTCAGTCAAATCGGTGTTTTTCAGTTTCCTGCGTGCAAGCAACCTAGTAGGTCTTGAAATATAAACAAAAGCTCGTTAATATGGAAGAAACCAACTAACTTAGTTGAAAGATGCAAACTAACTAGAGCAACGAGGCAGGATTATGAAAATTCCTGACAACATATTAGCTCTAACCGGATGCAACAGCGGCAAGATATCTAATGTCAATAAGTGTTTGTTTTTCACAGCCTACTAGCTATTGGGGTCCACTAGAGCTTGACAACTTTCCGAAACAACTAAAAATTTTGAAACAAAAGGAAAACTACCAGCGATTTTGCTTACAGTCTAACATGTTTAGAATGAAATGTCACATTTAATGGGATAAAAAAATTGTGATTGAAGTTTCCTTTATTTAACCTCTGATCTCTCCAAGTACAAAAAGAATTTCAAATTCAGCCATCCGACCTAAGGTGACGCATTTCATGCTTAGTCGAACCGCAAAGTCAAGGCCTTCTAAGTTTTATAATCGCTGCGATATTCAATTTTTTCTGATACCTACTTATACCAAAAATGGTTATTTGCGCCTAAACGGTTCGTTTAAAGTTCCATGTGTGATACATAAAGTCACATTAGAATTGACCAAGGAATTCAAATATGTAATAATATATAGGGGGTTGCATTCAAAAAATGTAAGTTTGATATGAATCACCCTGTATAAACGTAAAAATTCAAGTGAAAATATTTTTACGTTATAGCCATCGAGGGTCCCTACCATGAACAGGTGACAGATTTTTGAAATATTTTTTAGTAAGCCCACAATCCACCGTCCACGCACTATTGACCCACCCTGTATAGCCATGTGTAATAAATTGATGGATTAATTTTATTTTGTTTATATTCCGTGACTGTGAGAAATTGTTTGGATTATCATACCTGCGCATAAACTGAAAATAGAAATCAGTTTCCTGATTTGGAATTGTGGAACTATAAACTGGTTATGTACTCCCTTATATGTATGAGCATATATGGTTTTCACTATCCCCATGTTTCAGGTAGTTTTTTAAAATAATCAAGAAGATATCTATAAAAAAATCAATCTAATAAAAACTGACAATTTTGTTAATGTACCTGAGTATCTAAGGTTATACAGGAAACACTAGAAAAACTGCCAAAGGTGGCCTCCAGTGGTTTTGATATTTTTGCTTGGTTTCAAAGTAGGGGAGTGATATAATAACTTTCGCAGGAAAACGAGGAAAAAGTATCCTTACACGTTAGTATTAAAGAGCTATAAATAATAAGCATGTATATAAAAATTATTATAACCTACCTTATCTAACACAGATGCAAGTATAAAAATAGAAAATGAAAGGTATATATTTAGAATAGGTGCTTCTCATTGAACATACTTTGCGAATGGTTTGAAAAGTTGTAAGAATTTTGTCAACATAAATGCTAAACAAACTAGCATAAAGGTTGTAAGTATTTTGTCATCATATAAACAATAAACGGACTCATTATCATAAGAAATGATCAAAAGTAAGTCACCACTACCTCAAACAACGGAGCTATCCCTGAAGAGCGAACAAAAGGCGACTCTAGGTGCTGATATTGCTGTAGTATTGGTGTGATTCGTTGGACTATGGAACTGAGAGAGACAGGCTTTCGAATAGGCCAGCGGAGTAATATTGAACATCTTCTCCCCTGAGATTTGCTGTTTATTTGGCATCATTAGGAGCGAGCTCAATTTTTATACTATGTTTTTTTGCAACTAAGCTATTGCTTTACTGTAAACCGAACACATTCATACAAGATTAGGTTGCAAATTTTCTTAGAGAAACATACTTGCTAATTGTCAGACAACCCCAATAGTCATGAATATAGGCTCAACCATAAAGAATCTCTTCATAATAGTAATATACCATGTATTTTTTTTGTTTTGACAGCTTATTATTTGCAAATAAATGAAAGCTTCCCAATGCTTTCTACTTCCCACGCTAATACTGATAGAGGTTCTTGATGAAATAGCTTGTACTCTTCCACTGCCAATAAACATCTTCCGCAACTGAAGGTAACAAAAAACTATATAAGGGATATACAGGGTGTTAAGTAAGTATGTTAACAAACTTTAACTCCGAAAAATAGAAAGAAAATGTCATATGGACATGGGCCCGGAAATGCTTCCTAAGCGGGTTCCTAAGGGAGATACGCTCCTTTGCATGGGGCACCCTGAAGACGGGTTTCCCTCGATATTCTCGAAACCATTCTTAACAAAATTACGAAATTAGGTACGATGGGTGAACTTTTGACGCTGAATCTGATTCTGAATTCAGAATTTCATAATTTTAATCAGAGGCGTATCATACGGGAGGAGTTAAGAGTAAAAATAACCCCATTTTCTAAATGGTAATTTTTTTGATATTTTGATCTTAGAATATGGTAACCCAAGGATTTCTACGTAAAAATGGTCTCTTGGTACATCTCGATAGGGCTAACCGTTTTCGAGCAAAATGCATTTATTTATTTACAATAGCCTGCATCGATTCAATAATTTGCATTTTTCTTGAAAACGGTTGGCCCTATCGAGATGTACCAAGAGACCATTTTTACGTATAAATCTCTAAAATACCATATCCTTAAATCAAAATGTCAAAAAATTACCATTTAGAAAATGGGGTTATTTTTACCTTCAACCCCTCCCGTATGATACGCCTCTGATTAAAATCATGAAATTCTGAATTCAGAATCGGATTCAGCGTCAAAATTTTACCCATCGCACCTAATTTCGTAATTTTGTTACGAATGGTTTCGAGAACATCGAGGGAAAACCGTCTTCAGGGTGCCCCATGCAAAGGAGCGTAGCTCCCTTAGGAAGCATTTCCGGACCCTTGTTCATATAACATTTTCTTTCTATTTTTCGGAGTACTATTCGTGGTTAAAGTTTGTTAACATACTTAATCAACACCCTGTATAGAGGTAACTTTTTGGTACTCAAGCAATATAACAGGTACATAAGGTTACTGTAACTTACAGGTGTATAATGAGGTGACATACATGTTCCTATCACTATTTTATGGAACTCTTAGTAACCGTTACCAACGGGCATACAATTAATTCTTTCTCTTCGTCTTACAAAAATAGGTGAATGGTTATGGTACAAAAATCAGATTTAAAGTTAGTGATATCTCTCAGTTCTCAAGTATCAGAATCAGCTTTACTACAATATCTTTGCTATTTATTACTGTACGAGAGCCTACTGCATCAAACTATGAAAAACAGTAACAAAAACTTTAGAACAAATTGCAATTTGAAAGTATGAGCAATCTGACAGAGTTCAGCAGCTATATTCTAAATTACTTCTTGTAATCCGCCATTCAAGCTCTTCAGTTGTTCGATTGTAGCTTCCTAGTTTCGACGGAAGCTCGACTGGCACCTTAATTTTGATATTAATTATGACTAAAGCAATAACGGTTATCTATAAATAATTCTGATTTGACATTTTGCTTTATTTCTTCACTTATATAGTTATTTATATCAAACCCTGTATTCAACATCCTACGTTTCATTCATATTTTTACATCGAGATTTTTTTTTTTGGAAAATAGCTGCTACCGTAATGATATTGCTTTTTAACGCTTTTCGAAGCAACGCATTCCAAGGTTTGGTTACAGGATGCAAGTACAGTAAAAACAAAAGTGAGCTTCCACTAGTGTATAATATTTTGGTCCCATTTTGCTATATAGATGCTTGCTTAGTCTTGGCATATACTTGAAAGAAGCCAAATTATAGTTCAGGAAACGGTAGACTACGAAATACAATAATTTTTGAGTACAAATGGACTGAGAACATAGTGGTAGTATTAACAACATTAAGTAGCACCTATATCTCATGAAATTTGATGACCTGCATGCGCATCTCATTCATACATAAAGAAATGCTTGTTTGAAATAAAATTATACCAACAATCCAAGAGAACAGTTATTCGAAATTATTTAGCAAGGTACTTGTTTCAAAAGGTTTATTTCAGACTTCAGCTGTCTGTACAATTTTTCCGAATCATACCAAACCGTTTTATTTGCCATACCTTCAGTCGTCTTCGGTTATCACCTGAAGACGATTTAAGATATTGAATCAATGAAAACGATCTACACCCAAAAATTGTATAGTCAAAAAAATTATTTTTAAGACAAGTGGATCGTCTACGGCTACCGCTTCAAAATATCTCTGTCAGATTCTAACAGTTTATTGGTCTGATTTGACCAAAGAATGAGTACTCGCACTGATTTGAGGCACAGATTTGCAGATTTGAGATGTGAGTGTAACTTTAGACTTCTAATAAACCAGAAGGCGCAACATCAAGCGCAAGGATTATTTTTTATAGCCTTTACATGCACGATATCATTGGCACCTACTTGAAAAAATATCTGTGATTATATAATCGTAGTTAAAATGACATCAGTAATTCAGCCAATCTATTGTGAGGACTTTTGTCTACCTTTGCGGTAAATACCATCGTTAGGTATGTATAGCCTTCTGAGATTCTGCTGGATCAACTGCACAAATAACAAGTATGTCATATTTTGAACTTCAAGTAGGTTTAGTTCCACTTTTAACCAGTTGTCTATATTGTGATTGTTTCTGTTACCCCAAAAGGATTCTCTAACATAATATTACACTAGCCGAATCGAGCCTAATAAATAGGTCAATAATACTGACTAATTAAGCGAGGTTATTGACTGTGAAGCTTGAAATTCCTGAAAACAAATCCAGTATTTTGTAATGGGGTGATGAAAGTAAAATTTATTTAGAATTTTCGCGTCTTGCAACAACTTCGTTAATGACAAACATGGCCAAACCAACCGCAAAAACCTAACATACATATTCATACTATCTCCTATCTGCTATATACTCAATCTAAAATATACAATAATCATCTGATTGGATTTAATTTTTGTATATTGTCTTTTCATTTCATTCTTATTTCCTGAAAAATTTTAGGTCTCTGTTCTATAATTATTCATCTATTTTGGTCATTACAATAAGGTTGAGTGGAAGAACGGGAAGTCCCGAACTCTACCTTTTAGCAAATTATACACTTATTACTCGTTTTTTCTTGTTGTCATTATAAGTTTCTTTTCATGTATGGATTTCCAATAAATGCGATTATTATTAGTACTAATATTTTTATTATACAGGGTTCCTAAATATCATGTATAAATGAAGGAAAAAGATGCTTTGGTGTTTTTAAGGACTATAAAATTTCAAATAAACATAGATCCACAAACGCTTCATTGCTGATCTACAGGGTGTTGAAACTTCAATATTTTTTCAGTTTTTCCTTGATAACTCTCTCTCTGTCTCTCTCTCTCTCAACTTTTGAGGTATTTATCACAAATTTGGAATATAAAATACACAATAGGAGTTACATAATTCCACATGTCAAACGGTGGTCAGAATCTACAGGGCGTTATTTTTTCAGGGGTCCTACCCTGAACCTTTGACGGTGCGCCGCAGGGAGATTAAAAAAACAAAATAATTTTTCCATCTTACTTAAAAACTCTTTATCCTCTTGTTTTGTAAAAAGGATGGTAGATGCAAATAATTTATTTAAAATATAGTCTAGTAGGCTACGGCTTTATTTGACTAACTGTATTGTTTCATAAAAAGAATTGACAAAATGGAAAGATGATTTTGTTTTTTTAAATCTATCAGCGGTTCACCGAAGAAAATGGGCCATGACCTCTGAAAAAATAACACCCTGTAGACTCTGCCAAACGTTTCACTGTGCAGTTATGTAACTTCTATTGTGTAGTTTATATTCCAATTTGAGCTAAATACCTCAAAAACAGAGAGAGTTATAAAAAAATTGATCATTGAATGCTATACAAATCTGAGAAAGTTCATTGAAAGGAATTTTTTGATATAATAAAATATGGAGGTTTACATTGAAAAAAAAAAGAGAAAATATAGTTTTTGGACTCTACCTCACCCTGTATATGAATTTCCGTCGGAAACTTTTTTATAGCCTGTGTTAAAATTTGAGGATATTTTTTATCTTTCTATGTTGAAAAAATCTCTGATTCATCAATTTTCATCAACATGCAGTACGTTCAGTTGACGGCGCTTTGGATATAAAATTGATCATAATTTTTGAAATACCCTGTACAATGTTACAATATCTTATATTTTAAGAACGGGAGTCGTTAGTAGAATCTAAATATGGAATAATATATATGGTGTCTCATTTAAAAAAAAGCATGTAACCACCTAGTTAGCTTGTTAGTTAGTTATTTTTTTGAACAAGGAGCATATCCTTGGCTATAACTTCTGTACACAACTTTTTTCTCTATCTCCGGCAGTACTGGAGTTATCGACCGAACCGGTACTAAAAACTCACCCTGTATGTAACACAGCATACCAAACAATTTCAAATGACAGCCAAAAAATGTGCTATTGTAGTTGTATTGAAATGCTCATAAAAAAAGTCTGGATTTCACTAATAATATAATAGGTATGGAAAAACTGAACCTTTCCTATCTCCTGACCTATCGGCCTGCTAAGAAGAAGTTTGTTTATCCTCTGCAGCTGCCATGTAGTAATATAACAGTCTAGTACAAAACAGACTTACATTTGAAAATTTGGAAAGCTGTACTGAGTAGTTCGCACGTAGAAACAGAAAAATGGTAAATTATTCCCACAGTGATACGATATCTAACGCTTGCAGTATTGAGGAAACAATTCAAAGAGGTTTGATGTGAGCCAAACTTATGGCCTCAAAACAACCTCATTTAGGGCCGGTTGTACAAATACAGGTTTAACACGAGCTTTGTTAAGCCTAAGCTTAGCTGAGCTCAGGCTTAAAGTCGACACCCGTTGTACAATCGTCGGCTTAGTTAAACCTGGTTGATAATGAAATTCACTACAGTTGGCACCAATGAAGCAACACGTACTGACATAATCATCTGAAAAAGTACCTTTTTTGGTTAGGCACTTATGATGGTTTGTGTCAAATTCCGGCAACGACCGTTTCTGTCTCTGTTCTTTCATGTGCCTTCTTTGTTAAATTAGACACAAATCTTTCAAAAAATATGACCTACTAAAGTGACAAGCGATTTGAAGGTTTCTCCTTGACATATCATGTTACTCGTATGAGGTTAGGTTTAAACCTCAGCTAAGCTCGCGTTAAGCCTCGGCTTACGTAAGCTCGTGTTCAGCTTGGAGTGCGGGGCTAAGCCAGCATTGTACAATGGACATTTTGCAACTGACGTGGTTTAACGTCGGCTTACCTTAAGCCGAAGCTTAAGCTCGCATTGTACAACCGGCCCTTAATTTGAAATCCTCGGGTCTTAAACCCTGGACTTTCCAAGTTCGTATGTTTTCATCGCACTGCAGATGATCAAAGAAACGCAATGATAATCACAACTTTCTGTATTTCGGTACTACCAACTTTTCAACAAAGGCTAGTTTAGTTTAACTCAATATTATTTTACCTAAAGAATTTTACACTTTGCCTCAGTTCTCAAGCCATACGATATCACGACTTCGTAGAAAAATCAAAATTTCGTGATTATCTAGATATCGACAAATGCAATATAACAACAAACTTTTTTGGGCATTTGACATTGGTCTATCATCGATCTATCCATGCTACAAGATGTCATTCTAATAAATTATGAACCTGAGTTGACCTCTTGTGAAATTTTATTGCAATATTTTATCTCTTATTTGCATCCATCAAAAATTTGATTTCCTATATGGCCATATTCTTTTTTTTCATGTACCTACCAATTTCTCTTATTGATCCTAGCGCTTGGACTATTATTGGTTTTGTTGACTCAAACACTAGCACTTTATATCTTTTCAGAAATGAATTATCTGTCGTAAAAGCAGCCTCAAACTTATTTATGAAGCTGACTTTTTTGAGCATCACATTGTGGTGCTACGTACTTAAGGAAAATGTACCAGACTAACAGAGAGTACTTGAACTGACAAAATAATGCTTATATTTACTATGCGAGTTAGGAAAAACAAGCGTATTAACCTGTGTGAGGCACAACAGGAATAGGACCAAACTATGGTATTTGAACAGAAAATTGGTAGCAACTATCGTTCCGATAAAAAGTAATTAACTACAGATTAGCTTAGTACTACTTACTTGAATTAAATAAATCTCTAAAACATCAAATACGTTGAAAAACACATAACAGCATAATGTACCATATTCTTTTAGATAAAATCACTTACGGTATAATACCAGAATAAAAGCGTTATGTTATCACAGTGGTAGTCATTGCTCCATATTTTGTGTATGTTAACATAATACGTCCACAAATAATAGAGGATTGAAACCCGAGAGCGCATGTACCCCTAAAATATTACAAAATGTTTCCTATGACTTTTGATACTTTTTGATTCTTAAACAGAAGAAACCCTCGTTCTCAAATTGTTTGTATATACGAGTGCGTGCATAATCTGTCAGCGAAACTAAATAGTTATGATACAATGTCGTTCGCTAGTCGTCAATGCACGCAAAACCAAGCTTACTTCACAAGTAGGTCTTATAAGGAAAATTGCAAATGAAATCGGAAGCAGCTTTTCTGGTGGATACTGGTATACGCATTTAATATTTTAAATTGGAAGCCCTTCGAGTATTGGGCATTCAATTAAGATAGAGCAAGAGAGCACAGAACTTTTATTGCTTATATATTTAATTATTTGATATTTTATACAGGATAGAACTTAAGCTATTTGGATAATTCTCCCCGTTACCGCATCAGTTGCAAAAGAATAAAATTGCATCACTGAAGCAGGAAAAAGTGGTCAGTCAGCAGACACTGTATGATATACGTCGGTCTCTTTTACTAGTGGGCAGCGTCTTCTATAGAGAACTTGCACACGGTCCCAAAAAGCGTTTCTCTTGGAAGCATTTCGGTATAAAATACGTGTTCCGTATTTTAAGTTGGACATTTGGATAGAGATAAAATAAGACAATACCGACAAAACATACCACATCGACTTGACCACTGATTTACTTAATCATTTGGTACTGTATCCAAAAGCAGAACCTGAACTCTCCTGAAAGTTTCCCTATGATCGCCTATAAAGCAGCTTTTCAGACTTGTCAAGACAACACAACACAGATAGAAAGGTACATTTAAAATCTGCAAAAAAATCGAAATATCTTGGAAACCGGTGTATGTATAGATCACCCTGTATATCAATATGCGCCGTCGATTTTTTACAACTAGGGAACTAGAGAACATTTTTTATAGAGTAATGTAAAAATATAATTTTTGATTTATTACTCCTTCATATACCGGGCGTCCCAGAATTTCCTTGACACGTGATATTTTCGTAACAAAAAACGGTTCAAGCAAGAACTGAGTGGTACTTTTGAAGGTACTATAGGGTCTATCATACTATGCATTCAAAACACTTTTTTTTGTACATCAACCCCCTAAAACTCACCCCCAACTTTTTTTTTCAAATAGCACCCCATAGGTTTTCCTACATAAATGATATCCCCATTTTATTTAAAATCTTGTGGTACCTTTAATTTCATATGAAAACTTATTTTTATTGTAAAATCATAATCATAAGACAAATGAAATCATAGTTTGTTTGGCCCCTGATATTTTTGTAACAAAAACGGATAAAGAAAAAGTAAGTGGGTTTTTCAAGGGTAGTGAATGACCTATCGTCTCTTGCTGATGAACCATTTTTTCTTACTTAAACCCCTAGAATCCACCCCCAGCTTGTTCTTTCAAATTTCAATCCACAATTTTGCCTGGAAAAGTGAATTCTTTACTTGAATTTAATTATCGTAGTGCATTACTTTTTATGCCCCTACTGCAATTTATCGTTAATTTTTTTTCGTTTAATCCAAGAAATCGTAAGCATAAATTAATTAAAACACTTGTATGGAAAATATTTTTTTATTATCATGAATCACCTAATAAAAAAAATGTAACAACAAAACTAAGTGCAAAAACGTGAGAAAGTTTTATGGTAACATCGGGCCGCGCCAACCCCATGTGCAGGGTGTGCCCCCAAAATTAACGGTAAATTGCAGTAGGGGCATAAAAAGGCTCTACGATAATTAAATTCAAGTAGAGAATTTATTTTTCCAGGCAAAATTGTGAATTGAAATTTGAAAGAACTAGCTAGGGGTGGATTCCAGGGGTTTAAGTGAGAGAAAAATGACTCATAAGCAAGGAATGATAGGTCATTCACTGCCCTTGAAAAACCTACTTACTTTTCTTTTTTATCCGTTTTTGTTTCAAAAATATCAGGCGTCAAACAAATTATGATTATTATTTGTCTTATGCTTATGATTTTACGGAAAAAATAAGTTTGCATATAAAATTAAAGGTACCACAAGCTTTTAAATAAAATGATATCATTTATGTAGGAAAACCTATGGGGTGCTATTTGAAAAAAAAGTTGGGGTGAGTTTTAGGGGTTGACGTACAAAAAAAATGTTTTGAATGCACAGTATGATAGACCCTATAGTACCTTCAAAAGTACCACTCAGTTTTTGTTTGAACCGTTTTTCGTTACGAAAATATCACGTGTCAAGGAAATTCTAGGACACCCGGTATAGTACGTTCGTTTGACAGCGATTTGGATATAGAAATAGTCATAACTTTTGAAATACCCTATATAATGTTACAATACATCGTATTGTTAGGATAGATATTATACGTAGAATCTGAATGTAGAATAATATAATGGGGTGTCTCATTTAAAAAAATTGCAATGAATTACCTTGCATAAATCAAAATATTTTCTGAGGAAAGAGCATATATGTTCCTTCAAGATCTATTTACAACCTTTCTTGCTATCTTCTATAGTAGTAGATTTATCGACCGATCCTGAACTGAAAACTCACATTGTATATTTTATCCTGTAACATGTCTTCTCTGCCACGAAAACCGTTATCCGATGTCATTTGTTGTTTTCCTACAAAAATTCTGCTCTATTTTGCCATGGGCATCTTGGCTGAGCTAAGGGTATTGACGTTTCTGAGGATGAGGTAAGTTAATAGAGTCTACCAGAAAACTGCAAATGCTTTTGATTTTGGTCACTTGAACTTTATACTGAAAATTTGATTGATGTGTTTGTAATAAAGCTTGCCGTTGTACAAACTGTAGTGCGTCGCTTAGGTTGCGTCATAAAAAGCCTTTATATGCTCAGGCACTCGGGTTTCAACCGAAAATCCTATTATTGTTATTTTGTTCTGTATTGATCTGCTGACAATGAAAGTGCAATTTAGAGTTTATTTTATTTACACAGACTGACGTAGACGGCCCCATTCAAAACAAAGGTTAGGTGCTCCAGGTTTCTTTGTATCGCTGTAAAGCATTGGATTAACTTAACCTTGGCAGAGCCAAGGCAATCTAGGTGGTGAAAATAATGGAGCTCAACTTCTGAAACTTCACATTCCTCTGACTTTTGACACTTATATCCAGCGGAAATAGGAAATACAATGTTAAACATTTGTAACAACCGAGATTTATGGGACAACATAAACATACGAGATGTGTATTCTTCCTCCTTATAGGAGGAGACAGCAGGAAATTTTGATTAATTTTTTAGTCCCTATATTTTTGAGATACACTCATGGATACGATATACAGGGTGGTCCAATAAGCGCGCGGTGCTCCCTAGCGGCCATATCGTTTAAATTAGACGAAAATGTTTTAAATAAAAAACGTTTCTTTTCAAATGCTCTACATTCAGAAAATAATTTCAAAGATGGCGGACTTCCGGATATACCGGAAGTAGGCATCAACTTCCTTATTTTAAATGGAACATCCTGTATATTATTACGTTTTTGAATTCAGCATCGATTTTTAGGTCCAGTTTGTTAACCATTGTTTATGCCTACGAAGCCTATTTTTGGAGATTTTTACAAAATTTGACGTTTGTAGTACTTTACAAGGAACGTTAATATCTCGAAAACTAAACGCGATAGAAAGATGCTGTTTTCGGTTTTGAAACAAGCAAGGAACGTATTTGTGTTTCAGTAAGATCGTTGTTTCAAAAGAACATTAAATCAATAGACTGAAAATTTTCAAATTTGAAAAGTTAAAAACGTTAAAAACTTTTATTTTTCAAATGGGATGGTATCATAAGTTCACATCAGTAGATGCGGAATTAAATTCTCTTTCACTTTTATCTAGGCACATGTGGTTCTATTTTTGATGGTTTTTAAGATATTTACGGTTTTGTAATTATTGCGTAGGAATTGGAAAAATCGTAGGTGGCGTGGCTCGCAGACGAAACAATTGGCAGGAAACCTTTCGTCCAAAGTGTTTCGACCTCTAATACTAAAATGCGCTTTTGCTTCATCTAACTGTAACCACATTATTCTTAAAAACTCCAGTGGTGAATTTTTCAACAGATTTTCCAAATTTTCGCGAAGAAAATTTTAGAAAACCTTAGTTTAATATGCGGTTTCCAGTAATACGACCCCAAATGCTTAGACTCCATGCCGGTTGTCAACAAACTTCTCAAAATTTGGATTTACGTCGGTATAAAAATGTAAATTATGCCAGTTTACATGACCGATAATGATAACGTTGTAGCTACATTTCAAAATAAAGAAAATGAAAGAATTTCATAAGAAATATATGTTACAAAGGAGTGCATTTTCTTGGACTTGAGCACGACTCCGGTTACAGAAATTCATTCAGTTTTCAAAGTTTTGTTTTTCAATTGCTTGATTTAGCTGCACGTGATAAGGATGCTATATGTACTCCGTTAAGATCATGTCCACAGATGTTTGACCAATGCCCAAATAGCGACTAATTTCTGCTGTAGCACTGCTATACGGATCTTTAACCACAATTGCGAGAATGTCAAACGCACTATCTTCATGTATTACTTCTGCATGTTTCCTCCTCTCATATTTTACGCCCACGTAAATCCAAATTTTGAGAAGTTTGTGGACAACCAGCATGAAGTCTAAGCATTTGGGGCGGTATTATTGGAAACCGCATAATAAACTAATGTTTTCCAATATTTTCCACATGAAAATTTGGAAATCCTGTAGAAAACTTCACCACTGGAGTTTTTAAGGATAATGTGTTTACAGTTAGATGGAGCAAAAGCACATTTTAGTATTAGAGACCGAAACACTTTGGATGAAAGGTTTCCTGCCAATTGTTTCGTCTGCGAGCCACGCCACCTACGATTTTTCCAATTCCTACGCAATAATTACAAAACCGTAAATATCTTAAAAACCATCAAAGATAGAATCACATGTGCCTAAATAAAAGTGAAAGAGAATGTAATCCCGCATCCACCGATGTGAAACTTATGATACCATCCCATTTGAAAAATAAAAGTTTTTAACGTTTTTAACTTTTCAAATTTGAAAATTTCTAGTCTATTTATTTAATGTTCTTTTGAAACAACGATCCTACTGAAACACAAATACGTTCCTTGCTTGTTTCAAAACCGAAAACCGCATCTTTCTATCGCATTTAGTTTTCTAGATAATAACGTTTCTTGTAAAGTACTACAAACGTCAAATTTTGTAAAAATCGCTGAATAACTCCGAAAATAGGCTTCGTAGGCATAAACAGTGGTTAACAAACTGGACCTAAAAATCGATGCTGAATTCAAAAACGTAATAATATACAGGGTGTTCTATTTAAAATAAGGAAGTTGATGCCTACTTCCGGTATATCCGGAAGTCCGCCATCTTTGAAATTAATTTCTAAATGTAGAGCATTTGAAAAGAAACGTTTTTTATTTAAGACATTTTTGTCTAGTTTAAACCGTATGGCCGCTAGGAAGCACCGCGCGCTTATTGGACTACCCTGTATAGTCTAATTGCGCATACTACATTAGTCTGAATATCAGTCACTAAATATGATTAAAAATTGAGGCTTCAGCTAGTAACTGACAATAAAATAGCGAACAAGCCATCAAATAACGAATAATTAGCAGGTATATGTTAATAAGACTCTTTGACGATTTATTTGCCTTTTTTACCTCGTAGCTTAGCTCGTTATTTAACTTTACGTGATTCAATTATAGTACTTATTTGGTATTTAAGCTAACAGTGGCGTAAATATATAAGCATTTCAAAGTTATGCTCCATTTGTCATTCATAACAAACCCATTAGTTTGAAAATTTGAAAAAATAAACATCTCATTGGTTACAGATCACCGTAAAAACTATTTCTTTCTATCATATTATTACAGACTACCTTTATTTGGAGCACCATATGGAAATCTTTGTTTTGAAGGTACAGACGAAAAAACTACCGTTAGTAGAAAATTCATTAGTTATTTTAATTAAAACAAGTTCTACTAGATATCTAGATTCTAATCTACTATAAAAATTCTCTTTGTCTTAACATATTTCACATATTCTGAATAGTTATTAGACAATATCATATAATTTCAATCTTATATACACTAGTACTAGAATAGCGAATATATTTTTCTATGTCAGATATGTTACATCAAACCTGTATAGAAAAGAGGTAATACCATGTGTTTTACAAGGAAAATTCATTAAACGGTTATATAATACATACGATATTCTGGTTGTATCGACTTCAGGTGTTTAAAGTGGCTTTTAATAAAATTTGGTTTGAGCTGTAATACCAAGTCCTTGTAAGACTCCTAAGATACATCGATAATATTAGGATTATAAAAAGTTTCTGCTTCCTTAAATTCTAAGGTAGTCAAAATCCCTCGAGAAGAAAATCTTAACTGGAATGGCCCATTGCACATATTGTTGAATTAATCATTGTCTCAAAGTAGAGATGCGAAAACCTAGGCGTCACTTCTGCTGACCTTCACTTCTAATCTATTCAATCCAGTTACTTGACGATGAAAAACAAAGTTCCTTTAGTCTGACTGTACTCACTCGTAGAGGACTGATTATATATTCAAGTAAATATTCTCCTGATGCCCTTCCCAGAAGACTTTGACCGCTAGAATGCTTAGGGTAAGTAAGAAATGTTAGTGGGTGAGCTAGTTTTTTAATTTTATGACAATCCTTGATTATACAGGGTGAGTCAAGCTCAACGCCTCGGACTCTTGTAACCAAACGATACCATTTTTCGAAAACTCGACTTTGCAAGTGTATGTAGGTCGAGTTGGGCTACATTTTAAAAATGATAACTTTTATACAGGGTGTCTAATAAAAGCGTGACATATCAAAGTTATGTTTTTTTAAATGGAACACCCTGTATATTATTGCTTGTTTAGATTCCTGAATGCGTTTTTGTGTGACTTTATGTATCACAATGGGACTTTAAGTTAACCGTTTAGGTGCAAATCACAATTTTGGGTACAGATAGATGTCAGAAAAAAATTGAATATCGTAGCTATTATAAATCATAGAGGCCTATGACTTTTCCGTGTTACACAGCATGAAATGTGTCAGCTTACGTTAGACGGTCGAGTTCAAATTATACATTTGTACTTGGAGAAATCGGTAGATCAATTGAGGAAACTTCAATCAAAGGTAACTTGATTTTCTCAAATGGGAATGCATCATTTTTTTATACGATCTAATGTGCAATTTGATAGGCTTTCTAATTGCATCCGGTTGTGAATATTAAACTATGGTAGTTTTTATTAAATTTCGAGATTTAGATGAAATCAGTGTTTTTCAATTTCGCTACCTATAAACAAACTAGCAGGCCATGAAATATAAACAAAATCATATTCAGATGAAAGAAAATGACTAACTTAGCAAAAAGATCCAGCAGAACTAGAGTAAAAGAACAAGATTATAAAAATTTCCCACAATAAATCAACTCTAACCAGAAACAACGGCGATAACATGTCTAAGGTTAAAGAGAAGCTGGAGTACGACAGAAATTGATAATTTTTACAGCCTACTAGAGACTGCAATGTACTAGAGATTAAAAACTCCCAGAATCACTAAACACTTTGAAATGAAAGCAAAACTTTCAGCGATCGTTGCCGTCAGTCTAATATCTTCAGAATGCAATTTCACATTTAATGGTACAAAACAGTACTCATTTCCGTCAAAGTCAAAAGTAATGATACCTCTCACTGTCGTCCTTAAAATTTTTCAGTACCTATTAGCAAGATCGCAAAAAAGGAATACTGACAAATCATATTTTAATTTTCTGCCAGGTAAATTATGTTTAACAATTTGAGCAGATTTTTAATTTATTCTTCTTTTTCGGCGATCTTGCTTATGAGTATTGAAGAATTTGCAGAACTCCAGTCAGGGGTATCGGTTACTATTTTTTTAAATCATGAAATGTGAAATTTTATTCTGAAGCTATTAAACTGCCAGCAACGTTACGTGGTAGATTTCCTTTCATTTCAAAATTCACAATGGTTTTGTGCATCGTCAATCTTTAGAATATTGTAGAAGCCGGTATGCTGTGAAAAATACCCATTTCTGACGTACTCCGGCTGCTTTTTGACCTTAGATGTGTTATGTCTGCTATTTCTGGTTAGAATGGATTTGTTGTAAGTCATTTTTATAAGCTTGTCCCTTTACTCTAGTTCGTCCGTAACTATCTGCTAAGTTAGTTGTTTTGTTCCATCTGAACAGTTTTTTGTTTATATTTCATGGCCTGCTAAGTTGCTTATAGGTAGGAAACTTGAAAAACACCGGTTTTACTGAAAATTTGAGATTAAATCAAAACTACCAGAGATTGGTATTCACAACCGCATATCATTAGAAAGCCTATCAAATTGCACATTCGATCGTATAAAAAAATTATGCATTCCCATTTGAAAAAATCAAGTTACCTTTGATTGAAGTTTTCTTAACTGATCTACCGATTTCTCCAAGTACAAATGTAATTCGAACCCGACCGTCCAACGTAAGCTGACACATTTCATGCTTAGAACACGGGAAAGTCACAGCCCTCTAAGATTTATAATAGCTGCGATATTCAATTTTTTTCTGACATCTACCTATACCCAAACTTCTGATTTGCACCTAAACGGTTCGCTTAAAGTCCCATGTGTGACACATGAAGTCACACTAACATGTACCCGGGAATCTGAATATGCAATAATATATAGGATATTCCATTAAAAAAACATAACTTTGATATGTCACACCTTTATTAGACACCCCGTATAAAAGTAATTATTTTTATAATGTAGTGTAACCCGATCTACATACACTCGCAAAGTAGATTTTTCGAAAAGTTGTATCGTTTAGTCACAAGAGTCCGAGTCATTGAGCTTAACTCACCCTGTAGATTTGTCATAAACCGTAAAAGATGTAGGTTGGAATCCCGCATATACAGCTAACTTATTAATTATTATTCAAAAAGGTGTCGATTATATCCGCTAGCAAATTGAACTAACTCACCATATTCATAAAAAAATATTAGATCAAAAAGTATATATAAAAGCATGGCATTTGTTAGGTCAACTGATATAATAGTCAGACGTTTGGTCTCAGTAACGTTGTTAATAAATCTATTACTTTTGGTTTGTATATGTAGCACCTTCATCTAAGCTGAATAAATTCTCATCAATAGGAGTCTTTATAGAACCGATTCAGAATAGTCCATTGTAAAACACACTGGATTGATAGTACACTATATAGAATCAGTAACGTACACAGTTGGATGAAAAGCATTCACATTCGCTGCGAATTCATTCAGAGGACTAAATTATTTTCCTGTAGTAGTAAATACTGTAATCGAAAGCCTTTGGTACCACAGATGAGTTGATGACTTTTTCGTGTTTACTGGAATAGCATTATATATTTGCTTCGCACTTATTTACACACACAGCTTCCAACACCGGTTCAAACTGGTTTTTGTTTTCTGAAGGAACAATGGAAATTTTGGTATATGAACATTGTCACATTTGTGTTTGCTCAGTGCAAGGTTTTAACAGTGGGATCAGAACGATGCATTTGATGATGGCTGGAAATTACATTATGTCACGATTTTTGAGAGGAAATAAACAACTTAATATACAGGGTGTTAATTAAGTATGTTAACAAACTTTAACCACGAATAGTACTCCGAAAAATAGAAAGAAAATGTCATACGAACATCGGTCCGGAAATGCTTCCTAAGGGAGCTACGCTCCTTTACATGGGGTACCCTGAAGACGGTTTCCCTTCGATACTCTCGAAACTCATAACAAAATTACAGAATATCAGTACACTTCTACTTGACAACAAACTCTAAACTAAATAAACTGACAGTTCCCAAGTTGTTTATCAATTATTGCAATTGTTTTTCACAGCACACTTACTAAATAGATGAACATTTATTTATTTATTTACAATAGCCTGCATCGATTCAATAATTTGCATCTTTCTCGAAAACGGTTATGTCTATCGAGATGTACCAAGAGACCAAGAGACCATTTCTGCGTAGAAATCTCTAAGTATTCTAAAAACAAAATGTCAAAAAAATTACCATTTAGAAAATGGGGTTATTTTTACCTTCAACTCCTCCCGTATGATACGCCTCTGATTAAAATTATGAAATTCGGAATTCAAAATCAGATTCACCGTCAAAAATCTACCCATCGTACCTAATTTCGTAATTTTGTTATGAATGGTTTCGAGAATATCGAGGGAAAACCGTCTTCAGGATGCCCCATGCAAAGGAGCGTAGCTCCCTTAGGAAGCATTTCCGGATCCATGTTCATATGACATTTTCCTTCTATTTTTCGGAGTATTATTCGTGGTTAAAGTTTGTTAGCATACTTAATTAACACCCTGTATATCGGTTCTATTCGTTATGAACGAAAAGAAAGACCATTGACCGCTGAAGTCATTCTGGCATTAGACACAAAACATTTTATTAATTTGGTATGTTCACGGAACTCTATGGATGTCGTACACGTAGATATACCAGGTGTCACAGAATTTCCTTGACACGTGATATTCCCGTAACGAAAAACAACAAAGAACTGAGTTGTAATTTGTGGAGGTACTATAAGGTCCATCATAGTTACCATGTATTCAAAACGTTTTTTGAACGTTACCTCTAAAAACTTACCCCCAATTTTTTGTTTTAAAATAGCACCCCATAAATTTTCTTACATAAATGATACCCCTATTTTATATAAAATCTTGTGGCACCTTTCATGTTATATGCAAACCTTTTTTTCGTAACCTCGTAAGCATAATATAGATAAAATATAGAATTTAGTTGAGGCAGAAAACGGATAAAAAATAAAACTAATTGAGTTTTGAAGACACTGAATGGCCTATTGTACATGCTTTCGAAAACAGATGCCTTTTCTATCCTTTACTACGAAAATGTTACACCTCAGCTCACAAATCCTTTTTTTATTTATCTTATGCTTATGAATATGAAAAAATTTGTTTGTGTATGAAATCAGAGGCACTACAGGATTTTAAATAACTAGTGACCTCATTTATTAAAGTACAAAAAAAAAGGTTTGGAAGGCATGGTATGATAGGCCATTCAGTATCCTTGGAAGCTCCACTTAGCTTTTATTTTTATCTGTTTTTCTTACGAAAATATTAAGCCTCAAACAAATGCTTATTTATTTGTCTTAGGTTTATGACTTAACAATAATGGGCTAGTGTATAAAATCAAAATCAAGGATTTTAAACAAAATTAATTTGCGTAGGAAAAGAATTTAGATGTCATTTGAAAAAAAAAGTTCAGGGTATGTTCTAAGGATGGAAGTACAAAAGAAACATTTTGAAAGCATGCTATGATAGATTTTATAGTACTCTCAAAAGTTCCACTACGTTTTCGTTTGAACTTTGTTTTGTCACGAGAATATCACGTGTCGAGGAAATTCTGGGACATTGCTTATCGGTTCACACATAAATTTATGGTTATTTATCCAACAAAAGAAGAAGAAGAAGAACTGTTTCATGTTGCAAGAGACAGAGACGCATTCAGAAACGTGGTCGCCAACCTTCAATGAGAAGACGGCATTACAAGAAGAAGAATCCAACAAAAGAGGAATAAGGAACAAGAGGTCAGTGGCCTATTGAAGGAGTAAGTAGTAAGTGTAGTACAGGGACGTTCACTCATTAATGAACCCTCTAGGGACGAACAAGATTTATAAACCCATCACGAGACTTCTCCCATTTAAGTGACATACCATGATATCACAGGTGAGAATTTAACAGTTCTGGCTTAGGTGTCTTACTAACTTCTTTGTGTTTCTCTTACTTTCTATACCTGAAAGACTATATTCACTAATTTCCAGACGTGGTCATATGCATTGACCCCCTTAAAACTAAACTAGGGATATCATATGCGCTGATATCCTAGTGAGGCCACTTTGCCCTAACTCCAACACGGGAAACAAGGATTTGGATAAAAGGATGGCTCATCAATATGCACTTGACGAAGTCCAAGCTTTTTCTTCAACCCCTGTCTGCTTCCGCGTAGCTTCTTCTTATGCAGGATCGTCTGGCCGTTAAGAGTTTCACTCAGAGAAGTCATCACGGCGGTGGTGAAATTTCTCGACCGAATCCTACTGCTTGCTGCGCCAATCAACTCGGGAGCTTACGAACCGGAGTTTTTAAAAAACTACAATTCTTATCGTCCTGGGATGACAGCCAGGCGGAACTAAGGTGCTAAATACTGGCTTCTAAGCTTACATCAAAGCTTGTCCTGTAGCGCAAGAAAGCGATGCTACATCAGTACTGGTTTGGGTAACTGGAGACTTTGGGTTGTATGAAATGAAATCACGAGTGGACATTGGGAATAATGTTTTAGATTCTCAGTTAGTTGTTGGGATAACCACAAACTGTATTATGATGTCAAATAATGAGTGCCTAAGTACCTATAGCAGAACTAAGCAAGGTGCAAAGACTTGCTTGTCTTTCCATAACAGGGGCAATGAAAAGCGCACCCACTGCAGTCTTAGAGACCATCCTGGACCTCCCTCCGTTGCAAATTGTAATAATGGGCGAGGCGAGAATGGGCTACTCTAGACTACAAACCCTACCAAGAGGAATTTACAAGGATCTTGGACACAACCAAATCGCAGAATATGTGGGGCACACCATAATGGATGCTAGACAGGACCACATAACTCCGAAATACATCTTCAACAAGAAATTCGAAACTATAATAAGAGATCGAGAACTCTGTGAAGTAAACAACCTGCATCGGGAAATAGTCTGGTACACAGATGGATCAAAGACCGAGCAAGGCACAGGAGCGGGAATCTTTGGAAGAGGAACTAGACAGAGCATTCCGCTAGGAAAATACGCCTCGGTATTTCAGTCAGAGGTGTACGCCATCCTGCAATGTGCAAGGATCAATAATGAACGATCCTACAGAAACAAGAGGATCGCAATACTTACAGACAGTCAGGCTACACTTAGGGCACTAGAAGCGCCCAAAGTTACGTCTGCTCTAGTCTGGGAATGCTTACAGGAACTGGGAAGACTGGCAGACCACAACAAAGTAACTTTGGAGTGGGTGCCTGGACACTCAGGTATAAGAGGCAATGAAAGAGCGGACGAGCTAGCAAGACTAGGCTCGTCTGCCCTATACATTGGAGTAGAACCCGCCCTGGGGGTGCCTAAAAGCACAATCAGACACCAGGTGGGAGAATGGGTGAAACATCAGCACAAGGAGCAGTGGAACTTGTTGCCAGCATCTGTTCATGGAAAAACATTCATTAAAGCTCCATGCAAGAAGATAGCTGAAACACTGCTCTCCTTGAGTAGAAATCAGCTCCGAATAACGACGGGTCTCCTCACAGGACATTGTGACCTGAAGGAACACCTGAATGAAATGGGACTCTACAATGGAGACCTCAACTGCAGATTGTGTGGAAAAGGAACCGAGTCAGCCCTACATGTGCTCTGTGAGTGCGAAGCGCTAGATCACAAGAGACAACAGCTCTTTGGGAAGACCAAGCTAGAACCAATGGAGTACGGCTCAGCACCAGGACCAGTAGGTAAACTGCATAAACTTATGCAGGGATCCAGATTGCTGGAGTGGATACTGTAAAAGAGAGGAGCAATAATGCAATAGGCCTTAAGGCTTAAGTATTGGCGGGGACAGCAATGTCGGACGGCTCCTGGAAAAAAAAACCTTTTTCTTCTGCAATCGTTGATCCACTGATACAATAAATTATGTCGGCATGTGAAAATTATTAGTTAGTTTTTCAATGTCATCCATTGGCCTTTTGTCGCTCGATGGAGATTATGGCTTTTGAATTGTTATGCTATTTTGGCTCGCACAAAGTGCTTTTTATATTACAAACCTGACAATATTATAGAATGCAACCTATTGTGTACCAATGGCTTACAATTAATACTCTAAAACGGAGAATAATAATTATATAATTTTCCGACATTACAAACCATCACTCAGACATAATGCTCATACTTTACCATCTGTGCCCGTTTTGACGCAATTACCTACCTAAGGGAACCTTCTCTACCGACGGCAGCAGGCATAATCGGAAAGTATACTGATACCTATTAGTACCAGACAGTACACTGAGAATCACATGGCTCCAATTTAGCAGAATTTGTAATTGATCAGGTTGGGGGACCCACGTGGCTGCGCGATGAACAGCGTCTGCCTTCGATAGTGGGGCAGCAGCAGCCTTGTGCGCGGTTAGCGCTTGGGTGGGCGACTGAATATATACACAGGGCATTCAGTTTCGACTGTGTTGGTGTCGCCCACACGAGCACTGATCGGAGCATCTTACGCGGCCGGCACTTTGGATGATCGACCGGAAGGCCCGGACGGGGGACCCCCATCGGACCGTCCGGGATGGATGGTGTAATCATTCCAACGGTGCTGGCCGTGCATAGTCCCCCCTCTGGGAAGTTATAGTACAATAGGCCTTGAAGCCTTAAGTGCTGACGGCTCCCAGAGGAAAAAAGATTGATCAGGTTGCTGCAACTACTCCTCAAATAGAAAATAAACACACAACTGTGATACCTTAAACAACCAATGTGCAAGTATGATGATCAAATGAAATACTTGTTGTGGCCCTTAAGTGACTGGTAAGTCACTGAAAACTGCCATCAATGATGACGTAGGGTCTACTCATCCTCGCTGAGTAGAGAAACGTTTACTGGCAGGTTCTATGGTTTGAGTCACGAAGATAATTAATGTTATCAGCACCGGACTACCATATATATGTAGCTTCTATGGATTTATAATAAAAGTTATTGAGAAAGCTTTGCGTTTCACTTCTGGGAATCCTGCACGCATTATACAGGGTGGTCCAATAAGCGCGCAGTGCTCTCTAGCGGCCATACCGTTTAAACTAGACGAAAATTGTTTTGAAGAAAAAAACGTTTCTTTCCAAATGCTCTACATTCGTAAAATAATTTCAAAGATCGCGGACTTCCGAATATACCGAGTAGGTATCAACTTCCTTATTTTAAATGGAACACCCTATATATTATTACGTTTTTGAATTCAGCATCGATTTCTAGGTCCAGCTTGTTAACCATTGTTTATGTTCACTAGCCTATTTTCGGAGTTATTCAGCTATTTTTACAAAATCTGACAGTTGTAATACTTTACACGAAACGCTAGTATCTCAAAAAACAAGAAACGTGTTTGTGCTTCAGTAAGATCTTTGTTTTAAAAGCACATTAAATCAATAGACTGGCAATTTTCAATTTTTTTAAGTTAAAAACGTCAAAAACTTTTTTTTCAAATGGGATGGTATGATAAGTTTCATATCGGTGGATGCGAAATTAAATTCTCTTTCACTTTTATCTAGGCACATGTGGTTTTATCCTTGATGGTTTTCAAGATATGTAGGGTTTTCTAATTATTGCGTAGGAATTCGAAAAATTGTATAGGTGGCGTAGCTCGCAGACGAAACAATTGGCAGGAAATCTTTCATCCAAAATGTTTCGACCAATCCAAATTTTGAGAGGTTTGTTGACAACCAGCATGGAGTCTAAGCATTTGGGTTGGTATTATTGGAAACCGCATATTGAACTAATGTTTCCTAAAATTTTCGAAACGAAAATTTGGAAAACCTGTTGGAAAATTCACCACTGGAGTTTTTAAGAATAATGTGGTTACAGGTAGATAGAGCCAAAGAACATTTTAGTACTAGAGACTGAAACACTTTGGGTGGAAGTTCCCTGCCAATTGTTTCGTCTGCGAGCCACGCCAACTACGATTTCTCCAATTCCTACGCCATAATTACAAAACCGTAAATAGAGAGTTTTTGGTCCGCACATATGTCACTGAAATCGTGGTTATCGTTATTTGGAGTCTGCGCAGTAACGATTTGACACACAGTTAACTTTATTAAACATAACGGACGTGGTTAATTACGTCAGATTAGCGGTATCGTTATTTGTGCTTTTATGGTTATTTTTATGTGACATTTGCTACGTCATCGTATATATATACACTAATTCAATAATCTCCTCCATACTTTTCTAAATGATAATTTATCTCGCAATCGACGTTTAGGGCACAATCCGTTCTAATCACGTATTTTGTTTAGGGCCGGTTGTACAAATGTGGGTTTAGCACGAGCTTTGTTAAGCCTAAGCTTAGCTAAGCTCAGGCTTAAAGTCGACACCCGTTGTACAATCGTCGGCTTAATCAAACCTGGTTGATAATGAAATTCACTACAGTTGGCATCAATGAAGCAATAAGTACTGACATAATGATCTGAAAAATTACCTTTTTTGGTTAGGCACTCATGACAGTTTGTGTCAAATTTTGGCAACGACCGTTTTTGTCTCTGTTCTTTTATTCGCTCTCTTTGTTAAATTAGACATAAATCTTCCAAAAAATTTGACCTAATAAAGTGACAAGCAATTTGAAGGTTCATCCTTGACAAATCATGTCATTTTTATACCAGGTTAGGTTTAAACCTCAGCTAAGCTCGCGTTGAGCATCGGCTTACGTAAGCTCATGTTAAGCTTGGAGTGGGGGGTTAAGCTAGCATTGTACAACGGACATTTTGCCACTGACGTGGTTTAACGTCGGCTTACCTTAAGCCGAAGCTTAAGCTTGCATTGTACAACCGGCCCTTAGAATGTCTAAATTAACCTAAAATTCCTACACTTGTCAACGGTGACAGTACTGACAGTTCGATTTCGCGTCCAAAAACTCTACATTTTGCAACGAAAAGTTATCGTTATTAACGACAAAGTTAACCATAACCATAACGAAATTGTCGTCTGCCGTGACTGACCAAAAACTCTCTAATATCTTGAAAACCATCAAAGATAGAACCACATTTGTCTAGACAAAAGTGAAAGAGAATTTAATTGTGCATCCACCGATGTGAAACTTGTGATACCATCTCACTTGAAAAAAAAGTTTTTAACGTTTTGAACTTTTCAAACTTGAAAATGGCTAGTCTGTTGATTTAATGTTCTCTTGAAACAACGATCTTACTGAGACACAAACACGTTTCTTGTTTTTTTCAAAACCGCAAACTGCAGCTTTCTATCGCGTTTAGTTTCCGAGATATTAACGTTTCTTGTAAAGTACTACAAAGGTCAAATTTTGTAAAAATTGCTGAATAACTCCGAAAATCGGCTTCTTAGATATAAATAATGGTCAACGAACTGGACCTAAAAATCGATACTGAATTCAAAAACGTAATAATATACAGGGTATTCCATTTAAAATAAGCAAGTTGATGCCTACTTCCGGTATATACGGAAGTCCGCCATCTTTGAAATTATTTTCTAAATGTAGAGCATTTGAAAAGAAACGTTTTTTATTCCAAACATTTTCGTCTAAGTTAAACGGTATGGCCGCTAGGGAGCACCGCGCGCTTATTGGACCACCCTGTATTGTGAAGTAACTGTACAATTATTCTCAGTATACTGTAGGACACTAAATATGTAGAGAATTACCGTTTGATACTGAACTGGATTTAACAGCACCGTTTCATTCAGCAATAACTTGATATTGATTCAAGTTAAATTAAATATGTCAGTACTGCCCAGCAGTACTGACTAAAGAACTTTCAGCACCAAACAGTGCTACGTAACAGACTACTGCAGTACCATCAAATGCTACACAATTTGAGTTGCTCAAATATGATTTTCATTTATGCAGTTTACTAGCTATTCCCTACTACGTATTCAGCCGTTTTGGTGAAAACCGAATTGTAGCGTCTTGTTTACAAATGATTTTAGCTACCAGCAGCTTGGCATAATCTGAACAAAATAACAGAATTCATGTCAGACAAATTAAACTGCAACATGATATTTTCATCCATCAATACCGGGTTATTCACGTTATCCGACACGGAGCATTATGGCTAAAGTATTTGATGAAAAAGAAAATAATAATTTTGGACGGATAGGAACCCATCAAGGCTACATTTTAAAAATATTTTCATGTTATACAGGGTGTCGCAAAAACACGAAATGTATCAAAGTTGTGTTTTTTTTAAATAGAACACCCTGCATGTTATTGCATATTCAAATTCCTTGGTGAATTCTAGTGTGATTTTATGTATCATATATGGGACTTAAAGCAAACCATTTAGGTGTAAATCACCACTTTCGGTAAAAGTGAATGTCAGAAAAAAATTATAGATTATAAAATTTAGAAGGCTGTGGTTTGCCGTATTACTAGGCATGAAATGCGTTACCTCAGGTTAGACGGTCAAATTTGAACTACTTTTGTGCTTGGAGCAATCGGTCGATCAATTAAAGAAACTTTAATCAGAGAGAGCTTAATTTTTTCAAGTGGGACTACCTAATTTTTTTATACGAATAAATGTAAAATTTGATAGTCTTTCTTAATTTCAAATTTTCTACGAAATTGGTGTTCTTGAATCTTCCTACCATAAGCCACCTAGCAGGCCATGAAATATAAACAAAAACATCCAGATGGGAGAAAACAAGTAACATAGAATTAAGGATACAGACCAATTAGAGCAAAGAGACAAGATTATAAAAATTTCTTACAACAAATCAACTCTAACCAAAAACAACGGCGCTCACGTATCTAAGATCAAAGAGAAGCTGGAGTATGACAAAGCTAGATATTCTCCACAGCCTACTGGCCACTGCAGTATGCTAGAGGTTAAAAAATTACAAAACAATTAAAAACACTGAAACGAAAGGGACAGAACAAGCGATTGTTGCACCAGCACGCAATTATCAATCACATGTAGCGGTATTATATTAGTAATTTACGTCAAAGTAACGATATCTCTGACTTGACAGGATTGAATACTTTTTTATAAGATTAAATGTGAAATTTTATTCTAAAGATAAATAAACTACCTACAACAATCGCTAGTAGTTTTCTTTGCATTTTAAACTTTTTTAATTTTTAATTATACTCTAGTACATTGCCGTAACTAGTACGATGTAAAATATATCCATTTCTGTTGTACTTCAGCTTCTCCTTGGACTTAGATATGTTACCGCCGTTGTTTTTGCTAAAGGTAATTTGTTGTAAGTAATTTTTATGTTATTGTGCCTATAACATGAACATATTTTTTAAATGTTGCCTTAATAGATACCTATCCAACCAAAATTATTATTTTCTTTCTCATCAGATACCTTAGCCATAATGCTCCGTGTCAAATAACGTGAATAAACCGGTATATTTGAGACGGTAGAGACAAAGTTGAGAGACATATATTTTACTGATACTGAGACCACCTCTGTAGTTTATATATATATTTTTAAACGTAGGTCATATAGAGGTATCTGTTAAGGAGTCTGATTTGGAATACATCCTTATTCATGGGTAGAGTGTTGCTCCTTATGCAAGCTTTGTTCGGTTTAAGCTGATGTTTTTTATGACTATCCCTAGACGTAGCCTTTGAAAAGACTAATACAGGTAACAAAATGAGGTTTTGTTACCTCTGATGCGAAACTGCTTATACTTGAAACTACTATTCGTCATTGTTAGTCAGAGCGGTCCGGAGGACCTTTGCTCTTAGTTGCAGTCGTGTCGGTCGATCGGTCTGTCAGGTCTGGTTACCCAGAGACCAGACAAAGTCATGGAGAAGTAAGGGAAGAAAAAGAGAGGAAGGAAGGAGAAGAGCAAAGAGGAGGAAGTGTGTCGGTTGGAGGGTATAGCTTGACATAGTCGATTTGAGTTTGGTAGTCTTTGGGTTTAACCAAAAGGGTTATTTTGAGGTTTGGTATTCAAAAGTGCAAAAATTTAGTTGTTTCCAAAATTGCACGATTTGATTTTGATCACAGTGCGAGCCGCGGCCTTGTGTGCCTGCGAACTTGCTCGACTGTGTCGTACTGACTCGCGCAACAGAGGGTTGCTGAGTATACTTGAAACTGAAAGCTGGGTACTGTCCGTTAGAAGAGTCACAGTTTTTTTAAATACTTATTTTTATTAGAGTAGCAAACATTACGATGGTTAGTATTCATTGGTGAAGAATTAAGTTTAGTACTCAAGGGTTAAACTCCGTTTGTATGCATGCAACGTGATCGTACTCTTATGTTGTCAAAATTGCAAAATATGGTGAATGTTTCTCTGGGCACATTCGCCATTTATGGGAGTATGCAGGGTGTCCCACGACGATTAAGACGAGCAATATATCGGAACTGGGCAGTAGTAGCGAATTATAATTTTGGGAGTGTAAATTAGAGCAGATCTTTTCTTGCTATTGTGTCATCCAATAAGGTATTTGTTTTTGATCCCGTGACGTCTGATTCAAAATTTTCAATGGGACATCCTATATATTTGTGACTTTTTGTGTTCCTCCCGATATAAAAATTCCAACAAACTAACACACTTGGGGTCTAAAGTGATTAATTCAAGAGCTACAGGTAGTTAAACGATGGTACACTACCATTGGTTATAAAATGTACCCCTACAGTTAAATTACTTTGGTAGTATGTCATAATGGTAGTGGTACAGTCTTTAAGTACCTGTAGCTCTTGAATTAATCACTTTAGACCCCAAGTGTGCTAGGTTGTTGGAATTGTTTTATCGGGAGAAACACAAAAAGTCACAAATATATAGGGCGTCCCATTAAAAACGTAATAATAAGCGATTGTACGTACATCGGTTTAAGATCCAAAACGTTAAATTGGTTTATATTAGCCCTTATTCAAACGGTCTCGACTATGAACTGCAGTAACAACCTTTACTTGCATCTAATCTGCATTTGATGGTACTGGTAGGCAGTTGCATGGTACCTGAATGTATACTACCTCTCTCGCAACCCAAGAGAAACTCCTGAATAAAGTGTACATGAACGTGGGATTGTCTGATGTAGTGGCAGTACCGATGCCGAGGATGCGCAGCGTTGCCCGTCGTGACAACGTTGCAGGTACTAATGACGGTACAGCTGACTGGGAGCACTGCGAAACTGGGCAGTCCTGATTCGACGTGTGACGCACTCGTAGCAGCACACGTATGCTAAACATCACTTGAACAGTATTCGGCGGAAAGCCCTGCGGAAGTCTTTGTTGAATATCGTGTAGATCACCGGGTTTAGGGCTGAATTCATGTACCTGCAACAAACGGTACATCATCCAGAAATGCTTAAATTAAAACCGCGAGAGTTAGACTTCTTTTCAAAAAAGGTGATAAATTGGATATCGGAAATTATAGACCAGTTCCTATACTTTCCGCTTTATCCAAGATTTTGGAAAGATTAGTTTTTGAGCAAATAGTAACCTTTTTATCCCATAATGATATATCAACTCCCGCGCAGCATGGTTTTCGGAAAAATAGAAGTACTCAGACTGCAATAGTCAGATTTATTAGCAAACTGTGCCTTACCCTGGATAGAGGTAGGAGATGTGTTGGACTTTTCATGGACCTGAGTAAAGCGTTTGGCATTGTGAGTCAGAGTCTTTTAAAAACTAAACTGTAAAATTATGGGTTACGAGGCAAAATCTTGGATTGGATAACGTCATACTTTTCTGGGAGAAGAGAAGTTGTAGATATTGGGGGAGTCATTTCATCTGAAGCAAGTATTGGTATCGGTGTTCCACAGGGATCCATACTAGGAGCTCTGTTGTTTCTAATTTTCATAAACGCCCTTCCCAAAATTCATAACTGAAGAGCATTTAACAATGTATGCAGACGATAACACTATTTTATGTGATGGATCAAACACTTCAGAGTGTATGCATAGGCTCCAAAACATGATTAATAAATTTATTGCTTGGTTTTCCTCTAACTAAATGTGCGAAATGCGAGGTTTCATCTTAATAGACAGTCAAATAAAGGTTTTCGATTTTTTTAGGTACACCCGCCAGCCCGAGAGATCTGAAATCTTTTATTTTCGTCAAACGAGACTGAGACTCAAAACTACAACTAGATGTGTAATCAGCACCTTGAAATTATCCGAAATTCGAGGTTTTATCTCAATAGAAAGCCAAATAAAGATTTTCGATTTTTTTAGGTACACCCGCCTGCCCGAGAGATCTGAAATTTGTTATTTTCGTCAAACAAGACTGAGGCTCAAAACTGCGAATGGATTTGTAATCAGCACCTTGAAATGATCCGAAGTGCGAGGCTTCATCTCAATAGAAAGCCAAATAAAGATTTTCGACTTTTTTAGGTACACCCGCCAGCCCGAGAGATCTGAAACTTTTTATTTTCGTCAAACGAGACTGAGACTCAAAACTACAACTGGATGTGTAATCAGCACTTTGAAATTATCCGAAATTCGAGGTTCTATCTCAATAGAAAGCCAAATAAAGATTTTAGATTTTTTTAGGTACACCCGCCTGCCCGAGGGATCTGAAATTTGTTATTTTCGTCAAACAAGACTGAGACGCAAAACTGCGAATGGATTTGCAATCAGCACCTTGAAATTATCCGGAATTCGAGGTTTCATCTCAATAGGAAGCCAAATAAAGATTTTCGATTTTTTTAGGTACACCCGCCAGCCCGAGAGATCTGAAATATTTTATTTTCGTCAAACGAGACAGAAACTCAAAACCGCAACTGGATTTGTAATCAGCACCTTGAAATGATTCGAAGTGAGAGGCTTCATCTCAATAGAAAGCCAAATAAAGATTTTCGATTTTTTTAGGTACACCTGCCCGCCCGAGAGATCTGAAATTTGTTATTTTCGTCAAACGCAACTGAGAATCAAAACTCAAAACTACAATTGGATTTGTAATCAGCACCTTGAAATTATCTGAAATTCGAGCTTTTATCTCAATAGGAAGCCAAATAAAGATTTTCGATTTTTTAGGTCCTACACCCGCCCGCCCGAGAGATCTGAAATTTGTTATTTTCGTCAAACGAGACTGAGATTCAAAACTGCGAATGGATTTGTAATCAGCACCTTGAAATTATCCGAAATGCGAGGTTTCATCTCAATAGGAAGCCAAATAAAGATTTTCGATTTTTTTAGGTACGCCCGCCCGCCCGAGAGATCTGAAATTTTTTATTTTCGTCAAACGAGACTAGCACTCAAAACTGCGACTGGATTTGTAATCAGCAACTTGAAATTATCCGAAATGCGAGGTTTCATCTCAATAGGAAGCCAAATAAAGATTTTCGATTTTTTTAGGTACACCCGCCCGCCCGACAGATCTGAAATTTTTTATTTGCGTTAAACGAGACTGAGACTCAAAAGGGCAACTGGATTTGTAATCAGCCCCTTGAAATTATCCGAAATGCGAGGTTTCATCTCAATAGAAGGCCAAATAAGGGTTTTCGATTTTTTTAGGTACACCCGCCCGCCCGAGAGATGTGAAATTTGTTATTTTCGTCAAACAAGACTGAGACTCAAAACGGCAACTGGATTTGTAATCAGCCCCTTGAAATTATCCGAAATGCGAGGTTTCATCTCAATAGAAGGCCAAATAAGGGTTTTCGATTTTTTTAGGTACACCCGCCCGCCCGAGAGATCTGAAATTTGTTATTTTCGTCAAACGAAACTGAGACTCAAAACGGCAACTGGATTTGTAATCAGCCCCTTGAAGTTATCCGAAATGCGAGGTTTCATCTCAATAGAAAGCCAAATAAAGATTTTCGATTTTTTTAGGTACACCCGCCCCGCCCGAGAGATCTGAAATTTGTTATTTTCGTCAAACAAGGCTTTATTATCCCGATGATTCAGGGTTTTGAGTTCATCAAATACTATCATGACCTTATAGTTTAGTTGTTCGTTAAGTAAAAAACAAATTCAATAGTACTTCCTCAAAATAAATAAATTTCAGTAAATAGAAGCTATGTTTTAAACTTACCGAAAAATCGAAATATCTCCAAAACTGATGGACGTAGGTACAACAAGTTTTATACAAAAATGAAAGAGCATATTAAAAGCAATTCTTTGGTATGATAAAATATTGGGGGTTACATTTGAAAAAAAAAGAGAAAATCTGTATTTTGCATTCTACATCACCCTGTATACGAATATGCGTCGCGGGCTTTTTTTATAGACGATTTCAAAACTAGATGATATTTTTTATCAATCCGTGTAAAAAGTATGATTTTTGATTCATCACTTTTTTATATACAGTACGTTTATTTGGAAGAACGGAAATCATTATTGGAATTTGAATATGGAATAATATATAGGGTGTCTCATTTAAAAAAATGCATGTTTGTACCATCACGTAGTTATGTGTCATCCTGTATAAACCAAAATGTTTTCTGAGCAAGGAGCATATCCTTGCCTATAACTTTTATATGAAACTTTTTTCGCTATTTTCTACAGTAGTGGAGTTATCGACCGAGCCGGTACTAAAAACTCACCCTATATATATTCCATACTGATTGTAGTATGCATATACTTTTACAAATGTTTACCTTCGCGTTTTAGTAATTATTTTTCTCATATTATTTGGGGTAATGAGGTATTGGTACCTACAGTCTGGTCTTCAGTATAAATTATTTTGCAAGTACTTTTCCATGGTGTTCTGGAATGCTCATTTTTCATAGCTGCTTGGTTTTCGAATACGACAAATAACACAATTTAACGAAAAAAAGGTGCAACCCTGCCTCCGATCGTCACAGCAAAGTTTACGGAATACATATAAGTTGGATCACCCTCCGTCGGCCCTTTGAAGATCTCACATGAAAGCGATGCCGCGGCCGCACGCGCCAGTTAGTTTTTGCGTTGGTTTTTGCTCAAGTACGAGGGTCTTTTAGCGGGGACTTGCTAATGCCTGGGTTGTACTTATATACGAGGGTCATTGAAAAACTATGTATTGACGGCAGATTTAGACATACAAATACAAATATAACGTTTATTTTGCTAATGCACTAAGTTACATAAATGGATATCAAAAATAAAGCCCAATAAAACTATTACTAATGAATCTCAAATGATTTCACATATTGTAGCTATTTCGTAGATAAGTAAAGACTGATGGTTCAAAGGTGCTGTAGTATTTTTATCTTAATGTTTTGCTTATTAGGCTTATTTTTGAGTTCACAGTTTATAAATTTTATGGCATAGTATAACGAACTCGTACTGTACAATTTTAAGAGATAATTAGTGAAAATGGTTTACATGGACAAGAATAAATTATTTTTGACATTTTGCTTTTCAGTGTCATTCTAATTGCTACTGTAGAAACTAAATTGTTAAAGTTATCAATAAAAATATTTTCGAATTCTAAAATATAATTTACAATGTCCCTGGTTGGTGTGGTAAGACCACCGAATGAATATTTTGTCTCACTATACGCTTTTAGCGTGATACAATCCTTTAAGTACCTGTAGCTCTTGAACTAATCACTTTAGACCCTAAGTGTGCTAGTTTGTTGAAACTTTTTTATCGGGAGGAACACAGGCACAAATTTACAAAACAAATACCTCATTGGGTAGTACAATGACAAAAAAAGACACAACATCTGCTCTAATTTACATGCCCAAAATTATAGTTCTCTACTACTGCCCAATTCCGACATGTTTCTTGTCTTAATCGTCGTGAGATACCCTGTATTTATATCCCTTACATTTCAAGGTTTACCACAAAATAAGGATCGATCTAATTGTCATTCTCCATCCGTTAATAAATTTAAATTGATTGGTAATATCTTTTCTCGCGAAATTGATTACTCTCAAACTTCTAAAAAGATTATCCACTTTCTGCAAACCAATCCCAGATAACAAAATCCGATATTTTTGAGACACTGTATAGACTTCGCGTTAAACACGTTCAACCTTTACTTTGCGCCGCCCCGTATCTCCCGGCTGACGTCGGTACACCGCTACCGGAGCAAGGGACAGGCCGTTTTGACATTTTTGGGGAGCGATCCAACTTATATGTATTCCGTAAACTTTGCCGATAGTCACGGAGAGTATTTTTTTTCAACAGGCGGCATCGATAGCTATGACCCTTAGCCGATAGAGTGTATTTGTTGTTAAATATAATACGTTCTACGTATGTATGTATACTTTATTATTTTATGGCAATCATACTGAATCAACAAAATACAATAAATATGCACAATATAAATAATAGCACACGACGAATACCACAATATATTCCAACTTCATACCGACAACACATACCATAAAACAAATATGTGTGGTTGGTCACGTTAACGTGGCTTCACCACTAAATAAAATTCAGGGGTAAACCGATTATGGATTAACCTGTAATTTGTCAAAATATTTAAATTGTTATCTTTCCAAATCATAAACAGCTAGATATACAGGGTGTCCAGTTAGTGTCTAATTTTTCGACATCTCGCAAAGCATACCTGATAGAAGAAAATGTCAAATACAAAAGTATTTGGTTAATTAAGGCGCATATTCTAAAAATATTTTAAAATATACAGTGTGTTGCGGGAAAGTAGGATAGTGATCAACTTAATTTTTTTATATGGAACTTTACCTTTTTTTTTAAATTCTTCTAGTTTTCATCATTAAAATATTTTTGGGATCGGTTGCGACGTTGCCAAGTTATAATTTATTTTCTATTAATTTCCGGACTTGCAAGGTCGCAAGTAATACGTCCAAATTGATATAGTCCTTCAACTTTTCTCAATAATATTATACAGCGAGTTACCTAAATATTGAGTGGATATTATTTTGGATGTTACCAGCAATTTGTATCTACGGGGTGTTTTTGGCAGAATTTTAAATTACGGCAACTTGAATGTCATTTTACTTTGTTGTAAATGTAACACCTTGTATGTTTTATTTTAAATCGAAATATCTACTAGTACCCTATCTTGCCTTGTAATATTTTTTTTCGCGTTTGCGGCGTTGCCAAGTTATAAATTATTTTTCCAAATTCTTAAACAAATACCCCCGATTTTAATTTATTCCAAATAGAATCTTCTACTTATTTCCATTGCAATGAATTGCACATGTCAAATTTAGTAAGATCTCACAATTTCAAAATTTTGTTTCTGTTAATTATTGAGATACGACAACACCGCTTTTCCAGTAAACGGTACCGGAACGCTTTAATATTTCCAAAACTGCCACAGCTGGAGAGGTGAAATTGAATATTTGGGGGTTTTTGAACATATAAAATTCAAAAACGCTAACATCAGTGTTGTCATATTTACCAATTTTACGTCAGAATTTTGAATGGAATGTCCTATTTATGAAGGTAGGAAGATAGGTAGAAAAAATGTGCGTAACAAGTGCAAAAAGCGCACCAATAAACTTCTTGATAAAAAAAAATAATAACAAAAAAGTTGGAACGCCTGGGTTTCGATCCAAAGACCCTGAGATCCACTACCGGACTCTCTAACCACTGGGCCATGCCTTAATTGAGGAGATCTTTTCAACGAAACATATTTGATTAGGTACTTTTACTTACTGGAATCTGTAATCTGATTTCAAACATTTAAAAAACATAAACAAGTTACCAGTTTACCAGCATGTATTTTCGCGATTGGTTGGGAATCTAGAATCTAGTATCGGAGTAGGACGTCGTTGGTCAAAGGAGCATCCCGACCGCCATGGTGACGTCACACGGCTCGGGAGGCTCGGGAGTCGTCGGCACGTTTTCGGTACTGGATCCCAAAACCTATTTTTATTTTGATATAACTTTTGAATTATTGCGAAAAAAAGAAAACAAAAACAGTTTTGTTATAAAACTTATATATGGTCTTTCCATTTATGACAAAAAAAATTATTCAAGACTTCAATTGGAATGAATTTCGTCGAAGAATTCAGGATATCAAATGCGTGTTTGAAATATTTTAGGCAACTTCAAAACTAATAATAATAATAAACGCCTTTATTCACTACTACCACAGAAGGCGAGGTTTAGAACATGTCTACTCTTCCACCTAACCTCCAAGAATACAAAAAAAGAAAATATAATCAAATATAAATTCCATTAGCCGAACAATCATTCGGTCAGTACCATGGCAACTACTAGGTTGAGCAGCTTGTAGACCTTTTTTTTAAATATTTGTCTGTTCTACTTTGAACGTAGCATGCATTTTGGGGTGCCAACAATAGGCCAGCCTCTCATTTGTATGACTTACCCGAGCCAGAAGGCCGTTGAAAAGGCAAAAGATGGTATGTCGTAGGCCAGCCTGAGCACATACATACAGAAGAAAGGCAGCCAACAGGCAATGAATGATCCCATAATGAGACCCAAGATGAGCGTTGCACGTTTCTCCTTCTTCCGGGCTATGCGCCTACGCTCCCTCTCTGGGTCCTGTAAAAAATATTGCAGAATCAAGGATAAATCTGCTTAGGCCGCACTGTATGATGATCAGTTGCGATGCTGAGCTAGATTCCCAAAATAACACACTATACATGGTGGGCCAATAGTGCGTGGACGGAAAATTGTGGGCTTACTAAAAAGTATTTCAAAAATCACTTGAGGGCTATAACGTAAAAATATTTTCACTTAAATTATGACGTTTATACAGGGTGATTCCCATTAAACCTACATTTTTTTGAACGAAACCTCTTGCATATTATTGCATATTTGGATTCCCTGGTCAATTCTAGTGTGACTTTATGTATCATACATGGATCTTTAAACAAACCGTTCAGGCGCAAATCACCATTTCTTGTATAAGTAGGTATTAGAAAAAAATTGAATATCGCAGCGATTATAAAACATAGAAGGCCGTGACTTGACGATACGATCAAGCATGAAACGCGTCACCTTAGATTAGATGGATAAACTTGAATTTTTTTTATAGTTGGAGAAATCAGCAGGTCAATTAAGGAAACTTCAATCACAGATAACTTGTTTTTTTCAAATGGCAATGCCTATTTTGGTTTAAAGAATCAAATGTAGTATTTGATTACCTTTCTAATGATATAGCATTCTTGATATCCATCTCTTTTGGTTTTCATTTCATTCCAAATTTTCAGTCAAATCGGTATTTTTCAATTTTCCTGCGTGCAAGCAACCTAGCAGGCCAAGAAAAATAAACAAAGGTCCGTTAATATGGAAGAGATCAACTAACCTAGTAGAAAGATGCAAACAAACTAGAGTAGCCAGGCAAGATCATGAAAATTCCTTGCAACAAATCAGGTCTAACCGGAAACAACAGCGGCAAGATATCTAATGTCAATGAGAAGCTGGGGTATGACAGAGGTGTTTGTTTTTCACAGCCTACTAGCCATTGAAGTCTACTGGAGCTTGACAACTTTCCACAACGATTAAAATTTTGAAACAAAAGAATAACTACCAGCAATTTTTGCTTACAGTTTAACATATTTAGAATGAAATTTCACATTTAACGGGATGAAAGGATTAGTCGTTTCCGTTTAGTTAAGTCAAAAGTGCAGATACCTCTAACTGAAGCATTTTGAACATCTATTGAAATAATTGCTAGAATTTTGTAAATACGTTATGTTGTAATTGTATTTATTTCATGTAGTTTTTTTTCAAATCAAATTATGTTTTACAATACAAACAGACTGCAATTCACGTTTCTTTTTCCGCGATTTTGCTAATTAGTAGAAGACTTACGGAAATGACTACTTTTTTATGGCATTAAATGTGAAAATTTATTCAGAAGACGTAGATATTCTACCGCCAGAAACAATCACTAGTAGTTTTTCTTTGATTAAATATTTTTTTACTGACTTTGTAAATTGGCTAATAGCTAGTAGGCTGTGAAAAATGAGCGTTCCTGTTACCGCTATTGTTTCTGGTTAGAGCTAATATGTTGTAAGAAATTTTCATAATCTTGCCTCGTTGCTCTAGTTAGTTTGCATCTTTCTACGAAGTTAGTTGGTTTCTTCCATATTAACGGGCTTTTGTTTATTTTTCATGGCCTGCTAGGTTGCTTGCACGCTGGAAAGTTGAGAAACACCGATTTGACTGAAAATTTGAAATAAAATCAAAACCAAAGAAGATTGATATCGAGAATGCTATATCGTTAGAAGGGTAATCAAATTCTACATATCATTCTTCAAACCAAAATAGACATTCCTATTTGAAAAATATCAAGTTATCTGCGATTGAAGTTTCCTTAATTGATCTACTGATTTCACCAAGTACAAAAAGAATTAAAATTTAGCCGTCTGACCTAAAGTAATGCATTTCATGCTTAGTCGGGCCGCAAAGTTACGGCCTTCTAAGTTTTGTAATCGCTGCGATACTACATTTTTTTCTGATACCTACTTATACCAAAAATGGTGATTAGTGCCTAAACGGTTCGTTATATTTCCATATATATAGTCATAAAGTCATAAAGTCACACTAGAATTTACCAACGAATCCAAATATGCAATAATATATAGGAGTTCCATTCAAAAAAATGTAAGTTTGATATGAATCACCCTATATTAGCGTCAAAATTTAAGTGAAAATATTGTTACGTTATAGCCCTTAAGGGTCACTACCATAATCAAGTGACAGATTTTTGAAATATTTTTTAGTAAGCCCACAATCTTCCGTCCACGCACTATTGGTCTATCCTGTATAGTTATTCTTGTCTCTCCTCAGACGTCTACGTGCATTTTGGACTGCATGGAGGCAGCCGGTATACCTTGCGTAGCGTCACTAAGATCATTATAAATATTCAGATTGCATGACACAACTCTCACAAGGTTTTGGTCTGACAATTAATTTCGACAAAAATGTAATATTTGTTTGTTAACTAAATATGTTTAGAAAGTCACAGAGTTTTAAACTGACCGTTTGTGATTGACCGATTGCCATCTAAACTGTATGCGACTATCAATGTGATCATTAAGTTGGTTATAAGTGGCTAAAGAGGTCAGAAGCTCTATAGTGTGAACATTAGCAATATGGGGAGATCGACTAATTTAACATTCTATAAAAGTGAAAAGGTCGTCGTTTTACTTCCCAGGCTATTATAGGTGAGGGGCGTATTGTAATCGTGAAGAGTAAAAAAAAATGTGTATTTATGAAGGACCTTCCATTATGCTCAATAATATTATCTTCATATTCTGTACAGAAATTACCATTTCAGTACCGGACAGGAATGGTCCAATAAGTGCGCGGTGCTACCTAGCGGCCCTTCCCCTTTAGTTAGGATGCAAAGAAACTTGAATGCATACGTCACATCCGCTAACATTTTTACCTATCAGCTGTTAGCAATCAAGCTACTTATAAAAAACAGGATGTTAGCTACTGAATTATAAAGGAATTGACTTTTATTTTTATTACAATATACTACTATAGAAATTATTCAGATTATTCAGACTATGAGTTTTCAATTGATACCAGTTTCTTAACATAAAATACAAATAAGTGTGTAACTTGTTCATATATTAATAGCTGGATGTTCTTTGAGAGACTTCTTCCAGTAATGTCCGTAATTTTAATAAACAAATAAATAACTAAATAAATATAATAATAAGCAGAAAGGGATATGCAGTCATTCATTTAAATTTACATTTTTTTCCTGAGTACTTTGAAGAGAAATTCTGTAACTAATTTCCCCATTTTCCTTCGCTACAGAATTATATAATCAGATTCCAATGGGCCTATACCACATTTTTGGTTTATTGGCTTAAATGAACCCTGACACCACGTAGATGCCACAAATAATTTTACAAAATTTTTCTGTCGTATTTATAACCGAAAAAAATTGCTCTTAATATTGAATTTTTTGAATCCATACACTTCCCGCCCAGGTCGTGACGTCACCTGTAGGGAACCAATAAGAGCTCACTGGTACAAAACAATAGCATCCGCTCGTAGTCATCGGACCTCGAAAGGACGCTTCTCATTGGTTCCCTACAGGTGACGTCATCATCGGCTATTTCAAATTACAGTACAATTTTCTTTTTAGTGTTATTCTCATTTGGATCAAGTTTTCTGCTGACTTTTTACAGTAAACGGTCCTATGTATCATCAAAAGTAATACCGCAGTAAATAAATTGATCAATTTGAGATCACGGTATAGGCCCATTGACGTAATATGAGAGATGCGGGACACCTGTCGATAAGAAGTAACAATAATTCTAAAAATTGAATTTGTGCTTCTTGGGTTTTTAGGCCGGCGTCGTTTAGCGTTAAGGCTTGACGTTTCGCCACCACGAGTGGATGGCATCTTCAGAAGCTATTTCACTTCGGCGACTTCCAAAATACTGTATTACGATGAAGTAGCTTCTGAAGGTGCCATCCACTCGTGGTGGCGAAACGTCAAACCTTAACGCTAAACGACGCCGGCCTTAAAACCCAAGAACCACAAATTCATTGGACGATGGCCGTGAAAGCCTTACACAGTACAATTCTAAAAGTTACCTTTGGTTTTTGCACACGCGGAACTACTGTGGTAGGGGTAGATACACCACCGCCTTCAGAAGCAGTAGATATAGCTCTTTCACTAGGTGATTTTGCTAGCTTTTTGGTTTCATCGCTGCGGTTCCTTCTGAAAAGATACACGTAAAAGTAAAGAAACGCTTCTATATGCTATGCACTCTCTCTAAAATTATACATAATGATGAAGTTTAATTTTTTCAAAGTTACAAATATTTCGATTTTTTTTAACTGGCACTTTGTAGCAAGCAAGCATATTAATTATAAATAATGAGTGACTGGGTATCCCAATGTACAATTTCGGATTATTTTCTATAAGAAAAGCATTCCGCTTTTCTACAAGTTCCTTGCAATGATCCGAACTCGAACCACCAGTTGGGGAGCAACAATTTTTTTGGGATATGTTTTAATGTTTATGTTCACCAGTGTATTGTAATAATCAGAACTCAGTACAGTATTAGAGATACCTCAACACAATACTCAGTAATACACAATCGTCATGAGCTTTTGTAAAATTCAAGGGAATGTAGGTATTTTGTCTGTAATGCTAAAGAGAATTTCTAATGATATTCAGGACACAGGCCCACCAAAATATATATCACAATGATAACCTTTGTGATTTGACTACTGAATCTTTCTTCAAAAGGTGGAATGAATGTTCATTCGAAGATAATTATATTGACAGGTGTTGATTAATGATTTCAGACTGTTTCAGTAGAATCCATTTTTATTTTTATAAAACCTAAAATTAATTTTTTGTTAAGCTTATAAGGATATCTATTTCAACCCACGACTGAAAATTCTACCCTGGTTTTCTTTTCTATCCTGCTTTTATTTTATGCACAAGGTTTTACCAACAATTACATTTTTTATCAACTTTATTATGCAGATTTGTGTTTCTGTATCCTCGTAGTATTAAATAGAATCTCTAGTAACTAGGTAAGTTGGTAATGTAATGGCATACAAAGCCAATTACTTTTTCTGTTCTATTTTGGTAACAATAAGTATCAAACAGTATCTACATTACGAGGGTTGCTCTATACCTCCGTCAATCCACCAGTACGCAGGCAGCTGTTTCACGCCTATTAGCGATCATGAGTGCGCCATAGGTCGATTGACGGAAATATAGAGCATAAATAAAACAAGATTACATAATACAGAGATGTATTCGTATTTCTTAATTGCGCTAACTTGTCCAGTACACATCCAATATCCCATAGTGTTATTTAACGCGGTTTAAACTTTCTATTTTGTCCTGATGTGCTTATAGTGGATACTTACTTGGGCTGCTTCCCCCTACCAAATATGGGCTTCAGCCTTAGCTTGAGTGGCTGCACTGCAGTACATTGCGCCACTACTCCTGAATCGCTACTGCTAGGGTCGAACTCGCTGACCTAGGGGTAAAATAATACATGTAGATATATAATACAGGGTGGGCCAATAGTGCGTGGACGGAGGATTGTGGGCTTACTGAAAAATGTTCCAAAAATCTGTCACTTGCTCATGGTAGGGACCTTTGAGGGCTATTACGTAAAAATATATTCACTTAAATTCTGACGTTTAGGCGCAAATCACCATTTTTGCTATAAGTAGGTATCAGAAAAAAATTGAATATCACAGCGGTTAAAAAACTTAGAAGGCCGTGACTTTGCGGTACGACTAAGCATGAAATGCGTCACCTAAGGTCAGACTGCTAAATTTGAATTCTTTTTGTACTTGGAGAAATTGATAGATTAATCAAGGAAACTTCAATCGCAGATAACTTGATATTTTCAAAAGGGAATGCCTATTTTGGTTTGAAGAATCAAATGTAAAATTTGATTACCTTTCTAACGATATAGCGTTCTTGATATCAACCTTTCTTGGTTTTTATTTTATTTCAAATTTTCAGTCAAATCGGTGTTTTACAATTTTCCTGTGTGCGAGCAACCTAGCAGGCCATGAAAAATAAACAAAAGCTCGTTAATATGGAGGAAGCCAACTAACTTAGTAGAAAGATGCAAACTAACTAGAACAACGAGGCAAGATTATGAAAATTTCTTACAACATATTAGCTCTAACCGGATACAGCAGCGGCAAGATATCTAATGTCAATGAGTAGCTGGGGTATGACAGAAGTGTTTGTTTTTTACAGCCTACTAGCTATTGAGATCTACTAGAGCTTGACAACTTTCCAAAACGATTAAAAATTTTGAAACAAAAGGAAAACTACCAGCGATTTTTGCTTACAGTCTGACATGTTTAGAATGAAATTTCACATTTAATGGGATAAAAAAATGAGTCATTTCCGTTTAGTTAAGTCAAAAGTGAAGATATCTCCAACTGTAGTTGGAGAGTAGTAGTTATGTAGTTTTCTACAAACTAAATTATGTTTTACAATTCAAATAGACTGTAAATCAAGTTTCATTTTCCACGATTTTTCCAATAAGTAGAAGAAGAATTTGAAGGGTTGCAGTCAGAGGTATCATTACTTTTGACTTAGGGAAATGGCTACTTTTTCATAGCATTAAATGTGAAAATTTATTCAGAAGAGATAGATATTCTACTGCCAGCAACAATCACTAGTAGTTTTCCTTTGACTACATATTTTTTTACTATCTTTGGAAATTGGATAATAGCCAGTAGGCTGTGAAAAGTGAGCGTCCTTGTTACCATTATTGTTTCCGGTTAGAGCTAATATGTTGTAAGGAATTTTGGTAACCTTGCCTCGTTGCTTAGGTTAGTTTGCATAGTTCATCTAAGTTAGTTGCTTTCTTCCATATTAACCAGCTTTTGTTTATTTTTCATAGCCTGCTAGGTTGCTTGTATGCAGGAAAATTGAAAAACGCCGATTTGACTGAAAATTTGAAATAAAATGAAAACCAAAAAAGACTGACATCAAGAATTCTATATCGTTAGAAAGATAATCAAATTTTACATTTGATTCTTTAAACCAAAATAGGCATTCCCATCCGAAAAAATCAAGTTACCTGTGATTGAAGTTTCCTTAATTTATCCTTTGATTTCTTCAAGTACAAAAAGAATTCAAATTTAGCCGTCTGACCTAAGGTGACGCATTTCATGCTTAGTCGTACTGCAAAGTCGAGGCCCTCTAAGTTTTATGATCGCTACGGTAGTTAATTTTTTTCTGATACCTACTTATACTAAAAATGGTGATTTGCGCCTAAACGGTCCGTTCCATGTGTGATACATAAAGTCACACTAAAATTGAGCAAGGAATCCAAATATGCAATAATATATAGGGGGTTCCATTCAAAAAAATGTAGGTTTGATATGAATCACCCTGTATAAACGTCAGAATTTAAGTGGAAATATTTTCACGTTATAGCACTCAAGGGAGCCTACCACGGTCAAGTGACAGATTTTTGAAATATTTTTCAGTAAGCCCACAATCCTCCGTCCACGCACTATTGGCTCACCCTGTATACTGAAGGCAAGTGAAATCCGAATACGAAAAGGGTTGCGGTTGACATATGTATTCAATTGGGGATAATTCGGGTGACTGTAAAGGCCACGCTTCGGTTTACGTAGGCTCGTGGTAATCTTGCAGTGGGGGCCTAAGCCAGCATTGAACAATGGAGATTTTGCAGCATACCTGGTTTAACGTCGGCCAAACCGAAGCTTAAGCTTGCATTGTACAACCAGCTCTAAAGAAGTTTGTAAGTACACGAAGTATAGTTTAGACATATTACTTACCATGTCCGTGTCGATACCCACGGAGGGCTGCCGGCACCGCGCTAACGCGGTGACTTGCTGCTGAAGCTCACCATTCACACTCAGCTGGGAGCCGCGGAACTGACATGCTGCCAGCGGACTCCGAACCGCAGATGCTGCTGGTGGAAGCCCAGTGCTGAATACCTGGAACCAGACGAAGTGTATAGAGCAATTCCACGATCGTAACCTCAATCGTCTTTGTTAAGCCTAATTCAGATGCACACGATATCCGACGATACGACGAAAGGGCTATTTAGTCGATATAGCCGGACAGAATTATTTGTGCTATTATTTATATTTATAATGTGTTATAGTTTCAGGTTGTGACATTTAAACTAATCAAAACATTCTTAAGACCCAAGTGATATGACTTGATTTTATTCACGGTTTATTCCGAAATTAGATGATACACCTGTCATTGTATTCATATTCAAATGTGGCTTAAAAACACCTAGGAAGACTGCTCCTCATCTGAAGACATCTCCGTAGTTAAATCATTGTCTGAAGATTCATTCTCCAGGACCTTCCTGTTGGGTACTATTGGTATAGGTAATTAAATTCAAAAAATGCCCACAAAAATATTTTGTCGTACTTGTTGGATTGATTTAATCGTAATTTCTGAAAGCAGTTGGAAGTGGAATCGTTTTTTATCTATCCTGGTACAAGAAATCCTTTGCTAAATATCCTTCAAGAAATGCGTATCGGGACTCACCCTGAAGTACAATTAAATGGTTAGAGTTTACGAAATTTTCACGTAAATATAACCTAACCTCACTTATTATACCTAAATAATAGGTACAAAACTGCAAATTAGTTATAGTGAATACATACCTGCCTGATACGATTCCATAATAAAGTAATAAATAATATAATCCCGATGAGCTACAATACTTGAAAATACGTAATTCTGGAGCAGTTGGTGCACAGAGAAATGTATGTGCAATCTAATAGTGATCAGGTTTAGACTTGCAGAAATCGCAAATGCTGTGGAGGGGAGGGGCGTCATGCGTATTCCGTATACATAATTTATCTAACTTTTGCAAAAGGTCATTTGCTCATCTCTGGATTAAGGTTTGTGAAATTGAATTATGTCCGCCTAGATCAACCAGATGACCCTTAGGGGACGGTACGAAACTGTTTCCTATTGGTTGAAATATTCAAGATGATGTCACACCAAAATATTTCAACCAATAGGAACAGTTTCGTACCGTCGCATCGTCGGATGTCGTGTGCATCTGAATTGAGCTTTATACGAGAAAGTCGACGAGTTTTGTCATCTTGATCGTCTTGATTAGCTGATATTGGACAAAGTTGGCCTATTTTCTGTATACTGCCATGTAAAATTGAACAGTTTTTCTGTGTTTTTCTAGAGTTTCTTGGACAATCTTACGATAATTGTTGCTGTGTTGTATTCTTTAAGGAACCTTTTTTGACAAGTAAGCACATGTGTCAGTTAAACTGATGTAATTTATGAGATAATGCATGACGAAAACTTGAGCGAATATTGAACACAGCAAAGAAAAAAAAAATTTTTTGGCAAATTATATCATTCTTGAAAGTACAGGCTGACCGAAGGGAACAGAACGTTTTTCAAATGGTTAGTATAACGTCGCTAGCGGTGGTAGGCAGGGGATTCAGGTATCAGTCACCGTTCTGTATAATGCCATTTTAGTAGCTATAGAGCAGTGGACCGTAGAGCACCGTATGTTCGCTTATCACGCGTATGTTAAAAATGCTGAGTCGGTCACGGCCAATATTCCAAACCGCAATACCATTCTCAGATGGGTTAACAGTCTGAGAACAACAGGAATGATTGCGAAGAAAAAGCCACCTGGAGACCAGTATCGGAAATTTTGTTTGTTTATCTCTCCACTTGAACGAAAATGAGCTTCATCACTCAGGACGATTACTGCACTTTCATGGTCTCCAAGCAGCATTTGAATTCGAATGGCGAAGTCTCCGTGTTACTCATAATCTGTTGGCTTAAGCTGCTGAACAATACACATCATGTAAGGACGAAACGCTTAATGTATTTTCAATATTATGCGCACTGATTCACGACTTTAGTTTAATTCACGCGCGTGTCTTCGTGCAGACTGTTGAGGGCTCCGAGTAAGCGCTTGTCTCACCCCCTCGACATTTTCTGGCGTACTCGCAGTCTTCGTGGGACCAGGTGGCTTTCTCTTCACCATCATTCCTGTTGTTCTCAAACTGTTAACCCATCTGAGAGAGGTATTGCGGCTTGAAATAACAAGATTAAAATGAACGCGGAACAGTCACTGCGCGGCCGTGACCGACTCAGCATTTTTAACATACGCGTCATAAGCGAACATACGGTGCCGTACGGTCCACTGCTCCATAGATACTAAAATGGCATTATACTGCAAGGCGACTGATACCTGAATCCCCCCCCCCCCTACCACCGCTAGCGGCGTTATACTGACCATTTGAAAAACGTTCGATTCCCGTCGGTCACCCTGTACATTCTGCAACATCTCTGAATTTTCAACAGTAAACATTGCCATCTGATTTAGTCATTCTAGCTCGGGCGGGTGCAACGTAAATTTAGTTGTAACTTCGAAACTATGAGGCCAGGTATACGAAATGTATGCAAAAAATAATCAGCATTTTTCAGTGACTGAAAAAAGTTAGAAATATACATTCGAAATAACAAAGTTTATTAGATTTTCTGGAAAATGGTAGATATGGCAACATTGCGGATACTATCGTAAGGCGAGATTATAATTATAATCAGCTTTATTCAGAGATCATCAGTGATGACATAGAATGAGTCATGATTGTAAATAAGTATATAAATATATAATGTACATAAATGTTTAAAAATATAATTGTATGATCGCTTGACATTACTATAACAGTAAATAGTAACATAACCAACGTACACAAAAAAGAACAATAATATACATTAACAGAACAAAGTAAAAACAGTCAAAATGAATTTGGGTCCTCACAGAGGTACTCATTGATAGAGTAGTAAGCTTTTCTTAGAAGTAGTGACTTTATATTTCTTTTGAGTTCATGGAGATTAGCTTGTTTTAAGTGAATAGGTAATTTGTTATATAATTCAATACCCTTATATTTGGGACTATTTTCAGTTAGTGACAATCTATGTGCTGGGATTTGTAAAGTTGAATGATTTCTGGTGTTGTAACATTTGTGTGAATTGAGGACATCAAAGCAACTATTGAGGCATCCCGAACTTCAGACTCACTTTGTATAAGAGCATGTATCCAAACAGCAAGGTACACCCTGTTACGCGATACTTTAAACTGTCAGCCGTGTCAACAGCGAACAGCTGTTCGGCTAGTGATAACTAAAAATACCCCAGATTGAGTCTTGATCTGTCAATTTTAAGCTTTGAAGGAATACAGGGCCGAATTGAGTGCAAGTCCTTATAATGACGAGTAATTGACACTTGGTGACGTTTTCGTCTATGCTCTGAGGTCTATGCTTGTTTTACATTTTCTCGGAAAATCCGGCGTTTCTTTCAGTGTATCAGTATGGCTGGTCTGAATGATGATGGTTGCGCTTCAAATGAGGTAAGAATGAAGATATAAGCATTTCTAGCTTAACCATACACAAGCACACTGAGTTCCTAACATTTGTTTTTACAGCAATTGAAGAAAAATAAAACGTTGAAAGTCAACGCGCAACGGCTATGCAAATAATAAAAGATGTATGGAGCTATTTTGGACAGTTTACACAGGTTCGATTTCCTGAAATAGAACTGAGCATTACAGAGGCACCAAAGGATTAGTAGTTTAATTAGAAACATTTTTGACGCAAGCTGATCAGTTAAACCCTACCTTATTATATTAATTTTACTCCACGTACTTACTTTATACTCTTCTCCAATTGTACGTTGTATGTTTTAACCAATAAATATCCCACTGGTGAGGCAAGCTACTCATTGAATCGTCCTTAAGGCTAAATATAGGAATATTTTGATAGTCGCTAACAATATACAAATCAATAAAATAATCTATTTCTTTTAACCAACCATTTTTGCTGCGAATTTCTGGATGTTAAAGCAATTTCTTGTTTACAAAAATAGTCATTCCTTTTTGGCAATGAGATATTCAAAGAGAATATTACTAATACTGTCCTGATCGCAGGATTGCCAATCAACACCACTAGTAAAAAATTAAACTTGAGATGCACTTCTTCATCAGCTTATACCTATCAAATAGACGTCAAGCCAGTTTAAAGTATCAGGTAACAGAGTATAGATTAGATGAACTGAACTGAGCCTAACCTTGAGGGTATCCTTGGATTCGTGTCCGTCCTGCCCCATGGTGCAGTCGGGGGCACCTATGTCACTGGTGGATATATCTGACGCCAGGTCACAGGTGACCGTGGGAATAGGCATCGGTCGCGGATGTGACTCGATTGTGGCGATCTGTTTGTCCGCCGAGTCACCCATCGGCGAGTTGATCGACGCTCTAGGAGTACCCGCCGCTGAAGCTACACTCGCACCGTTTTTCGACTGAAAAGAGAAACACATATTGAGTCACTTTAACGTGGTTCGTCACTTTGTCTAGAAAGCTAAATGCGCGAGATGGCAGCATCTGTATACAGCTCAGTGTTATGAGGAAGCTCCTCCTTTTTCTACCCAGAGACCGCCAAAACTAGTATGGCCGTCCCAGCAACGTTGCCAAGGGTTTGTAGTCCACTGATAAAAGAAATGCCGACTTTTTTATGGCCCATACATTATTATGGGTCATTCGCTAGGCTGTGTCGGCTGCCGAAAAAACGTCAGATTTAAGCACAAGGAACAGGTGTTGGCCGACACACGTATACTATCTTCCCTCTATTTGGCTAGGTATAACTTATAAGGAGGGTTTGGGTATGGTCTATTTTGGATAAATGATTTCACTGCATTGCAGGATCGATTCCGCATAATATAAGCTGCCATTCAAATCTAAGTAACAATGGGGGAAAAATACTCTCGCTAAGTTAGTTTGAGGGGAGTTGCAGATTCAAGTTTAGTGTCAGGTTATTCAGCTTTTTACTTCCCACACCGATACGTGAGGGAAATATTGTGATCGCAAAAATTTTCGATTTTGAGATAATACGCTTTTTGGGCGTTTTATGACGTCTACATAACGAAAATCCACGTCACTCATTTCCGTCAGTCTGTCTGTCTGTCTGTCGCGTTCTTCTACCCTCGTAATCTCAGTAACCACTGCATGCATTGTAATGAAATTTGGGTGCCAATGTGCTGTGGGGTTCTAGTAGGTGATGCTTCTAAAATTTTGAAAATCGGTGCAGTGGCGGCGGAAAAATTAGCAAGAAACAAAAAAAAACTTAAATATTCCTCAAACTTTGTTTTTAGGCCTGATCATTTTCTACTTTTCTTTGGGTGGGGGTGAATTTGGGGTGGTTGGGGGATGGGGGTTGTAAAACTGATAAATTGGTTGGATTCATAACGGGCTGTCCGTTGACCTGTGAATCAAAAACCTAGCGGCATAAGACACTTTTTAGGTCCATCCGAACATTGTCTTGCTTATTATAGAAGCCAAGGGACATAGAATTTGTGATATATACATACGAGTGTTGTTTTACATCGTTCTATATTGCGTAACGCGGAAATTATTGACACCCGTATGCACCGTAAGTTAATTGCGCGATTAGTTACGTAAACCTGGATTAGATTACTTGTTTACTATGCACCACAAATTGACAATTTTGACACTGTCACTGTCAAAACAATCTTGCGAACACAACCTTGCCGTATCTCCAATCTCGATTAGTTAATCTCTTGACGGTGCATGGCTAGATGCCAAAGATTAGCAAAACGCGATTAGGGACCTAGGATTATAATTGCCAAACGGTGCATTTGGGTGTGAATTGATTTTAATGAAATTTTGACACAGTTTTACTACCGCGGCGAGAATGGAAAGCGCGTATGTTTTGGAAGAATCGTGTCAGTGGCGGCGCAGCAATGACAAAAAACCAAAAATATAAAAACAGCTCAAACTTTGTTTTTAGGCATTTTATGGGTTCCTGGTCATTTTCTACTTTTTTGGGGAAGTGAAGTTGGGGTGGTTGCGGGGTGGGGGGGTTGTAAAATTGAAAAATTTGTTTGCTTCATAATAACAGCTTGTCGCTTGCCCTATGGAAGAAATACCTAGCGACATATTCTTTTTTAGGTTCATGTGAACATTGGCTTGCCTATTACAGAAAAGGGACTTAGTTTCGTTCCATGTATATTGCGTAAAGCGAAAATTATTGAATCGATTTTGATGAAATTTCGACAAAGAATTTGCTATCGCAGCGAGAATGGAAAACGCGCCAGTTTCTGAAAAATCGTGTCAGTGGCGGCGCAACAATAGTCAAAAAACTAAGAATATTAAAAAAATATTAAAACAGCTCGCACTTCGCTTTTAGGTTCCTGGGTCAATTCTAGTGATACCTTGTGTATCACATATGGGACTTAAAACAAACCGTGTAGGTGCGAAGCACTATTTTTGGTATAAGTAGATAACAAAAAAATTGAATATTGCAGCGATTATAAACTTAGAAGGTTGTGTCATTCCGTATGTCTAAGCATGGAACGCGTTAGAAGTTAGACGATCAAATTTGAGTTGCTTTTGTAATTTGAGGACATGGTAGATTAATTAAGGAAATTTCAATCAGGCTTTATTCAAACGGAAATGCCTAATTTTTTCAGTTTTGTCTCATAACACTAATAGTATATCAGATTATGAAACAAATTGGGAAACGTTTTCCAAATACAAGTAGGTATGTCCTTTATTGTTGCCAATATCCTACTAGTGAGAGGGAAACTTGAACACTTGTCTTGTCAGTTATTTTGATACAATTTGATTGGTATTTAGTCATATTTGGTTCACCATTAGCACCTACCCCTCTCATTTAATTCGAAATACGAATATAATTTGACTCTCGTAACTTCCTGCTAACTCCCCTAATGTCCTAAACAAATCATTCAGCCAATAAAACGGCGTGTGCTCGCCTTAGTTGGAGCAGTTGAAATGAAACTTTATGACCTTTTCGGTACACTCCTCCTTTCAACTCTCAACTCCCGCCTGTAGTTGTCAACTCCACAGATGCCGCGCCGAACAAATTGAAACATATTGCTCGTTAAGCTCAAAACTCCAAATTCGGCCGGATTGTTTAAAGAGGTCGCGCTGATTAACTATCATGCCATTTCCAAAAATGGTGGGTTATTATGATAAGCGACGTTGGATATATTATAATGGTAATAGAACTTCTGTATATCCGTACAATCAAAATTGTCCTATAATTTTCGGATGGCGTCTACAGGGTGTCCAGTTCGTGTGTAATTCTTCGATATCTCGCAAGCTATACCTGATTTTTCTTGAATTCCTCTAGTTTCCATCATTAATCTCTATTCAACCCTAAATATTTTTAGGATCGGTTGCGACGCTGCCAAGTTATAATTTATTTTCAATTAATTTCCGGATTTGCAAGGTCGCAAGTAATACGTCCAAATTGATGTATTCCTTTAATTTTTCTCAATAATATTATACAGCAAGTTACCTAAATATCAAGTGGATATTATTTTGGATGTTACCTGCAGTTTGTGTCTACAGGGTGTTTTTGGCAGAATTTTAAATTACGGCAATTTGAAAGTCATTTTACTTGGTTTTTTTTAAATGTAACATCCTGTATGTTTTACTTTAAATCGAAATATCTACTAAAACCCTATCTCGCGTAGTGATATTTTTTTTCGCTTTTGCGGCGTTGCCAAGTTATAAGTTATTTTTCCAAATGTTTAAACAAATATCCCTGATTTTAATTTATTCTAATTAGAATCCTATATTTATTTTCATTGCAATGAATTGCACATGTCGAACTTAGATAGTAAGATCTCACAATTTCAAAATTTTGTTTGTATTAATTACTGAGCTACGGCAACACCGCTTTTTCAGTAAACGGTACCGGAACGCTTAAATATTTCCAAAACTGCCACAGCTGGAGAGGTGAAATTCAACGCTTGGGGTTATTGAACATACAGAACTAAAAAACGCTAACAGCAGTCTTGTCAGATTTACCAATTTTACGTTAGACTTCATAAATAGGGCATTCCATTCAAAATTATGACGTAAAATTCAAACAAAAGCTTATTCCAAATTAAAATTCCATGGCCTTTTAAAATTGCCTTAGTGACGGCCAACGACGTCCTACTGATAGACTACGCATCCAAGGCAAATTGTTTGTCAGAATTCCAAACATTGGGAATATTTTCAATGGTCCTCCGCAGCGATGCCAACTTGACAATCATTTGGAATTAATATTCAGAAAAACGTATGGAACAGTATCGTCAATATGCTGTAAAAAATTATGATTATGGCTTGCTTATCTGTAACAGAAAAAGTGCTCTGAAAATGCTCTTTTGTAAAACACGTGTAATATTGTAATATTGCAATTCTGTCAAGAATTAACCCCATCTTTATATTTTACAAACATTGCTGCCTGCCGTAACGCACAACTGGCAACGTCGGGACTGTCTAAGTCAAGTGCCGACCACGTGTCTACTCAGGGGCGTACACAGGATTTTCGTTCGGGGGCTGTTTCGAAAAAAAAAACGAGATATCTGTATCAGTGCTAAGCCAATCAGTCGATAGTGGTCCACATCCAGCCAACAAAACAGCAACACAGAAAAGCTTCAAGTTTTAGAATACAAAAACAGATTGGCAAATGCTGTCCACATATTTGTAGGCAACAATTAGTCAACTTCGAGACCGCCAATAGAAAACGTGGCCTGCTCAAAATTGCGAATTGGGTTTTATTATTATTTACAAAAAAAAAACGATTTTTTTTGGTTTGACCCAGCCTAAGAAGAACCGACACAAAAGCTATATTGAGAAATTATTGGAAGATTTACGAAAAGGTGATGTCTTGCTGATTCCGGTATTAGTAGGTAAATGGGATCTAGCTTCTAGCAAGTACGATACTGCAATCACATATGGCCACCATAAGTACTGTTTTCCTGATAGAATTAAAACTTAACATTTATTGCAAAGTGCTATCCACAATTTTGACTTCATGGGGACATTTCTGTTTCTTTTCCGGTATTATGAACTAAGTGTGAAAGTATTTCATATTGCTTTGCCATTGACATATCTCGCGAAAAGGGGTTTCAATGTGGTTTCCAATCTTATACAGAAAAGAAGTTGTAAATATTATCTATTGATTGACGAGGTTTAGGGTTGAGCCTGACTAGTTTTAAGTTGGTTATTATGAATTTGCTATAGATTTAGGTTCAATGCTCTCATTAAAAATCAGTGATTTTTTGTGTACCTACTTAATTTACGTAAGACTGTTACTAACCCCAGATTATGTACCGGTGCAAATAAGACATGCATAAAATCCTTGCGCGATTTTTCCTTCCAAAAAATTTGTCATTTCTACAGACCCTGTCAGAGTAACTACCTAGTTAAAAGACAATTTTGCATATCATTGATACAAATCATTGCCAGATAATGTCTTGAATTCACTGGGACAAAATTTGCGTATCCATTTAGGCATTTCTTTGCCAAAGCAATGTTAACAATTGAATACTTATTACAATAGCACGTGGTAATTAGCTGAATATACATACATTTTCTTTGCAGGCTTTAGAATTAACATATTTTATGATCAATGAACTAGTATCAATGAGAAAAGTTTTACTCATATCTTATTTTTCAAGAATATCGCTTTGAATGGGAAAAGCTCATGCAGCAGTTATATTCTTATTTGAGCACACAAGCAGGTGGTGTGAAAGGGAAAGGAGAAACGGATAAATAAAATTTTATTATGTGTATGTGTGTATATATTCAATAATTCTACGTTTTCTAGCTGCTCCAAATGAACAACAGTCTGACAATTACTTAACACATCTATTATTTCATATTGTTTGAATGTTTATTTGTAAACTTCTGCCATTGTAAAAATTAAATGTCTACGACACTGGCTAGGAGTACGCTCATAAATACAGCTGACGTTCCCCCCTGCCGTCGCATCGCCAGAAACGCTTATAAACATTTGGTATACAAAGCGTAGTCTAATCAGTAAGACGTCGTTGGTGACGGCAGAAATATTTAGTTATAAAGGGAGTAAAATAGAAAACTAAAATATGCTCATAATACAGCTTTGACATGTTTTAACATTGTCTTGAATTAGAAAGCATTTAAGGGTACCTTAACAGAACTCAAACTTCTTTTATCGTATTTTCTGAATTCACGACGGCTTTTAGACCCTATTTCTGAGATATTAGCTGCTAAATCGCTGCAAACGTTACAAAAGGTGTAGCGACTTCGATCAATCTTCCGGGCTAGACAGACGACATGTCAGCTAATATCAACCATCTCATTCGAGAGAACGATTAAAGTGTGTTCAGGACAGCATTGCGCCTGGCTAGTTTGTGACGCTGGCCAGTCTGGAGATTGCAGTCCGATTTGAAAGGCAGTTCGATATAACAAGGGTCTAGCGAGAGAAAAGTAAACCAATTTTGCGACGTAATCAAAAAATGTTTACGTCACATGATATCAGGGAGGTATCTATGTTCTTTTAACTACTAATTACGATACATGTATTTACTCATTTATTGCTTACTCCCAAACAGTAGAACCCAATTAGTGGAACTCCAACGGTATAATTAATTTGAAAATACTGTATTTTGGAAGTCGCCGAAGTGAAATAGCTTCTGAAGATGCCATCCACTCGTGGTGGCGAAACGTCAAGCTTTAACGCTAAACGACGCCGGCCCAAAAACCCAAGAACCACAAATTCATTGGACGATAGCCGCGAAAGCCTTACACAGTAAACTAGCAGTACAGACGGCTCACTCGCTAGAGAGGGCTCGGGCTCGGGAGTCTACGAACCCTATACAAGACCTTCACTCCCTCTTGGGGGGTACACCACAGTATTCCAGGCTGAGGTCTATGCGATACTTGCTTGTGTAAATCGTATTCGGGAAATTGACGGGTCTAGGAGGCGGATTACTATCTGCTCTGACAGTCAGGCAGGATCATCTGGCTAGGATGGGATCCGGCAACAGTTTTGTGGACCCGCAACCAGCCTTAGGACTATCTGCAAACTTGATTCGGAAAACAACTGGAGAGTGGATCCAGAATCAACACTCTCTGAGATGGAACAACATCTCTGGTCATCTCCGTCAAGCTCGAGAACTATTAGCAGGGCCTGCAGAGAGAATAGGACGATTTTGTCTCTCTCTGGATAGGAGTAACTTGAGATTGCTAGTAGGCCTACTAACGGGTCACAACACCTTCTGGCGTCACTTGTTCGTGATGAGGGTGGTCAACCACCCAACGTGCACGTGGTGTGGTGAAGAGGAAGAATCCTCGGCACACATCTTGTGTCGCTGTGAAACCCTGGGTTATCACAGGCAGACTATGCTGGGCTCAAGAGCCTTGGAACCAATAGAGATAAAACGGATAGGACCTAAGAATGTACTTGCCTTTGCCAAAAGGGCAGATCTTAGGAACTAGCGCGGATAGAGGCGCAAAAGGGCTCAGCGTATGGCCTATGCACCAGCCACATTCCGTGCTGGATAGCCTCTGGTCCTTATTCATTCAAACTAGCGGTATATTAAAAGTATATGAAGCAGATTCTGACAGCTACATGATACCTACGATTTATAACAATTCATAATTATTGACAATCAGCTATCATTATAAGTATTATAACATACTTACAAGTAGAGTCAAATCGGGTATATCGAGTATATGGCATACAAAAGAGATTTTGGTATAATTTCTGGTATGATAGGCATTACCATCGAACGCAGCTTTATGACTATTCTTCAGCTTTGGAATACAGAAATACAGTTTAGATAGTAAATACGAAGATTCGATTTTGCCATGAGTAGGAATGACATAGCAGATAAGTATGTTAGCTCACAAGATATACCTGATAGAAGAAAATGTCAAATACAGAATATATTTGGTTACCCAAGACGCATATTCTAAAAATATTTTGAAATATACAGGGTGTTGCGGGAAGGTAAGGTATTGATCAACTTGATTTTTTCATATGGAACTATAACTTAAATTCTTCTAGTCTCCATCATTGATCTCTATTCAACCCTGAAATACTTTTGGGATCGGTTGCGATGTGGTCAAGTTGTAATTTATTTTCTAGAAATTTCCGGATTTGCAAGGTCGCAAGTAATACGTTCAAATTGATATATTCCTTCAACTTTTCTCAATAATATTATACAGCCAGTTATTTAAATATTAAGTGAATATTATTATGGATGTTACCAGCAATTTGTGGTGTTTTTGGCAGAATTTCAAATTACGGCAACTTGAAGGTCATTTAAGTTTGTTATTTTTAAATGTAACACCCTGTATGTTTTATTTTAAATCGAAATATCTACTGATACCCTAACTCGCCTTGTAATATTTTTTTTCGCATTTGCGACGCTGCCAAGTTATAAACTATCCTTCCAAATTTTTAAACAAATATCCCCAATTTTAATTTATTTGAAATAGAATTATCTACTTATTTTCATTGCAATGAATTGCACATGTAGAACTTAGTAAGATCTCACAATTTCAAAATTTTGTTTCTGTTAATTATTGAGATAGGGCAACACCGCTTTTTCAGTAAATAGTACCGGAACGCTTAAATATTTCCAAAACTGCCACAGCTGGAACGGTGAAATTCAATACATGGGGGTTTTTGAATATACAGAATAGAGATCAATGATGGAAAATAGAAGAATTAAAAAAAAGGTACAGTTACATATAAAAAGTTAAGTTGATCACTATCCTACTTTCCCGCAACACCCTGTATATTTCAAAATATTTTTAGAATATGCGTCTTAAGTGAGCAAATAACTTTTGTATTTGACATCTTCTATCAGGTATACCTTGCGAGACATCAATGAATTACCCACTAATTGGACACCCTGTATACACGATCGCTTTTTGCCAGCCAACCTAGAAGTGAACCGTGCAAAGCCTCCTTGTCACTGTGCACAGCTTCTACATGTACTTATACTCAGGGCCGTATATAAGGGGGTGGTTTGCGGGGGTTCAAACCCCCTCCCATGAGTATTCCCATGAATGAAATAACTACTAAAATAATGTGAGAGCAGACAGAAAAAATTCTGCCGGTGCGCCCTCTGGTACCCGAAGGTAACGGCAACCAAAGAAAGTCGATGCTAAAACAGTAGCATACTTCTTGGTGGAACGCCACGGCGCGTCCTCTTTGAGCCACCAGAGAAGCGCGGGTTCTATATGCCGCTGCATATTAAAGCCGATATACGAGGGTTGCTCTATATCTCCGTCAATCCACCAGTACGCAGACAGCTGTTTCACACTTTTTAGCGATCATCAGTGCGCCATAGTTCGATTGACGGAAATAGAGAGCATCAATTTTTTCATGTCTACTAAGCACGTGAAACACGTGAGAGCAGACAGAAAGAATTCTGCCGGTGCGCCATCTGGTACCCGAAGGTAACGGCAACCAAAGAAAGTCGTTGCTGAAACAGCAGCATACTTCTTGGTGGAACGCCACGGCGCGTCCTCTTTGAGCCACCAGAGAAGCGCGGGTTCTATATGCCGCTACATATTAAAGCCGATATAGAGCAACCCTCGTACTAAAATATACAAAATAACAATAATTAAGGATGCTTTCTCCAAGCTTAGTGACTTATTCTACTAGTAACCAATCCCTTAGCGCTCATAACACATTAGCAGCGATACAATCTATACAGATTTTAAGCAAATTAAGACATTACATACTCTTTTATACATGAACCCCCCCTAAAATCACCATGAACCCCCTCCATGGTCATCGCCTAGCTACGGCCCTGATTATACTGCTTGGACATTGTCTGAGTACGCCACTGGTAGATGGCGTGAGTGCGTGCAACAAGTTTCGTGTGCTTTGCGCTGCAATGAGTTCAACATGTCGTGAAAACAGGAACTGGATGTTCCGGTGAGTTCCCAAAGGATATCAGGTGTTTCCTCGTTTCTTTGGTATCGCGCGCCGAAATGCAGACATGCAAAACTTCAAACAGCTTTAGCTGATACACCGGCTAAAACAACGAGCCGTAATTCGGGTTGAATGAGCTCGCAGCACAAAACGAAAATAACTTCTATAAGCAGCGTATAAAAGTTTGCTGAATGGGCGGTACGGAAATTGTTGGAAATGTGGATATTTAGATATGAATCGGATCGTTAAGTGTACTAGAAGGTATTTTTATGATGCTTATTTAAGGGGTCATGGATCTGCACGCGTTGAATAAAATCCCCGTTCCACACGAAAGTTTACTTTTGTCTCAAACACCACCAGTAGCGTGCGAAGGTCTTTGGGGACCCCCGCAATTTTTGTCACGGGGTCCCCCTCTATATATAAAAAAAAAATAAACAAAACTGAAGGTAATAGCTGGGTAGCGGCAAATAAACAGCGAGGTGTACTCTTTAAACTTTTATATTTCCTAGCTTTCGGGGTTCTTTGACTCCTTCTTCAGGGCTACAATAAATGAAAAGAAAAGTTCAGCAATAAGTGGTTTAAGATAGAAAATTTTGCGTACTTACAACAAGTTAGACGAGAATGGTGCTGAACGATGTTACAATAGGAAATCCATCAAAGTAACACATCACAACGTACTTAAAGTCATGTACATAAAAAGGAGACAGTTACATTTTTAAAAACATTTAAATTGTTAAATATATTCGCGAAAAAACTTCATGCTGCCGTTTTACGACATGTGCATCAAGAAGGTCGACCTGCAAATGGCTGAAAATCCGGAAGCAGGTTGTGGAATATCAAATGTCAAAGTCAAAAATTGAAAGTTAGTGACATCTGTCTAATCAATGAGCATAAAAGTGCTCAACAAATCATCATAATCATTTTTAACAGCTATGATCCTTATATACAGTTTACGATTGAAAAGGAGGACTCGAATCAATCTGTCCCCTTTCTTGACACCATACCAGGTTTATACGCTCTGCAAACAATGTTCTGATGGTAGATTGGTACAGGAAACTCAGTAGCTCTGGAAGATTCCTCAATTTTAAATCTTACCACAGGACTGAAATTAAGTTGAACCTTCTAAAACAAATGAAAAATAGGGTCTTAAAAATAGCTGACCAGTCTTCCCATAATCCTAACCTACAGTTGCTTTCCAAATTATTTATGAACAATGGATATCCGAAGCACTTGGTTGACAATATCCTGTTTAGCTCGGACACCACTTATTTGCCCCCTTCCTCTAATTCAATTAATACAGATTTAAATAACGCTTTTATAGCTAATACACAGGGTGATAGTTCCCAACCTAACTCATCACTTCCAGTGAAATATGCAAAACTTCCTTATATTAAAGAACTTACTCCAAAATTAATAAGAATTTTCAGGGATATAAACTTTAAAATTGCCTCCAAATCAGTTGTTACAATTAATAATCTTTTTTCAAAATTAAAAGATAAAGTCCCTTTGTTGAGCCTAACCAATGTGGTTTATAGCATTCCTTGCAGAGATTGGCAACGATTACCCGGTTTTAAAAAAAATAATATTTCAAATCGGTTTATGGATAGAAAAAAATTGGTGTGACCTCAACTTTATATTTCTATAACACATAAGAGTGTAACAAAAATAAACAAATAAAGCACCTTGACTCTAAAAACTTCATTATTATACTTGCACTTGCATTTCATGTAAAGAAAAAAACTATTTTTTTTTGTATGTTATCAACAAATGTATCAACTATTTGGTCTAAGTCTATGCCTTCTGCCCGTTCATTTTCTATAAAAATTAATGCCAAAGAAAGCTTTATTTAAAATTATCTCTGGAGGAGGTCAGATCTTGGGCTACTAGATACTTGATTCTTGTATGTATTCTGTATAAGTGTTATATATAATTACTACAAAACATTCCAGCTAAATCGATGCTAACTTTTGTATTATGATATGCATGTTACAAAAATGGAGAGTAAGAATAACATTCCATGTAATTATTAATTTTACATTGGCTGAATTGCATATTGGGAAACTGGTGAGAATTTCTTCTTACTTTCATGTCTTTGCTGAATCTGTTTTCGGATACTGTTGCACTTTTGAACCATTTAATGGATACTACCTACATATAGTTGTAGATTGTAGTCCTGCATTTGTAGATGTACATTAATTTAACAGCAGGACATCAGAAGATCGAAAAAGACATAATTATCATATTTGGAAAATATTTTCCGACAATTTCCCATTTGTCAGGAAAGTAAATCCAAATGTACCACCATATATAGGCAATTATTAGGACAAAAACTTTTTTACGGATCCAACTGTACTGGTAATACTTTGCCAAATGTACATTTCTTGAAATAGTTTAGGATCTATGCGGAAAAGGCGGATTGGGGTTTTCCCCCTCAAGCAACTTTTCCAAAGATAAACCGGTAGCTTTTTAATTCACGATTCACCTATTACCCATTATCGATCTTGCAAAACTTTTTATTAGTTTTAGTTTTGGAAATGATCGTTCTGCTTGAGCCGAACGTTAGCGCCAAGGCATCGGCATCGACTGTCTGGGATTCCCAGAAATAACTTGTTGGCAACAACGAATTCGAATAGGTTATAAGAAGTAAACAATCCAAAGTAGTGATTCAGCGGTAGCTTGATGATGGTATTTATAGCATACTGACCGGTGATAAACACGGATACTCTTTGTTTCTACACCCTCTTCGAGATAGCAGGTAAAGAACTCTATAAAGGATGGCATGAATCATTATCATAGTCACAATGTCTTAGCGGACAAGTTGTGAACTTGTAAAACGCATTTAAACATTTTACGAGTTTCTCTTGGGATATCTGTAAGATCTTTAATGCAGTAGTTTCCCATTTGCTTTCTGCATCCTCATGCCGTTGACCAGTAGATACCATCTGGTATCTACTGGTTCATCCGCCTTTAGGGGCAATTTTTCACCCCAAGGACAAGAAGGCGTCCTGACTCTTCTCAACTCGTCCACCCAAAGCTGTTGGTTGAGAAGAGGTTACTGCTTATACCGACAGTAGTTCGGTGTTCCTTTTAGTCGCGTTTTACAACACGCAGGATATACTATGGGAGATATTCTAACCCGCCCCCACACGGGCCTATATGAACAGTTAATAATAAAACTAGCAACCTTTGTTTGATTGATCGTTTTGGGTTTATTGCTATAGTTTTGAGTAGATTTTGGTTTTTAGCAGTGCAAAAGTTAAAAGACTATTTTAAACAACTCCACAAGATTTAAATACTGCGGATTTCTGTGAAAAATAACATCGTGTTTGTGTAATAACAACGAGGTCTTGGGAACACACACACACATGTCTGTTAGAGCATTTTTCTATAACCTATTCGAATTCGTTGGCACAAATACGCCTCGCGTCAGTGTAACGTTGCACTTATTCTTGCCGTTTTGAATTCTACGTTCGACTACGTTGTCGTGTTTTCAAATTTTGTATGTAGGAAAACCTATGGGGTTCTATTTGAAAGCAAAAATTTAGAAGCGAATCTTCGGGGGTAATTATCAAAAAAAATGCATAACTATACAATAACTGTTACGCAGCATTTTACAAAGTCTGTGAATAAATAATTTAATCTTAGCTCGAGGAACTATTAAAGTCATACCATCCGGCCTTATAGCAGCAGTATCAGTACGAAATACAAATCTCCCTTCGAAGTGTTTGGTGCATATTACAGAAGAATCCTTTATCGTGAAGTTATCTTGATGTATGTGTAACCACTGATTCCGTTTCGTTACATCTTTTGAAAATTACAACACAAGTATGTACTTTGTACCTATATAATCACTATTGCAGAAGGGGTACAGCCACTATAGACGGTGTTCTTGGCTAGATACACGTAAAACCAAAAAACTTAATGAAAAAGCGAGATGCGTGACGTAGATGCTGTGGTGGGAATATACCATCAGGCCCGATAGCTCTCAACGGTCCCAGTTTGGCGCATCAAAAAAAAAGTTGGTAATAATTGATAAAAGTAGAAAATTTGATATACACCTATATCTAAATTATAATGAGCTATTGCACATTAGTGATAACGTACAGAATAGAGCAAAAAAATGGTACTCCAGTAATATTTTGCAATTAATTCGTGACAAAACGCAACAGATAGTTTTCTCATCTAAATGTCCAATCCAAGAGCCTATACAACATGTCAAGTTGCTAGGGATAACTCTTGATAGCCACTTCACCTGGGGTCCACATGTAGACATTGTTTGCAAAAAAATTTCGTCGTACATATATCTCCTCCGTAGACTTAAGTCCTTTGCTAATTCTACTATAATGCTCACGGTCTTCCATGCTTTCATTCAGTTGCGTATTAGCTACGGTATTCTGCTTTGGGGACAGTCAGCGCATGCACAGAGAGTTTTTATATTGCAAAAGAAGGCAATCAGGATCATAGCTAACAAAGGACCTCGAGAACATTGTAAGCCACTATTTATTAAATATGGCATTTTACCTGTACCGTCATTATATATGTACTCGTCAGTCCTTCATACACATAATAACCAGCAATTTCTGCCTAAAAATGGCGACAGTCATGATTACTAGATATAAGAACTATTTAAAACCCGCTGGCTATCGTCTTACTAGGTCGATAAAAAACTCCAATAAGGTCAATCTTTTCAATATTCTTCCGGATCAAATAAAACAATGTAATAGCAGCAATTCAAAATAAAATTAGAACATTCTTTTCTTAAAATATTGCTTTTATTCCGAGGGAGAATTTGTGGAAGGAATAAATAGAAATGGAGTGCCACCTTGAATGTTTTACTGGAGCAAAATATACCTATGAAGATGTTTGTCAATCCGCTGTTGTTCATCGTTTATATTTGTTAGCTGTATGCGTTATGTGAAGTGTCTTTTACTCACATTCTTGGTATTTTATTTTTATTGTTTTTTGGATCTGCTACAATTGTATTATTTGTACTTAAATGTAGCTGTCGCTCCTGTAAATTGAAACTAAGTACCATTTTAGTTTTCTCTTAGTGAGAATAAATCTCTCTCGCCAAAACAATACACGCAGCTTGCGTATTTCCGATTCCCTTTTAGCTTCTATAGGAGTATCGATTACAGCTGCATATCTGTATTCAACAACTACTAGTACTAGCAGTTTGTGACCTGAGGATGAATAATAGATGACCGTTCGGTTTCCGATTGTATATATTTGACCAGATTACAGGAAAATGTGCATCCTGATTATTATTCAATGGGGAACTAATACGCTGCGCTTGGCCGGAAGGACAGTTCTGCGTCGTTGAGCAGAAATTTATGTTGCAATAGATCGGTCAAATGATCTACTTCTGTTGGTCCAATACAACGATGTCCTACCCTGAAGCGACACATTAACACCCATAGATACTAAGGGAGGTGCCCCACCCAAGAAACATTTCAGCAGCCTGTTAGCTTCATGGAGATTTTAAATAGGTTTTAGGGTGACATTTGATTAGAGTTGTATTTTATGACTGCATTGACGATGGTCAAATGCACTCAGGATCAAATTATCCTATCAACAGGTTATAAGGAGTATCTGTAAAACCTATTTCATACAGCCAATAGTCAATTTAATCTGTAAAGCTTTAATGAAGCTTTATGGTGGTCTCATATAAAATCTGTTAAAGCTATTTTGTCCTTACGACTGTCTTAAGACTTACCGACTTTAAAAAAGCCTTCAAGAAAGCCTAATGGTTTTAACAGTTGAAGGAAAATACTCAATAAAGCCGCCTTGAAACTATATATTTTCCAAGTCAAATAGGCACAACTAAAATCTTCCTTCAAACTTATTGGCTTTACGGATGCTTATGATAAGATGGACATGTTTTTGTTAGATAGGCTTGGATAAAATTAAAACTTAACAAGGGAACCAAACTTAATAAGTGGTGCAAAAGCAAAAAAAAAATTTGGTGATAAGAAATACCAACGTCATTTCAAACAATTTCAAAGGCTCAACTCCAAACACAGCAGCACATAATTATTAATGCACGAAACCACAAAATGATTAGTTTTTAGTTTGTCAATTGCAATGTCACACAGAATTGCCAACATCAACAGGTTAACCTGCTTACGATATATTACGGAATAAGGAATATATTTTGAGGTTAGCTATTTTAAAACAATTAGGCCAGTATCAAGACCATGTTATCCATATGAAGGACTTATGAGTTTTAAGGTGGTTTTGAGAATATTCTGGATAAGGGCGTCTATTGCGCCATATTTTTTTAATTACTGATTACCGCAATTATTTTATACAGGTACGTAATTGTATCTGATAATAGTACAATTCCTAGCGTGCACACCCACTGAACATATATTACAAGTAAAGCCTTCCATTTTAAAACTAATATATATGCGACTTTTTATATTAACCTAAAAGAATTGAGTATTTTTTAATTCAGATTTTCATCAGAATTGTAATATATTTGGAGGGCTCTCATTTTTTAGGGCTTTCTTATAAAGTTTCATCAATAAACTGTGATTCATTTTATTCTTTTCATTGTAATAATCGAGAAAATTCTGAATTTATGATCATAAAATAGTAATAGATGTATATAATCGAAAAGCTTTATTTGCCTATCTATTGAGATGAAACGTCGCATTTCGGATAATTTCAAGGTGCTGATTACAAATCCAGTTGCAGTTTTCAGTCTCAGTCTCGTTTGTCGAAAATAAAGAATTTCAAATCTCTCGGGCGGGCGGGTGTACCTAAAAAAATCGAAAATCTTTGTTCGACTTTCTACTGAGATGAAACCTCGCATTTTGGATAATTACAAGGTGCTGATTACAAATCCAGTTGCAGTTTTGAGTGTCAGTCTCGTTTGACAAAATTGAAAAATTTCAGATCTCTCGGGCGGGCGGGTGTACCTAAAAAAATCGAAAATCTTTGTTCGACTTTCTACTGAGATGAAACCTCGCATTTCGGATAATTACAAGGTGCTGATTACAAATCCAGTTGCAGTTTTGAGTGTCAGTCTCGTTTGACAAAATTGAAAAATTTCAGATCTCTCGGGCGGGCGGGTGTACCTAAAAAAATCGAAAATCTTTGTTCGGCTTTCTATTGAGATCAAATCTCGCATTTCGGATAATTTCAAGGTGCTGATTACAAATCCAGTTGCAGTTTTGAGTGTCAGTCTCGTTTGACGAAGTTGAAAAATTTCGGATCTCACGGGCGGGCGGGTGTACCTAAAAAAATCGAAAAGCTTTATTTGCCTTTCTATTGAGATGAAACCTCGCATTTCGGGTAATTTCAAGGTGCTGATTACAAATCCGGTCGCAGTTTTGAGTCTTAGTCTCGTTTGACGAAATTGAAAAATTTCAGATCTCTCGGGCGGGCGGGTGTTCCTAAAAAATCGAAAACCTTTGTTTGGCTTTCTATTGAGATGAAACCTCGCATTTCGAATAATTTCAAGGTGCTGATTACAAATCCAGTTGCAGTTTTGAGTCATAGTCTCGTTTGACGAAATTGAAATATTTCAGATCTCTCGGGGTGTACCTAAAAAAACCGAAAATCTTTTGTTTGGCTTTCTATTGAGATGAAACCTCGCATTTCGGATAATTTCGAGGTGCTGATTATAAATCCAGTTGCAGTTTTGAGTCTTAGTCTCGTTTGACGAAATTGAAAAATTTCAGATCTCTCGGGCGGGGCGGGTGTACCTAAAAAAATCGAAAACCTTTGTTTGGCTTTGTATTGAGATGGAACCTCGCATTTCGGATAATTTCAAGGTGCTGATTACAAGTCCAGTGGCAGTTTTGAGTCTTAGTCTCGCTTGACGAAATTGATAAATTTCAGATCTCTCGGGCGGGCGGGTGTACCTAAAAAAATCGAAAATCTTTATTTGCCTTTCTATTGAGATGAAACCTCGCATTTAGGATAATTTCAAGGTGCTGATTACAAATCCGGTCGCAGTTTTGAGTCTTAGTCTCGTTTACGAAATTGAAAAATTTCAGATCCCTCGGGCGGGCGGGTGTACCTAAACAAATAGAAAATCTTTGTTTGGCTTTCTATTGAGATGAAACCTCGCATTTAGGATAATTTCAAGGTGCTGATTACAAATCCGGTCGCAGTTTTGAGTCTTAGTCTCGTTTACGAGATTGAAAAATTTCAGATCTCTCGGGCGGGCGGGTGTACCTAAAAAAATCGAAAATCTTTATTTGCCTTTCTATTGAGATGAAACCTCGCATTTAGGATAATTTCAAGGTGCTGATTACAAATCCGGTCGCAGTTTTGAGTCTTAGTCTCGTTTACGAAATTGAAAAATTTCAGATCCCTCGGGCGGGCGGATGTACCTAAACAAATCGAAAATCTTTGTTTGGATTTCTTTTGAGATGAAACCTCGCATATCGGATAATTTGAAGGTGCTGATTACAAATCCAGTTGCAGTTTTGTGTCTTAGTCTCGTTTGACGAAATTGAAAAATTTCAGATCTCTCGGGCGGGCGGGTGTACCTAAAAAAATCGAAAATCTTTATTTGCCTTTCTATTGAGATGAAACCTCGCGTATCGGATAATTTCAAGGTGCTGATTACAAATCCAGTTGCACCTTTGTGTCTTAGTCTCGTTTGACGAAATTGAAAAATTTCAGATCTCTCGGGCGGGCGGGTGTATCTAAAAAAAATCGAAAATCTTTGTTTGGCTTTCTATTGAGATGAAAGCTCGCATTTCGGATAATTCTAAGGTGCTGATTACAAATCCAGTTGCCGTTTTGAGTCTTAGCCTCGTTTGACGAAATTGAAAAATTTCAGATCTCTCGGGCGGGCGGGTGTACCTAAAAAAATCGAAAATCTTTATTTGCCTTTCTATTGAGACGAAACCTCGCATTTCGGATAATTTCAAGGTGCTGATTACAAATCCGGTCGCAGTTTTGAGTCTTAGTCTCGCTTGACGAAATTGAAAAATTTTAGATCTATCGGGCGGGCGGGTGTACCTAAAAAAATCGAATATCTTTGTTTGGCCTTCTATTGAGATGAAACCTCGCATATCGGATAATTTCAAGGTGCTGATTACAAATCCAGTTGCAGTTTTGTGTCTTAGTCTCGTTTGACGAAATTGAATAATTTCAGATCTCTCGGGCGGGCGGGTGTACCTAAAAAAATCGAAAATCTTTATTTGCCTTTCTATTGAGATGAAACCTCGCATATCGGATAATTTCAAGGTGCTGATTACAAATCCAGTTGCGGTTTTGTGTCTTAGTCTCGTTTGACGAAATTGAATAATTTCAGATCTCTCGGGCGGGCGGGTGTACCTAAACAAATAGAAAATCTTTGTTTGGCTTTCTATTGAAATGAAACCTTGCATATCGGATAATTTCGAGGTGCTGATTATAAATCCAGTTGGAGTTTTGAGTCTTAGTCTCGTTTGACGAAGTTGAAAAATTTCAGATCTCTCGGTCGGGCGGGTGTATCTAAAAAAATCGACAATCTTTGTTTGGCTTTCTATTGAGATGAAACCTCGCATTTCGGATAACTTCAAGGTGCTGATTACGAATCCAGTTGCAGTTTTGAGTCTTAGTCTCGTTTGACGAAGTTGAAAAATTTCAGACCTCTCGGGCGGGCGGGTGTATCTAAAAAAATCGACAATCTTTGTTTGGCTTTCTATTGAGATGAAACCTCGCATTTCGGATAATTCTGAGGTGCTGATTACAAATCCAGTTGCCGTTTTGAGTCTTAGCCTCGTTTGACGAAACTGAAAAGTTTCAGATCTCTCGGGCGGGCGGGTGCACTTAAAAAAATCGAAAATCTTCATCTGCCTTTCTATTGACACAAAGCCTCGCATTTCGGATAATTTCAAGGTGCTGATTACAAATCCAGTCGCAGTTTTGAGTCCCAGTCTCGTTTGACGAAAATAAAAAATTTCAGATCTCTCGGGCGAGTACAAGGGTACAAGAAGAATAATTTAACTTTGACAGTTCTACCTAAGCTGACACATTTCATGGTTACCACAGATGGTTACACACACCGCAAAGTCACAGACTTCTAAGTTTTATAGTAGAAGATCCGAATATAAGACGACCTTCACCGAACTAGTTAATGGATGAATAGCATTTTATATTAATTTTAATATGTTAAGAAACATATCGCGAGTCGGTTGGCTGAAAAATTTCAGTCCAGGATATGATTAATTAAGTATTGAAAAATTAATTTTTTTCAAACATTTCACTGGTTTGGTTAATAGACAAATCACATACCAATCGAAAGTATGAAGCCCATAGAATATGCAAACGTTAGGTTGGCAACGTTCTTCCCGTCCCAACCATAGGGTAGGCAGCTATAAACAGGTGAATCAATAATAGTAATTTGCACCAGTGTGGCTAATGCATGAAACTTATATCAAAATAAAGATAATTTTATTGCAAACAGGTCGATATAGGGTTGTCTGCAAAAAATCAGTCTGGAATTCCGGTCGTCGAATTTTAAAGATCAAAATATTGCTGCCAGTGAATACGTACGCCAGAGATGCCTGAGCGCAATATCGTGTGTTATAACAAAGGACGTAGCATAGGAGCTGCGTGTAGCTCGACCATTGAATGAAAGAGAGTGCGCATGTTATGTGTCCGTGAAATTGAAAAGGATAGCGATACACTCGTAAATGCTGTATTGGAACAGTTTCCCTCATTCTTCTGAATCGAAAAAACGTGCTACTACTACTACTATATTGTCATAAAAAATTGATAAAAGTTCCAAGTAATCCTAAACGAGAAAGCAAGCAGGCAGCGCAAATTGAACAACGGACTCCACAAGGCTCAGTACTGGCCCCCTTACTCTTCAATCTATATATATCTGACATGCCAGAAACAGTCAGTTACAAGTTTTGCTATATAGCCATAGCTTTTTCCGATAAGAGCTTCAAGAACGTTGAGCATACTCTTTCTAACGACTCGTTAGCTCTAAACAACTACTTCAAGAAATGGAGACTAGTACCGAGCCCCAACAAAACCGAAGTTTCCTGCTTCCACCTGAATAACAAACTAGCTAAATATGAACTGCAGGTACTTTTTGCAGGCGAATCCCTGAAGCATAACCATTTCCCAAAATATCTTGGAGTAACGTTAGATCGCACCCTCTGCTATAAGAGACACCTCGCAAACACTGCAGGAAAACTGAGAACACGCAACAGCATTATCCAAAATCTGTGTGGAACGACGTGGGGTGCCACGGCTCCAACTCTACGAACCAGTGCGCTAGCTCTTGTCTATTCGTGTGCTGAGTACTGTGCGCCTGTCTGGATTAACAGCTATCATACCAGACTAAATGACGTCCAACTAAATCACACTATGAGACTTACTACAGGTGCAGTAAAGACAACCCCAACTCAATGGCTGCCTGTACTCTGTGGAATAGCCCCACCGCAGCTGCGAAGGACTGACGCCCTTCTAAGGGAGTATAACAAGATTACGGCCAATAACATCCACCGAGCAATACCCCCGTTGCAGATAAATAGACTTAAATCCCGACAACCACCAATAAGGGATGCAGGAGGGCTTACAACCAATAACTTCGACTCCTTAAACCAATGGCGCTCCCAGTGGGAAGGTTTTGCGGAACTCCACCCGCGATGCGCATTTATGGGGGCAGCCTTACTTCCAGGATCAGAACTACCCCGGAAAGAGTGGGTAAAATTTAATAGAGTCCGAACAGGCCACGGCAGATGTGCCGAATCCCTTTACAAGTGGGGCTATGTGCAGTCTCCCTTATGTGACTGTGGCGCGCCCCGCCAAACTATAAACCATATTACGAGCGAATGTGAACTGCGTGCGTTTCAGGGATCGCGAGAAGAGTTCTTCACAGCCACACCGTTGGCGCTGAAGTGGTTGAAAGAACTTGACATCAACCTGTAAATACCAAAGACTGTGTATCTTAGTTTGTAACTGTATATATTTTATTTTATTATAGGTTATAATAGTTTTTCTTTTAATCTATATTTACTATTGTCATGTTTTTGAGCCATACGATAAATAAAATTGATAAAAAGTGTTTTTTATGCACTTCGGACGATGTTGTTCTTGATTTTAACGATGAACGTATAAAAACTTCGTTGAAATTGAATTTTTAATATAAAATGCTTTTCATCGATTAACCAGTTGGGAGAAGGTCGTTTTATATTCGGATCTTAGACTACTACGGGCTTTATATTGGGCTTCATAATGAATATTGTGCCAGGCCGGCCCTGTATGCCATCTCGTGAGATCTGGAAAACCTACTTCTTCTTCCCTGTTTTATGACCGCGAGCTCTCGAGAACAATCGAGAGAGGGCACACCTAGCATAAAAGCGCCGTCGCACGAGAGATAAAAACAGTCAGTGACAGCCAGCGTTCGGTAGTAATACGCGACGACGTTCCAGTGGCGCGCGCGAAATAAATGAACTCTGACATAAATTAGTGCAGTTAAGGACCAATATAAATTAGTGACTTAAGATAAATTAGACTGTTAAGTGGCTAGGTGAAGTATACATAGTGAGAATAAATAGTGAAATCCGTACCAAGTGTTTTCGTGTCCAATCGGACTAAAGACTTGTAACAATATCTACTAACCGCTACAAAACTAGTGACTTGCTCTTGAGCAGGTCGTCTCGGCGGTTTTCTGATGCCTCTTCTCGCTCTCGCCTTCGCCGCGTAGTAGATTCGGATGTACACGAAGACCATGATGCAGGAAGGGATGTAGAATGAGCCCAGAGCTGAGTAGAGCACGTATCCTAGCTCTTCGCTCAACTGAAACAAAAACACTTTATTAGGAAATGTACCTCACCCAATGGTTGAGTATTCAACATACAGTTATTATGATAGTCATGTCAAAATACACCACACCACATAAAGGTACTGACACTTTTGCGTAGCGTGGCCTTTGTGATACTCGTGTATAACTAAACTGAACAAGTTTTCTTTACGAGGTGATGATTTATCTAGATTTACCCATTTTTCTATACAGGGTGGGCCAATAGTGCGTGGACGGAAGATCGCGGGCTCATTAAAAAATATTTCAAAAATCTGTCACCTGATAATGGTAGGGACCCTTGAGGGCTATAACGTAAAAATATGTTGACTTGAATTTTGACGTTTATACAGGGTGAGTCAAGCTCAACGCCTCGGACTCTTGTGACCAAGCGATACCACTTTTTGAAAAATCGACTCTGCGAGTGTATGTAGGTCGAGTTGGACTACATTTTAAAAATAATGACTTTTATACAGGGTGTCTAATAAAAGCGTGACATATCAAAGTTATGTTTTTTTAAATGGAATACCCTGTATGTTATTGCATATTTAGATTTCCGGGTGCATTTTAGTGTGACTTTATGTATCACACATGGGACTTTATGCGAACCGTTTAGGTGCAAATCACAATTTTGGGTATAGGCAGATGTCAGAAAAAAATTAAATATCGCAGCTACTATAAATCCTAGAGGGTTGTGACTTTGCCGTGTTACTGAGCATGAAATGCGTCAAGTTACGTTAGACGGTCGAGTTCGAATTACATTTGTACTTGGAGAAATCGGTAGATCAATTAAGGCAACTTCAATCAAAGGTAACTTGATTTTTTCAAATGGGAATGCATAATTTTTTTATACGATCAAATGTGCAATTTGATAAGCTTTCTAATGATATGCGGTTGTAAATATCAATCTCTGGTAGTTTTGATTTAATTTCAAATTTTGAGTAAAACCGGAGTTTTTCAATTTTCCTACCTATAAGCAACTTAGCAGGCCATGAAATAACTGTTCAAATGGAACAAAACAACTAACTTAGCAGATAGTTACGGACGAACTAGAGTAAAGGGACAAAGTTATAAAAATGACTTACAACAAATCAATTCTAACCAAAAATAGCAGACATAACACATCTAAGGCCAAAAAGCAGCTGGAATGCGACAGAAATGGGTTTTTTTCACAGCATACCGGCTACTACAATATTCTAAAGATTGACGATTCACAAAACCATTGTGATACTTGAAATGAAAGGATATCTACCACGTAATGTTGCTGGCAGTTTAATAGCTTCAGAATAAAATTTCACATTTCATGCTTTAAAAAAATAGTAACCGATACCTCTGACTGGAGTTTTGCAAAATTTTCACTACTCATAAGCAAGATCGCCGAAAATGAAGAATACAAAAAAAAAATCTGCTCAAATTATTGAACATCATTTACCTGACGGAAAATTAAAATATCATTTGTCAGTATTCCTTTTTTTGCGATCTTGCTAATAGATACCGAAAAATTTAAAGGACGACAGTGAGACGTATCATTACTTTTGGCTTTGACGGAAATGACTACTGTTTTATACCATTGAATGTGAAACTGCGTTCTGACGGCAACAATCGCTGAAAGTTTTGCTTTTATTTCAAAGTGTTTAGTGATTTTGGAAATTTTTAATCTCTAGTACATTGCAGTCGCTAGTAGGCTGTAAAAATTATCCATTTCTGTCGTACTCCAGCTTCTCTTTAACCTTAGACATGTTACGACCGTTGTTTCTGGTTAGAGTTGATTTGTTGTAGGGAATTTTTATAATCTTGTTCTTTTACTCTAGTTCTGCTGGATCTTTTTGCTAAGTTAATTGTTTCCTTCCATCTGAATACGATTTTGTTTATATTTCATGGCCTGCTAGTTTGTTTATAGGTAGGGAAATTGAAAAATACTGATTTGATTGAAATCAGAATAAAAACTACCATAGACTGAATTCACCTGATATAATCAGAAAACCTATCAAATTGCACATTTGATCGTATAAAAAAAATTATGCATTCCTCTTTGAAAAAATCAAGTTACCTTTGATTGAAGTTTCCTTAAATGATCCACCGATTCCTCCAAGTACTAAATGTAATTCGAACTCGGCCGTCTAAGATGACCTGACACATTTCATGCTTAGTAACACGGCAAAGTGGGACGGGAAAAACGTAGACAACCTAACGTTTGCATATTCTATGGGCTTCATACTTTCGATTGTTATGTGATTTGTCTATTAACCAAACCAGTGAAACGTTCAAAAAAAAATAAATTATTCAATATTTAGTTAATCATACCCTGGACTGAAATTTTTCAGCCAACCCACCCGCGATATGCTTTTTAACATATTAAATTTAATATAAAACGCTTTTCATCCATTAACCAGTTCGGTGAAGGTCGTCTTATATTCGGATCTTAGACTACTAGCGGTTCCTATTACCGCCAGAGCAATACTAGTACATTTAACCTCTTACTGCGGCCATTTCATGCTGTTAATGAAAAACATATAGAAGGTGCATGCTGGCGTCAGTTAAATACATTTATCCTTGTGCCCCTTTTTAAATATACATTTTAACAAGCAATTACTGCCCGTGACCCTCCAGCTCGTTTGGGATTAATATTTGATGAGTGGAAGCGACGAAAGCTCTCCAGGGAATTCAGGGACCGAAGCATTCCTAACGATTCCCGTAGATATATCGATTCGGTTACCTACAGGTAGTTTTCCGGAGGAAATAAATATCTAGCCGGTTAGGTGATGTCACTGAGGTTTCCCTATTTCGTTTTTCGTTGGGCAGCAGATAAAATTGACGATAGTTAGGACACTTACCCTCATTCCCAGAGATTAGTTAGTGCGATGTAACGGACACAGCGTGCAACAATTCTCCGATATAAAATACTTAGGTGTACAGATTGATGAGTACCTAAACTGGAATTCACATATTGAAACTATTATGAGTAAATTATCAAAACAGTGTTATGTAATTTTTCAGCTAAGTAATTACGTCGACATCAACATTCTGAGGCTATACTATTTCTCTTATATACACTCGGTACTCTCATACTGCATTGTCTGCTGGGGAAATTGTCTTGGTGAAATATTTGTCATACAAAAGAAAATATTGCGAACCATTTCCTTTAAACATAGGCATCAATCATGTAGAAATTTATTTAAAGAGCTCAGGATAATGACTGTTTACTCCTTGTATATATACAGTAGTTTGATTTATATTAAAGAAAACAAAGTCTTTTCTTATTAGAAGACATGACATAAATAACTACGCTTTGCGACAATCGGATGATCTGATAATACCACCACACAGATTATCATAGACCTCAAAGGGCCCTACCATTATGGCTGTCAAATTTTACAACAAGTTGCCCTCTTCCATAAAAAAGATTACTAATATACATCTCTATAAAAAAAATAAAGGAAATTATGTTAGATAACGTTTTCTACAACTTTAATTGTATACTTTAACTGTATATTAGTTTAGAGTATAATTTGTTTCGTTTCTGTTAATTTGTACATATTATGATTTTGTCTGATCTTTTTTTTCTCTGTTAAATGTATTGTTTGTTATATATTATATCTCGACGATTCCTATACTATTATTTTATAGTCTGATGGAAATAAACTTATTATTATTATTTTATGTAATAATATGGTGCATTGGACTATTTTACATCAAATCAAATCAAATTAAATTTATTTACCACACCATAACAAATACAATTCGCTGAACAGCAGGAAAATGCATATATACATACAAATAACTGTAGGTACTACTTAAGGTAGAAAATAAATGTAAAAATGTAACATTAATAATAGCATGTACATATTAAATTGCTCAAAAAGAGAGAATAAACAGAGATAGGTAAAAAAGGAAGAACAACTTAAAAAAAGCAAGGCATGAGATGGCAATTTAGTCGATTTTTTTAAAATTTGAATTTTTCTTGATTTTTTATTATGAAGTTTTTTATTTTGTTTTTATATTCGTTAAATTTCTTTATACATTTCAAACCTGCTAGAAGTATATTGAAAAAATTGGGCCCGTGGTAATGAAATGTTGTTTGTGTCAGAGTCTTCTTGAAAAAGTGAACACCCAGATTGAAATTAGTTGTTGCTCTAGATGCAGTGGACAATTTTTTGAAACTTTCTTGCTTGGAATACATTTTCAGGAGACACAGATAGACATAAATATGCTTTATCTTGAAAATTTGCGTCTCATAATAGAGTAATTCTGTTTCCTTTGCGGTATATTATTTTTAGCAGCATGTTCTGAGTCCTTTGTAAAAAACTCAGAGTGGTTGAGAACGCGCCACCCCAGATTGTAATGAAATACTTCAAGATGGACTCTGCAAGAGCATTATACATTATGAGCAATATCTTTCGGGAAAAAATATCTCTAACACTGTAAAATTTGCTTATTAAAACTCTTATACGTTTATTACATAATTTATATGCTCAAACCACCTAATGCGATGATCAATTTTGACCCCCAAATACTTAGCAACTGAATCTTTTTCTAGAATTTCACAATCGCAGCCATTTCTATCACAATTTTTGCCGTGAAGTTTTATGCTGATATTCGGTTGATTTACTAGAGTTGGCGAAAAAAGCATATACTTTGTTTTGCTTACATTTAGTTTATATAGCAATATACATAATTATAGCAATACATATAGCAATATAGCATACGATTCCGTTGTTGATATTGAATATAAGAGTAGGATAGAATTGCCATAACTGGGCTTTTTTCTGAAACGTATACAAGAGAGAATAGTTATAGTTGTCCTTCTAATAGTCCTCAGGACATCGCGACATAAACATTTCTGCCATGTCAAAGTTACGTGTATAACTTGGAAAACTTGTCTGTATATAGCTACGATTCAGCTTCGCAAGATTGCTGGATTAATCCAATTTAGGCACTTTCCATTCCTTGCAATGGTTTTAATTCATTAATGATCACGTTATACTGTCATTCTCACAAATGTGCGTCACTGCCTTTCGATCTGCCAATAATGTCAATATCGCCAATCGGTACACGAGGAGTTATTTTATAAATAGCTTGCACGGCTCTCCTATTTTCTTGTATCTCGGCTGGTGATCAGGCGTAGCACCTCTGTTTTATTCTCCCTCTCTTTTTCTCTCTCCCTGTTTGCAATTACCGATGCACTAAGGGTTATTTGGTTGATCTAGGCGGACATAATTCAATTTCACAAATCTTAATCCAGAGATGAGTAAATGACGTTTTGCAAAAGTTAGATAAATTATGTATACGGAATACGCATAACACCCCTTCCCTCCACAGCGTTTGCGATTTCTGCAAGTCTAAACCGGATCACTATTAGATTGTACATACATTTCTCTGTGCAGCAACTGCTCCAGAATTACGTATTTTCAAGTATTGTAGCTCATCGGGATTATATTATTTATTACTTTATTATGGAGTCGTATCAGGCAGGTATGTATTTATGTATTCACTATAACTAATTTGCAGTTTTATACCTATTATTTAGGTATAATAAGTGAGGTTAGATTATATTTACATGATAATTTCGTAAACTCGAACCATTTAGTTGTACTTCAGGGTGAATCCGGATGCCCATTTCTTGAAGGATATTTAGCTAAGGGTTTCTTGTACCAGGATATACAAAAAACGATTCCACTTCCAACTGCTTTCAGAAATTACGATTAAATCAATCCAACAAGTACGACAAAATATTTTTGTGGGCATTTTTGAATTTAATTGCTTATATATGTTGTTACCAGCAGAACCCAGCAAGATGGTCCTGGATAATGTATCTTCAGACAATGATTTAACTACGGAGATGTCTTCAGATGAGGAGCAGTCTTCCTAGATGTTTTTAAGGCACATTTTAATATGTATATAATGACAGTTGTATCATCTAATTTCGGAATAAACCGTGAATAAAATCAAGTCATATCATTTGGGTCTTAGGAATGTTTTGATTCGTTTAAATGTCACAACCTAAACTATAACACATTATAAATATAAATAATAGCACAAATAATTTTGTCCGGCTAGATCGACTAAATAGCCCTTTGTGCGATGATCAAATCATCATCATAGTCACAATGCCTTAGCAGACATGTTGTGAACTCGGAAAATGCATTAAGTCGGAGCTAGACTATTGCCGATACGAATATTATCAATAGTTTTGAGAACTGTAGCTCGCCATCGTTCGTGATTTACTGTCAGTTCAGTGGCGCTCTTGATACTCACATCTAGCAACTGTTTCGTCGTATCCACACAGCGTGTAGGGTAACGGCCACGGCGCCACCCACTCGAGGCGTGACCCTGAACTATAATTTTTTCCATATTATCGCTCCTGTGAATATGTCCGAAGAATGTAAGCATTATCATCGACACAATGGAGGATAGTCTCTTTGGATTACCGAGCTCATCCAGTATGGAAACATTAGTTCGATGGGCGGTATAAGGAATTCTCAGCATTCTCCTCCACATCCACATTTCAAAAGCATCTATGCGAGCTCGATCTGCCTTTTTAACAGTCCAAGTTTCCGAGGCATACAAAAATGTGGCGAACACAAGAGACTGAGCCACTGACATTTTGGTAGCTTTAGTGATGTTATGGTCACGCCATGCTCTAGTAAGCTTTGTCATGGCCACTCGTGCCTGCTGAATGCGCCGTCGAATCTCATTCTCACAGCTACCTGAATTGTCGATCAAAGAACTAAGGTACACAAAACTTTGGACTACCTAACAACGGCCTATTGACTTTATTTCTAGATGATTATCATGCTCTCTATCTACGATCATAACCTTGGTCTTGTTGACCAAGACCATATGCTGCACTGTGTTGTTCTAAAACGCTCAATAGAGCTACTAGTTCTTCCTGGGAAGCAGCAATAAGGGTTGTATCGTCAGCAAATCTTAAGTTAGATATTTTGCTTCCACCAATAGTTATACCACCATTGCAGTTGTCCAATATCTGTCTCATCGCAAATTCAGAGTAAATGATGATCAAGCTTGATGTCAAATATCTTTTCTCGATATTCGGGTCCTCATCTGACCTTTATCTTAACTGTACCTTATACCTTCCCGTGTAAATGTCGTGGGGTTCAACCTCCGATTTATGGTAACTTCCAGTTTTCTGAGAGTTTGTTTGGATTTAACCTCAAGCCAGGGTCCTGCTACACCTACCTCGGATTCTGAAAGTAAAAAAAATTACATATGTTCTTCTGACATTGGGGCAGATGCAGCAATTTACATACTTTCATGTTGATGGATTTTCTAGATTCGTAATCCCTTTACCTCATGGTTTTTCTCAGTTCCTTAGTTATGTTTGATAGTTGTAGTTGCCTCTCTATGTGTTGAACGTCCTATCTAGTTTTCTCTAGAGAGCGAGAGCATTTTTCAAAGCTTCTTTGTCTCACTACGTACCTACCGTCGTGTCTGACATTTGTAGTCACCTATCTGTGTTTTTAACATTATAATAAATTTGCTTTTTCTTATGAAAGAACACTAACTTTGACGCTGTGGAATTTGTCAATGCAAACCCAGACAGCACAATATATTCTAGGAACATTCTGAGAACCACCATTTTGGAACATTGTATCATTCCATGAAAAGTCCATGAATATATAGATTATCTGATGAAAATTCCAAGAATGTGAAAATGGGAATCCAAAAAATGTGCATAGGTTATTCCCTCAGAATATTCTACGATTATTATTAAGACGTATGGAATATTGTAGGAAGATTTCTGGTATATCTTTGAAGTATATATGTTGAAAGAAACTAATACCTTTTAACACTTTATTTCATTTATTTGTAAGTCTTGTTGTCTGCCTAGGTACTTAACGCGAGTAGTGAACATATAGCATCTAACTTTCATACAGCGTTTTTGGCAGCATTGATTTAGGCACACACTAATTATTATAGGGATTGATGAAGAATATACAGGGTGAGTCAAGCTCAACGCCTCGGACTCTTGTGACCAAACGATACCACTTTTCGAAAAATCAACTTTGCAAGTGTATGTAGGTAGAGTTGGGCTACATTTTAAAAATAATGACTTTTATACAGGGTGTCTAAGAAAAGCGTGACATATCAAAGTTATGTTTTTTTAAATGGAACACCCCGTATATTATTGCATATTTAGATTCCTGGGTGCATTTTAGAGTGACTTTATGTAACACACATGGGACTTTAAGCGAACCGTTTAGGTGCAAATAACAATTTTGGGTATAGGTAGATGTCAGAAAAAAATTGAATATCGCAGCTATTATAAATCTTAGAGGGCTGTGACTTTGCCGTGTTACTAAGCATGTTACTAAGCATCAGCTTATGTTAGACGGTCGAGTTCGAATTACATTTCTACTTAGAGAAATCGGTAGATCAATTAAGGAAATTTCAATCAAAGGTAACTTGATTTTTTCAAATGGGAATGCATAATTTTTTTTATACGATCAAATGTGCAATTTGATAGCCTTTCTAACTATATCACGTTGTGAATATCAATCTATGGTAGTTTTTATTAAATTTCGAGATTTCAATGAAATCAGTGTTTATCATTTTCCCTACCTATAAACAAACTAGCAGGCCATGAAATATAAACAAAATCGTATTCAGATGGAAGAAAACAACTAACTTAGCAAAAAGATCGAGCAGAAATAGAGTAAAAGAATAAGATTATAAAAATTCCCTACAACAAATCAACTCTAACCAGAAACAACGGCGGTAACACGTCTAAGGTTAAAGAGAAGCTGGAGTACGACAGAAATGGATAATTTTTACAGCCTACTAGCGACTGCAATGTACTAGAGGTTAAAAATTTCCAAAATCACTGAACACTTTGAAATGAAAGCAAAACTTTCAGCGATCGTTGCCGTCAGTCTAATATCTTCAGAACGCAATTTCACATTTAATGGTATAAAACAGTAGTCATTTCCGTCAAAGTCAAAAGTAATGATACCTCTCACTGACTGTCGTCCTTTAAATTTTTCAGTATCTATTAGCAAGATCGCAAAAAAGGAATACTGACAAATCACGTTTTAATTTTCTGCCAGGTAAATTATGTTTAATAATTTGAGCAGATTTTTAATTTATTCTTCATTTTCGGCGATCTTGCTTATGAGTATTGAAGAATTTGCAGAACTCCTGTCAGAGGTATCGGTTACTATTTTTTTTAAATCATGAAATGTGAAATTTTGTTCTGAAGCTATTAATCTGCCAGCAACATTACGTGGTAGATTTCCTTTCATTTCAAAATTCACAATGGTTTTATGAATCGTCAATCCTTAGAATATTGTAGTAGCCGGTATGCTGTGAAAAATACCCATTTCTGTCGTACTCCAGCTGCTTCTTGACCTTAGATGTGTTATGTCTGCTATTTCTGGTTAGAATTGATTTGTTGTAAGTCATTTTTATAACTTTGTCCCTTTACTCTAGTTCGTCCGTAACTATCTGCTAAGTTAGTTGTTTTGTTCCATCTGAACAGTTTTTTGTTTACATTTCATGGCCTGCTAAGTTGCTTATAGGTAGGAAAATTGAAAAACACCGGCTTTACTGAAAATTTGAAATTAGATCAAAACTACCAGAGATTGATATTTACAACCGCATATCATTAGAAAGCTTATCAAATCGCACACTTGATCGTATAAAAAAAATTATGCATTCCCATTTGAAAAAATCAAGTTACCTTTGATTGAAGTTTCCTTAATTGATCTACCGATTTCTCCAAGTACAAATGTAATTCGAACCCGACCGTCTAATGTAAGCTGACACATTTCATGTTTAGTAACACGGCAAAGTCACAGCCCTCTAAGATTTATAATAGCTGCGATATTCAATTTTTTTCTGACATCTACCTATACCCAAAATTGTGATTTGCACCTAAACGGTTCGCTTAAAGTCCCATGTGCGATACATAAAGTCACACTGAGATGTACCCGGGAATCTAAATATGCAATAATATACAGGGTATTCCATTTAAAAAAACATAACTTTGATATGTCACGCTTTTATTAGACACCCTGTATAAAATTCAATATTTTTAAAGTGTAGTCCAACTCGACTTACATACACTCGCAAAGTCGATTTTTCGAAGAGTGGTATCGTTTGGTCACAATAGTCCGAGGCATTGAGCTTGACTCACCCTGTATATATGAAACAGAACACGGAACCTGTATTTATAATTGCATAAGTTTAATGTAGGTACACATTAAAAAAACACATTTCATTGCACATCATCGTCCTCCTGTATTATCCTGCTAAATAAAAAAACCGGTTTTATTTTAAAGCATACGATGTACATTCAAATACACTTCATTAACTACAACGCTAGATTTCCACCAAAATGTTGTCGTTGTATTTTAATCAAATTTAGTAGAATAAACACTGGAAATTCATAGTTACAAATATATCAAATGTGTTGCTAGTGGTTATTATATATTAATTAGGGTACCCACGACAAGTAAGACTAGAGGTTAGACTTTGGACAAGAGAGTTGCTACCACATGGTGCTACAAAGTCGATAATTTCCAGAGAAAAAATAGTTACACTCAACCTAGTCGCTCTTAGATGAAGTTGTAAACTAAATAACAGGTGAAAATCATGTTCCAGAACACAGACAACTATCCAATTATCTCAGGAGAAAAATGCACAAGCACAAGCTGGCACCACCGACCACCGCCACAGTGACGAACCGACGATTAAAGGCAAGCTAACCTCAAAGTTCTCAAGCCTAACCTAACCTGTAGCGGTGCCACGCCTACATTAAGAACCATACCAAAAGGCATATTCATAGACTATCCTTTAGATAATATTAATTTATGAATATTATCAGAATATTTTGATCGACACGTTCATTGAATAATCATGACGTAATATTCCTCGTACATCCTCATGGGAATGAAACCAATAAAAACATCCATAGAACATTCTGTTAATGTTCTGAATATTCTCAATCTATTTTGGATGAAATAAGAATGTTCCAGGAATATATTGTGCTGTCTGGGAATGGATTTTGTCCTCTCCTTGTTTTAAACATCATCCACAGAATATTTGTAGTCCAAAAGGAAGCCTCAAGTGAAGGTCGAAAGGGACTTTGGATAAATTATTAGAGATTATTTAACAGGGATAAGAGCTACTTTGTTTTGAGAGAAGGATAGATGTTTACCTAACTTATTCAACCAAGAGATATATCAATCAAATTTCCAAACTACATTTCAGGTAATAAAACTCATCTCATCTTATTTCTGGTTTCAATTTTACCACAAAGAACTTGACCAGCGACTTGAACGCGGCAACAATGGACTAGTATCACGAGGTTAAGAACAATGATTTAATTGTTATAACCGCTTAGCGCATGCAAAAATAAACGTACTGCTGCATTTCGTTACTTTCTACATCATTTTGTTTTTTAGTAATTCCATTCTAAAGCTTAAAGAAAGGAATTCAAATTCAGCTAATCAGTGCCAACCGCGCGAATCATCAGCAGTGCATTGTTGCCAAGACCAGCTCCGACTCGCAGACGAGAACAGAAGACAAGATAGATGAGCCAGCCCGCGTACAGCTCCGGCATTTCGCTCGCCATCAGAATGCTGCAACACAGCACACACATTTTGATTGGCTGTTCGCCTTTAGGGCAGTGACGTCACTGCCCTAGAAGAATCCAAATATTTTCCTCATTTTCACGGCTTTCCTGTGCCCAAAAAAATCGGAGAAAAAGATGAGATGCTTTTTATGACATACTCTATCATAAGTAACGAAAAAAAATTCATGACACTAGTCCATTAGCTAGAAGATCGATAGCAGCTCCAGCAGAACCTAAACACTCAAAAGGTGCTGACACTGTAGCGTATTGTGTTGAACAATCGGGCGTCATAACTTGTTACATTTGGGAATCCCCTCAACACAGCCCTCCTCAACATTACTAGATGGAGGATCGACCCGTCTTACCAACCATAAATTACCTTCAGGGCAGGGACATTCTCAGCGGCATGACATGTTTTGTGTTATTAATAACTGCTGTATACACTCTGATGATTTATTACGGTCCTAGAAAACCTGAACGTATGGTCCGTCACTAAAGTAGCATGCAGCAGAGGGCCTACAATCCGGAATAGTTTCTCCGGAAGATGAGGGGAGCTGAAAAGGAACCGACGATGGGCGTGATAAATAAACAGGTGCGCGCTAGATCAGAAAGAAATGGAAACAGTCACGTTAGCGCGTCGCCAGAAATTTGTAAAATTGAAGAGGAAGGCGATTTGCAGATGTTTTTTATCCCAATTCCTGACGCTTCATTTTCCAATATTTTTACATGACATTTTCACATGATGTTTAGAAGGAAATTGCCCAGAGTGATATCAAAGCACTCTTTCATTATTGCTTCTGGGCTTTTCTTAAAAAAATTACAAAGTTTTTTTTTTTGAATTTAACTCCCAATTGATTTGCTATCTGTAAAACTAGTCACAATGAGCAAATAGTTTGTTGCACTAACACTAACATGTAGGGAACAGTTCAGTAACTATTTCCTCTTACATCTTTGCACATACACAAAGTTTAGCACTGGGAACTACTCACTACACATTCACTCAAATCTTTCTGGAAGATCACTTGGGATGTGTCTCTTTAACCTGCGGCTGCCCTGATGCTGCATAAGGTGCCGGGCTAATGGGTTGGGATGCTCTTGAAGACGAGTTCTGTACCTTTCGGCAATGTTTGATACTTCTTCTTTCACTGATGGTATCTGCAAGTCGCGCCTGATAAATTCATTTGGAACATACCATGGAGCTTTGGTTAGGTTTAGTAAGTGTGCTGTGAAAAACAATTGCAATAATTGATAAACAACTTGATAACTGTCAGTTTTTTCAGTTCAGAGTTATTAAAAGTTGTTTATCAATTATTGCAATTGTTTTTCACAGCACACTTACTAAATAGATGAACATTTATTTATTTACAATAGCCTGCATCGATTCAATCATTTGCATTTTTCTCGAAAACGGTTAGCCCTATCGAAATATACCAAGAGACCATTTCTACGTAGAAATTTCTGAGATACCATATTCTAAAATCAAAATGTCAAAAAAATTACCAATTAGAAAATGGGGTTATTTTTACCCTTAACTCCTCCCGTAGGCTACGCTTCTGATTAAAATTATGAAATTATGTATTCAGAATCAGATTCAGCGTCAAAAGTTTAACCATCGTACCTAATTCCGTAATTTTGTTATGAATGGTTTCGAGAATATCGAGGAAAAACCATCATCAGGGTGCCCCATGCAAAGGAGCGTAGCTCCCTTAGGAAGCATTTCCGGACCCCTGTTCATATGACATTTTCTTTCTATTTTTCAGAGTACTATTCGTGGTTAAAGTTTGTTAACATACTTAATTAACACCCTGTATATAAATTGAGCTACCGTATTCTTATTTTCAATATTCAACTCAACTAACTAGCAGTATCAATTCTTTGTTAACCGTGCACATAATTATCCAATTTCTGCAGTGATTAGTGTCCCCTCCATTTCAGAATACCTTCATAATCTGCGGAAAAGTGTACTTGAGTGGCAATTCTTCTCGAAGTGGCTCCATCTGGTTACATCATTAAGACATAAAAAAGAGAAGCCCGGCGGACCCTTAAAGCGACGATATTAAGAGAGAATTCTGGGGTAATGCAGTTAAGCTCAGAAAGCGTGCTATTTTTCCGTCTTCCCGATTTTGCGGGGATGTATCTTGAAAGAGCAACGAACCCCCACCGCGAGTTGTACCTCCTGCTAAGCGGGAGTTCCTTTATGGGGAAAAATATGATTTTAGTTACAGACATAGAGGAAAGTAATCAGGTGTTTGGAATGATACAGGGTGACCGACGGGAACCGGATGTTTTTCAAATGGTTAGTATAACATCGCTAGCATTGGTATGGAGGGGATTCAAGTATCAGTCGCCTTGCTGTATAATGCCATTTTAGCAGCTATGGAGCAGTGGACCGTAGAGCACCGTATGTTCGCTTATGACGCGTATGTTAAAAATGCTGAGTCGGTCCGGCCGCGCAGCGACTGTTCCGCGTTCATTTTAATCTTGGACGCCATGATATTATTCCAAGCCGCAATACCATTCTCAGATGGGACAACAGTCTGAGAACAACAGGAATGATTGTGAAGAAAAAGCCACCTGGAGACCAGTATCGGAAATTTTGTTTATTTATCTCTTCGCTTAAGTGAAGGTGAGCTTCATCACTCATGAAGATTACTGCACTTTCATGGTCTCCAAGCAGCATTTAAATTCGAATGGCGAAGTCTTCTCGTTGCTCTGTTGGCTTAAGCTGCTGAACAATACACATCTTGTAAGGATGAAACGCTAAATCTTTTTTCAATGTTATGCGCACTGATCCACGACTCAAATTTAATTCACACGGGTGTCCTCGTGCAGACCGTTGAGGGCTCCGAGTAAGCGCTTGTCTCACCCACTCGACATTTTCTGGCGTCCTCGCAGTCTTCGTGGGACCAGGTGGCTTTTTCTTCACAATCATTCCTGTTGCTCTCAGATTCTTAACACATCTGAGAATGGTATTGCGGCTTGGAATAATATCATGGCGTCCAAGATTAAAATGAACGCGGTACAGTCGCTGTGCGGCCGTGACCGACTCAGCATTTTTAACATACGCGTCATAAGCGAACATACGGTGCTCTACGGTCCACTGCCCCATAGCTACTAAAATGGCATTATACAGCAAGGCGACTGAGTAAGAGCTATCTACACCAAGTTCTACTTTGCCATTCATCTGAATACCATTAGTAATATAGAACACAGATTAACCAATACATGAAAAACAGAAGCTTTTGGTTGAGAAGAGGTTACTGCTTATACCGACAGTAGTACGGTGTTCCTTTTAGTCGCCTTTTACGACACGCAGGATATACGATGGGAGATATTCTAACTCGCCCCCACATGGGCAGGATTCTCGTACCCGGTCTGTAACAGAAAGGATGGACAGAAATAACGAACATTTATGAATATTTATTCGCCCTATATAGGACGCTCGCATGAAAAACATGTCACCTCCTCAATGTTTTTCGATACGATCATTCATCTAGAAGTATAATATTATTACCCACTTCATAAACAAACACGAATGACATGCGACAGGCGAGTGAGACCTGTTTTTGTTTTTTATGCCCGTCAACGTGACAACTCATCATTCCACCGAGAACTGATGAGGGTCGAAACATGACACAGGATTATCAAATATATGCCGGTGATAGGGTTATTGTTGTTCCTACCCCAATTTTTGTCTGGTGGATTGAAGTATGTATAAGGTGTCCAGATACTGGGGTTGCGTGCAATAATCTGGAGAATTATGGGTTATGTTTGAGGATTAGGAATAAAATGATATTTGAAGGCTACCTGATAAGCTTCTTTGTTGATATGATTTACTGTTAAAGCTGCTCCATTTCATTTTTATTTGGATCAATTGTGTTATGTCCAGAGTGCTAGCGAGAGCGAAGACATATTTTAAACATTTTCTCAATATGATCGACCTTCGCATATAATGGAAAATATTTGTTCAAGCCCAAGAAATGGTGCGAAAGAAATAACAAAAAAGATGCGTTAGTAAATACGTCAACCATGTTTTTGCTTTGTGAACATGAGTACAAACAATCAAAAATGTATAGCGATGATTTATCTCACTTAGGGCCGGTTTCTCAATGTCCAGTTAAATATTTATCTGGATTATCTATCAGCTAGAGAACACTATTTTCCCGTTTTTATCTGCTTTGTGGACTATTCTAAGGCGTTTGATAACGTAAAGTGGCCTAAACTGTGGGAAATCCTTATCTCCATGGGAGTCCCTTACCACTAGGTATTTCTCAAACAGCAACTCTATGAGTCTAGCTCAGCTCGTGTAAGAACTGAAGGTAATCTGTCTGGTCAAACAGTAACCAGAAAAGGAGTTCATCAGGGATGCGTATTATTTCGGATGTTATTTAACATTTACTCTGAATTTGTGATGAGACAGGTATTAGACAACTGGAATGGCGGTATAACTATTGGCGGAAGCAAAATGTCTAACTTAAGATTTGCTGACGATACAACCCTTATTGCAGCTTCTCAGGAAGAACTGGTAGCTCTATTGAACGTTTCAGAACAACTCAGTGCATCATATGGTATTGGTATCAACTACAACAAGACCAAGGTTATGATCATAGATAGAGAGCATGATAATTATCGAGAAATAAAGTCAATAGGCCGTTGTGAAGTAGTTCAAAGTTTTATATACCTCGGTTCTTTGATCGATAATTCGGGTAGCTGTAAAAATGAGATTCGACGGCGCATTCAACAGGCACGTGTGGCCATGACAAAGCTTACTAAAATATGGCGTGACCATAACATCACTAAAGCTACAAAAATGTCGCTGGTTCAGTCTCTTGTGTTCTCCATATTTTTGTATGCCTCGGAAACTTGGACTGTTAAAAAGGCAGATCGAGCTCGCATGGACGCTTTTGAAATGTGGACGTGGAGGAGAATGCTGAGAATTCCTTATACCGCCCATCGAACTAATGTTCCCATATTGGATGAGCTCGGTAATCCAAAAAGACTATCCCCCATTGTGTCGATGAGAATGCTTACATTCTTCGGACATATTCACGGAAGCGATAATATGGAGAAACTTGTAGTTCAGGGTCACGCCCCGAGTGGGCGGCGCCGTGGCCGTTCCCCTACACGCTGGGTGGATACGACGAAACAGTTGCTAGATATGAGTATCAAGAGCGCCACTGAACTGACAGTAAATCGCGAATGATGGCGAGCTACAGTTCTCACAACTATTGATAATATTCGTGTCGGCAATACTCTAGCACCGACTTAATGCATTTTACGAGTTCACAACATGTCTGTTAAGACATGGTGACTATGTTGATGATGAGTTTATTTGGCTTAATGTACTGTAGATAATCCTATCTAGAGTTTTTAGATAGCTGCTGAATATTTTCAGAAGACTATAAAACTTTGGAAGATAGCTGTCTCTTACTAAGAAAGTGCCTAAAAAACTATGTAAAAGCGTTATTTTGCTCTACAAATATATTCTGTAAAAGAGAAAACTTTTGTGCAGGACGTTATTCAACCCACTGAGACTAAAGTTTCGGAAATATCCCAGGTTTTCAGTTTTCAAAAAGAAAATCAGGCAGCGACTGTGAAAATATCTTTCTTATATGATCTTAGGGTTGGACAAGGAATAATTATTGTCATTTCTGTAATAAAAATTGAAACTGTATTGGTGAGTTGAAGATACATTTCCAACAGTCATAAGAAGCTAGCCTCATACTTCTTTGTAATGTCTTGCTTTCTGAGAATCTAAAAACTCTACAGCCTTTTCCAGATATGAAGTTGCATGTTATCAAACATGCAATGCACATTATTGCCACATGGTGTACGACCTCATAATCTAAACATTGTGCTAGGGATCTCACCTTACAGGTAGTAAAACAACTTAAGGATTCAACACCTAGCTGACAGTCCATACATTGCATATATTGGTTTACCTATAGTAGAAGATTCGAATATGAGACGACCTTCACCGAACTGGTTAATGGATGAAAAGCATTTTATAATAAACTTAATATGTTAAAAAACATATCGCGAGTGGGTTGGCTGAAAAATTTCACTCCAGGATATGATTAATTGAACATTGAAAAATTAATTTTTTTTTACATTTTACTGGTTTGGTTAATAGACAAATCACATACCAATCGAAAGCATGGAACCCATAGAATATGCAAACGTTAGGTTGGCTACGTTTTTCCCGTCCCAACTATAGGGTAGGCAGGTATAAACAGGTACATCAATAATAGTAATTTGCACCGGTGTGGTTAATGCATGAAACTTATATCAAAATAAAGATAATTTTATTGCAAACAGGTTGTATGCAAAAAATCAGTCTGGAATTCCGGTTGTCGAATTTTAAAGATCAAAATAATGCTGCCAGTGAATACGTGCGCCAGAGAGGTCCGAGCGAACTATCCCGTGTATTAACAAAGGATGCAGCATAGCAGCTGCGTGTAGTGTGTAATAAAATTATCTTAATTTTGATATAAGTTTTATGCATTAACCATACCGGTGCAAATTACTATTACTGATTAACCTGCTTATACCTGCCTACCCTATAGTTAGGACGGGAAAAACGTAGCCAACCTAAGGTTTGCATATTCTATGGTCTTCATACTTCCGATTGGTGTGTGACTTGTCTATTAACCAAACCAGTGGAATGTTTAAAAAAACATAATTTTTCAATATTTAATTGGTCATATCCTGGACTAAAATTTTTCAGCCAACCCAATCGCGATATGTTTTTTAACATATTAAATTTAATATAAAATGCTTTTCGTCCATCAACCAGTTCGGTGGAGGTCGTTTTATATTCGGATCTTAGACTATTAGGGCTATCACGAACGGATAAACAACATTCCTTTCTTTGGAGGGATGAAAATTGTTTGGTTGATTGAAATACGATCTTTTCAGGGAGCGCAGCAATTTCTGACCGGTACACTCTTGAACAAAAAAAAAACTGACGGAACTTTCATCGCCCAGCCGGGCGGGCCTTTTGAGCTTTTTTCACTGACGATTTAAGTAACTTTAATTTACATAAAATGTTGCTGTCGGGCATAAACTCGTGGAGTCATATTTTCGACTGAAACTGGATGAAAGGGATAATTCAATTAAAAGTGCTACCGCCTTTGGCAGGCTTTGACGTCTAGTTTCAAATGTATTAAATATAAAACAACCTAATAGAGAGCACAGCGAATCACGGACCATATAAACGGCGTTTACAATGACAAACAGACAACATTAAGGGTCTAGGGTATAGCGCGAGAAATTGTGAATCCAATAAAAGGCGTATTCCCGTGTTAGCGAGGAGGCGTGGCCGCCTGTTCCCCTTCTCCAGTGTATGTGTGTCTAAGATGAGGGGAGATAAGTCCAAAAATTGAAAGGTAACGTCAAAAGGTCCAAAGGTAAGGTCCAAAGATCAGTCCAAGCTCCTGAGGTTGCCTTTAAACTTGCGGTAGACTCGAAGAGCAAATTGAAGAAGAAAGCTTGCGCTTGTACAACTATTTAGACTTTTTTTTGATATCGTGTTTGGTTGTTAAATTACAGGCATTTATAGAATGTATGATTTTGCATTGCGAGTTTTTTTGCACTTTAAAAAACTTTTTTGTGAAAATCAAAAATAGTTGTCATTCATTAAGGCCTTAGCTATCGTCTTCTGAAATATTATATATCAATCGTCTAAACGCAAAACCCGACAAGTCACAAATTTTTCAAAATAGAGTTTTATATACCATTTTGTTCATTATTTGAAGCGCTACCATTTTCTATATTTCTTCGCTTACAAAACCCGACATTAGACATGAGATATGGCTAAGAAAACTAGACTTAGGTGCAAACACCAACAAGTCCAAGCGGTGTTTTATTTCAAATATCGACATGTCCACAGGAGCCAATACGGACAACGGGAGCAAGTCACATGTCGATCGCACGAGGTATTCTGACCGTTGAGCGTTTTTGTTCTATCCAGTCGCTGAAAATACGTTGTGGTGATCCATGTGTTTTTCAGTTTACTGAGAGAATGAGATCAATTTATGCTGTATTGATAAATTATTGATAAAAATAACCATGTTTTTTTAGAAATGAGGGGGAGAGGATCGAAGCTAATTGTGAAAATGCATTTGCTAGTTCTGAAGAATTTTGTTTGTCAGAAAATTTAGATTTTGACGTTTAAGCCTTGTAACCCTTGAAATGTATCCTTTCTAATATCTAGCTTTATGTTTATAGTTCCTGTCGTCGAGCACAGTGTTTGATTAGATTCCTTTATATTCAGTAAAATAATCCAAATTGATAAGTGTTTCACTTATTTTGATCCGATTCCACAAAAATAGCAGTCAAAACACGACATGTCACAGTTCCTAACATGCAAAACCCGACGTGTCCAAATTTGAAAGTCAGATTTTAGAAAAACTATATGTCCTAGATTTAGGGGCGTTAGGACTTAACATCCCAAAACATTGTATATTATAAAACTCTCAATTTCGTATTATTTTCGCTCATAATAAGACTTTGATCTGTTTTTCTTGATTTCTGTAAAATTTGTTACCGTGGAATTGTCGGGTTTTGCATTTAGACAACTGATATGTAGTTTGAAAATAAAGTGAGTTACGCGAGAAAGTGTGAGTCCATGGCAAATACGTATGTATAAATGTGTGTAGCCAGGCCCCTTAACAGATACCTATCAGTTGGAACTCGACAACTGACAGTTCGACTTGAACGCGTTTTGGGTTATGTTAGCATCGCGTCATTATTAGACGGGTTCCTTTCACACATTTTCTCAGATATTCTCACCTTATATTCGCGAAATGAGGAGAGTCTGAGCTGAGGATATTTGTTCCCTCTTCACCCATCCAAAGCTTGGTTTTGTGGTCGTGCTCCGACGAATTTTTTGGACCACTAACCTTACTTTCGTTTATGTGTGTTTCTATATTGGGCCATAGGACACAAGCGCGCCAAGGTCAGATAGGTCCTAATCCCACCGATCAGAAGCCCGCAAAATATTTCGATCACCAGGTGGGCCGTAGGACACTAGCGCGCCGCGGTCAGATTTGTGCTAATCCCACCTATCAGAAGCCCTCAAAATATTCTGGATAATAGGCAAGTATGTGGACACCAGCGCGCGGGGCGGCGAGGTAAACTCGTGTCTTATAATTTTAACCGATTTTAATTCATTCATTTTTTGCGGTTTTGCTAATAGTTACTGAAAAATTTGTAGAACTCCAGTCAGAGGTATCGTTACCTTTGACTTGACAGAAATGAATTACTTTTTTATATTATTAAATGCGAAATTTTTTTCTGAACATAATAAGTTAATCTGATCACTATAATAGATGCAAATAAAGGAGTTGGTATTGTCAGCAGACCGAAATGTCTTTATAATACCCCAAAAAATTTAAATAATCAGAACGTGTTATAATTCACAAACTTGAACGATTTTTTGACGGTGTAAAAAAAGTCCGAGAAATTTACCTTCACATCTTGTTTTGTAGCATCATGGTTGTGCTCATTATTTCTTTTAAGAACAATCTCTTCCGATTGCTCTATGAGCAAAGATGCTGAGCATCCTCTTCTAGAGCATCTGTAGGCTACACCACGGGTGGTTTCTTTATCTCTTCGGAACGTATACTCTTCAAGGACTAATAATTTATTCCCTTTCACACTTAACATATAGTCTCCATGTTGAAAAAGTAGAACACAAACAATACTCACAAACAGCAACTAAGGATTGCAAACTACTGAAATATTTTTTACATTAAGGGTAGTTTTATATACCTACAGAAACCGAATAATCATTTAAATAATCTAAGAAGTAACTGTAAGCTACCGCAAGTCGTAAAAAGACAGATGAAAGTTCGCAAGAATAAAAGGGATGTGGTCATTAGGAATAACCAAGCTTAATTTTCTTTCGGTGCGCAAGTGACCGGTGCCGATGGAGGCACCCTTTTCGTAAACAGGTAAAAATCAAACCGCGCGCGCTCGTGACCGATCACCCTATATTGTGTACTTAGGTATTCTATTACAACGCATTTCATGAATTTTCGTGATTCTTATTTTACCTGGCAAACATGAAAATTACAATCAGAATGTTTTATATCATAAAGGAATGTAGCGACAACACATGAAGGTGCAGCGATAAAGAATCATAAGCAGGTACACGATAATACAGAATGTAGAGGAGCAGAAATGTCAATGCTCCTTGCAATGTGATTGTAGTCTGATTTGCCTAAATTGGAATTTAGAATGAAAAATACGTAAAAAAGGATGTTAAGCTCAATTGATAGATATGTATTAATTTGCATCTGAAGCCTTAGACACCAATGCCTATATTGTTCACATTACCATAGATTTTCTGCTCGTTTGTCTTTCCTATTATTGCGGAGATATATTCTGTCTTAAGGGTCTAGGGTATAGCGCGCAAAATTGAGATTCGAGGAAAAGACATATTCCCGTGTTAGCGAGAAGGCGTGACAACCTGTTTCCTTTCTCCAGTGTGTGGGTCTAAGGTGAGAGCGGATAAGTCCAAAAATCCAAAGATAAGGTCCAAAGGTCACTATAAAAATGAATTTCGTATTTCCAAGCTCCTGAAGTTAGCTTTAAACTTACAGTAATTACTCAAAGAGCAAATTGAAGAACAAAGCTTGCGCTTGTGCAACTATTTAGCCTTTTTTTGATGTCGTGGTTGGTTGTCAAATTACAGGCATTTTTTATAGAGTGTATGATTTTACATTGCGAGTTTTTTTGCACATTAATAAACTTCTTTGAGAAAATCTAAAATAGTTGTCATTCATTAAGGTCTTAGTTATAGCCTCCTGGAATATTATATATGCAGTTTGAAAATAGGGTGCGTTATGCGAGAAATTGCGAGTCCGTGTTTTACATTGCAAATACGTATCTATAAATGTGTGTATCCAGGCACCTTAGTGTACTAAAAACAGTGAAAAGGTATCGGTATTTAGAAATCTATTTACCCTGGACCGAGAACGGTCTGCAATGAGGCTTATGTATAAGCACAATTGTGGTTTTGGACGATTAAATTTTTGGATGGAAACTGCCATAAATTCAATCCCGGGTTAATCTCAAACGTTGTTACTATACTATAAGGTCTCCCAATCTCCTTGTTTTACATGTTCGGTAATCATGCATAAACGTGAAGACAGAAAACACCGGCAGCATAAAGTGTAGCCATCGGTTAAATGTCCAAGGGTAGTAAAATAGAATTACGCTCGTGGGAGGCTTGGTCAGGTAATTCTTTTTCACTGGAGGTAACTATAACTGATTGTTTTCCGAACCAAACCAAGCGGGATATCAATTCTTTCTTCTCTCTAACACCTCTGGTCACGCTGTGAGACTACTATTTCTATTAATTCTATTTTCTTTATTTTTAGAAATCTTAGAAGGCGGATAAAACTATGTTGGCGATGAACATTTATTCTGATATGTCCGAGGGGCGTAGGAGTAAAGCGCCCCACAGACATCGTTCTTTTTCATCAGGTTTGCACGACGTGCCAACCGATGTCGGTAAAACCGATGGAACGATACCTCCACACACTGTTCGGTTTTCTTTCAGTTTATCGCAAATTTTTGGTCCGTTAACATGGATAGTACTTTAGCATCAGCAGCGGCTTTAGCTATTACAGTGAAATACAGCAAGAAAAAACGTTCTAAATGGGTGAAACAGTGGCTTTTAAAAAGAGGGCAATTCTTCCATATAAATCTATTAGAAGAATTGCGTCTGGAACCAGGGGATTGGTACACTTATTTGAGGTTGGATGAAGATACATACTTAGAATTACTTAATTCAGTAGCACCTCTAATAAAAAAACAGGATACTTGGATGAGACAAAGTATTTCCCCTCATGAACGTCTGACAGCACATTTTTGATAGGTGTCGCTAACCCTAGATACGCTTACTCGAAGGCAACCAGAACGACACTGCAAAATCCCGTCGTGATTGCACGATAAACGGCCACACATGTACTGAGTTGCACGATTTTTTGGAACGACGGTCAACACGACGGTTTTTCGGCACACACGGACCGAAATGAGTGTGATCGGTTGGCACGTCGTGCAAACCTGATGAAAAAGAGCGATGTCTGTGGGGCCCTTAAGGATGATTTTCACAGACACAGTTAAATTCTAATAATACAGCTATCAATTACAGATCAAACTTATGATAAAAATAGAACAAACAAATTAAGTGAATCTGTAGGTTCCACAATACATCGACGAATTCAGGGTATGTGCCTACATACTTTTCGTGAGAGACCTTCCAGGTAAGTGTATTAGTGGCATCACTTACAGATATGAATTGACCTTACGGTTTATAAAATGTTTACTTAGTTGGCTTTGCTACGAAAAACAATTAATCCGTACCTATTATCTGTATCACCAGTATAACTATAGCCAAACTAGTCTCAAATAATCTTTTCGTTTCACATCAAACTTACCATTCGGCGTTTGTCTGGAGGTCGCATGTATCACAGCAAAATTTTAGGCTTGTCATTTGTACTGTTACATATTGTTATACTCTGTTAAAAGGATTGTTGCACAGTGGTGAATATGGGGACCTCATACAGATGTTTACGGTATGTAAGTACCAGGTATGCGATATGCAATATATTATTTGAGGTGTAGTTGTGAATGGAATACATCCAATAATGGACCGCTCCCCATCACTTCCGAACTTTTTCAATCACACCAGGTCCCTTTTGGATGGAGCTGCATATAAGAATTATGCGATCTCGCAAGTCGTACAAATTTTCCAATGAAGTAGAGACATCGTTCATTTTCATCAGGTTTGCACGACGTGCCAACCGATCACACTCATTTCGGTCCGTGTATGCCGAAAACCGTCGTGTTGACAGTCGTTCCAAAAAATCTGTCCGAGCTTGATTTTACCCGTCGGTTTTGAACGCCATCGTGCAACTCGGTATATGTGTGGCCGTTCATCGTGCAATCACGACGGGATTTTGCAGTGTCGTTCTGGTAAGCGTACCTAGGGTAGCGACACCTGTCAAAAATGGGCGATACACGACAAAATAGCAAACAATTTATGATGGATAGCTGTCAGACGTTCATGAGGGAAAATTCTTTGTCTCATCCAAGCATCCTGTTTTTTTATTAGAGGTGCTACTGAATTAAGTAATTCTAAGTATGTTTCTTCATCCATCCTCAAATAATTGTACCGATCTCCTGGCTCCAGACGCAATCCTTCTAATAGATTTATATGGGAGAATTGGCCTCTTTTTAAAAACCACTGTTTCACCCACTTAAAAAAGTTTTTCACGCTGTATTTCACTTTAATAGCTAAAGTCGCCGCCAATGCTAAAGTACTATCCATGTTAACGGACCAAAAATTTGCGAGAAACTGAAAGAAAACCGAACAGTGTGTGGAGGTATCGTTCCATCGGTTTAACCGACATCGGTTGGCACGTCGTGCAAACCTGATAAAAAAGAACGATGTCTGTGGGGCTCTTTACACTTGCTGTACTTACAAGACTATGTTAAACGTTACACATTGCAAACAACAAACAAATAAGGCGCTCAGTCTTGTTTGAGTTATCATTTCGCCGTTGCACCCGGTATTAATATCACCGTGAAAACAGGAAGCTGTTTGCTCTTGAATTCTCAATCTTCCGAGCAGCAGCTATAAATTCCACTTCAAGTCGAAACTAGTAATTGAACCGGCATTGGAATTAGCTATGCCATCTTGAAGCGAAACAGAAGTTGCTCGGCGTACTGTAGTATAATTAGAGAAATCGATCTTGTATACAAGGTGGTCTTTCTTCATCTTCACAAGTGATATTGGAAAAGTGTGCTTCAGCGGGAATAAGCTTGAATAGCTTATTGACATGAGCTAACTTAACGAATAACTTTCTAACACCAATTATAATGGTATAGAAACGGCATAGATGCAGCTGACAGAACTTTGTCTGGCTATATTAAATGTGTTAAAGAAATGTAGTTCCATTACTAACAAAACAAGATGAAGTCTATAGTCTAAGATCCGAATATAAAGCGACCTTCACCGAACTGGTTAAATGATGAAAAGCATTTTATATTAAAATTAATATGTTACAAAACATATCGCGACTGGGTTGGCTGAAAAATTTCAGTCCAGGATGTGATTAATTAAATACTGAAAAATTAATTTTTCTTAAACATTTCACTGGTTTGGTTAATAGACAAATCACATACCAATCGAAAGTATGAAGCCCATAGAATATGCAAACGTTAAGTTGGCAACGTTTTTCCCGTCCCAACTATAGGGTAGGCAGGTGTAAACAGGTAAATCAATAATAGTAATTTGCGCCAGTGTGGTTAATGTATGAAACTTATATCAAAATAAAGACAATTTTATTACAAACACGTCGATATAGGGTTGTCTGCAAAAAATCAGTCTGGAATTCCGGTTGTCGAGTCTTAAAGATCAAAATATTGCTGCCAGTGAACACGTGTGCCAGAGAGGTCCGAGCGAACTATCCTGTGTATTAACAAAGGACGCAACATAGCAGCTGCGTGTAGCTCGGCCATTGAATGAAAGAGAGTGCGCATGTCATGTGTCCGGGAAGTCGAAATGATTTATTTGAATGAAACATAATGAAAAATGTATAAATTTATGAATCTTCCATGTCATTATTTCACAATTAAAAAAATTTAAAAGATGTATTTACTAAGATAGTTTTGAAGATTAAATTATTATGCACTTACCGTATTCTCACCAAGAAAGTTGCTAAACTCTACATTATATTCTTTACCCAAAGTAGTCAATTTTTTGTAGCACGTGGTATAATAACCTACAAACTCGAGTGATGCATTGGTTAGCTCAACGCCACTGTATTTAAAAGTTTTCTTTTCACGAAAATTTAATTTCAACGAACAGTTTTTATACGTTTCGTCGTTAAAATAAAGAACATCATCGTCCGAATTGCATAGAAAACACTTTCTAGCCATTTTTCATCACAACTTAGTGTTTATAAATAACAACAATCAGTATAGTAGTAGTAGCACGCTTTTTCAGTTCAGAAGAATGAGGCAAACCGTTCCAACACAATGATGCACATCATTTACGAGTGTATCGCTATCCTTTGTTAATACACGGGATAGTTCGCTCGGACCTCTCTGGCGCACGTATTCACTGGTAGCATTATTTTCATCTTTAAAATTCGACAACCGGAATTCCAGACTGATTTTTTGCAGACAACCCTATATCGACGTGTTTGCAATAAAATTATCTTTATTTTGATATAAGTTTCATGCATTAACAACACCGGTGCAAATTACTATTATTGATTTACCTGTTTATACCTGCCTACCCTATAGTTGGGACGGGAAAAACGTAGCCAACCTAAAGTTCGCATATTCTAATGGCTTCATATTTTCGATTGGTATGTGATTTGTCTATTAACCAAACCAGTGAAATGTTTAAAAAAAATTAATTTTTCAATATTTAATTAATCATATCCTGGAGTGAAATTTTTCAGCCAACCCACTCGCGATATGTTTTTTAACATATTAAGTCTAATATAAAATGGTTTTCATCCATTAACCAGTTCGGTGAAGGTCATCTTATATTCGCGACTTCTACTATCAAAAATTAGAGCTAGTCGCGTGAAGCGGCGGTATTGCTGGTTATTTTATAATTGATACTGTGACATAGTGATTCTTCAAGGAGAGAGAGAGAGCAGGCGAGTAAGATTGATCGACCTTCTTTATAATTTACCTATTTCTTATTACTGTGCATACTCAAAAAAAGCTACTACAGTTTGATACATATTATGTGTACTTATTGATAAGTATATCACTGGAAACCACTAATTTCAACACGAAACGTGGAATCACTTAACTCCTCCATATGTACCATATCTGATTAATATTTAAGATTAACCAGCAGTCAAGGTTTCATTTATCATCGATTATCAGATGGCATAATTTTGTTTAATCAAATCTCCGATATAAATGTCGTTGTACGGAATAAGGTGCTTGAATTTTAACAACTTGAACCTTCTCTCTTTTTTCTGTTAAATATGATAAACTGTATTAGTACAGCAACATTTCTCCTGATGCTGTTTTAGCGTAAAGTATTGAAATAAAGTTATACCATGTTATGATGTCATGATAAGCTATACAGTACATATTCCTTGGTCTACTACAGACCGTACACTTGACATCACTGTAATGTGATTTTATCTATAATTTAGTCTACTAGTTTCTATTTGGAGTACATAATTAATTATGAAAAAGAATAAAGAGTTGCTTCTAAAAGGATCACCACTTATTTTGGATTATTTAATTACAGGAGAGTAATAAACCGTAACAGAGTCGCTTTTGTCAGACCACAATGGAATCAACTACGGTGATTATTCTGTTTTTCTGCAACATCTGCAATAATTATGTTCACACAGTTAAATCTTTAATACTTGGGTACAATTATAAATGAAGAGATTGATAAAACTGCAGAAATAAATAGACGCATAGAAATAGCAAGAACTGCTTATACGAAGATGAAATCACTCTTGTCAAATAGAAACCTGGACTTAAACGTAAGACTTCGTACCGTATGATCCTATACGAGTATATTCTCTTTTTTATTATTATATGGAGCTGAAGCCTGGACCGTCAAAAAAGAAAATATAAGAAAGCTGCATGCCTATTCCTTGGACGGAGAAAATTACTAACCACGAGGTGCTGCTGCGAGTAGGAAAATATCCAGAATTGTTCTTTAACATTCAAATCAGAAAACTCGAATACTTAGGACATGTGATGAGGGGAAGTAGGTACGAAATTTTGAGACTGATGATGCAGGGAAAAATTTAAGGAACAAGATCGGTTGGGAGACGGTGCATATAATGGCTGAAGATTCTCCGAAACTGGTTCCATTGTAGTTCAATAGACCTGTTCAGAGCAGCTACATCAAAAATTAGAATTTCCTAATGATTGCCAACCTCCGAAGACAGACGGCACCACAGAGTTAACATCTATAGAGGGAGTGTAAACAACAAAATGCACAGGTCGCTGACCAGCCAACATGTAACGGAAATTTTGACGGCTTAAGGGCATTACCAGTAGCGTACGACTTTATACTAAATTTTATTAACACTACTGAATGGTCATTTATGTCTTCTGCTTTCAGCTGTAATGCATCAAGCCACTTGTTTCTCATCACTATATTCGAAGAAAACCTACACAGATGCACATAATATACATTAAACAACCATTACTATTCCTCAAACTGCAGGAGTGAAGTTACTTTTGTTCCCAGTTATCCCCATATTTTACGCTGCTGAAAACTAAAACCAAACCTATACTCACCTATGATAAGAAGTGTTCACCGATTCGTCGCTATTACAGTAAACTATGCACTTTTTATGTTGTCTCATCATGCAATTATGACAATATTGTTCATAAATAATTTAATTCACACCACAAATAGGCACAAAGTCACTCAAATATACACTAAAACCACAAAAATCTAGATATACGCAATAACCACAACTACAATGACAGCCACATGACAGCTTGAAGGCACGCCGATTGTAGGTTGCTAGATTTACGACATATTAGAAGTTATTGCGACATTTCGCTATGAAATTTACCATTTTTGAGATTTCGTTAAATCAATACAAATTATCTTCACGTAAATCAGTTACATTGCAAGAATATTGGAATGTATAATTCAATACCCAGTTAAATACTTTGTGTTCAAACTGCGGAAACTGCCAGATTGAAGAAACTGGAAGCGGACGAAGAAGAGTGGCAACAGCGCTATAGATGTTGGCTGGCCAATATTCAAATTAGACTCCCTCTATAGATGTTAACTCTGTGGACGGCACCCTAAGAAGAAGTAAAAGCACACGCTATATGTATACGTAGTTGAGAACGTTTTGCTACTATCACCTGAGGGATATCTGAATTTTCAAGGCAAATTTAAAATTTAACCTTGTATCCTGCATCAAATGCCGTGCAATACCACATGGTTGCTCCAGGGTAGGATACCGAGGTTCTATTAAAGTTCAATGAGTTAAGTATACGTTACGCTGCACGCTTTTAATCTGGCCATCCGCCGGGCTACATGGTGATACGCCATGACCACCACGAGTGGATGGCATCTTCAGAAGCTATTTCACTTCGGCGACTTCCAAAGTACTGACGGCTGGAGGATCTGCACCTGCATTTATACCTGTCAACGGTGACGTGGCCCAATCACGTAACGTTGGTAGCCCCGCCCCTTGCGACATGAGAGTGTCTTCAGGTCCTTTAGGATGGGTACCCATGTCCGGTTGACTTTCTGTATTTCTTCTTTTCTATTGAAATTATTGTAGCGTTTTTGTATCTCGATGGCTTCTCTGTTAAGTCTGGCATAGTATGAAGATGTTGCGGCAAGAACCTGAGTTTCTTCAAACGTGATCTTATGGCCTCCTTCCTTAAGCGCATATTCGGCTACCGTTGATTTTTCGGTATAACCTAGTCGACAGCTAGCCTTATGTCCTGAAATCCTTGTGTTTATCGATCGCTTCGTTGTTCTTATGTATACACTCCCACATGTGCATGGTATGCGATAAACCGCCGGAAGTGAGTGGGTCTCTTTTATCATTCACCGTTCTCAAATACTCCTGTATCTTTCTTATGCGCTTGTAGATGGCCTTGACGTTTTCTTTTCGTAACATTTTTCCTATTCTGTCTGTTATTCCAGGCACATATGGTAGAAAAGCTCTTGCTATCGGTTCAGGTTCTTGTTTTGCCCTATTTCTTCCCATTGTTCTTGTTATTTCTTTCTCTGTATAGCCGTTTGCCTTAAGAGCGTTCTTTAGGTGTGCTAGTTCGGTGTCGAGTTCCTCTGGTTCGCACACTTTTCTAGCTCGATCTGTCAAAGTTCTAATGATTCCGTACTTCTGAGTTGAGTGGTGGTTTGATTCTTTGTGTAAGTACCGGTCAGTACGTGTTGGCTTTCTATATACCTTGTGTCCTATTGTAGCTCCACTTCTTGTTAGAAGAACGCCAAGGAATGTCAGTTTTTTGTCTTCTTCTACCTCCATGGTGAACTGGATATTTTTTTGCACGCTGTTCAGGTGTTCTAGAAATTCTTCTAGCCTTTCTCTTCCGTGGTTCCAAATGACAAACGTATCGTCCACGTATCTAAGCAATATCTTGGGCTTGTATTGAGCGCCTTGCAATGCTGTCTGTTCGATCTTCTTATCTGCCGTACATTAAAACTGCTGTAGTCCAGTAACGTAGCACGAAAATCTGCGGTTAAATCTTACAGTTAGATCCGCCACCGTGTATCGGATCACTACAGATTAGCCCGAAGATCTAACCGTATCTGTGGAACTTCAACTTGACGAAATTTTTGCGCGTAGTAAAAATGTTTAGCCTAAGGAAAAAGGAGGCTCTCGAGTGTGCGATGGGCTTTATGCAGATGGCGACAAATAATGGTATTAAAAAGGGCCGTTCTAAATGGGTGAAGAGTTTATTTACTTAGGAAACAAAAATTTTTTCATGCTCCACTATTGAAAGAGCTGAAAGAAGATGATCCCGAAGACTTCAAGTATTATTTGAGGATGGATATAGAGACATACGACCTGGTATTAAGCTACTCTCTGTCTTCTGGCCAAAGGAAGATCATATAAAGATTTGAAGTATTCTGTAGGATTATCTGCACGATCACTTGGACATATAATTCCAAAAACTTGTGCTGTGATTATTAATACATTGAAACTACTTTATATGAAGGTAAAACATATATCTATTTTCTGAGCAAAGCAGAGGTAACCTCAAACTGACTGTTTGCCCAATGCCAAACTAACGAGTTAGCTAACCTGTCCCCAATATTTACAGCAGGTTAGCAGTTTTATCATCCGGACACCTTGGCTCAGAGTATTACGAATAGTGAGAGGTGCACATAAGCATGACATGAACGGCAATAAATTTCAGTTGCCCGGCTGTATCGTACGCTTCGGAAAACGATACGTTTCGGTTAACGTGTAGAACAACAAAGTAAACACGTTGGTGGTGGCGTTACCTCAAGGGACACATTTAATTTTCAACTATATCCGTTACATAAGCGATAACTTTCTTTATATTTTTATGCGCCTAAAAGCTTTCACATAGATAGATAGATAGATAATGTATTTATTCCAGTAGACCTGTACAGGTATTGGAAAAGTCAGTCACATGACAAAAATGATTCTAAAAATAAATCAAGCAACTTTTTGCAAAAAACAGTAAATTAAACCAAATAAATACAAGATAATATATAACGTAGTATATCCTGATTAAAGCTATGAGTACAAAAATTCAGTTATGGAATAGTAAGCGTTTTTGGCTAATTGGTTCAATACCAGTTTTTTGAATTTGACCGTATCCTGGACGTTACGAATGCTAATATCCAGTTCGTTATATACCTTTATACCCAGGTAATCAGAACTTTTTTCGTATGTGGTGGATCTATGCTGTGGTATGACTAGGCTATTATTAAAACGAGTATGATATTCGTGAAAATCAGCATTTATGCTAAATTTTCCGATATTATTCTTTACATACATAAGTAGCTTCAACATAAACAAGCAAGCAACATATTATTGTCAAGTTACAGACACAATTGAATTTTGTTTCACGTTTTATTTCAAGACAACACTGCGCCAGCAACAGCTAATTGAAGCAAGATAAAGGTATGAAAGTAGTGTTCGTATGACATAGCTGCCAGTTGGGCAATCAAACCAACAAAGAAAGAAAATGAAGTCAAATTGTTTGACTCGGTACTTCCCACACATTACGGTGATACCAGTTTATTATTTTCCCATAGCATAAAGATTTAGTCTGAGATCCCCTTGCAACAAAATCATCGCCAGTACCCCCCCCCCCAAATTGTCATATGCCGCTAGGTCTTTCCTGCATAGGTCAATGAACAGCCTATTATCAATAATACAAACCTTTCAGTTCACCCCCCAACCACCCCAATTTCACCCTCATCCAAATAAAACTCAGAAAATGATCAGGAACTTCTAAAACGCTTAAACACGAAGTTTGAGCTGTTTTTATATTTTTAGTTTTTTTATTATTTCTGCGCCGCCACTGGCGCGATTCATAAAAACCATACGCATCTTCCATCCTCGCGACGGTGGTAATACTGTGTCAAAATTCCATTAAAATCAATTCAACCGTTTCCCCGTTACACAATATAGAACGATATAAAGCAATACTCGTATGTTTACAACAGAAAAAATTCCTTTGGCTTCTGTAATAGGTAAGGCAACGTTCCGATGGACCTAAAAAAGTTATTTATGTCACTATGTCTTCTTTCATAGGTCAGTGGACAGTCTATTATGAAAGCAAAGATTTTTCAGTTTTACAACCCCCCACACCCCAACCACCCCAATTTCACACCATCAAAAAAAAAGTATGATCAGAAATGATCAGGAACACCGCAATACTCCCCTCACCTATTGGTGTGGGAAAGCATATTGAATTTTCCTGTTTGTCTTCAGCTCTTGTTGCTCCGTATATTATGATAGAATACGTAAGTGTCCTGGAAAGTTTTTATCGCGAACCCGCCAGGCGTACATAATTTGGAAAATAACCCATTATTTCGGAGTCGATCCGTCTCTCCGCGATAAAACTATCTGGCATGGTGACAGGCGACTGACGGTATTTGGTACACCTCTACTTCAGTTACAAATTGGCTATCTGCTTCTATAATAGTATATTGTTCAACCAGCGTCGTGCGACGCGCATTCCATTTGGAACCCGGAGACCCACCTAAAAATGAACGCCTCAAGTTATTCAGGCTACCAGCATTCGTTGACAAAAAACTTCGAGCTGATCTTATAATCACATTTCGGGCACTGCATGGTCACTTTAGCACTGATCTGAGGTACATGTTCCAGCTATCACACAGCAATCTCCGAGGACACAACCTGAAACTACAGAAGGAGCCGTTCAGAACATCAATCCAGTGCTTCATTACCAATCGCGTGTTTGAATCTTGAAACAGACTTCCGTCGATGTGGTGAACGCAAATTCTGTCACAAGCTTCAAGACCAAATATGACAGGTGGTGCTGTGACCAAAACTTGTAACTCTGGTTCGTGCAACTTCTAACACCTTAGGAACGTTGATGTCTGTATGTTCTGATTTTTCCCCTTATTTTGCACATGAGTTTATAGTACCTTGTACTCTACTCACATCTATTGTATAATAATAATAATAACTCACGCTGTTTGTTTATAAGTTGTATTACCTATTAAAGAGTAATTTGCTAATCGACGTATGCTCAATGGAAGTAGACAAAAAAATCCCCGAACTATTTCATGCTGACAGAACGTGTCTGAATATACTTCAAATCCGAACCCTGGAACTTCCTTGTCGACTTTACTCAAGTTGCACCCAACGTAACCCCATATTTTCGTTAAAGGCATAGTTTCTATTTTATTTCCTTTTCATGGCAGTAAATTAGCTCAGAAAACTCTCAAGTTACAGATCCAAATCTGAAGCTATAGCAGTTGCTATTGCGCTGTTGTCTTAAAACTGACTTCTGTCTAAGCGCTAACCATAAAGTCATTTACGTCTTTATCACGATGCAACCTGAGGATACCCTGGACTGACAGAATCACCAACGAAGAAGTTCTAAGACGTATTGGTCGCAAAAGAAGGCTGTTGACGATCATTAAGATAAGAAAAACATCATACATAATTCACATCTTACGCAACGATAAATATACAGGGTGTCCCAAAAAAGAGTGTCAAGCGGAAGTCCAGAGATAGAGCACACCTAGAAGTATCTGAATCACCCCCATATATGTTATGCAATTTTTTGTAGTTTCCGAGTTATGAATTTTTTTCTGAATTTCAGAGAATCCTCTACCTCGACAACTTAAAACTGTCTCAAAAGAGAAATCAAAATACTTTTCCAAATTATCTTTTTTGGTTATTAATCTCCAAGAGTTTACTGTTCATACATAAAATAATCAGCTTCGTAACTTTGATGAAAGTTATAAAAATTTTAGTGTAAAGTGAAAAATTTACGATCTGATAATTATGACTTAAATCTTCGCCTCGCAATTAAAAATACAAAGAGGTGATTTCATAATTTCTAAGCAGGTCTAAAAACTTCTTCAGACTCTCAGCTATCACAATCATTGAAAAAAACTAGTACCTAATGGGGCTACTTTCGCTCCAATTGACCTTCAAAGACAAGAGGCGATGATTTCTTGAAATTAGCGATGTGTTTTTCAGTTCATAAATAACTTATGTAAACGCGTTAATAGCAGATTGATTGTCAGTACCGTAATAATAAACGTTAAAAACGTTGCATAAATTAAACATTTATTAAAAAAGAACCTATTTCTTGCTAAAAAACCACAAGGACCGCATTCTTCAAAACCGGTTTTTACCTGAGCGCCAACAAAAAGGGCTAACGCTTACGCAGTAAACGATGGCGATGTTAGAAAAAGATAGCTATGATATTGTTGTGACGTGTTTTCAAAATGTGTCATTGCATAAGTTGTTTTCGTTGTCTTTATTCAGTCGTCTGTCTGTCTTTGCGGCTTTAAAACGATACGCTTTTGTTTGGATTGGTGTTGTTTCTGTTGTCTGACTACTTGGCTATCCTATGGACCTTGAGTGCACGACAACTGAATTTAACGATGCTGTTTTCTGCAAGAGACTATGCAACAAATGGATAGGTCGTGGTGGACCTACTGAATGGCCGTCACGGTCACCTGACTTGAATCCGATAGAGTTTTTTGTTTGGGACTACTACAAAAAATTAATTTATGCTAAAGAGTGTCGAAACATCAGCGAATTACGCAATAAATTAACACAGGCTGAAGAAACAATAAAAAACAATCAAAGAGCTTTTGTTAATTTAAAAAACAATTTTTTCAGATGATGTAGATTATGCATCGAACAAGAAGGTAGACATTTTGAAAATTTCTTGTAAAATTTAATAAACTTAGTGAAGAAATTTGATAATTTAGTTTCATTTTACAATTTCCCACTTACAAAAAAGAAGTCGGACATGTAAAAAAAAATCTTAGCAAAGTGACACAGGTGGTCATCTATCGATATTCTGTTCGCATTGAATGTGTTTTATTGCGGCAATGACAATCACTCGGCTATTAGCGCCCTAAACTTAGTTATTGTTTCATTTAAAATCCCATCGCTGATTTTAAGAAATCTTCGCCTCTTGTCTTTGAAGGTCAATTGGAGCGAAAGTAGCCCTGTTAAGTACTAGTTTTTTTCAATGATTGTGATAGCTGAGAGTCTGAAGAAGTTTTTAAACCTGCATAGAAATAAGGAAATCACCTCTTTAGGTTTTTAATTGCGAGTCGAAAATCTAAGTCATAATTAACAGAACGTAAGTTTTTCACTTTACACTATAATTTTCATGACTTTCATCAGATGTACTAAGCCGATTCCTTTATGTAATGAACAGTACACTCTTAAAGATTAATCAGCAAAAAAGAGAATTTGGAAAGTCTTTTAATTTATCTTTTGGAACAGTTTTAAGTGGTCGAGGTAGGGAATTCTCTAAAATTCAGAAAAAAATTCATAACTCGGAAACTGCAAAAAATTGCATAACATATATGGGGGTGATTCAGATACTGCTAGGTGTGCTCTATCTCTGGGCTTCCGCTTGACACTACTTTTTGGGACACCCTGTATACTGCTACAAAGTAGGTATGCAAGGCAGAGTGGAGGGGAATAAGGGTATTGGCAGAAAGAAAAAATCCTGGCAAAACATAAGGGAATGGACCAATCTTAACATCGAAGAACTGTTTCATGTTGCAAGAGACAGAGACGCATTTAGAAACGTGGTCGCCAACCTTCAATGAGAAGTCGGCATTACAAGAAGAAGAAGTCTTTATCACAGTGTGCCATGGCACCCTGTTTGGCATCTACAGGGAGAGGATTCAATATATACAGCCTAAAGATGCAAAATAATTATTTTTATTCAACTTTACTGTTGCCTGTCTTATGTGATTAGTCACTTTCATGTCCTTGTCCAGCGACGTGACGTGCCGAGATACCTTATCGCACTTGGGATCTGAATATCACTATGAGTTTCATATAAAAAAAATTCCTATCGTCTTTTTAAATGAAGTATCTATACAAAATTTGATTTTAGGCCTGATAAGATTGACTGCTAATATAGATATATATTGATCACCGACTTTCATCTGCGCTCACAAGACGTCTCATATCTGTGTGTATAATACGAAGGTAAGTCAATGAAGTGATAAGCGATAATCATTCTGAGTATATTGATTAAAATTAATTTGTCTAAGTTAAGGGAGTGACTGATTCACTTAAGGGAGGGGCAAATGTGCCTTCTTAATTTAGAGGTGGTTTTATCATGCCTGCATCATAAGAAACACGAAACTGATTTCTGTCATTCTGTCTTTCTTCTGGTAACCTTTGACACCTCTGTATCCTTATTGTAATGAAATTTTTACAATGAGTTAGAACCATGGTATCCCGCAGTAAAATAATAGTAACAAATAAGATACCTCTCCTCTTTACTTGGAAAACAAATCGCGAAACCTGTTTACCAATGAACCACTGGTCTATGATGAAAATGACATCTACTGGAATATAACCCTTTACCACAGCATAGAAAACAACCAGCATAATAACTCTGAGGATTTCCTATATAAAAATGGTTCCCACGAAATTTGACCTTGGGAGGGTTTTTGAATGATTTTACGGCTATCAAGTTTCGGTAGAGATGCGAAAATAAAAATATCGATACCGGTACCGACTCGATATTTTCTAGCCAAATAGGCGCGTTTGGTTCGTACAGAGCATTTTGTGCAACTGATTACACCCCTCAATAATTATACCATTATTTTCGATACCGATACAAAAGTATCGATACCAGCTTGGAATGCCTCAAAAAGTATCGATGACAAAAATACTCGATACTAGTGCAGAAGTATCGAAGTATTGTGCTGGTTGTTTTCTATGCTGTGCCTTTACTATCGCTTTGACAACCTCAGTTGTCCCTAAATACAAAGTCTTTGATGAAATATAATTTTAATATGAACTGGTTATTTATTACGATTTTTCTTCACTCTCCTCCAAGATCGCTCGTTACGCAGTCCTCTGCATTTTGTATGGTAATATGTTACCATTAGCTTATCAACCACATCCAAGTTAGTGAACTGACAGATTTTTTTGAGGTTTCTTGAGAAGTCTTGGGAAGAATCAGTAGAAACGCATTTCCAATACACCTCTCCAGATGCTCGAACCTTCTCAGGAAAAATGTCCACAATGTCACATGAAATGTTCTTGATATTTTATACGCCAGGACGAGGTGCGTAAACTTAACGTTATTTTTAGCCGTCATGTATATAAATTTGACAGCTCTTATAACACAGTATACAGACACAACTATTATTCTTCTATAGATACATTTTACTGGTTACGAGGACTAATTCCTGATAAATCAGTTCTTTTAACCTATTTTTCGAGCTATTTTTGTACAAATTCTAGCATTGACTTGTAATTGTGTTCAAATGAACCTTCCTTACTGTTCTTGAATTTATCGAAGTTATTTATTCATTGAAAAATGTAATTCAATAAGAATCTACGTAAATTTATATCCTAAGGGTGGGGTAACATAATATACAGTGTGAGTTTTTAGTACCGGCTCGATCGATAACTCCACAACTGTGAAGATAGCGAAAAAAGTTGTATATAAGAGTTGTAGCCACGGATATGCTGCTTGCTCAGAAAATATTTTGACTTATACAGGGCGATCCATAACTATGTGGCGATGCAAACATATATTTTTTTTAAATGAGACACTCTATACATTATCCGATTTTTAGATTTCACTAATAATGTCTCTTCTCACAATATAAAGTATTATAAGATTATACAGGGTATTTCAAATGTTATGGCCATTTTTATATCCAAATCGCTGTCAAACGAACGTACTGTATATCAAGAAGTAATGACTCAAAAATTATTTTTTTGAACGAAAAGATTAAAAATATCCTCTAATTTTAAAATCGGCTATAAAAAAAGCCCGCGACACATATTATTCGTTCAGGCTCATGTAGAGCGAAATCTAGATTTTCTCTTTTTTTCCCAAATGTAACCCCCAATATTTTATTATAACAAAGAATTGCATTTAGTGTGCTCCTTCATCTTTGTGTAGCACTTGTTGTACCTACGTCCACCAGTTTCCGAGATATCTCAATTTTTTGGTAAATTTGAAATATAGCGTCCATTTGTGTACTGAAACTTACTTATTTTGAGAAAGCCCCATCAAATTTGCTTCTTGTTTAACGAACAACTAAATTATAAGGTAATGACAGTATTTGATGAAGTCAAAACCCTAAATCATCGAGATAATAAAGTCAAGTATGCTGAGGAAACAATTTTGTAGGCGTGATTCATAATTATCAATTAGATTTATCAGGTAGGCTTTGAAAAATTGATAGTTTTCATAACCTGCCCAATAATTCCGTAGTGTGTGAAAAACCAGCTTTAAAGTCTAATTTTTCTATTGAGGGTATTTAGGAGAATCTTTGAGAAATAGCCTACTTGCCTCTACAATATATCAACTATGTACAGCAATATCTAGAACGCAGGCACTCTAAAACTAATATGTTTGAAAGACTGAAGAATCGTTTTATTTGGACTGTGTCGTTTAATATTTCATAGCCTACCTGATAGATCTGCTTGATAATTATGCATGACGTCTAAAAAATTGCTTCCTCAGCACACTTGACCTATATTATCTCGTTAATTCAGTGTTTTGACTTGATCAATTACTAGTGCTAGTTTGTTAAGCAAAAATAAAATTTGATGGTATTCTCCCAAAATAAATAAATTTCAGTAAACATATAGAAGGTACATTTAAAATTTGTAGAAAAATCGAAATATCTCAGAAACCAATGAATGCAGCCATAACAAGTGCTAGACAGAGATGAAAGAGCATATTAGAAGCAGTTATTTGGCTACATTTAAAAAAGGAGAGAAAATCTAGATTTTGCATTCTACATCACCCTGTATACGGATATGCGTCGCAATATTTTTTATAGCCGATTTTGAAACTATAGGATATTCTTCATTCAAGTGTAAAAAATATGATTTTTGATTCATCATTTTTTGATATATGGTACGTTCATTTGACAGCGATTTGGATATAAAAATGGTCATAGCTTTTGAAATACACTGTATAATATAACAATACGCCATCTTGGAAGAACGAAAATCATTAGTAGAATCTAGAACAATGCATGTTTGCATCACCACGTAGTTATGGATCACCCTGTATAAATCTAAATATTTTCTGAGCAAGAAGCATATCGGTGGCTACAATTTTTATATGAAACTTTTTTAGCTATCTTCTAGAGTAGTGGAGTTATCGACCGAGCCGGTACTAAAAACTCATCCTGTATATACTGCCTAACACACATTTCGTTAAGCGGCTCGCATAGATTGCTTTTATAATCCATATTCTTATTACAGGTATTTCAAGATGAGAATCGTCGTCGTAACTTTCGCAACACTGGTTTCCTGTATTTTTGCCCAACCACAGTTACATCTCCTCTCAGATGAGTACATTGAGCACTTGAACAGCAAAAACCTGCCATGGAAAGCAGGAAGAAACTTTGACAAGGATACCCCACTTTCCCATATCAAAGGCTTGCTTGGTCTGAAGCACAAGGAAAAGCCTTTGAACTTAGAAACTGTATACCACGAAGACAATGGAGAAGACCTACCAAAAGAGTTTGATGCTCGCAAACAGTGGAGCAAGTGCGAAAGCATTCGTGAGATACGAGATCAGTCGGGATGCGGATCATGCTGGGTATGGTATATTCACAGTTCGATGCACCTTTCAATTAACTCTAGTCTGTTTGTTTGTTTCTTTATTAATTCTTCTGATCTCAAAAGAGACATATAACAAGTCAATTTGTACAGCAGAAGCAAGTTTTTAAAATACACTTACAGTTCAGTAAACAGATACAATACACATATGTACATACATCAATACGGACAACTAAAATAACAGATTAATACAAAATAAATTAGACCCAATACTCTTTCAACGAGTATAGTTCTTTATCGACCAGGAAGCACGACCAGGAAGCACCTTAATTTCTGTTTGAACATACTCAGCGTCTTCTGGTTTTTTATATCATCTGGCAGCTGATTCAAAATTTTCAAGCCCAGAGAGTGAGGAGCACTAGAGGTAATTTGAAGGCGATCATTTGGTATTCTGAAATTATTTCTCATTCTAGTATTATAGTTGTGGTGGTCTTATTTACAGTGAATTCGCCTGAGTTCAAAAATATGTACTTCCCAATTTCAAAAATGAAGATCCCTTTCAGAGTGAGAAGCTTTAGTTGCCTAAATTTTCCTCTACAGGAAGTTGTTGGAGGTAAACCTAACATACACCGTACTGTTCGCTTTTGAGCAATGAAAACAGTTTCTCAGTAGTCGAATTATAGACGTCAGATTTTTACCTAAATATAAGGTAATCATGGAGTCTGTCTTTGAACCAGGAGCGTTCAGATAAGACAAATTGTTAACGGACAGTTTAGCATTTTAGCCATGTCGCTCAAATTTTTCTGATAAATTGGGTTGTAATATGCCCTATAATAAGCGAATAGTGTTTCTCAAATAAATATGCTTTTCTTTCTTTTTTTTACTTTTGTTATGTATTCTCACTATTTTTCAGGTAGATGTAATAATAAACAGAAATACTGCATTTCCTCATAGAAAACACTTTTTTGTAGTGCGGCAGATTATTTTACTTATATTCAATAATGGTTCTAAATAAAACAAAGACAAGAGGTTCTCACAACGTTTTTAGTTATCTTTTATATTCAATCGTCTCCAGATGAACCGTCGAACAAGTTCCATTTGATGTTATTAGCTCTCATCTTGCTGATGTTCGTTTTGGTGGCTCATTCTGATACAAACAGCTAGCCGCACCAAGTGTACTTTGGCTCCCTGACAGTTGACGCTGACATGGAACATAACCTAAAACTAAAAGCGCCGCATTATTTTGGGATTTTCGCCGCTTTCGCGGTTTATGTATCGCTGATATTTTTTGTCTGACAGTCTGAGGTTTTTAATAATATTGGAATTGAACTAATGTCTATTATTCACTGTGAATTAATTAAAAAAATAGCTTTAAGATGTACTATATGCAATACATTATTTTCAAAGCATTGCAATTTAAGGCTGCATGTGAAACAATTTCACCCTAGTAAGTTAACAACAGAGACGTCTGTACAAAATAAAAAAAAACCTACATCAAAAGATTTAAAATACTTGCCAAACCAGACGCCGAAGAAGCAGAATAATATCGCGCTAAATCTTTTATATCCACCAGAATAAAACTAGTTGAACAAATTGTTTGTTATTTTTTATTTTGATCATTTATAATTTAAAAATTGATGCCTTTTCGAATATAAGTATATTAAACTAATTAATTTTACACGTATAAAGAAATAAAAGATTGATATATAGTGTGGTCAACATACTGGAAACTTTTTTATTATCGATAGACCATATCTCAGAAAATTCTATTCATGATAAAAGATAGTGCATAGAGAAAAACTAGCAGTGAGTTGATCAAATCTGCCATACCGTTGTGTATACAAGGTATGTAAAAATTCGAAAAATCTGATGAAACTAACATAAAAAATTAAATTTTTGAGATAAACAGATTGACATCCTAAGATTGTGAGCAGAAAAGCACTATAAAGTTTTTGCGAATCAGCTGTGGTAACCGCGAAAATTGAAAATGCAAAAAATCCGAAACAGATAGGGAAAAACCGGTCAAATTTTCTGAATTTTTACATACCCTGTATACACAATGGCAGATTTCATCAACTCACACCTAGTTTTTCACTATGCACCATCTTTTATCATGAATAAAATGTTCTGAGATATCGATAATAAAAAAGTTTCCCATATGTTGCGCACTAAAATGACCACAGTGTATAATACATAGGCACATAATAAACTAATACAATTTACATTACATTTTCATTTTCAAGTCTAAAATTATGAGGCGTGACAATTTTCAAGTTATAACATGATATTAGTACTCTGCGCATGCGGAAGTCAGCGAGCCAAAGTACATCTGGTACGGCTAGCCGCTTGTCATTCTGATTGTCGGCTTCGTTTTGTGGTTGAGGTGTCGGTTCTTGATGACGTGTCGTTCTTAGTGACTTGTTCTGATAGGTCGATGCGGCGTTTCTGTTCAGTGACGTCGGCTCTCACTGACGAGGTCCTTGTTTCTTCAATACGTATTTCCGCTTTAGAAAAACGGCTCAATCACAAGAACAGAACCATTTATGCACCTGAAGGTGTGAGAGAGAGTCTGCCCGCCCGATGTGGAACCAGCTCGAGTCCTCTGATCACGTGTCCCATGGACGCAAACGCGCCCATCCGACATGCCACGATGGCTCGACCTGCTAAAACCCATTTCCTCTGTCCTACCTCTAGCGATATTCTTTGCAGTGTGAGATGAGGTAATGATTATCTCATTTCGAAATATCGTCTCAACTTCATCTAATCTTTGCAGATAGTATTTTATTGATCACCCCATGTATGATGTTCCATGCCTCTACGCTGGACAATATCAGCAGGACCATAGTCTCTGGAGTTAACTTATCTTACAGTTTTTGACTTGCCTCCTGGTTGTATGGCCCACATATCTACTCGTATCCCATAGAAACAGGGCACGTTCGGCCATGTCTCGTCCTATCCTTCTCTTATACATTCAAAAAGGCCATTGCCCAGACAGTGTCTGCGTTAGGAATAGGACTTCTGTCGATGATTGCATTCCACCCATTCTTTTATCGACTGTATAAGTCGTTCTTTTGTCTACTGTACGACATCAGTGGTCTCGTTCCACATACTTTGCCACTTACTTGCTGTTAGTCTTTTAGCTGCAAGTCGAAATCGCGCATTTCCTGCTTGACCATGGTGGATCAGGGTCATCTCTTCAGTCAGCAAGTATAATGGTGGTGAGGTCGTTATTAGTTGTAAGGCTTTTGTAGAAACCAAGATTAAAGATTTCTAATTACAGATGAAAATAATTAATTCTAGAACGTTTCATGAGAATTCTGTGCTAATATTAGAGATATACTATGTTACAGAAATCTAATTTAACACTCGAGTTTCAAGAGTACGATTAGCGTGTCATAAATTTATCGAATCAGGTGCTCCCAATACAAATAATATGACTGATGTAAAAATGCCACTCAGAGATTTCAAAGTATACTTAAATAGTAGCATACTTAACTGAATGTCAGGTTTATACAATGGATGTCTGGGAATCTACACGTGTTTAGCGATAAGACTTATATGCTAAATACCTTCTCGTTGTTATTCATAAGGTTTTCGAACATGCATATCAGATTACGGCCTAGGGTCACATTTCAAACAAGCTTTTTCTGGGAGACGAAGCATATGTGTTACAGCAACTTTTTATCTTTTAATATCCCGAAAACCAAATTCATGACTTTCAAATGCTTACTTGACGTGATTTACTTAGACAACGAACAATTACATCAAACATACAGCATGAAGTTCTTAGGTCTAACTATTGATCAAAAATTAAATTTTATATCTCATATTGATAATTTAATTAATGAGTTAGCTAAAGTACCTTGCATACTAAGAACAGTTAGAGAAACTCTTGAAAGAAACACCACCAAAAATTGTTATTTTGCATTATTCTAAAGTAGGTTGAGTTACGGCATCCCATTTTGGGGTGTCTGTCTGTCTCACACCTACTTAAATAAATTGTTAGTCTTACAGAAGCGAGCAGTTAGATGCATCGCCAAAAGTAGACCTAGAATTTCAAGCAAACCACTATTTTCAGAATACAAGATTATGACCGTAATTGCACTATTTATTTTGGAAACGGCTACATTAATATCCAAAAATAAAACAAAATTTGAGACCATAAATATAGAATATAATATAAGACAAAAGAATGATTTTAAATTAATCATCCCCAAATCAGCACTACATTGGATTGAATATTTATAATAAGCTTCCTAGTTCTTTTAAAATTCAAAAAGATTTAAAAGTTTTTCGTAAAAAACTTAAAAATTTCTTATTTCAAAAACCTTATTACACACTAGATGAGATATGACGAGTTTTAGTGAATATTCCACATTTTGTTGTTACGGCATTGTCAATAAGAAATTTGTAATTTCTTAGACAATAAAGCATATCTATCTATCCATCTATCATATCGTGGGTCCAATTTTTCCAAACAATACGGTCCATGCACAACCTGAACCTGAAGTGTACCTCCTAATGCATGCTGCGTGATTGAATTATCAGTTCTTATTATTTTCTGATGAACTACCGATTCTTGGGCTGTTCGGCCGGCATTGATACGTCCGAGCGCGTTGGCGTCGCCACGCTTCGCTGCTTGATTTTCGCCAACACAAGTGGATAGCAGCCTCAGAAGCTGTCACCCGTTCAGTGAGTCCCAAGAAACTGACGCTTTGTCGGTATGGATAATATGGTTTATCTACTCAACTTTCTATTTCAGGGTTTTCAGGTTACACACTGCGAGGCTGGCTGCTATCTAATGGAAATTATTTAGCTGAGTTCCTCATTTTGATTTTGCAAATCGTCTCTTACAAACTTTTATCGTAATAATCTCAGGTATTTGATGGTGATCAATTTCTCGAACATCTTAGGCAAATGGGGTATTTTCCAACTTGCTAATATTGCCTGTGTAATGGCTGAAATGGATTGCTTGTATCTAATTTGTAACGATGGCAGTGTTTGCTCAATTTTTTCTGCCCATGTGAAGTAAAGATAGACTTAGAAGATCATCCCTTTGAAAAGAAATCATTGAAATCTCTTAAACCTGCCGCCTGAGAAATCAACCAATCAAAAGTGATTTTTATGCCGGATGTAGATACAACGTGACTGTTTTAATTTGAATTGAGCGTATATTCAAAGTTGTCACGTTGTTAATATTTTGCATAGTTTTTCTATGAAGAATGTAAACCTTATTTTATGTTTATTTGGTCTCCCTCTTTTTGTAGACTATAAATGTTATATTGCACAGCTATTCCATTTTTTGCATTGTTATGTGATTAGCAGTTTACTCTGAGAATACTTTATAGTTATTTTTCACAATTTTACTACTCGTCGTTCGGCAACACTAGTCTTTAACAGCCTGTCACTTGTGTTATGCGTACATAACCTCCCCTGGTATCACGACCACAGCATAGGAAACAACCAGCACAATAACTCAAGATGGCGGAAATTACACGCGCATCCCCACTTTTGGAGGGGCTTTTTGTAGGGATGGTAACGGTAGTTCGATACTTCTGCACTAATATCGAGTATTTTTGTCATCGATACTTTTTGAGGCATTCCAAGCTGGTATCGATACTTTTGTATCGGTATCGAAAATAATTATATAATTATTGAGGGGTGTAATCAGTTGCACAAAATACTCTGTACGAACCAAACGCGCCTATTTGGCTAGAAAATATCGAGTTGGTACCGGTATCGATATTTTCATTTTCGCATCTCTACCCAAACTTGATAGCCGTAAAATCATTTAAAAACCCTTCCAAGGTCAAATTTTGTGTTTTTATATAGGAAATCCTCAGAGACATTATGCTGGTTGTTTTCTATGGTGTGTCACGACTGTCACGGTATCTCATTAAACCAAGATAGATCATGAAATGATGTAAACAAACATCTGTCAATATCAATACGAAGCGGAGGTTATGTCTGCCGATGGAGAAAAGACGACAAGGTACAGTCACATTTTAAGGATAGCTTCACGAAAGACCTTTTACGTCACGCTTAGATTTATTACGTCACAGCTTCAGCGCGAAATTTTCTGTTCGAAATTTGCAGGTGCTTTTAAGCCACTTCGCGTTCACAGTAAAAGGTAAAAATGTTAGTTACATGGGTTTTGAGGACGTAACATCAATATTCCGTCATAAAATTTTGTTCGGAAAATACCCCATTATCTGCATAACAGGCTAGCTTTTTAGGAAACAAAGTGATGGGGCTGTTGTTTGTTGACATATATTTAAATATAGACATTTATTTGAATATGTTGGAAAATAGTGAAATACCAGCAATTCGCTAATCACTGAAACCATTGAAAACCAAATCCTCTGGTGTGGCTGCCATGATATCCCACAACATATTTCGTAACACATATACTTCATAAAAAAGAATTTCGAACAAATCCAGACAATTTTCGCCTACTTTCGTTAATCTTTCATGCAAGCAAGGTTCTACTATATATTTTACAGTCTCGTTTGGAGGGTTTTATCGGCTGGCAAATTTCTCACGCGCAGGCAGGTTTCGTAAAAGGACGCGGTACGCGTGAACAGATCTTAAACTTAAGACAGATTATTGAAAAAGCCAGAGAGCATTATTTTCCTGTTTTTATCTGCTTTGTGGACTATTCTAAGGCGTCTGATAACGCAAAGTGGCCCAAGCTGTGGGAAATCCTTATCTCCATGGGAGTCCCTTACCATTAGTATTTCTTATACAACAACTCTATGAGTCAAGCTCAGCTCGTTTAAGAGTTGATGGTAACCCGTCTCGTCTGGTCAAACGGCAACCAGAAAAGGAGTTCGTCATGGATTCGTATTATCTCCGATGTTATTTAACATTTACACTGAGCTTGTGATGAGACAGTTACCGGACAACGGGAATGACGGTATAACTATCGGCGGAAGCAAAATATCTAACTTAAGATTTGCTGACGATACAACCCTTATTGCTGCTTCTCAGGAAGAACTAGTAACTCTACTGAACGTTTTAGACCAACACAGTGCAGCATATGGTCTTGGTATTAACTACAACAAGACCAAGGTTATTATCGTAGATAGAGAGCATGACAATCATCGAGAAATAAAGTCAATAGGCCGTTGTGAGGTAGTTCAAAGTTTTGTGTACCTCGGTCCTTTGATCGACAATTAAGGTAGCTGTGAGCATCAGATCCGACGGCGCATTCAACAGGCACGGGTGGCCATGACAAAGCTTACTAAAATATGACGTGACCATAACATCACTAAAGCTACCAAAATGTCACTGGTTCAGTCTCTTGTGTTCTCCATATTTTTGTGTGACTCGGAAACTTGGACTGCTAAAAAGGCAGATCAGGCTCGCTTAGATGCTTTTGAAATGTGGACGTGGAGGAGAATGCTGGGAATTCTTTATACCGCCCATCGAACTGATATTTCCATATTGGATGAGCTCGGTAATCCAAAGAGACTATCCTCCATTGTGTCGATGAGAATGCTTACATTCTTCGGACATATTCACAGAAGCGATGATAAGGAGAAACTTGTAGTTCAGGGTCACGTCCCGAGTGGGCGGCGCCGTGGCCGTACCTCTACACGCTGGGTGGATACGACGAAACAGTTGCTGCATATGAGTATCAAGAGCGCCAATACTCCAGCTCCGACTTAATGCATTTTACGAGTTCACAACATGTCTGTTAAGACATTGTGACTATGATGATGATTTTTGCAACTATCGGTCAGGAATTTGAATATTGCCTACATCATTGTTTGGCGAATGGTGAAAAATATTTAAAACACCTATTTTAATAAAAATTGATATTTTTTGAGGTTTTGCTTAGCCAAATTAAGATACAGACGTCAAAATCAATTAAATCGATACCTTTGACCTTTGAAACAAGCTATTACCCGATACCCGATAGTAGTTTTTAGTTAATATTGCCCACCTTTACAAATCTTTTGACGTGTCTCGGCCTGTTCTCTTTCAATTAGTGGTTTAGATAAATCCACCATGCAAACGAGAAAAAAGTGCATCCACGCTGTTTGTTAAAATTCAAAGCGTTTTTATTTACAGGCCGTATCCTCTGCATCTGCTATGAGTGACAGAGTGTGCATCCACTCCGACCAAAAGAGCCAACTAAGAATCTCCGCTGCAGATATACTAGAATGCTGTAGGACTTGCGGTGAAGGCTGCAATGGAGGATATATAGATGAAGCCTTTTACTACTGGAATGATCTCGGCGTTGTTTCAGGAGGAGAATACAACACAACCGATGTAAGTATCTATATTGAAATCAAGTTATATTGTGAACAGTAGTTCTTTGTCTAAGTTCACTATGAGTAAAAACAATATGTCTTTGTTACGTAGTGAATGTTTCAATGGCTTGTAAAATCTGTAATCATACAAGCTACCAAACATGTTTTATAATATGAATGTTGTTAGCTCAAATGACCTCTGCATATACGTGGTAGCCGATACATTAGCATGTTACAGTATAGGTACACAGGCATGTAAATCAAATACCGTGTATACATACCAGAATGGCCGCAGTACTGTTATTGTATCAGGTAGACAACCACCATGATTTTACTTCCTACACCAACAGGTGAGGGGAATATTGTGGTAGCGAAACTTTTCGATTTCGAGATACCATGCTTTTTTGCCGTTTTATGATATTTATATAACTAACGAAAATCTACGCCACTCACGGAAATTCATCGGTCTGTCGGTCTGTCTGTCTGTCTGTCTGTTGGCGTTCTTCCAGCCTCGTAATCTCAGTAAACGCTGCATGGATTTTGATGAAATTTGGGTAGCGATATGCTGTGGGGTCGCAATAGGGAGTGCTACTATAATTTTGAAAATCGGTGCAATGACGGCGGAGTAATTAGCAAAAAACAAAAAATTCCAAATATGTCTCAAACTTCGTTTTTGGGCGGTTTAGGGGTTCCTGATCATTTTCTACTTTTTTTTGGGTGGGGGTGAAATTTGGGTTGGTTGGGGGTGGAGGGTTGCAAAACTGAAAAGTTTGTTACATTCATAATACTTACTCAAACTTTTTCAGGTCCATTCGAACACTGCTTTGCCTATTTACAGAAATCAAGCGACCTAGAATCTTCTGACGTATATACAGGGTGTCCCACGACGATTAAGACAAGCAGTATATCGGAAATGGGCAGTAGTGGAAAATCATAATTTTGGGGATGTAAATTAGAGCAAATGTTGTATCTTTTCCTGTTATTATGTTACCCAATGAGGTATTGGTTTTTGGTCACGTGACATCCGATTCAAAATGATTAATGGGACACCCTGCTTGTTAATGACTTTCTGTATTCCTCCCGATAAAACAATAACAACAAACTAGCATACTCGGGGTCTAAAGTGATTAATTCAAGAGCTAAGGGTACTTAAAGATTGTACCAGTACCATTGATTATAACATGTACCCCTATGCTAGTGCTCATTCCATGTGTTGAATTTCACCTCTCCAGCTGTAGCAGTTTTGAAAATATTCAAGCGTTCCGGTACCGTTTACTGAAAAAGCGATGTTGCAGTATCTCAGTAATTCATAGAAACACAATTTTGAAATTGTGAGATCTTACTAAATTCGACATGCGCAATTCATTGCAATAAAAATAAATAGAGGATTCTATATAAAATAAATTAAAATTGGGGATATTTGTTTAAAAATTTGGAAAAATAATTTATAACTTGGCAACGTCACAACCGATCCCAAAAATATTTCAGGCTTGAGTAGAGATCAATCATGGAAACCAGAAGAATTTAAGAAAAGGTTATAGTTCCATATAAAAAAATCATGTTGATCACTGTCCTACTTTTCCGCAACACTCTGTATATTTCAAAATATTTTTAGAACATGCGCCTTAAGTAACCAAATAACTCTTGTATTTAACATTTTCTTTTATCAGGTACACCTGGCGAGATATCGAAGAATTACACACTAACTGGACACTCTGTATATTTGCGGCGATACGGTACAAATAAATAAATAAGAAAAACTGAAAAAAATAGTTATCGATTATTACTTGGAAATTTTGGGGTCCTTCTCTCACTGGTATACCTCGCGCTCGGTATGAATAAGCTACCGGGGCAAGTACAAAATAATTAAAGCCACTTGACAAAAAAAGATAATTGATCTGAAGTTAGGATATCCCTTATTAGCCTGGGGTTTAACGTGTTGGTTCAAAATCATTTTTTTTTCTTTTTTCGGACGTGCAACATAATAATCTTTATGTATTCACATCATCGTCCTCATCATCTTGCGATTTGGATACAAAGCTAGGGTCGTTTATCGCATCCTATCCTCCACAGCCTGCGGTCTCTCCAGTCGCCATCAGACAGGCTCCTCTGCCTCAAGGCTTCCTCAACATCTTGTCTCCAATTTTTCTTTTGTCTTCCTCTCCTTTTCCTTTTACTGGGTGTCCATTGGAGAACTCTTTTGGGCCATCTGTTGTCGGCCATTCGATATACATGTCCATACCACCTCAATCTTTTCGCATCTATCGTATCAATGATGCTGGTGGCGATGTTAAGTCTATCCCTTATATCTACATTCCTTATTCTGTCCTGGATCCTCAGTCTGCAGCAACTCCTCCAGAACCCCATTTCCATCGCTAGGAGTTTTTTCTTCATAGCTTCCGTGGTTTCCCAAACTTCAGCTCCATAGGTGGCGATACTCTCCACTGTTGTCTTGTACAGTCTGACTTTAGTGTTGGACTTTATTTGCGTACTCCACAATAGACTACTTAGCTGCTTAGTCAAGTACTTTCCCTGCCCGATACGATTTCTTATTTCAGCTGCACTTGTGGCTTGCTTCGTAATTGTCACACCCAGGTACTTATACGAGCTTACATCTCTAATCAGCCCTTGTGCTATACGCAAATCTTCTCCAGAATCGCCAACAACGACACATTATGTTTTATTGGTATTAATTGTGAGGCCCCATTTCTTGTATTCTATGTATTCTAAAGTTTGTTAAACAGCATACTCTAAATTACTGTGCCAATGGAGAAGTTTACTAAATTTTTTTTATCGATTCAAAAGAAAATATAATAAAAATAAAAGAAAAGCGTGAAAGAAATATGAATATATCTCTAAAGACAAAAAAGTTATAATGTTTCAAAGTCGCGCTCCGCAGAAATATTTTTGGCACGACTGACCGAGTGGTGTGACGTCATGTCTCCGTAGCTTGTGCGGGCGGCCGCTGCCGCTAAGCCACACGACGCGACGCACGTATCAGACAACGCACACAGGCACAGCGTGGTGGTGGCGTGAGCTGAGCAACCAACGTCTCATTTGTTTTCTAGTTTAGTGCATATCAAATAATATTGCTATGATGAGTGACATTAAAAACGGATGTTATAAAAAATATTGCATTGTTCCAAAGTGTGTGAGCACAACGATTAAAACACCTAATAAAGTTTTTTCCCACGTACCTCTGCATGCAAAAGAAGTGGTGCAAAGTGATGAAACGGGATTTAATAGTACCAAAATGTATAAAATATGTTTGTGAGGATCATTTTGATGCGAGTATACTATTGTATTTATCTTCTATTGATAAGTATTAATTATCAACTATATATGGATAGCTTCACTGGTTGTTAAAGATTACTTTACCTAATAGTAAATTAGTTAGTCACATTTATAATGTAATATGTATGCTGAATTATGGTTATATATTTCTATATTTTCGGATTCGTAACTTATGTTTTTGTAGTTACAGCTTGAAAATTATACTGAAAATCTAATCAAATATAAACTAGTTGGTGGTACATTAAAGCTGAAAACTGAATAAGTTTGACTGTCAAAAAGTTGTTCATCCTAGAAGAAAACTCGGAGCATATGAAAAAAGGCGACGCGCAGAATGTTTAGAAAATTTATTGCAGAACGATGCTTCATCGACCTCAAGTTGGCAACCTTTCGAAGTAATTCAGTGTCATTCAATATACAAAGATGTACTAGAAAATCCACTATCTAAGGATTGCACAGTGAATGTATCAGATGTAATCCCGACAACAAAATTTAAACAAAGTGCAACCTGACATCAAAGTTAAACAAAAAGATCAAAAAGTGCAAACAATCATGAGAAGGAAAAAAACGAACGATACAGAATATAAGTGTCTGATGATCATCCCCCAATCACCCGAGAGTTCTCCTTCAAAGGAATCAGTATCTTCTAAGAGTTGCTACAGTTCAGTTAGTTATACTTTAATTACAACAGTCATCCCTCAGTATTGCAAAGAGACAATAACAAAAATATCAACAAATGCTGATTTTTATTTGCGTTTACCGGAAGACGTTTATCTTCTCACGAAACTATTTTCTTAAAGCGTTTCTAGATCAATAAGAGATTTTTTAATATCACTTTGTCCTTTTACAAGTCCTTCTTCCGTTATGGTCAAAAACTAAAAAAAAACTTACTTAAAAATCAAAAATAAATTACGTCTGATGCGTTGAGCTCTAACGCGTTTTGCACAAGTTGTACATACACTCTACAGCTTCCACGATACACAGATCTACGGCAGCGCGCGGCACAGGGTCTGGCTATGCGGATTGCGGAGACGTGACGTCACAGCCAAATTGAAGGCGGCAACTATTTCGCGCAAAATATGCTAACTTTAATTATTGATTTCTCTGCCATTTATTGACGGATTTCAAAAATTTTTTCACTGACTAATTACTTTTCGTCTATATTTTACGGATACGTAACTGCTTATTTCATTGTGAGTATCATGAGACTTCTCCATTATAGGGCTGCAAAGCATACCCGCTGCCACGTTGCGACCACCATATCGACGGATCTTTAACTCCATGCAAAGATCACTACCCAACCCCGCAATGCAAGAAACAATGCGACCACGGCTCTAATCTAAAATATAACGAAGACAAACATCACGGAAAGAAAACTTACCTAGTTCCAAATGACGAACGACAGATCCAGTTGGAACTTATCAAAAATGGACCAGTTGTTGCAGGTTTTCATGTGTATGAAGATTTTATCAGCTACAAGAGTGGTAAGTCCATTGCAATTCTACTCGGTATTTTGGATGAAGACCCTAAATTAATTTGCTGTCTAAGCCAAAAACATACTGCTACATGAGACCAAAGGTTACAGTAGTCGTTAGCTAGTGAAGTCCGCAAGGAAAACCGATATCAACTGGGTTATCATTAACCCACATTTCTGTTTGATATTCGACAAACATGATTTGTGAAAAATTGGGGATTATATTATGGTTTCGCTTTAAATACAGGGATCCCAAAAAATAGTGTCAAGCGGAAGTCCAGAGATAGAGCACGCCTAGAAGTATCTGAATTACCCCCATATATGTTATGCAATTTTTTGTAGTTTCCGAGTTATGAATTTTTTTCTGAAATTTAGAGAATTCTCTACCTCGACAACTTAAAACTGTTCCAAAAGGAAAATTAAATGACTTTTCCAAATTCTCTTTTTGCTAATTAATCTCCAAAAGTTTACTGTTTATGCATAAAATAATCGGCTTCGTAACTTTGATGAGTCATCAAAATTTTAATGTAATGTGAAAAATTTACGATCAGATAATTATAGCATAAATCTTCGACTCGCAATTAAAAATCTAAAGAGGTGACTTCATGATTTCTAAGTAGGTCTAAAAACTTCTTCATACGCTCGGCTATCATAGTCATTGAATAAAAGTAGTACTTAATGGGGCTGCTTTCGCTCCAATCGATCTTCAAAGACAAGAGGCGAAGATTTCTTGAAATTGGCGATGTGAGTTTCAATTCATCAATAACTTATGTGAACGCGCTAATAGCAGAATGGTTGTCAGTACCACAATAATAGACAGTAAAGACGTTCCATAAATTAAACATTTTGTTAAAAAACATCCTTCCATCCACCATCTTCAGTTGTCTGAGAACGATGTACGACCTTCGAACCGATCTGCTCCTGAGATGAAGCATGCATCCGCAATTTAGAGTTCAAACCCTGCTACAGCTGAATTTTCTTAGATTTTTCCCATTGAGTGTCACGTATTTTGATATGTGTGCAAAATAATTTTTTCGATAGTCGTAAAAGTATTCATTCCTTTAGGTGTCTACCAGAGAGACCATCAGAGCACGTATCTCGGTGACCATGCTGTCAGAGTGATCGGATATGGAGTAGAAAACGATAAGTATCCTTACTGGCTAGTAACTAACTCATGGAACGACCACTGGGGAGATAAAGGACTGTTCAAGATAATGCGAGGCAACAACGAATGTAATTTTGAGTACGGAATCGTAGCTGGACTGCCAAAATAGACTTCATAATAAATATTATCAAAACTTCATTTCGTTTTTTTACTACATTGCGTCTTTTTCAGAAACTTGGTGTCATCATCATAGTCACAATGTCTTAACAGACATGTTGTGAACTCGTAAAATGCATTACGTCGGAGCTAGAGTATTGCCGACACGAATCAAAGTAGAAACACTAGTTTTGATGGTTGTGCAGTTTTTACAAAAGAAGACGTATTTCAAAAATGCGTCATTGTTGAGCATGGTAATGTAAAATGTCTTAGAGTGTCTACTAGTAAGTGTAATACTGAAGCTGATATTTTGGCTTTGAATAGATCTCCTTCAACAGATAAAGGTGAGTTCATTGAGAGCTTAAGCAATATTCTACATCAAACAACATCTACTGATTCGAAAAAGCTAGGCATCTTTACTGGTGATATTAATCTTAACTTGTTAGACAAAAATTGTGCTGTAACTAATGACTATCTTACAGTTATGAATAGTTTTGGATATAATAACTTAATAAATTGTGTAACAAGAAGAACTGAAGATACAGCTAGTTGCATTGATCACTTTTTTATAAAGTGCAAAGACCAAAATTATAGTAAGATAACTCCTGTAATCCTAAGGCGAGATCTTACTGACCACTATCCCATTTCATTAAATTTGAAGCTTAAGAATGAATTGGCTGATACAACGCAAAAAAATAAGCTGTACTCAAAAATAGATTATGCTCTACTCTCCCAAATGATATCCGAGTCAAAATGGGACAGTGTGTTGGGTGAGACCAATGCAGAAACTGCTACAACAAATTTTATTCAATCTTTTACAAGCATGATAAAGAGTTGCACCAAAGTGTACCAAATTTGTAGCAAGAATGTTAGGCTAAAGCCATGGATCACTGAAGGTCTTATCCTATCCATACGGAAAAGAGATCAATTAAAAAAACTATGGTCTCAGAATCCTAATAATATCATAATGCAAAATAATTATAAGCGTTACCGTACTATTTTGTCTAATTTAATTAACAAAACAAAATATCAGTATTATAAGAATAAGTTGCAAAACAATACCGGTGATGTAAAAAAGACATGGGACATAATTAAGGAAGTTACGAACGACAAAACCAATAAAAAAGATATAAAAACTATTTTAGACACAAATAGTGAGACCATCAGTGATCCTGGCCAAATAGCCTCAGAATTCAACTCATATTTTTGTAGTATTGGACCTCAGTTAGCGAGTAATATCAATCCAACAGACAAAAACTTCAAAGAAAAAACAGAGACGTGCCCAGAATCGTGCTATTTTACTCCTATCACGGCAAATGAATTAATAAATCTTATAAGCTCTTTAAAGAACAATGTTAAGTGTGGGGAAGACCAGATCACAACTGAAGTCCTCAAGCAGCATCATAAAGACCTAATAGCTCCTCTGTTACATATAATTAATTGCATATTAAGCACTGGAGTTTTTCCATCAATCCTGAAAAAAACTATAATTGTACCAGTCTTCAAAAATGGAAATGAAAAATTAACTTCAAATTACAGACCGATTGCTTTAACAAGTACAGTGAGTAAACTGGTAGAAAAGTGCATTAAGTTTAAGCTCCAATCCTTCTTTGAAAAGCAAGACGTACTGTCAAAGAATCAATATGCATTTAAAAGAAACTCTAGTGCTGAAAATTGTCTGGCAAGGGTAACAGAGATGATCCTGGGTGGTCTGGATGTTGGTAATAGAGTTGTAGGTATCTTTTTAGACCTTAAAAAGGCCTTTGATACTGTGGCACATCACTTACTACTGCAGAGACTCCATAAAATAGGTATTAGAGGTATTGGGTATAAACTTATTGAGTCATACCTAAAAGATAGAACCCAGAGAGTCAAAATTGGAAATATCATAAGTGAGTCTCAGGCAGTGGTGTGTGGTGTCCCACAGGGAACAGTTCTAGGTCCCATATTATTTAATGTTTATATAAATGACGTTTTGTCAATATTAGATGAAGAGGGCGCTGTGTTCTGCTTTGCAGATGACACAGTAATAATTGTGCAGGGTGAATCATGGGAAATTGCAATAAAGAAATCCGAATCTGCCATCTCAAAAATAATGTGCCGGCTGGAACACAGTCTTCTCTCACTAAATGTTGAAAAAACAAAATTCCTTACTTTTGCTCACTCCTCGAGAACATTACCAACCGTTCGTAGCCTTAGGATTCATTACGTAAAATGTGATGGCTTAGAAACATGTGTATGTGGTGACAAAATAGAAAGGGTGGAATCAATTAAATATCTAGGCGTCTTGCTTGATCAAAAATTAAACTGGAAAGATCATATACATTATGTTACAAAAAAAGTAAGGAAACTTATACACAAATTTTTTGAACTTAGACACATATTGTCCTTAAAAATGTTGAAAATTGTATATGCCTCGCTAATTGAATCCATAATAACGTATGGTATAATAGCCTGGGGAGGCGCTGGTAAAACCTTCATATCGCCACTCCAAATTGCTCAAAAATATGTAATAAGAATAATGATGTTCAAAAATAGAAGATACCCAACGGAATTACTCTTCCAGGAAAGTAAATTGTTAACTGTTGAACAACTGTATATTAAAACTGTAATAAGATTTATGTTAACTAACACATATTATAGGAATAACTTGCCCCATAGTCATAACATCCGTAATGTTTCAAATCAAAACTTAACATTATCCTTTGTCAGACATTCAGCCTCTCAGAAGCATATTAGTTACACTGGTCCTAGGATATTTAACCTGTTGCCTATTTCTATTAAAACCAAGCCATTTAAAAAAGTTAAAAATCTAATAAATAGCTGGATCCTTGAAGGCAACTTTTCTTCGAAGTATACAGGGTTACTGGTAACTCGACCACTTTCCTGCAGGAAGTGATAGAGGGACTCAAATGCAGTAGATTTAACACCCCATATGTAATTCCGAAAACCGATAGTTTTCGAGATAATTAACATTTAATGTTTTTCAACCAAATGTCCAAATTTCCACACTACATCACAAATTTAGAAAAAACCCTGCTGTCGATTTTAGCAATTTCCAATTTAGTTTTTTACGGACACATACGCAAATTTAATTTAGTATTTAAATGTGTGAAGATACTAAACAGTTTCAAACTACATACAATTATTTAAAAAATAAAGAACAAAATGTTTACATTCACCGTGAAAGAAAATTGTCTAGCTCAAAAAAAGATACACAACTTCTTTATCTGACGGCCTATTTCAAGAACAAGAATGACAGTATAACCACAAGTAACTATTTAAAAAATTTATCAACATAATACAGAATCATCAACAACATGATATTCCAGCATGATGGTTGTCCAGCACATTACCGTATCACAGTTCGGCAGTTGTTGGACAACACATACCCGAACAAATAGATAGGGAGGGGTGAACCCATCCCATGGCCTGGGCGCAGCCCAGATCTGACAACTCTTGATTTTTACGTCTGGGATCACATGAAGGCATTGGTTTACGAGACTCCAGTTAATACTGCTGACGAACTAAGGCAAAAAATTATTAATGCGGCGGAGGAGATTAAACGAACTTTTTCAACAAGAGTTAGAAAAACCGAAGTGAGGAAGCGGATCCGTAGTTGTATCCGAATTCAAGGGCAACACATTGAGCAAGATCTCTAGAAACTTTGAGTGGATTTAATTTGTTTTACTTGGATAGTAATCATCGACCGCATTTGCAAACATGGTGGTAACTGAGTTATCAATAATGATTGTACTGTCATTCGTTCTTTTTGAATAGGTGTTTTTTATTCATTGCTGTTTATAATCTTTCTGAAAAGGTTATTAGGAAGGAAAGTTTTTTTAGCGATTCGTTCAACCGTTTGTATAATTTTTTTGAGCTAGATAATTTTCTTTCACGGTGAATACAAAAATTTGGTTGATTATTTTTATATTTGTATTTAGTTTGGAACTGTTTAGTATTTTGAAACATTTTAATACTAAGTTAGCTTTGTGTATGTGTTAGTTAAATACTAAAATAAAAATTATCAGAATCAACAACAGGTTTTTGTCTTAGTTTAGGATCTAGTGTAGAAATTTGGACATTTGGTTGAAAAACATTAAATGTTAATTATCTCGAAAACTGTCGGTTTTCGGAATTACGTATGGGGGGTTAAATCTATTACATTTGAGTTCCTCTATCACCTCTTGCAGGAAAGTGGTCGAGTTACCAGTAACCCTGTATAGTGTAAGTAGTGAATAAGCCTAACACAAACAATAATACCAAGCAACTGTATAGACATAAATGCAAAATTAAACAAGTAAATAACCAGCACACACAGATTTTTAAAATCCATCGTGTTGGTGAAAATAATATTTATATTCAAGAAGAGAATTTGATTTGATGAAAGCGCTTAATATTATATGACCGTATTGATTGTAATTAAAATTAAATTGTCGAATGTAGAGAACTATTAAGCACACTAATGTATGTTGCTAAGCTTGCTATTATTGTTCTGATTGATAAATAACTTGTGCAAATATTGTAACGCTTCATTAGAACTCGATGACATGTACATAAATGGAATTATTGTCGAAAATAAATAAATACATTCTAGGGTTTTATCATCCCTACAACTGTCAATATTATCAATAGCTTTGAGCTGGCCATCGTTCGTGATTTACTGTCTGTTCAGTGGCGCTCTTGATACACATATCCAGCAACTGTTTCGTCGTATCCACCCAGCGTGTAGGGGAACGGCCACGGCGCCGCCCACTCGGGGCGTGACCCTGAATTACAAGTTTCTCCATATTATCGCTTCTGTGAATATGACCGAAGAATGTAAGCATTCTCATCGACACAATGGAGGATAGTCTCTTTGGATTACCGAGTTCATCCAGTTTGTCCAGTTTGGAAACATCAGTTCGATGGGCGAAACTTGGTGTAGTATATCTGAAATTATTGAAATAAGCTTGGATTCCTATAAACTCTTAGACTATTTCTGTAAATCAAGTAACCAGGGCTGAGGTGTAGCTATCTTTGTTAAAACTTGTCATCTATGATAAAATCTTCCAAAACCTATGAGAAAGAATCTGTATATGAATTTGCGCTCATAGATATTCACTGGATTGACAAAAACATTTCAGTAGATTGTTTCTATAGAGCTCACAATTCTGAGCTGGCTATATTTATCAAAGAGCTAGCATCTCTTTCATATGATATTATAAGTAAGAGCACAAACGTCACATTTCTAGCAGGAGAGTTCAATTTAAATTTCAATGCTGACGCAAATGATATAGATGCACGTAATTGTCGCAACATGTTAAACTGTTATGGTTAGCTCATAGATCAGTATCCCGGATTCATACTTGTATGACAACCATAAACCAATGGTCATGGTCATCATCATAGTCGCAATGTCTTAACAGACATGTTGTGAACTCGTAAAATGCATTAAGTCGGAGCTAGAGTATTGCCCACACGAATATTATCAATACTTTTGAGAACTGTAGCCCGCCATCGTTCGCGATTTACTGTCAGTTCAGTGGCGCTCTTGACACTCATATCTAGCAACTGTTTCGTCGTATCCACCCAGCATGTAGGGGAACGGCCACGGCGCCGCCCACTCGGGGCGTGACCCTGAACTACAGGTTTCTCCATATTATCGCTTCTGTGAATATGTCCGAAGAATGTAAGCATTCTCATCGACACAATGGAGGATAGTCTCTGTGGATTACCGAGCTCATCCAGTATGGCAACATTAGTTCGATGGGCGGTATAAGGAATTCTCAGCATTCTCCTCCACGTCCACATTTCAAAAGCATCTATGCGAGCTCGATCTGCCTTTTTAACAGTCCAAGTTTCCGAGGCATACGAAAATGTGGAGAACACAAGAGACTGAACCAGTGACATTTTGGTAGCTTTATTGATGCTATGGTCACGCCATATTTTAGTAAGCTTTGTCATGGCCACACGTGCCTGTTGAATGCGCCGTCGAATCTCAGTCTCACAGCTACCTGAATTGTCGATCAAAGAACCGAGGTACACAGAACTTTGAACTACTTCGCAACGGCCTATTGACTTTATTTCTCGATGAAACCAATGGTAAATAGGTAATATATGTATTTGCTAATACTAAAAAAGCTGTATAAGATCTGAAACTGTAACTGTGGGTATGTGACATCACAATTCACAACTTGGAAGGTATGTATTCACATCTACTCCTGTGCATTCCAATATCCATGTATCCAAAAGGTTTTGTAGTTCTGAATCCAATTTTCAATATTTGAAATAGCTAATTGCTCAAGAAAGTTGGGATTGTTTACGTGACACGTCAGACTGCGATGACAAGTTTTGCTTATTTTATAAATTTCTCAGATATTATTGATTTTCAGTTCAATATTGCAATGCCAAGCGCCGAAAAACTAACAAAAATCCATGGTTGATATCGGATATCATACATGAACATAGTTTATTGGGAGATATTTATCAGTTGTGCAAGCATAATGATAATGACAATACCAGTTACTAAAAACAAAGGCGATAATATAAGGAACGCAAAAAGAAATTACTTTGGTATAAAGTTGCTTAACACCTCAAACATGTCGAAACCTTCTTGGAATATTATCAGTCAATAAATAATTAGTCAAAATTATAACCTCCCGGTAAAGCTGCTGAATATTGATGATTCCGTCATGCCAAATGAAAATTATGCAGATGCCTTTAGTAATCACCTCATCGAGAATCATTGGAGCCTACCATCTCTTCCAGAATACAGGGTTGGGATAAAGTATGGAGCCAAGCAAATAACTTTGGAGCGGAAAAAGTGATATTGCTGAAAATTTGCAGGCAAGTGTAGTGACGTCTAATGCATCCGAAGACATTATGTTAGCTATTAATGTACTTCCGGTATAATCGGAAGTACCGTCAACTTTTTTTGTTTAAATGGGACACCCTGTATATTTTTGCAGATTTTAATTCATCTTTTTTTTCCGAATACGTCCATAGTGGGTTTAGTATTTGTTTCTTAAAAAAATTGTCTCACAAGTTCGTCCGTGGCGGTCTGCGGTCTTCCCGTTTGAGGTAATTTTTTTGTATTTTAGTCACCGACAAACGTGTTATAGGACCCCTGTCAGGACGTAAATCATTAAAAGTTGACACACTTCTTTGTGAGTTCTCACGCGATCACCAAAACCGACTTTGAATGACCGGCATTTTAAACACCTGAAATGATAAAAAAGCTTTATCTTTTCCGTTTTTACAGAAACTAATGCTAAACTCCGTTCCAAAGTTATTTGCTTGGTTCCATACTTTATCCCAACCCTGTATACTAAAGGTAATGCTACTAAAAATTCCATTTTATCAAAGCCAGTGACTGATGGAGAAATTTTATCGTACTGAAAAGAAATATCTGCTAAACGTTCAAGTGGTGACGACGCGACACCATGTTTTCTGCTTTTCAAAGTGGGTAAGGATATAGTCAAGACTTTGAAGATCCTTATAGATATGTCCTTCACCGAAGGTATTTTCCCTCGCTGTTAAAGAAGTGCCTTGTTCACCCCATATTTATAAAAAAGGTAGTGAAGCACTCAAATCAAATTATCGAGGTGTAGAGTAGAGTACAGTAGGGTAGAGTAATTTATTGATCATATTGTACATAAATAAATACTTATAACAAGTCAAACAACTGGACAGTAGAACGATTAAAGAAAAATGGTACATAGGTACAAGTAAGATGAATATAAACAAACAATAGCTACATATATGTGAATAGAATGAGGACATAAGCATACACAAAGTATTAAAACTTAAAATTTAAAAATTCGACCGAGTCGTAAAAACAACGGTCGATGAGGCAGTTCTTAATGTGCTGTTTAAATTTTATATAGTTTAGCTGTCTGATTGTTCTAGGAAGTGTGTTGTAGAGCTTTAAGTTTAATGAATTGCGTGCAGGGGCTGCTAACCTAAATCGTGCAGATGCTCCTCTGGCTGGATATTTGTGTATATCTGAGCGGCAAGTATACGTATTGGAGTTTTCGTGAATATGCAGAAGCGTATTAAAAATTAAAAATACAGTGATCATCTCTGCTTTTTCAAGGATTTACGAGACAGCTCTAAGCAACAGACTTATTGGTTTTACTTTTACTACAGAAAAAAAATGAAATCAAGTTGATTGACTCAGTACCCACACATTACGGTGATACCTGTTTATTATTTTCCAATAGCATGAAGCTATAGCCTGAGATCCCCTTGCAACCAAATCATCGCCCCACCCCAAAAAAATTGTGTTATGCTGCTAGGTCTTTCCTTCACAGGTCAATGGCAGCCTATTATCTATACAACACATTTTTCAGTTTTACAGCCCACTACCCCTCAGCCACCCCAAATTTTACCAAACCCAAAAAAAGTAGAAAATGATCAGAAACACCTAAAATGGCTAAAAATGTAGTTTGAGGAAAATTAGAATTAGAAATTTTTTGTTTTTTGCTAATTACTCCGCCGCCCATGCACCGATTTTCAAAGTTGTAGCAGCATTACCTACTAGGACCCCACAGCATATTGTTGCCCAAATTTCATCACAATCGATGCAGCGGCGACTGAGATTACGAGGCTAGAAAAATTCGTACAGACAGACGGATTTTCGTTATGTAGACATCATAAAACGGCCAAGAAGAGTATTACCTCGAAATCGAAAATTTTCGCGATCACAATACTCTTCTCTCCTACGTACAAGAAAATACACTATCTATGAGTCGTTTAACGGTAATCGCTACAAACTAGTGAGCTTTGCTCACGCATATTTCAATTTTCTTTATCGCAGTAAATACAACCACTGGCTTCTAGCAGCAAACCGAAAGAAATAAGCGTGTCTCGTACATTCGGCTGGATTTATATCATTTCTGGCTTGCTTCGCTTTTGTGTGTCGCTAACAGGATTCTGGATCCAATGCTTTTCGGAGATTGGTTAATATCGTTACTCCATTCCAGCTGGCGCAGCGTGTCGTTTACTTTCGCTCTGGAATTTTAAATGCTCGACGTCTCCAAAGGAGAGCCAGGGAAATATTTCCGGCCGTATTGCTTTCGAGCCGCTAGAATTCTTTTTGCGCACACACGTAAAAAGACATATTCAATTCCAGAATTCTGATAACCTGTAAAGATATACCTGCGACAAGAACATCTGTTCTCACTATAAGAAAAATTACCTCATGATTAAATTGTGCTGTATTTTTGATCTCAATATTCATCCTGAAGCAATATGCTTTGACCAAGAAAATAGCTGTCTTTCCCTTTACTCTAAAATTCAGTACTGCCCGACCAATATTTCATAAAGTTTTACTTAAGAGTCTAGGGTATAGCGCGCGAAATTGAGAACCCAAGAAAAGACGTATTCCCGTGTTAGCGAGGAGGGGTGGTCTCCTGTTCCTTTTCTCCAGTGTGTGCGTCTAATATGAGTGGAGATAAGTCCAAAAATCCAAAGATAAGGTCAAAAGGTTCAAAGGTAAGGTCCAAACGTCACTATAAAAATAAATTTCGTATTTCCAAGCTCGTGACGTTACCTCTAAACATACGGTAATGGTTCAAAAACTAAACTAAAGAAGAAAGCTTGCACTTTGTCACCTAATTGGCCTTTTTTAGATGTCTCGTTTGGTTGTTAAATTACAGATATCTGAAAAATGTATGATTTTGCATTGCGAGTTTTTTTGCTTACTAAAAAACTTTCTTGAGAGAATCGCAAATAGTTGTCATTCACTAAGATCTTAACTAAAAAACAAGTGAGTTCTGTTGGAAATGGGAATCCGTTTTTTTACATATCAAATACATATGTATGACTGTGTATATCCAGGCCCCTTAGGATATATCTTTTAACTGAGTTCCTATGAGTTTGACAATAATACAGACAGCTTGGGAATTGCGGAGTATATCTTTGAGAATATGATAATCTTGGTTCACGCATATCAACAAATTGCTATAGGCCTTATAGCCCTTCGTATATGTATAATTCATACTTTTACTTTTGTCTGCGTCTTATGCTATTATACTCTCATAACAAAATTGTTGCGAAGTTGAAGCTGTGGGGACCTCATACACGGCCACGTATTAAGGAGTCTAGGGCTTCTCCCTACTCGAAACGTTATACCGGGTGTTCCAGAATTTCCTTGACACGTGATATTTTCGTAACGAAAAACCCTTTTCAAGGGTAGTGAATGACCTATCATTCCTTGCTTACGAACCATTTTTTTCTTACTTAAATCCCTGAAATCCACCCCTAGCTTGTTGTTTCAAATTTCAATCCACAATTTTGCCTGGAAAGATGAATTCTTTATTTGAATTTAATTACCGTACTGCCTTACTTTTTATGCCCCTACTGCAATTTATCGTTAATGTTTTTCGTTTAATCAATGAAATCGTAAGCATAAATTAATTAAAACACATGAATGGAAAATATTTTTTTATTATCATGAATCAACTAATAAAAAAAAATGTGACAACAAAACTAAGTGCAAAAACGTGAAAAAGTTTTATGGCTACATCGGGCCACGCCAACCCTGTGTGCAGAGTGTGCCCCGCACACGGGCGCCAAATTATACGATAAATTGCAGTAGGGGCATAAAAAGTAACGCACTACGATAATTAAATTCAAGTAAAGAATTCATTTTTCCAGGCAAAATTGTGGATTGAAATTTGAAAGAACAAGCTAGGGGCGGATTCCAGGGGTTTAAGTGAGAAAAAAATGGTTCATAAGCAAGGAATGATAGGTCATTCACTACCCTTGAAAAATCCACTTACTTTTCTTTTTTATCCGTTTTTGTTACAAAAATATCAGGGGTCAGACAAATTATCATTTCATTTGTCTTATGCTTATGATTTTACGGAAAAAATAAGTTTGCATATCAAATTAAAGGTACCACAAGATTTTAAATAAAATGGGGATATCATTTATGTAGGAAAACCTATGGGGTGCTATTTGAAAAAAAAAGTTGGGGGTGAGTTTTAGGGGTTGACGTAAAAAAAAATGTTTTGAATGCATGGTATGATAGACCCTATAGTACCTTCAAGAGTACCACTCAGTTCTTGCTTATACGGTTTTTCGTTACGAAAATATCACGTGTCAAGGAAATTCTGGGACACCCGGTATAGTGTCGCTAAAAATGTAACACAAGAAAATGCACCCCGTAGGAAACACCTACATTTTTTTACATCTTTTAGTGTGAACTATTCAGATATAGTGTCATTTACGGAAAAAAGATGAGAAAACCATTATCCTGAGTTTTGACTACCCCTGTATGGGGAAAGTGCCATACAGTATGAACAGGGAATGAAAATGGATAATTTTCGAGGATATGAAGTAAGTTCTTCTTACAAACTGCTGATTTTGAGATATTTGGTTGTAGATGACGCCCATTTTTCTACACAAATCCCCCCATAAATTCCCAACCATCCGGTATAAACCTTTATATCCCCATATTTTTGAGAAGCACTCTTAAAAGTGAATTTGATGAAGTAAAAATATAAAGGGTGTTCCATTTGAAAGAAACAAGGAAAAATATGATCCCGAGTTTTGGCTAACCCTGTATGAAAAGATTGCCGTACTGTAAAATTAATTATGAACAGAGAATCAAAGTACGTCATTTTCAATTTCACAGACACATGAAATGCGCACTCTCTTTCATTCAATGGCCGAGCTACACGCAGCTGCTGTGCTGCGTCCTTTGTTAATACACGGGATAGTTCGCTCGGACCTCTCTGGCGCACGTATTCCCTGACAGAAATATTTTGATCTTTAAAATTCGACAACCGGAATTCCAGGCTGATTTTTTGCAGACAACCCTATATCGACGTGTTTGCAACAAAATTATCTTTATTTTGATATAAGTTTCATGCATTAACCACACCGGTGCAAATTACTATTATTGATTTACCTGCTTATACCTGCCTACCCTATAGTTGAGACGAGAAAAACGTAGCCAACCTAACGTTTGCGTATTCTATGGTCTTCGTACTTTCGATTGGTATGTGGTTTGTCTATTAACCAAACCAGTGAAATGTCTAAAAAAAAATTAGTTTTTCAATTTTTAATTAATCATATCCTGGACTGAAATTTTTCAGCCAATCCACTCGCGGTATGTTTTTTAACATATTAAATTTAATATAAAATGCTTTTCATCCATTAACCAGTTCGGTGAATGTCGTTTTATATTCGCATCTTCGGAACTACTATTACAAGGTATTGTATTTGTTGGCAAATCAGCAAGCAACACGAAGTCTGATTCTGTCAACTACATTATCACAACAGGTCACCGTGCAAAAGGTGAAGGCATATTTCTACAAGACGAACGATTCGCTGGCTATGAATTCCTTTTTCATTTTCCGTTTCCTTTCAGTCCCGCTTTTTCCCCGAACCGCCTAACAAAAGGTTCATCATTTTTTGCTCCATATATGCCCGAGGATGTAGGTCCCCTGGAAACTTTTTACCTTGAATCCGCCAGGCGAAAATACACAATTTGGAATATTACCCATTATGGCGGAGGCGATCCGCCCGGTCATGATAAGAATATCTGGGATAGTGACAGGCGGCTCACAGTATTTATTACGAAGCTGCTTCACATACCGTTAGAGCCCGTCCAGATAAAGCGATTTACGCGCGAGTGGACTCGCGCGTAGTCAATTTTTATTGCGTCCAGATGTCGCGTTTCACTTGCGTTTCTACGCTGGGAGAGATTTCCTTCCAGTTAAGAACATGGAGTTGGATACAGCAGTTGTGTTGTGGCGTGCATACCAGCGATGGAATCTTCGTAAAAAAAGAGAAAGGCGACGATTCAACATGCATCCAATTCTACATGACAGAATGACGCACAGTATGTTTATAACATTATACCCAAAGCTGAGAGAACACAGTGAAAGGTGTTTCAACTATATCTTTCCGGTTCCTACGTTTTATGGGTATATTTGAATAATCGGATGATTCCGTATCCCATATGGCTACTCTTTTTTCGACTGCGTCAATGAAAAGACCTGTATCGAAGTTATCACGCTTCATTTTTAAAAACAAATACGTCCACACGCCACGGACTTGCGCGTTGTACTGGACGCAACAATGTCGCCCAAGTATCTCGACTCGCGCGGCGCTCGCGCGTACAACGGGCGAGTCGAGAGTCCCGCGCGTTACAAGCGTTTTACGCGCGAGTGAAACAACGCGCGAGAGCATCTGGACGGGATGTATGTAATTCTAGTATCTCGGAAACGCGCGAATGACTACGCGCGAGTCCACTCGCGCGTAAATCGCCTTATCTGGACGGGCTCTTAGGCTTAGTTCAGATGACGCGCGTTGGACGCGCGTCAAAGTGGCGGTCGTTTTGAAAATACACATAATTAATTCAAGCTGTTCACATGGACGCGCGCACGACAAACTGTACGCGCGTACGACGCTACTAGACGCAGAGAATCTCAGTACGCGCGTCGGTCAGCGGCGACGCGCGTGTTGAAATACTAGAAGCTCCCATTGCCTGTTCAGATGACATGCGTCTTTTCTAGCGTTCAGTCGATACACCTGGTGTCTCTCTGCAAAAATTTATTTCTCACGTATGCTATTGAAATGGAAACAGAAGAATTCAACACAGATGCTTTCATTGATGAAATTGAGAAGAAGCCTACGATTTGGGGCACGCATCCCAAATTATATTCAAACAAGATGGCATACAAGAGCGCCTGGGAGGAACTGGTCCTAATGTTTTGCAAATCCGATGATAAAAATTTAGGTTCGTGATTTCGCAGGCTGGGATACAGTGTAAAGTATAAACTTGTAGAAAGTCTATTCCTTAAAATTGAGTGAACCCAGTGTGTCCTTTTCCTCCTACGTCATTTCCTTCTTCTATATCCTAACCAAACACAAACAGCTTCTCCTACATTCATTCTCGTGAATAGCAACAAATAAACTGACACTCGATTGCCTAGTCTCACTCTGTATAAAAGTTGCACGAAGTCCTACGCGCGTCATCTGAACACAGACGCAACAAACGTGCGCCACGTCGACGCGCGTTGTACGCGCGTCATCTGAACTAAGTCTTACATAGTGGCTTCCTGCTTGATTCTACAGTTTGGCACTTTTTTGTGCACTATACTCGTAGCAATTAGTTGCGAGATTTTACTTCTATTTTAACGTATGTCAGTATGTCTCTTTGTCTATTTGTCTATATTTCTGTCTGTCCGTCGGTCTGGTCACCTGCTTGTACATTGCCGTTTTTCCACTTATCTGCCTCTGTCTCTCCCTTGGTTTGTCTATCTACCTGTATCTGCTGTATCTTGCCGTTTTTATAACAACGTAATCTCAGCAAGTGGTTCGCGAATTATGATTAGATTTTGGGGAGCAATATGCTGTGGGTCGAAGTAGGTAAATCTTTTTGGAAATCCATACATTGCGCAGTAACTAGTGAAAAATCGATTTTCTTAGAATCCTCCCAGAGTTAGTTGTGACCTGTTTCAGAGGTTCATGATCATTTTCAATTTTTTTCCTTAGGGGGTAAAATTGAGACGATGGTGAGCATAGGAAACTTTAAAGATTGTTTTTGAGCTTTGAGTTACTCGAGCCGCATAACGCCATCTTTGCGAAATATTTGCTAACCAACCTTTACTGAAAGCGTTTTCGTTAAACGAGACTAACACTCAAAACAGTGGCCGAACTTGTAATAAAAATACTCTAATTATCTAGGATACAAGGTTTCGTCCTCATAGAAGATCAAGTAAAGAATGTAGACTATTTGCGGGTGAACCTCAGGATCCAGGCATCGGAGATTTTCCATTTTCGTTGAACGAGACTGAAACTCAAAACAGCGGCCGGATTTCTAATTAGAATACTCTAGTTATCTAGGATACGAAGTTTCGTCCTCATCAAAGGTCGAATAAAGATTGTAGATTTTTTGCGGGTGCACCTCAGGATCCGGGCATCAGAGATTTTCCATTTTCGTTGAACGAGACTGAAACTCAAAACAGCGGCCGGATTTCTAATTAGGATACTCTAGTTATCTAGGATACGAAGTTTCGTCCTCATCGAAGGTCGAATAAAGGTTTTAGATTTTTTGCGGGTGAACCTCAGGATGCGGGAAACGGAGATTTTCCATTTTCGGTAAACGACACTAAAACTCAAAACATCGGCCCTATTTGTAATAAGGATAGTTATCTAGGATATGATGCTTCGTCCTCATAGAACATCAAATAAAGAATTTAGATTTTTTGCGGGTGAACCTCGCAGGATCCGGGCATCGGAGATTTTCCATTTTCGTTGAACGACACTAAAACTCAAAACATCGGCCAGATTTGTAATTAGGATACTCCAATTATCTAGGGTATGATGTTTTGTCCTCATAGTAGATCAAATGAAGAATATAGATTTTTTGCTGGTGAACCTCAGGATCCGGGCATCGGAGATTTTCCATTACGTTGAACGAGACTGAAACTCAAAACAGCGACCGTATTTCTAGTTAGGATACTCTAGTTATCGAGGGCACGAAGTTTCGTCCTCTTCGAAGGTCGAATAAAGATTTTAGATTTTTTGCCAGTGAACCTCGGGATGTGGGTATCGGAGATTTTTCATTCTCGTTGAACGAGACTGAAACTCAAAACAGCAGCCGGATTTCTAATTAGGATACTCTAGTTATCTAGGATACGAAGTTTTGTCCTCATCGAAGGTCGAATAAAGATTTTAGAATTTTTGCGGGTGAACCTCAGGATCCGGGCATCGGAGATTTTCCATTTTCGTTGAACGAGACTGAAACTCAAAACAGCGGCCGGATTTATAATTGGAATACTCTAGTTATCTAGGATGTGAAGTTTCGTCCTCATCGAAGGTCGAATAAAGATTTTAGATTTTTTGCGGGTGAACCTCAGGATGAGGGTATCGGAGATTTTCCATTCTCGTTGAACGAGACTGAAACTCAAAACGGCGGCTGGATTTCTAATTAGGATACTCTAGTTATCTAGGATACGAAGTTTCGTCCTCATCGGAGGTCGAATAAAGATTTTTTGCCGGTGAACCTCGGGATGTGGGTATCGGAGATTTTCCATTCTCGTTGAACGAGACTGAAACTCAAAACAGCAGCCGGATTTCTAATTAGGATACTCTATTTATCTAGGATACGAAGTTTTGTCCTCATCGAAGGTCGAATAAAGATTTTAGAATATTTGCGGGTGGACCTCAGTATCCGGGCATCGGAGATTTTCCATTTTCGTTGAACGAGACTGAAACTCAAAACAGCGGCCGGATTTCTAATTAGAATACTCTAGTTATCTGGGATACGAAGTTTCGTCCTCATCGAAGGTCGAATAAAGGTTTTAGATTTTTTGCGGGTGAACCTCAGGATGTGGGTATCGGAGATTTTCCATTTTCGTTGAACGACACTAAAACTCACAACATCGACCAGATTTGTAATTAGGATACTCTAGTTATTCAGGGTACGAAGTTTCGTCCTCATCGAAGGTTGAATAAAGATTTTAGATTTTTTGCGGGTGAACATCAGGATGTGGGTATCGGAGATTTTCCATTTTCGTTGAACGAGACTGAAACCCAAAACAGCGGCTGGATTTCTAATTAGGATACTCTAGTTATCTAGGATACGAAGTTTCGTCCTCATCGAAGGTCGAATAAAGATTTTAGATTTTTTGCGGCTGAACCTCGGGATGCGGGTATCGGAGATTTTCCATTTTCGTTGAACGACACTAAAACTCACAACATCGACCGGATTTGTAATAAGGATACTCTAGTTATTCAGGGTACGAAGTTTCGTCCTCATCGAAGGTTGAATAAAGATTTTAGATTTTTTGCGGGTGAACATCAGGATGTGGGTATCGGAGATTTTCCATTTTCGTTGAACGAGACTGAAACTCAAAGCAGCGGCCGGATTTCTAATTAGGATACTCTAGTTATCCAGGGTACGAAGTCTCGTCCTCATCGAAGGTCGAATAAAGATTTTAGATTTTTTGCGGGTGAACCTCGGGATGCGGGTATCGGAGATTTTCCATTTTCGTTGAACGACACTAAAACTCACAACATCGGCCGGATTTGTAATTAGGATACTGTAATTATCCAGGGTACGAAGTTTCGTCCTCATCGAAGGTCGAATAAAGATTTTAGATTTTTTGCGGGTGAACCTCAGGATGTGGGTATCGGAGATTTTCCATTCTCGTTGAACGAGACTGAAACTCAAAACAGCGGCTGGATTTCTAATTAGGATACTCTAGTTATCTAGGATACGAAGTTTCGTCCTCATCGAAGGTCGAATAAAGATTTTAGATTTTTTGCGGGTGAACCTCAGGATGTGGGTATCGGAGATTTTCCATTCTCGTTGAACGAGACTGAAACTCAAAACAGCGGCTGGATTTCTAATTAGGATACTCTAGTTATCTAGGATACGAAGTTTCGTCCTCATCGAAGGTCGAGTAAAGATTTTAGATTTTTTGCGGGTGAACCTCGGGATGCGGGTATCGGAGATTTTCCATTTTCGTTGAACGACACTAAAACTCACAACATCGACCGGATTTGTAATTAGGATACTCTAGTTATCCAGGGTACGAAGTTTCGTCCTCATCGAAGGTCGAATAAAGGTTTTAGATTTTTTGTGGGTGAACCTCGGGATGCGGGTATCGGAGATTTTCCATTTTCGTTGAACGACACTAAAACTCACAACATCGACCGGATTTGTAATTAGGATACTCTAGTTATCTAAGGTACGAAGTTTCGTCCTCATCGAAGGTCGAATAAAGATTTTAGATTTTTTGCGGGTGAACATCAGGATGTGGGTATCGGAGATTTTCCATTTTCGTTGAACGACACTAAAACTCACAGCATCGGCCGGATTTGTAATTAGGATACACTAGTTATCTAAGGTACGAAGTTTCGTCCTCATCGAAGGTCGAATAAAGATTTTAGATTTTTTGCGGGTGAACCTCAGGATGTGGGTATCGGAGATTTTCCATTCTCGTTGAACGAGACTGAAACTCAAACAGCGGCTGGATTTCTAATTAGGATACCCTAGTTATCTAGGATACGAAGTTTCGTCCTCGTCGAAGGTCGAATAAATTTGAGTTTTTGAGTATCTATTAGCAAGATCGCAAAAAAAGTAATACTGACAAATCAGGTTTTAGTTTTCTTTCTTAGTTTTCTTTAAGGTTAATTATGTTTTATGATTTGAACAGATTTTCCAGTAATTCTTCATTTTCAAAAAGTTGTTTATTTACAGTTAATGACGTTTAATGATGGCGTTCAGCAGCATATGCTGAAGGGGTTTGTTTTCTACCTCTATGTTTCAGGGACGTATCCAGATCTCAGTCTTGGTGGGGTACCGGGGCATCAAGTTGTGTGTGCTTTCACCATTTTTTGTAATATCTTCGTGAAGGACGTTGATGCAAGAGAAAAGGAAAATGCTAATAGTGTTAAAATAGAAAAGAAGATATAAATAGCAAGTGAAACAGTGGAGTATCAGATATTTTAGGGAGATGAAATAAAAAATCGATTGATGCATTAATCAATTTTAATTTTACGGAATACAAATAATATGTAATACGTATCATCCGTGAACATTTTATTGGCACAGCATACAAAGTTAAACGATCATGAACGCTCAACAGTCAGGTACCTTAGTGGCCAGTTTTTAATTAGTGTTTTAACTTTTCTAATCGGTGCAATTTTCAAAACAGGTAATTAATGAGTTAGGTAAATTTTTGTGACAAGCTACCACGTTGTAAAGGACATTCAACTGATTATGTAATAATGGGAATATAATATTAGATATGCATCACTGTAATAATGCAAAACAAACCCTTTTATAATTTAGCTACTGCAAAAAAGATTTTCTTTTATTTTTTATTTAACGTCGCTTTATAACAGCAAGGTTTTTAGCGACGACATTATACAGATTTTAAATGAATGTACAAGAACATTATAAGGAAGACAACAAAAATAAACAAAGGTACACTATATAAACTGAGTAGCGTTGATGGCTTTAATGAATTTAAGAGTTCTTAGACAATCGGCCGTTGATTCTAGGTTACTGGTCACGGATTCTGGGATGCTGAACTGCTCTCTTGCTGGCGTGAGGTGTGTACACTCCACTAGAATGTGTAGCACTGATAAATTTTGTCCACAGCGTGGACATTTTTTTGGTTCTTCTTTTGTGATGATATGAATATGTGAAGCATTTATATGCCCAGTTCTCAGCCTGGTGATTGTACATTGGTCTCTTCTATTTGAAGGGATGAATGGTCTTGGCGAGTGGATGTTTTGCCTTATTGAATGGAGATGAGATCTAGAGGATTTCCATTTGTCGTTCCAGTAATTTTTTATGACCTCAGTGTAGTATTTTTTAACTTCTTGGAGAGTGACTGGAATGTTGCTATTGAGGGTCGATGTTGTTGTGGCCTTTTTGGCTAGTGAGTCTGCCTTTTCATTACCGACTATTCCTTGATGAGCTGGAATCCAGATAAGTCCTATGTTTGTACCTCGATCTTGGAGTTCCTCGATTAACACTTGAATTGTTTGAACTAATGGGTTTTTCGTGAGGAAGTTTTCCAGCGCTGTCAGACTAGAATATGAGTCAGAGCATATGACTACTTTGGGGTTGGCCGAAGTACGTTTAATTAGTTCTAAGGTCTGATATATTGCGTAGAGTTCACAGCTAAATATTGAGTACTGACTAGGAAGTCTGATAGACTCACAGTCTTTGATCTTATTTTCAGTGCGACAATTGCTTAAATAAATAAGTCAAATAAATTAAGTCAAAGTTGAATCGAGTTTTTATTTTCGAAAATCTTGGGAGGAGTAATTACCCCTGTTACCCCCCCTTTTATACGCCTGTGCTATGTCTAGTTGTTACTCTGATGTGGAAACAGTAATATCACAAAATTTTAGAAGAAAATATTTACCTCGTGAGATACACCTTGCAGAAGAACAATATAATATAACGACTCTCTGCTGACAATAAAACTACGAGGCTCATAATGTGCACTATGTAGGACGGAGATAAGAGTTCTTATCTTTTCGGCATAATTTTTGAATGTCGTGTGAGAGCTGTCTATATGCATTTTGCTCTGTATATGAATCCAGACCTGAAATCTTAAGGCTTCTACTAATCCATTGTTGTTTTGGTTGAGTGCTACTCTTTGGTTGGCTTATCTGGGCTGCATGTAAAAGCACATTTTTGAATGATAGCCACATGTCATTTGAACTTGACATACCTGTTACAGAGGCATCCCGAAAAAGCTCTGAGCATTTTGATCGAAACGAAGCAAGGTCAGCGATCTCCATCCGTACTGTCCGCTTAGAACGTGGACATATACCTTCAGTTTTAACTGAAGTTTGCACAGAAGTAATTGATGGTCAGAGCCACAGTCCGAACCTGGTAGAGTTTTAGAAAGGCTAATAGATGACTTCCACCGTGTACGAACTAAAATGTAGTCAATTTGATTACGAAATCATCCGTCGGGAGAGGTCCAGGTATACAGGCGCCGTGGATTTTGTGAAAACACAGTGTCGGCAATTGAGAAATTATGATCAATGCAGAATTGAAGCAGACGTTGACCTCTTTCATTTCTGACAGCAAGGCCGACTTTAACAATATGTGCCCTAAGATGTTCGTCATCTATGGTTTGACCTTTGAGTTAAAATCGCCCAAGATAAGGACCATTTCCCGATTCGAAAGAGACTCAAGCGCAGACTCAAGATCGTTATAAAAAGATTCGATCGTTTCCTCATCCGAATTTGACGTACTATAGGTGCATAGATTTGCACAATGCTGATCGGTGTAGGGTTCACCTATACACTTGTAACAAAGCATGGTCCTTGCGTGTGCTTTCGCCACCTAAAAGCCAACACCGTTAACACTTCCATCGGATTTACCTAAAAAGCAAATAGAATTCCCTTTGCTAGAAGCAAAATGGCCTGTATCTCTATAATGAGTCTCAGATAATCCAGCAATTGCTATTTTATTTGCTGTAAGCTCTTGTTCGACGATGCTGAGTTTTCCTATAAAATGTCATCAGTAGTTGATTTCGCACATGAAGCCTGACGGTCGCACTTCTTGTGCCCGGTCACCAATTTCACACTGACCTCCTTGGACGAGGAACAGCTCCGACTACCAGTCGGACCGCGAGGCATCACATCCGAGGCCTCGCTGATTCTCACGTCACTCATTTTACCAGTTTCTCTTGGGATATCTTAGAGATCTTTAATGCAGTAGTTTCCCATTTGCTTTCTGCATCCTCATGCCGTTGACCAGATGTATATACTGGTACATCCGCCTTTAGGGACAATGTCTCACCCAAAAGACAAGAAGGTGTCCTGACTCTTGTCAACTCGTCCACCCAAAGCTGTTCATGCTCGCTATGTGGAAACAGGGCACACGTAATTTCACAAAATTTTAGGAGAAAATATTTCCGTTGTATACCTCGTGCGATACACCTTGCAGAACAACAATATAATATAACGACTCTCCGCTGACAATAAAACTACGAGGCTCATAATGTACACTATGTAGGATGCAACCGGATCTCGGTGTTGGTGTAACAGCGGTGGTCACGCGAACTGCACACCAGCGTCGTCATAAAAATGACGGATGGCCACCATTTCTCACTAGAATTGCACTGATGGGATGACTTCACTTAAAAATCCGCGGCGATCACGAAATACAAGGAGAATTTCCAACACTGGATTTCCTTGCAGCCACAGAGTTAACATCTATAGAGGGAGTGTAAGCAACAAAATGCACAGGTCGCTGATCAGCCAACATGTAACGGAAATTTTGACAGCCTGAGGGCAGTCCCAGTGGCGCGCGACTTTATATTAAAATTGGATGTTCATTAATAGATTCAATTATTACTGTGATGTTACAAACTGATACCAATAAGTTGTATTAGTATTTAGCTATACTTAGAGAGTTACTCTTATTATAATTTTATTGTAACAGTTGATAATTTATTATTACCATGAAGTGTTTTTCAAAACATATCTAACAGTGTTCTGAAAGGTAGCCTGTTGGAATGGCTGCATCGTGTTTTTACTTCAGCAATAAAATATAATAATTGCATTAGGTAATATCCAGTTCTATAAAATTCTCATAGATAGATTTTCTGTAAGTTAATGTGGCATACATTTTTGCATTTCGCGTCTTCAAGTAGTTTAAAAAATGGAATTTGGAAAATTCATGTTGATTGACATGGATGTAATGCGTGCACAAAACATACGTTGAACAACCATTACTATTCCTCAAACTGGAGTGAAGTTAGTTTTGTTCCCGGTTATCCCCATACATTACGCTACTGAAAACTAACACAAAACCTATAGGTACTCACCTATGATAAGAAGTGTTGACCGATTCGTCGCTATTACAGCAAACTATGCATTTTTCATGTTGTCACATCATTTTTTTTTTGTTTGGCACTAGGATCTAGTCCCATTAGCCAGCATCATATTATGTAATGGCTTTGAAATTGTAGTTTAACTGATTATGAATAATAAAATAATAACAAAAAAAAATTATAATAATAAGGCGAGAGTGAACGCCTACCGTGGGTACACCATCTGTGGAACAAATATATGTAAGGCTTTAACTGACTATTTAGTGCAAACATAATACTTTGGTATTTAGTGTAGAGATTAAGTGAGAGGGTATATTACTGATGTTCTGAAAAGTTCAGATGAGAGGCTTATAGTTTTCATGAACCATGGGAAGAAGACTCAAAGACCAAGCACTCAGTTACAAAAGAGAGGGATGAAACTAAAAACAATATCAACACTTATTTCAACAAATCTAGGAAGGAAGGGGAAGTGGGTTAGACAGGGGCACACATTCTTCTCGCCTAGGGGCCCGGCAAGGCATTTCAAACTTTCACACACATCAATTAGGCCTTCGGTTAGAAAGGACGGGGAAGGTTTTAATACACATAAAAGGGATAAAACAGAGGAGCGCTAGCAAAACAAAAAAGTAGGAAAAAAACACTAAATTGTGATACCAGAATTTCTTATATGTTTGATTAAACAGAGAAGCACGTCGGCTCTACTAAGCGAAAGTATATGTGAGGTGTTCAAGGGGGCAGATAAACCGCACCTAACCATGCAATTATGACAATATTGTTCATAAATAATTTAACACCACAAATAGTCACAAAGTCAGTCAAATATACACTAAAATCAAAAAAATCTCGACACACGTGATAACCACAACTACAATGACAGCCACATGACAGCTTAAGGGCACGCCGATTGTAGGTTGCCAGATTTACGACATATTGGAAGTTATTGCGACATTCCGCTATGAAATTTACCATTTTTGAGATTTCATTAAATCAATACAAATTATCCTCACGTAAATCAGTTACATTGCAAGTATATTGGAATGTATAGTTCAATACCCAGTTATATACTTTGTGTTCAAACTGCGGGAACTGCCAGATTTTGAAGAAACTGGAAGCGGACGAAGAAGAGTGGCAATAGCGCTATAGATTTTGGCTGGCCAATATTCAAATAGGCTCCCTCTAGAGATGTTAACTCTGTGGTTGCAGCACTATTGGCTGTTCACGTCTGCTCTATTACGCACTTAGTGGATGTGGAAGACATATTTATTTTGCGAGGGTTGTTCTAAATCTCCGTCAATCCACCAGTACGCAGACAGCTATTTTACGCTTATTAGCGATCATCAGTGCGCCATAGGTCGATTGACGGAAATAGAGAGCATCAATTCTTTCATGTCTACCAGACATGTGAAGCGTACTGCGTGCTGGTGGATTGACGAAGATGTAGAGCAATCCTCGTATATCGGCTTTCATACGCAACAGCATATAGAACCCGCGCCCTCTGGTGGTCACGCGAACTGCACACCAGCGTCGTCGTAAAAATGACGGATGGCCCCCATTTCTCACCAGAACTGCACTGATGGGATGACTTCACTTAAAAATCCGCGGCGATCACGAAATACAAGGAGAATTTCCAACACTGGATTGCCTTGCAGCACTTCTGGCTGTTCACGTCTGCTCTATTATGCACTTAGTGGATGTGGAAGACATTTATATTTTGCGAGGGTTGCTCTATATCTCCGTCAATGCACCAGTATGCAGACGGGCGGATACAAATTGCAGCCGCGGTTAGGGTATAATCCTATAAATCTCATAAAGTGACCATAAAAAATGTTGTAAATTGCAGCGAGGGTCCCTTTTCGGCGTAGTCTACCTGTTTGGAGGTATTCTAAAAATTAATTTGGATTTGCATAGCAAAATATTATATAAAAATAATATTATGTGACAGGTCAAATTAATTTTTATCTAAAGGAACAATTTAGTGGCATTTACTTACCTACTTCTGTTAGTGATCTTGAAAACTATATGACATCACAATGCCTTTTTTAAATTACAAACCCAAAATTTTATTCGCACTTATTGTTATAGAGAATTCTCTACTTAACTAACTAGAACTTAACCAGAAAAGTTAATTTCTTGATACATATTTCCATTATTTTAGGCAATTTGGACAATATCAACAATTACTGTGACAATTTTGTTACTTTTTTGCAATTTTCGGAAGGTGATAATATACCCAATGCGCGGTTTTCTTTAGACTGAAACTAATAAATCCTTCTTTTGTTAGAGCAGTTAATAATAAAACAAAAACTATTGACATTGAAAGAAAATTATACTTTTCTAAATTGTTAATTGTTAATAATACATAACATTATGTACAAACATGTTCGTAAATCGTCTTAGATCAATATATACATCAAAAACCATAATTACTAACTAAGGTTCTCACCATAAAAATGACATACACTTTTTATATATTCTAATCCACTTATCCTATTTTCATTGAGTAATAAACCTATTCTAGGATTCAAAAAATCTTGCTTCTTTTTAGTTGTTGCATTTGGAGCGTGCTTTATTCTGACACTATTCATTTTAATGTATGTGTCTGTTTGAGTATTTATCAAAGAGTCTCAAAACAATGAGGGATGGCTGTTATAAAAACTCCTATCCCTAATAGAGGGTCGTCCGCTGCAATTTACATGTTTACCTGAAATGGAAAAATAACCAGCCGCTGCAATTTTCATATCCCGGATTAAGAATACTTGACCATCGCTGCAATTTACAATCGACGATGCAAGACAGCTGTTTCACGCTTATTAGCGATCATCAGTGCGCCTTAGGTCGATTGACGGAAATAGAGAGCATCAATTCTTTCATGTCGACCAGACATGTGAAGCGTACTGCGTACTGGTGGATTGACGGAGGTATAGAGCAACCCTCGTATATCGACTTTAATAGGCAGTAGCATATAGAACCCGCGCTCACTGGTGGCCAAGCGGACGCGCCGTGGCGTCCCACCAAGAAATCTGCTGCTGTTTAGCAGCGATTTTCTTTGGTTTTCCGTTACCTTCGGGTACCAGATGGCGCACCGGCAGAACCTTTCTGTCGACTGATACTTTTGTATCTTGTCTAAGGGTTACTTGATGTAGCCAATGATGTTTGCAAAGTCTATTTAACTTGTTCAATGTATTTTTGGCCGTTATTTTTTTAAAGCTTGAACTTGCAATGTCTGTATGTATGCATGTTTGTTGGGGTGAAATATTGCTACTCATGTTTGAGGCGTAATATTTTCGTAAGAACAATAGACAAATCCTCGGATAAATCATATGCTTTCGAAATGTGTTTTTATACTTCAACCCCTAAAACTTCCCCAATTTTTTTTTAAATAGCACCCCACAGCTTCTCCTACTAAATAAGGTCACTATTTTATTCAGATTCTTGTAGTGCCTTTGATTTTATACAAAAACCAATGTTTTCCATAAGCATAAGGTAAATGAAATAAGAATTTGAGGCGTATTTTTCTATTAAAAAAGGATAAAATAGACATTCGTTTTCGAAAGCCTGTACATTAATTAGGTACGCTTAAAAACCCAGCCAGTTTTTTTTTTTGTTTTTTTTTTGCAACAAACAAATTCTTATTTTATTTATATTATGCTTACGATTTCACGAAAAAAAAACAAGATTGCGATCGAAAGTACCGCATGATATTAATAACAATAAAACAGGGATATCATTTATGTAGGAAAACGTATGGGGTGCTTTTTGGGAAAAAAATTAGGGGTGAGTTTTGAGCGTTAAAGTACAAATAATATTTTTAAAGTATAATTTATGATAGACCGTATAGTGCTTAAAAAAATTTCACTCAGTTTTCGTTTGAATTTTTAAAATTGTTAGAGAGAAAATCACGTGTCAAGGAAATTCAGGGACCCCTGTAGAGTGGACATGTTCCGATTGTCTTTGATAAGCGGTTTTTTGCATAGCATACCTGAAGGCAATTCAAGTACCACCATGCCTACTCTCCGTCACTCCCTCTGAACTTCTGTTTGATTATCTGCTTGATGTATCCTGTATAATACAAAACTAATATATCGTAACTTACTCCCTTCAGAGGAATTTCGGCAATGAGTAACTTGCAGCGGTAGTAAATTCGAAACGGAGTTACGTTTAATGGAAAGGAAAATGTATTTGGAAGCCACAGAGAACAGTAAGCATAAAATTTTACTGCCAGTTCAAATGAAGGAATTTGCATTATTAAATCAGACTATACGCGAACTTTATCACATGGCTTAAATGAGGTGCCGAGAGCAATTTTATATAATTGCTCTATGCCAAGACTTCAAAGTGCAGCTATTATGTAGGCTACTAGATTAAGCTACAAATTATAGTTGACGTCAAACGCTATATTGTTTTTGTGAATGCTTATACGCAGGGGAAATGCTACGGAACCAGGAAAATTCAGATTTTATCGAACAATCTGTTTAAGCAAAGGCCCCTACGCCCCAATTGCTTGTACCCAGCGGCACTGCGTCACCAGGTTTAAGGGTCTAGGGTATAGCGCGCGAAATTGAGAATCCAGGAAAAGACGTATTCCCGTGTTAGCGAGGAGGCGTGGCCACCTACGAATTCTTTATAGGACAGATTCCTGTCTAAGGTAACACCCACATAAACTGGATTTGGGCAATACCGTAAGCTGGTTGAATTACATTCTGTTTGCAGTCTTCTATTCGCTTGGCGGTTATCAAGATCAAGATAGGCAGATTTGAGTTATATCTGGGTTTGGGCGTAGGTTTTTTTTATAATTGAGTAGACTGCGCAGGCAGAGCCTAAATGCAAGAGTACCGCGGCTGTTGTGAAAGGGTTATGTTAGGGGAAGTTTGTTAACGCGAGATTTGAATGGGCCAATACCCGCAGGCCCAATAAATACATCTTCTGGCAGTCCATTCCAAGCCTTGGGCACCCTGGGAATAAATGTGCGGTTGTACCGCTCAGTTCTTGATGTATGAAGAATGACCGTCTTAGGATGAGATGCAGCGGTCGCACGGGTGCATCTGATAGGAGCAGTGAGCGGCGGAACGACAGAGCATAGCTCAGAGGAGCAGACTCCGTTGGAATATCGGTAGAAGAGTGAGAGGTCACCAACAAAACGCCGGTGAGAAAGTGACTGAAGGTAGCGCGTTAAGACAGGATCGCCAATTAGTCGAATTGCCCTTCTCTGGACGGCATCTAGTATAGACAGGGTAGTAGGGGTAGCAGCTCCCCAGACATGAGAGCAATACTCCAGGCAAGATCTTATCTGGGTTTTATATAGCGTGAGGAGGTTACATGGTGAGAAATATTTCCTGGCTCTAAACAGCTACCCAAACTTTTTACCAGCAGCTGTTGCAATTGATGCGATGTGTTCGTGCCAGATCAGATTTTCTGTAATGTTGACTCCTAACAGCTTGAATGAGTGACTCCTTGGCAGAGCCTGGTTATTCGTTAGAACCTGGTTTTGGCTTGGGCACTTCGTGTTTGATGGTGGTATGAGGTGGTTTAACTTGTAGTACTCCGCCATATACTTACTAGTGACTGTCATTGGAATAGATGAAACTGTTTTTAGAAGGGCCGATAGGTTGATCATTCGTGTACAAATTGAATAGAGAGGCGCAGCTTGCTACCCTGGAGGAGACCATACTTCTGGTTCCTCCATCGACTCCTCTGTCCCTGGAATCTCCTGTTGCACAGCAGTGATTTCGAGACCTCTGTCAGATGGTAATTTTGTGTCATCCTAAAGTTTTCTTCTATGAGGATTTTGAGGTTAATGGTATCATATTGTGCTACCGAAAGGTCCATGAATACTACCCCCCGTTATTTCTCTCCTTTCTAAATCATCCTGTATACGTTGTGTGAGGTTTAGCAGCTGGCCAATGCAGGATTTAACAGATCGAATCCAGTTTGTTGGGGACTTAGCTGGTTTTATGTGTGTGGGCTTAGTGAGAAAACGATCAGTTCGCTTAAGCGCTTTGAAGCAGTTCGAGAAATCTCGCTAATCATTAATCGCTCTGGCGCTGTACAGTTTCTCAAAAATATAGATGTATTTGGTCCTTACTACGATCTTGTAGAATCATCATACCACATTAAGTGAAGTTTTTTTTGACTCACTCAGGACTTCGAGATTGAAAGAAGACACCCTACGTCCCTCAACTTTGGTATGCGAAGAAAGATTTTCTGACTTAGGTAGGTAACTATGGTTACTTTATTTTAGGGTTATGGATAGTCCGTAATGAATAAAAAAACAAAACTATTTCCCAATTAGCAAGACTCAGATCAAACCCAATAACATAATGGAAAAAAAACCGGAAACGCTATAAGTTGAGCTATTATCATCATAGTCACAATGTCATAAACATGTTGTGAACTCGTGAAATGCATTTACTCATTTTACGAGTTTCTCTTGATATATCTTTAAGATCTTTAATGCAATAGTTTCCCATTTGCTTTCTGCATCCTCATGCCGTTGACCAGATGGTATCTACTGGTTCATCCGCCTTAAGGGACAATTTTTCACCCCAAGGACAAGAAGGTGTCCTGACTCTTCTTAACTCAGCTGTTGGTTGAGAAGAGGTTACTGCTTATACCGACAGTAGTTCGGTGTTCCTTTTAGTCGCCATTTACGACACGCAGGATATACGATGGGAGATATTCTAACCCGCCCCCATACGGGCAGCTTGAGCTATAGTGGAGGTAGGAAACACTAAATTCAAATCCTTATAAATTTCATGCACAGAGAGTATTTTAAGTGATTTTTTCTTCTTCTCCTCGAGGTGCCGTCTTCAACGAAGGTTAGCTACAATTTCGGCAAATCGTTCTCTATCCTGTGCAGCTCTTAACTGATGAGATGAGTTCAGACCGGTCCAGTCCCTAACATTTTTCAGCCATGAACACTGTCTTCTACTCGGGCCTCTCCTACCCTCAATTTTACCTTCCATTATCAATCTCAAAAATTCATATTTCCGGCCTCTATATATATGTCCTAGGTAGCTTGTCTTTCGTCTTTTAAGTATTCATAGGAGCTCTCTATTCACATTAATTCTTCTTAAGACAGTTTCATTCGAGATATGATCCGTCCATGATAGTTTGAGCATTCTGCACATAAGCCACACCTCAAAAGCTTCCAGTCTACGTATCGAATGGACTCCCATTGTCATTAATCTATATCGGATGTTAAGCGGTAATGAGGGATCCGTTAATGGCTTTTTATTCTGAGAAATGTGCATCTTGCGTTTTCTATACGGCACCGTATCTCTGTTTCCTGATTTCAACATCCTAAATATTTGTACTTGTCGACCTGCTTAATTCGTTTGTTGTATATACTTATGTCGGTGTCCACATTTGCTCTCTTGGGAATAACCATTATTTTTGTTTTTTCGGTGTTTATCTTAAGGCCAAATCCACTCCTTCACTTACAACTTCATTAATGAGGTTTTGGAGGGCTTCCTGACTAATAGCTATTACAACAGTGTCATCCGCATACCTTTTATTGTTGACATACCTTCCGTTGACTTTTATACTTTCCTGGATATTTTCCAAAGCTTTCTGGAGTTTTAACTTTATTCGTTAGGAATATATTGATCTTTTTTCGGCCATTTTTATCCGGTTGCTGAATATGGGAATAAGTTCCTGATTCATCTAAGTTCAAAGCATGCGTATACGTAAATCCAAACCTTTTCCTAGAATAAAACATCTGTCTTAGATACATGTTTCATGTTTTTTTTCGTCTTGCAAACTTCCATAATATAACCTCATGTACATATCGTATCCCATTTTATCCCTAAAGCGTTCAGCCTGTCACGTTTGTATCATACAGATGCCGTGTATCGCTTCTCCAATAAATTACCTAATACAACCAAACACAAGATATACCTAGAAACTGTTTGTTCGCTGAGTATCTGATAGCCCAGTCAGGCTGGTAAATAGAGAGAACGAAAATTAAGGAAAAATATTTTTCATTGTAGTAAAGCAGCTGGTTGCAAAAGAAGTTTCGAGGAGGGCGAAAATCAGAATTTATGAAATAGTAGTCTTATATGCATTTTAAAACACGAACAACGACAAAACAAGACGTAAGAAAGCTAGAAACCTGGGAGAAGAAAATAGCCAGGCGAATTCCTGAGAGCATTAAAATATTTTTTTTCCTTATCTGCCAGACACATTATGATTATGTTTATGTTTTTCCTCTATTATAATAAGAGTTTATATCCTGTGTTAAACTCTTATCTGTATAATAATAATGATAATAATAGTAAAAGCAGACAAAAACTTTACACCACTCGCCCTTTCTTGTCCTGACCAGACGCTCACAATCACATACAGTCACAACAAGAAAAAATAAATTCTTGGTCCCAGAAGGCACTGCATGGCAAACAGAGATACCGTGTAACACAAGACCACATTAATGAAAAGCAGTCATACACCTGGCTACAGGATGACCAGCTCTTCCCAGAAACGGCTTTATGCTTGCTATCCCGGACAAAATCACTGCGACACGAAATTACATGAAGTATATAATTAAAGATCCATCCATCACCGACGATAGTTGCAGAAAATGCCACCACAGAAGGAAACAATAGAACACATAACAAGTGGGTGGAAGAAAAGCTCTCGCTGGAACTGAGTACACAGCTAGACACAATTCTGCAGCTAAAGTCATACATCAAGCACTTGCCACAACGAACAAACTAACAGATCCATATTACAATTACATACTGACCTCAGTACTCGAAAACAATATTTCAAACTATACTGGTGCATTGAAATACACACAGACAAGACTATCCCACCCAATAGACCAGATATTGTTTTTCAGTCAAAGGCAGATAAAGTGACCTATTTGATAGATATTGCGATGCCTAATGAATATCCAACACACCTACGCCTGAAAGATATCTAAATACACAGATCTTGCCATAGAAATAAAACGGCTCTGGAAACAAAACAAAGTTATTATTGTCCCACACAGTATGTCGGTCTCAGGCCTTACACCAAATACATTTACACCACACCTGCAACAACTGGGCTGGACGAAAAGTTACACAAAACCTTCCAAAAGTCTGTAATCCTCAAGCCCTGTAGCATTGTACGGTCCTTCCTGAATTCCGAATAAGAATAGGTCAGGTGTTGACTTGGCACAGCCCGTCAATATTTGTTACTACCGCAACCATGCGAGAAAAAAACAGGAAAATAATAATAAAATGAGGAGCAATGGAGAAGACGTACAAACGAACAATTAATCGACGTATATGAAAGACCTAACATAAAAAGTAAAATCCAGGCCCTAATATCTAGACGGTTGGGACATATAACTTCAATAACAGAACAGATAAGTACCAGAAGAGAGGAAAAAAGAGTATGGGAAAAGGTGGAAAACGGCGACGAGGACGACCCAAGAAAAAATTGACAGAAGTACAAAGAGACATACAAGAGACAAGTGGAAAGGACTGGAGGCTATATATAGCAGGGTGTCCCAGAAGGCAACGTCAAGCCGCAACGGGGTGACAGGATTGGTTGTAACTGTCATGAGAAAAATCAGAAAAAATCTATCCCATGTAGTTTGAAAATTATGGGCATTTAAAGAACCAAGAAATTTGGTCAAATTATAACAATTTTTTGGTTATTGTGGTTAACCATTATTATTTTTGTTCATTTAAGCTTTGGAACCGTAACCCTAAATAACATTTCTAGAAGCACAGTCAAAAATAATGACACAATTGCTCCAAGATTTCTAGAATGAAGACTATTTATTAAACTATGAATTTAAAATTTTCAAAGTTTGCTGACTTTGAAAGGCCCTCCTTTAAAAAAATATACTAAAGTGCCTTGGCAAGTGCCACTTAAAGTTGGCGCATTTAACCAAGATTGTAAAATGGCACAATACTTGTTAGTTTTATATTAAAAAAAAAACGAGTAAAAAAATAAAAGCCCCAACTAACCCGATTTTTGCTAACCCATTTCATTCGAGTCAGATGTCCCTTATTGGCACAAGCTTCTGGTAGGTTCTTAATTTTACGACAAAATGCAAGGGATAGATTTCTTTTCTGATTCTTTTTCATGATAGTTACAAACAACCCCGTCACCCCAGAGTGGCTTGACGTTGACTTCTGGGACACCCTGTATATGTTGGTGGTCACAGGCGATACCTAGAGCTGCATCAGTTCAAAATTAATATTCATTTAGGATAGAGTCCTGCCAACAGTAAAACTCGAAGCATAAAGGCAACGGGAAAAAAGGCCACTCTGTAGGTAACAGTTATGCAGAAAAGGTCACTGTAATTTCTAGAACCAATTTGAGAATACATCAAATATTTGGGCAAATGCAGCGATGCCATTTAGACGAATACGGTACGCCAAGTAAATTGTCGGCATAACGCTTCTCTGAGAACATTGTCAAAGGTTTTACAATATTAGAATCAGATTACCACTTTTTGACTTTTAAGGTCACATTTGCTATTTGGTGATAACACCTATAAACCTATTCAGAGAGAGGAAACGGCAGGGTGAGCAAAAATGGCGGCCGCGTAGGTCTAGACCACCGATAATTGGAAAATTATAAAAACATAATTACTAACATACGACATGGTTAAATTATTTAGAAACTGCAGTCAGTTGTCCATCGGCCATATTACGTGATAGGATGTATTGCTTATTGAACCAATCTTGTGCGCCATAGATTGGAAAATAACATCTAATGCTGAAACATCATGTATGTATACCTATATTGCATCTTAGGAAATATGGTCTAAGTAACCTTGAGTAACAAAAACTGAACAAAAGTTCAAAATTCGGGAATAATGGATTAAGCCATGAAAGATGGAGATTAATATATACAAGGTTCACTCATAAAATATAGCCAGAAAATATACCCCGCACAAAAATAAACTGTTAACAATGCTTGCACTTTGCAAGTGACAGCAGGAAAGTTAGGCAAACATTGCAGATATATTAAGAATAATAAATTATTTATTTATGTTAACTTTACCACCCTGTTCTCAAAAGGTAAGACGTTTTGGACATACGTTCATATGAAGTTTTCTTCTGAAAATGGACCCAAAAATCGCCCTCCTAAATATTGGCGTTCAATCAGCAAACACCCTGTATATTATATACCGACGGTTCCAAGACAGCAACAGATGTGGGATGTTCTGTGGTAATAGATGGTGCTCAAAGTTCATAAACCTTGTGTCCACTGATTTGGAGCAGAACAATATGCCATTAGGCAAGGACCAAAGTTTGCTTAAATAGCGGCTATCAATAGAAACATACTTATTGTACCTTACTGTCTGTCTGCGTTAAGAGCACTCAGTAATAGGTATTCGCCAGACACACTTGTTCAGATGTGCCTCCAGTTCCTAGTAGATTTAAAGCAAGCTGGTAAAAAAGTAACTCTCCTTTAGGTACCTAGTCACACAGGAATTCGGGGAAATGAGCTGACTGACGAAACGGCTAAGATTTCGATGCTTTCTCAAAGCATAGACGTCCAAACCATTAAGGTTTATGATCAACAAATCCACATCTCGCATTGTATAAACAGTTTATGACAAAGAAAATGGGACAGAACTGAATCACAACTGAAAGAAGTCAAACCCTCTGTAACTCCATGGGGTCCAATTCTTAATTTGGGTAGAAGAGATGGCGTAAAACTGTATCGTCTGAAGATGGGCCATACAATGCTCACACCACAGAGTTAACATCTCTAGAGGGAGCCTAATTTGAATATTGGCCAGCCAACATCTATAGCGCTATTGCCACTCTTCTTCGTCCGCTTCCAGTTTCTTCAAAATCTGGCAGTTTCCGCAGTTTGAAGACAAAGTATTTAACTGGGTATTTAACTATACATTCGAATATACTTGCAATGTAACTGATTTACGTGAAGATAATTTGTGTTGATTTCATGAAATCTCAAAAATGGTAAATTTCATAGCGGAATGTCGCAATAACTTCTAATATGTCGTAAATCTGGCAACCTACAATCGGCGTGCCCTTAAGCTGTCATGTGGCTGTCATTGTAGTTGTGGTTATTGCATCTGTCGAGATTTTTGTGATTTTAGTGTATAATTGACTGACTTTGTGACTACTTGTGGTGTGAATTAAATTATTTATGAACAATATTGTCATAATTGCATGACGAGACAACATAAAAAGTGCATAGTTTGCTGTAATAGCGACGAATCGGTGAACACTTCTTATCATAGGTGAGTGTAGATTTTGTTTTAGTTTTCAGTAGCGTAATATATGGGGATAACTGGGAAGAAAAGTAACTTCACTTCAGTTTGAGGAATAATAATGGTTGGTTAATGTATGTTTTGTGCACGCATTACATTCATGTCAATCTCAAAACTGTATGCCACATTTACTTACAGAAAATCTATCTATGAGAATTTTATAGAACTGGATATTACCTAATGCAATTATTATATTTTAGTGCTGAAGTAAAAACACGATGTAGCCATTCCAACAGGCTATCTCTGAGAACACTGTTAGATATGTTTTGAAAAACACTTCATGGTAATAATAAATTATCAACTGTTTCAATGAAATTATAATAAGAGTAACTCTCTCAGTATAGCTAAATACAATTACAACTTATTGGTATCAGTTTGTAACATCACAGTAATAATTGAATCTATTAATGAACACTCAATTTTAATATAAAGTCGCACGCTACTGGTAATGCCCTCAGGTTGTCAAAATTTCCGTTACATGTTGGCTGGTCAGCGACCTGTGCATTTTGTTGTTTACATTCCGTCTATAGATGTTAACTCTGTGGCTCACACATTCATATCCCTTGTGCAGATCACAACCATGCCCTACATGTGACGTAGTTTTTACAGTACCCCAGGCATGACAATTTCCATGATGTGTCGACCTGCCTTGATGTTACATAACGTCAAAACCATACCTTGTGGAATTCTAATGAGTTACTCAAAGTACGTGTCCCAAAACATTAGCGTAAACACGGATGTTTGTGAATATCTGTACAGAAGTTCAGAATTCACAAAGAGCAGGTGGAACGTGCCGTGACACGCTTTGTTCTTTTTAGGTACATCAGCCGGGCTTTGTATCCCACGATAGGGAGCGTCTGTTGTTTCTGAAGACAGGTCTAATTCCATACGCAAATTAACACGTACTCTGGGGTTAATTTGTCTCGTAATAGTACAATAGGTTGCTTATTATATCTCGAGTTAGCGGCAGACATTAGTAACATAGTGCAATGGAAATACTGATGTTTTCCTGTTCATAATTTAATATAGAGGACGCATATACGCTGGTTCACATATCGCAGTGGTCAAGTTAAGGGGCCTGGATACACACATTTATACATACGTATTTGAAAACATGGACTCACAATTTCTCGCTTAACTCACTTTATTTTCAAACTACATATACAGGGTGAGTTTTTAGTACCGGCTCGGTCGATAACTCCACTATTGTAGAAGATAGCGAATAAAGTTGTATATAAAAGTTGTAGCCACGGATATGCTCCTTGCTCAGAAAATATTTAGATTTATACAGGGTGATCCATAACTACGTGATGATGCAAACATGCATTTTTTTAAATGAGACACCCTATATATTATTCCATATTTAAATTCTGCTAATGATTTTCGTTCTTCCAATATAGGGTACTATTACATCGAGTATTACATTATACAGGGTATTTCAAAAGTTATGACCATTTTTATATCCAAATCGCGGTCAAATGAACGTACTGTATATCAAAAATTAATAAATCAAAACTTGTTTTTTTTACACAAAGAGATTAAAGATATCCTCTAGTTTTAAAATCGGCTATTAAAAAAGCCCGTGATGCATATGCGTATACAGGGTGATGTAGAATGCAAAATCTAGACCTTCTCTCTTTTTTTAAATGTAACCCCCAATATTTTATTATACCAAAGAATTGCTTTTAATATGCTCTTTCATCTTTATACAGCACTTGTTATGGCTGCATTCATTAGTTTCTGAGATATTTCGATTTTTCTACAAATTTTAAATATACTTCCTATTTGTTTACTAAAATTTATTTATTCTGAGAAAATACTATCAAATTTTATTTTTTCTTAACAAACAACTAAAATATAAGGCCATAATAGTACTTGATCAAGTCAAAACACTAAACTAACGAGATAATATGGGTCAAGTGTGCTGAGAAAACAACTTTATAGACGGCATGCATAATTATCATGCAGATGTATCAGGTAGGCTATGAAATATTAAATGATACGGTCCAAATAAAACGATTCTTCAGTCTTTCAAACGCGTTAGTTGTAAAGTGCCTCCGTTCTGAATATTGCTGTTCATAGTTGATATATTCTAGAGGCAAGTATAGACAATTTCTCAAAGATTCTCCCAAATACCCTCAACAGAAAAATTAATTTTTCAAGCAGGTTTTTCACATAGTACGGAATTATTGAGCAGATTATGAGAACTGTCAATTTTTCAAAGCCTACCTGATAAATCCGCTTGATAATTATGCACCACGCCTACAAATTTGTTTCCTCGGCATACTTGACTTTTTTATCTCGATGATTTAGGGTTTTGACTTCATTAAATAGTATCATGACCTTATAATTTGGTTGTCCGTTAAATAAAAAACAAATTAGGTAGTACTTTCTCAAAATAAATGAATTTCAGTGCACAAATAGGAGCTATATTTTAAATTTACCGAAAAATCGAAATATCTCGGAAACTGATGGACGTAGGTACAACAAGTGCTATACAAAGATGAAAGAGCATATCAAAAGCAATTTTCTGGGATGGTAAAATATTGAGTGTTACATTTAAAAAAAGAGAGAAAATCTGGATTTTGCATTCTACATCTACATTCATTACTTTTTGATATACAATACGTTCATTTGACCGCGATTTGGATATAAAAATGATCATAACTTTCGAAATACCCTGTATAATGTAACAATACCCTATATTGAAAGAACGGAAATTGTTAGCAGAATTTGAATATGGAATAATAAATAGAGTGTCTCATTTAAAAAAATGCATGTTTGCATCATCACGTAGTTATGGATCATCCTGTATAAATCTAAATATTTTCTGAGCAAGAAGCATATCCGTGGCTATAACTTTTATATACAACTTTTTTCGCTATCTTCTACAGTAGTGAAGTTATCGACCGAGCCGGTACTAAAAAGTCACCCTGTATAATATTTCAGAAGGCGATAGCTAAGACCTTATTGAATGACAACTATTTTCGATTTTTTCAAAAAAGTTTTTTAATGTGCAAAAAGACTCGCAATGCAAAATCATACATTCTATAAATGCCTGTAATTTAACAACCAAACACAATATCAAAAAAAGGCTAAATAGTTGCACAAGCGCAAGCTTTCTTCTTCAATTTGCTCTTTAAGTCATTACTGTAAGTTTAAAGGTAACGTCAGGAGCTTGGAAATGCGAAATTTATTTTTAATGGTGACCTTTGGACCTTACCTTTGTACCTTTTGCCCTTACCTTTGGATTTTTGGACTTATCGCCCCTCATCTTAGACACACACGGAGAAAGGCAACAGGCAGCTACGCCTCCTCGCTAAGACGGGAATCCGTCCTTTCTTGGATTCTCAATTTCGCGCGGTATACCCTAGACCCTTAAGTCATTATTCAGTATAAACGTCATTACCTGCCATATGGTGTCCTAACAAGGTATATAATTGAGAAAGTATTTTTGGCATGATAATAATCTATAAATTACAGTATAGATTAACAGTCTTTAGCGCTGTTACTACTAACCATAAATAGCTGTGAACACCAGCTAAACGCCTTTTATGCTTCTTACATCATGCTACGAATAGAGCATAAACTGCGAAGATGTGAGGAGTGTAAGTATGTAGAACCAATCTTACGTCATAATTTTGAATGGAATGCCCTATTTATGAAGTCTAACCTAAAAGTAGTAAATCTGGCAACACTGATGTTAGCATTTTTGAATTCTGCATGTTCGAAAGCCCCAAGTATTGAATTTCACCTTTCCAGCTGTGGCAGTTTTGGAAATATTTAAGCGTTCCGGTACTGTTTACCGAAAAAGCGATGTTGCCGTATCTCAATAATTAACAGAAACAAAATTTTGAACTTGTAAAATTTTACTAAATTCGACATGCGCAATTCATTGCAATAAAAATAGGTAGAGGATTCTATTTAAAATAAATTAAAATCGGGGATATTTGTTTAAAAACTTGATAGAATAATTTATAACTTGGCAACGTCGCCAACGCGAAAAAAAATATTACAAGGCGAGATAGGGTATTAGTAGATATTTCGATTTAAAATAAAAAATACACGATGGTACATTTAAAAAAAAACAAGGTTCAGGTTTCCGTAATTTAAAATTCTGCCAAAAGCACCTTGTAGATACAAATTGCTGGCTACATACAAAATAATATCCACTTGGTATTCAAGTAATTCGGTGTATAATATTATTGAGAAAATTTAAAGCAGTATATCAATTTGGACGTATTACTTGCGACCTTGCAAATCCGGAAATTAATAGAAAATAAATTATAACTTGGCAACGTCGCAATCGATCCCAAAAATGATTCAGGGTTGAATAGAGATCGATGATGGAAACTAGAAGAATTTAAGAAAAAGTTATGGTTCTATATAAAAAATTCAAGTTGATCACTATCCTACTTTCCCGCAACACCCTGTATATTTCAAAATATTTTTAGGATATGCGCCTCAAGTAACCAAATAACTTTTGTATTTGATATTTTCTTCTATCAGGTATACCTTGCGAGATATCGAAGAATTACACACTAACTGGACACCCTGTATATCGCCTCTCCCATTTTACAAGTAGCTATGCCTGTCTCTGTATAACAAACACACAAAGGTCAATCTGCGAGTCTGCTCCATAAATCCGTTTCGGAAGGCTATAATTACTAGAAGCCGGCGGACCACTCCGAAGATTTAGTTGATCGGTACGTATTCGAATGCAACGTAGCGTAAACGCAAATACCTGGACTGAGTCAAAAACCGCCACCGTTTGCTTTTCTCCCGTGATTCACGGCTGCACTGTTGGCTTAGCCAGACCTCTGCCGCATATTAATTCCAACTGCTGGACAGTTAGGAATGATTGAGATATCCTTACTGACCCACGTTAGTCTGAAATGGCACACATAATGTAGCACCCAGGAAACATTTCAGCAGCCTATTAGTGTAGGAGATAAAAACGAATTAATGGTTAAATGATCATTCTGGGCGTGTCTTAAAAACATTTAATAAAGTAGTAAGTAATTCAATCAATGAACAAATGATCAAAATAAATTAAGTAAGATCACAATTCAATCTTTAGACAATAACTTACTAGAACTACCTAATTTAACATCGATAAGAGGTTGGGCCTGTATCAGGAAAAGCGCTCGAGACGACACATCTGTAAATTAAATTAAAAGATACCTGAGTAACTAATTCATTGAAGAATGATAAATAAAAAGAAATGGGTTAACATACGTTAAATTAAAGAACATGTCGTTATTTTATATTGGGGTGATTGATAAAGCAAGCAGAATAAATAAACACACAAATATGAATAGATAACACAGCAAATATATCTTTTAACCCCAAACGGATAAAATCATATCCACATATTATGTGGTCATACAAATTACACGGAACATAAATCAAACATCTCTTGAGTCATAGGTGTTAAGGGTCAACTCGCGAAACACCTCTCCAAGAGAATAGACGAATAATATACTTTATAACCATACAAACATCATATAACAAAACTCGAGAACAGCACTTGGGTCTTTGGTATTAAGGGTCAACACCCGAAATACCTCTCCAAGAGCTCCAATAACTAGGGCGGAGAATTATCATGATAACTGTGAGGCCAACTCACTAAGATACTAGCGGTCCACCCGCAAAGTATCCACTCCTTTGTACTAGTTCAGCACGAAGGGTCCACTCGCGACGTGCTTCGAGATTGTTATCTGTTTTCATATCGCAGACATTCAGTAGTTGCATTATAGAACCATTAATGACAGAAATGTGTGAATCAAAGTTGTTCGATTGTCTAATAGCAAGTTCTCAAATGAACTTTAATGAAATAAATCAATATATCAATAAACAAAGAGACAATTAGTAGAATTGGGTACTCTGTGAGATAAACTCACCCAAGCTGTTGCTCAATCACCAACAATTCACAAGAACACTTTATTGTACGAAGTATAACTAGGTACTAAATGAAATAATTTTTGCGGTCGACTAGTCTGAAGGGACGGACGTATTATCAGGCAGGTATCAAGTAAACATTATCCAACTTTGGACTTTATTCTAACGTGACGAACCGCCTAAATTACTGTGACGCTCTTCAAACTGTTTAGAAAATAATAAGGGCCAGATGTTTAGTTGTTTATCTTACATAGGATTGAAATTCCGTCTTCCTAGCATTTTAAGGCATCGTTTTTACGTTGTACTTTTAACTACACTCTTGGATAATAGTATTTTTGAATTATAAAATTTTGTCACCCTGACATTAGCTTCATGGAGGTTTTAAATAGGTTTTAAGGTGACATTTGATAAGAGTTGTGTTTTATGACTGCATTAACTATGGCCAAATACAATTAGGATCAAATTATCCTATCAACGGGTTATAAGGAGTGCCCAGAAAACCTATTTCATACGAGAAGTAGTCAATTTAAACTGTAAGTTTTAACGAAGCTTTATGGTGGTCACATATAAATTCTGTTAAAGCAATTTTGTCCTTACCACAGTATTAAGACTTACCGACTTTAAAAAAGCCTTCAAGAAAGCCTAATGGTTTTAAACAGTTGAAGGAAAATACTCACTAAAGCCGCCTTAAAACTGTATATTTTCCAAGTCAAATAGGCAGAACGAAAATCTTCCTTCAAACTTATTGGCTTTAAGGATGCTTATGATAGGATAGACATGTTTTTATTAAATATGGTTGGATAAAATTAAAACTTAACAAGGGATCCAAACTAAATGAGTGGTGCAAAATAAATAAAAATGGGCATATCAAAAGCGAATTAAAAAAATATTTGGTGATAAGAAATACCAACGTCATTTCAAACAATTTCAAATGCTCAACTCCAAGCACAGCAGTACGTAATTATTAATGCACGAAACCACAAAATGATTAGTTTTTAGTTTGTCAATTGCAAATATCACACAGAATTTCCAACATCAACAGGTTATAAACTACTTACGATATACTACGGGATAAGAAATATATTTTGAGGTTAGCTATTTTAAAACAATTAGGCCAGTATCAAGACCGTCTTATCCATATGAAGGACTTATGAGCTTTAACGTGGTTTTATGACTATTCTGGAAATGGGCGTCTATTGCGCCATATTTATTGAACTACTGATTACCGCAATTATTTTATATACGTAATTGTATTTGATAATTGTACAATTCCTAGCGTGCATATCGATTGAACATATATTGCAAGTAAACCCTTGCATTTTGAAACTAATATATATTATGCGACTTTATATTTTAACCTAAAAGAATTGAATACTTTTTAATTAAGATTTTCATCAGAATTGTAATATATTTGGAGGGCTCTCATTTTTTAGGGCTATCTTATAAAGTTTCATCAATAAACTGTGATTCGTTTTATTTTTTTCAGTTTAGTAATCGAGAAAATTCTGAATTTATGATCATAAAATAGTAGTAGATGGTATATATACCTACAATACTCCATGTTGTAAATGTCTAGATAAAAAGGCTCTCCGTTTTCATGATAGACCACTGATAAAATGTACATAAAACCAACTTATCTTTATACGTCATTTGGTCTACCAAAATACCTACAGGAAAGCAATCTTAAGATAGAATAGTTATTTCATGGCCTCAAGTTATGATGTCTTAAAGCCTGAAGGATTTAGCAAAGCTTTAAGAAAAGAAGAATGAGTATTTATCAAAGACTTAACACAGACTTGCTCAAGTACTTGTGGTTTTAAGGCTAGCTTCATCGAAGGCTGTGACAGCTCTCTTAAGTGTGGGCCCTCCCGGCTGTGTGGAGGTTATATCATTGCCTTAATGAAGTTCTTAAAGCAAGTTTGCTTTAAAGGGGTATGAAATACTGAGCTGTATCAGCCTTCTATAGGTTTCGATAAAACTAAAAATGTTTCTTGGGCAGTATCCTTTCATAAGGCGTTCAATAACGTCACCCCTATAGAGGTTGAAGAATGGTGTTAAGCATAATAAAAATGGATGATATTGACGCACGTCATAGTTGGACCTACCAAAGATAAGACGTTATCCGTTTAAAACAATACGAAGAAGATAATATCTTCTCTCGTATATTATACGAGGGTTGCTCTATATCTCCGTCAATCCACCGGTACGCAGACAGCTGTTTCACGCTTATTAGCGATCATCAGTGCACCATAGGTCGATTGACGGAAATAGAGAGCATCAGATTTTTCATGTCTACCAGACATGTGAAGCATGTGAGAGCAGACGACAGAAAGGTTCTGCCGGTGCGTCATCTGGTACCCGAAGGTAACGGCAACCAAAGAAATCGCTGCGAAACAGCAGCAGAATCCTTGGTGGAACGCCACGGCGCGTCCGCTTTAGCCACCAGAGACCGCGGTTCTATATGCTGCTGCATGTTCATAACATACCTGTGATCAAATTTGATATGAAACTTGATAGCAAGTTTAGTATCTTGTCATACAGCACTTAATCTTAGAACCTTGAAATTATTTCCAGCTTGGCCTGGCTACATTTATGAAAATTTTTCAATAGGGTACTTGCAAAGGTCGCGAAATCGTCCCGGGAGTATACATAGCGTAAAGAAAACCATATCAAGACGCAGTAGGAAACAAAAAACATGATTTTACTGACGGCCAAAAAGAGATATTTGCAAAATAAAATAAGGATATATTCAAATTTTTCCACGTGACTTAAAACAAGGGCTGACGTCACAGGTATCTTATCGATATCGACAATCCATACTGCTACAGCGCAGGTCGGTGAGATTCTACTGCAAACTAGAGATGATCTGAATGCTTTAACAGTGCGACTCAATTTACTGATACTTAAACATATTTGAAACAGGCAATTGACCCACTAGCATTTTCGTTGCAATACATTTTTATATCTGATAGGTATCACAGTTCATCCTGTTTGTGACCGAGATTCGCAACTAATCGAAGCCATCATTTTATTTCGGCGCATCCCATTATGAATGAATCCAAAGATAGAATCTAATTCAAGCCCATCCCTACAAAGTGAATTAGTAATCTTAGCTTAACTTTTATTCTCTTGACTTTTGTACTTTTTTGTGTGACTGTGTTTTGTGGTTATAATGATCAACGTCAAAATGTTAGGTTAGCACTGGCTATCGATATCGAATATCAATACTTTACATCCCATCACTATAGGATATCACTGACGTCAGTGGTTGTTTGCGCGGCGTTTTCCGGCATTTGAAATAATTTTTGGAATATCTCTCACAGCGTCACAGCCGATTCCAAAAAACCAAACAAGTGATTTTGTCATGTTTACTAGGCTCTAAGGAACGCGTAAACCACACAATATTTTTTTTCTGCAAGTACCCTATACAATAGTTTTGCTGTAAATAGTTTAAGACATACAATCGCCGTCCATTACTATAGAGCCTCCTGGTAGGTAGGTATTGAATAACGTAGAATTAATATATTGCTTGATGCAAGCCCAATCATGTTGTCAAGACGTCCACAACATTGTCTGGTGACAAGCACGATGCATTCCTGCGTACGAATGATGGTGCTCCATTTATTCCAGTTAGACTTAGCTCTGGTGTTTGCCAGAGTGATTTATCACTACTGTCCTCTTTTTGGGTTTCGTAAGTCAGACCGACGCATGCGAAATTTTGATATATAACCAGCACCCTGAGTGTCTGCTTTGTGTTGATTGAAATTAATATGCGGGCGCATTGAGCTACAGCAACAGCTTAGATGCAACTGTTCCTTGGAAATTGAAATTGATTATTATTATCTAGTTAAGGTGAGATCGTGTCTATGATTTCAAGACTGAGCTTACTGAGACTAACTAGTGCAATCATTTTTCCTATATCTGAAGAATCTGGCCTCGTGTAGATAGGACTTTCCTCAAAGTACAGTTCGAATGCCTTTGTCATCTGATATACATAGTGCAGTAACTACTATATCCAGTACAAAATTATCCAGACTTAATTCACACACAATTAATTTGTAAAAATTCTGAGAATCAAAAAGTAGTTTGGAACGATATACAAGTATTGAGGGTAGAAAAAAATACCCTGATAATGTTTTCCACAAAACAGATTTTGATGAAGATACATTCAAAACAATAGTTCTGTCAAGTCTTCGTCCATGTGAACTGAAGGACTATTTAAAGGTAGTATACTCAACTCCAGCGGTGGTTAAACAGAAAACGAAAGAACATTTGCAGAAATAAAATAGTGCTTTTTAAAATATTATGATTCTGTTTACTGATATGGCCCCTATGATTTTGTATATTTTCTAGCGCAATACTACCATGTTACAAAAGTCACCCAGTGGATGAAATGTTTTCTGTAATAGTAGATAGATTGGGTTAGACTTGGCAAAATGCTATTACTACCAGGCTTTCAATAGTCTAGTAGGAAAACTAGGCCAGACATACAAGAAAATCTCTTAAGCAACATCTAAATGTATATTTATCACAAAACTCTTATAGTTGCAGTTGCGGTAGTATTTAATTGGGGGTGCGATATATCGAATCTCACGTGAACATAACAAGTTGAAAATTAGAAGTATTGAAATGTATCACAGCTGCCACAAGACTTCATTCTTATGGTTTATGTGGCATTTTCCAAAGACGTCAATGGATTTTACGGAAACAGTAATCTGGGTACGGATGGATTAGTTATATGTAAATGTAAAACAGCTGTCAAGTGGGATTTATGATTTCATGGATTTAAGAGACATTGAACAACGAAAAAGTTGGTGATTATAGTGTATTGTGACACAAGTAAAACATATGAATATAAAGGTTAGATTTCTTTATCAAAGGGTTAAGTTATAATTACTGAACACAATTATGGAAGTCTTCTAAGACTTAGCCGTGGTATGAACTCTAAGATAAATCAGCTTAACCCTCGACTCAACCACATGTTTTCTTTGCGAAACAGATCACCCCGATAAGTACTGGTTAAGTTCCATTTGTCGGTTAAGGCCCAGTTTCACAATCAGCAGTCACTCTGACGGTTTTCTAACCTCGACCTGCGAGTTAACTCGAACAATAGAACGCCTCTTGTTTCACAATCTTAAAATGACGTAGGGTTAACTGACCGCGGGTTGTATTTTATTTTTGACGGTTGGTTTGACTGTGTTCCCAATATTTAAAATTCTTCTTCTTCTTATTTCCTTCGTTAGGTGTTTCGTGCTGGTATTTTGTGTTTTTCTGACAAGACTGTCAAAGAATGAGTTCGTTAAGTTGTCAGTTCTATGCAATTTCCAACGTCATTTTGGCTTTTTCCACTGACGTTTTTTTCGTTTCATTCGCAGTAATTTGGTGTTTGGCATAGACAAAAGATTTTTAGGTTGGGTTGCTGTTTGGACTGCTTGGCGTTGTAATTGTTTCTGGGGCCTTTTTCAAATAATAGCCGTGCATGTACCCGTGTGTCAGCATGGAAAAACCAAAAAGAGCGAATAACTTTCCAAAAGATGAAGAATATCTGTTCATTTCGTTTGTAGAAAAGTACAGGCATAAAATAGAATGAAAAAGAAAAGGTGCAACAACATAGCGTGAAAAAGACAACGCCTGGGAAAAGATAGGAGAAGAATTTAATTACAAATGTGCAAATAATAGCTGCAGATCTGTAAAGGTGCTGAAAGAAAAATACAAAAATTTAAAAAAGACCAAGGAGTCATGGTCATCATATTCCTCAACATAATTGACTCTAGGTCGAAATATTCTTGGTCTCATTGCTTCTTCATCACTGCTATACGCATTTACATCATAACCATCAATTTCAAATAAAAAGAACGATGGAAAGCGTTGAGGTAAACGATAAAATATGAAACGCCTACCAAGTAGCAAAACCAAAGTGACATAACCTAATGCGCATGCGTCATCGGAAACCTGGGGTTAACTCTAGAATTTCTTGGGGTCAAGTTAACTCGGAGTTACCCTCAAGTAAAATCGAAAACCACCATTTGTGAAACATGACATCTCGGGTTAACATCCGGTCAACACACAACCTTGAATTAACCCATCATTGTGAAACCGACCCTAAGTGGCTACCAGAGGTTACGAATGACTGTGAACCACATCCTCCAATGTCCGTTCCATAATCCGCCTCCCCCCTCCTCTACCTTTGCCTGCGGAAGCGAACGGAAACTAGATTAACCCAGTTATGCTAATCCGAACAGGATTCGTGTGTGCATTTTGCTCTGAAGGGCCTGGCCGAAACAACGGGACGATCATCTAAATTTGTATTTGAGTGCCGGCTTCTGTATTAATTTTCAGTGAATTTTAATATCTTGCACATGTACTATTTGCATATGCATAAAGGGATTTTTGATTAACTTTGCTTATCTACCACAAAGCAGCGAGGGTGTGTACCAAACTTATATGTATGTATACAGGGATATAGGACTCATCAACTGATAATATTGTATCTGTCCACCACTTTTACGTTAGACTCCATACATAGGCCATTCCATTAAAAAATATGACGTAAAATTGGTAAATCTGACAACACTGATGTTAGCGTATTTGAATTATGTATGTTCAAAAACCCCCAAGTATTGAATTTCACCTCTCCAGCTGTGGCAGCTTTGGAAATATTTAAGCGTTCCGGTACCGTTTACTGAAAAAGCGGTGTTGCCGTATCTCAGTAATCAATAGAAACAAAATTTTGAAATTTTGAGACCTTACTAAATTCGACATGCGCAAATCACTGCAATCAAAATAAGTAAAGGATTCTATTTAAAATAAATTAAAATCGGCGATATTTTTTTAAAAATTTGGAAAAACAATTTATAATTTGGCAACGTCACAAACGCGAAAAAAAAATATTACAAGGCGAGATAGACTATTAGTAGATATTTCGATTTAAAATAAAAAGTACACGGTGTTGCATTTAAAAAAACAAAGTAAAATGACCTTCAAGTTGCCGTAATTTAAAATTCTGCCAAAAACACCCCGTAGATACAAGTTGCTGGTAACATCCAAAATAATATCCAACTAGTATTCAAGTAACTAGTTGTATAATAATATTGAGAAAGGTTGAAGGAATATATCAGTTTGGACGTATTACTTGCGACCTTGCACATCCGGAAATTAATAGAAAATATATTATAACTTGGCAACGTCACAATCGATCCCAAAAATATTTTAAGGCTGAATAGAGATCAATGATGGACACTAGAAGAATTTAAGAAAAAGTTATAGTTCCATATATAAAAAAATCAAGTTGATCACTATCCTACTTTCCCGCAACAACCTGATATTTCAAGATATTTTTAAAATATGCGTCTCAAGTAACCAAATAACTTTTGTACTTGACATTTTCTTCTATCAGGTATACCTTGCGAGATATCGAAGAATTACACACTAACTGGACACCCTGTATATAAAGATCCACAGCTAATGGAAATTATTATATCAGTATCCATTAAAGGCAGATATGAGCATATTCCAGTATTTGGAAAGTGGCACGTAGCATCAGTACAGTAGAAAGTCTTCTATAAGTTTGACACAAAAAACGACTTTGTTGAACTTTATTTTTCTGCTTAATCTCTTCACTACTACAGCTACCAATGCAGCGATTCAAATGGCCATTAGACATTTCTATCCTTCTCATAACAGTAACGACGCGATATTAGAAAAAAAAATTATTTTTGAACTGATTTTTACAAAGTGCAGGTTTGTATGTCATTTGTTCCAGGAATGAATTAAAATACTGTATTACTGAAAAGAAGAGACCTATATGATATAAGTAGATCACAAAGTAATGGCATTGAAGACAAGTTAGCTTTTTTGACTGCTTAATTAAGAAAACAAGTAAAATGTGATTAAGAGGGATTGATCAAGAGGGACTGAGGGACATTGTGATAAAATATCTCATTTTGAATCACAATATAAGTATTGTTGGTCGCAGACACGTGAAATATATACTAGATTTCTTGAAAATAATATACAATGCCGTGATGAATTCATTAATACGCTCAGGAAGCACACAACAAAGATTTTAAAAAGTATCCCGAAAATTACACAAGAAAAAGTAGTCGAGTACAAACCAACCAAGATATATCCAACGCATTTTTTCTAAATTCTGATCCCCTTATCTCAAGCAAATACGAACTACATAAGAAAAAACACAATGCCTTCCAAGAGAAGCTCTACAATCCAAGATGAAAATAATGACGATGAAAATGATGATGATAAGGGCGATGATCTCAGTATCAGTGAAGCTGGCAGTTGAGACAAGGACAAATAGTTATTTTCTGATTGTGAATTAATACAAATGGAAGCATTTTTCAGTCTCTTGACAATGATTCTAGAAACGTGCTCTTTCTTTTTTATTTACAAATGTTTTTTTTTTCTAGTGAAAATGCTAAATATATACTTCAGTTGTGTTTTCTACCTGAACAGGTTTTTGTTCATATTTCATGGCCTGCTACGTTGCTTATAAGTAAGAAAATTGAAAATCGCCGATTTGCTTGAAAATTTAAAATTAAATGAAAACTATCAGAGATTGATATTAACAACTATATTATAACATTAGAAAGGTTATCAAATTCTACGTTTAACCGTATAAAAAAATTAGGTATTGCTACTTGAAAAAATCAAGTTATCGCTGATCGAAGTTTCCTTAATTAATCGACCGATTTCTCCAAGCATAAACGTAGTTTAAATTTGACAGTCTCATCAAAGCTGACGCATTTTATGCTTAGTGATACGGCAAAGTCACAGCCTTACCTATTTTATAATCTCTGCGATATTCAATTTTTTCCTGATATCTGCCTATACCGAAAATGGTGATTTACACCTAAACGGTTCGCTTTAGATCCCATGTATGATACATAAAGTCACACTAGAATTCACCAAGGAATCTGAATATGCAATAATATACAGGGCGTTCTGTTTAAAAAAACATAACTTTGATAAATTTCGCGTTTTTGGGACACACTGTATAACATGAAAATACTTTTAAAATGTAGCCTTTATGGGTTTCTATCTATCCGAAATTATTATTTTCTTTTGCATCAAATACTTTAGCCATAATGCTCCGTGTCGAATAACGTGAATAACCCTGTATAAACCAGCAGTATTGAGGACAAAGCTATTAACACCTCAAATTGAAATTGCTTTTGGTGACCTCACTATATTATGGCAAAGAAGTTTGGGAAAGGATCGCTGCATCCAAAACAATTCTTTCACGTTGCTGTTATGAATAGCAGCTCTGAAGCATGACCAGTCTGGCGGAAAACAGACTGTCTCGAAAATAAATACGCTCTTTGGCTTCTGGAGGTCTACTCTGTACTTTGTATTCTTCCGGCTCAACCCATGTCGAAGTGCTGTGAAATTTCGTAGGCTCAAGTAATTTCATGCTTCGAACAACATTTAAATTTGATGTAAATCCTATGCTGTATTTCAGTCTCGAATAAAGATAATAACCACATCCAAGCTGAATGCAAGAGATCAAGAACTTTAGATAATGTAAGATTACATAAGTTTTTATCATGCTACGTTTGGGGACATTAACTAAGATCGTCAGGCAAAATGGAATTCAACTTTTACTTCCCACACCGATTAGTTGCGAGGAGGGGGGAAAAGCTAAATATACAAACTGAATAAAACAAACAATAATACATAATACTTAATCACAGACATCGGCTAGAAACAAAGGAACATTTGAAATAAGATATCTTTAAATTTAGATAGTTAAAAATGTAGAACGATTCACGATTTTTTGTATTATCCTTGCGCAGGGGCCATGCTAATCTTCTCTGTAACGTTTCAATCTTATTATATATACGGTCGAAGCGATGTTAAATATCGAGCAAATGTTGGCAACACCGCATCTATTGTCATCTGTCAAGCAGTATCTCACTTCTAAAATTATATAGTTCTGTGTGCATGCCTTACTGATAAATATTTTGGAAATACAGTTTTATCGATTTTTTTCCAAAAAACGTGCTTCTTTCGCAAATTTTATTTTTTAAAATCACATAACAGACCATCCTCTTTACATTGATAACAAAATTTTCTCAAATCCCGTGGGGCACCGTTGCGCAATAGACCCTCTTGTAAGAGTTGAAAATTTGTTGTACTCATAATAAGCTGTCCACTGACCTGTCAAAGAAAGGCCTGGCTGCATAATACGCTTTTCTAGGTCCATCTGAACATCGCCTTGCCTATTACAGAAACCAAGGGAATTTTTTGATGCATACATACGAATATTGCTTTAGGTCGTTCTTTACTGTGTAACCTGGAAATTGTTAATTTGATTTTGATGCAATTTTGACACAGTATTATTGCCGTCGCGAGGATGGAAAACGCATGTAGGTTTTAGAAGTCGTGTCAGTGGCAGCGTAGCAATCATAAATAAGTTAAAAATATAAAAGCTGCTCAAACTTCGTTTTTAAGCGATCTGGAGGTTCCTGATCACGTTTCTCTTTTTTTAGAGGGGGTAAAATTAGGCGGCAGGCAGTCGTGAAACTGAAAAATTGATTTTATTTGTAGTTGCCCTGTAAAGGAAAAACATGATATACTTTTCAGCTTTATCCGAATGCTGCCCAACCTTAGACAAAAAGCAATTTTTTAAATTATATTGATGTACCTAGATAATTCTGTAATGCATCATTAGTTATAGAAAGGATATTTCTAAAGCGTAATTTGGGCCGTAAGGATCGATAAGGTCTATGGTTTTTGCAGATTGTATTGGTGGCGGTGAAACTAAATAAAAAAATGAAGTCAAGTTGATTGACTCAGTGCTTCCCACACATTACGCTGATACCAGTTTATTATTTTCCCATAGCATGAAGCTTTAGTCTGAGATCCCTTGCAACCAAATAATCGCCAGCACCCCCCCTCTAAAATTGTCTTATGCCGCTAGGTCTTTCCTTTACAGGTCAATGGACAGCCTATTATCGATACTACAAACTTCTCAGTTTTACAACCCCCCACCCCCAACCATCTTACTATCACCCCCACTCAAAAAACTGGTAGGAAATGATCAGGAACCCCTAAGACGTCTAAAAACCATATTTGAGTTGTTTTCATACTTTTCGTTCTTTGATTATTGCTACGCTGCCACTGAAACGACTTTTACCAAACATACGCGTTTTCCATTCTCACCACAGTAACAATATGCTGCGTCAAAATCTCACTAGAATCAATTTAATAGTGTCCACGTTACAAAATAATAATAATAAGAATAATGAACTTTATTTAAACTGGCGGGGAGTCTGATAAACAGGTATTAATTCCAACCAGTATAATATATAAAAAAAAGTTACAAGCAAAGTACAAAAATACAAAAATATATAAACCAATAGATTCTCGTATGTATTATTATAGAAAATTTTATGTCCCTTAGTTTCCGTAATAGGCTACGCAATGTTCGGATGGACCTGAAAAGGTGATTTGTGTCGTTGGATCTTCCTTCACAGGTTATTGGGCAGCCTATTATGAGTACAAGAAATTTTTTAATTTTTCAACCCCCAACCACCCCAATTTCACCCCCACCAAAGAAAACGCAGAAAATGATCTATTCAACAGTTTCCTCGTTACACAATATGGAACGGTCTAAAGCAATATGTTCGTCCTTTGCTTTCTGTAATAGGAAAGGCAATGTTCGGATGGACCCAAAAAAGTTATTTATGTCGTCAGTTCTTCCTTCACAGATCAGTGGACAGTCTATTATGAAAGCAACAAATTTTTCAATTTTACAACCTCCCACCCCCCAACCACCCCAATTTCCCCTACCCAAAAAAAGTAGAAAATGATCAGGGACCCCTAGAACGCCTAAAAGCGAAGTTTCAGCAATATTTAATTTTTTTGTTTTTTGCTAATTACTCCGCCGCCTATGCACCGATTTTCAAAATTATAGGAACATTGCCTACTACGACCCCATAGCATACCGCTGCCCAAATTTCATCACAATCGGCGGTTGCGGAGATTACGAGGCTAGAAAAATGCGACAGACAGACAAACAGACCGACAGACAGACAGACCGACGGAAATGTGTGACGTGGATTTTCGTTATGTAGACACCATAAGATGCCCAAAAAGCGTATTATTCCAAAATCGAAATTTCTCGCGAGCACAATAGTCCCCTCACCTATCGATGTGGGAAGTAAAAATAACAATACAATACAAAAGCTATTCAAACTCAATTTTTGAGTGCTCTGGGTATCTCTGATCATTTTCTGCTTTTTTTTTTGTAGTCATAATTAGGTGAGGTGGGATGGGGTCTCGGATAAAGGAGTTAGGAAACCACGGATCACTTTTCATTGCCATTCAAAAATTGATACCTACTGATAATATAATCTGTTCTTAGATATCGGAAAATCGGCCTGCCGTGTGACCAGAATATAAATTCAAGGGTCTAGGGTATAGGGCGCAAAATTGAAAATCCAAGAAAAGACTTATTCCCGTGTTAGCGAGGAGGCGTGGCCGCCTGTTCCCTTTCTCCAGTGTGTGTGTCTAAGACGAGGGGAGATAAGTCCAAAAATCCAAAGGTAAGGTCCAAAGGTCACCATAAAAATATATTTCGCATTTCCAAGCTCCTGACGTTACCTTTAAACTTACAGTAATGACCCAAAGAGCAAACTGAAGAAGAAAACTAGCGCTTGTGCAACTATTTAGCCTTTTTTTGATATCGTGTTTGGTTCATAAATTATAGGCATTTATAGAATGTATGATTTTGCATTGCAAGTTTTTTTGCACATTAAAAAACTTTTTTGAGAAAATCGAAAATAGTTGTCATTCATTAAGGTCTTAGCTATCGCCTTCTGAGATATTATATACGTAGTTTGAAGATAGACTGATTTATGCGAGAAATTGTGAGTCCGTGTTTCACATGGCAAATACGTATGTATAAATGTGTGTATCCAGGCCCCTTAAGATTGCAGAATAGAACTTGTGTCGTCCTAGTTCCTACAAATAGAGATGCAACAAACTATTTACGAGCCATGATTCGGATGTAAGGAAATCTCAGGCTATAGCTTCATGCTATGGACCAATAATACATCCAATAAAGCATCCAAATGAATGAAAATAATCTTTTAAGTTGAATACAAGATTGCGTTTTTGGAGATACCTGCAACGCGACGGGAAATTGCATTGGAAGGTATCCAGCGTTTCAAGTACACACCACGGGGCTTTCAAGCTGGTCGTTTTCCTTAATGCCGCTCTCACGTAATCCTAGACCGTTAAAAGGCACTGACGGAAAACGAAAACTGAATATGGATATTTAATTAACACTAACAGTCTGCAGTTTCGTTTTATAGTCATCCTTCCCAGGCACCATCATAGGGGCTTAGATGAAGCTGTTTGTTTAGGAGCTATCTTTGTGTTTGCGAGGACCTGCATTAATGTAAAACTATCCTGAAAATACATTTGAGTAGTCACAGTGCAAAGACTGTTCAAATGCAATTAACGCCTGTGAATTACTTGATGAACTTAAAAACAACGTCCACGTGCTATGGGTGTATAGACATACATACTTAAATGCAGCATACTTATAACATGGTACCACCCCTGTGGCACTGCTGAGTAGAAGTTAGTATCCTATACGTGAGCTAGGTTTCAAGCTAAAAAATAATGCGTATCGAATTTATGTTTTGTTTTTCTGGTAGTATCAAGTAGTAAAAGCTTTTTCCCCTAAGTCACAACCCAGACAGCACAATATATCCCTGGAATATTCTTGTTTAATCCAAAATAGATTGAGAATATTCAGAACAATAATAGAATGTTCTGTGGATGTTTTTATTGGTTTCATTCCCATGAGGATGTGCTAGGAGTATTACGTCATGATTATCCCGTGAACGTGTCGATAAAAATATTCTGATAATATTCATAAATTAATATTATCTAAAGAATAATCTTTGAATATGCCTTTTGGTATGACTCTTAATATAGGCGTGGCACCGTTGCAGGTTAGGTTAGGTTTGAGAATTTTGAGGTTAGCTTCAGTCGTTACGGTGGCGGTGGTCGGTGATGCCTGCTTGTGCTTGTGCATTTTTCTTCTGTGATAATTGGATAGTTATCCGTATCCGTGTTCTGGAATGTGATTTTACTTGTTACTTAGTTTATAACTTTATCTAGGAGCGACTAGGGTGAGTATAACTATTTTCTTTCTATAAATTACAGACTTTCTGTGCTAGCAACTCTCTTGTTCAGTCTAATCTCTATGTTCTAGTCTTACTTGTCGCAGGTACCTACCCTAATTAATCTATAATAATAACCACTAACAAGGCATTTGCTATATTTGTGACTATGAATTTCCAACATTTATTCTCTTACGTGGTACCCAAGTTTTGCTCTAAATGTAGGTACTACAATTGATTAAAATACGACACTTTGGTGAAAATTTATCATTGTGGTTAATGAAGTGTATTTGAATGTACATCATATACATATATGCTTTAAAATTAAACGGGTTTTTTATTTTGCAGGATAATACGGGGGACGTGCAATGAAATGTGTTTTTAATGTGTACATTAAATTTATACAATTATAAATAGAGTTTCCGTTTTATATATATTTTTTTAATTAATCCCTATAATTAGTGTGTGCCTAAATCACTGCTGCCCAAAAGACTGTATGAAAGTTGGATACTAGGTTATATACGTATACTACTCGCGTTAGGTACCTAGGCAAACAACAAGACTTACGAATAAATGAAATGAAGTGGTAAAAGGCATTAGTTTCTTTCCAACATATATTATTTAAAGATGTACCAGGAATCCTCCTGCAATATTTGGTACATCTTAATAACAATCGTGGAATATTCTGAAGGCATAACCTATGTATGTTTCTTTAAAGATATACCAGGAATCTTCCTACAATATTCCATACATCTTACTAATAATCGTAGAATATTCTGAGGGAATAACCTATGCACGTTTTTTGGATTCCCATTTTCACATTTCTGGAATGTTCATCATATAATCTATATATTCATGGAGTATTCATGGAACGATACAATGTTCCAAAATGGTGATTATTAGAATGTTCCTAGAATATATTGTGCTGTCTGGGAAAACATCATCTTACACAAATATGATTTTCTGTTCGAATTCCTTGAATAATAACTCTGTCAACAGTGAGGAAGTCAAAATTTTGTATGGTAGGTTTGCATGGAGTGCAGATCATGCTAACATTTTTTCTAAGTACCAGCGTTGCTAACTTAAAGAATAATGATAATTGCAAAGAAAAGTCATAGGTTCCGTTTGTAAAAGACTTTGACCAACTGTAATGAACGTGAGCTACTTTTTGTAGGATAAGGTCATTCAAACAAAAACTTCTTATTTTTCCATGTGCAACGTTTCGACTTATATTAGGTCATCCTCAGGCATCAGAAGATCGAAGTTCTCATCTTTGGTATGAAGAATTTGACAAGATAAAATATAACTAGATTAGTGAAGCATTGCCAACGGTATTAAAATATAACGTCACAAAAAACGTTCAGCTCCTATTTGTTTTATTTTCAATTCATTTTTATTGTATGTGTTTTTTGTGACATTATATTTCAATACTGTCGACATTCAGTTCCTGTTTGTTTTACTTTTAATTAAATTTCATTGAGTGTGTTTCTGGTGACGTTACGTTGTATTTTAGGGCGGATACAAATTGCAGCCGCGGTTAGGGTATAATCCTATAAATCTCAATGGTGACCATAAAAGATGTTGTAAATTGCAGCGAGGGTCCCTTTTTGGCGTAGTCTACCTGTTTGGAGGTATTCTAAAAATTAATTTGGATTTGTATAGCAAAATATTATATAAAAATAATATTATGTGACAGGTCAAATTAATTTTTATCTAAAGGAACGATTTAGTGGCATTTACTTACCTACTTCTGTTAGTGATCTTGAAAACTATGTGACATCACAATGCCTTTTTTAAATTACAAACCCAAAATTTTATTCGTACTTATTGTTGTAGAGAATTCTCTACTTAACTAACTAGAACTTAACTAGAAAAGTTAATTTCTTGATACATATTTCCATTATTTTAGGCAACTTCGACAATGTCAACAATTATTGTGACAATTTTGATAGTTTTCTGCAATTTTCGGAAGGTGATAATATACCCAATGCGCGGTTTTGTTTAGACTGAAACTAATAAATCCTTTTGTTAGAGCAGTTAATAATAAAACAAAAACTATTGACATTGAAAGAAAATTATACTTTTCTAAATTGTTAATTGTTAATAACATTATGTGCAAACATGTTCGTAAATCGTCTTAGATCAATATATGGATAAAAAATCATAATTACTAAGGTTCTCACCATAAAAATGACATACATTTTTTCTATATTCTAATCCACGTATACTATTTTCATTGAGTAATAAACCTATTCTAAGATACAAAAAATCTTGCTTCTTTTTAGTTGTTGCATTTGGAGCGTGCCTTATTCTGACACTATTCATTTTAATGTATGTGTCTGTTTGAGTATTTATCAAAGACTCTCAAAAATAAACAATGAGGGATGGCTGTTATAAAAACTCCTATCCCTAACAGAAGGTCGTCCGCTGCAATTTACATGTTTACCTGAAATGGAAAAATAACCAGCCACTGCAATTTTCATATCCCGGTTTAAGAATACTTGACCATCGCTGCAATTTACAATCGCCAGTATTTTAATACCCTTGGCAATGGTTCAGTGATCTAGTTATGCCTTATCCAGTGAAATTCTTGTAATTATTTTCGTACCAACGATGAGAACTTCGATCTTCTGTTGCCTGAGGATGTCTTAATAGGTCTGTTTTTACAGAGAATCACAAACCAGTCAGAGCCAATCAGTATTCCCCATTGCAGTTGTCAAACTATTTCTGACTAGTACTGGCCAATCAAATTGACGCTGACTAGTTTGTGATTGCTGTAAAAACAGACCTAATATAAGTCGAAATATCATAAATGTAAAAATACGAAGTCTGTTTCTTAATGACCTTATCCTACAAAAAGTAATTCAAGTTGTAGATCCCTTAATAGAAAAACGATTTGCATACAGAGAACACCCTTTAGTGTGAAATATGAAAGTAATTATGTAAAAACTGGAATAACAGGTCAGTAAAATACTACAAAAATAAATTTCTCGTAAAGTTTAAATAATGTGACAACTTTGAATTCACGCGTAATGCTAATTCACATTCTATCTATATCCGGAATAAAAATCACTTTTGATCGGTTGATTCCTTAGACGGGAAGTTCAGGAGATTCAAATGAGTTTTTTCCAAAAGTATGACTTTCAAACTCTATTTTACTGAATATGCGCTGACAAAACTTAAACAAACAGTGATATTATTACAAATTAGATACAAACAATATATTTCAGCTATTAAATAGGCAACACCAGCAAGTTGAAAAATATCCCGTTTGATCTTCCATTCTTGCAGCATTGTCTCCCGAGATATACCTTGCGACATTCTCAAGGCATATAATATCGGTTGGAGAGACGGTTGTTGAAACATGCATAATATATAAGTAGCAAGAAAGAGGGCTTGTCAGACTTTTCACCCGACGACGTGAAGCACGAGACGCTACAGGCGGTAAAATCCCTCAGTAGTTATTTAAAAATATTTATCTTGTCTAGAAATTTCGAACTACATGAGGAATGCTGAGTCTTTCAAATGCATCATCGCACTCTAGAGGTTTTCGCCTTCGAGCTACGAGTCCATGGGTTATTCCATGGCCGACTCTACACTAGGCCGGGGTCTTAGATGTGGCAACGTGGCTTAGCTGTCAAATAGTGGGCCTATAGTTTCAGAATAATTATTACATTTTACATGTATTAGAGTTCATCTCGGTTAATAAATTAAGAAAAATAATTTTAAGAACTACTACTACTAATACCACTTACATCTGATGTCTGGTTGATCGTAGTCAAACACTTCAAAATAAAAATAAACGCAACCTGTTTCCTGCTGCCACTTCCACTTCCACTTGAATGGACACTCAATTTACTTTGTAAATTGCCAATTGAGCTAGAAAAATTCACTATTAGGTCACTGTGAAGCCATTCTTGTTGGTCTTGATTCCCTTTCACTATCAAATCTTTTCGTAGGTATGCCCAGATGCACGCCCAGATGAGTTCTATTAACTGTATTTTTCTGTGACATTTGGGAGGTCCGGAAAACATTGCAGGTACCACATTGTGCTTTAAAATAGGTCTTATCCTTTGAAATGTTTGTAAAGTATTGTCTTAAGTCTTATAAATATAACCAGCCCATACGAGGAATACCGTTCACCCACTTCTGTTTATGTCCTTTATTGGAAGCGCAATTGCCAGTGCAACCTGGTACAACACACTTTGCAGGCATCTTTTTATCTTTATAGCTTCGTTTGTGCAGGTAAATAATTAGAAACACATTAAAAATCACCTTTCACTCTTCTTGTTTACTCTGGAATGTTATGGTTGGTATGTCCTTTATTGGAAGCACAATTGCTAGTGCAACCTGGTACTACACACTTTGCAGGTATCTTTTTATCTTTATAGTTTCGCTTGTGCAGGTAAATAATTAGAAACACATTAAAAATCACCTTCCACTCTTCTTGTTTACTCTGGAATGTTATGGTTGGTATGTCCTTTATTGGAAGCAGAATTGCAAGTGCAACCTGGTACTACACACTTTGCGGGCATCTTTTTATCTTTATAGTTTCGATTGTGCAGGCAAATAATTAGAAACACATTAAAAATCACCTTCCAATCTCCTTTTTTGCTATGGAAGATTCCACTAATGACTTAACAACAAATAAAAGCTCGGTCCCCGACTCAGTGTTGCCATATTTCAATGCTCCGGCCTAGTGAGTAGAGTCGGCAATGGTTATTCCTATTAACAAGTTAACCCACTTGCATATTGTTTCCGTCCGCTCGTAGCCCAGCGTTGCTTACAGCGAGCGTGGTGAACTAGACATGTCGGCAGCTCTGTGATTAATGTCTTTAACGTCAGTTTTCTAATATATGGCTGGCAGTGGAAGAGGCCGCTAATATACCTAATTTACCGCTTTTGCCTTTGTACCCCATCAACTCGATGACGTTGCCAGACGCCGCTGTACAGCGCAGGAAATTATTTTCGTCTAGCAACGATTGATATACTTCTCTAACTCCCGTCAAGCTTTTGGGGATCAACATCAGCAATAACATGTCCTGGCACGGCCATGTCGTCAGTATTCCACAGATCCGACCATCGCTGGAGTATTGCTCCCATGTGTGGGGATGCGCTCAGAATCACTCTCTGAAGCTTCTGTGCACTATCCAGAAGAGAACAATTAGACTAATCGATACGCCTAACCTGACAAAGGACCTCTACAGCTTGGAAGTTTCAAACCTAACCTATAAACGACTTCAAGGTTTCGATACTTTTTCCACGAAATATATGGTCAATTCGAAAGTACTTGACGAGTAGGGTACAACGACACAAGAAGCAACATCAAGAATTTTGTGATTTAAACAAGTAACGGCATCAACCGCAAAGGGTTATTAGCGGTACAACAATGCATGAATATTATATGCGATAATATAGTTCAATATGCTTTTTTTGTTGCTTTTATGGCACTGATCATTGATCAACTGGCCAGAAACGTGGTCATATCTCATATCTATATACAGGAGATGGTATGGTAGAGTCAAAGTGTTAACAATATTTGTTAGTGTGTTAGTATTTCTGTTCATTTCTTTTTTTGTTTTTTTTTTCTTTTTTATAATTTTATCTCAGCAGTTTTTTTCTATGTATACTTATATTTACTTTACCCAATTTTATCTTAGCGGTTTTTTTTGTTTGTTTTTTTTTTGTTTTTTTTATTATCTTTTTTCCTTTTTCTTTTTTTAACTTTTTTCCCATGTATACTTATATTTACTGTACATAATTTTATCTTAGCAGTTTTTTACAATTACTAAAGTTGTTAGTATCTTACTCAAATGGTTAAATGACATTCATTACAATGGTAATATAAAATACGATATACATCTTTATTTTCAGATCCTAATATTAATTCTATATTTGTTGGTAGTGAGAGATATCTTGAAAGGCTAAAGTAAAGTTCGTTGGTTTTGGTAGGTACCAATTATTTCGCACTCCAGTAGGCAATGTTGCAGCAAACCAATTTCTCCACAGGCGCAGTAGGAGTTATCTCCGATCCCGATTCTTGACTTATGTTCACGGGTTAAGCAATGTCCACTTCTAAGTCGGCATATTGTTCTTATGTATGGTCTTTTGTCTATATTCTTGAACCAGGGTTGTATTCGTATATCATTTTGGATCTTTTTAAAAAATGATCCTGAAGTCTGTTCCTGAAAATGATTTCGCCATGAATGTCTTACTTTATTTGAAATTATTAAACTGTTTATGTCAGTAAAAGGTATTTTGATATCGGGTATCGGTTCTCCGACTATGGCTGCTTCTTTGGCTAATTTGTCTGCAGTTTCATTCTGTGTTATTTTGGAATGTCCTCTAATCGACACTATATTCAATTTTTTATTTAACATCTTTATTTGTGTATTTAACTGCAGAATATCTACTATGATATTGTTTGATTTACTTGAGGTGTTGTAATTACTTAGTTTCAAACATAAACTTTTGCTATCTGTAAATATGGCAATTTGCGGTTTCTGGCTATTGTTTAAACAGAATTCTAGAGCCTTCTTTATTGCTACCAGTCAATATGCTTCAGAAAAGAAATAACATCTATAAATTATTTAGTTAGTGCTTGTCGAAGGTCCAGAGGTATATGATTTATCCGTCTGTAGTTGGAATAGGTTGGACACTCGATGATCATGTCTTTTACGGTAAGTGCTGTGTTACACGTTGGACATGATGGTGCTACGCTTCTTGTAAACAGGTGCACGTGGGTTAAGTTCGAGTGTCCGATACGGGGCCAAGAGACTACCACTTGACCCCTTCTCGTCTTCGGCAGATCCAGTCTGGTACGGATGTCTGGCTGGATTTCGTACATCTTACAGTCGCTGCTCCATAATCTTTGCCATTGATCAAGCAAATGATTTTTGAAAAGAGGCTTGAGATCATAGTGGGATACTTGAGTCATTCTTATGGCAGTTTCATCAGTGATTGCTTTCGCAGCAGCTTCATTAGCTTTTTCATTTTCTGCTATGCCACAGTGCGATGGCACCCAAAGAAACTTTGTGGTTTTCCGAGGTTATTTAAGTGGTTCAGTTATTCCTTGATTTGTTTCAGGATTTCGTTGACAGCATACAATCGCTTCAGACTCTCTAGTGCACTCAATGAATCCGAAACGATCATAATTTGCCGATCCTCTAATTCGCGTATCTCAGTGCTTCTCTGATGGTGTATGTACTGGAATGGTCAGGAAGCTTTATTAACTGGTTGTAGTTCATACTGACTACTGCCACACCTACACCTGTTTCAGACTTTGATGCATCAGTGAAGATCGGTTTGTAGTTACTATGACGTGAGATGACTTCGGAAAATTTATTACGTATGATTGAGTTGGCGGTTCTTTCTTTAGGGTACAGCTTCAGGGATGTGTCTATTTCAGGTGTTGGAGTTTTCCATGGAGACGAATAGATCATTAGCGACATAGTAGACTTGAATTTAGCCATGTCAAAATTTGTTCCCCTAATTCGTTCTTTGAAAGGGACATGTGTTATTGATTGGTATCTAACTGGGATATTGCTTGGGAAGGTAACTTGGTATATTGGGTGATCTGGGAGACCAGACACTTCCTGCATAGCACTGTGAAAGGTATTGTCTGCGGAGGTTTAGTGGGAGTTCGTTCACCAATGCTCGTAGTCTGCTGACTGGACTGGTCCTGAAGGCTCCGGTTGCGATCCTTATTGCTGCATTTTGAACGGTTTCAAGCTTGTTCAAACGACTTCTATTTGCAGAGTCATAACAGATGCATCCATGGTCAATTTTGTTCCGAATTGTTGCGCAGTAGATCCTCACTAAGCTTATCGTATCACTACCCCATGACTTATTAGCAAGGATTTTCAGCAGGTTCATTCGGTTTTGACAAGAAAGAATAACATATTTTACGTATGAATCCCATTTCAGTGCAGTGTCAAAGAACATCCCTAAGAATTTTGTGACGTCAACTTTTTCGTTTGTGTACCCGTTCAACGATAAGGTTAGTTGAGCATTTTAAAAATAACACGTATTTGCTTTTGTCACAAGAGAACTGGAATCAAGTCTGTAGTGCCCATTCTTGCATTTTCTCCAGAGTATTTTGTATTATGTTCTGTCCTGTTGTTAAGTTGTTAGTTACGAGGTATATCACTAAGTCGTCACACACACACACACACACACAGTTAATACAGATCCTTGAGGAGTTCCATAGTCTGTCTGCTTCTTTTCTGATGTAAATCCATTAACTCTTACCCTTATGGATCGATCACCCAGAAATGTTTTACGAATGCCAGTATGTCTCCTTTTATGCCCATGCTAATCATAGTTTTAAGTATAAGGTACCTCCAAGCTGTGTCGCACGCCTTGAATAAAACGAAGAATACTGCAATGACCTTTTGATGATTAGTGAATGCTTCAGTGATAGCAGATTCTAGTTCAATTATGCAGTCTGTTGTTGATCTATTGTTTCGCAAGTCATTTTGATGGGGGTTATTATTTTATTTTTCTCGAGAACGTACATAACACGTTTATTGAGCATCCTCTCAAGAAATGAAAAATAAAAAAGTTATGATACTTAGAATGCTTAATGTTCCTAGAAATTAGGTAGGTTCAAGTTGAACTAGGTTTGTTCACTTCCATAGATAGGGGCGCCCCCAGGCGTTACTAATTTTGTAAATTTTGAATACTCTATGCAACATACTCCCAGGTAGGTAGGGTAGGTCACCTGTTCAGTTTATTCAGTGTGCCGGACTAGGCCCCATGCGCAGACCCTCGAAGACCTTTTTTGGCTTAATTTCCTAAACTGAGAATCATAATAAACGTTTTTTCAGTCTACTTATCGATACAATTCGAGTCAGGACATCAAACAAAGTCGACTGATATCTCTTTTTAACCCGACCGTATTAGTTAGGTTATATCAGGTAAGGTATTGAAATTGCCAAGTTTTAAAGTGGCGTAGATTTTCACCGGAATGTTTCCTCACTCTGGAAGTGGTCAAGTTCGAGTTACAATGTCCAGCCACGTCGATTAACACCCATTTTGAGCTCAACAACTAAACTTTTTTGGATAAGTTAGGTTAGGTAACGAAACTTCAAAATACCGTAGTTCTTCACCAGAACGTTTACTCGCTCTGGGAGTGGTCTCGTTCGATTCAGGACGTAAAACTGCGTCGTTTGACATCACTTTCGACCCCCATTTCGGTTTCCGCTAAAACGAAGTCAGTGTATCTAGCGTTCCTGCTACTTACATGATCGTAATGTTTATCCAATGGTTGTTTAGGATTAAAAATATTACAAACAAATATACATTTGCACTAGGTTGGATACGAACACTGTTACACGTAATGACAATGTTGTGTCCTGGAATTGATTCCATAGCGCTGACTAGGACTTCAGGACACAATACTGAATTATACAGGGTTACTGGTAACTCGACCACTTTCCTGCAAGAGGTGATAGAGGGACTCAACTGTAATAGATTTAACCCCACATACGTAATTCCGAAAACCGATAGTTTTCGAGATAATTAACATTCAATGTTTTTCAACCAAATGTCCAAATTTCCACACTAGATCCTAAACTAGAAAAAAAAACCTGTTCTTGATTCTGATAATTTTTATTTTAGTATTTAACTGCCACATATACAAACCTAACTTAGTATTAAAGTGTTTCAAAATTGATCAGTTCCAAACTAAATACAAATATTTAAAAAATAATCAACAAAATGTTTACGTTCACCGTGAAAGAAAATTATTTAGCTCAAAAAAAATTATACAAACAGTCGAACAAATCGCTAAAAAAGCTTTCCTACCTAATAACCTTTTCAGAAAGAATATAAACAGCAATGAATAGAAATGACCTATTCAAAAAGAACGAATGACAGTACAATCATTATTATTGATAACTCAGTTACATACTAGAATGTTTGCAAATGCGGTCGATGATTTTATCCAAGTAAAACAAATTAAATCCACTCAAAGTTTCTAGAGATCTTACTCAATGTGTTGCCCTTGATTTTGGATACAAGTACGGATCCGCTTCCTCACTTCGGTTTTTGTAACTTGTGTTGAAAAAGTTCGTTTCATCTCCTCTGCCGCATTGATACCTTTTTGCCTCAGTTCGTCAGCAGTATTAACTGGAGTCTCCACGTAAACCAATGCCTTCATGTGACCCCGGACGTAAAAATCAAGAGGTGTCCGATCTGGGCTCCGCGCAGGCCATGGTATGGGTTCACCCCTCCTTATCCGTTTGCTCGTGTATGTGTTGTCCAATAACTGCCGAATTGTGATACGGTAATGTGCTGGACAACCATCATGCTGGAATATCATATTGTTGATGATTCTGTATTATGTTGATAAATTTTGTTAAATAGTTACTTGTGGTTGTACTCTCATTCTTGTCCTTGGAATAGGCCATCAGATAAGAAAGTTTTTATAATAATTTGTTTGACTGGTTGTGTATATTTTTTTGAGCTAGACAATTTTCCTTCGCGGTGAATGTAAAAATGTTGTTCTTTATTTTTTAGATAATTGTATGTAGTTTGAAACTGTTTAGCATTTTTACACATTTAAGTACTAAATTAGATTTGCGTATGTGTCAGTAAAAAACTAAATTTGAAATTACTAAAATCGGCAGCAGGGTTTTTTCTAAATTTGTAATGTAGTGTGGAAATTTGGAAATATCGTTGAAAAACATTAAATGTTAATTATCTCGAAAACTATCGGTTTTCGGAATTACATATGGGGGATTAAATCTATTGCATTTGAGTCCCTCTATCACTTCCTGCAGGAAAGTGGTCGAGTTACCAGTAGCCCTGTATATGAATGGTAAATCAAGCTTCAGAACCCCAAATTTTTGTGGTGCTTATTATGCATAACTTTTCACGAAAAATGCGTCCAAACTCAGTATGTCAGTCAATTTCACAAATTACCTCGACAACGCCGCGTTGTTCACGTTCCACGGTCGACTGACTGGGAAAATGAAAAAAGTTCCTCGGACGCCAACGTTGCTGTTCCATAATAAAAAATTATTAAATCTCCGGCATGTCTCCTAAATAACACCAGATAAAGCCCTCGACCGTAATTTAAATTTATTATGGGTTCAGTCCAATGGCTTTGGAGCCTCCTTTCCGAGTTTTAAGCATCATGATTCATAATTACTGACTTGTTTGGAATCTGTCACCCAACTGTTTTTCGTCAATGTAGTTTTGCAACTTTACTGGCTTAATTTGGTTCTCCAGTCTGTATCTTAACGAGATTTTCTCCGACTCTCTCACGAGAGAAACGATATGGCACTTAGAAATATGTTTTCACGCAATACGCTCAAAATCTTTTGCATTTTTTTAAACTTTAGGCTTTAAGCTTTGAGCTTAACTTGTGCTTAAATGCGTCATAGACAGCAGTGCAAAGACAAACTGCCATCTAAGATCCACCTAAGTCACAAGTTGACCTTAAGTACAAATAGCTGTAAATGATCCATTCTTTTTAAATACATACATCGTTTGAATCCATCTTCTCACAAATAAAATGTGCAATCACAATAAATTCACAACGTAACAATTTCTCTTCCCGCCTTCACTTCTTCCAAACACTACAAGCATACTCACTACAAGATGACCGACTACTGTGGTAGTAACTAAGAAAAATTCAACAGGACATCCTCTATCTTCACCATTTCATATTGCATATCAGCTACTGCATCTTCTTGCATACAAAATAATTCAACCAGATAAATTTATTTTTTTATATGGTAAAGATTGGGCGACTAAGAGGCAGTATCAAACAACTGCCGCCCTAGGGAATATGATTTATGTAACCGCAATTTGCGAAAAAACGTATTTTCTTAGCAGTTTTTAAATTTCATTCAAGTTTTCATCATTGATTGAAAATTGCTTATAGAATTTAGAAATGATTTTATAAAATATACCTCACAAACTATCCAAACCTTTTTTTGTATCTAGTGATCTGTTAGAATACGTTAAACCCACAAATGTCAAAACTTAAACCAGCAAACCCTACTTTGACTATAACTGACAGTTAACTATGAGTTTGGCATTAACAACGGCCGGTGCAAAGTAATTTGTTGTTTAACTTAAACTACAGGTTTAACTATGACTGGTGCAAACCACTGTAGGTCTTTCTTTCACAGGCCACTCGGGTGATCATCTAAATGATGACATGGAATGTGTCAAATTAGAAAATGAATATAGGATAAATACAGTTATCATTAAGATAGTACATACAAATTAAGTATACTGTTGAAAAGCAGTTTGAAAGAAAGTTCTAAAGGTTAAGATGAAATATTTTTTTAAGCTGACCTTGTTACCCTTGTATTCATATTAATCTAATGATACAATCACAATAGCTAAACTATGTTACTTTACAACTACTTTAAATACAGGGTATTAATTAAGTATGTTAACAAACTTCAACCACGAATAGTACTACGAAAAATAGAGAGAAAATGTCATATGAACATGGGTCCGGAAATGCTTCCTAAGGGAGCTACGCCGCTTTGCATGGGGTACCCTAATGACGGTTTTCCCTCGATATTCTCGAAACCATTCATAACAAAATTACGAAATTGGGTACGATGGAAAAACTTTTGACGCTGAACCTGATTCTGAATTCAGAATTTCATAAGTTTTATCAGAGGCGTATCATACGGGTGGAGTTAAGGGTGAAAATAACCCCATTTTCTAAATGGTAATTTTTTTGACATTTTGATTTAAGAACGTAGTATTTCAGAGATTTCTACGTAAAAATGGTCTCTTGGCATATCTCGATAGGGCCAACCGTTTTCGAGAAAAACGCAGATTATTGAATCGATGCAGGCTATCGTAAATAAATAAATGTTCATCTATCTAGTAAGTGCGCTGTGAAAAACAATTGCAATAATTGACAAACAACTTGAGAACTGCCAAAATTAATAAACTGACAGTTCTCAAGTTGTTTATCAATTATTGCAATTGTTTTTTACAGCACACTTACTACACTGATTAAAATTATGAAATTCTGAATTCAGAATCAGATTCAGCGTCAAAAGTTTACCCATCGTACCTAATTTCGTCATTTTGTTATGAATGGTTTTGAGAATATCCAAGGGAAAACCGTCTTCAGCGTGCCCCATGCAAAGGAGCGTAGCTTCCTTAGGAAGCATTTCCGGACCCATGTTCATATGACATTTTATTTCTATTTTTTGGAGTACTATTTCTGGTTAAAGTTTGTTAACATACTTAATTGATACCCTGTATTTAATCTTCGTAGAGACATCGTGAGAGCTACATGTAACACAATCATGTAATAAAGCACTTTAATAAATAACTCTCATAATTGAATTGGTGGCTTGCTCAACGAAAACAAAAATATATGGCCGGCATACAGCTTCCAATAGGTATAACTATTGTTGATTCCAGCAAGCCTAGTATTGATTTGCTCCACGTGCACGTATTATTTATTATTGGCGTGTACGCGTGTACGCAACATAGAGCGGAGTGATCGTTCATCTGGAAGCTCGTAGGAAAATAATAACGTTGGTTCGATCAGTCGAGCTTTTAGCTCCAAAATAATTAATTTTCTCCTACCCAGCTGCTGACCCGTCTGTAAACACATAAAAAGAAATTCTCAAGTCAAGAATTGTGATATTCTTGTAAATACATACTCACCACAAGAATATCGGTTCTCCCTCTACGAAAGAATATTTGATGAGAAAATTATAGAAAATTTGTATCAAGGATAATATATTTTTGATTTATGTACTTATTTTAAAGAAATATGCTCCGAAAGAAAATATAATTTTCTTTGCAACCAAGGCTATAATAATTTAATAACAAATATTTCATAATTTTATATCAAAATTATCATTTTTTCCAGCGGTGTCCAGTTTACTTCTACCAAAAATATAGACAGCTTGCAAATGCGAACCTTCATTTACAATATATGATAATCTTGGTTTGAAAATGAACGCTGTTTTACAAGCACACTCTATATTTGTATCAAGTAAATCATTTATTTGACGTCTACCAATGTCGGAGTGCGTAGGCGCGCAGCGTGTCACGGGTCAACTCTAACCTCTCCACCCTCTCTACTGAACAGCCTGTTGCCCGTCCGCGTCCACGTCGCCATTATCGGTTTTCGGACTGTCGCATTCGCCGCCGTCTTTAGCACCGTAGTGTAATACCTGCATCCTGGATCCTGCATAATAGCACATAGTATCTAGTCAAACTGTTAAAAAAGTGCCATTGCCACGTGATATCGGTGATACCACCGTCAACCATCAGTCATCGAATCTACCGGTAGTGCTGGTCCACCGCCATTTGAGTCGCGTCCCAGTTCCCATCAGCTTCCTTATCACTGGATCTATCCAACCATGAATGAGCTATTAAAAAAATTGGAATGCGAAGACCTGACTCAGGTGTTGCTAGATAAGTACTAAGTATATTAAATGTGATATAAGAATTTTTGCAGAACTATTTCTCCAGAAAAATTTCTACATGCTCATAGAAGAGTTTGAATACTCAAATCAATACTGTTAGATTCCTCATCCAAGAATATCACAATTTTAGAATAAAGTTGAGCTACTTGCGTCAAGTTCATGAAATGCTCCCAGTTAAGATTATGAAATGCTTCAGTCAAGATTATGAAATACTTCGGTCAAGATTACCATATGCTTGATTTAAGATTTTGGTATTCTTACTATCAATAATTTCCCAGTTTTGCATTGAAGATATTTTCTCAATGTAACCCTTATATGGTCAAAGATATCGTATTCTCCCTTAGAGATTAGCATAACTTTGCGCGTATAGGAAGTTATGGTATAGTTGAATTAAAGCATCTGTGCTCCATCTAAGAGATTATTTTTATGTGTGTACAGCTTCCAATAGGTATAACTATTGTTGATTCCAGCAAGCCTAGTATTGATTTGCTCCACGTGCACATATTATTTATTATTGGTGTGTACGCGTGTACGCAACATCAAGCGGAGTGATCGTTCATCTGGAAGCTCGTAGGAAAATAATAACATTGGTTCGATCAGTCGAGCTTTTAGCTCCAAAATAATTAATTTTCTCCTACCCAGCTGCTGACCCGTCCGTACACACATAAAAAGAAATTCTCAAGTCAAGAATTGCGATATTCTTGTAAATACATACTCACAACAAGAATATCGGTTCTCGCTCTAAGAAAGAATATTTGATGAGAAAATTATAGAAAATTTGTATCAAGGTTAATATATTTTTGATTTATATACTTATTTTAAAGAAATATGCTCTGAAAGAAAATATAATTTTCTTTGCAACCAAGGCTATAACAATTTAATAACAAATGTTTCATAATTTTGTATCAAAATTATCATTTTTTCCAGCGGTGTCCAGTTTACTTACAGCTTGCAAATGCGAACCTTCATTTACAATATGATAATCTTGGTTTGAAAACGAACGCTGTTTTACAAGCGCACTTCATACTTGTAACAAGTAAATCATTTATTTGACGTCTACCAACGTCGGAGTGTGCAGGCGCGCAGCGTGTCACAGGTCAACTCTAACCTCTCCACCCTCTCAACTCAACAGCCTGTTGTCCGTCCGCGTCCGCGCCGCCATTATCGGTTTTCGGATTGTCGCATTCGCCGCCGTCTTTAGCACCGTAGCGTAATACCTGCATCCTGGATCCTGCATAATAGTATCTAGTCAAACTGTTAAAAAATTGCCATTGCCACGTGATACCCGTGATACCACCGTCAACCATCAGTCATCGAATCTGCCGGTAGTGCTGGTCCACCGCCATTTGAGTCGCGTCCCAGTTCCTATCAGCTTCCTTATCACTGGATCTATCCAACCATGAATGAGCTATTAAAAAAATGGGAATGCGAAGACCTGACTCAGGTGTTGCTAGATAAGTACTAAGAGTATTAAATTTGATTTAAGAAATTTTGCAGAACTATTTCTCCAGAAAAATTTCTACATGCTCATAGAAGAGTTTGAATGCTCAAATCAATACTGTTAGATTCCTCATCCAAGAATATCACAATTTTAGAATAAAGTTGAGCTACTTGCGTCAAGTTTGTGAAATGCTCCCTGTTAAAATTATGAAATGCTTCAGTCAAGGTTATGAAATACTTCGGTCAAGATTACCATATGCTCGATTTAAGATTTTGGTATTCTTACTATCAAGAATTTCCCAGTTTTGCATTGAAGATATTTTCTCAATCTAACCCCTATATGGTCAAAGATATCGTATTCTCCCTTAAAGATTAGCATAACTTTGCGCGTATAGGAAGTTATGGTATACTTGAATTAAAGCATCTGTGCTTCATCTAAGAAATTATTTTTATGTGTGTACAGCTTCCAATAGGTATAACTATTGTTGATTCCAGCAAGCCTAGTATTGATTTGCTCCACGTGCACCTATTATTTATTATTGGTGTGTACGCGTGTACGCAACATAAAGCGGAGTGATCGTTCATCTGGAAGCTCGTAGGAAAATAATAACATTGGTCCGATCAGTCGAGCTTTTAGCTCCAAAATAATTAATTTTCTCCTACCCAGCTGCTGACCCGTCTGTAAACACATAAAAAGAAATTCTCAAGTCAAGAACTGTGATATTCTTGTAAATACATACTCACAACGAGAATATCGGTTCTCACTCTAAGAAAGAATATTTGATGAGAAAATTATAGAAAATTTGTATCAAGGATAATATATTTTTGATTTATATACTTATTTTAAAGAAATATGCTCCGAAAGAAAATATAATTTTCTTCGCAACCAAGGCTATAATAATTTAATAACAAATATTTCATAATTTTATATCAAAATTATCATTTTTCCAGCGGCGTCCAGTTTACTTCTATCAAAAATATAGACAGCTTGCAAATGCGAACCTTCATTTACAATATGATAATCTTGGTTTGAAAGCGAACGCTGTTTTACAAGCACACTCTATACTTGTATCAAGTAAATCATTTATTTGACGTCTACCAACGTCGGAGTGCGCAGGCGCGCAGCGTGTCACGGGTCAACTCTAACCTCTCCACCCTCTCAACTCAACAGCCTGTTGTCCGTCCGCGTCCAAGTCGCCATTATTGGTTTTCGGATTGTCGCATTCGCCGCCGTCTTTAACACCGTAGCGTAATACCTGCATCCTGGATCCTGCATAATAGTATCTAGTCAAACTGTTAAAAAATTGCCATTGCCACGTGATACCCGTGATACCACCACAGTCATCGAATCTGCCGGTAGTGCTGGTCCACCGCCATTTGAGTCGCGTCCCAGTTCCCATCAGCTTCCTTATCACTGGATCTATCCAACCATGAATGAGCTATTAAAAAAATTGGAATGCGAAGACCTGACTCAGGTGTTGCTAGATAAGTACTAAGTATATTAAATGTGATTTAAGAAATTTTGCAGAACTATTTCTCCAGAAAAATATCTACATGCTCATAGAAGAGTTTGAATGCTCAAATCAATACTATTAGATTCCTCATCCAAGAATATCACAATTTTAGAATAAAGTTGAGCTACTTGCGTCAAGTTTGTGAAACGCTCCCAGTTAAGATTATGGAATGCTTCAGTCAAGATTATGAAATACTTCGGTTAAGATTACCATATGCTTGATTTAAGATTTTGATATTCTTACTATCAAGAATTTTCCAGTGTTGCATTGAAGATATTTTCTCAATCTAACCCTTATATGGTCAAAGATATCGTATTCTCCCTTAAAGATTAGCATAACGTTGCGCGTATAAGAAGTTATGGTATACTTGAATTAAAGCATCTGTGCTCCATCTAAGAAATTATTTTTATGTGTGTACAGCTTCCAATAGGTATAACTATTGTTGATTCCAGCAAGCCTAGTATTGATTTGCTCCACGCGCACGTATTATTTATTATTGGTGTGTACGCGTGTACGCATCATCAATCGGAGTGATCATTCATCTGGAAGCTCGTAGGAAAATAATAACATTGGTCCGATCAATCGAGCTTTTGGCTCCAAAATAATTAATTTTCTCCTACCCAGCTGCTGACCCGTCTATAAACACATAAAAAGAAATTCTCAAGTCAAGAATTGTGATATTCTTGTAAATACATACTCACAACAAGAATATCGGTTCTCCCTCTAAGAAAGAATATTTGATGAGAAAATTATAGAAAATTTGTATCAAGGATAATATATTTTTGATTTATATACTTATTTTAAAGAAGTATGCTCCGAAAGAAAATATAATTTTCTTTGCAACCAAGGCTATAATAATTTAATAACAAATTTCATAATTTTATATCAAAATTATCATATTTCCAGCGCTGTCCAGTTTACTTCTATCAAAAATATAGACAGCTTGCAAATGCGAACCTTCATTTACAATATGATAATCTTGGTTTGAAAATGAACACTGTTTTACAAGCGCACTCTATATTTGTATCAAGTAAATCATTTATTTGACGTCTACCAATGTCGGAGTGCGCAGGCGCGCAGCGTGTCACGGGTCAACTCTAACCTCTCCACCCTCTCGACTCAACAGCCTGTTGTCCGTCCGCGTCCGCGCCGCTATTATCGGTTTTCGCATTGTCGCATTCGCCGCCGTCTTTAGCACCGTAGCGTAATACCTGCATCCTGGATCCTGCATAATAGTATCTAGTCAAACTGTTAAAAAATTGCCATTGCCACATGATACCCGTGATACCACCGTCAACCATCAGTCATCGAATCTGCCGGTAGTGCTGGTCCACCGCCATTTGAGTCGCGTCCCAGTTCCCATCAGCTTCCTGATCACTGGATCTATCCAACCATGAATGAGCTATTAAAAAAATTGGAATGCGAAAACCTGACTCAGGTGTTCCTAGATAAGTACTAAGTATATTAAATGTGATTTAAGAAATTTTGTAGAACTAGTTCTCCAGAAAAATTTCTACATGCTCATAGAAGAGTTTGAATGGTCAAATTACTACTACTAGATTCCTCATCCAAGAATGTCGCAATTTTAGAATAAAGTTGAGTTACTTGCGTCAAGTTTATGAAATGCTCCCAGTTAAGATTATGAAATGCTTCAGTCAAGATTATGAAATACTTCGGTCAAGATTACCATATGCTTGATTTAAGATTTTGGTATTCTTACTATCAATAATTTCCCAGTTTTGCATTGAAGATACTTTCTCAATCTAACCCTTATATGGTCAAAGATATCGTATTCTCACTTAAAGATTAGCATAACTTTGCGCGTATAGGAAGTTATGGTATACTTGAATTAAAGCATCTGTGCTCCATCTAAGAAATTATTTTTATGTGTGTACAGCTTCCAATAGGTATAACTTTTGTTGATTCCAGCGGCTTAGTATCGATTTGCTCCACGTGCACGTATTATTTATTATTGGTGTGTACGCGTGTACGCAACATAGAGCGGAGTGATCATTCATCTGGAAGCTCGTAGGAAAATAATAACATTGGTCCGATCAGTCGAGCTTTTAGCTCCAAAATAATTAATTTTCTCCTACCCAGCTGCTGACCCGTTTGTAAACACATAAAAAGAAATTCTCAAGTCAAGAATTATGATATTCTTGTAAATACAAACTCACAACAAGAATATCGGTTCTCACTCTAAGAAAGAATATTTGATGAGAAAATTATAGAAAATTTGTATCAAGGATAATATATTTTTGATTTATATACTTATTTTAAAGAAATATGCTCTGAAAGAAAATATAATTTTCTTTGCAACCAAGGCTATAATAATTTAATAACAAATATTTCATAATTTTATATCAAAATTATCATTTTTCCAGCGGCGTCCAGTTTACTTCTATCAAAAATACAGACAGCTTGCAAATGCGAACCTTCATTTACAATATGATAATCTTGGTTTGAAAACGAACGCTGTTCTACAAACACACTCTATATTTGTATCAAGTAAATCATTTATTTGACATCTACCAACGTCGGAGTGCGCAGGCGCGCAGCGTGTCACGGATCAACTCTAACCTCTCCACCCTCTCAACTCAACAGCCTGTTGTCCGTCCGCGTCCGCGCCGCCATTATCGGATTTCGGATTGTCGCATTCGCCGCCGTCTTTAGCACCGTAGCGTAATACCTGCATCCTGCATCCTGCATAATAGCACATGATATTATCTAGTCAAACTGTTAAATAAATTGCCATTGCCACGTGATACCCGTGATACCACCATCAACCATCAGTCATCGAATCTGCCGGTAGTGCTGGTCCACCGCCATTTGAGTCGCGTCCCAGTTCCCATCATCTTCCTTATCACTGGATCTATCCAACCATGAATGAGCTATTAAAAAAATTGGAATGCGAAGACCTGACTCAGGTGTTGCTAGATAAGTACTAAGTATATTAAATGTGATTTAAGAAATTTTGCAGAACTATTTCTCCAGAAAAATTTCTACGTGCTCATAGAAGAGTTTGAATGCTCAAATCAATACTGTTAGATTCCTCATCCAAAAATATCACAATTTTACAATAAGGTTGAGCTACTTGCGTCAAGTCTATGAAATGCTCCCAGTTAAGATTATGAAATGCTTCAGTCAAGATTATATGGTCAAAGGTATCGTGTTCTCACTTTAAGATTAGCATAACTTTGCGCGTATAGGAAGTTATGGTATACTTGAACTAAAGCATCTGTGCTCCATCTAAGAAATTATTTTTATGTGTGTACAGCTTCCAATAGGTATAACTATTGTTGATTCCAGCAAGCCTAGTATTGATTTGCTCCACGTGCACGTATTATTTATTATTGGTGTGTACGCGTGTACGCAACATAGAGCGTAGTGATCATTCATCTGGAAGCTCGTAGGAAAGTAATAACATTGGTCCGATCAGTCGAGCTTTTAGCTCCAAAATAATTAATTTTCTCCTACCCAGCTGCTGACCCTTCTGTACACACATGAAAAGAAATTATCAAGTCAAGAATTGTGATATCCTTGTAAATACATACTCACAACAAGAATATCGGTTCTCACTCTAAGAAAGAATATTTGATGAGAAAATTATAGAAAATTTGTATCAAGGATAATATTTTTTTGTTTTATATACTTATTTTAAAGGAATATGCTCCGAAAGAAAATATAATTTTCTTTGCAACCAAGGCTATAATAATTTAATAACAAATAATTCATAATTTTATATCAAAATTATCATTTTTTCCAGCGGCGTCCAGTTTACTTCTATCAAAAATATAGACAGCTTGCAAATGCGAACCTTCATTTACAATATGATAATCTTGGTTTGAAAACGAACGCTGTTTTACAAGCACACTCTATACTTGTATCAAGTAAATCATTTATTTGACGTCTACCAACGTCGGAGTGCGCAGGCGCGCAGCGTGTCATGGGTCAACTCAAACCTCTCCACCCTCTCAACTCAACAGCCTGTTGTCCGTCCGCGTCCGCGCCGCCATTATCGGTTTTCGGATTGTCGCATTCGCCGCCGTCTTTAGTACCGTAGCGTAAAACTTGCATCCTGGGTCCTGCATAATAGTATCTAGTCAAACTGTTAAAAAATCGCCATTGCCACGTGATGCCCGTGATACCACCATCAACCATCAGTCATCGAATCTGCCGGTAGTGGTGGTCCACCGCCATTTGAGTCGCGTCCCAGTTCCCGTCAGCTTCCTTATCACTGGATCTATCCAACCATGAATGAGCTATTAAAAGAACTGGAATGCGAAGACCTGACTCAGGTGTTGGTAGATAAGTACTAAGTATATTAAATGTGATTTAAGAAATTTTGCAGAACTATTTCTCCAGAAAAATGTCTACATGCTCATAGAAGAGTTTGAATGCTCAAATCAGTACTGTTAGATTCCTCATCCAAGAATATCACAATTTTAGAATAAAGTTGAGCTACTTGCGTCAAGTTTATGAAATGCTCCCAGTTAAGATTATGAAATGCTTCAGTCAAGATTATGAAATACTTCGGTTAAGATTACCATATGCTTGATTTAAGATTTTGGTATTCTTACTATCAAGAATTTCCCAGTGTTGCATTGAAGATATTTTCTCAATCTAACCCTTATATGGTCAAAGATATCGTATTCTCCCTTAAAGATTAGCATAACGTTGCGCGTATAAGAAGTTATGGTATACTTGAATTAAAGCATCTGTGCTCCATCTAAGAAATTATTTTTATGTGTGTACAGCTTCCAATAGGTATAACTTTTGTTGATTCCAGCGGCTTAGTATCGATTTGCTCCACGTGCACGTATTATTTATTATTGGTGTGTACGCGTGTACGCAACATAGAGCGGAGTGATCATTCATCTGGAAGCTCGTAGGAAAATAATAACATTGGTCCGATCAGTCGAGCTTTTAGCTCCAAAATAATTAATTTTCTCCTACCCAGCTGCTGACCCGTCTGTACGCACATAAAAAGAAATTCTCAAGTCAAGAATTGTGATCTTCTTGTAGATACATACCCACAACAAGAATATCGGTTCTCACTCTAAGAAAGAATATTTGATGAGAAAATTATAGAAAATTTGTATCAAGGATAATATGTTTTTTATTTTAAAGGAATATGCTCCGAAAGAAAATATAATTTTCTTTGCAACCAAGGCTATAATAATTTAATAACAAACATTTCATAATTTTATATCAAAATTATCATTTTTTCCAGCGCTGTCCAGTTTACTTCTATCAAAAATATAGACAGCTTGCAAATGCGAACCTTCATTTGCAATATGATAATCTTGGTTTGAAAATGAACGCTGTTTTACAAGCACACTCTATATTTGTATCAAGTAAATCATTTATTTGACGTCTACCAATGTCGGAGTGCGCAGGCGCGCAGCGTGTCACGGGTCAACTCTAACCTTTCCACCCTCTCAACTCAACAGCCTGTTGTCCGTCCGCGTCCGCGCCGCCATTATCGGTTTTCGGATTGTCTCATTCGCCGCCGTCTTTAGCACCGTAGCGTAATACCTGCATCCTGGATCCTGCATAATAGCACATAATAAAGTATCTAGTCAAACTGTTAAGTAAATTGCCATTGCCACGTGATACCCGTGATACCACCGTCAACCATCAGTCATCGAATCTGCCGGTAGTGCTGGTCCACCGCCATTTGAGTCGCGTCCCAGTTCCCACCAGCTTCCTTATCAGTGGATCTATCCAACCATGAATGAGCTATTAAAAAAATTGGAATGCGAAGACCTGACTCAGGCGTTGCTAGATAAGTACTTAGTATATCAAATGTGATTTAAGAAATTTTGCAGAACTATTTCTCCAGAAAAATGTCTACATGCTCATAGAAGAGTTTGAATGCTCAAATCAATACTATCAGATTCCTCATCCAAGAATATCACAATTTTAGAATAAAGTTGAGCTACTTGCGTCAAGTTTGTGAAATGCTCCCAGTTAAGATTATGAAATGCTTCAGTCAAGATTATGAAATAGTTCGGTCAAGATTACCATATGCTAGATTTAAGATTTTGGTATTCTTACTCAAGAATTTCCCAGTTTTGCATTGAAGACGTTTTCTCAATCTAACCCTTATATGGTCAAAGATATCGTATTCTCCCTTAAAGATTAGCATAACTTTGCGCGTATAGGAAGTTATGGTATACTTGAATTAAAGCATCTGTGCTCCATCTAAGAAATTATTTTTATGTGTGTCCAGCTTCCAATAGGTATAACTATTGTTGATTCCAGCAAGTCTAGTATTGATTTGCTCCACGTGCACGTATTATTTATTTTTGGTGTGTGCGCGTGTACGCAACATAAAGCGGAGTGATCACTCATCTGGAAGCTCGTAGGAAAATAATAACATTGGTCCGATCAGTCGAGCTTTTAGCTCCAAAATAATTAATTTTCTCCTACCCAGCTACTGACCCGTCTGTAAGTGAACAGCTGACAGAAGTCATTTATTTTCACATGTTCCGCTTTTTTCATTGGTCAGCGGTGATATTATTTATTATCGCAGGAAATGGAGCTGTGAGAAAGTGGGAGTTTTATTCGGGTCGGAAGGACGTTCCGCTCTTATTTCTCGGAAGGATTTTCTTTCATCGCGCTGGAGAACAGAAGTGAAAATAAATTGGTACTAGATCATTTATTTGACAACCACGTAATAAATGGTCGAGCAATATCGTATTAAAATTTGGACGATTCATCTATCTGGATACCAACTCGCATTTTTAGTACTTGATTAAAAGTGAAGGACAATCTAAAGATACGGTGGGGAGACTGGATTACCAATGGCGCTCCTCTTTTGGAAGGGCTAAGGGCCTGCGCCCGTATGCACCGTACGTCAGTTGAGCTCTTAGTTACGTGAATCTGGATTAGATCACTGACAATTAATAGATCCACTGAACGACTGGACACTCTGAGTATGACAATTTGGCAAGGCATTTTTGACTGACATCCGCGTCATCAATTTGGGTTGCGTGTGAACACGGCAATGCATTCATAAATCGATTACAAGAAACTGTGGATATTCACGACTAGGTTAACCCAAAAAGTTTGGTGAAGGTGACCGCCGATAGGTGGGGCAGGTTATGGAAAGAGCGGGCTTTTTGAAATATTCTATAAGCTTATTCAGCTTCCAGACAACGTGGTAATTTGTCACATGAATTTACCTTACGCATTCATTACCTGTTTTGAAAATGGACTTGATTAAAAAAAATAAAGCACTAATTTAAAAAATGGAATTGACAAATGGCGTAATAATAAATAAAACTAATATTGTCCACAACACGTACTCCAGTTTCTTTTAATTAGTGTTTTAGCTTTTCTAATCGGTGCAATTTTCAAAACAGGTAATTAGTTAGTTAGGTAAATTTTTGTGACAAGCTACCGCGTTGTACAGGACATTCAACTGATTATGTAAGAATGGGAATATACAGGGTGTCCCACGACGATTAAGACAAGCAATATATCAGAACTGGGCAGCCGTAGCGAATTATAATTTTGGGGGTGTAAATTAGAGCAAATATAGTATCTTTTCTTATTATTGTGTCACCCAATGAGGTATTAGTTTTTGGTTACGTGACGTCCGATTCAAAATGTTAAATGGGACACCCTGTATATTTGTGACTTTTTGTGTTCCTTCCGATAAAAAAATTCCAACAAACTAGCACACTTGGGGTCCAAAGTGATTAGTTCAAGAGCTACAGGTACTTAAAAGATGTTACCACTACCATTGATTATAACATGTACCCCTACAGTTAAATTATTTTGGTAGTGTTTCATAATGGTAGTGGTACAGGCCTTTAAGTACCTGTAGCTCTTGGACTGATCATTTTAGACCCCAAGTGTGCTAGTTTGTTGGAATTGTTTTATCGGGAGGAACACAAAGAGTCACAAATATACAGGATGCTCCATTAAGACTTTTGAATCGGACGTCACGTGATCAAAAACAAATACCTCATTGGGTGACACAATAATAAGAACAGATACTATATTTGCTCTAATTTACAACCCCAAAATTAGAATTCGCTACTGCTGCCCAGTTCTGATATATTGCTTGTCTTAATAGTCGTGGGACACCCTGTATTAGATATGTATTACTGTAATAAAGCAACACAAACCCTTTTGTAATTTAATTCAGTACGACAATCGGTTAAATAAAGTCAGCTACACAAGGTAAAAAACAATTCATGTAAAAGTAAAGCATAATTTATTCACTAGAATCACTATTTCATGATAACTACATGATGGCATATATATTGAAGAGTAAAGAGGTAATATTCCTTAACTATTCATACTGATGCAGGCAAGATGTTTGTTTATTTGTAGGTTTGGGTTGCCAATCCGTTCTAACGAGCATCTCTGTATACGCTGATCAGATGGGATTTAATGTCTGAAATAAAAAAATGTAATTTTAGACCATCGGACGTCACCTTCAATGCAATGGTTTGCCAAAGAGAGAGAATGCTGCACACCTTTATGGCAGCGTATGTGAATGTGAACAGTAATACAAGTTATATGAGTATGAGTAGTTGTGTTTAGTAATGCATTCAAATGATATATGTATATTTCATGTAGAAATTATCAATCTTGTATTAATTTTGCATCAAAATTCACAATATAAGAATGAGGTGAGCGGTATAAATCAGGCAAATTACTTACGTTTGCGTATTCTTGCAATTTGGCGCAGGACAACGGCGTAAATATTTAGAACCCATTCCTAAATATATAGACAACAATGGGCAGACAAAAATCTCAAAAGTAATGCAAAATTGCAAAAAGACGCCAATCCACAAAAGCGAGCAACGACAATGTCAGTTGCGACAATGGCTATCAAAATGACGTTAGGCGTCACAACTGGGACACTTCTACTGATGCATCTACAAATCTGTTTGAAACAGAGTTGGCTGATGACGTGACCAATGATTATCACACAACCCCGCTAGGGGTGCTAGGTGGCTAGCGCTAACACCGCTAACACAGGGTCCTCATTTGACTTTCACACCTCTGGATTAAATTATCTGCTTACTGTCCACTGGAAACTGACAATGTTGACACTGTCACTGTCAAAAAATCTTGCAAACACAACCTTGCCGTACCTCCAATCTGGACAATCTCTTGGCGGTGCATGGATAGATGCCAAAGATTAGCAAAACGTGATTAGGAAACTAGGATAGGAATCGCCAAACGGTGCATACGGATGGCATTTATACATTCCATACATAATGTATACAGCACCTAGGACAATCCCATTGGTCAGATTTGAATTTCGAACCAATCAAACTTCAAGTGCCGTACGCGTGTACGAAATGTAAGTCAGTGTCATATGAACTTATGGAATATAGTCATGTGCATGTCGTATGGCTATAGTTAGACTCTTGTTTTAATTTTTGGATTGCGGCGCGAAACGGTGGTTATATGTTTGAAATCGCCATGCATGCTGAGGCAAAGTTACCTCGTAATTGTTAAAGTTAACAAAGAAGAAAACTTGGAGTAACAAGAGGAAGCAAAGAAAGGCCTGTCTGCCGTCGAGAAACTGGAGAACCTGCCAGGAAAAAGGCTAAAGAAACAAACAATCTTTCCCAAAATATTAAAACAAATAAACCCAATGCAGAGTTCATGTGCATGGTTCATCCCACTGATTTTATATAACCTTTTCTTGTTTTGTTATGCTTTTTAAAATGTCCTTAATCTTGTATGTATGTTCTCTTAACCCACTGAAACTCAATACTTAATTAACTTTATATACCAGATGTCTGTAACTATAACAATTAACAATTCGTAAAAAGGCCATATACCATACCATAACTTAATTTGTAATAAAGTTTACTATAGTTCAATAGATATGTATATTATACAAAGATATAGAGCAACCCTCGTATATCGGCTTTCATATGCAGCAGCATATAGAACCGCACTCTTTGGTGGCTAAAGCGGACGCGCCGTGGGTTCCACCAAGGAGTCTGCTGCTGTTTCGCAGCGATTTTCATTGGTTGCCCTTACCCTCGGGTATACCAGATGGCGCACCGGCACAACCTTTCTGTCGTCTGCTCTCACATGTTTCACATGTCTGGTAGACATGAAAAATCTGATGCTCTCTATTTCTGTCAATCGACCTATGGCGCACTGATGATCGCTAATAGGCGTGAAACAGCTGTCTGCGTACTGGTGGATTGACGGAGATATACACTAACCCTCGTATATCGGCTTTCATATGCAGCAGCATATCCAGGCAAATATAATGCTCTTCCCTGGGTCACAGAGGAGGCACCTTTGGGTCAATGCGTCGACTATGTGTCTATCAAGGAGTCCTAGTAGAGCTGACTTTATGTTGCGAAAACGCTCAAACCAAGGGCTAAAGAAGAATATTTCAACGAAATATTGGGTTTAATGTTTCTAATATGAATATACAGGGTGAGTCAAGCTCAACGCCTCGGACTCTTGTGACTAAACGATACCACTTTTCGAAAAATCGACTTTGCGAGTGTATGTAGGTCGAGTTGGACTACATTTTAAAGATAATGACTTTTATACAGGGTGTCTAATCAAAGCGTGACATATCAAAGTTATGTTTTTTCAAATGGAATACCCTGTATATTATTGCATATTTAGATTCCCGGGTGCATTTTAGTGTGACTTTATGTATCATACGTGCGACTTTAAGAGAACCGTTTAGGTGCAAATCATAATTTTGGGTATAGGTACATGTCAGAAAAAAATTGAATATCGCAGCTACTATAAATCTTAGAGGGTTGTGACTTTGCCGTGTTACTAAGCATGAAATGTGTCAGCTTACGTTTGACGGTCGAGTTCGAATTACATTTGTACTTGGAGAAATCGGTAGATCAATTAAGGAAACTTCAATCAAAGGTAACTTGATTTTTTCAAATGGGAATGCATAATTTTTTTTATACGATCAAATGTGCAATTTGATAAGCTTTCTAATGATATGCAGTTGTAAATATCAATCTCTGGTAGTTTTGATTTAATTTCAAATTTTGAGTAAAACCGGAGTTTTTCAATTTTCCTGCCTATAAGCAACTTAGCAGGCCATGAAATATAAACAAAAAACTGTTCAGATGGAACAAAACAACTAACTTAGCAGATAGTTATGGACGAGCTAGAGTAAAGGGACAAAGTTATAAAAATGACTCATAACAAATCAATTCTAACCAGAAATAGCAGACATAACACATCTAAGGTCAAAAAGCAGCTGGAATGCGACAGAAATGGGTATTTTTCACAGCATACCGGCTACTACAATATTCTAAAGATTGACGATTCACAAAACCATTGTGAATTTTGAAATGAAAGGAAATCTACCACGTAATGTTGCTGGCGGTTTAATAGCTTCAGAATAAAATTTCACATTTCATGATTTAAAAAAATAGTAACCGATACCTCTGACTGGAGTTCTGCAAATTCTTCAATACCAATAAGGAAGATCGCCGAAAATGAAGAATAAATTAAAAACCTGCTCAAATTATTAAACATAATTTACCTGGCAGAAAATTAAAATATGATTTGTTTTTTGCGACCTTGCTAATAGATACTGAAAAATTTAAAGGACGACAGTGAGAGGTATCATTACTTTTGACTTGGACGGAAATTGCTACTGTTTTATACCATTAAATGTGAAATTGCGTTCTCAAGATATTGGACTGACGGCAACGATCGCTGAAAGTTTTGCTTTCATTTCAGAGTGTTTAGTGATTTTGGAAATTTTTAATCTCTAGTACATTGCAGTCGCTAGTAGGCTGTAAAAATTATCCATTTATGTCGTACTCCAGCTTTTCTTTAACCTTAGACATGTTACCGCCGTTGTTTCTGGTTAGAGTTGATTTGTTGTAGGGAATTTTTATAATCTTGTTCTTTCACTCTAGTTCTGCTGGTTTTTTTTGCTAAGTTAATTGTTTCCTTCCATCTGAATACGATTTTGTTTATATTTCATGGCCTGCTAGTTTGTTTATAGGTAGGGAAATTGAAAAACACTGATTTGATTGAAATCTCGAAAATTAATAGAAACTACCATAGATTGATATTCACAACCTGATATAATCAGAAAGCCTATCAAATTGCACATTTGATCGTGAAAAAAAAATTATGCATTCCCATTTGAAAAAATCAAGTTACCTTTGATTGAAGTTTCCTCAATTGATCTACCGATTTCTCCAAGCACAAATGTAATTCGAACTCGACCGTCTAACGTAAGCTGGCACATTTCATACTTAGTAACATGGCAAAGTCACAGCCCTCTAAGATTTATAATAGCTGCGATATTCAATTTTTTTGTGACATCTACCTATACCCAAAATTGTGATTTGCACCTAAACGGTTTGCTTAAAGTACCATGTGTGATACATAGTGTCACACTAAAATGCACCCAGAAATCTAAATATGCAATAATATATAGGGTGTTCCATTTAAAAAAACATAACTTTGATATGTCACGCTTTTATTAGACACCCTGTATAAAAGTTATTATTTTTAAAATGTAGCCCAACTCGACCTACAGACACCTGCAAAGTCGATTTTTCGAAAAGTGGTATCGTTTGGTCACAAGAGTCCGAGGCGTTGAGCTTGACTCACCCTGTAGATAGGTTAGTTAAATATTTGAGGCAAGTTCATGTGTTACTTGCTGCTGCTGCCCCTGAACTCGTAAAACAAACCTAGTAAATAGACCTTCCGCCAGGCATATTCCCAAAACAAACATTCACAGTATGCATATTAATGAGCAAACGTAATTTTATAATAGGTTTGCTGCAATGTGTTATTGACTACGGTTAAATAGGTTGGAAAATCGAGCACAACAGAAAAAAAAATAAGTTACAAGAAAAAACTTTTTGAAAAAGGTTTTTATTTAAGTGCTCTAAAAATAAGAAAATAACATATACCTTTAACGCTTCAACTATCAACATATGGTCATAGAAGCTTGTCGCGAGCTTTTTGTAAGTACCTATAGGTATTTAGTTAAACTAAAATAAAAGAATTAAGCTTATCAGATTAAAGTATATTCAGATGAATAGGTACTAGCTTATTTACACAAGTAAATTACGAGACAAGCCTGTAAATACCATATACGCTTTCCATCCTCATGACGGAAGCAATACTTATCAAAATTTATTAAAATAAATTTAGTAGTTTTCTTGTGACATGATACAGAACGATCTGTCCCTAAGTTTCTATGATAGGCAAGACAATGTTTGGATGGCCCTAAAAATATGCATTACGTTGGCATGCCTTCCTTTGACGGGCCAATGGACATCCTATTATAAATAAAACAAATTTTTCAGTCCTACTACCCCTCACCCCCAACTACCGCAATTTCATTCTCACCTAAAGAAAACAGTAAAAAATGATCACGAACTCCTAAAACACCTAAAGACGAAGTTTGAAGGAATATTTGAAATATTTGTTTTTTGCTAATAACTATCTCGCAGCACACCACTGCCCAGATTTCATCCCAATCTATGCAGCTGTTACTAAGATCGACAGACAGACAAACAGACAGACAGACCGACAGACCGACAGACCGACAGACCGACAGACCGACAGACCGACAGACCGACAGACCGACAGACGGACCGACAGACAGACCGACAGGCAGACAGACATACCGACAGACAGAGCGACTGACAGGCAGACCGACAGAGAAATTTTTGTTATGTAGACATCATAAAACGCCCAAATAGTGTATTCCCTTCTGGCTTCTTTAATCAAGATGATACGCCTTCTGTAACCCTCAGCGGTATTTTTATATCTCCCAACTTGCAGAAATGAGTTAGCAGAGATCGATTTACGTCTAATGAAGAAGTCATCGCTCAAACAAATGCCTTGTGGACTTCGGGAATTCCTGCTTCTTGAAGACTTCGAAAATTTCAGAAAAATGTATAATGCTGGAAAGAGATTATGTTGAACGATACATACAGGGTGTCCCACGACGATTAAGACAAGCAATATATCGGAACTGGGCGGTAGTAGCGAATTATAATTTTTGGGGGTTTAAACTAGAGCAAATGTAGTATCTTTTCTTATTACTGTTTCACCGAATCAAGTATTTGTTTTTGATCACGTGACGTCCGATTCAAAATTTTTAATGGGACACCCTGTATATTTGTGACTTTTTGTGTTTCTCTTGATAAAACAATTCCAAAAAATTAAGCACTTGGGGTCTAGAGTAATTAGTTCAAAAGCTACAGGTACTTAAAGGGTGGTACGACTACCATTGACTATAACATGTACCCCTACAGTTAAATTACTTTGGTAGTGTTTCATAATGGTAGTTGTACAGTCCTTTAAGTACCTGTAGCTCTTGAATTAATCACTTTAGACCCCAAGTGTGCTAATTTGTTGGAATTGTTTTATCGGGTGGAACACAAAAAGTCACAAATATGCAGGATGTCCCACTAAACATTTTAAATCGGACGTCACGGGACCAAAAACAAATACCTCTTTGGATGACACAATAATAAGAAAAGATACTAAAGAGTGGCCCATCTAGCGGTTGCTTTTTGAACTATCGATTATTTCGGCTTTGACAGCTCGAATGATTTTGCCGATGTGTCAAATTTTATTAAAAGGTTCGCAGTTTACGAAATGGTTAAGTTTACGCTCGAAAAAAGTTGGGAAATATTGAAAACTTACTTTCAAAATGGTGAGTCTTCAACCGAAACTGCAAGAAAAATGCGCGCAAAATTCGGAAAAAATAAAGCGCCTTCCAGGCAGTTTGTGGATAAATTTGTGAAGCGTGTGCGTGAAAGTGGCTCGTTATTGGACAAAGCAACGCGTTCCCGTGCTCGTCCTGTGCGCTCAATCGAGAATATTGCTGCTGTTGCCGAAAGTGTGAGGGACAATCCATCAACATCAACTCGACACCGGTCGCAGGAATTGAACATTTCTCGTACGTCACTTCAAAGAATTTTGACGAAAGACCTCGGTTTGAAGCCGTACAAAATTCAATTGGTGCAAGAGCTGAAGCCAAACGACCATCCGATGAGATTTCAGTTCGCCCAATGGGCCGAAGAACGCTTGATGGAAGATGAGCATTTTTATCGAAAAGTCATCTTTTCAGATGAAGCACATTTCCACCTCGGTGGTTATGTCAATAAGCAAAACTGCCGCATTTGGGGCTCAGAAAATCCACACGTTATCATGGAAAAGCCAATGCACCCACAACAAGTGACTGTTTGGTGCGGTATGTGGTCCGGCGGCATCATTGGTCCATTTTTCTTTGAAAACGAAGCAGGAGCCGCCGTAACCGTCAATGGTGAGGGCTATCGCAGCATGTTGGAAGATTTTTTCTTTCCCCAAATGGAAGGGGAAGACATCGGCGACATTTGGTTCCAGCAGGACGGCGCCACGTGCCACACAGGCAACGCTACAGTTGAACTTTTGCGCGGTACGTTCGGAAATCGCATAATTAGCCGAAGAGGTGATGTCAACTGGCCGCCTCGCAGCTGCGATTTGACGCCGTTGGATTATTTTTTGTCGGGAGCCATCAAGGATAAATGCTACACCAACCATCCAGAGACGATTGACGAACTAAAGCACGAGATTGAAGTCGCCATTGCAGCCATTGAGGGCCACACCATTGAAAAGGTCATGAAAAACTGGGTCAACAGAATGGGCTACTGCAAAGCCAGTCGGGGCAGCCATATGAATGAAGTGGTCTTTCACTATTAAACCGCAATGTTTTGGCTATTCAATAAAAAAAATAATTGAAAAATGTCTACCTGCCTCTTTTTTATACCAATATAAAAATGCAACTTTTTCGTGGGCCACCCTTTATATTTGCTCTAGTTTACACCCCAAAATTATAATTCGCTACTACTACCCAGTTCCGAGATACAGGGTTGGGATAAGGTATGGAACCAAGCAAATATCTTTGAAGCGGAAAGGGTGATACTGCTGAAAATTTGGAGGTAAATGTAGTGACGCATAATGCATCTGAAGACATTATGTTAGCTATAAATGCACTTCCGGTCTAACCGGAAGTACCGTCAATTTTTCAAATTTAAATGGGATACCCTGTATATTTTTGCAGATTTTAATACATCTTTTTTTCCGAATACATCCATAGTAGGTTTAGCATTTGTGTCTGTAAAAATAGGAAAGATAAAACTTTTTTATTTACTGAAACGTTCATTTTATTTGATGTGTTACAATAAGAAAATTTAAAATGAATTTTCAAGGAATTATCTCAGACGTTGAAAATGCCCGCCGTTTACTTCCTGACAATATGCAAGTCTGTTGTCAAAATTGCTGAGTTACCTTGTCGAATCAATTCACGTCAGGATCAGGACGTCAGGAGGTAAATGGCCGGCATTTTAAACACCTGAGATAATTCCTTGATAATTCATTTTAAATTTTGCTTATTGTAACACATCAAATAGAATGAACGTTTCAGTAAATAAAAAAGTTTTATCTTTCCCGTTTTTACAGAAACTAACACCCAAACCACTATGGACGTATTCGGAAAAAAAAGATGTATTAAAATCTGCAAAAATATACAGGGGGTCCCATTTAAATTAAAAAAGTTAACGGTGCTTCCCGTTGAACCGGAAGTACATTAATAGCTAACATAAGTGTCTTCAGATGCACTATACGTCGCTACACTTGCGTGCAAATGTTCATCAATATCATTCTTTCCGTTCCAAAGTTATTTGCTTGGTTCCATACTTTATCCCAACCCTGTGTTGCTTGTCTTATTCATCGTGGGACACCCTGTATATATTTTCTTGTCGATGTGCCCAGCACATGGAATGATCCGTCAGGCGGGATTTGCCTTCGCTTAGCCATTGAAAGGTTCCGTTCAAAAAACTTCTGATATATAGCTTACATGACAAGATATTCAGTATATATTTGAATTCAGCTCGCGATATTATTACCCATTTGGGCTTGAAGAGGGTATATGCTGCCTTTCCTGTGATATATTACACGATATATTTGCTCGCAAAACAAATATTTTGTTTCCACACAATATCGCGCATTAGGAGAAGGGCGGGGTTGCAGCGTATCTGCTTTTCATGTCATAGCAGCACGGGTGAAATATTAACATTCGATCGCATGAGCATCAGGATACGTGTATATACAGGGTGAGTTTTTAGTACGGGCTCGTTCGATAACTCCACTACTGCAGAAGATAGCGGAAAAAGTTGTTCATAAAAGTTGTATCCACCGATATGCTCCTTGCTTGGAAAATATTTAGATTCATACAGGGTGATCCATAACTACGTGATGATGCAAACATGCATTTTTTTTAAATGAGACACCATATATAATATTCCATATTTAAATTCTACTAATAATTTCCGTTCTTCCGATATAAGGTATTGTTACATTATACAGGGTATTTCAAAAGTTATGACCATTTTTGTATCCAAATCGCTGTGAAATGAACGTACTGTACATCAAAAAGTGATGAATCAAAAATCATTTTTTTTTACATGGATGGATAAAAAATGTCATCCAGTCTTGAAATCGGCTATAAAAAAGGCCCGCAACGCACATTCGTATACAGAGTGATGCAGAATGCAAAATCTAGATTTTCTCTATTTTTTTAAATGTAACCCCCAATATTTTATTATACCAAAGGATTGTTTTTATTATGCTCTTTCATCCTTGTATAGCACTTGTTATGGCTGTATTCATTACTTTCTGAGATATTTCGATTTATCTACAAATTTTAAATATATCTCCTATTTGGTTACTAAAATTTATTTATTTTGAGAAGATACTATCAAATTTTATTTTTGCTCAAAAAACAACTATAATATAAGGCCATAATAGTACTTGATCAAGTCAAAACACGGAATTAACGAGATATTATATGTCAAGTGTGCTGAGGAAACAATTTTATAGGCGTCACGCGTAATTATCAAGCAGATCTATTAGGTAGGCTATGAAATATTAAACGACACAGTCCAAATAAAACGATTCTCCAATCTTTCAAAGGCATCAGTTTTAGAGTGCCTCCGTTCTGGATATTGCTGTTCATAGTTGATATATTCTAGAGGCAAGTAGGCAATTTCTCAAAGATTCTCCTCAATACCCCCAATGGAAAAAATAATTTTTAAGGCTGGTTTTTTCACACAGTACAGAATTATTAAGCAGGTTATGAGAACTGTCAATTTTTCAAAGCCTACCTGATAAATATGCTTGATAATTATGCATCACGCCTACAGAATTGTTTCTTCAGCATACTTGACTTTATTATCTCTTTAATTCAGGGTTTTGACTTCATCAAATAGTATCATGACCTGATAATTTAGTCGCTCGTAAAACAAAAAACAAATTCGATAGTGCTTTGTCAAAATAAATAAATTTCAGTACACAAATAGAAGCTATATTTTAAATTTACCGAAAAATCGAAATATCTCGGAAAATGATGGATGTAGATACAACAAGTGCTATACAAAGGTGAAAGAGCATATTAGGAGCAATTCTTTGGGATAATAAAATATTGGGGGTGACATTTAAAAAAAAAAGAAAATCTGGATTTTGCATTCTACATCACCCTGTATACGAATATGCGTCGTGGGCTTTTTTTTATAGCCGATTTTGAGACTAGATGATATTTTTCATCCATCTGTGTGAAAAAAATGATTTTTGATTCACCACTTTTTTATATACAGTACGTTCATTTGACAGCTATTTGGGTACAAAGATGGTCATAACTTTTGAAATACCCTGTATAATATAACAATACCCTATATCGGAAGAATGGAAATCATTAGTGGAATTTAAATATGGAATAATATATATACGTAGTTATGGATCGCCCTGTATAAATCTAAATATTTTCTTAACAAGGAGCATATCCGTAGCTACAACTTTCATATACAACTTTTTTCGCTATCTTCCACAGAAGTGGAGTTATCGACCGAGCCTGTACTAAAAACTCATCCTGTATGTTATGTATGGACGTGAACGGTTTTCTTTATTCCGTTTTTGTATCAGGGAGCTTAAACAAGCAACCCTCCGGAAATATGTAGATCTGAGAGTAATGTATACATACCGAGTTTTTCACGTTATTCGACGAAGAGCATCATGGCTAAAGTATCTGATGAAAATAAAAATAATAATTTCTGATGGATATTGAGCCATTAACGCTGCATTTAAAATATTACCATTTTATACAATGTGTTATCAATTTGTGTAAACGTGTAGTAAAAACAAACGGGAGCTTCAATGGAATGACTATGTTACGGCCACTGTTGTAAATTGGGCATTGATGACATTGGCCGGGCATTAACGTTAGAAGCCAAATATGCAGGCCAATGTCGTTACTGCCCAGGCTATAACGAGAATGCCCGTCTGTCGTGGACAAGGTTGAAAGTATTTTACTTTTTGCATCTTTGTCCGGCCATTCACGATATGGACCATCAATACATGGGCAAAGTTGATATTACAGGTTAGAGCAGCGTATTATTCTGTAATGTTTCGTTGTTTTCTTCTCGGTACAAAGCATTTCTTTCGCGCCTTTTTATTTGCTAATTTGCTGTTCGTATTCACTTCCACTCAAAAACGCCTTATTATTATTTCGCTTTGATTTAATAAGCAAGTTCAGCTTTTTAATGAATTTTTGACGCATTGCACTCACATTTATCACCTACTGTATGCTTAAAGCTGTTAAACTCACACTCTACTTACACAAACAGACAAAAAAATGGCAAAATGAGAATAACATAACCTATATTTCATTCAAACCTTGACAGCCCACTCTTGAGCGGACATTAACGAGATTGCCCGGGCAAAGTCGTAAAAACGTAAATCCATTCCCAGTTTATCAACAGTGCCCAGTTTACATGGATATTCACGCTATTGGCCGGTCATTATCAGGACGCCCCGCTGTAATAGGACATTCACGATAATGACCGGCCAATATCGTTAAAGACCGAAATATCATCTTTGACCGTAACAACTATATTATATACAAATCAAAAAGCCATTATGCCTCAATTCACTCCTCGCTTCAGAGCCGCGTCCCATACATCGACGTTTACTCAGTGTCCAGAGCATACTTAGTTATGGCAGCTGGTTGGTGATAATGGCAAATACCCTACACAGTTTCACAGAATTGGCATTTATAATAATCAATACTGCTTATGTGACAATGAGTCTATATCCTATACACCTAACCCACATGTTATTTTCTTCCTCTCAGTACAATCATTGACGCGAATGTCTTTGGAGGTGTATTATTGACAGTCATATTCACAAACATAACAGTGCTATTAATTGTAATATGCAAAAACATTTTGAACGAACTGATTTACTTCTTGTTCGACATTTATTATTTATTTATTTAGCGTATGGCTACATGGATTAATTGGTAATAAGTCTTAAACAATATAACAAAATACAAATATTAAATTTAAAACAAACAGAAATAAATAGTTTTTAGATTTTAAAATTAAGACCATTTATCCAGTCAACTACAGACTTCGAGGCTTCGAAGAAATCCGACTGTTGTCCAGCATATGCGGTAATCGGGCATTCGGTGACAATATGCTGAACAGTCTGCCGGGGCTTTCCACAGTCACAGGACGGTGATTTAGATATCCAGATATTCAGATATTGTTTGACATTAAGTTAGACATATTGTAAAAATACCGTAATTATTTAATTTATTTTGTGGTCAACCGCTTATATAATGCCAGTCCTGTTTTCCAACAACAGCAAAGTAAATCAGAAACTAAACATTATGCATAATATTTCGTTGCTCTAAAAAGAAAGCTAAACGTTATGATAATATACGGTACCAAAGTTTACGGAATACATATAAGTTGGATCACTCTCCGTCGGCACCTTGAAGATCTCACATCAAAGCGATGCCGCGGCCGCACGCGCCAGTTAGTTTTTGCGTTGGTTTTTGCCCAAGTACGAGGGTCTTTTAGCGAGGACTTGCTAACGTCTGGGTTTTACGTATATACGAGGGTCATTAAAATACTAGGTATTGACAGCCGATTTAGACAGTTACATAAATGGATATCAAAAATAAAACCTAGTAAAACTATTACTCATGAATCTCAAATGATTTCACATATGTAGCTATTTCGTAGATAAGCAAAAATTGATTCAAAGATGCTGTAGTATTTTTACCTTAAGTTTTTGTTTATTTGGCTGATTTTTGAGACCACAGCTTACAAAATTTATGGTATAATATATAAGAACTCGTATGTACAATTTTAAAAGATAATAATGAGGAAATGCTTTACTTGTATGTGAATAAATTATTTTTGACATTTTGCTTTTCAGTGTCATTCCAATTGCTACTGTAGAAACTAAATTGTTAAAGTTATCTATAAAAATATTTCCGAGCTCTAAAATATAATTTAGAATGTCCCTGGGTGGTATGGTAAGACCACCGATTGAATATTTTGTCTCACTATACGCTTTTAGCATGATACACTCCTTTAAGTACCTGTAGGTCTTGAATTAATCACTTTAGATCCCAAGTGTGCTAGTTTGTTGGAATTGTTTTATCAGGAGGAACACAGAAAGGTACAAATGTACAGGGTGTCCCATTAATAATTTTGAATCTAATGTCACGTGGCCAAAAACAAATACTTCATTGGGTAGTACAATGACAAAAAAGACACAACATCTGCTCTAATTTACATCCCCAAAATTGTAATTATCTACCATACTGCCCAGTTCCGACATATTTCTTGCCTTAATCGTCGTGAAACACCCTGTATCTATATCCTTTGCATATCAAGGTTTACCACAAAATAAGGATGGATCTGATTGTCATTTTCCATCCGTTAATACATTTAATTGATTACCCTCAAACTTCTAAAAATATCATACATTTCCTGCAAACAAATCCGAGATAACAAAATCCGACATTTTTGAGACACTCTATAAACTTCGCGTTAAATACGTTCAACCTCTACTTTGCGCCGCCCCGTATCTCCCGGCTGACGTCGGTACACTGCTACCTGTGTACCGGGGTGACGGAGCAAGGGGCAGGCCGTTTTGATATTTTTGCGGATTGATCCAAATTATATGTATTTGGTAAACTTTGACGGTACTAAGTTATCCAAATATCTTTTAATAGTAGTTTCCAAAGATAGAATGCAATCAACGAACTGGACGTTGTGTATTCGATCGAATTGGATGGTATTCACACTATTCCGGAGAATCGCCTCTTATTTCCAGATGAGCGATCTGCTCCGTAGGTCTTCCACCAGAATACGTAGCATAGTAGAGCACGAATGCTATTTTCGCCACACCGTCAGCGGCAAAATCACAAGAATATCCTATCAAAGCGGGAAAATAATCCCGATTTAAAGTCCTTTGAGCAACGCGCTAGCTGTGGCTGCGAGATTCGCTCCCGTCTGTTCATTTCGCACATCCAGCTAACCAAAGCGGGCAGGCCTCAACCATACAGGCTGTGCGCATAAAAACTGCTGGACCATGAAGCAGTCATGTTCGATTTTGCGTAATGTGACAGTGGAGCTTCATGTTCGGCGACATGCTAGGATGCACAACGATTACAGAGTCTTTGAAAGATTTCGGAATTTATATACAGGGTTACTGGTAACTCGACCATTTTCTTGCAGGAAGTGATAGAGGGACTCAAACGCAATAGATTTAACCCCCCATACGTAATTCCGAAAACCGATAGTTTTCGAGATAATTAACATTTAATGTTTTTCAACGATATGTCCAAATTTCCACACTACATCCCAAATTTAGAAAAAACCCTGTTGTTGATTTTGGTAATTTCAAATTCAGTTTTTTACTGACACATACGCAAATCTAATTTAGTATTTAAATCTGCAAAAATACTAAACAGTTTCAAACTACATACATTTATTTAAAAAATAAAGAACAAAATTTTTACATTCACGGCGAAAGAAAATTGTCTAGCTCAAAAAAAGATACACAACCAGTCAAACAAATTATTCTAAAAACTTCCTTATCTAATAGCTTATTCCAAGGACAAGAATGACAGTATAACCACAAGTAACTCTTTAACAAAATTTATCAACGTAATACCAAATCATCAACAACATGATATTTCAGCATAATGGTATCCGTATCACAATTCGGCAGTTGTTGGACAACATATACCCGAACAAATCGATAGGGAGGGGTGAACCCATCCCATGGCCTACGCGGAGCCCAGATCTGGTTGATTTTTACGTCTGAGTTCACATGAAGGCATTGGCTTACGAGACTCTAGTTAATACTGCTGACGAACTAAGGCAAAAAATTATCAAAGCGGCGGAGGAGATGAAACGAACTTTCTCAACACGAGTTACAAAAACCGAAGTGACTAAGCGGATCCGTACTTTTATCCGAAATCAAGGGCAACACATTGAGCAAGGTCTCTAGAAACTCTGAGTGGATTGAATTTGTTTTACTTGGATAAAATCATGAACCGCATTTGCAAACATTCTAGTATGTAACTGAGTTATCAATAATGATTGTACTGTCATTCGTTCTTTTTGAATAGATGATTCTTACTGATTGCTGTTTATAATCTTTCTAAAAAGGCTATTAGGTAGGAAAGTTTTTTTAGCGATTTGTTCAACCGTTTGTATCATTTTTTTTTTGAGCTAGATAATTTTCTTTCATGGTGAATGTAAAATTTTTGTTGATTATTTTTATATTTGTATTTAGTTTGGAACTGTTTAGTATTTTGAAACATTTTAATACTAAGTTAGCTTTGTGTATGTGTTAGTTAAATACTAAAATAATAATTATCAGAATCAACAATAGGTTTTTTTCTTAGTTTAGGATCTAGTGTAGAAAATTGGACATTTGTTTGAAAAACATTAAATGTTAATTATCTTGAAAACTATCGGCTTTCGGAATTACGTATGGGGGGTTAAATCTATTACATTTGAGTCCCTCTATCACCTCTTGCAGGAAAGTGGTCGAGTTACCAGTAACCCTGTATAGCTGACCATGATGGGTATCTGGACGACACTTAAATAAAGTTAGACTGGATCTCTTTTGGCTCAGCTCCATCGAACACTACAGCGTGTAACGAGTCCACAAGCTGATTTTTAAAGCCCATGTATTTCACTATTAAGGTAAGGGTACGGTTACAGTGGCGCGTCTGATAGTCGGAAGCCCGACGACTGTTCAAATAGATAATGAATGCTAGCCAGTGGCATAACTAAGAATCCGCAGGCCCAGCAGCTGTGTGGGCCCCGTAGTTTTGGGGCCCTCTAGTCTTGGAGGCCCAGGGTCCTCAAGCACCATCAGTTTTGCAACAACAATGTACTAAATTTTAAGGGTCCCTTTCCTTGTATGTTAGTATTTTTACAAATAATACCTATGAACCCCACGATGTGAAATATCTTGGTCTTATGTTGGACAAAATTCTCACCTTTAACTCTCACCTGGATAACAGAATCGAAAAGGCCCGCCTCACCCTCTGGACACTCAGAAGGATTTGCGGCAAATCTTGGGGCGTTAGTCCTAAACTGATCTACTGGATATATCAGACGGTGGTCAAATCCACTGTAGTGTATGGCGCTGTTGTCTGGTGGCAGAAATGCCTACAATGGACAGCCAGAGTCAGGCTGGCGGCTGTGCAACGCACCACCTTTTTGGCCACCACTGGAGCCATGTCTACCACACCAACGTTAGCCATGGAGGCCCTTCCAAACTTAACACCTCTGCACATTGAGGTGGAAAGAGTTGCAAAAGTGGTCGCCTACAAACTGCGATTCACCGGCAGATCTAACAAAATGGAACCAGGTCCAAACACTACGGGTATAATGGGTGAAACTACCCATCATCATGTACTCGGAATGGTCTCGGACTGTATGGTTCCCCAAGCGCATATAGAGCGATCCTATAACGTCCTTTTCCCAAGCAGGGACGAATGAAGGAGGGACGATTTTATATCACCCTCTGATCTTGCGCTATTTACTGATGGCTCCAAGTCTGAACTGGGGGCAGGAGCGGGAGTAGTGGGTACCAATCCAAGAGTTGAAATTTCAGTCAACCTTGGGTGGTATACCACAGTCTTCCAAGCAGAAATGATTGCCGGAGAGCTGGGAGTCAGGAAACTAATCAAAAGGCCCCTGATAAACAGGTCTATAAAAATATTTTCAAACAGCCAGGCTGCATTGAAAGCACTGTGCTCCAGGAGGGTTGATTCAAGACTGGTATGGAACTGCATGCACCTCCTCAACAAACTCGGAACGGGAAACAGGGTATTCTTGATTTGGGTTCCGGGTCACTGCGGAGCGGAAGGCAATGTATCGGCCCACGAGCTAGCAAAAGGAGGAACTGAATCTGTGTTTATAGGAGCAGAACCATTCGCAGGCATTGCAAAAAGCATCGCTAAATGGACCATCTTGGACTGGGCAGTGAGGGAAGCACTCCTGAACTGGCGAGATATACCAGGGCTACTGCACTCGAAGGTGTTTATATTATACCCCTCGAGTCAGGCCCCCCGAGGATCATGGAATATAATAGGTACGACCTCCGCATTCTGGTCGGTCTTCTGACAGGACATGGTCGTCTAAGGTACCATATGCGGAAGTTGGAAGTTGGGTCTTGAACAAACTTCAGACTGTCGCTTCTGCTACGTAGAGGACGAAACAGCGGAGCACATTCTTTGCTCCTGTGCAAAACTGGATAATGCTAGGTTCCAGACATTCGGATTTGCCCAACTGGAACCTCAAGACTTCAAGGAAGTTTCACCCTTCACGCTGATCGTGTTCGCAAAGAGGTGCGAACTGTACGGTGAACTCTAAAAAGGTGTGAGCCACAATAGACACAAGTGAGTCGCAGGGGAAGGAGGCAGCTCTGCCCCCACTCACTTTTAACCTAACCTAGCCTAACCCCACGATACATACCTATCATTGAAAAAGTGGGACAGCATTGCATTTTTAACTAAACCACAAAAATCGGCACAATGTCCGCAGTAAATGGAAAAATACAAGACAGCATATGTACGTCAAAAATTGGTTGGCTAATTTAACTCGGTGTCTTTCACAACACAGGTCACAGAAACAACCAACACGTAGGTGTAAAATACAAACTAAATAGCGATCTGCTGAATTAAATCGAAAATGTGTTTTCGAACCACAAATTTTGTAATTCGGGTGATTTGAACATGTAAAGGTGGTTTGTATTTTACATCTATGTTTTGGTTGTTTGTCTGACCTGTGTTGCGAAAGACACAGAGTTAAATTAGCCAAATATTTTTTGACGTTTTTTGTTTGAGAGTTGCTCTGGAAAGTCTGTGACTTAATGCACATTGCTGTTTCTTGCGAGCAAACCTCAACGTTAAAGCTCTGAAGATGGCAATAAACATTGCCGAAAGCTTGGCGGTCTTCTTTATGGAATAACCCGTGTTTCTTTCCAAAATTTTGGCCACAATCCCAAGATTTTCTCTTTCATATGTATAGGGTGAGATCTATGTTGATACTTGTTTCATCAGTGTATAGCAGTCGTTGAAATAAACTAGTTTTTAAAATAAGTTTTTTCAGAAAACTGAAAAACAAGCGACATCCAAAATCAAAAAAGCAAATATAGGCTTGCATATGTCAGATGGTGCAGTAAGCACTTTTTGCTTAACTTTAACGTTAAATTGACAATTCCTAAAAGCGGCATATTATTATAAACGCAAATTTTAGGATTTGCCGATTTAGAATTAACTACATTAAACTGAAAGTGACTAAGTACAACAACTAGGTACAACAGGTACAACGCCTGATGATAAGACAAAATTTGGAGCAAAAAACTAAACACAAAGACACTAGGTACGTCTTAATACACAAGTTCAGACCAGGGTTCAGACTTACTTTTTTTTTGATTCTGTATTTTCCAGTTTTGGGATAAAAGTTATTTGAAGAAGTTGTTTATTTTAACGATTTCTATATGCAGTTTAAAAAAAGGGTGTCCAGTTAGTGAGTAATTTTTTGATATCTCGCAAGGTGTACCCGATAGAAGAAAATGTCAAATACAAGAGTTATTTGGTTACTTAAGACGCATGTTCTAAAAATATTTTCAAATATACAGGGTGTTGCGGGAAAGTAGGATAGTGATCGTCTTAATTTTTTATATGGAACTATACCTTTTTTTACATACTACTAGTTTCCGCTATTCATAAAGATTTTTGGGATTGGTTGCGACGTTGCCAAGTTATAATTTATTTTCTATGAATTTCCGGATTTGCAAGGTCGCAAGTAATACGTCCGAATTGATATTTTCCTTTAACTTTTCTCAATAATATTATACAGCGAGTTACTTGAATATTAAGTGGATATTAAGTTACGCCACTAATGCAGTGAAGCATCTCAGCGGCCGCAGTTGGCGATCCAAACTTATCAGCTGGATATAGACTGCTTGATATACCAGTTCTACCGAGAAGGTGGAACCTAATAGTCGAAAGCCTCCTAGTAACACTTAACGCTGAAGGACATAACCAAGGATATGCTGATGACACTATAAACCTAATGAGAGGTAATCACATGGGAACCTACCTGGAACTAATTCAGCAGGCATTATCCCTAGTGAAGAGATGTTATGTTACATAGAGGCTAACTGTAAATCCCTAGAAGAATTTATTTTTATGAGAGCAATTAGTTTCATTCATCACTGTATGTTTCTGAGACTCCTGCGCGAAATAAATCCCTTCCGAAAGTTGCTGGGTAAGGTATTATACCGTTTCATCCAATCCATCTCATCAATAAAAATTTAGCATTGCCCCTGGAGATGTTACAGCACCGCAGGAAAACTTAGCGATATTTGTCCCCTCGTCGAGGGATATAACTCATTCCCGAAGTTGTATTTGTCTGAATTCCTAAGCGAGTTTTTCTCCATCGGGCCATATTTCTCGTTACGTCCGCCGTCTGGGAATGTCGAAAAAGTTGCAGTTTGCGGGCGCAAAAACTTGTAATGGAATCGCAGTATGCCAGCAAAAGAAAAAAATGGTTTATGTTCCAGACGGCAACCCACGAACGGAGTGAGGAAAATAACAGTGTTTTCCATTATGCGGCACTAAACAACCGACTTTTATTGAATTTTACTGCGCAGATTATTGTGGCTTTTTGTTAACGCTACATTTGGTAATCTGGCTACACTAATGTTAGCAATAAACTGAGTATACAGAAGTGTGTTTGAGATTATTTTTTAACACCAGTTTCTGTTATTATACATATAACACCGACCAATGTATATGCTGTCAGAGGCCTTCAATCGAAAGTCTGTGAGGTTCTTTGCTCATCTACAGTGTGTCACAGCTAAAGTTTGCCACCCACCTGATCTCTAAACTAATGAAAAAAATGGATATCGCCGTGACACGTCGATTGTTATTTATGCGATAATATACAGGAGGTTATATTTAAATAATTGATACTTTGACATGAATCACCTTGTATAAAAATGTCAAAATTTGAGTTAATATATTTTAAGGTTGCAACCCTCAAGGCCCCCTTGCATAGTCCAATGACTGACTGATTTTCTGAAATATGTTTCACCATTTTAAAATGGCGCCATAAGACAAGGCATCAAACAGAAACATAACCTGATTGTAAACCAATTCATTTCTTTGCGTGATCTGTCGAATACTTATCATAAAGCAAGTAAATTTAGTTGTAACAAACGAAGCATTTGTTAATCAAACTTTGTTGACGTGTCTATTTTGTCGAAATTCGAGAAAAACGCCAGAAACTGGTTTACCCAAAATCGATTGATTTAGAATAATCAGAATTTCATATATCAGTATAAAAGTATACCGGTGATGTACTAAATAAAAACTATTTCAAGAAACCTTTTTTTTGGGGCATATATAGCAATTTTTTACTTCCCACACCGATAGGTGAGGGGAGTGTTGTGATCGCAACAATTTTCGATTTTGAGATAATACGCTTTTTTTGGATATATCTACCTCTACATGAACGCAATGGATATATCTGATTTTGCTTGAACGCATGAAGGATATGTCCGGATTTGCTTGGACACAAGCAATTAATGTTTATATTTATTTTAGGGCTCCAACCGAAGTACGAAAAATAAAAGTTTGTTACGTGTATTAGATATGCAATTCCTGATCATCCTTAAGGTTCATCAAGAGAGGTTCATTTTCTCCTATCCGTTCATGCTCTGCTTCCTCACTATCTTCTTCCAAAATAAGTTCCAAAAATTCTAAAGAAGGAATATTATGCCACTGAATATCTTCGCAGTTGAATTGTTTTTCCAAGAGAGTCCTTACTTCTACTTCCCACACCGATAGTCTGTCTGTATGTCGCTTTTTTCTAGCCTCCTAATCTCAGTAACCGCTGCATGGATTGTGATGAAATTTGGGCAGTGATATGCTGTGGGGTCATGCTAGGTAACGCTTCTATAATTTTGGAAATCGGTGCATGGGCGGCGAAGTAATTAGCAGAAAATAAGAAATTTCAGATATTCCTCAAACTCCCTTTTAGGCTTTTAGGCATTCCTGACCATTTTCTCCTTTTTTTGGTGGGGGTGAAATTAGGGGTGGTTCCCTGAACCACCGTGGGAGGGTTGTAAAACTGAAAAATTTCTTGAAGTCACAATAGGCTGTCTAGTGATCTGTGAAGGAAGATCTAGCGATGTAAATAACTTTTTTAGGTCCATCCGAACATTGCCTTATAGAACACAAAGGCTAAAAATATAAAGACAGCTCAAACATCGTTTTTAAACGTTCTGGAGGTTTCTGATCATTTTTAACTTATTTTTGGGTGAGCGTGAGATTTGGGTGGTTGGGGGGTGGGGGGTTGAAAAACTGAAAATTTTGTTGTATTCAAAATCGGCTTTTCATTGACCTGTGGAAAACAGACCTAGCGGCATAAAACCTTTTTTTAGGTTAGAATAAATTTTCTGATGTATACATACATACGAGCATTGCTTTCAAACGTTTTGTATTCTGTAACCTGGAATGGATTTTAATTAATGAGACAGTTTGACTACTATGGCGAGGATGGGAAATGCGTATGGTTTTTATAAATCGTGTCAGTGGCGGCGTAGGAATAATAAAAAAACTAAAATATATAGAAATAGCTCAAACTTCGTTTTTAGGTGATTTGGGGGTCTGATTGTTTCGTTTCATCCAGTTGAAGCTTGCAGAATAAAAACTGTGTGGCTCTAGTTCGTATAGAGATGCAAGAAACTATTTTCAAGAGTTTTAGTGTTGCATGTTTTTTTTTGAGGAGGATCTCAGACTAGAGCTTCATGCAATGGGAAAATAATAAAATGGTATTAATGTAATGAGTGGGAAGTACTGGGTCAATCAACTTGACTCCATTTTTCATTTCTCTAAGTGGCTGTCTTTACGTCCTCTTTTGAAGAAGGGTAAGTATTTACGTTAGCTACAAATAAATATAAAAAGCAAATACAAAGTGTGCACTTGCATATCATAATAAACTAGTTAACTGCTACGCAAACTAGTCGGTGCAGCAGAATCTAATCTACAGTTGTATGTGCATATGTCTGTTTTTAAAATAAACCTTTGAACGCAGGGTGCAAATGTAAATTTGGCTTATTTTGTTTGTAGAAATTTTTGTTTGGACATGTCTTGCCTTGATTAAACTCATCTCTTTTATATGGCAAAAAATATTGGATATACAGTGTTTTGAGAATCTGGAGTCAGCCGGCCCTAGAAACCTTACCATAGAGTACGAATTTAAAAAAAAACACGATTTGCGTTGAAGATAGACTTATCTGGTTTTGCAGGATACTCTTCAATTATTCGAGTATATAAATCACGGTGAACCCGCTTAAACAAATGAGATAATTATTAGCTTTTCTATGTTTAGCACATATCTAAATATGTCTATGATAGTCGTCTCAGCCCCATGAGTAATCACAGTGCACACATAATTCGATAAAGCGCCTTAATTGCATATTCCAGACACACACCCATCTCTAACATGTGCGCACAGAGTATGCCAAGACGTTCTGCTTCCCTGAACCAAATCCACTGGTAACTAACAAGCCATGTCACAAACTAAGTACAAGTCGGTCCCTGACATTTAGATTAACCTGGATTATATTCTACAACAATTTAATTTCAGTAACCAAACGTGTATAAACTACTTATTTTACAAAAAGTCGCTACTAAGAGCCTGGGACCACACTGGACACTGTTGGATGTAATAATGCGTTCAACAAGATGAGTCATACAAATCTTACGTACTAGCTAAGCGACAAATACGGGAATGTAAATATTAGCAAATGTAATTGATGTAGGAAAAAATTGAAGAAATCAGACACTCGCGAAGTTGATATGCGCATCTTCAAGGTGCAGTTTGGTCTCTACTCAAACTAGCCTGAGCTCAGTCTTGTACATACATTCATGGCTGTAATATGTCGGGTGTCCCAGCATTCCTTTTGACACGTGATATTATTGTAACAAAACATAATTCAAACGAAAACAGTGGTATTTTTTAAAGGCTATAAGGTCTATAATATTATGCTTGCACTTTTTTGTACTTCAACCCTTAAACCTCACCCCAAAAAATTTGTTTTCAAATAGCAGCAAATAGTATTTCCTTCACAAATTAAGTCCACATTTTGTTTAAAATCTTGTAGTAACTAGCATGAGCATAAAGCAACTAGAATGAGGATTTGTTTGAGGCAAAATATTTTCGTAATAAAAACATAAAAAAAGCGTATTACCTCGAAATCGAAAATTTTCGAGGTCACAGTACTTCCCGCACCTATCGGTGTTCCTGAGCCCAGCATAGTCTGCCTGTGATAAACCAGGGTTTCACAGCGACACAAGATGTGTACCAAGGATTCTTTCTCTTCACCATACCACGTGCACGTTGGGTCGTTGACCACCCTCATCACGAACAAGTAACGCCTGAAGGTGTTTGACCTGTTAATAGGCCTACCATAGTCTATCCACTGAAGAAAAGGAGTAAAAAATTATTTCAAACCCATATTATGGGGCTTTACTCGGATAAATCGAAATTAATTTTTCTGTTTATAATAACATCACTGTTCTCAGTATGCAGTCTTGTAGACTTACCCTTAACCATACAGTAAAAATTTACATATGTATACTGTGCACGGTTACTCCGTTTGTTCGGTGGATAAGGTATATAGCAATCTCAAGTTACTCCTATCCAGAGAGAGACAAAATCGTCCTATTCTCTCGGGAGGCCCTGCTAATAGTTGTCGAGCTTGACGGAGATGACCTGGATCCATTCTCCAGTTGTTTTCCTAATAAGTTTGCAGATAATCCTAAGGCTGGTTCCGGGCCCACAAAACTGTTGCCGGATCCCATCCTAGCCAGATGATCTGCCATTTCGTTACCCTTTACCCCAGGGTGCCTAGGTACCCACATCAGTGATACCTTGTGTTTAGCTGAGATGTCGTCAAGAGCCCTCTTGCACTCCAGGACCAGTCCCGACGTTATCTTCCAAGCGCTCAGTGCTTTGATGGCTGCCTGACTGTCAGAGCAGATAGTAATCCGCCTCCTAGACCCGTCAATTTCCCGAATACGATTTACAAAGGCAAGTATCGCATAGACAGCCTGGAATACTGTGGTGTGCCCCCCAAGAGGGAGTGAAAGTCAAAACGCATAGGCATAGGCATAACAAATTGACTTACATTTGAAATATGGCAACGTCGCCAAATGAATTCCACCTTCTTGTAGATGTTGTCTAGGAAAAGGTACACAAGGAAAGCCACACTTGAGGGTCCCTTCAGTAACCCTTAAGTATTACTTAAGGGAACCTTGAGTATTGCTGGAGAAATGACTACGAATACGACCTTATACTCAACGCACTTGGTCTTACAAACAACTTCTTGCACAGAGGGCATATCTACTACCACTGCGCCAACCTGCCTGTAGTAACGTTTTGCCGAACTTCGCATATAAGCTCATTAGAGACGCGAACATGGAAGGCAATTTTAACCTACGCCAAAGTGGCGGAGCATCCTGACAACGGCCGAATAGTCCATGAACCGGGTCTATTGCGGTACGGCGCCCCATGCGATTTGAGAAAATTTTGTTATCAAGGTAAAGAGGATGGCCTGTTATATGATTTAAAACAATAAAATTTGCGAAAGAGGCACGTTTTTTGGAAAAAAATTGAAAAACCTGTATTTTCAATATATTTCAGTAAGGCATGCACACAGAAAAATTGTGAATCATTCTACATTTTTAACTATCTAAATTTAAAGATATCTTAATTCAAATGTTCCTTTGTTTCTAGCTGATGTTTATGTTTAAGTAGGTATTATGTATTATTGTTTGTTTTATTTAGTTTGTATAATTATTGCTTTTTATGGAAAATCAGTGGCTTTAATATTGTTTGTGACTTAAGCTTTATTGTTGTACTTGGCCGATATCAGCTCCACTAAATCATTGAAACGTGCGACTGACGTTGGACCGTTGCCACTAAAAGCCGAACAGGTGAAATCTTACCTGAGGTGAGGTTGGTTAGACTCTCCAACAGCATATATATCAGTAACCTCTGGGTGGCCGAGCCCCCCCCCAGGCCCCCCCGTAATCACCTGCTACAAACCTAATTAAACCTAAATTAGCCTAAATTTAGATATCTTTTATATTTCACCCAACCTAGTAAGTATAACGACACCAACTTCAACCTCCATTTCAGCTTCTGCCTAAAACAAAATCAGGTCAAACTTAATCCCTTTTGAACATCTGTGTATGAAAGTCCCAAAGTGATTTATTTTCATCTTTTCCAAAACACATTGAATGAATTTTCCATGTTTTTCGCTAACCTAAAAAAATTGCAATTGCACAATTCCGTGAAGTACGTTAACTGATAACTGCTGCTCGCTGGCAACACTGCATCTTTGTGACACTATTGAAGTTTGTCATGCGGGTTTTCGATTCTAAAATTGTCTTGTACTGTTCGGGTACATTTTGAAAGTGTGGTGAAAATTCCGAGTTTTAACTATTTTTTATTTCAAAAACTGCCTCTTTCACCAATTTTCTTCTTTAAAAGTTCATAATAGACCACTCCCTTTAATTCAAATATGAAATTTTGCCAAATTACGTGGGGCGTTGTTGCGTTGTAGCACCCCACGGACTGCTAGTTTATCAAATAAAGGTTCTAGGTCCTGTTTCTGATATAAAGCACATAATTCTGCTAGAATAAAAGCTAGACAAGTGGGACAATCCACAGCATATAACGCCGTGACAGTTCCATGGCATACTTCCTCGATTAAACGCACGAATTGCACTCACGTGTCGGCTAACTCTAAATTATCCAAAAAGGCCACGGAAGAATTACACGGAACTTTACGTTTTAATTCCCCAGCAGTTTCAACTAGTAATTCGACCGCAACCGGTGAAACACAAACCGGAAATAAATTTTGCAAACAGCCACTACCGGAAGTTTTCTTTCAATTTCAAATGTAATTGAATAAGTTGCGGAGTGCTATCACCGCATGTGCGCCCTCAGGGGCTGTTATGTTTGCTCCATTAACTGAAATGCATCAGCTACCCTTGCGGCAGCGTAATAGCAGGACGATAATAATATGATACGCATATGGCTGAGGATCAGAGCACACCCCAATTAATGATTTACGTAGAACCTACGCAGAATGGGATTAACGAGTATTAAATATCTACATTTTTTAAGTGTCTACGTCCCAAGTAGCATTTTGGCAATCACAGCCACATGATACACCTAAATTAACGTTAAAGTTAGTGTAGAAATTGGTTATTTATGGAACGTCACACTCTAGACCACCGGACAACATCGTATCAACGTTAAGCGTAACTTTAGCTATTCGATGGGTTGTTACGACGTTTACCCAACCAACTAAATGTAGTTAATAATTCGGTAATTGCAATAAAGTTTTAACAACGTTTTAGTGGCAACTAGTGATAACTCTATTAATACGATACGTTTTGCCGACGGAGAGTCTACGTTATACGATATAACTGAGCCATGGGTAATTTTTTAGTTGAACTAAAAACGCTGTCGCGTAGTCTTTTTTGCAACTGGCCTATTTCAACATTATTATGACAACAAGGGCATTAGCATACAGATTGTAAATGATACGAGCCTTCAAATATACTGTGTCGTGAACAAACTTTACAGGCGCAAGCTTGTATGGACGGTTTTCAAAGCTTAATTTTAAACTCCTTCAACCAACAATCAAATTCTGGGAAAAAGCCTAAAGAAGAAGACCTCAGTAATGAAAGGGGAGTCAATTTGGAGGCAGCAGATACTACTGAAGGGGAAAGATACTGTCTCAGAAAGTATAGTAAGAAAAAATAATAAAAACCCTATGAGTACAAAAACGAGACCAAAGTCACAAAAACAAAATAGGTACAGCTTAACCAAAGCCCTAGGCATATTCCAAATGCCAAAAGACAAAGATGGCATATGACAATTGACAGCTGCGACAGAAAGTGCGTTTGGAAAGGGAAGTGTGTTCGTCAGTTAGCATAGTCGAGTGAAGAATTAGACATAACCCTGCACCAGTTGTTGTATTTTAACCTTAAATATACCTGTCTGACTAATCTAAATACCTACATTCAAATGTGGGTGTCAGCTCTTCTGAGCCCCAATTTCTCAGTAGATCCTCCATTCAGTATATAACTGAACACATTTAAATCACACAACTGCAGATATACGCAAAACCAGGAGGTGACACAATACGGCAAACAACGAAACAACACAATGAAACAACCTCGTCCATGTTGGCGCCGATAATAACACTAAGATGATCCCCCGCTTCTTTCTTTTTACGTTCACTGAATCGGGATATCAGTCCCACCGAATACTGATTATACTTCGTTCAGCGAACAACAAGGGCTACTGAATTCGATATATGATGTTGCTAGCGTAATAATATAATATAATATATTTATAGAATTTCATGTTTTTACCAACTTTGGGCACAAATTAGCCATATGCTACTGCGTTATTTAGGTATTTTCAAATATCTAACCAATAGTTGACCAGTGGCAATAACTAGATTTTAGGGTAGCCAATCACTGTAGCTATGTCTTTCGTTTATCCACTACTACTTACCAATTTCTTCAACAGCATAGACAATGGGTTATTGTTCGTGAAATGGTTACCTTTTGAAACAAAATTAATTTTTATTAGATAAATCATCACGAACTGCTGTGGAGGAATAATTTTTGTACATAGAGTAGATTGTATGCTTTCGTTAAATGAAACATAGGGTAAATTTTAAGACAAAAGGATGCTTTGATCGTATTATATGTCAATACTAGTATTAGATGATTACTTCAAATATAAGCATTAAATTCTTTCAGTGACATGGATTTGAAACAACTGTAAATATAATTACAGCGATGGAAAAACATCCAAATATTAACAGTCAATTGAAAACGCAACAGTGTCTTTTATGTGCACTAGACATCCTCAGGGCACGATGACGACTGAGATCACGTGTGGAAATTGTTTACGCTCAAGTAACGATTCTTTATGTCACACGTTGAACGCTTTTTCCTTGAATATTTCACTTTTATAGCCACTGCGGCCATCACTGCCAACGCTGTCGTATCCTTACGAATTCGATGCGGATTATAGCACTAGGATTTCAGAGAATCTGAACGAAAAAACGAGCAGCATGTGGACATGGTCGTCGTTCATGTTTACCTGTACCAAAGTTTACGGAATACATATAAGTTGGATCACTCCGCAAAAATATCAAAACGGCCTGCCCCTTGCCCCGTCTCCCCGGTACACCGGTAGCAGTGTACCGACGTCAGCCGGGAGACACGGGGCGGCGCAAAGTAGAGGTTGAACGTGTTTAACGCGAAGTCTATACAGTGTGTCAAAAATATCGGATTTTGTTATCTCGGATTTGTTTGCAGGAAATTGATAATATTTTTAGAAGTTTGAGAGTAATCAGTTTCGCGAGAACAGATATCAATTTAATCAATCAATTTAAATTTATTAAAGGATGGAGAATGAGAATCAGATCCATTCTTATTTTGTGGTAAACCTTGAAATGTAAGGGATACAAATACAGGGTACCCTACGACAATTAAGACAAGAAATATGTCGGAACTTGGCAGTAGTAGAGAATTGTAATTTTGGGCATGTAAATTAGAGCAGATGTTGTGTCTTTTTTTGTCATTGTACTACCCAATGAGGTATTTGTTTTTGGTCACGTGACTTTCGATTCAAAATTATCAATGGGACACTTTGTATATTTGTGCCTGTGTTCCTCCCAATAAAACAATTCCAGCAAACTAGCACACTTGGGGTCTCAAGTTCAAGAGCTACAGGTACTAAAAGGATTGTATCACGCTAAAAGCGTTTAGTGAGACAAAATATTCATTCGGTGGTCTCACCATACCACCCAGGGACATTGTAAATTATATTTTAGAGCTCGAAAATATTTTTGTTGATAACTTTAATAATTTAGTTTCTACAGTAGCAATTGGAATGACAGTGAAAAGCAAAATGTCAAAGATAATTTATTCACATCCATGTGAAGCATTTCCGCATGATTATCTTTTAAAATTGTACATACGAGTTCGCATATACTATACCATAAAATTTATAGACTGTGATCTCAAAAATAAGCCAAACAAACAGAACATCAAGGTAAAAATGCTACAGCACCTTTGAACCATCAATTTTTACTTATCTACAAAATAGCTACAATATGTCAAATCATTTGGGATTCATTAGTAATAGTTTTACTAGGCTTTAGTTTTAATATCCATTTATGTAACTTAGTGCATTAGCAAAATAAACCTTATATTTGTATTTGTATGGCAAAATCGGCCGTCAATACATAGTTTTTCAATAACCCTCATATATACGTACAACCCAGGCATTAGCACGTCCCCGCTAAAAGACCCTCGTACTTGAGCAAAAACCAACGCAAAAACTAACTGGCGCGTGCGGCCGCGGCATCGCTTTCATGTGTGTTCTTCAAAGTGCCGACGGAGAGTGATCCAACTTATATGTATTCCGTAAACTTTGCCTGTACCATCTCACCCGCGCTCGTAAAACTGCCAAAAAAGAACGATGTCTGTGGGGCCCCTTAAAGACGGATAAATCAAAAAAAACTGTAACCTGCTTAACCTGTAGCCGGGCCTGCAGCACAGACAAATATAGTCACGGAACTCGTAACTTCTTGCCATAAAGCTGCCAATATCATCATTCGGGAGAATAATGCCTCATTTAACGTGAAAACCTTCTGAAATAAATTCTATAAAGTGCGTTTAATATCAAAGACGTAGCCTTTATCGGCATTTCATTCCACCTCAAACGAATCTAGGTCAACGGTGGCGATAAACCGAATTTATTTTGGTTAGCGTTCGTAATAGGAAATGGTTTGAACGGCTACGAATACGAAGGACGCTAAATCTGCCCCACAATTATCTTCGCCCAGCGACATTCGAAAAACAACGAGGGAAATTACATGGCTGAAGTTTCGCTAGGTGATTTAGACCGAATTGCTTCCCGTTTTAAAGCATTTAGCTCTCCCGTTATAAATGTACTCTGCGAGCCATCAGCCACTTTAACGCCTCTATATTTGAACGTCTTTAAGCTAAGTTTCACAACAAATGTCCCGTCTGATTTATTTCAGGATGTCAGATGGAAGTGAATAACTACTAGGAACTTGACAAAACCTGAAGCATCTTTATGTTTGTAGGCATAAACTCAATACTATCAATAATATTGGCCCATACTGTGTGACTGAGGACTGCAGCAGCACATCACTGAATGGTGTTTCACTCATCGCCCTTCGATACACTGAATTATATACTGTTCAGAACAAGCCGTAATACACCGAAGGAAAATATATATAATAAATACATAGGAAAATATAACTAACAGTTTTTTATTCAAGTAATAATCCTTTAGCTTCTGGTGTGTGCAACTTTACAATCACCCAATGAGTGTTTTTTAGATAAGATACAAATTAATCACACTATGTTAAGCAAAGTGCCATTTGAAATACATATTTTCACCTTGCTGTAGCTAGACACCATTTCATGTTACATACTCAGAAAAAAGTATGAATGTGGGTCCAAGCTAATGATATTGTGAATTATTTTTAATTTGATTATGTGAGAAGCATACCCTACAATAATAAATAATTCATTTTTCTCTACCATTTATTAAAAAATATATAGATAAATAACATGAGCATTTATTGGTGCTGTTAGTATACACAGTATGGAATACACCAGGATCTACTCTCTAGAAAGTCACACTCTTCGCCTCCTGGTATCGGTCTGCCTCTTCTGTCTCGAATACTTGGGAAGCTGAAGAATTTTTTCCACATCTATAATGACAAAAAGAAAGCATTTTGGAATAGTCCGCAAATTATATGGATAGAGAAGTGAATAGTCATTATATAATGTACCTATTTTTTTTGGTGCATATTTACATAATTAATATATCTGTTGTTCCAGAAACTCAACTTTTGGTTATGTCAAAAGATTAATGTTTTAATTGATCCATTCCTTGAACTTGCCTATATGTACATATACAATTAGCAATTATTACCTAAGGATGGACGTTTTTGCTACTTTAACATAATCCACCAAATGTTGGCCACTACAACTTCACTACTTCTACTTCACAAATAAAATTTCAAGAAATGCATTATTTTGGAGTATCAAGTGACAAAGATGCAGTATGACTATAACAACTGTCGCCCTAGTGAATGTGATAACTGTAATTTGCGAATAAATGTTTTTTTCTTTGCTGTTTTCAATATGCATTTAAGTTTTCTCATGCATTATCTCATGAATTACATCATTGCAATTGACAGATGTGCTTACCTGATAAAAAAGGTTCCTTAAAAAACACATCACAAAAACAATTATGGTGAAAATGTCCAAGAAATTGTAAAAAAACACAAATAAAGGTCCTCAATTTTACATGGCGGTATATGGACAACAAGCAATGAAGCAATGTTTTCATAATATCAGCTGATCGTGACAGCATGCGCATCATCATGGAATATTGTAATTGCTGGAACTGCTCTGTATTTTATTTTTTTGGCTGGTACAGTGACCTTGACCTGACCTGACATTGATTTCACTCTTACAATCATCTCCTGCTGACATCTATTGGTCATATTTATAAAGGATTCAGGAATTTGCGAAACTTGTTAGATTGCTTCAGATGGCGCCAGGTGACGGGAATTCGATTTTATGGTATTCGATGAAAGAGTGAGTGAGATGTGAGTGAGATAGTCTGCGAGCGTGTGGTGTTCCTACCTGGTTGTCCATCTTCCCCTAAATAAGTTAATCAATGCTTTAACAATGAGATTAACTTTACTACAAATACCAAGCTTCACATCCACAATAGGATATATATTACATTAGTGTACGGCACAACGCGAAACGAATTTTGTCAGCCTCAGCACTTTTTCGGCAAACTCTTTGAACCGAGATTCAGCTTGCTTTTAAACAAATTTACATAATTCATGTAGGGGAGGCACATACACCAAAAAGGATGGTGGTGAGTTGACAAAAAGAGGCATAACAGGGTATCTTAATTTCAGATCAGTTAGGCTAGGGGGTTTAGATGTCTACGCTTTGCATGAATAAATCGAGACTTTTTCCTTCCATGCAAAAAGATTCGGGTAACAACGGAGAACCTCTCCTACAAGGCGCTGGTTAAAATAGATATGTCGGTAAAGGTATCCATACTGTTCAGATATAAATATAGGTAATGGAAGCTTGAAGGGTAAGGAAAAAAGGGAAGGTGTACTGCTGGTGTTTGCTAGGGCTGAGTTAAATCGGCACGATGAGAATCAAACAATAGAACCATTATTGCTCCATGTTTCCCACAGAAGAAGCCTCCAACAACTTTCCCCATTAGTACCACGGCATTAAGGCTTTTTTCTGTTATAAATTTTACCTTCTATTCATTCTAGAAGGCTAAAGTTCCGCATTTGTATGGTTTCCTTACTGGCCGTGGGGCTCAGTTAGACTTATTTCTAAAGAGCAGTTACCTCTTGTGATCTAGAGCTTCGAACTCACCGAGCACATGACAGGCTGACTCTACCCTTCCACCGTATAACCCAACCCCCCTCGGGTGTTCCTTCAGAATAAAATGTCCTGTATGAATGAATAAGGACCAGAGGCTATCCAGGACGGAATGTGGCTAGTACATAGGCCACACGATGGGCCCTTTTGCGCCTCTATCCGCGCTAGTTCCTAAGACCTGCCCTTTTGGCAAAGGTAAGTACATTCTTAGGTCCTATCCATTTTATCTCGATTGGTTCCAAGGTTCTTGAGCCCAGCATAGTCTGCCTGTGATAACCCAGGGTTTCACAGCGACACAAGATGTGTGCCGAGGATCCTTCCTCTTCACCACACCACGTGCACGTTGGGTCGTTGACCACCCTCATCACAAACAAGTGACGCTTGAAGGTGTTGTGGCCCGTTAATAGGCCTACTAGCCATCTCAAGTTACTCCTATCCAGAGAGAGACAAATCGCATAGACCTCAGCCTGGAATACTGTGGTGTGCCCCCCAAGAGTAAGTGAAGGTCTTGCATGGGGTCCGTAGACTCCCGAGCCCGAGCCCTCTCTAGCGAGTGAACCGTCTGTGTACCAGACCTGTCCTCCTCCTTCGATGAGCTGTCTTTCCCTAGACTTCTTCCCTTGACGGAAACACCACCGTAAATTTGCGATTGAAGCGATGCGTAGGAGAAACTATATCGCTCCTCGCCAACAAAATAGGACTATCCTCATACAACTCTGCTAGAATCGTCGAATATCTTTTGCCTGGATTCATAAAAGTCAAGCTACCCTGACTCCAGAGACGGAACCCAGTTTTTCTAGCTTCCCCTTGAATTACCAGATCCAAAGTAGGAAGATTCAATAGTGTTTCAATGGCACTCAAAGGTGTTGTGCGCACTGCACTGGTTATACCAAGACATGCCAAACGTTGAACCTTATTAAGTTTGGCTCTTATTACCTCCGTCTTTATACAGGTCCACCACACTATGGAGCCATATATTAAAGACGGTCCGACTATTGTAGTATAGAGCCAGTGCACCACTTTTGGGCTCAGGCCCCAGCTACTACCGACAACTTTTCTGCAGGCCCATAATGAGTTTCGAGCCTTGCTTACCTTATAATCCACGTGCTGTCTTCAAGTCAGCTTGTGATCCAGTATGACTCCTAGATACTTTACTGACTCAGACAATGCAAGTGTCGTTCTGAAAAAGGTAGGCCTCACGAGGCCTTCCATCTTCCTTCTCCTAGTGAACATAACGAGCTCCGTCTTTTCAGCGCCCACTGACAGATCTACCAAATTACATCACGTTTCCACAACGCGCAGCGCGCCTTGCATTACCTCGGAGACTGTATTATAGAATCTACCCCTGACCATTATGCTCAAATCATCGGCATAGGCCGAGTAGGTCATTCACCACTAAGCACCATAGTAGAGGTGAAAGAACACCGCCTTGTGGGCAGCCTCGCGCCACTGCAACGCTATAGTTTATGTCATTAAGCGTTGCAGAAGCCACTCGGCACTCTAGAGTGGTAAGAATACACTCCACTAGGATTGGAGCAATTCCATGTCTCTCTAGGGCGCGTCTTATCGAATTGGTAGTGGTACAGTTGAACGCACTCTCAATGTCAAGAAATGCTACCATAGCCACTTCCCGTTGATCTAACGTTTTCTCAAGCCTGCTGACCAAATGATGAAGTGCCAGCTCAGCTGATTTTCCCGCCTGGTATGCGAACTGATAGGCATGGATTTCAACCCTTTGTAAGGGCCCATCCCTGTTATATCTATCAACCAACATCTTCAGTGTTTTTAGTAAAAACGACGAAAAGGTAATCGGTCTAAAGTCCTTCGGACGAGTATAGCTACCTCTGCCCGGCTTAGGAATAAAAACGACCCTTGAATGCAACCAGCTCTTTGATGTGAAGCCAGTAGCCACACAGGCGCGAAATATCCTAACTAGGTATGGTAGTACCAGATCCTGTCCATGTTGTAGCATGGCTGAAATGATGCCATCCTTGCCTGGACTTTTGTATGGAGCAAAAGTATTTATTGTCCATCTTGTGCGGTCATAAGTGACGAGTTCTCCTGCCATCTGCCATTCCTCTCTATGAGGACGGCAGAGTGGCCTAGGTGCACCTGTCTGTTGAGCAGCAACCGATCCCGGAAAGTGCACACTCATCAGCAATTTAAGCGTTTCCTCCTCGTTATTGGTTCTATGACCATTGGAGTCCGTCAAGGTCCCCAACTTGGACTTGGTGTCCTTGCTAACCAAGCCATCACCCTCCTGAAGACGGGCAGGTTCTCAAACCGCATCGCCCTGAGTCGTGCTCCTTCCCAGGGCCTCAGGTTGCCAACCTGAGCCTCCAGCCACGTCTGCGAGAACTCGTTCTCACAAACAAAGATGGCCGCCCCCTCGAGAAGTAACAGTCAGCAAACCTTGGAAGGGCCCCTTCAAGTGGGAGCCCGTCCATCAGTCCGCTCACTGACTCCTGGATACTGAAGACTTGCGTCTCCACCAACTGAGCACTAGGGTAGTCCTCGGGAACGAATACTGCCCTGTGCCCGGTTTGCGCTACTCTATCGTAGCTAACGTGAGCGGAAGTGCGAGCTCCCTTCCGCGATGAGGCACCCTCCGGTGTTGCACCCGCCGACCTCGGACGCTTCCCAGCAATGCTAGGCCCCGCCGATGCCGCAGCTTCAACACCCTAAGGCGCCCTAGCCCGCACAGAAGCTGCAGCGCCCCCCGAAGCAGATGCCCCCGAAGAGGCATCTCGACCTCCGGGCCCGCTTTTTCTGCGCTCCTGTCCTACCCTATCGGGGTCCCCTGGTGAGAGGCCGCCCGGCTGCTGTTCGGGGTTCCCTGATGGGGGGCCCTCGGATCTGGGTTTATTATTATTTTTATTACTCATAATAAATCCCACGAGTAAGGGGGAACTACATGGTCCACACCCGCGGCGCCCCCTGCACGAGTGTAGGGCTTGTTACTCTGGGAGGTCGCCTGGTATCCCAGAGGCTCCGTTAGCGACGGTGCACCCCCATCGCCACGCACCCTTTAGCACGGATCGCATGACACGTTGGGTTGGGTTCTTCAGTTATCCTAGAGGACGTTCGGTGCGATCTCCTAGGCAAGGGTGCACTCACTTTTATCGTGAGTACACCCTCCCCCAGGAGCTGGCACCGATTCTGGCAATGCTGCTGCCTATTGCCAGGGAGCCTTTCGGGGCTCCAGCCAAGATCCGCCAGGACTAGCTTCGTCATATCAAGACAGGGGCCACTAAGAGAAAGGTGCATTTCTGCACGGGACAGGTGACGGATTGGTCTCCTACCCACTCCTGGACGGTCTTGGGGGCCTTACGACCCCCCTGAGAGTGAAAAGGCTCGAGGACCTATAAACATCTGGTGATCTCGAGTCTCCCCCAAAATGTCCTGTAAGAAGTCCAGCTGTTACTCGAAGCTGAGTCCTACTCAAAGAAAGCGGTCGTATTATTTTCTCGCAGTGGGCTTTAATAAATGTTTTCCTATGTCTACGTCTAGGAATCTGTAGTCTCAATATTCCTGGTGCTGATTTTTTTACCCATTCCCTGACCTGGTGTATAGTTATGCTTTTGGCACCCTCAAGGCGGGTTGTGCGCCACCGTGCAAAGAAGATGATTTAACCATGATGATTTTTTTCTTTTTCTGACTATGAATTTCTACCAAACAAAGTCGCCAGACGGTCGCATCTTTATCAGTTGTCATCTTTTCTATCCAGAATAATATATACTTAGATAATTTCACATATTAGCTGCAGAATACAATATATAGACCTACTACGTAGCAATAAATGAAACGTTACACTTCAGCACAATTCGCCTAATTTCATATCAAAGGGCCGATACGACTAAGTGCAGTTGATTGACATGAAACTAATCAATGATGTATTAACTGTAATACCGTTAATTACTATCAACGGTCTCATCAATTATAATTGGTAATTTGGTAGGCCTTACGTACTGTCTAATAGAGCAAACACCTACTGTCGATATCAATTAGTAACAACTGTCATCGAGACAACCATCTGGGACAAGATTATCAATTAAAAGGTAGCTAGATTCCTTCGCACATAGACTACTACTAAATGTACGACACAATCAAACCAAAGTGTTCACCTTAGTATAATTTAGTGATTTCGACTGACTCACGAGGCTGCATAGCCTCTATTTGGGAGTTCTCAAGATCAGGGTGAACAAAGTCTATTTATAATATGGGGTGCCCCAATAGAAGTGATACGGATATCTAGACAACTGTTAAAGGTACAAACGTAATCCAGCAGCCATCATATTGAGCAAGGTTTGACAATTCATCATAGATCGTTTCACGCTTGCCGATCGTTTGGAGATTATAAAAAAGTACTACAGAAATTCCCGCTAAATTGTAAATACGCAACGCGCATTTTGTCGTGAACTTGGCCCTCATCATGGCTTTAGTGAACAGGCAATTCGTCGCGCCGTGAAAAAGTTTTAGCGCGACTACACTCTATTAGACAAAAGAAAGCCAACCCGAATGCGAACTGGTCGACGTGAAGAAAATATCGCCACCGTAGCGGCCAGTGTTCACGACGACCCAAATTTTTTGTATCGACACTGAGCTGCGGAACTGGGCCTCTCCTAAGTGGCAACTCGACGAGTTTTGCGTATGGATTTGGGACTGCACTCATATAAGATCGTAATAATGCAACAATTGAAGCCGGACGACCATAGGCCGTCGCCGTGAGCTCGTAAATTGGGCGCTACAAATGTTGGACAAAGATCCTCATTTTGGCCAAAAAATCATCTCAGACGAAGCCAATTTTTACCTGTGGCTGGGACAAGAATTGTCGTTACTGGCTGTGAACAATCCACAAATGACCGAAGAAGTGGTCCAGTATCCGAAAAAATTGAATGTGTGGGGCGGATTGTGGCATGGTGGCATCATCGGTCCTTATTTCTTTCGAAATGACCTTACAACCAATGGGCCATGCTATCGAGCAATATTGGAAAAATTTTTGTGGCCAGAGATCGACAACATCGATATTACCGACATGTGGCTCCAACAGAATGGAGCCACGAGCCACACAAATGACGCAATAGACATCAAAAGAATATACATTGCATGTACGTTTGTCGCGAATTTTCACATCCATGGCATATCCATAGAATGTACATATGTACGTCTAATGTACATGCATAGTATATGTAACAGAGTCCAGGTATGAACATGTATATTCATAATATATACAATGTATTTACTTACATACCAAAGTAGATACATTGTGCATACATTGAATATGTGTATGGAGCATGAACGTCTAATGGATGTAAAATAGACATAAACAAATTCACATTTCATGTACGTTTGTCGCGAATTTACACATCCATGGTATATCCATTAAATGTACATTCATGTACTTTTAATGCACATGCATAGTGTATGAAAATTCAGTGTAGAGGCAGAAAGATAAATAAACTCTCTACTTTAATTATGTATTATTATTAATTCAATTTCTAGTTACAATAATAATACTTGGCAAAATCGATTACTAGGTAGTTAGTTTATCTCTATTAGTCTTTCTTTCGGATCATATTGTATTTTGGCTACTACAAAAGTAGAGTCAATGCCTCCCAGAATCGAACTGCTTATTTAGCATCGTCTAAACCACAGAGTTAACATCTCTAGAGGAAGCCTAAGTTGAATATTGGCCAGCCAACATCTATAGCGCTATTGCCACTCTTCTTCGTCCGCTTCCAGTTTCTTCAAAATCTGGCAGTTACCGCAGTTTGAACACAAAGTATTTAAGTGGGTGTTTAACTATACATTCTAATATACTTGCAATGTAACTGATTTACGTGAAGATAATTTGTATTGATTTAATGAAATCTCAAAAATGGTAAATTTCATAGCGGAATGTCGCAATAACTTCTAATATGTCGTAAATCTAGCAACCTACAATCGCGTGTGTCGAGATTTTTGTGATTTTAGTGTATATTTGACCGACTTTGTGACTATTTGTGGTGTGAATTAAATTATTTATGAACAATATTATCATAATTGCATGATGAGACAACATAAAAAGTGCATAGTTTGCTGTAATAGCGACGAATCGGTGAACACTTCTTATCATAGGTGAGTATAGGTTTCGTTTTGGTTTTCAGTAGCGTAATATATGGGGATAACTGGGAACAAAAGTAACTTCACTCCAGTTTGAGGAATAATAATGGTTGCTTAACGTATGTTTTGTGCACGCATTACATTCATGTCAATCAACATGAATTTTCCAAATTCCATTTTTTAAACTATTTGTGGACGTGAAATGCAAAAATGTATGCCACATTTACTTACAGAAAATCTATCTATGAGAATTTTATAGAACTGAATATTACCTAATGCAATTATTATATTTTATTGCTGAAGTAAAAACACGATGCAGCCATTCCAACAGGCTACCTTTCAGAGCACTGTGAGATATGTTTTAAAAAACACTTCATGGTAATAATAAATTATCAACTGTTACAATGAAATTATAATAAGAGTAACTCTCTAAGTATAGCTAATACAACTTATTGGTATCAGTTTGTAACATCACAGTGATGATTGAGTCTATTAATGAACATCTAATTTTAATATAAAGGCCACTGGTAATGCCCTCAAGCTGTCAAAATTTCCGTTATATGTTGGCTGGTCAGCGACCTGTGCATTTTGTTGTTTACACTCCCTCTATAGATGTTAACTACTACTTATTCGTATTGGTCTATACAAATAGTGCCACTCTGAAGACTATGCCTTGTGTAGAGTATTGGCTGAAATAATTTATATACAACTGAAATTTATGTCCCTAACCTACACGCTGCTACTTCGCCTCATTCCATCATCTGCCACTGGTGTTTAAGTTGCTTCATTTTATATGTCAGGATACCTGTAGGATATACGTAGAACCTCTTAGCATTCCATAATATCTAATTTTTATTTGTAGTCTTTTTTTCACTGATGATTTTGATCGAAATATTTTAAAGTGACATTATATGACATTACGTCATACGTTTCAAATTCTACTAACACGTTTTTGAAAGCAATCAGAAAGCGATCCGATAGCTTGCCATCTACCAGTCCTCGACTGAGACTCGGGCTTTCATCCAATTGCCACGGAAACACTGAGACGTCCTGCTCAATATTTCCCGGTGGAGCAACCCCGCAAAGTGACACTCCGAACGCTAGTTCCAATTTAAAGAAATCCGATGAGAATCTATCCCATTTAACTTTGAATATTCCTTCCTTAAGAAGGATTCGTGAGATTGCAGTGTCTGCGCCTTTCTATTCACCGGGTGCTCAAGAATAACTTTGTAAAGAATTTCTGGATTCTACGTTATGACGAAGTCATTTGGCGCCAAAAAAGATATTGCTGAATTTTTTACCGCGGCTTTTAGACATGAGTAATTTTAAAAACTTCGACGTACTTTTGAATTTTATTTTGCCGCCTCCTATCTGGAAAAGTGCTATAAATTGCAGCAGTGTACGGCTGTTATTCTAACATACATCATACACACATCTGTCGTTTTGTCAAACATCCACGCTTTGATTCAACGCACGTGCACATTCAGTATACCTCAAATACATCGATGCTTTAGCCAATGGGAAGTGTATATTTAGTAACGAATTATATTATATGGTCGATTCAACTACAACATGTCATTAGCCTGTCGTTGAATCGAAATGTGCTTTATATTTGATTCTAGAGCTCTCTCTTCATTGAACAAAGTCTTTTTATTGCCAGGATAGTATATCGATTCGTTTGGATACCTCGTGTTATTGTTATTATCTAACTTTTCCTTTCGCATAATTGCAGTAGCAACAGGTGTTGACGGGCTGTGCCAAGTCAACATCCTGACTATTATTGATCGGAATTTAGGAAGGATCGCACAATATTACAGGTCTTCAGGATTACAGACTTTTGGAATACCTTGTGTAACCGTTCGTCCAGGCCCAACTGTTGGAGGTGTTGTGTAAACGTGTTTGGTGTACGGCCTGAGACAGACATAATGAGGGGGACAGTTGTAACTTTGTTTTGTTTCCAAAGTCGTTTTATTTCCATGGCAAGGTCCGTGTATTTAGATATCTTCTCAGCGTAGGTGTTTTGGATATTCACATCATTGGGAATGACAATATCTATCTAATAGGTAATTTTGTCGGCCTTTGACTGGAAAACTACATCTGTTCTATGAGGGCTGCTCTATACCTGATGATCGCTAATAAGCGTGAAACAGCTGTCTGCGTACTGGTGGATTGACGGAGGTATAGAGCAGCCCTCGTATATTGGCTTTCATACGCAGCGGCGTATAGAATCCGCGCTCTCTAGTGGCCAAGCGGATGCACCTTGGCGTCCCACCAAGAAGTCTACTGCTGCTAAGCAGAGATTTCCTTGGTTTGCCGTTACCTTCGGGTACTAGATGGCGCACCGGCAGAATTCTTTCTGTCTGCTCGCACACGTTTCACATGTTCATTAAACATGGAAAAATTGATGCTCTCTATTTCCGTCAGTCGACCTATGGCGCACTGATGATTGCTAATAAGCGTGAAACAGCTGTCTGCGTACTGGTGGATTGACGGAGGTATAGAGCAGCCCTCGTATATCGGCTTTCATACGCAGCGGCGTATAGAACCCGCGCTCTCTAGTAGCCAAGCGGATGCACCTTGGCGTTTAAACATGTTTGTCTAATTTAAACGGTATGGCCGCTAGGGAGCACCGCGCGATTGTTGGACCACCTTGTACAAAGTGTATACCCTGTATGTTACAGAACCCAAGTCAATCCGTCAAGAACTTAAATCAACGTCACTCGAACTTTCGGTTAATATAATTATATCAGTCGTCAGCGGCTGTCGACTCATGCTAAGGAACTTCGTATTATATTGTGAGACGTCGAGTTTAATGGATTTCTGTCTTGACTAGTAGAAAGTTTTGCTTCCTGCTGATATGGGGACGGAGGTGATCTGGATCGAAAACATCTGATTAAAGGGTTTGCTATAAAGTTTCAAGTATCATTACCGTTTGACATAGGAGTATCGAAACACAGTGTGCAGAAAGCTATAAATAACCATACTAATGTTACTGATAAGAATCAAATTATTTCGACAAATTGCTCATATACTAGATCCCACATAACAAAGGTATATGTATACAATGCACTTACAATGAATTTCGAATCAATGGATATGTATATCTACAAATAATAATAGTAGTAATAAATAGACTCAAATCTAAATCACCACAACAAACGATACCGATAGCCGATACACTGAAACAAAGACTTGCAGTTTATGCAGCTAGACTCCGCAGATACAACGAATCCAACGACAGAAAGGATGCCAACGACTTTCTGAGAAAAGCGGAAAACAGTTTTGCCAAAAAAATAACGTCAAAAGCTCAGATAATAACAATAGAACCTCCAACTAGACAAGAGTTAACCGAGTTTTGGGAAAGCCTATGGTATGAGCCCAAAACACATAGTGAAAACGCTCCATGGATCAGACAAGAGGAGGAAAAACAACAATATAAACCTGATCAGGAGATATTATCGGTGCACCACAGAAAATAGCTGAGACAATAAAACATACCCAAACATACTTCAAGATCATCACAGCAAGTATAGATCCCTGTGGCACTTCTGATAAAATATCCAAACACGATGAATACCAGCCATTAACATTGATTCTCTGCGAACGTCTAATTAAATAGCTCCATAGTAAATATAATGAGGAATTTTTAAAGCTATAGTATATCACTTTAATGCAGAGCAGTTCATGCTTGTTAGCATCAAATGCTTTGGAAAAATCCAGAAGCATAAGAGCACTGGACAACCTTGGTCATATGCCTTCTGTCTTCTGTCCTTCTTCCAGAACGGAAACCCGATTGACAATCAGGAAGTAGATTATGCCTTAAAAAATACTCATACATCTGTGCGGACAACATTTTTTCGAAAATTTCTGATACAGCTGGTAGAATACATATCAGCCTCAGATCTCGGAATTCTTTTGTAGTATTTTTTGCTAAAGGAACATCAATTACAGACATCCATAGAATTGGAAAATAAGACCTAGCTTAAGCATTTTTGCGCGTATGTTATCAGCACAAAAGCATCTGACTGCACCTTATGTAGCAGTGTATGTATTTCATCGACCGTTATGATTCTAAACTGGAAACTTAGATTTACATCAAATACATTATTAGAATAAAATTCAATTTTATCATCACATTTAGAAGTAACACATTGAAAATACGAAGCAAAGTATTTATTAAGAGCCTCAGGTTCACGTAGATCAGCTAGAAGTGATGCTTTACGTCGCGAACACACACCAAGTTGTTTTAAGGCTTTCCATGTGCTCATAATGCCGCTGTTACTAGCATGAACCAAAAAATTTTCTTTTTCACGTGTAGTAAAAGTCAAAGTGAAATTTCTTAGTGCTTTGTATCTAACGTAGCCATCCTCCAGTTTAGTTCTTTTGAACTTCTGCAAGGCCTCAACCCTTTCCTTTTTTTAAATAATCAAATTATTGGTGAGCCAGGGTGCTGGTGGCTTGGTAGCTCTTTTACAAGCAACTGGTGTATGCCTGTCAAAGGCTGACAATATGAAAGAATTGAATAAATCTATTTTCATACCAATATCCTTGATGTTAATAATTAAGTCATGCTAAGATAGCTCAGTCAACTCTTCCATGAAATCAGCCAAGTTAAAATTTCTGAAGTTCCGGAAAAGTACGGTTTTTATAGAGTTGTCAATAGCAGGAAACTAAATCTCCATGTAAATGAGCTCGTGATCTGACACGTGATGATCAGGTAATGTATCTGCCACTTGAACTATATCAGTATCTGATGTGAAAATTCCGTCCATCAAAGAAATTGCGGTTTTTGTTATTCCTGTAGGGGTATTTATTAGTTCCAACAAGTCAAACGATTCGAAATTCTCAATAAAATAGTACCCAAATTCAGCAAATTGACATCAAAATCACCTAAAAATACAGTCCAGCTCGCTGTGCGAGCTGTTAAAGATCAAATATTTTCAATATCATCTATTACTTGAGTTATATTTGCCGTCGGAGGTCTATAAAAGACTTCAGTAATGAGAGAATGAGTTTTTATATCCACTATCAGCAACAAGTATCCAAGGCTGCTACCTGGAGTATAACCTACTTTGAGGACAGAACACGATATATCAAATGTATGAAATATATGATTCAGAGAAAACTCCAATCACCGTTCTGCGGATCAAGACCTGCACTGTAAGCTTTTTTCTATATCCTTTTGTGGTGTGTCTCCCGACTAACTGAAAGGGTAACTTTACTCCCATCTTGTCAACCAAGTGTTTCTGTCAGCAGACTGGTGCTTGTATCTCTGAGTCGCTGATGTGTCAAACTAATCTGCGGTATCCATTATAGACGTAAGGCAAGCATTTGTAGATTTAAAATAGAAGACAATGGTTGACGCTGCAGGTTAGTTGCCTAAAACGGTATATCTACTTTTGTGAGGGGCACTCAGACATCTCAGTAGGCTACTCAAGGATGTTAGCACCAAGTTATGGTGCAGGTTATTTTAATATCACCTACCTGCAAGTTTTTGGTGGATATCCAAGAACTAGCCTTCTAATGTAAGCCGTCAAACGACAGTAAAGAGATAACGCCAAACTCACAAAACCATGTCAATGGGGGAGATAATATAAATAATCTAATCACAAAGTTTATCAACCTGGTCACGTGATAGATTGTATACTTTCCGAGACCACGATATACGACTAAATGACAAATTATGAAATATCGATCACCTATCAAAGCTACGAATGACAATATTCCCACCACGTGCCAGAGTCGAAATAGAACAAGCTGAATTTTCCTCATTTCGGATTTATTGCTTATAACGATAATTACTGATTGCAGATTAGCTAATGGGATTTATATTGATTTTTCAGGGTCTCTGGTATCTATATATTTTATCATGCAGTCATCACTTTATACAAAAATGTGCATCAAGTGGCTTCACTTAGTGCTTGCCACCATTCCAGGGAACTATGAAAAGTAAAAAAAAAGTAAAAATACGCGAGACGTAAAGGATATACCAAGGTATTTTTGCGCTTTTAAATGCAAAAATCTTCTAGCTAATACCTTAAATATATGAGCTCAGCATAAGTAGATTAGAAGCAGTAGAAATTGCGGTTCTTCACTCAGCCTCAGCACAGCATATTGTGAATAATAGAGTTTTATGTACATACATACAATTCCAGAGAAATTTCTCAAGAACTGATGATGTTAGTCAAAAAGCTTATAAATAACTTTTGAAGTTTGCAATGCATTCAGGTGTGCTCAGTTTTAGTGTTCTGCTTGTGTTTATGGTGTTTATAATACCTAGCACTAAAAAAATTACATACATTTCAACTGAAGGATGAACGAACTGTGTTAAAAAGTTCTCCAATCCAATTGCTATGTTGTATGAAGCATATTAACCTCACATTCATACTATAAACGTAATGCCAGCCGAAAGCATGAAGTGGCCCGAAATTATGATATCATGTAAGTATTGGCCATTTTTGAGATCCGCATTGAAACTGTTTAAATATTCTACACGTACTTTAACTAATTGGCGGCATAAAATAATCTACTATTTTATCCCTGCTTTGTGACTGAATACGCTGCAGTTCTTTTCTATCTATGTTTGCTCTATCTTCTCGAACATTACAATTTTATCCCATATACTGACTGTTTTTCTGTTTATTTTTTCTAGAAAAGAATTCTTGCCCAAATATTATTATTTTTTGAGAAGCAGTAATAAGCAACAGAAAGTGAACGATTAAAATGATGATCGTTTTAATGAAGTTATATTGCAATTCAAAATTGAATAGGTAGGTAAACGTACATCTCTCAAACCTAAAAGAATAACTTCCAAATCTCTAATATCAAAGCAAATAGGGCCGCCGTTATAGCAATTGCATCGAAATTTAAGTAAAATTCTCTATTCTATTATTTTTGGAATATTTCTAATCCAATCCTATGCTGAAACGTTTTCCATAAATTATATACCTAAACTTGACTACTATCTATAAAGGAGAAGAGATTGAAGAGGGGGTTACAGTAGATGCGTGAGAGACGTTTCTTCTTAACTGACATAAATTGGACGGATTGAACGTATTTTTTTAAATTCCCTGATAGACAATAAACTATTGACAAATTTCCAAATGTGGTGTTTCTTTGCTAAAATTCACGCTCTTATTGTTAATCCCCTGTATGCAGTTATTCTGAAATCTGGATCTACATTGACCTAGACTGAACTTTTAAGAAAACCATTCTTTGTGTGGAAACTAAAAACTATTAATATGAATATGCAGGGCCAGAAATGGGTATAGCCGGAGGATTGCAACAAAGAATCGAGTGTCTATTGGGACACTGATGATTATGTAATGTTTTAGTAGTACCTAAATCTTTTGCAGTGTTTACTCAATCAGCATGCGTTATGAAAGAATGCACGTGTTCTAGATTCAGAGTATCTTATCCCTATTTTTTTATCGCAATTGCAACCCTGAAAGATAAATAAAGTTTGTTTGTGCGTCAACTCATTGAAGGAATACCCCAGCCCTTTCATTGTCCCTGAAACTGAAGAGCATCCAATTTACTAAAAATCAAATTCGAGTTACCTTGAAATGGCAATATCTAATTCATAAAGCTTTGATGATTACCTTACAGGTCGACAGAGGCAACAAACAGGTTAATCATACTATGTTACTCCCTAGACTCTCTTGATACTGCAATGATAATCTACAACTAGCAATACGGTCGCTTTTCCATGAAACTCAAAGAGTATTTAAATGCCTCGGTCAGCGCTGCACAAAGCTAAAACCAACTGTTACCAAGTTAGTGGCTAACGTTTAATTAGTTGTGTTCTCGTGTTTCATTCCGTATATATATGCTAAAGCTACCTGGGACTAACAGGAGCAGCGACCATATACAACCTCTTTCATTACGTGTTCACTGCAGTATAGTGGCAAAGCCACAGCGTAGCCCGGTAGCTCCTTTGAGGGGGTGCTACTTTATACATCAGTTCAAGTAGTCTGATCAATGCCCTATGGCCCTATGTTATATGACACTATACCCACATAACAAAAGTACATACAATGTACATACATTGGATATCGAATCAATGGATATGTATATACACAAATGGAGCAAGAATGTCCAGTGAATGTCAAATAGACATAAAAAAATATACATTTCATGTACGTTTGTCGCAAGCTTTGACATCTATGGCATATCCAAAGAGTGTACATATGTACATCTAATGTCATCATGATAGTCACAATATCCTAACAGACATGTTGTGAACTCGTAGAATGCATTTACTCTTGAGATATCTTTAACATCTTTAACGTAGTAGTAGTTTCCCATTTGCTTTCTGCATCCTCATGCCGTTGACCAGATGTATCTACCGGTTCATCTGCCTTTAGGGGCAACTTCTCACCCCAAGGACAAGAAGGTGTCCCTCCTCTTCTCAACTCGTCCACCCAAAGCTGTTGGTTGAGAAGAGGTTACTGCTTATACCGACAGTAGTTCGGTTCCTTTTAGTCGCCTTTTACGACACGCAGGATATACGATGGGAGATATTCTAATCCGCCCCCACACGGGGACATCTAATGTACATGCACAGTATATGTAACATAAACCAAGTATGAACATGTATATTCATAACATATATCAAGTATATACAATATACATACAATAGATGTGTATATCCACAAATGGAGCATGAACGTATGCATGTACATGCATAGTATACGAAAGTTCAGTACCTATAGACGCAGGAAGATAAACAAACTTTATAATTTCATTGTGTATTGTTTTTAATTCAATTTCTAGTTACAATAACAAGACTTAGCAGATCGGTTACTGTGATTGTCATATCTTTCCTATTGAACGGCATGTCTAAAATTACAAAGAAATCAAGGTTATAGAATTTTGTAGGTGGTTTGTTCCGCTTACGACTCACCGTCAAACGCTATAACTATGACGAACGATCAGAACGACGGTATGGCTATAAAACAGCGATGGCGGCACTAGCTGTCCTTCGCGCAGGCGTAAACTATTAGATGTATATGTCATAGTCTTATTGTAAAATTCGTCATATTATTATACGCCTAGGAATTCACAATTTGACTGACAATTTAAGGCGTATTAGAATAGGCATGTTGCTTATTAGGCGTATTGTCAAAATTCAATATCGCGCGATTACACTGGATTCTGATTGGTTGTACTCATTGTATAATAATACGACTGACGGCTTGTCAGGCTAATTGCATATTATTATTGTTGTGACTTACTGTTCAGCTTCTTTGTGCAATATTAGTGCAAATTATTGCATTGAAAATGAATGGTGACTCGCTAGGTGTATTTGTCCACAAGGACAACTATTATATGAAGAACTTGAAAAGTTTCTACAAAGGTGAGAAATTGTAATAAAGAAATATTACCATAAACTACCAAACCTAACCAAATGTATAAGTGATGTCATAAGAGTGGATCGTGTTCTAATAAATAACCCAAATCTATAATTATTTATTTTTTTGCCCTATGAGCGGTTTTCATAATAATTTGCTTGGCACAGTGCAAGTCGTATTATAATACGACGTATTTTATAGTCAAATTCTTAAAACAATCGCATACAGATTCTTTTGAACAATGAGACTCAATTTATTTTGATAGTTTTACATTACGTCTAGCCATATTGAAAAAGCCTAGACGTATTATAATAAGACTGGTATTATGATAAGCCTGCCACATATATATGATACATAGACCAACGTCTGATTTACTGATTTGACAATCTTACTTTAGTTTGAAATTTCAATTGCAAAACGAAGAATGTATGTACAAAATTTGCATGTGTGTATGTATGCAATTCTAAAATGAAATTAAAGGCGTGCAAGAATATTTTAACTAAGCCTATCTGGCCAATCGTTCGCTGTTAAGTCACTCTCTGCAAAAGTACAGACTGCGACTAAACTGCTTTATCGCCTTCCCGTTAAAACAAGAGACTTGATAAACCAGTGAATCCGTATCGCGGTATATAACCCGAAGTACCGTTTCATTTTTTTCAGTTTTTTTCAAAGGAAGCGCTCCAGACAATAGTGCAATTCGATCGTGATATGGGTATTTGCCCTCGAAATAGTTATTTCTGTTAGTTCACTGCTTTCGTATAAGCCTGATACCGTTCTCTATTCAGGTCTACCTGACGAGATCCGAAAAATCGAAACAGCACCGTCGTGTACTAGGGACATCGTACCTGATGCGATTCAAGAATTGTTCCAAACAGAGATTGTAATATCCTTGAGCTCGACTTGGCTAAGGCGGATTCTTCTTTCGCAAGTATAGTACTTTACTGTCCTCCAGTCTCGTTCGAAATGTTACCCAGGTATTTGTATTCTCTTACTCTCGCGACTGCCTCATTGCGAACGTACAATCTTTCTTAGACATTTCCTTTGCTGATGCCCATGAATTTTGTCTTTTTGATATTAAGTGTAAAACAAGCTTCTCCACTGCTATTCACGACTTTGTCCATCATTCTTGTTGGTTCGCGCTACTCTGGGCTATCACCAAGGTATGATCGGTAAAACGGGCATTGTTTATGATTTCACCATTTACCTTTATTCCCGCTGTCTCTTGTGGTATAGGCTTTTGTATAAATTTCTCTGAATAGAGGTTGAAAAGTATAGGCGACAGTACGCATCCCAGTCTGACCCCTCTTTGGATTCCTATCTTGTCTGATGTTTTCTCGTACTATCTAAAAACAGCTCTTTGGTTATAATCTGGATTGCTGATAATTCTCATATTGTTGAAGTAGTCATGGAGCTATTATCCGGCGTGTGAGGCGGAAAATTTTCTGGAGCACGGGTATAAAATCTGCTTCACTAGATGTCGCTTGTTTATTTGGAAGTTTATTTATTTTTCTTTCTAGTTGTCCACATATGTCGAGACGTGAGTGAAGTTGAAGTAAGGATGTAGTAAAGATGGGGATTAAAATGCTGCTTGTCTGCTTGGGTAATGGGAGAGTTTGCAAAGAAATCCTTAAGATTGTTCGATCACATAAGTTGTTGGTAGTTGAACTTAAGTTTTTTTTAGTTTTGATAAGTTTAATCACATAGGTATCTACCCTCATGGATTTAAAGCTTTTTATCAATCATTTTAAAAAGCTTTTAACGAAAAAAAAACTAAGAATTTTTAATTGGGCTTTTATGACAGACTAGTATTTTTTTGTATTTAAATATAGAATAAACATTTTTCAAGAGGTGACACAAAAATAAATAATGTTTAGAAATAATCTTTGGAAAATGTGGTTTATATACTGTAAGTGTTGCATTAAAAAATAGGGTCAACGGTTAACGGGTTTGGATTAGTTATTCATTATTTTAGTCATGGTAGTTAAAAGTCTTTCGAAAATCCTAACCACAGCAATTTGAGAGCCAGTATCGTTTATCTCATGTCTCCGCAGTTAACATTTTAGGATGAAATTATATGACGTTGACATCCTTAAAGATCGTTTTTACACTTTTTAGCCTCAAAGGTGTACATAAAATACCGCGGATTTCTTTTTGTACAGCACACAATTAGTGATTACGGATTGTAAAAAATGTCTATTATATGTTATATCTAAGCTATGACCGTGACCATGCCTAAGGATGGAGACAACCAAAGCAAAGCTAAATAAAATTCAACGCTTGGCTTGTGTTAGTATAACATAGCTGAATAACAGCGCCACAGGTTAAAAATGGTAACCGTTGAACCGTCGCTAGTTGAGAGGGTCACGTCGCGTCAGAAACCAGTACGCTTTAAAGGAAAGTACATGATTTTTCTTAATTGCCGGCTTTGGTGCCTGTAATAATTCTCGTTAGAAAAATGAAGCCGGTGTCGTGCCTTTAAGGGTATTGTAAAAAGACGTGTTTTGTGCTCCGAGGTTGTTAACTACCAAAGCATTTCAAGGATTTGTGGAGTTAGTCACCGACACTCACATTCTGCAGAATATCGTTGAACAAGGAAACATAAAAAGAAATATAATAATGTAATCAGATTCAACTAAATTATGTTTCCTTAAAATCTTGTTTACTCCTTATGATTTGGGAAATTTGAACCTCGCTAGAAATTATTTACATGTGAAACGCACAGCATCAACCTAATTCATTATAGTAACAAAAGTAGTACCACTTCCCCCGATTTTCGATTTCATCATTAAAGGTGACATAGAGACAAGCAAACATGAAAGAACTGCATGATACTACTGGTACTACCACACCCTAAATATTTCCACTGCCGATGTAGATCGATTTTGAGATAATACGTTTTTTGGACGTTTTATGATGTGTACATAACGAAAATCCACGTCACTAATTTCCGTCGGTCTGCCTGTCTGTCGGTCTGTCTATCGGTCTGTCGGTCTGTCTGTCGCGTTTTTCTACCCTCGTAATCTCAGTAACCGCTGCATGGATTGTGATGAAATTTGGGCAGCGGTATGCTGTGGGGTCGTAGTAGGTAATGTTCCTATAATTTTGAAAATCTGTACATAGGCGGCGGAGTAATTAGCAAAAAACAAAAAAAAATATTGCTGAAACTTCGTTTTCAGGCGTTTTAGAGGTCCCTGATCATTTTCTACTTTTTTTTGGGTGGGGGTGAAATTAGGGTGGTTGGGGGGTGGGGGGTTGTAAAATTGAAAAATTTGTTGCTTTCATAATAGACTGTCCACTGACCTGTGAAGGAAGACCTGGCGACATAAATAACTTTTTTAGGTCCATCTGAACATTGCCTTTGCCTATTACAGAAAGCAAAGGACTTAGAATTTTTCTGATATAAACATACGAGAGTATTGCGTTAGATCGTTGTAACGAGAAAACTGTCGAATTGATTTTAATGAAATTTTGAAACAGCATTACTACCATGGCGAAGATGGAAAACGCGTATGGTTTTGATAAATCGTGCCAGTGGCGGCGCAGATATAATAAAAAAACTAAAAATATAAAAACAGCTCAAACTTCGTTTTTAAGCGTTTTAAAGGTTCCTGATCATTTTCTGCGTTTTTTTGGGTGGGGGTGAAATCGAGGTGGTTGGGGGTTGAAAAATTAAAAAAATTCTTGTACTCATAATAGGCTGTCCACTAACCTGTGAAGGAAGATCTAGCGACACACTTTTTTAGGTACATCCGAACATTGCCTAGCCTATTACAGAAACTAAGGGACATGAAGAATCTTCTGTATACTGTACGCGAATTTATTGGTTTAAATCGTTTTGTATTTTGTAACGTGGACACTATTAAATTGATTCTAATGAAATTTTGACACAGTATATTGTTACCGTGGTGAGAATGGAAAACGCGTATGTTTGTTAAAAATCTTGTTAGTGGCAGCGTAGCAATAATCAAAGAACGCGACAAGTATGAAAGCAACTCAAATTCGGTTTTTAGATGTTTTAGGGGTTCCTGATCATTTCCTACCAGTTTTTTGGGTGGGGGTGAAAGTGAGGTGGTTGGGGGGGTGGGGGGTTGTAAAACTGAGAAGTTTGTAGTATCGATAATAGGCTGTCCATTGACCTGTGAAGGAAAGACCTAGCGGCATAAGACCATTTGGTTGTAAGGGATCTTAGACTAAAGCTTCATGCTATGGGAAAGTAATAAACTGGTATCAGCGTAATGTGTGGGAACTACTGAGTCAATCAACTTGACTTCATTTTTTAGGACATGATGATAGACCACGAATATTTCTACATAATAGCTACACGATCTTTCGTTTTATTTTTTCAAACACTACTCCGCCAACACCTCCACTACATCTTCGTTAAAATAGTCAAAATTATCGAGGTACCCTTTTGTTCGCCTTTTACGTCACGCAGGATATATGATGGGAGATATTCTGACCCACCCCCACACGGGGAATGTTGACATCATAAAACATTCAAAAATAATATCTTAAAATCGGTTACGATGCTTCCCCCACCTGGAGTGTGGGAAGGAAGAAGATATTCAAATTAGGAAGCAGTGGTAATGATATGTACTCTTTGAAAACAGAAAAATGTTCCGTTCAAAAATGCTAAGGAAGAAGGTGTTAATATAGAGCTAAAAGTTTTCCACGTTGAAAAATAACAATGATTGCGATTTAGTCCTACGTGTCTACGTCACTCACTTGTGGAACAGAGCAATAGACAATCATGGCGAATCCCGTGTTGTTGCACTTGATATATCGAAAGCTTTCGACAGAGTATGGCATGACGGACTTCTGGTCAAGCTTGCTGCTTATGGACTACCACCCGGCCTGCGCCAGTGGCTGAATAGCTTTTTGAACGACCGATCTCTGTTGTAGTCGAGGGCTGTTCATCAGACGTATTTTCAATAAACGCCGGTGTTCCTCAGGGATCTGTCCTATCCCCTACACTGTTTCTGCTGTACATCAACGAGCTGCTGGAGATAACATCCAATCCAATCTACAGCTTCGACAGTACATTAGTGTCGTGCATGGAACCAGGCAAGCCACTATCATCCCAGGAGACGACAGCAGCATGCATCACAGATCAACACTGATATCAAAACAATTGTCGAGTGGGGATTAGCAAATAAAGTACAGTTCAACGTACAAAAAGCTCAGGCAACAACACTTACAAAGAAGTCTAACAATGGCTTACCAACCGTGGAAATGGAGGGTCACCCCATAGTCGAATCACCTTCCGTTAAGCTTTTTGGGAATCAACATCCTGGCACGACCACGTCGTCAGTATTGCTAAAACGGCATCCCAGAAGCTTGGATTCTTGTTCCGCTGTAGGAAGTTGTATACACCAGAGCAACTGCGGCTGCTCTACAAGGCACAGATCCGACCATCGCTGGAGTATTGCTCCTATGTGTGGGGATGCGTTCCGAAGCACTCTCTAAAGCTTCTGGACACTATCCAGAAAAGAGCGATTAGACTTATCGATACGCCTAACCTCACAAAGGACCTCCACAGCCGGGAACATCGGAGGAGGGTGGCTGACCTATCCCTGTTTTACAGATTCTATCACGGAAGATGTTCGAGTGAGCTCTCTCAGATAATAACACCACAGGCCGTCCGAACCAGGAAAACTAGAGAAGCTCTGCGAGCTCATCCTTACCAGGTCGAGGTCCTTACTCCCCCAACTAGTCTCCTCCAGCATTCCTTCTCTTGGAGAACTTCGACGCTGTGGAATCAGCTGCCGGGGAATTCGTTTCCCGACGGCTACAACCTGCAGCGTTTCAAATATAACGTGAACCGATACTTATCCTCTCGCAGCACTTCTACAGCGCCATAGGCTTTCAGCCTTTGTGGGAGGCCTACCATAAAAAAAAATTAGTAAGGTCATCATCACTTAATTGCTTTGTGCACGTCGGCGTCATGTGAGGTGTTTCTTTTGCTCACCATCCCATAATCAATATGGGTTCAAAAACTACTCTCCTCCAGCTATCCGCAATAATTTTACGTAACTGAAGCCCATTCACCGCAGACGTACGAGCAGCATCGTCAGCCAAGAGCGTAGCGATTAGCAAGGGCTCATGTTACTCCGCAATTACCTACCCTCAGGACGTGGGGTAAAAATGGAGCCGTGGCAATTCAATTGGCTGTTTGCTGAGTGGAGAGCGCATTATTTACCTGCACTGTGCACCGCGGTGCACCAATTAAATACCTAATTTAGTGAAACCGTGCATGTCCTTGGAGGTGGATTCGACACTCAGCGATGCCCACACAAATCACATTAAAGGGGATGGCATGGAGAGAGCGCACAGCGCAATAGTAAACCATTCATTTACAACTTAGGTATCAGCCGTTTCACTTTCCTTGTCAATATGCAATTACAAATAGTATCCGAGTTGTAGTACAGTTTGGTAAGAGAAAGAATGCGAGGCAAAGGAATGCGGAGAAAAATAGGGCTGTTGTCAGATGTTCCGCTTGAAAACATGTCATCATCACCATAGTCACATACCCAACCATATGGACCTATAGTCAACCCATAAATTAGAAGTCCAGTCGTTATTCAACTTAGTATAGGCTGATTTCCCTTGTGCTTCTTTTATAACTGTTAGCTACTTCGGTAGTATAGGGACTTAGTCTTATTTTACGCTGTAACGTGACTCCCAAACCTGCTCGAAGTGGGCTGACTTTAATGTTTTTTGTTTAGCTTGAAAGCTAGTAGATAGTGTAAAGTGAGATCAAGTCGGCATACTATACAAGCAAAATAACATTTATACAAAAAAAATTAAGAAATCTGCCTATATAAAGCTGAATCACTATTTCATTTAATTCTTCAGTTGACAGTATGATTAGATATACTTTAGGGGAGAGTCTGTTCTCGAGACCAATGAGTAAGCCATGAGTTTTGCCAGATTTCCTGTCATTTTTACTTCTATCCTGAATGAGGTACCACTGTATCATTTTGGCTCTACGTTCCCTGCGTTAGGTTATTCACCCATAGCATACCATTTCGTGTTCTTCAAGATTTCAGATTCAGCAAATTAGTATATTAGTTTTTAAGAAAAAGCTGTTTCTCGACATGTATAGTAGCTGTCAAACAATTCACTTCACTTCACTTACTTCAGCTTAATCAACATTATGATATTGTAGTACACCTAGTAGTTTTATATCAATATTTGTAGGTAAAGTCACAAACTATGTTGCATAAAGGCATAATCAGAATTAGGTCAACATTCACAAACACGAATGAGTTAGAGCTTATCATGGAGATGGTCCTATATGCCTAGTAGATAGAAGGCGCTACAGAAACCTTAGAGATAGGGCCCTATCACCTACACAACAAAGCCTGTTTTGTCTCATACCCGATCTAGGGGCTTTTGTAAAACTATCTTAAGCTGCGAATGCATAGATCATCACAGTGCGATTTGAAAACCTGGTGAATGCGACATGCATCACAATAATTAATTGATTATTATGTATGTAATATGGTCACCAAAAATGATAATTATATTAAACTACACTTTTACATTTCAGTCTGATTACCCTGATATAAGTCATTCGTTCACTTGTTTTTAGTATGTCAGTGTGTCTAGCATGAGTGAAAGTACTTATAAGGTAAAGTGATTCAATCAAAGATTAAAAAATGTGGATTCGTGTCTAACCCATGTCGCATCCACCATTCTATCGAATTTTACACGATTTTACGGATTTTTAGGATTTCAAGCTAACGCATTGGTGCCAAGTAGCCGAAAAAATTTTCATTTTATACTCTTTATACAGGGTGTCCCAAAAAATAGTGTCAAGCGGAAGTCCAGAGATAGAGCACACCTAGAAGTATCTGAATCACCCCCATATATGTTATGCAATTTTTTGTAGTTTCCGAGTTATGAATTTTTTTCTGAATTTTAGAGAATTCTCTACCTCGACAACTTAAAACTGTTCCAAAAGAAAAATTAAATACTTTTCCAAATTATCTTTTTTGGTGATTAATCTCCAAGGGTCTGTTGTTCATACATAAAATAATCGGCTTCGTAACTTTGATGAAAGTCATAAAAATTTTAGTGTAAAGTGAAAAATTTACGACCTGATAATTATGACTTAAATCTTCGACTCGCAATTAAAAATCCAAAGAGGCGATTTCATGATTTCAAAGTAGGTGTAAAAACTTCTTCAGACTCTCAGCTATCACAATCATTGAAAAAAAGTAGTACTTAATGGGGCTACTTTCGCTCCAATTGACCTTCAAAGACAAGAGGCGAAGATTACTTGAAATTAGCGATGTGTTTTTCAATTCATCAATAACTGTTAACGCGTTAATAGCAGATTGATTGTCAGTACCGTAATAATAAACGTGAAAATAAACGTTAAAAACGTTAAACATTTACTAAATAAGATCCTATTTCTTGCTTAAAAACCACAAGGAGCGCATTCTTCAAAACCGGTTTTTACCAGAGCGCCAACAAAAAGGGCTAATGCTAACGAAGTAAACGATGGCGATGTTAGAAAGAGATAGCTATGATATTGTTGTGATGTCTTTTCAAAATGTGTCATTGCATAGGTTGTTTTCGTTGTCTTTATTCAGTCGTCTGTCTGTCTTTGCGGCTTTAAAACGATACGCTTTTGTTTGGATTGGTGTTGTTTCTGTTGTCTGACTACTTGGCTATTCCTACGGACCTTGAATGCACGACAACTGAATTTAACGATGCTGTTTTCTGCAAGAGACTATGCAACAAATGGATAGGTCGTGGTGGACTCACTGAATGGCCGCCACGGTCACCTAACTTAAATCCGATAGAGTTTTTTGTTTGGGACTACTACAAGAAACTAGTTTATGTTAAAGAGTGTGGAAACATCAGCGAATTACGCAACAAATTAACACAGGGCGAAAAAACTATAAAAAACAATCTTTTTGCTTTTGTTAATTTAAAAAACAATTTTTTCAGAAGATGTAGATTATGCATCGAACAAGAAGGTAGACATTTTGAAAATTTCTTGTGAAATTCAATAAACTTAGTGAAGAAATTTAATAATTCTTTTACAATTTCCCACTTACAAAAAAGAAGTCGTACATGTAAAAAAATCTTAGCAAAGTGACACATGTGATCATCTATCGATATTCTGGTCACACTGAATGTTTTTTATTGCGACACTGACAATCATTCGGCTATTAGCGCCCTAAACATAGTTATTGTTTCATTTAAAATCCCATCGCTAATTTCAAAAAATCTCCACCTCTTGTCGTTAAAGGTCGATTGGAGACAAAGTAGGCCCATTAAGTACTCGTTTTTTTTAATGATTATGATAGCTGATAGTCTGAGAAAGTTTTTAGACCGGCATAGAAATCATGAGGTCACCTCTTTAGATTTTTAATTGCGAGTCGAAAATCTGAGTCATAATTAACAGAACGTAAATTTTTCACTTTACACTATAATTTTCGTGACTTTCATCAGATTTACTAAGCCGATTCCTTTATGTATGAACAGTAAACTCTTAAAGATTAATTAGCAAAAAAGAGAATTTGGAAAAGTCTTTTACTTTTTCTTTTGGAACAGTTTTAAGTTGTCGAGGTAAAGAATTCTCTAAAATTTAGAAAAAAATTCATAACTCGGAAACTACAAAAAATTGCATAACATATATGGGGGTGATTCAGATACTTCTAGGTGTGCTCTATCTCTGGACTTCCGCTTGACACTATTTCTTGGGACACCCTGTATAAAACTACGAAATTTCATGCTGCCTTTGGAAAAATAAAGGTGGCGTCATGAATATGTTGATTGTACGCTCAATACTTTTGACTACGTCAACCAAAGTACCTTTACTAATATTATGACTAGAGTCATGCCCCTTCAGCAATGTCCAAAATATGAACCCGCATTTATACGTGTAAGTGGCACATCCTGTGTAATATATTCCATAATAAACTATGTACAATAGCACTAAAAATTATGCACGAAACACAGCATATTATGTAACAACAACCATAATATGTTATGGAAAACGACAAAGAATGCCTAGTTTTTTCATAACTTGTTTCTTATTCCAACACAGAACAAGTGTTGGAGAATCCCAGAATACATTATGTAAAAAAAATACATTACAGATTATGTAAAATGTCTTTACAGGACGACTGTCAAATTACATAACTTAATGTTGGTTACAAATTACCAACGTTAAGTTATGTAGTTATTTTTTCCTGTGCACGTGGTGCTTAACCATTATCACATATTCAGCGCTTGCTATTTGCAGGAGACCATTTTACCCCATGGAGTGTTGCTGCTCTTTACGTGCAGCCCTCATAATTACTTGATAAATCTCGATCCATTTCCAATTTCCATAGTAATGGCGGTCGCCCCGCGGGAAGCGTACAGCGGCCTTAAAGGTGAGAGTTCAAACAGCTTCGGTAGGGCCAATGTAGAGATTCCCCGCCTCAATCCGGCGCTTTATAGGGCACACTGCTCCCTTCGGTTGCCATACGCGAATACGACGAGCAAAGCTCTATATTAGCATTTTTAGTCGGTGGACTTGGCCGTTACTTGATGGAGATCCATACTAGTACAAAAAAGTATTTCCGATGAATGATCACCACTTTTATTTAAAAAAACTTCGACACACAGTGTCTTTATCAAGCAATGATTTTAAACTTAAGGTACTAGGCTATTTATTTATTTATTTATTTATATAAATACACTATCCGAACGGCCTTCACCATTATACGGATAGGAGTTGCACAAGAGTAGAATAACTATATTAAACTATAAACTAAACTATAAACTACTGCCATATGCACATATGTCAAAATAAATTGACTTTTTTAAAATTGATCTTAACCTAAAGTGAGGAAACATTTTTTAAATTCATGCGTATTACAAAAATATATATCTACAGCATGCTTTGCATCTTCATAACTGTTACACATCACATATATTGGAGAAAAAAGGTAATACGTTACTTTTTGGGACAGTTAAGTAAAAATATTTCACATTTAACCGAGTTTTAATGCAGGGACCATGTATGATAACTTTACTGAGTAAGTATTCACAATCGATAATATTATTAACTAACTTATACAAAAAAATACAAGCTTCGCTTATCTAAGTTTGATCAATTATACCTGCTAAGTAATTCGTCACGGCTAAAACCAATTTCAGGGTATGTACCATCCTCTCTAAACCATAAGTATTTTACAAATCGCCTCTGAATACTTTCAATCTTGTTGCGATGGACTTCATAAGCAGGATACCATATTACAAAGCAATATCCTATTTTCGTTCTTACAAATGAATTATATAATAAAATCATGGTGTCTACATTATTAAAGTCCCGACAGTGTCTGATTATGAAGCCCAAACTCTTGTAAGCGTTGTTGACAACAGCATCAGTATGCCTAACAAATGTAAGCCTTGCGTCAAACATTATGCCCAGATCATTAAATTCCTGACACTTTTTTAGAGGTACTTTATTAGTGGTGTAATCAAAATTGGTCGGGGTAAGCTTGAGTGTAATCGACATAGTATAACATTTGTCCACATTAAGGTACAATCTATTATTCTGACACCATTTGCTTAGGACGTCCAAATCATTCTGCAAAGCACGGTAATCGTTGACAGTTTCAATTTTACAGGAGATTTTTAAATCATCAGCGTAAAGTAAATGTTTATTCTGTAGCTCATAGGCTACGTCATCTATAAAAATGAGGAACAGTAAAGGGCGGAGAGCAGATCCCTGAGGTATACCAGAAGAAGATATAATATCAACAGAGGTAAAGCTTCTTTATTCTACTCTTAGACATCTGTTACTCAAATAAGAATTAAAAAAGCATAAAAAACTGTTATCTAGTCCTCGCGCAGCTAACTTATTCATCAAGATGCTGTGGTCCAGCGTATCAAATGCCTTTGAAAAATCTCAGTATGCATCATCCACCTGCCCACCCTCACCAACATACAAAATATACACATTAATGGGGTAACTGTTATGGCTAATCGTTTGTTCTCCGAAAACCATCGGACAGATTTAGTAGTGGTGAATTATTTAAATCTGTGTGGTCATTAAGGAATTTACCTGAGAATTTGAGCTTACTGATTTCTAATGCTTCTAAAAAATTTATTTTGCGTCCTTTCTACGTTCTACGTGTAATATTTTAAAATCTTCGTTGAAATGATGGTTTTCGGAGATCAAATTATTGGAGTAATTAGAATTATCGAGTTTATTTATAAATGACTTTTTCGTTAATGCGGTTTTTGAATGCTCTTCCACTTTGTCCAATATAAACTTTAGGGCAATCCACACATTCTAATTTGTAGACACCAGACCTTTCGTTTTTAATTGATTTCATTTTATTGTTTTTAATTAAATTGCCTAGTGTCTCTTTGCATCTGAAGGATATAATTGCGGTCTAATTTCTTGAGTTTAAGTGCAACGTTACTGATAACTGTCCTATGTATGTAATTGAGTTATATGTGTTACTTATTCAATCGACTGTCGATAATATGAGGGTATATTAAGTTAACTGCTTTAGTTAACTTAGTATACCCTCAGATTACCGTTCTCATATGTTCGTACTCTGGACCGACCTTGCCAATCGTGCCGATACGTTTGTATTGGCTTTCTAGATTCTGGCTTGCCAACAGTGTATGCTATGAAGTCGCGGAGGTTTAGGACTAATTTGCAAATGACCAAAATTTTCAGCACTACTCCAAACTCCGTAGTCAAGCATTCTAGATATACCCGCTCATTTTCTATTTTTGTTATAAAAAGGAGATAAATAGGGAAGACACAAGGATGAGATGGGGAGCTTCACAAATATTTCTTTTCCCAGTTTCCATACCAAAGATGAAGAAAGTGTGGTATATTACAAAATAAGGTACAGAAGAGTTTGTCACGGACAATTAACTGCCAATAATTCGTTAAAAATAACCTCTATCATCCAAGAAGCTTTGTTTTTGTGTTCAGGGACAGACAGTTTTTCGAAAAAGCTATTGTCCTCTAAGAATCTTTAAATATCAATCATTAGTTATTTGGCCACTGTGTTACGGATAAAAGAGGAGAACCGAATTGCTAGAGCAATAGTTTATAACTAGACTATTGTAATGTCAACTTTATGTGCCTATACAACACAAGAGGTAACCTTCGTGGTGGTAAAACTTGTCTTTTAATTAGTATAAATAAGTGAAATGGACAAAAAAGATAAATAATAGAGACTCTATTAACCATATTAGTAACATGTGTGACAAGATATAAGTAAGAAAAAAAATACATATCAATATCAATAACCAGGTTTTTTCAATAACTTGATTACTACTGCGAATATTAACAGAAATAAAACAAAGCATTCGTCTCGATTTCTGACACGGATTATAAATTTGTGACTGTGGAGAGCCCCGGCAGACTGTTCAGCATATTGTCACCGAATGCCCGATTACCGCATATGCTGGACAACAGTCGGATTTCTTCGAAGCCTCGAAATCTGTAGTTGACTGGATAAATGGTCTTAATTTCAAAATCTAAAAACTATTTATTTTTGCTTTTTTTTTTAAATTTAATATCTGTATTTTATTATATTGTTTAAGACTTATTACCAATTAATCCATGGAGCCATACGCTAAATAAATAAATAAATGTGTAATCGATGTCCAGATTATCAGGTCTGGAATACAGAATGAAGTTGAAAACGATCGTTTGGTATAGGCAGGGGTGTGCACTACACAGCTGTAAAAATGCAAATCCAGTTCATCACACCATCTTTACTGAGAAAAATTTATAGAACAGTTGCATAGCAATTTTCAACGGTCTTCCGTCAGATCTTGAAATTTTATAGCTTTTAGGAAAAGATGCATGAAATGTTAGTCGCCTTGGAACTCTGTTGATCTAAAGGCTATTTTAAATGACTCATTCTCTTCTTTGGCTTTTCCTAGTTTATTGACGCTATTTTACCCAATTCTGTTAGTATGTTGTTAAATATAGGATATTCCATGGCGAATGGAAAATACTTTAGAAGAAAACTGTACAGCTCATTCTGCAACAAAAAGGGTCATATAAAGTAGGGTCCTATTTTCGACTGTTTCAGGGATAAATTAATTTTCAGAGATGCAGAATTCCAAACGAAAACCAGAATAAAACAAAATTTTATTCTCGAATTTTGCAATTTTTGGATACGCTGCAGCTTCGTCTTCTGGAAAGTATTTAACAGCTCTCCTACCACATCTATATTTATATCATGTACCAGATATTTATCGTCTGCATATATAATTTGTATTGACCGCACTACGAGTAGAAGAGCCAGTGCAGCACAAAGCTATAAAATTCAATTTCGGTTCAGATACCGCAGAACTTTCAATTGAGCTTCAGCGTAACAGTAATGAGGTTATGTTGACTACACGAAGACTGCTACTTCACGGCCAGGCACGTTCTCTAAAAATGTGCGAATTCAATTTATGTTGCTCGTGCAAAGTTTCCGAGCACAAGATAACAGCACACTATGAGATAAGGTGTTAAGCAAATAGCACTAAGCTAAATTGGATATGAAGTTTTAAGCGAAAAAGTTTCAACGTCTTAGGTCATATGGTGCCAGTATTGATCTCAAAAATCGCGCCAAATGGCTTCAACCCAGTAGCATTTCCCACACATTTACATCAATAACAACAACTTAGCAGTTATTAGGTTCTCCTACCATGCCCAATTTCACTACCACAGATGTTGAAACTACTTGTGACAAATAATGAAGTAATATTGGACAAGCCAGAGTATGACGTCCTGGTGCAGGACAATAGTGCAGGAAACACTATAAAAAAATATTTCGGCCACTAAAAATGTGAGACGCTACGCAGGGGAGATAAGTAGGTATTCAAGTATAAGCATTTGTGCGGAAGTAATTTTATAGACTTGCATACACCCGCTCTTCTCAGCACCATGTCTAAGGTTATGGAGACTGTCATTAACACACAGATCCTGAAATACCTGGACAACGATAATATCATAAATGATCGCCAGTATGGCTTCCGTAAGCACAGGTCTACAGGTGACCTCCTTGCCTACGTCACTCACTTGTGGAACAGAGCAATAGACAACCATGGCGAATCCCGTGTTGTTGCACTTGACATATCGAAACCTTTCGACAGAGTGTGGCATGACGGACTACTGGTCTAGCTTGCTGCTTATGGACTACCTCCTGGCCTGCGCCAGTGGCTGAATAGCTTTTTGAACGACCGATCTCTGTTTGTTGTAGTCGAGGGCTGTTCATCAGACGTATTTTCAATAAACGCCGGTATTCCTCAGGGATCTGTCCTATCCCCTACACTGTTTCTGCTGTACATCAACGAGCTGCTAGAAATAACATCCAATCCAATCTATAGCTTCGCAGATGACAGTACATTAGTGTCGTGCATGGAACCAGGCAAGCCACTATCATCCCAGGAGACGGTACGTCGGCGACAGCAGCATGCCTCACAGATCAATGCAGATATCAAAACAATTGTCGAGTGGGGATTAGCAAATAAAGTACAGTTCAACGTACAAAAAACTCAGGCAACAACACTTACAAAGAAGTCTCACGATGGCTTACCAACCGTGGAAATGGAGGGTCACCCCATAGTCGAATCACCTTCCGTCAAGCTTTTGGGGATCAACATCAACAATAACATGTCCTGCGGTAGCTTACAGTTACTTACTAGATTATTTTAAATGATTATCCGGCTTCTGTAGGTATATAAAACTACCCTTAATGAAAATATTTCAGTAGTTTGCAATCCTTAGTTGCTGCTTGTGAGTATTGTTTGTGTTCTACTTGTCCATCATGGATACTATGTTAAGTGTGAAAGGGAAGAAACTAATAGTCCTTGAAGTGTATACGTTCCGAAGAGATAAAGAAACCACCCGTGGTGTAGCCTACAGATGCTCTAGGAGAGGATGCATAGCATCTTTGCTGATGGATCAATCGGAAGAGATTGTTCTTGAAAGAAATAATGAGCATAACCATGATGCTCCCACAAAACAAGCTGTAGAATGTAAATTTCTCGGACTTTTTTTTACATCGTCAAGAAATCGATCGAATTTGTGACAAATTAGAACACGTCCTGATTAGTTAAAAATTTTTTGGGGTATTATAAAGACATTTTGGTCTGCTGACAATACCAACTTCTTTATTTGCATCTATTGTAGTGATCAGATTAACTTATTATGTTCAGAACAAAATTTCGCATTTAATAATATAAAAAAGTAATTCATTTCTGTCAAGTCAAAAGTAACGATACCTCTGACTGGAATTCTACAAATTCTTTAGTAACTATTAGCAAGATCGCAAAAAATGACGAATGAGTTAAAATCGGTTAAAATTATAAGACATAAGTTTACCTCGCCGCCCCGCGCGCTGGTGTCCACATACCTGCCTTTTATCCAAAATATTTTTGGGGCTTTTCACCGGTGGGATTAGGACAAATCTGACCGCGGCGCGCTAGTGTCCTATGGCCCATCTGGTGATCGAAATATTTTGCGCGATTCTGACTGGTGGGATTAGGACCAATCTACCGCGGCGCGCTAGTGTCCTATGGCCTCTTCGGTTTGGAATGGCTTAAAGGTTGATAAACCCTTTACAAGAAATTCCTCTTCACTTGCAATATGGACGAGTATAGCCTCTTTTCCTTTCTCAAAAGTACCTTATACCCGTTGACAGGCCTTCCATGAATGCTTGGCGACGACTGCTTATATTTTTGTCTCGTCACGTATCTGGCATCTACTATATAAACTTAACGAATCCACGTCTTGTTAAGATAAAACGTTTTTGTCTGCCCTCTTAGGTATCGCTTTATACTTTTCAAGTCTTCAGCAAACAATTTCATCACTTTCCTCTAAAAGTGCTCTACCGTAATGCTTTTTCGAGACAAAAGCCATGTTTTTTAAGCTGGTTCATAAAAGTTTTCTGGTTACCACCCGAATACCGTCGTCCTGGGCAAGCTCCATTAAAATCTTATCTAGGGTGGGGATTTTTTTTGAAATAAAAACTGTGAACTGTTTTAATTTTTATTAAGAACTTTCACCGGTCTTTTAATAATTTAAAACGGTGGACTTTCCGCACACATAAAAATAATTTCTTAGATGGAACACAGATGCTTTAATTCAAGTATACCATAACTTCCAATACGCGCAAAGTTATGCTAATCTTAAAGTGAGAATACGATATCTTTGACCATATAAGGGTTACATTGAGAAAATATCTTCATTGCAAAACTGGAAAATTCTTGATAGTAAGAATACCAAAATCTTAAATCAAGCATATGGTAATCTTGACCGACGTATATCATAATCTTGACTGAAGCATTTCATAATCTTAACTGGGAGCATTTCATAAACTTGACGCAAGTAGCTCAACTTTATTATAAAATTGTGATATTCTTGGATGAGGAATCTAATAGTATTAATTTGAGCATTCAAACTGTTCTATGAGCATGTAGAAATTTTTCTGGAGAAATAGTTCTGCAAAATTTCTTAAATCACATTTAATATACTTAGTACTTATCTAGGAACACCTGAGTCAGGTCTTCGCATCCCAATTTTTTTAATACTCATTCATGATTGGATAGATCCAGTGATAAGAAAGCTGATGGGAACTGGGACGCGACTCAAATGGCGGTGGACCAGCACTACCGGCAGATTCGATGACTGATAGTTGACGGTGGTATCACGTGGCAATGGCAATTTTTTAATAGTTTGACTAGATACTATTATGTGCTATTATGCAGGATCCAGGGTGCAGGTATTACGCTACGATGCTAAAGACGGCGGCGAATGCGACAATCCGAAAACCGATAATGGCGGCGCGGACACTGACGGGCAACAGGCTGTCAAGTTGAGAGGGTGGACAGGTTAGAGTTGACCCGTGACACGCTGCGCGCCTGCGCACTCCAACGTTGGTAGACGTCAAATAAATGATTTACTTGATACAAATATAGAGTGTGTTGTAAAACAGCGTTCATTTTCAAACCAAGATTATCATATTGTAAATGAAGGTTCGCATTTGCAAGCTGTCTATATTTTTGATAGAAGTAAACTGGACACCGCTGGAAAAAATGATAATCTTGATATAAAATTATGAAATATTTGCTATTAGATTATTATAGCCTTGGTTGCAAAGAAAATTATATTTTATTTCGGAGCATATTTCTTTAAAATAAGTATATAAACCAAAAATATATTATTCTTGATACAAATTTTCTATAATTTTCTCATCAAATATTCTTTCTTAGAGTGAGAACCGATATTCTTGTTGTGAGTATGTATTTACAAGAGAACATCACAATTCTTGACTTGAGAATTTCTTTTGTGTTTGCAGCTCCAATCATTCGAGCATATCGGTTGAGAGTTTCTTTTTCAGTAGGTAAAATTCAGGTAATCTATTTTATGCAATCATGTACATTTAAAATAATTAAATTGAAATATCACATGTTATTGATACATTTCCTCATTCCACCTGTTGCTGCCTTTTCGGCTTCATACCACATGTAGGTTACCGTATTCAGCGGACATGTTGCACTTTGCTCATGTTCATCAAATTTTCCTGCATAATGTGATATTACAAAAGTTTTTTACCATTTTAATTATCAATTTAGAAGAGCTGAGGCTATCCACCACTAACTGTTTGAGGCTCATTCCATAGACACATTGTTGCCGTGTGCACTTAGACCATTTAAAAGTAAAAAGGCTATGGCTCTTACTCGTTACATCTATGGGACACAATTTAAGGCAGTTAGAAATTCGGTGGTCTTTAGCGTGTTTCCAGAACAATTGGCGATGGCACATAGACTGGTTTGAAATTGAAAACTCGAAACATGAAAAACTGGCACTTAGACCCTTTAGAAGTTACACTCTTCAGTTATTGTGCTTATGGACACATAAAAAGGAATTCTCAAGACAAGAATTGTGATATTCTTGTAGATTCATACTCACAGCAAGAATATCGGTCCTCACTCTAAGAAAGAATATTTGATGAGAAAATTATAAAAAATTTGTATCAAGAATAATATATTTTTGATTTATATACTTATTTTAGAGAAATATGCTCCAAAAGAAAATATAATTTTCTTTGCAACCAAGGCTATAATAATTTAATAACAAATATTTCATAATTTTATATCGAGATTATTATTTTTTTCCAGCGGTGCCCAGTTTACTTCTATCAAGAATATAGACAGCTTGCAAATGCGAACCTTCATTTAAAATATGATAATCTTGGTTTGAAAATGAACGCTGTTTTACAAGCACACCCTATATGTGTATCAAGTAAATCATTTATTTCACGTCTACCAACGTCGGAGTGCGCAGGCGTGCAGCGTGTCACGGGTCAAGTCTAACCTCTCCACCCTCTCTACTCAACAGCCTGTTGCCCGTCCGCGTCCGCGCCGCCATTATCGGTTTTCGGATTGTCAAATTCGCCGCCGTCTTTAGCACCGTAGTGTAATACCTGCATCCTGGATCCTACATAATAGCACATAATAGTATCTAGTCATACTGTTAAATAAATTGCCATTACCACGTGATACCCGTGATACCACCGTCAACCATCAGTCATCGAATCTGCCGGTAGTGCTGGTCCACCGCCATTTGAGTCGCGTCCCAGTTCCCATCAGATTCCTTATCACTGGATCTATCCAACCATGAAGGAGCTATTAAAAAAATTGGGATGCGAAGACCTGACTCAGGTGTTCCTGAATAAGCACTAAGTATATTAAAAGTGATTTAAGAAATTTTGTAGAATTATTTCTCCACAAAAATTCCTACATGCTCATAGAAGAGTTTGAATGCTTAAACTAATACTACTAGATTCCTCATCCAAGAATATCACAATTTTAGAATAAAGTTGAGCTACTTGCGTCAAGTTTATGAAATGCTCACAGTTAAGATTATGAAATGCTTCAGTCAAGATTATGAAATACTTCGGTCAAGATTACCATATGCTTGATTTAACATTTTGGTATTCTTACTATCAAGAATTTCCCAGTTTTGCATTGAAGATATTTTCTCAATGTAACCCTTATATGGTCAAAGATATCGTATTCTCACTTTAAGATTGGCATAGCTTTGCGCGTATAGGAAGTTATGGTATACTTGAATTAAAGAATCTGTGCTCCATCTAAGAAATTATTTTTATGTGTGTGTCTGTGGTGATCTCACACTATAATTTGCATAGAAGCTATTTCTGTTGCACTGTAGCACCATTCGTGACAGCTTCTTTAACTGCAAGCACCACCACAAGCACGATGAACTACTCCACTATCTTATACCCTTAGGCGTCATTTTATTTAAGGGTTCAAACATATGGATATCCATTGAAAGCATGATTGTAAACCTGATGACCAGTCATAGTAAAGATTCGATTTTCAAACCACCTTAAAAGCCGTAATCAAGGTCATAATCAAGGTACTAGTCGTTTGACATCCTACAGGTTTTGTTTCATACTTTTATGTCTTGGATGATTTTCGCCCCCTGTATACATAGTGAAACTTTCATAGTAGTTTTCACTTGATTCTTCTTAAAAATCCAAGCAGTCACGACATAGTAATCACCAAATAAGAGTACCTAACTCCTGATCTTAAATTTCGAGTGGTACTTGTCTGATGCCAAAAACCTTTTCGTGGCTTCTAAAAATCGATCCAGCATCAACAGAGTAATGTTCAAATATACCAGTATAAAAAATAATAAAAAGCCGCTCATGTTGCGTTTTAACCGGTTTAGCAGTTCTCGAATATTCTCAAAATTGATTTTAATGGTATTTTCGATTATAAATATGACATTGTGATAAATCGTATTATCCTACGGAGTAGTGCTTCCCAGCGAGCTTTCGGTAGTGATACGAAAGCGGCCCCTACACTGCATGCAGGAAGCACTAGTCGGTCACGTCGACGTTTACAGTGTACACTCACGAGACCAAGAGCGGTTTTAATCTGCAGGCCGGCGAATCGCGAAGTTTCCCTTCCCGGCAGCTAGTATTTCCCACGAGGCTGCCGCACGTCGACTTGTGGGACATCGACTTCCGGTTTACTTTAAACCGTCGCGTCGCGGCGCTGATAAAGCAGCCGCTGTTTGCTAGCGCTGCTTCCAAAACGCAAAGCCAAAGCTGCTGATGAAAATCTGGCTTGAAGTTGAATTATAAGGTTGTGTAGATAATGCTTGAAGTAATTTCCAACCACCACTGTCAGTAATATATGCTTCAGACTGAGGTCTGTGTTATTCTAGGAGAACGTATGATGCTTACTAAATATTGAAATTTAGTTTGTTTTAGTTTTGCGGTGAGTCAGCTTGAAACTTTCCGAAAACATCCGACCTATTACCTGTAGATGACGTGCCATTTTTTTAAGAATGTCCAGTGTTGTAACCTTTTTAAAAATAACTTGAAACCAACTGAGATTATCAAGAAAACTGTTTAGTATTTTCTCTGCATATAGGTGCTAAACTCAACCCACATAGCACTGGATGATATGAGAATATTCTGTTCACATTCACTACAGATACTATGAATATTCTGACAAAATTCCATGGATAATTAGAATATTTACAGAATATTCTGTAAACGTTCGAAATGGGAAAAACACGCTATATTCCTAGAATATTCCGCCGAATATTCCGCACGGACATTACATGAACAATCGTGGTAGAATGCTTTTGAATACTCTAGGAACATTTTGTCTAAATTACCTCATATGCGAAACATTTTTAGGGAATTATGGATACTGTTCCAAAAATAATGGCACCTACTAGTGGCAGATGGTCACAAAAGTTAAGTGGTTAGACATCTCAGTTTAGATGCCTAAAGTAAAGTGTAAAAATGTAAACTTGTTGTATTTAACCTCAAAATTCTACTCACATTATATAATGAACGATACACCATAGTAGGTAACCATAATTTGGAACACTGTCACACACTTTATAACAACCAGCAACGTTATTGCACAAAACAGGTACGGTTACTTACTATTGTACAAAATTGGGTATAAATGCAGGCTTTTCAGGAATAAAACTCGTGAATTGCTAAAATGCCCACATCACATGTTGAAGCACAGAATGACAGAACACTTGAAGCGAAGAATAGAGTGACATTCAGACAAGATTGACAACTGACGACACCATAGTCACCATACACCAGCATAAGATGACTTTATCGTCGGTGGATGCCGTATCTGTATTGCTGGCAATAGCTAATGGCTAATAAATTTTTGAATTGAAAATTGCACATAATACCTATTAGGTATATTTAGGATGAACGCAAAACAAATGAATTTTTTTTTTGATTCACTGAGAAACGTGCAAATATAAATTAATATTACCTCATATTGAATATTTGCCTACATACAGATATTTCTATTACAAATATTACTGGTATATTACTTTAATAATCCAGAATAATCAAGACAAATAACGAATATTCTATGATTCTACTGAATATTCGTGAAACATAGGAGATTCAAATAATATTCATAGAATATCCAGTGCTATGTGGGAAATACTTATTGACCGACCCTAGTTAACATTTATGGAAACCTTTGTGAGATATATGCAGTCAAACTATTGCAGAATATGACCAGCTAAGAAAAAAATAAAATCTATGATTTCTTGTTCATGTCGTCTTATGAATGTAATATGGCCGGTTATTACTATTATGATAAGCACAAAAGTGCAGCCCGGGCTGTGATACACTGTTCGGTTTCTTATCACACCGTGAGGTGGGCAATAGACCCAAGAATGACTGCCTTCTGCAATCTGGTGGCTACGATGTGCCCCGCCGCACGGCATACCGGCATTGCACGCACTACAGGGAGCAAAAGTGTAGTAGTAGTGGAAATTAGAACCGAATGGTGTGTGTGTCCGTGATAACCAGATTCCGAGCCAGATTCCTTTAGCATGCATGTGTACCAACTCAGAGAGAATGAAGTCAAAACACAGAAATGTTATGATATTGTTTTTTTATTATTTGTTTCTTAACATTTGTTTTGTATTTATTAATCATGAGTGCTGGGTGTTAATGGTATGGTTTTATTACTTGATTCTTGTATTTATCAAGTCATGAGTGCTTTTTATTTCATATATTTTACTGGTGAAGTATTTATATTGATAATAAAAAATACGATTCAAAAAATGTCTTAATAATAGTGGTAAACTGGCTCCTGTTATTGATATTGTATAATAAAGAAATGGTTATAAACATTCACAGTCTCAATGATAAATAATAATAATAATACATGGTGGGCGAGGTCTCTGTTCAACGTCAGGGAGAGAAATGTGGATAGAATGTGGGAAAATGTAAAATATCAGCATATATAAATAAATAAATATAACCTGCACATAAAGGATTAAATAAAGGTTGTAAATGGGATAGGGTATATAAAATATAAGCATAACATCGCAAGCATAGCAGCATAGCAAGCATGGTAGCTAAGCACATAAATAGATCAATGAATAAATATAAACAATAAACAACATATAAAAGGGCTGGTTAGAGGAAACGTATGGTTCGTGAACGCGTGACCATAACCCACTTCCACCTACGGTAGGTGATAAGTCGCCCCGGGGCAGTCACCTTGGTTTCCACAACCATAAAATAAATAACCTGTATATACAGAGAATCAGTAAGGGTTGAAATAGATACATCTAAATAAGACAGAGTTGTCTCTGTTCACCATCAGCCTGCAGTCCCTCAGGACCTAATTCCTAGAGTAGACGTAAATCAGAGACCCAACACCATATAAAGTCGTCTTAAAAACCCGGAGGTATAGTATACGTTGTCAAACACTTTAAATATCGTAGCCAGTCCAGATTAGTTAATAATGCAAACTCAAAAGACAACACACCTGCAGATATTCGTGAAAAAGACTCAAAAACCCTTTTGTTGAAATTTTGGTCTCCAGCTTGTTACGTTTTCAAAAACAGTCCCCTCTCGTAATCAATAAACAAACTATGGCAACGACTACCACGACCCACTACTTTATTCAAGTGACAAAACCCAAAAGCATCACAGAACAGTATCTTTTGCTGTGAACACGGAACTGTTACAGAATTGGTTGATCTATGAAAAGTCACTCATGATCTGACAAATAACAAAATATCCGAACAATATATGATGTGGTAATAATCAAATAAATCACTTAACTGAACTTCATCAAATAATGACTACACTCATACACTTATTACAATTAACAAATTTTAATCGATTTTCCTTCTATCATTTGACACTGCCGTCAATGTCAAACTTTGGCAGCCTGACAACTAAAGGTGCGTTCTAACGTATGGCAGCCAGGAGCGCGTTCCGGATCACCACAAACTCTTAATATCACTTTATTCATGTTTCGGTATAAACCTTTTCGTTGACACTGACAATTACGAGCGTTGTACTGGGACAGTCGACTTGTCTCTATTCATTCATGCTTTGTAAGTAATACTAATATTTTAAACCGATAAAGTGCTTTTCCCCACCGCAACTGCCTAGACCACCAGCCACTCACCCGTATTTAGTTTCGCAGGACGTGTTCCAGGCGCCAATCGATATTAGACGTGTTTTTTTATCCTGTACATGGCTGGACTAAGAATAGAAATACGGACTCTCTCCTCCTCTACACAGGATGTTGTTTCGGACGGAGTATATTTCTATACAAAAGATCCTGAGTTTCTTACCCGGAAAGGACATTCCTTTGTGTAAGAAAGCCTGACTGATGTACGTACTAACAAACATATACGTCGCAGTAATGCGGGAGATAGGAACTCTCAAAGGTTGAACAGAATTGCAAAATTATTATTAAAGATCTGGTAGATCGTTATTTGGAAGATTCTTTTGTGTTCTCTTGTGTTTTCTTAAGGAATTCTGAAATGGATTACATGAAGATTTTTTTTTATGGTCGGCCTCCCGCAAAGGCTAAAAGCCTAGGGCGCTGTAGAAGCGCTACGAAAGAATAAGTATCGGTTCACGTTAGATTTGAAACTCTGCAGGTTGTAACCGTCGGGAAACAAATTCCCCTGCAGCTGATTCCACAGCGTCGAAGTTCTCCAAAAGAAGGAATGCTGGAGGAGACTAGTTCGGGGAGTAAGGACCTCGACCTGATAAGGATGAGCTCGCAGAGCTTCTCTAGTTTTCCTGGTTCGGGCGGCCTGTGGTGTTATTATCTGAGAGAGCTCACTTGAACATCTTCCGTGATAGAATCTGTAAAACAGGGATAGGTCAGCCACCCTCCTTCGATGCTCCAGGCTGTGGAGGTCCTTTGTGAGGTTTGGCAAATCGATTAGTCTAATCGCTCTTTTCTGGATAGTCTCCAGAAGCTTTAGAGAGTGCTTCGGAGCGCATCCCCACACATGGGAGCAATACTCCAGCGATGGTCGGATCTGTGCCTTGTAGAGCAGCAGTAGTTGCTCTGGTGTATACAACTTCCTACAGCGGAGCAAAACTCCAAGCTTCTGGGATGCCGTTTCAGCAATACTGACGACGTGGTCGTGCCAGGACATGTCATTGTTGATGTTGATTCCCAAAAGCTTGACGGAAGGTTATTCGACTATGGAGTGACCGTCCATTTCCACGGTTGGTAAGCCATCGTGAGACTTCTTTGTAAGTGTTGTTGCCTGAGTTTTTTGTACGTTGAACTGTACTTTATTTGCTAATCTACACTCGACAATTGTTTTGATATCAGCGTTGATCTGTGAGGCATGCACGACACTAATGTACTGTCATTTGCGAAGCTGTAGATTGGATTGGATGTTATTTCCAGCAGCTCGTTGATGTACAGCAGAAACGGTGTAGGGGATAGGACAGATCCCTGAGGAACACCGGCGTTTATTGAAAATACGTCTGATGAACAGCCCTCGACTACAACAACAGAGATCGGTCGTTCAAAAAGCTATTCAGCCACTGACGCAGGCCAGGTGGTAGTCCATAAGCAGCAAGCTTGACCAGAAGCCCGCCATGCTATACTCTGTCGAAAGCTTTCGACATATCAAGTGCAAGATGAATGACTTCATCCAATAACACGCAAGAGCAATGAGTGGGTCCTGCATTCAGGTTTTTCTTCTTGTTAGGGAAAACTTCTGTAGCTTGTTGGCCGCAAGAAAATATCGAACGATGACCTATAAGGGCCAGTTTCACAATGATGGGTTAACTCAAGGTTGTGTGTTGACCGGAGGTTAACCCTAGATGTCATGTTTCACAAATTGTAGTTTTCGACTTTACTTGAGGTTAACTCTGAGTTAACTTAACCCCAAGAAATTCTCGAGTTAACCCCAGGTTTGTGATGACGCATGCGCATTAGGTTATGTCACTTTGGTTTTGCTACTTGCGAGGCGTTTGAAGTTTCATATTTTATCGTTTACCTTGACACTTTCCATCGTTCTTTTTATTTTAAATGGATAATTATGATGTCAATGCGTATAGCAGTGATAAAGAAGCAATGAGACCAAGAATATTTCGACCTAGAGTCAATTATATTTTGAGGAATATTATAACCATGACTCCTTGGTCTTTTCATATTTTTGTATTTTTCTTTCAGCACCTTTACAGATCTGCGGCTATTATTTGCACATTTGCAATTCTTCTCTTGTCTTTTCCCAGGCGTTGTCTTTTTTGCTCCATGTTGCACCTTTTGTTTTGCATTCTGTTACATGCCTGTACTTTTCTACTAACGAAATGAACAGATATCCTTCATCTTTTGAAAAGTTGTTTGCTCTTTTTGGTTTTTCCATGCTGACACATAGGTACATACACGGCTTCTATTTTAAAAAGGCCCTAGAAACAACTACAACGCCAAGCAGTCCAAACACCAACCCAACCTAAAAATCTTTAATCTATGTCAAACACCAAATAACTGCGAATGAAATGAAAAAACGTCAGTGGAAAAACCAAAATGAGGTTGGAAATCGCATGGAACTGACAACTCATGCGAACTCATTCATTGACAGTCTTGTCAGAAAAACACAAAACACCAGCACGAAACACCCAACGAAGGAAATAAGAAGAAGAAGAATTTTTAATATTGCCGACACAGTACTATCAACCGCTAAAAATAAAATACAACTCGCGGTCAGTTAACCCTACGTCATTTTATGATTGTGAAACAAGAGGCGTTCCATTGTGCCAGTTAACTCGCAGGTCGAGGTTAGTAAACCACTGATTGTGAAACTGGGGCTAATAGGACTGATATAATTCGTAGTCTTCGGTCGTCTGTAGTTTCACTCTATTGTTATATCGGCTTGCACCTGTATTAAAAAAAACGGTAGATTTTCAATAGTAGTAAGCGACATATTCCTAAATTTAGCTCCATTTTCTCGACCAGGGAATATTGAGTGATCAGCGTTTTATTTAACGTTTATGAGATTGTATCGCGTGATGAGGTACACGCCACCGTTGTCCTTGATTTGACAGTAATTCAAATAATGATGAAGGTGCATGCTTTTATTAGTAGATTACGTGCCTCATTTATACTTTCAATTCCCATTTCGCTTATCGAATGAAGGTATCTTTTTGCCAATTTCCACTGAAATATAATTTTAAAATATTTGTAGAGTACCGTATGTCAGACTGGATAAAATCAAACAATCATATGGGACTCACCATGAAATGGTTAAGAAACAGTAATGAAATATATATGGTGTAAAACGAATATCGAACATAAAGCTAAAGTTAGATACAGTACAACAATAAGTTGTACAACAATCACAGACAATTGACTGAATGGGATATTTTCCGAACAAAATTTTATGACGGAATATTGATGCTACGTCCCCAAAAGCCATGCAACTAATATTTTTACTTTTTACTGTGAACGCGAAGTGGCTTAAAAGCACCTGCAAAGTTGAAACATAAAATTTCGCGCCAAAGCTGTGACGTAATCAATCTAAGCGTGACGTAATAGGTCTTTCGTGGAGCTATCCTTAGAATGTGACTCTACTTTGTCGTCTGACCTCCTTTTCTCCATCTACAGACATAACCTCCGCTTCGTATTGATATTGCAGGTGTTTGTTCACATCATTTCATGATCTATCTTGGTTAAATGAGATACCGTGACAGTCGTCATAATTAAAGACCCATCCATCATAATTGCAGAAAATGCCACCAACAGAAGGAAACAATAGAACACATAACTAGTGGATGCAAAACTCTCGCTGAAACTGAGTATACAGCCAGACATAAATCTGCAATTCTGCAGCCAAAGTCATACATCAAGCACTAGCCACAACAAACAAGCTAATTGAAAACACAGATCCATATTATAACTACACACCGACCTCAGTACGCGAAAACAATCAATTCAAACTATACTGGGACATTGAAATACATACAGACAAAACCATCCCAGCAAATAGGCCAGATATAGTTTTCCAGTCAAAGACAGACAAAGTGACCTACTTAATAGATATTGCGATTCCCAATGATATGAACATCCAAAACACCTACGCTGGGAAGATATCTAAATACACCGATCTCGCCATAGAAGTAAAACGTCTCTGGAAACAAAACAAAGTCGTTATTGTCCCCCTAATTATGTCGGTCTCAGGCCTTACTCCAAATACATTTACGCCACACCTGCAACAATTGGGCCTGGATGGAAGGTTACATAAAACCTTCCAAAAGTCTGTAACCCTCAAGACCTGTAGCATTGTACGGTCCTTCCTGAATTCATAATAATAATAGGTCAGGTATTGACTTGGCACAGCCCGTCAATACTTGTTATTACCGCAACCATGCGAGAAAAAATAAGAAATGCAAAATTATAATAATAATAATTGCGACGAGAAACTACAAAAAACACATAATTAAAGATCCATCCGTAACCAACGATAATTGCAGAAAATGCCACCAACAGAAGGAAACAATAGATCACATAACAAGTGCATGCAAGACCCTCGCTGGAACCGAGTACATGGCCAGACATAACTCTGTCGCCAAAATCGTACACCAAGCCCTAGTCAGAATTAACAAGCTAATCGAAAACACAGACCCATATTATAATTATTCACCGACATCAGTACTTGACAACAATCAATACAAACTATACTGGGACGTCGAAATATACACAGATAAAACTATTCCAGCCAATAGACCAGATATAGTTTTTCAGTCGAAGGCAGAGAAAGTTAACTACTTAATAGATATTTGCTATCCCTAATGATACGAATGTTCAAACTACCTACGCTGGGAAGATATCTAAATACACAGACCTTGCCATAGAAGTAAAACGTCTCTGGAAACAAAACAAAGTCGTTAGTGTCGCCCTAATTATGTCGGTCTCAGGCCTTACACCTAACACATTCACACCACACCTGCACCAGCTAGGCCTGGACGAAAAGTTACACAAAATATTCCAAAAGTCTGTAATCCTTAAGACCTGTAATATAGTCCGATCTTTCTTAAATTCCGATCAGTAATAGTTCAGGTGTTGACTTGGTACAGCCCGTCAACATTTGTTTCTACCGCAGTCATGCGAGAGAAGCTTGAAAAATCAGAATAATAATAATAATCTTTATTTGTTCAGTGGACCACCATTTGGTGGTATTGAACATGTCAGAAAATTGTAGTGGAAAATATAATTATAAACGTATTAATATTCACAAACATACATATACATCTAAAAATATTATATACATATATACACCATTAATCCCTCAGAATCATCAAACTACTAATTTTTAATCAGTTGACAGTAGAATATTATAATTTTCTGTGGATCTGTATATGACGATGAGGCAGCAATGACACGGCAATAGTAATCATAATAATTCACAAGTGATGTAGCGTCACGAATTATTAATATTTCATTTGTTTTGTGTCAATGGTGCTGCGATGCCTGGTCAGCGGGGCGCACCGCGATCCGTTCTGCCTTGTTCAATGCAGATACTGTGTGACGCTCTGCTTGCTAATGCAACGCACCATTAGCATATGCACACAAATCCCAATGCTATTTCGATATCAAACAGAAATAATAATTTCGCTGTTGGTAAGCCAAACGAACTCCTGTCTATTACAAGTATTTAATAAACGATATATAAATGCAATAACATAGTATACCATATAAAAATCCCAACAAAAAATGTATCTTCTGAATTCTAATTTCTCCTAAGACTTTACAAAGATAAATGAGTGGTGACTGGTAGGCAAAGTCAGGCCACCTTTGACTATGTTGCCAATAATATTCACTACTAATTTCTTATCTTTGTGAGTATTATTCATACATAATTATATAATACACAATAGGGTACTTGCAGAAAAAAAAATATTATGTCGTTTACGCGTTCCTTAGAGCCTAGTAAACATGACAAAATCACTTGTTTGGTTTTTTGGAATCGGCTGTGAGGGATATTCCAAAAATTATTTCAAATGCCGGAAAATGCCGCGCAAACAACCTCTGACGTCAGTGATATCCTATAGTGATGGGATGTAAAGTATTGATATTCGATATCGATAGCCAGTGCTAACCTAACATTTTGAAATGTCAAAATGATCGGTGATGACCGTGTTTTGTGGTTATAATTGATCATTATAACCACAAAACACAGTCACACACAAAAGTATAAAATTCAAAAGAATAAAAGTTAGGCTAGATTACTAATTCACTTTGTAGGGATGGGCTTGAATTAGATTCTACCTTTGGATTCATTCATAATGGGATGCGCCGAAATAAAATGATGGCTTCGATTAGTCGCGAATCTCGGTCACAAGCAGGATGAACTGTGATACCCATCAGATATAAAAATGTATTACAACGAAAATGCTAGTGGGTTAATTGCCTGTTTTATATATGTTTAAGTATCAATAAATTGAGTCGCATTGTTGAGGATTTCAGATCATCTCTAGTTTGCAGTTGAATTTCACTGACCTGCGCTGTAGCAGTATCGTATGTGGATATCGATAAGATATCTGTGACGTCAGCCCTTGTTTTAAGTCACGTGGAACAATTTGAATATATCCTTATGTTGGGGTGGACTGTATTTTGTTTTTTCTTGCGTGGTTTCGTGTAATTTGATTGAATTTTCGAGACGTGATTCTTACAACGTTTATTGCTTCAACTTCGAGGTTACAAGTCTTCACATAGTAGTGGGGTAAAACAATTTACAATATGGCGGTGAATTCCAGCGCACGCGCACCGGGCACCGCAACCAGTGGCGCATCAATGTCCGAGTTCTGTACACCGCCCGCGTTGAAAGGCTATCTTTCAAAACAATACAATGATGTCTAACAATTCATGAAATGGGTAATACACATAGCCGTTTCACAGAGCGTTTTAGCGTACGTCCATTTGGAAGGCGAACTGTCACCACTCTCACCACATTGTTCGAACCTGGATACAACTCCATAACTCGAGCCATGGGCCAGTTGAACGGGGGCGAATTGTCTTCCATTAAAACGACGAGAGATCCAACTTGTAGAGTTGACTGCAAATGCTGCTTCCATTTGGAGCGGGTCTGAAGTTGGGTTAAATACTCCTTAGACCAGCGATTCCAGAATTGCTGGGCCAATTGTTGTAGTCGCATATATCTGGATAGTCGATTCGGGTTCTCATTTCGAACATCAGCTTGTGGAATACTGGCGAGTGAATCTCCAATAAGAAAATGTGCGGGTGTCAAAGGTAAGTAGTCACTTGGGTCATTGGATAAAGGGGTAAGGGGACGAGAATTTAAGCAAGCTTCAATCTGAACCAAAAGAGTATACATCTCTTCATAAGTTATAGCCGTATTACCGAGAACTCTCCTTAAATGAAATTTTACAGACTTTACAGCTGCTTCCCAGTAACCTCCAGTATGTGGCGCTTGAGGTGGGTTAAAGTGCCAAGTGATTTGATCCTTGACTAAAAAATTTGAAATTTTGTCATGATGTGTTTGATCTGATAACAAATTGTACAATTCAATGAAATGATTGTTAGCCCCGACAAAGTTTGTTCCATTATCAGAGTATATATCTTTAGGCTTACCTCGGCGAGATATAAACCGCTTCAATGCATTAAGAAAACTTTCAGTTGAGAGATCGTGAACTAATTCAATATGAACTGCTCGTACAGCGAAGCAAATAAAAATACAAAAATATGTCTTAACTAACCTGCCTTTTCGGGAAGTATTTTCTTTAACATATATAGGTCCGGCATAATCGCAACCACATTGGGAAAATGCACGAAGAGGACGAGAAGCTCTACTACTAGGTAAGTCTCCCATAAGATATTCTTGAGGCTTAGGATTCATACGATAACACCTAATGCAAGATCCGATTATTCTTTTAACAAGTGTCTTTCCATGTATCGGCCAGTATTGTAATCGAATTATTGATAATAAATTTTGAATTCCTACATGCAGATTTTTATTATGCTCATATCGAATAATTAATTCAGTTAATCGATGTTTATCTGACAAAATAATTGGGTGTCGTTGTTCAAAATCTAAGTCAGAAGCTGATAATCTTCCACCAACTCTCAAAACACCTTTATTATCAATGAAAGGATGCAAATTCGTGATTTTGCTGTTTTTGTCGACATTTTTAGAATTCTTTATACAATTAATTTCATCTGCAAAAGTAACTTCCTGTGAACGTTTGATCAAAATCGTAAGTGCTTCATTCAGCTCACTATCATTTAAACAATGACTTGCAGGCATAATTTTTAATCTTGTTCTATTTATAAATCGGAGCATGTAAGCCACTATCCTTATGATTTTATTTAATGAGGAGTAATTGTCAACTATTAAATCTATATCCCTTTTCTCATCACATTTAACTTTAACTAATAGTGATATACTGGATTTTTTAACTTCAGGTAAGTTTTCAATGGAAACGAGTTCAAAATTGTCATTTAACCTATTTAATTTGTCCATACAAACACCATTCCACCAACTATGCATATCAAGCAGTTCTTGGGGGTTAGCGCCTCGAGAAATTATATCTGCTGGATTCAATGTACCCTTTATGTGATTCCACTGTCTGATATCTGTTTTGTCTAAAATTTGAGCCACTCTATTTCCGACAAATGTTTTGAGTTGACTAGGCTCTATCTTTAACCAAGATAATACTATTGTGGAATCTGTATATAGCTTTATCTCGTTAATTCTTATATCTAACGCTGAACGGACAATTTTACTTAACTTTGCTAGTAGATGTGCTGCTAACAACTCTAGCCTTGGTAACGTTATTTTATGCAAGGGTGCGACTCGAGATTTTGCGCATAACAACTTGCAATCATTTTCTCCTAGCTCATTTTCTGAGTATAAATAAATCACACAACCGTATGCTCTTTCAGAGGCGTCACAAAAACCTATCATTTCAATACGATTGGGATTATCAACAAGAACCTTCCTGTTCACACTTATATTTCTTAGATTAGGAATGTGAGATACGAAATCAAGAAAGGATTCTTTCAAACTGTCTGGAATCGGACTGTCCCAATCTGATTGAAGTTTAAAGAGTTCCTGCAAAATACATTTAGCTTTCACTACTACTGGTCCTATTAAACCAAAAGGATCATATATCTGAGCTATAACAGATAATACGGTACGTTTTGTTATTTTAAATTTATTAAAATTATTTACTTCAATATTGTATGTGAGACAATCTTTATTTGCATTCCAAACAATGCCTAACGTTTTTAACTCCTTTTCGTGATGTAATACTAAATTTTCATCATTTGAGTTACTGTTGTTCATTATATAATTTAATATATCCCTTTCATTTGAGGAAAATTTTCTCAATTCAAATCCTGCGCTTGCTAAGATTTGTGTTAGCTCCCTGTAACACTCAATAGCCTGTTCAATGGTATCAAAACTGACTAACAAATCATCCATATAAAAACTGTTTTTAAGGACATTTGACGTCTGTGGATAAACTTGTGCATTGTCTTGAGCGAGCTGTTCTAAACATCGAGTTGCGAGATATGGTGCACTGGCTGTACCATATGTGACCGTTTTTAGTGTATAAACCTTAGGTTCTTCCTCCTTGTCATACCTCCAAATTATTTGCTGATAAGGTTGATCATCAGGATGAATGAGTATTTGTCTGTACATCATCTTGATGTCTGCACTGAGTACAACTTTCCGGAGTCTCAATCGCAATGTAATTGAAAACAAATCATTTTGCACCAATGGACCAATTAGTAACTTATCATTTAATGCAAAATTACTACTAGTCTTAGCACTAGCATCAAAGACTACGCGAGTTTTAGTCGTTGTACTTGATGGTTTGACGACTGCATGATGTGGCATAAAATATGAAACTTCTGCCTTTGAGTCATCTTCGTGGAATGAACATTTAATTGACATATGCTCCAATTCTTCATATTCTCTCATGAACCTATCATACTCGTCTTTCAATTGAACATCACGTGAAAATCTATTCTCTAAGTACTGAAATCTTTGGTAACACATATTTTTTGAGTCTCCTAACACTATATCCTTATTCTCGTTAAATGGTAACCTAACTACATATCTACCATCGTGATTTCGCATTGTCGTCGTTTTAAAATATTCTTCGCATTGATTTTCTTCACGAGATAATATTTTACCTTCTTCGATATCTTCGAGTTTCCAAAATTTAACTAATACCTCATTTAAATGATCATCTATTGTGCTGAGATTACAAACAGTTTTAGTTTGATCCACTTTTCCTAAGTTAATATTACCTGAGCATATCCATCCTAAACTAGTCTCTATGAACATTGGCATATGCTTTCCTAACCTTATTTTTCCAGCACCCAAAAGCTCGAAAAATACACCAGCTCCTAATAAAACATCAATAGTCTTTGACAAATGAAAGTTTTCATCAGCTAGCCTTATATTTTTTGGATAGTTAATGCTTTGTTTATTAAATGATACCAAAGGTAATCGTTCTGTAATCACCGGTACGACTAAAAATAATAGTTCAGTTTCAAACGATGTAACTCTAGATTTTATAACTGTTCGAGTTTTATATTCAATATTTGTAACATTCTGATTAATTGAGGTTAGTGGTACAGATGTTTTTTGCAAATTTAAACCTAGTTTTTCGCATAAAGATTTCGAGAGCAAATTCGATTGACTTCCAGAGTCTAATAAGCATGTACACTCGTGAAATTCTCCTTTGCGATTTGCAATTAATATTGTAGCCGTTGACAATAATATTTGATTGGTATTAACAGTAGTACATACTGTTTCTGATAAATCCGTTTCATTAGAGAAGTTCGCAAAAACAGTATTTTCGTTATTGTGGCTGTCGCGCCTATTTATCGTTGACGTAGGTCGAGTATTAGAATTCTGAATATCGATCGCTGCTTCGGTTACCTGCGTCTGCGTGGCATCCTGTCGTTCGTGTGTCGCAGCCGTGCTTGGAACCGTTCCATATGAGTTTCCTGCGACGTTGCCGCTATGATTATTTGCCGACTGATTCTCATTATTATTTCGTGCACTTCTATTCTCATGCAAGAGAGTATTGTGTTTTAAATTGCATTTCTTACATGGGCTTGATCTGCACTCATACTTTTTGTGACCGGTACGCAAACAATTACTACATAGCTTGTTCTTATAAATTTCTTTGTATTTATCAGATATTGATAATTCCGCGAATCTTTTACAGTGATAAATAAAGTGTGAACCGGAGCAAATATGGCACTGATTTTCTTGATGTTCTCTTTGAATTACCGCGTAATTCTGCTGTGGCGTGTTATGAGGTTGATATACCTTTCCTTTATCATGAAAGTTCCGTTTGCCTTGTTCAGTGTTTTTACTTTCAGAATAAATAGATTCTAAGGTGAAGCACTTTTTTGTTATATATTCAAGAAGCTCATCTAATGACGGTAACTGGTTATCATTCTGTTTAGATTCCCATTCGCGTTTGGTTCTATCATCTACGCGTTTAATGATAAGAGGTACGAGCAAAGCATCCCACTGATCTGTAGGTAACTGTAATTTTTTCAAGGCATTAATATGTTGATATACCGCATCTACCAGTTTTCTGAGTGTTGTATGATTTTCTCTGGTAATGTCTGGTAGATTAAATAATAACCCGTTTATGTGATGATTTATTATAGCCCTGCGATTTTCGTATCTTTTTTTTAATAATGAAAACGCTACCTGATAATTTAACGTTGTTACCTCTAAAGAATCTATGAGTCGTAAAGCATCGTCTTTGCAGCATGACTTCAAATAAAGAAATTTTTGTATATCAGATAAGTCTGATCGATCGTGTACCAATGATTTAAATATATCGTGAAAGCTAAACCATGTGTCGTAAGTTCCGTGGAATTTCGGTAAATTTATATCGGGCAATCGCGCAACACTGTTATTACTGAGAACAGGTTGGTTTTGCGTTGTTGTCACGTTTTCGCTATGCATGCTCGGAGTATTACTTCTCTGTACTTGCGTGTTCAACAAACTCTTTGCAAAACTAATGGTATTGAAAAAAGTATTTTCGGTAATATCTCGCTGGGCAACTTCATTCTCATCTAGAAACTCTAATCGTGTTTGATACCTATCAAAATCAATAAACTGTTCTTCAAGGGCTCTCAATCTCACCTCGATCTGTACAATATTGTTATGATTAACTGGATCCTTCAGGAAATTTTCAAACCGTGTAAGCTTTCGTCTTATGACCCCTCGTGAATGTCTTAATTCCGCGATTTCTGACTCAAGACTGTAATTCCCTTCTTCCTGGTCTATGACTGACATTTTTCGTTATTTTGTTCAAATGTTCTAACAAAGTTTTAACTAAGCGAAGCAATCGAATACAATTATCGAAACGTGATAAAATTCGTGGAGTAATTATCGTGAGTTCGTGTTCGTGAATATTATAAACGTGGCTGAACAGGTAATCTATCTACCTAACTACGAGCGAGAAATATACCTAATGGCTACAGATTGAACCATGCATTAAATCAAGGAAAGAAGGAAGCGGATAGCTAGGATCTCACTCAGTTGCTGGATTTCCTTGGTCTGCCGATTCTGTCCTTCAACTTGGCAACGTGGCAACCTGTTGCGATGATTTTCGATTCCAACAATGGCTGCTTCTTTCTTCTTGGACGAGACGATGATTTTCCCTATTTTCCGTCTTTTCGTGACTCTTCTCCACTTCTACCTGTACTGCTTCGATCCGGGCGAAGTGACCAAATGTTGGGGTGGACTGTATTTTGTTTTTTCTTGCGTGGTTTCGTGTAATTTGATTGAATTTTCGAGACGTGATTCTTACAACGTTTATTGCTTCAACTTCGAGGTTACAAGTCTTCACATAGTAGTGGGGTAAAACAATTTACAATATGGCGGTGAATTCCAGCGCACGCGCACCGGGCACCGCAACCAGTGGCGCATCAATGTCCGAGTTCTGTACACCTTATCTTATTTTGCAAATATCTTTTTTTGGCCGTCAGTAAAATCACGTTTTTTGTTTCCTACTGCTTCTTGATATGGTTTTCTTTACGCTATGTATACTTCCGAGACGATTTTACGACCCCTGCAAGTACCCTGTTATGAATATCACAAGTGATTCATCACATAAATCTTAATATGATTCCAGCTATTGTAAAAAAATTGCTGGACGCAGTAAAATTTGCTGGGTGACGGCGAATCATGCCAGTGGCGTTTTTTCAAGTGATTCGCACATAAACAACACGATCATGAAGTTCACTAAAATATTTGAGAAATATGTACCTAAGTCAGTAGTATAGTTTTTTAACAAACACGATCTGTTTAGTAACTATAGTAACTATCAATTTGGTTTTCAAAATGAACCGTCAACTGTAAAAGCAGTAGTACAACTGTAAAAGCAGAAATACAATTCATTGATATACTATTTGGTAAACTTGATAAGGGTAATAAATGTTTATGATTTTATCAATCTGAGCAAAGCTTTTGACTTAGCTGACTATGAAATACAACTAATAAAAGCTTGAAATGTATGGTATCTATGGTAAATGGCTTTAAGGCTGTTTGGCTAATAGAAAACATATGTTTAAGTTGAATCTGTAAAATCACAAAAACTTAAAACTGATATAGGCATACCACAATTTCCAATTTTTCGCCCTCTCTTATATAACATATTTGAAAATGAGCTCTGTAGTGAGAGATATGCCATGTATGCCGATGATAAGTCATTAATTATTGGAGAAGAAGATCTGAACATCGGTATCGGTAACGGTAACTTCAACAGCCACCAACGAATTACTAAGATTGATATTGAAAATCATATATCGTTAGAAAGTAGAAGGGGGGTAGTCATTGCCGAAATAAAAACCAGTTATGTAAGAAAGGTAATCAATTTCTATATTTGATTCTGTAAACCAAAATAGGCATTCCCATTTGGAAAAATGAAGTTTTCTGTGATTGAAACTTCCTTAATTGATCTACTTATTTCTCCAAGCACAGAAAAAAAAGTGTAGCCGTCTGACTTAAGGTGATTCATTTCATGCTTAGTAGTACGGGAAAGTCACACCCTTCCAGGTTTTATAGTTTCTGCGATATTAATTTTTTTTTCTGATACCTGCTTAAACCAGTAATGGTGATTTGCGTTTAAACGGTTCATTTAAAGCTCTATGTGCGATACATAAAATCGCACCAGAATTCACCAAGGAATCTAAATATGCAATAACATATAGGGGGTTCCACTCAAACAAATGTAAGTTTGATATGAACCACCCTGTATAAATGTCAAATTTTAAGTGAAAGTATTTTTACTTTATAGCCGTCTAGACCTTCTACTATGATCAGGTAACATATTCTTGAAATTCGTTTCAGCAAGCCCACAATCTTTCGTCCACTCACTATTGCCCCACCCTGTATTATCGTATTGAAAATATAGATGTCGCTTACTATTTGAATGACAAATGAAATTGAAATAGGCTAGTTTCATGAGAATATTCTCGTTAATTATACGTTATCCTGTCTTCATTTCAAAGTGAGCTTCGTGCGATTTGGAAACTGTTGACAGATAAAAGATACTTAGGCCCGATTCTATCAACACGGGCATTTTAACAAAGGTTCTGACCAATCAGAGCAGCCCGTTCAAGAACTATGGGCTGCTCTGATTGGTTCTCTGAAAATTATTGATTTCTCTTGAAATTTACGTCAAAAAATGGAGTCAAGTTGATTGACTCAGTACTTCCCACACATTACTGTGATATCAGTTTATTATTTTCCCATAGCATGAAGCTTTAGTCTGAGATCCCCTTGCAACCAAATCATCGGCAGCCTTCCCTCCCCAAAAATTGTCTTATGCCGCTAAGTCTTTCCTTCAGAGGTCAATGGATAGCCTAAAACATCTACAAACGAAGTTCGAGTTGTTTTCATACCTTTAGTTTTTTATTATTGCTATATACGCTGCCACTGACACGATATTTAACAAACATACGCGTTTTCCATCCTCACCACGGTAATAATACTGTGTCAAAATTTAATTAGAATCAATCTAATAGTGTCCAAGTTATAAAATATAAAAAGATCTAAAGCAATAAATACTCGTATGTATATATATATAAAATTCTAAGTCCCTTAGTTTCCGTAATACGCTAGGCAATATTCGGATGGACCTAAAAACTTGATTTATGTCGCTAGGTCTTCCTTCACAGGTTAGTGGACAGCCTATGATCAATACAAGAAATTTCTCAGTTTTTCAACCCCCCACCCCCTAACCACCGCATTTTCACCCCACCCAAAAAAACGCAGAAAATGATCAGGAACCTCTAAGACGCTTAAAAACGAAGTTTGAGCTGTTTTTGTATTTTTACTTTTTTTATTATTTCTGCGCCGCCACTGGCACGATTTATGGAAACCATACGCGTTTTCCATCCTCGCCACGGTAGTAATACTGTGTCAAAATTTCATTAACATCAATTCAACAGTTTCCTTGTAACACAATATAGAAGGATCTAAAGCAATACTCTCGTATGTTTACACCAGAAAAAATTCTTTGGTTTCTGTAATAGGCAAGGCAATGTTCGGATGGACCTGAAAATGTTATTTATGTTGCTAGATCTTCCTTCATGGGTCAGTGGACAGTCTATTATGAAAGCAACAAATTTTTCAATCTTACAACCCCCCACCCCCCAACCACCCCAATTTCACCCCCACCCAAAAAAAGTAAAAAATGATCAGGAACCTCTAAAACGCCTAAAAACGAAGATTGAGGAATATTTAATTTTTTCGTTTTTTGCTAATTACTCCGCCGCCCCTGCACCGATTTTCAAAGTTATAAGAACATTACCTACTAAGACCCTATCGGTGTGGGAAGTAAAAGGTGAAAAAAGACATGCTTTATATATAATCGACCATTGTGAACTCTCTAGTACCTTTTCAACTCTGATTTTCCATCCTAACAAAGAGTTTAGCAATTGCTAATCTGACCCAATTGGATTCCACAAAACCAACACATTTGATCACTGGATCACTGGATCAAATGTAGGTACTGTTAATTTAATTTAATGATGATAATAATTATAAATACCTCCAATATACCTTTGTATTATAGTGAAAAAGGGTAAAAATAACATTTTATTGCATTTCACAAAGCTATTATAGACACACACGATGCAAGCGTGCATTACTGGTTGCCTCTCCTGCTTAACAGCAAAGCCTTGCGATCTAGCAAAAGTATAACGTATTCCTTATTTTTCCTAAACTAGAAACCTTTCGTATAGTCAGAAAGTGAATAAAGTGCTTTAAATAAATGTGTTTCTGCGCTACGATGCCTTTTACGCAGTGCCTACAATCTTTACATACTCTGTGAATATTTCTATAAGGTCTATTCTGTGACATGCATCAAGTCTATAATCAATCTGACTGCAATTGCAATTGGTAATTATACAATAACTATAAGGTAAACATTAAAAATCTAGTATTACTTTGCAAATCAATCACCTTGTTCTGACTTTCTGCTATGATTTTGATCCATGAATTCTAAAACATTTTTGACAAAAGTGTCATCCAGCTTTGACGTTTTGTTTCCAATATTGATAAAATACTATTGGATGATACTTATTAACCTAGCCCGCAATACCCAATAGAAAGATTTTGCAAAACAACATCCAATAGAAAAGCTTTATCAAAGTCTTTGTTAGATAATTATGCAAGTTGATAAAATCGGGCCTAAAAGGGCTGATACAGGTACAAGCAAGTACGCGTACTTATTGCTCGACGACCTTTTTCGCCTGTGTGTCACCGTAAGTACGCGTACTTTAAAACCGTCGCGCAGACCGCCGGCGATCCAACTGGTTTGAAATCTTGCTCGTAGCTTGTCTCGGCTCGTACTATGGGCAGCAAGCCTCCACTTTGTTTCGGCAGGCCATCGATGCGTAACGCTTGTTGTGTTTGGCGTTTGTTAAAAGTTTTGTTTATTTAGGAAAATTATCAAAATGAGTGATTTCAGCTTCACGTGTGTCACCGCTTCGAGCCGAGTAAGTTCGCGAACTTAAAAATCGCGTACTTAAAGTTCGTACGTGTGTCACCCCTTTTAGAGTACTTAGTTTTTCAATCACTTCGCTCTATGATCTGTTGCTGAACAATGAAGCCTCAGACAGCGGCGAAATAAACTGGCACGATCCATCGATTTCTCGACGGCGCGTCTTGGCAGTTTGAAGTGAACCAGTGTCGACTTCCGCGACTTGGATGATCTCCAATTTACCACCTGTGCGAATGGTTTAGCATTACCTAAGATTTACGGCGCAGTGCTACCAAAATGCCGACACTCATTTATCACTAGCGATTTCGGATTGAACGAATCTAGCGGTAATGGTGGTTTTATTCACCTCCCACCGAATGCCACCACTACCTGCGCGTTCTATCCTGTTTTTTGTTTGATTTGATTAAGCGAGAGCAGTTTTTTACTGAAAAGCACTACGAGTTCTCTACGACACCGTACCTCAGTAGAAGCAATATATCTAAAATACTGAAAAGTCAGTACCTTTACTTTGTTCAAATAACTCAACAATCCCACTATTTATTTTGTCTGTTTTGGTTATTTTACTTCCCAGATCGTAATGGTCATATTGTTTATAACTAAGCAAACCACCGAAGGTAAAACCCAGATACGAAACCTGGTAAATTTCGGTGGCCCGGACCCTGAGGTCCACCCGCAAAAAATCCAAAATCCTTATCTGACCCTCTATGAGGGCGAAACATCGCATGCTAGATAATTAGAGTATCCTAATTACAAATTCGGCCGCTCTTTCGAGTTTTAGTCTCGTTCAACAAAAATGGGAAATTTCGGTCGTCGGGATCCTGAGGTCCACCCGCAAAAAATCTAAAATCTTTATCTGACCTTCTATGAGGACGACACTTCGCATGCTAGATAATTAGAGTATCCTAATTACAAATTTGTCCGCTGTTTCCAGTTTTAGTCTCGTTCAACGAAAATGGAAAATTTCGGGGGTCCGGATCCTGAGGTCCACCCGCAAAAAATCTAAAATATTTATCTGACCTTCTATGAGGACGACACTTCGCATGCTAGATAATTAGAGTATCCTAATTATAAATTCGGTCGCTGTTTCGAGTTTTAGTCTCGTTCAACAAAAATGGGAAATTTCGGTCGCCCGGATCCTGAGGTCCAACCGCAATAAATCTAAAATCTTTATCTGACCTTCTATGAGGACGACACTTCGCATGCTAGATAATTAGAGTATCCTAATTACAAATTTGTCCGCTGTTTCCAGTTTTAGTCTCGTTCAACGAAAATGGAAAATTTCGGGGGTCCGGATCCTGAGGTCCACCCGCAAAAAATCTAAAATCTTTATCTGACCTTCTATAAGGACGACACTTCGCATGCTAGATAATTAGAGTATCCTAATTATAAATTCGGTCGCTGTTTCGAGTTTTAGTCTCGTTCAACAAAAATGGGAAATTTCGGTCGCCCGGATCCTGAGGTCCAACCGCAAAAAATTCTAAAATCTTTATCTGACCTTCTATGAGGACGACATTTCGCACGCTAGATAATTAGAGTATCCTAATTACAAATTTGGCCGCTGTTTCCAGTTTTAGTCTCGTTCAACGAAAATGGAAAATTTCGGGGGTCCGGATCCTGAGGTACACCCACAAAAAATCTAAAACCTTTATCTGACCTTCTATGAGGACGACACTTCGCATGCTAGATAATTAGAGTATCCTAATTACAAATTCGGCCGCTCTTTCGAGTTTTAGTCTCGTTCAACGAAAATGGGAAATTTCGGTCGTCCGGATCCTGAGGTTCAACCGCAAAAAATCTAAAATCTTTATCTGACCTTCTATGAGGACGAAACCTCGACTGCTAGATAATTAGGGTATCCTAATTACAAATTCGGCTGATATTTCAAGGTTTAGTTCGTTCAACGAAAATGGAAGATATCGGTCGCCCGGATCCTGAGGTCCACCCGCAAAAAATCTAAAATCTTTATCTGACCTTCTATGAGGACGAAACCTCGCCTGCTAGATAACTAGAGTACCCTAATTACAAATTCGGCCGCTGTTTCATGGTTTAGTCTCGTTCAACGAAAATGGAAGATATCGGTCGCCCGGATCCTGAGGTCCACCCGCAAAAAATCTAAAATCTTTATCTGACCTTCTATGAGGACGAAACCTCGCCTGCTAGATAACTAGAGTACCCTAATTACAAATTCGGCCGCTGTTTCATGGTTTAGTCTCGTTCAACGAAAATGGAAGATATCGGTCGCCCGGATCCTGAGGTCCACCCGCAAAAAATCTAAAATCTTTATCTGACCTTCTATGAGGACGAAACCTCGCCTGCTAGATAACTAGAGTACCCTAATTACAAATTCGGCCGCTGTTTCATGGTTTAGTCTCGTTCAACGAAAATGGAAGATATCGGTCGCCCGGATCCTGAGGTCCACCCGCAAAAAATCTAAAATCTTTATCTGACCTTCTATGAGGACGAAACCTCGCCTGCTAGATAACTAGAGTACCCTAATTACAAATTCGGCCGTTGTTTCATGGTTTAGTCTCGTTCAACGAAAATGGAAGATATCGGTCGCCCGGATCCTGAGGTCCACCCGCAAAAAATCTAAAATCTTTATCTGACCTTCTATGAGGACGAAACCTCGCCTGCTAGATAATTAGGTTATCCTAATTACAAATTCGGCCGCTGTTTCGAGGTTTAGTCTCGTTCAACGAAAATGGAAAATATCGGTCGCCCGGATCCTGAGGTCCACCCGCAAAAAATCTAAAATCTTTATCTGACCTTCTATGAGGACGAAACCTCGCCCGCTAGATAACTAGAGTACCCTAATTACAAATTCGGCCGCTGTTTCATGGTTTAGTCTCGTTCAACGAAAATGGAAAATTTCGGTGGCCCGTATCCTGAGCTCCACCGCAAAAAATCTGAAATCTTTATCTGACCTTCTATGAGGACGAAACCTCGCCTGCTAGATAACTAGAGTACCCTAATTACAAATTCGGCGGCTGTTTCGAGGTTTAGTATCGTTCAACGAAAATGGAAAATTTCGGTGGCCCGTATCCTGAGGTCCACCCGCAAAAAATCTAAAATCTTTATCTGACCTTCTATGAGGACGAAACCTCGCCTGCTAGATAATTAGGGTATCCTCATTACAAATTCGGCCGCTGTTTCGAGGTTTAGTCTCGTTCAACGAAAATGGAAGATATCGGCCGCCCGGATCCTGAGGTCCACCCGCAAAAAATCTAAAATCTTTATCTGACCTTCTATGAGGACGAAACCTTGCCTGCTAGATAATTAGAGTACCCTAATTACAAATTCGGCCGCTGTTTCACGGTTTAGTCTTGTTCAACGAAAATGGAAAATATCGGTCGCCCGGATCCTGAGGTCCACCCGCAAAAAATCTAAAATCTTTATCTGACCTTCAATGAGGACAAAACCTCGCCTGCTAGATAAGTAGGTTATCCTAATTACAAATTCGGCCGCTGTTTCGAGGTTTAGTCTCGTTCAACGAAAATGGAGAATTTCGGTGGCCCGTATCCCGAGCTCCACCCGCAAAAAATCTAAAATCTTTACCTGACCTTCTATGAGGACGAAACCTCGCCTGCTAGATAATTAGGGCATCCTAATTACAAATTCGGCCGCTGTTTCGAGGTTTAGTCTCGTTCAACGAAAATGGAAAATTTCGGTGGCCCGTATCCTGAGGTCCACCCGCAAAAAATCTAAAATCTTTATCTGACCTTCTATGAGGACGAAACCTCGCCTGCTAGATAATTAGGGTATCCTAATTACAAACTCGGCTGCTGTTTCGAGGTTTAGTTCGTTCAACGAAAATGGGAGATATCGGTCGCCCGGATCCTGAGGTCCACCCGCAAAAAATCTAAAATCTTTATCTGACCTTCTCTGAGGACGAAACCTCGCCTGCTAGATAATTAGCTTATTCTAATTACAAATTCGGCCGCTGTTTCGAGGTTTAGTCTCGTTGAACGAAAATGGAAAATTTCGGTGGCCCGTATCCTGAGGTGCACCCGCAAAAAATCTAAAATCTTTATCTGGCCTTCTATGAGGACGAAACCTCACCTGCTAGATAATTAGGGTATCCTTATTACAAATTCGGCCGCTGTTTCGAGGTTTAGTCTCGTTGAACGAAAATGGAAAATTTCGGTGGCCCGTATCCTGAGGTCCACCCGCAAAAAATCTAAAATCTTTATCTGACTTGCTATGAGGACGAAACCTCGCCTGCTAGATAATTAGGCTATCCTAATTACAAATTCGGCCGCTGTTTGCAGTTTTAGTCTCGTTCAACGAAAATGGAAAGTTTCGGGGGTCCGGATCCTGAGGTCCACCCACAAAAAATCTAAAATCTTTATCTGACCTTCTATGAGGACGACACTTCGCATGCTAGATAATTAGAGTATCCTAATTACAAATTCGGCCGCTCTTTCGAGTTTTAGTCTCGTTCAACAAAAATGGAAAATTTCGGTCGTCCGGATCCTGAGGTTCAACCGCAAAAAATCTAAAATCTTTATCTGACCTTCTCTGAGGACGAAACCTCGCCTGCTAGATAATTAGGGTATCCTAATTACAAATTCGGCCGCTGTTTCGAGGTTTAGTCTCGTTCAACGAAAATGGAAAATTTCGGTGGCCCGTATCCTGAGGTCCACCCGCAAAAAATCTAAAATCTTTATCTGACCTTCTATGAGGACGAAACCTCGCCTGCTAGATAATTAGGGTATCCTAGTTACAAACTCGGCTGCTGTTTCGAGGTTTAGTTCGTTCAACGAAAATGGGAGATATCGGTCGCCCGGATCCTGAGGTCCACCCGCAAAAAATCTAAAATCTTTATCTGACCTTCTCTGAGGACGAAACCTCGCCTGCTAGATAATTAGCTTATTCTAATTACAAATTCGGCCGCTGTTTCGAGGTTTAGTCTCGTTCAACGAAAATGGAAAATTTCGGTGGCCCGTATCCTGAGGTCCACCCGCAAAAAATCTAAAATCTTTATCTGACCTTCTATGAGGACGAAACCTCGCCTGCTAGATAATTAGGGTATCCTTATTACAAATTCGGCCGCTGTTTCGAGGTTTAGTCTCGTTGAACGAAAATGGAAAATTTCGGTGGCCCGTATCCTGAGGTGCACCCGCAAAAAATCTAAAATCTTTATCTGGCCTTCTATGAGGACGAAACCTCACCTGCTAGATAATTAGGGTATCCTTATTACAAATTCGGCCGCTGTTTCGAGGTTTAGTCTCGTTGAACGAAAATGGAAAATTTCGGTGGCCCGTATCCTGAGGTCCACCCGCAAAAAATCTAAAATCTTTATCTGACTTGCTATGAGGACGAAACCTCGCCTGCTAGATAATTAGGTTATCCTAATTACAAATTCGGCCGCTGTTTGCAGTTTTAGTCTCGTTCAACGAAAATGGAAAGTTTCGGGGGTCCGGATCCTGAGGTCCACCCACAAAAAATCTAAAATCTTTATCTGACCTTCTATGAGGACGACACTTCGCATGCTAGATAATTAGAGTATCCTAATTACAAATTCGGCCGCTCTTTCGAGTTTTAGTCTCGTTCAACAAAAATGGAAAATTTCGGTCGTCCGGATCCTGAGGTTCAACCGCAAAAAATCTAAAGTCTTTATCTGACCTTCTATGAGGACGAAACCTCGCCTGCTAGATAATTAGGGTATCCTAATTACAAATTCGGCTGCTGTTTCGAGGTTTAGTTCGTTCAACGAAAATGGAAGATATCGGTCGCCCGGATCCTGAGGTCCACCCGCAAAAAATCTAAAATCTTTATCTGACCTTCTATGAGGACGAAACCTCGCCTGCTAGATAATTAGGGTATCCTTATTACAAATTCGGCCGCTGTTTCGAGGTTTAGTCTCGTTCAACGAAAATGGAAAATATCGTTCGCCCGGATCCTGAGGTCCACCCGCAAAAAATCTAAAATCTTTATCTGACCTTCTATGAGGACGAAACCTCGCCTGCTAGGTAATTAGAGTACCCTAATTACAAATTCGGCCGCTGTTTTGAGTTTTAGTCTCGTTCAACGAAAATGGAAAATTTCGGTGGCCCGTATCCTGAGGTCCACCCGCAAAAAATCTAAAATCTTTATCTGACCTTCTATGAGGACGAAACCTCGCCTGCTAGATAATTAGGGTACCCTAATTACAAATTCGGCCGCTGTTTCGAGGTTTAGTCTCGTTCAACGAAAATGGAGAATTTCGGTGGCCCGTATCCTGAGGTCCACCCGCAAAAAATCTAAAATCTTTATCTGACCTTCTATGAGGACGAAACCTCGCCTGCTAGATAATTAGGGTATCCTAATTACAAACTCGGCTGCTGTTTCGAGGTTTAGTTCGTTCAACGAAAATGGGAGATATCGGTCGCCCGGATCCTGAGGTCCACCCGCAAAAAATCTAAAATCTTTATCTGACCTTCTATGAGGACGAAACCTCGCCTGCTAGATAATTAGGGTATCCTTATTACAAATTCGGCCGCTGTTTCGAGGTTTAGTCTCGTTCAACGAAAATGGAAGATATCGGTCGCCCGGATCCTGAGGTCCACCCGCAAAAAATCTAAAATCTTTATCTGACCTTCTATGAGGACGAAACCTCGCCTGCTAGATAATTAGGTTATCCTAATTACAAATTCGGCCGCTGTTTCGAGGTTTAGTCTCGTTCAACGAAAATGGAAAATTTCGGTCGCCCGGATCCTGAAGTCCACCCGCAAAAAATCTAAAATCTTTATCTGACCTTCTATGAGGACGAAACCTCGCCTGCTAGATAATTAGGTTATCCTAATTACAAATTCGGCCGCTGTTTCGAGGTTTAGTCTCGTTCAACGAAAATGGAAAATATCGGTCGCCCGGATCCTGAGGTCCACCCGCAAAAAATCTAAAATCTTTATCTGACCTTCTATGAGGACGAAACCTCGCCTGCTAGATAACTAGAGTACCCTAATTACAAATTCGGCCGCTGTTTCATGGTTTAGTCTCGTTCAACGAAAATGGAAAATTTCGGTGGCCCGTATCCTGAGCTCCACCGCAAAAAATCTGAAATCTTTATCTGACCTTCTATGAGGACGAAACCTCGCCTGCTAGATAACTAGAGTACCCTAATTACAAATTCGGCGGCTGTTTCGAGGTTTAGTATCGTTCAACGAAAATGGAAAATTTCGGTCGCCCGGATCCTGAGGTCCACCCGCAAAAAATCTAAAATCTTTATCTGACCTTCTATGAGGACGAAACCTCGCCTGCTAGATAACTAGAGTACCCTAATTACAAATTCGGCGGCTGTTTCGAGGTTTAGTATCGTTCAACGAAAATGGAAAATTTCGGTCGCCCGGATCCTGAGGTCCACCCGCAAAAAATCTAAAATCTTTATCTGACCTTCTATGAGGACGAAACCTCGCCTGCTAGATAATTAGGTTATCCTAATTACAAATTCGGCCGCTGTTTCGAGGTTTAGTCTCGTTCAACGAAAATGGAAAATATCGGTCGCCCGGATCCTGAGGTCCACCCGCAAAAAATCTAAAATCTTTATCTGACCTTCTATGAGGACGAAACCTCGCCTGCTAGATAACTAGAGTACCCTAATTACAAATTCGGCCGCTGTTTCATGGTTTAGTCTCGTTCAACGAAAATGGAAAATTTCGGTGGCCCGTATCCTGAGCTCCACCGCAAAAAATCTGAAATCTTTATCTGACCTTCTATGAGGACGAAACCTCGCCTGCTAGATAACTAGAGTACCCTAATTACAAATTCGGCGGCTGTTTCGAGGTTTAGTATCGTTCAACGAAAATGGAAAATTTCGGTCGCCCGGATCCTGAGGTCCACCCGCAAAAAATCTAAAATCTTTATCTGACCTTCTATGAGGACGAAACCTCGCCTGCTAGATAACTAGAGTACCCTAATTACAAATTCGGCGGCTGTTTCGAGGTTTAGTATCGTTCAACGAAAATGGAAAATTTCGGTCGCCCAGATCCTGAGGTCCACCCGCAAAAAATCTAAAATCTTTATCTGACCTTCTATGAGGACGAAACCTCGCCTGCTAGATAACTAGAGTACCCTAATTACAAATTCGGCGGCTGTTTCGAGGTTTAGTATCGTTCAACGAAAATGGAAAATTTCGGTCGCCCAGATCCTGAGGTCCACCCGCAAAAAATCTAAAATCTTTATCTGACCTTCTATGAGGACGAAACCTCGCCTGCTAGATAACTAGAGTACCCTAATTACAAATTCGGCGGCTGTTTCGAGGTTTAGTATCGTTCAACGAAAATGGAAAATTTCGGTCGCCCGGATCCTGAGGTCCACCCGCAAAAAATCTAAAATCTTTATCTGACCTTCTATGAGGACGAAACCTCGCCTGCTAGATAACTAGAGTACCCTAATTACAAATTCGGCGGCTGTTTCGAGGTTTAGTATCGTTCAACGAAAATGGAAAATTTCGGTCGCCCAGATCCTGAGGTCCACCCGCAAAAAATCTGAAATCTTTATCTGACCTTCTATGAGGACGAAACCTCGCCTGCTAGATAACTAGAGTACCCTAATTACAAATTCGGCGGCTGTTTCGAGGTTTAGTATCGTTCAACGAAAATGGAAAATTTCGGTCGCCCAGATCCTGAGGTCCACCCGCAAAAAATCTAAAATCTTTATCTGATCTTCTATGAGGACGAAACCTCGCCTGCTAGATAACTAGGGTACCCTAATTACAAATTCGGCGGCTGTTTCGAGGTTTAGTATCGTTCAACGAAAATGGAAAATTTCGGTCGCCCGGATCCTGAGGTCCACCCGCAAAAAATCTAAAATCTTTATCTGACCTTCTATGAGGACGAAACCTCGCCTGCTAGATAATTAGGTTATCCTAATTACAAATTCGGCCGCTGTTTCGAGGTTTAGTCTCGTTCAACGAAAATGGAAAATATCGGTCGCCCGGATCCTGAGGTCCACCCGCAAAAAATCTAAAATCTTTATCTGACCTTCTATGAGGACGAAACCTCGCCTGCTAGATAACTAGAGTACCCTAATTACAAATTCGGCCGCTGTTTCGTGGTTTAGTCTCGTTCAACGAAAATGGAAAATTTCGGTGGCCCGTATCCTGAGCTCCACCGCAAAAAATCTGAAATCTTTATCTGACCTTCTATGAGGACGAAACCTCGCCTGCTAGATAACTAGAGTACCCTAATTACAAATTCGGCGGCTGTTTCGAGGTTTAGTATCGTTCAACGAAAATGGAAAATTTCGGTGGCCCGTATCCTGAGGTCCACCCGCAAAAAATCTAAAATCTTTATCTGACCTTCTATGAGGACGAAACCTCGCCTGCTAGATAATTAGGGTATCCTCATTACAAATTCGGCCGCTGTTTCGAGGTTTAGTCTCGTTCAACGAAAATGGAAAATTTCGGTGGCCCGTATCCTGAGCTCCACCGCAAAAAATCTGAAATCTTTATCTGACCTTCTATGAGGACGAAACCTCGCCTGCTAGATAATTAGAGTACCCTAATTACAAATTCGGCCGCTGTTTCACGGTTTAGTCTTGTTCAACGAAAATGGAAAATATCGGTCGCCCGGATCCTGAGGTCCACCCGCAAAAAATCTAAAATCTTTATCTGACCTTCAATGAGGACAAAACCTCGCCTGCTAGATAAGTAGGTTATCCTAATTACAAATTCGGCCGCTGTTTCGAGGTTTAGTCTCGTTCAACGAAAATGGAGAATTTCGGTGGCCCGTATCCCGAGCTCCACCCGCAAAAAATCTAAAATCTTTATCTGACCTTCTATGAGGACGAAACCTCGCCTGCTAGATAACTAGAGTACCCTAATTACAAATTCGGCCGCTGTTTCATGGTTTAGTCTCGTTCAACGAAAATGGAAAATTTCGGTGGCCCGTATCCTGAGCTCCACCGCAAAAAATCTGAAATCTTTATCTGACCTTCTATGAGGACGAAACCTCGCCTGCTAGATAATTAGAGTACCCTAATTACAAATTCGGCCGCTGTTTCACGGTTTAGTCTTGTTCAACGAAAATGGAAAATATCGGTCGCCCGGATCCTGAGGTCCACCCGCAAAAAATCTAAAATCTTTATCTGACCTTCAATGAGGACAAAACCTCGCCTGCTAGATAAGTAGGTTATCCTAATTACAAATTCGGCCGCTGTTTCGAGGTTTAGTCTCGTTCAACGAAAATGGAGAATTTCGGTGGCCCGTATCCCGAGCTCCACCCGCAAAAAATCTAAAATCTTTACCTGACCTTCTATGAGGACGAAACCTCGCCTGCTAGATAATTAGGGTATCCTAATTACAAATTCGGCCGCTGTTTCGAGGTTTAGTCTCGTTCAACGAAAATGGAAAATTTCGGTGGCCCGTATCCTGAGGTCCACCCGCAAAAAATCTAAAATCTTTATCTGACCTTCTATGAGGACGAAACCTCGCCTGCTAGATAATTAGGGTATCCTAATTACAAACTCGGCTGCTGTTTCGAGGTTTAGTCTCGTTGAACGAAAATGGAAAATTTCGGTGGCCCGTATCCTGAGGTCCACCCGCAAAAAATCTAAAATCTTTATCTGACTTGCTATGAGGACGAAACCTCGCCTGCTAGATAATTAGGTTATCCTAATTACAAATTCGGCCGCTGTTTGCAGTTTTAGTCTCGTTCAACGAAAATGGAAAGTTTCGGGGGTCCGGATCCTGAGGTCCACCCACAAAAAATCTAAAACCTTTATCTGACCTTCTATGAGGACGACACTTCGCATGCTAGATAATTAGAGTATCCTAATTACAAATTCGGCCGCTCTTTCGAGTTTTAGTCTCGTTCAACAAAAATGGAAAATTTCGGTCGTCCGGATCCTGAGGTTCAACCGCAAAAAATCTAAAATCTTTATCTGACCTTCTCTGAGGACGAAACCTCGCCTGCTAGATAATTAGGGTATCCTAATTACAAATTCGGCCGCTGTTTCGAGGTTTAGTCTCGTTCAACGAAAATGGAAAATTTCGGTGGCCCGTATCCTGAGGTCCACCCGCAAAAAATCTAAAATCTTTATCTGACCTTCTATGAGGACGAAACCTCGCCTGCTAGATAATTAGGGTATCCTAATTACAAACTCGGCTGCTGTTTCGAGGTTTAGTTCGTTCAACGAAAATGGGAGATATCGGTCGCCCGGATCCTGAGGTCCACCCGCAAAAAATCTAAAATCTTTATCTGACCTTCTCTGAGGACGAAACCTCGCCTGCTAGATAATTAGCTTATTCTAATTACAAATTCGGCCGCTGTTTCGAGGTTTAGTCTCGTTCAACGAAAATGGAAAATTTCGGTGGCCCGTATCCTGAGGTCCACCCGCAAAAAATCTAAAATCTTTATCTGACCTTCTATGAGGACGAAACCTCGCCTGCTAGATAATTAGGGTATCCTTATTACAAATTCGGCCGCTGTTTCGAGGTTTAGTCTCGTTGAACGAAAATGGAAAATTTCGGTGGCCCGTATCCTGAGGTGCACCCGCAAAAAATCTAAAATCTTTATCTGGCCTTCTATGAGGACGAAACCTCACCTGCTAGATAATTAGGGTATCCTTATTACAAATTCGGCCGCTGTTTCGAGGTTTAGTCTCGTTGAACGAAAATGGAAAATTTCGGTGGCCCGTATCCTGAGGTCCACCCGCAAAAAATCTAAAATCTTTATCTGACTTGCTATGAGGACGAAACCTCGCCTGCTAGATAATTAGGTTATCCTAATTACAAATTCGGCCGCTGTTTGCAGTTTTAGTCTCGTTCAACGAAAATGGAAAGTTTCGGGGGTCCGGATCCTGAGGTCCACCCACAAAAAATCTAAAATCTTTATCTGACCTTCTATGAGGACGACACTTCGCATGCTAGATAATTAGAGTATCCTAATTACAAATTCGGCCGCTCTTTCGAGTTTTAGTCTCGTTCAACAAAAATGGAAAATTTCGGTCGTCCGGATCCTGAGGTTCAACCGCAAAAAATCTAAAGTCTTTATCTGACCTTCTATGAGGACGAAACCTCGCCTGCTAGATAATTAGGGTATCCTAATTACAAATTCGGCTGCTGTTTCGAGGTTTAGTTCGTTCAACGAAAATGGAAGATATCGGTCGCCCGGATCCTGAGGTCCACCCGCAAAAAATCTAAAATCTTTATCTGACCTTCTATGAGGACGAAACCTCGCCTGCTAGATAATTAGGGTATCCTTATTACAAATTCGGCCACTGTTTCGAGGTTTAGTCTCGTTCAACGAAAATGGAAAATATCGGTCGCCCGGATCCTGAGGTCCACCCGCAAAAAATCTAAAATCTTTATCTGACCTTCTATGAGGACGAAACCTCGCCTGCTAGATAATTAGAGTACCCTAATTACAAATTCGGCCGCTGTTTCGAGTTTTAGTCTCGTTCAACGAAAATGGAAAATTTCGGTGGCCCGTATCCTGAGGTCCACCCGCAAAAAATCTAAAATCTTTATCTGACCTTCTATGAGGACGAAACCTCGCCTGCTAGATAATCAGGGTACCCTAATTACAAATTCGGCCGCTGTTTCGAGGTTTAGTCTCGTTCAACGAAAATGGAGAATTTCGGTGGCCCGTATCCTGAGGTCCACCCGCAAAAAATCTAAAATCTTTATCTGACCTTCTATGAGGACGAAACCTCGCCTGCTAGATAATTAGGGTATCCTAATTACAAACTCGGCTGCTGTTTCGAGGTTTAGTTCGTTCAACGAAAATGGGAGATATCGGTCGCCCGGATCCTGAGGTCCACCCGCAAAAAATCTAAAATCTTTATCTGACCTTCTATGAGGACGAAACCTCGCCTGCTAGATAATTAGGGTATCCTTATTACAAATTCGGCCGCTGTTTCGAGGTTTAGTCTCGTTGAACGAAAATGGAAAATTCCGGTGGCCCGTATCCTGAGGTCCACCCGCAAAAAATCTAAAATCTTTATCTGACCTGCTATGAGGACGAAACCTCGCCTGCTAGATAATTAGGTTATCCTAATTACAAATTCGGCCGCTGTTTCGAGGTTTAGTCTCGTTCAACGAAAATGGAAAATTTCGGTCGCCCGGATCCTGAAGTCCACCCGCAAAAAATCTAAAATCTTTATCTGACCTTCTATGAGGACGAAACCTCGCCTGCTAGATAATTAGGTTATCCTAATTAAAAATTCGGCCGCTGTTTCGGGGTTTAGTCTCGTTCAATGAAAATGGAAAATTTCGGTGGCCCGTATCCTGAGGTCCACCCGCAAAAAGTCTAAAATCTTTATCTGACCTTCTATGAGGACGAAACCTCACCTGCTAGATAATTAGGGTATCCTTATTACAAATTCGGCCGCTGTTTCGAGGTTTAGTCTCGTTGAACGAAAATGGAAAATTTCGGTGGCCCGTATCCTGAGGTCCACCCGCAAAAAATCTAAAATCTTGATCTGACCTGCTATGAGGACGAAACCTCGCCTGCTAGATAATTAGGTTATCCTAATTACAAATTCGGCCGCTGTTTCCAGTTTTAGTCTCGTTCAACGAAAATGGAAAGTTTCGGGGGTCCGGATCCTGAGGTCCACCCACAAAAAATCTAAAATCTTTATCTGACCTTCTATGAGGACGACACTTCGCATGCTAGATAATTAGAGTATCCTAATTACAAATTCGGCCGCTCTTTCGAGTTTTAGTCTCGTTCAACGAAAATGGAAAATTTCGGGTGTCCGGATCCTGAGGTCCACCCGCAAAAAATCTAAAATCTTTATCTGACCTTCTATGAGGACGACACTTCGCATGCTAGATAATTAGAGTATCCTAATTACAAATTCGACCGCTCTTTCGAGTTTTAGTCTCGTTCAACAAAAATGGGAAATTTCGGTCGTCCGGATCCTGAGGTTCAACCGCAAAAAATCCAAAGTCTTTATCTGACCTTCTATGAGGACGAAACCTCGCCTGCTAGATAATTAGGGTATCCTAATTACAAATTCGGCTGCTGTTTCAAGGTTTAGTTCGTTCAACGAAAATGGAAGATATCGGTCGCCCGGATCCTGAGGTCCACCCGCAAAAAATCTAAAATCTTTATCTGACCTTCTATGAGGACGAAACCTCGCCTGCCAGATAATTAGAGTATCCTAATTACAAATTCGGCCGCTGTTTCGAGGTTTAGTCTCGTTCAACGAAAATGGAAAATATCGGTCGCCCGGATCCTGAGGTCCACCCGCAAAAAATCTAAAATCTTTATCTGACCTTCTATGAGGACGAAACCTCGCCTGCTAGATAATTAGGGTATCCTCATTACAAATTCGGCCGCTGTTTCATGGTTTAGTCTCGTTCAACGAAAATGGAAAATTTCGGTGGCCCGTATCCTGAGCTCCACCGCAAAAAATCTGAAATCTTTATCTGACCTTCTATGAGGACGAAACCTCGCCTGCTAGATAACTAGAGTACCCTAATTACAAATTCGGCGGCTGTTTCGAGGTTTAGTGTCGTTCAACGAAAATGGAAAATTTCGGTGGCCCGTATCCTGAGGTCCACCCGCAAAAAATCTAAAATCTTTATCTGACCTTCTATGAGGACGAAACCTCGCCTGCTAGATAATTAGGGTATCCTCATTACAAATTCGGTCGCTGTTTCGAGGTTTAGTCTCGTTCAACGAAAATGGAAGATATCGGCCGCCCGGATCCTGAGGTCCACCCGCAAAAAATCTAAAATCTTTATCTGACCTTCTATGAGGACGAAACCTCGCCTGCTAGATAATTAGGGTATCCTAATTACAAATTCGGCCGCTGTTTCGAGGTTTAGTCTCGTTCAACGAAAATGGAAAATATCGGTCGCCCAGATCCTGAGGTCCACCCGCAAAAAATCTAAAATCTTTATCTGACCTTCTATGAGGACGAAACCTCGCCTGCTAGATAATTAGAGTACCCTAATTACAAATTCGGCCGCTGTTTCACGGTTTAGTCTTGTTCAACGAAAATGGAAAATATCGGTCGCCCGGATCCTGAGGTCCACCCGCAAAAAATCTAAAATCTTTATCTGACCTTCGATGAGGACAAAACCTCGCCTGCTAGATAATTAGGTTATCCTAATTACAAATTCGGCCGCTGTTTCGAGGTTTAGTCTCGTTCAACGAAAATGGAGAATTTCGGTGGCCCGTATCCCGAGCTCCACCCGCAAAAAATCTAAAATCTTTACCTGACCTTCTATGAGGACGGTACCTCGCCTGCTAGATAATTAGGGTATCCTAATTACAAATTCGGCCGCTGTTTCGAGGTTTAGTCTCGTTCAACGAAAATGGAAAATTTCGGTGGCCCGTATCCTGAGGTCCACCCGCAAAAAATCTAAAATCTTTATCTGACCTTCTATGAGGACGAAACCTCGCCTGCTAGATAATTAGGGTATCCTAATTACAAACTCGGCTGCTGTTTAGTTCGTTCAACGAAAATGGGAGATATCGGTCGCCCGGATCCTGAGGTCCACCCGCAAAAAATCTAAAATCTTTATCTGACCTTCTCTGAGGACGAAACCTCGCCTGCTAGATAATTAGCTTATTCTAATTACAAATTCGGCCGCTGTTTCGAGGTTTAGTCTCGTTCAACGAAAATGGAAAATTTCGGTGGCCCGTATCCTGAGGTCCACCCGCAAAAAATCTAAAATCTTTATCTGACCTTCTATGAGGACGAAACCTCGCCTGCTAGATAATTAGGGTATCCTTATTACAAATTCGGCCGCTGTTTCGAGGTTTAGTCTCGTTGAACGAAAATGGAAAATTTCGGTGGCCCGTATCCTGAGGTCCACCCGCAAAAAATCTAAAATCTTTATCTGACCTTCTATGAGGACGAAACCTCACCTGCTAGATAATTAGGGTATCCTTATTACAAATTCGGCCGCTGTTTCGAGGTTTAGTCTCGTTGAACGAAAATGGAAAATTTCGGTGGCCCGTATCCCGAGCTCCACCCGCAAAAAATCTAAAATCTTTATCTGACCTTCTATGAGGACGAAACCTCACCTGCTAGATAATTAGGGTATCCTTATTACAAATTCGGCCGCTGTTTCGAGGTTTAGTCTCGTTGAACGAAAATGGAAAATTTCGGTGACCCGTATCCTGAGGTCCACCCGCAAAAAATCTAAAATCTTTATCTGACCTTCTATGAGGACGAAACCTCGCCTGCTAGATAATTAGGTTATCCTAATTAAAAATTCGGCCGCTGTTTCGGGGTTTAGTCTCGTTCAATGAAAATGGAAAATTTCGGTGGCCCGTATCCTGAGGTCCACCCGCAAAAAGTCTAAAATCTTTATCTGACCTTCTATGAGGACGAAACCTCGCCTGCTAGATAATTAGGTTATCCTAATTAAAAATTCGGCCGCTGTTTCGGGGTTTAGTCTCGTTCAATGAAAATGGAAAATTTCGGTGGCCCGTATCCTGAGGTCCACCCGCAAAAAATCTAAAATCTTTATCTGACCTTCTTTGAGGACGAAACCTCGCCTGCTAGATAATTAGGGTATCCTTATTACAAATTCGGCCGCTGTTTCGAGGTTTAGTCTCGTTGAACGAAAATGGAAAATTTCGGTGGCCCGTATCCTGAGGTCCACCCGCAAAAAATCTAAAATCTTTATCTGACCCTCTATGAGGACGAAACCTCACCTGCTAGATAATTAGGGTATCCTTATTACAAATTCGGCCGCTGTTTCGAGGTTTAGTCTCGTTGAACGAAAATGGAAAATTTCGGTGGCCCGTATCCCGAGCTCCACCCGCAAAAAATCTAAAATCTTTATCTGACCTTCTATGAGGACGAAACCTCACCTGCTAGATAATTAGGGTATCCTTATTACAAATTCGGCCGCTGTTTCGAGGTTTAGTCTCGTTGAACGAAAATGGAAAATTTCGGTGGCCCGTATCCTGAGGTCCACCCGCAAAAAATCTAAAATCTTTATCTGACCTTCTATGAGGACGAAACCTCACCTGCTAGATAATTAGGGTATCCTTATTACAAATTCGGCCGCTGTTTCGAGGTTTAGTCTCGTTGAACGAAAATGGAAAATTTCGGTGGCCCGTATCCCGAGCTCCACCCGCAAAAAATCTACAATCTTTATCTGACCTTCTATGAGGACGAAACCTCACCTGCTAGATAATTAGGGTGTCCTTATTACAAATTCGGCCGCTGTTTCGAGGTTTAGTCTCGTTGAACGAAAATGGAAAATTTCGGTGGCCCGTATCCTGAGGTCCACCCGCAAAAAATCTAAAATCTTTATCTGACCTTCTATGAGGACGAAACCTCGCCTGCTAGATAATTAGGTTATCCTAATTAAAAATTCGGCCGCTGTTTCGGGGTTTAGTCTCGTTCAATGAAAATGGAAAATTTCGGTGGCCCGTATCCTGAGGTCCACCCGCAAAAAGTCTAAAATCTTTATCTGACCTTCTATGAGGACGAAACCTCGCCTGCTAGATAATTAGGTTATCCTAATTAAAAATTCGGCCGCTGTTTCGGGGTTTAGTCTCGTTCAATGAAAATGGAAAATTTCGGTGGCCCGTATCCTGAGGTCCACCCGCAAAAAATCTAAAATCTTTATCTGACCTTCTATGAGGACGAAACCTCGCCTGCTAGATAATTAGGGTATCCTTATTACAAATTCGGCCGCTGTTTCGAGGTTTAGTCTCGTTGAACGAAAATGGAAAATTTCGGTGGCCCGTATCCTGAGGTCCACCCGCAAAAAATCTAAAATCTTTATCTGACCTTCTATGAGGACGAAACCTCACCTGCTAGATAATTAGGGTATCCTTATTACAAATTCGGCCGCTGTTTCGAGGTTTAGTCTCGTTGAACGAAAATGGAAAATTTCGGTGGCCCGTATCCCGAGCTCCACCCGCAAAAAGTCTAAAATCTTTATCTGACCTTCTATGAGGACGAAACCTCGCCTGCTAGATAATTAGGTTATCCTAATTAAAAATTCGGCCGCTGTTTCGGGGTTTAGTCTCGTTCAATGAAAATGGAAAATTTCGGTGGCCCGTATCCTGAGGTCCACCCGCAAAAAATCTAAAATCTTTATCTGACCTTCTATGAGGACGAAACCTCGCCTGCGAGATAATTAGGGTATCCTTATTACAAATTCGGCCGCTGTTTCGAGGTTTAGTCTCGTTGAACGAAAATGGAAAATCTCGGTGGCCCGTATCCTGAGGTCCACCCGCAAAAAATCTAAAATCTTTATCTGACCTTCTATGAAGACGAAACCTCACCTGCTAGATAATTAGGGTATCCTTATTACAAATTCGGCCGCTGTTTCGAGGTTTAGTCTCGTTGAACGAAAATGGAAAATTTCGGTGGCCCGTATCCCGAGCTCCACCCGCAAAAAATCTAAAATCTTTATCTGACCTTCTATGAGGACGAAACCTCACCTGCTAGATAATTAGGGTATCCTTATTACAAATTCGGCCGCTGTTTCGAGGTTTAGTCTCGTTGAACGAAAATGGAAAATTTCGGTGGCCCGTATCCTGAGGTCCACCCGCAAAAAATCTAAAATCTTTATCTGACCTTCTATGAGGACGAAACCTCGCCTGCTAGATAATTAGGTTATCCTAATTAAAAATTCGGCCGCTGTTTCGGGGTTTAGTCTCGTTCAATGAAAATGGAAAATTTCGGTGGCCCGTATCCTGAGGTCCACCCGCAAAAAATCTAAAATCTTTATCTGACCTTCTATGAGGACGAAACCTCGCCTGCTAGATAATTAGGTTATCCTAATTAAAAATTCGGCCGCTGTTTCGGGGTTTAGTCTCGTTCAATGAAAATGGAAAATTTCGGTGGCCCGGATCCTGAGGTCCACCCGCAAAAAATCTAAAATCTTTATCTGACCTTCTATGAGGACGAAACCTCGCCTGCTAGATAATTAGGGTATCCTAATTACAAATTCGGCCGCTGTTTCGAGGTTTAGTCTCGTTCAACGAAAATGGAAAATATCGGTCGCCCAGATCCTGAGGTCCACCCGCAAAAAATCTAAAATCTTTATCTGACCTTCTATGAGGACGAAACCTCGCCTGCTAGATAATTAGAGTACCCTAATTACAAATTCGGCCGCTGTTTCACGGTTTAGTCTTGTTCAACGAAAATGGAAAATATCGGTCGCCCGGATCCTGAGGTCCACCCGCAAAAAATCTAAAATCTTTATCTGACCTTCGATGAGGACAAAACCTCGCCTGCTAGATAATTAGGTTATCCTAATTACAAATTCGGCCGCTGTTTCGAGGTTTAGTCTCGTTCAACGAAAATGGAGAATTTCGGTGGCCCGTATCCCGAGCTCCACCCGCAAAAAATCTAAAATCTTTACCTGACCTTCTATGAGGACGAAACCTCGCCTGCTAGATAATTAGGGTATCCTAATTACAAATTCGGCCGCTGTTTCGAGGTTTAGTCTCGTTCAACGAAAATGGAAAATTTCGGTGGCCCGTATCCTGAGGTCCACCCGCAAAAAATCTAAAATCTTTATCTGACCTTCTATGAGGACGAAACCTCGCCTGCTAGATAATTAGGGTATCCTAATTACAAACTCGGCTGCTGTTTAGTTCGTTCAACGAAAATGGGAGATATCGGTCGCCCGGATCCTGAGGTCCACCCGCAAAAAATCTAAAATCTTTATCTGACCTTCTCTGAGGACGAAACCTCGCCTGCTAGATAATTAGCTTATTCTAATTACAAATTCGGCCGCTGTTTCGAGGTTTAGTCTCGTTCAACGAAAATGGAAAATTTCGGTGGCCCGTATCCTGAGGTCCACCCGCAAAAAATCTAAAATCTTTATCTGACCTTCTATGAGGACGAAGCCTCGCCTGCTAGATAATTAGGGTATCCTTATTACAAATTCGGCCGCTGTTTCGAGGTTTAGTCTCGTTGAACGAAAATGGAAAATTTCGGTGGCCCGTATCCTGAGGTCCACCCGCAAAAAATCTAAAATCTTTATCTGACCTTCTATGAGGACGAAACCTCACCTGCTAGATAATTAGGGTATCCTTATTACAAATTCGGCCGCTGTTTCGAGGTTTAGTCTCGTTGAACGAAAATGGAAAATTTCGGTGGCCCGTATCCCGAGCTCCACCCGCAAAAAATCTAAAATCTTTATCTGACCTTCTATGAGGACGAAACCTCACCTGCTAGATAATTAGGGTATCCTTATTACAAATTCGGCCGCTGTTTCGAGGTTTAGTCTCGTTGAACGAAAATGGAAAATTTCGGTCGCCCGGATCCTGAAGTCCACCCGCAAAAAATCTAAAATCTTTATCTGACCTTCTATGAGGACGAAACCTCGCCTGCTAGATAATTAGGTTATCCTAATTAAAAATTCGGCCGCTGTTTCGGGGTTTAGTCTCGTTCAATGAAAATGGAAAATTTCGGTGGCCCGTATCCTGAGGTCCACCCGCAAAAAGTCTAAAATCTTTATCTGACCTTCTATGAGGACGAAACCTCACCTGCTAGATAATTAGGGTATCCTTATTACAAATTCGGCCGCTGTTTCGAGGTTTAGTCTCGTTGAACGAAAATGGAAAATTTCGGTGGCCCGTATCCTGAGGTCCACCCGCAAAAAATCTAAAATCTTGATCTGACCTGCTATGAGGACGAAACCTCGCCTGCTAGATAATTAGGTTATCCTAATTACAAATTCGGCCGCTGTTTCCAGTTTTAGTCTCGTTCAACGAAAATGGAAAGTTTCGGGGGTCCGGATCCTGAGGTCCACCCACAAAAAATCTAAAATCTTTATCTGACCTTCTATGAGGACGACACTTCGCATGCTAGATAATTAGAGTATCCTAATTACAAATTCGGCCGCTCTTTCGAGTTTTAGTCTCGTTCAACGAAAATGGAAAATTTCGGGTGTCCGGATCCTGAGGTCCACCCGCAAAAAATCTAAAATCTTTATCTGACCTTCTATGAGGACGACACTTCGCATGCTAGATAATTAGAGTATCCTAATTACAAATTCGGCCGCTCTTTCGAGTTTTAGTCTCGTTCAACAAAAATGGGAAATTTCGGTCGTCCGGATCCTGAGGTTCAACCGCAAAAAATCTAAAGTCTTTATCTGACCTTCTATGAGGACGAAACCTCGCCTGCTAGATAATTAGGGTATCCTAATTACAAATTCGGCTGCTGTTTCGAGGTTTAGTTCGTTCAACGAAAATGGAAGATATCGGTCGCCTGGATCCTGAGGTCCACCCGCAAAAAATCTAAAATCTTTATCTGACCTTCTATGAGGACGAAACCTCGCCTGCCAGATAATTAGAGTATCCTAATTACAAATTCGGCCGCTGTTTCGAGGTTTAGTCTCGTTCAACGAAAATGGAAAATATCGGTCGCCCGGATCCTGAGGTCCACCCGCAAAAAATCTAAAATCTTTATCTGACCTTCTATGAGGACGAAACCTCGCCTGCTAGATAATTAGGGTATCCTCATTACAAATTCGGCCGCTGTTTCATGGTTTAGTCTCGTTCAACGAAAATGGAAAATTTCGGTGGCCCGTATCCTGAGCTCCACCGCAAAAAATCTGAAATCTTTATCTGACCTTCTATGAGGACGAAACCTCGCCTGCTAGATAACTAGAGTACCCTAATTACAAATTCGGCGGCTGTTTCGAGGTTTAGTGTCGTTCAACGAAAATGGAAAATTTCGGTGGCCCGTATCCTGAGGTCCACCCGCAAAAAATCTAAAATCTTTATCTGACCTTCTATGAGGACGAAACCTCGCCTGCTAGATAATTAGGGTATCCTCATTACAAATTCGGCCGCTGTTTCGAGGTTTAGTCTCGTTCAACGAAAATGGAAGATATCGGCCGCCCGGATCCTGAGGTCCACCCGCAAAAAATCTAAAATCTTTATCTGACCTTCTATGAGGACGAAACCTCGCCTGCTAGATAATTAGGGTATCCTAATTACAAATTCGGCCGCTGTTTCGAGGTTTAGTCTCGTTCAACGAAAATGGAAAATATCGGTCGCCCAGATCCTGAGGTCCACCCGCAAAAAATCTAAAATCTTTATCTGACCTTCTATGAGGACGAAACCTCGCCTGCTAGATAATTAGAGTACCCTAATTACAAATTCGGCCGCTGTTTCACGGTTTAGTCTTGTTCAATGAAAATGGAAAATATCGGTCGCCCGGATCCTGAGGTCCACCCGCAAAAAATCTAAAATCTTTATCTGACCTTCGATGAGGACAAAACCTCGCCTGCTAGATAGTTAGGTTATCCTAATTACAAATTCGGCCGCTGTTTCGAGGTTTTGTCTCGTTCAACGAAAATGGAGAATTTCGGTGGCCCGTATCCCGAGCTCCACCCGCAAAAAATCTAAAATCTTTACCTGACCTTCTATGAGGACGAAACCTCGCCTGCTAGATAATTAGGGTATCCTAATTACAAATTCGGCCGCTGTTTCGAGGTTTAGTCTCGTTCAACGAAAATGGAAAATTTCGGTGGCCCGTATCCTGAGGTCCACCCGCAAAAAATCTAAAATCTTTATCTGACCTTCTATGAGGACGAAACCTCGCCTGCTAGATAATTAGGGTATCCTAATTACAAACTCGGCTGCTGTTTAGTTCGTTCAACGAAAATGGGAGATATCGGTCGCCCGGATCCTGAGGTCCACCCGCAAAGAATCTAAAATCTTTATCTGACCTTCTCTGAGGACGAAACCTCGCCTGCTAGATAATTAGCTTATTCTAATTACAAATTCGGCCGCTGTTTCGAGGTTTAGTCTCGTTCAACGAAAATGGAAAATTTCGGTGGCCCGTATCCTGAGGTCCACCCGCAAAAAATCTAAAATCTTTATCTGACCTTCTATGAGGACGAAACCTCGCCTGCTAGATAATTAGGGTATCCTTATTACAAATTCGGCCGCTGTTTCGAGGTTTAGTCTCGTTGAACGAAAATGGAAAATTTCGGTGGCCCGTATCCTGAGGTCCACCCGCAAAAAATCTAAAATCTTTATCTGACCTTCTATGAGGACGAAACCTCACCTGCTAGATAATTAGGGTATCCTTATTACAAATTCGGCCGCTGTTTCGAGGTTTAGTCTCGTTGAACGAAAATGGAAAATTTCGGTGGCCCGTATCCTGAGGTCCACCCGCAAAAAAGCTAAAATCTTTATCTGACCTGCTATGAGGACGAAACCTCGCCTGCTAGATAATTAGGTTATCCTAATTACAAATTCGGCCGCTGTTTCCAGTTTTAGTCTCGTTCAACGAAAATGGAAAGTTTCGGGTGTCCGGATCCTGAGGTTCACCCACAAAAAATCTAAAATCTTTATCTGACCTTCTATGAGGACGACACTTCGCATGCTAGATAATTAGAGTATCCTAATTACAAATTCGGCCGCTCTCTCGAGTTTTAGTCTCGTTCAACAAAAATGGAAAATTTCGGTCGTCCGGATCCTGAGGTTCAACCGCAAAAAATCTAAAGTCTTTACCTGACCTTCTATGAGGACGAAACCTCGCCTGCTAGATAATTAGGGTATCCTAATTACAAATTCGGCCGCTGTTTCGAGGTTTAGTCTCGTTCAACGAAAATGGAAAATATCGGTCGCCCGGATCCTGAGGTCCACCCGCAAAAAATCTAAAATCTTTATCTGACCTTCTATGAGGACGAAACCTCGCCTGCTAGATAATTAGAGTACCCTAATTACAAATTCGGCCGCTGTTTCATGGTTTAGTCTCGTTCAACGAAAATGGAAAATTTCGGTGGCCCGTATCCTGAGGTCCACCCGCAAAAAATCTAAAATCTTTATCTGACCTTCTATGAGGACCAAACCTCGCATGCTAGATAATTAGGGTATCCTAATTACAAGTTCGGCCGCTGTTTCGAGTTTTAGTCTCGTTCAACGAAAATGGAAAATTTCGGTGGCCCGTATCCTGAGGTCCACCCGCAAAAAATCTAAAATCTTTATCTGACCTTCTATGAGGACGAAACGCCGCACGCTAGATAATTAGAGTATCCTAATTACAAATTCGGCCGTTGTTTGGGGTCTTAGTCTCGTCAACAAAAATGGAAAATTTTGGTCGCCAGGATCCTGAGGTCCACCCGCAAAAAATCTAAAATCTTTATCTGACCTTCTATAAGGACGAAACCTCGCATGCCAAAAATTATTTTCTTACATGAAAAGTTAAAAAAGTCTTCTAGTTTTAATACAGGCTATAAAAGAAGTACACGATGCGTATTCATATACAGGGTGATAGAGAACTTTAAAACTGGATTTTCTGTGTTTTTTAAATGTAATGCCCCATATTCTTTATACTTGAAAATTTCTGACATCTTTAACCATATAACTATGTAATTGCCTGCAACGTGACATCGTACGCGATTCGTGGGTAGTGCGGAGGAGGATATCGAATAAGTAGCTCCGGGCTGAAGTCTCTCAAGGGAAACGCGTAGGACGAAACTTGAAGCGAACAAGACAAGATATGGGATGAGTTATCGAATACAGACTAATTTATAGTATGTATATGTTCTCAGAACTGGTTTGAAGTTTCTGTGGTAATGAGAACAAATATCTGGCGTAATAAGGAAGTACCACCGCATAACAAACAACCAGCACAATAACTCAAGTTGGCGGAAATTACACGCGCATCCCCAACTTTGGATGGGTTCTTTGTAGGGATGGTAACGGTACTTCGATACTTCTGCACTAATATCGAGTTCTTTTGTCATCGATACTTTTTGAGGCATTCCAAGCTGGTATCGATAATTTTGTATCGGTATCGAAAATAATTATATAATTATTGAGGGGTGTAATCAGTTGCACAAAATGCTCTCTACGAACCAGACGCGCCTATTTGGATAAAAAATATCGAGTTGGTCCCGGTATCGATATTTTCATTTTCGCATCTCTACCCAAACTTGACAGCCGTAAAATTATCCAAAAACCCTCCCAAGGTCAAACTTTGTGGGCACCATTTTTACATAGGAAACCCTCAGAGATATTATGCTGGTTGTTTATTATGCTGTGGAAGTACGTCGACTGGTTGTTAAAAAACTATCATGTATATACAGAGTGGGCCAATAGTGCGTGGACGGAGGATTGTGGGCTAAAAAATATTTCAAAAACCTGTCACTTGATGATGGTAGGGACCCTTGAGGGCTATAGTATAAAAATATTTTCACTTAAATTTTGACGTTTATACAGGGTGATTCATATCAAACCTATATTTTTTTGGAAAAAATATATTATTACACATTTGGATTCCTTGGTCAATTCTAGTGTGACTTAATGTATCACACATGGAACTTTAAATGAACCGTTTAGGCGCAAATCACCATTTTTAGTATGAGTAGGTATCAGAAAAAATTGAATATCGCAGCGATTATAAAACTTAGAAGGCCATGACTTTGCAGTACGACCAGAGCTGTCACAAGTACTAGTAAATAGTATTTCAAATACCAATTACCAATTACCTGAGTCACATGCGTCAAAGTACAAATACCAAGTAATTTTATTTTTGAAAGTACTTCAAGTATCAAATACTTTAATTTGGTACTTGATTTTTCAAATAAAGTAATTCAAATACGATACTAATATTTCAAGTACTTAAAAAAGTAATTCAAATACCATAGTAATACTTGAATTACTTGATATAGTATTTCAAATACGGCGATGGATATTTCAAGTATTTCATAATTATTGTTGAGTAATAAAAAGTACCTTATGAATGGAAAAACGGTATACATTTCAATAAAAATAGAAACTGATTTTTGTTTGAATGACATTCATCCACAGAACTCGCGAAAAGTATAACAGAAATACCAAGCAATGACAACAATTCAAATTCATTCATCAAGGGAATCCAAATGTCAATCCGAATGTGTGGAAAAATATATAGGGTGTCATTAAAAATTCAGAGCCTAACCTCACTTCCGGCTAAACCAAAATAAGCATACATTTGTTTTCTCATGGCTATTGTGCATCTCCGTTAATCATATAACTCTGTATAACGATTCCATTGCCACCCGGTATATGAATTTTTTCATAAACCTTTTTGCATCTGCAATTCGTAACCACCACGACAAAGTACAGAGTTTTGAAGATTGTTATTATAATGGCAGTAAATCCACAGCTCACATTCACAGATTATTTTTACCTCAATCAATATCAACAACGCATTTTGTTGAACGCAACAAGACGAACTGATATTTTGTGATTGTGTCGATTGTGATGAGACTGTCCTGTAGAGTCAGAGTGTCGCGTAGACTATCCTATGTGTACGACAGAGACAGAGCGCAAGGCGACGCGATGCGTAATGTTGATTTGTCCATTCTTGTCTAGACTTGAGCATTTAATGCCTGAAATGTGTATTTCAAGTATTTTTATATTTTCATCGAGCTATACTAATATGTATTTCTTACTCACTTTAGTATTTCGAGTATAAATGTATAAATTTGAATTATATTTTTTGTGTGGAAGTACCAAATACAAATACTTCTTATAGCATTTGGGAAATAAAATTAATTTGAAGTACAGTATTTCAAATACCAGAAAGTAATTGAAATAAATTTTTCAAGTACTTTACTTCTTTAGTATTTCAAATAAAAATACCAGGTATTTGAAATATATTTTTTATGCTACAAGTACCAAATACAAATACTTCTTAGAGCGTATTTGGGGAATCAAGTACAAATATCACAAAAACAATGTATTTGAAGTACAGTACTTCAAATACCAGAAAGTAATTGAAATACATTTTTCGAGTACTTTACTTGAAGTAATGACAGCTCTGAGTACGACTAAGCATGAAATGCGTCATCTTAGGTCAGATGGCTAAATTTGAATTCTTTTTGAACATGAAGGAATCAGTAGATTAATTAAGGAAACTTCAATCACATGAATGATGATCAGATCCCGACTTCAAGGCGACTATCTGCATTCTCCATCTAGGTGCAAATAGGGGTCATCATACCATCGAGGCGATTTCGGGGGTGACGTCACATATGTTTAGAGGTGGTTTGGAGTTGGGGATACGCAACATAAGATGACGTATGTACTGTTGCTTTGGTATGTATAAGGTACAATAATAAGTAAACAAATTGTCACGGACATTTTAGCTAAAGGATGTAATTTTGGAAATATTTGACGTTTTTCCATGTTATTGCATTTTGTGATCATTTCAAGTATTTATTTACTCGAACTTCACTTGCTTTTTTAGAATCGTTATTATGAGTTCCAAATAGAGCAAATATCACCAAGAAAATGCCAGACCTGCAAAACTGATCGCAGCCGAGTAAACTCTGAAGCTAAGCATCATCGAATGCATCCAGTTCATGGACGAATAACCGCTTCGAAAGGTGTTCTTTAAAATACGATCCCATTCGTGACTATTGAAGCGTCTCATATACAGGGTGTCTCACGGCGATTCAGACAAGCAATATATCGGAAATGGGGAGTAGTAGAGAATTATAACTTTGGGGATGTCCATTGGAGCAAATGCTGTGTCTTTCTTGTTATTGTGTTACCCAATGAGGTATTTGATTTTGGTCACGTGACGTCCGATTCAAAATTATTAATGGTATACCCTGTAAATTAATGCTTCTTTATGTTTCTCCCGATGAAACAATTCCTAGCACACTTGGGGTATAAAGTGGTTAATTCAAGAGCTACAGGTACTTAAAGGATTCTAGGAACACGGAAAGGCGTTAATATACAGGGTGTCCCATTAAAAAATTGGAATCAGGCGTCACGTGACCAAAAACAAATACCTCATTAGATAACGCAATAGTAAGAGAATATGCAGCATTTGCTCTAACTTACATCCCCAAAATTATAATTCCCCACTACTGCCCAGTTCCGATATATTGCTTGTCCTAATCGTCATGGAACACGCTGTATCGGAGGAGATTATCTATGCTCCACATGAAAGGTGAACCCCGTTACAAAACTTTGCTAGAAAGATTACAACTATAAGCTACGTAATATGCATAAAACTATTCTAGATATAATATTACAAAGCTGCTTAATAGTTACTTCTTCAGCATCTTTAAAGAAAAATCTGGCCTTAAGGAAAAGATACACAAAATGATAGTAGAGAGTAATACATAGCAGCTTTTCTGTATTACTGTAGCTTTTTATTCAAAATATACCAATTATGTGCATAGCGTCATAAATCATACAATTTTTTTATGCGCTGATACACTGCTGTGCACTAATGATGGTTATTTATTATTCATTTATTTACCTCTATAACTAGCGAAATACAAATATCGCCACCTCGAAAGCTACGCTTTGTGCGAGGTATAGGCTATTAAGGAATGTACACTACAATTTAACTAACCTTATATTGCCGAGACTAGTCTGAAATTCAATGCATTCAATGGTGGTATCAAACTAAACCCTACCTTCGTGATGTATCTGCTAGAATTGTTAGACACGTACCTGCAACAGAAAAATAAAATATTACTATCAGTTCGGAAACCTGGGCAATATCATCAAAATGTCAGTATTTCAAGATTCCTTCATTCAATAGCGATCTCTAACAAGTGGAGTTCTGAGTAACAGTAAAAGTATTTGAAAGAATTACGGCATGCTTGAAGTTAAAAGTGAATGACTTAATAAGAGCCTAAAAAGTAGCAGTCACAGTAAAACAAAAATTTAGCTTCAAGGCCACGATTTAATACAACTAGGCAGTCATATTTACATGAGGCACTGACCCTATACAATATATATCTGGATATACCTAAATCCAAAACATTGGGTGGCTGCAAAGCAAAAAATCAGTCTGTTGAATGAATGAATGAATAAGGACCAGAGGCTATCCAGCACAGAATGTGACTGGTGCATATGCAAACACGATAGTTCGCGCTAGTTCCTAAGACCTGCCTTTTTAGCAAAGGCAAGTACATTCTTAGGTCCTATCCATTTTATCTCTATTGGTTCCAAGGTTCTTGAGCCCAGCACAGTCTGCCTGTGATCACCCAGGGTTTCACAGCGACACAAGATGTGTGCCGAGGATTCTTCCTCTTCACCACACCACGTGCACATTGGGTCGTTGACCACCCTCATCACGAACAGGTGACGCCTGAAGGTGTTGTTACCCGTTGATAGGCCTACTAGTAATCTCAAGTTACTCCTATCCAGAGAGAGACAAAATCGTCCTATTCTCTCTGCAGGCCCTGCTAATAGTTTCCGAGCTTGGCGGAGATGACAGAGATGTTGTTCCATCTCAGAGAGTGTTGATTCTGGATCCATTCTCCAGTTGTTTTCCTAATCAAGTTTGCAGATAGTCCTAAGGCTGGTTCCGGGCCCACAAAACTGTTGCCGGATCCCATCCTAGCCAGATGATCCGCCATGTCGTTACCCTTTACCCCAGCGTGCCCAGGTACCCACATCAGTGATACCTTGTGTTTAGCTGAGATGTCAAGAGCCTTCCTGCACTCCAGGATCAGTCCCGACGTTATTTTTCAAGCACTCAGTGCTTTGATGGCTGCCTGACCATCAGGGCAAATAGTAATCCGCCTCCTAGACCCGTCAGTTTCCTGAATACGATTTACACAAGCAAGTATCGCATAGACCCCAGCCTGGAATACTGTGGTGTGCCCCTAAGAGGGAGTGAAAGTCTTGTATGGGGTCCGTAGACTCCCGAGCCCGAACCCTCTCTAGCGAGTGAACCGTCTGTGTACCAGACCTGTCCTCCTCCTTCGATGAGCTGTATTTCCTTAGACTCCCACTCTTCCCTTGATGGAAACACCACCGTAAAATAGGACTATCCTCATGCAACTCTGCTAGAATCGTCGAATGTCCTTTGCCTGGATTCATAAAAGTCCAGCTACCCTGACGCCAGAGACGGAACCCAGTCTTTCTAGCTTCCCCTTGAATTACCAGATCCAAAGGAGGAAGATTCAGTGGTATTTCAATGGCACTCAAAGGTGTTGTGTGCACTGAACTGCAGTCTGTTGAATAAAGCTCCACAGTATTTCCACCTAGTATAGTTTCGCCCTGTAACCTTACATTAAACTGGAACGAATGACTCACAGTTCCATTCCGTTCGCCCAGAGGTACATAAGCTCGCTGAAATTCACCAATAAATAGAAATCCAATGCACTCCAACTAATACCGATACTTCTCGATTAAATCTGACACGAGAAAATCGATACCTCCGGGCGAAAATGATACTCTAAACTCGCGGATTATTTTTATTTATGTTTTCGTCGCATAGCGTTTTTCTCGGACTTCCACCAAAGGCGGATATTAAAACATTTGGGAAGGGTGCTCCTTATGGGAAGGACAATGTAAAAAACCTACTTAGAAGCTACTGTATATACGGATGGTTTGGTTCTTCTCACCGGTATAGTCAAAAGCAGAGTTTTTAGGCCGGCATCGTTTAGCGTTAAAGCTTGATGTTTCGCCACCACGAGTGGATGGCATCTTCAGAAGCTATTTCACTTCGGCGACTTCCAAAGTACTTAAGTACAGTACTTAAGTACAGCACTTTGGAAGTCGCCGAAGTGAAATAGCTTCTGAAGATGCCATCCACTCGTAGTGGCGAAACGTCAAGCTTTAACGCTAAACGACGCCGGCCTAAAAACCCAAGAACCACAAATTCATTGGGCGATGGCCGCGAAAGCCTTACACAGTAGAAGCTTAATTTGTTCATACTTTGTATGTGTATGAATCCATACTTTTCAAGAAAGGAGGCTTCATTTTAAAACTTGGACTTGTGCACTTTTGAAAGAACGATACGTATTTGTTGAGTTTTGCATGGATTGCATCTTTGACTTGGACAGTTTGGAATGAAAAGCTTTAAAATTTTGATTCTAGGTGGAAGACACAATAGAAATACTTTGTATAAACTATTTTGTATTATTTTATAATTTGCATTTAACAGTAAAAACTAAAAAATCTAAATATCAACTGCCAGCGTCTCTTCTATCAAGCAATCGCAAACGTAGTCCTTATCATTGTTTTGGTGAGAGAGGCGATGATCTGTAGCTATAGATTCACCAATATTTTTCGATGAGTTGTTTAAAATAATAATTGGAAATTGTTTCAAATATCTTTTTGCTGCGAACTGGTATATTTTGAACAAAAAATTCAAGAGACATTTTGTGTTTAGAATGAAACAGGCTATCGGAAATAAATATTTAAATGGTAAACAAATAATAAGACAAAAAGTTGCATTCGAAATAAATTTTAGGGGTTGCGTTTTCCACCCCTTACAACCATGGCATAAACCAAGTAAATTACTAGCTAAGTGTCTTTTTGGTAGTAGAAAATGTCAGGTTAATTACATCATTGTAACTTTTTTAATGCTTGTGGTAAAAATTGTTAAACAAATTTTATGTACCCCCTTTAAGGGACTGTATCTTAACAAGGATGCTCCAACGGAGTTTCTTTATATGAAAGATCCTATGTTTTTTTTAGATGAGGAATCACCCCCTTAAATGTTTTACACTTATTTAGTTACACCTTGTACTTTATTCCTACAGTGGTTTATTTCTAGTGGTGTGACCTTGGAACATTCATATTTTTTCCTTTACGTCTACAGTTTTTTGGGTTCAAGTTGACATCAGGAATTTTATACCTATAAAAGGTGTTAATAAATCTTTATCACACATCACATACAGAAGTCATTCACAAAAGGTACTATACGCGCGGCTCTATTTCCACAATACTTTATTTTATAAACTCTATGATTTCTTAGCTATAGCACCATTAACTTTGTTAGTTTAGCGAACTGGCTCTATTTATTAGCCATAAAAGCGTGAAGTCAGAGATATGCCCAAAGTGTATGTTGCATAAGTCATGTCTCTCCACTTTTCTTATAGCGCAGTTCATTCTGGTAACTAAACTTGTCCAAAGGTCGCTAATAACCATATGAACGCTAAACGATCCGGTCCACTCTAAAAATTGTTTTGTAAAATTGCCAACAAAATCGTAGGTTATTTAGTGCCACCGATTTTGTTAGTAATATTACAAATCAGATTTGTAATTTCATTTAACAATTTTCTAATATTGTAAATTCGCCAAAACGCATTTTTGTAATATCATAACATTTGTCTGTGATATAACATGATAATTTGTAAAATTATTATGCGATTTTACACAATTTTAAGGATATCGTATTGGTTTTTTACATATATATTTTGTAAAACTATTTTGTAAGATACGTAATTTCACATAATTTACTTGCAATATCACTAGATTATATTGTAAAACCATTATACGTTTCATTACAATTTTTTTAATAATATATTCTGTAATTTTACCTCATTTTATAAAATTACTTTGTAGTCTCACAAAAAAACCTACTATAATAGGTTTTAAGAAAAGGCTGTCATTATAAACATATTTTTATTTTATGTATGAACATAAGATAACACAACATTAAAATTCTATACAGACACAAAATATTAAATCAACTGTTTCAGTCTTATTGGCTGACAAAAAAGCATATTATATCAGCTTGTTGGCCAGGCAAACAGTTAGTTAATGTGCCAGTTTATTAATAAAAGAAATTACTGTTTTCCTACTGGGAATGTGACTTGACTTTCTCCCAAAGTCAAGACGCACTTTAATAAAATATGTTTGAGCCATTTCCCAAGTTACCGAAACATTTTTTGGATTGATCGGCTTAGAATTAAAATATATGACAAATAGTAATTTTGTTGCTTCTTCGAAGGAACTTGCATTGATGAGCTGGATTTTTTCATTGTAAATGGAAGTTTTCTTTTTTCCTTCTTCATCTGAAATTAAAAAAAATATTGTTCTTAAAGTAATGTATTATGACTCGAAAACTTTTTCATTAATTAACCATATCATATCGAAAAAAAAGTAAAAATGAATGCATCCCTAAATAGATTTGGTATACAGGATGGCCATATTTCCAAGATGGCGGCTTACCTTGTTTAAATGCACTTTGTATTCATTTTATCCAATGAATCTTCCAACTTCAAACACAGATAGCACTACTATACGTTATATACCGGCACTTCCAAAACAAAATCCATAAAATAACGACCCGTCCGCTGTTTCTCTATTCACACAAGTCGATTCTTCTCGCCCGCCAGTGCTACCTTTCATCGGCAACGCGTAATGGTTACTGAGGGCAAGTGGCCATGTAAAGCGTTTAAGTCAAATTACCATTGATACCAACCGAAGAAATCAATTATTTTACTAACATTATTGAAGTATTTTCCTAAAATAATTATAAATTTACAAAAGAAGATTGTAAAAAAACAAACATTTTGTATAATGGCAATTATCTTTTAATTTTGTCTTACAAAAATGCAACACAGTTTTGTAGTTTTCCAAATATTTTGTGAAAAAATGAATTATTTGTATTTTTTCTGTAAAATGTTCAACCATTTTTACAAAATTTAGTAAATCTACAAAACTACTGTATTTTTGTTAAACTTTGCTGTGGTTTACAAAACTATTGTATTTTTGTTGAACTTTGCTGTGGTTTTACAACATGATATAGTAAAATCGCTCCAATAGTGCTTGTAATTGTTTTGTAAAAATACCCACGTTTTTTTTCAGTGTGTTTCCAGAACAACACGAACTACTCAATTTTGTATGAAAGCTATCACCGCCCTTTTCCGTATCCGTCACTGAGTTCCGCGAATGCTGCCTCGATTTATTCGACTATTTCCACTCGTAAATATTTTATGTGGTTGCCCGCTGGCTATGGCATCCACACATTTCCTTCGATTGTTTATGAATTTCGGCTTTATAGCCGTTTACACAGTACGGCGTGTTTGGTTTTTGGCCAGCAGGGTGTGCAGCTTAATTGTATGATAACAAGCCTCGTAAGTACAGAGCTTTGCGAATCTTGTAACATAATATGTTATGTTATGTGTGTAGTAGTAGTATTAGTCGTGATAGTGAGGGAACATACAGGGTGAGTTTGTAGTACCGGCTCGGTCGATAGCTCTATTAACGTAGAAGAAAAAAAGTTGTATATAAAAGTTGTAGCCACGGATATGCTCCTTGCTCAGAAAATATATAGATTTATACAGGGTGATCCATAGCTACGTGGTGATGCAAACATGCATTTTTTTAAATGAGACACCCTATATATTATTCCATATTCAAATCCTACTAATGATTTTCGTTCTTCCAGTATAGGATATTGTTACATTATACAGGATATTTCAAAAGTTATGACCATTTTTATATCCAAAGCACTGTCAAATGAACATACTGTATATCAAAAAGTGATGGATCAAAAATCACTTTTTTACACGGACAAATAAAAAATCTCCTCTAGTTATAAAATGGGCTATAAAAAAATTCCGCGACGCATATTCGTATACAGGGTGATGTAGAATGCAAAATCCGGATCTTCTCTCTTTTTTTAAATGTAACTTCCAATATTTTATTATACCAAAGAATTGCTTTTAATATACTCTTTCATCTTTATATAGCACTTGTTATGGCTGCATTCATTAGTTTCTGAGATATTTCGATTTTTTTAGGAATTTTAAATATATCTTCTATTTGTTTACTAAAATTTGTTGTATTCATAGCAGCCTCCCGAAAGGCGAAAGAAAGACCCTGTGGCATAATATGCTTTTTTAGGTCCATCCGAACATTGCGTTGCCTATTATAGAAAGCAAGGGACTTAGGATTTTCTGATATAGCAGTCCATACATACGAGTATTGCTTTAGATCGTTCTGTATTGTGAAACCTGAAATTGTTAAATTAATTTTGATTAAATTGTGACACAGTAAGTACTATTAAAGTGGCGAGGATGGAAAACGCTTATAGCATTTAGAAATCGTGTCAGTGGTAGCGAAGGAATTATTAAAAGAAAATAATGAAGATATAAAAACAGGTTGAACTTCATTTCTATGATTTAGGGGTCTATAATCGTTTTCCAAATATTTTTACAGGGGGTAAAATTTGGGTAGTTTGTGGCTGGAGTAGTAAAACCGAAAAATGTGTTGTAGTCGTAGTGGGCTCTGCATTGCTCTGCATATTGATGTAGATAATACTGTAATGTATGTAGCTCATCAGTAACTGATTGCAATGAAATTTCTAAACCGCAAAATGAGCCATGATACGATCCTGCCTGGCTACTGGGTTCCAGGACCTGATACAGCCATTAATAATGCAAGAGCTAAACTGTTTCTTACTGACTGAAAATCGAGGATGACTTGACTTTCTCAATTAAAATGGAAGCTGGAAAAAAATGTAGCTAGCATAGCTAGGCCATAGGACACTAGCGCGCCGCGGTCAGATTGGTCCTAATCCCACCGGTCAGAGGCGCGCAAAATATTTCGATCACCAGATGGGCCATAGGACACTAGCGCACGGCGGTCAAATTTGTCTTAATCCCACCGGTCAGAAGCCCCCAAAATATTTTGGATAATAGGCAGGTATGTGGACACCTGCGCGCGGGGCGGCGAGGTAAACTTACGTCTTATAATTCTAACCGATTTTAATTCATTCGTCATTTTTTGCGGTCTTGCTAATAGTTACTGAAGAATTTGTAGAGCTCCAGTCAGAGGTATCGTTACTTTTGACTTGACAGGAATGAATTACTTTTTTATATTATTAAATGCGAAATTTTGTTCTGAACATAATAAGTTAATCTGATCACTATAATAGATGCAAATAAAGAAGTTGGTATTGTCAGCAGACCGAAATGTCTTTATAATAGCCCAAAAAATTTTAATTAATCAGAACGTGTTCTAATTTGTCACAAATTTGATCGATTTCTTGACGATGTAAAAAAAGTCCGAGAAATTTACCTTCACAGCTTGTTTTGTGGGAGCATCATGGTCGTGCTCATTATTTCTTTTAAGACCAATCTCTTCCGATTGATCCATCAGCAAAGATGCTATGCATCCTCTTCTAGAGCTTCTGTAGGTTACACCACGGGTGGTTTCTTTATCTCTTCGGAACGTATACTCTTCAAGGACTATTAATTTCTTCCCTTTCACACTTAACATAATCTCCATGATGAAAAAGTAGAACACAAACAGTACTCACAAACAGCAAATAAAGATTGCAAACTACTGAAATATTTTCATTAAGGGTAGTTTTATATACCTACAGAAGCCGAATAGTCATTTAAATAATCTAAGAAGTAACTGTAAGCTACCGCAAGTCGTAAAAAGGCAGATGAAAGTTCACAAGAATAAAAGGGCTGTGGTCATTAGGAATATCCAAGCTTAATTTTCTTTCGGCGCGCAAGTGACCGGTGCCGATGAAGGCACCCTTTTCGTAAACAGGTAAAAGTTGAACCGCGCGCGCTCGTGACCGATTACCTATAGCTATACCTCATGGCATTACTCAACCTTTATTAAGGTGGCCAGAGTAAAAAGTCTGTTGACTGCTGTAATGTAAATGTCCATTCCTGTTAACTTTTTTAAACTCTGAAAGTTTATTGCAATTTTATTGTAATATCGGATCTAACTCATAACCAGCACGTCAATCAAAAGCCTTACTTGTTATCAAAATATAGCGCGTAAAATATTTCTGTATTAAAACTCTAGCGAAAAACATGTGAATATTCAAATGAAAGCTCATATATCTGCCGCACTTTGATGTGTGCATGGACATAGCCATGTATCACAACAAACATGTATATCGCTATGTTTTAAATTGGAAACATGAATTTCATTTTGAACGTTGGGATTGGGTTAATGGTTTAACTCATTAATAACTGAGCCCTAGTTGCAGCCAATCTGTTTTTTTAACTACAAGGTTTATTGTACAGCAGTTAAAATGTGTAGGGTAACATTTTACATCATATATAATACCACATATTTTCGGCTTGCTAGTGGACTAGTGAAAAGGGAAGTGTAATATTCAGATACATCATGTCGAGCAATGGTTTACTAAGCATATGTGTTAGAAAAATGAGTTACGGTAATCATTAGAAGGATAACCTAGATTTAGTGACAGATTGGTCGAAATACTAGAGGCCTTTACGGAAACACTGATCTGGATCCGGATAGATCAGTTATACGTCAAACAGCTGTTGAGGGCCATTTTACAGTTCTAAAAACACACAAAATGGGCGGAGGATGATGAAAATAGTTCTGGGATGGTGATAGTACCGTAATTTGGAACAGCCCTCAACAGCTGTTTGACGTATAACTGATCTATCCGGATCCAGATCAGTGTTTCCGTAAAGGCCTTAGGTCATCAGTTTTTTGTTTATCAGAGATCGTTATTTTTTACAGCACCATGACAAGCTTTATTTTTCGCTTGAAAATATAAACGTGATTGAAATACAGTCAATGCTATAGATAACATAGATACATGTAGACATATTTTAAACTTTCACACTATGCAGTTAATGAAGGTACACAAAATTTAACAGAAATGATTAATTTATAATTAGAGACATTGATTGAGAGCTGAGGTATCCGCTTTTTACGAATTAACATTCCAAGTTGGTGATTCTGATCTTGTAAAACACATATCAGAGCCAGAGTGATATATTAGTGCCTCATGGTCTCCATGTGCTTTATCTAACGAAGAACCCTAAGATGAGATAGAACTACATCTCTTCCGGATCCAAGAACAAAATAAGAGAATTTAGAAAGACGTAGCACACTCTTTGGTTTGGTAAGCTTTGACAATATTTTTCTTTCAAGCATTGTAATCCTAATACCCTTGCAATTCTTGTTCTCATTTTAGTCGTACAGAAATGCAGATGAAACACTGTATTTTTTCAGAAATTGCGGAATTAGATTCAGTATTTACGTTCATGTAAATTGCATAAATTTCTTCAGGCGATCACACTTAGGCCCGATTGTACAACGCGAGCTTAAGCTTCGGCTTAAGGTAAGCCGACGTTAAACCGCGTCAGTTGCAAAACGTCCGTTGTACAATGCTGGCTTAGCCCCCCACTCCAAGCTTAACACTAGCTTACGTAGGCCGAAGCTTAACGCGAGCTTAGCTGAGGTTTAAACCTAACCTCATACAAGTGACATGATATGTCAGGAACCTTCAAATTGCTTGTCACTTTATTAGGTCATATTCTTTGAAAGATTTGTGTCTAATTTAACAAAGAGAGCAAATGCAAGAACAGAGACAGAAACGGTCGTTGCCGAAATTTGATACAAACTGTCGTAAGTGCCTAACCAAAAAAGGTAATTTTTCAGATGATTATGTCAGTACGTGTTGCTCCATTGATGCCAACTGTAGTGATTTTCATTATCAACCGGGTTTAACTAAGCCGACGATTGTACAACGGGTGTCGACTTTAAGCCTGAGTTTAGGCTAAGTTTAAGCTTAACAAAGCTCGTGTTAAACCCGCATTTGTACAACCGGCCCTTAGTGCTTTGGTTTCTCATTTAGATCTTCTACAAATAGTATCTGAGGAGTTTTCGTGAATACCAGTATGTTATAACGTCAGTGGAAATAATCAAAATGCCAATTTACAAGCCCAATTCTTGGATGTAGCTCAGTCAGTTTAGAGAAAGTTTCGAAGCTCCAATGGTACCATTGGTTATTTCACGAAGTATCGTAGTAACAAAGTGATTCAGTTAAAGATCACAGACACACGCACGTAGGTAAGAAAGGTGGACTTTCAATACACCATGCTCTTCTAGCATTCCCTATCAAGTTTCGCTGCTGAAGTGTAAAACCTGACTCGAACTGTAAAAAAAATTAGTACCAACAGCAAAAAGTTGTAAATTACTTTTTGAGACCCACGATATTTAGAATTCTTCAAACTACAGTTTTGTCTATGGTAGGTGGGGTGCAGAGATATACTTATATACCTACGTTTAGATAAGAAAATCTTGGGGAAAATGATTTTTGATTCATTACCTTTTGATATACAGTACGTTCGTTTGACAGCGATTTGGGTATAAAAATGGTCATAACTTATGAAATACTCTGTATAATGTAATAATACCCTATATTAGAAGAACGGAAATCATTAGTAGAATTTGAATAAGGAATAATATATAGGGTGTCTAATTTAAAAAAATGCATGTTTGCATCACCACGTAGTTATGAATCACCCTGTATAATTCCAAATACTTCCTGAGCAAGAAGTATATCCGTGGCTACAACTTTTACATACAACTTTTTTCGCTGTCTTCCACAGTACTGGAGTTATCGACCGAGCCGGTAATAAAAACTCACCCTGTATTTGTGGCAAATATTGGACTAGCGATTGGGAGGTTAGTAAATCCATTCACTCGTACACTGTCTATGGATATTTTACGAAGCCCAGTATTGTCTAGCTTAAAACTTTTACTAATAATTCAGCGGAAGTAAGCCTTCAATTATACAGGAAAGGTAAATAATAACCGATTGGACAGAATGCGTCGAGCAAAGTAATAACGCAATAACCCTTTAACTTGACAGTCCATAAAATACAAAAATACCATAATTCATCCTTTTAATGCCATTAGACGCTGACTGGATAAATCTTCCTTAGTTTCACCGTCCATTTGTCATCCGGATTGACTTGCCGTCGCCTTATATTGGACCAGCCAACATGGATTAATGTAGTAATGTCTTTTCTCAATTTTCCTGCTTTGCAAGCTTTGAAGGGGAAATTATAATTCAGGAGACCCCGTCTGGATATAACCGGAATAACATTCTACTGTTGCGAAAACGTCTCAACAGAATTATTTGAATTCCATTTTGTAATCTGGATTATACAATTTACAATTTTTGCTTCGTGAGCGGGGCAACTATTATGATTTTTCGAACATATGTTTGCTTTCATACTTCTTGATTCAAAGCAGTGAGTCGATGTACATTATCTTTGCAAATGATCAGATAAATGTTTCATAAAGTGAGAGCAGAAAAAGAATTCTGCCGGTGCGCCATCTGGTACCTTACCGAGTTACAAGGGTGGTCCGGAAATCGATAGTTTTCGATTTCACCCTGTATCTCAAAAACCAGGTGGGCCATGATAATTTTGTTAACGGCATCTTTACTTTCACAAAAAAGTAGCTCAGTGTAGCAAAAACCGCAACTCTCTATCTTTCAAAATAACCGAGATACCCCGTAAAAGTGCCCAAAATGGGACACCCTGTACATGATGATAGCCAACCTTATTAGAGGAGACCGCACATAAAAAGAAGAAGAACGACATGACCGATAAAAATCTCAGCCACCCGATGAAAGCGCGTTACACAAAACTTGTAACTCAAAAAAGCTACAAGTAACTATAAACTTTCGTAAGTAAAGCAGGTAATCCTTACAGAGAAAGGAACATTGTAATCTGCAATGATGTGTGACCGTCAGATAACCTTCCGAGTGGAATATTTTTTGTCACTACGAGCACTGACCCAGGAACTAAGTAAGTAATACCGCAAATTCCACACCCGAGAAAGGGATTTGGATGTCTAGATCAAGAGAGAAAACGTATATTATCCGATTAAGGTTATCTAGGCAGGCAGGATGCTCTTATCGCGATTGCTTTGTTTTTTTTCCGGTAGCTATAACGGACTATAGGGACAGAGGTCGCCTGATTTATTACTGGGTATTGTGCCACGCAGCGCAGGTTATCCCTCATTTCAGCTAACTCATGGGTTAAGGTGCGCCCCTATCGTGTTCCATCCAGAACGGAGACACTCTGAAACTAATGCGTTTCAAAGATTGAAGAATTGTTTTATTTGGACTGTGCCTTTAATATTTCATGGCCTACCTGACTGATCTGATTGATAATTATGCACGACGTCTATAAAATTGTTTCCTCGGCACACTTGACCTATATTATCTCGTTAATTCAGTATTTTGACTTGATCAAGTACTATATGGCTTTATATTCTAGTTGTTTGTTAAGCATAAGTACGATTTGATAGTATTTTCTCAAAATAAATAAATTTTAGGAGGTATATTCAAAAATAAAACATTTAAAATTTGTAGAAAAATCGAAATATCTCAGAAACTAATGAATGCAGCCATAACAAGTGCTATACAAAGATGAAAGAGTATATTAAAGGCAATTCTTTGGTATAATAAAATATTGGTTTTTTTTTATTTATAATTAGCCGCATAAACCTGATGGTCATGAGCGCCGGAGTAGATGTTTATATTTTATACAGTAGATCAATGTATTTGAGAAACTTAAAAATACTAACAATATCGCAGTTAGCACCTAATACTATACTAAGTGGTCCATTGAGGTTGTTTCTTAATCTATATATTTCCAACATTATCCACGAGCACATGGTTCACAAATAACTTCATATCACATATGTCGCACAGTGGTTCGTTAGATCTTGCGATGAGGTAGCCGTGCGTTGCTTTGGTGTGTCCCAAACGTAGACGGGTGACAAGGGTTTGGTTTCTTCTGTTTGTGGTAACTGTGATCCAAGGGCCAAATTTTGATCGCGAAGTTTGGACGGGCTGCTTTGCAACTTGTCGTTCCATTGATCGATTACCCGGTTGATTAGGTAGATTTTCATATCAGACTCTGGCAGTGTGCAAACCGGACATCCGTATTTGCTGCTTGTTTAGCTGTCTGGTCAGCGGTCTCATTGCCAGTTACGCCCGCATGAGAGGGAACCCATAACCATAACCCATCGATATCACTTGAATTGGGGTTGTATGCTACTTCGTGTATTTGTTTAACAATGGAGTTTCGTACATAGATTTTCCCAATGAGCTGTAGGGAACTTAGAGGGTCTGTGAGGATGATGACTTTGCGAATGTTGTTCGATTGTATGTATTTTAGGGCCTCTAGTATAGCATGCAGTTCTCCACTTAGAATAGTAGAGTAATCTGGTAATTTTATGCTTTTCTTGTAAGCAGATGCGAATATTGCGGCTCCAGGTTTTTGGTCTATCTTTGAAGAATATTGGGGGTTACATTTAAAAAAAAAGAGAGAAAATCCAGATTTTGCGTTCCGCATCACCCTGTATACGAATATGCGTCGCGAGCTTTTTTTATAGTTGACTTTAAGACCAAAGGATATTTTTTATCCGTCCGGTAATAAAATGATTTTTGATTTACCACTTTTTGATATACGGTACGTTCATTTGACAGCGATTTGAATATAAAAATGGTCATAACTTTTGAAATACCCTGTATAGTGTAACAATACCCTATATGGGTACCACGTAGTTATGGATCACCCTGTATAATTCTAAATATTTTCTGAGCAAGGAGCATATCCGTGGCTACAACTTTTATATACAACTTTTTTCGCTATCTTCTAGAGTAGCGCAGTTATCGACCGAGCCGATACTGAAAACACACCCTGTATGTTTCCAAGAAATTGGTCATGAAAATAAGTGCAGCAAGTTAATAAGTTAAGTATCGGTTTCTTTTCATCCCTAATCAAACTTGAAATGGGTAGGCCGAAATATTTTTCCATTGCCAACTTCTTGTAAATCTGTCAGTCAGTAAGTACCCGTTAATACCTTAATCAATGGTATATGTTTATTCGGAACAATATAAGTGAGTATCATGAGGTAGGTCTTAGTTTCACATTATGCTTCATCCTCAACCCATAAATTGTTTCATTATGCCATTTACGCGTTGACTAATTCCAATATTTGCCATTCTATTTTAGATTGCTCTATTTTATATTACGGTCCGATTTTGGGTGTATACTTGCGGATAATAAACATATATCAATCTCTATCTATTCAAACTCAATGAAGTACAAGCAAGATAGCCGGGTACAACAAAGACTCGATGCCAATGCCAGATAAAAATTTTTAAATAGATTCCGTGTGTTTTACGATTGAAGAAATTTGTGTAGCCATAAAAGCTAACCAATATGACATAAATCAATTGAGCTGACCAGGCTACTGGTGACAATGCGGCAATAAAACATAGCGAATAGCGAAGAGCATTATTGTGAAGCCAAGAATGGATCGCAGTATTTTTAATTGGGATGTACAGGAGAATAGTGGAGAGCATCGCCACCTATCTAGCTGAAGCTTCGAAAACACAAGCAAAGAAGAAAAAAATTCTATCGATGGAAATGAGATACCAGAGGAGCTGCTCTAGACAGAAAATCAAAGAACAGGGTAAGAAATAGAGACATAAGACACAGACTCAACATCGCCACCAGTGTCATTAGCACAGTAGATGCGAAAAAGTTAAGGTGGTGTCATCATCATCATAGTCACAATGTCTTAACAGACATGTTGTGAACTCGTAAAATGCATTAAGTCGGAGCTAGAGTATTTCTGACACAAATATTATCAATAGTTTTGAGAACTGTAGCTTGCCATCGTTCGCGATTTACTGTCAGTTCAGAGGCGCTCTTGATACTCATATCTAGCAACTGTTTCGTCGTATCCACCAAGCGTGTAGGGGAACGGCCACGGCGCCGCCCACTCGAGGCGTGACCCTGAACTACAAGTTTCTCCATATTATCGCTTCTGTGAATATGTTCGAAGAATGTAAGCATTCTCATCGATACAATGGAGGATAGTCTCTTTGGTTTACCGAGCTCATCCAGTATGGAAACATTAGTTCGATGGGCGGTATAAGGAACTCCCAGCATTCTCCTCCACGTCCACATTTCAAAAGCATCTATGCGAGCTCGATCTGCCTTTTTAACAGTCCAAGTTTCCGAGGCATACAAAAATATGGAGAGATAAGGTGGTGTAGACATGTTTCAAAGGAAAACGGGAGGAAGGCCCAGGAAAAGCTGGAAACAGGATACTGAGAAAGCCATGAGGTAGAGATACTAGCGACTGAAGAGACCGTAGACTGTGAAAGATAGGACGCAAAAAACAACCTCATAGTTGTATCAAGGTCATAAGATAATAATGATTTTTAACTTCATTTGGGAAGAGACTTGCATATAAATATACAGCATCAGATATCAGGTAACAGGTGGCCATGAGGAGCTGTAGAGGTAAAATTGAAATTGGCTAATATATAATATAATAGATCTTTATTCGTAATGAAAAAAATACAATTAAGTACAACAAAATCACATACTAAATTCATAACCAAAAATTAAAAAAATGACGAAAGGCGGAGTGTCAACCAACAAGGTTGTTTTTCAAGTCAACCCAAAAACTAAATAAAATACTAAATAAAATAAAACAAAGAACAAATTAAAACTACACGCACACATACACCCTGTATACAGTGTACATTGGTATATTATAGATTGCGTTATAATTATATGGAGATTTGTATACACACGTGTATTGCTGATAGCGCAAGTTCGCTGAACTGCTTTCACGTTTTTTACAAACACCTGCTGTACACTGTGCTATTTATAATACTACGTACAGGTGGTAATCACCTAGATGGTTAAATCATTTCCCTAACACATAGCAAAGTCCGTCCTATAAACATTCATTTGATTTTATTAAAATTTTTAACCTTTTCTTAAAACTGAATAATGAAAAATGTCTAAAATCGTTAGGTAAGCTGTTGTGCAATTTCACTACATGGTAATTAAAGCTGCGTTTAAACAAGGCGGTCGAGTGTTTTGGTATGACGAATAGCAGCCTATTTCTTGTATCTCTGTTGCTATTAGTGCTGAATGTTACAAATTTGTCAAATAAATACGTTGGCGCTTTGTGTATGATTTTATGGGTCAAAACTAGCTGATGGTACTTCCTAATTTTGTCTAGCCGAAGCCAACCAGCATCGCGGTATGAATCGCTTACATGATCAAACTTCCGTATGCCATACGCAAATCTGATGCAAGAATTTTGTATTTTTTAAAGTCTTAGAACATCGGCTTGTAAAAGTGCTGGAAAATATACACTGTCACAATAGGCAATCTTTGATAGTATAAGCGAGTCACAGATATGCAATTTTAATCTTGTACTAATTATGTGCCTGCTTAAGTCAGATTAAATCCACAGGCCTAAGTTTTTTACACAATCTGTAATTGGGAATATCTGGCTATTAATCTTAATAGACAGACCTGTAGTAATCTGTACTCTTTTTGATTTAGGACCAAATAAAATGCCGTGTGATTTTTGTGAGTTTAAGTTTAAATTGTGAGCACTAGATATAGCGCTTCCAAATCATCATTAATTCTATCAAAGGCTTCTGCACTTTTATCAGTACTGAAGCTTAAGTACACTTGGGTGTCGTCTGCGTAATACTGTATGAAAGAGTGACTTATAAATTCATGAAAGTCAGCTATATACAATTGAAAAAGTAATGGGCCTAGCACTGAGCCTTGAGGTACACCATTCGTTTTTGTAAGTGCTTCTGACAGTTTACTTCCAACCAATACTCTTTGTACACGATCTGCAAGGTAGTTCCTGATAAGCGTTAGTGAGCTATCGGAGAATCCAAAATATTTCAATTTCTTGCATAATAATGTGATCTAAAGTATCGAAAAATTTGCAGTGAAAATCGGTGCGCCTTCACATCTTACTATGTAGATCTATCTGTTACTTCCCGTGCATTTGCAAGCTACGTAGGAAAATCTGAGAGTTTCCCAGCCTCTAATCATGAAGTGCTGTGACGAATGGCTCTATAAATAGTGGAAATCCGGCTTGAAATGAACCCTTTCCCTTTATGTCTGCCAAAACACGCAAAGAATGCCACTATCACCGCATGCAATATCCGCTACGGGGGTATATGGTTTGGGATTTTCCGCTTTATTAGAATTTAGCGCCAGGATAAATGAATTTAAACGACAGAGGATATTGAAGCCGATGAATATAAATATAAACCCGCTCCTATTACAGTGCCTCGCATGATACGGAAATTTTGATGCGTATGATGAAATTCTGGATATAACCCTAAAAGTAATAGGAATAACAATTTTCTCTCTCTTGGCAGCAGTCAGGGAAAAGACAGTAAAGTAGTTTTATAGTCTTATCGTTTCATCTCCATAACAGTACGTTTTCCGAAGAAATGCCTGTACAGGAAGCTGCATTTTTAGAGAAATGAATGTGTCTAAATTAGCGGATAGTCATTCTTTTGTAAAACCTTGACTATGGTATATTAAAGAAGTGCAGTGTAACAACATGTACAGAAGACCGAGTTTAGTAAACGAAATAAAAGCACAAAGGCTCAGATGGGCTGGACACGTACAGAGATCGCCGAATGAATGTCTTATAAAGAGAATATGGGAAGAAAACCCAGTAGGAAAGAGACCTTTAGGAGGACCAAGGCTCAGATGGAGGGACAATATCGAAGAGGATGTAAAAATCTTGGGAGTACGGAACTGGAAGGAGGTTGTGCTGGACAGGGACAGATGGAGACGAGTCGTAGATGCAGCTAAGACCCACGAAGGGTTGTGACGCTACGAAAAGAAGAAGAAGTGTAACCTATCAGTATTGCTTGTATTCCTAATGTATTAAAAGTAAGTACAGTTGTGCCAATACCAATTGAAAAGTCATTGAGGAAGCAGTCTATGAACAAGTTATTGACCACATCGAAGGCAATGAGATACTATTGAGCTATCAATCTGGCTTCAGAAGGATGCATTCTTGTGAGACTGCCGTTCAGATTTGTTTAGATAAATTCAAAAATGATCTTGATGATGACAAGTATGTTGTTGTTTTTCTTGATTTGAAACGCGCTTTTGAAACCATAAATAGGAATATATTGTTAGCTAAGCTTAAAGTATATGGTTTTGAGAGTAAAATTTACAAATGGTTTGAAAATTATCTAAATGGAAGACAACCAAGGGTGAAAATAGGTGACGTCGTATCAGATACACGCTATATCAATGTTGGTGTACCTCAAGGGAGTGTGTTAGGACCTATCCTTTTATTTTGTACCTTAATGACATACATTTATTTGTAGATTGTGATTTTATAAATCTGTTTGCAGATGATACCGTACTTGCATGTTCAGATGTTAACCTAGACACTGCTATTGAAAAAATTAATTATGCCTTAAGTGGTGCTGACAATTACTTGAAATTAAACAAGGTCAAATTAAATGTCCTTAAGACTAAAGCCATGATCATGACCTCAAAACGTAAATACAAACAGATAGATTTTTCGAATTTAAAACTTACTATTGATAATCAAAACATTGAAATCGTTACCTTCGTAAAGTACTTAGGTATACAACTTGATAACTTCTTATTATTTGAGAAACATTTTGATTACGTACACAAGAAAATCTCTAAAAAGCTATTTTTTTCACAAGAATTTCTAATTTCCTGTCTACCGAGATGAGGTTAAAAGTACATCAGTCCATTATACAACCCCACTTTGACTGTTGTTTTTCTGTACTATACCTTTTTGACTCAAATCAGCTGTCACAGTTACAAAAGATGCAAAATCGAAGGATGAGAATTATCTTAAGGACGAATCGATATACACCTATTCAATTGATGCTGTCAACCCTTAATTGGTTATCTGTATCACAAAGACTATATTATCTTACCATGGTATTTGTTTTTAAAATAGTGTCAGGTATGGCACCTACGTATTTGCAATGCTTCAGCTATAATAGTGACAATTACAATAAAACAAAGTTCGTCGCTTAGAATATTTAAACAACAATTACTAAAGTACATAAGAGCCATCTGATAATTTTTAGACTCACAGTTAACTTCTCTCCATTATTGAGGTTTCTAATATTGGCATTGTATATTGGCGTAGTATATAAATAGTATCAGCATTTATTTGATTATTTTTTAGCGTTAATTTTATTATTTTGGAATAACCAATTTGTATTTTTTTAGGTATCACTACTTTATTTTGTATTAGGGTAATCCTATTTTGAAATAAAGCTTCTTCTTCTTCTTCTTAATCAAGCACACCTTCTTCTTCCTTCGCTTCTTTGGTAGCCTTCAGGTGTCAATCGAAGGAGCAAAAGGGCTCAATGTGTGCTTTTTTAATCATCTTATAGCATTCATAAACAATCATAAATGTCCACGAATCCTTGTAAATCCCCACAAATTCTAATAGATCCTTTTGGCTGAACCATAAATTTCTGGATATTTACCCGTCGCAGACATACTTATTCGGGAAAGGTGTGACTGTAATTAAATAGGATAAGAAAGAAGAAGAATAGGATAGAAGATAGAAGAGATAGAAGATAAGAATAGGATAGAAATAAGAAAAGTCACACCATTTCAGTAATATCATTAATAAATCTGAAAATAAAGTAAAAACGCTTTGGAGTTTAGGAAAATGTGTCAAAAAAGCACCAGTATTAGAGAAATCCGACATATGGCGTGACAGTAAACAATCCTCAAGGAATTGCGAACACAATCAGTAACTTCATTGCTACAGTTATTGACGAGAAGCTGAATAATCAATTCCCTAATTTATCTAGTCGCTGCACTACAGGATCCATTACAACACAGTCCATGTATTTTATGCCTGTTGATGCAATTACTGTCTCCAATGTGATTACGGGAGTACCAAATAAAAAATCTACTGGCCCTGATCAGGTTCCGATCTCAGTCATAAAGGAAAACGTAGACATTCTTGCACCACTCATAGCAGAGATAATTAATATATCCGTTACGGAAGGCATATTGAAACTAGCTTCAATTATAGTTATACACCAGAAAGGAGATTGTCTGGACATTGAAAATTATAGGCCCATAGCGCTACTCAGTATATTTTCAAAGGTCATTGAAAAAGTTGTTTCATTACAGATTGAAAACTACTTAATGAAATTCGATATTATAAGCGATTGCCAACATGGCTTTAGGGCAGGCAGATCGACTGAAACAAGTATCATTGATATTTATGATAAGGTTGATAGCGGCAACTATGTAGTGACTCATGATCTCACTCGAGCATTCGACACCGCAAGTGCTGAGTTTGTATCTGAAAAAATTCGAAGGTACGGTTTGCGTGGCCCACTTAAAGACTGGATAATATCTTTTCTAACTAATCGAAAATTCTTCTCTCATCAAATTGGATAGTATAGTGTCAGACATTTTTGACTGTAAGTGAGGAACACCTCAGGGAAGCGTTCTAGGCCCTCTCATTTTTTTACTTTTTGTCAACGACCTGCCACCACATCTCTCACCTTTCGCCAAAATCTTGTATGCAGGTGATACCACTATAGTTTTAAGCGACATATCAATGGAACAACTAGGTACTTATAAAAATCACAACAATTATTCATGAGTTCACTTTATGGTGTGAGAAAAATAAGTTTTAAGAGAATTCCATAGTAAACAAAGATCCCCATTCCACCCAAAAGCCAGTATCCAAGGGCACAATATATAATCAGAAAGAACTAAACTGTTAGGAGTTGAAATTGATAGTAATTTATCATTGAGTTGTCACATTAACGATGTGTGTAACAAACTTAGTTGAAGCTATTACTTATTAAATAACCTCAGTAGTATGCTAAACACAGAGTCGTTGCTGGACGTATACTACGCTTACTGCTATCCAATCCTTTCTTACTGCATAAATGTCTGGGGGTCAGGCAGTTGGAGTGCAAAGGGTTTTTGTACTGCAGAAAAGGATACTGAGATTGATTTTTAAATTACCCCTTGGTGCCTCATGTAGAGATGCACTTAAAAACTATAAAATTTTGACTATTCCATGTATTTACTTACTTAAAATATTATTATTCACATTTAGGAATAAGGATAAGTATGTTAAGCATAATGACTTGCATACATACAACACTCATTATAAGAATAATATTGTAATTAGTAAACATTCTCACCGTTTTTACAAAAAGTCTCTATTCTGGCTGGATGTCACTATTTTAACTTACTTCTGCAGGATTTGAAAAACTCTGTAAGTGGACACTTATTCAATAGAAAATTAAAAGCTTTATTGACTGATAACTGTTTTTACGATTTAAAGGAATTTGTAAACCATCTGACAGTATAGAATACTCTGTTCTGTACTCCTGTGTTAGCATATCGTTTATGTGTTGTATGTTTCATAACTGTCTTTCACAAATTTTCATGTATGTTCATACTTGTATATAATATGTGTGTTCTTTATACATTATGTGTGTATCTATATTATATTATATATATCTATGCAATATTCTGACATATCTAATCCATTCGGCATATGGTTAACGGACGAATAATGTTGTTCTATTCTACTCTCAATAACGGTAAAGTGACAAATCATTCGTTAAATTTGTTTTAAGTTGCTGTAGCTATTAAACCACAGACTAATGACATATTACGTTAACTACTTACTCTATGTTATAGCGCAGCAAATTGGATACGGAAAAATAAGCAAACGTTGTTTCTGTCCGTTTTCTGGTTTTCGTTTAATCAAGAAAAAAGGACGATTTCGAGCACAAAGCCAGAATGGAGGTTTTGGTGGATATACAGGAAATGCCCTGCAACAAATACATATCACGGAAGCTTGATACAGGGAAATTGGGAAATATAGGAGCGGTAAGCGGCACTGCGACAGACTGTAATGAGGCATGCTTCTTCTTCTTCTTCTTCTTCTTCGCATGACTAGGATTTCTCCTGTTTGTCTGCCTCTGATTCTGACTCTGTTGTTGACGTTGTTGATGACATCAAACTATCTTCCTATCTTTTCTTTGGCCGTCCTGGAGGTCTTCGATTGTATGGTTTGTTATTTTTACATATGTGAGCCAATCTGTTGGGCCTCATTCTATTTACATGTTCATCCCATTCTTTCTTCCGGGTTTTTATCCATTTATTGATGCTGTTAATGTTGCACTGTTCTCGTATGTTTTTATTTTGTTCTCTTTGTGTCTGCTCGTGTTTCTGACGCGTATGTTAGAATTGGTCGCATCGTTGTTTTATATACTTTAATCTTGCTTTCTGTAGACATATATTTGTTCTTCCATACAGTTTCTCCTCAAACATCCACTAACTCTACCTGCTTTTGTCGCCTGTCTTTTAACTTCTGTAATCAAGTTCCTATCACTGGTTATGTCAATGCCTAAATAGTTAAACGTCATCACTTGTTCAATAATTTTACATTCCACTTCCAGTTTACATCCTCGTGGTTCTCTACTGATGACCATGCATTTTGTTTTCTCCACTGAAATTATCATATTGTATTTTTTGGCCGTGATGTTGGAAGTGTGGAGTTGTCTAAAGCATGCTAAGCTTGAAATTTGCAGTGCCTTCACAGATGCCTCTTGGCAATGTACTGAAAGCTTATAAATAGTATATACCAATATTCCACTATTTTTTAAATAGTAGGATTATATTGAAAACTATGACGCACAAATTCTTTCAATTTCAACATTATTCCGCTGTAAAACACAAAAAAATGATCAGACGCTTCTACAATAATTAAGGGCTAAGTATTTCTGCTAATGAGAAGCTTTTCGAGTATTTCTCCTAATCCCACATAGCACTGCATATTCTATGAATATTCTTTAAATCTCCTATATGTGCCATGAATATTCAGTAGAATCATAGAATATTCGTTATTTCTCTGGATTATTCTGTATTATTAAAATTATAGAATATTATTATTTTATCCACTTAAGATAATCAGTGATTATTCGTTTAATGTCTGAATTATTCCAGAATATACCAGTAATATTCTTCATAGAACATTATTTTAATAATCTGCTAAGAACAAGATATATTAGCTATTTTCTGACGAATATTTAGTATTTGTAGTAGAAATATCTGTATGTAGGCAAATGTTCAATATGAGGTATTATTCATTTATATTTGCACGTTTCTCAGTGAATTAAAAAAACCTTCATTCGTTTTGCGTTCATCCTAAATATACCTACTAAGTATTATGCGCAATTTTCAAAAGTTTATTAGTCATTAGCCATTGCCAGCGATACAGATACGGCATCCACCAACAATAAAGTGGCAGCTTCTTATGCTGACTATATCTTATGCTGATGTATGGTGACTATGGTGTCGTCAGTTGTCAATCTTGTCTGGTTCTCACTCTATTCTTCGCTTCAAGTGTTCTGTCATGCTGTGCTTCAAAATGTATATGTCGGCATTTTAGCATTTTAGCAATTCACCAATTCACCAGTCACGAGTTTTATTCCGGAAAGGCCTGCACTTATACCCAATTTTGTACAATAAAGTTGCTGGTTGTTATAAAGTGTGTGACAGTACTCCAAATTATGGTCACCTACTATGGTGTATGGTTCATTATATAATGTGAGTAGAATTTTGAGGTAACATGCAACAAGTTTGCATTTGTACGCTTTAATTAGGGATCGAGACTGAGATTTGCAACCACTTAACTTTTGTGACCATCTGCCACCAGTAGGTGCCATTATTTTTGGATTAGTATCCATAGTTCCCTAAAAATGTTTCGTATATGAGGTAATTTAGACAAAATATTCCTAGAATATTCAAAAACATTCTACCACGATTGTTCACGTAATATCCGTGCGGAATATTCTAGGAATATAGGGTGTTTTTCCCATTTCGAACATTTACAGAATATTCTTTAGATATTCTAATTATCCATGGAATTTTCTCATAATATTCATAATATCTGAATGTGAACAGAACATTCTCATATCATCCAGTGCTATGTGGGATGCAAAGCTTTTCGTCATGGTCTTGACATTGTTATTTGGTATTTGGACCAGTTTGGACTGATTGGCGTAGTTGTTTCTGGGGTCTTTTTTAAATAATAGCCGCGCATGTATCCGTGTGTCAGCATGGAAAAACCAAAAGGAGCAAACAACTTTTCAAAAGACGAAGAATATCGGTTCATTTCGTTTGTAGAAAAGTACAGGCATGCAATAGAATGAAACAAAGGGTTCAACAACATGGCGCGAAGAAGACAGCACCTGGGAAGATATAGGAGAAGAATTTAGTTGCAAATATGCAAATACTAGCCGCAGATCTGTAAAGGTGCTGAAAGAAAAATACAAAAATTCATAAAAGACCATCATGTTCCTCAAAATAATTGATTCTAGGTCGAAATATTCTTGGTGTCATTGCTTCTTCATCACTGCTATACGCATTTACATCATCACCATCTATTTTAAATAAAAATAACGATGGAAAGCGTTAAGGTAAACGATAAAATATGAAACTTCAAACGCCTAGCAAGAAGTAAAACCAAAGTGTCATAACCTAATGCGCATGCGTCATCGCAAACCTGGGGTTAACTCAAGAATTTCTTGGGGTCAAGTTAACTCAGAGTTAACCTAAAGTAAAATCTAAAACATCATTTGTGAAACATGACATCTAAGGTTAAGTAAAGGCCAACACACAACCTTGAGTAAATCCATCATTGTGAAACCGGCCCTTAAACTAAAGTACTGGTGCATGTACATAGGTACATACCGGAACATTTTGCTAACCAGTCTAGAATTTTTATTGAATAATGTTATCACTGTTGTCCTGAATTTTAATAAAGTGTAATAAAGGACCCGCTGCAGTTGTTATTGTTTATTATCCTGTCTATTTCGATAGTACACCTTTTCTGATATACGTGAACCATCGACAAGGAAAATGGGCCTATACCACATTTTTGGTTTATTGGCTTAAACGAACCCTGATACCACGTAGATGCCATAAATAATTTTACAAATTTTTTCTATCGTATTTATAACGGAAAAAAATTGCTCTAAATATTGAATTTTTTGAATCCATACACTTCCCACCCAGGTCGTGACGTCACCTGTAGGGAACCAATAAGAGCTCACTGGTACAAGACAATAGCATCAGCTCGTAGTCATCGGACCACGAAAGGACGCTTGTCATTGGTTCTCTACAGATGACGTCATCATGGGCTATTTCAAATTACAGTACAATTTTCTTTTTAGTGTTATTCTCATTTGGATCAAGTTTTCTGCTGACTTTTTACAGTAAACGGTCCTATGTATCATCAAAAGTAATACCGCAGTAAACAAATTGATCAATTTGAGATCACGGTATAGGCCCATTGTCTGATACTAAATGCACTGGACTACTGTGGGATCTGGTGAAGTAAAAATAGTGTTTTTGCCCATTACAGAGTTAAGGTTTTTATTAAGTAGGCCAAATTAGCCAAGCGTGAAATGGGCTGTTTAACGGGAGAACGAGGAAGTGAAATACCTCTACCGATAGCCTTGTGTGGGCCGAGCAAATTGCTCTCGTTTCCGGTATTTCTTGGCTACTTTTGGTAACTTGTAAGGCAATTGAGCGCATTACGTGATATGGACGTTAGTGAGGGGTCAGTCCCGATATCAGTTTTAACGGTTCATCCGTTTTCAAAATTATTTTTATATTATTTACTTGGTTACCATACACAAATAGTTTATAACTTCCATTTTTAGTAACTACTTCCTCATTATACTAGTAACGTTTTCATAACTGTTCGCTTCTTCAGAATTCTTTCTGTCTGCTCTCACATGTTTCACATGTTTGGTGAACATGGAAAACTTGATGCTCTCTATTTCCGTCAATCGACCTATGGCGCACTGATGATCGCTAATAAGCGTGAAACAGCTGTCTGCGTACTGGTGGATTGACGGAGGTATAGAACAGCCCTAGTATATCGGCTTTCATACGCAGCGGCGTATAGAACCCGCGCTCTCTGGTGGCCAAGCGGACGCGCCTTGGTGTCCCACCAGGAAGTCTACTGCTGTTCAGCAGCGGTTTCCTTGGTTTGCCGTTACCTTCGGGTACTAGATGGCGCACCGGCAGAATTCTTTCTGTCTGCTCTCACATGTTTCACATGTTTGGTGAACATGGAAAACTTGATGCTCTCTATTTCCGTCAATCGACCTATGGCGCACTGATGATCGCTAATAAGCGTGAAACAGCTGTCTGCGTACTGGTGGATTGACGGAGGTATAGAGCAGCCCTCGTATATCGGCTTTCATACGCAGCGGCGTATAGAACCCGCGCTATCTGGTGGCCAAGCGGACGCGCCTTGGCGTCCCACCAGGAAGTCTACTGCTGTTCAGCAGCGGTTTCCTTGGTTTGTCATTACATTCGGGTACTAGATGGCGCACCGGCAGAATTCTTTCTGTCTGCTCTCAATTTAACAGTTTCCACGTTACACAATGCCGAACGATCTAAAGCAATACTCCTGTGTCCTTTGGTTTCTGTATGAGGCAAGGCAATGTTCGGAAGAACCTAAAAACGCTATTTATGTCGCTAGGTCTTCCTTCACAGGTCAGTGGACACTCTATTACGACTGTAACAAATTTTTCAGTTTCACAACCTTCCACCCCCCAACCACCCCAAATTTCACCCCCACCAAAAAAAAAGTAGCAAATGGTCAGGAACACCTAAAACGCCTAAAAACGAAGTTTGGGGAGTATTTGAATTTTTTCGTTTTTTGCGAATTACTCCAACGCCTATGCACCGATTCTCAAATTGTAGCAGCGTTATCTACTATGGCCACGGACCATATTGCTGGCCAAATTTCATCTAAATCCATGCAGCGTTTGCTGAAATTACGAGGCTAGAAAAACGCCAACAGACCGACAGACCGACAAACAGACAGGCAGACAGACCGACAGACAGACCAACGGAAATGAGTGACGGTAGAAATTGTTGTACCTCTAAACTGGCCTATTTGCATCACATTCCAATATCTGTGAGCTCAAATACGCATACATATTTGTTTCAACCCCCGTGTGGGGGCGGGTTAGAATATCTCCCATCGTATATCCTGCGTGTCATAAAAGGCGACTAAAAGGAACCAAATTACTGTCGGTACCAACACTAACTTCTTCTCAACCAACAGCTTTGGGTGGACGAGTTGAGAAGAGTCAGGACACCTTATTGCCCTTGGCGTGAGAAATTTCCCCTAAAGGCGGATGAACCAGTATATATACCATCTGGTCAACGGCATGAGGATGCAGAAAGCAAATGGGAAACTACTGCATTAAAGATCTTAAAGATATCGCAAGAGAAACTCGTAAAATGAGTAAATGCATTTTACGAGTTCACAACATGTTTGTTAAGACATGGTGACTATGATGATTTGTTTCAAAATCTTTCTTTGAACAAGTGGAGGTTTTCCTGATCACTCAGAATTAGCATCCATGTTTTGGAGCTATACAGTGCCACAAGTGTTATATATAGGTCATACCTTAATCTATGCGTGACCCAGAAGAGTTTTGAAATACATCAGGTCGTTGAGTGCTGCGAAAACTTTGTTACCCAAGCAAAAGTACATATACCTCTAGGTTGATGTTATTTATTGCTGAAAAATCCGCTCCCAGATACACATTTAATTAGGTATGAATGAATGAATAAGGACCAGAAGCTATCTAGCACGGAATGTGGCTGGTGCATAGGCCACACGATAGGCCCTTTTGCGCCTCTATCCGCGCTAGACCTGCCCTCTTGGCAAGGGCAAGTACATTCTTAGGTACTATCCGTTTTATATCTATTGGTTCCAAGGCTCTTGAGCCCAGCATAGTCTGCCTGTGATAACCCAGGGTTTCACAGCGACACAAGATGTGTGCCGAGGATTCTTCTTCTTCACCACACCACGTGCACGTTGGGTCGTTGACCACCCTCATCACGAACAAGTGACGCTTGAAGGTGCTGTGACCCGTTAGAAGGCCTACTAGCAATCTCAAGTTACTCCTATCCAGAGAAAGACAAAATCGTCCTATTCTCTCTGCAGGCCCTGCTAATAGTTCCCGAGCTTGACGGAGATGACCAGAGATGTTGTTCCATCTCAGAGAGTGTTGATTCTGGATCCACTCTCCAGTTGTTTTCCTAAAGTTTGCAGATAGTCCTAGCGCTGGTTCCGGGCGCACAAAACTGTTGCCGGATCCCATCCTGGCCAGATGATCCGCCATTTCGTTACCCTTTACCTCAGCGTGCCCAGCTACACACATGAGTGATACCTGTTTAGCTGAGATGTCGTCAAGAGCCCTCCTGCACTACAGAACCAGTCCCGACGTTATTTTCCAAGCACTCAGTGCTTTGATGGCTGCCTGACTGCCAGAGCAGATAGTAATCCGCCTGCTAGACCTAATTAGGTATAGTTTTTTCTTATTCTTAGCGTGTTGCATCTACGATGTTCTTTCACCACCATTTTCACAGATTTTACTTTATCGGTAAATGTCAACAGGACAAGCAGTACAGAAGAAATAAACAGTTCTGCGATAATAGACTCTTAAAGTCTAAGGATACTGTACAGCATAGAACCAGTCAATATTCCCAGCTTAATCTGGCATGGTCAGCTTGTGTCCAATAAAACTTTGCTCAATCCCGTAAATTTATAGTCCATAAAGGGATTCGTCCTGGTATCGGAATTTCTCTCGCATTCCCAGAGTCGTTTCGTTCCCGTATAATTAGTTAAATTGCCCGATAACGAAGGATTAACAGCAATTATCGCTGAAGCTGCACCATATTGGCATATCTAGCATATGTGCATCCGACCAGGTATGATCGAGGTTCGATTCAAGGTCGTTTAACTGCATATGTATAACTATGTTAAGGCAAAGTTTACGGAATACATATAAGTTGGATCACTCTCCAAAAATATCAAAACGGCCTGCCCCTTGCTCCGTCTCCCCGGTACACCGGTAACAGTTACTACGTTTACATGTGGAATTCAATTCGAACTGAATTCGATTTTGGTATTGAATACTGCATGTAAACACTGCAAAATTTGGATCGAAAGTGAATTGAGTTTCAAGGTCGATACCGCTCTTTTCTGGGATCGAATGTGGATCGTATCGGACTGAAATCCATGTAAACAGTCAGTGGTATTGAAACCGAATCGGCGACTGCGCGTACGGTCTCTCTGAATCTGTAATGTCTTTTCTAAACACGAAAACCACAAAGAGAACAAAATCGTGAACACACAATGGTTCTAAAGTTCGGGTACGTCGGTTTTGTTATTCTTGGTCGGGTACTCAACGAAAACAAGGCTAGGTTGTAGGTTATGTGAGATTTATAGGTTAGGATAGTTTTGACAGCTTGCTCTCCACTCCACGAAATGGATTCAAATCGATCTGAAAACCAAACATGTAAACACAGGAAACGCCGGATATGGCATCGTATTCAAATCGAATTTAATCCCCATGTAAACGTAGTAAGTGTATCGACGTCAGCCGGGAGATACGGGGCGGCGCAAAGTAGTGGTTGAACGTGTTTAACGCGAAGTGTATACAGTGTCTCAAAAATATCGGATTTTGTTATCTCGGATTTGTTTGCAGGAAATGGATAATATTTTTAGAAGTTTGATTTTATCAATTAAATTTATTAACGGATGGAAAATGACAATCAAATCCATCCTTATTTTGCGGTAAACCTTGAAAAGTAAAGGATATAAATACAGGGTGTTTCGCGACGATTAAGACAAGCAATATGTCGGAACTGGGCACCAGTAGAGAATAATAATTTTGGGGATGTAAATTAGAGCAGATGTTGTGCCTTTTTTTTGTCATTGTACTACCCAATGAGGTATTCGTTTTCGGTTACGTGACATTCGATTCAAAATTATCAATGGGACACCCTGTACATATGTGCCTTTCTGTGTTCCTCCCGATGAGACAATTCTAACAAACTAGCACACTTGGAGTCTAAAGTAACCAATTCAAGACCAGAGGTGCTTATAGGATTGTATCACGCTAAAAGCGTATAGTGAGACAAAATATTCATGTGGTGGTCTTACCATACCACCCAGGGAAATTCCAAATTATATTTTGGATCTCGGAAATATTTTTATTGATAACTTTAATAATTTAGTTTCTACAGTAGCAATTGGAATGACACTGAAAAGCAAAATGTCAAAATTAATTTATTCACATCTAGGTAAGTAAAGCATTTCCACATGATTGTCTTTTAAAATTGTACATACGAGTTCGTATATACTATACCATAAATTTTGTAAGCTGTGGTCTCAAAAATAAGCCAAATAAACAAAACATTAGGGTAAAAATACTACAATACCTTTAAAACAATTTTTACTTATCTGAGAAATAGCTACAATATGTGAAATCATTTGAGATCCATTAGCATTACTAGGTTTTATTTTTGATATCCATTTATGTAACTTAGTGTATTAGCAAAATAAGTATCATGTTTGTATTTGTATATCTAAATCGGCTGTGAATACCTAGTCTTTCAATGACCCTCGTATATACGTAAAACCCAGGCGTTAGCAAGTCCCCGCTAAAAGACCCTCGTACCTGGGCAAAAACTAACGCAAAAACTAACTGGCGCGTGCGGCCGCGGCATCGCTTTGATGTGAGATCTTCAAGGTGCCGACGGAGAGTGATCCAACTTATATGTATTCCGTAAACTTTGGTTGAGGTCTCAGGTTTTGAAATATGTCAGAACACACTTGCTCCCGGATTCGAAAATCGTGTAAAAATTCAGTTTAAAAACGTTACCACGCAGTACCGTACAATCGTGTTGTTAGGATAGGATCGGTTCGGAGTTTAATATCTAGTCTTTTACATTCTTAGTTGGAAATAACATATCATATCATATTTTTCTTCCAAAATTCAAACCAAGTTTGACTGGTCTAATTAATGTTAGTGAAGACGTGAGGACGTGAATCTAACGTTGAACTTCCTGAATCCTCTGCTCTTCAATACAGCCCTAAAGAATGAATCTCACGTTGAGGGAATGGCCATGGTAAAAAAAGCTACTAGATGCTGCTCAGCGACTGGTACTCTGCCGCCTTCAGCGAGAACGCAGTAACCCCAAAAAAGTTAAAAAATTAGGTTTTTTGCTATTCGAATCCTGAGATCCATATCTACTTCACATACTTAATAAGTTCAGCTTAATTCTTTAAAATACATACGTGAGGCGATAGAAAGGTTTTGCCGGTGTGCCACCTGGTACCCGAAGGTAACGGCAAACCAAAGAAAATCGCTGCTAAACAGCAGCAGACTTCTTGGCCACCAGAGAGCGTTCTACATGCTGCTGCCTATGAAAGCCGATATACGAGGGTTGCTCTATATCTCTGTCAATCCATCAGTACGCAGACAGCTGTTTCACGCTTATTAGTGATAATGAGTGCGCCACAGGTCGATTAACGGAAATAGAGAGCATCAGATTTTTCATGGCTACCAGACATGTGAAGCGTGAGAGCAGGCGACGGAAAGGTTCTGCCGGCTTTCATATGCAGCAGCATATAGAACCGCTCTCTGGTGGCCAAGCGGACGCGCCATGGCGTTCCACCAAGAAGTCTCCTGCTGTTTAGCAACGATTTTCTTTGGTTTGCCGTTACCTTCGGGTACCAGATGGCGCACCGGCAGAACGTTTCTGTCGCCTGCTCTCACATGCTTCACATGACTGGTAGACATGAAAAATCTGATGCTCTCTATTTTTGTCAATCGACCTGTGGCGCACTGATGATCGCTAATAAGCGTGAAACAGCTGTCTGCGTACTGGTGGATTGACGGAGATATAGAACAACCCTCGTATATTGGCTTTCATATGCAGCAGCATATAGAACCGCGCTCTCTGGTGTTTCCTTGTTCATCCATATTTTTAGAATAAATAATCTCAATATACTAGAAGAACGCATAAACGTTGTGATATATCCTGTGGTGGCATTAACCAAAAATATGAATACAAAGATTAGGTTGTGTTCACGGAACACAATTATGGAAACTTGGAAATACATAAGCGTAGCCATTAGTTTTCTAACCAGCCACAAGATTAACATTGGGAGCTTAGCTGAAGCTACTAGTTAACCTCCACCTTGTAAAAGCAGAAGAATTTAGAAAAAGAGTGCTAAACTGTAATTGTTAGAGGAAATACAAATTTTGGTGCTATTTTCGGGTTTACCATTTAACTTTATTACTTTTTTCCTATGTCCCAGAAATGCTACGTCTCCAAACGAAATTGGAGATTATGATGTCTTACAAAAAAGGTAGAAGCGACTACTCAATCGTATATTTTAGAACTTCTATGAAACTTAACACCATTTTAGGCAAAGTTGTATGCCTTTCTCGAAAAACAAAATTAAATATCCGTTTTAACTCGAGTTTGTAAGCTTCAGCTTGAAATGACCGCTAACGTCCAATTTATAAGAGAGGTTTGTTTCTATGATTTAGTTAATCAAATAGAATTACATACCCCATTTTGAGTAAATGCCCTATGAAATAGGGTTCGTATAGAATAATATGTCAGTGTTTAGATATAAAATATATTATAATATAAATTAATAGTATGTTGCTTATTCATTCGGTAATGACGGTGATTACTCACGCAATTGAGTGAGCAAGAGCCGTAGCCGAGCGGTTAATGGTTCGACCTAAATACATAATAATTACGAACTGTTGACAACTTAACCTCACTTCTATAAAATAGATACTATACACCGTCGACTTACCGTTTGGCGCCTCATGGCGTGGTCACCTTTGCAGTTGTTATATCACGTATTTAATCCAAGAGATTGGTACTGGCGTCTAGTAGGCGTTGTTCACAACCCACGGTTGGAGCATGAGTTATGAAAAATAATTCACGCCGTTTGTTTTCAAAAGTAGTTTGGTAATCACTTTGTAGTCGCATTATACTGTTTTTGTAGAAGAGATACTCGAAACTATGTTTCTGCAGTAGACCAAACAATTAGTAACATGTTAGGGTACAACTGCGCATAAAGCTTTATTGTTTGAGAGCTACCTGAAGCCCTCCGATGAAGTAATAGTTTTCCACTGCTCCGTCTATCACAAAGGCCGTCTCGGCCATTCCGTAGACCCATCTAGGTATAGCCACGTTGCTACCACGTGAGTGATCAGCCTTTGGTCGATTTGACGTATCGCTACATAACTCCTTCGTCAAAATAAGCTTCCGCTATTTGCATTCCCTTTGTGTATAGACAGCACATCAAACGTGGATTTCTAAGAGAATGTGATCGATTGGTGCCAAAGCATACCGTCTGCTTATACGTCCAGGTGAGCCAGCGCTGGTGGTTGATTACCATTATTTGCAGCGTAAAGAATATCTGCTCATCATGATATTACCAGAAATAAGTGACAACGTCATTTGGTGATTTCTGCACTGTATATCTGTGTAGCTGTTACTGACAGCTAGTGCCACTTTTCAACCGCTAATACCATGATACTACCACAGCATAATAGAAAACCAGCATAATGTCTCTGAGGATTTCCTATATAAAAGTGGTTCCCACAAAATTTGACCTTGGGAGGGTTTATGGATAATTTTACGACTGTAAAGTTTGGGTAGAGATGCGGTACGAACTCGATATTTTTTAGCCAAATATGCGCGTTTCCGCATTTGGTTCGTACAAAGCATTTTGTGCAATTGATTACACCCCTCGATAATTATATAATTATTTTCGCTACCGATACAAACGTATCGATACCGGTTTGGTATGCCTCAAAAAGTATCGATGACAAAAATACTCGATATTAGTGCAGAAGTATCGAAGTATCGTTAGCATCCCTACAAAAAATCATCCAAAAGTGGGGATGCGCGTGTAATTTCCGCCAACCTGAGTTATTTTGCTGGTTGTTTACTATGCTGTGATACGATGACTCCAAGAGATATGATCACTTTCCGGACAGTTTCCGCATGACGTCACCGCGTGACAAAAATGTACAAGCACATGGCGCCAAAGCATTGATTTTTGAAAGTCTTATTTCGTTTCTTGTTATATCTGTCTTAGATATTTAATATTCACACAAAATGAAAATAGCTCATGCACAGTATAATATAAGCAATACATATTGCTCTGTATTTGAACAAAAGATTGGTGAAGTAGTTATACAGAGAATGGATACTACTCGACGCCCAATCCGTTTGCAGCAGTTCCGAGTATACTGAATTTCAGGTACAAAAGTTTTGTTCTCAAAAAGATTTACAATGTGGAAAAAAAACAGAGCCAGGGCGGTCTGGACGTATTTTTTCGAAATCTCATATAAGGGATCGATTGGCTTGCCTAGTGAAACAAACTTTTTGTGGGAAACTTTCTCGAAGGGGGGGTGGAATTTTCATATACTCCATTCAGGAGCCTTTGATTACCGTTCTTATTTTTTATATAATTATAGATGATAATGATCCGTCCCCAGCTCTTCAAAATAATTTGCATAACATGTATTTACTGTATAATTCTCTTGATAAGAGGTAGACAAGAAATAAATACCTTACATGATTTTGTCATTAGAGGTTTTAAAAAAACCGTGAACAAGCATAATGGCAATAATTATGTTTATAGCGAATAAATATTGACTTTTTTCTGCTAATGATTGGTAAAATTGGAATTTTTGAAATTAGGCGATAAGAAAAATACATCCTCAACTTTTTTTATTTTTTATTTAAATATATGTCATAATCACTATACATATATTTTATGTTATACATAAAATGAAAAACATACCACAACACAATAGAACAATATCTTTCTGGGCATTGTATTTAACTAGTACAGGTGAATTCTCATATAGTAAAGGTTTTTCCTCATTTTTTTTCACCGACGATGTCGTTTCGCTTTTATTAAAACTCGTCAGTGTGATTTAGGTCTCAGACGAATAAAAGAAATTGCATGATAGTGCCTAGCTGGAAAAACTCGTACTAGTAGTAGCAACATATAGATATTGGGAAGCAGTACTTTGAAGAAGTATTGGTTCGTCATCTATCTACCAAAGCCGGTACCTGAGCGTTTAATTTGAGAAACCGAGTACCTACTGTTTATGTGAGTCGTTTAAAAGCATCAGGTATAGAAACCTGCGGAAACGATAACAAACAGACTTTTTTTTTATGGAACACTCATTTAACACTCCCGACATTCAGTTTATGCTAGAAAGCAACTTAAATCAATTAAAGTAAGTGTCGGGAGTGTTAAATGAGTGTTCCACAAGAAAGAGTCTGTTTGTTGTCGTTCCCGCAGGTTTCTATAGCTGATGCTTTTAAACAGTACCGGAACGCTTAAATATTTCCAAAACTGCCACAGCTGGAACGGTGGAATTCAATACTTGGGGGTTTTTGAATATATAAGATTCAAATAGGCTAACACCAGTGTTGTCAGATTTACCACCTTTACGTTAGACTTCATAAACTGGGCATCCCATTCAAAATTATGACGTAAAATTGGTAAATCTGACAACACTGATGTTAGCGTTTTTGAATTCTGTATGTACAAAAACCCTGAAGTATTGAATTTCACCTCTCCAGCTGTGGCAGTTTTGGAAATATTTAAGCGGTCTCGTACCGTTTACTGAAAAAGCGGTGCTGCCGTATCTTCGCAATTGATAGAAACAAAGTTTTGAAATTGTGAGATCTGACTAAATTCGGCATGGGCAATTCATTGCAATAAAAATAAGTAGAGGATTCTATTTAAAATAAATTAAAAATCGGGGATATTTGTTTGAAAATTTGGAAAAATAATTGATAACTCGGCAACCTCGCAAACGCGAAAAAAAACATTACAAGGTGAGGTAGGGTATTAGTAGATATTTCGATTTAAAATAGAACATACAGGGTATTACATTTAAAGAAACAAAGTGGCCTTCAAATTGCCGTAATTGAAAATTCAGCCAAAACACCCTGTAGATACAAATTGCTGGTAACATCAAAAATAATATCCACTTAGTATTCAAATAACTCGCTCTATGATATTATTGAGAGAAGTTAAAGGAATATATCAATTTGGACGTATTACTAGCGACCTTGCAAATCCGGAAACTAATAGAAAATAAATTATAACTTGGCAACGTCGCAACCGATCCCAAAAATATTTTAGGGTTAAATAGAGATCTATGATGGAAACTAGGAGAATTTAAGAAGAAAAGAAGAAAATATAAGAAATTAAGTTGATCACTATCCTACTTTCCCGCAACACCCTGTATATCTCAAAATATTTTTAGAATATGCGTCTAAAGTAACCAAATAACTTTTTTATTTGAGATTTTCTTCTATCAGGTATACCTTGCGAGATATCGAAGAATTACACACTAACTGGACACCCTGTAAGAGTAAAAATGATGCGTATACAGAACGCGACACACTGCTTTATTCTTGAATATATCTAAAAAGGATGTTTCAGGGTATACATATTAACATCGACGGATTGCCAGCGAAGCACTCACGTTAAAAGCTGAGCGACTGCAGCCATAATAAAATACGCTTGCCCTCTTTCAACGGGATGACATAAAAGTACCCTCGATAACGCTTTATAGCGATGGGTGTGTTGGAATACACCGTCAGCTATCCTAGTTTTCCAGATAAATCCTCACACGAGTTCCGTTTTTGCTTTATTAACAATGCACCCCTCGAATATGTTGTAAATTATTATAGTCATAATCTTCAGTCATTTTCCGTAGGATGAGGTCATTTAAACAAAAACTCCTTATTTTTCTATCTGCAACGTTTCGACTTATATTAAGTCAACCTCAGGCAACTTTTTTCAATAAAAAAAAGTGAAAAGTCAGTGTTAGGTTTTGTGTATTTCTGTTGTTTATTTTAATTTGTTTATAGCCTTCACCATCAATTGTTTTAGCTGCTTGAGGATGACTTAATATAAGTCGAAACGGTGCAGATAGGAAACTAAGGAGTTTCTGTTTAAATAACCTTATCCTACAAAAAATAACTGAAGTTCATCACAGTAGGTCAAAAACCTTTACAAACTAAAGTCATAATATTATAACATTGTCGAAAACAGGTACCACCACCCTGAAAATACTACAGGGTTAACCATGACTGCTTACTTATTCATGCATTTAATTAGAAAAATAGATTACGTGATAAACTTTACCAAGTGTTTTGAAAAAGAATCCGAATTTAGATTTTGTCATCTCGGTTTTATTTTGAGTCTTCGCTGTTCGCACTACCATATTGAAAAAAAATTAATTCAAGTAAATTGACTCAGTACTTCCCCATAACGCGAAGCTATAGTCCCCTTGCAACCAAATCATCGCCCGTCTGCCCGCAAAAAAATGTGTTATGCCGGACAGGCTGTTATTGTTTATTATTATTCATCTTTCTAAGTTCCTCTCGCATAATTGCGGTAGCAACAAGTGTTGACGGGCTGTGCCAAGTCAACACCCGGACTATTATTGATCGGAATTTAGGAAGGATCGTACGATGTTACAAGTCTTCAGAATATTATTATTATTATTGTTTATTGTACATTGGTTATTATAATACATTCACAATTTAGAATAATATTCTATACAATATAATGTCATGTAATAATCTGTATGAGTCAGTATTATATAAATATGTAGATCAAGTGGGGATTGAACTAATGCAGCTATCACATTAGGCTTGGAAGTCTGTTTCGTAGTAGTGTATTGCTGAATCCCACATATCATGTACAGAATATTAATGTTAAGTATGTAACTTAACTTAAAATGCAGAAACAAAATTACTAATATCTATTAACTGCACCTACTAACCTTCAAGGAATTAGTGAACAAAACGGCCAAGGAGTAGTGTTTTATAAAAATATTCAGAAATCGGTATAAATTTAAATGTCGAACTTTTCTTCATTGTTTTGTACAAATGTTCTAATTTCTTTTCTAGATAAGCGAAATTTTGATATCATTTTTATTTTTTTCGGAAGCTTGTTGAATACTTTGGGTCCATAATATGTAAAGGAGTGTTGTGTAACCGTTTCATGAGTAAATTCTGTTTTAAAATCAAGGTTAATTTTCGACCAGGTAAATTTATTTTGATCATGAAACATTATATCTAAACAGCTGTAAACAAATAGCAAATGTACATTTAGTAGTTTGGATTCACTGAAGAGTTGTTTAGTAAAGTTTGTTTTTTTTTCAAGATTATCTTCAGTATTATATTTTGAGCAACTTGTAGCGATGAATACAATACATTTAATTTTCCACGGTCTTCCATCCTCCACCCACCCCAATTTCGTCCTCATCAAAAGAAAGCAGAAGGTGATCGGAAAACCCTAAGACCTCTAAAAACGAAGTGACCTGTTTTTATATACGTAGTGTTTCGATCACTGTCAGTCGCAACTCTCATGAGTTCGAAAAACCATATGCGTTTTCCATCCTCGTCACAGTAATACTGTGTCATCATTTTATCAAAATCAATTCAATAATTGCCTCGTCACGCAATACAGAACCATCTAAAGCATACTCGTATCATCAGAAAATTCCAAGTAACTTGGTTTCTGTAATAGGCAACACAATGTTCGGATGGACCTATACAGACAATAATATTATAAATACGATACATTTTTCAGTTTTGTAACCACCCAGCCCTCCAACCACCCCAATTGCAGCCCCACCCAAAAAAGTAGGAAATGATTAGGAGGCCCTGAAGATTAGCAGCATTAGCTGAGCTGGGATATAATAGGGGCAGCTCTAAAACACTTTTAAAGTCGTTTTTACAATTTTACAACTGCTATATTTCGAGTATTTTCAGATTTACACAATTATTTTCAAGTCCTGAATCTGTGGTGTGAAAACGCAAGCAGGTTAAGACAGGAAAATCTCTAATACCCGCCCGTGCTTTCACCGGCTTTCACCGGACAATCCATGTATACTAGAAATATCAAATTATCAATGTATATATCCCTTAAGTACCTGTAGCTCTTTAATGGGTCACTTTAGAGCCCAAATGTGCTAGTTTTGTTGGAATCGTTTTATCGCGAGAGTAGATAAGCAAAGCGGTTTCTGGCATCAAAAGCGCGCGAATTGTGAATCTGTGGCGATTGAATTTGAATTTGACAGATGACGTGGTTATGCGACAGTTTGATGTTCCGTGATTGGTTGACAGATGACGCGGTCACGTGGTCTACGCCATTGTCAAAAATCGTCACGTAACCTACGTCATCCGTCAAACCGTCACGTGACCGCGTCATCTGTCAGCCAATCACAAAACTGTCACCTCATCTGTCAACCAATCACAGAACACTAAACTGTCACGTGACTACGACCACAAATATACAGGGTGTCCCATTAATAATTTTTAATCGGACGTCAGATGATCAAAAACAAATACCTCATTGGTTAAAGCAATGACAAGAAAAGACACAACATTTGCTCTTATTTACATCCCCAAACTTATAATTCTCTACTACTCCCCATTTCGGATATATTTCTTGTCTTGATCGTCGTGAGAAACCCTGTATATCTTCTAGTTTCTGTATCCCTCGCCGTTTTGTCAAACAGCAAGATTAAAGGAGTTCTGTAATATTAAATATCTTTGGGAAGTCAGACTTCTATATAAAGGTACTACGAATTTATATATATACCTACGCTTTACTGTACTGACCTATGTGCAGCCCTAGATTGGTTTTACTCGCTCAGTAAGACGGCTGAATGGAAAAATAACATCGATTGAACCACGTTGTATCCGCTTACTCTTACCCAAAGACCCAATTTCGTGAAGCGCCATCAGATAACCAAATAAACTGTATTTTAGTTCGCCGTATTTTCATTTCAACAGAAAATTTTGTGGTTTCGAGAAAAGTAAATATGGAACGTAAATACTGGGTGCTTTCATCAGCGTCTATAAGATTTACGGATCTGGGGTATAATAGGTCAGGAGCAACATGCTATATTTGTGAAATGGATTTAGCTCATACAAGTTGAGGTTATGTTAGAAAGATTCCTGTTGGATATTTCATTACAATGTCGTCGCGTCGTCGTGTCGACTATAACTTGTTCAACAGATTAACAACAAACACATGAACAGCAGCCACTCTGCAGACAATTGTTTTTAGACCATTTCACTATTTTAGCACCTGCATAGGCGAATTGGAACTGAATTCTAATACTAACTATTGTCCCATGTACCCAAATTGGCTCGTGGCGCCTTATATACACGTCATCGAACCATCTAGAGAATTCGAGACACTCAAATGACATTCTAGAACGACCATCTGTTAGTCCTGAAAATTCCAGATGATTCGATGACGTTTACACATCAAAAATCTAACCTAACATTTTGATAGAAACGTCAACAATAATACAAATAAACGGCTATATACGGGATGTTACAATACGTTTTTTAGGCGTTTTATGATATCTACTTAACGAAAATCCACGACACTCATTTCCATCGGTCGGTCTGTAGGTCTGTCGGTCTGCCGGCCTGTCGGTCTGTCGGTCTGTCGGTCTGTCGGTCTGTCGGTCTGTCGGTCTGTCGGTCTGTCGGTCTGTCAGTCTGTCGGTCTGTCGGTCTGTCGGTCTGTCGGTCTGTCGGTCTGTCGGTCTGTCGGTCTGTCGGTCTGTCGGTCTGTCGGTCTGTCGGTCTGTCGGTCTGTCGGTCTGTGGGGGTGAAATTGGGGTGGTTGTGGCTTGTAAAACTCAAAAATTTGCTGTATTCATAAAACGCTGTCCATTTGCCGATATCCATTTGGGTCCATTGGAACATTGTCTTGCTCATTATAAAAGCCAAAGATATACATAGATATACGAGTATTGCTTTTGATCGTTTTGTATAACCTGGATTTGATTTTAGTGAAATTTCTATACAGTATTATTACCGCGGTGAGGACAGAAAGTATGTATGATTGTTAGTGGAGGTGCCGCAATAATTAAAAACTACAAACATAGAGATAGCTCAAACTTCGTTTTAACGCGATTTGGGGGTTCCTGATCGTTACGTTTCATCCAGCTGATGCTTGCAAAATAAAAAGTGTGTCATAGTAGTTCCGATAGAGATGCAAGAAAGTATTTACGAGAGTTTCTGTGTTGGATGTTCTTTTTTTGGGAGCGGGCGGGCGGGGATGATTTGGTTGCAAAGGGATCACAAACACACAGTTCCGTGCAATGGGAAAATAATAAAATGGTATCACTGCTATGCGTGGAAAGTATTGAGTCAATCAACTTGACTCCATTTTTTTGGTCGGGCGAGCGATGATTTGGTTGCAAGGGGATCTCAGGCTATAACTTCGTGCTGTGGGAAAATAATAAACTGGAATCACCGTAATGTGTGGGAAGTACTGAGTCGATCGGAAGTACTGAGTCGATCAACTTGAATACATCTTTGAAAAATATAATAAGCTCTACCGGGGTAGAATATAATACAGCAGACGACAGAATGTGTTCTTCTAGTAAGTACCAAAAATTGGGAGTCTCAGACTTATGGAGCAAAGAAAATAAAGAAGATTCTTAAGAGTCTACATTGTGGTCTTCATAATCAAGTCACATCGACGAGAATGCAATATATTGCTTTGATGCTTGAACTCAAAGCTCACTACCGTGCTCCACTTTGCATCACTTTCTTCTTCGTTTTCCCCAAACACGATATGGAGTGATGTGTTTACATGTAGCTAGCTATTACGAATTTCGCGTTTCTGTTTATCGATCAAAATCCAGCCATTTTGCAGCAATTTCTGCTCGGTAATTACACGTTATTTATTTAAATCAAACCGAGAGACTTCAATTGGTAAATAGTACAACAACCGAATACGTCCGGAATTAATCCTCATCGAAAACACGTTCAACACGCTATTTTCATGGTACGAGTATTTATTGTGGCCGTAGTTTTTCTACTACAGATGCAAAGAGAACCGAAATACGACGCGAGGTACAGAAAGATGTTTTTCACATCGACAATTTTTTTTTATAACTGAGCAGACCGCGCAGGCAGAGCCTAAATATCAGGGTACCGCGGCTGCTGTGAAAGGGTTATGCTAGGGGAAGTTTGTTAACGCGAGATTTGAATCGGCCAATACCCGCAGGCCCAATAAATGCAGCTTCTGGCAGTCCATTCCAAGCCTTGGATACCCTGGGAATAAATGTGCGGTTGTACCGCTCAGTTCTTGATGTATGAAGAACGACCGTCTTAAGGTGGATTCCCATTAGAGCAGCATCAAGCAGCGAAATTTTTGTTCTCTGCTAGCTGACGGACAAGTCTGAATTGATTGAAGTATCAAATACATTGCAGCTACCGACATCGGTATAGGTTTTTCGTTGCAAAAGGAGTAGTTGCACCAGAATGGACGGCGAAAAAATTGAAAGACTGATTTTACTGTGAGCCGTTCATATGGACCAATGCTTTGTCGAAATGTAGTATTTCTCTTAGTTAAACGTGTGTGTACTAGTTTAAACAACTGGTTAAGTTTTTCAGGCGTCATTCTATAATATTTATAAAATTTCCTCTCATCTTCTTGAAGCCGCCTGAAGAGCGTATGAAATTCGCCTTCGTCTAACCTCGCTCGAAGTATACCATGCACCCAATATCTTCTTTTCTTTTTTTTTCACCGTTTGCTCATATTCATGGCATAGGGATGATAAAAATATCTTATCACCTGATGACTCACTAGACGTCTCCTCCGCAGCCAGCATTGTCACCGGAAAAACTGAAATTATTTTTGCTGCTGGTTGATTAGATTGCTGCTAAATGCTGCTCAAGTGAGAATACAATTTTAAAAACGCTGCTTGTGCTGCACCGCGCTGCGTTGTGACGCGCTGCTTGATGCTGCTCAAATGGGAATCCACCTTTAGGATGAGATGCAGCGGTCGCACGGGTACATCTGATAGGAGCAGTGAGCGGCGGAACGATAGAGGATAGCTCAGAGGAGCAGATTCCGTTGGAATATTGCTGGAAGAGTGAGAGGTCACTGATATGGCCTTGTCAATATTACACATATTCCGTAGCTCCGTTAGCTCAGGACACCATATTAAAAATTATACTACTGTATGCATTCAGATTATGGCTTAGGAATCTGCGATAGACGCTAAAGCTCAATATTTAGTGACTGGAGAAGATAAAAACAGCAGTTAAACCAACTTCAATGGGTAGAAACTACTGAGTCAGTGAATTTAATTAATGTTTACCCATGAAAGCCAAATGAAAGAGGGTAAACATATTTTTTCTACCGGCAATTTGAGTGGTGTTTGTAGAACAAACAATATGCGTGATGTATAATTACCTAGAGGTACTCATACGTAGTGTTTTGACTGTAACAGGCAAACAAGGTACCCAGTTCACTAGATGTGTGCACTCTGATACGTATACAAATATTTGCCTCACGGAAAGAGAAAGTCGAATCGTCTTATATGCTAGCATACGAGATACCTTGGCTAACAGCACTAACCTAAAAGGGGTGATACACGTACGAACTTTAAGTACGCGGTTTTTAAGTTCGCGAACTTACTCGGCTCAACGTCGGTGACACACGTGAAGCTGTAAGTCACTCATTTTGATACTTTTCCTAAATCAACAAAACTTTTAACAAACGCCAAACACAAGTACATGATATCTGTGATGTAAACGCACATGATAAATAGTGTAATGTCATGAAAAACATGATATATTATGCAAAGTTTACATTATACAGAATGTAATTTTACCCCCATTTTCTGCAGTAAAGGGTTTTTCAATAAGGACGGGTTGATGTTAAAATGAAATAAAGCTGTGTGTGTGAGATATCAAATAAATTTTGTTTTTATTTGGAAGGCCCATGTTTGCCATTAGGTGTGGAATATCACATCGTTCAAATGTCCTCCGCGGCTTCTCACAGTGGCACGGATCCGAGTGGTCCAATTTTCAATCACTCTGCTGCATAAATCCGGCTGAATTCGAGCCATGGACTGGATTTTGTTCACCTTAAGGGCAGCGGTAGACTCCGGCTTATTGGCATAGACCTGTGACTTCAGAAAACCCCACAAGAAAAAGTCTAGTGGGGTTAAATCGCACGATCTTGCTGGCCAATTCACGTCACCTCTGCGAGAGATAACCATACCCCCAAATCGTTCGTGCAGAAGGGCCAACGTGGCGTCCGCTGTGTGGCAGGTAGCGCCATCCTGCTGGAACCACATGTCGTTCACCTCCATGTTGTTTAACTTGGGATAAAAGAAATCCATTAGCATCCTTCTGTAGCCCTCGCCGGTAATGGTAATGGCTTCACCAACGACGTTTTCAAAAAAGTACGGACCAATAACGCCGCCGGCCCAGAATCCGCACCAAACAATCACTTTCTGTGGATGCATTTTTGCCTGGTGAATCTCGTGAGGATTAGCGTTGTCCCATATACGGCCATTCTGCTTGTTAACGTAGCCATTCATCCAAAAATGCGCCTCGTCACTAAAGATGATTTTTCGGCCGAAATTGGGGTCTTCTTCCAAACGCTCCGAAGCCCAGTCAGCGAACACACGACGTTGTCTGTGGTCATCATGTTTGAGCTTTTGGGTAAGTTGGATCTTGTATGGATGTCCCGGCGCAAAATTCTCCAGGTTCAAGTCTGCGAAAGGCCGAGTTCTTGTGAACGGCGAGGAATTGACTTCCTTGGGTTCTCTTGGACACTTTCACGGACAGCGGCAATGTTCTCGGCTGATCTGGAACTCTTTTGACGTAAGGGTGTTGGCTGATTGTTAACTGAACCAGTCGCCTCAAATTTCCACACCAAACGTTGCAAAGTTGACTTTGAAGGACCCCCGCGTCTTCCGTAAAATGGGCGTAACGCGCGCATGGTCTGCACTAGTTACACTCATTTTGATAATGAAGTTTTATCATTTGTGCTCGCTGCTCAATTGTGTAACCTGTCATGGTGATTTGGCATAAGTCACTTATCATAAATCACTAGATTAGACACACGCTGTCAAAACAACGTGGTTGCCACAGCCTACCAAGATCGACCCGTCCTAATTGAAAAACCCTTTTTAATTTGTATCGATGTTGCCAGCTTCGCCCTTTATCTGCATTCAACAGATCAACGTAACATGCCCAGAATTAGCGAAAATTCCAGGAATGCTACGCTAATACACTGACAGCCGTTAATCATCTTGCATTTAATTAAGTTTTGCTGTCTAGTTAGCCACGGAACATAACGCCGTCGGTAGTAATTGCTCTCTTTGGAGTCCATTCGCGATAAAATCTCATTTCATTTGAACATAGTTGCAGATTGCGTGCCACGGTTCTATTCGCTCACAATGAGTATTATAGAACATTAACATAAAGACGGTCCACTACGCTAGAGGGCATCTGATTAACTGAAATTCTTTCAAAGTCCTATCCATAAACCTTAAGTCACTTTTATAGTTGATGGAATTTTGTAATTATTCACGACGTATTTTTTGGGAGAACACAAGCAGCAGTTGGATGATCTACACCTTTTCCAACTATAGTTTCTAAAGGGTTAAGTGATAATTCAAAACGGTCAAGTTAATTTTCCAACTCGTCAGTTGTAAATTCGGTAAGGGTTCGTTTTAGCGAAACCCGAAACGGGAGTTGAGATTGGTGTCAATCGACGCGGATTGATGCCCTGAGCCGAACGATACCACTTCCAGACTGAGAAAACCTTCCGGTGAAAAAGTACCGCATTTTGAAGATTCCAAACCTATAACCTAACTTAACCAAACTAGTTAAATTATTGAAGCTGAAATGGGTTCTAATCGACTCGGCTTGAAGTCCTGGGACGAACTAGATCATTACCAGCGCGAGAAAACGTTTTGTTGAAAGTCTATGCTACTTTGAAATTCAAAAATTCCAATAGCTTACCTAATATAAAGTAAGCAAATCGGTTCAGGTAAAAAGGTGTGTCAAAAGACTCAAGCTCATATCTTGACTTAAATTGTACCAAATCTACACTGTACCACCGTTCGTTTTGATTCTCAATTGGAAATTAATCAAAATACGTTCCTCTGGGCCCTACCCCGCAAGCTATGGAAAAAACCGAACAGGTGAGAATCCTACTTGGGGAACTTGTGTTGCTTAGACTATTCAAAATATTCAAAGACAGTGACGTCTGGGGGGGCCGGGCCCCCCAGGCGCCCCGTTATACGTTCACACAGACCTAATTCAGCATAAACCAACCTGGTTTTCGGTTATTCATATTTCCTCAATAGCTTTAACGTTAAAAATTTAAAGCATTTTTTTATTTCCCATTCTAGGATGTTGTGACTGGTGGCGTTGTGTTGTATTCATCCAGCGCTTTCGCACGATATATAGTTTGACCACATATTTCATGAAAACTCGTCGAAATATCGAAGCAGTTTTGAGGTTAGGTACTGAAAGTGTCATAGAATTTTACCGGAGCGTTTGCTCAGTCTAGGAGTGGTGTGACATCAATCTCAAAGCCCGTTTCGGGTTTCGGTAAAACGAACTCTAGCCGTAAATTCAAACTGACAGGTATAAGTTTCACCCGACGGTTTGAAATTATAAGTGACGAGTTGGAAAATTAACTAGACCGTTTTGAATTATATCTCATAAGTTTTAGAAACTACAGCTGGAGGTGTGGTGAGAGCAAGTTTTCGTGAAATGGCCACTAAGCTTGGACGTATCGACTTAGCGAAGCACCATGTGAAAGCTTCCCCTCCTGTTAAACAAAGGCATTACCTTGTTGGCCCAGCGGTATTGAAACATATTTACGCGGAACTAGAGAAGCTGACAGGAGATGGCGTGGTGAAAGCCTCGAGCTCACCATGGCCTCCTCCAATTCTCATGATCGAAAAGAATGATGGCTCCTATCACTTTGTCGTCAATTTTCGACAACTCAATAAGGCGGATGAAAAAGATCTTACCCCACACCGTTTCTTACTTACATCTAACAAATGCAGAGAGGTTAGAAGAAGAAGATATTATTTATTTAAACCATCATAAAAGTAATATAAACATTGTGTTTATCAAGCGATTCAGCAAGCTGTAGTGTCCGACAAAAACTACTTTTTACGGCCGAAACCGAAACCGAATTTCGGCCTCCGTCTCAGTTTCGGCCGAAACCGAAACCGAAACCGAAAGACCAATATCAGTAATTTTTCGTGGATATAAAAATGAATAACGTTTCATCAGCAGTATCACCTCATTTCAAATAAATTATTTACACCTATTGAAATAAATAAGAAGTTAATCTGACACTGTTATTGCCTCAAAACTAAATTTCTGAAGGACTTACGTGCTAAGTACAACCACTTAGTATTTTTGAAAGTAAGGAGTATTCTCTGAATTTAAAAAACTGTTGTGAGCTTCAGAGCTATAACTATTGTTGACTATCAGTATTCATAACAATCTAATATTGTAATATTGTAAGCGAGAAACAATAATTTATCAACTTTCTTTGCAAATAGCTTCCTCAGTCTGAATAAATTTGACTAGTAGCATTAAGTAGTTGTTCAGTGGAAACAGTCATCGCTAAAGCAGACGTGCATTTTAGGGAAACCTTTCTCAAAGACAGAAATGGCTTGAAATTCTAGTAAGATCAGTATCTGCGCTTCTTTGCAAGCTTGGCTCCGATAAGTAGGCTTCTTAACTTGTGACAAGGTACTACCATCATCTACCCAGTAAAATGACACTTCCTCGCTTGAAGATTAGTGCTCCGGGGGCGTCCAATCACAGCGCCAAATCCGTCGAATTTAGTTTCGGTTTCGGCCGTAGTTTCGGCTGGATGGCAGCCGAAACCGAAACTAAACCGAAATCCGTTTTTTGGCCGAAAGTGGGCCGAAATCGAAACCGAATGTTCGGCCGGACACTAGATATCTGACCTATGGAAATAGGTGAAGTGAACTCAATTGAATCATGCGGATGACAGCCGTAGACTCATGCCTATCTGGCCGCATCTTGGACTATCTCATGGTCTCATTATATTATCGTTTGAGCAGTACATTTGGTAACGATTTACTTTAGGGTACAGCCGCTAGGTGGCGCCCCTATATGTCAGTCGAAAGGGCTCGAGGTGGGGAGCAATAATGTCCATGGGCACAACACCCGGAAACGAAAGATAAAAAAGTTATGGAGAGAACAATTTCCCATGTTAAGTGTATGGGATTTTTTTCGAAAATTTAGGGTACAGCCGATAGGTGGCGCCCCTATATGTCAATGGAAAGGGCTCGAGGTGGGGAGCAATAACGTCGATGGGCACAACACCCGGAAACGAAAGACAAAAAAGTTATGCAGGAAACAATTTGGGAATTTTTCGAAAAAAAATTTTCTCATTAAAAGTCATTGGAATCAAAAGGAACATGTTTATTTTATTTGTTATGTAAGAAAGAAGCAACATAACCAGCACAACCTTACCTAACCCAACCTAACCTAACCTACGTGGAAGATTTCATTCACTTTTAACGAGAAAGAAAAATTTCCATAGACTTCCATAACTTTTTTGTCTTTCGTTTCCGGGTGTTGTGCCCGGGCACATTATTGCTCCCCACCTCGAGCCCTTTCGATTGACATATAGGGGCGCCACCTAGCGGCTGTACCCTAAAATTTTCGAAAAATTCCCATAGACTTAACATGGGAAATTGTTTTCTCCATAACTTTTTTGTCTTTCGTTTCCGGGTGTTGTGCCCGGGGACATTATTGCTCCCCACCTCGAACCCTTTCGATTGACATATAGGGGCGCCACCTAGCGGCTGTACCCTAAAGTAAATCGTAGCCGTACATTTAATGAGAATAATCTCCGCCACTGCAAGGAGGCATCGCGGAGCATCGTGGAAGCCTCCAAACTAGAGCAATTAACTACTTCTACATGACTTAAGCCTTATCCGGGCTGACACAGGCTGCAGTGAATTTTCCCGATCGAAGACCATGATAAATAGACTCCTTTGTATAGGGTATATTTCATCCAAGACCCTGCACGGCAAGGCACCGCTTTCTATTTTCTCTCTTATATACGCTGCACTCTAGCGGGTGCACTTTTTCATTTTCCGAAATATTATATCGTGTGGTGCCACGCTGAAAGGCGAAGCTGAACTATATTTCTATACGGAGTGTTGTATGCAAAATTACCTATATTAATGTACTAAGCTTAGGGACATATAGTCCATTCGCTGTCAAATAACACATTGGAAGTTCGCGAGAAGAATTCGTTATAAGGAGCTTTAAATTATACAAGTCATCATCATCATAGTCACAATATCTAAACAGACATGTTGTGAACTCGTAAAATGCATTAAAACGGAGCTATAGTATTGCCGACACGAATGTTATCAATGGTCTTGAGAAGTGTAGCTCGCCATCGTTAGCGATTTACTGTCAGTTCAGTGGCGCTCTTGATACTCATATCTAGCAACTGTTTCGTCGTATCCACCCAGCGTGTAGGGGAACGGCCACGGCGCCGTCCACTCGGGGCGTGACCCTGAACCACAAGTTTCTCCATATTATCGCTTCTGTGAATATGTCCGAAGAATGTAAGCATTCTCATCGACATAATGGAGGATAGTCTCTTTGGATTACCGAGCTCATCCAGTATGGAAACATTAGTTGGATGGGCGGTATAAGGAATTCTCAGCATACTCCTCCACGTCCACATTTCAAAAGCATCTATGCGAGCTCGATCTGCCTTTTTAACAGTCTAAGTTTCCGATGCGTACAAAAATATGGAGAACACAAGAGACTGAACCAGTGACATTTTGGTAGCTTTAGTGATGTTATGGTCACGCCATATTTTAGTAAGCTTTGTCATGGCCACACGTCCCTGTTGAATGCGCCATCGAATCTCATTCTTACAGCTACCTGAATTGTCGATCAAAGAACCGAGGTACACAAAACTTTGAACTACCTCACAATGGCCTATTGACTTTATTTCTCGATGATTGTCATGCTCTCTATCTACGATAATAACCTTGGTCTTGTTGTAGTTAATACCAAGACCGTATGCTGCACTATGTTGTTCTAAAACGTTCAATAGAGATACTAGTTCTTCCTGAGAAGCAGCAATAACGGTTGTATCGTGAGCAAATCTTAAGTTAGATCTTTTACTTCCGCCAATAGTTATACTGCCATTCCAGTTGTCCAATACCTGTCTCATCACAAATTCAGAGTAAATGTTAAATAACATCGGAGATAATACGCATCCCTGACGAACTCCTTTTCTGGTTGCTGTTTGACCATAGATATGTCCGCACAGTCACAATTAATTGCAAACAATCCATGTATGCACATCAATAAAAGGCAATTTTATATTAAATCCACCAGCTAGCTCTGAACAGTAGCCAAAATTCAATCAACAGCACCCGTCGGAATACGGAAACAAAATCAGGAAATAAAATATGAACAAGCCGCGGAACAAAACGATACCGGTAACGAAGCATTGTTCCAACTCGGTTCTAATTCGCCGGTTTCGATTTACCTTTAGAGCTAAACTAATGGAAACCTTATAGAATTCTGCTCCCGTACCGGAAACAAGTTTATCCATAGCGCGGTTAACATAATAAAAGTGGATAAACAATTACGACTACTCCAAAGATTGTAGTGGTGCGCCAGTTTTGAGATCTTATTTTATATTGTTCGTTCTTAGCAAGAATAATAATAATAAAAAAACAGTCATACACCTGGCTGCAGGATGGCCAGCTCTTTCCAGAAACTGAAGGATTTATGCTTGCTATCCAGGACCAAGTTATTGCGACAAGAAACTACAAGAAATGCATAATTAAAGATCCATCCCTAACAGAAGATAGCTGCAGAAAATGTCACCAACAAAAAGAAACAATAGATCACATAACAAGCGGATGCAAAGTTCTTGCCAGTACCGAATACACAGCCAGACATAACTCTGCCGCCAAGGTCATACACCAAGCACTAGCCACAGTAAACAAACTAATAGAAAACACAGATCCATACTACAATTACACTCCGACATCAGTACTCGAAAACGATCGGTATAAACTATACTGGGACGTTGAAATACATACAGACAAGACCATCCCAGCCAATAGACCAGATATAGTTTTCCAGTCGAAGGCCGACAAAATTACCTATTTGGTAGATATTGCCATTCACAACAATGTGAATATCCAAAACACCTACGCTGGGAAGATATCCAGATACACGGACCTTGCCATGGAAATAAAATGACTTTGGAAACAAAACAAGGTCACAATTGTCCACCTCATTATGTCCGTGTCAGGCCTTACACCAAACACGTTTACACGACACCTTCAACAGCTGGGCCTGGACGAAAAGTTACACAAAGTATTCCAAAAGTCTGTAATCCTGAAGACATGTAACATTGTGCGATCCTTCCTACATTCCGATCAATAATAGTCAGGGTGTTGACCTGGCACAGCCCGTCAACACTTGTTGCTACCGCAATTATGCGAGTGGAACTTAGAAAGTCGGATAATGTTAACATAGTTTCAATTACAAATAAAAAAATATAATGTTCAACCATACCTAATATAATAAATAAACAAAGATACACAGAAGCTACTTAAGGAGCTTGTTTGTGCAAATCGTCGCAAACGGCATGATTGCCTTTATTAATTAAAAATAGTCTGATTCGGTTTTAGTCACTGTTCGGGATAAATTCACTATTGGTCACACATACACACTAAAAAACATATCTTTAAATAATTTATGCGCAATTATTATAGATCAAATATCATTTCTATACAAATTTCTAATATGTTCTCTATCTTTAGTGTACATCCATGTTTTCAATTGTACAACAAACGTTTTTTCATAAACACTTGTTCTTAGGTATGCTGGTAGATAGTTGAAAAATTTTGCAGCTAAATATTTAAAACATTTGTGCCCAGTTTCCTTTTTCATAAATGGAGTTGAAAGTGTTTTCTGTTGTTGCCGAGTGTTTTGTTAATGGGTGATAGTGTGGAGATGTATTTTTCTTTTATTATAAACTTAAAACCTTTATAAAATAAAGTTTCCTTACGTCAAACATGTTTGATTCTTTGTACAACTGATTTGTTGGAAACAACTTTTCTTTATTAAAAATTACTTTCATAACCCATTTCTATAAGTTCTCTAGCGCTGACAGATAACAATCCCGCATACCTCCCCATCCTGCTAAACCATAATTCAGCTGCGACTGGAATAGTGCGTACTAAATAGTTTTTAACTGTTGTACATTCAGATAATTTTTGAGGTAGGTAAAACGAGTTACTAGGTATATTATTTCACGAGTAATATATCTTTTATGTTCATTCCACCTATTTTATAAATGTATGTTTCTTCGTTCTTTGGTTGCCATATACTTATTTGCAGATCCTAGAAAACAGTTCTAAACTCTGGTACTGGAAACTCCTGAGTTTGCGTTAATTTGTCGTAGTTGCGTTTTTTAATCGTTTTCTAGGCACTTGAGTGCCAAGTTGTTCAGACGCGCTGCTTCACTTACATCTAGCTATCACCACTTTCATATCATGACAAACGTCATTATAAAGGCATAACAATGAACTATTTTATTTTTGTATTTTATTTATTTACCTATAGAAGACGGCAACTTTTGAATTAAAAAAATCTTTTTGCTGAACAAAATGTTTGGGATGAGCCACGTTGCATTTCTAAATGAAGCTAGTTTACTGATAGAATGAATGAATGAAAGAGGGAGAGAGGCTATCTGGTGGCTGGAACCACCAGTACATAGGCCTACCAACGGGCCCTTTTGCACCTGTCTTTACCCTAGTTCCCAAGTCCAGTCCTCATCGCAAAGGTGAGGATGGCCTTGGTTCCTGTCCATCTTATATCTTCAGGTTCAAGAACCCTTGAACCAAGTATAGTCTACCTGTGATACTCAAGGGCTTCACAACGACAAAGAATGTGCCGAGGATTCTTCCTCCTCGCCATAGCGTGTACACGTCGGATCATTCACCACCCCCATCACATACAAATGGCGTTTGAAGGTGTTACGGCCGGATAGAAGGCCAACAGTAGCCTTAGTCGGCTTCTGTCCAGCGAGAGATAGAACCGTCCCACCTTGTCCAGAGGTCCTGAAATAAATTCTCTGGATGACGGAGATGTCCGGAGATTCATCCCCATCTGATAAGATGCTGATTTTGCAACCACACATCTATTTTCCTTCTGATGGTACCTGCTGCCAGCTCCAAAGCCGGCTCAGGACCCAGGAAGTTATTCCTCGACCCTCGCCTTGCGAGCGCGTCCGCCATTTCACTACCACTAACTCTAGCATGACTCGGCACCCACATAAGTGACACCTGATATCTCGCCGAAATGTCATCCAAGACCTACATTGCAGCCTTGATGTAAATCTGCAAGCACTTAATGCTCTTTATGCTGCCTGGCTGTCAGAGCAGATGGTGATCCGCCTGCTTGGCCCCTGAATTTCGTAAATGCGAAAGACACAAGCTAAAATCGCATATATCTCTGCATGGAATACCGTGGTGTTTCCCACAAAAGAGAGGGAGAGCTCTGTTTTTGGCCCATAGACCCCAGTGTCGGAGAATTCGTCGGTAAGTGAGCCGTCGGTGTACCAGACTGGCCCTCTTCCCTCAAAAGGCCGCCTGCCGCTTAGCCCCTACTCTTCCCTTGTACGATACCTCACGGTAAACTTGCATTCGAAGCAATATGTAGGAGGAATTATATTACTTCTCATATGAAGCATAGGATCATCCCTTTGCAGTTCCGAGAGGACGGCAGAGAGTCCCCTGCCAGGATTCACAAGGAACCGACCGTCTTGACTCCACAGTCGGAACGCAGACACCCTTGCCTCCCCTTGAGCTACCAAGTCGAGTGGAGGAAGATTCAGCAGTACTTCTAACGCGCTCAAGAGAGTCGTGCCTACTGCACTTGTTATACTAACACAAGCCAAGCGTTGAATTTTATCTAGCTTTGCTTTGATTGTCTCTATCCTCACACATTGCCACCACACCAGTGATCCGTACAATAAAGACGGCCTAACGATTGTAGTATAGAGCCAGAACATCACCTTAGGATTTGAGCCCCAATTCACTCCTACGACCCTTCTGCATGCCCATAACGAATTACGTGCCTGATTGACTTTATATTCTACATGTTGTCTCCAATTCAGCTTCGAGTCTCGGATTATGCCTAGATATTTTACTGATTGGGAATGTTCAAGTGATGTTCCAAAGAAGGTTGGTCGGATGTATCCATCCAGTTTCCTATTTCTAGTGAACATAACTAGCTCGGTCTTCTCGGCATTGACCGATAGATCTACCTCGTTGCACCACGATTCCACAATGCGCAGAGCTCCTTGCATTATCTCCGAAACAGTAGCCACGAATCGACCCCTGACTACTATACTAAGGTCCTCTGCATAGGCCTGCACGTAAACACCTATACTGTTCAGCCTAACCAGAAGTTCATTCACCACCAGACACCACAATAAGGGAGATTCTGATAGAGCTAAACTTTTTTAGCGGGAACCGCAGAACTGCCATTTACTCGTGCACTTTGGAGCTGTTTTTTTTTCTCGAGCACACATCTACATGAAGCCTCGAAGATAAGTTTTGTCATTGGTATAACCATACCCGTGAAAGCACGTTTTGTTACGCGACTGTGATAGCATATAGGCCCAAACAGTTAAACACTACACTTCTTCCAGCTGTAGTTTTTGAAGCGTCAAGTGATAATTCAAAACGGTCAAGTTAATTTTCCAACTTGTCAATTGCAAATTCAAACTGACAGGTATAAATTAACATCTGACAGTTTGAAATTACAAGTGACGAGTTGGAAAATTAACTTGACAGTTTTGAATTATCACTTGACGCTTTAAAAACTACAGCTGGGAAAGGTATACGAGTAGACATCCCCAACTATCATGTGAAGATCACTTAGATAATTTCCTAGATCTGGCGCTGGGACCAGGAAGGCATATGTAGTGTGGGTCCTAAGTTAATACTTTCTTAAACTGGGTATAGCTTACGTTAAAATAAACAACTTCTTCAAATACGTTTTTTCCGAAAACTGGAAAATAAGCGAGATACAGGATCAAAAAGATAAATCTGTGCTTGCGAAACAAGACGTACCTAGTTTATTTTTTGTTTAGCTTCTGGCTCAGACTTTGGTCTTATCGATCACGCATTGTACCTGTTAATTAATAATTTTAAATCGGTAAAGTTGTTTCATAATAATGTGCCACTCTTAAGATTTACCAATTTGAATCTAACAACTATAAACAAAAAGTGGTGCACTATCCGACAGGTACAATGTCTAATCGATTTGACAAAAATCCCAGCAAAAAACTGAACATTAACAGACTAGCTACGTCTTGATATACAAGCCCAGATATACCTTTTTGGTTCTATATCTTGCTTCATTTTTAGTTTTCTCAAAAAAGTTATTGGAAAAAATTGTTCAGTTTAACTACTTCTGTACACAGATTAAGTGATTAAGAAGTGTCAACTTAGGACTCATCCTGTAGAATGCCTTGGTGTTTTTAGATTCCTGCAAATTTATTTATCTTCCTTTAAAGTATACATATTCCATACTAAAGATAAATAAATTCGTCCTCTATGTAACCCTGTGGGTTGCGCCAACTTCCCTCCGAAGATACTCACTCTATTATTAGAAAGCCGTTTTTTGTTTCTCATTATTACCTTTTCACATCTGTGTCAAGTCTCAAAAGTAAGAATACCGGAACCTTAAATCAAGCATAAATTGATTACCTTGAAAATAAAAAGATTAATATAAATCACCTCTAAGGATACCTCGAAGGGTACTATACTGAAACTGAAACATTTCATAGTCTTGGCGCGAACAGATGCAACAAGACTCTAGGGGCATCTGTATTATTAACCATTATTTACATTCCATTCACAACTAAATACATAAATATTTTGCATATGACATGCTAGTTATGAAGAATAAACCAAGATTATCACATTCTCAGTGGTACTCCACAATTATCAAGCTTTTTATATTTTTGATCAAAGTCCCTAACAGGAGCTGAGTTGAAAAGTTCTTACTAAAAATTTATAAAATACTTGGTCAAGAGTATTGAGATTTTGGTTGTAGTCAATTTTGTCAGAGTATATTTCTTTAAAATCAAATATATATTTTTCATGGTACAAACTAACCACAATTTTTCCATATACTAAATTCTTTTGGACAGAAACGGATCATGGGCTGATTGCAGCAAGTAGGTATCTCTTTTACCATTATTTTGAGTAATTTGAAAGAATAGAAAACTGCACCTCTCTCTTGGTTGATTCTATGAACAAATGTGATTTAACCCTAGAATACTAACCATCGTAAATTTTACGACGAGACTTAGTTTAATCTGCAATTTTATCGACGCGGCTCAGTCCTTGACCTTCTACGCTCGCCTAATTTTCTATTAGACCGGTGTGAGTAAGTTAGTGACCCAAAGTGCATTTGATAGTAATTGGAATAGTTTTATTTGGACAACGGCGTCGTAAATTTTACGAAGGTTAGTATAAATGTTATATTTAAACATAAGACCAGTTTAGCATTATTTTGATTATTTTTTGTCAATATCGTTAGTTTCTAAGTTTTTTCAAAATATAACATTATGGAAGCTAACAAATGGGATATGACAAAGATAATTACCATTAGAGGCGAAACAAGGTTTAGCAGGATTATTGCCCGGTGAAAATGAGGAAAATAGAGTGCGTTGGATAGTGGTTCCGAGAGCGAATATAGTGTTCAAGAAGCCTTTAGTCCATCTGAGTCTGAATTCATGGATTGTGTGTAATCACAACCAACAAACAAAGAGCTAGGAACCATCTCGAGAAAAAAAATGATGTATTTATCCTAAAACGAGCTAATAAAACCATGGTTGGTACAATGAAAAACTTGACCAACTTTAACCCGCTCGCTAAGATTAATTATTGAGAATATATTAAACCAAGATAGATCAGAGGATAGAGCCACTCCTAGTCTAAGCAAAAGTGCAAGGTGCCAACACTGTCCTTCAAAAAACTTAGAATGGCGACGCGCTAATGTGAGCACTGCCAAAGGTCCTTTTGCGGAGAACATCTGCTCTTTGCTGTGTGTCTTGCAGTTCAAAAATTGAATTTTTCTTGTTATTATTAATATTTGTATTCAGAAATATTCTTATTATGAACAATTTTCAGTAAAAGTTAATAAACGATAAAAACGTTTTTTTAAAATGGTGATCCTTTCTCAAGTAGTAAATTTTACGAAGGTTAGTAGTAATAGGTATAAAAATAAGGTTAGTATTCTAGGGTTAATTATTTTATTAACTGAATCTAATTACTTCTAGAAATAGCAGTAATGCAGTTATTCATGGAAACAATATATTAGCAAACCCTATTTACATGCAAATTGCCATCAGCGTATCAGGAAATCAAAAATGTAAATTCATACCCCGAAGCCCTTAATCATCTAAACTTGGCATTTCAAAACAAATGTTGGCACGACGGTTATGGAACGCAGGATCGCATTTAAATCCTGATAAATGTGCCAGGCACTATTTATTCAAAAGAATTTTTAATTACGCTCAGGTGCTTCATTACCCTGCGACTTGTAACCACCGTTAAAAGGGATTTATCAAAGTCTGCAGAATATTTTATTTGTAACGCAGCTATGGAACTCGGCTTGGCTATCTCTGATTACATTGAGGTGGGGAGAAGCGACTTACTGTTGTAGTTTTAGAGAAAGTTGTCTGTTTTCAATTTTTATAGGTACTGTGCAGGCCTCAATCTTGGGGTTGCAGCCGTAACAAGTGGTGAGGCTAATGAAGTAACAGAAACTAGTTTCTGAGATATTTCGATTTTTCTACAAATTTTAAGTATACCCTCTATTTGTTTACTAAAATTTATTTATTTTGAGAAAGTACTATCAAATTTTATTTTTGCTCAACAAACAACTAAAATGTAAGGCCATAATAGTACTTGATTGGCCAAATGTGCTGAGGAAACAATTTTATAGTCGTCATGCATAATTGTCAAGCAGATCTACCAGGTAGGCTATGAAATATTAAACGATACAGTCCAAATAAAACGATTCTTCAATCTTTCAAACGCATTAGTTTTAGAGTGCCTCCGTTCTCGATGTTGCTGTCCATAGTTGATATATTCTAGAGGCAAGTAGACAATTTCTCGAAGATTCTCCCAAATACTCTCAATGGAAAAATTAATTTTTAAGACATGTTTTTCATACAGTACGGAATTATTGAGCAGGTTATGAAAACTTTTTTTTTACTTAACTATAACTATGCATCACGCCTACATAATTGTTTCCGCAGCATACTTCACTTTATTATCTCGATGATTCGGGGTTTTGACTTCATGAAGTACTATCATGACTTTACAGTTGTTCGTTAAAAAAAACAAATTCGATAGTACTTTCTCAAAATAAATAAATTTCAGTACACAGATAGAAATTATATTTTAAATTTCTCTCGCTTTTTGCGTATAGTCAGCATACAGATCCTGCTTCTGAATACACACTGGAAAAACCAAAAATATGCTCCGTTTGTCCAATAACAAGCGAAGAATGACTAAGTATCTCTGTCATGTATGCAACAAGCCGATACTGCCTTCACTGTGCGAAAATACTATGTGTATGTTGCATCGAAGACTTCTGCGTCAAATTTTGTTAATTTTAGCTACTGTATGAGTCTACTTACCAAAAGTTTTGTTCCTCATTTTGTATTTTTTTATTTGTTACAGTTTTAGTAACAGTTTAGATTTAAAATGATAGCCACACTTAGTTTAGATTTTCTGTTTCCTTTTGTTTGGAAATGTAACTTATTTTTAATGTTTTTCAACACTGTCACATAGTAAATGATCTACCAAAATCACGTTATGATATTTTTGTCAATTCATAGCACTTCCGTTATCCCAAGACATGTATTAAATTCATGTGACAAGTTCCAATGGGCTCGTTCACCTTTCCTTTTTATTCGTGCATCTGAAAGAATACATAGTTTTTAGTCACCTTGCCAAAAATTAGACCTCTGTGAAGTTTCTAAGTCGCTGAAAAAAAAAATTATAAGCATGAATGCCGGGCGCATTTTCGATACGCTGTCGTGACGTCATCAGATACGTTGACCGCGGCTCTGCGCACATTTTAGAACATAAAAACTACCACCAGTCAATCTCTGACAATAGATGTCACAATAACACAAATACATACATCGAACGTAACTAAGCGACAAGTCGTGATGATCACAAATCATATATACTGAGTGATGATCTGAAATCATATGCGAACATATCTGCTTACGTCACAGTTAGGTGTTCGCGCGCTTGGATTTCGCGAATTCAAATGATTATATTAGGCGAACGGAGCATCCTACCAGCATGAAATTTTCAGAATCATGTTTTTGCTATTTAAGCTTTATTTTAGGCAGGTCAAAAATACGATTTTAATAATTTTGTGAGCAAGCCCATGATGTCTCATTAATTATTTTGCATAAATATTCGCTATTGTCTGCGTAGTCTGACAGACGAAGTGTCAATGACTATGTCTTAAATCGGGTACATCAGCACTTAAGGGTTAAAAAAACATATAATACAAAAGTACATCCTAAATGGTCCATGATTACTTGCATGTAAAAAAACACAAAAATCTGCCAAGTTTTCATAAGAAAATATTCTTAAAATGCACTGACAGGCAAATAAATGAAAAAAATGGCGTAGCAAGTGATGACAGCACGCGGCTGCGCACGCATAAATTGTTCATGGATATGCTGTGCTTTTACAATATGATACATGTATAGTTGACTTGTACTTTGTATACATAAAAACACAAATGCTATTCTGGAAAGCTACATTATAATTTAAGGTCTCATAAATAATTTAATAAGTAATATTGCATACGCAGTATCGCTAATAACAATAGTTTTCATGGAATAATCCATCTTTCTGTTGATAAGAGAGCTTTTACACCTTAAAAGTACCTGAGCTATAAGGTCATTCCAAATACATCTCAAAGTGGCATAGTGTGTTCTGTAAATTTTTAATTTCCTCACGGATGCTGTAAAGCTTGTGTGCCCAGTCTTTCTCATACAGCAACTCCATGAGTCTAATTGGGCTCGCGTAAGAATTGATGGTAACCTGTCTAGTCAAACTGCAACCAGAAAAGGAGTTCGTCAGGGATGTGTATTATCTCCGATGTTGTTTAACATTTACTCTGAATTTGTGATGAGACAGGTATTAGACAACTGGAATGGCGGTGTAACTATCGGCGGAAGCAAAATATCCAACTTAAGATTTGCTGACGATACAACCCTTATTGCAGCTTCTCAGGAAGAACTAGTAGCTCTATTAAACATCTTAGAACAACGTAGTGCAGAGTATGGTCTTGGTATTAACTACAATAAGACCAAGGCTATGATCGTAGATAGAGAGCATGATAATTATCGAGAAATAAAGTCAATAGGCCGTTGTGAAGTAGTTCAAAGTTTTCTATACCTCGGTTCTTTGATCGATAATTCGGGTAGCTGTGAAAATGAGATTCGACGACGCATTCAACAGGCACGTGTGGCCATGGCAAAGCTTACTAAAATATGGCGTGACCATAACATCACTAAAGATACAAAAATGTCACTGGTTCAGTCTCTTGTGTTCTCCATATTTTTGTATGCCTCGGAAACTTGGACTGTTAAAAAGGCAGATCGAGCTCGCATAGATGCTTTTGAAATGTGAACATGGAGGAGAATGCTGAGAGTTCGTTATACCGCCCATCGAACTAACGTCTCCATACTGGATGAGGTCGGTAATCCAAAGAGACTATCCTCTATTGTGTCGACGAGAATGCTTACATTCTTCGGACATATACACAGAAGCGATAATATGAAGAATCTTGTAGTTCAGGGTCATGCTCCGAGTGGGCGGCGCCGTGGCCGTCCCCCTACACGCTGGGTGGATACGGCGAAACAGTTGCTGATGAGTGTCAAGAGCGCCACTAAACTGACAACAAATCGCGAACGATGGCGAGCTACAGTGCTCAAGACTATTCATAATATTCGAGTCGGCAATACTCTAGCTCCGACTTAATGCATTTTACGAGTTCACAACATGTCTGTTAAGACATTGTGACTATGATGATGCTGTAAAGCTTACGTTTTTTATTATTATACGATATTATCCCACCCATTTTTTACTCTGTACGTTTGCCCTCTCAAAAATCCTCCTACCACGCTAACGCCCCCAAAACTACCCTTCATATTAAACCCGTTTTTATCGTTAAATGCAACACCACGAGGGTCACAGAACAGCAAGTTATTCCAAAAATATTAACCCATAAAGTACGATAGGGCGCTGTCACATTTATAACGGCGTCTTGCCTTCAATTTATCATCTGCGACGTAACGAAGCTCGTGCGCTTATACCACAGAGTTAACATTTCTAGAGGGTATGTAAACAACAAAATGCACAGGTCGCTGACCAGCCAACATGTAACGGAAATTTTGACAGCTTGAGGGCATTACCAGTGGCGTACGATTTTATATTAAAATTGGATGTTCATTAATATATTCAATTATTACTGTGATGTTACAAACTGATACAATAATATTAGTATTTAGCTATACTTAGAGAATTACTCTTATTATAACTTGATTGTAACAGTTGATAATTTATTATTACCATGAAGTGTTTCCCCATATTTTACGCTACTGAAAACCAAAACGAAACCTATACTAACCTATGATAAGTGGTGTTCACCGATTCGTCGCTATTGCAGCAAACTATGCACTTTTTATTTCGTCCCATCATGCAATTATGACAATACTGTTCATAAATAATTTAATTTACACCACAAATAGTCACGAAGTCACTCAAATATACACTGAAACTACAAAAATCTTAACATACGCAATAACCACAACTACAATGACAGCCACATGACAGCTTTAGGGGACGCCGATTTTAGGTTGCCAGATTTACGACATATTAGAAGTTATTGCGACATTCCTCTATGAAATTTACCATTTTTGAGATTTCGTTAAATCAATACAAATTACCTTCACGTAAATCAGTTACATTGCAAGTATATTGTAATGTATATACCCAGTTAAATACTTTGAGGAACATGTGTTCAAACTGCAAAAACTGCCAGATTTTGAAGAAAATGGAAGGTCCTTAAGCGGACGAAGAAGAGTCTCAATAGCGCTATAGATGTTGGTTGGCTAATATTCAAATTAGGCTCCCTCTAGAGATGTTAACTCTGTGGCTTATACCGTTCCGGGTCATTTATTAAAGGGCGCCGTGCGAACAGCAGAAGTCCGCAGGAGCCCAGCCTCCCTTGATGTGCCATAACAGTAAAAATCCTGCATAATCGTCCATGTAAAATCCGGCTCTTCCCAGAGTATAGAGGATTCTCATACCAGTTGAGTATCCAGTTCCCCTTGCTCTTTCGTATTCCGGCAATGGACTTCGCTACGTTTATGCGAATGTAAGAGTGTTATGGGGTTTTTGAATATTCTATGGCCCGCTTTTATTAACATGCATATTTTAACAAAGGCTTTGACACACATTCAAAAGGAACTATTCTATCTCTTCTTTTTGACACAGTATTACTAACGCGTCGAGGATGGAAAACGCGTTTGTTTTGGAAAAATCGTGTCAGTGGCGGCGCAGCAATAATAAAAAAATTTAAAAATATAAAAACAACTCAAACCTTGTTTTTAGGCATTTTAGGGGTTCGTGATCATTTTCTACGTTTTTTTTGGGTGGGGGTGAAACTGGGGTAGTTGGAGGGTGGGGGGTTGTAAAACTGAAAGATTTGTTGAATTCATAATAGTTTGTCCATCGACCTATAGAAGAAATACGTACCGGCGTATTTTTTTTAAGTCCATGTGAACATCTCCTTGCCTACTACAGAAACCAAGGTAGTTAGAGTTTTGTGATGTATACATATACGAGTATTGCTTAACTTCGTTATATGTGTATTGCGTAAAGCAAAAATTATTAGATTGATTTTAATGAAATCTCGACACAGAATTGACTATCGCGCCGAGAGTGGAAAACGCGTCAATGTCTGGAAAATCGCGTCAGTGGCGGCGCGACAATAATTAAAAAATTAAAAATATAAAAACAGCTCATACTTCGCTTTTAGATGGTTTTGAGGCTCCTGATTGTTTTGCATCGTTCAGTTGAAGCATGCAAAATGAAAACTGTGGCGTCTTGGTTTCTAAGGAGGGAGACGCAAGAAACTATTTACGAGAGTTTTTGTGTTGGTTGTTTTTTGCGGAAGGGCGGGCGACGATTTGGTTGCAATGGGATTTCAGACCATAGCTTCATGCAATGGGAAAACAAGAAAACGGAATCATTATTATGTGTGGGAAGTACTGAGTCAGTCAGCTTGACTCCATTTTTTACCGAGAATACGTGAGCAGGTGCTGAATCAAGCTTCTTGATGCCATTTCTTTAAAGAGCTGTATGTGTCTTCAATAGAATTAACATGTACCAGGCAGTGCAAGGCCAACCTAGTTGACTGCTCATTGTCTTTGCAGACAACTTCATCCACACTCTCTCTTCATCTACATCATTAAGTTGTCTACCAAAAAGGACATCTTTTACGTTTCTATATTTAAATCAGGTGACAAAGAATCAATGAATAATTACAGACCGATTTCGATTATTAGTATATTTTCTAATATTCTAGAAAAAATTGTCATAGAATTACAAAGTTCTTAGAAGGTAATGTTCCAATGGATATTCATCAGTATGGTTTCATAAAGAACAGCAATACATTGGCTGCCACATTCGATTTGGTGAATTATATATCGAAAGCTTTAGATGAAAAATATTTTGTAATCGCGGTATTTGTTGATTTAAAAAAAGCTTCTGACGTTGTCAATATTGATAAGCTGCTGACAAAGCTGAATAACGTTGGCACTAGAGGCACAGTACATAAGTTACTAAACTCATATCTCTGTTATCGAAGACAATATTTAAAGCTAGTGAGGTAGTGAGGTAGTGAGTGAACTATTGACTAATTCGTATGGAGTACCGCAGGGATCGGTTCTAGGTCCATTGTTGTACTCACTTTACGTGCTGAATTTGAAAGTAGCAAACTTGAAAGCCAGGTACTTTACATTTGCTGACGATACAGTACTAGTATAGACAGCAAGGAATGAACTTGAACTCCAGGCTTTAGTGAATCAAGACTTGGACAAATACCTGAAATGGTTATATTATATTAATTTGAAAATCAATATTGATAAGACCAAATATATTTTATTTAAAAGGAAAAATACCATAGTTAATGAACTTCAGATTGCAATTGATAATATCATGTTGGAAAAGGTCTCATCAATAAAATATTTGGGGTTGATAGTGGATGAAAGTTTAAATTGGCAACCACATCTAAATCATATTACTAAAAAAGTTACTCCGATGCTGCTCATAATATTTAAATGTCAATATTACTTCACTAAAAAAACCAAATATAGAATTTATAACGCATTTTTTCTTGCACATTTGAGGTACCTACTTAATTCCGATATGGGGAACTTGTTGAGGAATATTATTTCAAAATGTTCAAACCTTACAAAATGAGATTTTGAAAATACTATTTAATTATAGCAAACTTACCAATACAATCACGTTATATACAGAACTAAAAGTTGCTCAGATGGATAAAATTTTAGAACTTGAACAATGTAAACTAATATTTAAAATAATTAATAGCAGGCAGAAGAATAACACTATCTATAATTTTGTAAATGAAATACATGAGCATTTTACCAGGTCACAGAACAATATATATCCGGTTTACAGTCATACAAATATAGCTTTGAATTGTCCAATGCAATCCGCGTCTAGAGCTTATAATAGGTTACCAGTTGAAATTAGATCTAAAATATGTTATAATAGCTTCTTGTACAATTTAAAACAACACCCAGGCATGTATGTAGTTAATTAAGTAGTATGTAATATAACTAAGGACTCCAGTAGCAATCCAGTTAAAGAAAAAGAATAAGCACTGCTGATAAGTTTATGTTTATAATTATTGAGGTCAGAATCTTCTGTACTGTTTAGTGGATTGTTAAAGTTTATTGTTATATAATTATTTCCAGAAATCAATGATGTTTCAAAAAAAAACTACGTCACTAGAATCTTCCTCCACCATCCGCTAGAATTGCGAACCCAGCGAACAAAGCTCGACGACTGCATCCATAATTCGGTAATTTAGAGTTGAATCTATGAGACACTGACATACAACCTCGCCCAATACGCATCTTGCCTATGATTTACTCTGGATAAGAGAAATGAGATGCCAGACACAACGGCGATGTCAGGCGCAGACTACAACTACATCGTCACCACTACAAAACGCCCGCAATCGTTGCTTACTGCTGCTTCATCTGCATCCGGTATTAGTGCGGTCAATTTGTATCATTTATGCACTAATCAGAAAATGCGAAATCCCAGATATACTCTTAGTCTAAGATCCGAATATAAGACGACCTTCACCGAACTGGTTAATGGATGAAAAGCATTTTATATTAAATTTAATATGTTGAAAACATATCGCGAGTGGGTTGGCTTAAACATTTCAGTCCAGGATATGATTAGTTAAATATTGAAAAATTAATTTTTTTTAAATATTTCACTGGTTTGGTTAATAGACAAATCACATACCAATCGAAAGTATGAAGCCCATAGAATACGCAAACGTTAGGTTGGCTACGTTTTTCCTGTCCCAACTATAGGATAGGCAGGTATAAACAGGTAAATCAATAATAGTAATTTGCACCGCTGTGGTTAATGCATGAAACTTATATCAAAATAAAGGTAATTTTATTGCAAACACGTCGATATAGGGTTGTCTGCAAAAAATCAGTCTGCAATTCCGGTTGTCGAATTTTAAAGACCAAAATATTGCTGCCAGTGAATACGTGCGCCAGAGAGGTCCGACCGTACTATCCCACGATACATATACACTGAGAACTATCCCGTGTATTAACAAAGGACGCAGCATAGCAGCTGCGTGTAGCTCGGCCATTGAATGAAAGAGAGTGCGCATGTCATGTGTCCGTGAAATCGAAATGATTTATTTGAATGAAACATAATCAAAAATGTATAAATTGATGAATCTTCCATGTCATTATTTCACAATTAAAAAAAAATTAAAAGACGTATTTACTGAGATAGTTTTGAAGGTTAAATTATTATGCACTTACCGTATTCTCACCAAGAAAGCTATTAAACCCTTCATTATATTTTTTACCCAAAGCAGTCACTTTTTTGTAGCATGTGGTATGATAACTTACAAAATCGAGTGATGCATTGGTTAACTCAGCGCTACTGTATTTAAAATTTTCCTTTTTACGAAAATTTAATTTCAACGAACAGTTTTTATACGTTCCACCGTTAAAATCAAGAACATCATCGTCTGAATTGCATAGAAAACACTTTTTAGACATTTTTTATCACAATTTAATGTTTATAAATAACAACAATTGGTATAGTAGTAGTAGCACGCTTGTTCAATTCAGTAGAATAAGGCAAACTGTTCCAATACAATGATGCACAGCATTCACGAGTGTATCGCTATCCTTTTCAATTTCATGGACACATGACATGCGCACTTTGTTAATACACGAGATAGTTCGCCCGAACCTCTCTGGCGCACGTATTCACTGGCAGCATTATTTTGATCTTTAAAATTCGACAACCGGAATTCCAGACTGATTTTTTGCAGACAACCCTATATCGACGTGTTTTCAATAAAATTATCCTTATTTTGATATAAGTTCCATGCATTAGCCACACCGGTGCAAATTACTATTATTGATTTACCTGTTTATACGTACCTACCCTATAGTTGGGACGGGAAAAACGTAGCCAACCTAACGTTTGCATATTCTATGGGATTCATACTTTCAATTGGCATGTGATTTGTCTATTAACCAAACCAGTGAAATGTTTGAAAAAAATTAATTTTTTAATATTTAATTAAACATATGCTGGACTGAAATTTTTCAGCCAACCCACTCGCGATATGTTTCTTAACATATTAAATTTAATATAAAATGCTTTTCATCCATTAACCAGTTCGGTGAATGTCGGCTTATTTTCGGATCTTCTACTATCATATCTGTAGCTCAAATTTCTATTTTTCTAGTACCTCCCACTTTGCTTTACATAGAGAACACTCGATGCTATCCCTCGTGTTTACCTCTACACAGCATGGAACATACTAACCCGTTAGTAATGAAGATTTCAAGTCGAATGAACGAAAGAGCTTTATAGCTTGTCAAATCAAAAACAGTGACTTCCAATTATTGTGAATATACGACATTGTAATATTAAAAGGCTTAAGGAAAATTCATGTGCACATCGATATTTAAAAAAATTACTCTTGTAAACTGCACTGCAAAAGCTTATCCATTCTAACCTTTGCTCAAAAACAGTGAAGGTGATTCCATCCTATATCCTAAAAACAAAGTTTGAGGGGTTTTTATTTTTTTTGTTTTTTTATTATTGTTGTGTCGCCACTAACACCATTTTTCCAAAACATACACGTTTTCCATCCTCGCCGCGGTAATAATACTGTGACAAAGTTTCATTAAAATCCATTGCATAACTTTTATGTTACTCAATACAGAACGATCTAAAGCAATATTCCTATGTATTTATCAGAAAATTCTAAGTCCCTTGTTTTCTGGAATAAGCAAGGCAATGTTCAGATGTGCTTAAAAAAGGGTATTATGCCGCTAAGTCTTTCTGTTACAGGTCAATGGATAGCCTATTATAAGTACAACACATTTTTGAGATTTACAACCCCCCACCCCCCAACCACCCCAATTTCACCCCCACCCAAAAAAAAGTAGAAAATGATCAGGAACCCCTAAAACACCTAAACACGAAGCTTGAGGAATATTTTTTTTTGTTTTTTGCCAATTACTCCACCGCTCCTGCACCGATTTTCAAAATTATAAGAACATTAACTACTACGACCCCCCAGCATATCGCTGCCCAAATTTCATCACAATCCATGCAGCCATTACTGAGATTACGAGGCTAGAAAAACGCGCACAGACAGACAGACACACAGATAGACAGACAGATAGACCGACGGAAATGGGTGACATGGATTTTCGTTATGTAGAAATCCTAAAACGCCCAAAAAGCGTGTTATCTCAAAATCGAAAATTTTCGCGATCACAATACTCCCCTCACCTATCGGTGTGGGAAGTAAAAACATTGTGTTACAAAATTTTCCATCATTTCTGATTCGGCTTTACATCTGCAAATTTCGGCATATAGGTTTTATAAGGGCTAAAAGTGAAAAATTAATTCGAAAAATTGTGGGTTTTGAGCTAGACCTTGTTCTATAAATTTGTAATAATAATCCCTCTAGCATAAATGTAATACGTAAAATAAATGCTATTAATGATTTTAATTCGAAAAACACTTAACACAAACACTCTTAACTGTTTGCCTTCCACCTTCATCGTCATAGTCATAATGTCTTAACAGACATGTTGTGAACTCGTAAAAGGCATTAAGACGGAGCTAGAGTATTGCCTACACGAATTTTATCAATAGTTTTGAGCACTCTAGCACGTCATCATTCGCGATTTGTTGTCAGTTTAGTGGCGCTCTTGACACTCATATCCAGCAACTGTTTCGTTGTATCCACCCAGCGTGTAGGGGAACGGCCACAGCGCTGCCCACTCGGTGCATGACCCTGAACTACAAGTTTCTCCATATTATCGCTTCTGTGTATATGTCCGAAGAATGGAAGCATTCTCGTCGACACAATGGAGGTTAGTCTCTTTGGATTACCGACCTCATCAAGTATGGAAGCGTTAGTTCGATGGGCGGTATGAGGAACCCTCAGCATTCTCTTCCATGTCCACATTTCAAAAGCATCTACGCGAGCTCGATCTGCCTTTTTAACAGACCAAGCTTCCGAGGCATACAGAAATATAGAGAACACAAGAGACTGAACCAGCGATAGGCTTCCATCACGGATATTGGAAACGTAGTTTTCTGTGTTTCCTTTTAAACCGCCCAGCGTAAAATATTCCCCTTTTCAAAAAGAGACATCTAAATTACCGCAAAAGTAGAGGTAATTCAAGAAATAACGTCAAACGGCCCGTTTCTCGGGTAAAGTACATAGTGATTAATCGAAATAGGGAGTTTAGCGGGCTCTCCAACTTACCTAACAAATCTAATTCCGCCCCTCACAACTGAAATGTCATCAATTTTATCTTTAGTAGGTCAGCTATTCGCAGTTCCGACCGCTGCTTTTATGAAAAGTGTCGTGAAGAATTTACAACTACTTCCTGAATAAATTTGCCGAGTCTTTCACACGCGAAGTACCTACGCTGACGCCGCAGATCCGTAGCGAGTGGGGCAATGATCTTAACAGCCACTAAATGCAATAGTTTTATAGACAGGAATGATATTGTTGCATGTGGTATAAGTAAACACGATGTCAGTTGGAACACGGCGATGTGACGGCGATATACGAGGTAGTATCAATTCACCGGTACTTGCGGTGCTATTCCACTGGTGAAAATGCTCGAATTAGCAGCATATATCCCTGGTATACATTCAAAAGCTGCCGTCAAAGCACCCCTGCCGGATTGTATTCAGCAGTTGGGACTGTCCAGCCGAGCGGCCGAGCCAGTCTTACCAGTGCCGTTCACGGATACGGATTGCAAGGCTCTGCTTCCGCAACATTGCGAATTCGCCATTTCTTATATTTTGGAAATACGTAATCATGGCCATTTGGAGACCCTGGGAGAATGCACGTGATAGTGTGGCAGATGTGGATGCGGATCCTATTCGGGAAGACTTTTTTCACAAGGATTTAGAAGAGCAGACACAAAAAGTAATATTAAATATTTACGATTGTCTAAAAAATGAAAACCGTGATGCCTCAAATGTGTTCACAAGATGCAGGGGTGGTGGAGGGACCGAACAGGGGCGAGAGTCGTCCATCGTCCGTCTTTTAACATAAATGCAGTATCCTAAACGAATTACTTTTATTTCAGCGTTTCACAAAAAAATCCTGAAATCTAAAAAAAATTGAGCGATGCCGTCTGCATCGTCTGTAGAGAACATAATGCTGTTCGGGTTTTTAGGTCGTTGTTTGTTAAAATTTCTTCTTAACGCTTCACAAGCACGGGTGACTAGGATCTTCAGATATCTGGCGAGTCTTCACTACGAGAGCTACCCGACAATTATTGTTATTTGTTGCGCTCTTGAGTTGTTAGTCCTCCTTGAACAAACAAGTATTTCAATTAACCTGCAAAACTATACTATATACAGGGTGTTAATTAATTATGTTAACAAACTTTAACCACGAATAGTACTCCGAAAAATAGAAAGAAAATGTCATATGAATATGGGTTTGGAAATGCTTCCTAAGGGAGCTGCGCTCCTTTGCATGGGGCACCCTGAAGACGGTTTCCCCTCGATATTCTCGAAACCATTCATAACAAAATTACGAAATTAGGTACGATCGGTAAACTTTTGACGCTATATCAGATTCTGAATTCAAAATTTCATAATTTTAATCAGAGGTGTATCATACGGGAGAAGTTAAGGGTAAAAGTAACCCCATTTCCTAAATGGTAATTTGTTGACATTTTGATTTTAGAATATGGTATTTCAGAGATTTCTGCGTAAAAATGGTCTCTTAGTATACCTCGATAGGGCTAAAAGTTTACGAGAAAAATGCCTTTATTTATTTACAATAGGCTGCATCGATTCAATAATTTGCATTTTTCTCGAAAACGGTTAGCCCTATCGAGACGTACCAAGAAACCATTATTACATAGAAATCCCTGAAATATCATATTCTAAAATCAAAATGCCAAAAAACTACCATTTAGAAAATCTGGTTATTTTTACCCTTAACTCCTCCCGTATGTATGATACGCTTCTGATTGAAATTATGAAATTCTGAATTCAGAATCAGATTCAGCGTCAAATGTTTACACATTTTACCTAATTTCGTAATTTTGTTATGAATGGTTTCGAGAATATCGAGGGAAAACCGTCTTCAGGGTGCCCCATGCAAAGGAGCGTAGCTCCCTTAGGAAGCATTTCCGGACCCATGTTCATATGACATTTTCTTTCCATTTTCCAGAGTACTATTCGTGGCTAAAGTTTGTTAATATACTTAATTAACACCCTGTATGTAGTACAGTTTTGCAGGTTAATTGAAATACTTGTTTGTTCAAGGATCCAATTGTCAAACCTTCCACTGCGCATAGTTTCCACAAACTAATGCCGTAGCGGAGGCCAATTCTTAGGGTCTTCGAGGCAGAAACCAAACACTAAACTATAGCTACGGTTCACCAGTAAGACATCTTATTCATCGTGTTTCAGCCTACATAATGTGTGTTATCATCTGCAGCATTTACCATCAGTTTCTTTATCAGTGTAATATTTATCTGCGATTAGAGACAAGCCACCCGCAAAAGACTATATGTACGCTTGAATGAATGAATAAGGACCAGAGGCTATCCAGCACGGAATGTGGCTGGTGCATAGGCCACACGATGGGCCCTTTTGCGCCTCTATCCGCGCTAGTTCCTAAGACCTGCCCTTTTGGCAAAGGCAAGTACATTCTTAGGTCCTATCCGTTTTATCTCTATTGGTACCAAGGTTCGTGAGCCCAGCATAGTCTGCCTGTGATAACCTAGGGTTTCACAGCGACACAAGATGTGTGCCGAGGATTCTTCCTCTTCACCACACCACGTGCACGTTGGGTCGTTGACCAACCTCATCACAAACAAGTGACGCTTGAAGGTGTTGTGACCCGTTTTAATAGGCCTACTAGCAATCTCAAGTTACTCCTATCCAGAGAGAGACAAAATCGTCCTATTCTCTCTGCTGGCCCTGCTAATAGCTCCCGGGCCTGACGGAGATGACCAGAGATGTTGTTCCATCTCAGAGAGTGTTGATTCTGGATCCACTCTCCAGTTGTTTTCCTAATCAAGTTTGCAGATAGTCCTAAGGCTGGTTCCGGGCCCACAAAACTGTTGCCGGACCCCATCCTAGCCAGATGATCCGCCATTTCGTTACCCTCTACCCCAGCGTACCCAGGTACCCACATCAGTGATACCTTGTGTTTAGCTGAGATGTCGTCAAGAGCCCTCCTGCACTCCAGGACCAGTCCTGACGTTATTTTCCAAGCACTCAGTGCTTTGATGGCTGCCTGACTGTCAGAGCAGATAGTAATCTGCCTCCTAGATCCGTCAATTTCCCGAATACGATTTACATAAGCAAGCATCGCATAGACCTCAGCCTGGAATACTGTGGTGTACCCCCCAAGAGGGAGTGAAAATTTTGTATGGGGTCCGTAGACTCCCGAGCCCGAGCTGTCTCTAGCGAGTGAACCGTCTGTGTGCCAGACCTGCCCTCCTACTTCGATGAGCTGTCTTTCCCTAGACTCCCACTCCCACTATACGTATGCTTAGTTCGTATACCAACATCTTTTAAAAGCGGGTAATGTATTCAGTTTATCTACACTAGTAACGGTGGTTCTTTAGCTATGGTGAGGTTGATGTTTGAAAGAGACACACTGTTAATACAAGCTATCTGGCTCAAATGAAGGCTTAATTATTATTTTGATTCCTATGCTCGGGCTGGAAGCAAAATATCTGACTTAAGATTTGCTGACGATACAATCCTTATTGCTGCTTCTCAGGAAGAATTAGTAGCTCTATTGAACGTTTTAGAACAACACAGTGCAGCATATTGTCTTGGTATTAACTACAACAAGAGCAAGGTTATTATAGTAGATAGAGAGCATGACAATCATCGAGAAATAAAGTAAATAGGCCGTTGTGAGGTAGTTCAAGGTTTTGTGTACCTCGGTTCTTTGATCGACAATTTAGGTAGCTGTGAGAATGAGATTCGACGGCGCAACCAACAGGCACGGGTGGCCATGACAAAGCTTACTAAAATATGGCGTGACCATAACATGACTAAAGCTACCAAAATGTACTGGTTCAGTCTCTTGTGTTCTCCATATTTTTGTACGCCTCGGAAACTTAGACTGTTAAAAAGGCAGATCGAGCTCGCATAGATGTTTTTGAAATGTGGATGTGGAGGAGAATGCTGAGAGTTCCTTATACCGCCCATCGAACTAGTGTTTCCATACTGGATGAGCTCGGTAATCCAAAGAGACTATCCTTCATTGTGTCGATGAGAATGCTTACATTCTTCGGACGTATTCACAGAAGCGATAATATGGAGAGACTTGTAATTCAAGGTCACCGAGTGGGCGGTGCCGTGGCTGTTCCTCTACACGCTGGGTGGATACGACGAAACAGTTGCTAGATATGAGTATCAAGAGCGTCACTGAACTGACGGTAAATCGCGAACGATGGCGAGCTACCGTTCTCAAAACTATTGATAATATTCGTGTCGGCAATACTCTATCTCCGACTTAATGCATTTCACGAGTTCACAACATGTCTGTTAAGACATTGTGACTATGATGATGATGACTCGGGATCAATTTATTCTGCCTGTATTATAAATTGCTTCATATCTATTATTCAGAACCTTTTCTAGTGGACGTTTTAGCTAGCCACACCACTGTAGCTCCAATTCGTTGCTTAATGTAGTGGCGCATTTTATTTTGTTTGAGTTTTCAACCGACAGTAACGTGGAATGCTTTATTATGTGACGCTTTGAACTTGGTGTATAATAGTGTAGATAAGAATGAATTGTTGCTGCAATTATGGTTAAAATGTGTATTACGATAACAGCTGTAATAGCCATCATATAGCCATGAACTGCGTAGTGGTTTAGCTTAGTTTGTAAACTTCTACAGCCATCGACACTAGAAAATTCTTAATTTCCGATAGAACCTATGTTTGATTTGCGTTAAACGCCAAGATTTTGTCACGGATTACATGGGCTCAGCAATTGAGGAGGCAAATCACACGCAAATTCAACCTGGAATTGAAGAATTTCCTTGTGTTGCGCCATACTTGAGAAATTTTACGATATCTACCCTCATCATGATCTAAAATAGATGGATGCTATGAAGGAGCTTTTGTTGATAAGCAAACGGAACCAGTTACTTTTTTAATACTGATAATATTTCAGCCAGGTGTATATAATTTGTAGAAGATAATACAATAGGTATATTCTAGGAAGCATATGTACACATTGAAGATCATCGCACAAAAGGTTTTTTTATATATAACTGAGCAGACCGCGCAGGCAGAGCCTAAATACCAGAGTACAACGGCTGCTGTGAAAGGGTCATGTTAGGGGAAGTTTGTTAACGCGAGATTTGAATGGGCCAATACCCGCAGGGCCAATAAATACATCTTCTGGCAGTCCATTCCAAGCCTTGGACACCCTGGGAATAAATGTGCGGTTGTACCGCTCAGTATTGACGTATGAAGAACGACCGTCTTAGGATGAGATGCAGCGGTCACACGGGTACATCTGATAGGATCAGTGAGCGGCGGAACGATAGAGAATAGCTCAGAGGAGCAGGTTCCGTTGGAATAGCGGTAGAAGAGTGAGAGGTCACCAACAACACGCCGGTGAGAAAGTGACTGAAGGTGGCGCGTTAAGGCCCGATCGCCAATTAGTCGAATTGCCCTTCTCTGGACGGCATCTAGTATAGACAGAGTAGTAGGGGCTGCAGCTCCCCAGACATGAGAGCAATACTCCAGGCAAGGTCTTATCTGGGCTTCATAAAGCGTGAGGAGGTTACATGGTGAGAAATACTTTCTGGCTCTAAATAGGTGCCCAAGCTTTCTACCAGCAGCTGTTGCAATTGACGCGACGTGTTCGTGCTAGATCAGATTTTCTGTAATGTTGACTTCTAACAGCTTGAATGAGTGACTCCTTGGCAGAGCCTAGTTGTTCATTAAAACCTGGTGTTGGCTTGGACTTTTCTTGTTTGATAGCGTACAATACTGGGTCTTGGAGGCATTAAATTTAACCATATTCTTAAACCCCCAAGCTGAAATGGTATCGAGATCCTTTGAAAGCGAAGCTGCCACTGCGATTCTTCTGCGTTCCAGGTCGACCACAGAGATCGGTCTGTTGCTCATGATGCCTGCATGCAGCGTACTGTCATCTGCAAAACTGTGGATTGAGTTTGTAGTGCTAGAGAGTAGATCATTAATGTGAAGTAGAAACAATGTCGGAGCCAATACCGATCCCTGCGGAACCCCGGTAAGCGAACTCATACGCGGACGCAGCCAAGGGTGCAACCTTGTTTATTCTCGATAATAGTTGTATGAGCAACAGCAGTCCTTGTGGCAGATAATCATTTCCCTGATGAGCAGCGTCTTTTAGTCATAAATTTCTAGGTACAATACTAGACTGCTTGCATATATCCAAACTACTTCTTAGCATTGTTTGGTTCTAAGGGACAGTCCCAATTAATAGGAGTTTCACGTGCTTTCTGGCAGAGAAATAGACGTGGTTATGCTGCAGGAAACAATACTGGATTCGGGAAATCGACCAGCTTTATTGAATGTTATCCGCACTGATAGACCGAGTGGATGGGCTGATCAAACGTAGTATTGACTAACACAGAAGCACGAACACTGAGATGCAAACCACTGAGGTAAATTCGATGGTGGAAATACGCAAGGAGGCGTCCCATTGAAGTTCACATCGATGTATGTACGTCAGGTGTAAGACTGCAAACATCCAGCATGGTATTCTAGGCTAAATTTTAGGAGTGAGATTCAGCTGTATAACCATATAGTATTAAACATGTGTCTCATAAGAAATATAAAGAAGAGCTGGCAAGAATAAGACAAAATGGTGAAGAGATGCTAATTATGCACGGGTGATACTGTAAGCTACAAAAAACTCAAGTAAATTAAAACAAAAAAACCTAAAAAAAAAGCTTTTGTTTAAAGGTCCTAAAAAAGAGAAAATAAAATGTTCCTTTAGAGTGTTAAGTATCAACTTATACCCTCATTATACACAATTTATATGATCATAAAAGCTTGCAATCTGGCAACCTACAATCGGCGTGTCCTTAAGCTGTCATGTGGCTGTCATTGTAGTTGTGGTTATTGCGTGTGTCGAGATTTTTGTGATTTTAGTGTATATTTTACTGACGTTGTGACTATTTGTGGTGCGAATAAAATTATTTATGAACAATATTGTCATAATTGCATGATGAGATAACATAAAAAGTGCATAGTTTGCTGTAATAGCGACGAATCGGTGAACACTTCTTACCATAGGTGAGTATAGGTTTTATTTTAGCTTTCAGTAGCGTAATATGTGGGGATAACTGGCAACAAAAGTAACTTCACTCCAGTTTGAGGAACAATAATGGTTGTTTAATGTACGTTTTGTGCACGCATTATATTCATGTCAATTAACATGAATTTTCCAAATTCCATAATTAAACTATTTGAGGACCTGAAATGCAAAAATGTATGCCATATTTACTTACAGAAAATCTATCTATGCGAATTTTATAGAACTGGATATTACCTAATGCAATTATTATTTATTTTATCCCTGAAGTAAAAACACGGTGCAGCCATTCCAATAGACTACCTTTCAGAACACTGTTAGATATGTTTTGAAAAACACTTCATGGTACTAATAAATTATCAACTGTTACAATGACATTATAATGATTAAGTGTAACTCTCTAAGTATAGCTAAATACTAATACAACTTATTGTATCAGTTTGTAACATCACAGTAGTGATTGAATCTATTAATGAACATCCAATTTTAATATAAAATCGCACGCCACTGGTAATGCCCTCAAGCTGTCAAAATTTTCGTTACCTGTTGGCTGGTCAGCGACCTGTGCATTTTGTTGTTTACACTCCCTCTATAGATGTTAACTCTGTGAAGTTCAGCGAATACAAATCCGTCAAATACGTCACTTCAATGACGTCATATCTGTTAACGGCATTTTAGTAGGCTGCCGTTGAGCGGTAGTTTAAGTACAGCGTTTTTAATATCCCGTGGCAAACAGGATAGACAGCGTCAGCGTCCGGAAGAGCGCATTCCTGAGAGTTCCGTCCCTATATCAAGTAATAGTTCAGGAAACCTAAAAATCATTCATATTATCTTACGTACTATATATATTATATTATTATTATTTTTTCTAATATTTATATGTATTTGTTGATTAATGTTCCTCGTGCAGCTATATATTTTAACATGCTTTGTTTTTTTTTGACGTGTGCAAACAATTCATATATCTAGCACCAACAAATAATTGAACTGAATTCCACATAATTTTTCTATTAACGTGTTGTACATACATGAACTACTTCAGAAATTAGCCTCAGTCTTCAAGGGACAAAATCTCTTGTTCAGCATGTTATCCATATCTTTAACGCAGTCTACGTAAAACATCAAATGGTTGATAGTATTAGAGAGCTTTCCACTAATATCAGAAAATTGTTACTTCGTTGTACCATACCATACCGACGTCACTATTTTGACATTTCATTTTAATGATTTAAGTGCTCAAATGCTTTTAAAAATTGAAATACGTGAAAATACACGATTTAATAAACTGATTTATGCTTGACGTTTGCGAAGAGAAAACCATGTTACACAAAATGGTGATGTGACTACTAGAGGTGCCTTTGCTAATATCACACACATAAAAATAATTTCTTAGATGGAGCACAGATGCTTTAATTTAAGTATATCATAACTTCCTATACGCGCAAAGTTATGCTGATCTTAAAGTGAGAATACGATATCTTTGACCATATAAGGGTTAGATTGAGAAAATATCTTCAAAAGCAAAACTGGGAAATTCTTGAAGGTAAGAATACCAAAATCTTAAATCAAGCATATGGTAATCTTGACCGAAGTATTTCATAATCTTGACTGAAGCATTCCATAAACTTGACGCAAGTAGCTCAACTTTATTCTAAAATTGCGATATTCTTGGATGAGGAATCTAGTAGTACTAATTTGAGCATTCAAACTCTTCTATGAGCATGTAGAAACTTTTCTGGAGAAATAGTTCTGCAAAATTTCTTAAATCACATTTAATATACTTAGTACTTATCTAGGAACACCAGAGTCAGGTCTTCGCATTCCAATTTTTTAGTAGCTCATTCATGGTTGGATAGATCCAGTGATAAGGAAGCTGATGGGAACTGGGACGCGACTCAAATGGCGGTGAACCAGCAGTACCGGCAGATTCGATGACTGATGGTTCACGGTGGTATCACGGGTATCACGTGGCAATGGCAATTTATTTAGCAGTTTGACTAGATACCATTATGTGCTATTATGCAGGATCCAGGTTACGCTACGGTGCTAAAGACTGCGGCGAATGCGACAAGCCGAAAACCGATAATGGCGCGGCGGCGCGGACGCGGATGGGCAACAGGCTGTTAAGTAGAGAGGGTGGAGAGGTTACGGTTGACCCGTGACACGCTGCGCGTCTGCGCACTCCGACGTTGGTAGTCGTCAAGTAAGTGATTTACTTGATACAAATATAGGGTGTGCTTGTAAAACAGCGTTCATTTTCAAACCAAGATTATCATATGGTAAATGAAGGTTCGCATTTGCAAGCTGTCCATATTCTTGATAGAAATAAACTGGGCACCGCTGGGAAAAATGATAATATTGATATAAAATTATGAAATATTTGTTATTAAATTATTATAGCCTTGGTTGCAAAGAAAATTATATTTTCTTTCGGAGCATATTTCTTTAAAATAAGCATATAAATCAAAAATATATTATTCTTGATACAAATTTTTTATAATTTTCTCATCAAATATTCTTTCTTAGAGTGACAACCGATATTCTTGTTATGAGTATGTATTTACAAGAATATCACAATTCTTGACTTGAGAATTTCTTTTTATGTGTGCAGAAAATTGTTGCTTCGCCGTACAATACCAGACATGGGCTTTTTAATATCCTGTGGCAAACAGGATGGACAGCGTCAGCGTCTGGAAGAGCGCATTCCTGAGCGTTTCGTCCCTATATCAAGTAATAATTCAGGAGGAAACCTAAAAATCATTCGGTTCCGGGTTCCGGGAAGAGAAGTGGGCGAGTCGATGCGATCGCAGCAGCGGCTGGGTGGCAGGCGCCGCGACGCGACCCGTCGGCGTAATGTCATCCAAAAACCCTCCCAAGGTCAAGTTTTGTGGAAACCATTTTTATATAGGAAATCCTCAGAGATATTATGCTGGTTCTTTTCTATGCTGTGCTATGACTATCAGAGGTCCCTTTGCTAATATCAGAAAATTGTTGCTGCGCCGTACAATACCAGGCATGTGCTTTCTGGGCGGATACAAATTACAGCCGCTGTTAGGGTATAATCCTATAAATCTCAAAGGTGACCATAAAAGATGTTGTAAATTGCAGCGAGAGTCCCTTATCTGCGTAGTCTACCTGTTTGGAGGTATTCTAAAAATTAATTTGGATTTGTATAGCAAAATATTATATAAAAATAATATTATGTGACAGGTCAAATTGACTTTTATCTAAAGCAACAATTTGGTGGCACTTACTTACCTACTTCTGTTAGTGATATTGAAAACTATATGACATCACAATGACTTTTTTAAATTACAAACCCAAAATTTTATTCGCACTTATTGTTATAGGGATTTTGCAATTCTCTACTTAACTAACTAGAACTTAACTAGAAAAGTTAATTTCTTGATATATATTTCCATTATTTTAGGCAATTTCGACAATATCAACAATTATTGTGACAATTTTGATATTTTTTTTGCAATTTTCGGAAGGTGATAATATACCCAATGCGCGGTTTTTTTTTAGACTGAAACTAATAAATCCTTCTTTTGTTAGAGCAGTTAATAATAAAACAAAAACTATTGATATTGAAAGAAAATTATGCTTTTCTAAATTGTTAATTGTTAATAATACATAACATTATGTACAAACATGTTCGTAAATCGTCTTAGATCAATATATACATAAAAAACCATAATTACTAACTAAGGTTCTCACCATAAAAATGACATACACTTTCTATATATTCTAATCCACTTATCCTATTTTCATTGAGTAATAAACCTAGGTATCCTAAGATTCAAAAAATCTTGCTTCTTTTTAGTTGTTGCATTTGGAGTGTGCTTTATTCTGACGCTATTCATTTTAATGTATGTGTCTGTTTGAGTATTTATCAAAGACTCTCAAAAATAAACAATGATGGACGGCTGTTATAAAAACTCCTATCCCTAACAGCGGGTCGTCCGCTGCAATTTACATGTTTACCTGAAATGAAAAAATAACCAGCCGCTGCAATTTTCAAATCCCGGATTAAGAATACTTGACCATCGCTGCAATTTACAATCGCCGGGCTTTTTAATATCCCGTGGCAAACAGGATAGACAGCGTCAGCGTCTGGAAGAGCGCATTCCTGAGCGTTTCGTCCCTATATCAAGTAATAATTCAGGAGGAAACCTAAAAATCATTCGGTTCCGGGTTCCGGGAAGAGAATATTGGCCATCCAACATCTATAGCGCTATTGCCACTCTTCTTCGTCCGCTTCCAGCTTCTTTAAAATCTGGCAGTTTCCGCAGTTTGAACACAAAGTATTTAACTGGGTATTTAACTATACATTCCAATATACTTGCAATGTAACTGATTTACGTGAAGATAATTTGTATTGGTTTAATGAAATCTCAAACATGGTAAATTTCATAGCGGAATGTCGCAATAACTTTTAATATGTCGTAAATCTGGCAACCTATAATCGGCGTGCCCTTAAGCTGTCATGTGGCTGTCATTGTAGTTGTGGTTATTGCGTGTGTCGAGATTTTTGTGATTTTAGTGTATATTTGACTGACTTTGTGACTATTTGTGGTGTGAATTAAATTATTTATGAACAATATTGTCATAATTGCATGATGAGACAACAGAAAAAGTGCATAGTTTGCTGTAATAGCGACGAATCGGTGAACACTTCTTATCATAGGTGAGTATAGGTTTTGTTATAGTTTTCAGTAGCGTAATATATGGGGATAACTGGGAACAAAAGTAACTTCACTCTAGTTTGAGGAATAATAATGGTTGTTTAATGTATGTTTTGTGCACGCATTGCATTCATGTCAATCAATATGAATTTTGCAAATTCCATTTTTTAGACTATTTGAGAACGTGAAATGCAAAAATGTATGTCACATTTACGCACAGAAAGTCTATCTATGCGAATTTTATAGAACTGGATATTACCTAATGCAATTATTATATTTTATTGCTGAAGTAAAGACACGATACAGCCATTCCAACAGGCTACCTTTCAGAACACTGCTAGATATGTTTTGAAAAACACTTAAAGGTAATGATAAATTATCAACTGTTACAATGAAATTATAATAAGTAAGTGTAACGCTCTAAGTACAGCTAAATACTAATACAACTTATTGGTGAACATCCAATTGTAACATAAAGTCGCAGGCCACTGGTAATGCCCTTAAGCTGTCAAAATTTCCGTTACATGTTGGCTGATCTGCGACCTGTGCATTTTGTTGTTTACACTCCCTCTATAGATGTTAACTCTATGGTACAGCGTTTTTAATATCCCGTGGCAAACAGGATAGACAGCGTCAGCATCTGGAAGAGCGCATTCCTGAGCGTTTCGTCTCTATATCAAGTAATAATTCAGGAGGAAACCTAAAAATCATTTGGTTCCGGGTTCCGGGAAGAGAAGTGGGCGAGTCGATGCGATCGCAGCAGCGGCTGGGTGGCTGGCGCCGCGACGCGACCCGTCGGCGTCGGCTTCAGCGTCGGCGGCGGCATTTTGCATCCCGGAGACTGCCGAGGAATTTTAATAACCGCATACCGTGAAACGGCGCGGCATTGGCGGACAGAAGGGAAGGGAACTGGAGGAGGGGGGAGGGAGGGTTGACGTCCCGTTCCTCTCTCCCGCGATCCCGGAAGATGGCAGGCGACTACCGCCGAAGCAGGGACTGACACTTCATTTATAAGAGAGGCAACGTGTGGCCACGGTAGCTGTGATTTTTAATTTTTTTTTTTCATAGTCCGAATGTCTTAACAGACATGTTGTGAACTCGTAAAATGCATTAAGTCGGAGCTAGAGTATTGCCGACACGAGTATTACCAATAGTTTTGAGTACTGTAGCTCGCCATCGTTCGCGACAGGCAGATCGAGCTCACATAGATGCTTTTGAAATGTGGACGTGGAGGAGAATGCTGAGAATTCCTTATACGGCCCATCGAACTAACGCTTCCATACTGGATGACCTCGGTAATCCAAAGATACTATCTTCCATATACAAAGAAGCGATAATATGGAGAAACTTGTAGTTCAGGGGCATGTCTTGAGTGGGCGGCGCCGTGGCCGTCCCTCTACACACTGGGTGGATACGACGAAACAGTTGCTGGATATGAGTATCAAGAGCGCCACTGAACTGACAGTATATCGCGCACGATGGCGAGCTACAGTTCTCAAAACTGTTGACAATATTCGCGTCGGCAATGCTTATGCTCCGACTTAATGCATTTTACGAGTTCACAATCACAACATGTCTGTTAAGACATTGTGACTATGATGATGATCTTCGGAAGACAATGACGATGCCATTTTTATATTTTTTTTATTTTAAACAGAAGAACAGAAGGTCGTACGAGGTACGGGGGAATTACCTATGGCTAGAATCCGTCACTGATCATTTAGATATAGGTTAACCCATCACCGTATCACCCAAGCCATGTTGATTTTTACTCCCCGCATTTTACCTTTTAGCCTTATGACGTGGAGTCTTCTGAGTTTTGCAAGATTTTGTGTTCTTATCATAAACATAAAAATATCGTCAGATTCAGGTCATTTATCGTGAGATCGTGAGATTGGGATTGAAATCGGTAGATCTCGCGATAAATCGTGAGATTTGGGACCACTGTTTGCTGCTGTGACCGAGACCAGTGTGAGAAAACTACGTATCTTTATGCATACATATTATTTAATAGATATACGGGTTCAATCATAAAGGGATGTAAATATTTGATAGTGTTGTTTTATTATGGTTAAGTTTGAGTTTTCGATTGACGCTTTATATATGTAGTATAATCCTTTTGAAAATACTCCTTCATCTAATGTGGATAATAGCGATATAACAATGGTAATCATGTGGTAATAGAAATAATAGGGAAAACTTTTCTTAATTTCAGGAATCGACGTCGTGGCTTCCGGACCAGCGGAGAATGGATGAATTCATAATATACAAGGCAATAGATACTGTAGATGATGTTGATCCGTTACGACCAGACATGAAAAATTCAACAGAGCTGTGTGAACGGTGATAGGTATATCGGTTGATGGCGGATAATAATGTCTTAGAACTATTTTTGAATATACGTTCAAGGGTGTCTCACAAAAGTATAGCATATCAAACGTACATCTTACTTCCCACACCGTCAGGTGAGGGGAGTGTTATCGTGCTTTTTGGGATTTTTTTATTTCCCTCAAATGAGACTAAGACTCAAAACTGCAACTGGATTTGTAGTTAGCACCTTGAGATTATCCAAAATACGAGGTTTTATCTCAATCGAAAGCCAAATAAAGTTTTTCGACTTTTTTAGGTACTCCCGCCCGCCCGAGAGGTCTGAAATTTTTTATTTTCGTCAAATAAGACTGAGACTCAAAACTGCGACTGGATTTGTAATCAGCACCTTGGAATTATCCGAAATGCGAAGTTTCATCTCAATCGAAAGCCAGATAAAGGTTTTCGATTTTTTTTAGGTACTCCCGCTCGCCCAAGAGATCCGAAATTTTTTATTTTCGTCAAATAAGACTGAGACTCACAACTGCGAATGTATTCGTAATCAGCACCTTGAAATTATCCGAAATGCTAGATTTCATCTCAATCGAAAGTCAAATAAAGGTTTTTGATTTTGTTAGGTACCTACTCCCGCCCGCCCGAGAGATCTGAAATTTTTATTTTCGTCAAATCAGACTGAGACTGAAAACTGCGACCGGATTTGTAATCAGCACCTTGAAATTATCCGAAATGCGAGGTTTTATCTCAATCGAAAGCCAAATAAAGGTTTTCGATTTTATCAGGTAGTCCCGCCCACCCGAGAGATCTGAAATTTTTTTATTTTCGTCAAATGAGACTGAGACTCAAAACTGCGACTGGATTTGTAATCAGCACCTCGAACTTATCCGAAATGCTAGGTTTCATCTCAATCGAAAGCCAGATAAAGGTTTTCAATTTTTTTTAGGTACTCCCGCCCGCCCGAGAGACCTGAAATTTTTTATTTTCGTCAAATAAGACTGGGACTCACAACTGCGAATGTATTTGTAATCAGCACCTTGAAATTATCCGAAATGCGAGGTTTTATCTTAATAGAAAGCCAAATAAAGGTTTTCGATTTTATTAGGTAGTCCCGCCCGCCCGAGAGATCTGAAATTTTTTATTTTCGCCAAATGAGACTGAGACCTAAAACTGCGACTGGATTTGTAATCAGCACCTTGAAATTATCCTAAATGCCAGGTTGCATCTCAATCGAAAGCCAAATACAGATTTTCAATTTTTTTAGGTACTCCCGCCCGCCCAAGAGATCTGAATTTTTTTAATTTCGTCAAATAAGACTGAGACTCACAACTGTGAATGTATTTGTAATCAGCACCTTGAAATTATCCGAAATGCGAGGTTTCATCTCAATCGAAAGCCAAATAAATATTTTCGATTTTTTTAGGTACTCCCGCCCGCCCGAGAGATCTGAAATTTTTTATTTTTGTTAAATAAGACTGACACTCAAAACTGCGACTGGATTTTTGATCAGCACCTTGGAATTATCCGAAATGCGAGGTTTCATCTCAATCGAAAGCCAAATAAGGAGGTTCGATTTGTTTAGGTACTCCCGCCCGCCCGAGGTATCTGAAATTTTTTATTTTCGTCAAATAAGACTGAGACTCAAAACTGCGACTGGATTTGTAATCAGCACCTTGGAATTATCCGAAATGCGAAGTTTCATCTCAATCGAAAGCCAGATAAAGGTTTTCGATTTTTTTTAGGTACTCCCGCCCGCCCAAGAGATCTGAATTTTTTTAATTTCGTCAAATAAGACTGAGACTCACAACTGTGAATGTATTTGTAATCAGCACCTTGAAATTATCCGAAATGCGAGGTTTCATCTCAATCGAAAGCCAAATAAATATTTTCGATTTTTTTAGGTACTCCCGCCCGCCCGAGAGATCTGAAATTTTTTATTTTTGTTAAATAAGACTGACACTCAAAACTGCGACTGGATTTTTGATCAGCACCTTGGAATTATCCGAAATGCGAGGTTTCATCTCAATCGAAAGCCAAATAAGGAGGTTCGATTTGTTTAGGTACTCCCGCCCGCCCGAGGTATCTGAAATTTTTTATTTTCGTCAAATAAGACTTAGACTCAAAACTGTGTCTGAACTTGTACTCCAGCACCTTGAAATTATACGAAATGCAAGGTTTTATCTCAATCGAAAGTCAAATAAAGTTTTTCGACTTTTTTAGGTACTCCCGCCCGCCCGAGAGGTCTGAAATTTTTTATTTTCGTCAAATAAGACTGAGACTCAAAACTGCGACTGGATTTGTAATCAGCACCTTGGAATTATCCGAAATGCGAAGTTTCATCTCAATCGAAAGCCAGATAAAGGTTTTCGATTTTTTTTAGGTACTCCCGCTCGCCCAAGAGATCCGAAATTTTTTATTTTCGTCAAATAAGACTGAGACTCACAACTGCGAATGTATTCGTAATCAGCACCTTGAAATTATCCGAAATGCGAGGTTTTATCTTAATAGAAAGCCAAATAAAGGTTTTCGATTTTATTAGGTAGTCCCGCCCGCCCGAGAGATCTGAAATTTTTTATTTTCGCCAAATGAGACTGAGACCTAAAACTGCGACTGGATTTGTAATCAGCACCTTGAAATTATCCTAAATGCCAGGTTGCATCTCAATCGAAAGCCAAATACAGATTTTCAATTTTTTTAGGTACTCCCGCCCGCCCAAGAGATCTGAATTTTTTTAATTTCGTCAAATAAGACTGAGACTCACAACTGTGAATGTATTTGTAATCAGCACCTTGAAATTATCCGAAATGCGAGGTTTTATCTCAATCCAAAGCCAAATAAAGGTTTTCGATTTTATTAGGTAGTCCCGCCCGCCCGAGAGATCTGAATTTTTTTATTTTCGTCAAATGAGACTGATACTCAAAACTGTGACTGTATTTGTAATCAGCACCTTGAAATTATCCGAAATGCGAAGTTTCATCTCAATCGAAAGCCAAATAAATATTTTCGATTTTTTTAGGTACTCCCGCCCGCCCGAGAGATCTGAAATTTTTTATTTTTGTTAAATAAGACTGACACTCAAAACTGCGACTGGATTTTTGATCAGCACCTTGGAATTATCCGAAATGCGAGGTTTCATCTCAATCGAAAGCCAAATAAGGAGGTTCGATTTGTTTAGGTACTCCCGCCCGCCCGAGGTATCTGAAATTTTTTATTTTCGTCAAATAAGACTTAGACTCAAAACTGTGTCTGAACTTGTACTCCAGCACCTTGAAATTATCCGAAATGCAAGGTTTTATCTCAATCGAAAGTCAAATAAAGTTTTTCGACTTTTTTAGGTACTCCCGCCCGCCCGAGAGGTCTGAAATTTTTTATTTTCGTCAAATAAGACTGAGACTCAAAACTGCGACTGGATTTGTAATCAGCACCTTGGAATTATCCGAAATGCGAAGTTTCATCTCAATCGAAAGCCAGATAAAGGTTTTCGATTTTTTTTAGGTACTCCCGCTCGCCCAAGAGATCCGAAATTTTTTATTTTCGTCAAATAAGACTGAGACTCACAACTGCGAATGTATTCGTAATCAGCACCTTGAAATTATCCGAAATGCGAGGTTTTATCTTAATAGAAAGCCAAATAAAGGTTTTCGATTTTATTAGGTAGTCCCGCCCGCCCGAGAGATCTGAAATTTTTTATTTTCGCCAAATGAGACTGAGACCTAAAACTGCGACTGGATTTGTAATCAGCACCTTGAAATTATCCTAAATGCCAGGTTGCATCTCAATCGAAAGCCAAATACAGATTTTCAATTTTTTTAGGTACTCCCGCCCGCCCAAGAGATCTGAATTTTTTTAATTTCGTCAAATAAGACTGAGACTCACAACTGTGAATGTATTTGTAATCAGCACCTTGAAATTATCCGAAATGCGAGGTTTTATCTCAATCCAAAGCCAAATAAAGGTTTTCGATTTTATTAGGTAGTCCCGCCCGCCCGAGAGATCTGAATTTTTTTATTTTCGTCAAATGAGACTGATACTCAAAACTGTGACTGTATTTGTAATCAGCACCTTGAAATTATCCGAAATGCGAGGTTTCATCTCAATCGAAAGCCAAATAAATATTTTCGATTTTTTTAGGTACTCCCGCCCGCCCGAGAGATCTGAAATTTTTTATTTTTGTTAAATAAGACTGACACTCAAAACTGCGACTGGATTTTTGATCAGCACCTTGAAATTATCCGAAATGCGAGGTTTCATCTCAATCGAAAGCCAAATAAGGAGGTTCGATTTGTTTAGGTACTCCCGCCCGCCCGAGATATCTGAAATTTTTTATTTTCGTCAAATAAGACTTAGACTCAAAACTGTGTCTGGACTTGTAATTAGCACCTTGAAATTGTCGGAAATGCGATGATTCATCTCAATCGGAAGCCAAATAAATATTTTCGATTCTTTTAGGTACTCCTTGCACTTGTACTCCAGCACCTTGAAATTATCCGAAATGCAAGGTTTTATCTCAATCGAAAGTCAAATAAAGGTTTTCGATTTTTTTAGGTACTCCCGCTCGCTCGAGAGTTCTGAAATTTTTTATTTTCGTCAAATGAGACTGAGACTCAAAACTGTGACTGTATTTGTAATCAGCACCTTGAAATTATCCGAAATGCGAGGTTTCATCTCCATCGAAAGCCAAATAAGTATTTTTGATTTTTTTAGGTACTCCCGCTCGCCTGAGAGATCTGAAATTTTTTCTTTTCGTCAAACGAGACTGAGACTGAAAACTTCGACTGGATTTGTAATCAGCACCTTGAAATTATCCGAAATGCCAGGTTGCATCTCAATCGATAGCCAAGTAAAGATTTTCGATTTTTTTAGGTACTCCCGCCCGCCCAAGAGATCTAAAATTTTTTATTCTCGTCAAATAAGACTTAGACCCAAACTGTGCCTAGACTTGAAATTTGCACCTTAAAATTGTCCGAAATGCGATGTTTCTTCTCAATCGAAAGCCAAATAAATATTTTCGATTTTTTTAGGTGCTTCCGCCCGCCCGAGAGGTCTGAAACTTTTTATTTTAGTCAAATGATATTGAGACTCAAAACTGCAACTGGACTTGTAATCAGCACCTTGAAATTATCCGAAATGCGAGGTTTCATCTCAATCGAAAGCCAAATAAAGATTTTCGATTTTTTTAGGTACTCCCGCCCGTCCGAGAGATTTGAAACTTTTTATTTTCATCAGGCGAGACCGAGACTTAAAACTGCGACTGCATTTGTAATCAGCACCTTGAAATTTTCCGAAATGCGAGGCTTTATATCAATCGAAGGTCAAATAAAGGTTTTCGATTTTTTTAGGTACTCCCACCCGCCCGAGAGATCTGAAACTTTTTATTTTCATCAGGCGAGACCGAGACTCAAAACTGCGACTGCATTTGTAATCAGCACCTTGAAATTATCCGAAATGCGAGGCTTTATATCAATCGAAAGTCAAATAAAGGTTTTCGATTTTTTTAGGTACTCCCGCCCGCCCGAGAGATCTAAAATAATATAATAATATATAAATATTTTATTTTCGTCAGAAGAGATTGAGCTTATAACCTCGAGCAATTCTTATAGACCTTATAGATACTTTTTTCCTGCGTAGATGTTCTTTTTCAGATCATTTTTCAGATGCTCAGCCTCCGTGTTGAGTCCGGTAGGTTCTTGCGCTCTTTTCACCTATTTTAATAATGTTTCATTGATACATACAATTGGTGGTTAAAAAATCAAAGAATGCGCCACAACCAATCCAAATAAATGGAAAGACTCTTGAAAAAGTAGATAGGTTTCAATACCTGGGATGCTGGGTGGACAGTAGACTTAATCCAGACACAGAAATAAGATCGAGAATACAACAATCCAGAAGCTGTTTTGTGCGTCTCAGAAAGCTCCGCTGCGATTCACGCATCAGTCTTAACCTACGTTTAAGACTCTCAAAATGCTATGTATGGTCTACTCTCTTGTACGGAGTCGAAACATGGACACTCAAAACTCAAACCATCAATAACTTGGAAACTTTAGAGACGTGGACATATCGCAGAATACTCCTCAAAATGTCATGGACATCGCGTACTACGAACGAAGAAGTTTTGCGCAGGCTGGAAACAGAGCGAGAACTACTTAAACTCGTAAAAATCCGTAAAACAGCATACCTGGGCCACATCCTGAGAAATGATAAATATCGATACGCACAACTTATCGTAAAAGGAAAGATCGAAGGCAAGCGGGGGCTGGGACGGAAAAAACTGTCATGGCTGAGGAATATACGTCAGTGGACTGGCCTGGAATTCGAAGAATTGGTAAAGCTGAAAGCAGAGAAGAATTTGCCACTGTGATATCCAACCTTCACTGATGGAGATAGCATGTTAAGAAGAAGAAATTGATACAGCACTGTTATGTGTTTCGATTTGAGATGTTTAAGTCGGAACTAGAACGTAAGGGCTCTCTAGTGATGTTTACCTTAGGGTTGATAATTTCCGCGCATCAAAAAGCCAGTTTCTATTAACCTCTACTTTATTCTTATGTGCATTGTTGAGGTCTCACAAGAACTCTCCGAGCTTAGCTTGTATGTATGTATGTATGGTCCACGTATCTAACCATATTAATATCACTCGATCTTCCATTTGTTTATGCATCTTGTTATCCCTTGCAAAGTGTGTTGTGGTCAGATCATGCCTTGTTACGTTAATTATATAGCTGCCTCATGCGCTATAGTTCGTTATTTAGTGGTACCCTCATGAATAGTGACATTCAAGATTTCAAGACATCGAATTCTTCAAATTGTGTATCAAACTTGACAAAGTTGGAAAGAATCTGAATCTGCTGGCATGCTTTGCGTTGGGATATACCAAATTTTCGAAATACTTATCGGAGTAGGTCAGTTTGTCATCTACGGACACTGCTCCAACACGGTGGATGTTTGAAGAGGTATGCTAGAGGAAATACTTTAGGTAAACGGTAGCGACCGCATCAGCCCATAGGCCGTCATGTGACACCTGCAGTGTAATGGAGAATGCAGCGTCAAGGTAACCACATGCATCGGAATGTTCGTCGTTCGGATAGTTGCTTAACTACACAATATAAAACTAACTGGCCACACGATCGACATCGGACATACCATTACTTGAGAACCTTTAATATGGAATGTTTTAATCGTATGTTTCTGTAACGAGTTAACCTCTTAGTGCCCAGAAATCCTTTTTAAAGCTTTTATTTAACTTACAATGTATGTACGCTTGTTCGGGTGGAATCTTGCAACTCAATTTTGAAGCAGATGTCTTCAACCGATTGGCTGAAATTTTGTATACACGTTTAGTTTGGATGACAATGCACGATAAGTTATATGACGTCGTTCTAAATCCAATAGTATGATAGTTATTTAATGCATTCCTACAATATGGGTATCCATATTGATATGAGAACGCCCAGTAGATGCTAAAGGGAATGACAATCTAATGAGAGGAATGTCAATGACTGACAATAGACACTGATGCCATTTTTAGTCAAACGATGCATGGATACATTTTGTTGTGAGAGTTTGGGGAAAATACTATTCAAAGCCGGTAAGGTGTTTTATCACTGCATGAACCTGACGACCTGATAGAAGAGAGTTTTTGCATTTGGCGCTCAACTAGAGGCTTGCGGTGTGAGCAAGAATCTGGCATCAGTTACAGGAGATTCTGGATCGAATTAAACGAGTTCCTTTATACAACCTACGCAGTGGTCAACACCAGGTTGTATCGACGGCGGTGAAGACATCGACATGACGAACCGCTGCGCTGGTGCACCGAGCAACTACGAAGTGTAGACCGGACAGCCGGTGTGTATGACTGTGACAGCGACGTAAGTGGTAAAGAAGATCTGCGGTAAGGATTTTCCAATAATAGGTTGTAAAGGAACATTTGAGGTGCTGGACTGAATTTGGGAAAGTAATAGAGATGAACTCGTGTTGTTGGTGGACCCTTATCACCAACACAGCGTTAAGGTTATGTTTAGGGTAGGTCTATATTTTTAGTTTAGTTTAAGGTTTTCATGATGTCTAATAAAAGAAAATCTACGAAAATGAGTGGATATCAGGATAGCACAAATTCTAAGTTAGAACCTGTTATTCAAATGATGGCAAAGAATATGTATCTTTAGATATAATACGATGATGCGTTTTGTTGTAGGAGTTCGGGAAAAATATGCCATTCAAAGTCGGTGAGTTGTTTTATCACTGCATGAACCTTGTTTACGACCTGAGAGAAAAGAGTCTTTGCACAGTGAAAGGACTTGTTGAGAGAGACTTGAAGAATAATATGACGTCATTCTAAATCAACTATGGCGAAGTAGTTCTTTTTAATGCACTTCTGCAATATGGGTATCAAATAAAAGGGCTTGCCAAGAATGAATAAACAGCTTGTTTGATATAAAAGTTAATAACTAAAAATTAAAAAATAAATTGAAACAAATTTAAAAAAAAAGCTTTTATTTAAAGGTTCTAAAAAAAGAAAATAAAATGTTCCTTTAGAGTGTTAACTATCAACTCATAGCCTCATTATACACAATTTATATGATCATAAAAGCTTGTCGCGCGATATACTTGTGTAAACTATAGGTACTTACGCAAACCTCGCGACTAGCTTTTATGATCATATAAATTGCGTATAATGAGGCTATAAGTTGATAGTTAACACTCTAAAGGAACATTTTATTTTCTTTTTTTAGAGCCTTTAAATAAAAGCTTTTTAAAAATATTTTTTTTTGTTTTAATTTAATTTTTCAATTTTTTTTGCCTGCTTTTATTTTGCCTTTCGGAATCCTCGAAGTACATAAAAATAACAGTTTGGAGTTTTAGCGTTCTCCAGTTATGGGCTGACTTTACCCTGTTATTGGATACTTTGGGGCTACAACACAGAGTCATAATGATAATAACAATAATAATGTTTATTGACCTATAGAATTTACAGTAGTATAAATAATTAAAATTTCAGCCGTCAGTAAAGCAAGGATAACCACAGAAGTACCTGTGTACTTATATGTGGGATGTGTTTGAATGTCATCTTTGGGTGTATAGTCCTGGTATGTATTTGAAGCCTCTTTCGTATAGTTTTGACCAGAATTTATAGTCCACATCAAAAATAAAGTCCATTTCAGGTAAAAGTCTAAAAGTCCTTCCACTTCCACACACACAATACAATGTTTTTTACACAATAATAAGTTTAGCGCCTCAAATATTAAAGAATTAGAATAATATAAAATTTTCCTTATCATCTAAAGTACAACTATATTATCTGATTATATTACACCACATTTTTTATTTATTTATTTTTTTATTATCTCTGGTTGACGATATCACGAGCAACTTTCCTATCACTGCATAATAACCACGCCTTTGATTTTTTCTTAAACAAATAATTATTTGTGCTTCTTTTTATGTCTTCCGGTATTATGTTAAAGAGCTTTGGCGCAACATAGAGAAAGGAGCGGCAACCTACTGCTTTACAACATCTGACTAAATTAAATTTTTCTTTGAACCACGTACTATGAGGATGATTAGGTTTCTTAAGGAGAATTTTTTGTTTTTTCACGCTGGTTAATATCTTCAGACAGTATAATTGTCTGACATCAAGAACCTTTGCCATCTTGAACAGTTCGTCACTAGGAAACATTCTAGTTTTGCTAAAGATTATTTTCAAAACCCATTTCTGTACAACCTCCAGATGTTTGCAATCTGTGCCATACAGACCTCCCCAACAAAGTATCCCGTAGTTAATTTGGGATTCTATTAAAGCGTAGTACAAAGTGAGAAGATTTTTCTTATCGGCAAAATTTCGAAGGTGCTTGAACCTTCCTATCAGTCCTCTAATTTTATTGACTGGGGTTTTTATGTGTAGGTTCCACTTTAAATGGGGACCAATGTCTAAGACAAGATACTTTATGTTCTCTGTTTTGGGTATTTCTGTACTGCTGGTAATTTTTAAATGTTAAAACCAGTTTTCGTGACGATTAACCACATTATTTAAAAACTGTGAATTACATTGCAGTTCCCTTTGCCACTACTGACAAATTATCACCTGATTAGCTTCGATCATGTTCTGTCATCACTTCAAGAATCCATCTTGCCGCAATTTTATAAACTCTAAAGTACTTCAAAAAGCTCTTCAAGCAGGACTATGGCTCATACGTTCTGTCATTAGATATCGACATGTTGCTATCGAAAGCAATAGTCCACCTTATAGTTTGATACTGTGAATACTCTACTTTATTTCTACACTGGAATCGTGACACATAAATCCAATGAATATGGAATCACCCGTCCACGACATGCAGTTTCAGTAAGATGGGTTGCAAAAGCGCAGTCTGGAAGATTGCATTGAAACTTTATGGGTCCCTTGAGATTCAGTATATAAGGCACGAAGTCTATACCAGGAGATGTGTGGACGTGATGCCGTATAGAAGTGGTTCAAATAACACAACTTTGATTTTTTCGATTGCGTTGTTACAGGTCATGAGGGTCTCTGAAAGTCTATTAGTACCTAATCTATTTTTCTATTTACACCTACTCATTTGCGACAGGAATAGGGTACTTTCAGAAAAAATATTATGTCGTTTACGCGTTCCTTAGAGCCTAGTAAACATGACACAATCACTTGTTTGGTTTTTTGGAATCGGCTGTGAGAGATATTCCAAAAAATATTTCAAATGCCAGAAAATGCCGCGCAAACAACCTCTGACGTCAGTGATATCCTATAGTGATGGGATGTAAAGGGTTAATATTCAATATCGATAGCCAGTGCTAACCTAAAATTTTGACATTGATCATTATAACCACAAAACACAGTCACACACAAAAGTACAAAAGTCAAAAGAATAAAAGTTCCCATCCTCACAAAGTGAATTAGTAATCTAGCCTATCTTTTATTCTTTTGACTTTTGTACTTTTGTGTGTGACTGTGTTTTGTGGTTATAATGCTCAACGTCAAAATGTTAGGTTAGCACTGGCTATCGATATCGAATACCAATACTTTACATCCCATCACTATAGGATATCGCTGACGTCAGAGGTTGTTTGCGGGGCATTTTCCGGCATTTGAAATAATTTTTGGAATATCTCTCACAGCCGATTCCGAAAAATCAAACAAGTGATTTTGTCATGTTTACTAGGCTCTAAGGAACGCGTAAACGACATATTATTATTTAGGTCTTCTTGAATGTTTGTACAGTCGGTGTCGCTCCTCACTATGTAAAATAACTTTAAGTCATCGGCATAGAGAAGGAATTGGCAATGCTTTATTTCTTTTTTGATATTATTTACATAAATTATGAAAAAGAGTGGACCCAAATGACTTCCTTGAGGTACTTCTGATGTTACATTATTTTTTTATTCTAACATCGTGATAACTACTACCCATTTCCATTTTGTTTCTACAATAAGCCGTTTGGGAAGGGATTCGCTCACATTATGACCCAGCCGCATGCCGAAAGGGCCTTTTCCTTCTATTTTATTGTAGTTCCTTTAAATTGGTTAGCTGCAAAGGTTAATAAAGTGAACGATGCCATGCTCGCTTATTGCACTTCAGGGAGGAATCAGTGCTAACGGATATTCAGGGTACGAATGGCGAATTTGATTTTTCTCATATAAAGACAATGGACCATACAAATTATGACTTACACATATTATTCTACCACCTAGCTATATAATCCGTTTACATAGGACGATAGTAAATGCAAATGACTATACTTTTTGAGGTGATGTATTGAAGAAGGGTTAGGATTAGGGTTAGGGGGTCAAACGTACAGGCCGGGTTAGGTAGCCCCAACGCTGCAGCCATTGGCTTATTGTATTGTCCTGTGCGTTTGTTAATCCGTGAAGAGTTTTGTGACCTTGATAAGATAAGAAGAGTCTCTTCACGATATCTCGATTGGGGAGTGATTTGGGGTTGTTTGGCCCTATCAGTCTGAATCTCCACCAGCGTAGGGCCTCACATTCAAAGGTTATGTGAGAGGCTGTTTCGTCGTCCTCGTCACATAGTCTGCATATTGGGTTTTCTTTGAAGATCCCTAATGTGTGTAGATGTTTTCTTAGGCCGCAGTGTCCGGTTAGGAGGCCGGTTATTAGCCTAGTTTCCTTCCTATTTAGTATTAGGAACTCTTCAGCTAGTTTTGGTGTGGGTTGTTTCACCATCAGCTTGCTGTGTCTGAGCTTTGGATGCGATTGCCAGTCTTTTAGGTGCTGTGAATGCACCCACTGGTTTATCGTAGTTCTTACCAAAGACCTTGTAATGCCCATCGCCGGTTCGGGGCCGGTAAAACTGGATGCCGATCCGTTTCGGGCTAAGGTATCTGCTTTTTCGTTCCCTTCAATTCCCTTGTGACCTGGCACCCATTTCAGGGTTACCTTGTTCGTGGCACTAAGTTCTTTGAGGCTTTCTAAGCATTCCCAGACGAGTTTGGATTTGATTTGGCAGCCGTTAAGAGTTTTAATCGACGCTTGGATATACGAGCAGATATAAGAATGTTTTTACATTTTGTATTGAAGAAAGTTATTTTAAAGTAATTTGGAGTCCAGATCAGGTTGCTGGGTCACCATCGATTTCCCATATTTAACACAAAAGTCAAAAATATAGTGTTGATACGTTATTGTGTCTGCAGTTGGCATAATGTGAATTTCGGCTCTTTATAAACATCAAAGGAAATCTTTGGAAACGCCGGCGGAAATATACCTTTTAGGTTTAGTATATTTATCTATATATTACAAATATGAAACTAAGTATGTATTTCTACTTTATCTTTATGGGTCATTTTCGCCAAAAACGAAAAAATAGGTCATTCCGTGTTAATTACGAGAAAACCTAACAACTAAAAATGATTGAGAGTTATTCTTAGAGTTTTTAGCCTTCCAAATATACAGTATATATAGAGTATATTCGTGACTACAACTCTTATTTACAACTTTTTTTGCTATCTTCTCTAGTAGTGGAGTTATCGACCGAGCCAGTACTAAAAACACACCCTGTATATATTTGATTTTATAAAATCGAACGCCAAAATGAAGGACTTGGACATACTTTTGAAACAAGATATGGTACAGGTTGTTGGCCGATGGTACAGGGGGTGAAGTAATTCTTGGTTAAAAAGTTATCCCCTTGACAAATCTGTTGAAGTGTATTTTGGCATTTCTTCTTGATCAGTGGTGTTCGATAAACTCGTGGTGTGAAGTTTTCAAATGAAATCTGAAGTTTATATAACAGATCATGGACTTATATGACATCAGAAGTGCAGTATACCTCCTGTACGACTCGTATTGACCCATCTCCTCTACGTTAGGCAATCTTTATGTAAAATGGACAATTCGTGCACAATGTTAATGCCCACTTTACAGAACAAAAGTATACTGGCTGAAAAACTGGAACGATAACTAGATTTATACAGGCCAGTGCTCCGCAAAAGTTAAAAAAGTTGCCTTAGCGCAGCTCGTACCTTTTCATGTAAAAGCGGACAACTTTGTTTTCTCGCGGCATTTTCACATGCCCTTTTATTTTCAAATGTGACGAGGAAATACTAACAAAGTGAAGCAACAAAGTTAGAACCAGAGTGCTCTTTAGCTTCCTTTCTGCATGAAAGTAAAGCAGTAGTGCGTTTTCATTCCGGCAAAGTGTTACACCTGTAGCTCCTTTGAATTTATGAAAACAATCTGTGTGAGACGCTTTGAGTAATTCTAGAGGTGGGTAAAGGTATGACATGTATAAACTAAAAATCAGGGGCATACCTACGGGGAGTGGTGGTGGTGGGCGGTGGTAACTTTCCCTCTACACAGGAAAAAATAATGGTAACGTTGGTTATGTAATTTCACAGTCGTTCTGTAAAGGCATTTTACATAACCTGTAATGTATTTTTTTACATAATGTATTCTGGGATTCTCCAACTCTTGTTCTGTGTTGGAATAAGTAACAAGTTATGGAAAAACTATGCATTCTTTGTCGTTTTCCATATTATGGTTGTTGTTACATAATATGATGTGTTTCGTACATAATTTTCATTGCTATTGTACATAGTTTATTATGGAATATATTACACAGGATGTGCCACCTATATGTCCAAAATATGAATGCGGGTTCATATTTTGGACATTGCTGAAGGGATTTTTCAATATTTCTGTTCGAAATGTTTTTCCACAAAAAGACAGAATCTTGTTTTGCAATTTGTTTCTGTTAAATCTGTAAAATAAAGCACACTGTAAGTGTAATGTGAATAAACATGCATGTAAAAGAAGTGCGATAAGATGTAACAGAATCGCACTATTATACAACATAATTATAAAATGGGACAGATTACTTTTTGCGCTATTGAAAATAAGGATTTGGACTGTAGATATATGAGAATTCAGTCAAAACATTTCTGTAAATTCTCTAGATTTAAACGTTCTCGTAGGACATTTTATCCCAACTTATCCTAACCTTAGTGCCAAACCGAGGTGATATTTTTACATCAGTAAATTATTTAAATGGTATTCTGTTAGATTTCATTGCAGACAAATAAATTGTACGCCTTGCCAGTTCCTATGGACATACTAGTGCTGTTATATTTCGTCAGTGTATGGCATTTGAACTGGCAAGTATATCTACAGCAAATAAACATGATGCTGTAATAAGCTTACCACAGAAACACAACCTTCGTCCTTCACAAAATACGTTAAATACACAATTACACTCCTATAAATCACCAAAACAGGTTGCAAAAGGTGGGTGGCGTCTGTTGTACGTTCTTTATGCGAAACATGAGATTTTAGGTTATGTGTTCATAACCTATGAATAGATGGCGCGCTAGACGGCACGAAGGCGCTTCCTTAATATGTTATGTGATTTCACATAATCTATCACAGTGTTTGTGTGAATTTAATGTGGACAGTTAATAATACTTTGTAACTTTATTTTATTGCATGTTTTCTAATGTAAAAATACTTGTTTACATATTAAAAGTACATGATATCTGTGATAACATAGTATTATGTAAACGCACATGATAAATAGTGTAGTGTCATGAAAAACATGATATATTATGCAAAGTTTACATAATACAGAATGTGATTTTACCCCCATTTTTTGCAGTGTATCGCCGCTTTTGACGGAATAGTCGCAGAAAGGTAGAGTTATATTTTTTTTATTTTTTAGGAAAGGTGGATATTCATTAAGTCTCCCCCTCCCCGTCCCTCACACCGTACGCATATTTTGTCTAGACTAGTCTTGTCGCTAAAAATATGTTTTGGCTTTTCAAGATCCGCCTTCTTAAAGCAACTTCCTGGTTGCGTCACTCATATCACTAAAGTAGGTAGAAATAAGGTATTAACAGCAAAAAAAGATTTCAGTTTGCTGGATAAATGAGTGCCACAAGAAGAACTTTATTTTCCTGGGCTATTCTCTAATTCCTTCATCATCCTGCCACCAGTCTATTGATCGATGTCAATTACAGTGCTAGTAACGTACTTCAGGTGTGCTTTCAGTAGGGCGCTTTTAATTTTTGGGATCCTTCAATATGGTATGGTAGCATTTCAGAATCGTGATAACGCCGTTTCTCTTTGTTCAGCTAAGTGTGAAGTACATTATCTCGTGATAGCGGAGTGCTTCAGGAGCACAGAGTTAACATCACTAGAGGGAGCCTAAATTGGCCAGCCAACATCTATAGCGCTATTGCTACTCTTCTTCTTCCGCTTAAGGACCTTCCAGTTTCTTCAAAATCTGGCAGTTTCCGCAGTTTGAACACATGTTTCTCAAAGTATTTAACTGGGTATTTAAGTAAACATTCCAATATACTTGCAATGTAACTGATTTACGTGAAGATGATTTCTATTGATTTAACGAAATCTCAAAAATGGTAAATTTCATAGCGGAATGTCGCTGTAACTTCTAATATGTCGTAAATCTGGCAACCTACAATCGGTGTCGCCCTTAAGCTGTCATGTGGCTGTCATTGTAGTTGTCAAGTTGTTGTTATTGGTATGTTGAGATTTTTGTAGTTTTAATGTATTTTTGAGTGATTTTGTGACTATTTGTTGTGTGAATTAAACTGTTTATGAACAATATTGCCATAATTGCATGATGGGACGAAATAAAAAGTGCATAGGTTGCTGCAATAACGACAAATCGGTGAACACCACTTATCGTAGGTTAGTGTAGGTTTTGTTTTGGTTTTCAGTAGCGTAAAATATGGGGATAACTGGGAACAAAAGTAACTTCACTCCAGTTTGAGGAATAATAATGGTTGCTTAATGTATATTATGTGCATCTATGTAGGTTTTTCTTGAATATAGTGACGAGAAACAAGTGGCTTGATGGTGCAGCTGTAATGCACAGCTGAAAGGTGAAATTGGGGTGGTTGGGGGGTTGTGTAACTCAAAAATGTGTTGTATTCCTAAAGGCTGGCCATCCACCTGTGAAATAAAGACCTAGCGGCATAATTTCCTTTTTTAGGTCCATCTGAACATTGCCTTGCGTTTTACAGAAACGGGACTTAGATGTATACATAACATGTATGCGAGTATTGCTTTGCATCGATCTGTATTGTGTAACGAGAAAATCGTTAAATTGATTTTATTGAAATTTTGACACAATATTATTCCGTAGCGAGGGTGGAAAACACGTATGGTTTTTAGAAATCGTCTCAGGGGCGCCGCAATAATAATTAAAAGCTAAAAATATAAAAACAGCTCAAACTTCGTTTTTATGCGTTTTAGGGGGTCCTGATCATTTTCAACTTTTTTTGGGTGGAAGGAATTTGGAGTGGTTGGGGGTAGGGGTTGTAAAACAGAACATTTTTTTGTAACTCATAATAGGCGGTCTATTGACCTGTGAAAGAAAGACCTAAGGACATAATTTACTTTTTTAAGTCCATCCGAGCGTTACAATAAGAGTAACTCTCTAAGTATAGCTAAATACTAATACAGCTTATTTTTTCAGTTTGTAGCATCACAGTAATAATTGAATCAAACACAAACAATAATACCAAGAAATTGTCTAGACATAAATATAAGATTGAACAGGTAAATAACCAGCACACACAGATTTTTAAAATCCATCGTGATGGTAAAAATTCAGGTGTACTTTCAGTAGGGTGCTTTTAATTTTTGGGATCCTTCAATATGGTATGGTAGGATCCCAGAATCGTGGTAACGCCATTTCTCTTTGTTCAGGTAAGTGTGTGTGATAGCGGAGTTTTTCATGAGTTACTAATTATTACATATAACGTTCTGGAGACAAGAACTGATTGACTGGGATAATAATACCCCTCCGCTTAAATGCCTAATGAATGGGGAACACAAAGCCCCCTGCTGATGCCAAACTCCTTCAAACAATCCTACGAAGACCGCGAACAAGCAATTGTAGTTTGCTTTGCACTATTACAACTACTGTGCATGCTAAGCTTTGTTGAGCTTCACATGGTTTTGTTGCAATAAACTCATGAGTGTCTCCTTTACAGTCTTGTTGTCTCTTAAAATTCCTTTGGATGTGATTCATTCTATTACAAAAGCGCATCTGGTGGTAATGTATCTAACAACGAAAACTTATGTATGTACGTGGCGCGTGCACTTGCCTTAGAATGGCTTACCGTAAGTCATTTCAGTTAAACCGCATGTATAAACGCTACAAGTATTCAAAACGATTACTTAGTTTGGTATGTATGTATCGTTTGCCTTATATAAAAGATATTACTCCTAAACTTAATAAACTTTTCAGGGAACTCAACCGTAAAATTGCTTCAAAATTAGTTTTAACGCTTAATAAATTTTTTTCAAAAGTTAATGACTGAGTCCCTCTGTCTGGTCTAACCAATATTGTGTATAGTATAAAATGTAAGGATTGTAATTTGGAATATATTGGCCAAAATTCTAGGTCACTAAAAGGTCGGATATCATCTCACAAAAGTGATGCCAGACTAATCCAGAAAGATGTACTCTTGCAGCTCACATCAACCAAACAGGCCATACTGCTAACTTTGATGATGCAAAAATTTTGGAGGAAGAGCCTAGACTTTCAAAACGTTTATACTTAGAAATGGCACATATATATCTAAGTGACCACCATATGAACAAAAGAAGTGACATCAACCAACTTTGTTCAGTATATTCATACCTACTCTATCGTGAAAAATTTCGTTCAAGTAATAACTCTCGTATTGACATTACCTCCCTTTCACAATAATTTAATGACATTTATAAATAATTTCAAAAAAATCTTGGAAAGTAAATTCAGTTTCACTATCTTTATTGGTTTATCCAACAGATTAACATAGAAATCATATGAATTACAATTATTATAAATAGTAAACATTCCCCTTAAAATTTCCCTTGTTATATAAATTATATACACTTGAGATCAATGTTTAAATTGCACAATTCTTTAGGTGAACATCCTAATAGAATTACATCTGCTCTTTTGAGTGCTTTTCCTGTAGCATTCTGGCTCTTTGTCTCGGTACTCCAAAGTTCAAAATGTCCGAAATATAATTTTCTCTATTTCAAAATTATCGATCTTCTATCAACTGTCAATATTCCGTCTTTCATTTCAATCCATGTCACTTGTCATAAATCATTGATAAGCGACAAGTGTCATTGTTTCTGGATGTCATTTACGTCATTCAATTACGACGTGTTCACGTGGTTAATTAAGATATTAATTAACAAATTTATAACAGATATCTGGTTTCAGTGTGCTTAAACTGTTTTAAAGTCCTTTTTTATTATCAATCCAATGTTTTTGACAATGAATTTGTGTTTCCACACAAACTGTGCTATATTGTGAAGACTCTCCCTTTGATCATCTTTACGCAGCAATCTCGCTAACTTTTGTAAGTACTTAACACCAATTTATTGAGATTGTTTCTCATTTTCTAAATTTGTATTGTAGCCCTGATGATGGAATCATAAGTCTCCGAAAGCTTGGAGTAAAATTAAAAGAGTCCAGTTTTGCGTTTAATTGCCGCATTCCCAATTATTAACCGTTTTGTTACCTAACTGGTTTTTGTTTCGGCAATGACTACCCTTCTTCTACTATCGTAATAACTATATTCAAAAGATGACCCGTTTTAATCAATGATGCAAACCACCATTCCCCGTCTTTGCAACTCCAAGGTACTTTGTCGTACCTCACATCTCATGTAACCTAACGGAACTGAAATCATTTTTTTTATTATTTGTAACATACTAAGGTAGATACAATTTGGCTACCTAGCCTTGAGTGTTGTGTCTGACTCTACTGGTAGGCATTCGAGTACAAATCCTAGCTTTTTGCGAACTATGACTAATATTTATTTGTATACTCAACAAATAAATGAATTGATTGATTGATTAATACTACCGCTGGGTGTCGTTATAAATAATAAATAGCAACAACGGTAACAGTACTAGCCTCGGGAAGCTATTTTTACGGAACTGTATCTCAAGCTGTAGACCGGTAGCGCAGAGGGAAAATACCTATTTTCAGCTAAACGCCCTGAAATGGCCACTGTAAATTTAGGTTACAAATAGGATAGGCCAATAGAGCTTGTGCAAAATTTTAGAAGTATTACCTACTAGTACCCCACAGCATATCTCTACCCAAATTTTATCACAATCCATGCAGCGGTTACTGAGGTTACGAGGGTAGACAAATGCAACAGACACACCGACAGACAGACGGACAGAAAGACCGACGGAGGTGAGTGACGTGGATTTTCGTTATGTAGACATCATAAAACGCCCTAAAAGCATATTACCTCAAAACCGAAAATTTTCGCGATCATAATACTTCCCTCACCTATAGGTGTGGGAAGGAAAACAGTATTAACCGAGGTATTAACTGAGGAGCTTTCACGCAAAAGTCAACATGTCCATTTTTAATAATTGTTCAGGAAACGCAATTTTTGAATAATACCTTTAACAATTATTTATTTGAATCAGTTTTTTCATGATAAATAGTAGCTTAGTTTGTTCATATTTTGAGTATGAATCCATATTTTTCAAGAAAGGAGGTTTCATTAAAGAACACATTCTGTTTTGGACTTGTGCACTTTTGAAAGAACGATACGTGTTTGTTGAGTTTTGCATGGATTGCATCTTGGACTTGTTCAGTTTTGAATGAAAAGCTTAAAAATTTTGATTCTAGGTGGAAGACACAATAAAAATACTTTGTATAAACTATTTTGTATTATTTTATAATTTGTATTTAGCAGTGCAAAAAGAATCTAAATATGAACTGCCGGCGTCTCTTCTATCAAGCAATCGCAAACGTAGTCCTCATCATTGTTTTTGGTGCAAGAGGCGATTATCTGTAGCTATAGATTCACCAACGCAATGTTTTTCGATGAGTTGTTTAAAATACTGATTGTAAATAATTGTTTAAAATATTTTTTTGCTGCGAACTGGTTTATTTTGGGCAAAAAATTTAAGTGACATTTTGTGTTTAGAATGAAACAGGCTATCGGAAAAAAATGTTTAAATGGTAGACAAATAATAAGACAAAAAGTTGCATTCGAAATAAATTTTAGGGGTTGCGTTTTCCACCCCTTACAGCCATGGCATAAACCAAGTAAATTACTAGCTAAGTGTCTTTTTGGTAGTAGAAAATGTCAGGTTAATTACAACCGAGATTACAACATTGCAATCTTTTTAATGAGTGTGGTAAAAATTGTTAAAAAAATTTAATGTACCCCCTTTAAGGGGCTGTATCTTAACAAGGATGCTCCACTGAAGTTTCTTTATATGAAAGATCCTATCTTTTTTGCGATGAGTAATGACACCCTTAAATGTTTTGCACTTATTTAGTTACACCTTGTATTTTATTCCTACAGTGGTTTATTTCCAGCGCTGTGACCTTGGAACATTCATATTTTTTTCTTTACGTCTACAGTTTTTTGGGTTCAAGTTGACATCAGGAATTTTGTGCCTATAAAAGACTAACAAATATTTATCACTCTGACAGACAGAAATCATTTGAAAAGAAACTGAAATAAACCCTTCACGACATTGCAACTACCATTTTGTGTATTTCTCCTGCCTTTTACTAGTTCCCCTCTTACCCTCCCGAACTGATATATCATGTGAATCCATCCTCGAGTTTTTGCAGTAATAAACACAGCCAACAAACAAATCTAAACAACTATAATAACGGTTTTCGGTTTTGTATGAGATCGGGGTTATGCCGCCGTTGACGGTTACTAAGACTGCTCAACCAGTAAAGTGCTTTAAATTCCAGGATTCCTAAAAACGCATCGCCATTTCAGTTAGCGCATATCATACTTAGATGTCTGACTGTTCAGAACTTATACTTGCCTTGCACAAAAGTCGCCACGCAGCTACAAAATAAATTTGTTACTCCACATAGACAGGCGTGGGTAGACTTTTGCATGAATTTTTAGATCTAACCCAATGATACTATTAGGGACTTGTTAGGTTTTGTTCGATTTTCGATGAAAAAACACCTGTAGTAGGACTTGTTGCATTTTGTATGAATGCTTAATATTTCCATGCTGTTATATGATGGATTTGTGTAGTATTGCACGGAATAGATAGCCAATCCGGCAGATATCATCTTGAACTACATAAATTCGTATATAACACAATTTGGTATGAAGTTGGACTTGTCCACTTTTGCGTGGAAGCTCCTCAACTAACCAACTAAAATTAATTCATACCGCATTATAATAATTAGATTGTTTCCTCGTCACATCTGCATTAAAAGTAAAACGTGAGTGCTATGAAAATACCACTTTACCACATACAAGTGTTCTGAGAAACATCCAATAGCGACACCAAAATTATTCGCTACTAAGTTATCGTGCACATCAGCTATAAATTAGTTGGGAAGGTTAACGGCAACTCTCGCCGCCTGAAATTTCCTTAATATCATCTACCACACATTTCTCCCTCGAAGTACCCAACAATGCAAATGCATGCGATATAGCGAGCGAAGCGAATTTCCAGAACTGTTCGAGAACTTGACAAATGCAGTTTGCAACGGCGCAAAATACCTGTAGCTTCTGCAACAGAAGTCACCAATTTGGAACCGGCGGCAGAGCAAGTTTGCGGCTGTTGAGCGCGCTTAAATTGAATTGCTCCGCACAAAACTGGGCTGCCGCTTGTTTACGTCAACTTGTACTTTGAATGACTGCCTTCAGAATCACTAGATGTTACGCGTTAATTTAACGCTCTCCTAGAAAGAACAGTGTCAACTGCAACTACGTTTATAAAACGTGTTTACATTAATTTGGGTAAACTACCTATTTTTGTATAGCTGCGCACACCGCGCGGGGAAAATCCTAAAGACTCGGGTACGGCGGCTGCTATGAAAAGGTTATATTAGGGCAAACTTGTTGATGTCAACAAATTCAATCAGGTTAGAAGAAGTAAACGAATACTTTCTTTGTATGAATCATCCTAAAAGTAATGTAAGCGTTGTGTTTATCAAGTGATTCAGCAGCAGCATAATGATGGTGGAAGGTGGCACAAGGTTATTTGGCTTACATTTGCCTGATGGTCTCCGGCTTAAACCATTGTATTTTTAAAGCTTTCGTTTAAGTTGTATGTATGTATGTATGTATTTATCTATGTTTGTTCGGTGGAACTTTGCTACTCAATTTTGAAACAGATATCTTCAACTGATTGTGCTGATATTTTGTAAACGTCGTTCTAAATATAATATGGCAATCCATCCAAATGACGAAATAGTTATTTTTAATTCATTACTACAGGGTGGGGCATAAAAACCAAGTGTTTTTGGTTTGAGTAGTACTCATATATTAGAGAAGGGAGGAGCGCGCGATTTATTACAATCCATTCCTTGACTCAAACTATTTCACCTCCTTACTTGTCACTTGCCATCATGGAGCGGTAGACGCTAGAACAACGCGTGACATATGGCGTGGCATCATTGGCCCATATTTTTTTGGAGAAAATGGGGTGACCGCTACAGTAACATCTGAAAGTTACACTCATATGGTGAATACCTTTTTCATACCCGAATTGCACAGAAGAGGTGTGGATATCAAAGATTAGTGGTTCCAGCAAGATGGGGCCACGGCACACACCGCTAGAGCATCCATGGCTGTTCTTCGCCACCTGTTTCCAAATTGTTTAATTTCGAGGTTTGGTGGCATTTCATGACCTCCTCGGTCTCCTAACTTATTAATTTGTGTTTTTCTTCTATGGGGATAACTCAAGTCACGTGCTTAGAAGGCCAAGCCTCGTACGTTAGACGCAGAGAAGGAAGCGATTCGCCATGGAATCTCTCAAAAATCAACAGAGACATGCTGGAAACAGTGGAGTGCAATCTTCGCGAACGGCTGCGTCATATGCCAGACGTAATTTTTGCACTTAGATATTCCAAAATGGTAAAAACTAGTAATTTTATGATTATTTCAAAAACACTTGATTAATATGCCATACCCTGTACAATGTGGGTATCACGTGGAAAGGCTTGTTGAGAGTAACTCAAAAGCTAACGTGACATTATTCCGGATCCAATCTGGCGACAGTCCAACATGGCAGAATAGTTATTTTTTAGGCACTTCAATAATTAGAAAAATATTCTGATATCACTCTTAATCCAATATGGTGGAATCTTGAAGTTTTTTATGCTTTCCGATAGTATGGGTATTAAACAAAAGTGTACGCTTAAAAATGCAGGTTAATAACTAAAAAGTAAAAAATAAATTAAAAACGAAAAAGTAAAGTATAAATTGAAAAATAAAACCAGTTGAGTTGTCGAAGGCAGAATCGGTGTTGCTTGTCTCGGCCTGGCCAAGGAAGTTTCCGGTGAAAATCTATGCCACAAATTTGGAAAAATCTATTGTGGTAAAAATAAATTTTATCCGACTCTGCTTGATGTCCTGACTCGATTTGTATCAATCGTAGACTGAAGAAACATTTATTTTGATTATTTTGATTCTCTCTCACGAAATTAAACCAAAAAAAGGTCTTCTGTGGCCCACCGAATATACTGTGAAAAAACCGAACACGTGACAAACTTACCTGAGGGGATCTGTTGCTTAGAGTTTTTAGATTTTTCGAAATAATAAAAAATCAGTGACGCCTGGGAGGGGGCTTGGTCTCTCAGTCCCCCGCTAGTAACCTGCTTGCACAGAATTAATTTCAACTACAAGAACCTTAAGTTTTAGATATCTATTATATTTCACCAATAACTTTGGCATAAAAGATTGAAAGTATCATAACTGCATTAGTTTGAATTTTCTGGTATTGCACCGCTGGCGTTGCTTTTCGCTACTCGTCGAGCACTTGACCATATATTTCGCGAAAAAGTATCGAAACTTTAAAGTCGTTTTTAATTTAGATTTGAAATTTCAAAGTGATGCAGATTTAGCTTCTGCAACAGAAGTCACCAATTTGGAACCGGCGGCAGAGCAAGTTTGCGGCTGTTGAGCGGTCTCCTATTTCCTGGCGTGTTTAAATTGAATTGCTCCGCACAAAACTGGGCTGCCGCTTGTTTACATCAACTTGTACTTTGAATGACTGCCTTCAGAATCACTAGATGTTACGCGTTAATTTAACGCTCTCCTAGAAAGAACGGTGTCAACTGCAACTGCGGTTATAAAACGTATTTACATTAATTTGGATAAACTACCTATTTTTTTATAGCTGAGCAGACAGCGAAGGCAAATACTCGAGTACCGCGGCTGCTATGAACAGATTATGCTGATATACGAGGGTTGCTCTATACCTCCGTCAACCCAATAGTACGCAGACAGCTTTTTCACGCTTATCTGCGATCATCAGTGCGCCATAGGTCGATTGACGGAAATAGAGAGCATCAGGTCTTTCATGTTAACCAAACATGTGAAACATGTGTTAGCAGATGACAGAAAAGTTTTGCCGGTGCGCCATCTGGTACCCGAAGGTAACGGCAACCAAAAAGAATCACTGCTAACAGCAGCAAACTTTTTGGTCCCGTATAGAACCCGCGCTCCTCTGGTGGATAAAAGCGGACGAGCTGTGTCGTCCCACCAAAAGGTCTGCTGCTGTTAGCAGCGATTTTCTCTGGTTGCCGTTACCTTCGGGTACCAGATGGCGCACCGGCAGAACTTTTCTGTCATCTGCTAAGATCATGTTGAGGCAAATTTATTGACGCCAACGAATTCGACCAGGTTAGAAGGAATAGACAAAGATTTTTTCATTGGGTAATACAATAACAACAACATATGCAACATTTGCTCTAATTTACACCCCCAAAGTTATAATTCTCTACTAATTCCCAGTTCCGATATATATATTGTTTGCCTTAATCGTCGTGGGACACCCTGTATAATTCAATCTTTGTATCGATGTCTAAATGTATTTCAATATTTGAAGCGACGTTTTAGTTTGCGGGGTTTTACAAGATGTACAATTACTGCATCTCTAATTTTGTCCTAGACAAAAAATATGTTTGTGCTTGTTTTAGGGCAGCTTGGCGAGACGAAATCAAAAAGATATAGATAAGCTGAATAGTTCTTTGAAAATAATAGTCAATCGTTGGAAAAACAAATCATTTAATAGATATTTCGTAAAAACTGAAACATACGTATCGTACATTCACGCAGACTAAACACGACACATACGCGGGTTACTTTATAGATAATAATACATATCATCTGAATTTCGCCAACTTAGTGCCCAACAAAGGGCTATCTAAGAAGTAAGAAGTTCGTTATTAGTAAAGTATCTATACTTTAGTAAAGCGCGGGATGAATTAAAAAGGAAACCGCACGATATGTTTCAGAGATTATGAATCGTGTTATTTAGCGCAGCTGCACATACAGGCTGATTTTAGAAATGTGAGAATGGAATAGTTGCAACATAAAGTCTAAGGCCCGATTTTATCAACACGCATATTTAACAAAGACTTTGAAAAAGCTATTCTATTGGATGTTATTTAGCAAAAGCTTTCTATTGGGTATTGACGGCTATGTTAATAAGTATCATCCAATAGTATTTTATCAATATTGAAAACAAAACGTCAAAACTGGATAACATTTTTATCGAAAGTATTTTAGAATTCATGGCAGGATATCAGGACAGAGCGATTAATTTGCAAATTAATGCCACATTTTTCATGTTTACATTATAATTATTCTATAATTACTAATTGCAAACTGCGATAATTTGTGACAGAATCATAAAAGTACCTAGTATCAATCACAGCAATTACCTTATTTAATAATTACAAATCCCACCTCCGTCAGTCAGATGGACTATAGAAAAAAATATACATACTTTTATGAAGAATCAATCTTTCATTTACTGGATGCATGTTTGTTATAGACCATCTTATAGAAATATTCATAGACACAGGATCTAAGGATGCAGCATTTATAATATAAAATAATTATAAGGTTATAGGCAGCTAAATAAGGAGCTTTGCCGTTCTGCATAGGCAACCAGTAATGCTCATGTATGCTTGGAAAACAGCTTGCCTAACAGTTAAATCGTTTGTTTAACTTTTGAAATGTAACAAAGTGCTATGTTTACCCCTTTCTACTATAAAACAAATATATATTGCATGTACTTATAATTATTATTGATAGTAAATTGGTTTATCCAAATAATGCAATGAGTGAATTTCCTGTCATCATATCATTTAATACAGCATGAATCCAGCGATCAAGTGGAAATGGAATCTGGAATCTGATTGGTTGAGATTAGCAATTGCTAAACTTTTGATTAAACAATGAAACGCAATTTTTTACCCACTTAGTGGGTAAAATCGGGCCTAAGAGTCACACATATATTCCTGATTATTTGGAATGTACATAGGTATATGCAGGCCTATGTTATCAGTCAGAATGCGAATAGGCTGACATATGTATATACCACAAACATAATAAAATATAAACTTCAACAACTCTAGCACTCCCACTCTAGTTAATTGCTGCACTTTGGTATGACCTGTCAGGAAGTTTAACCTTAAACAATTGTTGTGACTTACAATATCAACGTAATTAAATTCTTAGCCTCTCGCAACATTAATTTATGAAATAAACTAGTTGCTTCCGTTGCGACAAGTTATCTATAAAGAATTGTTAGACTACTTAAATAAGTTTTCTTTATACATCTAAATGGTGGACTAGCTCAGCGTCTATTACCTGCTATATATAGAATCTATTCTACCCTTCACGTAAAATATTCAATGCCTAAAGTTTCCAAGAGTAAGCGAACAACGCCAGCAAAGGTAATAGTTTGAAGTTTTCTCGCATGTTTTCTATTGAACTCAGACCTTTTCATGCAAAAACAGATTGATGCTCGCACACACTAATAAATTATTTATCTTCTCAGAACTGCATATACTTTCCAAGCGATCGCGGAATGGTGTCTGCTTTGTTTGATGTCAGCACATTATCTTGTTTCTGCTTTATGACTACACCAATATTCCGCGGTACGGTATTATTAGATTGCTTGTATGTATTCATTGTATGTATAAAGTAGAATAAAACCAATAAACTACCGAAATATGATTTGGAGCAGCAAAACGATTCTGGGATTAATTTTAGTGAACAACATTTGAGTCTCCGGCAATTGTGTGTCCCACAGCTGTATCCCTTGGTAGTTTTGAGCTCTATGAACAATGGCAGTAGCAAAGTGCAGAAGTGTGACTCAAGTAGTCTCCTTGGAAGGCACCTCTTTTGAATTATACCAACCCTGGTGTCGAGTGCCTTCCGATAGTCGATCCGGGTCATAGTAAGGTCTTGCATCTACTGCTCGAAGTCCTGTGTGACACAGTGGTCAATCAACAAGTTTTTACGTAGCCAGATATTCTTCTCTTTGGCCTTCTCTGTTCATATACGCTGAGAAATACTTGACTTACAGCTTGAAAGATGTGCATGTACAAGATTCTGGTGAAGAGATTCTGACCATGTTCAGACATATTATTGGCCTGTAGTTTTTTGGGATTAGACAAATCTCCGGTGTTCGGAAGAAGCACCCTCGGACAACCAAGCTAGAATTTGCTGCTCGGGACTGAGCCACGGGGTAAAAACTCATGCTACCGAAATGACGCGCCGGTGACAACTGGGTAATTTTTTCAACCAGTCATGTGTATGTTTAAGGTGCTAAAGATGTTTTTCGTGTGTATGTGATGACGCAGTATATTTAAGTTAGGTACCTGTTACCTCATACGGTTATATAAAACAGTTTTAAATTCACGTAAGCCAGAACTAGAGGTTAGACGACTTACCTGTAAGGAAGTTCAATCCTCAATTATACGAGACAGCACCCTGTAGTATATGCTTCCGTTATGGTTTGTGCCGTATTGTTTACAGAAATTGAGGATTGAACTTCCTTACAGGAAAGTCGTTTAACCTTCAATTATACTTTAAAAGCTCCATCCTCGAGACCACCTTGTAGATGTTTCACGATCTGAGTTTGACGAAGACACTCAATCGAGAAAGAGGGAAAACAAGTCTGGACTGTTCCAAAACTTGCAGCTTTTTATTTAAAATTCAATAATTTTTTATCTTATTCTTTCATTGATTTATACGTAGGTAATGTGTGAAAGTTTCGTTAAGCAGACATCCCAATTCATTTTCCATTTTTGATTCTTAGCGATTTTGCAAAATATAAATAGTCACAAACATGAGTCTGGTATAAAATGTAACAAAATCTTTTGACCTATCACTCCACCCTGCATATATCCAATGGTTCCAATGTTTGATTCTTCCAGAAAGGCCGCGTAAGTGGAGGCGTAGCCAGTTCTCTGTGCTCTGAAAGAAATGGAAACAGTCATGTTAGCGCGTCCCCCGAAATTTGTGAAATTGAAGAGGAAGGCGATTTGCAGATGTTTCTTATCCCAATTCCTGACGCTCCATTTTCCAATATTTTTACATAGAATTTCCACATGATGTTTAGAAGGAAATTGCACAGAGTGATATCGAAGCACTTGTTCACTTTTGCTTCTGGGCTTTTCTTCAAAAAAATTACAAAGTTGGCGAAGAAAATAGGCAACTTCAAGCGATCATATTTCATGTTCAATCAATTTTTTTCAAAAAATGCTTTGATAGCCCCCTGTGTAATTTTCTTTTAAACTTCATGTAAAAATTTCATGCAAAAATATTGAAAACTAGAGCGTCAGAAATTGGGATGAAATCACCTGAAAATGACCGTTTTTGCTGTCCGTAGAAGCCGCCTTAACTGCATAAACTGGGGCTGTCGTCTTCTCATCTCTTTTACACAACTAACTGGTCTCTCGCCATATTTGCAACAGATATTGCATTTGAATAGACAAAAAGCCAAGCTTTGTTTTTACACGTCTACATATCTAGGTTTGCGAGTAGTATATAGATGCCCTCATCAAAGGAAACATTTCCAAAAACACAACCTAAAGTCATAAATACGCGTAGGGAAAATTAAACATATTCTAGGTTAAGTACAGAAATAAACCTTAGCGACTTTAAATTGATCATAATGGGCTTGAAAATTCTTTTGGAAATGGCAAGCGCAATTTTATACCTAAAACTAATATGAATATATAAGAGATATAAAAACAATTAACTATTTTGCTCTGAATGCAGTAGTAGAACAAAGGCATGATTATCGATTATAATAGACAAACCGGAACCGGTAAACCTGGCATGCATGAGTAAGTCATGTAGATCATACGGTAAATATTCAGCTTCACCAAATATCAATATCTCGTTGCTAATTCCGCTGAGAAGCGGTGTGACCCTGCAAAGCCCTTACATCTTTTATCACAGCTACTTCTCCAAAGTTGCCTAGAAAGTTTGGCAAATCTAAATACGAACAGCTTCGGCAATTAAAACTGGAGCAAAGCTGATCTGGTTTGGACAAGCGATGATCCACAAGGGGCGATAACAAAAACCGAAGAAGGCAAACGCACTCTCGCGTAGCGGAAAACGGAGATAATCTTCAGTATCAGACTTTCCTTGGAACTTTTCATTCGGTATCTTTCCCTTCCGTCAAATTTTCATTGGTATTAATATTCCCGGGAGTGCTTCCTCCCGCTTTGCGAGGCGCCGGATAACGACGTTTCATGAATATCCATCCATCAGGATCATCATATAACTGGAATCGTAGGAGTGCACTACGGCTTTATCTTGCTTTTATATGAATACTTATGCAGCTGGACTCTTCTGGAATCTAAACTTCGCTTAATGCTAGTCTCGCCCCATATACCGCATATTACAGACATTGTTTTCCTCTATTATCAGCCATTCAGTGTAAAGAGGACATCTGACGGCTAAAATCCACTTAAAGAGTGCATTTATACTTTTTCCATAACACGCAATGGGAATATGATGCTCATGACGACAAAATACTCACAGAAAAATCTATCGTTTTGTCAAAGACTTACGCTTGGATGCAATGGGTCGTTACACTCAGCATTCCTCAAATATAGGCGACGTTTTGTCCAATGAGAAGTGTATAGTTGGTAACGAATTATATCATATTGTCGATTCAACTACAAGACGTCATTGGATTCCAATAAATGATTCAATCGCAGCCCGTCGTTGAATCGAATCTGTGTTTGGTAATTGATTCTAAACTACTTTCTTTCCTTGGATCAACAGATTTCATTGCGAGGACAGCTGATTGATTCGTTTGGATGTTTAATGGTGTGATTTTGTATGAAGTTATAAGGAGCATGATATCAGAATTACACATAAGCCTGCACCAGTTGTTGCATTTTTATCTGACTAATCCAAAAACCTACATTCAAATGTGGGTGTTAGCTCTTCTAAGCCCCAATTTCTCAGTAGGCCCTCCATTTAATATATAACTGGACACACTTAAATCACACAATTGCTGATTCAAAAACCAAAAACACGAGATGACACATCACGGCTAACACCGAAACAACACAACGAAACAACCTCGTCCATGTTGGCGAGTTGGCGCCGATAATAACACTGAGATGATCCCTCTATTCTTTCTTTTTACGTTCATTAAATCGGGACATCAGTCCCGGCGAATACTGATTATAGTTCAGCGAACAACAAGGGCCATTGAAATCGATATATGATGTTGTTGCTACGAATACTACTTACCAATCTCTTTAACAGCGTAGACAATGTTTTGAAAGCGTAATAGTTACCTTTTGAAACAAAATTAATTTTTATCACATGAATTATCACGAACTGCTGTTGCAGTAATAATTTTTGTACATTGATTTGTATGCAATACCAAATATTATGAAGTTCCGTAAAGCGTTAAAAAAATACTAATAACACAAGCATTCTACTCTCTGGACCAATATTTTGAATTTTCCTTTACTCAATGAGTTAGTCAACTATTGCCCCAAGTGTGATGAACATAAAAATAACCTTCATCTATGGGGTGTCAGTAAAATTCTTAATTTGTGAATGTCTGACTTTTAAGTATTTTAATTATTTTTATGTATTTGTATTTTAATTTTTATGTATATGTATTTCCATTATGTACTTTGACATAGTTATTTGCTTTGTCAATAAGATTTTTTTTGGCAATAAAGCATGTTAACCAACCAACCAACCATGCTTTGATTAAATGAAGCACAGGGTAAATTTTGAAAACGAAAGGATGTTTTGATTGCATTGTATTAGAAGGATTACACATATCGTTAGAATGAATATAACCTGTGATTACTTCGAATATAAGGATTGAATTCTCTCAATGACATGGATTTGAAACAACTGTAAATATATTTAAAGCGATGGAAAAATATCCAAATACTAACAGTTAAGTGGAAACACAACAGTATTTTTTTCTGTGTAGTGTGACAGTGAGGAATCCTGTTTTATTATTTTCTTTGAATTTGATCGTTTTGTGATCAAGAAGCTCCGTGTTACTGATTTCTATAGGTCTGTCTATAGGGCTGTTCCAAGTTACGGTTCTATCACCGTCCCAGAACTGATTCAGTCATGCCCCGCCCATTTTGTGATTCTAGAATCGACGATTGGTTGGTACGCTGGCCTCGTACAGTGTCTCGACAATTCAAGAATATAGAAAATCTGACGAATAACAGCATAGACACACGTGTTGTGACGGCCCTAACTTGAAATCTCGACTCGACTGGCTGAAAGCCGCCTCGAGAATCCTATATCCAGTTTCATATCTAAACACTGATAAGCGTATCTGTGATATGTGACGGTCACCGAATCAGAGAATCAATATAACGAAAACACAAGACAATATACCTACGTATGACCTTAGGTCCGTCTTTCAATTGGCTGTTCTCCTTTAGGACCGTGACGTCAAGGTCCTAGAGAGGTTCAAATGATTTTACTCATTTTCATCCCGTGCCCAAAATAATCGCGGAAAAATATGAGAAGTTTCTTATGTTATGCTCTATCATATGCAATCATAAAAAATGCATGATAGCCCATTTATGTTTCCCCACAATGCATGGTTAATGTTGTCATTGCAACTTTCCTGCTAGGTTCGTAAAGTTAATAAAAGGCGTTCTCCTGTATACAGTGCCTTTCTTTAATGTCCCCCCCCCCCTTTTATTTTTTGAACGGGTCAACTCAAGAAATTGAAACTTGGAACAATGAAATTGATTCATGAATACTATATTCTGAAGTGAAATTGACAGATGAGACTTGCAAGATGGCGGCTCGGCGCCATCTTGAAAAAAAAAATTAAATAGAAAGTGGGGCCTTGTGACACATCTTTTTGAAGCCCCTAACGAACCCTTCACAACCCTAAAATATGAAGTCAATATCTTCATCTACTTCAAAATGGCGGAACATTAAATAATTACTTGAGACAAGCACGGTAATATCGATACTTACCTTTTATTTTTTGAACGGGTCAACTCAAAACATTGAAACTTGGGATAATGAAATTGATTCATGAGTACTACACTTTTGAGTGAAATTGACAGTTGAAGCTTGCAAGATGGCGACTCGGCGCCATCTTGAAAAAAAATTAAACAAAAAGGGGGGTCTTGTAACACATTCTTTTGAAGATCCTAATGAACCCTTCACAATCCTAGAATATGAAGTCAATATCTTGCTCTCCTTCAAAATGGCGGAACATTAAGTAATTACTTGAGACAAGCACGTTAATATCGATACTTACCTTTTATTTTTTGAACGGGTCAACTCAAAACATTGAAACTTGGGATAAAGAAAATTGATTCATGAATACTATACCCTGGAGTAAAATTGACAGATGAAACTTGTGATACATCTTTGTAAAGCTCCTGACGTATCCTTCACAACCCTTTAATGTGAAGTCAATATCTTCATGCCCTACAAAATGGCGGAACATTTAATAATTACCAGAGAAAAACACGTTAATATCGATACATCTAGAAATATTTTGTTCTCCTTGCTTGTCAATTAGGAATCCGCCGATAAGGCGACAAAAATGTCAGTATCACAACTGACGTCATTATTCAGCTTAAATATTGTCATCAAGTTTTAGATTTTATTCCTAAAAACATGAAAAGTTTATTCAAAAGTCTAAGCAACACAGTGGCTCGGCCTTTGATGGGATTAGAGATTATAAATTCAATCCACTTCAAGTGTAAGCATTCCAGGAAATTCACAGGGATTTTGGTCCTTTTTAGAGATTAGATTAGAAATTATAAATTCAATCCACTCCGAGTGTAAGCGTTCCAGGAAATTTACAGGGATTTCCGTCCTTTTTTCTATTGGCCTTTGACCGCTGTACCCGTATCCTAATTGGTTCCTTCTTGAGGCACACTAGCGAATTTTATAGCCGCTCTGCCAATGCGAGTTTTCAGGGATTACCAATAGCAATGCTTTTATTTTCCGTCCGCGAGGATTGCACAGATTTTCCGAAACAGTAAGCAGTTAAGTGTGTACTGAAAGATCACGATTAAGATAAGTGAACGCGAAACTGTGTCGATTAAAGTTTTGAATAGACTTGGCCACGACAACTATTTCTAACATGGTCAACCCTCGTCCATTGGAAGAAAAAATTGAAGCGATTTTTATTTACGGTGCGACGCGTAACTTTCATGAAACCGAGAGAATTTTCAATGATCGTTTCCCGAATCGTCCTATAAGTAGAAAATATCTAAGGGAACTTGTATCCAAATTTACAACTACTGGTAGTGTCCAGAATAAGAAGCCCTCAGGTCATCCATCCATTCCGGAAGAAAAGAAAGTTCAGATAATTGGTGAGGTGATAGCAAATCCTGAACAGTCTACCTCCTCCGTCGCGAATGTGTGTGAGGTATCTCCTTCTACTGTGTGGAGACTTTTGAAGAGAAACAAGTATCATCCCTACAAAATAAAAATGGTACACCAGCTAAGTGAAGATGACCCAGATCGAAGAACAGAATTCTGCGAAATCATGACGGAAACCATTGCAAGACATCCTTCTTATCTCCACAATATTTGTTTCAGTGACGAATGTACATTTTTCCTCAACGGCAATGTTCACAGAAACAATTGCCGTTATTGGAGTGACATCAATCCTCACGTTTTTAGAGAAACTCATACGCAATATCCCCAAAAAATTAACGTCTGGGCAGGAATATTAGGAAACCATATTGTAGGACCTTTATTCATAGAAGAAAACTTAACAGGTGAACTGTATTTGAATATGCTGGAAACCACTGTTCAGCCTCTCATAACCGAAATAATCGAAGCAAATCCTAACGAATTCGATATGGAGATTGTATTCCAACAAGACGGAGCACCACCACATTACTCCAGAGAGGTAAGAAGTTATTTGGACAATACTTTCCCCGGTCGATGGATTGGCCGTCGAGGTCCTACAGAATGGCCAGCTCGCTCGCCAGATTTGACACCTTTAGACTTTTTTTTATGGGGTTATTTGAAGCAAAAGGTGTACGAAACTGAACCTGCTTCAATACTGGATATAAGGCAGAGAATAATAGATATTTGCAGAAATATCGACGTCACTGTGTTCGAAAATGTAAGACGAGAAATATCGGATAGGCTGTTCTTATGTCAAGCAGTTCAAGGGAACCATTTCGAACATCTTCTGAACTGAACTCATCTTCTTTCCTCCAATTATAAAGATAAAATTTAGAACAGAATGTAAAGTTTATGTTAAGGATTCATTCTTTTATGTGATGTATTCTGGCAATTATTATGTTAAGGATTCAATTTTATTTTAATTTAGATAAGAAACATGTTTATAATACAATGATGTTTTTGTAACAATGTATTCAGGCAATCATTAAATATTTCGTAATAGGACAAGACCTTTTTTTCAATTGAATTTTTTTTAAGATGGCACCGCACCGCCACCTCAGGTAATTATTGAATGTTCCGCCATTTTGAAGGAGATTAAGATATTAACTTCATATTCTAGGGTTGTGAAGGGTTCGTTAGGGGCTTCAAAAAGATGTGTCACAAGACCTCACTTTCTATTTAATTTTTTTTTTCAAGATGGCGCCGAGCCGCCATCTTGCAAGTTTCATCTGTCAATTTCACTCCAAAATATAGTATTCATGAATCAATTTCATTGTTCCAAGTTTCAATTTCTTGAGTTGACCCGTTCAAAAAATAAAAGGGGGGGGACATTAAAGAAAGGCACTGTATAGTTGTAACAAGCTTTCTATTATACTGCTTAATCTAATATGACCAGTTATAAAAATCTGGGATGCTCTCTAGCAGCACAACAGCAAATCGACTTCGTCGCATAATCAATAACTAATACAAACCTTAGCAGGAAGATTATCCTGTCTTTTGCAGCTAAGGTGGTACAAAAAATTTCAGTCCATTCCAAGACAACTGGGAGTTGCTATATAAATTAGAAGGAGTGTACATAAAAAGGTGAAGAGGGTACTTGAAATCCAGCGAACCTGTCTGGGAGTGAGAGCGTTGATAACAAAAAAGCAGAAAAGGCTGACCTCCGCTGTAGAGATAAAGTGAACTTTATATTTTTATTTGTCCACTCGGCACCCTTTACCTGAGTGCTCCAAGTAATGTAATGGTTACAGTGTATTATTACTTTAGTGAACTGGTGCGAGAGCTTTGATATTACAACGGAAGTTTAAATTCTGAAATATTACATAGTTAGGGGATATGGAATAAAGTTTGGTAATACTTCGACGACTTCCTTCTAAAATTACTAATTTCCTTTTTTTTTGAGTGATGGGGTCCATAACAAACACAACTTTAACGTTTCGAAAATTATATTTTCATTTTCAGGGCTTTAAAAGACAGAAAAAGGCATATATGTATCAGGCATCGACTTTTCACATCCAACCCTGCTCCTTACTATACTCTGTAAGGCTTTCGAGGCCATCGTCCAATGAATTTGTGGTTCTTGGGTTTTTAGGTCGTTTAGCGTTAAAGCTTGACTTTCCGCCACCTCGAGTGGATGGCATCTTCAGAAGCTATTTCACGGCGAAACGTCAAGCTTTAACGCTAAACGACGCCGGCCTAAAAACCCAAGAACCACAAATTCCTACTCCTTACTGTCCTTATTTACACGTATCTTGCTCCAAAATTTTCAGTGATCTTGAGACAATATAGGAACCCATGATCGCAGTCTAAATATCAGTACGTAGATTCCAATAGCCTTACGTTGCTTTGGATCTTCTTAAGGATATCCAACAAAATTATAGCGTTTTCGACTTACTGCCCTATCACTGCACTCATAGGAACTGAGTGTCAAAATTATACTCGTCTTAGATTTGAGTGCAAAACTAGTGTGATTTTTTGTTTTCGACTTATTCGCTTAATTGCACTTGAATGCAAATTATCGCCACGGACTCTCTGAGCTCGTGGAGATTTCAGTGCATTTTTGACGTCTATAAAATATCAATTATAACCTATTTTATTTGTCAGAGAAAATAACTTTTTGAATTAAGATCTGGGTAGTGGGGTAGTATACATAGTAGCATGGATGCTACGATAGGTTACGAAAGGTGTGGAAAGTGTAGTTGGAAGAACTGCGAATATCGTCGTCTTCGGATGATGAGGAAATTGAAGCGTATCTAGTTAAATTATTGCAAACAGCGGCTGCGGGTGTTCCAAAAATACGAATATTTGTTGAAGATGTTGTTCATAAACTGACGGAAGAAGAGATACAACAAGATTTACATAAGTATTTACCGATATAGGTAGATAATCATTTTTAGTGCAAAAGCCATATTGCACAAAATGCTGTTAGTTTTTATGTTGATAAATAGAATAAATGATTGAATAAGGCGGATTCAAACTATTCAGATTCCAAAACCACCACAGAATGAAATTGAGCTCTCGGGATGCAAAATAACATCAAACTGTCATCAAATGGCTGACAGAACAGTTACTTGAATTGCACTGCAATTTGGTGTATGTTCGACTTACCAGTTCAGATTTATTGCACTTCTGGGCACCAAACGAGTTTTCAATGTGCACTGTAGCGCAATCATGGTTAAAATCAGTGCAGTTAGTCGAAAACGCTATTAGCCAAAAATTTTAATCACTTAATATTATACTGTACTTGAGCTAGCTGCCAGTGTTCCATGCTTTGCTCAATGGTTCTTTAATAGCACGGGTGCCTGGTCGTAATATCTTCATATAGAGCATAAGATGTGTTACGAATTCTTTCTTGGCATGAAATTTCAATTACAAAGCTTTCATATGTTGCTGCAAACAGACAGATGGACAGATATACAGACAGGGAAGCTAATATGTATCTGACAGAACTGAGAAATGAAACTTCAGGAGAATATATTAAATATCGTGTTGAAATATTTGCAAGAGAATGCTGCAGCAGGAAAGATGGAACCTCAATCTATCATCGCTGAGAATAGAATAATATCCAACTAATGCTTTGAAAATAGGGAATCATAGTTTCACATTCATGCACCAGAATACATGGTATGTAGATGATACCAAGCACAGACCCAGTAAATGCACTAGCAACGGATGGATTAAACGGAATTCTCCTATTAGTGGTATATGCTGCACGCCTGCACGGTTCTGAGAGAATAAATAATTCATCATTATGTGCTGAATATCAATTTGTATTTGCCTGGAACAGCCTTAATGAGATGGAAAGCGTACAGGATAATCTTTAAACTTGCATCTGCTTGCATTGCTCATTGACTCTTGGAAAACTTAGTTATTGACTATTTTATCTTAAGTATAAAATATATTACATACCGTATGGCAGGGAATTTATACTGAGGGAGAGATTTCAAAGCATGTGCAGCGTCAGCTTACTTATGAGGTTAACGTATTTTCACAGATAAAAAAAGGAAATATCTTATGTATTTCGGTAGCGCTACAAAACGCAAGGAGCACAGCAGCAGCACAGAGGTTCTCTCAAAGTGTAGCCTTCTGAAGAAGACCGTTAGAAGATTTAAAGCTCAGCCCAGCATAAATTAAACAGGTTAGGCTTGTTTGTGCGGTTCTTGGTGTAACTATGTTAGCAGCTCCCCCAAACAGGTTGAACTACAAAAACCTTCTGGTTTAGTTTTGTATACCCTCAAGCTTTTTTTTATAACTGAGCAGACCGGGTAGGCAGAGCCTAAATACCAGAGTACCGTGGCTGCTGTGAAAGGGTTATATTTGGGGAAGTTTGTTAACGCAGGATTTGAATAGGCCACTACCCGCAGGCCCAATAAATACATCTCCTAGCAGTCCATTCCAAGCCTTAGACACCCTGGGAATCAATGTGTGATAGTACCGCTCGGTTCTTGATGTACGAAGAACCACCGCCTTAGGATGAGATGCCGCGGTCGCGCGGGTGCATCTGATAGGAGCGGTGAGTGACGATGGAGGATAGCTCAGAGGAGGAGGTTCCGTTTAAATATCGGTAGAAGATTGAGAGGTTACCAACAACATGGCGGTGAGAAAGTGGCTGGAGGTGGCGCGTTCAGACCGGGTCGCCAATTAGTCGAATTGCCCTTCTCTGGACGACATCAGCTAGTATAGAAGTGTAGTAGGGGCAGCAGCTCCTTATACATGAGAGCAATACTCCAGGCCAGGTCTTATCTGGGCTTTATATAGCGTGAGGAGGTTACATGGTGAAAAGTACTTTCTGGCTCGAAACAGGTACCCAAAGTTTTGACCAGCAGCTGTTGCAATTGACGCAACGAGTTCGTGCCAGATTAGATTTTCTGTAATGTTGACTCCTAACAGCTTGAATGAATGACTCCTTGGCAGAGCTTGGTTGTTCATCAGAACCTGGTGTTGACTTGGGCACTCCTTGTTAGATAGCGTAGTAGTACTCGGTCTTAAAAGCATTAAATTTTACCACATTATTGGACCCCCAAGCGGTAATGGTATCGAGATCCTTTGAAGGTGAAGCTGCCACAGCTAGTCTTCTCCGTTCCAGCTCGACCACAGAGATCGGTCTATCGCTCATGATGCCTGCATGCAGCATACTGTCATCTGCGAAACTGTGGATTGGCTTTTTAGTGCTAGAGAGTAGATCATCAATGTGAAGCAGAAGTAATATAGGAGCCAATCCCGATCCCTGCGGAACCCCAGCATTGATGCTATGGAGAAAAGAGAAAAAGCCGTCTGCCACGACATAGATTTTCTGACCTGAGAAGAAGTTTGCGTACCAACCGCAAAGCTTAAGTGGAAGCCCACAAGAAGGGAGCTTGTTAAGGAGAGCTGCATGCCATAGTTTATCGAATGCCTTTGAAATATCGAGACCCACGGCGTGAGCCTCGCCAAACGACTGAAGTTTGCTCCGCAATCTGTGACGTAAGCCAGGAGACCTACAGCTGATCTTTAGTGTCGAAATCCATATTGTCTGTCTTTGGTTAAGTGATGGAGCTCTAGGTGTTTCATGAGCTCTTGATTGACGCATTTCTCCATCACTTCAATGATTACAGAGAGCAGAGCGATGATTTGGTTGGGGGACCTCAGACTATGTTTTAGTGCCATGGGCAAATAATAAACTAGTATCACTGTAGTGTATAGTAAGTAGTGAATCAATCAAATTTGCTTTATTTTTATAATCTAAGAAGTATCCTGCTAGAGGTAGACTCGTCTTACGTTAAGTTGGATCATGAAGGTGTTTTTAACACATCAGTAAACTGTCACACAGTGTGGTAATTGTTTCCAAAAAACACGTGTTTAAGGTGGGCTGTAATTTATCTCATAATCCATGCACCTGTAATGCATCTTAGAAAGAAATCATAAAAAAACTATCTAAGACGCGTTGCAAACTGTTTGATTTTGAGACTACATCCAAAACTATTATCCTTGAAGTACCCCACACAGTGCCGCCAAATCGGAAATATAATTACCATTCAACTTTACGTAAACAGATTCCTTTGCTTTTGTCAAATAACGAACTGTACTTCTTGTATAGTGTATGGTAGACAACAGACTTGATTACACTTTACACTATGGTCTTGCTCCCAAACATATCCACTCGGTCCTGACTTTGATGTTTAGTAGTTTAGCCACGAAATCTTGTATGTTCACTGATTAAACTTTGGTGAGTTTTCAAGGCTACTTAGGACGAGTCTATTTGCAGCAGATAACAGCTGAGTGAGCTCGGCAGTAAAGAAGTCTAGACAGTCGGCCATATTCGTGTCTGTGCATGATAAGCATCAGTCAAGATAATTTGAAGAAGATGAGGTCTACAGTTATGTGTATAAATTGAGGGTGCTGTGAAGTTTATCTCGTACAACGACGGGCCCAGATATCAACATGCGTATCACATTGTACCGTATCACATGGAATTCTCCAGGATGAAGGAACATTGTTCTTGCAGCTTTGATGAATAGCTAAATATCTGTAGGTGCAATGTTCACAGAGTCAAAGCTGTATTTGCTGATTGTATGCAGGATTTATTCGATTGTATTGATATCTTCCTCCCTGAATTTTCTCGAAGCTCATCTTTTAATCGGTACTTAAAGGCTACGTTATTGACAAAATATATAATCAGTGTTCATAGTATAACTTTTAATAGACCGTCGGACCATATACAGGAAACTTGCCATCACAGATTTATCGAGAACCACTGATTAAAAGAAAAAACGCCGATATACGTCAAGGAGACAACTTCTTAGCCAACAATTACATCACCACTGCACCCTCTGCCCTCATGATCATCCCCTCAAAAATTTTAAATGACAAGTGGTATCGAATAATAGCTTGTCTCAAACTTGTTTGAGACGTATATCCAAGTCTTGTATTTTAGACGTTAGACTTGAATGAATCAGTCGATTTGTTTTCGAGCTAGCTAACTTAAGTTAAGCTAGAAAGAACTTTATGTATGTAAGTTTGTTCCGATATAAAACAAAAAGACACAAAAATATCACTTTTTATTGCAATAATTGTTAAGAATATTGCCCGCTATTGGCCAAACAATAATATAGGCAAATGGGTCTGCGAATTGCGCGCCCTAAGTAGACGAAGGGACCCAAGAACGATTGCCTTCTGCTTTGTGATGGCTAAGATGCGCGCTGTCGCACGGTACACCGGCATTGCGAGCGGTGCAGAGGGCAGCCTGCGTATTCCTCATTCCACCTAGGGATCCAATGACCACATTCAGCGGACTTACAGTGTAGCCTAGCCAGACACTGGGAAGGAGTGCGAGCAACGCCTGATATTTGGTCCACAAATTAAGATACAAAAAGATTTTTCTAATTTTCTTGAAAATGAATTGATTTTCAAATTTCAAACGCCAAAATAAAGTACTTCAACATACCTTTGAAACTAGAAAAACAGCTAGTACCGATGCCTAAGACAGACCTTATTTAACTTCATGCATGTATAAGGCTAACACCTGGTTTGATATTTTTTTAGCTGTGTATAGTAGTCGTTTTCAACAACTCTTTCAAATAACTTTTTTCCGCAATCTGAAAGATAGGCGAGATACACAGCATTTATCCAACACCGAACAAAAAACTAACCACAAACAGACTAGACGTATGTCTTGATACTCAAACCCAGATTTTTTTTTATTCTGTATCTCGCCTATTTTCCAGATTTCGGGAAGGAGTTGTATTCTGGGCTTGTCTATCAAGACGTATCTACGTGCGTAGTCTGTTTATATTTAGTTTGTTTGTTCACTTTTTTATTTTCTCGATCACACATTGTACTTGTCAATTAGTGCACTAGTCACTTTCAGATTATCGTAGCTAATTTTAAGTTGGCGAATCCTAAAAGTTTTTCTCAAATAATGTACCACTTTTAGGATATATCAATTTGAACGTAACAAAGATAAACGAAAAGTGACTATTGCACTATTAGACATGTACAATGCCTAATCGATAATATAAAAATCGAAGCAAAAAACTAAACATAAACAGACTAGAGCTATGTCTTGATATACAAACCCAGATTTTTTTATTCTGATTCTTTATTTTTGATTTTATTTATTTTCCAGATTTCGGGAAAAAGATATTCAAAAGAGCTGTTTATTTTAGCGACTCGAATCGTCGCTCAGGTCAATGGACAATCCATCATGAATACAACAAATTTTTTTGAGTTTTACAAACCCCCACCCCCGAACTAACCCAACTTCACCCTCAACCAAAAAAAAAAAATTAAAATGATCAGGAACCTCTAAAACGTCTGAAACAAAGTGGAAGAGGTGTTTTTTTATATTTTTAGCTTTTTTTATTCTTGCCGCGCTGCCACTGAAATGATTTCTAAAAACCATACGCGCTTTCCATACTCGTCGCGGTAATAAATCTGTGTCAAAATGTTATTAAAGTCAATTCCGAAGTTTCCACGTACACAATACAGAACGATCCAAAGTAATACTCGTATGTATTTTGTATGCATCAGAAAGTTCAAGCCCCTTGGTTTCTGTAATCGGCAAGGCAATGTTCGGATGGACCTAAATGAAATGAAATGAAATTTTTCGTTTTTTGCTAATTCCTCCGCCGCCCATGCACCGCTTTTCAATATTGTAGCAACATTACCTACTACGACCCTACACCATATCAATATCCAGATTTCATCAAAATCTATTCAGTGGTTACTGAGATTAGGCGGCTAGAATAATTCCAACAGACAGACCAACAGACAGACAGACCGACGGAAATGATTGACGTGGATTTTAGTTATGTAGGCATCATAAAACGCCCAAAAAGTATATTATCTCAAAATCGAAAATTTTTGCGATCACAATACTCCCCTCACCTATCGGTGTGGGAAGCAAAAAAAGTATCAACCTAGGACTCGCCCTTTATTATCGACTAGAGAACATATTTTTGTGCCTGGTATCTCGGGAAGACATTTTTTCCTTTATGCCACGTATATTGATAGTTAGTGACTCTTCGCCAAGATATTCATAATAGATCTGCTGTTAGGGAAGTTCACATTTGCCATTTCCCCCACCTTACGTATGATTTATAAAGCATTCCCGAGCGCCGACATCCAGTCCGCAAAATGAATTTCTCTTGATTTTCCCTCAATCCCTCTCTCTCTTTCTCTCTCTCTCTCTCTTTCAGCCCGGATGATTTATTTTCCCGATCCAGTTTTTATTGTACTTCAGTGGCAATACATTTTTCGATTTAAAAATTGATTCAGTCCGATGAGCACTGATGCACGATATGGCACAGAGGGTAATCCATGTGGAATTACAGTTTAAAAATATATTGTAGCTGAAACTAAAACATTATAATTAAATTTTATTACGTTGTCCAATGTGGGTGCGCTATTTTGATTTTAATTTACACAGGCCGTTCTGTCAGCGAGAATCAACAGGGCAGGTTGGTTTCCTGAATATTTTGTGCGGTAGCTTCCTTAAAATGTAATCAAGAAAATTATCACGTACTGTTAAGGAGGACTACATGACCCGTGTGACATCAGGTCAGGCCGAAACCTCGAACGGTATGAAATGAACTCAAGTGTAGAGCTATACCTACCGGTACACAGTGTAGCCCGGTTAGAGCCTGCGAAGTCATCCGAGGAGCTTCTGATATTTCCTCCTCCTCAGAGATCTTTCTCGCCTCGGTAGGTACCGAGAACTCGATAAACAACATCGCTTTTTGTTGATGGTCGAGGAGGACTACGTCCTGGAGCCCTTGGACCGTGAGGCAGCACCGGTGTCTCATCTGTACCGTTTGAGTGCCTTAAATGATAATAGGGCACTCATAGAGCCGCGTTGTGACGATGGACGTAAGCCATCCCAGCGTACGTCGACGCCGACAAAAGATGCATAAGCATCTCTGGCGCCTGCCGGCAAGCTCTACAACGGGTGTCAGGTACACCTGCGCCACAACGACATATAATTATAAGAGCGACATTTCAACACTTTTCTTATTCCTTCTAGATTAGCTAAAATTAGGTGTCTACTATCTGTTTCCAAATTTTTCAGTTTTGGACTTCTCAGCATGTACTGATTAAAACTATTGAAGCAAAAGATGCATGAGTTATTGAATGATTATCTTTAGGATTTTAAGTGTTTGGGCCTTCGGACGAAGGGTCACGTTCATAACTTTTTTATTTCTGGATATTGGTCAGCATATTGGTCCAAAATACTGTATTTTGGAAGTCGCCGAAGTGAAATAGCTTCTGAAGATGCCATCCACTCGTGGTGGCGAAACGTCAAGCTTTAACGCTAAACGACGCCGGCCTAAAAACCCAAGAACCACAAATTCATTGGACGATGGCCGCGAAAGCCTTACACAGTATAATAAAGTTTTTGTTTTAGCATTGTAAAAGTGAATACATGTTAAACACTATGCAAAAAGTTAGTATTGCCTGATACTCTCATTATTTAGAATTCCTTTACAGTTCCTGTCAATGCTGAAATAGGCAATAGGCAAAAGAAGTACTGACTAGAAAACTCCTCGTCATAGCATATGATGAGCTACACTTGGAAGAACAACTTCTGTCTTAAAGGAATTTAAGTATAGCTTTTTTGCGATAACAGATTATGTATAGCAATTATTTTTATTTTTTAATAATTGGCAGTTTCATACGTTCATGACAAAACTATTACAGAATAACAGCTACAGAAATAACTGATACGGATTGTCAGGCTAGGCAAAGTACAAGCCTCATTGAAAAAATTATAGTAAAAAAGCATTTGTATTTATAAATAGAAAGGGGCAATAATATGTAACTTAATTTAATGTCTCGAATTAAAATGTTCCAATCATATACTCAATTTTAATACTATCTAATCCACGTATTTCCTAGTTTTACGTCTTGTCTTATTTTATTTATAAAAGGAACGGCAAATAATTTGTCTAGTTCATAAAACTTATAATCATAACGGGCAACAGCAGATTTTCTCCCTACCTTAAAGACGAAACAGCACCGTGATTGGATAATCACTGAAGACCTTATTCAATGTCCTTGTTTTCTCTTTTTAGACTCGACATGATAATGACGCTCGCTATAAAAACAAAGTTAAATGACCTTCAAGTTGTCTTAATTTAAAATTCTGCCAAAAATACCCTGTAGATACAAATTGCTGGTAACATCCAAAATAATATCCACTTAATAATCAAGTACCTCGCTCTATAATATTATTGAGAAAAGTTAAAGGAATATATCAATTTGGACGTATTACTTGCGACCTTGCTAAACCGGAAATTAATAGAAAATAAATTACAACTTGGCAACGTCTCAACCAATCCCAAAACTATTTTAGGGCTGAATAGAGATCAATGATGGAAAGTAGAAGAATTTAAGAAAAAACTAAAAAATCAAGTTGATCACTATCCTACTTTCCCGCAACAACTTGTATATTTCAAAATGTTTCTAGAATATGCGGCTTAACTAACCAAATAACTTTTGTATTTGACATTTTCTTCTATCAGGTATACCTTGCGAGATATCGAAGAATTACACACTAAATGGACACCCTGTATATGCAGATCACAAAGTTTGATTAAAAAGGGAGACTTATTGGACGAAGTACTGCTTCAATCTTACCGACGCATTGTGTATAACTGCAAGATATGAGTGGAAGAGGAATCCTATTAGCAAAACAATTTAGTTCAACAAGATTGTGATAACTGAACCAAACTTTTCGTAATACCCAGAAGGCACCAAAGCCGAAATCAGAACCCCAGAGATTTGATCTGAAACCGATTTGTTGGAAAACGGCCAATAGCATTTAGTGGGCAATTAACAAAAGGGTCGAAATGCATCCATAATATATCTCTTCCACCATCGACCGCTATCCGATACCGGATAATAATAATGTTTATTAGGCAAAGAGAAAAAAAGTTACATAAGTAGTCTACAGAAGCAGAAAAAAAAGACATCTTTGCTGCAAATACACGGGAAAAATCCACAGAGTGCATAACACTGTACGTGGTTATATGAATGTATAAATAAATAAATATAAAAAAATAAAGTAATGAAATAGGGTAGTGAATATACAGGGTTATTCACGTTATTCGACACGGAGCATTATGGCTAAAGTATTTGATAAAAAAGAAAATAGTAATTTCGGATGGATAGAGACCCATAAAGGCTACATTTTAAAAATATTTTCATGTTATACAGGGTGTCCCAAAAGCACGAAATGTATCAAAGTTATGTTTTTTTAAATGGAACACCCCATATATTATTGCATATTCAGATTCCTTGATGAATTCTATTGTGACTTTATGTATCATATATGGGACTTAAAGCGAACCGTTTAGGCGTAAATCACCATTTTCGGTATAAGTAGATATCAGGAAAAAATTGAATATCGCAGAGATTATAAAATTTGGAAGGCTGTGACTTTGCCGTATTACTAAGCATAAAATGCGTCAGCTTTGATGAGACGGTCAAATTCAAATTACGTTTATCCTTGGAGAAATCGGTCGATGAATTAAGGAAAGTTCGATCAGCGATAACTTGATTTTTTCAAATGGGAATGCCTAATTTTTTTTATACGGTTAAAAGTAGAATTTGATATCCTTTCTAATGATATAAGGTTGTGCATATCAATCTCTGGTAGTTTTCATTTAATTTTAAATTTTCAAACAAATCGGCGTTTTTCAATTTGCCTACCTATAACCAACGTAGCAGGCCATGAAATATAAACAAAAACCTGTTCAGGTAGATGAAAATAACTAACTTAGCTCAAAAATACACAGGAGCTAGACTAAAGGGACAAGATTATAAAAATTACTCACAACAAACAAAGTCTAACCACAAACAACGGCGGTAACATATCTTTGGTCAAAGAGAAGCTGGAGTATGGCAGAAATGGATTTTTTCACGGCCTACTAGCTACTGCAATGTACTAGAGATTGGCAATTTCCAAAACCATTAAAAATTTTGAAATAAAGTAAAAACTACTAAAGAACGTTGTAAGCAGTTTATTATTTTCATAATAAAATTTCACATTTAATGATATAAAAAAGTATGCTTCTGTCAAAACTCAAGTCAAAAGTACCTCTGACTGGAGTTCTGAAAATTCTTAAGTACCTATTAGCAAGGTCGCAGAAAATGAAGAATGAATTAAAATTTGTTCAAATTATAAAACATAACTTAAATGGCAGAAAATTTAAATCTGATTTGTCAGTATTCCTTTTTTGCAATATTGCTAATAGATATTGAAAAATAGAAGAGCTCCAGTCAGAGGTATCGACTTCGACGCAAATTAGTACTTTTTTACACCCTTACATATGATTGATAGTTGCGTGCTGAAGCGACAGTCGCTGGTTGTTTCTGTTTCATATGAGGGTTTTTGATTGCCTTGGAAATTTTTAACCTCTAGTAAATTGTGGTAGCCAGTAGATAGTGAAAATATTTATTACTGCCATACTCCAGCTTCTCTTTGACCTTAGAGATGTTATCACGGTTGTTTCTGGGAGAGTTGATTTGTTGTAAGGAATTTTTATAATCTTGTCCCTTTAGTCTAGTTAGTGTGTATTTTTCAGCTAAGTTAGTTGTTTTCTTCTAGCTGAACAGATTTTTGTTTATATTTCATGGCCTGCTACGTTGCTTATAGGTAGGAAAGTTGAAAATCGCCGATTTGTTTGAAAATTTAAAATTAAATGAAAACAACGATAGATTGATATTCACAACCTTATATTATTAGAAAGCTTATCAAATTCTACGTTTAACCGTATAAAAAAAATTAGGCATTCCCATTTGAAAAAATCATGTTATCGCTGATCGAACTTTCCTTAATTCATCGACCGATTTCTCCAAGTATAGACGTAATTCTAATTTGACAGTCTCGTCAAAGCTGACGCATTTTATGCTTAGTAATACGGCAAAGTCACAGCCTTCCATATTTTGTAATCTCTGCGATATTCAATTTTTTCCTGATATCTACTTATACCGAAAATGGTCATTTACACCTTAACGGTTCGCTTTAGGTACCATATATGATACATAAAGTCACACTAGAATTCACCAAGGAATCTGAATATGTACTAATATATGGGGTGTTCCATTTAAAAAAACACAACTTTGATACATTTCGTGTTTTTGGGACACCCTGTATACAATGAAAATATTTTTAAAATGTAGCCTTTATGGGTCTCTATCCATCCGAAATTATTATTTACTTTTTTATCAAATTCGTTAGCCATAATGCTCCGTGTCGAATAACGTGAATAACCCTGTATACGCTTTTGGAGTATGGGTACTACAAAAAATAAGTACTAAAAAAATATATATATACAAGATCCCATCCAAGTTCTTTAAATACTCTAACGCAAATCTATACACATAATTATCACATACACTTAGCCATCCAGTACAACACAAAAAAAGAAAGTTTTAAAATATACACAATGGAAAAACCTATATCATTTATCACTCTACAATTTGGAGTAATCTGTTGTAGTCAAAATTCATCACATACCTTTTTAACCTATTTTTGAAAAGTTCCTGCGAGTGTAGAAGCTTTATGCGTAGGGATGTGGCGACCCCATCGCCCAGAGGCGATGGTACACCTTGCATCGACAACGGTGCATCATGTACTATTATCTCTGCAATCAGCCACAGGGGGGAGAAGTGCAGTCACTTAGCTTCGCCCGCGGTGCAATCACCCCCACATCGGAATATTTCCGGGAAACTAGAAATAGGTTCCCGCAAATAGGCGGCGCCAAATGGCCTCACGGTTCATGTTCCGTCGCTGGGCTGATGTTCTCGGTTTTCATAAGTGACAAATCAAATTAATTAAAAGTAAAAAATGCTTAATGGCTCTCCCAGGATCAAAAGATGCCGGAGGTAAAATACCTGGCCGTTCGGATCTCCGGGTGCCAGGTGGTCCGGGGGGAACATTAAGCGAAGTTTGTTTAAAAAATTCTGCTGCCACTCCTCGTCAGGCTAACAACAGAAGCCGTCCTTCGCAGCAACTTCGCACTGACGACAGGCCCGAAGGCCAGAGAAACTTTTTCAGAGCCGACTTTACAAATATACGAGGTCTTGCCTCCAACATAAACTCTGTCCATCAACACCTTCAGGCAGAGAAGCCACACATTCTGGCTCTTACGGAAACTCAAGTCGGCTCTTCAACAATGGATAACTGCTTTAGATATCCCGGATATGACTTATACACCCGATTTAGACGTAGGTTTGGCGTATGCGTGTACGTTAAATCTGGGCTTTCTTGTCATCGAGAAGAAGAGCTCGAACTGGAAGGATTTGACATCATATGGCTCAAAATATCCTTCCAAAATCATTCCAAATTTATATGCTGCATTTATAGGCCACCAAGCAGTGACAACTGCAAAGAGCTCTTCGAGAAGCTTTCAGCCACTGTGGACGCGTTGCAATCAGATCACCCTCATTCAGAGATAGTCTTTCTGGGTGACTTCAACGTTCACAACTCATACTGGCTAAAACATTCAAACAAAACGGACGACGAGGGACGTGAAGCTGAAGCCTTCGCTATCAGCTGCGGCTTGGAGCAGATAGTCAAAGAACCAACAAGGATTCCCAGCCGCCACGGAGATTTTGCTAGTCTGTTGGACCTATATCTCACAACTACTCCAACGGTCTACACAGTGAAGGTAACCGCCCCACTGGGATCGTCTGACCACAACACCGTCTCGACGCTATGCAGAATGCATTCTCCGGATCTCTACCATGCAAAGCCTCGTCGGATCTGGCATTACGGATCCGCAAAGTGGGACGACCTAAGGGAATACTACCAGTCCTTTCCTTGGAACGACGTCTGCTTCAAGTCACGAGACCCATCAGCTTGCGCCCAAGAAATAACAGAGGTATTAATATCCGGCATGGAAGCCTATATTCCTCATGTCGTCAAGCATCCCTCCAAAAACAAGCCATGGTTCAATCAGCGTTGCAGAGATGCTGTTACCTCTAAAAACCAGCATTACAGAGAATGGAGGAAAAATCCAAATGCTGAGAGCCACCGCAGTTTTATCGACGCCAGAAATCACTGTAAGCGCGTGATTGACAGCAGCAAGGAGGAACACAACCAAAAAATTAAAAACAAGCTCCTCTCATGTCCTAGTTCGTCCAGAACATTCTGGTCTGCAGCTAAGGCTGTTAGTCAGAACTTTTCCTATTCGTCAATACCACCCTTGACCAGAGAGGACAAATCCATCGCTTCTGCTCCTAAAGAAAAAGCAGACATCTTGGGGAAGCTCTTCGCAGCCAATTCTACCGTAGACTTTCAAGGAAGTACTCCGACCACCACCATAAGCGTGAACTCGAGAATGGCAGAGGTCAAATTTCAACATCGAGATGTAAAAAGCATCCTCCAAAAACTGAACACCAATAAAGCTACTGGTCCTGACCAAATTCCAGCCATTGTCCTTAAACGCTGTGCCGATGAGCTTGCACCTATTCTTTGCAAGCTCTTCAAACTTTCGTACCAACGAGGTGTGTTTCCCGCTTCGTGGAAGATTGGCTGCGTACAACCCATCCCTAAGAAAGGCAAAAAAACTGATCCCACCAATTATAGACCTGTGGCTCTTCTCAGCATCATGTCTAAGGTCATGGAGACTGTCATTAACACACAGCTCCTGAAATACCTGGACAACAATAACATCATAAATGATCGCCAGTATGGCTTCCGTAAGCACAGGTCTACAGGTGACCTCCTTGCCTACGTCACTCACTTGTGGAACAGAGCAATAGACAATCATGGCGAATCCCGTGTTGTTGCACTTGATATATCGAAAGCTTTCGACAGAGTATGGCATGACGGACTTCTGGCCAAGCTTGCTGCTTATGGACTACCACCTGGCCTGCGCCAGTGGCTGAATAGCTTCTTGAACGACCGATCTCTGTTTGTTGTAGTCGAGGGCTGTTCATCAGACGTATTTTCAATAAACGCCGGTGTTCCTCAGGGATCTGTCCTATCCCCTACACTGTTTCTGCTGTACATCAACGAGCTGTTGGAAATAACATCCAATCCAATCTACAGCTTCGCAGATGACAGTACATTAGTGTCGTGCATGGAACCAGGTAGGCCACTATCATCCCGAGAGACGGTACGTCAGCGACAGCAGCATGCCTCACAGATCAACGCTGATATCAAAACAATTGTCGAGTGGGGATTAGCAAATAAAGTACAGTTCAACGTACAAAAAACTCAGGCAACAACACTTACAAAGAAGTCTCACGATGGCTTACCAACCGTGGAAATGGAGGGTCACCCCATAGTCGAATCACCTTCTGTCAAGCTTTTGGGAATCAACATCAACAATAACATGTCCTGGCACGACCACGTCGTCAGTATTGCTAAAACAGCATCCCAGAAGCTTGGAGTTTTGTTCCGCTGTAGGAAGTTGTATACACCCGAGCAACTGCTGCTGCTGTACAAGGCACAGATCCGACCATCGTTGGAGTATTGCTCCCATGTGTGGGGATGCGCTCCGAAGCACTCTCTAAAGCTTCTGGACACTATCCAGAAGAGAGCGATTAGACTAATCGATACGCCTAATCTCACAAAGGGCCTCCACAGCCTGGAACATCGAAGGAGGGTGGCTGACCTGTCCCTGTTTTACAGATTCTATCACGGAAGATGTTCGATTGAGCTCTCTCAGATAATAACACCACAGGCTGTCCGAACCAGGAAAACTAGAGAAGCTTTGCGAGCTCATCCTTACCAGGTCGAGGTCCTTACTCCCCGAACTAGTCTCCTCCAACATTCCTTCTTTTGGAGAACTTCGACGCTGTGGAATCAGCTGCCAGGGAATTTGTTTCCCGACGGCTACAACCTGCAGCGTTTCAAATCTAACGTGAACCGATACTTATCCTCTCGCAGCGCTTCTACAGCGCCATAGGCTTTAAGCCTTTGCGGGAGGCCGACCATAAAAAAAAAAAAAAAAAAAAAAAAATGCTGTTTGGTAAAAAATTATAAAGTTTTAACCCTAAAAATGTCAAACTTCTTTGACCTATGAATCTGCACATAAAACTAGCAATGTAGTTACATTGAGAATTCTTAGTGGCATAATCATGGTTCAGATATGTAAGAAGCAGTTTATTTCTGTACAGGTAGATGCAGCATTTATAGAAATAAAGTTTCCTTACATTCATAAGTCAGCATTCCTTGTAAAGCATGTCGGTGGGATACAACGGCGGTTTATTGAGAATAATTTTAAAAAACCGTTTTTGTAGTATTTGTAGAGGGTTAAGATGCGTTTTTAGAACACCTTTCCAGCTGACAATGCCATATGAAATATGAGGCTCTACAATAGCTTGATATAATATCTTTAAATGGCGGTAATCCAATACTTTTTTGATAGTATAAAATATGTATATAATTGAACGCAATTTTTTCATTATGAAATCTAATCTATGAATTTGTTTTTGTTTGAGTGGGAGTACTATCATTTGTCGTTTAAGGATGTTCGTTTTTCCAACTCTGTATTCCTAGGCATTACCCGGCAGTAATTTTTTCGGATACCAAGCCAGATTATATCATAACTCAGCTGAACCCGATTTATACGCTTCAGAAAGTTTCCCTTGTACATCCCAAGTTTCTACGATCCTTCGGACTTCCTTTTCGTCTCGGCTTGATAAAATATTAGAGAGAAGCTAAAAGTAATTAATCGTCATTATAAATCCTCAGCATAGCTTGAAGATTTTTCCGAGTTGTACTAGGGCATGGCAGTACAGGAAATTTTTCTTAGTAGGATATCATACGGTAACCTGGTTACTATCAGAGGAATCATGTCACTGTCTAGCGCACTTCTTAAATATACCAATCAGATTAACAAGTGTGGAGCATTTTTCGGATGTCTGCTTTTTTGTCCTTCTTCTGGAAGGATCTTATAACTTCTAGATTCCCGTGGTATCAGCAGTAAAGTAAAAAAATACAATGCAGTTGTTGTTTTAAGATTGTAATTGTTGTGAGTGTGGTATTAAGCGCAGTGTGGTAGAAACCCTAAAAATCCGTATATGTCTCATATATACTCGATCCTTTCCAAGAATATGGCAGAAATAGAAGCAAAGAAGTTATAAAAGTTGACAATGACAATCAGTGGCAGTTTCCAAGTCTGCGCGGCCGTGACCGACTCAGCATTTTTAACATACGCGTCACAAGCGAACATACGGTGCTCTACGATCCACTACTCCATAGCTGCTAAAATGGCATTATACAGCAAGGCGACTGATACCTGAAACCCCTCCTTACCACCGCTAGCAACGTTACACTAACCATTTGAAAAACGTCCGGTTCCCGTCGGTCAGCCACAAAGCTTTGGTCACATGGAGCCTTCAAAGCACAAACCACGACATGGTTAAGAACTCGATATCTCCAAAGGCAGTTGTTAAAGGCCCGGTCAAGCAGAGAGCATTAGGTCGTCTGTACCAAACAGGCCTGTTTGACGGGTTGAGCAAAAGGGTTACGCCAGTTTTTGTCAAGATCTCTAGTAATTAAAGCATAGATGAACTCAGGACCCGGTCAAACAGAGGGCATTCTAGAACGCGGCGTTATGGCGTTCTTCAACGCCGCGTTACAGCGTTCCATTGTATTGTTAGAGAACGCCGTAACGCTGCGTTCTAGAACGCGCTCTGTTTGACCGGGTCCTAAAATTATAACCACTAGCCAGCAGCGTTGCAATACTCACTACTTATCGGTACGCCAGTAGAGCCTCATGCTATAAAATTGGAAGCCACACTTCTGGATGCTAGTTTGAGGCCAATTTGGGTGACCCACAAAATTATTTTTACTTACTAGTCGCCTTCCTATCGGTACGAGGACAGACCACCACTGTTCTTTTTCCAAGTCTCCGTACAATGTTATTGCTTTATATGAATACAAAGATTTTTGGGCATATCTCAAGCAAACACACGCGTATTCAAGACCGTGTTACCTCTCCCAAGATTTTCGAAAAAAAAATTCGATTCAACTTTTGACTTTTTTTTAATTTGTTTTATTTGTTTAAGCAATTGTCGCAAAGAAAAAATCTTTTTTTGCAGTAACTAAATTACAAAAGGGTTTGTTTCACATTATTCGAGTGATGCATATCTAATTTATTGCCATTGTTACTTAATCAGTAGAATAGAGAGTTTTTGGACGTTCGTTTCCTGACCTTATTGCACGTTATCGGCTATTCGTGGCATGCGCAGTTCTCTCGAGATAACCAAATCGGCGAATAACCGATAAAGTTGTACGTTAGCTACGGAAGTTTACGGTACGATATGGTTACGTGCGGTATTGCCAGGTCCAAACCACTATGCGGAAATGAGAAAAGAACCGTGATGATTTTGATAGCAGCAATACTACCTTTGTGGTGTATCATTGTACAAAAGGATCAAGTTTTCTTTCGTTCATTTTATTTGACAGTATTATCCAATAAAAGCTACAAAGTTAGGCGTCTCTGTCAACAGCGTGATCATCACGGGACTGAACCATAGTAGCGAAATCTGAAATGTCATGCGTCGGGGATCCTTCATAACCTATTTTTTATTTTACTTGTGGTGTGATCTATTCTTCCACTTGAGGTGTTTACTTGTTGCACGTAACATTCTTTGGACATTTTCGACCAAATCGATCATAATACGAGGTTAAGTTAGAATCAAATAGGTCCAATAATTATTGTTAATGTCAATTGTCAAATAACGCGACGATACACGTCACAGATTTCGCTTACAAACACTGTACATAAGGCACATGCTTATCCATTATTCGAAACACACCCCGCATACTCAGAATAATGTTTTACGGACAGCGTCGTCCCAATTCCTAGTGGCTCAAAACCTCTTTAATATCCTACACAACGTAGTAGCTTGTCACAAAAACTTACCTAACTCATTAATCATCTGTTTCGAAAATTGCACCGATTAGAAAAGTTAAAACACTAATTAAAAAAAATGGGAGTACGTGCTGTGGCTACTAGGGTACCTGACTGTTGAGTGTTCATGTTCGTATAATTTTGTATGCAGTGCCAATAAAATCTTCACGGATGATACTTATTACATATTATTTGTATTCCGTAAAAATAAAATTGATTAATGCATCAATCGATTTTTTATTTCATTTCCCTAAAATACCCGATACTCCACTGTTTCACCTGCTGTTTATATCTTCTTTTTTGTTTTAATACTATTAACTACATTGTTGGATACTCTGCTGGCCGGGAGGCTTCTAATATGGCACCTCAAAACATTCCCATTTTTTCTGCGTTTGTAACATGATTTGCGTTATCAAAATATTTTAGGGGTATTTATTTTTGACTCTTTTTTCTATTTTTGAGGTTTTTGGCGACAGTGAAAAAGACGGCTATATCCGTCGTGTCATATCATAGCTGACTTTATGTTCTAGAATGGCAACCACGGCTATAGCCGTCTGATCAGTGTAATCGTGAAAAACATCTTGTGGGAAGAAAAGGACAATTTTTGAGACAAAAGCTAAAACAAAATCAAGATTTTTATTATATAATTCATAAACAAAAACGCATCTTTCAGAATATCGACGGTATAAAAACAAAAAGTCGAACTTATTAGCAAATAGAGGTATCCCCGAACAAAACAGAATGTAGGCACAAATTTATGTTTGACGCCACTCTTCAAAGCAGTCTGGACACAAAGCAGGCTTATTTTCACAACCCTTGTATCTACACCTAGTTTCTTTGCGTTTTCCAGACTTGAAACATTGTTTGCATCTAGGAAAATATAATTTCATTTTATGATCCTCTGGTAGGCGCAGCTTCTTTGGAAAATGCCTCACACGTGCTTCGAGCTTTGTATTGATATGAAACAATATATTCTATATGTATAATAAGTGGACGACGAATATCTGTTTAGGATGAAAATATCTGGTTACCTACCTCCCATCAGTGCTGAAAACATGAAAATCATACAAAAACACACTTGCAATATGGCAGCCATACATGTGGTCAATGCATTACATTGGAGGTTATGGACAGTTATAGCCGTCGTACCGTTTTACCCATGCACCTTAAAACATGAATAGTTGGGATAGCGTATAGTGGGTTAGAATTTGGCAATTTCAGAAATGACGAGCTTCACGTTACGGCACTAACATTGCTTAACAAGGCAAGTATACCGACATTCTGACGGTCGTCGCCGTTCTACCGTAACAAGCAGATAACTTTTTGACTGATATAGCCGTTGTGGCGTATCACGATCACTCCCCGCAGACGGCTATACCGTTGTGTCCAACATCGTGTTAATATTTACCTTCTCTCTTGCATTAAAGTCCTTGACGAAGGTATCACAAAAAATGGTGAAAGCACACACAATGGGCCTATACCGTGACCTCAAATTGATCAATTTATTTACTGCGGTATTATTTTTGATGATACATAGGTCCGTTTACTGTAAAAAGTCAGCAGAAAACTTGATCCAAATGAGAATAACACTAAAAAGAAAATTGTACTGTAATTTGAAATAGCCGATGATGACGTCACCTGTAGGGAACCAATCAGAAGCGTCCTTTCTGTAGGGAACCAATGAGAAGCGTCCTTTCGTGGTCCGATAACTACGAGCGGATGCTATTTTTTTGTACCAGTGAGCTCTTATTGGTTCCCTACAGGTGACGTCACGACCTGGGAGGGAAGTGTATGGGTTCAAAAAATTCAATATTTAGCGCAATTTTTTTCGGTTGTGAATACGATAGAAAAATTTTGTAAAATTATTTATGGCATCTACGTGGTGTTAGGGTTCGTTTAAGCCAATAAACCAAAAATGTGGTATAGACCCATTTCATGCTCCGCTACCCCCCCCCCCCAAGACTGAGGTCTGGATATGCCCCTGCAAGCAAACCCCAGTGTGCCACTCACAGAGTTAACATCTCTAGATGGAGCCTAATTTGAATATTGGCCAGCCAACATCTATAGCGATATTGCCACTCTTCTTCGTCCGTTTCCAGTTTCTTCAAAATCTGGCAGTTTCCGTAGTTTGAACACAAAGTATTTAACTGGGTATTTAACTATACATTCCAATATACTTGCAATGTAACTGATTTACGTGAAGATAATTTGTATTCATTTAATGAAATCTCAAAAATGGTAAATTTCATAGCGGAATGTCGCAATAACTTCTAATATGTCGCAAATCTGGCAACCTATAATCAGCATGCCCTTAAGCTGTCATGTGGCTGTCATTGTAATTGTGGTTATTGCGTGTATCGAGATTTTTGTGATTTTAGTGTATATTTGACTGACTTTGTGACTACTTGTGGTGTGAATTAAATTATTTATGAACAATATTGTCATAATTGCATGAAGAAACAACATAAAAAGTGCACAGTTTGCTGTAATAGCGACGAATCGGTGAACACTTCTTATCATAGGTGAGTATATGTTTTGTTTTAGTTTTCAGTAGCGTAATATATGGGGATAACTGGGAACAAAAGTAACTTTACTCCAGTTTAAGGAATAATAATGGTTGTTTAATGTATGTTCTGTGCACGTATTACATTCATGTCAATCAACATGAGTTTTCCAAATTCCATTTTTTAAACTATTTGAGGACGTGAAATGCAAAAATGTATACCACATTTACTTACAGAAAATCTATCTATGAGAATTTTATAGAACTGGATATTACTTAATGCAATTATTATATTTTATTGCTGAAGTAAAAACACGATGCAGCCATTCCAACAGGCTACCTTTCAGAACACTGTTAGATATGTTTTGAAAAACACTTCATGGTAACAATAAATTATCAACTGTTACAATAAAATTATAATAAGAGTAACTCTCTAAGTATAGCTAAATACTAATACAACTTATTGGTATCAGTTTGTAACATCACAGTAATAATTGAATCTATTAATGAACATCCAATTTTAATATAAAGTCGTACGCCACTGGTACTGCCCTCAAGCTGTCAAAATTTCCGTTGCCTGTTGGCTGGTCAGCGACCTGTGCATTTTGTTGTTTAGACTCCCTCTATAGATGTTAACTCTATGGTGCCGCTACTAACAATACTCCCAATATCACCTGGCACCCCATCCCACCTCCTGCTGGTACGTCTTAGGGCAAGGCAGCGCAGCGGTCTGTAACGAATGAAAAATTCCTTCGGAGAATCATTTCCTGGAATACATTTGCCTTTTTAGTCCGCCCGGTAATCTATGAGGCCAGATTAGAATTCCGGAGGAGTTTCGCCGCGCCAGTTTGAAGGAGAGAATGAAAAAACCATGAAGAGGTAATGGATTGCACGCTTCCAGATTTTTCTCGTCCCTGGCGGCCACGCGGTGAGTAAGTGGGGCCTGCCGTGCGCTGAAGGTTTGCATTTTTTATGAGAAAAGCTGATGAAAACTCAACGCAGTCATTGTTTATGCGATCGGAAATTGTAGGAAAGCAGCACAGCGGGAAAACATTGATTTTTGGTATACCAAATTATTGCCTGTAATCACAGAAAATGTACGACAAAAATGGAAAATTACAGTTACGTTTTTTAATGCAGCCACCAAAACTCTTGGATAAAACACATCTACCTCTATAGGGTGCTACGTAACATATTTCTTTATTTCTTGATTATCTACCTTCTGGGTCTACTAACGTATATTGCAAAAGTTCTGAGAAGTTTTTCAAAAAACTAAAAAATATCACACAATAATATACAGGGTTACTGGTAACTCGACCACTTTCCTGCAAGAGGTGATAGAGGGACTCAAATGTAATAGATTTAACCTCTTATACGTAATTCCAAAATCCGATAGTTTCCGAGATAATTAACATCTAATTTTTTTCAACCAAATGTCCAAATTTCCAGACTAGATCCTGAGCTATGAAAAAAACCTGTTGTTGATTCTGATAATTTTTATTTTAGTATTTAACTAACACATACACAAAACTAACTTAGTATTAAAATGTTTCAAAATACTAAACAGTTCCAAACTAAATACAAATTTAAAAATACTCAACAAAATTTTTACATTCACCGTGAAAGAAAATTATCTAGCTCAAAAAAATTATAGAAACGGTTGAGCAAATCGCTAAAAAGCTTTCCTTCCTAATAACGTTTTCAGAAAGATTATAAACAGCAGTGAATAAAAATCACCTATTCAAAAAGACAGTACAATCATTATTGATAACCCAGTTATATACTAGAATGTTTGCAAATGCGGTCGATGATTTTATCCAAGTAAAACAAATTAAATCCACTCAAAGTTTCTAGAGATCTTGCTCAATGTGTTGCCCTTGATTTCGGATACAAGTACGGATCCGCTTCCTCACTTCGGTTCTTGTAACTCGTGTTGAAAGAGTTCGTTTCATCTCCTCCGCCGCATTGATAATTGGTCAGCAGTATTAACTGGAGTCTCGTAAACCAATGCCTTCATGCGACTCCAGACGTAAAGATCAAGAGGTATCAGATCTGGGCTCCGCGCAGGCAATGGGATGGGTTCACCCCTCCTATCTATGTATGTGTTGTCCAACAATGCCGAATTGTGATACGGTAATGTGCTGGACAACCGTCATGCTGGAATATCATACTGTTGATGATTCTATATTATGTTGATAAATTTTGTTAAATAGTTACTTGTGGATATACTGTCATTCTTGTCCTTGGAATAGGCCATAAGATAAGGAAGTTTTTAAAATAATTTGTTTCACTGGTTGTGTATCTTTTTTTGAGCTAGACAATTTTCTTTCACGGTGAATGTAAAATTTTGTTCTTTATTTTTTAAATAATTGTATGTAGTTTGAAACCGTTTAGTATTTTTACATATTTAAATACTAAATTAGATTGGCGTATGAGTCAGTAAAAAACCGAGTTGGAAATTTGGATATATCGTTGAAAAACGTTAAATGTTAATTATCTCGAAAACTATCGGTTTTCTGAATTACGTATGGGGGGTGAAATCTATTGCATTTGAGTCCCTGTATCACTTCCTGCAGAAAAGTGGTCGAGTTACCAGTAACCCTGTATTTGAACTGTAACAATAACTACAAAAAATAACAATATTCCTTAATATAAAAATTATACTAAAGTACTGCTAATGGACCACGATCTTCCACGGCTCTCAGTTTCCTCTTAATGTTCCTCGTTACGTTTTGGACTGACTCTAAATCAATTTCTCTGATCTTTAGCGTTATTCTTCTTCTTAGCTGCTGTTCGTCTTGAGCTTCCCAGCCATTGTTATAAACTTTGGCACACAGTTGAGCCCAAAAAGTTTCGATAGGTCTTGCTTGAGGCAGATTGAGAGGGTTGTCGTTTCATGGTACAAAAGCTATTCCGTGTTGTTGTAGCCAGTTTCTCGTACGCAAAGCATAATGACTTGAGGCCAGATCTGGCCAAAACATTATACTGCCATTAGCGTGGTGGGTATTAATAAAATTGAGTAGCTTAGGCAAACATCTTTGAGCATAGACTTCTGCGGTAACCGCTTCGGCCCTAACTCGTCCAACGTACGGCTGTAAAATACCGTTGTCTGGTATAGTGCACACTATACCACCACACTAATACTGAGTATGTTGCTTAGAAAGCCATAGTAACCAATCTTTTCCCAACTCCAATCTTTGTATGCCAACTCAAAGGTCCTTATCATTATCCTTATCTTCGTTTGCTTGATAAACTGGCAAACTTATAAAGGCAAATAGATGTAGTATGAGGTCCTTATGAAGGTAAAATTAAGATAGATCAGATTGGACTGTGGTTTGAAATTTGTAGACAAGGTAGATGTTCCAAAAGTTTTGTTTCGGACTTGTCTATATAATTTTAGATTACAGAGTTTCTACTGATATGGTATCTTCAGTCTTCTCTAGGTAAAAACAGTTTTTGAAGACGATTGAAGATACCATACCAACCGAAACGTTGTAATCTAAAATTATATAGACAATGGAAGTTCGAAACAGATCTTTTGAAAGGTCGCATTCAATTTGAAACTTCATACAGGTCGTTCAGTAATTTACCTCATTACTTAATAGTGCCTCTTTGCAAGAAATTAGTAAAACTACATTGTAAAATCGACACTTTTTCTTAATTTCATATACATGTACATCAGATGCATACGTCCTGTACAGAAATGTTCTTAAATAGACATTTTATTTAAAAACCTCCTCACTTCCTCATGTTTTTGAGAACCGCCCATAAGGACGCAGAATGGCTAGTTAGATGAGACCAGAGGGTCCTAAGGCAGAATATGAAAAGGAAGGAAAGGAGAGTGAAGAGGTTGGGGAGTATAGCTTAATAAAATATAAAAAGTCATTATAAACATTCTGTTTACGCAACCAGTAACGCAGTATACAATGATGGAAACTTGTTACGTATCTTAGCTACGTATAATGCATGGATTCTGAATTCAAATACAATATACAGTCAAAGATATTCTAAAATCTTATTCATTGGAATCCAATGACATCTTACAGTTGAATCGACAACACAATATAATTCGTTATCAATTGTACACTTCCCATTGGACAAAACATCGCTGTATTTGAGGAATGCTGAGTGTAACGTCCCATTGAATCCAAGCGTAAGTCTTTGACAGAAAGGCAGATTTTTCTGTGTGTATTTTATAACTATTTGTTATAAAGAAGTTGCATCCCAAACTCAGTCTTAAGTGCAGCTTTTTCTCTTAGAATACTAAACTTATGAGATGTTTCGTGTTCGAAACCGTCCATGCATTGGCATAAGGCCCCAAACTCATGCCAAATAGGATACAACAAAGATGCACATTTCAGTACATCTTCAACAACGGTCGAGAACCAAGGAATTAAGTCTCTTGCAAGTGAAAAAATATTCGTCATTTATTTTATTCTGCTGAGGATCATAGGCTGGTGTGCTGTATTCCCAGTTCAGCAGTTATTGATAGTAAACGATAACTTCTTCTATATTTGATAACTATTTGTTGTAAAGAAATTGCAGCCCATACAACCCAAACTCAGTCTTAAGTGCAGCTATTTCTCTCAGGGCCGGTTTCTCAATGTACAGTTAAAGTGTCAGATAGGTACTCAGAGTAACAACTGAACATAGAGATAGTAAACAAACCACTTCAGCACGGCTTGCTCAAAGACAACATCTTTTGACACTTCAGCCTCCAAACATTGCCAACTAACCTGAAAATTTTTCTAATGCAACCCATGTTACAAACACTGCTCTGCACTGTCCCATCTCAAAAAACTGTTAAACTACACTCGAATATAGTACAGTAAGTCCGTAAAGCTTCACTACAGTTACCAACAAATAGATAATTCGATTTTACTGACCAAGTATAAAAGACGCACAAACAAAACAAACGTTTGACAGTCGGAGGTTACCGTAAACAAATCACAGGAAAATTACATAGGCATTGCCAGCTCCTCAAAATTTATGTGAGACAGAATTTGCGTTTATGATGAAGAAACATGCAGTAACGCAGTAGAGGTCAACATATCTATTGATTTTGCTGTAATCATTCCTATAGCATCAAAATACGGTCTTTTTTAACGTAGAATGGAATATTTCTGGATACTATACAACTAAAACGATAGTAAACAATTATGATTGCCGTATCTGGTGGTCAATATGCCAACGTAAGAAAAGATGGTGGCCTATTATAATTAGTTGTTTACTACCTCTATGTTCAGTTGTTACTCTGAGGATAGGTATCTACCAGATAGCGTTGCTATGGATACAACCGTCAGATAAGATTTACGTGACTCCGTAAGTTTATCCTTCAATTGTTTAAACAATTTATCTAACAGTTGCTGTTATCTTGCAGATAAATATTTAACTGGACATTGAGAAACCGGTCATCAGAATACTAAACTTATGAGATGTTTCGTGTTCGAAACCTCAAACTCATGCCAAATAGAATACAACAAAGATGCACATTTCAATTCACCTTCAACAACAATGGTCGAGAATAATAATAATAACTTTATTTTCCATTTCACTGTGAAAACAGTATGGGAAATTGTCAATAGCAGCAACAACTGCTTTACATCTGAAAAGAATTGAAATAAAACAAACAATAGTAATATATATAAAAAGCAACAAACGTACACATATTAAAATTTAAAGAGAGCCCAAAACTACAAGCGCATTTAATTTTTTCTCAAGAAATACTCATCCAACGTATAAAAAGCATTCGAAACCAGGAAATCCTTTAAATGTCTTTTAAAAATTTTCACAGACATGCAATTTTTTATAACAGTAGGTAGATGGTTATATATTTTGACACCCAAGTAGTTTGGAGCATTCGCAGTAATATTTAGCCTAGCCATAGGAACATACAAATTGTTTTTGTTTCGAGTATTTCTACAATGAATATCACAATTTAATTTGAAGTTTGCCCTGTTATTGTACATATATATCCCTATTTCATATACGTATAGACAAGTTACGGTGAGAACTTTGAGATTCTTAAATATTTCACGACATGATGCCGTAGTGGGAATTCCTGCTATGATATTGATTTTTTTTTTTGTGAGACAAATACTGCAGTGGCAGATGACGATAAACCCCATAAACACACACCGTACCTTAGCCTGCTATCAATTAAGGCATAATACAGATTAACAAGTTGGGTACTTTCAAAAATAGTTTTTAGGTTGCGAAACAAACATATGAGTTTAGGATCGCAACAAGTTTTTCACATTGAGGCTTCCAGGTAATACATTCATCAAATAGAATTCCAAGTAGCTTCACAGATTTACTAGTATCCTTGACATTTCCGTTGCACATAATAGATAGATCATCAATCGGGCGTTGTCTAGTATGGTATCGAATTATTTCAGTTTTATTTTGGTTCAAGTATAAACGGTTACTAGCAAAATAATCGGTCAACGTATCCATGAAGTATGTGCATTTATCTCTCATTTTAGTATCTGATGCATTTTTGATGAAAAATGAGAAGTCATCAGCATAAGCAACATAATAATTATCTGGGAAGTGTTCCTTAATGTCATTGACATAAAGTATAAAAAGTATAGGGCCCAAAATAGAACCCTGAGGCACTCCCATTCCAATATTTAAACACCCGGATTTTACATTACTGATCTTATCTGTCCTAGTAGATTTTATGGACACAAACTGGCGACGGCTACTAAGAAAACTATTCAACCAGTTTAAGCCATTTCCCCTTACGCCCAACTGGTCATTCAAAATTTTGTGACTGACACAATCAAAAGCACGTGACATGTCACACAGTATAGAAACCGAGGTACTCCCAACGTTTAATTCTTCAATTACATGATTGTAATATGCTGTCAGGGCGGAGATGGTATCAAGGCATTAAGTCCCCTGCAAGTGAATTTCAAATACACATAGCTTTCCAATATCGACATTTCAGTCCGGCCGGATGTATCAGCATAGGAATAGCTGAATATTTTCCGAATATGTTCAGGAGACCAATATACATTTCCCTGCCAAAGACACACCAGGGAGCAAAGTGGATATGTTGCCAATATTTGGCGATGCATAAAGGAAGGGCAATGCGTTGTTTCCAGAGAAATGCTCATGCAAATCCAACTAGAACACTCGTTGAAAGTATTGTCTTCCGAAGCCGAGCATATGTATCCAAGCACAGATATTGTGTACATGCTACACCCGAATGGCGTTATTATTGTTTTCGTGATATTTTCAACATGAATCTTCTTCTTTAAGTGCCGTCTCCTATCGGAGGTTGGAAATCATCAATGCTATTTTTACTTTATTTGCCGATGCTCTATGGAACTGCATTGATACCACTCCCTTAAATTTCGCAGCCATGATATTCTCCTTTTTCTTTTTATTTCACCCTGCATTATAATTTGTAACAAACGATATCGTTCTCCCCTCATTATATGTCCTAAATACAGCAGTTTTTTAATTTTTATATTTTTAACAATTTCACAGCTTCTACCAATTAGTCTAAGAACTTCTGTATCAGTTTTTCGCTGCGTCCAAGATATTTTTAGAATTCTTCTATAACACCACATCTCGAATGCTTGTAATTTATTTATATGTTCTTGTTTTAGCGTCCAGCTCTCCAATCCATACAACAATGTTGAGAATACGTAACCTCTAAGGGTTCTAATTCTTAATTCCAAAGAGATGTCTTTATTACATAGTATTTTCTTTAGCTTTACAAATCACATGAATCAGCAAACATTAAACGCTAAGACAGAGACCATTTATTTTTAAGCCAGACGTTGTTATGATGGTGGGAAGTAGACTTTGGAACGACTAAATTTGATAATGTTTGCTGAGAAAATATGCAAAAACATCAAATATTAGACAAACTAAAAACTACTTCTGGAATATAGGATAAGCGGATAATGCAAAGAAGATGAAACAAGCACCTGGTTTCCAAAGAATCATACGTGTCGTCGTTAATGTTTCTCATTAGGTAGTGTTCGTTGTTCTTAATTAATCTTACCGCTTCGGTTAACAAATACGTTGTCAGAACCGCTATTTGACAGATAAATAAATAGTTTTCGGAGCAAGACACCACTGTAAGATGCCTCCTAACCTTATTTTCAGCTACAACTTTGACACCATAACGTCAAAATAGCAAATGAGTATTGTAAAGGTTGTTGTTTGAAAGAAAATCATAATTCAATTGTGTTCGCTGTAGTTTGCCCTAAAATGATGGACGAGTTGATTTTATTGGACTCCAGTGATAACTTTTGAAGATGCGATCTTGTTGGAAGTATTTGACAACAACATCGAATACAGAGCCGACCTTTACGGAAGATTCAACTTAGATATGCTCTCGGAACAGGAGTGTGAAGTGAATTTCCGCTTCCAAAAACGGCATATTCCGAGTTTGCTACAAGCACTGAGAATTCCAGTTGAGCTTAATACAGACTGCTAACATAAGGTTTCTGGGCAAGAAGCGCTTTGTATTTTGCTCAGGAGATTGAGCTACCCCAACAGGTTAGCTGACTTAGAGCTATTCTTTGGGCGATCAATGACCGCCCTATCAAAAATAGTTGAGGTCATGGTAGGCCATGTATATGACAACTTTGGTCACCTTTTTTCAAATTTGCGGAACTTGATCTTATAAAATTTGGTCGTCTTCCTCGGTAAAACGAACTCTGACTCTTTTTATTACTTGTGGTACACTCTGAGCTTGACGAATTTGGAAGAATTTTTGTAAAACGACTGATAATAATTGTTGCAGATCTACTCAAAAGTCCAAACCAGTGTCACTGTCAAAACCAGAACAGGTTATGATCTAACTTTTATTCGTGCTGCACATGGGTGTCGCTTCGTTGATTGCTATGGCTATCGTCCGTACAATACCGGCATTTAGCGGTTACGATATACGTAAAACGATATGGAAATGTCAAATAGCGTTACACGGAACATCACTTTGTAAGTAACGAAAACTGCCTATTCACTGTACACTTTCTCCCATTTTCAGAATGACGCGAAGAGTAATTAAATTTTTACAAAAGTGTAGGGTAGCAGCTGACAGTTGAATGTTTGTTATTTCATTCTCTCAACAAAGTGGTAAAGCATCCTGGCTGCTCCTGGTGCTGTGATTAAAACTTGGTTTCACCTCCTGGGGGTTCAGATATTTGGTACAAAGGAGTTTGAAAAGTAATCACTATACTCAGTAGACTGATCGGGCAGACTGAAATTTCTCCAGGACTCTAGCAGGTTTTTCATTGTTGTGGGGTCGGTAAAAAGGGTCAAAGTGGACCTACTGCCTTCGCCTACCATCACTACGACCACTACTACAATGTTTTATTCCAATTACAGCATTAGATGGAGAACATATAACAGTAAAGAAGTCATATATAATTAAGCTATTTTGACATACCCATACACTGCACAGGTTACAGAGAGAGAGAGGCATACCTGTAAAAAATAAAGCTGTATTACAATTATGTCCTAAAAATTAAACAGAAATTATTAACCCTAAAGATTTAGAAAGAGTCTTGAGTATGAAATGCCCCAGTTATCTCCGAAACTGTTTGCACGATTTTTATGAGTTTTGGGATGTGGGGGTTATGGAGGTTTCTACCGTTTTTGGGAGATTCAACTTTATTATTTCAAACAGATCACCCTGTATGTTTTTTTCTGTTAGAAATACCGTTCTGTATGGCTAAGGCCCGATTTCATCAACATTCATATTTTAGCAGAGGCTTTGGCAAAGCTTTTCTGTTGGATGTTATTTAGCAAAAGCTTCCTATTGGGTATTGCGGGCTAGGTTAATATATATCATCCAATAGTATTTTATCAATATGTCAAAGCTGGATGACACTTATCATCATATCGTATATAAGCTTTCTAACAAAACTATTGTTGTAACAAGTTTATATTTGTTGCAACATCGGCGATGAATGAAGTCGAAATCAACGTTCGAAATAAATATCTTTTTGAGTGTTTGAAATTAGATCACAAATCCCAGTAATAAAGTACCTAGCCAAATATGTTTCGTTGAGGCTATCCGCTCCACAAGATGCTGGGTGGCCTAGCGATATAGTGTTCAACAGCGAATTACTGTGTTCTAGGGTGGTGTTGGTTCGAGACCCAGCCCTTGCAACCATTTTTTTTATATATAATGATTATTGCCAGCACTATTGCTTGTAAATTTTCAGTAAATACTATTCTACAACTTTCAGTGAAAATTGACGTTTGTTCTGTCTACATACGTTCATCTTTAACTGACAGTATATCAGTTTTCAGGCAGGTACCCAATTCAGATGCCCTAGGTATATGTGATCTTTTGTTAGTTGTAAATAATAAGAAGAGAACACATAAAAATGTAAAGAATCGTGCAAATAATGCTTAAAAAAGGACTGCTATTCACATGCATGTTAACTCAGTAACATAATTTAATTTACTTTAAGTAGTAACTCTTTGTACGTTCAACGAGTCGCTTGTATAGTCGCGTTGGGTTCTACTTCTTTCATTTTGTCCAAAACTTTCGTGTATGCTGACTTTAGGTATCTATCGGCTATGTTACTCCTTACCTTTGTTATGCCATAAACAAGGCGCACTCCCATAGAGTTAACATCTCTAGAGGGAGCCTAATTTGAATATTGGCCAGCCAACATCTATAGCGCTATTGCCACTCTTCTTCGTCCGCTTCCAGTTTCTTCAAAATCTGGCAGTTTCCGCAGTTTGAACACAAAGTATTATATATACATTCCAATATACTTGCAATGTAACTGATTTATGTGAAGATAATTTGTATTGATTTAATCAAATCTCAAAAATGGTAAATTTCATAGCGGAATGTCGCAATAACTTCTAATATGTCATAAATCCAGCAACCTACAATCGGCGTGCCCTTAAGCTATCACGTGGCTGTCATTGCAGTTGCGGTTATTGCGTGTGTCGAGATTTTTGTGATTTTAGTGTATATTTGACTGACTTTGTGACTATTTGTGGTGTGAATTAAATTATTTATGAACAATATTGTCAAAATTGCATGATGAGACAACATAAAAAGTGCATAGTTTGCTGTAATAGCGACGAATCGGTGAACACTTCTTATCATAGGTGAGTGTAGGTTTTGTATTAGTTTTCAGTAGCGTAATATATGGGGATAAGTGGGAACAAAAGTAACTTCACTCCAGTTTGAGGAATAATAATGGTTGTTTAATGTATGTTTTGTGTACGCATCACATTCATGTCAATCAACATGAATTTTCCAAATTCCAGTTTTTACACTATTTGAGGACGTGAAATGCAAAAGTGTATGCCACATTTACTTACAGAAAATATATCTATGAGAATAGAACTGGATATTACCTAATGCAATTATTATATTTTATTGCTGAAGTAAAAATACAATGCAGACATTCCAACAGGCTACCTTTCAGAACACTATTAGATATGTTTTGAAAAACATTTCATGGTAATAATAAATTATAAACTGTTACAATGAAATTATAATAAGAGTAACTCTAGGTATAGCTTAATACTAATACAACCTATTGATATCAGTTTGTAACATCACAGTAATAATTGAATCTATTAATGAACATCCAATTTTAATATAAAGCCGCACGCTACTGGTAATGCCCTTAAGCTGTCAAAATTTCCGTTACATGTTGGCTGGTCAGCGACCTGTGCATTTTGTTGTTTGCACTCCCTCTATAGATGTTAACTCTGTGCCCACTCCTGTATAATTATATTACGTTTGCTAATTAATGTCTTTGCAACATTTTTTCAATAGACGCAATTGAGTCGCAGTGAAAGGAGGCAGTGCTGCCCCACTCACTTTCAACCTAACCTAACCAAACATAGATCTCCATCAAGTATCGGCCAACCCCATCGACTACATATGAATCTCCATCTCCAGGACCCATACAGACTACGCTATAGTAGCTTAAAATTACCCGAAAGTTGGAATGAAGTAATGTTAGTACTAGAGGTGAGTCGATTCCGAACGAATCGTTCCATAGGAACGATACCGTAATAGGAATCAAAGGAATCGATTCCAAGGAATCATAGGAGTCGATTCCGATGGTTGGGAATTGAAATTGACAAATCCGCGTACGGACTCGGACTGTCGATGTTGGTGTCGGTTAGCCAAACTTACTAGTGAATCGTGTTGTCGATTCCGTCGCATTGTACCGGAATCATGAACGAGATGAACAAAACAATTCACGGCATTCACGCCTGACGCTACTGTAGTGCGGTGTAGTTAGTTCTGGCAATTCCATTACTTTTTCTTTGTGAAGTACCTTGTACAGAAATTTTAAAAGCTTTTCTTTAACTTGCAATGTACGTTTGTTTGTACGGGTGGAATCTTGCTACCAAATTTTTTTGATGTCAATCACCCTTAATGTTCAAAGATGTCAATACGATAGGCTGTGTGCCGTCATACTAAATCCAATATGGCCGACCATCCAAGATGGCGGAATAGCTATTTTTTAGGTACTTCTGCAATGTGGGTATGAAATGAAGAGGTTGCCGAGAATATAATTAGAAAAATTTATGAAATCACTCTTAATCCAATATGGCGGACTTTTGAAGTTCTTTTATGTTTTCTTATAATATTAGTATCGAGCGAACGGTTCGCTGAGAATAAAATTGCAGGTTAATAACTAAAAAGTAAAAAAATCAATTAAAAGAAAAAAAACTTTTTTTTTAAACAGGCTTTTATTTAAATGCTCTAAAAAGGAAGAAAATTAAAATTTTTCCTTTTTTATTGAATAACTTACTTAAAAACGTACTGGACTCGGATTGTACCGAAACGGCAGCACTGGCCTGTAATGGACTAATGGAATCGTGAACGTAGTGAACAAATTGGATTTTCATTTTCATTTATTTTCATTTTCCTTTATTATCCAATTGACATACAAAATTATGTATAGGATTCGTCAAAATGTACAACATTTAGTTACAAATATATACATCCATAAAGAGTATATGATAAATAATAGTTATACAAAAACACATACACCTACATATACATATACATATTACATAAGTACATATACAATAGTACAAGCATTATATAAAACAAACCACACGAATAGTTAAGACAAACAAAGTAAAGATTCAAATGAGAATAAAATCTTTAATGGCCTAGAGGCACTGTTGCGTTAGATATTTTTTCAACCCGGTTTTAAATAGTTTGAAACACGTAATCTTCTTAATGTTATCTGGTAATTTGTTAAGAATTTTTGGACCCAAAACATCCGGAGATCTACTTCCTATCTGATATTTGACAAAAGGAATGTCAAAATCGGATTGCTGTCGTGTATCAGACTTATGTACAGAATTATTAAGCTGAAATTTATCTTTATTCTGATAAGTATATATAGCCATTTCGTAAAGAAACAGGGAGGGTAATGTCAATATTTTCAGTTGATGAAATAGCTCTCTGCAGCTGTGTGTGCTGTCAACACCCACCATGCATCGTATCACTCTTTTTTGGCTCAAAAATACTTTTTGAGCGTTTACCGACGATCCCCAAAAACACAGTGCATAACGTAAGCGCGACTCAATTTGAGCGTAATAAAACATCAATAACTGTCTTTCCGTGAAAAGTGCACGTAGGTTTTTGATCATATAGGACTGCGAATTCAGTTTATTGGATACGTATTCACAGTGATTTTCAAAATTAAGGCACTCGTCCAAGTACAATCCTAAGAACTTAGTGTTCGCGTTAGTTTGCAGAGGCGAGTTGTCTTATGTCAGGTCTAGTGGTGTAAGTGACTTCTGTGCTTTACGGAATCTAATAATTGAATTTTCTCGCCCTTCAAATGTAGCTGGTTATCTTTGAACCAGATATCAATATTGTAAAGCAAAGAATCACAGTACTCTCTCAAGGTCATGTGATCCTTTGCAGACACTATTATTGATGTATCGTCAGCATATAATGAAAAGTGCGCCCTAGGATACGATTGCTCAAGGGTGTTGACATACAAACAGAACAGCACTGGACCCAGAATAGATCCTTGCGGCACGCCTATGTCTATATTTGTCAGATTAGATTTTACCTGTCTAATTTCCTCGTCGGAAGTGTATGTGATAGACACGTATTGGGATCTGTTCTGTAAGTAAGACTTCACCCAGAGATATGGTAGCCCGTTTATTCCATATGCAGATAACTTTTGCAACAATAAATCATGATCGACACAGTCAAAAGCCTTACTGAGGTCACAGAAGATGCCGACAGGACACTCTTCATCCTCAATTTTTTTGACTAATTCACCAATGAAGGAGTGAGAAGCTGTAACTGTTGATCTTCCATTACGAAAGCCATGTTGATTTTCTAATAGTATACTATTATTATTTAAAAACAGAGTCAACCGGTCCAAGAAACAATACCCGAATATTTAAGTAATCGACTCCGAAGAAGGAATTCATACCATGGACGTGGGGCGAGTCCGCGGTCTAGGATTTATGGGCGCGGGATCACAGGGGATCGTGAACGAATCGAAGGAATCGATTCCGAAAAAGGAATCCATACCGTGGAATCGAATCACCAAAAGGAACGACTGAACCCCGTTCGAGTTAGCACTGCTTCAGAATTTTGTGACCCTTTAAAATATGTATTACATGCGTGCTAATAGATACCAGCAATAGAAATCAAAGAGTATGAAGAGAATACTAAACATATTATGTGAAAACCGGACAGTTTTAGAGGAAATTGGTCGATTACCGCTATTATCCAGATATCCCGCATTTAAATGAAAACTGTCACCGGACTTATCTACCGCATATGAAGCCTTAATTACATATATGTGAATATACTATTATAACACACAGTCCGCAATTCATAAGTACAATTCATCGAGTTATGAACATCATGTCGGCCTTAAAGTAATCAATTTTACAGCAGCGTTACAGTCATTTACATAGCTATCTTTGTCTGTGAAAAACGGCAGCACTCCCCTCTGCTATAGAATTCCTCCATCCAGCGGATATTCTGCGGATCTCTCTTTGAGAGAATTGTACTCTACGGTAATCCCGATTCTCCGGGGACAAAAGACATTTTTCTCTCACCCCTACAGGAGTGGAGTCTCGCAGTACTTCTCTGGACAGGTTTCTACATGCTTGCTATTATCATTATAGTCACAAAGTCTTAGCAGACATGTTATAAAATGCATTAAGTCGGAGCTAGAGTATTGCCGACACGAATATTATTAATGGCTTTGAGCATTATAGCATTATAGCATTAGTGGCGCTCTTGATACTCATATCCGGCAACTGCTGCGTCGTATCCACCAAGCGTGTAGGGGGACGGCCACGGCGCCGCCCACTCGAAGCATGACCCTGAATTACAAGTTTCTCCATATTATCGCTTCTGTGTATATGTCCGAAGAATGTAAGCATTCTCGTCGACACAATGGAGGATAGTCTCTTTGAATTACCGACCTCATCCAGTATGGAAACGTTAGTTCGATGGGCGGTATAAGGAACTCTCAGCATTCTCCTCCATGTCCACATTTCAAAAGCATCTATGCGAGCTCAATCTACCTTTTCAACAGTCCAAGTTTCCGAGATATACAAAAATATGGAGAACACAAGAGACTGAACCAGCGATATTTTTGTAGCTTTAGTGATGTTATGGTCACGCCATATTTTAGTAAGCTTTGTCATGGCCACACGTGCCTGTTGAATGCGCCGTCGAATCTCATTTTCACAGCTACCCGAATTGTCGATCAAAGAACCGAGGTACATGTCAGGCAAAATTACTTAGTTAAATAATAGTGCATGGTAATGAACATTATATGAAGAATAAAGTGAACTATCGGTTATAAATATGAATCACTCTAATATCATACGTCGAACAAATGGAGCTCGCTTGATGAAATGAATCTCATCTTACATAGTCATAAACTAGTAGTAGTTTTGACTAAGGCTTCGTTTACAACACCGTTAAATGAAATCTAGCCTCTCTAGTCGTATTGTATGCTACAGATTTCTGTACAGTATGCATGCTTTGGTTACCATTAGTTTGGGTTCCAAAAATATATATTGCCTGTTATTGCCATACTAAGCTTTAAAAAAATGTACCGAATGCTGCATAGTATCTACTTTCGTAAGCCGTTAGAGATCATGTGGAGAAACTATTGTATCCAGTTTCATCAACCGCCACCGGTTGATTTCAAGCAACCAGTTGACTGCATACTGAATTGAAAAGATGTATCAAAGATTTCTCTGGAAGGGTTTGAACATATGAAAAATATTCTATAAGTAAAATAGATCCAAATAGGAAATCATCCAATTTCTAAAACATCATATCCTATTACGTCGTTCTTCACTGGCCGTCTAATAAGACCTACATGCGAGCCTACATGTATATTTGTAGATAAACTCTACTCTTTATCAAAGTACAAAGTAAAGGCAAACAATTGATAGAAAATAAGTATGATTTATCTAGGAATCTGCCTATATACAATTGAATCCGAATATCATTTTTACATCATCAGTTGACTGATCGCAGTACGGGATATGCTTCAAGGAAAAATCTGATAGATGTACTCTAAACCAAAGAGTTCACCGTAGGTTTTCCCGATTTCCTTATGGTTTGTTGCCGCATCACTAATGAAATGCGGTATGTACGTCTCATAATTCATCTCGACAGAATCATGATCTTCAGATGGGGATGTGTTACTGGCTGTCATTGTTTAGGTACATATTTATCAGCGATGTAAATTATTCTTATTTTAGCTATTTAATATCTCTCATTACTATCGGCTATTGAAATCCAGGAAGTATTTCTCACCATCGAAAAAAAGTGGCCTGGAGAGTATTATTATTAATAATAATAATGTGAACGATATAAAGTTACTATTTTTCCTCTAAATATATCTATTCCGTCCTTACACCTAACATATTGACACCACAACTATGACAGTTAGACCTGGAGGAGAGGTTACAGAAAATATTTCAATGTGTGGGAAGTACTGAGTCAATCAACTTGACTTATTGTAATAAAACTCGTGTTTAGCTTTCCACAATATGGGTGTTCTTTCAAATTCCGTAATTAATAGCAAACACGTCTCTTGTGAAAAATCTATTTTGTGCGGAGCGTTTCGGTGTTGCGTTTTTAAACCGGTCCAGAATGAGCACGAATTTCCTTTGAGGAACCGACAACTTTCGCATCGGCTGGCGCACCGCATGAGCCTGTTCAGCGCGCTGCTGTCATACGTCCACATCTGAATGCTCATTCGGCACAAAGTGCTCATTCGGTTCGTTTGCTCAGATCTGTACGCGGCATTATCGCTATTGCAACGGAACCTGAGAACGGCGCGGTACGGTCCCATCTTTTTTTTCAAGGTAGAAATGTCAACTGTGCAAATTAATGTCCTCAGTAAGCCTGTAAATAATAACCTACTCAAGGGTCGATACAAAAAATGTCCGCTACCGTAATATCTTAAGGGGCCTGGATACACACATTTATACATACGTATTTGCCATGTAAAACACGGACTCACAATTTCTCGCATAACTCACTCTATTTTCAAAATAAATTATATAATATTTCAGAAGGCGATAGTTAAGACCTTAATGAATGACAACTGTTTTCGAATTTCTCAAAAAAGTTTTTTAATGTGAAAAAAACTCGCAATGCAAAATCATACATTCTATAAATGCCTGTAATTTAACAACCAAGCACGATATCAAAAACAGGCTAAACAGTTACACAAGCGCAAGCTTTCTTCTTCAATTTGCTCTTTGAGTCATTACTGTAAATTTAAAGGTAACGTCAGAAACTTGGAAATGCAAAATTCATTTTTATGGTGACCTTTGGACCTTACCTTTGGACCTTTTGACCTTACCTTTGGATTTTTGGACTTATCTCCCCTCATCTTAGACACTCACACTGGAGAAAGGGATCAGGCGGCCACGCCTCCTCGCTGACACGGGAGTACGTCTTTTCTTGGATTCTCAATTTAGCGCGGTATACCCTAGACCCTTAATGGCAGCCCTTGTATACTGCCATTATAATATCTTTGACAGAGTTTGAGATTTCCGATGCTTTAGTTGACTGACAAGGCAGACTTAGGTATATGGCAATTTTACGTCAAACTGCGTATTCCAATCTATACGGTACGGTGCTTGCTATGAGTTTAACGAATTTCCACATTTTGAATTTGAATCTGACTGAAAACATGGTTCCGAAGGTCAATACCTTTTCGATATACCTCTCAATACCATCAATGACCATACCTCTTTGCCATTCTGTGATATAACTGGCCCAGTCGCAGTAGAGCCTTATCATTTTAGATGGAATTGAACTATTGACGTTTTGAAAGCTTTGTCTGTCTGCTCTGTCTTAGCCCAGCCCTGCCTTCCGTCGGCGAGAAGTCATTATCTAAAGATGGAAGATTATTTATGAGAGAAAATGAAACCGAACTAGATTTGTTCGGTCTTTTGTCATCGGGATATTGACAGTTTTTATGAGTTGCCGAGCTGTTTAATGTAGGTCGGATTCGTATTACTTTTGGCTGACTGCGGTAGCTGTGAGGGTCTATTGACACATATTTTCTGGATCAGGTATCAAGCAACTGTACCAAATCAAATCGCGGTGTGTGGAGGGCATCCATATCATATGTTTAGCTGATCGTCATAGTCACAATGTCTTAACAGACATGTTGTGAACTCGTAAGTGCACTAAGTCGGAGCTAGTATTGCCGACACGAATATTATCAATAGTTTGGAGAACTGTAGCTCGCCATCGTTCGCGATTTAGTGTTAGTTCAGTGGCGCTCTTGATACTCATATCTAGCAACTGTTTCGTCGTATCCACCCAGCGTGTAGGGGAACGGCCACAGCGCGACCCTGAACTACAAGTTTCCATACTATCTCTTCTGTGAATATGTCCGAAGAATGTAAGCATTCTCATCGACACAATGGAGGATAGTCTCTTTGGATTACCGAGCTCATCCAGTATGGAAACATTAGTTCGGTGGACGGTATAAGGAATTCTCAGCATTCTCCTCCACGTCCACATTTCAAAAGCATCTATGCGAGCTCGATCTGCCTTTTTAACAGTCCAAGTTTCCGAGACATACAAAAATATGGAGAACACAAGAGACGAACCAGTGACAATTTGGTAGCTTTAGTGATGTTATGGTCACGCCATATTTTAGTAAGCCTTGTCATGGCCACTTGTGCCTGTTGAATGCGCCGTCGAATCTCATTCTCACAGCTACCTGTATTGTCGATCAAAGAACCGAGGTACACAAAACTCTGAACTACCTCACACGCTCAAGATCTACGATAATAACCTTGGTCTTGTTATATAGTTAATACCAAGACCATATGCTGCACTGTGTTGTTCTAAAACGTTCAATAGAGCTACTAGTTCTTCCTGAGAAGCAGCAATAAGGGTTGTATCGTCAGCAAATCTTAAGTTAGACATTTTGCTTCCGCCAATAGTTATATAGTTAGTTATATGTTTAGCTTAAAGCTTCTGTTATATTGAACTAATACTTATTGTGTCGCTTGTTTCCATATGTCCTTTTAAAATGAATCCCCATCTTGATATAATATTTTATTTGGTTGAGATAGCGGAAGACTTAAATCATACGATGGCTTCAAAATGAACCGGTATGTTGAAAGTGAATAAAATAGTATCACCGATATTACGACTTTATAGTTACCACAGTGGTAACCCCTTTTTAACATGTAACATTGTAACTAGCCTTGTTGACGAGCTTACTATTGCCATCACAGATTATCAGAATAGGTTGGCTTAAGAAGATGGGACACTCAGTATAGCATCTATTCGCTATTAGTTCTTACCGCAGTCACAAGTGTCGCTACTGTCGCAAATCGTCTTGACAGCTACGTTAGCGAGAAATTTAAATTTCAGACCTATCATTTGCAGGGCTGCTATCCAATTTTTTAATTGTTTTTATGAAAAAAAACCTCTGAAGTGTTTGCAGTATTTTATTTTACAATTATTTTAGGTTTGTTCTGTTGCGGAAGGCTTCAATTTTGGAATCATCATCGAAATGGGCATCACATATCACAAAGTTGTTTCTCAAAGTGGTAACTCTCTTCTCTTGAAGATCGGTAGCTTTCACCCACATTTTGCACAGCTAACATCAATAGTAAGAATTAGTAAGGTGATTTTTATTACAGTTTTCACATACTAAAGCTCAAACCATAGGCCATTTCTTACATTATGGATATTGCTAAACGATAAGTTAAATATTTGATGTACTCACCTCAGGATCCTTAGGAAACCTGTGCACTTTTTTGTCTTTAAAAGAACAGTTTTTCTCGCAGCACTGCGATACCATTATAATTGGAAACTATTAAGGAAAAGCGCGGATAATGAAATAATCCAAGGGAAAAGCTAAATAACCCCGAAAAAATCACAATGGACGCTACATACACAAAACACTAGTTAAAAGGTTATAAGGTGACTTAGGTTGTCAAGTCTCAAGTGTTATTCACTGGTGTCTCACAAACTAGCTCCAGCGCTACCTAACCGTACCTGTTTTGTGGCGCTACCAGTGACTGCGGTAGGAACTAAGAGAGTGTCCAGGGCATGATTGCCATATACGCAGCGATAAAAAAAACTAATTTTTGAAACTCAATTTACGGGCTATAATAGATGTACCTCTTATATAAATATACAGAATATACCAATGTTATGACAAGCGATACTAGGTGAACGTGCGATGCCTAAGTGCCTAAAGCTCTCAGTTAAGTGAACTGTATACGTGTAGTAGTCCCAGCACTGTATACCTCATTTCCCCAACCTAAAATGACCGACCCAGCGAAAATTATGTTTGACAATACAACAACACCTTGACAACAGTAACTACTGTACAGGGTGTCCCATTTTGTGCACTTTTACGGGGTATCTTGGTTATTTTAGAAGATAGAGAGTTGCGGTTTTCGCGACAGTGTGCTACTTTTTTGGGAAACTAAAGATGCCATCAACCAAATTATCATGGCCCTCTTGGTTTTTGAGATACAGAGTGGAGCTCTAGATTGGATTGGATGTTATGCCCAGCAGCTCGTTGATGTACAGTAGAAACAGGTTAGGGGATAGGACAGATCCCTGAGGAACACCGGCTTCTATTGGAACTGATGAAAAGTCTTCGATTACAACAAAAAGCTTGACTAGAAGTCGCGTGTGCCATACTGCTCCGAAGGCTTTCGATTTGTCAGGTGCAAGAACACGAGATTTGCCATGATTTTCAATTGCTTTGTTCCACAAGTGAGTGACGTAGGCCAGGAGGTCATCCTTAGACCTACGCTTACGGAAGCCATCATATTGGCGATCATTTATGATGTTATTTTTGTCCAGGTATTTCAGGAGCCATATGTTCATGACAGTCTCCGTAACTACATGATGCTAAGAAGAGCCACAGGACTATTGTTGGGGGGATCGGTTTTTTGCCTTTCTTAAGAATGGGTTGTTCATAACCAATCTTCCACGCAGCGGGAAACACGCCTCGCTGACACGATAGTTTGTAGAGCTTGCAAAGAAGCTCTGCGGTACAGCGTTTAAGGGCAATGGCTGGAATTTGGTCAAGACCAGTCGCTTTCTTCATGTTTAATTTTTGGAGGATACTTTTTACATCTTCTCCTTATAACGCCGTCTCCTTTTGAAGGTTGGCCATCCAAATAGCTAACGTAGTCCTAGATACGGTCATGCGGAAAATGTCAAGTGATGAGCAACCAAACCATCTTCGGATGTCTTTCAACCAAGAATTTTGTCGTCTACCGACAGAACTTTTGCCTTGGACTTTTCCTTCTATAATCAGTCGCAGAAGTTCGTATTTTTCTCCTCGCATGATATGACCTATATAAGCGGTTTTTCGTTCCTTGATGGTAAGCATGAGTTCTTTTTGTTTCTTCATACGACTAAGGACTTCAACGTTCGTTACTTTGAACCCATGACATCACGATGGTGAAATTTGCTAATTTGGGAAAATTTCTGGTGTTAATTCGGAGATACTCGGTATTATCGGTAATTATGATGTTATTGACCTTTCGTATTGTGTTGCAGTGCGATGGATAAGGATTTGGAGTGCAACCGGTCGAATGTCACTTCGAGTGCCCTCTAATCCACTTGACGGAAGTTACTGAATGCCTGTTCTTGACATTGTTCAAACGAACGGGAGCTGACGGGTAAGTACATACGCAATGATCGAGTATAATAGATACAACCGCAGGGTAGGAATTTCTAGGCTGGCTAACAACAGTTCCGTTGGCTTTTGTGGACCTGTACAGTGTTCTCTGTTTATACAGGATGTCGATTTAGTGTGTGACCCTTTGCTAGCTCACAAAATGTACCTTGTAGAAGAAAATGTCAAATACAGATGTTATTTGGTTGATTGAGGCACATATCTCAAAAATGTTTTGAAATATACAGGGTGTTGCGTGAAAGCAGGATAATGATCGACTTGGTTTTTTTATGTGGAACTATAACATTTTTTGAAACCTTGTTTTATTTCCATCAATGATTTCTATTTTTTAACCTCAATATATGTCTGGGATCGGTTGCCACGTTGCCAAGTTATATTCTATTTTCAGTTAGTTTCTGTATTTGCAAGGTCACAAGTAATAGGTCCAAATTGATATATTCTTTTAACGTTTATTAATAATATTGTAAGATTCTGTATATGGTATTGCATATTTGTATTGTTGTTGATGTTTCTTTCAAAATTTTAGGTTAGATTTCTGATGTGTAAATCTCATCAGATCATCTGGAATTTTCCAAACTGACGGATGGGTGTTCTAGAAGTAGCGTGCAGGGGTAGTTGAGAGAAGTTAAGCTAAGATAAGGTTTCGGTATTGAATTGTGAAGTAAATAAGTTTTTACCAGTGTATCGCTATCCTTTTCAATTTCACGGACACATGTCATGCGCACCCTCTTTCATTCAATGGCCGAGCTACACGCAGCTGCTATGCTGCATCCTTTGTTAATACACGAGCTAGTTCGCTCGGACCTCTCTGGCGCACGTATTCACTGGCAGCAAAATTTTGATCTTTAAAATTCGACAACCGGAATTCCAGACTGATTTTTTGCAGACAACCCTATATCGACGTGTTTGCAATAAAATTATCATTATTCTGATATAAGTTTGATGCATTAACCACACCGGTGCAAATTACTATTATTGATGTACTTGTTTATACCTGCCTACCCTATAGCTGGGACGGGAAAAACGTAGCCAACCTAACGTTTGCATATTCTGTGGGCTTCATACTTTCGATTGGTATGTGATTTGTCTATTAACCAAACCAGTGAAATGTTTAAAAAAAATTAATTTTTAAATATTTAATTAATCACATCCTGGACTGAAATTTTCCAGCAACCCACTCGCGATATGTTTTAAACATATTAAATTTAATTTAAAATGGTTTTCATCCATTAACCAGTTCAGTGAATGTCGTCTTATATTCGGATCTTCTACTAATATCTCGTCTTTGCACAGAACAGATGTAGTTTCGTGTTTGATAATATTTCTGACACATACAGGTTTGAGAATATAGTTTTGCCATTTGTAGTTTTTGCTCCATATCTATCCCCTGCATATTATATAACCCGTCCTTACCGTGGATCAGTTTATGTTTGTGTCTGGATGAAGTACCTCAATATGCGAAAAGATTGTGTGATCCTGCCATCCCTACTCTATCCTTCTTATTATAGATTTGTCTAAATTGTTTGCAGATAGTTTTATGCAGGTTCCTTGAATTGTATAGAATATTCAAATTTAGGCTTAGCTGACCTTCAAACTGCATATATTATCTATATATAACTTTGTCTGCTATACAGCTTCTCATTATTTACTACATTACGCATTGCTAAAGTTATATGTCCATATTACTGACTAAATGGGACAAGCTCTTGGTGGTGCCATCAATCAAAATTTAGAAAATTTCGAACAACCATGTGTTCTAAAGAGTGGTTTTCAAGATACGGCGTATCAAAAAATATTTTTTACAAACTTTGACGCTCTGTATCTTGAAATACCAGAATGTTTAGGACACGTGTTTATATGCACTTGCCTATTCGAATTTCGATCAGAAATAAACCGTTGGAACTACGGTCTGTCAGTAAGAAGATCAGAGTTAACTTGTTTTGTTTCCACATTTTTTTTGACAGGCTATGAAGTGGTTTTCATTTTTTCCCAAAAACAAAGTTTTTATTTGCTTGAAACAGCCCCTCGACATGTCACTGGGAATGATAATTATCTTCTAGTCAGTCCTAACTTAGCATCTTATTCCAACGAACAACACTGCCAAATTACCACAATTTGACACCCTGTATCTCAAAAACGAATCTTTTGCGCAACCAAGTTTATATGAAATTTCTACCTCAAAACCAGTTTTTGTATTCAATGTTAAAGTCCTGTTATTAAAAATTGGACAACCCTGTATATCAGATAGGGAAATTGTTTGTTCATTGTCTGCGATTACTACGTTTACAGTTTGGGGCTACTTTGCCAACTATAGTTACTCAAATTCAATCTCCATTATAGCAAACTTCAAGAAACTAGACGCGCACGAAGCGTTAGAGAAGGGAATAAAGGAAAGGCAGTGGATCAGGTCCCGGCAGCCTGGACCTGAAAATTACAATCTAAATCCCGGCAACCGGGATTTTTTACATTTTAATACGAAATCCCGGCATCCGGGATTTTGATTGTAATTTTTAGGTCCCGGCTGCCGAGATTTTTTACATCAGAAAATAAATCCCGGCAGCGCGTTTATTTCATCAAAATTTTGCAATTCTTAATATTATTGTATGTTGTACTTTTTTTTATGGTTGGCCTCGGAAGCGCTGCGAGAGGATAAGTATCGGTTCACATTAGATTTGAAACGCTGCAGATTGTAGCCGTCGGGAAACAAATTCCCCGGCAGCTGATTCCACAGCGTCGAAGTTCTCCAGAAGAAGGAATGCTGGAGGAGACTGGTTCGGGGAGTAAGGACCTCGACCTGGTAAGGATGAGCTCGCAGAGCTTCTCTAGTGTTCCTGGTTCGGACGGCTTGTGGTGTTATTATCTGAGAGAGCTCACTCGAACATCTTCCGTGGTAGAATCTGTAAAACAGGGATAGGTCAGCCACCCTCCTTCGATGTTCCAGGCTGTGGAGGTCCTTTGTGAGGTTAGGCGTATCGATTAGTCTAATCGTCTTTTTCTTGATAGTGTCCAGAAGCTTTAGAGAGTGCTTCGGAGCGCATCCCCACACATGGGAGCAATACTCCAGCGATGGTCGGACCTGTACCTTGTAGAGCAGCAGCAGTTGCTCTGGTGTATACAACTTCCTACAGCGGAACAAAACTCCAAGCTTCTGGGATGCCGTTTTAGCAATACTGATGACGTGGTCGTGCCAGGACATGTTATTGTTGATGTTGATTCCCAAAAGCTTGGCGGAAGGTGATTCGACTATGGGGTGACCCTCCATTTCCACGGTTGGTAAGCCATCGTGAGGCTTCTTTGTTAGTGTTGTTGTCTGAGTTTTTTGTACGTTGAACTGTACTTTATTTGCTAATCCCCACTCGACAATTGTTTTGATATCTGCGTTGATCTGTGAGGCATGCTGCTGTCGCCGACGTACCGTCTCCTGGGATGGTAGTGGCTTGCCCGGTTCCATGCACGACACTAATGTACTGTCGTCTGCGAAGCTGTAGATTGGATTGGATGTTATTTCCAGCAGCTCGCTTAAATGAAAAAAACCACCAAACAACCATTGCTGGTTTTATAGTGAAACTATGCACTGTCTTTGGAGAATAAATAAATGAAAATCTACGTTAGATAGACAAAGATGACACTAGTTACAAAAATGACTATATTTAACATGTTTGTACAAAATAGTGCGTTTTCGTTCCATTTACAGGCTACAAGCTTTCGGTTATTATTATTTAACATATGAATACAGTTTTATAAAATTTGTTCTATGTTTATTAAACTAACACATCCGACAAAACCAATGCTTCCGTTTATAGACCAGGGTCGATAATTTTTGAAACAAAAAAAAAATACAGTAAGATGAAACCCATTAGAAAAAGAGGGGAATATGATAAGAATAAAATGAAAAATAAATTACGGTCGATTCGAGATCGGGAAGTGGGAGGGGGTGAGTTTTTAAGGGTAGAAAATGGTTTATCTTGATTTCTGGCAAAACTACACGTCCTATGGAAAAAATGTTAAATGATAAAATTGTAGCTAACAAGAAGGTCTACAACTTTTGTATTTTCAATTTTTCCACATAACCTCAAAATTCTGGTAAAAAATTCAAAAAACCAAGTTTTTGGCTTTTTATTTTTATCTTTTTCAAACAAAAAAAAATTTCTACGAAATTTGGTGAAAACTTACCTTACTAGGTCCCAGATACACTGTAAATTATTTGTTTTAAAATATTTATTTTTTCGCCTTATTTTAATTTAACATCAAAAATGCACCCCAATCTTCAATCGAAAATTCTCGCGTCAAAACATCAGCTTTTTTCAAAAAGTTTGGGAGCTTTTTATTCGCTGGAATCTCTATTTTCTGATGGTGTACAAAAAAATATACATTACTATGGAAAATCTTCTCAGAAAATGCAAAAAACTGAAAAATCTCAAATTCGTAATTTTTTTACTCACTATGTACGATTTCATCAAAAAAATGTGATTGCTGCAATTTTTTTAGTTGAAAGGTTTATTAATTAAATTCGAATTACATTCGTGTCATAGAAAATTTCAAAAAATATAAATATACATGTAAATCGCACTATTGAATTTTGATACTTAATTCTGTTTTTTTTTTCGAAAACGTTAATCTTGTCATTTATAAATATCTTATCTGAAATTCCCATAGCTATTCATTAGTTTTTGTCTCTTTGAAGGCATTTCTTCATCGTTAGATTCGATAAACCTTTCTGTCTCTAGTTGATCGTCGAAATCTTCAACACAATCATCTTCGTCTCCAATATTATTTCCAGTCTGGCTCTCAACTGTATCGTGTATCATAGCGCATTTGAGTTAACGCATTGCGTTGATACAAGGAAGTGCGCCAGCGCTATAGTATCAACGTATTTAATTTGTCTGCGTTACCCATGACCACTGACTAACGGTTTTACAGCTGCTACGAAATAGCAGGTATGTAGTAAGGCCCCGACCCTGCTAAGTCCGTCCCCACTTCTCCATGAAATACCTTACAATGGGCTAACATTTACCGTATGTCACTCAGGTATATAAATTATCTTACAACAGCAATAAATAGGCATCTACAAATATTATTTAAAGAAGATTCTACAACTTTTTCAAAATATTGTAGATGTCTCATTAAATATTAACTTATTTTTGTGTTAATTATAGTAGGATATTCCAATTTGCAATTTTTTCGTTTATCAATATAACATGAAATCTCACGTTTTTTAAGTAAATAAGTGTAAATTTTAATAAATAGCTCAAAATTATACATAGTGAGTAAAAAAAATTTTCGAATTTGAGTTTTTTTTTCAGTTTTTTGCATTTTCTGAGAAGATTTTCTATAGTAATGTATATTTTTTTTACGCCATCAGAAAATAGAGATTTCAACGAACGAAAGGCTCCCAAACTTTTAGAAAAAAGCTGATTTTGACGCGAGAATTTTCGATTGAAAATTCGGGTGCATTTTTGATCTTAAGGTCAAATAAGGCGAAAAAATAAATATTTTAAATCAAATAAATTACAGTGTATTTGGGACATAATAAGGTAAGTTTTCACCAAATTTCGTAAAAAAATCTTTTTTTTTTTTGAAAAAGATAAAAATAAAAGACCAAAAACTTGGTTTTTTGAATTTTTCACCAGAATTTTGAGGTTATGTGAAAAAATTGAAAATACAAAAGTGGTAGACCTTTTTATTACCTACAACTTTGCCATTCAACTTTTTTCCATAGGATATGTAGTTTTGCCAGAAATCAAGATAAACCATTTTCTACCCTTAAAAGCTCACCTCCTCCCACTTCCCGATCTCTCTTTTTCTAACGGGTTTCATTGTACTGTAATTTTTTTTCACCTTTTATTATTTTTGAAGGCTTCGGTACTGGTCTATTAGGTCTTCTTGCCAGGGAAACACATATCAAATGGTATCGATTCAAGCAGCTACTACATCCGACAAAAATTTCATTGAGATCATGGTTACAAACAGCACATATCCACTGGCTCAATTCTTTTTTTTTTGAATGATGAACTTTAGAGTATTCCATGCTTCATTTGTGAAATAACTTCGAACATAAAACACGTTTACAACTGACTCTTCAATAATCTTGTTATTGATAAGATCCGGTTCTTTTATATCGTAGTCCTTCCTGTATAAGGAAACTAGGTGAGGATGTTTTGTCAACTTTATCTGTGTCTTTGATAATCCAGGATAATAATAGTTTTTCTTTTTTATTGTAATTAAATCTGATGAAAGGAATTATTTTGATAGCTTTTCTTTTCTTGGGTATACCCATTAATTCGACGAAATATAACAGGGTACTTGCAGAAAAAAATATTATGTCGTTTACGCGTTCCTTAGAGCCTAGTAAACATGACAAAATCACTTGTTTGGTTTTTTGGAATCGGCTGTGAGAGATATTCCAAAAATTATTTCAAATGCCGGAAAATGCCGCGCAAACAACCTCTGACGTCAGTGATATCGTATAGTGATGGGATGTAAAGTATTGATATTCGATGTCGATAGCCAGTGCTAACCTAACACTTTGACATTGATCATTATAACCACAAAGCACAGTCACACACAAAAGTACAAAAGTCAAAAGAATAAAAGTTAGGCTAGATTACTAACTCACTTTGTAGGGATGGGCTTGAATTGGATTCATCTTTGGATTCATTCATAATGGGATGCGCCGAAATAAAATGATGGCTTCGATTAGTTGCGAATAATTGCCTGATTCAAATATGTTTAAGTATCAATAAATTGAGTCGCATTGTTAAAGAATTCAGATCATCTCTAGTCGAATGCGCAGTTGGCAAACCTGTAGCAGTATCGATTGTCGATATCGATAAGATATCTGTGACATCAGCCCTTGTTTTAAGTCACGTGGAAAAATTTGAATACATCCTTATTTATTTTGCAAATACCTTTCTTTGGCCGTCAATAAAATCATGCTTTTTGTTTCCTACTGCTTCCTGATATGGTTTTCTTTACGCTATGTATACTCCCGAGGCGATTTCACGACCTCTGCAAGTACCCTATTGTTTATAGAACTATTACCTTGTTTTTCTGTTACTCTTTTTTTCCTTAATCTTTTGACCCCCATGTAGTATTGTGGTAATAGTATTTGATGTAGTAATACTTTAAATTCACATTAGCTTTCTCTATAATATGTGGTACACGTTTTCGGGCAGAAGTAGGTACCTAAAAGTTCTATTACCTCTCATCCAGTATTCAGTTGATGTTTGCTTTTCATGCACTTCTAGTTCCTTGGTGAAATCTTCAATCGAATTAAACTTATCTCCAAGCCTTATTTTCATCATTAGGAATAGTAAAAACCGAGGTTAAAGCTAAAAACACCATTCACCAAGAATGACTGAAGGTTAGCAGAGCATGAAGATAACCTCAAACTTCTTATGTGGAAATGCCGGGTGCCGGGATTACTTTTCTAATGTAAAAAATGCCGGTTGCCGGGACCTGAAAATTACAATCAAAATCCCGGATGCCGAGATTTCAAATTACAATGTAAAAAATCTGGGTTGCCGGGATTTTGATTGTAATTTTCAGGTCCCGGCTGCCGGGACCTGATCCACTGCCTAAAGGAAAACGTACACACTGTAACCTATGTATACTGGTGGAGGCTTTATTTCTCTTTATTGTTCGCCCTAGTTATCTGAAGATTCCATTGTTGCGTGACGTGCAACTCCTGTACATGGCAAACTCTTGCCTACATCCTAAATGTTAGTTAACGATGTTTCAGTTGCTGGTGCCAGTATAATAATGCAAATTAATAAGATAAACTCGCGGTTCATTGGGGCGTGTTTTTTGCATGACACTTCACAAGCATGGATTGGTGTTAATGGCATCCCTCTGTTCAGCAAATCCCGAGAAACTCGAAAACGACACCAAAAAATGACTTTGACCGAGCCCAAAAATCATTAGCTCATCGTATCACGGCTGCAAACTCGTCACATAGGGTAAACTACCGAGTTATTGGTACTTTAGGAGATTTCCTACCTTTGGATGTGCTTTTGAAAGGCTTATGTACCAAACCTACTATTGAGACTATGAATTTATGTGCCCCTAACATTCTATTTTACGCAAAATATGATAAGAAGTAGGAAGCAGCGAGCATGAAAATTGGTTTAAAGTGAAAATAAAAAGTGCCAGTTATTGGCACTCTTGGCCAGTTGTTGGGACCCACTATTGCCTAGTTATTGGCACCCGTGGGCCAGTATATTATTGATATCTAGGTACCTATTTAGGTGCTTATATGGCATTGCAGGTGATAGTTCATTTGATTATGGCTAATATTTTTTATATAATTTTTTCAGAGATATCTAGCTTATTTCGTATACCAAGATGTTTGTTTCAATACAGCTGCTTAATTGATAAAACTATAAACAAAACACTAAACAGTTTATTAAAAGAAAAACTTAAAAAGTGTGACAACCAACGATCGGAAAAAATTACCTTTGTTTCGTCCATAGAATTCTTTCATGGTCGGCCTCCCGCAAAGGCTGAAAGCCTATGGCACTGTAGAAGCGCTCTGGTCCCACTTACTACATTCGTGTAAGGCATTTTTCACACAAAAGGAAAAAGGAAGATTTTATTTTCTTCCAGACACATTGTATGGTAGGTTCTAGCACATGACCTACATTTTATGTCTATCATATTTGAAGTTATATTCCCTGTACAGGGGTAACATAATATTTTTTTCAGAATAGCTTGATCGGTTTCGCTTAGTTTTCTATATTGGTGCCATTGGTGGCATCTGAAAGAAATATACTTTTTCGCACTATGATACCTACAGTTTAAATGTTAGGAAGTTTTCAACAACATTAGAATCTTGTTTTTTACAATCTTAGTCGCGTGCCAAGTAATGGAAAACTGGCCCTTTTGGGTTACCAGCAGTTGGCACGTGAATATTTTCTACAAAGCCTTAAAAAATTGCATTTTCAAACTGGTTATCAATAGCTGTGATTGTATTCGACAATTTCTGATTATTGATAGTGTAAAAAAACATGCAAATTTTCTAAAATAATGGCCACAAAATAATTTCGGTGTTACGGAACGAAGCTACCAATCGAAAGTAAAAAACTAATAGGGAATACGAATATTGTTTCCCTATGATAACTATTGCCATTACTAACTCTGTTTCCTATCAACTACTCAGATTTAAATTATTTTTATGAACTAAGTAGGTCAAAAAAGCAGGAATTATGAAAGTGCCAACATTAGGCAGGCTTATTTTGACCAGGTACCAATAGTTGGCACAGGGGTGCCGGTAATTGGCATTACGCACATTTTATGTGACCAGTGATTGGCACCCTATTTTTTTGAACAAATATACACTTTATCAAAGAAAAAATAGATAGATATTTACTACGTTCCAAAATCCCATCAGAGACCTCGATTTGCTCTGTAGCGTTTCAGTATTCACTCAACATCAAACTGTCAACAAAAATCTGTGTTCCATTATTGCATTTCCGAGGCCATGGATGTCATCGTTTTGCTCGGAAATCAAATTGAGATTTTAGCGATCTTTGTGTCAAGACTGTCAAGAGATATTTTTCACTTGACAGCTAACAACTTAACAGCCTCTTCTGCTTTATTTATATGCTTTTCCTTTATTTTTATCTATGGTCTAGAAGTAAATACAATGCAAAACGAAGTCCAATATGTTTTGGATGAAAATAATCAAACTATTACCGAAACTGACAAAGTTTTAGTTGTAAAAGAAGGTGGGTACTTCATGAGAAAGGAATTTTATTGTTATAGAGAACTGCTAGCAGCACTATGCAGTTTTCATGATGTACTTATAATGATGCAGTGCTCATACATTCTTATATTTTCAATATTTGAATCCATTTGAATGTCCTTTCAGTTTCACCACAAAATATTTTCACAAAAGCAAAACAGCCTCAGGGCTCAGACGGTAAAAACTGTGACTAAAACTACTCACTCACTCTGACTCTGAGGTTATGTGATATGTCAAAATTGTCAAAAAAAGATCTTTGCCGTTTCATAAATATTCCAACCTCCCTAACATTTGGAATCACGTGACTATCCTCGAACATTCATCTGCTCACTCGATAGATGGGATTTTGGAACGTAGTAATTATCTAACCTACAACATTACTTCAAGGATATATGGTACTGGAAGTAGATACTTTCATTAAATAGTGTTTTTATATCAATAATGCCCTGATAGTACGTCTTAACAAAACGCCAATAATTTTCCGCTATTTGCTCTTCTCAAAAAACACGACCTTTTCGTTCTGCTCTCGAAGACATACTAAATCACCTAGGCACGATTAGGCTATTGGAAAATATTAAGCGATGTTGCAGGCCATACGGGAAAGAACATTGAAAGCACATTACTTTACTGTTACCTTATTTTTCAGGAAAAAAGATCAGAGTGACAACGATAGGAAGGGTGCAACAATAGGCGGGTTTACCCTAACACACTTGAAAGACTTTTTGTAAATGGTTGATGGTGTATGCTGTTCGCTACAGTTTCGACCAAAGGTTCACGTCACTCACTATCGTTTTTCTTCTGAAACATTTTTTAAAAGTTTTTAATACCAAATCTACTAAGATGCAATGTAGCATCAAAGTTTCTTATCATACGGGGTTATTCACGTTATTCGACACGGAGCATTATGGCTAAAGTATTTGATAAAAAAGAAAATAATAATTTGGGATGGATAGAGACCCATAAAGGCTACATTTTAAAAATATTTTCATGTTATACAGGGTGTCCCAAAAACACGAAATGTATCAAAGTTGTGTTTTTTTAAATGGAACACGCCATATATTATTGCATATTCAGATTCCTTAGTGAATTCTAGTGTGACTTTATGTATCATACATGGTACCTAAAGCGAACCGTTAATGTGTAAATTACCATTTTCGGTATAAGTAGATATCAGGAAAAAATTGAATATCGCAGAGATTACAAAATATGGAAGGCTGTGGCTTTGCCGTATTACTAAGCATAAAATGCATCAGCTTTGATGAGACTGCCAAATTTAAATTACGTTTATGCTTGGAGAAATCGGTCGATGAATTAAGGAAACTTCGATCAGCGATAATTTGATTTTTTCAAATAGGAATGCCTAATTTTTTTTATACGGTTAAAAGTAGAATTTGATAAGCTTTCTAATGATATAAGGTTGTAAATATAATCTCTCGTAGTTTTCATTTAATTTTGAATTTTCAAACAAATCGGCGATTTTCAATTTTCCTACCTGTAAGCAACGTAGCAGGCCATGAAATATAAACAAAAATTTGTTCAGGTAGAAGAAAACAGCTAACTTAGCAGAAAAATACACATTAACTAGACTAAAGGGACAAGATTATAAAAATTCCTTACAACAAATCAACTCTCCCAGAAACAACTGCGATAACATCTGTAAGGTCAAAGAGAAGCTGGAGTATGGCAGTAATAGATATTTTTACTGTCTACTGGCTACCGCAATTTACTAGAGGTTGAAAACTTCCAATGCAATCAAAAACCCTCATATGAAACAGAAACAACCAGCGACTGTTGCTCCAGCACGCAACTATCAATCATATGTAATGGTGTAAAAAACTACTAATTTGCATCGAAGTCGATACCTCTAACTGGAGCCCTTCTATTTTTCAATATCTATTAGCAATATTGCAAAAAAGAAATACTGACAAATCAGATTTAAATTTTCTGCCATTTAAGTTATGTTTTATAATTTGAACAAATTTTAATTGATCCTTCATTTTCTGCGACCTTGCTATTAGGTACTGAAGAATTCAGAACGCCAGTCAGAGGTACTTTTGACTTGAGTTTTGACAGAATTGCATACTTTTTTATATCATTAAATGTGAAATTTTAATATGAAAATAATAAACTGCTTACAACATTCTCTAGTAGTTTTTACTTTATTTCAAAATTCTTAATGGTTTTGGAAATTGGCAATCTCTAGTACATTGCAGTAGCTAGTAGGCCGTGAAAAAATCCATTTCTGCCATACTCCAGCTTCTCTTTGACCAAAGATATGTTACCGCCGTTGTTTCTGGTTAAACGTTGTTCGTTGTGAGTAATTTTTATAATCTTGTCCCTTACGTCTAGTTCGTGTGTATTTTTCAGCCAAGTTAGTTGTTTTCTTCTATCTGAACAGGTTTTTGTTTACATTTCATGGCCTGCTACGTTGGTTATAGGTAAGCAAATTGAAAAACACCGATTTGTTTGAAAATTTAAAATTAAATGAAAACTACCAGAGATTAATATGCACAACCTGATATCAGTAGAAAGGCTATCAAATTCTACTTTTAACCGTATAAAAAAAATTAGGCATTCCCATTTGAAAAAATCAAGTTATCGCAGATCGAAGTTTCCTTAATTCATCGACCGATTTCTCCAAGCATAAACGTAATTCAAATTTGACAGTCTCATCAAAGCTGATGCATTTTATGCTTAGTAATACGGCAAAGTCACAGCCTTCCATATTTTGTAATCTCTGCGATATTCAATTTTTTCCTGATATCTACTTATACTGAAAATTGTGATTTACACATCAACGGTTCGCTTTAGGTACCATATATGATACATAAAATCACACTAGAATTCACCAAGGAATCTGAATATGTAATAATATATGGGGTGTTCCATTTAAAAAACATAGCTTTGATATATTTCATGTTTTTGGGACACCCTTTATAACATGAAAATATTTTTGAAATGTAGCCTTTATGGGTCTCTAACCATCCCAAATTATTATTTTCTTTTTCATGAAATACTTTAGCCATAATGCTCCGTGTCGAATAACGTGAATAACCCTGTACATACTTTCGTCACGTACTTCAGTGAATTGAGCGAATATGGCGAATATGCTCACATCTATTATACAGCGAATTATGCAAATTAAAAATCAGCTTAATTGGCCGACATCCAAGGGCTTTCGATGTAAATACCTCTCTCCCTGCGAAAGTTAGCTGAAGTACTTTTCGCCAACCCACGCATCGAACAATGCCTGTTAAGGAGCAGTTTTCAGCTGCTTGATGGGGCTCATCCAATTATCTTAGCGCCTGAGAAAAAAACAGCTTAGGTAGAACGAGTTTCAAAGAAAACGGGGTTAATGTGAGACATAGACGTAGAGCAGTATAGTTGGATGGCATTGCATCCACGTTACTACAATTTTTGTAACAGCAGACATTACCGGTTGATAATCGACTTTACTGAGTAAGGCGGACTTTCATCATCATAGTCACAATGTCTTAACAGACATGTTGTGAACTCGTAAAATGCATTAAGTCGGAGCTAGAGTACTGCCGACACGAATATTATCCATAGTTTTGAGAACTGCAGCTCGCCATCGTTTGCGATTTACTGTCAGTTCAGTGGCGCTCTTGATATTCATATCTAGCCACTGTTTCGTGGTATCCACCCAGCGTGTAGGGGAACGGCCACGGCGCCGCCCACTCGAGGCGTGATCCTGAACTACAAGTTTCTCCATATTATCGCTTCTGTGTATATGTCCAAAGAATGTAAGCATTCTTATCGACACAATGGAGGATAGTCTCTTTGGATGACGGAGCTCATCCAATATGGAAACATTAGTTCGATGGGCGGTATAAGGAATTCTCAGCATTCTCCTCCACGTCCATATTTCAAAAGCATCTATGCGAGCTCTATCTGCCTTCTTAACAGTCCAAGTTTCCAAGGCATACAAAAATATGGAGAACACAAGAGACTGAACCAATGTGATTTTGGTAGCTTTAGTGATGTTATGGTCACGCCATATTTTAGTAAGCTTTGTCATGGCCACCCGTGCCTGTTGAATGCGCCGTCGAATCTCATTCTCACAGCTACCTGAATGGTCGATCAAAGAACCGAGGTACACAAAACTTTGAACTACCTCACAACGGCCTATTTACTATTTCTCGATGATTGTCATGCTCTCTATCTACGATAATAACCTTGGTCTTGTTTTAGTTAATACGAAGACCATATGCTGCACTGTGTTGTTCTAAAACGTTCAATAGAGCTACTAGTTCTTCCTGAGAAGCAGCAATAAAGGTTGTATCGTCAGCAAATCTTAAGTTAGATATTTTGCTTCCGCCAATAGTTGTACCGCTATTCTAGTTGTCCAATACCTGTCTCATCACAAATTTAGAGTGAATATTAAATAACATCGGAGATAATACGCATCCCTGACGAACTCCTTTTCTGGTTGCTGTTTGACCAGACAGGTTACCATCAATTCTTACACGAGCTGAGCTAGACTCATATAGTTGCTGTATGAGAATTACTAAGTGGTAAGGGACTCTCATGGAGGTAGAAGGCGGACTTTAGCTTTAGACTATTCTCAAACTTGAAGTATGATTTATTTTAGGAAAAACAAAATAATCTGACACCATTTACCTACGACGTCTTACTTAAGAGACCTAGAATGTTTACATTAAAGATTATTTGCAAAACACTCGGGCCTTATCTACGGTACTTGCTATGTTCCTGATCATATCCTAGGTCGCAGCATTTTATTGACAAGAAGATATGCTCATTTTGAACCAACTAGGATAATATCTCATACCCTAATGATATTTTGTTTTTCGAATACTGGATACTTTATTATTATAACTAGCGCCACTAGTGGCATTGTTTAGTGACCAATACTTTATTGTTATGTTTGTCCCATGCTCCATATGGCATGAAACGACTACGATGGTCATTGATAGTTGCCAAAATAGTAACCTATATAGTATTAGGAAGACGTCAATATGCTGTTTGTTGGCAGCATTGTCTTGTGCGTTGTGTTGCAGCGAGATTGACTTATTTTCTAGTTTTTGCCTGTATTTTCGGGACAACTACTATAGACTGCGGTGATACAAAGTTGTTACGTGTAAAATCGGAGCAGGAAAAGTTGGACGTGGAAAACTATCCTTTCATAAGCAGCTTATGTTCTTTGTTGGACATTGACGTGATGGTAGCACCTCACGTTAACAAAATATAGTATCTAAATTCTACTTAATCATCAAATTGTGTTCACAGGGGACGCCAGCGTCGGTATTCTCTAACTTAAAAGATAGAAACATGTTTCTATCACCATGACGACCATGACGATCGGGCAGTTTCGGGTGCCTATCACGTGTCTACTACGCTGTCACGGCACGCTGTCATATTTACGAGGCCACCCGATCCCATAGCACGTAGTGCATAGAAACACGTTTCTAAGTTACAGAGTACCGGTGCAGGGTCCTTTTCTTGATAACTGAACCTTCCCTTCTCTCTCAACTTGCTAACTTCTTCTTCTCGATTATTTCTTTTCTATATTATGATTTTTATGATGATTATTGTTATTTCCGATATTAGTTTCTGGAAGATATGTAAACAGATCTGAATTTACTCTTGGTTACTGCCACAAAATAGGGTACTTGCAGAGGTCGTGAAATCGTCTCGGGAGTATACATAGCGTAAAGAAAACCATATCAAGAAGCAGTAGGAAACAAAGAACATGATTTTGCCGACGGCCAAAAAAAGATATTTGCAAAATAATATAAGGATATATTCAAATTTTTTCACGTGACTTAAAACAAGGGCTGACGTCACAGGTATCTTATCGATATCGACAATCGATACTGCTACAGCGCAGGTCAGTGAGATTCAACTGCAAACTAGAGATGATCTGAATTCTTTTAAAATGCGACTCAATTTATTGATACTTAAACATATTTGAAACAGGAAATTAACCCACTAGCATTTTCGCTGCAATACATTTTTATATCTGACAGGTATCACAGTTCATCCTTTTTGTGACTGAGATTCGCAACTAATCAAAGCCATCATTTTATTTCGGCGCATCCCATTATGAATGGATCCAAAGATAGAATCTAATTCTAGCCCATCCCTACAAAGTGAATTAGTAATCTAGCCTAACTTTTATTCTTTTAACTTTTCTACTTTTGTGTGTGACTGTGTTTTGTGATTATAATGATCAATGTCAAAATGTTAGGTTAGCACTGGCTATCGATATCGAATATTAATACTTTAGATTTCATTACTACAGGATATCACTGACGTCACAGGTTGTTTGCGCGGCATTTTCCGGTATTTGAAATAATTTTTGGAATATCTCTCACAGCCGATTCCAAAAAACCAAACAAGTGATTTTGTCATGTTTACTAGGCTATAAGGAACGCGTAAACGACATAATATTTTTTCTGCAAGTACCCTATTGTTGAGAAAATAAGGTTATATAGTCCATGCACAGCATTATCGGTTTCAATGAACTAATTGTTGTCCAGTCGGCTATCATGTTTAATGTATTCACCTCTTATGTTTGTCTGTGACTTGTAAATATTATAGTTTGAATTGAGATCTATTGGGAGGCTATTATACTTATTTGGCCGCTGGGGAATCAAGAATTGGGAGACTCACGCCACTGGAATTCGCTTAAGCTTTTTACCGCGTAGCTTCTACAGACAAGATGCATTTAAACACAATAGCGATACCAGGAAGCCGACTTGAGGGGTATAGGGTACCAAGATTTCTTCCTGAAATCGACTTCTAAGCATTTGTTATCTTTTGTTCAATCCATGAAGTGGATCCTCTGAAGACATTGTCTTTTGAGTTTGAGAGCCGTACACAAAGGTCTGTTATCGCTCCATGTTTTTGTGAGCAGATGTTTATCGAATGAGTAACAGAATACAGGACTAAGCAACGAATTTATTCTGATGTATTTCTGAATTTGTAGAAATCCTATATGTTCAGTCTTTCAATGGTGTTTTGGTAGCTACACCTTCTCCAGCTGTAGCTTCTAAAGCGTCAGGTGATAATTCAAAACGGTCAAGTTAATTTTCCAACTTGTCAATTGTAAAAGCAAAGTGAGTGTACCCCAAGCCATGCGCGAAATAACGTTCAGAACAAAAACAGTTCGGAAGGTGCTGCAGTCACTTGACATTAATAAGGCGAATGGGCCCGACATGATCCCCTCCATTATTGTCAAGAAGTGCGCACCGGAGCTCGCTCCCATATTTACCCGCCTCTTTCGGTTGTCTTACGATTTCGGCATTTTCCCAAAAATCTGGAAAACAGCTTGCATCCAGCCGGTGCCAAAAAAAGGATCCAAAACTGATCCGACCAACTACAGACCGATAGCTCTGCTTTCTGTAATCAGTAAAGTGATGGATGCGTCAACCAAGAGCTCATTAAATACCTAGAGCTCCTTCACTTAAGCAACGACAGACAATATCGATTCCGACAGCAAAGATCAACTGGAGATCTCCTGGCTTACGTCACACGTGTGTGGAGCAAACTGATCCAGTCATTTGGCGAGGCTCACGTCGTTGCTCTCGATATTTCAAAGGCATTCGATCAACTGTGGCATGCAGGTCTCCGAAACAAGCTCCTGTCTTATGGGCTCCCTGTTAAGCTTTGCCGTCGGCTCGCTGACTGCCTCTCAGGTCGGAAAATCTCTGTCGTGGCAGACGGCTTTTTCTCTTCTTTCCATAGCATCAATGCCGGGGTTCCGCAGGGATCGGTATTGGCTCCGACATTGTTTCTGCTTCATACCAATGATCTACTCTCTAGCACTACAAAGCCAATCCACAGTTTTGCGGATGACAGTACGCTGCATGCAGGCATCATGAGCAATAGACCGATCTCTGTGGTCGAGCTGGAACGCAGAAGACTGACAGTGGCAGCTTCACTTTCAAAGGATCTCGATACCATTACTGCTTGGGGGCTTAAGAATATGGTTAAATTTAATGCCTCCAAGACCCAGTATTGTACGCTATCAAACAAGAATTGCCCAAGCCAACACTAGGTTCTAATGAACAACCAGGCTCTGCCAAGGAGTCACTCATTCAAGCTGTTAGGAGTCAATATTACAGAAGATCTGATCTGGCACGAACACGTCGCGTCAATTGCAACAGCTGCTGGTAAAAAGCTGGGGTACCTATTTAGAGCCAGAAAGTATTTCTCACCATGTAACCTCCTCACGCTAAAGTTCAGATAAGGCCTTGTCTGGAGTATTGCTCTCATGTCTGGAGAGCTGCTGCCCCCACTACCCTGTCTATACTGGATGCCGTCCAGAGAAGGGCAATTCGACTAATTGGCGATCCGGCCCTAACGCGCCACCCCCAGTCACTTTATCACTGGCGTGTTGTTGGTGACCTCTCACTTTTCTACCGATATTCCAACGGAATCTGCTCCTCTGAGCTGTCCTCTATTGTTCCGCCGCTCACTGCTCCTATCGGATGTACCCGTGCGACAGCTGCATCTCATCCTAAGACGGTCGTTCTTAATACATCAGGAACTGAGCGGTACAACCGCACATTTATTCCTAGGGTGTCCAAGGCTTGAAATGGACTGCCAGAAGATGTATTTATTGGGCCTGCGGGTATTGGCCCATTCAGGTCTCGCGTTAACAAACTTCCCCTAACATAACCCTTGCACAGCAGCCGCGGTACTTTGGTATTTAGGCCCTGCCTGCGCGGTCTGCTCAGTTATATAAAAAAAAGACATAGATAGTTTGAAATTTTCAACTAACACTTGACACTTTAGAAACTAGAGCTGGAAAAGATTTAGATGAAGTTGTCTATATAAGTTTTCAATCAAAGGTAGAGTTTCGATGATCCATATTTCTCATAGCAGTCTTGAGAAATCAGCACCCCGAAATTATCTGAAATGCGAGGTTCTATCCTAATAGAAAGCCAAATAAAGATTTTCGATTTTTCTCGGTACTACCGCCCGCCCGAGAGATCTGAATTTTTTAGTTTCGTCAAACCAGACTGAGACTTAAAACTGCGACTGGATTTGTAATCAGCACCTTGAAGTTATACGAAATGCGAGGTTTCATTTCGATTGAGAGCAAAATAAAGATTTTCGATTTTTTTAGGTACACCTGCCCGTATAAAATCTAAACATTATTATAATTACAGTAAAACATTTTAATGTATTTCGACGAATATTCGAAGGCAAACAAATAAACCTACTGATCCTGGAAGCAGCACGAATCACCTCAATCTCAGAACAACCCCAATTCAAACACCTCGCTTGCTGTGATACGTGTTCCTCCGCTAAGGAAGCCATCACCTCTGGCTATGCAGTCCTTATTGACACGGGATTCCCACTGTGCTGTCCATTTCCCGTATATATATTGATATGTTGAAATATACTATTCAAAATGTCTTAATAATAGTGTATAATAATGGAATGGTTATGAATATTCAGCCTAAATGATAAATAATAATAATAATACATGGTGAGCTAGATCTCTGTTCAACGTCAGGGAGAGAAATATGGATAGGATGTGGAAAAATGTAAAATATCAGCATATATAAATAAATAAATATAACCAACCATACAAAGGAACCAACCAAATAAAGGAGATAATTGGAATGGGTCCAACCTGGGTTATTGCCAGGCTATCGACCTTCCGTAAATAAATACCATATATAGATAAAGAGAAATTAGTAAGGATTTAAATAAATACACCTAAACACCACCAAGCTACAAACTCCAGGACCTAATACCTAGAATAGACGGAAATTAGAGACCCAACGCCATATAGTACCGTCTACGTTGTCAAACACTTTAAATATTGTAGCCAGACCACATTAATTAATAATACAAACTCAAAAGACAACATACCTACAGATATTCGTGAAAAAGACTCAAAAACTATTTTGTTTAAATTTTGGTGTCCAAACTCATCCCCTTTTTAGAAACAATCCCCTCTCGTAATCAATCAACAAAACTATGGCAACAACTACCACGACCCGCTACTTCATTCAAGTGACAAAACACAAAAGCATTACAGAACTGTAGCTTTGAGTCACAGAATGAAAATTAATATGGAACTATTTACTCTATGAAAAGTCACTCAGGATCTGACAAATATCAAAATATCTGAACAATATAGGATTTAGTAATAATCAACTAAATTACTTGTCTGAACTTCATCAAATGACTACATTCATACACTTATTATAATTAACAAATTTTAATCGATTTTCCTTCAATCATCTGTCACTGCCGTCAATGTCAAAATTTGGCAGCCTGAAAGCTAAAGGTGCGTTCTAACGTATGGCAGCCAGGAGTGCGCTCCGGATCATCACAGTTTCTAAAGGGTCAAGTGATAATTCAAAGCGGTCAAGTTAATTTTCCAACTCGTCACTTGTAATTTCAAACTGTCTATGTCAGTTTGCATTTACAATTGACGAGTTGGAAAATTAACTTGACCGTTTTGAATTATTACTTGGCGCTTTAGTAACTACAGCTGGAAAAGATGTAGATGAAGTTTTCTATATAAGTCTGCAATCAAAGATAGAGCTCCAATGAGCCATACTTCTCATACCAATCTTGAGAAATATGCCAATATGCAGTATCTTGTGATAGTATAAAATCTAAATATTATTATAATTATAATAAAGCATTTTAACCCTAGAATACTAACCATCGTAAATTTTACGACGAGACTTAGTTTAATCTGCAATTTTATCGACGCGGCTTAGCCCTTGACCTTGTACGCTCGCCTAATCTTCTATTAGATCGGTGTGAGTAAGTTAGTGACCCAAAGTGCATTTGATAGTAATTGGAATAGTTTTACTTGGACAACGGCGTCGTAAATTTTACGAAGGTTAGTATAAATGTTATATTTAAACATAAGACCAGTTTAGCGTTATTTTGACTATTTTTTGTCAATATCGTTAGTTTCTAAGTTTTTTCAGAATATAACATTATGGAAGCTAACAAATGGGATATGACAAAGATAATTACCATTAGAAGCGAAACAAGGTTTAGCAGGATTATTGCCCGGTGAAAATGAGGAGAATAGAGTGCTTTGGATAGTGGTTCCGAGTGCGAATATAGTGTTCAAGAAGCCTTTAGTCCATCTGAGTCTGAATTCATGGATTGTGTGTAATCAAAACCAACAAAAAAGAGCTAGGAACCATCTCGAGAAAAAAAATTATGTATTTATCATAAAAACTGCTAATAAAACCATGGTTGGTACAATGAAAAACTTGACCAACTTTAACCCGCTCGCTAAGATTAATTATAGAGAATATTTTAAACCAAGATGGATCAAAGGATAGAGCCGATCCTAGTCTAAACAAGAGTGCAAAGTGCCAACACTGTCCTTCAAAAAAATGGCGACGCGCTAATGTGAGCACTGCCAAAGGTCCTTTTGCGGAGAACATCTGCCCTTTGCTGTGTGTCTTGCAGTTCAAAATTGGAATTTTTCTTGTTATGATTAATATTTGTATTCAGAAATATTCTTATTATGAACAATTTTCAGTAAAAGTTGATAAACGATAAAAACTTTTGTTTTAATTGTTATCCTTTCTCAAGTAGTAAGTTTTACGAAGGTTAGTAGTTGATAGGTATAAAAATAAGGTTAGTATTCTAGGGTTAATGTATTTCGACGAACATTAGCAGGCAAACAAATAAACCAACTCATCCTGCTAGCAGCCCGAATCACCTCAATCTCAAAACAACCCCAATTCAAACACCTCGCTTGCTGTGATACGTGTTCCTCCGCTAAGGAAGCCATCACCTCTGGCTATGCAGTCCTTATTGACACGGGATTCCCACTGTGCTGGCCGTTTCCCGATATGTACGCACAAAGGCCGGATTATTGGGAACTTCCTGGGACGCATCACCGGCAATAGCGGTCAGACATCACCCCAAATCCCTTTTATAGGGCACGGCGTTACTGGCGGCGAAGTGTTTTACATCCCGCCATCAATAAGGCTATAGGATGTTGATAGCGGAGATGTGCGCTTTAAATGCCCAGGTAGTAGGGCAACACAAGCATATTGTGTGTTGTGCGAAGCACGCGTTGCCCAATTAAGGCTCTAAAGTCTCAACTGGCAAAAAGTTAACTCCAGAGGAGAGATGAATGGACTAGTTTAAGATCCTTTCGACAGTTAATGGTCCGGGCGTTAAATAATAATAATTTATAAAAAAGTAGCGATATGGTAATTAAAAGAACGAGAGTAGAAAATTAAGTCAAGGCACAGTAATGAGGAAGTTTCCATTTTTTCAAATTTTAATTAATCAGATAGTCCTAAAGAGTTAGAGAACAATGGCGTCAAAATTTTGTAACGATCTCCATTAATAGAAAAGTTATAGTCCTTCAAAGTTTGAATTGCCGTATCCTCTGCGCAAAGCCGCTGTGTCGTCACACGACACAACGCAAGCCTGTGTATGCCCTGTCGAGGATGCTGCTCCCGCAAGCAACCGCGCCAATTTAATTGAAATCAATCCTATAGTTTCCTAGTTACACCATACAGAATGATCAGAAGCAATACTCTCGCATGTATACATCAGAAAATTCTAAGTCGACGATCCGTAATAGCCAAGGTAATGTTCGGATACACCTAAAAAAGTGTATTATGACGCTAGGCCTTTCTTTCACAGGTTAGTGGACGGCCTGTTATGAATACAATAAATTTTCAGCTTTACAACCCCCCACCCCCCAACCACCCCAATATCACCACTATCCAAGAAAGTAAAAAATGATCAGGAACGTCTAAAACGCCTGAAAACAAAGATTGAGGAATATTCAAAATTTTTGGTTTTTTGATTACTCCACCGCCCATGCACCGATTTTCAAACTTATAAGAACATTACCTATTACTAACCAACAGCATATCGCTGCCAAATTTCATAACAATCCATGCAGCGGTTACTGAGATTACGTGGCTAGAAAAACGCGTACAGACAGACCGACGGAAATGAGTTGTGTGGATTTTCGTTATGTAGACATCATAAAACACCCAAAAAGCGTATTATCTCAAAATCGAAAATTTTTGTGATCACAACACTTCCCTCACCTATGGGTGTGGGAAGTAAAAGTTCATAATAATGTCATCCACTTTAGGAAGATTACTAGAATCACCACGAACGTAACCTTCCTCCATACTTCAAAAATATACTGGCGTCTGCCCGTTACAACAAACACCTTCGCCATTTCACTCAAGTCTATGTCGCATACTGTACAGCGCAGCTGCTCAGCGTATGCATAGCGGAGTCCCGACCAAACTGTGGCTGCCGCGAACAATTAATAACTTGTGACGTCATACAGATTTTCACCTCCGTGGTCTCTTTACGCAAATATAAAATTGAATAACTCCGCCGTTTTTTGAAATATTCAGATGATTTTTTCGACGTTCTTCAAGTGAAGAAATAGACTATCAGATAGTAATGCATTTTACAAGTTTTATTTTTTTTGGTAAACTCTCCGCTTTCGTAACGTGGTCTGGCGGCGTCTAGCAGGACAATCCTGGTTGCGGTCGGAGTTGGGGGGCCCCCTGATGCACTCCGTGGGTCTTCTAGGACCCTGGACCGTTGAATCCGATCTTAGCGGCGTGACCGTAGTAAGGTTAGGGCGAGGGTTAGAGCGTTTGGCGGAGTTACGTCTTATGCGGAACGGCGACGTGCGGCGACTCGTACAACAGGTACTGATACAGCGACTTGTCAGCCATATTACTTCCTCCTTATTTTTGACACTTAGAGCCCATCCAGATAAAGCGATTTACGCCCGAGTGGACTCGCGCGTAGTCAATTTATATTGCGTAAAAAAACCTGCACGATACCACAGATGTTATGATTACACTTTATGGAAAAATTTGATGGCTTTGAGGAATTTCAAGGGGAGCTTATGTTGCTAGACAGGCAACTTTTTATGCTATTTGGGAGGTTGAACAGTACTCTGGCGATCGCATATAAAAGACATTCTAAAAGTATGTGTTTCCATGTAAGAAGTACGTTACATCTCTGGCATAATTCTGGTGGATTTCCAAGTAGCAAATGTAACTGCGTTAGCAATGTATGTCCAATTCTCAATTTGGTAAGTACTACCGGCTCTCTGCATGTCAAGGGTGTCAGATGCCACTTTTGAATTGTTGGCTTATGTGATTTCAAATAGTTGTTATATATATTCCATTCTTGTTGCCAGGCGTCAAAGACCCGTTGTTTTATAGATGCTTTGAGATCTTCTAGGCGGAGGGGTAGGTTTGTTATTCTGGAATTAGTTGCTTGACGTGCTGCCTCATCCACTAGTTAATTTCCTCTTATTCCGTCCAGGTGTCCAGAGGAGAATAACCTGCTTGCTTTGTTCAAACAGCCTCTGGTGAGTAATTAAAATTTTCATGATCAGAGGATCCGAAGAAAACCTATTTTTAATCGCAGACAATGCACTGAGAGAGTCACTGCATATAAGGTAGCGTCCGTTGCATTGCTTATCGATATAATTGAGTGCTTGGAGGGTTGCGTAAAGCTCTGCAAAGTAAATCGAGCAGGTGGAGTGTAGGCCCCAGCTGTGCCGGACATCGTCAGTAACCATTGCACAACCTACGCCTTCAGGGGTTTTGGACCCATCGGTATATATAACTTTGCATGACTGACAGGATTCGACAGAATTTAAAAATTGCTGTTTTATTACTTCGTTAGTACTAGTTCCTTTCGTGTATCGAGTACAGTCAAGGTTAATGGTCAACGATGTTAATCTCATCTCAGTCAATCGTAATCTCATATGACGGATTTTTTAAGTTTTTTATGTTTTCCTATGCTGTCGGGGTTGAACGAAATAATAAGAGAGAATAAAAATTCTGGTTATTAGCTAAAAAGTAAAAAATAAATTAAACGAAAAGAGTCCTTTCAAAAAAAAGCTTTTATTTAAATGCTCCATAAAGTAGACAATACAATTTCACTTTAAAATTTCAACTATCAACTTATACAGAATTTATATGATCATAAAAGCTTATCGCGAGGTTTGCGTAAGTACCTATTATAAGTATTTAATTAAACTTAGCAAGTAAAGTAAAAGTAAACTTAGAAGATTAAATTACTCAATTAAATAGGTACTAGATTGCTTACACAGGTAAATCTCGCGACAAGCATTTATGGTCATATGCATTGTGTATAATGAGGATATGTATAATAAATAAACTATATATAATTTTCAAAGAAAATTTTATTTTCTTATTTTTCCGAAACATGAATCAATACCATGGACTTGGAATCAATAACAAGGGATAGCTGCACGATATGGGAATCTTCGGGTGAGACCTCCCTCTAGGATTAACGGGCGCACAGATAATCGTAATCGAATTGTGAACGAATCGGAGCATGGCCGACTTTACTCACTAGGCCGGAGCATGAAATATTGCAACACTGAATCAGCGGGCCGAGTTTTTATTTGAGGTTAAGTCATGTGTACTCTTCCAGAGCAGAAAATATGGTTGCAAGGTGATTATTAATGTGTTTCTAATTATTTACCTGCACAAACGAAACTATAAAGATAAAAAGATGCCTGCAAAGTGTGTAGTACCAGGTTGCACTAGCAATTAGTGCTTCCAATGAAGGACATAAACAGAAGTTGGTGAAAGGTATTCCTCATAAGGACTGGTTACATTTATAATAACAAAGACAATAACTACAAATATTTCAAAGGATAAGACCTATTTTAAACCACAATGCGGTACCTACAATGTTTTCTGGACCTCCCAAATATCACAGAAAAAGACAGTTAGTAGAACTCATCTGGGCATGCATCTGGGCATACCTACGAAAAGATTTGATATTGAAAGGGAATCAAGACCAGCAAGAATGGCTTCAAAGTGACCTAATAGTGAATTTTTGTAGCTCAAGTTAAACTTTACAAAGTAAATTGAGTGTTCATTAGCAATTGTGCTCCCAGTAAGGGACATAAACAGAAGTGGGTGAACGGTATTTCTCGTATGGGCTGGTTATAGTTATAAGAATAAAGACAATACTTTACAAACATTTCAAAGGATAAGACCTAAGCACAATGTGGTACCTAGAATGTTTTCTGGACCTCCCAAATATCACAGAAAAATACAGTTAATAGAACTCATCTGGGCAAGCCAACGAGGGCATGCATCTGGGCATACCTACGAAAAGATTTGATAGTGAAAGGGAATCAAGACCAGCAAGAATGGCTTCACAGTGACCTAATAGTGAATTTTTCTAGCTCAAGTGACAATTTACAAAGTAAATTGAGTGTTTATTTAAGTGGAAGTGGAAGTGGCAGCAGGAAACAGGTTGCTTTATTTTTATTTTGTAGTGTCTGACTATGATGAACCAGACATCAGATGTAAGTGGTATTAGTGGTAGTATTTCTAAAAAGCATTTTTTTCTTAATTTATTAACCCAGATGAACTCTAATACATATAAAATGTAATAATCATTCTCTATAGGCCCACTATTTGACAGCTAAGCCACGTTGCCACATCTAAGGCTCCGGCCTAGTGTAGAGTCGGCCATGATCGGAGGTATCGATTTTTGAAATCGGAATGGAATCGAATCACCAAAAGGAACGAACGAACGTTCTAAAATGGAAGGTGGGCCTGAATTTCTGAATGAATATTTGTCAGAACACAATTTCAGGAGCAAACCTGAATACGTGTTATTCGGAATTCCAACGAAGGCATGAATGACTGGTGAATCCACGCCAGTGGTACAAATCACAAAAAAATCTCGGAAATAGAACGTTAGCTGTTGGCCGATCTGATAGGCTTTTGTTCCTCGATGGACGGAATATGCGAGTGCTTTTTTAAAATTCATAAATTTCGCCATTAAGCCCTATCCTGCTGCGCGTTGAAATGTTTCTTTCGTTTTTTGCGAGCCAATAAAATCGGTGCTGATTGGAGTTTTGATTTATGGCCAGCAGCTCATGCGCCTGGTAATAAAGGTGCACCGGAAATTAGGAAATGACAGATATGCATGCAGTACGTCTGTCAGATCGAATATCTACTGTTCAAAATCAGAATTGTATGTTATCTTGCAAAGCCTGTACCTCAAGTAGATGCACTAATTTGAACATTGGCCAGCCAACATCTATAGCGCTATTGCCACTCTTCTTCGTCCGCTTAAGGACCTTCCAGTTTCTTCAAAATCTGGCAGTTTCCGCAGTTTGAACACAAAGTATTTGACTAGGTATTTAACTATACGTTCCAATATACTTGCAATGTAATTGATTTACGTGAAGATAATTTGTATTGATTTAATGAAATCTCAAAAATGATAAATTTCATAGCGGTATGTCGCAATAACTTCTAATATGTCGCAAATCTGGCAACCTACAATCGGCGTGCCCTTAAGCTGTTATGTGGCTGTCATTGTAGTTGTGGTTATTGCGTGTGTCGAGATTTTTGTGATTTTAGTGTATATTTGACTGACTTTGTGACTATTACTGGTGTGGATTAAATTATCTATGAACAATATTGTCATAATTGCATGATAAGACAACATAAAAAGTGCATAGTTTGCTGTAATAGCGACGAATCGGTGAACACTTCTTATCATAGGTGAGTATGGGTTTTGTTTTAGTTTGCAGTAGCGTAATATATGGGGATAACTGGCAACAAAAGTAACTTCACTCCAGTTTAAGGAATAATAATGGTTGTTTAATGTATGTTTTGTGCACGCATTACATTCATGTCAATCAACATGAATTTTCCAAATTTCATTTTTCAAACTATTTGAGGACGTGAAATGCAAAAATGTATGCCACATTTACTTACAGAAAATCTATCTATGAGAATTCTATAGAACTGGATATTACCTGATGCAATTATTATTTTTTATTGCTGAAGTAAAAACACGATGCAGCCATTCCAACAGGCTACCTTACAGAACACTGTTAGATATATTTTGAAAAACACTTCATGGTAAATATAAATTATCAACTGTTACAATGAAATTATAATAAGAGTAACATCACAGTAATAATTGAATCTATTAATGAACATCCAATTTTAATGTAAAGTCGCACGCCACTGGTAATGCCCGCAAGCTGTCAAAATTTCCGTTACATGTTGGCTGGTCAGCTACCTGTGCTTTTTGTTATTTACACTCCCTCTATAGATGTTAACTCTGTGAGATGTACCAAAATATTACACTGTTGCCGAAATCATCATTGAATCATTGACTTGTTTATTTAATAACTGCTTGGAGGAGGGTGTTTGGCCAAATGCGATGAAAATATCGAAGATTATCCCAATTCATAAAAAAGGTGCCAGTGATTGCGAGGACAATTACAGACCCATAGCGATAGTCGCCATTTTTGGGAAAATCTTCGAAATTATACTTAAAGAACGATTAGTCTATTACTTTGAACAAAAATCTCTGTTCAATAAGGCTCAGTATGGCTTCAGAAAGCAGCTCTCTACTCTGAGAGCTTTGTTAGATTTAGTGCAAACCGTAGTTGAGGGTCTTGATGAGGGTCAAAAAACATTGGCAACATTGTGTGACCTGACCAAGGCCTTTGACTGCGTTGACACGGACATCTTAGTAGCGAAGCTGGAATATTATGGGATACGTAGTAACTTCCTTAATTTGTTTAAATCGTATTTGGACAATAGGAGACAGTATATTAGCTACAACGGTGAAAATAGCGACTTACTTCAGATTTGCAGAGTATCAGATATATCCCTGATGCTCTTCACGGATCGCTTTTATCCTTTACCGATCTTAGATGCTGTGGTATTTTCCCAGCTTCCCAGTTGATTTGTATATCGTTCTAATATTTGCCTTCTGCACTAACTTCCAAATTGAGTTTGTGACTCGGGGAATATATGGTTGGAAAGCTTTTGCTACTAGTGGTGGTTATGGTTGCTTTTCTACTCTACCTTTTCTCAGCTGGAGCAGTCTCATTTTCTTAGGAAACGGAAATATGTGCTAATTACTGCACTAAGGAAGCGTTATAAATTAATCGAGTTGACTCGATTGTCCTGTATATTGAGTTAAAGTTTAAGTTTATCTCGTATTTCCCTGGCTACTGTAGTCGGCCATGTAGATGAGTATCCGCAAACAGCACGTGGGATACATGGAGTAAACATGCCCGAAAAAATGCTGTTTACCGACAACATATTGACGTATTTGCAAATCTGGCGCTGTTTACTCAAAGCATAGACGCTCTGCCAATGCATGGAAGCAAGTTGACAGCAATGTTTAATTTCAGGACGTAAAGCCAGACTAAGGGCCGGTTTCTCAATGTCCAGTTAAAGTATCAGATAGGTATCTGCCAGATAGCGTTGCTATGAATACAACTGTCAGATAAGATTTATGTGACTTCGTAAGTTTAGCCTTCAATTGTTTAAACAATTTATCTAACAGTTGCTGTTATCTTGCAAATAAATATTCAACTGGACATCGAGAAACCGGTCCTTAGACATTTGCTCTAAGCATACAGGCCCAACTTCATTAAACATTCTTCTAACAGAAAGCTTACGTAAAATATTTATCGTGACTTACAAAATAAAACCAAATCTGAAAGAATATATTCAAAAGCTTTGTGGCACAACATGGAGTGATTTGGCGAAAATTTTCGATCTTGAGGTAATATACTTTTTGGGGGTTTCATGATGCCTACATAACGAAAATCCACGTCGCTTATTTCCGTCGGTCTGTCTGTCGGTCTGTCTGTCTGTCTATCGGTCCGTCTGTCTGTCTGTCTGTTGGCGTTTTTCTAGCCTCCTAATCTCAGTAACTGCTGCATAGATTTTGATGAAATTTAGGTAGCGATATGGTGTAGGGTCGTAGTAGGTAATGTTGCTACAATTTTGGAAATCGGTGCATGAGCGGCAGAGTAATTAGCAAAAAACGAAAAATTCCAAATATGCCTCAAATTTCGTTCTTAGGCGTTTTAGGAGGTTTTTGATCGTTTTCTACTTTTCTTTGAGTGGGGGTGAAATTGGGGTGGTTGGGGGGGGGGTTGTAGAGCTGAAAAATTTGTTGTACTCATAATAGGTTCTCTACTGACCTGGGAGAGAAAGGCCTAACGGTATAGTACACTTTTTTAGGTCCATAGGTCCATCCGAGCATTGCCCTGTGTATTAACAGGAACCAAGGACTTAGAGAATTTTCCGATGTATACATACGAGTATTGCTTCAGATCGTTGTGTATTTTATAATGTGGAAATTACTGAATTGATGTTAATGAAATGTCGGCACAGCATTGCTACTTTGGCGAGGATGGAAAACGCGTCTGCTTTTTAGAAATCGTTTCAGTGGCGGCGCAGCAATGCTAAAAAAACTAAAAATGTGAAAACAGCTCAAACTTCGTTTTAGGCCTTTTAGGGGTTCCTGGTCATTTTCTACTTTTTTTGGAGTGGAGGTGAAATTGGGATGATTAAGGGGTGGGGGGTAGTAAAACTGAATTTTTTGTATTCATAATAGGCTGCCCGTTGACCTGTGAAAGCGGCATAATACACTTTTTTAGGTCCTTCGGAACATTGCCCTACCGCTTACAGAAACCAAGGGACTTAAACTTTCTGATGCATGCAAAATACATACGAGATTACATTGGATCGTTCTGAGTTGTGTACGTGGAAACTTCTGAATTGACTTTAGAGACATTTTGACACAGTTTTTAGAAAGCATTTCAGTGGCGGCGCGGCAATAATAAAAAACTAAAAATATAAAAAGCACCTAAAACTTGTAGAGGTTCCTGATCATTAACATTTTTTTTGGTTGGGGGTGAAATTGGGGTGGTTCGGGGTTGTGGGTTTGTAAAACTCATAAATGTGTTGTATTCATAATAGATTGTTCACTGACTTGTGAAAGAAGCACCTAGTAGGATAAAACACTTTTTTTGCGGTCGGGCGAGCGATGGTTTGGTTGCAGGGGCATCTAGACTACAGTCTCATGCTGTGGGAAAATAATAAAACTGGTATTATCGGAATGTGTGTGAAGTACTGTGTCAATCAACTTTACTACATTTTTCAATTTAAAACCCCAATTTTCGTTTTAGGGAACAGATGACCATTTATATCTGTTCACTGGAAATGATCTGAAAGTAAATCCAATCCAATTCGGTCATTTGCGAAACTTGTTCGTCTATCGAAAAGGCACAAGTTAACTGTTGCATTGTGCCATACTCAGCCCCTATTCATGGTTAGTTAACACCGCACATCCTTGCGTCAAACGTGCTGATTGGATTCGACTGATGTTTTCGCCCGCTTTCTGGCAGCGATTCACCGCGGCATAATAAAATTAGCGGTCGCTGGGTTGTGTAGATTTAACATATATAACTTGGTCAACTTGCCCTTAACGGCTACAATGCTGCAAATTTCATTCAATTACTGATATTCTACATTCAGTTGGAGCTCGGGGGTTATCTAGTGTTTATTTTGCCTGACCAGAGCTTATTAGCATACATCACGAAGCACTACCGGGTGGTTTCAGTGTTTAAATATCCTGAGTCTCTCACACTTTGGGTAATCTTACGTTATGCACCGCAGGTTTACCGCAAATAAATTAAAATAAAAAAACTTTTTTAAAAAAAGCTTTTATTTAAATGTTCTAAAAAAAATAAAATGTGCCTTTAAAGTGTTAACTATAAACTTACAGCCTCATGATTCACAATTTATATGATCATAATAAAGAATAAATTGGTAACTTTGCCACATCCCAAATATTTAACAAAACTTTGCGGTTCTCTAAAAATTGCACCTGACAGTACATCAGAAAACAAGCATTACATTAAAACTATTTCAGAGGGTTTATCAGACTTGGAGAAATACATTGTTTTGCAAATTGATGAAATATACATTAAAGAAACGTTGGATTACAAGAATGGTAATTTAGTTAGATTTAGGTTTTGCTGAAAATGATATATTATCCCAAGCTAAAACGGTACAAGCATTTTTGATATCCTCTGTATTTGGTAGTATGAAGGAAGTTGTTTCACTTCAACCTGTAAGAAATATTAGTGGGGATCAGTTACATGAAATGGTTTTATCTATTTTGAAAGTTTTGCTTGGCTATGGTTTTATTGTAGTTGCTGTAGTTACCGATACTGTTAGAGTGAATCAAAATATGTTAATGAAACTTACAGACGGTTCAGCTGATAAACATTACTTTCATTTAAGTCCAGACTATCCAGCGTTTGTAATGTTTGATACAGTTCATCTTCTGAAGAATATTCAAAATAATTGGCTACATTTGAGAAATATAACAAAAACCTTCATATTTCCTGATTTTGATAACAACAAGCTGGTAAGGAAAGCAAATTTTGTAGATATCAGAAACTTCTATAAACTTGAAGCGAATTTGTTGGTTAAAGTAGCTCCTAAGTTAAATTATAAAACCGTGTACCCTTCAAGTATTTTTTTTTTCCTCAAGTTGTTCCTTCAAGTATTGAAAGGCAGAATGTTTGCTTAGTGTGTAATATTTTTGATGAAAAGACACATGCTGTCTTATTGAATTACAGTGAAAGTACTGCTGACTTTTTAAATATCATTATAAAATTTTATATAAACTGAAGAAAAATGACTTCTTAAAACCTTTCCAGGACATAACAGATGATCGAATAGAATTTTTAGAAAAATTTTCAGTTTGGCTTGATAAATGGAAAGCTTTGGGATACCCTGACTCTTCGTTATCTGCTGATACACACAATGCACTGCATCATTCAACAACTGCCATTATTATGTTAATTAAACACTGTGTATCAAAAACTCCTTGCAAATATTTGCTTACAGGAAAATTTCAAACTGACAATTTAGAATCTCGTTTTGGATGTTACAGGCAGTTATCTGGTGGCAATTATCATGTAAGCTTAAGGCAAATTTATGAATCTGCAAAAAAGACTAGAATCAAGGGTGTCTTCGACTTACATTCTGCTCAATATGGACAAGTTAAATTTAATGTCTCGAATTTAGCAAAATTACACACTTGTACAGTAGATCATGGAGAAATAGGTATTGACAGTTTTAGAGATATTTTAGGCAATAATTTAATGAATCAACCTCAACAAATTTCAGATTCAGCAATTCAATATATAGCAGGTTACGTTAGTTTTAAAGTTCCAGTCAAACTGCAATGTACAGCCTGTATAAATGTTCTTGTCAATACAGAAATAAAAGAACATGAGGAACAAAATTACTTTAATATATTAAACAGAGACGGCTTAACCCTTCCATCAGAGTTTACAGTTCAAATAACAGTCCTTATGCACAACATAATTAAAATGTTGATTTCAGACCAATATGAAAGCAAGTTTTTAGGATGTAAATTCCACAAATCAGTTTTACTTAAAATTGCAAAAGAATACATCAATATGTATAGAGATGAGTTTAGTTTTAGAGACACTTGTTCATGTAATCAACCCCAAACTGAAATGCTGCTTGAATTAATGTTGCCTGTTTTTGCAAATATTTTTATTAATAATTAATTAAGTCTTTTTGTTTTAATTTATTTTTCACTTTTTAGTTATTAACTTGCATTTATATCAAAAAAAATCTTACTTATCTCTCAACCACTGCTCTCAACAAGCCCTTTCACTGTGCAAAGACTCTCTTCTCTCAGGTCGTAAACAAGGTTCATGCAGTGATAAAACAACTCACCGACTTTGAATAGTATATTTTTCCCAAACTCTCACAACAAAACACATCGTATTACATCTAAAACTACATATTATTTGCCATCATTTGAACGACAGTTTCTAATTTAGAATTTGCGCTATCCTGATATCCAATCATTTTCGTAGATTTCCTTTTATCAGACATCATGAAAACCTTAAGCTAAACTGAAAATATGGACCTACTCTAAACATAACCTTAAAACTGTGTTGATGATAAGAGCCCACTACCAACACGAGTTTATCCCTATTACTTTCCTCAAGTCAGTCCAGCACACCAAATGTTCCTTTACAAGTTATTATTGGAAAATCCTTACCGCGGATCTTCTTTACCACTTACGTCGCGTCACAGTCATACACACCGACTGTCCGGTCTACCCTTCGTGCCAGTGGTTGCTCGGTGCACCAGCGGTTCGATAGCTACCCCCTAACCTCATGTCGATGTCGTCACCGTCCTGGTGATGACCACTGCGTGGGTTGTATAAAGGAACTCGTACAATTTGATCCAGAGTCTCCTGTGACTGCTGCCAGATTCTTGCTCACACCCACCGCAAGCCTCTAGTTGAGCGCCAAATTCAAAAACTCTCTTCTCTCAGGTCGTCAGGATCATGCAGTGATAAAACAACTCACCGGCTTTGAATAGTATATTTTCTCCAAACTCTCACAACAAAATTCGTCGTTTGACTAAACATGACATCAGTGGATCTATTGTCAGTGATGACATTCCTCTCATTAGATTGTCGTTCCCCTTACCATCTACTGGGCGTTCTCATAGCAATATGGATACCCATATTGTAGAAGTGCTTCAGATAACTATCCCAGTATTGGATTTAGAACGACGCCATACAGCTCATCGTGCATTGTCATCCAAACTAAACGTGTATAGAAAATTTCAGCTCAATCGGTTGAAGATATCTGCTCCAAAATTGATTTGCAAGATTCCACCCGAACAAGCATACAAACATTGCAAGTTAAATAAAAGCATTTAAAAAAATTGCCGGATCAACTTATAAGCTAACCAAGCTACGGAATTTTGCAATGCTAGTGGATCCAAAGGCCAAATTGATTTTGTCAAATGACATATGTTTCGCTAGCTGCGTAAAGACGCATCCTTAGACAAATATTTGGATGGAATCCTCTCAAAAGATGCAAACGTAACTATACATCTTTCCCTTTTTTATGGCGTTATTGGATCTAAGATCAACTGGCCAGTTGTGAAAGCTTTTCATTTCGGAGGTAATGACATGCTTCAGAGAGTAATGCTTTTTGTACAGGACTTACAGATTGCCGTGAAGAGATAGATGTTGAAGGTCAGTTATTTTGTCGATCAGTCGTTCTGGTTACCATTCTACCATTACCCCCCATATGCTTGAATCTACCTGGCTGTGCGTAGCTTCCAATGTTTGCAAACTTCGTTTTAACTATTTTCTGCCATCGTCATAGCCTCACTATATTTTTTCACCATTGGTAGTACTGAGAGTGAAGCTCCTGAAGTGGCCAAAAAGTGTGGATGGACAAACAATAGATATTAGAGAAATACTACAAAATCACTTGCTCAGAAAACCCCTCAGGGAACGTTGCTTTCAAAACCATCAACACGATGAACACTTATTTTATACGTACAAAAGATAGAAATCCTAAGGAACTTCCAATCTAAGTAGTTTATAGCATACCTTGCTTCCATCATCATAGTCACAATGTCTTAACAGACATGTTGTGAACTCGTAAAATGCATTAAGTCGAAGCTAGAGTATTGCCGACACGAATATTATCAATAGTTTTGAGCACTCTAGCTCGCTATCGTTCGCGATTTGTTGTCAGTTTCGTGGCGCCATTGACACTCATATCCAGCAACTGTTTCGTCGTATCCACCCAGCGTGTAGGGGGACGGCCAAGGCGCCGCCCACTCGGGGCATGACCCTGAACTACAAGTTTCTCCATATTATCGCTTCTGTGTATATGTCCGAAGAATGTAAGCATTCTCGTCGACACAATGGAGGATAGTCTCTTTGGATTACCGACCTCATCCAGTATGGAGACGTTAGTTCGATGGGCGGTATAACGAACTCTCAGCATTCTCCTCCATGTCCACATTTCAAAAGCGTCTATGCGAGCTCGATCTGCCTTTTTAACGGTCCACGTTTCCGAGGCATACAAAAATATGGAGAACACAAGAGACTGAACTAGCGACATTTTTGTAGCTTTAGTGATGTTATGGTCACGTCTTGCTTTAATTGTAACAAATTATATGTAGGACAGAGGGACAGACATTAATTTGAAAAAACGTATAGGTAGATGAATATCGGAGAAGTGCTAGATCCACGCACCTTTATGACACCCACAGGACAGCTCTAATGCAACTAACTTAAGACTTGCATCACAACTTTGATTTTGAGAATACGATTATTTTACCAAAACAAAGTAATTTAAAAAAATGGAGTCAAGTTCATTGACTCAGTACTTTCCACACATAATGATGATACAGTTTTATTATTTCCCATTGCATGAAGCTATAGTCTAAAATCCCCTTGCACCTAAATTATCGCCCATCCGCACGCAAAAATATGGACAACACAAGATACTGAACCAGTGACATTTTGGTAGCTTTAGTGATGTTGTGGTCACGCCATATTTTAGTAAGCTTTGTCATGGCCACCCGTGCCTGTTGAATGCGCCATCAAATCTCATTCTCGCAGCTACCTGAACTGTCGATCAAAGAACCGAGATACACAAAACTTTGAACTACCTCATAACGGCCTATTGACTTTATTTCTCTTTTTCTCCTCATGGGGGCTGGTTATATTTATAAGAATAAAGACAATAATTACAAACATTTTAAAGGATAAGACCTATTTTAAACCACAATGTGGTACCTAGAATGTTTTCTGGACCTCCCAAATATCACAGAAAAAGACAGTTAATAGAACTCATCTGATCTGAAGATTACACTAATGCCATGACTAATGACTTAACAACAAACAAAACGACGGCCCGCAGATTCAGTGTTGCCATATTTCAGGCTCCGGCCTAGTGAGTAGAGACGGCCATGAGACAATACTTTACAAACATTTCAAAGGATAAGACCTATTTTAAAGCACAATGTTTTCTGGACCTCCCAAATATCACAGAAAAATACAGTTAATAGAACTCATCTGGGCATGCATCTGGGCATACCTACGAAAAGATTTGATAGTGAAAGGGAGTCAAGACCAGCAAGTATGGCTTCAATGTGACCTAATACTGAATTTTTCTAGCTCAAGTGAAAATTTACAAAGTAAATTGAGTGTTCATTTAAGTGGAAGTGGAAGTGGCAGCAGGAAACAGGTTGCGTTTATTTTTATTTTGTAGTGTTTGACTACGATGTCATGCTCTCTATCTACGATAATAACCTTGGTCTTGTTGTAGTTAATATCAAGACCATATGCTGCACTGTGTTGTTCTAAAACGTTCAATAGAGCTACTAGTTCTTCCTGAGAAGCAGCAATAAGGGTTGTATCGTCAGCAAATCTTAAGTTAGATATTTTGCTTCCACCAATAGCCTGTAGAGTGAGCTCTAAATGAGGTTTGAATATTCGTGCTCCTATTCCTGGCCATTTTATGGTGTAGCCAGTTTTCTCAGTGAAGACTACAACGCTTCAGCGTAATGCGAAATTTATTAAAATCGCAACAGAAACAACCATAATTCCATGAAGCAAAAAATAACTAATTCGAGCAACACCGGTTAGCATTCCAACAAGTGTAAGCAGCAAACATCCTTTTGACGATATCTTAATCCACGTTAAAGTAAATTCAGTTGCTAATTAATACGAAGCTCCGTGATATCGTAGATGTTTATTCATTTTGTTGGAGTGAAATATATTTCGCGCTCGGACTGCCATCCTCTAACGAACATCTGAAGGCTCCAGGTCATCCCGAGATGTAAATTTTAGCTGTCTTAATTGAATCACATTGAATCTGGTGAATGTCCAGTCGGAGTCTTTTGTGACTCGAGTAAAGCCTTTGACTGTGTGGTTCGTGATATTATTTTTGTTTTTTATTTTCATTTATTTCCAATAGACGTTACAAACGTATAGGAACCGTCATGATAAAACTTAAACCTAAAAATATGCAGAATTTTGAAAATACTATAGGGTCCTACAAGATAAATACTCTTCTATACTATAGAAACAGTGATCAATCAAATAATCTCGTAGACTCCGTTTGAAACTGTACACTGTTGCACAGGATTTAATTCTGCCTGGCAGATGATTAAAAATATGTATACCTAAGTAGTTCGGAGAATTCTTACTGGAATTATATTTCCCAACAGGTAAATGAAAATGACTGTTTATCCTTGTGTCATCTTTGTGAAAGCCACTATTTACAGAGAAATTGTTCTTATTCACGGAAATATACTTCGATATTTCTAGTATATACAAAGACGGCAGGGTCAACATTCTGAAATATTTAAACAATTCCCTACATGGCTGAAGGTAAGACACATTTGCTATGCATTTGAGAATTTTCTTTTGCGACACGAAAACCTGTTTACATCCAGGGGAGCTACCCCACATACAGATGCCGTATCTGAGTCTTGACTCAATATGGCCGTAATACACATTTGGTAAATAAGGTATGGAAAGAACAGTCCTTAAATTTCTGAAACGTACAAATACGATGATAATGTCTTTATTAATTACTCACAATGGGAGGTCCAGCTCAAATGCTCGTCAATATATACTCCAAGAAATTTTGTTTCTTTCTCACTCTCTAGTATTGTGTCATCAATTTGGAAACTAAATTTATCTTATTTACGTTGGAAGTTATGAAATCTTAATACATCAGTTTTTTCAGTATTTAAAAACAGGTCACATGTGTTTAAAAAATGAATTAATCATGTTAACGATTCTAAACATTTTTCCTGAAGGTTAACATCGTCTTTTGATGAGACAAGTAGAGATATGTCATCTGCATAAGCTGTATATTTATTGGCAGGTAGAATATCTGTTAGTTGGTTGACATATAAAAGAAAGAGGATTGGTCCTAATACAGTGCCCTGAGGCACACCCCTCTGGGCTGAAATAGGTTCAGATCTGGCATTAGAACATATACCATTATTTTCATAATTAATGATTACATATTGCATTCTATTCTGAACGAAGCATGCGATCCATTTTTGAGAAACACCCCTGATACCGTAAAATTCCAAGATATTCAACAAAACTCGATGATGAACACAGTCGAATGCCCCATTCAAGTCACAAAAGATAGCTGCGGGACATTCGCCTGAGTTGACATACTCAATCACGTCAGCATAGAAGGCGGTCATTGCTGTACTTGTAGATTTTCCTTTCTGAAAACCATGCTGCCTACAGGTGATAATATCAAACTTATTTAGGAAGTCCAATAAACGATCCAGAAATGCATATTCAAATACCTTGGATAGACTTTCAGGAACAGTTACTGGTCTATAATTCTTCATTAATGTTTGTTCTTTTTTCTTATGCAATGGAATCACTTTTCCTGTTTTTAAAGTATTTGGGAACTCTCCTGATATAAAAGACATATTTATCAGGTGCGTGAGAGGTTTAATTATTATTGGGAGCATTTTCTTGAGAAGAAAATGTGGCATGTCATCTGCTCCTGCTGATCTCTTATTTTTAATCCTATTGAACAATAAGACTAGTAGCTCATCCTCCGTGAAAGGCATCAGAAATAATGAGAACGCATTCAATTAATTTTTGTATTGCTTATCAGTTGGTTCAGTGTTACTACTGTTTTTTCGTATATTATTTATTTTTTTCTAGGTTTCGTCGATGAAATATTTATTGAAACTAGAAGCCAATACACAAGGATCCTGCACTAGTTTACCATCAATATCAATACAAAGATTTCGGACCTGAGATTTGTTGTTTGTTAGTTCGGATACCACACTCCACAATGCCTTTGCTTTATTTTGAGATTGATGAATTTTTTTCTTGTAATATTTTTTTTGTGATATTAACTAGTCTAACATGGCGTCTTTTAGCTTCTAAATAAAATGCTTTCATCTGGGGATTAACCCTTGATAAGTAATAGTTCCTTTAGAGACATACTTGATGCTTTAATATCATTATTTACCCATTTATTATTTTTATTAGCAATATACGTCTTTTTCATTGGAAAATGCATTCTTCTTATAAAGGTGCAAAGATATGGCATACGTGGCAAGGCATGTGACTGGCTCACTTATTATTTAATCAATAGAAAACAATTTGTTGCAATAAATCGAAGCAGAAATGGAAATTAATCTTTGGTAAAGTCTGGAACTTTAAATATTGATGTGGGAGTTCCTCAAGGCTCCATATTAGGACCCGTATTATTTCTTTTATATATTAATGATATCAATCAGGGACTTGATTTGATTTATTTCTTTTCTCAGACGATGCAACAGCCACGACTTCTGGTAAAGACAACATAGCTACTGAAGCACTTATGCAAAATAATCTAGACAAACTGTACAACTGCTTTAGTAGAAATTTACTGTTGCTCAGTGCTACAGAATTTAGCTATGTTGTCTTTCACAACTACTATAATAATCAGAACTGCAATATTACACTGTCTTTGCATGGAGATCCTCTAAACAAATCTGATTATGTCAAATTTCTTGGGATATTAGTCGACGAAAATTTCAACTGGAAGGCACATTGTGAGGACATTTGCACGAGACTCAGCTGTTTATGCTATTTACTGCGAAATCTCAGAACAATAGTATCACTAGATCTACTCCTAACTGTTTATCATGTCCACATATCCTCAAGGTTAAGGTATGGTATATGTTTTTGGGAAGCATCGGGTGCCGCCAAAAACATCAAGATGTAAAAAGCATCCTCCAAAACCTGAACACCAATAAAGCTACTGGCCCTGACCAAATTCCAGCTATTGCCCTTAAACGCTATGCCGCTGAGCTTGCACTTATTCTTTGCAAGCTCTTCAAAATTTCGTATCAACGAGGCGTGTTTCCCGCTTCGTGGAAGATTGGCTGCGTACAACCCATCCCTAAGAAAGGCAAAAAAACTGATCCCATCAATTATAGACCTGTGGCTCTTCTCAGCATCATGTCTGGAGACTGTCGTTAACACACAGTTTCTGAAATACCTGGACAACAATAACATCATAAATGATCGCCAGTATGGCTTCCGTAAGTACAGGTCTACTGGTGACCTCCTTGCCTATGTCACTCACTTGTGGAACAGAGCAATAGACAATCATGGCGAATCCCATGTTGTTGCACTTGATATATCGAAAGCTTTCGACAGAGTATGGCATGACGCACTTCTAGCCAAGCTTGCAGCTTATGGACTACCACCTGGCCTGCGCCAGTGGCTGAATAGTTTTTTGAACGACCGATCTCTGTTTGTTGTAGTCGAGGGCTGTTCATCAGACGTATTTTCAATAAACGCCGGTGTTCCTTAGGGATCTGTCCTATCCCCTACACTGTGCCTGCTGTACATCAACGAGCTGCTGGAAATAACATCCAATCCAATCTACAGCTCCGCAGGTGACAGTACATTAGTGTCGTGCATGGAACCAGGCAAGCCACTATCATCCCAGGTGACGGTACGTCAGAGACAGCAGCATGCCTCACAGATCAATGCTGATATCAAAACAATTGTCGAGTGGGGATTAGCAAATATAGTACAGTTCAACGTACAAAAAACTCAGGCAACAACACTTACAAAGAAGTCTCACGATGGCTTGCCAACCGTGGAAATGGAGGGTCACCCCATAGTCGAATCATCTTCTGTCAAGCTTTTGGGAATCAACATCAACAACAACATGTCCTGGCACGACCACGTCGTCAGTATTGCTAAAACGGCATCCCAGAAGCTTGGAGTTTTGTTCCGCTGCAGGAAGTTGTATACACCAGAGCAACTGCTGCTGCTGTACAAGACACAGATACGACCATCGCTGGAGTATTGCTCCCATGTATGTAGATGCGCTCCGAAGCACTCTCTAAAGCTTCTGGACACTATCGAGAAAAGAGCGATTAGACTAATCGATACGCTAAACCTCACAAAGGACCTCCACAGCCTGGAACATCGAAGGAGGGTGGCTGACCTATCCCTGTTATACAGATTCTATCACGGAAGATGTTCGAGTGACCTCTCTCAGATAATAACACCACAGGCCGTCCGAACCAGAAAAACTAGAGAAGCTCTGCGAGCTCACCCTTACCAGGTCGAGGTCCTTACTCCCCGAACTAGTCTCCTCCAGCATTCCTTCTTTTGGAGAACTTCGACGCTGTGGAATCAGCTGCCGGGGAATTTGTTTCCCGACGGCTACAACCTGCAGCGTTTCAAATCTAACGTCAACCGATACTTATCCTCTCGCAGCGCTTCTACAGCGCCATAGGCTTTAAGCCTTTGCGGGAGGCCGACCATAAAAAAAAAGAGGATAGTTCGATGTATGGTGTCTCGCAAAGTACACTTGTAGAGAACTTTTCAAACTTTTTCGAATACTCACGTTGTCTTCTCTAGCTATCCTTGAACTTGCAACATTAATTTATAAAAATCAAAGCACACTACTATGTAATAGTGACTATCAGCATTACCATACTAGAGGTCATGATAAGTTAGTGGTTCCACGTCACAAATTTAGAATAGGCCGACAATCCACATATTTGGGTATAAAAATTCTCGTGACGTAGTTACATTTAGAAGAAAATTAAAAACCTTTTGATAGAGAAATGTTACTACACTATCGAAGAGTTTTTAATCTCATAGGTAATTATTTTTTGTATACTTTATTTTATTTTTTACACAAATGTAATTTCATACCAATCATCCTTTTGACCTTTACCATAATGTAACTTAACTTCTATGGAGAGAATGCTATGTTTTTGTTGTTAACTATCCTCTCAAATTTGAGAGCAAGCACAACTTCTGCACAGTTTAAGAACGTTAAATTGTGCTTCACAAAAACAGATAAAAACGCAATGGACACGACATACAACGGACAGCGATGTAGCAGAACTCCAGTAACACGGAAAAAACTTTTAGACACGTTTAAGCTTTTCAACCTTAATGTGAAGCGTAATCTTGTTAAACTCTCCAGTAGCTGTTGCAATTTCCAACTTTTTGCGAATTTTGTGTCGCTTACCGGCAACTTTCCTACAGATGCACTAAACTTGTTCACGTAATTTACCCTCTAGAGACAGCATAATACTTTAATAATCAGACTAATTCACTTCCCGTACAAAACTTTGGAAATACTTTCACCTCAATTTTGACGTTTGTATACAGGGTAGGTGCTACAACGCAACAACGCCCCACGTAATTTGGTAAAATTTCATATTTGACTTAAAGGGAATGGTCTATTATGAACTTTTAAAAAAGAAAATTGGTGAAAGAAGCAGTTTTTGAAAAAAAAAATAGTTAAAATTCGGTATTTTCACCACACTTTCAAATCGTACCCGAACAGTACAAGACAATTTTAGAATCGAAAACCCGCATGACAGACTTCAATAGTGTCACAAAGATGCAGTGTTGCCAGCGAGCAACAGTTATCAGTTAATGTACTTCACGAAACTGTGCAATTGCAATTTTTTTAGGTTAGTGAACAAGATGTAAAATTCATTCAATGTGTTTTGGAAAAGATGAAAATAAATCATTTTGAGACTTTTATACATAGATGTTTAAAAGGGATTAAGTTTGACCTGATTTTGTTTTAGGTTTTAGCAGAAACTGAAATGAAGGTTGAAGTTGGTGTCGTTATACTTACTAGGTTGGGTGAAATATAAAAGGTATCTAAATTTAGGCTATTCTGGGTTTAATTAGGTTTGTACCAGGTGGTTACGGGAGGGCCTGGGGGGGCTCCGCCCCCCCAGCGGTTACTGATATCAAATATGTTGAAAAATCTAACCAACCTCACCTCAGGTAAGATTGTCACCTGTTCGGCTTTTAGTGGCATCGGTCCAACGTCAGTCGCACGTTTCAATGATTTATTGGAGCTGATATCGGCCAAATATAACAATAAAGCCTAATCACAAACAATATTAAAGCCACCGATTTTACATAAATAGCCAATATACAAACTAAATAAAGCAAACAATAATACATAATACCTACTTAAACATAAACATCCGCTAGAAACAAAGGAACATTTGAAATAAGATATCTTTAAATTTAGATAGTTAAAAATGTAGAACGATTCACGACTTTTTGTTATCCTTGCGCAGGAGCCATGCTAATCTTCTCTGTAACGGTTCAATCTTAGTATCGGTCGAAGCGATCTTAAATATCGAGTAAATGTTGGCAACACCGCATCTATTATCATCTGTCAAGCAGTACCTCACTTCTAAAATTGTATAGTTCTGTGTGCATGCCTTACTGAAATATGTTGAAAATGCAGTTTTTTTTCGATTTTTTTCCAAAAAACGTACTTCTTTCGCAAATTTCTTTTTTTTAAGTCACATAACAGACCATCCTCTTTACCTTAATAACAAAATTTTCTCAAATCGCATGGGGCGCCGTTCCGCAATAGACCCAAACACCTCTATCATTATTCTATATTCGCATTCCTTAAGCAAGTTACCATTTTTGTATAAGTAGATATAAAAAGATTTAATATTGCAGCGATTATAAAACTTACAGGGCTGTGACTAAACATGACATGTCAGCTAAGTTCAGAGAATCATATTTGAATTCTTTTTGTACTTCAAGAAATCAGTAGATTGACCAAGCACATTTTAGTCACAGGTAACCTGATTTTTTCAAGGCAATGCCTATTCTTTTATACGGTCAAATTTAGAATTTGATAGTATTTCTATTATTATAGGACCATTCGGTATAAGTAGATGTCAGAAAAAAATTGAATATCTTAAAGACTATAAAATTTAGAAGGCTGTGACTTTGCCGGATTACTAATGTCGGCTACACACGTTCCGGCAGGCCTGTCAGTTCAAACTGAACGGTCTGCCTGAAGACCGGTCGCCTCGCCCCCACACGTTCCGGCAGGCCTGTCAGTTCGAACTGAACAAGGCCGCCTAAAGACCGGTCGCCTCTGATTGGCTGACGGCCCTCCACACGTTCAGGCGAATGTGAAATACATATATCAGCTGCTACGTTTATCTGGCAAGGTATACCTGATAGAAGAAAATGTCAAGTACAAAGGCTATTTGGTTACTTAAGACGCATATCCTAAAAATATTTTGAAATATATAGGGTGTTGTGGGAAAGTATTGTATAGTGATCAACTTGTTTTTTATATATAGTACTATAACTTTTTTTAAATTCTTCTAGTTTCCATCATTGATTTCTATTCAACCCTAAAATATTTTTGGGATCCGTTGCGATGTTGGCAAGGTATGATTTATTTTGTATTAATTTCCGGATTTGCAAGGTCGCAAGTAATACGTCCAAATTGATATATTCCTTCACCTTTTCTCAATATTATTATACAGCGAGTTACTTGAATATTAAATGAATATTATTTTGGATGTTATCAGCAATGTGCATCTACAGGGTGGTTTTGGCAGAATTTTAAATTACGGCAATTTGATGGTCATTTTACTTTGTTTTTTTAAATGTAACAATGTATGTTTTATTTTAAATCAAAATACCCACGAATAACCTATCTCGCCTTGTAATATTTTTTCGTGTTTGCGACGTTGCTAAGTTATAAATTATTTTTCCAAATTTTCAAACAAATATCTCCGATTTTTATTAATAGAACACACCGTATATTTTATTTAACATAGAAGTACTCCCTAGTAATGGTCTATAGCGTGAACAAGTTTTAACTGGTGTTCCTAAAATAATAAAACCGTTTTCCTTGCACATACTGCTATTTCGAATATCAGGTCAGTAAAAGGTACAGGAACGCTTAAATATCTTCAAAACACAGCTGGAAAATTCTAACAGCAGCGTTGCCAGATTTTACCACTTTTACGTAACTCGTCACAATTTTGTTATTTCCAATAGAATCCTCTACTTATCTTTATTGCAATGAATTGCGTATGTCGAATTTAGTAAAGTCTCACAATTTCAAAATTTTGATTCTATTAATTACTGAGATACGACAACACTGCTTTTTCAGTAAACAGTACCGGAACGCTTGAATATTTCCAAAACTGCCACAGCTGGAGCGCTGAAATTCAATACGTAGGGGTTTTTGAACATACAGAATTTAAAAATGCTAACATCAGCGTTGTCAGATTTTCCAATTTTACGTTTCACGTCATTACTTTGAATGAAATGCCCTATTTATGAAGTCTAACGTAAAAGTGGTAAATCTGGCAACACTAATGTTAGCATTTTTGAATTTTGCTGTAAAAAAACTCTTCGATATTTATAATTTTCGCTTCAGCGGTGGTAGTTTTGGATATTCAAGCGTTCCGGTACTTTTTACTGAAAAAGTGGTGTTGCCGTAACTCACTAATCAATAGAAACAAAATTTTGAAGTTATGAAATCCTACTAAATTCGACATGCGCAATTCATTGCAATAAAAATAAGTAGAGGATTTTATTGAAAATAACAAAATTATGACGTGTAACGTAAAAGTGGTAAATCTGGCAACGCTGCTGTTATAATTTTTGAATTCTGCATGTTAGAAAACCTGCAGATATAGATTTTATCGTTCCAGCTGAGCAAGTTTTGGAGATATTTAAGCGTTCGTGTACCTTTTACTGACCTGATATTCGAAATAGGCAGTATGTGTAAGGAAAACGGTTTTATTACTTTAGGAACACCAGTTAAAACTTGTTCACGCCGTAAACCATTACTAGGGAGTACTTCTATGTTAAATAAATTATACAGTGTGTTCTATTAATAAAAATCACAGATATTTGTTTGAAAATTTGGTAAAATAATTTATAGCTTGGCAACGTCGCAAACGCGAAGAAAAATATTACAAAGCGAGATAGGGTATTAGTAGATATTTCGATTTAGAATAAAACATACATTTAAAAAACAGAGCAAAATGACCTTCAAATTGCCTTAGTTTAAAATTCTGCCAAAAACACCCTGTAGGTGCGCATTGCTGATAACATCCATATTCACTTAATATTCAAGTAACGCGCTGTATAATATTATTGAGAAAAGTTCAAGAAATATATCAATTTGGACGTATTACTTGCGACCGTGCAAATCCGCAAATTATTAGAAACTAAATTATAACTTGGCAACATCGCAGCCAATCCCAAAAATATTTAAGGGTTAAATAGAGATCGATGATGGAAACTAGAAAAATTAAAAAAAGTTATGGTTCCATATAAAAAAATCAATTTGATCACTGCCCTACTTTCGCGCAACACCCTGTATATTTCAAAATATTTTTATGTTTTTTTATGTTCGTCTTAACCAAATAATTTTTGTATTTGATATTTTCTTCTATTAGGTATATATTGCGAGATATCGAAGAATTACTCACTATATAGTGGAAACAAATTGGATACGTTTTCAAAACGTTTCCTGTTCAAGGTCGATTCGCTATTTTTTGGGATCGTATCGAGATCCAAATGTCGTGGAAACACCATGCGTCTGTCCCTTTCTTTTTGAATGGACCAATGGTAGTGCGTCAGGTCGGCCGGATGGACGAACATATATGTGATTCTTCTCCGGTCGCCTGATCAGTCGTAACTGACAGGTAGACCGGACCATACACACGCTCAGGCGGCCGGACGTCAGGCCGGACGGAGGGACGAACATATATGTGATTCTTCTCCGGTCGCCTGAACAGTCTTAACTGACAGGTAGACCGGACCACACACACGCTCAGGCGACCGGACGTCGGCGGACCATTCAGTTCGAACTGACAGGCCTGCCGGAACGTGTCTAGCCGACATAAATATGAAATGCGTCAGCTTAGGTTAGATGATAAAATTTGACTTAAGCTTGTGCTTAGAGAAATCATTCGATTAATTGACGGCACATCAGAGATAACTTGATTTTTTCAACTGGGAATACCTATTTTTTTATACGATTAAATGTAAAATTCGATAGCCTTTCTAATGACATAAAGTTGTGAATATCAATCAAGACCTTTGAAACACGTAAAAGCGTTCGAGCTGTTGAGCTGTTTTCACGATTTCTAAAAACTAATCCTACTTTCTATCTACGTCACGGTAATAATATGTCAAAATTTCATCAAATACTCGTATCTGTAATAATATATCAGAAAATATTCTATCGGTTTTTGTTATAGGCAAGGCAATGTTTGGATGGACCTAAAAAGTGTATTGTGCCGCTAGATTTGTCGCTCGCAGGTCACTGGACAAACTATTATCAATACAACAATTTTTTTTACTTTTTCCACCCGCACCCCAATCCTCGCAGCCTAAAGAAAAGTAGAAAATCGTGAGGAACTCCTATAATGCCTAAAAAATAGGTAATAACCGATTTTCAAAATTATCGCAAATGAGTGGTGTGGATTTTCGTTATGGTTATCGCCTAAATATTTGCTCACAAACTAAAATTTTCGTGATCACCATACACACAGTAACGTAGGGACGCTCGTCGTACACAGCACTAGCATATAATATAGGGTAGCTTCCAGATGGTAATCTTCAGGTGCCTGGATACACACATTTATACATACGTATTTGCCACAGTTTTTCGCATAACTCTATTTTCAAATTACATACATAATATTTCAGAAGGCGATAGTTAAGACCTTAATGAATGATAACTATTTTCGATTTTCTCAAAAAAGTTTTTTAATGTGCAAAAAAACGCGCAATGCAAAATCATGCCTTCTATAAATGTCTGTAATTTAACAACCAAACACGATATCAAAAAAGTTAGTTAGTTGCACAAGCGCAAGCTAACACGGGAATACGTCTTTTCTTCGATTCACTAATGTCTTAACTATCGCCTTCTGAAATACTATACATATATGTAGTTTGAAAATAGAGTGAGTTATGCGAGAAAATGTGAGTCCGCGTTTTACATGGCAAATACGTATGTATGAATGTGTGGATCCAGGCCTCTTAATGAGTGACAACTATTTTCGATTTTCTCAAAAAAGTGTTTTAATGTAAAAAAAACTCGCAATGCAAAATAATGCATTCTATAAATGTCTGTAATTTAACAACCAAACACGATATCGAAAAAGGCTAAATAGCTGCACAAGCGCAAGCTTTCTTCTTCAATTTGCTCTTTGAGTCATTACATAAGTTTAAAGGTAACGTCAGGAGCTTGGAAATGGAAATTCATTTTTGATGGTGACCTTTGGACCTTAACTTTGGACCTTTTTACCTGACCTTTGGATTTTTGGACTTATCTCCCCTCATCTTAGACACAGACACTTGAGAAAGGGAACAGGCGGTCACGTCTCCTCGCTAACACGGAAATACGTCTTTTCCTTGATTCTCAATTTCGCGCGCTATACCCTAGACCCTATGCCTCGGAAACTTGGACTGCTAAAAGGCAGATCGAGCTCGCATAGATGCTTTTGAAGTGTGGACGTGGAGGAGAATGCTGAGAATTCCTTATACCGCCCATCGAACTAATGTTTCCATACTGGATGAGCTCGGTAATCCAAAGAGACTATCCTCCATTGTGTCGATGATAATGCTTACATTTTTCGGACATATTCACAGAAGCGATAATATGGAGAAACTTGTAGTTCAGGGTCACGCCCCGAGTGGGCGGTGCCGTGGCCATTCCCCTACACGCTGGGTGGATATGACGAAACAGCTGCTAGATATGAGTATCAAGAGCGCCACTGAACTGACAGTAAATCGCGAACGATGGCGAGCTACGGTTCTCAAAACTATTGATAATATTCGTGTCGGCAATTCTCTAGCTCCGACTTAATGCGGGAAACAATAGAAAACGACTAAACACAGCCGAATACAACTCAGGAGAACAGAAAACACCTAAAAACAACAGAATGTAAGCAGATAACAGCGCTAAACAATAGAAAACGACTAAGCACAGCCAAATACAACAGAAAAGAACAGAAAACGGCTCAAAACAACAGAAAGCAAGCAGATAACAACTATAAGCCGTAAAAACCGACCAAATACAACCGAATAGAGTCAAAACTATTTCAAAACGACATATAGCAAGCAGATAACAGCGGGAAACAATAGAAAACGACTACACACAGCCGAATACAACACAAAAGAACAGAAAACAGCGAAAAACAACAAAAAGTAAGCAGATAATAGCTGTAAAATATAGAAAACGATCAAATACAACCGAATAGAACAGCAAACAGCCCATAACAACAGAAAGCAAGCAGATAACAGCGCTAAACGATAGAAAACGACTAAACACAGCCGAATACAACAGAAAAGAACAGGAAACGGCTCAAAACAACAGAAAGCAAGCAGGTAACAACTGTAAACTGTAGAAAACGATCAAATACAACCAAATAGAGTCAAAACTAGCTCAAAACGACAGAAAGCAAGCAGATATCAGCGGGAAACAATGGAAAATGACCAAACACAAAAGAACAGAAAACAGCTGAAAACAGCAGAAATTAAGCAGATAATAGCTGTAAAATATAGAAAACGATCAAATACAACCGAATAGAACAGAAAACAGCCCACGACAACAGAAAGCAAGCAGATAACCGCGCTATACAATTGAAAACGACTAAACACAGCTGAATACAACAGTTCACAACATGTCTGTTAAGACATTGTGGCTATGATGATGACCCTAGACCCTTAAGTGTCGATATCTTTGTTTGGATAATGCCGGGGCTGCATTAATCGACAGTCAGGTCCGTTTCATATCAAGATGCGAAATGCATCGCCAGTAATTGCCAGTCAGCCAGTGTAAGCAGCACACGTCGCAGCGCACACCTTGATAGCGGTTAATTATCAAATGACGCGGCTATTACCGTGGCAGGTAATGGACTCTTTGTACCAAGATAGCAGCTATACTGCCAGAACGCTGGAAGTGCACATTATGCCACCTGAACTGATACTTTACACACGTGGTGCTTTGGATTTACAACGCGCTACACTGCGCTCTTTACTTCCCACACCATTAGGTGAGGGGAATATTACCTGTGATCGCGAATACTTTCGATTTCGAGATAATATGGGCGTTTTATGATATCTACGTAAGGATCCTATAACGTCCTTTTCCCAGGCAGGGACGAATGGAGGAGGGACGATTTTATATCACCCTATGATCTTGCGCTATTCACAGATGGCTCCAAGTCTGAACTGGGGGCAGGAGCGGGAGTAGTGGGTACCAATCCAAGAGTTGAAATTTCAGTCAACCTTGGGAGGTATACCCACAGTCTTCCAAGCAGAAATGATTGCCATAGAGCTAGGAGTCAGGAAACTAATCAACAGGCCCCTGACAAACAGATCTATAAAAATCTTTTCAGATAGCCAGGCTGCATTGAAAGCACTGTGCTCCAGTCGCTAGTCGAGTTGATTCAAGACTGGTATGGAACTGCATGCACCTCCTCAACAAACTCGGAACGGGAAATAGGGTATCCTTGATTTGGGTCCCGGGTCACTGCGGAGGGGAAGGCAATGTAATGGCCGACACGCTAGCAAAAGGAGGAACTGAATCTGTGTTCATAGGACCAGAGCCATTCGTGGGTATTGCAAAAAGCACCGCTAAAAAGACCATCTTGGACTGGGCAGTGAGGAAAGCACTCCTGAACTGGAGAGATACACCAGGGCTATTGCACTCGAAGGCGTTTATAAGATACCCCTCGAGTCAGGCCCCCCCGAAGATCATGGAATGTAATAGGTACGACCTCCGCATTCTGGTCGATCTGCTGACAGGACATGGTCGTCTAAGGTACCATATGCGGAAGTTGGGTCCTGAACAAAGCTCAGACTGTCGCTTCTGCTACGTGGAGGACGAAACAGCGGAGCACATTCTTTGCTCCTGTCCAGTATTGCATAATGCTACGTTCCAGACATTCGGATTTGCCCAACAGGAACCTTATGACTTCAAGGAAGTTTCACCCCTCACGTTGATCGCCTTCGTAAAGACTGTACGGTGAATTTTAAAAAGGTGTGAGCCACAATAGACACAATTGAGTCGCAGTGGAAAGAGGCAGCTCTGTCCCACTCACTTTCAACCTAACCTAACCTACGTAAGGAAAATCCATGTCACTTATTTCCGTCGGTCTGCCTGGTTGTCTGTCGGTCTATCTTTCTGTTGGCGCTCTTCTAGCCTCATAATCTCAGTAACCGCCGCATGGATTGTGAAGTTTGTGTATCGATATACTGTGGTGTCGTAGTAGATAATGCTGCAATAATTTCGAAAATCGGCAGCGGGGTAATTAGCAAAAAAAATTCAAGTATTCCTCAAACTTGGCTTCCGGACATTCTAGGGGTTCCTGATCATTTTCTACTTTTTTATGGGTGGGTGTGACGTATGGATGGTTGGGAGTGGGGGTTGTAAAACTGTGAAAGGAAGCCTTACACAGTATATGTGAAAGGAAGACCTAGCAGCATCATACACTTCGTTAGGTCCACCCGAACATTGTATAAATACGAGTATTGAAATAGATCGATCGTTCTGTAATGTGCAGCGTGGAAGTTTTTGAGTTGATTTTAATGAAATTTTAACACAGTGTTACTACTATGGCTAGGATGAAACACACGCATGCTTTTAAAAAATCGTGTCAGTGGTGATGCAGCAACAATCAGTAAACTAAAAATATAAAAACGTCTCAAACTCCTTTTTTAGGCGTTTTAGGAATTCGTAATGGTTTTCTACTTTTTGTGTGTGGTGAATTTGGGGTTATTGTGCGGTAATGGATTATAAAACTAAATTTGCATTCAGAACAGGCGGTACATTGACCTGTGAAAAAAAGAACTAGCGGCATAACAGACTTCATTCTATGGGAAAATAATAAACTGCTATCACTGTATTGAGTGGGAAGTACTAAGTCAATCAACTATATGTTTTATCTCCGTTTTGTAACAATTTTACCTTCACGCACCGCAGGTAAAGGTGATTGTGTGGTTGCAGTATGTTGGCAAAACAAGGACAGGGGATGAACAACAACCACTTGAGTCGGGGAAGTCCCTAGAACGAGCTCTACCTCATTCCATGTCAACATTTTTTACCTTATTTTTGGTATCAAAATACCACCACTTTGAGACTTGCGTCTACACAGCAGTCTACACAAATTATCCATAGTGCATATAGGTAACCAACACTATGAAGCTTGAGTAATTAGCAACTGACAGTAACCCTGTAGTCTGTAACCGTAATCTATTTTTTTGGATTTGGGTATGCGATTTGTTGTGAGTTATTTTTTTAGTTTGCTCTTAATTAAATGCGGACAGGCAGAGATAGAGTATCTAGGATCAGCTTTGTCTCAAGACAAAATACTACAAGAAAATGAAAGATATATAAACAAAGAAAAGGAAAGAATCAGAATAGACTTCCTAGAGGCTTTAGAAAAAGCCAAAACCTTGCCCGAAATGGACGTTTTGAAAAAAAAGTTGCACCTTTAAGACCCATATGGCTGCAGTTAAAATTGCGGAAGGAAGAAACTGGATAAATCCAACATCAGTATCAACCACGCCACACAACAAAAACATAACTTTTTTCAAAACTCAGCCCTCTGCAGCTGAGAGTCAAAAGCCTCCTGCTATGGTTTTATTCAAGGAATAAGCATCTAAAATAATTTCATTTTTTTAAAGAATATTAGACCATCTAAATAATTAATTTGCCAATTTAAAATTGATTGTAAATCTTATTTTTTAAATAAGTCAATGTAACCACTGATATTTCCCAAAAAATTATCCAGAAAATAAGGTAGTTTTATTCCAGATATGCCCAGGCTATATCGTCTTTCAATATTCAAAAAATCAGGGTACACAGAACTATTAAGACTTTCAATACCTACTTTCCTCTAAAATGGAAGTAAAAGTCTCATAATTTTATTTCATGTATATTAACATAATTTTAATCCAAAAAGTATAAAAAACTTGTAAAAAGACGCACAACTCAACTGGTACCTATTTAAAATTTATCAGCCCTAATGAGCAACAATTATTAATATACCTACATAATACAAATACAGTTTATTATTATTCACTCCTAAATGATTTGAGGGTTATTTGTAGTTTGTCCAACGCCAATTTGTGGGAACTAGCTTGAGTGGGATATTACTGATAGAGTGATAGTGATTATTTTTATAATAGGCGTATAAATGGTGGATGTGCACCAAATATCATAAGATTTGGTGGATGTGATAAGTATACTGAATTTATTGTTTTACGCAGTCAAGTCCTTGCTGATTGTGCCAAATTGCTATTCAGTAAGTCGACAGGTCTGAGATCTAACGGACAATGTCAACAATGTGTTATACGCCTTTATTGTTTTTCAAAATTATTGTACAATTTTGGTATCAAAATACCTGTACTCGGTGTACAAACCTGTTATGTTGAAGACAGTTATACCTGGTGTCCCTCCTGACTTGAATGTAATATCAGTGATTGAGGTTTGAATGAGTAATGAGTATACTTGACATTTTATATCATTTTTATAAATGGTGGATGTGCACCAGATATGTTAAAAAGTTGGTGGATGTGACAAGTATACCGAAATACGCCTAATCAAATCATTGTCAGATTGTCTGGTGCCACATTGCCAAACCATAAGTTGACAGGTTTGGGATCTAAGTAACTAGGTAGTGTTGAAGTACTGTTGTTTTTCTATATATAAAGCTCTTTCTTAATGTCCCATACATCAGTGATTGAGGATTGAATGGGTATACTTGACTTGCTTGACTCTGCCAAGGAGTCACTCATTCAAGCTGTTAGGAGTCAACATTACAGAAAATCTGATCTGGCACAAACACGTTGCGTCAATTGCAACAGCTGCTGGTAAAAAGCTTGGGTAACTATTTAGAGCCAGAAAGTATTTCTCACCATGTAACCTCCTCACGCTATATAAAGCCCAGATAAGACCTTGCCTGGAGTATTGCTCTCATGTCTGGGGAGCTGCTGCCCCTACTACCCTGTCTATACTAGGTGCCGTCCAGAGAAGGGCAATTCAACTAATTGGCAATCCCGCCTTAACGCGCCACCTTCAGTCACTTTCTCACCGGCGTGTTGTTGGTGACCTATCACTCTTCTACCAATATTCCAACGGAATCTGCTCCTCTGAACTATCCTCTATCGTTCCACCGCTCACTGCTCCTATCAGGTGTACCCGTGCGACCGCTGCATCTCATACATCAAGAACTGAGCGGTACAACTGCACATTTATTCCCAGGGTGTCCAAGGCTTGGAATGTACTGCCAGAAGATGTATTGATTGGGCCTGCGGGTATTGGTCCATTCAAATCTCGCGTTAACAAACTTCCCCTAACATAACCCTTTCACAGCAGCCGCGGTACTCTGGTATTTAGGCTCTGCCTGCGCGGTCTGCTCAAAAAATTTTATATCATTTTCATAAATGGTGGATGTGCAGCAGATATGTTAAAAAGTTGGTGGATGTGACAAGTATACCGAAATACGCCTAATCAAATCATTGTCAGATTGTCTGGTGCCACATTGCCAATCTATAAGTCGACAAGTTTGGGATCTGAGTAACTAGGTAATGTTGAAGTAATGTGGTTTGTTTATATATAAAGCTTTTTCATAATGTCCCATACATCAGCGATTGAGGATTGAATGGGTATACTTGACATTTTGTATCATTTTCATAAATGGTGGATGTGCAGCAGATATGTTAAAAAGTTGGTGGATGAGACAAGTATACCGAAATACGCCTAATCAAATCATTTGATTGTCTGGTGCCACATCGCCAATCCATAAGTTGACAGATTTGGGATGTAAGTACTAGGTAATGTTGAAGTACTGTGGTTTGTCTATATACAGGGTGGGCCAATAGTGCGTGGGCGGAGGATTGTGGGCTTACTAAAAAATATTTCAAAAATCTGTCACTTGATCATGGTAGGGACCCTTGAGGGTTATAACGTAAAAAGATTTTCACTTAAATTTTGACGTTTATACAGGGTGATTCATATCAAACTTACATTTTTTTAAATGGAACCCCCTATATATTATTGCATATTTGAATTCCTTGGTCAATTTTAGTGTGACTTTATGTATCACACCTGGAACTTTAAACGAACCATTTAGGCGCAAATCACCATTTTTGGTATAAGTAGGTATCAGAAAAAAATTGAATATCGCAGCGATTATAAAACTTAGAATGCCGTGACTTTGCGGTATAACTAAGCATGAAATGCGTCACCTTAGGTCAGACGGCTAAAATTGAATTCTTTTTGTGCTTGGAGAAATCAGTAGATTAATTAAGGAAACTTCAATCACAGATAACTTGATTTTTTTAAATGGCAATGCCTATTTTGGTTTAAAAAATCGAATGTAACATTTCATTACCTTTCTAACGATATAGCATACTCGATACCAATCTTTTTTAGTTTTCATTTTATTTCAAATTTTCAGACAAATCGGTGTTTTTCAATTTTCCTGCATGCAAGCAACCTAGCAGGCCATGAAAAATAAACAAAAGCTCGTCAATATGGAAGAAACCAACTAACTTAGTAGAAAGATGCAAACTAACTAGAGCAACGGGGCAACATTATGGAAATTTCTCACAACATATTAGCTCTAACCAGAAGCAATAGCGGTAACAAGAACGCTCATTTTTCACAGCCTACTAGCTATTAGTCAATCTCCAACGTCAGTAAAAAACTATTTAATCAAAGGAAAACTACTAGTGATTGTTGGTGGCAGTCTTCTGGCTATGTATTCTGAATAAATTTCCACATTTAATGCTATAAAAAAGTAGCCATTTCCGTAAGTCAAAAGTAATGATACCTCTGACTGGAACCCTTCATATTCTTCAGTAGGTACTTCTACTTATTAGCAAAATCCCGGAAAATGAAACTTGAATTGCAGTCTGTTTGAATTGTAAAACATAGTTTAGTTTGCAGAAAACTACATGAAATAAACACAATTACAACATAGCGTAATTAAAAAATTCTAGCAATTATTTCAATAGATGTTCAGAATGCTCCAGTTGGAGATTTCACTTTTGACTTAACTAAACGGAAGTGACTAATCTTTTTATCCCATTAGATATGAAATTCTAAATATGTTAGACTGTAAGCAAAAATCGCTGGTAGTTTTCCTTTTGTTTCAAAATTTTTAATCGTTTTGGAAAGATGTCAAGCTCTAGTAGACCTCGATAGCTATAGTAGGCTGCGAAAAACAAATACTTCTGTCATAGCCCAGCTACTCATTTACATTAGATATCTTGGGGCTGTTGCATCCGGTTAGAGCTAATATGTTGCAAGGAATTTTCATAATCTTGCCTCGTTGCTCCAGTTAGTTTGCATCTTTCTACTAAGTTAGTTGGTTTCTTCCATATTAACGAGCTTCTGTTTATTTTTCATGGCCTGCTAGGTTGCTTGCACGCAGGAAAATTGAAAAACACCGATTTGACTGAAAATTTGAAACAAAATGAAAACCAAAAAATATTGATATCGAGAGTGCTATATCGTTAGAAAGGTGATCAAATTTTACATTCTATTTTTTAAACCAAAATAGGCATTGCCATTTGAAAAAATCAAGTTATCTGTGATTGAAGTGTCCTTAATTAATCTACTGATTTCTCCAAGTACAAAAAGAATTTAATTTTAGCCGTCTGACCTAAGATGACGCATTACATGCTTAGTTGTACCGCAAAGTCACGGCCTTCTAAGTTTCATAATCGCTGCGATATTCAATTTTTTTCTGATACCTACTCATACCAAAAATGGTGATTTGCGCTTAAACGGTTCGTTTAAAGTTCCATGTGTGATACATAAAGTCACACTTAAATTGATCAAGGAATCCAAATTTGCAATAATATATAGGGGGTTCTATTTAAAAAAATGTAGGTTTGATATGAATCACCCTGTATAAACGTCAAAATTTGAGTGAAAATATTTTTACGTCATAGCCCTCAAGGGTACCTACCATGATCAAGTGACAGATTTTTGAAATATTTTTTATTAAGCCCACAATCCTCCGTCCACGCACTATTGGCCCACCCTGTATAGAGCTCTTCCTTAATGTCCCATACTTCGGAGTAAATCGAGGGAGTAAATTGTTAGACGAAGTTTTCAAGATGGTGTCTGGGCGCCATCTGGGAAAAAAAATGTTATGGTCTGCCTTCCGCAAAGGCTAAATGCCTATGGCGCTGTAGAAGCGTTGCCACAGGATAAGTACTGGCGTACGTTAGATTAGAACGGAAAGGACGGAAATTAAATTTTTTAGAAGCATTAGAGTCAACAAGCTCAAATTCTCAGGTAACCTTTTTAATGACCAAACAGATTTAAATAATCCACCATTACTAAATTTGTCCGACGGTTTTCAGAGAACAAACGATTTGCCATAATAGTTACCCCATTAGTGTGTATACCTTGTATAAATAGCATAGTGCTTTAAGTTTAAAATCATTGTTTGATAAAGGCACAGAGTGTCGAAACAATTGTCGCAAGTTTTTTTTTAATAAAAGTGGTGATCAGTCATCGGAAATACTTTTTTGTATTATTATAGATCCCCATCAAGTAACGGCCAACTCGGTCGACTAATATAGTTTACATCTCTGCACAAGGTGTACACCACACTAGCTTCCGAAGTTGACGAAGCTATCAATTTCGCAATATCAGTGAATCGGCAAGTGGCCCAGTTACAACAATATTCCATACCAGTCCCAAGATATCGGTAACGATGCAGGACGTTCGGAAGCTCGCGGTCTGTTTTGTCAGCATAATTGGTTTGTGCCATTGTGTCAGTGGGGAACTTTGATTAAATCACGCAAACCAGCTACTGATTACAAGTACAAAGCTTCTCTGTGAACAGCAGTTCATCTTCGTATAGTATCCCGGTCCCTAGATTCATACTGCTTTGATATACCCTAAAGGGTAGGGCACAAATGCCCAGTAGGACTGCTGGTTGGGTGCATTACTGATAAGCCGTCCTCGCGAGCGGTCGCAGAGACCGAGGCCTGACAAAGCAATAATATATCAATCTATTGGAAACAAATCCAAAGCTAATAGCTGGGTAGCGGCAAATAAACAGCGAGGTGTACTCTTTAAACTTTTATATTTCCTAGCTTTCGGAGTTCTTTGACTCCTTCTTCAGGGCTACAATAAATGAAAAGAAAAGTTCAGCAACAAGTGGTTTAAGATAGAAAATTTTGTGTACTTACAACAAGTTAGACAAGACTGGTGCTGAACGATGTTAGAATAGGAAATCCATCAGAATAACACATCACAACGTACTTAAAGTCATGTACATAAAAAGAAGACAGTTACATTTTTAAAAACATTTAAATTGTTAAAAATATTCGCGAAAAAACTTCACGCTGCCGTTTTACGACATGTGCATCAAGAAGGTCGACCTGCAAATGGCTGAAAATCTGGAAGCAGGTTGTGGAATATCAAATGTCAAAGTCAAAAATTGAAGGTTGGTGACATCTGTCTAATCAATGAGCATAAAAGTGCAAAAGAGTGTACAGGGTGGTAATAGTGAAAATTTGATGAATTTTATTATATAAGGTGGATGAACTTAGAAGAGAGATTTTATTAATACCACAATATCGAAATTAATCAAACTAAACTTTTGATTAAAAGTTTTATTAGAACAAGAGGAGAATTTGAGAAAAACTTTTAGAAGTTTAAAGATGAAATGCGAAATTATACGCATAAAGTTAAATAAAATGTTATTTACATTTGATAGTGAATTAATTTTGTTAAAAATATATTAACAATAACCAATCTTGAGAATAGAGTAGTTAACATATATGAGAGTAAATTAGGGGGTGGAGAATCAAAAGAGATTACTGAAGGTTTTTTAGCAATGAAGAGAAACTGCAGGCATTTATCTATTAGCTTTAGTTTTGTTTCTTAACTAATAGGCAACGATTACCCGGTTTTAAATCAATCTATTGGTATAGATACTAAGACTAAAGTCTGTCTAGATAATTCGGAATAGGGTACTTGCAGAGGTCGTGAAATCGCCTCGGGAGTATACATAGCGTAAAGAAAACCATATCAAGAAGCAGTAGGAAACAAAAAACATGATTTTACTGACGGCCAAAAAAAGATATTTGCAAAATAAAATAAGGATATATTCAAATTTTTCCACGTGACTTAAAAGCTGACGTCACAGGTATCTTATCGATATCGACAATCGATACGGCTACAGCGCAGGTCAGCGAGATTCAACTGCAAACTAGAGATGATCTGAATTCTTTAACAATGCGACTCAATTTATTGATACTTAAACATATTTGAAACAGGCATTTAACCCACTAGCATTTTCGTTGCAATACATTTTTATATCTGATAGGTATCACAGTTCGTCCTGTTTGTGACCGAGATTCGCAACTAATTGAAGCCACCATTTTATTTCGGCGCATCCCATTATGAATGAATCCAAAGATAGAATCTAATTCAAGCCCATCCCTACAAAGTGAATTAGTAATCCAGCCTAACTTTTATTCTTTTGACTTTTGTGCTTTTGTGTGTGACTGTGTTTTGTGGTTATAATGATCAATGTCAAAATGTTAGGTTAGCACTGGCTATCGATATCGAATATCAATACTTTACATCCCATCACTATAGGATATCACTGAGGTCACAGGTTGTTTGAGCGGCATTTTCCGGCATTTGAAATAATTTTTGGAATATTTCTCACAGCTGATTCCAAAAAACCAAACAAGTGATTTTGTCAAGTTTACTAGGCTCTAAGGAACACATAAACGACATAATATTTTTTTCTGCAAGTACCCTATTCTGTTCTGGCGTTTTAACGTTCATAATAGACAAATGGCGACAATATTGAACAAAGTCAATCGTTTTTTCTGAATCATATGCTGTAAGGACGGTTTAATGAAATGACCTTCAAATAATATGTCACCTTGTCAAGTTCTTTAGTTTTAAAAGAGGAGGATTCAGACATTGCAAATGGAAGTAAGTTGATGGAGTGTTGTTAGAGTACTGTTTGTAATACACTATTGACTGCAACATTGGTGCATCAGTTTGGTATAGATCATTGGGTATGGGCCTGTGTAAATATCTCCTTAAAAAAATACTAAGGCCCGGTTGTACAATGAGAGCCTAAGCTTCGGCTTAAGGTAAGCCGACGTCAAACCACGTCAGTTGCAAAATGTCCGTTGTACAATGCTGGCTTAGCCCCCCACTCCAAGCTTAACACGAGCTTACGTAAGCCGAAGCTTAACGCGAGCTTAGCTGAGGTTTAAACCTAACCTGATACAAGTAACATGAGATGTCAAGAAGGAACCTTCAAATTACTTGTCACTCTATTAGGTCATATTTTTTTTAAGATTTGTGTCTAAATTAACAAAGAAAGCAAATGAAAGGACAAAGACAGAAACGGTCGTTGCCGATATTTAACACAAACTATCATAAGTGCCTAACCAAAAAAGATAATTTTTCAGATGATTATGTCAGTACGCGTTGCTTCATTGAGGCCAACTGTAGTGAACTTCATTATCAAACAGGTTTAACTAAATTGACGATTGTACAACAGGTGTCGACTTTAAGCCTGACCTTAGCTAAGTCTAGGTCTAACAAAGCTCGTGTTAAACCCGCATTTGTACAACTGGCCCTAAGGAGTAAAAAATCTGGAATTACCAGACTTTGTAAATACGGCTATGAGGTATTGTATAAGATGGACTGATAATTACGAGTAGTGGCCATTTTGCAAAACCAGATTGGTTTTGTTGATTGAGGGTATTGTTTTAAAACTCGACATGGGTTAGTTTCAGAGAAACCTAATATATAATTAGAGTTTCTCACAGACTATTATCTTATGAGGTAGGGGACTTACCAGTATTATACTGTGTAACTTCATAATCAGTATCGGCTTGAATTACTGATATCTACCAGCAAGTCAGAACCATCTTTATCACATGCCTCAGTGAATTTTAGACGATATCAGCAAACTGATTATCTTCTATTAATGACGTACTCGGGCTGTCTGAGTTCATGATAATAATTATGACAACAATATTAATAAGATTCTTGCTTTTACTTGGTATAAGGAAGAAAGAAATAAGAAGTAGATGTATTTATACACATGCAAATAAACTACGAATAGCGTAAAATGGTATTAAGTTGTTAGATACTTATTTTCCTAGATTCTCTATTTACATTTACTATTCATCTTGGGATACGGCCACTTATTATATTTCCAAAATATAAAACTTTACGACGTTTCGACGCTTCTATTAGGCGTCATCTTCAGGTATTAAAACTTTTTGAGATTGTCAGGTCTGTTTTTGACGTCAGAAAGTAAAATGGCTCGATCGGTGAGACTATTTATTACACTGGTTTTATATGTTTTCGGCACGTTAGAATCGAAGTTGAGGTATCTTCCTGACCATATTACGTTCAAAGTCATAGTATGATCTAGGATATCTAGAATGAGGTGTTAAAAATACAAAAATTAACCATTTATTTGAAAATACCTAATTACTGACCTCTGTAGGGTTCCGCAGCTCTTTTCTAAAGATTTGGTGAATCTATTTTTGTATATATTTAATCATACTCAGCTAGTTTATGCGATTTAAATAAAGGTGAGGCAGATAATTGCAGACTGTCCATGACAGATAACAGTGACATCATAAACTTATTCTTTTCTGCAAGGTCTGTATCTGTGTAAGTTCTGATTTTCTCTATATCTTGTACTGTAGGCACGGATATCGAAATCACGTTAATTTTTATACATAAATGATATAACCGGCTGGGTATATAATGATCTTCTAGCAGGCACCATGTATCTGAAAAAAGTTACCTGAATGATAGGTGATTTTTTTGTTGGCCCAACACTTTAATATTCTCTTTTGCAATATAACATAACATAGTCGTAATATAATTAGTAATGAAGAGTTTTCGAGTTTCTAAAACTTGTCCGAGAGTACTGGTAAACAGTCTGGCTTTGCGTTTAATTTTAGAGTTTGCTGAATATTAGATGTTAGCATGGTGCGAATCTAAAGGTGCCAGCAATACGCTTTTGGTTCAGAATTCTTTCATTACCCAGTGCGTCACAAATTTTTGAATCTTATCTTGTATTTGACAAATAACTTGCACAATTAACACATTCTTCCCCGTACTCTCACATCCCTCCAAAACCTCCAACATATGTTGATGGTTTACAGTATCAATGACCTTTATACTACCCAGAAATGCACACAGCACGCATTAGCATCTGCCGTAATCAAAAATTGTGATTACAGTTTTCTTTTAAAGTTACTGAAAATTTCTAGCACTCAAAAATCATTGATGTAGTAGTTTTTACACCCTTACAACTTTTACATCTCTCCTAGGGAGAATACTTTATACACTAGTAGTTTTGTCTCAAGAAGATAGGTTGCGAAAAATATATTCTATGACATTTTAGAAACCTCTGAGTCACTTTAAAATTATAGCACTCGTTCTGCCAAAACCTATATCGTTTCAAATTACTTTCCACAAAAGGAAGAGTTAATATTTAGTATTGGGTTATTAAATGTAGGATATTTTGATATGTGAATTGAAAAATAACTATATTCGCCAATGAAGGACGGCAGAGAACGTTGGTATGTAACTTACCTTAAGTAAGGCTAACACACTCCGATATCTTACCTGAAAGAAAAAATTGCTTCTAAGTATTATAAACTACAACAAAGAAGTAAAATGCTGTTTACTAGTTATACAATATACTTTGAGAGCTACTTTGGACCACAATCTTTATTGAAAAAGAATCAGTTCAATTTATAGAACAATATAAATTGGCTAGTAACATACAGCAGATTGTTTCAAATGCATAAACTGAACAAAAAATAAAACATGTTTTAACTCCATTCTATTTTCAAGCTGACGATATGCCCACGATATTTGAAGTATAATTCTCATTGCATCATGGTGCTCCCCGCCAATCGAACGTCCCGACAGTCATGACGCAAAATACTCTAGCAAGGAGCATGGAATAGGTAAACAGAGAAAGGCACAACATAGCATGTATGTACACAAATACCTACATCCTTATGCAGTATTTTTCTCCATTATACAAATTTGTGGATCAACACAAAATATCATCTAATAATGGTGAATATAAAAAAATCACAACATATAAAATCAAAAACAGCTCGTTTTGTAGTTGACACTTCACCACCTGTTTTGTGCATCCTAAAAATATACCACAAAGTTCTTAGCATTGACAACTCTGACATCTGGAAGGCAGGTTGAAATCTGACGCTGTAGGTAAACACAGTCTTTATGGATATAATTCTAAACTATTTCTTGAATAACAAATTGTGTAAATGTAGTACAGATAAAATTCTTAAACTATTTTCTGTTTTTACTATCATGCTTACATCCGCATGTGGATTTCTCAATTTAAATTCGTTCCAAGAAATTTCGGAAAAAAATCGGAAAAAAGTGGTGCCACTATCATTGATTATAACAAACATGTACCCCTACAATTAAATTACTTTGGTAGTGTTTCATAATGGTAGTGCGACGGTCCTTTAAGTACCTGTAGCTCTAGAATTAATCACTTTATACCCCAAATGTGCCAGTTTGTTGGATTTGTTTTATCGGTAGGAACACAAAAAGTCACAAATATACAGGGTGTTCCATTAAATAAACATTTTCAATCGGACCTCACGTGACCAAAAACAAATACTTCATTGGGTGACACAGTAACAACAAAAGATACTATATTTGCTCTAATTTACACCCCCAAAATTATAATTCCCTACTACTGCCCAGTTCCGATATATTGCTTGTCTTAATCGCCGTGTGACACCCTGTATATATATGTTTGCGTTAGGAAACAAAACTAGCTATAGCTAGGAAGCGGCAAAAGATATATTAAAGCGAAGTGTACTCTTTAAACTGAATTCCAAGCTTTCGGAGAACTATGCCTCTATCATCAGGGCTGAAATATTGAATTAACGTAAGCAACAGGTAAGCAAAAAATGGAGTTTATACTTACAAAGATTGTTGGGATTGTTGCTTAGGTTAGAAAATACGTAATGGAACATATTGGTTAGACTCGCACAAAAATTCTTTAAAAATGATATGATATTTGATAATATCCCCGTCAATTAGTTCATCACACACAACATTTAGGTTAAAAAATCTATAGCTTGATAAAATAGAATCAGATATCTGTTACGTTCGAGGACTGGTACCACAATGAAGAGTTTTCCAACCCAGACAGGAAGCGAGGTGATGTACCTGGAGTGGGGAATGTCAATCAAATGTCATTTCAGAAGTATCAATTATAATTCGAAACAGGTGTCGATGTTTCTTTCATAGTCCAGGAAACATAATACCAACCACAGATACAGATATTACTTGTAACAAACTTTTGAATTAATATTATTTAAAAACTTTTATGATTTTTTATTTTTTTTATATAAGTGGTGATGGACCAGAAGCTAAGTGGTACAAAAATAGTTATCAGGAACAAAAATAAATTATTTTACTTGTTTGAATTCTATCACTTCTTAATTAATTAAATCATGGCAAACTTGTTGTTGGTAACAACTGTTGGGTTTAAAAGGGAGAAACATCAAGCAAGGCTATTCTGTTGGTGTTATGTAATTTTTCACATTGAAGGAGGTATGAAAATATGACACTCAAGTTTATTATGTCAGTTTTCTTGTTCATACAATTGTCACATTGATAGATGTGGGCCATTTCTAAGAATAAACGTTTTGTTAAGTTGGATTCACTGTTAAGCACTCCAACTGAAGTGTAGTTCATAGAGTGGCCTGTACTCTGAGCTTGCCTTGCTTAGGCTTGCCTATAATGTTTGCGTTATATGTATATGTTTTGACTTATGTGATTCTTTAGCCATATCTAGCACCAATAAATAAATTGAGTTGCATCTTACGAGCAGTGAGTAATGATAAATGACGACTTCACGTACGTTTTTATGTCTGCACCAGCATATCAAATCGGATACCCTTGATACAGACCGTGCTAACGGTATCTCGAACAATAGGGTCAGCGAACACCAGCAAAAAATATTTCTCCCTAGGATCCAGCGTATCGGCTATGAAGAATTTTCCGAAGGCCACCGGCGAACTTGCAAATGCTGCAGCGAGGAAACTTTCCAATTAAAATTTAGGCATTTTCACCTCCCCTGCCTTCCCTGGCTTCGTTTCCCGCTAGCAGCTGCGCTTCGAGGAGCTGCATTTGAATTTTTTATGCAAGATAGTTGCCGGGTAAATGGACTTCGGTATGCCCAAGCAGACTATCCGCTGCATTAAAATGCTTTTCAAGTTCCTTAGACACATTTTAACATGGATATTTCGAATTACTCAGAAATGGTTCTTTGTGATACTACAGACGCTTCTTTATATAGGAAATATATAGAATATTAGGAAAAGCGAATCACTTCCCATTCATGACTATCCGAGGGCCTTGACATAGTAGTAAATGCTCTAAAAAGCAGAAAAAAAATTCCTCTCAAATTTTTACTGTCAACTTATGGCCTCATATTACACAATTTATATGATCATAAAGGCTTATTGCGAGGCTTAAGTAACAGCTTATGGGTATTTAATTGTACTGAAATTTAAAAGAAATAAGCTTAGCAGGTTAAGCTACTCTAATAGGTACTAGTCGAGTAGTCGGCAGTTAAAATTTTAGAATAAAGTTTTATTTTCTTCTTACCATAGTAGTTAAATGAAAGCTTTCTCAAGAAATAGTTCACCTTTGCATTTTTATCCCAAGGATTTGCTTGCAAAGAAAAGGAAAATGTTATAAATACGAAATTAAGCAAAAGTTGCTCCCCTCTACCTTTTCCTTTGGAGGAAATACTTCACTTTCATAAATACAGACTAATATTGCAACTTATTTGAAGCAAGTCCTTCAATTTCTAAGGAAATCCTCTTGTTTGTGAATATCAAAAGAGTGAAAATTCTTCCGCTTGCTTATGAATATAATGTGAAGTAAATGCTTCGACTTCTTGAAGTAAAAGCAAATGTTCTTTATGGATACGACCTAACAGAATACATAACGAGTGCAGGCCACAGAGTTAACATCTCTAGAGGGAGCCTAATTTGAATATTGGCCAACCAATATCTATAGCGCTATTGCCACCCTTCTTCGTCCGCTTAAGGGCCTTCCAGTTTCTTCAAAATCTGGCAGTTTCTACAGTTTGTTCCTCAAAGTATTTAACTGGGTATTTAACTATACATTAAAATATACTTGCAATGTAACTAATTTACGTGAAGATAATTTGTATTGATTTAACGGAATCTCAAAAATGGTATATTTCATAGCGGAATGTCGCAATATGCTCTAGTGTGTCGTAAATCTGGCAACCTATAATCGGCGTCCCCTAAAGTTGTCATGTGGCTGTAATTGTAGTTGTGGTTATTGCCTATGTTGAGATTTTTGTTGTTTTAGTGTATATTTGAGTGACTTTGTGACTATTTGTGGTGCGAGTTCAATTATTTATGAACAATATTGTCATAGTTGCATGATGGGACGAAATAAAAAGTGCATAGTTTGCAGCAATAGCGACGAATTGATGAAAACCACTTATCATAGGTTAGTATTTGTTTTGGTTTTCAGTAGCGTAAAATATGGGGAAACACTTCATGGTAACACGGGAGAAAGGGAACAGGCGGCCATGCTTCCTCGCTAATACGGGAATACGTCTTTTCTTGGATTCTCAATTTCGCGCGCTACCCTAGACCCTTAAGTACTGTAGCGTCAAAAAACCTTCTGTAAATGCGAATTCTGCCGGTGCGCCATCTATTACCCGAAGGTAAAGGCAAACCAAGGAAATCTCTGCCTAGCAGCAGTAGACTTCTTGGTGGGACGCCAAGGTGCATCCGCTTGGCCACTAGAGAGCGCGGGTTCTATACGCCGCTGCGTATGAAAGCCGATATACGAGGGCTGCTCTATACCTCCGTCAATCCACCAGTACGCAGACAGCTGTTTCACGCTTATTAGCGATCATCAGTGCGCCATAGGTCGATTGACGGAAGTAGAGAGCATCAATTTTTCCATGTTTAATAAACATGTGAAACATGGCTATGGCGCACTGATGATCGCTAATAAGCGTGAAACAGCTGTCTGCGTACTGGTGGATTGACGGAGGTATAGAGCAGCCCTCGTACACCTTCTGTAAATATAGAGCGTTGTAAAGATTATGTTGCACTGCTACATAATGCGATGTTTTCGTCGCTACATCGTATACAATGAAATTACTATCCAAGTACAGCAAAGGGTAGTGATTTTCATTCCAAGCCCACATTTATTGAGTACTTCGCTGCTTGTGGATTCCGCTCTGATATCAGCAAAATTCCGGGCTTGCATAGCGGTCTCGGAGCGAAGCATAAAATCGAAACGGTTTGAATTGCTTTACACATCAAAACCCATAACCCGCATTTTCTGCATTAAAACTTGCATTACTCCCGGTTTACGGCCCTAAGTAGATAAATTGTCCACCATGAGCGCGTAGTGCCGGAGGGGACCGAAAACAACCCCTGCAGGGCTAAATTTAATGGATCAGAATTGTAGCTTAGGCCCAGGAATATTGTTGAAGGTATTACAGGTAATATCAGACACTATGTTCATATACAGGGTGTTATAAAGGGTCTTGCAGTTCATCATCATAGTCACAATGTCTTAACAGACATGTCGTGAACTCGTAAAATGCATTAAGTCGGAGCTAGAGTATTGCCGACACGAATATTATCAATAGTTTTGAGAACTGTGGCTCGCCATCGTTCGCGATTTACTGTCAGTTCAGTGGCGCTCTTGATACTCATATCTAGCAACTGTTTCGTCGTATCCATCCAGCTTGTAGGGGAACGGTCACGGCGCCGCCCACTCGGGGCGTGACACTGAACTACAAGTTTCTCCATATTATCGCTTCTGTGAATATGTCCGAAGAATGTAAGCATTCTCATCGACACAATGGAGCATCAGCGTTCTCCGCCCCGTCCACATTTCAAAAGCATCTATGCGAGCTTGATCTGCCTTTTTAACAGTCCAAGTTTCTGAGGCATACAAAAATATGGAGAACACAAGAGACTGAACCAGTGACATTTTGGTAGCTTTAGTGATGCTATAGTCACGCCATATTTTAGTAAGCTTTGTCATGTTGAATGCGCCGTCGAATCTCATTGTAATTGTCGATCAAAGAACCGAGGTACACAAAGCTCTGAACTACCTCACAACGGCCTATTGACTTTATTTCTCGATGATTGTCATGCTCTCTATCTAGATAGTAACCTTGGTCTTGCTGTAGTTAATACCAAGGCCATATGCTGCACTGTGTTGTTCTAAAACGTCCAATACAGCTACTAGTTCTTCCTGCTAGTAGCTGATACTTTAAATACTTTTCAGACCTAGCCAGTAGGTCCTAATAACTTTTCATTTTTGTAGCGGCTAACAACTCTTTTAAAAAGATAGTACTGAAAGGTTTGAACATGTGGAGCTTGAGAACGAGTTTGGTGCAGGACATGTGCATATAAAATTCAGGTTGTCAATGTATTAAGGAAATATTGTGTATGTCATCTTTGTGTAATATCAAATATAGTAAATGAGAATTAGGCCAATGGGTTGGATTGTCTGGTACATGCTTCACAACTCATAAGCATTGACTAATAAAACAAACAACGGTCATTCCTAAATAAACGTCACCAAAGACCATGACAACGCACTACATCACATCTTAGATTTTACTGGGACTACGCATACAGAAGAAAAACAACAAACACATTGACAAGCAGACCTAAACGAGCATCAGATAGAACGTTCAAAAAAAATCAAAATCGAAAATTTTAACCTACTGTGTGGCAATAAAAACAGCAGTTGGGTTTGATTCAACAATACATAATTATCAACATTTTCAATATTATATTTCCTAATGAGTCGCCCAATAAGGGGCCTTCTGTAAGCAAACTTAAGTTGTATTTTGCCGCAACAAGCATTCAGAATTAGAAAGTTCTGATTCAATAAAAAAAATTCTATTGAAAAAATAGGAGTACCTCACGTACTCACAGCCCATCGTCTAGGTATACAGGGTGAGCCAATAGTGCGTGGACGGAGGATTGTGGGCTTACTAAAACAGATTTCAAAAATCTGTCACTTGACAATGCTTTCTTCCATATTAACGAGCTTTTGTTTATTTTTGTGGTCTGCTAGGTTACCTGCATGCAGGAAAATTGAAAAACACCGATTTGACTGAAAATTTGAAATAAAATGAAAACCAAAAAAGATTGATATCAAGAATTCTATATCGTTAGAAAGGTAATCAAATTTTACATTTGATTCTTTAAGCCAAAATAGGCATTCCCATTTGAAAAAATCAAGTTATCTGTGATTGAAGTCTCCTTAATTTATACTCTGATTTCTCCAAGTACAAAAAGAGTTCAAATTTAGCCGTCTGACCTAAGATGACGCATTTCATGCTTAGTCGTATCGCAAAGTCAAGGCCTTCTAAGTTTTATAATCGCTGCGATATTCACTTTTTTTTTGATACCTGCTTATACCAAAAATGGTGATTTGCGCCTAAACGGTTCATTTAAAGTTCCATGTGTGATATATAAAGTCACACTAGAATTGACCAGGGAATTCAAATCTGCAATAATATATAGGGTGTTCAATTCAAAAAATGTATGTTTGATATGAATGACCCTGTATAAACGTCAAAATTTAAGTGAAAATATTTTTACGTTATAGCCCTCAAGGGTCCCTACCATGGTCAAGTGACAAATTTTATGAAATATTTTTTAGTAAGCCTAAAATCCTCCGTCCACGCACTATTGGCCCACCTTGTATTTTCTAGTGTATGGAAGGACAGTCAAATCAAAATTTAACTTTCAGCAGTGAGTCGCTATTAAATAAGAATCTAAGCCTTATTCTACTGAAGTGCGAAGAATGTAATATAGGACAGCCTTTTCCGCAGGCAACTTTACACAAATGCTCTAATTTGAAAGTTTTATGGAAGCATTACTGGTGCTTGAGGAGTTGTTCTCTCCAGCTGCAGATTTCAAGAACGTTAAATTCGCCTTGAATGCGCGAGGGCTCTAGTGACCTTAAAAGGTGATGAGCATTATGAAAAGGTCTGGAATACTTAGGCCAGTGGCGTGACAGAGGTTAGAAGAATGTGGTGTTTCTATTTATTTGTCGTATTGATAAGATGTCTATCGGTTTTTATTTAATAATATGTACCACATAGTTAACATCTATAGAGGGAATGTAAACAACAAAATGCACAGGTCGCTGACCAGCCAACATGTAACGGCTTGAGGCATTACCAGTGGCGTACGATTTTATATTAAAGTTGGATGTTCATTAATAGATTCAATTATTACTGTGATGCTACAAACTGATACAATAAGTTGTATTAGTATTTATGCGTATACATAGAGAAATACTGTTATTATAACTTGATTGTAACGGTTGATAATTTTTTATTACCATGAAGCGTTTTACCATATTTTACGCTACACACATAAAAAGAAATTCTCAAGTCAAGAATTGTGATATTCTTGTAAATATATACTCACAACAGAATATCGGTTCTCACTCTAAGAAAGAAATTTGTATCAAGAATAATATATTTTTGATTTATATACTTATTTCAAAGAAATATGCTCCAAAAGAAAATATAATTTTCTTTGCAACCAAGGCTATAATAATTTAATAACAAATATTACATAGTTTTATATCAAGATAATCATTTTTTCCAGCGCTGCCCAGTTTACTTCTATCAAGAATATAGACAGCTTGCAAATGCTAACCTTCATTTACAATATGATAATCTTGGTTTGAAAATGAACGCTGTTTTACAAGCACACCCTATATTTGTATCAAGTAAATCATTTATTTGACGTCTACAAACGTCGGAGTGCGCAGGCGCGCAGCGTGTCACGGGTCAACTCTCCCTCTCTACTACTCAACAGCCTGTTGCCCGTCCGCGTCGCCATTATCGGTTTTCGGATTGTCGTATTCGCCGCCGTCTTTAGCACCGTAGCGTAATACCTGCATTCTGGATCCTGCATAATAGCATATAATAGTATCTAATCAAACGTAAATAAATTGCCGTTATCACGTGATACCCGTGATACCACCAACCATCAGTCATCGAATCTGCCGGTAGTGCTGGTCCACCGCCACTTGAGTCGCGTCAAAGTTCCCATCAGCTTCCTTATCACTGAATCTATCCAACCATGAATGAGCTATTAAAAAAAATTGGGATGCGACTCAGGTGTTCCTAGATAAGTACTAAGTATATTAAAAGTGATTTAAGAAATGTTGCAGAACCATTTCTCCTGAAAAATTTCTACATGCTCATAAAAGAGTTTAAATGCTCAAATTAATACTACTAGATTCCTCATCCAAGAATATCACAATTTTAGAATAAAGTTGAGCTACTTGCGTCAAGTTTATGAAATGCTCCCAGTTAAGATTATGAAATGCTTCAGTCAAGATTATGAAATACTTCGGTCAAGATTACCATATGCTTGATTTAAGATTTTGGTATTCTTACTATCAAGAATTTCCCGGTTTTGCATTGAAAATATTTTCTCAATGTAACCCTTATATGGTCAAAGATATTGTATTCTCACTTTAAGATTAGCATAAATTTGCGCGTATAGGAAGTTATGGTATACTTGAATTAAAGCATCTGTGCTCCATCTAAGAAATTATTTTTATGTGTGTACTAAAAACCAAAACAAAACCTATACTAACCTATGATAAGCGGTGTTCACCGATTCGTCGCTATTGCAGCAAACTATGCACTATTTATTTCGTCCCATCGTGCAATTGTGACAATATTGTTCATAAATAATTTAATTCACACCACAAATAGTCATAAAGTCACTCAAATATACACCAAAACAACAAAAATCTCAACATACGCAATAGCCACAACTACAATGACAGCAACATGACAGCTTTAGGGGACGCCGATTGTAGGTTGCCAGATTTAAGACATATAAGAAGTTATTGCGACATTCCGCTATGAAATTTACCATTTTTGAGATTTCGTTAGATCAATACAGATTATCTTCACGTAAATCAGTTACATTGCAAGTATATTTTAATGTATAGTTAAATACTCAGTGAAACACTTTGAGGAACATGTGTTCAAACTGCGGAAACTGCCAGATTTTGAAGAAACTGGAAGGTGATTAAGCGGACGAAGAAGGGTAGCAATAGCGCTATAGATGTTGGCTGGCCAATATTCAAATTAGGCTCCCTCTGTGTTATGTACCATTAATCTACGGAGGAAGTATCGCGTGCCAAATGACAAGACACTTACCGTATCTTTGTATTTTTAATTAACAAGTGACATAGATATCACAGCAGAGGCCGTAGATCCTTTATAATTAAAGACGGTAGCTATATAAACGTATACGTAAGGCTATAGCGTTAACCCTTTACTTTTCTTTCTAGCATCATACTATTGTTATAATATCAATAGCCATATTATGCAAGTAGGACTTCAAATTTAGGTTCTTTTAGCCAACTCTGATATGATTTATATATTGGCTTTTATTTCTAGAGGCTCTATTTTGTGAAAGAACTGTGTACCGTAGCAGTGATGTAACTATGGACCCGCAGGACCTGCAGCAGCGCGGGGGGGAGGCATCGTAGCTTTGAGGGCCCCGTAATCTTGGAGGCCCCAGTCCTCAAGCGCCGTCGTTTGTGCAACAAGAAGGTACTAAATTAAAAGGTCGCTTTCCTTGTATGTTAGTCTTTTTTACAAATAATACCTATGAACCCCAAAATACATACTTATCATTGAAAAAGCGGGACAGCATTGCATTTTAAACTAAACCCTAAAAATTGGCGCAGTATCCGCAGTAAATGGAAAAATACGGCAATTGTCAGATTTTTTTGGCTAATCAGACTCAGTGTTTTCGACAAATAACGTCATACAAACAACCAACACATAGGTGTAAAATACAATCTAAACAACGACCTTCTAAAAAAAAAAAATCGAAGAATGCGTGTTTTTAAATCACAAATGTTTTAATTTTTCGGGTGCTTCAAACATATACAGCTCGTTGTTTAGTTTGTATTTTACACCTATTTGTTGGTTGTTTGTGTAACCTGTGCTGTGGAAGACACCGAGTTAAATTAGCTAAAAATTATTTGACGTCTTTTGTTTAAGAATTTCATTTGAAAGTCTGTGATTCAAAGCACACTGTTGTTTCTTTGCGAGCAAACCTAAAGATGGCGACAAACAGCTTGGCAGTCTCCTTCATGCAGTGACTCGTGTTTCTTTTCAAAATTTTGGCCACAACCCTGATTTTTCTTTAATATATATAGGGTGGGTTCTCAGTGGATACTTTTTAACTGTGTATAGAAGTCGTTGAAATAAACTAGTTTTTCAAATAACTTTCTTCAGAAAACTGAAAAAGAGGCAAGATTCAAAAAAATATATATATAGATTGAAGCTTATGTATCGAGACATATGTTCCTTATTAGGATACGAAGGAAGCTTATGGCCAAAAAACTTAATTTAGATGATAAAAATCTTGGGGTTGTGGCCACAATTTTGAAAAAAGAGACTGGGTCACAGCATAGAGGAGACTCTGGTGCTAACATCCAGGCTTTCGGTAATGCTTATTGCCATCTTCAGGGCTTTAACGTTGAGGCTTGCCAATTTAAAAACAGCAATTGCATTGAGTGCAAACGACTTCTTGATGCAGCTATAATAATCGTCACAATTTTTCCATAAAATTTTTAAAAGACTACGCTATCATGACGTTTTCCACTGTTAGTTTTTTAAAAACTTCATGGAAAAATTGCGACGATTATTATAGCTACATTAAGAAGTCGTTTGCACTCAATGCAATTGCTGTTTTACAATTGGCAAACCTCAACGTTAAAGCCCTGAAGATGGCAGTAAGCATTGCCGAAAGCTTGGCTGTTAGCACCAGAGTCTCCTCTATGCTGTGACCGAGCCTCTTTTTTCAAAATTTTGCCCACAACCCCAAGATTTTTCTTATCTTCTTTATATTGTTTAGTTTTTTGCTTCTTATCGCACCTGTCAGATAGTGCAGTAGTCACTTTCTGTTAATCTTTGTTAATTTTAAATTAGTAATTCCTAAAAGGATAGAATCTAAACGCATATAAATTTTGATTATAGTCGGTTGTGGACTGGGAAACGAACAAAAGTAGCATGTGAAGTTTTCCATGTCTGTCATCTAAATGAATAATCCATTACTACTCAGTCAGTAGGTAGCAAGACTTTAAAATGTAGTAAACCTAATAAAGTTTTTAATTTTTTAAACATTTTCTTCTATTTGGGTACTAACATGCGATGTCTTTGAAAAGAGAAAAAATATATCTGTTAAATGAGCCTAATGAAAGGGTATACTGCTATTAAAAGAACAAATGTTTTTTGTTGCTTATTTGTCTTATGAGCTATCTTTTAAAAAACACCTCGAAGCAACAGCGCAAAAAATAAGTACTCGAAATAACATTATCCAATGACTATGTAGCACTAGTTGGGGGGCTTCCGCAAATACACTGTGAACATCTGTACTTAGTCTGATGTACTCTGCGGTCGAGTATTGTGAACCGGTGTGGCTGAACAGCGCACATACCAAGAAAGTGGATACTCAGCTTAACGTATCAATGAGAACGATTAGTGGCTGCGTGGCTGCGACTACCCCATCCTACTGGCTCCCAACACTCAGCCACATACCTCCACCTGCCCTAACAAGACAAGACGCGCTGATAAAAGAATATAAGAAAATAACCAGTAATACAAAACTCCATATCCATGAGGATATCCCGGACCTGCCAATAAATCGACTTCGGTCTAGGAAACCCCCAATATTATCAGCACAACAACTAGCAGCCAACAACTTCAGCATCAACTCCGAATGGCGGACCCTCTGGAATGAGAATGCCCCACCCGATTGCGTCACGCCTAGAAAATTGTTTCCTCGGCATACTTGACTTTATTATCTCGATGATTCAGGGTTTTGAGTTCATCAAATACTATCATGACCTTATAAATTAGTTGTTCGTTAAACAAAAAACAAATTCGGTAGAACTTACTCAAAATAAATAAATTTCATTACAAAAATAGATGCTATATCTTAAATTTACGGAAAAATACAAATATCTCGGAAACTGACGGTCGCAGATACAACAAGTGCTATACAAAGATGAAAGAGCATATTAGAATCAATCCTTTGCTATAATAAAATATTGGGGGTTACATTTGAAAAAAATGAGAAAATCTGTATTTCGCATTCTACACCACCCTGTATACGAATATACGTCTCGCGCTTTTTTTATAGCCGATTTTAAAACTAGATTATATTTTTTATCCATTCTTGTAAAAAATATGATTTTTGATTCATCACTTTTTCATATACAGTACGTTCATTTGACAGCGATTTAGAGATAAAAATGGTCATAACTTTTGAAATACCCTGTATAATGTAACAATGCCCTATATTGGAAGAACGGAAATCATTAGTAAAATGGGAAGATGGAATAATATATAGGATGTCTCATTTAAAAAAATGCATGTTTGCATCACCACGTAGTTACGGACCACCCTGTATAAATCAAAATATTTTCTGAGCAAGGAGCATATCCGTGGCTGCAACTTTTATATACAACTTTTTCCGCTATCTTCTACAGTAGTGGAGTTATCGACCGAGCCGGTACTAAAAACTCACCCTGTATGTTTGTTTGCTATTCATGCATTGTAATGTCTTATTTACACACTGACATGTACATATTTTATGAATTTACCATGTGTTGCGCCATACGCTAAATAAGTAAATAACTGAATGCTGCTGTATCATGGAAAATATATACAATGTGTAAAGAACTTTTGTATAAAAAGTGTTTTATACATTATTATCCACTGAGGCATGTGATATATTTCCATACATAATGGGTACCGTGTATACAGGGTTATTCACGTTATTCGACACGGAGTATTATGGCTAAAGTATTTGATAAAAAAGAAAATAATAATTTGGGGTGCATAGAGACCCACAAAGGCTACATTTTAAAAATATTTCCATGTTATACAGGGTGTCCCAAAAGCACGAAATGTATCAAAGCTATGTTTTTTTAAATGGAACACCCCGTATATTAATTCCTTGATGAATTCTATTGTGACTTTATGTATCATATATGGGACTTAAAACGAGCCGTTTAGGTGTAAATCACCATTTTCGGTATAAGTAGATATCAGGAAAAAATTGAATATCGCAGAGATTATAAAATCTGGAAGGCTGTGACTTTGCCGTATTACTAAGCATAAAATGCGTCAGCTTTGATGAGACTATCAAATTTCAACTACGTTTATGCTTGGAGAAATCGGTCGATGAATTAAGGAAATTTTTTATCAGCGATAACTTGATTTTTTCAAATGGGAATGCCTAATTTTTTTTATACGGTTAAAAGTAGAATTCGATAACCTTTCTAATGATATTGTGCATACCAATCTCCGGTAGTTCTCATTTAATTTTAAATTTTCGAACAAATCGGCGTTTTTCAATTTGCCTACCTATAAACAACGTAGCAGGCCATGAAATATAAACAAAAACCTGTTCAGGTAGAAGAAAACAACTAACTTAGCTGAAAAATACACACGAACTAGACTAAAGGGACAAGATTATAAAAATTACTCACAACAAACAAAGTCTAACCAGAAACAACGGCGGTAACATATCTTTGGTCAAAGAGAAGCTGGAGTATGGCAGAAATGGATTTTTTCATGGCCTACTAGCTACTGCAATGTACTAGAGATTGGCAATTTCCAAGACCATTAAAAATTTTGAAATAAAATAAAAACTACTAGAGAATGTTGTAAGCAGTTTATTATTTTCATAATAAAATTTCACATTTAATGATATAAAAAATTATGCAATTCTGTCAAAAGTTCGAAACTCAAGTCAAAAGTACTTCTGACTGGAGTTCTGAAAATTCTTCAGTACCTATTAGCAAGGTCGCAGAAAATGAAGAATGAATTAACATTTGCTCAAATTATAAAACATAACTTAAACGGCCAAAAATTTAAATCTGATTTGTCAGTATTCCTTTTTTGCAATATTGCTAATAGATTGCTAATATATTTGTCAGTATTCCTTTTTTGCAATATTGCTAATAGATATTGAAAAATAGAAGGGCTCCAGTGAGAGGTATCGACTTCGACGCAAATTAGTACTTTTTTACACCATTACATATGATTGATAGCTGCATGCTGGAGCAACAGTCGCTGGTTGTTTCTGTTTCATATGAGGGTTTTTGATTGCCTTGGAAATTTTTAACCTCTAGTAAATTGCGGTATCCAGTAGACAGTAAAAATATCTATTACTGCCATACTGCAGCTTCTCTTTGACCTTAGAGATGTTATCGCAGTTGTTTCTGGGGAGTTGATTTGTTGTAAGGAATTTTTATAATCTTGTCCCTTTAGTCCAGTTAGTGTGTATTTTTCAGCTAAGTTAGTTGTTTTCTTCTAGCTGGACAGATTTTTGTTTATATTTCATGGCCTGCTACGTTGCTTATAGGTAGGAAAATTGAAAATCGCCGATTTGTTTGAAAATTTGAAACTAAATGAAAACTACGAGAGATTGATATTAACAACCTTATATCATTGGAAAGCTTATCAAATTCTACGTTTAACCGTATAAAAAAAATTAGGTACTCCCATTTGAAAAAATCAAGTTATCGCTGATCGAAGTTTCCTTAATTCATCGACCGATTTCTTCAAGCATAAACGTAATTTAAATTTGACAGTCTCGTTAAAGCTGAGGCATTTTATGCTCAGTAATACGGGAAAGACACAGCCTTCCATATTTTGTAATCTCTACGATATTCAATTTTTTCCTGATATCTACTTATACCGAAAATGGTGATTTACACCTTAACGGTTCGCTTTAGGTACCATGTATGATACATAAAGTCACACTAGAATTCACCAGGAAATCTGAATATGCAATAATATATGGGGTGTTCCATTTAAAAAAACATAACTTTAATACATTTCGTGTTTTTGGGACACCCTGTATAAGATGAAAATATTTTTAAAATGTAGCCTTTATGGGTCTCTATCCATCCCAAGTTATTATTTTCTTTTTTATCAAATACTTTAGCCATAATACTCCGTGTCGAATAACGTGAATAACCCTGTATATTTTAGATGCTTTTCAATACTTAATTGACATAAACACTACGACACTGGATTAAACACAATCCTCGCTATTTTTTATACAGCCCCATCTCTTCCGCTTTGGTAAACTTTGTTGAGCTGGAAGTTAGTTTAAGTCTACTTTGGGATTCATAATTTAAGTGAACGGTAGAGTAGCCTGGAAAGGTTTTAATTGGCCAGAGCGATTATACTCTTCTAGATTGTAGTAGTTCTCAGCACTTACATTCGAAACAAGCACTTAAAACTTGATGCTTCTTCAAACAAAGTAGAAGCTTACGCTGATGAGCGCGAGGGCCCGTTTACTGCTGTAAGTCTGACATCCATAATTATTTATTCATAATTGGGGGCTTTAGATATAGCTATGTATATGTTACGGTTAAAGTGTTTACTTTGATAGTTTATATACTATCCAGCTAGTATATAAACCGTCCAAATGTCTCGTTATTGTGATGGAAAATCATATTTCTACTAAAATAGCTATGAATATTGGTTGGTTTGTATACTATCCAGCTAGTTTATAAGCTATACAAGATATGCCGCTAAAGTATTATGCCACAAAGATATCACACATATTAACCAGTGTTTCTGGTTAGTTTACAAACTATCCACATCATTTGGATAAAGTATGCACCTAATATCTCTAGTACTACATAATATCCAACTCGTTAGTTAGTATGTAAACTAACCATTCCTCTTTGGTTACTTTAGTTTAGAAAAACAATTTTTAATCAATAGTAAAGTTCATTCATAGATACAACATACAATTGCTATAATTACCTAAAATAAGTAGAACAAACGGAAATACTATTTGTGTAACAAAATATGCATCTAAAATAAATCTCTAGACACTGGGCAGCTTTAATGGCATCATAGGTTTCACTAAAACGTAAAATAATCTTTCCAGATCTTTTATATAAGATTTCATAAGATGGTTCGATTCTCTGTAAATCATAAGTGTTCATTACATGATAATCAATCTTGTTATTAGGTGTTAGGTCCTTGTTCGCGTATTCTCTTTATATGTTGCAGATGTACATTATAATCACTGTCGTTCGTTAATTTTGAATTTTGGTACTTTTTCTCGTAACATTCTAATAGTAACCTTTCAAAATGCTGTTGCTGATCCATTTTTGGTAACAAGATACCTGTTCTTAAACAAATTTTACAAGGCACCGGCAGTAAACAACACCAACACGTCATACACTTGCACTTGCCATAAACATAATCTCACTTTTCTGTTGAATTGGCCAAAGAAAGTTAGTTTACATACTAACCAAAGAGGATTGGTTAGTTTATATACTAACCAACGAGTTGGTTATTATGTATTACTAGAGATATTAGGTGCACACTTTATCCAAATGATGTGGATAGTTTGTAAACTGACCAGAAACACTGGTTAATATGTGTGATATCTTGGTGGTATATACTTTAGCGGCATATCTTGTATAGTTTATAAACTAGCTGGCTAGTATGCAAACCAACCAATATTCATGGCTATTTTAGTTGAAATATGATTTTCCATCAAAATAACGAGACATTTGGATAGCTTGTATACTATCCAGCTAGTATATAAACTATCAAAGTAAACACTTTAACCGTAACATATACATCGAACTCAAAAGCCAGATCTCTCAGTTGTATGATGCAGATTTGAATTCTGGAAACTGGCTTCATATAGTTGCATGTTTGAATGTCACATTACCTGGTTATGCATCTTGTCCATTCCTTGATGGAGCCTATAGATGTTACTACAGCTAAATGCTACAGATGTTCGTTTCACATCCACCTTAACGTACTGCGCAAAATGAGACAGTTTGCACATCGTGATGTGAACTGACATACAGGGTGAGTTTTTAGTACCGGCTCGGTCGATAACTCCACTACTGTAGAAGACAGCGAAAAAAGTTGTAGACAAAAGTTGTAGCCACGGATATGCTTCTTGCTTAGAAAATATTTTTATTTATATAGAGTGATCCGTAACTAATTGGTGAAGCAAACATGTACTTTTTCAAATGAGATACCCTATATATTATCCCATTTTTAGATTTTATTTATAATTTCTCTTCTCACGATATACGATATTATAACATTATACAGGGTATTTCAAAAGTTATGACCAATTCTATATCCAAATCGCTGTCAAACGAACGTACTGTATATCAAAAAGTAATGAATCGAAAATTATTTTTTTAAATGGAAAGATTAAAAATATCCTCTGGTTTTAAAACCGGCTATAAAAAAGTTTGCGACGCATAATCGTATACAGGGTGATGTAGAATGCAGCATCCAGATTTTCTCTTTTTTTTTAAATGTAATCCCAATATTTTATTATACCAGAGAATTGCTTTTAATATGCTCTTTCATCTTTATATAGCACTTGTTGTACCTACGTCCATCAATTTCCGAGATATTTCGATTTTTCGGTAAATTTAAAATATAGCTTCTATTTGTGTATTGAAATTTATTCATTTTGAGAAAGTACTATTGAATTAGTTTCTTATTTAACCAAAGACTAAATTGTAAGGTCATGATAGTATTTGATGTACTGACTACCCATCTTTGGATGGCAAACAGCCTATTAACCTCTGCAGTGTCCCCAAGCCAAAATAGCACATTGTGTTAAGTGGGGCTGAAATATCGAATAATATGCTGTTCTTAATACGTACAGGTGGCGAAACGCAGCTCGAGAGTCCTCTTATTAGAACGACAGTTTTTGTTAGTTTTTTAGCCACCAGGTCGATATATCTACTCACTGCAGTCTTGTATCAAGAGTGGCTCCTAAAAACGTTGCCTTAGTAACATTACTAATAAGATGATCGCTCGTCTGTCTCATAGTGAATACCATCTGTTTGTTTTTATCCTGGTTAAGGAAGAACCTATTCGACTGGTACCACTTAGCTGTCATACTACAAAAGACTCTTCTAATGTGGTGCCAATATGAGAAAGAGTTGTCTCGGCTGCAAAAAGAGTGCATAGCAGTAGCTGGTAGGTCATTAATGTAGATTGAAAACAAAACTGGTTCAAGTATTGAACCTTACGTAACGCTTATACAGGGTGTCCCACGACGATTAAGACAAGCAATATATCGGAACTGGGCAGTAGTGACGAATTATAATTTTTAGGGTGTAAATTAGAGCAAATATAGTATCTTTTCTCATTATTGTGTCATCCAATGAGGTATTTGTTTTTGTTCACGTGACGTCAGATTCAAAGCTTTTAATGGGATACCCTATATATTTGTGACTTTTTGTGTTCCTCCTGATAAAACAATTCCAACAAACTAGCACACTTGGGGTCTAAAGTTATTAATTCAAGAGCTACAGGCACTTACAGGACTGTACCACTACCATTATGAAACATTGCCAAACTAATTTAACTGTAGGGTTACATGTTATACAGGGTGGTCCAATAAGCGCGCGGTGCTCCCTAGCAGCCATACCGTTTAAATTATACGGAAATGTTTGGAATACAAAAAAATTCTTTTCAAATGCTCTACATTTAGAAAATAATTTCAATGATGGCGGACTTTCGGATATACCGGAAGTATGCATCAACTTCCTTATTTTAAATGAAACAGCCTATATATTATTACGTTTTTGAATTCAGCATCGATTTTTAGATCCAGTTTGTTAACCATTGTTTATGTCTACGAAGCCGATTTTTGGAGTTATTTAGCAATTTTTACAAACTTTGACGTTTGTAGTACTTTAAAAGAAACGTTAATATCTCGGAAACTAAACGCGATAGAAAGATACGGTTTTCGGCTTTGATACAAGCAAGGAACGTATTTGTGTTTCAGTACGATCGTTGTTTCAAAAGAACATTAAGTCAAAGGGCTAGCAATTTTCAAATTTGAAAAGTTAAAAACGCCAAATTCTTTTTTTTTCACTTTTATCTAGGCTCATGTAGTTCTATCTTTGGTGGCTTTCAAGATATTTACGGCTTAATAAAGTATGCTGAGGAAACAATTTTGTAGGCGTGATGCATAATTATCAAGCAGATTTATCAGGTAGGCTTTGAAAGATTGACAGTTTTCATAACCTACTCAATATTTCGGTACTGTGTGAAAAACGAGATTTAAAAATTAATTTTTTCATTAAGGGTATTTAGGAGAATCTTGAAGGAATTGCCTACTTGCCTCTAGAGTATATCAACTATGAACAGCAGTATCCAGAACGGAGGCACTGTAGTACTAAAGCGTACTAAAATGCTTAAAAACGAAGTTTGAGCAATATTTAACTTTTCGTTTTTTGCTTATTACTCCGCCTCCGATGCATCGATTTTCAAAATTATAAGAACACTGCCTACTACGACCACACAGCATACCGCTGCCCAAATTTCATCACAATCCATGCAGCGGCTGCTGAGATTATGTGGCTGGAAAAACGGAAAAACAGACAGACCGACAGACAGACAGACAGACAGACAGACAGACAGACAGACAGACAGACAGACATACAGACCGACGGAATTGAGTGACGTGTATTTTCGTTATCTAGACATCATAAAACGCTCAAAAAGCGTATTATCTCAAAATCTAAAATTTTCGCGCTCACAATACTCCCGTCACCTATCGGTGTGGGAAGTAAAACGCATTGCAGAGTTTTCCGGAAGAGAGGATTGTTTGTGCAAATGGCGCGTGATGAGAAATGTTTGGGAGCCACTGGTCTACTGTATGGGTCAGTCGACCCGTTCCATGTACTCTATCATTTCTTTTCTGTGTCAGCGACCGGCAGACTGATCGGGCTAGATTATAGCAAGTTCCGTTTGACAAGTACATATGGGGGGGATTCGAGGCAGAAATTAGTTGAGCTGTGTACTGCTGTTGTTGTTGCTGCTGAAACATCTTTTTCAAATTGATTAATGGATCTCCAGGCGATTGTTTCCCTTTGCTTCGTTTTCTGCAAAGATCCATTAGCTTAGCGCACATATACATCGAGTATCGATTATACCATGGAATGCTAGATAGCAGCGTCGATATATTACATACAACTAGTGGTGTGCGTGCGATTGTATTACCTTCATTTTTTTTTCAAAGCAGCTGCCAAAATTTTGATCGACAATTCAGGTAGCTGTGAGAATGAGATTCGACGGCGCATTTAAGAGGCACGGGTGGCCATGACAAAGCTTAATAAAATATGGCGTGACCATAACATCACTAAAGCTACCAAAATGGCACTGGTTCAGTCTCTTGTGTTCTCCATATTTTTGTATGCCTCGGATACTTGGACTGTTAAAAAGGCAGATCGAGCTCGCATAGATGCTTTTGAAATGTGGACGTGGAGGAGAATGCTGAGAATTCCTTATACCGCCATCGAACTAATGTTTCCATAATGGATGAACTCGGTAATCCAAAGAGACTATCCTCCATCGTGTCGATGAGAATACTTACATTCTTCGGACATATTCACAGAAGCGATAATATGGAGAAACTTGTAGTTCAGGGTCACGCCCCGAGTGGGCGGCGCCGTGGCCGTTCCCCAACACGCTGGGTGGATTAGACAAAACAATTGCTAGATATGAGTATCAAGAGCGCCACTGAACTGATACTAAATCGCGAATGATGGCGAGCTACAGTTCTCAAAACTATTGATAATATTCATGTCGGCAATACTCTAGCTCCAACTTAATGCATTTTACGAGTTCACAACATGTCTGTTAAGACATTGTGACTACGACGATGAGTCACAAGTCTATGCGAGTAACTACCAATGGCCTTAAAGTCAATATAATCCAGGTCATGGCTCAAATTCAGCCGAATTTATACAGCAGAGTCATTCAAAATTGGACCACTGGCATCCGTGCCCTAGTAGTATGTGACGGCGGACATATGAACGACGAAATATTCCATACGTATGGACATCTCATATAAAAACAAAAATTATTTGACTTCTCACACATAGCTTGTTTTATTCCGTTTTAACGTCGACCTGTTCTTAATAGAAAACCCTTTATAAACAGAGGGACTATTGTATATGTAAAATAATGAGGCGGCAGCACAAAACGCTATGCAGTGTTTACACTATAATAAAAAAGAAACGCTATCTCTTTGTCAAGTAAATGGGAGCTGAATATTCATGGTGAATACGATACTTAATTGTCAGGCAGTTATATTTCCACTGACTGTTAGTAAACAGACGGCTATCTGAAAAATGAGGAACATGGGTCTAACATATCCACGCCATAGACGTGGCTCGCGAAAAAATATAATAAAATAACATATTTTCAGCGAATGGTGCCAGTTTTAATCTCCGACAGCAGACAAGCTTAGTTTCATGGCACCACACCCGCCATGTGTGTAGGTGGGGTTTTACGGCCGCTAAAAATTAACCCCGCCGTATATTTGCGGAGGAAATATGACTGGAACGTGCAACAAAAGGGTAAGCGACGAATATAAAAGGTCAGGATGTTGAGAAACACTTGTAGACAGTGCCGTATTTCACGAAATATTTTTGAATACATTCAAACGATTCGAAAACATTTCGCAAAATGACGGATAGCTAGGACAATAACAAACTTTTAGGATGAAAGGTTTGAGTTTTGAGTGAACGCATAATTAATTCAAGGGCAACTGAAAATGCTAATGATTATAAGTACTCTAAAATATTGACGTGCAGTAAAAATGGAAGTGGGCCTGGACAGCTATAAAAGGCCTCTCATACCTTTCTAAAGTAATTGTTTTGGTAGTACAGTTAAAAAAATGAAGGTGGTGAAGTGAGCAAGGTCACCGTCAAAACCGATACCAAATTTAGGACTAGCCAAAGTGATTAAGACGTCTAGTGGTGGAATTTAGAACCTAATGTTGTATGTGTGCACGTGGTAACCAGATTCTTTTAGCATGCATGTGTACCAACTCAGACAAAATGAAATCAGAACACAGAAATGTTATGATATGGTTTTTTTTATTACTTGTTTCTTAGCATTTGTTTGGTATTTATAAATCATGAGTGCTGAGTGTTTATGGTATGGTTTTGTTACTTGATTCTTGCATTTATCAAATCATGAGTGCTTTGTAATTCATATATTTTACTGGTAAAGTATTTGTATAGACATGTTGAAATATATGATAATAGTGGTAAACTGGCTTTTATTATTGACATTTGTATAATAAAGTAATGGTTATAAACATTCACAGTCTAAACGACAAATAATGATAATAATAATAATACATGGTGGGCTAGATCTCTGTTCAACGTCAGGGAGAAAAAATTGGATAGGATGTGTAAAAATGTATAATATCAGCATATATAAATAAATAAATATAACCAACCCATAAAGGAGTAAATAAAGGATGTAACTGGAATAGGGTATCTAAAATATAAGCACAGTATGGCAAGCATAGCAGCATAGCAAGCATAACAGCATAGCAAGCATGGTATCTAAGCACATAAATAGATCAATAAATAAATATAAACAATCAACAACATATAAAAGGACTGGTTAGAGGAAACGTATGGCTCGTGAACGCGCGAGCCTAACCCACTCCCACCTACGGTAAGTGATAGGCCGTCCCGGGGACAGTCACCTTGGTTTCCACAACCATAAAATAAATATCGTATATACATAAAGAGGATCAGTAAAGGTTGAAATAGATACACATAGATAAGACAGAGTTGTCTCTGTTCACCATCAGCCTGCAATCCTTCAGGACCTAATACCTAGAGTAGACGTAAATCAGAGACCCAACACCATATAAAGTCGTCTTAAGAACCCGGAGGTATAGTATGCGTTGTCAAACACTTCAAATATCGTAGCCAGTCCACATTAGTTAATAATACAAACGCAAAAAAAACATACCTGCAAATATTCGTGAAAAAGACTCCAAAATGCATTGTGTAAATTTTGGTGACTGAACTCTTCCTCCGCTCGTAATCAATAAACAGACTATGGCAACCCGTCTCCAAGGACTCCTTATTTTATTCAAGTGACAAAACCCAAAAGCATCACAGAACTGTAGCTTTGAGTCACATATTGAAAATGACTATGGAACTATTTGCTCTATGAAAAGTCACTCATGATCTGACAAATATCAAAATATCTGAACAATATGTGATGTAGTAATAATCTAATAAATTACTTATCTGAGCTTGGTCAAATGAATACACTCATACAATTTTTACAATCATCCGTCGATGCCGTCAATGTCAAACGTCGGTCACGTGACCGCTAAAGGTGCGTTCTAACGTCAGGCAGCCAGGAGCGCGTTCCGGATCACCACAGTGATAGTGTTGAAAACCCCGTGTAGGTTGACGTGTAGGTAGTTCAGGGGCTGATGATTTTCAGTAATTTTTTGATGTGTAGAACTGGGAAAACTGTAACTATGCAAATCTCCGTTTCATCAAGTCTGGTGCAACTACGTCGTCAAAAAAGAAACTACTGCGTAATTATTTATCCAGTTGACATTTTTCAGCCTACTCTTCTCTACTCCAAAACTCACAAAATCCTATTAAAACTGCAGCGCAGCAGAACTTTGAGGCGGGAACTTTTCGGAGGGATAACAGCCTTCTAACATGCATAATTGGTCACAAAAACTTACGTATATTTGAACATAGTAACCCAAAAGTTTCTATCTAGCTTCTCCCTCAAATAAGAATAACATAACAGAATTAATAGCAAATTAAATGGTGCTAAATGGCCTTTACGGAAACTATGATCAGGCTAAACCGACCACAAGGATTACCGAACTTGAAGCTCGGAAAGGACTCGACTGTTGGACGCAAAGTGATCGCGATTGGGTTATTCAGTTCTGTAGCTGTTCTTTAACCATCTGTTCTGTGTTTTGCATCCCACTTTTTAATTGCTCGATGTTAGTTTAATTCAGGGAATTATAGATCCCACTATTCGAAACTGATTTTTAATTAGTGTTAGGTAAAAAATGAGTTTCATGAGTTGTATATATTGGGCGTGCTGTGATGTATCAGTGATCAATGAATCCATCGTTTGGAAACAAAACACGATGTAACTAGATGGTTCGCTGAATCCTTGAGCCTAAGGTGGGTATCCCGTCCTGTGGTTAATAATCCTGTTAAAATACATTTCGTTGATTTGAAGCTGTAAAAATGCACTGGTGTTATCGTAGAGACATAATGTAAGTTTAATGTAGATAATGGAAAAAGTATAATCTGTTCGGAATTATATTTATAACGATTTTTCCAAGAAATGGACTTACGATCACATTTTTGAGGGTTTCTGGCTCCGACATTACTTCCTATAGCTGATCGAATTTTGGGCTTCAGGTATAGGACGTCCCAACTACAACTTTCAAATGCTCGGTTTATCTACATATATCTGTTGTTTAGCTATAGTCCCAAATTAGTGCGTCCTAGTTTTGCAAGTAATGGTAAATGCTTAGCATACAGCGTATACTGCTGAGCTGAATACAATACCAATTATCTTAGCTTCAATAGATTATCTTAACTAAGGAGAGCTAACTAACACAGTCTACATTAGATTAGATTAAGGCCCATTTTTACAGTCATTGGTAGCCTCTCGTATTCATTTATCCCGTAGCTGGAGGTTAGCCATAACCGGTAGTTATTGCGGAGCCTTGTTTAACAACGAAAACGTATGGTTATAAGATTATTTATCTTCAACTTGGCACCAAATTCTTAACGGAACTCTGTCGTAATTGTGTTTTGTGGGTTATAATCAAATATGTTCCGTTGAGGCGATCCTTTCTGCAAGATAGTGGGTGGCATAGTGGTCGGCAGCGTGTCGTTTGGTATCGCTGTATTCGAGGGGGGTGATATGATGAAAAGTGTCATCCAGCTTTGACATTTTGTTTTTAATATTGATAAAATACTATTGGATGATACTTATTAACATAGCCAGCAATACACAATAGACAGCTTTTGCTAAACAACATCCAATAGAAAAGCTTTGTCAAAGTTTAATATGCATGTTGATAAAATCGGGCCTACCTATAACTGTTTTAACAGCTTAAACATCTTAAAATGTGAGGCAAAGGAGCATGTAGACGATCTATTTTCCAAACTGTATCGAGTTTTTCATTATCTTGCGATACTGCATAGAGCTAGTTTTATGTTATAGTTAAATAGGTAATATGGATTGTGCTGTAATAAACAAATATCAATCAAATTTCAAGTAAACTGAAGCAAGACTCATTTGTATTTACTTAAACACTACTGTGTTACATAAGTGACGTATGTTGACATTTTTAAGCGTTTCGATTAAATTTTCGGGTCTATTGTGCAACGGCGCCCCATGCGATTTCAGAAAATTTGTTTATCATTATGAAGAGGATGGTCCGTTATATGACTTTAAAAAATAAAATTTGCGAAAGAACTACGTTTTTTGGAAAAAAATTGATAAAACTGTATTTTCAGCATATTTCGGTAACGCATGCGCACAGAACAATACAATTTTAGAAGTGAGGTACTGCTTGACAGATGACAATAGATGCGGTGTTGCCAACATTTGCTCGATATTTAACATCGCTTCGACCATACATGTACTAAGATTGAAACGTTACAAAAAAGATTAGCATGGCCCCTGCGCAAGGGTAACACAAAAAATCGTGAATCGTTCTACATTTTTAACTATCAAAATTTCAAGATATTTTATTTCAAATGTTCCTTTGTTTCTAGCTGGTGTTTGTGATTAAGTATTATGTATTATCGTTTGTTTTATTTAGTTTGCACATTAGCTTTTTATGTAAAATCGGTGGATTTGATATTGTTTGTGATTAAGCTTTATTGTTATATTGGCCGACATCAGCTCCAATAAATCATTGACGGGTGCGACTGACGTTGAACCGTTGCCACTAAAGACCGAACAGATGACAATCTTACCTGAGGTGAGGTTGGTTAGATTATTCAAAATATTTGATATCAGTAACAGACCCCCCCGTAACCACCTGGTACAAACCTAATTAAACTCAAAATAGCCTAAATTTAGATATCTTTTATATTTCACCCAACCTAGTAAGTACATTACGTCATCTTCAACCTCCATTTCAGTTTCTGCTAAAATAGGATCAGGTCAAACTTAATCCCTTTTGAACATCCGTGTATGAAAGTCCCAAAATGATTTATTTTCATCTTTTCCAAAACACGTTGACCGAATTTTCTATGTTTTTCAGTCACTTACCTAAAAAAATTGCAATTGCACAATTTCGTAAAGTACATTAACTGATAACTGTTACTCGCTGGCAACACTGCATCTTTGTGACACTATTGAAGTCAGTCATGTGGGTTTTCGATTCTAAAAATTGATTGTCTTGTACTGTTCGGGTACGTTTTGAAAGTTTGGTGAAAATATCGAGTTTTAACTATTATTTTTTTCAAAAAATGCTTCTCTCACCAATTTTCTTCCTTAAAAGTACGTTCTATAGACCATGCCCTTTGATTCAAATATTATGAAATTCTACCAAATAACGTGGGGCATTGTTGCGTTGTAGCATCAAATTTTCATCAATCCTCTGATAATGTAGAGCCTGTATCCAGCTACGTACTTTCTGAAATTGGAACATCGCCATTCGATAATAAGCTGTGGGTGCCCTCTTACAATCCGCCCCTGGTCAAGGTTAGTCCCTATGAACATATAATGGTAGAGCTCCTTTCATTGAGAAATCTAGGTCATCCTTTATTTGGCATCACCAAACAAGCCAAATAAGCAGATGTAGAATTTTTCAGTTGTGCTAATATACGAGGCGTCATTCGGCAGTCTCTACACTGTACACCGCTTTCCACTGCATTCATGGAAAAATCTCTCTTGAACCAGATTATTGTGCTACAGGAAGAGTATTATGGTGAAAAAACGACGGTAAGGGACTGAAAATAAAACACAGTAGCCAGCAGCATTTTGCTGTCGTAGCATGAGAGCTAGCGGACGTGGAGGTTGACCTTTACCCACGTAGAGGTAAATATTTTTTGTCGCAGACTGCAGAATATTGCTGTCAATGTTACTGGATAATTTACAACATTAATTATGAAATATTCTGCGAACCGCAGCTGTTCGCCCTGCATTGTGCACTGTGCTCATTTTTTTATGTGATTTATACCTCTTTTAAAAAGCGCAATATTATTAAAGCTTTGCGCAGATACAAAGATGTGGTAATTAGTACTGATTCTGAAACTTGAAACAATGACCGGATTTTAAATTGGCACCTTCAAACTAGACATCATACGAGTTTTTGTCCTGATAGAAGGTCAAATAACGGTTTTAGGTTTTTAAAGTAAACTTGAAGATCTGAGCACTGAAAATTTTTCATCTTTTTACCTGATGCTGAAACACAAAACAATGACCGGATTTGAAATTGGCACCCTCAGACTAGAAATCGTACGAGTTTTCGTCCTGATAGAAGGTCAAATAACGATTTTAGATTTTTAGGGTAAACTTGAAGATCTGAGGGTACTGAAAATTTTCGATTTTCTTTGCCTGATTCTGAAGCTCAAAACAACGGCCGGATTTGAAATTGGCACCCTCAAACTAGACATCGTACGAGTTTTCGTCCTGATAGAAGGTCAAATAACGATTTTAGATTTTTAAGGTACACTGGTAAACTTGAAGATCTGAGGGTACTGAAAATTTTTGATCTTTTTTATCTGATGCTGAAACTCAAAACAATGGCCGGATTTGAAATTGGCACCCTCAAACTAGACATCGTACGAGTTTTCGTCCTCATAGAAGGTCAAATAACGATTTTAGGTTTTTAGGGTAAACTTGAAGATCTGAGAGTACTGAAAATTTTCAATTTTCTTTGCCTGATTCTGAAGCTCAAAACAATGGCCGGATTTGAAATTGGCACCCTCAAACTAGACATCATACGAGTTTTCGTCCTGATAGAAGGTCAAATAACGATTTTAGATTTTTAATGTAAACTTGAAGATCTGAGGGTACTAAAAATTTTTGATCTTTTTTATCTGATGCTGAAACTCAAAACAATGGCCGGATTTGAAATTAGCACCCTCAAACCAGACATCATACGAGTTTTCGTCCTCATAGAAGGTCAAATAACGATTTTAGGTTTTTAGGGTAAACTTGAAGATCTGAGGGTACTGAAAATTTTCAATTTTCTTTGCCTGATTCTGAAGCTCAAAACAATAGCCGGATTTGAAATTGGCACCCTCAATCTAGCTATTATACGAGTTTTCGTCCTGATAGAAGGTCAAATAACGATTTTAGATTTTTAAGGTAAACTTGAAGATCTGAGAGTACTGAAAATTTTTGATCTCTTTTACCTGATGCTGAAGCTCAAAACAATGGCCGGATTTGAAATTGGCACCTTCAAACTACAAACCGTTCGAGTTTTCGTCCTCATAGAAGGTCAAGTAACGATTTTAGATTTTTAGGGTAAATATTAAGATCTAAGAGTACTGAAAATGTTCGATTTTCTTTGCCTGATTCTGAAGATCAAAGCAATGGCCGGATTTGATATTGGCACCTTTAAACTACAAACCGTACGAGTTTTCGTCCTCATAGAAGGTTAAGTAACGATTTTAGATTTTTAGGGTAAATATGAAGATCTAAGAGTACTGAAAATGTTCGATTTTCTTTGCCTGATTCTGAAGATCAAAGCAATGGCCGGATTTGATATTGGCACCTTCAAACTACAAACCGTACGAGTTTTCGTCCTCATAGAAGGTTAAGTAACGATTTTAGATTTTTAAGGTAAACTTGAAGATCTGAGGGTACTGAAAATTTTTGATCTTTTTTATCTGATGCTGAAACTCAAAACAATGGCCGGATTTGAAATTGGCATCTTCAAATTAGACACCATACGAGTTTTCGTCCTCATAGAAGGTCAAACAACGATTTTACATTTTTAGGGTAAACTTGGAGATCTGAGAGTACTGGCAATTTTCGATTTTCTTTACCTTATTCTTAAGCTCAAAGCAATGGCCGGATTTGAAATTGGCACCTTAGAGCTAGACACCATACGAGTTTTGGTCCTCATAGAAGGTCAAATAACGATTTTACATTTTTAGGGTAAACTTGAAGATCTGAGAGTACTGACAATTTTCGATTTTCTTTACCTGATTCTGAAGCTCAAAGCAATGGCCGGATTTGAAATTGGCACCCGCAAGCTAGACATCATACGAGTTTTTGTCCTGATAGGAGGTCAAATAACGATTTTAGATTTTTAAGGTAAACTTGATGATCTGAGAATGCTGAAATTTTTTTATCTTATTTACCTGATGCTAAAACTCAAAACAATGGCCGGATTTGAAATTGGCACCCTCAAACTAGACATCATACGAGTTTTCGTCCTCATAGAAGGTCAAATAACGATTTTAGATTTTTAGGGCAAACGTGAAGATTTGAGAGTACTGACAATTTTCGATTTCCTTTACATGATTCCGAAGCTCAAAGCAATGGCCGGATTTGAAATAAGCACCTTCAAGCTAGACACCGTACGAGTTTTCGTCCTCACAGAAGGTCAAATAACGATTTTACATTTTTAGGGTAAACTTGAAGATCTGAGAATAGTGACAATTTTCGATTTTCTTTACCTGATTCTGAAGCTCAAAACAATGCCCGGATTTAAAATTAACACCCTTAAACTAGTCATCATACGAGTTTTCGTCTTGATAGGACGTCAAATAACGATTTTAGATTTTTAAGGTGAACTTGAAGATCTGAGAGTACTAAAAATTTTTGATTTTTTTTACCTGATGCTGAAACTCAAAACAATGGCCGGATTTGAAATTGGTACCTTCAGACTAGACATGATACGAGTTTTCGTCCCGATAGAAGGTCAAATAACGATTTTAGATTTTTTGGGTAAACTTGAAGATCTGAGAGTACTGACAATTTTCGATTTTCTTTACCTGATTCTGAAGCTCAAAACAATGGCCGGATTTTAAATTGGCACCTTCAAACTAGACATCATACGAGTTTTTGTCCTGATAGAAGGTCAAATAACGGTTTTAGGTTTTTAAAGTAAACTTGAAGATCTGAGCACTGAAAATTTTTCATCTTTTTACCTGATGCTGAAACACAAAACAATGACCGGATTTGAAATTGGCACCCTCAGACTAGAAATCGTACGAGTTTTCGTCCTGATAGAAGGTCAAATAACGATTTTAGATTTTTTGGGTAAACTTGAAGATCTGAGAGTACTGACAATTTTCGATTTTCTTTACCTGATTCTGAAGCTCAAAACAATGGCCGGATTTGAAATTGGCACCCTCAAACTAGATATTATACGAGTTTTCGTCCTCACAGAAGGTCAAATAACGATTTTACATTTTTAGGGTAAACTTGAAGATCTGAGAATAGTGACAATTTTCGATTTTCTTTACCTGATTCTGAAGCTCAAAACAATGCCCGGATTTAAAATTAACACCCTTAAACTAGTCATCATACGAGTTTTCGTCTTGATAGGACGTCAAATAACGATTTTAGATTTTTAAGGTGAACTTGAAGATCTGAGAGTACTAAAAATTTTTGATTTTTTTTACCTGATGCTGAAACTCAAAACAATGGCCGGATTTGAAATTGGTACCTTCAGACTAGACATGATACGAGTTTTCGTCCTGATAGAAGGTCAAATAACGATTTTAGATTTTTAATGTAAACTTGAAGATCTGAGGGTACTAAAAATTTTTGATCTTTTTTATCTGATGCTGAAACTCAAAACAATGGCCGGATTTGAAATTAGCACCCTCAAACCAGACATCATACGAGTTTTCGTCCTCATAGAAGGTCAAATAACGATTTTAGGTTTTTAGGGTAAACTTGAAGATCTGAGGGTACTGAAAATTTTCAATTTTCTTTGCCTGATTCTGAAGCTCAAAACAATAGCCGGATTTGAAATTGGCACCCTCAATCTAGCTATTATACGAGTTTTCGTCCTGATAGAAGGTCAAATAACGATTTTAGATTTTTAAGGTAAACTTGAAGATCTGAGAGTACTGAAAATTTTTGATCTCTTTTACCTGATGCTGAAGCTCAAAACAATGGCCGGATTTGAAATTGGCACCTTCAAACTACAAACCGTTCGAGTTTTCGTCCTCATAGAAGGTCAAGTAACGATTTTAGATTTTTAGGGTAAATATTAAGATCTAAGAGTACTGAAAATGTTCGATTTTCTTTGCCTGATTCTGAAGATCAAAGCAATGGCCGGATTTGATATTGGCACCTTTAAACTACAAACCGTACGAGTTTTCGTCCTCATAGAAGGTTAAGTAACGATTTTAGATTTTTAGGGTAAATATGAAGATCTAAGAGTACTGAAAATGTTCGATTTTCTTTGCCTGATTCTGAAGATCAAAGCAATGGCCGGATTTGATATTGGCACCTTCAAACTACAAACCGTACGAGTTTTCGTCCTCATAGAAGGTTAAGTAACGATTTTAGATTTTTAAGGTAAACTTGAAGATCTGAGGGTACTGAAAATTTTTGATCTTTTTTATCTGATGCTGAAACTCAAAACAATGGCCGGATTTGAAATTGGCATCTTCAAATTAGACACCATACGAGTTTTCGTCCTCATAGAAGGTCAAACAACGATTTTACATTTTTAGGGTAAACTTGGAGATCTGAGAGTACTGGCAATTTTCGATTTTCTTTACCTTATTCTTAAGCTCAAAGCAATGGCCGGATTTGAAATTGGCACCTTAGAGCTAGACACCATACGAGTTTTGGTCCTCATAGAAGGTCAAATAACGATTTTACATTTTTAGGGTAAACTTGAAGATCTGAGAGTACTGACAATTTTCGATTTTCTTTACCTGATTCTGAAGCTCAAAGCAATGGCCGGATTTGAAATTGGCACCCGCAAGCTAGACATCATACGAGTTTTTGTCCTGATAGGAGGTCAAATAACGATTTTAGATTTTTAAGGTAAACTTGATGATCTGAGAATGCTGAAATTTTTTTATCTTATTTACCTGATGCTAAAACTCAAAACAATGGCCGGATTTGAAATTGGCACCCTCAAACTAGACATCATACGAGTTTTCGTCCTCATAGAAGGTCAAATAACGATTTTAGATTTTTAGGGCAAACGTGAAGATTTGAGAGTACTGACAATTTTCGATTTCCTTTACATGATTCCGAAGCTCAAAGCAATGGCCGGATTTGAAATAAGCACCTTCAAGCTAGACACCGTACGAGTTTTCGTCCTCACAGAAGGTCAAATAACGATTTTACATTTTTAGGGTAAACTTGAAGATCTGAGAATAGTGACAATTTTCGATTTTCTTTACCTGATTCTGAAGCTCAAAACAATGCCCGGATTTAAAATTAACACCCTTAAACTAGTCATCATACGAGTTTTCGTCTTGATAGGACGTCAAATAACGATTTTAGATTTTTAAGGTGAACTTGAAGATCTGAGAGTACTAAAAATTTTTGATTTTTTTTACCTGATGCTGAAACTCAAAACAATGGCCGGATTTGAAATTGGTACCTTCAGACTAGACATGATACGAGTTTTCGTCCCGATAGAAGGTCAAATAACGATTTTAGATTTTTTGGGTAAACTTGAAGATCTGAGAGTACTGACAATTTTCGATTTTCTTTACCTGATTCTGAAGCTCAAAACAATGGCCGGATTTGAAATTGGCACCCTCAAACTAGATATTATACGAGTTTTCGTCCTGATAGAAGGTCAAATAACGATTTTAGATTTTTAGGGTAAACTTGAAGATCTGAGAGTACTGAAAATTTTCGATTTTCTTTACCTAATTCTGAAGCTCAAAGCAATGGCCGGCTTTGAAATTGGCACCCTCAAGCTAGACATCATACGAGATTTCGTCCTGATAGAACGTCAAATCACGATTTTAAATTTTCAAGGTAAACTTGGAGATCTGAGAGTACTGAAAGTTTTTGATCTTTTTTACCTGATGTTGAAACTCAAAACAATGGCCGGATTTGAAATTGGCACCCTCAAACTAGACATCATACGAGTTTTCGTCCTGATAGAAGGTCAGATAACGAGTTTAGAATTTTAAGGTAAACTTGAAGATCTGAGAGTACTGAAAATTTTTGATCTTTTTTGCCTGATGCTTAAACTCAAAACAATGGCCGGAATTGAAATTTGCACCCTCAGACTAGACACCATACGAGTTTTCGTGCTGATAGTAGGTCAAATAACGATTTTAGATTTTTAGGGTAAACTTGAAGATCTGAGAGTACTGACAATTTTCAATTTTCTTCACCTGATTCTGAAGCTCAAGACAATGGCCGGATTTGAAATTGGCATCCTCAAACTAGACAATATACGAGTTTTCGTCGTGATAGAAGGTCAAATAACGATTTTACATTTTTAGGGTAAACTTGAACATCTGAGAGTACTGACAATTTTCGATTTTCTTTACCTGATCCTGAAGCTCAAAACAATGGTCGGATTTGAAATTGGCGCCCTCAAGTTAGACATCATACGAGTTTTCGTCCTGATAGAAGGTCAAATAACGATTTTACATTTTTAGGGTAAACTTGAAGATCTGAGAGTACTGACAATTTTCGATTTTCTTTACCTGATCCTGAAGCTCAAAGCAATGGTCGGATTTGAAATTGGCGCCCTCAAACTAGACATCATACGAGTTTTCGTCCTGATAGAAGGTCAAATAACGATTTTACATTTTTAGGGTAAACTTGAAGATCTGAGAGTACTGACAATTTTCGATTTTCTTTACCTGATCCTGAAGCTCAAAGCAATGGTCGGATTTGAAATTGGCGCCCTCAAACTAGACATCATACGAGTTTTCGTTCTGATAGAAGGTCAGATAACGATTTTACATTTTTAGGGTAAACTTGAACATCTGAGAGTACTGACAATTTTCGATTTTCTTTACCTGATTCTGAAGCTCAAAACAATGGTCGGATTTGAAATTGGCGCCCTCAAGCTAGACATCATACGAGTTTTCGTCCTGATAGAAGGTCAAACAACGATTTTACATTTTTAGGGTAAACTTGAAGATCTGAGAGTACTGACAATTTTCGATTTTCTTTACCTGATCCTGAAGCTCAAAGCAATGGTCGGATTTGAAATTGGCGCCCTCAAACTAGACATCATACGAGTTTTCGTCCTGATAGAAGGTCAAATAGCGATTTTACATTTTTAGGGTAAACTTGAAGATCTGAGAGTACTGACAATTTTCGATTTTCTTTACCTGATTCTGAAGCTCAAAACAATGGTCGGATTTGAAATTGGCGCCCTCAAGCTAGACATCATACGAGTTTTCGTCCTGATAGAAGGTCAAATAACGATTTTACATTTTTAGGGTAAACTTGAAGATCTGAGAGTACTGACAATTTTCGATTTTCTTTACCTGATCCTGAAGCTCAAAGCAATGGTCGGATTTGAAATTGGCGCCCTCAAACTAGACATCATACGAGTTTTCGTCCTGATAGAAGGTCAAATAACGATTTCACATTTTGAGGGTAAACTTGAAGATCTGAGAGTACTGACAATTTTCGATTTTCTTTACCTGATTCTGAAGCTCAAAACAATGGTCGGATTTGAAATTGGCGCCCTCAAACTAGACATCATACGAGTTTTCGTCCTGATAGAAGGTCAAATAACGATTTTACATTTTTAGGGTAAACTTGAAGATCTGAGAGTACTGACAATTCTCGATTTTCTTTACCTGATTCTGAAGCTCAAAACAATGGCTGGATTTGAAATTGGCACGCTCAAGCTAGACATTATACGAGTTTTCGTCCTGGTAGAAGGTCAAATAAGGATTTTAGATTTTTAGGGTAAACCTGAAGATCTGATAGTACAGTAGTAATAGGAACATAGGAAGAATTAGTTATGCTAGTATTAATGTTCAAGGCATATATGATGAAAATTGAGTATATATATGAATACTATAGGAGAGCTAGTACAAGGCTAGTACTCACGGACCTTGTTAGAACTCGACAAATACCTGCAAGCCTAGTAAGCAGTAAGCAGTGGACTATGTTGAGAGCTATTCATAGAAATAGCCTTAAATGACTACCGCTTTTAAATTACCTGTCCAATATGAAAACTTTCCAATCGCAGCACGTTTACAGCGTTGTATGAGGCGCGGCGTAACACTAGGAAAACATTGTACACTTTTTAGGTCCCCTGCAAATGATTTATGTCGTGTTTTCTCCGCTTACTGCAAAAATACAAGCGTTGAAGGCTCTACGCGGAGTAATAATAATGCAGAAACATTGCCATTTGCCCCACATATGCCAGCTCGCATGCCCCTTTTATGGGAGTTGTTAGATACAGGTCCGCATTTTTATGCGAGAGTTTTCATATCTATTCTACCGTGGCTTGTTTCAAGTAGTGCAAGAGGATAATCCTTTTCAGAACAAATACTCTAGTAGGAGATGATTAGGAATATAAGAAGTTTTATGATAATGACAGACGTCAACCCGTACGTCAAAATTCCAAGTATAAGCTTTTTCAAATTATCAAAGACTGGCAGTGGCAGCTTCACCTTCAAAGGCTCTCGATACCATTACCGCTTGGGGGCTTAAGACTAAGGTTATTGATTGGTCTCAAAAACGCTAAATATCATAAAAATATTTTGACAGCTGTCAAATAGCTATTCATTTTCGGTCACAGCTAATTCATATAGCATCAAGCGGGCATGCGGTATCCCCTATATGTTCTTATGTGAGAACCTAAGCTTGGCAACCGCTGTTTCTGTCTCTGTCCGTTTATCTGGTCTTATTGTTAAATTAGACACAAATATCGCCAAGAATATAACCATGGCCGACTCTACACTAGGCCGGAGCCTTAGATGTGGCAACGTGGCTTAGCTGTCAAATAGTGGGCCTATAGTTTCAGAATAATTATTACATTTTATATGTATTAGAGTTCATCTCGGTTAATGAATTAAGAAAAATACTTTTTAGAACTACTACTACTAATACCACTTACATCTGATGTCTGGTTCATCGTAGTCAAACACTACAAAATAAAAATAAACGCAACCTGTTTCCTGCTGCCACTTCCACTTCCACTTAAATGAACACAAGAATTCACTATTAGGTCACCGTGAAGCCATTCTTGCTGGTCTTGATTCCCTTTCACTATCAAATCTTCTCGTAGGTATGAGTTCTATTAACTGTAATTTTCTGTGATATCTGGGAGGTCGAGAAAACATTGTAGGTACCACATTGTGCTTTAAAATAGGTCTTATCCTTTGAAATGTTTGTAAAGTATTGTCTTTAATATTATAAATATAACCAGCCCATACGAGGAATACCATTCACCCACTTCTGGTTATGTCCTTTACTGGAAGCACAATTGACAGTGCAACCTGGTACTACACACTTTGCAGGCATCTTTTTATCTTTATAGTTTCGTTTGTGCAGGTAAATAATCAGAAACACATTAAAATTCACCTTCCACTCTTCTTGTTTACTCTGGAATGTTATGGTTGGTATGTCCTTTATTGAAAGCACAATTGCAAGTGCAATCTGATACTACACACTTTGCAGGCATCTTTTTATCTTTATAGTTATATAGTATACTAATGACTTAACAACAAATAAAAGCTCGGTCCCCGATTCAGTGTTGCCATATTTTAATGCTCCGGGTCTAGTGAGTAGAGTCGGTCATGACAGAACCTAATAAACTGACAAGCAATTGCAAGGTTCCTGCTTGACAAATCATATGTCATTTGTATTTAACCCTTTAACCCTTAAATTCCCATGCTATGAAAATCAACGTAGATACCCATGTGGGGTCCTTTAGAGACCCCAGCAAAATATGTGACGTTACTTTCGTGCTATTAAGTTTACAATAATTAGGCCTAGATAATAACAAAACTACACATTAAACAAGTTTAATAAATAGTTTAGAAAAGAAAAAAAAACATTAAATTCACATTTATACATTATCCTCGGTCTCCGAAATACTTTTTGTAGCTAAACAGTTTTCTGCAGAAGTATCACTATCATAGTCAGTTTCAGTGTGGCGATTCTGTAACTCTAAGCGAAGCGATAGCGACATTCTTCCAACGCTTTCGCTCGTTTCGGTTTTCCATAAATGTCTTCGTTCAAACTCGGACATAACGAACGCAGACAAACGTTATAATACGATTTTGGATCTCGTTTGTCAAGTTTTGACGTTATTATTGCTGTGTGTCAAACTGACAATTCGCTCAAATTTATTTGTATACTTAATTACCAGCAATGATTCAAAAAGAAAAAACTAATCCTCGCAATGGTCGGCATTGCTGGATTTTGCAGAGTCTCATCCAGGGGTATTTAAGTCAACTACTAAATGCTCGTGAGTCATCGAGCTTCATACCGAAAGCGTAACGAAGCGTTAAACGTTGGTTATGGATGCCGCCAAAAATCGTTTTCGTAAATGATAAGCTTCGCTTTCGCCTGCTTTCGTTACTATAGCGAAAGTTACAGAATCGCCACACAGCATCTAAATCCCACTTTCCCATCTCAACCAAGTCGTGTTGTTTAAAGAGGTCGCGTTCTATTCCAATCTCTCATTTTGGCGACTTTAAATAATTGAAAACCAAAAAATATACCACGTGTTTAAAATGAAAATTGGGTTCGTAAATGACCGTTTGGTATACCAAGCGGCAGCGCTGCCAATGTCTTTAAATAAAGTATCGAGTATCTAATTTTTTTAACATGGGGTCCTTAAACGACCCCTCTGGGCATTTAAGGGTTTTAGACCACAGTTAAGCTCGGGATAAGCTTCGGCTTTCGGTAGGATCGTGTTAAGCTAGGAGTGTGGGACTAACCCAGCATTGCACGACGTTCTGCAACTTCTGTCGTTTAACATAAGCTTAAGCTGGCATTGGAAACAGAGAATCTAACTTATTTGGTTTTTACACACATACTACGCTGAAGATGTTTTCATACCCAGTACTTTACTACTTCTCATTTTTCTATCCCGTTAGATCTAAGGTTTTGCTGGTATATGTGAAAATCGTACATACGAACTTCAAAAGCAGTTTCCTCATACATACATACATATAGATAAAGTCTATACATAAATTGTGGGCCTGCGCACTTTTCTTGCTGGGAAATTTCCTGCCAGCGTTTCCTCTCGGCATTACCGGAAAGTTCGTATATAATCCGTTACAAAAGGCCGAAGCGCGAACACGATGCATCTTCAAGACCGCGCTTGCCAGCGCCATCATTCAAGGAAGTGGTAATACCCCTCATGTACTTGCTAACTTAATAGACTACAATTTATGTACTTACATAGCAAGCTTCCGCTCTCTCTGTATTCCGAAACAGGCTAAATCTGACTTGCGAGCATATATAGAATGTTTGGAAGCTGTGTGGTTATATAGTAGATCCGTTCCAATCCATCTGTACCCACTGGACCTCATATGGTCAGGATTATAGTTTGGTGCGGCATGTTGCCCTCAACCCTTCATTATAGAGGGTGTTCCAACAGGCGCACAATGTCTGGGTAAAGGCTCGTTTTAGCCAAATTAAAAATGGGGGTTGGGAATCAAATTCAAATTCAAATTCTTTATTGCCCTTTAGACATTCAAACGAATGTATAGGAGTCGTCATAAAAAAGTTACATAAATACAAAAATACAAAATAGAAAACACAGAGAAAATAGGTATATAAAACAAACAAGTATATAACAATCATAAACAAACAAATTCAGAGACAGCGTAGTAACACTGAGAAACAAGGAAGTCTTTCAGCTTGATCCTAAATTTGTTGATATCTAAACAGTCTTTAAAATTTTTTGGCAATTTATTGTAGATTCTAGGTCCCAGTATATCGGGCGATTTCTTACCCACATTGTATTTAGCGAAAGCCGCGTGCAGATCTTCAAATTGCCTGGTCACAACAGACCATGAATTTTCATTCAAAAGCTTGTTTTTATTTATAAATGTATACACCACCATTTCATAAATAAACAAAGACGGTAGTGTTGAAGTTTCCAGACGTCTAAAACTATCCTTGCAGAACTGCCTACTGTTAACACCAGTCATGCACCGGATGGCCCTTTTTTGACTCAAAAAGACGTGCTGATCATTAACTGATGAGCCCCAGAAAGACAAAGCGTACCTTAGTCTTGACTCAACTTGGGCATAGTAAATCGAAATTAGTTGAGTATGTGTAAGCACTGTTCTTAGATTTTTCAAAACATAAGACTAAGAGTTTATCCTTCAAATAAGGTACTCATAGTGATCTTTAAAGTTTAAGCTCGTGTCGAGATACAGCCCCAAAGACTTAACTTGCCTATCAATGGGCACTATTGTGCCATTGACAGCAACATGTAATGCAGGCGGTCTTTTCTGAGCATTATGGAATTGCACCAGGGATATTTTTTATGTGTTCAAGTATACGAGGGTTGCTCTATACCTCCGTCAATCCACCAGTACGCAGACAGCTGTTTCACGCTTATTAGCGATCATCAGTGCGCCATAGGTCGATTGACGGAAATAGAGAGCATCAATTTTTCCATGTTTAATAAACATGTGAAAGATGTGCGAGTAGACAGAAGGATAGTTGGTTACCACCAAACCACTGGTGAATATTTTGAAGTAGCACTCCACAATCCTCCTGCAAAGTGACATCACACCTATTTGATATAACTACGGAAGTATCATCTGCATATAGAGTGAACTTAGGATCACAGTAACAGCTCTCCAAATTATTTATATATAAAGAGAACAGAACTGGTGCCAAAATAGACCCCTGAGGAACACCTATGGTAATATTGAGCATATCAGGCCTAACGGGAGCATCCAACCCACTGTTTGTCACACAGACATATTGAGACCTGTTGTGAAGGAAAGACTTCATCCAATAATACGGTGCACCGTTTATGCCATATTGTGCTATTTTTTCCAAAAACAGTTCATGATTTACGCAGACGAACGCCTTGCTAAGGTCACAGAATACCCCAACTGGGCATTCTCCTGACTCAACCATCTTAACAAGAGCTCCATATAAACTGTGGATTGCTGTCGAGGTAGATTTGCCATTACGAAAACCGTGCTGATTGTTTGTTAAAGTATTATTTAAATTCAAAAATAAATATAATATTGATGTCAGTCTGCATGGATTAACGTTCTGTGTCGAACAACAGCAATCCCGCTCTGGTGAAAAACTACGGTATGTTTAAAATTAAAAACCTAATCTAACTTAACCAAACTGGTACAACTATTTAAGTAGAAATGGATGTTAGTCGACTCGGCTTGATGTCCTGAGCCGAACTAGATCATTCCCAGACTGAGAGGATCTTCCGCTAGAAAGTGTACGCCACTTTAAAATTTGCAAATTTCAGTACTTTTGCTAGCATAAACTAACCAAATCGGTCGAAGTAAAAAGGGGTGTCAAGCAACTCGGTTTGATGTCTTGACTCGAGTTGTATCAAACGTAGACTGAAGAAACGTTTGTTTTAATTTTCAATTGGAAATTAATCAAAAAAGGTCTTTTAGAGCCTACGTCCACGCGCTATGGGAAAAACCGAACAGAGGAATCTGTTGCTTAGAGTATTACAAATATTCGAGGTCAGCGATGTCAGAGGGGTGCCACCCCCATAGTTAGACGTCGGCACAAACCTAATCCAACACAAAATAGCTTGATTTTCAGGCTGAATAGTCAGAACCCGCCTTAGCATTCCAAAATACTGCGCCATACTGCGCTGTTCTGTGGAAGATATCGCTTCAAAGAAACGTATCTAATTAAGTGCTTTATTACCGGAACTTGTAATCTAATTTCAAACATTCAAAAAGGTATTTATTTCGATCCTAGACTTCATCTAGAGCTGTAAACTTCATTTATAGTCTATATTGCAACAAACATACACTAGTTACAAGTAACTATTTTCGCGATTGGCTGAGAATCTAGAATCTACTATTGGAGTAGGACGTCGTTGGTCAAAGGAGCATCCTGACCGCCCTGGTGACGTCACACGGCTCGGGAGCCGTCGGCGTGTTTTCGATACTGGATCCAAAAACACATTATTATTTTTGTATAACTTTTGAGTTATTGTGAAAAGAAAGAAAACAAAAAAAAGTTTTGTTATAAAACTTATATATGACCTTTCCATTTATCACCAAAAAAATATATTTTTTTTAATTCAAAAGCCCAATCAACTTGACTCCATTTTGTCAAGTAATACTTCATGTGTGTATAAGTACCGATATCATGATGAGGTTGGGAATTAAGTATTTACGTACCTAATTGAGGTTTTGTATAATTTTTTTTGTCATAAATAGAAAGATCATATATAAGTTTTATAACAAAACTGTTTTTGTTTTCTTTTTTTTTCGCAATAACTCAATATTAAAATAAAAATACATTTTTGAATCCAGTACCGAAAACACGCCGACGGCTCCCGAACTCGTGTGACGTCACCAGGGTGGTCAAGATGCTCCTTTGACCAACGACGTCCTACTACGGTACTAGATTCTAGATTCCCAGCCAATGTGAAAATGAATTCCAGTAAGTAAGTATCTAATCAAATATGTTTCGTTGAAAAGATCTCCTCAATCTTCGGATGGCATAGTGGCCGGAGTGTTCGATAGTGAATCTGTGGGTCTTTGGATCTAAACCCAGCCTTTCCAACACTTTTTTTATAAAAAAAAATGATTGATGTGCTTTTGGCACTTGTTACGCACATTTTTTCTACGATCAACATAAATATGTCTTTGAATCAAATTCTATTACAGATTTTACAAGTACCAAATTGGGGTTTTATGGGAACTGGGCTCTAGTAATGTAACGAATGTCAATGTCACATTTTTGACGTTCGCAGATACGAATGCGAATATCTGCTACCAACATTCGCGAATGCAAATATCCAGTTTTATAACAAATAAAAAAGATGTCAAAATAAAAGATATAATTTTATTTCTGTTTACTTGGGGTGTTGACTCATAATTATATTCATAGTTTACTATTTTAGAAGTATCTAATGATTATTGTTTTTAGTTCTGGTGAAGAAGATAATTATTACATTGAAATTCATAGAAGAATTATTTTTGTTTGTTTCTATTGCATTTATTATACATTTTGGCTTGTTAAATTTTCATGAAAATTTAATTGTTAAGCTTCATTGTCTAAAGTTAAATAAACAATAATACCAATAAGTGATAAACAGAATGTGATTACGAGTTTGAGTTACTTTTTTACATTAAAAAACTTAAAAAATGAATGGATTGAATCGATGAATGGATTTTGTTATTAACCAATTATTAAATTAAAAAAAAAATTAATGGCAATTGATATTGATGGACAAACCTCATATCCACTGATTTTTTTTAACTGTCTACACCTTCTGTACCTGGTTTTTGCACTATGCAGTGCAAGTGATATGTCTAATAAAATTAAACATATTTAGGTTGATCGTAGAAAAGATGCGCGTAACAAGTGCAAAAAGCACATCAATAAATTTTTTGATAAAAAAAATAAAAAAAAGTTCGAAGGCCTGGGTTTCGATCCAAAAACCCACGGATTCACTATCGGAAACTCTAACCATTAGGCCATCCGAAGATTGAGGAGATCTTTTCAACTAAACATATTTGACTAGGCACTTACTTACTGGAATCTGTAATCTGACTTCAAACATTCAAAACATATTTACTTCGATCGCAGACTTTGTCTCGAGCTGCAAACTTCATTCATCGACTGTGTTGCAACAAATATACATTAGTACCAGTAAGTATTTTCACAACTGGCTGGGAATCTTGAATCTAGTAACGGAGTAGGACGTCGTTGGTCAAAGGAGCATCCTGACCGCCCTGGTGACGACACACGTGTTCGGGAGCCGTCGGCGGTATTTTCGGTACTACATTCAAAAACCCATTTTTATTTTGATATAACTTTCGAATTATTGCGGAATGAAAGAAGACAAAAAAAGGTTTGTTATAAAATTTATATATGACCTTTCGATGTATCACCAAAAAAATATATATTTTCTTTAATTCAAAAGCCCAATCAACTTGACTCCATTTTGTCAAGGAATAATTCATGTGTGTATAAGTACCAGTACCATGATGAGGTTGGGTATTGAGTATTTTTTTTTTTTTTAACCATGGACCGTCGCCGGGCCGCAGCCCGGAGCGAGTGGGTCATGTGAAAAGCCCCTTCCCCGGAACCGTCGTGAAGACATAACTTCAGATGGGGGCCGTCTTTCCTCATTTGCCTTCCTTTGTTGTCCTTATCCTACATCTCCCCTCCCCTGATTTCTCAGGGATTAGGAGTTCGGATTCCTGTTCACTGTCTGCGCTCCTCCCTCTCCTTTGCGGACAAGATTTTACGCACCATTTCATGCACGGTCTTCCAAGCTTCTACTCCGGATAACATCACGGGTACAATTGTTTCCGGTGTCAAGCCCGCAGCAGTAGGCCCAGCACTCTCTCTATATTCTCGCCATCTGCTGCATGTAAAAACCACGTGTTCTACGGTATCCTCCTCACTACAATGTAGACACCTGGAGTCTTCTATTTTCCCTATTCTCTTCCTGTAAGCCCTAAATGGGCCGTGGCCTGACAGTGCCTGCGTCAGGAAGTAACATGTTCTCCTGTGTTTGCACTCGCACCATTTCTTAATACAGGGGATCAGCCGCTTGGTCCACTGAGCGACATCACTTGTGTCGTCCCATATCTGCTGCCATTTTGCCATAGTGCGTCCCCTAGCGAGGACCCGTCTCTCCAAGATTTCCTCTTCTGCGGTGTATAGTTGTCTCCGCTCCTCTGCCAACAGGTGCAGGGGGGGTGTTGCAGTGATAACCTGGAGCGCCCTATTTGAGATGGTACTTGCTACTCGTAACAGCGTTTTCCTTTGCGCTCGGTCCAGTGTCTGTCTGTGCTTCTCTCTTCTAAGCGCGCGATACCATACTGGTGCTCCGTATAGTAGCGTTGATTGTACAACATTATTCAGCAGTTGCCGTTTGCTGCTGCTAGGACCGCCCACATTTGGCATTAATCGAGATAATACGGCCGCCTTAACCTGTGCTTTCTCAGCGGCTCTTTTGATATGCTCTCCAAAGCATACTTCGTTGTCTATCGTAATGCCTAGATAGACTATCGATTTTCTCGGCTTGCAAGGTACGCCTTTGATGTTGAAGGTTACAAGTGGCCTTTTTCTTCGCGACCCTCTCAGTATTACTGCTTCGGTTTTCTCCGGTGCCAGTTCCAGTTTATGGTCCTGCATCCACCTATCTATTTCTCTAAGTGCGTCGTTTGCTTTTCGCATCAGCTCATGTTCATGATTGGCACAGACCACAAGCGCCAAATCATCTGCGAAACCTACCGCCGTTGTATTTCTAGGGAGAGCCAGTCTTAGCACGCCATCGTACAGTACGTTCCACAGTAGCGGCCCTAGCGCGGATCCCTGTGGAACACCCGTGGTGACCTCCAGTGCTTCCTTTGCTATTAAGATGGTCCTGTCTTTAAAATAGCTGCTAATCAAATTGGTTAGGTATTTTGAGACCTTTTGACGTCTTAGCTCATGTAGAATAATGCCCCACGAAGCAGTATTAAATGCGTTCCGCACATCCAATGTTATGAGCGCACACCATTTGTCCTTTGAGCGTTCTACTATTTCTAGGATGCTTTCCACGGCATTGATGGTCGATTTACCACGCCGAAAACCGAATTGCTGTGCTGATAAACCCCCTAGTCTTTCCAGTTCGAGCTCCAATCTCTTGCGCACCATCGCTTCATACAACTTGCCTATGGTGTCCAATAGGCAAATGGGCCTGTAGGATGAGGCCAGTTCAGGGGGTTTGCCCCCTTTACTGATAAGCACCACTTTCGCTCTTTTCCAGGCTTGCGGAAACGTCTGGGTTTTCAGGAGACTATTTAGCATACCCAGCAGAAGTTGGGGTGCCGTTACTATGGCTTCTTTGAGCACTTCTGGCGTGACTTTACCTAGACCCGGTGCCTCGCCAACCTTTAACCTGCTTCCAGCTTCTTCCAGTTCTTCGATAGTGAATGGTAGACAGTCTTCCTGCACGGGTTCTTCGGGCCAACTATCCTGTCGGCTTGGAAATAGCTGGCGTACTATATCTACCCTCCTATCAGGCTCCATACCATAGGTCGATGTCGCTCCAGTAAGCTTTTTTGTCACTATGCGATGCCCTTCTCCCCAGATGTCGTTCTCTAGTTCATCGCATAGTTCCCTCCACCGCTTTCTTTTGGCAGCAATTATCAGCAGTTTGAGTAGCCTCTTGTTTGCGGTATATACTTCATGAAGAGACTCTGGTTGAGTTGCGGGCCTTCCAGCACGTCTTGCCCGTTGCATAGCTCGCCTACTGAAAATACATCTACTCCGTGTCTCCTCAATTTCCGCTGTCCACCAATAAGGAACTTTGGCTATTGCTTTATTTCTCTTGATGGTACACTCCTTGACGATACTTGTCATGATTCCGTTGTATTGTTCGACTGTGAGTTCATCAGTTCCTAGTACCCCTAATTTGCTATTTAGCATATTACGCACCTTTGTCATATCTATGAAGGGCGTGAGACGTTCGTTTGTTGGACTTCTACCTTTGGTTTTTGTTCTTACTTCGAAGTAGATGTATCGATGGTCACTCATTGATTCCGCTTCCAAGACTTCCCACTTGAGTATCTCTCGGGCAATATTTTGAGTTGCGAACGTTATGTCTATGTAGGAGCAGCTGTTACGTCTACAGAAGGTTGGCTGAAGTCCGTCGTTTATGACCACCATGTTGCTAGCAGCCAGCCATTCGCACAGAACCGCGCCTCTCCTATCCATTACTGGAGAGCCCCAGTCAACAGCTTTCGCATTTAGATCACCCAATATTATGGCTTCCTTTCTTTGAGATAGTAGATCTTCCCAGAGTGACTCTATATACTTTTCGTAGTCTGCAAATGGTATATTAGGTGAGCAGTAGCAGCAATAGAATGCTATTTCCTTTAGTTCGATGCATACAAACCCGGATTTCTTACGTACCGATGTGACAGTAATTTGTTTGTTACGAATATAGACTGCCACATCGCAGTTATCGTCTGTATGCCACATGAATTTAGTGCTTAATTTCCTGTTTGGTTCTGATGTTACTAGAATATCTGCGTCTCTCTCTATCATCATCGCATGGGCCATGTCATGCGCCGACCGCGACCTGTTTAGATTAATTTGAAGAATTTTTATCATCTTTTGGCGCGTCTTGTGTCTTGCCTACTACGCCTCCCGCCACTGATCTTCTCCTTTGCCTGGCTTCCCTTTGCCGATCTCTATATGTACTGGCGAAGGTCTGGCATGCATAAGAACCTGCCCTATGACCAGCCTGCTCACATATCGGACAGTAGGCTTCGCAGGTGCACTCCGCCTTTTTGTGGCCTTCCTTGCCGCAGTTTAGGCAGCGGTTTCTCCTGTCGGCTCCCTTGCATCTGCTGGCTGAGTGACCCGTTTCCCAGCATTTGGAGCATTTTTGCACGGTGACTCTCTCCTCCACCCCGAATTTGACTAGGCCTATTTTAACACGCCCTATATCCAGCAGCCTTTCAGCCGCTTCTTTGGAGGCGATGACGGTTCCTACTTGGTTCCCGTTTTTTGTAGGTCTGAGGGACTTCACCGTAATCTCCAAGTCCCTATTTGGTACAGCCTTCCGCAGGGCCTCTTCAACCTCTTTCAACGATGTTACTTTGTCCATGCCCCGGATATGTAAGGTGACTCGACCCCCGCTTCTTGCCGAAATTCCCGGTACATCGAGTTTGCTGATAGCGTCTCTCAGTTGCTCAGCACCTCCACTTTCTTTAGGAATCGTGAGTAGCAGTTCCCCTTTCCTCGTTTGTCTGACCCTGTTCACTGTTACTCCTAGGTCTTCTACCTTAATGTCGTCCTTGACCTTCTTAAGGAGCTGCGCATAGTTTAGGCCTTCCGCCGCGATGATGACAGCCTCGGTCTTCCTGTCTCTGGCAGCTGTGACAGGTCTCTCTTCTCGTTTGGCCTCTTCCCTCTCTTTGGTTGTCTTCTTTGGGGATACATATAAAATGACATTTATTTCAGTCTTTGAGAAGACAAACTCAAGCAGTTTTTTGAGTCGCTCTTTCCGTGCTATGTCCGGTGTGGGAACGGCAATACAGGAGCGGTTTTCCTGAATAAGGGTCTCCCTTAGCTTTACCAAATTCAGAAACGCTGCAGCTTCCTCTTCGTCCAATATGACCTTAAAGACATAGTTCCTGCATTGTTCTGCGGGGCCTTTACTCTTGGCTATGCTGGTCTCATATTTTAGGTATGAGAAGAGAAGCCCTCGGTTTTGTCTCCATCCACCCCGAGCTGTTCTATTTCAGGGTATTTTATCCGGAAGAACTTATTTATGCCTCTGTCATAGCTTTGCCTGGTATCAGTGCATAGTAGCAGATCCCTTTCTCTTTTCCCATCCCAAACAGGGTTTCCCTCAATTTCTTCCACCTTTGCATAAGCAGTTTCTGGCCAGGATTTATCTGCTATTTTCTTGAAGGCCTCAAAGTCGATGTCACTGCTGCTCTTTAAGGCTTTCGCTATTTCTGCGGCTTGTTCCTCTGAGCTTTTCTTATTTCTGTACCACACACCCTCCGTTTGCGTGCTGGTACTGATCTTGGCACCTTCTTTAAACTCCTCAGTAGTTTGAGTTCCTTGATGCATCCTTTCGACTGGTATTCTTGTATGACCTGCTGTTGGGTCTACGTCCTTTAGCTTGTCTACAAGCCTACTTATCTCCTCAATGCCTCTCTTGATAGAGGTTTTTGTATTAACATTTATTTTGAGCTGCTCCTTTAGGCCCTCAACCTTTTCGATCAGCTTTCTGATGATTGGAGAAAGCTTTTCGTCCGATTTGTCAGTTGTCACCTCTGCTCTTTTTCGTTTAGCAGGGTTTTCATCCGTCCATACTGGGCTGGTCAGGTCCACCTCCGATACAGAGCTGGATCTTCCTCTGGGTGGACTTCTCTGTATGATGTCCCTTCTTATAAAGGGGTTCAAATCCTTGCCGCCTAGCGGGTTTTTTCTTCCAGCTTCGGTCTGGGTGCTCACCGTCACACTAACATTTTGATTTTGATTCTCCATATTGGGTCCCACGAGTAGCTAGGGAAATAAATCAGTCAACCGGCACAGAGCCCCGCTTGCGCCGGCAAGGCAGTCTTACTCTGAGAGGTTGCCCGGTATCTCAGAGGCTCCGTTTGAGACGGTACTCCCCTACCGCCACGCACTCCTCGGCACGGGTCGCCTAACACCTTGAGTTGGGTTCGTTTCCGTTTCGTTGCCATGGTCGTCGTCGGTGGTTTGTTCGGGTGTCCTTCCCTAGACTGGCTGCTTTCACCACAGCTCCAGAGCCCAGTCCGCCCCCTGCTTCCTTCTTCGGGTCCGCATCCCTAGACCGGTTGCCTTCTCCACGGCTTTAGGAGTCCGGTCCACCCCTTGACAGCCGCCCGCTCCGGGTCAGACGCTGTCATCGTCTCTCCGTGGTGATTCACGCCACCGGGGTTGGTTACCCGATCTTGTTCATTCACCACGGAGAGCTGGCTGATTGCAGACAATTATTTTAAAACAATCGTCTGGGCGGTGGGGTCGCCGCATCCCTACGCCTATAGGTATTGAGTATTGCAAATTTTATGTGTATCATTATGCTGATAAATATCTACTACTACTGCTACTACTACTACTACTGCTACTACTACTAATTCAAATTTTGCGAACTTAGGCAACTTATTGAATTCTGAACCGCAAATTTGGAGCAGCGTTGGAGGAGCCGTTAGGATGCCATCATCCGATGGGATTTTTGTGTGAGGATTGCGTGTTGTGAGAGCAGGCTGACAGCCGGATGTAATCCGACTATTCCGGTCATTCCGGCAGTTGGATTTGGCCACTTTCGTTGGTCAGAGTTTCATTTGCAGTCGACCGTTAATCGCCTAAGAGGCTTAACGTCTGCCAGAATCCCCACGCTGGCTGGCGCCGCGCCTGGACGCTTGGTCATCCGTCAACGCAAACACCCGTGTACATATAGATGTGTGTGCTTTGTGAGGGAGAGGCGTCAGTGTGACGCACATATGTGTGCGGCATGGCATCTAGATTGCATCCCAGTAAACACTCATACGTTAGCTAAACGTTGTTTATTCCCTGTCACCTTTTCATTTTTACGTTACTTTTTTACGTGCAATCAACTTAAAAATGTTGCGGTTTCTAACGTTACAAGTAACGTATAAATATACGTTTCATTCCGGTTTTAAAAAAGCATCATTATACGTTTAGAAAAGTTGTAACCCTTTTCGAAAACGTTTAAAAATCGTGTATTTTCAACGTTAATAAGATATTATTTTTGCCTCAATTGAAACATTATTCGGAGGTAGTAATTGAATTGCAATTAAGAGTGCTTATAAATTTTAAGGGTCTCATAAATAAAACGCAATGGTTGTTTTTTTTAACGTATTTATTGAATTCTCATTAATAAGTGGATACATCAAATTAGAAGGCCGCTTATAAAGGAATAATTATACATATAATATATAACTTAAAATAAAGTATATACACAACTTTAAGGTTGCTTAAAAAACGCAATGTAAAATTTTTGTTTCGTTAAAGTTGCTCGTTTTGTTAATTTTCTTTGTACTTGACGTTTCGAGAGAATCTTAAAATGTGGCATAACTGACAACTACCTAAAAGTAGAACATTATCATTACATCTAGAACAACCCTAACTATTTATTTTTGATGGCCGCCACCATAATATGTCGTGCGTTATAAAACATTAGGAAATCACAGTTCAATTTTGCGTTAATCCAAATCATTATAAATACATGAAAATAAACCAATACAGATTTATTCCTTCTACAGTATGAAACAAAATGTAAAAAGCCAAATAATAATCAGGAAGCATGATATCTACAATGCTTCTATTATGAAACGATTATAGGTACTCCATATGAGTTGAGAAGAAAAACCAAATTTGCCTAAACAAGCGCACGCCACCAAGAGACGAGTTATAACAGCATAATTTGCAAAACTTTAGCATTAGGGACATTCGCATTTTCATCTCAGTAAATTAGTTAGTCATGTGGATGTACTTACCAAACTCACGACCTGTACTAAACAGCTGAAAACTCAGGAAGCGGAGAACATTTGTTGACTCTACAACAACACGGGTGAAAATGGCCGCCACCAGTACTGATGTCACGACATACACGCACAGCCTGGCTCTTTCGGACCAATCAAATTGCTCGGTTTAGCAACTACGTTATTATAACGTTGTACCTGAACGAGCAATGCACGTTATTTTTATTTGCTATCATAACGGTTTGTATAGCTTATAGAGGATTAGCAAAATAACATTTTTTTGTTGTTGTTAGACTAGATTTTGCTCGTAACTTAAAAATGAAACCCTTTTGAAAAACCAGTTGCTCATATGGTTAATAAAATGATTTAGCCAAACGTTACTTCAACATTGAAACTCTAAGGATTGCAGAATGATTATGAATCAGAACGTTATTTTAACGCCTGAATACATCATTTTTGTCACACTTTATTTGTGGAGTACACAACGTTACTCTAACGTGAAAGTGAGCCACCGTAGAATTATGTATTTAATTAAACGTTATTATGACGCTTTAATCAAACGCTATAATTTTACACCAAAATCAAACCGTTAGCATTCTAACGTAAACGTTTTATCAACCGTTCACACGTGTAAATTACGTTTAAGTAACGTATATGTGTTTACTGGGATCGGAATGCAAGATACAGAGTGAGTATCAATGGAACTTTGACCTTCAGCTACACGCGCATTGTATTAGATCATATCTATATGTTCTATATGTCAGGTGACCCCCATACGTGTTGTACATAGTTTTACTTTTAAGTTAGGACAAGTAAATATTTGTAACTTTTCATTGCATTAATATTGGCAAGGGCTGAGTGGAAGAACACCATCAATCCTGAACCCCTTCTTGAGGTTTTTCTGATTGCGTATCGATTTGTTGTTATCATTGAAGTTTACTATTATGTTGCTTTTGGAAGAATAAAGACACTATTATTATTATATCAATTGAAGAGTAGCAATTTCATTCATTTAGCCGAAACCAATCACAGACGACGTCGTTTTGCTTTTATTAAAGCTCGTCAGGGTGATTTAGGTCTCAGACGAATAAATGAAATTGCATGATAGTGTCTAGCTGGCAAAACTCGTACTAGTAATACCAACATATAGATATTGGGGAGCAGTACTTTGAAAAAGTATTGGTTCGCCATCATCACTACAGTACTCGGTCCCTCAAATTAAACGCTCGGGTACCGGCTTCGGTAGCTAGATGGCAAACCAATACTTTTTCAAAGTGCTGCTTCCCAATATCTATATGTTGCTACTACTAGAGCGAGTTTTGCCAGCTAGACACTGTCATGCAATTTCATTTATTCATCTGAGACGTAAGTCACACTGACGAGCTTTAATAAAAGCGAAACGACGTTGTCTGTGATTGGTTTCGGATGAATGAATGAAATTGCTACTCTTTAATTGGGTTAAGTTGCTTTTCAGCATAAACCGAATGTCGGGAGTGTTAAATGAGTGTTCCACAAAAAAGAATCTGTTTGTTGTCGTTCCCGCAGGTTCCTACCTGATGCTTTTAAACGGGTCACATAAACAGTACTCGGTTCCTCAGATTAAAATGCTCAGGTGCCGGCTTTGGTAGATAGATGGCAAACCAATACTTTTTCAAAGTACTGCTTCCCAATATCTATATGTTGCTACTACTAATATGTTATATCTTGGGCAATAAATGCGAATAGACTAATTGCAAAATTAGAGCTGACACCATCAACGATTTTATTACAGAAACACTCATACCTTATCCCTGGGAGAAAGTTCATTGTAGTGAATATTATATATCGAATAAATACCTTTTTGCTTCACTACAACACGTGTGGCACCAGACAAAACGGCAAACAGCATTGGGCTAAAATATTGTGATCATTACGTTAAATGTAAATTAAGTATAAATCTTATATAGCTTTTTTTATTAAAGGAGATTGTAGGTATCAAAAAAGTATATTTATAGAAAACCTAAGACAACTGAACAGGTTTGTTTAATAACAATAATAATTTATTTTTTACACAACTATAAGCGCGGTGTATTCTAGGCACCAGACGGACTAGTGGTCAAACTTTACTTGCTTGGCATTTTTGCAATTTTTCTCTACAAGGAAGTATGTGACATTTAGAGCTACCTATATCTACATATGATAATTCAAGCAAACTAATATTCATACGTTCTTGATTCTTACAAAACTCCAATGGAAGGTCCCCATCAAGTAAAAAGCATCACATTACGGGCAACCTGATTATAATACATAGGCAAACAGCGGGGTTCGACAAGGGTTTCGCAAAATTCCTAAGTTGATAATTTTTTCCAAAGTGTTTACAGGAGTCGTCAAATTACACAACTTTTTCAAATATATTTTTGCCGAAAACTGAAAACAGAGAGATACAGGGTCAAAACTAAGTAAATCCAAGCTTATTTATCAAGACATGTTTATGTTTGGTATTTCACTCAAATTTTTGTATGACCGATGAGACATTGTACTTGTCAATTTGTTCCATAATCACTTTCAGTTTATTATAGACAAGTTTAAATAAATAAAATAAATTATTATAATAATACCAACGATAAATAGAAAGTGATTACTCGACTTTGACAAAAGTCCGACAAAAAAAAAGTATGGAATTTGTTGGCATAAAAATTTTATTTTGTTTTTAAACCAGAAGCGATTGCATGTAAGTCGTTATATTAGCAAATAGGTTAGGCACATAAAATGTAGTTATGAGTTGTGTAAGCCAATACTCTATACAAGGCGCAACCTTTAGAGGGACACTATTTCAAGTATTTGTATGATTCAGTACGAATAAAGCAAAAGAATCGTTTTAAAATATTATCCAAATAATATAGTTTGGACCTTCATACTTTTATTTGGTTACCTAAAAGCACATAAATTTGCAGAATGTTAAGAGCTTTCTAACAAAACTGTTACCACAATAGCACTGTAATTCCAGATGATCTTTTTTTATTGAAAGTAAAGCCCACAGCCAACCGATTTCGGCTGTCCCTCTTTAAATTTTGAGCGCAATTCAAATTTTATCGGCAACCACTCCGTGGTGATGCTTTTTAAATTACACCCGCTTCATCAACACGTAAACCGCTAGTGGCGGGAGGACCAATCTGGGTAAATTGTAGAATCCCGGGGTTTTTGTTAACCGCTGTGAATTGGAATATATCAGTTTCTGTCGTGATACGTTTTTAAGTGACTTGCGTTTTAGATTGCTATTTACCACACATTTCTCTCTTGTGATGTGGTAGATAGTTTAACTATTGGTCCTGCATTCAAACTGGACATTATGTAATGAATTTGTGATTCTTTGGTTTTTAGGCCAGCGTCGTTTAGCGTTAAAGCTTGATGTTTCTCCACCACGAGTGGATGGCATCTTCAGAAGCTATTTTACTTCGACAACTTCCAAAGTACTGACGGCTGGTGGATCTGCACCTGTATTTATACCTGCTAATGGTGACGTCCTAATTTAAGATATCAATGTCAATAGGTGATATTCTTGGCATTCTTTTTACTTGAAGTTCATTGTTTTTTTTTATCGGGCTTAGTCTCATTGAAGGTTAAGTGAAATAGCCAGGAGCTAGACTTTGCGTTCAATTTAATACAAATTGTATACCGTACATTTTTTTATTGAATAAAAGACGGTTTATTATAATTATATCTGACTTTCTGAATTCTGAGTTCCACTCGCATAATTGCGGTAGCACCAAGTGTTGACGGACTGTGGCAAGTCAACACCCTTACTATTATTGATCGGAATTTAAGAAAGATCGCACAATATTACAGGTCTTTAGGATTACAGACGTTTGGAACACTTTGTGTAACTTTTCGTCCAGGCCCAGCTGTTGAAGGTATCGTGTAAACGTGTTTGGTATAAGGCCTGATACAGACATAATGAGGGGGACAGTTGTGACTTTGTTTTGTTTCCAAAGTCGTTTTATTTCCATGGCAAGGTCCGTGTATTTGGATATCTTCCCAGCGTAGGTGTTTTGGATATTCACATCGTTGGGAATGGTAATGTCTATCAAATAGGTAATTTTGTCAGCCTTTGACTAGAAAACTGTATATGGTCTATTGGCTGAGATCGTCTTGTCTGTATGTATTTCAACGTCCCAGTATAGTTTGTACCAATCGTTTTCGAGCACTGATTTCGGAGTGTAATTGTAGTATGGATCTGTGTTTTCTATTAGTTTGTTTGCTGTGGCTAGTGCTTGGTGTATGACCTTGGCCGCAGAGTTACGTCTGGATGTGTATTCGGTACCGGCAAGAACTTTGCATCCGCTTGTTATTGTTTCTTTTCGTTGGTGACATTTTCTGCAGCTATCTTCTGTTATGGCTGGATCTTTAATTATTTATTTCTTGTAGTTTCTTGTCGCAATAACTTGGTCCTGTATAGCAAGCATAAATTTTTCAGTCTCTGGAATGAGCTGGCCATCCTGCAGCCAGGTGTATGACTGTTTTTCGTTTATGTGGTCTTGCGTAATACGGTATCTATGCTTGCTATGGAGTGGTTTCTGCGGCCAGGTGTTTATTTTTTCTTGTTGCGATTGTGTGGGATTGTGTGTGTCTGCGGTCTGGACATGAGAGGTTGAGTGTTGTGTAGTTTTTGTCTGCTTTTACTGTTGCTCGATGTAAATTTGTTTGTTTGTTTTGGAAGAAATATCTGAGTGTCTTTATCTGCCTTGTGCGAGGCGACTGTATATCTATAATCCCTCTGCCTCGTTGTTTCCTGTCTATGCTGAGCCCTTTTCTTTGCATGTGTTTGGATGTGACATTCGGTATTTCATGAGTTCTGTCCGTATGAGGATATGGATATTTATTATTATTATTCTCTAGTTTCTCTCGCATGACTGCGGTAGCAACAGATGCTGACGGGTCGTGCCAAGTCAACACCTGATCTATTACTGATCGGAATTTAAGAATGATCTTACTATGTTACAGGTCTTAAGAATTACAGACTTTTGGAATATTTTGTGTAACTTTTTGTCCAGGCCTAGGTGGTGCAGGTGTGGTGTGAATGTGTTAGGTGTAAGGCCTGAGACCGACATAATCAGAGGGACAATAACAACTTTGTTTTGTTTCCAGAGTCGTTTTACTTCTATGGCAAGGTCTGTGTATTTAGATATCTTCCCAGCGTAGGTGGTTTGAACATTCGTAACATTAGGGATAGCAATATCTATTGAATAGATAACTTTGTCTGCCTTCGACTGAAAAACTATATCTAGTCTATTGGCTGGGATAGTTTTGTCTGTGTGTATTTCGACGTATAGTTTGTATTGATTGTTGTCAAGGTTGTCAAGTACATACTGATGTCGGTGTATAATTATAATATGGATCTGTGTTCTCGATTAGTTTGTTAGTTGTGGCTAGGGCTTATTATTACTATATTATTATTGTATGACGATATAGTATGCGACCCTTTTTCCCGCCTCCACTGGCCGGTTGCGATCGGAATTGCATGACCGGAAACGGCTCCGGTGGCCGGCGTATTTTCGACAGGAATGGAAATGAGCGACGAACCGCCGGAAGTTTCATTCGGCAGGAATTAAAATACCTCTTTCGGTAAGGAGGGAGGGCCGCCCGTACTTTCAGCACCACTGCATTCAGTGGGAGATTTATTAGCGGAACAGCGGGAGGGTATTGCTGACGACGGGGTAAGATCTCCCCCAAAAGAAATGTTTTTCCTGTTATTAATGCGATACAGGCGCTGCAATCTCAAAGAAGAATTCAAAAGTGTATACGAAGTGTCTAACCAAAATCTGGAGTAGAAACATTTCTACAGCGATTTTTTTTTCCAGGAGCCATCTGACCTTACTGTCCCCGTCAATGCTTAAGCCTTAAGGCCTATTGTATTATTGCTCGTCTCATTTACAGTATTCACTCCAGCAATCTGGATCCCTGCATAAGTTTATGCAGTTTATCTACTGGTCCTGGTGCTGAGCTGTACTCCATTGGTTCTAGCTTGGTCTTCCCAAAGAGCTGTTGTCTCTTGTGATCTAGCGCTTCGCGCTCACAGAGCACATGTAAGGCTGACTCAGTTCCTCTTCCACACAATCTGCAGTTGAGGTCTCCATTGTAGAGTCCCATTTTATTCAGGTGTTCCTTCAGGCCACAATGTCCTGTGAGGAGGCCCGTCGTTATTCGGAGCTGATTCCTACTCAAGGAGAGCAGTGTTTCAGCTGTTTTCTTGCATGGAGCTTTAATGAATGTTTTTCCATGAACACATCCTGGCAACAAGTTCCACTGCTTCTGGTGGTGATGTTTCATCCATTCTCCGACCTGGTGTCTAATTGTGCTTTTGGACACCCCCAGGGCGGGTTCTGCTCCAATGTGTAGGGCAGACGAGCCTAGTCTTGCTAGCTCGTCCGCCTTTTCATTGCCTCTTATACCTGAGTGTCCTGGCACCCACTCCAAAGTTACTTTGTTGCGTTCAGCCAGTCTTCCCAGTTCTTGTAAACATTCCCAGACTAGAGCAAACGTAACTTTGGGCGCTTCTAGTGCCCTGAGTGTAGCCTGACTGTCTGCAAGTATTGCGTTCCTCTTGTTTCTGTAGGATCGTTCATTATTGATCCTTGCACATTGAAGGATGGCGTACACCTCTGACTGAAATACCGAGGCGTGTTTTCCTAGCGGAATGCTCTATCTAGTTCCTCTTCCAAAGATTCCCGCTCCTGTGCCTTGCTCGGTCTTTGATCCATCTGTGGACAGACTATTTCCCGATGCAGGTTGTTTACTTCACAGAGTTCTCGATCTCTTATTATGGTTTCGAATTTCAGATAAAAGTACAATTACAATCATTGGTATATTGCGAAGCTATTTTTATCACAGCAACTGTCCAAGGAAATCATAGCACGTCAAAACAGTAAATGACCGTAACTCAAACACCCCTATCGGTAGATTTCACTCAACTTTCATAGAAAACCTTCATATTATGCAAGATGACCATCACAAAATATTCTTCAAAGATATGCTAGCACGCTGCGTTCTTATTTATAATATTCAATCTCACTCTGCCACTGGATATTTCCCATTTTCAATTCCCTATAGTCCGTATGTTGAAGCAATTCAATCCGAATTCCATGTATGAGAAGTATAGTCAACATCATGGAGATGAACTACGTACTTTTATTAAATTTTTTGTTAAAAACTACATGACAAAGGATCGAATAATTAACAAAACCCAACAATACTGCCCAATTCTACACCAGCCCCAGTTCTCAAAAATACGTTCGATAAAACCGATAAAAAATCCTCGGAATAAACTTATTGCATTTTGTGCCTCAGCTAAAATAACTTCAGCCAAACAAACTCAGATCAAAGTAGTCATTTTGAAAAATGAGCGAACAAATACTCACGCTATAAATATCAAACACTAACGCAAGGCTACCTTGCTGTAGCACCACCCAAATGCTGAGCCACTTCCTGGCCCTTCAAGTGCACCCGCTCTCCAATAAATGAACTGGAACTGGTTGATCACGCCCAACTTTGTTACTACTATTATCACGGTCACACTGTAACTACTGCCAATGTCAAATGCGGCCGTTGTTTTGAGTTGGAGGTTCAGGTAAAATAAATTAAAAATTTTCGGGTCCTCATGGATCCTGATCCTAACCCTACAAATCTAAAATCGTTATCTGGCTCCCTATATGGGCGAAAACTCGTATCTTGTATAGCCTGAGGGCGCCAATGTCAAATCCGGCCGTTGTTTTGAGTTGGAGGCTCAGGTAAAGTAAATCAAAAATTTTCGAGTCCTCATAGATCTTCATCCTCACTCTAAAAATCTAGAATCGTTATCCGACTTCCTATATGGGCCAAAACTCGTATCGTGTATACTTCCACGGTGCCAATATCAAATCCGGCCGTTGTTTTGAGTTGGAGGCTCAGGTTAAAAAAATCAAAATTTTTCGGGTCCTCATAGATCTTCATCTTCACCCTAAAGATCTAAAATCGTTATCTGACCTCCTATAACGGCGAAAACTCGTATCGTGTATAGCTTGAGAGTGCCAATGTTAAATCCAGCCGTTGTTTTGAGTTGGAGGCTCAGGTACAGTAAATCAAAAATTTTCGGATCATCATAGATCTTCATCTTCACCCTAAAAATCTAAAATGGTTATCTGACTTCCTATATCGGCGAAAACTTGTATCTTGTATATTCTAAGGTTGCCAATGTCAAATCCTACCGTTGTTTTGAGTTGGAGGCTCAGGTTTAACAAATCAAAAATTTTCTGATCATCATAGATCTTCAGGTTCACCCTAAAAATCTAAGATCGTTATCTGACTTCCTATAGGGGTCAAAACTCGTATCGTGTATACATCGAGGGTGCCAATATCAAATCCGACAGTTGTTTTGAGTTGGAGGCTCAGGTTAAAAAAATCAAAACTTTTCGGGTTCTCATAGATCTTCATCTTCACGCTAAAGATCTAAAATCGTTATCTGACCTCCTATATCGGCGAAAACTCGTATCGTGTATAGCTTGAGAGTGCCAATGTCAAATCCGGCCGTTGTTTTGAGTTGGAGGCTCAGGTAAAGTAAATGAAAAATTTTCGGATCATCATAGATCTTCATCTTCACCCTAAAAATCTAAAATGGTTATCTGACTTCCTATATGGGCCAAAACTCGTATCGTGTATACATCGAGGGTGCCAATGTCAAATCCGGCCGTTGTTTTGAGTTGGAGGCTCAGGTAAAGAAACTTAAAAATTTTCGGGTCCTAATAGATCTTCATCTTTATACTACAAATCTAAAACCGTTATCTGACTTCCTATGTCAGCGAATACTTGTATCTTGTATAGCTTAAGGTTGCCAGTGTCAAATCCGGCCGTTGTTTTGAGTTGGAGGCTCAGGTTAAACAAATCAAAAATTTTCTGGTCATCATAGATCTTCAGGTTCACCCTAAAAATCTAAAATCGTTATCTGACTTCCTATATGGGTCAAAACTCGTATCGTGTATACATCGAGGGTGTCGATATCAAATCCGGCCGTTGTTTTGAGTTGGAGGCTCAGGTAAAGTAAATCAAAAATTTTCGGGTCCTCATAGGTCTTCATCGTCACCCTAAAGATCTAAAATCGTTTTCTGACCTCCTATATCGGCGAAAACTCGTATCGTGTATAGTTTAAGGTTACCAATGTCAAATCCGGCCGTTGTTTTGAGTTGCAGGCTCAGGTAAAGTAAACCAAAATTTTTGAATCAACATCGATCTTCATCTTCAACCTAAAAATCTAAAATCGTTATCTAACTCCCTATGACTGCCTATATCGGCGAAAACTCGTATCGTGTATAGTTTGAGGGTGCCAGTGTCAAATTCGGCCGTTGTTTTGAGTTGGAGGCTCAGGTAAGGTAAATCAAAAATTTTCGTGTCCTCATAGATCTTCATCTTCAACCTAAAAATCTAAAATCGTTATCTGACTTCCTATATCGGCGAAAACTCGTATCGTGTATAGTTTAAGGTTGCCAATGTCAAATCCGGCCGTTGTTTTGAGTTGGAGGCTCAGGTTAAGCAAAATCAAAAATTTTCGGGTCCTCATAGATCTTCATCTTTACCCTAAAAGTCTGAAATCGTTATCTGACTTCCTATATGTTCGAAAATTCGTATCGTGTATAGTTTGAGGGTGCCAATGTCAAATCCGGCCGTTGTTTTGAGTTGGAGGCTCAGGTTAAGCAAAATCAAAAATTTTCGGGTCCTCATAGATCTTCATCTTTACCCTAAAAATCTGAAATCGTTATCTGACTTCCTATATGGGCGAAAATCCGAATCGTGTATAGTTTGAGGGTGGCAATGTCAAATCCGGCCGTTGTTTGGAGTTGGAGGCTCAGTTAAAGTAAATCAAAAATTTTCGGATCATCACAGATCTTCAGGTTCACCCTAAAGGTCTAAAATTGTTATCTGACTTCCCATATGGGCCAAAACTCGTATCGTGTATACACCGAGGGTGCCAATGTCAAATCCGGCCGTCTTTCCATTTGTCACGAAAAAAAAATATTTTTTTTCTTAATTCAAAACCTCAATTGATCAGCTGAAAATCTTAAGGATGTTTAGGTTTCATTAATATTTTATATGCTGGCATAAGCGATAGGTCGGACTGTTCTGGAAGGAAAAATAACGCCCTTGAAACTTACTTTGTTGTTCATTTAAACAGCGCAAACATTGACGTACGAAAGTCGTTGTTTGACGGTGCCGTAAAACCCCAGGCGCACATCAATCACACTGTGATGAAACCTGAGATTGAGAAAGTCGGGGCAGTTTGGAGACGCTGCACCGCATAAAGCTTCGTTCAAAGCAAAATAACTTTAGTTAATTGATTTTCTTTGAGAACACTCTCATAGTATGGAGGCTGGCGGTTTTGGAATAGCCCATCGACTTTTTCCCAGACAGCACAGTACATCCTAGGAACATTCTAAGAATCACCATTTTGGAACATTGTATCATTCCATGAAAAGTCCATGAATATATAGATTACCTGATGAACATTCCAAGAATGTGAAAATGGGAATCCAAAAAATGTGCATAGGTTATTCCCTCAGAATATTCTACGATAGTTATTAAGATGTACCAAATATTGTAGGAAGATTCCTGGTATATCTTTGAGGAATATATGTTGAAAGAAACTAATACCTTTTATCACTTCATTTCATTTATTTGTAAGTCTTGTTATCTGCCTAGGTACTTAACGCGAGTAGTATACATATATAACCTAGTATCCAATTTTCATACAGTGTTTTGGGCAGCATTGATTTAGTCACACACTAATTATGGGGATTGATGAAAAGAATATATGTAAAACGTAACACGGAACCTGTATTTATAATTGCATAAGTTTAATGTACACATTAAAAAAACATTTCATTGCACGGAATCCTCCTCCTGTATTATCCTGCAAAATAAAAAAAACCGCTTTATTTTAAAGCATACGATGTACATTCAAATATACCTCATTAACTACAACGCTAGATTTTCACCAAAATGTCGTTGTACTTTAATAAATTATAGTATAATATCACTGAAAATTCATAGTCACAAATATAGCAAAGGTGTTGTTAGTGGTTGTTATTATATATTAATTAGGGTACCCACGACAAGTAAGACTAGAACATAGAGATTAGACTCCTAACAAAAGAGCTGCTACCACATGGTGCTGCAAAGTCAATAATTTACAGAGGCAAAATAGTTACACTCACCTTAGTCGCTCCTGGATAAAGTTGTAAACTAAATAGCAAGTGAAAATCACGTTCCAGAATACAGATAACCATCCAGTTATCACAGGAGAAAAATGTACAAGTACATCAAGCAGTCAACACCGACCACCGCCACCGTGACGTGACGAATGAAGCTAACCTCAAAATTCTCAAGCCTAACCTAATCTGTAACGGTGCCACACGGCGACGTTGCCACGCCTACATTAAGAATCATACCAAAATAACCAAAAGGGATATTCATAGATTATTCTTTAGATATTATTAATTTATGAATATTATCAGAATATTTTGATCGGCACGTTCATGGAATAATCATGGCGTAATACTCCTCGTACATCCTCATGGGAATGAAACCAGTAAAAACATCCAAAGAACATTCTGTTAATGTTCTGAATATTCTCAATCTATTTTGGATGAAATAAGAATATCCAGGAATCTATTGTGCTGTCTGGGTTGAATGTATACATATAGTAAAACTAAATCGTAGACAAGATACTTTATATTATTCGGAGCATGCATTTTTGATTTATCAGTGATCTGTGATTCAATATGAATGAATATGTTTCAAGGGAAAATCTAATCAATATTCTCCATACTAAAGAGTAGGCTCTCCCCAAATGAGATGTGGTATGGATTTGCCAATAATGCAAATCCAGCACCCTGTGCTCTTTAAATTTCAAAATCGGCAACGTAGTTATTTCCCAAAAAGCTGCCTCGTGACAACTTCTGGTCGATACGTCTTGAAGGAGTGCTAACCATATGTGGTTATGTTGACATGCATGCATTTATTTGTTTACAATAGCCTGCATCGATTCAATAATTTGCATTTTTCTCGAAAACGGTTAGCCCTATCGAGATGTACCGAGAGACCATCTTTACGTAGAAATCTCTGAAATATTATATTCTAAAATCAAAATGTCAAAAAATTACCATTTATAAAATGGGGTTGTTTTTACCCTCAACTCCTCCCGTATGATACGCCTCTGATCAAAATTATGAAATTCTGAATTCAGAATCAGATTCAGCGTCAAAAGCTTACCCGTCGTACCTAATTTCGTAATTTTGTTATGAATGGTTTCGAGAATATCGAGGGAAAGCCGTCTTCAAGGTCCCCCATGCAAAGGAGCGTAGCTCCCTTAGGAAGCATTTCTGGACCCATGTTCATATGACATTTTCTTTCTATTTTTCGGAGTACTATTCGTGGTTAAAGTTTGTTAACATACTTAATCAACACCCTATATAGAGGAGAGAGAAATGAATCAATTGGGAGGGCTATAAGCGATCTTCGCAGATGAAGCTAAAAATACTAAGCGGTCAGTCGCGGTATTTGTCAACATTTTTTAAGCGAATGCTGTGATTAAGAAAATGTTAATGTGTAAAATTTGTTTATTTGTTATTAGCTATAGCTTGAAGACGAATTAGAATCGGATTCTTATCCTCACAACTCACCCTTTATATTCCATCACGGTAGGGCCTGTTGCATTGCGTCAGGGTGGTACAGTGTATAGTTCTATTACCAGTTGATTGCCTTCGGCTTTAATATATAGTTCTTGTTTACCTACAAATCTTTGCACGTAACATATTTGTTTGTGTTGCTAGCTTGTTTACCTGATTCCTAATTAAACAGGTACTTTGTAGTTGCCATTTACTAATTATTTGCCTTCAGTAAAATGCATAACGAAGTTGGCGATAGAGCATCTTTGAACATCAATATGAGGTATCGCTGAAGTTCGTTTATCTAATACACTGTAGATTATCAGTGATATTCTCCTAGTCAACATAATCAAATTTTACGGAATACATATAAGTTGGATCACTCCGTCGGCACCTTGAAAATCTCACATCAAAGCGATGCCGCGGCCGCTCGCGCCAGTTAGTTTTTGCGTTGGTTTTTGCCCAAGTACGAGGGTCTTTTAGCGGGGACTTCCTAATGCCTGGGTTTTACGTATATACGAGGGTCATTGAAATACTAGGTATTGGCAGCCGATTTAGACATACAAATACAAATATAACGTTTATTTTGCTAATACACTAAGTTACATAAATGGATATCAAAATAAAACCTAGTAAAACTATTACTAATGAATCTCAAATGATTTCACATATTGTAGCTATTTCGTAGATAAGTAAATATTGGTTGAAAGGTGCTGTAGGATTTTTACCCTAATTTTTTATTTGTTTGGCTTATTTTTGAGACCATAGCTTATAAAATTTATGATATAGCATATACGTCGTATGTACAATTTTAAAAGGTAATCATGTGGAAATGCTTTACTTGGATGTGAGTAAATATTACTTTTGACATTTTGCTTTTCAGTGTCATTCCAATTGCTACTGTAGAAACTAAATTTTTAAAGTTATCAATAAAAATATTTCCGAGCTCTGAAATATAATTTAGAATGTCCCTGGGTGGTATGGTAAGACCACCGAATGAATATTTTGTCTCACTATATGCTTTTAGCGTAATACAATCCTTTAAGTACCTGTAGGTCTTAAATTAATCACTTTAGACCCCAAGTGTGTGTGTTTGTTGAAATTGTTTTATCGGGAGGGACACAGAAAGGCACAAATGTACAGGGTGTCCCATTAATAATTTTGAATCGAATGTACGTGACCAAAAACAATTATCTCATTTGGTAGTACAATGACAAAAAAAGACACAACATCTGCTCTAATTTACATCCCCAAAATTATAATTCTCTACTATTGCCCAGTTCCGACATATTGCTTGCCTTAATCGTCGTGAAACAGCCTGTATTTATATCCTTTACGTTTCAAGGTTTACCACAAAATAAGGATAGATCTGATTGTCATTTTCCATCCGTTAATAAATTTAATTGATAAAATCAAACTTCTAGAAATAATATCCATTTCCTGCAAACAAATCCAAGATAAAAAAATCCGATATTTTTGAGACACTGTATATATACACTTTTCGTTAAACACGTTCACCCTCTACTTTGCGCTGCCCCGTATCTCCCGGCTGACGTCGGTACACTGCTACCGGTGTACCGGGGAGACGGAGCAAGGGGCAGGCCGTTTTGATATTTTTGCGGAGTGATCCAACTTATATGTATTCCGTAAACTTTGACATAATATACGCAGTTTGCGTTGATTACTGAGCGGTAGTAACAATGATGGGATACTTCAAAAACTTTGTCTTAATAACTACAAGATTCAAGGTAAACCCGCTATTTTTTGTGCGGCCTTAGATTGAAATGTTAGGTTAGAAGATTACAAACAGCATTATATGTAATCAAGGTCTAAGAGCAAAAATTGGAGAAAAGTGACGCATGTAATGCAAAAGTGTCTACCGAATTTGCTACCAAACCTTAGAGGATCTAAAAGTATAAAATGGAGTCAAGTTGATTGACTCAGTACTTCCCACTTCTTTGTAGGACTAGGACGGCACGATTTTTATTCTGCAAGCTTCAACTGGATGCAACGTGTGGGAAGTAAAATGGACCCAAACAGGATCTACGAGAAAACCAGTCTGCCTGAACAGTACAAAAACTTCAAAACGTAGCAGGACAAAGAAAAAACAGAAGAGTGTTTTGCAATCGCAGCAACTTACCTGAAGATCACGATGATTGTGCATTCAAACGCTGTTGGATTAGGTAGTAAGTGACAGAAGATTCTGCCGATACGCCATCTGGCACCCGAAGGTAAAGGCAAACCAAGGAAATCGCTGCACAGCAGCATAGATTCCTTGGCGGGACGCCACGGTGCGTCCGCTTGGCCACCAGAGAGCACGGGTTTTTTTATATGCTACTGCGTATATACGAGGGGTTGTTCTATGGTGGCCAAGCGGACGCACCGTGGCGTCCCGCCAAGAATTCTATGCTGCTGTGCAGCGATTTTCTTGGTTTGCCTTTACCTTCGGGTGCCAGATGGCGCACCGGCGGAATCTTCTGTCACTCACTACAACATCCTTCACATGTCTGGGTGACATGAAAGAATTGATGCTCTCTATTTCCGTCAATCGACCTATGGTGCACTGATGATCGCTAATAAGCGTGAAACAGCTGTCTGCCTACTGGTGGATTGACGGAGGTATAGAGCAACCCTCGCTGTTGGATTAAATTAAGTAAAACACCTGAACGCCATTCAAGATTTAATTACCAGATATTTAGTACCGACGTAATGGTCAGGATCCAAAAAGCTAAATATTACACATACAGGGTGTCCAGTTGGTAATTCTTCGATATCTCGCAAAGTATACCTGACAAAAGAAAATGACAAATACCAAAGTTATTGGGTTACTTAAAACGCATATTCTAAAAATATCTTGAAATATACATGGTGTTGCGGGAAAGTAGGATAGTGACCAACTTAATTTTTTTATATAAAACTATAACTTTTTTATAAATCCTTTCAGTTTCCATCATCGATCTCTATTTAACTAAAATATTTCTGGGATAGATTGCGACGTTGCCAAGTTAGAAAATTAATTATAACTTGGCAACGTCACAACTGATCCCAAAAATATTTTAGGGTTGAATAGAGATCAATGATGGAAACTAGAACAATTTCAGAAAAGGTTATAGTTCGATATAAAAAAATCAAGTTGATCACTATTCTACTTTCCCGTAACACTCTGTATATTTTAAAATATTTTTAGAATATGCGTCTTAAGTAACCAAATAACTTTTGTATTTGACATTTTCTTCTATCAGGTATACCTTGCGAGATATCGAAGAGTTACACACTAACTGGTCACACTGTATAAATGCATTACAGTGCTCCAGCTTGCTTGTACTAGTATCTAAAAGAAAAGCCTTAAAAAGCTGTAAGCTTCTCACTATTAGACAAAGTATATAATCAGCTCTACAGGCCTTGTAGGCCTAAGTCTTGGTTGGAGATTTTTCTCCATTCATTCCCGTTCAATGCTTTGTTTTTCCAATTTCTGACATTCAGCTTCTCTAAGTCTTCCTCCACTGCCGCCAGCCATTTCCTCCTGGGTGTTTCTCTTCTTCTCTTCCCTGTCACACTTCCCCTAAGCATTTTCTTTGCGGCTCTCGAATCTGGCATTCTGTCTAGGTGTCCTAACCATCTAATTCTTTGTGCTTTTATGACCGATGTTATAGAATGGCTATCATATAATTCCATCACCTGCTCATTTGCTCTTCTGGTCCACATTTCGCCAATTTTTTGCCCTCCATATATTCTCCGCAAGATCTTTCTGTCCTAAATTTCTAAATTCTGTTCTTCTGACTTCTTTAATGTCCATACCTCACATCCATCAAGAGTAACCGCTCTAATAACTGTTCTGCACAATGTCTCCTTTGCTCTTCTAGACACCATTTTCGACTTCAAGATTTTCCTGAGCGATCCTGCGCTTCTGATTCCTTTGTTTATCTTTTATTAGGCCAAGTATTCCTTACAAATGCAAAAATACTAAAGGGTTTTTCAATAAGGACGGGTTGATGTTAAAATGAAATAAAACAAGCTGTGTGTGAGATATCAAATAACTTTTGTTTTTATTTGGAAGGCCCATGTATGCCATTAGGTGTGGAATATCACATCGTTCAAATGTCCTCCGCGGCTTCTCACGGTGACATGGATACGAGCGGTCCAATTTTCAATCACTCTGCTGCATAAATCCGGCTGAATTCGAGCTATGGACTGGATTATGTTCACCTTAAGGGCAGCGGTAGACTCCGGCTTATTGGCATAGACCTGTGACTTCAGAAAACCCCACAAGAAAAAGTCTAGTGGGGTTAAATCGCACGATCTTGGTGGCCAATTCACGTCACCTCTGCGAGAGATAACTATACCCCCAAATCGTTCGTGCAGAAGGGCCAACGTGGCGTCCGCTATGTGGCAGGTAGCGCCATCCTGCTGGAACCACATGTCGTTCACCTCCATGTTGTTTAACTTGGGATAAAAGAAATCCATTAGCATCCTTCTGTAGCCCTCGCCGGTAATAGTAATGGCTTCACCAACGCCGTGTTCAAAAAAGTACGGACCAATAACGCCGCCGGCCTAGAATCCGCACCAAACAGTAACTTTCTGTGGATGCATTTTTGCCTGGTGAATCTCGTGAGGATCAGCGTTGTCCCATATACGGCAATTCTGATTGTTAATATAGTCATTCATCCAAAGATGCGCCTCGTCACTAAAGATGATTTTTCGGCCGAAATTGGGGTCTTCTTCCAAACGCTCCGAAGCCCAGTCAGCGAACACACGACGTTGTCTATGGTCATCATGTTTGAGCTCCTGGGTAAGTTGGATCTTGTATGGATGTAGGCCCAAGTCCCGGCGCAAAATTCTCCAGGTTGAAGTCTGCGAAAGGCCGAGTTCTTGTGAACGGCGAGGAACTGACTTCCTTGGGTTCTCTTGGACACTTTCACGGACAGCGGCAATCTTCTCGGCTGATAAGGAACTCCTTTGACATAAGGGTGTTGGCTGATTGTTAACTGAACCAGTCGTCTCGAATTTCCACACCAAACGTTGCAAAGTCGACTTTGAAGGACCCCGCGTCTTCCGTAAAATGGGCGTAACCCGCGCATGGTCTGCACTAGTGAACACTCATTTTGATAATAAAGTTTTATCATTTGTACTCGCTGCTCAATTGTGTAACCTGTCATGGTGATTTGGCATAAGTCACTAAACATAAATCACTAGATTAGACACACGCCGTCGAAACAACGTGGCCGCCACAGCCTACCAAGATCGGCCCGTCCTAATTGAAAAACCCTTTACATAGCTTTAGCCTGCAGGAATGATAACTAAGCAGCAACAAAACAGTCTTTCTATCTGCCAATTTACCCCTTCCAGAAATCTATCTCCATCAGCAATGCCCAAATCACTCCAAATCGTCTCCGTGTGCAAGTATCTGGAATTCACTCAACCCCAATTCATTACCCGGCACAAATGTTTAACCCCTATCCGGATACCGTGCTCTAATGAATGATTCCAATTACGAAAAATCTAGATTCCCGATAACATTCGCCAGCCCGCATCGAGCATGGCGCTTAATCCAGGGAAACAAAATATTTACACAGATTGAGCAATTAATGACCACAGTGAAGCGGGCTCCAAACCCTTATGAAAGATGTAAGTTCGTCTACTGATAAATAATATCCATAGCGAGAATGAATGAATGAATGAATGAATAAGGACCAGAGGCTATCCGGCACGGAATGTGGCTGGTGCATAGGCCACTTTTGGACACCTTTGCGCCTCTATCCGCGCTAGTTCCTAAGATCTGCCCTTTTAGCAAGGGCTACTACATTCTTAGGTCCTATCTATTTTATCTCTATTGGTTCCAAGGTGCTTGACCCCAGCATAGTCTGCCTGTGATAACCCAGGGTTTCACAGCGACACAAGATGTGTGCCAAAGATTCTTCCTCTTCACCACACCACGTGCACGTTGGATCGTTGACCACCCTCATCACGAACAAGTGACGCCTGAAGGTGTTGTGACCCGTTAATAGGCCTACTAGCAATCTCAAGTTACTCCTAATCAGAGAGAGACAGAATCGTCCTATTCTCTCTGAAGGCCCTGCTAATAGTTCCCGAACCTGACGGAGATGACCAGAGATGTTGTTCCATCTCAGAGAGTGTTGATTCTGGATCCACTCTTCAGTTGTTTTCCTAATCGAGTTTGCAGATAGTCCTAAGGCTGGTTCCGGGCCCACAAAACTGTTGCCGGATCTCATCCTAGCCAGATGATGCGCCATTTCGTTACCATTTACCCCAGCGTGCCCAGGTACCCACATCAGTGATACCTTGTGTTTAGCTGAGATGTCGTCAAGAGCCCTCCTGCACTCCAGGACCAGTCCCGACGTTATTTTCCAAGCACTCAGTGCTTTGATGTCTGCCTGACTGTCAGAGCAGATAGTAATCGGCCTCCTAGACCCGTCAATTTCCCGAATACCATTCGCCAGCCCGCATCGAGCATAGCGCTTAATCCAGGGACACAAAATATTTACGCGGATTGAGCAATTCATGATCACAGTGAAGCGGGCTCCAAACCCTTATGAAAGATGTTGAAGTTCGTCTATTGATAAATAATATCCATAGCGAAAATATAGTGACCAATTTTGATTGCTACATCAGGATACTACACAGCAAAAAATGAAGTCAAGTTGATTGACTCAGTACTTCCCACACATAATGATGATATCATTTTATTATTTCCCGTTGCATGAAGCTATTGTCTAAGATCCCCTTGCAACTAAATTATCGCCCATCCGACCGCAAAAACAACATCCAACACAAAAACCCTCGTAAATAGTTTCTTGCGTCTCCCTCCTTAGGATCTAGGGCGCCACAGTTTTTTTCTGCATCCTTGAACTAGGCAATGCGGAACGATCGAGAGCCTCCAACCCGTCTAAAAACGAAGTTTGAGCTGATTTTATGATTTTGGTTTTTTGATTATTGCTGCGCCGCCACTGACACTGCTTTTCAAAAAACAGAGTCGTTTTCCATTCTTGCAGCGGTAATAAATTCTGTGTCAAAATTTTATTAACATCAATTCAATAATTTTCGCTTTACGCAATATACATATATAGAGCGAAATAAAGCAAAACTCGTATGTACAGATAATAAAATTGGTTTCTATGACAGGCAAGCCAATGTTCGGATGGGCCTAAAAAAGTGTAATATGCCGCTAGGTATTTCTTCTACAGGTCAGTAGACGGACTATTATGAATACAACAAATTTTTCAGTCTTACGACCCCCCACCCCCCAACCGCCCCGATTTCACCCCACCCAAAAGAAAAATTTAAAATGATCAGGAACCCGTAAAACGCCTAAAAACAAAGTTTGAGCTGTTTTCATATTTTTAGTTTCTTTATTATTGCCGCGCCGCCACTGACACTATTTTTCCAAAACATGCGCGTTTTCCATCCTCGCTATGGTAGTAAATACTGTATCAAAATTTCATTAAAATCAATTCAATAATTTTTCCGTTACGCAATGTAGAACGATCTAAAACAATACTCGTATGTATGCATCACAAATTCCAAGACCCGTGGTTTCTAAAATAGGCATGCAACGATCGGATGAACCTAAAAAAGTGTATTATGCCGCTAGGTTTTTCATTCACATATCAATGGACACAACCCTCCATCCCCAACCACCCCAAATTCACCCCCACCCAAGAAAAAGTAGAAAATGATCAGGAACCCCTAAAACGCCTAAAAACGAAGTTTGAGGCATATTTGAAATTTTTCGTTTTTTGCTAATGACGGTTAGCCCTATCGAGATGCACCAAGAGACCATTTTTACGTAGAAATCTCTGGAATACCATATTCTAAAATCAAAACGTCAAAAAATTACCATTTAGAAAATGGGGTTATTTTTACCCTCAACTCCTCCCGTATGATACGCCTCTGATTAAAATTATGAAATTCTGAATTCAGAATCAGATTCAGTGTCAAAAGTTTACCCACCGTACCTAATTTCGTAATTTTGCTATGAATGGTTTCGAGGATATCGAGGGAAAACCGTCTTCAGGGTGCCCCATGCAAAGGAGCGTAGCTCCCTTAGGAAGCATTTCCTGACCCATGTTCATAAGACATTTTCTTTCTATTTTTCGCAGTACTATTCGTGGTTAAAGTTTGTTAACATACTTAATTAACACCCTGTATATGCCACTTTGTGAAAACAGGAACGATATGATTGAGAGATCAACGACGATATACACCCATTTCATAACTTATTACAGTGTTCACTGAATGTAAATTGACAGACGGATGAAAATGCTTCTTGTAATTTTAGAACTGTACTGCAAATCCTCAGGCGTCATTTAAAGAAAATGGTGCACCTGTTCATCCAACAACGAGAGTGAGTGACTCAGCTATGCTGGCACCGCGGCGTTGATAGACGCGACGAAAATTATTTTGCTGCAAGAATAAGTCCTCCTAAAGGAATTAGCTTCTCTAGAAGCGGGCTACAGGTGCAACTGAGATCGGCTGACAGGATCTAACATAGCTCAGTTAATGTAGGTCCACGGAACGAAAAAACCTCTGAAATGAGGGGTCTAGAATCAAAACCCGCTAACTCCACTTTTTGTCCTACTTTACCTTTTGCATGTCCCCGGTAGTTAATTTTCATTGGAGTCGAAAAATGAATGTATTTGGAAGCAGATTTCGCTAAATCCGCTTCTAAAAGAATACGGAATATAGCAGTTAATTTCAAAACCCAGTAAGTCCATTAGGGTAGTTAGATCAGAACACCTCAGCCAATGCCGTTGAAGCAATCCGCGCATGCGTGGCTGAGAGCTGTCTAAAACAGTGTTTACTGTACTGCTGCTCCTCACGTATTTCGCTGGTTTTTCTAGACGTTCGCTGCCTTTAGACTAAATAACTGTATAAAAAATGGAAGAATATGCTAGAAACGTCTCAATGTGCACCCTCTATCAACCTAACGTTTTTTTGTGGATCTTGTTTAAATGTTTACCAGAATATCAGTTTGTTGTTTCAAAAGTTGCTAATAAAAAGTACAAAAATTAAGTCCCGTTTTTAGATTCTGCCTCAATAAATATTAAAATAATAGAACTGTTGATTATTCCCGAGAATAAACATAGCACGAAAATCCACATATTCATCATGCTTGTCTTCAAAACGCGCTATGTCCAAATTTTTTCATCAAAATCCGCAACCTCCATTAAAAAAGGTTAAATAACGGCCAAATCCACTGACACTTAGGTTAATCCTTCAGGTATAGAATCATTAATATGCTACATAGTACTTACATAATTTAAGAAACCCAGTAACACTAAAATAAACTGACTTACACGTTTTTCTTATTTCCTGAGAAATTCAAGATTTTGGAGATAGCGGATTCTGATTCTGGACCCCTCAAATAGTAGCTATTTCTTAGACAGCTTGTGGTTGTTATTTTATTAGTTACTGCAGGTTCAACAAGCAATAATATATCTATTATCATCTTGAAACATCCGTGCACTGTTGTATTCCAACTTGTTATATATTTCTTTTTTATTCTGTTCAAGTTTATGTACTGGTGCTATTCTACATAATCTGATTTTGACTGTCTACACGGTGTATGTAAATATAAATGGCTATTTGGTTGGAAGTTTTAATTTCAGTGAGTTTGCATGATAATTTAAAGTGAATTCTTAGCCTATTTATATCAGCCAATTTTGATTCGACCAAAATTCTTTCTAAAAAGGTTAATGCTAGACGTTGTGTAGATCACCGCACAATAAGCCTAATGAGCCATACGTCGGGGACCTCATTTTAAAATTATAGACAATAGTGTGTATAAAAAAATCGAGCAAAGTGTGAGCGAAACTCAGTTTGGCTTCAGAAATGGCCTGAGTACAAGAGAGGTCGTCGTCATAGTCGCAATGTCTTAACTGACATGTTGTGAACTCGTAAAATGCATTTACTCATTTTACGAGTTTCTCTTGGGATATCTTTAAGATCTTTAATGCAGTAGTTTCATATTTGCTTTCTGCATCCTCATGCCGTTGACCAGATGGCATCTACTGGTTCATCCGCCTTTAGGGGCAATTTCTCACCCCAAGGACAAGAAGGTGTCCTGACTCTTCTCAACTCGTCCACCCAAAGCTGTTGTTGTTTTAGTCGCCTTTTACGACGCGCAGGATATACGATGGGAGATATTCTAACCCGCCCCCACCCGGGCTACAAGAGAGGTACTATTTGCTTTTAATGTAATAACTCAAAGATGTCTGGACATGAACCGGGATACTTTTTCTATAATGAGGCATTCGGTAGGGTTCAACACGATCACCTAATGAGACTACTAAAAGATCGCATACATGTTAGATTAATGACAAACTACATCACAACCAAAATGCTAAGATAAGAGTAGATAAGAACATATCGAACGACACTGAAATAAAAAGAAAAGTCAGACAGGGATGCATTATTTTGCTGACTCTATTTAACCTTAGCCTTAGAAAAGATCATAATTTAGGTATCAAAATTAATGGAATACTAATAAACAATATACAATATGCTGATAACATGGTTTTGGTGGTATAGAAACCCTAAAACACTCTGTTAAATGAGTTGGTCGAAAATAGCGAGAAATATGGACCCTCATTAAACATAAAAAAGTAAACGTAATGCTAATATCAAAAACAACGCAAAACACACAGAGGAATTCTAAACACACAAAAATATACTTTGCACAGAAAAAAATATTGTTGCGTTTCCAATTAATTGTTAGTATTTGGATGCTTTTCCATCGCCTTAAATATATTTACAGTTGTTTCAAATCCATGTTATTGAACGAATTCAATCCTTATATTCGAAGTAATCACAGGCGCGCCAATAAATTCTAAATGATTTTATATTCGGTCTAACGATAAGTATAATCCTTCTAATACCAGTACTGACTTGTAATGCAATCAAAACATTCTTTTGTTTTCAAAATTTACCCTATGTTTCATTTAAGCAAAGCATACAATCTATTCAATGTACAAAAATTATTACTGCAACAGCAATTCGTGATAATTCATCTGATAAAAATTAATTTTGTTTCAATGGCCCTTGTCGTTCGCTGAACTATAATCAGTATTCGGCGGGACTGATGTACCGATTGAAGGAACGTAAAAATAAAGAAGAGTATTACTAACACCGCGAATCCGCCAACATGGATGAGGTTGTTCCGTTGTGTTGTTTCGGTGTTAACCGTGTTGTGTCATCTCGTGGTTTTACGTATTGCATCAGCAATTGTGTGATTTAAATGTGTCCAGTTATATATTACGCCCACATTTGAATGTATAATAGGTATTTAGATTAGTCAGACAGTTATATTATAGGTAATACTGCAACAACTGATGCAGGCTTATGTCTAATTCTTATATCATGCTCCTTATAACTTCATACAAAATCACACAATTAAACATCCAAACGAATCAATCAGCTGTCCTCGCAATAAAATCTGTTGGTCCAAGGAAAAAAAGTAGTTTAGAATCAATTACCAAACATAGATTCGATTCAACGACAGGCTGCGATTGAATCATTCATTGGAATCCAATGACATCTTGTAGCTGAATCGACAATACGATATAATTCGTTACCAACTATGCACTAATGCTGAGTGTAACGTCCCATTGAATCCAAACGTAAGTCTTTGACAGAACGACAGATTTTTCTGTGTGTGGGTAGATTGGGCCTTTCTAAGAAAATCTACTATATTTTTTCATAATTTGTTAATTTGCAGAGAGTGAATATATAGCTTTAAGTCACCGTTGGGAACGACACACAAGATACTACTACTACTACTCGTCGTTAACTGTCAAGGCGGTCCGAAGGACCTTTGCCTTTATGTCATAGTTCGTCAGTCAGTTTGTCATCCTGTCGGCCTGGTCACCCAGAAACCAGACAATGTTATAGAGAAAAAAAAGAAAGGGAGGAATAAAGAAGAAGAGCAAAGATAGAAGTGCAACTGTTAAAATAGGCATCGTTAAAATAACTAGAGTAATTAACTTTGATGCTCTAAACGCAATTTTGTTGGGATCGGATATTGCTAAAAAGGGAATCTATATGATCTAAAATTCCACGACTTAATTTTTGGTTACAGTGCGAGCCGCGGCCTGGAATGTTTGCGGACTTGCTCGACCGTGTAGTCCACTGAGTCACGCAGCAAAGGGTTGCTATGCGATTCCGCTTGTTCATAGTGCCGCTGCGCCTGTGTTTTGATATAGTCCTTTAAGTAAGGAATATCAAGATCTTTATGCAGGGTCTCGTTTGAAACATACCAAGGGGCATTTGTAATAGTTCTCAGGATCCTACTTTGGAGTACCTGCAAAGCTCGCATGTGCGTCTTAGCTATAAAACACCAAGCCGCACATGCGTAAGTAATTGCAGGTCTAATAATAATTTTGTACAGCCGAATTTTGTTAACCAGACTTAATTTTGAAGTTCTACATAGCAAAGGATAAAACTGTCGAAATGTAATTTGGAATTTTGTTTTTAACATCTCAGTACGGTTTCTCCATGTCATACCCTTGTCTAGGGTGACACCGAGGTACTTGACGGAAGAGCTCCACCGTAATAGAGTACCGTTAATAGAGGCCTCTGGCGGGGTGCCGCGACGCTTTTTGGTACAGTAGATAGCCTGCGTTTTAGAATGGTTGATTTTGATAAGCCACCGATCCGCCCACTCTAGTACTTCATCCACCGCTGTCTGTAGCCTGTCATGGACTAGGTTGCTAGACCATGACTGGGCCACTAGTGCGGTGTCGTCAGCATAGAGATAGACTTCACAGTTGCTGAGACTAGGGAATGTTATACTTATAAATAGGAGAAAGGAGAATCCAAAAGTATGTCCACAAACTGGCTGTTTTTTCCGCTGATTTAGGTCTCTCGTAAGCATCCCCATTTGTTGTCGCAGCCCGGAGCCCGGAGGCTACAAGCTTAACGTGTCTCGCTAGAAATGCATACGGATTGAAAAAAGCGATACTCCCATGAGTTATAATAGGAAGTTAAGCAGATATTACGGCCTTACGTAGAGTTTAAACAGCAGTCTAGCTTCGGGCAATTACTACAGTAACTGCACCAAAGCTACAATAAAAACTAAAAGGACGTGAAATACGACGCTACCGTTATTAACGGATAGGGTGCACGGCATCTGCTTGCTCGTCATACAATCACTAAATGCCTCTCCTAAGGTATAACAGTATCTACGTAACACCTGCTATTGACAGCTTAATATATGCTTCGAATAGCTCCTTAGCTGCTCGAAATTACTCACTAGCCAGGGGAAGACAGCCTATTTGGAGTAATGGAACTAAACGTGTTAATAGATCTATCTGCACATGGTTCAAGGGAGTTATTGTAAAGCACCACTTGGCTTGTACCGATAGAACTTGTAGAATCATTAGTTATCAGTTCAAATAGGTCAGTGGCGTTGACATAACGTTGTCTGGGGTTTGTAAAAGTCATTCTCAAACCATACAATCATCTCGTTTCGTCTGCGGATACTGTTTCTTGACAGCAATCACATATTAAGGTACGTTTACATCTGACATTTATTACATGATATTTATGTCAGATAGTTTTTATTTATCGTATGGCTCAAAAACATGACAACAGTAAATATAGATTAAAAGAAAAACTATTATAACCTATACTAAGATAAAATATATACAGCTACAAACTAAGATACATAGTCTTTGGTATTTACAGGTTGATGTCAAGTTCTTTCAGCCACTTCAGCGCCAACGGTGTGGCTGTGAAGAACTCTTCTCGCGATCCCTGAAACGCACGCAGTTCACATTCGCTCGTAATATGGTTTATAGTTTGGCGGGGCGCGCCACAGTCACATAAGGGAGACTGCACATAGCCCCACTTGTAAAGGGAGTCGGCACATCTGCCGTGGCCTGTACGGACTCTATTAAGTTTTACCCACTCTTTCCGGGGTAGTTCTGATCCTAGAAGTAAGGCTGCCCCCATAAATGCGCATCGCGAGTGGTGTTCCGCAAAACCTTCCCACTGAGAGCGCCATTGGTTTAAGGAGTCGAAGTTGTTGGTTTTAAGCCCTTCTGCATCCCTTATTGGTGGTCGTCGGGATTTAAGTCTGTTTATTTGCAACGGGGGTATTGCTCGGTGGATGGGCAGTTTGTTGTTGGCCGTAACCTTGTTATACTCCCTTAGAAGGGCGTCAGTCCTTCGCAGCTGCGGTAAGACTATTCCAGAGAGTACAGGCAGCCATTGAGTTGGGGTTGTCTTAACTGCGCCTGTAATAAGTCTCATAGTGTGATTTAGTTGGACGTCAATTAGTCTGGTATGATGGCTGTTAATCCAGACAGGCGCACAGTACTCAGCACACGAATAGACAAGAGCTAGTGCACTGGTTCGTAGAGTTGGAGCAGTGGCACCCCACGTCGTTCCACACAGCTTTTGGATAATATTGTTGCGTGTTCTGAGTTTTCCTGCAGTGTTTGCGAGATGTTTCTTATAGCAGAGGGTGCGATCTAACGTTACTCCAAGACATTTTGGGAAATGGTTATGCTTCAGGGGTTCGCCTGCAAAAAGTACCTGCAGTTCATATTTAGCTAGTTTCTTATTCAGGTGGAAGCAGGAAACTTCGGTTTTGTTGGGGCTCGGTACTAGTCTCCATTTCTTGAAGTAGTTGTTTAGAGCTAACAAGTCGTTAGAAAGAGTATGCTCAACGTTCTTGAAGCTCTTGTCGGAAAAAGCTATGGCTATATCGTCCGCATAGCAAAACTTGTAACTAACTGTTTCTGGCATGTCAGATATATATAGATTGAAAAGTAAGGGGGCCAGTACTGAACCTTGTGGAAGTCCGTTGTTCAATTTGCGCTGCCTGCTTGCTTTCTCGTTTAGGATTACTTGGAACTTTCTGTCGCATAACATGTTGTTTATGAGTCTTGTAGTGGTCTGACAGGGAATCACCTGCAGCAACTTATATAGGAGACCCTCCCTCCAGACCGTATCGTATGCGGCAGTGAGGTCAACAAACGCCACTCCTGTCTTCATGTTTTGTGTCAGATCTGTCAGATAGTGATATGTGCAAATGTAAATAGGCATGCAATTTATGTCTGAGATATATCTATTACTCTCCGGTAATAAGTGTCGAGAGATCTATACCACAGATGTAAACACCACTGCGTCTGCAAGTCTCAGCTTGTCCGAGAGAAATCGCAGTAGTTGAGTAGTCGTCTACTTTTGACGAAGTGTCGGGAGAGGCATTTGAACAGAATGGGTGATAAAAAGGAATGGTTAAAAAGTGAAGTGGACGAATTAATCAATTTGCATCATAATAAACCAGAATTATGGGATGTGAGAAACAAAATTTATAAAAATAGACTGAAGGAACAAGATGCACTGAGTCTCAATACCCACTGGCGAACCCACAGACATCGTGTATTTTTTTTGATCCTTCTTTTTCTTAAAACTGTTCATTAAAATCACAATAGCTGCACATATTCTCTTTGACACTTTCATTGTACAGATATACTATTCACACAATGAGTACAAATTTAGGACTGTGGCTGTCTTTATACTTATATAAGCTATAAATGTCATGCAATTTCTATAACAAATGTAAACAGTCAATGCTATTTATGTCAGACATTTGAAATTTATGCCAGGACACAAGTGTCAACACGTCTAAAAGGGGTGATACACGTACGAACTTTAAGTACGCGGTTTTTAAGTTCGCGAACTTACTCGGCTCGACGCGGTGACACACGTGAAGCTGAAATCACGCATTTTGATGATTTTCCTAAATAAACAAAACTTTTAACAAACTCCAAACACAACAAGCGTTGCGGATCGATGGCCTGCCGAAGCAGAGTGGTGGCTCGCGGCTCGCAGTACGAGCCGAGACAAGCTACGAGCAAGATTTCAAACCAGTTGGCTCGCCGGCGGTTTGCGCGACGGTTTTAAAGTACGCGTACTTACGGTGACACACAGGCGAAAAAGGTCGTCGAGCCATAAGTACGCGTACTTGCTCGTACGTGTATCAGCCCTTTAACAGCTATAAATGTCAAGAAATTTATATCGTTAATGTAAACGATCAATGCTGTTTTATATCAGACATCTGACACTTATGTCTCGACAGAAGTGTCAGATATAAACGTACCTTTTTAGTCCGATCGGCACAATATTTTGAAAAATGTATTTCTGCAAGAAGCCACTTGATGTTAGGTGCCCTACCGAGGGTGTATTTGTGTATGTATGATACTATATTACCTGTTGGAGCGTCATGTCACACATAATCTTCAAGAAACTAAAACAAGTAGCAAGCGGAATTGTTTTTAATTCCACATTACACTGATACCAGTTATCATTTTCCCATAGCATGAAGGTATGGTCTGAGATCCCCTTGCACCAAATCAAACTCTTCAGTTTTACAACTCCCCAACCACCCCCCAACCACCCCAATTTCACCTCCACCCAAAAAAGGCAGAAAATGATCAGGAACCCCTAAAACATCTAAAAACGAAGGTAGAGCTGTTTTCATATTTTCAGTTTTTTGATTATTGCTATGTTGCCACTGACATGATTTCTAACAACCATACGCGTTTCCGTCCTCCCCACGGTAATAATACGATGTCAAAATGTCATTAGAATCTATTTAATAGTTTCCACGTTACAAAATACAAAACGAGCTAAAGCAATAAATACTCGTAGGTATGTATACTGAAAATTCCAAGTTCCTTAGTTTCGGTAATAGGCAGGGCAATGTTCGGATGGAGATAAACATGTGATTTATGTCGGTAGGTCTTAGGTCAGAGCACAGCCTATTACGATTACAACAATTTCTCAATCCCCACCCTCCAACGACCTCAATTTCGCCTCTCACAAAAAAAACGCAGAAAATGATCAGGAACCTCTAAAACGCCGAAAAACGAAGTTTGAGGTGTTTTTATATTTTTAGATTTTTATATACTCGCCACGGTAGTAATACTGTGTCAAAAGTTCATTAAAATCAATTCAACAGTTTCCTCGTTACACAATACAGAACGATTTAGCAAAACTCGTATGTTTACACAAGAAAAAATTATAAGTCCTTTGGTTTCTGTAACAGACAAGGCAAAGTTAGAATGGACCTAAAAACGTTATTTATGTCGCTAGGTCTTCCTTCATAGATCAGTGGACAGTCTACTATGAATGTAGCAAATGTTTCAATTTTACAAGCCCCCACCCCCAACTACCCACAATTTCGCCCCACCCCAAAAAAAAAGTAGAAAATGATCAGGAACACCTAAAACCTCTAAAAACGAAGTTTGAGGAATATTTTATTTTATTTTGTTCTTTTGTTTTTAATTACTCCGCCGCCCATGCACCGATTTTCAAAATTACAGCAGCATTACCTACTACGACTCCACAGCATATTACTTTCCAAATTTCGTCACAATCCATTTAGCGGTTACTGAGATTACGTGGCTAGGAGAACGCATATAGACAGACCGACAGAGAGACAAGCCGACAGACAGACAGACAGACCGACGGAAATGAGTGACGTGGATTTGCACTATGTAGACATAAAAGGCCAAAATAGCGTATTATCGCAAAATCGAAAATTTTCGCGACCACAGTACTCCCCTCACCTATCGGTGTGGAAAGTAAACAAAAGACGCACGTCCACTTTCCACAAACGCATCCGATCGGAACCATGAATGAATAAGGACCAGAGGGTATCCAGCACGGAATGTGGCTGGTGCATAGGCCACACGATGGGCCCTTTTGCGCCTCTATCCGCGCTAGTTCCTAAGACCTGCCCTTTTGGCAAAGGCAAGTACATTCTTAGGTCCTATCCGTTTTATTTCTATTGGTTCCAAGGTTCTTGAGCCCAGCATAGTCTGCCTGTGATAACCCAGGGTTTCACAGCGACACAATATGTGTGCCGAGGATTCTTCCTCTTCACCACACCACGTGTACGTTGGGTCGTTGACCACCCTCATCACAAACAGGTGACGCCTGAAGGTGTTGTGACCCGTTAATAAGCCTACTAGCAATCTCAAGTTACTCCTATCCAGAGAGAGACAAAATCGTCCTATTCTCTCTGCAGGCCCTGCTAATAGCTCCCGAGCCTGACGGAGATGACCAGAGATGTTGTTCCATCTCAGAGAGTGTTGATTCTGGATCCACTCTCCAGTTGTTTTCCTAACCAAGTATGCAGATAGTCCTAAGGCTGGTTCCGGGCCCACAAAACTGTTTCCGGATCCTATCCTGGCCAGATGATCCGCCATTTCATTACCTTTTACCCCACCGTGCCCAGGTACCCAGTGATACCTTGTGTTTAGCTGAGATGTCGTCAAGAGCCCTCCTGCACTCCAGGACCAGTCCTGACGTTAGTTTCCAAGCACTCAGTGCTTTGATGGCTGCCTGACTGTCAGAGCAGATAGTAATCCGCCTCCTAGATCCATCAATTTCCCGAATACGATTTACACAGGCAAGTATCGCATAGACCTCAGCCTGGAATACTGTGGTGTGCCCCCCAAGAGGGAATGAAAGTCTTGTATGGGCTCCGTAGACTCCCGAGCCCGAGCCCTCTCTAGCGAGTGAACCGTCTGTGTACCAGACCTGTCCTCCTCCTTCGATGAGCTGTCTTTCCCTAGACTCCCACTCTTCCCCTGACGGGATGACCACCGTAAATTTGCGATTGAAGCGATGCGTAGGAGAAACTATATCGCTCCTCGCCAACAAAATAGGACTATCCTCCTGCAACTCTGCTAGAATCGTCGAATGTCCTTTGCCTGGATTCAGAAAAGTCCAGCTAACCTGACTCGAGAGACGGAACCCGGTTTTTCTAGCTTCCCCTAGATTTACCAGATCCAAAGGAGGAAGATTCAATAGTGTCTCAATGGCACGCAAAGGTGTTGTGCGCACTGCACTGGTTATACTAAGACATGCCAAACGTTGAACCTTATTAAGTTTGGCTCTTATTGCCTCCGTCTTTATACAGGTCCACCACACTATGGAGCCATATATTAATGACGGTCTGACTATTGTAGTGTAGAGCTAGTGCACCACTTTTGGGCTCAGGCCCCAGCTACTACCGACAGATCGGAACCATGCTTTTTACGCATCAATCCTCTTCGACTGATACGATTAGAGTTAACGCTAGCAGTTAGTGATTCTTGTCAGGTATCAGTCAGGTATTCACTTTTGATCTGCATAAATATTGTGATAAATATACATATTGTTAGCCTTCATGCTATCACAACATTTTGCAGATATTCCAGCGAAGCACCTTCTCATCAATAAAGCTCTATGAAAAGATTACCAGGGAAAATCGATAATAATTAGTTCATTAATCTATCACATCGCTGTTTACGTCGCGAACGGCAAAAGTTTTGCAATAAGTTGCACGGGCGGCGAGGCAAAGTCTCTAGACCTTGGACCGCTCAAAGCAAACAAAAGAAATCGATTACCTTATCTTCCCCACTTTGGCAGTCCATTATTAGATGACTTACCTGAAACAAAGTAAAGCACAGCAATTAAAACGAAGCTGTTGAATAAAAATGGGAGTTTGAAATTTCCATATATTTCATCGCCAATACACCAACTAACTTGATCGGAAGCTTTTCGGACCTCTTTAAGGGTCTAGGGTATAGCGCGCGAAATTGACAACCAAGAAAGGACGTATTTTCGTGTTAGCGAGGAGGCGTGGCCGCCTGTTCCCTTTCTCTAGTGCGTGCGTCTAAGATGAGGGGAGATAAGTCCAAAAATCCAGGTAAGGTCAAAAGGTGCAAAGGTAAGGTCCAAAGGTCACCATAAAAATTATTTTGGCGTTTCCAAGCTTCTGACGTTACCTTTAAACTTACGTAATGACACAAAGAGCAAACTGAAGAAGAAAACTTGCGCTTGTGCAACTATTCAGCCTTTTTTTGATATCGTGTTTGGTTGTTAAATTACAGGCATTTATAGAATGTATGATTTTGCATTGCGAGTTTTTTTGCACATTAAAACTCTTTTTGGAGAAAATCGAAAATAGTTGTCATTCATTAAGGTCTTAACTAATGCCTTCTATATGCAGTTTGAAAATAGAGTGAGTTACGCGAGAAATTGTGAGTCCGTGTTTTACATGGCAAATACGTATGTATAAATGTGTGTATCCAGGCCCCTTAACATAGAATCTCTTTCTGTCGATATTATACGATATCTGCACTATGGACATTGAATAAGGCTGGAAAGACGACCAGCAGACATTACAGCTTACATATTTGAAAAACAGGTGTAAGAGGGAGGTAAGTAATTTCCTAGATATAATATATGGACGTATAAGATATCCAAAAGTACCCAAAACTGTAATTACTGGACCAATCTTTGTCCAGTTGGTATGACTATTGAACAATATATTCACATAATCCTTTAGTTCCTTTATAAGGTAGACTCAAGTGGGAGTGCCTATACATGGGTCTGGATTAGCTTGTCAGATCAATGCAGCTTTTTTTATTGTTTTTTTCTTTATTTCTATTTCAGGTTTTTGGATTACATACGAATGAAAAATAAAAAAATCAAGACATTCGCCTGGGTGGAGATTTATGTCATAGAAGTTCAAATCCTAGATCTGCTATGCGTAGAGTCTCTACTTGTGGTAGCAGTTTTCCGAGCATCTGTTAGTGTGACATCTTTTGACGCCCAGTCTACATGTCTTTACGTTTAGTAGATTTTAGGCTATAGCCAATCGATGTATATACATTGTATCCATATTTGTATACAAAAATACAAGCAAAATATTCCAAGCACAAATCCCTATATACAGGATGTCCCACGACGACTAAGACAAGCAATATATCGGAACTGGGCAGTAGTAGCGAATTATAATTTTGGGGGTGTAAATTAGAGCAAATATATTATATCTTTTTATTATTGCGTCACCCAATGAGGTATTTGTTTTTGGTCACGTGACGTCCGTTTCAAAATTTTTAATGGGACACCCTGTATATTTGTGGCTTTTTGTGTTCTTCCCGAGAAAACAATTCCAACAAACTGCACACTTGGGGTCTAAATTGATTAATTCAAGAGCTACAGGTACTTAAAGGATGTACCACTAGCATTATGAAACACTACCAAAGGAATTTAACCCCCAGGTACATGTTATAATTAATGGTAGTGGTACCATATTTAAGTACTTGTAGGTCTTTAATTAATCACTTTAGACCCCAAGTCTGCTAGTTTGTTGGAATTGTTTTATCGGGAGGAACACAAAAAGTCACAAATATACAGGGTGTTCCATTAAAATTTTTGAATCGGACGTCACGTGATCAAAAACAAATACCTCATTGGGTGGCAGTAATAAAAAAAAGATACTATATTTGCTCTAATTTAAGCCCCCAAAATTGTAATTTGCTACTACTGCCCAGTTACGATATATTGCTTGTCTTAATCGTCGTGGGACACCCTGTATAAAAATGAATCCCTTTTCCCTTTGTCACGGCATCGGGTGAGAACGACATCACCAATTTCATCCGTCTTTTTTTATAAGCTTTCTATTACTTCGTAGAAGGTTGTTACGGGAAGAAATCTAAGGAAAATTTTACAGAATATTATAAAATGTAAAAAAATGTGAGAAAACTTAACAAAACGTCAAGGAATCATCTGGAAATTTCGAGCCTGTCAAGTGCGCGTCGTGGAAATAATTGATTACACCCGTATGCACCGTAGGCCAATTGCGCGATTAGTTACGTAAGCCTGGATTAGATTACTTGTTTGCTATGCACCGCAAACTGACAATTTTGAGACTGTCACTGTCAAAATAATCTTGCGAATACAACCTTGCCGTATCTCTAATCTGGATTAGTTAATCTGTTGACGGTGCATGGCTAGATGCCAAAGATTAGCAAAACGCGATTAGGGAACTAGGATTAGAATCGCCAAACGGTGCATACGGGTGTAAGGGGCCTGGGTATACATAGTCATACCATTGATTAACATATTCCCGAGCATATTCCTAAATATGTTAATCAATGCCATTACAAAATAACCATAGGCATGACATAAATAAATGATGAAGAGGTATACCCAAATATGAAATCGTACTATAATAGTAACTGACCAAATATCCGTGCAAGCGTAGCTTAGCTGGAGCTCAACTGGGGTTTAAATAAAAACCATACGATGTTTCAAGCAGTAACTTTCAAATTGCTTGTCACTTTATTAGGTTATATTTTTGGAATTTAGCGAAGAAGGCAAATAAAGGAACAAAGACCGAAGCGGTCATTGTCCGATGAAGACATAAACCATCAGAAGTGTCAAACCAGAAAAGGGTATATTTCTTGCCGATAATTATGACAGCGCCTATTGCTTCCTTAGTACCAACCTTAGTGAATTTTATTGTCAACCAACTTTCCCTAAAGCGGCCATTGTACAATGGAAGTCAACTTTAAGCCTAAGCTTAGCGAAGCTTAAAGGGGTGATACACGTACGCGTACTTATGTCTCGATGACCTTTTTCGCCTGTGTGTCACCGTAAGTACGCGTACTTTAAAACCGTCGCGCAAACCGCCGGCGATCCAACTGGTTTGAAATCTTGCTCGTAGCTTGTCTCGGCTCGTACAGCGAGCAGCGAGCCACCACTTTGTTTCAGCAGGCCATCGATGCGCAACGCTTGTTGTGTTTGGCGTTTGTTAAAAGTTGTGTTTATTTAGGAAAATTATCAAAATGAGTGATTTCAGCTTCACGTGTCACCGCGTCGAGCCGAGTAAGTTCGCGAACTTGAAAACCGCGTACTTAAAGTTCGTACGTGTATCACCCCTTTTAGGTAAACTTAGGTTTAATAAAGCTTGACTAGGACCAGCATTTGTACAACTGGCCCTAAAGGATGAAAGAAAAATAAAATTGAAAAAATCATTTAGCGGCTTGGACCAAGGGGGTCATACGGTGCCCCTTACGTCTACCCCGTCCCGTCGCATACTTCAGTAACACTGCGCTAGGTGAAATTCGTAGACTTTTGGAAATGTCCCATATATTGTGCTAGGGAAATGCTGCAAGCCAGTTGAGCTGCGCTAATTTTGCGTGAGTTTACACGGATTACGACAAACTATCTGCATACCTTAGTATGGTTACTTTAGATTATTGGTGAAAATTAACTCAAATATTACTTCAAATTGCATATTCTAAAATCATTTCCTCTGAGAGGACACCACCTGACGCAAAACGTCATGTACAAGTTTTGCCAAGGTTTGACGTGCAGGCAGTTTTGAGATAAATCTCATATACAGGGTGGTCCAATAAGCGCGCGGTGCTCCCTAGCGGCCATACCGTTTAAATTAGACGACAATGTTTTAAATAAAAAACTTTTCTTTTCAAATGTTCTACATTCAGAAAATAATTTCAAAGATGGCGGACTTCCGGATATACCGGAAGTAGGCATCAACTTCCTTATTTTAACACCCTGTATATTATTACGTTTTTGAATTCAGCATCGGTTTTTAGGTCCAGTTTGTTAACCATTGTTTATGCCTGCGAAGCCTATTTTTGGAGTTATTCAGCGATTCTTACAAAATTTGACGTTTGTAGTAGTTTATAAGGAACGTTAAGATCTCGAAAACTAAACGCGATAGAAAGATGCGGTTTTCGGTTTTGAAACAAGCAAGGAACGTATTTGTGTTTCAGTAAGATCGTTGTTTCAAAAGAACATTAAATCAATAGACTAGACATTTTCAAATTTGAAAAGTTAAAAACGTTAAAAACTTTTATTTTTTAAATGGTATGGTATCATAGGTTTCACATCAGTGGATGCGGAATTAAATTCTCTTTCACTTTTATCTAAGCACATGTGGTTCTATCTTTCATGGTTTTTAAGATATTTACGGTTTTGTAATTATTGCGTAGGAATTGGAAAAATCGTAGGTGGCGTGGCTCGCAGACAAAACAATTGGCAGCAAACCTTTCGTCCAAAGCGTTTCGACCTCTAATACTAAAATGCGCTTTTGCTACATCTAACTGTAACCACATTATTCTTAAAAACTCCAGTGGTGAATTTTTCAACAGATTTTCCAAATTTTCACGTAGAAAATTTTAGAAAACCTCAGTTTAATATGCGGTTTCCAGTAATACGACCCCAAATGCTTAGACTCTATGCTGGTTGTCAACAAACTTCTCCAAATTTGGATTTACGTCTGTATAAGAATGTATTGCATAGTACAAATAAATGAAAATGAAATGAAATGAAATTATGCCAGTTTACATGGCCGCTAATGATAACGCTGTAGCTACATTTCATAAAAAAGAAAATGAAAGAATTTCATAAGAGATGTATGTTAGAAAGGAGTGCATTTACCTGGACTTGAGCACGACTCCGGTTACAGAAATTCATTCAGTTTTCAAAGTCTTGTCTTTCAATTGCTTGATTTAGCTGCACGTGATAAGGATGCTATATGTACTCCGTTAAGATCATGTTGACAGATGTTTGACCAATGCCCAAATAGCGACTAATTTCTGCTGCAGCACTGCTATACGGATCTTTAACCACAATTGCGAGAATGTCAAACTCACTATCTTCATGTATTACTACTGCATGTCTCCTTCTCTCATATTTTACGCCCACGTAAATCCAAATTCTGAGAAGTTTGTTGACAACCAGCGTGAAGTCTAAGCATTTCGGGCGGTATTATTGGAAAACGCATAATAAACTAATATTTTCCAATATTTTCCACATGAAAATTTGGAAAACCTGTTGAAAACTTCACCACTGGAGTTTTTAGGAATAATGTGGTTACAGTTAGATGGAGCAAAAGCACCTTTTAGTATTAGAGACCGAAACACTTTGGATGAAAGGTTTCCTGCCAATTGTTTCGTCTGCGAGCCACGCCACCTACACAAAGTATTTAACTGGGTATTTAACTGTACATTCCAATATACTTGCAATGTAACTGATTTACGTGAAGATAATTTGTATTGATTTAATCAAATCTCAAAAATGGTAAATTTCATAGCGGAATGTCGCAATAACTTCTAGTATGTCATAAATCTAGCAACCTACAATCCGCGTGCCCTTAAGCTGTCATGTGGCTGTCATTGTAGTTGCGGTTATTGCGCGTGTCAAAATTTTTGTGATTTTAGTGTATATTTGACTGACTTTGTGACTATTTGTGGTGTGAATTAAATTATTTATGAACAATATTGTCATAATTGCATGATGAGACAACATAAAAAGTGCATAGTTTGCTGTAACAGCGACGAATCGGTAAACACTTCTTATCATAGGTGAGTATTGGTTTTGTATTAGTTTTCAGTAGCGTAATATATGGGGATAAGTGGGAACAAAAGTAACTTCACCTTAGTTTGAGGAATAATAATGGTTGTTTAATGTATGTTTTGTGCACGTATCACATTCATGTCGATCAACATGAATTTTCCAAATTCCATTTTTTACACTATTTGAGGACGTGAAATGCATAAATGTATGCCACATTTACTTACAGAAAATCTATCTCTGATAATTTTATAGAACTGGATATTACCTAATGCAATTATTATATTTTATTGCTGAAGTAAAAATACGATGCAGCCATTCCAACAGGCTACCTTTCAGAACACTGTTAGATATGTTTTGAAAAACTCTTCATGGCAATAATAAATTATCAACTGTTACAACGAAATTATAATAAGGGTAACTCTCTAAGTATAGCTAAATACTAATACAACTTATTGGTATCAGTTTGTAAAATCACATTGAATCTATTAATGAACATCCAATTTTAATACAAAGCCGCACGCTACTAGTAATGCCCTTAAGCTGTCAAAATTTCCGTTACATGTTGGCTGGTCAGCGACCTGTGCATTTTGTTGTTTACACTCCTTCTATAGATGTTAACTCTGTGAAAGCCACTGTTTTGAATGGACATGCTGATAATGTGAGGATACATCCAGCTACTAAATATGGAAAGATACGTTCATATAATGTAAATTTCCTGCACTATCTTGTCCAGTAATAAATCACATAAAACGTTTAAGCTACGACCTCTCTCCTGGTGGGGCTACATATTCAACAGAAGCGACAAACATAGCAATAAATATATGCATACAGTTGCAATTCCTGCAGCACGCATAAACTATTCAAATCCAATGAAAATTGATTCGGTTTGTATGTCAGCTACACATCCGCTAGCGGATCTGATGTTGTGCATTGCTGGATCAAAGTAACAACCTTATTTGCAGGCCAATAACGGGTTGGCACTAATTGAGGTTACTTTTTTGAGTATTGTTAAAGGGCTCTCAGACTCAGGCTCCTTGACTGAGCATTTATTTCTACTGGAAACTCTTTTGTTCTTTTCGTCTCTTTTCAATATAACACTATAGTGCCATCATTAAAGTCAAACAGAATCGAAAAGTTAAACAACACGTATGCACTTAAAATAGGTTTGTTAAAAATTTCAGACACTGAATTCCATCAATGATAACGCAAAGTGGCCTTAACTGTGGGAAATCCTCATCTCAATGGGAGTTCCTTATCACCTAGTGTTTCTCATACAGCAACTCTACGAGACTAATTCGGCTCGTATAAGAATTGATGGTAACGTGTCTAGTCAAACTGCAGCCAGAAAAGGAGTTCTTCAGGGATGTGTATTATCTCCGATGTTATTTAAAATTTACTCTGAATTTGTGATGAAACAGGTATTAGACAACTGGAATGGCAATGTAACTATTGGTGGAGGCAAAACATCTAACTTAAGATTTGCTGACGATACAACCCTTATTGCAGCTTCTCAGGAAGAACTAGTAGCTCTATTAAACATCTCAGAACAACATAGTGCAGCATATGGTCTTGGTATTAACTACAATAAGGCCAAGGTTATGATCGTAGATAGAGAGCATGATAATTATCGAGAAATAAAGTCGTTGTGAGGTAGTTCAAAGCTTAGTATACTTCGGTTCTTTGATCGACATTTCAGGTAGCTGTGAAAATGAGATTCGATGGCGCATTCAACAGGCACGTGTGGCCATGACAAAGCTTACTAAAATATGGCGTGACCATAACATCACAAAAGCTACAAAAATGTCGCTGGTTCAGTCTCTTGTGTTCTCCATATTTTTGTATGCCTCGGAAACTTGGACGAGCTCGCGTATATGCTTTTGAAATGTGGACATGGAGGAGAATGCTGAGAGTTCCTTATACCGCCCACCGAACTAACGTTTCCATACTGGAGGAGGTCGGTAATCCAAAGAGACTATCCTCCATTGTGTCGACGAGAATGCTTACATTCTTCGGACATATACACAGAAGCGATAATATGGAGAAACTTGTAGTTCAGGGTCACGCCCCGAATGGGCGGCGCCGTGGCCGTTTCCTTACACGCTGGGTGGATACGACGAAACAGCTGCTAGATATGAGTATCAAGAGCGCCACTGAACTGACAGCAAATCGCGAACGATGGCGAGCTACAGTTCTCAAAACTATTGATAATATTCGTGTGGGCAATCCTCTAGCTCCGACTTAATGTATTTTACGAGTTCACAACACGTCTGTTAAGATATTCTGACTATGATGATGATGAATTCCATCCAATGGTCTTTTTTTAATTGTCTCAGAGAAAATTAGGTCTTTTTATTGGAGCAACAATTTCCCTATGTTACTTGTCAATAAGATCCTCAACCAGAATACAACTGTTAGCAATTTAATGAAGCCATTCACTACTAGCACCAGATACTTCAAAATTCCATATTATGTAAAACACTTATCGGAGAAAGTAGGACAATTTTGAGTTCTAACGTATTGACATAATTGCCTTCAGCAGTGAAAATGCAATTGGGACAGTTTTTTCGCCCAAAAAAAAAATAAGAAACACCTTTTGAATTAAAATTTAACATTGTTTATAAGAGCCCTGGTAGGCATTGCAAAGGTGCTACATAGGACAGACAGACCGATAGATAAAAGTTGGAATAGCTGAACACAGAATAGATGAACGTAGAATAGATGGGATTTCTGCTCCCACCCCTCTAGTGCAACGCGTAAAAAAAGTAAATCACCAATTTTACTTTGTCAAAACAAGCAGACGTTAATAAAAGATTAATCGGTGAGATGATCCACGTTCAAAAAAATAAATCAGTTAGTTACAGTCAGGATATCAAAGCTTTAAGCAATGTCTATCATAATTTACTCAACAAATTACTTTATAAATGAATCAAACACTAACTTGTATTTTATATTACCTATTTTTCGTATTTCGTCTATATGTTTTATACAGAAAAACGCTTAATGTTCTCTACCAACTCATCCACCTACCCGTCTTTGGTGTGTAGGCACAGTGCTGATTGCATCCTGTTCCTGCTTGTTTTGTTTTTGATTAATTTTTGTTGTACGTGTTTTAAGACGTTGTATTTTAATACAACTAATACAAATTCTTATAATTAATTTCGTATCAACGATGAAAACTTCGATTTTCTGGTGAGCCAATTTATTGAGAGAAAAGATATCATACTTTTCTTGTCTTTGAGGTGTTTGTGTTTCTTCAATATTTTCAACACGAATCAAATCACTCTTGCGTTTTAGCAAGTATCATCTATCGTTTTTCAATTAAAGGCATTGTTAGCCTCACATAGAAAAATAAGGAGCCTTCTCTAAAGGACATTGTCCTACAAAAAGTAACTCAAGTGCATCACAGTAGGTCAAAACCTTTTGCATAAAGAAAGTTGTTTGTAAGTAGATTCCTACCATGTTTATGTCATGATTTTTATCATAAACAGTAAATATTTAGAACGAGTAGTTCTACCAGTTATATGTGATATGCCTAAGGTGAGGCGCCACTGATAACTAACAGGCTACCTCATCATCATAGTCACAATGTATTAACAGACATGTTGTGAACTCGTAAAATGTATTTACTCATTTTACGAGTCTCCCTTGGGATATCTTCAAGATCTTTAATGCAGTAGTTTCCCATTTGCTTTCTGCATCTTCATGCCGCTGACCAGATGGTATGTACTAGTTCATCCTCCTTTAGGGGCAATTTCTCACCCCAAAGACAAAAAGGTGTCCTGACTCTTTCCAACTCGTCCACCCAAAGCTGTTGGTTGAGAAAAGGTTACTGCTTATACCGACAGTAGTTCGGTGTTCCTTTTAGTCGCCTTTTACGACACGCAGGATATACGATGGGAGATACTCTAACCCGCCCTCACACGGGTAACCTAGGCTATCTAACAGTCGACAATTCAGTTACAGTTGCAAAGGGGTTGTGTTCTTCAGAACTGCAACACCAAAGAAATATTGCTGTCACTAGAAGAGGAAGCTACAGAAGTTATGGACTCAAAAAGTATGCCGTTTCAGTTATACGGTTTAAATTAATCAATTGTAGCTCCAAAACGATTAATTTTACGCCTCAAGTATTATACGAGGGCTGCTCTATACACACATGTCTAGTAAACATGGAAAAACTGATGCTCTCTATTTCCGTCAATCGACCTATGGCGCACTGATGATCGCTAATAAGCGTGAAACAGCTATCTGCGTACTGGTGGATTGACGGAGGTATAGAACAGCCCTCGTATATCGGCTTTCTACGGAGCGGCGTATAGAACCCGCGCTCTCTGGTGGCCAAGCGGACGCACCTTGGCATCCCACCAAGAAGTCTACTGCTGTTAAGCAGCGATTTTCTTGGTTTGCCGTTACCTTCGGGTACCAGATGGCGCACCGACAGAATTCTTTCTGTCTGCTCGCTCAAGTATTATAGATTTTTTGAAATCCAGTATGAGATGTTCCAGTTAACAGAACTGAAGGGAGTGAATCGGTGAACGAGTATAAGTACGTAACCATGCGTCCCCTTTCAAATAATTTTTTACCTATTTTTACATTTTTCCATAAAAGTCTGGTGTTCATAATTATTCAAAGTGGATAGTTTTCATTGAAATGCACTGTGTACCCTGTCCAATACAAATAAGCTTGCAATTGATGTTTCATATTGAGCTATCTGATATTGAATTTTGTTGGACGAAGGGCTGTATATGTAATTATGATATAACGCAATCGAATTGAATTTGTGGAGTACATATAGTTACCCACATCAAATGCTATCATTCGCCCCTTCTAATCCATTGCTGTTTAATTGGCTGTGCATAATATAATGTGAATGATAATACTCATCTCGGCTTTTCGCCAGTCAATCAATGGCATCATCAAGCGAAGCGGAAACAGTTACTAATATTACGTAGCTGCTCTAGTCGATGGAAATTATTAGAAAATTTTGAATATGACCAAGTATTACGATAGTAACCATGTGCATTTAGTTTGAATGATTCGACTTCTATACAACATAGTCGTACAGATACATACGTTTGCTATATTCAAAGATATTAAAATCGGTAATTTTCAAAAATTATCCATACATGACGTACTCGTTGCTCCCCTCTCATCTGTCTGATTTTGTTTAGCGATACATTCGCCATTGTAATGTTTATAATACTTTCTGGAGCTTCAAATTAGTGAGTAGTTACTTATACTTTTTGGCAGGTTTGATTTTAATTGTTATCCATCTTTGTAGGTTATTGTTGAATAGCATAATGGCATAGCAATAGCAACTGTTCACCTTTCCTTATGAAACACGCTGCTAGAAGGATAAAATAGGAACTATATTTATTATGTGAAGTGTTCAATCTGCTCAAAAACCGCAAATGTGGAAAACCGTGATTAGGAACCTCAAATCCTAAAAACGAAGTTCGATGCGTTTTTATATTTTTAGTTTTCTTATTATTGCTGCGCTGCAATAGAAATGATTTCCAAAAAGCAATACGGGTTTTCCAGCCCCACCATGTTAATAATACTGCGTAAACGTTTCATGAAGGTCGATTAAATAGTTACCAGGTTACACAATACGGAATCAATACTTGCATGTATATATCAGAAAATTGTATGTACCCTGGTTTCTGTAATAAGCAAGGCGAAATTTGAATGGATTTAAAAAAAATTGTATTATTCCACTAGGTCTACAGCCCAACCCGGCCCAAAAGAAAGATAGAGGATGATCGGGAACTCCTATAAAGCCTAAAAACTATTTTTGAAGAATACTAGAAATTTGTGGTTTTTTGCTAATCTCCGCCCTATGCAGCAATGTCCAAAATTAGCATTGTCTGCTAGGACCACACAGCATATCGCAACGCAAATGCTATGCTGCGTTCTTTGTTAATACACGGGATAGTTCGCTCGGACCTCTCTGGCGCACGTATTCACTGACAGCATTATTTTGATCTTTAAAGTTCGACAACCGGAATTCCAGACTGATTGTTTACAGACAACCCTACATCGACGTGTTTGCAATAAAATTATCTTTATTTTGATATAAGTTTCATGCATTAACCACGCCGGTGCAAATTACTATTATTGATTTACCTGTTTATACCTGCCTATACCCTATAGTTGAGACGGGAAAAACGTAGCCAACCTAACGTTTGCATATTCTATGGGCTTCATACTTTCGATTGGTATGTGATTTGTCTATTAACCAAACCAGTGAAATGTTTAAAAAGAATTAATTTTTTAATATTTAATTAATCATATCCTGGATTGAAATTTTCAGCCAACCCAATCGCGGTATGTTTCTTAACATACTAAATTCCAATATAAAATGCTTTTCATCCATTAACAAGTTCGGTGAAGGTCGTCTTATATTCGGATCTTCTACTATTAAAAAAAAGTCCCATTTAGGAAGCACCCTATATATAGAACTGAAAAGATTTTCCTTTTTCTTTTCAATGATTTAGGTAGTAAAATCAACAAGCAAGTGGAATTTGACCATAAATATTCACCTTGGGACAAACCTAATCGTACCATCAGGAGATAATGTAATCAAGGTAACATTGCATCATTCGAGCTGTTCCATCGTTGGAAAAAAGCATTATCAGTTCAGTCTAGGTGACGAATATAATAGGTTCTTTCCAACAGGCCTGAATACCGTATAATGTATCGTCACGGACATGCGCAGAACGTGAAATGCGTTCCAACACGTTTTGTGACCGTTCATAAAACGGTCCATAAAGCGTTCCAACAGATTTCGTTACCGTTCATGGGACGGTTTCTGTACAGTCAAATCGGTACTTGCTCCAGAGTAAGGACTGTGAGGACTGACATGCGCAGTAGAAAGTAAATCGCCCGCTTGGCGCACAATTTCATTTTCTCATTTCTATGCGCCTTCTGGTTTCTTGCTTCCTTGAGTCTTGAGTGTTAAGATTGAGTTTGATTTGATTTTGCTTCTTTTGTTTTTGCTGTTGCTTATTTTTGGGCTGGCTCGTTTGTTGGCCGAAACATCACCAAAGTCAAAAACGGAAATGGAATCAAACAATGATGTTATACATAGTATGTTATGACAAATTCGGTCATTTTTATGGAAAACGTAATCTAGGTTTTTTGTTTATAGAGCTACAGGAATTCCTGGTTATGAGTGGCAACCATTATTCATGGCTAAAGTTACCCAAATAATCCTCATTTTTCGGTTGTGGTTGATAGACTAACACCAAGTCATCGTCAGAAAACTCATGCCCCGATCAATTTTAATAAAGCTCTAGGCGTCTTGGCCTTTGACGGTGACTTTTGAAATGAAATGAAATCGAAGTTTTTTTTGGTAGCTGTCAGAACTGACACAAGTCCAGTGAAATAAGAGAAAGAACCGTTCCAACAGATTTTCCTGTTTGTACGGTCACGAAACCATCCAAAATCAACGAATGTGCACCACAAACGATCCGAACAGTTTCGTGACTGTTCAATGGACGATACAAAATATGGTGTTGGAAAGAACATAATAATATATTTTCGGAAGCGCTAGAATCAATGGGGGAGGGGGTTAGCGAACACGACCGACTCTCAACGGCTATATGCCATGACGCTACACCAACACGCTCCAACATGCATTTTGATGCCTCCCATGTTACCGAATACGTGTTAGCACGACTACATCAGACGACTCCAAGATGGTGATGTCCAATTGATAAACATTATGCGTCGCTGCAAGTTATAAGCATATGGTATAAAAACTGTTGACAGCACAGCCACGCTTATGCATGGGAATCAATTTCCTGCCTGAGCTATGTGGGGATGCATTAGATTAGATGGGGTTTTCATGCTCAAAGCCGAGTCCGTCCTGTTATGAAATAATGAAGGTATTTTAAGAATTTCTGATGCTGCTCCACGAAAACCATTGCCTCACGTACTAATGTTGGATATCTAATCAGCTAGGCGAGAAAGGTATTCTCACCTGAAGAGCGTGTGCCCGGAGATACATGTGCTTAAGTACCCTATTCAAAAAATAACAGATCGTCATTGAGACGACTAGGTAGTAAATATAGAAAACAAAATATTACAATGTATCTAAAGCTTATACACACAGAAAAATCTGTCATTTTATCAAAGACTTACGCTGAGATTCAATGGGACATTACACGCAGCATTCCTCAAATACAGCGACGTTTTATCCAATGGGAAGTTGGTAACGAATTATATCGGATTATCGATTCAACTGCAAGGTGTCATTGTGTTCCAATGAATGATTCAATGGCAGCCTGTCGTTGAATCGAATCTGTGTTTGGTAATTGATTCTAAACTACTTTCTTTCCCTTGGACCAACAGATTTTATTGCGAGAACAGCTGATCGATTCGTTTGGATGTTTAATGCTGTGATTTTGTATGAAGTTATAAGGAGCATGATATAAGAATTAGACATAAGCCTGCACCAGTTGTTGCATTTTTACCTGAAATATAACTGTCTGACTAATCTAAATACCTACATTCAAATGTGGGTGTTAGCTCTTCTAAGCCCCAATTTCTCAGTAGGTCCTCCATTTAGTATATAACTGGACACATTTAAATCACACAATTGCTGATGCAAAAAGCAAAAACACGAGACGACACAACACGGCTAACACCGAAACAACACAACGAAACAACCTCGTCGATGTTTGCGGGTTAGCGGCGATAATAATACTAAGATCCTGTTTGCTGATTACAGATCCGGTCCCAGTTTTGAATTTTAGCCTCGTGTGACGAAAATCAAAAATTTCAGATCTTCGAGATCCTCAGGGTTGCCTAAAAAATCGACAATCTTTATTTGGCTTTCTATCAAGATAAAACCTCGTGTTTTGGATAACCTTGAGGGTGCTGATTACAAATCCGGTCCCAGTTTTGAGTTTTAGTCTCGTGTGACGAAAATCAAAAATTCCAGATCTTCGAGATCCTCAGGGTTGCCTAAAAAATCGAAAATCTTTATTTGGCTTTCTTTCAAGATAATATCTCGCGCTTTGGATATTTTGAGGGTACTGATTACAAATCCGGTCTCAGTTTTGAGTTTTAGCCTCGTGTGACGAAAATCAAAAATTCCAGATCTTCGAGATCCTCAGGGCTGCCTAAAAAATCGAAAATCTTTATTTGGCTTTCTATCAAGATAATATCTTGGGCTTTGGATAATTTGAGGGTGCTGATTATAAATCCGGTCCCAGTTTTGAGTTACAGTCTCGTGTTTCGAAAATCAAAGATTCCAGATCTTTGAGATCCTCAGGTTTGCCTAAAAAGTCGAAAATTTTTATTTGGCTTTCTATAAAGATAAAACCTCGTGTTTTGGATAACTTGAGGGTGCTGGTTACAAATCCGGGCCCAGTTTTGAGTTTTAGTCTCGTGTGACGAAAATCAAAAATTCCATATCTTCGAGATCCTCAGGGTTGCCTAGAAAATCGAAAATCTTTATTTGGCTTTCTATCAAGATAATATCTTGCGCTTTGGATAATTTGAGGGTGCTGATTACAAATCCGGTCCCAGTTTTGAGTTTTAGTCTCATGTGACGAAAATAAAAAATTCCAGATCTAAAAAGTCGAAATTTTTATTTGGCTTTCTATCAAGATAATATCTTGCGCTTTGGATAATTTGAGGGTGCTGATTACAAATCCGGTCCCAGTTTTGAGTTTTAGTCTCATGTGACGAAAATCAAAAAATCCAGATCTTTTTACGTCCATTGAATCGGAACATCAGTCCCATCGAATACTGATTATGGTTCAGCGAACAACAAGGGCCATTGAATTCGATATATGATGTTGTTGTTACGCATACTTCTTGCCAATTTCTTTAACAGCATAGACAATGTTTAGAAAGCATGGGTTATTGTTCGCGTAATAGTTACCATTTGAAACAAATTTGAAACAAAATTAATTTTTAGATGAATTATCACGAACTGCTGTTGCAGTAATAATTTTGTACATCGAATAGATTGTATGCTTTGCTTAAATGAAACATAGGGTAAATTTCGAAAAGAAAAGGATGTTTTGATTGCATTATATGTCAATACTGGTATTAGAAGGATTATACATATCGTTAGAATGAATATAAAATTATTTTGAATTTATTGGCGTACCTGTGTTTACTTCGAATATAAGGATTGAAATTATTTCAATTGCATGGATTTGAAACAACTGTAAATATATTTAAAGCGATGGAAAAACATCCAAATACTAACAAATTCATTGGAAACGCAACAGTATCTTTTTCTGTGTATAAGCACATAAAGCACACTTACGATCTTAATAGGTGTGACAGTAGGCGACAGAAAAGATCTGTCTGTGCGCCATCTGGTACCCGAAGGTAACGGCAAACCAACGAAAGTCACTGCTAAACAGCAGCAGACTTCTTTGTGGAACTCCACGGCGCGTTCGCTTGACCTCACCAGAAGAGCGCACTTCTATGCCAACTGCAGATTAGAGTCGATATAAGAGGGTTGCTCTATATCTCCGTCAACCCACCAGTACGCAGACAGCTGTTTCACGCTTATTAACGATCATCAGTGCGCCATAGGTCAATTGACGGAGATAGAGAGCATCAGAATTTTCATGTCTACCATACATGTAAAGCATGTGAGAGTAGGCGACAGAAGAGGTTTGTCTGTGCGGCCATAGGACACTAGGGCGCCGTGGTCAGATTTGTCCTAATCCCACCGGTCAGAAGCCCCCAAAATATTTTGGATAATAGGTAGGTATGTGGACACCAGCGCACGGGGCGGCGAGGTAAACTTATGTCTTATAATTTTAACCGATTTTAATTCATTCGTCATTTTTTGCGATCTTGATAATAGTTACTGAAGAATTTGTAAAACTCCAGTCGGAGGTATCGTTACTGTTGACTTGACAGAAATGAATTACTTTTTTATATTATTAAATGCGAAATTTTGTTCTGAACAAGTTAATTTGATCATCACTATAATAGATGCAAAGAAAGAAGTTCATATTGTCAGCAGACCGAAATGTCTTTATAGTACCCCAAAAAATTTTAGTTAATCAAAACGTGCTCTAATTTGTCATAAATTTGATTGATTTCTTGACGATGTAAAGAAAGTCCGACAAATTTACCCTCACAGCTTGTTTTGTGGGAGCATCATGGTTGTACTCATTATTTCTTTTAAGAACAATCTCTTTTGATTAATTCATCAGCAAAAATGCTATGCATCCTCTTCTAGAGCATCTGTAGGCTACATCACGGGTGGTTTATTTATCTCTTCGGAACGTATGCTCTTCAAGGACTATTAATTTCTTCCCTTTCACACTTAACATAGTCTCCATGATGAAAAAGTAGAACACAAACAATACTCACAAACAACAACTAAGGATTGCAAACTACTGAAATATTTTCATTAATGGTTGTTTTATATACCTACAGAAGCCGAATAGTCATTAAAATAACCTAAGAAGAAACTGTAAGCTACCGCAAGTCGTAAAAAGATAGACGAAAGTTCGCAAGAATAAAGGGATGTGGTCATTAGGAATAACCAAGCTTAATTTTGTTTCGGCGCGCAAGTGACCGGTGCCGATGAAGGCACCCTTTTTGTCAACAGGTAAAAATCATACCGCGCGCGCTCGTGACCGATCACCGTCTGTGCGCCATCTGGTATAGAGCAGCTCTCGTATATCCAGCCTTAATAGGTGTGTATGTTACAGACCATGTATGAAATCAGACCATATCTATAAGGCCTAGGCCTTATATATACGACCTAACTTGCTCAGACTGTATGTATAAGCAACATGGCATTCTATATACGGACTAAACCGCTTACATAAGGATTATTGCGATTCGGGTCGTATGTTTCTAGTGCTCTTAAAAAGTGTTTTCTCTAATCCAAGCTGTGATGCAAATCCCTCTTTTAGATCGGCGGCTACTGCTCAGTCGACAGGGCGTAAGTAAGGTTTTAAGAACTTTAAATGCCAATCGAAAAGGTGTTGTTGTCGATACCATGTAACTCTAAATGCCATAATAGCGGCACAAAACAAATAACAAAAACATTTTTAGTATTCTAATTTGTATTTTACGTAAACGTAGCTTCATGTATTGATTTTAACAACAGTTGGTTCAGAACATACGTGTTTAAGTATCGATATATACATAGACAGATGATACTGATTGGCCGCATATAAATGAACGAGACCTTTCACAAAAATCCTTATACATGCGGTCTAGTCTTTTTATACAGTGTGAGTTTTTAGTACAGGCTCGTTCTATAACTCCACTAGCGTATAAGGTAGCGAAAAAAGTTGGACATAGAAGTTGTAGCCACGGATATGATATCCTATATATTATCCCATTTTTAGATTCTACTAATAGTTCCTCTTCTCAAAATATAAGGTATTATAACATTATACAGGGTATTTCAAAAGTTATGACCATTTTTATATCCAAATCGCTGTCAAACAAACGTACTGCATATCAAAAAGTAATGAATTAAAAACTATTTTTCTTACACGAAAAGTTGAAAAATATTCTCTAGTTTTAAAATCGGCTCTAAAAAGCCCGCGACACATATTCGTATACAGGGTGATGTAGAATGCAAAATCTAGATTTTCTCTCTTTTTTTAAATTTAGCCGCCAATATTTTGTTATACCAAAAAAATGCTTCTAATATGCTCTTTCATCTTTGTATAACACCTGTTGTACCTACGTCCACCAGATTCCGAGATATTTCGTTTTTCAGTAAATTTAAAATATTTGTGCACTGAAATTTATTTATTTTGAGAAAATACTATCGAATTTATTTTTTATTTAAAGAACAACTAAATTATAAGGTCATGATAGTATTTGATGAAGTCAAAACCCTAAATCATCGCGATGCTTAATTATCAAGCAGATTTATCAGGTAGGCCTTGAAAAATTGACAGTTTCCATAACCTACTCAATAATTCCGTACTGTATGAAAAACTAGCTTTAACATTTTTTTGCCATTAAGGGTGAGAGGGGAGATTCTTTGAGAAATTGCCTACTTGCGTCTAGAATATATCAACTATGAACAGCAATATCAAGAACGTTGTCGTTCAATGTTTCATAGCCTACCTGATAGATCTGCTTGATAGTTATGCATGACGTATATAAAATTGCTTCCTCAGCACACTTGACCTATATTATCTCGTTAATTCAGAGTTTTGACTTGATCAAGTACTATCGTGGCCTTATGCTTTAGTTGTTTGTTAGGCAAAAATAAAATTTGATGGTATTTTCTCAAAATAAATAAATTTTAGTAAACAAACAGTAGGTATATTTAAAATTTGTAGAAAAATCGAAATATCTCAGAAACTAATGAATGCAGCCGTAACAAGTGCTATACAAAGATGAAATAGCATATTAAAAGCAATTCTTTGGTCTAATAAAATATAGGGGGTTACAGAAAGAGAGAGAATCTAGATTTTGCATTCTACTTCACCCTGTATACGAATACGTGTCGCGGGCTTTTTTTATATAGCCGATTTTAAAACTAGGGGATATTGATTATCCATCAGTGTAAGCACACACAATACCTCTTACATTGGTAGAATAGTAGCTGTTAAATATTTATTAATAACGTAATGTTAAAATGTTTGCCATTACATATCGAAATAGCTCTATTCGTGGAATGGATCGATTTCAATGTTTAGGTAATTATTGCAGTAATATTCAACAAAAGTTCAAACACAGCGTTTTTGTCGAAATGCTAATGCAGTTCCTGTATAGCGGTTCGCTTAGTAATAATTCAGTCATTATGTACACATTACTGATACTGTAGTGGTTTTAAGGGTAATAAAGTTTTGATTAAAATTATGTTATTATATTGAAATTGCCACGAATTTGTGCTAAATTCAACTCTGCTGGCACCGTAGGGAAATATCATTTGTTATATATGATCCGTTTTTTAGAATATATTTTCGCAGTTTATTGATTTTGTGTCCCTAGCAACCAGCAACGGATGCGTCAAAAACATTTATATTTCGAACAACAAAAAAAACTGCGGTGGGTTGATAATGCAGGGTCCCAAGTCTGGAATTTTATTCATAGGGCATACCGTACTCACCAAGTGGAATAATTTTTAATATTTGTTGCAGGTGCGGTGTAAATGTATTTGGAGTAAGGCCTGAGACCGACATAATGAGGGGGACAATGACAACTTTGTTTTGTTTCCATAGTCGTTTTATTTCTATGGCGAGATCGATGTACTTAGATATCTTCCCAGCGTAGGTGTTTTGAATGTTCATATCATTGGGAATCGCAATATCTATTAAGTAGGTCCCTTTGTCGGTCTTTGACTGGAAAACTATATCTGGCCTATTTGCTGGGATGGTTTCGTCTGTATGTATTTCAATGTCCCAGTATAGTTTGAATTGATTGTTCTCGAGTACTGAGGTCGGTGTGTAGTTATATTATGGATCTGTGTTTTCAATTAGCTTGTTTGTTGTGGCTAGAGCTTGGTGTATGACTTTGGCTGCAGAGTTATGTCTGGCTGTATACTCAGTTCCAGCGAGAGTTTTGCATGCACTAGTTATGTGATCTATTGTTTATTGTTATTATCTGACTTTCTAAGTCCCTCTCGCATAACTGCGGCAGCAGAATTGTTATCATCATGTTCTTTCAAACTTCTCTCGCATGACTGCGGTGATGACAAATGTTGACGGGATAGGCCAAGTCAACAACTGAACTATTACTGATCGGAATTTAGGAAAGATCGTACTATATTACAGGTCTTAAGGATTACAGACTTTTGGAATATTTTATGTAACCCTTCGTCCAGGCCCAACTGTTGTAGATGGTGTGTAAATGTGTTCGGTGTGAGGCCTGAGACCGACATAATGAGGGGGGCAATAATAACTTTATCTTGTATCCAGAGTCGCTTTACTTCTATGGCAAGGTCAGTGTACTTTCCCAGCGTAGGTGTTTTGAACATTTACATCATTGGGAATAGCAATATCTATTAAGTAGATAACTTTGTCTGCTTTTGTCAGAAATACTATGTCTGGTCTGTTTGCATTGATGGTTTTGTCTGTGTGTATTTCAACGTCCCAGTATAGTTTGTAGTGATCATTATCGAGTATTGATGTTGGTGTATACTTGTAATATGGATCTGAGTTGTCGATTAGTTTGTTTTTTTGTGGCTAATGCTTGATGTATTATTTTGGCTGCCGAGTTATGTCTAGCCATGTACTCAGTTCCAGCGAGAGTTTTGCATGCGCTGGTTATGTGGTCTATTGTTTCCTTCTGTTGGTGACATTTTCTGCAATTATCGTTGGTTATGGATGGATCTTTAACTACGTATTTCTTGTAGTTTCTCGTCGCAATAACTTGGTCCTGGATAGCAAGCATAAATTCCTCAGTTTCTGGAAAGATCCTGCAGCCAGTTATATGACTGTTTTTCATTTATCTGATCTTGCGTAATACGGTATCTATGTTTGCCATGGAGTGGTTTCTGCGACCAGGTGATTATTTTTTCCTGTTGTGATTGTATGGGGTTGTGTGTGTCTGCGGCGTGGTCTGGACATGATAGGTTGAGTGGTGTATAGCTTTTGTCGGCTTTTGCTATTGCTCGATGTGAATTTGTTTGTTTACTTCGGAAGAATTGCCTGAGTGTTTTTATCTGTCTTGCGCGGAGTGACTGTATGTCTATGATCCCTCTGCCTCCCTGTTTCCTGTCTATGGTGAGCCTTTCTTTGCATGCGTTTGGATGTGACATTCGGTGTTTCGTAAGTTCTGTCCGTATGAGGATATGGATATTTTCTATATCAGTGTGTGACCACTTGATGATGCCGAAGGAGTATGTGAGGACCGGTATCGCAAATGTGTTAATTGCTTTTGTAAGATTTTTGGAATTCAATTTTGATTTTAGAAGCTTAACGAGGCGGTCTCTGAACTCTTGTGTTAGTTGAGCTTTGACTTGTGTGTGGTCGATCTTAATGTTCTGATTGAAGCCCAGATACTTGTACGTTTCGTCCTTGTCCATGTTATCCAGCGTTTGGCCAGTTAATATTTCCTGTTCGAATTGGTTCTTCCATTGGCATTTATTGATGTGGAGCACCTTGCATTTGCCCATACCGAATTCCATGCGGACGTCTGACGTACAAACTTCTATTATTCTGAGTAATTTTTTTAGTTACACTTCAGTGGCTGCATATAGTTTTATATCATCATGTAGAGAAGATGATTTATTCTGTGCTGATTGACTTTCTGGTGTCTGATGTTGAAACCATAATTTGTGTTGTTAAGTGCGTTAGAGAGTGGATTTAAGCAAAGGCAAAACCACAGTGAACTAAGCGAATCACCCTGGAAGATACCGCGTCGTATGAATAGCTCCTCTGTTTGGATATGGCCGTCCTGAGTTTTAAGATGTATGTTGGTTCGCCATGTCTCCATGGTTCTTGTAAGGAACTGGCGAAGGACTGGGTTAATTTTGTATATTTGAAGAATTTTCTTTAGCCAGCTATGGGGTACAGAGTCAAAAGCTTTTTTATAATCGATGAAGCAGGTACGAACATTTCTGTGTTCTTTTCTGGTTTGCTCCATGATGACATTATCGATTATGAGTTGTTCTTTGCATCCTTGGCTTTGTTTTCTACATCGTTTTTGCTCTTCAGTCAGGATGTTGTTTTGGGTGAGGTGTTGTTCAATCCTCTTGTATTTATATTAAACTATCCATTGACCTGTCAAAGAAAGACGTAGCGGCATAACACACCGATATCACCGTGATGTGTGGGAAGTACTGAGTCAATCAACTTGACCTCATTTTTCTAACACCATTTGTAAAGGATACATCCTTTAGAGTACTATGACTCCCCCTGACTCAGATTGTACAACCCATATTTAATCCCTGAATGCTGTAACCTAAATCTATCCATACATCGCATCTCCTTGGTGATGCAAAGATCGAAATCAAGGAACTTGTTGCCATCCATAAAGGATAATAAATGATAGCAGTGCACGGATACATGAAAACTTCTGACCCAAATCCGTTCAGAATGCATTTCAACTGATATCCCAGTTGGAAGTTGCTTGTAGCGTGAAGGATACTTCAATAGAGTTATACATTTCAAGGCCACTCCGGGTACACATTCTGTGAAATTGAAATATTTGGAGCGAGAATTTTTATTTGGCATCGACACTGTCAACGAGTTACGCAAGGAATCAAGGCAGCAGGATCCTTACTGCAAATCTGAAACTAGGATAGTAAAAGTCTTCAAAAGGGAGCATATGTGTCACTGGCTTAATAAAAATAATAACTTATGTCTTATTTTTTTTATGGTCGGCCTCCCGCAAAGGCTGAAAACCTATGGCGCTGTAGAAGCGCTGCGAGAGGATAAGTATCGGTTCACATAAGATTTGAAACGCTGCAGGTTATAGCCGTCGGGAAACAAATTCCACGGCAGCTGATTCCACAGCGTCGAAGTTCTCCAGAACAAGGAATGCTGGAGGAGACTGGTTCGGGGAGTAAAGACCTCGACCTGGTAAGGATGAGCTCGCAAAGCTTCTCTAGTGTTCCTGGTTCGGACGGCCTGTGGTGTTATTATCTGAGAGAGCTCACTCGAACATCTTCCGTGATAGAATCTGTAAAACAGGGATAGATCAGCCACCCTTCTTCGATGTTCCAGGCTGTGGAGGTCCTTTGTGAGGTTAGGCGTATCGATTAGTCTAATCGCTCTTTTCTGGATAGTGTTCAGAAGCTTTAGAGAGTGCTTCGGAGCGCATCCCCACACATGGGAGCAATACTCCAGCGATGGTCGGATCTGTGCCTTGTAGAGCAGCAGCAGTTGCTCTGGTGTATGCAACTTCCTACAGCGAAACAAAACTCCAAGCTTCTGGAATGCCGTTTTAGCAATACTGACGAGGTGGTCGGGCCAGGACATGTTATTGTTGATGTTGATTCCCAAAAGCTTGACGGAAGGTGATTCGACTATGGGGTGACCCTCCATTTCCACGGTTGGTAAGCCATCGTGAGACTTCTTTGTTAGTGTTGTTGCCTGAGTTTTTCGTACGTTGAACTGTACTTTATTTGCCAATCCCCACTCGACAATTGTTTTGATATTTGCGTTGATCTGTGAGGCATGCTGCTGTCGCCGACGTACCGTCTCCTGGGATGATGGTGGCTTCCGTGGTTCCATGCACGACACTGATGTACTGTCATCTGCGAAGCTGTAGATTGGATTGGATGTTATCTCCAGCAGCTCGTTGATGTACAGCAGAAACAGTGTAGGGGATAGGACAGATCCCTGAGGAACACCGGCGTTTATTGAAAATACGTCTGATGAACAGCCCTCGACTACAACAAATAGAGATCGGTCGTTCAAAGAGCTACTCAGCCACTGGCGCAGGTCAGGAGGTAGTCCATAAGCAGCAAGCTTGACCAGTAGTCCGTCATGCCACACTCTGTCGAAAGCTTTCGATATGTCAAGTGCAACAACATGGGATTCGCCATGATTGACTATTGCTCTGTTCCACAAGTGAGTGACGTAGGCAAGGAGGTCACCTGTAGACTTGTGCTTACGGAAGCCATACTGGCGATCATTTATGATGTTATTGTTGTCCAGGTATTTCAAGATCTGTGTGTTAATGTCAAATAGGTCTAATAGTTGTTAATGTCAATTGTCGAATAACGCAACGATACAGGTCACAGATTCCGGTTACAAAAACTGTACACAAGGCACACGCTTATGCGTTATTCGAGACACACTGCGCATGCTCAGAATAATGTTCTACGGATAGCGTCGTCCCAATTTTTAGTGGCTATAAACCTTTCTAATGTCCTATACAACGTGGCAGCTTGTCACAAAAATTTACCTAACTCATTAATTACCTGTTTTGAAAATTGCACCGACAAGAAAAGTTAAAACACTAATTAATAATTAATATAATTAATAAAAAATAGATTACGTGTTGTGGCGACTAGGGTGGTACCTGACAGGTGAGTGTTCATGATCGTTTAATTTTGTATGCTTTGCCAATAAAATGTGCACAGATGATATACGTATTACAATTATTTGTATTCCGTAAAATTAAAATTGATTAATGCATCAATAGATTTTTTATTTCATCTCCCTAAAATACCTGATACTCCACTGTTTCACTTGCTGTTTATATCTTCTTTTTTATTTCAACACTGTTAACATTTTCCTTTTCTCTTGCATCAACATCTTTCACGAAGGTATTACAGAAAATGGTGAAAGCACACACAACTTCATGCCCCGTTACCCCCCCCAAGACTGAGGTCTGGATACGCCCCTGCAACAGGCAGACAGACAGACCGACAGACAGACAGACAACAACGAATCAGCGCACGTGCGAATTCTGTTTAGGGTTGACCGTTCCTTTCTGTGGAGCTCAAAACCAGGGGGTTCTTGGAGTTTTATGGGGATACGTGGTATTGCCTTGAATTTTTTCAAATCATATTTGGAAAACAGGTCACAGCTAGTTGAGGTTAATGGGGAAAAATCGATCTTGGAACTGGTTAAGTCGCGTGTGCCTCAGGGGTCGATTTTGGGCCCATTTCTATTTATTCTGTATATAAATGATGTATTTCACTATACGCTGCCTGTGAACTGTGTGTGCATCGCGGATGATACCACATTAATCCAATCCAATTCTAACATTAGGGCCCTTAATGACGATGTAGCGGATACTGCAAATAAAATAGAGTTGTGGTTTGCTTCCAACTGTCTGAAACTAAACAGGGATAAATCTCAAAGAATAACTCTTTCCTCCAATACCAGAACCAACCCCAATGTAAGTGTCTCTTTGTTAGGCATTATAGTTGACGCTTCACTTAAATGGGATGCTCATACAGACGCACTATGTAAAAAATTAAACACTCAGATTTTTGTATTAAGGCAACTGAGGTCTGTCACTACTACAGAAGGTTTATTGAATGCTTATTTTGCAGTTTTCCATTCTTATTTCATTTATGGAGTTGTACTTTGGGGGGGATCTAGTCATGCCAAAAGGGTTTTTAAACTCCAAACGAAAGCAGTAAGGATCATAACTAACTCCAAATTTGATGAGCATTGTAAGCCTTTATTTAAACTACTAAGGATAATGTCACTACCTTCAGTTTACATATTTTATAGTCTTCTTTATATTCATGACAATATCAAACAGTACAGCACGCATTCTGATATTCATAATTACGCCACTAGAGGCGCTGGAGCACTTATAACTCCTAGGTTCCGACTAGCAGTATCCGCACGCAATTCCCTGAATCTTAACCCGTATAATAGATTACCGGACGATATACGAGCCCTCAGTCACATCAAGTTAAAAAAAGGTTAAAGATATCATGCTCAGCCAGTGTTTCTATAGCACTGATGAGTTTTTGAATTTTGTATCGTCTTTATGGTTTGTATATCTAAAGTTGTGTCCTTATACCTATTCTGTATTATTAATGTATTCTTTTAATGTTTCTTTATGTAATAATTATTTGTTATATTCAATGTTTTCAATGTTCTTTATATGACTTACCATATATACATGTCTTTGTATTAAATGGTGAATAAATCTACTCTTCACTCTACTCTAACAGTTAGATTTCTGTTCACTTCTTCTGGTGGTTGAGTCGCCTAAACTTACTTCCAACTACAAGTATCGTGGGACGCTTAGACATAAGAAACTTTTTAAAAACTTGAAATACAAATTGTACCAACGTTCAGTTTACGAAGGAAGCGATAAGTTTCCAGAATAAATAACATGTATAGACAGAAAAGGGAAGACTATTTATCAGATTCAGAATAAATTGTTTTTTATGCAGTTTGTTTTGTTTTTTTTTTTTCTATTGGCACATTTAAATTAGGCATTTTATTTTTTTGAGAAAACATTTGTTTTCTTCTTTTTATCTCCTCACTACTACATTATACTTGTATTAATCTTCTTTATTTCTAAAAATATATTATATTTGGTTAGAGTTTTATTTGACGAAGAGCGTCGGTAAGGGAGGTCATGGGTCATCATAAATGGTAATCCACAGCTTTTTAATAAACGCTATATAATGTAAAAATATAATCCACTAAAATGCAAACCCCCGACGGCTAATAATGTTTTGTGGCTGATTATATATAGAAGAAACCTTTACCCTCCCAAAAAAAAAATAATATTACTCCACCAAGAAAAAAATTCTTGACGCTCTTTCAGTTCAGTACCTTTTCTGAAATTCTTCATGCATCAAGTCTTCTGAAATCTACTGAAATAAAAATCGAACTGGCAACCCTGAGGCCAGGTAAATTGAAACCAAATAGTCTGGATTCATTTACATAAACGACTTGATGAAGGAGTCTTGAGGCTTTTTTCATAAAACAGTTACAACTAATATAGATAAGGTGTCTGAGACGTCCTTTGTGGTTATATTTCAAAGTGACTATACTCATTATAATGTTTCAAAAATCTTTCGAACTATCTTTCGGGTACAATATAAGGTCCCTTTGTGTAGCAGCAACAAAACCCTATATAATTTTATACGAAACAAAGTACAGGACCCAAGCCTTTACAGAAACTTATCCTGGAAATTGCCAGCCACTATAATAGCAAGATCATGAGCGTAGTGTAGAGGCAGATGTGGTTATACGAGGATATATCAGAGACTGGTGCTGTAATTTATTTAGATAGAATCTTATAATTCGTACACAAAATTAGAATGAAACTTATCTCTAATGTGCGCTCGCTCTCAGTTGGGGCTTGATTTAACGTTTGATTTTTATTAGAAGTTAGAGGTTAATTATTGAAGTGACAGTGTCTAGCTTACAAACCGAATTAGAGCAAAGCTAAGCGACAAAATTTTTTATTCGGGGGGTAAAACACTAACTGAAACTTTTGAGCTTTTTATGACTCATGTAATAGTTGAACATAAGCCAAGTCCCGTTTGAGCACAGACGCGTGACTAACGTAAAAAATTGAAGAAGTCAACAACTTGGTACAAAGCGATAGCGAGACTGGCATAAAATGAGTATCTAATAATGCTAATTTGACTTGCGGTTCCACTTCAAAAAATATTTATAGAAATTCAGAGTACCGGAAGGTCGCGGCAACATGGACTCCGAAGGGCATAAACTATAAACAATAAACGAATTGAGTGACAATTTGTCAGCAAAAAAAAGGCAACTGCAAAGTAACCCACAGTTTTTTAACGATGTGCTTACATCGTTCTGACCCTACTATTCTAAGGCGTTTGATAACGTAAAGTGGGAAATCCTTATCTCCATAGGAGTCTCTTACCACTTACTATTTCTCATACAGCATCTCTATGAGTCTAGCTCAGCTTGTGTAAGAATTGATGGTAACCTGTCTGGTCAAACAGCAACCAGAAAAGGAGCGTAGCATATGGTCTTGGTATTAACTACAACAAGACCAAGGTTATTATCGTAGATAGAGAGCATGACAATCATCGAGAAATAAAGTCAATAGGCCGTTGTGAGGTAGTTCAAAGTTTTGTGTACCTCGGTTCTTTGATCGACAATTCAGGTAGCTGTGAGAATGAGATTCGACGGCGCATTCAACAGGCACGGGTGGCCATGACAAAGCTTACTAAAATATGGCGTGACCATAACATCACTAAAGCTATCAAAAGGTCACTGGTTCAGTCTCTTGTGTTCTCCACATTTATGTATGCCTCGGAAACTTGGACTGTTAAAAAGGCAGATCGAGCTCGCATAGATGCTTTTGAATAGTGAACGTGGAGGAGAATGCTGGGAATTCCTTATACCGCCCATCGAACTAATGTTTCCATACTGGATGAGCTCGGTAATCCAAAGAGACTATCCTCCATTGTGTCGATGAGAATGCTTACATTCTTCGGACATATTCACAGAAGTGATAATATGGAGAAACTTGTAGTTCAGGGTCACGCCTTGAGTGGGCGGCGCCGTGGCCGTTCCCCTACACGCTGGGTGGATACGACGAAACAGTTGCTAGATATGAGTATCAAGAGCGCCACTGAACTGACAGTAAATCGCGAACGATGGTGAGCTACAGTTCTCAAAACTATTGTTAATATTCGTGTCGGCAATACTCTAGCTCCGAATTAATGCATTTTACGAGTTCACAACAATTCTGTTAAGACATTGTAACTATGATGATGATACATCTGATTAAAGTTGACCTTGTAAAGATCTCAAAATGTGCAATGGAAGCACAAATTAATCTCAAGAACGCAGTAGGTCAAGGGTAAAAGCACTGATGGAGTGACGCGCCTGATCCCTTTTTTTTGATAAATGTGGATTTGTTCCCGATGTTCACGATCAAATTGTACTGGGTGGATACACAGTCTCTTTATCCAGACTTCCACTGAACTCTACATGTCATAGCGATAATGCTACGGCTCACAGGTCCGCCACTTGTCAAGGAACTACAGAAGAATGAGGGGCGGAGGTTATGCATCAGCCCCTATTTTCTCGATCTCGTTCCATGTGACTGCCGTTTGTTTGCTGAAGTAAATAAAGACGAAGGAAGCAGTGAGTCGGATTCAGAGCTCAACAACGATGTCATGAATATACTAATAACATATAAAATCGCTTTAGTTAGGAGTTCCATACACTGAATTATAAAACGTACAAATCATCCTGACACGAGATCAAATATTTAAAAGAGGCCATAGACATACAAAACATACTATTTCAGTATCTTCAATTTATAGGTAATCTCATATTCAAAACCAGCTCATAATAATATTGATTATTTTCTGCTACTTAAGGGTCTAGGGTACAGCGTGCAAAATCTAAAATCAGAGAAAGGACGTATTCCCGTGTTAGTGAGGATGCGTGGTCGCCTGTTCCCTTTCTCCAGTGCGTATGTCTAAGATGAGGGGAGATAAGTCCAAAAATCCAAATTTAAGGTCAAAAGGTCCAAAGGTAAGGTCCAAAGGTCACCATAAAAATGAATTTCGCACCTCCAAGCTCCTGACGCGAGTTGCGAGTTTTTTTGAACATTAAAAAACGTTTTTGAGAAAATCGAAAATAGTTCTCATTCATCAAGGTCTTAGCTAACGCCTTCTGAAATATTGCATATGTAGCTTGAAAATAGGATGAGTTATGCGAGAAATTGTGAGTCCGTGTTTTACAAGGCAAATACGTATGTATAAATGTGTGTATATCCAGGCCCCTTAAAGGGTTTGTCTGCTGCAAAAATTGCCAGTAATCTTCAGGCTTCAAAACCAAACACCGCATTATTTGAGCATAGGTCAGGGAGCTGCATAATTGCAATTTTGCAGACTTTTTCAAAAATGGTACCTATTCGGTTCTATAATTTATTTTGCCAAGCATCCGTGCAACGTGCTTGTTAGGTTACCTGCTACGGAAAGGGGCAATATTATATGAGCTGGACCTTCAGACCGTAAATAAAAAGTGTAATTAAGGATCAGATTAGCGTCAATAAATACAACTATTGATAAAAAATATTATTTTTTACTATTCAAAGACTGATTTTATCCGCAAATAGCCTTGTCCAAAGTAACTCGTTCACTTCACGTTACCTGACATTAATTTATAAGCCCACTGCAATTGGTGCAATATAATATACCCTTTTTTGACGACTGCTAAACCAAAAATGTCCCCTATTGTTTTGCTTTAAAATGAAGTACTCCTAACTTCAGGCCAAATGGAACGCAATATATCGTAGAGATCAATTCAGAAAAGCTAAATGCTTAATATAGTGTTGTAATGCCGGTATAGAAAAGTAGTTATAGTATCCGTACAAATATTTCTAATACATAAATATGTGTCATGAGAATTAAACAAGTAAATTCTCAAAGTTTTCGATGGAGGATATGTGTACAGTAACCTGCTAGAGAATTAAAACTCATGTTGTACATGAATAACGAAGGGTTTGTTTGAGGATTATATATTTTTATCTGCATATTTCGATGTGTGCAAGATTTGATAGCATAATTTACCGAAGACGTGTCAAATATAGAAAAAATAATAGAAGTAAAATCAAATATTATTCTTGTGCAACTGGTAACGTAAAACAAAGGACTTGAATTAAAGTTTGTTAGACAAGACTTCAAAAATATCTAACAGATGCACTTCTGTATCTGCGCCACACAATAGGGTCGTTCAGTGAAATTCCAGTAACCGTATTTATGCGCATTTTCATGAAGTATTACTTACACATAACAGACAAAAAGATTTCAACTTAATTGAATGAGAATAGAAAAAGTTACGCGCCCTCCAAGATTAGAATATTTCAAGCACTCAAAATTCATCGTTGTGACGTCACCGCGTCGGTCGGCGAGCCCAGACCGGCTGGCATACGGCAGCAACATACGTTTACAATAAGTTCAACTATAAGTTTAGTGCTTTGGTTGACGCTATCTTTTGTTTGATCGGGTGGTTTTTCTATAACACATTCAAAAATCCATATTCTTCCACAATCATTTTATCGGTAGTTCTGCCACCAAAACCTCTAAATATTCAGGAAATGATCTCATCAGGAGTACAGGCCAAATGCCGCGCCGCGCCGGTCGGAGAGGTACAGTGACGTCACCGTCGCACACTCGCAAGTTCCGCGCGTTTTCAATTTGCAGCACTTTGATAATTTATTAGAATATGAAACCGTGCTCAGAAAATTCTGAAATTTTCCACAGCTACTAAACTCAACACGCTCTTTTAGAATATGCAATAAAAAAATATGCTGAACGAGCCTATTATGCCATATAAACCCGTCAACGTATCTGGTTAGAAACAAAATACCTTGCGGTACGTCTATGTTCAAAGTTAGTTGCCCGAAAGCGGCAATTATCGGTATCCCGCTATTTTATTAAAAATTTACGCTGGCTCTCCAGCAAGGAACTTTTCTTTATTCAATAAAGTTGATAAATAACAAAAAGTCTCGGCACTCGGTGGTGGTGGATTCAGCCAGAAAAGTTTGCGGGTAAGCTTTAAGTGTACCAAAAATGCACAATAGTTTTTAGATGCTTCGAGAAAACTTCGCGGATAGATAACTAACAGGAGTTTTTCTGTGGTATGAGAATAACGAGCACTAAAACTTCAGTAGAACCTGCAGATGTATAGATCTCTTTAGCTTGATTGATGCAGTAATCCTAAGCAAATATTTAGTTATTTAAGTCTTTAGTACAGGAGAATGGTGCTGCGAAATTGGTCAGTATCCTTTGTGGATCAGCTATAGTTGTTAGGAAACAGTGATACAATCGCTAAATTTGTTTTTAATAAAAAAGTTAAGAAATGCTTAAACGAAATGAGATTTTACTGCACCGCACAGTGGAGATTTATTACTGGAAATAGGTCTACATATGAGTCGCCTAGTTCCAAAAGTCACTAAATCCTTCCAATAATATTTTTAAGGAAACGCGAAAATTTGCTGTTAGTCTCAAAAAACAATAATAGTATTTGTAACTATACATATTGATAGTAACATAGTGCTTTAAAAGGTCTTTTGGACAAAAATCCTACTTTAGTAGTTTTGTGAAAAACTTGAAAAGCCTTCCGGATTTAGCTGTTTTTGGAAATACATTTGGATTTGGAGGGATTTGCTTCGAAACTTACATGATATGACTGTATTTCATGGCATATATTACGCAGTTGGATTTAAGAATATACAAAATAAGATGAAAACTGATATTAGGTCAAAAAACTGAAAAAATAAATATAAAAATATAGTATCTTTTCTTATTATTGTGTCATTCAATGAGGTATTTGTTTTTGGCCACGTGACGTCCGATTCAAAAATTTCAATGGGACACCCTGTATATTTGCGACTTTTTGTGTTCTGCCTATTAAACAATTCCAACAGACTAGCACACTTGGGGTCTGAAGTGGTTCATTCAAGAGCTTCAGGTACTTATAAAGGACTGTACCACTACCATTATGAAACGCTACCAAAATAATTTAACTGTTGGGGTACATGTTATAATCAATGGTAGTGGTACCATCCTTTAAGTACCTGTAGCTTTCACTTTAGACCCCAAGTTCGCTAGTTTGTTGGAATTGTTCTATCGGTAGCAACATAAAAAGTCACAAATATACAGGGTGTCCCATTAAAAATTTTGAATCGGACGTCACGTGATCAAAAACAAATATCTCATTGGGTGAGATAGTAATAAGAAAAGATACTATATGCATTTGCTCCAATTTAAACCTCCAAAATTATAATTCGCTACTACTGTTCAGTTCCGATATATTGCTTATCTTAATCGTCATGAGTCATCCTGTATATAAATCAAATTATAGGTTAGGTTAAATATATGAGTTAATTTATAGATAGTACGGCTGTTACGCAAGCAGCAGAAAACTCACTTATCGTACTATCCTGGATTTAGTGGGATTTGTTCTCAAGGATCATGGTTTACATTTAAATGCTAATATGGATTAAGAGGTTTTTGTTATCGAATGGATTTAGGGGTATTTGAATCTCATTCTCCCATGGATTTAGCGGATTTTGTTCCCAACCTTAAGGGATTAAATAGAGTGCGGTAAGGTAAGAGGTAACGTAAGACGTAAGGTAATAAACCTGTGGAATCAGATGAGAGTGTTGCGTTACCTCTTACGTTACGACTATAAACACTCTCATCTGATTCCACAGGTTTATTTTCTTACGTCTTACGTTACCTCTTACCTTACCGCACTCTAGTTAATACTTAAGAGTCTACATTAATTTAGACCAAGATTTAGAGGGTTCTTAAAGATGTATCATGTTCTAAAGCATTACTGAGGCCTCTCGCAATAAGATGGCACTACTAGTTCAATTTATTTGAAAACTGGATTTAGCGGTTTTTGAAACTGGACGACTCATATATTGTTTTAGAAGGTATGGTGCTTTAAAATCGCGATAATATGTAAATCAATGCTACAAATAATGAAATGAATGAAACCTCCACAGATAGCTTTGGATTACTTAGACAAGCTATCATACAAAATACCCTGAACATAGATTTTCAGGTTCCGTAAAATATTGTTTAACTTGCATAAATTTTAATAGAACCGCTAACAAACCTTATTAATGGTAAAAGGGTGTTACTCAATGACAGGACATAATTCCAAGGGTGCATTTCTGAGCCAAATTCAAGTAGGAAATTTCATAGAAACATGTGTCCCGAAGGGTCTGGTTTTAACAAAGCAGGGTGTCAAAGTTTGGAGACAAATTGATTATTTGTTAATTTCTTAAAGATCTTTTAACCAATTTTCTTATAATTTGGCAGTGTTGCTCATTGCTATAAGAAGCACCAAATGGAAGATCTTTTTTCAGTGACTTCTAGGGAGTGGTTCCACGATTAATACTAGTAAAAAGAATGTAAGTCACTAGCACTAAAAATTAAACAGATAAAACACATCTTCGTATCTCACTTTTAGCCTTATGTTTATGTGCGTTCGCTCAGATAGGGCTTGATTTAACGTTTTAATAAATAAACTGCAGTAGGGGCATAAAAAGTAAGGCACTACGATAATTAAATTCAAGTAAAGAATTTATTTTTCCAGGCAAAATTGTGGATTGAAATTTGAAAAAACAAGCTAGGGGTGGATTCCAGGGGTTCAAGTAAGAAAAAAATGATGCATAAGCAAGGAATGATAGGTCATTCACTACCCTTGAAACACCCACTTACTTTTCTTTTTTATCCGTTTTTGTTACAAAAATATCAGGCGTCAAACAAATTATCATTTCATTTGTCTTGTGCTTATGATTTTACGGAAAAAATAAGTTTGCATCTAAAATTAAAGGTACCACAAGATTTTAAATAAAATGGGGATATCGTCTATGTAGGAAAACCTATGGGGTGCTATTTGAAAAATAAAAGTTGGGGGTGAGTTTTAGGGGTTGACGTACAAAAAAAATGTTTTGAATGCATGGTATGATAGACCCTATAGTACCTTCTGAAGTACCACTCAGTTCTTGCTTGAACCGTTTTTCGTTACGAAAATATCACGTGTCAAGGAAATTCTGGGACACCCGGTATATAGTGTCAGCATTAATTTAATTATGTTTTAGTGTTAATTTTATTATTTTGGAATAACCAATTTGTATTTTTTTTAGGTATCACTACTTTATTTTGTATTAGGGTAATACTATTTTGAAATAAAGCTTCTTCTTCATATCTGATTTGTTACTAACACACTAAGCCAGAACAAATTAAGCAACACTCAGGCAAACTATCGAATTCATTCGACCAAATCGAACGTTTCTGACTTCTGGTCAACCCTAATCCTTACGGTTTCATCACAGTATGCCAGCATTGAGCACCTTTGCACCATAGGTACATCAAACACGCTTAGTTTTTTGTTATTACCGCTATAGACCGCTATAGCTAGCTTATAGTATTAGCCATTTTTACCTCAGCGGCTATCATACAGCATTGGCTTGCTTTCAAAACTATTCCACGATGCCGCAGGACCGAATCTTGCACGAAACATTTAACTTTATACCGGTGGCGTGAACGTCCATTTTTCTAAGATAGGGGTGAAGATGTTGTGTAACTTACTGCACACTGCGCCTTTTCAGCCCACGTTATATAAAATGTTTCACTTCTAAAAAAGTATGGCTAAGTAAAAAAACACAGATTGACTGACATTGAATCTACCTGACCGCAAAGGACATGGTGGGCTATATGGATAAGGCTATGCTAATGATAGAAAGGTGATAGCGGTCAGAAGATTATGTTTGTACTATCAAATAGTTTACAACTTAGAAGTGGTCATTAGTGTTGCGGCCATGTTTAAATGCTACTATTAAATTATAGGCTAGCTTTTTTGTATGCATAAGCAACAAAAAACCATCTGTAGAATCCTCAAAAACACAGTGAATATAGAAATTTGTGGAAGGTTCTGGAACAAAACTTGTATGCTTGCTTACCTGCTCAACTTATACTATAGTCTGATAATTCGTGGCCGACTCTACACTAGGCCGGAGCCTTAGATGTGGCAACGTGGCTTAGCTGTCAAATAGTTGGCCTATAGTTTCAGAATAATTATTACATTTTATATGTATTAGAGTTCATCTGGGTTAACAAATTAAGAAAAATACTTTTTAGAACTACTACTACTAATACCACTTACATCTGATGTCTGGTTTATCACAGCCAGACACTACAAAATAAAAATAAACGCAAACTGTTTCCTGCCGCCACTTCCACACCACTTAAATGAACACTCAATTTACTTTGTAAATTGTCACTCGAGCTAGAAAAATTCACTATTAGGTCACTGTGAAGCCATTATTGCTGGTATTGATTCCCTTTCACTATCAAATCTTTTCGTAGGTATGCCCCAGATGCATGCCCAGATGAGTTCTATTAACTGTATTTTTCTGTGATATTTGGGAGGTCCAGAAAACATTATAGGTACCACATTGTGCTTTAAAATAGGTCTTATCCTTTGAAATGTTTGTAAATTATTGTATTTATCCTTATAAATATAACCAGCCCTTCCGAAGAATACCTTTCACCCACTTCTGTTTATGTCCCTTATTGGACGCACAATTGCTAGTGCAACCTGGTAGTACACACTTTGCAGGCATCTTTTTATCTTTGTAGTTTCATTTGTGCAGGTAAATAAGTAGAAACACATTAAAAATCACCTTGCAACGTTCTTTTTACTCTGGAATAAGGTTATGTTGGGCCATGGTTTGGTAGTCCTCTATTGGGCTGCAACCTGGTACTACACACTTTGCAGGCATCTTGTTATCTTTATAGTTTCGTTTGTGCAGGTAAATAATTAGACACACATTAATAATCACCTTCCAACCATATTTTCTGCTCTGGAAGAATGCACATGACATAACAACAAATACAAACTCGTACCGCTGATTCAGTGTTGCTCCGGCCTAGTGAGTACAGTCGGCCATGGATAATTCCATTGTTTCAAGAGACATAAAAAGTAGCTTTAGATGAAATTTGTGGTGATTAAATATACTGGATGTTTAATGAAATGACATTTTACCAAAATTAGGTTTTTCGTGTCAAAACCTAATCATGTATTATTAATAACCGAGGGTCAGATCAACGTTGTTACAGAAAGTAGCTATATCATTGAAACAACCTTGTAAATCCTAACGAAACCTTATACTATCGGAACAGGAAAAACTATCGGAATTTATATTCGAGATGATATAAACTAACGGAGGACTTCAAAGCTAACCAACTCCGAATCTTACTCTTCATTTTGTCGACCTAGTGTGACATGTGATAGACTCTTTAGTAGTAAGTGTGCTAGAATACCCGAACAAAAATGTACACTTTTTTCGCACAAAGAAAAAATAGTAGTGTACTGATTGGTTCACATTATGCCGCGTACACATCTGAGCAAACGGACGGAATGAGCACTTCGCGCCGAATGAGCATTCGTTTGGACAATTTTTTATTGTCCCGCACAGAACCAGATGAGGCATGCATTCGAAGGCGCTTCATCAGTCCGCTGAATGGTTTTATTGACTGCGTTGAAAAATTTACAGGTACAGGTACAGCTAGTCCCACGTTCATAATAGGGTACTTGCAGGGGTCGTGAAATCGCCTCGGGAGTAGGCATAGCGTAAAGAAAACCATATCAAGAAGCAGTAGGAAACAAAAAACATGATTTTACTGACGGCCAAAAAAATATATTTGCAAAATAAAATAAGGATATATTCAAATTTTTCCACGTGACTTATAACAAGGGCTGACGTCACAAGTATCTTATCGATATCTACAATCGATACTGCTACAGTGCAGGTCAGTGAGATTCAACTGCGCATTCGACTAGAGATGATCTGAATTCTTTAACAATGCGACTCAATTCATTGATACTTAAACATATTTGCAAAACAGGCAATTAACCCACTAGCATTTTCGTTGCAATACATTTTTATATCTGATAGGTATCACAGTTCATCCTGTTTGTGACCGAGATTCGCAACTAATCGAAGCCATCATTTTATTTCGGCGTATCCCATTATGAATGAATCCAAGGATAGAATCTAATTCAAGCCCATCCCTACAAAGTGAATTAGTAATCTAGTCTAACTTTTATTCTTTTGACTTTTGTACTTTTGTGTGTGACTGTTTTGTGGTTATAATGATCAATATCAAAATGTTAGGTTAGTACTGGCTATCGATAGCGAATATCAATACTTTACATCCCATCACTATAGAATATCACTGACGTCAGAGGTTGTTTGCGCGGGATTTTCCGGCATTTGAAATAATTTTTGGAATATCTCTCACAGCCGATTCAAAAAAACCAAGCAAGTAATTTTGTCATGTTTACTAGGCTCTAAGGAACGCGTAAATGACATAATATTTTTTTCTGCAAGTACCCTATTGTTTATGAGTTGCTGAAAGAGGAGAGGCGACCGCGTGCTAGAGATGGTCGTCACAATAATTTGTTCAAAGAGGTCGAGCTTGGTTCCTTAACGGTTCTTTCATTTTGCATGATACGTGAAGTGACAGCGATGGGAGGTGATATAAAAACTTTACCAGAATGTCGAAAAGTGACCTCTGATTTATGCTTAATGCAACTAAGGATGGAATATCCAGAATATTTTTGCAAGTTCCCGCCTAGCGTCCTCCTTTTTAATTTTTGTTATAACAAAACTCGTGTTTAGCTTTCCACAATATACAGGGTGGGGCTGAGAGAGTTCCCCGATTTGAAAGGCTGATAAAAACTAAACTAATCAAGATGTGAAAAAAAATCTGTATTCGTTAATAAACGCACATAATGCCGTTTTCAATCAATGGGTTTTAAAAATAACATCACGAAATGTGGTCCCCTCCAATGTTGATACATTGGTTGAGCCGCTCTCGATAATTATTCATCACTTTGCGGATCATTTCAAGCGCAATGGCAGCAATTTCATGAGCTATCATTTCCTTAAGAGCTTCCAGAGTTTGGGGACGGTGTTCGTGCACCTTTTACCCCAAAGAAAAAAATCACACTGACTCAAATCTGGCGAATAGGGCAGCCACCGGATGTCACCATGCAAAGAGACAACATGTCCAGGACACATTTTTCTCAGAACTGCCATTGAACGACGAGCTGTGTGGGCTGTGGCCCCGTCTTGTTGAAACCACACATATTCTTGTCCATACTCACTGACAATAGCATCCAATCTGAGCCGTAGAAAGCTCTTTAACATCACAGTATACCGGTGTGCATTCACCATTTTCTTCTCAGCCATGCCCATTCCTTTTCTCCCAACTTCGATCTTACCTTGAAGAATCAGACGCAGGAGGTGATAGCTTTCCCCACGCATTATGTGGCCTAGGTAAGCTATTTTCCTCTTCCTTATATAATCAAAGAGTTCTCGTCCTGCTAACTCAGCTCTCTGGAGAAGGTTCTCATTTCTTACATGGTCTATACCCAGGACACTCTCAACATTCGTCGCAGAGTCCACATTTCGAACGCTTCAATCTTATTTACAATGGCTGCCTTCAGCGTCCATGCCTCCACGCCATACAACAGAGTGGACCAAACATAACACTTCATCATCCTGTATCTAAGACTGGAGTTCAAATTTTTGTTGGTAAGAAATTTTCAAAGTTTCAGGAAAATTGTCCTAGCTTGTTCAATTTTGCATCTTATCTCCTGATCTGGATCCCATTTTTCGTTTACCATGTATCCCAGATGTTTAAATTTGCTGACCCGTTCGATGTCCCCCCCATTCAAGTGGATTGGGGTGTTTGGGATATGGTTTCTGCTAGCCACCATGAACTTAGTTTTCTTGATATTTATCTTCAGACCCAGCCTTTGGCTTTCCTCGTTAACGCGACTCAGTAGAGTTTGAAGGTCATTCACATTGTCTGCTAGTATGACAGTGTCATCTGCATATCGGAAATTATTTCAGACTATGTTACTTAATTTTTTGCGGTTTTTTGCATGCAGGCAAAATTCGCAAGCCTCTGATTTCACCTGAATCCATTCTCTTATGGTGTGCACTAAATGTGCACTCAGCAAGTCTCCATTCATACAATGTTACATTGTTCTGCGGTTCTAGCTGGGAATAAAAAGCCAGCCGCACGTGTCACGGCATTCATTATAATACTTTTTGATAGACCGTTAACGGAAACTATGTTTGCCGACATACGACCGCATAATGCACTTCACGAACCCACTCACTTCAGCGCAAAGAAGAGGAGGAGATGGAATGATTCTCAGAGATCTCCTTTGTTCGAATCTAGCGAACATATAGCTGTTTCTGGTGCACAGTAAGCCTTAAGGAGCCTGGATACACACATTTATACATACGTATTCGCCATGTGAAACACGGACTCACAGTTTCTCGCATAACTCACTCCATTTTCAAACTACATATATAATATTTCAGGAGGCGATAGTTGAGACCTTAATGAATGACAACTGTTTACGATTTTCTCAAAAAAGTTTTTTTAGTGTGCAAAAACACTCGCAATGCAAAATCATACATTTTATAGATGCCTGTAACTTAACAACGAAACACGATATCAAAAAAAGGCTAAATAGTTGCACAGGCGCAAGCTTTCTTCTTCAATTTGCTCTATGAGTCATTACTGTAGGTTTAAAGGTAACTTCAGGAGCTTGGAAATGCGAAATTCATTTTTATGGTGACCTTTGGACCTTACCTTTGGACCTTTTCACCTTAGCTTTGGATTTTTGCACTTATGTCCCCTCATCTTAGACACACACGCTGGAGAAATGGAACAGGCGGCCACGCCTCCTCGCTAACACGGGAATACGTCTTTTATTGGATTCTCAATTTCGCGCGCTATACCCTAGACCCTTAACCCTAGAATACTAACCATCGTAAATTTTACGACGAGACTTATCTTCTATTAGATCGGTGTGAGTAAGTTAGTGATCCAAATTGCATTTGATAGTAATTAGAATAGTTCTATTTGGACAACGGCGTCGTAAATTTTACGAAGGTATAAATGTTATATTTAAACATAAGACCAGTTTAGCGTTATCTTGATTATTTTTTGTCAATATCGTTAGTTTCTGAGTTTTTCAAAATATAACATTATGGAAGCTAACAAATGGGATATGACAAAGATAATTACCATTAGAGGCGAAACAAGGTTTAGCAGGATTATTGCCCGGTGAAAGGAGAATTAGAGTGCTTTGGGTAGTGGTTCCGAGAGCGAATATAGTGTTCAAGAAGCCTTTAGTCCATCTGAGTCTGAATTCATGGATTGTGTGTAATCACAACCAACGAACAAAGAGCTAGGAGCCATCTCGAGAAAAAAAGTTATGTATTTATCATAAAACCAGCTAATAAAACCATGGTTGGTACAATGAAAAACTTGACCAACTTTAACCAGCTCGCTAAGATTAATTATTGAGAATATATTAAACCAACATGGATCAGAGGATAGAGCCACTCCTAGTCTAAACAATAGTGCAAGGTGCAAAACTTAGAATGGCGATGCGCTAATGTGAGCACTGCCAAAGGTCCTTTTGCGGAGAACATCTGCCTTTTGCTGTGTGTCCTGCAGTTCAAAAATGGAATTTTTCTGGTTATTATTAATACTTGTATTGAGAAATATTCTTATTATGAACAATTTTCAGTAAAATTTAATAAACGATATAAAGGTTTTTTTTAAATTGTAATCCTTTCTCAAGTAGTAAATTTTACGAAGGTTAGTAGTAATAGGTATAAAAATAAGATTAGTATTCTAGGGTTAAGGCGGACCAGCAACTGTTAGGACCACTGACCCCTAACCCCCTCCCCGCTCACATAGTTTTTTTTATCTAAAATACTGAGATATACTTTTTGGAGTTGTATTCATCAAACCGTTTAAAGTATACATTTGGTAGGAACTTAATTTACTTTACTTCATACCATACTTAAGGACGTCTGTTAGAATATACAATTTTCATTCAAATCAGGTTGATATCCAACAAAAATTGCTGCTTTTCCCATAACCCTTACTACCAAATATGAGTGCACAAAATTTCTTCGCTATTTCATATCTTTCGAGATCCTGTTTTCCTACGACAGCGTAATTCTCCTTTGGGAATGTGACTCAGGATTTGCGAGGTCCCAGGTTGTACTAAGCGAGCCTCTTGTTTGAATGAGTAGTATTCTTTTATGCCTTCCTTCATCTGCCTGCCTTCTTGTATAAGATTTAGATGCCCAAACCAGCACAGCCGACTTCTCTCAATGAGCTCATTTACAGCATCTACTACGAGATCCTGTCTTGACCATTTCTGGTTCTGCCTGCTCTTGTGATTCCTACTATTCTTCTCAAGAATTTCATCTCCGTTGCTTGAGGATCTTGCTTCGCTCTTTCAGCAAGCACCCATGATTACGAACCCCACAGCAAAACATCTAAAAGGAGTGTCCTCTAAATCTTCAATTTAGTACCTATCGAAAGTTCTTCCTTAGCTGATACTGATTTGTTAAGTGTATAATATACCACCAGTAGCATTAATTCTCTCATTGAGGTGAGCCTCCTGTCTTCCATTAGTTTCTCCATTAGATTCTATTCTTGTGCCTAAGAATTTAAATTCCCTGACTTGCTCTATTGTATTGTCGGCTATTAGTAGTCTAGTGTTGTTTTCTTGTATAGCTATGGCCATTACTTTACTTTTCTGTACATTTATTTTTAATGGCTTGTTTTACGGTCGTATTCATAGTCGATATTTAATACTTGAGGGTTCCCTTAGTAAGGTTTCGTGATTCGACAGCTGTTGACGGGCCCTTACGGAAGGCTCCTTTGAGTAATACTCAGTAACGAAATCTCAACATGACATGTCAAGATGACATTTCGTTGCAGTAAAGGCGATTTCTTAGGTAAATCTTGAAATACGGCGTATTCAGTTGCTTTTGTTTGAGGAAACAAATGAGTAACGAACAACATTCGATTTTTCTAAATAACAATATATCCTTCCATTAGGCTCGTGTGTTAGATATCTCATTCAATCACATAACATGCCCGGATTCAAACACAAGAAGCTGTTTCAAAGAGACCAAAAGCTTTATTAAGTTTGTTACATTGATAAAATCATTTTAGACGTACAGGATCTGTTAGTAGGCCAGTAAATGTCACAAAAACTTAATGTCATATGTCAAAACGTCTGACATTGTTAATAAGTTGGTTATCAAAAATTAGAAATGGTTCATTTAACAGAATCTGAATGCATAGAAATTTTGATTATTTTCGGTTATGGGCTGGGAATCGAACATAAGTGGAAGCATGTAGAATTTTCCATGAGTTTCATCCAAAATCGAGAACTCATCTCCCAGTTAGTAGTTAACAAGACATTGAAATGGTTTAGGGGCACACGATCTGCCGAAAATCGGTAGATATGTATTAGATTAATGTTATTGATGTAATTAACTCAACAAAGTTTCTATTTTTTTAAACATTTTCTTACACTTGGGTACTAACGGTCTATGTCATTGGAAAGAAAAAAATCTCCGTCAAATGAGCCTAATGAAAGGTTACATTGCTATTTAAAGAAATCAATTGCTGTTTATTACGCATTTGTTTGCTAGAATGAATATCACTGAATACTGCCGTATTATGGAAAATACGATATTAAACAACATTTATGTGAACAATTTTTCTCTATAGTCATTATTTACTGACACATTATTATACAGGGTTGTATATTGTTGCTGGTAGTAGGATATCCATGTATTCTGAGTAAATTTTCATATTTAATGTTATAATAAAATAGTCATTTCCGCAAGTCAGAAGTAATCATACCTCTCACTGGAGCCCTGCAAACTCTTCAGTAGGTACTTCTACTTATTGGCAAAAGGCAAAATCGCATGAAAGTGAAACCTGAATTGAAGTTTATTAGAATTATGAAACATAATTTGGTTGGTAGAAAAATACATGAAGAAAACGCAACTACAACATGGAGTAATAAAAAATTCTAGCAATCATTTCAATAGATGCTCAGAACACTTCAGTCAGGGCCGGTTTCTCAATGTCCAGTTAAAGTGTCAGATAACAATTTATCTAAAAATTGCTGTTATCTTGCAGATAAATATTTAACTGGACATTGAGAAACCGGTCCTAAGAGATATATTTACCTTTGACAAAACGAAAATCACTCATTTTTTATCCCATTAAATGTGAAGCTTCATTGTGAAGATGCTAGGCTGTGAGCAACAATCGCTGGTAGTTTTCCTTTTGTTTCAAAATTCATTCTGGAAGGCTTTCAAGCTCTCGTAGACCTCAGTAGCTAGCAGGCTGTGAAAAAAGCACTTCCGCTACACTCCAGCTTCTCATGGAGATTAGATATCTTACCGCTGTTGCTTCCGGTTAGAGCTAATGTGTTACAAGGAATTTCCATAATCGTGCCTCGTTACTCTAGTTCGTTTGCATCTTTTCACTAAGTTGGTTGGTTTCATCTAGCCTAATGGGCTTTTATTTATTTTTCATGGCCTGCCAGGTTGCTTACATGTAGGAGGATTAAAAGACAACGATTGTACTGAGAAATTGAAATAAAATGAAAACTAAAAAGGATTGGTATTGAGAATCGTATATCGTTTGAAAGGTAATCAAATTCTACATTTGATTCTATAAACCAAAATAGGCATTCTCATTTGGAAACATCAAGTTATCTACGATTGAAGTTTCCTTAATTATTAGTCTCCCACTTATTTCTACAACTACAAAAAGAATTCAAGTTCAACTTCTGACCTATGGTCATGTGTTTCATGTTAAGGGGCCTGGATACACACATTCATACATCCGTTTTTGCCATGTAAAACACGGACTCAATTTCTCGCATAACACACTCTATTTTCAAACTACGTATATAGTATTTCAGAAGGCGATAGCTAAGAGCTTAATGAATGACAACTATTTTCAATTTTCTCAAAAAATTTGTTTAATGTGCAAAAAAAATCGCAATGCAAAATCATACATTCTATAAATTCCTGTAATTTAACAACCAAACACGATATCAAAAAAGGCTAAATAGTTGCACAAGCGCAAGCTTTCGTCTTTAATTTGCTCTTTGAGTCGTTACTGTAAGTTTAGAGGTAACTTCAGGAGCTTGGAAATGCGAAATTCATTTTTATGGTGACCTTCGGACCTTACCTTTGGGCCTTTTGACCTTCTTGCACTTATCTGCCCTCATCTTAGACACACATACTGGAGAAAGGGAACAGATGACCACGCCTCCTCGCTAACACGGGAATACGCCTTTTCTTGAATTCTCAACTTCGCGCGCTATACCCTATACCCTTAAGTCGTACCGCAAAGTCACGGCATTCTGTATTTTATAATCGCTGCGATATTAATTTTTTTCTGATACCTACTCAACCAAAATAGGTGATTTGCGCCTAAACAGTTCCATGTATGATACATAAAGTTACACTAGAATTCTCCATTCAACAATATATAGGGGGTTGTCTTAAAGAGAATGCAGGTTTGATATGAATCACTCTGTATAAACTTCAAAATTTCAGTGAAAATATTTCAATGTTATAGCCCTTAAGGCTCTATACCCTGATCAAGTGACATGTTTCTAAAATGTGTCTTACTGAGCCCATAATCTTGTGTCCACTCACTATTGGTCCACCCAGTATACGATATTCCATGCGTAATCGACACCCTATATAAATCAATTCAAATCTTCCTGTGGTTAGAAAGTCGTAAAGCACAAAACAGTATTTAGCAAATGGTATTTAGCAATGGAACAAAAACCCTCGTTGCGGTTTCACTGGGATATGTAATCAACTTTCAACGGCACATTCGCTGATTTTTTTGATGGTTGCAATGAAAAAGGAAAAATACAGCAGCATTCCCTGAGAATCCCCTTTGTAATGGACTTTCAGCTCGGCAGTCCAGTTCAGCCGGGCGAAATTACACTTTTGATTTGTTGCCGTGCAACACATGCCGAAGCACATTTCGCTTCGACCACACGGTTTGTGGAAAGTATGATACAGGGTTGATACAAAATCTTATTCATTATGCAATGTTGTAGAGGATAGAAATCGCCCGGAATGCCTTCATAAAAATGAAACAGTTTTTCTGTAATAAGTCTCTGAGCAAGGAACTCAAGGTTCGTATGCTGAGATTTATTTTAATCGTGTCTGAACTACAACTTGTAACTAGGAATTATAAAATATCCATAGATAAACAAATATTATGACAATATGTTGTGAATATAACTATAAATGTTCATATATCACTCCAGTGTCTAGCGCATTTCACAGCATTTTCATTGCACGTCCAAAGGTCTCGGATGGTACATGGGGCTTGTAGAGATTGACACGCTAGAAGGTGCTCCATTGTCTGGGATTCTCCACATTCACACGTTTCCTCTTCCACGTATCCCCATTTCAGGAGGTTGTTCTTAGATCTCCCCATTTGGCATCGGAGTCGGTTGAGGGTTTTCCAGGTGCCCCAGTCTAAATCTGAGCCTGCAGGAAGTTTTTCTTTTGTATCCCAAGTTGGGATGTTGTTGACTGCTAGGCGCTGTTCCCATTTTGCCTCCTTGGTAGCAGTTTTAGAGGCTGTGAGGGGCTGTGTAGTTTGCATAAAGCCTCGCCTTGATTTCAGTCTGGCCGCTGCCGGTATATATTGGTACAGAGGATGTCTGGTGTCTTCACATTGTCTGCTTCGTTCGGCCATGGCTAGGGTTTCTCTACGTATTTGCGGTGGTGCTATTCCGGCTAACATGTAGAGCTGATCAAGGTTAGTGGGTTTTAGGCATCCGGTTATTAATCTACATGTGTCATTCAGGACTTCAGGACAGGGTCCAGTTTTCGGGCATGAGATGATCTCTCCCATACGGGGGATGCATACTCGGCTGCGGAGTAGCACAGTGCAAGGGCCGAGGAGCGCAGGACGTTAGGGTCTGCCTCCCATCGAGCACTAGTCAGTTTCCAGAGAATGCCGTTTCTGGTGTTGACTTTGGCCTTGGTTTTGTCGATATGCTGAGATGCTATGTGGTCTCTATCATGTTATATGGTATAGAGGCAGCCACACTAACAGAAACCATGATGAAACGAATAGAAGTTTTTGAAATGTGGCTTTATAGGCGAATATTGAGAATATCGTACATAGATCATGTTACCAACGGGGAAGTTTTAAGACAGCTCTCCAAGACGAAAGAACTGGTCACGGAAATTAAAATAAGAAAATTACAATACCTGGGCCATATAATGAGAGGTGAAAGATATCAAATTCTCCATGTCATTATGCAAGGAAAAATCGATGGCAAACGCAATGTAGGAAGAAGACGCACTTCGTGGCTTCGTAACTTGAGGGAGTGGTATAACTGCTCCACAACACAATTATTCAGAGCCGCAGTTAATAAAGTGAGAATTGTCATGATGGTCGCCAACCTTCGTAAGAAGATGGCACCCTAAGAAGGTGCAATGTTGTATCTCAAAACACAGATTCACCCAGCATATGCAGGGTGTCCAGTTAGTGGGTAATTCTTCGATATCTCGCAAAGAATACCTGACAGAAGAAAATGTCAAATACAAAAGTTATTTGGTTATTCAAGACGCATATCGTAAAAATATTTTGAAATATACAGGGTGTTGCGGGAAAGTAGGATAGTGACCAACTTAATTTTTGTATATGGAACTATAACTTTTTTTTAAATCATTTTAGTTACCATCATTGATCTCTATTTAACCCTAAAATGTTTTTTGAATAGGTTGCGACGTTGCCAAGTTATAATTTATTTCCTATTTATTTCCGGATCTGCAAGCTCGCAAGTAATACGTCCAAATTGATATATTCCTTTAACTTTTCTTAATAATATTATACAACGAGCTATTTGAATATTAAGTGGATATTAGTTTGGATGTTACCAGCAATTTGTATCTATAGGGTGTTTTTGGCAGAATTTTCAATTACAGCAACTTGAAAGTCATTTTACTTTGTTTTTCTAATATAACACCCTGTATTTTTTATTTTAAATCGAAATATCCACTAATACCCTATATCGCCTTGTAATATTTTTTTTTGGGTTTGCGACGTTGCCAAGTTATAAATTATTCTTCCAAATTTTTTAACAGATATCCCCGATTTTAATTTATTTTAAATAGAATCCTCAATTTATTTATATTGCAATGAATTGCGCATGTCGAATTTAGTAAGATCCCACAATTTCAAAATTTTGTTTCTATTAATTACTTAGATACGGCAACACCTCTCCAGCTGTGGCGGTTTTGGAAATATTTAAGCGTTCCGGTACCGTTTACTGAAAAAGCGGTGTTGTCGTATCTCAGTAATTAATAGAAACAAAATTTTCAAATTGTGAGATCTTACCAAGTTCGACATGTGTGATTCATTGCAATAAAAATAAGTACAGGATTCTATTTAAAATAAATCAAAATCGGGGATATTTGTTTAAAAATTTGGAAAAATAATTTATAACTTGGCAACGCCGCAAACGCGAAAAAAAAATTACAAGACGAGATAGGGTATTAGTAGATATTTCGATTTAAGATAAAACATACAGGGTGTTACATTTAGAAAAACAAAGTAAAGTGACCTTCAAAAAAACGAACCTGACAGACTGATCGACCCACACGATCACAACGTGCGAAGGTTCTACAAATAGATCAATTTATATCTAATGTTAGCTTCTTCCTCTTTGTACAGGTGCTTGCTAACCTCAGATATTCGAAAAAGCCAGAGAGCAATATTTTCCCGTTTTTACCTGCTTTGTCTCCGATGTTATTTAACATTTACTCTGAATTTATGATGAGACAGGTATTGGACAACTGGAATGGCGGTATAACTATTGGCGGAAGCAAAATATCTAACTTAAGATTTGCTGACGATACAACCCTTATTGCTGCTTCTCAGGAAAAACTCGTAGCTCTATTGAACGTTTTAGAACAATACAGCATACGGTCTTGGTATTAACTACAACAAGACAAAGGTTATTATCGTAGATAGAGAGCATGACGATCGTCGAGAAATAAAGTCAATAGGCCGTCGTGAGGTAGTTCAAAGTTTTGTGTACTTCGGTCCTTTGATCGGCAATTCAGGTAGCTGCGATAATGAGATTCGACGTCGCATTCAACAGGTACGGGTGGCCATGACAAAGCTTACTAAAATATGGCGTGACCATAACATAAAGCTACCAAAATGTCACTAGTTCAGTCTCTTGTGTTCTCCATATTTTTGTATGCCTCGGAAACTTGGACTGTTAAAAAGGCAGAAAGGTGGAGGAGAATGCTGAGAATTCCTTATACCGCCCATCGAACTAATGTTTCCACACTGGATGAGCTCGGTAATCCAAAGAGACTATCCTCCATTGTGTCGATGAGAATGCTTACATTCTTCGGACATATTCACAGAAGCGATAATATGGAGAAATTGTAGTTCAGGGTCACGCCCCGGGTGGGCGGCGCTGTGACCGTTCCCCTAAACGCTGGGTAGATACGACGAAACAGTTGCTAGATATGAGTATCAAGGGCGCCACTGAACTGACAGTAAATCGCGAACGATGGCGAGCTACAGTTCTCAAAACTGTTGATAATATTCGTGTCGGCAATACTCTAGCTCCGACTTAATGCATCTCACGAGTTGGCAACATGTCTGTTAAGACATTGTGACTATAATGATGATGAACCTCATAACACAGTTCACCCTGTACACGCTCTACAGGCTTTATCCTGCAGTCGTCCGATACTAAATCCCTCATCGAGTCGCCTGAACGTCATTCGGTTCGTGCGGCCAATGCGAGATTGATCCGAGAGCCGGTCAAGGTAGAGCGCTTTTAATTTCAAACTGGATTACAGGACAAAGTTATTTCGAATCAGTAATTCAAACGGGGACAATACTTATTAACCAGGGAGAGGACTTTGCGGACCAGTCGATCGTAAACTGCATTCTGATTCGTTCGACTAGTATTGGGGCCCAGTGCCGTTACTGCTTACAGCAGGCTACAGACGATCACCTTTAACTGACAGTTTTCACTGAACGGTAAAAACTGTCAGTAAAAACTGACCGTGCGTTCCAACAAAACTAAAAGTTTTCGTAGTGTCAGTTAAAACTGTTCAGTTCAAATTGTGTGTGTGTATGTGCTTCACCATATGCCGGCTACAGACGATCACCTTTAACTGACAGTTTTCACTGAACACTATAAGCTGTCAGTAAAAACTGACTGCGCTCGTCTCATGATTAACTTAGGGGCGCTAATTACAAATCCAGCTTCCGCTTCGAGTTTCAGACTCGTTGGACAAAAGTCAAAAATTTTCAGATCCCCGAATTTTCAGGTACAGACTCGTTTGACAAAAGTCAAAAATTTTCAGATGTGTCATGGTTAACTTAAGGGCGCTAATTAAAAATCTGATTTCCGTTTCGAGTTTTAGACTCGTTTGACAAAATTTAAAAATTTTCAGATCCCCGAATTTTCAGCCTTATCAAAGAAATCGAAAACCGCTATTTGACCTTCTATCCGGATAAAACCTTGTGCCATGATTAACTTGAGGTCGCTAATTACAAATCCAGCCTCCGCTTCGAGTTTCAGACTCGTTGGACAAAAGTCACAAATTTTCAGATCCCCGAATTTTCAGGCTTATCAGAAAAATCGAAAACCGCTATTTGACCTTCTATCCGGACAAAACCTCGTGTCGTGGTTAACTTGAGGTCGCTAATTACAAATCCGGCCTCCGGTTCGAGTTACAGACTCGTTTGACAAAATTAAAAAATTTTCAGATCCCCGAATTTTCAGCCTTATCAAAGAAATCGAAAACCGCTATTTGACCTTCTATCCGGATAAAACCTTGTGCCATGATTAACTTGAGGTCGCTAATTACAAATCCAGCCTCCGCTTCGAGTTTCAGACTCGTTGGACAAAAGTCAAACATTTTCAGATCCCCGAATTTTCAGGCTTATCCAAAAAATCGAAAACCGCTATTTGGCCTTCTATCCAGACAAAACCTCGTATCATGGTTAACTTGAGGTCGGTAATTACAAATTCTGCCTCCGGCTTGAGTTACAGACTCGTTTGACAAAATTTAAAAATTTTCAGATCCCCGAATTTTCAGGCTTATCAAAAAAATCGAAAACCGCTATTTGACCTTCTGTCCGGATAAAAACTTGTGCCATGATTAACTTGAGGTCGCTAATTACAAATCCAGCCTCCGCTTCGAGTTTCAGACTCGTTGGACAAAAGTCAAACATTTTCAGATCCCCGAATTTTCAGGCTTATCCAAAAATCGAAAAGCGCTATTTGACCTTCTATCAGGACAAAACTTCGTGTCATGGTTAACTTGAGGTCACTAATTACAACTCCGGCCTCCGGTTCGAGTTACAGACTCGTTTGACAAAAGTCAAAAATTTTCAGATCCCCGAATTTTCAGGTTCATCAAAAAAATCGAAAACCGCTATTTGACCTTCTATCCGGATAAAACCTTGTGCCATGATTAACTTGAGGTCGCTAATTACAAATCCAGCCTCCGCTTCGAGTTTCAGACTCGTTGGACAAAGGTCACAAATTTTCAGATCCCCGAATTTTCAGGCTTATCCAAAAAATCGAAAACCGCTATTTGGCCTTCTATCCGGACAAAACCTCGTATCATGGTTAACTTGAGGTCGGTAATTACAAATTCGGCCTCCGGCTTGAGTTACAGACTCGTTTGACAAAATTTAAATTTTCAGATCCCCGAATTTTCAGGCTTATCAAAAAAATCGAAAACCGCTATTTGACCTTCTATCTGGATAAAACCTTGTGCCATGATTAACTTGAGGTCACTAATTACAAATCCAGCCTCCGCTTCGAGTCTCAGACTCGTTGGACAAAAGTCAAACATTTTCAGATCCCCGAATTTTCAGGCTTATCAAAAAAATCGAAAACCGCTATTTGGCCTTCTATCCGGACAAAACCTCGTATCATGGTTAACTTGAGGTTGGTAATTACAAATTCGGCCTCCGGCTTGAGTTACAGACTCGTTTGACAAAAGTCAAAAATTTTCAGTTCCCCGAATTTTCGGGTTCATCCAAAAAATCGAAAACCTGTATTTGACCTTCTGTCAAGACAAAACCTCGTCTCATGGTTAACTTAAGGGTGCTAATTACAAATCTGGTTTTCGTTTCGAGTCTTAGACTCGTTTGACAAAATTCAAAAGTTTTCAGGTCCCCGAATTTTCGGGTTGATCCAAAAAATCAAAAATCTTTATTTGACCTTCTATCCGGACAAAACCTCGTGTCATGGTTAACTTGAGATCGCTAATCACAAATCCGGCCTCCGGTTCGAGTTACGGACTCGTTTGACAAAAGTCAAAAATTTTCAGATCCCCGAATTTTCGGGTTCATCCAAAAAATCAAAAATCTGTATTTGACCTTCTATCAAGACAAAACCTCGTCTCATGGTTAACTTAAGGGCGCTAATTACAAATCCGGTTTCCGCTTCGAGTTTTAGAGTCGTTTGACAAGATTCAAAAATTTTCAGATCCCCGAATTTTCAGGCTTATCCAAAAAAATCGAAAAGCGCTATTTGACCTTCTATCAGGACAAAACCTCGTGTCATGGTTAAATTGAGGTCGCTAATTACAAATCCGGCCTCCGGTTCGAGTTACAGACTCGTTTGACAAAAGTCAAAAATTTTCAGATCCCCGAATTTTCAGGTTCATCCAAAAAATCGAAAACCGCTATTTGAACTTCTATCCGGACAAAACCTTGTGTCGTGGTTAACTCGAGGTCGCTAATTACAAATCCGGCCTCCGGTTCGAGTTACAGACTCGTTTGACAAAATTCAAAAATTTTCAGGTCCCCGAATTTTCAGGCTTATCCAAAAAATCGAAAACCGCTATTTGACCTTCTATCCGGACAAAACCTCGTGTCATGGTTAACTTGAGGTCGCTAATTACAAATCCGGCCTCCAGTTCGAGTTACAGCCTCGTTTGACAATAGTCAAAAATTTTCAGATCCCCGAATTTTCAGGTTTATCCAAAAAATAGAAAACCGCTATTTGACCTTCTATCCGGACAAAACCTCGTGTCATGGTTAACTTGAGGTCGCTAATTACAAATCCGGCCTCCGGTTCGAGTTACAGACTCGTTTGACAAAAGTCAAAAATTTTCAGCTTGCCGAATTTTCAGGTTCATCCAAAAAATCGAAAACCGCTATTTGAACTTCTATCCGGACGAAACCTTGTGTCGTGGTTAACTCGAGGTCGCTAATTACAAATCCGGCCTCCGGTTCGAGTTACAGACTCGTTTGACAAAAGTCAAAAATTTTCAGATTGCCGAATTTTCAGGTTCATCCAAAAAATCGAAAACCGCTATTTGACCTTCTATCCGGACGAAACCTTATGTCGTGGTTAACTCGAGGTCGCTAATTACAAATCCGGCCTCCGGTTCGAGTTACAGACTCGTTTGACAAAAGTCAAAAATTTTCAGATCCCCGAATTTTCAGGTTCATCCAAAAAATCGAAAACCGCTATTTGAACTTCTATCCGGACAAAACCTTGTGTAGTGGTTAACTCGAGGTCGCTAATTACAAATCCGGCCTCCGGTTCGAGTTACAGACTCGTTTGACAAAATTCAAAAATTTTCAGGTCCCCGAATTTTCAGGCTTATCCAAAAAATCGAAAACCGCTATTTGACCTTCTATCCGGACAAAACCTCGTGTCATGGTTAACTTGAGGTCGATTATTACAAATCCGGCCTCCGGTTCGAGTTACAGACTCGTTTGACAAAAGTCAAAAATGTTCATGTTCCCGAATTTTCAGGCTTATCAAAAAAAATCGATAACCGCTTTTTGACCTTCTATCCGGACAGAACCTCATGTCATGGTTAACTTGAGGTCGCTAATTACAAATCCGGCCTCCGGTTCGAGTTACAGACTCGTTTGACAAAAGTCAAAAATTTTCAGATCCCCGACTTTTCAGGCTTATCCAAAAAGTCGAAAACCGCTATTTGACCTTCTATCCGGACAAAACCTCGTGTCATGGTTAACTTGAGGTCGCTAATTATAAATCCCACCTCCGGTTCGAGTTACAGACTCGTTTGACAAAAGTCAAAAATTTTCAGATCCCCGAATTTTCAGGCTTGTCCAAAAAGTCGAAAACCGCTATTTGACCTTCTATCCGGACAGAACCTCATGTCATGGTTAACTTGAGGTCGCTAATTACAAATCCGGCCTCCGGTTCGAGTTACAGACTCGTTTGACAAAAGTCAAAAATTTTCAGATCCCCGAATTTTCAGGCTTATCCAAAAACTGGAAAACCGCTATTTGACCTTCTATCCGGACAAAACCTCGTGTCATGGTTAACTTGAGGTCGATTATTACAAATCCGGCCTCCGGTTCGAGTTACAGACTCGTTTGACAAAATTCAAAAATTTTCAGATCCCCGAATCTTCAGGTTCATCCAAAAAATCGAAAACCGCTATTTGAACTTCTATCCGGACAAAACCTTGTGTCGTGGTTAACTCGAGGTCGCTAATTACAAATCCGGCCTCCGGTTCGAGTTACAGACTCGTTTGACAAAAGTCAAAAATTTTCAGATTGCCGAATTTTCAGGTTCATCCAAAAAATCGAAAACCGCTATTTGACCTTCTATCCGGACAAAACCTCGTATCGTGGTTAACTTGAGGTCGCTAATTACAAATCCGGCCTCCGGTTCGAGTTACAGACTCGTTTGACAATAGTTAAAAATTTTCAGATCCCCGAATTTTCAGGCTTATCAAAAAAATCGAAAACCGCTATTTGACCTTCTATCCGGACAAAACCTCGTATCATGGTTAACTTGAGGTCGGTAATTACAAATTCGGCCTCCGGCTTGAGTTACAGACTCGTTTGACAAAATTTAAATTTTCAGATCCCCGAATTTTCAGGCTTATCAAAAAAATCGAAAACCGCTATTTGACCTTCTATCTGGATAAAACCTTGTGCCATGATTAACTTGAGGTCACTAATTACAAATCCAGCCTCCGCTTCGAGTCTCAGACTCGTTGGACAAAAGTCAAACATTTTCAGATCCCCGAATTTTCAGGCTTATCAAAAAAATCGAAAACCGCTATTTGGCCTTCTATCCGGACAAAACCTCGTATCATGGTTAACTTGAGGTTGGTAATTACAAATTCGGCCTCCGGCTTGAGTTACAGACTCGTTTGACAAAAGTCAAAAATTTTCAGTTCCCCGAATTTTCGGGTTCATCCAAAAAATCGAAAACCTGTATTTGACCTTCTGTCAAGACAAAACCTCGTCTCATGGTTAACTTAAGGGTGCTAATTACAAATCTGGTTTTCGTTTCGAGTCTTAGACTCGTTTGACAAAATTCAAAAGTTTTCAGGTCCCCGAATTTTCGGGTTGATCCAAAAAATCAAAAATCTTTATTTGACCTTCTATCCGGACAAAACCTCGTGTCATGGTTAACTTGAGATCGCTAATCACAAATCCGGCCTCCGGTTCGAGTTACGGACTCGTTTGACAAAAGTCAAAAATTTTCAGATCCCCGAATTTTCGGGTTCATCCAAAAAATCAAAAATCTGTATTTGACCTTCTATCAAGACAAAACCTCGTCTCATGGTTAACTTAAGGGCGCTAATTACAAATCCGGTTTCCGCTTCGAGTTTTAGAGTCGTTTGACAAGATTCAAAAATTTTCAGATCCCCGAATTTTCAGGCTTATCCAAAAAAATCGAAAAGCGCTATTTGACCTTCTATCAGGACAAAACCTCGTGTCATGGTTAAATTGAGGTCGCTAATTACAAATCCGGCCTCCGGTTCGAGTTACAGACTCGTTTGACAAAAGTCAAAAATTTTCAGATCCCCGAATTTTCAGGTTCATCCAAAAAATCGAAAACCGCTATTTGAACTTCTATCCGGACAAAACCTTGTGTCGTGGTTAACTCGAGGTCGCTAATTACAAATCCGGCCTCCGGTTCGAGTTACAGACTCGTTTGACAAAATTCAAAAATTTTCAGGTCCCCGAATTTTCAGGCTTATCCAAAAAATCGAAAACCGCTATTTGACCTTCTATCCGGACAAAACCTCGTGTCATGGTTAACTTGAGGTCGCTAATTACAAATCCGGCCTCCAGTTCGAGTTACAGCCTCGTTTGACAATAGTCAAAAATTTTCAGATCCCCGAATTTTCAGGTTTATCCAAAAAATAGAAAACCGCTATTTGACCTTCTATCCGGACAAAACCTCGTGTCATGGTTAACTTGAGGTCGCTAATTACAAATCCGGCCTCCGGTTCGAGTTACAGACTCGTTTGACAAAAGTCAAAAATTTTCAGCTTGCCGAATTTTCAGGTTCATCCAAAAAATCGAAAACCGCTATTTGAACTTCTATCCGGACGAAACCTTGTGTCGTGGTTAACTCGAGGTCGCTAATTACAAATCCGGCCTCCGGTTCGAGTTACAGACTCGTTTGACAAAAGTCAAAAATTTTCAGATTGCCGAATTTTCAGGTTCATCCAAAAAATCGAAAACCGCTATTTGACCTTCTATCCGGACGAAACCTTATGTCGTGGTTAACTCGAGGTCGCTAATTACAAATCCGGCCTCCGGTTCGAGTTACAGACTCGTTTGACAAAAGTCAAAAATTTTCAGATCCCCGAATTTTCAGGTTCATCCAAAAAATCGAAAACCGCTATTTGAACTTCTATCCGGACAAAACCTTGTGTAGTGGTTAACTCGAGGTCGCTAATTACAAATCCGGCCTCCGGTTCGAGTTACAGACTCGTTTGACAAAATTCAAAAATTTTCAGGTCCCCGAATTTTCAGGCTTATCCAAAAAATCGAAAACCGCTATTTGACCTTCTATCCGGACAAAACCTCGTGTCATGGTTAACTTGAGGTCGCTAATTACAAATCCGGCCTCTAGTTCGAGTTACAGACTCGTTTGACAATAGTCAAAAATATTCAGATCCCCGAATTTTCAGGTTTATCCAAAAAATCGAAAACCGCTATTTGACCTTCTATCCAGACAAAACCTCGTATCGTGGTTAACTTGAGGTCGCTAATTACAAATCCGGCCTCCGGTTCGAGTTACAGACTCGTTTGACAAAAGTCACAAATTTTCAGATTCCCGAATTTTCAGGTTCATCCAAAAAATCGAAAACCGCTATTTGACCTTCTATCCGGACGAAACCTCGTGTCGTGGTTAACTCGAGGTCGATTATTACAAATCCGGCCTCCGGTTCGAGTTACAGGCTCGTTTGACAAAATTCAAAAATTTTCAGATCCCCGAATCTTCAGGTTCATCCAAAAAATCGAAAACCGCTATTTGAACTTCTATCCGGACAAAACCTTGTGTCGTGGTTAACTCGAGGTCGCTAATTACAAATCCGGCCTCCGGTTCGAGTTACAGACTCGTTTGACAAAAGTCAAAAATTTTCAGATTGCCGAATTTTCAGGTTCATCCAAAAAATCGAAAACCGCTATTTGACCTTCTATCCGGACAAAACCTCGTATCGTGGTTAACTTGAGGTCGCTAATTACAAATCCGGCCTCCGGTTCGAGTTACAGACTCGTTTGACAATAGTTAAAAATTTTCAGATCCCCGAATTTTCAGGCTTATCAAAAAAATCGAAAACCGCTATTTGACCTTCTATCCGGACAAAACCTCGTATCATGGTTAACTTGAGGTCGGTAATTACAAATTCGGCCTCCGGCTTGAGTTACAGACTCGTTTGACAAAATTTAAATTTTCAGATCCCCGAATTTTCAGGCTTATCAAAAAAATCGAAAACCGCTATTTGACCTTCTATCTGGATAAAACCTTGTGCCATGATTAACTTGAGGTCACTAATTACAAATCCAGCCTCCGCTTCGAGTCTCAGACTCGTTGGACAAAAGTCAAACATTTTCAGATCCCCGAATTTTCAGGCTTATCAAAAAAATCGAAAACCGCTATTTGGCCTTCTATCCGGACAAAACCTCGTATCATGGTTAACTTGAGGTTGGTAATTACAAATTCGGCCTCCGGCTTGAGTTACAGACTCGTTTGACAAAAGTCAAAAATTTTCAGTTCCCCGAATTTTCGGGTTCATCCAAAAAATCGAAAACCTGTATTTGACCTTCTGTCAAGACAAAACCTCGTCTCATGGTTAACTTAAGGGTGCTAATTACAAATCTGGTTTTCGTTTCGAGTCTTAGACTCGTTTGACAAAATTCAAAAGTTTTCAGGTCCCCGAATTTTCGGGTTGATCCAAAAAATCAAAAATCTTTATTTGACCTTCTATCCGGACAAAACCTCGTGTCATGGTTAACTTGAGATCGCTAATCACAAATCCGGCCTCCGGTTCGAGTTACGGACTCGTTTGACAAAAGTCAAAAATTTTCAGATCCCCGAATTTTCGGGTTCATCCAAAAAATCAAAAATCTGTATTTGACCTTCTATCAAGACAAAACCTCGTCTCATGGTTAACTTAAGGGCGCTAATTACAAATCCGGTTTCCGCTTCGAGTTTTAGAGTCGTTTGACAAGATTCAAAAATTTTCAGATCCCCGAATTTTCAGGCTTATCCAAAAAAATCGAAAAGCGCTATTTGACCTTCTATCAGGACAAAACCTCGTGTCATGGTTAAATTGAGGTCGCTAATTACAAATCCGGCCTCCGGTTCGAGTTACAGACTCGTTTGACAAAAGTCAAAAATTTTCAGATCCCCGAATTTTCAGGTTCATCCAAAAAATCGAAAACCGCTATTTGAACTTCTATCCGGACAAAACCTTGTGTCGTGGTTAACTCGAGGTCGCTAATTACAAATCCGGCCTCCGGTTCGAGTTACAGACTCGTTTGACAAAATTCAAAAATTTTCAGGTCCCCGAATTTTCAGGCTTATCCAAAAAATCGAAAACCGCTATTTGACCTTCTATCCGGACAAAACCTCGTGTCATGGTTAACTTGAGGTCGCTAATTACAAATCCGGCCTCCAGTTCGAGTTACAGCCTCGTTTGACAATAGTCAAAAATTTTCAGATCCCCGAATTTTCAGGTTTATCCAAAAAATAGAAAACCGCTATTTGACCTTCTATCCGGACAAAACCTCGTGTCATGGTTAACTTGAGGTCGCTAATTACAAATCCGGCCTCCGGTTCGAGTTACAGACTCGTTTGACAAAAGTCAAAAATTTTCAGCTTGCCGAATTTTCAGGTTCATCCAAAAAATCGAAAACCGCTATTTGAACTTCTATCCGGACGAAACCTTGTGTCGTGGTTAACTCGAGGTCGCTAATTACAAATCCGGCCTCCGGTTCGAGTTACAGACTCGTTTGACAAAAGTCAAAAATTTTCAGATTGCCGAATTTTCAGGTTCATCCAAAAAATCGAAAACCGCTATTTGACCTTCTATCCGGACGAAACCTTATGTCGTGGTTAACTCGAGGTCGCTAATTACAAATCCGGCCTCCGGTTCGAGTTACAGACTCGTTTGACAAAAGTCAAAAATTTTCAGATCCCCGAATTTTCAGGTTCATCCAAAAAATCGAAAACCGCTATTTGAACTTCTATCCGGACAAAACCTTGTGTAGTGGTTAACTCGAGGTCGCTAATTACAAATCCGGCCTCCGGTTCGAGTTACAGACTCGTTTGACAAAATTCAAAAATTTTCAGGTCCCCGAATTTTCAGGCTTATCCAAAAAATCGAAAACCGCTATTTGACCTTCTATCCGGACAAAACCTCGTGTCATGGTTAACTTGAGGTCGCTAATTACAAATCCGGCCTCTAGTTCGAGTTACAGACTCGTTTGACAATAGTCAAAAATATTCAGATCCCCGAATTTTCAGGTTTATCCAAGAAATCGAAAACCGCTATTTGACCTTCTATCCAGACAAAACCTCGTATCGTGGTTAACTTGAGGTCGCTAATTACAAATCCGGCCTCCGGTTCGAGTTACAGACTCGTTTGACAAAAGTCACAAATTTTCAGATTCCCGAATTTTCAGGTTCATCCAAAAAATCGAAAACCGCTATTTGACCTTCTATCCGGACGAAACCTCGTGTCGTGGTTAACTCGAGGTCGATTATTACAAATCCGGCCTCCGGTTCGAGTTACAGGCTCGTTTGACAAAATTCAAAAATTTTTAGATCCCCGAATTTTCAGGCTTATCCAAAAAATCGAAAACCGCTATCTGACCTTCTATCCGGACAGAACCTCATGTCATGGTTAACTTGAGGTCGCTAATTACAAATCCGGCCTCCGGTTCGAGTTACAGACTCGTTTGACAAAAGTCAAAAATGTTCATGTTCCCGAATTTTCAGGCTTATCAAAAAAAATCGATAACCGCTTTTTGACCTTCTATCCGGACAGAACCTCATGTCATGGTTAACTTGAGGTCGCTAATTACAAATCCGGCCTCCGGTTCGAGTTACAGACTCGTTTGACAAAAGTCAAAAATTTTCAGATCCCCGACTTTTCAGGCTTATCCAAAAAGTCGAAAACCGCTATTTGACCTTCTATCCGGACAAAACCTCGTGTCATGGTTAACTTGAGGTCGCTAATTATAAATCCCACCTCCGGTTCGAGTTACAGACTCGTTTGACAAAAGTCAAAAATTTTCAGATCCCCGAATTTTCAGGCTTGTCCAAAAAGTCGAAAACCGCTATTTGACCTTCTATCCGGACAGAACCTCATGTCATGGTTAACTTGAGGTCGCTAATTACAAATCCGGCCTCCGGTTCGAGTTACAGACTCGTTTGACAAAATTCAAAAATTTTCAGATCCCCGAATTTTCAGGCTTATCCAAAAACTGGAAAACCGCTATTTGACCTTCTATCCGGACAAAACCTCGTGCCATGGTTAACTTGAGGTCGATTATTACAAATCCGGCCTCCGGTTCGAGTTACAGACTCGTTTGACAAAATTCAAAAATTTTCAGATCCCCGAATCTTCAGGTTCATCCAAAAAATCGAAAACCGCTATTTGAACTTCTATCCGGACAAAACCTTGTGTCGTGGTTAACTCGAGGTCGCTAATTACAAATCCGGCCTCCGGTTCGAGTTACAGACTCGTTTGACAAAAGTCAAAAATTTTCAGATTGCCGAATTTTCAGGTTCATCCAAAAAATCGAAAACCGCTATTTGACCTTCTATCCGGACAAAACCTCGTATCGTGGTTAACTTGAGGTCGCTAATTACAAATCCGGCCTCCGGTTCGAGTTACAGACTCGTTTGACAATAGTTAAAAATTTTCAGATCCCCGAATTTTCAGGCTTATCAAAAAAATCGAAAACCGCTATTTGACCTTCTATCCGGACAAAACCTCGTGTCATGGTTAACTTGAGGTCGCTAATTACAAATCCGGCCTCCGGTTCGAGTTACAGACTAGTTTGACAAAAGTCACAAATTTTCAGATTCCCGAATTTTCAGGTTCATCCAAAAAATCGAAAACCGCTATTTGACCTTCTGTCCGGACGAAACCTCGTGTCGTGGTTAACTCGAGGTCGATTATTACAAATCCGGCCTCCGGTTCGAGTTACAGACTCGTTTGACAAAATTCAAAAATTTTTAGATCCCCGAATTTTCAGGCTTATCCAAAAAATCGAAAACCGCTATTTGAACTCCTATCCGGACAAAACCTTGTGTCGTGGTTAACTCGAGGTCGCTAATTACAAATCCGGCCTCCGGTTCGAGTTACAGACTCGTTTGACAAAAGTCACAAATTTTCAGATTCCCGAATTTTCAGGTTCATCCAAAAAATCGAAAACCGCTATTAGACCTTCTATCCGGACAAAACCTCGTGTCATGGTTAACTTGAGGTCGCTAATTACAAATCCGGCCTCCGGTTCGGGTTACAGACTAGTTTGACAGAAGTCAAAAATTTTCAGATTCCCGAATTTTCAGGTTCATCCAAAAAATCAAAAACCGCTATTTGACCTTCTATCCGGACGAAACCTCGTGTCGTGGTTAACTTGAGGTCGATTATTACAAATCCGGCCTCCGGTTCGAGTTACAGACTCGTTTGACAAAATTCAAAAATTTTCAGATCCCCGAATTTTCAGGCTTATCCAAAAAATCGAAAACCGCTATTTGACCTTCTATCCAGACAGAACCTCATGTCATGGTTAACTTGAGGTCGCTAATTACAAATGCGGCCTCCGGTTCGAGTTACAGACTCGTTTGACAAAAGTCAAAAATTTTCAGGTTCCCGAATTTTCAGGCTTATCAAAAAAAGTCGAAAACCGCTATTTGACCTTCTATCCGGACAAAACCTCCTGTCATGGTTAACTTGAGGTCGCTAATTACAAATCCGGCCTCCGGTTCGAGTTACAGACTCGTTTGACAAAATTCAAAAATTTTAAGATCCCCGAATTTTCAGGTTCATCCAAAAAATTGAAAACCGCAATTTGACCTTCTATCCGGACGAAACCTCGTGTCGTGGTTAACTCGAGGTCGATTATTACAAATCCGGCCTCCGGTTCGAGTTACAGACTCGTTTGACAAAATTCAAAAGTTTTCAGATCCCCGAATTTTCAGGCTTATCCAAAAAATCGAAAACCGCTATTTGACCTTCTATCCGGACAAAACCTCGTGTCTTGGTTAAATTGAGGTCGCTAATTATAAATCCGGCCTCCGGTTCGAGTTACAGACTCGTTTGACAAAAGTCAAAAATTTTCAGGTTCCCGAATTTTCAGGCTTATCAAAAAAAGTCGAAAACCGCTATTTGACCTTCTATCCGGACAAAACCTCCTGTCATGGTTAACTTGAGGTCGCTAATTACAAATCCGGCCTCCGGTTCGAGTTACAGACTCGTTTGACAAAATTCAAAAATTTTAAGATCCCCGAATTTTCAGGTTCATCCAAAAAATTGAAAACCGCAATTTGACCTTCTATCCGGACGAAACCTCGTGTCGTGGTTAACTCGAGGTCGATTATTACAAATCCGGCCTCCGGTTCGAGTTACAGACTCGTTTGACAAAAGTCAAAAATTTTTAGATCCCCGAATTTTCAGGCTTATCCAAAAAATTGAAAACCGCTATTTGAACTTCTATCCGGACAAAACCTTGTGTCGTGGTTAACTCGAGGTCGCTAATTACAAATCCGGCCTCCGGTTCGAGTTACAGACTCGTTTGACAAAAGTCACAAATTTTCACATTCCCGAATTTTCAGGTTCATCCGAAAATCGAAAACCGCTATTTGACCTTCTACCCGGACGAAACCTCGTGTCGTGGTTAACTCGAGGTCGGTTATTACAAATCCGGCCTCCGGTTCGAGTTACAGACTCGTTTGACAAAATTCAAAAATTTATAGATCCCCGAATTTTCAGGCTTATCCAAAAAATCGAAAACCGCTTTTTGACCTTCTATCCGGACAGAACCTCATGTCATGGTTAACTTGAGGTCGCTAATTACAAATCCGGCCTCCGGTTCGAGTTACAGACTCGTTTGACAAAAGTCAAAAATTTTCAGGTTCCCGAATTTTCAGGCTTATCAAAAAAAGTCGAAAACCGCTATTTGACCTTCTATCCGGACAAAACCTCGTGTCTTGGTTAAATTGAGGTCGCTAATTATAAATCCGGCCTCCGGTTCGAGTTACAGACTCGTTTGACAAAAGTCAAAAATTTTCAGGTTCCCGAATTTTCAGGCTTATCAAAAAAAGTCGAAAACCGCTATTTGACCTTCTATCCGGACGAAACCTCGTGTCGTGGTTAACTCGAGGTCGATTATTACAAATCCGGCCTCCGGTTCGAGTTACAGACTCGTTTGACAAAATTCAAAAATTTTTAGATCCCCGAATTTTCAGGCTTATCCAAAAAATTGAAAACCGCTATTTGAACTTCTATCCGGACAAAACCTTGTGTCGTGGTTAACTCGAGGTCGCTAATTACAAATCCGGCCTCCGGTTCGAGTTACAGACTCGTTTGACAAAATTCAAAAATTTATAGATCCCCGAATTTTCAGGCTTATCCAAAAAATCGAAAACCGCTTTTTGACCTTCTATCCGGACAGAACCTCATGTCATGGTTAACTTGAGGTCGCTAATTACAAATCCGGCCTCCGGTTCGAGTTACAGACACGTTTGACAAAAGTCAAAAATGTTCAGGTTCCCGAAATTTCAGGCTTATCAAAAAAAATCGATAACCGCTATTTGACCTTCTATCCGGACAAAACCTCGTGTCATGGTTAACTTGAGGTCGCTAATTACAAATCCGGCCTCCGGTTCGCGTTACAGACTCGTTTGACAAAATTCAAAAATTTTCAGATCCCCGAATTTTCAGGTTCATCCAAAAAATCTAAAACCGCTATTTGACCTTCTATCCTGACATATCCTCGTGTCATGGTTAACTTGAGGTCGCTCATTACAAATCCGGTCTCCGGTTCGAGTTACAGACTCGTTTGACAAAATTCAAAAATTTTCAGATCCCCGAATCTTCAGGTTCATCCAAAAAATCGAAAACCGCTATTTGAACTTCTATCCGGACAAAACCTTGTGTCGTGGTTAACTCGAGGTCGCTAATTACAAATCCGGCCTCCGGTTCGAGTTACAGACTCGTTTGACAAAAGTCAAAAATTTTCAGATTGCCGAATTTTCAGGTTCATCCAAAAAATCGAAAACCGCTATTTGACCTTCTATCCGGACAAAACCTCGTATCGTGGTTAACTTGAGGTCGCTAATTACAAATCCGGCCTCCGGTTCGAGTTACAGACTCGTTTGACAATAGTCAAAAATTTTCAGATCCCCGAATTTTCAGGCTTATCAAAAAAATCGAAAACCGCTATTTGACCTTCTATCCGGACAAAACCTCGTGTCATGGTTAACTTGAGGTCGCTAATTACAAATCCGGCCTCCGGTTCGAGTTACAGACTAGTTTGACAAAAGTCAAAAATTTTCAGATTCCCGAATTTTCAGGTTCATCCAAAAAATCGAAAACCGCTATTTGACCTTCTATCCGGACGAAACCTCGTGTCGTGGTTAACTTGAGGTCGCTAATTACAAATTCGGCCTCCGGTTCGAGTTACAGACTCGTTTGACAATAGTCAAAAATTTTCAGATCCCCGAATTTTCAGGCTTATCAAAAAAATCGAAAACCGCTATTTGACCTTCTATCCGGACAAAACCTCGTGTCATGGTTAACTTGAGGTCGCTAATTACAAATCCGGCCTCCGGTTCGAGTTACAGACTAGTTTGACAAAAGTCAAAAATTTTCAGATTCCCGAATTTTCAGGTTCATCCAAAAAATCTAAAACCGCTATTTGACCTTCTATCCGGACGAAACCTCGTGTCGTGGTTAACTTGAGATCGATTATTACAAATCCGGCCTCCGGTTCGAGTTACAGACTCGTTTGACAAAATTCAAAAATTTTCAGATCCCCGAATTTTCAGGCTTATCCAAAAAATCGAAAACCGCTATTTGACCTTCTATCCGGACAGAACCTCATGTCATGGTTAACTTGAGGTCGCTAATTACAAATCCGGCCTCCGGTTCGAGATACAGACTCGTTTGACAAAAGTCAAAGATTTTCAGATCCCCGAATTTTCAGGCTTATCCAAAAAGTCGAAAACCGCTATTTGACCTTCTATCCGGACAAAACCTCGTGTCATGGTTAGCTTGAGGTCGCTAATTATAAATCCGGCCTCCGGTTCGAGTTACAGACTCGTTTGACAAAAGTCAAGAATTTTTAGATCCCCGAATTTTCAGGCTTATCCAAAAAGTCGAAAACCGCTATTTGACCTTCTATCCGGACAAAACCTCGTGTCATGGTTAACTTGAGGTCGATTATTACAAATACGGCCTCCGGTTCGAGTTACAGACTCGTTTGACAAAATTCAAAAATTTTCGGATCCCCGAATTTTCAGGCTTATCCAAAAAATCGAAAACCGCTATTTGACCTTCTATCCGGACAGAACCTCATGTCATGGTTAACTTGAGGTCGCTAATTACAAATCCGGCCTCCGGTTCGAGTTACAGACTCGTTTGACAAAAGTCAAAGATTTTCAGATCCCCGAATTTTCAGGCTTATCCAAAAAGTCGAAAACCGCTATTTGACCTTCTATCCGGACAAAACCTCGTGTCACGGTTAGCTTGAGGTCGCTAATTATAAATCCGGCCTCCGGTTCGAGTTACAGACTCGTTTGACAAAAGTCAAGAATTTTCAGATCCCCGAATTTTCAGGCTTATCCAAAAAGTCGAAAACCGCTATTTGACCTTCTATCCGGACAAAACCTCGTGTCATGGTTAACTTGAGGTCGCTAATTATAAATCCGGCCTCCGGTTCGAGTTACAGACTCGTTTGACAAAAGTCAAAAATTTTCAGGTTCCCGAATTTTCAGGCTTATCAAAAAAAATCGATAACCGCTATTTGACCTTCTATCCGGACAGAACCTCATGTCATGGTTAACTTGAGGTCGCTAATTACAAATCCGGCCTCCGGTTCGAGTTACAGACTCGTTTGACAAAAGTCAAAAATTTTCAGATCCCCGAATTTTCAGGCTTATCCAAAAAGTCGAAAACCGCTATTTGACCTTCTATCCGGACAAAACCTCGTGTCATGGTTAACTTGAGGTCGCTAGTTATAAATCCCACCTCCGGTTCGAGTTACAGACTCGTTTGACAAAAGTCAAAAGTTTTCAGATCCCCGAATTTTCAGGCTTGTCCAAAAAGTCGAAAACCACTATTTGACCTTCTATCCGGACAGAACCTCATGTCATGGTTAACTTGAGGTCGCTAATTACAAATCCGGCCTCCGGTTCGAGTTACAGACTCGTTTGACAAAAGTCAAAAATTTTCAGATCCCCGAATTTTCAGGCTTATCCAAAAAGTGGAAAACCGCTATTTGACCTTCTATCAGGACAAAACCTCGTGTCATGGTTAACTTGAGGTCGCTAATTGTAAATCCGGCCTCCGGTTCGAGTTACAGACTCGTTTGACAAAAGTCAAAAATTTTCAGGCTCCCGAATTTTCAGGCTTATCAAAAAAAATCGATAGCCGCTATTTGACCTTCTATCCGGACAAAACCTCCTGTCATGGTTAACTTGAGGTCGCTTGTTACAAATCCGGCCTCCGGTTCGAGTTACAGACTCGTTTGACAAAATTCAAAAATTTTCAAATCCCCGAATTTTCAGGTTCATCCAAAAAATCGAAAACCGCTATTTGACCTTCTATCCTGACAAAACCTCGTGTCATGGTTAACGTGAGGTCGCTCATTACAAATCCGGTCTCCGGTTCGAGTTACAGACTCGTTTGACAAAATTCAAAAATTTTCAGGTCTCCGAATTTTCAGGTTCATCCAAAAAATCGAAAACCGCTATTTGACCTTCTATCCTGACAAAACCTCGTGTCATGGTTAACTTGAGGTCGCTCATTACAAATCCGGTCTCCGGTTCGAGTTGCAGGCTCGTTTGACAAAATTCAAAAATGTTCAGATCCCCGAATTTTCAGGTTCATCCAAAAAATCGAAAACCGCTATTTGACCTTCTATCCGGACAAAACCTCGTGTCATGGTTAACTTGAGGTCGCTTATTACAAATCCGGCCTTCGGTTCGAGTTACAGACTCGTTTGACAAAATTCAAAAATTTTCAGATCCCCGAATTTCCAGGTTCATCAAAAAAATCGAAAACCGCTATTTGACCTTCTATCCGGACAAAAACTCGTGTCATGGTTAACTTGAGGTCGCTCATCACAAATCCGGCCTCCATTTCGAGTTTTAGACTCGTTTGACAAAAGTCAAAAATGTTCAGATCCTGGAATTTTAAGGTTCCTTCCAGAGACAGTTTTCGTAGTGTCAGTTAAAACTGATATTATAATATTGTAGAAACGATAAATTTTGACTGGTGATGGAACTGTTCAGTTCAAACAGTGTGTGTGTATGTGCTTTACCTTAGGTCTCTCTATAGACAACGGTCTTCAAGCTACGGTTTTCTATTTATTTATAATTTGCAAAGATGTCGCAAAGACAGTGGTTAGCGAGAGTTGTAGAATTATATAGGAGCCTCGTTTATGGCAGAATAAAAGCAAGAAGTACCATAACCAAGACATTTTCAATTCTGTTAATAAGCTAACATGTGGGTAAGTCTTGGGGTAACTAGTACATAATCTTAGCCATACCTTACAGCACCCTCTACGTTTATTTTTCTCCTCTTATTATTCAAAACTAATTAAAACCATATATAACTAGAGCATCTGACTCATCTGACGACATCTTGAAAACTAATTCATCATCAATTAAAAACTGACGTATGTAGACAGCTTTCACTGACATTTCATACTGTCAGCCAAACTGTCTCCACAATATAAATATATCGTCGGCGATATTAGACTTAGGTGAATTGTAAAGCTACACAAAATCAAAAACAATCCACATAAGGTAACTCGTACAGAACGATTAAGAAATTATGTTTCGCAAATCAATCTAACCCACGCTACTGCATGACAGCCGACCAGCTGATTACGCGTAGGTACACAGTGCACCTGTATAACTATGACGTCACTCTTATCTTCTTACGTGAAATGGACTGTAGGTATGACATGTCATTTGTACTTTCAGATAAAGGTGTAATAAGTGATTTTATCTTAAACGATATCATTTATGAGTTCCTTAAACAGATAATACAAGCCACAGAGTTAACATCTCTAGAGGGAATGTAAACAACAAAATGCACAGGTCGCTGACCAGCCAACATGTAACGGAAATTTTGACGGCTTGAGGGCATTACCAGTAGTGTACGACTTAATATTAAAATTGGATGTTCATTAATAGACTCAATTATTACTGTGATGTTACAAACTGATACAATAAGTTGTATTAGTATTTAGCTATACTTAGAGAGTTACTTTTATTATAATTTCATTGTAACAGTTGATAATTTATTATTACCATGAAGTGTTTCCCCATATTTTACGCTACTGAAAACCAAAACAAAACCTATACTAATCTATGATAAGTGGTGTTCACCGATTCGTCGCTATTGCAGCAAACTATGCACTTTTTATTTCGTCCCATCATGCAATATGACAATATTGTTCGTAAATAATTTAATTCACACCACAAATAGTAACAAGGTCACTCAAATATACACTACAAAACTACAAAAATCTCAAAATATGCAATAAGCACAACTTGACAACTACAATGACAGCCACATGACAGCTTAAGGGCGACGCCGATTGTAGGTTGCCAGATTTACGACATATTAGAAGTTATTGCGACATTCCGCTATGAAATTTACCTTTTTTGAGATCTCGTTAAATCAATACAAATTATCTTCACGTAAATCAGTTACATTGCAAGTATGTTGGACTGTATAGTTAAATACCCAGTTAGATACTTTGAGGCACATGTGTTCCAACTGCGGAAACTGCCAGATTTTGAAGAAACTGGAAGGTCCTCAAGCGGACGAAGAAGAGTGGCAATAGCGCTATAGATGTTGGCTGGCCAATATTCAAATTAGGCTCCCTCTAGAGATGTTATCTCTGTGACACAAGCCTATTTTGAGAGTTTCTCATTCATAGTACCCGCATCAACTTATTGCAGCAAGTTTTCATTATCGTCAAACTAGATAACAACCTCAATGCCTGCGAAGACAATTATACAGACTTTGCTGCTGGTTTTTGAACTAGCATTTCAAGTTTCTCACTTCAGTGATACAATACCCTTTGTAATGCACTGCGTTCTACATCATCTTATTGCACTTACGAGTAGTTGTGTACCAAACTTTGGCAGGTCAAAAGTTTGTCATAATATTCCTCCCGATAATTAGATATCTGGAAACAGTTGGTTAAGTAGTAGCATTACAGTGGTGTTTAGTTGGGAAGTTAGAGGCGGAAGTCTAAGAACTCTTTTGTGAGGTTGTGCATACCCATCGTAATACTGGATGAATTCAAAAGTTCTGAAACAGGCTTATAGTGCTTCATTATGTTCATAACGTATTCTGAGAACTAAGGAAACTTTGAGTGCACAATGGAATTGGGTAAGCATGGGTTTTGCCCCAAAGGGGATCAGTATTCTATTGATCAATATAAGGTGTCCAAATCGGCTGAGCTGGCTTAATTACTTTGCTTATTACCTGATTAATAAAAGCTTATAAAGGGTTAAACTTTGCTACTGAAATGCATTCCCTAACATAAACTTATTATTAACTTCAGACTCCGAGTAAACATCAGCAGTTATTAGCTGTTATTTATAGTTACTGGTATTGGCTTGGCTTCGTGTCCATTCGGATGACTTTAGCAGTTTTCTATTAGATGAATTAATTTTTATGACTAATATGAACAGATTAAGAAACTGTTTGCAAAATAATTTCTTGTAAAAGGAACAGTGATTTAGATAGTTTTTCGAGCTCCAGGACAGTATGTAATTTAGCTGTACAGCACCTGTTGGATGCAACAATCAGGATACCATCACAATTACTTCAGTCAAAACAAATGTATACAGGGTAAGCCAATAGTGAGTGGACAAAAAATTGTAGGGTTACTAAAACATATTTCAGAAATCTGTCACTTGGTCGTGGTAGGGAGCCTTAAGGCTTATAAAGCTAAAATATTTTCACTTCAATTTTGACGTTTATACTGGGTGATTCTTATCAAACTTACATTTTCTTTGAAAGAACATACTATATATTATTGCATATTTGGATTCCTTGGTCAATTCTGACCTCACTGAGCACTGAGCATCTTGAAGCGGATGGTTAAATTTGACTTCTTTTTGTACTCGGAGAAACCAATAGAAATTAAGCATACTTCAGTCACAGGTAGCTTCATTTTTTCAAGTAAGAGTACCTATTTTGTTGATTGTCTCAAGTCTAAAATTCAATCACCTTTCGAATGAACGTTGTAGGAGTATAGATGCCAATCTTTTTTAGTTTTCATTATATTTCAAATTTTGAGTCAAATCGGTGTTTTCCAATTTTGCTATGTATAAGTAACCATGAAAAATAAACAAAAACCCGTTACGATGGAATAAGCCAACTAACTTATTAGAAAGATGCAAACGAACTAGAGTAACGAGGCAAGATTATGAAAATTACTTACAGCACATTAGTTCTAACCGGAGACAATGGCGGTTAAATATCGAATGTGAATGAGGAACTGAAGTATGACAGAAGTATTTTTTCACAGCCTACTAGCTAAAATCCACTAGAGCTCGATATTTTTCTAAAACGATAAAAATTTTGAAACAAAAGGCAAACCACAAGCGATTGTTGCTGACAGTCTAGCATCTTCAAAATAACGTTTCACATTTAATGGAATAACATTAAAAAATCTAAAATCTCTATTTGGCTTTCTATTGAGATGAAATCTCGCATTTCGGATAATTTCGAAGTGCTGATTACAAATTCAGTCGCAGTTTTGAGTTTTAGTCTCGTTTGACGAAAATAAAAAAATTCAGATCTCTCGGGCGGGCGGGTGTACCTAAAAAAATCGAAAACCTTTATTTGTCTTCCTATTGAGATGAAACCTCGCATTTCGGATAATTTCAAGGTGCTGATTACAAATCCAGTCGCAGCTTTGAGTTTTAGTCTAGTTTGACGAAAACAAAGAATTTCAGATCTCTCGGGCGGGCGGGCGCACCTAAAAAAATCTAAAATATTTATTTGGCTTCCTATTGAGATGAACCCTTGCATTTCGGATAATTTTAAGTTGCTGATTACAAATCCAGTCGCAGTTTTGAGTTTTAGTCTCGTTTGACGGAAATAAAAAATTTCAGATATCTCTGGCGGGCGGGCGCACCTAAAAAAATCTAAAATCATTATTTGGCTTTCTACTGAGATGAAACCTCTCATTTCGGATAATTTCAAGTTGCTGATTACAAATCTAGAAGCAGTTTTAAGTTCTAGCCTCGTTTGACGAAAATAAAAAATTTCAGATCTCTCGCGCGGGCGGGTATACCTAAAAAAATCGAAAATCCTTATTTGGCTTCCTGTTGAGATGAAACCTCGCATTTCGGATGATTTCAAGGTGCTAATTACAAGTCCAGTCGCAGTTGTGAGTTTTAGTCTCATTTGACGAAAATAAAAAAATTCAGATATCTCGGGCGGGCGGGGGTACCTAAAAAAAAAACGAAAATCTTTATTTGGCTTCCTATTGACATGAAACCTCGCATTTCGGATAATTTCAAGGTGCTGATTACAAGCCCAGTCGCAGTTTTGAGTTTTAGTCTAGTTTGACGAAAACAAAAAATTTCTGATCTCTCGGGCGGGCCGGCGCACCTAAAAAAATCTAAAATATTTATTCGGCTGCCTATTGAGACGAAACCTCGCATTTCCGATAATTTCAAGCTGCTGGTTACAAATCTAGTCGCAGTTTTGAGTTTTAGACTCGTTTGACGAAAATAAAAAATTTCAGATCTCTCGGGCGGGCGGGTGTACCTAAAAAAATCGAAAACCTTTATTTGGCTTCCTATTGTGATGAGACCTCGCATTTCGGACAATTTTAAGTTGCTGATTACAAATCTAGTCGCAGTTTTGAGTTTTAGACTCGTTTGACGAAAATAAAAAATTTCAGATCCCTCGTCGAAAATCTTTATTTGGACTCCTATTGAGATGAAACCTCGCATTTCGGATAATTTCAAGGTGCTCATTGCAAATCCAGTAGCAGTTTTGAGTTTTAGTCTCGTTTGACGAAAATAAAGGGTTTCAGATCTCTCGTGCGGGCGGGCGCACGTAAAAAAATCGAAAATATTTGTTTGGCTTCCTATTGAGATGAACCCTTGCATTTCGGATAATTTCAAGGTGCTGATTACAAATCTGGTCGCAGGTTTGAGTTTCTCTCGTTTGACGAAAATAAAAAAATTCAGATCACTCGGGCGGGCGGGTGTACCTAAAAAAATCGATAACCTTTATTTGGCTTCCTAGTGAGATGAGACCTCACATTTCGGATAACTTCAAGTTGCTGATTACAAATCCAGTCGCAGTTTTGAGTTCTACTTTCGTTTGACGCAAATAAAAAATTTCAGATCTCTCGGGCGGGCGGGTGTTCCTAAAAAAATCGAAAACTTTTATTTAGGTTCCTATTGAGATGAAGCCTCGCATTTCGGATAATTTCAAGTTGCTGATTACAAATCTGGTCGCAGGTTTGAGTTTTAGTCTCGTTTGACGAAAATAAAAAATTTCAGATCTCTCGGGCGGGCGGGTGTAGGTACCTAAAAAAATCGAAAATCTTTATTTGGCTTCATATTGAGATGAAAACTCGCATTTCGGATAATTTCATGGTGCTGATTACAAATCCAGTAGCAGTTTTGAGTTTTAGTCTCGTCTGACGAAAATAAAAAATTTCAGATATCTCGGGCGGGCGGGTGTACCTAAGAAAATCTAAAATCTTTATTTGGCTTCATATTGAGATGAAACCTCGCATTTCGGATAATTTCAAGGTGCTGATTACAAATCCAGTCGCAGTTTTGAGTTTTAGTCTCGTCTGACGAAAATAAAAAATTTCAGATCTCTCGGGCGGGCAGGCGCACCTAAGAAAATCGAAAATCTTTATTTGGCTGCCTATTGAGATGAAACCTCGAATTTCGGATAATTTCAAGATGCTGATTACAAATCCAGTCGCAGTTTTGAGTTTCAGTCTCGTCTGACGAAAATAAAAAATTTCAGATATCTCGGGCGGGCGGGTGTACCTAATCAAATCGAAAATCTTTATTTGGCTGCCTATTGAGGTGAAACCTCGCATTTCGGATAATTTCAAGGTACTGATTAGAAATTCAGTAGCAGTTTTGAGTTTTAGTCTCGTTTGACGAAAATAAAAAATTTCAGATCTCTCGTATATACCTACCTAAAAATATCGAAAATCTTCATTTGGCTTTCTATTGAGATGAAACCTCACATTTCGGATAATTTCAAGGTGCTGATTACAAATCTGGTCGCAGTTTTGGTTTTAAGTCTCGTTTGACGAAAATAAAAAATTTCAGATCTCTCGGGCGGGCGGGTGTACCTAAAAAAATCGAAAATCTTTGTTTGGATTCCTATTGAGATAAAACCTCGCATTTCAGATAATTTCAAGGTGCTGATTACAAATCCAGTCGCAGTTTTGAGTTCTACTTTCGTTTGACGCAAATAAAAAATTTCAGATCTCTCGGGCGGGCGGGTGTTCCTAAAAAAATCGAAAACTTTTATTTAGGTTCCTATTGAGATGAAGCCTCGCATTTCGGATAATTTCAAGTTGCTGATTACAAATCTGGTCGCAGGTTTGAGTTTTAGTCTCGTTTGACGAAAATAAAAAATTTCAGATCTCTCGGGCGGGCGGGTGTAGGTACCTAAAAAAATCGAAAATCTTTATTTGGCTTCATATTGAGATGAAACCTCGCATTTCGGATAATTTCATGGTGCTGATTACAAATCCAGTAGCAGTTTTGAGTTTTAGTCTCGTCTGACGAAAATAAAAAATTTCAGATATCTCGGGCGGGCGGGTGTACCTAAGAAAATCTAAAATCTTTATTTGGCTTCATATTGAGATGAAACCTCGCATTTCGGATAATTTCAAGGTGCTGATTACAAATCCAGTCGCAGTTTTGAGTTTTAGTCTCGTCTGACGAAAATAAAAAATTTCAGATCTCTCGGGCGGGCAGGCGCACCTAAGAAAATCGAAAATCTTTATTTGGCTGCCTATTGAGATGAAACCTCGAATTTCGGATAATTTCAAGATGCTGATTACAAATCCAGTCGCAGTTTTGAGTTTCAGTCTCGTCTGACGAAAATAAAAAATTTCAGATATCTCGGGCGGGCGGGTGTACCTAATCAAATCGAAAATCTTTATTTGGCTGCCTATTGAGGTGAAACCTCGCATTTCGGATAATTTCAAGGTACTGATTAGAAATTCAGTAGCAGTTTTGAGTTTTAGTCTCGTTTGACGAAAATAAAAAATTTCAGATCTCTCGTATATACCTACCTAAAAATATCGAAAATCTTCATTTGGCTTTCTATTGAGATGAAACCTCACATTTCGGATAATTTCAAGGTGCTGATTACAAATCTGGTCGCAGTTTTGGTTTTAAGTCTCGTTTGACGAAAATAAAAAATTTCAGATCTCTCGGGCGGGCGGGTGTACCTAAAAAAATCGAAAATCTTTGTTTGGATTCCTATTGAGATGAAACCTCGCATTTCGGATAAGTTCAAGGTGCTGATTACAAATCTAGTCGCAGTTTTGGTTTTTAGTCTCGTTTGACGAATATAAAAAGTTTCAGATCTCTCGGGTGGGTGGGTGTACCTAAAAAAATCGAAAATCTTTGTTTGGCTTCCTATTGAGATAAAACCTCGCATTTCAGATAATTTCAAGGTGCTGATTACAAATCCAGTCGCAGTTTTGAGTTTTAGTCTCGTTTGACGAAAATGAAAAATTTCAGATATCTCGGGCGGGCGGGCGCACCTAAAAAAATCGAAAATCTTTATCTGGCTTCCTATTGAGATGAAACTTCGCATTTCGGATAATTTCGAGTTGCTGATTACAAATCCAGTCTAGTCCAATTTTTCATTCGTTATCCTAGAGAGGTTCGAATAGTTGCATGGGAAAGTACGCAGACAGGCGTATATATACATAAACATTACAAAGCGTTTCCAAAAACACATTTTTCCAGACTTGCAAATTTTTACAATCAAACTATTTTTCACGCTTATGCCTATAAGGTAATGTAGGGACCCACGTGACTGCGCGATGAACAGCGTCTGCCTTCGATAGTGGGGCAGCAGCAGCTTCGTGCGCGGTTAGCGCTTGGGTGGGTAACTGAATATAAACAGGGCATTCAGTTTCGACCATGCTGGTGTCGCCCTCACGAGCGCTGAGCGGGGCATCTTACGCGGCCGGCACTTTGGATGATCGACCAGAAGGCCCGGACGGGGGACCCCCGTCGGACCGTCCGGGATGATGGTGTAATCATTCCAACGGTGCTGGCCGTGCACCGTCCCCCCTCTGGGAAGTCATAGTACCATAGGCTTTAAAGGCTTAAGTGCTGACGGCTTCCAGAGGAAAAAAAGGTATATATGCTGAAACTGATGTAAAATTAATTTAGCAGAAAAATTACCTTGTGCGTCAGAGCACATCTATATGGCTGCCACCACACCCATTTCAGTGTATCAGCGACGTATGCATGGCGAGCTTTAACAAATCGTGCGTATCCGTGTACCTAGCTGGACTGCAAAAATACAGATAGTGGAATATTTATGGGGTCCGGCCATTTTGAAGGATAGTCAGGTAAACGTAGGATGCTGCAATAAGCTACAATTTTTTCTTAGTTAGTTCAAAGCCCTAATCGGTGAAAACTCACCACGAAATTGTTCCACCGGCCTTTCCACCGACTATGAGCCTAGGTTTTTCTTTTCAGGAGCCGTCCGACCTAACTGCCCCGCCTTAAGGCCTACTGTATTATTGTTCCTCTCATTTACAGTATCCACTCCAGCAATCTGGATCCCTGCATAAGTTTTTGCAGTTTACCTTCTGGTCCTGGTGCTGAGCCGTACTCCATTGGTTCTAGCTTGGTCTTCCCAAAGAGCTGTTGTCTCTTGTGATCTAGCGCTTCGCACTCACAGAGCACATGTAGGGCTGACTCAGTTCCTCTTCCACACAATCTGCAGTTGAAGTCTCCATTGTAGAGTCCCATTTTATTCAGGTATTCCTTCAAGCCACAATGTCCAGTGAGGGGACCCGTCGTTATTCGGAGCTGATTTCTACTCAAGGTGAACAGTGTTTCAGCTATTTTCTTGCATGGAGCTTTACTGAATGTTTTTCCATGAACACATCCTGGCATCAAGTTCCACTGCTCCTTGTGCTGATGTTTCATCCATTCTCCGACCTGGTGTCTGATTGTGCTTTTGGGTACCCCTAGGGCGGGTTCTGCTCCAATGTATAGGGCAGACGAACCTAGTCTTGCTAGCTCGTCCGCCCTTTCATTGACTCTTATACCTGTGTGTCCAGGCGCCCACTCCAAAGTTACTTTGTTGTGTTCTGCCAGTCTTCCCAGTTCTTGTAAACATTCCCAGACTAGAGCAGACGTAGCCTTGGGCGCTTCTAGTGCCCTAAGTGTAGCCTGACTGTCTGTAGGTATTGCGATCCTCTTGTTTCTGTAAGATCGTTCATTATTGACCCTTGCACATTGCAGGATGGCGTACATTTCCTAGCGGAATGCTCTGTCTAGTTCCTTTTCCAAAGATTCCCGCTCCTGTGCCTTGCTCGATCTTTGATCCATCTGTGTACCAGACTATTTCCCGATGCAGGTTGTTTACTTCACAGAGTTCTCAATCTCGTACTATAGTTTCGAATTTCTTTTTGAAGATATATCTCGGAGTTATGTGGTCCTTTCTAGCATGCACCTAGGTAAGTAGGTAGACATATCCATTTACTAAAATCTTTGGTCGTAACATTGGAGTACTACTATTACCCTCATGCAGCATAGGAGAGTCAAATTTATGGAATGCATGTCCATTGTTTTCAGTATCCTTACACTTGTTTATAATAGGACCTAAAGTTAAAGTTACAAACAATACAGGGTGAGCTTTTAGTAGCGAATCGGTCCGTAACTCTAATTTTGTAGAAAATAGCGAAAAAAGTTGTGTTCAAAAGTTGTAGGCAAATACATGCTTTTTGCTCAAAAAATATTTTCTTTTATACAGGGTGATTCATACCACGACATTGTTCCACCGGTCTTTCCACCGACTATGAACCTAGGTAGACATATCCATCTACAAAAATCTTTGGTCGTAACATTGGAGTACCCACTACTGTTACCTGCATGCAGCAAAGGAGAGTCAAATTTACGAAATGTGTGTCCATTGTTTTCAGTATCCTTACACTTGTTTATAATAGGATCTAAAGTAAAAATTAGAAATAATACAGAGTGAGATTTTAGTAGCGAATCGGTCCATAACTCTATTTTTGTAGAAGATAGCAAAAAAAGTTGTATACAAAAGTTGTAGGCAAATACGTGCTTCTTGCTCAAAAAATATTTTCTTTTATACAGAGTGATTCATACCTAGGTGGTGATGCAGACATACACTTTTTTAAATTACATACCGTATTATATTATCCCACGTTTAAATTCTACTAATAATCCTCGTTCTTACATGAAGAATAATTGTAGCATAAAGCTATGAACATTTTTTTGTCCAAATCACTGTCAAATGAACATAGGTACCTACTGAAATTGAATGACTACTTTTTTACAAGGCAAGATAAAAAATATCCTCTAGTTTTAATGCCGACTATAAAAAAAAGTTAACGACACATATTCGTATAAAGGGTGAGGTAGAATGCAAAACCTAGATCTCCTGATTTTTTTATATGCAAGCCTCCCTATATTTTATTATACCAAAAAGTTGCTTTTAGAATGCTCTTTCATCTAAGTAAGCATTTCCTCTACCTATTCTTCTGAAAGTTTTGAATATACCTTGTATTTCTGTACTGAGATATTTTGAGAAATAATGTTTACTTCAGTTAACGAACAACTAAAATATAGTGCCATAATAGTATTATTTTGATGAAGTCAAAATCCATAATTATCGAAATAATATAAGTCAAGTATGCTGAGAAAACAATTTTATAGTTGTAATGCATAATTATCAAGCAGATTTGTTAGGTAGGTTTTAAAAAATCAAGTGACCCAGTTCGAACAAAACGATTCTTTATTGTTTCAAACGCATCAGATTTAGGGTGACCCCATTCTGGATATCGCTTCTGACATATTCTAGAGGCAAGTAGGTAATTTCTCAAATATTCTCCTAAATACCCAAATTATATATATTCTTCCATAGAAAAATTCACTTTTGATGCTCGTTTTTTGTACAGTACGAAATTGTTGAGAATGTTACGAAAACTGTCAATGTTTCAAAGCTTATCTGATGAACCTGCTTAATAATTATGCATCACGTCAATAAAATTGTTTCTCCGTCATACTTGACTTATATTATCCCAATAATTCTGGGTTTTAAATACATCAAATAGTATTATGGCCTTATATTTTAGTTGTTAGTGATATAACCATAAAATTCCCTACTGGCTTCTCAAAATAAGTTCAATTCAGATACAAATGATATATTTAGAATTTGCAGAAAAATCGAAATATCTCAGAAACTGATAAACGTAGGTACAGAAAATGCTATTTGAAGATGAAAAAGCATAATAAAAGCAATTTTTTGGTATAATGGTAACGTTCATGACACAGTGATTTGGATATAAAAATGGTCATAACTTTTGAAATACCATCTGAATAATGTTACAATACCACATATTGTAAGAACGAGGATCATTAGTAGAATCTAAATGAAGGATAATATGAAGGGTGTCTCGTTTGAAAAAAAGTTTGTTTGCATCACCACTTAGTTATGAATCACCCTGTATAAATGAACATACTTTCTCAGCAAGGAGCATATCCTTGTCTACAGCTTTTGTTCGTTGGTACAATTTTTTCGCTATCTTCTACAGTACTACAGTTATGGACCGATCCGCTATTAAAAACTCGCCCTGAATATTATTACATAAACATAACGCTTGAGCAATAAGCAATGTCTATAGATCCTCGTACCTAAAGAAGTTAAAAGATGCATCTTTCAGTTCCTGCAAGCTTGATGAATGCTCGTCTAAGCTTTCTTTCTCACACGTGTCCCGTCTGGTACACAACACACAGAAAAATCTGTCGTTTTGTCAAAGACTTACGCTTGGATTCAATGGCACGTTACACTCAGCATTCCTCAAATACAGCGATGTTTTATCCAATGGGAAGTGTATAGTTGGTAACGGATTATATCGTATTGTCGATTCAACTACAAAAGGTCATTGGATTCCAATGAATAATTCAATCGCAGCCTGTCGTTGAATCAAATCTGTATTTGATAATTGATTCTAAGCTACTTTCTCTTCCTTGGACCAACAGATTTTATTGCGAAGACAGCTGATCGATTCGGTTGGATGTTTAATAGTGTGATTTTTATATGAAGTTATAAGAAACATGATATAAGAATTAGACATAAACCTGCACCAGTTGTTGCATTTTTACCTGAAATATAACTGTCTGACTAATCTAAATACCTACATTCAAATGTGGGTGTTAGCTCTTCTAAGACCCAATTTCTCAGTAGGTTCTCCATTTAATATATAACTGGACACATTTAAATCACACAATTGCTGATAACACAACACTGCTAAAACCGAAACAGCACAACGAAACAACCCGTTACCGAACAACCTCGTCCACGTTGGCGCAGATAACGGATAACACTGAGATAATCCTCCTCGTCTTTCTTTTTACGTTCATCAAATCGGGACATCAGTCCCGCTGAATACTGATTATAGTTCAGCGAACAACAAGGGCCATTGAAACTAAATTAATTTTTATCAGATGAATTATCACGCACTGATGTTGCAGTAATAATTTTTGTACATCGAATAGATTGTATGCTTTACTTAAATGAAACATGGGGTAAATTTTGAAAACAAAAGGATGTTTTGATTGCATTATATGTCAATACTGGTATTAGAAGGATTATGCATATCGTTAGAACGGATATAAAATTATTTTGAATTTATTGGGGTACCTGTGATTACTTGGAATATAAGCATTGAATTCTTTCAATGACATGGATTTGAAACAACTGTAAATATATTTGAAGCGATGGAAAAACATCCAAATACTAACAGTTAATTGGAAACGCAACAGTATTTTTACTTCCCACACCGATAGGTGAGGGGAGTATTGTGATCGCGAAAATTTTCGATTTTGAGATAATACGTTTTTTGGGCGTTTTATGTCGGTCTGTCTGTCTGCCTGTCTGTCGATCTGTCGGTCTGTCGGTCTGTCGGTCTGTCTGTCTGTCTGTCTGTCGCGTTTTTCTACCCTCGTAATCTCAGTTACCGCTGCATGGATTGTGATGAAATTTGGGCAGCGGTATGCTGTGGGGTCGTAGTAGGTAATGTTATAATTTTGAAAATTGGTGCATAGGCGGCGGAGTAATTAGCAAAAAACAAAAAAAATTAAATATTGCCGATACTTCATTTTTAGGCGTTTTAGGGGTCCCTGATCATTTTCTACTTTTCTTGGGTGGGGGTGAAATTGGGGTGGTTGGGGGGTGGGGGGTTGTCAAATTGAAAAATTTGTTGCTTTCATAATAGACTGTCCACTGACCTGTGAAGGAAGACCTGGCGACATAAATAACTTTTTTAGGTCCATCCGAATATTGCCTTTGCCTATTACAGGAAGCAAAGGACTTTGATTTTAATGGCATTATGAAACGGCATTACTACCATGGCGAAGATGGAAAACGCATATGGTTTTGATAAATCGTGCCAGTGGCGGCGCAGAAATAATAAAAAAACTAAAAATATAAAAACAGCTCAAACTTCGTTTTTAAGCGTTTTAGAGGTTCCTGATCATTTTCTGCGTTTTTTTTGGGTGGCGGTGAAATTGGGGTGGTTGGGGGGTTGGGGGTTCAAAAATTAAAAAAATTCTTGTACTCATAATAGGCTGTCCACTGACCTGTGAAGGAAGATCTAGCGACACAAATCACCTTTTTAGGTGCATCCGAACATTGCCTAGCCTATTACAGAAACTAAGGGACTTAGAATTTTCTGTATACTATACGAGAATTTATTGGTCTAAATCGTTTTGTATTTTGTAACGTGGACACTATTAAATTGATTCTAATGAAATTTTGACACAGTATATTGTTACCGTGGTGAGAATGGAAAACGCGTATGTTTGTTAAAAATCTTGTCAGTGGCAGCGTAGCAATAACCAAAGAACGCGACAAGTATGAATGCAACTCAAATTCGGTTTTTAGATGTTTTAGGGGTTCCTGATCATTTCCTACCAGTTTTTTGGGTGGGGGTGAAAGTGAGGTGGTTGGGGGGGTGGGGGTTGTAAAACTGAGAAGTTTGTAGTATCGATAATAGGCTGTCCATTGACCTGTGAAGGAAAACCTAGCGGCATAGGACAATTTTAGGGGGGGGGGTGGCAATTATTTGGTTACAAGGGATCTTAGACTGAAGCTTCATGCTATGGGAAAATAATAAACTGGTATCAGCATAATGTGTGGGAAGTACTGAGTCAATCAACTTGACTTCATTTTTTTCTATGAACCTGCATGTAGAAAATAATGCTTAAACAATGGGGCCGACATCACTCCAGAGAGCTTGTTTGCTAAAAGGCAAGCAATGTAAACTTCTCTATAAAATATAGTACTATTTTTTAGGAAAATCAGAAAAGATATCACCACAGAGATGTGATATCACCCACGTTTTAGGCTTATCAGTCGTAAACCATATATCGTTGCTACAGGGACTGGGCCATAAATCGCAAACCTCTCTGACAAACTGGGTTTAAAATGTTTCTGTTACTGCGTTATTTAGTGGACTAGACTAGCACCGGATTGGGTAAACAGAAAGTTCCACCGGAACCTTTTTGTATAAATGTCCCGGAGTACAAACAAACACAAACAGTATTTATGAGTTTCGCCATACAAAGGTGAAGCATACAGCTCGATTCGCTGTGGCAGTATTTACGCATATAAAGTTTTGTAGGAACTTTGTTCTATGAGTGCATACATATAATAAGGAGCTTTATAGTTATATGCTTAATCGAGTGCCTGAAAGCCGAATCGAAAAATAATAATAATAAAATTCAGATCAGTAGTAGTTCAAGTGTTGACTTGGCACAGCCCGTCAACATTTTTTGCTACCGCAATCATGCGAGATAAACTTGGAAAATCAGGATGATAATAATAATAACATTAATATTGATATTCCCAATAATATGAGTATCCAAAACACCTGCGCTGGGAAGATATCTGAATACGCAGATCTTGCCATTATTAGGCCGGTCTCGGGCCTTACACCAAATACATTTACACCACACCTGCGACAGTTGGGCCTGCACAAAAAGTTACACGAAACCTTCCAGAAGTCTGTAATCCTCAAAACATTGCATTGTACGGTCCCTCCTGAATTCAGAATACTAATAGGTCAGGAGTTGACTTGGCACAGCCCGTCAATACTTGTTATTACCGCACTTATGCGAGAGAAATTAAAAAATTCAAAATAATAATAACCCGACTTTATTCAAACAAAAGAACAATAATGAACTTAATACAGCACATGAGACTAGTGGCGAAGTCTGGTCGACTAGGACACTGTTGCTAGCAGTGCTAATCCCCCTAACCTAATAAAGTAGTCTCGATAGCACCCGATATAACTGTTACTGTGTTCAATAAGGCGCTACATACTGGTTACTTCCCAAAGCAGTAGGAATATGCGGATCTTACACTATTGCCTGAAAAGGATAAGTCTATGGATCAGTTAGCATCCTACAGGACCATATGCCTCCTAGATGCAGCTGGAAAGCTCCTACAACATATGTCTTTAAGTCGTCTCGAAGATGAGATTGGACTTAAACAAGGCATCTCCTCTAGATAGTTTGGCTTTCGCAAAGGCAAATCCACCACCGGTGCTATTGAATGTATTGTCACCTTAGCGAAACAAGCTACAAGACCAATAAACTGCAAGAAGGGAATCTGTACATTGGTTGCTCTAGACATTCAAAATACTTCCGTACCGCTCCCAGAAAACACATTATGGAAAAGCTAAAGAAAATTGACATCAGCACTTGCTATGATTAGTATTTATTGTTATTTGCAGGAGCATAAAATAAGGTTAGCAAAGGACAGCCAATCCCTGCAGATAAATATGGCTTCTGGAGTGCCCAAAGCATCTATCCTTCGACCCACGCTCTGGAGTGTCGTATATAATGGGGTACAAGAATCGGAACTGATGAAAAATGTTACCACTATTGCGTATGCAGATGACCTTGCTGTAGTAGTGGTAGCGTCAGATGAAAACGGGCTTGTTCACTGGAAAAACTGGGCTATTGGGGAAATTGATCCTTATGACTATTATACTACTTCTGCAGTATAGAAACTTGACTTTTCCAGCCCAAAAAGCGGTGTGCTGAGTCTGATGCGTCCTTTCAGTGTGCCCTGACTTTTTGGTTTGTTCTTAGGACTCAAGTGCCGTGTTGAAGTTGCTCTATTCTGTGTCACATTATTTGCTCATATAAGGCTAGCTCATAATAGTGCTCCATTGAAGCCTTGGCCCTCATTTTTGATTTATCGGCAGTACAAATTCAATACCCTCTGTTCTTTAAGATCCCCTAGTCATCGGCGTAACCAGAAAGATTTTGAAGCTTTGGAGGGAAATGTCAACTACCTTTAGGCGTTTACATCTATAATATACGTCACTTATTTCAAAGTGACTTTTCGCCAAGACGTTTGTGCATTGCTAAGGACTATACAGGCAGCCAAAACTTTAGTAAAGAGTTTATATTCAACATATTTTATGTCACTAACTTGTAGGACAATGCAGGTCAATGCAAATGAATATTGTTAGATCAAAAAATCCCTACCGTATCTGTATTTATTGATCTAGCTAAAGCATTTGACACTGTTAGCCATAGGATTCTATTGAATAAATTAGAGCATATCGGCTTTCGTGGAGTATCATTCAGGCTAATGGAAAGCTATCTAAACAATCGCACAAATTATGTCGAAATAGATAATATCTTGAGTGAGTGCAAAATATTTGAGTACGGCGTACCACAAGGCACCGTCTTAGGACCGACCTTCTTCAATATTTATATAAACGACCTACTTAATATTGCCACAAAATCAATGATACACTGCTTTGCAGATGATACAGTGATAACCTATCAAGCGTCAAGCTGGAAAGAAATCCAAGAAATAATCAGGTATGATATAACAATTATTAAAAGTTGGTTTGATACCAATCTTCTTACGATAAATTTTGATAAATCTTACTATTTACCTTTTTCGTCATATAAAAATACGTTACCAAATTTTGGACCCATTGAAATAGACAAAAGGCAAATTTTTGAGGCTGATAGTGTCAAATACTTAGGTATAATAATTGACAAACATTTAAAATGGGATTTACAAATAAAATTTCTTTCGCGAAAAGTCAGACAACTATTACCTTAATTCAAATATCTTAGACAATTTCTAAACACACGTTGTTTAGAAACATTGTATTATCCTCTTGTACAGTCCCAACTAAATTATAGCATCTTAGGTTGGGGAGGAGTGCATCAAACTCATTTGAAGAGTATCAGTTCCTTGCAAAAATGTGTTTTGAAGGTTATTTATTTTAAAGAACCCACTTACCCCTCAAATAATTTATTTAAGGAATCCCAGAAATTTGATATCCGACAACTATACAGCTATAACATATTGAATTTTGTCCACAAACATAAAAATTACATCAACTTCAATAGCCATGAACATAATACACGAACCAAGAATAGGACCTTAAGACCTCCTATATTTAAGTCAATAGGCCAAAAAAGTTTAATATATCTATGTTGCTGCATATATGATTTACTTCCTGCTTCAATGAAATCCATAAAATCTCATATTGTATACAAAAAAAAAGTCAAAAATTGGATAATAGACACACCCAGAGATATTTTTTCAAATGTTTTTAACAGGATTTTGAACTGACACACTTACAAGTTTTTAATATAGTTAGCATTAGTTTTAATATGCGTATTGTAAAATATATGTATGTATTATAACCCACGCACAAGGTCAGCACCTTCTGTGGGTCAAACAATTTATTTGCCCTGTATTGTTGGTGAATAAATTATTATTATTATTAGGTAAGCACAAATAATTCCAGTGAAAGGCGGCTTTGTTTTGAAGAAACGTACTTAGAAACTTACTTCGTAGCGAGGATAAATTCCATTTGAGCCTCAGAAAACTGAAACGATGTTCAGTGACTGCACAGGTTTGTTATGAAGGCATTTGTTATATGCCAGAAGTTTGTTTTCTATGTTTACCTGCATTCATGCAGCCATAAAGCCCTTATATGAAAGTGGCATAACAGCTGTACTGCATTACCACAAAGTCTCTAGCGGATTGGAATGAACAAAGAACGCCCTGGGGAGGAGGTTTGTTGTGCAGAACAGAAAGAGGCCATGCAATAAGCAAAGCGCATCCTTATACATCCGAAATTACTGTAACTCCATTTATTACTAAAGAGTATCACGCTCTGGTGTCTTCCGGGGCAAAAGAATTAGTTGCTCTCTACCCTGTTTACCCACAAAATGAATTCGCAGGCTGAGCTCATAGCCCAGTACAGATATGAATTTACCTTAAAGTTGTTATAAAAATTTCATTTGACACTTGCTCCCGAAAAAGACCACCAGTTGCCAAGTGAATGAAGCTCATAACGTCATTAATTTAGACAGAAAGCCGATAACACAGCAGGACGCTTTAGAAGGTTTAAATACCAATACAATTTTGATACACTTAAGGGGCCTGGATACACACATTTATACATACGTATTTGCCATGTAAAACACGGACTCACAATTTCTCGCATAACTCACTCTATTTTCAAACTACATATATAATATTTCAGAAGGCGATAGTTAAGACCTTAATGAACGACAACTATTTTCGATTTTCTCAAAAAAGTTTTTTAATGTGCAAAAAAACTCGCAATGCAAAATCATACATTCCATAAATGCCTGTAATTTAACAACCAAACACGTTATCAAAAAAAGGCTAAATAGTTGCACAAGGGCAAGCTTTCTTCTTCAATTTGCTCTTTGAGTCACTGCTGTAAGTTTAAAGGTAACGTCAGGAGCTTGGAAATGCGAAATTCATTTTTATGGTGACCTTACCTTTGGACATTTTGACCTTACTTTTGGATTTTTGGACTTATCTCCCCTAATCTTAGACGCACATGCTGGAGAAAGGGAACAGGCGGCCACGCCTCCTCGCTAACACGGGAATACGTCTTTTCTTAGATTCTCAATTTCGCGCCCTATACCCTAGACCCTTAAGAGTTTCTCATAAACAACTTTTGCCTCTGATTCTGCAGCTAGCATATACATATGTGAAGAATTGATGACAGTGAAGTTAGTAATTTAAAGCTATAGTGGCTTGTAGTGGATAGGTATCTAATAAACTGTAGCAAAATCTAAATCCAAATCACAGCTTCCAAAGTACGCTTTACTTTAAAGTACAGATTCGGCCTGGTTTGAATAGTTTTGTTAAAGTAGGCAATAACTGCAACCTATGTAATCCCTCCAGATATTAATATTTTTATGCTTTTACTTTTTTACTTCCCACACCGATAGGAGATAGGGGAGTATTGTGATCGCGAAAATTTTCGATTTTGAGATAATCCACCTTTTGGGCGTTTCATGATGTCTACATAACGAAAATCCACGTCAATCATTTCCGTCGGTCTCTCTGTCTGTCGGTCTGTCTCTCTATCGGTCTGTCTGTCTGTCGGTCTGTCTGCCTGTCTGTCTGTCTGTCGGCGTTTTTTTAGCCTCCTAATCTCAGTAACCGCTGCATAGATTTTTATTAAATTTGGGTAGTGATATGGTGTAGGGTCGTAGTAGGTAATGTTGCTACAATTTTGAAAATCGATGAAATTACTGAATTGATGTTAATGAAATTTCGGCACAGTATTGCTACTTTGGCGGGAATGGAAAACGCGTCTGATTTTTAGAGATCGTCTCAGTGGCGGCGCAGCAATATTAAAAAAACTAAAAATATGCAAACAGCTCAAACTTCGTTTTTAGACGTTTTAGGGGTTCCTGATCATTTTCTACTTTTTTTTGGGATGGGGGTAAAATAAAGGTGGTTGGGGGGTGGGGGGTTGTAAATCTGAAAAATTTGTTGTACTCATGATGGGCTGTCTACAGACCTGAGAGAGAAAGACCTAGCGGCATAAGACACTTTCTTAGGTCCATCCGAATATTGCCTTGCCGATTACAATAACCAAGGGACTTGAACTTTCTGATGCATACAAAATACATACGAGTATTACTTTGGATCGTTTTGTACGTGTTACGTGAAGACTTCTGAATTGACTTTAATGACATTTTGACATAGATTTATTACCGCGACGGGTATGGAAAGCGCGCATGGTTTTTAGAAATCATTTCAGTGGCGGCGCGGAAATAATAAAAAAAGCTAAAAATATAGAAAATACCTCACTTCGTTTTAGACGTTTAGGGGTTCCTGATCATTTAAAAAATTTTTTGGTTGGAGGTGAAATTGGGGTGGTTCGGGGGTGAGGGTATGTAGAACTCAAAAATTTGTTGTATTCATGATATATTGTCCATTGACCTGTGGGAGAAGCACCTAGTGGAATAAAACTCTTTTTTGGGGTCGGGCGAGCGACGATTTGATTGCAGGGACATCTAGACTATAGTTTCATGCTGTGGGAAAATAATAAAACTGGTATCATCGGAATGTGTGGGAATTACTGAGTCAATCAGATTGACCACATTATTTTATATTTACACCGTCGCCACTACCGCATTTCTAAGAGGTTCGAAGTTATTCTGTTTCACATAGCACAAAAGTTCTATTAAAATAGAATCAGTAGTCTCCCATCTAAAGACTTCCAGTTCGCTTTTAATGGACTAGTATCACGAGGTTAAGAACAATGATTTAATTGTTATAACCGCTTAGTGCATACAAAAATAAACGTACTGCTGCATTTCGTTACTTTCTACATCATTTTGTTTTTTAGTAATTCCATTCTAAAGTTTAAAGAAAGGAATTCAAATCCAGCCAATCAGTGCCAACCTCGCGAATCATCAGCAGTGCATTGTTGCCAAGAACAGCTCCGACTCGCAAACGGGAACAGAAGACAAGATAGATGAGCTAGCCCGCGTACAGCTCCGGCATTTCGCGCGCCATCAGAATGCGGCGACACAGCACACATATCAGTCTTTTGATTGGCTGTTCGCCTTTAGGGCGGTGACGTCACTGCCCTAGGAGAATTCAAATATTTTCCTTATTTTCACGGCTTTCCTGTGCCCAAAAAAATCGGAGAAAAAAATGAGACGCTTTTTATGATGAACTCTGTCATGTGCAACCAAAAAAAAAATTCATGATACTAGTCCATTAATACTTCTCGGCAACACTATCTATTATCATTATACACTGCAGCTCAACAACTGTATTTTACGTAACAAAGTCACGCAAAAAATATTTCCTCTCAAACCTCTAACTGCCGGGCTATTACGTACATATGCATGTATCCTCGCGTATTTTATTACTGCCAGATGAAATTTGAAACCGCGCTTTCTCTGTTTTGTTTGCTGCAGCTAATTAGTGAAGCTTTGCGTGGTGTAATAAATTTTGTCACAGCTTTTACGGGGTGTCACTGAATGGGCGTACATCTAATTCAGAAATAAACTAAACCACAGAGTTAACATCTGTAGAGGGAGTGTAAACAACAAAATGCACAGGTCGCTGACCAGCCAACATGTAATGGAAATTTTGACAGCTTGAGGGCATTACCAGTGGCCTACGACTTTATATTAAAATTGGGTGTTCATTAATAGATTCAATTATTACTGTGCTGTTACAAACTGATACTAATAAGTTGTATTAGCTATACTTAGAGAGTTACTCTTATCATAATTTCATTGTAACAGTTGATAATTGATTATTACCATGAAGTGTTTTTTCAAAACATATCTAACAGTGTTCTGAAAGATAGCCTGTTGGAATGGCTGCATCGTGTTTTTACTTCAGCAATAAAGTATAATAATTGCATTAGGTAATATCCAGTTCTAGAAAATTCTCATAGATAGATTTTCTGATAGTAAATGTGGCATACATTTTTGCATTTCATGTCCTCAAATAGTTTACAAAATGGAATTTGGAAAATTCATGTTGATTGACAAGAATGTAATGCGTGCACAAAACGTACATTAAGCAACCATTATTATTGCTCAAACTGGAGTGAAGTTACTTTTGTTCCCATTTATCCCCATATATTACGCTACTGAAAACCAAAACGAAACCTATACTCACCTATGATATGAAGTGTTCACCGATTCGTCGCTATTACAGCAAACTATGCACATTTTATGTTGTCTCGTCATGCAATTATGACAATATTGTTCATATATAATTTAATTCACACCACAAATAGTCACAAAGTCAGTCAAATATACACTAAAATCACAAAAATCTTGACACACGCAATAACCACAACTACAGTGACAGCCACATGACAGCTTAAGGGCACGCCGATGGTAGGTTGCTAGATTTACGACATATTAGAAGTTATTGCGACATTCCGCTATGAAATTTACCATTTTTGAGATTTCATTAAATCAATATAAATTATTTTCACGTAAATCAGTTAATTGCAAGTATATTGGAATGTATAGTTAAATACCCAGTTAAATACTTTATACTTTATACGTGTTCAAACTGCGGAAACTGCCAGATTTTGAAGAAACTGGAAGCGGACGAAGAAGAGTGGCAATAGCGCTATAGATGTTGGCAGGCCAATATTAAAATTAGGCTCCCTCTAGAGATGTTAACTCTGTGAACCAAACCATTTGAAACGCAGCTAGGCGGCTGTCCTACTCTAATTACTTGATTCTATTTTATTTTTATATGAGTACATCATTGCTTTGTACAGTAAATGTTCTCAAATGCTCAGTATGGTTTGAATGTGTGCTGCAAAATTTATCAGTTCACTTCTTAAGTTGTTGTAAAGTCTTCTTCAGCTACATCGTGAAACGAAGAAAACAGTTATAGCTTCTTCAGTACCTTTGGAACTGATAAACATTTCTCATACTTTACTCAGTTCTAAATGATAAAGTATATCTATCCCACAAATTACTGAGAAAAATAAGAAAGTATACTTCTGTTATTTTGAGCAATTCTCTCAGTTGCACTTCAGTGGCGGCATATAGTTTTATATCATCCATGTAGAGGAGATGATTGATTTTGTGTTGATTTAATTTCTCGTGTCTAATGTTGGAACCGCAGTTTGTGTTGTTAAGTGCATTGGAGAGCGGATTCAAACAGAGACAGAACCACAGTGAACTGAGAGAGTCACCCTGGAAGATGCCGCGTCTTATGTGTAGCTCATCTGCCTTGATATAGCCGTCCTGGGTTTTGAGATGTATGTTGGTTCGCCATATCTCCATGGTTCGTGTAAGAAACTGACGTAGCCCCGGGTTGATTTTATATATTTGTAGAGTTTTCGCTAGCCAGCTATGGGGTACAGAGTCGAAAGCTTTTTCATAGTCGATGAAACAGGTATGAAGGTTCCCATGTTCTTTTCTGGTTTGCTCCATGATCACACTATCAATTAAAAGTTGTTCCTTGCAACCGTGGCTTTGCTTTCGACATCCTTTTTGTTCTTCAGTCAGGATGTTGTTTTGCGTGAGGTGTTGTTCAATTCTCCTGCATATTGTTGCGGTGATGATCTTGTACAAGGTGGGAAGGCAGGTGATTGGGCGATAGTTGGCAGGGTTCTTGGTGTCTGCGTTTTTGGGTTTTATATACGTTATTCCTTGCGTGAGGAATTTAGGAAGCCTATTCGGTTGGAGTATGACTTTATTGATTTGTTCCGTAAGCATTTCGTATGTTGCACTGAATTGCTTGTACCAGAAATTTTGCACATTATCCACGCCTGGGCACTTCCAATTATCGGTATGCTTTATGGTTTCAGCTATTTCCTCTAATGTAAGGATAACGTTTCCCTGCTCCGCTATATGTTGATGTTTTTCCTCTTCCTGTCTGATCCATGGAGCGCTTCCATTATGTGGTTTGGGTTCAGACCATAGGCTTCCCCAAAACTCAGTTAACTCTTGTTTACTAGGAAGTTCTATTGCTGTTATCTGGTTGTCGGTTGTTATCTTTTGGTGGAATTGTTTTTCACTTTTCTGAAAAAGCTTATTATCGTCCTTTCTGTCATTTGATTCATTGCATCTGCGTAGTCGAACTGCGTAAACTGCAAGTTTTTGTTTGAGTGTATCAGATATTTCTGGTATTGATTTTCGGGGCGACTTGGATTTCAGTATATCTATTGTTGTCTGTAAGCGTTTTGAACGGTTGTTGTTGTTGGTGTATTGTGCGAGGTGTGCCAGTTCCTTTCTCATTGTGGTAATTTTGTTTTCAATTCGTATTTGCCATTTAGGTTTTGACCTTTTGCTTGTGTGGTTATTAGACCGTTTCGGAAGTTTTTGGCCGTTAACTATAAGTGTTGCTGCTGCGGCAGCATATATGACGGTGTGGATGTCCTCTAGGTTACTGTCGCGTGTTAAAAATTGTGGTATTACGTTGGTATTTATTGTGTGTAATATCTTTTGGGTGTGCTGTTGAAAATTAGTCTGGGCAGGGGATCTCGCAGTGCAGGATTAGTGCCACACCACTTGTTAAATTGTGCGCTCATCACTTGTTCGGCAGATTGTGTGAAGGAAGGTGTTTGAGTAATGTTTTGGCTTCGTGTGGCTGTGGGAGGCAGGTTAGTGCATGCTGTCTCTGGGGCATCTGGTATAAACTCATGTTCTGGGTTTACTTCTAATTGCGTGCTGGTGGTGTTGGTTGTCTTTGTGTTTGGAGTCTTGTTGTTTAGGGTATTATTATTATAATGAGCTCACCTGGCATTGCGGGAAGCGGTCGTCCGGTGTCCTTTCCACCTTCCAGCCGAGCAACGGAGGGATGCAGATGAGTGCGGAGAGTATCCAGACGGCACCAATCATAAGTATCGCCCGGACCGGCGTGCGCTTCTTCAGGTACTCTATCGCCTGGGTGATGCTCCAGTACCGGTCCAGCGAAATCAGACACAAGTTCATTATAGACGCGGTACTCAGCAGCACGTCCATCGCGGAGTGAATGTCACACCTTGAAATAAAAACAAATACAGTTACGAGTGGTGTAGTAGTTGGTTCACAATTACAGAATTTTTAATGTATCTGTCTTGGGCTGCGATCTTATCGAACACATGCACAGTAACGCTAAAATCTTCATCCATGATATACTGCTCACCACAACCAAAACTGTTTACCTAAAATATTTTAATTTTGCTCAAGCAGAAACACATATCTTAAAAAGACGTAGATGTTTTTCTTTCAGTACGCAATACAGGGTGGCCAATCGGGTGACGTTATTAATTTTTTTAGAGCTATCCGAAACACCCCCATATACAGGGTGAGTTTTTAGTACCGGCTCGGTCGATAACTCCACTACTGTAGAAGATAGCGAAAAAAGTTGTATATAAAAGTTGTAGCCACGGATATGCTCCTTGCTCAGAAAATATCTCGATTTATACAGGGTGATCCATAACTACGTGGTGATGCAAACATGCATTTTTTTAAATGAGACACCCTATATATTATGCCACATTTAAATTCTACTAATGATTTCCGTTCTTCCGATATAGGGTATTGTTACATTATACAGGGTATTTCAAAAGTTATGACCATTTTTGTATCCAAATCGCTGTCAAATGAACGTACTGTATATCAAAAAGTGGTGAATCAAAAATAATTTTTTTTACACGGATGGATAAAAAATATCATCTAGTCTTAAAATCGGCTATAAAAAAAGCCCGCGACGCATATTCGTATACAGGGTGATGTAGAATGCAAAATCCAGATTTTCTCTTTTTTTTAAATGTAACCCCCAATATTTTATTATCCCAAAGAATTGCTCTTAATATGCTCTTTCATCTTTGTATAGCACTTGTTGTATCTACATCCATCATTTTCCGAGATATTTCGATTTTTCGGTAAATTGTAAATATAGCTTCTATTTGTGTACTGAAATTTATTTATTTTAACAAAGTAATATCGAATTTGTTTTTTATTTTACGAACAACTAAATTATAAGGTCATGATACTATGTGATGAAGTCAAAATCCTAAATTAACGAGCTAATAAAGTAAAGTATGCTGAAGAAACAATTTTGTAGGCGTGATGCATAATTATCAAGCAGATTTATCAGGTAGGCTTTGAAAAATTGACAGTTCTCATATCCTGCTCAATAATTCTGTACTGTGTGAAAAACCACCTTTAAAAATTAATTTTTCCATTGGGGGTATTTAGGAGAATCTTTGAGAAATTACCTACAAGCCTCTAGAATATATCAACTATGAACAGCAATATCCAGAACGGAGGCACTCTGAAACTAATGCGTTTGAAAGATTGGAGAATCGTTTTATTTGGACTGTGTCATTTAATATTTCATAGCCTACCTGATAGATCTGCTTGATAATTACGCGTGACGCCTATAAAATTGTTTCCTCAGCACACTTGACCTATAATATCTCGTTAATTCCGTGTTTTGACTTGATCAAGTACTATTATGGCCTTATATTTTAGTTGTTTGTTGAGCAAAAATTAAATTTGATAGTATTTTCTCAAAATAAATAAATTTTAGTAACCAAATAAAAGGTATGTTTAATATTTGTAGAAAAATCGAAATATCTCAGAAACAAATGAATGCAGCCATAACAAGTGCTATACAAAGATGAAAGAGCATAATAAAAACAATCCTTTGGTATAATAAAATATTGGGGGTTACATTTAAAAAAATAGAGAAAATCTAGATTTTGCATTCTGCATCACCCTGTATACGAATATGCGTCGCGGGCTTTTTTATAGCTGATTTCAAGACTGGATGATATTTTTCATCCATCCGTGTAAAAAAATGATTTTTGATTCATCACCTTTTGATATACAGTACGTTCATTTGACAGCGATTTGGATACAAAAATGGTCATAACATTTGAAATACCCTGTATAATGTAACAATACCCTATATTGGAAGAACGGAAATCATTAGTAGAATTTAAATATGGAATAATATATAGGGTGTCTCATTTAAAAAAATGCATGTTTGCATCACCACGTAGTTACGGATCACCCTGTATAAATCGAAATATTTTCTGAGCAAGGAGCATATCCGTGGCTACAACTTTTATATACAACTTTTTTCGCTATCTTCTATAGTAGTGGAGTTATCGACCGGGCCGGTACTAAAAACTCACCCTGTATGTGTAGCACTTATTGATAGTTTTCGAGCTATGATTTATTTTTGGAAAATTTAGAGATTTTCCAGTGTTTTCAAGAAATCATCAAAATCGAAAACAAAAATGCTTCTTGGCTTTCATTTGTTCCGCAATATTATACTCAGTATTAAGCCTAATTTGATATCCAATAAAGAAAACGTGTACATCTGACCAATAAGTACATTTTGGGCCCAAACTTTGAAATCACTATTTCAAGTCAGGAGACTAAAACTTTCAAACCAAATTAAAAATACGTATGGCTGGTTCTGGTGCACCAAACTAATCTTAGAAACTTTGCAGGACATTAGACATTCAAAATATGAATCAAAAAGTAGCACTTATGGGGACATTTTGCGCCGTAGGTGACTATTAAAGGTAAAAAGGTGATAATTCACGGATTTCCAAAATGATTTAACTTTATTGTAACATATTAAAAAAACTCGTAACAAGTAATAAACCTGATATTGGTGTTTTAACGAATTTTAATTAAAAAAACTAATACCTACCCAAATTGTGATTTTTGACGTGTTTTTGCTATGTACTACTGAACTTCTGGCAAATTAAGTTTCATGGAAAGCTAACAAAAGAAAGGAACAATAAAACAATAGTCTGAATTTCAGTTCCATGGCAGAATTACCTGGGAAACGTTGTCGTAGCATACGCCATCCCTTTCTTTGAGAGTAGCTTTTTGCGAGCTTATGTCGGCGAAACGCAGTTGTGTTTTCATTCATTTCCCTTTTACATTCCTCTAACTTTTATCTGAGCTCTTCCACGGTGTAACCTTCACGAGCGTGAACGATTTCCTTGTAATAGCCCCAGATGAAGAAATCAATGGGATTTAAATCTGGACTACGAGGGGAGCCAACTGATCGGCCCAGCACGACCAATCCACCGGTATGGGAAGGTTGTGTCCATGTCCAAGTAGTTGCGCACTTCCCTAGCGTAGTGGCATGGAGCGCCATCTTGTTGGAATATTAGATCTCGTCCTATCTCAAGGTTTACGTCTACTGATGAGTCGGACAAGTTGTTTTGCAGGAAATCTAAATAGGTCGTCCCATCCAGCCTAGATGGCATTTCGACGGGGCTATTAGTTATCCATTCACTACTCCCGTCCACAAGTTGACACTAACGTACGGTGCAAAATGTCCCCATAAGCGCTACTTTTCCATTATTATTTCGAAAGTGTAATGTCGTACAAAGTTTTTAAGATCGGTTTGGAGCGCCAGAACCAGGCATACATATTTTTAATTTTATTTTGAAAGTTTTGGATTCCTGACTAAAAACAGTGATTTCAAATTTCGGGCCCAAAATTTAGGTACTTAATTATTGGTCGGATGTACAGGTTTTCTTTATTGGATATCAAAATATGCTTAATACTGCGTATAATTACGAAAAAAATAAAAACCAAAAAGCATTCTTGTTTTTGTTTTTGACGATTTCTTGGAAAAACTGGAAAACCTCTAAGTTTTCAAAAAATAAATCATAACTCGAAAACTATCAATAATCGGTACACATACATGGGAGTGTTTTGGATAGGTCTCGGTACGGGCTATCTAAAAAAAATTATTATCGTCACCCGATTGGCCTCCCTGTATAAACCTTAGGGCAATCCACAGATTCTAATTTGTAGACACCAGAATTTTCCTTTTTGAGTTGATTTCATTTTATTTTTTAATTAAATTGCCTAGTATCTCTTTGCATCGGAAGGATATATTGCGGTCTATTTTCTTGAGTTTAAGTGCAACGTTTTATGATAACTGTCCTATGTATGTAATTGTAATATGTTATTCGATCGATTGTCGGTAATCTAAGTTAACTGCTTTTTTGTATTGCTTCTTTTTACTTCCCACACCGATAGGTGAGGGGAGTATTGTGATCGCAAAAACTTTCGATTTTGAGATAATAAGCTTTTTGGGCGTTTTATGATGTGTACATAACGAAAATCCACGTCACTCATTTCCGTCGGTCTGTCTGTCGGTCTGTCTATCGCGTTTTTCTACCCTCGTAATCTCAGTAACCGCTGCATGGATTGTGATGAAATTTGGGCAGCGTTATGCTGTGGGGTCGTAGTAGGTAACGTTCCTATAATTTTGAAAATCGTTATATGGGGGGCGGGGTAATAAGCAAAAAACGAAAAATTTCAAATATGCCTCAAACTTCGTTTTTAGGCGTTTTAGGGGTTCCTGATCATTTTCTACTTTTTCTTGGATGGAGGTGAATTTGAGGTGGTTGGGGGATGGAGGGTTGTAATACTGAAAAATTTGTCGTATTCATAATGGGCTATCTAGTGACCTGTGAATGAAAGACCTAGCGGCATAATACAATTTTTTAGGTCCATCCGAACACTGCCTTGCTTGTAATAGAAACCAAGGGAAACCGTTGGCTATTACAGAAATCAAAGGATTTGGTATTGGTAGGGGTAGGTATTTTAATGAAATTCAGACACAGTACTATTACCCCGCCAAGGATGAAAAATGCGTATGGTTTTTAAAAATCGTGCCAGTGACGGCGCACCAATAATAAAAAAACTAAACATATAAGAATAGCTCAAACTTCGTTTTTGAGCAACTTGGGGGTTCCTTCGGGGGTTCCTGATTGTTTCGTTTCGTCCAGTTGACGGTGAATTGTGTCGTTTTAGTTCCTACGGAGAGATTTAGGAAACTGTTTACTAGTTTTTGTGTTGGATGTTTTTTGACGGGATTTTGGGATAAGTAGTCGAGCGTGTAGACGATAAAGAGTGTGCTCTGCAAATACCTTCTTTTAGAGTGAAATACTAAGACTATTTGCATTCAAGTGCGTTCGAAATGGAGCTAGCCTAAAGTTATACGTGATAGTAACAGTTATTCTTCAAATAGTGGAGTGTATAACTTGAAATTTGATAAATTGCTGAACATTTATACATTACATAGTATTTTCCACTTGTGCGACAGACAGTTTTTATGCTGAATTCCATAGCCGCCCACCATATGCGGTACGGATAATTTTTACAGAGGGACATCAACGCTAATTCAAGTTAATTATTTTTGAGGATCCCTGACTGGCACCTGCAGTTCCAAGTAAGTGCACAGTTTTTACTATCGCGTTATAAACAGTGGCGTCTAAACATGCCTCCAAACTTAATATGTGCATGCTGTAATAAGTCATACAAAGCAAATTTGATGATTAAATGCTCAGTGTGTACAAAAGCATTCAGGCATGCTTGTGTGAACCTTACAACTGAGGAAATTAACATACTGAGTGATGAAGATAAGGGATACTCATGGTCTTGTACGGCCTGTAGGAACATTGGTAGTCAGATTAATGAGCTCAAAAATATGATTATGTCACTACAAAATGACATAAAGGCGCTTAAAGCTGAAAACTGTGCATTAAAGACCACATCTGTTAGCGCAGATTTCGACTTTGAAGACGTCATTGAGGAACTGAATGAGCGAAATGCCCGGAAGCGGAATATAATTTTATTTGGTTTGCCTGAACAAAATCAAGCAGATCAACCACAGGCACGTTTAGAAAAGGATAAAGCTGATGTCCAAAAGGTATTGAAGACTATTGATCCGAATTTTGAGATAGATAACGCAAAACCTGTAAGACTAGGTAGGTTTGATAACAATAAGAAGAGGTTGGTGAAAGTAGTGCTGCAGAATGAGCAGCAAGTCGTAAATTTGATAAGGAATGCGGTTAATCTTAAAAACACCCCCTACAAAAACATTTCTATCTCATTCGATCGCACTCCTCGACAAATAGAACGGTATAGGAAACTGCAAGAAGAACTCAGAGAGAAAAACAAGGAGGATTCTGATAGGTACCGAATAAAATATGTCAATGGTAACCCAAGGATTGTCAAGGCTTTAAACTGAGTCAGTCCAACAGTTCTGAAGGTTTTGGTAGGAGATGTCTTCAAGTGTATTATCAAAACGTGCGAGGTTTAAATAGTAAGGTGGACACTTTTAACTCAGCTGTCAGCGATTGTGAATTTGATCTAATTGCTCGCAGTGAAACTTGGTTAAGTGAAAGTGTTTTCAGTTATGAGTTGTTTCCCCCTCAATACGTTATCCATCGGAAGGATCGAAAATTAGATATAGTTGAAAAATGTACTGGCGGTGGGGTATTACTTGCTTGCAATGATATAATAAGATCTGAAGTTATAGATGTATCACCATTTGATTTACAATTTCCGTTAATTGATTTGCTAATTGTTAAATGTTTTTTAGGATATAAGTCTCTTTATGTCATAGTATTATATGTCCCCGATAGAATAGACTCGAATACATTTGAAATTTTTTTTGAATCATTGGAACAACTTGACATTCTCAGTGACGGAAATTGTATTTTCCTAGGCGATTTTAATGCTCCTCACTTTGTCGAGAGTTTATCTACTACTACTACTGATCCTAAGTCGTCTGTTATTCGTAATTTCATTGATCTGTTCAACTATAAGCAACTAAATGTAGTAACTAATCACTTAGGTAGGCTATTAGATTTAGTTATTGGTAATTGCATGGTTGAGGTGAGTCATGAGAATTTACCGTTAGTCGTAGAGGACTGTCACCATCCGGCCTTAAGCATCAGTGTTGCTGGTATTTTCACTAAAGAGCCAGTATTCAAACCTAATAGGAATGCACGTACCTATAATTTTCGTAAAGCCGATTTTATGTCTCTGTATCGTGAATTGGGCGAAACTGACTGGGATCTATTTCTTACTTCTACAGATACCAATATCGCATTAGACCAATTTTATGACAAAATATATGACATTTTTGATAAACATGTTCCCTTATATAAGAATTATACTCATAAATATCCTTTATGGTTTGATTCAACTATTATCAAGAATATTAAATTGAAAGTAAGGTATAGGAATAGATTCAGAAAATTTGGTAGGAATTCTGATAGAATTGAGTTTGAAAGATTACGTTGTCTAATTAAAAACCAAATTAAAGTTGCGCGTGACTTATACTTAGATAACTTACAAGAATCTCTATCGCAGGAACCAAGGAAATTTTGGTCTTATATAAACGCGAAAAATAATACTACAAGAATTCCGGGATCAATGAGGTATCAAGATGTAAAATACGATAGACCAATAGATGTAGTTAATGCCTTCGGCAACTTTTTTAGAGACGTTTATGTCGTGCCTGATTCTAATAATGCCGATTTTTCCCATGATACCACTGATAGCGGAAATAAGCATATTCACTTTAATCCCATCAAGGAAGATGAAGTAAGAACAGCCTTAAAGAGATTGAAAGATAAGTTTACCTCAGGTCCAGACAACATTCCCTCTTTCCTAGTTAAAGACTGTGCACGTGCATTAGCTACACCATTAACCAAACTCTTTAATTTATGTTTAGAGTCTGGAATATATCCTGTCCGCTGGAAAACTGCAAAAGTTTGCCCATTATTTAAGAATGGTGACAAGGTGTGCGTAGAAAACTACAGGCCTATTTCCATTCTATGTATCTTTTCAAAAGTCTTCGAAATAGTACTGTGCAATAGGATCTATTTTTCGGTCAGTCAGCAAATATCTGAATATCAGCATGGATTTGTAGTCAAGCGTTCAACAGTTACAAATCTACTCATTATAACACAGTTTATTTCAGAAGCTCTGGATAGTGGCGGTCAAGTTGATGTCATTTATACTGATTTTGCGAAAGCTTTTGACCGAATAGATCATGGTATTCTTCTTAATAAACTGGCTGATTTTGGTTTTTCACGAAGTGCTTTATTATTTTTTAAATCATATTTGTCTGATAGAACTCAGTTTGTTTCATATAATGGTTATAGGTCTGAAGTATACGCGACCCCATCTGGGGTGCCTCAGGGATCCAATTTAGGTCCGTTGCTTTTTCTATTATTTATTAACGATTTATGTGAGATTATCAACTGCTGCAGGCTATGCTTTGCTGATGATTTTAAATTGTACTCAAGAGTCAACAATCTCAACGATTGTCTCGAACTGCAATTACAGTTAGAGTTAGTTAACGAGTGGTGTAATGCTAATAAGTTAAGGCTCAATGTGGACAAGTGTAAATTTGTTCGGTTCACTAGGAAAATGAGTATATGCGAATTTTCCTATTCTATAAATGGTCGAGATTTAGAACGATGTACGAAAATCAAGGACTTAGGGGTGATTTTCGATGACAAGCTTAGTTTTGCCGAACATGTTACTAATAAAGCTGCAGATGCTCTTAAAAGCTATGGATTTATTGTTAGAAACTGCAGAAGCTTTCATAGCACACATGCCATCACATTGTTATATTTTACACTTGTCCGCTCTAAGCTAGAATACGCAAGCATTATATGGAGTCCTTTTTATGATGTTTACAGTAAATGTATAGAGAGGGTACAGAGGAAGCTCTTAAAATTTTTAATTTTTAAAATTGATGGTACCTATCCAGAAAGGGGAACCAGAAATGATGAATTATGTGCTCGTTTGGATTTTAAATCTTTAGAACATCGTAGAAAACTTGCATCATTGATATTTTTGTTTAAAGTGCTTAATAATTTAATTGACTGTTCTGATATTTTAGCACAACTTAGCATTTATGTACCATCTTTCGCATCCAGATCTCACGTTACATTTAAGACGCCTAGAGCTAAGACTAATATGTTACTCAAATCTCCAATATATGTCATGTGTAAATGCTACAATGAAATTAATTCGTATTGTGATATATTTAATACATCGTTAACGCAATTCGTTAATCTAGCTAATAGGTATTTGCAATAATTTGGCAACATTTATCGTGTTTCTTTTTATATTATATATTTTTCTATTGTTAGTTTGTACTATTTACATTATTGATCTTCACTACAAATTGTCCTATAAATGGTGTAAACTGTTGGACAATAAAAGCTATTATGATTATGATTATGATTATGATTATGATTATGACAGGCGGGCGATGATTTGGTTGCAACTGTTATGTGTGGGAAGTACTGAGTCAATCAACTTGACTCCATTTTTTATTATAGAATCGATTAGAGTAGGGCTATAGAGCTATGGTACTTCTTCTGTACAACGAAACAGCTAGTTTTTTATCAAAAGATCTCTTTCTAGCGTAATGTGTATTTTCACACCAACACTAGCAACAAGTACACACGGCGTGCATATGCTTTATGAATAATTCTCTCGTTCTGAAAAAACTGATGCACATTGTGCACATACTTCACAAACTCCGATGAAATAGGGCGTGAAGCTCTACAAGTTCTCATTAGAGCTTGGTGTCGTTTTTGCAAAAATCGATGTACGCGCATTACTGTGTCACTTCGTGTGCTGTGTGGTGTGCACCACTTACCGATCAGCCCGCTTTTATCGGGTGGCAGTTATTTTAGTGGAATGGGGATAAATATGTGTCGCACAGATACCGCAAATCTCGCATGAACTCGAAAGACCTGCAATCATCTTCTGACAAACCGTCATTCAATACGGCTGGATGGACAAATGGTGACGTTTAGTCCAGCAGCTCAATTCTATAATAACCGTGGTTATGGCCTGCGTATTTTCACAATGATTGGTAACCTAGGGTAGTCACTCATCCGGCAGATGGAAGTTAACCAGTAGCTATCGCGGAGGTCTGCTTCACAAAGGAAACCGATGGTCAAGCCTATTAAATTTATCTCTAAGTTGGAACCACAGAAGACTACCATAACTGTATTTCGTGAATATAAACAAACCCTTTAGGCCTTTACGGATACAATGATATAATAATAATAATATTCCAAAAGTCTGTAATCCTTAGGACCTGTAATATAGTACGATTTTTCCTAAATTCCGTCCAGTAGTAGTTAAGGTGTTGACTTGGCCTAGCCCGTCAATATTTGTCGTCACCGCAGTCATGCGAGAGAAGCTGGAAAAAACATAATAATGATATAATAATACTAAAAACCAAATCGAATTCCAGAAACCTTACAAAAGTCATAAACACATTTGCGATACCAGTCCTCACGTACTCCTTCGGCATCATCAAGTGGTCACACACTGATATAGAAAACATCCACACATCCAAACGCAAGCAAAGAAAGGCTCACCATAGACAGGAAACAAGGAGACAGAGGGATTACAGATATACAGTCGCTTCGCACAAGACAGGTAAAGATACTCAGACATTTCTTCCAAAATAAGCAAACAAATTTACATCGAGCAATAGTAAAAGCAGACAAAAGCTATACACCACTCAACCTATCATGTCCAGACCACGCCGCAGACACGCACAATCCCACACAATCGCAACAAGAAAAAATAAACACCTGGTCGCAGAAACCACTCCATGGCAAGCATAGATACCGTATTACGCAAAACCACATAAATGAAAAACAATCATACACCTGCCTGCAGGATGGCCAGCTCTTTCCAGAAACTGAGGGATTTATGCTTGCTATCCAGAACCAAGTTATTGCGACCAGAAACTACAAGAAATACGTAATTAAAGATCCATCCATAACAGACGATAACTGCAGAAAATGTCACCAAGAAAAAGAAACAATAGATCCCATAACAAGCGGGTGCAAAACTCTTGCCGGTACCGAATACACAGCCAGACATAACTCTGCGGCCAAGGTCATACACCAAGCGTTAGCCAAAACAAACAAACTAATAGAAAACACAGATCCATATTACAATTACACTCCGACATCAGTACTCGAAAACGATCGGTACAAACTATACTGGGACATTGAAATACATACAGACAAGACTATCCCAACCAATAGACCAGATATAGTTTTCCAGTCAAAGGCCGACAAAATTACCTATTTGATAGATATTGCCATTCCAAGCGATTTGAATGATTACAACACCTACGCTGGCAAGATATCTAAATACAATGACCTTGCCATGGAAATAAAGCGACTTTGGAAGCAAAACAAAGTCACAATTGTCCCCCTCATTATGTCTGTCTCAGGCCTTACACCAAACACGTTTACAGAACACCTTCAACAGCTGGGCCTGGACGAAAAGTTACAGAAAGTATTCCAAAAGTCTGTGGTCCTAAGGACGTGTAGTATTGTACGATCCTTGCTAAATTCTGATCAATAATAGTCCGGGTGTTGACTTGGCACAGCCCTTCAACACTTGTTGCTACCGCAATTATGCGTGAGGAACTTAGAAAGTCAGATAATAATAATAATAGTCCTTATTGAAGCACATATAGGTATACCTCAAATGGCGGAGTTCACTGAAACAGTGCTCTTCCACTCAACCATTCTTACCTAACCTGGATCGATCAGTTACCATTGGAAGGCAAACAGAGGTGCGGTTGCAAAATCAGCATATTATTAGATGGAGAGGAATCTCTGGACATCTCCGTCAAGCTAGAGAACTTCCCACATAACACTATATGGATATGTACATTGTACATCTACAGAACGTACAATAGAGATTCCCATCCTCGCGTCCTTAGCCGTAGCGGGCGTATGTGTATTGGTACTGGTTGTGCCCGATTACCTGATCGAGTGAAATATTGTGCAATGTTACTTAGCGGAGCAAACCACCTACAAAATTTTATATCCTTGATTTTTCTATGATTTCTGACATGCCATTCAACAGGAAAGAGGTGACAATCACTTGCACAGCAACTTAAAAATCAAAAAACATAGAAACAGCTTTTTAAGCGTTGCAGGGGAGATTGAGGTGGTTTGGACGGGTAGGGGGTTGCCAAACTGATAAAGTTTTTGTACGCATCGACCTGCGAAAGAAGGACTTAGCGACATAATATACTTTTTAGATCCATCAGAACATTGCCTTGCTTATTCCAGCAATCAGCGGACTTTATGACGTAAGTATGTTAAATAGGAGTATTGCTTTACATCGTTCTTTATTGTGTATCCTAAAATTGATTTTAATGAAATTTCAATACAATATTACACCATGGTGAAGATGGAAACTGCGTATGGCTTTTAGTAATCGTCTCAGTGGCGGTGCAGCAATAATAAAAAAAAATAAAAATATAAAAATAGCTCAAACTTCATTTTTAGGCAATCTGGGGGTTCCTGATCATTTTATTTCATCTGTAGAAAAAAAACTAAGTTTTTTTAGTGCAGGCGGGCGATGATTTGGTTGCAAGGGAATGCCAGACTATAGCTTCATGCAATGGGAAAATGATAAAGTAATATCACCGTTATGTGTGGAAAGTACTGAGTCAAACAACTTGACTCCATTCTTTTCTTATTGCGCAGCGGGGCATTTTTATGTGTTTCTTTCTTTTATCCATTAGTTTGTAATATCTGAATTTTTACTTTTATTTTTCTCTAACTAGTCTTATATTGTACGTGTATGATCGGAAGACAATAAAAAAATACAAATACAAAAAAATATATATGAACCAGTAGAGCGACATGTATCAAATATACTTGTATATCTGAAAATGGAGTTTATCTACAAAGTGCTTCCAACTATAGCTTAGTACCTAAGGTCAAAACCCCAATCCGACCCTTTATCAATATCGCTCAATATTGCGGAGGTAATTGAATGTTAAACAGCCCACCCAATCCCAGAGAACCATCAATCCGGAAAGTGAGTAATATTCCACAGAACCGCTACCGTATCTATACACAGCAATCCCCGATCAATGCTGAAACCTAACCGACTGAAAAATGCCTGAAAAAAAGATAATTAATTTAAAAAAAGCTTGTAGGGGTCTTACGTATGAACACGCTAATGACAAAATGTCAGCGTACTGCTCATACTATCCTGGATAAATGGGTTCAAAATTAATTGCGTGAACTCAATGTAGGAAGTTATTTATGGACGCACAGTCTTTACCGATCAATTTTAATGGGCATACACAGTTACACACATTGACTCACACAGTGTAGATTATGTATGCGATGTCCGAAGGAAACAGGATACGAAGTGGAATTGTTTACTGCTAATGATTGGTTCGACAATTTGTAAGCTAGAAGGGCCGATCGATACAAGACTTGTATCGTATGGAACTAGTAACTGCTTAGAACAACACAGTGCAGTGTATGGTCTTGCAATAAGACCAAGGCTATGATCGTAGATAGAGAGCATGATAATAATCGAGAAATAAAGTCAATAGGCCGTTGTGAAGTAGTTCAAGGTTTTGTGTACCTCGGTTCTTTGATCGACAATTCGGGTGGCTGTGAAAATGAGATTCGACGGCGCATTCAACAGGCACGTGTGTCCATGACAAAGCTTACTAAAATATGGCGTAACCATAACATCACTAAAGCTACAATAATGTCGCTGGTTCAGTCTCTTGTGTTCTCCATATTTTTGTATGCCTCGGAAACTTGGACTGGTAAAAAGGCAGATCGAGCTCGCATAGATGCTTTTGAAATGTGGACGTGGAGGAGAATGCTGAGAGTTCCTTATACCGCCCGTCGAACTACCGTTTCCATACTGGATGAGCTCGGTAATCCAAACAGACTATCTTCCATTGTGTCGACGAGAATGCTTACATTCTTCGGACATATACACAGAAGCGACAGTATAGAGAAATTTGTAGTTCAGGGTCATGCTCCGAGTGGTCGGCGCCGTGGCCGTTCCCCTACACGCTGGATGGATACGACGAAACAGTTGCTAGATATGAGTATCAAGATCGCCACTGAACTGACAGTAAATGGCGATCGATGGCGAGCTACAGTGCTCAAAACTATTGAAAATATTCGTGTCGGCAGTACTCTAGCTCCGACTTAACGCATTTTACGAGTTCACAACATATCTGTTAAGACATTGTGACTATGATGATGATAATAAGACGAGGAACTGGTCGACAGAAAACCACCATTTAATTTTTGAAAGAGTCCAACAAGGACGCTTTGGGGTGGGGGTATCGTGTTTTATTCTAGGATAACGAATAGCCTACCAAATTTATGAAGGATGTCTTACAGCATGTATAGATACCTAGACGTTCTTGAAGAAGTCATACCAGAGTCACTCGAAGATATTCCCTTAGTAAATTATAATAATATATACCTTCAGCAAGATGGTGCTCCAAGTCATAACTCTGGACCTTTAAGATCATTTTTGGATGACAACCCTCAAAAATGGATAGGTACCAACGGACCTGTTAGATGGCCTTCACGCTCTCCGGATCTTTCAGTTTTAGACTTTTTTTTATGGGGATATATGCAAAATAAAGTATACGCAACACGATACGAATCTGTAGCAGATCTTCAGATTTAACTTTTTAGACTCTACGAAGGAGACCAATAATTCTTTTAAATGCCATTAGACGGATAAGGAAAATGTGCCAGCTTTGCACTCTAGAAAATGGTCTCCAATTTGAACAACATATCTAAAAGCTCTTCGATGGTTTTGAATTTTGGTTTGATACCTACTGGGTTCAGGTATAATATTATGTTGATATTCTTTAGATATAATGTTGTTTCGTTTTAACTAATGTAATAATGGACTACTATAAGTAATATTTATTGAACATTATAACAAAAGTAGCTATTAACGTATAGAGCACATTTAAATAATTAAGTTTCGAAATATTGAGTATGTATCTCAATAATTGCTCACTTGGATATATTGTTTTTAACATATTAGTCATGGCCTGCTGCTACAAATAAAGTAAAGAATAAAAAAAAGTTGACCTTAATTTTCAAAATAACTTAATACTAATATATATTTTTGAAAAGCCTCGTGAAAAGCTTAAATTATTTGCAATTGACGTAAAAATTAATACACAGGGTGTTCCATTTAAAAGGATAAACGTTTGCTTCATAACTGAAAAATGGTTAGAGTAAGAAAAAATCAAACTACACCACTGGATTCTCCAGAAAATATTCCTATAAGGACACCTTTTCAATAAGATAAAAAACAACTGAGATACAAGGGTGGAATCGATAGTTTTCGATTTCACCCTGCATCTCAAAAACCAAGAGGGCCATGATAATTTTGTTGTCGGCATCTTTAGTTTCACAAAAAAGTAGCATATCATTGCGAAAACCGCAACTCTATATCTTCAAGAATAACCGAGATACCCCGTAAAAGTGCCCAAAATGGGCATACACATATCATATCTCTCGCAATACATACAGTTTTCTGTACAAGAGTTTTTATAGAAATACTAATTACAGTCTGGATTTATATTTCTGGGTAGTTTCTTCCAAATGTTCCATGACTAGTATAAGAAACAACGATGCAATGGGCCTATACCGTGATCTCAAATTGATCAATTTATTTACTGCGGTAGGTATTATTTTTGATGACACATAGGACCGTTTACTGTAAAAAGTCTGCAGAAAACTTGATCCAAATGAGAATAACACTAAAAAGAAAATTGTACTGTAATTTGAAATAGCCGATGATGACGTCTTCTGTAGGGAACCAATGAGAAGCGTCCTTTCTGTAGGGAACCAATGAGAAGCGTCCTTTCGTGGTCCGATGACTACGAGCGGATGCTATTGTTTTGTACCAGTGAGCTCTATTGGTTCCCTACAGTTGACGTCATGACCTGGGCGGGAAGTGTATGGATTCAAAAAATTCAATATTTAGAGCAGTTTTTTTCGGATATAAATACGATAGAAAAATTTTGTAAAATTATTTATGGCATCTACGTAGTGTCAGGGTTCGTTTAAGCCAATAAATAAAAAATGCGGTATAGGCCCATTGGTTTTTGGTAGTACTAGTATGAAGCTCTATCCAGAAGGAATGAGAATCAGCAGTTTTGCAAGTTCATTAATGCAACCAATGTATGATAAATTAGCGCAAAAGGCCATACCTAGTTCAAAATACAGGGTGGCCAATCGGGTAACGATAATAATTTTTTTTTAGATAGCCCGTACCGAGATCTATCCAAAACACCCCCATGTAGGTGTACCGATTATTGATAGTTTTCGAGTTATGATTTTTTTTTTGGACACTTAGAGATTTTCCAGTTTTTCCAAGAAATCGTCAAAAACAGAAACAAGAATACTTTTTGGCTTTTATTTTTTTCTGTAGTTATACTCAGTATTAAGCCTATTTTAATATCCAATAAAGAGAACTTGTACATCCGAACAATAATTAAGTACATTTTGGGGCCAAAGTTTGAAATCTCTGTTTTTAGTCAGGAGACCAAAACCTTCAAAATAAGATTAAAAATACTTATGCCTGGTTCTGGAGCTTCAAACTAATCTTAAAAACTTTGCAAGACATTGCACTTTCGAAATAATAATGAAAAAGTAGCACTTATGGGGACATTTTGCGCCGTACGTGAGTGTTAAAGGTAAAAAGGTGATAATTCATGAATTCCTAAAATGATCTAAAAAACTACTATTTTGCTTTATTATGACAAATTAAAGAAAAAAGACTCGTAACAACTAATAAATCCGATAATCATTGATGTTTTGATGACTTTTAATAAAAAAACTATTACCCAAATTGTGATTTTTGAAGTGCTCCTGCTATGTACTATTGAACTTCTGCTAAATTAAGTTGTATGGAAAGTTAACAAAGGAAAGGAATAATAAACAATAATCTGACTTCCAATTTCATGGCAGAATTACCTGGGAAGCGATGTCGTAGCATACGCCATCCCTTTCTTTCAGAGTAGCTTTTTGCGAGCTCATGTCGGCGAAGCGCAGTAAAAAGGTGATTTATATCGCTAGGTCTTCCTTGACAGGTCAATAGACAGCCTATCATGAATACAACAAGTTTTTTAGTTTTCCAACCCCCCACCCCCCAAAGACGCAAATTCCACCCCCACCCAAAAAACGCAGAAAATGATCAAGAACCTCTAAAACGCCTAAAAACGAAGTTTGAGGATTATTTGAAATTTTTGTTTTAATTACTCCGCCGCCCATGTACCGATTTCCAAAATTATAGCAGCTTTACCTACTACGACCACACAGCATATTGATGCACAAGTTTCATCATAATCCATGCAGCGGTTACTGAGATTACGAGGACAGAAAAACGCGTACAGACAGACCGACAGGCAGACAGAACGACGGAAATGAGTGACGTGGATTTTCGTTATGTAGACATTATAAAACGCTCAAAAAACCATATCTCAAAATCGAAAATTTTCACGATCACAATCCTCCCCACACCTATCAGTGTGGAAAGTAAAAGGGATGGCATATGCTACGATAACGCTTCCCAGGTAATTCCGCCGTGGAATTAAAAGTCAGGTTGTTGTTTTATTATTCTTTTCCTTTGTTAACTTTCCATACAACTTAATTTAGCAGAAGTTCAAAAGTACACATTAAAAGTGATTAAAACATCATTTTTTATCATGTTTGTTAGTTGTTATGAGTTTTTTTTCTTTAATTTGTCATAATAATGTAAAATAATAGTTTTTTAAATCATTTTGGAAATTCGTGAATTATCACCTTTTTACCTCTAACAGTCACGTACGGCGCAAAATGCCCCCATAAGTGCTATTTTTTCATTATTATTTCGAAAGTGCAATGTCTTGCAGAGTTTTTAAGATAAGATTGGAGCTCCAGAACCAGACATAAGTATTTTTAATTTTATTTTGAATGTTTTGGTCTCCTGACTAAAAAGAGAGATTTCAAACTTTGGGCCCAAAATGTACTTAATTATTGTTCGGATGTACAGGTTCTCTTTAGTGGATATTAAAATAGACTTAATACTGAGTATAACTGCTGAAAAAAATAAAAGCCAAAAAGCATTCTTTTTTTGTTTTTGACGATTTCTTGGAAAAACTGGAAAATCTCTAAGTTTTCAAAAAAAAATCATAACTCGAAAACTATCAATAATCGGTACACATATATGGGGGTGTTTTGGATAGGTCTCTGTACGGGCTGTCTAAAAAAAAATTATTATCGTCACCCGATTGGCCACCCTGTATAACTCAGATGTCGAATTTTACAGTGTAATAGTGACAAGTACTCACCACCAAAGTCCGAATATCCAGTAGCCCATGAGCTCGTTGGCAAGGGAAAAGGGCATTATAACTAGCCCCAGGAAAAAGTCTGCCACTGCCAACGAAGCGATGAACCAGTTTTGTATATTCTTTAGCGCTTTCTCCGTAGTTATTGCTATTATCACGAGCATGTTTCCCACCACCACAACTATCATCAGTATCGTAACTGTAACAGCAGAAAAGTAACAGTTAGCATCACAGTACATATAACCACTGGCCGAACCATTTTCTTTTCATACCCGACAATATAATTGTTTGGCAATATTGTCTACAGATTCAGTCCTAATCCTTCCATATATGTATCTCCAGACTTAGTTACAATATTCGTCTAGATATCTAGACTCAGCCTAAATCCTCCAAAGGTAACATACCGAAACGCATATCAGGTTTGAAAAGATTATTTCAGCCAAGCTTAGCTTGTTTAGTGTTTTACCGCGTCAAAAACTTCAGAACAACAAACTAAGGCCCGATTTTATCAACACGCATAATTTAACAAAGACTTTGACCAATCAGAGCAGCCCTTTCAAGAACATGCATCTGTCAAAGTACAAATGGAATCTGGAATCTGATTGGTTGAGATTAGCAATTGATAAGCTTTTGACCAAACAAGAAAATGCAATTTTTCACCCATATAGGGTGGAAAATCAGACTGGAAAAGATACTAGATGATTTACAATGGTCGTTTATACAGGGTGAGTTTTTAGTACCGGCTCGGTCGATAACTCCACTACTATAGAAGATAGCTAAAAAAGTTTTATATAAAAGTTGTAGCCACGGATATGCTCCTTGCTCAGAAAATATTTATATTTATACAGGGTGATCCATAACTACGTGGTGATACAAACATGCATTTTTTTAAATGAGACACCCTATATATTATTCCATATTCAGATTCTACTAATGATTTCCGTTCCTCCAATATAGGGCATTGTTACATTATACAGGGCGTTTCAAAAGTTATGACCATTTTTATATCCAAATCGCGGACAAATGAACGTACTGTATATCAAAAAGTAATGAATCAAAAATTATTTTTTTACACGAGAAGATTAAAAATATCCTCTAGTTGTAAAATCGGCTATAAAAGAAGCCCGAGACGCATATTCGTATACAGGGTGATGTAGAATGCAAAATCCAAATTTTCTCGTTTTTTTCAAATATAACCCCCAATATTTTATTATCCCAAAGAATTGCTTTTAATATGCTCTTTCATCTTTGTATAGCACTTGTTGTACCTACGTCCATCAGTTTCCGAGATATTTCGATTTTTCGGTAAATTTAAAATATAGCCTCTATTTGTGTACTGAAATTTATTTATTTTGAGAAAGTTCTATCTGATTTGTTTTTTATTTAACGAACAACTAAATTATAACGTCTTGATAGTATTTGATGAATTCAAAACCCTAAATCATCGAGATAATAAAGTCAAGTATGCTGAGGAAACAATTTTGTAGGCGTCATGCATAATTATCAAGTAGTTTTATCAGGTAGGCTTTGAAAAATTGACAGTTTTCATAACCTACTCAATAATTCCGTACTGTGTAAAAAACTAGCATTGAAAATTAATTTTTCCATTGAGGGTATTTAGGAGAATCTTTGAGAAATTGTCTACTTGCCTCTAGAATATATCAACTATGAATAGCAATATCCAGAACGGAGGCACTCTAAAACTAGTGCGTTTGGAAGATTGAAGAATCGTTTTATTTGGACTGTGTCGTTTCATATTTCATAGCCTACCTGGTACATCTGCTTGATAATTATGCATGACGTCTATAAAATTGTTTCCTCAGCACACTTGACCTATATTTTCTCGTTAGTTCAATGCTTTGACTTGATCAAGTATTATTATCGCCTTATATTTTAGTTGTTTGTTAAGCAAAAGCAAAATTTGGTAGTATTTTCTCAAAATAAATAAATTTTATTAAAGAAATAGAAGGTATATTTAAAATTTGTAGAAAAATCGAAATACCTCAGAAACTAATGAATGCAGCCATAATAAGTGCTATACAAAGATGAAAGAACATATTAAAAGTAATTATTTGGTATAATAAAATATTGGGGGTTACATTTAAAAAAAGAGAGAAAATCTAGATTTTGCATTCTACATCACCCTGTATACGAATATGCGTCGCGGGATTTTTTTATAACGTATTTTAAAACTAGAGGATATTTCTAATCTTCGCATGTAAGAAAATTTTTTTTGATTAATTACTTTTTGATATACAGTACGTTCATTTGACCGTGATTTGGATACAAAAATGGTCATAACTTTTGAAACACCCTGTATAATGTAACAATACCCTATATTGGAAGAACGGAAATCATTAGTAGAATTTGAATATGGAATAACATATAGGGTGTCTCATTTAAAAAAATGCATGTTTGCATCACCACGTAGTTATGGATCACCCTGTATAAATCAAAATATTTTCTGAGCAAGGAGCATATCCGTGGCTACAACTTTTATATACAATTTTTTTCGCTATCTTCTACAGTAGTGGAATTATTGACCGAGCCGGTACTAAAAACTCACCCTGTATATAAAGTATGTCATTTTTGACCTTTTTGAGGTTAACTTCAAGAGAAATCAATAATTTTCAGTACTTTGACAGATGCACGTTCTTGAAAAGGCTGCTCTGATTGCTCAAAGTCTTTGTTAAATTGAGCATGTTGATAAAATCGGGCCTAAATATTCTAAGCCTTTCGCATCCCATATTTCCTGTATTTATGTGAACAAGTGATATGCTGCCGCTCACAATCCCGTACATTTTGAGTGTAATTCGAAATTTCAATCTAATACTTCCCATTTTGCTCTCTACCCTATAACGGCGGCAGTAAAGTCGACTCGTATAATTTTCGCTGCAATATTCGGCCGTATTGTATAAAAATCTGACATCAGAGGAAATTGAATGTCATCGCGTGACTGCTTAGGCTTTTGATAGTAGCTTCGATTCGGAGGGTTATCGTACGGGTTTCCGAATTGCTGAAACTAGCAACCTCTATCAATTTAATGTCGAGAAAATATCTTTGCACGTATAGTGTCCAATGAAGCAGAATGAAATCAGAAGAATCACTAAGAAATTCCATTATCTGCACAGCTTTTGAGCTTCATGGCGTTTCGGTTGCTGTGATATATCCATTCGACATCAGAAAAGAAAGGTTGACATGCTCTTTTGCTGCTATTTACGACTACTATACTTTTAGCAGCTACCTGTGGCTACAACCATCCAAATATAAAATTAAATACTCTTACATCTATACGTATTATTACTCAGTCTTAGCACTAGCAGATAATAGTGTAGTCCTAAGAAAAGTAAAGGATCACAATCCTCTTTGTTGTAGCAAGTAGAAGTAATAATAACAATAATACTACTTATTTTCCAAAAGACGAAATACATCGTATAGGAACAGTCACGGCACAAAAAATGAGAGAAAGAAGAAAATACACAGATAAGTAATTGATAGATAATACCTTAGAACCTAATTTTTAAAAAAATCATCCACATTGTAGATGCACTTTTCTACGAGTAGTTTTTTAAGTTTGATTTGAATAGACTTTCATATCAACAGTCTCTTATGCTACATGCTATTTTCCATTAGGACTAGAAATACCATACCTTGAAGAAGACCACCCTAAATGTTGACAAACTGTTTACTTCAATGGATATGGTCGTATTTATGGGAGCGAAGGACTAAGAGAGACAACCGCAGTATAGTTCATAAAAAAAATAATTAATTACCGACTTTCCATGTACCAGATTCCTAAATTGCAAACCAATGCATCTGAAACTATTGCTCCTCAGTGTAACAACTGAACATAGAGGTAGTAAACAACTTATTCTAATAGGCCAATACCTTTTCTTACGTTGTCATATTGACCACCAGATACGGCAAATCATAATTGTTTACTATCATCTTAATTGTATAGTATCCAGAAATATTCCATTCTACGTTAAAAAAGACAGTATTTTGATGGTTCAGGAATGATTACAGCTAAATCAATGGATACGTTGACCTATACTGCGTTACTGCATGTTTCTCCATCATAAACGCAAATTTTGTCTTACGTAAGTTTGAGGAGCTGGCAACGCCTATATAATTTTCCTGCGATTTGTTTACAGTAAACCCCGACTGTCAAACGTTTGTTTTGTTTGTGCGTCTTTTATGCTTGGTCAGTAAAATCGAATTCGCTATTTGTTGGTAACTGTAGTGAAGCTTTACGGACTTGCTGTGCTATCTTCGAGTGTAGTTTGACTGTTTTTCGAGATGGGACAGTGCAAAGCAGTGTTTGTAACATGGGTTGCACTGGAAGAATTTTCAGGTTAGTTGGCAATGTTTGGAGGCTGAAGTGTCAAAGGATGATGGCTTTGAGCACGCCATGCTGGAGTGGTTTGTTTACTACCTCTATGTTCAGTTGTTACTCTGAGTATTGTTCCAATGTTCTTGGCTGCAGACATCCAATGTCTGGGATCTCCAACTCTGTTAACTATATTTTTTGTCGAACATCTATGAACTTGTTTAGACCAAAACAATTTTAGTTTTCGGAAAATACAGAATTTTAGTTTTAGTATACTTACATATATGTTCCGTAAATTATATTCAAGTGGGTACTCACCTATAATAGAAGCGATGACGATCTGCGGCAATGTGTAACCACTGGGATACTGAGCTATCGTAACCATCGTCGAGTTACGCACCATGGTTGCATTTAAAGTACTATTATCCAGCAGGAGGAACATATCTTCTATCGCCAACGCGGCTTTTGCTGTCGTGTTTGGTAATGCCATTTAAAATCTGGAACAAAGATAATTTTATAAGATATTTCTTCCACGATAAAAGAAGTAACATATTGTTATATCTTTCAGTTTCAGGGATGCGTATTATCTCCGATGTTGTTTAACATTTACTCTGAATTTGTGATGAGACGAGTATTAGACAACTGGAATGGCGGTATTGGCGGAAACAAAATATCTAACTTAAGATTTGCTGACGATACAACCTTATTGCTGCTTCTCAGGAAGAACCAGTAGCTCTATTGAACGTTTTATATCAACACAGTGCAGCATGTGGTCTTGGCATTAACTACAACAAGACCAAGGTTATTATCGTAGATAGAGAGTATGACAATCATCGAGAAATAAAGTCAATAGGCCGTTGTGAGGTAGTTCAAAGTTTTGTGTACCTCGGTTTTTTGATCGACAATTCAGGTAGCTGTGAGAATGAGATTCGACGGCGCATTCAACAGGCACGGGTGGCTATGACAAAGCTTACTAAAATATGGCGTGACCACAACATCACTAAAGCTACCAAAATGTCACTGGTTCAGTCTCTTGTGTTCTCCATATTTTTGTATGCCTCGGAAACTTGGACTGTTAAAAAGGCAGATCGAGCTCGCATAGATGCTTTTGAAATGTGGACGTGGAGGAGAATGCTGAGAATTCCTTATACCGCCCATCGAACTAAAGTTTCCATACAGTATGAGCTCGGTAATCCAAAGAGACTATCCTCCGTTGTGTCGATGAGAATGCACACATTCTTCGGACATATTCACAGAAGCGATAATATGGAGAAACTTGTAGTTCAGGGTCACGCCCCGAGTGGGAGGCGCAGAGGCCGTTCCCATACACGCTGGGTGAATATGACGAAACAGTTGCTAGATATGAGTATCAAGAGCGTCACTGAACTGAGAGTAAATCGCGAACGATGGTGAGCTACAGTTCTCCAAACTATTGATAATATTCGTGTCGGCAATACTCTAGCTCCGACTTAATGCATTTTACGAGTTCACATGTCTGTTAAGACACTGTGACTCTGATGATGATGATTCTGTTGAAATAAAAAGAAAAATCAGATTTATTTTATTTTTCTGAATATCTGTTTTTGTTTGTAAAGTATCGTGCCTTTCACCTATTTACGAATTACGATGATACTGAATTGGTTTACATGTATTGAACTAAAATAAGTGAACGTGTTATTGACCTTTAACGTAGATCTTTTACTAGTTAGACGGAACTGCCAGATTTTGGGTAATTTTCAAAATTTCGCTGAAAGTCAAAAATTTCACTTTTAATTTTGTCCATACATAGAGTAAGCTAATTTTGTTGCATTTTAGTTCTCGTATCATGGGCCGACAGGAATACTTCGAATTACATTGAACCCTGTATAATACAATGGTGTTATTAAATTACCAGGTGCTTCTAAACACGATAATTCACGAATAATACTATTGAGTTTGGTAAATATCATTCCATTCTAAACCTAGTCTCACTAGCGACTACGACAAATTTCACTTTCGTATTTTCAATAAACGCCGGTGCTCCTCAGGGATCTGTTCCTGCTGTACATCAACGAGCTGCTTGAAATAACATCCAATCCAATTTACAGCTTCGCAGACGACAGTACATTGATATCGTGCATGGAACCAGGCAAGCCACTATCATCCCAGGAGACGGTACGTTGGCGACAGCAGCATGCCTCACAGATCAACGCAGGTATAAAAAAATTGTCGAGTGGAGATTAGTAAATAAAGTACAGTTCAACGTACAGAAAACCCAGGCAACAGCACTTACAAAGAAATCTCACATTGGCTTACTAACATTTGAAATGGAGGGTCACCCCAGAGACGAGTCAGCTTCCGTCAAGCTTTTGGGGATCAGCATTAACAACAACATGTCCTGGCACGACCACGTCGTCAGTGTTGCTAAAATGGCATTCCAGAAGCTTGGAGTTTTGTTTCGCTGTAGGAAGCTGTACACACCACAGCAACTATTGTGGAGTATTGCTCCCATGTGTGGGGATGCGCTCCGAAACACTCTCTAAAGCTTCTGGACACCATCCAGAAGAGAGCGATTAGACTAATCGATACACCTAACCTCACAAAGGATCTCCATAGCCTGGAACATCGAAGAAGGGTGGCTGACCTATCCTTGTTGATTCTATCACGGAAGATGTCCGAGTGAGCTCTCCCAGGTAATAACAGCAAAGGCCGTCCGAACGAGGAACACCAGAGAGGCTCTGCGAGCTCATCCTTACCAGGTCGAGGTCCCTACTCCACGAACCAGTCTTCTCCAGCATTCCTTCTTTTGGAGAACTTCGACGCTGTGGAACGAGCTGCCGGGTAATTTGTTTCCCGCCGGCTACAACCTGCAGCGTTTCAAATCTAACGTGCACCGACACTTCTCCTCTCGCAGCGCTTCTACAGCGACATAGGTTTTTAGCCTTTGCGGGAGGCTGACCATAAAAAAAAATCATCCATCTGGTTGAGTTTCCCCTTCACACGAACAGCGACCAAAGAAAAAATGCCGAAAATTAGAAAACTGTTGCGAAATTCGTGTAAATGCGCCCCATTCTCGATTAAATTCGAATCTGTAAATTTGTAACAGATGAGGACCCGGAAAGTCCAATCCATCCCAAACTCGAGACCTTTCCTTTTATATGCAGATGGCAATTAAATAATTAATTGTACATCACTGTCCCTTGAGGCTTTAGCAGCATAAAACTTTCATGGATTTCGGACAGTTTACCAGTATCTTTTATCCCCTACGTTCTGACGGTATTTTTGCAGAAAAGCAGAAAACAACAACAACTTCGATTTCGCAGTGCTGGAATTTGAGGTAACTCTGCAGGCAAAAGTTTCAGAGTTTTCATTTGGACGAAAAAGATATTATGAGCTTTGCTATTGGGCTATTGCCCAAATTATCTCAAACATGTCTTAAATATGTTATTTTAAAATATTACGAAAACAATACAAAACAATCGATATACAAAATATCTTTATCTGAGTTAAATGTTATACTGTGAGCCTTTAAGTCCTTTCCAATTTAAAATCAAAGAATATAGAAATTTCATAACTAAATAACAAGCGTTAAAATCAACCCGCAGTCAATCCGTTTGGAAGTCAAAGAGAGTGAAGGAGGAGGTAAAACAGGATCAAGTTTCTGTACTACACAACAAGGAGAACAGTTACAGCAGAAAAGTAAAAGGATGTGTTATCACTATGAGACTTATTACAGGCGCAGTAAAGACAACCCCAACTCAATGTCTGCCTGTACTTTCTGGAATAGCCCCACCGCAGCTGCGAAGGACTGACGCCCTTCTAAGGGAGTACAACAAGATTACGGCCAACAACAAACTGCCCATCCACCGAGCAATACCCCCGTTGCAGATAAACAGACTTAAATCCCGACAACCACCAATAAGGGATGCAGAAGGGCTTAAAACCAATAACTTCGACTCCTTAAACCAATGGCGCTCCCAGTGGGAAGGTTTTGCGGAACACCACTCGCGATGCGCATTTATGGGGGCAGCCTTACTCCCAGGATCCGAACTACCCCGGAAAGAGTGGGTAGAACTTAATAGAGTCCGAACAGGCCACGGCAGATGTGCCGACTCCCTTTACAAGTGGGACTATGTGCAATCTCCCTTATGTGACTGTGGCGCGCCCCGCCAAACTATAAACCATATTACGAGCGAATGTGAACTGCGTGCGTTTCAGGGATCGCGAGAAGAGTTCTTCACAGCCACACCGTTGGCGCTGAAGTGGTTGAAAGAACTGGATATCAACCTGTAAATACCAAAGACTATGTATCTTAGTTTGTAGTTGTATCTGTTTTATTTTAGTATAGGTTATAATAGTTTTTTTATCTATATTTACTATTGTCATGTTTTTGAGCCATACGATAAATAAAATAAAATCGGTTGTATCGTGAAGGTATTTCTAATGCCTCAGTAATCTAATGGATTCCAATTGAGGTGCAGCTTTGTCTCACCTTAAGGTTGTAATATCGTATGAAACACTATTTGCCATTATCAACACTACAGACGCAACACTCTGTACTTTTTAGGATTTCAGGGTCACCGGCGCGGCATAGTAAGGTAATTATTTTGCAGAAAAACAAAAGCCACGTCGTGTCACAGCTGTCAATCAAACAAATTAATATTTTGCCAACCATTTTGTAACTTGACACGAAGGCGTTAGTGAAAGTTTGTCCTTCAGGATATGCAGTTGAAATATTAACCAGTAAAGCACGTTATATCGAAGAGACAACAGCAGAAAGAGTGTCAGATATGACATAGAGGTATTTTTTCCGACGATCTAAGATAAATCTGGTACCACCTGAGCTGGCAACAACTACACCTTTTGCAGCTGTAGTTTCTAAAGCGTCAAGTGATTATTCAAAACGGTCAAGTTAATTTTCCAACTCTAGAGTTGTAAATTCAAACCGACAGGCATAAATAGGTGTAGTATTTATACCTGTGATAATGTGTTGCAGCTACGAGTACAATCTATCGATGCATATTTTATTTATAGACTTCAAACAAGCCTACGACAAAATACACAGAAATGAAATCTACAAAGGAATGAAGAACCTCGGCATCCCTCAGAAGTTAGTGCGGCTCACTAAAATGACGCTAGAAACTACAGAAAATAAGGTACGGGTAAATGGACTTAAGTCAGAGGGTTTTAAAACAAATAGAGGTGTACGGCAAGGAGACCCATTGTCTACCACAGTTTTCAATATTGTATTAGAAAATGTGCTAAGAGAGAGCAATATCCATAGGCAAGGAACAATACTTAACTTAAAACACCAATGTCTAGCATACGCCGACGACCTTGTCCTAATAACGAGATCAAAAAAAGAGTTACAGGATATAACAAGGAGATTAGAAATTTCTGCAAAAAGAAAGGGACCAGAAATTAACGAAAACAAAACAAAATACATGATTATGAGGAGCGGTAATGGGGAAAAAGACGAAGATTTAGTCATAAAGAACTGCACAAATGAAAAAACATATAAATTTGAGGCAATAGAAAATTTCAATTACCTGGGAGTCAACATCAACAACAGAAATGAAGAGACGAGAGAAATTAATAGTAGGATAAACAAAGGAAGCAGAAGCGCAGGATCGTTCAGGAAAATCTTGAAGTCGAAAATGGTGTCTAGAAGAGCAAAGGAGAGACTGTACAGAACAGTTATTAGACCGGTCACTCTTTATGGATGTGAGGTATGGACATTAAATAAGTCAGAACAGCAGAAATTAGAAATTTGGGAAAGAAAGATCTTGCGGGGAATATATGGAGGGCAAAAAATAGGCGAAATGTGGACCAGAAGAACGAATGAGCAGGTGATGGAATTATATGACAGCCATTCTATAACATCGGTTATAAAAGCACAAAGAATTAGATGGTTAGGACACCTAGAAAGAATGCCAGATTCGAGAGCAGCAAAGAAAATGCTTAGGGGAAGTGTGACAGGGAAGAAAAGAAGAGGAAGACCCAGGAGGAAATGGCTGACGGTAGTGGAGGAAGATTTAGAGAAGCTGAATGTCAGAAATTGGAAAAACAAAGCATTGAACAGAAATGAGTGGAGAAAAATCTCCAACCAAGCCTTAGGCCTACAAGGCCTGTAGAGCTGATTATACAGGGTGTCCCAGAAATAACACGCCAGAGTGACATGGAAGGTAGATTGGCTTTAGACCAACCAGAAAACATCGACATGACCTTAGTAAAAGTTTTCTTGTTTTCGAGATATTGCCACTTTTAAGGTTTTTCAAAAAATTCCTACTTTTGCTCCTTTTGTTGCCTGTTGTGGCTATAAGGATTTGCGGACTTATGATTTTTTTTTCTCGGGCTACTATTAATAGTTGGTTGAGACGACAAGGTATTGATTTCATTAAAAAATATCACGGTATGTTAAAAAAACAACCGAATTCTTAGATTTTGTGTCAATGCGAAAACCTTAACCAAGGTTTAACTGATTACTGTGACAACGAATGAACCAGACTGAATCAGCAAATGCTCTTAAAAATCAACCTACTTAATGCTCTTTCAAAAATAGTATAACATTAATAGGTTCTTTTTACTAAAAATTGAATAGCCCCCAGTTTTGACATAGAACTCGTAATACTTCTACGTCTAAAACGCCTAGATACATTGTCCTTTTTAATTCGTAGTAGGCATCAAAATAATGAATATAGCATAAAGCTGTTTTTTCATTTTCCATTTATTTTTAGCCACTATAACATATTTTCAAAATGTTTACCGCCCACTCTTATACGCAACCTGCATCTTCTTAAAAATTGTCGCTTTAAACTTCTCAAATCTAGATCAGAAATTTCGCGTGCTGCTTAATGGACTCGTTGATGCAATTCATTGGCTGATCAAACTGGTTATCCATACACCTTATCTTTTAAACATCCCCAGTAAAAAAATCCAGAGAGATCAGGTCTGGAGAGCTGGAGGGCCAAAAAACTGGTCCTTGCCGGCCAATCCATCTGTTGCGAAGGTTCCATCAAGATAAGCACTTACTGCATGATCATAGTGCGCAGGGCACCCATCATGCTGTAACCACATTCTTCTTGACTAAAGACGCACACCTTCCAAAAGAATGGGTAGATGATGTTGCAAAAAATCCAGGTACGTTTCTGCATTGAAGGTCGCAGGGAGTTCGAATGGGCCAATGATGCATCCGTTGTGGATCCCAGTCCAAACATTTACCTTAAACTGATGCTGTGAACGGTCCTCTCTTATTTCGTGGGGATTTTTCAACTACCAGCTGTGGCTATTATGCAAGTTAAGATACCCATCTTTTTTTACAGGCCGACTCTTCGCTCCATAAGATCCTGTCGAAAAAAATAGGGTCTTCCTGATGCTTCTCCAGCATTGTACGACAAAACAAAACACGTGTAGCATAATCACTGCTTAATAAGCGTTTGAACTCTTTGGATGTGGTACGGGTGGTATTCATATCTCTTCAGAATACGTTGCGCCTGCGATTTAGATACGCCAGTACGTCGTTCGATTAAACGTACTGAAGTTGATGGGTCCTCCGCCACTTGCTCTAATACAACTTCATCCTCCTGAGTACTACGAGGTCTTCCCTGAGAACCCTTCCGGCCAGGGTTTCTGTCTTCTCGATAGGAATTGACAGTGCGAAGAATAATCTCATGGGTCGTCTCTTGCGGTTTGGGTACCTTTCAGAGTACAATCTTGCTGCCAGTCTTACGTTATACGAGACGTTGCCGCGTGAAGAAACGCTTCTTGTTTCTCCATAAATTAGCACCATGTCTGTGTACTCACTAGAGGTGAAATGCGCAGATTGTTAATTTGCCATCTTCAAAATAGTCCAAATCACAACTACTAAATGCTCTTTCAAAAATAGTACAACATTCGTAGGTTCTATTTACTAAAGATTGAATAGTCTCAAGTTTAGTTACTGAAGTCGTAATACAGCATCAGTTTAAGGTAAATCTTTGGACCGGGATCCCCAACGGATGCATCATTGGCCCATTCGAGCTCTCTGCGACCCTCAGTGCAGAAATGTACCTGGATTTTTGCAACATCAACTACCCATTCTTTTGGAAGATGTGCCTCTTGAGTCAAGAAGAAGGATGTGGTTACAGCATGATGGGTGCCCTGCGCACTATGGTCGTACAGTAAGGGCTTATCTTGATGAAACCTTCGCTAACAGATGGATTGGCCGGCAAGGACCAGTTTCTTGGCCCCCACGCTCTCCAGACCTGAACCGTCTGGATTTTTTTGCTGGGGATGTTTAAAAGATAAAGTGTATGGAAAACCAATTCGATCAGCCGATGAATTGCGACAACGAATCCATCAAACAGCAGGCGAAATTGCTGATCTAGATTTGAGAAGTTTAAAGGGACAATTTTTAAGAAGATGCAGGTTGTGTATAAGAGTGGGTGGTAAGCATTTTGAAAATCTGTTATAGTGACTAAAAATAAATGGAATTAAAAAACCAGCTTTATGTTCTATTTATTATTTTGATGCCTACAACGAATTAAAAAAGACAATGTATCTAGGCGATGTAGACGTAGAAGTATTACGACTTCTATGTCAAAACTTGGAGCTATTCAATTTTTAGTAAAAAGAACCTATAAATGTTATACTATTTTTGAAAGAGCATTAAGTAGGTTGGTTTTTAAGAGCATTTGCTGATTCAGTCTGGTTCATTAGTTGTCACAGTAATCAGTTAAACCTTGGTTAAGGTTTTCGCATTGACACAAAATCTAAGAATTCGGTTGTTTTTTTAACATAGGTACCGTGATATTTTTTAATGAAATCAATACCTTGTCGTCTCAACCAACTATTAATAGTAGCCCGAGAAAACAAAGATCATAAGTCCGCAAATCCTTATAGCCATAACAGGCAACAAAAGAAGCAAAAGTAGGAATTTTTTGAGAAACCTTAAAAGTGGCAATATCTCGAAAACTAGAAAACTTTTACTAAGGTCATGTCGATGTTTTCTGATTGGTCTAAAGCCAATCTACCTTCCATGTCACTCTGGCGTGTTATTTCTGGGACACCCTGTATATATATTTATACCTGAAAGTTTGAAATTACAAGTGACGAGTTGAAAAATCAACCTAATGGTTTTGAATTATCACTTGACGCTCTAGAAACTATAGCTAGAAAAGGTGTAGAGTGGCTTCAATGTCAGTGACATTAGTAGCAACAATAACAATCTCTTTACGTGATGTCTTGATGGTCTCTAATCAATATGGATGAATACATACATACCTATCTCCAAAAACTACGGTATCTGTTTCCTATAGTACCCACACCTAAAGGCGCATCTAGACTATGCAACAAGTTTTATAGCCACTTTTTTCATTTCTTTTTGCAAAATATTATATGAACGTAAGCAAAAATGTAGATTTGTTAAGAGTCTTATAAGACGTCAAACCAATTGGTATGAGGCATGACACAGATACATTTTGTCTAATCGATGGCTTTTCCTCGTTTTTCCATAGCATCAATGCTGGGATCGGTATTGGCTCGGACATTGTTTCTGCTTCACATTAACGATCTACTCTATAGCACTTCAGATCCGATCCACAGTTTTGCGGCTGACAGTACGCTGCATGCAAGCATCATGAGCAATAGACCGATCTCTGTAATCGAGCGGGAATGCAGAAGCCCAAGCCTACACCAGGTTCTAGTGAACAACTGGGCTCTGCCAAGGAGTCACTCATTGAAGCTGTTAGGAGTTAACGTTACAGAAAATCTGATCTGGCACGAACACGTTGCGCCAATTGCAACAGCTGCTGATAAAAGGCTTGGGTACCTATTTAGAGCCAGAAACTCCTTCTTATCATGCAACCTCCTCACGCTATACAGGGTGGGCCAATAGTGCGTGGACGGAAGATTGTGGGCTTACTAAAAAATATTTCAAAAATCTGTCAATTGATCATGGTAGGGACCCTTAAGGGCTATAACGTAAAAATATTTTCACTCAAACTTTGACGTTCATACAGGGTGATTCATATCAAACTTACATTTTTTTTAATGGAACCCCCTATATATTATTGCATATTTGGATTCCTTGGTTAATTATAATGTGACTTTATGTATCACACATGGAACTTAAGACGAACCGTTCAGGCGCAAATCACCATTTTTGGTATAAGTAGGTATCAGAAAAAAATTGAATATCGCAGCGATTATAAAACTTAGAACGCCGTGACTTTGCGGTACGACTAAGCATGGAATGCGTCACTTTAGGTCAGAGGGCTAAATTTGAATTCTTTTTTGCACTTGGAGAAATCAGTAGATTAATTAAGGAAACTTCAATCACGGATAACTTGATTTTTTCAAATGGGAATACCTATTTTGGTTTAAAGGACCAAATGTAAAATTTGATTGCCTTTCTAACGATATAGCATTCTCGATATCAGTCTTTTTTGGTTTTCATTTTATTTCAAATTTTCTGTCAAATCGGTGTTTTTCAATTTTCCTGCGTGCAAGCAGCCTAGCAGGCCATGAAAAATAAACAAAAGCTCGTTAATATGGAAGAAACCAACTAACTTAGTAGAAAAATGCAAACTAACTAGAGCAACGAGGCAAGATTATGAAAATTCCTTACAATGAATTAGCTCTAACCGGATACAATAGCCGCAAGATATCTAATGTCAATCAGTAGCTGGGCTATGACAGAAGTGTTTGTTTTCCACAGCAAACTAGCTATTGATGTCTACAAGAGCTTGACCACCTTCCAAAATGATTAAAAATTTTGAAACAAAAGGAAAACTACCAGCGATTTTTGCTTACAGTCTAACATCTTTAGAATGAAATTTCACATTTAATGGGATACAAAAATTAGTCATTTCTGTTTAGTTAAGTCAAAAGTGAGGATATCTCCAACTGGAGCATTCTGAACATCTATTGAAATAATGCTAGAATTTTTTAATTACGCTATGTTGTAATTGTGTTTTTTTCATGTAGTTTTCTGCGAACTAAATTATATTTTACAATTCAAACAGACTGCAAATCAAGTTTCACTTTCCGCGATTTTGCTAATAAGTAGAAGTACCTACTGAAGAATTTGAAGGGTTCCAGTCAGAGGTATCATTACTTTTGACTTACGGAGATATTCTACTGCCAGCAACAATCAGTAGTAGTTTTCCTTTGACTAAATATTTTTTTACTGACTTTGGAAATTGGCTAATAGCTAGTAGGCTGTGAAAATGAGCGTTCTTGTTACCGCTATTGTTTCTGGTTAGAGCTAATATCGCGGGTGACCTGGCATAATCTCCTATGTAACAATAACCCAACTTTACAGGACGCATGAAAAACTGTATTTTATCCTTTTTATGAACGATATGTTACATTTTTCTTCAAATGCACTTATTATTTGGTTTGTTTATTATAATTGAAAAATGAAGATATAATATCACTTTTATTTAAAAACCTATGTTAGATAGGAGTTATTGCCACTTTTCTAACGAACAATAGGATTTTTTGCCACAGTTTTCTTTATGATAGGATAAATTACCTTAAGCAAAATAATGGTTCATAAACCTATAGAAAAATAATTATTTTATTTAAATAGGTACAGAATGTAACGTTAAAAACATAAATAATTAGTACATATTGAGCAAAACAGATTTTTAGATGAGATAGTGTGTAACACGTATATTCACAGCATTATTTGCTTATACAATAAACTTAATAGTTACACGACAAGGTAAACAAAAGTATACAGTTCTGTATTCCGATTTAAGCAAAAAAAAAATAAGTAAAAACTCTAATGGATAATGCTGACAACTAATGTTATTAATCATTCATGCAAAAGATTGTCGTAAAAGTATTGAGTGTCCTCTGGTAATGCTGTTTTAAGGTCCTGGAGGTGACGCCACTTTTCCATTTTGATCTTGCACCGACCTTTTAAAAGTTGTGGATAATCATTTATAGGAGCCATAGTCTTTGGTCTTACAGGTAGATCCATATAGTCACCATCATAATCTAACTTTACTTCAATTTTCCCTTCTGGTGTGTACTTTATACACTTAATATCATTAACGACAGGATCGTTGGACTTTTTACCAGGACGTATCGAAGGGTACCGAAGAAATTTACTATCACAGAATCTTTTGAAAAAAGCGTGATCCAAAATTTTTACATCGTAAGGTTTTGGTTTCAATCTTGCTTCTTTTGTAACCGAAGCGTAATCACTTGGTAAATGTATTTCGCGATTACGTAGCTTTCTTTCAATGGTGCTGTGAACCGAATCACATTCCATTTGTGTGTGTCCTGGCTCTAAGTACTTCTGGTATACGCATGTTTTGTGTTTGATTGAAAAGTTTAATATAGCATTGGACAATACATTGTTTCTATTCTGAAAACCGCATCCGTCAGAGTATATTATTATGGGTAGTTTTTCAGGGGTCAAACAGTTTTTCTCCAAAAAGTCTATTATGCAAGAGGTGAATGTTGAGGCTTGCAGCTGATTATTTTGATCCTCGGAAAACCAGTAGCAAGTAACATCACGCGTAGAAAGATTGTATACCGTGAAATTGTGACAACACAGCTTTGTTTTAAAATATGTTTTGGCGGCTGGTACAAATGGCGCTAGTTTGACTGCCTGTAAATCCATGGTTAACGCCACAGCTTTCCCAATCTGTGCTAATTCTTTGTCAGCTGTCTTAGCCTTCCTAGCCTTTTCTTTATTAGCTATATGCATTTTCCACTCTCCTTCTGTTACATTTTTGTATTTGTAAGCAAAACACGTATTGCACTGATCTTTTTTTTGTCGGAAAAGTGCGAGATTTTTTTCGTGAAACGTTTTGTTAAATACATTTCGACCCATAGAAGGGTACTCTTGTTCTCTGCAATGGTCTATATAAACTCTATACAACTCACTTAGTGTTTGGAAAGAAGATTCTAAATATAGCTTCAGTGAATCTTTGCGGCAGTAATGGGCCGGTAATTTTGGCAGTTGTTCAAAGAAGCTATTGAGATGTTCATATCCCTTCATAAAACGGTTCCTAACACCATCTTTTAAGCAAGATGGCTTCGCCATACCGTACGAGCTGTTATTTACCCACTCTTGTACAGACTTGTACCCTAGGCAAAGAGTATTTATAAACATTGTGCGGCACACTTGGAGTTTTTCTTGCCCATTGTTCAAAAAATAAACAAATGTTCCATGTCTCCTAGAACCTTCACCAGATGTCCTTGTTACATTCTTTTTCAATACATGTGAAGCAACAAAAGTTTTTCGTTGCTCCCATGTCATTTCTTTCCAGAACTTCTTGAAAATATTTTGCCTGCATTCGTCACTGAATTTTGAACAGAACCGTTTTTTAGAATTATTGCATATAGATGAGTTACAAGCTGGTTTTAGCGATCGTCCTAAGCGTTTGCAGTTCTGTTTGATTTTGCCTTCTTCTTTTTTAAATCCCATGTATGCTTTGCCTTCCATCCGTAATATTTTATTCTTAATCCGAAACCAGTCATTTTCAACAGCCCTTTTTTTTCTTTTTCTTCCATCATTCCCATTTTCTTCATATAATGTATCCTTTTCTACCGCTGTTCGCAAATCTGATTCGATTCCTTTGTCCGTTTCAGTGTTGGACGGTAATTTGTAGGTAGAGTATGATGCATCGCTATCGTCTCCATTTTCTTCATCACTTGACCCATAGGGCACCAAAGGTTTATTAATAGTGATTGCATTGCTATTAGCTAGAGCATTTTCCTGGGGATCCGGAAACACTTCACTTGTATCTGTAGTAGGCAGCGAATAGACTAAGTCACTGTTATCCAGTAACATATTAAATGTTCCACCTTCACAAACAGATCCCTCAAAAGTACCTGAAATATTCAATAAATCTATGTGTTCATAACTTATATTAGGACTATCTACGCTTAAAATATTATCTAAACCGTTATTAAAGGTACCACTGTCCAAGTTAGTGGTGCTAAGTTCAGTAACAATGGAGATTTCGGGTACATCAGCATCCAGTATAGTGAAATCCTTCGTTGAGATACTACTATTAGCTAAGCAGTCTTTCGTGTTATGACAGTTCAGATTATCAGCATCAGATTCATGGACATTTGTTTTAGTTTCTAATAAATGCTCTTCTTCGAAAATTACAGGTAAAGCGTTTTTATCGAAATGTTCGATAACCGCACTTGTTCCTTCCTTGGAATTAGAAGCACTTTTTGTAATATGAGAATCATTCGTTTTGTTTAAATTCAACAGGCTGAAAATTTTTTTGGTCCTGGAAGACATATTTCAAAATCTCCTATGTGTCTATCCTTTGCACTTGTAAAATCTCCTATCTGAAATGAAAAATGAACGCGAGTTTAAATTTGATTATAAAGTATGTAAAATCCTATATTCTATGTCATTTCACTTGTGAAGTGTACAGAACATGCAGTTTTTCGATAATATGAAATATAACTTACCGTTATGACCGTAAAACATGAAAAAACTACGCACATTTAGCAACCACCAAACATATCGCCTAACTTAGTATTGACGTAATGAAGAGTAGGAGTTTTTGCATGACCAAACAAGTTACGTATCTGTTGGGAGAAATTGAAATAGCCGTATTTAAAGGTATTCCGATTCCTTGAGCCATAGGATATTTTGACAGAGGATGCGTATCTACCTGTACAATCCAAAAATGTCGAAAACCCGTTTTTGGTAAAAGTTGCAGATAGGAGGTTTTGCCAGGTCGCCCGCGATATGTTGTAAGGAATTTTCATAATCTTGCCTCGTTGCTCTAGTTAGTTTGCAACTTTCTACTAAGTTAGTTGGTTTCTTCCATATTAACGAGCTTTTGTTTATTTTTCATGGCCTGCTAGGTTGCTTGCATGCAGCAAAATTGAAAAACACCGATTTGACTGAAAATTTGAAATAAAATGAAAACTAAAAAAGACTGATTTCGAGAATGCTATATCGTTAGAAAGGCAATCAAATTTTACATTTGATTCTTTAAACTAAAATAGGCATTCCCATTTGAAAAAATCAAGCTATCTGTGATTGAAGTTTCCTTAATTAATCTACTGATTTCTCCAAGCGCAAAAAGAACTCAAATTTATTCCTCTGTCCTAAGGTGGCACATTTCATGCTTAGCCGTACCGCAAAGTCACGGCCTTCTAAGTTTTATAATCGCTGCGATATTCAATTTTTTTCTGATACCTACTAATACCAAAAATGGTGATTTGCGTCTAAACGGTTGATTTAAAGTTGCATGTGTGATACATAAGGTCACACTAGAATTGACCAAGGAATCCAAATGTGCAATAATATATAGGGGGTTCCATTCAAAAAAATGTAACTTTGATATGAATCACCCTGTATAAACGTCAAAATTTAAGTGGGAATATTTTTACGTTATAGCTCTTAAGGGTCCCTACCATGATCAAGTGACATATTTTTGAAATATTTTTCAGTAAGCCCACAATCCTCCGTCCACGCACTATTGGCCCACCCTGTATAAAGCCCAGATAAGACCTGGATTGGAGTATTGCTCTCATGTCTGAGGAGCTGATGCCCCTACTACCCTGTCTATACTTGATTCCGTCCAGAGAAGGGCAATTCTAACAATTGGCGACCCGGCCTTAACGCGCCACCACCAGCCACTTTCTCACCAGCGTGCTGTTGGAGACCTCTCGCTCTTCTACCGATATTCAAACGGAATCTGCTCCTCTGAACTATACCCTATCGTTTCGCCGCTCACCGCTACCATCAGATGCACTCGCGCGACCGCTGCATCTCATCCTAATGCGGTCGTTCTTCATACATCAAGAACCGAGCGGTACAACCGCACATTCATTCGCAGGTTGTCCAAGGCTTGGAATGGACTGCCAGGAGATGTATTTATTGGGCCTGCGGGTATTGGCCCATTCAAATCCCGCGTTAACAAACTTCCCCTAACATAACCCTTTCACAGCAGCCGCGGTACTCTTGGTATTTAGGCTCTACCTATGCGGTCTGCTCAGTTATAAAAAAAAAACCGACATCGTCCGAGTCGACATAAACTAGCCTATACAACTGGTTATATCGAAACCGACAGATACCCTTCCATAATATATAATAACTTAAAGGATGTTCCATCCATACAGATTTCTTACCTATTAAGATAAATGCGATAGCATTTTTCGAAAGGCATATAGAAAATAGATCCAAAAATAGGTTAGCCCTAAAACGATTTCTAAGGTTTCGTGGTACAACCGCAACAAAACCTATACCTACCTTAGGGTCGTATTCATAGTCGTTACTCAAGTATCCCTTGAGTATTACTCAAGTATTACTCAAGGGATACTTGAGGGTTAGTCAAGGAACCCTCAAGTGTGGCTTTCTCTGTGTATTTGCTTCCTAGACAACATCTACCAGACGGCAGGGTTCGTTCAGCGACGTTGCCATATTTCAAATGCAACTCAATTTGCTATCTCTATGCCTACGCATTTTGACGTTTTCTGTTATCCCTTTTTGTTTTGTGCCAGTACTTCATGTTTTGTGCTGGACATTTTTCCGGATGTGACAGAAACTGACAACACCGTACTCCAAATTTAACCTACAAAATCGCTTTGACTGCAACGAAATGTTACGCTGATATGTCATGTTGACATTTCGTCCCTTACGTAAGAGATCCTCAAGTAAGATTTCGGAGTACAAAACCTTACTTAAGGGGCCTGGATACACACATTTATACATATTACGTATTTGCAATGTAAAACACGGGCTCACAATTTCTCGCATAACTCACCCTACTTTTAAACTACATATATAATATTTCAGTTAAGACCTCAATCAATGACAACTATTTACGATTTTCTCAAAAAAGTTTTTTAATGTGCAAAAAAACTCGCAATGCAAAATTATACGTCCTACAAATGCCTGTAATTTAACAACCAAACACGATATCAAATAAAGGGTAAATAGTTGCACAAGCGCAAGCTTTCTTCTTCAATTTGCTCTTTGAGTCATTACTGTAAGTATAAAGGTAATGTGAGGAGCTTGGAAATGTGAAATTCATCTTTATGGTGACCTTTGGACCTTTTGACCTTACCTTTGAATTTTTGGACTTATCTCCCCTCATCCTAGACAAACACACTGGAGGAAGGGAACAGGCGGCCACGCCTCCTCGTTAACACGGGAATACGTCTTTTCTTGGATTCTCAATTTCGCGCGCTATACCCTAGACCCTTAAGGGACCCTCAGATTCTAAGTATTGACTATGAAGACGACCCTTAACTAGTTAACTCAGAATTTGCTTCATAATTGTGTCAAAGTCAGTTAAGATACGCTGTATAATGGTTACGGGTCCAGACTACCCTGATAAAGAGACATACGTCTGTGACCCCCTTAAGGTCACTTGCGCCTCGCAAAACCGTTTCTATCTCTCTCTCTCTCTCAGAGCGATTAATTAGTATGTCTAACGGACAGGGAAATGCTTTTTCAGTAATGAAAATAACGCTTATTTTTCACAGGCAGTTCAACAGCTTTTTCGGGGTAGGCGCCGTTCCACTGGAAAATTCATTAACGTAATTTTTTCCGAGGTATTACGAACAGGTGTGGAGCCAACAGAGCAGGATCGTGCCCTTCTGAATTATAAACTAGATATCGATTTCCGGTTCCAGGTATCCCTACGGACTTCCTTTATATTGCGGAAGTTTTGCTGGTCTTTCCCTTGTCATGTCACATACGATATTACAATATAGTGATATCATATGTAATCTAATAAGAACATTTGTATTTTGTGATTCTTAATAAATTGGAGGAGTTTACAGGTCTAAGTGATACATCATAGTCACAATGTTTTAAAAGACATGTTGTGAACTCGTAAAATGCATTAAGTCGGAGCTAGGGTATTGCCGACAGGAATATTATCAATAGTTTTGAGAACTGTAGCTCGCCATCGTTGGCGATTTACTGTCAGTTCAGTGACGCTCTTGATACTCATATCTAGCAACTGTTTCGTCGTATCCATCCAGCGTGTAGGGGAACGGCCACGGCGCCGCTCACTCGGGGCGTGACCCTGAACTACAGGTTTCTCCACATTATCGCTTCTGTGAATATGTCCGAAGAATGTAAGCATTCTCATCGACACAATAGAGGATAGTCTCTTTGGATTACCGAGCTTATCCAATATGGAAACATTAGTTCGATGGGCGGTATAAGGAATTATCAGCATTCTCCTCCACGTCCGCATTCCAAAAGCATATATGCGAGCTCGATCTGCCTTTTCAACAGTCCAAGTTCCCGAGGCATACAAAAATATGGAGAACACAAGAGACTGAACCAGTGACATTTTGGTAGCTTTAGTGATGTTATGGTCACGCCATATTTTAGTAAGCTTTGTTATGGCCACCCGTGCCTGTTAAATGCGCCGTCGAATCTCATTCTCACAGCTACGTGAATTGTCGAACAAAGAACCGAGGTACACAAAACTTTGAACTACCTCACAACGGCCTATTGACTTTATTTCTCGATGATTGTCATGCTCTCTATCTACGATAATAACCTTGGTCTTGTTGTAGTTAATACCAAGACCATATGCTGCACTGTGTTGTTCTAAAACGTTCAATAGAGCTACTAGTTTTTCCTGAGAAGCAGCAATAAGGGTTGTATCGTCAGCAAATCTTAAGTTAGATATTTTGTTTCCGCCAATAGTTATACCGCCATTCCAGTTGTCCAATACCTGTCTCATCACAAATTCGGAGTAAACGTTAAATAACATCGGAGATAATACGCATCCCTGACGAACTCCTTTTCTGGTTGCTGTTTGACCAGACAGGTTACCCTCAATTCTTACACGAGCTGAGCTGGACTCATAGAGTTGCTGCATGAGAAATACTAAGTGGTAAGGGACTCCCATGGAGATAAGGATTTCCCACAGTTAAGGCCACTTTACATTATTAAACGTCTTAGAATAGTCCACAAAGCAGATAAAAACGGGAAGATAATGCTCTCTGGCTTTTTCAATAATCTATCTTAAGTTTAAGATCTGTTCACGCGTACCGCGTCTTTTTACAAAACCTGCCTGCGCCTGAGAAATTTGCCAGCCAATAAAGCCCTCCAAACGAGACTGTAAAATGTATAGTAGAACCTTGCTTGCATGAGAGATTAACGAAAGTAGACGATACTTGCCTGGATTTGTTGGAGATCCTTTTTTATGAAGTGGAACAAAAATGGATGTGCACCATTCAACTGGCCAAACACCAGAGGACCAGACCAGACCCCTTTTACAAATATTATATAATAGAGAGATGCCGTCTTTACCTAAGCGAAATCACGAAAGTGATTAAGTTACATCAAATACTGGACTGCACTAGCTTTGTTTGCATTTATCTATCTTAGAGAATTACTAGTAATTTGCAATGATTTGCCGTAGATCGAAACGAGATACAAATATGATAACTATTAAAATATATTAGCAAATTGTTCACGCCACATATTTATTTATTCCAGTCCTTAAAATATTAAGGAAGAAGCATTTCCAAAACGGCTCGTCCGCCCACGATCGTTTGCTTTGGAACACTGTGGTCATCAGTGCTCCATAGCTCGATTAACGGAAATAGAGAGCATCAGATTTTTCATGTTTACTAAACATGTGAAACATGTGAGGGCAGACGACAGAAAGGTTCTGCCGGTGAGCCATCTGGTACCCGAAGGGAACGGCAACCAAAGAAAATCGGTGCTAAACAGCAGCAGACTTCTTGGTGGAACGTCACGGCGCGTCCGCTTTAGCCACCAGAGAGTGCGGTTCTATATGCTGCTGCATACGAAAGTCGATATACGGCAAAACCTTTTTGTCGTCTGCTCTCACAGTTGATTATGTTGTTCAGTTGGAGATAAGGGATGCAACTTTGAGGCATTGGTTATCAACAAAGTTATATCATGCATGCATATTTTCACACCTGTGTAAGAATCAACGAATATGAGATCCAGAGAAGTAATGAATGCGCATTTTTTTACATAGGGCTCCTAAAGTCTAAATCTGAAGTTATGATGGCTTTTTAAATGTTTGTTACACAAATTTATTTTCATATTATCTCCTAGAATGCACGCTTTTAGGACTTAAAACTACCTACTATTTATGAAGGCTGTATGAAAAGGGCAGTTTTGAGAATTTCGAGAATCAAGTGTTCACAGTTATAGATTTTATACAGATTTTATACTTACGAAATTAGGTACGATGGGTAAACTTTTGACGCTAAATCTAATTCTTGATTCAGAATTTCATAATTTTAGCGTATCATACGGGAGGTGTTAAGGGTAAAAAAAAACCTTATTTTCTAAATGGTAATTTTTTTGACATTTTGATTTTAGAATATGGTATTTCTTGGTGCATCTCGATAGGGCTAACGGTTTTCGAGAAAAATGCAATTATTGAATACAATAGCCTGCAGAGAAAACGTAAGTAAAACAATAACCTTAAATGAGGCGTTGATTGCTAGAGGGACCTATCCCACAAAAGCGCTCATGTATTTTCAAACTATAACGGCCTATGACTGATTTTGTTATTTCTACAGAGGTACCGCTACATAAATTATTATAGCATTGACATAGCTACTGTTATTCACAAATCTTCACCATCACTTTACTCAGCTTCAGAGTTTTGGAAATAGCCCACTATACTCACACTCAGATAACACTAGGATGATCCTCCTCTTATTTCTTTTTGCGTTCATTGAAACGGGACATTAGTCCCGCCGAATACTGATTATAGTTCAGCGAACAACAAGGGCCATTGAATTCGATATATGAAGTTGGTGGTACGAATACTACTTACCAATTTCTCTAACAGCACATAGACAGTGTTTCGGAAGCATGGGTTATTGTTCGTGTAATAGTTACCTTTAGACACAAAATTAATTTTTATCAGACGAATTATCATGGACTGCTATTTCAGGAATAATTTTGGCACATCGAATAGATTGTATGCTTTACTTGAATGAAACATAGGATAAATTTCGAAAACAAAGAGGATGCTTTGTTTGCATCATATATCAGTACTAGTACTAGAAGGATTTACTAATATTAGAAGCGTTATACATATCATTAGAACGAATATAAAACTATTTAGATTTTTAATTTATTGGCGTACCTGTGATAGTTCGAATAAGAGGCTTAAATTCTTTCAGTGACATGGAATTGAAACGACTGTAAATATTTTTAAATGCAGAAAAGAGTACTAAGGAATATGATGTCTCTTAATTTTAATGAATCCTGCAGAAGTAAATTTAGACAGCTGCAGATTCTACCTCTTCCTTGCATTTATCTGCATGAGATATTTCTCTATGTAATATCTAACATGATCAAATTTTTCCCTACTAATTTTTACCATAACTACTCAACCAGGCATGGCAATAATTTAATGATGCCTTTCCATTCGTCTGCTGCATTTGAAAAGAGTCCTAAATTCAAAGTGGCAGCTCGAAACTTTCTTTTAGAAAACTGTTTTTACTCTATTAGTGAGTATTTAGAATTTATGTCATAGTTATAATCTTGGTTTTATTTATAATCCCTTTTTTTAAGTGTTTGTTTACCACTTAGTGTGTCTCAATTGTGTTTACTTGTTTTATATTTTTATCCTTTTTACTTCTCTTCAACCAATTTGACTAGTCCCATATCATTGTAATGATCAAATGGACAATAAGCGTTATTATTATTATTATCAATCAACTGTGAATAATTTAAAACGATCGAAAAACATCCAAATACTAACAGCTAATTGAAAACGCAACAGCATTTTTTTTTCTGTGATAGCACATTATATCGGAAAGAGTGAAACTGCAGCAAGAAGCCTGCATGATTCTAAAGTTTCAGGTCGTATCGCTCCTGATGGTGAACCCAGTACATGGAGGGGAGTTCTCGCTACAAGCGAACCGTGGGAGCTGCTATCTAGATTGCCAGTGTCTCGGGCGGCCACTTCCCAATATCCCGGGAAAACTGCCGCTTTCCCGTCTGCGGTGGCGTTGCCTGTATCGAGCAACACTCACAAAAGGGCGTACGGGCGGCGGCCCTCAGACCGCATTTTTGTGCAAGAGGTGGCAGTAAGAGCTTTACGAGGAGAGGTGCGGTTAGTCATAAAACGACAGATGTTTACATTGTTTGAATTCACCTGAAGAATCTACAATGATAAAGGTGTAACTTCAGGGAGAATGGATACAATAAGTGAAGTCGTTTATTACCCTAGAAAAAGAACGCCAAACCGAAGACACAGTATATAATAATATAATAATAATAAAGCTCTATTACCCAACAGTCATAGACCCTTTGAGCAGAGCAAATATCTAATATACAGGGTGAGTTTTTAGTACCGGCTCGGTCGATAACTCCACTACTATAGAAGATAGCGAAAAAAGTTGTATATAAAAGTTGTAGCCACGGATATGCTCCTTGCTCAGAAAATATTTAGATTTATACAGGGTGATCCATAACTACGTGGTGATGCAAACATGCATTTTTTTAAATGAGACACCCTATATATTATTCCACATTCAGATTCTACTAATGATTTCCGTTCTTCCAATATAGGGCACTGTTACATTATACAGGGTGTTTCAAAAGTTATGACCATTTTTATATCCAAATCGCGGACAAATGAACGTACTGTATATCAAAAAGTAATGAATCAAAAATTATTTTTTTACATGGGACGATTACAAATATCCTCTAGTTTTAAAATCGGCTTTAAAAGAAGTCCGAGACGCATATTCGTATACAGGGTGATGTAGAATGCAAAATCCAAATTTTCTCTTTTTTTTCAAATGTAACCCCCAATATTTTATTATCCCAAAGAATTGCTTTTAATATGCTCTTTCATCTTTGTATAGCACTTGTTGTACCTACGTCCATCAGTTTCCGAGATATTTCGATTTTTCGGTAAATTTAAAATATAGCCTCTATTTGTGTACTGAAATTTATTTGTTTTGAGAAAGTACTATCTAATTTGTTTTTTTATTTAACGAACAATTAAATTATAACGTCTTGATAGTATTTGATGAAGTCAAAACCCTAAATCATCGAGATCATAAAGTCAAGTATGCTGAGGAAACAATTTTGTAGGCGTCATGCATAATTATCAAGTAGTTTTATCAGGTAGGCTTTGAAAAATTGAGCGTTTTCATAACCTGTTCAATAATTCCGTACTGTGTTAAAAACTAGCTTTGAAAATTAATTTTTCCATTGAGGGTATTTAGGAGAATCTTTGAGAAATTGTCTACTTGCCTCTAGAATATATCAACTATGAATAGCAATATCCAGAACGGAGGCACTCTAAAACTAATGCGTTTGAAAGATTGAAGAATCGTTTTGTTTGGACTGTGTCGTTTCATATTTCATAGCCTACCTGATACATCTGCTTGATAATTATGCATGACTTCTATAATATTGTTTCCTCAGCACACTTGACCTATATTATCTCGTTAGTTCAGTGTTTTGACTTGATCAAGTATTATTATCGCCTTATATTTCAGTTGTTTGTTAAGCAAAAACAAAATTTGGTAGTATTTTCTTAAAATAAGTAAATTTTATTAAACAAATAGGAGGTATATTTAAAATTTGTAGAAAAATCGAAATATCTCAGAAACTAATGAATGCAGCCATAATAAGTGCTATACAAAGATGAAAGAGTATATTAAAAGCAATTCTCTGGTATAATAAAATATTGGGGGTTACATTTAAAAAAAGAGAGAAAATCTAGATTTTGCATTCTACATCACCCTGTATACGAATATGCATCGCGGGATTTTTTTATAACGTATTTTAAAACTAGAGGATATTTCTAATCTTCTCATGTGAAAAAACTAATTTTTTATTAATTACTTTTTTATATACAGTACGTTCATTGGACCGTGATTTGGATACAAAAATGGTCATAACTTTTGAAACACCCTGTATAATGTAACAATACCCTATATTGGAAGAACGGAAATCATTAGTAGAATTTGAATATGGAATAATATATAGCGTGTCTCATTTAAAAAAATGCATGTTTGCATCACCAAGTAGTTATGGATCACCCTGTATAAATCAAAATATTTTCTGAGCAAGGAGCATGTCCGTGGCTACAACTTTTATGTACAACTTTTTTCGCTATCTTCTACAGTAGTGGAGTTATCGACCGAGCCGGTACTAAAAACTCACCCTGTATATCCAATTATACAGTAACGCAACTCCCTAGAAATAGTGCAGACAATTTGTCTCCGAACAACTGGCCTCTCATAACCCCACTTCGGCTCCTCAGCACGAGCCGCGAGTATTGCCGTTTACGTTTGATCACAGGGTCAGCTTAGCAGTCCCAACCTAGCCTAGTCACCTAGCAAAAAGATTTGTGTTTCATTTTCTTTCCGTGCAGCACGTTTTGGCATCCTTACTAGATGAATTTTGTATCCATTCCACAAAATTTCAAGATTTATTCTCTATACAACCAAAAGTCTTACTTACTGCTTTGGACATATAGTGGATGGATTAAGAAAGTGTACCTATTTCGTCGGGTTTGCTTAACAAAAAATTGCAATGCTAAAAGCTTGCCAGAAATTTCCCTACACTAACGTCAAAGGACAGTCTCGTATATAGCGCAACATCGTTATATTTTACTTTTTCCTTTACAGAATAATGCGGTGCTGTAGGCATCATGTAAATTCAGTCTGCTGTTACACAGGTCGAACATGTCCCTGTCGGCCCATCAAACACTGTAAGCTCTCGTCATTTTACGGCTACCGTGTTCACTCCTCTTCCTCAATGGATTCCTCTCTGCTCGCCCTGATCACAAAATTTGCGTACCCGCTTTGTGTTTTCTTTATACTTGTTTTATGTATTTTTATGTAAAATAAGCACCTTTTAATAGTCAGCGCAACAGCGTGTTCTTCTTTTGAGAAGTGAAAAATGCGAAATCAGAAATCTGAGAATCGCGAATTTAAACGAGAAGCCTTCACGCAAAAGTGAACAAGTCCAACTTCATAGCAAATTGAGTTATATACGAATTTATGTAGTTTGAGATGATATCTGCCTGATTGGCTATCTATTCCGTGCAATATTACACAAATCCATCATATAACAGCATTCATGCAAAATGCAGCAAGTCCCATTACAGGAGCTTTTTTTATCGAAAATCGAACAAAACCTAACAAGTCCCTAATAGTATCATTGGGACAAATCTAGGAATTCATGCAAAACTCAACAAGTCTACCCACGCCTGTCTATGTGGAGGAATAAATTTATTCTGTAGTTGCGTGGCGACATCAGTGCAAGGAAAGTCTAAGTTCTGAACAGTCGGACATATAAGTATGATTTGCGCTAACTGAAATGGCGATGCGATTTTAGAAATCCCGGAATTTAACGCACGTTACTGGTTGTATAGTCTGTGTGGTAATCGTCAACGGCGTTAATCGGCATAACTCCAATTCCATTCAAAAACTGAAAACCGCTAGTTGTTTAGATTTGTTGGTTGCTTGTGATTATTACTGTGGAAGCTCGAGTATTTTTATTGTATCTTCCACCTAGAACAAAAATTTAAAAGCTTTCCATTCAAAACTGAACAAGTCCAAGGTCTAATCCATGCAAAACTCAACAAATACGTATCGTTATTTCAAAAGTGCACAAGTCCAAAACAAAATGTGTTTTAAAATGAAACCTCCGTTCTTGAAAAATATGGATTCATACTCAAAATATAAACAAATTGAGCTACTATTTATAATGCAAAATAAGATTGAAATAAATAATTATTAAAGGTGTTACTCAAAAATTGCGTTTCCTGAACAATTCTTAAAAGTGGACATGTTGACTTTTGCTTGAAAGCTCCTCAATAGAAAATTGTTTTCCTTTATATGATGGGAATGAAGGGTTTGTCTATCAACGCTAATGACTAATGATTAATTAACAAGCAGCTCAAGCTCAAAGTTGGGATATAGAAGCACCTTTCATAAAGGGAATTCAGTTTGCCCATTCCATAAATACAGTCTTTAGATGCAACTTCTAAACATTATTTTACTTCATACCTCATACACCATAGTGGTCGGTGGCCTAAACTGTGGTAAATCCTTATCTCCATGGGAGTCCCTTACCACTTAGTATTTCTCATACAGCAACTCTATGAGTCTAGCTCAGCTCGTGTAAGAATTGACGGTAACCTGATCAGACAGCAACCAGAAAAGGAGTTGGTCAAGGATGCGTAATATCTCTGATGTTATTTAACATTTACTCTAAATTTGTGATGAGACAGGTATTGGACAACTGGAATGGCGGTATAACTATTGGCGGAAGCAAAATATCTAACTTAAGATTTGCTGACGATGCAACCCTTATTGCTGCTTCTCAGGAAGGACTAGTAGCTCTATTGAACGTTTTAGAACAACACAGTGCAGCATATGGTCTTGTTATTAACTACAATAAGACCAAGGTTATCATCGTAGATAGAGAGCATGACAATCATGGAGACATTAAGTCAATAGGCCGTTATGAGGCAGTTCAAAGTTTTGTGTACCTCGGTTCTTTGATCGACAATTAAGGTAGCTGTGAGAATGAGATTCGACGGCGCATTCAACAGGCACGGGTGGTCATGACAAAGCTTACTAAAATATGGCGTGACCATAACATCACTAAAACTACCAAAATGTCACTGGTTTGGTCTCTTGTGTTCTCCATATTTTTGTATGCCTCGGAAACTTGGACTGTTAAAAAGGCAGATCGAGCTCGCATGGATGCTTTTGAGATGTGGACGTGAAGGAGAATGCTGAGAATGCCTTATACCACCCATCGAACTAATGTTTCCATACTGGATGAGCTCGGTAATCCAAAGAGACTATCCTCCATTGTGTCGATGAGAATACTTACATTCTTCGGACATATTCACAGAAGCGATAATATGGAGAAACTTGTAGTTCAGGGTCACACCCTGAGCGGGCGGCGCCGTGGCCGTTCCCCTACACGCTGGGTGGATACGACGAAACAGTTGCTAGATATGAGTATCAAGAGCGCCACTGAACTGATAGTAAATCGCGAACGATGATGAGCTACAGTTCTCAAAAGTATTGATAATATTCGTGTCGGCAATACTCTCGCTCCGACTTAATGCATTTTACGAGTTCACAGCATGTCTGCAGACATGTTGTGAACTTAAATTCTTTTTGTGTTCCTAAGAAACGTTGCACCTTGTTCCCTAATGCCGGCACTGTACTAGGCGTAGCTTATTGATGCAGAAGCACTACTTTATTTGCCCAAATGTTTGATATGTTCGCGCAAATATCACAAACATGCCTTCCCTTATTGTCGGATGATATCATCGGCGTAAATATCCATCTTATTTGAGTCCTCTATTGTGTGATTAAACCGACAAGTAGACGGAAACGCGTATTTGCCTATTTGTCTTGTTTGACATAATTACGCCAATAACCCAAATAGATTCTCTAAGCACTGTCACTTTTGACAAATCAAACAAATACACGAATATCAATGATCTACTCTCTAGCACTACACACCCAATCCACACTTTTGCGGATGACAGTACGCTGCATGCAGGCATCATGAGCAATAGACCGATCCCTGTGTTCGAGCTGGAACGCAGAAGACTGGCAGTGGCAGCTTCACTTTCAAAGGATCTCGATACCATTGCCGCTTGGGGGCTTAAGAATATGGTTAAATTTAATACCTCCAAGACCCAGTATTGTATGCTATCAAACAAGAAGTGCCCAAGTCAACACCAGGTTCTAATGAACAACCAGGCTCTGCCAAGGAGTCACGCATTCAAGCTGTTAGAAGTCAACACTACAGAAAATCTGATCTGGCACGAACACGTCGCGTCAATTGCAACACCTGCTGGTAAAAAGCTTGGGTACCTATTTAAAGCCAGAAAGTATTTCTCACCATGAAACATCCTTACGCTATATAAAGCCCAGATAGGACCTTGCCTGGAGTATTGCTCTCATGTCTGGGGAGCTGCTGGCCCCACTACCCTGTCTATACTAGATGCCGTCCAGAAAAGGGCAATTCGATTAATTGGCGATCCGGCCTTAACGCGCCACCTTCAGTCACTATCTCACCGGCGTGTTGTTGGTGACCTCTCACTCTTATACCGATATTCCAACGGAATCTGCTCCTCTGAGCTATCCTCTATCGTTCCGCCGCTCCCTGCTCCTATCAGATGTGCCCGTGCGACCGCTGCATCTCATCCTAAGACGGTTGTTCTTCATACATCAAGAACTGAGCGGTACAACCGCACATTTATTCTCAGGGTGTCCAAGGCTTGGAATGGACTGCCAGAAGATGTATTTATTGGGCCTGCGGGTATTGGCCCATTCAAATCTCGCGTTAGCAAACTTCCCCTAACATAACCCTTTCACAGCAGCCGCGGTACTTTGGTATTTAGGCCCTGCCTGCGCGGTCTGCTCAATTATAAAAAAAAAGAATGCGCTACGACAAGTCAAGCGCCAACATTATAAACTTACTAACCGTAGCTACAAGCCAAATATACTTGCGTTGAAAAGGCGACTTCTAATTTTTCTCCTTAGTTATCACTCTAAAATTTTTAGATGACACCATAGTCGTACAAAACCGTGCTGCCACCTAGTCAACTAAGGACCGGTTTCTCAATGTCCAGTTAAATATTTATCTGCACGGTAACAGCAACTGTTTGATAAATTGTTTAAACAATTGAAGGCTAAACTTACGAAGTCACGTAAATCTTATCTGACAGTTGTGTCCATAGCAACGCTATCTGGCAGATACCTATCTGACACTTTAACTGGACATTGAGAAACCGGCTCTAAGACATATAGCTGAAGATACGAGAGGAATTCTATGTCGTTGGCAAAAATCCGAATCCTTGGTCACCTGCGTAATTTTTCTTCCGTTTAGGTCCATGAATATAGACGCACTCGCACGTATAAGTGAGGAGAAAATATATGACGATCATCGACATCCTGATGTCACACATTTTTCTTTGTCTAGATCTCAGATCGAGGTGAGTGCAGGGGCAGTGATATATTTTTCAGGTTAAGGAAAAAATGTGTTCCAATTTTTTGCTGCTTACTTCCTACACCAATAGGCATCACAATCTAAATTTGGAGTATTAAACTGGGTATGGGCAAAATTTACGGAATACATATAAGTTGGATCACTCCGCAAAAATATCAAAACGGCCTGCCCCTTGCTCCGTCTCCCCGGTACACCGGTAGCAGTGTACCGGCGTCAGCCGGGAGATACGGGGCGGCGCAAAGTAGAGGTTGAATGTGTTTAACGCGAAGTGTATACAGTGTCTCAAAAATATCGGACTTTGTTACCTCGGATTTGTTTGCAGGAGATGTATAGTCTTTTTAGAAGTTTGAGAGTAATCAATTTCGCGAGAAAATATATTACCAATCAATTTAAATTTATTAACGGATGGAGATTGACAATCCGATCCATCCTTATTTTGTGGTAAACCTTGAAATGTAAGGGATATAAATACAGGGTATCCCACGACAATTCAGACAAGAAATATGTCGGAACTGGGCAGTAGTAGAGAACTATAATTTTGGACATGTAAATTAGAGCAGATGTTGTGTCTCTCTTTGTCATTGTACTACCCAATGAGGTATTTGTTTTTGGTCCCGTGCCATTAGATTCAAAATTATTAATGGGACACCCTGTATATATGTGCCTGTGTTCCTCCCGATAAAACAATTCCAACAAACTAGCACACTTGGGGTCTAAAGTGATTAGTTCAAGAGCTACAGGTACTAAATGAATTCTATCACGCTAAAAGTGTATAGTGAGACATAATATTCATTCGGTGATCTTACCATACCACCCAAGGACATTGTAACTTGTATTTTAGAGCTCGAAAATATTTTTATTGATAACTTTAACAATTTAGTTTCTACAGTAGCATTTGGAATGACAGTGAAAAGCAAAATGTCAAAAATAATTTATTCACATCTATGTAAAGCACTTCCACATGATTATCTTTTAAAATTGTAGATACAAGTTCGTATATACTATACCATAAAATTTATAAACTGTGATCTCAAAAATAAGCCAAATAAATAAAACATTAAGGTGAAAATACTACAGCACCTTTGAACCATCAGTTTTTACTTATCTACGGAATAGCTACAATATGTGTAATCATTTGAGATTCATTAGTAATAGTTTTACTAGGCTTTATTTTTCATATCCATTTATGTAACTTAATGAATTCGCAAAATAAACGTTATATTTGTATTTGTATGTCTAAATCGGCCGTCAATACATAGTTTTTCAATGACCCTCGTATGTACGTACAACCCAGACGTTAGCAAGTCCCCGCTAAAAGACCCTCGTACTTGAGCAAAAACCAACGCAAAAACTAACTGGCGCGTGCGGCCGCGGCATTGCTTCCATGTGATTTCCTCAAAGTGCCGACGGAGAGTGATCCAACTTATATGTATTCCGTAAACTTTGGTATGGCTCACCATTGTGCATACCCGTAAAGAATATTGATGATACAGTAGAAATATGAATGCAGATACAAAGTTGAAGACTTCACACATTGACGCTGTTTTCTGGATATAAATCCCGTACAATTCTATTTTTTAATAAGTGTTGGATGCAGAGGCCTTCCTATTATAAGAATTGTAATCCACGTACTTGGTACATGAGATACGTTTGGCCATGTACTTTCTGTAGAATGGGCCTATACCGTGATCTCAGATTGATCAATTTATCTACTGCGGTATTATTTTTGATGATACATAGGACCGTTTACTGTAAAAAGTCAGCAGAAAACTTGATCCAAATGAGAATAACACTAAAAAGAAAATTGTACTGTAATTTGAAATAGCCGATGATGACGTCACCTGTAGGGAACTAATGAGAAGCGTCCTTTCTGTAGGGAACCAATAAGAAGCGTCCTTTCGTGGTCCGATGACTACGAGCGGATGCTATTGTTTTATACCAGTGAGCTCTTATTGGTTCCCTACACGTGACGTCACGACCTGGGCGGGAAGTGTATGGATTATAAAATTCAACATTTAGAGCATTTTTTTTCAGTTATAGATACGGTAGAAAAATTTTGTAAAATTATTTATGGCATCTACGTGGTATCAGGGTTCGTTTAAGCCAATAAACCAAAAATGTGGTATAGGCCCATTATATTGTGGCGGTAAGATGTAGTAGTGTAGTTGTATGATAGACCGTAGTTGATGATACCTATCTTTTCGTATTTGATTAGCTTCGAACGTACCATTAAGCGAAAAAGAATAAATATTTACCCACAAGGGAAGTTCATCAAAATGCAGGCACCAGTCATGGGATACTCACAATGATGCCCTGGTCGGATCAAATGCTAACAGCATTCGAACTGTTTGCTCTATATTTCTTTTTTCAATCTTCTGTCACCCCCTTCCTCTAATGTCTTTATTGTGTTACTGTTAATAAACTCTAGCCTCTCTTTCACCCTGACACAAAGAACAGTCGACGACAAGACTCATGAATCTGTGAAAGGTTATTAGAACTTTGGTTGTTTTACTTAGTTAATTAGTTTCTTGTTAGCGGAAACTAGGTAGACGTTTATTTGTTCTATTGTTTCCACAATCTAGCAGTTTAAATAGGGAAGCATAATGCAATCCATTCTGTTACAACATGGAAGTAGGGTTTGCATAATTTGTTGTATTTCATATCACAGCAGTATACTAACGTGATTTATAATTAGAAAAGCAAGTCATGCATGCTACTTTACTCTTTTATCTACAAATAAATTAGGGAGTGATTGGTATAAAAGCTGCTGATGTACATAATATAAGAAAAATAACATTTTGTGATTTCAAGTATCAGACGATGAATGTTTTTGGTAAATTCTTACGATTATTTTCTTACCAACGATGAAAACTTCGATTTTCTGGTAAGCCAACTTATTGGGAGAAATATATACTTTTTTTCGTTTACGAGGTATTTGTGTATGTTTTATACTATTTTAACACAAATGAAATCGCTCGTCCGTTTTAGCAAGTGGCATCCTTCCTTTTTCAATAAAAAAAATGAGAAGTCATTGTTAAGTTTTTTTGTATATAACTGTAGTTTAAATTAATCTGTTGCCTACATCATCAATTGTTCAAGTTGCCTGAGGATGACTTGATATAGATCGAAACCTCGCAAATAGAAAAATTAGGAGTTTTTGTTTAAATGACCTTATCCTACAAAGAGTAACTGAAGTTCATCACAGCAGGTCAAAATCCTTTACTAACAGTTTTTTTTCTCTGTAGAATGACATGCACATATTTCGTTAAGATGAAAAGGTCCAAAATACTAAAAAGCTAAGTGTGAACGTTGGTTTATAAGTATTAAAAGTCAATTTAGCTTCTAAGGCCTATTAATCGCGATTCACCGAAAAGCAGCTCTTTGTGGTTATTTTTTATTCGAATTCCAAATTTCAGTACAACTTATAGCGCGATTTTTTAAAGACAAAAAAAATTAAACGAACAATAAATTATTAATATACGAGTAGTTTATCATTTAGAAATATTCAAATAATTGTTTTTCCTTAAGAAACTAGATATATCCAAAAATGAATGAGCATTTTATCATTAAAATCTGTTATAAATATTCGTGAAATTAAAGATTTTGTAACGTTTTTAAATTTCTTAAATTAAGTTATAAAAATCATTTTCAATAAGTCCTGATACCAAAGGTACAACAGTTCATTTTTCTTTAAAATAAAAGATAATGATCTTTTAGCATACAAATTTTAGTATAATTGAAAGACGTTTCAATTTCAATAATAAAACTTTTTAATATACTTATTTTAAAATTAATTTTAATAGAAATAAATAATAAAATGATAATTTCAAGTCAAATTCAATTTCACAATTAACTTTTTAATATAAATAAGTTTTAACAAGCGCTAACCTGTATTTCTAGGGTATTAAAGTATGAGGATGAATAAGTAACCTCTACATACATCATACACTTGATTTATCAATCTAAATTGAAGTAGTGGGCCGATAGCAACATCTAACAATTCATTGTAATGACTTTCTAAATTCTAAAAAACCTTTAATACTCCGATATGCCTTGTTTTTGATATGACATCATTGGGACACACATTTTATTTATTACTAATATATTTTCGGCAATGTTTACTTTCATCGCAAAACACGTACTAAGGTTGTCGCAATCTTCATAGTGTGTTCAAGAGACGAAATTTCTTTATCCCATCTAGAAGGTACACAGCGAGAGCAAATAATATTTACCGGTTCATTGGTAATTCGGTTAGCCTTCATCAACTAAATTTAAAATATCTGTTGCTCTTCTGCTATAATAACTCTATTAACAGTAAGAAACCAATCCACTGATGTGGTGATGATAGCTACTAAGTAAAGAAATGATTGTATCAAGTCGCATGGCTCCTCTTCATCATACTATAATATGCTGCAGTCACTTGACATTAATAAGGCGAATGGGCCCGACATGATCCCCCATTGTTGTCAAGAAGTGCGCACCGGAGCTCGCTCCCATATTTACCCGCCTCTTTCGGATGTCTTACGATTCCGGCATATTCCTAAAAGACTGGAAAACAGCTTGCATCCAGCCGGTGCCAAAAAAGGGACACCAAAGATCAACCGGAGATCTCCTGGCTTACATCACACATGTGTGGAGCAAACTCATCCAGTCATTTGGCGAGGCTCACGGCGTTGCTCTCGATATTTCAAAGGAATTCGATCAACTGTGGCATGCAACTCTCCTAAACAAGCTACCGTCTTACGGGTTCCCTGTTAAGCTCTGCGGTTGGCTCGCAGACTTCCTCTCAGGTGGGAAAATCTCTGTCGTGGCAGATGGCTTTTCCTCTTCTCTCCATAGCAGCAATGCCGGGGTTCCGCAGGGATCGGTATTGGCTCCGACATTGTTTCTGCTTCATATTAATGATCTACTCTCTAGCACTAGAAACCCAATCCACAGTTTTGCGGATGACAGTACGCTGCATGCAAGCATCATGAGCAATAGACCGATCTCTGTGGTCGAGCTGGAACGCAGAAGAGTGGCAGTGGCTGCTTCACTTTCAAAGGATCTCGATACCACTACCGCTTGGGGGCTTAAGAATATGGTTAAATTTAATGCCTCCAAGACCCCGTATTGTACGCTATCAAACAAGAAGTGCCCAAGCCAACATCAGGTTCTAATGAACAACCAGGCTCTGCCAAGGAGTCACTCATTCAAGCTGTTAGGAGCCAACATTATAGAAAATCTGATCTGGCACGAACACGTCGCGTCAATTGCAACAGCTGCTGGTAAAAAACCTATTTAGAGCCAGACAGTATTTCTCACCATGTAACCTCCTCACGCTATATAAAGCACAGATAAGACCTTGCCTGGAGTATTGCTCTCATGTCTGGGGATCTGCTGCCCCTACTATTCTGTCTATACTAGATGCCGTCCAGAGAAGGGCAATTCGACTAATTGGCGATCCGCCCTTAACGCGCCACCTTCAGTCACTTTCTCACCGGTGTATTGTTGGTGACCTCTCACTCTTCTACCGATATTCCAACGGAATCTGCTCCTCTGAGCTATCCGCTGCTCACTGCTCCTATCAGATGTACCCGTGCGACCGCTGCCTCTCATCCGAAGACGGTCATTCTTCATACATCAAGGACTGAGCGGTACAACCGCACATTTATTCCCAGGGTGTCCAAAGCTTGGAATGAACTGCCAGAAGATGTATTTATTGGGCCTGCGGGTATTGGCCCATTCAAATCTCGCATTAACAAACTTCCCCTAACATAACCCTTTCACAACAGCCGCGGTACTCTGGTATTTAGGCTCTGCCTGCGCGGTCTGCCCAGTTATAAAAAAATGCATCTAAAGCTACAGCTGGATACTACGTATTGAGTACTTCAAATTTCGCATGAATTTTGTATATCTTATAAATAAAACACACTCAATGGAACACCAAATCCACCAAACGCCAATCCGACCCACCTATTCTACCTTCGTCGTTGGTTAATGATAAATGAATCTCCCCGTCAAAGTACAACTGTCGCTGAAACAGCTGGATCAAGGGCCATTTCGAATTCTCAGCAAATCCTCATAAGCTAATTGATAAGGAAGGGTGAATAGAAAGGGACGTAATGTTTCAGACGGAAAATTTTCGAGACTGCGAAGGTAAAGTCGTGAATACGAAAGCGAAATTTGTTTCCGTTTTATCAGCGGTACCGAAGGACTCTCCAAAGTACACTCTGCTTAATAACATTACGCGCTATGGAAACAAGGGGAAAATTGAGTGTTCCCATGTTCCTGAATGTTGTGAAATAATTTTAGTGTTTCACTAGATCCTCAGAAATTACGTCCTGGTTTTGTAAGATATTCCATAAATAATGAATAGATAGCCTCTTAGGTACGTTGAGGTAATTAAGATAAGATGAAACAAAAATATGGCGCAGAAGCTTTGGAGTCAAGGAAGGTTATGGAGTATTTTAGTCTGTATCTACCAGTCAGTGTTCGCGCACAAGACCTAACTTTTTGCTACTGACTGATATTTACTTATACAGGGTATCCTGTTAGTGCGTAACTCTTCGATATCTCGCAAGGTATACCTGATAGAAGAAAATGTCGAACACAAAAGTTATTTGGTTACTTAAGGCGCATATTCCAAAAATATTTTGAAATATACAGGGTGTTACGGGAAAGTAGGATAGTGCTCAACTTAATTTTTTTATAAGGAACTATAACTTTTTATTAAATTCTTCTAGTTTCCATCATTGATCCCTATTCCATCCTAAAATATTTTTGGGATTGATTGCGACGTTGCCAAGTTGTAATTAATTTTCTATTAATTTCCGGATTTGCAAGGTCGCAAGTATACTCCTTAAACTTTTCTCAATAATATTATACAAGCAGATCAAGTGGATATTATTTTGGATGTTACCAGCAATTTGTATTTACAGGGTGTTTTTGGCAGAATTTTAAATTACGGCAACCTGAAGGTCAGTTTACTTTGTTTTTTTAAATGTAACACCCTATATTTTTTATTTGAAATCGAAATTCCTACTGATACCCTATCTTGCCTTGTAATATTTTTTTCGCTTTTGCGATGTTGCCTAATTATAAATTATTTTCCAAATTTTTAAACAAATATCCCCGATTTTAATTTTTAATTTATTTTAAACAGAATCCTCTGCTTATTTTTATTGCAATGAATTGCGCATGTCAAATTTAGTAAGATGTCTTAATTTCAAAATTTTGTTTCTATTAATTACTGATCTACGGCAACACCGCTGTTTCAATAAACAGTACCGGAACGATTAAATATCTCCAAAACTGCCGCAGCTGGATGGTGAAATTCAATACTTGGGGGTTTTGAGCATACAGAATTCAAAAACGTTGTTAGGTCAGTGTTGTCAGATTGACCACTTTTACGTTAGACTTCATAAATAGGGCATTCCATTCAAAATTATGACGTAAAATTGATAATTCTGACAACATTGGTGTTAGCGTTTTTGAATGGGCCTATACCGTGATCTCAAATTGATCAGTTTATTTACTGCGGTATTATTTTTGATGATACATAGGACCGTTTACTGTAAAAAGTCAGCAGAAGACTTATACAAAATGAGAATAACACTAAAAAGAAAATTGTACTGTAATTTGAAATAAATAGATTATAAATTAGTATGTGGATGTCCTTTTGGAGATTTTCTCTGTTGATGTCCCTAATTGTGATAAATAAATAAATAAATAAATTACAGTTGTTGGCGCCCTAGAAAAAATAGTTTTCCACATGTATTGGTGAATTGCTTTAATATTTTCTGCTTTACTGACAGTTTCTCTGAGTAATAAATATTTGTATAGACACTTCACAACTGGAATTTAATCAGAAGTTATAGAATGTTTTGTGATGTCATAACCTTAACAAATTCTTTGTTCTTAACGTGATATTTCAGGACGCAGTAACACGGCGTGCTTTACTGTTTCGCTTGTAACTGGCAAGGTGACTAGAGCCCACTGCAGGCTAGTTGGGATAATTTTGTCAGATTCTAGGAAATTGTTCATATTGCACGATAGCGTCTTAGAGGGGTGATACACGTACGAGCAAGTACGCGTACTTATGGCTCGATGACCTCTTTCGTCTGTGTGTCATCATAAAACCGTCGCGCAAACCGCCGGCGATCCAACTGGTTTGAAATCTTGCTCGTAGTTTGTCTCGGCTCGTACTGCGAGCCGCGAGCCACCACTTTGTTTTAGCAGGCCATCGATGCGCAATGCTTGTTGTGTTTGGAGTTTGTTAAGTTTTGTTTATTTAGGAAAATTATTAAAATGAGTGATTTCAGCTTTACGTATGTCACCGACGTCGAGCCGAGTAAGTTCGCGAACCTAAAAACCGCGTACTTAAAGTTCGTACGTGTATCACCCCTTTTAGTTTGCATAACGTTATTATATTTATGATAAATGTGTCAACTACTATCAGTGTACCAACAGCTGTACTTCTTACCCTTCGCGCTAAATATTCAGACGTAAAAACAGTTTTGTATTTTTCCTTGACTAATCGTTCGCTTTTTCTCTGAAAAGACAAAAAAAATCTGGTGATAAACCGTGAAATTAATCTCGTTCTTCTTTCGGAAGCATTCGATAGCGGCATCGGCAGCTGAATTTCAACAGGATTTCAATATACGGCAAATTGGAATTCCGGGAGATATTCATTTACCTCCAATAAAGTTGGCCGTACTAGAAATTATTTTAAAGTCCCATTGGGGTACTTCATCGAGTATGGTGATACGTGCTCCATTAAATGCTTATATGTATTGTTGTACATTTGTGTTGTTTCTGCAGCATTTAACCACTGACACTGCAGCAAGAGATTTTATTGTCGATAGCACACACAGAAAAATCTGTCGTTCTGTCAAAGACTTACGCTTGGATTCAATAGAACGTTACACTCAGCATTTCTCAAATACAGCGATGTTTTATCCAATGGGAAGTGTATAGTTGGTAACTAATTATATCGTATTGTCGATTCAACTACAAGATGGCATTGGATTCCAATGAATAATTCAATCGCAGCCTGTTGTTAAATCGAATATGTGTTTGGTAGTTGACTCTAAACTACCTTCTTTTCCTTGGACCAACAGATTTTATTGCGAGGACAGCTGATTGATTCGTCTGGATGTTTAATTGTGTGATTTTGTATGAAGTTATAAGAAGCATGATATAAGAATTAGTCATAAGCCTGCACCAGTTGTTGCATTATTACCTGAAATATAACTGTGAGACTAATCTAAATACCTACATTCAAATGTGCTCTTCTAAGTCCCAATTTCTCAGTAGGTCCTCCATTTAATATATAACTGGACATATTTAAATCACACAATTGCTGATGCAATACGCAAAACCACGAGATTACACAACACGGCTAACACCGAAACAACAAAACGGAACAACCTCGTCCATGTTAACGGGTTCGCGGCGATAGTAACACTGAGATTATCCCCTGTTCTTTATACTTACCTTCATTGAATCGGGACATCAGTCCCGCCGAATACGATTATAGTTCAGCGAACGGCAATGGCCATTGAAACAAAATTAATGTTTATCAGATGAATTGTCAGGAACTGCTGTTGCAGTAATAATTTTTGTACATTGTATGCTTTGCTTAAATGAAACATAGGGTAAATTTTGAAAACAAAAGGATGTTTTGATTGCATTATATGTCAATACTGGTGTTAGAAGGATTATACATATCCTTAGAACAAATATAAAATTATTTTGAATTTATTGGCGTACCTGTGATTACTTCGAGTATAAGTGATGGAAAAACATCCAAATACCAATTAATTGGAAACGCAACAGTATTTTTTTCTGTGCAGCCTTTAGTGCGATATGGGCCATAGTAGAAATAACAGAAAGGAGGGTAATTCTGTCTATCGTACAACCACTATCTCTGGTAGCATATAATGACATCAAGCCATATGATTTCTAGACCCGCAGAAGACACAGGCCTTTACGGACTATGATGGGGTTAACTAGATCACAAGGATTATTGAACTTGACGTTCAGGTAGGGATCTAGTTCACAAATGCACGGAAAGTGATCATGATCGGGTTATTTGCTGTTGCTCTTAACATCTGGCTGGTGCTATAATCCAACTTAGTTGTTCGATGTTCGTTCAATCTACGAAATCATAAATTCTCCTAATAATAATAGTAAAACATCTGTATTGAGTAAATTTGTTACCAGGCGAAGTTTACCCACACGGCTATTACTTCATTTTGACCCTGATTTGGAATATCGGTACCTCCAGAAAAAGACACTGTAAGTGATAACTGTAGTTTTTACAAGAGACTGTCTTGAATTAGGACTTAACTTTGGGATCGCGCGCTGCTCTCAATTGGAATATTATTTCTAAACTGCTAACAGTTATTTATCCTTCATATATATTTATTCCTTATCAAATGGCGGAATGACATTCAATCATTTTTTAACAGTGTCAGATGAAAATACCAGTGTCTTGTTGCATTGAGCTATGGTCTTCAAGCTACATTCACTAATACACATGAGGACATCAATAGATACCTTGGTTAAAATAAAAATTAATGTTTATGGAAAAACCGGTACTGGGTTATAACAACAATTATAATTACTCGTAGGTCTGAAACAGTGGCAAATATTGTGTTGCGAATCTGTCACTAGTATTCAATTTTCACTTTTACCTCATCACGTGGTAAAATTCGTATGCACTATACTATGCGAAAGCACTTAATCAAATTGCTCATAGAAAATAGTACTTATGTATATTTTAGTGGATAATATTACTGCACTGAACAACTGAAGGGTTATAAATAGTTTGTAAAACATCAATAAACTCTACGCAAACTCTATAAACTGACCATTCCTATTTAACGCCTGGTAAAAATACGATTTATTGACTGACGACTTCAATTCTGGTCTCTGCATACAGGAATTGAGTGAAAGTGCTTTTCCAAGCAGATTGATGATTGGGTTTATTAGAGCCGGTTCTGTAGCCAAATACCTACTACTATAACGATAATGTTGGTCTATAGCAGCCTTGATGAATCTGTCGAAGGAAAGAAGGAAGATAAAATATAACATGAAAAAACTGCGATTGTCCGAAGTGCTATATGTAACATCTTGAGAGAGAGAGAGAGAGAGAGCTATAGCTTTCTACCTTATCAATAAAGCATCTTTGAGCAAGCAATTTGGCCAAAACTTAAATATAACCATAATAAAAGTATGGTGAGGACAAGGCCAATGTACTTGCCTTAGTTCTTGCATCTCTAAATCTGGAGAAGTTAATGAATCATTGAAGCATGCCCTATACAAGAGTTTTTAGATTTTTTATGTTTGTAGGATGTAGTCAAATGATGGGAGCTAGCATTCAGTTTAATGATGGTAGCATAACTAATATTTAGAAGAATTAAAAATTGAATTATTAATTATATTGATTATACTGTGTAAGGCTTTCGCGGCCATCGTCCAATGAATTTGTGGTTCTTTGGGTTTTTAGGCCGGCGTGGTTTAGCGTTAAAGCTTGACGTTTCGCCACCACGAGTGATGGCATCTTCAGAAGCTATTTCACTTCGGCGACTTCCAAAATACTGACGGCTGGTGGATCTGCACCTGTATCTATACCTGCTAATAGTGACGTGGCCCAACCAGGTAGCGTTGGTAGCCCCGCCCCTTCGCGATATGGTAGTGTCTTCAGGTCCTTTAGGATGGGTACCCATGTCCGGTTGACTTTCTGTGTTTCTTCTTTCCTATTGAAATTATTATGATGTTTTTGTATTTCGATGGCTTCTCTGTGAAGTCTGGCATGGTATGAAGACGTTGCGGGTAGAACCTGAGTTTCTTCAAACTTGATCCTGTGACTTTCCTCCTTAATCGCATGTTCGGCTACCGCTGATTTGTCCGTATGGCCTAGTCAACAGCTAGCCTTATGTTCCGCAATTCTTGTGATTATAGATCGCTTCGTTGTTCCTATGTATACACTCACACATGTGCATGGTATGCCATAAACCTCCGGTGTTGTGAGTGGGTCTCTTTTATCCTTCACCGTTCTCAAATATTCATGTATCTTTCTTGTGGGCTTGTAGATAGTCTTGACTTTTTCCTTTCGTGACATTTTTCCTATTCTGTCTGTTATTCCAGGCACATATGGTAGAAAAGCTCTTGCTATCGGTTTAAGTTCTGGTTTTGCCTTATTTCTTCTCATTGTTCCTGTTATTTTCTTTTCTGTGTAACCATTTGCCTTAAGAGCATTCTTTAGATGTTCCAGTTCGGTGTCGAGTTCTTCTGGTTCGCACACTTTTCTAGCTCGTTCTGTCAAAGTTCTAATAATTCCGTACCTCTGAGATGGGTGGTGGTTTGACTCTTTATGTAAGTACCGTATGAGTTGGCTTTCTATATACCTTGTGTCCTAATGTAACTCCTTTTCTTGTTAGGAGAACATCAAGGAAGGCAAGCTTTTTGTTTTCTTCTACCTCTATGGTGAACTTGATGTTTCCTTGCACGCTGTTCAGGTGTTCTAGAAATTCTTCTGGCTTTTCTCTTCCATAATTCCAGATGACGAACGTATCGTCCACGTATCTGAGTCATATCTTGGGCTTATATTGAGCGCTCTTCAAGGCTGCCTGTTCGACCTTCTACATTACAAAGTTCGCTACTACCGGGCCTAGAGGGCTTCCCATGGCTACACCTTCAATTTGTTCGTACATGTTGGCGTCCCAGACGAAGTAGGTTGTCATGAACACGTGCTTGAGAAGGTTTGTAATGTCTTCTGGAGATATGTTCTTGATGTGTTCGATTGCGTCGTTTCTTACGTGCTTCCACGTACTCCAGGTGATAGTACAGAGATACGATAGAAGAAGAGCTGAATTCAACGACGAAAACATTCCATTATTACGAAGAATTCAAGAAGCATGTGGCAAGATTTCCGAGCTTCCGGGCTTCTGGTTAGACGTCGACCAAGTCTCGATGCAGTATTATCCTTGAGCTCATGTTGGCTGAGGCGGAAATCATTTTCTTCAGTATCAAAACTGTTTTAGGGCCTATGACACTTAGTGCATGAAATCACTCCATAAGATCGACAGGAGAACCAAAACAATGTTTTGTAAGCGGTATCTTAACTTTAAGGCAACTTCAGACATTCTACTGAAGAGTTAAACATGTCAACACAACTTCTATAGTATAAGTTTATCTATAATAACTAGATTTAGTTTATTAGGTTTATATATAATAAATAGGTTTCGAATAATATCTGTATAAACATCACAGAAAATAGTTCCTTATAGCCTATTTACTTTATGTCTAAGCTACATGTCTCTTAAATAAGATAGAACAGACAAACCTGCCCCAAAATTTGGGAGCTATTATAACCTGTTGCAAGTATTACGATAGTACGTCTGGTTGTGCATCAGATAAGGACAAATTCAATACCGTATTTCTTAAAGCCCTCAGGTAAGGTGAGCTAGAACGACAACATGCTAACAGCAATGTTGCCTGATTTCTGGCTTTTACGTTGCACGTTATAATTTTGCTATTTTAAAGAGAACCCCAGTATTTATGTTTGTTGTTGTGAACATTCTGGTCTTTAGCTAAGGCTGTTAGTCATAACTTTTACTATTCGTCAATACCACCCTTCACCAGAGAGGACAAGTCCATCGTTTCTGCTCCTAAAGAAAAAGCAGACACCTTGAGGAAGCTGTTCGCAGCCAATCCTACTGTAGACTTTCAAGAAAGTACTCCGACCACCCCCATAAGCGTAAACTGGAGAATGGCAGAGGTCAAATTTCAACATCGAGATGTAAAAAGCATCCTCCAAAAACTGAACACCAATAAAGCTACTGGCCCTGACCAAATTCCAGCCATTGTCCTTAGACGCTATGCCGCTGAGCTTACACCTATTCTTTGCAAGCTCTTCAAACTTTTGTACCAACGAGGCGTGTTTCCCGCTTCATGGAAGATGCATACAACGCATCCCTAAGAAAGACAAAAAAACTGATCCCACCAATTATAGACCTGTGGCTCTTCTCAGCGTCATGTCTAAGGTTATGGAGACTGTCTTTAACACGCAGCTAACACGTAGCTCCTGAAATACCTGGACAACAGTAACATCCTGTGCCGTTGCACTTGACATATCGAAAGCTTTCGACGGAGTGTGGCATGACGGACTTCTGGTCAAGCTCGCTGCTTATGGACTACCACCTAGCCTGAGCCAGTGGCCGAATAGCTTTTTGAATGACCGATCTCTGTTTGTTGTAGTCGAGGGCTGTTCATCAGACGTATTTTCAATAAACGCCGGTGTTCCTCAGGGATCTGTCTTATCCCCTACAAGGTTTCGGCGGTACATCAACGAGCTGCTGGAAATAACATCCAATCCAATCTACAACTTCGCAGATGACAGTACATTAGCGTCGTGCATGGAACCAGGCAAGCCACTATCATCCCAGGAGACGGTACGTCGGCGACAACAGCATGCCACACAGATCAACGCAGATATTAAAACAATTGACGAGTGGGGATTAGCAAATAAAGTACGGTTCAACGTTCAAAAACTCAGGCAACAACACTTACAAAGTAATCTCTCAGCTATACTGACCACGTCGTCAGTATAGCTAAAACGGCATCCCAGAAGCTTGGAGTTTTGTTTCGCTGTAGGAAGTTGTATACACCAGAGCAACTGCTGCTGCTCTACAAGACACAGATCCGACCATCGCTAGAGTATTGCTCCCATGTGTGGGAATGCGGTCCCAAACACTCTCTAAAGCTTCTGGACACTATCCAGAAGAGAGCAATCAGATTAATCGATACGCCTAACCTCGCAAAGGACCGCCACCGCCTGGAACATCGTAGCTGCCGGGGAATTTGTTTCCCGACGGCTACAACCTGCAGTGTTTCAAATCTAACGTGCACCGCCACTTATCCTCTCGCAGCGCTTCTACAGCGCCATAGGCTTTCAGCCTTTGCGGGAGGCCGACCAAAAAAAAAACTTCATACAGTCCACGTATGTGAATATTTTTCTCAGTTCAACATGGTCCCGAATGCCGTATGAGCTTCTCAAGCCGAATCACCTCAGTTACACTAGTAGTTTGTAATGAAATTCCTCCAAGCCCAGCATGCATGCAAGATTCATTCTCACGTACAAACAGCGCGAGTTTATGCAGCAGAGGTAGAGTTTCGGTAGACCGTTTAACGTGCCACTTTATATTCTAGACCCGTGTCGGCGCTTTACCTTAGATACGGGTCGTAGCGCCATCGGAGAAAAACAAAGAGCGAACGGAGAGCCACTCTCCGAAAATCCACCCCTAGAGCGCTACCAGATTGTCTCCAATATCGTTAATGACGAAACTATTCGCGACGTCTTGTTAGGGCGTAGAATGAGATCATTGCCCTTCAGGTAGTTGGACAATCTACCTAATTTATCCGGGCTGTAATAACAAGCTATCAAATTGTGAAAGTTCACTTTGAGAAAGCTCTTTTTTACTTGAGCAGTTGTGGATCGAAAGGCTACCTACTCCATGTTTTTGGGACTTGTCCATCAATATAACAGAAAATAAATTTATGATTGTAAGCAGAAAACTCGGCAGAAAACAACGTGAAAACAAACAACTTTTCATAAACACCATCTGATGTCTGATCCAACGCGTAGACACATTTAAATATTTGGGTTCAACACTAAATACAAGATGGAACTGTAGTGAAGGAATTTTATGAAGATTAACAGTTTTCTTTCTACGTCAAGAAACACCAATAAACGACAGATACTGAGTAGTGAGGTGATGTCAATAAACTCAGGGCGTAGAATATTAACAAGACAAGATCTTTTTTATTTATAGAACTATGATACAAATGAATTTCATACTTTCCAGAAAGAGGGTTTACAGAAACATCTAATCATGCCTAATATTCATTAACTTGACGAACATCTTCTCTTAGAATGAGTTATTCGTGGACATACAATGGAACTAAAGTATAGAGAATCTGATGGGTATATTTAAATCATCTCATTTTTAACAACTATATTTCCCTAAAATTTGCAGAATAGTATGAGACATGTCTTCAAATATTGAAAAAGGAAACCATTAGCGGATATGAATTCTCTAGTCCTGTAAGCCGCTACTTGATCTACACCTAGTGGCGTGCTGAAAGAGCCCGCAGGGCCCGCGGTGCGGGGGGGCCCGAGCGTTAGAGGGGCCCCTTTGACACCATTCAGTCACTTTGTTTTTTTTAGCGAAAGTCTGCATCGTTGTCAAGCCTTAAACACTGAATTAAAAAACAGTAAAACTGTGGTATCCACCTCAAAAAAACGATGTCCCACCAAATGGTCATCTAGGGTCGAATCGATAATTTCATTAAAAAGCAACTATTTGGTCGTCGTTAAATGTTTGTGGAATCTAGCTATAATAGCAAAGAAAAAATAAGAAAAAAACCAATAGCGATGAGGCACAGGTCTTACAAGATAAATTAGAAAATTTTGAATTTGTATTTTTATTAACATTTCAAGGAAAAGTATTTGAAAACTTGAAAATTTACTTTAAAAATGTATGCCAAAAAGTGATATATAGATATTGGACAAGCCACAGATTTAATTGCGTATGTTTCAGATCAATGGAAATTTAAGAAATAATTTTGAAAATATCTTTGAAACTGCAGTAATAATAGCAAAAGAATGAGGTATTGAGCCGCAATTTACAGACAAAAGAATTCGTACTACTAAAAGGTGTTTTGATGCAATGGCGGTTGATGAACCAAGTGTATTAACACGTGCCTACAACTGCTTTAGCACAACTAAAAAATACACGTGAGGCATTCGCAAATGTCTATTCAAAATCTGATATTTTAAACCCCAAAACACTTATTGAAATGCAAGAAATGGAAATTATTTATATAGTAAAATAACTAGTTGAAAAGTATCCAGATGATCTCACACAAAATCTTGCGTCGGAACTAGTTCAAATAAATCAATCTTCTATATGTAATCCTGAAAAATCTTAACAGTATTAGGAAATTTTCTGACTTTCTTTTTGATAAAAATAAATTGTTGATTAGTAGTGTACCTGAGATTTGCACTGCATTTCAGTTGTTTTTAGGACTGCCTGCTACATCGGCTCAAGCAAGCCCATTTTTAAAACTAAAGCTAATACAAAATTTTGAAAGATCGACAATGGGTGAATCGCGCCTTTTGGCATTAATTTCTATAGAAAATGAACGGGCAGAGGGCATAGACTTAGACTAAACAGTTGATACATTTGTTGCTTTCATAGTGGCCATATAATATAATAAACCGATTCGAAATATAATTTTTTTATATAGAAGGGGGGCCCCGTGAAAAGAATTGCGGGGGGGGGGGGGGCGAAGGCCTTGGCACGCTACTGCCTACACCTTTTCCAGCGTAGTTTCTGAAGCGTCAAGTGATAATTAAAAACGGTTAACGGTCAAAAACGGTCCAACTCGTCAATTGTAAATTCAAACTGACAGAGAGGGAAAGTTAACACTAAATGCCTATTAAGCAAGGTTTGTTTATACTATAAGGCCCGGTTGTACAGTCTCAGTTCAAGCCACAGTTCTATTAAACTATGCTCAATGATGAACTTGGTTCAAAAATTCATTTCCGTTGTACGGCCTATTTATAATCCCAGCTCTACAAAACCAGGTTCAAGAAAGAAGTAGTTAGGTTGGTAACATTAACGCATGCGTAGTTGGTCTGTTCTGTCAAAAATTAGTTGTTTGAATGCTGTTGTGTTGGTTATGGGTTGATGGTACTTGTAATAAACAACAGTTTTTCAGGTAAAGATAGTTATAAAACGATTCAAAGAAAGTTTTCAGTCGCATAATACCTCAATGTGACAAGAACCATTTGTTTAGCAGTTACAGCACAGCTCCTGAAAAACAATACGATTACAAAATACTTTTGATTCATTACATAAACAAAAAAGTACTCGCCATTCTGATGGAGACTTTATTTGTGCTTTAACCTGGTTTATAACAAATCGAACACCTTGTTTAGAAATTCGAAACTTTTGAATGAATTCATCGTCATTCCACACCAAAAAATGATCAACTCTATCTCTGTATTTCTTTTGACGCCTTTTTGCGTTTCTTAATATTTCTACTGCTTCATCGAAGTCTCCATCATTTGTTAGTTCCAGGAGATTTTCTGAGCTGCTGAGCCATTACGTACTTTAATTTACAACAAATGACTTTGCAAAATTTTATCTAAATCAAATTATTAAATTAGGTTACGACTAGGGTGACCATCCGTCCGGAAAATCCCGGACATGTCCGGAATTTGAGCCGTAATCGGAAATAGTTGGCACAACTTACAGCAAAATGAACAAATACAGCTAATGGGCAGGCAAAAAATTACAAAAATCGGTAAAATGTCCGAGATTTGAACCCCAATCGAGAATAGTTGACACAACATACAGCAAAATAAACAAATACAGTTAACGGACACGCTGGTTACGACACATTAGGTCCTTAGAACTCGGTTTAAGCGCCCAAATTCGAGCGCCCAGCTGAACCTTAAAAATATAAATTAGTGAACCGAACTTAGAGTTGAACTGACCTTGTACAACTGGACTTCCATATTTGAACTGAGTTCAACGTTGAACTGTACTTGAACTGAGACTGTACAACCGGGCCTAAATATCAGAGGATAAGTTTCTCGCATATGCAACGCTAGACGGTCAGCGCGGCTTTAAATAAACTGGGACGAAGCCTCTCATAAAGCAGCAGTGTCTGCCCCACCTGCCTACGTACAAACCACCTCGCACATTCACAGAATGCAGGGTAATTAGGAAGTCACCGTCGGTGATGTCTTTTTCCCTTGTTGCGTGCTTAACCACCCTTTGAATGTACATACGTGCTGTGAAAGCGACTCATTACTGCGGCCAAAGGTAGGAGATCGTGCTTGAGGAAATATAAAAAGGACACTGGCAGAGGCAAAGAGGATACGGATTTCGAGTTTTAGTGCAGGCACTAGATCATAAGAAAGTTTGGATTTTGTTATAATGGGTAATAGAGGAACTGTTAATAGTAATAGAGGAAAATATTTGTGATTAATTAATAGAATCCAACAGAGTATTCTATATATTTGAACATGAATATCTCTGATTCTTCGTGTTTTATATGCCATCATCCAAATGTTTGTCAATAATGTCAGCATAGCACACAACAAAGCCTGTATTTTAGTGTTTTAAATTACACATATTTATTTTCCATTTGTACGAGGAATGTCGTCAGAACTGAGACAGAGTTAAAACTCATATAGCACACACTTTTGCCTACCGTACGACTTATCACAATCAGAAAGACTCCTTCTTACTGGTCTTAGATTGCAGTATCATTATGCAGCTTAGGGCTGTATTCATAGCCGTATATTGAGTAATACTAAAGGTTCCTTTAAGTAACACACAAGAGATGCTCAATGGACCGTCAAGTGTGACTTTGCTTGTGTAGATACCTGTTTCCTGAATAACATCTACGAGACGGCGAAATTCATTTTGCGACGTTGTCATACTTCAAATATAAGTCAATTTGTTATGCCTATGTCTACGCGTTTTGATGTTTTCTGTTATCTCTTTTTGTTTTGTGTCACTATTTCGTGCTTTGTGCCGGACAATTTACCGGATGTGACAAGAAACTGACAATAACGTACTCCAAAATTAACCTACAAAATCACCCTGACTGACTGGGACCATTATTCTGCAACGTATATATACAAATGACCTATTTGCGGTTGATGTGAGTGGAGATGTAGTGAGTTTTGCAGTCGATACAGCTGTTACATTTTCTGCTGAAAGTTGGGAAATATTAAAATCAAAGACTGAAAATGGTTTTAAAAAAATGTTTAACTGGTTCACTAGTCGACTTTTAACAGTCAATTTCAACAATACTCACTTTGTTCCACCCGCGTCGTACGCAAATGGCTTACCGAAATACACCAACTTACAAATCAGTTGTAGACAGGTAGCTCCTATATCAATGGTCACCAGTATCAAGTACTTAGGAATATATCTAGATTGCCATATCAAATGGAAGGAGCATACAGAATATGTTGTCAAAAAGATACGTTACGTTATAAGCAAATTTAAACTCCTTTCCACTATCCTTACCTATGAACAGATGATCATCATATACGAAGCACCTGTTCATAGTCATATACGATATTGTATTGTGGTGTGGGGCGCAGCATGTTAAAATAATATAAAAGCAGTAGAAATTATACAAAAACGTTTAATAAACATTTTATATAAAGTGAAATCTACATATCCTAGTGACTTGTTATTTTCTAAAACAAAAATTCTAGATATCCGCCAAACATTTTTCATGTCATTAGGTATTTACCAATACAAAAATAAATCAAACTTGACAAAACAGGAACATAAATATGACATATGATATGCATGTAATGTTGTACCAAAAGAAAGAAAATATACTTTATTACGATGTCATACATTTCTTGCTCCAAGACTATACAATGAGATACCAGAAAGCGTAAAATGTCTAGTGCCTCTAAATTCATCCAAGTATGGTTTAAAACAGTGCATAGTAATGAATTTGTGGTTCTTGGGTTTTTAGGCCGGCGAGTTTAGCGTTAAAGCTTGACGTTTCGCCACCACGAGTGGATGGCATCTTCAGAAGCTATTTCACTTCGGCGACTTCCAAAATACTGTTCTTACTGTACTTCCAGTATTTTGGAAGTCGCCGAAGTGAAATAGCTTCTGAAGATGCCATCCACTCATGGTGGCGAAACGTCAAGCTTTAACGCTAAACGACGCCGGCCTAAAAACCCAAGAACCACAAATTCATTGGACGATGGTCGCGAAAGCCTTACACAGTATAGTGGATAGTAAATAATAATCGCATTAAAAATCACCAACATGTAGACATATGTAATACCTATTATTACCAATATATGTATATATTAGATATAAATATTCCTGAATTAACCCTTATTTGTTGTTTCTATTTTATAATTGTACCCAAGCACAAGGTTTTAACTTTTTTGGGGCACTTGTTGTTTATTGTATTTTATTTATTTTATATTTACAATAAACGGTATACTACTAGTTTTCACATATAGCGGTACATCCAGTGGAGTAACATTCTTAGTCCTCTTTCGATATTGCAGTTGCTATATCTAGAATTCGTTTTCTGTTAGGGTCGTAGTTTCAGTAGACCACTTCCGGTATTTTTATAGAGCACTCGAGCTACAGAATTTTGTTCTATATCCCGGTATAATGCAGTGCAGTATTGTCGACCAGATCACAAGGAATAGAAAGAATATCAAACGAAAGCTGCTGGCTTTGTGCATTGCTCTTCTGAAAGCACTCTGGGTTGTTCTCTCAAAGCCTTTTGATTCCGACAAGCGATATCTTCAAATATCAGTCGGCCCCTTTATACGCCATTCCTAAATGAAAATTTGCAAATTCCTATGGGTGCCTTTACTGGAAATAGTGGTAATCACTGGAAATTCAAGTAAATATTTGAGAAGAGGCAACACAACAAAACACTTCCTTCAATATTAAAAAAGGCTGCCAGTAATATTAACTGTGTAATGTAGATGCATTGAGGCTTGAAATTATTGGCGTGAATACATTCAATTCATCATGAGTCTTTCTATCTATGTCAAAGACTGTGCCGAAGAGACAAGAACTGTTATATACAGCAATTGTGCCAGGAAATAGAGATGCATGCCAATACTAATCATCCGAAAGAGATGTTTTTTAAGGTCAAATATCTCAGTCGGAATTTTAAACCCAAATCTTGGGCTGTTAAAAATCCAGAGGGACAGCTAATTATCAACTTGCATGAGGTTATTGAGGTATGGAGAAATTACTGCGAAAATCTGTACCACGAGGATGGCCCTCAGGCCCTCTCATTGGATTTTGAATATCAACCTGATATTCTTTTGTCTGAAGTGGAACATGCCCTCAACAAGTTAAAAACTAGTAGAGCTACAGGCTATGATGCTATTTCTGCCGAAACATTAAAATGCTTAGGTGAAGACGGCATCTCTCTTTTATATCATATTTGTAAGAGGGTCTGATCCTCCGGTGTTTGGCCCTTTTACTGTGCAAAGACTCTCATCTCTCAGGTCGTAAACAAGATGTATGCAGTGATAAAACGACTCACCGACTTTGAATAGTATATTTTCCCCAAACTCTTACAACAAAACATTATCGTATTATATCTAAGAAATACATATTACTTGCCATAATTTGAACAATATGGCAGTTTCTAACTTAGAATTTGCGCTACCCTGATGTCCACCCATTTTCGTAGATTTCCTTTTATTAGACATCATGAAAACCTTAAACTAAACTAAAAATATAGACCAACTCTAAACATAACCTTAAAACTGTGTTGGGGATAAGAGTCCACTAACAACACGAGTTTATCCCAATTACCTTCTCAAAGTCAGTCCAGCACCCCAAATGTTCCTTTACCACTCATTGTTGGAAAATCCTTACCGCGAATCTTCTTTACCTCTTACGTCGCTGTCACAGTTATACACACCGGCTGTCCGGTCTACCCTTCGTGGTTGCTCGGTGCACCAGCGATTCGTTAGCTACCGCCTAACCTCATGTCGTCACCGTCGTCGATACAACCTGGTGATGACCACTGCGTAGGTTGTATAAAGGAACTCGTACAACTCGATCCAGTATCTCCTATGATTGCTGCCAGATTCTTGCTCACACCACAAGCCTCTAGTTGACCGCAAAATGCAAAAAATCTCTTCTCTCATGTCGTCAGGTTCATGCAGTGATAAAACAACTTGCCGGCTTTGAATAGTATCTTCCCCAAACTGTCACAACAAAATTCATCGTTTGACTAAGAATTACATCATTGGATCTACTGTCTATTGTCAGTGATGACATTCCGCTTATTAGACTGTCATCCCCCTTAGCATCTACTGGGCATTCTCATAATAATAATAATAATAATAATAATAATAATAATAATAACCCCCATCATATACGTCTTGGTCTACTAGATCTTGACTATCATAAAACACCTCTTTGTTGTGGTTATTCGTTTTGGAAACTAGCTGTGTAACAAATTCTGTTATCACTACACTGGTCAGGCCTACTGGTAACTTGTTATATACTAGAATGTCAATAATTTCATCTTTTTTCAGACTTTTTAGTTCTTTTACTAAGACACTATTTAACACTTTACTTTCACTTTCCGCCATCTTGACTCAATCGACTCAATATCGATACCCATATTATTATTATTATTATAATACATGATAAGAGTTTAGCACAAGCTACAAACTCTTGTTATAATCAAGGAAAAAAACATAAACATAATCAAAATGTGTGTGTGGCAAGTATGAGAAAAAAAATTGCTACTACAAAGATAAACAAAAGAGTTCAAGAGTTCGATAGCATCCAGTTGTCATATTTGTTCTTGAAGACATTCACTGAAGGCGAGTTCACTACGTCTTCGGGTAGGCTGTTCCAGGTATCGAAGATCCGGTTTGGTAGGAAGAATTGTCGCGGTGATGAAATAAACTGCTGCTTCAGAAGCTTGAAGTTATGACCTCTTAGATGATTCCTTTTGAGGTAGAAATGCATTAAATAACTATTCCACTATTGGATTTAGAACGACGTCATATAGCTTATCGTGCATTGTCATCCAAACTAAACGTGTATACAAAATTTTAGCTCAAACGGTTAAAGATATCTGCTTCAAAATTGAATTGCAAGATTCCTCCCGAACAAGTGTACATTCTCATATCAATATGGATACCATATTGTAGAAATGCATTAAATAACTATTCCACTATTGGATTTAGAACGACGTCATATATAGCTTATCGTGCATTGTCATCCAAACTGAACGTGTATACAAAATTTCAGCTCAATCGGTTGTAGATATCTGCTTCAAAATTGAACTGCAAGATTCCACCCGAACAAGCATACATACACTGCAAGTTAAATAAAAGAAGACTTCACGAGAAATGTGAAACTAAGCAAAAAAGTCAAAAACGAACAAACAACAAACATCCCACAAACTTTCAAACGAAGCACTGTGCCTGGTGATTAAATTAAAAAAAAAAAAGTGAAGCAGCATTCCAACTAACCAAGCACATGCATTCTCATTTTCTCATTCCGCCCACGGTGCGTGCCTATGGTTTGCTGTTTTTAGCGAAATTTTTTATTGGCCTGTATTTTGAGAGCGAGTAATTACTACCGCACCCAGCATAAAAGCTCATATGCAAAATATTTAGTAGGAGTGTTCCGGAGTTTTACGACAGTGACGCATATATCATATTAGTGAAGTATCTGAACAATGCATTAAAAAGACATAACGTTTCACACACGTAATAAAATTCCTTAATTAAAGGATAGTATCTTGTCACAATGAATATACCTACAACAAGAACATTGTGTTTTCACCCGTAAGACAGTTTATTTGATGAAAAAGTATTCTGTTAGTGTCCGACCTAAGCTACTTTTCACGGCCGAAACCGAACCAGAAACCGAATTTCGGCTTCCGTCTCAGTTTCATCTAGAACACGAGGTTCTATGGCCATAGAAGATCAAATAAAGATTTTAGATTTTTTGCGGGTGAACCTCAGGATCCGGGAGTCCGAAATTTTCCATTTTCGTTAAGCGAGATCGACACTCAAAACTGCGGCCGGATTTGTAAATAGTGCTCTCAAATCATCTGGGACACAAGCTTTTATGATCACAGAAGATCAAATGAAGATTTTAGATTTTTTGTGGGTGAACCTCAGGATCCGGGAGTCCCAAATTTTCCATTTCCGTTAAACGAGATTGAAACTCAAAACTGCGGCCGGATTTGTAAATAGTGTTTTGAAATCATCTAGGACACGAAGTTCTATGGTCACAGAAGATCAAATAAAGGTTTTAGATTTTTTGAGGGTGAACATCAGGATCCGGGAGTCCGAAATTTTCCATTTTCGTTAAACGACATTGAAACTCAAAACTGCGGCCGGATTTGTAAATAGTGAGCTCAAAACTTCTAGGACACGAGGTTTTATGGTCATAGAAGGTGAAATAAATATTTTAGATTTTTTGCGGGTGAACCTCAGGATCGGGAGTCCGAAATTTTCCATTTTCGTTAAACGAGATTGAAGCTCAAAACTGCGGCCGGATTTGTAAATAGTGAGCTCAAATCATCTAGGATACGAGGTTTTGTGGTCATAGAAGATCAAATAAAGGTTTTGGATTTTTTGCGGGTGAACCTCGGAATCCGGGAGTCCGAAACCATCCATTTTCGTTAAACGAGATTGAAGCTCAAAACTGCGGCAGGATTTGTAAATAGTGAGCTCAAAACATCTAGGACACGCGGTTTCATGGTCATAGAAGATCGAATAAAGATTAAAGATTTTTTACGGGCGAACCTCAGTATCCGGGAGTCCGAAATTTTCCATTTTCGTTAAACGAGATTTAAACTCAAAACTGCGGCCGGTTTTGTAAATAGTGAGCTCAAAACATCTAGGACACGAGGTTTCGCGGTCATACAAGTTCAAATAAAGATTTTAGATTTTTTGCGGGTGAACCTCAGGATCCGGGAGTCCGAAATTTTCCATTTTCGTTAAACGAGATTGAAACTCAAAACTGCGGCCGGTTTTGTAAATAGTGAGCTCAAAACATCTAGGACACGAGGTTTCACGGTCATACAAGTTCAAATAAAGATTTTAGATTTTTTGCGGGTGAACCTCAGGATCCGGGAGTCCGAAACTTTCCATTTTCGTTAAACGAGATTTAAACTCAAAACTGCGGCCGGTTTTGTAAATAGTGAGCTCACAACATCTAGGACACGAGGTTTCACGGTCATAGAAGTTCAAATAAAGATTTTAGATTTTTTGCGGGTGAATCTCAGGATCCGGGAGTCCGAAATTTTCCATTTCCGTTAAACGAGATTGAAACTCAAAACTGCGGCCGGATTTGTAAATAGTGAGCTCAAAACATCTAGGACACGAGGTTTTATGGTCACTGAAGATCAAATAAAGATTTTAGATTTTTTGCGGATGAACCTCAGGATCCGAGAGTCCGAAATTTTCCATTTTCGTTAAACGAGATTGAAACTCAAAACTGCGGCCGGATTTGTAAATAGTGTTCTCAAATCATCTAGGACACGCGGTTTTATGGTCATAGAGGATCAAATAAAGATTTTAGATTTTTTGCTGGTGAACCCTGGGATCCGGGAGTCCGAAATTTTCCATTTTCGTTAAACCAGATTGAAACTCAAAACTGCGGCCGGATTTGTAAATAGTGAGCTCAGATCATCTACGACACGCAGTTTTATGGCCATAGAAGATCAAATAAAGATTCTAAATTTTTTGCGGGTGAACCTCAGAATCCGGGAGTACGAAATTTTCCGTTTTCGTCAAACGAGATTGAAACTCAAAACTGCGGCCGGATTTGTGAATAGTGTTCTCAAATCATCTAGGACACGAGGTTTTATGGTCATAGAAGATGAAATAAAGATTTTAGATTTTTTGCGGGTGAACCTCAGGATCCGGGGGTCCGAAATTTTCCATTTTCGTTAAACGAGACCGAAACTCAAAACTGCGGCCGGATTTGTAAATAGTGTTCTCAGATCATCTAGGACACGAGGTTTTATGGTTATAGAAGATCAAATAAAGATTTTAGATTTTTTGCGGGTGAACCTCAGGATCCGGGAGTCCGAAATTTTCCACTTTCGTTAAACGAGATTGAAACTCAAAACTGCGGCCGGATTTGTAAATAGTGTTCTCAAGTCATCTAGGACACGAGGTTTTATGGTCATAGAAGATCAAGTAAAGATTTTAGATTTTTTGCGGGTGAACCTCAGTATCCGGGAGTCCGAAATTTTCCATTTTCGTTAAACGAGATTGAAACTTAAAACTGCTGTCGGATTTGTAAATAGTGTTCTCAAGTCATCTAGGACACGAGGTTTTAAAGTCATAGAAGATCAGATAAGGGTTTTAGATTTTTTGCGGGTGAACCTCAGGATCCGGGTGTCCGAAATTTTCCATTTTCGTTAAACGAGATTCAAACTCAAAACTGCGGCCGGATTTGTAAATAGTGTTCTCAAGTCATCTGGTACACGAGGTTTTATGGTCATAGAAGATCAAGTAAAGATTTTAGGTTTTTTGCGGGTGAACCTCAGGATCCGGGAGTCCGAAATTTTCCATTTTCGTTAAACGAGATTGAAACTTAAAACTGCTGTCGGATTTGTAAATAGTGTTCTCAAGTCATCTAGGACACGAGGTTTTATGGTCACAGAAGATCAGATAAGGGTTTTAGATTTTTTGCGGGTGAACCTCAGGATCCGGGTGTCCGAAATTTTCCATTTTCGTTGAACGAGATTGAAACTCAAAACTGCGGCCGGATTTATCAATAGTGTTCTCAAGTCATCTAGGACACGAGGTTTTATGGTCACAGAAGATCAGATAAGGGTTTTAGATTTTTTGCGGGTGAACCTCAGGATCCGGGTGTCCGAAATTTTCCATTTTCGTTAAACGAGATTGAAACTCAAAACTGCGGCCGGATTTATAAATAGTGTTCTCAAGTCATCTAGGACACGAGGTTTTATGGTCATAGAAGGTCAAATAAAGATTTTAGATTTTTTGCGGGTGAACCTCAGGATCCGGGAGTCCGAAATTTTCTATTTTCGTTAAACGAGATTGAAACTCAAAACTGCGGCCGGATTTATAAATAGTGTTCTCAAGTCATCTAGGACACGAGGTTTTATGGTCATAGAAGGTCAAATAAAGATTTTAGATTTTTTGCGGGTGAACCTCAGGATCCGGGAGTCCGAAATTTTCCATTTTCGTTAAACGAGGTTGAAACTCAAAACTGCGGCCGGATTTATAAATAGTGTTCTCAAGTCATCTAGGACACGAGGTTTTATGGTCATAGAAGGTCAAATAAAGATTTTACATTTTTTGCGGGTGAACCTCAAGATCCGGGGGTCCGAAATTTTCCATTTTCGTTAAACGAGATTGAAACTCAAAACCGCGGCCGGATTTGCAAATGGTGAGCTCAAAACATTTAGGACACGAGGTTTTATGGTCATAGAAGATCAAGTCAAGGTTTTAGATTTTTTGCGGGTGAACCTCAGGATCCTGGAGTCCGAAATTTTCCATTTTCGTTAAACGAGATTGAAATTAAAAACTACGACCGGATTTGTAAATCGTGTTCTCAAATCATCTTGGACACGAGGTTTTATGGTCATAGAAGCTCAAATGAAGGTTTTAGATTTTTTGCGGGTGAACCTCAGGATCCGGGAGTCCGAAATTTTTCATTTTCGTTAAACGAGATTGAAATTAAAAACTGCGGCCGGATTTGTAAATGGTGTTCTCAAATGATCTAGGACACGAGCTTTTATGGTCAAAGAATATCAAATAAAGGTTTTAGATTTTTTGCGAATATCTCCCATCGTATATCCTGCGTGTCGTAAAAGGCGACTAAAAGGAACCGAACTACTGTCGGTATAAGCAGTAACCTCTTCTCAATCAACAGCTTTGGGTGGACGAGTTGAGAAGAGTCAGGGCACCTTCTTGTCCTTGGGGTGAGAAATTGCCCCTAAAGGCAGATGAACCGGTAGATACATCTGGTCAACGGCATGAGGATGCAGAAAGCAAATGGGAAACTACAGCATTAAAGATCTTAAAGATATCCCAAGAGAAACTCGTAAAATGAGTATATGCATTTTACGGGTTCACAACATGTCTGTTAAGAAATTGTGACTATGATGACGAAACTAACATCAACCACGAGAGAGTAAATTGCAAGTCAATAACTGCATATTGCATCCAGTTCAAAGACTATCCGGGTTAAATACAATTTCTATCACAAACTTTATATGGTGTGCTTGCCAGAACCACAATGAAGCGCAGATCGAAGCAGGTTCAGGTTAGAATCGCTTCTTTGAATTGATCGTGGAATTTTCCCTTTGGTGGAAATTGGTCGGGCGGAACATTTTGTATCGGAAAGGTTAACACCATTCCACCGGGGAATTTATATCACCCATTATAATTAGCCACCGGTATCAAGCGGCTAGGGAGCCGATTGGAAATTAATGCGGATCCCGCAGTAATAGTAAAGTTCTACTGTTTGCAAAATGCCACCTAATTGGCTGTGTGTGTTTGTACTTTATGCAGAACCGGAATGAGTTTGGTCGTAGTGACACAAGCATACTGGTTCATATACAGGGTTACTGGTAACTCGACCACTTTGATGCAGGAAGTGATAGAGGGACTCAAATGCAATAGATTTAACCTCCCATATGTAATTCCGAAAACCGATAGTTTTCGAGACAATAACCATTTAATGTTTTTCAACGATATGTCCAAATTTCCACACTACATCCCAAATTTAGAAAAAACCCTGCTGTCGATTTTAGTAATTTTCAATTTAGTTTTTTACTGACAAATCTAATTTAATATTTAAATGTGTAAACATACTAAACAGTTTCAAACTACATACAATTGTTTAAAAAATTAAGAACAAGATTTTTACATTCACCGTGAAAGAAAATTGTCTAGCTCGAAAAAAGATACATAACCAGTCAAACAAATTATTTTAAAAACTTCCTTATCTGATGGCCTATTCCAAGGACAAGAATGACAGTACAACCACAAGACTGATACTGGCAGGTCGCGCAGGTACACAGCCTACGAAGAAGAATAGATATTACCTGCATTACTGGGCTCCTAAAGCAGATGGAAATAAAAAAACCAACAGCATCACAGCGTAGGTTTTCACTGAATGTATGGATGGGCACTATAAACGATAAATTGGTTGGTCCATACCCAGCCCCAAAATTTGAGTGGGGAAATGTACGAAGATTTTCTTACAAACCATTTAAGAAATATACTAATAGAAGCAGTTCTTTTAGCGATTTGTTTAACCGTTTGCATAATTTTTTTGAGCTAGATAATTTTCTTTTACGGTGAATGTAAAAATTTTGTTGATCATATAAATATTTGTATTTAGTTTGGAGCTGTTTAGTATTTTGAAACGTTTTAATACCAAGTTAGCTTTGTGTATGTGTTAGTTAACTACTAAAATAAAAATTATCGGAATCAACAACAGGTTTTTTTCTTAGTTTAGGATGTAGTCTGGAAATTTGGACATTTGGTTGAAAAACATCAAATATTAATCATCTCGACAACTATCGGTTTTCGGAATTACATATGGGGGTTCAAATCTATTGCATTTGTGTCCCTCTAGCACCTCTTGCCGGAAAGTGGTCGAGTTACCAGTAACCCTGTATACGCAGGTGTTTGATCGATCCATTTGCGTTATTCATACACCCATTGAACGCAGCTACCCTCGTCAGTTTCTACAAAAATGAAGAAGAGTGAGTTTTGTGTGCTGGATAATCATTACTTCTTGCAAAAGAGGAGCATTACTGTAGCCAAGAGGAAGCTTGATAAATTATATGGGGACTTTATACTGCCAGTGTGGTATTTAAAAAAATCTATAACGTAATATTTATGTTACGTCTTCAAATGTCATGTAACGAATATTTTTACTTTTCTATTCTTCCATCTTTAGGGCTTCTGCATTTTTCACACAATTAGCCAGCCCATGTGGTAAGATATAGGAGCATTTGGCTCTAAGCCATTTGCATGGATCTCTAATTTAAATGCTTCTTTCCGAGGCATACAAAAATATGGAGAACACAAGAGACTGAACCAGTGACATTTTGGTAGCTTTAGTGATGTTATGGTCACGCCATATTTTAGTAAGCTTTGTCATGGCCACCCGTGCCTGTTGAATGCGCCGTCGAATCTCATTCTCCCAGCTACCTGAATTGTCGATCAAAGAACCGAGGTACACAAAACTTTGAACTACCTCACAACGGCCTATTGACTTTATTTCTCGATGATTGTCATGCTCTCTATCTACGCTAATAACCTTGGTCTTGTTGTAGTTAATACCAAGACCATATGCTGCAGTGTGTCGTTCTAAAACATTCAATAGAGCTACCAGTTCTTCCTGAAAAGCAGCAATAAGGGTTGTATCGTCAGCAAATCTTAAGTTAGATATTTTGCTTCCGCCAATAGTTATACCGCCATTCCAGTTGTCCAGTACCTGTCTCATCACAAATTCAGAGTAAGTGTTAATAACATCGCATCCCTAACGAACTCCTTTTCTGATTGCTGTTTGACCAGACAGGTTACCATCAATTCTTGCACGAGCTGAGCTAGACTCATAGAGTTGCTGTATGAGAAATACTAAGTGGTAAGGGACTCCCATGCAGATAAGAATTTCCCACAGTTCAGGCCACTTTACGTTATCAAACGCCTTAGAATAGTCCACAAAGCAGATAAAAACGGGAAAATAGTGCTCTCTGGCTTCTTCAATAATCTGTATAATAAGTTTAAGATCTGTTCACGCGTACCGCGTCCTTAAGAAAGAAAGAAAGGTATATGCTATAATATATTGAAACAGCGTACTTGCTGAAATGACGTTTAGAACCCACTTCTTGCGCTTTTGGACTCCAGCTCACGCCCAAAAGAACTGTCGCCGGGGATAGTGAATCCCCATTCCACCTAAAATACAGAGTTAGGATAAAGTATGGAACCAAGCAAATAACTTTAAAATGGAAAGAGTGATATTGCTGAAAATTTGCAGGCAAGTGTAGTGACTTCTAGTGCATCCGAAGACATTATGTTAGCTATTCATGTACTTCCCGTTTAACCGGAGGTACCGTCAACTCTTTAATTTAAATGGGACACCCTGTACATTTTTGCAGATTTTAATTCATCCTTTTTTTCCGAATACGTCCATAGTGGGTTTAGCATTAGTTTCTGTAAAAACGGGAAAGATAAAGCTTCTTTATCATGTCAGGTGTTTAAAATGCCGGTCATTCAAAGTCGGTTTTGGCGATCGCGTGAGAACTCACAAAGAAGTGTGGCAACTTTTAATGATTTACGTCCCGACAGGGGTCCTATGACACGTTTAACGGTGACTAAAAGAAAAAAATACAAAAGAATTACCTCAAACGGTAAGACCGCAGACCGCCACGGACGAACTTGTGAGACAAGTTTTTTAAGAAACAAATACTAAACCCACTATGGACGTATTTGGTGAAAAAAGATGAATTAAAATCTGGAAAAATATACAGGGTGTCCATTTTAAACTAAAAAAGTTGACGTTACTTCCGGTTAAACCGGAAGTACATTATTAGCTAACAAAAATTATCCCAGAACTTTGCTTTGGCCAACAAAATTTAGTACGCAAAATTCTGGGATAATTTTTGAGTTTCTTGGAAACTAAATTTACTAAACCCAAAAGTATTAACAATAAATGCTTACGTGTCTTCGGATGCACTAGACGTCACTACACTTGCCTGCAAATTTTCAGCAATATCACTCTTTCCGTTCCAAAGTTATTTGCTTGGTTCCATACTTTATCCCAACCCTGTATGTGTAATAGTATAGTCAATATGAAGTTTGCCAACATACCGTAAGTCTGGCTCTTAGACTATACCAATAATAACTCATGGTTTATGCTGCCAGACGCTATTATGTGGTGTATATGGATATCAATGCGAAAGTATTCGTATCCAGATTCCAGTAATGGGTTTCTGAGCAGGCCATTATCGCAAACCAATATAGAATATCGGTTAATAAAATCTAGTTCATCGTACTCGTGATTCATATATGCGCACAATGGCAGGCTAATGGGATCGCCAGAACTCATATTGTATATCCAGCGTACGAGAAATGAACGAGTATATATGTATTGTGAAAGGTGTATAGAGGTGGCATACTGACCCATATGCATGTAGAGCCATTATAGCTCTGTAAAACTTCTATTTTTAAGGATACAGCAACAAAATGGACAAAAGCTATCCAGATACATTAATGACCTTGTTTGAATCCGAAAAAAAACATCTATCTCCAGTTGTTTTCTGCATCGCATAAATAGATCACATCAAGATATTACGGCTTTTCTGGAGATTCACTTTTCGGTTGAAGAATAGGCTGATGGTTAAATTCCACATTATGTCATGGTTAAACAAGAGATTATGCGCAATTTTGTCCAAAAACCATTGACAAAAATTAACCCGCAAGGGAAAGTCTCGAGGAAGTAATGCTTGGACCCGTCGAATATGATACGGGTACAATAAAAAATCGTGCAAAATTTTGCAAACCAGGACGCGCGAGATATTCAGATTATTTCCAATTTTTCGAGTACTAAGTTCAACACTTTCATCAATGGAATTTAAAACTGCTTCTTCAATTTGTGGAGTTCTTACAATCCGATCATCATCATCATAGTCTTAACAGATATGTTGTGAACTCGTAAAATGCATTAAGTCGGAGCTAGAGTATTGCCGACACAAATATTATTGATAGTTTGAGAACTGCAGCTCGCCATCGTTCGCGATTTACTGTCAGTTCAGTGGCGCTCTTGATACTCATATCTAGCAACTGTTTCGTCGTATCCACCCAGCGTGTAGGGGAACGGCCACGGCGCCGCCCACTCGGGGCGTGGCCCTGAACTACAAGTTCCTCCATATTATCGCTTCTGTGAATATGTCCGAAGAATGTAAGCATTCTCATAGACACAATGGAGGATAGTCTTTTTGGATTACCGACCTCATCCCGTATGGAAACATTAGTTCGATGGGCGGTATAAAGAATTCTCAGCATTCTCATCCACGCCCACGTCCACATTTCAAAAGCATTTATGCGAGCTCGATCTGCCTTTTTAACAGTCCAAGTTTCCGAGGCATAAAAAAATATGGAGCACACAATAGACTGAACCAGTGACATTTTGGTAGCTTTAGTGATGTTATGGTCACGCCATATTTTAGTAAGCTTTGTCATGGCCACACATGCCTGTTGAATGCGCCGTCGAATCTCATTCTCACAGCTACCTGAATTTTCGATCAAAGAACCAAGGTACACAAAACTTTGAACTACCTCACAACGGCCCTTTGACTTTATTTCTCGATGATTGTCATGGTCTCTATCTACGATAATAGCCTTGGTCTTGTTGTAGTTAATACCAAGACCATATGCTGCACTGCGTTGTTCTTCTAGTTCTTCCTGAGAAGCAGCAATAAGGGTTGTATCATCTGCAAATCTTAAGTTAGATATTTTGCTTCCGCCAATAGTTATACCGCCATTCCAGTTGTTCAGTGCCCGTCACATCACAAATTCAGAGTAAATGTTAAATAACAACGGAGATAATACGCATCTGTGACGAACTATTTTTCTGGTTGCTGTTTGATCATACAGGTTACCATCAATTCTTAGACAAACTGAGCTAGATTCATAGAGCTGCTGTATGAGAAATACTGAGTGGTAAGGGACTCCCACGGAGATAAGGATTTGCCACAGTTTAGGCCACTTTACGTTATCAAATGCCTTAGAATAGTCCACAAAGCAGATAAAAACAGGAAAATAATGCTCTCTGGCTTTTTCAATAATCTGTCATAAGGTTAAGATCTGTTCACGCGAACCGCGTCCTTTTACCAAACCTGCCTGCGCCTGAGAAATTTGCCAGCCAATAAAACCCTCCAAACGAGACTGTAAAATATATAGTAGAGCCTTGCTTGCATGAGAAGTTAACGAAGGTAGGCGATAATTGTCTGGATTTGTTGAAGATTACAATCCGATGGGCTCCTTTTAATTGATTGTTTGGCTTCAAAGTACCTGTTTCAGTCAACCTTCTATGTACATTTGCTAATGTTCGCGTATCTGGTATGACTCTATTAGGAAACCGCTCTTGATACAGTCTCCTTGCTTCCGTTGATCTGCCATCAGCCAAACCATACGTGTAATGCATATCTGCTAACTCCTCATCAGTAAACTCGACCATTATTTTTCAAAATAGCACTGCTCGTATACCTAACACCAAATTAATAAATCGTGAAGAGCTGAATTTAGAGACTGATGAACTCTCAAACAAGATAATGACAATGAATTCAGAATCACGTCGCTTCTAGTGTTGAATATGACTCAAGCCCACTACGATAAGTAATAACTACTTCTTACTTATGTAATTTTTTTCAATGAAATATGTTAATCAATGGTTTTATTGAAAAACTTACGAAATGCGAAGTACGTAAATTCTGAGGTGTACCTTTCAAATCTGTATTAAATTATGAGCAGATTTGATCTCTTGTATTTTTTCAGTCCAACGCACGGGTTTCATCTAAAAAAATAAAATCTACGTATGTCTCTCCATGGTGATATTGTCATATTGACGATATATATTATTGTGATATTGTTGCGATCATGCAGAGAAACGGTTTTTATTTTTTTAAGCGAAAACCGTGCATTGGCTTGAAAAAAATCAAGTGTCTAACTTTCGTTAGAAATGAGTGGTAATTTCAAAAATAACCTTTATTTTAGGAGAAATCAGTAGCGTACCATCAATGTCTGCCAAACTAGGCAGGTCAAATTACGTACGAACGCCATTGGTGGAAATTTAAAAAGAAATTGATACATTAAACAATGCCTTTTGAATGAATGACGAATTTCATTAAAATATATTGATAAATAATTTATTTTTGAGAACTTTACCACCCTGTATCTTAAAAAGTAAGACGTTGAGGACATACGTTCATAAATATTGACATTCAATTAGGAAACACTCTGTATGTACCGGGTTATTCACGCATTATGGCTAAGGTATTTGATGAAAATTTTACTTTGAATAGTTTTACAGTGTAAAGAGACTGCATTTACTTTTTATCTTACAGCATATTCCTTACTCCATCATCATTAATGACGCGGAAATAGGCGAAATTCTAGTATCAAAGGGGTATTTCTCATAACAAACTCTCAGTCATTATTTTTCACGATGCTGACAGTAAGAATAACAACAATAGAATGATTATTACTGTGCTAAATTTTGTCCAGATTTTTGAAACTCCACAATTTTGAAAGGACATAAACCCTCGTTTTATAAACTAGTCTCATTAATTCACACTTGAGTTCATTTGGTCTGTCAATGAAATACCGTTTACATGGAATGTAGACGCAGAGCCAGATTTATACGGGAATTACTCCTAAACGCTTTGCATCTTCCATGAGCTTCTTAGAAAACCGACGTTACGGGTTGGGCGACTGAGATTCGAAATAGAGGAATGAAACAAAATAAGGAACTGACACCAGTTGAAAGCAGGACCCTCTGGGACCGTGCTTTATGCATTGCAGTGTGATAGCACTGATGTAAGCGACACCACCTCAATACTCTTTTGTATGTGGAGCTTTAACACCGATTTAGTTTTACATATTATAAATATGTATATCTGATGATGTTTGATGTCTCCAACAACAAAACTGGAGTTCATAATTACTTCACCGCATTCTAGCCCTTGGATTTTTTCGATTCGCTATAACAGTATTACCGTTTCAAACTACGTTATGAGCCACCCTCGTAGCTTGCCTAACAAGCATTTTCCTTGCCTCCTTGAAGAGCTTAGTTAGAACTCAGTAGCGACGTTGTGCGTTGAAAGAGCGAGATCCCTGGCCCAAAAGATTGATTGAAGCATCTAGCACTGACGTTAGACTTTATAAGCTACAAATAGAGACTTACCTTATTCATTGTTTTTTTCATTATTATACTCCACTGAATTTTGCATTACTATGTACTGAAATACTGTGTTGCATGACTGGTGATCATTTAAATATTGTACAATGCACCGATGCTCATACGTATGAGCCATATATGAGGTACGAGATTACTTGCCATAACAAAAACGAAATCTCACTTAGGTTTCCAAATATGACGCCGGTGCCGGTATCAAAATAATCTATTCTTAAATTTGAATTTGTTACCAAGAAATCGACTTTTGAAGTTTTGTTGCAAAGTTACTTGAAACGTGTGTGGCACACCTTACCGAATGTATCTACTTCTCCAGCAAAATAGGGAGATGATCATTTGTTGTGACGTTATCGTAAGCTACACGTTCCAGATTGTTGCATGCGACTAAATACTACAGATTTATGTGTTGTGACCTATTGGGGTCGATCCACCAGAAATGTGAAACAGGCAAATGATACGCACGACGATAGTATCTAGTATAGCTTGCTCCCATATTTACCCGCCTCGTTCGGATGTCTTACTCCGGCATTTTCACAAAAGACTGGAAAACAGCTTGCATCCAGCCGGTGCCAAAAAAGGGATCCAAAACTGATCCGACTAGCTACAGATCTATAGCTCTACTTTGTGTAATCAGTAAAGTGATGGAGAAATGCGTCAACAAGAGCTAGCTCATTAAATACCTAGAGCTCCATCACTTAATCAACGACAGACAATATGGATTCCGACACCAAAGATCAACTGGAGATCTCCTAGCTTACGTCACACATATGTGGAGCAAACTCATCCAGTCATTTGGCGAGGATCACGTCGTTGCTCTCGATATTTTAAAGGCATTCGATCAACTGTGGCATGCAGCTCTCATAAAGAAGCTCCAGTCTTATGGGCTCCCTGCTAAGCTTTGCGGTTGGCTCATAGACTTCCTCTCAGTTCGGAAAATCTCTGTCGTGGCAGAAGGCTTTTCCTCTTCTTTCCATAGCATCAATGCCGGGGATCCGCAGGGATCGGTATTGGCTCGACATTAATGATCTACTCTCTAGCACTACAAACCCAATCCGCAGTTTTGCGGATGACAGTACGCTGCATGCAGGCGTCATGAGCAATAGACCGATCTCTGTGGTCGAGCTGAAACGCAGAAGACTGGCAGTGGCAGCTTCACTTTCAAAGGATCTCGCTACCATTACCGCTTGGGGGTTTACGAATATGGTTAAATTTAATGCCTCCAAGACCCAGTATTGTATCAGGCAAGAAGTGCCCAAGCCAACACCAGGTTCCAATGAACAGCCGGACTCTGCCAAGGAGAGACTCATTCAAGCTGTCAGGAGTCAACATTACAGAAAATCTGATCTGGCACGAACACGTCGCGTCAATTGCAACAGCTGCTGGTAAAAGGCTTGGGTACCTATTTAGAGCCAGAAAGTACTTCTCGCCATGTAACCTCCTCACGCTATATAAAGCCCAGATAAGACCTTGCCAGGAGTATTGCTCTCATGTCTGGGGAGCTGCTGCCCCTACTACCCTGCATATACTAGATGCCGTCCAGAGAAGGGCAATTCGACGAATTGTCGATCCGGCCCTAACGCGCCACCTTCAGTAACTTTCTCACCGGCGTATTGTTGGTGACCTCTCACTCTTCTATCGTTATTCCAACGGAATCTGCTCCTCTGAGCTATCCTCTATCGTTCTGCCGCTCACTGCTCCTATCAGATGTACTGTACAACCGCTGCATCTCATCCTAAGACGGTCGTTTTTCATACATCAATAACTGAGCGGTACAACCGCATATTAATTTCCAGGGTGTCCAAGGCTTAGAATGGACTGCCAGAAGATGTACTAATTAGGCCTGCGGGTATTGGCTCATTAAAATCTCGCGTTAACAAGCTTCCCCTAACATAACCCTTTCACAGCAGCCGCGGTACTCTGGTATTTAGGCTCTGCCTGTGCGGTCTGCTCAGTTATATAAAAAAAATTACCTTCCCAGATAACAGTAATTACTCAGATTCGGTTATACTTTAACTAAACCAGCTTTTGAAGACACACGCTGTTTTTTGTGATGAGCAGTTTTTTGGGTCATTCTGGCTAGGAAAAATCCATATCAGTTATAAAAACTGTCATGTCATCTGATAGTTATGCCTTTAACTCATATTAGCCTATAACTCGGAAGACCTCACTGACCGACACTAGGCAAAGAAATACGTTCACGTTCAACTAAATCGCTTATTAAAAGTAATAACCACCGGACCTCGCTAGAAAATTTCAAATATTTCGCCATGACCTAAATACTTCAATTCCTAAAATAACCACCGCCTTCCCAATATTATAGCAAAATTCTGGACTCAATCGGAGTTCAATCGAATCGGTTTTTTATGTAATCCACGAGCTGACCACGCTGTTTTTTTTGTGAGACCCAAAGCCCCTGAAAGCATTAGAAAACATCATTATGTACACATCAGCCACCAGCAATAATTCCAAATATTTATTTTGACGTCTTTTCCTCATAAAAGTTGGTGAGTTAGTCTTTTACAGAAACCTTCAACTTTCAGTATCGGTGCAGAGTTGTAAAAAAAATTTCTTTAGCAATGATATGAGTCTGAAATTTGTGCAGCGTATAAACTCGAAGATTCTTCCCCAACTTTTATCTGGTTTACCTACTCAATTTTTGAAGAACGTGCTCAGAATCCCAACGACTGTATATATTTTTTACTATACAAGGGTTGGTGGGAAGGCTTTCGTTAAATTAATTAGGATACATCAGAGAAAATACTGAAGATATTAATAATTGTAACTATCTCGTATTTTAAGCTGCAAATTTAGATATGTATGTCGTTTATATAGTCTTTCCGAAACTCTTTTTTTGTTTACTTACTTATATAACGAACATCGATTATAACCGACTCAAACAAGGTTCACTAGAGGGTCCGCTACAAGCGAAGTCTACTGTATTAAGAAAAAATGAAGTGGAGGTACCTATTCAGTTTTGAGGAAATCCAAGTAGTTGCAGACCAATGAAATGAAAGTAAAAGATATTTACTGTTTATTGTTATTTTTAGGTACCATAATAGAACTATTTGTACGAAGTGTGCCCAATGCTCCACTTTCGTTATAATAGAGTATATATATATATTAGGATGTTTAGATGAGAAAATCTTGGGGTTGTGGCCAAAATTTTGAAAAAAGAGACTGGGTCACAGCATGGAGGAGACTCCGGTGCTAACAGCCAAGCTTTCGGCTTGTTGCCATCTTCAGGGCTTTAAACCGGGTTTAAAATTTCAACATGTAAAGGTCGTTTCTGTGTGTTTGTAATTTACAATTATATGTTGTTTGTTTCTTGACTTGTTAGTGGAAGACGCCATGATAGCATAGTTTTTTAAAAATTTTATAAGAAAATTGTGACGATTATTATAGCGCATCAAGAAGTCGTTTGCCCTCAATGAAATTGTTTTTTTTAAATTGGCAAACCTCAACGTTAAAGCCCTAAAGATGGCAATAAGCATTGCCGAAAGCTTGGCTGTTAGCACCAGAGTGTCTTCTATGCTGTGACCCAGTCTCTTTTATCAAAATTTTGGCCACAACCCCAAGATTTTCTCATCTAAATTAAGTTTTTGGTGATGAGCTTTCTTCGTATTAGGATACAGATGGGGTTCTATATTAGGATGAGTAGAAAGATGTACATATCTGTCATTAGACGTTACCTATTTCGATCCTGAAACGCAACGATAGTTGCAGCAGTAGTCCCACTGTTAAGAAGTATTTCACTTGTAACCTAACACCTATAATACGCTATCGTAGGACTACGAGGACACAAACTTTTAAAACTTCATATGATTACACTAACAGTAACTATGACATGAAATATTGGTCCCTAATCACACTATATACAGTACCCGTTTTGTCCCGAATCTTGTCGAAAGCCAGAATGAAACCGCAAAAACGAAAAATGGGTTTAAAATTTCAACATGTAAAGGTCGTTTCTGTGTGTTTGTAATTTACAATTATGTGTTGTTTGTTTTCTGACTTGTTAGTGGAAGACGCCGTGATAGCATAGTTTTTTAAACATTTTATGGAAAAATTGTGACGATTGTTATAGCTGCATTAAGAAGTCGTTTTTAAATTGGCAAACCTTAAAGCCCTGAAGATGGCAAAAAGCATTGCCGAGAGCTTGGCTGTTAGCACCATCAGAGTCTCCTCTATGCTGTGACCCAGTCTCTTTTTTCAAAATTTTGGCCACAACCCCAAGATTTTCTCATATAAATTAAGTCTTTGGTCATGAACTTTCTTCGTATTATGATACAGTTGGGGTTATATATTAGGATGAGTAGAAAGATGTACATATGTGTCATTCGACGTTACCTATTTCGATCCTGAAACGCAACGGGAGTTGCAGCAGTAGTCCCACTGTTAAGAAGTATTTCACTTGTAACCTAACACCTATAATACGCTATCGTAGGACTACGAGGACACCAACTTTTAAAACTTCATATGATTACACTAACAGTAACTATGACATGAAATATTGGTCCCTAATCACACTATATACAGTACCCGTTTTGTCCCGAATCTTGTCGAAAGCCAGAATGAAACCGCAAAAACGAAAAATGGGTTTAAAATTTCAACATGTAAAGGTCGTTTCTGTATGTTTGTAATTTAAAATTATGTGTTGTTTGTTTTCTGACTTGTTAGTGGAAGACGCCATGATAGCACAGTTTTTTAAACATTTTATGGAAAAGTTGTGACGATTGTTATAGCTGCATTAAGAAGTCGTTTGCACTCAATGCAATTGCTGTTTTTAAATTGGCAAACCTCAACGTTAAAGCCCTGAAGATGGCAATAAGCATTGCCGAAAGCTTGGCTGTTAGCACCAGGATCTCCTCTATGCTGTGACCCAGTCTCTTTTTTCAAAATTTTGGCCACAACCCCAAGATTTTCTCATCTAAATTAAGTTTTTGGCCATGAGCTTCCTTCGTATTAGGATACAGATGGGGTTCTATATTAGGATGAGTAGAAAAATGTACATATGTATCATTCGACGTTACCTATTTCGATCCTGAAACGCAACGGGAGTTGCAGCAGTAGTCCCACTGTCAAGAAGTATTTCACTTGTAACCTAACACCTATAATACGCTATCGTAGGACTACGAGGACACAAACTTTTAAAACTTCATATGATTACACTAACAGTGACTACGACATGAAATATTGGTCGCTAATCACACTATATACAGTACCCGTTTTGTCCCGAATCTTGTCGAAAGCCAGAATGAAACCGCAAAAACGAAAAATGGGTTTAAAGTTTCAAGATGTAAAGGTCGTTTCTGTGTGTTTGTAATTAACAATTATGTGTTGTTTGTTTCGTGACTTGTTAGTGGAGGACGCCATGATAGCATAGTTTTTTAAACATTTTATGGAAAAATTGTGACGATTGTTATAGCTGCATTAAGGAGTCGCTTGCACCCAATGCAATTGCTGTTTTTAAATTGGCAAACCTCAACGTTAAAGCCCTGAAGATGGCAATAAGCATTGCCGAAAGCTTGGCTGTTAGCACCAGAGTCTCTTCTATGCTGTGACCTAGTCTCTTTTTTCGAAATTTTGGCCACAACCTCAAGATTTTCTCATTTAAATTAAGCTTTTGGCCATGAGCTTTCTTCGTATTAGGATACAGATGGGGTTCTATGTTAGGATGAGTAGAAAGATGTATGTGGCATTCGGCGTTACCTATTTCGATCCTGAAACGCAACGGGAGTTGCAGCAGTAGTCCCACTGTCAAGAAGTATCTCACTTGTAACCTAACACCTATAATACGCTATCGGAGGACTACGAGGACACAAACTTTTAAAACTTCATATGATTACACTAACAGTAACTACGACATGAAATATTGGTCCCTAATCACACTATATATACAGTACCCGTTTTGTCCCGAATCTTGTCGAAAGCCAGAATGAAACCGCAAAAACGAAAAATGGGTTTAAAAACTAAACATGTAAAGGTCGTTTCTGTGTGTTTGTAATTTACAATTAAGTGTTGTTTGTTTCCTGACTTGTTAGTGGAAGACGCCATGATAGCATAGTTTTTTAAACATTTTATGGAAAAATTGTGACGATTGTTATAGCTGCATTGAGAAGTCGTTTGCACTCAATGCAATTGCTGTTTTTAAATTGGCAAACCTCAACGTTAAAGCCCTGAAGATGGCAGTAAGCATTGCCGAAAGCTTGGCTGTTAGCACCAGAGTCTCCTCTATGCTGTGACCCAGTCTCTTTTTTCAAAATTTTGGCCACAACCCCAAGATTTTCTCATCTAAATTAAGTTTTTGGCCATGGGCTTTCTTCGTATCAGGATACAGATGGGGATCTATATTACGATGAGTAGAAAGATGTACATAAATGTGTCATTAGACGTTACCTATTTCGATCCTGAAACGCAACGGGAGTTGCAGCAGTAGTCCCACTATCAAGAAGTATTTCACTTGTAACCTAACACCTATAATATGCTGTCGTAGGACTACGAGGACACAAACTTTTAAAACTTCATATGATTACACTAACCGTAACTACGACATGAGATATTGGTCCCTAATCACACTATATACAGTACCCGTTTTGTCCCGAATCTTGTCGAAAGCGAGAATGAAACCGCATAAACGAAAAATGGGTTTAAAATTTCAATATGTAAAGGTCGTTTCTGTGTGTTTGTAATTTACAATTATATGTTGTTTGTTTCCTGACTTGTTAGTGGAAGACGCCATGATAGCATAGTTTTTTAAAAATTTTATGAGAGAACCGTGACGATTGTTATAGCTGCATTAAGAAGTCGTTTGCACTCAATGCAATTGCTGTTTTTAAATTGGCAAACCTCAACGTTAAAGCCCTGAAGATGGCAATAAGCATTGCCGAAAGCTTGGCTGTTAGCACCATCAGAGTCTCCTCTGTGCTGTGACCCAGTCTCTTTTTTCAAAATTTTGGCTACAACCCCAAGATTTTCTCATCTAAATTAAGTTCTTGGTTCTTCGTATTAGGATACAGATGGGGTTCTATATTAGGATGAGTAGAAAGATGTACATATGTGTCATCCGACGTTACCTATTTCGATCCTGAAACGCAACGGGAGTTGCAGCAGTAGTCCCACTGTCAAGAAGTATGTCACTTGTAACCTAACACCTATAATACGCTATCGTAGGACTACGAGGACACAAACTTTTAAAACTTCATATGATTACACAAACAGTAACTACGACATGAAATATTGGTCCCTAATCACACTATATATACAGTACCCGTTTTGTCCCGAATCTTGTCGAAAGCGAGAATGAAACCGCAAAAACGAAAAACTTTGTACAATGGCCGTTAAAGGACGCGCGCGAAGTCAGTGGCGTGACGTGGTCGGCGTTGGCAGCGGGGCCGGCGTGTCCAGGGCGGCATGACGCGACGCTGGTGCAGCGGCTGCCTTAGCTGCGTGTCGTCGCGAGAGCGTCTTCGGTCGGCGTCTGCGGCGTCTCAGCCTGCCGGACATGACGTTACTCGGTCGGCTCGCGGGCGCACACTGGACCATCGGCAGCAGGAAGGCATGCGTCGCGACGCCAGAAGTGGCGACGCCATGGGCGAAGGACCGGCGCCTCACAACTCTGCCGTTAGGACCCGAACTGGCGGATCTCGGATAACCTTTCGGAAATTAGTCTTTAAGGGGCTCGGATACACACATTTATACATACCGTAAACATGGGCTACTTTGACGTCCTTCTTTGGCCCAAATGAAAACAAAACAAAATCGTACTCTATAAAGATATATATAGATATTTTTTTGGGCCAAAACCCATAATATTAAGTTATGAATTGCTATGAAAACCTTGAAAAATTTCATTTTCGTATTTATATTGCGTATTCTCATCATCAGCTTGTTCAGGATGCCGTAAAAGACTTCCTGCAGGCCCAATATATACTGGCTATAGCAACGAACAACTTCTAACTTGTCTAGAAGCAATCAGATCTGGTGGTATGACGCAAAGGTAGTCTGCTGATCATTTCAAGATACCCCCTATTAAAAACAAGTTGAAAAATTTGTTTTCAAGTTCACCAGGCCATCCAACAGTTTTTTCGCAAGAAGAAGAACTAGCATTCTCGATGCACTAGATTTAAGATTCATCATAAAATCTTATTTGACTAGGCAATGGAAGGCTATGCAGTGTTTTTGTACCTATGTTCCAGGACGTGACTGGGTCAAATCGTTTCTAAAGAGACCCCCTGAACTGACTGTCAAGTTTTCGTCGAACATCAAAAGAAATCGTACTCAGATTCATGAACAAATCATCACAGACTATATTGAAAATCTGAAAGAGGTGGTAAAAGATGTTTCACCTAATAGCATTCATAATTATAACGAAACTTGATAACATTTGGTAATATAATCTTCGCTGAAGAACCTGTTCTAGTTAATATCCTTCTTTGTCCATACCATTTGTATCATGCTTTTGACGCTAAGAATTGACTTGGGCCAAAGTTTAACCGCAGGACAACATTGGCCCAAAATTTAAAAAAATATATTAATTCAAAAAACGTTTTGGAAGTAAAAATAGAATTACTAATTAAAATTTAAGATATTTTAGTTTAAAAAAATACCAGAACTTCTGGGCAGTGAAAACAACAGTTTCTAGAGAAAAGTACATACAAAAATTACTGACAAGTGGGCCAAAGTAGCCCGCGATTACGGTACGCATTTTCCATGTAAAACACGGACTCACAATTTCTCGCATAACTCACCCTATTTTTTTTAATGGCACTAGGATCACGTCCCATCAGCCAGAAACGTAATTTAAACGACGAAAACTGATTCAACAAATCTAAAGGGGTAAAAAAAGGGTGATATAGGAGGGTTCAATAGACAAGGGATGCACACTTCTCGCCCAGGGACCCGCCAGGGCATTTAATAAAAAACAAAAAAGAGTAGGTCACGGATAGTAGGAAGATAACAACAAAGGAAGGGTACACAGGATTTGTTTCCTACAGTACAACTTTACTAAATACGAATTCCAGAATTTTTAATGAATTTTACCAATTTGCGATGATCTCCTGTTCATGCACAGATAGTATACTCTCCATATTGAGAGGGGCAGATATACCATAACGCTTTTAATGTGCAAAAAAACTCGCAATGCAAAATGCAAAAAAAGGCTAAATAGCTGCACAGATGCAAGCTTTCTTCTTCAATTTGCTCTTTGAGTCATTACTGTAAGTTTAAGTGTAACGTCAGGAGCTTGGAAATGTGAAATTCACTTTTATGGTGACCTTTGGACCTTACCCTTGGACCCTTTGACCTTACCTTTGGATTTTTGGACTTATCTCCCCTCATCTTAGACACACACACTGGAGAAAGGGAACAGGTGGCCACGCCTCCTCGCTAACACGGGAATGCGTCTTTTCTTGGATCCTCAATTTCGTGCGCTATACCCTAGACCTTAACGACTGCCCAAAAAGTTGGATGCCAGATCTACAGAGTAACAAATAATCTGCGGGTGAAGAGTTTTTCTTGAGCAGTAGAATTTAAGAGTGTAAATTTGCACACCCTTGCAAATGGCAGTTACCATAATTATACAGTGGAACTGGCCTTCAGTATAGTGGTTAAGAGCGTGATCATCATCATGATAGTCACAATGTCTTAACAGACATGTTGTGAACTCGTAAAATGCATTAAGTCGGAGCTAGAGTATTGCCGACACGAATATTGTCAATAGTTTTGAGAAGTGTAGCTCGCCATCGTTCGCGATTTACTGTCAGTTTAGTGGCGCTCTTGATACTCATATCTAGCAGCTGTTTCGTCGTATCCACCCAGCGTGTAGGGTAACGGCCACGGCGCCGCCCACTCGGGGCGTGACCCTGAACTACAAGTTTCTCCATATTATCGCTTCTGTGAATATGTCCGAAGAATGTAAGCATTCTCGTCGACACAATGGAGGATAGTCTCTTTGGATTACCGACCTCATCGAGTATGAAGACGTTAGTTCGATGGGCGGTATAAGGAACTCTCAGCATTCTCCTCCATGTCCACACTTCAGAAGCGTCTATGCGAGCTCGATCTGCCTTTTTAACAGTCCAAGTTTCCGAGGCATCTCGAACAACCTTTCGGAAATTAGTCTTTGAGGGGCCGGGATACACACATTTATACATAAGCATTTGCCATGTAAAACACGGACAGACAGTAGGGTACTTGCAGAGGTCGTGATATCGTTTCGGGAGTATACATAGCGTAAAGAAAACCATATCAAGAAGCAGTAGGAAACAAAAAACATGATTTTACTGACGGCCAACAAAAAGATATTTGCAAAATAAAATAACGATATATTCAAATTTTTCCACGTGACTTAAAACAAGGGCTGAAGTCACAGGTATCTTATCGATATCGACAATCGATACTGCTACAGCGCAGGTCAGTGAGATTCAACTGCAAACTAGAGATGATCTGAATTCTTTAACAATGCGACTCAATTTATTTATACTTAAACATATTTGAAACAGGCAATTAACTCACTAGCATTTTCGTTGCAATACATTTTTATATCTGATAGGTATCACAGTTCATCTTATTTGTGACCGAGATTCGCAACTAATCGAAGCCATCATTTTATTTCGGCGCATCCCATTATGAATTAATCCAAAGATAGAATCTAATTCAAGCCCATCCCTACAAAGTGAATTAGTAATCTAACTTAACTTTTATTCTTTTGACTTTTGTACTTTTGTGTGTGACTTTGTTTTGTGGTTATAATGATCAATGTCAAAATGTTAGGTCAGCACTGGCTATCGATATCGAATATCAATACTTTACATCCCATCACTGTTTCCCATCATTGTTTGCGCGGCATTTTCCGGCATTTGAAATAATTTTTGGCATATCTCTCACAGCCGATTCCAAAAAAACAAAACAAGTGATTTTGTCATGTTTACTAGGCTCTAAGGAACGCGCAAACGACATAATATTTTTTCTGCAAGTACCCTATTTCTCGCATAACTCAGTCTATTTTCAAACTACATACAGGGTGAGTTTTTAGTACCGGCTCGGTCGATAACTCCACTACTGTACAAGATAGCGAAAAAAGTTGTATATAAAAGTTGTAGCCACGGATATGCTCCTTGCTCAGAAAATATTTAGATTTATACAGGGTGATTCATAACTACATGGTGATGCACACATGCATTTTTTTAAATGAGACACCCTATATATTATTCATTCATTCATTTTATTTGCAAGAAAACTACAAATAATATCATCCCTAGAAGGCTGAGCCTTGTGGCGGGGTATAGGCATACATAGTAAGACAATATAATAGTGGTTATCCAACAGCATTAACATTTCATCGTTTCATACTACCAGAACTGGATCATGACGACTGATACCTTGCGATAGTTGTCTTTCCGTATGCTTCGTCGGACTTTCTGCGAACTGGTTTACTTGAGGCAACCAAAGATTGGTAGCGGATAATACCAATAACGTTTTCATAAGTAATTGTGCTGTTAAAACTAAAAATTTTGGAAATCTGATCGAATAACCGTCATTGAATTTGACATATTCAAATTCTACCAACAATTTCCGTTCTTCCAATGTAGAGTACTGTTACATTATACAGAGTATTTCAAAAGTTATGACCATTTTTATATCCAAATCGCGGTCAAATGAACGTCCTGTATATCAAAAAGTAATAAATCAAAAGTTATTTTTTTGCACGAGAAGATTAAAAATATCTTCTAGTTTTAAAATCGGCTATAAAAAAGCCCGTGACTTATATTCGTATACAGGGTGATGTAGAATGTAAAATCTAGATTTTCTCTCTTTTTTTAAATGTAACCCCCAATATTTCATTATATCAACGAATTGCTTTTAATATGCTGTTTCATCTTTGTAGTTTTATTTTTGCGTAACAAACAATTAAAATATAAGGCCATAATAGTACTGGATCAAGTCAAAACACTGATTTAACGAGATAATATAGGTCAAGTGTGCTGAGGAGCAATTTTATAGACGTCATACATAATTATAAAGCAGATGTATCAGGTAAGCTATGAAATATTAAACGACACAGTCCAAATAAAACGATTCTACGATCTTTCAAACGCATTAGTTTTAGAGTGGCTCCGTTTTGGATGTTGCTGTTCATAGTTGATATATTCTAGAGGCAAGTAGAGAATTTCTCAAAGATTCTCCTAAATACTCTCAATGGAAAAATTAATTTTCAAAGCTGGTTTTTCACACAGTACGAAATTATCGAGCAGGTTATAAAAACTGTCAATTTTTCAAGTCTACCTGATAAATCTGCTTGATAATTATGCATCACGCCTACAAAATTGTTTCCTCAGCATACTTGACTTTATTATCTTGATGATTTAGGGTTTTGACTTCATTAAATAGCCATTAAATTAATGAACAGCGTTTGTCGATCTAATCAACTTTACTGGTGACAGAAATAATGTGTTACTTTTTATTGTATTGATGAACTCGTTCTTCGGCTCAGAAATAATGAATATAATTTGATGAAGTTTTTCGTTGTATTTAGGATCACTTTTGGTTCAGCGATCTTGTGTGCTTCAACAGCCATTCCCTTCAACATTGCGAATCTACACAAAGGTCATGACTATTAAACTAATAGCCCTGAGGATTGAGACCTGAGAGAAGTCCTGGTAGTAAAATGTCAACTTACAAACCATAAAGTATGCCTTACTACTGCAAACTTCTGGTTGGCGTTTCAAAAATACTACCATGCTGCAATACGTCATCCGAGCAAGTAGTCTGAAGCTCTTGCTCCGGACAGTTTTCTGGACTCCTTTAATCCTGTGCAACAATAAACACGGACAGGGATGAAAACGAATACAAAGTCCGTAAACTAAGCGCTTCATCCTAGCATCCAAGCGACAATTTAAATTTCTACCCCTATTTGTTGTGCTGTCCGAGTAAATAATTAAAGGTCGAATTAAATGCAGCGAAAATTGTTTAGCTCCTGACCGTTCCTGTTGTTCGTGTATTTTGCTCTAAAATGTATTCACGTCATTCTAAATAGGGAGCATAGGCGTCTTAACAGGACTAAGACGTAGGTATGCCCCTTCTGAAGAGACAACACAATTTAATTACGTACACTAATTCGTCCATGTACAGGCCTCGACCTTCTATGGATGTAAACATATTCGAGCAGACAGAAAGAATTCTGCCGGTGCGCCATCTAGTACCCGAAGCTAACGGCAAACCAAGGAAATCGCTGCTTAACAGCAGTAGACTTCTTGGTGGGACTCCAAGGTGCGTCCGCTTGGCCACCAGAGAGAGCGCGGGTTCTATATGCCGCTGCAGTATAGAGCAGCCCTCGTAAACATATTCATTTACCATTTTTTTTCAACGATTTGTTTCTTGTATGCAATTTGAGAGTAAATAATTATTATTATTATTTTGCATTTCTTATTTTTTAACAAGTATTGACGGTCTACGCCAAGTCAACTCCTGACCTATTACTACTCTGAATTCAGAAAGGACCGTACAATGCTGCAGGTCTTGAGGATTACAGACTTTTGGAAGGTTTTTTGTAACTTTTCATCCAGGCCCAATTGTTGCAGGTGTGGTGTAAATGAATTTGGAGTAAGGCCTGAGACCGACATAATGAATGGGATAATGACAACTTTTCTTTGTTTCCGTAGTCGTTTTATTTCTATGGCGAGATCGGTGTATTTAGATATCTTCCCAGCGTAGGTGTTTTGGATGTTCAAATCACTGGGAATCGCAATATCTATTAAGTAGGTCACTTTGTCTGTCTTTGACTGAAAAACTATATCTAGCCTATTTGCTGGGATGGTTTTGTCTGTATATATTTCAATGTCCCAGTATAGTTTAAATTGATTGTTCTCGAGTACTGAGGTCGGTGCCTAGTTATAATATGGATCTGTGTTTTCAATTAGCTCGTTTGTTGTGGCTAGTGCTTGGTATATGGCTTTGGCTGCAGACTTATGTCTGGCTGTATAGTCAGTGCCAGCGAAAGTTTTGCATGCACTAGTTATGAGTTCTATTTTTTCCTTCTGTTGGTGGCATTTTCTGCAAGTATCATCAGAGATGGATGGATCTTTAATTATGTAATTCTTGTAATTTCGTGCCACTTTGTCCTGGATAGCAAGCATAAAACCTTCCGTTTCCGGAAAGAGCTGGCCATCCTGCAGCCAGGTGTATGACTGTTTTTCAGTAATGTCGTCTTGTGTAACACGGTTTCTAAGTTTGCCATGGAGTGCCTTCTGCGACCAGGTGTTTCTTGTTGTGCTTGTATGTGGTTGTGTGCATCTGCTGCGTGGTCTGGACAAGAAAGGGCTAGAGGTGTGTAGTTTTTGTCTGCTTTTACTATTGCTTTACGCAAGTTTGTTTGTTTACTGTGGAAAAAATGTCTGAGTGATTTTATTTGTTTTGCATGAAGTGACTGTATATCTATAATTCCTCTGCCCTCTTGTTTTCTGTCCATGGTGAGCCTTTCCTTGCATGCGTTGGGATGCGACATTCTGTGTTTTGTGAGTTCTGTTCGGATGAGTATATGGATGTTTTCTATGTCAGTGTGCGACCACTTGATAATGCCAAATAGATATGTTAGGATTGGTATAGCAAATGTGTTAATAGCTTTTGTTAGATGTCTAGAATTCAGTTTTGTTTTTAACAGTCTAATAAGGCGGTCTTTAAACTCTTGTATTAGTTGTGGTTTGATTTTTGTGTGGTCTATCTTAACATTCGTTATTATTACTATAAATACTACAACCACATCTACCTCATACTCACAGACAGATAACAGTATCCTCAAAGTGAAGTGCTTCAATTTTCAAGGCTGATTATGCTTAAGTATTTCACAAAAAGACTATAATGCTAACTAATCACGCATCTTAAGTTTACTTATGCGACAATATTACTATTATACAGGGTGTTAATTAAGTATGTTAACAAACTTTAACCATGAATAGTACTCCGAAAAATAGAAAGAAAATGTCATATGAACATGGGTCGGGAAATACTTCCTAAGGGAGCTACGCTCCTTTGCATGTGGCACCCTGAAGATGGTTTTCCCTCGTTATTCTTGAAACCATTCATAACAAAATTACGAAATTAGGTGCGATGGGTAAGCTTTTGACGCTGAATCTGATTCTGAATTCAGAATTGCAAAATTCTAATCAGAGGCGTATGGTACGGGAGGAGTTAAGGGTAAAAATAACCCCATTGTCTAAATGCTAACTTTTTTGACATTCTGATTTTAGAATATGATATTTCAGAGATTTCTGCGTAAAAATGGTCTCTTGGTATATCTCAATGGGATTAACCGTTTTCGAGAAAAATGCAAATTATTGAATCGATCCAGGCTATTGTAAATAAATAAATGTTCATCTATTTAGTAAGTGTGCTCTTATTGAATAATGTTACTTTAAAAATAATACCTAAACGTTTTGTAATAACTCTAAACTCTGTTTCTCAAGGTGTTTATCAGTTATTGCAATTGTTTTTTACAGCACACAAGTTCATGATTGTGTGGAACCTGTTCTCTATTCTCTCAGACCAATATTACTATCGTAGGATGGTAAGAATTAGTTAATAATTGTGTAGTGGGACCTGGCCAGGGAAATTGCCCACATATCTGAAGCCCTGATGACTCTAAGCGAATTAACGAACGGAAGTAGGAGAGAGGCTTCCTGGTGACAACAGCCACCAGTACACAGGCCTACAGGCGGGCCCTCGTGCACCCCTCCTTACTCTAGTTTCCCATCGCAAGTGTCAGGATATACTTAGGCCACACCCATGTCTTCAGATTCGAGGACGCTTGAACCTAGTGTAGTGCATAGGCCACACGATGGGTCCTTTTGCGCCTCTATCCGCACTAGTTCCTAAGACCTGCCCTTTTGGCAAAGGCAAGTACATGTTTTGGTCCTATCCGTCTTATCTATATTTGTTCTAAGGTTCTTGAGCCCAGCAGAGTCTGCCTGTGATAACCCAGGGTTTCACAGTGACACAAGATGTGTGCCGAGGATTCTTCCTCTTCACCACACCACGTGCACGTTGGGTCGCTGACCACCCTCATCACAAACAAGTGAAGCCTGAAGGTGTTGTGACCCGTTAATAGGCCTACTAGTAATCTCAAGTTACTCCTATCCAGAGAGAGACAAAGTGGTCCTGTTCTCTCTGCAGGCCCTGCTAATAGTTCCCGAGCATGACGGAGATAACCAGAGATGCTGTTCCATCTCAGAGAGTGTTGATTCTGGATCCACTCTCCAGTTGTTTTCCTAATCAAGTTTGCAGATAGTCCCAAGGCTGGTTCCGGGCCCACAAAACTGTTGCCGGATCCCATCCTGGCCAGATGATCCGCCATTTCGTTGCCCTTTACCACAGCGGGCCCAGGTACCCACATCAGTGATACCTTGTGTTTAGCTGACATGTCGTCAAGAGCCCTTCTGCACTCCAGGACCAGTCCTGACGTTATTTTCCAAGTATTCAGTGCTTTGATGGCTGCCTGACTGTCAGAGCAGATAGTAATCCGCCTTCTAGACCCGTCAATTTCCCGAATACGATTTACACAAGCAATTATCGCATAGATCTCAGCCTGGAATACTGTGGTGTGCCCCCCAAGAGGGAGTGAAAGTCTCGTATGGGGTCCGTAGACTCCAGAGCCCGAGCCCTCTCTAGCGAATGAACCGTCTCTGTACCAGACCTGTCCTTCTCCTTCGATGACCTGTCTTTCCTTAGACTCCCACTCTTTCCTTGACGGGAACACCACCATAAATTTGCGATTGAAGCGATGCGTAGGAGAAACTATATCGCTCCTCGCCAACAAAATAGAACTATCCTCATGCAACTCTGCCAGAATCGTCGAATGTCCTTTGCCTGGATTCATAAAAGTTCAGCTACCCTGACTCCAGAGACAAAACTCAGTTTTTCCAGCTTCCCCTTGAATTACCAGATCCAAAGGAGGAATATTCAATAGTATTTCAATGGCACTCAAAAGTGTTGTGCGCACTGCACTGGTTATACTAAGACATGCCAAACGTCGAACCTTATTATTATATTGGCTCTTATTGCCTCCGTCTTTATACAAGTCCACCACACTATGGAGCCATATATTAATGACGGTCTGACTATTGTAGTATAGAGCCAGTGCACCACTTTTGGGCTCAGGCCTCAGCTACTACCGACAGCTCTTCTGCAGGCACATAATGAGTTTCGAGCCTTGCTTACCTTATAATCCACGTGCTGCCTCCAAGTCAGCTTGTGATCCAGTATGACTCCTAGATACCTTACTGACTGAGACAATTCAAGTGTCGTTCTGAAAAAGGTAGGCCTCACGAGGCTTTCCATCTTCCTTCTCCTAGTGAACATAATTAGCTTCGTCTTTTTAGCGTTCACTTACAGATCTACCTCATTACACCACGTTTCCACAACACGCAGCGCGCCTTGCATTACCTCGCAGACTGTATCAATGAATCTACCCCTAACCACTATGCGTTGTTCATTGTAGCAAATATTGATGCCTGTTTCTTATAATCATATAATGGATTAGTTCCAATAAGAAGCTCAATATTTTATGTTTTGTATGCCGAGTATGTCGAGTATTCACCATACACAGTTCTGCAACGTCGAAATTCTTACTCAATTTCACTAATTAAATTTTAAATAGGTAAAAGGCTTAAAAAATGCATTCATGCTGGATTATGTTGGATTACTAAAAAATATTTGTTAAATGCATTCGGAAACCACTAACGTACATTATTTTCCAAAAGAAAATCTGACAAAAAATACAACATTATTAAAACTAATGCAAGAAACGTTGATAAAAGACAATTTCATAAAAGTGCGGTTTACTTTAAAACCAATAAACATATACTGGACATTACACTAATAGACGATGGAACAAACTATCAGCATCCTGTCTACTTATCGAACGGTTCACATATTCATAGCAACGTAATGATTATTACTATTATTATTATTTGACACGTAAGCCACTCCTACTCTGATAATATCACGAGCAGCGCGTAAATCCAGTTAATGTTTACAAAGAGAATATGGAGCCCATCCTGTGCAACTGCCTATTAAGCAAAATGTATCACCACACACGATCGATTAGCCCAACACTTAATTAATAATTATATAGAGTAAACAGCGGAGATCTGATTGGGTAGCTTGTTAGAACTCCCGCAGTGTCTAAACGATAATTGATAAGATTGAGTTATTGAGCGTTGGCGTCGGTTAACCCACCTCTAAGTTGTTATTGAAGTATATCTGAGGTTCAGTTCTAGCTTGCTTGTTATTGAGGTGAAAGCATAACACTTCAGTTTTCATCATATTTGGAATCAGCCTCCAGTCTGCAAAATATCTTCCCATCACACAAAGGTCTTCCGATAAGATATTACTGCCTTCCTCTATTGTATTACTACGAGCGGCTAGAGCAATATCATCGGCATACATAAACTTCTTTGAAATGGTGTTGGGTATATCGGAAATGTATAGGTTGAATAAGACTGAAGCAAGAACTGAGACCTGGGGTAAACCATTATTTAGGTGCCTCACTTTACCTCTACTGTCACCCGTTATTACTTGGAAGAGCCTATCGCAAAGCATGTTGTTTAATAGCGATGTTATTCGGCCACATGGTACTACTTTCAGGGGTTTGAAAAGAAGGCCTTCCCTCCAAACTGTGTCGTATGCTGGAGTCAAGTCGACGTACACTACTGTAGTTTTCAGCCGTTTCTGAAACCCAGCCTCAATGTGGGTTGTTGGGCTGAGTACCTGATCCGTGCAGCTACGGTGTGGCCTAAAGCCAGCCTGTCCAATGGGAATATGTTCCAGTATTGTTGGACCTATCCGATTTAGTATCATCCTCTCAAGAAGTTTATAACATGAACTCAGTAGGGATATAAGCCGATAGCTCTCAGGTAGATTCTTTGGTTTGTATGGTTTCAGCACTGGCAATAACTTTTGATTTTTTAAGCTTCGTTGGTATGTTTCCTGTTTGTAAGATGTCACTGAAAAATTTGCTCAGCCACATTCTGGTACGTTTCCCAGAGTTTTTGAGAAACTCAGGGTGGATTCCATCAAATCCAGGAGCTTTGCCAGGCTTAGTGTTTTTCAAGGCGTTATTTACTTCTTCAACAGTGAATGGTGTGGAGTACACAGGGTGAGCTACTGTTGCTTGACGACATTCTTTCAGTTGTTTCTTAACATCTTTACAGTGCTGTCTATTAGTTGGGACCTTAGAGAGCGCTACAACTCGTGCTGCGATTTGGTCAGCCGATACTTCATTATTTTGGCGTGTGGGTGGGCTAGAGCTCCCTACTTTCCTAAGAAGACTCCAAGCTTTCCTACTTGACTTTTTGAAGTTCATGTTACTGGCTGCTTGTACCCATTTTTTGCAGCGTTCTGCATCTAGAGAGTGAAGGCGTTCATCAGCTATTTCAGAATCTCCGCTGTTCTTAAACTCTTGATAAAGCCTCTCTATGTCATCGTTCCATCCCGGAACATATTCTCTTCGGAAACCTCGGAGGATGCACCGTTTAGCTGTTGTTATAACAGCTTTAATGAATCTGTCGTAGCTGCTACTTTTTGGGGGGATCCATCGAACGGCTGAGTCCAGCTGCGCAGCAAATTTGTCCCATTGGGATTTTCCAAAATTCCACCTCGGTCTTGGTGTTTTGGTGGTGTCTCGGTCTTTGTTTTAAATTTAATGTTTATATTTTATTTTATTGTTTAAGATTCACTACCAATTAATCCATGTAGCCGTACGCTAAATAAATAACCCACCTCTTCCCCAGCATGTGTGAGAATATTCATGAACGCAAACGCTTTTGAGTCTAACAATTGTCCTTTGTCCCTCATATTTGTCGGTCTGTTGATTCAGGTCGTTGTTAGAAGGTAAGGACTAATGGAATATAAAACAAATTAATCAACGCTCAACCCCATCTGACAAGTACAGTGTTACTATGTTATGAAAAAATGGAGTCAAGTTGATTGACTCAGTACTTCCCACACATTACGGTGATACCAGTTTATTATTTTCCCATAGCATAAAGATTTAGTCTGAGATCCCCTTGCAACAAAATCATCGCCAGTACCCCCCCCCCCCCCCAAATTATTGTCATATGCCGCTAGGTCTTTCCTGCACAGGTCAATGAACAGCCTATTATCAATAATACAAACTTTTGTATTGAATTTCACCTCTTCTGCTGTGGCAGTTTTGGAAAAATTTAAGCGTTCCGGTACCGTTTACTGAAAAAACGGTGTTGCCGTATCTCATTAATTAATACAAACAAAATTTTGAAATTGTGAGATCTTACTAAATTCGACATGCGCAATTCATTGCAATAAAAATAAGTAGAGGATTCTATTTAAAATAAATTAAAATCGGGGATACCTGTTTAAAAATTTGGGAAAATAATTTATAACTTGGCAACGTCGAAAACTCGAAAAAAATATTACAAGGCGAGATAGAGTATTTGCAGATATTTCGATTTAAAATAAAAAAGATAGGGTATTACATTTAAAAAAAAAACAAAGTAAAACGACCTTTAAGTTGCCGGAATTTAAAATTCTGCCAAAAACACCCTGTAGATACAAATTGCTGGTAGCATCCAGAATAATATCCGCTTAATATTCAAGCAACTCGCTGTGTAATATTATTGAGAAAAGTTAAAGGAATATATCAATTTGAACGTATTACTTGCGACCTTGCAAATGCGGAAATTAATAGAAAATAAATTATTACTTGGCAACGTCGCAACCGATTCCAAAAATATTTTAGGGTTGAATAGAGATCAATGATGGACACTAGAAGAATTTGAGAGAAAGTTATAGTTCTATATAAAAAAATCAAGTTGATCTCTATCCTACTTTCCCGCAACACCCTGTATATTTCAAAATATTTTTAGGATATGCATCTTAAGTAACCAAATAACTTTTGTATTTGAGATTTTCTTCTATCAGCTATACCTTGCGAGATATCGAAGACTTACACACTAAATGGACAGCCTGAATACATCGGAAAAAATTCTAAGTCCTTTAGTTTCTGTAATAGGCATAAGGTAATGTTCGGATAGACCTAAAAAAGTTATTTATGTCGCTAGGTCTTCCTTCATAGGTCAGTGGGTAGTCTATTATGAATACAACAAATTTTTCAATTGTACAACCCCCCAACCCCCAACCACCCCAATTTCACCCCCACCCAAAAAAAAGTAGAAAATGATCAGGGACCCCTAAAACGCCTAAAAACGAAGTTTCAGCAATATTTATTTTTTTTGTTTTTTGCTAATTACTCCGCCGCCTATGCACCGATTTTCAAAATTATAGGAACATTACCTACTACGACCCCACAGCATACCGCTGCCCAAATTTCATCACAATCCATGCAGCGGTTACTGAGATTACGAGGGTAGAAAAACGCGACAGACAGACAGACAGACAGACCGACAGACAGACAGACAGACAGACAGACAGACCGACGGAAATGAGTGACGTGGATTTTCGTTATGTACACATCATAAAACGCCCAAAAAACGTATTATCTCAAAATCGAAAATTTTCGCGATCACAATACTCCCCTCACCTATCGGTGTGGGAAGTAAAATGATGTAACGCACTGGAGAGAAGGCAGAAGTCTAGGCTAAAAAAACCGCCAGAACAATTGAACAAAAAAGCTTTCAAGACATTCTCTACCCATCACGCCACCTTTCTACAGGCAATAAATGATAATTAACATTTAAAATAAGCATTCCCACATAACAAAAGTACATACATTAAATATCGAACCAATGTATATGTATATCCACAAATGGAGCAAGAATGTCCAACGGATGTCTAATAGACATCAAAAAAATATATATTGCATGTAAGTTTGTCGCGAACTTTCACATCCATGGCATATCCATAGAATGTACATATGTACATCTAATGTACATGCATAGTATATGTAACACAGACCAGGTATAAACATGTGTATTCATAACATATATCATGTACATACTTACATATCAAAGTATATCCACTGTACATACGATGGATATGTATAACCACAATTGGAGCATGAACGTCTAATGGATGTAAAATAGACATAAACAAATTTATATTTCATGTACGTTTGTCGCGAATTTACAAATCCTCCTTGGTCGTGTCAAGTCGTTTGTTTCCATGACAGCATTTGTCAATCCTTCCACGATAGTCATCCTGAAATATTTTCATATCATCGGAATATAGTAGGGATTGTTCATGAGTATCTTCTGTAATATCATGAAGGAATATGTTAAATAATAAAATGACTAAATTAGAGCTCTGTGGGATATACGACGCAACCTCGTATTCAACAAACCTGTGACCGCAGCATACAACGTACTGGACAAACTTTAATGCGTTCTTCCAACTGACCTACTGCTCCATCCTCCAAGGAATCCAATTCAATGTGGAAGTGCTGTAACAGTATGCAATTTTGGATATTTTCCACACATCTATATCACGCCTTAAAAACACTGTTTTATCCACGGTTTTATCTTAGGCATCTCTCAATGCTGTTTTATATCTCCTGTATGTTTTTGTTTGTTTTCTCTTGTTAGTCTTACCAATAAAGGGTTGTACTGTTGGTGCTGTATCAAATAAATAAATCAACTAAATTTGTCAGGTACTATATTATTTTCTTCTGGTGGTAGCAACATATAGATATTGGGAAGCAGTATTTTGAAAAAGTATTGGTTTGTCATCTATCTACCAAAGCCGGTACCTGAGCGTTTAATTTGAGTATCCGAGCATTGTTTATGTGACCCGTTTAAAAGCATCAGGTATAGAAACCTGCGGGAACGGCAACAAACAGACTCTTTTTAGTGGAACACTCATCTAACACTCCCGACATTTGGTTTATGCTAAAAAGCAACTTAACTCATGTACCGGCTTTGGTAGATAGATGGCGAACCAATACTTTTTCAAAGTACTGCTTCCAAATATCTATATGTTGCTACTGCTAGTACGAGTTTTTCCAGCTAGGCACTATTATGGAATTTCATTTATTCGTCTGAGATCTAAATCACACTGACGAGCTTCAATAAAAGCACAACGATGTCGTCTGGGAGTGGTTTCGGTTGAAGGAATGAAATTGCAACTCTCTAATATCTTCTTCTGAATATACTGTTCTCGTTATAGAGTTTTCGGCACCTGCTTGGGGAACATCGACTTTAAGGACTTCACAGCCTCTGGCCAGACTGTGAGTAATGAGGAATACTGCTGTGGTGAGATTTCGCAGTCTGCGCTTACCTTAACCTTAACGCATGACGTCACTTGGGTTTTCATAATACAAAACCACTGTACCATGTCTATTGAAACAGTAAGCCACAATCAACTTCATTCCTTTGCAGTAAAGTAACAATTCGCATTTGGGATTCCTATCCACTACCCAATCTTCCTCCGTGTTTTCCTAAACGACCACAGAGACGAACCGTCATCATGAGGGAATAATAGCGTATTGTTCTGAACATGGACATTAAACTTAAACACCCTACCCTACCGTACGGTGTATCCTACTCAAATATGTATTTCGATAGTTGCTACAATCAAAGCAACTGCGGGTATCCCATATGGCTTGTGCAAAGGGGCCCTGTTGGGGACTGACGGGCCCGGTTCCATACGCGTTTGAGAGCCGATATGGATCATTCAGTGCGTAAAATTGAAACCGGTAGCTACTATACGAAGTGTAACACGTGGCAGTTGTTTGTGGCACAGCCGTAGAGTTGATAGTCTAAGGCCCGATTTTATCAACGCGCGCATTTTAACAAAGGCTTTGACGAATCAGAGCAGCCCATTCAAAAACATGCATCTGTCAAAGTACTCTGAAAATGATCGATTTCTCTTGGAATTTACTTCAAAAAGGTGAAAAAAGACATGCTTTATATATAATCGACCATTGTGAACTCTCTAGTATCTTTCAACTCTGATTTTCCATCCTAAATGGGTAAAAAATTGCATATTCCTGTTTAACAAAGAGTTTAGCAATTGCTAATCCCAACCAATCAGATTCTACAAAACCGACACATTTGATCACTGGATGTACTGTTAATTTAATGATGACGATGACAAGAAATCCAAATTACTGCGTTATTTTGATAAAACAATAATTTACAATCGATAGTAATTATAAATACCTCCAATCCAATATACCTTTGTATTATAGTGAAAAAGGATAAAAATAACGTTTTATTGCATTTCACAAAGCTATTATAGACTCATACGATGCAAGCGTGCATTACTGGTTGCCTATCCTGCTTAACAGCAAAGCCTTGCGATCTGGCAAAAGTATAACGTATATCCTTATTTTTCCTAAACTAGAAACCTTTCGTATAGTCAGAAAGTGAATAAGGTGCTTTAAATAAATGTGTTTCTGCACTACGGTGCCTTTTACGCAGTGCCTACAATCTTTACATTCTCTGTGAATATTTCGATAAGAAGGTCTATTCTATAACAAACATGCATCCAGTCTGACTGCAATTGCAATTGGTAATTATACAATAATTATAAGGTAAACATTAAAAATCTAGCATTAATTTGCAAATCAATCACTTTGTTCTGATTTTCTTCTATGATTTTGATCCATGAATTCTAAAATATTTTTAATGAAAGTGTCATCCAGTTTTGACGTTTTGTTTCCAATATTGATAAAATACTATTAGATGATACTTATTAACCTAGCCCGCAATACCCAATAGAAAGCTTTTGCTAAACAACATCCAATAGGAAAGCTTTGTAAAAGTCTTTGTTAAATATGCATGGTGATAAAATCGGGCCTTAGTCAATCTAATTGGCATAGTTCACCAGCATCGTAGATGCCAAACACCTGTGACAGTGAACATTTTCGACTACAGATATATTTCCTGGACTTTTTGAGATGTTCGCAAAAAGGTCTTATTCAGAAATGCATCCTAAATGAAGTCTACATGTTATACAGCTGTTCAGTTGACTGTAATTTTCACTCATAATGAACAGAAATATTTGTTGCCTGTTTCGTTTCCATATACAAATACCTTCTATCAACATAACGTGGATGTCACAAGATGTTGAATTATTTTTAAACCGTTCTGGTGTATATACGAGCCATGTTTCTAATATCAATCAAGCCATTTCCAAATATTATAATTTTTAGCTACTAGCAATGTATCTTCGATCTCACATTTTTCTGGTGATTGATATATTGTGGATATTCACGTGGATAAATATTTCTAGAGAGGAGTCTACTTGATTGGAATGTGTTTTTAGAAAGTTATAAATAATTGCTTTTAATGTAGCTCTCGAAAATTGAACGTTCAGTTTTTTAATCTTAACATCATTACAAGTGGCTTAAGGCGCGTTATCACTATTAAGTTTTAATGAGTCATTTTAACTTGTTCAGAATTAGTGAAAACGACGTTCATTCACGCATTATACAGGGTTGGGATAAAGTATGGAACCAAGCAAATCTCTTTGAAACGAAAAGGGTAATATTGCTGAAAATTTGCAGGTAAGTGTAGTGACGCCTAATGCATCTGATGTACCGTCAACTTTTTTAATTTAAACGGGACACCCTGTATACTTTTGCAGATTTTAATACGTCTTTTTTTTCCGAATACGTCCATGGTAGGTTTAGTATTCTTTTCTGTAAAAATGTGAAAGTTAAAGCTTTTACTGAAACGTTCATTTTATTTGATGTGTTACAATAAGAAAATTTCAAACGAGTTCTAAAAGAATTATCTCAGACGTTCAAAACGCTCGCCGTTTACTTCCTGACAATATACAGGTCTGTTGATAAAGTGCTGAGTTACCTTGTCGAATCAATTCACGTCAGGATCAGGATGTCAGGAGGTAAATGGCCGGCATTTTAAACATAATTATGAAGAAGCTTTATCTTGCCCGTTTTTACAGAAACTAATAACCAACCCACTATGGACGCATTCGATAAAAAATATGTATTAAAATCTGCAAAAATATAGAGGGTATCCCATTTAAATTAAAAAAGTTGACGGTCATTTTTTAATACTGCTAAAATGTATGAAAATTTGGACCAGTTTTCACTTTGACTGAATGTACAAACACTCTGATCAATTTTAATGAAAGTGTGTTTTCACGTCCGTTGTCTGTACAGTTGAACTGAATTAATCAAACTGCATGAGCGAAACTGAAAGGTGAGAACCGCTTTTATGCGCTTTTTACAATGATAACAAATGTGTATGTATAGTAGAGCCCAGAGATATACCATTTGTGTACGTTTTGCGCTATATAAAAACTGCATACCATCTCTTAGTACAGTTCATCATTTGGAATAGATACAGTTTTGATAATAATCAATGGTTACCACTATTTTACTTTCGTACTCGTAACCAATTCATGGAATGTGCTTTTAACCAATTTTCTAACAAAACGTAACCTTTTAGAATGGTGAAAATGAAACACTAAGTTGTATTTGAACGTAAATCTGTCGGATGACGTTCACGATGTATATTTTGACTGAACTATGATAAGACCGACACATTCCAGGATTATTAGCGAATCGATCGATGAAGAGAACCGGACTTAGTCAAATTGTTTAGGCAGGTATTGCTACCGTTATTGATAGCAACGCCAATCTGCTTTTACTTTTGTGCGTCACTTTTCTGTCTGAATCGGACGTTTTTTTCGGAAGCGTGACAGCTAGAGTATGTTTCGGCCTTGGGAAGATAATGGGATTTCACAGCGATGTGAATTACCCTGCAGCAGTGAAGCTACGTCGGCGGTTTGTCATTACGGTGGTGAAAGTAGTGACTATAGTACGGACACTGATAATGAATTTGAACAGAGGGAGGTGGAGGTAGACCAATTAAAACACAAAAGGTCACATCTTAGCGCAGATGCAAAACAAATAGTACTAAAAGATAATGAACTAACGAACGATCCAGAGAATGAAAATAAGGGGAGTATGATCAAAAAGACGTCAATTCTAACACACGTTCCATATCCAACAGTATGTGAAATTTTGAGAAAGGGGCCACTAAAGAGGAAGCGTAGGTTTGATGCTGGTGTTTCAAAAGAACTAGATCCCAAGATCACAAAATTATTGAGGAATATTGTGTACGAAAAGTACAAAAAATTAATGAACTGCCCACAATCGAATCCGTTCAAAGACAATTGGCTAGAATTGGGTAACAGTATCCAAGGAGTGGATTGCAGCGATGGATTAGGAATATTGGGTTTAGGTACAGAACTGTGAACAAACGAATGGCTATAATGGAAAGTGCAAGGATTGTGGGATGGCGGCACGATTACTTGCATAAGATAGAGCAATACCGGAACGAGGGGAGGTCAGTGTACTACCTTGACGAGACCTGGTATGATACCCATAATACCGCTAAAAAGGGATGGACCGACGGTACAAAGAAGTGTTAGCTAAAAGGCGTTCCACCAAATAAAGGATCCCGTATAGTTATCTTACACTGCGGATCATCTGACGGCTAGGTCGAAAACGCACTCAAATTATGTGGAAAGAAAATTGAAGACTGCAATATAGACTACCACAAAAACATGGACTCGGGAATATTTGAGCAATGGTTTGAGAGTACCCTTGTTTCCAATTTAAAGCCATTTAGCATCATCGTAATGGACAACGCAAGCTATCACTCCAGACAAAGGTACAAAATTCCGAATTCAACGTTATCGAAGGCGGAAATACAAGATTTTCTCATAAAACAGGATTTGTACTTTGAAGAAACTTACAAAAAAAACTGAATTATTGGTCCTCCACACTGAACAGTTTGAGATGTTTCTCATATTGTTATATGTCATAGATAGCATAGCTAAAAAGTATGGTCATGATGTCTTAAGGTTGCCTCCCTATTTTTGCATTTTCAGTCCGATAGAATTAATTTGGGGACAACTAAAACAACGAATCGAACGTTAAAATTGAGTGTAGAAAGGAATAATTTACCATATGGTTTATACGGTTATATTGAAATGTCTCTACCACATATTTATCAACAGATAATAAAGTTTCAAACATCTTGTTCAACCAACTGATGTATGAGCACTTTGTTGGATGGAATGAACATTTTAGTTGTTGCCCACTCCAACGAATTCGAACGCCCAGTCCGACCCCGTTCCCTTCCTCGGTCGGCACTTTTTGCGGAGATCCTCACTTTGTAAACAAATGGTATATCTCTGGGCTTTACTATACTTGTATAATATTCACTCTCAGAACGTTGGCTTGAATTTCAGCGAAAATAGAGGTTGATCAGCAGATCGACGCTCGGATAGCGATTATTTTGAATCTTTGATGATAGGTAGAATAATTGGTTATTTAGTGTATAGGCATCGATATGTGACATGTATGTTTAATGCTGTTTGATTTGGTTTATAAACTAGGCATGAAGCTTAACCAAACACCTGAATTTTCTGGATATTAAGACGAGAACATGTAACCCTCTTTCTCCTCACAGTGTTTCATGTGTACATAGTAATAGCTTGATTAACTATTACTAGCATCCAATCTATTACATATAAATTCAGATTACTTTGCCGTGCTTCATATTCAAAATTATTATTTCGATAAACGATCGACTGACGAAGGTATTTTAAACTGAATAACTTTCAGTCCAAAGCAGAATCATACATAAAATTAAAAATAGAGACAGTTAAATGGCCTAGCGAACATCATGTAGATATTAATACTTCGCAAAAGTAAAAAGCATAATTGAGATCGAAATTCCATTCCATTCCAACAACCCAGAGCAATAAAAATATATATAAACAGTCATAACTCAAACCGAAGCCCAGTTTCGATAAAACATGTAAGAGCCTGTTAAGTTAATAAATTGCTTTTTAGGCGCAACTAACTTTCCAGGATTTGACTGTGAGCAAGATACTACACATTGAGGTTCGAAAACGTTTGAGTGAGCTCTCGATTTGATTTCTTAGAATACGAAAAGGCCTCGTAACCATCGACATACTGACACTTTCGGAGAATCCTTCACTAAAATTATAAGTCGAACAAAAAAACGTGGTCAAGTTAATTGACTCAGTTTTTTATTTATTATTTTCCCGCAGCATGAAACTATAGTCTAGGTGCCCCTGCAATCAAATCATCGATCGCCCAACCGCAAAAAAAGTGTTTTATTCTACTAGGTACTTCTTTCACAGGTCAATGGACAATATATATGAATATAAAAAATTTTTAAGTTTTACAGACCCCCACCCCCGAACCACCCCAATTTCACCCCCAAACAAAAAATTATTAAAATGATCAGGAACCTCTAAAACGTCTAAAACGAAGTTTGAGGTGTTTTTTATATTTTTAGTTTTTTTATTATTGCCGCGCCGTCTCTGAAATGATTTCTAAAAACCATACGCGCTTTCCATACCTGTCGCGGTAATAAATCTGTGTCAAAATGTCACTAAAGTCAATTCTGAAGTTTCCACGTAACACAATACACACACACACATCTTTCTCTCTCAGGTCAGTAGACAGCCCATTATGAGTACAACAAATTTTTCAGATTTACAACCCTCCACCCCCCAACCACCCTAAATTCACTCCCACCCCAAAAAAAAGTAAAAAACGATCAGGGACCCCTAAAACGCCTAAAAACGAAGTTTGAGCTGTTTTCATATTTTTAGTTTTTTTAATATTGCTGCGCCGCCACTGAGACGATTTCTAAAAATCGGACGTTTTCCATCCTCGCCAAAGTAGTAATACTCTGCCGAAATTTCATTAACATCAATTCAGTGATTTCAACATTATAAAATACAGAACGATCTAAAGCAATACTCGTATGTATACATCGGAAGATTCTCTAAGTCGCTTGGTTCCTGTAATACACAAGGCAATGTTCGGATGGACCTAAAAATGTGTATTATACCGCTAGGTCTTTCTCTCTCAGGTCAGTAGACGGCCTATTATGAGTACAACAAGTTTTTCAGCTTTACAACCCCCCACCCACCAACCACCTATCGGTGTGGGAAGTAAAAGGGAATTAAGTATATTACACAGACGTGGGGGTCACTCCATTGCAAATAATTTTCTCTTCCCTGGTCAGATATTCATAGATTTTTTCCAGTTTCGGGATAACAAGGCTCGCAAATCGACAAGCTGTTTAATACAAATGTTATCTAGCTTTGGGTCAAGTCAAGCCAAATCATTGTTGATTATCACAGCACTCCTGGAACCTTAGCTATTGTGTCATAGGATCAGTGTGGCGATTCTGTGACTCTAAGCTAAGCGATAGCGACATTCTTCCGACGCTTTCGCTCGTTTCGGTGTTCCATAAATGTTTTCGTTCTGACTCGGATATAACGAACGCAGACGAACGTTATAAGCGATAGCGAAAGATTTTGGATCTCGTTTGTCAAGTTTTCACGTTATTATTGCTGTGTGTCAAAGTAACAATTCGCTTAAATTTATTTGTGTACTTAATTACCAGCAATGAATCGAAGAGAAAAAACTTAGCCTTCGCAATGGTCGGCCTTGCTGGATTTTGCAGAGTCTCATTCAGAGATATTTAAGCCAACTCGTGAATGCTAGTGAGTCATCGAGCTCCATGCCGAAAGCGTAACGAAGCGTTAAACGTTGGTTATGGAATGCCGTCGAAAATCGTTCGTAAATAATTAGCTTCGCTTTTGTCTGCTTTCGTATATATATACTATGGCGAAAGTTACAGATTCGCCACACAGTTCGTCAACCTGTCAGGTCTGACAATCCATGAACCAGACAACGTCAAAGAAAAATTTGGAAGGCTGTGACTTTGTCGTATTACTGAGCATAAAATGCATCAGCTTTGATGAGACTGTCATATTTAAATTACTTTTATGCTTGGAGAAATCGGTGGATGGATTAAGGAGACTTCGATCAGCGATAACTTGATTTTTTCAAATAGGAGTGCCTAATTTTTTTTATATGGTTAAACGTAGAATTTAATACCCTTTCGAATGATATAAGGTTGTGAGTATCAATCTTTGGTAATTTTCACTTAATTTTAAATTTTCAGACAAATCGGCGTTTTTCAATTTTCCTACCTATAACCTGCCAAGCAGGTCATGAAATATAAACAAAAACCTGTCCGGGTAGAAGAAAATAACTAACCTGGAAAAATGCACACGAACTAGACTAAAGGGACAAGATTATAAAAATTACTCACAACAAACAAAGTCTAACCAGAAACAACGGCGGTAACATATCTTTGGTCAAAGAGAAGCTGGAGTATGGCAGAAATTGATTCTTTCACGGCCTACTAGCTACTGCAATGTACTAGAGATTGGCAATTTCCAAAGCCCTTAAAAATTGTTGTAGGCAGTTTATTATTTTCATAATTTAATGATATAAAAAAAGTATGCAAGTCTGTCACAATTCAAGTCAAAAGTACCTCTGACTGGAGTTCTGAAAATTCTTCAGTACCTATTAGCAAGGTCGCAGAAAATGAAGAATGAATTAAAATTTGTTCAAATTATAAAACATGACTTAAATGGCAGAAAATTTAAATCTGATTTGTCAGTATTCCTTTTTTGCAATATTGCTGACAGATATTGAAAAATAGAAGGGCTCCAGTCAGAGGTATCGACTTCGACGCAAATTAGTACTTTTTTACACCATTACATATGATTGATAGTTGCGTGCTGGAGCAATAGTCGCTGGTCGTTTTCATTTTTAACCTCTAGTGAATTGCGGTAGCCAGTAGACTGTAAAAAATATCTATTACTGCCATACTCCAGCTTCTCTTTGACCTTAGAGATGTTATCGCAGTTGATTCTGGGAGAGTTGATTTGTTATGTGAGGAATTTTTATAATCTTGTCCCTTTAGTCTAGTTCGTGTGTATTTTTCTGCTAAGTTAGTTGTTTTCTTCTATCTGAACAGGTTTTCGTTTATATTTTATGGCCTGCTACGTTGCCTATAAGTAGGGAAATTTAACATTAAATGAAAACTACCAGAGATTGATATCCACAATCTCATATCGTTAGAATGGTTACTAAATTCTACGTTTAACCGTATGAAAAAAGTCAGGCATTCCCATTTGAAAAAATCAAGTCATCGCTGATCGAAGTTTCCTTAATTAATCGACCGATTTCTCCAAGCATAAACGTAATTTAAATTTGACAGTCTTACCAAAGCTGACACATTTTATGCTCAGTAATATGGCAAAGCCACAGCTTTCCAAATTTTATAATCTCTGCGATATTGATTTTTGTTCGTGATATCTACTTATACCGAAAATGTTGATTTACACCTAAACGATTCGCTTTAGGTCCTATATATGATACATAGGGTCACACTAGAATTCACCAAGGAATCTGAATGTGCAATAATATACGGGATGTTCCATTTAAAAAAACATAGCTTTCATACATTTCGTATTTTTGGGACACCCTGTATAACATGGAAATATTTTTAAAATGTAGTTTTTATGGGTCTCTATCCATCCGAAATTATTATTTTCTTTTTTATCTAATACTTTAGCCATAGTGCTCCGTGTCGTATAACGTGAATAACCCTGTATACTATTGTCAGCAAGGCGTGCACACATTTATCCCACTTCTATCAATATTATAGTTTCCAGCCACTAGTTCCACACCCGACCCTAAAATTGAATTTGGCCGGAAATTTAGCGTACTTATAGGTGTTAATTCTGCGTTTAATATGATTCAACCGGGGTTGCCGGGTTTGCCGACATGCCTGCCAACTTCTCTCTGGGGTATCCCTGATGCAGCCCTACCACTGGTCTGGCCGCTTACCACTAATTTTGCTAAACTAATTTAAAGTACACGCGCCAAGCTTATTTTATCAGATGCAATGGCTGGTATGCTTTGACGGAGTATGGCACGACGCCGCGCCATACCGTGCGCCAGTGCTGCCGCTTTAGTACATTTGTACTATTTCTAGTACATTTTCGAAGTAAAAGTACAAAGATACATTTCAGCCCGATTCTAGTACACAAAAAATGAGGGTAAAATCACATTCTGTATAATGTAAAATTCGCATAGTACACTGCTCAAAATAATTAGCGGAACACATATTCACATAACTTTTTTGATTGAAACGATATACATATCTGGTAACGTATATCTTAAAGACTTGCATTTTGTTTGAATAAAATGCAAAAACAAAGCATAGTATTTGACACATCACTCTTAAGATAACACTTCCTGTTTAAAGAACCGACAAGAAACCAAACAAGAAAATTTAATTCAAAATACTGTAGTGTGCTTTGGAATAGTAAACAATGTTGACAGTTCATCATTAATTGTTAAGTTTTACCCTGGTAATCGAAATGAGGCATTTAAATGAGACAGAAGTTGTTCGCGTTGTTGTTGCTGTCGAGAATGGCACCAGTATTCGTCAGGTTGCAAGAAATTTTGACGTTAGCCCTTCCGTCACCCATCGTGTGTGGAATCGATACCTAGAAACCGGAGAATACAAAAGACGCATTGGACAAGGTCGTAAAAGGAAGACAAACCGAATTCAGGATCGGTTTTTAGTCTTATCCTCCTTGCGTACCCGCACATCTACAGCAAAAGATCTTTAAGTTAGGCTTAGAACAACTCATGGCGTGTAGTTATCCGACCAAACAGTTAGAAATAGACTGAAAGAAGCCAACCTGAGACCAAGAAGACCTGTGCGAAAACCTGCTTTAACTCCGTACCACATAAGGACTCGTTTAAATTTTGCTCGTGAACATGTCGCATGGCAGCTTCGGCAATGGAGACCAGTACTCTTCACAGATGAGTCACGATTTCGTTTGAGTCGCTGTGATGGTCGAGTACGTGTATATAGACGTCCACATGAACGCCATTCTGCTGCTACCATACAAGAAGTCGAAAAATTTGGTGGTGGGTCTGTGATGGTTTGGGGCGGAATTAGTCTTGGTGAAAGAACAGAACTTGTGGTAGTTCCTGGAAGACTGAACGCTCAAAGATACATCGATCTCATTCTGGAGGATCATGTTATACCAGCCGCTTATGGGATAGGCCAAAATTTTGTGTTTATGCAAGATAACGCAAGACTTCATACTGCAGCCATCACCATGAACTTCCTTCGGCACCAAGGGATTCATACCATGAATTGGCCTCCGCTAAGTCCAGATCTAAATCCCATTGAACATCTTTGGGATTTGTTAGATAGACGAGTTCGAAGGCGCCCAGATCCACCTCAAACCCTCCAACAGCTAACAAATGCACTAATCGAAGAATGGGAAAATATACCGTAAGAAGACATCCGTAGGCTCGTACAAAGCATGCCTCGGAGATGTCAAGCAGTAATTCGTGCTAATGGAAGACATACGCGTTATTAATGTTAACACGCGTTAACAATTTTAGGTTGTACAGGCAAGAGATGCTTGCTTGCCCCACTTTATTTCTTGTAGTTCTTTTGAATTGGTGCCGTAATCTTGAAAGTGTCATGTAAAATTTGTTTTGATTTAGCAAATTTATTCGAAGAAAATGTAAATCTTTTAAATAAGTGTTATTACATTTGTATATTGTTGCAATTAAAAAAGTTATTGAGACGTTAATAAGTGTTCCTCTAATTATTTTGAGCAGTGTATATCATGTGTTTCAAGACATTTCACTATCAATCGTGTGCGTTTACAGAATGCTATGTTATTACAGATATAATGTACTTTTAGTACGTAAACGGGTATTTTTACAGTAGAAAATATGTAATAAAAAGAAAGTCACAAAGTATTCTTCACTGTACACTTTAAATTCACACAAGCACTGTGAATTTCCCTAGATTATGTGAAATCACATAACATATTGTAGAAGCGCCTTCGTATAGTTGCGCCACCTATTCATAGGTTTCAAACGCATAACCTAAAACCTTCATGTTTCTCAGAGATAACCTGTACCGAGCGCCATCACACACTTTTTTCAACCTGTTTATCGCCCAAATATCCAGTATTGAGCTGTGTTATACAGGGTGGGCCAATAGTGCGTGGACGGAGGATTGTGGGCTTACTGACAAATATTCCAAAAATCTGTCACTTGATCATGGTAGGGACCCTTGAGGGCTATTACGTAAAAATATGTTCACTTAAATTCTGACGTTTATTGATTCATATCAAACTTACATTTTTTTGAATGGAACCCCCTATATATTATTGATTATTTGGATAAATACCTGGCATTTTTATTTGAAATACTAAAGAAGTAAAGTACTTGAAAAATTTATTTCAATTACTTTCTGGTATTTGAAGTACTGTATTTCAAATTAATTTTATTTCCCAAATGCTATAAGAAGTATTTGTATTTGGTACTTCCACACAAAAATATAATTCAAATTTATACACTTATACTCGAAATACTAAAGTGAGTAAGTAATACATATTAGTATAGCTCGATGAAAATATAAAAATACTTGAAATACATATTTCAAGCATTAAATGCTCAAGTCTAGACAAGTATGGACAAATCAACATTACGCATCGCGTCGCCTTGCGCTCTGTCTCTGTCGTACACATAGGATAGTCTACGCGATACTCTGACTCGACAGGACAGTCTCATCACAATCGACACAATCACAAAATATCAGTTTGTCTTGTTGCGTTCAACAAAATGCGTTGTTGATGTTGATTGAGGTTAAAATAATCTGTGAATGTGAGCTGTGAATTTTCTGCCATTATAATAACAATCTTCAAAACTCTGTACTTTGTCGTGGTGGTTACGAATTGCAGATGTAAAAAGGTAATTTTTCTCAAGCATCTCTTTATGAAAAAATTCATATACCGGGTGGCAATGGAATCGTTATACAGAGCTCCCTTCTTTTACAATCCTAGATGGAGGTTTGAAATTTTGGAGAATTATATGGTTAACGGAGATGCACAATAGCCATGAGAAAACAAATGTATGCTTATTTTGGTTTAGCCGGAAGTGAGGTTAGGCTCTGAATTTTCAATGACACCCTATATATTTTTTCACACATTCGGATTGACATTTGGATTCCCTTGATGAATGAATTTGAATTGTTGTCATTGCTTGGTATTTCTGTTATACTTTTCACGAGTTTTCACAAAAATCAGTTTCTATTTTTATTGAAATGTATACCGTTTTTCCATTCATAAGGTACTTTTTATTACTCAACAATAATTATGAAATACTTGAAATATCCATCGCCGTATTTGAAATACTATATCAAGTAATTCAAGTATTAGTATGGTATTTGAATTACTTTTTTAAGTACTTGAAATATTAGTATAGTATTTGAATTACTTTATTTGAAAAATCAAGTACCAAATTAAAGTATTTGATACTTGAAGTACTTTCAAAAATAAAATTACTTGGTATTTGTACTTTGACGCATGCGACTCTGGTAATTGGTAATTGGTATTTGAAATGCTATTTACTAGTACTTGTGACAGCTCTGCTTCCAGGTCACAATAAAATTCACGGATTTTAGTATAATCTAGTACATTGTATTGCTTTGATTCAGTACATTTCTGAAACGCACCTTGGCAGCTCTGCCGTGCGCTTTTCAGGTCTCCCCAGATTTTCATTAGTTAGGTTAGCCCAACAAGCTAGTCGATACAGCAACGGAATACAAAATTCCTTTACCGTGTTGTGTACATACTCGAGGCCTTTTGTTCACTTACTGCAAACAACTGCGTCGCTCTGAAAATTTTCAGCCGAGCTCCGTTAAATTTATAGCAAAATAGATCAGTCTGCCGCTGTCAGTGGCTCTTGAGTAATGACACGTCGAATGGGAAGCGCCAGTCGGGTAGATCGATTACAAACCAACCTATGCCTCACTATGCCTAATATAATATCGGTTGTGTAACACTGAAGGTTAATATTATTCATCATCAGTGTTTAGATATAAAACAATATATGTAGTCAATTTTCAAAAAAGAAATACCTGGACAAGAATAACATCATAAATGATCGCCAGTATGGCTTCCGCAAACACATATCTACAGGTGACCTCCTTGCCTACGTCACTCACTTGTGGAACAGAGCAATAGAAAATCATGGCGAATCCCGTGTTGTTGCACTTGACATATCGAAAGCTTTCGACAGAGTGTGGCATGAGGGACTTCTGGTCAAGCTTGCTGCTTATGGTCTACCATCTGGCCTGCGCCAGTGGCTGAGTAGCTTTTTGAACGACCGATCTCTGTTTGTTGTAGTCGAGGGCTGTTCATCAGACGTATATTCAAAAAACGCCGGTGTTCCTCAGGGATCTGTCCTATCCCCTAAACTGTTTCTGCTGTACATCAACGAGCTGCTGGACATAACATCCAATCCAACCTACAGCTTCGCAGATGACAGTACATTAGTGTCGTGTATGGAACCAGGCAAGCCACTATCATCCCAGGAGACGGTACGCCGGCGACAGCAGCATGCCTCACAGGTCAGCGCAGATATCAAAACAATTGTCGAGTGGGGACTAGCAAATAAAGTACAGTTCAACGTACAAAAAACTCAGGCGACAACACTTACAAAGAAGTCTCACGATGGCTTACCAACCGTGATAATGCAGGGTCACCCCATAGTCGAATTACCTTCCGTCAAGCTTTTGAGGATCAACAATCAACAACAATAACATGTCCTGGCACGATCACGTCATAAGTATTGCTAAAACGGCATCCCAGAAGCTTGGAGTTTTGTTCCTCTGTAGGAAGTTGTATACACCAGGGCAACTGCTGCTGCTCTACAAGGCACAGATCCGTCCACCGCTGGAGTATTGCTCCCATGTGTAAGGATGCCCTCCGAAACACTCTCTAAAGCTTCTGGACACTATCCAGAAAAAAGCAATTAGAATAATCGATACGCCTAACCTTACAAAGCACCTCCACAGCCTGGAACATCGAAGGAGAGTGGCTGACCTATCCCTGTTTTACAGATTCTATCACGAAAGATGTTCGAGTGAGTTCTCCCAGATAATAACACCAAAGGCCGTCCGAACCAGGAACACTATACAAGCTCTGCGAGCTCATCCTTACCAGGTCGAGGTCCTTACTTCCCGAACCAGTCTCCTCCAGCATTCCTTCTTTTGGAGAACTTCGACGCTGTGTAATCAACTGCCAGGGAATTTGTTTCCCGGCGGCTACAACCTGCAGCGTTTTAAATCTAACGTAAACCGACACGTATCCTCTCGCAGCGCTTCTACAGCGCCTTAGGTATTTAGCCTTTGTGGGAGGCTGACCATAAAAAAAAAGAGTAGCACACCGCTTTTTATTCGTCTCAAGGTCCTTACACTGCCATCTCTTTTCATATTAGAGACTACGAGCCTAATACATAAACATCGTTCTTCATTCTCCGACCATCAACAAGCTTATGCAACTCGCCGAAGACATGACATTCCGCTACCAATACCTCATTCTACCCTCGTGCGAAATTCCATAATATATAATAGTGTGAAAATATATAACTACTTGCCATCGGATATTAAAGCAATCCCAAAAATTATGAAGTTCCGTAAAGCGTTAAAAAAAATACTAATAACACAGGCATTCTACTCGCTGGACCAATATTTTGAATTTTCCTTCACTCAATGAGTTAGTCAACTATTGCCCCAAGTGTTTGATGTGGAAATAACCTTCATCTATAGGGTGTCAGTAAAATTTTTAATTTGTGAATGTCTGACTTTTAAGTATTTTATTTATTTTTATGTATTTGTATTTTAATTTTTATGTATATGTACTTTCATTATGTACTTTTACATAGTTATTTGCTTTGTCAATAAGATTTTTTATATATCTTTGGCAATAAAGCATGTTAACCAACCAACCAACCACCCCTAGGCCTTGCGATCTTAACTAAAGAAGTACGGCGGCAGATTCAAATTTGTGATCCTGATCCTTCGTTTGCTTTTGTAACGAATTTAATAGTTATTTGCTTACCAATTTGAAAAATATAGCAAAATCCACAACGCAAAGGTAAAATAAACATGAGCTACACGTATATGTGGGAATTGTGAGTAAAAGGTGATCTTTTTGGTTGTGACATTGTATTTATGGCTTTTAATTTCTATTCAATTCATAACACCTTGTACAGTATTCCTCACATATAATCAATAAATCGTATGCTATGTATAATTAGAATAATTAATATGATCCTCCTCTCAAATTAGTAAACAAAAAATTGAACAAAACAAGTACCTACTTTCTGAAACTATAACTTCAAGAATCGATGCATGGACGGCGGTGCAATAGCCAAAAACTCTGCAACGTGGAAACTGTTGAATTGACTTCAATCAAATTTTGACACAGCATTACTACTGTGGCGAGGGTAGTAAACACGTATTTTTTTATTTTTTTTATAATGAAAGACTAAAAATATAAAAAACCCAAGCTTCGATTTTAAGCGTTTTAGTGGTTCCCTATATTTTCCTACTTTTTTGGATGGGGATGAAATTGGGGTCGTTGGGGGGTGGGATGAGATGGCAAAACCCTCATTCACCTACGAAAGAAACATCTAACGGCGTAACACAGATTGTTTCCAAGCAGACGGAATATGATTTGGTTGCAAGGGGATCTCAGACTACAGCTTCATGCTATGGGAAAGTAATGAACTGGTGTCACCGTAGTATGTGGGATGTACTGAGTCAATCAACTTAACTTAATTTTTTAACGCTGTTCGACATTAAGTCTTAGAAATAAATTTCATCTTTCTATTAGGCAGAGTCATGTAGGAACATTATTTTTTTATAGTACAATATAAACAATCTTGTTGAGCTTGCATTCCTTACCTTGTCACACCACCCAAAGCAGGATACTTGCTAACTGAACCGTTCCTTACAGTTTCTAGTATAACCTTTACAGTCTAACCTTCAGACTTACAGGATGTTACGAAATCTCGGACATAGAGTCGTTCATACAGAAACAGATGGGTTTAGATAACGCTGTGCACCCTGATCAAACTTTTTCGCTGAAACCAAATAATAATACATTAAGATGTGAAAAATATAGCAACAAATATGTGATTTCGTTCAAAGAGTCAAAAAATATCGTACATATTTTGGGTTTCTGAGAGAAAATACTAAAACCAAAACAGATCCATTCGTCGGACCTATCTGTGCAGATTATAAAAGTGTCTACAATACGCCTTGAATCAAACATTACGTGGGGAGCCTTTGATGGTGACAGACCTGCCCATACTATCTACGAGTGTCCCATAAAGGTAGATCCAGGATTCGCTATTAACGAAACACCTTCCAATCTTTTATATCTGCCTGTTGTACCACAGAACGAAATCCGGAATATAACGACCTTAGCCAAGGATTAAAAAGGAAATCCTGTGAACTTCCGAGGGGCAGAAAGCACAATTGTATTGGAACGTAAAGAAAAAATTAAATGGGGTTAATAAGGCCCTTCAACGCCTAATCAACAAAGTTGTAGAGGTAGGAGATCAGCTAGGCATGAGAATTAATGTCACAAAAACTAAAGTAATGGCGATAACAAGATCTCCAAACCCACAACTGAACATAAACATATATGACACCGCAATAGAGAAAGTTGAGAAATTCAAATATCTTGGCAGCTGCATAACGACAAATGTAGACCCTGACGTTGAAGTAAGATCACGCATAGAACAAGCCAGAGCCACGTTCCTAAAGATGAAAAACCTGTTATGTAACCCAACCTTGAACCTAAACCTAAGATACCGTTTTGTAAAGGCATACGTGCACTCAGCTCTCTTATACGGAGCAGAAACATGGACATTAGAGGTGGATACCATGAACAGACTTGAAGCTTTTGAAATGTGGACCTTCCGCCGGTTATTAAAAATATCATGGACTCAACACATATCTAACGATGAAGTGCTTAGACGTATGAGAAGGTAAAGAGAGTTACTTACTACAATAAAACGAAGAAAGACTGCTTATCTGGGCCACATATACCGGAACAACAAGTATGATATACTAAAACTAATAATAGAAGGAAAAATCGAAGGTAAACGTGGTCCTGGTCGCAGACAACATCCATGGTTAAAAAACATACGCGATTGGACCGGTATGAACCCATCATCTTTAATTCGTACCACTCAGGACCGAAATAAGTACGCCGGAATTGTCGACAACCTTCATTAAATGGAGATGGCACCTGAAGAAGAAGAAGAATAATAGACATAAAAGGTGTCGCAGAAGTTAACAGAACATCAGTGCCAAAGGGCTCCTCTGTGAGAAGAGGGCTTACGCTGGCAAATAAATAGTCTCTTCGTTCTCTTGGATACGTATTGGTTGAAAATACCCGTAGCATACAAAAAACGTCGTTCGGATGGAGGTCCTGAGGACATTGGAACGAGCTCCAAAAATTGATGAGTCTATCAGCAAAGCTGAATACAGGTCTTATACTTCATTTATCAAGGCATTTAACTGCAGCGACATGGTTGAATTCAGTATCAACCAGGTGGATTCATCTTTTGCTATGAATGCATCCTTGTTGGCAATTTAAGGAAAATTGGAAGTAAGTGGAAGTGGCGAAGTAACTCTAGCACTAAATTTCGGAGCATTCCTTTTCGACAGCTGTACCTGCAGTGAGAGTTGAAAAGAAATAGAAACAGTTCGCGATCCTGGGATTGTTAGTGCTGTCAGAGCTTTAACCAGCTATGTTTCTGAAGATTCAAAATATACGTCTATTGCTGGATGGAATTTTCCTCTACCACCAAGCTTAAATACTAGCGACAAATTTTTCAGTCTCCTAATACCTCTGAAGCATATTTTCAACATTTTTAATGATTATTCCACTACTATAACCTCTACATTAACCCTAGAATACTAACCTTAATTTTATACCTATTACTACTAACCTTCGTAAAATTTACTACTTGAGAAAGGATCACAATTAAAAAAACGTTTTTATCGTTTGTTAACTTTTACTGAAAATTGTTCATAATAAGAATATTTCTGAAAACAAATATTAATAATAACAAGAAAAATTCCATTTTTGAACTGCAAGACACACAGCAAAGAGCAGATGTTCTCCGCAAAAGGAACTTTGGCAGTGCTCACATTAGCGCGTCGCCATTCTAAGTTTTTTGAAGGGCAGTGTTGTCACCTTGCACTCTTGTTTAGACTAGGAGTGGCTCTATCCTCTGATCCGTTTTGGTTTAACGTATTCTCTATAGTTAATCTTAGCGAGCGGGTTAAAGTTGGTCAAGTTTTCCGTTGTCCCAACCATGATTTTATTAGCTGTTTGGATGATAAATACATAATTTTTTTTCTTGAGATGGCCCTAGCTCTTTACTTGTTAGTTGTGATCACACAAAATCCATGAATTCAGACTCAGATGGACTAAAGGCTTCTTGAACACTATATTCGCTCTCGGAACCACTATCCAACGAACTCTGTTCCCCTAATTTTCACCGGGCAATAATCCTGCAAACCCTTGTTTCGCTTCTAATGGTAATTGTCTTTGTCATATCCCATTTGTTAGCTTCCATAATGTTATATTCTGAAAAAACTTAGAAACTAACGATATTGACAAAAATAATCAAAATAACGCTAAACTGGTCTTATGTTTAAATATAACATTTATACTAACCTTCGTAAAATTTACGACGCCGTTGTCCAAATAAAACTATTCCAATTACTATCAAATGCACTTTGGGTCACTAACTTACTCACACTAACCTAATCGAAGATTAGGCGAGCGTACAAGGTCAAGAACTAAGCTGCGTCGATAAAATTGCAGATTAAACTAAGTCTCGTCGTAATATTTACGATGGTTAGTATTCTAGGGTTAAGTTACTGGAAACTGAGAAAGCTTTCCATACGATGAAGACATTGAGCGCCTAGCCTATTAAGATACACAACTACGGCTGATGCCCCGGAAAGTTAACAAGAATGGAAATGTGGTTGCTTTGCGTCCCCGAACTTCAACTCTTCGTAGTGCCGTCGGCGACGCCAAGACTCTATCCCATTTTAATACATATGCCCTTATTCTTGCCAACCACGTCCTGAAACTTATAATTGATACAGCCACCGGTCGTTCTGGAGAGAGCGCTGAAAAGCCAACGGGTGACAACAAAGTTTTAAGTGGGAGATCTACACGAAAATTGCATACAGCAGCTTAGGAAAAATGGGTTTGCGCTATAGCTATAGAGCTCTTCTTTTACGGTTGATTTTCACTTCACTCTCCGAGCAGAAATGATTGCCATAGAGCTGGGAGTCAGGGAACTAATCAAAAGGCCCCTGACAAACAGATCTATAAAAATCTTTTCAGACAGCCAGGCTGCATTGAAAGCACTGTACTCCAGTCGGGTTGATTCAAGACTGGTATGGAACTGCATGCCCCTCCTCAATAAACTCGGAACGGGAAACAGGGTAACCTTGATTTGGATTCCGGGTCACAGCGAAGTGGAAGGTAATGTATTAGCCGACGCGCTAGCAAAAGGAGGAACTGAATCTGAGTTCATAGGACCAGAACCATTTGCGGGCATTGCAAAAAGCACCGCTAAAAAAACCATCTTGGACTGAGCAGTGAGGAAAGCACTCCTGAACTGGCGAGATACACCAGGGCTACTGCACTCGAAGGCGTTTATAAGATACCCCTCGAGTCAGCCCCCTCCCGAGGATCATGGAATGTAACAGGTACGACCTCCGCATTTTGGTCGGTCTGCTGACGGGACACGGTCGTCTAAGGTACCATATGCGGAAGTTGGGGCTTGAACAAACTTCAGACTGTCGCTTCTGCTACGTGGAGGACGAAACAGCGGAGCTTATTCTCTGCTCCTGTCCAGTACTGGATAATGCTAGGTTCCAGACATTCGGATTTGCCCAACTGGAACCTCATGACTTCGAGGAAGTTTCACCCTTCACGTTGATCGCCTTCGTAAAGAGGTGTGGACTGTACGGTCAACTCTAAAAAGGTGTGAGCCACAATAGACACAATTGAGTCGCAGTGGAAGGAGGCAGCTCTGCCCCACTCACTTTCAACCTAACCTAACCTTCACTTCACTCACGAACAAGTTATGGTGCATTACAATCACAGCAGTAAGGTACGTGCACGCAAGATCTTACTAAAGTAATGTACCGTGTAAGGATCTCCACTTGTTGTTTAATGAGAGGGCAGTCACTTTTCTGCCTCGCAGCAAGATTCCATGAGCAAGCTCATACATTTGTCGTAATGGCAAAATGGAATTCTGAAAGGACTAAGCGCTTGTAAAGCAGTCGAAGAAAGTTATCTGGAGGTCTGTTTGTTCTATCCAGCTTGTTGTTACGATAATTTTGTCCTATAATCAAAATATTTTTGTTGAATAGCTTTATAGTGATACAATGTATCCTGTAACGCGTTATGTGATAATTCCTATTACATTATCTTATAAGCAGACTAATACAATCAAAAGGATGTTATCTTATAAGACTTGTGTATGTATTATACAAGACTTCTATAATAACATACAATATGACAAGCTGTGCTGTGCAACGATTTCCTTGGTTTTCCTTTACCTTCGGGTACCAGATGGCGCACAGGCAGAACCGTCTGTCACTTGCTACAACATGCTTCACATGTCTGGGTGACATGAAAGAATTGATGCTCTCTATTTCCGTCAATCGACCTATGGCGCACTGATGATCGCTAATAAGCGTGAAACAGCTGTCTGCGTACTGGTGGATTGACAGAGGTATAGAGCAACCCTCGTAAACTGTCACACATGTCGCATCCAGATACGTTGGAATCCGCTTGAATGACCGGCACTTTATAATAGAATTAGGCTTCCTCCTTTCATAGTGTAAAGAACCGTAACTTTCCTAATCCTTCTAACGGTGCTACTCAGGAGTTGCTCTCAGAAGTTCCAGAGTGCACATAAAACTAAATGGAACATCCCGTCCTGTGGAATGGCTCTGTGATGGCATTTTTCTAATATTATCAATTTAATAGATGTTAGAAAATAAAATACGGACGAGAAAGTTTTATCGCATTTTTTGACGCTCGTCCATTAAGAAAACTTTCCAGATGTAAACTTTCCGACGACTTACCTACACACGAATTGCTGAAGATATTGCTCAGTATTTGTCAAACAAATCGTGTGATTTATCTCTCTGTGGCTTCTGTGACTTTTACATGATAACTAGGCGGGATTTAGTTGGCTTGATTTTCAATGACATGTAACAGAAATCCGTTGTTTATCTTAAAACTCATCTAAACCACTATCCACACAGTTCAATAGAATAGCCATAGTTATACACGTCAAAAACCTAAGCAGCGAAGTAATGAAGAAAAAAGTAAAGACACTCCCACCATCTTGTAGCACCAATTGTGCTGAATGTACCTAGCAGATTATAAATAGTAGTGCTGATACAAAAAAACCAACAGATCAAAAATTCGATACCCATGATAATATGCCACTATAACGTTAACGAGATTTTCTAACTCTTAAAAATGTGGTTAGGAATCCTTAGGATTCACTGGATAGTTTTCAAAGCAACTAGAGGACAATGCATTCTAAGCCTCAAAATTAGAACTTAATAAGAGATCAAAATAAGAGAAAAAGATCATGCGATCGTATCACTTGAATAAGATATTGTAACTTCAGCAAACTCAAAAATTCTGCTAAATGAAATCTCTTACAGGAGAACAAAATTAAATATAGAAATAAAGCTACACTATAAAGGATAAGGTCTTCAAAATACTCATCCACCAGAAATGATGAAAAACGAAACCGTATAACGTCATGCATTTTCACTACATTTAGTAACATTCATGATTTAGATTATATCAAGATATCGTATGGAGTCCTATCGAACGATTTGATAGATAGTGTCCATAACATCAAATTAATTTCATGAAATCTTATCAGTAGTCAGCTGGACTACTTAATATTTTCAAGACTTGAAGAATGTAACAGATTTGACTTTTAAAGCTTGATGGAAAGCCAAATAAAGGTTTTCTATTTTTTTAGGAAAACCTGAAGACATGAGAGAGATCAGAAATTTTGGATTTACGTCAAACGAGACTGAAACTCAAAACTGAGACCGTATTTTTGTCATCAGCATCCTCAAATTGCCAAAAACATAAGGTTTGATCTCAATAGAAAGCTTAATAAATGTTTCTGATTTTTTAGGTGAACCGGAACATCCGAGAAGGATCTGAAATTTTTGATTTTGGTCAAACGAGACTGAAAATTAAAACTGCAAGCGGATTTATAATCAGCGCCCTCAATTTATCAAAAACACAGAACTTCATCTTAATGGAAATCCAAATAAAGATTTTCGACTTTTTAGATAAACCTGGAGATCTGAGAAAAACCCGAAATTTTTTATTTTCGTCAAACGAGAGTCAAACTGAAAAATACGACTGGATTTATAATCACCATCCTGAAGTTATCAAGAAACCAAAGTTTTATCATAATAGAAAGTCAAATAAGGATTTTCGATCTAATAGGTACCTAAACCTGAAGATCTGACAAGCACCTGAAATTTTTGACTTTCGTCAAGTGGGACTGAAACCCAAAACTGCGTGCGTAATCAGCGTCTTTAAATTATCAAAGACACGAGGTTTCATGTCAATAGAAAGCCAAATTAAGTTTTCCAAATTTTTTGGGTAGGTTCTCAAATTTTTGGTTTTCGCTAAATGCGAGTGAAACTCAAAACTGCGACCGGATTTGGTACCAGAACCCCCAAGTTGTCTAAGCCACAAGGCTGTATCTTAGTAGAAAGCCAAATTAAGATTTCCGATTTTTTAGGTACCTAAACCTGGAGATCTGAAATTATCTGAAATTTTTGATTTCCGTCAAATGAGACTGAAACTCAAAACTGCGACTAGATTTGTAATCATCATCCTCAAATTATCCGAAATACGAGGCTTCACCTTAATAGAAAGCCAAATAATTTTTTTAGATTTTTTAGGCAAGCTGAAGATCTGAGAGGTCTGAAATTTACGATTTTCATCAAACGAAGCTGAAACTCAACACTGTGGTGCGATTTGTAATCAGCATCTTCAAATGATCAAAAAGCAAGGCTTCATATTAATGGAAAGCCATATAAATTTTTTGGATTTTTTGGGATAAGCTACAGGGTCTGAAATTTTTAATTTACGTCAAACGAGACTGAAACTCAGAACTGCGAGCGGATGTGAGATCAGCACTCTCAAATTATCCAAAACTGGAGGCTTTATCTTAATAAAAAGCCAAATAAAGATTTCCGATTTTTTAAATAAACCTGAAAATCTGAGAAGGATCTGAAATTTTTGATTTCCGTCAAACGAGACTGAAACTCAAAATTGCAACCGGATTTGTAATCAGCATCCTCAAATTATCCAGAACAATGGCTTTATCTTAAAAGAAAGCCAAATAAAGGTTTTCGATTTTATAGGTAGGTAAATCTGAAGATCTGAGAAAGATCTGCAATTTAAAGCTAGTGCATGATTGTCAACTATCTAAATAGCACAAATATATTGTAAATATGTCTTTCTGTAGCTCGTAGGAGGAATTATAGATATTTGTACGCATTTTTATGGATACAAATATCAAGCCATTAAGAGTATCGGGAAGGGCAAGGGAAACCTTCGTGAAAATATGGAGCTAGGTTCCCCCTCGAAAGTGATTATCGACGATATAAATCATCTAAGGGTCTGAATAAAGGAAAACATATTTGTCCACATAGAATCCATAAATAAAGTGGAAGTCACTGTTGCCCATGTCAATTTCTATATAAATTGCTTATATGGAAACCTTTCGCATATGTTAAAAAAAGTACGTGTAGTTCAAAGTAAATACTGTAAGTAGCTTTACTAGAATTTAAAGCAGTGGCTGTTAATCAGTTTACGGTACTTTATTACATAGTGTCCCGTGTTGAACTAATTTGCCTATATGCAGGGTGTTAATTAAGTATGTTAACAAACTTTAACCACGAATAGTAGTCGTAGTATTTACAATAGCCTGCATCGATTCAATAATCTGCATTTTTCTCGAAAATGGTTAGCGCTATCGAGATGTACCAAGAAACCGTTTTTACGTAGAAATCTCTGAAAGACCATATTCTGAAATCAAAATGTCAAAAAATTACAATTTGGAAAATGGGGTTATTTTTACCCTTAACTCCTCCCGTAGGATACGCCTCTGATTCGAGTTATGGAATTCTGAATTCAGAATCAGATTCAGCGTCAAAAGTTTACCCATCGTACCTAATTTCGTAATTTTGTTATGAATGGTTTCGAGAATATCGAGGGAAAACCGTCTTCAGGGCGCCCCATGCAAAGGAGCGTAGCTCCCTTAGGAAGCATTTCCGGACTCATGTTCATATGACATTTTCTTTCTATTTTTCGTGGTTAAAGTTTGTTAACATACTTAATTAATACCCTGTAAATTCCCCAAAACGCGTATGTTCCTCCATACGTCTGATAGTCCCTTCCAGGTTAAAGAAAAAGGCAAAGAAGATATGTTGATTGACTTGAATCAAAGCAACTAGGAATACATTATATATCTTTCGAGGAGAGTATTCCCCAGAATAAGAAGCTTCTTGCGGATATGCGCTAGTCCAAAAGCAGTAAAAGTTACTGCCCACCTGTTAGCTTGGAGAACACAGGTCATGCTTAAATGTTCATGGAAAGAATTTAGGTACACGCGATGGGAGGTACTTTAAGATGTTACTCCGGTTTTGTATGTCTAGTACATACCCACTCACACACATGACACCTTGTAACAAAAATATGTCAGCAAGTATTTATTTGCTTTTGAAATGTGGACGTGGAGGAGAATGCTGAGAATTCCTTATACCGCCCATCGAACTAATGTTTCTATACTGGATGAGCTCGGTAATCCAAAGAGGCTATCCTCCATTGTGTCGATGAGAATGCTTACATTCGTCGGACATATTCACAGAAGCGATAATATGGAGAAATTTGCCGTTCCCCTACACGCTGGGTGGATACGACGAAACAGTTGCTAGATATGAGCCTCAAGAGCTCTACTGAACTGACAGTAAATCGCGAACGATGGCGAGCTACAGTTCTCAAAACTATTGATAATATTCGTGTCGGCAATACTCTAGCCCCGACTTAATGCATTTTACGAGTTCACAACATGTCTGTTAAGACATCGTGACTATCATGATGATTTATGGATGCGGCAACATAACTTCTTTTTTCATAAATTAATATATCTCACTGTATGAATCGGAAAGTTTACACTTTGATTTTGTTACTATTTCAGGAGGGTGGTTTCTAGATGGATGGGTGGTGGAGCTATTTCGCTGAGCGTTGGTAGCCAGTAAGTTGCGGTTGATTTGATGCATCCCGTGTTAGTGCTCATAGAAGTATTAAACTGGGTTTCTGTCAGTCTGGTTCCTCTCTAAGAAAGCTTGAAGAACCTGCTTGGTTTGGAGGACGTTGATCATTTTTTTTTTTCTACTAAGCTAAATGTAACTACAACTGCACTGGACTAGGTCGCTAGCGAAAAAGTGGACACACAATAGTGATTTAGCCTTACGGATATTCGTATACAGGGTGGCCAATCGGGTGACGATAATAATTTTTTTTTTTAGATAGCCCATACCGAGACCTATCCAAAACACCCCCATATATGTGTACCGATTATTGATAGTTTTCGAGTTATGATTTTTTTTTTTGAAAATTTAGAAATTTTCCGGTTTTTCCAAGAAATCGTCAAAAACAAAAACAAGAATGCTTTTTGGCTTATATTTTTTTCTGCAATTAAACTCAGTATTAAGCCTATTTGAATATCCAAGAACCTGTACATCCGAACAATAATTAAGTGCATTTTGGGCCCAAAGTTTGAAATCACTATTTTTAGTCAGGAGACCAAAATCTTCAAAATAAAATTGAAAATACTTATGCCTGGTTCTGGAGCTCCAATCTAATCTTAAAAACTCTGCGATGTTGCACTTTCGAAATAATGAAAAAATAGCACTTATGGGGGCATTTTGCGCCGTACGTGACTGTTAAAGATAAAAGGGTGATAATTCACGAATTTCCAAAATGATTTAAAAAACTATTATTGTACTTTATTATGACAAATTAAAAAAAAATCTCATAACAACTAATAAACACGATAATCATTGATGTTTTAATCACTTTTAATAAAAAAATTAATACCTGTGTTTTTTGCTGTGTACTGTACTGTATTGAACTTCTGCTAAATTAAGTTGTATGGAAAGTTAACAAAGGAAAGGAATAATAAAACAACAATCTGACTTTTAATTCCATCGCGGAATTACCTGGGAAGCGTTATAGTAGCATACGCGATCCCTTTTACTTCCCACACTGATAGGTGAGGGGAGGATTGTGATCGTGAAAATTTTCGATTTTGAGATAATAGGATTTTTGGACGTTTTATAATGTTTACACAACGAAAATCCACGTCACTCATTTCCGTCGTTCTGTCTGTCGGTCTGCCTGTCTGTCTGTCTGTACGCGTTTTTCTCACCTCGTAATCTCAGTAACCGCTGCATGGACTGTGATGATATTTGGGCAGCAATATGCTGTGGGGTCTTAGTAGGTAATGCTGCTATAATTTTGGAAATCAGTACATGGGCGGTGGAGTAATTAAAAAAAAATTCAAATATTCCTCAAACTTAGTTTTTAGGCGTTTTAGAGGTTCTTGATCATTTTTTGCGTTTTTTTGGGTGGCGGTGGAATTTGGGTGTTTGGGGGGTGAGGGGGTTGAAAAACTGAAAAACCTGTTGTATTCATGATAGGCTGTCTACTGACCTGTCAAGGAAGACCTAGCGATATAAATCCCCTTTTAAGGTCCATCCGAATATTGCATTGCCTATTACCAAAAATTAATTAACACAAATGCGCTTCGCCGACATGAGCTCGCAAAAAGCTACTCTGAAAGAAAGGGGTGGCGTATGCTACAATATCGTAATTCTGTCATGAAATTGGAAGTCAGATTATTGTTTTGTTATTCCTTTCCTTTGTTAACTTTCAATACAACTTAATTTAGCAGAAGTTCAATAGTACATAGCAAAAACACTTCATAAATCTTCACAATTTGGGTATTAGTTTTTTTACTAAAAGTCATCAAAACATCAATGATTTTCGGGTTTATTAGTTGTTACGAGTTTTTTTTTCTTTAATTTGTCATAATAAAGCAAAATAATAGTTTCTTAAATCATTTTGGAAATTCGTGAATTATCACCTTTTTACCTTTAACATTCACGTACGGCGCAAAATGTCCCCATAAGTGCTACTTTTTCATTATTATTTCGAAAGTGCAATGTCTTGCAAAGTTTTTAAGATTAGTTTGAAGCTCCAAAACTAGGCATGAGTATTTTCAATCTTATTTTGAAAGTTTTGGTCTCCTGACTAAAACCGAGATTTCAAACTTCGGCCCCAAAATGTACTTAATTATTGTTCGGATGTACAGGTTCTCTTTATTGGATATTAAAATAAGCTTAATACTGAGTATAATTGCAGAAAAAAAATAAAAGCCAAAAAGCATTCTTGTTTTTGTTTTTGACGATTTATTGGAAAAATTGGAAAATCTCTAAGTTTTCAAAAAAAAAAATCATAACTCGAAAACTATCAATAATCGGTACACATATATGGGGGTGCTTTGGATAGGTCTCGGTACGGGCTATCTAAAAAAAATAATTATTATCGTCATCCGATTGGCCACCCTGTATAGGCAGATTACATTACAGCAACTGTAGCTCCGGGACAACTACACAACTTCAACGATACCCTTTTGGAAACCACATATAATTGGATTATTTGAACTACAACAATAAGGTGTTAACACTCTCTAGTAGTAAGCTAGGGTCGATCATTTGTCTCTCAAGGCTAATATACTAATACAAAAAATTCGTTACACAAATTAGAATGCATTACAATACATAACCAAAGCGTTTTACGCAAATCAAATGCTGGTTCTATCTGGAATCAAATAATTTTCTATAGCCAAAGATTTAACTTAATAGCTAAATAATAAGCAGGACTAGCACTCACTGACAGCTTGGAAATCAAGACAGTGTAAAGTAGGCACAAGTCGATGTACGACAGTCAAAAGAAAAGGTAAAAGTGGCTGCTTATGCAAAGACAAATCGTGATTATATTTCTAATTAACCAGTAGACTGTGATCCGTTTTGGTTGGCGATGCTCAAGGAAAAACCTGGCCCATGGTCTCCGAACCATAGATACGTTCTTATGGCTTGTCTCTGGATGACGAGTGTGATGTGTGATTTACCTTTCCTTACTACTACTGCTACTTCTTGTTACGTTACTTACACATAAGAATTTTGGAATTTGTCCTATTTCTACAGGTGCACCTGACCATCTTAATTTTTTTGGGAGACCACATATCGCGGAGGGGATTGCGAGAGAAAGAAAAACATCAACATACTTATCGTTTATTCACTGTACTTGTTGCATCAAAATATTTTATTGATTACGACATTACATTACGTTTCATTAAATTGAATCACAAATTGAAATTAAACTGTGAAAGAAAAGAGGGTTTGACTACTTAGCTATCTTACACCCGTATGCACCGTAACTCAGTTGTGCGATTAGTTAGTTAAAAATGGATTAGATTACTTGTTTACTATGCACCGCAAACTGACAATTTTGACACTGTCACTATCAAAACAATCTTGCGAATACAACCTTGCCGTATCTCCAATCTGGATTAGTTAATCTCTTGACGGTGCATTGCTAGTTGCCAGAGATTAACAAACCGCGATTGTGAAACTAGGATTAGGATCGCCAAACGGTGCATACGGGTGTTAATAAATGTAACTCTTCACATTGTTTCAGTCACAATGATTAATGACGACTGCAGTAACAAATACCAGGTTCTAACACACATACTTATTGGTAGTATGATACTAATCATCGTCATAATGACAATGTTTTAACAGACATGTTGTGAACTCGTAAAATGCATTAAGTCGGAGCTAAAGTATTGCCGACACAATATTATCAACAGTTTTAAGAACTGTAGCTCGCCATCGTTCGCGATTTACTGTCAGTTTAGTGGCGCTCTTGATACTCATATCTAGCAACTGTTTCGTCGTATTCACCCAGCTTGTAGAAGAACAGCCACGGCGCCGCCCACTCGGGGCGTGACCCTGAACTACAAGTTTCTCCATATTATCGCTTCTGTGAATATGTCTGAAGAATGTAAGCATTCTCATCGACACAATGGAGGATAGTCTCTTTGGATTACCGAGCTCATCCAGTGTGGAAACGTTGGTTCGATAGGCGGTTTAAGGAATTCTCAGCATTCTCCTCCACGTCCACACTTCAAAAGCATCTATGCGGGCTCGATCTGCCTTTTTAACAGTCCAAGTTTCCGAGGCATACAAAAATATGGAGAACACAAGAGACTGAACCAGTGACATTTTGGTAGCTTTAGTGATGTTATGGTCACGCCGTATTTGGCATGCTCTCTATCTACGATAATAACCTGGGTCTTGTTGTAGTTAATACCAAGACTATATGCTGCACTGTGTTGTTTTAAAACGTTCAATAGAGCTACTAGTTCTTTCTGAGAAGCAGCAATAAGGGTTGTATCGTTAAGTTAGATATTTTGCTTCCGGCAATAGTTATACCGCCATTCCAGTTGTCCAATACCTGTCTGCACAAATTCAGAGTAAATGTTAAATAACATCGGAGATAATACGCATCCCTGACGAACTCCTTTTCTGGTTGTTGTTTGACCAGACAGGTTACCATCAATTCTTACTGATGATACTAATACACCTGTACTAATGGTCTATAAAGCAGAATCGGGCAAACGGGGATACAGTTTTATCCCGACAAAACTTATTTGGCGGAATTATATGCTTTATGAAGTTGATTTATTATTTACTACATTACATTACGTTGTATTAAATTGAATTACAAATTGAAACTAAACTGTGAAAGAAGAAAGGGTTTGACTATTTAGCTATATCAGTAAATGCATGTCTTTGCTTTGTTTGAATAACGAAGGTTAACCGACGACTGTATTAACAAATATCAGGTTCTAACACACATACTTATTGGTAGTATGATACTAATTCGCCTGTACTAATGGTCTATAAAGCAGAACCGCGCAAAAGGGGATATACATTTATCCCGATAAAACTTATTTGGCGGAATTATATGCTTTATGAATATGATTTATTAGTATGTGGATACGCTGCAACATGTAAGTCGTAAATTCGGTATATCATGGTATAAAGTAATGTTCGTTCTGCCGTTGAGGGTAACTGGTAATTATCTGTACCTCATGCGAGGTATTCTGGTGACAAATAAGAATTTCTGCCTCCAATACAACAAATAAGTATTCTGTTTGTATGAATTTATCACTAAGTTATAGTCTATTTGAAAATTCTTGATAGCTAAAATCTTATTGCCATAGCAGGTAAAATCGAGGGTAGCACCCGAAAACAGTGACGGGGAATTTCTAACATGAAATATTGTGAATTTACCGATATACAAGTATTATTATATATAATACATATTTTCAAATTGGTAAACTGTGTGTATAATTTACTTAAATATAACGAAGAGATGGATACACTTAATAAAATTCGATGCTTATATTTGACTAAAGATGTACTTTTGATTTCTATAAAATGTAAACCATAGGACCCCTAAAATACTAAACGTGCTCTTTTAAATGTAAGTTGTGTATGAGCAGGTAATTAGAGATTTCCGCAAAGTATGACGCGTATGACGCGTATGTGCCTATGTGCGTCAACTATTAAAAGATTCAATATCAAAAATTTCATCTAAAAATTGGGAAAATGCTATAAAACATGTCATGGCAGAGGAAGAATAATTCTGGACACTCGACAATTTAATAGAGGAGACACTAGATCCAATTATCATTTATTTGGAAGATGAGGAATCTGACGATGATGCTTCCTTACCGGACGATAATGACGTTGTTATTTAAGTATGTAGTTTAGTATTTATATTAATTACTGTTCCATAAAGTTGCCATTGTGTAGTTAAACTATTTTAGATGACGTAATATAGGATTATTTAAAAAATTAGTTTATAAAAATCTGTAAATTTTAATTACGTGACATTTATTAGTACCTAAAATATTTTCAATATAACATGTTAAGACAATGCCCTAACTTAATATGTAATATAACATTTTTATCATAAAGAAAATTCATGTTCTACGCTACTGAAGCCTACAGCTGTTGCTTTGTCCTAAGGATTCCTAGTTTTTATTAATGATGTATTGTATTCGAGGTATGTCAAGAGTGGTCTTTCTAAAGTCTTGTGAAAAACTAAAATGAGAAAGTTTAAATATTTCCTTTTTTTCTGCTTTGAGAGATCCTGTATTTTACCTAATTAGCACCTATGTCATAAAATGTTAGCTATCAATCATTTTCAAATTAAGTATAGTCACCTTAGTAATCACCAGATAATATTCTAAAATGGGTACATTAATTTAATGAGGTAATTCAAAGGAAATAACACTACATATTAGGGCTTCAAAATACTGCTTCTTCTTCTACTAAAGGCCTTAAGAGATATCAATAAGGACATAAACACCCTAGTTCTGCCAGCGGACGAGAGAAATGCCACAGTAGTGATCGATACAAAGGATTATAGAAGAAAAATAGGTGAGCACGTGGAAAAATGCAGTTAAGTTGATTGCCTCAATATTTCCAATACATTACGGTGATACCATTTTATTATTTTCCCGTTGCTTGCATGAAGCAACTAAGTCATCGCCCGCACGTCTTCAAAAAAACATCCAACACAAAAGCTCTTGTGAATGGTTTCTTGCATTTATCTCTGGAGGAACTATGACGACATAGTTTTTATTCCGCAATCCTCAGTTGATATATCAATTACATGGCAGCCATTTCCGATATTTAAAGGCAGGTTTATATCATAAGTATTAATCCGAAACTCCTACCTCGCTTCATGATAATTACTCCAAAAGAAAAAGTAGGAAACAATCAGAGATTCTGGGAATACCCAAAAACAGAGTTCGAACGGCTTTTGTATTATAACGTTTCTTTTCTAATCCTGTTTTACAGCCACTAACACAATTTTCAAAGACTATATGCTTTATCGATCTCTACCGCTACCCAAGACAGGGTTTATAAATTGGATTGCTATCAGTTTAGTGATGAGCTAAACCAAAGTTTACGGAATACATGTAAGTTGGATCACTCCGCAAAAATATCAAAACGACCTGCCCCTTGCTCCGTCTTCCCGGTACACCGGTAGCAGTGTACCGACGTCAGCCGGGAGATACGGGGCAGCACAAAGTAGAGGTTGAACGTGTTTAACGCAAAGTCTATACAGTGTCTCAAAAATATCGGATTTTGTTATCTCGGATTTGTTTGCAGGAAATGGATAATCTTTTTAGAAGTTTGAGAGTAATCAATTTCGCGAGAAAAGATATTACCAATCAATTTGAATTTATTAACGGATGACGAATGACAACCAGATCTATCCTTATTTTGTGGTAAACCTTGAAATGTAAGGGATATAAATACAGGGTATCCCATGTCGATTAAGTCAAGACATATGACGGAACTGGGCAGTAGCAGAGAACTATAATTTTGCGCATGTAAATTAGAGCAGATGTTGTGTCTTTCTTTGTCATTGTACTACCCAATGAGATATTTGTTTTTGGTCACGTTACATTCGATTCTATATTATTGATGGCACACCCTGTATATTTGTGCCTGTCTTCCTCCCGATAAAACAACTCCAACAACTAAATTATAATTCGCTACTAGTGTCGAGTTCCGATATATTGCTTGTCTTAATCGTCGTGGGACACCCTGTATATGTAGATACATATACAATTTATACTATTGCTACAACTTTACTAGCATACGAAATTAAACAACTCCAGTGAGAATATAGATAGTCGAAGTATTCTACCGAATAAAGATATAAAATCTACATTATACCAAATTATATAGTAAGCGGAGACCAAATTTTTTATTTATTGCAAATATCGACTGATTATATCAATTGATCTACGGTAGAGGCGAAGTTTAGCCAGATGGCTACTCTGCCACTTAACCTCTACGCAGACAACACGACACACACACATACACTAACAATATAATCAAAACAGTACAGTAGTAGCAATAATCATAACAATAGTACCAAAGTAAAAGCAGTGCAAAAATATCTTAATATATTGATATTACATAATGAAACTTATGACATGAGCATACACACAAAGAAGAATAGAAAAGAAGACAAATCTGAAAGATCCTTAAAAAGACTACAGAGTCAAGCTACAGACTTAGTAGCTGCCTTTTTATGATTCTTTTGAAGGTGAAAATTTTATGACTTGAAAGATTGGCAAATCCCATTATACAATGTAACAGCGTTGTATGTAAAGCTTCTTTGAAATAAGAAAGTACGATGAATGAGGATTTCGAGACGATAATTGTGTCTTAGAGGCCTAGATATAACATTAGATTATGCGTTACATCAAAAAACTTAAAAATAAAAATACTCTAGATATATATGATATGAGTACAGCATTATTGATTGAATGTGCCCATTATATAGTCAAACCTATGACAGTATTAATCAATGCTTGCTACTCTGAGGGGTATTTCCCCGATTTCTGTAAACACACCAAAGTCATACCCATTCATAAAAAAGGTGATACAGATGATCCAAATAACTATCGGCAGATTCATATAGCTCCAAGCTTGTCAAAAATACTTGAATATGCCATACTTGACCACCTGGTAGTATACACAGAAAAAATGAATATAATCAACGATAGTCAGTTTGGTTTCAGATCTGGTAGGGGAACATCTGATGCTATAATAAGCCTTGTAGAAAATATACAGGAATCTCTTAATCATGAATGTGTACATGTCGCTGTGTTTACAGACCTATCTAAGGCGTTTGATTGTATAAGTCATAGAATGTTGATTGCAAAGCTGGAAATGTATGGTATCAGAGGCGTTGCGAGTAATCTCATTGCATCGTATCTTGAAAACAGAAAACAAAGAGTATATTCTAATGGGAAAATAAGTCAAGAACTAACAGCAGGTAGAGGGGTTCCACAGGGCTCTATACTTGGTCCCTTTCTATTTATCCTATATATGAATGATGTGACTAATCATATGAATTTGCTAGATACAGATGTAACTACTACTATGTACGCTGATGATACTACATTTAGCTTTTCTATAGATAACATTGATATGAAAGAGACAGAGAATATTGTTCGGACCGTTTTGACTCATTCTGAAAAATGGTTTGGCTATACTGAACTGTATCTGAACAATAAAAAGACTATACACTGTTTATTCACGTCTCAAAGAACCTCAGAATTACAGTATGCGAAATTCCTTGGTGTTCAGTTTGATTCGCATATGTCCTGGTCATCACATATAGACACTATGTGCACCAATCTATCCAAGGCTGTGTATGCTATCAGAAAAATTTCATTTATAATTGACTCCGGTGCCTCCTTAACAGCCTACTACGGTATGTTTCACTCTGTATTAAATTATGGAGTACTTGCTTGGGGTAATGCTTCACATTCCCAACTACAGATAATTTTTTTGGTACAGAAGGCAGCGGTACGCAGCATAGTGAGGGCTAGTCATGACGAGCATTGTCGTCAATTCTTTAGGAGCCTCAAAATTATGACTGTTTTCGCTGTAATCTTGTACCAGCATTTAATACATACAAAAAAACACTTAACCAATTACTGCACCTTATCAGAGATTCATGGGTACAATACTCGTGGCAAAAACAAACTGGTACCTCCAAGAAGTAGAATTAACGTAGCCAGAAGTCTTGGAGTTGACCATTATAACATACTTCTAGAGAACGTCAGAAACCTGCCACCAAGTGCTTTCAAAAGAAAGGTTAGATCCATTTTATTAGAAATCGCTCCCTACAATTTTAGTGAGTTTAAAGAATATTTTTAGAAATTTTATTTGTAGTTATAAATAATGTTCGACTATGCTTTAACTGTATTTTAATCTGTAACTGTTTATTTTATTGTTTTTAATCTGTGTCAGTGTGCATGTATTTAATTTTATTATGATTCTTACCATGATAGAGGTACTCAAAGACTCATATTTATATAGTATGTACATATGTTTAACCTGACTTGCCAATAATGTTTTATACATTCACTGGTATAATAAATATCTATATATCTATCTATCTATCTATCTATCTATCTATCCTCGCGATATTAATTTACCATGCAGGTAGGATGGTAAGCTGGTTTTGAGGATTTTGTGAACATATGCTAACAAAAAGTATTTATACAAATGGTCCAAGTGCAGCCACTGCAGCTGCTTGATATTGGCAGTAACATGACTGTACTTACGAAGACCATACACAGATCTACAGCAACTGTTCTGGATCTTTTATAACCTATATTTATCAACAGAATCAAGACGTGGATAATACATGATAATAGAATTAGTTAAGACAGACATTACCAGACTGTCAGCTAATTTTTTTCTAGTTTTAAAATTCAAAATTTGACGATTTGCGTATAGATTCCTCAATCGGAGATATGTTGCTTTGTAGAGGTTATTTACGTGTTCAGTAAATCTAAGAGATATGTCTAGCGTAATACCTAAATTCTTAGCATGCTTCACGAAAGGAACAGGAACATCATTCAAAGAAAGGGAAACTGTCGTTGAAATGCGAGTGAAGTTCTTTAGGAGAGAATAACATCGCCTTTGATTTCAAAGGATTTACTTTTAAGCAGTGTCTTTTGCAATAGTCACTTATGTTTGCCAAATCTACGTTGACTTTAAATGAGACTTCATGACTATGAAGTAAGTCAAAATAAAAAGACATCTGGGTATCATCGGCGTAGGTTTGGATATCACAGTATTCGACAGATTCTTGTAGATCAAAGGTGTAGATTAAATACAGGAGAAGGCCTTAAACGGAACCCTGAGGGACTCCGCATGGAACATTTCTCTAGTCAGAAATACCTTTTACCGTTTTGACTCTTTGTCTCAGTATTTCTCTTTTTTAGGTCATTGCGGATGCCACAGAAGAGGTCAAGCGGAAAGTAATTTATATTTGCGGCGATTGCAGAAACAAAAGCATCCATTATTTTTTCTTTCACGGGAGCCAACAGAAAATTTTTCATAACGATCTCCATATATCACGGAAGCCTTCCCGAAAGTCCTAAATCATCCCAGACTGCTCCCGGCCTCCCAATTTACATCTTTCGAATTGCACCGTTTTGTTGGAAATCAACCTTATGGCAATAATTTATCTTTGAAAAGAATCGCTTTATGGCTCACCGTTCTCCAATAGCCTAGATGCAAACGCGTATTTTTTGTATGCAGGTGTGGGCTTTCACCTTTAAGCTTTTTCTGCTCCACCTGAGCCCTATAGTTACTGAAACAACAAAAATGAAGCCAAAGGAACGTAATTGTGTAAATAAAAAAAAGTAGTCAAGTTGATTGACTCAATACTTCCCACACATTCGGATGATACCAGCTTTATTACTTTCCCATAGCATGAAGCTATAGCCTAGATCCCCTTACAGCCAAATCATCCCTCGCCCGACCGCAAAAAAAGTGTGTTATTCTACTATGTACTTCTTTCACAGTTGAATGGACAATCTATCGTGAATATAACCAATTTTTGAGTTTTATAACCCCCTACCCCCGAAGCACCTCAATTTCACCCCTACCCAAAAAATTGAAAATTATCAAGAACCCCTAAAATGTCTAAAAGCAAAGTTTGAGGTGTTTTTATATTTTTAGTTTTCTTATTATTGCTGCGCAGCCACTGAAACGATTTCTAAAAACCATACGCGTTTTCCATAATCGTCACGGTAACAATTCTGTGTCAAAATGTCAAGTCCCTTATTGGTTTTCTCTAATCGGCAAGGCAATATTCGGATGGACCTAAAAAAAGTATTTTATGCTGCTAGGTCTTGCTTTCACAGGTCAATGGGCAGCCTATTATAAATACAAGAAAATTCCAAGTTTAAGCTGTTTTCATATTTTTAGTTTTTTTTTTAATATTGCTGCGCCGCCACTGAGACGATTTCTAAAAATCATACCCGTTTTCCATCCTTGCCAGAGTAGTAATATTGTGCCGAAATTTCATTAACGTCAATTCAGTAGTTTCCACATTATAAAATACAGAACGATCTAAAGCAATACTCGTATGTATACGTCGGAAAAAATTCCAAGTCCTTTGGTTTCTGTAATAGGCATAAGGCAATATTCGGATAGAGCTAAAAAAGTCATTTAAGTCGCTAGGTCTTCCTTCATAGGTCAGTTGGCAGTCTATTATGAATACACAAATTTTTCAATTTTACAACCCCTCAACCCCAAACCACCCCCATTTTCAACCTCACCCAAAAAAAAGTAGAAAATGATCAGGAACACCTGAAACGCCTAAAAACGAAGTTTGGGAAATATTTGAAATTTTTTGTGTTTTAAGTGACGTGTATTTTCATTATGTAGACGTCACAAAACGCCCAAAAGGCATATTATCTCAAAATCGAAAATTTTTGAGATCACAATACTCCCCTCACCTATCGGTGTGGGAAGTAAAAATCTATAAGTAGAAAGACTTCCGATAACAAACATCACAGTTTGTGCCGCAGTGTTTTAAAGTACTGTGTGTGAGGAACTATTATTAAAATGAAAATGTATCTACTATATTCCCAAATCCAAGGTAAATTCTAAACAAAATCCATGAATATACAAAACCATACTTAGAGGACAATATTATATCACATGGGTTTATAGCCAAGAAAAGCGATGAGAGTGCACTAAACACATTTACAGAGTATATTATCGTGATGTGAAATAAATGTTTCAAGAGTCATATTCGTTGTGACTCAGTTTGACTAAATTCAAGCTCATGACCTTGATTATCCATTATGCGTTCTTCCTAATTCTTGTCATTTTTGAAGTCTACAAGATGCATTGATCATCATCATAGTCACAATGTCTTAACAGACATGTTGTGAACTCGTAAAATGCATTAAGTCGGAGCTAGAGTATTGCCGACACGAATATTATTCAATAGTTTTGAGAACTGTAGCTCGCCATCGTTCGCGATTTACTGTCAGTTCAGTGGCGCTCTTGATACTCACATCTAGCAACTGTTTCGTCGTATCCACCCAGCGTGTAGGGGAGCGGCCACGGCGCCGCCCACTCGGGGCGTGACCCTGATCTACAGGTTTCTCCATATTCTCTGTGAATATGTCCGAAGAATGTAAGCATTCTCATCGACACAATGGAGGATAGTCTCTTTGGATTACCGAGCTCATCCAGTATGGAAACATTAGTTCGATGGGCGGTATAAGGAATTCTCAGTATTCTCCTCCACGTCCGCATTTCAAAAGCATCTATGCGAGCTCGATCTGCCTCTTTAACAGTCGAAGTTTCCGAGGCATACAAAAATATGGAGAACATAAGAGACTGAACCAGTGACATTTTAGTAGCTTTAGAAGATGTTATGGTGACGCCATATTTTAGTAAGCTTTGTCATGGCCACCCGTGCCTGTTGAATGCGCCGTTGAATCTCACCTCACAGCTGCCTGAATTGTCGATCAAAGAACCGAGGTACACAAAACTTTGAACTACCTCACAACGGCCTGTTGACTTTGTTTCTCGATGATGCATTGATATTCGCGGTATAATTAGATATGAATGAGTCAATAGAAGCTCCTTTGAGACGATGTAATGTAGCTGTTCTACACAATATTATGCAGTCTTTTTACACAAGTCGTCTATATGAAAATCCCACTTGCAGTTATTTTGAAGAAAAACTCCTAAAATTTGGTTGATGTTTGTTGTTGTGTACTCTCCATGGTTGATCTTATTAATGAGCTTTGGTCAAAACTTTTATTGAAATAGGTAAAGCGCATGAACAGGTCTTTTTGTATTCAGAACTAAACTATTCTGTGAATACCGTTTTCCAATTCCGTACAGTTCGGTTGATGCCTGAGTAACTGCCTCTGGGATCACCATCATCATAGTCACAATGTCTTAACAGACATGTTGTGAACTCGTAAAGTGCATTAAGTCGGAGCTAGAGTATTGCTGACACGAGTATTATCAATAGCTTTGAGCACTGTAGCTCGCCATCGTTCGCGATTTATTGTCAGTTTAGTGGCGCTCTTGACACTCATATCCAGCAACTGTTTCGTCGTATCCACCCAGCGTGTAGGGGGACGGCCACGGCGCCGCCCACTCGGAGCATGATCCTGAACGACAAGTTTCTCCATATTATCGCTTCTGTGTATATGTTCGAAGAATGTAAGCGTTCTCGTCGACACAATGGAGGATAGTCTCTTTGGATTACCGACCTCATCCAGTATGGAAACGCTAGTTCGATGGGCGGTATAAGGAACTCTCAGCATTCTCCTCCATGTACACATTTCAAAAGCATCTATGCGAGCTCGATCTGCCTTTTTAACAGTCCAAGTTTCCGAGGCATACAAAAATATGGAGAACACAAGAGACTGAACCAGCGACATTTTTGTAGCCTTTGTGATGTTATGGTCACGCCATGTTTTAGTAAGCTTTGTCATGGCCACACGTGCCTGTTGAATGCGCCGTCGAATCTCACTTTCACAGCTACCCGAATTGTCGATCAAAGAACCGAGGTATACAAAACTTTGAACTTCTTCACAACGGCCTATTGACTTTATTTCTCGATAATTATCATGCTCTCTATCTACGATCATAACCTTGGTCTAATTGTAGTTAATACCAAGACCATACGCTGCACTATGTTGTTCTAGGATGTTTAATAGAGCTACTAGTTCTGCTGGGATATCATCTAGTATTACTATAGATGTATCGTCTGTATCGTTTTCGCTCTGAAAGTCATTAACGTATATGATATACAGCAGGAGGTTCAAATGTTGATACTTGTGGTCCCATATCGTATATTGCCAATATGATAACTTACATCCTTGAATCTTCTCCTTAATATATCGAAACTGCAACTTATACATGCTGTATAGAAGTTGGATACCCCATAAAATACTTCATTTAGATGAGAAAATCTGGGGTTGTGGCTAAAATTTTGAAAAAAGAGACTGGGTCGCAGCATAGAGAAGACTCTGGTGCTAACAGCCAAGCTTTCGGCAATGCCTATTGCCCTCTTCAGGGCTTTAACCTTGAGGTTTGCCAATTTAAAAACAGCAACTGCATTGAGTGCAAACGACTTCTTAATGCAGCTATAATAATCGTCACAATTTTTCCATAAAATTTCAAAAAACTATACTATCATGGCGTCCTCCACTAACAGGTCAGGAAACAAACAACATATAATTGTACATTACAAACACACAGAAACGACCTTTACATGTTGAAACTTTAAACCCGTAGGTAGGTATTATTAAATCCGCGGTTTGAAAACAGAAACAGACACATTTCACAAAGTAACGGCCATTTTATCACCTGTTAGACCAAGAAGGTCTTTATTTAAGAAAATCTAGATCATGAAATGTATTTTCAAACCAGGGATTTAATAATACCTACAGGTTTAAAGTTTCAACATGTAAAGGTCGTTTCTGTGGGTTTGTAATTTACAATTATATGCTGTTTGTTTCCTGAAATTTTATGGAAAAATTGTGACGATTACTATAGCTGCATTAAGCTTGGCTGTTAGCACCAGAGTCTCCTCTATGCTGCGACCCAGTCTCTTTTTTCAAAATTTTGGCCACAACCCCAAGATTTTCTCATCTAAATTAAGTTTTTGGCCATAAGCTTCCTTCATATTAAAATACTTCATGTACTATTCGCAGAATCTAGGCGGTAATACTCGCACTATAGACAGACAGCCCTCTTCTTGAAAAATAAGCGCCTGACGCAGACTGAAGAGGCGTTATTACCTTCTTTATTATTTTTTTCGTATATCGTCCCCTGAATGCGAAAGGCAACACGATTTTTGGTATTGCAAACTCTACACTGTTAAAAAGAGCGAGATTCTAAGGTATGCGAAGCCAAAATATTTCATTTCTCTGGTGAATATACAGGTATAGTAGATACTGTAACAAAATTGGTATGGAAATGCTACACTAGCAGCAGAAAACAAGAGTATATCAAACTCAATGAATTTTTTATATTAACTGTATCTGATATCCCTTTATGTCCCACATTTAGATAGGATTAGAGCTGAACATCTAAAAAAGATTGCGCAGAATTTGGCAGACCCACTTGCATATATGTATAATAAATCGTTGCTTCCAGCTAGGTAAATGTCAAATAGCATTTAAAATATCAGTGATAACACATGTATACAAAAATGGAGACAAATTAGATGTATATGACTATAGACTGATATCTCTGTTATCAAATCTAAAAAAATATTTTGAAAAATTAGTTCATTATATGATATTACAGTTCTTGAATAACACCAACACGATGGACTCCAACAAGTATGGATTCACAAGAGGCAAATCAACAACACATGCAGTTTTGTCAGCTCCGAATGAAATTCTCTCTGATATTGGCAGAAAAATGCCTATTATTGGTATCTTTGTTGACTTAAAAAATGCGTTCAATACGGTGAGCCACAGTGAGCTTTTAAAGGTGATGGAAAGATTAAGGTTTTGGAAGAACATCACAATTATTAATGAAAACTATAAAGCCAACGACTGGACAATGTTAAAAAAATTATTGAATAAGATTTTATTAAGATTATTTGACGTTACTATACCAAAGTTTTAGCAGTAAATTTCAGAAAAACCAATTACGTTGCTTTTACTTTCTAAACTAGATTTTCACCTTGCCATGAAGACATCTCCATTAAATACCACAAAAAAAGGCTGAAATGAGGAGAGTAGATAGTATGGAATATCTTGGTGTATATCTAGATTCACATTTGAAATGGGATAAGCAAATTTTACATGCGATGAAAAAAACTAAGATTTGTAGCATAACTTAAAATTCTATCCGATATTCTAACATAATTTCCTTAAAATGTTTTAGCTTAATTGAAACCCGTCTTACATATGGAGTACCAGCTTGGGGATCTGCCTGCAAAACATATATTTCTGAATTGGATACATTACAAAAATATATGCTGAAATCGATTTTTCATATCCTTATTCTATCCGTCAAACGATTAATACTAAGATTACCAAGAAACAAAAATTCGACACTAAGCAATTTTATTTCTTACATACTAGCAATTTATTCCACAAAATATGTGTTGATGAAATGGAACATGAAGATATACCTGTATATAGTACTAGATATATAACATGGTCATCCAACTTAGACCACACAAAACTATATTCCAACGATCACTTATTTATCTACCATAACCATAAAGTCCCTCAGATTTGGCAAAGAAGAACCAAAATAATGGATTCTCTCTAGAGATAAAGATCATACATAATGTTATTGGTCAATAAAACTTGTCCTAATAATATTTGGATATGTATGTTTGAAAATATTTATATTGATGTAAATTAGATTACATTTTCTATCCCCACAGGCAATGCCTACTGTGCATTTATATACACATTTACCTTTGTATTTATGGGGAATAAATATTATTATTATTGTTACTATTAGTAACCTTCAAATCAGTGATACTCTATGTATGGTTATGAACGTTGCGCACATTGTATGTCTCTCACGAAACCCTTCACAGAGACATCCCTTACTTAAGGGTCTAGGGTATATCGCGCGAAATTGAGAATCCATGAAAAGACGTATTCCCGTGTTAGCGAGGAGGCGTGGCCGCCTGTTCCCTTTCTCCAGTGTGTGTGTCTAAGATGAGGGGAGATAAGTTCAAAAATCCAAAGGTAAGGTCAAAAGCTCCAAAGGTCACCATAAAAATGAATTTCGCATTTCCAAGCTCCCGACGTTATCTTAAAACTAACAGTAATAACTCAAAGAGCAAATTGAAGAAGAAAGCTTGCGCTTGTGCAACTATTTAGCCATTTTTTGATATCGTGTTAGGTTGTTAAATTACAGGCATTTATAGAATGTATGATTTTGCATTGCGAGTTTTTTTGCACATTAAAAAACTTTAGAAAGCCGAAAATAGTTATCATTTATTAAGCTCTTAGCTATCGCCTTCTGAAATATTATATATGTATGTAGTTTAAAAATAGAGTGAGTTATGCGACAAATTGTGAGTCCGTGTTTTACATGGCAAATACGTATGTACAAATGTGTGTATCCAGGCCCCTTAAGGCACTACATTAAACTTCAGTGGTGCAACATCGCACAGCAACACTTCCTAGATAATATTACCGAAGATTATAATTTTGATTAAAAGAAAGTTAAAGAAAGTTCAAACATTTTAACCCTTAACCGGTAACGTGCAAATTTGTGGCACAGCTGGTAACGTGCAGTCTGTGAGACTGTAACCTCTTTGAAGCTTAAAAAATCAAACACTCCTAATTATATTTTGGAAAAAATGCATGAAGATTTGTTGGGTGGTAAAAAACTTTGACCACACTCAAATGTATATATTTTGTGATTGATAATAAGTAAAACAATACACCTATAAAAATATTTTGGTAAATAATGACGGACCTGCCATGACTACCAGTTGTGAAAAATTATAACGTAAACCGTAACGTTCCGTCTCACAGACTGAACTGAACTAACAACTAAGCACATCTGGAATGTTGTTTATGCAAACTTATTGATAAATGGGATATAAAAGGGATACCAATGGCAGATAGATTAGATGAGGTCGTTTACCAAAAATGCGGTAAGGTTTTGTTGTAGGGTCGAATTTAAGATTGCTTGCAGTCTCACAGACGGCACGTTACCAGTTAAGGGTTTTAATTATCTTTACCACTACAGACCCATTCAGTCGTCCAGCTTATTCTGTTGGCTTTACCTGCCCTTATTTCTGCTGAAAACTGAACAGGTAAATATCATTTCCTTACACCTTATTTATGAGAACTACGACTCCGGCGGAAAGTTCTGATTGGGCATCAGTGCCACGGAAAAAGTTTGTTATTACATTAGCTGGTACGCGGCTGTGTCCGCACGGCTTCCATCGTGGAAAAGTTGAGAGAAGTTGGCAGGAGCACGTCCGAAATGTGGTCTACAGAGACCAGAGCAGTGGCGGCTGACTAATGAGGGCAAGTGAGCAATTGCACCCCCTTGAATTTTTGAATCAAACAAAATAATCAAAGGCTGTAGTGTCTGCTGTTTTTATGCACGTTTAACAAGTATTGTTACGGCGTGATTCACCGTCTGCGCACATACATGGATCGCCGCGCCGGCCGTTCGCCGCGGCCCGCATCTCCTATGAGCATAAACAAGGCGTTGCTACATTCAGCCATATAAGTTCCATTAGAGTTGGGGGTAGCTAATATTTCTAGCGTTTCCGTATCAGTGGAGCAAGAATTTAGTCTGCTCACGATAGTGTTTACTGTCTACGATAGTACAGTCGTTGTTGGTCTACCTCGCGTCGTGATTTTGTACCCGCAGCGAAAACATAGGCGTAGTATAATATTTTTACACGGTTTGAAAATGAATTCTGTTGCGTTTTTGATAGACAATGCGTTGTCACGGCTAACCTACGATGAGAAAATTGGAGTGAAAAATCTTAAACGCCCGGTGCCTCAGTTTAGAAAATAAACAGACTGTGAAAGGTAAAAAGACATTATACGGAAATTCAAACCGATTATTTACCAAAAAAATGACTGGATTTGTGGATGCGATGCTAAAAATGCTTTCTTTTGTTTCCCGTGCCTTTTATTTGGTGGTGAGCCATCTTGGTCAAAAAACGGAATAAGAGACTTGGTTCATCTTAGTGTTAAGATTAATAAACATGAAAATTCAGAAGGACATCTTAGAAATACATTTAGTTTGAGAACGTTAGGGAAAAATAACATTCAAAATGTTTTGGACTCGTCATATAGAAAGTCGATTCAGAAACATAATTACTACGTTTCCACGGGCTTTCAAAACTGTTTTCAAAACGTTTTGTGATTTTGGATTGCCGGTGTTTCCATGACAGGTTTCGAAACGATTTTCGAAACGCATTCAAAACGTTTTCAACCGACAATCTTGACAAACGTCATTTCCTAGTTTCATAACCTATTTTCTTGTTTATCATAAACATTTAGTTTGGAATTCAAATAAGCTTAAATAAAACTTAAGATAAACTAACGATAGCGATATTAGACAGGTATGCACTGTGCACAGTTGATTTCAAAACGTTTTGAAAGTGACAGCCGGTGTTTCCACGGCATTTAGATCTCGATACGATCCCAAAAATGAGCGATACGACCTTGAACAGGAAACGTTTTGAACACGCATCCAATTGACGTTTCCACGATATATTTAAAAACTCAAAACGTTTTGAAAACGTTTTCAAAGCCCGTGGAAGCGTAGTAAATGAAGAGGTAACAAAAAATAGACGTTTTGAATTTGATAATAAATTGCATCAGGTTTTGTGATGCATTTGAGCTAGCTCTTAGAGGTCATGATAAACTGTAAAACGAATAGAACGAATTTTTGCAATTATGCACCCCCTATCTGAACCACCTAGAGCCGCCACTGGACCAGTGGCACAGGAATCGCACACACATAAAAAGAAATTCTCAAGTCAAAAATTGTGATATTCCAGTAAATACATACTCACAACAAGAATATCGGTTCTCACTCTAAGAAAGAATATTTGATGAGAAAATTATAGAAAATTTGTATGGAGAATAATATATTTTTGATTTATATACTTATTTTAAAGGAATATGCTCCGAAAGAAAATATAATTTTCTTTGCAACCAAGGCTATAATAATTTAAGAACAAATATTTCATAATTTTATATCAAGATTATAATTTTTCTAGCGGTGCCCAGTTTACTTCTATCAAGAATATAGACAGCTTGCAAATGCGAACCTTCATTTACAATATGATAATCTTGGTTTGAAAGTGAACGCTGTTTTACAAGCACACCCTATATTTGTATCAAGTAAATCATTCATTTGACGTCTACCAACGTCGGAGTGCGCAGGCGCGCAGCTTGTCACGGGTCAACTGTAACCTCTCCACCCTCTCTACTCAACAGCCTTTTGCCTGTCCGCGTCCGCGCCGCCATTATAGGTTTTCGGATTGTCGCATTCGCCGCCGTCTTTAGCCGTAGCACCGTAGCGTAATACCTGCATCCTGGATCTTGCATAATAGCACATAATAGTAGCTAGTCAAACTGTTAAATAAATTGCCATTGCCACGTGACACCCGTGATACCACCGTCAACCATCAGTCATCGAATCTGCCGGTAGTGCTGGTCCACCGCCATTTGAGTCGCGTCCCAGTTATCATCAGCTTCCTTATCACTGGATCTATCAACCATGAATGAGCTTTAAGAAAATTGGGATGCGAAGACCTGACTCAGGTGTTCCTAGATAAGTATATTAAAAGTAATTTAAGAAATTTTGCAGAACTGTTTCTCCAGAAAAATTTCCACATGCTCATAGAAGAGTTTGAATGCTCAAATTAATACTACTAGATTCCTCATACAAGAATGTCACAATTTTAGAATAAAGTTGAGCTATTTGCGTCAAGTTTATGAAATGCTCCCAGTTAAGATTATGAAATGTTTCAGTCAAGATTTTGAAATACTTTGGTCAATATTACCACATGCTTGATTTAATATTTTGGTATTCTTACTATCAAGAATTTCCCAGTTTTTCATTGAAGATATTTTCTCAATCTAACCCTTATAGGGTCAAAGATATCGTATTCTCACTTTAAGATTAGCATAACTTTGCGCGTATAGGAAGTTATGGTATACTTGAATTAAAGCATCTGTGCTCCATCTAAGACATTATTTTTACGTGTGTATTCTTAAAAATCATAAATCATGTTTTAATAAGAAACACAAAGTACCACACAGGACCCGTTTCGACCAGTACACGTACTTCAGTAATCATTTCAGTCAGTAGAGTCTAAAAGAGAGCTCTGAAACATTCCCCCCACTCTCCACTCCTGTAGACCACCCACCATTATCCCCCACCCATACCCCTCTCCTCGCAAATTCTGAAACATACCCCCCACTCTCCACGCCTGTAGACTCCCCACCATTATACAAATATACCCACCTCTCTGATGTATTAGAATGTAGTATATCCTCCCACCACCAGAGAATCCTCTACTTATTTTTATTGCAATGAGTTACGACAACACCGCTTTTTCAGTAAACGGTACCGAAACGCTTGAATATTTCCAAAACCGCCACAGCTGGAGAGGTGCAATTCAATACTTGGGGGTTTTTGAACATACAGAATTCAAAAACGCTTACAGCAGTATTGTCAGATTTACCACTTTTACGTTAGACTTCATAAATAGGGCATTACATTCAAAATTATGACGTAAAAACGGTAAATCTGACAACACTGCTGTTAACGTTTTTGAATTCTCTATGTTCAAAAACCCCCAAGTATTGAATTGCACCTCTCCAGCTGTGGCAGTTTTGGAAATATTCAAGCGTTTCGGTACCGTTTGCTGAAAAAGCGGTGTTGCCGTATCTCAGTAATTAATAGAAACAAAGTTTTGAAATTGTGAGATCTTACTAAATCCAACATGCGCAATTCATTGCAATAAAAATAAGTAGAGGATTCTATTTGAAATGAATTAAAATCAGGGATATTTGTTTGAAAATTTGGAAAAATAATTTATAACTTGGCAACGCCGCAAACGCGAAAAAAAATTACAAGGCGAGATAGGGTATTAGTAGAGATTTCGATTTAAAATAAAACATACAGGGTGTTACATTTAAAAAAAAACAAAGTAAAATGACCTTGAAATGGCCGTAATTTAAAATTCTGCCAAAAACACCTTGTAGATACAAATTGCTGGTAGCATCCAAAATAATATCCACTTAATATTCAAGTAACCCGCTGTGTAATATTATTAAGAAAAGTTGAAGGAATATATCAATTTGGACGTATTGAATGAATGAATAAGAACCAGAGGCTATCCACCACGGAATGTGGCTGGTGCATAGGCCACACGATGGGCCCTTTTGCGCCTCTATCCGCGCTAGTTCCTAAGACCTGCCCTTTTGGCAAAGGCAAGTACATTCTTAGGTCCTATCCGTTTTATCTCTATTGGTTCCAAGGTTCTTGAGCCCAGCATAGTCTGCCTGTGATAACCCAGGGTTTCAGAGCGACACAGGATGTGTGCCGAGGATTCTTCCTCTTCACCACACCACGTGCACGTTGGGTCGTTGACCACCCTCATCACAAACAAGTGACGCCTGAAGGTATTGTGACCCGTTAATAAGCCTGCTAACAATCTCAAGTTACTCCTATCCAGAGAGAGACAGAATCGTCCTATTCTCTCTTCAGGCCCTGCTAATAGCTCCCGAGCCTGACGGAGATGACCAGAGATGTTCCATCTCAGAGAGTGTTGATTCTGGATCCACTCTCCAGTTGTTTTCCTAACCAAATTTGCAGACAGTCCTAAGGCTGGTTCCGGGCCCACAAAACTGTTTCCGGATCCCATCCTGGCTAGATGATCCGCCATTTCATTACCCTTTACCCCAGCATGCCCAGGTACCCACATCAGTGATACCTTGTGTTTAGCTGAGATGTCGTCAAGAGCCCTCCTGCACTCCAGGACCAGTCCCGACGTTATTTTCCAAGCACTCAGTGCTTTGATGGCTGCCCGACTGTCAGAGCAGATAGTAATCCGCCTCCTAGACCCATCAATTTCCCGAATACGATTTACGCAGGCAAGTATCGCATAGACCTCAGCCTGGAATACTGTGGTGTGCCCCCCAAGAGGGAATGAAAGTCTTGTACGGGGCCCGTAGACTCCCGAGCCCGAGCCCTCTCTAGCGAGTGAACCGTCTGTGTACTAGACCTGTCCTCCTCCTTCGATGAGCTGTCTTTCCCTAGACTTCCATTCTTCCCTTGACGGAAACACCACCGTAAATTTGCGATTGAAGCGATGCGTAGGAGAAACTGTATCGCTCCTCGCCAACAAAATAGGACAATCCTCATGAAACTCTGCTAGAATCGTCGAATGTCCTTTGCCTGGATTCATAAAAGTCCAGCTACCCTGACTCCAGAGACGGAACCCAGTTTTTCTAGCTTCCCCTTGGATTACCAGATCCAAAGGAGGAAGATTCAATAGTGTTTCAATGGCACTCAAGGGTGTTGTGCGCACTGCACTGGTTATACTAAGACATGCCAAACGTTGGACCTTATTAAGTTTGGCTCTTGTTGCCTCCGTCTTTATACAGGTCCACCACACTATGGAGCCATATATTAGTGACGGTCTGACTATTGTAGTGTAGAGCCTGTGCACCACTTTTGGGCTCAGGCCTTAGCTACTACCGACAACTCTTCTGCAGGCCCATAATGAGTTTCGAGCCTTGCTTACCTTATAATCCACGTGCAGCCTCCAAGTCAGCTTGTGATCCAGTATGACTCCTAGATACTTTACTGACTGAGACAATTCAAGTGTCGTTCTGAAAAAGGTAGGCCTCACGAGGCCTTCCATCTTCCTTTTCCTAGTGAACATAACGAGCTCCGTGTTTTCAGCGTTCACTGACAGATCCACCTCATTACACCACGTTTCCACAACACGCAGCGCGCCTTGCATTACCTCGGAGACTGTATTAATGAATCTACCCCTGACCACTATGCTCAAATCATCGGCATAGGCCTGTACGTAGAACCCTGTGTTGCTTAGTCTCACGAGTAGGTCATTCACCACTAAGCACCATAATAGAGGTGAAAGAACACCGCCTTGTGGGCAGCCTCGCGCCACTGCAACGCTATAGTGTATGTCATTAAGCGTTGCAGAAGCCACTCGGCCCTCTAGAGTAGTAAGAATCCACTCCACTAGGATTGGAGCAATTCCATGTCTCTCTAGGGCGCGTCTTATCGAATTGGTAGTGGTACAGTTGAACGCACCCTCGATATCAAGAAATGCTACCATAGCCACTTCCCGTTGATCCAACGTTTTCTCCAGCCTGCTGACCAAATGATGAAGTGCCAGCTCAGCTGATTTTCCCGCCTGATATGCGAACTGATAGGCATATTATATATTTGGACGTATTACTTGCGACCTTGCAAATCCGGAAATTAATAGAAAATAAATTATAACTTGGCAACGTCGCAGTCGATCCCAAAAATATTTTAGGGTTGAATAGAGATCAGTGATGGAAACTAGAAGATTTTAAGAAAAGGTTATAGTTCCAGATAAAAAAAATCAAGTTGATCACTATCCTACTTTCATGCAACACCCTGTATATTTCAAAATATTTTTAGAATATGCGTCTTAAGTAACCAAATAACCTTTGTATTTGACATTTTCTTCTATCGGGTACATCTTGCGAGATATCGAAGAATTACACACTAACTGGACACCCTGTATTAACTAGCAGTGGCTCCAACATGAGTTTGATATGTTTGTTACCTGTTGCATCCATTACGAACAAAGGCAACTAGTTAAAAAGCATGTGGCTAGTGAAGCGAGCTGTTTTCATGAAGAGCAAGTATAGCTAACAAAGCTTTTGTTTAAAATCTACTAACTGGAATATTGTTATTGAGTGAAAACGAAAAATGTTATGCAATACTTCTAAGACAGAGGTGAAGTTCATTAGAGTTTGGGTGACACTGTATGAGCTACCGAGCTACGCTACTGGCTAGTTTTAAAGGCACGTACGGCAAGTATGGATACTGTCAGCAACACGACCAGTGCTGACTACAGTAACAACTTTTAGTTGGATTACTAGAGGTGGGTCACGTTTGTAACAGCAAATTGATATGTTGCTTGTAAGTACGTACAGAGAAAATGCATAAGTGTAATAGCAGCCTTCATTCTAAACTTTGCGAAGTCTTATCCAGTGCATTAAAGTCAGCGCAGATAAGCGCAATTCATGCTAATTATTTGAAGTGGAGAAGTTTGCTAAGAAACATTTGCGTAGTGCCATTATAGTAACTATTACCATGATGTGGCACCCTTGTGAGTGAAAATCTCAGCTGAAGTTTTGGAGTGCAGTTTTAACCGCTAATATGTATCTGATGTCCCAAAACCTAATCTGGTCAATTACTGAAGCCAAGTATCTTGGAGATACCCACTTTTCGGAAGCATTAGTTATAAAAGTACCACAAAAGAATATGAGAGCTGGTAGGGTCACAACTTATTATGCCTTTTGTCCAAACTGCTGTATAAAGACCTCATTAAAAATATCAAGTTAATGAACTGTTGGTTGTTGTGGAATCCAGGGTAAACGTGTTAACTTGTTGTCTATAGCGCGACCACAATAGACTGATTGTTCTTCAGGGTAAAGGTAAAGTCCAAATAGATATAATTGGTTGTGTCAGTCATCGGTCTTTTAGAGTATATCAAATATCGTAACATACTGTATATAGTTGTTTTATGTGTTGTATGACAATGCTGCAGAGCAGAACCTTACGCACAATTACGAACGCCACATAGTACGTTTCAAGCGAGACTCTCCGTAGAGACTTTGGTATTCCTTATTCAGGGGACTTCGTTAAACAAGACGCAGCGATGCTATAGTCAAGCAGAATCGCAGAACAACCTTTTGTTGCGCGAATCAAACAGTCTAGCACATTCACAAGCCTATAAGGCCGCGGCTTGCAATGCGAACTTGAAAATTGCATCACGAATGTAGTAGCCAAAATTAAAGCATTTTACGAAAACTAATCATAATAAAACCTTTCGACTACGTTTCATAAACCTGCCGAAGCATTTCAAAAATGCCTAAGCTCCGGTTGCTATATTTCCTTCCCCATATTTGCTATCTACCATTCTTCCTTACCTTCTTCTTCCCTTATTTCTTTTACCTTGTCTGGTTACTGGTTTGCCAGACCTGACAGTCTGATACATTATGGGCCTTTACGGAACCTATGATCGTGTTAACCCGTTGATCGTGACGTTCGGAAGGCCATCTAAGATCAGTCAGAAATAGGGTCAGTTCACTCTTGAACAGTAAGTGAACGCAATCGGGTAACTCGATCAGCTTTTTTAACCATTTGTTTTGTATTCTTAAACCAACTTTTTCATTTTTCGGTGTCCGTTTAATCCACGGAATCATAAATCCCACTAAACAGCTGATTGACATTATAGTAATCCATCCGGATCGATCACTGTTTCGGTAAAGGCCTACTATGACACAAGAGCTAAGGTCCCATGGACTGCTCTGATAATCAACAATGACTTGACTTGACGTTACTGTCAAAACTGTAGATTAGATTTTAGATGTGTATCGAATCATCTGGAGATTTCGAGACTGTCAGAATTGCGTTTTATGTAAAACCAACTATGTCATCTGTTTAGAATTCTCTAAAAACGGCGACGAATAGGTCTATACAGGGTGGGTCAATAGTGCGTCGACGGAAGATTGTGGGCTTACTGAAAAAATGTTTCAAAAATCTGTCCCTTGATTATGGTAGGGACCTTTGAGGGCTATAACGTAAAAATATTTTCACTTAAATTTTGACGTTTACACAGGGTGATTCAAATCAAACTTACTTTTTTTAATGGAACCCCCTATATATTATTGCATATTTGGATTCCTTGGTAAATTATAGTGGGATTTTATGTATCTGGAACTTTAAACGAACTGTTTAGGCGAAAACCAAAACTTTTGGTATAATTAGGTATCAGAAAAAAATTTAATATCGCAGCGATTATAACACCTAAAAGGCCATTACTTTGCGGTACGACTAAGCATGAAATGCGTCATCTTAGGTCAGACGGTTAAATTTTAATTCTTTTTGTACTTGGAGAAATCAGTAGATTAATTAAGGAAACTTCAATCACAGATAACTTGATTTTTTCAAATAGGAATGCCTATTTTGGTTTAAAGAATCAAATGTGAAATCTGATTACCTTTCTAACGATATAGCATTCTCGATATCAATCTTTTTTGGTTTTCATTTTATTTCAAATTTTCAGTCAAATCGGTGTTTTTCCCGGCGTACAAGCAACCTAGCAGGCCATGAAAAATAAACAAAATCCCGTTAATATGGAAGAAACCAACTAAGTATAAATATGCAAACTAACTAGAGTAACGAGGCAATATTACGAAAGTTCCTTACAACATTTATTAGCTCTAACCAGAAACAAGAGCGGTAACAAGAACGCTTATTTTTCACAGCCTACTAGCTATTAGCCAATTTCCAAAGTCAGTAAAAAAATATTTAATCAAAGGAAAACTACTAGTGATTGTTGCTGGCAGTAGAATATCTATGTCTTCTGAATTCATTTTCACATTTAATGTCATAAAAAAGTAGCCATTTCCGTAAGTCAAAAGTAATGATACCTCTGACTGGAGCCCTTCAAATTATTCAGTAGGTATTTCTACTTATTAGCAAAATCGAGTAAAATGAAAATTGAATTGCAGTCTGTTTGAATTGTAAAACATAACTTAAATTGTAGAAAACTACATGAAATAAACCCAACTACAACATAGCGTAATTAAAAAATTCTAGTAATCATTTCAATAGATGTTCAGAATGCTCCAGTCAGAGATATCTTCGCTTTTAACTTAACTAAACGGAAATGACTAATTTTGTTTCTTCCCATTCAATGTGAAATTTCATTATTCTAAAGATGTTAGACTGTAAGCAAAAATCGCTGGTAGTTTTCCTTTTGTTTAAAAAGTTTTAATCGCTTTGGAAAGTTGCCAAACTCTAGTAGACCTCAATAGCTAGTAGGCCATGAAAAACAAACACCTCTGTCATACCCCAGCTTCTCATTGAAATTAGATATCTTACCGCTGTTGTGTCCGGTTAGAGCTGATGTGTTGTAAGGAATTTTCATGATCTTGCCTCGCTACTACAGTTCGTTTGCATCTTTCTACTAAGTTAGTTGGTTTCTTCCATACTAATGGGCTTTTGTTTATTTTTCGTGGCCTGCTAGGTTTCTTGCACGCAGAAAAATTGAAAAACATCGATTCGACTGAAAATTTGAAATAAAATAAAAACCAAAAAAGATTGATATTGAGAATCCTATGGAAAAGTAATCAAATTTTACAATTGATTCTATAAATCAAAATAGGTTTTCCCATTTGAAAAAATTAAGTTATCTGCGATTGAAGTTTCCTTAATTAATCTAGGTACTGATTTTTCCAACTATAAAAAGAATTCAAGTTTATCGGTCTAATCTAATATGACGCGTTTCATGCTTTATCGCACCGCAAAGTCACGGCCTTCTAAGCTTTATAATCCCTGCGTAATTCAATTTTTTTCTGATACCTGCTTATACCAAAAATGGTGATTTGCGCCAAAACGGTTCGTTCAAGGTTCCATATGTGATACATAAAGTCACACTAGAATTGACCAAGGAATCCAAATGTGCAATAATATATAGGGGGTTTCATTCTAAAAAATGTAAGTTTGATATGAATCACTCTCTATAAACTTCAAAATTTGAGTGACATTATGTTTATGTTATAGCCCTCGAGGTTCCCTACCATGATCAAGTGACAGGTTTCTAAAATATATTTTAGTAAGCCCACAATCTTCTGTCCAGGCACTATTGGCCCACCCTGTATAAGGCGCCATTAGGTCAGAAGTAGTTGCCAAGTTGGTGTCGAGGTTGAGATAAGGTTAACTAGTTTTATGTTCAGTTGTGGTGTGAAAGAATGAAAAGTACGTCGTTGTTGATTCTCTGGGATGAAGAAGGAGCAGCTGCCGTGAAAACATTTCAGTGTTTTTATGAAGATTATTCCTTATCCAGTCGTCATCAGTTCAATTACTATTTTATTGGCTTGAATATGTTTCTTTTGTCTGATGTGAAACATGCCCTCAACAAGTTAAAAACTAATACAGCTACAGGCATTGATGCTATTTCTGCCGAAACATTAAAATGCTTGGGTGAGTGCGGCATCTCTCTTTTATATAATATTTGTAAGAGGGCGTGGTCCTCCGGTGTTTGGTCAGATGAATGATGAACAATTGAACATCCATTTTTGCTCCACTTCATTAAAAAGGATCTCCAACAAATCCAGACAATTATCGCCTACTTTCGTTAATCTTTCATGCAAGCAAGGTTCTTCTATATATTTTACAGTCTCGTTTGCAGGGTTTTATTGGCTGGCAAATTTCTCAGGCGCAGGCAGGTTCCGTAGAAGGACGCGGTACGCGTGAACAAATCTTAAACTTAAGACAGATTATCGAAAAAGCCATACAGCATTATTTTCCTGTTTTTGTCTGCTTTGTGGACTATTCTAAGGCGTTTGATAACGTAAAGTGGCCTAAACTGTGGGAAATCCTTAATTCCATGGGAGTCCCTTACCACTTAGTATTTCTCATACAGCAACTCTATGAGTCTAGCTCAGCTCGTTTAAGAATTCAGGGATGCGTATTATCTCCGATGGTATTTAACATTTACTCTGAATTTGGCGGAAACAAAATATCTAACTTAAGCTTTGCTGACGATACAACCCTTATTGCTGCTTCTCAGGAAGAACTAGTAGCACTATTGAACGTTTTAGAACAACACCGTGCAGCATATGGTCTTGGTATTAACTACAACAAGACCAAGGTTATTATCGTAGATAGAGACCATGACAATCATCGAGAAATAAAGTTAATAGGCCGTTGTGAAGTACAAAGTTTTGTGTACCTCGGTTCTTTGATCGACAATTCAGGTAGCTGTGAGAATGAGATTCGACGGCGCATTCAACAGGCACGGGTGGTCATGGCAAAGCTTACTAAAATATGGCGTGACCATAACATCACTAAAGCTACCAAAATGTCACTACTTCCGACTCTTGTATTCTCCATATTTTTGTATGCCTCGGAAACTTGGACTGTTAAAAAGGCAGATCGAGCTCACGTAGATGCTTTTGAAATGTGGACGTGGAGGAAAATGCTGAAAATTCCTTATACCTCCCATCCATATTAAATGAGCTCGGTAATCCAAACAGACTATCCTTCATTGTGTCGATGAGAATGCTTACATTCTTCGGACATATTCACAGAACCGATAATATAGAGAAACTTGTAGTTCAGGGTCACGCCCCGAGTGGGCGGCGCCGTGGCCGTTCGTGGGTGGATACGGCGAAACAGTTGCTAGATATGAGTACCAAGAGCGCCACTGAACTGACAGTAAATCGCGAACGATGGCGAGCTACAGTTCTCAAAACTATCGATAATATTCGTGTCGGCTATAATCTAGCTCCGACTTAATGCATTTTACGAGTTCACAACAGGTCTGTTAAGACATTGTGACTATGATGATGATGTTTGCGAGTCCTATGTATCTCTTTGTTGCATAAGCTGCTATCCTGATTTTTTTTGTTTAGATCTTGTTGCGGATAAAAATAAAAGGGACGTAAACGCCAGAACGTCGTCGTCCCGAAACCTTTTTTCAAAGACGCCGAGGGAGCAGCTCTTATGACCCACTGCCTCTCATTTTATCGGCAAACCGTTTCCCCCTTGTTTCTTTCGGAAATACGTCTGATATCTCAAGTTTAAGCCTCTTTGCAGTCGGTAATGTAAGCTGACGGATCCCCTTTTCGGCACCAATATAACAAACAGGATCGGACGTGTGTGAATAAGCAGCATTTTCCTTCACGTTCGCCTGTGTCCTATAAAGACACTGGAGGACGTGAAAATGAGGACAAAGAGGGTCTCAACTAGTCAGATGCGTATTACTTAGGCCATTTTTAAATACCAGGAATAGAATACATGATCAAATAGTAGAAGATCCGAATATAAGACGACCTTCACCGAATTGGTTAATGGACGAAAAGCATTTTATATTGAATTTAGTATGTTAAGAAACATATCGCGAGTGGGTTGGCTGAAAAATTTCAGTCCAGGATATGATTAATTAAATATTGAAAAATTATTTTTTTTTAACATTTCACTGGTTTGGTTAATAGACAAATCACATACCAATTGAAAGTATGTAGCCCATAGAATATGCAAACGTTAGGTTGGCTACGTTTGTCCTGTCCCAACTATAAGGTAGGCAGGTATAAACAGGTAAATCAATAATAGTAATTTGCACCGGTGTGGTTAATGCATGAAAATTATATCAAAATTAAGATAATTTTATTGCAAACACGTCGATATAGGGTTGTCTGCAAAAAATCAGTCTGGAATTGCGGTTGTCGAATTTTAAAGATCAAAATAATGCTGCCAGTGAATACGTGTGCCAGAGAGGTCCAAGCGAACTATCCCACGATACAGCAACATAAATATATTAAACTTTTTTAGCCTATTGACTTAAATATAGGAGGTCTTAAGGTCCTATTCTTGGTACGTGTATTATGTTCATGGCTATTCAAGTTGATGTAATTTTTATGTTTGTGGACGAAATTCAATATGTTATAGCAGTAAAAAAAACACATTTTTGCAAGGAACTGATACTCTTCAAATGAGTTTGATGCACTCCTCCCCAACCTAAGATGCCATAATTTAGTTGGGACTGCACAAGAGAATAATACAATTTTTCTAAACAACGTGTGTTTAGAAATTGTCTAAGATATTTGAGTTTAGGTAATAGTTGTCTGACTTTTCGCGAAAGAAATTTTATTTGTAAATCCCATTTTAAATGTTTGTCAATTATTATACCTAGGTATTTGACACTATCAGCCTCAAAAATGTGTCTTTTGTCTATTTCTATAGGTCCAAAATTCGGTAACGTATTTTTGTATGACAAAAAAGGTAAATAGTAAGATTTATCAAAATTTATCGTAAGAAGATTTTTAATAATTGTCCTATCATACCTGATTATTTCATGGATTTCTTTCCAGCTTGATGCTTGTTAGATTATCACTGTATCATCTGCAAAGCAGTGTGTCATCGATTTTGTGGCAATATTAAGTAGGTCGTTTATAGAAATATTGAATAAGATCGGTCCTAAGACGGATCCTTGTGGTACGCCGTACTCAAATACTATTTCGACATAATTTGTGCGATTGTTTAGATACCTTTCCATTAGCCTGAATGATACTCCACGAAAGCCGATATGCTCTAATTTATTCAATAGAATCCTATGGCTGACAGTGTCAAATGCTTTAGCTAGGTCAATAAATACAGATACGGTAGGGATTTTTTTATCTAACGATTCATATATATGATTAGTAAGATATAAAATGGCATCTTGATTGGAAACTCCTTTCTTAAATCCAAATTGGTTCTTGGTCAAAATTTTATTTTTTTCTAGGAACGATTCAATCCTACTTTTTAGTACTTTTTCAAATGCCTTAGCTAAGCTTGATATAAGTTTAATAGGTCTATAATTCTGGTCTGTTTTTTTGCCAGATTTATAGATAGGTTTGATTACCCCTATCTTTGCCAATGCAGTTGACCGTGACAACCAATCTTTCTTGGAATCGTTTTGCATTCGATTATTGGAACTTCTGTTCATTAGTTATGCGTTCCGGTTCAAAACCTAGCTAGGGAATAGCAATAGCTAGAAAGGAATGTATCCTAAGGGGTCACCGTGTACGATTTCTAGCTGCCTGCGGGCTCTTGATGATGATGTATGCACGGCATTCATCTTTCTACTCATCCTCCCTCCCTCCCTTCATCCTCATTAACATCGACCGGCCTGAGGCAGCTGTTACAGTTTCTAAAACCGCATCCTGTTTTTGTCTAGGCATACAGGACGATTCTGAACCTCTATAGATTATTTCAGAATTATTTCTGTCAAACATAAATAATATTGTAACGCACGACGCCCTTATTTATGATTGAAGATGTGATCGTCATATGAATAGAAACGTAAGGTGCAAGTCTCACATACAATTATTGAATAACCCTTTTGAGCCACCTTCATCTCTAGGATTTCAAATAGCTAAAACTTGTCTAATATTTGCAGAATCCATGCTTGTACTACGAGGGTATTGCGGGTAATCAGCGATTTTTAAGGGAAAAATTCATACACTGTTTTTGGCATATTTTTTTCTGTTTTGCTCTGTGGGTTTGACCGAACATGTTCACAACTTTTTAGCACTCCTCTAATAGCAATAGTTTTTTAAACATCCTGATAGGAGGCCAGATAACGATTTTAGATTTTTAGGGTAAAGCTGAAGATCTGAGGGTACCTGAAAATTTTTGATGTTGGTTATCTGAGGCTTAAACTCAAAACTGCATCCAGATTTATAATAAGCATCCTGAACTTATAAATGACACCAGTTTTCATCCTAATAGGAGGCCAGATAACGATTTTAGATTTTTATGGTAAAGTTGAAGATCTGAGGGTACCTGAAAATTTTTGATGTTGGTTATCTGAGGCTTAAACTCAAAACTGCGACCAGATTAATAATAAGCATCCTGAACTTATAAATGACACCAGTTTTCATCCTGATAGGAGGCCAGGTAACGATTTTAGATTTTTAGGGTAAAGCTGAAGATCTGAGGGTACCTGAAAATTTTTGATGTTGGTTATCTGAGGCTTAAACTCAAAACTGCGGCCAGATTTATAATAAGCATCCTGAACTTATAAATGACACCAGTTTTCATCCTAATAGGAGGCCAGTTAACGATTTTAGATTTTTAGGGTAGAGCTGAAGATCTGAGGGTACCTGAAAATTTTTGATGTTGGTTATCTGAGGCTTAAACTCAAAACTGCGGCCAGATTTATAATAAGCATCCTGAACTTATAAATGACACCAGTTTTCATCCTGATAGGAGGCCAGGTAACGATTTTAGATTTTTAGGGTAAAGTTGAAGATCTGAGGGTACCTGAAAATTTTTGATGTTGATTATCTGAGGCTTAAACTCAAAACTGCGGCCAGATTTATAATAAGCATCCTGAACTTATAAATGACACCAGTTTTCATCCTGATAGGAGGCCAGATAACGGTTTTAGATTTTTAGGGTAAAGTTGAAGATCTAAGGGTACCTGAAAATTTTTGATGTTGGTTATCTGAGGCTTAAACTCAAAACTGCAGCCAGATTTATAATAAGCATCTTGAACTAATAAATGACACCAGTTTTCATCCTGATCGAAGGCCAGATAACGATTTTAGATTTTTAGGCTAAATTTGAAGATCTGAGGGTAGGTACCTGAAAATTTTTGATGTTGGTTATCTGAGGCTTAAACTCAAAACTGCGACCATATTTATAATAAGCATCCTGAACTTATAAATGACACCAGTTTTCATCCTAATAGGAGGCCAGTTAACGATTTTAGATTTTTAGGGTAGAGCTGAAGATCTGAGGGTACCTGAAAATTGTTGATGTTGGTTATCTGAGGCTTAGACCCAAAACTGCAGCCAGATTTATAACAAGCATTCCAAACCTATAAATGACACCAGCTTTCATCCTGATAGGAGGCCAAATAACGATTTTAGATGTTTAGGGTAAAGTTGAAGATCTGAGGGTACCTGAAAATTTTTGATGTTGGTTATCTGGGGCTCAAACTCAAAACTGCGGCCAGATTGATAATAAGCATCCTGAACTTATAAATGACACCAGTTTTCATCCTGATAGGAGGCCAGATAACGATTTTAGATTTTTAGGGTAAAGTTGAAGATCTGAGGGTACCTGAAAATTTTTGATGTTGGTTATCTGAGGCTTAAACTCAAAACTGCGGCCAGACTAATAATAAGGATCCTGAACCTATAAACGACACGAGTTTTCATCCTGATAGGAGGCCAGATAACGATTTTAGATTTTTATGTTAAAATTGAAGATCTGAGGGTACCTGAAAATTTTTGATGTTGGTTATCTGAGGCTTAAACTCATAACTGCGGCGAGATTAATAATAAGCATCTTGAACTTATAAATGACACCAGTTTTCATCCTGATAGGAGGCCAGATAACGATTTTAGATTTTTAGGGTAAAGTTGAAGATCTGAGGGTACCTGAAAATTTTTGATGTTGGTTATCTGAGGCTTAAATTCGTAACTGCGGCCAGATTAATAATAAGGATCCTGAACCTATAAACGACACCAGTTTTCATCCTGATAGGAGGCCAGATAACAATTTTAGATTTTTATGTTAAAATTGAAGATCTGAGGGTACCTGAAAATTTTTGATGTTGGTTATCTGAGGCTTAAACTCATAACTGCGGCGAGATTAATAATAAGCATCTTGAACTTATAAATGACACCAGTTTTCATCCTGATAGGAGGCCAGATAACGATTTTAGATTTTTAGGGTAAAGTTGAAGATCTGAGGGTACCTGAAAATTTTTGATGTTGGTTATCTGAGGCTTAAACTCAAAACTGCGGCCAGATTAATAATAAGGATCCTGAACCTATAAACGACACCAGTTTTCATCCTGATAGGAGGCCAGATAACGATTTTAGATTTTTATGTTAAAATTGAAGATCTGAGGGTACCTGAAAATTTTTGATGTTGGTTATCTGAGGCTTAAACTCATAACTGCGGCGAGATTAATAATAAGCATCTTGAACTTATAAATGACACCAGTTTTCATCCTAATAGGAGGCCAGATAACGATTTTAGATTTTTAGGGTAAAGTTGAAGATCTGAGGGTACCTAAAGATTTTTGATGTTGGTTATCTGAGGTTTAACTCAAAACTGCAGCCCGATTTATAATAAGCATTCTGAACTCATAAATGACACCATTTTTCATCCTGATAGGAGGCCAGATAACGATTTTAGATTTTTAGGGTAAAGTTAAAGATCTGAGGTTACCTCAAAATTTTTGATGTTGATTATCTGAGGCTTAAACTCAAAACTGCGGCCAGATAGAACTCCTTGCTAATAGTGACGATTCTGGAAAAAACTTCTCAGGCTATACGTTTTATTAAAAAAATAAAGCAAAAATGGTTCAGCTCTAAATTTCTCCAGAACACCATTGTGACATACCCGATAATATACGCTATGTCTTGGTGGTTCCATTCATCTCCATCTGACCCTAGTCCTCTGACCGACGTGAGTGCCGGAAGCGGCTTTTTCAATTCCGCTTTGACTGTGATTAATATCGTCGACAGTTTAACCTCCTAACCGTATTTCTGAATTTTCCAAACTTTTCTGCACGTCTCAGCGGTCTTATAAAGTGCCCTTCTCTCAACTTTCAGCATTCAAGCTACAAAATAACTCTTTTCTTCCACTCTCTTTTAATGGAATTTTCTTATGTGGCGTGCAATCAGGTGGGTAAGAGCCTGAATACTAAATTGCCTCGGCTGCAGGGTAGAATGATGGTAAATGAAGCTTATTGACCTTAAGTGTGTAATGTCGTAAGCACAGCATAGTAAACAACCAGCACAATAACTCAATTGGCGGAAATTAAACTTACAGTAATGAGTTAAAAAGCAAATTGAAGAAGAAAGCTTGCGCTTGTGCAACTATGTAGCATTTTTTTGATATCGTGTTTGGTTGTTAAATTACAAGCATCTATAGAATGTATGATTTTGCACTGCGAGTTTTTTTGCACATTAAAAAACTTTTTTGAAAAAAATCGAAAATAGTTGTCATTTATTAAGGTCTTAACTATCGTTTTCTGAAACATTAAGGGCCGATTTTATCAACAGACGCATTTCACAAAGGCTTTGACCAATCAGAGCAGCCCGTTCAAGAACATGCATCTGTTAAAGTACTCTGAAAACTATTGGTTTCTCTTTAAGTTTACCTCAAAAAGGTGAAAAATGACATGCTTTATACAGGGTTACTGGTAACTCGACCACTTTCCTGCAGGAAGTGATAGAGGGACTCAAATGCAATAGATTTAACCCCCCATAAGTAATTCCGAATTTTCGAGATAATTAACATTTAATGTTTTTCAACGATATGTCCAAATTTTCACACTACATCCCAAATTTATAAAAAAACTCGGCTATCGAATTTAGTAATTTTCAATTTAGTTTTTTACTGACACATACTAAACAGTTTCAAACTACGTACAATTATTTAAAAAATAAAGAAAAAAATTTTTACATTCACCGTGAAACAAAATTGTCTAGCTCAAAAAAAGATACACAACCAGTCAAACAAATTATTATAAAAACTTCCTCATCTGATGGCCTGATCCAAGGACAAGAATGACAGTACAACCACAAGTAACTATTTAACAAAATTTATCAACATAATACAGAATCATCAACAACATGATATTCCAGCACGATGGTTGTCCAGCACATTACCGTATCACAAGTCGGCAGTTGTTGGACAACACATACCCGAACAAATGGATAGGGAGGGGTGAACCCATCTCATGGCCTGCGCGGAGCCCAGATCTGACACCTCTTGATTTTTACGTCTGGGGTCACATGAAGGCATTGGTTTACGAGACTCCAGTTAATACTGCTGACGAACTAAGGCAAAAAATTATCAATGCGGCGGAGGAGATGAAACGAACTTTTCCAACACGAGTGAGGAAGCGGATCCGTACTTGTTCTCCTTTTAGCGATTTGTTCAACCGTTTGTATAATTTTTTTTTGAACTAGACAATTTTCTTTCACGGTGAATGTAAAAATTTTGTTGATTATTTTCTAAATATTTGAATTTAGTTTGTAACTGTTTAGTATTTTTAAGCTTTTTACTACTAAGTTGGCTTTGCGTATGTGTTAGTTAAATACTAAAATAAAAACTATCAGAATCAACAACAGGTTTTTTTTCTTAGTTTAGGATCTAGTGTGGAAATTTGGACATTTGGTTGAAAACATTAAATGTTAATTATCTCGAAAACCATTGGTTTTCGGAATTACATATGGGGGGTTAAATCTATTGCATTTGAGTCCCTCTATTGCCTCTTGTAGGAAAGTGGTCGAGTTACCAGTAACCCTGTATACAATCGACCATTATGAACCATCTAGTATCTTTTCCAGTCTGATTTTCCATCCTAAATGGGTGAAAAATTGCATTTTCTTGTTTAACAAAAAGTTTGACAATTGTTAATTTCAACCAATCAGAATCCGCAAAAACTGTACATTTGATCGCTGGTTCTTTCTTCTGCTAAATTATAATGATGACAGAAAATTAGGGTTTTGAATAATGTTTTTTGTGATAAATGGAAAGTGGCCGAGTGGCATAGTGATCGAGATCGTATGACTAGGTATCGCTGGTGGTGTTGGTTCGAGACCCAACCCGTGCAACTATTTTTTTTAATTTTTATTTATCCAAAATATTCATCGATGTGCTTTTTACTCATGTTACACACATTTTTTTGTATCATCGACATAAAAATGTCTTTGAATCAAATTTTATTAGACATTTTACTTGACATATTGCAAAAGCTAAGTACCGGAGGCGGTGGAGAATTCAGTCAGTGGAAGTGAACACCACCAGCGATACCCAGTCATACGATCTCGATCACTATGCCACTCGGCCACCCAGCATGCTAGAGAAAAAATCGCCTCAGAACATATTTATTCAGGTACTTTATTACTGGGATCTGTGATCTAATTTCAAACATTCAAAAAGATATTTATTTCGATCGTAGACTTCGTCTCGAGCTGCAAACTTCATTCATCGCCTATGTTGCAACAAATATACACTTGTTACAACAATAGCTTTGTTATAAAGCTTATATACGATATGATGAAAAGTGTCATCCAGCTTTGATGTTTTGTTTTCAATATTGATAAAATACTATTGGACGATATTTATTAACCTAGCCCGCAATACCCAATAGAAAGCTTTTGCTAAATAACCTACAATAGAAAAGATGTCTCAAAATCTTTGTTAAATATGCATGTCGATAAAATCGGTCCTTACTATGTTTGCTCATTTGTGCCCCTTGAAGCCCATCTGAAACCTATTGACTTCAATGAAGTTTCACACTAAACTGGTATGAGCCACAATGGACACAATAGGTTCATTGAGTAAGGAGGCATGATCGCTTCTCTATAACTATCAACCTAATCTCACCTAACCTAACCTATCTAAGTTCTATTAAGTGCCAAATGAGATGCGGTATTGTCCCGTCTTAGGTGTTCACACTGTTCACTTATTCCAAACTTGCCAACCTTTTTTTCTCAACTTTTGTACTCTGATCAAAGCCACAGTATTTATCTTCCAGCATATTTGGTTTTATTGATCGGCCAGTGGAGCGCGATGAACCCTACCTTCATCACGTCCGTACATATAGAATGTGTATGGCCAGTCGCGGTCAGTGTAAAATATACAAGTCGAGTAGAAGTATCGACAATCATAGTGCCAAAGTTTACAGATAGATAGATAGATATATAATAGCTTTATTGTCCAACAGTCGATCCGTTAACCTTACAATATTATATATAACTCCTAAAAAAAATAACAAGTTTACACAATAATAAAAAAAATAAAATATACATGATGACAAAAAATTGAAAACACACCCCTATTTTGCTAGTGTACTCGCTAGCCTAACAACCTCGCTTAAAGAAACACAAAACATGTCACAGTAGCTACAAATACTGTTGAAACGTCTGAACATATTGTTAAGTGGTGAGTTAATTAAAATATTTGTTCTGGCTTTTGCGGTCCTGAAAGGCAGGTGACTGCGTGCTGAGAAAGGCGGTACGCTTATGTTGACCTGATTAAGGATTTCTGGGCTATCAATTAAATTATGTAAGAGTTTATACAAAAAAACCAGTGACGAACATATTCGGCGTTGCTCAAGAGTTATGAGGTCAACGCGACTTGAGAGCTCAGTGCTGCTAATATTCTTCTCAGGATAAACCCCATCAATTTTATAAATCAAACATTTGCAAAATCTTAGTTGTGCTTTTTCAATGGTAACTATGTGAGAGACATAAAAGGGATCCCACACAATACAAGCGCACTCAAGCTTAGTTCTCACAAAACCAAAATATAGTATCTTAATTGCTTATATATTATTGAAGTATCTACAATTTCTAATTATAAGTCCATATAACCGCAATACACTTGAAACTATGTGATCAATGTGTTCCACAAAGGTTAGCTTATAATAAAAAATAACACCTAAATCCTTAACCACACCGCAACGCTCTATAACTAAACCACTTTACACATAGGAAAACTGATACATACTTTTCTTCCTGATGTAACTTACAACTTTAAACTTTGGGATGTTCAAATATAATTTATTATTATCACACCAGACCTGTAGGATGTCTAGCTGAGCCCGAATAAATCTGCAGTCAGCCTCATCATTGATGGTAAAATATATTTTCAGATCGACAGCAAAACATAGACATTCACATTGAAAAACCTCACATAAATCTTTAATACATAACAAAAACAGTAGTGGACTTAAATTTGACCCTTGAGGTACACCAGAAGAAGCTGCATATGTATCAGATCGGAAATGATTGTAGGAGACAAATTGAGAACCCTATACGAAAACTAAGTGAGAGACAGCCAGAGGGATAGAAACGAGCGGCAAAACACGTTGATTAAAAAGCAGCATATCACGAAAACTGCAGAGAGAAAACAGTTTTTAACAATTGGATGAAACATCTCAAACATACGTTTAAAGGCTGGTTGTTAACGTCAAACTCAAGCAAGAATTTAAGTCAGTATTCAATAGGACAGAACTAGCGGTGGAGGACGTACTATTTGCTCCTGGCTTTTTAAGCGTCAGAACACTTTCTCATGTTTCCAGATAAACACTATGTGATAAGGCAACCTAGTAACTTATTCAAATCTGGTTCCAGAACACCTATCAGACACACTAAGGCAAGCAAGCTTTCCTTACACTGGCACCGTCACCATCACGCAGTGGCTTGTTTCAGGACGTCCTTCATTTACCCCTTGTCTTTACTGCTCAGGAATTTCCTAGCGAATTTCGGTGTTACTCAGCGCAGATCCTTTTTGTCTTTTGTTTCAAGCATACCTATGATGCACAAGATATTTCGCATTAATTAACCAGTGGCGTTCTCTGCAGCAGTTCCGCCACTAGTTACGAAAAGGTGTAAAGACTCATTTACAGTTACCCTTATGTATCCTTGAATGTCAAGGTGCTTTTCAACCATTTGTTATAATGCTTCTGATTGAGCTATTGGAAATTTGTACAAAATGTCGGCCAAAGAAAACGAGGAGTATAAGCATAAAACAGTACATACATTGTAGTAAAGAAGTTGTAGGAAAAGGCGAAGTATGAAGAGCTTCCGTACTACGATGTTAAGTTCAGACAGACAGTTCCGTGGTATCAGGAAAGAATCAGGAGGTGTTTTAGTGGGTACTCGATTCCCCGGAATGGGATAGGACCCCCATACTACCATGGCGAGCCAAGGAGCACAGCGCACGGTGTTCGTAAATGGGATTTCACCTCCACGAACAAAAAAAGTACTCCAGGCGAGGTATTACCTGACATTTGCGCAACGCGCAAAACTGCTTTCTCAATCATGACTCCTACAAGCTTTACAATGATGATGAATGATTAGATGCAGATGTTCTCTCGGGCACTTTTTGTTTGATGGAGTACAAGTAAAGTATTGAATCTTGACAGATGTCTTACGTAACCTAATGATTATGACCCTCCAGGTCACTTGACAGAGAGACAACCACTGTAATTCTTCTGCTCTCCTGCTCAATCACAGGTATCGGTGTATTGGTCATGAGGTCTGCGTGCGTAATTATTGTCATCCTAAAAACTGTGCATCTAGTTCGTAGTACTAGAAGATAGATCTAAAGTGTATATTTACTGATTCATCCTTAAATAGCCCAATTTGGAGAGCACATTTCGTCAGCGAGACGTAATTTGATAGCTCAGAGAGACCTTTGATATAGTTTTTCATTGGAAAGGAAACACGTTTTTCCTAATTTCATAGCACTACTGCAACATTAAGCAGGACGGATTAGAAAAAAACCTTGAAATGGTTTGCATCCATTCATCATCATAATCACAATGTCTTAACAAACATGTTGTGAACTCGCGAAATGTGTCAAGGCGGAGCTAGAGTATTGCCGATACAAATATTATCAATAGTTTTGAGAATTATAGCTCGCCATTGCTCGCGATTTACTGTCAGTTCAGTGGCGCTCTTGATACTCATATCCAGCAACTGTTTCGTCGTATCCACCCAGCGTGTACGGCAACGGCCACGGCGCCGCGCACTCGGGGCATGACCCTGAATTACAAGTTTCTTCATATTATCGCTTCTGTGAATATGTCCAAAGAATGTAAGCATTCTCGTCGACACAACGGAGGATAGTCTCTTTGGATTACCGAGCTCATCCAGTATGGCAAGTTAGTTCGATGGGCGGTATAAGGAACTTTCAGCATTGTCCTCCACCTCCACATTTCAAAACCATCTGTGCGAGCTCGATCTGCCTTCTTAACAGTCCAAGTTTCCGAGGCATACCAAAATATGGAAAACACAAGAGACTGAATGAGTGACATTTTGGTAGCTTTGGTGATGTTTTGGACACGCCATATTTTAGTAAGCTTTGTCATGGCCACATATACCTATTGAACAGTAAGGGTTGTATGGTCAGCAAATCTCAAGTTGGATATTTTGCTTCCGCAAATAGTTATACCGCCATTCCAGTTGTTTAATACCTGTCTCATCACAAATTCAGAGTGAATATTAAATAACATCGGACATAATACACATCCCTGATGAACTCCTTTTCTGGTTGCTGTTTGACCAGACAGGTTACCATCAGTTTTTACACGAGCTGAACTAGACTCATAGAGTTGCTGTATGAGAAACACTAAGTGGTAAGGGACTCCCATAGAGATAAAGATTTCGCACAGTTTTTTAATTTCATATATTCCTCCGTCCACCTTGCACGCCCATGGTCGATTGCATCCCCCGCGGATAACAGAAATAACGCTGTTTATCCTGGAATGGCGCGCTGGCGCGTATCGCTTCCATTATCTTTTTAATTGTCGGGATATTTTCGAACGTCAGAGGTAACTGCTAATGGAACTTGAAATACATGCTTGGCGACGGCGACATTCTACCCAACAGTAAAAGCTCGAGTGCCTGCGAAGTTAACTTTTTAGCTACGTATCACATGAATGAACCTCAAGAAGTTCTAGTGCATTTGCAAGCAGATATGAATTAAAGAGGCTGGCGCTCAGAGTGAGTGGCTAATTGTCAACCCTCCCCAGTGACTTGTGACTTTGTCGCATATACAGGGCGTCCCACGACTATTAAGACAAGAATTATAATGTAAGGGGTGTAAATTAGAGCAAATATAGTATCTTTTCTTATTGTTGTGTCGCCCAATGATGTACATCGTACTCTGGTGTTAAAACTGTAAGATAAGACGGGCCCCTTTTAATCAACGTTACTGTAGATGTTAAAAAATGGTGAATGTGCCATGCACTTTACACATCCACCAGATTTACAATCAACAGTAGAGTAGATGCAGGGGATCCTAATAACGTCATAAGCCATGATACTACGACTCTAACAGATATGATCACTTGCCGGACAGTTTTCGTACCGGTCTGCGCTTGACGTCACCGCGTGACAAAAGTGTACAAGCACATGGCGCCAAAGCATTGATTTTTGAAAGTTTTATTTCGTTTCTTGTTATATCTGTCTTAGATATTTAGTATTCGTACAAAATGAAAATAGCTAATGCACAGTATAATATAAACAGTACATATTGCTCTGTATTTGAATAAAAGATTGGTGAAATAGTTATCCAGAGAATGGATACTACTCAACGCCTGATCCGTTTGCAGCAGTTCCGAGCGCACTGAATTTCAGGTACAAAAATTTTGTACTCAAAAAAATTTACAATGTGGAAAAAGAACAGAGCCAGAGCGGCCTGGACATATTTTTTTGAAATCTCATATAAGAGATCGATTGGAGTGCCTAGTGAAACCACCTTTTTGTGGGAAAATTTCTCGAATAGGGGGTGGAATTTTTATATACCCCATCCAGGAGCCTTTGATTACCGTTCTTATTTTTTATATATAGATTATAATGATGCATCACCAGCTCCAATTTGCGTAATATGTATTTACTGTCTTAGCAAAATGTAGACAAGAAATAAGATAACATGATTTTGTCATTAGAGGTTTTAAAAAAATCATGAACAAGCATAATGGCAATAATTATGTTTATAGCGAATACATATTTTTTCTGCTAGTGATTAGCAAAATTAGAATTTTTGAAATTAGGAAATAAGAAAAATACATTCTCAACTTTTTTTTTGTTTTTTATTTATTCAAATATATGTCACAACCACTATACATACATTTTATGTTATACATAAAATGAAAAACATACCACCACACAATAGAAAAATATCTTTCTGGGCATTGTATTTAACTAGTACATGTGAATTCTCATATAGTAAAGATTTCTAGTAATAACAGGTTTTCCTCAATTTTTTTTTAAATGTTTTCATGCCATGTATCTGTTTAATAATAATAATATGTTCGAACTAAAAAGTTTGATGCACTTGTAGTGAGGGTTTCTGTTACCCTGGGTATAGGCCGGGCACATTATTTGTTGCGTTCTTGTGTTGTAGTTACCGATTCTGTAAATATGAGCCTGATTTGGAAATATATCTTGGACAGACAATAACAATTGAAGAAGGGGTGCATAAGAGCATAGAACTAGCCTTTCTCTATTATGAACTGGAAATGAAATATCCTAAAAAATAAGTTCTGCAAACTGCAAATTTCCAACCATCTTTTAGCACACTTTCATTTTATGTAGCACTTTTTATTCCAAATAGAAAAGGTATTAGGAAAGCTGGATGCACCGTCACAGGACCCTGTATACACATTGTTTTATACTATTTTACAATCTTTGTGAATTTCCGTTTTCTAATATTCGAGGTCTCTCTAATTTCCCCATTAATAATTTTTATTCTGAAATACATTTTACACCTAAAGAACAAGTTCTTTGCATCATAAGTCACATCTGCATTCTCTGCTAATTTGTTCAAATTCGCAAGATAGTTTTTTCAAATTTTCAAAGCGTTTCCATTATAGTTGGAAAATATATTGCCAAGAACTCATCTGTAGGTTTTAGTAGTCCACCTTCTGTTAAATGGTTGACCTAAGTGAAAGCAGTATCTGTGCAATCTGGGATATAACCCAGATTCTCCTTATTTTTCAACTTAAATGCAATGAAACATGCCAAACTTTCCAAATCGTCCCATCGTAATTCATCCAAATCAGTATCTATAATGTCCAGTCTTTCGGATATTTCTTCCTCGTCCTCATTCTCAATGGGCAAAGTTAGCATACTGAATATATCCCCAGTAAGAACCTAGAAATTTGGATGAAACATAAGTATAAAAATATATTTATCCTAGAAAATATTCGGCTATTATAACCTGTAACTAAACAAGTAAACAAACTCCGTTTGTCACACGCTGACGTCACAGGTGGAAGCGAGACGGAATACCTCATGCGCGTGAGCATACCTTCTAAAGTCATAGTATCATGCCTAAAAGGTTTGAGCGGCTTCTATATTTTAAATTTTTTGATCATTTCTGCGCCGCCACTGACATGATTTCTAAGAACTATATGTTCTTTCCATCCTCGCCAAGTTAACAATACTGAGCAGTACTTGAAATTTTTTTGTTTTTTGCTACCTACTTTGTTGCCCATGCACCGATTTTCAGAATTATTGTATCATTACCGACTACGACACCACGGCATATGGCTACCCAAATTTCATCACAATCCATGCAGCAGTTACTGAGATTACGAGGCTAGCAAACGGACAAACCGACGGAAGTCAGTGACGTTATGTAGATACCATAAAACGCCCAAAAAGTGTGTTATCCCAAATTTTCGCTGTCACAATTGTAGACAGATAGCTCTTATATCGATGGTCACCAGTACCAAGTACTTAGGAATATATCTAGATTGCCATATCAAATAGAAGGAGCATACAGAATATGTTGTCAAAAAGATACGTTACGTTATAAGCAAATTTAAACTCCTTTCTACTATACTTACCTATGAACAGATGATCATTGTATACGAAGCACTTGTTCATAGTCATATACGATATTGTATTGTGATGTGGGGCGCAGCATGTAAAAATAATATAAAAGCAATAGAAATTATATAAAGATAAATATAAATATAAGATAAAAATTATATAAGAACGTTTAATAAAAATTTTATATAAAGTGAAATCTACATATCCTAATGACTTGTTATTTTCTAAAACAGCAATTCTAGATATCCGCCAAACATCTTTTATGTCATTAGGTATTTACCAATATAAAAATAAATCAAACTTGACAAAACACAAACATAAATATGATATAAGATATGCATGTAATGTTGTACCAAAAGCAAGAAAAAATACTTTATTACGATGTCATACATTTCTTGCTCCAAGACTATACAATGAGATACCAGAAAGCATAAAATGTCTATTGCCTTTAAATTCATTCAAGTATGGTTTAAAACAGTGGCTAGTAAATAAAAATCGCATTAAAATTCGCCAACTTGTAGACATTATGTAATACCTGTTATTACTAATATATATAGAATACATAATATTTAAATATAAATGTTCCTGAATCAACCCTTATTTGTTGTTTCTATTTTATAATAATTACCTTATTGTACCCAAGCACAAGTTTTTAGCTTTTTAGGGGCACTTGTTGTTTATTGTATTTTATTTATTTTATATTTACAATAAACGCTATACAATACTCGCCTCACCTATCGGTGTAGAAATTATATAAAAATATCCACCCCCGGGATCTTAAGTTACTGAATGCAGCATATCCTTGAACGGCAGGGATGAAATAGCGTATTTACTAAATGCTTCTTAAATTACCGCCCCCGGAAAGGCAAAATATTTACCTCCCGAATATATTTTCTTGAAAATTAGTTTAGGAGCCAGGGACTTGAGTCGACGCGGGGAAAGGCGAGAGTGTACAAAATTGTGCTGTGCGCTTTGAATCGGCAGTCGAGGAATTTCCATTCAAAATTCAATTTGTTAATTGAGATAATTTCCACGGTTACAGTAATTGAAACAATTTTCCTTGCAAGATTTTGCTGAGCTGTCTGCATCTCTCTCTTAGCCAAGGAACTCCCAGTGCATAGATACCGCACGACAGTGTGGCTGATTGGTGATAACTTCGTAGTAATTAAAGGACATCAAGAAACAAACTAAACAAGTAGTAGCAAAAAGAGGAAGAAGAACTCGGCGGAATAGACCAGTGCCGAAGCCTTCAAAAATAATAAAAAGTGAAAAAAATTACAGTAGGATGAAATCCATTAGAAAAAGAGGGGAATATGATAAGAATGAAAGGAAAAATAAATTACGGTCGATTCGAGATGGGGAAGTGGAAGGGGGTGAGTTTTTAAGGGTAGAAAATGGTTTATCTTGATTTCTGGCAAAACTACACGTCCTAAAGAAAAAAGTTAAATGGCAAAGTTGTAGGTAATAAAAAGGTCTACAACTTTTGTACTTTCAATTTTTTCACATAACCTCAAAATTTTGGTGAAAAATTCAAAAAACCAAGTTTTTGGTCTTTTATTTTTATCTTTTTCAAAAAAAATATTTTTTTTTTACGAAATTTGGTGAAAACTTACCTTATTATGTCCCAAATACACTGTAATTTATTTGATTTAGAATATTTATTTTCTCGCCTTATTTGACCTTAAGATCAAAAATGCACCCCAATTTTCAATCGAAAATTCTCGCGTCAAAATCTCAGCTTTTTTCAAAGAGTTTGGGAGCCTTTCGTTCGTTGAAATCTCTGTTTTCTGATGGTGTAAAAAAAATATACATTACTATAGAAAATCTCAGAAAATGCAAAAAACTGAAAAAAAACCCAAATTCGAACATTTCTTTTACTCACTATGTACAATTTTGAGCTATTTATTAAAATTTACACTTATTTACTTAAAAAACGTGAGATCTCATGTTACATTTATAAACGAAAGAATTGCAAATTGGAATATCCTACTATAATTAACAAACAAGTAAGTTAATATTTAATAAGACATTACAATATTTTGAAAAAGTTATAGAATCTTCTTTAAATAATATTTGTAGATGCCTATTTATTGCTGTCGTAAGATAATTTATATACCTGAGTGACATACGGTAAATGTTAGCCCATTGTAAGGTATTTCATGGAGAAGTGGGGACGGACTTAGCAGGGTCTGGGCCTTACTACATACCTGCTATTTCGTAGCAGCTGTAGAACCGTTAGTCAGTGGTCATGGGTAACGCAGACAAATTAAATATGCTGATGCTATAGCGCTGGCGCACTTCCTTGTATCAACGCAATGCGTTAACTCAAATGCGCTATGATACACGAAACAGTTGAGAGCCAGACTGGAAATAATATTGGAGACGAAAATGATTGTACGAGGGTTGCTCTATACGCAGTAGCGTATAAAAACCCGCGCTCTCTAGTGGCCAAGCGGATGCACCGTGGCGTCCCGCCAAGGAAATCTATGCTGCTGTTCAGCGATTTCCTTGGTTTGCCTTTACCTTCGGGTACTAGATGGCGCACCGGCAGAACCTTCTGTCACTTGCTAGAAAATGATTGTCTTGAACATTTCGACGATCAACTAGAGACAGAAAGGTTTATCGAATCTAACGATGAAGAAATGCCTTCAAAGAGACAAAAACTAATGAATAACTAATGGGAATTTCAGATAAGATATTTATAAATGACAAGATTAACGTTTTCGAAAAAAAGTATAATGAATAACGTAATCAGAATTAAGTATCTAAATTCAATAGTGCGACTTACATGTATACTTATATTTTTTGAAATTTTCTATGACATGAATGTAATTCGAATTTAATTAGTAAGCCTTTCAACTAAAAAAATCACATCGCAATCACATTTTTTTGATGAAATTGTACATAGTGAGTAAAAAAAAATTACGAATTTGAGTTTTTTTCAGTTTTTTGCATTTTCTGAGAAGATTTTCCATAGTAATGTATATTTTTTTTACACCATCAGAAAATAGAGATTCTAACGAATAAAAAGCTCCCAAACTTTTTGAAAAAAGCTGATATTTTGATGCGAGAATTTTCGATTGAAAATTGGGGTGCATTTTTGATGTTAAGTTAAAATAAGGCGAAAAAATGAATATTTTAAAACAAATAAATTACAGTGTATCTGGGACATAGTAAGGTAAGTTTTCACCAAATTTCGTAGAATTTTTTTTTGTTTGAAAAAGATAAAAATAAAAAACCAAAAACTTGGCTTTTGAATTTTTTACCAAAATTTTAAGGTTATGTGAAAAAATCGAAAATACAAAAGTTGTAGACCTTTTTATTACCTACAACTTTTCCATCTAACTTTTTTCCATAGGACGTGTAGTTTTGCCAGAAATCAAGATAAACCATTTTCTACCCTTAAAAACTCACCCCCTCCCGATCTCGAATCGACCGTAATTTATTTTTCCTTTCATTCTTATCATATTCCCCTCTTTTTCTAATAGGTTTCATCCTACTGTAATTTTTTTTGGTTTCAAAAATTATCGACCCTGGTCTAGAAGTCGAACACGACACGTGTGGCTATTCTGTAACTCTAAGCGCTTTCGCTCGTTTCGGTATTCTATAAATGTCTTCGTTCCGACTCGGATATAACGAACGCAGACGAACGTTATAAGCGACAGCGAAAGATTTTGGATCTCGTTTGTCAAATTTTTACGTTATTGTTCCTGTATGTCAAAGTGACAATTTGCTTAAATTTATTTGTGTACTTAATTAACAATCAATGAATCGAAGAGAAAAAACTAGTCCTTCGCAATAGTCGGCATTGCTGGATTTTGCAGTCGCATCCAGAGATCTTGTGAATGCTCGTGGGTCATCGAGCTCCATGCCGAAAGCGTAACGAAGCATTAAACGTTGGTTATGGAATGCCGCCAAAAATCGTTTTCGTAAATGATTAGCTTCGCTTTCGTCTGCTTTCGTTACTATAGCGAAAATTACAGAATCGCCACACTGCACCTTTGCATTCAGCGGGCAGTAATTTCAGTTTATACCAGGATGCCCTCAGTCTACTCTCTTACAGGTGAGATATCTTCTCTCTTCTAGGTTAAAAAGCTGTACGAAATTCTTTTGCCTGCTCTTTTCAGTTAAAGTATGTAATTCTCCCGACATTCTACTGTAATTCATTGGCTATATGATTGTCCGACCATGAGATTGCTAACTGTATTTACCCATTCTCACTACCTCGGTTTGTAATTGTTTTTTTAATATATTGGTATGAACTTATATGGTTATTAGCCACCTACTGTCAGTGGCAGGTAAATAATTAGCAATATGTCAACATTTCACACAACACAACAAAAAAATTAAAAACAAGCTCCTCTCATGTCCTAGTTCATCCAGAACATTCTGGTCTGTAGCTAAGGCTGTTAGTCAGAGCTTTTCCTATTCCTCAATACCACCCTTGACCAGAGAGGACAAGTCCATCGCTTCTGCTCCTCAAGAAAAAGCAGACATCTTAGGGAGGCTTTTCGCAGCCAATTCTACTGTAGACTTCCAAGGAAGTAATCCGACTACCAACATAAACGTAAACTCGAGAATGGCAGAGGACAAATTTCAACATCGAGATGTAAAAAGCATCCTCCAGAAGCTAAACACGAAGAAAGCTACTGGTCCTGACCAAATTCCAGCCATTTTCCTTAAACGCTGTGCCGCTGATCTTACACCTATTCTTTGCAAGCTCTTCAAAATATCATATCAGCAAGGCGTGTTTCCCGCTTCATGGAAGATTGGCTGCGTACAACCCATCCCTAAGAAAGGCAAAAAAAACCGATCCCACAAACTATAGACCTGTGACTGTTCTCAGCATTATGTCTAAGGTTATGGAGACTGTCATTAACAGACAGATCCTGAAATACCTGGACAATAATAACATCATAAGTGATCGCCAGTATGGCTTCCGTAAGCACAGGTCTACGGGTGACCTTCTGGCCTATGTCACTCAGTTGTGGAACAGAGCAATTGAAAATCATGGCGAATCCCGTGTTGTTACGCTTGACATATCGAAAGCCTTCGACAGAGTGTGGCATGAGGGACTTCTAGTCAAGCTTGCTGCTTATGGACTACCACCTGGCCTGCGCCAGTGGCTGAATAGCTTTTTGAACGACGGATCTCTGTTTGTTGTAGTCGAAGGCTTTTCATCAGACGTATTTTCAATAAACGCCTGTGTTCCTCAGGAATCTGCTTTATCCCCTACACTGTTCCTGCTGTACAACAACGAGCTGCTGGAAATAACATCCAATCCAATCTACAGCTTCGCAGACGACAGTACATTAATATCGTGCATGGAACCAGGCAAGCCACTATCATCTCAGGAGACGGTACGTCGGCGACAGCAGCATGCCTCACAGATCAACGCAGATATCAAAAAAATTGTCGAGTGGGGATTAGTAAATGAAGTACAGTTCAATAATCTTTTACGTATTTTACCGATCTATGCAAAAATGTAGAGCGCTACTGATTAGTCCTGGTTCAAATAGCCTGATTTCAACTCTTACTAACTAGGTCAGATGACGACAGCTTTGTCCCGATCAAACACAGTATGCAGAGGACAGATACTTCATAGGTCTACGTAAAACGTATGTGAGAGTCATGTGCTTGATAGTAGGGTTCCTTTCTACCATTGATAAGCATATTCAGGTTCTGGAACATGGAATAATAAATTGTTTATAAATTGTTTATAAATTGTTTTATTTTTAGACACATATATATACACATTATTTCTTTGATTAACTTTGTTTTTATGGTACAAATATCTACATTTCAGCTTTACCGTGCAAGTATAGTATATGACTAAATTCCGAAATTGAGGAATTTTTAAGTCCTTCTAGCTGCAACATCTGTTTCCTCCACGTTCTTTGGCTCGATCTATATGTAGCATGGCAGGGTAGAGTACATTGCATATAGTGTTGTGTACATACATGGAGGTACATGTCATGTCGTGCTTAGTCTTTGCTCTTAACTGATATTTAGAGATAAGGTTCTTGAAACTAAATTATCCGATTAATCAGTAATCCAAACGTTCACGTATGCACATACTAACTGTCTATCCAGGAAAATCTCGATCCTATACCGGTAATAGTACTCCAGCGCCGTGCTGGATAGCTGGATATCACTATTATCATTTATTTTTCAGACTAATGGGATCATTGGCACAATCATACAGATAAAAAATGGAGTCAAGTTGATTGACTCAGTACTTCCAACACATAATGATGCTACCATTTTATTATTTCCTATTGCATGAAGCTATAGTCTAAAATCCCCTTGCAACTAAATTATCGCCCATCCGCCCGCAAAAACAATATCCAACACAAAAACCCTCGTAAATAGTTTCTTGCGTCTTCCTCCTTAGGAACCAGGACGCCATAGTGTTTTTCTGCATGCTTGAACTGGACGATGCGAAACGATCAAGGGCCTCCAACCTGTCTAAAAACGAAGTTTGAGCTGATTTAATGTTATTGGTTTTTTGATTATTACTGCATCGCCACTGACACGGTTTTTCAAAAACAGAGTCGTTTTCCATTCTCGCAGCGGTAATAAATTCTGTGTCAAAATTTTATTAACATCAATTCAATAATTTTCGATTTACGCAATATACATAGGACGAAATAAAGCAAAACTCGTATGTACAGATCACAAAATTGGTTTCTGTAATAGGCAAGCCAATGTTCGGATGGACCTAAAAAAGTGTAACATGCCGCTAGGTATTTCTTCTACAGGTCAATAGACGGACTATTATGAATACAACAAACTTTTCAGTTTTACAACCCCCCACCCCCCAACCGCCCCGATTTCACCCCAACCAAAAAAAAATTGAAAATGATCAGGAACCCGTAAAACGCCTAAAAACAAAGTTTGAGCTGTTTCCATATTTTTAGTTTTTTTTATTATTGCTGCGCCGCCACTGACATATTTTTCCAAAACATACGCGTTTTCCATACTCGCTGCGGAAGTAATACTGTGTCAAAATTTCATTAAAATCAATTCAATCATTTTCGCTACGCAACATAGACTGATCTAAAACAATACTCGTATGTAGACATCACAAATTCTAAGTTCTTTGGTTTCTATAATAAGCATGCAACATTCGGATGGACCTAAAAAAGTGTATCATGCCGCTAGGTTTTTCATTCACATATCAATGGACAGCCCATTACGAATACAATAAATTTTTCAGTATTACAACCCCCCACCCCCCAACCATCCCAAATTCACCCCCACCCAAGAAGAAGTAGAAAATGATCTGGAACCCCTAAAATGCCTAAAAACGAAGTTTGAGGCATATTTCAAATTTTTCGTTTTTGCTAATTACTCCGCCCCCGTATAACGATTTTCAAAATTATAAGAACATTACCTACTACGACCCCACAGCATAACGTTGCCCAAATTTCATCACAATCCATGCAGCGATTACTGAGATTACGAGGGTAGAAAAACGCGACAGACAGACAGACCGACAGACAGACAGACAGACAGACAGACAGACCGACAGACAGACCGACAGAAATGAGCGACGTGCTTCGGTGCTACAATGCAACAACGCCCCACGCAATTTGGTAAAATGTCATATTTGAATTAAAGGGAATGCTCTATAATGTACTTTTAAAGAAAAAAATTGGTGAAACAAGCATTTTTTATAAAAAAAATTAAAACTCGGTATCTTCACCACACTTTCAAAACATACCCGAACAGTACAAGAAAATTTTAGAATCGAAAACCCGCGTGACAGACTTCAGGAGTGTCACAAAGATGCGGTGTTGCCAGCGAGCAGCAGTTATCAGTTAATATACTTCACGCAATTGTGCAATTGTAATTTTTTTAGGTTAGTGACTGAAAAACATAGAAAATTCAGTCAATGTGTTTTGGAAAAGATGAAAATAAAACAATAGACCCCTAGAATGTAATCAGATCCAGATTAAGTAACTACTGGCAATAAATTTCAATTGAAGAGGTGAGACACTTTACTATTTTTGGTTTTCGATTTTTAAACATGTAACGACGTAAAGAACTAGAGATAGATTATGTTAAACATGCAGTGATATTTTGCTAAAAAAATATGCTCATTTAAAAGTCGCAGACTTATCAAAGTTGCAAGCGTAGTTAAAGGTTGAGGCAACGTTACCGAGAATACAAAAAGTCCTATCATAGAAGTGCTACTTGGGGTAAGGGTTCGTTTTAGCGAAACCCGAAACGGGCGTTGAGATTATCGTCAATCGACGCGGATTGACGCCTTGAGTCGAACGAGACCACTCCCAGACTGAGGAAACGCTGTTGTGAAAAACTACAGTACTTTGAAGATTCCAAACCTAACCTAACTTAAGCAAACTAGTTGAATTATTGAAGCTGAAATGGGCTCTAATCGACTCTGATTGAAGTCCTGAGACGAACTAGACCATTACCAGCGCGAGAAAACATTTTGGCGAAAGTCTACGCTACTTTGAAATTCATAAATTCCAATAGCTTACCTAATATAAAGAAAGCAGATCGGTTGAGCTAAAAAAGTGTGTCTAGCGACTCAACCTGATATCTTGACTTGAATTGTACCAAATCTAGACTGTACAACCGTTTATTTTGATTTTCAATTGGAAATTAATCAAAATATGTTCCTCTACCCTCGCGTGCTATGGAAAAAACCTAACAGGTAAGAATCCTACTTGGGAAACTTGTGTTGCTTAGACTACTCACAATACTCAAAAACAGTAACGGCCCCAAGCCCCCCGTTATACGTTTACACAAACCTAATTGAACATAAACTAACCTGGTTTTCGGTTATTAATATTTCCTTAATAGCTTTAACATGAAACATTTAAAGTAGGTATAATAACTTTATTTTCCATTTTACGATATTGCGACTGGTGGCGTTGTGTTATACTCGTCTAGCGCTTTCGCACGATGTATAATTTGACCACATATTTCATTAAAAATCATAGAAATATCGAAGTAATTTTGAGGTTAGGTTTGAAATTTTAAAGTGGCGATTTTCATCGCAGCGTTTCCTCAGAATGAGAGAGGACTAATTCGACTCAAGACATCAAGCAGGATTGATTAACACTTATTTAACGAGCAATTAAACCGAATTTAGCCCTCGAATATTAACCTTATTTTTATACCTATTACTACTAACCTTCGTAAAATTTACTACTTGAGAAAGGATCACAATTAAAAAAAAAACGTTTTAATCGTTTATTAACTTTTACTGAAAATTGTTCATAATAAGAATATTTCTGAATACATATATTAATAATAACAAGAAAAATTCCATTTTTGAACTGCAAGACACACAGCAAAGAGCAGATGTTCTCCGCAAAAGGACCTTTGGCAGTGCTCAGTGCTTAGCGCGTCGCCATTCTAAGTTTTTTGAAGGACAGTATTGGCGCCTTGCACTCTTGCTTAGACTAGGAGTGGCTCTATCCTCTGATCCATCTTGGTTTAATATATTCTCAATAATTAATCTTAGCGAGCGGGTTAAAGTTGATCAAGTTTTTCATTGTACCAACCATGGTTCTATCAGCTGGTTTTATGATAAATACATAATTTTTTTCCCGAGATGGTTCCTAGCTCTTTGTTTGTTGGTTGTGATTACACACAATCCATGAATTCAGACTCAGATGGACTAAGGGCTTCTTGAACACTATATTCGCTCTCAGAACCACTATCCAACGCACTCTATTCTCCTCAGTTTCACCGGGCAATAATCCTGCTAAACCTTGTTTCGCCTCTAATGGTAATCATCTTTGTCATATCCCATTCGTTAGCTTCCATAATGTTATATTTTGAAAAAAACTTAGAAACTAACGATATTGACAAAAAATAATCAAAATAACGCTAAACTGGTCTTATGTTAAATATAACATTTATACTAACCTTCGTAAAATTTACGACGCCGTTGTTCAAATAAAACTATTCCAACTACTATCAAATGCACTTTGGGTCACTAACTTACTCACACTGATCTAATAGAAGATTAGGCGAGCGTACAAGGTCAAGGGCTAAGCCGCGTCGATAAAATTGCAGATTAAACTAAGTCTCGTCGTAAAATTGACCATGGTTAGTATTCTAGGGTTAACCTCAATAAGTTGACCGTTTGGCATAAACTTTAAAGTGTCATAGAATTTTACCGGGGCGTTTCCTCAGTCTAGGAGTGATGTCGCTCGACTCAGGGTGTCAATCCGCGTCGATTGACACCAATCTCAACGCCCGTTTCGAGTTTCTCTAAAACGAACTCTAGCCCCAGATTAAGTAGATAACTATTGGAAATAAATTCCAATAAAAGAGGTGAAAACCTTTACTATTTTTGGATTTCTATTTTTAAACCTGTAACGACGTAAAGAACTAGAAGTAGATTATGTTAAACATGCAGTGGTCTTTTGCTAAAAAAATATGCTCCTTTAAAAGTCGCAGACTTATCAAAGTGGTAAGCGTAATTAAAGGTTGAGGTCACGTTACCGGGAATATAAATAGTCCTATCATAGAAATGCTACTTGGAATTGCGAATTTCACACTCTTCGTTACCTTTCGTTACCGAGGACATAAAAAGTACTATCTTAAAAGTGCTACTTGAAATTGCAAATTGAGGTTTTGAATAACATTTTTTTTTGTCATACATGGAAAGATCGTACATAAGTTTTATAACAAAACTGTTTTTGTTTTCTTTTTTTTCGCAATAATTTAAAAGTTATATCAAAATAAAGATGGGTTTTTGAATCGAGTACCCGAAAACAAACACACTGACGTCTCCCGAACCCGTGTGACGTCACCATGGCGGTAAGGATGCTCCTTTGCCCAACGACGTCCTACTCCGATACTAGATTCTAGATTCCCAGCCAATCGCGAGAATGCTAAACTGGTAACTAGTGTATATTTGTTGCAACACAGCCGACGAATGAAATTTGCAGCTCGAGACGAAGTCTACGATCGAAATAAATATGTTTTTGAATGTTTGAAGTTGAAGTCAGATTACAGAGCACAGTGCTTGTTATATTTTCATGAAAATTACATATTGTTAAGCTTGCCCAAAGTTAAATAAATAATAATACCAAGTGACAAAGAGAATGTGATTACGAGTTTGAGTTACTTTTTTACATTAAAAAACTTAGAAATGAATGAATTAAACGGATGAACGGATTTTGTTTTATTAACCAACTATTACATTTAAGAAAAATTAATGGCGATTGATATTGACGGACAAACCTCATTTCCACTGATTTTTTGAATTGTCCACCGCTTCCTGTACTTAGATTTTGCACTGTGCAGTGCAAGTAATATGTCTAACAAAATTTGATTCAAACACATATTTATGTTGACGGTAGAAAAATGTGCGTAACAAGTGCAAAAAGCACTTCAATAAAATTTTTGATAAAAACAAATACAAAAAAGTTGGAAGACCTGGGTTTCAATCCAAAGACCCTGAGATCCACTAGCGGACTCTCTAACCCCTGGGTCATCCTTCGATTGAGGAGATCTTTTCAACGAAACATATTTGATTAGGTACTTACTTACTGGAATCTGTAATTTAACTTCAACTTCAAACATTCAAAAACATATTTATTTCGATCGTCGACTGCATCTCGAGCTGCAAACTCCATTCATCGACTGTGTTGCAACAAATATACACTAGTTACCAGTTTAGCAGTACGTATTTTTGCGATTGGCTGGGAATCTAGAATCTAGTATCGGAGTAGGACGTCGTTGGTCAAAGGAGCATCCTTACCGCCATGGTGATGTCACACAGGTTCGGGAGCCGTCGGCGTGTTTTCGGTCCTTGATTCAAAAAACCCATTTTTATTTTGATATAACTTTTGGATTATTGCAAAAAAAAAAGAAAACAAAAAGAGTTTTGTTATAAAACTTATATATAATCTTTCCATTTATCGCAAAAAAGTTATTTTTTTCTTAATTCAAAACCTCAATAGTGTTGGAATTCTCCACGGTAACATTTCGGCGCACGCCCCTGCTCTCTAACACGTCAAAATACCTGATAGGGAGCGTGGCGAGTACTTAGCCGTGCGGCATCTCCCTGGAGGCACATATTCTACCTTTGCCCTTGGCAGACACACATTTACCGTAAACTGCATCAGCAGGATTTTGTAGCCCGGAAGCTGCCGATGGCCGTCATGCCATGCCAGTTTGCCTTTACAGTACGCTTACCCTCAAGGACTCGTGTGAGTCTTGCAGGATCAACTGCTGTGAAGGGGACACAAATATCGCGCATACTTTGGCGAAAGTTGATGCTGACGACAATGCAGGGCAGAGAGTAACTTTCTAGTCCCATCAAGTTATACAGGGATTGTCAAATTACTTTTGAAAAGGTCGTAACGTATGTTGCAAAAGTTTTGAGAAATTTTTTTCAAAACTCGGAGGTAGTTTCACCGTTGGAAATCCAGAAGTCGTTACCATGGTAACCAATCAACATCTAAACGTAACATTAAAACCATTTTGGTTGTGATATAAGTCGTCAAAATGTCGTACAAATTAGATATTGGGAAGAGTATCTACAGTCTAGTTGGACGACTTGAGAAAAAAAAAAGAAATCAATATCAAGATCAAAATGTTTCTGTTGCCACAAGTTGTCGAGCGATCCCTGAATGCGAAGAAGATATTCCTTGTATAAATTTACCAAAAAGTGGACGTCCAAGAACGTTGAATGCTGCTACAGTTCAAAGAAATCAGTTCGAAACTCAGAGCAACAACTGAACATAGAGGTAGTAAACAAACCACTTCAGCATGGCCTGCTCAAAGCCATCATCTTTTGACACTTCAGACCCAAACATTGCCAACTAACCTGAACATTCTTCCAATGCAACCCATGTTACAAACACTGCTCTGCACTACACTCGAATATAGCACAGCAAGTACGTAAAGCTTCACTACAGTTACCAACAAATAGCGAATTCGATTTTATTGACCAAGCATAAAAGACGCGCAAACAAAACAAACGTTTGACAGTCGGAGGTTACCGTAAACAAATCGCAGGAAAATTACATAGGCGCTGCCAACTCCTCAAAATTTATGTAAGACAGAATTTGCGTTAATGATGAAGAAACATGCAGTAACGCAGTAGAGGTCAACATATCTATTGATTTTGCTGTAATCATTTCTGAACCATCAAAATACCGTCTTTTTTAACGTAGAATGAAATATTTCTGGATACTATACAATCAATACAATAATAAACAATTATTATTGCCGTATCTGGTGGTCGATATGACAACGTAAGTAAGATGTTGGCCTATTAGAATTAGTTGTTTACTACCTCTATGTTCAGTTGTTACTCTGAGGTTCGAAAGAAGTCCTCAATGCTCTCGCACTTTACGTCGTACTCATTTTGCTGGCAACATAAAAATTATTATTCTTGACGATGAAAAGTATTTCACATTTTCGAACTCAGAAATCAAAGGTAAGGATGGTTTTTATACGAGAGACTTTGAAGCCTGCCCAGCTAATGTAAAATTAAACGAAAAGAAAGGTTTGAAAACAAAAGTGTTAGTGAGATGCGCTATATCAGACAATGGTATTTCACAGCCGTACGTTGGACGAGTTAGGGCCGAAGCGGTTACCGCAGAAGTCTATACTCAAAGATGTTTGTCTAACTACTCTTTTTTATGAATACCCACCACGCTAATGACAATATAATGTTTTATACAGATCTCGCTTCAAGTCGTTATACTTTGCGTACGAGAAACTGGCTAGAACAACACGGAATGCCTCTTGTACCACGAAACGACAACCCTCCCAATCTTACTCAAGCAAGACCTATCGAAATTTTTTGAGCCAACTGAGTGCCAAAGTTTATAACAATGGCTGGGAAGCTCAAAACGAACAGCAGTTAAGAAGAAGAACAATGCTAAAGATCAGAGAAATTGATTTAGAGTCTGTCCAAAACGTAATGAGGAACATTAAGAGGAAACTGCGAGCCGTGGAAGATCATGGTCCATCAGCAGTACTTTAATATCATTTTTATATGAAGAAATACTGTAATTTTTTATAGTTCTTGTTACAGTTCAAATATATTATTGTGAGATATTTTTTAAATTTTTTGAAAGACTTCTCAAAACTTCTGCAACACATGTTACTACGTAAAAACAAACAGCGTGCATTATTTTTTATAACAAAGCCTACCAAAGCCTACCAGATACCAGTACTAATTAAATATACGCTGCAATAACACTGGAAAGGTGGCTATGAGACCTCAAACGCCAATTCCAGCGGTGGTATTTATTCTAGTTACAAAAGTGAGATTAAGTTGTTAATGGTTCGTAATTGTTATGTACTGAAATCATACTATTAATTGCAAAAGTCGTAGATATGGCATAGTATTTAACTCACGGTAATGGTACTAACTCAGTTCTTGTTAATTTACAGCACCTTCTTATGGTTGTTGCTGCAAACTTCAACTACTTGAGTTTTTACTGTCGTTAATGACCGTTGTATAATATACTTCTAAAGAGTCAGTTGCAAATTCAGATAGTCAGATGTAATATTACAGCTGACAGTTTGAATCTACAATTGACACTTTAGAAATGTAATTTAATCCTTCTGAAGCTACTGCTAGGAAAGGTTGTAGTGAGCAACTGGTCACTGTCAAAACCACCAGTTTAGAAATAGCCAGAGTGATCAAGACGTCTAGTGGTGGAATTTAGAACCCAGTGGCGTGTGCGTGTGTCCGTGTTAACCAGATTCTTTTAGCATGCATGTGTAGCAACTCAGAGAGAATAAAATCAAAACACAGAAATGTTATGATATTGCTTTTTTATTATTTGTTTCTTAACATTTGTTTTGTATTTATGAATCATGAGTGCTGAGTGTTTATGATACGATTTTATTACTTGATTCTTGTATTTATCAAATCATGAGTGCTTTGTATTTAATATATTTTACTGGTGAAGCATTTATATTGATATGGTAAAATATACGACTCAAAACGTCTCAATAATAGTGGTAAACTGGCTCTTGTTACTGATATGGCATAATAAAGAAATGGTCATAAACATTCACAGTCTAAATGATAAATAATAATAAGAATACATGGTGGTGTAGGTCTCTGTTCAACGTCAGGGAGAGAAATGTGGATGGAATGTGGAAAAATGTAAAATATCAGCATATATAAATAAAGAAATAAATATAACCAACACATAAAGGAGTAAATAAAGGGTGTAAATGGTATAGGGTATATAAACTATAAGCATAGCATCGCAAGCATAGCAAGCATGGTATCTAAGCACATAAATAGATCAATTAATAAATATAAACGATAAACAACATATAAAATGGCTTATTAGGGGAAACGTATGGTTCGTGTGAACGCGTGATCGTAACCCACTTCCACCTACAGTAAGTGATAAGTTGGCCCGGGGACAGTCACCTTGGTTTCCGCAACCATAAAATAGGTATTGTAATACACAAAGAGGATCAGTAAGGGTTGAAATAGATACACCTAAATAAGACAGAGTTATCTCTGTTCACCATCAGCCTGCAATACCTCAGGACCTAATACCTAGAGCAGACGTAAATCAGTAATCCAACGTCATATAATAAAGTCGTCTTAAAAGCTGAATGTATAGTATACATTGTGAAATACTAAATTTTGTAGCCAGATCACATTAGTTAATAATACAAACTCAAAAGACAACATACCTGCAAATATTCGTGAAAAAGACTCCAGAAAATGCCTTGTCCCAATTTTTGATCTCCAGCTTGTTACTTTTTTCAAAAACAATCCCCTCTCGTAATAATGAATAAACGACGAGTCTCCAAGGACTACCAAGTGACAAAACACAAAAGCATTACAGAACAGTAGCTCGGAGTCACAGATTGAAAATGAACACAGAACTGTCTACTCATTCATGATCTGACAAATATCAAAATATCTGAACAATATAGGATGTAGTAATAATCAAATACACTACTTATCTTAACTTCATCGACTAATTACACTCATACTCAGATATTACATTTTTTTATAAACCATCCGTCGATGACATCAATATCAAACTTCGGTCACGTGACCGCTAACGGTGCGTTCTAACGTCTGGCAGCCAGGAGCGCGTTCCGGATCACCACAAGGTACAGATTAGTGTCACTCACTCACATCTTATGCACATACTCATCTTAACATAATTTGGGAACCCGTATTAGTATGACTTACCAACTAGTCAACGTAATACTGTTAGTTTATAGGATAGGTCTCGAGGCCAGGGCTATTGAAGCACTGACTTGAGATTAAGAAATATATTATTGTTATAATTTTCAGTTAATAAAGTTGTTGTTTCGAAAAAAGATTTGATACAAGGGCGCGTGACAATATTGCTTTTGCACAGCTTGCGTTCCTTTGCAAGTCTCGCCTAGTGCATGTGGAGCTGATAGGGAGCCAGACCTATTGAGAGGAGCAAAACAGGGAAATCTGACTGATACATAAATAAAGAACGGACTATTATTTAGTGAATCCATTATTTTGATACATAGAAGAAAATACTGTTACGTTTCCAATTAATTGTTAGTATTTGGATGTTTTTTCATCACTTTAAATATATTAACTGTTGTTTCAAATCCATGTCATTGAAAGAATTCAATCCTTACATTCGAAGTAATCACAGGTACGCCAATAAATTCAAAATAATTTTATATTCATTCTAACGGTATGTATAATCCTTCTAGTACCAGTATTGACATATAATGCAATCAAAACATCCTTTTGTTTTCGAAATTTACCCTATATTTCATTTAAGAAAAGCATACAATTTATCCAATGTACAAAAGTTATTACTGCAACAGCAGTTCATGATAATTCATCTGATAAAAATTAATTTTGTTTCAATGGCCCTTGTCATTCGCTGTACTATAATCAGTATTCGGCGGGACTGATGTCCCGATTCAATGAAGGTAAGAATAAAGAACAGGGGGATTATCTTAGTGCTACTATCGCCACGAACCCGCCAACATGGACGGTTGTTCCGGTGTGTTGTTTCGGTGTCAGCCGTGTTGTGTCATCTCGTGTTTTTGCGTATTGCATCAGCAATTGTGTGATTTACATGTATCCAGCTATATATTAAATGGAGGACCTTCTGAGAAATTGGGACCTAGAAGAGTATCACCCACATTTGAGTGTAGGTATTTAGCAGCTCAATTGTTTAGTGACCTAATGTATAATATCCAGGAAACAGATGGTTGGGTTTAGGTCAAGAAAAAGAGGGAGTCTCTTTTACTGTTTTTGCCGACGTTTCGGCCTTTATTAGGCCATCTTCAGGGCACTAGTTTTTTTTATAATTAAACAAACAATTATACATCACAGTTATAAAAAAATTGACTATATAAAATGACAATAAACAATAACAAATTAAAAGGGAGGGGTGATCATTGCTAGTTGAAAAAAAAACAGCCTAATATACAACATACACAATAAACGGGTAGTACTTACACCAGTGATGGACTCCTTGAGTCAAATATGGCGAAAAGGCACATGTAGTATAAAAAAAAGTATGTAAGGGCAAAACGACACGTAATAAATAAATAAGACAATAAGACGGAGATTATATGTCTATTCACAATCGATGTGTACGCCGGACTGGCAAAAATAATAGATGTTATAAAGTAATTCTAGAGGGAGGTAGGTATTTAAATTTGTCAGACAGTTATATTTCAGGTAATAATGCAACAACTGGTGCAGGCTTATGTCTAATTCTTATATCATGATCCTTATAACTTCATACAAAATCACACAATTAAACATCCAAACGAATCAATCAGCTGTCCTCGCAATAAAATCTGTTGGTCCAAGGAAAATAAAGTAGCTTAGAATCAATTACCAGACACAGATCCGATTCAACGGCAGGCTGCGATTGAATTATTCATTGGAATCCAATGACATCTTGTAGTTGAATCGACAATACGATATAATTCGTTACCAACTATATACTTCCCATTGGATAAAACATCACTATATTTGAGGAATGCTGAGTGTAACGTCCCATTGAATCTAAGCGTAAGTCTTTGACAGAACGACAGATTTTTCTGTGTGTACAGTACAAACACACTGTTGCTTTCCGAGTGCCTCTGTAAGTTAACTAGTCAAACGGCTTTATAATTCGGTAGCTAATCGATACTCGTTCTATTAACTAAATCCGCAGCCACCACTTCACATGCATCAAATCCACTCCCAGTACTCAGCATGAAATGTACTTGGTATGTTGCTTGTTGCCCATATAAACAATTTGTCTGCATATATACAACGTTTGGTTAATATAAGCCATGTGTTGAAAACCACCAGGTTACATTAGCACAGTAAAGTACATCCACACGAATTACTACAGGGTGAAAGGATATTGGACCGGCAACGCTTGACAGGTAATAGACCTTACACTTTTATAGACATTCAATACGTTTACACAGCTCCATAGACAGTTTTTATTTTGGAACGGTTCAGCTGAAACCGAAATGGGGTACATGCAGAAAAAGCATTAAGTATGTCGCTTACGCGTTCCTTAGAGCCTAAACATGACAAAATCACTCGTTTGGTTTTTTGGAATCGGCTATGAGAGATATTCCAAAAATTATTTCAAATGCCGGAAAATGCCACGCAAACAACCTCTGACGTCAGTGATATCCTATAGTGATGGGATGTAAAGTATTGATATTCGATATCGATAGCTAGTGCTAACCTAACATTTTGACAATTATCATTATAACCACAAAACACAATCACACACAAAAGTTCAAAAGTCAAAGGAATAAAAGTTAGGCTAGGTTACTAATTCACTTTGTAGGAATGGGCTTGAATCAGATTCTGTCTTTGGATTCATTCATAATGGGATGCGCCGAAATAAAATGATGGCTTCGATTAGTTGCGAATCTCGGTCACAAACAGGATGAACTGTGATACCTATCAGATATAAAAATGTATTGCAACGAAAGTGCTAGAGGGTTAATTGCCTGTTTCAAATATGTTTAAGTATCAATAAATCGAGTCGCATTGTTGAAGAATTCAGATCATCTCTAGTTTGCAGTTGAATCTCACTGACCTGCGCTGTAGCAGTATCGATTGTCGATATCGATAAGATACCTGTGAGGTCAACCCTCGTTTTAAGTCACGTGGAAAAATTTGAATATATCCTTATTTTATTTTGCAAATATATTTTTTTGGCCGTCAGTAAAATCATGTTTTTTGTTTCCTACTGCTTCTTGATATGGTTTTTTTACGATTTCACGACCTCTGCAAGTACCCTATTCTTGAAAGTCTGCTCGTCAATTTTGAGAAGCGATTTAAATTAGGTGTCTGATTTAAAATAGTAATAGTGCTGCCAACCTATCACTTATTGGGTCAAAAATGTCGAAATGAAAATGCTTACAGAAACGACCTCACTTTTTCGCAAAGGCGTTATATGTGTGAAAGTGTAAAGACCGTATCTATTTTGTGGTGTAAAACTCAATTTTAAAAGTACTAAAGTCTGTTGTCATCGTTTTACTTCCCACACCGATAGCAGAGGGGAGTATTGTGAAAAATTTTAGATTTTTAGATAATACCCTTTTTGGGCGTTTCATGTTGTCAACATAACGGAAATTCATGTCAGTCATTTCTGTCGTTCTGTCTGTCTGTCGGTCTGTTGGTCAGTTAGTCTGTTTGTCTGTCGGTCTGTCGATCTGTCGATCTGTCGATCTGTCGGTCTGTTGGTCTGTCGGTCTGTCGGGCTGTCTGTCTGTCTGTTCGCATTCTTATACCCTCGCAAGGTAATGCTGCTATAATTTTGAAAATTGGTGCAGGGCGGAGTCGTTAGCAAAAAACAAAAAAATTTAGATATTCCTTAAACTTTGTTTTTAGGCATCTTAGGAGTTGCTGATCATTTTCTACTTTTTGGGGTAGGGTGAAGTTGGTGTGGTAGGGGAGTGGGGGTTGTAAAACTACAATTTTGTATAAGTTTGTCTATTTTAAATATTTGTAGTATTCACAGTAACATAATATTGTATCGCTTATATGTTTTAATATAAGTTGACATTAGGATGAACTCAAGGAACTAAGCTAGACCCGCTTTGGAGGAAAAGGTTATTGCTAGGTTGATTCTTCAGTATTTGTAAAAGTGGATGATTTTAAAAGTTAGTTGATAGATATTGTATTTATTTTGAGAAGCAAATAGCCAATTACTTTTAAGCAAGAGGTGGTAGAAAATGAAATATCTAAGGCGGCGAATACCCCATCCTATGTATCGTCTCGCTTAAAATGTCATTTTTATCTGCTTCACATTTCGAAAAATGCCTTTTTCATAGTCAACCATTCAATCTATTGCTCATATTTTTTCATGCTAAATGTGCATTATTATAAGAATAATAGTGGATTTCTATTCAAAAAATGAGTTATCACGCTTTTCCGTACCGCGTGTCCATAATATCCCAGCAAGCATGATGTCGTTATACTAACGTCATTTTGACGACACCCCATTCGTCATTATCACGTCGATAAAAAGGAATATATGACGTGTCTGTGACGGCACAATGTCACAGCCCAAAGACGTCATTGAGTGCCGTGTTAGTAACGTCACCTAACCGCCGTCCCAATAACGTCACAAACGTGTCGTTCCAATATAGTCATGTACGTGTCGTTCCGTCGACACTATTTTATACAGCAGCCAAGGCTGCACCGAAGGTACCGTCAGATCAGCACTGATTATTGGCGATGGTTACCTTGTCTTACTTTATGTCTCTCCAATAGTCAATGTTGGTCTGACGATATCTTCTGGTGCAGTCGTAGTTACTATAGATAAAATAGTTTGGACGTTAGTTACCTTGTAGGATAAATGTTTATGAGATAGTGATGTCAGAAATCTATGTAACCTTAATTTGAGTAAGGGTAATAAAATATACAAAATCAAAATAAATTAATCATGTATTCCACAGTAAAGACAGGATACAGGATGATCATAGTTTTGCTAGCCTTCTATAGAAGCTTGCCTAAATCACAAAGTACTTTTTATTTTCAATCAGTTCAATCCATATAATAAGAGGCTCCAATCTAATAAATCCACAATACCTGAGAAAACACTGGACACTATACCTATACCTATTATTATTTATGGTAGAATCCACACATACAGACACTGCACACACAACATATAAGGTTAAAATCTCCGTCCCCATGTCACAACTTCATCGTAGAAAACACAAGTAGAAAATGGCGAAAATGGCAACTTGTGTTGTGGTGATGATTGGGATCGAGATCAGCGGGTCGGCTGCAGTCGGATCGAGTCGGATTACATTCAAATTCAAATTCTTTATTGCCCTTTAGACATTCAAACGAATGTATAGGATTCGTCATAAAAAAGATACATAAATACAAAAATACAAAATACAAAACACAGAGAAAATAGGTATATAAAACAGACAAATATATAACAATCATAAACAAACAAATTCAGAGACAGCGTAGTAACACTGAGAAACAACGAAGTCTTTCAGCTTGACCCTAAACTTGTTGATATCTCAGCAGTCTTTAACATTTTTTGGCAATTTATTGTAGATTCTAGGTCCCAGTATATCGGGCGATTTCTTACCCACATCGTATTTAGCGAAAGCCACGTGCAGATCTTCAAATTGCCTGGTCACAACAGAGCATGAATTTTCATTCAAAAACTTGTTTTTATTTATAAATGTATACACCGCCATTTCATAAATAAACAAAGACGGTAGTGTTAAAATTTCCAGACGTCTAAAACTATCCTTGCACGACTGCCTACTGTTCATACCAGTCATGCACCGGATGGCCATTTTTTGACTTAAAAAGACGTGCTGAGCATTAACTGATGAGCCCCAGAAACACAAAGCGTACCTCAGTCTTGACTCAACTTGGGCATAATAAACCGAAATTAGTTGAGTATACGTAAGCACTGTTCTTAAATTTTTCAGAACATAAGACTGAGAGTTTATCCTTGAACTAAGGTACTCACAGTGATCTTTAAAGTTTAAGCTCGTATCGAGATACAGCCCCAAAAATTTAACTTGCCTATCAATGGGCACTATTGTGCCATTGACAGCAACATGTAATGCAGGGGGTCTTTTCTGAGCATTATGGAATTGCACCAGGGATGTTTTTTCTGTGTTTAAGTATAGTTGATTACTACCAAACCACTGGTGAATATTTTGAAGCAGCACTCCACAATCCTCCTGCAAAGTGACATCACACTTATTTGAGATAACTACGAAAGTATCATCTGCATATAGAGTGAACTTAGCATCACAGTAACAGCTCTCCAAATTATTTATATATAAAGAGAACAGAGCTGGTCCCAAAATAGACCCCTGAGGAACACCTATGGTAATACTGAGCAAATCAGACCTAACGGGAGCATCCAACCCAATGTTTGTCACACAGACATATTGAGACCTGTTGTGAAGGAAAGACTTTATCCAATAATACGGTGCACCGTTTATGCCATATTGTGCTATTTTTTCCAACAACAGTTCGTGATTTACGCAGTCGAACGCCTTGCTAAGGTCACAGAATACCCCAACTGGACATTCTCCTGACTCAATCATCTTAACAAGAGCTCCATATAAACTGTGGATTGCTGTCGCGGTAGATTTGCCATTACGAAAACCGTGCTGATTGTTTGTTAAAGTATTATTTAAATTTAAAAATAACAAAAGTCTGTCTGAAAAGCAATGCAATGCGATTCATTTATTGGTCTGTACCTTACATGAGTTGTGCAGTGATTCATCAGTGAACTAAAGCGCGGTTAATACAAAATTACCTCATGCAAACATAAAATCTATCAAAACCCAATCAACGGAATAATTAGCCACAATTTTGTTGTATCTGCTTTATTTGGGATATACCTACGTGTCCCGAAGTCGTAAAAATATTTGGATAATAATTTAGATATTATATTATATCTAATTAATTTTTTAGTACTTATGCGAGCATAGACGTTTTTTCATAAATATATAAGGAAGTAATAAGAAAAGTGAAATCATTAAGTTTTGAGATACATTTTCTCCCACCTCTATTTATTAAATTTTGACGTGATAACGACGTCAAGTGACAAACGGTTATATGACGTCATTAAAAATGACGTTAGTGCGACGTCATTCATTCGGCATATGACGAACGTGACCAAAATTGACCACAATTCGACGTCATAATGACGTACGTCTCCTTGGTGGGATAGTGCGCGAATTTGTATGTCGTCGGATGTTCATGTACATAAATTTATAGCTTGAGTTTAATTCAAATTTGATGCAACGTAACTGTACTAAAATATGAAATAGCGGCGCATAACTCCATTCCCCGGCGGAGAGCTAATTAATTTCGGAAAATAGGTAGGTACGTTTCATTGAATCCTCTCTGAATAATATTTCTATCCACTCATTACAGTGAGCTTCCGTACCGCTTTAGATTAATTAAAAACATTACATAAATCACTAGGTTTGTAGCAGATCTCCTACATTTATTCGTACAAATTACAAAATAGCACGATGTTGATGCACAACTTTCATTATGAAGATTATGAATCTTTCACTGAACATTGCTACTTTTGCTGAACTCAGGGTTCATTAGAAATAATTTCAGTCGGTGTCCAATGTCTCCAAAAATAATGCTGTACTTTTAACTGTTTGGACAATTTTGCTGTGTATCTCCTTTTCTAGCATTTGTTGCGTGTCCGAAAAAAGAACATCCCAAGTTTCACAGCAACTCACTGGATTTTCCTTGTTTTTAAAGGGTCAGTCATAATTGAGACAACTTCCCTGTCATGACGTTTTCGCTGTTCTATTATCTGAACTATCTCTAGGTTTCTGGCTTATTGCGTGGCTCAAAGAAAACATGGCAATTCAAATGTCTGCAAATTCTCTGCACAACAAAGTCATATTATGAATTTGTGGTTCTTGGGTTTTTAGGCCGGCGTCGTTTAGCGTTAAAGCTTGACGTTTCGCCACCACGAGTGGATAGTGGATGGCATCTTCAGAATACTGAGTATTTTGGAAGTCGCCGAGGTGAAATAGCTTCTGAAGATGCCATCCACTCGTGGTGGCGAAACGTCAAGCTTTAACGCTAAACGACGCCGGCCTAAAAACCCAAGAACCACAAATTCATTGGACGATGGCCGCGAAAGCCTTACACAGTAAAGTCATATTATGTACTTTACAGTAGTGTTGCTATGGATATGGCTTCCTGCACTGAGCCACGATATAACAGGCTGAAATTGGTGAGATCTTGGTGTATTTCCTAAAAATAATGGCAATAAGATGGTACTACTATAATCGCATTGATGGATTTGCATAAAATGTTAATTTGAGGTCATTGCGTTCTTTATTTGCCGCAAATCACGATATACATCTGTTAAAAAAATCTGTGGTAAGAAAAGGCGAAAGAAATCTGAACTACAGGTTCGATTCTCCAGTTAGTGTGTAATTCTTCGGTATCTCGCAAGGTATACCTGATAGAAGAAAATGTCAAATACAAAAGTTATTTGGTTACGTAAGGCGCATATTCTAAAAATATTTTGATATATACAGATTGTTGCGGGAAACTAGGACAGTGATCAACTTGATTTTTTTATATGGAACTATAACTTTTTCTTAAATTCTTCTAGTTTTCATCATTGATCTCTATTCAACGCTAAAATATTTTTGGGATTGGTTAAAACGTTGCCATGTTATAATTTATTTTTTATTAATTTCCGGATTTGCAAGGTGATATGTTCCTTTAACTTTTCTCAATAATATTATACAGCGAGTTACTTGAATATTAAGTGAATATCACCAGCAATTTGTATCTACGAGGTGTTTTTTGCAGAATTTTTAATTACGGCAATTTGAAGGTCATTTTACTTTGTTTTTTAAATGTAACACCCTGTATGTTTTATTTTGAATCGAAATATCTACTGATACCCTATCTCGCCTTGTAATATTTTTTTCGTGTTTGCGGCGTTGTCAAGTTATAAATTATTTTTCCAAATTCTTAAACAAATATCCCCGATTTTAATTTATTTTAAATAGAATCCTCTACTTATTTTTATTGCAACGAATTGCGCATGTCGAACTTAGTAAGGTCTCACAGTTTCAAGATTTTGTTTCTGTTAATTATTGAGATACGGCAACACCGCTTTTTCAGTAAACAGTACCGGAACGCTTAAATATTTCCAAAACTGCCAATTCGCATCTCATAGTTTATGAGAGATCCATATGAGGATAAATAAATCTCAAGCATCTTTTTTATCAAGGCTTGTACCATATGAAGAGTCACAGTATACGTCTTTCTAATGTCCAACCCGTTTCAAGTTGTGTGCTACTTCTCTTGAACAAAGCCTCAATCACTCTCGGTAATTCTTGTGGTGGCTTTTGATGGTTTTTTCCTTATCTAGTTACTAAGAAATTATAGTCGAATTGTCGAGTTGTCTACAGGATTCATTTGGCACCTGATAAAGCCAAGAAGCAGAAATACAAACCATTGTACTTTTTATGTTTCCATCTCCTTTGCTTTATTTTACTGCATACAATTCCACCGTCTTCCATTACATTAAAGAACGTCCACTACTTACACTTGCAACATTAATAAATGTGTTTAATGGCTTAGAGTTTATTGACTCAAATTCCCTCGTACCATTGTTTACAATACTGGTGAAAATGAACCAGGCAGGACATGGCCGTCTCTACTCACTAGGCCGGAGCATTGAAATATGGCAACGTTGGAGATCAGGCCGTGTTTTCATTTGTTGTTATGTCATGCGTATTCTTCCAGGTGCAGAAAGTATGGTTGGAAGGTGATTGTTAATTTGTTTCTAATTATTTACCTGCACAAACGAAACTATAAAGATAACAAGATGCCTGCAAAGCGTGTAGTACCAGGTTGCAGCCCAGTAGAGGACTACCAAACCATGGCCCAACATCACCTTATTCCAGATTAAGAAGAACGTTGCAAGGTGATTTTTAATGGGTTTCTACTTATTTACCTGCACAAACGAAACTATAAAGATAAAAAGATGCCTGCAAAGCGTGTAGTATCAGGTTGCAGCCCAGTAGAGGCATGACTAGAGGACTACCAAACCATGGCCCAATATAACCTTATTCCAGATTAAAAAGAACGTTGCAAGGTGATTTTGAATGGGTTTTTACTTATCTACCTGCACAAATGAAACTGTAAAGATAAAAAGATGCCTGCAAAGTGTGTAGTACCAGGTTGCACTAGCAGTTGTGCGTCCGATAAGGGACATAAACAGAAGTGGGTGAAAGGTATTCCTCGGAAGGGCTGGTTATATTTATAAGGATAAAGACAGTAATTGACAAACATTTCAAACAATAAGGCCTATTTTAAGGCACAATGTGGTACCTATAATGTATTCTGGACCTCCCAAATATCACAGAAAAATACAGTTAATAGAACTCATCTGGCCTGGGGCATACCTACGAAAGGATTTGATAGTGAAAGGGAAATCAAGACCAGCAAGAATGGCTTCACAGTGACCTAATAGTGAATTTTTCTAGCTCAAGTGATAACTTATAAAGTAAATTGAGTGTTCATTTAAGTGGAAGTGGAAGTGGCAGAGGAAACAGGTTGCCTTTATTTTTATTTTGTAGTGTCTGACTGTGATGAAACAGACATCAGATGTAAGTGGTATTAGTAGTAGTAGTTCTAAAAAGTACTTTTCTTAATTTATTAACCGAGATGAACTCTAATACATATAAAGTGTAATAATTATTCTGAAACTATAGGGCCACTATTTGACAGCCAAGCCACGTTGCCACATCTAAGGCTCCGGCCTAGTGTAGAGTCGGCCATGGACAGGATGAATTGCTATCTTGTCTACTATACTAGTACATACTTTGTGTCAACCAGTATGAAACACTGCATTACTGGGCTATTACAATCCACAATAGACGAGCACGTGGCATAACCCCCCGTTAACCCATAAATGCACGTTTATAACGTTCAGTTTAACAACACAGATTTAACAGAGTAGTGATAAATTGGTCCGAAGAGGGTGTCTTTTATGGCACCGTCGAGGGGCGCGAAGCCAGCGGCATCGGTGCCCCATTGGCCTTCCCGGCCTTCCCGGTACAAATCTGCAAGGCCAGCGAAGGACACCCCACCGTTGCTGACGTCATCGCGGCGTATCGACGTCATTGAGGTAGGTCGCTGCTTTTTTCGGGGGTTACCGGTATGCTCCGACCTAAAGGCACGAATTACCCGTCCACGCGCTCGCTCTTGGTAGAATCGTTCAAGAAAACTTTATTACTCCACACCTGTTTAATATACTATTATCCGTTGATTTAGATGAGAAAATCTTGGGGTTGTGGCCAAAATTTTGAAAAAAGAGACTGTGTCACATCATAAAGGAGACTCTGGTGCTAACAGCCATGTTTTCGGCAATGCTTATTGCCATCTTCAGGGCTTTAACGTTGACGTTTGCCAATTTAAAAACAGCAATTGCATTGAGTGCAAACAACTTCTTAATGCAGCTAATAGTCGTCACAATTTTTCCATAAAATTTCAAAAAACTATACTATCATGGCATCTTCCACTAACAGGTCAGGAAACAAACAACATATAATTGTAAATTATAAACACACAGAAACGACCTTTACATGTTGAAATTTTATACCTGTAGGTATTATACATACAAGAAAGGAGTTTTCATTTTAAAACACATTTTGTTTTGGACTTGTGCACTTTTGAAAGAACGATTCGTATTTGTTGAGTTTTGCATGGATTGCATCTTGGACTTGTTCAGTTTTGAATGAAAAGCTTTAAAATTTTGATTCTAGGTGGAAGACACAATAAAAATACTTTGTAAAACTATTATACCTTTTGTAAAACTATTTTGTATTATTTTATAATTTGTATTTAACAGTAAAAACTAAAAAATCTAAATATGAACTGCCGGCGTCTCTTCTATCAAGCAATCGCAAACGTAGTCCTTATCATTGTTTTGGTGCAAGAGGCGATGATCTGTAGCTATAGATTCACCAACGCAATATTTTTCGACGAGTTTTTTAAAATAATAATTGTAGATAATTGTTTAAAATATTTTTTTGCTGCGAACTGGTTTATTTTGGGCAAAAAATTCAAGAGACATTTTGTGTTTAGAATGAAACAAGCTGTCAAAAATAAATTTCTAAATGGTAAACGAATAATAAGACAAAAAGTTGCATTCGAAATAAATTTTAGGGGTTGCGTTTTCCAACCCTTACAACCATGGCATAAACCAAGTAAACTACTAGCTAAGTGTCTTTTTGGTAGTAGAAAATGTCAGGTTAATTACAGCATTGTAACTTTTTTAATGCTTGTGGTAAAAATTGTTAAACAAATTTTATGTACCCCTTCTAAGGGGCTGTATCTTAACAAGGATGCTCCAATGAAGTTTGTTTATATGAAAGCTCCTATCTTTTATCAGATGACGAATCACCCCCTTAAATGTTTTACACTTATTTAGTTACACCTTATATTTTATTCCTACAGTGGTTTATTTCCAGTGCTGTGATCTTGGAACATTCATATTTTTTCCTTTACGTCTACAGTTTTTTGGGGTTCAAGTTGACATTAGGAATTTTGTACCTATAAAAGGTTAACAAACATTTATCACTCTGACAAACAGAAATCATTTGAAAAAAAACTGAAATAAACCTTTCACGACATTGCAACTCCCATTTTGTGTATTTCTCCTGCCTTTTACGAGTTCTCCTCTTACCCTCCCGGACTGATATATCATGTGAATCCATCCTCGAGTTTTTGCAGTAATAAACACAGCCAACAAACAAATCCAAACAACTAGAATAACGGTTTTCGGTTTTGTATGAGATCGGGGTTATGCCGCCGTTGACGGTTACCAAGACTACTCAACCAGTAAAGTGCTTTAAATTCCCAGATTCCTAAAATCGCATCGCCATTTCAGTTAGCGCATATCATACTTAGATGTCTGACTGTTCAGAACTTATACTTGCCTTGCATAAAAGTCGCCACGCAGCTACAAAATAAATTAATTATTCCACATAGACAAGCGTGGGCAGACTTGTTGAGTTTTGCATGAATTCCTAGATCTAACCCAATGATACTATTAGGGACTTGTCAGGTTTTCTTCGATTTTCGATGAAAAAACTCCTGTAGTAGGACTTGTTGCATTTTATATGAATGCTTAATATTTCCATGCTGTTATACGATTGATTTGTGTAATATTGCACGGAATAGATAGCCAATCTGGCAGATATCATGTTAAACTACATAAATGGGTATATAACTCAATCTGGTATGAAGTTGGACTTGTTCCTGATGGCAATAAGCATTGTCGAAAGCTTAGCTGTTAGCACCAGAGTCTTCTCTATGATGTGACCCAGCCTCTTTTTTCAAAATTTTGGCCACAACCCAAAGATTTTCTCATCTAAATTAAGTTTTTTGGCCATAGGCTTCCTTCGTATTATCCGTGGATGTATAAATGTATGAGAGGGTGAATTTAAAAATTTGTGTACAATCGACAACTGCCTGTCAAATTGTAGAAGATGAATGGACTAGTATCATGAATTTTATTTCTGGTTGCATATGATAGAGTACGTCATAAAAAGCATCTCATTTTTTTCTCCGATTTTTTTGGGCACAGGAAAGCCGTGAAAATGAGGAAAATATTTGAATTCTCCTAGGGCAGTGACGCCGCTGCCCTATAGGCGAACAGCCAATCAAAAGACAGATATGTGTGCTGTGTTGCCGCATTCTGATGGCGCGCGGAGCTGTACGCGGGCTGGCTCATCTATCTTGTCTTCTGTTCCCGTCTGATATGTTTTGTGGTTTTAATGTCCCGTGATCCGAAATTCCAGGGCTGTTCCAAATTACGGTTCTATCACCGTCCTAGAACTGTTTTCATCATGCCCCACCCATTTTGTGATTCTAGAATCGATGATTGGTTGTTACGCTGGTGGACCAACCAATCATCCTTTTGAGAACTGTAAAATGGGCGGGGCATGATGAAAACAGTTCTAGGACGGTGATAGAACCATAATTTGGAACAGCCCTTCCGAAAGCTAAGTTAAGGTTCCTGATCCGTCAATCCTGTCAATCAATCGCCATTCGGTCATTGTCATTTCCAAATTCCATTGGGCTTTGGCTGTAATTTTCAACAATCTTAAAGTTATTATTATTTGTTTGCGTTTATTTGTACAGAATATCCTTTTATTCCATTTTACTAGGTTTCAAGTTATTTTATCATAACATAACCAACAAGTATGGGTAAAATCGATAGTGGATTCACAAACGCCGATTCAGATAACCTGCCTAAAGTTGATATGGCTATGGTGAACGACTTTTATGTGGATAATATGCAGTTCTTCAATACGAAGATGAGAAATGTGAAAGCTAAGAAGTGAGTTTCAAATTATTTATAACACTTTGGATAGCAAATAACATGTTTATGTGAAATGTAAATGTTTTGCGAGTCGGAGCTGTTCTTGGCAACAATGCACTGCTGATAATTCGCGCGGTTGGCACTGATTGGCTGAATTTGAATTCTTTTCTTTAAACTTTAGAATGGAATTACTAAAAAACAAAATGATGTAGAAAGTAACGAAATGCAGCAGAACGTTTATTTGTGTATGCACTAAGCGGCCATAATAATTAAATCATTGTTCTTAACCTCGTGATACTAGTCCATTGAAGAAGGTGCTCGGTGCTACATCTCCAGGGAATTAGACTCCACGTACTTTGTTTTCTTACTCTGAATTTGTGATGAGACAGGTATTGGACAACTGGAATCGTGGTATAACTATTGGCAGAAGCAAAATATCTAACTCAAGATTTGCTGACGATACAACCCTTATTGCTGCTTCTCAGGAAGAACTAGTAGCTCTGTTGAACGTTTTAGAACAACACAGTGCAACATATGGTCTTGATATTAACTACAACAAAACCAAGGTTATTATCGTAGATAGAGAGCATGACAATCATGGAGAAATAAAGTCAATAGGCCGTTGTGAGGTAGTTCAAAGTTTTGTGTACCTCGGTTCTTTGATTGACAATTCAGGTAGCTCTGAGAATGAGATTCGACGGCGCATTCAACAGGCACGGGAGGTCATGACAAAGCTTACTAAAATATGGCGTGACCATAACATCACTAAAGCTACCAAAATGTCACTGCTTCAGTCTCTTGTGTTCTCCATATTTTTGTATGCCTCGGAAACTTGGACTGTTAAAAAGGCAGATCGAGCTCGCATAGATGCTTTTGAAATGTGGACGTGAAGGAGAATGCTGAGAATTCCTTATACCGCCCATCGAACTAATGTTTCCATACCGGATGAGCTCGGTAATCCAAAGAGACTATCCTCCATTGTGTCGATGAGCATGCTTACATTCTTCGGACGTATTCACAGAATTACTAATAATGTAATTTTCTCATAGTTTTCACCATTTTAATCATCTTTTCATCGTTTCTTGATCAATTTTTAATCTTGTGGCCAGTTTTGTGCGTTTTAACTTGATGTTTTTTGATGTAACCTTCATGCTTTTCGAGATTGTGACTCCTGAAGATAAAACCTACCGTTGTAAGTTTTTTTCTTGTTACTATACTATATTGTTACTTTTAACCCATATTTATATTGTAGCAAGCTCTGAAGAAGGAAATAAACATTTCCGAAAGCTTAGCATGAACAAATAGTTCATTTTCTTCATTGGCCTCACCATTTTTGCTACGGCTGCAACCCCAAGATTGAAGCCTTTTTATTCATTTATATATGCTCATATTTTACATTTTTCCACATCCTATCCATATTTCTCTCCCTGACGTTGAACAGGGATCTATTCCACCATGTATTATTATTATTATTATTTATCATTTAGATTGTGAATGTTTATAACCATTTCTATATTATACAATACTAATAACAAGAGCCACTTTTTACCACTATTATTAAGACATTTTGGATCGTATATTTCAACATATCAATATTAATACTTCATCAGTAGAATATCTGAAATACAAAGCACTTATGATTTGACAAATACAAGAATCAAGTAATAAAACCGTACCATAAACACTCAGTACTCATGATTAATAAATACAAAACAAATGTTAAGAAACAAATAATAAAAAAACAATATAACATTTCTGTGTTTTGATTTCATTCTCTCTGAGTTGGTACACATGCATGCTAAAAGAATCTGATTACCACGGGCACACATACAACATTGGGTTCTAAATTCCACCACTAGACGTCTTGATCACTTTGGCTATTTCTAAATTTTGTATTGGTTTTGGCAATGACCTGTTGCTCACTACAGTAGTAGAAAAACTTTGAATCCAAATAACGAATGAATAATGTTGCACCATTTTGATCTGACCTGAACTTAAACATGGCGAAGGGGTGCGCCCTCTGGATGAAATATCTCCTGACAGAAAGCTCACAATAACGCAGTAAAAACGCCAAGAAACGATAACCGCGCTACGCAACGGGAATAATGTTATCACATTACCGTTACGCGTAGAGTATAACGACTATGAAGCCCTTTATAGGCCTGCCGTTAAACAAATATACCCTTCAACTCTCAGGGGTGCGCATCCTGAGGAATTGCTTGTGGAAGTGGAAACGACTAAGCGTTTGCTTATTCTTCGCCAGCATTCCATACAAGAAAATGGTTAACCTTAATATTCAGATTGGGACCTTGTTTGTATTTTGAGGTTTGCTGAATGTACTAACAAGTGAAATACAGCGCGACACAAAAAGGCAAGTTATGCATTAGTGTTAACTTATTTCTACAAATATTACTGCTCACCCACATAGCACTGGATGATACGAGAATATTATATATATTTACAGAATATTCTGTAAACGTTAGAAATGGGAAAAGCGCCCTATATTCCTAGAATATTCTGCACGGATATTACATGAACAAGCATGGTAGAATGTTTTTGAATATTCTAGGAACATTTTGTCTAAATTACCTCATATACGAAACATTTTTATGGATACTGTTCCAAAAATAATGGCACCTACTAGTGGCAGATGGTCACAAAAGTTAAGTGGTTAGACATCTCAGTCTAGATGCCTAAATAAAGTGTCAAAATCTAAACTTGTTGCATTTAACCTCAAAATTCTACTAACATTATATAATGAACCATACACCATAGCAGGTGACCATAATTTGGAACACTGTCACACACTTTATAACAACCAGCAACTTTATTGTACAAAATTGGGCATATATGCAGGCCTTTCAGGCACAAAACTCGTGAATTCGTGAATTGATAAGATGCCGACATCCACATATTGAAGCACAGAATGACAGAACACTTGAAGCGAAAAATAGAGCGACAACCAGACAAGATTGACAACTGACGACACCATAGTCACCATACATCAGCATAAGATGCTGTCACTTTATCGTCGGTGGATGCCGTATCTGTGTTGCCGGCAATGACTAATGACTAACAAACTTTTGAAAATTGCACATAATACTTATTAGGTATATTTAGGATGAACGCAAAACGAATGAAGGTTTTTTTAATTCACTGAGAATCGTGCAAATATAAATTAATAATACCTCATATTGAATATTTGCCTACATACAGATATTTCTATTACAAATATTGCTAAATGTTCATCCTAAAATAGCTACATCTTGTTCTTAATAGATTATTAAAATAATATTTTATGAATAATATTACTCGTATTAAACGAATAATCACTGATTATCCTAAGTGGATAAAATAATAATATTCTATAAAGAACATTATTTTAATAATCCAAAATAATCAAGAGAAATAACGGATATTCTAGGATTCTACTGAATATTCATGGAACATATAGGAGATTTAAAGAATATTCATAGAATATCCAGTGCTATGTGGGCATTGGACCTGTTTGAAGTAGTACTAGTAGATCGGAAGGCGAATACAGGCAAGTAGGCCTCCTTTAACACTGTTTACCGACCCCTTCGAGCCAACGTATAACGCTAAAAAGCTGAAGGACTTCCTTTTGTCGAAGCCTTCAGACCTTAGGATCAGTATGAGAGATTAGTTTACTGACCTTAGCGATTCATTTTCAAAATCGGTGGTGCCAAATAACTAAAAATTGCGATAAACAGCACAGTTGCGAAGATAGCGGATCGAAGCTTCGTATTCTAGGCGATAGCCCATGGAAATCTCGAACAAAAGGTTGGGCGATTGTCTGCTTTTATTAAACTTTTTGCTCCCTTGTAGTCGTCTCCTTTTAACTATGCTTGCCTAGCATGGCTCCAGGCCTCATCCAGAAAATTTTAGCATCCAAGCAAGCCAAGTAATACGGTTTCCCTTAATCCTCTACACCAATGTGTCCAGGGACCCACAGAATAGTTCAAATTATTGCGGATCGCTAACACAGCATAGTAAACAACCAGCACAATAACTCAAGATGGCGGAAATTACACGCGCATCCCCACTTTTGGAGGGTTTTTTATAGAGATGCTATAAGTGGCTATCGAGTATTTTTGTCATCGATACTTTTTGAGGCATTCAAAGCTGTTATCGATACTTTTGTATCGGTATCGAAAATAATTATATAATTACTGAGGGGTGTAATCAATTGCACAAAATGCTCTGTACGAACCAAACAAGCCTGTTTGGCTAGAAAATATCGAGTTGGTACCGGTATTGATATTTTCATTTTCGCACCTCTACCCAAACTTTACAGCCATAAAATCATTCATAAACCCTCCCAAGGTCAAATTTTTTGGGAACCATTTTTATATAGAAAATCCTCAGAGATATTATGCTGCCTGCTAATTATGCTGTGTCGCTAATTTCTGAATAACAGCGGAATATTCCTGGGCCAGAGCTAATTTAGCCCACCTTATATGGTATTGGTTGTCATGTATGACGTAAAATCAAAACTATGGGTTAGATTTGAGACATTTAAAAGCTATTCATAGTCGTCTCTGGAGTAATACTTGAAGTCCGCTTGAGGGAACATTGAGGGAACCTTCAGTGTGTTGTTCTATTTGGCGACGTTGTCATATTTCAGATATAAGTCAATTTGTGACGCATTTATGCCCACGCGTCCAGAATTAACCCAAAAATCGGATTGACTGCAACAATATATCATGTTGACATTTGGTTACTTGAGTATTACTCGAGAGAGCCTTATGTGAAAGACGCTCAGGTAGCTGTCAAAACATAAAACTATACTTAGGGGACAGTCAAGTATTAAGGGACTCTTAAGTATCAACTGCAAATACGGCCGTTACAGATTGCATTTTGGAGTCGACTGGATGTCATCTGGATGCCTGTAGTTCTCTAGAATTGGTAACGAATGGGTATGTATAAGGATCCATTAGTGGTGAAGGAGTAGTTGTCAAGTAGTAATTGAGATTGAGTTGAGGTTGTCATTTTGTAAAGTGAAAACGTAAAAGGCACGTAGAGTCTGATTCCCTGAAGTGAAGAAGAAGCTGTTGGCATCAGAAGTGGAATTATTATCTATAGAATCAAACCCAAGAATTGAGTACAGAGTTAGTCGATGCCAGTAACTAGAATTTAGTGCCAGAAATGAAAACCACCGGTACAAGAAATGAACAAAAAAATTAGGTCACACAAATATGCAAGACCTGGAATAAAGTCGAGTCTGTGACGTTTTGGCTTTGCCATTACTAAATTAAAGTAAAAACCTCTTCTTACATATCTAATTTTGAATTTAAACAATTTTGTTTACGTTACTGCTACCATCTATATCAGAGAACGATAATTACTTTTTAGGCAAATATCCAAAAAAGAATCCGAGTAAGGAAATATTTCGTGCATTTATTTCAATTTTTGTCCTGCTTGAATAAATTACTGGTAGTTGGCGTTAGTTGGTTCATTTTTACCATTTTTATATTTACGAGTAGGTACCGGCTTTTTGATGTTTGTTGAACGTTTTTGCTTTCTGGAAGGTTTTCGTCTGATAATTTTTGTGCGAGTTCACTTCACTGTCGACTAGAAAATAGCAAGTGACCTAGAAGGCAATATTTAACTATTTGTGAGGGTGTTGAGATTTTGTTTGAGTTTGTGACACTCTACCTAGTGGAATAGGGATTAAAATCCTCACACCAGTACCAGCAGTTCCAGTTGGATTTTCTATAGTGCTTTTGGGAATTTGCAAGGATCTGGAACGCTGAGCCGATTATCATTATTAAATTGTCCTTCTTAAGGCCATATTTACATCTGCTACTAGTGATGTCCTTTATTGAGAAGGAAATCTGATTTTCTCAGAGAAACAAAACACTCTATTGCTAATAGTGAGGTAAGATTTTTATCAAATTTCAGTGTACACTTTACATCACTTCTTTTCTATATAGGTAGCTAAATTTTAAAAAAGTTAAGGGCACATTAGGATGTTCATGAATGATCATTCTAATTTCATTGTATTTTTGGTCACATGATATCGCTATATATATAGCCCTTTTTTTCGATAGCCAAAAATAGTTCAACAGGGCTAACTCACTTGGCAATTTTATATCTTTTTTTGTCAGTTCTTCATGATTGGTGTATAAACGTGGGCGAAACTATAATTTAGCCTGATTTATCTAAAAGACATTTTGTATCTTTTTTTTTTTGTAAATCGCACATATGATTGTTGCGTAGCTAGCCGTTTCAGTGGTTTTTTTTTCTTTCTACTTTTTTATATTGTTTTGTACAGAGGAGTTTCATTGTTTCCTTCGTAGGGTTTTTATTTTTGGTGTTTCTGGGATCCACGATTTCAAGTGAAGCTGGAATCAGTATATTTGATGGTGCCGTATAGTACGGAGAATCCTTTAAGGGGACAGGCATTTTGTGCGTGGACGATTTTTCGTTTTGGTGATTGATTAGACCATACTGTACCTGTCATAGCTGCCGACTACTCCCTAGAAACGATCAGATAAGTTTAGATGATAAGTGAAACTTACAAAATTTTTATTCAATTCATATTTGATTTGGTTAACTTTTGATGATTCGTGTTGAGACTAGTCTGACTTCGAAATTGGTTGTTACTGTTTATGATGCTACTATTATTCTATGATATTTTAATTTATTACATTTGATTTATGGTAATGATTTGGATTTATACTTGACTCTTATTGAATTTATTTTGAATGGTGAACCACATGAACATGTTATTTATTTACACCGAGTAAGCGCAATATTCTAGGTTTCTGTGAACCGAGCGTGTAGACACGAGCGGGGGGAACGTATATTAACAAGACCTTACCACAGTATATCCAATTATACAGTAGCGCAACTCCCTAGAAATCATGCAGACAATTTGTCTCCGAAAAACTGGCCTCTCATAACCCCACGTCGGCTCCTCAGCACGAGCCGCGAGTATTGCCATTTACGTTTTGAGCACAGGGTCGGCTTAGCAATAATCGAGTGAAGAAGCGTAATTATTGTGTTGCAATAAGTTTAATGGACGCGATATGTCTCGTAAATAGAGTAAATTTTGAGAGCAGTGTGGTAATGTGATATTCGTCATCGAGGTTAGGCAGTTGTCTTTGGAATTCTGAATTACAATTTGTAAGTTATATCCATGCATTCGCATTTATTGTACGTGAAAATGTTTTGTACTGATTCTTCTAATTCTTCATCGATTCTTTACATACAAATGGGGTGTAAACATTTTTTTTAGAAGCAAAACAGGAAATAGTCGGTGTATGGAAAAAATGGTTAACTCAAGAAAATAGGTGGCTTTCTTGTTTGTAAGTTAATTACAAAAATGCGAGATTTATTCAACTTTATTTTATCTTATCTTACTTAACCTTAAACATATAAATACATATAAAAACTTTATAATATCTTATATGATTCAAATATGGGTATATGTAACGACGTAGCGTCCAAAATAACATTTATGCCTAGTTGTCCCACGACCTTTAAATTTATCTTCATCAATCATCATAGAAAAACGTTTAAGGTACGAAAACGTGGTACCTAGATAGCAAAACCGATGAAAACCTGTTAGATGTACATAAAAAATAATGATCAAATATGTTTATAGCAACGATAAAATATGCTAAACTGGTCAATATTCATAAAAAAATTGCAAAACTGTTTTTTATCTAGTTTATCAAGACTACCTTTTCTTCTGTATTTGTATCTTATATATGAATAGGCATATTGAAGAAAAGAATCCATGTTTATAGAGGAAAATGGCGTATTTTTGAAACTAGCATGTTGATTCTTTTTATTGTGAACTTGCTATTCGAGCATCCATTAAAATGGACTTCACTTCCTGCTTGAAATTTCATAATGTTGGAATGCATAATCACATTCATTTTGTTATATGTCATGAAAGATCCTTTGAACGTTGTGGTGCTGTGAGGAAACAGTGAGAAATTATCATTCTGACTTTAGGCTCATAATTAAAGAATGACTTTCCGTAACGTCTAACTCTTCTGAAAACTGAAAAAGAAACAAACAGCTACCCTAATATCTGCCAGACTTTATTAGAGACAAATGGAGCTATGCTATCACACTTTAATATCATTAGGTAATAAAGGAGCATACTAAACATTGGAGGAATCGCATACCTGGCAGTATCTTGAGGAAGCTTAAAAATCTATAGTCATAGTTTTTGGAATTATGAATACAGCCTACAGCGGCGCAACATTGGACTCCACGCGTCTCGATATCCATATCAGCGTATCACCAAATTCCTTATTCCAGTTCAGTCAAAGACACTGCCTTCATTCTCATAGACTGAACAAGACTCAGGCGATCGCCGTGCTAAACATCCTGCGAACGATGCGCGGGATGCTATGCGCGAACCACTAGAATTCTGGAGAGCTGCGCTACTGTATAACTGGATATACTGTGACCTTACTTACAGCGCACGTATACTTGAATCAGTATACGTCACGTTAAATTCTGTGAAAACGCTTCACATAAATCCTATGAAGGCTTATTTTATGTAGGTAATGTTTTAATTGATTTATCTATATTTTCTAAATATTCTACCCATACTAAATTCTTCAAAACGTTTATTATTATTTTTTTTTAATAAACAGACAACAACTTCAAAATTTCTAGGAGTTTCTTTTCTTCTTCTTCTTTTTCTTTTTCTTCGCATGACTAGGATTTCTCCTGTTTGTCTGCCTCTTATTCTGTCTCTGTTGTTGACATTGTTGTTGACATCAAATTACCTTTGGTTTGTTATTTTTACATATGTGAGCCAATCTGTTGGGTCTCATTCTATTTACATGTTCATCCCATTCTTTCTTTCGGGTTTTTATCCATTTATTGATGCTGTTAATGCTGCACTGTTCTGGTATGTTTTTATTTGTTTATCTGTCCCTGAGAGTTATTTCCATAATTGATCTTAGTGTTTTCATTTCTATGCTGTTGTAGATTTGTTTTGTTCTCTTTGTGTCTGCTCGTGTTTCTGCCGCATATGTTAGAATTGGTCGCATCGTTGTTTTATATACTTTAATCTTGCTTTCTGTAGTCATATATTTGTTCTTCCATACAGTTTCTCTTAAACATCCACTAACTCTACCTGCTTTTGTCGCTTGTCTTGTAGCTTCTATAATCAAGTTCCTATCACTGGTTATGTCAATGCCCAAGTAGTTAAATGTCATCACTTGTTCAATAATTTCACCTTCCACTTCCAGTTTACATCTACGTGATTCTCTACTGATGACCATGCATTTTGTTTCTTTTCTTAATTTGAATACTAAAGATTATTGTTTTTTTTATAACCCTTACCTTTAGACTTTAGTCTATGCTTTAGCATAAGTTATTGTATCAAGGACTTGCCAGTAGTCTTCTTGGTTTTGGCTTACATATAAGCTTCGTAGCGTAAAATCAAGTGGCGCTCTCTCATAAATCGGTATTTTACTCTTCTGGACCCAGCCCATCTTCACTGTATCTAGGGGGTCGCTACGAGCTTATTTCATGATAGGGTAAGTCAGGGGTAAGTTGTTAGGTAGATATTACGAATTTGATTGTACATCAGTTAGTTTCTTCAAAAGCTATCTTTATAATAGATCACAATGTGTTTCTTTGGGTGATATTAGATCTGAATTCAAAGTTATTAGTTCAGGAGTACCACAAGGATCCATATTAGGGCCACTTCTATTTCTTATATATGTTGCAGATCTAGCTAGTAAGGTTTATACATCTCATTTGCATTCATATGCGGATGACACGCAGCTCATCCACTGCTTTGACGCAGATAACATACAGCAAACTGAATCTGATCTGAACAATGACTTAGCAAACATATGTAAGTATTGCGAAGATCACAATCTTCAAATAAATGCCACAAAATCTAGTCTTGTTTTGTTCTGTCCTGATGCTAGAAGAGAATTTATTAAATCACACCTTAATGTCAAGATTAGCACAGAGGATTTAAAATTCTCCGAAAGTGTCAATGTTCTCGGGGTTACATTTGATGAGAAGCTAAAATTTACTGACCATGTTAAAAATCTCTTGAAGAAAACTTACTTAAGATTACGTACACTTTATGCCCATAAATTCATTTTAAACTTTAAAACAAAGAAAAAACTTTGTTAATCTCTAGTAATGACAATTTCTAACTACTATGATGTATTATTTTATCCATGTCTTGATCAGGTGACTAGAAGTCGCATACAAATTGTTCAAAATAATTGTGTTAGGTTAATTTTTAGCTTAAGGCGTTACGTTCAGAAAAGTACCCTATTATTAAATGGCTGAAAATGTCTCAGTTAATTAAATTCTATTATCTCGTATCTGTTCATAAGGTTATTACGACCTCAAAACCACAGTATCTGAGGGAAAAATTATTACTACGGGCGGATGCGCACAATCTAAATATAAGACATGGTTCCAGTCTTACTATACCCTACCATGTTACCACACTTTTTCAACGTAGCTTTTCGTATAACGCTGCTACTGTTTATAACTCGGTTAGTGCCCAGTATAAAGAAATGTCGTTAAGCATTTTCAGAAAAAAAGTCAAGGCCTTAATGTTTGGTCTTTAATATCGCAATATCTCTTCGTAACAGCTGGGAAACTACTGCTACGCCAAATTATTATAATCAAGCTTGTTTTTGTTGTGTTATAATTTAACAGATCATTTGATTTTTCGTTTTTGTTTGTTTAGTTTATTTTTAACATCTAATCAATGTGAGACACTGGTGGTTAAGTGTAAGAATAGCACTTTGCTAAACTTCGCCACCGATGCCCTATCCTGATGTAAGCCTCATCTTACATGATATGTTTATTTTCAATAAAGACGACTTATTATTATTATTATATAGGAGAACGGTCACAAGTCTTGTTCATCTCAACATGTCAGTTCAAATGGTTAGCATCTAATTACCCCTTTTAATCTCACAGAAACGACCCCAAGCTCTCGAAAATTTTCCGGAAGAGCGACATAACTCTTGTCTAGCATCGAATGTTGGAGCTGGGCGAGTTTCTGGCATTCGTGTTAGTTTTGGAGGATTTGACTTTTATTAAAAATGCAGCGAACGATGTCCAGAGGCAACTGCCGGACTCTCGACACATCGGATTACTCTGCACATATAAAGATAAAAGGGAAATTGTAGATCCTGAATAATAAGCTTACTGGACGAAGCTTAGGAAGATTGAACCGACTAGGCTCCGACATGTTTTTATAAATTGTTGCGAAAAATATCAGGGGTGAATCTTCAGTGAAACTAAAGGGGTTCATTCTATAAATTTTTATTGAAAATCTCCTCTCCAATTCCTATAAATAAAAACAAGAACTGCTTTTATTCAATGTCTGTATAAAACAATTTGGAGGAATGAAGCTCTGCGGGTGGTCCAGTGAGATAATAATATAACAGGTTTGGAAGTTCTAGTTATCCTATTAAGCACATTGACGAAGAATTATTTTTGCTGACACCGGCGCATGCTCGACAAATCCGTGTTAGTATGACATATGCATTATAAAATATATCGATGCATACTATAAGTTACCAGATTGTTACCCCTCTAAAACATCTTTCAAACCTAGCCAAGTGTGCGCTGTACTGGGACGACTTACATCTTGTAGTTGAATCGATAACACGATATAATTTGTTACCAAGTATAATACACTTCCCATTGGATAAAACCTCGCTGTATTTGAGGAATGCTGAGTGCAAAGTCCCATTGAATCGAAGTGTAGGTCTTAGACAAAACGACAGATTTTTCTGTGTGTTCTCACCATCTTACCCACTCACACTGTACTAAGCACAGATAAGGCGTGACCTGGAGTATTGCTCTCATGTCTGGGGAGCTGCTGCTCTTACTACCTTGTCTATACTAGATGCCGTCCATAGAAGGGAAATTCGACTAACTGGTGACCCCGCCTTGACGCGTCACCTCCAGCCACTTTCTCACTGACGTGCGGTTGGTGACCTCTCACTCTTCTACCGATACTCAAACGGAATCTGCCCCTCTGAGCTATCCTCTGTAGTTCTGCCGCTCACCGACCCTATCAATTGCACCAGCTCGATTGCTGCATCTCATCGTAAGACAGTCGTTCTCAGTATATCAAGAACCGTATGACAGTATATTTATTCCCAGAGTGTCCAAGGCTTGGAATGGTCTGCCAGGAGATGTATGTATTGGGCCTGTAGGTGTGGGCCCATTCAAGTCCCACGTTAACAAACCTAGCCCTAGCATAACCTTTTCACAGCAGCCGCGGTATTTAGTTATTTATAAAAAAAGAATAAAGACTAGCCAGTGTTATTTTTTGTAGGATAAGGTCATTTAAACAAAAACTATTTTATATCTTATCAAGTATTATTATTATCAATATCTTCCTTCAACTCATACCTACCGGTCTTTGGTGTGCAGGCACATTACCAATTTTATTCTGTTCCTGTTTATTTTGATTCGTTTTTATTGCCCGTGTTGTGTGAAGTTATATTTTAAAACCGTTAGTGGTGTTGTATCTTACCAGTATTTTTATCTAGTTAAACTCTGATGATTATTACCATACAAACGATGAAAATTTCGTTTTTCTGTTGCCTGAGGATGACTTAATATAAGTCGAAACGTTGCAGATAGGGAAATAAAAAGTTTTTGTTTAAATGACCTTATCCTACAAAAAATAACTGAAGTTCATCACAGTAGGTCAAAAACCTTTACAAAATAACCAGTGTTACCGTGAAAAATAAAAAATTACCTCTATTTTCATCATCGTTGAAATATGTATTTGAAATATTGTTTCCACCCGACTAACACGGAAACGCAATCCTTCCTTCCTCAGTAGTTTTCTAAATACAATTTCCGAGTTCTTTTAAACTTGTACACCAACATATAGACATCGAGTGAAATTGTAGCACAACTGCAATAAGCTATGCGGGAAAGATATAGTGAGATACAATAGGGTACTTGAGTTCGTGAAATCGCCTCGGGAGTATACATAGCGTAAAGAAAACCATATCAAGAATCAGTGGGAAACAAAAAACATGACTTTACTGACGGCCTAAAAAAGATATTTGCAAAATAAAATAAGGATATATTCAAATTTTTCCACGTGACTTAAAACAAGGGCTGACGTCACAGGTATCTTATCGATATCGACAATCGATACTGCTACAGCGTAGGTCAGTGAGATTCAACTGCAAACTAGAGATGATCTAAATTCTTTAACAATGCGACTCAATTTATTGATACCTAAACATATTTGAAACAGGCAATTAACCCACTAGCATTTTTGTTGCAATACATTTTTATATCACAGTTCATCCTGTTTATGACCGAGATTCGCAACTAATCGAAGCCATCATTTTATTTTGGCGCATCCCATTATGAATGAATCCAAAGATAGAATCTAATTCAAGCCCATCCCTACAAAGTGATTTAGTAATCTAGCCTAACTTTTATTCTTATGACTTTTGTACTTTTGTGTGTGACTGTAGGTGCTTTCCTTTTACATCTGCACTAACTCAGATCACTTAAAAATCAGATGGCTCAGATCAGTTGGAAACCTCAAATGCTCAGATGAGTTAAAGGAACGTGTTTGTGCAGTTAAATGTCAATCCTCGAAATTTTTTAATATGCTATTGTTCTATTATCTGTCGATCCTTTCCATAACCTATTTTTTTAAGTTTTTCGTAGCTCACCATACACTACCGACTATCCATACACCACAAAACCCTCTAAAATTCAAACTTACAATAAATTCTAACCTCATTTATTGATTTATTTGACATCTAAATGATCTGAGACAACTGATCTAAAAATGTCTCACTTTAGACTCAGATTTAGAAGACAAAAGGAACGTACATCGAAATGAGTCATGACGTCACAAGTGAGATTTATCAGATAAATCAGGTAAAAGGAAAGCGCCTTGTGTTCTGTGGTTATAATGATCAATGTCAAAATGTTAGGTTAGCACTGGCTATCAATATCGAATATCAATACTTTACATCCCATCACTATAGGATATCACTGAGGTCAGAGGTTGTTTGCGCGGAATTTTCCGGCATTTGAAAAATTTTTGGAACATCTCTCACAGCCGATTCCAAAAAACCAAACAAGTGACTTTGTCATGTTTACTAGGCTCTAAGGAACGCGTAAACGACGTAATATTTTTTTTCTGCAAGTACCCTATTGCTGACAAATGGAGCGACTACCAAAGGGACATTGTTATTAAGAAAAACCGTCTTTTTTACTGAAAAGGTTCCCTTTGTATTTTCAATAAAAACATTCTTTTAGAGGGGAAGGACTGTCAACCCTCGCTGAAATATATGAGCTTGAAATTCATATATTTTTCCTGCGTCAGACCTATAATCGTTATCCGAACCTCTTATCTCCCTAAACTAAAATATAGCTGCCGATACTGAATACTGAAATCTCTATCGCAATACATTATATTAAGCTCCGTGTCCATGAAACTGAATTTATGTTGCGCTCTTTAAAGCAGGCTCTCAATTGTTATCTCAATCTATTTTATATTTTATTTACAGCACTTAGCATGCCTATATAAGAGCAACAGTAGGTCATAAACCGAGGTACACAAAACTTTGAACTACCTCACAATGGCCTATTGACTTTATTTCTCGATGATTGTCATACTCTCTATCTACGATATTAACCTTGGTCTTGTTGTAGTTAATATCAAGACCATATGCTGCACTGTGTTGTTCTAAAACGTTCAATAGAGCTACTAGTTCTTTCTGAGAAGCAGCAATAAGGGTTGTATCGTCAGCAAATCTTAAGTTAGATATTTTGCTTCCGCCAATAGTTGCACCGCCATTCCAGTTGTCCAATACCTGTCTCATCACAAATTCTGAGTAAATGTTAAATAACATCGGAGATAATACGCATCACTGACGAACTCCTTTTCTGGTTGCTGTTTGACCAGACAGGTTACCATCAATTCTTGCACGAGCTGAGCTAGACTCATCGAGTTGCTGTATGAGAAATACTAAGTGGTAAATAAAAGCACAGATACACATGCTTAAAAAGCATGCTATTAATTAGCAATGCTATTTAAAATAAGCATGCTAAAGAACCGGCGGTCATGCTCTTAAATGAAAATGTGTTAGCGATAGTAGCATGCTAATTTTGAGCATGCTTAAAATGCATGCTATTTTGAGCATGTAGCTATTTAGCTTAATTTTTGGTACCAGTAGCAAAATTAAAAATAACCTTTGAAAAGAAAGTATGCAAAAAACTACTCAAGTAGTCGAATAGCTTATAGCTTCCGTTGTTTGAGGGTATTGATGTCCCGCAATGGTAGTGGTGCCATCCTTTAAGTACCTAGTTTGTTGGAATTGTTTTATCGGGAGGAACACAAAAAGTCACAAATACAAGGTCTCGCATTAAACATTTTGAATCGGGCGTCACGTGATCAAAATTTAATTTGTTCAAACCTCCAAAATTAGAATTCACTACTACTGTCCAGCTCCGATATATTTCTTGTCTTAATCGTCGTGGGACACCCTATATATAGTCACCAGAATTGAAACGCCCGTAGAGCGCAGACAAGAGAGAGAGAGAGAGAGTGGTAGTCATTTTTTCGATAGAACAATAGTGAGATAATACAAACAGAATTTTTTGTCACACAGGTAACTATCCTTTGATTATCTCGTGATAGTAAATGGTAAGTTGAAAGGTATTTATATAAAGCCGGCGCCACATATGCGGGTGTTTGCCGAGTATCAATACTCGCCGTTTTTCAACCTTGCTCGCCGAATAGCGAGCACGTATCGCCCTACATGTGCGTAGTTGGCTATGTTGAGTTTCGAGAAGAAAGGGAATGGGAAAGCCCGAATATTTGTAGTAAATTGAAACTTATTTATTATTAAAATTTATCGACAGTAGAATCAACGTCATCATCAATGGAAAATAATAATGATATAGTCGTGGCAGCAAGTGCCGTTTTTGTTATGTATAGTGCTTATATGTTAATAAGGAAAAGAAAAAATCAACCAAGAAGGATGCGATGGTGGGTGGTCTCATTAAATAGAAGCCGAGAGAGGTAATAAAATAATTAGCAATAACATCAAACCACAATGTTAAACACATTTGCAGGTATGGCGGACCACACCTAGTTGCCGATTTATTAAAAGCACCGTCTGGATTTTTTGAAAATTTTTGCAGAATGTCTTCCGAAGATTTTGAATATCTACTCAGCAATGTGCAGGGTGTTATTGGTAGAATTTTAAATTACGGTAATTTGAAGGTCATTTTACTTTGTTTTTTCTAAATGTAACACCCTGTACGTTTTATTTTAAATCGAAATATCAACTAATACCCTATCTCGCCTTGTAATTTTTTTCGCGTTTGCGACATTGCCAAATTATAAATTATTTTTCAAAATTTACAAACAAATATCCCCGATTTTTATTAATAGAACACACTGCATATTTTATTTAATATAGAAGTATTTCCTAATAATGGTTTACAGCATGAACAAGTTTCAACTGGTGTTCCTCACCGCATTCTCAGTAAACAGTACCGGAAGGCTTAAATATTTCCAAAACTGCCACAGCTGGGGCGGTGGAATTCAATACTTGGGGGTTTTTGAACACACAGAATTCAAAAATGCTAACATGCTAACAAATGAACAATGCGAATAAAGTTTTTAGTTCTCTAGTCCGGCCCTGTTCCTGTTTCTGTGTCAGTATTCGGGTATTTATTTGTGTTCGGCAAATTCCGACCATTCGCACAAACTGCTCCAGCACACTAGTAGGCGTTTGCCGAATTGCGAATATTCGCTGTTCGTTGCTCCCTAAATGCCGCATGTGTAGCGCCGGCTATGGCGCCGGCTGAATGCTCGGTGCTCGGCATATGGCGAGTATTTGGGTAAAATCCTGCAGCCACATAGCCGATTAGCAATTAATCGGGGTTCGTTGCTCGCCGATTACATATATGGCGCCGGCTTTATGAATTTTCTTCATAATAAACGAAGGTGAACTAGTCAACATGATACGTGAATCTTTCAGCTTATACGTCACAGTTGAGGTCCAAATTGTGTAATAATCGTATAAAGCTAATTAATAATTATTAGTAATAATTAATAAAACTGATTGTGTTTGTGAATAAAGCTATGAGGCGGTGTTCAAATGGGGATGCTCAAAGAAACTATAATTCTTTTCAAAATGTGAGAGAATATAAAACACATTTTTTAGTGTATACTTACACATTAAAATTTAATTAAATAAATGTTGCAATACTAAAGATACAATTAAAGTCACACTTATTCAGATACGATAGGTGCAGGCACTGACATACGGACATACATGTTATAGCACAGAGCGACACGTTGGCTATTTAAAAAAACAATTTTCATTTTTGAAAATACAACTAATAAATCTGAATAGCAATCAGAAGTGAACTACGAGTGAATTACAAATGGACTGAATCTGTTTATAAGTTTATTCTGCCTCAAATACTAAATCCAAATGCTGAGTCGTCAACCACGTGTTGTTTAGGCTGGGAACGTCAACCGCTGGCTCTGGGTTTCTTGGAACTGCTTATGTTGCATAAAAGTTGCTTGCTACTTCTCAGAATATTTGTGTATTTGTGTCGTGCTACCATGATAAGAACTAAAGTGTAGTCTACGTTCAGATATAACAACTCCCTCCTTTTTGAAAAAGTTGATGTTATACAGCAACTTTTTTACACAGAACTTTTATTTGGATTAAGTTCTATATCTTCTTCTAGAGTTTCCTCTACATGAATGCTAGGACGTCTTCTGGGTACGAAACTGGAAATCCTGTTCCGGAGTGACGTCTGTCTTGGCGGAAATGGTGGAAAATCGTTACCATAATTGGTATTGGCAACTATTCCGATTCTTAGTCTTCTAGATCTTCGGCACTTGCATTATGTCTATAGAATGGTCAATTCTCCTAAAAGCATTTGTACTTCCCAATCAAATCCTACTCGTCTCCTATTTTCAAAACTCACGTAGTCCTGACCTTATAGTTTTTTTCCTCTCAGTCGCAGAGACACTATATCTGTGGTTTCCTATAGAAGCATTTAAGCTCGGTAGCCATAAAACTAAATTTAAATGTCTTTTGGAGTGGAATTGCCAGTTATTCTTCTTAAAGCGGTACTATTTTATTCTTGAGTAAATTTTGTGTAATTGCGGTGGCCTTAAGATAACGAAAGCCGAAAGCGACTGCTACTATAGCTTTGGTGTCCGCTAAAACGTACAGTGTAGCCCACATTAATGTAAGTTTTGGATGTTCAACGACAAACAACAGTATACTGGCGACTGACTATCCTCCGGACAAAATAAGTTTTTCTTATGTATCACATAAGGTCCGGAAATCTACTATCTCGAATCAACATTAGGTTCCAGAGACCAAACATAAAAAAATACTGTTGCGTTTTCAATTAGTTGTTAGCATTTGGATGTTTTTCCATCGCTTTAAATATATTCACAGTTGTTTCAAATCCATGTCATTGAAAGAATTCAATCCTTATATTCGAAGTAATCGCAGGTACGCCAATAAATTCAAAATAATTTTATATTCGTTCTAACGATATGTATAATCCTTCTAATACCAGTATTGACATATAATGCAATCACATCCTTTTGTTTTCGAAATCTACCCTATGTTTAATTTAAGCAATGTGCAAAATTATTACTGCAACAGCAGTTCGTGATGATTCGTCTCATAAAAATTAATTTTGTTTCGATAGCCCTTGTCTTTCGCTGAACTATAATCAGTATTTGGCGGGACTGATGTCCCGATTTAACGAATGTAAAACAAAGAATAGGGGATCATCTCAGTGTTACTATTGCCGCGAACCTGCCAACATGGACGAGGTTGTTCCGTTGTGTTGTTTCGGTGTTAGCCGTGTTGTGTCATCTCGAGGTTTTGCGAATTGCATCAGAAATTGTGTGATTTAAATGTGTCCAGTTATATATTAAATGGAAGACCTACTGAGAAATTGGGACTTAGAAGAGCTAACACCCACATTTGAATGTAGGTATTTAGATTAGTCAGACAGTTATATTTCAGGTAATAATGCAACAACTGGTGCAAGCTTATGTCTAATTGTCATACCATGCTCCTCATAACTTCATACAAAATCACACAATTAAACATCCAAACGAATCAATCAGCTGTCCTCGCAATAAAATCTGTTAGTCCAAGGAAAAGAAAGTAGTTTAGATTCAACTACCAAACACAGATTCGTTTCAACGACAGGCTGCGATTGAATTATCCATTGGAATCCAATGACATCTTGTAGTTGAATCGACAATACGATATAATTCGTTACCAACTTCCCATAGGATGAAACATCGCTGTATTTGAGGAAGGCTGAGTGTAACGTCCCATTGAATCCAAACGTAAGCCTTTGACAGAACGGCAGATTTTTCTGTGTGCAGCATTAACTTTTCGAGCAGTAGATAATAACACCATATCTGGGACCACTACTATCATGCACTCAGGGTATACGCAAGCACAAATGTTCTCATGTATGTCTATGGTTAAATCGACCGTCCTCAAGATACTTCATTTCTTCTTCGTGAAGAATACTCGGTTCCGAAAACAGAGCTAAACCGTCAGCCCCGAAAGTCCAGGAAATTGCGGGTGAATTCGCCGTTGCAAGAAAAAAACCCTTTAATGGGAATTTTAATTACTGGCTGTAGTATCTGCGTAGAGAAACGCAGGGACGTATCTAATTTATATAGCATTTTCTCTGACCATAGCGGTCTGTCTGCACACCGAGAAAACCAGCCCTATTAAAGTGTTTAACTCGATCCTTTTTAACAGCCTATATTACATTTGCATGCTGTCTCTAAAATGTAGCTTCATAGTCAGTCATAAAAACTGAATTCTAGTACTTTAGGATTTTGTCACAGGAAACGCATATTGTAACAATTAAACTGATTTAAGTACTACTACTTTAAATTAAACATTTTAATAGTAATGATTAACGAGAGTTACTATAATAATGAATCAGTGACTGTCGTTATGAGTATTCCTGTCGTAGACATTTCAGGTTACAATGACAATTAAACTGGTTCAGGTACTGCAATCTCCAATTAAGTATTTCAACTGTAAGAGTTAAAGGATATAGCTGTAATAAGTCACAAAATATGTTTGCCACGCTCCATCTCTTTTCTTCTAGAGTGCAAGCGAATGCAATAGAGATAGATGCTCTTCACTGTTGTTTGACATTTTAGTTAGTCTAGTCGTTACTGGTTACTCGTTGGTGGTTATAGCATGGTTATAGATGTGAGGTGCATTCGCTGTTTGGTTTTAATATCCCATACTATTTTGTGTTTCTATAAGTTCTATGCGTGTTTGTGTCCTTATGTGTGGAACAGAATAGGTACCTACATGGTCAAATAATATGGCTTTGGAGTACACGAGTCGTACATTACCGGTAACTTTGCTGTAAGATCAAAATATGTAACAATTTCCCAATGACAGTTATGTGTTTGAAGGTGTGATAGACGTTTTAAGTGCAATAATAACTTTTTTGTTATGATAAACTCAAGATCTTAATGTTTGTTATAATGATTATTGATTGTTTTACCAGGAATAAAGATTATTTTGAATCCATTTGCTTTCTTTAATTCCCCTAATTGAGTACAGAAATTACCCGTATTCAATTAAGAAAAAACTTGGTATTGGTATTAAAATTTTTCGCTCTACCAGTTCAATGCATTATCTGTATAGTACGATGATAAAAAGAACGTCACAAATAAATAAGTTAACCGTAATAAATAATTCTGTTTAATTGAAATAAGTTAATAACTTTGGAGGTGTGGCTTAACTGTAACTATTAAGCTAAGCTACAGTCACAGTGACATTGTTCTGACAACTGCTGATGTGATATTGCTCGCTACCACAGTTAATTCTAAACAGAATTCACTATTCAATTGCAGCAATTAAACAGTTTAATTGTCACGTATCTTGGTGCAAAATTGAATTGCGTTGATTAAAATTTTAATCGTAGCGATTAATGTTTTCCCTAAGTGCAGAGTTAGTTAGTAAGAGTCATAACTTATGAAACACCCTGTACGTTAAATAGAGGGACCCACTGAGAAATTGGGGCTTAAAAGGGCTAACACCCATATTTGAATGTAGGTATTTAGATTAGTCAGATAGTTATATTTCAGGTAAAAATGCAACAACTGGTGCAGATTTATGTCTAATTCTTATATCATGCTCCTTGTAGCTTCATACAAAATCACAGCATTAAACATCCAAGCGAACCGATCAGCTATCCTCGCAATAAAATGTGTTGTCCCAAGGAAAAGAAAGTAGTTTAGAACCAATTACCAAACACAGATTCGATTCAATGACAGGCTGCGATTGTTTCATTCATAGGAATCCTATGACGTCTTGTAGTTGAATTGACAATGCGATATAATTCGTTACCAACTATACACTTCCCATTAGATAAAACATTGCTGTATTTGAGGAATGCTGACTGTAACGTCCCATTGAATCCAAGTGTAAGTCTTTGACAAAACGACAGATCTTTCTGTGTGTAGGTATGCTGTCAATTGTATTGTTTTGAGCCTAGTAATGCGCTGTTGCTTCAAGCGTTTGTGTTTCTGGGACACCCTGTTCAAGTAGGTAATTTACAAATTTGGTTTCTCTTATTATCTGACAATCATTCCCAATCCTATTTAGAGGAAGAGATACACAACTTTTGACAAAAATATCACCAACATACCGCTGAAATTCTTTCTCGATTCGACTCTGTGTAGAAGATCCAAGTTGCAGCAGCATTTGTCGGTGTTTCAGTTAAAGAATTGGATTTCTTTTATTATCTCTTCCCAGAATTTCTCACTTTATTAAATGTCAAATGCGCCAGACTCCGAATAAATCTCCCAGGAATGTTAATTGGCAATTATTGCCCTTGTTTGATAAGCAGCCCTCAATTCATAACTACTGCACGGCTACAGCGACTGGGGCGAGAGGTGTCTTAGAACGTGTTTGTTTCAGAGAATAATTATAACAAACTGTTTCTATGCAAAAACAATTCGATAGGCTTGACTGGCTTATTAAGTTTACGATTCTCCAAGTTGAAGGAAGTTAAAGAAATGACAATCCCAAATACGTTAAATACTACTTTCTATTTTCACATCTCTTCATACTGTATGTACAAAGAATAGAAGAGGAATCAATTTTTTGGCTTACTAGCTAAACAACATATTTATTTATTTATTTAATCGTCTGTGAGCTACACTTGAACTAATTGGTTCTGCCCTGGGAGAAACCATATTTCTGGTTCCTCCACCGACTCCTCTGTCCTTGAAACACCCCGTAGAATTTCCTGTTGCACAGCAGTGGTCTCAATATCTTTGTGGTGATTTCGTGTCATTCTGAAAATTTTTTCGATGATATTTTGTGATTAATTGTATCATATGCCGCCGAGAACAACATATTACAATACCTACAGTCTACAGTACAAACAATATGCATAGAATCTTTTGAATTCAAAATACTTATTTAATTCTAATTGTTGATACTACAATCCTTTCATGTATGTTTGTTGTACTCCAGTATACCTTTTGCAAAATAAATCTGTAGCAATTTTTCTATAGAACCCTGTATGGAAAAATTAGCATTAAAGCGAGTATCACAATGCTAAATTGAAAAAACTAAATGAATGATTTAAAGGGTTGGAAAATATTATTTCTATGAACCTTGTATGTAAATACGAATTGTTTAATATGTTTTATATTAAATCGACTTTTAATGTTTAATATTAAATCGACTTTTGTACATTTCCGTTGAAATTGCCCATACATAGAGGCTTGTTGACTTTTACCTAGCTCAGGTCGGTATAAATTTATACGACTTTATCTGGCTATGTACTAACCAAACACAAACATACTGCATCTATAGACAAAAGTGGTTCCATTCTTTTTAATTATACCTCATGTACAATTGCGTGGCGATTAAATATCAGACAAATAATGAAACATATGTCTTCGACTATAGTATAGTATAATTTAGTACAGTGTAATTTATTGGTGCTATATAGATAAACAAAATGTTTGCACAAGTCAAAAAAATAAGTAAACGAAAACAGTAAAAAACAAGTAAAGTAAAAACCATGTACAATAACACAGGAGTCGAACAATCTGAGTACAGAAAATACTGTATATATGAAGTACAACTTTATTGTTCTCTTAAAACTTGATGCATCTAACTTCTTTATGCACTTTGGAAGGATATTACAAAAAACGATACCATAATGATTTGAGCCGTTTATGGTTTTCTGTAGGCGATTATAGGGAGTCACTGGCGCATTTTTGTTACGTGTATCGTAAGTATGTACAGGGTGAACTAATAAGAATGGACTCCGGCACTATCTCGGTAACCGTGAATCATATAACCGTGTACATTATTGTGCGTGGTGTATTGGTTTCATGAAAAATAAACACTCCAGTATGTATATATATGGAATGGCGAGTGGATTCGTTAAATTCTCGGGTTAATGAAGGAATATTTACAATAGCCACGATAATGTAGACCGGCAATAATCCTAATGCATCACCGCTGTTTTTTAGTGTGCAAAAAAACTCTTAACTCAAAATCATACATTCTTTAAATGTCTTTAAACGAACAACCGAACACGATATAAAAACTGTTGCCCATTTACAGTGAAGTATATCAAATTATTTTAGATCTACCTATTGTATTACATTTAACAGCATCTTCTCTCTATAAGTTTGCCAAAAGTAAACTATCACAGCGATATGTTTTGTTGTTCCAAATTGGTCCTCTTATAAATACCTTTGTTGTCCTTAATCAACGTCGACGTTGATATGGTCGGAAAAATACTAAACTTGACTTCACCGTGTGATACTTTGAGCCCCGTTTTGGTGCGACACGAGGTGTTGAGGCCACGACTATTGAACTAGGGCTAAGTTCAGGAGAGATGTTTATTAAAACAGTAATGTGAGTATTTTAGGATGCAAGCTGCGCAATTCTTGTGGCAGTAGTATCTACCTTATAAAAATAAAGTCAAGTTGATTGACTCACTAGGTACTTCTCATACATTACGGTTATACCAATTTACTATTTTAGCAAGCGCAAGTTTAATTTTTCAATCTGCTTTTTGAATCATCACTGTGAGTTTATAGGTAACGTCAGGAGCTCCTACATGCGAAATGCATTTTTATCGCGACCTTTGGGCCTTACCTCTGAACCTTCGGACTTTTTCACCTTGCCTTTGAACCTTTGAACTTATCGCCTCTCATTTTAGACACGCATACTAGAAAAAGGGAACAGGCGGCCACGCCTTCTCGCTGACATGGGAATACGTATTTTCTTGGATTCTTAAGTTGGCGCGCTGTACCCTAGACCCTTAATGCAATTTGCGAACCTGTTTTAGATTTATTGGAAAGGCGCGTGCGACATTGCTTCTGCTCAGCTTGTATTGCTGAAACTGAATGACACAATGAGAATAATTAGTGGCTGTCTAAAAACTACCCCTTTACCGTGGCTGCCCGTTTTGTGTCATATCACTCCTCCTCATATCCGCAGACAGGATAAACTGGTGAAGGAATACAACAAAATACTATCCAATCCCCAACTTCCACTGCATACTGACCTAGATGATGCAGATCTTCGGAGGTTGAAGTCTAGAAATCCCCCATTACCATTTGCAGATCGGCTCTTGCGGGATGGCTTCCAAGTTGATGAGCACTGGAGGAGGGATTGGGAAGTCCAGAAGCCGGTACAGGCTCCACCCACTATGGACCCCATTTTAACCCTGCCAGGAATGAAATTGCCTCGCCATGCATGGAAACCCTTAATCGAGTCAGAACGTCGCATGGCATCTGTCGTGACTCGTTCTTTAAATGGGGGATATCCGAATCACCGTCCTGTGACTGTGGAGAGCCCCGGCAGACTGTTCAGCATATTGTCACCGAATACCCGATTACCGCATATGCTGGACAACAGTCGGATTTCTTCGAAGCCTCGAAGTCTGTAGTGGACTGGACAAATGGTATTAATTTTAAAATCTAAAAACTATTTATTTATGTTTGTTTTAATTTTGATGTTTGTATTTTATTTTATTGTTTAAGACTCATTACCAATTAATCCATGTAGCCATACGCTAAATAAATAAATAAGCTTGTATTGCTTTGCTGCCATGAATTGTGATAACAAGTATTACCTATGTATACGATGTGTTCCAGTAGTATCACTTGACTGCAAATTAAGAAATCTCCGCTAGATTTTAGGACTGCAGACGACTTGATAGTTCCTCTACCTTACTTGACGCGGGCAGTGCAAAAAGCACCGCTAAAAAGACCATCTCGGCCTGGGCAGTGAGGCACACACCAGGGCTACTGCACTCGAAGGCGTTTATAAGATACCCCTCGAGTCAGGCCTCCCCCGAGGATCACGAAATGTAATAGGTACGATCTCCGCATTCTGGTCGGTCTGCTGGCGGGACTTGGTCGTCTAAGGTACCATATGCGGAAGTTGGGTCTTGAACAAACGGCAGACTGTCGCTTCTGCTACGTGGAGGACGAAACAGTGGAACATATTCTTTGATCCTGTTCAGTACTGGATAATGCTAGGTTCCAGACATTCGTATTTGCCCAACTGGAACCTCATGACTTCAAGGAAGTTTCACCCTTCACGTTGATTGCCTTCGTAAAGAGGTGCGGACTGTACCGTGAACTCTAAAAAGGTGTGAGCCACAATAGACACAATTGAGTCGCAATGGAAGGAGGCAGCGCTGCCCCACTCACTTTCAACCTAACCGAACCTACCTTACTTGACAATATCTGTTATCAGAAAGGCTACTTTATCAGTAATGTGATATAGAGGATTTTAACAAAGTTTGGAAGACACTGATTATTGAGCAAAAGCTTACAGTATAGCAGTTTAAACGAAAGTTTTAGGATTTTTGAGTTTCTGCTAAGCAGTGGAAAGAAATAAGGTTATTCATAAGGTTGGCGTACACCTAAGTGACATTGCTTCACAGACATCTCAATAACTCCATCAATTTAAAACAAAGACTGTATGCAGCATAAATTAATGTCGTTCTGTCATTTAGCTTGATGTAACCATACCTGACTTATTTGTTCTACAATAAGTGAGCCAAATTAATGAAGACAGTAATACTCCTGGTAAATTGGTGATTGCAAACTGAATAAAAAGCCAGGAAGTTTGATATAAACTGCCAATCTCTACATCTGGCTTTTGAAAATGGTGGATAACGGACTGCAAAAATATAATGGAAGATCTTACAAAGCAGTTTCTGCTCAAAACTTAAATTGCAGTATCAATCAATACATATCATGCTATAATTAAAAAAAATACAAATCTGGTCCGACAAGACTTTTTTTAACAACTCGATTTACTAGGTATCTAAAAGCTGTGAAGCTCTTGTTTAAAAGTTTTTTCGCTACATTGAATATCTCACCAAATAACTGACCATTTATTAAACTTTCTGTAATCCTCTATGTGGTGTTGTTAGTAAAGAAAGCAATCATAAAGGAAAATCGAAAGTATATTCACCATATGCCAAATGTGGTCACTCCTTTTATTCTCTTACCTCCAAATTCCAGTTTCGTGAAACAATAAAACACTACCCAACAAAAATAATTCTTCTACATCTTAGAGAATATTAACAGCTAACAAGGTGTACTCCTGGTAAAGTTTTAGAATGTACCTACTCAAAGTAAATTCATAAATGCTCTTTCCTTTCGCAGACACTTAATCAAAACTTTACGCTCTGCGGAAGAGATCCAACATGGTTTAGTAGCACAGGTGCATTTGGTGTCTCTTGTAGTGATGAAAGAAATACCTCTGTAAGGTTTTTTTTTTTAATTTATATAGTCCTTGTTGCCGTGTATGTGGAAACTGTGCTTCTGAGACTAACACAACTTGGTATTCTAAGATGTTTTCTAGTAATAACAGATTTACTTCAGAATTTTCCGGAGTTTTTATTTCATACATTTCATGCGCAGTATTTTTCTTATAATAATTAATGTTGAGCGCTACTTTGATTTTTCAGGTTTTTACAAAATAACCATATGGAAACACAAAAAATTTCCGAATGAATAGCTCCTACTCTCAGGGTGGCCTGGAGGACCTTTTGCTTTATTTCATGGTTACTCAGTCAGTTTGTCCTTCTGTCGATCGGGTTTTTCAAAAACCAGATAGGGTTACAGAGAAATATGGGTAGAAAACGCATATTATATGATCTCAACTGTATACTTTTGTTCAAAATATCTGTAATATATTGTAACGTGCCAACCGTTACACATATAAATATACAGGGCATCCCAGGACGATTAAGACAAGCAATATATCAGAACTGGGCAGTAGTAGAGAATTATAATTTTGGGGGTGTACATTAGAGCAAATTAATATAGTATACGTGTACATTTTCCAAAGAAGCTGCCCCTACCAGAGGACCATAAAAGAAAATCTTGTTTTCTGACATGCAGAGAATGTTTCAAGCCTGGAAAATGCAAAGAAACTAGCTATAAATGCAAGGGTTGTGAAAATAAACTTGCTTTGTGTCCAGACCGCTTTGAAGAGTGGCATCAGACATAAACTTGTGTCTAGATTCTGTGTTGTTCGAGAGTACCTCTGTTTACCGTCTATATTCTGAGAGATGCGTTTTTATTTATAAATTTGATACATTAAATTTAATTTTTCTTTAGCCACAAGATGTGTTTTACGATTACACGGATCAGACGGCTATAGCTGTGGTTGCCGTTCTAGAACATAAAGTCTGCTGTGATATGACACGACGGATTTAGCCGTCTTTTTTATTGTCACCAAAAACCTCAACACTTAAAAAAAAAGAGTCAAAAATGAATACCCCTAAAATATTTTGATAACGCAAATCATGTTACAAACGCAAAAAAATGAGAATGTGCCATATTACGAAGCCTCCCGGCCAGCCGAGTGTCCAACAATGTGTTAAGATGAGCTAAATTTGCTAAAGAATGTCGTAAATTATTCTTTCCAAGGCCAATTCAAAGTATTCAGGAACAAGTATGACTGGACTATCAAATAAATAGGTCTTTGAGCTTTCCGAAGCGTGAAGATTACAGCCTGCTGAAATTAAGAATTTTCGTCAAAGGGAATACTTTATAATGGCTATAATTCGTTTCCTTTCCATTTTGGATGCGCACAAGTAGGCAAAAGGGGCTTTTAGCTAATGAGCCGCTGGTTGAATTTCAAGGCAAAGCTCCCGAAAACAAGAAGATTACCTTATTATTTATTTATTCATGTGGAACTTCGTCAGACGTGAGCTTACAGAAACTAGTCATCTTTTAACGAAACAGGAGCCACAGTTCAGTCTAATCAGGTTCGAAAGGCCTGAAGATGTTATTTAGCCTTTTACTAAAATTAAGTCATGGCATTACGGCAAGCAGATAACAACTGTAAACGACAGAAAACGACCAAATACAACCAAGTAGAGTCATTACTAGCTCAAGATGACAGAAGGCGTGCAGATAACAGCGGGAAACAACAGAAAATAACTAAACGCAGCCGAATACAACAGAAAAGAACAGAAAACAGTCAAAATAACAGAAAGCAAGCAGATAATAGCTGTAAACGGTATAAAACCACCAAATACAACCGAATAGAGTCAAAACTAGCTCAGAACGACAGTAAGCAAGCATGTAACAGCGGGAACTAATATAAAACGACAAAACACAGCCGAACACGACAGAAAAGAACAGAAAACAGCTCAAAACAACAGAAAGCAAGCAAATAACAACTGTAAACGGTAGAAAACGACGAAATATAACCGAATAGAGTCAAAACTAGCTCAAAACGACAGAAAGCAAGCAGATAACAGCGGGAAATAATAGAAAACGACTAAACACAGCCGAATACAACAGAAAAGAGCAGAAAACAGCTAAAAACAACAGAAAGCAAGCAGATAACAACTGTAAACGACAGAAAACGACCAAATACAACCAAGTAGAGTCATTACTAGCTCAAGATGACAGAAGGCGTGCAGATAACAGCGGGAAACAACAGAAAATAACTAAACGCAGCCGAATACAACAGAAAAGAACAGGAAACAGTCAAAATAACAGAAAGCAAGCAGATAATAGCTGCAAACGGTATAAAACCACCAAATACAACCGAATAGAGTCAAAACTAGCTCAGAACGACAGTAAGCAAGCAGGTAACAGCGGGAACTAATATAAAACGACAAAACACAGCCGAACACGACAGAAAAGAACAGAAAACAGCTCAAAACAACAGAAAGCAAGCAAATAACAACTGTAAACGGTAGAAAACGACGAAATATAACCGAATAGAGTCAAAACTAGCTCAAAACGACAGAAAGCAAGCAGATAACAGCGGGAAATGATAGAAAACGACTAAACACAGCCGAATACAACAGAAAAGAGCAGAAAACAGCTAAAAACAACAGAAAGCAAGCAGATAACAACTGTAAACGATAGAAAACGACCAAATACAAACAGATATAACAGAAAACAGCGATAAACAATAGAAAATGACTATACAGCCTATAATACAACAGAAATGAAAAAAAGAGCTCAATATAACAGAAAGCGTACAGATAACAGCGGGAAACAACAGAAAACGACCAAACACAGCCGAATACATTAGAGAAGAACAGAAAACAGCTCAAAACAACAGAAAGCAGGTAGATAATAACTGTAAATGGTAGAAAACGACCAAGTACAACCGAATACAGTCAAAACTACCTCAAGATGTCGGAAAGCAACCAGCTAATATCGGGAAACAATAGAAAATGGCTGTTGGTTTGCGTATTTATTAGGTATCCGTATGTTTGGTAATTTATATGCAACATTACTCATCAGCTTGAAAGTATGGCGGGTGCTCATAAAGTAAACTATTTAAAATTAAAGCTGAGTGATCAAGTATTCAAGTTCTATACATTAAATCAATTAAAATAAATTGCTGAAAGTACTTTAAAACTATTCAAATAAATTTATACAAACATCCATGCATGATTGCAAGCAAACATGAAACGAGGAGTTTAATGGAAAACTACCATAAGGTCCCATTTGCAGGAAGTCTCGATGGACAGAAAAAGCTTTAAAAAAAGTTAAGACAACATTATAGGTAGAAAAGAATGTCATTAGTTCCACCAAATAATAAAATCAAATATTATAACTTCAAATCTCCAACGAAACAAATAAATTATTTTGATCCTTAATTTTCACTTAAAGTGCTAACATTATAATTTACAAAATTTCGATTTTTTAACAAATCGTGTATGAATTTATTTTCTTGAACTATCCATTGAATAAAAAGTAATAATTATATTGTGCAACTTTGATAATGCTAGAATTTTTTTCCACTTTTTAAATTTTGCAGCCTAGAATATATGCCGCCCGCTGGACACTAGCCCCGACTGCCACTGCCACTGATGACATACCTATATTTATATCAACAAAATTCATGAAAGACATTAAATTATGTTAAAATTATCAATCATGGTACAGTACATGATCCGAGTATGCTTTTAAGAAAAATAGTATGCTACAATTCGATAATTATATTACATCTGACATCGCCGCGCGGCGTGCACTGCTTCGACGTCGTCCGTCGCCAACGCGCCAGTGGAGCCTACCATGCGCTGCTCCGTTCCGACGACGCAGCGCAACGGAGCAATGAAGCCGGGCCATAACGGTCGGGTTATTGTGACTCTGTTAAGAGCAAACACCGATTTCGGCCAATGGACGGAAACTATGGCCAAAACGCGTTTTGGCTGCTACCATTTTACCAATGTCCGAATTATCGCTTTCCGACTGTTTAATGTAGCCCAGAAAGTGTTTTGGCTCAACTACGATTGCCAAAACGCGTCCTGTTCTACTGCGATTGCCATAACGTGTGGTGGATTTTGTGAGTGTCTCAGCTTGTAAACGATACCTCTGGAGCTAGTGTATTCGTTTAGTATTTGATCTTTTTGCGGGTTAGACAGTAGCTAGAGAGTGCCATGGAAGACCTAAGGTTATGTTTTAATGACGAACTGCAAAAAGCCATAAGTGGTAGCAGTGACTGTAGTAATATTTGTACAAGAGAAAGATACGACCAAACACTCACAAAGGTGGGGTGCAGACTAGCTTGCGTCCGTAGCAGGAAGCTACACGTGCACCCTGGGTAACGCTAAATGAGCTAGAGCGAACCTGGCAACCAGACTCTTTTTTTGAGATTTCCTGGTTAAAACATTACGAAAATAAGTGCTAATAGCTTACAGACTAGAAATATCGGTAGTTTTATTCGTATTTGTCAGCTAAATGTGGAGAGCATAAGCAGAGCTAAAAGCGAATGCATCTCCAAACTACTTTTGGACAATAAGGTTGATGTCATAGCGATCCAAGAAACTCACGCCGACAGTAAGGAATCACTCACCAGACGGGGACACATTTCTGGTTATACATTACTAGGAGCCACTTACTAGCATACTTACGGCATAGCCTCTTATATTCGCAACAATATTGACAATGCCCAACTCATTTCCAGTGACACAAATAACAACATACACAGCGTAATAGTAAAAGTGGGAGAAGTCACAATTGTAAACGTATATAAGCCACCGGCAGCGGAGTGGCCTGAACAACCACTGCCAGTACAACAGCATCCGGCTATATATGTATATTGGAGACTTTAACAGCCACCACCAACGGTGGAGATACCCCGACTGTGACGAAAATGGCACAAGGTTGGCTGACTGGGCTGATGATAATGATATCTTTCTTGTATTTGATGCCAAAGATAAAGGCACTTTCAAATCAGCAGCCTGGAACTCAGAAAGTAACCCTGATTTGTGCTTTGTGAGCTGCAACCGGAAAGGGATCCCTATACCAGCTAACAGAAAAGTCGCAGAGGCCTTCCCACACAGCCAACACAGGCCAGTTTTCTTAGAGGTGGGAATCCAAATACCCCTAATACGATCCATCCCTCGGCCTCGATGGAATCTTGCAAAGGCGTACTGGTGTAACTACTCACGGGAACTGGACCGGCTGGTACAGTGGATACCGCCAACATCAAACAATTACAAATGTTTCGTTGGAGCAGTGATGAGCGCTGCAAAAAGGACCATTCCTAGGGGATACAGGAAGGAATATATCCCTGGGTGGGATGAGCGGTGCGAACTCCTATACGGCGACTTTCAGAAAACCAACAATCCAGATATTGCCGACGAACTCATCTCTGCCCTGGACAGCTCACGAAGACGTAAGTGGGAGGAGACTACGTCGGAAATGAACTTCCAACACTCAAGTCGAAAGGCCTGGAGCCTTCTTAGAAAACTAGACTAAAGCACGCCATCCACACGGGTTCTGGGCTACATTGAATAGCCGAAAAGCGATAATTCGGACATTGGCAAAACGGTAGCAGCCAAAACGCGTTTTGACCATATTTTCCGTCCATTGGCCGAAATCGGTGTTTGCTCCTAACAACTCTATTAGTGTATCTTTCGTGGTCCTGATACGATTCGTGAAAACCAGAACGTGGGCATTGTTGGCATGGATGGGATGTGCCCAGATTTTTAGGCAGTGGTTGGAAATAAGCTCACCTTATCTCTAGATGAGTAATACCGGGCCTCACCCAGGACAATTTGAATGTATTACATCGAGAGCCCTTAGCCTTGAGTTGTAGGCGGTTGAGTACACAGCTGAACCATAATGGATTTTTGAGAGCAGAAAAGCTTTGTAAAGATTTAGTGTTTATTACCTTGAAGTAGATTTATATTCATACCACCAGCTACATAATTAAATATCTCTGCTTCTTTGATAAATTCAGCTTGCGTAAATTCAGTTATAGTTATTTTGGGTATATTAATGATAATGAGCTCGTGTTGGCGTAGTCGCTAAAGGTGCAAGATATAGGACGGATAAATGCTAAGCCTTGATAATAGCTTAGAATACGAGGGCTCCCTCTGTCTTTGCTTAGTTCCTGCCTAACTTCCAGAACTCAAAGTGTCGATTGGAATGACGGTATGTCTCAAAAAAGTGCTGCGAAGAGTGGAGTGCCCCAGGGATCTGTTTTGGGGCCTTTGCTCTCTACAGTATATGTTAATGACTTATTTGGCTACCTGTTGCCTAGTATATGTGTGTGTTATGCTAATGACACTACACTGGACTGCAGGGCCAAGTCACTTGATGAGTTAAGAACTGAGATGAGTTCAGCTGTCACTAGGACGGAGATATGGTTTAACCGAAATTATTTTAAACTTAATAAAGATAAGACGCAAGAAATTACTTTTTCATCTTCTAAGGGGGTTGCTCATGGCCATAGTGTCAGTATTCTGGGCATACACATAGATGATGCCTTGAAATGGAATGCTCATACCGCCTCTTTGGAAAGTAAACTTTCTTCTACAATATTTGTAATTAGAAAACTAAAAACCTTAGTCAGCCTAACTTCACTTTTGGCTGTATACTACTCTCTGTTCTATGCCTACTTATCTTATGCAATTATTTTGTGGGGTAACTCCTCCCACATACTGCCTATTTTTAGGCTGCAGAAAAAGGCTGTAAGGCTAATTGCTGGTATCGAATTTCGAAAACATTGTAAACCACACTTTATATTTTTCAAAATCATGACGTTCCATCAGTTGATAGATATTCATAAGCACAAACGAGATTTCAATCTAAATTCAAATTTTCATTCTTATCAGACTCGCTCGGCTGGTGTGATTAGAAAGCCCAGATTTCGACTAGACAAGTCCAGAAAAAATTCTCCTGAACTTGGTCTATACAACCTCCTCCCAGAAACTGTCAAGGATCTCTCGTTTTATCTATTTAAAAAGCATGTAAAAGCTTTTCTTCTTCGAAATGCTTTTTATTCATTTGAAGAGTGCTATTTAGCCTTGAAGAACTGAATGTGCTGTAACTTTTTAGGCAATTTTCTGCATATGCATATTTTAATCTATGTTTTTATTGTTTATTTAATTATTATTTGTTTTTATAATATGTCACTATACTATGACTTGTCACAATTGAAAGTGTTGTAAAAATGTGATAAATTAAACTATCTATCTATCTTATAATTGAACCCGAAGGTAAACTACAAAAGTTCAATCAAATCGCTAAAACAACCTCGTTAGTCAAGTAGAACAACAGTGGTGATTACAGCAGCACTGGAAATGGCCTATTAGGATGAAAACAGCTAGAATATAATTCGACAAACTATTTGCGTACGTTTCCGAAAGTTTTCCTAACAAATTGGATACACCAAGCTTGCAATCGTGCAAATCACATTTCTCGGTATCTGTATAATTCAACCGCGTTTCCGGAAAATTCGATAAATGTACAGACTGTTTATTTGATTATTATAATGAAGTGCCTCCAACTGGTGTGGATGTGAAAATATCATACAACTTTTCGAAGCAAGCAGCAATATTTGTTGAGGTTGTTAAATGATGGAATAAATGTATAAATTGAATCACAGCTCCTGAAACTAGTGAAGCACCCTTATCGTTTATTATTGTTGTTGCTATGACTGTTATCATTGTATTTGTACACCGAGAAGTAACGGAAGGATTTTATGGTGGTGATTGGGTTTCATCCGATAAATCTACTGGTGAAGGAAATATATTTACTCTTTCGAGAAGCTATTAAAGCGAAATGAGACAAGCTGGATTCTGAGTTTGGAGATATGGGTTGAAACGAAAGTAGTGCTACCATGCACAGCCTCTTACAGGACAAAGGGAAGTAAGAGTAACAAGAAAGAGGGGGTACAAAAGCATGTATTTTGGCACGGAGAATATTTCATACCATATAATGATATTTGCGAAAGACTCACTACCTGAAAACAAGCCATTAGATAAATGGATACTAAGGGCTGGTTTCACAATGATGGGTTAACTCAAGGTTGTGTGTTGACCGGAGGTTAACCCTAGATGTCATGTTTCACAAATGGTAGTTTTCGATTTTACTTGAGGTTAACTCTGAGTTGATCCCAAGAAATTCTTGAGTTAACCATAGCTTTGCGATAACGCATGCGCATTAAGTTATGTCACTTTGGTTTTGCTACTTGCTAGGCGTTTGAAGTTCCATATTTTATCGTTTACCTTAACCCTTGCCATCATTCTTTTTATTTGAAATAGATGGTTATGATGTAAATGCGTATAGCAGTGATGAAGAAGCAATGAGACCAAGAATATTTCGACCTAGAGTCAATTATTTTGAGGAATATGATGACCATGGCTCCTTGGTCTTTTTTAAATTTTTGTATTTTTCTTTCAGCAATTTTTCAGATCTGCAGCTATTACTTGCACATTTGCAATTAAACTCTTCTCCTATTTTTTTGTTGTCTTTTTTGCGCCATGTTGTTGCACCTTTTGTTTTGCCTTCTATACATGCCTGTACTTTTCTACTAACGTAATGAACAGATATTCTTCATCGTTTGAAAAGTTGTTCGCTCTTTTTGGTTTTTCCATGCTGACACACGGGTATATGCACGGCTATTATTTGAAAAAGGCCCCAGAAACAACTACAACGCCAAGCATTCCAAACACTAACCCAACCTAAAAATCTTTTATCTATGCCAAACACCAAATAACTGCGAACTGACAACTTAACGAACTCATTCTTTGACAGTTACACAGTACCACCAACCGCTACAAATAAAATACAACTCGCGGTCAGTTAACCCTACGTCATTTTATGATTGTGAAACAAGAGGCGTTCCATTGTTCGAGTTAACTTGCAGGTCGAGGTTAGTAAACCGTCAGAGTGACCACTGATTGTGAAACTGGGCCTAAGCTGGAAAGCTCTCGTATACTGTTACTTGTTCATAAATATAAATAATATGGTTCGTTTGGGAAATACAAATACTTTTGGCATAAATTGTAATACGATCATAGCCATAGCAACAAAGTGCAACAAGAAACATCGTGGCACATACCAGACATACCAATTAGGGTAATTGCAGAGGTCGTGAAATCGTCTCGGGAGTATACATAGCTTAAAGAAACCCATACCAAGAAGCAGCAGGAAACAAAAAGCATGATTTTACTGACGGCCAAAAAAAGATATAATTTGCAAAATAAAATAAGGATATTCAAATTTTTCCACGTGACTTGAAACAAGGGCTGACGTCACAGGTATCTTATCGATATCGACAATCGATACTGCTACAGTGCAGGTCAGTGAGATTCAACTGCTAACTAGAGATGATCTGAATTCTTTAACAATGCGACTCCATTTATCGATACTTAAACATATTTGAAACAGACAATTAACCCACTAGCATTTTCGTTGCAATACATTTTTATATCTGATAGGTATCACCGTTCATCCTGTTTGTGACCGAGATTCGCAACTAATCGAAGCCATCATTTTATTTCAGCGCATCCCATTATGAATGAATCCAAAGATAGAATCTAATTCAAGCCCATCCCTACAAAGTGAATTAGTAATCTAGCGTAACTTTTATTCTTATGACTTTTTTACTTTTGTGTGTGACTGTGTTTTGTGGATGATCAATGTCAAAATGTTAGGTTAGCACTGGCTATCGATATCGAATATCAATACTTTCCATCCCATCACTATAGGATATCACTGACGTAAGAGGTTGTTTGCGCGGCATTTTCCGGCATTTGAAATAATTTTTGGAATATCTCTCACAGCCGATTCCAAAAAACCAAACAAGTGATTTTGTCATGTTTACTAGGCTCTAAGAAAAGCGTAAACGAAATAATATTTTTTTCTGCAAGTACCCTATTGGATGGTCTCAAATGTAGGTGGAATAATCTAATTTTTTTATTTCTTGTAAGTAAAATGGAGCTTTTCCCTGTTCAAGAAATTTTTCAGGTAAAAATGATGTGGAAGCCCCTCTCATGGAACGAAATTGATATGGACTGAAATTAAGCTTCATAAATCTGGATACTAAAGTGACCCTCGGTGTCGCCTCACAGTCGCGGAGAATTGCTACTAAGAAAGTGTCACCCAGAAAAAGGAGAACAATTCACGCAAAATTAAAATAGATATGGAAGTAGCAACGTCAACCTATCCATCTGAAGACTGGAGATACTGATACTGTAATGGGAGTCAAAACTAGAAATTTTTGCGGTGTCTGCAGCTCTCCAACAATCATTATTCATATTTCGCTGGGTTATTTATGAAATAGTACGCTGCATAATGACAAACATCGTATTAGAACATATAACACGACTAATTAATTTGAGACTGGGTTAACCTTTTTGAGAATCAAATACAAATCCTATCCACTCCTACGTTGATCTATATTTTACATCTTGGTTGTTTGACTTTTACAAATTTAATGATAAAATGATTCCGGCACAACAGCTGTAGTTAAAAATCCCACACTATCCCCAGCAGACTGCTATAGATATCTTATTAAAAACTGAAACAGTGTTAACTCAGTTTTTGGAGTTTTTCTGTGCAATATTGGAAACCGCCTGTTTGTTACTGGAGTCATCCACATACTAATAATAATTGACTACACTATGGCGCCTTTTGAAATGTGTGGGTCACCCCCGGGGTTACTTGAGTCTTGTCCCTTCATAATAAGTGTTCGAAACTTGAGAATCGAATATGAGTGTGGTCCGTTTTCTTTAATTTTGACGAATAAATAGTTTTAATACTGCCTTTTTTTTATTGGGTGATAGAGTCCAAAATAAACACAACTTTAGCTCAAATTTGCCAACGTTTCGAAAAATTATATTTTCATCTTCAGGGCTCTAGAATACAGAAAAAAGGCAATTATATACATTTTCTTAAACATTATTAGTTGTTGTTATTAATTAGAAGCATGAATGTAAACAATCATATTATATATATACAACGAAATATTAAATGTATTGCTAAAATGTAAAAACAAAAAAAATTAAAAGTTAAACAACACAGAATTAAAAAGGGGAACAGTCAAAAACTTTTACAATAAATTAAATGTGAAGATTCCCCACCATATAATCTAATTATTGGTCATTTATCCAGTTAATTGATGGATTGATGAAACAGAGCAAAAATATAGGACTAAAAAAGGGGGTAATCATAAAAAAGACAAAACAAACGTACCCTTTGCGTTAAAAGTTGTGGTAGTCACAAGGATCTTTAAAATTGAGTACATGCGTGTGTCCTAGATATTGGGATTTTGGTCTCTATATTAATAATTCTATAAGAAGGGTCGTAAAATCATTACCAACTATATTGAAATGGTTTTAACTTGTCAAAGAGGTTACTAATTTGGAAATTATTGAACTCTAATGTATTTGCAAAAATATTTCATCTAAATCAGCGGTAAATGTTGGAATTCTACAATGCCATCAGGAAAGCGATAGGTTGATAAACAGACAAAGTGATGCAGAGATCTTCTTCTTAGGATTGTTCAAGCTTCCAACTTCGACTAAAACTATTATAAAACTACGAGGGTTGCTCTATACCTCCGTCAATCCACCAGTACGCAGACAGCTATTTCACGCTTATTAGCGATCATCAGTGCGCCATAGGTCGATTGACGGAAATAGAGAGCATAAATTTTTGAATTTTTCCATGTTTAATAAACATGTGAAAGATGTGCGAGTAGACAGAAGGAGTTCTGCCTGTGCGCCATCTAGTACCCGAAGGTAACGGCAACCAAAGAGGAACGCTACTAGCAGCAGTAAACTCTCCTTGGTGGAACGACAAGGCTCGTTCGCTTTTGCCACTAGAGGCACGGATTTTGACGCAAGCAGCGTAAAGCCGATATACGAGGGTTGCTCTATACATTATAAAACTATTATAAAATGAAGTGCATTACTATAAAACCTATCAGAATTGAAATACGTGCTCAGACACCAGTTAGAAAAAAACAAAGCAGTGAATATAGCTATCGAATCTTCAGCTGTCTTAATGACTCAGATATTCATAGTAATACTAATGCTTCGAAAAAGTAATCAGAAAGGCCTGATTGAAATATACAGGATCTGCTGTCTGTAAAAACAATATTTGGTCGTGGTAATCTACCTAATAGTACTACTTACAATGTAATTAATTACCACATTTGACCATATCTTGAATTTTACATGCGTTCATTATTTTAAATTAGTTAATCAAGCGAGTGCTAGCAATAAATTGTGACTCCAAGGGTAGGGCCTAGAATTGTAACTTTTATAAGTATTCTCGTTGAATTGCTGAAAAATAATACTAAAAAATAACCTAAAATATCAATATGTCTTATAGTTTGAGAGAATCATGTCTAAAATCTTGTTCCGTTTACACAATTTGAAAACTAATTTATATAAGAGCCGTATGTTATGCTGACGACACCACATTGATTAGCCATGCAAATTCCGATTTAGAATCAGAAAAAAATATGTCGGACAGTAGATCCAAGGCTATGTGTTGGTATACCCAAAATAATCTCAAGCTAAATGTGAGCAAGACACCAGAATTGAAATTTTTAAAACATAACACTCAAGGCAATCCAAAAGATAATTCTAATGTATTAGGCATAACCTTAGATAATAGGCTAAATTGGCAGGCTCATATTTTGTCATTAAAATCTAAACTGGCTTCATCAATATATGTTATTCGTGAACTGAAGAGGCTAGTTAGTTCGACAACCATTCTAACGGTATATTACTCACTTTTCTACAGCCATATGAGCTACGGCATTAGATTGTGGGGAACTCACCACATGCAGTTAATATTTTTAGACTTCAGAAGAAGGCTATACGTATTATTGTAGGTGCTGGCTATAGGGACCATTGTAAGCCCCACTTCATTAGCCTCAATATAATGACGCTGCCATCATTCATAGAAATAAAAACAATTACAGCCTAAATTCTAATTACCATTCATATAATACCCGATCCGCAGAACTAATAAGAGTTCCTAGATACCGGCTAGAGAAGTCTGCTAGCAACTCTTCACAATTACATCTATACAATATCTTACCAGCTCCTCTCAAAAACTTAGAGCATGCAAAATTTAATGCCTCCATCAAAGCATTTCTCCAGGAAAATGCATTTTATTCAATCCGCGAGTACATGGACACCCTCAAGACGACAAGTACTTTCAAATTTGTAAAGTAGTTATTTTTGTATTGTTGTTTTTTAGTTTATGTGTATTGTCTCTGTTTTTAGAATTTGATTTTATATTTTTAAATTTTATGTTATATATGGACTATTTTATCCTAACTTGCTACAAGTAAATTTTACATATCGTAGTAAAATAAATCTATCTATCTGTCTATCTATTTCTCTGTGTTTAAAATCTCCGTTAGGTTTTTGATCTGCCTGGAATTTGCTGTGCCGGAGCTTGCCAAAAAATCAATGTTACATGCCTACCATTGAAAGGTACCTTCAATTAACAAATTTGACTCTCCCTATATTTAGTGGTCTATTCACCACTGGTGCGAAACATGCTTGTAGTCTGGCCCCCGTCCTAAAGTGGACACGCGTTCTCAGCTAGTCAGCTGCCTTTTATAATAGAAATGCAGAAACGCCTGCTGCCCTGGATTTTGCCAGTGCAATTTGTTCCCATTCTTGTCTTGTGGAACTTTATCTGCTGACAACAAAACATAATTAAACTGGGCTATTTGGACTTAGACAGCTGACCTCATTTTTTCAATTTCTAGTCCAGTAAACGGAATATTTATGGCCCTCCTAAATTCTCGAATGCAGCTTATTAGTAGTATAGACTTTGCACTCACTATCAGTTAAATAGCTTTGGTTTCAAGTTGAGTGCATTACTGTTGTATCTGAGGCTAAGGGCTGGTTTCTCAATGTCCACTTAAAGTGTCAGATAGGTATCTGCCAGAAGCGTTGCTATGGATACAACTGTCAGATAAGGTTTACGGGACTTCGTAAGTTTAGCCTTCAATTGTTTAAACAATTTATCTAACAGTTGCTGTTATCTTGCAGATAAATATTTAACTAGACATTGAGAAACCGATCCTAAGAGGTGCGCATATGGCTCATACGGTGACGTTGGAGCAGGAATCGAATACTTAAAAAAAAATTTTAAATGCTACTTGCTTTATAATCGATAATAATAGTGCTTTATTGCTCAGCAGAATATAACAGGTAGGTAAATGGTACCACTACCATAGATTATAATAAACATGTACGCCTACAGTTAAATTACTTTGGTAGTGTTCCATAATGGTAGTTGTACAGTCCTTTAAGTACCTGTAGCCCTTGAATTAATCACGTTAGACCCCAAGTGTGCTAGTTTGTTGGAATTGCTTTATCGGGAGGAACACAAAAGGTCACAAACATACTTATTAAAAATTTTGAATCGGACGTCACGTGACCAAAAACAAATACCTAATTGGGTGACACAATAATAAGAAAAGATACTATATTAACTCTAATTTACACACCCAAAATTATAATTCACTACTACCGCCCAGTTCCGATATATTGCTTGTCTTAATCGTCGTGGGACACCCTGCATATTGCGTAACGCGAAAATGATTGAATGGATTTTTAATGAAATTTTGACATAATAATACTACCGCGGCGAGGATGGAAACACGCATGTTTCTCTAGACAAACTCTATGTGAGGAAGATTGCAGAGTTTGTCTTTTACAACAGTGGAGTTAAGGTTGGCTTTCTGATGCGCAGAAGCAAAGGAGGAAGGGCCCTAAACCCTACAATCGCTGGACCGAGGTCTTCAGCTGGCAAAATACTCGTGAAGGCCGGAGGTAGAGATTATGTAGATCTACTCAAAGACATGAAGAGCAAAATAAATGTCGAGGAAACAGGAGTTCATGTCAAAAGCCTTAGGAAGACCATATCTGGTGACCTTCTGCTCACCGTGGATGGAGATAAGGGGAAAGTTAATACTCTTGGGAAGGAAATAGAAGAAAAAATTGTAGGAAGCAAGGTGATAGAAAAGAGGCCGGAGGCTACCATCTATATATCAGATATAGATGGAGCGGCAACCGAGCAAGAAATTCAGGCGGCAGTTAAGAAAGAAATAGGAGGTGAAGGAGATACAGAGCTAGATATTGCTGTGAGATCTATGAGAACCACCAAAAGTGGAAACCAAACAGCGATGATTACCCTCCATAAGGCATTCTCAAGGAGGCTAATAGCTAGGGGCCATGTAAAGATCGGTTGGATCTCCTGCACAGTCAGTGAAAGGAGGCCGACAGACGGATGCTTCAGATGTTTGGAAATCGGGCACTTAAGCAGAAACTGCTCAGGCCCTGATAGGAAGGATCACTGCCTGAAATGTGGTAAAAAAGGACATGCTGTAAAAGATTGCAAAAACACTCCCTTTTGCTTCAGCTGTCAGGCCCCAGGGCACCGAACAGGGTCGCAATACTGTCCACAACATACGAAGAAGCCAATTTCAGGGGTTAGAGAGGGAGCCCGAGAAAATCAGTAGATGCCAGCCCTGAAGATACTACAAACCAATTTGATGCGATCGAGAGCCTGCCATGACCTAGCTCTCGAGACTGCGCTCAGACGACAAGTCGATATAATAATTGCCAGCGAGCCTAACAAAATTGTAGTTAACAGCGGTAGCTGGATAACGGATAGCAAAAATGACGTCGCATTATTATTTTTGAATCGATCATTACAGGTGAAACAAGTGTGGTCGGATAACGGATACATCTGCATTGATCTGACAGGCTTCAAGATATATGGCTGCTACAGCTCGCCTAATATTCCGCTGGAGCAATTCAAGGCGGATATGGATAGACTGATGGATAACATCCATGGTGGCGTAGAAGGAATAGTCTTAGGGGATCTTAATGCTAAGTCTGCTCACTGGGGATCCCCAAAGTCAGACTCTCGGGGGGAATATCTAGTAGAGTGGATGGCAGCGCTCGATATGGTTGCAATAAACACTGGAGAAAAGGCAACGTTCGTAAGAAGAGACCAGTCATCCTTTATAGATGTCACACTCGCGACGCAGAAGATAGCACCATACATTAAGAACTGGGAAGTCCTTGAAGAAGAAACGCTGAGTGATCATAAATTTATTGCCTTCGAGATCAATTCGCACGTTAGAACTAGAGGCATACGGGAAAGAACGATCTTTGCCAATAACTGGAGCACATTTCGAGAAGCGCTGAGCTGGAGAGCAAACCTGCCACACGCAAGGAACGACAATGTAGACACCATCACTCGACTGATAAAGGAAGCCTACGACCTCAGTAAATGCCCATTAAGGAATGATAGTAAAGTGCCATACTGGTGGAATGAGGATATCAGGGAGCTCCGAGCTAAATGTCTGAAGAACAGGAGACTGCTGCTAAGATCCCGGACGAAAAAACATAAAGGAAACCATCATGTAAACGTAGAAGAGCTGGAGAAGGAATATAGGCAGAGCAAAAAGGATCTTGTGAAAAGGATAATACAGTCCAAAAGACAGTCGTGGATGGAGCTATGCGAAGACCTAAATAACGACATTTGGGGGAGCGGATATAGAATTGCCCTAGGCCGACTCACAAATATGAGACCGATACCTCTGTCAACGGAGAAGAAGAAAAGTATCGCGACAATCTTGTTTCCAGAGGGAAGTAAGGAGAATGTGGTGTTTCACCCAGATAGTAATGTACCGCCATTTACGCAGGACGAACTCTTAATGGCTGTGCATAAAATGAAATCGCGAAAAGCTCCTGGAATCGATGGCATAACACCAGAAGCACTGAAGGAAGCGGTTAAAGTAGTTCCGGATTGGCTCTTAGCTATAATGAATAAGCTGTTGCGTGCCCAGGAGTTTCCAGATCAGTGGAAAATAGCTAAGCTGATTTTGATAAATAAAAAGGGAAAGCTGCTGGAAGATGCTTCGGCGTTTCGACCAATCTGCCTCCTTAACACCCTGAGCAAGCTATATGAGGAGCTGATTAGGAGCAGGTTAGAAGACGACATAGAGGGCAGGGAAGGCCTGAATGATCATCAGTACGGCTTTAGGAGGGGTAGATCTACCATTCAAGCGGTTAAGGCAGTCGTCAAGATTAGCGCAGAGACATCTGATAGATGGTGCACTCTAGTAACACTCGATGTCCAAAATGCGTTTAATACTGCAAGCTGGAATTTGATTGTTAAAGAGCTGGAAAGGAGGAAAGTACCGCAATACCTTAAAAACGTAATCCGCTCGTACTTCAGTCGGAGGAAGCTAAAAATTGATGACGAGGAGATCGAACTAACCATGGGCGTCCCACAGGGGTCTGTTTTAGGCCCAATTCTCTGGAACATTCTATACGATGGGGTCCTGGCGGTAGAACTGACTGACGGAGCAGTATCTATAGCTTTTGCCGATGACCTGGCAGTGGTGGTAACAGCAGGAGACGAAGAGGAACTGGCCTTTAGAGTAGATGAATCTCTAAGAAGGATTGACCTGTGGATGGCGAGGCATGGGCTTAAGTTGGCGCCTCAGAAAACAGAAGCTGTTATAATGAAGGGAATAAGGAGAAGAAAACTTAGCTTCGCGTTGCAAGGAGTATCGATTATACCGCGGAACGCTATTAAGTACCTTGGGATTACCATCGACAGCCGAGGATCGTATGGACCGCATGTGGTAGATACAGTGGCAAAGGTGGAAAACCGGATAACTGGATTATCAAAACTGATGCCTAATATAGGAGGTCCCACAAGCGTAAAAAGGAAGATGTTGAATGAAGTAGTTAACTCTACCATACTTTTCGGAGCTTCTATTTGGCACAATGCCATACACATTAAGAAATATCGAGATCTTCTGGTCAGCACGCAAAGGAAGATGCTGTTACGGGTTGCCTCAGCCTATAGAACTGTCTCAGCTAGGTCATTGCAGGTAGTAACAGGGGTCCCACCTATCGAGCTATTGGTGGTGGAGAGAAAACTTCTAGATGAAGCTGAAAACAGCCATCTGAAGACTACTAAGGATAGATTGAGGGAAGAAACTCTACAAAGGTGGCAGCGTATGTGGGATGATCATACGGATACGGCGCAATGGACGAAAAGACTCATTCCCAACCTAGAAATTTGGCTAAAATGTGAACATTGGATCACGGATTATTACCTCACGCAGGCCCTGACCGGGCATGGACCTTTCAGGGTATACAGGAAGCGGGTAGGCCATATACAGGATGATTCGTGTACCTATTGTGGACATCAGGAAACTGCTGAGCACGTAATCTTCGAGTGCTCTAGGTGGGAGGTATGGAGGCAGGTTGCACGCGTAAGATGCGGTATATTGGAGCCTGACAGCTTGATACGAGAAATGGTCGAAAATAAGATAAAGTGGAGAGTAATTCACACCATGATAAAAAAGATCCTGGCCGCGAAGGAAAGGGAAGAGATGCCGAACAGTGCAGAGGGGACAGAAGAAACTCAATCCCGAACTCCTAATCCCCACATATCTGGGGGAGGGGAGACGTAGGGCGAATAGCAGAATGGAAGAAGATAGAAGACAGCCCCTAACGCGAAGATATGTCTGTATGACGGTTCCGAGGAAGGGGCGGTTCACATGACCCACTCGCTCTGGGCTGCGGCCCAGCGACGGTCCTTAAAAAAAAAAAAAAAAAAAAAAAAACGCATGTTTCTGTAAAATCATGTCAGTCAAAAAACAAAGAACATAAAAACAGCTTAAACTTTGTTTTTAGACATTTTAGGAGTTCCTGATCATTTTCGACATTTTTTGGGTGGGGGTAAAATTGGGGCGATTGGTGAGGGGGGGGGTTGTAGAACTGAAAAATTTGCTGTATTTATAATAGGCTGTCTATTGACCTGTGGAAGAAATACCTAGCGGCATATTACACCTTTTTAGGTCCATCTGAACAGTGACTTGCCTATTACAGGAATCAGAGGACTTAGAATTTTGTGATGTATACACTTCGGATATTAATAATATTGCATAAGAGTATTGCTTTGTTTAGTACTATGTATATTGCGTAAAGCGAAAATTATTGAAATGATTTTAATGAAATTTTGATACAGAATTTACTACCGCGGCGAAAATAGAAAACGCGTCCATTTTTGAAAAATCGGGTTAGTGCCGGCGCAGTGATAATCAAAAAACTAAAAATATGAAAACAGCTCAAACTTCATTTTTAGACGGTTTGCAGGCTCCTGATCGTTTCGAACCGTCCAGTTAAAGCATGCAGAATAACAACTGTGGCATACTAATTCCTAAGGAGGGAGACGCAAGAAACTATTCACGAGAGTTTTTATGTTGGATGTTTTTTTGCGTGCGGGTGGTTGATGGTTTGGTTGCAAGGGAGCTTCAGACTATAGCTTCACGTAATGGGAAAATAATAAAATGGTATCATCGTTTTGTGTGGGAAGTACTGAGTCAATCAACATGACTCCATTTTTTTCCAAGCTACTTAAACGCAAATTGTTCAGAAAAAGTAAAATATATCGAATTCCAAACTCCAAGTTTCATCAAAATTTGCGAAACGGTAACTGGGTACGTGTTGAGTAGAAGAGTGACAACAGGCAGACAGACCGGCAAAAATGATTGACAGATTTTCTTGATGTAGATATCATAAAACAATACATTTCCCGTTCTTTGGACTTCATTCACTTTGTGACCGTCTGTTGTCAAATGACTTGTCAGTCACGATTCCGATTGTTATGTCATATCTGTCGTACGGCAATGTATGACTTATGTTTTGAAACCAATTGTATTTTAAAGAATACTCCGATTTAGGAGGTTCATAAAGGGTTTTTCAATAAGGACGGGTTGACGTTAAAATGAAATAAAACAAGCTGTGTGTGAGATATCACATAATTTATGTTTTTGTTTGGAAGGCCCATGAATGCCATCAGGTGTGGAATATCACATCGTTCAAATGTCCTCCGCGGCTTCTCACGGTGGCACGGATCCGAGTGGTCCAATTTTCAATCACTCTGCTGCATAAATCCGGCTGAATTCGAGCCATGGACTGGATTATGTTCACCTTAAGGGCAGCGGTAGACTCCGGCTTATTGGCATCGACCTGTGACTTCAGAAAACCCCACAAGAAAAATTCTAGTGGGGTTAAATCGCACGATCTTGGTGGCCAATTCACGTCACCTCTGCGAGAGATAACCATACCCCCAAATCGTTCGTGCAGAAGGGCCAACGTGGCGTCCGCTGTGTGGCAGGTAGCGGCAATCTGCTGGAACCACATGTCATTCACATCCATGTTGTTTAACTTGGGATAAAAGAAATCCATTAGCATCCTTCTGTAGCCCTCGCCGGTAATGGTAATGGTTTCACCAACGCCGTTTTCAAAAAAGTACGGACCAATAACGCCGCCGGCCCAGAATCCGCATCAAACAGTAACTTTCTGTGTGTAACATAGCCATTCATCCAAAAATGCGCCTCGTCACTAAAGATGATTTTTCGGCCGAAATTGGGGTCTTCTTCCAAACGCTCCGAAGCCCAGTCAGCGAACACACGACGTTGTCTATGGTCATCATGTTTGAGCTCCTGGGTCCTTGTATGGATGTAAGCCCAAGTCCCGGCGCAAAATTCTCCAGGTTGAAGTCTGCGAAAGGCCGAGTTCTTGTGAATGGCGAGGAACTGACTTCCTTGGGTTCTCTTGGACACTTTCACGGACAGCGGCAATGTTCTCGGCTGATCTGGAACTCCTTTGACGTAAGGGTGTTGGCTGATTGTTAACTGAACCAGCCGTTTCGAATTTCCACACCAAACGTTGCAAAGTCGACTTTGAAGGACCCCCGCGTCTTCCGTAAAATGGGCGTAACGCGCGCATTGTCTGCACTAGTGAACACTCATTTTGATAATAGAGTTTTATCATTTGTACTCGCTGCTCAATTGTGTAACCTGTCATGGTGATTTGGCATAAGTCACTAATCATAAATCACTAGATTAGACACACGCTGTCAAAACAACATGGTCGCCACAGCCTACCAAGGTCGACCCGTCCTATTTGAAAAACTCTTTACTTTCAATTCAAATATCAAAAAATTTAACAACCCCTCTCAACTACGATGTGTTACTTCAGTATTAACATACCACACTCCCCCCCCCCCTTTCCACTGAGCCGCTCATTTATGGCCTGTTGCTTACAGATATTTATCTCTTAAAATATTTCAAACACGAAATTTCATAAGAAAAAAATGCAGTTCATTAATGTAAAATGCCAAACAGTAAAGACGTGAGTACTTCAGAAAAATGGGTTATCCAAATGTTTAAATTCTGCACAGAGTCCTGAGAAACCGCCTTCTGTCAGTAAGGGAACTGGCTTGGGGACATCAAAAAGTTGAAAGCAGAGAGTAAATTATTTCCGGAATATCAGAACTGAATGTGCACTTCAAAGGAATAGCAATGAGCTTGGAATTGTTTCGGAAGCTGTATTCGCCCTGAATTCAGTAAAAGGGATGCTTTTCTCTCATTCTGTTTATTTGTCGCTTTGCGAGTACATTCATTTCTTCCCTGTCTTGGGATTATGGTTTATTGAGTTCTCTTGCACATGACAGCTTGAAAAGAATCAAAACAACAATAGATCTCAGCTATTTATTTAGCATAATTGAAATCGTCTGCTGGCCCATGTCGTTCTAAGAGAGCTGCATCCATATTTGATACTCTAAGGCCCGATTTTATCAACATGCATATTTAACAAAGATTTTTACAGAGCTTTTGTATTGGATGTTATTTAGCAAAAGCTTTCTATTGGGTATTGAGGGCTATGTTAATAAGTATCATCCAATAGTATTTTATCAATGTTGAAAACAAAACGTAAAAGCTGGATGATAGCACGATATCAGAACAAAGCGATTACTTTGTAAACTAATGCCACATTTTTCATGTTTACATTATAATTATTCTACAATTACTAATTGCAAACTGCGATAATTTGTGACAGAATCATAAAAGTACCTAGCAACGACGTCATACTGATAGACTACGCATCCAAGGCAAATTGTTTGTCGGCATTCCAAACATTGGGAATGTCAACGGAATATTTACAAGCAACGACGTCATTGTTTACAAGTTACATCGCAGCATGCCAAGTTGACAATCATTTGGAATGAATTTTCAGAAAAATGTATGGAACGTATGTTGTAAAAAAGTAAAAATATAATTGTGGCTTGCTTATCTGTAATAGAAAAAGTACTCTGAAGATACTCTTTTGTAAAACACGTTTAGTTTTGCAATTCTGTCAAGAATTAACGCCATTTTTATATTTTACAAACATTGCTGCATGCACCAAGCATGCCCTAATGCACAACTGGCAACGTCGGGTGTGTCTATGTCAATACAGCTGATGTTCCCCCCTTCCGTCGCACCGCCAGAAACGCTTACAAACATTCGGTATACAAAGCGTAGTCTATCAGTATGGCGTCGTTGGTACCTAGTATCAATCACAGCAACTACCTTATATAATAATTACAAATCCCACCTCCGTCAATCAGATGGATTATAGAAAAAAATATACATACTTTTATGAAGGATCAATATTCCATTTACTGGATACATGTTTGTTATAGACCATCTTATAGAAATATTCACAGAGGATCTAAGGATGCAGCATTTATAATATAAAATATAAGGTTATACGCAGCTAAATAATGAGCTTTGCCGTCCTAGATAGGCAACCAGTAATGCATATGTACGCTTGGAAAATAGCTTGCCACAGTTAAACTTTTGCTTAACTTTTGAAATGTAACAAAGTGCTATGTTTACCCCTTTTTACTATAAAACAAAGATATATTGCATGTATTTATAATTATTATCGATAGTAAATTGTTTTATCCAAATAATGCAACGAGTGAATTTCTTGTCATCATATCATTAGATACAGCATGAAACCAGCGATCAAATGGAAATGGAACCTGAAATCTGATTGGTTGAGATTAGCAATTGCTAAACTTTTGATTAAACACCGCACAAAAAATCCCTGAAAACATAAAACTTATGTTTCGGAGAGGGCTGAGAGACCTTCGGACTTTCAGGTACCTTCCAGGAGAACCATTTGAAAAATTTGTGGTTTTGATTTGTGGTCTTAGTAATTCGAAACTGGCTTAAAATATAAATGTTATCATCGTTCTATTATGTTTCAAAAATATCAGTGGTTAGGCCCAAAATTTGCCAAAAATTCCATGTTTCCCACTTTTTTTTTGAAAAGTATTGGAAGAATGTTACACATCAATAATAACTATAAAACCATGATTTCTGCGAAGCTCTCCATTAATTTACTGATATAGGTAGCAATAAATCCTATATTTGTTTTGCAAAGCAGGTTGTTGTCCGACAAAAGACAAAAACGTGCAAACTGAAAATATTAAATTTTCATAACCTCAACTTTCAACTGTCACCAGCAAAAGATTTTTATGCGCACTAATTCAATGCGCAGTTTTACATTCGATTTCCCAAATATTTAGAACATGTTCTAAACATTCGAACAAATTGAGATACAGCCTTTAAACGCTTGCATTGTACAACCGGCCCTAGTTAGTATAATCGTCATAGTTACATTGTCTTAACAGACGTGTTGTGACCTCGTAAAATGCATTAAGTCGGAGCTAGAGTATTGCCGACACGATTATTATCAATAGTTTTGAGAACTGTAGCTCGCCATTGTTCGCGATTTACTGTCAGTTCAGTGGCGCTCTTGATACTCATATCTAGCAACTGTTTCGTCGTATCCACCCAGCGTGTAGAGGAACGGCCACGGTGCCGCCCACTCGGGGCCTGACCCTGAACTACAAATTTCTCCATATTATCGCTTCCGTGAATATGTCCGAAGAATGTAAGCATTCTCATCGACACAATGGAGGATAGTCTCTTTGAATTACCGAGCTCATCCAGTATGGAAACATTAATTCGATGGGGGGTATAAGGAATTCTCAGCATTCTCTTCCACGTCCACATTTCAAAAGCATCTATGCGAGCTCGATCTGCCTTTTTAACAGTCCAAGTTTCCGAGGCATACAAAAATATGGAGAACACAAGAGACTGAACCAGTGACATTTTGGTAGCTTTAGTAATGTTATGGTCACGCCATATTTTAGTAAGCTTTGTCATGGCCACCCATGCCTGTTGAATGCGCCGTCGAATCTTATTCTAACAGCTACCTGAATTGTCGACCAAAGAACCGAGGTACACAAAACTTTGAACTACCTTACAATGGCCTATTGACTTTATTTATCGACGATTGTCATGCTCTCTATCTACGATAACAACCTTCTTGTTGTAGTTAATATCAAGACCATATGCTGCACTGTGTTGTTCTAAATCGTTCAATAGAGCTACTAGTTCTTCCTGAGAAGCAGCAATAAGGGTTGTATCGTCAGCAAATCTTAAGTTAGATATTTTCCAATACCTGTCTCATCACAAATTCAGAGTAAATGTTAAATAACGTCGGAGATAATACAAATATGCATCCCTGACAAACTCCTTTTCTGGTTGCTGCTAGTATAAGTGCAACCAGAAATATAATTTAAAAACGTCCATTTTTTATCTTAATTTTAAGTAAGCTCCTGATTCAATCTACTTGCCTAGAAACACGTAGGAAGAGGTCTTGAGAGTGAAATGTTAATAAACGTATAAGCTGAGCGTCACTGGAAACCGTATTACTGTGCAAACCGAATACACTTTCAGCAACAGAAAAATAGAAAAACTAATTTACATAAAGTTTTCTATATCTGGCTGGTGGCAGCGCGTACTTTGAGATGCACTCTTTGAACACAAAGCAGGGGACTTAGTAATGCGGCGACGTGAGTTGCATTTCTTTGCCGGATGCAAATGGGCAGCGCATCACTATAACGAGGCCACAGTATATCGAATTATACAGTAGCGCAACTCTCCAGAATTTTGGTGGTTCGCGCATAGCATCCCGCGCATCGTTCGGAGGATGTTTAGCACGGCGATCGCCTGAGTCGTGTTCAGTCTATGAGAGTTAAAGCTAGTCTCTTTGACAGAATCGGATTAAGGAATTTGGTGATACGTTGATATGGATATCGGGACGCGTGAAATCAAATGTTGCGGCGCTGTAGGCTGTATTAACAATTCCAAAAACTGTGACTATAGTTTTTTAAGTTTCCTCAAGATGCTGCTAGGTATGCGATTCCTCCAATGTTTAATATGCTCCTTTATTACCTAATAATATTAAAGTGTGACAGCATAGCTCCATTTGTCTCTAACAAAGTCTGTCGGGTATTAGGGTAGCTGTGTGTTTTTTTTTCAGTTTTTAAAAGAGTTAGACGTTACGGAAAGCCGTTCTTTAATTATGAGCCTAAAGCCAGAATAATAATTTCTCACTGTTTCCTCACAGCACCACAACGTTCAAAAGATCTTTAACGACATATAACAAAATGAATGTGATCATGCATTCCAACATTATGAAATTTTAAGCAGGAAGTGGAGTTCATTTTAATGGATGCTCAAATAGAAAGTTCACAATAAAAAGAATCAACATGCTAGTTTCAAAAACATATCATTTTTCTCTATAAACATGGATTCTTTTGTTCAATATGCCTATTCATATGTAATATACAAATACAGAAGGAAAGGTAGTCTTGGTAAACTAGATAAAAAACAGTTTTGCAATTTTTTATGAATACCGCCCAGTTTAGTATATTTTATCGTTGTTATAAACATATTGATCATTATTTTTTATGTACACCTAACAGGTTTTCATCGGTTTTGCTGTTTACCACGTTTTCTATGATGATTGATGAATATAAATTTAAAGGTTGTGGGATAACTAGACATAAATGTTATTTTGGACGCTACGTCGTTAGATATACCCATATTTGAATCATATTAGATATTATAAAACTTTTATATTTATTTAAATGTTTAAGGTTAAGTAAGGTAAGATAAAATCAAGTTGAATGAATCTCGCATTTTGTAATTTACTTACAAACGATAAAGCCACCTATTTTCTCCGAGTCAACAATTTTCTTTCATACACCGACTATTTCTTCTTTTGCTTCTAAAAAAAATATTTACACCCCATTTATATGCAAAGAATCCATGATGAATTAGAAGAATCAGTACAAAACATTTTCACGTACAATAAAAGCGAATGCATGGATATAACAAATTGTAATCCAGAATTCCAAAGACAACTGCCTAACCTCGATGAAGAATATCACATTACCACACTGCTCTCAAAATTTACTCTATTTACGACTACTACACAATAATTACGCTTCTTACTCGATTACTGCTAAGCCGACCCTGTGTTCAAAAACTTAAACGGCAATACTCGCGGCTCGTGCCGATGAGCCGACGTGGGGTTATGAGAGGCCAGTTTTTCGGAGACAAATTGTCTGCATGATTTCTAGGGAGTTGCGCTACTGTATAACCGGATATACTGTGACGAGGCTTTCCGGGTGCACCGGGACGCGCCGCTCCCCCGCATGGGATTTCGTATGCATCCAGAGCTTTTACCGGAGTGTGTTTGGGAATGCCGACCATGCAGATCAGATATTAAAAGGTTCCGGGTATGTATGCGTGCTCAATGCGGTATTGTGATCCTACAGATATCCGGTGCGATTTACTGGGTGTCAAGCGAAAAGCTATATCATTTGTCTGACATACAGGGTGAGTTTTTATTACCGGCTCGGTCGATAACTCCACTACTATAGAAGATAGCGAAAAAATTTGTATATAAAAGCTGTAGCCACGAAAATGCTCCTTGCTCAAAAAATATTTGGATGTATACAGGGTGATTCATAACTACGTGGTGATGCAAACATACATTTTTTTAATGAAACATATTATTCCTTATTCAAATTTTAATAATGATTTCCGTTCTTCCAATATATGATATTGTTACATTATACAGGGTATTTCAAAATCTATGACCATTTTTATCTCTAAATCGCTGTCAAATGAACGTACTGTATATCAAAAAGTGATGAATCAAAAATCATATTTTTCACACAGATGGATAAAAAATATTATCTAGTTTTGAAGTCGGCTATAAAAAAAGCCCGCGACGCATATTCGTATACAGGTTGATGTAGAATGCAAAATACAGATTTTCTCTTTTTTTCCAAATGTAGCCCCCAATATTTTATTATACCAAAGAATTGCTTTTAATATGCTATTTCATCTTTGTATAACACTTGTTGTACCTACGTCCATCGGTTTCCGAGATATTTCGATTTTTCGGTAAACTTAAAATATGGCTTCTATTTTTGTACTGAAATTTATTTATTTTGAGAAAGTACTATCGAATTTGTTTTTTATTTAACGAATAACTAAATTATAAGGTCATGATAGTATTTGATGAACTCAAAACCCTGAATCATCGAAATGATAAAGTCAAGTATGCCGAGGAAACAATTGTGTAGGCGTGATGCATAATTATCAAGCAGATTTATCAGGTATGCTTTGAAAAATTGACGGTTTTCATAACCTGCTCAACAATTCCGTACTGTGGGGAAAACCAGCTTTAAAACTTAATTTTTCCATTGAGGGTATTTAGGTGAATCTTAGAGAAATTGCCTACTTGCCTCTAGAATATATCAACTATGAACAGCAGTATCCAGAACGGAGGCACTTTAAAACTAATGCGTTTGAAAGAATGAAGAATCGTTTTATTTGGACCGTGCCGTTTAATATTTCATAGCCTATCAGAACACTTGACCTATATTATCTCTTTAATCCAGTGTTTTGACTTGATCATGCACGATTATGGCCTTATATTTTAATTGTCTGTTAAGTAAAAATAAAATTTGATAGTATTTTCTCAAAATAAACAAATTTTAGTAAACAAATAGAAGGTATATTTAAAATTTATAGAAAAATCGAAATATCTCAAAAACTAATTGATTCAGCCATAACAAGTGCCATATAAAGATGAAAGAGCATATTAAAAGCAATTCTTTGGTATAATAAAATATTGGGGGTTACATTTAAAAAAAGAGAGAAAATCTAGATTTTGCATTCTACATCACCCTGTACTCGTATACCAATATGCGTAGCGGGCTTTTTTTATAGCCGGCTTTGAAACTAGATAATATTTTTTATCCATCCGTGTAAGAAAAATGATTTTTGATTCATCACTTTTTCATATACAGTACGTTCAATTGACAGCGATTTGGACATAAAAATGGCCATAACTTTTGAAATACCCTGTATAATGTAACAATATCTTATATTGGAAGATCGGAAATCATTAGTTGAATCTAAATATAGAATAATATATATCATTTAAAAAATGTATAAATCAAAATATTTCCTGAGCAAGGAGCATATCCGTGGCTACAACTTTTATATACAACTGTTTTCGATATCTTCGATAGTAGTGGTGTTATCGACCGAGCCGGTACTAAAAACTCACCCTGTATAGAGGAGAAGGTCTTAATATGGGCCCTGTTGTTAATATGAGACACCCAGATATTTTTACAATCCGAGTTTCGGCACTCTCTGAATCTATCTTAAATTTCTCTTAACAACTTGCAGTGTACTTCCTACATGCGATATCCTCAAAGTCTTGGTTGATGTTTGACTTACCGTTATAATTTCAGATCTCTCGGGCGGGCGGGCGCACCTAAAAAAATCGAAGATCTTTATTTGGCTTCCTATTGATATAAAACCTCGCATTTCGGACAATTTCGAGGTCCTGATTACAAATCCAGTCACAGTTTTGAGTTTTAGTCTCGTTTGACGAAAATAAAAGATTTCAGATCTGTCGGGCGGGCGGGCGCACCTAAAAAAATCGAAAGTCTTTATTTGGCTTCCTATTGAGATGAAACCTCGCATTTCGGATAACTTCAAGTTGCTGATTATAAATCCAGTCGCAGTTTTGAGTTTTAGTCTTGTTTGACGAAAATAAAAAATTTCAGATCTCTCGGGCGGGCGGGAGCACCTAAAAAAATCGAAAATCTTTATTTGGCTTCCTATTGAGATGAAACCTCGCATTTCGGATAATTTCAAGGTGCTGATTATAAATCCAGTCGGAGTTTTGAGTTTTAGTCTCGTTTGACGAAAATAAAAAATTTCAGATCTCTCGGGCGGGCGGGAGCACCTAAAAAAATCGAAAAGCTTTATTTGGCTTCCTATTGAGATGAAACCTCGCATTTTGGATAATTTCAAGGTGCTGATTATAAATCCAGTCGCAGTTTTGAGTTTTAGTCTCGTTTGACGAAAATAAAAAATTTCAGATCTCTCGGGCGGGCGGGAGCACCTAAAAAAATCGAAAATCTTTATTTGGCTTCCTATTGAGATGAAACCTCGCATTTAGGATAATTTCAAGGTGCTGATTACAGATCCAGTCGCAGTTTTCAGTTTTAGTCTCGTTTGACGAAAATAAAAAATTTTAGATCTCTCGGGCGGGCGGGCGCACCTAAAAAAATCGAAAATCTTTATTTGGCTTCCTATTGAGATGAAACCTCGCATTTCGGATAATTTCAAGGTGCTGATTACAGATCCAGTCGCAGTTTTCAGTTTTAGTCTCGTTTGACGAAAATAAAAAATTTTAGATCTCTCGGGCGGGCGGGAGCACCTAAAAAAATCGAAAATCTTTATTTGGCTTCCTATTGAGATGAAACCTCGCATTTAGGATAATTTCAAGGTGCTGATTACAGATCCAGTCGCAGTTTTCAGTTTTAGTCTCGTTTGACGAAAATAAAAAATTTTAGATCTCTCGGGCGGGCGGGCGCACCTAAAAAAATCGAAAATCTTTATTTGGCTTCCTATTGAGATGAAACCTCGCATTTCGGATAATTTCAAGGTGCTGATTACAGATCCAGTCGCAGTTTTCAGTTTTAGTCTCGTTTGACGAAAATAAAAAATTTTAGATCTCTCGGGCGGGCGGGAGCACCTAAAAAAATCGAAAATCTTTATTTGGCTTCCTATTGAGATGAAACCTCGCATTTAGGATAATTTCAAGGTGCTGATTACAGATCCAGTCGCAGTTTTCAGTTTTAGTCTCGTTTGACGAAAATAAAAAATTTTAGATCTCTCGGGCGGGCGGGCGCACCTAAAAAAATCGAAAATCTTTATTTGGCTTCCTATTGAGATGAAACCTCGCATTTCGGATAATTTCAAGGTGCTGATTACAAATCCAGTCGCAGTTTTGAGTTTTAGTCTCGTTTGACGAAAATAAAAAATTTCAGATCTCTCGGGCGGGCGGGCGCACCTAAAAAAATCGAAAATCTTTATTTGGCTTCCTATTGAGATGAAACCTCGCATTTCGGATAACTTCAAGGTGCTGATTATAAATCCAGTCGCAGTTTTGAGTTTTAGTCTCGTTTGACGAAAATAAAAAATTTTAGATCTCTCGGGCAGGCGGGCGCACCTAAAAAAATCGAAAATCTTTATTTGGCTTCCTATTGAGATGAAACCTCGCATTTCGGATAACTTCAAGGTGCTGATTATAAATCCAGTCGCAGTTTTGAGTTTTAGTCTCGTTTGACGAAAATAAAAAATTTTAGATCTCTCGGGCAGGCGGGCGCACCTAAAAAAATCGAAAATCTTTATTTGGCTTCCTATTGAGATGAAACCTCGCATTTCGGATAACTTCAAGGTGCTGATTATAAATCCAGTCGCAGTTTTGAGTTTTAGTCTCGTTTGACGAAAATAAAAAATTTCAGATCTCTCGGGCGGGCGGGAGCACCTAAAAAAATCGAAAATCTTTATTTGGCTTCCTATTGAGATGAAACCTCGCATTTAGGATAATTTCAAGGTGCTGATTACAGATCCAGTCGCAGTTTTCAGTTTTAGTCTCGTTTGACGAAAATAAAAAATTTTAGATCTCTCGGGCGGGCGGGCGCACCTAAAAAAATCGAAAATCTTTATTTGGCTTCCTATTGAGATGAAACCTCGCATTTCGGATAATTTCAAGGTGCTGATTACAAATCCAGTCGCAGTTTTGAGTTTTAGTCTCGTTTGACGAAAATAAAAAATTTCAGATCTCTCGGGCGGGCGGGAGCACCTAAAAAAATCGAAAATCTTTATTTGGCTTCCTATTGAGATGAAACCTCGCATTTAGGATAATTTCAAGGTGCTGATTACAGATCCAGTCGCAGTTTTCAGTTTTAGTCTCGTTTGACGAAAATAAAAAATTTTAGATCTCTCGGGCGGGCGGGCGCACCTAAAAAAATCGAAAATCTTTATTTGGCTTCCTATTGAGATGAAACCTCGCATTTCGGATAATTTCAAGGTGCTGATTACAAATCCAGTCGCAGTTTTGAGTTTTAGTCTCGTTTGACGAAAATAAAAAATTTCAGATCTCTCGGGCGGGCGGGCGCACCTAAAAAAATCGAAAATCTTTATTTGGCTTCCTATTGAGATGAAACCTCGCATTTCGGATAACTTCAAGGTGCTGATTATAAATCCAGTCGCAGTTTTGAGTTTTAGTCTCGTTTGACGAAAATAAAAAATTTCAGATCTCTCGGGCGGGCGGGAGCACCTAAAAAAATCGAAAATCTTTATTTGGCTTCCTATTGAGATGAAACCTCGCATTTAGGATAATTTCAAGGTGCTGATTACAGATCCAGTCGCAGTTTTCAGTTTTAGTCTCGTTTGACGAAAATGAAAAATTTTAGATCTCTCGGGCGGGCGGGCGCACCTAAAAAAATCGAAAATCTTTATTTGGCTTCCTATTGAGATGAAACCTCGCATTTCGGATAATTTCAAGGTGCTGATTACAAATCCAGTCGCAGTTTTGAGTTTTAGTCTCGTTTGACGAAAATAAAAAATTTCAGATCTCTCGGGCGGGCGGGCGCACCTAAAAAAATCGAAAATCTTTATTTGGCTTCCTATTGAGATGAAACCTCGCATTTCGGATAACTTCAAGGTGCTGATTATAAATCCAGTCGCAGTTTTGAGTTTTAGTCTCGTTTGACGAAAATAAAAAATTTCAGATCTCTCGGGCGGGCGGGAGCACCTAAAAAAATCGAAAATCTTTATTTGGCTTCCTATTGAGATGAAACCTCGCATTTCGGATAATTTCAAGGTGCTGATTACAAATCCAGTCGCAGTTTTGAGTTTTAGTCTCGTTTGACGAAAAAAAAATTTCAGATCTCTCGGGCGGGCGGGCGCACCTAAAAAAATCGAAAATCTTTATTTGGCTTCCTATTGAGATGAAACCTCGCATTTCGGATAACTTCAAGGTGCTGATTATAAATCCAGTCGCAGTTTTGAGTTTTAGTCTCGTTTGACGAAAATAAAAAATTTCAGATCTCTCGGGCGGGCGGGAGCACCTAAAAAAATCGAAAATCTTTATTTGGCTTCCTATTGAGATGAAACCTCGCATTTAGGATAATTTCAAGGTGCTGATTACAGATCCAGTCGCAGTTTTCAGTTTTAGTCTCGTTTGACGAAAATAAAAAATTTTAGATCTCTCGGGCGGGCGGGCGCACCTAAAAAAATCGAAAATCTTTATTTGGCTTCCTATTGAGATGAAACCTCGCATTTAGGATAATTTCAAGGTGCTGATTACAGATCCAGTCGCAGTTTTCAGTTTTAGTCTCGTTTGACGAAAATAAAAAATTTTAGATCTCTCGGGCAGGCGGGCGCACCTAAAAAAATCGAAAATCTTTATTTGGCTTCCTATTGAGATGAAACCTCGCATTTCGGATAATTTCAAGGTGCTGATTATAAATCCAGTCGCAGTTTTGAGTTTTAGTCTCGTTTGACGAAAATAAAAAATTTCATATCTCTCGGGCGGGCTGGCGCAATAAATCGAAAATCTTAAAAGTTAAATAAATAATAATACCAAATGATAAACAGAATGTGATTACGAGTTTGAGTTACTTTTTCTCATTAAAAAACTTAAAAATGAATGAATTGAATGGATGAAGAGATTTTGTTTTATTAACCAACTATTACATTTAAAAAAATTAATGGCGATTGATATTGACGGACAAACCTCATTTCCACTGATTTTTTGAATTGTCCACCGCCTCCTGTACTTAGCTTTTGCACTGTGCAGTGCAAGTAATATGTATAACAAAATTTGATTCAAACACATATTTATGTTGATCGTAGAAAAATGTGCGTAACAAGTGCAAAAAGCACGTCAATAATTTTTTGACAAAAAAAATTAAAAAAAAGTTGGAAGGCCTGGGTTTCGATCCAAAGACCCTGACATCCACTATCGGACTCTCTAACCACTGGGCCATCCTTCGATTGAGGAGATCTTTTCAACGAAACACATTTGATTAGGTACTTACTTACTGAAATCTGTAGTCTGACTTCAACTTCAAACATTCAAAAACATATTTATTTCGATCTTAGACTTCGTCTCGAGCTGCAGCTTCATTTATCGACTGTATTGCAACAAATACCACTAGTTACCAGTTTACCAGTACGTATTTTCGCGATTGGTTGGGAATCTAGAATCTAGTATCGGAGTAGGACGTCGTTGGTCAAAGGAGCAGCCTGACCGCCATGGTGACATCACACGGGTTCGGGAGCCGTCGGCGTGTTTTCGGTACTCGACTCAAAGACCCGTTTTTATTTTGATATAACTTTTGAATTATTAGGAAAAAAATAGAAGACAAAAACAGTTTTGTATAAAACTTAGGTATATATGTATGATCTTTCCATTTATCACAAAAAAGAATATTTTTTTCTTAATTCAAAACCTCAATTGTTGACATTGTCGACAATGAAAGTCGGCGGGTCCTGTGGCGTCGACGTCCAAATCTGGAAGTGAAACAACGGAAGCCAGACGTCACCTAGAATAGGGTACTTGCAGAAAAAAATATTATGTCGTTTACGCGTTCCTTAGAGCCTAGTAAACATGACAAAATCACTTGTTTGGTTTTTTGGAATCGGCTGCGAGAGATATTCAAATATCTATTTCAAATGTCGGAAAATGCCGCGCAAACAACCTCTGACGTCAGTGATATCCTATAGTGATGGGATGTAAAGTGTTGATATTCGATATTGATAGCCAGTGCTAACCTAACATTTTGACATTGATCGTTATAACCACAAAACACAGTCACACACAAATGTACAAAAGTCAAAAGAATAAAAGTAGGCTGGATTACCAATTCACTTTGTAGGGATGCGCTTGAACTAGATTCTGTCTCTGGATTCATTCATAATGGGACGCGCCGAAATAAAATGAAGGTTTCGATTGGTTGCGAATCTCGGTCACAAACAGGATGAACTGTGGTACCTAAATGTATTGCAATGAAAATGCTAGTGGGTTAATTGCCTGTTTCAAACATGTTTAAGTATCAATAAATTGAGTCGCATTGTTAAAGAATTCAGATCATCTCTAGTTTGCAGTTGAATCTTATTGACCTGCGCTGTAACAGTATCGATTGTCGATATCAATAAGATACTTGTGACATCAGCCCTTGTTTTAAGTCACGTGGAAAAATTTGAATATATCCTTATTCTATTTTGCAAATATCTTTTTTTGGCCGTTAGTAAAATCTTTTTTTTTTTTGTTTCCTGCTGTTTCTTGATATGGTTTTCTTTACGCTATGTATACTCCCGAGACGATTTCACGACCTCTGCAAGTTCCCTATTGTTGTTGTCGATATTTTGTGTTCTAGCGTTCTGGTCTATAATTATCGCAGGTTTGTTCACTTCCGGGGGTGAAAATGTATCTGATTGAAACATTTCGCCGAGTTTCCCGCAATGCCGTTGCGTCACTCGCTGCCGTCAGCTGTCGTCGCCAAAAATTATATCGAATCGAAGCGAAGCACACCTGTCAACGGCAATTCCACCGAAATATTCATTAATAAACAATACGCCAGATTTTGCCTTAATCAAAATCACACAGCCTGCCGCAGTTCGGTTGGCAGTGAAGTGTGGATTTGAAATTAAAAGCGACAGCTATGTGACCAATTCTGTCGAGCGGGAATACAGCGAGAATGACAATCAATGCTTTATTTAAACACTACGATCCGTATTTAGGCACTTCGCACATTAAGCGAATGAAAAGAAATTAAACTAATTTAACAATAATAATAACGCTAACGAACATTAAGAAGTCTGCACACCATAAATACGGACACGAAGGAAGCTTATGGCCAAAAAACCTAATTTATATGAGAAAATCTTGGGGTTGTGTCCAAAAATTTTGAAAAAAGAGACTAGGTCACAGCATAGAGGAGACTTTAGTGCTAACAGCCAAGATTTCGGAAATGCTTATTGTCATCTCCAGGGCTTTAACGTTGAGGTTTGCCAATTTATAAAACAACAATTGCATAGAGTGCAAACGACTTCTTAATGCAGCTATAGTAATCGTCACAATTTTTCCCTAAAATTTTTAAAAAACTATGCTATCATGGCGTCTTCCACTAACAGATCAGGAGACAAACAACATATAATTGTAAATTACAATTGTCGAAACCTTGGCTGTTAGGAGCTGCGAAACTCTTTGCGCCTCGTAAGGCGTCAACAATTTTTTCCGTGTTTATCGGGTGACGCAGAACATTCAAGTTAGGAGTCCTTCTACAAACGGACTCGAACTGCGTCAAGGCCGGAGTATCTGCTGAGAGAGGTTTGGGTTGTTCGTAAATGTCCGTCCAAAAGGCCTCCACGCGATTAGCAGTTGGCGGCTGCTCTATGGCTGGAGGCGGCTGTTGGAAAAGGCGAGAAGGTCTTTCTGTTCTGCTCCAGACCTCCCGCCCGCGCCACCAACGATCGCTTAGCAGCGATTAGCATCCGTATCGTGTCAAGACAGTGTTGCTTGACAATAACCAGTACCGCTTGGCTGAGTGTATGATGGTCGCGCCTCAACCCGTAGGCTATCTGGCGCACTCGGCGCGTAAAAGGCTTCCCAGCCGCTCTATATTCCATCACACACTGGATACGGGATGCTTCCTGGCGAGCCAACTGGATTTTCGCTTCCATTTGGCGCACCCGTCTCTGTGCTCTCTCAACAGGAGAGTCTCTCACTCTCTCCTGTCTAGCTAGCCTCAGAGCCGCAGCGTAAATTTCGCAATTGATGCTCCAAATGTCAGAGGCCTCCGATAGACGTTCACCCACAACCTCATCGTCTCTCTTCAAATCTGCCAGCTTCAAGGACCTTCCGTTGTTATGCAAGGCCCTTCGGTCTCTGTAATCCCCAGGTGAGACGACTTGGTCGACTGTCCTCTCAGCGGGCCTTACCGACAAACTTTCAGTCTGGTTAACAGGCCTTCCGTCCGCCGAAGGGGCAGGCTGAGCTGGAGCACGAACATATCCCTGCCTCCGGAGATACGATACTTAATCTCGCAAATTCTGAGAGGTAAGCGTGCTATGCTCTGGGTGCATTTCACACCACCTCTCATACATGCGGGACATATATCCCCTACGGCGCGGGCTACTGCTCTCGTAGCAGCTCAGCAGGTCATCCCTGAGCTCCGTCGTCCACCTAAAACGGTCCATGTCATTGCGGAGGTCGTCAACAGGGCAATTCGAAGCACCCCCACCTTGCCTAACGCCGGCTTCCGAAACCGGCTCGGTGTGGCTTTTCTTCTGGGGTGGCCAAACCCGAAGATAGGCCCGCCAGGTGGTTGGCCTTAGGGCCCCCAGCTGACATTTCCAGAGGCAGCCGTCCAAATTGCCTCCTGAGGATGCACCTGCGAAGGTTGCCGGCTGGATTACATCCTTGGGCTTCGGTATACCCTGCGGTGTCGCCACGCATCGGATAGCCTACTGATGTTGGGTGGCTTCCTGCGGGTGTATTATCAGCCGCCCCTAACATGGAGTCAGACGCTGTCGGAGTACCGCTCCTCACATGGAGATCCGTCGTGTCCTAATTGTTGATGAGGAATAGCCGATCCTCTGGATGCAGACGCTATTCCACCGTGCTAGTTTTGGTCCGCCCCGGGTATTTGATTTCCCCGGTACTACCCATATCTGGGAGGCGTTCCCCTATCCGCCACCTTGGGGGGGGGCACCACTGAGGGATCTAGCAACCCCTCGCCGAAATTAATTATTATTTACAGTTCTACTACCATAAAAATGCCTCCTGAAAACAATAAACTCAACCAAGATATTTAATATCTGAAGGGATGTAACGCTTGCCGCACTAGGGCTGAAATGGAATAATTTGGAATAGTTTTTGAGAGCCGGCGGCGGGGAGACTGGCTTGACGCATTAGTGTAGTCTTTGTAATCGTCCGTAAGTACAAAGTTTCCGTCACTGCCTGGAAACATTCCTTGCTCGCAAGCCAGCATCGCCTTGGAGGCGGGAAGAACTATATAATTAGATTTAAGTAATGGCTGTTTTCGCCTGGGGCAACCACACAAGTTGCTCTAGAAATCCGTCCAGAACTGGGATATGCTCTAGGTTGTATGTCTCTTACCGCTTGCTATGTTTCCTTGGCGGTTCGTTTCCGTGTACATACAGGGTGAGTTTTTAGTACCGGCTCGGTCGATAACACCACTACTACAGAAGATAGCGGAAAAAGTTGTATATAAAAGCTATAGCCACGGATATGCTCCTTGCTCAGAAAATATTTTGATGTATACAGGGTGACCCATAACTACGTGGTGATGGAAACATGCATTTTTTTAAATGAGATACCCTATATATTCTTCTATATTCATTTGAAGAGTATCAGTTCCTTGCAAAAATGTGTTTTGAAGGTTATTTATGATAAAGAACCCACTTACCCCTCAAACAATTTATTTAAAGAATCCCAGAAATTTGATATCCGACAACTATACAGCTATAACATATTGAATTTCGTCCACAAACATAAAAATTACATCAACTTCAATAGCCATGAACATAATACACGAACCAAGAATAGGACCTTAAGACCTCCTATATTTAAGTCAATAGGCCAAAAAAGTTTAACGTATCTATGTTGCTGCATATACGATTTACTTCCTGCTTCACTGAAATCCATAAAATCTTATATTGTATAAAAAAAGTCAAAGATTGGATAATGGACACACCCAGAGATATTTTTTCAAATGTTTTTATCACTGATTGATAAGAAAAATCATCTAGTTTTGAAATCGGCTATAAAAAACTCCCGCGACGCATATTCTTATACAGGGTGATGTAGAATGCAGAATCTAGATTTTCTCTCTTTTTTTAAATGAAACCCCCAATATTCTATTATACCAAAGAATTTCTTTTAATATGCTCTTTCACATTTGTTTAGCACTTGTTATGGCTGAATTCATTAGTTTCTGAGATATTTCGATTTTTCTACAAATTTTATAAATATACCTTCTACTTGTTTACTAAAATTTTATTTATTTTCAGAAACTACCATCAAATTTTGTTGTTGCTTAACAAACAACTAAAATATAAGGCCATAATAGTAGTTGATCAAGTCCAAACACTGGATTAACGAGATAATATATTCTATAAGTGTGCTGAGGAAACAATTTTATAGACGCCATGCATAATTATCAAGCAGATCTATCAGGTAGGCTATGAAATATTAAACAACACGGTCCAAATAAAACGATTTTTCATTCTTTCAAACGCAATAGTTCTAGAGTGCCTCCGGTCTGGATATTGCTGTTCATAGCTGATATATTCTAGAGGCAAGTATGCAATTTCTCAAAGATTCTCCTAAACACCCTCAATGGAAAAATTAATTTTTGAAGCTCGTTTGTCACACAGTACGGAATTATTGAGCAGGTTATGAAAACCGCCAATGTTTCAAAGCATACCTGATAAATCTGCCTGATAATTATACATCACGCCTACAAAACTGTTTCCTCACCATACTTGACTTCATATTATCTCGATGATTCAGGGTTTTGACTTCATCAAATACTATCATGATCTTATAATTTAGTTGTTCGTTAAATAAAAAACAAATTCGATGTACTTTTTCAAAAACTCTTCTGTTTGTTAGTTTGGATACATTGATCACGAATTCGGCCTCTGTTCCATAGTTTGCCCTGTTTGAAAAAAACCCTAAAATTTTTGCATTACCCGCAGGTCTGCTTATATAGGTACGAAAAAATAATTTTCTGTGAGAAGGCGATGTCCGAGAGCCAATCTTAGCACGGTATTGGATTCAGTCGCACATTTTCTACAACGGAGAGTAGGAAACCATGAAATTAGACCCAACATTTGGGGATGAGGGTCGATGTTCTAAAACCGGAAAAGTCCACAGGACCCCCCTTTGGTAAAAAAATTCGTAAAAAATTTTAGGTAGTCATTTCCGTAATACAAAATAAACGATACCTCTGACTGGAGGCTCTTCAAATTCCTCAGTAGGTACTTCTACTTATTAGCAAAATCGGAGAAAATTAAAACTGAAATGTAGTTGTATTGTAATCATTTAAATAGATGCTCAGAGTACTCTGAGTACTTTTGACTTAACGGACATGACTACTTTTTTATCCCATTAAATGTGAAACTTCATTCTGAAGATATTAAAGGGGTGATACACGTACGAGCAAGTACGCGTACTTATGGCTCGACGACCTTTTTCGCCTGTGTGTCACCGTAAGTACGCGTACTTTAAAACCATCGCGCAAACCGGCGGCGATCCAACTGGTTTGAAATCTTGCTCGTAGCTTGTCTCGGCTCGTACTGTGAGCCGCGAGCCACCACTTTGTTTCGGCAGGCCATCGATGCGAAACGCTTGTTGTGTTCGGCGTTTGTTAAAAGTTTCGTTTATTCAGAAAAATTATCAAAATGAGTGATTTCAGCTTCACGTGTGTCACCGACGTCGAGCTGAGTAAGTTCGCGAACTTAAAAGCCGCGTACTTAAAGTTCTTACGTGTGTCACCAAAATCGCTGGTAGTTTTCCTTATGGTTCAAACATTTTAATCGTTCTTTGGGGAGCTGTCAAGCCCTAGTAGATCTCAATCGTAGTATGTTGTGAAAAAAAATACCTCTGCCTCCAGCTTCTCATTGACATTAGATATCTTATCGCTGTTGTCTCCGGTTAGAGATGATGTGTTGTAAAAAATTTCCCTAATCTTGCTTCGCTGCTCTAGTTGGTTTGTGTCTTTCTACTAAGTTAGTTGGTTTCTTCTATCTTAACGGGTTTTCTTTATATTTCATGGCCTGCTAAACCTAGCAGGTTATACGTAGGAAAATTGAAAAACACCGGTTTGACTAAAAATTTGAAATAAAGTCAAAACTAAACAAGATTGATATTGAGAATCCTACATTGTTGGAAAGGTTATCAGATGTTACATTTGATGGCGTGAAAAATTAGGCATTCCCATTTGAAATAATGAAGTTATTTGTGACTGAATTTTTTTGATTAGTTTACTGATTTCTCCGAATACAAAAAAAATTCAAATTTGACCATCCGACCTAAGATGACGTATTCCATGCTGTCACATCGCAAAGTCACGGCCTTCTAGGTTCTATAATCTCTGAGATATTCAATTTTTTTTCTGATACCTACTTATACCAAGAATAGTAATTTGCACCTAAATGGTTCACTTAAAGTTCCATACTCCTGTATGTCAAAATGTCAAAATTTAAGTGAAAACATTTTAACGTTATAGCCCTCAAGGCCCCTTACCGCGATCAGGTAACAGATTTGTGAAATTGATATTAGTAAGCCCACAATCTTCCCTCCGCTCACTATTGACCCACCCTGTATGTTTATATGAACAGAAACTGTGGCAAGCAATTACGCGTACTTTACGCGTACCCGAAAAATCTGATGTAAAATTCTTTCACCATGCACAAATGCCATTAGCGGTGAGAAAAGACGAGAGATTTTCATCTACTACCGCTGAAACAATTCTCTTATATTGCCGACAGCATGACAGCTCGGCGGCGATGCGTCAGCTCTGCGGCGTTATTACAAATTCTTTAATATCCTCTATCCCTGACATGCGATGGCGAATATTTTTCCTTTTTTTATTGGAGTGAAATATAGACGGGCAGACCTAAAAATCGGTTTACTCTCCTCTAACCGTGCACTGAATGGGAGTATTATAAGGCGCTTTCCTTTTACCTGATTTATCTGATAAATCTCACTTGTGACGTCATGACTCATTTCGATGTACGTTCCTTTTGTCTTCTGAATCTGAGTCTAAAGTGAGATATTTTACCCCCACTTAAGCCCATCTGCACAAGATCGAAAGGTAGATCAGTTGTCTCAGATCATTTAGATGTCAAATAAATCAATAAATGAGGTTAGAATTTTTTGTAAGTTTGAATTTTAGCGAGTTTTGTGGTGTATGGATAGTCGATAGTATGATGAGCTACGAAAAATGTAAAAAAATAGGTTATGGAAAGGATCGACAGTTTATAGAACCATAGCATATTACAAAATTTCGAGGATTGACATTTAACTGCACAAACACGTTCCTTTAACTCATCTGAGCATCTGAGGTTCCCAACTGAGCTGACCCATCTGATTTTTAAGTGATCTGAGTTAGTGCAGATTTTAAAGGAAAGCACCTATGATCTTGGGTAATCTTGAACTCGGGATATGAGCTTCTTCTTGCCGATACTACAATCGCAAAAAGCTTGAGCTTGAAATATTTTTTTAGATGTTCCTTAAGAAATCATGGCACTCGTTCCAGCTAGTATGTCTGTGTATTACCATTTTTCACGCTTTTGACCGCGCAGTGTTGCCAGGTCAAAATTCAAGAATTCACTAGATGACGCTTAAAAAATCACTAGAAGCTTTTGCTGCCTCTGCTAAGGGTGGGGGGGGTGTAAATTAAATCGCAGAAATACATATTTAGTACATATTTTATGTGAAAATCAACTTAAACTGTATATTTAGAGAGTGATTGGTAATTCGATAGATTAATTTGGGGAGGTGCTAAGCTAATAAATAGTTGACCATGTCCAATTCCCAATGGCTTCCGGTTTAAACTGAATTTTGGAGATTCTCATTAAAATGCAGACATTCAAACGAAAACTAATGAAACAAAATTTTATTCTTGGATTTTGGAACTTTTGGTATATTAGCCTTAAAAAATATACTTTTATTACAACATTATCGATTAAAAGAAAGTAATCATATATCAACCCACATAGCACTGGATATTCTCTGAATATTCTTTAAATCTCCTATATGTTCCATGAATATTCAGTAGAATCATTGAATATTCGTTATTTCTCTTGATTATTCTGGATTATTAACATAATATTCTTTATAGAATATTATGATTTTATCCACTTAGGATAATCAGTGATTATTCGTTTAATGTCTGAATTATTCCAGAATATACCTGTAATATTCTTCATAGAATATTATTTTAATAATCTACTAAGAACAAGATGTAGCTATTTTCTGACGAACATTTTAGTAATACTTGTAATAGAAATATCTGTATGTGGGCAAATATTCAATATGAGGTATTATTAATTTATATTTGCACGTTTCTTAGTGAATTAAAAAACCTTCATTCGTCTTGCGTTCATCCTAAATATACCTAATAAGTATTATGTGCAATTTTCAAAAGTTTATTAGTCAGCCATTGCCAGCAATACAGATACGGCATCCACCGACGATAAAGTGACAGCATCTTATGCCGATGTATCATGGCCGACTCTACTCACTGATGTATGTATGTGGTGTCGTCAGTTGTCAATCTTGTCTGGTTGTCACTATGTCACTCGCTTCAAGTGTTCTGTCATTCTGTGCTTCAACATGTGGATGTCGGCGTTTTAGCAATTCACGAATTCACGAGTTTTATTCCGGAAAGGCCTGCATTTATACCCCATTTTGTGCAATAAAGTTGCTGGTTGTTATAAAGTGTGTGACAGTGTTCCAAATTATGGTCACCTACTATGGTGTAAGGTTCATTATATAATGTGAGTAGAATTTTGAGGTTAAATGCAACAAGTTTATATTTTTACACTTTATTTATGCATCTGGACTGAGATGTCTAACCACTTAAATTTTGTGACCATCTGCCACTAATAGGTGCCATTATCTTTGGAACAGTATCCATAATCCCTAAAAATGTTTTGTATATGAGGTAATTTAGACAAAATGTTCCTAGAATATTCAAAAACATTCTACCACGATTGTTCATGTAATATCCGTGCGGAATATTCGGCGGAATATTCTAGGAATATAGCGCGTTTTTCCCATTTCGAACGTTTACAGAATATTCTGTAAATATTCCAATTATCCATGGAATTTTCCCAGAATATTCATAATATCTGTAGTGAATGTGAACAGAATATTCTCATATCATCCGGTGCTATGTGGGAATCTTGGGTAATCTTGAGTTCGGGATATGGGCCTCTTCTTGCCGTTACTACCATAGCAAAAAGCTTGAGTTTGAAATATTTTTTTAGATCTTCCATAAGAAATCATGATTCTCGTTCCCATTTTTCACGCTTTGGTCGCGTGTCGGGATCTCAAATCAAGGTGCTACCAGAAAATGTCGGAAAAAGAACCGACTGCAAGCTACTAAATTCGACATGCGCAATTCATTGCAATAAAAATAAGTAGAGGGTTCTATTTAAGATAAATTAAAATCGGGGATATTTGCTTAAAAATTTGGAAAAATAATTTATAACTTGGCAACGTCGCAAACGCGAAAAAAATATTACAAGGCGAGATAGGGTATTAGTAGATATTTCGATTTAAAATAAAACATACAGGGTGTTACATTGAAAAAGCAAAGTAAAATGACTTTCAATTTGCCGTAATTTAAAATTCTTCCAAAAACACCTTGTAAACACAAATTGCTGGTAACATCCAAAATAATATCCACTTAATATTCAAGTAACTCGAGGTATAATATTGTTGAGAAAAGTTAAAGGAATATATCAATTTGGACGTATTACTTGCGACCTTGCAAATTCGGAAATCAATAGAAAATAAATTATAACTTGGCAACGTCGCAATCAATCCCAAAAATATTGTAGGGTTGAATAGAGATCAATCATGGACACTAGAAGGATTTAAGAAAAAGTTATAGTTCCATTTAAAAAAATCAAGTTGATCACTATCCTACTTTCCCGCAACACCCTGTATATTTCAAAATATTTTTAGAATATGCGTCTTATGTAACCAAATAACTTTTGTATTTGACATTTTTTTCTATCAGGTATACCTTGCGAGATATCGAAGAATTACACACTAACTGGACACCCTGTATAACAAATGAAAGAGTTTATTGCTAGGATCCACAATCCACCGCATCAATCTGAGCAATCCGCAGGTACCCCTCCCCATGTTCAGCTTCTGAAACCTATAGTATTTTTTTCACCCAATGTACTGTAATGGCCAGTAGGCAAAACCACTTTCATTAAAACGAAAAAATATTGTTTAAACACAAATATGGAACAAAATGCAGGGTGTTCAGTGTGCGCCATTCACATCCCAAAATAATCAATATTTTAAAATTGCACATATACGCCTTAAATGAAAGCGTTAATATAATGGGTAGTGTCCGACCGAACATTCGGTTTCGGTTTCGGTTTCGGCCTAGTTTCGGCCAAAAAACGAGTTTCGGTTTAGTTTCGGTTTCGGCTGCCATCCAGCCGAAACTACGGCCGAAACCGAAACTAAATTCGATGGATTTGGCGCTACGATCGAACGCTTTCGGAGCACTAATCTTCAAGAGGAGAAGTGTCATTTTGCTGGGTAGATGATGGTAATAACTTATCACAAGTTATGAAGCCTACTTATCGGAGCCAGGCTTGCAAAGAAACGCAGATATTACTCTCACTAGAATTTCAGTCCATTTCTGTCTTTGAGAAAGGTTCCCCTAAAATTCACGTCTGCCTTACCGACGACTGTTTCCACTGAACAACTACTTAATGCTACTAGTCAAACTTATTCAGACTGAGGAAGCTATTTGCAAAGAAAGTTAATAAATTATTGTTTCTCGCTTACAATGTTACAATATTAGATTGTCCAGTTATGAAAACTGATAGTCAACAATAGCTGTAGCTCAATGAAGCTCACAACAGTTTCTTAAATTCAGCGAAAACTCCTTGCTTTCAAAAATACTTAGTAGTTGTACTTAGCACGTGTAGGTACTTCAGAAATTTAGTTTTAAGGCAGCTAATTGATAACAGTGTCATAAGGATTGACCAAAGTTTGGAATGTTATTTAGTAGATACTATTATATAATATAAATATAAAATAGTTGATGTTATTTGGTTCAGATTAACTTCTTATTTCAAGAAGTGTGAATAATTTATTTGAAATAAGGTGTGATAATGCTGATGAAAAGTTATTCATTTTTATATCCACGAAAAAATTACTGACGTTATATTGATGTTTCGGTTTCGGTTACGGCCGAAACTGAGACAGAGGCCGAAATTCGGTTTCGGTTTCGGCCCTAAAAAGTAGTTTCAGTCGGACACTAATAATAGGTCATAACCAAACCGTGTTGAGGGTTGTTTCCTGTTTATGTGTTTGCATGTAACAGCAATGCCATATTTCCACAGGATAGAAATTGATCCGGAAGTCAACCAATTGTCGCTTTTCAGACGACTGCTTTCAAAAAATTTGTAATTACACGCCTAACGCTGGAATTCCATGAAAATGCTTTATTATGCACATCCTCGTTCAAACTGTCACAGCGCTGTTAAAAATGGCGGAAGTGCAACTTGTTTGAATGCAGATTCTTCTCCGATTGTTCAACCTCTCCACGTGAAATTATACAGGGTTATTCACGTCATTCGACACGGAGCATTATGGCTAAAGTGTTTGATAAAAAAGAAAATAATAACTTCGGATGAATAGAAACCCATAAAAGCTACATTCTAAAAATATTTTCATATTATATAGGGTGTCCCAAAAACACGACATGTATCAAAGTTATGTTTTTTTAAATGGAACATCCCGTATATTATTGCATATTCGGATTCCCTGGTGAATTCTAGTGTGACTTTATGTATCATACATGGGACTAAAAGCGAACCTTATCTGTAAATCACCATTTTCGGTATAAGTAGATATCAAGAAAAAATTGAATATCGCAGAGGTTATAAAATCTGGAGGGCTGTAACTCTGCCGTATTACTAAGGATAAAATTAAGGAAACTTCGATCAGCAATTACTTGATTTTTTTAAATGGGAATGCCTAACTTTTTTTATACGGTTAAACGTAGAATTTGATAACCTTTCTAACGATATAAGGTTGTGCATATCAGTCTTTGATAGTTTTCGTTTAATTTTAAATTTTCAAACAAATCGGCGTTTTCAATTTTCCTACCTATAAGCAACGTAGCAGGCCATAAAATATAAACAAAAACCTGTTCAGGTAGAAGAAAACAACTAATTTAGAAGAAAAATACACACGAACTAGACTAAAGAGGCGAGATTATAAAAAAATTACTCACAACAAACAAAGTCTAACCAGAAACAACGGCGATAACATATCTTTGGCCAAAGAGAAGCTGGAGTATGGCAGAAATGGATTTTTTCACGGCCTACTAGCTGCTGCAATGTACAAGAGATTGGTAGTTTCCAAAACCATTGAAAATTTCGGAATGAAACGAAAACTACTAGACAATGTTGTAGGCAGTCTATTATTTTCATAATACAAGGTGGTGGATAATATGAGGACGCTAATTACAAATCTGGCTACTGTTTTGAGTTTTATCGTCATTTGGCCAAACTGAAAAATTTCAGTCTTCTCTGATTTTCAGGTCCGCCTTAAAAAACCGAAAGTCTCTATTTGGCTTTCTATCAAGATGAAACCTTCTGTTGTGGATAATGTGAGGACGCTAATTACAAATCTGGCCACTGTTTTGGGTTTCAGACTCATTTGGCGAAAGTGAAAAATTTCAGTCCACTCTGATTTTCAGGCCCGCCTTAAAAAACCGAAAATCTCTATTTGGCTTTCTATCAAGATGAAACCTTCTGTTATGGATAATATGAGGACGCTAATTACAAATCTGGCTACTGTTTTGAGTTTTATCGTCATTTGGCCAAAGTGAAAAATTTCAGTCTTCTCTGATTTTCAGGTCCGCCTTAAAAAAACCGAAAGTCTCTATTTGGCTTTCTATCAAGATGAAACCTTCTGTTGTGGATAATATGGGGACGCTAATCATAGATCCGGCCACTGTTTTGAGTTTCAGCCTTGTTTGGCGAAAGTGAAAAATTTCAGACCAACCCGATTTTCAGGCCAGCCTTGAAAAATCGAAAATGTCTATTTGGCTTTCTAACAAGACGAAACCTTGTGTCGTGGAAAATTTGAGGACGCTAATCATAAATCCGGCCACTGTTTTGAGTTTCAGCCTCGTTTGGCGAAAGTGAAAAATTTCAGACCACTCTGATTTTCAGGCCCGCCTTAAAAAACCGAAAATCTCTATTTGGCTTTCTATCAAGATGAAACCTTCTGTTATGGATAATATGAGGACGCTAATTACAAATCTGGCTACTGTTTTGAGTTTTATCGTCATTTGGCCAAAGTGAAAAATTTCAGTCTTCTCTGATTTTCAGGTCCGCCTTAAAAAAACCGAAAGTCTCTATTTGGCTTTCTATCAAGATGAAACCTTCTGTTGTGGATAATGTGAGGACGCTAATTACAAATCTGGCCACTGTTTTGGGTTTCAGACTCATTTGGCGAAAGTGAAAAATTTCAGTCCACTCTGATTTTTAGGTCCGCCTTGAAAATCGAAAATCTCTATTTGGCTTTCTATCAAGATGAAACCTTCTGTGGTGGATAATATGGGGACGCTAATCATTAATCCGGCCACTGTTTTGAGTTTCAGCCTCATTTGGCGAAAGTGAAAAATTTCAGTCCGCCGTGATCTTCAGGCCCGCCTTAAAAAATCGAAAATCTCTATTTGGCTCTCTATCAAGATGAAACCTTCTGTTGTGGATAATATGAGGACGCTAATCATAAATCCGGCCACTGTTTTGAGTTTCAGCCTCATTTGGCGAAAGTGAAAAATTTCAGTCCGCCCTGATCTTCAGGCCCGCCTTAAAAAATCGAAAATCTCGATTTGGCTCTCTATCAAGATGAAACCTTCTGTGGTGGATAATATGGGGACGCTAATCATAAATCCGGCCACTGTTTTGAGTTTCAGCCTCATTTGGCGAAAGTGAAAAATTTCAGTCCGCCCTGATCTTCAGGCCCGCCTTAAAAAATCGAAAATCTCTATTTGGCTCTCTATCAAGATGAAACCTTCTGTTGTGGATAATATGAGGACGCTAATCATAAATCCGTCCAATGTTTTGAGTTTCAGCCTCATTTGGCGAAAGTGAAAAATTTCAATCCACTCTGATTTTCAGGCCCGCCTTAAAAAACCGAAAATCTCTATTTGGCTTTCTATCAAGATGAAACCTTCTGTGGTGGATAATATGGGGACGCTAATCATAAATCCGGCCAATGTTTTGAGTTTCAGCCTCGTTTGGCGAAAGGGAAAAATTTCAATCCACTCTGATTTTCAGGCCCGCCTTAAAAAACCGAAAATCTCTATTTGGCTCTCTATCAAGATGAAACCTTCTGTTGTGGATAATATGAGGACGCTAATCATAAATCCGGCCAATGTTTTGAGTTTCAGCCTCGTTTGGCGAAAGGGAAAAATTTCAATCCACTCTGATTTTCAGGCCCGCCTTAAAAAACCGAAAATCTCTATTTGGCTTTCTATCAAGATGAAACCTTCTGTTATGGATAACATGAGGACGCTAATTACAAATCTGGCTACTGTTTTGAGTTTTATCGTCATTTGGCCAAAGTGAAAAATTTCAGTCTTCTCTGATTTTCAGGTCCGCCTTAAAAAACCGAAAGTCTCTATTTGGCTTTCTATCAAGATGAAACCTTCTGTTGTGGATAATGTGAGGACGCTAATTACAAATCTGGCCACTGTTTTGGGTTTCAGACTCATTTGGCGAAAGTGAAAAATTTCAGTCCACTCTGATTTTTAGGTCCGCCTTGAATATCGAAAATCTCTATTTGGCTTTCTATCAAGATGAAACCTTCTGTGGTGGATAATATGGGGACGCTAATCATAAATCCGGCCACTGTTTTAAGTTTCAGCCTCATTTGGCGAAAGTGAAAAATTTCAGTCCGCCCTGATCTTCAGGCCCGCCTTAAAAAACCGAAAATCTCTATTTGGCTCTCTATCAAGATGAAACCTTCTGTTGTGGATAATATGAGGACGCTAATCATAAATCCGGCCACTGTTTTGAGTTTCAGCCTCGTTTGGCGAAAGGGAAAAATTTCAATCCACTCTGATTTTCAGGTCCGCCTTAAAAAACCGAAAATCTCTATTTGGCTTTCTATCAAGATGAAACCTTCTGTGGTGGATAATATGGGGACGCTAATCATAAATCCGGCCAATGTTTTGAGTTTCAACCTCGTTTGGCGAAAGGGAAAAATTTCAATCCACTCTGATTTTCAGGCCCGCCTTAAAAAACCGAAAATCTCTATTTGGCTCTCTATCAAGATGAAACCTTCTGTTGTGGATAATATGAGGACGCTAATCATAAATCCGGCCAATGTTTTGAGTTTCAGCCTCGTTTGGCGAAAGGGAAAAATTTCAATCCACTCTGATTTTCAGGCCCGCCTTAAAAAACCGAAAATCTCTATTTGGCTCTCTATCAAGATGAAACCTTCTGTGGTGGATAATATGGGGACGCTAATCATAAATCCGGCCACTGTTTTAAGTTTCAGCCTCATTTGGCGAAAGTGAAAAATTTCAGTCCGCCCTGATCTTCAGGCCCGCCTTAAAAAACCGAAAATCTCTATTTGGCTCTCTATCAAGATGAAACCTTCTGTTGTGGATAATATGAGGACGCTAATCATAAATCCGGCCACTGTTTTGAGTTTCAGCCTCATTTGGCGAAAGTGAAAAATTTCAGTCCGCCCTGATCTTCAGGCCCGCCTTAAAAAACCGAAAATCTCTATTTGGCTCTCTATCAAGATGAAACCTTCTGTTGTGGATAATATGAGGACGCTAATCATAAATCCGGCCAATGTTTTGAGTTTCAGCCTCGTTTGGCGAAAGGGAAAAATTTCAATCCACTCTGATTTTCAGGCCCGCCTTAAAAAACCGAAAATCGCTATTTGGCTCTCTATCAAGATGAAACCTTCTGTTGTGGATAATATGAGGACGCTAATCATAAATCCGGCCAATGTTTTGAGTTTCAGCCTCGTTTGGCGAAAGGGAAAAATTTCAATCCACTCTGATTTTCAGGCCCGCCTTAAAAAACCGAAAATCTCTATTTGGCTTTCTATCAAGATGAAACCTTCTGTTATGGATAACATGAGGACGCTAATTACAAATCTGGCTACTGTTTTGAGTTTTATCGTCATTTGGCCAAAGTGAAAAATTTCAGTCTTCTCTGATTTTCAGGTCCGCCTTAAAAAACCGAAAGTCTCTATTTGGCTTTCTATCAAGATGAAACCTTCTGTTGTGGATAATGTGAGGACGCTAATTACAAATCTGGCCACTGTTTTGGGTTTCAGACTCATTTGGCGAAAGTGAAAAATTTCAGTCCACTCTGATTTTTAGGTCCGCCTTGAATATCGAAAATCTCTATTTGGCTTTCTATCAAGATGAAACCTTCTGTGGTGGATAATATGGGGACGCTAATCATAGATCCGGCCACTGTTTTAAGTTTCAGCCTCATTTGGCGAAAGTGAAAAATTTCAGTCCGCCCTGATCTTCAGACCCGCCTTAAAAAACCGAAAATCTCTATTTGGCTCTCTATCAAGATGAAACCTTCTGTTGTGGATAATATGAGGACGCTAATCATAAATCCGGCCACTGTTTTGAGTTTCAGCCTCGTTTGGCGAAAGGGAAAAATTTCAATCCACTCTGATTTTCAGGTCCGCCTTAAAAAACCGAAAATCTCTATTTGGCTTTCTATCAAGATGAAACCTTCTGTGGTGGATAATATGGGGACGCTAATCATAAATCCGGCCAATGTTTTGAGTTTCAGCCTCGTTTGGCGAAAGGGAAAAATTTCAATCCACTCTGATTTTCAGGCCCGCCTTAAAAAACCGAAAATCTCTATTTGGCTCTCTATCAAGATGAAACCTTCTGTTGTGGATAATATGAGGACGCTAATCATAAATCCGGCCAATGTTTTGAGTTTCAGCCTCGTTTGGCGGAAGGGAAAAATTTCAATCCACTCTGATTTTCAGGCCCGCCTTAAAAAACCGAAAATCTCTATTTGGCTCTCTATCAAGATGAAACCTTCTGTGGTGGATAATATGGGGACGCTAATCATAAATCCGGCCACTGTTTTAAGTTTCAGCCTCATTTGGCGAAAGTGAAAAATTTCAGTCCGCCCTGATCTTCAGGCCCGCCTTAAAAAACCGAAAATCTCTATTTGGCTCTCTATCAAGATGAAACCTTCTGTTGTGGATAATATGAGGACGCTAATCATAAATCCGGCCAATGTTTTGAGTTTCAGCCTCGTTTGGCGAAAGGGAAAAATTTCAATCCACTCTGATTTTCAGGCCCGCCTTAAAAAACCGAAAATCTCTATTTGGCTCTCTATCAAGATGAAACCTTCTGTTGTGGATAATATGAGGACGCTAATCATAAATCCGGCCACTGTTTTGAGTTTCAGCCTCGTTTGGCGAAAGGGAAAAATTTCAATCCACTCTGATTTTCAGGCCCGCCTTAAAAAACCGAAAATCTCTATTTGGCTCTCTATCAAGATGAAACCTTCTGTTGTAGATAATATGAGGACGCTAATCATAAATCCGGCCACTGTTTTGAGTTTCAGCCTCGTTTGGCGAAAGGGAAAAATTTCAATCCACTCTGATTTTCAGGCCCGCCTTAAAAAACCGAAAATCTCTATTTGGCTCTCTATCAAGATGAAACCTTCTGTTGTGGATAATATGAGGACGCTAATCATAAATCCGGCCACTGTTTTGAGTTTCAGCCTCATTTGGCGAAAGTGAAAAATTTCAGTCCGCCCTGATCTTCAGGCCCGCCTTAAAAAACCGAAAATCTCTATTTGGCTCTCTATCAAGATGAAACCTTCTGTTGTGGATAATATGAGGACGCTAATCATAAATCCGGCCACTGTTTTGAGTTTCAGCCTCGTTTGGCGAAAGGGAAAAATTTCAATCCACTCTGATTTTCAGGCCCGCCTTAAAAAACCGAAAATCTCTATTTGGCTCTCTATCAAGATGAAACCTTCTGTTGTGGATAATATGAGGACGCTAATCATAAATCCGGCCACTGTTTTGAGTTTCAGCCTCGTTTGGCGAAAGGGAAAAATTTCAATCCACTCTGATTTTCAGGCCCGCCTTAAAAAACCGAAAATCTCTATTTGGCTCTCTATCAAGATGAAACCTTCTGTTGTGGATAATATGAGGACGCTAATCATAAATCCGGCCACTGTTTTGAGTTTCAGCCTCATTTGGCCAAACTGAAAAATTTCAGTCTTCTCTGATTTTCAGGTCCGCCTTAAAAAACCGAAAGTCTCTATTTGGCTTTCTATCAAGATGAAACCTTCTGTTGTGGATAATGTGAGGACGCTAATTACAAATCTGGCCACTGTTTTGGGTTTCAGACTCATTTGGCGAAAGTGAAAAATTTCAGTCCACTCTGATTTTTAGGTCCGCCTTGAAAATCGAAAATCTCTATTTGGCTTTCTATCAAGATGAAACCTTCTGTGGTGGATAATATGGGGACGCTAATCATAGATCCGGCCACTGTTTTGAGTTTCAGCCTCATTTGGCGAAAGTGAAAAATTTCAGACCAACCCGATTTTCAGGCCAGCCTTGAAAAATCGAAAATGTCTATTTGGCTTTCTAACAAGACGAAACCTTGTGTCGTGGAAAATTTGAGGACGCTAATCATAAATCCGGCCACTGTTTTGAGTTTCAGCCTCGTTTGGCGAAAGTGAAAAATTTCAGACCACTCTGATTTTCAGGCCCGCCTTAAAAAACCGAAAATCTCTATTTGGCTTTCTATCAAGATGAAACCTTCTGTTATGGATAATATGAGGACGCTAATTACAAATCTGGCTACTGTTTTGAGTTTTATCGTCATTTGGCCAAAGTGAAAAATTTCAGTCTTCTCTGATTTTCAGGTCCGCCTTAAAAAAACCGAATGTCTCTATTTGGCTTTCTATCAAGATGAAACCTTCTGTGGTGGATAATATGGGGACGCTAATCATTAATCCGGCCACTGTTTTGAGTTTCAGCCTCATTTGGCGAAAGTGAAAAATTTCAGTCCGCCGTGATCTTCAGGCCCGCCTTAAAAAATCGAAAATCTCTATTTGGCTCTCTATCAAGATGAAACCTTCTGTTGTGGATAATATGAGGACGCTAATCATAAATCCGGCCACTGTTTTGAGTTTCAGCCTCATTTGGCGAAAGTGAAAAATTTCAGTCCGCCCTGATCTTCAGGCCCGCCTTAAAAAATCGAAAATCTCGATTTGGCTCTCTATCAAGATGAAACCTTCTGTGGTGGATAATATGGGGACGCTAATCATAAATCCGGCCACTGTTTTGAGTTTCAGCCTCGTTTGGCGAAAGGGAAAAATTTCAATCCACTCTGATTTTCAGGTCCGCCTTAAAAAACCGAAAATCTCTATTTGGCTTTCTATCAAGATGAAACCTTCTGTGGTGGATAATATGGGGACGCTAATCATAAATCCGGCCAATGTTTTGAGTTTCAGCCTCGTTTGGCGAAAGGGAAAAATTTCAATCCACTCTGATTTTCAGGCCCGCCTTAAAAAACCGAAAATCTCTATTTGGCTCTCTATCAAGATGAAACCTTCTGTTGTGGATAATATGAGGACGCTAATCATAAATCCGGCCAATGTTTTGAGTTTCAGCCTCGTTTGGCGAAAGGGAAAAATTTCAATCCACTCTGATTTTCAGGCCCGCCTTAAAAAACCGAAAATCTCTATTTGGCTCTCTATCAAGATGAAACCTTCTGTGGTGGATAATATGGGGACGCTGATCATAAATCCGGCCACTGTTTTAAGTTTCAGCCTCATTTGGCGAAAGTGAAAAATTTCAGTCCGCCCTGATCTTCAGGCCCGCCTTAAAAAACCGAAAATCTCTATTTGGCTCTCTATCAAGATGAAACCTTCTGTTGTGGATAATATGAGGACGCTAATCATAAATCCGGCCACTGTTTTGAGTTTCAGCCTCGTTTGGCGAAAGGGAAAAATTTCAATCCACTCTGATTTTCAGGCCCGCCTTAAAAAACCGAAAATCTCTATTTGGCTCTCTATCAAGATGAAACCTTCTGTTGTGGATAATATGAGGACGCTTATCATAAATCCGGCCACTGTTTTGAGTTTCAGCCTCGTTTGGCGAAAGGGAAAAATTTCAATCCACTCTGATTTTCAGGCCCGCCTTAAAAAACCGAAAATCTCTATTTGGCTCTCTATCAAGATGAAACCTTCTGTTGTGGATAATATGAGGACGCTAATCATAAATCCGGCCACTGTTTTGAGTTTCAGCCTCATTTGGCGAAAGTGAAAAATTTCAGTCCGCCCTGATCTTCAGGCCCGCCTTAAAAAACCGAAAATCTCTATTTGGCTCGCTATCAAGATGAAACCTTCTGTTGTGGATAATATGAGGACGCTAATCATAAATCCGGCCACTGTTTTGAGTTTCAGCCTCGTTTGGCGAAAGGGAAAAATTTCAATCCACTCTGATTTTCAGGCCCGCCTTAAAAAACCGAAAATCTCTATTTGGCTCTCTATCAAGATGAAACCTTCTGTTGTGGATAATATGAGGACGCTAATCATAAATCCGGCCACTGTTTTGAGTTTCAGCCTCGTTTGGCGAAAGGGAAAAATTTCAATCCACTCTGATTTTCAGGCCCGCCTTAAAAAACCGAAAATCTCTATTTGGCTCTCTATCAAGATGAAACCTTCTGTTGTGGATAATATGAGGACGCTAATCATAAATCCGGCCACTGTTTTGAGTTTCAGCCTCGTTTGGCGAAAGGGAAAAATTTCAGTCCGCCCTGATCTTCAGGCCCGCCTTAAAAAACCGAAAATCTCTATTTGGCTCTCTATCAAGATGAAACCTTCTGTTGTGGATAATATGAGGACGCTAATCATAAATCCGGCCACTGTTTTGAGTTTCAGCCTCGTTTGGCGAAAGGGAAAAATTTCAATCCACTCTGATTTTCAGGCCCGCCTTAAAAAACCGAAAACCTCTATTTCGCTTTCTATCAAGATGAAACCTTCTGTGGTGGATAATATGGGGACGCTAATCATAAATCCGGCCACTGTTTTAAGTTTCAGCCTCATTTGGCGAAAGTGAAAAATTTCAGTCCGCCCTGATCTTCAGGCCCGCCTTAAAAAACCGAAAATCTCTATTTGGCTCTCTATCAAGATGAAACCTTCTGTTGTGGATAATATGAGGACGCTAATCATAAATCCGGCCACTGTTTTAAGTTTCAGCCTCGTTTGGCGAAAGGGAAAAATTTCAATCCACTCTGATTTTCAGGCCCGCCTTAAAAAACCGAAAATCTCTATTTGGCTCTCTATCAAGATGAAACCTTCTGTGGTGGATAATATGGGGACGCTAATCATAAATCCGGCCACTGTTTTAAGTTTCAGCCTCATTTGGCGAAAGTGAAAAATTTCAGTCCGCCCTGATCTTCAGGCCCGCCTTAAAAAACCGAAAATCTCTATTTGGCTCTCTATCAAGATGAAACCTTCTGTTGTGGATAATATGAGGACGCTAATCATAAATCCGGCCACTGTTTTAAGTTTCAGCCTCGTTTGGCGAAAGGGAAAAATTTCAATCCACTCTGATTTTCAGGCCCGCCTTAAAAAACCGAAAATCTCTATTTGGCTTTCTATCAAGATGAAGGCTTCTGTTATGGATAATATGAGGACGCTAATTACAAATCTGGCTACTGTTTTGAGTTTTATCGTCATTTGGCCAAAGTGACAAATTTCAGTCTTCTCTGATTTTCAGGTCCGCCTTAAAAAACCGAAAGTCTCTATTTGGCTTTCTATCAAGATGAAACCTTCTGTTGTGGATAATGTGAGGACGCTAATTACAAATCTGGCCACTGTTTTGGGTTTCAGACTCATTTGGCGAAAGTGAAAAATTTCAGTCCACTCTGATTTTTAGGTCCGCCTTGAAAATCGAAAATCTCTATTTGGCTTTCTATCAAGATGAAACCTTCTGTGGTGGATAATATGGGGACGCTAATCATAAATCCGGCCACTGTTTTGAGTTTCAGCCTCGTTTGGCGAAAGGGAAAAATTTCAATCCACTCTGATTTTCAGGCCCGCCTTAAAAAACCGAAAATCTCTATTTGGCTTTCTATCAAGATGAAACCTTCTGTGGTGGATAATATGGGGACGCTAATCATAAATCCGGCCAATGTTTTGAGTTTCAGCCTCGTTTGGCGAAAGGGAAAAATTTCAATCCACTCTGATTTTCAGGCCCGCCTTAAAAAACCGAAAATCTCTATTTGGCTCTCTATCAAGATGAAACCTTCTGTTGTGGATAATATGAGGACGCTAATCATAAATCCGGCCACTGTTTTGAGTTTCAGCCTCGTTTGGCGAAAGGGAAAAATTTCAATCCACTCTGATTTTCAGGCCCGCCTTAAAAACCGAAAATCTCTATTTGGCTTTCTATCAAGATGAAACCTTCTGTTATGGATAATATGAGGACGCTAATTACAAATCTGGCTACTGTTTTGAGTTTTATCGTCATTTGGCCAAAGTGAAAAATTTCAGTCTTCTCTGATTTTCAGGTCCGCCTTAAAAAACCGAAAGTCTCTATTTGGCTTTCTATCAAGATGAAACCTTCTGTTGTGGATAATGTGATGACGCTGATTACAAATCTGGCCACTGTTTAGGGTTTCAGACTCATTTGGCGAAAGTGAAAAATTTCAGTCCACTCTGATTTTCAGGCCCGCCTTAAAAAACCGAAAATCTCTATTTGGCTTTCTATCAAGATGAAACCTTCTGTAGTGGATAATATGAGGGCGCTAATCATAAATCCGGCCACTGTTTTGAGTTTCAGCCTCATTTGGTGAAAGTGAAAAATTTCAGTCCGCCCTGATCTTCAGGCCCGCCTTAAAAAACCGAAAATCTCTATTTGGCTCTCTATCAAGATGAAACCTTCTGTTGTGGATAATATGAGGACGCTAATCATAAATCCGGCCACTGTTTTAAGTTTCAGCCTCGTTTGGCGAAAGGGAAAAATTTCAATCCACTCTGATTTTTCAGGCCCGCCTTAAAAAACCGAAAATCTCTATTTGGCTTTCTATCAAGATGAAGGCTTCTGTTATGGATAATATGAGGACGCTAATTACAAATCTGGCTACTGTTTTGAGTTTTATCGTCATTTGGCCAAAGTGACAAATTTCAGTCTTCTCTGATTTTCAGGTCCGCCTTAAAAAACCGAAAGTCTCTATTTGGCTTTCTATCAAGATGAAACCTTCTGTTGTGGATAATGTGAGGACGCTAATTACAAATCTGGCCACTGTTTTGGGTTTCAGACTCATTTGGCGAAAGTGAAAAATTTCAGTCCACTCTGATTTTTAGGTCCGCCTTGAAAATCGAAAATCTCTATTTGGCTTTCTATCAAGATGAAACCTTCTGTGGTGGATAATATGGGGACGCTAATCATAAATCCGGCCACTGTTTTGAGTTTCAGCCTCGTTTGGCGAAAGGGAAAAATTTCAATCCACTCTGATTTTCAGGCCCGCCTTAAAAAACCGAAAATCTCTATTTGGCTTTCTATCAAGATGAAACCTTCTGTGGTGGATCATATGGGGACGCTAATCATAAATCCGGCCAATGTTTTGAGTTTCAGCCTCGTTTGGCGAAAGGGAAAAATTTCAATCCACTCTGATTTTCAGGCCCGCCTTAAAAAACCGAAAATCTCTATTTGGCTCTCTATCAAGATGAAACCTTCTGTGGTGGATAATATGGGGACGCTAATCATAAATCCGGTCACTGTTTTAAGTTTCAGCCTCATTTGGCGAAAGTGAAAAATTTCAGTCCGCCCTGATCTTCAGGCCCGCCTTAAAAAACCGAAAATCTCTATTTGGCTCTCTATCAAGATGAAACCTTCTGTTGTGGATAATATGAGGACGCTAATCATAAATCCGGCCACTGTTTTAAGTTTCAGCCTCGTTTGGCGAAAGGGAAAAATTTCAATCCACTCTGATTTTCAGGCCCGCCTTAAAAAACCGAAAATCTCTATTTGGCTTTCTATCAAGATGAAGGCTTCTGTTATGGATAATATGAGGACGCTAATTACAAATCTGGCTACTGTTTTGAGTTTTATCGTCATTTGGCCAAAGTGACAAATTTCAGTCTTCTCTGATTTTCAGGTCCGCCTTAAAAAACCGAAAGTCTCTATTTGGCTTTCTATCAAGATGAAACCTTCTGTTGTGGATAATGTGAGGACGCTAATTACAAATCTGGCCACTGTTTTGGGTTTCAGACTCATTTGGCGAAAGTGAAAAATTTCAGTCCACTCTGATTTTTAGGTCCGCCTTGAAAATCGAAAATCTCTATTTGGCTTTCTATCAAGATGAAACCTTCTGTGGTGGATAATATGGGGACGCTAATCATAAATCCGGCCACTGTTTTGAGTTTCAGCCTCGTTTGGCGAAAGGGAAAAATTTCAATCCACTCTGATTTTCAGGCCCGCCTTAAAAAACCGAAAATCTCTATTTGGCTTTCTATCAAGATGAAACCTTCTGTGGTGGATCATATGGGGACGCTAATCATAAATCCGGCCAATGTTTTGAGTTTCAGCCTCGTTTGGCGAAAGGGAAAAATTTCAATCCACTCTGATTTTCAGGCCCGCCTTAAAAAACCGAAAATCTCTATTTGGCTCTCTATCAAGATGAAACCTTCTGTTGTGGATAATATGAGGACGCTAATCATAAATCCGGCCACTGTTTTGAGTTTCAGCCTCGTTTGGCGAAAGGGAAAAATTTCAATCCACTCTGATTTTCAGGCCCGCCTTAAAAACCGAAAATCTCTATTTGGCTTTCTATCAAGATGAAACCTTCTGTTATGGATAATATGAGGACGCTAATTACAAATCTGGCTACTGTTTTGAGTTTTATCGTCATTTGGCCAAAGTGAAAAATTTCAGTCTTCTCTGATTTTCAGGTCCGCCTTAAAAAACCGAAAGTCTCTATTTGGCTTTCTATCAAGATGAAACCTTCTGTTGTGGATAATGTGATGACGCTGATTACAAATCTGGCCACTGTTTAGGGTTTCAGACTCATTTGGCGAAAGTGAAAAATTTCAGTCCACTCTGATTTTCAGGCCCGCCTTAAAAACCGAAAATCTCTATTTGGCTTTCTATCAAGATGAAACCTTCTGTTATGGATAATATGAGGACGCTAATTACAAATCTGGCTACTGTTTTGAGTTTTATCGTCATTTGGCCAAAGTGAAAAATTTCAGTCTTCTCTGATTTTCAGGTCCGCCTTAAAAAACCGAAAGTCTCTATTTGGCTTTCTATCAAGATGAAACCTTCTGTTGTGGATAATGTGATGACGCTGATTACAAATCTGGCCACTGTTTAGGGTTTCAGACTCATTTGGCGAAAGTGAAAAATTTCAGTCCACTCTGATTTTCAGGCCCGCCTTAAAAAACCGAAAATCTCTATTTGGCTTTCTATCAAGATGAAACCTTCTGTAGTGGATAATATGGGGACGCTAATCATAGATCCGGCCACTGTTTTGAGTTTCAGCCTCATTTGGCGAAAGTGAAAAATTTCAGACCAACCCGATTTTCAGGCCAGCCTTGAAAAATCGAAAATGTCTATTTGGCTTTCTAACAAGACGAAACCTTGTGTCGTGGAAAATTTGAGGACGCTAATCATAAATCCGGCCACTGTTTTGAGTTTCAGCCTCGTTTGGCGAAAGTGAAAAATTTCAGACCACTCTGATTTTCAGGCCCGCCTTAAAAAACCGAAAATCTCTATTTGGCTTTCTATCAAGATGAAACCTTCTGTTATGGATAATATGAGGACGCTAATTACAAATCTGGCTACTGTTTTGAGTTTTATCGTCATTTGGCCAAAGTGAAAAATTTCAGTCTTCTCTGATTTTCAGGTCCGCCTTAAAAAAACCGAATGTCTCTATTTGGCTTTCTATCAAGATGAAACCTTCTGTGGTGGATAATATGGGGACGCTAATCATTAATCCGGCCACTGTTTTGAGTTTCAGCCTCATTTGGCGAAAGTGAAAAATTTCAGTCCGCCGTGATCTTCAGGCCCGCCTTAAAAAATCGAAAATCTCTATTTGGCTCTCTATCAAGATGAAACCTTCTGTTGTGGATAATATGAGGACGCTAATCATAAATCCGGCCACTGTTTTGAGTTTCAGCCTCATTTGGCGAAAGTGAAAAATTTCAGTCCGCCCTGATCTTCAGGCCCGCCTTAAAAAATCGAAAATCTCGATTTGGCTCTCTATCAAGATGAAACCTTCTGTGGTGGATAATATGGGGACGCTAATCATAAATCCGGCCACTGTTTTGAGTTTCAGCCTCGTTTGGCGAAAGGGAAAAATTTCAATCCACTCTGATTTTCAGGTCCGCCTTAAAAAACCGAAAATCTCTATTTGGCTTTCTATCAAGATGAAACCTTCTGTGGTGGATAATATGGGGACGCTAATCATAAATCCGGCCAATGTTTTGAGTTTCAGCCTCGTTTGGCGAAAGGGAAAAATTTCAATCCACTCTGATTTTCAGGCCCGCCTTAAAAAACCGAAAATCTCTATTTGGCTCTCTATCAAGATGAAACCTTCTGTTGTGGATAATATGAGGACGCTAATCATAAATCCGGCCAATGTTTTGAGTTTCAGCCTCGTTTGGCGAAAGGGAAAAATTTCAATCCACTCTGATTTTCAGGCCCGCCTTAAAAAACCGAAAATCTCTATTTGGCTCTCTATCAAGATGAAACCTTCTGTTGTGGATAATATGGGGACGCTAATCATAAATCCGGCCACTGTTTTAAGTTTCAGCCTCATTTGGCGAAAGTGAAAAATTTCAGTCCGCCCTGATCTTCAGGCCCGCCTTAAAAAACCGAAAATCTCTATTTGGCTCTCTATCAAGATGAAACCTTCTGTTGTGGATAATATGAGGACGCTAATCATAAATCCGGCCACTGTTTTGAGTTTCAGCCTCGTTTGGCGAAAGGGAAAAATTTCAATCCACTCTGATTTTCAGGCCCGCCTTAAAAAACCGAAAATCTCTATTTGGCTCTCTATCAAGATGAAACCTTCTGTTGTGGATAATATGAGGACGCTAATCATAAATCCGGCCACTGTTTTGAGTTTCAGCCTCGTTTGGCGAAAGGGAAAAATTTCAATCCACTCTGATTTTCAGGCCCGCCTTAAAAAACCGAAAATCTCTATTTGGCTCTCTATCAAGATGAAACCTTCTGTTGTGGATAATATGAGGACGCTTATCATAAATCCGGCCACTGTTTTGAGTTTCAGCCTCGTTTGGCGAAAGGGAAAAATTTCAATCCACTCTGATTTTCAGGCCCGCCTTAAAAAACCGAAAATCTCTATTTGGCTCTCTATCAAGATGAAACCTTCTGTTGTGGATAATATGAGGACGCTAATCATAAATCCGGCCACTGTTTTGAGTTTCAGCCTCATTTGGCGAAAGTGAAAAATTTCAGTCCGCCCTGATCTTCAGGCCCGCCTTAAAAAACCGAAAATCTCTATTTGGCTCGCTATCAAGATGAAACCTTCTGTTGTGGATAATATGAGGACGCTAATCATAAATCCGGCCACTGTTTTGAGTTTCAGCCTCGTTTGGCGAAAGGGAAAAATTTCAATCCACTCTGATTTTCAGGCCCGCCTTAAAAAACCGAAAATCTCTATTTGGCTCTCTATCAAGATGAAACCTTCTGTTGTGGATAATATGAGGACGCTAATCATAAATCCGGCCACTGTTTTGAGTTTCAGCCTCGTTTGGCGAAAGGGAAAAATTTCAATCCACTCTGATTTTCAGGCCCGCCTTAAAAAACCGAAAATCTCTATTTGGCTCTCTATCAAGATGAAACCTTCTGTGGTGGATAATATGGGGACGCTAATCATAAATCCGGCCACTGTTTTAAGTTTCAGCCTCATTTGGCGAAAGTGAAAAATTTCAGTCCGCCCTGATCTTCAGGCCCGCCTTAAAAAACCGAAAATCTCTATTTGGCTCTCTATCAAGATGAAACCTTCTGTTGTGGATAATATGAGGACGCTAATCATAAATCCGGCCACTGTTTTAAGTTTCAGCCTCGTTTGGCGAAAGGGAAAAATTTCAATCCACTCTGATTTTCAGGCCCGCCTTAAAAAACCGAAAATCTCTATTTGGCTCTCTATCAAGATGAAACCTTCTGTGGTGGATAATATGGGGACGCTAATCATAAATCCGGCCACTGTTTTAAGTTTCAGCCTCATTTGGCGAAAGTGAAAAATTTCAGTCCGCCCTGATCTTCAGGCCCGCCTTAAAAAACCGAAAATCTCTATTTGGCTCTCTATCAAGATGAAACCTTCTGTTGTGGATAATATGAGGACGCTAATCATAAATCCGGCCACTGTTTTGAGTTTCAGCCTCGTTTGGCGAAAGGGAAAAATTTCAATCCACTCTGATTTTCAGGCCCGCCTTAAAAAACCGAAAATCTCTATTTGGCTCTCTATCAAGATGAAACCTTCTGTTGTGGATAATATGAGGACGCTAATCATAAATCCGGCCACTGTTTTGAGTTTCAGCCTCGTTTGGCGAAAGGGAAAAATTTCAATCCACTCTGATTTTCAGGCCCGCCTTAAAAAACCGAAAATCTCTATTTGGCTCTCTATCAAGATGAAACCTTCTGTGGTGGATAATATGGGGACGCTAATCATAAATCCGGCCACTGTTTTAAGTTTCAGCCTCATTTGGCGAAAGTGAAAAATTTCAGTCCGCCCTGATCTTCAGGCCCGCCTTAAAAAACCGAAAATCTCTATTTGGCTCTCTATCAAGATGAAACCTTCTGTTGTGGATAATATGAGGACGCTAATCATAAATCCGGCCACTGTTTTAAGTTTCAGCCTCGTTTGGCGAAAGGGAAAAATTTCAATCCACTCTGATTTTCAGGCCCGCCTTAAAAAACCGAAAATCTCTATTTGGCTCTCTATCAAGATGAAACCTTCTGTGGTGGATAATATGGGGACGCTAATCATAAATCCGGCCACTGTTTTAAGTTTCAGCCTCATTTGGCGAAAGTGAAAAATTTCAGTCCGCCCTGATCTTCAGGCCCGCCTTAAAAAACCGAAAATCTCTATTTGGCTCTCTATCAAGATGAAACCTTCTGTTGTGGATAATATGAGGACGCTAATCATAAATCCGGCCACTGTTTTAAGTTTCAGCCTCGTTTGGCGAAAGGGAAAAATTTCAATCCACTCTGATTTTCAGGCCCGCCTTAAAAAACCGAAAATCTCTATTTGGCTTTCTATCAAGATGAAGGCTTCTGTTATGGATAATATGAGGACGCTAATTACAAATCTGGCTACTGTTTTGAGTTTTATCGTCATTTGGCCAAAGTGACAAATTTCAGTCTTCTCTGATTTTCAGGTCCGCCTTAAAAAACCGAAAGTCTCTATTTATTTGGCTTTCTATCAAGATGAAACCTTCTGTTGTGGATAATGTGAGGACGCTAATTACAAATCTGGCCACTGTTTTGGGTTTCAGACTCATTTGGCGAAAGTGAAAAATTTCAGTCCACTCTGATTTTTAGGTCCGCCTTGAAAATCGAAAATCTCTATTTGGCTTTCTATCAAGATGAAACCTTCTGTGGTGGATAATATGGGGACGCTAATCATAAATCCGGCCACTGTTTTGAGTTTCAGCCTCGTTTGGCGAAAGGGAAAAATTTCAATCCACTCTGATTTTCAGGCCCGCCTTAAAAAACCGAAAATCTCTATTTGGCTTTCTATCAAGATGAAACCTTCTGTGGTGGATAATATGGGGACGCTAATCATAAATCCGGCCAATGTTTTGAGTTTCAGCCTCGTTTGGCGAAAGGGAAAAATTTCAATCCACTCTGATTTTCAGGCCCGCCTTAAAAAACCGAAAATCTCTATTTGGCTCTCTATCAAGATGAAACCTTCTGTTGTGGATAATATGAGGACGCTAATCATAAATCCGGCCACTGTTTTGAGTTTCAGCCTCGTTTGGCGAAAGGGAAAAATTTCAATCCACTCTGATTTTCAGGCCCGCCTTAAAAACCGAAAATCTCTATTTGGCTTTCTATCAAGATGAAACCTTCTGTTATGGATAATATGAGGACGCTAATTACAAATCTGGCTACTGTTTTGAGTTTTATCGTCATTTGGCCAAAGTGAAAAATTTCAGTCTTCTCTGATTTTCAGGTCCGCCTTAAAAAACCGAAAGTCTCTATTTGGCTTTCTATCAAGATGAAACCTTCTGTTGTGGATAATGTGATGACGCTGATTACAAATCTGGCCACTGTTTAGGGTTTCAGACTCATTTGGCGAAAGTGAAAAATTTCAGTCCACTCTGATTTTCAGGCCCGCCTTAAAAAACCGAAAATCTCTATTTGGCTTTCTATCAAGATGAAACCTTCTGTAGTGGATAATATGAGGGCGCTAATCATAAATCGGCCCCCGTATCACGGAAGGAGGCAGCCGCTATGCGGCAGCCGCATGCTTGGCGATTGGTTCTGTCAAAGTCAAATTCGCATCATGTAACGTCAGCAGATGCAGCAACATGTCCGCAGCCGCAGCCGCAGCAGCACAATATGTGGCAGGAAGCGACATTACAGCCGACATATTGTATTCTAAAATTTTTAAATTTCAGAGCTACAATTATGAAAATATGAGAGCGGACAAGACGTCGAAGTGCTTTTTGCGTAGAACGGTCAGAGACCATATAATACCTATTACCTACGCCCATGCCTCATTTAATAAATACGCCATAGCATGTGATATTGTAATGTAACAGTGATTCATCCTCGATCCTCCGTAAGATGTTTTTAAACTTAATGTGACCACCTAAAGTAGAAAAACAGGTAAGTGAACTAATATTTTAACCGCTTGCTAATGCCCAATCACGATTTAACGGTGGAATCTTTGTAAAAACAGGAATATTATATACTCGCTCATTTTGAGGTTATGTGGATATGTTTATTTTATTGCCGATGCAGTACCTATTACGTGTTGGGCCCCAGGTTGGGCCCACAACAATCAGAGAGATTTCTGCAATTTTTACAGGTTTCCCAAAAATAAGACACTTGCAGAAGTAGTTGAGTTTTCTAAGTTACAGAAATTTCTTATACATTCTGAAGTGATTTTTTGCCTTAATGTGGCTACTCACTAGCTGCTATCTAACCTATCCAATTTTTAGTGGATCAGAAGCAAGGGGTTGTGATTGCTATTTCTGTGAAGCAGAGAAGACTAATTGGCCAGAATTGTAAACACATAATGTAGAGGAGTGCTCAACCTACATCATCTTTCTCCACAGAGACCAGAAATGGGGCAAAACATCTTCACAGATACCTAGGTAAATACTTATATATTATGTATTGCACTCAAGATTGTCTCACAAAATGATGAGTCTCCATGCTCCTTAGATTTCTACCAAATATCTTGCAGTAACAAGCGCATGTAACTTTTTGTTGTTGATATATAATTTTATATTTGGTAGCCTTGAGAAAGTGATAAACAATCCTAAAGGCTAGAAAGAAGTAGATATTGTTGTTTAATTTGTTGCTTCCCAGCAATACCTACAGTTTTGTTTTAAATATATATATTTGATTATATCTGACCATACCACCAAAAAGATAACAATTATAATACAAATTTATCAAAAATTGAAAAATTATGTAGAAATCTCAGTAAAAATAACAAAGATAATTTTATAGAGGACTTACATAGTATAAAGTGGGAGGTATCGGAAAGTGATGTTGATGTGCAGTGAAAAATTTTACAAACTAGCCAGATATCGAAGAATGTAAACAAAAGTTGGATATGCTCGATGTTTTAAGTTTTGCTGATAAAAAGTCTAAAGAAGCTTACAATCATATGTGAAATGTTTACAACAAACTATTAGGTGATAGAAAAAATATTTTTAATAGAATTGTTACCTCTGATAACAAGATAAAGTGTGTGTGTGGAAATTGTGGGGTATGCAATTGATTCAGATGTACTTGTTCCTGGAAATTCAGAAAGTGTTGCAAAGGCATATATATATTTCAAATGTAACCAAGGACTCCCTTTTATACCCTTTTCATACATTATAGTCTAACCTAATATATAAATACCTACAGAGTTTATAACAACTGAAAAACTGCAGGAGTTGAGCCAAATTTGAAAAATAAACTCACAAATAAATTCAGCAGTAGTGAGGATAATTTTGCTAAAACCTTGCTGATATCCTGTATTTACCATATTGCTAGTCCATTGGTTTTCATTATCAATAATTGTTTAAAATTTGGTAAATTTCCAGAGAAACTAAAATCAGCAATACAGTGCTGTTCCTAGAGTGACGCCAGGAAACAGTAAAAAAGCCTATACAGAACATGGGCCTGATGACCAGAGCAGTCTATGCCGATGACACAGAAGTAAGTATTAATATCAGTTTACAAAAGAGGATATGTAGCAGACATGTCAAACTATAGGCCGATAAGCTTACTCTCTGCATTTGTGAAACTTGTACTTCAAACAAAGGTATTGAAGCATTTGAGCAACTGCAACCTAATAACTGAAGCATAGCATGGTTTTATAAAAGGCAAGTCGACTACTACCAACGACTACTACAGCTATTTATCATTTTAATCACCAAATTATTGCTATTTTAAAAAAAGGAAATATGCCCCTTGGTATGCTTTTTGACTGTGTAGACCTTTTACTATTTAAACTGTAAAAGTATGGAATAGGTGGAACGTTTTTGTAGTGCAATACATCATACCTCACATGTTGAAAACAAAAAATTATTATTACAAAAAATTATAATACCAAGCAATCAACAAACATCATTAGGCATCGCACAAGATAGCATCCTAGGTCCACTTTTACTTATAATATATGTTAAGTTAATGATTTGTTCCTAGATATTGATAGTTCAGTTAAGATGATAGTTACCCAATATGCAGATGACACTAGTGTGCTTGTTACTGCTCCAATAATTTATAAGCAAGTTGGAACAAAAGGCCACCTTAGTCTTAAATGCTACATAAACGAACTTGTTATTATTCAAATCAAAAAATCCTAGATGCCAGGGTCCACCAGTTAAAATGAGCTTGGGAAAATATGTTCAAATTCATTTAGTAGACAGTAGTAGACAACACCAAATTCCTTAGAGTATATATTATATATAGATGAGACGCTTAGGTGGACATCTCATGTGGAGGCCACTAAAAAAATATCGTATCGTACCCTGCAAGAAACTTTAATTATATGTATCCAGTTCATCACCTCACCTTAACTGAGAAGAATGTAGAGTATAGTTGAATGAAAATCTTCAATTATCTACCATCTGCTCTTGTGAACAATTTGTAAACTTTCAAAAAAAAAAAAAGATACACAAAATGTTAGTCAATTTGGAACCCTATTCTCTTGAAGACTATTTAAATTTTGTTGTTCCCATTTGTTATATTGACTCTATTTCACCTAATTCTGTGAGTACATTATGTATTTTGCAGAGTTATTTTGCAATCAAGATTTGTTACTTTATTATTATAACTATAAATAATATATGACATACTGTATGATTTTTTATGATTTCTGTTTACAGAAACTCAAGCATATCCCCCTTAGACCGACCAAGTTCTTCTTTAGCCTCAGATAGGCCTAGGTGTGGCCAAGATGTTATTGATGCAGGTACTGCTACTCCCTCATGTTATGGTTCGAATGTGTTATTGGACGAATAAAATTATTGGCAAGGATTACGACTAGAGCGAAAGGATAAGATAATCAAATCTCTAGGTATAAGTATGAGCTATGTATAAATTCGTGACAGTGATAAGTATATTTTTCACTACACTGGATTGCCAAGTCACACAATGTTTGAAAGTATATGAATTGAGTGAAAAATTGAGTGATTTGATCAGCTACTCTTGACATTAATGAAACTTTGAAACTGCGCCATAATTTTACTTGTACAGATTTAGCGTTCAGATTCAAAATATCTGAAGTTGCTGTTACAAATATTGTCATTACTTTGTACAAACTCTATATGAAGTCTTGTTCTTGAGGTTTATGAAAGACATTCCTAAAAGATCAAAAAACCGTTCTTGTTTACCAAATTCACTAATTGTAGAATAATAATAGATTGTACTTGTATTTTGTGCTGTACCAAGAATCAAGATAATCAATGAAGAACTAACGTCTTACTTATAGTAGTTATAAGCATAGAAACAGTTTCAAAAGCTTAGTTGGTGTGGTCATAATGGCATACTGACTTATGCTAGTATGCTCCACCCAGGATCTAATATCGATAAAAATATTGTTCAGCAGCATTTTGACACAGAAAGTGGAGATCTAATATTGGCAGATCAAGGTTTTCTCATAAGTGATATTGTACCTAATGCAGTAAGTTTAAATATTCCACCATTTCTCAGTACTCCAGAATTAACATCAGAGCAGATACAATAGACAAAAAGTATTGCAAGCGCAAGACTTCATGTAGAAAGGGCAATATGTAGAATCCAAGGTTTTTAAATTTTGTCTTTTATACCAGAACTAGAACCAGATTATAGTTCAATTATATTCAGGACAGTATGTGGTCTAACAAATTTACAATATCCATTGATTAGAGAAGTATCACAGTTTTATATTGATTGGCAGAAGTTTAGATTACATAATTATATTGGTTGGGTATACAGGGTGAGTACCAAGTTGATATTTTTTTTGCTGTGTATAAAAGTCGATAAAATAAACAAATTTTCAGAAAACTAAAAAATAAGTGAGATACAGAATAAAAAAAGTATATCTGGGCTTGTGTATCAAGACTACCTAGTCTGTTTATGTTTAGTTTTTTGCCCGGATTTGTCAAATCGATTAGGCATTGTACCTCTTAGATATTGCAGTACCCACTTTTTGTTTATAATTGTTGCTTTTAAACTGGTAAATCTTAAAAGTGGCGCATTATTATAAACAGCTAGGTACGTCTTGGTGCACAAGCCCCGATTTACTTTTTTTGATTCTGTACCTCGTGTATTTATCAGTTTTCGGTAAAAAGTTTTTAGAAAAAATTGCTTGTTTTAACGATTTTTTTAAACAGTTTAGAAAAAGGATCAACTTAGGACTCACCCTGTATATATCAAGCCATAAAGACACAAAAAATGTGTCACTGAGCAGTGTACATGTGGAATAACCTTTATGTCTTAGACCACCTAATTAATTCGTACACATCTTTGATAATGCTGTGATAGCACTTGTGATATTTTTAATCTATTTTTAAGTTATATTATATTTTGTTTTAGATGCTATTTTATAAGCTCCATCTTCCATCATATTTAATTACCAATTTTTTCATAAACAGAGTAAGAGTGAACAGCATCATCGGCTATGCAGCTTGCCTGTTCAGCAATAGTAATAATAATATATAGTAATGTTTCATTTACATGACACACTAGTTTTAAATCCTTTCAGGTAATGAGATGTTTTATATTTGTTAAGCCTGTTAGTTTATAAATATCAAATATGTATGTTTTTGCTCTGAAATTTTATAGCAATGATTATGCTCTTATATAATATACCTAAGTGACTTTGATTTTGTAATATATGGAATACATAATAATAATTTGATAACGGATTTTCTGTTTGTTGTACTACAGTCTTTATTACTTTTGTATGTAGGATTTAAATACTTTAAATGTATAGCTTGTCTTTATCACTTACAACAGTAATATCAGTATTATTTCAAGCTTGTTGTTAAACAGGTTGCTTGATAATGTACACTGAATTATTTGGAATAGAATGGTGTTACTGGATTTTTTCCATGAGACATAATTTTGTCCAATGTACAAAATTATTTCTGACAAATATAAATATTATTATTATCTATTATGTTAATAACAAGATTAGTTTACACAAATAGCAATCAAAACAACAATTTATTCCTTTAAAGATTAGAGTTCAGTTATATAAGTTCGTCAATTATACTGCTAAATTATACAAAACTGATTTACACTAAACTAAAAACGAGATGCATATAACAACAACAACAACACACACACAGAATTATTATGATTTGAAATGTCAAGTCTAGAACATAGAAGAAATTTTGAGGCAGGATTATTTTTATAAAAATTATTACAGATTGTTCCTAAATTCTTGAAAAAGTTCATTTTGTTGTGCCTCCTTATACCACTCAAGATAATGTTGCATTCAAGTCACCCAGAGCCAAACTTAATATTGATATTACTGAAGTCTCCAATCTCATTACTATGTACCTATGTTTATTTTGTTACTGATTAGATGAATTAAGTTCTGTATTATAAAGATATTTCAATAAAATCTAGGATTGAGGTACTATTATATATTACCAGTCATATAGTATATTATCCTGAATTATATAATATATACTATTTAACAATGGTTTGATATGAAATAAATTTAATAAACAAAAAATGTTTTTTTTAATGAAAATTGCATGACAAAAAAATGATAAGTTTTGTTGCATTTATTTTGTTACCCTAATGGATTATTTATAACAAATATATCTTTGTCCACTTATTTCAACATTGATCAACTGGAACATGCAAAGAAATGATTTTTCTGCAAAAAACTATTTAAATAATTTACACGAGTAAATAGATATTACATTTGTAAACAAATTACATATTTGTAATGTACGCGAAGGGAACATATATTATGTGCATGCATATTCATATGCATTAAAAAAAGAATCGTTAAAATGTGTCAATATAATTATGCAGAGATATAATAAACTGATCCAACTTTAATTATTTTATATTTAATTTTTTGAGCGCACACATTTCTAAGCAAATTTCATTTGAGCTGCATTTTTGAAGCTTTGCTGGTTCATTTGGAAACATGCAATGTCTTAACAAAATACATGAAAGCTTTTGATATATATCTTTTAAATGGCGCAAATTAGGTTCCTTAATTGTCATAAACAAAGGAGCTGTGTATTTTAAAAGAAAAATGATAACTTTGGCCCAAATTGACCTATGAATTATGATATATATTTTTTCAATTTAAAGTATGTATAGTTATGCCAGCTTTTTGAATATGAAAAAAATTATGTAAACTGTTATTCTATTTGTTTATAAGTACAAAATTATATAGAGCATTACATTATTTTGCAATGTTGTAAAATTATTTTTTGCCATTCAATCAGGTATAAAGTTTGAGTCTTCTTCTTTGATATTCTGCCCATAGAACTGCTGGATCTTTAGGATTTTCTGCAATATAGCATTGGAAAGAACATGTTTGTCAAACTATTTAATGAATCGTACTGAAATTTTGATCTCATATTTTGTACCAAAAGCCCACATTGTTCATGTCATATTAGGGTCCCTAGATACATTTTTGTCAATGTTATTGTAAAATTACGTATTATTAATTTTCGTCCGTTTTTTGAAATTTTCTAAGCAATAAATAAATTAAAATATTTGTGGATTTGAGCATTTGTAGAAGACGATGCTCAATATCAATTTTCACTTTATTATGGATATACTATGGAAATATTAAAGTATATGTTCATCTAGGGTAAAAAATTAAACATTATTAAAATCATTATAAAAAATAATAAATAACCTAAAGCGGCAGAAAAATATGGGTGAACATTTTAATATTCCATGTATTTAACATAATTCAGAAGGATTTACATTAATACATTCAAAGTATTCAGAGTCGGAGATCAAATTGCCTGGGCACTCCACCATTCCACTTCCACAATCACCATTCCGATACAATGAATTTCCTACTGTTCAGAATAAGCCCTTGTTGGATATCAAAGGAAAATATGTATAATGAAAATATAGCAAAATTCAACAATAGTTTTGTTCAAGTAATAATCCTCAGCTTTTAGTGTGTGCAATATTACAATCACCCAATAAGTGTTTTTTAGATAACCACTAACATTAAGAAATTAATCACCCTCTATGTCCATGTTTAGCAAACTTCTACTAAAAATACATGTTTTTTCTAGGCATGCTTTAACTAGATACTATTCAAGGTTACATATTTGGAAAAAATTATGAATATGGGTATGACACTAATTTATATTATGAAATACTTTTTATTTGATTACAAACAATAAATGTTTCTATACCTTTTATTGACAGATAACATAAGCATTTATTAGTGCTGTTAATACAGTATGTGGAACACGTCTGTATCTACATTTTTAGAAAGTCATCATGATGGGAGGCTCTCAACTCGTAACCGTCTGTGCTCTTCGCCTTCTGGTATCAGTCTGCCTTTTGTGTCTTGAATACTTGGGATGCTGATGAATTTTTTCTTCAAACCTATAATGCCAAAAACAAGCATTTTTGAAGTAGTGAATATACAATGTGTTTAAAGTCATAATAAACATATTTTTTTTTATTGCACATATCTGCAGGCACCTGGATATTGGCTATCAAAAGATTAATGTTTTAATTGATTCATTCCTTGAACATTTATATACATCTAAAATTAACAATTATTAAATACCGAATAAACGTTTTTTCTACTTTAACATGGACTAAAGGTTTAATAAAGATGTGTTTAGTTGACCTCTACACTTTTGAAAATATTTAATGTTCTATTACATTTTTACTCACCATAAGCAGATGCAATATAAATATGATCACTCCGATGTCGGCTCACTGTCGATTGAATACCCAAATCCAGGGGCATTGAGCCTGCCTGCAATTTCCTGCCACATGCAGCCTAAGATCCAGACCCACGCCTTGCACCAACGATATATTTTCCATCAAAATGTCCAAAAGCTTGTTTATTTGACCATTTAACACTCAATGTTCCCTATTTACTTCTAAATTCTAAAACGACGCACTCAAAATATAATAATATCACGGACATAACCTACAATGTAGGCTGAATGAAGTCAGTAGTTTAGTTGGCCAGAACTGTCATGTGACAGCACGCCGTAGAATTAGGAGATACAAACGCTGCTGCTGCCGCAATCGCTGATTTGTGGATGTTTTGAGGATGTTTTGTGGATGTTTATCCGCTACCGCCTAGCAGCCGCTGTGCGATTCCTTCCGTGATTAGGCTGCCGGCCACTGTTTTGAGCTGCAGCCTCATTTGGTGAAAGTGAAAAATTTCAGTCCGCCCTGATTTTCAGGCCCGCCTTGAAAAATCGAAAATCTCTATTTGGCTTTCTATCAAGATGAAACCTTCTGTGGTGGATAATATGAGGACGCTAATCATAAATCCGGCCACTGTTTTGAGTTTCAGCCTCATTTGGCGAAAGTGAAAAATTTCAGTCTTCTCTGATTTTCAGGCCCGCCTTGAAAAATCGAAAATCTCTGTTTGGCTTTCTATCAAGATGAAACCTTCTGTTGTGGATAATATGAGGACGCTAATCATAAATCCGGCCAATGTTTTGAGTTTCAGCCTCATTTGGCGAAAGTGAAAAATTTCAGTCTTCTCTGATTTTCAGGTCCGCCTTGAAAAATCGAAAATCTCTATTTGGCTTTCTATCAAGATGAAACCTTCTGTTGTGGATAATATGAGGACGCTAATCATAAATCCGGCCAATGTTTTGAGTTTCAGCCTCATTTGGCGAAAGTGAAAAATTTCAGTCTTCTCTGATTTTCAGGCCCGCCTTAAAAAATCGAAAATCTCTATTTGGCTTTCTATGAAGATGAAACCTTTTGTGGTGGATAATATGAGGACGCTAGTCATAAATCCGGCCACTGTTTTGAGTTTCAGTCTGATTTGGCGAAAGTGAAAAATTTCAGACTAACCTGATTTTCAGGCCCGCCTAAAAATCGAAAATATCTATTTGGCTTTCTATCAAGATGAAACCTTCTGTTGTTAATAATGTGAGGACACTAATTACAAATCTGGCCATGTTTTGACTTTCAGCCTCATTTGGCGAAAGTGAAATATTTCAGTCCGCCCTCATTTTCAGGCCCGCCTTGAAAGATCGAAAATCTCTATTTGGCTTTCTATCAAGATGAAACCTTCTGTGGTGGATAATATGAGGGCGTTAATCATAAATCCGGCCACTGTTTTGAGTTTCAGCCTCATTTGGCGAAAGTTAAAAATTTCTACGATCAACCGTATACAAAATATTAGGCATTCCCATTTGAAAAAATCAAGTTATCGCTGATCAAAGTTTCCTTAATCAATCGACCGATTTCTCCAAGCATGAACGTAGTTTAAATTTGACAGTATCATCAAAGCTGACGCATTTTATGCTTAGTAATACGGCAAAGTCACAGCCTTTCAAATTTTATAATCTCTGCGATATTCCATTTTTTCCTGATATCCATTTATACCGATAATGGTGATTTACACCCAAACGGTTCGTTTTAAGTCCCATGTATGATACAGAAAGTTACACTAGAAATCACCAGGGAATCTGAATATATGCAATAATATACGGGGTATTCCATTTAAAAAAACATAACTTTGATACATTTCGTGCTTTTGGGACACCCTGTATAACATGAAAATATTTTTAACATGTAGCCTTTATGGGTCTCTATCCATCCAAAGCTATTATTTTCTTTTTTATCAGATACTTTAGCCATAATGCTCCGTGTCGAATAACGTGAATAACCCTGTATAAATCGTATAACCGTTGGTATGTGTAATAATTCAAAATAAGTTCGCCTACTTCAGGATTTGTCAAGATACCTATTTGGCGAGCTGTACTTATCGAGTCTACAGAGTTTTGGCGTAATAGCAGCAGGTTCTGTCGATAAAATTAAAAATTAATATTTCAAATAGTGGCTCTCTATCTGCAGTAATCCACGCTCAACCGCTCGACTGTTCTGAGTAGGCAACTGGGGAATTACAATCCGCAGTGACGCCAACTCATTGGACATTAAAATAGCTGAAGCACTGTAGAAAAATAGCTAGATTTTTTTTAACATCTTATTTATTCCTTTTATATTCATTTTTCACCTTGGAATACTATCAGTGGTTTGCACCAGTCATAGTTAAAGTTGTAATTAAAGTTAAGCCTTAATTAAAGTACGAATTGCTTTGCACCGGTTGTAGTTAGCGTCAAACTCATAATTAACTTTAAGCCAAAGGCAAAGTAGGGTTTAACTTTGACGTTTCTTGGCTTAACTTTTGACATTTGTGGGTTTAACATATATTCTGACAGATCACCACAGAAATAAGTTTGGTTAGTTTGTGAAATATATTTTATAAAATTATTTCTATATCCTATAAGCAATTATGAATCAAAATAGATCACTTGGATTCAATATCAAGTCGTGGGGAACTGAGGATACGACCATAACCTCAATCTACAACTATATAAAGCTGATTCTGGAATTGGACAAATATCACTGTTGTAATTGACACCGTGTTATGGTTTATGAGATTTTTCGTGTTCAACAGCTTTTTGGTCATTGCTGTGTTACTGCTGTCTTGTTCAAGGAGTCTATCTTAGGAGGTAAGCAATTCAGTTATTTAGAATGCTGTAATTTATGAGATAATGGGCGCTCAAAACTTGGATGGATTTTGAAAACAGTAAAGATAAAACGTTTATTTGTTTTTATAGGGACAGTTGTTTGATACTGCATCTTAGTTTCCCAATTTTTACCATATAAAGAAAATAAATTGATCTGCTTGAATTATTTTGCTGCTGCTGCAAAATGCAGTATTATTATGTGAATAGCTATCACAGTAGTAGTTATTACTGTAAAAATTAGAATGCAAGTGTCCTCCCATTCTCACATGGATTTTATTTAATTCATGTTCACCACCCATTAGTTAATTTCCTTCTATTTTTAATAAAAATATTGTTTATTTCAGGATCACCGATGATAATGAATACTTTAAGGGACTAGTGAAAAACTGAAGCCTCTTTATTAACAAAAACTGAGTAATTTGAATAATATTGACCCATACTGTATTATTGAGCACTGCGGCAGCAAATCACTGTTGTGTGTTCCACCGATCACCCTATCCTAATTACTGAATTTTCTACTATTCAGGACAAGCCCTGATATATTGAAAGAAAATATATATAATAAAAATATAAGAGAATTCAACCAGTAGTTTTTGTTCAAGTAATAAAACTTACCTTCTGATGGGTGCAACTTTACAGTCACCCAATGAGTGTTTTTTTAAATAATCACCTTGTTTGACAAGACAGAAATTAATCACTATCTGTGAGCATGTTATACAAACTATCATTTAAAATACATATTTTTAACAAGGCATTCTATATCTAGATACCATTTTATATCACATATTAGCTACTGATACTATGAAATATTTTAGATTTTGTTATATGAGAAGTTATAAGAAAGTGATTTTTTTTCTCCACCTTTATTAACAGATATAATTACAACATATGGATAACATATGCATTTATTGGTTCTATTAATTTACACAGTATGTGGAACATATTAGTATTTACTTTCTATAAAGCCATCACAATGAAGCTCTAAATGCATAACATTATGTGCTCTTCGCCTCATGGTATCGGACTGCCTCTTCTTTCTCAAATACTTGGCAACCTGAATAATTCTTTCTCCACACCTGCAATGACAAAAAGAAAGTATTTTGTAGTAGTGCATATATCACAAATCTGTTTTAATAGAGAAGTTGATAGTCATAATATGTATATTGTTCGTTGCATATTATATCACTTGTTCCGGAAACTCATCTTAAGGTTATGCCAAAAGATTACTGTTTTAATTGTTTCATTCCTTGAAACCACCTATATATACATATAAAAATTGTAATGATTATCTATGAATGGACATTTTGCTAGTTTAACACTATAAATGTATAATAAAGATGTCTTTAGTTGACCTCAGCACTTTGGACATTTCTCTATATTTTTACTTACCACAAACAGATCCGGCATAAATGTTATTACTCTGATGTCTTCTGTAGCCACTCCTATACAAGAGAATCCAGAATTAAGACACCCAAAATCCACCAAATGTTGGGTCACCGCAATCGACTATTTCATAGACAAAATCTTGCCTAAAGAAGAGCATTTACTTCAAGGATTTACTTTTACCACTGTTGTTATATTCTGTGAGTTGGATATTTACGATAATGGGTTATCAATTAATGAAAATGAAACTAAAAATACTAAAATGAATCCGAAATTTCTTAATCAAAACAAATAGCCTCAGTTGAACTTGAAAGATAATGTTTGACAGCCATCAATGACAATGACATGAACCTTCATTTCCATCACAGAACATCAAAAATACGACATGATTGCCAACGTAAAATCTGAAATTCGTTAAATTTCCCTGTAAGAAAAAGTTAACTCATAATTAAAGTTAATCATGACCGGTGCAAAGACACACAACTTTAAGCCTTAATTAAAGTTAAGCTTTAATTAGTTAAGCCAAAGGTTTAACTATGACTGGTGCAAACCACTGTATATGTTTCAAACCTACCGCTCAGAATTAATTCAGTATCCACGATTTTATTTTTCAAAATCGAAAAATCGAAAATGTTTTTAAATCTAAAGTAGCGTTTTTCACTGGTTGCACTCGGGCTGCACTGGATTTTTGTTTTGCATTTCACTGGCAGTTCCAGTGCAAAATTTTTTGAGTGCTCCATAGTGCACTCATTTCACTGGCATTTCTGCACTCGGAGCGGTCGAACTGAGTGCAAAAAATTTCCCACCCACCGATTTCAAAGCGAGTGTCGTGGAAGTGAACCAAGGGAATGACAGGAGGTTTGAGCGGGAAACTTCAAATTATAGAATGGTGTTACGCCTGTTTAAACTTTCAATCTTTGAATATGGTAATACCTAGTTGATTTTCACTACTTTCAGTCAGAATGAGTAAAGTGAACAAAAAAAAATCAAAATTTTAATTTCCTTGTTTGAATTGACAAAATCAGCTCATCATCTTCTGACGATGAACAAATAATGTGTTTAGGAAGAATTCGGCAGAAAAATATCCCAGAATTAGCAATTACATGGAAACCATTGAACAGTTTTCAGACAAACGAGTAGGTGTATAAATATGCAGATATTGTTGTCAAAACAAGTTGTTGTTTCTTGATGTGCATTCCGCTGGAAGAACCCAGTGCAAAAGTGTTACCCTAGGTGAACTTTTTCAGTATTCTGCACGGAGTGCAGTAAAATGTGTCCAGTGAAAAACGCTATAAGCATACAAACGTTGAAGTGTTAAGGCGGGAAACGAACCTGACAAACGACAAATCGACAACACGCGACTTGACAGTTGTACCACAAAACACTCAAACGAGATTCATAGAGCACGCACAACTGACGCACAAGCAAGAAACGATTGCCTTCATAGCTTCGCAGAACAGTCAAAGCGTAGATGGTATAGAGGGAGCGCGCAGCAATAATAGAATTAAAATAAACAGAAAAGAGAAATAGCTAGATAGCTTGACGATATTTTACTAGACCTTGTTGCGGAATAGCTAGATCTAGCTATAAAATAGTTAGTAAAACAATCTTGGGATACGGTCACTTATTGTATTTCCAAATTATAAAATTTTACTACGTTTCGACGCTTCTATTAGGCGTCATCTTCAGGTATTAAAACTAAAATAAAATATCAGAATTGTCAAACAGATACAAAATGACTAACATTTACAATTAAATTTTTTTTAAACAATTAAATATCGAGGGAGGAAGGTAAAATATTGATAAGATGGAAGAAAGTATAGGCTATGTTCCATTTATTAAATTTGTATATATGCATGAAAGATTGCTTGTATCTGTCCTGAAATTCATGCTGCTAGAACTTTTTTTTATATGTATCATCTCTAAGATGTTTCTTTTATACCAATCTTTCTCTTTGCATAAAGTTCTAACGTTGTTAAAATCGATGGTATGTTTATTTTCTATAGCATGTTTGCTGAGGGCGGTAGAATTCAGGTTTTTATTTTTAATATCATACTTGTGTTTATATATGCGTTTATTTAAATATTGTTTAGTTTGTCCTATGTATAAGTTGGGGCAATCTTTACAAGGTATTTCATAAACCAAATTGCTATGCATGTCTTTTTCTAATGCCGGTTTCAGGTTTGAAAATACTGCACGGGTTGTTGTCGTGGCAGTATGGGCAACATTTACGTTAAACTTATTGAAAAATTTTTTAATGTTTTCGGAGAGTCCAGGATATAAGGCATTGAAAAATATTTCTTTTTATTATTATCATTATTTGAACGCTGCTGGCGGTTATAAAGTTGATGAACTCTCTTCTTGATAGTAGTGTTTGTGAAGTTCCGGGGGTAATTGTTTTGGGACAGGATATTCCTTACCTTTTTGAGATTGTCAGGTCTGTTTTTGACGTCAGAAAGTAAAATGGCTCGATCGGTGAGACTATTTATTACACTGGTTTTATATGTTTTCGGCACGTTAGAATCGAAGTTGAGGTATCTTCCTGATCATATTAATTTTGTAAACCAATTTGTTTCAATATAACCATTACTGTCATACTTCAATGTAACGTCAAGAAAATGTAATGTTTTATTATTTTCAACTTCTTTTGTAAATTGTAGCCTGGGATGGAAATTATTGAAAACTTCGGATGTTTGTTCAATTTGATCAGAATGTATACAGAGTAGACAGTCGTCGACGTATCTTTTATAGAAGGCAGGTTTGATGGTCAATTTATAAATAACATTTTGTTCTAGTTCTTCCATGACAAGATTTGCGATAGTTGACGAAATCGGTGAACCCATTGCAGTGCCAAAAATCTGCGAGCAATATTGATCTTCAAATCTAAAATATGTGGTATTTAAGCAGAACTTCACTGCTGATTTAAATTCATTTAGAGGGAGTGGTGTATAACATTCTAGATCGTTCCAACGTTTTTCAATGCATTCGATGGCCAGGTCGACAGGTATATTTGTAAACAGTGACACTACATCAAAAGAGACAAGTAGATCGTTGCTTGGAATTGTTTGCGATTTAATAAATTCGTGGAAATGCCAAGAATGTTTTATATGACAACTGGAATTTCCTAAAATTTTTGAAATAGCATCAGAGAGGTACTTCGAGAGTTGGTATGTAGGTGCTCCAGTGTTGCTCACAGTCGGTCGTAAAGGAACATTAGGTTTATGTAGTTTAGGTAGTCCGTAAATATAAGGTGCAACACCGTTGTAGCAACATAGTTTGTTTTTTATATTGCTGTCAATAAAATTTTTTTGATGCCAATTTAGTACCATTTTGTTTAAATAATCTTGTGTTTTACGTGTTGGGTCAGACTTCTCCTTTCTATAAGTTGTAGCATTTTCAAAAAGCAAAAAAATGCTATAAAATAGCTAAATTGGCATCACTGACAATCCGAATGGACTAGCCGAAGATAAATCAGCCGCAAAGCAAGAATAAAGTGACAACTCGGATGCTCTTTAATTTACAAAACGAATTAAAAGGGAGAGCACAGCGGAGCTGTATGCAGAGAGTGGCCTAAGTTTCCAGACGTAATGGCTTTAGTTACCCAACTATGTTGCATTTTATTAACAAAGTTTTATCAATCGAACTAATCGAATGCAAATACATTCGCGAGAAAACCAGCCAACTTCCCTTAAAGTTACCACAGAACGAGTAATGAAGAGCGAGGGAGGAGGGGAGGCAACCCGTGTGTACAATGAGAGTGGGGAGAATATACAGGGTGAGCTTCCCCACATAACAGAAGTATATACAATGTACATACAATGGATATCAAATCAATCGATATGTATATCCACAAATGGAGCAAGAATGTCCAATGGATGTCAAATAGACATCAAAAAAATATACATTGCATGTACGTTTGTCGCGAACTTTCACATCCATGGCATATCCATAGCATGTACATATGGACGTCTAATGTACATGCATATTATATACATGGTACATGCAATGGATATATACACATCCATGGTATATACATTAAATTTACATTCATGCACTTTTAATGCACATGCATAGCGTATGAAAGTTCAATGTAGAGGCAGTAAGATAAATAAACTTTATGCTTTCATTATGTATTGTTATTAATTCAATTTCTAATTACAATAATAATATTTGGCAAAATCGATTACTGTGATTGTCATCTCTTTTCTGTTGAATGGCGTGTCTAAAATCACAAAGAAATCAAGGTTATAAAATTTTGTAGGTGGTTTGTTCCGCTTATGACGCTGGATGTGAGTGTTATCAGTGGTAAGAAGATAAGTAACATTGCACAATATTTCACTCGATCACGTAATCAGGCACAACCAGCACCAGCACACACGCGAAGGACGCGAACGAGTCGTACATGAAATGATTAGAAATCAGCAATGGCGGCACTAGTTGTACTTCGCGCAGGCATAAACTACTAGATGTATATATGATACAATGGCCAACATCTTATGTATATTCACATATGGATATACCTACGTGAACATACATAGTATATTACACTAGTGTATATCATTTTTCATATGTACATATAACGTCCTATGAATATTCAAAATATACATGTTCAAACTGGAATATCTAATGTACATTCTATGGATGTACATATCCACAGTGTTATGTGGGTCTCACTTGACGTGGTTTGATTTTGTTATTTGGAGAATAATCTAGGACTGAACGCTCCACCGTAACTTGTTTCATTGTACACAGAAAAAAACACTGTTGTGTTTAATTGTTAGTATTTGGATGTTTTTCCATCGCTTTAAATATAAACAAACATTTATTTTTCCTCCGTCTGCCATTTGATACAATGGATTGGATATGTCATATGTGTATATATGTATAAATAGGTAGATATCCTGAGTTCATAGAGTTCAGTAGTTACAGAAACATACAGTTAAAAGAAAAACAAAATAACACTATCACATTGTTTACAACAGATGCGTTATGCTTAAATTATGATATAATAATATTAATTAATAAAATTAAAAAATTATCGCAGGTAGCCGTTATTCATGTTATTTTGATTTGTAGTAGGTTTGGTATTCTTCGAGACTATAAAAGGCATTATCAAGTAGTGCTTTTTTCAAATCTTTTAAAGACATTAAGAGATGGGGCATTCCTCAACGTTGTAGGTATATATATATTAATACTTATTTATTTTTAAGGTGTCCTTATTCCTGGTGTCGTGTGAGTGTACATCGCTATGCTTTATATAGGCATTCACATGTTCAAAAGTATATACTAATAACTTCCATAAATAAATACATGTTACAGTCATAATACGATTAGAAATGAAGGTTGTACGGCAGGAAGTTCTAGAAGGAAGTTTAAAAATCAGTCTAATTATTCTTTTTTGTATAACGAATACTCTTTGGATGTCAGCAGCCTGTCCCTAAACAATAATACAATATGCAATAGTAGAGTGTGTGAAAGCATAGTATACACTAAGCAGCGAACCTATATTCAATGTTTTCTCTAAGTCTCTCAGAATATAATAGTTTTTCTGAAGCTTTTTACAGACAGCTTGAACTTGATCGGACCATTTAATATTACTATCGATCTCTACACCAAGAAAGGTGGCGTTATTTGATCTATCAATGACATTTTTGTTAACCGTTACATTAATTGTCAAGGGCGTTCTAGGATGTAGAAAAAAATGTAAGAGAACTGTTTTGCTTGAATTGATCATTTATATATTTATTTTTTATTTATTTATATATTTACAGTTGTTTCAAATCCATGTCATTGAAAGAATTCAATCCTTGTATTCGAAGTTATCACAGGTACGCAAGTAAATTCAAAATAATTTTATATTCGTTCTTACGATATGTATAATCCTTCTAATACCAGTATTGACATATAATGCAATCAAAACATCCTTTTGTTTTCGAAATATACCCTATGTTTCATTTAAGCAAAGCATACAATCTATTCAATGTACAAAGATTATTACTGCAACAGTAGTTCGTGATAATTCATCTGATAAAGATTAATTTTGTTCCCTTGTCGTTCGCTGAACTATAATCGGTATTCGGCGGGACTGATGTCCCGATTCAAGGAACGTAAAAATAAAGAACAGGGGGCTTATCTCAGTGTTACTATCGCCGCGAACCCGCCAACATGGACGAGGTTGCTCCGTTATATTGTTTCGGTGTTAGCTGTGTTATGTCGCCTCGTGGTTTTGCGTATTGCATCAGCAATTGTGTGATTTAAATGTGTCCAGTTATATATTAAATGGGGGACCTACTGAGAAATTGGGACTTAAAAGAGCTAACGCCCACATTTGAATGTAGGTATTTAGATTAGTCAGACAGTTATATTTCAGGTAATTATGCAACAAACTGGTGCAGGCTTATGTCTAATTCTTATATCATGCTCCTTATAACTTCATACAAAATCACACAATTGAACATTCAAACGAATCAATCAGCTGTCCTCGCAATAAAATATGTTTGTCCAAGGAAAGAAAGTAGTTTAAAATCAATTACCAAACACAGATTCGATTCAACGATAGGCTGCGATTGAATTATTCATTGGAATCCAAAGACATCTTGTAGTTGAATCCACAATATGATATAATTCATTACCAACTGTACACTTCCCATTGGATAAAACATCGCTGTATTTGAGGAATGCTGAGTGTAACATCCCATTGAGCCTTGAGATCTAACCTAACACTTTGACTTTACATCATGCTTGACAACTAATACACAATACACGAATACCACAATATACAGTATGTTACAATATTATTATATCGGACAAGTAGTATGTGTCAAAAAATCGTAACTGCTTATAGGGGAACCAGCAACAGCATGTCTGGTAAGTGCTACAATGCTTTTAAAGCTCACTGCTGTGCTTTGACAAATAGAAGATGCCCAGGTCAGCATGTAGTCTTCATTAATAGCTAAGCGACGATATAGCATTCATCCCCTTTCAGTGAAACTACAAATACGTTAATACCACCGAGTACTACAGCCGTTTTTTGTTGATGGTTGTTTGTGTTCAAAATATATGTTTTCCCTTATTTCAAATTGTGCGTTGAAGAATTTTGGTCTTTTCAAGGGCATGCTCATCATATCCCGATGTCCAAGTATCGTGTTATTTCTACTTCCGTGGGGTAAATACGGCAAATATCATGGAAATCATGGACATTTTCTTTTCAAAAAGCTTCCCAAAGTTCTTCCTCTAAGAAATATTGATGAATGTCGTTGAATCTGGAGCACTCTGCACACATACTATACAGGGTGTCCCACGACGACTAAGACAAGCAATATATCGGAACTGGGTACTAGTAGCGAATTATAATTTTGGGGGTGTAAATTGGAGCAAATATAGTATATTTTCTTATTATTGTGTTACCCAGTGAGTTATTTGTTTTTGATCACGTGAAGTCCGATTCAAAAATTTTAATGGGACACCCTGTATATTTGTGACTTTTTGTGTTCCTTCCGATAAAACAATTTCAACAAACTAGCACACTTGGGGGTCTAAAGTGATTAGTTCAAGAGCTACATGTACTTAAAGGATGGTACCACTACCATTGATTATAACATGTACCCCTACAGTTAAACTATTTTGTTAGTGTTTCATAATGGTAGTGGTACAGTCCTTTGAGTACGTGTAGCTCTTGAACTAATCACTTTAGACCCCCAAGTGTGCTAGTTTGGAATTGTTTTATCGGGAGGAACACAAAAAGTCACAAATATACAGGGTGTCCCATTAAAATTCTTGAATCGGACGTCACGTGATCAAAAACAAATACCTCACTAGAGTGACATAATAATAAGAAAAGATATATATTTGCTCTAATTTACACCCCCAAAATTATAATTCGCTACTACTGCCCAGTTCTGATATATTGCTTGTCTTAATCATCGTGGGACACCCTGTATAAAGTGCTTTGGCGAAAGAATAGGGTTAAAGGACTACTAACTAAAAAGTGACTCAAACAGAAGGACAGAAAAAGCACCACGTGTGTCAAAAGATCTGAGAATATGACAACATAGTAAAAAGCAATACTTCCAGGACTCAACCTAGTGCCCTGTTAAAAGAACCAAAAATATTAATAAAAATTTCTGTTAACGTACATTCGCTAAATATGATATTCTGCCAGCTGGACAGAGCGATATTAATATGTACACTAAATTTTGTTGGAAATAACTTTTCTAATTAAGAACCTAGCTTGTCATATTCACCCATTTCGAGTGAAAATTCAAAGACTTTAATGCCGCTATAAACACTTCCGTTTGTTGTTGACATTACTCCTGTTTAATATATCTTCACTTCAGGAAGCAAGAAACTTCGCGAAAGTCGTAAACTCGAGTTAATCGGTGAATTATCCACTAGTAAGAGTTAAGGTCGAGTTCAAAATTAACTTTCCAATGGAAAACACGTTTACTCGCTTCACTCCTTGGGACTTATTTCAAAACTGCAGTAAACTTTCAGATAAAAAAGTTTGGCCTTGTTCGCAATAGGAGGCTAACATTCAGCTGTACGGCAACATGCATACGGTGCAGTTCGGAAGGAGTTTCTAGCTTGCGACGGAACAAGTTCATGCGTTCACGAACAGTTTTTCGGTTGGGACACTTCAAAGATGCAACGGAGAGCATAATCGGTCATTTTCAAGTGATTTCATCCCAATTCCTGACAATCTAGTTTCCAATATTGTTGAAAAATTGACTGAACATGAAATTAATATGATCTTTTTTTTTTATTTAAACAATAAACCGCATCAACCATGCAGGGTTTATTAGCGGTGAAGACGGTACAATTCATACATAGGTATTTATACTGATTAAATTTTAAAAAATAAATTAATGTCCTTGATAAATTTTACCACATTTTTGGGTTGTAGCAGAAGTACTTCTTTGATGTCGCTGGACAGGTGGTTGGATATTCTCTCGTTCAAATAAAACGTGCAGTCCATAAGGATGTGGGTCACTGTTACCCGTTCGTTACATGCTGGACAGACTGGACCTTCAGTTTGTTCGAATATATGCTTATGTGTAGCTAGAGTGTGTCCTACTCGTAGTCGTGACATAACAATTTGTTCTCTTCTGTTTACAGGGAGAGTTAACTTTATGGTAACATTCGGGAGAATTTCGTGTAATTTGCTAGGACTACTGCTCCATTCTTCTTGCCACAGATTGGTTATATGATCTTTTATCAATTGCTTTAAGTCTGCATAGGGTGTACAAGCTACTGTTCTTTGGTTTGATGCTACTGTTGATGTTGCTGCTCTGTCCGCCTTTTCGTTGCCAGGTATGCCGGCATGTGATGGTACCCACAGAAACTTTATATTTTTACCCCTCTTGTTCAATTGGTGTAGACTTTCTTTGATATCTTTGAGTATGCAGTTGCGCGGATACAACTGCCTTATGCCTTCCAGTGCACTCATCGAGTCTGTTACTAGTAAATAGTTGGTATTTAGTGTTGATTGAGCGAGATGTAATCCACCCTGGACAACAAAACTACCAGATTTTGATGTAACCTTAACAGGCTACCCTAAAAGCGAAACAAACCATAAAGTTATATATAATAAGTACCAAACCATAATAGAATCGCATCCAAACTGCCAATTGATTTTCACAGATGCTTCAAAGTCAGCAAGTGGGGTCGGTTGCGCCGTAATATCCGTAAACCAACAAGTATCTTTCACTCTATCACAACATTGCAGCATCTACACAGGAGAACTGACAGCCATCAAGGAAATATGATCTTGTTTGTTTGTTTGTTTGTTTGCTTGTTTATTTATTTGCTATTTGGATACATCAAATGTCGAAATTATGTAAAAGTAATACTTATAAATATAGAGAATGTAGAAAAACCAATAGGTACATGAAAACACATCACATCACACATTACAAATACTATTTAAAATGATTCAGCAATATAGTCGCAATAGAAAAAATTAAACAGGTATTGCTCACTAAAGATTGTCTTCTAAAAATTCTTTGATGCTGTAATAAGCTTTAGTCACAAAGAGATCGGTGATCTGTTTCTTATATAATTCAATTGAAGAGGATGATTTTATTGCAGACGGTAGTTTATTGTAGAATGTGATGCAGCTGTGAAGTGGCGATTTTTTAAAATGTTCTGTTCTGTGCTTAGGGATTTGTATAAGATTGCGGTGTCTAGTATTGCGATTGTGGTTAGTAAGATGTTTCTGAAAATCTTCTCAATGCAATCTTATAAACACAAGACAGTGAAGGATGTAAATGGAGGGCAAAGTTAATAAATGTTCCTTAATGTATGTTGACCTACATGTCTCTCTAGGGCCTAAATTAAAAAGTAGTCTAATAATTCTTTTTTGAGAAATGAAAACTCTGTTACTTGCACTGCTGTGACCCCAGCTTAGTATACAGGGTGTACCTTTTAAGGATGTCCACACCTATACCACCATGTAGATCTCGCTGAGCTGATCATTTTTCGATAAGCAACATGGGTCCTAAAACGAACCGTTACGGAGATAACGCTACCGAAAGTTATCCTTGCTGACGCTTGAAGTTAGGCAATTCATTCAACGCCTCGTAATTGGCAGAGGAGAGAGGGGGTTACGGATCAGCTGCTAAGACAGATTCGGCTTGTCAACATTTAATCGTCATGGCCAAAATGTCAAAAGTAAACCAAACAAACAAACAGGCCTAGGCGTAGGGATGTGGCGACCCCATCGCCCAGAGGTGATGGTACACCTCGCACCAACGATGGTGCATCGTGTACTATTAGCTCTGCAATCAGCCAAAGGGGGGAGAAGTGGAGTCACTTAGCTTCGCCCGCGGTGCAATCACCCCCACATCGGAATATTTCCGGGAAACTAGAAATAGGTTCCCGAAAATAGGCGGCGCCAAATGGCCTTATGGTTCATGTTCCGTCGCTGGGCCGATGTTCCCGGTTTCTCATAAGTGACAAATTGGATTAATTAGAAGTAAAAAATGCTCAATGGCTCTTCCAGGATCAAAAGATTCCGGAGGTAAAATACCTGGCCGTTCGGATCTCCGGGTGCCAGGTGGTCCGGGGGAACATTAAGCGAAGTTCGTTTAAAAAATTTCGCTGCCACTCCTCATCAGGCTATCAACACAAGCCGTCCTTCGCAGCAACTTCGCACTGACGACAGGCCCGAAGGCCAGAGAAACGTGTTCAGAGCCGATTTTACAAATATACGAGGTCTTGCCTCCAACATAAACTCTGTCCATCAACATCTTCAGACAGAGAAGCCACACATTCTGGCTCTTACGGAAACTCAAGTCGGCTCTTCAACAATGGATAATTGCTTCAGATATCCCGGCTATGACTTATACACCCGATTTAGACGTAGGTTTGGCGTATGCGTGTACGTTAAATCTGGACTTTCTTGTCATCGAGAGGAAGAGCTCGAACTGGAAGGATTTGACATCATATGGCTTAAAATATCCTTCCAAAATCATTCCAAATTCATATGCTGCATCTATAGGCCACCAAGTAGTAACAACTGCAAAGAGCTCTTCGAGAAGCTTTCAGCCACTGTGGACGCGCTGCAGTCAGGTCATCCTAATTCAGAGATAGTCTTTCTGGGCGACTTCAACGTTCACAACTCATACTGGCTCAAACACTCAAACAAAACGGACGACGAGGGACGTGAAGCTGAAGCCTTTGCTATTAGCTGCGGCTTGGAGCAGATAGTTAAAAAACCAACGAGAATTCCCAGCCGCCAAGGAGATTTTGCCAGTCTGCTGGACCTATACCTAACAACTACCCCAACAATTTACACAGTGGAAGTAACCGCTCCACTAGGATCGTCTGACCATAACACCGTCTCAACACTATGCAGGATGCATTCTCCAGATCCCCACCATACAATGCCTCGGCGTGTCTGGCATTACGGATCAGCAAAGTGGGACGACCTAAGGGAATACTACCAGTCCTTTCCCTGGCACGACGTCTGCTTCAAGTCACGAGACCCATCAGCTTGCGCCCAAGAAATAACAGAGGTAATAATGTCCGGCATGGAGGCCTATATTCCACATGTCGTCAAGCGTCCCTCCAAAAATAAGCCATGGTTTAATCAGCGTTGTAGAGATGCAGTTACCTCCAAAAACCAACATTACAAGGAATGGAGGAAAAATCCAAACGCCGAGAACCACCGCAGTTTTATCGACGCTAGAAGCCACTGTAAACGCGTGATTGACAACTGCAAGGAGGAACACAACCAAAAAATTAAGAACAAGCTCCTCTCATGTCCTAGTTCGTCCAGAACATTCTGGTCTGTAGCTAAGGCTGTTAGTCAGAACTTTTCCTATTCCTCAATACCACCCTTGACCAGAGAGGACAAGTCCATCGCTTCTGCTCCTAAAGAAAAAGCAGACATCTTAGGAAGGCTTTTCGCAGCCAATTCTACTGTAGACTTCCAAGGAAGCAATCCGACCACCAACATAAACGTAAACTCGAGAATGGCAGAGGTCAAATTTCAACATCGAGATGTAAAAAGCATCCTCCAGAAGCTAAACACGAAGAAAGCTACTGGTCCCGACCAAATTCCAGCCATTGTCCTTAAACGCTGTGCCGCTGAGCTTGCACCTATTCTTTGCAAGCTCTTCAAACTATCATATCAGCAAGGCGTGTTTCCCGCTTCATGGAAAATTGGCTGCGTACAACCCATCCCTAAGAAAGGCAAAAAAACCGATCCCACAAACTATAGACCTGTGGCTCTTCTCAGCATCATGTCCAAGGTTATGGAGACTGTCATTAACACACAGATCCTGAAATACCTGGACAATAATAACATCATAAATGATCGCCAGTATGGCTTCCGTAAGCACAGGTCTACGGGTGACCTTCTGGCCTATGTCACTCACTTGTGGAATAGAGCCATTGAAAACCATGGCGAATCCCGTGTTGTTGCGCTTGACATATCGAAAGCCTTCGACAGAGTGTGGCATGAGGGACTTCTAGTCAAGCTAGCTGCTTATGGACTACCACCTGGTCTGCGCCAGTGGCTGAACAGCTTTTTGAACGACCGATCTCTGTTCGTTGTAGTCGAAGGCTGTTCATCAGACGTATTTTCAATAAACGCCGGTGTTCCTCAGGGATCTGTTTTATCCCCTACACTGTTCCTGCTGTACATCAACGAGCTGCTGGAAATAACATCCAATCCAATCTACAGCTTCGCAGACGACAGTACATTGATATCGTGCATGGAACCAGGCAAGCCACTATCATCCCAGGAGACGGTACGTCGACGACAGCAGCATGCCTCACAGATCAACGCAGATATCAAAAAAATTGTCGAGTGGGGATTAGTAAATAAAGTACAGTTCAACGTACAGAAAACCCAGTCAACAACACTTACAAAGAAGTCTCACACTGGCTTACCAACATTGGAAATGGAGGGTCACCCCATAGACGACTCACCTTCCGTCAAGCTTTTGGGGGTCAACATCAACAACAACATGTCTTGGCACGACCACGTCGTCAGTATTGCTAAAGCGGCATCCCAGAAGCTTGGAGTTTTGTTCCGCTGTAGGAAGCTGTACACACCAGAGCAGCTGCTGCTGCTCTACAAGGCACAGATCCGACCACCGCTGGAGTATTGCTCCCATGTGTGGGGATGCGCTCCCAAGCACTCTCTAAAGCTTCTGGATACCATCCAGAAGAGAGCAATTAGACTAATCGATACGCCTAACCTCACAAAAGACCTCCATAGCCTGGAACATCGAAGAAGGGTGGCTGACCTATCCCTGTTCTACAGATTCTATCACGGAAGATGTTCGAGTGAGCTCTCCCAGGTAATAACAGCAAAGGCCGCCCGAACGAGGAACACTAGAGAGGCTCTGCGAGCTCACCCTTACCAGGTCGAGGTCCCTACTCCACGAACCAGTCTCCTCCAGCATTCCTTCTTTTGGAGAACTTCGACGCTGTGGAACGAGCTGCCAGGGAATTTGTTTCCCGCCGGCTACAACCTGCAGCGCTTCAAATCTAACGTGCACCGACACTTATCCTCTCGCAGCGCTTCTACAGCGACATAGGCTTTTAGCCTTTGCGGGAGGTTGTCCATAAAAAAAAAAAAAAACAAACAAACAAAAAAACATTGCAAAAAACAACAACAAAAAACACCGAGATCAGTCAAAAATCAGTGAAGGAGAGGCTCCACGTGGCCATCGCCTTCTTGCTCGCACAACCTGGCTCGATGGATGACCGATGCAGTGGCAGCGTTGATTACCTGTGGCTGCTCCCTGACGTCTCCAGCTGCTGCAATGATGCGTGCAATCAGCTTTTCTGCTGTGTGCGATGCACCCCCTTGGTAGACAAGTGCTTCCAGGTGACCCCACAGGAAAAAATCCAGGGGATTGAGATCCGGAGACCACGCCGGCCACGCTACTGGCCGCAAGGCATCGAATTAATTGACTAACTTCAGGCGTCAGAAAGGACTACTTCCGGTAGCGCTATCTCCGAAACGGTTCGTTTCCGGACCCATGTTGCTTATTGAAAAATGATCAGCTGAGCAAGATCTACACGGTAATATAGGTGTGGACATCCTTAAAAGTTACACCCTGTATTGAAAGAAATATACGGAAACGCTAAGGCATAGTAAACAGACTTTAGGCCATTTATATCGAGGCAGCCTTTAAGCTGGCTGAGTGCATAGAAGGCACTATTTAGTTTTTTGCAAACAACGTCAACATGCTTAATGCAGCTCAAAGAACATTCCCAGATACATCCTAAGTATTTAACATCATCAGATAGATGTATTCGGACTGCAAGTTCAGGGCTTGAAGTTGCCTATTTTCTTCGTCAACTTTGTAATTTTTTTAAGAAAAGCCTAGAAGAAAAAATGGAAAAGTGCTTCGATATCACTCTGGGCAATTTCCTTCTAAAGATCATTTGAAAATTTTATGTGAAAATATTGGAAAATGAAGCGTCAGGAATTGGGATAGAAAACATCTGCAAATCGCCTACCTCTTCAATTTTACAAATTTCGGGCGACGCGCTAACATGACTGTTTCCATTGCTTTCTAGTGTAGCGCGCACCTGTTTATTTATCACGCCCATCGTCGGTTCCTTTTCAGCTCCCAGCATCTTCGGAGAAACTATTCCGGATTGTAGGAGCAGCATTAGCATCTTCAGAGGTATTCATGAAAACACATACCCAACGCTATAAAGACGATGAATCTCATAGCAACTCTCGATTACGTGACTCAGTGGACTAAGGCAATGACGCGTGTAATTTTAGTGTCGAGAAAGAAACCAGAACCGCTTATTGGTATTTGACTCGGTATTTGAAGTCGAGAGGCAGTTTGGAGACTTTTTTGTCATTGCACAATAACCCCAAAATGGAAAGAATCGGAAATAGAGAGAGGATGCTAAAACGTGATAAAAGTCTTGGTAGCCTAATGAAAAAGTGGTAGCACTTCAGTAAAATAAAAAAAAATGCGACAAAACCGGTCGAAACTTGATGGATAATTCTTTTCTGCTGGGCATTTTATAAGAAATTTGAGCTTAAAGTTCGATTTTTCACGTCATTCTCGTCATAAATCGTTAAAAAATTATTCGTATTGTTTACAACGGATGACGTATGTTACACATCTTCTTGGGAGGTTCAACTATGAGACGTATATCAATACCATCAGTTTTTATTATGTTTAACCCCATTTTTCAACCCCTATAGGGGGTGACATTATTGAACGCCTTCTGAAAGGATGCGGAAGGCGTTCAACAATGTCGCCCCCTATATAAGGGTTGAGGAATGTGGATAAACATAAGAAGAACGGGTGACGTTGACAAATGTCATAGCTGAATCCTCCAAGAACATGTATAAAGAAACGTCTTCCTTTTTTTGTCATTATCTACAAAAAAATTGAGTCAAGTTGATTGACTCGGTACTTCCCACACACATTTTATTGTTTTCCCATTGCATGAAGCTACAGTTTGAAATGCCCTTGCGACCAAATCATCGCCCACCCGCCCGCAAAAAACACCAAAAATCTCGTAAATAGTTTCGAAAGTCAAAATGAATTAATGAAATCAACCCAGGACAGAAACGAACGAAAACTGACCAAGTCCACCTCCAACAAATACGCCTCAAATAGTTTATTATTTTCCCACCGATATTTGCTTTCTGCCTGGAGTATAAAACCACATAAACAAAGTCGAATGCTAGGAATGGCTACTTTATTTAGGTGGACCACGTTTTTTATTTATTTATTCGTGTCTGAACTACAACTTGTAACTAGAAATTATAAAATATCCATAGATAAAAATAAATATTAAGACAATATGTTGTCACATATCGCTCCAGTGTCTGGCGCATTTCACAGTATTTTCATTGCACGTCCAAAGGTCTCGGATGGTACATGGGGCTTGTAGAGATTGACACGCTATAAAGTGCTCCATTGTCTAGATTCTCCACATTCACACGTTTCCTCTTCCACATATCCCCATTTCAGGAGGTTGTTCTTGGATCTCCCCATTTGGCACCGGAGTCGGTTGAGGGTTTTCCAGGTGCCCCAGTCTAAGTCTGAGCTTGCAGGAAGTTTTTCCTTTGTATTCCATGTTGGGATGCTGTTGACTGCTAGGCGCTGTTCCCATTTTACCTCCTTGGTAGCAGTTTTAGAGGCTGTGAGGGGCTGTGTATTTTCGCCTTGACTTCAGTCTGGCCGCTGTCGGTATAGATTGGTACAGAGGATGTCTGGTGTCTTCACATTGTCTGCTTCGTTCGGCCATGGCTAGGATTTCCCTACGTATTTGCGGTGGTGCTATTCCGGCTAGCATGTAGAGCTGATCAAGGTTAGTGGGTTTTAGGCATCCGGTTATTAATCTGCACGTGTCATTCAGGACAGGGTCCAGTCTTTGGGCATGTGATGATCTCTCCCATACGGGGGATGCATACTCGGCTGCGGAGGAGCACAGTGCAAGGGCGGAGGAGCGCAGGACGTTAGGGTCTGCCCCCCATCGAGCACTAGTCAGTTTCTGGAGAATGCCGTTTCTGGTGTTGACTTTGGCCTTGGTTTTGTCGATATGTTTTCTGAACGTCAGGGAGCGGTCTAATGTAACACCTAGATAGACTGGGTTTGGGCAATGTTGCAGTCTGACTGAGTTCCACTCTATTTGCAGTTCCCTCCTCGCCTGTCTGTTATTGAGGTGGAATAGGCATGTCAGCGATTTCGCTGGATTTGGGCGGAGCTGATTTGATCTGTAAAAATAATTTGATCTTGATAGGGATTCTGTTATATGCTCCTCTATCTCTGCGATGTTTTTTGACTGGCAGGTGGTAGCTACATCGTCGGCGTATATAAAGCTTCTTGTGGACCGATTGGTTGGTCGTTGATATAAACATTGAAAAGCATGGGTGCTAGCACGCTACCTTGGGGAAGGCCATTCTTCTGGTTCTTCCAACGGCTTCTTGTTCCTTGGAACTCTACATAGAATCTTCTATTAGATAGCATTGTTTTTATCACTTTCGTCAACTGGTAGTCTCCTGTCATTCTGAAAAATTTTTCCAGTAATATTTTATGGTTTATGGTGTCGTATGTCGTCGTTAGATCTATAAAGACGGCCCCCGTTGTTTCCTTTCTCTCAAAGCCATCCTCAATGTGTTGGGCGAGGCTTAGTACCTGACCAGTACAGGGTTTCCCAGGTCTGAAGCCTGTTTGCTGGGGAATAAGATGGGGGCCCATACTTGTTCAGTATAAGGCGTTCCTAGAGTTTGAAAGGGGAGCACAACAGTGACACCGGACAGTAGCTTTTAGCATCTTCTTTTGGTTTCCCCGGTTTAAGGACGGCTACGACTTTAGCTTTCAGCCACAATTTTGGGATTGTATTGTTGGTCCAGCAGGAGTTAGACATTTGAAGAACCCAGTTCAGGGCTAATGGGCCTAGGTTTATCATAAAATAAAATAATAGATATTTATTAACAATAGTTATTCAAAATACGTACACATTAGGTCATTGGCGTAGGGAATGAAAATATGTTTCAAGTGAACTGCTCGTACTAATGCAGTATAGAGTGGAATAGAGGTTCATTTCTATTTTTATTCTTCGAATAAGCGGCCCCACAGCATCCGATAAGGCCCGTGTGCAGAATTTATATGGATATATCGGTGTAAAATTTTAATACTGGCTCAGATACGCGCGCTTGGGTCGCCTGTCAGGGTTGCCAGACCTAGGGAAATTTCCCTAGATCTAGGGCATTTGACGGCACAACAGGGAAAAGGGAATATTTATCTTTTTAATATGGAAAATAGGGAAATACTGATATATTTCATGAATGAGAGAAAAATGACTAAGATAATCATTAAATAAAAACTAGTAAATAAATTTTTGTCTTTTTAACAACAGACTGATTTTAAACTATAGTCTGTTTTTAATTGAAAATACGCAGCTCAGTTGTGCGAATACCAATAGGAGGCAAGTGACTGTACTGTCAATAAGAAACAAGTGCCGTTTTTTATACAATTTTATTTAAAACACCGCGTTCTAAGTAAAAGTAAAAATTTTTGTAATTTAAAAGATAACCAACCAAAATTGCCATGTTTTATCGGAATTTCAATGCCGTACAGCAGCTGTGCAAATGTGTAAGTAAAAATCCATAAAAACACGGTAATTACTGTGTTGTTGGCACCACTGCTTAGTTGTTTACGTATCAAACGGCAAGCGCTTTCGGTATTTCTCCAGTCAGGCTAACGATCGGTGGAATCAAAATGACAATTGACCAATGACCACCACAAAAATACAGACCAGTGCTGTTAACAGCCTGCGTCTTTGTATTATAAATCTTTTTTTGTATATATTTAATGTAGATGTAAGTTTTTTGGCATAATAAAAAACAAAAAATAAAGAATTCTATATATACTGAATGACTAATAATTCATATTTTATACCCCAAAATATATTACATACAGGGTGTCCCAGAAAGACGGTCCCATAGAAGAACCTCCATCTCACTGAGTCAAAATATTGCGAATAAACGCAACATACCTATATACCAAGTTGCACCGTTTGACCGTGAGAGGGCTTCAAAGCCAAGAATAATTTTTCAATTTTTGTTGATAACTTCACAACGACATTTGCGATTTGAATGAAATTTGGTAAACGTGTAACACCATAAAAATGCCACATTTTAAAACTTTTAACTCTAACACTATGATGTTTTAGCATGGTGAACCGATGTCTTCGCCACTTACATTGACCACTATTTTTCCTATTTTTAGTGCTTTCGGTTTGAAGTTTTTCCACAACAAAGATACATCATTGACAAATATTTTTTGACTCTTAGGAAATTTTCGTATCTGTCACGGTTTAACAGTTAAAAATAATTCTGTGATACTTCAGTAGTAGCGCACTGGTCTATTTTATCCGGAATTTAATTGATTGCATTTTGTTAGTCTTTCGCTTGTAAAATTATCGTTATCAGGGTAAATCAGTTATGCTTCTAAATGTGTCGGTTCGCACAAATTGACAGTAAATAAATTGAAAAAATGTTATTGATATTTCGCAATTTCAACAAACATTAGATATAAAAAATTGAACGGATAGTAACTTCATTAATGTCAAACTGTACCAAATCAATCTACAAGCAAATCGCAGATGAAGAGTAACAATTTTTGTGATCGGGTTATGAGATCGTGTAAAACCGTTAAATGTATTGACCAAACAAATGTAGGACTAGAGCAGATTCATATTATTTATTTATGTCATCAGTTGTTAAAAAATTGAACTGCATTCTTCTTAGAGAATCGACATTTTGAAGTTGGCGCACGGCGGTTACAATTCTGTTCCATAGCTGTTCTTCTGTGTCTATTCGCTCCTTATAAACCTTGTCAGCTATGGCCCCCCAAAGGAAAAAGTCGCATGGAGTAAGATCTGGCGAGCGCGGTGGCCACTGAATTGGAGCATCTGCACCTCTTCCAATCCATTTTCCAGGATAATGCTCGTGCAAGTGATTTCGTACTGCACGTGTGAAATGTGCAGGTGCACCATCTTGCATGAACCACATATTCCTTCGTAACTCCAGTGGGACATTTTCTAACAGTTGTGGTAAATTGTTTTGGAGAAAATGAAGATAGTTTTCACCATTGCGGCGTATGGGAAGTCGGAAGGGTCCTATCAACATATTTTCAACAACTCCCATCCACACATTAATGCGAAACTCGTGCTGGAAATGTCTTTCAACAATAGCGTGTGGATTCACGTCTGCATATACGTGTCTATTATGAAGATTTGTAACTCCACTTCTAGTAAAAGAAGCTTCATCGGTAAAAAGAATTCTTGAAGTGAAATACAAATCTTCTTGCCTTTTGTGTCGAATAGTTTCACAAAAGTGAACTCTTGCTGCATAATCTGGAGGTAACAGTGCTTGAACTGGTATCTGACGAAAAACAATATTGTTTTTACCATTAAAGCCAACAAAAAGATTTAAACCACCTACATCATTGTCACTTCACTCTGATAACAATAATTTTTCAAGCAAAAGACTAACAAAATGCAATCAATTGATTTCCGGGTAAAATAGACACCCGGTATTTTTTGAAGTGCGCTTTTACTAAAGTATCACAGAATTATTTTTAACTGTTAAACCGTGATAGATACGAAAATTTACTAAGAGTCAAAAAATATTTGTCAATGATGTATCTTTGTTGTGGAAAAATTTCAAACTGAAAGCACTAAAAAATCTGGGGAAATAAAAAAAAATTCATCTGGCAACCCTGTCGCCTGTATAGCGTGTTTTTGCTCCGACGAGAATAGATCTCGTATTCGGCCGCCGCCGCCTTTGTCGGAGGCAGAGGATTCCTCCTTTTTCACTGAACTACTCTGGATGCGAAAATAATTCCTATTCGAATCGCAAACAGCCGTGGGTTCTGTTATAAAAAAAATGCGCCAGGCAGTGTGCCTCGATACTTCCCACGCAGTATTTACAGTTAGGTACAAAAAATTCAAAAAGCTTTTGTTTATCAGCCTTAATAATAGGAAACATGAACGACGAAACTACAGACTAGTGGCTATGCTTTCTAAAATCAGTTTACTTTTCCTTGAAGTATAGATAGATATACTTTATTGTCTTAATAAGTTCATCATCATAGTCACAATGTCTTAACAGACATGTTGTGAACTCGTAAAATGCATTAAGCCGGAGCTGGAGTATTGCCGACACGAATATTATCCAATAGTTTTGAGAACTGTAGCTCGCCATCGTTCGCGATTTACCGTCAGTTCAGTGGCGCTCTTGATACTCTATCATATCTAGCAACTGTTTCGTCGTATCCACCCAGCGTGAAGGGGAACGGCCACGGCGCCGCCCACTCGGGGCGTGACCCTGAACTACATGTTTCTCCATATTATCGCTTCTGTGAATATGTACGAAGAATGTAAGCATTCTCATCGACACCATGGAGGATAGTATCTTTGGATTACCGAGCTCATACAGTATGGAAACATTAGTTCGATGGGTGGTATAAGGAATTCTCAGCATCCTCCTCCACGTGCACATTTCAATAGCATCTATGCGAGCTCGATCTGCCCTTTTAACAGTCCAAGTTTCCGAGGCATACAAAAATATGGAGAACACAAGAGACTGAACCAGTGACATTTTGGTAGCTTTAGTGATGTTATGGTCACGCCATATTTTAGTAAGCTTTGTCATGGCCACCCGTGCCTGTTGAATACGCCGTCGAATCTCATTCTCACAGCTACCTGAATTGTCGATCAAGGAACCGAGGTACACAAAACTTTGAACTACCTCACGACGGCCTATTGACTTTATTTCTCGGTGATTGTCATGCTCTCTGTCTACGATAATAACCTTGGTCTTTTGTAGTTAATACCAAGGCCATATGCTGCACTGTGTTGTTCTAAAACGTTCAATAGAGCTACTAGTTCTTCCTGAGAAGCAGCAATAAGGGTTGTATCGTCAGCAAATCTTAAGTTAGATATCTTGCTTCCGCCAATAGTTACGCCGCCAATCCATCAGTTGTCCAATACCTGTCTCATCACAAATTCAGAGTAAATATTAAATAAGATCGGAGATAATACGCATCCCTGACGAACTCCTTTTCTGGTTGTTGTTTGACCAGACAGGTTACCATCAATTCTTACACGAGCTGAGCTAGACTCATAGAGTTGCTGTATGAGAAATACTAAGTGGTAAGGGACTCCCATGGAGATAAGGATTTCCCACAGTTTAGGCCACTTTACGTTATCAAACGCGTCTAATAAGATTCTTATTGACAAACAAAATTTGTGGACTATTCAGTAGAACTCATCTAGGGAGTAATAAGGCTTTTGTAACAGAAAATTTCTTCTTTACTGTTAACTATGGACGTATTCGGAAACAAAAGATGAATTAAAATCTGCAAAAATATACAGGGTGTCCCATTTAAATTAAAAAAGTTGACGGTACTTCCGGTTAAACCGGAAGTACATTAATAGCTAACATAATGTCTTCGGATGCATTAGACGTCACTACACTTGCCTGCAAATTTTCAGCAATATCACTCTTTCCGTTCCAAAGTTATTTGCTTGGTTCTATACTTTATCCCAACCCTGTATACAATTGAATCTTTAATGAGCGATGATTTGGGGGTAATAAACTTAAAATTATTCTTTTGTCTTATATTCTATATTTATGGTCTCAAATTTTTCAAAACTTATGTGGATGTTAACATCATACATACCCATAAAGCACTTCAAGTAGTTCCAAGTTACTAGATAGAATCTTTCATAACTACCACACATAAACAAAGAACAACTAGAGTAATCACAAGTTCGACATCACTCCACACTTACGCGAAAACTGTATTTACTGTAGCAATTCGTACAAAGCTAAACACGCTAGGTATAGCAAGTAATCGTTTAATGGATAGTTATTAATTTAAAAAATTACAGTAATTACAAGCATGCCATGAAAGCTAATTCAAGTATCGAAAATTAAGGAAATTTCAGAAAAGTTATTGCACTTACACTTTTTCCAATGCAATATTAAGCTATGGATTTATTGTAACATGTAGCATCAATTAGTTCAGTTAACAACATATAATTTCGGTACGGAATTGTTAAAGAGATCATTTCTTTCCATTCTCGTCTCTTATATGAAATGTTACGAAACCATCTCGAACCTTCAGGGCTATAGAATATGCCTAACTACTTTAGCTCACTTAGTAGTTACGTCTGCTGTTTGAAATGTATTCTTGTAATAATCAGGATGTACTACAGATCTGAATACGCAACCCTGACTGATATGGTAAAAGAAACTATAAGCTATATACGTATATAAAGTTGCTAAAAAATTGCTAAAAATTGCTAAAGTCATTCCAATATTTAAAGGCGGCGATGAGAAGAATATATCACATTTCCGCCCAATATCTTTGCTACCAATTCTGTCCAAGATATTAGAGTATCTACTCAACAAACAAATAGTAAACTTCTTGGAAGAAAATAACTTATTCAGCCCTAGTCAGCATGGATATCGTAGCAATAAATCTACTTCTACAGCTTTAAGTGCTCTCATTAAACATGTGGTAGAAGGATTTGAGGATAAAACACCAATACGTACATTTTTTTGACTTATCCAAGGCGTTTGACTGTGTTTCACATGCTATTTTGTTATACAAATTATCTTTGTATGGTTTTTGCGAGAATAGTGTAAGATTAATTAAATCATTTCTTGGAGAGAGAAAGCAATACGGTGTATCACTCTGCGGTGCTTAGTCAGATTTACAAATCTGTAAGTATGGTGTACCACATGGTTCGATTTGGGTCCTACGCTCTTCTTGACTTACATAAATGACATCTCAAATTGCGATCAAAAATCAGATTTTATTCTTTATGCAGATGATGCAACAAAAATTGAAAGGATTATTGACCACGATCAACAGGCATCAGTTAAAGTTTGGTGTCTCTCAAACTCGCTGAGTCTAAACCATACAAAGACAAGACATATTGACTTCGAAACAGTTTGCTCATCAGAAGAGAAAGATCAAAATGTGAAATTCCTAGGAGTGACTTTAGATCCGCAACTGTCATGGAGATTATTACACACTCAGGAACTCTCAAAGAAGTTGTCCAGGACTATTTATCTTATAAGAAATCTGAAAAATATAGTAAATAATACAACACTCATCAACTGCTATTATGCATATTTTCAATCAAATATGTCATATTTTATATTGAACTGGGGCTATTCTACACACTACAAAGAGATTTTTGGCATACAGAGACGATGCGTAAGACTATTGGCCAACCTGAAATACAGAGAGCCCTGCAAAGATGCGTTTATAAGATGGCATCTACTTACATTACCTTGTATTTTAATTTTAGAATGCTTCTGTCATGTAAAACACAATGAAACATCATATACCAGACATAATGAATTTCATAGTCATAATACAAGAAAAGCTGCCAGTTTTAAAATACAGAGTACCAGAATTAGTAAATCAAGAACAGGCATAAATTATTATGCCTTGCACCATTGCTTAACATATTTAACACATATAAAATATGTTAATCAATGCTTGCAATTCTACAATGCTCTACGAAGCAGGGTGAAAGTATTGGAAATTAATACTTTTCGTGACAAGATCCAGGAATACTTCATTAAAAAAGCATTCTATGACCATGAGGATTACCTCCACAATGACTTCAGTGATTTTAATGTGTATATTTGCCAAAATTAATTTATACAATTTCTTAACTATGTATCTTTTATTAGCTTTTTAATGTGTTATTTTAGGTTAGACATGTTACTGTTTTTATTTCAGTTTTAACTATATGTATATTAGTTAATTACTAAATTTTGACTTGTGCGAACAAATTTTCTTTTGTACTAGCACCAATAAATGACTACTACTACTACTACTACTACTACTATGGGAAACTTAACTAGTGATTGTAATGTTCAGCAGGGACGTTAGATGTCTAAAAACCGTTGAGCTGACCTACTTGAAAAATGTTAGCACTATGCCATTAATTGTCCCATTAGGCAGAGTTTTTTTTTTAGTTATTTTCTCGAGATGGATATAATTTTTGCCCAATCTGGCAATCTATTCTAAAATCTAGGTCAGACAGCAGACCAGTGCTGAACTGCATAGTACACAAATTAGCGAAATTTTAAGCAGGTATTCAGATATTGTCAGAAAAATCATTTCTTCAGTTTTAGATAAACATGCTAAGATCAACGATAAAAAACACATCTATAAAATGATTGTTTTCCGAATGAATCCATCTTTCATCTGGCTCATAAATGCGCAAATCTGGTGGTGGAAGCTTGGAGTTGTGTTCCGCTATAGGAAGCTGTATACTCCAGAAAATCCTACTGCTGCTCTACAAGGCACAGATCCGACCATCGTTGGGGATGCGCTTCAAAGCATTCTAAAGCTTCTGGACACTATCCAGATGCAGAGATGTTCGAGTGAGCTCTCCCAGATAACAACACCAAATGTCGTCCGAACGAGGAACACTAGAGAGGTTATGCGAGCTCATCCTTACCAGTTCGAGGTCCCTACTCCCCGATCCAGTCTCCTCCAGCATTCCTTCTTTTGGAGAACTTCGGCCCTGTGGAATGAGCTGCCGAGGAATTTGTGCAGCGTTTCAAATCTAACGTGCATCGACACTTATCCTCTCGCAGCGCTTTTACAGCGCCATAGGCTTTCAGCCAACGAACAGCTTTTCATGGACAACCAACTGATCGAACGAGTAGATAAATTCAAATATCTAGGTTCAACACTAAATGCAAAATGGGACTGTGACGAAGAAATCAAAATACGCATTGCGATGGCCACTTTTATAAAGTTTAACAGCTTTCTTTTACGCCGAGAAACGCCACTAAATCTCAGACTGCGAGTAGTAAAATGCTATATATGGCCAATACTAATGTACGGCGCTGAAACTTGGTCCCTCAAAATCAAGTCAATGAATAGAATAGAAGCCTTCGAAATGTGGACGTTACGTCGGCTTTTGAGAATCCCGTGGACAGACCATGTTACGAACCAGGATGTATTGAATAGAGCCTCCACTCAAAGAGAGTTACTGGAAATCATAAAAAGACGCAAGGTAGCTTACTTAGGTCACATGCTTAGAGGCCCCAAATATAGGTTGCTAAAAGAAATTTTAATAGGTAGTTGAGGGGAGGAGAGGTCCAGGTCGCAAACAACACTCGTGGCTCCGAGATATCAGAAACTGGTGTCACGTCAGCGACATCTCAACAATAGTGAGAAGAGCAGAAGACGGCACTCTACACATCGTTGGTCACGAGAGCAGATAACCGCCTACACGCTGCAAAGCGTATGGCACCCAAAGAAGAAGAAGGCTTTCAGCCTTTGTGGGAGGCTGACCCTAAAAAAAAATAAATAGGTAAAACTTCGGAACCTTTGAAAACCATAACTCGTACAATGAGACAAAGTGACAATATTGGCAGACTTAATTGCAGGATAAAAACGTGAACAACACGCGCGACCTAAAATGTGCCATTAATGACGAGTAAAGATAACCGTAGCCGATAATTTGTACATAAAATAGACATTGGTAGATCGCAGACAATAAGTCTGCAATAAAAACGTACATATTAGAAAATAATTACATCAAAATGCTGCTTACCTGTAATGGGCAATTAGATATACATAGTAATACAACGTAATTTAATATGCAGCAAAGACCAGAATTTACTTAGTAAATTTATCATTACGAGGTTGGACGTTACGAAAGTATAATCAGCATATTTGAATTATCCTCGACGAATTTCTAGTCAACCTCCATCCAGGTTATTAATTGCATGCCACCATATTTGTGAATTTGGGCCTAATTGGGGCAAGAGGGCGGAGCTATGAGGACGCCAAAAATGTTTGTATTCGCAAAAAGTTTTCTTCTGTTTTAAACAAACACTACACAATCTACCCACTGGCCAAATCATTTTTCCAAATTCCTCACCCATGATTTTGTTAAAAAGTTGAGGTCAATTTAATTCTGTTGCGGACACGTGATGTGCCTGGCGGTGGCGTAGCCCTTTTGGGGCGAATATAGGCGGCCTTTGAAAATTAATGGATGATGGCGCGAGGCACTAAAAAATGGTTAGTTACCTTGATTATCTGGTGGCGTTGGTTGGGTGCGTTGCTTTTTCTGACCCTGCAGGGTCCTGCTGATGGTCACAAGGGCAGCGGAGGCGCGGCGAATATAAAGGCGTATATCGATATATAAATGGCGGAACAAAACTGCGTTAGCGCGACTTGTAGCGAGTCGAGAGTTCTTGGCGATAGATCTTGCGATGGTTCTTGCGATATTTCTAGCGAGAGTTCTGGCGATAGTGGTTCTTCTTGGAGGTTACCACTTAGCGCATGTCCCTTTTCAGACAACCAAAGGCGTCACCACCTCTTAGTGCGATATAGTTCAAAATTGACAAAAACAATTATAAAGCGAAAAAAGGTCACCCGGGTCGCAACAAATTCACTTAAATTGGCTTCTGAAATTCAAAGTAATGAATAGTTTTCCATAATAGATGTTTCAGTTATAAGAAACCGCGAAAGCAGCTCAGCGTTTGACCTTTAGGAAGATAGAAAAGAAACGAACACAAAGCGTAACATAAGCTTTCACTTTCAGAAACACAAAATGGTCACGCTTCACGCTCTTAGCACATCGACTTGTCAACTTCTCATTAAAAACACAGGGAGATAATAAAAAAGATGCTAGGGTCAATGGTATGACAGACAGTGTGGACTAGTTGGACAGTTGAATAAACCTGAAAACAAATCAATATAGTTTGATCCAAAGTATAGAAATTTTTTAACAGTTTAGAATCGAGAACCATAACAAATCAGTTTAATCGGACACCTAGAGTATTAGACGACCTAAAGGACAATATTGGCAAACGTTATAGGTGCAGAATATATGAAACTGCATCTCTTGATTGCTATAAATATTACATAAGGCAAGGTAGAAGATCTATCAGATAACTGAGGTCAAAGAACATAAATATGGCACAAGATATGGTACGTGTAGGGCATAAATGAGAGCAGTGGCTGAGAAAATCAAAACTCCCCACTTCGGACTCAAAAATATACTACTTATAAACAAACAGCGTGAATGATTTTTCATAGTTCATGCTTACGCGATGGGTTAAGAACATCAGTACTGGATACCAGTACGACGACATGAGGAATATAGGCTTCCATGCCGGATATTAATACCTCTGTTATTTCTTGGGCGCAAGCTGATGAGTCTCGTGACTTGAAGCAGACGTCGTTCCAGGGAAAGGACTGGTAGTATTCCCTTAGGTCGTCCCACTTTGCTGATCCGTAATGCCAGACCCGGCGAGGCTTTGTATTGTGGAGATCCGGAGAATGCATTCTGCATAGCGTTGAGAGGGTGTTATGGTCAGACGATCCCAGTGGGGCGGTTTCTTTCACTGTGCAGATTGTTAAGAGTAGTTGTGAGATATAGGTCCAACAGACTAGCAAAATCTCCGTGGCGGCTAGGGATCCTTGTTGGTTCTTTGACTATCTGCTCTAAGCCGCAGCTAATAGCGAAGGCTTCAGCTTCACGTCCCTCGTTCGTTTTGTTTGAGTGTTTGAACCAGTATGAGTTGTGAACGTTGAAGTCACCCAGAAAGACTATCTCTGAATGAGCGTGATCTGATTGCAGCGCGTCCACAGTGGCTGAAAGCATCTCGAAGAGCTCTTTGCAGTTGTTACTGCTTGGTGGCCTATAAATGCAGCATATAAATGTGGAATAATTTTGGAAGGATATTTTAAGCCATATGATGTCAAATCCTTCCAGTTCGAGCTCCTCTTCTCGATGACAAGATAATATTGTCTTGTGTTTCCGTTTTATTGATCCGTGATCTAGATTAAAGTTCGTGATCCGCCAATCTGTGCCGTCACTAGTCAATGAAAGTTGGCTTGGCACGTCATTCGTTGCGGAGCATTGAGGCCGTTCATTGTCTATTATATTTGTATTTTTCGTCTGAAATCTGCTTTGTTTCCCCTTTTGTTGTAGAATATCCTTATCAGTATTTGTTGTGTGCTTTTAAATTAGTTTCTCATGAGCAATAAGGGTATAAGAGCCCAGCAAAGCAGACCTTAAAAACTTGGTTGATATTCGATGTTTAAAAATAAATTTGTAAATATAAGTGGTTACGAAAAGTGAAAAATTGTATTTAAATCATTTATAATAGAATATTACAGATCATGCAGATGTCTGATTTCCCCAAGGATCCTTCCTCTCATTTAACAGTGCTACAGAACTTTCTGCTAATTTTGTTAGAACCTCTGCTAGTTTGTGCCTGGAATACACCTGAAAAGAAACAGTATAGTTGTATTCTTCTTATATTGTGCATAATGTAATTCAAGAAGTTACACATGCTCATTCTGACTTGAACATTCGAAAGAACATCAGGTGACCTATGAAATTTGGAGCAGTGTATGTTAGTTTGCATGCTAGTTTGATTTTTAACTACATCAGTCAAACCAAAAGTGAAACTTTGGCTAGTAGAAGATTTGTTCAGTAACTCTTCCGAACTAGTCAAACTATGTGTTATGTCATATGAAAGTGTTCCCTCCAGGCGTACTTTCAGATAGGAGTTCCTGCTTTCACTCAAGGCCAGACAATCGAACATAACTTGCTGCTGTTTCCTCTGCCTCACCTCACTTCCTGCATAAAGGATTTGCCACATCGATCGTCCAATGGCCAGTTGTAAATCCAACCACTTTTCGTAATTCCTTCCTGCTCGATCTGAGAGCGCTTGTGGTATTAGACCACTAGGGTCGCCTCTGCATACAGTCAGACTGAACATTCCCGAGCACTCAGTCCCAGCGCTTCTGGTGCTCACTTGACACCCAAAAGGGCGCAATGAAAAATAGCTTTCTAGGTAGCCAATCACACATCTCGAATCGTGTTTTACCAACGAATTCGAATAGGCTAGAAGAAGCAAAGCCCATGCGCTAACAGGCATGTGAGTGTATCCATGACCCTGGTGTTATTATTTACCACTTGTTTACAAAGACGATGTTATTGTTTACAGAAATTGACAGAAATCCGCTGGATTTAAAGAGCTTTTATTATACAGACATAGACGTACGTTACATTATTTTTGAAGGAGTGATGGTCAGCGTGTGACGAAAGAGCAGCTCGGCGGGCAGTAGCCCGGGCTGCACATTTTTCTTCTTTGTTCTATGTAATAATAATAATAGTAACAAGATACGTTGAAGGGATAAGCATGTAACGGTGTGGCTATAAGATAATGACGATTACGTTGAGGATATAGAAAAGAGAAACTATTACAGAGTGATAGGAAAAAATGAAAGATGCCAGATCTTAAATATTCGTGGCATAGGATTTACGACCAATCGCAGCCAGTCCAAATTTATTGGACTATTTATGTACCATACGGGTCCACTAATTGTTTGAATATTTGAAAGGGAACTACAAAACTACTAAGTACATTAAATGAAAACTTACACTGAACTTTTTCAATATATTTCAATATACATATTTCTATTACCAGATAATGTTCAAAATAAACTTAAATACAACAGACCTACAAAAAATTCAACTTGAAGAACCCATCTATTTAGTGAATATGATTTGGTATTTGAAAGAATTTGGCCCTGTAAATATATAAAAGGGAGGTTTTATCACCTTTGTCAGGCTTCTCACCTTCGGAGTGTATGATTCTCACATTGGAGCAACAGGCAGTGCAGTAATAAATTTGCTGTATTACCTATTATTGCCTTAGCAACAGAGACACATTAACTATAATCATTGATTAAGGTATTAAGGGGCTATAATATATGGGAACGGGTACTTATGAGCATTATGTATCGCAATCTTCCCAGTTTCGAGACTATCATTACAGATCGAAACATTTTGAAGAAGGGAACCTGCAACAGGTAACCGTCTGGTACACAAATGAACAATAAAGTTTGAAAACAAGAAACGTATAAAATAAATTTATTTAAATTCTATTTTTATAAATTTATCATATTTAGCATAAATTGTTTACGGCGCAAAATAATTTTTTTTTTCAATAATTCATTTTACGTAAAACTGGAAAAACAAATTTAAAGTGACATTAACTTCGAAACGTTTCTTATTTAATCAAATCTCAGTTTTATGAATCGCGGTTAGCTAAAAAAACTGCATGTTCATGAGAATTAGCTGGAATAGAAACGTAAACGAAATGGAAATACATGAATAATATTCTCTCGCTCCATGAGCTACACCCCTTTTGAGACATCACTGGCATTTCTTACCCGATGATAAGGTTTCCAAAACAAACAATAGAACTCAGCGAGTCCGCTACCTGTCGTCTGGTAAATAAAGGGTGAAAAAGGAAAGGGTCATTGTTCGGTCCAGATCTGGGTACCTGACCTGTGAATTGGGATTTCCGTTGATGCGACGTTGTCACGTTTTTTCAGAAATATTGGCTTGACCTAATTTAGCGGAAACCGAAATGGGGGTGAGATTGGTTTGTGTGTGGACGCCACTCCCGGGCCGCTGAAAAACTACTATGGTATTTTTAAGTTTCAGTAACTAACCTAACTTGACCTCACGGGTTCAATTGTTGAGGTTAAAATGGTTTAACTGGGGTTTAGTCAATTGTTAATCGGCTCGTCTCAGTCCATGCTCTAACAGGCATGTGTATATTGGCAAGGCCCAGTTGTTCTTATTTACTGTGTTCACAAACACGATGTTATTTTTTTACAGAAATCCGCGGGAAATAAATTTTTTGAGGTTAAAATGGTTTAACTGGGGTTTAGTCAATTGGTAATCGGCTCGTCTCAGTCCATGCTCTAACAGGCATGTGTATATTGGCAAGGCCCAGTTGTTCTTATTTACTGTGTTCACAAACACGATGTTATTTTTTTACAGAAATCCGCGGGAAATAAATTTTGTGGAATTGTTAAAAATGATCTTTTGATACTTTATGCACCGTTAAAACCCAAATTTCACTCTAAACTATAACAATGAACCCGAAACGATCAACCTAAAAAAGCAAAAAACTAAATACAAACAGACTAGGTAGGTACGTCTTGATACACATTACACAATCAAGACTTACTTTTTTCGATTTTGTAACTCGCTTATTTTTCAGTTTTCGGGTAAGAGTTATTTGAAAAAGTTGTTTATTTTAACGACTTCTATGTACAGTTTACAAAGAATTATCACCTTGTATAATAACAATACATTGATCAGGATCTTCCTTTGGAGCAAAAGTCAATTTTGTGATTTTCCTCACACGCTTTTTTCAACTTTACTATTACTGCAATGACTGCAAAATATATATTGTCAGTTGTCACAGCTAACGAAAATACAATAGGTTTACACGAAGACGATCTGGCAACGTGGCCAAGTTATCCTTTGCTATTTTTTGCCTCCGATCCTCTACCAGCCTGATTGCCTGCTACGAGCATCAAGCTGCTTGATAAACACAAGGATAAACACAATATTTATAATATGCTTGAGATAGTGAGTCCAAACAAAACCCTTGTTTACTGCTTCTACCTATTCGAATTCGTTGTGTTTTACGATCATCTGGGTGTAGTGTTTGGATTATAAAGCCACTATTTTTAAGATGTCTGCAAGCACCCATATGTAAAGACAGATCAACTTTGGAAAACATTTGGCGCGTTAACTTGCGGAGGTTTATATTCATTTGGACAATATTTACTTTTATTTAATTAAGAGTAAACGAGGTTCAATTTTACCTATTTGCCTAAACTTTCTGCTCATCCTTCCATGCATCTCCATACGTTTTTAGGATACGCTTAACTATATACACGGTGTTCTAAAAGTTGGGACTTTCCTCTTTAGTAGCAACGGCCCTTGAAACGGCAAAGCTAATGCACGGTGAATCAGCAGCAAAACAGTAAAAAAAATTTCAAGCAAGTACTCACTATTTGGTAGCTACGGAAGTTGTAAATACGGTCTTGTCGCAGGCGCCTTACAGGTAAAAGTACGATTTGCGATGTCTTCTTCAATTCGGACCACACGATGTTGTCGAGGTCTTCCAGCGTGACCACCACGATGTGGATTCAGACATCCTGTGTCTCTAGCTCTTTGCACAAGCCAGGCAAATCGACGAAATGCAGGGTGAGTACGGTTAGGGAAACGGTCGGCGTACACTCGCGAAGCCGCAGCGGTATTTTGATCACACTCACCGTACGTTAAAATCATGTCCACCAGTTCATTATTGTTATAAGCATGCACCGTTGTTGTTGTTTTTAAAGTCCGATCGGCAGATGTAGCAGCAGCAACGCGACGGTATGGTGGACTGCCTGTTTTTCTCACCAGCATCGGCAGTTCGAGCACCACTAGCGCTGCCTTGCTTGTTGTGATATTATGACATGGTGAGCCATTGCCCAGGGACTGACTTAGAATAATGAGTATTTCTTTAATGGTCAGTATCTCGTTTTCTCTAAATATTTCGTTTATATGTTACTGGGAAAAAACACTCATTTTTGCGAGTACTATCCGCTGTATGAAAAAAAGTCCCAACTTATGAAACACTAACACCCTGTATAGCAATTTACTCGTAACAACATAAAAAATCAAAGTCAACTATCACATAAGACAGTTTTCTTCAATACCATTTTTTTACAAGCGATACAGCATCGAAAAAGTAACAAACAAGGCTCCTTAAAGCTTAAAGAATAAGGAAAATAAAGTTTGTGATTTTTTCTTGAAAATGAAACATCGTAAGAAATTTTACAAGCCAGGATTAGGAGCATGAACTCTCTCTAATGAACTAACCCTGTGCAGTTTGAAATTTTAGTTATTTATTACACACCATCGAATGGAATACACTTTATTTTATATTATACAGTGTGTCCCAGAAATAACACGCCAGAGTGACATGGAAGGTAGATTGGCTTTAGATCAATCAGATAACATCGACATGACCTTAGTAAAAGTTTTCTAGTTTTCGAGATATTGCCACTTTTAAGGTTTTTCAAAAAATTCCTACTTTTGCTCCTTTTGTTGCCTGGTATGGCTGTAAGGATTTGCGGACTTACGACCTTTTTTTTTGTGGGACTACTATGAATAGTTGGTTGAGACGATAGAGTATTGATTTAATTGAGAACTATCACGGTATGTTAAAAAAACAACCGAATTCTTAGATTTTGTGTCAATGCGAAAACCTTAACCAAGGTTTAACTGATTACTGTGACAACGAATGAACCAGACTGAATCAGCAAATGTTCTTAAAAACCAACCTACTTAAGACTCTTTCAAAAATAGTACATATAACATTTATAGGTTCTTTCTACAAAAAATTGAATAGCCCCAAGTTTTGACATAATACTTCTACGTCTAAAACGCCTAGATACATTGTCCTTTTTGTTTCGTTGTAGGCATCAAAATAATGGATAGAACATAAAGCTGTTTTTTATTTTTTTAGTCACTATACATATTTTCAAAACGTTTATCACCCACTCTTATACACAACCTGCATCTTCTTAAAAATTGTTTTCAATAAAATCAATACTCTGTTGTCTCAACCAACTATTAATAGTAGCCCAAGAACAAAAAGATAATAAGTCCGCAAATCTTTATAGTCATAACAGGCAACAAAAGGAGTAAACGTAGGAATTAAAAAAAAAAACCTTAAAAGTGGCAATATCTCTAAAACTAGAATACTTTTACTAAGGTCATGTCGATGTTATCTGATTGGTCTAAAGCCAATCTACCTTCCATGTCACTCTGGCGTGTTATTTCTGGGACACCCATATTATTTATTTTATTAGGCATTCCATACTCACTCTATATAGGCCGTATTTCTCAGCAGCCAGTATATCAGCAAGTTGTACGCACTCTTCGTGTTGGTTCGTTTCGGACAAGACAGTGTGGAGAAGCAAGACGATTTCAGGTATACAAGTGGATCTGAGATATTCATCATCTTGAGCACCTACTAACCATCCTTTGGGAAATAGTAGGACATTGTATAAAATCGTTTTTGCATTTTTGGCTAGATGGCTGTGCGATAACTTCCACCTAAAAGGTAATCGAAAATGTCTAATTACCACGTGCTGCACTTCATAATTCCTACTACGCGTAAAAGTAGTCAGGTTGAAAGTCTTATACCCGATTTTATCAAAATGCGCAATTTAACAAAGACTTTGACCAATCAGAGCAGCCCTTTCAAGAACGTGCATCTGCCAAAGTACTCTGAAAATTATGGATTTCTCTTGAAGTTGACCACAAAAAGCTCAAAAATGACATACTTTATATACAATCGAGCATTGTAAACATATAGCATCTTTTCCAGTCTGATTTTCCACCCTAAATGGGTGAAAAATTGCATTTTCTTGTTTAATCAAAAGTTTAGCAATTGCTAATCTCAACCAATCAGATTCCATTTCCATTTGATCGCTGGTTTCATGCTGTATTAAATGATATGATGACAAGAAACTCACTCATTGCATTATTTGGATAAAACAATTTACTATCGATAATAATTATAAATACATGCAGTATATCTTTGTTTTATAGTAAAAAGGGGTAAACATAGCACTTTGTTACATTTCAAAAGTTAAACAAACGATTTAACTGTTAGGCAAGCTATTTTCCAAGCGTACATGTGCATTACTGGTTGCCTAGCCAGAACGCCAAAGCTCATTATTTAGCTGCCTATAACCTTATATTTTATATTATCAATGCTGCATCTTTAGATCCTCTGTGAATATTATATTTCTATAAGATGGTTTATAACAAACATGCATCCAGTAAATGAAAGATTGATTCTTCATGGAGGTGGGATTTGTAATTATTAAATAAGGTAGTTGCTGTGATTGATACTAGGTACTTTTATGATTCTGTCACAAATTATCGCAGTTTGCAATTAGTAATTATAGAATAATTATAATGTAAACATGAAAAATGCGCAATAATTTGCAAATTAATCGCTTTGTTCTGATATTCTGCTATGATTTTGATCCATGAATTCTAAAATATTTTTGACAAAAGTGTTATCCAGTTTTGACGTTTTGTTTTCAATATTGATAAAATACTATTGGATGATACTTATTAGCATAGCCCTCAATACCCAATAGAAAGCTTTTGCTAAATAACATCCAATAGAAAAGCTTTGTGAAAGTCTTTGTTAAATATGCGTGTTGATAAAATCGGGCTTTAGTGCCATAAAGTGACATATCGTTGCAGTGAAGGCGATTCTGTAGGTTAATTTTGAAGTAAGGTGTTGTCAGTTTCTATCACATCCGAAAAAATGTCCAACAAAAAACACAGAAAATTGGCACTAAACAAAAACAGATAACAAAAAAGATCGAAATGCGTAGGCACAAGCATAAAAAATTGACTTATACAGGGTATCCCACCACGATTAAGACAAGTAGTATATCGGAACTGGGCAATAGTAGCGGATTATACTTTTAGGGGTGTAAATTAGAGCAAATATAGTATCTTTTTTATTATTGTGTCACCCAATGAGGTATTTGTTTTTGGTCACGTGACGTCCGATTCAAATTTTTTAATGGGACACCCTGTATATCTGTGACTCTTTGTGTTCCTCCCGATAAAACAATTCCAACAAACTAGCACACTTGGGGTCTAAAATGATTAATTCAAGAGCTTCAGGTACTTAAAGGACTGTACCACTACCATTATGAAACACTTCCAAAATCATACTGTATAGTAGGGGTTCCTCTTATAAATAATCAATGGTAGTGGTACCATCCTTTAAGTACCTGTAGCTCTTGAACTAATCACTTTAGACCCCACGTATGCTAGTTTGTTGTAATTGTTTTGAATACAAAAAATCACAAATATACAGAGGGCCCCATTAAAATTTTTGAATCGGACGTCACGTGATCAAAAACAAATACCTCCTTGAGTGACACAATAATAAGAAAAGATACTATTTTTGTTCTAATTTACACCCCCAAAATTATAATTCGCTACTAGTGCCCAGTTCCGATATACTGCCAATATTTTAGTGAAGATATTATATTTCAACAGATACAGCTTAAACTATGAGCTAGTGAGGAGTGGATCGTTTAAAAAACGATATGGTACTGCTACCTTTCTAATTCAGCTCTATACTGTGATTCCCTGTGCTGATGAGCTACTTTTTCCGGAAACTGGGCATTCTCGGGCAGATTTTCAGGGGGTACTGGTTTACTCTTTGAGTGCTTAAACCATTCATTGATGGCTTCGTGGGCATCCAGGTAGGCTTTGTAACTCAGGTATTCTTTAACAGCTTGGTTCAGATCATCTCCAACTTTATCTGTAATTATTTAATATCATAAAAAGCAGTCACATAACTTCATATATGAATTTGTGGTTCTTGGGTTTTTAGGCCGGCATCAGCGTTAAAGCTTGACGTTTCGCCACCAATGGATGGCATCTTCAGAAGCAATACATAATGTTTCGCTCCAGGAAAAGCTATAAAAACGTCTCTCAGACCATCCGGGTCAGTATGGCCGAACCCCAAAGTTGTATTTATAAACGAGTTTCCACCACCAATGAGATCGATCCTTGTGACATATACTTTTCGGTGTTATTTGAAAATTCCTTTAGTCATACATGTAGGCTTAGAAAATACTACCTTAGTTGTAATGAAAAAAGGTACATTTTTTAAAACAGTGCCAATGGCGGCGGGAGAATCATAAAAAAGGAGAACGTAGGAAATAAATGCTGCTATAAATAAAATACTATTAATATATTTTACAGTCTCGTTTGGAGGGTTTTATTGGCTGGCAAATTTCTCAGGTGCAGGCAGGTTTCGTAAAGGGACGCGGTACGCGTGAACAGAGCTTAAACTTAAGACAGATTATTGAAAAAGCCAGAGAGCATTATTTTCCTGTTTTTATCTGCTTCGTGGACTACTCTAAGGCGTTTGGTAACGTAAAGTGGCCTAAACTGTGGGAAATCCTTATCTCCATAGGAGTCCCTTACCACTTAGAATTTCTCATACAGCAACTCTATGAGTCTAGCTCAGCTCGTGTAAGAATTGATGGTAACCTGTCTGGTCAAACAGCAACCAGAAAAGGAGTTCGTCAGGGATGCGTATTATCTCTGATAAATAATAAATAAATAATAATATTTATTTACTCACAAAGTACATAAAAAACAAAATTGTTGAAAAAAAGGAGTAAATAAATATGTTAACATCCATAGAAGGACTAGGCCTGTGCATGGACAAATTAGTGTTACAATGTACATATTATACACACATAAGTATTACAAATACTTACGCATGTATAAGATATAAATGTTACATATAAGATAAATAGGGTCATGAGTAATTTGAATGAAATTGTTTATAAAATTATAAGATTACTTATGGATTTAGTTATAATATGACTTATTTATTAATTCATGTATTTCTTTTCTGTCTACTGAACTTAGCCATTCTTTAAGAGATTTTTTGAATCGTTTATTGGATAATTCCTTTATATCATTAGGTACTCTTTGATATAGTTTTGGCGCCAAATAAATGTTTGATTTCTGCATAATCGATTTTCTCGTTTTAGGTATGCTTTTTGCGTGTAATTTGTATCTTGTGTTATGACCGTGTTTGATGTTGTCTTGCTCACTTGAATTTTTGTGATAACGAGTGATAGTATGTAAGAAATAAAGTTGCCTGACATCGTATATCAGAACTTCCCTGAACAAGTCATCACTAGGATACAGTTTTGGTTTGCTAAACATAGATTTTAGAATTGCTTTTTGGAGGATATCTAAATCATTGATATATGTTGTGCATGCAGCACCCCATGCCAATATACCATAAATGAGATGGGTTTCAATTAATGCATAGTATACTGTACGTAGATGCTTTTCAGTTAAAATGTTTGTTAGTAATTTTATCCTATATGAAATGAATCTAATTTTTTTCAATAAACTATTAGTATGTACATCCCAACGTAAGTGTGAGTCTAAATATATTCCTAGATACTTTATACTGTTCAATTTGTCAATTTTAATTTTTTTATTATTTATGTTTAATGCAATATTGTCGAAAGTAGGTAAATACCTAGAATAAGATGTGAACGGTAAAAAGTGTGTTTTTGAAAAGTTGATTGTCAATTTTCTTTGAGTAAGCCACTGAATAATTTTGATAAAATCATTTTCAATAATAATTTTTAGTTTATTCCATTCTTTTTCCTTATACAGTACGGCCGTATCGTCTGCGAAACTGATTATTTTACCAACACAATCAATCTGGAAAAGATCATTTAGTATATATTAAATAAAAGTGGTCCCAAAACTGTTCCCTGTGTTATTTAACATTTACTCTGAATTTGTGATGAGACGGGTATTGGACAACTGGAATGGCGGTATAACTATTGGCGGAAGCAAAATATCTAACTTAAGATTTGCTAACGATACAACCCTTGTTGCTGCTTCTCAGGAAGAACTAGTAGCTCTATTGAACGTTTTAGAACAACACAGTGCAGCATATGGTCTTGGTATTAACTGCAACAAGATCAAGGTTATAATCGTAGATAGAGAGCATGACAATCATCGAGAAATAAATTCAATATGCCGTTGTAAGGTAGTTCAAAGTTTTGTGTACCTCGGTTCTTTGATCGACAATTCAGGTAGCTGTGGGAATGAGATTCGACGGCGCATTCAACAGGCACGGGTGGCCATGACAAAGCTTACTAAAATATGGCGTGACCATAACATCACTAAAGCTACCAAAATGTCACTGGTTCAGTCTCTTATGTTCTCCATATTTTTGTATGCCTCGGAAACTTGGACTGTTAAAAAGGCAGATCGAGCTCGCATAGATGCTTTTGAAATGTGGACGTGGAGGAGAATGCTGAGAATTCCTTATACCGCCCATCGCACTAATGTTTCCATATTGGATGAGCTCGGTAATCCAAAGAGACTATCCTCCATTGTGTCGATGAGAATGCTTACATTCTTCGGACATATTCACAGAAGCGATAATATGGAGAAACTTGTAGTTCAGGGTCACGCCCCGAGTGGGCGGCGCCGTGGCCGTTCCCCTACACGCTGGGTGGATACGACGAAACAGTTGCTAGATATGAGTATCAGGAGCGCCACTGAACTGACAGTAAATCGCGAACGATGGCGAGCTACAGTTCTCAAAACTATTGATAATATTCGTGTCAGCAATACTATAGCTACGACTTAATGCATTTTACGAGTTAACATGTCTGTTAAGACATTGTGACTATGATGATGATAAATAACAGGTATAATAAAACATATCTCGAGATTGACAATTTTCACTTCTTCCTCACCTATGCAGCAACAAGCTTTCCAGGTTTATGATCTGGACAAATCAAAAGCCAGTACAACAGGGCGACATGAGAACTACTCTGTTAATACCACTTTATATTTCACATTCAAGAGAACGTAAAAATAACACCTACCTTCAGAATTAATTTTTTCAATGGTATCTGCTGGTAGTTTGTTGAAGGTTAGTTGTGCGGCGTCCAATTTGCCTAGAGTTAGAAACGAGAACATCAGGCTATTCGCTTGCATCAACGCTTCTCCTCGCTGCTCTTCGTAGAAGAGTACCCAGTCCAGGGCAGAGATCTTAAATTTGTCCGCCGAGGTCAGTTTTGGCTGAAAACATCGAAACATATAATCGAAAATTTCTCAAAAAATAGAATAGCTGGAGTTTCTTGCACCCATTGAAATATCGCCCAATATGCGCATTTTTCCAAACGTTTAGACTGTTTACTAGGATACCATCATGTGAAAACCACATGACGAGCTTCTATAAAGGCGATAATAAATTTTACAATTCCGCCCGAGGTTGAGAAACTCTTTGTGAGAATATTAACGTATGTTGCAAAAGTTTTGAGAAGTTTTTCAAAAAATTAAAAAAATATCACACAATAATATATTTGAACTGTAACAATAACCACAAAAAATAACAATATTTCTTAATATAAGAATTATATTAAAGTACTGCTAATGGACCATGATCTTCCACGGCTCGCAATTTCCTCTTAATGTTCCTCATTAGGCTTTGGACAGATTCTAAATCAATTTCTCTGATCTTTAGCATTATTCTTCTTCTTAACTACTGTTCGTTTTGAGTTTCCCAGCCATTGTTATCAACTTTGGCACTCAGTTGAGCCCAAAAAGTTTCGATAGGTCTTGCTTGAGGAAGATTGGGAGGGTTGTCGTTTCGTGGTACAAAAGGTATTCCGTGCTGTTGTAGCCAGTTTCTGGTACGCAAAGCATAATGACTTGAGGCCAGATCTGGCCAAAACATTATATTGCCATTAGCATGGTGGGTATTAATAAAATTGAGTAGTTTAGGGAAACTTCTTTAAGTATAGACTTCTGCGGTAACCGCTTCGGCCCTAACTCATCCAACGTACGGCTGTGAAGTACCGTTGTCTGATATAGCGCACCACACTAACACTTTGTTTTCAAACTTCTTTCGTTTAAATTTTACATTATCTGGACAGGATTCAAAGTCTCTTGTATAAAAACCATCATTACCTTTGATTTCTGAGTTCGAAAATGTGAAATACTTTTCATCGTCAAGAATAATTTTTATGTTGCCAGCAAAATGAGTACGACGTAAATTGCGACAGCATTGAGGAATTCTTTCTAACTGATTTGTGGAATACTTTGGACATTTTCTTTTTTTTTCGGAATTTTAAGTTATTTCTCTTCATTTCTGTACAGATTGTGCTAGCATTGACGTGAAAAATGCGTTCAAGTTTTCGTGTTGAAGTTCCAACTTGATGTTCACTTCTGTTGACCATTCTTTGAACTGTAGCAGCATTCAACGCTCTTGGACGTCCACTTTTTGGAAAATGTATACAAGGAATACCTTCTTCGCATTCACGGATCGTTCGATAAATTGTTGCAACAGAAATATTTTGATCTTGATATAGGCGAACTATTTCTTTTTTTTTTCAAGTAGTCCAACTATAGTGTTAATACTCTTCCGAATTCCTAATTTGTACGACATTTTGACAACTTATATCATAACCAAAATGGTTTTATTGTTACGTTTAGATGTTGACTGGTTACGATGGTAACGATTTCTGAAATGTTTTCAACGGTGAAACTACCTCCCGAGTTTTGGAAAAAAATTCTCAAAACTTTTGCAACATACGTTAGATTAGCAATAATGAAAATGGGTCTGTTGAAGTTTCCTTTCCTTTTTTTTTTGCTAAACGCTACATTCATCAGAAAACCAAGCAAAAAATATTGGCACCCGTTGACCAAACTTAGCTCTGATCATCATTGCGTAATTCCAGAAGTTGAAAGTTGTATGGGTGAATTGATTTTCCTGTAAAATAAGTATATTCTCTGCCCGGTCTAACTCATAGCGGCGTCATTTTTGGCTCAAATCGTACTCTCCAATGAGCGAAATACTCTCGGCTTTTTATTTTTCTTGAGAATACAGGGTATCCCACGACTGTTACGACAAGCAATGTAGCAGAACTGGGCAGTAGTGGAGAATTATAATTTTGGAGGTGTAAATTAGAGGAAATGTTGTGTTTTTTCTTGTTATTGTGTTACTCAATGAGGTATTTGTTTTTGATCATGTCCGATTCAAAATTTTTAATGGGACACCCTGTATATTTGTGCCTTTCTGTGTTCCTCCCGATAAAATAATTCCAACAAACTACCACACTTGGGGTCTAAAGTGATTAATTCAAGAGCTACAGGTACTTAAACGATTGTACCACTTCGACTGATTATAACAGGGGTACACCTACAGTTAAATTATTTTGCTAGTGTTCGTTTCATGGTAGTGGTACAATCCTTGAAGTACCTGTAGCTCTTGAATTAATCACTTTAGACCCCTAGTGTGCTAGTTTGTTGGAATTTTTTTATCAGGAGAAACACAGAAAGGCTCAAATATATAGAGTGTCACATTAAAAAATTTGAATCGGACGTCACGTGATCAAAAATAAATACCTCATTGGGTGACGCAATAATAAGAAAATATACTACATTTGCTCTACTTTAAACCCCCAAAATTATAATTCTCTACTACTGCCCATTTCCGATATATTGCTTGTCTTAATCGTCATGGGACACCCTGTATAATATTTTTAGACTATGTTGTTCAAAAGAAACCGATCTCACAGTACGGTTAGCATTAACAATAGCATATCGATCTGACCCTGCAAGATTGTGTATCAGCTGAACGCATTCATCTCTTGATTTATATCCATATCGCACTTACAACATTCTTCAAATCAAGTCAAAAATTAAACAAAGAGCTAAACGGACAAAGAAGAGTATTCTTGTGTTTATTAAATATTTATCTAAATATTCTGCAAATTTCGAGGCATAATTGCAATAAAACATTCCTAACGTACATATAATATAGCATATATTATTTTCTTTTCATTGACCCTTAATGCAATATAAGGATTTTCAATAACCCTAAGGTTACTGTCAACTTGTTTTCCTCGTTCAAAGAATGCCTCGTTTTGATCACCTTCTTCTATGCTACTTTTATCCTGACATCAATCTGTTGCACAACCTTTTCTGGATACTTTTGCTAAATAAACTGAAGCTTTACGTAGAAGAGACAAAGGGTGTCAAATGAAACTCTAATTTACGAGAAAATTGGCCATAAACCTTGAAAAACCCTGTATAGAAAGCAAAATTGCGATTGATCTAGAATGAGGGCAGTTCAAAAGTGTATCGACATCACAGAATTAATATCTCTAGAGGAAATGTAAACAACAAAATGCACAGGTCGCTGACCAGCCAACATGTAACGGAAATTTTGTTAACTTGAGGGCATTACCAGCGGCGTATAATTTTATATTAAAATTGGATGTTCATTAATAGATTCAATTATTACTGTGACGTTACAAACTGATACAATATGTCGTATTAGTATTTAGCTATACTTAGAGAGTTACCCTTATTATAACTTGATTGTAACAGTTGATAATTTATTATTACCATGAAGTGTTTCCCCATATTTTACGCTACTGAAAACCAAAACAAAACCTATACTAACCTATGATAAGTGGTGTTCACCGATTCGTCGCTATTGCAGCAAACTATGCACTTTTTATTTCGTCCCATCATGCAATTATGACAATATAATTTAATTCACACCACAAAATAGTCACAAAGTCACTCAAATATACACTAAAACAACAAAAATCTCAACATACGCAAAAATCACAACTACAATGACAGCCACATGACAGCTTTAGGGGACGCCGGTTGTAGGTTGCCAGATTTACGACATATTAGAAGTTATTGCGACATTCCGCTATGAAATTTACCATTTTTGAGATTTCGTTAAATCAATACAAATTATCTTCACGTAAATCAGTTACATTGCAAGTATATTTTAATGTATAGTTAAATACCCAGTTAAATACTTTGAGGAACATGTGTTCAAACTGCGGAAATTGCCAGAGTTTGAAGAAACTGGAAGGTCCTTAAGCGGACGAAGAAAAGTGGCAATAGCGCTATAGATGTTGGCTGGCCAATATTCAAATTAGGCTCCCTCTAGAGATGTTAACTCTGTGATCGACATAAAGGGTGTTCTATTAAAAAAAAGTAGAATGGACGCAATCCTCGCCCTGCTCCCTCCCTTTTATACAAGTATTAAGATCCAAAAAATATATCACCTGTAAATTTCCACTCTCTTCAACGTCATGCGGAATGTTCTTTATATTCTCCACAACCTGTTTTGTGATTGCCAATACGTCTAGTCCACTGTTCTCGGCATAGGTTAGTGACAACTTCCTTTCTTCTGTTTCGTGAATCCCTTCCAGATACTTTGCATAAAGCAACACTTGATTTCGCACATTTAGTTTGCTGACATAGAATGCTATTAGCTGTGTTTCATTCATGTCCATCAGCCTTTTTATATAACTAGAAATAAGCAACATATATTTTGGAACGATTTATCACTAGCGATTTATTCAGTGACCCTATTCTTGAATTTGAACGAGTAGAACTAGCGAGAGAAGTTGGCGTGATTCTCCTTATAAGTTAATGTATTCATGAAAAGATTTCTATCAAAACGATGAAGTGAATAGTTCTCACGGTGTCGAGTAGGAGAAAATCAAATTGCCATGTAAACTAACCTAAAAAGTGCATTTTGACACGACATGTCATTTGGGGACGTTTATCTTCCATTATTGTCACAAAAATAAACAAACCTACTAACCTTCAAACTTTCTGTGAAAGTCAAATAAGGCGCGTTCTTTTATTCATTTTTAGTTGACAACTGGCATATGACATTTGTCAAACCATGCCCGACTCTACACTAGGCCGGAGCCTTAGATGCGGCAACGTGGCTTAGCTGTCAAATAGGGGTGCGGTTACCGTAAATTGTTTTATAGTTTCAGAATAATAATTATTACATTTTATATTAAGAGTTCATCTCGGTTGATAAATTAAGAAAAATACTTTTTAGAACTAGTACTACTAATACCACTAACATCTGATGTCTGGTTCATCGTAGTCAAACACTACAAAATAAAAATAAACGCAACCTGTTTGCCTGCCTGCCTGCCTGCCTGCTGCCACTACCACTTCCACTTAAATGAATACTCAATCTACTTTGTAGATTTTCACTTGAGCTACAAAAATTCACTATTAGGTCACTGTGAAGCCTTTCTTGCTGGTCTTGATTCCCTTTCACTATCAAATCTTTTCGTAGGTATGCCCAGATGCATGCCAGATGAGTTCTATTAACTGTATTTTTCTGTGAGATTTGGGAGGTCCAGAATACATTGTAGGTACCACATTGTGCTTTAAAATAGGTCTTATCCTTTGAAATGTTTGTAAAGTATTGTCTTTATTCTTATAAATATAACCAGCCCATACGAGGAATACCGTTCACCCACTTCTGTTTATGTCCTTTATTGGAAGCACAATTGCTAATGAACACTCAATTTACTTTGTAAATTGTCACTTGAGCTAGAAAAATTCACTATTAGGTCACTGTGAAGCCATTCTTGCTGGTCTTGATTCCCTTTCACTATAAAATATTTTCGTAGGTATGCCCAGATGCATGCCCAGATGAGTTCTATTAACCGTATTTTTCTGTGATATTTGGGAGGTCCAGAAAACAGTGTAGGTACTACATTGTGCTTTAAAATAGGTCTTATCCTTTGAAATGTTTGTAAAGTATTGTCTTTATTCTTATAAATATAACCAGCCCATACGAGGAATACCGTACCACTTCTGTTTATGTCCTTTATTGGAAGCATAATTGCTAGTGCAACCTGGTACTACACACTTTGCAGGCATCTTTTTATCTTTATTAGTTTCGTTTGTGGAGGTAAATAATTCCAATCTCCTTTTTTGCTCTGGAAGATTACACTAATGACTTAACAACAAATGAAAGCTCGGTCCCCGATTCAGTGTTGCCATATTTCAATGCTCCGGCCTAGTGAGTAGAGTCGGCCATGGATTCATACAAAACTAGTCTCTCGCGTCTCGTCACTTATTCAATATACTAACAATAAATCCGGATACCCCTACAACTACGGATTTGTTTTGCTAAAAAAACACTTACACCTCCAGAACTTTCTCAATAGCCTCCCTGTTCTGCCCATGATCTATCTGATCAAAAAATAAAGCCAAATGAGCGAGAAATCGCAAGAAATGCGAGGTCTGGCTGTCATCTTCAACCCATTCCTCAAACTTCAACAGCAGGTTTCGAATATCGTCCAGAATGATGTGCTTCTGGATTATGTGTTCGTACTTCTTAGATTCTTCAGCAACCTTGCGATTCCTTGAAGACTCGAGCGATGTGAAAAGCTCATTTAGAGACATCCTGAAGCAAATTGAAATGTTGGTGAAAAATACAAATGCTATAAAAATGCCTATATGTATATATAATTTTTACTTCAACAAGAGTGGATACAGTTTTCTCCATAGAGAAAACAAAACACAGAAGAGTAGTCTTATCCTTATAAAAATTAGAAACACTATTCGACTAGCGACACTAAGGACGTCTGGCAGAACTAATGTGGTTTCCGCGGGCTTTTTGAATACTGGTGTATTTGAGATGTTTATTTAGTTCGTGCCATAATTTCGTAGAGGTAAGTGAGGTTAGTATAATCGTCAGATGTGTCAAATATACTTTTTTGTTGAATTTTTTTTTTTTAGTTTGAACTATTAATTTACGAATAACACATATATTTGACAACGATAACTACTCTAACATCACATCTCTACGAAATCGTGGCACAGACTTGAGACTTCATGATTTATTGCTGATATATCAGGAACGAATTCAACTAAAATGCAATTTATTTACAGCTTATTTTTTGGCTTATTTTATAGTAGTAGTGATACTGGTGATTCTTCATTTTTGGGGCATTTTATACTATTAGGTGGGATGTGTTCTGAAGAGTGGTGGAATAAAAAGGGTAAAATGAAGTACAAAGCTCTTTTTAATAAGTTTTAACTTTCAAGTATGGTACATGAAATTAATGTGTGATAAGAATCTTACTTTACCAGGAGAAATCAGGAAATGTTAGACACTGAGCACTATACCTATGTATCACATATATCAAAAATAAACAAGTCTAGAATGTACTCTTATTCCATATCTGTCTTATAGGGCTTTCACGGTCGTATTCGACTCTGCACATTTTAGCTATTAAAATGGTTTGAAATTGGTAAAATGGTAAAGCGTTTCCATTTCGCACAAACAATTGCACATTTCTCAATTTGAGGTTATTCAGGTTATATTGGACAATCGACAGCACAGAACCACTGTGACAGAACATACATAAAGTTAAGATTCAATGTCCTATGTCAGATCATGTCATCACAAGTTCGAAGGATCGCCACCATGCGCAATGCGCGTCTGGCACGCGCAAAAACTTTGTGTCAAGGTCATAGTATGCATAAAACCATCTCTCAGCGTCTAATGTTAACTCTGGTTTTCTCTCTATAAAAACAGGTATTGCGCCCCAGTGGTAGTTGAAAACCGCCACACTTCAAAAATATTACTAGAGGTAATTCATTACAAGAAATTTTTTAATTGTCCTTTTACTGAAGGTACCAAAAAGCTATTTTTGCTATTTTTGAAATGAATAATAGCTTAGATATTATCCAACACATCATGGAGCCCAAGAGTATTAAGACTTTCACGGACTGGCGCGAACTATTCGTGCCTATCGCGGATTCGCCTTAGTTACAGAAGTTTCGCGTTAGCGATAGTCGCTTACCTGTTCACACTCAGGCATCACAACGCAGATGGTGTCGCAAAGAAGGTATTGATAAAAAATATAATATAAAACACATAAATGACACTTCTACTAGTTAAGACTGACCCAAGGAGGGCAGCAAGAATTTCATTTCTAACCCTACACAAATCCATGGAAAAAACAATGTTTTTAATTTGATTCCGTTTCGGTGGAGCTACTAACCTGAGAATTTTATTTTTGGTAAATATGGCTAGAAGGAAGTGGAAAGCAGAACACTGATATAAATATTGCAGTGAAGTCAAATAATCTACAGTTGAAAAATATCCTTCTAATTTAAATTGGTGTTAGTTAAAGTGCCTTTCATGTATCAGTTCAATTTTTTTTAGCACGTTACGTCACAATCTAAACGAATTTGAAAATGGTGCTTTGTCACACAAGTACCTATATAAAATATTACTAAGGTTAATATATGTTTCACTTATATTTCATCCGTTTTTGAAAGCCTTTAAAATACAACGTGGGAATTACATAAATCTGTTTCTGGTTTAGTGTCATTTTATACTAAATTATAAGTATTTACAGCTTACACCAAGTTCTTTTGATATTTGGTCCTATATTTGAAGAAGAAGAAGCTTTATTTCAAAATAGGATTACCCTAGTACAAAATAAAGTAGTGATACCTAAAAAAATACAAATTGGTTATTCCAAAATAATAAAATGAACACTAAAAAATAATTAAATTAATGCTGATACTATATATACTACGCCAATATACAACGCCAATATTAGAAACCTCAATAATAGAGAGAAGTTAACTGTGAGTTTAAAGATTATCAGATGGCTATTATGTACTTTAATAATTGTTGTCTAAATATTTTAAGCGACGAACTTTGTTTTATTGTATTTGGAAGATTATTGTAATGATTGAATCCTTTAAAAAATAAAGAATTCATGCTACTTTTCTTGTCAGTTTTAGAAATATAAGTAGTTTGTTTTCTATTCTGATGTGCATGTATATCACTATTATAGCTGCAGCATTACAAATACGTTGGTGCCATACCTGACACTATTTTAAAAACAAATACCATGGTAAGATAATATAGTCTTTGTGATACAGATAACCAGTTGAGGGTTGACAGCATCAATTAAATAAGTGTATATCGATTCGTCCTTAAGATTATTCTCATCCCACGATTTTGCATCTTTTGTAACTGTGACAGATGATTTGAGTTAAAAAGGTACAGTACAGAAGAACAATAGTCAAAGTGGGGTTGTATAATGGACTGATATACTTTTAACCTTATCTCGGCAGACAGATAATTAGAAATTCTTGTGTGAAAAAGAATAGCTTTTTAGAGATTTTCTTGTGTACATAATCAAAATGTTTATCAAATAATAAGTTATCAAGTTGTATAGTTATCAGTAGTAATTTTTAAATTCTAAAAATCTATCTGTTTGTATTTATGTTTTGAGGTAATGATCATGGCTTTAGTCTTAAGGACATTTAATTTGAGCTTGTTTAATTTCAAGTAATTGTCAGCACCACTTAAGGCATAATTAATTTTTTCAATAGCAGTGTCTAGGTTAACATCTGAACATTTGACCTTTTTTTGCCCATTCCTATAATCTTCGCGAGAGAAATAGTATGATATAAGATAATTTTTAACCAGTTAGATTAGTTCCTCTTATTTTGCCATGGCGAATCAGGAGCGGTAGCGACCAAAACGCGTTCGAACGCGAAATGAAATCCGCCGCGAAATAAACGCCGTCAAATCCGCAGTCGCGGTGGAAAAAATCGTACAGGTCTGAACACGCACGTATGCCGCTACGTAAACAGTATGGTGCGATTTTAGCCGCCGCGAATTATTCGCAGTCGTCGCGAATCATTCGCGCCAGTCTGTGTAGACTTTTAATTAATATCGTCTATACTTGAAAAATTGCCTGGTCGAGATCGAATCACCGAAAACACGGTGAAGCCCCAAAATGATCAGAACCCAACATCCTGCGAATGATGTCTCCTCAATGTGAACACGGGGTCAACAAACAACGAAACAGGACAAACGAATGTGTCCAGAGAGCTTATGCGTTTGGGCGACCGTTTCTGATTTGTCTGCTTATCGTTTGTTAGCTAAAATTTTTGTGTATGATGCCTAAAATGCTATTGATAAAAATGAACATTGGTAAATAGGGTACTTGCAGAAAAAATATTATGTCGTTTACGCGTTCCTTAGAGCCTAGTAAACATAACAAAATCACTTGTTTGGTTTTTTGGAATCGGCTGTGACAGATATTCCAAAAATTATTTCAAATGTCACGCAAACAACCTCTGACGTCAGTGATATCCTATAGTGATGGGATGTAAAGTATTGATATTCGATATCGATAGCCAGTGCTAACCTAACATTTTGACATTGATCATTATAACCACAAAACACAATCACACACAAAAGTCAAAAGAATAAAGGTTAGGCTAGATTACTAATTCACTTTGTAGGGATGGGCTTGAATTAGATTCTATCTTTGGATTCATTCATAACGGGATGCGCCGAAATAAAATGATGGTTTCTATTAGTTGCGAATCTCGGTCACAAACAGGATGAACTGTGATACCTATCAGATATAAAAATGTATTGCAACGAAAATGCTAGTGGGTTAATTGCCTGTTTCAAATATGTTTAAGTATCAATAAATTGAGTCGCATAGTTAAAGAATTCAGATAATCTCTAGTTTGCAGTTGAATCTCACTGACCTGCGCTGTAGCAGTATCGATTGTCGATATCGACAAGATACCTGTGACGTCAGCCCTTGTTTTAAGTCACGTGGAAAAATTTGAATATATCCTTATTTTATTTTGCAAATATTTTTTTTGGCCGTCAGTAAAATCATGTTTTTTGTTTCCTACTGCTTCTTGATATGGTTTTCTTGACGCTATGTATACTCTCGAGGCGATTTCACGACCTCTGCAAGTACCCTATTATGACACGTAGAAATATTTTAAATGTGGACTTATTTCAACAAATTAGAAAATAAATTCCAGAAAAACATCAACAAATGCTCGACCTACTTCAGAGTTTCAAATGATAATCACAGCAGCGATGCATATTACTGCTGCGTTAAAAAGGAGGATAAATTTGCCTTCCTTGGATGGGCTATAAAATCTACAATGTGGTTTACCTTTGTGCCCAATATTCGTCAGGCAGAGGTAAGTAGTCTGTATAGCGAGTCACACAATCTCTAAGCTCGGATTCGACCCTGATGTCAACCATGGTTTTCATATATGCCCACAAACTGTCTTCCCAAGTGTGGCAAACGGGCAATATGGCCTCCAGAAATCCACAAAATGAAGCTATTGCTGCCTTGTCATGTGGAGTGAGATCTCCCTGAAAACAGAATTAAGCTAAATGTATATGTTACGCTCAATACCCGAATTCGGGCAATGCCCGAAAAAAATACGCAGAACTAGTTTTGAGCAAGGAATATTTCCCAAACCCGAAATATGAATTTTATACGGCTATTGAGCATTACCAAATAGGCAGAACTAGTTTTGCGCATCTTGAAATGCACAGAACTAGTTCTGTGGTACGGAATGACAACCAAAGTAAATATTCGTTATGCATTGTGTGTCAAAAACCAGCAAAAACCTATCATATAGGTTAGGTTAGGTTTCTTTGCCAACGTTCCTGCAATATATACCCTGTTACCCGATACTTTAAACTGTCAGCCGTGTCATCAGCGAACAGTTGTTCGGCTAGTGATAACTAAAAATACCCCAGATTGAGTCTTGACGTATCAATTTTAAGCTTTGAGCTTGAGTGCAATATGACAAGTAATTGACACTTGGTGACGTTTTTCGTCTATGCTTTGAGGTCTATGCTTATTTTACATTTTCTCGGAAAATCCGGCGTTTCTTACAGTATATCAGTATGGCTGGTCTGAATGATGATGATTACGCTTTAAATGAGGTAAGAATGAAAATAAAAGCATTTTTAGCTTAACCATACACAAGCACTCCATGTACTTACTTTATACTCTTCTCCAATCGTACGTGTTGTACGTTTTAACAAATAAATATCCCACTAGTGATGCAAGCTATTCATTGAGTCGTTCTTATTGCTAAATATAGGAGTATTTTGATAGTCTCTAACAATATAAAAAACAATAATATAATCTATTTCTTTTAACCAAAATTTTTGCTGCACATTTCTGGATATTGAAGCAATTTTTTGTTTACAAAAATGGTCATTACTTTTTGGCAATGAGATATTCAGTAAGAATATTACTAATAAGGTCCTGATCGCAGGGTTGCCAATCATCACCACTAGTAAAAAATTAAATTTGAGATACACTTCTTCGTCAGCTGATACCTATCAAATAGACGTCAAGCCAGTTTAAAGTATCAGTAACAGAGTATAAGTACGAATCGTGAAAACGCAAAAAAAAGGTTTGGAAGCACAAGCCAATTTGATGCTCACACAATCAAATTAACATTTAAACCAGCCTCAGTTGGCGATTTATTATTTATTGGTATTTATTAAAATATATTTAACTTCTCCAACTTTATATTTATTTGAGTCCGTCGCTGGCGCTGGTTAAATGGAAGAAGCAGAATTTGTACTTATCATTCAGAAAATATACAGAACTAGTCCTGTGCATTTCAAGTTGCGCAAAACTAGTTCTGCGTATTTTTTCGGACATCGGGTATTGGGCGTAACATATATGAAGTTTGCCTAGGTCGAAAGTACTGCTGCATGCATCAGTGCAGTACAACATCATGTGTCTCTAGAAAAGTCAGAAGAATCCTTTGGGGACAGCAGGCGAGACTGGTTAGATTTGATCTCCTTAATATCACTAGCCACCGACAGTAAAGTATTCATGATGCAAGCAATTTGTTCGTTGGTGGGCTGACTAGAAGCTGAAGGAGTGTCTGCTTTAGCTGATGAAGCGGAAGACGTTGAGGAGCTTCGGGTGGTACGTCCCTGCTTACTACATAACGAGCAAGACCATTTCTCATTATTGTTACTGAGAAAGCTTATGTCAAAAGACGTCAAGTTGACATAGGGTGCGTGGTAGTTTTTACGGCAATATATACAACATACCGACAGCTGGGAGCTGCATATATTTTTCGAACATGATGAACAGGATGGGGGCATGTTTAATGCAGAAATAATATATGAGAGCTACACGAATCTGCTGTAGAAAGGAGAAGGAAAGACACGCTTCGCTCCGCTTGGGTCCGTAAGGGAGACTTTAACACAGAGATGTTAGACCACGGAAAGGATCAGGGAAATGGATGGGGAAGGATAGCGCAGAACGTGTAAACCTCGCTTTAGCGATAGAATGCGAGCGGCGCATAAACTGCCAACGGCAGAGAGTATAGAGGAGACAATCACTTGATGGCGATGCTTGTGGGGCGAACTACCACGGCTGTTGACTGCCGACGTCGACAGTGGTACCGAACTACGTCCGATAACCAAAATAACGAGTGGGAGTAAAAATTGTCGCACAGCGGATGGCAGCCAGAAAAAGCGGTGTAAACAATATGAGGGAAAATTGCTTTCTCGATCACAAAATCATAAATAGATCAGCACAGGTCTTACCAATAGGCGTTATCACAACATTCGCACTAAATGCAGAAATTTATTACGTGTATTACAGACGATAGAATCACAAAATTAAAGAGAATAGCAAAACACGTCCGACCACTACGAGAGTAGAGAGATTAATATATTTACCTGTTTACAGTATTTAATCGCGATAGTTTTCCAAATATCTCTATTCAAGTTTCCTTCGATGGCCTTTGGTTTATCAGGCTCCATGTCTTCAAAACCCGCATCCTCTTCATTTGCATCTTCCGCTATATTAGTTTCCTTCACATTCGGGTCGTGGAATAGTCTCCAACCTTCAAACATTGACGCTCTCCAGGAATGGCCGCATTGCCTACACAGCTGCAAGTAAATAGTTTATTTGGTTTTGACTAAATTCAGGTGAAACCACGGTGCAACTCTCCATGGACATCGTAGTGATTTTTTTTAAATAACGAAATGTGTAACAGACCTTCGGTCAGTTACTTACAGTTACTGTTACGATTAAATATTTGGATATACCCACAGAGGTAACATCTCTAGAGGGAGTGTAAACAACAAAATGCACAGGTTGCTGACCAGCCAACATGTAACGGAAATTTTGATAGCTTGAGGGCATTAACAATTATTACTGTGATGTTACAAACTGATACAATAAGTTGTATTAGTATTTAGCTATACTTAGAGAGTTACTCTTATTATAACTTGATTGTAACAGTTGATAATTTATTATTACCATGAAGTGTTTCCCCATATTTTACGCTACTGAAAACCAAAACAAAGCCTATACTAACCTATGATAAGTGGTGTTCACCGATTCGTCGCTATTGCAGCAAACTATGCACTTTTTATTTCGTCCCATCATGCAATTATGACAATATTGTTCATAAATAGTTTAATTCACACCACAAATAGTCACAAAATCACTCAAATATACACTGAAACAACAAAAATCTCAATATACGCAATAACCACAACTACAATGACAGCCACATAACAGCTTTAGGGGACGCCGATTGTAGGTTGCCAGATTTACGACATATTGGAAGTTATTGCGACATTCCGCTATGAAATTTACCATTTTTGAGATTTCGTTAAATCAATACAAATTATATTCACGTAAATCAGTTACATTGCAACTATATTTTAATGTATAGTTAAATACCCATGTTGAGGAACATGTATTCAAACTGCGGAAACTGCCAGATTTTGAAGAAACTGGAAGGTCCTTAAGCGGGCGAAGAGTAGCAATAGCGCTATAGATGTTGGCTGGCCAGTATTCAAATTAGGCTCTCTCTAGAGATGTTAGCTCTGTGGATATACCCCTCATAATCTATGGATGGCACGCTCATGGTTATTTTGGAGAGCAGTTATTCGAAGCTTCAAGTACACAAAAACATAATCCCATGACAAAAGATCATTATCTTACTATATTGAATGAACCTAACCTAACCTTCGTGTCTCTGCAATAAAAAATGTATCAACAGTGTATCGAAAAAAACCTCCTCTAAAATTCTAAATGCCACCATGCCAAAATATACAGAGCTAGTCCTGCGCATTTCAAGATGCGCAAAACTAGTTCTGCCTATTTGGTAATGCTCAATAGCCGTATAACATTAATATTTCGGGTTTGGGAAATATTCCTTGCTCAAAACTAGTTCTACGTATTTTTTTCGGGAATCGCCCGAATTCGGCTATTGAGCGTAACATATATGTATACTTTTGTTGTGTCGGATTGATATTCCTGAAGCACAGGCGGCGTGGCCGAGCGGTTAAGACGCAGGGCACCAGCGTGGGTTCGAATCTCATCGCGGTCAACAACTTTTTTTCTTTTTTTTTTTTAGATTAAATGTTAAACTTGTTGATTACTAGTTCAGGAAAAATCCGGTTTTGTCAATATAATAAAAAAATTAAATTTTTATAGCAACAAATTCCACAGTGAAAGCGCCGTTTAAAATTACTCAAGTACATTCTTTCCTACTTTTTTATATTTTTATTTATTTTTTATTTATTTCACTGTACACATTTGTTACATCCTGTAATACCGTCGCCATTACCTTGCTCGAACGTCATTTTTCTATTTTTAGTCATTTGCATTTTTAGATGAGTTAATATTGAAACTATATATATTTGTTTGCTTTCCCCCACCACTTCTTGCAGTACAATCGTTATATTCAAGTCCACCAAAAAAGTAAAACTAATGCATTTTTAAGTCTATTAGGATTTTGCGATTAATTTGTTGATTGATTTTTGACCAGACAGTGGCGTACTACATTATGCTCGATCAACTCAGATATAGTTAGGGTTGTAAATCTTTAATGAAGCCTTTATGCTTCAGACATGGGAAACTACCTTACCCATGCCTGAATATGAAAATACGACAGGGCCTTACCGACACCTTTTTCTCCTGTTAACCATCTGACTTTAGCCTGATGAGTTGTGACAGGTTGAAGTCTGATTTATTTTTTATCGAGTCAACAGTGGCACTATAAATGTTCATTATTGTTTGGCCCATGAACGAATGTATATGATATGGATATTGGTAAATATAAATATGCATCACTATTTACGTAGAGTTCCCTTTTATAGCTATAAAAAAACAGCTGATGTATTGACATTTGGCATTTTACCTGTTGTGCACTCTCTAACTTCCCACATCTTATCTCTGTAAATATTTTCTTTTCTAATTTTCTCTCGTCTTCCATATCCAAATCGTGTAGAGGTTTTTGTTCATAATGCGGAGCATCAGGATCCAAATGACGAACTATTTCCCTGCAAATTTTCTCATAATACAATATGAAATGCACTTATGATACCAAAGCCGACGTATTAAGGAGTCGATCAGAAAAAAAAATGAATGTGCGAACCAGGCAAACACAGTCTAGCAATAAATGAGTGATCTAATTTGAATAATGAGTGTAGTACTACAGCAGGTAATGTATGTAATTTTGTAACACAACTTAATTAATTATTTCTTCTGGTTCACACACAGATTATTGAAAAAGCCAGAGAGCATTATTTTCCCGTTTTTATCTGCTTTGTGGACTATTCTTAGGCGTTTGATAACGTAAACTGGCCTAAACTGTGGGAAATCCTTATCTCCATGGGAGTCCCTTACCACTTAGTATTTCTCATACAGCAGCTCTATGAGTCTAGCTCAGCTCGTGTAAGAATTGATGGTAACCTGTCTGGTCAAACAGAAACCAGAAAAGGAGTTCGTCAGGGATGCGTATTATCTCCGATGTTATTTAACATTTACCCTGAATTTGTGATGAGGCAGGTATTGGACAACTGGAATGGCGGTATAACTACTGGCGGAAGCAAAATATCTAACTTAAAATTTGCTGACGATAAAACCCTTATTGCTGCTTCTCAGGAAGAATTAATTAATAGAATTTTAGAACAACACACTGCAGCATATGGTCTTGGTATTAACTAAAACAAGACCAAGGTTATTATCGTAGATAGAAAGCATGACAATCATCGAGAAATAAAGTCACTAGGCCGTTGTGAGGTAGTTCAAAGTTTTGCGTACCTCGGTTCTTTGATGGACAATTCAGGTAGCTGTGAGAATGAGACTCGATGGCGCATTCAACAGGCACGGGTGGACATGACAAAGCTTACTAAAATATGGCGTGATAACATCACTGAAGCTACCAAAATATCACTGGTTCAGTCTCTTGTGTTCTCCATATTTTTGTATGCCTCGGAAACTTGGACGTGTCGATGAGAATGCTTACATTCTTCGGACATATTCACATAAGCGATAATATGGAGAAACTTGTAGTTCAGGGTCACGCCCCGAGTGGGCGGCGCCGTGGCCGTTCCCCTACACGCTGGGTGGATACGACGAAACAGTTGCTAGATAGATATCAAGAGCGCCACTGAACTGACAGTAAATCGCGAACGATGGCGAGCTACAGTTCTCAAAACTATTGATAATATTCCTGTCGGCAATACTGTAGCACCGACTATTTCACTATTTTATTCCTTTTGAAGCGCATATAGCGCTGTGCTTTTTTCCAGCAGTGGAAGTCTGTGCTAGCAGCCAATAAACTATAAAAGGAGGCCTACACATTTCAATGACATCGATATGCCGTCAAATACTTAAGTTTATCAGTGAGTCCAAATCTGACCCTAACTGAATAACAGAATCGTGGCAAAGTGTCATATTAATCAAACACATGTACGCAGTCATTAGTTATGGTTGTATGTAATTACCTCATAATAAAATCTAGAATGTTCGTTGAACAAAAGATACCACATCCTGTATCTATGTAAGTATCTATGACTCGGCAATACTAAAAGCTCGTCTACATAATTTTAATTTTTAATCATTTTTCTGGAGGGGTATTTACTTTTTTTTATTTATTCCATAGGTTCTATTTGAAAACTGTGCTCTAAAGAACAGCCCACATCTGGTCTAGTTAGAATTTTGTACCAGGATCACAGAAACGTTAAGAGGAACTATTGAATATTTAGTCATCTTGTTGAAGGGTAAATATATGTTTTCATAGCTCCTCGTAGTTCTGCGATTCCGATAGCAAACTTTAATAGATTCGATTTGGAGACTGTGCTCTGAAGTACAGGCCATATCTGGTCTAGTTAGAATTCTGTACCGGAAACACAGAAACGTTAAGAAGAACTCTTCTACGTAAATTGATCTTTAATCATCTTGTCGAAGAGGTAATATACTATCCGTTTCATAGCTCCTTGGGGTTCTGCGATCCTGATATCAAATTTTCATAGATTTGAAGGCTGTACTCTGAGGAACAGCCCACGTCTGATCTAGTTAAAATTCTGTACCAGGATCATAGCTCTCTACTGCTATCATTTCATAGATGATATATGGGGGCTTGAACTATTTGAGTCAATAGCGGGGTAGCTGTTAGATGCTCATGTCGCAACCTTTCATTTATCGTTTTATGTTGTTTAATTAAAAGGTACTAAAATTGTAACTCTAAGGGCCAATTTCACCACCCCCTGATAAGTGTCAGATAAGTGTCAGAATAGCTGAACTGTAGGGGTTAGTGTTTTGTTGGAAAAAGTAACTGCTCTTAAATACTTGGGCCTGATTGAAGATGCGTTTTTAAATTTGGAGAAGCATATAAACAAAATTGCAAATAAGGTAAATCCCATAATTTCTGTTATTCATAAATTTAGAAACTACATCTCTGTAAGGACAAAAAAATATACTGCTTTTTCCTGTGGAAAATAAATCAATGAAACTAAAATTATACAAAACATTTTTTTTTAAATATTATACAACTATGAATACCTCATACAAACAAATACTTCATACCATGAACTAAATGTACATAAATCAGAGTCTATTGAAAATAGAAGAATAGAACAATGCAAACTGATATCTGAAATAATTAATAACTTACAAAAATCAAATACAAATTAACAAACTGTCAATAGATTCACAGTAGTCACGATACAAAAAGGCTGACAAATGTATGTCTAGCATAGGGCAGAATCAACGTAGGACCATACGGGAAACTCAGCCGTTTTATGTCAAAATTCATATACTCCAAAATGGTCATTCACCCTAACCTAACCCTACAGCTATTTGACAGTCGACATCCATAAGTTTGGTTATAAATAATTTATAAGTTTGTAAATATTATACGTCAGCCTGGTAGGCAGAGTAGGGCCCCCAGTGCCCCCACAAAAACAGGGCTCTCCTTGCGCAACAAGGGTGCCTCAGTGCCGCCACTAATTCTGTAATATATCACATTTGTGATGACGCTTAATCAAAGTATAAAAGTTTCAATTCACATAACTTAGGCTGGATTTATGATTGCCGAGGTGTCGCTAGATAATACTGGTTGTAAATTCGAAGCTTCGACAGAAAACCCCAACAGAAGTCAGAAATGCTTATCGAGTCTGTGACAGGCACTTTGCACTAGAGGATAAAGAGGCAGATTGAGCAATATACAAGAGACGAAGATCCAACTTAAAAGTAAATGCAAATCCATCGCTGTAGTTGCCTAATCAAGGTTAGATGTAATTCATATAACATATAACATATAGTTCTTTTACACTTTTGACTATAATCATGTATAATGTAGCATCGTCACATGGGGTAGGTTGCCTGATACTGGTAGGCAAGTCTGGGCTCTGAAGAAAAATATAAGACTGATTTTTGGGTTAACTTTTAGGGTCATGCCAACAAACATGCATAAAACATAAAATTGTAACAGCTAAATTGGTTTTAGATGTGAGCTTTTCAATAAACTGTGGTCTACTTTCCACCATTTCCGTACATGCAGCTTGTCTGGGGACATCCTCTGTAATGCGCTTCATATTGCCTTACCAGTCATGTCGTCATTCATCTATTGCACTGTATAAATATGGAGATATTAGCTTCAACAAATCATTTTTTTGTGACTGTATAATTGAACATTTATTATACTCTGAAGATCCTTTTGCTCAGTGCCAAATGGTCACCTAAACATGGGGTTCTAATGTAGGAGTCATTCGTCATCATAATCATAGTTTTTCTTATTATTGGTATCAACATGGACATTTGAATGCCACACCTTCTGTATTGATTCTTATTATTATATTGATTCATATGTAGGTGTACTGTACACCAGGATTACATTTGCAAATGTTTGCTTCCAGGTATGATGGAACAGACTGGAATAGAATTGTTAATGTTCCTTGACAAAACCTTTGACAGTCTCAAGGGATCAGCACTGAAACCGAAGGACGGAAAACTGCTACGAGCAGCAGTGACTGCCAAGAGTGTGCATCAGGAGTTATTATTATCATCATCCTTATTATTATTCAATTTACTGTTACTTATTGTTTTTATTTTCTTGTATCATGTTTTATTAGAAAATAATGAAGCTATGTAGACCTTACTGTTCTGCTTTAATTTCATGGCTCCACCAGTATTGTGGTGGAATCGCTAACCTGTCTTTTTAATATTACAGTAAAGTTCTAACATTAGCTTAGGTCAGAATTTGCATTTTGTCAAGCAAATAGAAACAATTATAAAGTGCTGTTTGTAACGCAGACATACTTCTAAAATCTATATCTAGCGCTGAAATAGTTCCTTTATGATGTTTGTGTGGCTGTCTGGCAAATTGTAAATTTTGACTTAGGCGGTGTTAGAACTTTACTATCACCACAAAATTTTCTAATCGCCCTCGTAGTCAGGTATTTCTTTTACGCCCCCGTATATCATTATTTCGTTGCTCCAAACGCGAGATGGCGCTGAAGGTCAGTTTCCCATGTATAACCTAACCCAACCCAAAAATCTTTTATTTATGCGTAGGACTAAATAATTCAGGGCAGCTTGCATCAAAATTTTATAAGTTAAGCTGCAGCATTATGTTAAACACTTCCTATTCACTTTTTGTTAAAAAATGTAAAGATCACCTGAATACGCACTGACACGAAACTGCTATTTTGAGATAACTTTAAAAATATTATTACAACTTACAATCTAGTCAATGTAACTCTGTTAGTTTATAGGTCAAGTCTCAAAGCCAGGGCTGTTAAAGCACTGACTGGAGATTCAAAAATATGTTATTATTAATTATAATCTTGAATTAATAAAGTTGATGGTTCAAAAAAGCTGTCTTACCTATGTCAAGTGACAGACAAAATATGTAGATAAGCTATCCGACACTTATCAGGAGATTGTGAAACTGGCCCTAATTTTTACAAACCTGGAACTTCCAAAGGCGATTGTGTCTGCCGACTGAAGTTGATGCAGAGTATTTTCCCATCCCATGGTGCTGTCAGAAAAATGCAATGCTTCATCATCTCTATCAGCCGCGTTGCTTTCTAACCAATCGATCACAATCTGCGCTTCACGTACCAAGCTGTCACGTTTAAAAAGACTCTGCATGCATAATTTTTCCGATCGTCCAAAATACTGTGGAATGCCTGACACTAAAAATTGTATACGATATACTAACATGTTACTTATTATTTTTTATATAGCACTGAGTACATCTTCACATAACAAGGAGTGTGCTTGTTCTTATAATAACAATATTACTCAGATGACCAATTTTAATACAGCTGGTTATGACTATGCTTTGTATCATTAAGTTTAATTCTCAGTTCAAACCTACCCTCTGAAAGCTATGCACAATTTAAAAAATAAACATAATTTATATAACCCACGGAATAGTGAACAGTTAAATTGTTCCGAATATCTTTGGAAAAATGTGACAAGTAAAAATTAAGATATACCAAAAGTATAATAATTGTATTTTTTTTCATCTATTTTTTCCTATTAGCCTTAATTTTATTTTATTAGCATTCAATTTGAGATTGTCTAAATGTAACCCATTTAAGATTCTACACATAGAAATTGTTCTCAAAATTTATCATTATAATTATCAATAGTGTTTGGTTTGCCATATTCAAGTACAGCTAATATTCAAAGTACTAGATACAGTTCTTCTAAGGAAGAGCATATAAATTAATGTTGAACACCATCACAATCAACAAAGATTTTAAAATTATCACTGTTATGTTCATGTTATTAAAATATTTATAGTTTAATGAGGATGTATGGTAATACTCAAGTATATGATAAATATTTCTATTATGTAATTATATTGCAAACCAAAAGATAGTGAGATATTCATCATAACACATCAATTTGTCTACAAGATCCTCACCTTCATTCTCCATCAAATTTTGTGTCAGCAGTCTATCTTGGTATAGAACAAAGATCAAACGCCATGTGTTTCTTTCTCTCTCCAAACATGACTCCTCTTCTATTTGAGACACTGCCACTTTCGCTTTGAATCCTTGTATTACTTTTAAGGCATCAGAACAGCAACGTCCCATGTCTGCAACTATCTCTAGGATATCATGCCGTCCTGAAGATTCAATTAAAAAAACAATTAATATAATATAATAAGATAATGTAGTTTTATCATTCCAAACACTGAGACATTGTGTTAGATTACTTGACTAGAATATAAATTTCAGGTAAACATATTTTAACCAAAATTTTGTGGTTCTGTTATTAGAAAATGATAATAATGTAATAATAAAAGACTTTACTGCGGAATATTTCTAATACAAGATTTAGCAAGTGCTATTCTTCCATCTAACCCTGTCATCAAAGGATTAAATATATATGATGAGCTTTAAAATATAATCATCATAAGTTTAAATATGTATGTGTCAAACTTACTCCCAAAAAAGATGATAAAAGAAATCAGGAAATGTATAGGCCAATAACCATATTGTCCAACATAAATAAAATCTTTGAAAAGATATTGTGTGCAACAGTACCTGTTTCAATGTTGTCTGCAGCATGTATAGTTAATTAATAATAATAATAATAATAATAATATTTATTTGACAAGGTATAAACATTTGTACACAGGCAAATAAATATGAGAACACTCACTGAAGGTAAAACCTTGTGTGTGAGGAAGTGTTCAAAACTTTTATAAAATCATCTTAGTATGTAATTTACTTAAAAATAATAAAACATCAAGACATTAAATTTTAATTATACTGTTTTCCTGTAAATAGCTGATGTATGTTGAATAAACATCTATACTACTACTAAAAGACTAGATACACAAAATAGCTAAAAAAAATTTATTCACACGAAAGTATAGACAATGTATATTATTTTTATTTATTTAGTATCATAGTATATATTTTTTACATCAATGTACTGATGCACCTGATACCTGGGAATGCTAGCTATCCAATTTTTCAACATCGATTTAAACAAATTAATAGATTGGACGTGTCTCATATAATCTGGTATGAGATTATAAGATCTAGGGCCTAAAAATAAAAATGACCTTTGCATCACATTTTTTGCAGGTTTGGGAACATCTAGTTCATTTTTATTTCTAGTTTTGTAGTCATGTGATGAGGTGCTATGTCTATATTTTTTCTTATATTGAGATATTATTATGTAATGGAAGAATAATTGCCTGACATCAAAGAACTTTGTTTCTTTAAATAATTCTTCAGTTGGGTATCTATAAGGTTTATTGTAAATTATTTTCAAGATTAATTTTTGTGCTATCTCCAAAACTTTCATGTGTTTTTCATTTGCTCCTCCCCAAACACTGATTGCGTACACTATGTGACTTTGCACTAAGGCCTGATATATAATCTCCAAGTATTGTTTACTTAGTAGCGTCTTAAGACGTCTGAATTTGTATGACACGGTTCTTATTTTTTTGACTATATAGCTGATATGCATATCCCATCTTAAGTGTTTGTCTAAATATACGCCCAGGTATTTAACTGAGTCGGCTATCGATATATTAAGTGTTTGGTTGCTATGTGTATTTATATTTATCTGTTTGTATTTCGGTAATGAGCTGCTGTTGGCTGAAAATGGTAAAAAAAATGTTTTGTTAAAATTTATTGTTAGAAGTCTGTGATCAAACCATGCTTTTATTAGTGTAAAATCGTTCTCAGCTATTATTATATAATTAATTAAAAGAATAAACTCTGAAATGTTTCTCATCATGCATGGAAAAAAAAAACCATCAGTGCTGCTGCCTACCCTAAATTTGTGACCTGAGTGGGTTGCCACTCGAGGGGTAGGGGATGAAAACCCTGCTTTGCAACGGGTTTCAAAAAAAAAATGTTGTATTGGTGATATCTAAAAAAGATTCAAATGATTTATGGAGAAAACAAAATTCTGCACAATTTTGGTCTATACATTTTGCATGTGCAACCAATAGTTTCTATTCTACAATTCTCCAAAGATAAGGGTTGATTTGTGACTTTCCCTAAAACCAGAATTTTGTCATGGATTAAGACTAAGAACTTTATAAAAAAATTCTGTAACATTATCTTTCCCTAAAAGAATGATATTTTCTCAATTTATATTTTATCTGCAGCTGCCTAAACTATTTGGTCTTGTAAAAAAGTATGACTTTTAGGACTGTATCCCTACACTCTGAGATCCCTACATACTCTGATATGTGCTGCAGACAACTTAGAAACAGCAGTTTCATTATAAAAACATCTTTTCATGACAAATTGATTATGTTTTCAAAAATGCGGGTCACTTAAAAGTAGAAAAACTTAGCAGGCTCATGAGACCTTGTCCTTTGTATCTATAATTACAAAAAAACCTTCATTCTATAACTAAATATTGAGTACTACTTTCAGAATTTAATAATACCAATAATATCATACCTGAATGACCCTGCAGAATTTCGAAAAATTCAATGTACAAGCGATTGAGTGTAACAGTCCATGGAAACTCCCTTTTTTGTAATACACCACCTGTTAGTGTATCACTTTTGTTCAAAATGCTTGCCAGAGTTCTATCATAGATTGAAAATTCTGATTCATTTCTGAGTAAATGTTGTCGCTCTAAATTTGTAAGGGTAAGTGAAAAATCTGAATCATGTTGAGTTCTTCTGCCAGGCAATTTGAATAGTCCTCTAGTAGATGGTGAAAGGGCATCCTCCAGTAGCCTCACTGAACGTTCCAGGTCGTTATCCATAACTAATCACTCTTTAAGTACATAAAAAGTATTTAAAATATCACTATCACTGAATGAAGATAAGACTTCCTAACCAGGTTAAGCCATCAGAAAGGAAAACCGTTAAGAAAGAACAAATGTTTACTCAAAAACGGAAAATAATTAGCTCAGAAGCCACTGGCACTAACAAAAATTACCAAAACCACCGACCAAAACCGCCACAAAATGTTTGGTTATGTGAGGAAGGTTAGGTTAGAAGAATAGAGGTTGGAATTTGTCACTGTCATCTGTCAACATTAAAGGCGTTTGGCGTGTTGCCTGGTTTTGCGATGCCGACTTAAAGGCCCTGTCAAACAAACAGCGTTCTAGAACGCGGCGTTACGGCGTTCTCTAACAATACAACGGAACGCTGTAACACGGCGATCTAGAACAGCATAACGCCGCGTTCTAGAATGCCCTATGTTTGTCCGGGCCATGAGTTCATCTATGTTTGAATCGCTATAGACACCTTGACAAAAATTGGCGTAACCCGAACAACGACGGTACGTTTCTAAAACGTCCATTTTAGGTCATATTTACATACGTACGTCTTAAGACTAAAATAATATGTACATAGTACGTATCTCTCAGTACGTAAATAGTTCGTAAGCTTAGTTTGTTCTCAGTAAGTACATAATATAGTATGTTCACTAAAAACAAAATAAACATATCTTCACAGAAAGTCCTGAGAGAATCACCGGTAAAATGATACGGAACTATCCATCGTATTTATTTTATTCCTACCTGCTAATAGTAATTATTAGTGCAAGGTTAAAGTTGGGGTAGGTACCTAGGTACATCTTTTTTCGTGATTACAATTAATTATAGTCGTATAGTTTTTATTATAACGGCTCGGTCGAAAACTCCACTACTGTATACTGGATATGCTCGTTGCTCAGAAAATATTTAGATTTATACAGGGTGATCCATCATAACTACGTGGCGATGCAAACATGCATTTTTTTAAATGAGACACCCTATATATTATTCCATATTCAAATTCTACTGACTTCCGTTCTTTCAATATAGGGTATTGTTACATTATATAGGGTATTTCAAAAGTTATGACCATTTTTATATCCAAATCACTGTCAAATGAACGTACTGTATATCCAAAAGTGATGAATCAAAAATGATTTTTTTTACACGGATGGATAAAATATCCCCTAGTTTTAAACTCAGCTATAAAAAAAGCCCGCGACGCATACTCGTACACAAAGATGATGTAGAATGCAAAATCTAGATTTTCTCCCTTTTTTTTTTATAAATGTAAACCCCAATATTTTATTATACCAAAGAATTGCTAATATGCTCTTTCATCTTTGTATAGCACTTGTTATGGCTGCATTCATCAGTTTCTGAGATTTTTTTATTCTTCTACAAATTTTAAATATATATACCTGTATACCTTCTATTTGTTTACTAAAATTTGTTTATTTTGAGAAAATACTATCAAATTTTGTTTATGCTTAACAAACAACTAAAATATAAGGCCATAATACTAATAATATATTATATATTTGTTTGCTTTCCCCCACCACTTCTTGCAGTACAGTCGATATACTCAAGTCCCCCAAAAAAAGTAAAATAATTGCATTTTTAAGACTATTAAATTTTTGCAATTAACTTGTTAATGATTTTTGATCAGACAGTGGCGTACTACATTATGCTCGATCAACTCAAATATAGCTAGGGTTGTGGAACTTTACTAATAATGCCCATATACTTCAGATATCAAAAAGCTTATATCCATGGCTGAATGTTAAAATACGACAGGGCCTTGCCCACATCTTTTACACACACACTTCTGATTTATTTTTGGGCAAGTCAACAGTGGCGTTACAGTGTCAAAGTTTTTTTCCAAAAAGAAAAAATAATTAAAATCTGTTTTTCGATGATACTACGACTCAACTCTATTAATTCTACAAAATTTTGGTATCAAATATTATAATTTCAAATCTTAAACGGAACAAATGAATTATTTTGATTCTGAATTCGAAAACCAAGTATCAGCTCTTTTTATATTTCTAGTTATTTGATTATTGCTGCGCCGCAACAATCCCAATTCCTAAAAACCCGTTTTCCATCCCGTGACGGTAGTAATACTGTGTCGAAAGTTCATTGAAATCAATTTAATAATTTCCAAAATACACAATACAGAACAATCTAAATCAATACTCGTACGTATACATCAGTCCCTTGGTTTATGTAATAATCAAGGAAATGTTCGGATGGACCTAAAAAAGTATATCATGCCGCTAAGTCTTTCTTTTATAGCTCAATGGACAGTCTGTTATGAATATAACAATTTTTTCAGTTTTACAACCCCCAACCACTCCAATTTCACCCCCATCCAAAAAAATGATCAGGAACCCTTAAAACGCCTGAAAATGAAGTTTGGGGAATAGCTGGAATTTTTTTTTCTGTGCGAATTACTCCGCCGCCCATGCACCGATTTTGAAAAACATTACCTACTACGTGCCCACAGCATATCGCTTCCCAAATTTCATCACAATCCACGCAGGGGCTACTGAGATTACGACGTTAGAAGAACGCTAACAGATACACAGACTGACAGACAGTCTAGTTAGTGCGTATTTTTCAGCTAAGTTAGTTGTTGTTGTTGTTGTTGTAGTTCTACCTGAACAGGTTCTTGTTTATATTTCATGGCCTACTACGTTGCTTGTAGGTAGGAAAATTGAAAAACGCCGATTTGTTTGAAAATTTAAAATTAAATGAAAACTACCAGAGATTGATATTCACAACCTTACATCATTAAAAAGGTTATCAAATTCTACGTTTAACAGTATAAAAAAAATTAGGCATTCCCATTTGAAAAAATCAAGTTATCGCTGATCGAAGTTTCCTTAATTAATCGACCGATTTCTCCAAGCATAAACGTAATTTAAATTTGACACTATCATCAAAGCTGACGCATTTTATGCTTAGTAATACGGCAAAGTCACAGCCTTCCATATTTTAAAATCTCTGCGATATTCAATTTTTTCCTGATATCTACTTATACCGAAAATGGTGATTTACACCTAAACGGTTCGTTTTAAGTCCCATGTATGATACATAAAGTCACACTAGTATTCAGCGAGGAATCTGAATATGCAATAATATACGGGGTGTTCCATTTAAAAAAACATAACTTTGATACATTTCGTGCTTTTGGGACACCCTGTATAACATGAAAATATTTTTAAAATGTAGCCCTTATGGGTCTCTATCCTCCTGAAATTATTATTTTCTTTTTTATCAAATACTTTAGCCGTAATGCTCCGTGTCGAATAACGTGAATAACCCTGTATATTTATTTTGAATATAATGGCAAACATTATATGATTCCATTTGTGAAAATCATATTTTGTGAACTGAAAACAAAAATCCGGCTTCGATTGCATTTTTTGTAATTTTCCCAAGATTGAAAAACTATAGTTAGATTCTAGGATGTAAAAATAGCGTTGACTACATATTCAATTATCCACTCTCTAACTCTGAGATCTGTCTTCTGTACCTGTCACCAATGACAAATTGGACCACTGCCGAACATCTATGATACCAGTGGTACATTTTGTGCCCTTTTGTGTGGTTCTTTTTTCATCAAAAAAATTATTTTTTCATGAGCTGTATCATTGTGCAGGCGATCATCTAGTAGCAAAATGAAAGTCCACTGGAGGTCCTTGATAGCTTTTGGCATAACCTTCTGGGTCGTACTCTGTCTAAATGATTTCTTTGGAGGAATGCCAAGATACCATTCTCGTGAATGTAAGTATAAAGCTAACTTGTCACCTCTTTTATTCTACCTATATTATCATAGATGGAATACAGTGTTTAAAATAGTTCGGTTAAATTAGATTTATCCTAGATATTGTCAAATTAATTTTGTAAATTATGCTTAAAAACGTAAAGTAATTCAGACAATATTATCTGAGAAACAGATTGCTTCGTACAGAATATTACTAAATTTACTTGTTATTTGACTAGCTTTACTACGTCGTGTGTTGGTCGAATATTTACATCAGGTAAAGCCACAGATCACAGAAACACTTTGTTTGTGTGATCTGTGGGTAAAGCTAACTGCCAATATAACTTCATATACAGGGTTGGGATAAAGTATGGAACCAAGCAAATAACTTTGGAATGGAGAGAGTGATATTGCTGAATATTTGCAGGCAAGTGTAGTGACGTCTAGTGCATCCGAAGACATTATGTTAGCTATTAATGTACTTCCGGTTTAACCGGAAGTACCGTCAACTTTTTTAATTTAAATGGGACACCCTGTATATTTTTGCAGATTTCAATTCATCTTTTTTTTCCGAATACGTCCATAGTGGGTTTAGCATTAGTTTCTGTAAAAACGGGAAAGATAAAGCTTCTTTATCATTTCAGGTGTTTAAAATTCATTCAAAGTCGGTTTTGGCGATCGCGTGAGGACTCACAAAGAAGTGTGTCAACTTTTAATGATTTATGTCCCTACAGGGGTCCTATTACATGTTTGACGGTGACTAAAAAAAAAGTACAAAAAAAATTACCTCAAACGGAAAGACCGCAGACCGCCACGGACGAATTTGTGAGACAATTTTTTTAAGAAACAAATACTAAACCCACTATGGACGTATTCGGAAAAAAAGATGAATTAAAGTCTGCAAAAATATACAGGGTGTCCTATTTAAATTAAAAAAGTTGACGGTACTTCCGGTTAAACCGGAAGTACATTAATAGCTAACATAATGTCTTCGGATGCATTAGAGGTCACTACATTTGCCTGCAAATTTTCAGCAATATCACTCTTTCCATTCCAAAGTTATTTGCTTGGTTCCATACTTTATCCCAACCCTGTACAAGAAATAAGCAATGCCATCAGATTAACGATATTCGGATTAAACCGTAGTGAAAACTCTTTTCGAGATTACCCTAATAAACATAAAATTCGACTTTGATAATAAACTAAAACAAATAGATATAGAATAATCTTCATACGGTTTGGAAGTTTAAATCCGTTAAAATTACTCTTACAACTAGTCTGCTCTAAAATAGGAATGTTTTTGGGCTTTAAAGTTATCGATAAATATTAAAAGCATGTATCACACTCATCAATGTAGATATTTTCTGAAGCATTTTCATTGTAATGATGAAATTCTATATTTTTGCTAAAGTTTGATAGACTCCCAAATACCCTACGGCAACATGTGCAAGGTACTCGTCAGGTACACCTCTGTGCAATATCTTCACTTCAAGGTATTGTAGATGTCGGATATACCGGGTGTCCCAGAATTTCCTTGACACGCGTAATATTTTCGTAACGAAAAACGGCTCAAGCAAGAACTGAGTGGTACTTTTGAAGATACTACAGGGCCTATCATGCCATACATTCAAAACATTTTTTTGTACGTCAACCCCTAAAACTCACCCCAACCTTTTTTTTCAAATAGCGCCCCATAGGTTTCCCTACATAAATGATATCCCCATTTTATTTAAAATCTTGTGTTACCTTTAATTTTATATGCAAACTTATTTTTTCCGTAAAATCATAAGCATAAGACAAATGAAAGGATAATTTGTTTGACGCCTAATATTTTTGTAACAAAACCGGATAAAAAAGAAACGATAAAGTTGCAATAAATACACATAGGTGAGGTACTATGACGTTTTAATTAACGTAAAAAATTAATTTTCCCGATAAAAATTGTGGATTAATATCTTGAAAATAAATAGGGGTGGGTGTTCGGGCTGGAGTGATTTTTTTTTGTAAGCGCAATATGATAGGTAATTCAGTACATTTAAAAACTCACTTATTTTCTTTTTTATTATTTTTTTGTTAGGAAAATATTTGGCGTCAAACAAATTCTAATTTTATTTACTTTATGCTGATGACTACGGAAAAAATTGGTTTTTGTACGAAGTCAAAGGCATTACAGGATTTTAAATAAAATAAGGACTTCATTCATGTAGGAAAAGCTATAGGGTGCTATTTGTAAAAAAAAAAAGTTGGGGGTGAGTTTAAGGGGTTGACGTCCAAAAAAAATGTTTTGAATGCATGGTGTGATAGACCCTATAGTACCTTCAAAAGTACCACTCAGTTCTTGCTTGAACTATTTTGCGTTACGGAAATATCACGTGTCAAGGAAATTCTGGGACACCCGGTATATAAGCTGTTTACATTTCTTTCAGGTCTCAATCAGTGTCGACACTTCTATAGTGCAGTTACGATATTATGTAGACCCGAGTAATGATAAAACCGTAATTATCTATACAAAACATTATATTATAACAATTCAGAAAGTGATAGGAGATAAAAATAATCGAAAATACCAATTAGCAATAGATAATAAAATAAATTGATCTATTTATTGTATATTAACATCTGATTATACACAGACATAAACCACTTTGACTACACTAATGACCATGCCAGCTTTATCGCCAGGGCAATAAAAAATGCCGAAAGGGAAACAGGTCACCCCACCCTTTTTTATCTAAAAATTAAAATAATTTCAAATAGTTTCGTAAAAAGATCGTCGTGAATAGGGTGTGTCAACTTGTGTATACCCTGTTGATTGACTTAAGAGGCATAGACCTGATTCCTCGCAATAATCTGTTTAAATATTTCTTTACTTTGACCTGATATTTTTTAAAGTATATCACGATAAAGAAGAATTGTCAATTCTGGATAAAGGAATTTACGAGAACCTTGATGATGTGAAACACTTCATAGAAGAAACCCAATTTGGGCAAAGAGTTTACAACTTTGGGTGGACACTGTTGCTGTGGAATACCATCACATTCATTTTTTGTGTATCATTTTGCTTCTGTGCAAAAACATTATCATGGGTTTTGTGGAAGATTTTCATACCAGGGAGGTAAGCTATTTTCAGTACTTGGCGTGGTATTTGTCAGTTACTATAAATGCACTGAAGCATTATTTTCTATAGGTACTAGAAATGAGGAGGCCTTGAAAGAGCGGCACCAAACATGCTAATATCTCTACTCCATATCGCTAATATCACCATGCATACAGCAGGACCTTACTGCTGATGCAGTTTATCCAAATACATGCTTTTCAGCGAAAACCTATATTTGTTCACCGTAAACTTTTTGTTATTTGAGCTAAAACCATAACTGGTTAATTCCTTATCTTCTGCATAAAGCCTACGGTTTTGTATGCACTTACAACCTTCTCTACGTTTATAGATCTCGATAAGCTAGGTAAACTACTAGTGTAAAATGTAAAAAATGTAAAATAAGCATACAAGAAAACATCACCAAATGCCAATTACTCGCCATTAGCCATTAGTAGTACCTGCTACAAAATACAGCCCTGTATTCCACCAGAACATGTGCTAAGACGTGGTCAAGACTCATTGGTGTGTTTTCGTTACACCAGCCGAACCAGGCACGTATTTGGAAACGTTACATAATGCCGTTTAAAAAATGGAATCCACAAATTTTTGCATCCCCCCCCCCCCCGGATGAGAGCAAATTTAAGGTGGCTACTCTAATCTGGACCCCCTCCCCCGAAAGGTCAAGCAAGTGACACCCATAATCTGGAACCCCCCTAAACCAAATCCTGGATACGTGCCTGGTTTGAGGCTGCCAATGTCAAATCCGGCCGTTGTTTTGAGTTGGAGGCTCAGGTAAAGAAAATCAAAAATGTCCGGGTCCTCATAGATCTTCATCTTCACCCTAAAAATCTAAAATCGTTATCAGACTTCCTGTATGGACGAAAACTTGTATCGTGTATACTTCGAGGGTGCCAATATCAAATCCGGCCGTTGTTTTGAGTTGAAGGCTCGGGTTCAAAAAATCAAAAATTTTCGGATCATCATAGATCTTCAGGTTCACCCTAAAAATCTAAAATCGTTATCTGACTTCCTATATGGGCGAAAACTCATATCGTGTATACATCGAGGGTGCCAATATCAAATCCGGCCGTTGTTTTGAGTTGGAGGCTCAGGTGAAGTAAATCAAAAATTTTTGGATCATCATAGATCTCCAGGTTCGCCCTAAAAATCTAAAATCATTATCTGACTTCCTATATGGGCGAAAACTCGTATCGTGTATAGCCTGAGGGTGCCAATGTCAAATCTGGCCGTTGTTTTGAGTTGGAGGCTCAGGTAAAGTAAATCAAAATCTTTTGGATCATCATAGATCTTCAGGTTCACCTTAAAAATATAAAATCGTTATCTGACTTCCTATATGGGCGAAAACTCGCATCGTGTATAGCTTGAGGGTGCCAATGTCAAATCCGGCCGTTGTTTTGAGTTAGAGGCTCAGGTAAAGTAAATCAAAAATTTTTGGACCGTCATAGATCTTCAGGTTCACCCTAAAAATCTAAAATCGTTATCTGACTTCCTATATGAGCGAAAACTCGTATCGTGTATACATCGAGGGTGCCAATATCAAATCCGGCCGTTGTTTTGAGTTAGAGGCTCAGGTAAAATAAATCAAAAATTTTTGGACCATCATAGATCTTCAGGTTCACCCTAAAAATCTAAAATCGTTATCTGACTTCCTATATGGGCAAAAACTCGTATCGTGTATAGCTTGAGGGTGCCAATGTCAAATCCGGCCGTTGTTTTGAGTTGGAGGCTCAGGTAAAGTAAATCAAAAATTTTCGGATCATCGTAGATCTTCAGGTTCACCTTAAAAATCTAAGATCGTTATCTGACTTCCTATATGGGCGAAAACTCGTATCGTGTATACATCGAGGGTGCCAATATCAAATCCAGCCGTTGTTTTGAGTTGGAGGCTCAGGTAAAGTAAATCAAAAATTTTCGGATCATCATAGATCTTCAGGTTCACCCTTAAAATCTAAAATCGTTATCTGACATCCTACATGGGCGAAAACTCGTATCGTGTATAGCTTGATGGTGCCAATGTAAAATCCGGGCATTGTTTTGATTTGGAGGCTCAGGTGAAGTAAATCAAAAATTTTCGGATCATCATAGATCTTCACGTTCATCCTAAAAATCTAAAATCGTTATCTGACATCCTACAGGGGCGAAAACTCGTATCGTGTATAGCTTGAGGGTGCCAATGTCAAATCCGGCCGTTGTTTTGAGTTGGAGGCTCAGGTAAAGTAAATCAAAAATTTTTGGGTCATCATAGATTTTCAGGTTTACCCTAAAAATCTAAAATCGTTATCTGACTTTCTATATGGGCGAAAACTCGTATCGTGTATACATCGAGGGTGCCAATATCAAATCCGGCCGTTGTTTTGAGTTGGAGGCTCAGGTGAAGTAAATCAAAAATTTTTGGATCATCATAGATCTTCAGGTTCACCCTAAAAATCTAAAATCATTAACTGACTTTCTATATGGACGAAAACTCGTATCGTGTATAGTTTGAGGGTGCCAATGTCAAATCCGGCCGTTGTTTTGAGTTGGAGGCTAAGGTAAAGTTAAATCAAAAATTTTCGGATCATCGTAGATCTTCAGGTTCCCTCAAAAAATCTAAGATCGTTATCTGACTTCCTATATGGGCGAAAACTCGTATCGTGTATACATCGAGGGTGCCAATATCAAATCCAGCCGTTGTTTTGAGTTGAAGGCTAAGTGAACATTCGTCGTGCATTTTGTGTCAAAAACCAGCAAAAACCTATCGTTTAGGTTAGGTAAGGTTAGGTTAGGTTTTTTGCCAACGTTTCTGCAAATCGTGAAAACGCAAAAAGAGGTTTGGAAGCACAAGCCAATTTGATGCTCACACAATCAAATAAAAAGTTTAACCAACCTCAGTTGGCGATTTATTAGTTGTTGGTATTCAATAAAATATATTTAACTTCTCCAACTTTATATTTATTTTGAGTCCGCCGCTTGCGCTGATTAAATGGAAGGAGCAGAATTTGTGCTGGTCATTCACAAAATATACAGAACTAGTCCTGTGCATTTCAAATTGCGCAGATCTAGTTCTGTGCATTTCAAGATGCGCAAAACTAGTTCTGCCTATTTTATAATGCTCAATAGCCGTATAAAATTAATATTTCGGGTTTGGGAAATAATTCTTGCTCAATACTAGTTCTGCGCATTTTTTTCGGGCATTGCCCGAATTCGGGTATTGAGCGTAGTAGCTCAATAGCCGTATAAGTATTACTTTAGATCGTTCTGTGTTATGTAACCGGCAAACCATTATATTGATTCCAATGAAATTGTGACACAGTATTACCACCCTGGCGATCATGTAAAGCGCGTATGGTATTTAGAGATCGTATCAGTGCCGGCGCAGCAATAATCAATAAACTAAAAATATAAAAACCGGTCAAACCCCGTTTTTAGAGGTTTGCGGACAGACGAGCGATGATTTGGTTGCAAGGTGATCAGACTAAAGCTTCATACTATAGGAAAATGACAAGCTAGTATCACCGTAATGTGCACGAAGTACTGAGTCAATCAACTTGACTTAATTTTTACCCTATAATTGGCCATAAAAAACTCTGCATATCTATCTAATCACTGGCCCATCAGCCTAAATATGCTGTACTGACTTTTTGGCTACCTCTGCAGCATTTATCAAAGCATATATACACATATAGTCCCATCATTCCACTAAGGAACATAGGGCCTCTACAAACTGACGCCAGTCTGATCTATTCTTTGCAAGCGCTTTTATCTCTCTCCATGTCTTGCCCATTCTTCTTGCCTCATCTGTAACCGTTCTTCTCCAGGTCACCCTTGGTCTTCCTATGTGTCTGCTACCCTGGGGGTTCCAGTCTAACGCCGTTCTAGCTACAGAATCTTCCGTTCTTCTTCGCAGAATGTGACCTATCCAATTCCACTTTCTCTGTCTGATTTCCGTCCCTACTTTCTTCAACCCTGCTATTCTTCACAAGTCCCCGTTCGAGATTGTCCTTGGCCATAAAATCCGTAGGACCCTCCTTAGACATCTATTAATGAAAACCTGGAGTATTTGCTCATTGGCTTTTGTGCTTTTCCATGTTTCGCATCCATACAATAACACTGATTTCACGTTGCTATTGAAAATGCGCAATTTAGTGCTGATTGAGTACGTGGTAGATTTCCAGACTTTGTTAAGGGAGCCAAATGCTCTTCTTGCTTTTAGTAGACGCTGCTGAATATCTTGACCTGTCCCTCCTGTGTTATTAACTATGCTGTCTAGATATTCAAAGTAGTCAACTCTTTCTATCACTTCGTCGTAGAGCAGAAGACGTTCTTGGTTGACTATATTAATCCGCATTTCTTTGGTGTTCTTCACATTTCATATCAAAGGATAGGATTTGACAAAGGAATTATTTGGAATGGGTGATATGGCGAATCAGCATACCAACAACGGAATTACATATATGACGTGTTGAAACTAACCGATTAATTCAAGTATACCTCACACTCGATTAAACAGATAAATAAACTTTCAGGAGTGGTCAACAAATACTGCAGTTGGCTACATTCTCAACATTACCGCAGCGGAGCAACTCAAGCCTCAGTAAAATTCCAGTGAAAGTTAGACAGTTATGTGGCAGATCTTCTGATACAAACATAAATATTAAACCGAAGATAGGCCAAGATGCTAGCTGCCCAAACTTACTAGCCATGAAGCTCAACAGAGGTTCTAGTACAGGTTCGTATTGCAGAAGCGTAATTCCAATCAAATTCTACCCTCCACAATGTCACGAAAAGTTGCTATACGATGTATCACACTCAGTAGGCACCTGCTATTTTAAATCAATACTTACAAGGGGCAAACCAACAACAGACGCAAGAGTAGACCAAGAACTTCATGCAAGCCACTATTTTTGGAATACAAAATTATGATCGTAATTGCACTATTTATTTTGGAAAAGGCTACATTAATATTCAAAAATAAAACAAAATTTGAGACCATGAATATAGAATATAATATAAGACAAAAGAATGATTTCAAATTAATCACCCCCAAATCAGCACTGGTTAAGGATTCAATTATTTACAATGGATTGAAGATTTATAATAAACTTCCTAATTCTTTTAAAATTCAAAAAGATTTAAGTTTTTCGTAAAAAACTTAAAAATGTCCTATTTCAAAAACCTTATTACACACTAGATGAGTTCGATGATGAGTTTTAGTGAATATTCCACATTTTGTTGTTACAGCTTTGTCAATAAGAAACTTGTCATTTCTTAGACAATAAAGCATATTTATCTATCTATCTATTGATAAAAAAAATGCCTGCTATTGGTATCTTTGTTGACTTGAAAAATGCGTTCGATACGGTGAGCCACAGTGAGCTTTTAAAGGTGATGGAAAGATTAGGTTTTAGAGAAACATCACAATTATTATTAACTAATTATCTCTCAAACCGTACTCAAAAGGTAAGAATCTCTAACTTTTATAGCAAGGAAATGTTGATTAAATAAGGTGTCCTACAGGGAACAGTACTAGGCCCGCTTCTATTTAACTTGTACCTGAATAATTTATTTGAAATTGACAGTGTTGGAAAAATAATATGCTTTGCGGATGACACCCTCATACTATATAAGGCTGACGATTGGACAATATTAAAAGAAATTATTGAGAAAGATCTTATCAAGGTTATTCAATGGTTTGATACCAAAATTTTAACAGTAAATTTCAAAAAAACCAATTTCGTTGCCTTAACTTCCTATGCTAGATTTTTACCTTGCTATGAAAACCTCACCATTTAATACCATGCAAAAAAGACTGAAATTAGTAGAGTAGACAGCATGAAATGTCTGTGCAGAGTACCTATATCTAGATTCACATTTAAAGTGGGATAAGCAAATTTTACATGTGATGAAAAAAAATAAGATGTGTAGCATATCAACTTAAAATTCTGTCCAATACTCTAACAGATAATTTGCTTAAAATATTGTATCATGCTTTAATTGAAACACATCTAATATATGGAATACCAGCTTGGGGATCTGCCTGCAAGACATATACTGTGTGAATTAGAAATTGCAACACGCAGTATAAGCCCAGATATATTAATAATTTTTTGTCAGCTTATTGTTCATATGAACTGAAGTAAACGATAAAATTTTTGTTCCAATTTATCTTCAAATACCAGTTCATTTTTGCATTTAACAGAAAACGGAGTAGTTTGTATTAATTTTTTTATTGTTGTATTTGCTATGACAAATTTAGTTTTATTGCTTATGTGGTATGTACAGCATTGTTTAGCAATATCTCCCATAAGGAGACGTGCCGTGTTTAGTCAATTAAGTGAATTTGAACGAGGTAGGTTAGTGGGTCTACGCGAGGCTAGGATGTCCTTCCGGGAAATTGGAAACAGAATTGGCCGGAATGTTACAACAGTGATGCGGTGTTGGAGGGAGTGGTCTATAAATCGTGGCCATACACGTCGCAGGGGCACTGGGAGTTTAAGGAGTGGTTCTCCGTGAAGAACACTTCTCAAGATTTAGTGCCCTAAGAGACTGTTTCAGGTCAACCAGGGCAATCGGACATGCGTGGAGAGTAGCTACGGGTCGACAGTTAAGCATGAGAACAATTTATCGAAGAATTAGGGCTTATGGGCTACTGTCATTCCGTCCTCGGCTGGTATTACCATAGATCAATAGGCATAGACAGCTACGACTGACATGGTGTCAAAAACGGGCTCATTGGAATCAGGAGTGGGATAGTGGGATCATGTCGTTTTCAGTGACGAGTCACGTTTCTGTTTGTGGGCTCATGATGGTCGCAGAAGGGTCAGACGAAGACATGGAGAAAGGCGCCAACTTCAATTTTGTGTGGAGCGCGAGACTGCGCTTACTAGAGACGTGATGGATGAGGTGCTACAACAATTGGAAGCAGATCACCTCTAGTATTTTTAGACAGAAACATGACCGCCCGGTCCTACATTAGTAAGGTATTAGAACCTGCTCCGTTGCCGTACCTTCAGCAACTACAAAATCCATTATTTCAGCAAGACAATGCCAGACCACATACCGCTGCAGTTACCGGAGACTTTCTCCGACAAGCCAATGTGACCGCCCTTCCATGGCCCACAAGGTCACCTGACCTATCGCCCATTGAACATGTATGGGATATGATAGGTAGAAGATTGGGTCGATTGCAAGTTGCTATACTGGATATAGGCCGACTACGTGTTGAGGTTAGATTAGCCTGAGACAGCATACGTTCAGGCAGATATCGATCATCTCATTCGCAGCATGCCACGAAGGGTTGCAGAGTGTCAAAACTTTGATGGAGGTGCAACTCACTACTGATTTTTTGAGAATACCTTTCAATAAATTTGTTTCATAATTCCATCGATTATTATTCCTATTCATCTCAATAGATTCTCCAAATATTGGTAAAATATATTAACGTTTACTGGGTGTTGCAATTTCTATGTCACACAGTATATATTTCTGAACTGGATATATTACAAAAATATGTACTGAAATCTATATTTCATAAATCTAAGCTCTATCCTTCAAACGATTTTTACCAGGAAACAAAGATACTCGATACTAGGCAACTTTATTTCTTACATACTAGCAATTTATTCCACAAAATCTGTGTTGATGAAATAGAACATAAACATATACATGTATATAGCACGAGGCACAAATTATGGTCATCCAACTAAGTTCGACCACGCGAAACTATATTCCAACGATCATTTATGTACCTAGCTCCGAAAATATATTGTGCAATACCATTAACCATAAAGTCCCTCAAATTTGGCAAAAATTTTAAACAAAAACTAAAGAAATGGATTTACTGTGTAGAGCGAATGATTATTCATAATATTATTAATCAATAAAATTTGTACTAGTAATATTTTGATATGTATATTTGAAAACATTTAAATTTTTATATCACATTTTATATCCACCCACAGGCAATGCCTACTGTGGATTTATTTATATTTATTTGCTACATTGTACTTATGGTGAATAAATATTATTATTATCATCATTATTATATAATATGAAAATTGAAACAGTTTTTAATATCGTCAGTTTTATGCAATATCATTTATTGGCTACGGCATTGCGTTAACTATTATCCTTTCCCAAATAGCTAGCTCCCAAGTATTCTACGATTCTGCGGAGACAGTGCCAATAAAGCCTCAGTGTCAGACAATCTACAAAAATGATCGAATTTTCCCCGACAACGAGTTCGACAGAAAATTCGATAAACATCTGGAAAACCAATGCGCAAAGCTAAGAGAAGAAATGGCTAAAGTACAGGCAAACTCACTGAAGGAACACGCAATCCTTTCTAGGAAGTTGGAGGCCGTCACAAAGGAGAAGAAGGATATGGCCAAATTATTGGCCACCGTACAAAAAGAAAACAGAGCTGCCAAGCAGCAGATGGAGGAATTGATGCAGGAAAAGGTATAATGTAGTAAATATAATTTCTGAAATTTATCCTGTAGCTGTGTTTCCGTTCCATTATTTTTTTGCTGGCTTTTCACAATACATACATACATACAGGGTGGGCCAGTGGACGGAAGATTGTGGGAATAGGGTACTTGCAGAGGTCGTGAAATCGTCTCGGGAGTATACATAGCGTAAAGAAAACCATATCAAGAAGCAGTAGGAAACAAAAAATATGATTTTACTGACGGCCAAAAAAAGATATTTGCAAAATAAAATAAGGATATATTAAAATTTTTCTACGTGATTTAAAACAAGAGCTGACGTCACAGGTATCTTATCGATTCGACAATCGATACTGCTACAGTGCAGGTCAGTGAGATTCAACTGCAAACTAGAGATGATCTGAATTCTTTAACAATGCGACTCAATTTATTGATACTTAAACATATTTGAAACAGGCAATTAACCCACTAGCATTTTCGTTGCAATACATTTTTATATCTGATAGGTATCACAGTTCATCCTGTTTGTGACCGAGATTCGCAACTAATCGAAGTCATCATTTTATTTCGGCGCATATCATTATGAATGAATCCAAAGGTAGAATCTAATTCAAGCCCATCCCTACAAAGCGAATTAGTAATCTAGCCTAACTTTTATTCTTTTGACTTTTGTACTTTTGTGTGTGACTGTGTTTTGTGGTTATGTTATAATGATCAATGTCAAAATGTTACGTTAGCACTGGCTATCGATATCGAATATCAATACTTTACATCCCATCACTATAGGATATCACTGGTTGCATTCAGCCATGGCCGACTCTACACTAGGCCGGAGCCTTAGATGTGGCAACGTCGCTTAGCTGTCAAATAGTTGGCCGGTTACCGTGGGCCGAATGGCGGGCATTCCGCGGAAAATTTAAATTGTTTTATACTTAGTTTCAGAATAATTATTACACTTTATATGCATTAGAGTTCATCTCGGTTGATAAATTAAGACTAATACTTTTTGAAAAAATAAGAATGGTGAAAAATGCCAGTAGTAACAGTACGAAGATGTACATGTATTTAGGTTTAGCGATTTTCCCTTCTCTTAGACATTTCTTATTTCCAATCTTCTTTTTTACTCTAGAAGATTACACTAATGACTAAAAAACAAATAAAAGCTCGGCCCAGCTCGGCCCGCTATTCAGTGTTGCCTTATTTGTACGACTGTCAAATGAGTGGTCACATTTGGTAGGTACGTCAAATTGTATCAAAGTTTTGGACTGTGTAAGTAATGTGGACTTTTTCTTTTAAATATGACAACATAACCTATAACACAAGTGTCATAACATGTGACACTCACAAGGTCAAAAGTAGCTTATTCCGCTCCGCTCCAATGGACTAGTATCACGAGGTTAAGAACAATGATTTAATTATTATGACCGCTTAGTGCATACAAAAATAAACGTTCTGCTGCATTTCGTTACTTTCTACATCATTTTGTTTTTTAGTAATTCCGTTCTAAAGTTTAAAGAACGGAATTCAAATTCAGCCAATCAATGCCAACCGCGCGAATTATTAGCAGTGCATTGTTGCCAAGAGCAGCTCCGACTAGCAAAACATTTACATTTCACATAAGCATGTTATTTGCTATCCCAAGTGTTATAAATATTTTTAAACTCACTTCTTAGCTTTCACATATCTCATCTCCGTATTGAAGAACTGCATATTATCCACATAAAAGTCGTTCACCATAGCCATATCGACTTTAGGCAGGTTATCTGAATCGGCTTTTGTGAATCCACTATCGATTTTACTCATACTTGTTGGTTATGTTCTGATAAAATAACTTGAAACCTAGTAAAATGGAATAAAATGATATCCTGTACAAATAAACGCAAACAAATAATAATAACTTTAAGATTGTTGAAAATTACAGCCAAAGCCCAATGGAATTTGGAAATGACAATGACCGAACGACGATTGATTGACAGGATTGACGGATTGAACCTTAACTTAGCTTTTGGAAGGGCTGTTCCAAATTATGGTTCTATCACCGTCATAGAACTGTTTTCATCAAGCCCTACCCATTTTGCAGTTCTAAAAACGGTGATTGGTTGGTCCACCAGAGTACCAACCAATCATCGATTCTAGAATCACAAAATGGGCGGGGATGATGAAAACAGTTCTAGGACGGTGATAGAACCGTAATTTGGAACAGCCCTGGAATTTCGAATCACGGGACATTAAAACCACAAAACATATCAGACGGGAACAGAAGACAAGATAGATGAGCCAGCCCGCGTACAGCTCCGGCATTTCGCGCGCCATCAGAATGCGGCAACACAGCACACATATCTCTCTTTTGATTGGATGTTCGCCTATAGGGCAGTGACGTCACCGCCCTAGGAGAATTCAAATATTTTCCTTATTTTCACGGCTTTCCTGTGCCCAAAAAAATCTGAGAAAAAAATGAGATGCTTTTTATGACGTACTCTATCATATGCAACCGGAAATAAAATTCATGATACTAGTCCATTGACCGTACTTTTCTATCGCTACAAAAAATGGCGACCGCTGGAGTGGTAGCTGCTAGGTAGCGCACGCGTTGAGCAGAAAGTTTGGTAACTGCTCCGCAACTGTTGAGTCTGCTGAATGCACCCACATTTGAAATAATTTTTGGAATATCTCTAACAGCCGATTCCAAAAAAGCAAACAAGTGATTTTGTCATATTTACTAGGCTCTAAGGAACGCGTAAATGACATAATATTTTTTTCTGCAAGTACCCTATTATTTTGGGATATAGAAGTATATTGCTACTATGCGACCCCAGCGTATGCGGGACAGCTCTACTCCTGACCGTAATTTGTTTGTCATTCTTTGGCGTCTGCAATATTTCAATCCTTATTAGTGGAAAAAAGTTGCTCATTACGTAGTCCTCTTTTATTTCGTCTGGCTAAAATGTGATGTTTCAGAAGTTGCATGAAAGAACTCAGCTTTCATTGTCTTAATTTACTTATAGGCAGCATTGGTTAAACGTCTGGAGAGCGCTACAAAGGAATTCAAAAACAACACAAAGACGAAGAAATTCGCCCTGCAAAAACTGGATGAGGCAACAGCTCATGCTGAAAATTTGAAAAAACAACTGGAGCAAGTATCAAGGGACAAAGAAATTTTGGAAGGAAAGCTGAAGCTTCTTGAAAAGGAGTACGAAAAGCTCCAAGAGAGAGTGATCATGTCGAGCAAGACAAATCTGGATAACTATCATGAACGGACATGCATGCCTGAGAGAGACAGTTCAGACAAAAAATCAGATCAGGCAGTGGGACATCTAGAAGTGTGCCAGGTGAGAAGAAAACTTGGCAACAGCATCACGGTAAGTTTATTTTGTATAACGACTTTGACCTGCTATGACGAACTTAGTTGTTATTTTTTAGGGTTAGGTCAGCAATTCAACAAAAACTTCTTATTATTCTTTATCCATGCGACGTTTCGACTAATATATGGTCATCACCAGGCACCTATAAATAATTGATGTATAGATTTCATAACGATGAAACTTGAAACAATTCGCATTCAAATTGAAAGAAGGGAAGAAAATATTGAGCTAGCAACGATTATTTGATAAATAACTTTAGGTGCCACTTGCCAAACCGCAGAAACAATAAGTTTACTTTGATCAAGTAAATTCTTGCCAAATACATATAATGTAGGAAAAGAACAGTCTAAAAATTATTATCTACACTGAGATAGCAGTCTCACATTGGTTTCGTCAGACATCACGTTACACTGTTAACAAGACAAGCAATGCTTTTAGTTTGACACTGGAGTGCTCCTGATGGGATCAATGTGAGTATGTTTCTTTAGATGTTTTGTTTATAGGATTGTATATATTGAATGTGTGGTATATTTATAGTGTATATGGGTTCAGTGGTGCTGTACTAGTTCGTATTAGTATGTGACCCTTATGTGGCTGTCCAACGTATTTATATGCTTTGTATTTAGCAGAATGTCGAAGTTTTCATCGTACTAAACAACATGGCAAGAGTATCGCTAGATATAGCTGAAGACATCGCCCGCAGTAATAAATTCAACGAAAATTTTTATACAACACAGACACGTACAATTAAAATTTGATTGAAAAACGATGAAACATTGGGTACAGTATACATTTACACGCCACAGAAACTGACTAAGCACAGCTGAGTACAACAGAAAAGAACAGAAAACAGCCAAAAACAACAGAAAGCAAGCAGATAACAGCGATAAACCATAGAAACGGCCAAAGTACAACTGAATAGAACAGAAAAGAATATAAAACAGCAGAAAACAACAGACAGCAGGCAGATAACAACTGTAAACGGTAGAAAACGACCAAATACAACCGAGTAGAACAGAAAACAGCCCATAACAACAGAAAGCAAGCAGATAACAGCGCTAAACAATAGAAAACAACACAGACACATACAATTAAAATTTGATTAAAAAAGGATGAAACATTGGGTACAGTATACATTTACACTCCACAGAAACTGACTAAGCACAGCTGAATACAACAGAAAAGAACAGAAAACAGCTAAAAACAACAGAAAGCAAGCAGATAACAGCGATAAACAATAGAAAAGGACAAAATACAAGCGAATAGAACAGAAAAGAATATAAAACAGCAGAAAACAACAGAAAGCAAGCATATAACAACTGTAAACGGTAGAAAACAACCAAATATAACCGAGTAGAACAGACAACAGCCCTGGTTACAATTCGATCCATAAAGTAATTGTAGCCAATTGTGAAGGACCAACTAAATTGGCAAATAACCGCAAATGACTCACGAGTTAATCATGCATCGGTTGACTCACCCCTTGTTGGTTGGCGCCGGATGTCTTCCCCAGCTGGGTACTTGAACGCGTTGTACTCAATGGGATGTTACTTCTTCGGCCATTTTAGACGGGAATTTCGATGCTATACAGCTATATTCACGAAAAATCGACCACGGTTCACCGTCTCAGTGAACAGAGAACAGACCCGACTGGCTTCACTTTTCTCTCCTTCTTCCGCGTCAACCGTCAGACTTCAAACTCGCAAGTCAAAACGCGGGAGATTCGAATATACAAAATTATTTAAATGGTAAATACCAATCGTAACCATTTTCCGCCCACCAAAAAATATAAAAAAAAAAAATATTTTTTCCAATCATAGTAATTCCTATATTACCCACAAAAGAAAATTAGTGGAATTATCCCACCCATAACACAACACGAAAAAAAAAAAATTATCATATACAAGCAAATCATGGCCCATTGTGCCGGCAAAGGGCACAGTTTCAATAAAGGACGGTCTAACAGCCCTTTACTCGTCTTAACTTGGGCGACTCTCGAAATGTTTCCCGTACCGGGATATAACTTAATAATCCTGCCTAATGGCCACTGTAAAGGACGGGTATTTTCATCCTTGAGAAGAACCAACTGGCCGACCGAGGGAGGATTATGTGGTGTATTCCACTTATGTCGTTGCTGAAGGGTGTGGAGGTACTCCATATGCCAGCGCCGCCAAAAATGTTGCTGCATCTGTTGCACTAACTGCCACCTGTTCAACCGACTATGTTTCACACACAACAAATCTTCGTCAGGCGGAGCATTCAGGGGCTCTAATGTCAAGAAATGACCCGGAGTCAAGCTGCCTACATCGTTAGGATCAGAACTCAAACTACACAAGGGTCTCGAATTTAACATTGCCTCAATTTGGATTAAAGTGGTGCTCAATTCCTCATAAGTCAACACTTGCGCACCTATCACCCGCCGCAAGTGAGTTTTCACAGATTTCACTCCGGACTCCCATATACCTCCAAAGGAAGGACTAGCTGGAGGATTAAAATGCCACTTAATTTGCAAAGCTTCAGAAGCTTTAGCACCCAATAACTGTAAAGTTTTATAAGCACCAACAAAATTCGTACCTTGATCACTATAAATATCACTGCAACGTCCTCGCCGCCCTATAAAACGCCTAAGTGCTGCAAGAACAGCTTCACTAGTTAGATCTGACACAACTTCTAAATGTATTGCTTTAGTAGCCATACACACGAAAAGACACACATACACCTTTTGAGAACTAATGCCTCGTCTTTTACCTAAAGACATCCTCAAAGGACCAAAAAGGTCTACGCCACTATGGGAAAAAGGTTTGACTTCCGAAATTCTAACGGAAGGTAAATCACTCATTATGGGGACCACTGGAGGAGGCTTAACTCTAAAGCATTTTATGCAACGAGATAACACTGAAGCTATAGCCCGTTTGGCAGATAGTATCCAATATCTCTGCCTTAACAGATAATGCAAAGTTTGTGGTCCAGGATGACAACTCCTATTGTGCACACTTTGGATAATGAGATAAGTCAATCGATGCTTCCTAGGGAGCAGAATTGGATGCTTCCGATCATAGCTTAGACTAGACTGTCTCAAGCGACCGCCCACCCTCAGGACACCCTGGGAATCAATGAAAGGAGCTAACTTCTGTATAGCTTTGGGACAGACCTCCGCTCGACGAACTTTCCGCAGTTCATTATCCAATTCAACTCTTTGCACGTCTTTGACCAGAACCACCATAGCCTCATACAATTCAGCCTCGGATAAATTACCTATCTCACGCGGGTAACCCCTTTTTCGACACAAACAATTTTTACGAAATCTCAAACAATAAGCAACAACACGCTCAATTTTGCGTAAGGAAGAATATCTATTCAACAATTCTGAAACAATACTAGAGCCGTGAAGAGTAATACAAACAACCTTTGCTTCTTCTTGTACATCTGTACAGGAAGGCTCACCTACACAAGTTACAGGCCAATCATCCCGAGGAAGCTTAAGCCAAGTTGGCCCCTCCCACCACAAGGGTTGTTCTAGAAATTGCCGAGGAAAAGTCCCCCTAGAAGCACAGTCACTAGGATTCTCTTTCCCAACCACATGATACCATGAATCAGGAGCTACCTTCTCCTGGATTATAGCTACACGATTGGCTACAAAGCTCCGCCACCTATGCGGAGAAGATTTGACCCACGTCACAACTACCTTCGAATCCGTCCAAGCACAAACATTATCTATTTTCTGTGTTACCATTATATGGGATACACAATCAATCAGCTCTGCGGCTAATAAGGCTGCACACAATTCCAGTCGTGGAATCGACAGTCTTTTCAAAGGCGCCACTCGAGTTTTGGCACACACCAAATGTACAGAAATACTGTTCTCCGTGGAAACCTGTCTCAGATAAACTACAGCTGCATACGACTTCTCCGAAGCATCGCAAAAAGCATGAATTTCTGTAAACTTTGCCTCTATATGAAGTATATGTCTAGGAATTTTCAACGAAGATAGCTCAGGTAACTCAGCCACAAAAGTTTTCCACTGGTTTGCAACTTCCAGCGGTGGCTCATCATCCCAACCTATCCCTAAAGCCCACAATTGCTGAAGTATTTGCTTGGGAACAATGATTACTGGAGCTAAGAATCCTAGAGGATCATACAGTCTTGCTATTTCTGACAAAATATTCCTCTTTGTACAGGACCGTATCTGAGGATGTACAGAATAAGAAAAACAATCCGTAGTGGGACACCACTGCAAACCCAACACTTTTATTCCAAGAGAATCCTTATCAAATACAAGTGGCTGCTGATGAACCTCAGGTACCTGAGCAAGTACTTCAGAACAATTACTTGCCCATTTCCTCAGTTCAAACTTTCCCAACGCCAATAATTCAATCAACTGGTTTTGAGTATCCAAGGCAATTTCCTTGGAGTTTGCTACTCCAATGGCGTCATCAACATAACAGAAATTCTCCAAAATATTTACATCTAACGGAAACCTTTCACCCTCATCCCTACACAGTTGCAGCAACGTCCTAATCGCTAGAAAAGGACTAGACGTTACTCCATAGGTAACGGTCTTCAACTGATATTTCCTTATAGGCTCGTCACCGTTAGGTCTCCACAAAATAGTTTGATAACTAGTGTGAGACTCCTCAACTAAAATCTGTCGATACATTTGCCGTATATCCGCGGTAAACACATACAAATACAACCTGAAAGATAACAATATTGAGACGATATCATTTTGTAACTTGGGACCTGCTAGAAGAACATCATTCAAGGACTTTCCATTGGTAGTTTTAGCTGAAGCATCAAAGACAGTCCGAAGCTTTATTTCACCATTCGCATTCCTTTTCACCACCGCATGATGAGGAATGTAATACTCACTATTAGACCCCACTTGGTTCCCAACTTCAGACATGTGGCCTTGCTCCAAATAGTCAGCCATAAAATCACAATATGCTTCATGTAAGACGGAATCACGACGAAAACGTCCTTCCAACAGCTTAAATCTATGTAAAGCCTGTGAATAGGAATCACCCAGAACTGGGGGGAATTCAGAAAAGGGAAGCTTCACCACATATCTTCCTGAGTCCATACGCCAACAAGATGACGTAAAGAATTCCTCAGCCTGCTGTTCCTCTTCAGACAATGCGACACACTTAGGGATACTTTCAATTTCCCAAAACTTTTTCAATGTACAATCCAATTCCCCCACAGAAGTTAGAAAATTCAGCACACTATTAGTGGAAACACCACCCAACTTGCCCATTAACACCCACCCAAATACGGTGTTAATAGCATGTGGCCCACCATTCTGTCCTCTCACATAACCGGAACGTAAGATCTCACCAAATACTTCTACCCCTAGAAGCAGATCAATTTCCATTTCATCATGTGCAGCCAAAGGCTCTGCGAGGCAAAGATTTTCTAAATACTTCCACTTCTGAACAACAGCAGGAATTTGAGGTACCTTCTCACAAATCTGAGGTATCACAATAGCTTCCAAATTGAAGCTAGGATACGGTTTGCTGTAGGGAAAGATAACACAAGAGACTTTTCCCGAACTCACATTCGATGACATTCCATTAATGCCAACAACAGGGGTTGAATACTCCTTACGAGTAAGATTCAACCTTCTCACACAAGATTCACTAATAAAATTGGCTTGACTAGCAGAATCTAACAAAACACGACATTTGGTGGATCTACCCTCAGAATCCAATATTGAGACTAGTGCAGTAGCAAGCAACATTCTAGGCTGCACAGACAACTTACTTGCCATGACTTGAACATGACTCTCAGATTCATTAGAGGTACTACCACTGACATCACAATCTGTCACTTTAGTGTCCGGAAAATGCAATAGTACATGGTGTTTTCCACCACAAACCCCACAAAGTTCTTTTGATTTACATTTATTTACTAGATGAGTAGCTCCCAAACAATTAAAACACATTCTAGTCCGCTTGACAAAGGCATGCCTCTTACGACATTCTGCCTGCAAGAATCTATCACATTTGATCAACGAATGTGGTGAACCCTTGCAAAAATTACACTTTTCCTGTGTTAATGTGCCAGTCGAAAAACTAAGTGTCTGCCTTCCCTTGGGATTAGCAGGACTATTATTCTTTCTAAACCCACCACTAGCATTAGACACATTACTCCCTTGATATGCGGAAGTAAGGGATGTATTTTCCAGAGCTCGACAGGTTTTCTCAACAAATCCAAAAAGCATGTCAAACCCCGGAACATTATTCCCATTATGTTCTAGTTCAAATCGCGTTTTAAGGGAAGAAGGTAATTTCTGCAACAATAAATTGAATTTGGTAAAATCCCATAGGTTCAAGTTACTCATCTCTAAAGCCACCAAATTTTCAGAAAATATTGACAACAATTTTCGAAGTTCAACTGCAGAATCATGCCTAGAGGGAGAAGCATTATAAATTGAAAACCAATAATTGCTCAATAAAACACGTTCATTCTGATATCGACTCATTAATGCATTATAGGCTATTTCATAATTATCCTCAGTAATGGGCACATTCCTTACTATTAGACCTGCCTCTTTTTCTAAATAAGAAATCAAGAACTGAAACTTTTCTATTTTTGACAGCGAATTATTTCTATGAATAAGAGTATTGAATAAGTCGATGAACGTAGGCCACCTTGTAAGGTCACCATCAAACTTCGGTATTTCAATTTTGGGAAGCCTCAAACAATTTTCTCTTACGACCACTGCAGATGTTTCATGCTCACTACGAGCCATCATCTCATCAGAAAGATCTTTATGAATGCCCCTTATTGAATATCTCATATCATCAAACATTGTATGAACTGCTTCCTCCTCCTCTAAGGCAGACTCATCTACCAAGGCTATTATTTCATATTGCAAATTCTCAAACCTCGTTACATACCCATCCAGCTCTCCATACCTGAGAAAAAACTCCGTCCGATACTCGCCATTATCACGAGCCTTCTTGGCCGCCTCAAGAACATTTTTAATAGATTTTAAAACTAGCGCGCGTTGCCGTTGCAACTTCACAACATTTGCATTAGGCATGTTCAGGTATCAGGTAACGATTCAATGTAAACACAAGACCAAAATAATCAAATTTAGAATCAATCTGCTAGTAAACACAACTTCTTTACACAAACAATACGGCAACCACACACAAATCACAAAATTTTCAGTTGTTATTCTTTTTCGAAATCTCCGTCGACTACACCAATTGTCGAAACGCCGGTTTTCGAACCCCCAACCGAATGTAACCAACTGAATCAAAACAACTTTTGCGCTCACGCAATTCGCAAAATGTCAATTTCAAATGCCCAGAAAACTCCCCAGATATGTATTACCAACACAATACACCAAAAGTTGCTTGTTTTCGAATATAACCAATTTTTACAAACAGCGCGCAACACTAACAAATTCCGATGTCACAAAAAAACTCCGTTTTTTGTCAAGGATACGTACCAATTTAGATTTTACGTAGACTATTTTACTATAGCGCGATTTATTTATCCGTGCTCGGAGGGCCAAAAAATGGTTACAATTCGATCCATAAAGTAATTGTAGCCAATTGTGAAGGACCAACTAAATTGGCAAATAACCGCAAATGACTCACGAGTTAATCATGCATCGGTTGACTCACCCCTTGTTGGTTGGCGCCGGATGTCTTCCCCAGCTGGGTACTTGAACGCGTTGTACTCAATGGGATGTTACTTCTTCGGCCATTTTAGACGGGAATTTCGATGCTATACAGCTATATTCACGAAAAATCGACCACGGTTCACCGTCTCAGTGAACAGAGAACAGACCCGACTGGCTTCACTTTTCTCTCCTTCTTCCGCGTCAACCGTCAGACTTCAAACTCGCAAGTCAAAACGCGGGAGATTCGAATATACAAAATTATTTAAATGGTAAATACCAATCGTAACCAAGCCCATAACAACAGAAAGCAAGCAGATAACAGCGCTAAACAATAGAAAATGACTAAACAGAGCCGAATAAAACAGAAAACAGCTAAAAACAATACAAAGCAAGCAAATAACAACTGTAAACGGTAGAAAATGACCAAATAAAACCGAATAGAGTCAAAACTAGCTCAAAATGACAGAAAGCAAGCAGATAACACAGCCGAATACAACAGAACAGAGCAGAAAACAGCTCAGAACTACAGAAAGCAAGCATGCAACAACTGCAAACGATAGAAAACGACCAAATACAACCGAATAGAACAAAAAACAGCGCATAACAACAGAAAGCAAGCAGATAACAGCGCTAAACAATAGAAAATGACTAAACACAGTCGAATGCAACAGAAAAGAACAGAAAACAGGTCAAATCAACAGAAAGCAAGCAGATAACAGCTGTAACCGGTAGGAAACAAGCAAATACAACCGAATAGAGTCAAGAATGAAGGAACCTTTGGAAATAATTTGGTGTGGTGGTTTTTGTTTTATTGCTGATCTAACGCTAAAAAATTACAACTAGGTAAGTGTATTGTTTCAGCAAGTTGTCTAATGAGTGTCAATAGATGACCTGAACAGGAAGGGAAAATACGCAGAAAATAGAATTTCATCACTCATTATTAATAAGGTTGTGTCATCCGGATGTAAAAACAATATCGACCTCTTGTTATCCATAAACAAAGTCATTACCAAATCGGCAAATCAACTCTTTCAAACGCACAGTGCTTGTGGTTGCTGCATCAAACAAAAAAATTATAAACCATCTTTACTTGTTATAGCAAATTCAGTGTCGCACGTTCAGCCAGTAAATCATTTTTCTTATATTGCTTTTTTCAGGATATGAATTTAGCTTCAGTTTCCCAGACAGAGATAGATATGAAGAAGATTCAGGTTAAAATAAAACAGTTGGAGAGAAATCTGGAAAACTTTAATTCAAGCAATCCAACGGGGTTACAGAACGTTGAGGCAGAGGTACTGATTACACATTTAAATGACTTTTTTAATCAAATAGAGATATTTCCGACAAGGTTGCTAACGAATCCTAGAGGTCTGTTCAAAAAAAGCTTGTTCTGAACGCGGCGTTATGACGTTCTGTGGTTGTTTGTACAACATAGATTTGACGTTCAACGCCTTGAGCAAAAACGTTACACCAATTTTCTTCCGGATGAAGAAGTTATTCGGATATAGATACGTTTTTGTCTCAACTGTTTTTCATGTGATATAATCAGATTCAATCAGCTTTTCTGTCGTCAAACCATTACCGTTAACCGAAAGAAAGCTCCACTTATCACCAAAATAGCATATTCATCGCGCGATAGCATCATGCGTCTGCAGACTATCTGCCTCCAGATATGATGATCAAAATGTAAAATTTCACCACACGGGTGCGCGACGCGCAACTTTGTATCCACCTTTAGATTATGACACAAGATATATTTTATAGCGTTTTCGACTTGTTGCCGTTGCCCTATCACTGCACTCATAGGAACTGAGTGTCAAAATTATGTTCGTCTTAGATTTGAGTGCAAAACTGGTGTGGTTTTTTGTTTTCGTCTTCTCCGCTTAATTGCACTTGAGTGCAAATTATCTCCATGGACTCTCTGAGCTCGTGGAGATTTCAGTGCGTTTTTGACGTCTATAAAATATTAATTATAACCTATTTTATTTGTCAGAGAAAATAATTTTTGAATTAAGAACTGGGTAGTGGGGCAGTATACATAGTAGCATGAAAGGTGCGGAAAGTGTAGTTGGAAGAACTGCGAATATCGTCATCTTCGGATGATGATGAAATTGATTGATGAGTTAAATTGCAAACAACGGCTGCGGGTGTCCCAAAAATATGAATATTTGTTGAAGATGTTGTTCGCAAACTGACGGAAGAAGAGATACAACAAGATATATATAAGTATTTACCGATATAGATAGATATTAATTTTTAGTGCAGAAGCCATATTGCATAAAATGCTGTTAGTTTCTATGTCGATAAATAGAATAAATGGTTGAATAAGGCGGTTTCACACTATTCAAATTCCAAAACCACCACAGAATGAAACTGAGCTCTCGGGATGCAAAATGACGTCAAACTGTCATCACTTGGCTGACAGAACAGTTACTTGAATTGCATTGAAATTTGGTGTATGTTCGACTTACCAGTTCAGATTTATTGCACCTCTGGGCATCAGACGAGTTTTCAATGTGCACTGTAGTGCAATCGTGGTTAAAATCAGTGTAGTAAGTCGAAAACGCTATTAGATGCTGTTGATTCACTAGCCAGTGAGCACTGCTTTGCTATTGACTGAAAATAATCATAATCAAATTTGCAGTCAGAACTCAGCCTGTCTCTCCAAGGAAACGCGACTGACACAGGCCGAACTGAGGAAGAAACTGACGTATCCGACTTTTTTGGGAGCAGCCCTAGGTTCCGGTATTGGGGAGGCAGAGCTGGAGATATGGTAACGTTATTTTTTTGCATTTAATATAAATGTAGAGGTATTCATTGAAGCAAGTCAAATCATGCCCATTAGAAAGTTTTTTATAGATGTTGTCAATTATGACTGATCTCTCCTGATGACGACCTAAAGGATTAACATCTTGATAGATACCACTATACTGTTACAAGTCTTTAGTCCGATTGGGCAAGAAAATACTTGGTACGGATTTCACAATTTATTTGCACTAACTATGTACACCACGCCTAGCCTAATACTTAACAGTCTAATTTATCTACAGTGACTACACTAATTTATATTGGTCCTACACTCAGAGTAACAACTGAACATAGAGGCAGTAAACAACTAATTCTAATAGGCCAACATCTTTTCTTACGTTGTTATATCGACCACCAGATACGGCAATCATAATTGTTTACTATAGTCTTAATTGTATAGTATCCAGAAATATTCCATTCTGCGTTAAAAAAGACGTTATTTTGATGGTTCAGAAATGATTACAGCAAAATTAATAGAAATGTTGACCCCTACTGCGTTACTGCATGTTTCTTCATCATAAACGCAAATTCTGTCTTACATATATTTTGAGGAGTTGGCAACGCCTATTAATTTTCCTGCGATTTGTTTACGGTAAACTCCGAAAGTCAAACGTTTGTTTTGTTTGTGCATCTTTTATGCTTGGTCAGTAAAATCGAATTCGCTATTTGTTGGTAACTGTAGTGAAGCTTTACGGACTTGCTGTGCTAGACTCGAGTATAGTTTAACAGGTTTTCGAGATGGGACAGTGCAGAGCAGTGTTTGTAACATGGATTGCATTGGAAGAATTTTCAGGTTAGTTGGCATTGTTTGAGTCTGAAGAGTCAAAAGATGATGGCTTTGGTCACGCCATGCTGAAGTGGTTTGTTTACTACCTCTATGTTCAGTTGTTACTCTGAGGTCCTACACTTCACTAATTTATGTCACAGTTCATTTATTTCGCGCGCGCCACTGGAACGTCGCGTAATACCGAACCTGACTGCTGCACTGCATTGACTCTAACTGTCCCGTCTCTCAAGTGATGGCGCCTTATATTATGCGGCGCGCCATCTCTGGAACGTTCGCGGCAGCTCGCGATCATAACAGCACGAATCGAGAAGGAACTTTTCTATGTAGACTTCACGTAAATATACACGGCCGTCCAGGGCCGGACTGGCACAATACATTTTCCAGTTGTCATTTCGAAAGGATTGAGTTACATTTCTAAAGCGTAAGTTATAAATTCATACTGTCAGATGAAATATTAGGATATGAGCAAGTAATCCTCTCGTGTATGGGGCGCTAGTATGTGAGACGTACGTCATAATTAACTACAAAACAGTTTACATTTTATAAAAATGGCATATTTTTATACTTACGTGCTCTGGCTAGGTCATTCAAATCTCAATAAATGGAAGTAGCAATTTCTGTTTACGATTATTTATGCGATTAAAGCACCGCCGGTAAATAAGAATTTATCGTAGGTTAAACTGATATTGGTGAATGAATGAAACACCACCAGTGCATAGGGCTACAATTGGGCCCTTACACCTCTCCTTACCCTAGTTGCCAAGTCTAGCCCTATCACAAAGTGAGGTCCTGCCCATCTTATATCCTCAGGCTCAAGAACCCTTGAACCTAGTATGGTCTGCCTGTGATAACCAAGGGCTTCACAATGACATAGAATGTGTGCCGAGGACTTTTCGTCCTCGCCACAGCGTGTGCACGTCGGGTGACCTGCCACCCCAATCGCGTACAAGTGACGTTTGAAGGTGTTATGGCTGGCCCTCAGAGTAACAACTGAACATAGAGGTAGTAAACAACTAATTCTAATAGGCCAACATCTTTTCTTACGTTGTCATATTGACCACCAGATACGGCAATCATAATTGTTTACTATCGTCTTAATTGTATAATATCCAGAAATATTCCATTCTACGTTAAAAAATTAAGCCAAGTTGATTGACTCAGTACTTCCCACACATTACGCTGATACCAGTTTATAATTTTCCCATAGCATGAAGCTTTAGTCTAAGATTCCTTGTAACCAAATAATTGCCAACCCCTCCCCCCCCCCCTAAAATTGTCTTATGCCGCTAGGTCTTTCCTTCACAGGTCAATGGACAGCCTATTATCGATACTACAAACTTCTCAGTTTTACTCACTTTCACCCCCACCCAAAAAACTGGTAGGAAATGATCAGGAACTCCTAAAACATCTAAAAACTACCGAATTTGAGTTACTTTCATACTTGTCGCGTTCTTTGATTATTGCTACGCTGCCACTGACACGATTTTTAACAAACATACGCGTTTTCCGTTCTCACCACGGTAACAATATACTGTGTCAAAATTTCATTAGGATCAATTTAATAGTGTCCACGTTACAAAATACAAAACGATTTAGACCAATAGATTCTCGTATAGTATACAGAAAAGTCCCTTAGTTTCCGTAATAGGCTAGGCAATGTTCGGATGCACCTAAAAAGGTGATTTGTGTCGCTAGATCTTCCTTCACTCCTTCACAGGTTAGTGGACAGCCTATTATGAGTACAAGAATTTTTTTAATTGTTCAACCCCCAACCACCCCAATTTCACCCCCACCAAAAAAAAAAACGCAGAAAATGATGAGGAACCTCTAAAACGCTCAAAAACGAAGTTTGAGCTGTTTTTATATTTTTAGTTTTTTTATTATTTCTGCGCTGCCACTGGCACGATTTATCAAAACCATACGCGTTTTCCATCTTCGCCATGTTAGTAATGCCGTTTCAAAATTTCATTAAAATCAATTCAACAGTTTCCTCGTTACAACGATCTGACGCAATACTCTCGTATGTTTACATCAAAAAAAATTCTAAGTCCTTTGCTTTCTGTAATAGGCAAAGGCAATGTTCGGATGGACCTAAAAACGTTATTTATGTCGCCAGGTCTTCCTTCACAGGTCAGTGGACAGTCTATTATGAAAGCAACAAATTTTTCAATTTTACAACCCCCCACCCCCCAACCACCCCAATTTCACCCCCACCCAAAAAAAGTAGAAAATGATCAGGGACCCCTAAAACGCCTAAAAACGAAGTTTCAGCGATATTTAATTTTTTTTGTTTTTTGCTAATTACTCCGCCGCCTATGCACCGATTTTCAAAATTATAGGAACATTACCTACTACGACCCCACAGCATACCGCTGCCCAAATTTCATCACAATCCATGCAGCGGTTACTGAGATTACGAGGGTAGAAAAACGCGACAGACAGACAGACAGACCGACAGACCGACAGACCGACAGACCGACAGACCGACAGACCGACAGACCGACAGACCGACAGACCGACAGACCGACAGACCGACAGACCGACAGACCGACAGACCGACAGACCGACAGACCGACAGACCGACAGACAGACCGACGGAAATGAGTGACGTGGATTTTCGTTATATACACATCATAAAACGCCCAAAAAACGTATTATCTCAAAATCGAAAATTTTCGCGATCACAATACTCCCCTCACCTATCGGTGTGGGAAGTAAAAAGACGGTATTTTGAGGGTTCAGGAATGATTACAGCAAATTCGATAGATATGTTGACCTCTACTGCGTTACTGCATGTTTCTTCATCATAAACGTAAATTCTGTCTTACATAAATTTTGAGGTGCTGGCAACGCCTATATACGGTAACCTCCGACTGTCAAACGTTTGTTTTGGTTTGCGTCTTTTATGCTTGGTTAGTAAAACCGAATTCGCTATTTGTTGGTAACTGTAGTGAAGCTTTACGGACTTGCTGTGCTATATTCGAGTGTAGTTTAACAGTTTTTCGAGATGGGACAGTGCAGAGCAGTGTTTGTAACATGGGTTGCATTGGAAGAATTTTCAGGTTAGTTGGCAATGTTTGGGGGCTGAAGTGTCAAAGATGATGGCTTTGAGCACGCCATGCTGAAGTGGTTTGTTTACTACCTCTATGTTCAGTTGTTACTCTGAGGGCTGGCCACCTCATCAGTGATCCATACAATAAGGATGACTTTACGATTGTAATATAGAGCTGGAAGGTCACCTTGATAGTCAAGCCACAATTCGCCCCTACAACCCTTCTACATGTCCATAACGAATTACGTATTGACTTTATGTTTCACATGTTGTCTCCAATTCAGCTTTGAGTCTAGAATTACTCCTAGATATTTTATTGGTTGGGAAAGTTCAAGTGATGTTCCAAAGAAGATTGGTCCGATTTATCTATTCAGTTTTCTTCTTTACGGCCGATAAATAAGGATTATTGTAGGTGAAAGTGACATAAGTGACAGCAACAGGATATCAGTCATCAGTTGGTTGCATATTTTTTGTCCTCTGACGCCCAGTTTCACAATCAGTGGTCACTCTGACGGTTGGCGTTGTAGTTGTTTCTGGGACCTTTTTCAAATAATAGCCGTGCATGTACCCGTGTGTCAGCATGGAAAAACTAAAAAGAGCGAACAACTTTTCAAAAGATGAAGAATATCTGTTCATTTGGTTAGTAGAAAAGTAGGGGCATGTAATAGGATGCAAAACAAAAGGTGCAACAACATGGCGTGAAAAAGACAACGTCTGGGAAAAGATAGGAGAAGAATTTAATTGCAAATAGCCGCAAATCTGTAAAGGTGTTGGAAGAAAAATACAAAAATTCAAAAAAGACCAAGGTGCCATGGTCAACCACATTCCTCAAAAAAATTGACTCTAGGTCGAAATATTCTTGGTTTCATTGCTTCTTCATCATTGCTATAAGCATTTACATCATAACCATCCATTTCAAATAAAAAGAACGATAAGGTAAACGATAAAACATGGAACCTCAAACGTCTAGCAAGTAGCAAAGCCAAAGTCACATAACCTAATGCGCATGCGTCATCGCATACCTGGGGTTAACTCGAGAATTTCTTGGGGTCAAGTTAACTCAGAGTTAACCTCAAGTAAAATCGAAAACTACCATTTGTGAAACATGACATCTAGGGTTAACCTCCGGTCAAGACACAACCTTGAGTCAACCCATCATTGTAAAACCCGCCCTAAGAGAGTTAAATGTTCGAGTCTTCTTTACAACTATGAGTATACATTCTTTTATTAGATTAGTGCCCTGGCCACAAGAATGAATGAGAAAGTCAGCATCCTGAGTCACATTCGTGAGACGAGAAGTGAACATGGTCAAGCTCAAGACTTCTCTGCTTCGACTCCAGATGTCCGACCGCTAGACCGCATTGTCAGTAGCTCAGCAGCCTTCCAGAATTTCCTCAGGAGCCTGCATAACGAAAATAAAAGTCATACAGTGGTGTACGATACCTTCTAAAGACTGTCGTGGAAATTTTTCAAATTGTATAACAAGCGAACAAGACATAAAACAACTGAAGCTGTTTTCTTTAAGAATATTTCTTTCTCTTCAAAACTAAGTCTGGTTAACAAAATTCGGCTGTACAAAATTATTATTAGACCTGCAATTACTTACGCATGTGCGGCTTGGTGTTTTATAGCTAAGACGCACATGCGAGCTTTGTAGGTACTCCAAAGTAGGATCCTGAGAACTATTACAAATGCCCCTTGGTATGTTTCAAACGAGACCCTGCATAAAGATCTTGATATTCCTTACTTAAAGGACAATATCAAAACACAAGCGCAGCGGCGCTACGAACAAGCAGAATCGCATAGCAACCCTTTGCTGCGTGACTCAGTGGACTACACGGTGGAGCAAGTCCGCAAACATTCCAGGCCGCGGCTCGCACTGTAACCAAAATTAAGTCGTGGAGTTTTAGATCATATAAATTCCCTTTTCAGCAACATCCGATCCCCACAAAATTGCGTTTAGAGCATCAAAATTAATTACCCTAGTTATTCAACGATGCCTATTTTAACAGTTGCACTTCTCTCTCTGCTCTTCTTCTTTCTTCCTCTATTTCCTCCTCCGTTTCTTTTTTTTCCTCTATAACATTGTCTGGTTTCTGGGTGACCAGGCCGACAGGATGACAAACTGACTGACGAACTATGACATAAAGCCAAAGGTCCTCCGGACCGCCTTGACAGTTAGCGACGAGTAGTAATATTTCTTTCTCAACTTAACAGGATCTTGGTTTCCGCTTAAACGTCAGATAACGACTGATTAGGGGCATATCAAAAGTCGGCCCTTGAGTAATACTCAAGCGTATCCTTGTGCAACTGTTTCCCAGACAACACCTACGAAACGGAGGGAAAAATCTGGCGATGTTGTCATATTTTCAATTTGTAATGCCTATCCCGACGCCTACGTGTTTCGCGTTTTTTGCAGGACATTTTCCCGGATGTGACAGAAACTGACAACAATAACGTCACCTTGAGTGCAACGAAATATTATGTTGACATTTCGTTACTTGAATATCGAACGACTGTGAAACAAAGAACTGTACTTGAGAAATGCTAAAGTATTAAGTAACACTCAAGTAGTAACAATAAAGATGACCGTTAGGGCCAGTTTCACCGCCATCTGATAGCTTATCTATATATTTTGTCTTTGTCACTTGACACAAGTAAGAAAGTGACAAAAAACTTACACTTAGGCTCTCGTGACACTTATCAGGAGGTGGCGAAACTAGCCGTTAATGAAGATCCGATTCATTCAACGAGCTGCTGGAAATAACATCCAATCCAATCTACAGCTTCGCAGATGACAATACATTAGTGTCTTGCATGGAACCAGGCAAGCCACTATCATCCCAGGAGACGGTACGTCGGCGACAGCAGCATTCCTCACAGATCAACGCAGATATCAAAACAATTGTCGAGTGGGGATTAGCAAATAAAGTACAGTTCAACGTACAAAAAACTCAGGCAACAACACTTACAAAGAAGTCTCACGATGGCTTACCAACCGTGGAAATGGAGGGTCACCCCATAGTCAAATCACCTTCCGTCAAGCTTTTGGGAATCAACATCAACAATAACATGTCCTGGCACGACCGCGTCGTCAGTATTGCTAAAACAGCATCCCAGAAGCTTGGAGTTTTGTTCCGCTGTAGGAAGTTGTATACACCAGAGCAACTGCTGCTGCTCTACAAGGCACAGATCCGACCATCGCTGGAGTATTGCTCCCATGTGTGGGGATGCGCTCCGAAGCACTCTCTGAAGCTTCTGGATACTATCCAGAAAAGAGCGATTAGACTAATCGATACGCCTAACCTCACAAAGTACCTCCACAGCTTGGAACATCGAAGGAGGGTAGCCGACCTATCCCTGTTTTACAGATTCTATCACGGAAGATGTTCGAGTGAGCTGTCTCAGGTAATAACACCACAGGCCGTCCGAATCAGGAACACTAGAGAAGCTCTGCGAGCTCATCCTTACCAGGTCGAGGTCCTTACTCCCCGAACCAGTCTCCTCCAGCATTCCTTCTTTTGGAGAACTTCGACGCTGTTTAATCAGCTGCCGGGGAATTTGTTTCCCGACGGCTACAACCTGCAGCGTTTCAAATCCAACGTGAACCGATACTTATCCTCTCGCAGCGCTTCTACAGCGCCATAGGCTTTCAGCCTTTGCGGGAGGCCGACCATAAGGAAAAACTCAAGTTTGAATGTTCTTCTACATTTTTGTACTCTAAATTCCAGAGTGCTGCGCTGATATGATGAAGGAAGGTTAGGGAAAGCTTATTGCTACCGGTTTGAACAGCCTATCAAAACCATCACGCGGCAGTCCGTCCTAAGTATTCGACAGCCTGGAAATAACTGTGGTCAGTTTGCTGGGTTCTCAAGAGGATGGTTTAAAAAGACATCTACAAGACAAGTTTCAGAAAATACATTTACAGTTTCCGGATACAAAAGTAATTTATTTAAACACGTCAGCTTACATTTAAGTATTTTGGTTGATTTTACAAAACTGGGAGTTAAAATATTTTGGAAGGTCTTTATTCCTTAATAGTGTTTTGTACTTGGTATATTCTTTTCTCCAGTCTTCGGTCTTCTGTCTCATGGTTCTTACATCTCTTACGCACTTACACAATGGATCTTCCACTACTACAATATCTTCAGAGGGTTCCTTAAAAAGTTTCATTTGCTCCATCTGAATATGAAAAATAATAAAATCAATAAAATTGGGGAAATTGTACTGTACGGGAAAAAATGAAATCAAGTTGATTGACACAGCATTTCCCACACATCACGGTGATACGAGTTTATATTTTTTCCATAGCATGAATCTACAGGGTGGGCCAATAGTGCGTGGACGGAGGATTGTTAGCTTACTAAAAAATATTTCAAAAATCTGTCACTTGATCATGGTTGGAACCCTTGAGGGCTATAACGTAAAAATATTTTCACTCAAATTTTGACGTTTATACAGGGTGATTCATATCAAACTTACATTTTTTTAATGGAACCCCCTATATATTATTGCATATTTGGATTCCTTGGTCAATTCTAATGTGACTTTATGTATCATACATGGAACTTTAAACGAACCGTTTAGGCGCAAATCACCATTTTTGGTATAAGTAGGTATCAGAAAAAAATTGAATATCGCAACGATTATAAAACTTAGAAGGCCGTGACATTGCGGTACGACTAAGCATGAAATGCACCACCTAAGGTCAGGCGGCTAAATTTGAATTCTTTTTGTGCTTGGAGAAATCAGTAGATTAATTAAGGAAACTTCAATCACAGATAACTTGATTTTTTCAAATGGGAATGCCTATTTTGGTTTAAAGGATCAAATGTAAAATTTAATTACCTTTCTAACGATATAGCATTCTTGATATCAATCTTTTTTGGTTTTCATTTTATTTCAAATTTTCAGTCAAATCGGTGTTTTTCAATTTTCCTGCATGCAAGCAACCTAGTAGGCCATGAAAAATAAACAAAAGCTCGTTAATATGGAAGAAAACAACTAACTTAGTAGAAAGATGCAAACGAACTCGAGTAGCGAGGCAAGAACATGAAAATTCCTTACAACACATCAGCTCTAACCGGAAACCACAGCGGCAAGATATCTAATGTCAATGAGTAGCTGGGGTATGACAGAAGCGTTTTTTTTTTCACAGCCTACTAGCTATTGAGGTCTACTAGAGCTTGACAGCTTTCCAAAACGATTAAAAATTTTGAAACAAAATGAAAACTATCAGCGATTTTTGCTTACAGTCTAACGTGTTTAGAACGAAATTCACATTTAATGGGATAAAAAATATTCATTTCCGTTTAGTTAAGTCAAAAGTAAAGATATCTCCAACTGGAGCATTCTGAACATCTATTGAAATAATTGCTAGAATTTTCTAATTACGCTATGTTGTAATTGTGATTATTTTATGTAGTTTTTTGCGAACTAACTTATGTTTTACAATTCAAACAGACTGCAATTCATTCTCATTTTCCGCGATTTTGCTAATAAGTAGAAGTACCTACTGAAGAATTTGAAGGGTTCCAGTCAGAGGTATCATTACTTTTGACTTACGGAAATGGCTACTTTTTTGTAGCATTAAATGTGAAAATTTATTCAGAAGACATAGATATTCTACTGCCAGCAACAATCACTAGTAGTTTTCCTTTGATTAGATATTTGTTTTGCTGACTTTGGACATTGGCTAATAGCTAGTAGGCTGTGAAAAATGAGCGTTCTTGTTACCGCTATTGTTTCTGGTTAGAGCTAATATGTTGTAAGGAATTTTCGTAATCTTGCCTCGCTGTTCTAGTTAGTTTGCATTTTTCTACTAAGTTAGTTGCTTTCTTCCATATTAACGAGCTTTTGTTTATTTTTCATGGCCTGCTAGGTTGCTTGCATGCAGGAAAGTTGAAAAACACCGATTTGACTGAAAATTTGAAATAAAATGAAAACCAAAAGATATTGATATCAAGAATGCTATATCGTTAGAAAGGTAATCAAATTTTACATTTGATTCCTTAAACCAAAATAGGCATTCCTATTTGAAAAAATCAAGTTATCTGTGATTGAAGTTTCCTTAATTTATCCTCTGATTTCTCCAAGTACAAAAAGAATTCAAATTTAGCCGTCTGATCTAAGGTGACGCATTTCATGCTTAGTCGTACCGCAAAGTCAAGGCCTTCTAAGTTTTATAATCGCTGCGATATTCAATTTTTTTCTGATACCTACTTATACCAAAAATGGTGATTTGCGCCTAAACGGTTCGTTTAAAGTTCCATGTGTGATACATAAAGTCACACTAGAATTGACCAAGGAATCCAAATATGCAATAATATGTAGGGGGTTCTATTCAGAAAAATGTAAGTTTGATATGAATCACCCTGTATAAACGTCAAAATTTAAGTGAAAATATTTTTGCGTTATAGCCCTCAAGGGTCCCTACCTTAGTCAAGTGACAGATTTTTGAAATATTTTTTAATAAGCCCACCATCCTCCGTCCACGCACTATTGGCCCACCCTGTATAGTCTGAGATTCCCTTGCAACCAAATCATCGCGTTCGCTTGCAACTTGCAACGAAATTATCGCACGCCTCACTGCAAAAAAGGTGTTATGCCTCATTTTGTTCACCGGTCAATAATAATACCCAACATAACCTTCTTGACCACCAACAGAAGAAGATGTTGGTTATAGACAGAAGCTCGGTGTTTCCGGAGCTCGGGCTGCAACTTTTTATTTTTCAAATATAATAATAATAAGCGTCTTCATTTTTAGGAAGCAATTTAGTCAGAGGCTATTCTTACATTAACCCTCCATCCATAATACTGACAAAAAACGCATATACTGGAACGTTCCAAAATTATTTAAATGGGCCTATACCGCATTTTTGGTTTATTGGCTTAAACGAACCCTGACACTACGTAGATGCCAAAATAACTTTATAAAATTATTCTATCGTATTTATAACCGAAAACAATTGCTCTAAATATTGAATTTTTTGAATCCATACACTTCCCGCCCAGGTCGTGACGTCACGTGTAGGGAACCAATAAGAGCTCAGTGGCAGAAAGCAATATCATTTTCTCTCTTTCCTCGCCTACGACCACAGACGTTGACATTCTATTAGGTTATGATATCTATAGGGCTGTTCCAAGTTACGATTCTATCACCGTCCCAGAACTGTTTTCATCATGCCTCGCCCATTTTACAGTTCTAAAAACGGTGATTGGTTGGTCCGCCAGCGTATCAACCAATCATCAATTCTAGAATCACAAAATGGGCGGGGATGGTGAGAACAGTGCTGCGACGGTGATAGAACCGTAACAACCCTTATGGGTACAAATTTCCGCTGAGACACGTGTGCTTGGCCGTTTCGATAAAGACGTAATTTGCCGGCTATGAAAAATTTCGAACGGACATTTTAAATATTTTACAAAGTTTTTAATCTTTAACTGTAATTTTTGTATCGTTTTGTAAAATTCCTGTGTGTTAGTTAACGTGATTCATGCAAGATATGTGTCGATACTTGCTTTCCTGGCTTCTTTTATAACATCATCCAGCAACATCCTCACAAACTGTTGTAAGTAAAAAATATTTCAACCTTATTATTCAAATGTTGCTGATTGCTAAATTATCTTTGTAACCCTGAAAAAGGGATCAAATGATCCCTAAAGCTTGGAAATAGAGTTTTAAGAGTACACTTTGCTGTTTATTTGCCGCTACCCAGCCATCTAGCTCGTTTTGTAAATAAAGAACTATAGTCTTTACTAGCGCTTGATGAATACACGCTGCTGAAGTAAGATACAAAGGCTTATGTGCTTACAAGTTAAGATTTATTGATGTTTAATTCCCGCAGTTTTGAGGTGCTACTGCTAACTGACCTTATTGGATGCCTCCTTCACAACACTTTTCAGCCTATCGAAAGCAAAGTCCTCCGAATCCTTCAACAAAGTATTCAAAAGAGTATCGACTTCTACAGGATCTAGAACTTCCTGCAAAATCGTAACAGAGGTGTAACACACCGAGCGTTTGGTTTGGCCTGCCTGTTCTTTGTACTTGGTCAAACAGAATTGTTCGTCCAACAATTTGTTGTTCAGAAATCGGCAATCGATGGTATCGTAGTGTTCTTTCTCGTACTTCATCATTCTGTCACGGTCATACGTTACATCTAAAAGATCAGTCATTCTGGAGCCAGGACAGCCCAGTTCCTTCTGATGGACCTGAAAAGAATCTAATTGGTTGAATTGACCGCAACATCCGTGTCCATTTGCGTCTCAATCAGCAGATCCATACCCCATAGCCTATACAAATCCATTGGTATTGTGTAACACTGAGTAAAAGGATTGATCACTTTGTGGACAACAAAGATTGACTTTCAGACTATGGACATAAGTATTTAATAGAAACTATTTAAAAAAATATGTTTCCATTTCCAGACATAATTATATGTCTTTTACGATCAAATTCAAAATTTGTTTGTAGTAGTTTTCATTTAATTTGCAGCTTTTAATAAAACCAGTATTTCTTAATTTTACTACCTATAAGCAACCTAGTCAACTTAGCAGGCCACGAAATATAAAAAAGCACCTGTCTAAATGAAAAAAATACTAACATAGCAGAAAGATACAGAGGAACCAGAGTAAAGAAACAAGATTATTAAAATTCCTAACAGCAAATCACCTCTGACCAGAAACAACAGCGGTAATGTCTCTAAGGTCAAGGAGTAGCTACTTCAAGTCCTTGGCAAGATCACAGAAAATGAAGACTGAATTAAAATTTGTTCAAATTATAAAACATAATTTACCCGGCAGAAAATTTAAATCCAATTCGTCAGTTTTTCTTTTTTAATACCGAAAAACTTAATGGGTTCTAGCCACAGCTATCATTACTTTTGGCTTGACGGAAATAAATCAGTACCTATTTTGCACACTGGATAAGAAATTGAGTTCTGACGATATTAGGCTGCCAGCAACAATCGCTGGTAGTTTTTTTTTAATTAAAAAATTCTATGGCTTTTGCGATTGCCAATCTTCAGTACATGGCAGTAGCTGGTAAGCCGTGAAAAGACCCATTTCTGACGTAGTTTCTCTTTGACCTTAAGCATGTTACCGCCGTTTCTAGTCAGAGTTCATTTGTTGTAAAGAGTTTTCGTAATCTTGTCTTTTTGAACTACAGTTCCATCTGAACAGCTTTCTTTTTATATTTCATGTCCTGCTGGGTTACTTATAGATGGAGAAGTTGAAAAGCGCCAATTTGATTGAAAATTTGAACAAATTGTAAATGTTCTACCAGACATTGATATCCACAACCTTATACCATTAGAAAAGCTAACAAGTTTTGCATTCGATCATATAAGGCACTCCTTTGGAAAAGTCAACTTATCTGTGATTCAAATTATTTGTCCAAGTACGAAAGCAATACAAATTTTACTGTCAAACCAAGGTTACATGGCAAAGACACAGCATTCGAAGTTTTTTATATTTGCTGCGATATTAATTTTTTTTTGATACCCACCTACTTATACCAAAAATACACTTGAATGATTCACTTTACGTGAGTATGATAGATTGAGTTATATTCGAATTGACCTAGGATTCTAAATATGCAATAATATGCAGGGTGTTCTATTTAAAACCATAACTTTGATATGTCACGCTTTTATTAGACGTCTTGTATAAAGTCGTTATTTTTAAAATGTAGTTCAACTCGACATATGTAAACTCACATTTCTCTGAAAAAAAATATCGTTTGGTCACAAGAGTTCGACGCGTCGAGCTTGACTCACCCTGTGTATGCAAAAAGAAAATGTTATTTCATGGAAGAAAGTACTATGCTGTGGAAGGCTTATTCAATATTTTCCCGTATTCACATTCTGTAAGCCAGATACGAATATGACTTTACTATTTTGTTGTGCTTGAGCGAACCGATAAGACAAAGTCTAAGTACCGGAGTACCGCGCCTGCTATGAAAAGTTAAGTACGTTAGGAGAAGTCCTTTGAGGCGGGACTTAAACAGGCCAACACTAATAGGCTCAATGGGAATAAGCATGCGGTGGTACCGCTGCGGTAATGGACAACTGGAATGACGGTATAACTATTGGCGGAAGCAAAATATCCAACTTAAGATTTACTGACGATACTTCAACCCTTATTGCTGCTTCTCAGGAAGAACTAGTAGCTCTATTGAACGTTTTAGAACAACACAGAGCAGCATATGGTCTTGGTATTAACTACAACAAGACCAAGGTTATTATCGTAGATAGACAGCATGACAATCATCGAGAAATAAAGTCAATAGGCCGTTGTGAGGTAGTTCAAAGTTTTGTGTACCTCGGTTCTTTGATCGACAATTCAGGTAGCTGTGAGAATGAGATTCGACGGTGTATTCAACAGGCACTGGTGGCCATGATAAAGCTGGCGTGACCATAACATCACTAAAGCTACCAACATGTCACTGGTTCAGTCTCTTGTGTTCTCCATATATTTGTATGCCTCGGAAACTTGGACTGTTAAAAAGGCAGATGGAGCTCGCATTGATGCTTTTGAAATGTGAACCTGGAGGAGAATGCTGAGAATTCCTTATATCGCCCATCGAACTAATGTTTCCATACTGGATGAGAATGCTAACATTCTTCGGACATATTCACAGAAGCGATAATAAGAAGAAACTTGTAGTTCAGGGTCGCGCCCCTAGTGGGCGGCACCGTGGCCGTTCCCCTACACGCTGGGTGGATACGACGAAACAGTTGCTAGATATGAGTATCAAGAGCACCACTGAACTGACAGTAAATCTCTAACGATGGCGAGCTACAGTTCTCAAAACTATTGATAATATTCGTGTCGGCAATACTCTAGCTCCGACTTAATGCATTTGACGAGTTCACAACATGTCTGTTAAAACACTGTGACTATGATGACGTACCGCTCGGTTCTTGATTGATGGAGAACGACCACCTTGGGATGAGATACTGCAGTCTCGCGAAAGTATCTGATAGCTTTTTTCTGGTCTGCATCAAGTATAGACAGACTAGCAGCTCCCAATATATGTGAGCAAAGCTCCAGACCAGGATGGAGGTGGCGAGTTAAAGCTGGGTCCCCTATTAGTCGAATAGCTCTTCTTTGGACTAAAATAAGCATGGACAGGGTAATAGGAGAAGTACTTTCTAGCTCTGAATAGATGTCCGAGCTATTTTCAGCAGAATTTGCAATTGACGTGCCAAATCATGTGTTTTGTAATGTTGACTCTCCAGATCTGGAGGTCGTAGGTTCAAGTTCCTCCGGCCGCCGACTTTTTTCGACATTCTCTGTAACAAACTCAAATTGAAAAATCCACATACGGATTGTAAGCACCAGTTCAGGTTAATGGAGTTTTAAATAATAGAAAGTTGATTAATGACCACAGCTTTACTTCAACATTACTTTTACAGTGTATATTTTAACGCTATACGGTTCCAATCAATAAATCAGTGTGTACTCACTGTTATTCTGGGTTACAGCCAACAGTATATAATAATTGCACACCCAAAAATACCTTCACCCTCCACGCGTAAACATAAACATCCAACAACTCTTCAAACGGTACGTCCTATACGACGTCTCCAAACAATCTGCCCACCGGTGCAACTATCATCCGATAGCGGGCAGTACACAAAAGAATAGGCAGTTTTCGTTACTTACAAAGTGATGTTCCGTTTAACGCTACTTGACAACTTTGACATCTGCATTTCGTTTTACGTATATCGTAACCGCTAAATGCCGGTATTGTACGGACGATAGCCATAGCGATTAACGAAGCATGCGCAACACGAATAAAAATTAGATCATAACCTGTTTTGGTTTTGACAGTGAAACTGGTTTTGACTTTTGAGTAATCTGCAACAATTATTATCCGTCGTTTTACAAAAATGCTTCCAAATTCGTCAAGCTCAAAGAGCGTGTTACAAATAATAAAAAAAACAAACAACAAACAGAGTCAAAGTTCGTTTTACCGAGGAAGACGACTAAATTTTATTAACAGAAATACTGGCAAATAATCCTCATGCGGATCCTTGCTTGTACGAATCTCGGAATATGCCGTTTTTCGAAGCGGAAATTCACTTTACACTCCTGTTCCGAAAGCATATCTAAGTTGAATCTCCCCTATAGTTCGGCTCTGTATTCGATGTTATTGTTGTCAAATACTTCCAACAAGATCGCATCTTCAAAATCTGGGTCATCACTGGAGCCCAATAAAATCAACTCGTCCATCATTTTAGGGCAAACTACAGCGAACTCTATTGAATTATGATTTTCTTTCAAACAACAACCTTTACAATACTCATCTGCTATTTTGACGTTATGGTGTCAAAGTTGTAGCTCAAAATAAGGTTTGGGGGCATCTTACAGTGGTGTCTTGCTCCGAAAACTATTTATTTATCTGTCAAATAGCGGCTCTGACAACGTGTTTGTTAACCGAAGCGGTAAGATTAATTAAGAACAACGAAAACTACCTAATAACTCGCCCAAAGACGTTAGACGTCAGGAATAGACGAACATCTGGATAAACGGTAATAAAGCTAACAGGATGTAAGCATGAAAATAAAAGCAATATAAGAACTATCCCTTCCTGCCCTGTATTCATTAGCTATCCACGCCTTTTACTGCTTCACAATGATTATACGTAAAGAGAGAATATTAAACTATACAGCAAAGAATGAACAAAAAAATTACCATGTTTTCGTTCCACAAGTAGTCTCCCATATAGTTCCTGTCGATAACAAACATTTTCTGATATACGTTTGCCGCGTAATGATTACACTTTTTACAATTGAATGGTCCATCAATAAAATTAGCATTTCTCTTGCAATTTCCAGCAAAGTTCGAGTAAAATCTCTTGTTGTACGAATCTTCAACTTGCAGGAACTGGTCCAAGTAGTTCCATTTCTTAGTAAAGAATGGAGCTATGTTAAAATGAGCAGTGCAGTTGGCACTGCATTTGGTGCAACTCTTATTCACTACGACGTTCTCATGATCTACTACTGTGGTAACATCTGCTCCTACAAACAGAAAAACGAATCTGCCATTTCCGTGAAACTGTTCAAAGCACTATCGCTATAAATAAATAAATTATTTCCCAATATTTCACATTCTGTTTAATATGGATGACCAATTGAAGGAGGAAACATGTTAGTTGATATTACAGGGCCAGTAAACGATTGCGCGTATTTATCTCATTTAAAGACATACAAAAATAGTTTATTGTAAACAAAGTTCTAAAATACTTCTTGGTCCCTTTTAAAAGGAAGTCTAGATACCGGGTGTCCCAGAATTTGCTTGACACGTGATATTTTCATAACGAAAAACGGTTCAAGCAAGAGGTGAGTTGTAATTCCGAATGTAGGGTCTATCATAGCGTGTACTAAAAAACATTTTTTCACCACATCCCCAAAAACTCACTCCCAACTTATTTTTTATTTACAAATAGCACCCTATATTTTTTTGTACAGAATGATACACCTATTTCATTCAATATCTTGTAGTATAGTAGATATACGCATATGTATTTCCTTCGTAAAATTATAAACACAATATTAATAAAATAGCAAAGAAACGGATAAAAAAGAAAGTGGATTTTTAAGTATACTGGATGACCTATCATATCCTTTGTCCTTTTCTATTACGAACGGCCTCTTCTTTTTCGCACCAGGAATCAAAGAAGACAGACTCTTCACATATTTACTTCACAATTCAATACAGAAACACTTAGCCTTATCTCAACTGAACCTCTCTGAACAACTACTCAACTCAACTACTGCCACGCTACTCGTGGTGCCTTATATATACTTCATTGAACCATCTAGAGAAATCGAGACATACAGATAACATTCTATAACGCTCATCCGTCAGTCCCAAAGATTCCAGCTGTTGGAGCCGAGTTTTAGAGGTAAAAGTATAAAAAACTATTTCGAAAGCATGGTTCCGCCGCTCACTGCTCCTATCAGATGTACCCGTGCGACCGCTGCACCTCATCCTAAGACGGTTGCTCTTCATACATCAAGAACTGTACGGTACAACCGCACATTTATTCCCAGGGTGTCCAAAGTTTGGAATGGACTGCCAGAAGATGTATTTATTGGGCCTGCGGGTATTGCCCCATTCAAATCTCGCGTTAACAAACTTCCCCTAACATAACCCTTTCACAGCAGCCGCGGCACTTTGGTATTTAGGCCCTGCCTGCGCGGTCTGCTCAGTTATATAAAAAATTGGTAGGTCATTCAGTACCCTTGAGAGGCCGATTTAGCTTTATTTTTTATCTGTTTTTGTTATGAAAATGTTAGGTTTCCAGCAAGTCCCATTTTATTTATATAATGTCAATGCCCCTGCGGTTTGTGTATTATATCAAAGGTACTACAGGATTTTAAATAAAATAAGGACTTATTTTATATAGGAAAAGCTATTGGGTGCTATTTGAAAAAAAAATTGGGGGTGAGTTGTGAGGGTTGAAAGTAAAAGAAAAATGTTTGGAAAGCACGGAATGATAGTCTCTATAGTGCTTTAAAATAACAGTCAGTTTGCGTTTGAACTCTTTTTATTATAAGAATACCACCTGTCAAGGAAACGGGGACACCCGGTCAAAAATACAATTCAGTCAAATGCTCTGTGCTTTGATTATAATTTTTTTGAGGTTTTGAAATATGAAGCTTCCCTTATTAGACTTTAACGTACCGAAGTTCAAAAATCGAAAAAATTGTGTCATGACGTCGGCTGATCTAAGAAGTTGATTCTCACGTAGAAGGTTCTATCATATCATTAACAAAATATTCCGTTACAATAGACAAACACGGCTTCAGGACCGGTTTCAATTTTTTCAAAGAGCTATACAGGATGTTCCAAAAAAATGTGACCCCGTCTCTAGGATGGATAGAAAACTGAAAAATAATTGGGGTTTGTTCAGTAAAAAAATTTCGTAACGCTATCCGTATTCAAGATACGTTGAAGAAAAAAATTATACACATTTTTACGATTTTGCCGAAACTACTAGCAACATTGTAATTAAATTTCACACTAATGTGTTATGGAAGCTAGTACATAATATGAATTTGCATTTATTTTTTATACCTGACTTTCATAGAGAGCGCTAGTTACACGGTTCATACCAGATAGTATTGAACATAACTTTTTTGAGGTTTGATTCATAAATTAAAATTTCAGGTGAACTTAAACATCATTTAATTCTACACAAAAATGGTACTCTTGATAAAACTCGACGCTGTGCACCTTTTTCGGAATATTTTGATTTGAAAATTATGGAGTAATAACCGAGGCTGGTATGAAGTAATGTTGAAGTTATTAATTGTTTCTCAGTTTTCCACTTCGGCACTAAACGAACACATATTTTCTGTTATTAATGCCAAGTCGCCGGAAGAAAGAGACAGAGCAACTTTATCCTTAATAAAATTAATTTATATTAACTTAAATATTGATTGTGATAAAGCATTTGCCACTTTTATCGAAGATAAAAAATTGTTAAAAAATGCACGTGCAAAATAATATAGGTAAATTTATAAAAAATGAATGACTAAAGAATCAAAAGTCGATTCCCTATTAAAATACCATATTTTTTTGAAGCGTACTATATTTTTATAGCATTTTTATAAAAAACACTATATACAGGGTGTTTCACAAGTTGGGACTTTTTATCATACAGCGGATAGTACTCGCCAAAATGAGTGTTTTTTCCCAGTAACATATAAACGAAATATTTAGAGAAAACGAGATATTGACCATTAAAGAAATCCTCAATTCTAAGTCCGTCCCTGGGCAATGGCTCACCATGTCATAATATCACAACAAACAAGGTAGCGCTAGTGGTGCCCAAACTGCCGATGTCGGTGAGAAAAACAGGCAGTTCTTTATGTTGCTGTTGCTACATCTGCCGATGGGACTTTAAAAACAACAACAATGGTGGATGCTTATAACAATAAAAACTGGTGGCGGGTCACGGGTCTTTGGAAAGATTCGGTCATTATGGATCAATCATTAACGACACATCCCTAGTGCGCTGGTATATTAAGAGTTTGCTGGACTGATTATTAACATTACCTATGGACAAGTATATGCTTTCGGTGGGGTATCTGGTAAGTACGACGTCGTTGTTGAGTCGAATTTCCAAATTTTCGTTCTCTTTGTAAACGACAGTTGCATAGTGGGGATGTTCGAATTCGAAGCACAGCGACACATACACATATCCATCATAGAGCTCTTTAGATTCGAATACGGAACTGGTTATCTTTGTTTTGTCCGCATATTTAACCTGAAATGAAATGAGGTATCTCTAAAACTTTAAGCTGCTTTTTTGAAATGATGCAAGAAGCAGCTAGCAGAAATAGGTAGTATCAATACTAACTTGTTTGTAAGTGTGAAATATTGCGAGACATTTTCACATTATTATGCCGCCTAAAATTTTTTTTTGTACTTATTCATATATTTATCTGTTCGAAGACTGCTGTCGCTTTATTAGTAACATTTTTTTAGAATTTCAGTTTGGTTTTAGGGTGAATTGTTTCATTACGATGGCCGTGACAACTCTCTTGAAGTTCATAGTTGGCGCCTTTGAGGGAGGATAGCAACTGGTGCTTTCTGTGATCTCTCAAAGGTATTTGGTTGTATCTCAGAGGATATTTTGTTGGAAAAACTTCATTATGGTATGCAAGAGGGTAGTTTGAGCTTGACCAGGCGCGAACAGAAACCAACAAAATATATATTACAACGGTCAGCCATCAGACGGCGCAGAGATTAGGCATGGAGTACCCCAGGGCTCAATATTGCGACCACTCTTTTTATAATTTATGTAAACGACGTCCAAAACGGGTCACCAAGTAGAAAAATTATGTAGTCTGCTGACGACACTTCTGTAACAAGAAGAAAACGGGGATTGCAGAAATTACTTTAGGGTAGCAATCTGGATATATAAGAAAGTTTGAAGAACGGTTTGAGGCAAATAGTTTGCTCCGAATATTACAAAAACTGTAGATATGACTTTCCTTGATCAATTTCTAAAGTACGATAAACACATAGATTGTATGACTAGGTAGTTTAATTTCTTCTGATATTACCTGTAACCTTCCAGTTTTATCAAACAATCCTTGGAACCCATCTGTTCTCTCATAGAATACCTCTTCGGTGAAAAAATCTTGTTGCTGTGTAGTATAATAAAGCTGCTTTTCGATAATTTTGTTTTTTTGCAAGCATGTGTACTTTCCACTGAATTTTATTGAAGACGATTTTAGGTAGGGTATTTCCGAGTTCTTTAACATAGTGATGACGTCATCGCTTATGACGTACCCCTTCTTTGAGCGCATATGTGCCCTTCTGCTTACATAACGTTCTCCTTGGTTCTGCCCTAAAACATCGACTGACTTTTAACAGACTTCGTATGGATAATGAAAAGCCACATCATCTGTTACATAATATTCTATGTATGGAGGTAAGCTAGAGTCAAATAGACTATTCGCTGACATGATTAGTTGAATACCCTGCAAAGCTCCATAGTATTGCGAATTATGCCGTCTGATAACAGAGCCATTAATTATCGCACTTCATTTGTTGGAGTATGCAGGGTAGGCCAACAATACGTGGACAGGGTTATCAACACATATTTCAGAAATTTGTCGTTTTTTCTCAGTGAGGAGCCATAAAGAACTATGTTGCAATTCAAATTTTGGGGTTTACACAGGGTGAGTCTTAAGATGGAACACCTCAATTGTTTCAGAAACGGTTTACACAAGATTCATGAGTTTTGTAAACGAAGGGTTTTGTAATCCGGACGTTCTTAAGATGATATTTACAATGTTGTCGTGTCTACCATTTTTCCGAAAATATAATAAACTTTGTTTTTTTAAATGGATCACCCTGTATATTTCTACCTGTAAAAAAATACTTATTATTTATTGTACAACACTTCTTATACCTAAACCTGAAAATTTTGGAGTTACAACTAAATTTACATTACATCCGCCCAAGTTAAAATATCACAAATAAATAAGATGGCTACGTTTACTGTTGAAAATTTAGACATATTGCAAAATGCACTGCAAAGTTTCAAGAATCACATGGTTTGTTGTGTTGACGTAAACGGATAACATTTTGAGAATCTGCTGTAGCCTTCTTCATGTTCAAGTTAATATCTTAGTTTAATTGGGACGGTGTAAATTTAGCTGTAACTCCGAAATATGACGTTTAGGTATCGGAAATATTATAGAAAAAATAATCAATATTATTGAAGGATTTAAAAAACGTAGAAATGTATACGATAATTGATTTGAAATAACTTTTGCGCTTGGAAAATCGGTAGATTCGCTAAGAAAACTTCAATTAGAGGTCAGAGATAACTTGATTTTTTCAACCCGGAACGCCCAAATTTCATTTCCTTTGTCATTCAGTAAACCTGCAGTAAGAAGGACTTGGAAAATAATTGAATAAAGGCTATGTCACACTTCACTTTGACGTCGATTAGTTACTGCAGTAGTAAATTTTATTCTTGGAGAATGGTCAAGAAATCTATTTTTACACGTTGCTTAACCTTTTGGGGGGATTCAGTGCAACAGGTGTTGCTCATTACTCTTAAGAGCAGAAAAAACCAAACATGAGTTTTTAACATTTCTAATTGAAAGCCCACATAAGTGGACAACAGCTTCAAAGAGATGAGATTTTCGATTATATTGAAGCTCTATTAGAAAAATGATCAATAGCAACAAAGAGCATCCTTATCACATCCAATTGCATCAGACAATTAAAGAAATGGCTTTTCAAAACTGAATCAATTTTTGTTATTGGGATGGACAGCAATTGAATGATAATGTACCTTTTTAGATAATGTCATGATCACCAATTAGTGCACTTTTAGCCGAAATTTGTTAACGTAAATGGACTTGGTTGAAGTTTAAGGGCTTTTCAAACCAATTCATCTTTTAAAATGCTAGACTTAAGACACTATCAGGGTATGTCCATAACGCCAATTGCGCTGCACTCAGTACCATAGTATCGCATCTACCTCGCACATAGCATTGCGTCCCGAGGTTGATTGTGCATTAGCATCTATTTCATTTTCTACTACTGAGCAATATAAGCATTTTGAAGCAGTTTGAATCCATAATGTCAGAAAAGTGTTACCTTTTAAGATCTTGGCGAGTTTTTTTCTGTAGTCGTTAACCGTCTTGCAGTGGCATCTCCGAAGGTTTGATTTGATAACGTCTTCATTTTGACTGTCAGGCTTTTCATACTTGACCGTATCTCCATTAGACTTTAAAATAGTTATTGAACCGTCCATTCTCTTGATCAGCACAAAGCCTTGAAATAATTTGGTTTTTAGAACAACGTGTGGTTTCGGTATAAGTTGTAAACCATTTTGAAATTCTACTTTTGTCATCAGCACAAGAAGCCCAAACGCAACTTATCACTTCACAAATACCTGGCAGTAGGGTACTTGCAGAAAAAAATGTTATGTCGTTTACGCGTTCCTTAGAGCCTAGTAAAACATGACAAAATCACTTGTTTGAGAGATATTCCAAAAATTATTTCAAATTCCGGAAAATGCCGCGCAAACAACCTATTAAAGTAAGTAAAGTAAAGTAAGTAAAGTAGTAAAGTATTGATATTCGAGATCGATAGCCAGTGCTAACCTAACATTTTGACATTGATCATTATAACCACAAAACACAGTCACACACAAAAGTACAAAAGTCAAAAGAATAAAAGTTAGGCTAGATTACTAATTCACTTTGTAGGGATGGCTTGAATTAGATTCTATCTTTGGATTCATTCATAATGGGATGTGCCGAAACAAAATGATGACTTCGATTAGTTGCGAATCTCGGTCACAAACAGGACGAACTGTGATACCTATCAGATATAAAAATGTATTGCAACGAAAATGCTAGTGGGTTAGTTGCCTGTTTCAAATATGTTTAAGTATCAATAAGTTGAGTCGCATTGTTAAAGAATTCAGATCATCTCTAGCTTGCAGTTGAATCTCATTGACCTGCGATGTAGCAGTATCGATTGTCGATATCGACAAGATACCTGTGACGTCAGCCCTTGTTTTAAGTCACGTGGAAAAATTTGAATACATCCTTATTTTATTTTGCAAAGTGACCTACTGCTACTATCCAGGAAACAGATGGGTGGGTTTAGGTCAAGAAAAAGAGGGAGTCTGTTTTACTGTTTTGCCAAAGTTTCGGCCTTTATTAGGTCATCCTCAGGGCACTAATTTTTCTTATATAATTAAACAAACAAATATACATTACAGTTATAAAAAATTGAATATACAAAATGACAATATTTAATAACAAATTAAAAAGGAGGGCTATTAATAAAAAACCTAATATACAATATACAATAAACGGGTAGTACTTACACCAGTGATGGACTCCTTGAGTAAAATATGGTGAAAAGGCACATGTGGTATAAAAAAAGTAAGTAAGTAAGGGCAAAACGACACGTAATAAATAAATAAGACAACAAGACGGATATTGTCTATTCACAATCGATGTGTACGCCGGACTGGCAAAAATCATAGGTGTTTTTAAAGGAATTCTACAGGGATACAAAATAAAGGACTTCGACAAACCTTTGAAACAAGCTGTTACTTGATACCCACTGTCATTTAAAATTTTGGAAGGAATGCCCCTAGTGGCAGAGGGTACAAGGGGAAAAAGTAGTCTTTGGTTAAAAAGTTGTCCTCTTGGCAAAACTTTTGGCGTGTTTGGCGTTCTTGTTTTTAATCAGCCGTTATCGTAAATTCGTAGTGGGAAGTTTTCAAATATTAGTCTATGAACTTAAGTTTGCTAATTAGTCATCCCGGAAAGAGACGACTGGATGAGAGGGAAGGTCAAGTTTCCGCCTAATAGTCTGGTATGCTTCACTGGCGGATCGGTCTTAAAGGAGTCAGGATCCGGGGGAGCGGACTTCTGTCTGGAGGGTAAAGAAGTGCGGCGGAGCTTCGCTCTGGGAACCTGCACGGCTGTCTTCCAGGCGGAAGTGTATGCGATATTGATGGCGGCATACTCGATGGAAGTCGAAAAGTGTTCTAAATAGAGCATATATATATATATATATATATATGCTCTGACAGCCAATCAGCTCTGAAAGCGGTGGCAGCTTCGAGGGCCAGATCAGCTCTGGCACAAGAATGCTCTGCCGCCCTTCAGAGGGTAGCAAGCCATAAGAAGGTGACCCTGCTGTGGGTCCCCGGACACATTGGTATACCGGGTAACGAGAGAGCGGACCGATTAGCTAGGATAGGGGCAAGCAGCCCCTGCATCGGCCCAGAACCTATGCTGGGAATTAGTATACGCCAGGTCAATGTGGCCCTGGACAACTGGGCCTACAAGGAACTGGCGAAAGCCTGGTTAGAGAGAGACGACTGCAGGCAAGCCAAAAGATTCATAGCAGGCCCTGATAGGGGCTGAACGCAATGGCTTTTGAGTAAGTAAGGGCAGAGAGACGCTCAACCTTCTGGTGGGGGTTCTCACTGGCCATTGCCGGCTGAATAGACATCTATCACTTATGAGAGTGGTAGGGGACCCCATTTGCTCCAGATGCTGGGAGGAGGACGAGACAGTGTCCCACTTCCTGGGCAGATGTGCAGCTTATCGCAACCTTAGGGTTCAGATATTCGGCACGACGCGACGGAGTTTGGGGAGGAGCCACTATATCCAGCGAAATGGTCGGACATACTGACTTTCGTGGGGAGGTATGGTAGGTTCGACAAGGAGCTTTCTAGGGTGTAGAATTTTGGTGTTTTCAGTGATTGGTTCAGTGGGGTTGGTCAAAAGGGCCGAAGGTGGCCTACTTGCCTGGCTTCGCCTCCCCATCACTACTACTACTACTACTACTACTAAGTTTGCTAACCTTCTCTGGTGAATATTCGGAACTCCTCGTCCATGATACCACTCTGAGCGACTCCCTTCTCTAAATACTCCTGCTTCACTTCGCAGAGACTCTGCTTCAGCTGAGACGGGTAACAAGTTATGTACAAGCCATTGGGCAGTGTGATTCGAAAGTCCACCTTGCTGCGTACTCCCAACGACTTCCCTTCAGCCTCAGGGTAGTCGTACCTTCGTACGAACATCTCGTTTCCGTATATTCTTCTTATGCGCTTGTGCAGTATTCGGTCCAGAAGAGAAGTGACTGGTATTTCCGTTTTGCTACACCGTCTTTTTAAGTAGTTCAGTTTGTTGTTAACTTTGTATACCTTCCAAAAAAAAAAAGGGAAAATAAGTAGGGTAAGAGCACGTAAGAGTACGCAGTGCCAAAATAACATAGTTGTAAGGTCGTTCTATAGGTGTAGTCTACAGTGTAGATGAATCTGAAGGAAGGTTATTGTTGTACAAAATAAGGTAGTGTTTTGCGAAAAATTATCAGGAAAAAATGCACGTAGAAATAGTTTGTGTATTATTTTATAACTTTTTGCGAGATTACAATAGTTAGTATTTGATCAAAAAGAAGTTTCATACTGGATTTTGGCTACTCGGCGTAGTGGCGGTTTTATAGGTTATAAAATCAACCATATGCTTTGTGTAAATGTGGTTGCATATTTTGACGGCATGCTGTTTTTTTATTTCCTTGATCATGCCCCAAAGAGTACGCCCACAAAGAGTACGCGCGAATATTAACCTCCACACCATACAAAGATATGTTAACAGAAAAACTAGAGTTAAAAGGAAATATTGTGAAAAAAAAGGTCTTCGGTGAAAAACACAAGGCCTCAGAGGACCACGCAAGAAAAAAATTGAAACATAAATTATCAGCTTCTAAGGGTTTTACCGACTCCCTCCCTGTGCAGAGAACATTACAGCACTTCGGAATGATTAGATGCAACTCTTGTGCTACTTGGTGGCATGAAGAGTGTACCAAATATTCTGGGTTTGGTGAATTTGTATGCGATTTTTTTTAAGATACCTGCGTACTCTTATGACCAACACTGCGTACTCTTTGAATCCACAGTCCGCAAGAGTACGCATGTGCTTTTTTAAAAAAAAGTAGTTGCAATTTGTTTTGCTGATACCAAGAAAAATGTGTTATGTTGTTTTCTGGTGCTTAATAGACCAAAGAATTGATATTTATGTTGAATAAAAGAATGTAAGTATATTTCAAATTTTTGTCGCCTGTCAGGAATTACTTTTTGATTCACGATGCATTGGATGAAATGGGGTATATCTTCCAACTTGCTAATATTGCCTGTTTCATAGCTGAAATGGATTGCTTGTATCTAATTTGTAATGACGGCAGTGTTTGCTCAATTTTTTTCTGCCCACGTGGAGTAAAGATAGACTTTGAAAATCATCTCTTTGAAAAAGCTCATATAAATCTCTTAAACCTCACGCCTAAGAAATCAATCAATCAAAAGTGATTTTCATGCCGGATGTAGATAGGATGTGACTATTTTAATTTGAATTGAGCGTAGATTCAAGGTTGTCACGTTGTATTGCATTTTGCATAGTTTTTCTATAAAGGATGTAAACTTTATTTTATGTTTTATTTAGTTTCCCTCTTTTTGTAGACTACAAATGTTATATTGAACAGCTATTCCATTTTTTGCATTGTTGTGTAATTAGCAGTTTGCTCTGAGAATGTTTCATAGTTACTTTTCACAATTTTCCTAGTCATTCGGCCACACTCGTCACTAGTGTCATGCATACATATAACATCCTCTGGTGTCACGATTGTCGCGGTATCTCATTCAACCAAGATAGATCATATGATGTAAACAAACATCTGTCAATATCAATACGAAGCGGAGGTTCTGTCTGTAGATGGAGAAAAGGAGGTCAGACTACAAAGTATAGTCACATTCTAAGGATAGCTCCACGAAAGACTTATTACGTCACGCTTAGATTTATTACGTCACAGCTTTGGCGCGAAATTTTATGTTTGAACTTTGCAGGTGCTTTTAAGCCACTTCGCGTTCACAGTAAAAAGTAAAAATGTTAGTTACATGGTTTTTGGGTGCGTAACATCAATATTCCGTCATACAATTTTATTCGGAAAATACCCCATTCTACCTAATTATGGTGTCATTGTGGTAGGTTGATGTAGGCCATACGATTATCGAGAAAATTGTAAAGCTCTTAGTCGCTTGTATTTAGTCGCGCACAAATGATTTGAAATTTACAGAGCTTTCGCCAATTTGGGGGTCGAAAATTTTTGGAGCTCAGTAATGCATCAGGTCTGATCACGACTGCCTTTTCATGTGAAAGCCATACAAAATACCAAATTAAAAAAACAAGCACACACATAACTCGATAGTAATACCAAATAGCTACGAATGGATAAACACGTAATTCGAGCAAGCTTGATACAAATATAAAACATCTGCACACAAAGATTGAACCATTGCGTGAGTTTAAAGACAAGTATAGCATAACTTTCGTCATATTTTAACATATCCAAAGTTATACGAATAACACTGTCAGCGATGCATTCTGAGAAATAAGCTAATTTAAAAAAATCAAAAACTATCAATATGTACTTGTTTTCAGAAATAAAAAACGTTGCAGGTCACAGAGACGAGTAATCGCATGGGTACAAGCCATTTTAAATGTAATGTATGGTAGCCCTGGCCCCAGAAAATTTCAAACAAATCAAATTTTCGGCACCCTTAGCCGAAGTACCATAAAAAATTGCTAAAACATAAACATAATTTTCTGTCGACTAGATTTATTAACATTCAGAACTCTAACCTTTTATTGAATAAAGATACATGCAAAATAAAAATGGATCTTCATGCATTTAGTTTGACTTGAAATTTGTAAAATAGATGTAATTCGAATTATAAATAAGACATTGCTGAGTGTATTTGGGCAAAATATATTTCGAAAAAAATGTTAAAAAGTAGATCAGTGCTCAGCCTTCTCAGAGCTAACGCCAATATTTACAAAATATATGTCAAAAGTAACACTGTATTTCACACGGATAGGTACTGTCATTTTTTAAGAGTATGAAAATGTAAAAGCACAAATTTTGAAGCAAATTTTAGTTGCTTAGGGTATATTTTGTCATTTATAGATTACAAAATCACAAAACTATAAATATAAATAATGAACAGTCAATCAGTCAGTCAGCTGCAGTCCTTAGTGTATAATAATTGTACACATTTAACAAGAGTATGTAATTAATTTGCTGTACCGACTCTGTATTGCACTATGCATACCTTAACAAAAATTTTATATTATTTGTGAATAAGAGCTAGGTTAACGAAATTGTGTGACCTACATACGACTTTTTGAAGGTAAGTACCTCACGTCCACTTTCCAAGGCTGTTTGCAGTTCCAAAACAACGTTTTCAGGTTCAGCTATTTGTATGGATACATTGTCTTCTTCGTTTGTCATTTTTGCGAACCAATCTTTATCTACAGAGAGGATCTTAGGGATTTGCTTCACGCTCAAGGAGCCAGATTTGATACTAGCCTCTTGTGCAGCTGAAATCTATTGAGTACTTCTATCAAAATTACGTATTATACTTGTAAAGATGCTTTAAAGTTACAGAAAGGAATGAAGACGCATTTGGGGTCGCATTATATTTGTTAAGATTATTTTAAGTTCAGTTTACCAATCTATCATGTGTTTGTTACTAGACTTCATTGGTTTTCACTTGTCCATACGTGAATATACAGGGTTACTGGTAATTCGACCACTTTCCTGCAAGAGGTGTGAGAGGGACTCAAATGTAATAGATTTAACCCCCCATACGTAATTCCGAAAACCGATAGTTTTCGAGATAATTAACATTTAATGTTTTTCAACCAAATGTCCAAATTTCCACACTAGATCCTAAACTAAGAAAAGAACCTGTTGTTGATTCTCATAATTTTTATTTTACTATTTAACTAACAGATGCACAAAGCTAACTTAGTATTAAAATGTTTCAAAATACTAAACAGTTCCAAACTAATACAAATATAAATATAATCAACACAATTTTCACACTCACTGTGAAAGAAAATTATCTAGCTCAAAAAAAATTATACAAACGGTTGAACAAATCGCTAAGAAAACTTTCCTACCTAATAGCCTTTCCAGAAAGATTGTAAACAGTAATGAATAAAAATCACCTATTCAAAAAGAACGAAAGACAGTACAATCATTATTGATAACTCAGTTACATACTAGAATGTTTGCAAATGCGGTCGATGATTTTATCCAAGTAAATCAAATTAAATCCACTCAAAGTTTCTAGAGATCTTGCTCAATGTGTTGCCCTTGATTTCGGATACAAGTAACAAAACTATTGGTTTTCGGAATTACGTATGGGGGTTTAAATCTATTGCATTTGAGTCCCTCTATCACTTCCTGCAGGAAAGTGGTCGAGGTACCAGTAACCCTGTATATCTGTTGGAGTATAAAATGCTTGAAAAAAATCAATTTCAAACAAATAACTTTTATATATATATAGGGTGTCCATATATTCGAACGACAACGCTTGACAGGTGATAGACCTCATATTCCAATGAACACTGAGATAATTACATGAACCCTCAAAATGCTTAATTTCCAAGATACAGTTTGTCAAAAATTTATTTTTGTATCCCTTTTACTTCCCACACCGATAGGTGAGGGGAGTATTGTGATCGCGAAAATTTTCGATTTTGAGATAATACACTTTTTGGGCGTTTCATGATGTCTACATAACGAAAATCCACGTCACTCATTTCCGTCGGTCTGTCTGTCTGTCTGTCGGTCTGTCTGTCTGTCTGTCGGTCTGTCTGTCGGTCTGTCTGTACGCGTTTTTGTGTCCTCGTAATCTCAGTAACCGCTGCATGGATTGTGATGAAATTTGGGCAGCGATATGCTGGGGGGTCGTAGTAGGTAATGTTCTTATAATTTTGAAAATCGGTGCAGGGGCGGCGGAGTAATTAGCAAAAAACAAAAAAAATTAAATATTCCTCAAACTTCGTTTTTAGGCGTTTTAGAGGTTCCTGATCATTTTTTACTTTTTTTTTGGTGGGGGTGAAATTGGGGTGGTTGGGGGGTGGGGGGTTGTAAAATTGAAAAATTTGTTGCTTTCATAATAGACTGCCCACTGACCCATGAAGGAAGACCTAGCAACATAAATAACTTTTTTAGGTCCATCCGAACATTGCCTTGCCTATTACAGAAACCAAAGGACTTAGAATTTTTTCTGGTGTAAACATACGAGAGTATTGCTTTAGATCCTTCTATATTGTGTTACAAGGAAACTGTTGAATTGATGTTAATGAAATTTTGACACAGTATTACTACCGTGGCGAGGATGGAAAACGCGTATGGTTTTTATAAATCGTGCCAGTGGCGGCGCAGAAATAATAAAAAAAAGTAAAAATATAAAAACAGCTCAAACTTCGTTTTTAAGCGTTTTAGAGGTTCCTGATCATTTTCTGCGTTTTTTTTGGGTGGGGTGAAATTGGGGTGGTTAGGGGGTGGGGGGTTGAAAAACTGAGAAATTTCTTGTATTCATAATAGGGTGTAGGGTAGGGGCTGTGAAGGAAGACCTAGCGACATAAATCAACTTTTTAGGTCCATCCGAACATTGCCTAGCGTATTACGGAAACTAAGGGACTTAGAATTTTCTGTATACATACATACGAGTATTTATTGCTTTAGATCTTTTTGTATTTTGTAACGTGGACACTATTACATTGATTCTAATTAAATTTTGACACAGTATTATTACCGTGGTGAGGATGGAAAACGCGTATGTTTGTTAAATATCGTGTCAGTGACAGCGTATATAGCAATAATCAAAAAACTAAAAGTATGAAAACAACTCAAACTTCGTTTTTAGATGTTTTAGGCTGTCCATTGACCTCTGAAGGAAATACTTAGCGGCATAAGACAATTTTAGGGGAGGGAAGGCTGCCGATGATTTGGTTGCAAGGGGATCTCAGACTAAAGCTTCATGCTATGGGAAAATAATAAACTGATATCACAGTAATGTGTGGGAAGTACTGAGTCAATCAACTTGACTCCATTTTTTTCTCAATTATACTGCCATAGAATGGCACAACGAACTAAAATTACGTACTGGGGGGTTTTTTAAGGCGATAAAAATTCAAGATTAATCACGGTTTTGCTATCGTGAATATAGGGTGCCACCTACCTACGGCACATCGACCTCTTTTGAATTAACAAGAAAAATTTTCGGTTTGGTACATCGACATGAACATTAAAAAAATATTTTCCTCAATATGTTTTCGGGGAAAAAGGTATACTTAACCGTAACCGTTTTCGAGGTATCCTTTACAGAAATTTCCAATGCATGTTTCAAACATATTTAGTTTTAAAATAGGTGGTGTTGAGGTTCAAAAATACTTCGTTGATGATATGTAAAGGTATTGTGCGGGAATACTGATAATTCAGTAGCATTGATATTTCAATCAAGGTTATCTCGAAAACGGTTACCTTTGGGTACTTAAACCAGAAAAAGTTTTGATAATTTGAATGAGTTCGATGTGTGGCGCTCTCTATTTATGATATTTGGATTTCTCGCCGAAATCATGTGCGACGTTTAAATCGGTGTATTCAGGTTGGAGGAAGACATTTTGAACAATTGTTGTGATGATGTCATGTACAAAAGGCAAAAAGTGAATGCATTAAAGACTATTTAGGCAATTCATCGTCTTTCTACATTTTAATGCTTCTTAGGGCCGTAGTACCGTACGGACACTTTTCCGGACATGGGCCCTATGCTCAAAGGTTTTCTACTGTAGCACTGAATAACCCCTAGAAGTTTGATACCATAGTTCTGGAACACCCTGTATTTGTTATTAAAATAAGTGGTGAGTGTAATATTATCATTTGTGTTTTGTTTTATCATGTTCTATGTTGTATAATATTGGTTTGTTTACTATGTTACATTACGTTTTTTTACAAGTTACAACGGGACTGGTTGAATTGTACCTCAGATTAAATATTGTACAATAGATAACGTTTTGATTCAAAAAAGGGTGGCATTTTTATGTTTGCACGAAGGCAGTTTAGCGGCTAAGAATGGCCCTGCTCTTATGCTACACCTACACTTTCTCTGTTCTCCGACGCCATTGAATTTTTCAAGTCACCATTTCCTTCTTCGGTAACATTTTTAGTAATGTCTGATGGATCCGCTTGAGTAGCTTCAGGCACCAAATGCTTAGGTTTCGGTTTAGGAGGATTCAACATAAACAAAATAATCGTGCCGTCATCCAAAATCCAATGAAAGGTGAAATCGTTATTGTCTTCCAGGAACGTGCTGTCCGAATGTAGCACCAGGGAGTTATTTCTGAAATCATGGAATTACTTACTCACACTTATTCACTTGGTATTTGTCTTCGAACATTAAATCCACATTAATACTCGAAGGTATTTGTGTAGATTTCGAAGTTTGACTAAGTAATTTTATGAAACTAAATAAAATAACAATCCGAAAATATTATTTCTATACGTAGGTGGTGCAATATACAGGGTGTTAATTAAGTATGTTAACAAACTTTAACCACGAATAGTACTCCGAAAAATAGAAAGAAAATGTCATATAAACATGGGTTTGGAAATGCTTCTTAAGGGAGCTACGCTCCTTTGCATGGGGCACCCTGAAGACGGTTTTCCCTCGATATTCTCGAAACCATTCATAAAAAAATTACGAAATTAGGTAAGATAGGTAAACTTTTGATGCTGAATCTGATTCTGAATTCAGAGTCTCATAATTTTAATCAGAGGCGTACCATACGGGAGGAATTAAGGGTAAAATTAACCCCATTTTCTAAATGGTAATTTGTTGACATTTTGATTTTAGAATATTGTACTTCGGAGATATCTACGTAAAAATGATCTCTTGGTACATCTCCATAGGGCTAACCGTTTTCGAGAAAAATGCAAATTATTGAATCGGTGCAAGCTATTGTAAGTAAATAAATGCATTTTTCTCAAAAACGGTTAGCCCTATCGAGATGTACTAAGAGACCATTTTTACGTAGAGATCTCTGTAATACCATATTCTAAAATCAAAATGAAAAAAAAAATCCATTTAGAAAATGGGGTTATTTTTACCCTTAACTCCTCCCGTATGGTACGCCTCTGATTAAAATTATGAAATTCTGAATTCAGAATCAGATTCAGCGTCAAAAGTTTACCCATCGTACCTAATTTTGTAATTTTGTTATGAATGGTTTCGAGAATATCGAGGGAAAGCCGTCTTCAGGGTGCCCCATGCAAAGGAGCGTAGCTCCCTTAGGAAGCATTTCCGGACCCATGTTCATATAACATTTTCTTTCTATTTTTCAGAGTACTATTCGTGGTTAAAGTTTGTTAACATACTTAATTAACACCCTGTATTTAAGGTACTACATAAATCTGAGCTAACTCGATGGTGATTCTGTAGACGATATAACAGGAATATTACTGAATAAAATTAAAACACTATCCTTGTTCCTCAAACTCTATAAACTGTAGCACGACTTTTTCTTTGTACCCTTTCTGTGTCTGTGTTTATGTAGTAGATACACAGGATGTCCCAGAAAGACGGTCCCATAGAAGAACCCCCATCTCACTGAGTCAAAATATTGCGAATAAACACAACATACCTATATACCAAGTTGCACCGTTTGACCGTGAGAGGGCTTCAAAGTCAAGAATAATTTTTCAATTTTTGTTGATAACTTTACAACGACATTTGCGATTTGAATGAAATTTGGTAAACGTGTAACACCATAAAAATGCCACATTTTAATACTTTTAACTCTAACACTATGGTGTTTTGGAATGGTGAACCGATGTCTTCGCCACTTACATTAACCACTATTTTTCTTATTTTTAGTGCTTTCGGTTTGAAATTTTTGCACAACAAAGATACATCATTGGCAAATATTTTTTGACTCTATGGTTGGGCCACGTCACCAATAGCAGGTATAAATACACGTGCAAATCCACCAGACGTCTGTATTTTGGAAGTCGCCGAAGTGAAATAGCTTCTGAAGATGCCATCCACTCGTGGTGGCGAAACGTCAAGCTTTAACGCTAAACGACGCCGGCCTAAAAACCCAAGAACCACAAATTCATTCACCCTTTAAATTATTTATCTAACATTTTTTATGAGTTTACACGATTTTTGGAAGTCGAATTGCACGATTTTCTCTCCACGACTCCATCTGGCAACACTGGCTGAATCTTACCTGAATGACAGAACCACTGAACATTTTTGATCTTCGAGCTTGATGGCGACATTGTCTACAATGACTTTTATACCATCATGGCTGACAAATGTCGTTCGGTTTCCTCGGCATCGGAAAAACTCTGTACTCATTGGATAAGCCAAGAAGTGCGCATCGGCTTTGTTACATTGCGCAGCTATACCTGGAGAAATTACCTTGAGTTAATATTTCAGTCGTCTAAATGCAAAACCCGACAAGTCACAAATTTTTCAAAATAGAGTTTTATACACCATTTTTTTCATTATTTGAAGCGCTACCATTTTCTATATTTTTCGCTTACAAAACCCGGCATTAGACACCGACAAGTCCAAGCGGTGTTTTATTTCAAACACCGACATGTCCACAGGAGCCAATACGGACAACGGGAGCAAGTCACATGTCGATCGCACGAGGTATTCTGACCGTTGTGCGTTTTTGTTTTATCCAGTCGCTGAAAATACGTTGTGGTGAATTCATGTGTTTTTCAAGTTTACTGAGAAAATGAGATTAATTCATGCTGTATTGATAAATTATTGATAAAAATAACCATGTTTCTTGAAAAATGCTTTGGATGCGGATTTTGGAGAGCCTACGTCAACAGAAGCTAGGTCCACATTAATGCAGAGGATCGAAGCTAATTGTGAAAATGAATTTGCTAGTTCTGAAGAATTTTATTTGTCAGAAAATTTAGATTTTGACGTTTAAACATTGTAACCCTTGAAATGTATCCTTTCTAATATCTAGCTTTATGTTTATAGTTCCTGTCGTTTGATTAGCTGCCTTTATATTCAGTAAAATAATCCAAATTGATAAGTGTTTCACTTATTTTGATCCGATTCCACAAAAATAGCAGTCAAAATACGACATGTCACAGTTCCTAACATGCAAAACCCGACGTGTCCAAATTTGAAAGTCAGATTTTAGAAAAACTATATGTCCTACATTTTGGGGCGTTAGGACTTAACATCCTAAAACATCGTATATTATAATACTCTCAATTTCGTATTATTTTCGCTCATAATTAGACTTTGACCTGTTTTTCTTGGTTTCTGTAAAATTTTTACCGTGGACTTGTCGGGTTTTGCATTTAGACGACTGATTTTTCATGATGAGTGAAGTGCAAGCCTACAACCGAGAATCGTTGAGTAACAGAGAATTTGAAATCTATATTAAATCCAAGCACTGAAAAACTAAGATTGATCTACCTATCTGAGTGCCAAGTAAGGGTACGCTTAAGTTTGTGAACGTAATCCATAACGCTATAATTTTGCAAAAGTTCACACCTTTGCTTGTTGGGTATTTCAGTAGGTCTTCCAATGTCTCCTGGAAGGTTACTGATGGCTTCTTTTTAACTTCTATTTCCTCAGGGTCATCTTCCAGTTGAATGTTCGTGGCCAGTAAGTACCGATATTCCTTGAAAATATCTTTTCTAATTATAGCCTTTTTACCTTTACATATCTCTTGCTCTTCATCAGGTCTTACGTATCTAAAAAAATTATTTAGTTTTAATACAAAAATTCGTTGTTGTAAAGGCTATAGTTCTTCAAATTTTAGAGAACCATTCGTGCTGCCCTTATTGCCCATTCTCCATTCCATACACAAAACATAGCTTCGCTTAATTATAAACCTTAGCTTGTCGTATCGTTCCAATATTTATTGAGGTTCGCTTACTTGAGCTCTGGCAGTATTATTATTATTATTAACATTAAACAACAGATAAGAGTTGAGCCTATAGGTTATAAACTCAGAACAGGAGCATAACGTAAAATTAGAGCACAGTGATATTGAGATGGGCATTAAAGTGTCACGATTCAAAAAACTTGTCCAAATTGTTTTTAAAATTATTCACACTGGTAGAGTTCACGACAAATCCTGGCAGATTATTCCAGCGGTCGAAAATTCTATTGGGAAGAAAGTGCTGCCGTACTGTGGTCTTGAAGGCTTTCTTCTTCAACTTGTACTGGTGCCCTCGTAGATTACTGTTACTTCGTTGAAACAGCTTTGACAAATCTACCCCGAAAATGTTACGAAGCGCACGATATATTATAATTAGGTCGCCCCGAAGCCGACGATCAGAAAAAGGAGTAAGACCAGAAATTCTGAGCCGAACTGTGAGGTCAGGGCGCACCATACCATAGGGAATACGTGTAGTTCTCCGTTGCAGTGATTCCAACGCTTCTTGGTCGCGAACAAGTATGGGATACCACACCGGCCCAGCAATCTCCATCAGGGGTCTCACGTAAGTTTTATAAACAAGACTGCATGTCGTGCTATCACAGCCCCAAAACGACTTCTCGAGTAGATAAATAAACCTTTTGGCCTTCGAGCACAGAGCGTATTTCTAGTTGTTTTTAATTCCTCGCCAATTGTCATGAGAATTTTAGCATTACCCGGTTTTACATCGTTTCGTGATGGACCTGATTTGTGGATCATTTTTTGTGATTTCCAAAGTCCAAACTGTTTTGTAAATGCAGCAACACCTTATTTCACGACATTACAAAAATTATACCTCTTGAAAATTATAGGAGCAAATGTGCTTCTATAATAGAAGATTAAAAGACAGAGTTAAATATGTTTCCTTAACTGAAGGAAAAAAGACTGAGAGAGAACACCGCAATGCAGTATGTATGATGGTTTTTTTGGTTAACCTGAACCGACTGAAAAAAGCCAAATTATCCAATTTCAAATATTCGGCGTGGAAACCCAAAATAAATAATATCTATATATAAATGAATTACAATTAAAAATTCTAGAAGAACAAATCAAACTGTGAGTTTGCAGCAATGATAAGCAAGCCTTAAATTGCTGGGTATACAGGGTGGCCAATCGGGTGACGATAATAATTTTTTTTTAAATAGCCCGTACCGAGACCTATCCAAAACACCCCCATGTATGTGTACCGATTATTGATAGTTTTCGAGTTATGATTTTTTTTTGAAAACTTAGAGATTTTCCAGTTTTTCCAAGAAATTGTCAAAAACAAAAACAAGAATGCTTTTTGGCTTTTATTTTTTTCTGCAATTATACTCAGTATTAAGCCTATTTTAATATTCAATAAAGAGAACCTGTACAATAATTAAGTACATTTTGGGGCCAAAGCTTGAAATCTCTGTTTTTAGTCAGGAGACCAAAACATTCAAAATAAGATTAAAAATACTCATGTCTTGTTCTGGAGCTTCAAACTAATTTTAAAAACTTTTCAAAACATTGCACTTTCGAAATAATAATGAAAAAGTAGCACTTATGGGGACATTTTGCGGCGTACGTGAGTGTTAAAGGTAAAAAGGTGATAATTCACGAATTTCCAAAATGATTTAAAAAACTGTTATTTTGCTTTGTTATGACAAGTTAACGACAAAAACTCGTAACAACTAATAAACCCAATAACCATTGATGTTTTGATGAGTTTGAATAAAAAACTAATACCCAAATTGTGATTTTTGAAGTGTTTTTACTATGTACTATTAAACTTCTGCTAAATTAAGTTGTATGGAAAGTTAACAAAGGAAAGGAATAATAAACAATAATCTGACTTCCAATTTCATGGCAGAATTACCTGGGAAGCGATGTCGTAGCATACGCCATCCCTTTCTTTCAGAGTAGCTTTTTGCGAAGCGCAGTTGTTTTAATTAATTTTCGGTAATAGGCAAGGCAATGTTCGGATGAACCTAAAAAGGTGATTTATATCGCTAGGTCTTCCTTGACAGGTCAGTAGACAGCCTATCATGAATATAACCAGTTTTTCAGTTTTTCAACCCCCCACCCCCCAAACACCCAAATTCCACCCCCACCCAAAAATACGCAGAAAATGATCAAGAACCTGTAAAACGCCTAAAAACGAAGTTTGAGGGATATTTCAAATTACCTACTAAGACCCCACAGCATATTGCTGCCCAAATTTCATCACAGTCCATGCAGCGGTTACTGAGATTACGAGGCTAGAAAAACGCGTACAGACAGACAGACCGACAGGCAGACCGACAGACAGAACGACGGAAATGAGTGACGCGGATTTTCGTTATGTAGACATTATAAAACGCCCAAAAAACCTATTATCCCAAAATCGAAAATTTTCACGATCGGTGAGGGAAGTAAAAGGGATGGCGTATGCTACGATAACGCTTCCCAGGTAATTCCGCCATGGAATTAAAAGTCAGTTTGTTGTTTTATTATTCTTTTCCTTTGTTAACTTTCCATACAACTTAATTTAGCAGAATTTCAATAGCACACAGCAAAAAGCACAGTGGTATTAATTTTTTTTACTAAAAGTGATTAAAACATCAATGATTATCATGTTTATTAGTTGTTATGAGTTTTTTTTCTTTAATTTGTCATAATAAAGTGAAATAATATTTTTTTAAATTATTTTGGAAATTCGTGAATTATCACCTTTTTACCTTTAATAGTCACGTACGGCGCAAAATGCCTCCATAAGTGCTATTTTTTCATTATTATTTCGAAAGTACAATGTCTTGCAGAGTTTTTAAGATTAGATTGGAGCTCTAGAACCAGGCATAAGTATTTTTAATTTTAATTTGAAGGTTTTGGTCTCCTGACTAAAAACAGAGATTTCAAACTTTGGGCCCAAAATGTACTTAATTATTGTTCGACTGTACAGGTTCTCTTTATTGGATATTAAAATAGGCTTAATACTGAGTATAATTTCGGAAAAAAATAAAAGCCAAAAAGCATTTTTGTTTTTGTTTTTGATAATTTCTTGGAAAAACTGGAAAATCTCCAAGTTTCAAAAAAAAAATCATAACTCGAAAACTGTCAATAATCGGTACACATACATGGGGGTGTTTTGGATAGGCCTTGATACGGGCTATCTAAAAAAAAATTATTATCGTCACCCGATTGGCCACCCTGTACATTTATACATATGCGAAGGAAGCTTATGGCCAAAAAAATTAACTTAGATGAGAAAATCTTTCTTGCTGCTTTCTGTCTCCACATTTCACAAAGTAACGACTATTTTATCACCTGTTAGACCGAGAAGGTCTTTATTTAAGAAAGTCTAGATCATAAAATGTGTGTTCTTAAGCCACGGATTTAGCAATACCTATGGGTTTTAAAATTTAACATGTAAGGGTCGTTTCTGTGTGTTTGTAATTTACAATTATATGTTGTTTGTTTCCTGACCTGTTAGTGGAAGATGCCATGATAGTATAGTTCTTTAAAATTTTATGAAAAATTGTGACGATTATTAGCTGCATTAAGAAGTCGTTTGCACTCAATGCAATTGCTGTTTTAAATTGGCAAACCTCAACGTTAAAGTCCTGAAGATGGAAACAAGCATTGCCGAAAGCTTGGCTGTTAGCACCAGAGTCTCCTCTATGACGTGACCCAGTCTCTTTTTTCAAAATCTTGACCACAACTTCCACAACACCAAGATTTTCTCATCTAAATTTATGCATATGTATTTGTCATGTAAAATACGGATTCGCATGTACACGCACAACTTGTTTTTCAAACTGCCTATATAAAACTGTACAAGGTGGTAGTTAAGACTTTAGTAAAGGACAACATGGAGCGATTTTTTTCAAAAAAGCTTTTAGTGTGCAAAAAAATCGCAATTCTTCAAATGTCTGTAATTTGACAACGAAACACGATAAAAGGCCACTGTGCTGCCCTAGCGCAAGCCTTATTCGGCCGTCAGCAGTATCGCAAGGCGACCCCTGGACTTACATCCCCTCATTTTATTTTAGACACACATACTTGTAATTAGCACCTTCAAATTATCCCAAATGCGAGATTTCATCTCAATAGAAAGCCAGATAAAGATTTTCGATTTTTTAGGTATTCCCACCCGCCCGGGAGATCTGAAATTTTTTATTTTCGTCAAACGCGACTGAGACTCGAAACTGCGACCGGATTTGTGATCAGCACCTCCAAATTATCCCAAATGCGAGGTCTAATCTCAATAGAAAAACAAATAAAGATTTTCGATTTTTTTAGGTACTCCCGCCCGGCCGGGAGATCTGAAATTTTTATTTTCGTCAAACGCGACTGAGACTCGAAACTGCGACTGCATTTGTAACCAGCACCTCCAAATTATCTCAAATGCGAGGTTTCATCTCAATAGAAGGCCAAATAAAGGTTTTCGATTTTTTTAGGTACCCCCACCGCCCGGGAGATCTGAAATTTTTAATTTTCATCAAACGCGACCGAGACTCGAAACTGCGACTGGATTTGTAACGAGCACCTGCAAATTATCTCAAATGCGAGGTTTCATCTCAATAGAAAGGCAAATAAAGGTTTTCGATTTTTTTAGGTACTCCCGCCCGCCCAGGAGATCTGAAATTTTTATTTTCGTCAAACGCGACTAAGACTCGAAACTGCGACCGGATTTGTAATCAACACCTTCAAATTATCCCAAATACGAGGTTTCATCTCAAAAGAAAGCCAAATAAAGATTTTCGATTTTTATAGGTACTCCCGCCCGCCCGGGAGATCTGAAATTTTTATTTTCGTCAAACGCGACTGAGTCTCGAAACTGCGACTCGATTTGTAATCAGCACATTGAAATTATCCGAAATGCGAGGTTTCATCTCAATAGAAATCCAAGTAAAGATTTTCGATTTTTTTAGGTACCCCCACCGCCCGGGAGATCTGAAATTTTTAATTTTCGTCAAACGCGACCGCGACTCGAAACTGCGACTGGATTTGTAATCAGCACCTTGGAATTATCCCAAAGGCCAGGTTTCATCTCAATAGAATAATAAAAAAATACGAGAATACCCATTTTCTTGGAGTCTCAGGTTCGCGCGCTATAGCCTAGCTCCTTAAGCCACAGAATTAGTTATTTTCTACTGTCTTGTCAATTACTTAGTCCAGACGTGCAGCAAATTACCATTCACGATGACCTGTGAAGAGAACCTGGATGTGGAACTGTTTATAGACAGCATAAGAAATACCCAGAAATATGGAATTTTGCCTTCGAAATGCACCACGATCGTACGAAAAAGACGGGTGAATGGATGAAAACGGTAAAGAAAAGTATATTTCAGTTATGGAAATCGACGGCGATCGACGGTTTTTTTGCTAATTTGATTTTTTATACATATCGAATATCGCTTTATTTTTTCTTTTTAAAACAGTAGAATTCTGATTTTTTTTTCCATTTTATGACTATATTGTAACTTAACTTACTTTATCGTGGTGGCTAACATTTCTAGTGAAGTGAGAGTATGGGCTCAGAGTAACAACTGAATTGTTACTCTGAGGTATGGGGTTACTCCACAATGGAGTTATACATGCTCTCATTTTTGTATCCTAAGATCGTATCTTATCCTAAACTTCCACTGTGGATGTTCATCAATTGAGGCAATACTCATTCGACAGTAATCAAAAAAATGTATTCACATGTTTCCTTAAATCCGAAAAGGCTGTAAGAAATCTACGTCTAGTAAGCCTTGACTCAGCAAATATCTTCGGTTATTTTTCAAAACAAAACGTTTGTTGACTAGGCAAGCAAAAATCGTACGCTTTCTTCTATGTATTTCCATTTTGACCTCTCAAGCAACGCTGATTCATACGGTGAGTTTACAAGAACGCAAGCAGTGTGCACTGTTCAGGTACACTCGAGATAACGTAACGACGGCGACGCCAGACGGTAAACAACCGTTTAGTGTCCACCGGGCCTAAATCTTTCATATATGCGGCGCATACAAAGTTGCAAGTTTAACCGTGCTTGTCTTAAGCTCCGCTTATGTGTATACGGAGAATGTCATGTACCATATCTTATCATATCATCGGGCCAGGACTAGGAAAACGTTAGTCAGCTTAGTCAGCGAATAGTACCCCTGCATTGACGCATTCACCATTTTCAAAAACAGAAGATGGTGCACCTTCACCAAAACGGGGAAAATTGCAAGTGCAAGTAATATGCCTAACAAAATTTGATTCAAACACATATATAGATGTTGATCGTAGAAAAAATGTGCGTAACAAGTGCAAAAAGCACATCAATAAATTTTTTAATAAAAAAAAATTAAGAAAAAGCTGGAAGGCCTGGGTTCGATACAAAGACCCTGAGATCCGCTACCGGACTCTCACTGGGCTATCCTTTAATTGAGGACGTCTTTTCAACGAAACATATTTGATTAGGTACTTGCGTATTTGGAATCTGAACTGACCAAACATTCAAAAATATATTTATTTCGATCGTAGACTTAATCTCGAGCTGCAAACCTTATTCATCGTCTATGTTGCAGCAAATATACACTAGTTACCAGCAAGTATTTTCGCGATTGGTTGGGAATCTAGAATCTAGTATCTGAGTAGGACGTCGTTGGTCAAAAGAAGCATCTTGACCGCCCTGGTGACGTCACACGGGTTCGAGAGCCGTCGGCGTGTTTTCGGTGCTCGATTCAAAAACTCATTTTTATTTTGATATAACTTTTGAATTATTGCGAAAAAAAAAGAAAACAAAAACAGTTTTGTTATAACACTTATACAGGGTTATTCACGTTATTCGACACGGAGCATTATGGCTAAAGTATTTGATAAAAAAGAAAATAATAATTTGGGATGGATAGAGACCCATAAAGGCTACATTTTAAAAATATTTTCATGTTATACAGGGTGTCCCAAAAACATGAAATGTATCAAAGTTATGTTTTTTTAAATGGAACACCCCATATATTATTGCATATTCAGATTCCTTGGTGAATTCTAGTGTAACTTTATGTATCATACATGGTACCTAAAGTGAACCGTTAATGTGTAAATCGCCATTTTCGGTATAAGTAGATATCAGGAAAAAATTGAATATCGCAGAGATTACAAAATATGGATGGCTGTGACTTTGCCGTATTACTAAGCATAAAATGCATCAGCTTTGATGAGACTGTCAAATTTGAATTACGTTTATGCTTGGAAAAATCGGTCGATGAATTAAGGAAACTTCGATCAGCGATAACTTGATTTTTTCAAATGGGAATGCCTAATTTTTTTTATACGGTTAAAAGTAGAATTTGATAACCTTTCTAATGATATGAGGTTGTGCATATCAATCTCTGGTAGTTTTCATTTAATTTTAAATTTTCAAACAAATCGGCGTTTTTCAATTTGCCTACCTATAACCAACGTAGCAGGCCTTGAAATATAAACAAAAACCTGTTCAGGTAGAATAAAACAACTAACTTAGCTGAAAAATACACGCGAACTAGACTAAAGGGACAAGATTATAAAAATTACTCACAACAAACACAAAGTCTAACCAGAAACAACGGCGGTAACATATCTTTGGTCAAAGAGAAGCTGGAGTATGGCAGAATTTTTTCAGGACCTACTAGCTACTGCAATGTACCAGAGATTGGCAATTTCCAAAGCCATTAAAAATTTTGAAATAAAGTAAAAACTACTAGAGAATGTTGTAAGCAGTTTATTATTTTCATAATAAAGTTTCACATTTAATGATATAAAAAAGTATGCAATTCTGTCAAAACTCAAGTCAAAAGTACCTCTGACTGGAGTTCTGAAAATTCTTCAGTACCTATTAGCAAGGTCGAAGAAAATGAAGAATGAATTAAAATTTGTTCAAATTATAAAACATAACTTTAATGGCAGAAAATTTAAATCTGATTTGTCAGTATTCCTTTTTTGCAATATTGCTAATAGATATTGAAAAATAGAAGGGTCAGAAGTCAGAGGTATCGACTTCGATGCAAATTAGTACTTTTTTACACCATTACATATGATTGATAGTTGCGTGCTGGAGCAACAGTCGCTGGTTGTTTCTGTTTCATATGAGGGCTTTTGAGTGCATTGGAAATTTTTAACCTCTAGTAAATTGCGGTAGCCAGTAGACAGTAAAAATATCTATTACTGCCATACTCCAGCTTCTCTTTGACCTTAGAGATGCTATCGCAGTTGTTTCTGGGAGAGTTGATTTGTTGTAAGGAATTTTTATAATCTTGTCCCTTTAGTCTAGTTAGTGTGTATTTTTCTGCTAAGTTAGATGTTTTCTTCTACCTGAACAGATTTTTGTTTATATTTCATGGCCTGCTACGTTGCTTATACGTAGGAAAATTGAAAATCGCCGATTTGTTTGAAAATTTAAAATTAAATGAAAACTACGAGAGATTGATATTCACAACCTTATATCATTAGAAAGCTTATCAAATTCTACGTTTAACCGTATAAAAAAAATTAGGCATTCCCATTTGAAAAAATCAAGTTATCGCTGATCGAAGTTTCCTTAATTCATCGACCGATTTCTCCAAGCATAAACATAATTTTAATTTGACAGTCTCATCAAAGCTGATGCATTTCATGCTTAGTAATACGGCAAAGTCACAGCCTTCCATATTTTGTAATCTCGGCGATATTCAATTTTTTCCCGATATCTACTTATACCGAAAATGGTGATTTACATATTAACGGTTCGCTTTAGGTACCATGTATGATACATAAAGTCACACTAAAATTCACCAAGGAATCTGAATATGCAATAATATATGGGGTGTTCCATTTAAAAAAACATAACTTTGATACATTTCGTGTTTTTGGGACACCCTGTATAACATGAAAATATTTTTTAAATGTAGCCTTTATGAGTCTCTATCCATCCCAGATTATTATTTTCTTTTTTATCAAATACTTTAGCCATAATGCTCCGTGTCGAATAACGTGAATAACCCTGTATATGATCTTTCCATTTATGACAAAAAAAAAATGTTATTCAAAACCTCAATTGTGCAGACAAGTAGAAGCTATCAGGGCAACTAACAGGTGATATAAAATTTTCACTTCATGTGGAATTTTTTATCATTTATTAACTATGTATAACACACCTAATTCGTGGTAAAAAAAGCTGAAATTATACCATTCTATGTAGGTGTTGCTTTTTCTTCTGCAGTTGGTACACAACTATTAATATACCCCTTCTAAATCGTGAAAAGTCTAAGCGCATATATGTTGATATGCGTCAAGTTAGAACGTCTACCGACACTGCGCGAAGTAAGCACGGTGACCCTTAAGTTTATCGTTTATCCAGAAAAGCCAGCTATTTCCGCAAAATCCGTTTTATAGCATTTCACGGCAGTGGATCAATAGGAAATTTTATCCAAAAAGTGCCTAAGTTTACCGAGACACAGGTAGCCACTTCATAAATGCACTGACTGCCTAGTTGCTGACTAGTAGATAACAAATATACTTCTCCGACTCCTCTTTGGTAGTTCACAGTTGGAAAAAAAACGTAAGCAATCAATATTCCTGTTGGTAGCGAAATTCTGCTGCTTCCTTGCTCTTCTTCCATGTGAGGTACTAATTCTTGAAACAAATGGGCCACTAGTCTTCGTTCAAACGAGAAACAAACCTGACCGCTAACCATTAACAAGTTCAAGAGAATACAGTCATTAACAATATCTTATTTGAAACATCTAATACGTTTGCGAGTATTATGAAGACACATATTAGGTAGTTTTCGTTGTTCTTAATTAATCTTACCGCTTCGGTTAACAAATACGTTGTCAGGACCGCTATTTGACAGATAAATAAATAGTTTTCAGAGCAAGACACCACTGTAAGATGCCCCCTAACCTTATTTTGAGCTACAACTTTGACACCATAACGTCAAATTAGCAGGGTATTGTAAAGGTTGTTGTTTGGAAGAAAATCATAACGCAATATTGTTCGCTGTAGTTTGCCTTAAAATGATGGACGAGTTGATTTTATTGGACTCCAGTGATGACTCAGATTTTGAAGATGCGATCTCGTTGGAAGTATTTGACAACAACAACATCGAATACAGAGCCGACCCTCACGGGAGATTCAACTTGGAACAGGAGTGTAAAGTGAATTTCCGCTTCGAAAAACGGCATATTCCGAGATTGGTACAAGCAAGGATCCGCATAAGGAATATTTGCTAGTATTTCTGTTAATAAAATTTTTTCGTCCTCCTCGTTAAAACGAACTCTGACTCTGTTTGTTAATTGTAACACACTCTTTGAGCTTGACGAATTTGGAAGCAGTTATGTAAAACGACGGATAATAATTTTTGCAGACCTACTCAAAAGTCAAAACCAGTGTCAATGTCAAAACCAAAACAGGTTATGATCTAATTTTTATTGGTGCTGCGCATGCGTGTCGCTTCGCTAATCGCTATGGCTATCGTTCGTACAATACCGGCATTTAGCGGTTACGATATACGTAAATGAAATGCAGATGTCAAAGTTGTCAAATAGCGTTAAACGGAACATCACTTTGTAAGTAACGAAAACCGCCTATTAAGTAACCCATTTTTTAAATGAAAAATACCTTGGTGGTTTATTCTCTGCCAACCATTTGGACTCGTCCACGGTAACGTATCGGCAAAAATCTCTGAGGCAGACTGGAAGCCTGACATGCACCTGATAGATATTGGAGTTACTGCCGAACTTGTCAAGGTGGTCAGTAAACCTGACCAAAAGCGTGTCCGTCTCCTCACAAAATGTTTCCTCCATGTACTCGAACTCATTCATGGCATCGTATAGAGCTTTCATAAGGCAGCTGGATGGTAAGCGCTCTCTCCAAGTAAACTCCATAGGTATAGGATCGAAGAAGTTCACTTCGCAGTTCGGTGGCTCACCTCCGTCAGTATCGTCCTCTATTACCTGGAATATTTTGACACCTCTTAAATGAATGAACGACTCGGTGGCTGATTAAGTAATTTTCACTCATACCCGTTGTCTGTAATTTCTAAAATTTGTCCTCTGGTTGTTTCTAATCCATCCCACACTACATGAATAAGATCACGTAATAAGGAGGATCTGGGTGTTAAAGTAAACGGAATACCCTTGACTACAATAAGATACGCAGACGATACAGTCATCGTGTCGGATTCTCTCGGGGGACTGCAGGAACTTCTGACTAATATCAACGTGACAGGAAAAACTTATGATCTAAACATAAATGTATCAAAAACTAAATTTATGGTTTTTAGTCGCTCACCGTTTGATGATGCAGTCCTGCAACTAGATGGAACTTGAATTGAGCGAGTCGAGCAATTTAAATATCTCGGAAGCATAATCAAGGAGAACTTGGACCCAGATCTCGAAATTAAACGTCGCATTGAGATGGCTCGTGCTTGTTTCTCCAGAATGCGATCTTTACTTTGCGACAACAACTTGAATTTGAAATTGAGACAACAAATGACTCGATGCTATGTATGGTCCGTATTGCTTTATGCGATGGAAACGTGGACTCTAAAAGTATCAACTATGAATCGCCTGGAAGCATTCGAGATGTGGCTATACAGAAGAATGCTTCGCATTCCATGGATAGACCACGTAACAAACACAGAAGTCTTACGTAGAGCGAATACAGAGAGACAATTGTAGACCACCATTAAGTGTCGTAAAATTGCATATTTGGGCCACATACTAAGAGGTGAAAAATATCACTTGCTACAACTAATATTGAAAGGCAAAATCGACGGTCGAAGGGGACCTGGGAGACGACAACAATCTTGGCTCCGTAATATACGAGAATGGACGGAAATACGCAGTGCAGCACAACTGTTCCGTATGGCGGAAGATAGATCCGCTCTAGCCATAATGATCGCCAACGTCAGGAGGACCTGATACGGCACATGAAAGAAGAAAGAAGAAGAAGAATAAGGAGGATACAATTTTAGAGCCGGTCTTCGTCTGCAACACTTCTCCAAGGTGCCCAAAATAATTTAAATGCTTTCAGGAAGCTGTAAACGACACTGTGGCTGATGTTCACAATCATAAAAGACCGAGGCTTGGGCTTCAATAACAAAACCAATTCATTCCTACTTTCTCATCGCATTTCATAAAAAGTTATGTTTGGTATTTACTAATCTAGTCCCAACAGATTATGTCTACGCTGCTCCCGTAAGGGCTCTTATATCTAGAATCACGAGCTGGATACCTATGGTCTGCTCAGTGAAATTGATGGGGATTTGGTGTTGGCAGTATTGTTGGTGAATACAATACAAACAGTAGTCAGTAGTAAACCAAAGAAAAAGGAGAGTTATAAGCTCACCCACATATAGGTGAGGCTAATAAAAGCATAATCATAATAATAAAAATAAGCTTCAAACACGATATCGTATGAGGCAGCGTATCAACAGGTATGTTCCATGTTGGCTATAGCTTCACGAATGTTGTTTCTAAGATGTTTTTTTTACTTTTTGAATCCTGACCGTCGGTACCAAATATTTAGTAAAACAATCTTGGGATACGGTCAATTATTATATTTCTAAAATATAATTTTTTACGACGTTTCGACGCTTCTATTAGGCGTCATCTTCAGGTATTAAAACTAAAATAAAATATCAAAAATGTCAAACAGATACAAAATGACTAACATTCACAATTAATTTTTTTTAAACAAAATTACAATTTAAAACAAATAATTAAAATCCAACAGAAAACTTACATTATACCACAACAGTCATATGTATTACCCCGGGTTATTCCAGGTTACAATTTACAAAAGAAGTTGAAAATGATGAAACATTACATTTTCTTGACGTTACATTGAAGTATGACAATGATGGTTGTATTGAAACAAATGGTTTACAAAATCAATATGGTCAGGGAGATTCTAACGTGCCGAAGACATATAAAACCAGTGTAATAAATAGTCTCACCGATCGAGCCATTTTGCTTTCTGATGTCAAAAACAGACCTGACAATCTCAAAAAGGTAAGGAATATCCTGTCCCAAAACAACTGCCCCCAGCACTTCACAAATACCACTATCAAGAAGAGAGAAAGAGTTCATCAACTTTATAACCGCCAGCAACGTTCAAATAATGATAATAATAATAATAAAATGAAATATTTTTCAATGCCTTATACACCTGGACTCTCCGAAAACATTAATAAAATTTTCAATAAATTCAACGTAAATGTTGCCCATACTGCCACGACAACAACCCGTACAGTATTTTCAAGCCTGAAACCTGCATTAGAAAAGGACATGCATAGCAACTTGGTTTATGAAATACCTTGTAAAGATTGCCCCAACTTATACAATTCTACCGCCCTCAGCAAACATGCTATAGAAAATAAACATACCATCGATTTTAACAATTTTAGAACTTTATGCAAAGAGAAAGATTGGTACAAAAGAAGCATCTTAGAGATGATACATATAAAAAGAAGTTCTAACAGCATGAATTTCAGGACAGATACAAGCAATCTTTCATGCATATATGCAAATTTAATAAATGGAACATAGCCTCTTCTTCCTCCTTATCAGTATTTACTTTCCTCGATATTTAATTATTTTCTTATGTTTTGTACTTGTATATATTTTTTAACGGATATTTTATCAGCTGGATATTTTTGTTCCACCACACCAGTCTCTCACTGAAAACCAAATTGCCAACACCACCCGGCATAATACATATGACTGTTGTGGTATAATGTAAGTTTTCTGTTGCATTTTAATTATTTGTTTTAAATTGTAATTTTGTTTAAAAAAACATTAATTGTGAATGTTAGTCATTTTGTATCTGTTTGAAATTTTTGATATTTTATTTTAGTTTTAATACCTGAAGATGACGCCTAATAGAAGCGTCGAAACGTCGTAAAAAATTATATTTTAGAAATATAATAATTGACCGTATCCCAAGATTGTTTTACTAAATAGTTTCTAAGATGATTTAGGACCCTAGGAGAATCCTGTAAAGAACTGATTTTAGGTAGCCTATAGACATAAATTACGAGGGGCTAATACTGAAATCTGAAAGGCTAGACTAAAAAACTTTAAAAAGAATTACACTATTGCAGTACTTAAGGATCAAATTTCGCTATCGGATACTCATATTTAAATAATATTTGATCGTAATTATGTCAACGTATAACTGAAAGCCATCAGTATGAGGTGAACTCACCTTAACCTGCGTTTTAAGCCAGAACGCACGCTGGCTTAATAGCTGCAAGTATTCGGTCAGTTCAGTATCCTCAAATTCTGTTCGAGTTGGATCGTACTTAAATAGGCTGAATAATATCAGATACATAAAGTGTACTATTTTCTCCGATATTTTTAGGCTGCGTTTGGTTGCGGGGTCGACATCATGTCTATGAGGTACGTCGCTGCAGTTATTCTTGTAGTTTGTTACTAGCTGTATCGGCTGGATCTTTTTCAAGATGCTGTCTAAGATTTGCACGACAGCACTACCCCTCTTCTTGTAGGTTTTTGAAATTATGTCTATGATGTCACCTAAAATCGTAATATTGTTTACAGTGACATAAGTTCTCAGAGTAACAACTGAACATAGAGATAGTAAACAACCCACTTTAGCAGGGCGTGCTCAAAGCCATCAGCTTTTGACACTTCAGACCCAAACATTGCCAACTAACCTGAAAATTCTTCCAATGCAACCCATGTTACAAACACTGCTCTGCACTGTCCCATCTCGAAAAATTGTTAAACTATACTCGAATATAGCACAGCAAATCCGTAAAGCTTCACTACAGTCACCAACAAATAGCGAATTCGATTTTACTGACCAAGCATAAAAGACGCACAAACAAAACGAACGTTTGACAGTCGGAGTTTACCGTAAACAAATCGCAGGAAAATTACATAGGCGTTGCCAACTCCTCAAAATTTGTGTAAGACGGACATTTCTGAACCATCAAAATACTGTCTTTTTTAACGTGGAATGGAATATTTCTGGAAACTATGCAATTAAGATGATAGTAAACAGTTATGATGACAACGTAAGAAAAGATGTTGGCCTATTAGAATTAGTTGTTTACTACCTCTATGTTCAGTTGTTACTCTGAGCATAAGTTCAAATGGGAACAATTCTTTAGTACACTGTATCAGTGACCATCAAAATAGGCCAGCCAAAGTTAGCATAATTTGTGAATTTAACCGTGACACATTTTGAAGCAGTGAAAAGTCTATGGTAAATTGGTACGTCCAGAAAAGTTCCAAGATGACAATACAATTTAATTGACAAACATTACGAAAAGGGTCGTATTCATAGTCGATATTTGAGGGTCCCTTAATACTTGAGGGTTCTTTACGTACACACAGAAAAATCTGTCGTTCTGTCAAAGACTTACGCTTGGATTCAGTGGGACGTTACACTCAGCATTACTCAAATACAGCGATGTTTTATCCAATGGGAAGTATATAGTTGGTAACGAGTTATATCGTATTGTCGATTCAACTACAAGATGTCATTGGATTCCAATGAATAATTCAATCGCAGCCTGTTGTTGAATCGAATCTGTGCTTGGTAATTGATTCTAAACTACTTTCTTTTCCTTGAACCAACAGATTTTATTGCGAGGACAGCTGATTGATTCGCTTGGATGTTAATTGTGTGATTCTGTAGGAAGTTATAAGGAGCATGATATAAGAAGTAGGCATTATTACCTGACTAATCTAAATACCTACATTCAAATGTGGATGTTAGCTCTCCCAATCTCTCAGTAGGTCCGCCATTTAATATATAACCGGACACATTTACATCACACAATTGCTGATGAAATACGCAAAACCACGAGATGACACAACATAGCTAACACCGAAACAACACAACGGAACAACCTCGTCCATGTTGGCGGGTTCGCGGCGGATAGTAACACTGATATGATCCCCCTGTTTTTTAAAAATTTCACCTACGTTCATTGAATCGGGACATCAGTCACGCCGAATACTGATTATAGTTCAGCGAACGACAAGGGCCATTGGAACAAAATTAATTTTTATCAGATGAATTATCACAAACTGCTGTTGCAGTAATAATTTTTGTACATTGAATAGATTGTATGCTTTGCTTAAATGCAACATAAGGTAAATTTCGAAAACAAAAGGGTGTTTTGATTGCATTATATGTCAATCCTGGTATTAGAAGTTTTATACATATTGTCAGAACGAATATAAAATTATTTTGAATTTATTGGCGTACCTGTGATTACTTCGAATACAACGATTGGAATTCTTTCAATGACATGGATTTGAAACAACTGTAAATATATTTAAAGCGATGGAAAACATCCAAATACTAAGAATTAATTGCCAACGCAACAGTATTTTTTTCCGTGTGTAAACAAATCAGGCACAATATCTCAGGTTGATGATTATTACCTGTGGCTTGGTTCTAAAAGGACCAATGTCTATATTTTTACAATGTGGGAAATTTCGATTTGAAAATATTCAATTAGTTTGATTACCATTATATCAAGTGTAAATTACTCAATAACGTTGTTTGTTACTGCCGCAGTTTTTAAAGCTTGAGAAAAAGCCTGGAATTTAGGGTAGCCAATAGCTCCTCTGTTACAGAATAGATTGTATATGACAGCTTCACTTGATGTTCTATATCACCTGAGCACAATAACTCAAGTTGGCGGAGATTACACGCGCATCCCAACTTTTGGATGATTTTTTGTAGGGATGCTGACGATACTTCGATACTTGTACTTCTGCACTAATATCGACTATTTTTATCTTAGATACTTTTTGAGCGATCCCAGGCTGGTATCGCTACTTTTGTATCGCAAATAATTATATAATTATTGAGGGGTGTAATCAATTGCACAAAATTCTCTGTACGAACCAAACGCGCCTATCAGGCTAAAAAATATCGAGTTGGTACCAGTATCGATATTTTCATTTTCGCATCTCTACCCAAACTTCACAGCCGTAAAATCATCCATAAATCCTTCCAAGGTCAAATTTTGTGGGAACCATTTTTATATAGGAAATCGTCAGAGATATTATGCTGGTTGTTTATTATGCTGTGATATCACCATCTTGGACCGTTTACACCCAATAGAAAGAGACATAACACTAGTGATGTGGGAGTATTGCATATGTGCTGTGCAGTTTAGCATTTCCGTTCAGTTTCGATAGGCAATTCGATTGTTTCGAAACACAAACTCCAAAAACTACGTATATCTGTCACCTACTTGTAGCAATACCACAGCATAGTAAACAACCAGCACGATAACTCAAGATGGCGGAAATTACACGCGCATCCCTGCTTTTGGAGGGTTTTTTTTATAGGGATGCTAACGATACTTCGATACTTCTGCACTAATATCGAGTATTTTTGTCATCGATACCTTTTGAGGCATTCCAAGCTGGTATTGATACTTTTGTATCGGTATCGAAAATAATTATATAATTATTGAGGAGTGTAATCAGTTGCACAGAATGCTCTATACGTACCAAACACGCCTATTTGGCTAGAAAGTATCGAGTTGGTACCGGTATCGATATTTTCATTTTCGCATCTCCACAGCCGTAAAATCATCCATAAACCCTCCCAAGGTCAAATTTTTTGGGAACCACTTTTATATAGGAAATCCTCAGAGATATTATGCTGATTGTTTATTATGCTGTAGCAATACTGTATACTAACCCTCGTAAGTATAAAATGGTATGAACAGTTGCTTCGGCATCTCGATTGTTGGGGTTGTGGGTTGACCCGTGAAGACCTCCCTAGTATCACAAGGATTGCTGCAGGTTATCTCAATATCGATGTGAGGTTTCAGCAGATCTTCAACAGAGTTGCCTTCTAACAAATTGTTTTCAAATTGGTATTGTATCTCGTCAAGCATACAGCTCATAATTACTGGTGCCGATGCCAGTTCGAATGGTATACGTTTCATCATGCTATTGTACCTTTCGAAACAGTGTATAGGGAGGGATGCGTATTTGTGCTTCTGTTGGTCCAGCTGTGTAAATGGAAAATATTAGTTTCATTGATAAATATAATTTAATTACACCTTGTCAACATGGCTTCAGGAAGGCCCGTTCTACTGAAACTATTACTACTTCATTCATCCAAAACATATATGAAAAGCTTGATGTGGGAAAGGTGGTTGTGGGTATTTTCGTAGACTTATCCCGCGCCTTTGACACTTTGGATTCAAAAATTTTGTCTGTCATGCTCAACGCCTTAGGTATTAGAGGAGCAATAAACCAGTGGATTTGCTCTTTCATCTCACACAGAAAAATATTAGTTAAAATAGCAAATGATAGATCAGATATACACGATGTTAATCTAGGGGCAGTATCTTAGGTCCATTGTTATTCTCATTATACATGCATGACCTGCCAGATCACATAAAGGATGGCACGGTGTTCATGTATGCCGACAATACTACACTACTGGTGTCCGCCAATGATTTTGAAAATATTACGAACAAAGTCAACGCTGTCATGCTGCAATTTGCAAATTGGTGCAAATATAACCACTTAATAATAAATTTAGATAAAACTACTTTCATACAAATCATTGGGCATTATCAAAAACAATCTGATGTTACATTAACACTCAACAATATAACTCCATCTACTGGCACAATTTTTTTAGGTACTAAACTAGACGATCGCATTAGTTGGAAATCTCATATTGCTCATATTTGTTCTAAACTAAATAAAGCATACTTTGCTTTGAATACTCTAAAAATAAATCTTTCAGTCAGCGTACCAATCAACTACTATTATACATGTGTGTATTCAATTATTTCCTATAATATTATATCCTGGGGCCAAGCAACTGAATGGACTAGGGTATTTGTACTCCAAAAGAGAATTTTACGATTGATTTTCAACATCCAACCGATGGAGTCTTGTTATAAATTATTCGTGGATAATGGCCTTTTGACAGTTGCAGGCATATATTTATTCAAGTTACTTATCTATGTAAAACACAATTTAAACAATTTGAAGAAACACTCAGATATTCACTCATATTCAACAAGATCTAGTAGTAAGCTATATATGCAGAAGTTCCATCACGTTTTTTATAAAAAATCCCCTGATTACGCTGGCATCCACTACTACAATCTGTTACCTGATAGCTTAAAAAACGTACAATCAAATATTAAGTTCAGGAAAAATTTGAGAAATTATCTTGTGGAGAAATGTTTTTATAGCCTGAAGGAGTTTGTTGAAACGATGTAAACTTTAGTGATTTTGTTATTTACATTCGTAACGTATTTTCTACTGTTGTTTGTATGTGTTTTGTACTTATTTTGTCACTTGCAATATCTATGTCAATTTATCTTTGTGTTTCACATCTGTGGTGTTGTTTGACGAAACTTATCTGCTTCAATAGCAGCATGTAGTGAATAAATGATTTTATTCTATTCTATTCTACCTATATCACGTCTTGGAGGTATCATGTGCTGTAACTGTACTTAGAGGTTAAAATATTATACACAATCACCTTTTGGACATACTCCTTCTCTCTACTACTGACATGTTCAACACAAACTGTAGTAGTAAGTATATCAATTTGGTACTCAACATGAACTAATAGAAGATGTTTTTAAAAATTGTGGAAGGCATTAATGCCTTTGTAGTAAAGTATTGAAATATTAAACAATTTACAATAATATAGAATAATGCATTTTGGAATAATGTATCAAACAAAATATCTTGTGAATATAAGCCCATAATAGTATTCGATGGAGTCTAATCCAGAATTATCGAGATAATATAAGTCAAGTAGGTATGTTTAGGAAATAATGCTATAGACATGATGCATGATTATTATCAAACAGATCTATCAGGTAGGCTTTGGAATATTAACTGACCTAGAGCGAATAAAACGATTCTTCGATACTTCCAATGCATCAGTTTTTGGGTGCGTCCGTTTTGGGTATCGCTGTTGATAATCTACAGACAAGTAGGCAATTTCTCAAAAATTCTCCTAAATACCTTCTATTTTTTCTTTCGTAGGAAACTTCTTTTCTTAAGCTCGGTTTTCACACAATACGAAATTATTAGGAAATTCATGAAAATTGTCAATATTTACAATGTTTCTATTAGCAGTCGGTCCGCATTCAGGCAAAATGGTGGCCCAGAATTTCCTTGTTAAAATTTAGATCGATTTTTTTGGAAGTACTATAGGATCTATCGTGCCATGCTTTCAAACATTTTTTTTGTACTTCAACCCTAATAAATCACCCTCAATTTTTTTTCGGATAGCACATAATAGTTTTTCCTGCACAAATCAAGTCAAGTCAAGTACTATTTTTGTAACAACACAGATAAAAAGAAAGCTATGCAAGCTTTTCAAGGGTCCACCGCCTCCTGTACTTAGTTTTTGCACTTTGCAGTGCAAGTAATATGTCTAAAAAAATTTGATTCAAACACATATTCAGGTTGATCGTAGAAAAAATGTGCGTAACAAGTGCAGAAGGCACATCAATAAAATTTTTGATAAAAAAAATTAAAAAAAAGTTGGAAGGCCTGGGTTTCGATCCAAAGACCCCTAAGACTCTGAGATCCACTGTCGGACTCTTTAACCACTGGGCCATCCTTCGATTGAGGAGATCTTCTCAACGAAACATATTTGATTAGGTAGGTACTTAGTGGAATCTGTAATCGGACTTCAACTTCAAACATTCAAAAACATATTTATTTCGCTCGTAGACTTCGTCTCGAGCTACAAACTTCATTCATCGGCTTGTTGCAACAAATATACACTAGGTGCCTTACCAATTTGCGGGCTCAAGATGGAGGACTACTCTCCTCTCTCTCTCTCTCTCTCTCTCTCTCTCTCTCTCTCTCTCTCTCTCTCTCTCTCTCTCTCTCTCTCTCTCTCTCATGGAGGACTCTCATTTACAGCCCATGCATACCCTAATCTTAATATAGCGTTTTTTTTTTGAAAGCGCGCGTGACAATATTGCTTTTGCTGAGCTTGTACTCATTTCGTTCCATCAACTCTGATAATAAATTATAGTAGGTTTACCCCGTATTTTCTTAAAAGCTAGCATCTCAATATCTGACTACGCTGTCATTTTTTCTAGAACAAAAATAGTGGCTCACCTTTAGGTGTCGAATATAATTTAAATGATTTAGCTTGAGGTCAGATATTTTCTTGACAACATAAAGAATCTCTTCTAATATTGCTTTCCGGTCGACCTCTGTCGTGGAAAGTTTCATGAGGATGGTATTTTCTAGAGCCTCATCTCTGAGCAGTAGAAAAAATAAGCTAAAGATTTTATTCCAATAAGCTTCGTAATGTTGTCCACTTGGTTCGATGGTACTCGTACCGAACCTTAGCACGGCACTAACTGTAACATGGTACTGTTGTGTCAAATAGAGAATGATATCTGGATTTGTGGCTCCTTGGATGACATAGTGCCATACATGGTTGAAAATGTCGTCATCAAATATGATTTCATTTTCGGGAATTGTCGTATACGGTGAAATACTTGTCTTTCCATTTTTGTCGTCTGCTTTTCCTTTACTATCCTTTTCTCTAAGCTTATTTGAAGCTCCAGATTTTATACTTTGGCCACCATCTTTTTTACCTAAAAAAACATCAAACTTACGTGTAAGGAAGTTCAATCCTCATTTATACGAGATAGCCCCGTCCGAAAAGATCACCCTGTAGTATACGTTTCTCCTAGCTCTGTGGCATAAAGACGTATACTACAGAGTGATCTTGAGGACGGGGTTATCGAAGTATAATTAGAAGTTAAACGACTTACGTGTAAGGAAGTTCAATCCTCAATTATACGAGATAGCCCCGTCCGAAAAGATCACTCTGTAGTATACGTTTATCTTAGCTCTGTGGCGTAAAGACATATACTACAGGGTGATCTTGAGGACGGGGTTATCGAAGTATAATTAGAGGTTAAACGACTTACCTGTAAGGAAGTTCAATCCTCAATTATACGAGATAGCCCCGTCCAAAAAGATCACCCTGTAGTATACGTTTCTCTTAGCTCTGTGGCGTAAAGACGTATACTACAGGGTGATTTTGAGGACGGGGCTATCGAAGTATAATTAGAAGTTAAGCGACTTACGTGTAAGGAAGTTCAATCCTCATTTATACGAGATAGCCCCGTCCGAAAAGATCACCCTGTAGTATACGTTTCTCTTAGCTCTGTGGCGTAAAGACGTATACTACAGAGTGATCTTGAGGACGGGGCTATCGAAGTATAATTAGAGGTTAAACGACTTACCTGTAAGGAAGTTCAATCCTCAATTATACGAGATAGCCCCGTCCGAAAAGATCACCCTGTAGTATACGTTTCTCTTAGCTCTGTGGCGTAAAGACGTATACTACAGAGTGATCTTGAGGACGGGGCTATCGAAGTATAATTAGAGGTTAAACGACTTACTTGTAAGGAAGTTCAATCCTCAATTATACGAGATAGCCCCGTCCGAAAAGATCACCCTATAGTATACGTTTCTCTTAGCTCTGTGGCGTAAAGACGTATACTACAGGGTGATCTTGAGGACGGGGCTATCGAAGTATAGTTAGAGGTTAAACGACTTACCTGTAAGGAAGTTCAATCCTCAATTATACGAGATAGCCCTGTCCGAAAAGATCACCCTGTAGTATACGTTTCTCTTAGCTCTGTGGCGTAAAGACGTATACTACAGGATGATCTTGAGGACGGGGCTATCGAAGTATAATTTATTATGCTTAGGATGCGAAATAGCGACTTCAATTAGATGTAACCGAGTCAGCAACATACCTTTTCGCATTTCCTTAGTAAAACCATTAAGCTCATCTTCCAAAGCTTTTCTTCTGTTAACTTTATCAAGCTCCTTCAGATACTGGCGATGCATGACTTGTATAAGCCTAAGTTTCAGCAATTGCGCCTGAAGAGAGGGATGCAATGGTTCTCCATTTGCCATAATGCTAACAGCCTTACCGCAGACGATTTGCGGAATATCATTCAAAGATGGAGGAAACGGCTCTTTAGTATAGTTGTTCACCATATCCACACATTCCTCATAAGTTATAAAAGTCATGCTGAAACGTTATCCCATATAGATCGTACCACAGAGTTAACATCTCTAGAGGGAGCCTAATTTGAATATTGGCCAGCCAACATCTATAGCGCTATTGCCACTCTTCTTCGTCCGCTTAAGGACCTTCCAGTTTCTTCAAAATCTGGCAGTTTCCGCAGCTTGAACACATGTTCCTCAATGTATTTAACTGGGTATTTAACTATACATTAAAATATACTTGCAATGTAACTGATTTACGTGAAGATAATTTGTATTGATTTAACGAAATCTCAAAAATGGTAAATTTCATAGCGGAATGTCGCAATAACTTCTAATATGTCGTAAATCTGGCAACCTACAAACGGCGTCCCCTAAAGCTGTCATGTGGCTGTCATTGTAGTTGTGGTTATTGCGTATCACTTGCGTATGTTGAGATTTTTGTTGTTTCAGTGTATATTTGAGTGACTTTGTGACTATTTGTGGTGTGAATTAAATTATCTATAAACAATATTGTCATAATATGCATGATGGGATGAAATAAAAAGTGCATAGTTTGCTGCAATAGCGACGAATCGGTGAACACCACATATCATAGGTTAGTATAGGTTTTGTTTTGGTTTTCAGTAGCGTAAAATATGGGGAAACACTTCATGGCAATAATAAATTATTAACTAAATACTAATACAACTTATTGTATCGGTTTGTAACACCACAGTAATAATTAAATCTATTAATGAACATCCAATTTTAATATAAAATCGTACGCCACTGGTAATGCCCTCAAGCTGTCAAAATTTCCGTTACATGTTGGCTGGTTAGCGACTTGTGCATTTTGTTGTTTACATTCCCTCTAGAGATGTTAACTCTGTGGATCGTACGCTTCTCATGTAAGTGATATGTGTAATGACAAAGTAACAACGATGTCTTTACTTGAAAGATAATAATATGGTGTAAGAGGCAATATAAAGAAATGGTTTGAAACCTACCTTTCAGAACGAAAACAGAGAGTACAGATTATTAAATATCAGGTAAATCAGACGTTTGTTAAAACACGATTGAGGTGCCACAGGGTAGTGTATTGAGCCCAGTGTTGTTCATAATATTTATAAATGATTTGAAAAACTTGTAGGTGATCTAAGCTCAAGAAATATTAATATTTCGACAAGGACAAATAGGCTTGTCCTGGGGCTTGTTTATGGGGCTGGAGGTTGTGAAATTTATCTGTAACTATGCTATAACTTGAAAACGAATGAAAAACATATAAGAACATAGTTATGAGTTCTTTCAAACACATTATTTTTACGTGTAAAACACTCTCCTAGAGTTGGTGCCTTCCTCTCGCCTCACACTGCTGATTAATCATTTAAAAACTGAAAAAATTAAGAACGCCTAGAATACAGCAGTAAACTCGTATATTGGCTTTCATACGCAGCGGCGTATAGAACCCGCGCTCTCTGGTGGCCAAGCGGATGCACCTTGGCGTCCCACCAAGAAGTCTACTGCTGTTAAGCAGCGATTTCCTTGGTTTGCCGTTACCTTCGGGTACCAGATGGCGCACCGGCAGAATTCTTGCTGTCTGCTCTCAAATTTTGAAAGCTTTCCTGTGACATGTTTTCCCACTCCTCATGCGCAGCCTGTTCCAATTCAGCTAACGTTAACATGTCCCAGACACGTTACCTTTGGATTCGTATCAGAGCTGCGTAGGGGCAGTCTAAAGTGGTAATTCCCAGGTCACGAAGGTATTGAATAGCCTCCAAAAGCCACGTGAGGCTGAGTATCATCATGCATTGTTTTCAATATTGATAAAATACTATTGACAATAACATCCAATAGAAAAGCTTTGTTAAATTCTTTGTTAGATCTGCATGTTGACAAGATCGGGCCTAAATGTCGCAAAAAGCCAGGCACACGGAGTACACCAATTCGACGAATTAAAAAAACTGCAGCCCATATAAAGAAGAAAGGAATGAATCAATTGGGGGAGCAACAAGCGATCTTTGCAGATGAAGCAGAAAATGAAGTCAAACAGCAGCTCCTAAAATCCTGAAAATACTTCATACTTACCTTGAGATGTCTTCATATTCTCTAGCGGTCTCCAGTAAACCTTTTAGTGTTTCGTCAGAATCTGTGTCGACGGGCTGAATGAAGACTATATCGTAGATACCTTTCGGACAGAATTGTTTGATATCTAGCTGCATGAAAAGTGAATCTGTACTGATGCTGACGGATTGCGTTGGATTGGCGGGTTTTTTGCGCTTCAGTTTTTGCTAAATATTTATAGATATATATATTATTCTATTCTTTATACATCTATGAAAATATATAAATGTATAATAATAAGACACTTACAAACTGACTCATTATATATGTCTGAGAGGTGATGTAGCGCTCAAAATAATTCCTGTATAAAATTGTAGACTTTGATAATATTGTAAATACCTCGATAACTCTAGCTCCGATGACTTACAGTTTGAGTGACTGACCTAAAACTGTCAAAGGCAACATGCAGGGCTATAATTATTAAACAAGCAATTACGCTATATTTTTATACAGAGTGTTTCTATGAATGAATGAATAAGGACCAGAGGCTATCCCGCACGGAATGTGGCTGGTGCATAAGTCACACGATGGGCCCTTTTGCGCCTCTATCCGCGCTAGTTCTTGAGACCTGCCCTTTTGGCATTCTTAGGTCCTATCCGTTTTATCTCTATTGGTTCCAAGGTTCTTGAGCCCAGCATAGTCTGCCTGTGATAATCCAGGGCTTCACAGCGACGCTGAGGATTCCTCCTCCTCACCACACCACGTGCACGTTGGATCATTGACCACCCTCATCACGAACAAGTGACGCCTGAAGGTGTTGTGACCCGTTAATAGGCTTACTAGCAATCTCAAGTTACTCCTATCCAGAGAGAGACAACATCGTCCTATTCTCTCTGCAGGCCCTGCTGATAGTTCCCGAGCTCGACGGAGATGACCAGAGATGTTGTTCCATCTCAGAGAGTGTTGATTCTGGATCCACTCTCCAGTTGTTTTCCTAATCAAGTTTGCAGATAGTCCTAAGGCTGGTTCCAGGCCCACAAAACTGTTGCCGGATCCCATCCTAGCCAGATGATCTGCCATTTCGTTACCCTTTACCCCAGCGTGCCCAGGTACCCACATCAGTGATACCTTGTGTTTAGCTGACATGTCGTAAAGAGCCTGCACTCCAGGACCAGTCCTGACGTTATTTTCCAAGCACTCAGTGCTTTGATGGCTGCCTAACTATCAGAGCAGATGGTAATCCGCCTCCTAGACCCGTCAATTTCCCGAATACGATTTACACAAGCAAGTATCGCATAGACCTCAGCCTGGAATACTGTGGTGTGCCCCCCAAGAGGGAGTGAAAGTCTTGTATGGGATCCGTAGACTCCCGAGCCCGAGCCCTCTCTAGCGAGTGAACCGTCTGTGTACCAGACCTGTCCTCCTCATTCGATGAGCTGTCTTTCCCTAGACTCCCACTCTTCCCTTGATGGAACCACCACCGTAAATTTGCGATTGAAGCGATGCGTAGGAGAAACTATATCGCTCCGTGCCAACAAAATAGGACTATCCTCATGCAGCTCTGCTAGCCCTGTACGATAGACGCAGGGAAAGAAGCGATTCGCCATGAAATCTCTCAAAAACCAACAGAGACATGCTGGAAACAGTGGAGTGGAATTTTCGTGAAGGGCTGCATCACATGCCAGATGTAATTTTTGCACAGATATTTCAAAATGTTATATTATCAGCTATGTTCTACTACCAATATTTTTTTAGCGTAAAAACTAACAATTTTATGATTATTTTAAAAACACTTGATTAATATGCCCCACCCTGTATTTAATGTACAAGGAATGGCAACAAAGCATCATAGATAAGCCGATCCAAACTATTGCACCTTCACCCTGTTACCCGATACTTTAAACTGTCAGGCGTGTTAACAGCGAACAGCTATTCGGCTAGTGATAACTAAAAATACCCCAGATTGAGTCATGACATATCAATCTTAAGCTTTGAAGAAATGCAGGGCTGTATTGAGTGGAAGCATTACTAACAACAAGTAATTGACACTTGGTGACGTTTTCATCTATGTTCTGAGGTCTATGCTTATTTTACATTTTCTCGGAAAATGCGGCGTGTCTTTCAGTATATCAGTATGGCTGGTCTGAATGATGATGATTAGGTACACTTTGAATGAGGTAAGAATGAAGATAAAAGCATTTTTAGCTTAAGCTTCAGTTAAACTACCTTATTATATTGATCTTACTCCATGTACTTACTTTACACTTTTCTCCAATTGTACCTTGTACGTTTCAACCAATAAATATCCCACTAGTAATGCAAGCTATCCATTGAATCGTCCTTATTGCTAAATATGGGAGTATTGTGATAGTCTCTAACAATATACAAATCAATAAAATAATCCATTTCTTTTAACTAACCATTTTTGCTGCGAATTTCTGGATATTGAAGCAATTTCTTGCTTACAACAATGGTCATTACTTTTTGGCAAATATTCAATAAGAATATGACTAATACGGTCCTGATCGCAGAATTGTCAATCAACACCACTAGTAAAAAATTAAATTTGAGATACACTTCTTCGTCAGCTGATACCTATCAAATAGACGTCAAGCCAGTTTAAAGTATCAGGTAACAGAGTATATGTCAATATCAACTACCGAAAGTAACTTCTGCATAAGGCGTATTCTGATATTCTAGTTGTGGAGGTTGCACTTTCTTGTTTTGCTCGAGAAAAAAAAGTTATTAGTAGTATAGGAAGATCTAATATGTTATGAAAGAGAAGAGATATGTACGAATCACACAGGAGATGGGAAACAACAATCTATGTGACTAAAAATAGGTGATGGGAAACAACAATCTATGTGACTAAAGATAGGTGACTGATTTCTGACGGAATCAAGTCATAGATAAATTTTAATGGTGATTTACGTAGATAAGTACGAGAATCATAGTCGAACCTTTCCTATTCCCACACTTTTCAAGAAGTTCTGAAAAAATGAAGTCAAGTTGATTGACTCAGTACTTCCCACGCATTACGGTGATACCAGTTTATTATTTTCCCATAGCATGAAGCTTTAGTCTGAGATCCCCTTGCAACCTAATCATCGCTCCAATTTCATCCCCACCCAAAAAAGGTAGAAAACGGTCAAGAACCCCGTAAACATCTAAAAACGAAGTTTGAGCTGTTTTCATATTTTTAGTTTTTTGATTATTGCTACGCTGCCACTGACACGATTTCTAACAAGCATACGCGTTTTCCATCCTCACCACAGTAATAATAATGTGTCAAAATTTCACTAGAATCAATTTAATAGTTTCCACGTTACAAAATACAAAACGATCTAAAGCAATAAATACTCGTATGTATACAGAAAGTCCCTTAGTTTCGGTAATAGGCAAGGCAATGTTCAAATGGACCTAAGCAACTGATCTATGTCGCTAGGTCTTCCTTCACAGGTCAGTGGACAGCCTATTGTTAATACAGCAAATTTTTCAGTTTTTCAACCCCCCACCCCCCAACCACCCCAATTTCACCCCCACCCAAAAAAACTCAGAAAATGATCAGGAACCTCTAGAACACTTAAAAACGAAGTTTGAGCTGTTTTTATATTTTTAGTTTTTTTATTATTGCCGCGCCGCCACTGGCACGATTTATAAAAACCATACGCATTTTCCATCCTCGCCATGGTAGTAATACTGTGTCAAAATTTCATTAAAATTCAACAGTTTCTTCGTTACATAATATAGAACGATCTAAAGCAATACTCGTATGTTTACACCAGAAAAATAAGTCCTTTGGTTTCTGTAATAGGCAAGGCAATGTTCGGATGGACCTAAAAAAGTTATTTATGTCGCTAGGTCTTCCTTCACAGGTCAGTGGATAGTCTATTATGAAAGCAACAAATTTTTTAATTTTACAACCCCCCACCCACCAACCACCCCAATTTCACCCCTACCAAAGAAAAAGTAGAAAATGATCAGGAACCCCTAAAACGCCTAAAAACGAAGTTTGGGTCATATTTTAAATTTTTCGTTTTTTGCTAATTACTCCGCCGCCCATGCACCGATTTTCAAAATTATAGGAACATTACCTACTACGACACCACGGCATATCGCTGCCCAAATTTCATAATAATCCATCCAGCCGTTACTGAGATTACGTGGCTAGAAAAACGCGTACAGACAGACAGACAGACATACCGACAGACCGACCGACCGACAGACCGACAGACCGACAGACCGACAGACCGACAGACCGACAGACCGACAGACCGACAGACCGACAGACCGACAGACCGACAGACCGACAGACCGACAGACCGACAGACCGACAGACCGACAGACCGACAGACCGACAGACCGACAGACCGACAGACCGACAGACCGACAGACCGACAGACCGACAGACCGACAGACCGACAGACCGACAGACCGACAGACCGACAGACCGACAGACCGACAGACCGACAGACCGACAGACCGACAGACCGACAGACCGACAGACCGACAGACCGACAGACCGACAGACCGACAGACCGACAGACCGACAGACCGACAGACCGACAGACCGACAGACCGACAGACCGACAGACCGACAGACCGACAGACCGACAGACCGACAGACCGACAGACCGACAGACCGACAGACCGACAGACCGACAGACCGACAGACCGACAGACCGACAGACCGACAGACCGACAGACCGACAGACCGACAGACCGACAGACCGACAGACCGACAGACCGACAGACCGACAGACCGACAGACCGACAGACCGACAGACCGACAGACCGACAGACCGACAGACCGACAGACCGACAGACCGACAGACCGACAGACCGACAGACCGACAGACCGACAGACCGACAGACCGACAGACCGACAGACCGACAGACTGACAGACCGACAGACCGACGGAAATGGGTGACGTGGATTTTCGTTATGTAGACATCATAAAACGTCCAAAAAACGTATTATCTCAAAATCGAAAATTTTCGCCATCACAATACTCCCCTCACCTATCGGTGTGGGAAGTAAAAAGGGACCAGATAAGTTCCTATACGTCCCTGGTAAATAATACAGTAGCACTTTAAAAAACAGCCCCCGTAGCAGTCCAGACAAAGTACAGACACTCTTATAGCTTTATTTATAAACAAAAGAAGTTAAATAGCAGCCGGAATTCATCTGTTTAGTTTCCCCCACAAAAACCGGTCTGCTTTCGGATTCAATGGACAACGAGGCGTGTTTCAATACGTGAGCAAGAGGGTTTTATCCCTTTGTTGCTTTTGTGTTGAGGTATTGTGTCGCGTGCTACCCCTACTATAACCGACTGAGTTAATGCAACGTTGCCACAATAGGGTAAACGCATTTCAGGGTAAAGTCAAGTAGTACAGGAACGTTTCTTGATGTATCTATTTGTAATATTACCTGATTGTGTTTATTTTAAACTACTGGATAACAACCATTTGATGTACGCCGAGATATTTGTTGTAATTTTAGCTATTGTGACCCAAATTTCATATATGTGCACTGTGTCTGTGTCTGTCGGTCTGTCTGTCGGTCTGTCTGTCGATCTGTCTGTCTGTCTGTCGCGCTTTTCTACCCTCGTAATCTCAGTAACCGCTGCTGGGTAGCGATATGACGTGGGGTCCTAGTATACCTGCTAACATTTTGGAAATCGGTGCACCTATGGAAGAAATACCTACCTAGCGGGATATCGTTTTTTAAGTCCGTCAGAACATTGGCTTGCCTATTACAGAAACCAAGGGACCTAGAATTTTGTGATGTATACATAAACGAGTTTTGCTTAATTTTGTTCTATGCATATTGCGTAAAGCGAAAATTATTGAATGAATTGATTTCAACACAGAATTTATTATCACGGCGAGAATGTAAGACGCGTCAGTTTCTGAAAATTCGTGTCAGTGGCGGCGCAACAGTAATAAAAAAACTAAAAATATAAAAACAGGTCATACTTGGTTTTTAGATGGTTTCGAGGCTTTTGATCGTTTCGCATCGTCCAGCTGAAGCATGGAAAATGAAAACTGTGGCATCCTAGTTCCAAAGGAGGGAGACGCAAGAAACTATTTATGAGAGTTTTTGTGTTGAATGTTTTTTTGCGGGAGGGTGGGCGATGATTTGGTAGCAAGGGGATTTCAGACTATAGCTTCATGCAATGGGAAAACAATAAATTGGTATCATTGTTATGTGTGGGAAGTCAACCAACTTGACTCCATTTTTGCTGTCGGAATTACCTTCAAATTAAATGCCGTTGACATGGGCCAAGTACACTATCTGACTTTTAAAATTTCCTACTATTTACCTTGTCTTCCTGATTTCACTACTCTTTGCTCCTTATTTTCTGTTTTCTGAATGTTTTCCTACCAGGCTAGGATCAATTTTTCTGGACAAGAATCTTCATCTTCGTATTAGGTTATTCTCTTGCGCTAGCATATACCTATCCACTGTCATATTATAATATTCGACCTCTACACAAAGCAAGAATAGCAACTTAACCTATATTTTAAGCTTCATTTCATCTTACCTATCGAGGTTATTGTTTGCAAAGTACTAGAATAATGAGTGTACTTCAACTGAAACAAATTATATTGCTCCCAACGAAGGTTGGCCAGAAAACGTTTCACAAATTATATTATTTGCTACACACATAAACAGATATTCTCAATTCAACTATAACTAACTCATAATCGTGTAAAGATATACTATCCACAATAAAATCTGTTCTCGCTCTACTAAAATTCTCTTGATCGGAAAGTTGAAGCCAAAAAGAATTTAATTTCGTTCTAACATTTATCCTAAAAAATATGCTCTGAGTAAGAATATAATTTTTTTCACAACTAAAATTTCAATGCTCTTCGACCAAGCATCCATAAAGTTTTAGAAAGGATACCACATTCTCACAACTGAGTATCTATGTGTATGAAAGGATTGTTGACGAGTTGGTGTTGTGGGGCCTCATACATATGTCCATATGATGTGAGCACCAAGTACCTATGTCATATGCAATATAATATTATGTATATCAGTAGTTTTAACTGCAATGTAAACAATAGTGGATCGGTGGGCGTAACCAGACACGTATCCAGGATTTGATTTTGGAAGGGGGGTCCAGATTATGGGTGTCACTTGGTTGACCTTTCGGGGGGTCCAGATTAGAGTTGCCACCTTAAATCCTTGAATTTGCAAATTTGTGGGCTCCATTTTTTAGACGGCATTTCATAACGTTTTGGGGGGGGGGGGGTCCGGACCCCCTGAACCCCCCCTAAATACGTGCCTGGGCGTAACATATCCTTATACGAGTAGTACGGGTACATACTTTGTATATTCCATGGTAGTAGATTTTTTGCAACATGAATTTTTCAAAATACTATATAAAATGCTTACACAAATATCCTTAGATGCTTTTTCCAAGTAAAACCAAAATCTTGAGCTGCTTGCGCCAAAATTATTAAACACTTCAGTCAGTATGTAGTATTCTTATAGGTGGTTTTGTTTCAAGATTATCATATACTTGATTTAGGATTTGGGTATGCTTATTCTCAAGACTTTCCCATAATTGTAAATATTTACTTAGTATAACCATATATGATCAAAAATATCACATTCTTGTTTTTTGCGTATTTAGGAAAATGAGGGGTCTAGAATCAAAACCCGCTAACTCCACTTTTTGTCCTAATCTACCTTTTGCATGTTCCCGGTAGTTAGTTTTCATTGGGGTCGAAAAATAATTGTATTTGGAAGCAAATTTCGCTACATCCCCTTATAAAAGTATACGGAACATAGCAGTTAATTTCAAAACCCGGTAAGTCCATTAGAGTACTGAAATCAGAACGCGCTATCTCCACCTCAGCCAATGCCAAGTAATCCGCGCATGCGTGGCTGAGAGGTGTCTAAAGGAGTGTTTACTGTACTGCTGCTCCTCAACGTATTTCGTTGGTTCTTCTAGAGGTTTGCTGCTTTTAGACTAAATAACTGTATAAAAAATGGAAGAATACGCTAGAAACGTCACAATGTACGCACCCCTCTATCAATCTAATGTTTTTTTGTGGATCTTTTGTTTAAATGTTTATCAGAATATCAGTTTGTTGTTTCAAGAGTTGCTAATAAAAAGTACAAAAATTAAGTCCCGTTTTTAGATTCTGCTTCAATAAATATTAAAATAATAGAACTGTTGGTTTTTCCCGAGAATAAACATAGCACGAAAATCCACGTATTCATCATGCTTGTCTTCAAAACGCGCTATGTCCAAACTTTTTCATCAAAATCCAATATCTTTGTTAAAAAAATTTAAATAACAGCCAAATCCACTGACACTTAGGTTAATCCTTCAAGTATAGAATCGTTAATATGCTACATAGTACTTACATAAAGCAAGAAACCAACACTAAAATAAATTGACTTACATGTTTTTCTTATATCCTGAAAAATTCAAGATTTTGGAGATAGCGGATTCTGATTCTAGACCCCTCAAATGTGGTATACTTGAATGAACGTATGTATCCCTCGTCCAAGGATCTATTTTTATGTATGTATTTTTTTATACCTTCTTGGAGTGACATATGGAGTTTGTAATAATAAACAAACCATTTATTTCGCAGACCTAGTGGTTCCTCCGACATCGCGGCAACAGTGCGCCTTAACAGGTAAGACCGTTGCTACAGATTTCAGCATTGGCCAGTTCGATTTTAAGCACCACGGGCGTAGACATACCGCGCCTGTGAGCTTTTAGCGCGCTTCAACTCGCGCAGGTTCGTCGCGACTTTTTTTTACTTCGGAAACCGAACAACTTTCTGTGCCGTAGTTTCTGTGTTTGGAGATATATCGGCCACTGGGGAATATAGGATATGCACTAAGAAGGTAAGTCTTTAAAATTATTGGTGCCTAAATGTAAGATGTAATTGGGGGGCTGCTCTCATATTATCAGGAGTTGAAGCTGCGCCTAAAAAGTGACAGGTTAGCTGAATTTAATGACAATAAACGTATAGCGTCAGACCGAAACTGCTTTTTAAGACCGAAATCAAAAAACGATTTTCGGCTTCCATCTCATTTTGGTGGAAACCAAAACATCAATATAATGTCAAGGTCATTGTTTGTGCTACGAAAAAATAAATAACCTATTATCAGTATTATCGCACCTTATTTTAAATAAAATTGTTATCTTTTGGTAATAAGGAGTCAATCTGACACAAGTTATCTTATTATTTCTTTTTAATGTTATCTAGGAATAACATAACGTATATAAAAGGTACAAAAGAAAATAACTGTTCATCTAGTACCAACAAATAATTAGATAGGTACAGAAAAAATAATATCTTTCAATATTTCTAACTTTTGGTCACTTTTATATGTTACTTGCTAATTACTAATTAGCCTTACTACCTACTAAGTACAAGAACTAAATATTTTTGAAAATAAAAAGTTTTCTCTGAAACAAGAAAACTGTTAAAAGCTTCATTGAGCTACAACTATTAATAAAATTTTAATGGACTCTTAATTATCGCATTGCTTGAGTTTTTCAGTTTCTAATTTTTATTCTTCGATTTTCGATTGACGTATTGTAGTGTAGCTACAAACCATGAATAGTTTACCTTTTAGCCTCTGAACTGCTTGAAGGATTATAGCTTACTACACTGCTACCATATAGCTTTCGATATAGTAAATCTGCTGGACAGTTTTCAAAAAACTGCCGAAATAATTTTTATGCTACATCGTTCTTTTATCTATGATTGAATACTGAAACAAAAAAGAGTCCTGAAGAAACACCTCTCCTACAGTAAACTTTACAAAAGGCTTTTTTGTTTATTTTGTACCTCCCACACCGATAGATGGTGGCAGTATTGTGATCGCGAAAATTTTCGATTTTGAGGTAATACGCTTTTTGGGCGTTTTATAATATCTACATAACGAAAATTTACACCCTATTCCGTCGGTGTATACAGATACATGATCTCTGTAACCGCTACACGGATTGTAATATTTGGGGACAGTGATATATGTGCCGTGGGGTCATAGAAGGTAATGCTGCTCTAATTTTGACAGTCTGGGCATGAGTGGCGGAGTAATTATTACCAAAAAAACAAAAAATTCAAATATTCCTCAAACTTCGTTTTTAGGTGTTTTAGAGGCTCCTGATCGTTTTATACTTTTTTGGGTGGGGGTGAAATTGGGGAAGCTGGGGGTGGGGGGTTTTAAAACTGAAAAATTTGTTGTATTCATAATAGGCTGTCCATTTGACCTGTGAAATAAAGACATAGCGGTATACTACACTTTTTTAGGTCCATCAGATCATTGATGCTATGCTTATTACAGAAACCAATTTTCTGATGTACATATAGATACATACGAGTATTGTTTTAGATCGCTTGTATTATGTAACCTATGTAAAGTGATTTAATGAAATTTCTAAACAATATTATTACCGTTGCGAGGATGGGAAACGCGTATGGTTTTTAGAAATCGTGTCAGTGGCGGTGCAGCAATTTTCAGAAAAATATAAAAACAGCTCAAATTTCGCTTTGGGGCAATTGGAGCTTCCTGATCGTTCAATTTCGTCCAGCTGAAGCTTGCAGAATAAAAACTATGCCGTCATAGTTCCTACGGAGACAGATGTAAGAAATTATTTACCAGAGTTTTTGTGTTGGATATCTTGCGGGTGGTCTTCTTTTGGGAGGGCGATGATTTGGTTGCAAAGAGATCTCAGATCTCTCAGCTTCATGCTCCATGCAATGGGAAAATAATAAAATGGTATCAACGTTATGTGTGGGAAGTACTGAGTCAATCAACTTGACTCCTTTTTTTATTGCTGTTATGTACATGGCACATGCGCATTAACGACAAAGTTCTACTGGCCCAAAACAATGAAACGGACACCTAACCTATAAAGTTATACGAAATGTACGTCAGGGTAGACTACATAAGACCATATTTTTTTTAATGAACACTAGGAGTTTGCGAGGTCTTGAAGTTAATTAACGTAATTTCTGAAACTTGCCCTGTAGTTGTCTCTTTGATCTAATGTGTTTCACTAGCTCTGTAATAGAAACCACATATACTGGATATACACTTGGCTTTCTGTGATCTTTATCAAAGTATAAGAATCGAATACATGCCACAGGGGTGGCCAAATGATTAACAGAGTTTATCTAAGGTATATCTGGTTTCTCTTAGAATACCAGTGATATACGATAGATCTTGAAGTTACCTCGACATAGCTAATATAATTATCTCAACTCAAATATGATTATTGTGTTTTTACGATATCAGGTATGACTGATATCATAGCAAGTGCTACCTACCTGCTATCTGAGGTACCTGGTATTATTGTAGTTGTCATCATATATTTCATTTTATGGATGAACAGGCCTGTCATCTTTGTACAGCTTCTACCGTAGACATTTTACTTACAGATTAAAAATACCTCCGGAAGAGGGATAGATAAGGTGCCTTTAGAAATAATTTTAAGAAAAACTCACCTTCTAATAATGAGCCATCATCATAGTCACAATGTCTTAACAGACATGTTGTGAACTCGTAAAATGCATTAAGTCGGAGCCTCAGTTGGGATTTTAAACCCAAATCTTGGGCTGTTAAAAATCCTGAGGTATGGCGAAATTATTGCGAAAATCTGTACCATGAGGATGGCCTTCACGCCCTCTCATTGGATTTTGAACACGAACCGGATATTCTTTTGTCTGAAGTGGAACATGCCCTCAACAAGCTAAAAAATTACAAAGCTACAGGCATTGATGCTATTTCTGTTGAAACGTTGAAATGCTTGGGTGACGACGGCATCGCCCTTTTACATAATATTTGTAAGAGTGTCTGGTCGTCCGGTGCTTGTCCAGATGAATGGTGCACATCAATTTTTGTTCCACTTCATAAAAAGGGATCTCCAACAAATCCAGACAATTATCGCCTACTTTCGTTAATCTCTCATGCAAGTAAGGTTCTACTGTATATTTTACAATCTCGTTTGGAGGGTTTTATTGGCTGGCAAAATTCTCAGATGCAAGCAGGTTTCGTGAAAGGACGCAGTACGCGTGAACAGATCTTCAGCTTAAGACAAATTATTGAAAAAGCCAGGGAGCATTATTTTCCTGTTTTTATCTGCTTTGTGGACTATTCTAAGGCGTTTGATAACGTAAAGTGGCCTAAACTGTGGGAAATCCTCATCTCTATGGGAGTTCCCTATCACCTAGTGTTTCTCATACAGCAACCCTATGAGTCTAATTCGGCTCGCGTAAGAATTGATGGTAACCTGTCTAGTCAAACTGCAACCAGAAAAGGAGTTCGTCAGGGATGTGTATTATCTCCGATGTTGTTTAACATTTATTTTGAATTTGTGATGAGACAGGTATTAGACAACTGGAATGGTGGTGTAACTATTGGCGGAAGCAAAATATCCAACTTAAGATTTGCTGACGATACAACCCTTATTGCAGCTTCTCAGGAAAAACTAGTAGCTCTATTAAACATCTTAGAACAACGTAGTGCAGAGTATGGTCTTGGTATTAACTACAATAAGACCAAGGTTATGATCGTAGATAGAGAGCATGATAATTATCGAGAAATAAAGTCAATAGGCCGTTGTGAAGTAGTTCAAAGTTTTATATACCTCGGTTCTTTGATCGATAATTCGGGTAGCTGTGAAAATGAGATTCGACGGCGCATACGACAGGCACGTGTGGCCATGACAAAGCTTACTAAAATATGGCGTGACCATAACATCACTAAAGCTACAAAAATGTCGCTGGTTCAGTCTCTTGTGTTCTCCATATTTTTGTATGCCTCGGAAACTTGGACTGTTAAAATGGCAGATCGAGCTCGCATAGACGCTTTTGAAATATGGACATGGAGGAGAATGCTGAGAGTTCCTTATACCGCCCATCGAACTAACGTCTCCATACTGGATGACGTCGGTAATCCAAAGAGACTATCCTCCATTGTGTCGACGAGAATGCTTACATTCTTCGGACATATACACAGAAGCGATAATATGGAGAAACTTGTAGTTCAGGGTCATGCCCCGAGTGGGCGGCGCCGTGGCCGTTCCCCTACACGCTGGGTGGATACGACGAAACAGTTGCTGGATATGAGTGTCAAGAGCGCCACTGAACTGACAACAAATCGCGAACGATGGCGAGCTACAGTGCTCAAAACTATTGATAATAATGAGCCACAAGGATAATAAAAGGAGTGAGTCAAGTATGCACGTTTCCTTCTTTTGGAAGACCTGTAATCTTGTCTTTAGAACGGCACATAGGCTCTTCACCAGTTGCGCTATAACTTCACAGTACTAGTAAAAGGAAACATACGGCACGATAAATAAATAGATAAACCTTACTTGTACAGAAAATTACCTTTCTGCCTTGCGATCTGTTGGATATGCAAATTCTGAATTACACGATATCTGCCATTTGCATAGGATTTGTTGTGATGAAGATATAACTTGCTGGTTTGACCAATAGCTAGAGTAGCAGTGCTAATCGGATTCCGGATGACTTATGAAAATGCGCTTTACGTCTTTCATGAATTATGAGCAGAACTACTTAGCGGTAGTGATCGCCAGATATTATAGGGGAGAGTGGATTAATGCATCGAGTCGTATGCAGTAAAGAATGCATTGAGATACAATAATTCTCCACTTGAGGGAGTATTTGCTGGAGTTTTGACAAGAATTTTCCGTATCTCCTTGTCGAATAATTATATATTATATGTTATTCACTAAAACTTTCCGATTTTCTTCAAACTTGGTCACTATATAAATGTTATCATTACAAACAAAAATATAGTCTCTGGTCCCGCTGCGAGAATAAAAAAGGGGTGGGGGTGGGGGTACCACATGTTTTGCTATGTCGAAAACGCTACCGCGCATGCCGCAAAATTTTCTAAATAGCGGAATAAAGATCCAAAGAAGTAGCAAATTTTCGAACTTTAAAATGACAGTAACTATCACAAAAATAATCCAAATAATTTCATATTTAACTGTCATAAAGGGGTGTTTGTTCTTTTGGTGCAAATTGATTTAAAGGTGGGTGGTGGTTACTTTAGAAAAGGACACACCTCGCACGTTGATTTCGGTAAAATTTGCGAAAACGGGCCGATTCTAACTACTTACCCCTTTTTTGATTGGCAAGTTAAAAACTAAAAATACAAAAACAGCTCAAACTTCGTATTTAGGCGCCTTAGGGGTTTCTGATCATATTCTACTTTCTTTGGCTGGGGGTGAAATTGGAACGGTTGGGGGTGGAGGGTTGTAAAACTCATTGACCTGTGAAAGAAAGACCTAGCGGTATGACAAACTTCTTTCAGCTCGGGCTGCCGATGATTCGGTTGCAAGGGGATGTCAGACTATAGCTTTATGCTATGGGAAAATAATATACTGGTATCACCGTAATACGTATGTTGGAAATACGGCGTCAATCAACTTCACTTCATTTTTCTTAGGAATGTACGAGTATGTGCGCCTTCGCGCCTTCCTTGTTTTACGTTTAAAAGAACCATGACTAGAAGTTTTTGATGTTTTCACTGGTTTACTTGTAAAAAATCTTCAATATATAAATTCAGGTAACAGAAATCAAGATGTCTTCAGCCGAGACATCCGTGTTTGCGCATGCGTACTAACACAGTAAACCCACAGACATCCACGGACATCCACGGAAATCTACGGAAATCCACGGAAATCCACGGAAATCCTCGAAAATCCACGGAATGCCATAGAAATCCACAAGCGTGTACACCAAAAATCCACAGCTTTTTACCCCTCGGATAATATTTTGTAAAGGCGTTTTTTCAAACAATACATTCTAATAAATTCTACAACACTTACTCAAACAGTTCAAAATATTGGGGGTACACAATGGACCTCAGTTGTTATCGAGGTTGTTACAATGAGGATATATACTTTGTTTTTCTGAAAATGTGGTAATATGATAAATTTCTTATTTTTAGGAGCAATGCATCGATATCGAATCTGTGGCAGACCTCATTATTCTGAGGAGTTCAAAAATTGGCAAATCCTTTAAGGTTCTCCAACGAATTTCAAAAATATTCTTTTACACATACAATACCCTAAATTGATTGATTTTATCAAAGATGCTTGACTCACTACATCCCGTTAAGAAATTAATCAGGTTTTGTTCTTCGAACTGACATTAGCATCCGCTTACGTCGTGTAAATTAGAAGTGACAAGCAGAATAAAAAATTAACCTTGTTTTGTACCGCAATTCATAAATTCCTCTCCATCTCATTGTTAATACGTAATAGCTATGTAAATAGTAGATCATAATTTGAAGGTGACGCTTTTTGAGTGACACAATAAATGAAAAGAATGTTGCTAAAAGAAGCATGTATTGTTCCACTGCAGTCGTCTATGTTAAACAAAATTCATCATACACTAAGTTTTGTTTTAGGTTTATCAAATAATTTAATAACTTAATTTTTCGTTTTGTCGACTTTTGTCGAGGGCGAAATCAGTGTGGTACTTCCATACGAAAATCCGAGGTATGACCTTTATATTATTGGCAGTCTACCGCTTTCTACATCTGCCGTTCTACTGCTAAACCTTTAAAATCTACTGCTTTTTAGAAATATAGGATAGTGTTCTAAGAATGATGCAGTGTTTAAGTAGTAAGTAAGTGATTAGTGTAATTTTGTTAGATGGCGGAGAACAAAAATCTTTATTTGTTCCAAGTATTGAATTTCATCTCTCCAGCTGTGGCGGTTTTGAAAATATTTAAGCGTTCCGGTACCGTTTACCGCAAAAGCGGTGTTGGCTTATCTCAGTAATTATTAGAAACAAAATTTTGAAATTTTGAGATCTTACTAAGTTCGACATGTGCAATTCATTGCAATAAAAATAAGTAGAGGATTCAATTTAAAATAAATTAAAATCGGGGATATTTGTTTAAAAATTTGGAAAAATAATTTATAACTTGGCAATTCGATTTAAAATAGAACATACAGGGTGTTACATTTAAAAAACAAAGTAAAATGACCTTGAAGTTGCCGTAATTTAAAATTCTGCCAAAAACACCCTGTAGACACAAATTGCTGGTAACATCCAAAGCAATATCCACTTAATATTCAAGTAACTTGCTGTATAATATTATTGAGAAACGTTAAAGGAATATATCAATTTGGACGTATTACTTGCGACCTTGCAAATCCGGAAATTAATAGAAAATAAATTATAACTTGGTAACGTCGCAACCGATCCCAAAAATATTTTAGGGTTGAATAGAAATCAATGATGGACACTAGAACAATTTAAGAAAAAGTTATAGTTCCATATAAAAAAATTATATTGATCACTATTCTACTTTCCCGCAACACCCTGTATATTTTAAATAATTTTTAGAATGTGCGTCTTAAGTAACCAAATAACTTTTGTATTTAATATTTTCTCCTATCAGGTATGCCTTGCGAGATATCGAAGAATTACACACTAACTGGACACCCTGTATAATTTGAATGACGCGTCCTGCTGTTGAATGAATGAATGAAAGAGAGAGAGAGGCTATCTGGTGGCTGCAACCACCAGTGCATAGGCCTACCAATGGGCCCTTTTGCACCTCTCCTTACCCTAGTTCCCAAGTCCAGCCCTCATCGCAAAGGTGAGGATCGCCTTGGTTCCTGCCCATCTTATATCCTCAGGTTCAAGAACCCTTGAATCGAGTATAGTCTGCCTGTGATACCCAAGGGCTTCACAACGACAAAGAATGTGTGCCGAGGATTCTTCTTCCTCGCCACAGCGTTTACACGTCGGATCATTTACCACCCTCATCACATACAAATTGCGTTTGAGGGTGTTATGGGAGGATAGAAGGCCAACAAGTAGCCTTAGTCGGCTTCTGTCCAGCGATAGACAGAACCGTCCCACCCTAGCTATAGGTCCTGAAATAGCTTGACGGGGGTGTCCGGAGATTCCTCTCATCTGATAAGATGCTGATTTTGCAACCACACCTCTCTTTTCCTTCTGATGGTACCTGCTGCCAACCCCAAAGCCGGTTCAGCACCCAGGAAGTTATTGCTCGACCCTCGCCTTGCGAGCGCGTCTGCCATTTCATTACCACTAACTCCAGCATGACTCGGCACCCACATAAGTGACACCTGATGTCTCGCCGAAATGTCATCCAAGACCTTTCTGCATTGCAGAACGAGCCTTGATGTAAATCTGCAAGCACTTAATGCTTCTAATGCTGCCTGGCTGTCAGAGCAGATGGTGATCCGCCTGCTTGGCCCCTGAATTTCGTAAATGCGAAAGACACAAGCTAAAATCGCATATATCTCTGCTTGGAATACCGTGTTTCCCCCAAGAGAGAGGGAGAGCTCTGTTTTTGGCCCATAGACCCCAGCGCCGGAGCCTTCGTCGGTAAGTGAGCCGTCGGTGTACCAGACTGGCCCTCTCCCCTCAAAAGGCCGCCTGCCGCTTAGCCCCCTCTCTTCCTTTCTAGGATACCTCACGGTAAAATTGCAGTCGAAGCGATATGTATAGGAGGAATTATATCACTCCACATATGTAGGATAGGGTCATCCCTTTGCAGTTCCGAGAGGATGGCAGAGTGTACCCTCCCAGGATTCGTCCTGCTGTTGCAGTACCAAGTTATTATCATTTTAAGCACTTGAACCTAAATGTGTTCTTATCAAATTTCTTCATCAGACTAATGTTTCAGAAGCTCGAATAACTTGTACGACTTGACTGGATGCACGGAAACACGCCGAAAGGCTATTTGAATATTTAATTTTACTCTCACACAAGCACACCTGGTCATAATGAGAATGTATGCAAATTTATTTTTTTGTAATAATAACAGCTGACTACCTATACGGACTTGGTTACGCTGGTATGTTTACTTTTAATGGAACTAGAAATCTATTTGCTGCTCAATGAGAAACTTAATTGATGAGGAAGAGCTGATTAATCCTTGTCTCCATAAATAGCAAATATTTATATAACACGTCTCGATGATAGATATGGTACAAATACGTGGCTGAGTATAAAGAATCTGAATTTAATCCATGAATGTCAATAAATCTGGCAAGTTTTAAAACTGCACAGCTTAACAAGAAATAACAGGATAGGCCCTAAAATTAGGTACACCGAGCAAGCGAGCAAGGACTGAGTTTTAAAATAAAAAGCATAAACTCATAAATTTTTGACTAATAGTAATTGGTAAAAGGTCAGGTTTCATCCGACTGTCCATTGGTCGGTAACCCCAAGTCAAGAACTGCCCGAGAGATCTGAAATTTTTTATTTTCGTCAAACGAGACTGAGACTCAAAATTGCGACCGAATTTGTAATCAGCATCTCGAAATTATCCGAAATGCGAGGTTTCATTTCATTAGAAAGCTAAATAAAGAAGTTCGATTTTTTTAGGTACACCCGCCCGCCCGAGAGATGAGGAATTTTTTATTTTCGTCAAACGAGACTGAGACTCAAAATTGCGACCGAATTTGTAATCAGCACCTTGAAATTATCCGAAGTGCGAGGTTTCATTTCATTAGAAAGCTAAATAAAGAAGTTCGATCTTTTTGGGTACACCCGCCCGCCCGAGAGATCTGGAATTTTTTATTTTCGTCAAACGAGACTGAGACCCAAAATTGCGACCGAATTTGTAATCAGCACCTTGGAATTATCCGAAATGCCAGGTTTCATCTCAACAGAAAGCTGTATAAAGAAGTTCCATTTTTTTAGGTACACCCGCCCGCCCGAGAGATCTGAAACTTTTTATTTTCATCAAACGAGACTGAGACTCAAAATTGCGACCGGATTTGTAATCAGCATAATAAGCACCTTGAAATTATCCAAAATGCGACGTTTCATCTCAATAGAGAGCTAAATAAAGAAGTTCGATTTTTCTAAGTACACCCGCCCGCCCGAGAGATCTGAATTTTTTTATTTTCGTCAAACGAGACTGAGACTCAAAATTGCGACCAAATTTGTGATCAGCACCTTGAAATTATCCGAAATGCGAGGTTTTACCTCAATAGAAGGCTAAATAAAGAAGTTCGATTTCTTTAGGTACACCCGCCCGCCCGAGAGACCTGAAATTTTTTATTTTCGTCAGACGAGACTGAGACTCAAAATGGTGACCGAATCTATAATCAGCACCTTGAAATTATCTGAAACGCGAGGTTTCATCTCAATAGCAAGCTAAATAAAGAAATTTGATTTTTTTAGGTACAACCGCCAACCCGAGAGATCTGAAATTTTTTATTTTCGTCAAACGAAACTGAGACTCAAAATTGCGACCGAATTTGTAATCAGCTCCTTGAAATTATCCGAAATGCGAGGTTTCATCTCAATAGAAAGCTAAATAAAGAAGTTCGATTTTTTTAGGTACACCCGCCCGCCCGAGAGATCTGAATTTTTTTATTTTCGTCAAACGAGACTCAGACTCAAAATTGTGACCGAATTTGTAATCAGCACCGTGAAACTATCCGAAATGCGAGGTTTCATCTCAATAGAAAGCTAAATAAAGGAGTTCGATTTTTTTAGGTACACCCGCCCGCCCGAGAGATCTGAATTTTTTTATTTTCGTCAAATGAGGCTGAGACTCAAAATTGCGACCAAATTTGCAATCAGCACCTTGAAATTATCCGAAATGCGAGGTTTCATCTCAATAGAAAGCTAAATAAAAAAGTTCGATTTTTTTAGGTACACCCGCCCGCCCGAAAGATCTGAAATTTTTTATTTTCGTCAAACGAGACTCAGACTCAAAATTGCGACCGAATTTGTAATTAGCACCTTGAAACTATCCAAAATGCGAGGTTTCATCTCAATAGAAAACTAAATAAAGGAGTTCGATTTTTTTAGTTATACCCGCCCGCCCGAGAGATCTGAAATCTTTTGTTTTTGTCAAACGAGACTGAGACTCAAAATTGCGACCGAATTTGTAATCAGCACCTTGAAACTATCCGAAATGCGAGGTTTCATCTCAATAGAAAGCTAAATAAAGGAGTTCGATTTTTTTAGGTACACCCGCCCGCCCGAGAGATCTGAAATTTTTTATTTTCGTCAAACGAGACTGAGACTCAAAATTGCGACCGAATTTGTAATCAGCACCTTGAAACTATCCGAAATGCGAGGTTTCATCTCAATAGAAAGCTAAATAAAGAAGTTCGATTTTTTTAGGTACACCCGCCCGCCCGAGAGATCTGAAATTTTTTATTTTCATCAAACGAGACTGAGACTCAAAATGCGACCAAATTTGTAATCAGCACCTTGAAGTTATCCGAAATGCGAGGTTTCATCTCAATAGAAAGCTAAATAAAGAAGTTCGATTTTTTTAGGTACACGCGCCCGCCCGAGAGATCTGAAATTTTTTATTTTCGTCAAGCGAGAATGAGACTCAAAATTGCGACCGAATTTGTAATCAGCACCTTGAAATTATCGGAAATGCGAGGTTTCATCTCAATAGAAAGCTAAATAAAGAAGTTCGATTTTTTTAGGTACACCCGCCCGCCCGAGAGATCTGAAATTTTTTATTTTCATCAAACGAGACTGAGACTCAAAATGCGACCAAATTTGTAATCAGCACCTTGAAGTTATCCGAAATGCGAGGTTTCATCTCAATAGAAAGCTAAATAAAGAAGTTCGATTTTTTTAGGTACACGCGCCCGCCCGAGAGATCTGAAATTTTTTATTTTCATCAAACGAGACTGAGACTCAAAATGCGACCAAATTTGTAATCAGCACCTTGAAGTTATCCGAAATGCGAGGTTTCATCTCAATAGAAAGCTAAATAAAGAAGTTCGATTTTTTTAGGTACACGCGCCCGCCCGAGAGATCTGAAATTTTTTATTTTCGTCAAACGAGACTGAGACTCAAAATTGCGACCGAATTTGTAATCAGCACCTTGAAACTATCCGAAATGCGAGGTTTCATCTCAATAGAAAGCTAAATAAAGAAGTTCGATTTTTTTAGGTACACCCGCCCGCCCGAGGGATCTGAAATTTTTTATTTTCATCAAACGAGACTGAGACTCAAAATGCGACCAAATTTGTAATCAGCACCTTGAAGTTATCCGAAATGCGAGGTTTCATCTCAATAGAAAGCTAAATAAAGAAGTTCGATTTTTTTAGGTACACGCGCCCGCCCGAGAGATCTGAAATTTTTTATTTTCGTCAAGCGAGAATGAGACTCAAAATTGCGACCGAATTTGTAATCAGCACCTTGAAATTATCGGAAATGCGAGGTTTCATCTCAATAGAAAGCTAAATAAAGAAGTTCGATTTTTTTAGGTACACCCGCCCGCCCGAGAGATCTGAAATTTTTTATTTTCGTCAAACGAGACTGAGACTCAAAATTGCGACCGAATTTGTAATCAGCACCTTGAAATTATCGGAAATGCGAGGTTTCATCTCAATAGAAAGCTAAATAAAGAAGTTCGATTTTTTTAGGTACACCCGCCCGCCCGAGAGATCTGAAATTTTTTATTTTCATCAAACGAGACTGAGACTCAAAATGCGACCAAATTTGTAATCAGCACCTTGAAGTTATCCGAAATGCGAGGTTTCATCTCAATAGAAAGCTAAATAAAGAAGTTCGATTTTTTTAGGTACACGCGCCCGCCCGAGAGATCTGAAATTTTTTATTTTCGTCAAGCGAGAATGAGACTCAAAATTGCGACCGAATTTGTAATCAGCACCTTGAAATTATCGGAAATGCGAGGTTTCATCTCAATAGAAAGCTAAATAAAGAAGTTCGATTTTTTTAGGTACACCCGCCCGCCCGAGAGATCTGAAATTTTTTATTTTCATCAAACGAGACTGAGACTCAAAATGCGACCAAATTTGTAATCAGCACCTTGAAGTTATCCGAAATGCGAGGTTTCATCTCAATAGAAAGCTAAATGAAGAAGTTCGATTTTTTTAGGTACACCCGCCCGCCCGAGAGTTCTGAATTTTTTTATTTTCCTCAATCGAGACTGAGACTCAAAATTGCGATCGAATTTGTAATCAGCACCTTGAAATTATCCGAAATGCGAGGTTTCTGTTGAGACAGAAAGCTAAATAAAGAAGTTTGATTTTTTTAGGTACACCCACCCGCCCGAGAGATCTGAAATTTTTTATTTTCGTCAAACGAGACTGAGAATCAAAATTGCGACCGACTTTGTAATCAGCACCTTGAAACTGTCCGAAATGCGAAGTTTCATCTCAATAGAAACCTAAATAAAGAAGTTCGATTTTGTTAGGTACACCCGCCCGCCCGAGAGATCTGATTTTTTTTATTTTCGTCAAACGAGACTGAGACTCAGAATTGCGACCGAATTTGTAATCAGCAGCTTGAAATTATCCGAAATGCGAAGTTTCATCTCAATAGAAACCTAAATAAAGAAGTTCGATTTTTTTAGGTACACCCGCCCGCCCGAGAGATCTGAATTTTTTTATTTTCGTTAAACGAGACTGAGACTCAAAATTACGACCGAATTTGTAATCAGTACCTTGAAATTATCCAAAATGCGACGTTTCATCTCAATAGAAAGCTAAATAAAGAAGTTCGATTTTTTTAGCTACATCCGCCCGCCCGAGAGATCTGAAATTTTTCATTTTCGTCAAACGAGACTGAGACTCAAAATTGCGACCGAATTTGTAATCAGCAGCTTGAAATTATCCGAAATGCGAGGTTTCATCTCAATAGAAAGCTAAATAAAGGAGTTCGATTTTTTTAGGTACACCTGCCCGCCCGAGAGATCTGAAATTTTTTATTTTCGTCAAACGAGACTGAGACTCAAAATTGCGACCGAATTTGTAATCAGCACCTTGAAATTATCCGAAATGCGAGGTTTCATCTCAATAGAAAGCTAAATAAAGAAGTTCGATTTTTCTAAGTACACCCGCCCGCCCGAGAGATCTGAATTCTTTTATTTTCCTCAATCGAAACTGAGATTCAAAATTGCGACCGGATTTGTAATCAGCACCTTGAAATTATCCAAAATGCGACGTTTCATCTCAATAGAAAGCTAAATAAAGAAGTTCGATTTTTTTAGGTACACCCGCCCGCCCGAGAGATCTGAAATATTTTATTTTCGTCAAACGAGACTGAGACTCAAAATTGCGACCGAATTTGTAATCAGCACCTTGAAATTGTCCGAAATGCGAGGTTTCATTTCAATAGAAAGCTAAATAAAGAAGTTCGATTTTTCTAAGTACACCCGCCCGCCCGAGAGATCTGAATAGGTACTTTTATTTTCCTCAATCGAAACTGAGACTCAAAATTGCGACCGGATTTGTAATCAGCATAATAAGCACCTTGAAATTATCCAAAATGCGACGTTTCATCTCAATAGAGAGCTAAATAAAGAAGTTCGATTTTTCTAAGTACACCCGCCCACCCGCCCGAGAGATCTGAAATTTTTTATTTTCGTCAAACGAGCCTGAGACTCAAAATTCCGACCGAATTTGTAATCAGCACCTTGAAATATTATCCGAAATGCGAGGTTTCATCTCAATAGAAAGCTAAATAAAGAAGTTCGATTTTTTTGGTACACCCGCCCGCCCGAGAGATCTGAAATTTTTTATTTTCGTCAAACGAGACTGAGAGTCAAAATTGCGACCGAATTTGTAATCAGCACCTTGAAATTATCCGAAATGCGAAGTTTCATCTCAATATAAAGCTAAATAAAGAAGTTTGATTTTTTTGGTACACCCGCCCGCCCGAGAAATCTGAATTTTTTTATTTTCGTCAAACGAGACTGAGACTCAAAATTGCAACCGAATTTGTGATCAGCACCTTGAAAGTATCCGAAATGCGAGGTTTCATCTCAATAGAAAGCTAAATAAAGAAGTTCAATTTTTTTAGGTACACCCGCCCGCCCGAGAGATCTGAAATTTTTTATTTTCGTCAAACGAGACTGAGACTCAAAATTGCGACCGAATTTGTAATCGGCACCTTGGAATTATCCAAAATGCGAGGTTTCATCTCAATAGAAGGCTAAATAAAGAAGTTCGATTTTTTTAGGTACACCCGCCCGCCCGAGACATTTGAAATTTTTTATTTTCGTAAAACGAGACTGAGACTCAAAATTGCGATCGAATTTGTAATCAGCACGTTGAGATCGTCCGAAATGCGAGGTCTCATCTCAATAGAGATCTAAATAAAGAAGTTCGATTTTTTTAGGTACACCCGCCCGCCCGAGAGATCTGAAATTTTTTATTTTGGTCAAACGAGACTCAAAACTGCGACCGAATTTGTAATCGGCACCTTGAAATTATCCAAAATGTGAGGTTTCATCTCAATAGAAAGCTAAATAAAGGAGTTCGATTTTTTTAGGTACACCCGCCTGCCCGAGTCTCAACTTCAAACAAAACCGAGTGGAATAATTTTAGATAGCTATGAGCTTAGATTGTCATTTCCGCTTACATGCAATGAGTTTGCTACTATGAAATTTAGCTGATGACGACATAAAGAAAACTGTAGCACTTCCTGTGCCTCTCACATTATCCATATTTCCATTGATGGTTGACTATTTTTGTTTTGTTTCAGCAGTTTCGATTTTTTTATGTTTGATGCTGATGTCGGCTTTTCTCGTTAAAGGTTTGAAATTTAGGCCTCATTACCTAGTTTGAGTGAGTTGTGCTCAGTTTTCGGATCGGTATCTCTTTTGTGTTCAATTAAAATATATCATTAGAACGAAAATAAATAAAATTGGCGCATTAATAAACTCATTTAGTAATCTTCCGCTGGAAGAAAAACTGAAAAACTTATTGGTAGTGGACAGAAATCGCGTTGTCGTAAATTTAATAAAACTATTTATGATGAAAACAATTGGATAAGTGACTGCGGAGAAGTTAACAAACTGTTTTGTTTTGTGTGTGTTCTCTTTGGAGGCGATGACACTTGGGCAAAAAAGGGCACGGATGATTTCATTCATATATGGGAGAAAATGAAAACCCATGAAAAATCTAAAGTGCATATGAATAATGTTTTCAGTTTATCGATGCTTGGTAAATCGAACATAAAGACTCAGTTAAATTCGGCTTATAGCCTAGTTATAAGTACTTTTTTTCAATTTTATATCGGTTTGAAATGTTGGCTGTCATTCTGGCACTACCTCTCTAAGTTGGCAAGAGCCGCCACTGATTGGCTTCGAGTTACGATGAGATCTCATGATATGACTTCTTTTCGTGGGAGAATGATGTCTCACAAAGCGAAACTGGTATCTCCGAAACCTATGTAGTACGAAAATATCTGTGGCTTGGATGAACAAGGGCCTATGTGCAAATTTTCTTAAAATGGAGTTTTGGATTCATCCCCATAAATAGAATGCGCTCTTTCCGATGAAATAGGTCCTAAGTCAAAAGGCATTTTCGTTGGGAATTACATAGTATGTAAAAAGGCCCAAGTATATCCACTCCAGTGGATATACTTGGCCGATGTATACCTTAAGTCTTTTTACTACGGTCTTATCTATACTAATTAAACATTTTGCATGTCGTAGATGGACCTATCTTGTAATATAGACCACCTAAATGGGCCCTATGTGGACCTGAGCCTTTATGCTTTTTTTGCTTTTTGCTTCACTCTAAAGCCTAACTAAAAGTCGGCATAAAGATACAAGAAATATGACACCTATGTTATCTTCGGCCGTTTTTAGTTTCCAGGTAAGTAGGTTCAAAGTGCCTAAGTGTAACATAGATATATAATTGGTTTTAAATGTAAGTCCTATCTATTATTTAGGCCCTTATTATTTTGAAAAATATGTAATACTTTAATTCTTATGTATGTTATAGGCCCTTTGAGATTTCGTAAACAATAACCTAAAAAAGGACAGTTAAGCACAGAACATCCTAGTTTAGAAAAACTACATGATGCATACCCACTTCTACTGCCTAAAAAGAAACTTGAAGACATTAGAGCCTTGTTGTGTTACATACATCCGAACAGTCAACTATTTTATTTGAATGTAAAAGCCGATAGTATCAGTGACGACGAAAACGTTTGTCCTATTGTGTTAGACTATGGTCAGTAGCCCATACTTCTGAGACACAATCTCGCATACATCTGTGTATCTGCTAATGATTTTTCTTGTTAGAATAATGAATATCTTCTTTGTTCTATATTAGTATACAATACATCACACAGTTTGCAAACGATGTATTTTTCGATAAAATAGTTTTTACTACAGAAAATCTTAAATTTGTCACTCCTACTACTTTAATTAAACATAATGAGGAAAATTTCGACGAGGTGAAAAGGGCCTAACTAATGTTTTATACGACGACCGGTCCTAATTAACAATTTTCTGGTCCTAAGTGTGTCAATTATTGTATTAAAGACAAGGCCTATATCAACTTGAGACGAATCTGCTGGGGCCTAACTAACAAAAATCTTTTAACGACATCAATAAACCTAATAGTTTCATGTTTTATGAATATTTGGCGCTTCATTACAACGCTTATCAAAACATCATGTCGCTAGGTTAAGAAACGTCAATAAAAAACAACTTCGATTTTTTTTCACAAATCTTCAATTTTCTCAAAACTTGTTTTTTTGCAGATAGGCCCTTGTTCAACCAAGCCACAGAGATATATAATTGGTTTTAAATGTAGGTCCTATCTATTATTTAGGCCCTTATTATTTTGAAAAATATGTAATACTTTAATTCTGATGTATGTTATAGGCCCTTGAGATTTCGTAAACAATAACCTAAAAAAGGACAGTTAAGCACAGAACATCCTAGTTTAGAAAAACTACATGATGCATACCCACTTCTACTGCCTAAAAAGAAACTTGAAGACATTAGAGCCTTGTTGTGTTACATACATCCGAACAGTCAACTATTTTATTTGAATGTAAAAGCTGACAGTATCAGTGACGACGAAAACGTTTGTCCTATTGTGTTAGACTATGATCAGTAGCCCATACTTCTGAGACACAATCTCGCATACATCTGTGTATCTGCTAATGATTTTTCTTGTCAGAATAATGAATATATCTTCTTCTTTCTACATTAGTATACATTACACAGTTTGCAAACGATGTTTTTTTAATAAAATAGTTATTATTACAGAAAATCTTTAATTTGTCACTCCTACTACTGTAATTAAACATAATAGGGAAAATTTTGACGAGGTAAAAAGGGCCTAACTAATGTTTTACCCGACGACCGGTCCTAAGTAACAATTTTCTGGTCCTAAGTGTGTCAATTATTGTATTAAAAACAAGGCCTATATTAACTTGAGACCAATTTGCTGGGGCCTAACTAACAAAAATCTTTTAACGACATCAATAAACCTAATAGTTTCATATTTTATGAATATTTGGCGATTCATTACAACGTTTATCAAAATATCATGGCGCAATTTTTTTCACAAATCTTCAATTTTCCCAAAACTTGTTTTATGCAGATAGGTCCTTGTTCATTCAAGCCACAGATACCTGGGTAGCACTAGTCAATCAACTTGACCCCATTTTTTTCACATTTTGGACCTGAAGAGAATCACTAAAGAAATGATCAATTCCCTCGCTGTTTCCTATCAAAAATATTGCCGCCTCTGACACGTTAATATTTTGATTAACGCTGGTCTCGCATGACCGGAGATCGTCCGTAAAACGCTCCGGGTCCAGTCGTTAAACGAGACTGAGACTCAAAATTGCGACTGAATTTGTAATCAGCACCTCGAAATTATCCGAAATGCGAGGTTTCATCTCAATATAAAGCTAAATAAAGAAGTTCGATTTTTTTAGGTACACCCGCCCGCCCGAGAGATCTGAAATTTTTTATTTTCGTCAAACGAGACTGAGACTCAAAATTGCGACCGAATTTGAATCAGCACCTTGAAATTATCCAAAATGCGAGGTCTCATCTCAATAGAAAGCTAAATAAAGAAGTTCGATTTTTTTAGGTACACCCGCCCGCCCGAGAGATCTGAAATTTTTTATTTTCGTCAAACGAGACTGAGACTCAAAATTGCGACCGAATTTGTAATCAGCACCTTGAAATTATCCGAAATGCGAAGTTTCATCTCAATATAAAGCTAAATAAAGAAGTTTGATTTTTTTGGTACACCCGCCCGCCCGAGAAATCTGAATTTTTTTATTTTCGTCAAACGAGACTGAGACTCAAAATTGCGACCGAATTTGTAATCAGCACCTTGAAATTATCGGAAATGCGAGGTTTCATCTCAATAGAAAGCTAAATAAAGAAGTTCGATTTTTTTAGGTACACCCGCCCGCCCGAGAGATCTGAAATTTTTTATTTTCATCAAACGAGACTGAGACTCAAAATGCGACCAAATTTGTAATCAGCACCTTGAAGTTATCCGAAATGCGAGGTTTCATCTCAATAGAAAGCTAAATAAAGAAGTTCGATTTTTTTAGGTACACGCGCCCGCCCGAGAGATCTGAAATTTTTTATTTTCGTCAAGCGAGAATGAGACTCAAAATTGCGACCGAATTTGTAATCAGCACCTTGAAATTATCGGAAATGCGAGGTTTCATCTCAATAGAAAGCTAAATAAAGAAGTTCGATTTTTTTAGGTACACCCGCCCGCCCGAGAGATCTGAAATTTTTTATTTTCATCAAACGAGACTGAGACTCAAAATGCGACCAAATTTGTAATCAGCACCTTGAAGTTATCCGAAATGCGAGGTTTCATCTCAATAGAAAGCTAAATGAAGAAGTTCGATTTTTTTAGGTACACCCGCCCGCCCGAGAGTTCTGAATTTTTTTATTTTCCTCAATCGAGACTGAGACTCAAAATTGCGATCGAATTTGTAATCAGCACCTTGAAATTATCCGAAATGCGAGGTTTCTGTTGAGACAGAAAGCTAAATAAAGAAGTTTGATTTTTTTAGGTACACCCACCCGCCCGAGAGATCTGAAATTTTTTATTTTCGTCAAACGAGACTGAGAATCAAAATTGCGACCGACTTTGTAATCAGCACCTTGAAACTGTCCGAAATGCGAAGTTTCATCTCAATAGAAACCTAAATAAAGAAGTTCGATTTTGTTAGGTACACCCGCCCGCCCGAGAGATCTGATTTTTTTTATTTTCGTCAAACGAGACTGAGACTCAGAATTGCGACCGAATTTGTAATCAGCAGCTTGAAATTATCCGAAATGCGAAGTTTCATCTCAATAGAAACCTAAATAAAGAAGTTCGATTTTTTTAGGTACACCCGCCCGCCCGAGAGATCTGAATTTTTTTATTTTCGTTAAACGAGACTGAGACTCAAAATTACGACCGAATTTGTAATCAGTACCTTGAAATTATCCAAAATGCGACGTTTCATCTCAATAGAAAGCTAAATAAAGAAGTTCGATTTTTTTAGCTACATCCGCCCGCCCGAGAGATCTGAAATTTTTCATTTTCGTCAAACGAGACTGAGACTCAAAATTGCGACCGAATTTGTAATCAGCAGCTTGAAATTATCCGAAATGCGAGGTTTCATCTCAATAGAAAGCTAAATAAAGGAGTTCGATTTTTTTAGGTACACCTGCCCGCCCGAGAGATCTGAAATTTTTTATTTTCGTCAAACGAGACTGAGACTCAAAATTGCGACCGAATTTGTAATCAGCACCTTGAAATTATCCGAAATGCGAGGTTTCATCTCAATAGAAAGCTAAATAAAGAAGTTCGATTTTTCTAAGTACACCCGCCCGCCCGAGAGATCTGAATTCTTTTATTTTCCTCAATCGAAACTGAGATTCAAAATTGCGACCGGATTTGTAATCAGCACCTTGAAATTATCCAAAATGCGACGTTTCATCTCAATAGAAAGCTAAATAAAGAAGTTCGATTTTTTTAGGTACACCCGCCCGCCCGAGAGATCTGAAATATTTTATTTTCGTCAAACGAGACTGAGACTCAAAATTGCGACCGAATTTGTAATCAGCACCTTGAAATTGTCCGAAATGCGAGGTTTCATTTCAATAGAAAGCTAAATAAAGAAGTTCGATTTTTCTAAGTACACCCGCCCGCCCGAGAGATCTGAATAGGTACTTTTATTTTCCTCAATCGAAACTGAGACTCAAAATTGCGACCGGATTTGTAATCAGCATAATAAGCACCTTGAAATTATCCAAAATGCGACGTTTCATCTCAATAGAGAGCTAAATAAAGAAGTTCGATTTTTCTAAGTACACCCGCCCACCCGCCCGAGAGATCTGAAATTTTTTATTTTCGTCAAACGAGCCTGAGACTCAAAATTCCGACCGAATTTGTAATCAGCACCTTGAAATATTATCCGAAATGCGAGGTTTCATCTCAATAGAAAGCTAAATAAAGAAGTTCGATTTTTTTGGTACACCCGCCCGCCCGAGAGATCTGAAATTTTTTATTTTCGTCAAACGAGACTGAGAGTCAAAATTGCGACCGAATTTGTAATCAGCACCTTGAAATTATCCGAAATGCGAAGTTTCATCTCAATATAAAGCTAAATAAAGAAGTTTGATTTTTTTGGTACACCCGCCCGCCCGAGAAATCTGAATTTTTTTATTTTCGTCAAACGAGACTGAGACTCAAAATTGCAACCGAATTTGTGATCAGCACCTTGAAAGTATCCGAAATGCGAGGTTTCATCTCAATAGAAAGCTAAATAAAGAAGTTCAATTTTTTTAGGTACACCCGCCCGCCCGAGAGATCTGAAATTTTTTATTTTCGTCAAACGAGACTGAGACTCAAAATTGCGACCGAATTTGTAATCGGCACCTTGGAATTATCCAAAATGCGAGGTTTCATCTCAATAGAAGGCTAAATAAAGAAGTTCGATTTTTTTAGGTACACCCGCCCGCCCGAGACATTTGAAATTTTTTATTTTCGTAAAACGAGACTGAGACTCAAAATTGCGATCGAATTTGTAATCAGCACGTTGAGATCGTCCGAAATGCGAGGTCTCATCTCAATAGAGATCTAAATAAAGAAGTTCGATTTTTTTAGGTACACCCGCCCGCCCGAGAGATCTGAAATTTTTTATTTTGGTCAAACGAGACTCAAAACTGCGACCGAATTTGTAATCGGCACCTTGAAATTATCCAAAATGTGAGGTTTCATCTCAATAGAAAGCTAAATAAAGGAGTTCGATTTTTTTAGGTACACCCGCCTGCCCGAGTCTCAACTTCAAACAAAACCGAGTGGAATAATTTTAGATAGCTATGAGCTTAGATTGTCATTTCCGCTTACATGCAATGAGTTTGCTACTATGAAATTTAGCTGATGACGACATAAAGAAAACTGTAGCACTTCCTGTGCCTCTCACATTATCCATATTTCCATTGATGGTTGACTATTTTTGTTTTGTTTCAGCAGTTTCGATTTTTTTATGTTTGATGCTGATGTCGGCTTTTCTCGTTAAAGGTTTGAAATTTAGGCCTCATTACCTAGTTTGAGTGAGTTGTGCTCAGTTTTCGGATCGGTATCTCTTTTGTGTTCAATTAAAATATATCATTAGAACGAAAATAAATAAAATTGGCGCATTAATAAACTCATTTAGTAATCTTCCGCTGGAAGAAAAACTGAAAAACTTATTGGTAGTGGACAGAAATCGCGTTGTCGTAAATTTAATAAAACTATTTATGATGAAAACAATTGGATAAGTGACTGCGGAGAAGTTAACAAACTGTTTTGTTTTGTGTGTGTTCTCTTTGGAGGCGATGACACTTGGGCAAAAAAGGGCACGGATGATTTCATTCATATATGGGAGAAAATGAAAACCCATGAAAAATCTAAAGTGCATATGAATAATGTTTTCAGTTTATCGATGCTTGGTAAATCGAACATAAAGACTCAGTTAAATTCGGCTTATAGCCTAGTTATAAGTACTTTTTTTCAATTTTATATCGGTTTGAAATGTTGGCTGTCATTCTGGCACTACCTCTCTAAGTTGGCAAGAGCCGCCACTGATTGGCTTCGAGTTACGATGAGATCTCATGATATGACTTCTTTTCGTGGGAGAATGATGTCTCACAAAGCGAAACTGGTATCTCCGAAACCTATGTAGTACGAAAATATCTGTGGCTTGGATGAACAAGGGCCTATGTGCAAATTTTCTTAAAATGGAGTTTTGGATTCATCCCCATAAATAGAATGCGCTCTTTCCGATGAAATAGGTCCTAAGTCAAAAGGCATTTTCGTTGGGAATTACATAGTATGTAAAAAGGCCCAAGTATATCCACTCCAGTGGATATACTTGGCCGATGTATACCTTAAGTCTTTTTACTACGGTCTTATCTATACTAATTAAACATTTTGCATGTCGTAGATGGACCTATCTTGTAATATAGACCACCTAAATGGGCCCTATGTGGACCTGAGCCTTTATGCTTTTTTTGCTTTTTGCTTCACTCTAAAGCCTAACTAAAAGTCGGCATAAAGATACAAGAAATATGACACCTATGTTATCTTCGGCCGTTTTTAGTTTCCAGGTAAGTAGGTTCAAAGTGCCTAAGTGTAACATAGATATATAATTGGTTTTAAATGTAAGTCCTATCTATTATTTAGGCCCTTATTATTTTGAAAAATATGTAATACTTTAATTCTTATGTATGTTATAGGCCCTTTGAGATTTCGTAAACAATAACCTAAAAAAGGACAGTTAAGCACAGAACATCCTAGTTTAGAAAAACTACATGATGCATACCCACTTCTACTGCCTAAAAAGAAACTTGAAGACATTAGAGCCTTGTTGTGTTACATACATCCGAACAGTCAACTATTTTATTTGAATGTAAAAGCCGATAGTATCAGTGACGACGAAAACGTTTGTCCTATTGTGTTAGACTATGGTCAGTAGCCCATACTTCTGAGACACAATCTCGCATACATCTGTGTATCTGCTAATGATTTTTCTTGTTAGAATAATGAATATCTTCTTTGTTCTATATTAGTATACAATACATCACACAGTTTGCAAACGATGTATTTTTCGATAAAATAGTTTTTACTACAGAAAATCTTAAATTTGTCACTCCTACTACTTTAATTAAACATAATGAGGAAAATTTCGACGAGGTGAAAAGGGCCTAACTAATGTTTTATACGACGACCGGTCCTAATTAACAATTTTCTGGTCCTAAGTGTGTCAATTATTGTATTAAAGACAAGGCCTATATCAACTTGAGACGAATCTGCTGGGGCCTAACTAACAAAAATCTTTTAACGACATCAATAAACCTAATAGTTTCATGTTTTATGAATATTTGGCGCTTCATTACAACGCTTATCAAAATATCATGTCGCTAGGTTAAGAAACGTCAATAAAAAACAACTTCGATTTTTTTTCACAAATCTTCAATTTTCTCAAAACTTGTTTTTTTGCAGATAGGCCCTTGTTCAACCAAGCCACAGAGATATATAATTGGTTTTAAATGTAGGTCCTATCTATTATTTAGGCCCTTATTATTTTGAAAAATATGTAATACTTTAATTCTGATGTATGTTATAGGCCCTTGAGATTTCGTAAACAATAACCTAAAAAAGGACAGTTAAGCACAGAACATCCTAGTTTAGAAAAACTACATGATGCATACCCACTTCTACTGCCTAAAAAGAAACTTGAAGACATTAGAGCCTTGTTGTGTTACATACATCCGAACAGTCAACTATTTTATTTGAATGTAAAAGCTGACAGTATCAGTGACGACGAAAACGTTTGTCCTATTGTGTTAGACTATGATCAGTAGCCCATACTTCTGAGACACAATCTCGCATACATCTGTGTATCTGCTAATGATTTTTCTTGTCAGAATAATGAATATATCTTCTTCTTTCTACATTAGTATACATTACACAGTTTGCAAACGATGTTTTTTTAATAAAATAGTTATTACTACAGAAAATCTTTAATTTGTCACTCCTACTACTGTAATTAAACATAATAGGGAAAATTTTGACGAGGTAAAAAGGGCCTAACTAATGTTTTACCCGACGACCGGTCCTAAGTAACAATTTTCTGGTCCTAAGTGTGTCAATTATTGTATTAAAAACAAGGCCTATATTAACTTGAGACCAATTTGCTGGGGCCTAACTAACAAAAATCTTTTAACGACATCAATAAACCTAATAGTTTCATATTTTATGAATATTTGGCGATTCATTACAACGTTTATCAAAATATCATGGCGCAATTTTTTTCACAAATCTTCAATTTTCCCAAAACTTGTTTTATGCAGATAGGTCCTTGTTCATTCAAGCCACAGATACCTGGGTAGCACTAGTCAATCAACTTGACCCCATTTTTTTCACATTTTGGACCTGAAGAGAATCACTAAAGAAATGATCAATTCCCTCGCTGTTTCCTATCAAAAATATTGCCGCCTCTGACACGTTAATATTTTGATTAACGCTGGTCTCGCATGACCGGAGATCGTCCGTAAAACGCTCCGGGTCCAGTCGTTAAACGAGACTGAGACTCAAAATTGCGACTGAATTTGTAATCAGCACCTCGAAATTATCCGAAATGCGAGGTTTCATCTCAATATAAAGCTAAATAAAGAAGTTCGATTTTTTTAGGTACACCCGCCCGCCCGAGAGATCTGAAATTTTTTATTTTCGTCAAACGAGACTGAGACTCAAAATTGCGACCGAATTTGAATCAGCACCTTGAAATTATCCAAAATGCGAGGTCTCATCTCAATAGAAAGCTAAATAAAGAAGTTCGATTTTTTTAGGTACACCCGCCCGCCCGAGAGATCTGAAATTTTTTATTTTCGTCAAACGAGACTGAGACTCAAAATTGCGACCGAATTTGAAATCAGCACCTTGAAATTATCCGAAATGCGAGGTTTCATCTCAATAGAAAGCTAAATAAAGAAGTTCGATTTCTTTAGGTACACCCGCCCGCCCGAGAGATCTGAAATTTTTTATTTTCATCAAACGAGACTGAGACTCAGAATTGCGACCGAATTTGAAATCAGCACCTTGAAATTATCCGAAATGCGAGGTTTCATCTCAATAGAAAGCTAAAAAAGATGTTCGATTTTTTTAGGTACACAATTGGGTTCGAGTTACGATGAGATCTCATGATATGACTTCTTTTCGTGGGACAATGATGTCTCACAAAGCGAAACTGGTATCACCGAACATTATGTAGTACAAAAATATCTGGGTAGAACCTAGTCAATCAACTTGACCCCATTTTTTCCACATTTTGGACCTGAAGAGAATCACTAAACAAATGACCCTTTCCCTCGCTGTTTCCTACCCAAAATATTGCCGCCTCTGGCACGTTAACCCTGTAAACGCTCATACGTTAGTTAAACGTTATTTAATCCCTGACAGCTTTTCAGTTTTACGTTACTTTTTTACGTACAATCAACTTAAAGATGTCGCGGTTTCTAACGTTAAAAGTAACGTATAAATATACGTTTTATCCCGGTTTTAAAAAAGCGATCATTGTACGTTTAAAAAAGTTCAATTTGTAACACTTCTCGAAAACGTTTAAAAATCGTGTATTTGCAACGTTAAGAAGATATTATTTTTGCTCCAATTAAAATATTATTCTGAGGTAGTATTATGAGTTGCTATTAATAGTGCTTATAATTTCTAAAGGGTATCATAAATAAAACGCAACGGTTGTTTTTTTAACGTATTTATTGAACTCTCATTAATAAGTGGATACATCAAATTAGAAGGCTGCTTATAAAGGAATATACATATAATATATAACTTAAAATAAAGTATGTACACAACTTTAAGGGCGCTTATAAAAAACGCAATGTAAAATTTTTGTTTCGTTAAAGTTGCTCGTTTTGTAACTTTTCTTTGTACTTGACGTTTCAAGAGAATCTTAAAATAAAAATAATTGACAATTACCTAAAAGTAGAGCATTTTCATTAAATCTAGAACAACCCTAACTATTCATTTTTCATGACCGCCACCACAATATGTCCGGCGTTAATAAAAATTAGGAAATCACAGTTTCAATTTTGCGTTAATCCAAATCATTATAAATACATGAAAATAAACCAGTACAGATGTATTCCTTTAACAGTATGAAACAAAATGTAAAAAAGCCAAATAATATTCAGGAAGCATGATAATTACAATGCTACTATTAAGAAACGGTTATAGGTACTCCATATGAGTTGAGAAGAAAAACCAGAACAAACGCACGCCCGAAAGCGACGAGTTGTAATAGCATCATTTGCATCTCTGAGGTCCACAGTAAAATTTTAGCATTAGGGACATTTGCATTTTCATCTCAGCAAATTAATTAGTCATATAGATGTATTTACCGAAGGCAGACCTGTACTAAGCAGCTGAAAACTCAGGTAGCGGAGAACACTTGTTGAGCCTACAACAACACGGGTGAAAATGGCCGCCGCCAGTACTGATGTCACGACATACACGCAGAGCCTGGCACTTTCGGACCAATCAAATTGTTCCGTTTAGAAACTACGTTATTATAACGTTGTACCTGAACGAGCAATGCACGTTATTTTCATCCGCTATCATAACGGTTTGTATAGCTTATAGCGGATTAGCAAAATTATGTATTTTGTATGTTGTTAGACGCTTGACCAGATTTTGGTCCTAATTTAAAAATGAAGAACTTTTGAAAAACCAGTTGCTCATATGGTTAATAAAATGGTTTAGCCAAACGTTACTTCAACATTGAAACTCTACTGATTGCAGAATGATTATGAATCAGAACGTTATTTTAACGCCTGAATACATCATTTTTGTCACACTTTATTTGTGGAGTACACAACGTTACTCTAACGTGAAAATGAGCCACCGTAGAATTATGTATTTAATTGAACGTTATTAAGACGCTTTAATCAAACGGTATAATTTTACACCAATATCAAACCGCTAACATTCTAACGTAAACGTTTTATCAACCGCTCACATGTTTAAATTACGTTTAAATAACGTATATGTGTTTATTGGGAATATTTTGATTAACGCTGGTCTCGCATGACCGGAGGTCGTCCGTAAAACGCTCCGGGTCCAGTTCAGCGAAATAAAAATGTCGGCCAGTCTGGTTCGACCCGTTCGTGGCCTGTGCAATAACATTATGTTATTGAGCCTGGTGCGTTATTGTCTATCGAATAGGCTGCAGCGCCCGTGCCGATGTTGAGCGGGCCCACGCGAGTTCACACATTCAGCATTCAGCTGTGTAATAGCCATACGTCGGCATTTTCCGGACAAGCCAGGATCGGACATGCATTGATCCATTGGTAAAGTGTATACGAAGTCACTTGGAACAGCAAAAAATGCTTGGGCGGCTTCTCCTTTGTGAAACGCCCCCGGGACCCTGTATACCTGCCGCGCACCGACGATAAACCGAGTGTCGGTGCTGCCGCGTTTCACAAAGGAGATGCCGCCCAAGCATTTTTTGCTGTTCCAAGTGACTTCGTATACACTTTATATGGTTTACCTCTTGGCGAAATAGGCAACCATTTTTTTCGCGAAAAATCTCGAGAATCAGATTTTTTGGATATCTAAAGAAGTCTTCTTCTTCTTCTTCTTCTTCTTCTTCTTCAGATACCATACGCTCTGCAGCGTGTAGGTGTTCAAATGTTCATTAGTTCTAATTAACTATCTGGAGAGAACCTTCCTCTGCACCTCGAAAAATGGTAGCCGCACTGTAAATGCCGCACCAGTCTCTTAAGGTATGTTTCCACCAAAGGAACATTGAGGAACTTTTATGTTTCTGTTCCCTTTTTCCGGAAATGTTTCACAAAGTTTCTGAATGTTCCACTCGGTTTCTGTTCCAAATTGAGATTATTCCTTCTTGTCGCCGGTTTCCATTTCGAGCGGTAAACTTCAAAGGAAAATCGGCAACATAGGGAAACAAAAACTGGTTGCTGCTTGTCGCCATCTCGGTGGAAACGAATAGGGAAACATTTTGTAATTATCTCCATTAATAGAAAAGTTATAGTCCTTCAAAGTTTGAATTGCTGTATCCTCCGCGCGAAGCCGCTGTGACGTCACACATCACACGACCCAACGCAAGCCTATGTATTCCCTGTCGAGGATGCTGCTCCCGCAAGCCACCGCGCCGCCACCGGCCTCCTCGTTCATGTCGTTATTCCTTGTTTTCAGTAGGGTAGGCGACGCCGACGGTGACAAAACGATACACTGCAGTTTATTGGTACTCGTATTATTACAATATGTCCAGTAGATCGAGAAAAACCACCATAAAAACACCAAACAAATAAACAATGGATCGCCTATTATGAATACAAAATATTGTGTTTTATGTTTTTAGTAATACTGTGTGAAAATTTAATTGAAATCAATCCTATAGATTCCTAGTTACACCATACAGAATGATCAAAAGCAATACTCTCGCATGTATACATCAGAAAATTCTGAGTCGACGATCCGTAATAGCCAAGGTAATGTTCGGACGCACCTAAAAAAAGTGTATTATGACGCTAGGCCTTACTTTCACAGGTTAGTGGACTGTTATGAATACAATAATTTTTCAGCTTTACACCCCCCCCACCCCCCAACCACTCCAACATCACCCCCATCCAAAAAAGTAGAAAATGATCAGGAACGTCTAAAACGCCTAAAAACAAAGTTTGAGGAATATTTAAAATTTTTGGTTTTTTGCTAATAATTACGCCACCGCCCATGCACCGATTTTCAAACTTATAAGAACATTACCTACTACTGCCCCACAGCATATCGCTGCCAAATTTCATAACAATCCATGCAGCGGTTACTGAGATTAAGTGGCTAGAAAAACGCGTACAGACAGACCGACGGAAATGAGTTGTGTGGATTTTCGTTATGTAGACATCATAAAACAGCGTGTTATCTCAAAATCGAAAATTTTCACGATCACAGTACTCCTCTCACCTATAGGTGTGGGAAGTAAAAGCCCATAATCATGTCATCCACTTTAGGAAGATTACTAGAAACACCACGAACGTAACCTTCCCCCATACTTCAAAAATATACTGGCGTCTCCCGTTAACAACAAACACCTTCGCCGTTCCACTCAAGTCTAAATGTCGCATACTGTACAGCGCAGCGTATGCAGCATAGCGGAGTCCCGAAAAGACTGTGGCTGCCGCGAACAATAACATGTGACGTCATACAGACTTTCACCTCCGCGGTCGCTTTACGCAAATATAAAATTGAATAACTCCGCCGTTTTTTGGAATATTCAGATGATTTTTCCGACGTTCTTCAAGTGAAGAAATAGACTATCAGATAATAATGAATTTTCCAAATTTTATTTTTTTGGAAACTTCTCCATTCTCAATTTCGTACCAGCCTCTCTGAGTGCGCCTCTGATATATCATGCAGTCGCCGATACTCGTAATAACTGTCGTTGGTGTCATGAAATAGTACTCCTCTACAACCGAAAAAATCTAGAAGCGTGAGGCCTACAGCGAGGTGTGTGAAAGATAGTATAGCGCACGGCAATAAATGGCTTAACCATAGGTCAAGAAAGGAAAAAGAAAAATCCGTTACCGTCCACTCACGATAGTTCTGACACCAAAACATCTTGGAATATCTGCCTTAAATAAATTCGATGGCCTTGGAAGGGCCATAGTAGGCATTCACAGTAGCGGCTTATAGGAGCGTTGGAGTGCGTTGGCCAACGCCGAGTCCCCTCGGCAGGTAGAAGCAGGCCGGCGCCGGTTCCGCACACAGTCAAGCACACCAGTGCATGGTACAGTGAAAACAGACCAGAAAAAGAGTACAATGATTGGCCAGTCTCATCTAGACACGGTATAGGAAACATGCAACAAGGGCTCAAAATGTTGCCCATTGTTGGCAAAACAATGAGGGATAGTTGCAAAAACACTGGAAATGATTCCTCTGAGGGGCTAGAGGGTACAATATGGGGTGAAATAGTTTAGTTTTTGGTTAAAAAGTTGTCTCTCTGGACAAATATTTTGACGTGTGTTGGCCTTTTAATCAGCGGTTTGTGATAAATCCGTGGTGGGAAGTTGTCAAATGAACTATCAGTACATACATATGTAGACTCACATCATATACATTAGAACCATTTAGTTGAAATTTGTCAATCAGATGAATGTGTGACTGATACTGTACATGTTCAACGAATTCTTGTGCGCGTCTTACTAAGGAAGCTATCCACTCTGGTAGAGACTGTTTGAATCGCTTTGTAAACAAGTTTTTGGTATCAAAAGGGAGAAGTGTTGTATCATTTTGGCGCTAAATTGAGATATGACCGCCGCATGACTGATTTTTTTGGTTTGGGAATTATTGTGGTACCTAGCCTACATCTAGTGTTGTGGTTGTGTATAAATGTGTTATGCTCATTTGAATATATCTCTGATACTAAGTGATAGTACGTAGTAAATACAGTTGCCTAACGTTATATATTTGGGTCTCGTAATATCATTGGTCGGGTACATTGTTATTTTGTTAAACATTAATATTAGAATAGCTTTTACTTCCGATACACACCGATAGGTGAGGGGAGTATTGGGATCACGAAAACTATCGATTTTGAGATAATATGCTTTGTGGGCATTGGGAGCAACCAATGTTGTCCAATGTCAATACATTGGACGCGCTACATAAGGAGGCTCCTGCATTTGGCAACGCATGAGGAACGACCTGGGTTCGGTGGGAATTCCCGTGTCGGACAGATCCTTTGGGCTGGCCCGCCAGGTATAAGATAATTATAACATCATTAAATGCTCGTTCCTTCCAACATTTTTCTATCGCAGTGCGGCTATAGTGCAGCTTGTGTCTTTTATCCCAAGTAGGGGTTTTCGCAAACACTGAAGCTATAAGTAATTCTTTATCGCTACTCATCTTCGACCAACACAGACGAAACCAGGTAGCAAACTAAATTTCTGTTACTATAAAGGCGTTCAAGCGGGCTTCCGACGCTGGTAAGCGGTCGAAAACTCAGTTGAGCAGGTGAGCCTGCATGCGATACCTGCACGCCTTCGCACGCCTTGCACGCTCACTAAAAAGCGTGTTTGCGCGCATAGTGTATCTGATGCAGCTTTTTATCTCTGTGTAGGCAGAAGATCAAAGGAAGATGCAAGGAAGTAAAGAAATTGCGTCCTGCTGTTCAAGAACTAATATCCATATCCAGGGTTACTGTTTTTCCTTATAATACAGATTCGTGTACAACAGCGGAGGTAATGAGTAGAAGAGCTTACGGTGTAATTTTCTTCCAAACTGTCTTCAACCCACGAAGAACAGGTCTCTAGAGGGACAATAGTCTTTTTCAAGCTGTTTGAGGAGGAAGGTTCGTATAAGAGTTTACCCTCGTATTAATTGATCTAATACTGTAGATATCAATACATGATCTGACTGCTTTGAAACTAATATGATTTCTGTAAAATTGTTTTGTTTGTGAAACAGCCTCTATGGGTTGAGAGAGCTGAATGACCAGTACGGCATTTTTAGGACATTGTAAAATACACAGATGTTCTTAAAGTGGTGGGAAAATATTGAAGGAACAATAGGGGTGAAAGTTTTTGTAAGTAAGTAGGTTTCTTTTTCAATAAACGGAAATAAAATCACTAAGTTTATGTTTAAAAGTTTTATATATACTTTTATAGTTAGTTATATCTCTACTTTACACATACACTTTATAATTATTTTATTTATTTGTGTTTTTAGTTGTTTTTTTTTGTATTCTTATTCTTATTTTTATTATATACAGATCATTTCCTATTCATTTATGGACACCTGCAGATGGTTTAGATTAAAATAACCCTAAACGTAGTGAAGGAAAGTTGCAGTTTTAATCGTTGGCCGAAACCCATGAAACACAACCATAATGTGCTTATCTGAACATTGATTTTCTATGATACATTTGGAATGCTTAATAATTACAGAAAATCATAAACGTTATGACTACACCGCCACTGTCTTAGCTAATATGAATATTGAGCCAATGAATAAAATTTGAATTTCATCGTGGGTATAATGATTTAATATGAGCTTAATAACAATCACTATTTATGATAACGTGTGAAACTAGGGAGGTCATGCGTTAAAAGTTATTCACCCTAGCCTGCAGGAAAATCTGCATAAGGAACAAGGCTGCAACATTTTTAAAACTACTTGAAGTTCAAAGACCGCACCGTATAAGGAGCAGTCATACACCTCTCCCAAACGTTTTCTACTTGCAATAAAACCTGTTTGATAATAATTTATATCTATGTTAGGAGCAACCCCCAAGTTTTTTTAATACAAATACTTGTGCCGCGTTGTAATAATGTTTAATATGTAATGTTGTAATAGTGTTTTCTTATCATGTAAAATTTTGCAATAAACTGGTATCACTGTGGGAAGTACGGAGGCAACCGACTTGACTTCATTTGTTTTCTGTTACTTTCTTTACTTTTCTCTGTATATTTATTAAAATTTGCTAGTTTGTGTACCTCCACATTCCTATGATGCAAAATGAAAATCTAGACTAACTGTTTTTTTTTAATTTATTATTGTCATTTACTTATTATTATCATACTCCATTAGTTTAGTGGCGCTCTTGACACTCATATCCAGCAACTGTTTCGTCGTATCCACCCAGCGTGTAGGGAGACGGCCAGGGCGCCGCCCACTCGGGGCGTGACCCTGACCTACAAGTTTCTGCATATTATTGCTTCTGTGTATATGTCCGAAGAATGTAAGCATTCTCGTCGACACAATGGAGGATAGTCTCTTTGGATTACCGAGCTCATCCAGTATGGAAACGTTAGTTCGATGGGCGGTATAAGGAACTTTTAGCATTCTCCTCCATGTCCACATTTTAAAAGCATCTATGCGAGCTCGATCTGCCTTTTCACCAGTCCCAGTTCCCGAGGCATACAAAAATATGGAGAACACAAGAGACTGAATCAGCGACATTTTTGTAGCTTTAGTGACGTTATGGTCACGCCATATCTTAGTAAGCTTTGTCATGGCCACACGTGCCTGTTGAATGCGCCATCGAATCTCATTTTCACAGCTACCCGAATTGTCGATCAAAGAACCGAGGTATACAAAACTTTGAACTACTTCACAACGGCCTATTGACTTTATTTCTCGATGATTATCATGTTCTCTATCTACGATCATAACCTTGGTCTTATTGTAGTTAATACCAAGACCATACGCTGCACTATGTTGTTCTAAGATGTTTAATAGAGCTACTAGTTCTTTCTGAGAAGCTGCAATAAGGATTGTATCGTCAGCAAATCTTAAGTTGGATATTTTGCTTCCGCCAATAGTTCCACCGCCATTCCAGTTGTCTAATACCTGTCTCATCACAAATTCAGAGTAAATGTTAAACAACATCGGAGGTAATACACACCCCTGACGAAATCCTTTTCTGGTTGCAGTTTGACTAGACAGGTTACCATCGATTCTTACACGAGCCGAATTAGACTCGTAGGGTTTCTGTAGGAGAAACACTAGGTGATAAGGTACTCCCATAGAGATGAGGATTTCCCACAGTTTAGGCCACTTTACATTATCAAACGCCTTAGAATAGTCCACAAAGCAGATAAAAACTGGAAAATAATGCTCTCTGGCTTTTTCAGTAATTTGTCTTAAGTTTAAGATCTGTTCACGCGTACCGCGTCCTCTCACGAAACCTGCCTGCCCCTGAGAAATTTGCCAGCCTGTAGCCTCTAGGAATACACAAAGTGATCGGAATTTTACTACATAGGATGTGCACTGAAAGTTCGCCGATAATGCGTGGGCAGAAGCAAGTAAGCGTACCTGACTATATTTTTTTCAACAGATTAATTAAGGTAAATCGAACACTAGCTACAACAATATTCGTGCATCCCGTGTGCATGCGTTAGTGTTATGAAAGATTTAATGAATTTCTTAATTCGTACGTTTGTTGGTTTATTGCCGGCATTAGAGAATCCCGTTTCTCATTTTTGTAACACTTTCACGGATAATAGCAGGTTGCAGTAAAATCAATATAGAAACAGCAATTACAGTAGAAATGAGTAGTGCCAGATGAAGCAACACACCTACCAAGTACAAGGAAGTGTAAACTCAAAATGCAACAAGCTTAAGAAGGTGGAATAATTATATCAACAGTCGTGAAAAAAGGTTTGCAATCGTTTATGAATTCATTTTATATAGACTAGATATTTACATATATTTTGACCTATCGGTTAATCTAAATTAATATCATTAGTGGATAATGCAAACACACACACACGATAACCAACAAAACAACCTAACCAACCAGCAAATGCATCTCATTTTTTTTTATAACTGAGCAGACCGCACAGGCAGAGCCTAAGTACCAGAGTACCGCGGCTGCTGTGAAAGGGTTATGTTAGGGGAAGGTTGTTAACGCGAGATTTGAATGGGCCAATACCCGCAGGCCCAATAAATGTATCGCTTAGTTCTTGATGTATGGAGAACGACCGTCTTAGGATGAGATGCAGCGGTCGCACGGGTACATCTTATAGGAGCAGTGGGCGGCGGAAAGATAGAGGATAGCTCAGAGGAGCAGATTCCGTTGGAATATCGGTAGAAGAGTGAGAGGTCACCAACAACACGCCGGTGAGAAAGTGACTGAAGGTGGCGCGTTAAGGCCGGATCGCCAATTAGACGAATTGCTCTTCTCTGGACGGCATCTAGTATAGTCAGGGTAGTAGGGGCAGCAGCTCCCCAGACATGAGAGCAATACTCCAGGCAAGGTCTTATCTGGGCTTTATATAGCGTGAGGAGGTTACATGGTGAGAAATACTTTCTGGCTCTAAATAGGTACCCAAGCTTTTTACCAGCAGCTGTTGCAATTCGTGCCAGATCAGATTTTCTGTAATGTTGACTCCTAACAGCTTGAATGAATGACTTCTTGGCAGAGCCTGGTTGTTCTTTAGAACCTGGTGTTGGCTTGGGCACTTCTTGTTTGATAGCGTACAATACTGGGTCTTGGAGGCATTTTATTTAACCATATTCTTAAGCCCCCAAGCGGTAATGGTATCGAGATCCTTTGAAAGTTAAGCTGCCACTGCCAGTCTTCTGCGTTCCAGCTCGACCACAGAGATCGGTCTATCGCTCATGATGCCTGCATGCAGCGTACTGTCATCCGCAAAACCGTGGATTGGGTTTGTAGTGCTAGAGAGTAGATCATTAATATTAAGCAGAAACAATGTCGGAACCAATACCGATCCCTGCGGAACCCCGGCATTGATGCTATGGAAAGGAGAGGAAAAGCCGTCTACCACGACAGAGATTTTCCGACCTGAGAGGAAGTCTGCGAGCCAACCGCAGAGCTTAACAGGGAGGCCATAAAACGGGAGCTTACTTAATTGTCACTATATCTTTCAGTGATGAAAGAAAGTGCTGTAAAAGGTTTCTAAAAAGCGCGCGCACCATATTCCAAAGAACATGTCTACATTATTAATTTTTGTATCTACTCTTGGCATTATGTTTATTGTACCTTTAAATACATAAAACACTAATCGACCATAAGAGTCTATGCCAAAATTCTGATTTTTAGTCGTTAATAATTTTCTGAAATGATGCATTATATGTGAACGAACGTCCTTAACAAGGTGCCGTTTCTGATATATAGGTTTTCAAAGCTTTTTTTTGCAAACTATTCGAGTAGAGAGTCTGTTTTTCCGGACAAGGGGGTAGATACAGAGTCAGTAAAAAGAAGGATAAGAGATCCTGTCGATTCAGTTTCTGAATCTGAGAAGTTTAAAAAATAATGATCTCAAATTTATGCCACAGGAAAAGTAGGGATATTTTACTAACGCGAAGTGGTGCCAATTGAGTACGATATCGAGAAGGTATTGAGCCGAAGTGGATTATCTTTAATTACAGTTATTGAACTTTACCTTTTCCTTTTGTACATGTATTTACTTTTTATCACAATACTACTATTTTCTTCTATTTCACCATCAATTTCAAATACCTTGTGCTGTTTCCTTATACCAAGCTATTTATGACAAGAGTTAGAGAGATTTGAGTTCTAAAACGTATTCTATGCTTATCTCTCCGATTCATCATGCTTTACTGGCCGATGAGTTCATCGTTTTTGAAGTGTATACCTACTAAATGTTTGATACAAAAATTAATGAATGCAGTAAGTGGTACAGATGAAAATCTGCTTTACATATTTTATTAAAGGGTACAAAGGTCGCTGAGACACCAGTAGACAGCTTTACAATCGATATAGTATGTGGTTTAATGCTGGACTCGTAAAGCGCAATGACTCAGCGACATTTATTTTTGGGAACTATTTTACATTGTCTAGCTCCCCAAACCAATCTATTACCTAGATGACAACCAACCGTTAGTTTAGTGGCGCTCTTGATACTGATATCCAGCAACTGTTTCGTCGTATCCACCCAGCGTGCAGAGGAACGGCCACGGCGCCGCCCACTCGGGGTGTGACCCTGAACAACAAGTTTCTCCATATTATCGCTTCTGTGAATATGTCCGAAGAATGTAAGCATTCTCATCTACACAATGGAGGATAGTCTCTTTGGATTACCGAGCTCGTCCAATATGGAAACATTAGTTCGATGGGCGCTATAAGTAATTTTCAGCATTCTCCTCCACGTCCACATTTCGAAAGCATCTATGCGAGCTCGATCTGCCTTTTTAACAGTCCAAGTTTCCGAGGCATACAAAAATATGGAGAACACAAGAGACTGAACCAGTGACATTTTGGTAGCTTTAGTGATGTTATGGTCACGCCATATTTTATTAAGCTTTGTCACGGCCATCCGTGCCTGTTGAATGCGCCGTCGAATCTCATTCTCACAGCTACCTGAATTTTCGATCAAAGAACCGAGGTACACAAAACTTTGAATTACCTCACAACGGCCTATTGACTTTATTTTTCGATTATTGTCATGCTCTCTATCTACGATAATAGCCTTGGTCTTGTTGCAGTTAATACCAAGACCATATGCAGCACTGTGTTGTTCTAAAACGTTCAATAGAGCTACTAGTTCTTCCTGAGAAGCACCAATAAGGGTTGTATTGTCAGCAAACCTTAAGTTAGATATTTTGCTTCCGCCAATAGTTATACCGCCATTCCAGTTGTCCAATACCTGTCTATCACAAATTCAGAGTACCTAAATGTTAAACACCCATAGATGTTCATAAACTTCTCAAGTAATGACCAAATGTACATGTAGTTCTATACTGAATGTCATAATATTCTCTAACAGACTACAGTATTGCAGCAGACGCCCATCATTTACGAACCTTCCTATTATAAATAATTTGAACGACAATAAAATAAGTAGCGTCTTCCTCCGATAAATCAATGAGTCTTATATATCAAAGATTACCTGCAGCAAATAGCCATATGCTATCTCGTAAAATCCTGATTTATGTTTGGTTTTGCTATGATGGGCTTTTGAAATGGGATGCATTTGCCTTCACATTACACCTGCGACATCAGTCATTGTTAAGTCATTATCGAATATACGGGGGTTTTGGTTTCGATCAGGGAAATACTAAAGTCATATTTCAGTCGTCTAAATGCAAAACTCGACAAGTCCACGGTAACAAATTTTACAGAAATCATGAAAAACAGATCAGTCCTATTATGACCGAAAATAATACTAAATCGAGAGTATGATAATATACGATGTTTGAGGATGTTAAGTCTTAACGCCCCAAAATCTAGGACATATAGTTTTTCTAAATTCTGACTTTTAAATTTGGACACGTCAGCTTTTGCATGTTAGGAACTGTGACATGTCGTGTTTTGACTGCTATTTTTGTGGAATTGGATCAAAATAAATGAAACACTTATCAATTTGGATTATTTTACTGAATATAAAGGAATCTAATCAAACACTGTGCTCAACGACAGAAACTATAAACATAAAGCTAGATATTAGAAAGGATACATTTCAAGGGTTACAAGGTTTAAACGTCAAAATCTAAATTTTCTGACAAACAAAATTCTTCAGAGCTAGCAAATGCGTTTTCACAATTAGCTTCGATCCTCTGCATTAATGTGGACCTAGCTTCTGTTGAAGTAGGCTCTCCAAAATCCGCATCCAAAGCATTTTTCAAAAAACATGGTTATTTTTATCAATAATTTATCAATACAGCATAAATTAATCTCATTCTCTCAGTAAACTGAAAAACACATGAATTCACCACAAGTATTTTCAGCGACTGGATAAAACAGAAACACAAAACGGTCAGAATACCTCGTGTGATCGACATGTGACTTGCTCCCGTTGTCCGTATTGGCTCCTGTGGACATGTCGGTGTGAAATAAAACACTTGGACTTGTCGGTGTTTGCACCTAAGTCTAGTTAGCCAAATATCTCATGTCTAATGTCAGGTTTTGTAAGCAAAAAATATAGAAAATGGTAGCGCTTCAAATAATGAACAAAATGGTATATAAAACTCTATTTTGAAAAATTTGTGAGTTTTCGGGTTTTGCATTTAGACGATTGATTTACAAGATACTATTTAATCAAAATTACTCATATATTAGCCTTCATATCCATCAAACCGATCTCATCCGATAAGATTCGACAGACAACTAGAAGGAAACTTCTTCCTCTCGAGGTGTAGTTTTCGTCCTGTCGCTCGTCAGGATTGAACAATCACAGTGGCCTCCAAGGACAAGTCCTAAGCATTTGCCAAGATATTTTCCACAATAAATGTTCCTCCTAGATCACCAACTTCTAGCTATGAGCAAGATAACGTCCTAAGCCCATACAGTTGAAAAGGCGCTGCAGACACATGACACTAATGAGGCTACTGGTCCCGACAAGATCCTCGTAGTTGTTGTGAAGTAGTGTGCACCGGAGCTCGCTGTTAATACTTACCGCCACCTCTTCTGGATATCTTACAACTGCGGCATCTTTCTAAAAGAATGGAGTCCAACTCTAAAAGATAGAATTATTAGGTATTTCTGTTCTATGAAAATATCTGCTGCTATGAACTGTAGGTATAACATAGTAACTTTAAGCGATTGTTCAAAAGCTGTGCCGTTTGCACTTCAATGTCTATCTGAAAGAAATTCGCATAGAACTGCTTAATATTTTCATTCAGCAAGTAAATGTTCATCTTTTGCATACATTTTGACGTGAGTTCAGGTATACGTGACTATACATAGATACACCATAATAAGCATAATATACAATCTAACATTCAACCTCAATAATCTCTATTCGGACGTGTTTGTATAGAATGATTAATTTAAAACTCGAGAAATGCGAGTAGAAACTCAACTAGGTAGATAAGTATTAGTAAAATGACATAATAGGGTACTTGCAGAAAAAAATATTATGTCGTTTACGCGTTCCTAAGAGCCGAGTAAACATGACAAAATCACTTGTTTGGTTTTTTGGAATCGGCTGTGAGAGATATTCCAAAAATTATTTCAAACGCCGGAAAATGCCGCGCAAACAACCTCTGACGTCAGTGATATCCTATAGTGATGGGATGTAAAGTATTGATATTCGATATCGATAGCCAGTGCTAACCTAACATTTTGACATTGATCATTATAACCACAAAACACAGTCACACACAAAAGTGCAAAAGTCAAAAGAATAAAAGTTAGGCTAGATTACTAATTCACTTTGTAGGGATGGGCTTGAATTAGATTCTATCTTTGGATTCATTCATAATGGGATGCGCCGAAATAAAATGATGGCTTCGATTAGTTGCGAATCTCGGTCACAAAAAGGACAAACTGTGATACCTATCAGATATAAAAATGTATTACAATGAAAATGCTAGTGGGTTAATTGCCTGTTTCGAATATGTTTAAGTATCAATAAATTGAGTCGCATTGTTAAAGAATTCAGATCATCTCTAGTTTGCAGTTGAGTCTCACTGACCTGCGCTGTAGCAGTATCGATTGTCGATATCGATAAGATACCTGTGACGTCAGCCCTTGTTTTAAGTCACGTGGAAAAATTTGAATATATCCTTATTTTATTTTGCAAAAGTCAGTAAAATCATGTTTTTTGTTTCCCACTACTTCTTGATATGGTTTTCTTTACACTATGTATACTCCCGAGACGATTTCGCGACCTCTGCAAGTACCCTACTATACTCTAGGAGTATATTTGCTGTTGCCCTCGTATCCTTTTTATATTTTCCAGCGTCTTGGATATCCTCATTACCTATTGTACTTCCCTCCCATGCTCATTACATAACAGCTCTTGGTCCGGAAATAATGTTGATTGTAGCTTCCCTGTTGCTTCCAGTTATTGTCTTATCTAAAGTAACAGTTATTTCTGAAAACTATAAACAATCCCAATGTGTGGACGACATTTTGAAAAACCTCCAAAGAAAACGTGTAATACTGGAAATTAATCTCAAAGTCGTGAAGACCTTTCCTTCAATGCACTTCACTGTAAATGAAGTACCTGCAAATTTCAACAAGATTGGAGTAGACATCGCCGTTTTCGAAACAAACAGCAATGGGGAGTTCTTGTCTATTCTCGATAAAGCTCTGTTCGAAGATTCAAAGGTGAAACTAATAATCTTTTGTCAGATTTGCAGCTTCAAGTTGGATGATGATGTTTATAGAAACCAGATACATAATATTATATTCATCACACAATCATTGCAAAAAGATTCCGAAGAGATCTACTACCTTTCCCGTAAACAGGAACTCACGTACCTAACTACCTGTTCTAGTGAAAATATGAGACAGTTTGGAAACGTCTTCAGCGTAATAGATAAAAACATATGGAAAGGCTCAGATGTTAGAGTTCTTGTAAACAATGTACCGCCATATTCATTCTATAACAAGCTAAATAGGCGAATCGAAGGTATAGATGTAAAAATAATACAAGCTATGTCGGATAAGTTGAAATTCAATGTAAAGTACATAAAACTTTCTGAAGACTTCTTGTACTGGGGCCGTAAAATAGCCTATAACAAAACCTACAATGGACTTCTGAGCCGACTACTAGACAGGTGAGATATATTTTTGGTATCATAGCTAGGTTCCTGGAATACTGCGATTTAGTGTTATATTCAGTCTTTTCTCTCAAGTAAGAGCACATTTCAATGTATCTCTTTCTGTAAGTATTCTCTTGCGAGAAATTAAAAAAAAAATAATTATTATTATTATATAAACGTCCACCAAATGCCTAGTTAGCAATTCCATCTTTTAGCTTAATTCTCACTTTAAGTTAGGAGCATCTTAAGGGCCCCACAGACATCGTTCTTTTTCATCAAGTTTGCACGACGTGCCAACCGATCACACTCATTTCGGTCCGTGTGTGCCGAAAAACCGTCGTGTTGACCGTCGTTCCAAAAAATCTGTCCGAGCTTGATTTTACTCGTCGGTTTCGAACGCCATCGTGCAACTCGGTACATGTGTGGCCGTTCATCGTGCAATCACGACGGGATTTTGCAGTGTCGTTCTGGTCTTCGAGTAAGCGTATCTAGGGTTAGCGATACCTATCAAAAAGGTGCTGTCAGATGTTCATGAGGGGAAATACTTTGTCTCATCCAAGTATCATTTTTTTTATAAGAGGTGCTACTGAATCAGGTAATTCTAAGTATGTTTCTTCATCCATCCTCAAATAATTGTACCAATCCCCTGGTTCCAGACGCAATTCTTCTAATAGATTTATATGGGAGAATTGGCATCTTTTTAAAAGCCACTGTTTCACCGATTTAGAACGTTCTTTCTTGCTGTATTTCACTTTAATAGCTAAAGCAGCCGCCAATGCTAAAGTATTATCCATGTTAGCGGACCAAAAATTTGCGAGAAACTGAAAGAAAATCGAAGGAGGTATCGTTCCATCGGTTTAACTGACATCGGTTGGCACGTCGTGCAAACCTGATGAAAAAAAAAACGATGTCTGTGGGGCCCTTTATAATGCATTTGGACACGTCATTCGACGAGCAAGCAAATGAATGAGGTTAGTACACCTGAAGGAAGGTTTATGCCGCATTCCATGCTACCTGTAAAAGTAAATGTAATAGATTGTGTCATTTTTCTGCTTCTATTAACCTGAGATTAATTTAAACACAGCCAATCGTGCACGTAGTGATAATTTGAGTAGAGAGGAAGAACTCCTACCTATTGATACAGTAGCCGAATTAAAAATACCGTTCTAGAAGTTCTAGAATATTGTTACATACTGTATATTATGGTATTCGTGTATTTGTATTACTTTTCATTGGTTGTCAAACATGATGTAAAGTCAAAGTGCTAGGTTAGATCTTTTGAAGTGTAAACGTCATCGAATCGTCTAGAGTTTTCGAGAATGACGGATGAATTCTAGAAATGTCATCGAATCCTCTAGATGGTTCGATGAAGTATATATAAGGCTGCGGGTAGCGTAGAGGTTCAGTCGAGTTGAGTGGTACTTGAGATAAGGTTAAGAGATATTGTATTAAGTTCTGAAGTAAAACGGTGAAAGTTACGTCGAGTTTGATTCCCTGGGTGAAGAAAAAGAGGCCGTCGTGACAATATGAAGCTACAAATAAGATTAAGGCTTGACTTAACGCTAGAACGCTAGCGGAAACCAAAATGGAGTTGTGTCCATCGACTGGTTTGACGCCCTCAGTCAAACAAAACCACTCCAAAACAGAGCAAATGCTCCTGTGTAAAATTTTGCGACTTGACTGGTCGAGTTGTTGAGGTCACAGTGGGTTTAAATAAGTGTTAATCTATTCGGCTTGAGCAGACCACCCCCAGACTGTGGAAAAGCTCTGATACAAATCTACGACACTTTGATATTTCAGACCTGACCCAAAAGCTTTTTTCACGATATAAATGGTCAATTCGAAAGTACTCCTGGAGTTGAGTATGGCATCATATGCAACAACAAGATATGAAAAATAAAAAAGTGTTGATACTTTGAATCCTTAATGTTAAAGCTATCGGAGAAATATAATTATTCATGAAATAAAAATTAGGTTGAATTACATTTGTACAGTTGGGTAGATATGGAGGGGCCGGCCCTCATACGTGGCTGACTTTAATCATATTGAATACACCACCAGGCAGGGTTGTTATATATTCGGTTTTTTTCATAGCGTGTAGGGGTAGGTTCCAGCCCCAGAAGACCACTTTTGGTTTAATTCCAACAACAAAAGTATATACAATGTACATACTCGTACACTGGATATCAAATCAATGGATATATGTATATCCACAAATGGAGCAAGAATGTCCAATGGATGTCAAATAGACATCAAAAAAATATACATTGCATGTACGTTTGTCGCGAATGTACATATGGACCTCTAATGTACATGCATATTATATACATGGTACATACAATGGATATATACACATCCATGGTATATCCATTAAATGTACATTCATGTACTTTTAATGCACATGCGTAGTGTATGAAAATTCAATGTAGAGGCAGTAAGACAAACAAACTTTATGCTTTCATTATGTATTGTTATTAATTCAATTTCTAATTACAGTAATAATACTTGGAAAAATCGATTACTGTGATTGTCATCTCTTTTCTGTTGAACGGCATGTCTAAAATCACAAAGAAATCAAGGTTATAAAATTTTGTAGGTGGTTTGTTCCGCTTATGACTTACCGTCAAACACTGGATGTGAGTGTTATCAGTAGTAAGAAGATAAGTAACATTGTACAATATTTCACTCGATGAGGTAATCAGGCACAACCAGCACACACGCGAAGGACGCGAACGAGTCGTACGACGGAATGACTAGAAATCAGCAATGGCGGCACTAGTTGTACTTCGCGCAGGCGTAAACTACTAGATGTATATATGATACATAGACCAACATCTTATGTATATTCACATATGGATATACCTACGTGAACATACATAGTATATTACACTAGTGTATATCATTTTTCATATGTACATTTAACGTCCTATGAATATTCAAAATATACATGTTCAAACTGGAATATCTAATGTACATTCTATGGATGTACATATCCATATAGTGATATGTGAATTTCGTATCAAAATAAATGTTTCCATGATGTTAATACGCAAACATACGCATCTTTCGGTTATCGGTTACCATACGTTTTTATTTTTTTCTGCTCTTCTAATTATTTTTTATAGAACAAAATTTATTGACAAAATGCTTTCTGAAGAAAATTAATATGTTTCTTGCAGGCAGTTTGACTGTACTATAGGAGGATACCATTCGGGCCCTACATATGAAATGGATTTTGATATAACCTACCCATACATGCAAGACGGCTTTATTTTTGTAGTACCAAGGTCTCAACCAATACCCAAATGGCGGCGTCTACTGCAGTCATTTAAACCAGCTATCATATTGCCGTTGTTATTTCTTACATTATTGCTGCTATTTTTCTGTGTATACTACTATAATGCACCTTTTACACAAACATGCATGCTATTTTTTCAAATATTTCTAGAGATTGCTGTAAATCAAGTACCTAAATTCAGGATCATTTTCATTTCTTGTGTGATATGCTTTTTTGTAGCTTCGTCATATTTCAAAGCGAATTTGGTACTGATGATGCAAAGTAAACTCTACGAGCATCAAATAGATTCTGGTGAAGAACTTTTAGCTTCTGGAATGGATATTGCCTTACCTATAGACGTGTACAAGCATAATAAGCATTTATTTGTTAACACATCGCGGCTTGTGATCTGCAATAAACCGGAGGAGTGTTTGAGAAGGGTTTGCACTTCACGAAATGTAGGAACCTTAATTATGGAACGATTCGCTGAGCAAACAGTACCTCAGTATATTGAAGATAGTGGAACCACCTGTCATATAATCAGAAAGACAAAAATGGCAATATGGATACAAATTTTCTTCGCTAGGAACCACCCAGTATTTGAACAATTTCATTACTATTTGATGCGACTTATTGAAGCGGGTATTATTAAATATTTTTATCAAGAAAGTAAGATTCCGGGTGATAAAGCGTATAAAAGCTTGGAGATGGATAGCGAACTTCACAGGACGGATATGGCTGAAATGTCAGGAGCATTTGTATTACTGGCTTGTGGATTAGGGACCAGTTTGGTTGTATTTGGAGCTGAAGTACTCCATAAGCGATTTACAGTTAGACGAGAAGGAGCTGTAAGTCAAACAAGCTTATTCGTTTATTAAACGTAGATTTAGAGTCATAGCTGATTATCAAGATAACTAAGATACCAAAACCTTTTTATAGGTACCACAAGAAAACAAAACACTTGTTACGTCTCTTTTACTTTGCAACTAAACAAAAACACGCTTATTTTTATTTATCGTATGGCTCAAAGACATGACAATAGTAAATATAGATTAGAAAAAAATTATAGCCTACACTAAAATGAAATATATACAGCTACAAACTAAGATACATAGTCTTTGGTAATTACGGGTTGATATCCAGTTCTTTCAACCACTCCAGCGCCAACGGTGTGGCTGTGGAGAACTCTTCTCGCGATCCCTGAAACGCATGCAGTTCACATTCGCTCGTAATATGCTTTATAGTTTGGCGGGGCTCGCCACAGTCACATACGGGAGATTGCACATAGTTTGTACCACTTGTAAAGGGAGTCGGCACATCTGCCGTGGCCTGTTCGGACTCTATTAAGTTTTACCCACTCTTTCCGGGGTAGTTCTGATCCTGGAAGTAAGGTCAATGCGCATCGTGAGTGGTGTTCTGCAAAACCTTCCCACTGGGAGCGCCATTGGTTTAAGGAGTAGAAGTTATTGGTTTTAAGCTCTTCTGCATCCCTTATTGGTGGTTGTCGGGATTTAATTCTGTTTATCTGCAACGGGGGTATTGCTCGGTGGATGGGCAGGTTGTTGTTGGCCGTAATCTTGTTATACTCCCTTAGAAGGGCGTCAGTCCTTCGCAGCTGCGGTGGGGCTATTCCAGAGAGTACAAGCAGCCATTGAGTTGGGGTTGTCTTTACTGCGCCTGTAATAAGTCTCATAGTGTGATTTAGTTGGACGTCAATTAGTCTGGTCTGATGGCTGTTAGTCCAGACAGGTGCACAGTACTCAGCACACAAATAGACAAGCGAATAGACAAGAGTTAGCGCACTGGTTTGTAGAGTTGGAGCCGTGGCACCCCACGTCGTTCCACACAGCTTTTGGATAATGTTGTTGCGTGTTCTCAGTTTTCAATGCAGTGTTTGCGAGATGTTTCTTATAGCAGAGGGTGCGATCTAACGTTGCTCCAAGATATTTTGGGAAATGGCTATGTTTCAAGGGTTCGCTTGCAAAAAGTACCTGCAGTTCACGTTTAGATAGTTTGTCATTCGGGTGGAAGCAGGAAACTTCAGTTTTGTTGGGTCTACATTTCTTGAAGTAGTTGTTTAGAGCTAACAAGTCGTTAGAAAGAGTATGCTCAATGTTCTTGAAGCTCTTATCGGAAAAAGCTATGGCTATATCGTCCGCATAGCAAAACTTGTAACTGACTGTTTCTGGCATGTCAGATATTATATAGATTGAAAAGTAAGGGGGCCAGTACTGAGCCTTGTGGAAGTCCGTTGTTCAATTTGCGCTGCCTGCTTGCACACGCTAAATTAGAAAGTTAGTTTTAAAAAAAGGGAAGCTGCTACTTCTGGCAGCTCATTATCAGCGTCGCTGATTCTAAATTATTTTTTGTCAAACACATTGTATTTTGTACACAGATCGCAGATACGTCACTGAAGGGTTTATACTTCAACAGATTGATGTTCTTTCAATAACAATAGGTGATGCACCTTCAGACGGTTTTGTAAACATCGTAGATCAAAAAGCTAACCTACGGTTACCTACATCCAGGTTATAATAATTATTATTACTGCTGGTGGCTTAAATTGGACTTCTGTAACCTATCCTGTTGTTGTCACCCTAGGAGAGGAAATTAATTTTTTTTCTGAACCCTATTCTGTAGCTGTTGCTTTTATGCATCAAGCTTTATCAGCCCATCAATACAACCAAACGTGCTGGAATATAAACTTTTGTCCGAGCTTTTGTCTGACGTTTGGACCATTTCTTTCGCGCACTGCATATTTAAAAAAATATATTTGCAATAAGAGAGAGTGATTGTGGTGTCAGGGGACCGTTATTGTTTTTTTCCAACTAATAAAATAACTGTATAGATGAGTCTGAAAATTATTGGGCATATGGATACAGATTTGTTCGCTATAAATCACCCAGTGTTTCGTCAGTTTAATTCCTACTTGGTGCCGCTTTACGAATAAATAGTGTAATATATTTACAGGGTGTTAATTAAGTATGCTATTGTAAATAGCACCCACACACACAGCACTCTTACTAAATGGATGAACATTTATTTATTTACAATAGCCTGCATCGATTCAATAATTTGCATTTTTCTCGAAAACGGTTAGACCTATCGAGATGTAGCAAGAGATCATTTTTACGTAGAAATCTCTGAAATAGCATATTCTAAAATCAAAATGTCAAAAAAATTACCATTTAGAAAATGGGGTTATTTTTACCCTTAACTCCTCCCGTATGATACGCCTCTGATTAAAATTCGTACCTAATTTCGTAATTTTATTATGAATGGTTTCGAGAATATCGAGGGAAAACCGTCTTCAGGGTGCTCCATGCAAAGGAGCGTAGCTCCCTTAGGAAGCATTTCCGGACCCATGTTCATATGACATTTGCTTTCTATTTTTCGGAGTACTATTCGTGGTTAAAGTTTGTTAATATACTTAATTAACACCCTGTACATCAAATATTTTCATCGTGAGATAAACATCCAGTAGATAAGATTTACAAAAGATTGAATACGAGTAGCAGACACAAGAAAACAGAATGATGTGGACGATATGTTGGAAGCATTTTGTTTTCTCGCTTTTGGATTACTAAGTAGTTTGGTTCTGTATGGAGTAGAGGTGCTTCATAAACGACTTACAAGTAATTGAAGTAATCGGCTTCGAGAAAGATTTCAATTACAGAGTATACCTTAGATGTTAGTGAAAGTTGTAATTGTAAATGCTGTGACGTACTTCTTTGAGTAATATTGTAGAGCTAGTGGCATAATAGATTGTATTGAAAATTGCAAAATGTGTCTCACTCCCTTCTCAAAATGTTAGAAGTATCCTTCAAATAGAAGTACAAGCGAACGTACTGCTCGTATATAATTTGGATCTCACGCACAAAAACGTCTGGATGTTTTAATTTTCTGATTTTTATAGCATCATAAGTTTATCCCCCCCGTGTGGGGGAGGATTAGAATATCTCCCATCGTATATCCTGCGTGTCGTAAAAGGCGACTAAAAGGAACCGAACTACTGTCGGTATAAGCAGTAACCTCTTCTCAACCAACAGCTTTGGGTGGACGAGTTGAGAAGAGTCAGGACACCTTCTTGTCCCTGGGGTGAAAAATTGCCCCTAAAGGCGGATGAACCAGTAGATACTATCTGGTCAACGGCATGAGGATGCAGAAAGCAAATGGGAAACTACTGCATTAAAGATCTTAAAGATATCCCAAAAGAAACTCGTAAAATGAGTAAATGCATTTTACGAGTTCGCAACATGTCTGTTAAGACATTGTGACTATGATGATGATAATTTTGTCCAAAACCAACCGATGATCTAGTTTCCTGTAATATCTTGTAATAGAGGCAGTAGAAATAAAACAGTCCTTTCATGGACCATTTGTCACTAACTGTGATGCTAGGGACTGGCTAGGGGAGAACTTTGAACGCCATTTAGTGTCTGCTAATAAATGTCTGTAACAGTATTAAATAAGTTTATACAAGAGCCCCAAACCTCTATGCGCTCAATCGCCCATTTCAAACTTCTATGAAACCTTAGAGGAGAAGTAAAGCTCTTAACGGCTGCCAAATTAAATCCAAACTCGTCTGGGAATGCTTAGAAAACCTCAAACAACTTAGTGCCATGAACAAGGTAACCCTGAAATGGGTGCCAGGTCACAAGGGAATTGAAGGGAATGAAAAAGCAGATACCTTAGCACGAAACGGATCGGCATCCAGCTTTACCGGCCCCGAACCGGCGATAGGCATTTCAAGGTCTTTGGTAAAAACTACGATAAACCAGTGGGTGCATTCACAGCACCTAAAATACTGGCAGTCACATCCAAAGCTCAGACACAGCAAGCTGATGGTGAAACAACCTACACCAAAACTAGCTGAAGAGATCCTAAAACTAAATAGGAAAGAAACTAGGCTAATAACCGGCCTCCTAACCGGACACTGCGGCCTAAGAAAACATCTACACACATTAGGGATCTTCAAAGAAAACCCAATATGCAGACTATGTGACGAAGACGACGAAACAGCCTCTCACATAATCTTTGAATGTGAGGCTCTACGCTGGTGGAGATTCAGACTGATAGGGCCAAACAACCCCAAATCACTCCCCAATCGAGATATCGTGAAGAGACTCTTGGATCTTATCAGGGTCACAAAACTCTTCACGGATTAACAAGCGCACAGGACAATACAATAAGCCAATGGCTGCAGTGTTGGGGCTACCTAACCCGGCCTGTACGTTTGACCCCCCTAACCTAACCTAACCTAACCTAGACGAGAAGTAAACCAATTTCTGGCTAATTTTGATTAGCTGAATTGTGAGATAAATTATTGAAGTTTTCTAACGCCCAAGAAGCTTTGTGTTTAAAGCAGTCAAAAAAAATGAGTTAACATTTCGGTAAACCAGGATATGCCGCCATCTTGAAAAAACTTTATCTTGACTAAACTTTATCTGAGCTAAACCTACATTCAAATCAGAATTCCGAATATAAATACAGACGATTTAGATTGGGGGAATCACTTAAAGCTAGTTGCACACATTGTATTTTGCAAATGTTCAGTTGGTAGACTTGAACCTATGCGTGGTTTCTGTACATTATTACTTAATGAACACTCCGTTTTTTATTCGTGAAAAACAAATTAAGTTTCAGTATTTACGACGCACCATAGCGTGGAACTACAGGCAGTCATGCGAGTCTGACGTAAATCATTAAATTTTAGTAGCTTAATGCCCACAGCTTTGTATCTCACCTTTTACCTGTAACTGGAACCATTAGAGAGCATTATTCATATAAAACTGGCATTGATAACTGCAGTCCAGTTAGATGAAAAATTAGTTATTGCCCATCTGCCCAACATACAATTTTTCCATAAATACCATTTTACTTCAGGCGTATAATGCCACAGAGATTTTAGATTATATGTATGGTTATGAAGTATTTCCAAGGTATTACCTAAAGCCTTGAAGGTAGGGGTTATACAACGTGTCCTAAATATTGAAAAATTATTTTTTTTTAAATATTTCACTAGTTTGGTTGATAGACAAATCACATACCAATCGAAAGTATGAAGCCCATATAATATGCAAACGTTAGGTTAGCAACTTTTTTCCCGTCCCAACTATAGGGCAGGCAGGCATCAACAGGTAAATCAATAATAGTAATTTGCACCGGTGTGGTTAATGCATGAAACTTATATCAAAATAAAGACAATCTTACAGCAAACACGTCGATATAGGGTATAAGTTACTTGAAATACAGTATTTCAAATAGCAGAAAGTGATTGAAATACATTTGTAGTAGTATTTGACTTGAAGTAGGTACTGGCAGCACTGTTAAAAAATCACAGAAACATTGAAGTAGTTCTTTTGATCTCACAAAAATATTTCAGATTTCATGTCCGATCTGCATTACAATGTATTGGTGTACCTCAACAAAAATGTGTTGAAATACGTGTTGAACATAGTTAAACCGTTACCACGTATGTCAATGGTAAAGGAAGCGTATATTTCTACCTTATATTCTACAAAAAAAGGCAGCATTGAGAGCTTAGAGTGACACTTCTTGCCACAGCATACTAAACAACCAGCACAATAACTCAAGTTGGCGGAAATTACACGCGCATCCCCACTTTTGGATGATTTTTGTAGGGATGGTAACGGTACGTCGATACTTGTACTTCTGCACTAATATCGACTATTTTTATCTTAGATACTTTCTGAGCGATTCCAGGCTGGTATCGATACTTTTGTAGATGTATCGGTATAAAATTATTGAGGGGTGTAATCAATTGCACAAAATTCTCTGTACGAACCAAACGCGCCTATGAGGCTAAAAAATATCGAGCTGGTACCGGTATCGATATTTTTATTTTCGCATCTCTACCCAAACTTCACAGCCGTAAAATCATCCATAAACCCTCCCAAGGTCAAATTTTGTGGGAACCATTTTTATATAGCAAATCGTCAGAGATATTATGCTGGTTGTTTACTATGCTGTGCTTCTTGCTGCGTCTATGTTCGGCTACAACGTAGGTTGCAGTTTTCTGCGAAACAGATATTACAGCCAAGTTCACAAACACATATAATTATCTTAACTAGCATATTATGGCAGGTAAGCAACCTTTCAATTTGATAAGGAGCTATCGACAGCATAACGAACGTGACCTCTCTTGGTGACCTCTAAAGGTTACAATTCACGACCACCATTTTAAACGATCTTCTAACATTTAACGGTCATGCTTAGCAGGCCATGACCGAGAACAGATGGCGGCTGAATATTTTTTTTTCAGGAACTGTTGATATCCGCTCGTTTATATGGTTCTAGGACAAGGCACCCTCTACATATTATTACAAGGAATCTTTCTACCTTATACAGGGTGAGTTTTTAGTACCGGCTCGGTCGATAACTCTACTACTATAGAAGATAGCGAAAAGAGTATATAAATATAAAAGTTGTAGCCACGGATATGCTCCTTGCTCAGAAAATATATAGATTTATACAGGGTGATCCATAACTACGTGGTGATGCAAACATGCATTTTTTAAATGAGACACCCTATATATTATTCCATATTCGAATTCCATTAATGATATCTGTTCCTCCAATATAGGGTATTGTTACATTATACAGGGTATTTCAAAAGTTGTGACCATTTTTTTATCCAAATCGCGGTCAAATGAACGTACCTTATATCAAAAAGTAATGAATCAAAAATTATTTTTTTTACACGAAAATATTAAACATATCCTCTAGTTTTAAAATCGGCTGTAAAAGAAGCCCGTGACGTATATTCGTATACAGGGTGATGTAGAATGCAAAATCTAGATTGTCTCTCTTTTTTTAAATGTAACCCCCAATATTTTATTATACCAAAGAACTGCTTTTAGTATGCTCTTTCATCTTTGTATAGCACTTATTATGGCTGCATTCATTAGTTTTTGAGATATTCCGATTTTTCTACAAATTTTAAATATATCTTCTATTTGTTTACTATAATATATTTATTTTGAGAAAATGCTATCAAATTTTATTTTTGCTTAACGAACAACTAAAATATAATAATATAATATAATATCAGGTCAAAACACTGAATTAACGAGATAATATAGGTCAAGTGTGCTGAGAAAACAATTTTATAGACGTCATGCATAATTATCAAGCAAATATTAAACGACACAGTCCAAATAAAACGATTCTCCAATCTTTCAAACACATTAGTTTTAGAGTGCCTCCGCTGTGGATATTGCTGTTCATAGTTGATATATTCTAGAGGCAAGTAGACAATTTCTCAAAGATTCTCCTAAATACCCTCAACGGAAAAATTAATTTTTAAAGCTGGTTTTTCACACAATACGGAATTTTTTGAGCAGGTTATGAAAACTGTCGATTTTTCAAAGCCTACTTGATAAATCTGCTTGATAGTTATGCATCACGCCTACAAAATTGTTTCCTCAGCATACTTGACTTTATTGCCTCGATGATTTAGGGTTTTGACTTCATCAGATAGTATCATGACCTTATAATTTAGTTGTTTGTTAAATAAAAAACAAATTATATAGTACTTTCTCAAAATAAATGAATTTCAGTACGCAAATAGAAGCTATATTTTAAATTTACCGAAAAACCGAAATATCTCGGAAACTGATGGACCTAGATACAACAAGTACTATACAAGGATGAAAGGGCATATTAAAAGCAATTCTTTGAGATAACAAAATATTGGGGGCTACATTTAAAAGAAATGAGAAGATCTGGATTTTGCATTCTACATCACCCTGTATACGAATATACGTCACGGGCTTATTTATAGCCGATTTTAAAAGTAGATGTTTAATATTTTCGTGTAAAAAAAATAATTTTTGATTCATTACTTTTTGATATACAGTACGTTCATTTGACCGCGATTTTGATATAAAAATGGTCATAACTTTTGAAATACCCTGTATAAAGTAACAATACCCTATATTGGAAGAATGGAAATCGTTAGTAGAATTCGAATATGGAATAATATATAAGGTGGCTTATTTAAAAAAACGCACGTTTGCATCACAACGTAGTTATGGATCACCATGTATGAATCTAAATACTTTCTGAGTAAGGAGCATATCCGTGGCTACAACTTTTATGTACAACTTTTTTCGCTATCTTCTACATTAGTAGAGTTATTGACCGAGCCGGTACTAAAAACTCACTCTGTATATCTGTGGTTAATGGGGTGTGACCGACCCACTATAGTGGTCCGTTTTAGGCGATTGTAGTGTACTCTGATAATCATCAATGACTTGACTTGATCAACCCTATTTTCCTTTTTCCAGGTAAACTCGGCTCGCACCTCGTTATCACCCCCAAAGCTATAGGAAAAAAAGGTTCCTGACATACGGTAAGATGACAATTAAAGCATTCCGAGGGTTACGTAATATATTTGGTAGGCTTATACGATACGACAATACGTGTGTGATATAAATGACATAATGGCTTTAAGGGCCGGTTGTACAAATGCGGGTATAACACGAGCTTTATTAAGGCTAAGCTTAGCTAAGCTCAGGCTTAAAGTCGTCATCCGTTGTACAATCGTCGGCTTAGTTAAACCTGGTTGATAATGAAATTCACTACAGTTGGCATCAATGAAGCAATACGTACTGACATAATCATCTGAAAAATTACCTTTTTTGGTTAGGCACTTATGACAGTTTGTGTCAAATTTCGGCAACGACCGTTTCTGTCTCTGTTCTTTCTTTTGCTCTCTTTTTAAATCAGACGCAAATCTTTTAAAAAATATGACTTAATAAAGTGACAAGCAATTTGGAGGCTCCTCCTTGACATATCATGTCATTTGTATCAGGTTAGGTTTAAACCTCAGCTAAGCTCGCGTTGAGCTTCGGCTTAAGTAAGCTCGTGTTAAGCTTGGAGTGGGGGGTTAAGCCAGCATTATACAACGGACATTTTGCAACTGACGTGGTTTAACGTCGGCTTACCTTAAGCCGAAGCTTAAGCTCGCATTGTACAACCGGGCCTAAAAGACTTTAGCATTCATAATCAAATATCAGGTACTTCAATACCATAGCTGTGTACGTTGACTTAATGTACTGCTCTCATAAATGAACTGAAATTTATCAATGTTTAGATTGAAGAAACAATACATTGCTAGTAATTGTTAGAAAGTAAGACGTTCGTCAATGCAACATCTAAAGAAGCAGACATTTAGCTGAAAGCGACACGATTTTACTTTTTAACTTCTGGTACCCGCAGTACAGCTGTTGGAAGATTTGGAGCATCTGGTCACTAGAACGCTTTTTAGTGGTTACCAATAGTAGCATGAATTGAGTGCCATTTCAATTACATATACTTTCATGTGATACGGTTAACGGTACGGTTGCAACAGAATTGGGAATTTTGTTTAAGGTTTTGGTTATTACGGGTCTACTGGGCTAGGAAATTTTTGTATTTGCTGTAAAGGTGCTAGTTCAGTAACTGCAGGCTACAGAAAGGTACGGTAATGTGAGAAAAACATTCTGTTACTCCAGGGGTAATGACAAATAGTGCCGCTAAACTTATATCATTGATTAAAGTATTTAAATGTGTTAATCAATGCTTATATTGAGAGATAGCGTACTTCAGAATCTTTGCGGTACCTGGGGCAGGGTTGCCAGATGAATTTTTTTTATTTCCCTAGATTTTTGACTTCAAATTCCCTAGATTTCCCTAGATAAACATATGTAATATATTTTGGGGTATAAATGAATTATTAGTCATTCAGTATATATCCAATTCTTTATTTTTTGTTATTTATTATGCCAAAAAACGTACATCTACATTAAATATATATACAAACAAAAAATTTTATAAAACAATGACGCAGGCTGTTAATAGCACTGGTCTGTATTTTTGTGGTGGCAATTGTCATTTTGATTCGACCGATCGTTATCCTGACTAGGGAAATACCGAAAGCGCTTGCCGTTTGATACGTAAACAACTAAGCAGTGGTGCCAACAATACAATAATTGCCGTGTTTTTATGAATTTTTACTTACACATTTGTACGGCATTGAAAATCTGATAAAACACGGCAATTTGGTTATCATATAAACTACAAAAATTTCTACTTTTAATTAGAACACGGTTTTTTAAATAAAATTGTATAAAAAACGGCAATTCGTTTCTTATTGACACTACAGTCACTTGCCTCCTATTGGTATTGGCACAACTGAGCTAAGAGCTCACTGAGTTGCTTATTTTCAATTAAAAACAGACTATAGTTTAAAATCAGTCTGCTGTTAAAAAGACAAAAATGTATTTACTAATTTTTATTTAATGATTAGCTTAGTCATTTTTCTCTCCTTCATGAGATATATCAGTATTTCCGTATTCTCCATATTAAAAAGATAAAAATTCCCTTTTTCCCTAGTGTGCCGTAAAATTCCCTAGATCTATGGAAATTTCCCTAGGTCTAGCAACCCTGACCTGGGGTTTATCGGCTGCTACTCTGCGACCTTCAGCTGGCTTATGCAGAATTTGTCACTAGGTCCTGGAAGGGACCTTCAGAAACTACATTTCACTCGAATTTTAGTGTGTATTCATGATGACTCATATCAAAGTTACGTTTTTTTTATTGAGCGCCCCATAATCATGAATATTACATTTTTAAGTGGGATCCACCAGTCAATTCTAGTGTGTTTTTATACACATATTTAAAAAAACTAAAAACCCTGCTGACTTTGAACGATACAAGGAACTCAGAAACTGTACGGTGACTGCAACTCGGACTGAAAAAAAGGGTTACTTAGATCACGAGCTAAGACAAAATAACTCTAAAATCTCCTGGAAAACACTGAATGACCTTAGTGTTACTCCTAATCGCAATTTTGATCTGCCACATAGTTTGTCGGATGCCAATTCTTGAAATAATTACTTTGCACGATATTTTGTATTTTTTTTTATTTATTTGTACTATACAACTATGGCCACCTCGAAGGCTACGCCTTGTATGAGGTATTGGCTTGACATACCGAAATTGTACATTGTAATTTAGCTAATCTATCTTTAGCTGCTTTCTCTCTCTCTTTGGACTGCTATCTTTGCACGCATTTCAACGGTGTTCACTTCATGCTCTTCAATTTATCCCTCCTGATCAGCAGCATACATTTTTCTTCAACCATATAGACGATTTCATCATTAAAAACTTAAAATTTGGATGTCACGACCGAGTGACGTTAAGACTACATAACTGTAATGAAAAAATTGAATTTTATAACAATACCTTTTATGATGAAAACTTGAAATTCTCACTACGATTGATTACAGTAGAAGCAGTAGATCAAATTCTGAATCCACTACGGACCACTTGGGCCTGACTGCATAAGCAGTATAATGTTAAAGTATTGTAGTCCTAGCAGACGACAGAAAGGTTCTGCCGGTGCGCCATCTGGTACCCGAAGGTAACGGCAAACCAAGGAAATCGCTGCTGAACAACAGTAGATTTCTTGGTGGGACGCCATGGCGTGTCCGCTTGGCCACCAGAAAGCGCGGATTCTATATGCTGCTGCATATCAAAGCCGATATACGAGGGTTGCTCTATACCTCCGTCAATCCACCAGTACGCAAACAGCTGTTTCACGCTTATTAGCGATCATCAGTGCGCCATAGGTCGATTGACGGAAATGAGAGCATCAGTTCTTTCATGTCTACCAGATATGTGAAGCACGTTGTAGCAGGCGACAGAAAGGTTCTGCCGGTGCGCCATCTGGTACCCGAGGGTAACGGCAAACCAAGAAAATCGCTGTTGAACAGCAGTAGATTTCTTGGTGGGACGCCACGGCGCGTCTGCTTGGCCACCAGAGAGCGCGGGTTCTATATGCTGCTGCACATAAAAGCCGATATACGAGCGTACTGGTGGATTGACGGAGGTATAGAGCAACCCTCGTATTTTGTAGTCCTTTTATTGACAGGTTCGTAGCTCATATAATCAATGTCTGTATCCAGAGTTCATACTTCCCAGCCGCATGGAAGGTTGTCGTTGGCATTCCTATCCTCAAGTGCAGTAACCGAGGTAGTAGCCCTAAAGAATTTTCAGATCTCAGAATAATTAGTATACTACTTGCTGTGTCAAAAATATTCGAAAAATTTGTATATATGCTCAAATTTATGACCATTTATTATCACATTGTCAATGTGGTTTCAGCACCGGTAGAAGTACTGAAACAGCATTAGTAACAGTAACTGCAGATATAATTACTGCTTATGATGAAGGATTATCGTCTGTTTTGGTGTTACTTGGTTATTCCAAAGCTTTTGCCACCATTAGCTATGAATTGCTTTGCGCCAAACTTAACTATTTTGGATTTGATGAAACATCTCTGTTCTTGATTTGGAATTACTTGTTAATGCGATCACAAAAGTACAGAGTGGCAATCCATGTTCAGCCAATCTTGAAATCCTTTCAGGTGTGCCACAAGGGTCCATTTTGAGACCACTGTTTTATATTGTATATATATATATATATAATTTTGAAAGTCGGCGCATGGGTGGCGGAGTAATAAGGAAAACAAAAAATTTCAAATATTCCTCAAACTTCCTTTTAGGCATTTTAGGGGTACCTGAACATATTCTACTTTTTTTGAGTGAAAACTGGGGGAAAATTTTGGGGTGGAATTGGGGCGGGGCTGGGGTAGGCGAGGATTGTAAAACAGCAAAATTTGTTTTATTCATAATAGGAAAGAATGTGGAAGAAAGACCTAGTCTCAGAATACACTGTTTCATATCCATCCGAACATTGCCTTACCTATTGATGAATACATACCAGTATTACTTTAGGTCGTTCTTTAATGGGTAACGTGGATATTGTCGAATCGATTTTAATGAAATATAGACACAGTATTATTATCGTGGTGAGGACGGAAAACGCCTATGTTTTTAGAAATCGTATCCGTGGCAGCACGGCAATAATAAAATAAAATAAAAAAAATTAGAACAGCTCAAACCTCTTCCTTAGGCATTTTAGGGGTTCCTGATCGTTTGTTTTTATTATTTTTTGGATGAGGATAAGATTTGGGTAGTTGGGTTGCGGGGGGTTCTAAAACTGAAAAATTTGTTGTATTCATAATAGGCTATTGATTGACCTGTGAAAGAAAGACAAAGGCAAAGCGGCATAACACACTTTATTTGCGGCGGGTGGGGATGATTTGGGGATTTCAGACTATACAGGGTGTTAATTAATGTTAACAAACTTTAACCACAAATAGTACGCCGAAAAATAGAAAGAAAATGTCATATGAACATGGGTCCGGAAATGCTTCCTAAGGGAGCTACGCTCCTTTGCATGGGGCACCCTGAAGACGGTTTTCCCTTCGATATTCTCGAAACCATTCATAACAAAATTACGAAATTAGGTACGATGGGTAAACTTTTCACGCTGAATCTGATACGAGTTCAGAATTTCATAATTTTAATCAGAGGCGTATCATACGGGAGGAGTTAAGGGTAAAAATAACCCCATTTTATAAATGGTAATTTTTTTGACATTTTGATTTTAGAATATGGTATTTCAGAGATTTCTACGTAAAAATGGCCTCTTGGTACATCTCGATAGGGCTAACCGTTTCCGAGAAAAATGCAAATTATTGAATCGATGCAGGCTATTGTAAATAAATAAATGTTCATCTATTTAGTAAGTGTGCTATGAAAAACAATTGCAATAATTGATAAACAATTGTAATAACTCCAAACCTAATAAACTGACAGTTTTCAAGTTGTTTATCGTACCTAATTTCGTAATTTTGTTATGAATGGTTTCGAGAATATCGAGGGAAAACCGTCTTCAGGGTGCCCCATGCAAAGGAGCGTAGCTCCCTTAGGAAGCATTTCCATTTAGCATGTTCATATGACATTTTCTTTCTATTTTTCGGAGTACTCTTCGTGGTTAAAGTTTGTTAACATACTTAATTAACACCCTGTATATATCTAATGCTATGGGAAAGTAATAAAACTGGTATCACCGGAATATGTGGGAAGTATAGAGTCAATCAACTTGACTCCATTTTTGGTATTATGATTATACGCATCTTCTCCAAACTTCCGTTGTCATTATTTACGGTTTACCTGACGTAGCCTTTCGAATTCTTGAAGATGCTACATCAGCCTTTCAAGTGTGATAACGATTGGATGGGTGTTTGTGATGGAACTTAAGATTATTATGTGATAAACCGTGACAGTGTGTAATGAGGTATATATCTTTAAACCGGTGCTTAGAAGTATTTCCACATAAATTAACTACATAGTTAATGTGAACTGATTATGACAATATTTCAATGTCCGCCAATTAAATTGTGGAGCTGGTATAGTGGTTACCTGTCAGGTAGTGACATTTGTTGATTATCTTTAGCTTGCAGAGGCTGCTAGTGAACCAGGGGTCAATATGAGAGGTACACTGAAAAAAAACGTGGGTATTTTTACAAAACAATTACAAGCACTATTGGAGCGATTTTACTATGTCGTGTTGTAAAACCACAATAAAGTTTAACAAAAATACAATAGTTTTGTAGATTTACCAAATTTTGTAAAAATGGTTGAGGATTTTACAGAAAAAATACAAATAATTCATTATTTCACAAAATATTTGTAAAATTACAAAACTGTGTTGCATTTGTGTAAGACAAAATTACAAGATAATTGCCATTATGCAAAATGTTTGTCTTTTTACAATCTTCTTTTGTAAATTTATAATTATTTTAGAAAAATTCTTCAATAATGTTAGTAAAATATTTGATTTCTTCGGTTGGTATCAATGGTAATTTGATTGAAACGCTTTATATGGCCACTTGCCCTCAGTACAGATTACGCGTTGCCGATGAAAGGAAGCACTGGCGGGCGAGAAGAATCGGCTTGTGTGAATAGAGAAACAGCGGACGGGTCGTTATTTTATGAATTTTGTTTTGGAAGTGCCGGTATGTAACGAGTAGCGGTGCTATTTGTGTTTGAAGTTTGAAGATTCATTGGATAAAATGAATACAAAGTGCATTTAAACAAGGTAAGCCGCCATCTTGGAAATATGGCCATCCTGTACACCAAATTTATTTAGGGAAGCATTCATTTTTATTTTTCTTCGATATGATATGGTTAATTAATGAAAAAGTTTTCGAGTCATAATACTTTACTTACACACAATATTTCCTTTAATTTCAGATGGAGAAGGAAAAAAGAAAATTTCCATTTACAATGAAAAAATCCAGCTTATCAATGGAAGTTCCTTTGAAGAAGCAATAAAAGTACTATTTGTCATATATTTTAATTCTAACCGGATAAATCCAAAAAATATTTCGGTAACTTTGGAAATGACTCAAACATATTTTATTAAAGCGCATCTTGACTTTAGGAGAAAGTCAAGTCACACTCCCAGTAGGAAAACAGTAATTTATTTTATTAATAAACTGGCACGTTAACTAACTGTTCGCCTGGCCAACAAGCCGATATAATATGCTTTTTTGTCAGCCGATAAGACTGAAACAGTTGATTTTCTACTTTGTGTTTGTATAGAATTTTAATGTTGTGTTACCTTATTTTCATACATAAAATAAAAATGTGTTTATAATGACAGCCTTTTCTTAAAACCTATATAATAGGTTTTTTGTAAGACTACAAAGTAATTTTATAAAATGAGGTAAAATTACAAAATAAATCATTAAAAAATTTGTATTAAAACGTCTAATGGTTTTACAATATAATCTAGTGATACTACAAGTAAATTATGTGAAATTACGTATCCTACAAAATAGTTTTACGAAATATATATGTAAAAAACCAATATGATATCCTTAAAATTGTGTAAAATCGCATAATGATTTTACAAATTATCATGTTATATCACAGACAAATGTTGTGATATTACAAAAATTCGTTTTTGCGAATTTACAATATTAGAAAATTGCTAAATGAAATTACAAATCTGATTTGTAATATTACTAACAAAATCGGTGGCACTAAATAACCTACGATATTGTTAGCAATTTTACAAAACAATTTTTAGAGTGTAGAAAAATAATGTCTCATTTGCGGAATAAGAACAGTAATTTGACCAAATTTCAAATATTCGTCTTTCTTTTCTTAAGGTTACATAAGTATAAAACATCAACGACATTAGGTTGACTGAGTCATTTTCGTTTGTGCTAAACTAAATCTGGCTTGCGCTGGCAGTATGGTATCCTTTATAATGCGCAAGAATCAGCGAAACATGTTATAATGCAACTTGGAAAATGAAATTTGATCTGTGATTACGTGTTGATGGAGGGTTTGCAAGTATTGCGTCCTGAGAGTTTCTAATATATATTCCCTTCTCCATCTTTATTAATTCAAGAGTACATTTTGGGGAGGGCTGTGATTGAAAAAATAAATGGTCTCCCCAGGCGTTCAAAGCATTAATTAGATGGAGACTTGGCAAGCTCTCTGGGCGGGAATCATTGACGCCTACTGACACTTCAATTATGCGAGTAATAACTTAAGACCAGCGCATTTTTATATTTTTCAGCCGATATTGGATCGAAAGAAGTGCTAGTCGGCCTGCACTAGATCTAGTAGCTAATAGCTATATTCTGAAAGCTTGCAGTAACTGATTTTGCTCTTCATTTATTAGGTCAACGTCAATAACAAAAAATTGATTATAGCAGCGTCTACGAAACTCAGAAGGCTGTTACTATGCGGTGTGACTAATCACGACATGTATCAGCTTAGATAGTACTGTCAAATTTAATTTTTTCTTGTACTTGGTGAAATCGTTAGATTAATTAAGAAAACTTCAATCACAGACAACTTGATTTTTTCAAATAGGAATGTATAGTTAAATGTAAAATTTCATAGCCTTTATAACGATATAGGATTGTCGATATTAATCTCTTGTAGTTTCCATTTTATTTCAAAATTTAAGTCAAATCGGAGTTTCTCAATTTTTGTTTACCTCTAATTCAGCAAGCCATGAAAAGTAAACAAAAGGTTGTTCAGATGGAAGAAAACAACCGACATGCGATACGAGACAAGATTAAAAATACCTTACAACATATAAGCTCCAATCGGAAAGAACAGCGGCAGCATATCCAATATCAATGAGAAACTGTAGTATGTTGTTGGTTGTCTAGTATCTTCAGAATGAAATTTTATATTTAATGGTATATGAAAAGTAGTAATCTTCATGTCAAAAGAAAGGCTACCTCTTATTAGAGCGTAGACCGTCTTATACCATTAAAAGTCAAATTTTATTCTGTAGATATTAGACAACCATATCAAAATTTTCAATCATTTTTGAAATTTGTCAATCTATATTACATCTTAATAGTTAGTAGGCTGTGTTGAGTGAGCAAATGTTTCTTTTATTATATAAAGGGTCGCTTTCTACTTTTAGCAGAACCACAGTAATAGTTCCTGTATCCACAAGATTTTCTCTTGTTGAAACATCCACTATATAGTGATCAAATCTTTTGTTGAAGCTTTGAAAGGAAAAGCAGCTATACGAAAACCAATTTTTTCCTCAAATATGGCACTATAGAGTATTTCACGCAGCACCTGTTCAGTCGCCCACAAGTCTTACTACTACTTATAGTACTTGTTCTACCGAAGCCTTTATATTCTGCAGTCGAAGTAAACAACAACAATAACAATGACAGTTGATCTCAGGTTTAATAATAATGTAGGTATTATGGTAATCTATTACTTACATGGCAATAAATTTGACCTTTGAAGAGGCTGCCGAGTCAACCTAAATTTAGGAATATTTTTTTGGATTTCAATGCAACAGTTTGATTTATTAGTTGGTAGAGCGACATGCACCGAAACCAAGCACATTGTAAGTCTTACAGCCTTTTTCCTAGAAGCCTTCCTACCGAACCGCCCCCTTTAAAACTGTAGCTCCATTATAACTACTGTCTCCTCTAGGAGATAGTATTCATGCCAGTTGAGCCCTGCATTAGTTTGAGCCCTTAGCCTGGGCTTCACATAGAATAGATTGTTGTATCTTGTGATCTAGCGCTTCGCAATCACAAAACATAATTATGAGACGTTGAGTATGGTCCACTCCCAAATGATACTCAGTCGAGGTCTCCTTCGTATAGCCCCATTCGCTTCGTGTTCTTTAGGCCATAATACCCTGTAAGGAGACCAGTTGTTATTCGAAGCGAATTTTTTTTCAAAGAAAGCAGTCCTTCAGCTATTTTCTGGCATGGGGTTTTGACGAATACGTTGTCATATCTATATCCAGGCATCAAGTACCTGTTGACAAATTGTGCTGCATCCCTAAGGCGGGTTCTGCACCAATACGCAAGGAAGATGAGCCTTTTCTAGCGAATTCATCTGCCTTTTCATTACCAACCTGAGTATCCTCTTATTGAAATTCCCAAACTAATCTTTGTTATGATGCGACAACGGACCAATGACATATGGCTATTTAACCCTTCGTTAGTCGCCTGGGGTACACTGGTAGACCACGCGCATTTAACATGCACCAACCGAGCTCTATCCCACAGGTCGCATTTCTGCTCATTTCAGTACCTTTCGACAATGTCTCACAGTTCAGCGTGGATGCAGTATTTCCTCTTTGTGTTTTTTTCCCAAAAAAGTAAGTTTTAAAAGTTGTTTAGACGCACCTTCATCATGGTAAGCGCTACTGTAACTATAGGGCGGCCTAGGTGGGGCTTCCCCCCAGAAATCAGAAATATCTACAATTGACACATTATCGGTACAACTAAGAAGGCGAGCACAGGCTCTTCTACGACAAATCAACAAGGAAGTTTTGTGCAAATTTGCGGTAAATACGTGTGGAAAGATCACATGCGAGATCTATGTGTTGCATGTAGCATGTGGTAGAAACTTAAAAATAGATTTATTTTTACCGCTCTTTTTAAAAGAATTACATATAAATAAAGGCATAAAAACTGCGTTCATGTGTGTTTTTGGTACAATCTCCTTAGTTTTATCATTTGGATTCAATATTTCAATTGCTTGTGTAAGAAACACCATAAACTGAATTAATGCGCAGAAATTATTTTCACGAAACTACTATGAGTAGATATCAAAACTAATAATAAAAGATGGGCTACATAATTATGTAGCCCAAGCGACTAAACTCGTCACTCGAGCACACGCGACTAATGGAGGGTTAAATGGTTTAAGCACTACATGGAGAATTGGAGATATTCATTCAATGTTTATACATACATCTTAATACAATTTGAGAACCTGTAACTGAGGGTGCGTGGCAACATCGCTTTTGCTCAGCTTGAATTGTTATGCTGTCATGAACTGTGATTACAAGTTATAGTACTGACGTTACATTGAGATTTTCTAGTGCCCTAAGGCCCGGTTTCACCAAACCCATAGGTACTAATCTCGTATTACGTAATCTTGGATAAAATTAATTGAAGTATTTCATTCGCGATTAGATTAATTTCTGTTCCACCTGCGCGAGTATATCTAGGATTAACTAGTCTCGGATATATTCAAACTAAGACGCGGCAACAGCGTAACGAGAGCATTTATAGCCTCACAATTTTGAGAATTTGCATTAGCAGCATAGGAGAAAAACACAATTTTTACGTAATACAAGTTGAAACAAAGGAATAATTAGCAAATGATTATCAGTTGGAGTATATGATTATTTTTATTCTATATAAAAACAAAAAAAACGCTATCGGAACCAGTTATTTTCTATTTATGCATCGTTAAAATTCGCCGTCCATGCTCGCGTCCTAATCGGCTTATATGCGAGGTTCGGCAAAAGGTAAACATAGCCAGGGTGGCCTAGAGGTAGTTTATCGGTCGTCCATGCAAGAAGTTGCGAATTCGAATCCGAGTAGATCCCTTCTTTTTCATTTAATTTTTTTTTTTTTTAGATTTGGGTTTTCCCATAGAAATAACCTGACAACAGGATGTCACATTTTTGATTGGTTCCAAACAAGTGGTTTGTTCGGGAAGATGGATAATAATTAATGAGTTTCGGCCTCAGGTAGAAAGGATCAAAAATTTTCAGACCCAATTAATTGTCTTTTCATATGCGAATTTGTGTGGATGGTGGTTTATTGTGCGAGGTTTTGTGACTACTTATTTGCGTTGTAGAGTGATTTTCAAGTACTTAATTCAAGAGTATATTAAAAAGAAATTAAAATATTTGTTTTTATTTAAAAAAAAACGTTTTAGATCAAGAGATGTCTGCTAAAGTTTAAAAACTGGTCTAAATTATCGTTTTGTAAAAAAGAATGAAAGAAGTCCCTATATATACCTACACAGACGCGAATTCAAAACCTTTTGCATGGGAGTCAACGACAAATTTTTAGTTTGTTTGTAAAAAATCATTTCAAATAAACATATATCTGCTAAAATTTGAAACACTGGCCTAAATAATCGGTTTTGTAAAAAAAGAACAAAGAAAAAAAATAGTCCTATCCAGACGCGAACTCACAACCCTTTGCATGGGAGACCTTTAACCTTTAACCTTTAACACATTTATTGATTAATTATTATTACAATACTTGTCGTGGTATTTATAATACATGAGATTGGCCCTAGGGCTCACATTTTAACCACGGGAACTGAGCCCATAACTCAGTTGTGCTCCCTCGGGTGCCTGGTGGTAGGCTGTATTTACAACAAATAATACCTATTTGACATTCTAATGTAAGTTTTATCACCTCCTGGCATGTGATAAGACCGACGTCATACAACGACGCTAAACAACCGATACCAACTTTGTGTTGAACTTGGGTTATAAACGAATTGGATCGCGAATGTGGAACACAAATTTTACTGAGGCATGAACAGGAAAATTACTGGTTCTGGAGCATTTTTTTTTGTTTTTAAATAAAAGATACCTAGCTATATGCTTCTCCTCATAATAATTTGCCAATTATTTCTTTGTACACCCTTGAAGTTCGCAGACACGTCAGCCATGTCACCTCAACTGTCATCTGCATTCTAAATCTCCGATTAAACATTTTATTCGCCAAATATGGGAGATTAAATTTTATCTCGGATATACGTGCTTAATCCTGGATAAGAATGTGGTGAAACTCATCTATAAAATTATCTAGGATTTAATCCTAGATAATGTTTTAATCCTGGATAAAATATTGTGGTGAAACCGGGCCTAAGTGTGTAACTATCTATCTCTGTTTCATTGTTTATCCTTCACAGTGTAGGATAGCATACACCAAATTAATCAGTTTTGTCAGCATCGTATAATATCCGTAGTTACATAATAATAACTGCCAGCTACTGAACCACATGGTCCGCATCGCAGAACTGCATCAAAGCTTTTCGCTTTACTGACTTTTTTATCTTCACTTAGTTACAGACCGACACAAAAAGCCACTTTTTATTAATCACCTACGTAAAGATTATTCGTACTCCGGAGGAGCCTTTTTGCATTTTGTGCTCATCGCGACGTAGCCAAAGAGATGCACCGGGGTATGAGAAATAGCCTGCATTACCAGCTACACCGATCCATTGTCCCTATAAAACCGTACGCGATAAATCATTCTGTTTTTCCATTAAGATTTTTAAACGGCGCCCGTTTCGTTCGCAGTTCAAGGTAATGGCGTTTGACCTTTTTTAGTCTGGTAGTCTTTTTACTTTCCAGAGAAAAGGATGAACAATCAGTAAAATTGTCTATCGGTCGTCTATTAATTTTTGTAAGTAAGTAAGTAAGTAAGCTTTATTGACCAAGAGGACTCAGATGGGTGTATATGGCCCGTCAGTGTACAAAGAGAAAGGTTCATAGACTAGATAAAACAGAAGTATATAAAAAAATAGGGTATACAATGATAATTCAAAAGAACATAATTACAGAATATAGAAAAACATTAAAACAGATCAGACATGTATCACAATTTTTGGATTTACATATCATTTGCACTCATATACCTATTATCGGATGTAAATAAGATTAACAGACAAATCTAACATACACGTTTTAAAATATCAAGATACCATGCACATAAGACAGTTCTTACATAGTTTCCAAAAACTCATTTGGTGTATAGTAAGCACGGTTTGCTAGGAAAGACTTCACTTGGTACTTAAAACTATTATAATGAGTTACGCCGCGTAGCTCATGCGGAAGCTTGTTATACAGGGTGGTCCAATAAGCGCGCGGTGCTCCCTAGCGGCCATACCGTTTAAATAAGAGGAAAATGTTTTAAATAAAAAACGTTTCTTTTCAAATACTCTACATTCAGAAAATAATTACAAAGATGGCGGATTTCCGGATATACCGGAAGTAGGCATCAACTTCCTTATTTTAAATAGAACACCCTGTATATTATTACGCTCTTGAATTCAGCATCGATTTTTAGGTCCACTTTGTTAACCATTGTCTATGTCTACGAAGCGTATTTTCGGAGTTATTCAGCAATTTTTACAAAATTTGACGTTTGTAGTACTTTACAAGAAACGTTAATATCTCGGAAACTGAACGCGATAGAAAGATGCGGTTTTCGGTTTTGAGAGATGCAAGGAACGTATTTGTGTTTCAGTGAGATCGTTGTTTCAAAAGCACATTAAGTCAATAGAGTAGAAATTTTCAAGTTTGAAAAGTTAGAAACGTTAAAAACTTTTATTTTCCAAATGGGATGGTATCATAAGTTTCACATCGGTGGATGCGAAATTAAATTCTCTTTCACTTTTGTCTAGGCGCATGTGGTGCTATCTTTGATGGTTTTTAAGATATTTACGGTTTTGTAATTATTGTGTAGGAATTGGAAAAATCGTGGGTGGCGTGGCTCGCAGACGAAACAATTGGCAGGAAACCTTTCATCCGAAGTGCTTCGGTCTCTAATACTAAAATGTGCTTTTGCTCCATCTAACTGTAACCACATTATTCTTAAAAACTCCAGTGGTGAATTTTTCAACAACAGGTTTTCCAAATTTTCATGTGGAAAACATTAGTTTATTATGCGGTTTCCAGTAATACCACCCCAAATGCTTAGACTTCATGCTGGGTGACAACAAACTCCTCAAAATTTGGATTTAGGTGGGCGTAAAATATGAGAGAAGGAAACATGTAGTAGTAATACATGAAGATAGTGAGTTCGACATTCTCGCAATTGTAGTTAAAGATCCGCATAGCAGTGCTACAGCAAAAATTAGTCGTTACTTGGGCATTGGTCAAACATCTGTGAACATGATCTTAACGGAGTACATACCTATAGCATCCTTATCACGTGCAGCTAAATCAAGCAGTTGAAAGACAAGACTTTGAAAACTGGATGAATTTCTGTAACTGGAGTCATGCTCGAATTCAAGAAGATGCACTCCTTTCCAAAAGTGTGTTGTTTACGAATGAAGCTACATTTCTTATGAGATTCTTTCATTTTCCTTTTTATGAAATGTAGCTACAGCGTTATCATTAACGGCCATGTAAACTGGCATAATTTACATTTCTATACCGACGTAAACCCAAATTTTGAGAGGTTTGTTGACAACCAGCATTGAGTCTAAGCATTTGGGGTGGTATTATTGGAAACCGCATATTAAACCAAGGTTTTCTAAGATTTTCTAAATGAAAATCTGGAAAACCTGTTGGAAAATTTACCACTGGAGTTTTTAAGAATAATGTGGTTATAGGTAGATGAAGCGAAAGCACATTTTAGTATTAGAGACCGAAACTCTTTGGATGAAAGGTTTGCTGCCAATTGTTTTGTCTGCGAGTCACGCCACCTACGATTTTTCCACTTCCTACGCCATAATTACAAAACCGTAAATATCTTGCAAACCATGAAAGATAGAACCACATGTGCCTAGATAAAAGTGAAAGGAAATTTAATTTCGCATCCACTGATGTGAAACTTATGATGACATCCCATTTGAAAAATAAAAGTTTTTAACGTTTTTAATTTTTCAAATTTGAAAATTGCTAGTCTATTGAATTAATGTTCTTTTGAAACAATGATCTTAATGAAATACAAACACGTTCCTCGCTTGTTTCAAAACCGGAAACCGCATCCTTATATCGCGTTTAGTTTCCGAGACATTAACGTTTCTTGTAAAGTACTACAAACGTCAAATTTTGTAAAAATTGCTGAATAACTCCGAAAGTAGGCTTCGTAGACATAAATAATGGTTAACAAACTGGACCTAAAAATCGATGCTGAATTCAAAAATGTAATAATATACAGGGTGTTCCATTTAAAATAAGGAAGTTGATGCCTACTTCCGGTATAACCGGAAGTCCGCCATCTTTGAAATTATTTTCTAAATGTAGAGCATTTGAAAAGAAACGTTTCTTATTTAAAACATTTTCATCTTATTTAAACGGTGTGGCCGCTAGGGAGCACCGCGCGCTTAGTGGACCACCCTGTATAACACAACACAGTTGTAGTAGAGTGAACGTTTAAAACAGGTGGAGCCATGACACTGGATAGCCAATAGATCAGCGTTTCTGGTATTATAGCTGTGATTAAAGCCCAAAGTGTTAAAACTACTTTGATTTTGTTTCACAAACGTAAAGATGTAAATGCAAATAACAGTGAGGATTTTATGTTTTCTAAAAATATCTCTACAGCTCTCAAGCCTACCCAAATTAAATACTAGCCTCAGTATTCTTTTTTGAGAAATAAATACCCTTTCAGTTCCTTTAGATCTCCCCCAGGTCATTATGTTATATGATATATGCGAATGTGCAAGACTATAGTAGAGGTTAATAAGCTCATTTTGGTTTAAAGTGAGTTTAAGTTGTAGGATGGCGAAAAAAGCTTTATTTAAATTCTTGCAGACGTGCTCCACATGTTCGCTGAACGTTAGTTTAGAATCAAAATAAGTACCTAGTAGTTTGGCAGTAGATGAAAGCTCCAGACCACTTAGCAATACGAAATCACTTGGGAGTGAACGATGCATAGTAAAATTTATTATGACAGTTTTCTTTTGATTTAAAATTAACCGGTTGCGCTGGCACCACGCACTAACCTGATCTATTGCTCTTTCAACATTTAGCTGTAGTTCGTCTAGCGTGAAGCCAGAAACAGTTACAGTAGTATCATCTGCAAACATGGTCACGTTGTTGTGTAAAGGTGGGTACAAATCTTACGCGTGTTAGATGCGCGGTAGGCGTTCGTTGAAATTTTACATTTTGACGAACCTTCTGCGATACATAGAAAACCCGCGAACATTGCAGTAGCCTCGTATATGCAAACATAAAGTCATGTCTGTGTCGCGCGATGAAAATGCTATTTTGGCGATGAATGGTGCTTTCTTGTTAATATCAAGTATGTGCAAAAAGAAAAGGAAACAAAGACGGGGGTGGCATACAAACATTAAAGAAAAGGAATGGTACCGAGGCTGATGGTAGCTCTATTGAACGTTTTAAGAACAACACAGTGCAGCATATGGTCTGGGTATTAACTACAACAAGACCAAGGTTATGGTCGTAGATAGAGAGCATGACAATCATCGAGAAATAAAGTCAATAGGGCGTTGTGAGGTAGTTCAAAGTTTTGTGTACCTCGGTTCTTTGATCGACAATTATGGTAGCTGTGAGAATGAGACTCGACGGCGCATACAACAGGCGCGGGTGGCCATGACAAAGCTTACTAACATATGGCGTGACTATAACATCACTAAAGCTACCAAAATGTCACTGGTTCAGTCTCTTGTGTTCTCCATATCTTTGTATGCCTCGGAAACTTGAACTGTTAAAAAGGCAGATCGAGCTCGCATAGATGCTTTTGAAATGTGGATGTGGAGGAGAATGCTGAGAATTCCTTATACCGCCCATCGAACTAATGTTTCCATACTGGATGAGCTCGGTAATCCAAAGAGACTATCCTCCATTGTGTCGATGAGAATGCTCACATTCTTCGGACATATTCACAGAAGCGATAATATGGAGAAACTTGTAGTTCAGGGTCACGCCCCGAGTGGGCGGCGCCGTTCCCCTACACGCTGGGTGGATACGACGAAACAGTTGCTGGATATGAGTGTCAAGAGCGCCACTAAACTGACAACAAATCACGAACGATGGCGAACTACAGTGTCAAAACTATTGATAATATTCGTGTCGGCAATACTCCAGCTCCGACTTAGTGCATTTTACGACTTCACAACATGTCTGTTAAGACATTGTGACTGTGATGATGACCGAGGCTGATAACGGACTTGAAGTCGCAATGACACCTTCTGATTTTGAATATCTTCTGCAGAAGATTAATCCTCACATTTCTATAGAATACTTACTTCCGCACTGCGATTTCTGCTCAAGATCAATTTAATTATATTTTCTTCCTACCGCTCCATATAAATGCGCATGCACAAAAACCACAACACAATATCACGCTCCCATACAAATTTGTACTGAGAACAAAACATACAAGGCATTAGTAGAAAAACTGACGGGTAATGGTTTAGGATGCGCCGCTTGAGAACCCCGTACCAATCAGCAGCGCGCAAATCTGTAGGCACAATAACATATTCATCAAAGCTCTTATAAAACATGGAGTCGTTTAGACAGACCCAGTACTTTCCGCACATTATCTTTTCCCATAGCATATGTCGTATAGTACGTCCTAACGATATACATGTTGGAGGCAGATGCCGAAATAATTAGACATAGTGTGGTGGACCTGTATAAAGACAGAGGCAATAAGAGCCAAACTGAATAAGGTTCAACGTTTGGCCTGTCTTAGTATAACCAGTGCAGATCGCACAACACCTTTGAATGCCATTGCAACACTACTGAATCTGCCTCCTTTGGATCTGGTAATTCACGGGGAAGCTAGAAAAACTGGGTTCCGTCTCTGGAGTCAGGGTAGCTGGACTTTTATGAATCCAGGCAAAGGACGTTCGACGATTCTAGCAGAGTTGTATGAGGATAGTCCTATTTTGTTGGCGAGGAGCGATATAGTTTCTCCTACGCATCGCTTCAATCGCAAATTTACGGTGGTGTTTCCGTCAAGGGAAGAGTGGGAGTCTAGGGAAAGACAGCTCATCGAAGGAGGAGGACAAGTCTGGTACACAGACGGTTCACTCGCTAGAGAGGGCTCGGGCTCGGGAGTCTACGGAACCCATAGAAGGCTTTCACTCCCTTTTGGGAGGCACACCACAGTATTCCAGGCTGAGGTCTATGCGATACTAGCTTGTGTAAATCGTATTGGGAAAATTGACGGGTCTAGGAGGCGGATTATTACTATCTGCTCTGACAGTCAGGCAGCCATCAAAGCACCGAGTGCTTGGAAAATAACGTTGGGACTGGTCCTGAAGTGCAGGAGGGCTCTTGACGACATCTCAGCTAAACACAAGGTATCACTGATGTGGGTACCTGGGCACGCTGGGGTAAAGGGTAACGACATGGCAGATCATCTGACTAGGATGGGATCCGGCAACAGTTTTGTGGGCCCGGAACCAGCCTTAGGACTATCTGCAAACTTGATTAGGAAAACAACTGGAGAGTGGATCCAGAATCAACACTCTCTGAGATGGAACAACATCTCTGGTCATCTCCGTCAAGTTCGGGAACTATTAGCAGGACCTTCAGAGATAATAGGACGATTTTGTCTCTCTCTGGATAGGAGTAACTTGAGATTGCTAGTAGGCCTATTAACGGGTCACAACACCTTCAGGCGTCACCTGTTCGTGATGAGGGTGGTCAACGATCCCAACGTACACGTGGTGTGTTGAAGAGGAAGAATCCTCGACACACATCTTGTGCCGCTGTGAAACCCTGGGTTATCACAGGCAGACTATGATGGGCTCAAGAGCCTTGGAACCAATAGAGATAAGATGAATAGGACCTAAGAATGTACTTGCCTCTGCTAAAAGGGCAGTTCTTAGGAACTAGCGCGGATAGAGGCGCAAAAGGGCCCATCGTGTGGCCTATCCACCAGTCACATTCTGTGCTGGATAGCCTCTGATCCTTATTCATTCATTCAACTACTGTTTTAGCTGTCAAAATGTTCTTATTGCATGGACCGTAAAATATTATCGTTGCTTGCAAATCTTGATCTGGTAGGGTAAAATATGTCCATAACTAACAAAAACTCCAGCACTCCGTACAGATAAAAGTAAATCCCACATGACAGAGTAACAAACGATAGAATGTTCCGTAGTATCAAAACTCTACTAACTAAGTTTTTAGCACTTATGTTCGTCATGTTTTAACCAGGAAATCTCAAAAAAAAGAGTCTGGTTGCCAGGTTCGCTCTAGCTCATTTAGCGTTACCCAGGGTGCACGTGTAGCTTCCTGCTACGGACGCGAGCTAGGCTATAGGTTATAATAGTTTTTTTATCTATATTTACTATTGTCATGTTTTTGAGCCATACGATAAATAAATAAATCTACTAACTAAACCTATTACTATTACTACTTCACTATATAGCATGCTATACTGTTACTATACGTGTACCACATGTTGCACTATAAATGGTTACTGTATTTTATATATCCATTCCATAGTTGCGGTGTGCTTGTGTGGTGAACTGTGTACTGCCCTTGAAGCGCCCCGTAGACGATAATTGTATGCAAATTGGTACTGAATCAGCCAAAAGTGGTTCTGGCCCTCTGCACACACGCAGTATCCCATCCAGGTCCGTAGCTAACTACTCATGTAGGACATACAACCGAATTAATGACTAAATGATCATTCTGGGCGTGTTTTTAAAACAAACATTTAATAAGGTAGTACTTCAATCAATAAACAAATGATCAAAATAAATTAAGTAAGATCACAATTAAATCTTTAAACAATAACTTACTAGAACTACCTAATTCAACATCGATAAGAGGTTGAGCCTGTATCAGGAAAAGCGCTCGAGACGACACATCTGCAAATTAAATTAAAAGATACCTGAGTAACCAATTCATTGAAGAATGATAAATAAAAAAAATGTATTAACATATGTTAAATTAATGAAAATGTCGTTATTTTATACTGGGGTGGTTGATAAAGCAAGCAGAATAAATAAACACACAAATATAAATAGATAACACAGCAAATATATCTTTTAACCCCAAACGGATAAAACCATATCCACATATTATGTGGTCATACAAATTACACGGAACCTAAATTAAACATCTCTTGAGTCATAGGTGTTAAGGGTCAACTCGCGAAACACCTCTCCAAGAGAATAGATGAAATAATATACTTTATAACCATACACACATCATATAACAAAACTCGAGAGCAGCACTTGGGTCTATGGTATTAAGGGTCAACACGCGAAATACCTCTCCAAGAGCTCCAATAACTAGGGCGGAGAATTATCATGATAACTGTGAGGCCAACTCACTAAGATACTAGGGGTCCACTCGCACAAAGTATCCACTCCTTTGTACTAGTTCGGCACGAAGGGTCCACTCGCGACTTGCTTCGAGATTGTTATCTGTTTTCATATCGCAGACATTCAGTAGTTGAATTCAAATCAAATCAAATCAAATCATTTATTGGTCCAAAGATCTAAATACACAGACATAGGACAAGTCAATAAAAAAGAACAAACAAATTTACACCAAAACAAATATGGTACAAACATACGGTTAAAATTAAAACTGCACAGGGAACATTTTTTTTTTTCGTTTTCACAGTTAACAGAATTTCCTATTATAAGTCGATAAATTCGGAAGTAGAGTAAAAGCACTTATCGATAAGAAAACTCTTCAGATGCTTACTAAATAAGTGGTCTGCAGAAATATTCTTTATCTCTATCTCTAATTATAGAACCATTAATGAGAGAAATGTGTGAATCAAAGTTGTTCAATTGTCTAATAACAAGTTCTCAAATGAATTTTAATGAAATAAATCAATATATCAATAAACAAAGAGACAATTAGTAGAATAGGGTGCTCTGTGAGATAAACTCACCCAAGCTGTTGCTCAATCACCAACAATTTACAAGAACACTTTATTGTACGAAGTATAACTAGGTACTAAATGAAATAATTTTTTGCGATCGACTAGTCTGAAGGGACGGTACTTATTTGCATGCAGGTATCAAGTAAACATTATCCAACTTTGTACTTTATTCTAACGTGACGAACCGCCTAAATTACTGTGACGCTCTTCAAACTGTTTAGAAAATAATAAGGGCCAGATGTTTAGTGGTTTATCTTACATAGGATTGAAATTCCGTCTTCCTAGCATTTTAAGGCATCGTTTTTTACGTTGTACTTTTAACTACACACTTGAATAATAGTATTTTTGAATTATAAAATTTTGTCACCCTGACACTCATTTCAAAAGGTCTACGATTAAACTGCATAAACTTATGCAGGGATCCAGATTGCTGGAGTGGATACTGTAAAAGAGATGAGCAATAATACAATAGGCCTTAAGGCTTAAGTATTGACGGGGACAGCAATGTCGGACGGCTCCTGGAAAAAAAAAAGGGTCTACGATGTGCACGGTGCGAATTTTACTGCTGTAATCTGTAAAATCACAGTTGGATAATTTTCTATGCAACGTAAGGTTCCTAAATTTAAACGCTTTCGGGTTATTCAATGACAAGCAACCATTTCTTAGTTGCTTTTAATGGCGCTACTACTAAATAGTGACACATATTTAAAAATTCAAATGTTTCGATTTACAGTCCCGGTCAAGTTTTCTAGTGTCTTTGTCTTATTTTCAACCTGAATAAATTAGTAGTTCTATTAGAAATAATAGATCATTATTGATGGTTATTTTTAATATGGTTTGCTTATACGTATATTTTAGAAACTCAATAACATAGAATTCAGGTTGTACAAGTTGCATACATTTCGTGCTTGGAACTCAAAGAAGAATTGAATTTTTCAATAATGTGTAGGGTATTCAATAACTCATTAAAATGCAGCCTTGGTGCACCATGACTTAATGACAAACACTGTATAATTAACTCTGAAAGTGTTTGTAACTTATTTTTGAGAACTGGTATATTTTGATCAATTAATAGTAATCCATCATTTCGAAGCGCTATTAGAACGGTTTATTTGTCATCTTGAATAATCCATAACTCGAAAACAATTGAAATCAGGCACGTGATGTCGTACATTATATTCGTTTAAATTCAAGGAAAAGTTGAAATTTCGTACATAAAAAATGCAACTTTTGTGCGATATGGCTTGTGGTCTTGTTTTATTTAAACTTTTTTTGAAACCTCGAATATTTTAACGAATAATTTCCATACTTTTTAGTATGTATAATGTATAATGGACCTAAATTTTAGAGAAATGTGAATTAGTTTCTCTTTTCTGTTTAGCTATTGACACTTCTGAAACTGTGATTCTTCTAGTATCTACCCTTGTACTGACTTAAATACAAAGTATTCCACCATCATGTCGACAAACTTTCAGGTATGAAAGTATAATTAAAGTTATCGAAAAAAAATGCGAAAAAAAGGGGTCAACCATTTAATTTTTTATTACATTTTCAATTTCTGTATCACGACTCCATGGATTCGCGCAGTTGTAGCGCCACAGCTTGATTATTTATCGACCGATTCACGACATTTTGGACTCATTTTATAGGAGAGTGACTGGGCATATCAACTAAAGCAAAAAAAGATAATACCTGATAAATTCTAAGGCTAAAAAATTTCACCAAACTGAAAAAAATTTTTTCTAATGCACTTATTTGGGTTACTTACACATAATTTGAAAAAAGCCGTATTAGTTCCTATCTATTAAGACAGTTTAATGTTTAGCAGGATCTTTCCTGTCTAACGGCATGCCACTCGTGTATGTAGCATGAAAATTTTCGACAGAATAGGCCTTTTTGTATTATGACCTCTATATCACAGCGCCATGTGTTCACGCAGTTGTAACGCCATATCTTGATTATCTATCAAGCGATTCACGACTTTTTGGACTCATTTTATAGGGGAATGACTCGGTATATCAACTAAGGCAAAAAAATACAATATCTGATAATTTCTAAGGCTTAAAAAATTCACCAAACTGAAATCTGTTTTTTGTAATGCACTTGTTTTGGTTACTTGCAAATAATTTGAAAAAAAAGCCGTATTAGTGCCTATTTATTAAGACAGTTTAATGTTTAGCAGGATATTTTCTGTCTAACCACATGCAATTCGTGTATGTAGCACGAAAATTTTCGACAGAATAGGCCTTTTTGTATTATGACTTCTACATCACAGCGCCATATGTTCACACAGTTGTAACGCCATATCTTGATTATTTATCGAGCGATTCACAAGTTTTTGAACCCATTTTATAGGGAAATGACTGGGCATATCAACTAAGGCAAAAAAATAATATCCAACAATTTCTAAGGCAAAAAAAATCCACCAAACTTTAAAAAAAAATTGTAATGCACTTGCTTTGGTTACTTGCAAATAATTTGGAAATAAAGTCATATTAGTGCCTATTTATAAACACAGTTTAATGTTTATCAGGATGTTTCCTGTCTAACGACACGCAATTTGTTTATGTAGCACTGAAATCATCGACGAAATTGGCTTTTTTATTACGACCAATTTTGAAATAAACAAGAATTTGGTATGCACATTGTCTCTATTGGACTTCGGTACAGATTATTACTTAAATGTAATTAATAAATAGGCACTAATACGGCTTTTTCCAAATTATTTGCAAGTAACTAGTGTCTATTTATTGAGAACGTTTAACGTTTAGCAGGATGTTTCCTGTCTAACCACATGCAATTCGTGTATGTAGCATGAAAATTTTCGACAGAATAGGCCTTTTTGTATGATGACTTCACAGCGCCATGTGTTCACGCAGTTGTAACGCCATATCTTGATTATTTATCGAGCGATTCACAAGTTTTTGGACCCATTTTATAGGAGAATGACTGGGCATATCAACTAAGGCAAAAAAAATAATATCTGACAATTTCTAAGGCAAAAAAATCCACCAAACTTAAAAAAAATTGTAATGCACTTGCTTTGGTTACTTGCAAATAATTTGGAAATAAAGTCATATTAGTGCCTATTTATAAACACAGTTTAATGTTTATCAGGATGTTTCCTGTCTAACGACACGCAATTTGTTTATGTAGCACTGAAATCATCGACGAAATTGGCTTTTTTATTACGACCAATTTTGAAATAAACAAGAATTTGGTATGCACATTGTCTCTATTGGACTTCGGTACAGATTATTACTTAAATGTAATTAATAAATAGGCACTAATACGGCTTTTTCCAAATTATTTGCAAGTAACTAGTGTCTATTTATTGAGAACGTTTAACGTTTAGCAGGATGTTTCCTGTCTAACCACATGCAATTCGTGTATGTAGCATGAAAATTTTCGACAGAATAGGCCTTTTTGTATGATGACTTCACAGCGCCATGTGTTCACGCAGTTGTAACGCCATATCTTGATTATTTATCGAGCGATTCACAAGTTTTTGGACCCATTTTATAGGAGAATGACTGGGCATATCAACTAAGGCAAAAAAAATAATATCTGACAATTTCTAAGGCAAAAAAATCCACCAAACTTAAAAAAAATTGTAATGCACTTGCTTTGGTTACTTGCAAATAATTTGGAAATAAAGTCATATTAGTGCCTATTTATAAACACAGTTTAATGTTTATCAGGATGTTTCCTGTCTAACGACACGCAATTTGTTTATGTAGCACTGAAATCATCGACGAAATTGGCTTTTTTATTACGACCAATTTTGAAATAAACAAGAATTTGGTATGCACATTGTCTCTATTGGACTTCGGTACAGATTATTACTTAAATGTAATTAATAAATAGGCACTAATACGGCTTTTTCCAAATTATTTGCAAGTAACTAGTGTCTATTTATTGAGAACGTTTAACGTTTAGCAGGATGTTTCCTGTCTAACCACATGCAATTCGTGTATGTAGCATGAAAATTTTCGACAGAATAGGCCTTTTTGTATGATGACTTCACAGCGCCATGTGTTCACGCAGTTGTAACGCCATATCTTGATTATTTATCGAGCGATTCACAAGTTTTTGGACCCATTTTATAGGAGAATGACTGGGCATATCAACTAAGGCAAAAAAAATAATATCTGACAATTTCTAAGGCAAAAAAATCCACCAAACTTAAAAAAAATTGTAATGCACTTGCTTTGGTTACTTGCAAATAATTTGGAAATAAAGTCATATTAGTGCCTATTTATAAACACAGTTTAATGTTTATCAGGATGTTTCCTGTCTAACGACACGCAATTTGTTTATGTAGCACTAAAATCATCAACGAAATAGGCTTTTTTATTACGACCAATTTTGAAATAAACAAGAATTTGGTATGCACATTGTCTTTATTGGACTCCGGTACAGATTATTACTTAAATGTAATTAATAAATAGGTACTAATATGGCTTTTTTCAAATTATTTGCAAGTAACCAAAACAAGTGCATTACAAAAAAAAATTTTTCAGTTTGGTTAATTTCTTTAAGTCTTAGAAATTATCAGATATTGTATTTTTTTGCATTAGTTGATATACCCAGTCATTCCCCTATAAAATGAGTCCAAAAAGTCGTGAATATGTCGATAAATAATCAAGCTATGACGCTACAACTGCGCGAACCCATGGAGTCGTGATACAGAAATTGAAAATGTAATAAAAAATTAATTAAAAGGTTGACCCCTTTTTTTCGCATTTTTTCTCGATAACTTTAATTGTATTTTCATACCTCAAAGTTTGTCGACATGATGGTGGAACACACTAGTATTCAACGATACACCATCACGAGACGACTTGGTAAGAAAGCAGTAATTTTGAGGAGCAGCCTCTAAATGAATTCTCCCTCGGGGGAAGCAGTTATAGCAACATGAATTACCCCCGGGACGTGCCGCCCTCGCTAGTCCACGGCCCTGCACTTCAACCTGAAATAATAACACGGGAGCCTTGAAGAATGGGTCGGTAACCGCCTCGGCCGAACGATAGTTCTTCTACCCATGGGCGTTACGTCGTCGTATAAAAAACACGGAGTCAAGTTTATGGAATTAGAACCACCCACGCACAGCGTGCTGTGATACTGGTTTCGTGTCAACTCTTCCAAATTTTCAAGATTTTCAAACCTTTTGAAATTCTTTAAATCTCAAAATCAAAATAATATACCTCGTCATCATCGTATCATCACTTCTATGAATATTTCTAGATCTGTGAGGAATCACTGGGAGGTTAGTGTCTAACAAAAATTCCCTGTAAAAGAAATGATTACTTTGCTTCTGTTCGGTCCTGTAAAAATCTATACCTGAGGTCGCCATATGACGAACCGCCGAACCATTATGTGCAGACCACGAAAACACAGTAACTTGCACTACAGAGTATGTATTTTCATAAAAATGTATCCCCCGCATAGTGTTGCCATAATCATCATGGCCACAATGTCTTAACAGACATGTTGTGAACTCGTAAAATGCATTTACTCATTTTACGAGTTTCTCTTGGAATATCTTTAAGATCTTTAATGCAGTAGTTTCCCACTTACTTTCTGCATCCTCATGCCGTTGACCAGAAGATATCTACTGATTCATCCGCCCTTAGGGGCAATTTCTCACCCCAAGGACAAGAAGGTTTCCTGACTTTTTTCAACTCGTCCACCCAAAGCTGTTGGTTGAGAAGAGGTTACTGCTTATACCGACAGTAGTTCGGTTCCTTTTAGTCGCCTTTTACGATACGCAGGATATACGATGGGAGATATTCTAACCCGCCCCCACATAGGGAACAATGTTGCCAGGTCTAGTGAAATTTCACTAGATCTAGTGATTTTTCTGTAATTTAGTGATTTAGTGAAAACTTTTATTAAAACGTCAAATTCTATGGATTTTTTCAGACTGACATTTTGCGTCACACATTTTATTATTTTTAATATCTTGATCTTGTAACATGGCATGCATGACTGCTTGATTATCTAGAGATTCTTTAAGACGAATCCATTTTAAATTAAAACTTGAATTTTTCTTTTAAAATTATACTAATTAGAGACCCTATACAAAAAGTTTTGGTTAACAGATCACTTTTTATGACTAATGATTATGTATTCAGCGGACTGGTCAAGTATCCATAACAAAAATTAGGAATCTGATGCCAATTTTTGCCGAATGCCCTATTGAAGCTTTTTACTCACGGAGATGCATTATGCTTTTAGAACTTAAATGCAATCTTATTGCCTCTGTTTACCACAGATGCAACACGTTTATGGTACCAACGGATAACTGGAAAGATGGACATGTTTTTACCGTAAAGTGCACAGTTAATTATTTGGCTATTTTCATTTCTTTGTAACGTTTCTTGAATTCACTATTCAACATGTGCTGATTCTGACACTAACTACCTCGCGAAGTGTGTAATAGTATATTTTTTAAAGACTAATACCAAAAATTTCAAAATCTGACAATCAAATTTTGTTTTATTAGAGTTTTCGTTTGAAGGTCTGCATTTTAATGAAAATCTCTAAAATACAATTTAAACAGGAAACTATATTAGGAATTGGACATAGTCAATTTATTAGCTTACCATATTTACTATCCTTATTTTCTTATTCTGTACATAATATAGTTTGATTTGATTTTTACATATATGCACTAAGATGTTATAAAATATGTATTTCGGCATTTTCATTATACCCCCCTCCCCCCCAGCAGCAGATGCCGCAAAAGAAATCTAATCTAGTGAAATTCTAGTGTTTTTTTTTAAACATCACCTAGTGAATTTTTGAATTTTGACCTGACAACACTGCCCCCGCAGTACCTTTGTCAGTTCGAAGGGCCAAACAGACATCGTTTTTTTTTTCATCAGGTTTGCACGACGTTCCAACCGATCACAATTAAATTACTGCGATCCGGATGTGCCGGAAAACCGTCGTGATTCGTGATAACTGTCGCTCCAAAAAATCTGTCCATATTGCGATTTTGCAGTGTCGTTCGTAGCTTCTACTAGCTTCTGCCCGTAGCAATGAACCTTTAAGGCTCTAGGGTATAGCGCGCGAAATTGAGAATCAAAGAAAAGACGTATTCCCGTGTTAGCGAGGAGGCGTGGCCGCCTGTTCCCTTTCTCCAGTGTGTATATATCTAAGATAAGTTGAAAAATCCAAAAGTAAGGTCAAAAGGTCCAAAGGTAAGGTCCAAAGGTCACCATAAAAATGAATTTCGCATTTCCAAGCTCAGGTTACCTTTAAACTTACAGTAATGGATCAAAGGGCAAATTGAAGAAGAAAACTTGCGCTTGTACAATTATTTAGCCTTTTTTTTGATATCGTGTTTGGTTGTTAAATTACAGGCATTTATAGAATGTATGATTTTACATTGAGTTTTTTTTTGTACATTAAAAAACTTTTTTGAGAAAATCGAAAATAGTTGTCATTCTTTAAGGCCTTAACTATCGCGTTCTGAAATATTATATATGTAGTTTGAAAATAGAGTGAGTTATGCGAGAAATTGTGAGTTCGTGTTTTACATGGCAAATACGTATGTATAAATGTGTGTATCCAGGCCCCTTAATAAATATAATTTGATGATAAAATACCCAAGGCCATGAATTCTCCTTCTTCGTGTGCCCTGTGTAATTCCGCATATGTAGGGTGCCATTTTCTGCCTGTCTGAATATTGTGGCGGCATCTCTTATTCCGCACCAATCTCTTATATTTCGAAGCCAAGCGTGCTGTTTCCTCCCCGGACCTCGTCGGCCTTCTATCTTACCTTGCAGTATCAATTTGGGTATCGAGTATCTGACACCTCTAAGGATATGACCAAGGTAAGATATTTTCCGATGTTTGACAATATGAAGAAGTTCTCTGTTTACGCCAGCGATTCTCAGTACTTCTTCGTTGGTTTTATGTGCAGTCCAAGGAATGCGGAGGAGTTTCCGGAGTGTCCACGTTTCCAGTGCTTCTATACGGTTCAATGTTCGTACTTTAAGAGACCACGTTTCTGCTCCGTAAAGTAATATGGGCCAAACATAGCACTTTACTAACTGAAGCCGCAGAACCAACGGAAGACTTCGTGCTAGAAGAAAGTTCTTTACTTTAAGGAATGTAGTCTTCGCATATCCAACCCATGCTCTTACTTCTTCATCGCAGTCCCATTTACTGTTCAGTGTGGTTCCTAAGTACTTAAAACGTGTTACCTGTTCTATCTGTTCTCCGTCGACGTTAATTGTGATATTGATGTTCTGGCAAGGCCATGAATTACGGAGTAATTTCTGGAAGGCCGTACGTTGACCTTCCTTATCTATTCTTGCTACGTCCATGCACCTCCTTCTCTCTTCTTTTTCTTGTTCTTCCTGTCGGTTCAGAGTTCAGACCGGTGCGGTCGGTCTACGGTCGTGATTTGACGCTGCATTGTTCGAGGTTCGCCGCTGAGATCGCCGCGATAGGAGAGCTTTTTCAACGTGAGGTACACAACATTGAGACAAGGGTCGCACATACTCGATGAGGTCAGCGTGCTGTAGGTACATCTGGAGCTGTCCTGAAAAACTAGACGTGACTTCAGATCGCAAGCGCCACTGTTCTGCAGAGTCGGATCTAGAATGTAGTCTTTTTCAGCTGCAGCCAGTCGTTCTGTGGATATAAACAAGGGAATAATGTGATGTTGTATATTTTTCATGTCTTGATCAGGCTACAAAGAGACGTCTTCAAGTCGTTCAAAATAATTGGATTCGCTTCATTTACGGTTTAAGGAAGTTTGACCATGTGTCGTCAAAATACTCTCACTTAAAATGGATGAAATTTGGTAATCTGGTAAGATACCAGTTTCTCCTTCTTATTAAAAAGCTTGTTTCGACTAAATATTTATTAGAAAAGTTAACATTCTGCTTCGAAGTTCATAACAGAGAATTGTGTAATGTGAGAGATATTAGAATACCTCCGCACTCTCAACCCTATTTAAACGTAGTTTTAGCTATAATATAGCTAAGCTATATAACTCTCCCAGCTCTAATGATAAAATTTTGTCAACATCTTGTTTTCGTAAAAAATTTAAGCAGCTTATGTTTCAATAACGTTAGTAGACGCCACTTCAGAAATGTTAAGTACCCTTCGTTTGGTGATAGGCAGGCCAATGTTCTTATGAGCCTAAAAATGTGTATTATGCAGCTAGGTCTTTTTTTTACAAGTGAATGGTTAGCCTATTATAAATCCAGAAAATCTTTCAGTTTTATAACCACCCACTCCCCAACCACCCCAATTTAACCTCCACTAAAAAAAAAACAGAAAAAGGTCAAGAACCCCTAAAGCGCCTAAGCACGAAGTTTGGGCTGTTTTCATATGTTCTGGTTTTTGATTATTGCACGGCCGCCGCTGACATGCTTCTTTTTCCTTTTTTTCCATCCTTGCCATCGTAGTGGTGCTGTGTCAAAATTTCATCAGAATCAGTTTAATAGTTTCCTCGTTACACAATAAATAACGATCTAAAGCAATACTCGTATTCATTCATTCGTTCGCAAGATACAAATAATGCCACCCCTAGAAGGCTCAGCCTTGTGGCAGGGTATAGGCATACATTAGACAATAATTATAATACCTCACAAAAAATGTTTAAGTTTCATATATCTTCTAAGGCTCGTGATTATCCTGATCAGCACTCTTTCATATCAGTACTGGATGGTAACTGCTGACAGCTTTCTTTGGAGTATGTTATTTTTCCATGTGTTATTGGATATTCTTTCACAGAGGGGCACCAGACACTTGCTTTTATGAGCATATATATACATGAAAAAAGATTCTAGAATCTAGACTCCTTGATCTATGTGACAGGCAAGGCAATGTTCGCGTGGAACTTAAACAGTGTATTATGGTGCTAGGTCTTTCTTTAACAGGTCAATGGGTAGACTATCGGTGTGGCAACAAAAAATAACAGAATCACTGGCACAAGCACCCGTGATGGGTCTAGCCAACTTAAGGGGCCTGGATACACACATTTATACATACGTATTTGCCATGTAAAACAAGGACTCACAATTTCTTGCATAACACGCTCTATTTTCAAACTACATATATAATCTTTCAGAAGGCGATAGTTAAGACCTTAATGAATGACAACTATTTTCGATTTTCTCAAAAAAGTTTTTTAATGTGCAAAAAAACTCGCATTGCCAGATCATACATTCTATAAATGCCTGTAATTTAACAACCAAACACGATATCAAAAAAAGGCTAAATAGTTGCACAAGCGCAAGCTTTCTTTTTCAATTTGCTCTTTGAGTCATTACTGTAGGTTTAAGGGTAACTTCAGGAGCTTGGAAATGCGAAATTCATTTTTATAGTGACTTTTGGACCTTACCTTTAGACCTTTTGACCTTACCTTTGGATTTTTGGACTTATATGCCCTCACCTTAGACACACACACTGAAGAAAGGGAATAGGCGGCCACGCCTCCTCGCTAACACGGGATTACGTCTTTCTTGGATTCTCAATTTCGCACGCTATACCCTAGACCCTTAAGCATCGGACTATTTTTAGCACTAATTAGGATAGCATGTTCTAAGTCAAGGAGGAAGTACTTAGAAGGTATGAACATCTTTGAGGAAGTCGCGACAACGAATCAATGATTCAATTGCTGCATGATTGTTTAAACACCTGTATGCTTCAGTTACATAAAGTACCTGTCTGTTACTTATTACCTTGTGGTAATTATATATAGATATATCCGTATGTATAACAATCTTGTTGTGTTAGTCTGAGGAAGACACACTATATGTATAAAATAATTGTATACAATTAAACATTATTTCTCTTAGCAAGACGTAGAAATTAAGATACGTCTGTATAATTACAAGATAGAAAAACATTCTCCATTCATGTGTAAAAAACAAATCTAGGATGTTTTCACAATACAGAATAGTAGTAATACTTACAACGGCATACCGCTACCCAAATTTCATCACGATCCATTCAGCGGTTACTGAATAACGTTAAGGGTCTAGGGTCTAGCGTGCGAAATTAAGCATCCAAGAAAAGACTTATTCCCGTATTAGCGAGGAGGCGTGGCCGCCTGTTCCCTTTCTCCAGCGTGTGTGTCTAAGATGAGGGGAGATAAGTCCAAAAATCCAAAGGTAAGGTCAAAAGTTCCAAAGGATACTATAAAAATTAATTTTGTATTTCCAAGCTCATGACGTTGCCGTTAAACTTACAGTAATGACTCAAAGAGCAAATTGAAGAAGGAAGCTTGCGCTTGTGCAGCTATTTAGCCTTTTCTTGATATCGTGTTTGGTTGTTAAATTACGGGCATTTATAGAATGTATGATTTTGCATTGCGAGTTTTTTTGCAAGAACTTTTTTGAGAAAATCGAAAATAGTTGTCATTCACTAAGGTCTTTACTATACATACACCGACATAGCATGGACGAAAAATATGCATCAAAAAAATTACTACCGAGTTTCACCAAGTGACAACTGAAGAAAATACATTAATCCAAACGCCCAACTCTGTGTACAACGGAATTGGTTGTAAATTATTTTCACATCATATGTACAACCACAAGCAGTTTTTCGATAGTTAATTTGAGAGTTAATAACGCTATGGTACTCTGCAGGACACCAGACTGTTGCCTCAAACGAGTCATTGTCGAAATCCAATCTATTTATATAACAGACGTTCAAAGTATTGCGGTGTAATGACATTTGATAGAAACACATATTTTCTATACAGATGCATATTAAAAAGCAAAACTTAATTGTATAAATACTAAATATTTCAAAACAGATTCTTTCTAAAAATCATGGCTACGAAAATTACGTCCAGGTTTACGTAACAATAAGACAAGATTTATTTTATAAAAAGCTTACGTGATGTGATATTTGTTACTGATATTATGTTACTTGCGTAAGCTTTGATGTAGCCAATCTATTCAATGAAATTACCTTTCCCTCAATTGGGATTGCAGACATATTTCAAACTGGGAACATCGCCGTACCGCTAATATTGTTGATGGATGTCTATCTGAACCACAGCGCTTCACTGAGAAATAAAAATACAAGCACAATCATTAGAATCCGGTTAGGTTTATTTTCGTTTTGCTGTCTCTGTAGCTTTATTCAACCTACACATTTACTTGAAAAAAAAAATAAAACAAAATAATACTGATCAGTTCATTGGAACACTGAAAATAGTAGTAAATCTAGTAATAATAATAATAATGGCAAACATAGATACCGTGTTACACACGACCACATTAATGAAAAGCAGTCATACACCTGGCTGCAGGATGGCCAGCTCTTTCCGGAAACGGAGGATTTTATGCTCGCTATCCAGGACCAAGTGATTGCGACACGAAATTACAAGAAGTGCATAGTTAAAGAACCATTTATCTCTGATAGTAGTAGCAACATATAGATATTGGAAAGCAGTACTTTAAAAAAGTATTGGTTTGTCATCTATCTACCAATGCCGGTACCTGAGCGTTTAATCTGACGAACCGAGCACTGTTTATGTGACCCGTTTAAAAGCATCAGGTATAGGAACCTGCGGATACGACAACAAACAGACCCTTTTTTGTGGAACACTCCCGACATTCAGTGTATGCTAAAAAGCAGCTTAACTCAATTAAAGAGTAGCAATTTCATTCATTTATCCGAAACCAATTAACATCATGCATTATGATTGAACCACCCTTTAGTTATTTCTTTCAATCTCCTTCCTGCCCAATTTTATCTCACACCATTTTTCTAAAACATGTTTTAGAATGTCTCGGAACGAGTTTTGAGCTAATTTTGTATTTTCCATTTTCCGCCACCACTGGATCGACTGCTATAAACAGTAAAGGTTTTTCATTCTGCTGCTGCAGTAAGCTACCACAGATATTGTATTAATATCAGATCATTTATGTCCCATTTATAGAAGAATGAAATAATTCTGGTCTTCGTATTATTACTTCATTGCCAGTTTCGAAAAATTATATTATTTTTCTATCCTTATCGAAGGATCCCATTTTATGTAGGATATAAGGAGACATATAGATCGATGGATATAAGAGACTTGGTTTTTTGTGACACAAATATCAAATGACAAAGTATCTGAAGTTAGATTTTTCCGACTACAACGTTATACCATTGACTCTAAAACGTTTTTCGATATTAACGTTGCACTTTATTATAACCACTGAACTCTAATTACCCCATGTAAACGTTCATTTAGAGATAATCATACAGAAGATGATTACTGTAACTATTATTATATTCTGAAACAATGTGTTATACATTCCTGTTATGAAACCTATTCGGAACTGTGGGAAGTTCATTGTACGCCAAACAATGCATCAAACGTCATAGAATATTGATGATCTAAAGTGTAATGTACGAAATAATCGGCTTTAAACTAACGCAGAAATTTTACTTGATACCACAACGCCATACAACACAAAAAATATTTAATGTTTCAAAGTATAAAAACAATTTTTGAACTCTCATTTAGTCTAAAGATCAAACAAAGTAGTCACCCAAGAAAAAGCTGTAGAAGACATATTGGTCTATATAGCCGTATTCCTGACAACGAAAATCGGCAATTGAAACACGGTTTTCACATAAAGTCCCTACCTGCTATTCCTTCCAAGTATTTTTTGTTTTGCTGGATAGTTTTGTTACGAATGGAAACTGGAATGGCGGTATAACTATTGGCGGAAGCAAAGTATTTAACTTAAGATTTGCTGACGATACAACCCTTTTATTGCTGCTTCTCAGGAAGAACTAGCAGCTCTATTGAACGTTTTGGATTAACACAGTGCAGCATATGGTCTTGGTATTAACTACAACAAGACCAAGGTTATTATCGTAGATAGAGACCATGACAATCATCGAGAAATGAAGCCAATAGGCCATTGTGAGGTAGTTCGAAGTTTTGTGTACCTCGGTTCTTTGACCGAAAATTCAGGTAGCTGTGAGAATGAGATTCAACGGCGCATTCAACATGCACGGGTGGCCATGACAAAGCTTATAAAATATGGCGTGACCATAACATCACTAAAGCTACCAAAATGTCACTCGTTCAGTCTCTTGTGTTCTCCATATTTTTGTATGCCTCGGAAACTTGGACTGTTAAAAAGGCAGATCGAGCTCGCATAGATGCTTTTGAAATGTGGGCGTGGACGAGTATGCTGAGAATTCCTTATACCGCCCATCGAACTAATGTTTCCATACTGGATGAGGTCGGTAATCCAAAGAGACTATCCTCCATTGTGTCGATGAGAATGCTTACATTCTTCGGACATATTCACAGAAGCCATAATATGGAGAAACTTGTAGTTCAGGGTCACGCCCCGAGTGGGCGGCGCCGTGGCCGTTCCCCTACACGCTGGGTAGATACGACGAAACAGTTGCTAGATATGAGTATCAAGAGCGCCACTTAACTGACAGTAAATCGCGAACGATGGCGAGCTTCAGTTCTCAAAATGATTGATAATATTCGTGTCGACAATACTCTAGCTCCGACTTAATGCATTTTACGAGTTAACAGCGTATCTGTTAAGACATTGTGACTATGATGATGATTTGTTACGAATACTTCACGTACTGGTAGAACATGTTTTTTCTTCTTTTAAAGAAAATGCTTTCAGATGACTGACGGGGCTTCTTTAAGGTTAGCTGCTGACATCTAGCCCAATAAATTCAGTTTCAAAAATTACAGTGACTAAGTCATTTTCTGCACTTTGTTTGACATTTTTTATATGTACGATTTATTACTTTGGACCTTACTAAGGTGTATTAGGAGCCGATCACTTTACTTCTGCAATTGCTCATAATTTTAGGAACATTGCGCTTTGAAGCTTGACATTTTTACTTTCGACCCACATGTGGTTGAAAAATCGCTACGAACAATAGAAAATCTTATACAGGATTGTCCGTAAGTTGGAATAGAAGAGTAACAGAAAAAATAGCTGCATATTACATATTGCGGGGCGAGATAGGGTATTAGTATTTACTAATTTGAATTGAATTTTAAATAATGGTGTTACATAAAAAAAAACAAAGTAAAATGACATACAGGTTATCATAATTTAAAATTCTTCAGAAGTCACCATGTAGATGCACATAGCTAGTAGCATCCAAAATAATATTGACTTGACATTCAAGTAACTATCTGTATAATAATATTGAGAAATGTTAAAGGAATACATCAATTTGGACCTTGCAAATCCAAAAATTTACTGAAAATAAATCATAGCTTGGCAACGCCGCAACCGATCCCGGAAATATGTTAGAGTTAAATAGAGATTAATGATGGAAACTAAATAAGATTAAAAAAAGGTAATGATTCCATTTAAAAAAATCAAGTTGATCATTATTCTGCTTTTCCTGCAACACCCTGTATGTTACAAAATAATTTCAAAATATGCGTTTTGAACAGCCAAATTACTTTTGTATTTGCTATTTTCTTCTACCAGGTATACCTTGCGAGATAGTGAAGAATTACGCACTAAATGATGATGATGAAATAAATTATTAGTATTAACTGAATATCAATTACTAGTTTATATATTTTGCAAAGTTGCCAGCGGTCATCGAAGATCAGTTGCAATTTTCTCTGATAGTCTATTCGTCTACTAGACTCAAGTAAATGGTTTGTCTGGTATGTCCTTCAGGACAAAACGATATACAGGATGTCCAACGACGATTAAGACAAGCAATATATCGGAACTGGGCATATTTTGGGAATGTAAATTAGAGCAAATGTTATGTCTTTTCATGCCATTGTAGTACCAAATGAGGTATTCGTTTTTGGTCACGTGACGTTCGCTTCAAAATGATTAATGAGACACCTTGTATATTAGTGCTTTTCTGTGTTCCCACGATAAAACAATTCCAACAAACTAGCACACTTGGGGTCCAAAGTGATTCATTTACACCCGTATGCACCGTAAGTCAATTGCACGATTAGTTACGTAAACCTGGATTGGATTACTTGTTTACTATGCACCGCAAACTAAAAATTTTGACACTGTCACTGTCAAAACAATCTTGCGAACACAACCTCGCCGTATCTCCAATTTGAATCAGTTAATCTCTTGACGGTGCATGGCTAGATGCCAAAGATTAGCAAAACGCGATTAGGGAACTAGGATTAAAATTGCCAAACGGTGAATACGGGTGTTAAGAGCTACAGGTACTTAAAGGATCGTACCACTACAATAATAATTGATTATAACATGTTGTTTTATCAGGAGGAACACAGAAAGTTGCTAATATCTCATATTAGTCTCATTAAAAAATTTGAATCGGACGTCACGTGACCAAAAACAAATACCTCATTGGGTGAAGCAATAATAAGAAAGGATGCAAAATTTGCTCTAATTTACACCTCCAAAATTATAATTCTCTACTGCTGCTCAGTTCCGATATATTGCTTGTCTTAATCGTCGTGGGACATTCTGTATAAACTCCAAAATACTTCTTTCCAATACTTTTCAGTTAAATATTAACGCAGCCCCATCTAAGGACTATAGTTATTCACCCGCACATCTGTCTTGTCAATGACGCTTGTTACTGCTGAGAACAAAAATTGAAAAACTCAGATTACAGCTACATATCCTTGCGGTTGCGGTATAATTTCCGAATTCAAAAACCAAGGCACAAGTTACTGTTCGATTGTTTGTAATTATCACGCACATTTCAAAATAAGTAATTGAGTTTTTGGTGCTATTCCCATATCAGTAGATAAAACAGTCACAGGTAAAAGCAATAATAGTGCCATTTTACTTTAGTCTTATAAGGAAGGAGAGTGGAGTTTTGTACCGCATAACTTTGGTGTAGCTTACCTGCAAGACACGGAAGAAAGGTTTCGCTAGTAGCTATGTCATCGGTGGCTTTGCATACAACGGTTCAGGAAACATTAAAAAAATAGCTTGCTCATATCACCACCTCTATAATTTCCAACCATTTGTTATATGTGGACATGAAGCGATAGAAGTTTTATCAGCACAGTCACTGCGGTATTTGTTGATACTCACGATATCTTTGAAGTACTGATAGTAGAAGAAGGTGTGTCTTTTGTACCTCAGTACATATTGCATTATTAGTTTTTACAGCAATGTACTGCAAATAATCTGTCAAAGCAGGTCAACCTTAGACATAAGTTTGGACCTTCAGTTTCTTCCTCGTCTGAATAAGTTTTAGAGCAACACCATTTCTAGCAGTAGTTTCCGAAGGATCAAATAAATTTTTGAAGCATCAATTGTACATTCAAATATCAGTTGTCATTTGCAAAGAGTTAATTGTAGATTCAAGTAGTCAGGTGAATTTTGTGAAGCATCAAATGTAGTTTCAAAAAATCAATTGTAAATCCTAACAAATCAATTGTACTTTCTAATAATCAATTGAATATTTGAAAGCATCAGATTGATTTTCGAAAGAATAAGATCAAAGTCAAAAACGTGGTATGGTAAAACATTACAAAAGTATATCGCGTTCTCATATTGATTTTTCAAAGTTATCCAAGTCATTCATATCTACACATTAAAGAAAAAGGGAATTACTTGCTATCCCATTTTCTCTATCTCAAATTGTTCCTGTAGATGTTTCTTACAAATAAAATCTGACACACACAGTAATCTCAGTATGATTTCGCAATGACATTACTAGAGAAAGTTCGGTCATAAACAGCATTAGAAGGATGACATCACCCATATTAGCATTACGGTTTTGAGAAGTTCTGATCTATAGGTACCAGGATTGGTACAAGCTAGTATGAATCCACTGCCACTCATTTATTTTCCTCAGGATTGGTTACCGTGATAACTTTATAGGAACTTTTCTGCAGTTCGTAATGCATTAAATAAGCAGATTACATAAAAAAGCCTTGACGCCCACTTAACAATAAATTGATACGGATGAAGCTATCTTCCGTCATCTGTTGGGGAATAATAGCGGAATTTAAGAATTTGCGGTTCAATAAGAGTAAAAAACTTGCAAAACAGTGTGAAAAAATTAGATATAAAGCACATTCATTTTGATCCTAGGAGAAATGTGTGTAGCATGTGCAAAAAGCATATCAATCAATTTTATTGTAAAAAAGAAATAAAATAGATGTATGTGGCTATGTTTCATATAATGGGACAAATCGAACTCAAAAGAGGGAAAAAAATAAAAGTTCTCCGATTTAAATTTTTAGAATATTTCCGGAAAGCTAAATGTTCATCTTGCCTTACATTTAACTAGCAATGCAAAATTATTAGAATATTTGCGTGTATTAACTTTTTTTCACGATAGATAACAAAAAACTGTCATTTCGGTAACGTCGAATAACTGACAAAAAATCTTGAATACGAATACGTTTAACAGGTTAATACTTATAAAACGTATTATAGAACCAGAGCTAAATTTTTTTTGTCAAAACAGTGTAGTTTTTCAGTTACTAATGAGATATTTAAAATGATATTAGATAACTTTGGCCGCAGCTCTTATTTTAAAACTTTAATTTTTCGCTAATAGTTGAATAAATGCTCAGCTCAATACCTTATGCAAATATTTTATTAGAGGAAAGTCATGTTTTAGCTAAAATGACAGTTAAAGTAAAATAAAAAATTAAATACTGAAGAAAATTCCACTCTTTTAGAATGTTACCGAAATGATAAAATATTACCGAAATGATTTTTGAAACTCAAAATTGGGGTTTCGTAGAAAATAAAACCATGTTACCAAAATATATTTTATTTCATTAATTTCAATTTAAAAATATATGAAATAACGGTGCATACGTCAGAAAGAAAAATAATCGTATGTTTCCTATAACAACTTGCTCTATCTTTTCTAACTTTATTTCGTCCTGTACTTTTCTGATCAGATTTTTTTTCTTCGATTGTTGCAACATCTCTGGTTTCATTCACATTTTTAGGTAAGTTGTCATTTACGACAGCATCGTCTTGATTTGATTCTACCTCAATGTCGCTTATGGGCAGGGAATTTTCTCCAAGAAAGTTTTCTGTTTTTTGCTGTAACCGTTTTCTTTTTCGATAACTTGAACTAGCTTCTCTCCATTTCTTGCGTATTTGTTTCTTCTTTTTTGTAGACATTTTATTAATGTCTGGTGTTAGTCCTTTTTCTTTTTTAAGTTTATACCTTTCTCTATCCTTTCTTCTTTTTTCTATCAGCTGTTCTTCGGTCACCTTTGATCTGTATTTTGCAACCCTTTTTCTTAAGTCTTCCCTTCTTTGGTTAGTAGTTTGTTCAGAATTTGTTTTTTTCTTGCTAACAGATTTCTGTTGGACTTTGCTACGTCTCTGTTCTTTTTTATTCAATTTAATCTTGAAACTATTATCCACTTTATTATTATTTTGGAACGTAGCTTTATCAATTCCATTCTTAGTTGTCTTTAGCTTTTGGTTTGATTTAGTTTCATTACTCTCTGGTTTTCTTATGATTATTTTGGTGCAACATATCTCTTTTTGCTCTTCACATGAAGGAGCATTGTTATTAATTGCTGTTTTTTTTTTCGATAATCGCCTTTCAAAACTTGTTCAAAATCTTCCTTAGTTTTATTCTTGTGCTTTTGTTCTGCCTTTCTTTTTTCTTTTAGGGTTCGTTTTTTAACTAATTTGTTCTCATATGCCTGTTCCCTGTACCTCTTCAGCTTCTTTTTTAGTTCATTAAGCTTCTCGGCATCATCCATTCTGTCCTGTATTATTAAAGAAGTAATTTCTCATTAGTCATTTCGGTAACCAACGAATCATTTCGGTAACAATATAGTGCTACTGTATTTGTTACCGGAATGACGTTACCGAAATGACGAAATTAAACTAAATTACACACAGCGCCGTCTCTATCGAAAACTAGAAACACAAAATTTGAGGTTAGAATAACTACCTATATACCTAAACAAATAATTAAAAATATACTCATTAAAACCGTATTATAATTTATTTATTGGTGTTACCGAACTGACTACTAATAAGTGTACGCATCCAAAATTCGAAACAAAAGTAGTAACTGGCAAAAAACTGTATGTTTCAAGCAAAAACTTACCACGCTTCTAACGATAAACACTACCGCCCAACTGTTTGTGATAATGTGCACTCGGTTTTAGCTCAATAATAAGTAGATGGCGCACTATACACCTAACGATACCGAAATGACGGATATCTTACCGGACACGTTTAATTCGAAAATAGATGAAACAATTAGGATCAAATATCCATAGAAACATTTAAAATAAAAATTATATGAGTGATACTCAACGCTTTGAGGGTTTGGTAAATAAACTTCGCAAATATTTCGTGATATTGAGCAATGAATCCGAAATTTCATAAAACGGACAGTTACCGAAATGACGTTTTTTCACTTTACAACTAATTAACTTATTATTCTTCTCTATGTAAGGGTTATTGAAAAAAATGCGCGAAGAAGAATGTTTACCAATTGTTAAGAACAATCAAACAAAAAGGAATTCGAATTAGTTTTTTTAGCGCACCCTCGGACATGCAATTGTCCCATTATGTGAAACAGAGCCATGTACGCTGGGGCTCGAACCAACACATATTCGGTAGGAGGTTCGCTCTTAGCCGTTAAGCGATCATGGCACCAAGAAAACTGTTTGGTTACAAAATATATTTAGTACTTTATTACTGGAATTTATAATCTATGTAATTTCATAACACATTTATTTCGAATTTCTATAGACACGTGATCAGAAAAAAATTGAATATCTGTGATTGAAGTTTCCTTAATTAATCTACTGATTTCTCCAAGTACAAAAAGAATTAAAATTTAGCCGTCTGACCTAAGATGACGCATTTCATGCTTAGTCGTACCGCAAAGTCAAGGCCTTCTAAGTTTTATGCGATATTCAATTTTGATACCTACTTATACCAAAAATGGTGATTTGCGCCTAAACGGCTTGTTTAAAGTTCCATGTGTGATACATAAAGTCACACTAGAATTGAACAAGGAATCCAAATATGCAATATTATATAGGGGGTTCCATTCAAAAAAATGTAAGTTTGATATGAATCACCCTGTGTAAACGTCAAAATTTATGTGAAAATATTTTTACGTTATAGCCCTCAAGGGTCCTTACCATGGTCAAGTAACAGAGTTTTGAAATATTTTTTAGTAAGCCCACAATCCTCCGTCCACGCACTATTGGCCCACCCGGTATCTCGGGCTTATCAGTATTTCGTTAATTAATTCAAAGGTTATCGCTTATTAATATTACAGTCGCTTCAATAAAATCTCTAGATACAACCATCGGCGGTACACTAATCTGATCAAAACGAAACCAGTCTTATATTTCCTTGAATCTGATATATTATTCAAACGCAATCATGTCAGCTGAGCATATAAAGAATCATTTTGCCACCGCACACGTGGTTCTAGCTGATTACTCATTCAAGGCATTCGATATGAAAACGATGCCGTTATTTGATCGCTGAAAGATGGAAAGCTCAATTTGTGTGGAGAGGAAGGCCGCTTGGCAAGGACATGGGGCAGATTTATTGACAGTGCTGAAATTTACAGCAAGGAATTAGCGTTCAGCATCCGATAATGATGCATAAATTGAAATCTCATCCTTCTGAAGGAGGCTGATATGAAACCAACACAGTAACACAAGTTAATAAAATTTAGGTACACCCGCGAGCCCGAGAGATCTGAAATATTTTATTTTCTGCAAACGAGACTGAGACTCAAAACAGCGACTGGATTTGTAATCAGCACCTTGAAGTTATCCGAAATGCGAGGATTCGTCTCAATAGAAAGCCAAATAAAGATTTTCGATTTTTTTAGGTACACCCGCGAGCCCGAGAGATCTGAAATTTTTTATTTTCGGCAAACGAGACTGAGACTCAAAACAGCGACTGGATTTGGAATCAGCACCTTGAAGTTATCCGAAATGCCAGGTTTCATCTCAATAGAAAGCCAAATAAAGATTTTCGATTTTTTTAGGTGCGCCCGCCCGCCCGAGAGATCTGAAATTTTTCAATTTCGTCAAACGAGACTAAGACTCAAAACTGCGACCGGATTTGTAATCAGCAACTTGGAATTATCCGAAATGCGAGGTTTCATCTCAATAGAAAGCCAAATAAAGATTTTCGATTTTTTTAGGTGCGCCCGCCCGCCCGAGAGATCTGAAATTTTTCAGTTTCGTCAAGCGAAACTGAGACTCAAAACTGCGACCGGATTTGTAATCAGCACCTTGAAGTTATCCGAAATGCGAGGTTTCATCTCAATAGAAAGCCAAATAAAGATTTTGGATTTTTTTAGGTACACCCGCCCGCCCGAGAGATCTGGAATTTTTTATTTTCATCAAACGAGACTGAGACTAAAAACTGCGACCGGATTTGTAATCAGCACCTTAAAATTATCCGAAATGCGAGGTTTCATCTCAATAGAAAGCCAAATAAAGATTTTCGATTTTTTAAGGTACACCCTGAGCCCGAGAGATCGGAAATTTTTTCTTTTCGGCAAACGAGACTGAGACTCAAAACAGCGACTAGATTTGTAATCAGAACTTTGAAATTATCCGAATTGCGAGGTTTCATCTCAATAGAAAGCCAAATAAAGATTTTCGATTTTTTAAGGTACACCCGCGAGCCCGAGAGATCTGAAATTTTTTATTTTCGGCAAACGAGACTGAGACTCAAAACAGCGACTAGATTTGTAATCAGCACTTTAAAGTTATCCGAAATGCGGGGTTTCATCTCAATGGAAAGCCAAATAAAGATTTTCGATTTTTTAAGGTACACCCGCGAGCCGGAGAGATCTGAAATTGTTTATTTTCGGCAAACGAGACTGAGGCTAAAAACTGCGACCGGATTTGTAATCAGCACTTTGAAATTATCCGAAATGCGAGGTTTCATCTCAATGGAACGCCAAATACATTTAATGTAGAGATGTATTCGCTGCAACGTTATACTTTTGTTAGAAATTTTGTCAATATTGGGAAGAAAACTGTCATCATATATGTACCAGTGTTATTGGACAAGACCGCACCCTATGTCTTGATTTACAATGAGTCTTCCCAATTCAAGGAACACCAGTGAAAATAGTTTTCCAAAAATTGTGAAAACTTTAGCATGCAGCCAGCAGAAAGTAATAAGCTGCTGCCATACGGGAGAGGTAAATAATTGTACAAGTATAGATTTTTATCTAGAACTGGTTTTATACATTTGAATAGGCCGTATTATTTACAGCGATACATACATACAAGAATTTCTGATTTTAGGATCATGAAGTCCATACATAACATAGTTCAAACGCAATATGCGAATGGTTTCATAAAGGATACCAAAGCCATTTAAGGCAATAGGGTACTTTATGAATAAAAAAAATTGAATGATCATTACTGGAAGCTCTCAAAACGAGGAAGAAAATTTACGACAAGGCCTACTGGCGGGAAAGAAGTGCCCAGGCGCCAAAGTGGCACTTTACGCCCGCTAAATGTATCAATACTTTACCCCAAGATCGTGCTTAAATGTATAAAAGTTGTCAAAAGTTTTATTGAAATCGGTTCTCATTAAATCAATAATGAAGCAAATTTGAGCTAAGTAATAGTAGCAAGTAAATAACAAACGTGTGTTTCAGCTAGTAAAAACTGTACACCCTCCTTGGAAGATGATATGATGTAGGGACTATGGTGAGTATCTTCGATCTTAGCTGGGTATCCTGAATTTCTCCTGCGAGTCCTCACTTTGACTGAGGGATCCTCTTAGGATTTGGGACGACAAAAGCCTTTTGTAATTCTGAATTATGTATATATTTTCATCACAAAACAAAACTACTAGGTAGTTTTAATCCATTGTCGCATATATTATAGTATATAAAAACGTAGCGGAATGAACATGGGCGTATACTATAAAGTTGCAAGAAATTAATAGCCGTGCGCAAACTGGAAGCCATTAATCAAACTCAGCTTCTCAGTCCTAATAGCTTGAATGATTACAAATTACTACAGACTGCCATACATCTACTTAGTATTCAAAGCCAGTTTAGCGTGATATCTTTCTTAATACGTTTGTGTAAACAATTTACCGGAATTAAAAAAGAGGTTTCGCCAGGTTTTGTTGTTTTTATAGTCGCGCTGACATGAGGTTTTGTAATACCATGACAAGTTGTGCCTCGGTTGATATTACGTAATAATTTTTCGGAGTTAATGTCGCATTTTGTATTTCAGGCCAGCCGTTTACTGTTATTATATTTGAGCGTTTCTGGATGCTTTTGAGCACGCTTAAAAGTAAACCGTTAACAGATAAAATGCCAGACCTGACCTGAATTGGTTCCGAGAAAGATAAATAAACGAGGCATATATGTATATATAATGGCAGTGGCCTCTCCCGCACTCAGAATCGGAGGATGAAATTATTACAACAAATGTAGGAGATAAAAACGAATTAATGATTAAAAGATCATTATGGGCGTGTTTTTAAAAACATTTAATAAGACAGTAATTCAATCAATAAACTAATGATCAAAATAAATTAAGTAAGATCACAATTCAATATTTAAACGATAACCGAATTTACCTAATTTAACATCGATAAAAGGTTGGGCCTGTATCAGAAAAATCGCTCGAGATGACACATCTGTAAATTAAATTAAAAGATATTTGAGTAACCAATTCATTGAAGAATGATAAATAAAAAGAAATGGGTTAACATATGTTAAATTAAAGAACATGTCGTTATTTTATACTGGATTGATTGATAGAACAGGCAGAATAAATAAACACACAAATATAAATAGATAACACAGCAAATATATCTTTTAACCCCAAACGGATAAAATCATATCCACATCTTATGTGGTCATACAAATTATACAGAACATAAATCAAACATCTCTCGGGTAATAGGTATGAAAGGTATCAACTCGCGAAATACCTCTCCAAGAGAATAGATGAAATAATATACTGCATAATCATACAAAAATCATATAACAAAACTTGAGCAACACTTGGGTCTTTGGTATTAAGGGTCAACACGCGAGATACCTCTCCAAGAGCTCCAATCACTAGGGTGGAGAATTATCATGATAACTGTGAGGCCAACTCAACTCGCAAAGTATCCACTCCTTTGTGCTAGTTCAGCACGAAGGGTCAACTCGCGACGTACTTCGAGGTTGTTATCTGTTTTCACATCGCAGACATTCAAGAGTTGAATCATCAAACCATTAATGATATAAATGTGTGTATGAAGGTTTGTCAATTGTCTAATAACAAGTTCTCAAATGAACTAATGAAATAAATCAATATATCAATAAAAGAAGAGACAATTAGTAGAATTGGGTACTCTGTGAGATAAACTCACCCAAGCTGTTGCACAATCACCAACAATTCACAAGAATACTTTATTGTACGAAGTATAACTAGGTTCTATATGAAATGATTTCTGTGGTCGGCTAGTCTGAAGGGACGGGCGTATTTTCAGGCAGGCATCAAGTAAACATTAGCCAACTTTGGACTTTATTCTAACGTGACGAACCGCCTAAATTACTGTGACGCTCTTCAAACTGTTTAGAAAATAATATCGGCCAGATATTTAGTTGTTTATCTTACATTCGACTGAAACTCGCTCTTCCAAGCATTTTAAAGCATCGTTTTTACGTTGTATTTTTAACTACACTCTTGGATAATAGTATTTTTGAATTATGAAATTTTGTCACCCTGACACAAATTACGTACAACGTTTCCTTATTTTAAGTGAAATAATGACTTTAGTCTTAGTTCTAGCTAACTCGTAACCTATTCCGACTCTGCTATCCTTTAATAGATGTTTTCAGCGCTTGTGTCCAATTCTGGTGAAGTACCAAACTGAAGCCAAGAAATACAGCATGTATTAAAAATTATAGTGTGTGTAGTACCTGTATGTAATTCACCTCCATTGGAACAGAAGAGAGTAAGGGGTTATTTTTTTAGTTTATAAAAGCGGTTTACGTTTCCTTTTGTTGATAAGGAATACATGAGATCTTAGTAGATTTTATACCTTACTAACCGCAGTAACATAGCCTAAATACTGACATAACGCAACTGCTCATGAAGAGGTTATGGAGCAGTTTGTGGATTTAATGATCACAGACTCCACAAAGGCCGTTCTACCCCTTAGAAACCACAGCAAATAAGATGTAGCTAGCAGCCCTTAGCGACTATACAGGAATAGGAAAAATGTTAGGTACGAAAGGAAAACGTCAAGACTATCTACAAGCCCACAAGAAAGATACAGGAATATTTGAGAACGGTGAAGGATAAAAGAGACCCACTCAGAACACCGGGGGTTTATCGCATACCATGCACATGTGGGAGTGTATACATAGGAACAACGAAACGATCTATAGACACACGGATTGCAGAACATAAGGCTAGCTGTCGACTAGGCCATACGGACAAATCAGCGGTAGCCGAACATGCGATTAAGGAGGGAAGTCACAGGATCAAGTTTGAAGCAACTCAGGTTCTTGCCGCAACGTCTTCGTACCATGGCAGACTTCACAGAGAAGCCATCGAAATACAAAAACATCATAATAATTTCAATAGGAAAGAAGAATCACAGTAAGTCAACCGGACATGGTTACCCATCCTAAAGGACTTGAAGACACTATCATATCGCGAAGGGGCGGGGCTACCAACGCTACCTGGTTGGGCCACGTCACCATTAGCAGGTATAGATACAGGTGCAAGTCCACCAGCCGTCAGTATTTTGGAAGTCGCCGAAGTTAAATAGCTTCTGAAAGTGCCATCCACTCGTAGTGGCGAAACGTCAGGCTTTAACGCTAAACGTCGCCGGCCTAAAAACCCAAGAACCACAAATTCAATGCCCAATGAGGTGACATGCGGCCCGGTTGATGAGTCCATGATGTCCGATGTTTGTAATGGGATCCATTAATAATCTCGATATTCGTTCATGATATTGCTTTTACGGTGTCTTTGTAGCCTTATGATAAATAATAGATCAATCTCTAGAAACAAAATAGTTACGGCAATCAATAGAGAAATATTTAGAATCTTTATGCATGAAAATTCTAATGTTCACGGTATGTCTGTACGGTCATTCTTCGTAGTAAAACTGTAAGGATCTTCCCATTAGTTGGAAATTAAAACTATTTTGTAACCATCCTCTTCGCTCTGTGCCTCGTTAAAGTACGTCAATTTCCGTTACACATATTTGTAAAACAAATTGCCACTTACCAGTGTAATAATCGCTTGTAAATACCATAACAATTATTGTAGCCATGGTACGCCTGCCAATGATTTACCCGAGCAATTATGTTACAATATTTCTTTCAAGACAGTCTACCATGAACTAAAAGCAGAGTGACATATTGTCATTGCAGTCTTCAAAACATACATCTATGTATATTTGTTTCCATTGAGTTGCGCCTGAATGACATGATCTTTGAATCCCGTCCGTCCTAGCCGAATGTTTCGTTGTTAGTAAGCAGTTTCGCTGTGAGTCATTTTATAGGACAAAGCCAAAGTTTACGGAATACATATAAGTTGGATCACTCTGCAAAAATATCAAAACAGCCTGCCTCTTGCTCCGTCTCCTCGGTACACCGGTAACAGTGTACCGAGTCAGCCGGGAGATACGGGGCGGCGCAAAGTAGAGGTTGAACGTGTTTAACGCGAAGTCTATACAGTGTCTCAAAAATATCGGATTTTGTTATCTCGGATTTGTTTGCAGGAAATGGATAATCTTTTTAGAAGTTTGAGAGTAATAAATTTCGCGAGAAAAGGTATTACCAATCAATTTAAATTTATTAACGAATGAAGAATGACAATCAGATCCATCCTTATTTTATGGTAAACCCTGAAATGTAAGGGATATAAATACAGGGTATCCCACGACGATTAAGACAAGAAATATGTCGGAACTGGGCAGTAGTAGAGAATTATAATTTTGGGCATGTAAATTAGAGCAGATGTTGTGTCTTTTTTTGTCATTGTACTACCCAATGAGGTATTTGTTTTTGGTCACGTGACATTCGATTTTAAATTATTAATGGCCCATCCTGTATATTTGTGCCTGTGTTCCTCCCGATAAAACAATTCCAACAAACTAGCACACTTGGGATCTAAAGTGATTAGTTCAAGAGCTACAGGTACTTAAAGGATTGAATCACGCTAATAGCATATAGTGAGACAAAATATTCATTCGGTAGTCTTACCATACCACCCAGGGACATTGTAAATTATATTTTAGAGCTCGAAAATATTTTTATTGATAACTTTGAAAATTTTGTTTCTACAGTAGAAATTGGAATGACACTGAAAAGCAAAATGTCAAAAATAATTTAATCATATCGATTTACACATGATTATCTTTTAAAATTGTACATACGAGTTCGTATATGCTATACCCTAAAGTGTATAAACTGTGATCTCAAAAATAAGCCAAATAAACAAAACATTAAGGCAAAAATACCACAGCACCTTTGAATCATCAGATTTTGCTTATCTACGAAATAGCTACAATATTTGAAATCATTTGAAATTCAATAGTAATAGCTTTACTAGACTTTATTTTTTATATCCATTTATGTAACTTAGTGCATCATCAAAATAAACGTTATATTTGTATTTGTATGGCTAAATCGACCGTCAATACATATTTTTTCAATGACCCTCGTATATATGTACAACCCAGGCATTAGCAAGTCCCCGCTAAAAGACCCTCATACTTGAGCAAAAACCAACGCAAAAACTAACTGGCGCGTGCGGCCGCGGCATCGCTTTGATGTGAGACCTTCAAAGTGCCGACGGAGAGTGATCCAACTTATATGTATTCCGTAAACTTTGACAAAGCGTTAGATTCGCCTTTCTGATATCGTTAAACAGCTGATTCAGATATGAGGTATGCAAATGTTTCTGGGTTACCTCACGATATAAACAGAACGACCAAGCTTCCTTTGTTTATTGTCGTAGAAGCATGATTAAATATTGAGTTAAACTCGACTACAGAACTGAAAGAGCAGGTAGGTCTGCAGTGAGCGGTTCATTATTCCAACTCCATTGTGATACTTTAAACTGAAAAGTATTCTAGGCCACGCAAGGTGTAACTGGATGTCACTTTTGTGATTTTTATTCGCATTACTTGGCACTATAATTGACATATTTTTGAATCTGTTTTTTACCTGTTTACAAAAAAGGTGCCTTCATCGGCACCGGTCACTTGCGCGCCGGAAGAAAATTAAGCTTGGATATTCCTAATGACCACATGCCTTTTATTATTGCGAACTTTCATCTGTCTTTTCACGACTTGTGGTAGCTTACAGTTACTTCTTCGATTATTTAAATAACGACCCGTTATTTCTACCACATTTGTGGGCATCTTGTACGGCTACGGTGGAGCAAACGACCAACTGTTGTGAGGCTTTTCATAGCCATTTCAATTCAAGTTTCTACCATTCTCATACAGGGGTAATATTTGTATGCGCAGAACGCGTTGTGGGTGAATTACAAAAACCCGAATACTATCGGAAGCACACGATCATTTTCGCATTATCGGCAATACAAATATAGCCACATAGCGGAATTTTATAATAAAAAAACCTGCTCATGGTTTAGGAAAAAATTAATTGCCTCTTCATTCCTATACATTTGAGCTATCAATTATGCATTTTGTCCAATTTTCAATAATTCGTACCGATTCAGCTTTCAACACTGTTTAGATGACTGGCATAATTTTCACAGTACTTGCCCTTCTTTAACCTTACCTGTGATTTTTTCATAGTCACCTTCTAAAAGTGCAAACCTATGAGATGACGCTGTATAGAGTTTATTCAAATCATTTTCGAATTGGTTTCGAAGTGTTTCTGTCGATTCACTGATTTTACTAAACATTGTTCTGAATAAATAAAAAAAACACTTGTTGCGGTATGTTAGGTTATTAGATTTCCGCTTTGTGGCTATTTGTATTACCCACAACGCGAAATGGTCATGCGTTTCCGTCGTGATTCGAAATTTCGCATTGTGGGTATTTATAATTTACCCACAACGCGTTCTGCGCATACAAAAATTATCCGGAACGCGATGTGAGAGGTTAGAGCAATCCACAACGCGTTCTGAGTATAAATTTCGGTCAGTGGCCGAATTCGGTTATTGAGTACAACATATACAAATTTATTTCTGTGTTAAAATAGGTATATGCAATTGCAAACATATAGCAAGATCGACAGCGTAAATATTCAACGTCAATTTACCAATTGCGAGTCATCTAAGCGCATGAAGTACGTTGCCAATTTAACTGAGATGTATAAAAATGGGGCTGTTGCCCGATTTGATTTTGTTATAATATATAATTATTATAAGCAATAAATTCTTTTATCTGTGTATTACTTGTTTTTTTTTATTATCAAATGAATCAATTAATTCGCTGGATTCAAAACATCTATGTTTTATTTAAATACAATGTTTTATTTAAATACATCGAGTTTAATTAAATTTACAACGTTTCAAGGAATATAGGTTTAAATTAACTTTTCACTTAATTCTAAATGAATATTGCCAGTATTTGACAGAAAAGAACCACGTGATGCAAATAAAGCTAACAGAAAGTGCTGCTGAACTATATTACGCATTACAATTTATTTCAGTCATCAATATTACGACATTCATTCATTCATTTATTTGTATTGTACTATACAAATATTGCCACCTCGAAGGCTATGCCTTGCTTGAGGTGTTGGCCTGGAATATACACAAATTTTGCCTAACCTAATTTCACTGCTGTCTCTCTTTGGACTGTTATATTTACACACTTCTCAATGATTTGCTTCTTCTTCTTCTCCTTGACCTTCTATCGATCCATTCTCAGCATCTCAGCAGCAGCAGGACATTCTCTTCTATAATTTTTTAATGATTTCGTAAATAGAACGATAAATTTGGATGGGATGTCCGAGCGACATTGACATATAAGTAAACGAAAACCGCCCAGCGCGCTTCTGTCCACATACCGCTTATTATCCAAAATATTTTGGGGGCTTCTGACCGGTGGGATTAGGACAAATCTGACCGCGGCGCGCTAGTGTTGTATGGCCCATCTGGTGATCGAAATATTTTGCGCGCTTCTGACCGGTGAGATTAGGACCAATCTGACCGCGGCGCGCTAGAGTCCTATGCCCATTTCATGTTTCAAATAGAAATCGAAATACATATATAAAGTGAGCAAAACAGATCTCTTCCAAGCGATTCACAGAATTAAAACTTTATATCTAAACATCAGTTTCTGCCCGTTATCCTGCTATACTCGAATGCTGATCGGAAAAAGCTGTAAAAAGCAGAAAAATCCTGACACGGTCTTTTATGGTTCCATCACCTCTTTACCTCATTCCAAAATCGCGTAAGCGACAAAGCTTACCTAATCGGAATTTTCCTTTTCAGATGTTCCTTGAAATCACGTCGGGGAAAAAACTAATACTTCAGCTTCTTCTCTTTCCTACGGCATAAGCTGTCATTTAAAATTCACAACATCGAACCCTATAAAAGGAGAACCAGTATTTCTTTATCCTCATGGGTGTACCCGTGAGTTTTACCCAAGGAAATTGGGTAGATACTTTATCACGTGTGGACAATATAGCTTCACTTTATGCTGGCTACGTTACAGAGTTCTATCGGATGCACCATGAAATTACAATATTGTAAATAATAAATTTTGGGCCTAAAAATAAAAATTTTCATGAGTGGTAATGATGAAGTCAGTCGCTCAGTTTTGGTATTGTAGTGAACAAGAAACCACTACAGATAGTTCGTATTATGCGAATTAGGGTGGAAAGAGATTTAGGAAAAGGAAAAAAATCATGAAAAGGGATTATCAGAAAACTAAAACGGAAAATGGTTTAGAACCACCAGCAAACAGCAGAATGAATGTGAAAAAGGACTATTAAATCAATTAACTAATGAGCTAATGACCGGATAAATGAGAACGTGTCACTGTATAATATAATAGTGTAAACGTAAAACTTCAAAAAATGTCACAATTTAAAGCTTAACTCACAAAAGATAAAACTTCTTTTTTTGGCAACAGAAACAACCAGCATTTAAAAGGTAGCATTTAAATTAGGATTGACACCACCACTCTTCCATTCTGTGACAGTGCTCGCAATCTAGGTTTAGTATTGGACACAGACATGCGGCTCTCACAGCACGTCAAACATACTGTTGGCAAGGCATTTGCAGCTTTAAAATTGATTTACGCATGTCGACATTTTTTAAATAAAAAAATGTTGAGAATGCTATGTGACTCACTAGTTTTGAGTCACTTTAATTATTGTGATTTTGTTTATGGCTTTTGCCTCACCAAAGCAGATCGAATACGCATCCAAAGAGTCCAGAACAGCTGTTGTAGATTGATTTTTCGAATCAAAAAGTATGAGGACATCTCTCATAAAATCAAGGATTGTAAGTGGTTAAATATGGAGAATGGGAGACTCTTACATTTAGGAAATTTCACGCGTAGGCTTCTTTGTTCCCCTAATCCACCTCCTGTCGCTCGCAATTTAACAGCACGTTATAAAAAACATTCACGGGATATCAGACGCAAATCTATTCTCACAATGCCGCTACACAGAACTGCGATGTTTCAAAGGTCTGTCATTTTCAATGCCATTCGTTTTTATAATTCTCTTCCTAGTGAATTTAAGATACTAAATATTCTGAAATTCAAATACAAGTTTAATTGACAGACAATAGGCGCCGATGTGTTTACGTACCCATCTATTTTAAAGATTCTTGTATACCTTTTTTTTGAGTTTTACTAAACCTGGTTGATAATATTAGGTGAAGAGACTATGTACGCATTACACTACCTACTAATACTTAAGGTTTCTTTTTTTTAATATTAGGTGAAAAGGCTATGTACTTGTACACATTACACTACCTATTACTACTTAAGGTTTCTTTTTTTTTGGGTTATCCCACCTGTGGTTAAGTGGAATAGCAGCTTGGCTAGACTTCGCCATAGGTTTATTGTACTTCTTTTTGTTATTGTACCTATATCAGAGCTAATAAAGTCGATTTATTATTATTATTATTATTATAAGTATAATTTAGAAGCTGATCGCTGACCATGGAGGATATGAGGCTTATCAAATTTCTGATTCTGAGGAGGAGGAAGTAGATGCACGAAAAATTGATAGTAGAAAAAATTTGTGCAAAATCGCAGCCAACCAAGAAGTGCGGGGGAAGAATGGTATCTCCCTCTTTTCCTTGACCCAAAACCATCTGTTTCCTGGATAGTATACAGTAGGTCACTAAACAATGGAGCTGTAGAATGGTATCACTGCACATCGATAGAATTATTCCGAGCAGCTGGATCTGAAGCAAGAATTGCCATGATGATAGCCAACCTTCTCAGAGGAATCGGCACTTAAAGAAGAAGATCGCAACCTTAGGGAGCTGTTGTTTCCCTCTTTTAACATATCGTAGTCAAATATCCGTTTGTTGTAGGTGGTTGTGGCATGAAGAATTCGAACACTTTGACCCTTGCATATATTTTTCGCCGTTCAAATCTACCAAAATATACTCTCGTATTATTATACAGGGTGGGCCAATAGTGCGTGGACGGAGGATTGTGGGCTTACTGAAAAATATTCCAAAAATCTGTCACTTGATCATGGTAGGGACACTTGAGGGCTATTACGTAAAAATATTTTCACTTAAATTCTGACGTTTATACAGGATGATTCATATCAAACTTACATTTTTTTGAATGGAACCCCCTATATATTATTGCATATTTGGATTCCTTGGTCAATTCTAGTGTGACTTTATGTATCACACATGGAACTTTAAACGAACCGTTTAGGCGCAAATTACCATTTTTGGTATAAGTAGGTATCAGAAAAAAATTAACTATCGCAGCTATTATAAAACTTAGAGGGCCTTGACTTTGCAGTACGACTAAGCATGAAATGCGTCACCTTAAGTCAGACGGCTAAATTTGAATTCTTTTTGTACTTGAAGAAATCAGAGGATAAATTAAGGAAACTTCAATCACAGATAACTTGATTTTTTCAAATGGGAATGCCTATTTTGGTTTAAAGAATCAAATGTAAAATTTGATTACCTTTCTAACGATATAGCATTCTTGATATCAATCTTTTTTGGTTTTCATTTTATTTCAAGTTTTCAGGCAAATCGGCGTTTTTCAATTTTCCTGCATACAAGCAACCTAGCAGGCCATGAAAAATAAACAAAAGCTTGTTAATATGGAAGAAAGCGACTAACTTAGTGGAAAGATGCAAACTAACCTGAGCAACGAGGCAAGATTACCAAAATTCCTTACAACATATTAGCTCTAACCAGAAACAATGGTGGTAACAAGAACGCTCATTTTTCACAGCCTACTGGCTATTATCCAATTTCCAAAGTCTGTAAAAAAATATCTAATCAAAGGAAAACTACTAGTGATTGTTGCTGCCAGTAGAATATCTATGTCTTCTGAATAAATTTTCACATTTAATGCTATGAAAAAGTAGCCATTTCCATAAGTCAAAAGTAATGATACCTCTGACTGGAACCCTTCAAATTCTTCTTCTACTTATTAGAAAAATCGTGGAAAATGAAACTTGATTTCCAGTCTGTTTAAATTGTAAAGCATAATTTAGTTTGTAGAAAACTACATGAAATAATCGCGATTACAACATAACGTAATTAAAAAATTCTAGCAATTATGTCAATAGATGTTCACAATGCTCCAGTTGGAGATATCTTCACTTTTGGACTTAACTAAACGGAAATGACTAATTTTTTTTATCCCATTAAATGTGAAATTTCATTCTAAACATGTCAAGACTGTAAGCAAAAATCGCTGGTAGTTTTCCTTTTGTTTCAAAATTTTTAATCGTTTTGGAAAGTTGTCGAGCTCTAGTAGATCTCAATAGCTAGTAGGCTGTGAAAAACAAACGCTTCTGTCATACCCCAGCTACTCATTGACATTAGATATCTTGCCGCTGCTGTATCCGGTTAGAGCTGATATGTTGTAAGAAATTTTCATAATCTTGCCTCGTTGTTTTAGTTAGTTTGCATATTTCTACTAAGTTAGTTGGTTTCTTCCATATTAACGAGCTTTTGTTTATTTTTCATGGCCTGCTAGATTGCTTGCACGCAGGAAAATTGAAAAACACTGATTTGACTAAAAATTTGAAATAAAATGAGAACCAAGAAAGATTGATATCAAGAACGCTATATCGTTAGAAAGGTAATCGAATTTTACGTTTGATTCTTTAAACCAAAATAGGCATTCCCATTTGAAGAAATCAAGTTATCTGTGATTGAAGTTTCCTTAATTAATCTATCGATTTCTCCAAGTAGAAAAAGAATTCAAATTTAGCCGTCTGACCTTAGGTGACGCATTTCATGCTTAGTCGTACCGCAAAGTCACGGCCTTCTATGTTTTATAATCGCTGCGATATTCAATTTTTTTCTTATACCTACTTATACCAAAACTGGTGATTTGCGCCTAAACGGTTCGTTTAAAGTTCCATGTGTGATACATAAAGTCACACTAGGATTGACCAAGGAATCCAAATATGCAATAATATATAGGGGGTTCCATTCAAAAAAATATAAGTTTGATATGAATCACCCTGTATAAACGTCAGAATTTAAGTGAAAATATTTTTACGTTATAGCCCTCAAGGGTGCCTAAAATGGTCAAGTGACATATTTTTGAAAGATTTTTCAGTAAGCCCACAATCCTCCGTCCACGCACTATTGGCCCACCCTGTATATTCAACCTAAAGTTGAATCGCGAAATAATAATGGTCCAAATAATGTTTAATTTTGAAAGACTGGAGTACTACGGTTCAGAAAAACCTGGAACTCTCAGGACGGAATAGTTTCATCACAACATACTCGGCCACTAACATAATATAGAAGTAACGTTTGGTAAATCTTTCCTCTAGCTTTATTTTTAGATCATTACCTTACCATTAGTGTACTGATAATTCATAGAAATGTCTGTATTATTCACATCACGTATCATGTATGTCGGAGGGATAAATCAGCTCTGGACTAGGAATACTCCGCTGCACTACAGAAAAGTTTCCTGCTGCGGGACCCTGGGTATACTGGTTCAACTGACAATGGGAGAGCGTATCACGTATCCACTTCATGTTCCCCTGGATAGTTGTGCTTGTAATGAAAAGCAAAAATTTGGTTAGAGAAAGGTGACTGCGGTCACGCGAACAGATTTATACATATGTATCGTGGGGTTCCCTTAGGCCATTACTATAGCTAAGCACACCCTACTCCAGATAATGGGATGAACCTGAAACCTCGTTTCACTTTCTGAAATGTGCTGTGGTTCACAATCTTGGGGTCTCTCATACCTGACATGACTGAGAAAGAAGAGGACCCTTACCCCAGGAAACTGATTGAAAGTACTGAGCTGCATCAGGGGGTCTAGTAGGTTCGACAAAAAGGAATCCTCCAGGAAGTTATGAACGTATTTAGTGCTAGTCTTGTGTGGTAGGCAAAGAGCTTCAAAGGTGTCCTACTTGCCTGGCTGTCCTTCATCATGTGTACTATTACTACTACTACTACGTCACATCATTCACATCATAGTTTTATATTTGGTCAAAATCGATGGCATCACAACATCGATGGTAAACAGATAGCCAAATCCAAGGACGTTGGATCAGAAACTCCATTGCACCAACAAGCGATCCAAGGGAAATAAATAAAATTATGCGACTTATTTTAATTTAAATATCTCTGGAAAAGGCTTTCTGTGAATTCGAGAACATCCTCAAAACACAATAGAACTTCTCTTATGTATGATAAGTACAAAATTATCATCTATTTTCTCGTTTTATGAATATTATTCCCACTATAGGTTAATGTATGCTGATATCGAGAGATAATTCATCAGCATGCATAAAAACTTGATCAGCATCATGAATGTGTGTCTCTGGGTCTTCATCTTGTATTGCACTACTGACCACACGATACGGTAATATAATTATTATAGTTAAGTACAGGAAGCCGGTACGTATTATAGGTCTTCTCTTCGTCGTTGTGTGTGACCACAAAACGCGATCTACATTATAAAATCAGTTGTTTGCGTTCTCAAGGAACTGGTGTACCAGTATCCTGCTTTTGCTGGTAAATTTCGGCTCTTTTTTTTAAGTCACGTCATCGAAGACAGCATGCAACCACTCAAATGTGTTAGGTTATGGCACCATAGCAAATTTTGTGAAAAATGTTTTAAATTCCGCAAATCTACAAATTCTGAACACTTTACTTACTGATTTACATGAATGTAAGACTAACAAAAAACAAAATATGTATTTTTCAAAAAAATGATATCCAAGGTACTTTAAGGACCAGTTTGACAATCATTGGTAACCTCTAGTAGTCGCTTAACCGACAGATGGAAGTTAACCAGTAGTTATTGGAGAGCTCTGTTTCACAAAGACACCCTTTGACAAAGAAACCTAACCTTTCTTTTCATATTTTTGATTTGTGTCATTACAGAGTATAATCAAAATCCATGTTTTTATAACCTCCAATTATAGCTGTCATCGATTAACCACAACAAATGTCAAGATAACCCATACCGCATCCTTGGGTTAACATAACTACCGGTTGACCAGAGCTTTTGACATATACCGTCGATTATGAAATGGATTATTTTCGCTAACCACCAGTTTTCTTTTGACCACTAGTTAACTAACGATTGTGAAACTGGGCCTTAAATATTACTCGAGGGTATGACGACTTGTATTGTATTGATTTGTACACACGTTACGTATATTACGCACAAAAACACAACCACTACGAAGGCTGGGCTTTGTATGTAACATTGGCTTAATTAATCATAGATTACCTAAACTTAACTTGGGAATGGGTCCCAATGGATGGTCATTCTCTTATCCGCACTCTGGTGCATCTGCATGGGCTTCATGGACCGTCAATCGTTCTGTCTCTATTGTTTGTCTTTTTCGTTTTTGCTCACTTTTAGGAACCTTCACTGGAAGCCACAAGCTCAACAGCAGTCCATTCAATTCAATCTTAGAGTATTTTTACATACTGAATTTTGAGGTTCTTTTCCTAAGATAAATGGTTTTACTTCTCTAGGTGAGTAAGAAATATATGAAGCTGATGTTGGGACAAGATATAGATATATATACACTTCGTCGTTATTAACAAATCTTCCAGATATGATGATAGATGTTTTTATTGAAAAACTTAATGACAATATATTTTCAATTAAATTCACCTCAAATCACTGAGCAAATAAAATCTCTTAGAATTTCAGGTGTATAGCAAAAAATGAAAACAATGCGTAATATTATCAGTGACAAACTAAGGATACCTCCAACACAAGTTATCAGTTTTAATTTTTTCCTTCAGTAACATTTTTCCGTTGAGCCATGAGAGGATTCTATATTAAAGCAGACTGTAGAAGAACTTGGTTAGGAAGCATAGATTTAAGATTAGATAATACCTACTTAAGTCTGAGAAAGCCCTAAAGATTTTGTATCTGAGTACTAGGCGAACTAAAAGATGGCATCATGATAGTTGTTGAAATCCGTAGTATTGATGGAAATAAATGTTACGTATACGACAAACTAATAGATCTATTGGAACTAGGTTTGACGCCAAATCTAAGAGATAAGCCTAGTGTAGCAGAACGCGAGTTATGCAGTAAACTCGAGATAGATTTGTCATTTAGAGGATTGTACACAATCAAGATGGATACAGGACCTATTGCAAACAGCAAGATAATTACATATACGGAACCTGTCATGTACATTTTACACTCACAGGTGGCATATTATATTACCAGATGGGTATATTTATAAAATTTAATCTTCGCATGGATATGCTAACACAGTGGAAATCATGTCTGGCTCGGAAAAATCAGTTTGGTCAGTCGTAACTCTATGCAGTAATACGTGATGGTCAACCTGACGAAAACATACTAAAAGAAATAATTTTTATTTTTTAATAACTACTTCCACAAAGGCATCAGAAATTGAAAAATATCAACCTAACTAATTCAATAATATATCATTTCCAAAGTCTTACAGGAATAGGTATTGCACTTAAAGAGACTATAATCAAGAAGAGCAAAAGACCAGCAACATTAATAAAAATTAGAATTCACATTTAAGCGGCTTTACAAAAGCCAAATGCAGATTTATTAGAATTTCAATGTGTGTGGCTGGAAAATTAAAGTTGGAACGCTTAAAGTTCTAAGCCTCGAACAAATCTTTTGGCCACGCTCAAAATCGATTAGAAGCTCAAAAACGTATGACAATAAATTGTAATTAAGGATATTCTATTTCCTATTTTTTTCCTGTGCTTAATGCCCTCACGCCATTACATAGGCTTTGAAAACTCTTATCAAAGTTAGTGCAATGGCTTATTAAGCATGCTCAGCAAACAAGGTCAGCAACAGACACATGAAAAGGGAAAGACACAATGTTAAATAGACTAATAGGATGACCTAGGTCATAAATGATATTGTTTCTCGTAATATAACCATCGTAAAACGCCCAAAAGGGTGTATACAACGGCCATAGGACACTAGCGCGCCGCGGTCGGATTGGTCCTAATCCCACCGGTCAGAAGCGCGCAAAATATTTTGGATAATAAGCAGGTATGTGGACACAAGAGCGCGGGGCGGATCTCGTTTACTTATATGGTAATATTGTTGACTGAAATAAATTGTAATGCGTAATATAGATTAGCAGCACTTTCTGTCAGCTTTATTTGCATCACGTGGTTCTTCTCTAACTTGTCGAATACTGGTAATATTCATTTAGAATTAAGTGAAAACTTAATTTAAACCTGTATACCTTGAAACGTTGAAAATTTGATTAAACTCGATGTATTTAAATAAAACATAGATGTTTTGAATCCAGCGAATTGATTGATTCATTTGATAATAAAAAATCAAGTAAAATACAGATTATAGCATTTATTTCTTATAATAATTATAGCTTACAATTTTAACAAAATCAAATTGGGCAACAGCTCCATTTTTGTACATCTCAATCAAATTGGAAACGTACTTCATGCTCTTAGATGACTCGCAATTGGTAAATTGACGTTGAATATGTATGCTGTTGATCTTGATATATGTTCGCAATTGGATATCTTTTAACACAGAAAGAAATTTGTATATATCTGGATGAGAATGATAGAAACTTGAATTGAAATGGTAACGAAAATCCTCACTAGAGTTGGTCGTTTGCTCCACCGTAGCCGTACAAGATGCCTACAAATGTGGTGGCTATAACGGGTCATTTAAATAATCTAAGAAGTAACTGTAATCTACGGCAAGTCGTAAAAAATAGATGAAAGTTCGCAAGAATAAAAGGGATGTAATCATTAGGAATAACCAGGCTTGATTTTCTTTCGGCGCGCAAGTGACCGGTGCCTTTTTGTAAACAGGTAAAAATCAAACCGCGGGCGCTCGTGACCGATCACCTTTCGAATAGAAAACCTCACATTTTTATATATTTATATTCTCCAGAATAAAATTCACCTTCTTGTGTCACCTGGTACGGTGATATCTCGAACACTCAAATATTGGATGCTAGATTTTACTGCTCGTACCTAGGCTACAAAGGAAACAAATGATTTGCATTGGAACAAAATTTTGTTACAGATTTTTTTGCTACTGGCTGACTGGACCATCCAAATGACAGCAATGCGTCGGGGATGAACGGGTCAGAGCGCTCATCAAGATTCAGCACACAATCAGCACTGGGAGGATACAGGAGATCTGTCAGACCAGAAACAGATACAGAAAAAAACGATGAGGATGCCAAGCAGGTGATGGGACAAAGATCTATTTCATTGGTGAGTACCTTTTCTATTTAGAGTTGCTTACAGTTAGTATAAAAAGTATCGATGAATGTCAATATCCGTGTTATATATATATTTCATATTGAACCGTACATATTCGATTTTGTTAGACTAAGGCCAGATTTTATCAACATGCATATTAAACAAAGACTTTGGCAATGCTTTTCTATTGGATGTTATTTAGCAAAATATTTCTATTGGGTATTGAGGGCTATGTTAATAAATATCATCCAATAGTATTTTATCAATATTGGAAATAAAACGTCAAAGCTGGATGACACTTTCATTAAAAATATCGAACTTCTCGATTTAGCTTTCTATTGAGATGAAACCTCGCATTTCGGATGATTTCAAGGTGCTGATTAAAAATTCGGTCACAATTTTGAGTCTCAGTCTCGTTTGACGAAAATAAAAAATTTCAGATCCCTCGGGAGGGAGGGAGTACCTAAAAAAATCGAACATCTTTATTTAGCTTTCTATTGAGATTAAACCTCGCATATCGGATAATTTCAAGGTGCTGATTACAAATCCAGCCGCAATTTTGAGTCTCAGTCTCGTTTGACGAAAACAAAAAATTTCAGATCTCTCGGGCGGGAGAGAGTACCTAAAAAAGTCGAACTTCTTTATTTAGCTTTCTATTGAGATAAAACCTCGCATTTCGGATAATTTCAAGGTGCTGATTATAAATCTGATCGCAATTTTGAGTCTCAGTCTCGTTTGACGAAAATAAAAGATTTCAGATCTCTCGGGCGGGAGGGAGTACCTAAAAAAGTCGAACTTCTTTATTTAGCTTTCTATTGAGATGAAACCTCGCATTTCGGATAACTTCAAGGCGCTGATTACAAATTCGGTCGCAATTTTTAGTCTCAGTCTCGTTTGACGAAAATAGAAAATTTCAGATCTCTCGGGTGAGAGGGAGTACCTAAAAAAATCGAACTCCTTTATTTAGCTTTCTATTGAGATGAAACCTCGCATTTCGGATAATTTCAAGGTGCTGATTACAAATCCGGTCGCAGTTTTGAGTCTCAGTCTCGTTTGACGAAAATAAAAAATTTCAGATCTCTCGGGCGGGCGGGAGTACCTAAAAAAATCGAACTTCTCTATTTAGCTTTCTATTGAGATAAAACCTCGCATTTCGGATAATTTCAGGGTGCTGATAACAAATCCTGTCGCAGTTTTGAGTCTCAGTCTCGTTTGACGAAAATAAAAAATTTCAGATCTCTCGGGCGGGAGAGAGTACCTAAAAAAGTCGAACTTCTTTATTTAGGTTTCTATTGAGATGAAACCTCGCATTTCGGATAACTTCAAGGTGCTGATTACAAATCCGGTCGCAGTTTTGAGTCTTAGTCTCGTTTGACGAAAATAAAAAATTTCAGATCTCTCGGGCGGGAGGGAGTACCTAAATAAATCGAACTTATTTATTTAGCTTTCTATTGAGATGAAACCCCGCATTCCGGATAATTTCAAGGCGCTGATTATAAATCTGGTCGCAATTTTGAGTCTCAGCCTCCTTTGACGAAAATAAAAAATTTCAGATGTCTCGGGCGGGAGGGAGTACCTAAAAAAATCGAACTTCTCTATTTAGCTTTCTATTGAGATGAAACCTCGCATTTCGGATAATTTCAAGGTGCTGATTATAAATCTGGTCGCAATTTTTAGTCTCAGTCTCGTTTGACGAAAATAAAAAATTTCAGATCTCTCGGGCGGTAGGGAGTACCTAAAAAAATCGAACTTCTTTATGTAGCTTTCTATGGAGATGAAACCTCGCATTTCGGATAATTTCAAGGTGCTGATTATAAATCTGGTCGCAATTTTTAGTCTCAGTCTCGTTTGACGAAAATAAAAAATTTCAGATCTCTCGGGCGGGCGGGAGTACCTAAATAAATCGAACTTCTTTATTTAGCTTTCTATTGAGGTGAAACCCCGCACTCCGGATAATTTCAAGGTGCTGATTACAAAACCGGTCGCAATTTTGAGTCTCAGTCTCCTTTGACGAAAATACAAAATTTCTGATCTCTCGGGCGGTACGGAGTACCTAAAAAAATCGAACTTCTTTATGTAGCTTTCTATGGAGATGAAACCTCGCATTTTGGATAATTTCAAGATACTGATTATAAATCCGATCGCAATTTTGAGTCTCAGTCTCGTTTGACGAAAATAAAAAAATTCAGATCTCTCGGGCGGGCGGGAGTGCCTAAAAAAATCGAACTTCTTTATTTAGCTTTCTATTGAGATGAAACCTCGCATTTCGGATAATTTCAAGGTGCTGAATATAAATCCGGTCGCAATTTTGAGTTTCAGTCTCGTTTGATGAAAATAAAAAATTTCGTATCTCTCGGGCGGGAGGGAGTCCTTAAAAAAATCGAACTTCTTTATTTAGCTTTCTATTGAGATGACACCTCGCATTGCGGATAATTTCGAAGTGCTGATTACAAATCCGGTCGCAAGCTTGAGTCTTAGTCTCGTTTGACGAAAATAGAAAATTTCAGATCTCTCGGGCGGAGGGAGTTCCTAAAAAAATCGAACTTCTTTATTTAGCTTTCTACTGAGATGAAACCTCGCATTGCGGATAATTTCGAGGTGCTGATTACAAATCCGGTCGCAAGTTTGAGTCTCAGTCTCGTTTGACGAAAATAAAAAATTTCAGATCTCTCGGGGGTAGGGAGTACCTAAAAAAATCGAACTTCTTTATGTAGCTTTCTATGGAGATGAAACCTCGCATTTCGGATAATTTCAAGGTGCTGATTATAAATCTGGTCGCAATTTTTAGTCTCAGTCTCGTTTGACGAAAATAAAAAATTTCAGATCTCTCGGGCGGGCGGGAGTACCTAAATAAATCGAACTTCTTTATTTAGCTTTCTATTGAGATGAAACCCCGCATTCCGGATAATTTCAAGGTGCTGATTACAAATCTGGTCGCAATTTTGAGTCTCAGTCTTCTTTGACGAAAATAAAAAATTTTTGATCTCTCGGGCGGTAGGTACGGAGTACCTAAAAAAATCGAACTTCTTCATGTAGCTTTCTATGGAGATGAAACCTCGCATTTCGGATAATTTCAAGATACTGATTATAAATCCGATCGAAATTTTGAGTCTCAGTCTCGTTTGACGAAAATAAAAAAATTCAGATCTCTCGGGCGGGCGGGAGTGCCTAAAAAAATCGAACTTCTTTATTTAGCTTTCTATGGAGATGAAACCTCGCATTCCGGATAATTTCAAGGTGCTGAATATAAATCCGGTCGCAATTTTGAGTCTCAGTCTCGTTTGATGAAAATAAAAAATTTCAGATCTCTCGGGCGGGCGGGAGTGCCTAAAAAAATCGAACTTCTTTATTTAGCTTTCTATGGAGATGAAACCTCGCATTTCGGATAATTTCAAGATACTGTTTATAAGTCCGGTCGCAATTTTGAGTCTCAGTCTCGTTTGACAAAAATAAAAAATTTCAGATCTCTCGGGTGGGCAGGAGTACCTAAAAAAATCGAACTTCTTTATTTAGCTTTCTATTGAGATGAAACCTCGCATTCCGGATAATTTCAAGGTGCTGATTACAAATCTGGTCGCAATTTTGAGTTTCAGTCTCGTTTGATGAAAATAAAAAATTTCGTATCTCTCGGGCGGGAGGGAGTCCTTAAAAAAATCGAACTTCTTTATTTAGCTTTCTATTGAGATGACATCTCGCATTGCGGATAATTTCGAAGTGCTGATTACAAATCCGGTCGCAAGCTTGAGTCTCAGTCTCGTTTGACGAAAATAGAAAATTTCAGATCTCTCGGGCGGAGGGAGTTCCTAAAAAAATCGAACTTCTTTATTTAGCTTTCTACTGAGATGAAACCTCGCATTGCGGATAATTTCGAGGTGCTGATTACAAATCCGGTCGCAAGTTTGAGTCTCAGTCTCGTTTGATGAAAATAAAAAATTTCAGATCTCTCGGGGGTAAGGAGTACCTAAAAAAATCGAACTTCTTTATGTAGCTTTCTATGGAGATGAAACCTCGCATTTCGGATAATTTCAAGGTGCTGATTATAAATCTGGTCGCAATTTTTAGTCTCAGTCTCGTTTGACGAAAATAAAAAATTTCAGATCTCTCGGGCGGGCGGGAGTACCTAAATAAATCGAACTTCTTTATTTAGCTTTCTATTGAGATGAAGTCCCGCATTCCGGATAATTTCAAGGTGCTGATTTCAAATCTGGTCGCAATTTTGAGTCTCAGTCTCCTTTGACGAAAATAAAAAATTTTTGATCTCTCGGGCGGTAGGTACGGAGTACCTAACAAAATCGAACTTCTTTATGTAGCTTTCTATGGAGATGAAACCTCGCATTTCGGATAATTTCAAGATACTGATTATAAATCCGATCGCAATTTTGAGTCTCAGTCTCGTTTGACGAAAATAAAAAAATTCAGATCTCTCGGGCGGGCGGGAGTGCCTAAAAAAATCGAACTTCTTTATTTAGCTTTCTATGGAGATGAAACCTCGCATTCCGGATAATTTCAAGGTGCTGAATATAAATCCGGTCGCAATTTTGAGTCTCAGTCTCGTTTGATGAAAATAAAAAATTTCAGATCTCTCGGGCGGGCGGGAGTGCCTAAAAAAATCGAACTTCTTTATTTAGCTTTCTATGGAGATGAAACCTCGCATTTCGGATAATTTCAAGATACTGATTATAAGTCCGGTCGCAATTTTGAGTCTCAGTCTCGTTTGACAAAAATAAAAAATTTCAGATCTCTCGGGTGGGCAGGAGTACCTAAAAAAATCGAACTTCTTTATTTAGCTTTCTATTGAGATGAAACCTCGCATTCCGGATAATTTCAAGGTGCTGATTACAAATCTGGTCGCAATTTTGAGTTTCAGTCTCGTTTGATGAAAATAAAAAATTTCGTATCTCTCGGGCGGGAGGGAGTACCTAAAAAAATCGAACTTCTTTATTTAGCTTTCTATGGAGATGAAACCTCGCATTTCGGATAATTTCAAGATACTGATTATAAGTCCGGTCGCAATTTTGAGTCTCAGTCTCGTTTGACGAAAATAAAAAAATTCAGATCTCTCGGGCGGGCGGGAGTGCCTAAAAAAGTCGAACTTCTTTATTTAGCCTTTTATTGAGATGAAACCTCGCATTTCGGATAATTTCAAGGTGCTGAATATAAATCCGGTCGCAATTTTGAGTCTCAGTTCGTTTGATGAAAATAAAAAATTTCAGATCTCTCGGGCGGGCGGGAGTGCCTAAAAAAATCGAACTTCTTTATTTAGCTTTCTATGGAGATGAAACCTCGCATTTCGGATAATTTCAAGATACTGATTATAAGTCCGGTCGCAATTTTGAGTCTCAGTCTCGTTTGACAAAAATAAAAAATTTCAGATCTCTCGGGTGGGCAGGAGTACCTAAAAAAATCGAACTTCTTTATTTAGCTTTCTATTGAGATGAAACCTCGCATTCCGGATAATTTCAAGGTGCTGATTACAAATCTGGTCGCAATTTTGAGTTTCAGTCTCGTTTGATGAAAATAAAAAATTTCGTATCTCTCGGGCGGGAGGGAGTACCTAAAAAAATCGAACTTCTTTATTTAGCTTTCTATGGAGATGAAACCTCGCATTTCGGATAATTTCAAGATACTGATTATAAGTCCGGTCGCAATTTTGAGTCTCAGTCTCGTTTGACAAAAATAAAAAATTTCAGATCTCTCGGGTGGGCAGGAGTACCTAAAAAAATCGAACTTCTTTATTTAGCTTTCTATTGAGATGAAACCTCGCATTGCGGATAATTTCGAGCTGCTGATTACAAATCCGGTCGCAAGTTTGAGTCTCAGTCTCGTTTGACGAAAATAGAAAATTTCAGATCTCTCGGGCGGAGGGAGTTCCTAAAAAAATCGAACTTCTTTATTTAGCTTTCTACTGAGATGAAACCTCGCATTGCGGATAATTTCGAGGTGCTGATTACAAATCCGGTCGCAAGTTTGAGTCTCAGTCTCGTTTGACGAAAATAAAAAATTTCAGATCTCTCGCGCGGAGGGAGTTCCTAAAAAAATCGAACTTCTTTATTTAGCTTTCTACTGAGATGAAACCTCGCATTTCGAATAATTTCAAGGTGCTGATTACAAATCCGGTCGCAATTTTTAGTCTCAGTCTCGTTTGACGAAAATAGAAAATTTCACATCTCTCGGGCGAGAGGGAGTACCTAAAAAAATAGAACTTCTCTATTTAGCTTTCTACTGAGATGAAACCTAGCATTTCGGATAATTTCAAGGTGCTGATTACAAATCTGGTCGCAATTTTGAGTTTCAGTCTCGTTTGGTGAAAATAAAAAATTTCATATCTCTCGGGCGGGAGGGAGTACCTAAAAAAATCGAACTTCTTTATTTAGCTTTCTACTGAGATGAAACCTCGCATTGCGGATAATTTCGAGGTGCTGATTACAAATCCGGTCGCAAGTTTGAGTCTCAGTCTCGTTTGACGAAAATAAAAAATTTCAGATCTCTCGGGCGGAGGGAGTTCCTAAAAAAATCGAACTCCTTTATTTAGCTTTCTATGGAGATGAAACCTCGCATTTCGGATAATTTCAAGATACTGATTATAAGTCCGGTCGCAATTTTGAGTCTCAGTCTCGTTTGACGAAAATAAAAAAATTCAGATCTCTCGGGCGGGCGGGAGTGCCTAAAAAAGTCGAACTTCTTTATTTAGCCTTTTATTGAGATGAAACCTCGCATTTCGGATAATTTCAAGGTGCTGAATATAAATCCGGTCGCAATTTTGAGTCTCAGTTCGTTTGATGAAAATAAAAAATTTCAGATCTCTCGGGCGGGCGGGAGTGCCTAAAAAAATCGAACTTCTTTATTTAGCTTTCTATGGAGATGAAACCTCGCATTTCGGATAATTTCAAGATACTGGTTATAAGTCCGGTCGCAATTTTGAGTCTCAGTCTCGTTTGACAAAAATAAAAAATTTCAGATCTCTCGGGTGGGCAGGAGTACCTAAAAAAATCGAACTTCTTTATTTAGCTTTCTATTGAGATGAAACCTCGCATTCCGGATAATTTCAAGGTGCTGATTACAAATCTGGTCGCAATTTTGAGTTTCAGTCTCGTTTGATGAAAATAAAAAATTTCGTATCTCTCGGGCGGGAGGGAGTACCTAAAAAAATCGAACTTCTTTATTTAGCTTTCTATGGAGATGAAACCTCGCATTTCGGATAATTTCAAGATACTGATTATAAGTCCGGTCGCAATTTTGAGTCTCAGTCTCGTTTGACAAAAATAAAAAATTTCAGATCTCTCGGGCGGGCGGGAGTGCCTAAAAAAATCGAACTTCTTTATGTAGCTTTCTATGGAGATGAAACCTCGCATTTCGGATAATTTCAAGGTGCTGATTATAAATCTGGTCGCAATTTTTAGTCTCAGTCTCGTTTGACGAAAATAAAAAATTTCAGATCTCTCGGGCGGGCGGGAGTACCTAAATAAATCGAACTTCTTTATTTAGCTTTCTATTGAGATGAAGCCCCGCATTCCGGATAATTTCAAGGTGCTGATTTCAAATCTGGTCGCAATTTTGAGTCTCAGTCTCCTTTGACGAAAATAAAAAATTTTTGATCTCTCGGGCGGTAGGTACGGAGTACCTAACAAAATCGAACTTCTTTATGTAGCTTTCTATGGAGATGAAACCTCGCATTTCGGATAATTTCAAGATACTGATTATAAATCCGATCGCAATTTTGAGTCTCAGTCTCGTTTGACGAAAATAAAAAAATTCAGATCTCTCGGGCGGGCGGGAGTGCCTAAAAAAATCGAACTTCTTTATTTAGCTTTCTATGGAGATGAAACCTCGCATTCCGGATAATTTCAAGGTGCTGAATATAAATCCGGTCGCAATTTTGAGTCTCAGTCTCGTTTGATGAAAATAAAAAATTTCAGATCTCTCGGGCGGGCGGGAGTGCCTAAAAAAATCGAACTTCTTTATTTAGCTTTCTATGGAGATGAAACCTCGCATTTCGGATAATTTCAAGATACTGATTATAAGTCCGGTCGCAATTTTGAGTCTCAGTCTCGTTTGACAAAAATAAAAAATTTCAGATCTCTCGGGTGGGCAGGAGTACCTAAAAAAATCGAACTTCTTTATTTAGCTTTCTATTGAGATGAAACCTCGCATTCCGGATAATTTCAAGGTGCTGATTACAAATCTGGTCGCAATTTTGAGTTTCAGTCTCGTTTGATGAAAATAAAAAATTTCGTATCTCTCGGGCGGGAGGGAGTACCTAAAAAAATCGAACTTCTTTATTTAGCTTTCTATGGAGATGAAACCTCGCATTTCGGATAATTTCAAGATACTGATTATAAGTCCGGTCGCAATTTTGAGTCTGAGTCTCGTTTGACGAAAATAAAAAAATTCAGATCTCTCGGGCGGGCGGGAGTGCCTAAAAAAGTCGAACTTCTTTATTTAGCCTTTTATTAAGATGAAACCTCGCATTTCGGATAATTTCAAGGTGCTGAATATAAATCCGGTCGCAATTTTGAGTCTCAGTTCGTTTGATGAAAATAAAAAATTTCAGATCTCTCGGGCGGGCGGGAGTGCCTAAAAAAATCGAACTTCTTTATTTAGCTTTCTATGGAGATGAAACCTCGCATTTCGGATAATTTCAAGATACTGATTATAAGTCCGGTCGCAATTTTGAGTCTCAGTCTCGTTTGACAAAAATAAAAAATTTCAGATCTCTCGGGTGGGCAGGAGTACCTAAAAAAATCGAACTTCTTTATTTAGCTTTCTATTGAGATGAAACCTCGCATTCCGGATAATTTCAAGGTGCTGATTACAAATCTGGTCGCAATTTTGAGTTTCAGTCTCGTTTGATGAAAATAAAAAATTTCGTATCTCTCGGGCGGGAGGGAGTACCTAAAAAAATCGAACTTCTTTATTTAGCTTTCTATGGAGATGAAACCTCGCATTTCGGATAATTTCAAGATACTGATTATAAGTCCGGTCGCAATTTTGAGTCTCAGTCTCGTTTGACAAAAATAAAAAATTTCAGATCTCTCGGGTGGGCAGGAGTACCTAAAAAAATCGAACTTCTTTATTTAGCTTTCTATTGAGATGAAACCTCGCATTGCGGATAATTTCGAGCTGCTGATTACAAATCCGGTCGCAAGTTTGAGTCTCAGTCTCGTTTGACGAAAATAGAAAATTTCAGATCTCTCGGGCGGAGGGAGTTCCTAAAAAAATCGAACTTCTTTATTTAGCTTTCTACTGAGATGAAACCTCGCATTGCGGATAATTTCGAGGTGCTGATTACAAATCCGGTCGCAAGTTTGAGTCTCAGTCTCGTTTGACGAAAATAAAAAATTTCAGATCTCTCGCGCGGAGGGAGTTCCTAAAAAAATCGAACTTCTTTATTTAGCTTTCTACTGAGATGAAACCTCGCATTTCGAATAATTTCAAGGTGCTGATTACAAATCCGGTCGCAATTTTTAGTCTCAGTCTCGTTTGACGAAAATAGAAAATTTCACATCTCTCGGGCGAGAGGGAGTACCTAAAAAAATAGAACTTCTCTATTTAGCTTTCTACTGAGATGAAACCTAGCATTTCGGATAATTTCAAGGTGCTGATTACAAATCTGGTCGCAATTTTGAGTTTCAGTCTCGTTTGGTGAAAATAAAAAATTTCATATCTCTCGGGCGGGAGGGAGTACCTAAAAAAATCGAACTTCTTTATTTAGCTTTCTACTGAGATGAAACCTCGCATTGCGGATAATTTCGAGGTGCTGATTACAAATCCGGTCGCAAGTTTGAGTCTCAGTCTCGTTTGACGAAAATAAAAAATTTCAGATCTCTCGGGCGGAGGGAGTTCCTAAAAAAATCGAACTCCTTTATTTAGCTTTCTACTGAGATGAAACCTCGCATTGCGGATAATTTCGAGGTGCTGATTACAAATCCGGTCGCAAGTTTGAGTCTCAGTCTCGTTTGACGAAAATAAAAAATTTCAGATCTCTCGCGCGGAGGGAGTTCCTAAAAAAATCGAACTTCTTTATTTAGCTTTCTACTGAGATGAAACCTCGCATTTCGAATAATTTCAAGGTGCTGATTACAAATCCGGTCGCAATTTTTAGTCTCAGTCTCGTTTGACGAAAATAAAAAATTTCAGATCTCTCGGGTGGGCAGGAGTACCTAAAAAAATCGAACTTCTTTATTTAGCTTTCTACTGAGATGAAACCTCGCATTTCGAATAATTTCAAGGTGCTGATTACAAATCCGGTCGCAATTTTTAGTCTCAGTCTCGTTTGACGAAAATAGAAAATTTCACATCTCTCGGGCGAGAGGGAGTACCTAAAAAAATAGAACTTCTCTATTTAGCTTTCTACTGAGATGAAACCTAGCATTTCGGATAACTTCAAGGTGCTGATTACAAATCTGGTCGCAATTTTGAGTTTCAGTCTCGTTTGGTGAAAATAAAAAATTTCATATCTCTCGGGCGGGAGGGAGTACCAAAAAAAGGAACTTCTTTATTTAGCTTTCTATTGAGATGAAACCTCGCATTGCGGATAATTTCGAGGTGCTGATTACAAATCCGGTCGCAAGTTTGAGTCTCAGTCTCGTTTGACGAAAATAAAAAATTTCAGATCTCTCGGGCGGAGGGAGTTCCTAAAAAAATCGAACTTCGTTATTTAGCTTTCTATTGAGATGAAACCTCGCATTTCAGATAATTCCAAGGTGCTGATTATAAATCCGGTCACAATTTTGAGTCTCAGTCTCGTTTGATGAAAATAGAAAATTTCAGATCTCTCGGGCGGGCGGGAGTACCTAAAAAAATCGAACTTCTCGATTTAGCTTTCTATTGAGATGAAACCTCGCATTTCGGATATTTTCGGTTTACTGATTACAAATCTGGTCGCAATTTTGAGTCTCAGTCTTGTTTGATGAAAATAAAAAACATAGTTAATAGCCATAGTCCGGCAGGCTGGTAAAGACGTAGTAAGAAGTACTTAGTCGACGCCTCTTGCATATGGATGGTTTGCATACCAACTGTATCGCACTAAACTGCTTGCAGAAGCTGTCAACAGAACAACTTTACTTTCGCAAAAGACTTTTTCAGATTGAGCTTGGAGATACTATAACCAACTTAATTTTTTTTCATGTATGCATGATATATCCTAAGAAGGCATCAGCAGTGTATCAGGCTTATTAGAATATGTTGATATGAACGAAGAAACGGGTTCATAAAAAGAAGGTAGTCAAGATGTCAATTAATTCAATATATAAATGAAACATTATTTACAACAGGATTGGTAATTAGAACAACCAATTAACTTACGCCAACGTACTCGTGTGTATAAAATTAATATAGCATAAATCATTCAGCAATAATATTATAGGCAGAGGTAGTTGTCTTTTTATGGTGGCTACATCAAAAAAAAAAAAAAATCACAACACCATGGATGTTTTCAGGTAGCCTAGAATTCGTATTCGTATTACGTATAGAATACACGAAATTTTCAAGGCAGTGCCCCATGTGAGTCGTTTTTCATACTTATATTAATTTCTTACTTAACTGCTGAACACTTGAAATTCACCTATAGTTCAAGGTCAGATCCAAACCTCAACTAGCGATGCGTAAGTGTATTGTGGCACTCAGGTAGTTCCAGATCCAAGTGGCTAGGACAGTAATCCTATTCTTGAATTTGAGGGAGTAGCATCATCATAGTCACAATGTCTTAACAGACATGTGAACTCGTAAAATGCCTTAAGTCGGAGCTAGAGTATTGCCGACACGAACATTAGCTACCAATAGTTTTGAGAACTGTAGCTCGCCATCGTTCGCGATTTGCTGTCAGTTCAGTGGTGCTCTTGATAGTCATATCTAGCAACTGTTTCGTCGTATCCACCCAGCGTGTAGGGGAACGGCCACGGCGCCGCCCACTGGGGGCGTGACCCTGAACTACAGGTTTCTCCATATTATCGCTTCTGTGAATATGTCTGATGAATGTAAGCATTCTCATCGACACAATGGAGGATAGTCTCTTTGTATAACCGAGCTCATCCAATATGGAAACGTTAGTTCGATGGGCGGTATAAGGAATTCTCAGCATTCTCCTCCACGTCCACATTTTCAAAAGCATCTATGCGAGCTCGATCTGCCTTTTTAACAGTCCAAGTTTCCGAGGCATACAAAAATATGGAGAACACAAATGACTGGACCAGTGACATTTTGGTAGCTTGCGATGTTATGGTCACGCCATATTTTAGTAAGCTTTGTCATGGCCACCCGTGCCTGTTGAATGCGCTGTTGAATCTCATCCTCACAGCTACCTGAATTGTCGATCAAAGTACCGAGGTACACAAATCTTTGAACTACCTCAAAACGGCCTATTGACTTTATTTCTCGATGATTGTCATGCTATCTGTCTACGATAACAACCTTGGTCTTGTTGTAGTTAATACCAAGACCATATGCTGCACTGTGTTGTTCTAAAACGTTCAATAGAGCTACTGGTTCTTCTTGAGAAGCAGCAATAAGGGTTGTATCGTCAGCAAATCTTAAGTTAGACATTTTGCTTCCGCCAATAGAGGGAGTAGAACCTGCAAGAAAAGCGGGCGATTCTTATAAATGACGTTACTGTATTCTTGAAACGATTTCTACGGGAGGTATTAGTACTCTCGGTGTCGAGAACTGACAATGTGTCGAGTAGGAGAAATGAAATTCAGGGGTGTGAAACTCAAATGAGGACCCTGTGTAGCGGGGTTAGCGCTAGCCACCTAACCTAGCACACCTAGCGGGGTTGCGTGAATTATTGATCAGCCAACTCTGTTTCAAACAGATTCCTAAGATGCATCAATAGAAGTGGCCCAATTGTGACGCCTAACGTCATTTTGACAGCCATTGTCGTAACTGACATTGTCGTTGCTCGCTTTCGTCGATTGGCGTCTTTTTGCAATTTTGCACTACTTTTGAGATCTTTGTCTGCCTATTGTTGTCTATATGTATTTAGGAATGGGTTCTAAGTATTTACGCCGCTGTCCTGCGCCAAATTGCAAGAATGCGGATGCGCGAAGGTAAGTGATTTGCCTGATTTATACCGCTCACCTCATTTTTGTATTGTGAATTTTGATGCAAAATTAATACAAGATTGATCATTTCTACATGAAATATACATATATCATTTGAATGCACTACTAAACATACTACTCATACTCATATAACTTGTATTACTATTCACAATCACATATGCTGCCATAAAGGTGTGCAGCATTCCCTCTCTTTGGCAAACCGTTGCATTGAAGGTGAGGTCCGATGGTCTAAAAATACATTTTTTTAATTTCAGATATTAAATCCCATCTGATCAGCGTATACAGAGACGCGAGTTAGAACGGATTGGCAACCCAAACCTACAAATATACAAACATCTTGCCTGCATCAATATGAATAGTTAAGGAATATTACCTCCTTACTCTCCAAATTATATGCCATCAAAGGATTGTAATTATCATGAAAAAGTGATTCTAGTGAATAAATCATGCTTTACTTTTATATGAATTGTTTTTGTACCTTGTGTAGCTGACTTTATTCAAGCAATTGTCGTATTGAAATAAATTACAAAAGGGTTTGTTTTGTTTTATTACAGTAATCCATATCTAATATATTCCTATTCTTACATAATCAGTTGAATGTCCTGTATAACGTGGTAGCTTGTCACAAAAATTTACCTAACTCATTGAATACCTATTTTCAAAACTGAACTGATTAAAAAGGTTAAAACACTAATTTAAAGAAAATGGAGTATGTTCTTTGGACAATGCCATAGTTTTATTTATTATTATGCCACTTGACAATTCCATTTTTTTAATTAACGGCTTAACTTTATTAATCAGGTCAATTTTCAAAACAGGTAATGAATGCGTAAGGTAAATTGTTATGACAAGTTACCACGTTGTCTGGAGGCTGAATAAGCTTATATGGTATTTCAAAAAGCCCGCTCTTTTCGTAACCTACCCCACCTATCGTCAGTCACCTCTACCAAACTTTTTAGATTGACCTGGGTCGTGAATATCTACAGTTTCCTGTAATCGAATCGTGAATGCATTGTAGTGACACACGCAAACCGAATAGATGGCGCGGATGTCAGTCAAAATGCCATGCCAAATTTTCATACACAGAGTGTCCAGTCTTTCAGTGGATATATTGTCAGTGATGAAATTGTCATGATAAATAACCTATAAGGTGCATTTTGACAAACTGTCAGGGATATAGTGCAAGAATGTGGCCTTAGAGCATATCCAGGCAACAACAAAAACTTCCTCCAAGCCAAACCATCAGCTATAGAATGAGTTTCCAGGCTCGATATTAATCTATAGACTAATTACCATTTAGATCGCAAAAAAACAAAAAATAAAAAAAAAACTTTTACTTTTTATTACTATTTCATGTTTACTATACGACCATACGCTAAACAAAAGTGCAAGGAAGTTCTTTGGGGACATTTATCTTTCATTGTTATCGCAAAAATCAACCAACCAACTATTAAACAGTTTATGAAAGTCAAGTGGTTCTGCACATACGTCACTTGAACATTCCAGCACTCCGATTGGTGGGGACACTTTACAACAAGCTCCTCGATATCCAAGACTACGGTTGTTTACTATCAATAGAATAGCGAGGACGTGCATATAAGGGGGCAGTCCCAGGGCGTGTTCCTTTCTATTGGCTTCAAGAATGTGCAGAACGATGCACATTTCAGGCGTAGATAAAAAATACATACAGAACTAACCCTCTAATACCGGTTTTTCAATGTCCAGTTAACTATGTATCTGCAAGATAACAGCAACTGTCAGATAAATTGTTTAAACAATTGAAGGCTAAACTTACGAAGTCACGTAAATCTTATCTGACAGTTGTATCCATAGCAACCCAGTGTGGTATACACCTATCTGACACTTTAACTGGACATTGAGAAACCGGCCCTTAATAAAATTTACCCTAAAGAAGTTCAGAGAACAAATATCCCACTTCAAATCTATCTGCACAGATAAAAATAATTTCTTAGATGGAGCACAGACGCTTTAATTCAAGTATACCATAACTTCGTGTACGCGCAGAGTTATGCTAATCTTAAAGTGAGAATACGATATCTTTGACCATATAAGGGTTAGATTGCGAAAATATCTTCAATGCAAAACTGGGCAATTCTTGATAGTAAGAATACCAAAATCTTAAATCAAGCATATGGTAATCTTGACCGAAGTATTTCATAATCTTGACTGAAGCATTTCATAATCTTAACTGGGAGCATTTCATAAACTTGACGCAAGTAGCTCAACTTTATTCTAAAATTGTGATATTGTTGGATGAGGAATCTAGTAATATTAATTTGAGCATTCAAAGTTTTCTATGCGCATGTAGAAATTTTTCTGGAGAAATAGTTCTACAAAATTTCTTAAATCACATTTAATATACTTAGTACTTATCTAGGAACACCTGAGTCAGGTCTTCGCATCCCAATTTTTTTAATAGCTCATTCATGGTTGGATAGATCCAGTGATGAGGAAGCTGATGGGAACTGGGACGCGACTTAAATGGCGGTGGACCAGCATTACCGGCAGATTCGATGACTCATGGATCACGGTGGTATCACGGGTATCACGTGGCAATGGCAATTTATTTAACAGTTTGATTAGATACTATTCTGTGCTATTATGCAGGGTCCAGGTATTACACTACGGTGCTAAAGACGGCGGCGAATGTGACAATCCGAAAACCGATAATGGCGCGGCGGCGCGGACGCGGACGGGCAACAGGCTATTGAGTAGAGAGGTTGGAAAGGTTAGGGATGACCCGTGACACGCTGCGCGTTTGCGCACTCAGACGTTGGTAGACGTCAAATCAATGATTTACTTGATACAAATATAAGGTGTACTTGTAACAGCGTTCATTTTCAAACCAAGATTATCATATTATAAATGAAGGTTCGCATTTGCAAGCTGTCTATATTCTTGATAGAAGTAAACTGGGCACCGCTGGGAAAAATGATAATCTTGATATAAAAGTATGAAATATTTGTTATTAAATTATTATAGCCTTGGTTGCAAAGAAAATTATATTTTCTTTCGGAGCATATTTCTTTAAAATAAGTATATATATCAAAAATATATTATTCTTGATACAAATTTTCTATAATTTTCTCATCAAATATTCTTTCTTAGAGTGAGAACCGATATTCTTGTTGTGAGTATGTATTTACAAGAATATCACAATTCTTGACTTGAGAATTTCTTTTTATGTGTGTGGTGTAGGCCCGAATCTTCTTCCTACATAAAATAGTACAATAAACTCTAAAGGTGCACATACTTATAGTTCGCATTATTGCCAAAAATCTTATCTGCCATTAGGCAAGACAAAACATGTGATGAAAGTATGCGATATACCAATCTTTATACCGGAGGGAACCTGAAGGACTATACGATAATAGGTGTGCAAGGATCGTGTATATCAATTTTCTAGTTTGCATTCCACACCATGCAAAATCAAGTGGAAATTCGTTCGCTAATACCGAACTTTTGTCTTCAAAATTGCCTGCCGAGATTCTTCCATTATGCAATTATCTGATTCATAGGCTTCAGTAGGCATTTTAGCGAAGAGGAGTAAATGTGTTTCCCGCTTCTTGGAAGATTGGCTGCGTACAACCCATCCCTAAGAAAGGCAAAAAAACTGATCCCACCAACTATAGACCTGTGGCTCTTCTCAGCATCATGTCTAAGGTTATGGAGACTGTCATTAACACACAGCTCCTGAAATACCTGAACAACAATAACATCATAAATGATCACCAGTATGGCTTCCGTAAGCACAGGTCTACAGGTGACCTCCTTGCCTACGTCACTCACTTGTGGAACAAAGCAATAGACAATCATGGCGAATCCCGTGTTGTTGCACTTGACATATCGAAAGCTTTCGACAGAGTATGGCATGACGGACTTCTGGCCAAGCTTGCTGCTTATGGACTACCACCTGGCCTGCGCCAGTGGCTGAATAGCTTTTTGAACGACCGATCTCTATTTGTTGTAGTCGAGGGCTGTTCATCAGACGTATTTTCAATAAACGCCGGTGTTCCTCAGGGATCTGTCCTATCCCCTACACTGTTTCTGCTGTACATCAACCAGCTGCTGGAAATAACGTCCAATCCAATCTACAGCTTCGCAGATGACAGTACATTAGTGTCGTGCATGGAACCAGGCAAGCCACTATCATCCCAGAAGACGGTACGTCAGCGACAGCAGCATGCCTCACAGATCAACGCTGATATCAAAACAATTGTCGAGTGGGGATTAGCAAATAAAGTACAGTTCAACGTACAAAAAACTCAGGCAACAACACTTACAAAGAAGTCTCACGATGGCTTACCAACCGTGGAAATGGAGGGTCACCCCATAGTCGAATCACCTTCTGTCAAGCTTTTTGGAATCAACATCAACAATAACATGTCCTGGCATGACCACGTCGTCAGTATTGCTAAAACGGCATCCCAGAAGCTTGGAGTTTTGTTCCGCTGTAGGAAGTTGTATACACCAGAGCAACTGCTGCTGCTGTACAAGGCACAGATCCGACCATCGCTGGAGTATTGCTCCCATGTGTGGGGATGCGCTCCGAAGCACTCTCTAAAGCTTCTGGACACTATCCAGAAAAGAGCGATTAGACTAATCGATACACCAAACCTCACAAAGGACCTCCACAGCCTGGAACATGGAAGGAGGGTGGCTGACCTATACCCTGTTTTACAGATTCTGTCACGGAAGATGTTCGACTGAGCTCTCTCAGATAATAACACCACAGGCCGTCCGAACCAGGAAAACTAGAGAAGCTCTGCGAGCTCATCGTTACCAGGTGGAGGTCCTTACCCCCCGAGCTAGTCCCCTCCAGCATTCCTTCTTTTGGAGAACTTCGACGCTGTGGAATCAGCTGCCGGGAAATTTGTTTCTCGACGGCTACAACCTGCAGCGTTTCAAATCTAACGTGAACCGATACTTATCCTCTCGCAGCGCTTCTACAGCGCCATAGGCTTTAAGCCTTTGTGGGAGGCCGACCATAAAAAAAAAATAAAATTAGAAAGTGGGCAGCAAGTATTATCACAGCATATTAAGCAATCAGCAGAATATCTCTGAGGATTACCTATATAAAAATGGTTCCCATAGAATTTGACCTTGGTCAGACTTCTAAAAATATCCATTTCCTGCAAACAAATCCGAGATAACAAAATCCGATATTATTGAAACACTGCATACACTTCGCGGTAAACACGTTCAACCTCTACTTTGCGCTGCCCCGTATCTCCCGGCTGACGTCGGTACACTGCTACCGGTGTACCGGGGTGACGGAGCAAGGGGTAGTCCGTTTTGATATTTTTGCGGAGTGATCCAACCTATATGTATTCCGTAAACTTTGCTAATACCAAATACATATTCCAAAATCCGACAATAAAATGTTGTTTTATTAGGGTTTTCGTTTGAAGTCCCACCGACTGTCTGCATTTTAGTGAAAACCTCTAAAAATCAATGTATCTCTGAAACAGTTGAAAATGGGACCCTACTTCATATGACATTTTGTCTTCTAAAGTATTTTCCATTCGTCACCCCTATAAATAAAGTTAACATGACATAAAATCGTGAAATTTGTTGTCCTCCAGTGAGCACGCCGTCCTGAAATTTACGAAATTTACTAAGAAACACAATAAAAGTTACATTAAAAGCTTACGCTGTCTAAGAGAGAGGGATAATTGATCAAATCCTTCTATTTCTACTTGAAATCCCTTTTGCTCAAATCCTTAGTCCAATGGTTTAAGATATCGATTTGTATAACGGAAGAGTTCTGCGATATACATATTTGTCATTTTTCTTCTTAAACCTCTTATTATAATTTATTATAACTGAGCAGACCGCGCAGGCAGAGCCTAAATACCAGAGTACCGCGGCTGCTGTGAAAGGGTTATGTTAGGAAAAGTTTGTTAACGCGAGATGTGAATAGGCCAATACCCGCAGGCCCAATAAATACATCTTCTGGCAGTCCATTCCAAGCCTTGGACACCCTGGGAATAAATGTGCGGTTGTACCGCTCAGTTCTTGATGTATGAAGAACGACCGTCTTAGGATGAGATGCAGCGGTCGTACGGGTACATCTGATAGGAGCAGTGAGCGGCGGAACGATAGAGGATAGCTCAGATGAGCAGATTCCGTTGGAATATCGGTAGAAGAGAGAGAGATCACCAGAAACATGCCGGTGAGAAAGTGACTGTAGGTGGCGCGTTAAGGCCGGAGCGCCAATTAGTCGAATTGCCCTTCTCTGGACGGCATCTAGTATAGAAAGGGTAGTAGGGGCAGCAGCTCTCCAGACATGAGAGCAATACTCCAGGCAAGGTTTTATCTGGGCTTTATATAGCGTGAGGAGGTTACATGGTGAGAAATACTTTCTGGCTCTAAATAGGTACCCAAGCTTTTACTAGCAGCTGTTGCAATTGACGCGACGTGTTCGTGCCAGATCAGATTTTCTGTAATGTTGACTCCTAACAGCTTGAACGAGTGACCCCTTGGCAGAGCCTGGTTGTTCATTAGAACCTGGTGATGGTTTGGGCACTTCGTGTTTGATAGCGTACAATACTGGGTCTTGGAGGGATTCAATTTAACCATATTCTTAAGCCCTCAATCGGTAATGATATTGAGATCCTTCGAAAGTGAAGCTGCCACTGTTAGTCTTCTGCGTTCCAGCTCAACCACAGAGATCGGTCTATTGCTCATGATGCCTGCATGCAGCGTACTGCCATCCTCAAAACTGTGGATTGGGTTTGTAGTGCTAGAGAGTAGATCATTAATGTGAAGCAGAAACAATGTCGGAGCCAATACCGATCCCTGCGGAATCCCGGCATTGATGCTATGGAAACAAGAGGAAAAGCCATCTACCATGACAGAGACTTTCCGACCTGAGAGGAAGTCTGCGAGCCAATCGCAAAGCTTAACAGGGAGCCCGTAAGAGGGGCGCTTGTTTAGGAGAGCTGCATGCTACAGTTGGTCGAATGCCTTTGAAATATCGAGAGCAACGACGTGAGCCTCGCCAAATGACTGGATGAGTTTGCTCCACACATGTGTGACGTAAGCCAGATCTCCAGTTGATCTTTGGTGTCGCAATCCATATTGTCTGTCGTTAATTAAGTGATGGAGCTCTAGGTATTTAATGAGCTCTTGGTCGACGCATTTCTCCATCACTTTACTGATTACAGAAAGCAGAGCTATAGGTCTGTAGTTGGTCGGATCAGTTTTGGATCCATTTTTTGGCACCGGCTGGATGCAAGCTGTTTATTGTTAACCTGACTTATACCTTGCGGCGAAGCATGAAATGAACAATGGCGGAAGGTTGTTCTCTCTTGCCGACGCCTATGGTAGGATCGCCTCCAGGCAGTCCGTCGAAATTATCGGTTCTCGGGATGTTTCTCAACAGCAATGTTTTGCCGGTGGGCTGATGTGGAGTTGAACCGGTCATTAGATACGCATTTTGTTACTGCTTCAAAATTGATATGCGATTAAAAAAGTTTATTGACTCTTCGTGCCCGTATTGCAAAAACTTTTTCAATAAGCTGACTCACAAATATGTATCGTCTGTGTAACTGGATTTTTTGTAAGCCTGATATCTACCTGGAGTGGCCGATACAGTTAATAAGTGTTGGTGAATTCTTCATAATGATCACGTTGAGTGCTATACTAGGTATTATACCTCTTCAATCAAGAAATACGATTTTCTTTATGTTGATCCTTAACTACATAAATTAAAATTATTTGTATCAGTTGGCCTAGTGCCTTATTGTATTCTGACAGCTTACACCTTTAGGTACATTGTTATCTGCTACAAGATCGCAAAAATGTCTGAAAACTTAAAGGTATCAAAATGCTGGGCTTATATTGCCATATTTTCAGATTGTGTAATGGAAATCTTGAACAAAGTTCTGCAATTCACGTATTATCGGTTTCTTAAGTAGTACTAATAACAAACCTACTGCTAAAGGGCATTATGCTTAGTCTACGAAATTCCGTTTCGCTTGCAACTATAGGTATTAACTGATAGAAGTATATAGTGTGTTTACATGTCCTAAATCCATGTGAACCAAATTTCATATACTGTCGGTTCTCCTTATGTTTCACGCCAGTCTCCTGGCTTCTTAACTCTGGTATGTATGAAATCAAAGGCGCTACATGATTTTAAATAAAATAAAGACTCCATGTATGTAGGAAAGGCTGTGGGTGTTATTTGAATAAAGTTAGGGATCAGTTTTTTGTTTTTTTTTTGTGGTCGGCCTCCCGCAAAGGCTGAAAGCCTATGGCACTGTAGAAGCGCTGCGAGAGGATAAGTATCGGTTCACGTTATAATTGAAATGCTGCAGGTTGTAGCCTTCGGGAAACAAATTCCCCGGCAGCTGATTCCACAGCGTCGAAGTTCTCCAAAAGAAGGAATGCTGGAGGAGACTAGTAAGGATGAGCTCTCTAGTTTTCCTGGTTCGGACGGCCTGTGGTGTTATTATCTGAGAGAGCTCACTCGAACACCTTCCGTGATAGAATCTGTAAAACAGGACAGGTCAGCCACCCTCCTTCGATGTTCCAGGCTGTGGAGGACCTTTGTGAGGTTAGGCGTATCGATTAGTCTTATCGCTCTTTTTTGAATACTATCCAGAAGCCTTAGAGAGCGCTTCAGAGTGCATCCCCACACATGGGAGCAATACTCCGGCGATGGTCAGATCTGTGCCTTGTAGAGCAGCAGCAGTTACTCTGGTGTATACAACGTCCTACAGCGGAACAAAACTACAAGCTTCTGGGATGCCGTTTTAGCAATACTGACGACGCCGACGTGGTCGTGCCAGGACATGTTATTGTGATGTTGATTCCCAAGCTTGACGGAAGGTGCTTCGACTGTGGTGTGACCCTCCATTACCACGGTTGGTAAGCCATCGTGAGACTTCTTTGTAAGTGTTGTTGCCTGAGTTTTTTGTACGTTGAACTGTAATTTATTTGCTAATCCCCACTCGACAATTGTTTTGATATCTGCGTTGATCTGTGAGGCATGCTGCTATCGCCGACGTACCGTCTCCTGGGATGATAGTGGCTTGCCTGGTTCCATGCACGACACTAATGCACTGTCATCTGCGTAGATTGGATTGGATGTTATTTCCAGCAGCTCGTTGATGTACAGCAGAAACAGTGTAGGGGACAGGACAGATCCCTGAGGAACACCGGCGTTTATTGAAAATACGTCTGATGAACAACCCTCGACTACAACAAACAGAGATCGGTCGTTCAAAAAGCTATTCAGCCACTGGCGTAGGCCAGGCGGCAGTCCATAAGCAGCAAGCTTGACCAGAAGTCCGTCATGCCATACTCTGTCGAAAGCTTTCGATATGTCAAGTGCAACAAACAGGGGATTCGCCATGATTGTCTATTGCTCTGTTCCACAAGTGAGTGACGTAGGCAAGGAGGTCACCTGTAGACCTGTGCTTACGGAAGCCATACTGGCGATCATTTATGATGTTATTGTTGTCCAGGTATTTCAGGAGCTGTGTGTTAGTGACAGTCTCCATAACCTTAGACATGATGCTGAGAAGAGCTACAGGTCTATAATTAGTGGGATCAGTTTTTTTGCCTTTCTTAGGGATGGGTTGTACGCAGCCAATCTTCCACGAAGCGGGAAACACGTCTCGTTGATACGAAAGTTTGAAGAGCTTGCAAAGAATAGGTGCAAGCTCAGCGGCACAGCGTTTAAGGACAATGGCTGGAATTTGGTCAGGACCAGATATATGAGATATAGGTCCAACAGACTAACAAAATCTCCGTGGCGGCTGGGAATCCTTGTTGGTTCTTTGACTATCTGCTCCAAGCCGCAGCTGATAGCGAAGGCTTTAGCTTCACGTCCCTCGTCGTCCGTTTTGTTTGAGTGTTCCAGCCAGTATGAGTTGTGAACGTTGAAGTCACCCAGAAAGACTATCTTTGAATGAGGGTGATCTGATTGCAGCGCGTCCACAGTGGCTGAAAGCTTCTCGAAGAGCTCTTTGCAGTTGTTATTGCTTGGTGGCCTATAAATGCAGCATATAAATTTGGAATGATTTTGGAAGGATATTTTGAGCCATATGATGTCAAATCCTTCCAGTTTGAGCTCTTCTTCTCGATGACAAGAAAGCCCAGATTTAACGTACACGCATACGCCAAACCTTCGTCTAAATCTGGTGTATATATATCCGGGATATCTAAAGCAGTTATCCATTGTTGAAGAATCGACTTGAGTTTCCGTAAGAGCCAGAATGTGTGGCTTCTCTGCCTGAAGGTGTTGATGGACAGAGTTTATGTTGGAGGCAAGACCTCGTATATTTGTAAAGTCGGCTCTGAACAAGTTTCTCTGGCCTTCGGGCCTGTCGTCAGTGCGAAGTTGCTGCGAAGGACGGCTTCTGTTGTTAGCCTGAAGAGGCGTGGCAGCACAATTCTTTAAACAAACTTCGATTAATGTTCCTCCGGACCACCTGGCACCCGGAGATCAGAACGGCCAGGTATTTTACCTCCGGAATCTTTTGATCCTGGAAGAGCCATTGAGCATTTTTTTACTTTTAATTAATCCAAATTATCACTTATGAGAAACCGAGAACATCAGCCCAGCGACGGAACATGAAACGTGAGGCCATTTGGCGCCGCCTATTTCCGGGAACCTATTTCTAGTTTCCCGGAAATATTCCGATTTGGGGGTGATTGCACCGCTGGCGAAGCTAAGTGACTGCACTTCTCTCCCCTGTGGTTTCAGATCCGAAAGTGCTCAGTTTTATTTTAATCTGTTTCTGTTACAGAAATTTTGCGCCTCAAACAAATCCTTGTGCGGCGTTTTTTTTGTTAATCAGTGGTACCGTGGTGGGAATTTTTCAAATGAACACCTTGCATGTTGTCGTTGTAATATAACGCGATAGTTCTAATGCATTGCTTTATCATCTCTGGCCAGCTGCAGCACACTCAGCTTTGCACAAACACTTTAAAACGTTTTTGATATGGTATAAGCTACATCAATGTTACGTCTGAAGAAGTTTTCCGTTGCTCTACTGGATAAATGATGGGAAAACTAGTCCGAAGATTCCTCTAGGTACAGTTACACCCGTTTTCCATCGAGCCATATATCTTCTTGTGCGAAGTAATTGGCTTAGGCGTATAGAGTAACGGCAACCGGCACCGTTTTTCAATACCAGCAACTTTGAAAATCGTCCGCGATATACAGGGTGTCCAGTTAGTGTGTAATCCTACGATATCTCGCAAGGTATACCTGACAGAAGAAAATGTTGAATACAAAAGTTACTTGGTTACTTAAGACGCATATTCTGAAAATGTTTTGAAATATACAGGGTGTTGCGGGAAAGTAGGATAGTGATCAACTTGATTTTTTTATATGGAACTATAACTTTTTCTTAAATTCTTCTAGTTTCCATCATTCATTTCTATTCAACCCTAAAATATTTTTGGGATCGATTGCGACGTTGCCAAGTTATAAGTTACTTTCTATTAATTTCCGGATTTGCAACGTCGCAAGTAATACGTCCAAATTGATACACTCCTTAAATTTTTCTCAATAATATTATGCAGCGAGTTACACGAATACTAAGTGGATGTTATTTTGCATGTTACCAGCAATTTGTGTCTACAGGGTGTTTTTGACAGAATTTTAAATTCCGGCAACTGAAAGGTCGTTTTACTTTGTTTTTTTAAATGCAACACCCTATATTTTTTATTTTAAATCGAAATACCTACTAATACCGTATCTCGCCTTGTAATTTTTTTTCGCGCTTGCGACTTTGCCAAGTTATAAATTATTTTTCCAAATTTTTAAACAAATATCCCCGATTCTAATTTATTTTAAATAGAATCCTCTACTTATTTGTACTGCATTTTTACTGGGCATGTCGAATTTAGTAAGATCTCAAAATTTCAAAATTTTGTTTCTATTAATTGCTGAGATACGGCAACACCGCTTTTTTTCAGTAAACAGTACCGGAACGCTTAAATATTTCCAAAACTGCCACAGCTGGAGAGGTGAAAATCAATACTTGGGGGTTTTTGAACATACAGTATTTATAAACGCTAACACCAGTGTCGTCAGATTTACCACTTTTACTTTAGACTTCATAAATAGGGCATTCCATTCAAAATTATGACGTAAAATTGGTAAATCTGACAACATTGGTGTTAGCGTTTTTGAATTCTGTATGTTCAAAAACCCCCAAGTATTGAATTTCACCTCACCAGCTGTGGCAGTTTTGGAAATATTTAAGCGTTCCGGTACCGTTTACTGAAAAAGCGGTGTTGCCGTATCTCAGTAATTAATAGAAACAAAATTTTGAAATTGTGAGATCTTACTAAATTCGACATGCGCAATTCATTGCAATAAAAATAAGTAGAGGATTCTATTTAAAATAAATAAAATTGGGGATATTTGTTTAAAAATTTGGAAAAATAATTTATAACTTGGCAACATCGCAAACGCGAGAAAAAATATTACAAGGCGAGATAGAGTATTAGTAGATATTTCGATTTAAAATAGAAAATACCGGGTGTTACATTTAAAAAAACATAGTAAAACGACCTTTAAGTTGCCAGAATTTAAAATTCTGCCAAAAATACCCTTTAGATACAAATTGCTGGTAGCATCCAGAATAATATCCATTTAATATTCAAGTAACGCGCCGTATAATATTATTGAGAAAAGTTAAAGAAATATATCGATTTGGACGTATTACTTGCGACCTTGCAAATCCGGAAATTAATAGAAAATAAATTATAACTTGGCAACGTCGCAATTGATTCCAAAAATATTTTAGGGTTGAATAGAGATCAATGACGGACACTAGAAGAATTTAAGAAAAAGTTATAGCTCCATATAAAAAAATCAAGTTTATCTCTATCCTACTTTCCCGCAACACCCTGTATATTTCAAGATCTCTTTAGAATATGCGTCTCAAGTAACCAAATAACTTTTGTATTTGAGATTTTCTTCGATCAGGTACACCTTGCGAGATATCAAAGAATTACACACTGACTGGACACCCTGTACAGCATATAACGTCTGAATGAACATCGTAATAATCGACAGCAGTACCGCGGTACGCAGTGTCCAGTCCGTTGCGTAACCCAGTCCACCGTAAATAATGATTAGCAGCCGAGAAGAGGCAGACGCCAGACATGATTGTGCTTCGCGGAAGCATCACCGCCGGAGCAAAAGGAAGCCGCTTGACGCAACCAAGACAACCTCGGAGAACTGGTGCGGCAGCCGCTACGAAGACATCCTTATGTGATTAACTGAATGAGAAACGGTGATCATGTTTTTCAATCGTTGCAGTAATAGTCGTCACTGCGATCGGCCTCAAATCCAGGAACTAAACAAAAAGCACTAAGTAAGCGTGTGCAAACTTAATGAGGAAGTTTCCATTTTTTCAAATTTTAGTCAATCAGATAGTACTAAAGATCCATTAATAGAAAAGTTATAGTCCTTTAAAGTTTGAATTGCCGTATCCTCCGCGCGAAGCCGCTGTGACGTCACACGTCACACGACACAACGCAAGTCTGTGTATGCCCTGTATTATTAGAATATGTCTAACAGACCGAGAAACTATAAATATTGCATTGTACTCAGGTGTACTAACACCACCATAAAAACACCAAACAAATATATGAGTTTTATGACCCCCCACCCCCCAACTACCCCAATTTCACCCCCACCCAAAAAAGTAGAAAATGATCACGAAACCCCTTAAACGCTTAGTTTAAGGTCTTTCTATATCTTTAGTTTTTTTATTATTGCTGCGCCGTCGCTGACACGATTTCTAAAAATCATAAAGATTTTCCATCCTCGCAGCGGTAGTAATACTGTGTAAAAATTCATTCTCGCATGTATACATCAGAAAATTCTAAGTCCCTTGGTTTCCGTAATAGCCAAGGTAATGTTCGGATGCATCTAAAAAAGTGTATTATGACTCTAGGCCTTTCTTTCACAGGTTAGTGGACGGCCTGTTATGAATACAATAATTTTTCAGTTTTACAACAGCCCACCCCCAACCACCCCAATATCAGCCCCACCCAAAAAAAGTAGGAAATAATCAGGAACCTCTAAAACGCCTAAAAACAAGGTATGAGCTGTTTTATATATTTTTATTTTTCTTATTATTGCTGCGCCGCCAATGACATGAGTTTTCCAAAACCTACGCGTTTTCCATCGTCGGGGAGAAATATTTAAATGTTTTGGTTTTTTGTCAATTACTCCACCACCCATGCACCGATTTTCAAACTTATAGGAACATTACTTACTACTACCACCACAGCATATCGCTGCCCACATTTCATAACAATCCATGCAGCGGTTACTGAGATTACGTGGCTAGAAAAAAACGCATACAGACAGACCGACAGACGGACCGACCGCCGTTCCACTAAAGTCTAAATGTCGCACACTGTACAGCGCAGCGTATACACAAATATAAAATTGAATAACTCTGCCGTTTTTTTGGAATATTCAGATGATTTTTTCGACATTCTTCAAGTGAAGAAATAGACTATCAGATAATAATGAATTTTCTAAATTTTTTAAAATCGAAAATCCTTATTTGGCCTTCTATTGAGATGAAACCTCGCAATTCAGATAATTTCAAGGTACTGATTACAAATCAAGTCGCAGTTTTGAGTCTTAGTCTCGTTTGACGAAAATAAAAAGTTTCAGATCTCTAGGGCTGGCGGATGTACCTAAAAAAATCGAAAATCCTTATTTGGCCTTCTATTGAGATGAAACCTCGCAATTCAGATAATTTCAAGGTACTGATTACAAATCAAGTCGCAGTTTTGAGTCTTAGTCTCGTTTGACGAAAATAAAAAATTTCAGATCTCTAGTGCTGGCGGATGTACCTAAAAAAATCGAAAATCCTTATTTGGGCTTCTATTGAGATGAAACCTCACAATTCAGATAATTTCAAGGTACTGATTACAAATCCAGTCACAGTATTGAGCCTCGGTCTCGTTTAACGAAAATAAAAAAATTCAGGTCCCTCGGACTGGCGGGTGTACCTAAAAAAATTGAAAATCCTTATTTGGCCTTCTATTGAGATGAAAGCCCGCGTTTCGGATAATTTCAAGGTGCTGATTACAAATCCAGTTGCAGTTTTGAGTCTCAGTCTTGTTTGATGAAAATAAAAAATTTCAGATCTCGGGCTGGCGGGTGTACCTAAAAAAATTGAAAATCCTTATTTGGCCTTCTATTGAGATGTAATCTCGCATTTCGGATAGTTTCAAGGTGCTAATTACAAATTCAGTTGCAGTTTTGAGTCTGTCTCGTTTGACGAATATAAAAAATTTCAGATCTCTAGGGCTGGCGGGTGTACCTAAAAAAATCGACAAGCCTTATTTGGCCTTCTATTGAGATGAAACCTCGCATTTCAGATAATTTCAGGGTACTGATATCAGGTATCAAATTGCGCATTTGATCGCATAAAAAAAATTATGCATTCCCATTTGAAAAAATCAAGTTACCTTTGACTGAAGTTTCCATAATTGATCTACCGATTTCTCGGTAGTCTCGATGTAATTTAAACTCGACCGTCTAACGTAAGCTGACACATTGCATGCTTAGTAACACTGCAAAGTCACAGCCCTCTAAGCTATATAATAGCTGCGATATTCAATTTTTTTCTGACATCTGCCTATACCCAAAATTGTCATTTGCACCTAAAGGGTTCGCTTAAAGTCCCATGTGTGATACATAAAGTCACAGTAATATTCACCCGGGAATCTAAATATGTAATAATATACAGGGTATTCCATTTAAAAAACATAACTTTGATATGTCACGCTTCTATTAGACACCCTGTATAAAAGTCATTATTTTTAAAATGTAGTCCAACTCGACCTACATACACTTGCAAGGTCGATTTTTCGAAAACTGGGATCGTTTGGTCACAAGAGTCCGAGGCGTTGAGCTTGACTCACTCTGTATACATATGTGAAATGAAGAATTAATACGTTAACCAAAGCTTTTCGTTCCAGTCACGTAATGGGTTTTCGGATATTGTAGAAATTTGCAGAGGATTTTACGTTATCGCAAGTTTTGCAGAATTTTATTTTCAATGACACCTGACTCCTATAATTTATCTGGAAAATCAGAGTTGTTCAAAAATACGGGGAAAATGAAAATTAGTGTACAAAATATGCGAAAATGGAAATACATCATGCAGTATATGCATTGATCTGTGATTATTATTTGAAACGCAAGTTGGCTTTTTTTCGTTTAATATGCATATTTCATTATCAAAAATCATTGGCAACCTACAGCACATGCTTCGGCTTAAGGGGCCTGGATACACACATTTATACATACGTATTTGCCATGTAAAACACGGACTCACAATTTCTCGCATAACTCACTCTATTTTCAAACTAAACATATAATATTTCAGAAGGCGATAGTTATAGGACCTTAGTGAATGACAACTATTTTTGATTTTCTCAAAAAAGTTGTTTAACGTGCAAAAAAACTCGCAGTGCAAAATCATACTTTCTATAAATGCATGTAGTTTAACAACCAAACACGATATCAAAAAAGGCTAAATAGTTGCACAAGCGCAAGCTTTCTTCTCCAATTTGCTCTTTGAGTCATTACTGTAAGTTTAAAGGTAACGTCAGGAGCTTGGAAATGCTAAATTAATTTTTATGGTGGTGGCTTTGGACCTTTTCACCTTACCTTTGGATTTTTGGACTTATCTCCCCTCATCTTAGACACACACACTGGAGAAAGGGAACAGGCGACCACGCCTCCTCGCTAACACGGGAATACATCTTTTCTTGGATTCTCAATTTCGCGCGCTATACCCTAGACCCTTAACTATTACATCGGTACGCAGCTTTGACTGCTTCCCGTTCGAAACTATTATAATGTAGGTGTCATAGGAAAGAATAAGGAAGAAACCAGATCTCTAACTGATGGGTCTGTTTACTTTAGTAATGTACAACACCTATACAGCTGTAACTGAATAGACATATAATTTAAACGCAAGTACCCGTATACGAATGATAATGAACATTTCCTTGTATGCCATCACTCTGAAGTATCCAATTTACCTTGCGTGGATTGTGTTATCGTATCTAGCATACACATTTGTTGGCTCATATTCTCTTCTTAACCGCCTCGAAACATGTAAACATTTTACGCTGGTTCATTGGTATCTGCATATAACTTAATTATGGATTCCGACTCCTAAATTCGTTGAATATGCTGATTTCCACGATGCACTGTCGCGTAAAATTTAATTTTACGCTCACAGATGTGAAAAGTGTGCCATAAATGTCCACTTCCATCCCTGAATCGTTTCGGGCTCGGTGACGCACTCAGCGAGAGGCCGTGCTGAGGCCATATACAATGTGTTCCACCATCATGTCGACAAACTTTGAGAAATGAAAATATAATTAAAGTTATGGAGAAAAAATGCGAAAAAGGAGTCAACCTTTTAATTTAATCTTTTATTACATTTTCAATTTTTGTATCACGACTCCATGGGTTCGCGCAGTTGTAGCGCCATAGCTTGATTATTTATCGACCGATTCACGACATTTTGGACTCATTTTATAGGAGAATGACTGGGCATATCAACTAAAGTAAAAAATCCATAATACCTGATAACTTCTAAGGCTAAAAAATTCACCAAACTGAAAAAAAATTTTTGTAATGCACTTATTTGGGTTACAAATAATTTAAAAAAAAGCCGTATTAGTGCCTATTTATTAAGACATTTTAATTTTAGCAGGATTTTTCCTGCCTTACCACATGCAACTCGTGTATGTAGCACTAACATTTTCGACAGAATAGGCCATTTTGTATTATGACTTCTTTATCACAGCGCCATGTGTTCACACAGTTGTAACGCCATATCCTGATTATCTATCAAGCGATTCACGACTTTTTGGACTCATTTTATAGGGGAATGACTGGGTATATCAACTGTATGTAGAATTCAGTGGACTGTATTTTTTTTGTTTGGTGAATAGAGAACCCATGCAAAGTCAAGGACACCTACCTTAGAATCGGTCTCGCTGATGCCTGCCTCTGCTGGGGGCCCCCTGGTCTCGTTTAGCACTTATCTTCAAAACCGTTTTTCCAAACGGAAAATGGTCTAACGCATTTTCTTGTATCACCGTATGAAGATCGAAGAAGTAGTCGAAGGAGTGTCGTCTTCCACGTTTTCTAAGGAATCGACTCGAACTCGTTTTTTTGTAACTTTTTCGTCGGTCGGATAAAAACGTAACCGTTGGCTTGGCGGGTAAATGTGTACCTTTGAATTTGCATGGTATATTAGGCAACACAAATAGCAAGCGAAGGATTAATAATGAAAATTGCACGTACATTTTCCGCCCACTATAAAACAACGTTTTATACAGATATAACAAGCTAATGATAAATTTACGAAAAAAGAAAAATAACTCACACTTTACCATCCAAATGGCAAAAATGCGAATGCAAAAGAAATTATGAAATGAAACTAAATCTATGCGTAAGGACGTTACAAACAAATATTCTAATGGTTTAAGAAACTGGCTAATTGATAGGTAGAGGGCAAAGCTTTACTATTGCTCTCTTAAACAATCCACTTTGAGTTTTCACTGTAACTACTCTTACATGTCCATCAGGACCGGGATGTAGCTCAACTACGCGACCCAGAGACCAATGCAAAGGCGGTTTGGTTTCATCCTTTAGCAAAACTAATGTATTTAATTGGATTTTGTTAGACGGGCTTGTCCACTTGGATCGCTGTTGCAATGTGTTTAAATATTCATTTTTCCATCGTTTCCAGAAATCTGCATTGAGTCTTTGAACTAACTGCCAACGAGATAATGTATTCAGTTTCAATGTAGAAAGGTCGGGATCAGGACATGAGTTCAGAGGCTCAAGCGTTAAGAAATGTCCTGGTGTAAGTGGTAGCAAATCATTAGGGTCCGAACTTTGTGCGCAAAGAGGTCTCGAGTTTAACAAAGCCTCGATTTGGGTGAGAACTGTGAGAAGCTCTTCGTATGTTAAAATTTGATCACCGATAACTCGGAATAAGTGAGTTTTGATCGACTTAACTCCGGCTTCACTTAAACCATTGAAATGAGGAGCACCCGGAGGATTAAAATGCCAAACGATTTGGAGATTCTCTGCGGCAAGTTTTGAAAATTGTAGAATTTGATTCTTTGCACCAATAAAATTAGTTCCACAATCGCTATATAAGTTGGTGCATCTACCCCGACGTGAAATGAAAAGGCGGCTATGAATGCTTCTGAAGTTAAATCCGACACCAGCTCAATGTGTATCGCTTTTGTCGCGCAACAAACGAAAATGCAGATATAGGATTTTAGTATTTTCGCACCCCTATACCTTCCCATCCTAATTCTCAAAGGTCCAGCATAGTCCAGCGTAACGTGAGAGAAACACTTCAATTGGGACGTGCGAAACGAAGGTAAGTCTCCCATATAATAATATGGGATGTAAGATTTTGGTTTTAAGCGAAAGCATCTTATATAATTAGACAAAATGTTTTTGATTGCTCGCCTAGCGGATAGTATCCAAAACTGTTGACGTAATAAATATTGCACGGTAGTTAAGCCAGGATGTAAGTTTCTCTGATGAATATCTAATATTAGCAACTCGGTTAGTCTACTGTTTCTAGGCAAAAGAAGAGGATGTCTAGCATCGAAGGATAGTTCTGAGTGACGAAGTCTTCCGCCCACTCTGAGAAACCCTTCTGAATCGAGAAATGGGGCCAACTTGCGAAAAGGTTTTGGAAGCAGTTCATTATTTTGAATTTTTGAAATTATATCATTAAAGTGAATTTCCTGGACTCTTTTAACCAGCAACAACAAAGCCTTTTGAAGTTCCACTGCCGAAAAGGCGCCTTTGAGGTTTGTAGTCCCTTTTCGGGAATTGTGTATAAACCGTAGACATATGGCAATAATTCGTTGAATTTTTGTAATCGTAGAAATGTTCTCTAGGAAATTATCTAAGAAATTTGGTTCAATAACTGTTGATAAGACTAGGGTTTTTTCTTCTCCCGAAATTTGAGAGATGTCTAATGGATGAGAAGATAATGAAGTGAGTTTCCATTCGGAACGCGGAGAAGTGATCCAAGGTGGACCCTTGAACCAAAGAGGATGGTTTATAAACTCTTTTGGCGTTAATCCACGACTGGCACAGTCTGCAGGATTTTCCGAAGATACTATATGATACCAAGAAACATGTGGAATAGCTTCTTGGATATGGCTCACTCTATTAGCAACAAAGGTTTTCCACTTATGTGGAGAACTGGATATCCACGAAAGAGCCACTTGGGAATCGGAAAATGCATAGATTTCGTCGATTGTTACTAACGAAGAATATGTACTAATGACAAAGTTTAGTAAATCTGCTAGCAATGTTGCTCCAAGCAACTCTAACCTAGGAATACTAATGGTTCGAAGTGGTGATACCTTACTTTTCCCTATGACTAAAGAAGATTGATAGATATCATTTGGTAGTTCAATGCGCAAATATACTGAGGCAGCGTACCCATGTTCAGATGCATCGCAGAAGCCAAAGAGCTGACATCTTTGAATATGTTCAGAGAAAATATGTCTACGAAGAAGAACTTGAGAAAGACATGGAAGTTCTGATTTAAATTGGGACCAAACGTCGACAATAGGTTGGGGAGGAATCTCATCCCAGTCTACTTGTGAAATCCAAAGTCCTTGCATGAGATGCTTAGCTAAAAATGACACTGGAGATAAAAAACCTAACGGATCAAATATGCGTGCCAATTCTGATAATATATTTCGCTTAGTGCATGGGCTTTCCCTAGGATTGCAAGTATATGAAAATGTATCGGCCTTGGGGTCCCACTTTAGACCTAAAACTTTTATGCTAGTTGGGTCTTCTTTATCAAAGGATATAGGCATTTGGCAATCGGATGGAGCTAAAGATGCAAGAAGTTCCGGATAATTGCTTGCCCATTTACGTAGTTCAAACCCTCCTAACTTAAGCAATGAGATTAAATCGTTTTGTAATACTAACGCGCGTTCTAAAGTGGAAGTTCCGACACATATGTCATCCATAAATATATCATTTTGAAGAACCTTTGATGCTTCGGGAAAATTTAAGCTTTCTGAATTTGCTAACTCCTTTAAAGTTCTAATGGCTAGGAACGGACTCGAACTTATACCAAAGGTAACGCAGTTAAGGCGATATTCTTGTAGAGGTTCACTAGGATCGAAACGCCAAAGAAGTCTTTGAAAATCTCGATGGGTGTCGGTTACACGGATTTGTAAATACATTTGTTTAATGTCGGCTATGAAAACAACAGGATAGATTCGAAATTTCAAAAGAATGACAGTGATATCTGACTGTAATTTTGGGCCAGGCAATAAGGTATCATTTAAACTTAAGCCCTTAGATCCTTTTGCCGAAGCATTAAAAACGACTCGGATTTTTGGTTTATCAGTATCATACTTAAGCACTCCGTGATGAGGAAGATAGCAAAGAAGTTTTGATTTTTGTGTCGGATTTTCAATGAGGCTCATGTGCCCATTTTTCAAGTATTCGTTCATAAAACTGCAGTACAAGGTTCTTAACTCAGGATTTTTTTGAAGTCTAGCTTCCAGTGACATAAAGCAACGATAAGCTGTTGAATAAGTATCTCCCAAATCCGGTTCCCCATGTCGAAACGGTAGAGATACTACAAAGCGACCAGAGCTCTCCCTGGTGAGGGTGGATTGGAAGATGGCTTCACACTTTCTATCCTCTGGAGATGTGTGAATATTGGATGGAATTGATTCGAGTTCCCAAAACTTCCTAATTGTTGACTCTATTGCTGAATCGAACGAAGCTAGATAGGATTGAATGGGAGGATTCGACAGAAATTCAGTTCTCCCTAAAAGAACCCAACCGAAAATAGTTTCGATAGCCGTCGGCTGTCCAGGCTTGCCATGGACACGACCTGCCTTTAGAATATGTGCGTAGATCTCAGCACCCAATAGCATATCCACTGGCGAGGGAGTGTGGAATTGATCATCACCTAATTTTAGGTTCGATATGTGTGTCCAATCTTCTGGATTGATTTTTACTGAAGGCATATCAGAGCAGAGTTTCGGTAAAACAAAAACTTCAAAAGAAAAAGTGGGTTCGATTTGTTTGAAAGGTCGAATTGTACAGTAGCTTGTGCCATTTGTAACTGAAGATGATTGGTTCAAACCAAGAACCGGTACCGAATGTGTTTTTCTTGGTAATCCAAGTCGATTTAGACAACTTTGACTAATGAAGTTAGCTTGACTGGCGGAATCTAGAATTACTCGAACAGTCTGATAATTTCCCCTAGCGTCTAAAACTTCTACCTTGGTAGTAGACAAGAGTACCGTTGTGGTAGGGGTATAAGAAGAAAGAGCAGTGCAGTTGCAGTTTAAGGACGACTCATTGTTTGGTTGAACAGACGTGTGATTTAAAGATGTGGTAAGCGAAGAATTTTGCGAATTTGAATTTTGCAAAGTCGAAGACATACTGGTAGTATCATTGTACGATGAATTTGGGGGTATACGGTTTTGAAGAAAGTTTGATGCGTTATGTTGGTTCTGCGACATATTCTGAGAAGCATTGGCGTTTTGAGCTAGCGAATTATTATTGGATCGGTTAGTATCATTGCTAGATCCAAAATGAATCATAGTATGATGTCTATAACGACAGATGCGACAATTGTAGCGAGAAGTGCAATTCTTTAATTGATGAGAAAATCTAAGGCAATTTAAACAAGCATTTTGTTGTTTTGCATAGAAGTATCGCTCTGAAGGAGTTTTTGAAATAAATACAGGGCATTGCGGCAAAATATGTGGCTGATTATTGCACAAACGACATTTATCTGGATCATTTTGTATAGACGACGTACTGGCTACAAAAGCTGAAGAAGGATGAGAATGGGGAGGCTGTGTTGTGTTAGTGGGTCGCCCACTATGAGAATTTTGACTAATGAAGGTCGAAGTATGAGCATGTTTTCGTGACTGGTAAGAAGAGCAATTTTGGTTTTGATTATGCCCATATCCTAATGGTTTGGAATATTTGTGATTGGGTACTATAGTATTTGGCATATAGTGTACAGACTCCAAAGCTTTGCATTGTCTCTCTAGAAAATGTTTCAAATTTTGATACGTTGGGATTTCTGTGTCACTATATTTTAGTTCAAAGGCAGTTCTGGTTCCAATGTCGAGTTTTTGAAGTAAAAGGTTGAATAACACAAAGCACCAGTGATCGACTGGAAACTGAAGAATTTGAAGTGCTGCTAAATTTTCGGAAAAAACGTCTAAAATATTACGAAGGTCCTTGGAAGAATTCGATTTCATTTGCGAAACATTTGTAATAGCATTCCAGTATGTTGTAGCTAAGATTCTTTTGTTCTGATACCTATTAGTCAAAGTTTGGAATGCAATTGGATAGTTAGCATCAGTTGTTTGTATAGATTTTATCAAATTTAAGGGTTCACCTTCTAAAAACGAAAGTAAGTATTGAAACTTTGATATATTTGGCAAAGCCGTATTCTCATGAACCAAAGAACAGTAAATATCATAAAAGGTTGGCCATTTCTGCAAATTTCCATCAAAGGATGGTACCTTTAACTTTGGTAATTTAGCCTGTTCTTGGTGTGTAGGAGCGGAAACAAAATTTTGATTACTGACTGTATCCGGAAATAAAGAGAGATATATTTCTTTGGACTGAAAATAGAAAGAATCTGTGTTTTGTCTAATGGTATCTTCGGCTGTAAAGTCCTCATCATTCTCAGTGAGGCCAATAATTTCATTATGAAGACTTTTGAACTCATTGTAGAATTCTTCCAAGTTTTCATATTTGACTCGAAATAGTGCATGTTGGCTAGTGTCTGTTTTAGCCTTCACCGCCAAAGTATAAGTCTTAGTGATCCGAGTGACTGCCACTCTCCTCTGTTGCGTAAGCCTATTTTTCGACATAATGAAGCAAAAGAGCAAACTAAAGTCTTATAGTGATTCCAAAATCTGACTATAATCCCCTTAAGGATAAATATTATAATAAATCTAGCGTCCCCTTAAGTAATTTAGCTGTAACGCAAAAAGTAGTTCCTCAAGAACGACACCAAAACTATGTACGTAATTTATTTAAAAATGTACAAAATATAATATTCACGCCTCTCTACCAATCAACCGTCTAAGAATACGAGTAGTTGCTAATTGCAGAATTCAATTTGATACGATTCTAAAGATTTTATATGACTAATGAATTTTCGAGAATATGGTTGTAAAAAGAAACTAATGAAATGATAAAGTTATGAACGGAATTGAAAAATGCCGATTCAATCATCGGGTGAGAAGGGCCAAAAAATGTATGTAGAATTCAGTGGACTGTATTTTTTTTGTTTGGTGAATAGAGAACCCATGCAAAGTCAAGGACACCTACCTTAGAATCGGTCTCGCTGATGCCTGCCTCTGCTGGGGGCCCCCTGGTCTCGTTTAGCACTTATCTTCAAAACCGTTTTTCCAAACGGAAAATGGTCTAACGCATTTTCTTGTATCACCGTATGAAGATCGAAGAAGTAGTCGAAGGAGTGTCGTCTTCCACGTTTTCTAAGGAATCGACTCGAACTCGTTTTTTTGTAACTTTTTCGTCGGTCGGATAAAAACGTAACCGTTGGCTTGGCGGGTAAATGTGTACCTTTGAATTTGCATGGTATATTAGGCAACACAAATAGCAAGCGAAGGATTAATAATGAAAATTGCACGTATATCAACTAAGGCAAAAAAATACAATATCTGACAATTTCCGAGGCTAAAAAAATGTACCAAACTGAAAAAAAAATTTTTGTAATGCACTTGTTTTGGTTACTTGCAAATAATTTGGAAAAAAGCCATATTAGTGCCTATTTATAAACCCAGGTTAATGTTTATCAGGATGTTTCCTGTCTAACGACACGCAATTTGTTTCTGTAGTACTAAAATCATCGACGAAATAGGCTTTTTTATTACGACCAATTTTGAAATAAACAAGAATTTGGTATGCACATTGTCTTTACTGGACTTCGGTACAGATTATTACTTAAATGTAATTTACGTGAACAGATGTGATTATTTAGTATTTAAATTAATCAACGAAATTTTCAAAATGTCCGCCATTTTTATTTAGGCACGCTTGACTTCTGAAACTAACGCTCTGGGTTACTCGACGCTAAGCTACGCTCTAGTCTGTCTTCTTTGATTTCCAAGTGATTCCAAACATATCTCATTTCAATTAGTTGCCTTTCAGTCATTTGGCTGAATACTAAATAAATAATACTAAAAATAAAAATAATAAAATTTGTTCATGTAAATTGCATTTAAGTAATAATCTGTACCGAAGTCCAATAAAGACAATGTGCATACCAAATTCTCGTTTATTTCAAAATTAGTCGTAATAAAAAAGCCTATTTCGTTGATGATTTTAGTGCTACATAAACAAATTCAGTGTCGTTAGACAGGAAACATCTTGGTAAACATTAAACTGTGTTTATAAATAGGCACTAATATGACCTTTTTCCAAATTATTTGCAAGTAACCGAAACAAGTGTATTACAAAAATTTTTTTTAAGTTTGGTGGATTTTTTTAGCCTTAGAAATTATCAGATATTGTATTTTTTGCCTTAGTTGATATACTCAGTCATTCTCCTATAAAATGAGTCCAAAATATCGTAAATCAGTCGATAAATAATCAAGCTATGGCGCTACAACTGCGCGAACCCATGAAGTCGTGATACAGAAATTGAAAATGTAATAAAAAATTAATCAAAAGGTTGACCCCTTTTTTTTCGCATTTTTATCGATAACTTTAATTGTATTTTCATACCTCAAAGTTTGTCGACATGATGGTGGAACACATTGTATGCTGAGAAAATAGCAGACTCATGCAACGTCTGAAAAACATGGAGCTGATGTCTTTCTGATAGTCTAGAGGTTCACGACTTGACTTGATTTTCAAGCTACTTGACTTGACTTGATATCAAGTCAAGATCAAGTCAAGTGTTTGTCTTCGAGATTCAAGTCAAGTCAAGTAGTTACACATCAAGCAACGTGAGAATCAGGTTTTTCAATCTAACTACGAGATTTTTCTTGAAAAACTATATTTTTTTTGATATTAATCCGATTAACTGCCAAAACGCAATAACAATCAAAATCTATGTATATAAAGATCTTTTATTTAAAAAATCATCCAGAAACGAAAACTCCAACAAATTTAGTTAAATAATGAATGTAATCATATGAAATAAAAATACGAAATATTCTGAATTCTGACAATAATACATAGAAAAACAACAGACTCTAATTGGGGTGGGTTGGCTCGTGACCGGAAGGCCCGGGTGGTTCGATTCTCGTTGGAGGCGGAAATTTATTTCTGGTTTTTTCAAACAAAAATAAATATCCAAAAAAAAGCTCAGCGAAGAATCCCCGCCTTCACTGTTGGCTTATAATTAACAGTGCTGTTCCTAGAGTGGCACCGGAAAACAGTAACAAAGCCTACACAGAACACGAGGCTGATGACCAGAGCATTCGATGCCGATGACAGTAAAAAAAATTAATATCCTCATTTGCCATCCATGATTTGAGACACATAAGACTTCTAAAGAAGTTAGATCGATTTCTTGTTTTGGTAAGAGTTAAGGCAGCTCTAGAGAACTGCCTCTCAACTGGAGCTGAAGAAGCTGGCGTTGCCAAAAAGTCTTTGGCCATTGCGGCAAGATTTGGAAAAATACATTCGTGTCTTTTCCATCATTATCTTCAGTACTGTCCGTTGCCGCTTGAATACTATTTGTAATCTGTTCATCGGTTTCATCTCGATCAGGTTTATTGTCAAGTTCCATAGCCCACGAATCTAGTCTATCGAGCAGCACATTCATGCAAAAATGATGGAAATACTCTTAAAAACGTTAAGGTATTGGCAAATTCGTTCAATGAATGACCATTCTGTGTCGGTTGGCTTTAAAGTCATCGGGTGTCTGCTTGCTGTCGTAACCTCGGTGATTCCCCTATTTTAACGCTTCGATTTGCATTTCACAGATCCATATCAAGTAATATCAAGTAGTTTGATTTTACTTGATATCAAGTCAAGTAGTTCAGATCGAGAATCAGGTCAAGTCAAATATCAAATTTTCAAAAGCTTGAGCTTTCAAGTCAAGTCAAGTATTTAAGAAAAAACTCAAGCTACTTGGCTTGATGAATCCCTATCTGATACATTCGGCTTCACTGAAAAAAATAAAACTAGGTCTATTAGAAGCTAAAAGCGAAAGGGTAAGCGTTTCCTCAAACATTCGAGTATTTCAATTTTTCAGAAAAAATTAACATGGCTTTTTCAACTTGAGAGGCCCTTTGTTAATTCAGGTTGCCCAAATTTGGGAGCAATCGCTTGAGTAGTTTTTGAGTAATCGTTGGAGAATGAAATTGCGGAGGTAGACACAAAAACTTGGTCACTATAAAAAGGTTAGCATTAGAAACAAAAATCTAATTTTTGGTCCCACTGCAATGATGAAATGGGGTGTGTTGGTAACTCAGACAATAATGTTATAACGTGAAATTCTAATGCTACCACAACAGCATGTTTCCTTATGCCAAAGACGCTAACGCGCATGCCGTAAAGTCTTCAAAATGCAGGAATAAAAAGTAGCAAATTTTCTAAACTTAAAAGGCCAGTGACTATCACAAAAAATATCTAAATAATTTCAAGCTTTACTGCCATAAAGAGTATTTCCCACTTTTTGGTACACCTTTGGTGCAAATCTGTGATTTAATGGTGGGGAGTGGTGGGGGTTACTCGGATAAATAATATAACATAGCATTTTCTTTTCAAAAAATTGAGTCAGGTGGCGATTTTACCTTGGAAATGACACCTTGCACGTTGACTTCTGTAGAATTTGCGAAAACGGGCCGATTCTAATAACTTACCCCTCCTTTGTTGGAGAAGTTAATTATACAAGGGATGTCTCTGTTCAGTTATCTGACTTTGTTCAATAGGGCCCGATTTTATCAACATGCACATTTTAACAAAGACTTCGACCAATCAGAGCAGCCCTTTCAAGAACATGCATCTGTCAAAGTACTCTAAAAGTTATTGATTTCTTTTGAAGTTTACCTCAAAAACGGTCAAAATGACATAATTTATATACAACCGACCATTTTGAACCATCGAGTATCTTTTCAAATCTGATTTTTCATCCTAAATGGGTGAAAAATTGCATTTTTTTGTTTAACAAAAAGTTTAACAATCGTTAATCTCAACCAATCAGATTCCAGAGAAGCCGTACATTTGATCACTAGTTTCTTGGTGTGTCATATGATATGATGAAAAGAAATACACTCACTGCATTATTTGGATAACACAATAAATTACTATCGATAACAATTATGAATACCTGCAATATATCTTTGTTTTATAGTGAAAAGAGGTAAAAATAGCGTTTTGTTAAATTTCAAAAGTTATACAGCTATTTTCCAAACGTGTATGTGCATTACTGGTTGCCTATCCAGAACCGCAGAACGGCAAAGCTTGCCATTTTATAGAGTATAACCCTACTTTATGTACAATGCAACGACGATCAAAATATGATCGTTGGTATAATGAAAGATTGATTCTTCATAAAAGTATGTATTTTCATATAATCCATCTGACTGACGGACGTGTGATTTGTAATTATTAAATAAGGTAGGTAGTTGCTGTGATTGATATTGGTACCTACTATTTTTATCGCAAATTATCGCAGTTAGCAATTAGCAATTGTATAATAATTATAATGTAAATATGGAAAATATGGCATTAATTTTCAAATCAATCGCTTTGTTCTGATATTCTGCTATGATTTTGATCCATGAGTTTCTAAAATATCTTTGACAAAAGTGTCATCCAGCTTTGACGTGTTGTTTTCAATACTGATAAGATATACTATTAGATGGTACTTATTAACATAGCCCTCAATAGCGAATAGAAAGTTTTTGCTAAATAACATCCAATAGAAAAGCTTTGTCAAAGTTTTTGCTAAATACGCATGTTGATAGAATCGGGCCTAAGAGTGACTATAATTTAGTAGATATAGAAGGAGAATCCTAATGTTTCCAGCGGAGCACGTCACTGGCCTAAAAGCAGGCTATCTGGGCTCGGCTTATCAATAGCGAAAAAGGATCGGAAAAAAGCACAGCGTATCTTCCTCGACTAGAACTGTTCGAAGCTGTAAGCCGGCTAATGTGAAGGATTAAAAGTATATGGATCGTAATGGTACCCGTGATAGTATTTGAGGTGGAAAGCTTTTGCCATACATTTATATGCATTAACGTCTCTAATACGCGCTAGAACGAGACTTTTAGACCGCTTTTTAGAATACGTCTTCTCATAAGAGGCTAACTGTTCCTTACATTTTTGATCGTCTTGCCTTAACACTCAGAAAAAAGTGTTACCTTATTGTTTGATACTATGATGTTACATTCAGAGCTTTTACTTCCCACACCTATAGGTATAAGTGTTGCCTTAGATCGTTATGTATTATGTAACCTGGAAATTATTTAACTGATTTTAATGAAATTTCAACACAGTGTTATTTCCATGACGAGGATAGATGACGCGTACGGTTTTTAGAAATCATGTCAGTGGAAGCGTAGTAATACTCAAAACACGAAAAATATAAAAAAAGGTCTAAAATAACAAAAATTTCACCTCCCTCATTTCCGTGGGATTGTCCATCTATCGCGGTCTGTACGTCTGTCTAAAAAAAAATTGAAGGAAAGCCTCTGCGAAACTCTAGTTCTCTGTTTTTTCCAGTATTGTTCCATAGTTTATTTTCCATGTTTAGATTATAATACTGCGCATAGGTTACAGAAGATCCATAATACTTATTGTCGGTACATCTGTAACTTGAGGAAATATGACCGTGTTTCAGCGAACATTAAAGAGCTAAATTGGCTAAAAATGGACGAGAAATTTAAATACAATCTTCCTATATTTATTCTAAAGCTACTCGACACATCACGGCCGTCATATCTTCGTGAAAAACTGATTTTTAGACACAATATTCACGATGTCGATGTCAGACATAGCCTAACCCTTACCATGCCACTGCATCTGACTGCTTTATTCAACCGAAGTTTTACGCATAGCGCTGTTACAACTTATAACTCCTTACCTGATAGTTATAAAAACTTACCTTCGAGACGTTTTCCGAAAGACGTTTTCAATTATTTATTGTTAAAATTTTAGATTTTTAATCGGAATCAACTATTGCTCGTTCTATTATTTGTTTAGGTTTATATTATTGAATATATCAATTGGTTGCAATGTAAATAAACGTTCTTTATACTTAATTGCCATAAATGTACTGTAATTCCGGTTTAGTCTATATTAGGTTAAGTGTAAGAATAGCTCAGCTAAACTTCACCTATTGTAGATTGAAGAAATAAATACGATTTATTATCTTGATTTTCCAAGTTTATCTTGCATTACTGCGGTAGCAACAGATGCTGACGGGCTGTGCCAAGTCAACACCTGAACTATTATTGATCGGAGTTTACGAAGGATCTTACAATATTGCAGGTCTTCAGGTTTACAGACTTTTGAAGTATTTTGTGTAACCTGTCATCCAGGCCTAACTGCTGTAGGTGAGGTGTAAAATTGTTTGGTGTAAGGCCTGAAACCACTCCATAATGAGGAGGACAATTGTGACCTTGTTTTGTTTCCAAAGTCGTTTTATTTCCATGGCAAGGTCCGTGTATTTGCGTAGGTATTTTGGATATTCACATCGTTTAGAATGGCAATATCTATCAAAAAGGTACTTTTGTCGGCCTTTGACTGGAAAACTATATCTGGTCTGTTGGCTGGGATAGTCTTGTCTGTATGTATTTCAACGTCCCAGTATAGTTTGTACCGATCGTTTTCGAGTACTGATGTCGGAGTGTAATTGTAGTATGGATCTGTGTTTTCTATTAGTTTGTTTGCTATGGCTAGTGCCTGGTGTATGACCTTGGCCGCAGAGTTATGTCTGGCTGTGTATTCGGTACCGGCAAGAACTTTGCATTCGCTTGTTATGTGATCTATTGTTTCTTTTTGTTGGTGGCATTTTCTGCAGTTATCTTCTGTTATGGATGGATCTTTAATTATGTATTTCTTGTAGTTTCTTGTCGCAATAACTTGGTCCTGGATAGCAAGCATAAATCCTTCAGTTTCTGGAAAGAGCTGGCCATCCTGCAGCCAGGTGTATGACTGTTTTTCGTTTATGTGGTCTTGCGTAATACGGTATCTATGCTTGCCATGGAGTGGTTTCTGCGACCAGGTGTTTATTTTTTTTTGTTGCGATTGTGCGGGTTTGTGTGTGTGTGTCTGCGGCGTGGTCTGGACATGATAGGTTGAGTGGTGTATAGTTTTTGCTCGATGTAAATTTGTTTGTTTGTTTTGGAAGAAATGTCTGAGTGTCTTTATCTGCCTTGTGCGTAGCGACTGTATATCTATAATCCCTCTACCTCCTTGTTTCCTGTGAGCCTTTCTTTGCATGCGTTTGGATGTGACATTCGGTGTTTCGTGAGTTCTGTCCGTGTGAGGATGTGGATGTTTTCTATATCAGTGTGTGACCACTTGATGATGCCGAAGGAGTATGTAAGAACTGGTATCGCAAATGTGTTAATGGCTTTTGTAAGGTTTCTAGAATTCAGTTTGGTTTTTAGTAGCTTAATAAGGCGGTCTCTGAACTCTTGGGTTAGTTGTGCCTTGACTTTTGTGTGGTCTATTTTAAGGTTTTGATTGAAGCCCAGGTACTTGTATGTTTCGTCCTTGTTCATGTTGTTTAGTGTTTGGCCAGCTACTGCTTCCTGTTCGGGGTGGTCCTTCCATTGGCCTTTGTTGATGTGGAGGACCTTGCATTTACTCATTCCGAATTCCATTCTGACGTCTGACGAGCACAGTTCTGTTATTCTGATTAATCTCTCGTGTCTAATGCTGAAACCGCAGTTTTTGTTGTTAAGTGCGTTGGAGAGTGGATTCAGACAGAGACAGAACCATAGTGAACTGAGAGAGTCACCCTGGAAGATGCCGCGTCTTATGTGTAGCTCATCTGTCTTGATATGGCCGTCCTGGGTTTTGAGATGTATGTTGGTTCGCCATGTCTTCATGGTTCTTGTGAGAAACTGACGTAGCCCCGGGTTGATTTTATATATTTGAAGAGTTTTCGCTAGCCAGCTATGGGGTATTATTATTATTATTATATAGGAACCCAAATTTCATCACAATCCATGCAGCGGTTACTGAAACTATGAGGGTAGAATAAACGCGACAGACAGACAGATATACCGACGGAAATGAGTGATGTGGATTTTTGTTATGTAAACATCGTAAAACGCCCAAAAAGGGGATTTTCTCGAAATCGAAATTTTTCGCTATCACAACACTTCCGTCACATATCGGTGTGGGAAGTAAAATTAAAAAAAATATATCTAAATAAATTTATAGACTGAGAATTTGACTTGAATATCAGCAGCCTTTCTGAAAATATTTTAATGGTACAATTTCTGCGTCGGTACTCTCTAACTTAAGAGATAGAAACATGTCTCTATCACCATGACGACCATGACGATCGGGCAGTTTCGGGTGCCTATCACGTGTCTACTACGCTGTCATGGCACGCTGTCATATTAACGAGGCCACCCGATCCCATAGTAGATAGTGCATATAAATACGTTTCTAAGTTACAGGGTACCGGCACTGAGCACCTGTTTCCGGGGAAACTAAAATTAGTTTTGAATAATACTTACGTCATAAAAAGAGTGACATGTACTGTCTTGTCGGAGCCACTCCTGCTTGACAACAAGCCCAAGTAATTTCCTTTAGTCAATCAAGAAATACATAAGCTCCGTTGAGATAAATATTTGGGCGCTATTACCTAGAAGCTTCAAGCTGAAAAAAAACAAAGCTAATGAAATTCTTATTGTTGCATCACCAGAGCAAGTATAGCTTATACGGAACGGAAGCACCGTACCCAGTATCCATAAGCACTCATCTTATTGGCTCTGATAAAGTTAAATTACTATTAATTAGTATATACTGTCCGTAAGTGATTATGATTATGATCGCATCCCGCTGAGCATGTAATCATCAAAATAATCCAAGATAATTATTCGTTGCCTACGTAATTATACGCTTGATGTTTGTGTAGCAGTAAAACACATACAGGGTGCCTGGTAGACTCTTCAAAAATGTCATCATAAGCCGCTGATACAGCTAATATCAGGGGATTGGCACGGACAGAAAACTGATGCTTCTTCTTCTTCCTTCATGTGCCGTAACAGGTCCTCATGACGTTGGCGATCACTATGGCTAGAGCGGATCTATCTTCCGCCATACGAAACAGTTGTGCTGCATGCGTATTTCCGTCCATTCTCGTATATTACGGAGCCAAGGTTGTTGTCATCTCCCAGGTCACCTTCGACCGTCGATTTTGTCTTTCAATATTAGCTGTAACAAGTGATATTTTTCACCTCTTAGTATGTGGCCCAAATATGCAATTTTGCGACACTTGATGGTGGTCAACAATTGTCTCTCTGTATTCGCCCTACGTAAGACTTCTGTGTTTGTAACATGGTCTATCCATGGAATGCGAAGCATTCTTCTGTGTAGCCACATCTCGAATGCTTCCAGGCGATTCATAGTTGATACTTTTAGAGTCCACGATTCCATCGCATAAAGCAGTACCGACCATACATAGCATCGAGTCATTTGTTGTCTCAATTTCAAATTCAAGCTGTTGTCATAAATTAAGGACCGCGTTCTGTTGAAACTAGCACGAGCCATTTCAATACAACGTTTAATTTCGAGATCCGGGTACAAGTTCTCCTTGATTACGCTTCCGAGATATTTAAATTGCTCGACTCGCTCAATTCGAGTTCCATCTAGTTGCAGGACTGTATCATCAAACGGTGAGTGACTAAAAACCATAAATTTAGTTTTTGAGACATTTATGTTTAGATCATAAACTTTTCCTGTTACGTTGATATTAGTCAGAAGTACCTGCAGCCCCCCGAGAGAATCCGACACGATGACTGTATCGTCTGCGTATCTTAATTGTAGTCAAGGGTATTCCGTTGACTACAATAAGATGATAAGATAAACTGATGCACTGTTGCTAAAACATCTTCAGTTCAGAAAGAATTTAACGTTCAACAAAAACTATACCTTGGCAAAGAACTATATTTTTTTACTCAGTTCTTCTTCTTCTTCTCTTCACTTCAGTTTTAAGCACTTTCAAGCTAGAAGTACTTTTCACGTTTTTAGCTCACAACTCAGTACAGAATCACTTAACCTTATCTCAACTTAATTTCTCTCAACAACGTTGAATGAATGAATAGGGACCAGAGGCTATCCAGCACGAAATGTGGCTGGTGCATAGGCCACACCATGGGCCCTTTTGCGCCTCTATCCACGCTAGTTCCTAAGACCTGCCCTTTTGGCAAAGACAAGTACATTCTTAGGTCCTATCCGTTTTATGTCTATTGGTTCCAAGGTTACTGAGCCCAGCATAGTCTGCCTGTGATAACCCAGGGTTTCACAGCGACACAAGATGTGAGCCGAGGATTCTTCCTTTTCACCACACCACGTGCACGTTGGGTCGTTGACCACCCTCATCACGAACAAGTGACGCCTGAAGGTGTTGTGGCCCGTTAGTAGGCCTACTAGCAATCTCAAGTTATTCCTATCCAGAGAGAGACAAAATCGTCCTATTCTCTCTGCAGGCCCCGCTAATAGTTCCCGAGCTTGACGTAGATGACCAGAGATGTTGTTCCATCTCAGAGAGTGTTGATTCTGGATCCATTCTCCAGTTGTTTTCCTAATCAAGTTTGCAGGTAGTCCTAAGGCTGGTTCCGGTCCCAAAAAACTGTTGCCGGATCCCATCCTGGCCAGATGATCTGCCATTTCGTTACCCTTTACCCCAGCCTGGCCAGGTACCCACATCAGTGATACCTTGTGTTTAGCTGAGATGTCGTCAAGAGTCCTCCTGCACTCCAGGACCAGTCCCGACGTTAGTTTCCAAGCACTTTGATGCTTGCCTGACTGTCAGAGCAGCCGCCTCCTAGACCCGTCAATTTCCCGAATACGATTTACACAAGCAAGGGTCGCATAAATCTCGGCCTGGAATACTGTGGTGGGCCCCCCAAGAGGAAGTGAAAGTCTTGTACGGGGTCCGTAGACTCCCGAGCCCGAGCCCTCTCTAGCGAGTGAACCGTCTCTGTACCAGATCTGTCCTCCTCCTTCGATGAGCTGTCTTTCCCTAGACTCCCACTCTTCCCTTGACGGAAACACCATCGTAAATTTGCGATTGAAGCGATGCGTAGGAGAAACTGTATCGCTCCTCGCCAACAAAATAGGGCAATCCTCATGCAACTCTGCTAGAATCGTCGAAAGTTCTTTGCCTGGATTCATAAAAGTCCAGCTACCCTGACTCAAGAGACGAAAAACCAAAACCTTGCACCTACGCTACTCATGGCGCCTTGTATATACTTCATCGATTCACCTAGAGAATTCTAGACATCTAGATGTCATTCTAGAACGCATATCTGTCATTCTCGAAAACTACAGATGATTAGATGACGTTTACACCTCACAAATCTAACCTATGCTTTTGACTTTACATCATACATGACAACTAATACACAATATACCAATACAGTATACAGTGTGTTACAATATGTACAGCGTACAGTGTGTGTGCGTGTGCAATAAGTAGACGCACACTGCACTACTGATTTTACACGTAAGAGCTAATTATTATTTTAAAGCACCCTAGACTTGACTTACTAATACAAGCTCAAACTTCCATTATCTTTGGGCAGCTTACTAAAACCTTAATAACTTTTTCAAGTCTCAAGCATCATAAAAGTCCTGGAGTAACCCATTAAATCATGGACAACTGCCAAGTCGAATGTGATACTAATAAGAGGTTATATATAAGTCATGCAATAAACTGCCAGGTATTAAACAATTTCTCGTAACATTTTGAGAGTAGATATAAAAGTCTGTAGAAATAGTATGCTTTTTAAACCGAAAGACTTGCAAAAATAGATTTATTGTAAGTGTAACGTGGGACTCAGTGGCTATCAACGGCCACGTCATCATCAGCAAGAAGCGACGTCACTGACGCACCCAACAGAATGCGCAGCAACCAATCAGGACAAGCCACGAAAAACGACACGTCAGCTAGACGAGAATAAATAGCAATGAAAGCAACACGTTCGACAGCTTGAAGACACGACATCAATCGGAACGTTGTAATCCAAAATTATATAGACAATGGAAGTCCGAAGCAGACCTTTTAAAACATCTACCTTGTCTACGAATTTCAAACAACAATAACTACTTGTTTTTCATATTTTTTTATTAGTTTTTTTTCAAAATCCTATGACAACTTTTTGCAAATATAAGATACCCATTATTTGTAATTTAGATACAAATTTTTATCCATTCCCAAATTGTTATTGCTTATTGCTTACTAGACTAATGATATCTGCTTATTCAACATCACTTCCTTCTAGTGGAACTGCTGCGAAACGAAACTGTGTCAAATATCTTGCATACCATATTTTAATGTAATCCTCCTTTTCTTGATTCAATTTGCATTTGAACAATATAAAATTATGTGCTGCGGTTGAGCATTAACGTTATTACATTGCATAAATATTTTTCAGCGAACGTTGTTGTACCAGAATAAAATCAATTTCGTTACCTTGTCTGGATGATCGGCTTAAACAAGGTTCATTACTTTACATGCTCTACTGGATTCACACTTACTTCCCGATACTTCAAAATGTGCATAAAATGAGACTCAAAACTTTCATCTCAATAGAAAGCCAAATAAAGATTTTCAATTTTTTTAGCTACACCCGCCCGTCCGAGAGATTTGAATTTTTTATTTTTGTCAAACGAGACTGAGACTCAAAACTGCAACTCGATTTGTAATCAGCACCTTGAAATTATCCGAAATGCGAGGTTTCATCTCAATAGAAAGCCAAATAAAGATTTTCGATTTTTTTTAGGTACACCCACCCGCCCGAGAGATCTGAAATTTTTTATTTTTGTCAAACGAGACTGAGACTCAAAACTGCAACTGGATTTGTAATCAGCACCTTGAAATTGTCCGAAATGCGAGGTTTCATCTCAATAGAAAGGCAAATAAAGATTTTCGATTTTTTTAGGTACACCCACCCGCCCGAGAGATCTGAAATTTTTGATTTTGTCAAACGAGACTGAGACTAAAAACTGCGACTGGATTTGTAATCAGCACCTTGAAATTATCCGAAATGCGAGGTTTCATCTCAACAGAAAGCCAAATAAAGATTTTCGATTTTTTTAGGTACACCCGCCCGCCTGAGAGATCTGAAATGTTTGATTTTTGTCAAACGAGACTGAGACTCAAAACTGCGACTGGATTTGTAATCAGCACCTTGGAATTATCCGAAATGCGAGGTTTCATCTCAATAGAAAGCCAAATAAAGATTTTCGATTTTTTTAGGTACACCCGCCCGCCCGAGAGATCTGAAATTCTTTATTTTTGTCAAACGAGATCGGGACTCAAAACTGCGACTGGATTTGTAATCAGCACCTTCAAGTTATCCGAAATGCAAGGTTTCATCTTAAGGCGGATCCCACGGATTTAATCCCAATTCCTGACGCTCCAGTTTTCAATATTTTTGCATGAAATTTTTACATGAAGTTTAAAAGGAAATTACACAGGGGCTGTCGAAGGATTTTTTGAAAAAATTTGATTGAACATGAAATATGGTCGTTTGAAGTTGCCTATTTTCTTCGTCAATTTTGTAATTTTTTCAAGAAAAGCCCAGAAGCAAAAATTAAATAGTGCTTCGATATCACTCTGGGCAATTTCCTTCTACATATCATGTGAAAATTTCATGTAAAAATATTGGAATATGAAGCGTCAGGAATTGGGATAAAGAACATCTGCAAATCGCCTTCCCCTTCAATTTTACAAATTTCGGGAGACGCGCTAACATGACTGTTTCCATTTCTTTCTAATGTAGCGCGCACCTGTTTATTTATCACGCCCATCGTCGGTTCTTTTTCAGCTCCCCGCATCTTCCGGAGAAACTATTCCGGACTGTAGGAGCAGGGTTAATGTTCTGGGAAATGCATTTGTTTTCAATTATATATTTGTTACCTACAGTGACCTTGCCAAGACCAAATAATGTTTATAATACGTTTTCGATGGCAATGTTCTTAGCTACATCCTAACTGTAGACCCTTTTACGTAAGAATGTAACTATTTTCTTCCAAAAAGATGAACCACTGATCAGCCTTAATGAAATAATCACATACCTACTGATTATGGATTACCTATCGGCTGCTGTTTTAGGTGATGTATGCGTTTTGATTGCAGCTCGTAATTTCTAGCACCTTTCATGCTACGTTATATATCATTCTTTAAAAAGGATCAAACATCGCACAAATACCTGTTAATAAAGAAACAGTAAAACTGGAACATCAAATCTTTAACCCGCCAGGCATTGTTTTGTCCGGTATATTAGTTTTGCATCAATTGAATAATTCACAAAAAAATAACTGAAGACATAACGATCGTACTGGCTGCTATGGTGTTCATCGTGTTTTCCTTGTCTCCTGTTGAGATCTAGCCTCCAAACATGCAACAGTCCAAAACACCAAAAAGGGCTTTACAATTTCTAAACAAAGGTTTATCTCCTAACTGACGCTCATTATCTTTCACTGTAGTAGCTCCTGCAATGGGATCAATATAACACTTGCTTGTTCAAACTTCTAGCATCTATTTTATTTGTTAAACAAAATAATTTTTTGAATCCAGAAGTGGGTTTTTGGTAGTATACATATAGCAGCAGAGCAGCATGGATGATAGTTTACGGAAGGTTGGATGAACTCTGCTAATATCGTCATCTAGATAGATAAAGTATTTACTGATACAGAAAACATAATATTATATTCATTGTACTGTGTAAGGCTTTCGTGGCCATCGTCCAATGAATTTGTTGTTCTTGGGTTTTTAGGCCGGCGTCGTTTAGCGTTAAGGCTTGACGTTTCGCCACCACGAGTGGATGGCATCTTCAGAAGCTATTTTCACTTCGGCGACTTCCTATCCTAAAGGACCTGAAGACACTGCCATATCGCAAGGGGGCGGGGCTACCAACGTTACCTGATTAGGCCACGTCACCGTTGACAGGTATAACTACAGGTGCAGATCTTCCAGGTGTCAGTATTTTGGAAGTCGCCGAAGTGAAATAGCTTCTGAAGATGCCATCCACTCTGGTGGCGAAACGTCAAACCTTAACGCTAAACGACGCCGGCCTAAAAACCCAAGAACCACAAATTCGTTATATTCAAATTCTGGGTTGATGGTGTTAGGTTATATGTCGATAAATTAAAAATTGTTCAAACAAGGCGGATTCAAGCTTTTAAAATGAAAAAAGCAGAATGAAATTGAGCACTCAGGATGCAAAATCATATCAAACTCTTATCAGTAACATCAACAGAACAGTTACTTCAATTACACTTGAATTTTGGTCTATGTTCTACTTACCAGTTCAGATTTAGTGTACTTCTGAGCACAAGACGAATCTTCAATGCGCACTGGAGTAAACTCGTGGTTCAAATTGGTGTAGTAAGTCGAATACGCTATACGTGACATGACATTCATTGTCGCCTGAAAACGAGCTTTTAAAGGGGTAAGTACGCATTCACAGTAGCGGCTTATAGCAGCGTTGGAGTGCGTTGGCCAACGCCGAGTCCCCTCGGCAGGTAGAAGTAGGCCGGCGCCGGTTCCGCACGTAGTCAAACAAACCAGTGCATAGTACAGTGAAGACAGATAAGAAAAAGAGTACAAAGATTGGCCAGTCGCATCTAGACATGGTCTATATAGGAAACATGCAATAAGGGTTCAAAGTGTTGCCCATTATTGGCAAAACAATGAGGGACAGTTGCAAAAACACTGGAAATGATTCCCCCGAGGGGCTAGAGGGTACAATAGGGGGTGAAATAGTTTTTGGTTAAAAAGTTGTCTCTCTGGACAAATATTTTGACGTGTCCTGGCGTTTTTTCGTTTAATCAGCGGTTTGTGATCAATCCGTGGTGGGAAGTTGTCAAATGAACTATTAGTACATACATATGTAGACTCACATCACATACATTATAACCATTTAGTTGAAGTTTGTCAATCGGATGAATATGTGATTGATACTGTACATGTTCAACGAATTCTTGTGCGCGTCTTATTAAGGAAGCTATCCACTCTGGTAAAGTCTGTTTGAATCGCTTTGTAAACAAGTTTTTGGTATCAAAGGGGAGAAGTGTTGTATCATTTTGGCGCTAAATTGAGATATGGCCGCCGCATGACTGATTTGTTTGGCTTGGGAATTGTTGTGGTACCTAGCCTACATCTAGTGTTGTGGTTGTGTATAAATGTGTTATGCACATTTGAATATATCTCTGATACTAAGTGATAGTACGTAGTAAATACAATTGCCGAACGTTATATATTTGGGTCTCGTAGGTGATAGGTGAGGGGAGTATTAGGATCGCGAAAATTATCGATTTTGAGATAGTATGCTTTGTGGGCATTGGGAACAACATTGACATTGGACGCGCTACATAAGGAGGCTCCTGCACTTGGCAACGCATGAGGAACGACCTGGGTTCGGTGGGAATTCCCGTGTCAGACAGATCCTTTGGGCTGACCCGCCAGGTATAAGATAATTATAACATCATTAAATGCTCATTCCTTCCAACATTTTTCTATCGCAGTGCGGTTATAGTGCAGCTTGTGTCTTTTATCCCAAATAGGGGTTTTCGCAAACACTGAAGCTATAAGTAATTTTTTGTCGTTACTCATCTTCGACCGGCACAGACGAAACCAGGTAGCAAACTAAACTTCTGTTACTATAAAGGCGTTCAAGCGGGCTTCCGACGCTGGTAAGCGGTCGAAAACTCAGCAGGTGAGCCTGCATGCGATACCTGCACGCCTTTGCACGCTCACTAAAAAGCCCCACTGTGTTTGCGCGCTAACGACTGATAGTAATTTTAGACTAGCTGCAATTTCGATAACCTTGAGGCTCGAAATCTAATTCCTTTATCGACCTATAGCACCGTTTTATTTATTTTCTAAAGTAAGACAACAAGAGCACATAATAATGCTATCCAGTCGTTAGTACGAGTATAGATAAAGCTTAGCTGAGATTAACTGTCAGATTCGCCTGACCTTAAGTATACCATCTAAAACATGTCTCTTTATATTAAAAATTTTGTGCCAAAAATGTAATTCATAATACTACTTGGTGTATAAAAAATGCTGACTGGATAGTTAACAAAATACGCAGTGATAACAAGAGACAGACAAACAAAGGTGTACCATACTATGCAACAATCAGAACTGAACTGAAGGTGACGCGATTGTTCTTGCTAATATCCTTTAAACACTTTTTCCTGAACATGAATGGCAGATGAAAGAATAACGTTACTATGAAATTGTGGGAACACTGTTTGTAACTTCTGCGTTCAAATTACCCATGTCATTATTCCTTGTATGCTTTAATGCGCCATTCCATTGTTTCTCAGAAAGAATAAATTGTGGCAGGCAGAAAACGGTAGTGTTTACAGGAAGTAGGATGTCTTCACCACCTTGGTTTTTTATGTGATGTACAAACACTATATGCGGTTGTAGCAAACGGACGTATAAAAAAGCAATGAAAGTGCCTTTCAATTGAACAGAAGTAACTGGGTTGAATACAACACAAGTTAGAAAATATGTTTTGTGCTGTCATATGTGTTGTCCAGCTGTTGTACCATTAGCTGGATTTATACAGTAAATAACAAAATGCGGGTTATTAGTATAATATTTTCGACGTAATGTGGATGGACGTATTAATTTGTTTTGAAATTGAAATCTATGAAAAATATCCCTAATAGTTTAAGTTTTTAATGAACCGCTACCGCTGATTTTAGTTATCAACGCTTTATTAAGGTAAAAGACGCTTGAGTTTCAGTAAGATAGCACAGAAGTGACAGAGATATTACCAAATTAAGAATAGATGAATGGAAAAAGGTTAAGGGCCGATTTTATCAACAGGAGCATTTTAACAAAGGCTTTAACCAATCAGAGCAGCCCGTTCAAGAACATGCATCTGTCAAAGTACTCCGAAAACTATTGATTTCTCTTGAAGTTTACCTCAAAAAGGTTAAAAATGACATGCTTTATAATTATACAATCGACCATTATAAACCATCTAGTATCTTTTTCAGTCTGATTTTCCATCCTAAATGGGTGAAAAATTGCATTTTCTTGTTTAACAAAAAACTTAACAATTGCTAATTTCAACCAATCAGATTCCGCATAAACTATACATTTGATTGCTAGTTTTTTCTTCTGCTAAATGATAATGATGACAAAAAATTAGGGTTTTGAATAATATTTTTGTGATAAATGGAGAGATCAAATATAAGTTTTACAACAAAACTGTTTTTGTTTTCTTTTTTTTGGATAATAATTCAAAAGTTATATCAAAATAAAAATGGGTTTTTGAATCCAGAACCGAAAACACGCCGACGGCTCCCGAACCCGTGTGAAAAAAATAAAAAAAAGTAGGTGCACGGGCTGGGTCTCGAACCAACACCCACCAACACCACCCACGAAAATAGGAAGGCGTTGTCGAACACCATACCACTGGGCCATCCGCCATCTCGGCGAAGGGATCGCCTCAACGGTACATATTTGATTTGGGATTAGGTACGTTTTTACTGGGATTTCAACCATTCAAAAAGATATTTATTTCGATAGTTGACTTCGTCTCGAGCTGAAAACTTCATTCATCGACTAGGTATGTTGCAACAAATATACACTTGTTACAACAATAGTTTTGTTATAAAACTTATATACGATATGATGAAAGTGTCATCCAACTTTGACGTTTTGTTTTCAATATTGATAAAATACTATTGGACGATACTTATTAACCTAGCCCGCAATACCCAATAGAAAGCTTTTGCTAAATAACATCCAATAGAAAAGCTTTGTCAAATTCTTTGTTGATAAAATCGGGCCTAAACCTTTCATTATCCGTATTTGTGGTATTCTACAGAATATCGGCGTGAGATATTTCTAGTCATTAGTATGAGACGTAGGAAAAATAAGCTTCAATTCTAGACCCTTCTAATCTTTGTGCTTGTAATGCGTTCGAATACTTGTGGCCTAGGAAATATCCTAAATTCAATGATTGAAATATTTGTAGTCCATTTACTTTTCGGCTGTTTGTGGGAATGTGTATCTATAGCCAGACATTTATCTACAAGCTGTCCGTAGCACTAGTAGAATAATTAAATTTAGCTTTTATCAAAAGACATTACATACAGGGTGAGTATTCAGTACTAGATCGATCGATAACTCCACTACTGTAAAGGATAGCAAAAAAGTTGTATTACATACAGGGTGAGTATTCAGTCCTGGATCGATCGATAACTCCACTATACTGTAAAAGATAGCAAACAAGTTGTATACAAAAGTTGCAGCTAAGGATATGCTCCTTGCTCAGAAAATATTTTTATTTATACAGGATGATCCAAAACTAAGTGGTGATGCAAACATGTACTTTTCTAAATGAGAAACCTTATATATTATCCCATTTTTAGATTCTACTGATAATTTTTCTCCCCACAATATAAGGTATTATAACATTATACTGGGAATTTCAAAAGTTATGATCATTTTTATATCCAAATCGCTGTCAAACGAACGTACTGTAAGTCAAAAGTATTCTTTCTACACGGAAAGATAAAAACTATTCTCTGGTTTTAAAATCGACTGTAAAAGGAGCCGACTACGCATATTCATATACAGGGTGATGTAGAATCCAAAATCTAGATTTTGTCTCTTTTTTTTGATGTAACACCCAATATTTTATTATACCAAAGAATTTCCTTTAATATGGTCCCTCACCTTTGTATACCACATGTTGTACCTATGTCTATCAGTTTCCGAGATATTTCGACTTTTCTGTATATTTAAGATACACCTCCTATTTCTGTACTAGAATTTATTTATTTTGAGAAAGTACTATCGAATTTGTTCTTTATTTAACGAATAACAAAATTATAAGGTCATCATAGTATTTCATGAAGTGAAAACTCGGAATCATCGAGATAATGAAGTCAAGCAGTATGCTGAGGAAACAGTTTTGTAGGCGTGGTGTATAATTTCAAGTAGATTTACCAGGTAGGCTTTGAAAAATTAACAGTTTTCATAACCTGCTTAATAATTTCATACTGTCTGAAAAACGAGCATCAAGAATTAGTTTTTATTTAAGTAAAAATAAAATTTGATTGTGTTTCCTCAAAATAAATAAACTTCTGTAAACAAACAGGAGGTATACTTAAAATTTGTAGAAAAATCGAAATATCTCAGAAACTAATGAATGCAGCTATAACAAGTGTTATACACAGATGAAAGAGCATATTAAAAAAATTTCTTTGGTATAATGAAATATTGGGAGTTACATTTAAAAAAACAGAAAATCTAGACTTTGCATTCTACATCACCCTGTATATGAATATGCGTTGCCAGCTTTTTTTCAGCCGATTTTAAAACTAGAGGATATTTTTTAACTTTCCCTGTAAAATAAATAATGTTTTATTTGTTATTTTTTCATATACAGTACGTTTGTTTGACATCGATTTGGATATAAAAATTGTCATAACTTTTGAAATATCTTGTACAATGTTACATAACATTATATTTTAAGAACGTGAATTATTAGTTCAATCTAAATATGAAATAATATAATATATTATAGTGTCTTATTTAAAATAATGTATGTTTGCATTACCACGTAGTTATGGATCACCCTGTATAAATCAAACTATTCTCTTCACAAGAAGCATATTCTTGGCTACAACTTTTATCTACAACTTTTTTTGCTATCTTTTACAGAAGTAGAGTTATAGACCGATCCGGTACTAAAAGCTCACCCTGTATAGTATCAGCGTATCACACAATCAACTAGCAACTTATAACAACAAACAAGTCTGTACTTTCTTACAACTAGATACCTCTTGCCTAGATACGAGCCTTCGAAACTAATGTTGATTTATGATAGCCCCAGTGCTGGAATGCATATTTTACATCATATATGATAAACAACCTGATGTATTTAGGTTGCCTTCAGTTTTGTGGTAGGTTTGAGGTGTCTAGGCCAGCGGAAATATGTTACTCCTGATGAACATTCCGAACTTTTCGAATGCACCTGTTAGGCTAGACCATGAACGATTGGTATCTCTTTACTCTATCCAATCTTTTTTTGTTTACTACGATTATCCTCTTCTACTACTGAACTTCGGGCAACATCTCGAAATCAATATCCCACTTCTATAATCAATCACTTTCTGTGTCCGAGAGTAACAGGCGGTGAAGCTATTTACCACCTAATCAGGTGTTTATTGATAGTAAAACTTCGAGTGAGCTGTCACATAATACGTACAATGTTAACATTGCCATTTATTCGCAATAAATCATGAACTTTCATTAGTATATCTGTCGTTTTGTTCTTGGTGTAACGCTCTCTGAACAGTGGCGTATCTTTCTTCTAAGGGCCGGTTGTACAAACACAGTTTAACTCGAGTTCAACTTTGAACCGAGTTCATCTCTAATTTGCTGTTGTACCAACAAAGAGTGAGAGAGAGAGAGAGAGTAACTTTTATTCATGATGCCTATTTACAAGGATATGAAAGGTCAATTAAAATGCACTAAGCTATATAAATATGGATTAAAACAAGTTAAAAATCAAAATTATGTTGTGGGTTATTAGTGGGGCTTCTTATAAAAACTCTGCTAGGCTATAAAAACTATTCTCTATCAACAGATCTTTCACTTTGTTTTTAAACTTTGGAATACTTTGTATCTGTTTTATTGACGAAGGTAATTTTTATAGATGGTACTGCATAAATAGAAAGGACTTTTTTCATACGTACTTAGGTGAAATTGCGGAATATGAATAGCACCGCAGTTCCTGGTGTTGTGCTGGTGGATATTACGATTCAACGTAAAACCATCTATATTTTGTTTGATGATCATAACTGGTTCCAATATAATAATAGATGGGAAGGTGAGGATTTTGTTTCTTTTAAAGTGACTGCGACATGATTCTAGTGGACCTAGTCCGAAAATTAGTCTCATTAACCGTTTTTGAAGTATAAAAATGCGCTGCCAGTCTGATGCCACACCCCAATACTGAGTCAGGTACTTGAGATGTGGGAAGGCTAGAGCATAATATACTTGTAGTAGATAGCTTTGCTCAACTACATTTTTTAGGTTTCTGATGGCATAATAAGCTGAGTTCAATTTTTTTGCGACAAAGTCGACATGATTGTGCCATAACAGTTTGTCGTCAATATAAAGGCCCAGGAATTTTGTGTCCTTTACCTTTCCTATTTGTACTGAGTTGTTATAAATTTTAATTTCTGATTCCCGGTGATTTGAAATCATCATAAAGTTTGTCTTGCTGGTGTTTACTATGAGTTTGTTATTTGAGGCCCATGTGTGAAACTTTTGCAGCAGCAAAGTTCAAGCGTTGACTTCAGTTCAACCTCGGATCAAGTTGAACGGCCACCGAGGAGCGTGTAACGGCGGTTCAAGGTTTAAAATGGCGATGTTTACGACCAGCTGATCAGTTTCTAACCCTAATATCCGACGTGAGTGACATAGTCAAATGCGATATTTTCACTTGAGTTACATGATGGAGTACTTTAACGAACCTTTGACCGAGGATGACATTATTAGGAAAAACGACCTGAAAAAAGCCAAATGATATTTGTACCTAATGTATCGTGAACAAATTTTCAATTAATTGTAGGCACATCAGCAATAAAAGTTTCTGCATCATAGTCGAATGTAGATGTGAATCCTGTTATTTGAGGTCCGATTTTTCTTTTATTGATATGTCCAAGTCCTGTATTTTGAAATCCTGCGAAGGCCCACCGCCAGCATTATGGATGTACTGTCTCTCATCGGCAAATTTTTGTTTTGTGCTTTATTTTTTAAATTTTCGTAATTGCTTTTCAGTACCTTTGCTTCACGAAATGTCTCTCCTCGCAAGCTGTTGGACAAGTTCAACCTTTCCGTTTTGATTCTATGAATATTTGTATCCGTTTTCTGGCATTCCAAAACAGTCTCATATTTTTTCACAAATTCTATTAATACGGCCTCTTCTTTCGCCGTAAAATTAGTCGCCCTTTTTTGGATTCCATTATAAAATTGCAAAATACTTCTTGACCGACAACAAAATTTGATGAATGTCAGAATTTGACATTCATAGACGTGATATTAACATAACCTGCATAACATTAAACATTAAAAACGAAAAGTAACTAGTTTCGCCACAAAATACCCTATATCCATTGCTACCAATCCTCTTTTGATCCAGTTCAGCTGATCCTTCTCAGAACGGAGTTTGTACAACGCGTCAACCGTTGAACCGTGTTCATCGCTGAACTTAAGGTTACGTGATCGGGAGTTCACTGAGCGTTTGTACAACCGGCCCTAAAGAAGACATATAAATGATTACGGATGTTACAACTTTAGCTTCTACGCTATACATTTTTGTCTTATTTTGCGATATTTGTACCTTTAGGCTAATTGGCTGATTCATGCTATATTGACTAAATTTCTTGTTTCTTATCTCTAAGCTGTATCAAAAAATGTGAGTCCAAAGATTCTAGAAGTGCCAAAAGCCTGAGGTTTATCAAACACTGTGCACACTTATCTTTAGGGACAATTTTACCCGACTAATGAACACAACTCATACCAAAAATTGAGGTGTAAATTGAAATAAGGCAGAGGCCCTAAACAAAGTTAGCTTAATGCCCGATTTTATCAACATGCATATTTAACAAAGACTTTGACAAAGCTTTTCTATTGGATGTCATTTAGCAAAAGCTTTCTATTGGGTATTGAGGGCTATGTTGATAAGTATCATCCAATAGTATTTTATCAATATTGAAAACAACTTGTCAACGCTGGATGATACTTTTGTCAAAGATACTTTAGAGATTCGTAGATCAAAATCATAGCAGGATATCAGAACAAAGCGATTGATTTGCAAATTATTGCCACATTTTCCATGTTTATATTATAATTATTATATAATTACTAATATCGCAAACTGCGATAATTTGTGATAAAAGTAGTAGGTACCTATATCAATCAGAGCAACTAACTACCTTATTTAATAATTACGAATCCCACGTCCGTCAGTCAGATGGATTATACAAAAATACATACTTTTATGAAAAATCTTTTTCATTTACTGGATGCATGTTAGTTATAGACCTTCTTATAGAAATATTCACAGGTGCAGCGTACACATTGTACATAAAATAGGGTTATATTTAGCTATAAAATGGCAAGCTTTGCCGTTCTAAGGTTCTGGATAGGCAACCAGTAATGCACATACACGTTTGGGAAATAGCTGTAACTTTTGAAATGTAACAAAATGCTATTTTTACCACTTTTTACTATAAAACAAAGATACATTGCAGGTATTCATAATTATTATCGATAGTAAATGATTGTTTTGTCCAAATAATGCAGTGAGTGAATTTTTTGTCATCATATCATTTGATACATCAAGAAATTAGTGATCAAATGTACGGCTTCTCTGGAATCTGATTGGTTGAGATTAACAATTGTTAAACTTTTTGTTAAACAAGAAAATGCAATTTTTCACCCATTTATGATGGAACATCAAACTTAAAAAGATACTAGATGGTTCGCAGTGGTCGATTGTATATAAATTATGTCATTTTGACCTTTTTTGAGGTGAACTTCAAGAGAAATCAATAATTTTCATAGTACTTTGAGATGCATGTTCCTATAAGGGCTGCTCTGATTGGTCAAAGTTTTTGTTAAAATATGCATGTTGATAAAATCGGGGCTTAGTGTATCTGTCACCAAATCAGAAGGCAGTAATGCAAAATCCGAGATCACATTTGCGTCAGAGTTCGCCATGCAGTTGCCCGTCTCTTGAGCCTTTTTTAAAGAACCTTCTCCTTTGGTCAGCTTCTGCGACCTTTGATTCTTTTATGTTACTCAGATTTTAGCTGGTAAGTCTATTGACTAAATTACCTCTAACTACTAATAAGGTTACGGAATATTTTATAATGAAAGTATACAAGGGTTGCAATGATACAGTGTACAAGCATCTGTCCTGCAGAAAGACTCTTTCAGGTTTTTTTGTACGCCTGCCAGCAGTACGCAGATATCGTCAATATTTTCTATATACGAGTCTTCTGGCAATGCCCTTTGGGACTAGAAAGTTCAAAATAATTTTTAAAATAAGCTTAAAACAATATTTTTTTCCAACTCGTTGATTGTCAGTTGTCAATTTGAATTTACAATTGACGAGTTGGAAAATTTACTTGACCGTTTTGAATTATCACCTGGCGCTTTAGAAACTACAGCTGGTAAAGGTGTAGTACTTTTCGTTCGTTATTGTCTTAAGCTCATTTAAAAAAAATATTTAAACTTTTTAAATGGATATTCTTTAATAGCGCGTTTTGTAGTTTTCTAAACTATAATGATTTATTACTCCATGCGATACCTGTTTCCCGCACATCAAATTTGATAGGCTAGTACATACAATCCGACATGTTCGATGCCTTTCAATAACTGAATTAGAATATCAGTTTCATTCAACGTGGTACTTCACTTGGAGTAGCGTATTCGTGTAGCGGCATTGCTGTATTTGCCCAAATATTTGACGCATATGCGCAGATATCACAAACCGACAAGTGGACATTTTTGCACTGTTTGTCCAATTTGTGCAAGTAAGGGGTGTTTCTCTCAAATAGGTTTTTGCACAAATCGTTGCTTTGTGGCAAATCAAACAAATGCACGAATGCGGCTGATAAAGTGCAAGGTGCTGGTTGGACGCTATACCTTTTTCTCTTTCGTAGTGTTTTGATCAAGATAAGACCTTTATAACATCTAGCGGACTATATGTACTAGTAATCTCGAATAGTCTGTTACCGCATCCCCTGTCTGATGTTTTGTGGGCTACAGGGTGGTAATGCTTGAGAAACAGTCTATCAATTTTGAATTTAGATATGTAATAGAACCTGTGTCTAAAACATTTATTTGGGACTGAAAGCTTCTCTTTAGAAAGGTTCGCGATTCGTCTAGGTTTTTTTATTACTTTGCTACTCTATTACGAGTAAATAAACAAAAAAGCTCCGACACACCGAGCTGCTGTTCCATTACCCAGCGACTACTCCTCATACCGTGAGGTAAGCAGTCACTCGGTCTGCGAATCGTGCGCCCTGTGTAGACGAAAGAACCCAAGGATGACTGCCTTCTGCATTCTGGCGGCTAAGATGTGCTCCGCCGCACGGCACACCGGTATTTTGCGCAGTGGAGAGAGCAGCGTATTCCACCAATGAGCATAACCAGCAGACTCAATACTTGGTCCGCTTTTCCTCCTCCTTAGAGACGATGTTCACCTCGGCAGGTGTCGAAAACTCAATAACAAGCATCGTCTTCTATTGAAAGTCGGGGGCTATGTCTGGCTTGTTTGTTTGTACAAGCTCGAGCGTGGGGAACGAGTAGTCCCAGTAAATCCAGCATGTTTCCTCAACGGACTCTTCGTACCCTGGAGCGTATGGAGGCACCGGCGTTTCATCTATTCTATTATTTTATTATTTTATTACACTATTATCTTATGATTCTGTTATTACATTATTATTTACTATGTATATATCGTCGCCTTCCTTTCAAAAGGGCTTGTTTCAAAAATTGCTGAAATGAATTAAACCACTGGGTAGCAGTAACCTGTAGCTACCCTCTTAACGGCGCATCCCAAATATGGATAGTCTCGAAGTTATGACGTATCTTTCTCAATTTTGACACGTAAAGAATCTCTCATAGTGACCCATCTCAAGTAGGCCACTTGCAAGGAGACTCCTAAAAAATCACTCAAAATTAAATAAACCATTTTTTAAGGTAGGCGACGATATAAAAAAAGCAAGTACGCGTTGCTCAAACCTTGGGTAAATGATGGCAGTATTTGGTTAAAAATAGCAAGTAGTAGCGTACAGTATAAGCCCAGAGGCAGAAATCCTTATAGATTTTCGTTTTTACCCATGTTCATGCCTTCAAGATCTACGTTTTGGTGTCCAATATCAATTTCAATATATTACGTTCTTATTTGTCTGCGATTATTCAAGCGAGCACGGGCTTACGTGATAAATTAACATATTAGGTCACTGTATGGCTTGTGGCTGGCGCCTCTGTAATGTGGGATGGCATTTTTGGTATACGCGCTTGCTCATAGTCTAAGGGGCACCAGTACTGTTTCTTGTCATAGAGACAACAGATGAATGCAGCATGCAGGGCACGGATCACACCTTTTAGTATATTGCGCTGCCAGAGGTGTATTGTATTGTCATTTGCGGTTAAATCGATAACTTTTATTGATAATCAATTTGTGGTTCTTAGGTCTTTAGGCCGACATCGTTTCGCGTTAAAGCTTGACATTTCGCCACCACGAGTGGACGGCATCTTCAGAAACTAATTCACTTCGGCGACTTCCAAAATACTAAGGGCTGGTGGATCTGCACCTGTATTTATACCTGCTAATGGTGACGTGGCCCAAACAGGTAGCGTTGGTAGCCCCGCCCCTTCGCGATATGGTAGTGTCTTCAGGTCCTTTAGGATGGGTACCCATGTCCGGTTGACTTTCTGTGTTTCTTTTTTCCTATTGAATGGATAAAGAAGAAGAAACACAGAAAGTCTTCTTTCTTCTTCTTTCCTATTGATTTTCAAACTTATAGAACATTACGTTATTGGGACGCCGGTTAGGTAACGTTACTAACACAGCACTCAATGACGTCTTTGGGCTGTGACATTGTGCCGTCACAGACACGTCATATATTCCTCTTTATCGACATGATAATGACGAAAGGTGGTGTCGTCAAAATGACGTTAGTATAACGACATCGTGTTTGCTGGGACATCCTTTCGCCGGCTCCTGGACTACCACGACACGTAGGCTACTTGATCGAAGGCGATTTGTCAAGTAGGGAGCGTTTTTCAGTGGTCGATGAATTAATTGAATGTAATTTATCTCTTTTATTGCTCGGATGCTGTTGCAAATCACTCTGTTATTGCAAAAGCCATAAACAATTTAGGTAGATGGGAGGAGATAATTAATTTTTTCATCCATTGTTTGCTCCCATCCATAAATGTGTATACAATATTGTTGGGACTAGGCCAAGAGTAATAATCAAAAAGTAAATGATGAATATAAATCAATGGAGTATTCGAAACTTCAGCTATGGGGAAACCGCTCGTAATATTCGTAGGGGGATAATCTGGCCTCTCTGGTATGATGCAACGGGATATGGAATTATTTTCATATAAGTATGTATTCATCGTGTGGCATTTGACTCATAGTGTCAAGATTTTAGTGATTCTTTTTATCCTCTTCCTATTTTACATTTCGTTATAAACTATAAGTTCGGTAATGAATTTGTGGTTCTTGGGATTTTAGGCCGGCGTCGTTTAACGTTAAAGCTTGACGTTTCGCCACCACGAGTGGATGGCATCTTCAGAAGCTATTTCACTTTGGCGACTTCCAAAGTACTGACGGCTGGAGGATCTGCACCTGCATGTATACCTGTCAACCGTGACGTGGCCCAATCAGGTAACGTTGGTAGCCCCGCCCCCTTGCGATATGGCAGTGTCTTCAGGTCCTTTAGGATGGGTACCCATGTCCGGTTGACTTACTGTATTTCTTCTTTTCTATTGAAATTATTGTGGTGTTATTGTATCTCGATGGCTTCTCTGTTAAGTCTGGCATAGTATGAAGATGTAGCCGCAAGAACCTGTGTTTCTTCAAACTTGATCTTATGGCCTCCTTCCTTAAGCGCATGTTCGGCTACCGCTGATTTTTCGGTATAACCTAGTCGACAGCTAGCCTTATGTTCTGAAATCCTTGTGCTTATCGATCGCTTCGTTGTTCCTATGTATACACTCCCACATGTGCATGGTATGCGATAAACCCCCGGTGTAGTGAGTGGGTCTCTTTTATCCTCCACCGTTTTTCTACCATATGTGCCTGGAATAACAGATAGAATAGGAAAAATGTTACGAAAAGAAAATGTCAATACCATCTACAAGTCCACAAGAAAGATACAGGAGTATTTGAGAACGACATCAAAGCGTATTATCTTAAAATCGAAAATTTCCGCGATCACAATACTCCCCTCACCTATCGGTGTGGGAAGTAAAAATTAAGTTTGCGATAAGTTGAACGAAAATAATAAAAATTAAATGCTTTAAGAAGCTGTTACAATTCTTATACAACAACAATATGTGCCTTGCAGATATCTTATTTCTATAATATGATATATCCATAGCTGTCCTCATCTTCTGATATGCTCTTCTGCACGAAGAAAAGCAAATATAGTAAATACAACTTATAAACCATGCTATGCCATTCTAAAATTTATATCTACAGTGTCGGAAGGTACTTTCGGAAAGCTCAAAAATGCCTATGACCATGACCATGTCCGTACATGCTCAGGATAGTAAATGGTGTACTGATTGGAGGTTTGAAGGACTGGCAACATTGAGTATTGTTCCTCTTATGATGTCTGCTCTTAAAACGACCTGCTTGAAAGTCACGATACACATACTGCTGGAAGCCAAGAACTAAATTCCTTATGTTTAGACAGTAGGGAACAGACTGAGCGTTGCGTCTATTCTTATCTAAGTAGCTTGGAAAGAAAATGTATTATTGTAATCGTATATATCTAATTGTCGTCTTCTTTTCCAGACAACTCTACAACCTACAATCGTAGAACCAAGAATGGCTCAGCTTGAGACGTTGGAAGCTAAGGTGAGTCATGTGCTTTATTATTATTTTAGTAATCTTGTCGTGCTTCAAACACTACTACTTTCAGAATTCAAGCTATAAACCAAAAGAAATATTGACGCCTGGTCCTAAAAGATTTGTGTTTACCGGTTTTATCTCTGAGGATGTTGAACTTACATAAACATAATAATATATACCACTTCTTTATTTCACTAGCAATTATATTCTCCTTCTACTTTATAGGTAGACAAGCTATCGCACCTAACCCTCAAATAAATTTGAACCAATAGAGTGCACTATTTAGAAAATAGAGTTACAACTGTGTATAGTAAAGACATCCAACCATACATTTTAGCATTAATCACACTTTTGAAGAGCTATTTATTCTGGAAGTACAAACTATGATTTCATACGAGCTGTGTGTATCGTCACCCAAAAAATAGATTTTGCGTTCAAGGCTATTAACTGCCATACAATGCGTCAGCTTCTCAACTATGGATAAATCAAGCAAGCAAGTTTTGATAACTACTGTGAGCTGTCTTGAACCTGTTGGTTCTATAAATCTACGTCTCTTATGAAATGCCCCTCACTTATCTAATGGGTTAGAAGCACGTTAGTAGGCATTCACAGTAGCGGCAGTTAGGAGCGTTGGAGAGCGTTGGAGTGCGTTGGCTAACGCCGAGTCCCCTCGGCGGGTAGAAGCAGGCCGGCGCCGGTTCCGCACGTAGTCAAGCACACTAGTGCATGGTACAGTGAAAACAGACAAGAAAGAGTACAAAGATTGGCCAGTCGCACTAGACACGGTATAGGAAACATGCAATAAGGATTCAAAATGTTGCCCATTATTGGCAAAACAATGAGGGACAGTTGCAAACACACTGGAAATGATTCCCCTGAGGGGCTAGAGGGTACAATAGGGGGTGAAATAGTTTTTGGTTAAAAAGTTGTCTCTCTGGACAAATATTTTGACGTGTCTTGGCGTTTTTTCGTTTAATCAGGGGTTTGTAATAAATCTGTGGTGGAAAGTTGTCAAATGATCTATTAGTACATCATATATACATTAGAACCATTTATTTGAAATTCGTCAATCAGATGAATATATGATTCAACCATTTCTGTACCATATTTATACTATATTTTGATGCACATTTCTCATTCAAACTTGTTATCGTTAAGTAGCCCGCTTTTTACTATCAAGTTTTGAAACTAACCAACATATCGAACATCAGACATACTTAACGTATATCAGGATTTCTATTTTCCAAAGTTTACATGATAAAAAGAATCATTTTTACAGGAATTTTCTGATCTTGTAAAGTAGTAAAAATGGCCCAGGCCCGTGGATATGTCGACGAGATACCCCACAATAAATAAAAACTAAACGTTCTACGTTCATTTCATAATTCAATTCATAAGTTGCATTCCAAATGTTGATAAGCAGCCGAGATATGATTTTTTTAATAAAATATGTTATGTTCGTTCCTATTACTTGTACCGACGTACGTCATTTTTTTTCAAATTAAAGGTTTTTTAATAAGCTTTCCTAACAACTTTACTGCAAATAGATGTGGCAATAAACGCAACAGTTATGGAATTTGTTTATTGGAAAAAAGTGACTCCATTTTATTCGACTTTATTTAATCACGATTTCACCATAAATGATAAACATATTCAAGTTGCTTCGACTCTCAAACTCCGATGCAACCATTCCGCTTTATTAAATAATCCTTTACAGTGATGAAGACGTATAATGGCGTTATTTTCGTGGTACTAATTATTATGTACACATAATAAATACTTTTTACGTTATTGACAATCATTCAATTAGGCAGGTTTTTCCAATTTACACGAAAATTTATTGATGGATTTTAATGGATGAAAAACCATATTAACAGCCGTTTAACTAGCTACATTATTATAGACGTTAGCGGTTATGGCAAATTTCAGATTCCGAAACCATCTCATCTTCCTCAAACACGAACAAAGGGACTTTTTGTGCTAACAAGTCACGAGGCATATCCACTCTTACCACTCCTTTTGAAGCCTTTTGGTGGCAAAGATATACAGTTTGAACAGGAATGCCTCATACCCCATTACCTCGGGCTAGAACATGGATCAGGCGTATAATTACCAGGAAATGCCAGTAAAACAATTCGAGATATCTTTGTTAAATATCTTGCAGAGCACCTCTTATCTATCACTACCACATTTATAACAAATTTCTTGATGTATCACCTCAGTTCCAAGCTTATGAATAATATATCCAAATAACCGCACTTATTTCCTTCCAACATTTTTCTATCGCAGTGCGGTTATAGTGCAGCTTGTGTCTTTTATCCCAAATAGGGGTTTTCGCAAACACTGAGCTATAAGTAACTCTTTATCGCTACTCATCTTCGACCGGCACAGGCGAAACCAGGTAGCAAACTAAATTTCTGTTACTGTGAAGGCGTTCAAGCGGGCTTCCAACGCTGGTAAGCAGTCGATAACTCAGTTGAGCAGGTTAGTCTGCATGCGGTACCTGCACGCCTTCGCACGCCCTTGCACGCTCACTAAAGAGCCCCACTGTGTTTGCGTACATACAATACGTCAGCTTCTCAACTATGGAGTAGAAATACTGCACTAGGATAAATCAAGCAAGCAAGTTTTGATAACTACTCTGAGCTGTCTTGAACCTGTTGGTTCCATAAATCTACGTCCACTTAATTTCCATCGCTTATGAAATGCTTCTCACTTATCTAATGGGTTAGAAGCGCATTACAATTTGTCATGAACAGACTGCCCGTACGTAGTGTAACCGAGACTGCAATAAATTTCTTCGTATAAGTAATATTGTGTTATCTTCGTCCTGCAAAACTTCTTTACCCTCCAGACAGGAGCCCGCTCCCCCGGATCCTGACTCCTTTAAGAACGATCCGTCAGTGAAGCATACCAGACTATTGGGCGGAAACTTGACTTACCCTCTCATCCAGTTGTCTTTTTCCGGGATGACTAGTGAGAATCCCTTATCTAAATTTAAGATGTCTTTGGCTTTTTCCACCCTGACTGACGGTATCGGGATATTACTCTCCACGAACCGTGCTACCCACGTTCCCCCGTCATGCATTCTCAGGCAGGCCGACATCGCCTCTCTTTTTATCCAGAGGTGCAGACTGCAGAGGCGGCAAGCCCAAGAGTACCTCCAGGGCAGCAGTGGGTATTGTCCTCGTGGCACCTGTTATGCTCATTGCTGCAAGCCTCTGAATCTTTGCGAGCTTGAGCCTAACAGAGACCTTCTCTACGCTCGGCCACCAGACCGAGCAGCCATACTGGATCCTAGATCTGACTACTGCCGTATATAGCCAGTTTAGGACCTTGGGTTTGAGGCCTCAGGTTCCGTCGACTACCCGACGCAACTGCCACATGGTAGCTATAGACTTTTTATACACATAGTCGATATGCTGTGCCCATTTATTATCAATTAACACCCCCAGGTACTTGACCTCCAGTGTTAGGGTCAGTGGTACACCGTGGAGAGTGGGGGCGGGTCCTCGACCAGCTATCTAGAGTTATAATTTCAGACCAGACTGACGGTTTTCTTGAAGCAACACTTCCCATTAGCTACTCAATAGCGTTTGCGATACATGTTAACTTGACTATTGCTATATGTGTCGAAATAATTTGGTAAATATCCTTTGTACTTACATACAGTGCAATGAAAACAATAGGGTTTTGCAACCGTACCAGCGGATCAAAAAAATGCACTGCTCTATTGTATTCGGTCCAAACAAATCGAATAGACATGCATCTGCTCTGACGTATACTGTTCACTTTCAATGGAATCAACACCTATTGTTTTTTGTAAACGTCAGTTTTCAGAGTGGGGTGAGGGGTATTATTCGTTTTATGAACTAATGTGAATAATATACGCTTAAATATATTAAATTATTATTAAGTATTTCCTTATAACAGCGACCATTAGGCCATACGATCCTAACAGGTGGTTTTTGGACTGCTGACTTAAGTCACGTTTTGGTGATGCTCCCCATACTGCAAAGGCTGTTAAAGTTTCACGGGTATGGTGGATTTCAGATAGAGTTAATCTATCGTATAATTATGCAGCATCTTCAGCAAGTGTGCGCCAATTTTGGCATTTCTCTAAAAGTACCCACATATGAATGACAATAGGTGACTCCATCTATAACAGTGTCATATATCCTGCTATATATGTAAAATAGCTCATGTCTGGATGAGCTTTGTAGAGAGCTAGAACTCCGAACTTATGCCAACAACAAAAGAATGCAAGAGGTACAATTTCAGATCTTCACCAAAAAGATCGAAAATCTTTTTTTGACCTTCTATCAAAATGAAGCCTCGTGTACTGAACAACTTTAGGCAGCTGATTATAAATCATGTCGCATTTCTTAACTTCAGCCTCGTTTGACGAAAATAGGAAAATTCCGAGCCTTCAGATTTTCAAGTTCACCTAAAAAATCGAAAACCTTTATTTGGATTTCTATCAAGACAAAACCTCTGAATTGTGAATTCCAACAGACAGACACACGTATCGGCGCGAATTTATTATACGATAGTTTCGTGACTGAGGCATCATCCTTCCTATTTTGAATAAATAGAACTACAAATAACCATTTTTTTGTTTCTAAATTACAACTACAACAGATTACAAAAAGTTCAGTTTCAGTTAAGAAACTACACAGATCCTTACCATATTTTCAATAACACCGTTTAGTGAAGTACCCAGGAGTATTACAATACACCTTTGCTTAGGTCATAAATCCAACTGATTTGATAAAACCTGGCATAACACTTACGACCCATGTAATAAAAAAATGGCTTTAGAGAGTACAATGTTATGATGGCTCTCTTAACCGGTAGAAATATAGCAGAAGAATATACCGCATTAGTAAGGGGGAGCACGACAAAAATTGGGGTGAATAAATTACCTGGGTAGAATGGTAGGGTGTTTACACTTTAACGCCTTCACCAACCCTATCGCTTGGGCAATATGTAAATTATGAACTTTTTCTGCCGAGCTATGTAACGTCCGTTGATATGAAGGCCTTTAAACGTAGGTAATATATACTGTGTGGATAGCATAGATTGATCAGCAAAAAGAATTTTGTGAAAGAATTAGGATGTTGCCATAATTCTTAATTTATTTTAGATATCAAAAATAAAAAACTATATGTTGCCTCGATTTGAAATGTTCCAATGGTATACCTAGTTGCCGAGAATAAATAAAAATTTTGTTTGATATAAGTGCAAGTTAATAACTAAAAATTAAAAAATAAATTAAAACAAAGAAACTTTTGAAAAAAAGCTTTTATTTAAAGGTTCTAAAAAGAAGAAAATAAAATGTTCCTTTAGAGTGTTAACTATCAACGTATAGCCTCATTATATACAATCTATATGATCATAAAAGCTTGTCGCGCGATATACTTGTGTAAATTAACTAGTACCTATTCAATTGACTAACTTGATCTGCTAAATTTGAGTGTGTTAATATTTCAGTTTAAATGAATTCCTATAGGTACATACGCAAACCTCGCGACAAGCTTTTATGATCATATAAATTGTGTATAATGAGGCTATAAGTTGATAGTTAACACTCTAAAGGAAGATTTTATTTTCTTTTTTTTAGAACTATTAAATAAAAGCTTTTTTTTAAGTTTTTTTGTTTTAATTTAATCATTGTATTAGTTTTTGATTATAACTCGGATAGTCTCAAAACACACTGACAATTTAGTGAACCGTTGCTTTTTAGAGAACATTACGTTCTATTTAGAGTAACCATCAAGTCATTTGTTCGTGATTTCATATACAAGAACTGTTTTCAACAAGACTTCGTTTGAAATTTATGAAATCATGAAAAAATTAGCATTAGTCGCTTAAAGATAAACACACTCTACAGCAAGTTTCCAAAATTGATCACCGCGGAACACCTAATACCGTCTTTTTGTCACCTGTAGATAATGCTCTGCCATCCTGGTATCTCTGTACTAAATTCACCAATCGCGTCACTAAAATGTTCTTGTAGCTGCCGAAAGTTTCATTATAATTACATATCTTACCTCCTTTGAATAACTAGTGGTAGGGGTGGGCGATAATTATCGATGTTTGGAAAACATCGATGTTTCACGTCCGATGATCGATGTTTTACCATCGATGTTGTTAACTTGAACCATCAATGAAAACATCGATGTTTTTAAAAATTTGCATCGATGTTTTCTTAAAAGTTTCAATTACAAATTGAAAATATACATAAAAGTAAATTTAGCGAGTCTGCAGTTTTCTGGTCTTCGGTTTTGCCCCATGATTTAAAATACCAGTTGAAGGCGCTTTGGGTTCCTTTGTAGAGGTGTGCATTCTACTTCCTTTCAGTGAACTAGTTACTACTATTCTGTACCAAAACAACACCGACGCGATGGTGACTAATTGACGTCATTGCGAATTTATGGGAGGGGGGGTATAATCACAAGCTACTAGATTTGGCAAGTTGATAAAAACCTCGGCTGACATCCTCACAATGGAGTTTTCTATGTGAATTGTTTTTTGTTTGTCCTGTTTCAAATTGATTTGAGATGACATTTGACATTGGTTGATTTCATATTTACAAATTCGCTAAAGTTGCAAAGCATTTTGAAAAAGGAAATAGACGACCAAAGCTTATTTTTATTTTTTTATTAAAATTTAATAAAATTTGTTAGTTTAGCTAGTTTCTGGTCTTTATTATTTCCTGTTTACTATGCTGTGAAATTTGAAATACTTAGTAGTAAAATACAATACATATCATTATCTATTTCTAACATTTAAATTGAAGAACACCAATACCCGAATATATCGATGTTTTTGCGGTGTTCAAACATCGACGTTTTGAATACAATATATCGTAGTTATCGATGGCAGACCGTCGATGTTGATATCGATGTCAAACATCGATGTTTTCTTCCGATGTCCCATCCCTAACTAGTGGCCTTTAGTCTTACAATATAGGCAAAGGAAGACTATGATCTGCATAGCTACGATGAATAAACACTTTTAAATAAGTGTTATACTGGCGCGTGCAAGGCACTGAGGCTGTCTTCTTGCTCTTAACCCATACTTTTCTACTAGTACTTGCGTGTAGATGTATAATTTGAATCGAATGCAGATTCTGCGAAACACGTCGGTACACCATAGATAGAAGTGCTCGTCTACGCTCTTTTTTTTAAGTGAATCGTGAGCCCCCCGCGCAGCACTACCACGTGAAACCGCTTTTCTGTACGAGATTAGAGATGTGTAGAACGGTTCTGATTCGATTCATTGATCCGGATCTTTAAGGTGATCTAACTGAACCGAATCCTAAATTGAACCCTAGAATACTAACCTTATTTTTATACCTATTACTACTAACCTTCGTAAAATTTACTACTTGAGAAAGGATCACAATTAAAGAAAAAAACGTTTTTATCGTTTATTAACTTTTACTGAAAATTGTTCATAATAAGAATATTTCTGAATACAAATATTAATAATAACAAGAAAAATTCCAAGTTTGAACTGCAAGACACACAGCAAAGAGCAGATGTTCTCCGCAAAAGGACCTTTGGCAGTGCTCACCTTAGCGCGTCGCCGTTCTAAGTTTTTTGAAGGACAGTGTTGGCACCTTGTACTCTTGTTGAGACTAGGAGTGGCTCTATCCTATGATCCATCTTGGTTTAATATATTCTCTATAATTAATCTTAGCGAGCGGGTTAAAGTTGGTCAAGTTTTTCATTGTACCAACCATGGTTTTATTAGCTGTTTTTATGATGAATACATAATTTTTTTCTCGAGATGGTTCCTAGCTCTTTGTTTGTTGGTTTTGATTACACACAATCCATGAATTCAGACTCAGATGGACTGAAGGCTTCTTGAACGCTATATTCGCTCTCGGAACCACTATCCAAAGCACTCTATTCTCCTCATTTTCACCGGGCAATAATCCTGCTAAACTTTGTTTCGCTTCTAATGGTAATTATCTTTGTCATATCCCATTTGTTAGCTTCCATAATGTTATATTCTGAAGAAACTTAGAAACTAACGATATTGACAAAAAATAATCAAAATAACGCTAAACTGGTCTTATGTTTAAATATAACATTTATACTGACCTTCGTAAAATTTACGACGCCGTTGTCCAAATAAAACTATTCCAATTACTATCAAATGCACTTTGGGTCACTAACTTACTCACACCGATCTAATAGAAGATTAGGCGAGCGTACAAGGTCAAGGGCTAAGCCGCGTCGATAAAATTGCAGATTAAACTAAGTCTCGTCGTAAAATTTACGATGGTTAGTATTCTAGGGTTAAACTCAACGTGTCAACGTGTCAACGGGTCAGTCGGGTCACCAATATGGCGGCTAGTTCATTCATAATCACAAAGCAGAATGGTGCGTGCCACGGCGATAAAATGTCGGTCAGTCGATCTGACGATTGGCGATGTTCAGTTTTCAGTTCAGTGTTCTGCTGAAGCTAAATGATAGCCATAACGCTTAATGTTCTGGGATCTGAATTTAAAGGAATATTTAGATAGATATTTTAGGGCGAATAATAAATGAATATTTTTCGTGTATGATGAGTTGTGGCTGTTTATAGTAGAGACAAAAAATTACTTTTACGTGCCAGAAGTGTATTTTAACAAATACGAGAAACTCAAAACTGAATAATTATTTATTAAACGATATCACATCGAAATTCATAAAGAAAGTATTAATACATATGCATCTTCTAGGTACATATTTATAAAAAATAAATATTATCTGATATAAAAATAAAACAAATTATTAAATTATACATGAAGTGTACTGTACTGTACTGGCCCATTTCTGTCTGCGCCGTGTACCCAGACTGGGTGGTTCCCTCGTGCTTCGGTCAAAGTTTACGGAATACATATAAGTTGGATCACTCTCCGTCGGCACTTTGAAGAATTCACATGAAAGCGATGCCGCAGCCGCACGCGCCAGTTGGTTTTTGCGTTGGTTTTTGCTCAAGTACGAGGATCTTTTAGCGGGGACTTGCTAACGCCTGGTGTACGCATATAGGAGGGTCATTGAAAAACTATGTATTGACGGCCGTAGACATACAATTACAGATATAACGTTTATTTTGCTAATGCACTAAGTTACATAAATGGATATCAAAAATGGATATCAAAAATAAAGCCTATTAAAACTATTAATCAAATGATTTCACATATTGTAGCTATTTCGTAGATAAGTAAAAACTGATGGTTCAAAGGTAGTATTTTTACCTTCATGTTCTGTTTATTTGGCTTATTTTTGAGATCACAGTTTATAAGTTTTATGGTGTACTCGTATGTACAATTTTAAAAGATAATCATGTGGAAATGCTTTACATGGATGTGAATAAATTATTTTTGACATTTTGTTATCAATAAAAATATTTTCGAGCTCTAAAATATAATTTACAATGTCCCTGGGTGGTATGGTAAAACCACCAAATGAATATTTTGTCTCACTATACGCTTCTAGCGTGATACAATCCTTTTAGTACATGTAGCTTTTGAACTAATCACTTTAGACCCCAAGTGTGCTAGTTTGTTGGAATTGTTTTATCGGGAGGAACACAGGCACAAATATACAGGGTGTCCCATTAATAATTTTGAATCGAATGTCACGTGACCAAAACAGATACTTCATTGGATAGTACAATGACAAAAAAAGACGCAACATCTGTCCTAATTTACATGCCCAAAATTATAATTCTCTATTACTGCCCTGCTCCGATGTATTTCTTGTCTTAATCGTCGTGGGATATCCTGTATTTGTATCCCTTACATTTCAAGGTTTACCGCAAAATAAGGATGGATCTAATTGTCATTCTCTATCCCTTAATAAATTTAAATTGATTGGTTTTCTCGCAAAATTGATTACTCTCGAACTTCTAAAAAGATTATCCATTTCCTGCAAACAAATCCGAGATAACAAAATCCGATATTTTTGAGACACTGTATACACTTCGCGTTAAACACGTTCAACCTCTCCCGTATCTCCCGGCTGATGTCGGTACACTGCTACCAGTGTACCGGGGAGACGGAGCAAGGGGCAGGCCGTTTTGATATTTTTGCGGAGTAATCCAACTTATATGTATTCCGTAAACATTGCTTTGGTCAAGATCGAAGGTGAAGGATTGCATTCGCTAGTCGGGTAGTCGGGATCCGACTTACCCGTGAACCGGATCACTGTTCCGGATCTTTGAGGTGTTCTAGATCCGCTGATCCGCATCTTCAAAATGACCCGATATGCCCGTCTCTATACGAGATGGGCATGGCAGCGACGTGCACAGAGACGCCCGCCGTTGAGTTAGGCCCATTTCGCACCAAATCAATCAGCCACAGTCAAGTCTAGTCAAGTCACATTCAATCAAGTCACCGAAATAAATTGCTTTCACATGAAGAAGTCAGTCATGCAAACGAAATCGACGACCAGTCAGTTCAACGTTTTGTGACCAGACTACCGTGTCTAGTTGGAATGTACGAGTTTTTTCAAGCAATGATTTTACGCCGATTACAACAAAGGGTAAAAATGAGGCAAAAAAAGAAACGATTGTGGATTCATCCCATTAACAGAAGAAGGCTACATTTTGGATCATTTAATCACTTGTTTCCCAAGAAAATTTTACAATTACTTTAGAATGAGTGCAGATTTATTTTTTCAGTTATTGTCTTATAGCTGCTGATATAACAAAACAAAATACAAATTACCGAGAAGCTATTATACCGGAAGAAAGATTTCTCAAAAGACTTGTCAGGACTGGCATAAATATTCGATCGGCTGAGTCAGAGACTGTCCGATCACGTCGGGACGGGACTGGCACGGACGTGACTCGGTCAGTCTGAAAGCAATTTTTCATATAGTGCGTAATTTCAATATAAGTTCTAGTCAGTTGAATCTGGGAGCATCTGACGTGACTAGACTTGACTGTAGCCGACTGATTTGGTGCGAAATGGGCCTTAGTTCGCATTGCTCAATTCCTGCTTTTTACTTAGCGCTTCCTGCTGCTTATCGCTTTGCAACAACAAAGCAGTCTGTTTTGTTAAAAATTGTTTATTAACAGTTTGCTTGCACGAACATCGAACGCCTACAGTATTATATAAGAAGCACATTGGCGGAGATACAAAGACACATTTAATTAGTGACATTCATTTAACAGCAATGTACAGGGTGTCCCATTTTGTGCACTTTTACGGGGTATCTCGGTTATTTTTTAAGATAGAGAGTTGCGGTTTTCGCGACAATCTTATAGAACTTTTTCTTTAGAATCCAGTGGTGTAGTTTGGCTTTTTTCTTGCTCTAACCATTTTTCAGTTATGAAGCAAACATATATTTTTTAAATGGAACACCCTGTATATTGTTTTTGAAGTCAATTCTAAATAATTCAAGCTTCTCAAAAATATATATTAGTAAGTTATTTTGAAAATCGCGCTCAAAATTTGATTTGAATCCTGACCGTCGGTACCAAATATTTATTTGTAGCAGTAGGCCATGGTTAATCAACTATAAATAATAATCATCTTAGCAGTTATTACTCTACAAGAGACTTCCTACTCAAATTTGAAAAAATAGAATCAAAATACCTTTTTTTTAAATAATAATATCTCATTAAAACGATGACTGTCTTTTTTTTAAGAGACTGTCGGTTTTTATTTATATTTTTATTGAATATAGCTTTGTTCTTTCTGTGTTTTTATTTTAATTATTGTCAATTCTCTATAATAAGCGCAGCTTAGATACCCAGAGAGACAGCAACCATTTCCAGATATGCTTGCTTGTCTAAAAATAAATATAGTTAGGTACGGATCCTTTATTCAACCACGTCCTAAAACTTATTTCAAGGAGAATGGGGAGCACAGGGAACCAAACGTATTAGGTTACATAGAAGCAACGCCTTCATCATCTTGTAAGCAGAGAGAAGAAGAAGCTGTAGTATCAACTGCAGAAAGAATTCTAAAAAAATACAACTACCATCCATACAAGCCCAAGGTACCTCAACATTTTCACAGGATCCAAGTTTGGGAATAATTAATCGCCATAACACGAAGGAGACCAATAATTCTTTTAAATGCCATTAAAATAATAAGAAATTGTGCCAGATTTGCATTCGAGAAAATAGTCTCCAACTTGAACCAACATCTCTAAAAGCTCCTCGATGTTTTTAGTATTTATTTTGATTCAAATTCAAATTTAATAATGTGTTGATGTTTAATGTTGTTTGGTTTTAAGTAATGTAATAAGTAATATTTATTGGGCATTGTCGCATAAAATACAATTAAATAATCAAGTTTAAAAGTATTGAGTATCTTGTATCTTAATAATTGCTTACTTGGATTTTGTTTTTAATAGATTAGTCATGGCCTACTGCTATAAATAAAGTAAAAAATGAAAAAATCAAAATTTCAGCTTGATTTTCAAAATAACTTAATACTAGTATATATTTTTGAAAAGCTTGAATTATTTCCGATTGACTTCAAAAATAATATACAGGGCGTTCCTTTTGAATAAATATATATTTGCTTCATAACTGAAAATTGGTTAGAGTAAAAAAACATCAAACTACACCACTGAATTCTAAAGAAACAGGTCCATAAGACTGTCGTGAAAACCGCAACTCTCTATCTTCAAAAATAACCGAGATACCCCGTAAAAGTGCCCAAAGTGGGACACCCTGTAGAGTCCGGCAGCAAATTTTTCATATTCACGCAGTTGCGGTTATTACTAATATAAAGGTCCGCGTATAACTAATAAGCACTTTACGTGGAGTATTACCTCAGAAATTTTGGATTTCAAGATAATTCGCCTTCTTTGGCGTTTTATGATGCCTACATCACACATACACATTTACCCATGACAGCTGATCACTGGGCAAAATGTTCAAGATATTCAAAGATAGTTGAAAAAGAGATTCTGAGAATATTCTAAGCAATTATAATTTTAAGCACAATAGAGTTGTGGCACACTAAAGCTGTATTTATTAAATACGTTATTCCCGTATATCATTAGACAAATCAATTCTTCCTTAAATTTTAAGCAAGAGCTGTATCTGCCTAAATTCTATTGATCTTAAGTTAGTTAGAGTTTCAAATATGATAATTAAACCGTATTATGATAACAAGACTAAAAACAATCGATTGAAATATACAAGTTATCGAAACCAGTTAAAACAACAGTTCTGTTTTTTTTAGTATCTAGTAAGCGGCGATAATTTTAAAGTATGGATGTACCACAATTGCTTTTTTAATTTGATGGAACGGGATGTTATTAAATATTTCAAGCTTTAATGTCCCAGCATTACCATCGCTACAAATATCTGACATGTGCTGAATCCAACACATGGCTGAAACAAAAAAAAAACAGGAAGATAGTATTTAGCAATGCTGGAACATTACTAACTTCCATACTGATGATTGGCCCAACAAACAACAACAATTTTTTGAGTTTCACAACACCCACCCCTTGAAACCACCCAACTTTCCCCCCACCCAAAAAAAAGTAGAAAATGATCAGGAACCCGTAAAACGGGTTTATTTTTGAACGTTTTAAGGTTTAAACGTTCTTATTTTCAAAATTATAGCAGTATTAGTTACTGCGACCCCACATATTGATACCCAAGAACAGTCATACACCTGGCTGCATGATGGCCAGCTGTTCCCGGAAACGGAGGGTTTCATGCGTGCTATCCAAGATCAAGTGATTGCGACACAAAACTACAAAAAATACGTAATTAAAGATGCATCCATAACAGACGATAACTGCAGAAAATGTCACCAACAAGAAGAAACAATAGATCACATAACAAGCGGGTGAAAAGCTATTGCCGGTACCGAGTACACAGCCAGTCATAACTCTGTGGCCAAGGCCATACACCAAGCGCTAGCCACAATAAACAAACTAATACAAAATACAGATCCATATTATAATTACACTCCGACATTACTTTTTGAAAGCAATCAATACAAACTTTACTGGGACGCTGAAATACATACAGACAAGACTATCCCAGCCAATAGACCAGATATAGTTTCTCAGTCAAAGGCCAACAAAATTACCTATTTGATAGATGTTGCCATTCCTAGTGATGTGAATATACAAAACACCTACGCTGGGAAGATGTCCAAACACACGGACCTTGCCATAGAAATAAAATGGCTTTGGAAACAAAACAAAATCACTATTATCCCCCTCATTCGTCGGTATCAGACCTTACACCAAACACGTTTACACAGCACCTTCAACAGATGGGCCTGGACGAAAAGTTACACAAAGTATTCCAAACGTCTGTAATCCTGAACACCTGTAATATTGTGCGATCCTTCCTAAATTCAGATCAATAATAGTCTGTTGACTTGGCTCAGCCCGTCAACACTGGTTGCTACCGCAATTATGCGAGAGGAACTTAAAAACTAAAATAATAATAATTTATTTACCACATTATCTAAACTAATGAACCAGATTTACGGAAAATATTTTTACCGTACATTTTCCACGATTTTCCTGATTTCTGTTAGAGCGATCTTTTATGACAACTTTGTATATGAGCGAATACGAATTTTTTACTTATCCTTAAATTATTTCATATATACATATGTCTTCTTGGTCATGTGGCACTCAAAACTAGTACAACCTGTTCTTAGCTTATTCTACGTTACTTAAATATGTTCTTAATCTTGGTAGTTACAATGACCAAAAGATATGAATGAGACCCGCTCTCAGAGAGTCTGCGTCTAGCTCAGAAGTGTAAAATAAGTCATTGTAACTTTTAGCGTATGTAATTTTACAGCGCCTTAAGGGGCCTGGATATACACATTTATACATACGTATTTGCCATGTAAAACGCGGACTCACAGTTTCTCGCATAACTCACTCTATTTTCAAACTACATATATAATATTTCAGAAAGCGATAGTTAAGACCTTAATGAATGACAGCTATTTTCGATTTTCTCAGAAAAGTTTTTTAATGTGCAAAAAAACTCGCAATGCAAAATCATACATTTTATAAATGCCTGTAATTTAACAACCAAACACGATATCAAAAAAAGGCTAAATAGTTGCACAAGCGCAAGCTTTCTTCTTCAATTTGCTCTTTAAGTCATTACTGTAAGCTTAAGGGTAACATCAGGAGCTTGAAAATGCGAAACTCCTTTTTGATGGTGACCTTTGGACCTTACCTTTGGACCTTTTGACCTTACCGTTGGATTTTTGGACTTATCTCCCCTCATCTTAGACAGACACCGGAGAAAGGAAACAGGCGGCCACGCCTCCTCGCTAACACGGGAATACGTCTTTCCTTGATTCTCAATTTCGCGCGCTATACCCTAGACCCTTAAGTAGTACGGATATCTGGTACTGCCTTGCACGATTTCCTGCCTAAGATAAAGCCCCCGCTGTCTGCGTTCAGTTCGCGGATATTTATCGGCAGTTTTGTATTGTGACACATTTATGGACTTTGTCAGATACAATATTGCTGCGGACCTCCAGACAATATTCCACATCTTCGTGGAAGACGAAGGGGAGACAGTAATTATAACTGTGAAGATTTATGTGTAGTGTCATCTCTGAAATTACTACCTCCACAATGGGCATTCTCGCAGCAACAATAAATATATTAGAGGTTTACTGCTTCATTATCCTGGAGTCAATAAATCGTCTGCGATTCTTGCGACTAGATAAGAACTTTATAGGTACTAACACAATAACGTGTGGTCAGCACATAGACGTACACCTTCAGAAGTAGGAACACAGATCCTTCATGATCATAGTAACAATGTCTTAATAGACATGTTGTGAACTCGTAAAATGCATTAAGTCGAGCTAGAGTATTGGCGACACGAATATTATCAATAATTTTGAGAACTGTATCTCGCCATCGTTCGCGATTTACTGTCAGTTCAGTGGCGCTCTTGATACTCATATCTAGCAACTGTTTCGTCGTATCCACCCAGCGTGTGGGGGAACGGTCACGGCGCCGCCCACTCGGGGCGTGACCCTGAACTACAAGTTTCTCCATATTATCGCTTCTGTGAATATGTCCGAAGAATGTAAGCATTTTCATCGACACAATGGAGGATAGTCTCTTTGGATTACCGAGCTCATCCAGTATGGAAACATTAGTTTGATGGGCGGTGTAAGGAATTCTCACCATTCTCCTCCACGTCCACATTTCAAAAGCATCTATGCGAGCTCGGTCTGCCTTTTTAACAGTCCAAGTTTCCGAGGCATACAAAAATATGGAGAACACAAGAGACTGAACCAGTGACATTTTGGTAGCTTTAGTGATGTTATGGTCACGCCATATTTTAGTAAGCTTTGTCATGGCCACCCGTGCCTGTTGAATGCGCCGTCGAATCTCATTCTCACAGCTACCTGAATTGTCGATCAAAGAACCGAGGTATACAAAACTTTGAACTACCTTACAACGGCCTATTGACTTTATTTCTCGATGATTGTCATCCTCTCTATCTACGATAATAACCTTGGTCTTGTTGTAGTTAATACCAAGACCATATGCTGCACTGTGTTGTTCTAAAACGTTCAATAGAGCTACTAGTTCTTCCTGAGAAGCAGCAGTAAGTGTTGTAGCGTCAGCAAATCTTAAGTTAGATATTTTGCTCCCGCCAATAGTTATACCGCCATTCCAGTTGTCCAATACCTGTCTCATCACAAATTCAGAGTAAACGTTAAATAACATCGGAGATAAGACGCATCCCTGACGAACTCCTTTTCTGGTTGCTGTTTGTCCAGACAGGTTACCATCAATTCTTACACGAGCTGAGCTAGACTCATAGAGTTGCTGTATGAGAAATGGCTAAGTGGTAAGGGACTCCCACGGAGATAAGGATTTCCCACAGTTTAGGCCACTTTACGTTATCAAACGCCTTAGAATAGTCCATAAAACAGACAAAAACGGGAAAATAATACTCTCTGGCTTTTTCAATAATCTGTCTTAAGTTTAAGATCTGTTCACGTGTACCGCGTCCTTTTACGAAACCTGCCTGCGCCTTAGCAGGTCTTATTTTGACGCCTATTCTAAAAGTACCTGTAAATCTAGAATACAGGGCAGGGTAATAATAATGGCTTTTATCTTAAGACGGGTTCTCACGATTCAGTTTTGCTGAATCAGTGTGACTGATTCAGTGATACTGAACAGATAATGAACGTGTGAACACCTTTTCAGTGAAACTGATCAGTGGGTTTGTGCTTTCAGTCAAACTGAAAGCCAGTCCTACTTTTCATTCAGTTTGACTGAATCAGTATTGAAAGATGAATGCAAACGTTACTTTTATTAATGCTAAATAGGTTAAACTGATTCATGAAAACTGAACAGTGTGAACAAACGTCGCTTTCAGTAATACTGAATCAGTCAAACTGATTCAGCGAAACTGAATCGTGAGAACCCGCCTTTAGACAAGGAAAGAGAGAGGAGGAAACTCGCGACTGACATTTCTGTTACAAAAAGGCACCAAAAATGTACCAAAGCGCTATTAAATTTACCTGTGATACGTGATTCCTGGCTCCTTCCTGCAACTGTGGCTTTTACAACCGTAAGCTGCACACCCTACCATTATGCACACCACAATATTTTACAATGATTGGTCTTAAAAACGCTAAATACCATAAAAAAATAATTTGACAGCCGTCAAATAGCTATTCATTTTCTGTCACAGCTAATTCATATAGCATCAAACGGGCATGCGGTATCTCCTCTCTCTCCTTATCTAAGGCTTTTATACTTAACTTCACATTTAATGATTTAAAAAGGTGGTAATTTCCGTCATGTCAAAAGTAACGATACCTCTGACTGAAATTCTGCAAATTCTTCAGTAAGTAAATTTTCTGAAAAGTGGTATGGTTTGGTCACAAGAGTCCGAGGCATTGAGCTTCACTCACCCTGTATTTAAGAGTTGGTGCTGAGGGTTCGGGGTCATCAGTATAATATTAAAAGAGCTGCTCCAAACTTCGTTTTTTGGAGATAATAGGATTTCCTAAACATTTTCTGTTTTTGTGGTCTTGAGAATGTGTGGGAGTAAGAACCCTAGAATGTTTTGTATTAATTCAGGACTATCCAAGTATCACAAGAGTCTGAGGCGTTGAGCTTGACTCACCCTGTATAGCAGCAGCGTTGCCTATTTAGGATCGCTGCTATACAGGGTGTCCAATTAGTGCGTAATTCTTCGATATCTCGTAAGGTGTACTTGATAGAAGAAAATATCAAATACAAAAGTTATTTGGTTACTTAAGACGCATATTTTAAAAATGTTCTGAAATATACAGGGAAAGTAGGACAGTGATCAACTTGATTTTTTTATATGGAACTATAACTTTTTCTAAAATTCTTCTAGTTTTCATCATTGATGTCTGTTCAACCCTAAAATATTTTTGGGATCGGTTGCGAGGTTGCCAATTTATAATGTATCTTCTGTTAATTTCCGGATTTGCAAGGTTGCAAGTAATACGTCCAAATTGATATATTCCTTTAACTTTTCTCAATCATATTATACAGCGAGTTACTTGAATCTCAAGTGGGTATTATTTTGGATGTTACCAGCAATTTGTATCTACAGGGTCTTTTTGGCAGAATTTTAAATTACGACAACTTGAAGGTCATTTAACTTTGTTATTTTAAATGTAACTCCCTGTATGTTTTATTTTAAATCGATATATCTACTAATACCCTATCTCGCCTTGTAACGTTTTTTTCGCGTTTGCGGCGTTGCCAAGTTATAAATTATTTGTCCAAATTTTTTAAACACATATCCCCAATTTTAATTTATTTTGAATAGAATCCTCTACTTATTTTTATTGCAGTGAATTGCACATGTCGAACTTAGTAAGATCTCACAGTTTCAAAATTTTGTTTCTGTTAATTATTGAGATACGGCAACACCGCTTTTTCAGTAAACAGTGCCGGAACGCTTAAATATTTCCAAAACTGCCACAGCTGGAACGGTGAAATTCAATACTTGAGGGTTTTTGAACATACAGAATTCAAAAACGCTAACATCAGTATTGTCAGATTTACCACTTTTACACTAGACTTCATAAACAGGGCATTCCATTCAAAATCATGACGTAAAATTGGTAAGTCTGACAACACTGATGTTAGAGTTTTTGAATTCTGTATGTTCAAAAACCCCCAAGTGTTGAATTTTACCTCTCCAGCTGTGGCAGTTTTGGAAATATTTAAGCGTTCTAATACCGTTTACTGAAAAAACCGTGCTGCCGTATCTCAGTAATTAATAGAAACAAAATTTTGAAATTGTGAGATCTTACTAAATTCGACATGCGCAATTCATTTCAATAAAAATAAGTAGAGGAATCTATTTAAAATAAATTAAAATCTGGGACATTTGTTTAAAAATTTGGAGAAATCATTTATAACTTGGCAACGTCGCAAACGCGAGAAAAAATGTTACAATGCAACATAGGGTATTAGTAGATATTTCGATTTAAAATAAGACATACAGGGTATTACATTTAAAAAAACAAAGTAAAATGACCTTCAATATGCCGTAATTTAAAATTCTGCCAAAAACACCCTGTAGACACAAATTGCTGGTAGCATCCAAAATAATATCCATTTAGTATTCAGGTAACTAGCTGTATAATATTATTGAGAAATGTTAAAGGAGTATATCAATTTGGACTTATTACTTGCAACCTTGCAAATCTGGAAATTAATAGAAAATAAATTATAACTTGGCAACATCGCAACCGATCCCAAAAATATTTTAGGGTTGAATAGAGATCAATGATGGAAACTAGAAGAATTAAAAAAAAAGATATAGTTCGATATAAAAAAAGCAAGTTGATCACTATCCTACTTTCCCGCAACACCCTGTATATTTCAAAATATTTTCAGGATCTGCGTCTTAAGTAACCAAATAACTTTTGTATTTGACATTTTTTTCTGTCAGGTATACCTTGCGAGATATCGAGGAATTACACACTAACTGGACACCCTGTATATAACACATCAAATTTCGTCAAAATCGGTGCATGCAGAGACCAGCAGACATGCAGACCGACGGAAATGATTGTCCGTAACAACTACGGACGTCTGGCGAGAGCCAAACTAAAGAGTTAATTATGGTTAGTTTTAGTCCGTCCTGTAGATTTTCTGATTTATGTTGCCCGGCTGGTGTTACAAAGTGGCCACAGGCTCTCCAGGAATCATGATAAATGTTGTGTAAGAAATGTAGAATCTATTTCCTTCTTCGTTTTCATATGAATAGGCCGGATGTAAAAATAAGAGAGCGATAGAAAATACTCTGAAGGCATAGGTTATAAATTCACAGAGATTTCAGATGTACGTATAATAGTGAAAAGTAACTTAAAAATAACAGGATATCCTGGCATTACAAGTTATGAAACCAGCCTATTCTTCAATTTATAAGCATTGCCAACTGTCTTTTATTTGCATACAAATTGACTCTGTCATTAAAGGTCACTTGTTAAAGCTATATATACTTTGCAAGTAAATGTGCTATTTCAATTTTCTGTAGACTATGATAAGATAGACGACAATCAATTGCACCGACCAACAAAGTTTTGCACCTGGGACCGATAGTAATTTTCGACGTAATTCTTTGAACAGAGTTTTGAGCCGACCTTAGATTTTGGCTCTTTGTGTTGTGGGGAATAAAAAAACAAATATTCGCAGAACCGCTGAAATTTTTTTCTGGGAGTGGATGAAATTGTAGTGGTGTGACTAAAAGATCGGGGAATTTCAAGCATTTTTTTGTGACATTCTGTTCTCTATAACCCTATCCTAACATTGCCTGATATTGGGGACATATATGAAATTACTCTTTCCATGCTGCTAGGTTAGTAATTTGATAAAATTTGCGATGCCATTTTTATGGGGCCATATATCTTTCGAAATCGGAGCTGTTTTGATACCTTTATTATTGCTGCGCCGCTACTAACACGATTTCTAAAAATGATACGCACTTTTTATCCTAACCACGGTAGTAATACTGTGTCGAAATTTTATTAAAATAACTTAACAGTTTCCACGTTACACAACACAGAACGATCTAAAGCAATACTCTTATGGATACATTCGAAAAATTCTAAGTGCCTTGGTTTCTGTAATAGGCAAAGCAATATTCGGAGGGACCTAAAGTGTATTATACTGCTAGGTCTTTCATTCACTGGTCAATGAATAGCCTATTGTGAATACAACAAATGTTTTGGTTTTGCAACCCTTCGCCCCTCAACCACCATAATTTCACTCCACCCTAAAGAAAATAGAAAATGATCAGGAACCCTCAAAACGCCTAAAAACCAAGTTTGAGGAGTATTTGAATTTTTTAGTTTTTTGCTAATTACACCACCGCCCGAGCACTGATTTTCAGAATTGTAGCAGCATTACCTACTACGACCCCACAGCATATCGCTACTAAATTTCATCACAATTCATGCATGCGTGCATGTCACTGAGATTACGAGGCTAGAAAAACGTCAACAGACCGACAGACAGACCAACAGACAGTCAGACCGATGCAAATGAGTCACGTGGATTTTTATAATGTAAATATTATAAAATGCCCAAACAGTGCAGTATCTCAAAATCCAAAACTTTTGCGACGACAGTTCTACTTAGGGTGCCATGCAGATTCCTGCGTAGGCGTTCATCCTTTCTCTCATCAGATCAGCCTATTCAATGCTTATGTAATTCCTGGAAGTCGCTTATTCCTGTCCAGTGACGGATGTTTCTCAGCCATGATAGCTTTTTTCTTCCAACTCCTCTTCTCCCACCTTCGATCTTACCTTGAAGAATGAGACGCAGGAGGTGATAGCGTTCCCCTCGCATTATGTGGCCTAGGTAAGCTATTTTCCTCTTCCTTATAACCTCAAAAATTTCTCCTTCTGCTAACCCAGCCCTCTGGAGAACGTTCTCATTTCTTACATGGTCGACCCAGGACACTCTCAGCATTCGTCGTAGAGTCCACGTTTCGAACGCTTCAATTTTATTTACAATGGCTGTCTTCAGCATCCATGCCTCCACGCCATACAACAGAGTGGACCAGACATAACACTTCATCATCCTGTATCTAAGACTGAAGTTCAAATTTCTGTTGGTAAGAAATTTTCGAAGTTTCAGGTAAATTGTCCTAGCTTGTTCAATTCTGCATCTTATCTCCTGATCTGGATCCCATCTTTCGTTTACCATGTATCCCAGATATTTGAATTTTCTGACCCGTTCGATGTCCCCTCCATTCAAGTGGATTCGGGTGGCGACAATACTTCTCATAATTATGTCGCTGTGGGGAATAAATGGCTCAAAAAAATTAGCTTTTAGATGATTTAGGGCCGGTTTCTCAATCTCCAGTTAAATATTTATCTGCAAGATAACAGCAACTGTTAGATAAATTGTTTAAACTATTGAAGGTTAAACTTCATCTTACCGTCAAATCCTTATCTAGAGGACAGACACTAATACCAACATTACCAACCTACAATTTAAACTACAACACAAAGATAATTGCCCAAAACAATATCATTTATTCCACACAAGTCTATCGTTGATTTCTGTGGAATGACGTTCCATGTCAATTGCCGACATTCCGTGTTTTGTGATGCCGCGATTGGTTGTAGGCATGGCCGACTGTACTCACCAGGCCGGAGCATTGAAATATGGCAACACTGTTCGCGAGCCGAGCTTTTATTTGTTGTTGTCACTAGTGTATTCTTTCAGAGCAAAAAATATGGTTGGAAGGTGATTATTAATATGTTTCTAATTATTTACCTGCACAAACGAAACTATAAAGATAAAAAGATGCCTGCAAGGTGCAATTGGGGCTTCCAAACAAGGACATACCAACATAACCTTCCAGAGTAACAACGATGAGTGGAAGGTGATTTTTAATGTGTGTCTACTTATTTACCTGCAACAAATGAAACTATAAAGATAAAAAGATGCCTGCAAAGTGTGTAGTACCAGGTTGCACTAGCAATTGTGCGTCCAATAAGGGACATAAACAGAAGTGGGTGAAAGGTATTCCTGGGAAGGGCTAGTTTATAAGGATAAAGACAATAATTTACAAACATTTCAAAGGATAAGACCTATTTTAAACCACAATGTGGTACCTGCAATGTTTTCTGGACCTCCCAAATATCACAGAAAAAGGCAGTTAATAGAACTCATCTGGGCATGCCAACGAGGGCATGCGTCTGGGCATACCTACGAAGAGCTTTGATAGTGAAAGGGAATCAAGACCAGCAAGAATGGCTTCACAGTGACCTAATAGTGAATTTTTCTAGCTCAAGTGACAATTTACAAAGTAAATTGAGTGTTCATTTAAGTGGAAATGGAAGTGGCAGCAGGAAACAGGTTGCGTTTATTTTTATTTTGTAGTGTCTGACTGTGATGAACCAGACATCAGATGTAAGTGGTATTAGTAGTAGTTCTAAAAAGTATTTTTCTTAATTTATTAACTCAGATGAACTCTAATACATATAAAATGTAATAGTTATTCTGAAACCATAGGCCACCTATTTGACAGCTAAGCCACGTTGCCACATCTAAGGCTCCGACCTAGTGTAGAGTCGGCCATGTTGTAGGTTATTGTTTATTGTTGTTTGTTGTTAGAAATATTTTTTGTCTAGTCAAAAATGGATCTTCAACTCCAAGGCATAGATTTATTTAGCGATTATGATGAGGAAATCATTGAATTTTTGCAACAAGAGAGCTATTGTCGGATGCTACATAAACAAGAATGAATTTGAAGCGCTGCCACCATTGTTGTTCTGATGACCAAACATTGGGCTTCGCGTAGTGCCAAAAATAAAGTGTCTTTCAGTTAGATACTACTTGTATCAGTAAATTACTTTGTATTCCATGCTGTATCCGAGAGTCACCGTTGATTGATATGTAGCTGCCCCGCTTACTTATTTTAGTAAACGGACTACACAATGCCAGGTAATACATAATCCCAGATAAGCATCTCTATCACTGCTAAGGATGGTCACTTTACCATCTTATCTGATCGCGAGGTGTATTAAGAGAGCTTATACAAGTTGTTCTACCACACGTTGAGTTCTACCGAGCATGCTGCTAGTGTTTTTGTAATTTTACTTCCCACACCGATAGGTCAGGGGAGTATTGTGATCGCCAAAATTTTCGATTTTGAGATAATACACTTTTTGGGCGTTTCATGATGTCTACATAACGAAAATCCACGTCACTCGTTTTCGTCGGTCTGTCTGTCTGTCTGTACGCGTTTTTCTGTCCTCGTGATCTCAGTAACCGCTGCATGGATTGTGATGAAATTCGGGCGGCGAAATCCTGTGGGGTCGTAGTAGGTAATGCTGCTATAATTTTGGAAATCGGTGCACTGGCGGCGGAGTAATTAGCAAAAAACGAAAAATTTCAAATATTTCCCAAACTTCGTTTTTAGGTGTTCCTGATCATTTTCTACTTTTTTGGGTGGGGGTGGTAATTGGGGTGGTTGGGGGTTGGGGGGTTGTAAAATTGAAAAATTTGTTGTGTTCATAATAGACTACCCACTGACCTGTGAAGGAAGACCTAGCGACATAAATAACTTTTTTAGGTCTATCCGAACATTGCCTTATGCCTATTACAGAAACTAAAGGACTTGGAACTTTTTCCGACGTATACATACGAGTATTGCTTTAGATCGTTCTATATTATGTAACGAAGAAACTGTTGGATTGATTTTAATGAAATTTTGACACAGTATTACTACCGTGGCGAGGACGGAAAATGCGTATAGTTTTTATAAATCGTGCCAGTGGCGGCGCAGAAACAATAAAAAAACTAAAAATAAAAAATAGCTCAAACTTCGTTTTTAAGTGTTTTAGAGGTTCCTGATCATTTACTGAGTTTTTTTGGATGGGGGTGAAGTTCAGGTGGTTGGGGGGTGGGAGGTTGAAAAACTGAAAAATTTGCTATATTAATAATAGGCTGTCCGCTGCCCTGTGAAGGAAGACCTAGCGACATAAATCACCTTTTTAGGTCCATCTGAACATTGCCTTGCCTATTACCGAAACTAAGGGACTTAGAATTTTCTGTATACATACGAGTATTTATTGCTTTTGATCGTTTTGTATTTTGTAACGTGGAAACTATTAAATTGATTCTAATGAAATTTTGACACATTATTATTACTGTGGTAAAACTGAAAAGTTTGTATTATTGATAATAGGCTGTTTATTGACCTGTGCAGGCATATGACAATTTGGAGGGGGGGCAACTGCCGATGATTTTGTTGCAAGGGGATCTCAGACTAAAGCTTCATGCTATGGGAAAATAATAAACTGGTATCACCGTAATGTGTGGGAAGTACTGAGTCAATCAACTTGACTTCATTCTTTTGTATGGAAATAGAACCGTAACTTTTTACTAAGCTTGATTTATTGGAGGTGTGCGGTAGACCGAAGGGATTTTCCCTTTTAGTAATTTTGATGTAACGTGCTAAGGGATCAATGATACTTTGTCTCGTAAAGGCATTCATGCACTTTAGTTTGCTGAAAAGTATGTAGATTCTTACAATAATTCTTAACAAGCTTCACCTCCTTGTAGTAAGTACCTTGGTGTCACCCTCGACCGCACGGTTTTTTAATGTGCAAAAAAACTCGCAATGCAAAGTCATACATTCTATAAATGCCTGTAATTTAACAACCAAACACGATATCAAAAAAAGGCTAAATAGCTGCACAAGCGCGAGCTTTCTTCTTCACTTTGCTCTTTGAGTCATTACTGTAGGTTTAAAGGTAACCTCAGGAGCTTGAAAATGCGAAATTAATTTTTATGGCTACCTTTGGACATTATCTTTGGACCTTTTAACCTTACCTTTGGATTTTCGGACTTATCTCCTCTCATCTTAGACACACACACTGGAGAAAGGGAACAGGCGGCCACGCCTCCTCGCTAATACGGGAATACGTCTTTTCTTGGATTCTCAATTTCGCGCGCTATACCCTAGACCCTTAATATGGCTTACAAACTATAATAATAATAGTAATAATAAATCGTCTTTATTGAAAATAAACATATCATGTAAGATGAGGCTTACATCAGGATAGGGCATCGGTGGCGAAGTTTAGCAAAGTGCTACTCTTACACTTAACCACCAGTGTCTCACATTTATTAGATGTTAAAAATAAACTAAACAAACAAAAACGAAAAATCAAATGATCCGTTAAATTATAACACAAAAAAAACAAGCTTGATTATAATAATTTGGCGTAGCAGTAGTTTCCCAGCTGTTACGAAGAGTTATTGCGATATTAAAGACCAAACATTAAGACCTTGACTTTTTTTTGAAAATGTTCAACGACATTTCTTTATACTGGGCACTAACCGAGTTATAAACAATAGCAGCGTTATACGAGAAGCTACGTTGGAAAAGTGTGGTAACATGGTAGGGTATAGTAAGACTGCCGCCCGTAGTAATAACTTTTCCTTCAGACACTGTGGTTTTGAGGTCGTAATAACCTTATGAACAAATACGAGATAATGGAATTTAATTAACTGAGACATTTTCAGCCATTTAATAATAGGGTACTTTTCTGAAATATGATCGTAACGCCTTAAGCTAAAAATTAACCTAACACAATTATTTTGAACAATTTGTATGCGATTTCTAGTCAGCTGATCAAGACATGGATAAAATAATACATCACAGTAGTTAAAAATTGACATTACTAGAGATTCACAAAGTTTTTTCTTTGTTTTAAAGTTTAAAATGAATTTATGGGCATAAAGTGTACGTAATCTTAAGTAAGTTTTCTTCAAGAGATTTTTAACATTGTTAGTAAATCTTAGCTTCTCATCAAATGTAACCCCGAGAATTTTGACACTTTCGGAGAATTTTAAATTCTCTGTGCTGATCTTGACATTAAGGTGTGACTTAATAAATTCTCTTCTAGCATCAGGACAGAACAAAATAAGACTAGATTTTGTGGCATTTATTTGAAGATTGTGATCTTCGCAATACTTACATATGTTTGCTAAGTCACTGTTCAGATCAGATTCAGTTTGCTTCACGTTCACTTATGAAACTTCTATGGAGAAGCTTTTTATTGGAAATAGTGGATACTTTGTAGTCAGTTATACTAATATATAATAGGAAGCGGCTCTCTAGTCTAACCCGTCGCAGTTATGACGTGATATATTATAAATTAACTGGTTACGCACCTGTTGCAACAAAATAGTGTCGTTCAGTGAAATTCCAATAACCATATTTATGTGCATTTTCATAAAGTATTGCTTACATATAACATACAAAAAGAAATTCAACGAGAGTTGAAAAAGTTATGCGCCCTCAAAGATTGAAATATTTTATGCACTAAAATTCATCGTTGTGACGTCACCGCGTCGGTCGGCGAACCCAGACCGGCTGGCGGCTGTACAACGACAGCGGCAAACACGTTTGCAATACGTTCAACTATAAGTTTAGTGCTTTGGTTGACGCTATCTTTTGTTTGATCATGTGGTTTTTTCTAACACATTCAAAACTCCAGATTCTTCCACAATCATTTTATCGGTAGTTCTGCCCCCAAAACCTCTGGATATGTAGGAAATGAGCTCATCAGAAGTACAAGCTATAAGATATTTGATAGTATTGCCTTTTTTATCTTCTGACCAGTATTGGGCTTCTTGGTTTTTGGATGGACATTTCGAAACAATCGATTATACACTGTACCTTTTTGAACCTTGTGCGAAAAGGTATCGGTAAGCATTTTTTGATTTCCGATTTTAAACGTTCGACTGATTTTGGAACGGTTTTTTTTATTACTGAGCAAACTATTGCAGCCGATATACAGAAATCGTCTGCTATAATTTTATACGGAAGATTAAGTTTAATTTTTTTCAAAGTTACAAATATTTCGATTTTTGTTAACTGACACTTTGTAGCAAGCAAGCAAATTAATTATAAATAATGAGTGACTGGGTAACCTAATATACATTTTCGGATTATTTTCTGTAAGAAAGGCAGTCCGCTTTTCTACAAGTTCCTTGCAATGATCCGAACTCGAACCACTAGTTGGGGAGTAACATTTTTTTTTGGGTATGTTTTAATGGGTTTGTTTCTGCTTTCCTTCAGTCGCTGCACTCAACATATTTTTCTTCCTCTGTCCTCCTTCCATTATTATACTCAGTATCAACGAATTTGAATAGGTTGTAAGTATTCAGTGTCGGTGAAACAATTAAATAAATTATCCAATAGACGCGTATGCAGTTCACAAAGCTTGCAAAGCAAGTAGCATGCGCCGCAGCGTTATTATTTACCGTATACTCGTACGATGCGTGGCCAAGATGCCGCGCCGGTCTGAGAGGTACAGTGACGTCACCGTCGCACACTCGCAAGTTCTGCGCGTTTTCAATTTGCAGCACTTTGATAATTCATCAGAATATGAAATCGAGCTCAGAAAATTCTGAAAGTTTGCACAGCTACTAAACTCAACACACTCTTTTAGAATAAACAATAAAAAAATTATGCTGAACGAGGCTATTGGTATATGAGTTTGAATCTGCAAACATGACATTGAAATTAGAGCTGCAGCCAGTCTAAAGGACTTCTTTATCAGTCAAAGATAATTAGGCTTTGAGATATTTATTAGCACGTTCTTGTAGTCCACGGCTCTCGATGGCGATGTGCAGTTGTAGTCGACATTCCTTTATTTTTTATGGCTCGCCTGTACTTAAGCCTCATTCCTTCATGGAAGGTGCGAGTCTTCCATATAAGTGTCATGTGTATTCGAACTAAGGTATGCGCATATCACGATGCAGATTCCTGAAACGGCGTACATCCCCAAATTCCAAACAAGCCGCTGGACATCGGCACAGTATATCCAATTATACAGTAGCGCAACTCCCTAGAAATCATGCAGACAATTTGTCTCCGAAAAACTGGCCTCTCATAACCCCACCTCGGCTCCTCAGTACGAGCCGCGAGTATTGCCGTTTACGTTTTGAACACAGGGTCGGCTTAGAAGTAATCGAGTGAAGAAGCGTAATTATTGTGTTGCAATAAGTTTAATGGACGCGATATGTCTCATAAATAGAGTAAATTTTGAGAGCAGTGTGGTAATGTGATACTCTTCATAGAGGTTAGGCAGTTGTCTTTGGAATTCTGAATTACAATTTGTAAGTTATATCCATGCATTCGCATTTATTGTACGTGAACATGTTTTGTACTGATTCTTCTAATTCATCATGGATTCTTTGCATATAAATGGGGTGTAAACATTTTTTTTCGAATCAAAACAAGAAATAGTCGGTGTATGAAAGAGAAATGTTAGTTCCGAGAAAATAGGTGGCTTTATCGTTTGTAAGTAAATTACAAAAATGCCAGATTTATTCAACTTGATTTTATCTTATCTTACTTAACCTTAAACATTTAAATAAATATAAAAACTTTATAATATCTTATATGATTCAAATATGGGTATATGTAACGATGTAGCGTCCAAAATAACATCAATGTCTAGTTATCCCACAATCTTTAAATTTATCTTCATCAATCATCATAGAAAAAAGTTTAAGGTACGAAAACGTGGTAAACAGCAAAACCGATGAAAACTTGTTAGGTGTACATAAAAAATAATGATCAATATGTTTATAACAACGATAAGATATACTAAACTGGTAGTTATTCATAAAAAATTGCAAAACTGTTTTTTATCTAGTTTACCAAGACTACCTTTCCTTCTGTATTTGTATATTACATATGAATAGGCATATTGAACAAAGGAATCCATGTTTATAGAAGAAAATGATATATTTTGAACATAGCATGTTGATTCTTTTTATTGTGAATTTTATATTTGAGCATCCACTAAAATGGACTTCACTTCCTGCTTAAAATTTCATAATGTTGGAATGCATAATCACATTCGTTTTGTTATATGTCGTGAAAGAGCTTTTGAACGTTGTGGTGCTGTGAAGAAACAGTGAGAAATTATTATTCTGACTTTAGGCTCATAATTAAAGAACGACTTTCCGTAACGTCTAACTCTTCTAAAAACTGGAAAAAAACACACAGCTACCCTAATACCCGACAGACTTTGTTAGAGACAAGTGGAGCTATGCTATCACACTTTAATATTATTAGGTAATAAAGGAGCATATTAAACATTGGAGGAATCGCATACCTGGCAGCATCTTGAGGAAGCTTAAAAAACTATTGTCACTGTTTTTGGAATTGTTAATACAGCCTATAGAGGCACAACATTTGACTTCACGCGTCCCGATATCCATATCAGCGTACCACCAAGTTCCTTAATCCGGTACTGTCAAAGACACTACCTTCACTCTCATAGACTGAACACGACTCAGGCGATCGCCGTGCTAAACATCCTGCGAACGATGCGCGGGATGCTATGCGCGAACCACCAAAATTCTGGAGAGTTGCGCTACTGTATAATTGGATATACTGTGACACCGGCAGCATGTACTTGCCGGTGTAAAATTTTTCCGTATTCCGACCAGCCATGGTTGAAAGCATTTTTATTGCCAGCGCGCTTATCTGAAAGAACAAATAGCCGACGAATGCTAGATAAGGCTCAGTTTAAGTTTGCCGCAGCAGGTCGTAGACATTTCGTTCGTATGATAAACATATTTTCAGGAAGCGTTTCCTTGCTATCAGTTGAATTTCCTTGTTATATATTTGACATTATGGGGACCACATACGCTATAATCTCAGAGTAGCAACTGAACATAGAGGTAGTAAACAACTAATTCTAATAGGCCGACATCGTTTCTTACGTTGTCATATTGACTACCAGATACGGCAATCATATTTGCTTACTATCGTCTTAATTGTATAGTATTTAGAAATATTCAATTCTACGTTAAAAAAGACGATATTTTGATGGTTCAGGAACGATTACAGCAAAATCAATAGATATGTTGACCTTACTGCGTTACTGCATATTTCTTCATCATAAACGCAAATTCAAGTCTTGTATGATTTTGAGGAGCTGGCAACGCCGCATGCGCTCGACTGTCAAACGTTTGCTTTGTTTATTGTTTGTGCGTCTTTTATGCTTGGTCAGTAAAATCGAATTTGCTATTTGTTGGTAACTGTAGTGAAGCTTTACGGAATTGCTGTGCTATATTCGAGCGTAGTTTAACAGTTTTTCGAGATGGAACTCAAAGAGTGCAGTGTTTGTAACATGGGTTGCATTGGAAGAATTTTCAGGTTGGTTGGCGTTGCACAGCATTGTTTACAATTTGAAATGTCACTGCGAGGTCACAGCTAATCAGTGTCAAAGATGATGGCTTTGAGCACGCCATGCTGAAGTAGTTTGTTTACTACCTCTATGTTCAGTTGTTACTCTGAGGCTATAATCAAGTTATTTTATGGCCATTCTGGGAACTGAGAGCGAGAAAGCTGCAGTAATTTTGCAAAGATGTAGGACCCTCGTCAGTGCCATTCGTATCTCCTAGATTACATTATTCAAAAAAATGTAATCCAACTACATTGCAATAAAGCTCTTTACATACTCAAAAATCAGTTGTTTGTATGCCATTTTTATTTTGCAATATTTTTCTGCAGACTTTTAATTTTGTTGCAGATGGCTAGTATAGAAGTATCACTATCAAGTACACCTAGGAGGAAAAAGAACGGTAGCATATCTGGCGTCAGTTTGGGATCCTCCATCAGATCCATTCCTAAGGAATTAGCCTTCAAAGAACTGGAGAACCTGCGAAATGCTTTGAGGGATAAGGAGAATATAATTCAAAGTCTTAGAGGCCAAATTACAGTAAGTATTTACTTACATATATTGCTGTAATGATTCGTAAAAGATCATGAAGCCCGAATGATCTGGTGATAAGGGCAGTATCAGTTTACAAGTGAAACTAAGGATCAAACTTATTGAATCTTCCTCCTTTGGATCTGGTAATTCAAGGAGAAGCTAGAAAAACTGGGTTCTGTCTCTGGAGTCAGGGTAGCTGGACTTTTATGAATCCAGGCAAAGGACATTCGACGACTCTAGCAGAGTTGCATGAGGATTGTCCTATTTTGTTGGCGAGGAGCGATACAGTTTCTCCTACGCATCGCTTCAATCGCAAATTTACGGTGGTGTTTCCGTCAAGGGAAGAGTGGGAGTCTAGGGAAAGACTGCTCATCGAAGGAGGAGGACAGGTCTGGTACACAGACGGTTCACTCGCTAGAGAGGGCTCGGGCTCGGGGTCTATGGACCCCATACAAGACTTTCACTCCCTCTTGGGGGCACACCAGAGTATTCCAGGCTAAGATCTATGCGATACTTGCTTGTGTAAATCATATTCGGGAAATTGACGGGTCTAGGAGGCGGATTACTATCTGGTCTGACAATCAGGCAGCCATCAAAGCACTGAGTGCTTGGAAAATAACGTCGGGACTGGTCCTGGAGTGCAGGAGGGCTCTTGACGACATCTCAGCTAAACACAAGGTATCACTGATGTGGGTACGTGGGCACGCTGGGGTAAAGGGTAACGAAATGGCGGATCATCTGGCCAGGATGGGATCCGGCAACAGTTCTGTGGGCCCGGAACCAGCCTTAGGACTATCTGCAAACTTGATTGGGAAAACAACTGGAGAGTGGATCCAGAATCAACACTCTCTGAGATGGAACAACATCTCTGGTCATCTCCGTCAAGCTCGGGAACTATTAGCAGGGCCTGCAGAGAGAATACGGCGATTTTGTCTCTCTCTGGATAGGAGTAACTTGAGATTGCTAGTAGGCCTACTAACGGGTCACAACACCTTCAGGCGTCACTTGTTCGTGATGAGGGTGGTCAACGACCCAACGTGCACGTGGCGTGGTGAAGAGGAAGAATCCTCGGCACACATCTTGTGTCGCTGTGAAACCCTGGGTTATCACAGGCAGACTATGCTGGGCTCAAGAACCTTGGAACCAATAGATATAAAACGGATAGGACCTAAGAATGTACTTGCCTTTGCCAAAAGGGCAGGTCTTAGGAACTAGCGCGGATAGAGGCGCAAAAGGGCCCATGTGGCCTATGCACCAGCCACATTCCGTGCTGGATAGACTCTGGTCCTTATTCATTCATTCAAGGATCAGACTTATTGCTAGGAAGAACTTCGATTTACAAACATGAAAAATTTGAAGTTTGAGAAGTTTTAGGTGTTAAATCGTTCTCTTAATTTTTCCAGGTTCCTGGACTGAGACTGAATGCCATTAGGGGAGGCTGCAATGGGAGCAATGCACGGGAATTAACAGAAGTAGAGAAGAAGCAGGCAGAAGATAGGCTACACCGATTAAAAACCGACATAGACAACAAAAGACTGGCAATCAAGAATCTCAAAATGGCATTAGAAAGGCTGGATATTACTGAGTATGTACTACATCATTGCCCTTCTGGAAAAATATGTTGGTGCTTTGACGCTAGATGATTCTATACTTCCTTCGAATTGATCATTTAAAATAATGATAGATAAACTGACCATTTTGTGATTAATTGGCCCTGATCCCTAAAGACTTACTTTGCTCACCTTAATATGATAAAAAATGGAGTCAAGTAGATTGACTCAGTACTTCCCACACATAATGATGGTACCATTTTATTATTTCCCATTGCTTGAAGCTATAGTCTAAAATCCCCTTGCAACTAACTTATCGCCCATCCGCCCGCAAAAATAACATCCAACACAAAAACCCTCGTCAATAGTTTCCTGCGTCTCCCTCCTTAGGAACTAGGGCGCCACAGTTTTTTTCTGCATGCTTGAACTGGACGATGCGAAACGATCAAAAGCCTCCAACCCGTCTAAAAACGAAGTTTGAGCTGATTTTATTTTTTTGGTTTTTTGATTACTGCTGCGCCGCCACTGATACGGTTTTTCAAAAACAAAGTCGTTTTCCATTCTCGCAGCGGTAATAAATTCTGTGTCAAAATTTTATTAACATCAATTCAATAATTTTCGCTTTACGCAATATACATAGAACGAACTAAAGCAAAACTCGTATGTACAGATCACAAAATTGGTCTTTAGTAGGCAAGCCAATGTTCGGATGGACCTAAAAAGTGTAAATGCCGCTAGGTATTTCTTTTGCTTTTTGAATCCTGACCGTCGGTACTAAATATTTAGTAAAACAATCTTGGGATACGGTCACTTATTACATTTCCAAATTATAAAATTTTACGACGTTTCGACGCTTCTATTAGGCGTCATCTTCAGGTATTAAAACTAAAATAAAATATCAGAATTGTCAACCAGATACAAAATGACTAACATTCACAATTAATTCTTTTTTTTTAAACAATTAAATATCGAGGGAGGAAGGTAAATATTGATAAGATGGAAGAAAGTATAGGCTAATAGAAGCGTCGAAACGTCGTAAAATTTTATAATATAATAAGTGACCGTATCCCAAGATTGTTTTACTAAATAAATAGCTAGGTATTTCTTCTACAGGTCAATAGACGGACTATTATGAATACAACAAATTTTTCAGTTTTACTACCCCCCACCCCCCAATTGTCCCGATTTCACCCCACCCAAAAGAAAAAATCGAAAATGATCAGGAACCCCTAAAATGCATAAAAACAAAGTTTAAGCTGTTTTCACATTTTAGTTTTTTTTTATTATCACTGCGCCGCCACTGACACTATTTTTCCAAAACATACGTGTTTTCCATCCTAGCTGCGGTAGTAATACCGTGTCAAAATTTCATTAAAATCAATTTAATCATTTTCGCGTTACGCAATATAGAACGATCTAAAACAATACTCGTATGTATACATTACAAATTCTAAGTCCCTTGGTTTTTCTAATAAGCAAGGCAATATTTGGATGTACGTAAAAAGTGTAGTATGCATATATAGCCAGCCACGTATTCATTCGCTGCTAGGTTTTTCATTCAAAGATCAATGGCATTATGAGTACAACATGTTTTTCAGTTTTATAGCCTCCCACCCTCCAACCACCCCAGATTCACCCTCACCCAAAAAGACGTAGAAAATGATCAGAAGCCCCTAAAATGCCTAAAAACTATTTGATATTTTTAGTTTTTTTATTATGCCGCGCCGCCACTGACCCGATTTTTCCAAAACATACGTGTTTTCCATCCTCTCCTTGGGAGTAATACTATGTCAAGATTTTATTAAAATCAATTGAACAATTTTCGCTTTACGCGATATCGAACGATCTAAAGCAATACTCGTAGTCCCGTGGTTTCTATAATACGCATGCTACGTTCGGATGGACCTAAAGAAGTGTATCATGCCGCTAGGTTTTTCATTCACATATCAATGGACAGCCCATAACGAATACAACAAATTTTTCAGTATTACAACCCCTCACTCCCCAACCACCCCAAATTCTCCCCACCCAAGAAAAAGTAGAAAATGATCAGGAACCCCTAAAACGCCTAAAAAGGAAGTTTGAGGCATATTTGAAATTTTTCGTTTTTTGCTAATTACTCCGCCCCCCGTATAACGATTTTCAGAATTATAGGAGCATTACCTACTACGACCCCACAGCATATCGCTGCCCAAATTACATCATAATCCATGCAACGGTTACTGAGATTACGAAGGTAGAAGAACGCGACAGACAGACAGACCGACAGACAGACCGACGGAAATGAGTGACGTGGATTTTCGTTATGTACACATCGTAAAACGCCCAAAAAGCGTATTATCTCAAAATCGAAAGTTTTCGCGATCACAATACTCCCCTCACCTATCGGTGTGGGAAGTAAAAGGTTTCCGAAGAAGCTTAAAATGGCAAACTAAGCCTGGTCAGTCGTTACTATAGTACTATAGTTACTATAACTTTATAAAACTATACTTTGAAATAATGCGTTGTGTGTTCTATGTTCAGATAACTTCATTGCTCTCGGGGTGAGTTTTTTAAATAGAGTGCAATTGATCTTTGAGCATATGGTGAAAATTTGCCCCTAATTCACAAGATAGCCTTTTCTGTTTGATGCGTAAGGTACAGTAAATGAGTTCAAATTGAATGATAGAAAAATACTCAACAAACGTTGAGCGAGCCTGTATTTTTCTGACGTAGTGCATTTCTCGGAGGAAAATAAATATGCTTGAATTTTTACAATAACAAAATGCACTTGGAAGTACGCGATAAGTATTTGCCCGGCACCGGTGTGGAAGATAAAAAATTGATAGTTCAAACACAAAATTCCAAAGCAACATATTTATAAAAGAACTCGGTTCAGTTTAATCTTCCTAATGGTTTGGAGCTTTTAACATTTTTACTTTATTATCTGATCTCGTTAGTACTCGGAAATATTCAAAGACCGTCAGTGTTATGGTTTCCGATAGAGGATGTGATTAGTTTACCTTTAAATTATTTATCTTTAAGGAATTATGTAGTTACTGTCGCAATAGCCCAGCACATTCAGAATATCGTCTTTGATGATCATACTAGTAAAGGCGGCTACACACGTGACTGTAAACTTGACGAGAATAGGACTAGTCCTATACTGTGTAAGGCTAATAGCAAAAGATTTTCTACCCTATGTGCCTGGAATAACAGACAGGATAGGAAAAATACAAGCCCACAAGAAAGATACAGGAATATTTGAGAACGGTGAAGGATAAAAGAGCCCCACTCACAACACCGGGGGTATATCGCATACCATGTTTATATGGAAGTGTATACATAGGAACAACGAAGCGATCTATAAACACAAGAATTGCAGAACATAAGGCCAGCTGTCGACTAGGCCATACGGACAAATCAGCGGTAGCCGAACACAGGATCAAGTTTGAAGAAACTAAGGTTCTTGCCGCAACGTCTTCATACCATGCCAGACTTCACAGAGAAGCCATCAAAATACAAAAACGTAATAATAATTGAACAATTTTCGCGTTACGCGATATCGAACAACGATCTAAAACAATACTCGTATGTATACATCACAAATTCCAAGTCCCGTGGTTTCTATAATAAGAGCACGCAACGTTCGGATGGACCTAAAAAAGTGTATCATGCCGCTAGGTTTTTCATTCAGATGTCAATGGACAGTCCATTACGAAGATACAACAATTTTTTCAGTATTACAACCCCCCACCCCCCAACTACCCCAAATTCACCCCCACCCAGGAAAAAGTAGAAGATGATCAGGAACCCCTAAAACGCCTAAAAACGAAGTTTGAGGCATATTTGAAATTTTTCGGTTTTTTGCTAATTACTCCGCCCCCCGAATAACGATTTTCAAAATTATAGGAACATTACCTACTACGACCCCACAGCATAACGCTGCCCAAACTTCATCACAATCCGTGTAGCCGGTACTGAGATTACTAGGGTAGAAAAACGCGACAGACAGACAGACCGAAAGACAGACCGACGGAAATGAGTGACGTGAATTTTCGTTATGTAGACATCATAAAACACCCAAAAAAGCGTATTAAGTATCTCAAAATCGAAAATCTTCGCGATCACAATACTCCCCTCACCTATCGGTGTGGAAAGTAAAACTTCCTGATGTCTTTAAACGTAGAGTCATGGATTTTTTTGATATTTTGCTTATTCTGTTCCAGTAATATCGACGTAAGGATACAACAGGCGGAATTAGAATACCAACTAGGAAGGGAAGAACTCAATCTCCTAACGTTGTTAGAAGAAACTAGAGCTCTACAGTTGTGTATAGATGAATCGAATAAAGCCTCATCTGATGCGCATACATTATATAGGTAAGAATAATACAAGCGCGTAAAACAGAGTTGTTCGCAGATTTGATAAGTTCCTGTTAGGCAAAACATACAAATTTCCATAAAAGAAGTTACTATTGCACAAACTATTCCTAATTTAAATATCCACGCTCTCTTCTCATGCTCCATTTTTGAGGTCTTGGAGAGAAAATGAAAATTCGGGTGATCGGTCACGAGCGCGCGCGGTTTGATTTTTACCTGTTTACAAAAAGGATGCCTTCATCGGCACGGATCACTTGCGCGCCGAAAGAAAATTAAGCTTAGTTATTCCTAATGACCACCTCCCTTTTATTCTTGCGAACTTTCATCTGTCTTTTTACGATTTGCAGTAGCTTACAGTTACTTTTTAGATTATATGAATTACTATTCGGCTTCTGTAGGTATATAACACTACCCTTAATGAAAATATTCCAGTAGTTTGCAATCCTTAGTTGCTGTTTGTGAGTATTGTTTGTGTTCTACTTTTTCATCATGGAGACTATGTTAAGTGTGAAAGGGAGGAGATTAATAATAACACGTTCTGGTTAATTCATTTTTTTTGGGGTATTTTAAAGACATTTCGATCTGCTGACAATACCAACTTCTTTATTTGCATCTATTATAGTGATCAGATTAACTTATTATGTACAGAACAAAATTTCGCATTTAATAATATAAAAAAGTAATTCATTTCTGTCAAGTCAAAATTAACGATACCTCTGACTAGAGTTCTACAAATTCTTCACAGTAACTATTAGCAAGATCGCAAAAAATGACGAATGAATTAAAATCGGCTATAATTATAAGACATAAGTTTACTTCGCCGCCCCGCGCGCTGGTGTCCACATACCTGCCTTTATCCAAAATATTTTGGGGGATTCTGACCGGTGGGATTAGGACCAATCTGACCGTGGCGCGCTAGTGTCCTATGGCCAAAATTCGAGCCACAGGCGGTAAGCGTGGGCAGCGGCATTTAACTTTCCAAGAGCTAAATGAGGTAACATCTAAGATCAAGTTGCGACTCCATTGAGCGCGTTAGAAGCACTGCTGAATCTCCCTCCACTCGACTTGGTAGTTCAAGGGTAGGCAAGGGTGTCTGAGTTCCGATTGTGGAGTCAAGGCAGTTGGTCATTTGTGAATCCTGACAGGGAACTCTCTGCCATCCTCTCGGAAGCGCAAAGGGGTGACCCTATCCTACATATGAGGTATCCTACAAGGGAAGAGTGGGGCTAAGCGGCGGGCGGCCTTTTGAGGGGAGAGGGCCAGTCTGGTACACCGACGGCACACTTACCGACGAAGGCTCCGGCGCTGGGGTCTGTGGGCCAAAAACAAAGCTCTTCCTCTCTCTTGGGGGAAACACCACGGTATTCCAAGCAGAGATATATGCGATTTTAGCTTGTGTCTTTCGCATTTACGAAATTCAGGGGCCAAGCTGGCGGATCACCATCTGCTCTGACAGCCAGGCAGCATTAAAAGCAGTAAGTACTTGCAGGTTTACATCAAGGCTCGTTCTGCAATGTAGAGAGATCTTGGATGACATTTCGGCGAGACATCAGGTGTCACTTATGTGGGTGCCCAGTCATGCTGGAGTTAGTGGTCATGAAATGGCGGACGCGCTCGCAAGACGAGGGTCAAGAAATAACTTCCTGGTTCCTGAGCCGGCTTTGGGCCTGGCAGCAGGTACCATCAGAAGGAAAATAGAGGTATGGTTGCAAAGTCAACATCTTATCAGATGGGGAGGAATCTCCGGACATCTCCGTCAAGCTACAGAACTTACTTCAGGACCTCTGAATAAGGTGGGACGATTCTGTCTCTCGCTGTACAGAAGCCGACTAAGGTTACTTGTCGGCCTGCTATCCGGCCATAACACCTTCAAACGCCACTTGTATATGATGGGGGTGGTAAATGATCTGACGTGTACACGCTGTGGCGAGGAGGAAGAATCCTCGGCACACATTCTTTGTCGTTGTGAAGCCCTTGGGTATCACATGCAGACTATACTCGGTTCAAGGGTTCTTGAACCTGAGGATATAAGATGAGCAGGAACCAAGGTCATCCTCACACTTGCGATGAGGGCTGGACTTGGGAACTAGGGTAAGGAGAGGTTCAAAAGGGCCCATTGGTAGGCCTATGCACTGGTGGTTCCAGCCACCAGATAGCCTCTCTCCCTCTTTCATTCATTCAAAATCAAGTGGGTTTCTCCCACTTTTGCTTAAGATCTATATCTTCGTCTTGAAACCGTAACATATGAGAAGTGGTTCAGTTCTTATATACTATGGAACATAGGAATGATATGCTTTCTTTGAATTTCGAATGTATGAGAATTACTCAGTTTCTACATCTTTAAAACATAATTCTTTGCTTGGAGAGATCTGCAGCGAAAAACTTCTTCTTAACTATTAATGTGTTTGTTTCAGTTGCATAGAGGGAAGTGATTATGTGATACTACAAGCCGTAAACGTAGACTATGATCAAAAGAGTCCCAAATTTGGGGCAGGGCAGAGAGACAGTATGCCGGGACTCTACATAGATTGGGCCTTAGAAGAAAGCAGCCTGAAGAAGGATGACAGGTATTATAATATGAAATGACATTTGATTTACATTCCCCACTCCAGGTTTTTCATAACCTCGCTTCCTGTCTTGCGATTGAAAACTCTTCATTGTGGTACCAGTCCTCGAACGTAACAGATATCTAATTTCATATTGTCAGTCTATAGATTTTTTAACCTAAATGTTGTGTGTGATCTTCGATCATATATAACTAGATAAATTATGCAGAGGATAGTTCTGAGTCCAAGACAGGGATAGATACACATAAGCGTCAACTCGCATATACATTGGTAGATTTTAAATTTGGCGCGCTTTGTCTGTCAACGAAGAAAGAGGCAGAGGTTAACCGGCCAGCGTTTAGGCGTCATTTCACGATTTAATCTTTGTTTACGTTGGTGGCTGAGTGTGTTTTGAGTAGTATTGTGCAAATTGTGCTTAAAAACAATGGTTGGAACCTGTTCTCTGTGCAAAAAGGAACATATACCGGGTCAGGGTCGATCTTGTCACACGTAAGTAATGTTTATCAGTATTTGCAGTGGCGTAACTTTACGGTATGTGCTTGCAACAGTCTCTTAACGCCTGACGTTCCTTTATCAAGTTTCCATTTGAAAAAAGCATATGGGCAGTTAACAAATGCATCTCAGTTTACTATAAATATTTGTAAATCTGCGGAAAAATATCTCAAAGTCCAGTTATCTTTTAGCAAACTGAGTCCACGATTTTTAAAAGTACCGACTTTTTGTTACATCATGCAATGAGGAATCTACCTCATACAGTTTTTGACACATTTGACAATCATTTATCTGATCAGGAGCACTGCCTTGATCTAACAAAACTTGTTTTAAAAAATATTTTAGTTTAAGGTTTCACCATGAAACCTCTAAGTTGAAGTCAGTTGAAAGGATCAAAAATATATTCACCAAAACCATTTTATTTAAACATCAGTGAGAAGTATAGCTTGTAGATGAATAATCTTGAAATAGGTGAGGCACGAGCTGATGTAAGTTTTAACTTAGGCATACAGACCTACTTCAAAAATAATAAATTTTGCTGAAGGCAGCTTACAATGTCTAATCATCAGAAAATTAAAGTAGCTTATTATGCGATGAACTTTTCACTTAGTGCTAAAATGGCTAAATATTCAATTGAAAAGGTTCAGAATAAGTTGTCTGTACTCTGTACTAGTCCACTGAATATATTGAAATTCATAATCAGAAACTTTCTGTTAGGTAAGGCATACTATGAATTGCAAGGATTCTTGAATGATCAGCTAGTGCTGTGATAACTGCTCAGTTTATTTACTTTTGTTTCATATGAAGTACTGTTGAACCTTTAATGTGAATATGTATTGTACACAATTTGACGAATATATGGATGAGTATACATTTTTGTATGTTTGTATGTTTTCATTAATTTTATTTTATGTATGTAATTTGTCTTATTCTTTTGACAAGTTCTATACCCTAATACGGTTATTTGGAACCAATAAAGAGTATCTATCAATCTATATCCTTTTGGTTGTAGATCCAGTGTTCTGCTGTCTTTGTTTTAACACAAATTATATCTGTTATTGTTGAGTGATATACTATGATGACTTCATTGACTTTTTTTGCCCTCAACTGTAAGCTACTTTATTACTTTTGAAGGATTAATAAAATGTTTGTTTTGTATAGTGCTTCATTCATAAGTATTTTGATGTAACATTCAACTCCCATATTCAGTATAGTGTTTTGTTAAAAGTGGACTGACGACATTGAACACATTTATATATCAATCTCAGATAGAAGTTCGTGACCCCCTTTCAAATGTATATGCACCCGCCTATGTCCTGTCTAGGGTAAACAACTTGGATGTTTACAAAATCCACTAAGATGATGCAAGCAAACAATCACTGTGTTGAATAGCTACCATTACTTATCTAGTTATATATGATCGAAGTGTGTGATGAATTAATTGACGGGGATATTATTAAATATCATAATATTTTTAAAGAATTTTGGTGCGAGTGTAACCAATATGTTCCATTTCGTATCTTCTAACCTAAGCCACAATCTCAACAAACTTTGTAAGTATAAACTCAATTTTTGCTTACCTGTTGCTTATGCTAATTCAATATTTCAGCCCTGATGATGGAGGCATAGTTCTTCGAAGGCTTGGAATTCAGTTTAAAGAGTACACTTCGCTTTAAAATATTTTTTGCCGCTTCCCAGCTATGGCTAATTTTGTTTCCTAACAAATTCGGCAAACGACTTAGGCTTGCCTAAAATATTATAATATGTGTAGGTGACTAGTAATAGAGGTGGTGATAGACACCATTGTTAACAGTCGTTTCTACTTTCTCATACCGTAACTGAAAGTACTGTAATCATGAAAACCTTGAAGTTTTAAGACATTTTATGTCGGTATCTATCCGTCTGTCGGTCTATCTACCACTATTTTTCGTACCGCGTAATATCAATAGCCGCTGACCGAATCTTTAGTAAAATTTGAGGAGTGCTGCCGGTCTGTCTGTCGGTCTGTCGGCCTGTCGATCTGGATGCTTATGCTGAGTAGATTGTACGATATGACTTACGTATAAATTCATAACAAGTCCAAGAATGCACTGTGACTTTTAATTTTATCGTATATTGGCCAGCATAGTTGGTACAGGTCTTTGTTGGAAAACACGCATGCTTATTATTCTTAAATAAGAATTCGGTATGTACCACAATCAACAAGCTAATGTGGCCACATTTTGATGTATTCAAGTTTTATTGAGATCAAATCCCACGATACCCTGAGCACACATATAATAGGTGTAAAATAACTACGAAGACTTACATTATGTTGTCTGTTGCAAAATTCGGTAAGATTCATTTGAGAAAATTCCCATGCGATTAGTTTGAAATATATAATCCCGATCGTACCTTCCGTAAACCTCAGTTGTACCGGTATGGTATGCAAAATACCTTCACTAACTTCACTCGGACAGGGTGTCCAGTTAGTGTGTAATTCTTCGATATCTCGCAAGGCATACCTGATAAAAGAAAATGTCAAATACAATATTTGATTACTTAAGACGCATATTCTACAAATATTTTGAAATATACAGGGTGTTACGGGAAAGTAGGATAGTGATCAACCTGATTTTTTTTATATGGAACTATAACTTTTCTTAAATTCTTCTAGTTTCCATCATTGATCTCTATTCAACCCTAAAATATTTTTGGGATCGGTTGTGATGTTGCCAAGTTATAATTTATTTTCTATTAATTTCCAGATTTGCAAGTTCGCAAGTAATACGTTCAAATTGATATATTCCTTCAACTTTTCAACCTTCAATAATATTATACAGTGAGTTACTTGAATATTATTTTGGATGTTACCAGCAATTTCTATCTACAGGGTGTTTTTGGCAGAATTTTAAATTACGGCAGTTTGACCGTCATTTTACTTTGTTTTTTTAAATGTAACGCCCTGTTTGTTTTATTTTAAATCGAAATATCGACTAATACCCTAACTCGCCTTGTAATATTTTTTTTCGCGTTTGCGGCGTTGCCAAGTTATAAATTATTTTTCCAAATTTTTAAACAAATATCCCCGATTTTAATTTATTTTAAACAGAATCCTCTATTTGTTTTTATTGCAGTGACGTGAGAGCAATACTCCAGACATGGTGAAAAGTACCTTCTGGCTCTAAATAGGCACCCAAGCTTTTTACCAGCAGCTGTTGCAATTGACGCAACGTGTTCGATGTCTTATCGTCAATAATATCATGAGGACAAAATAATAGAGCTTTCTAGCTAACAACATTTTGACTGCGTTGTGCACATGTGAAACTGTTTGACTACTTTTTTTAAGTTTCAATAATGGTGTCGTCCTCACTAATATTGGAATGCTTTTGTTAGTGATAATATCCACCAAAGATCGAGTGTGCCATTAGGCAGTTTTCGTTACTTACAAAGTGATGTTCCGTTTAACGCTATTTGACAACTTTGACATTTGCATTTCGTTTTACGTATATCGTAACCGCTAAATGCCGGTATTGTACGGACGATAGCCATAGCGATTAACGAAGCGACACGCATGGGCAGCGCGAATAAAAATTAGATCATAACCTGTTTTGGTTTTGACAGTGGCACTGGTTTTGACTTTTGAGTAGATCTGCAACAATTATTACCCGTCGTTTTACAAAAGTGCATCCAAATTCGTCAAGCTCAAAGAGTGTGTTACAGATAACAAAAAGAGTCAGAGTTCGTTTTACCTAGGAAGACGACCTAATTTTATTAACAGAAATACTGGCAAATAATCCTTATGCGGATCCTTGCTTGTACCAATTTCGGAATATGCCGTTTTTCGAAGCGGAAATTCACTTTACGCTCCTGTTACGAGAGCATATCTAAGTTGAATCTTCCATAAAGGTCGGCTCTGTATTCGATGTTGTTGTCAAATACTTCCAACGAGATCGCATCTTCAAGTCATCACTGGAGTCCAATAAAATCAACTCGTCCATCATTTTAAGGCAAACTACAGCGAACACTATTGACCTATGATTTTTTTCAAACAACAACCTTTACAATACTCATCCGCTATTTTGACGTTATGGTGTCAAAGTTGTAGCTCAAAATAAGGTTGGGGGGCATCTTACAGTGGTGTCTTGTTCCGAAAACTATTTATTTATCTGTCAAATAGCGGTTCTGACAAAGTATTTGTTAACCGAAGCGGTAAGATTAATTAAGAAGAATGAAAACTACCTAATAATTGGCGCTTCTTGGCTAACATCAATCTTTATACTCTCGTGACTCTTCACGGATCATTATTTTCGTTATTCGCCAAAGGTGCGGTTATAGGTTATGCGCCTTCACGTTCCTATATAATCTACAGGTGTACTGGTACGCTCAGACATCATCGTTGTGTTACTACCGGATACACGGATGGCAGACAACAATTGCTTTCGTTCTCATTACACTAATCTACTTCCGGTTTGCGTTAAGTCCCTTGTCGGTATCTCGTGAAACAACCGACTGATGACCTGCAGTACAGAAATATGTTCATCAAATAATTTACTGGAAAAAAATAACGTATACGGTATATGCCTGCATGGCATAATAAACTATGTACTGTGGTAGATTGAACTCAGTAATGCATACTACGTTCACTAACGTTCAGGTTGTCTCTTTATACCGCTTCAAATTTCTGATATTAAGGGGCTTCTAAACGGGCTACACTTTTACTGCAATCCGTGGCTGCAATACTCTCGGCAACAACGGCCAGACAGAGCAATATTTCTTGTATCGCCTGGCCATATAGCCACATATATTCGGCATTGCCGATATATTTTTATGTGTTGCCGGCACAAGGCCGGACGATCGCTTGGCTACCAAAAACATCGGCAATATTGCTCTATTTCGGCGTTTGTTTATTGTTGATATTGAACATTTTGGTAGGAAAACGGCTAATACTTGGACCAACGAGAGGATTATTGATTTCATCAATGAAATACACTTACATCCTGAGTTGTAGCGTCCTTGATTTCATACACAAACCATTTTTTTCGTGAAGTCATAAGAATAAAATAAATAAAATAAGAATTTGTTTGAGGCGTAATATTTTCGGAATAGAAAAGGATAGAAGAGACATTTTGTTCGAAAGCTTGGCATGATAGGTCACTCAGTATCCCTAAAACCCACTTGGTTTATGTTTTTTCGTTTTTTGCAACAATATTAGCTGTCAAATAAATTGTTATTTTATTTATATGATTTTACGGGGTAGAAATTTTTGTAACTCATTGATACAAATAAATTGAATTGAATAAGTTTGCGTATAACATCAAAGGTTCCATAAGATTTTACAGCGGTGCTATATTTGAAATCAAAAAGTTAAGGGCGAGTTTTCGAGGATGACGTACAAAAAAAATTTTGAATGCAAGATATAGTCCCTATAGTATCTTCAGAATTACAACTCAGTTCTTGCTTGGACCGATTACATAATATGCATCTCCAGTTGCTAAAAACCGTAGAGTTATCGCCAGTCTTGTAGTTACAGGTATTGTTTTTTTCATGTAAAGTCGAATCCACTGTCTTCTCTCTTTTCTATTTAATGCTTTGTTTAAAACAATATAAGCCACTGCGTCAGCCATTGCTGCCCGATATAGCCCGTCTATGAACAAATTTTTGGGCTATACTATTGCAGAAAATATTGCCGGGATATATATTGCCGAGCCATATGCTGCCATAGAATGTTGTCGTCATGGCCGGGCTATAGTTACCAGGAATATAGCCAAATATTGCAGTAAAAGAATTGCCCGTTTAGAAGCCCCTTTACAAATACACTTTGAACTATACGTTATACGGAAAAAACTAGCTAAAACTTCCAATTGTCACGCATTTAAATTATTATGAATCATTTTTCTCACAGACAAAATGAAAGAGAAGGTACCTACAAACTTTTTATTTAAAATTTCATCCAGAGAAATTATGCTGCAAGCAGAGTTGTTTGAATGTGCGGATGATTGTCAAAGACCAATTTCATATTATTTATTCATCATAATATTACCGTTTCTGCTCTGCAGTTTATAATAATGATCTTGTGACACTTTGTGTTTTGGTTGCGGCTGTAGAGATGACCGACGCGTTAGTTAGTGTTTAACGTTTTAACAAATGTGGTTTCAATTATGGACAGTAACTGAATCACAGAGCATAGGAACCATGACAGGGGTTTGCCCGTTGAAACAAACGTAACAGATGGGTTGGAAGATTGATATCTCTTGAAAACAGTTTCCTCAAACGATGTTAAAATTAAACATCAACGTTTACCTATTTCATAAATAAGCCATTCCGAGAATTACATTTTGTATGCCTGTGCACTGGGACAAATAATTTTCTTAAAAGGTTTACGAATTTTGCTGAACACATTGCTGTCACCACTACTGTGCCTTCACCATTGCGCTCAGTGTTGCCAGATTACACGATTAATTGTGTAATTAGACGATTTTGGTCCCTATTAAACGATTACACGAATGGAGGGCAAATTCTCACGATTTTTGGCGTTCGTTAAAAAAATTGCTATTTTTGATAAAAATTTAAAACTAATAAGCTAGACTGCGAAAAAGAGTCAATTAATTTTACTTAAATTACCTAACCTAACTCAAGTCCGCCCCCGTTCCTGTTCAATTGATATCGATTATAAAAAATTTTTCAGGCGATCAAATAAATTGCCAATACTAGAGAACTCAGTGTCAATTTCATCGTGCGTAGTTCCATTACCAACACCATTCTGTTCCTTCTCATTGAGTCTGCTAATAAATGATACCTGATAGTGATTCTTCAGAAGTATGATACCCTTGCTTTGCACGCTTCCAAAAAAGCACAAAAGTGTGCAGTATAAACAGAAATGTAAAAGAGAGTGGGGAAGAAGAATGGAAGTGGAAGGCAAGCAAAAAAGTATCAGTGTATGCAATTATGCATGGTATGTTAGCTTTTTATTTTACTTATTATGGTTTGGTACCTTTTAAATTATTTATCTAATATTTTTTATGACCTTACACGATTTTAAACGATTTTTGGAAGTCGAATTGCACGAATTTCTCTTCACTTCATCTGGCAACACTGATTGCGCTTATCAGAGAGACAACCCAACAATTTAAAGAAATTACATTAACTTCTGTGTATCTATTCCTAATTGCATTTTGTTCTATACTCCATACTATCCAAACAAGTTAACGATGTCACCATAGTACTGTAGTTTTGTACGATAATTGCTGGTTAGCACGAGCTTGTGCGTGTAGACATAATTATATAATTTGTGGTCTGAAGGACAACATCAACTGCTGGAAAATATGAAGTAAATTGCATACCTATAAATAAGAGCGTGCCCTTGAACCGAATCAAATTATACCAATCCCAGACAGCACAATATATTCTAAGAACATTCTAAGAATCGGTTTCAAAAATGAATTGTATTCATAAAAATAGATCAAAAAGCGAAGAAAAAAGAAATCAGATAGTGAATCAGACTAAAACATTTTTTTAAGTTTTAAGACTTCTAATTAGCATCTTTTTGTATATCTATAATGCAGTTATTATCTGTGGCGACACAGTGGCGACTTTTCATACTGATCGAAGGCGACTTTTTACTTTGTTACCCTGGCAATACTGGAAGAAAGCTTGCGCTATGTCACTTCGGTGGCCTGCTTTGATATCGTGTTTAGTGTTAAATTGCAGACATTTGAAGGATGTACGATTTTGCATTGCGAGTTTTTTGTACACTGAAATACTTTTTTTGAAAGGATTGCTCTGAGATGTCATTCATTAAGGTGTTAACTATCACCTTCTGAAATACTATGTATGTAGTTTGAAAAACAAGTGAGTTATGCGTTTACTTGCGAATCCGTGCCTTACATGGCAAATACATAATTATCTACAAATATGTGTACCTAGACCTCTTAAGACACAATTTCTCGAAACTATCGCGCTGCTGCCTCTCTGGCTATGTTGTCTTATTGCCATAATACCATTGTCCCCTTGGTGATTGCGCCATGTGGACCACTCTATTACAAATTTTTCCATCCAAGACTGTCTACGTAATTATTTATCACAATTAGCGTGGCTTTGTTCAGAATATGACCTAGATCAATTAGCGGACTAGCTTTCCTTAACCATGCCGCGCATTGTGAAATGAAAATTAGTGGCCCATTCTATTCGAGTTTTCGTGCGACGAAGCCAGGGAGACCGAAGGAAATAATGACTAGGCAGTGTGCGAACAAGCTAGCCTTTTCATTTACTGCTATTCAGATCATTGTTTATCAAGCGGTTAAAAAAGGTATGGAACGTTCTCAGAGTTTTGTTAACTTCAGAAAACTGTTGTTATGTATGGCACCATCTAGCGATATCCACTGGGAAATTTGGGTACATTGTTCCGTATTATACCGGGTGTCCCAGAATTTCCTTGACACGTGATATTTTCGTAACGGAAGACGGTTTAAGCAAGAACTGAGTGGTACTTTTGAAGGTACTATAGGGTCTATCATACCATGCATTCAAAACATTTTTTTTTGTACGTCAACCCCTTAAACTCACCCCCAACTTTTTTTCCAAATAGCACCCTATAGCTTTTCCTACATGAATGAAGTCCTTGTTTTATTTACAATCCTGTAATGCCTTTGATTTCGTAAAAAAACCAATTTTTTCCGTAAAGTCATCAGCATAAAGTAAATAAAGTTAGGATTTGTTTGACGCCAAATATTTTTGTAACAAAAAATAATAAAAAAGAAAAGAAGTGGATTTTTAAATGTACTGAATGACCTATCAATTGCGCTTACAAAAAAAAATCACTTCAACCGGAAAACCCACCCCTATTTTTTTTCAAGCTATTAATCCACATTTTTTATCGGAAAAATGAATTTCTTACGTTAATTAAAACGTCATAGTACCTCACCTTTGTGTAATTAAATTCAAGTAAAGAATTTATTTTTCCAGGCAAAATTGTGGATTGACATTTGAAAGAAAAAGCTAGGGGTGGATTCCAGGGGTTTAAGTAAGAAAAAAATGATTCATAAGCAAGGAATGATAGGTCATTCACTACCCTTAAAAAACCCACTTAGTTTTCTTTTTTATCCGTTTTTGTTACAAAAATATCAGGCGTCAAACAAATTATCATTGCATTTGTCTTATGCTTATGATTTTACGGAAAAAATAAGTTTGCATATAAAATTAAAGGTACCACAAGATTTTAAATATGTAAGAAAACCTATGGGGTGCTATTTGAAAAAAAAGTTGGGGGTGGGTTTTAGGGGTTGACGTACAAAAAAAAACGTTTTGAATGCATGGTATGATAGACCCTATAGCACCTTCAAAAGTACCACTCAGTTCTTGCTTGGACCGTTTTTCGTTACGAAAATATCACGTGTCAAGGAAATTCTGGGACGCTCGGTATAGGGTGCCCCAATAAGAACAACAACGGTTTCAGATATCAAACTGGTTTTGGCTTTATTTTGAAGCTACATCCATGACGTTATGTATGGAATAGAACAGCATTCAAATGTCGGTCTCGGACTCGCTGGGAGTGCTTCAAGCGGTCGTTCCCATTTCGGATGACACTTTCGAGCATTTGCGGAGTTACGGCGTTGATGACTACACGAATGTTGTTTTCGAGGGCATCCAAAGTGGCTGGTTTGTTGGAGCAGACCAACGATTTGACGTACCTCTAAAGAAAATAATCGAGAAGTGTCAAATAACACGATCGCGATGGCCGATCGATGAATGCTCATCTGGTGATGATCCAGTCGCCAAACTTCTGTCGAACAACTTCGAGCGTTGCGTCGCTTGTGTGGCTCGTGGCTCCATCCTGTTGGAACCACATGTCGGTAATATCGATGTTGTCGAGCTCTGGCCACATAAATTCTTCCAATATTGCTCGGTAGCGTGGCCCATTGGATGTAACGGTGTCTCCTTCCTTATTTCGAAAGAAATAATGACCGATGATGCCGCCATGCCACAATCCGCACCACACGTTCAATTTTTTCGGGTACTGCACCACTTCTTCAGTCATTTGTGGATTGTTCACAGCCCAGTAGTGACATTTCTGCTTGCTGACATAGCCACTGAGGTGAAAATTGGCTTCGTCTGAGAAGATGATTTTTTGACCAAAATGAAGATCTTCGTCCAACATTTGTAGCGCCCAATTTGCGAACTCATGGCGACAGCCTATGGTCGTCCGGCTTCAATTGTTGCGTCAGCACGATCTTGTACGGGTGCAGCCCCAAATCCAAACGCAAAATTCGTCGATTGTCTCTTGGGAGAGGCCCAATTCCTCGGCTCGGTGTCGATACGACAAATTTGAGTCGTCGTGAATACTGGCCGCTACGGTGGCGATATTTTCTTCGCGTCGACCAGTTCGCATTCGGGTTGGTTTCTTTAGATCCAATAGAGTGTACTCACACTCAAACTTTTCCATGGTGCGACGAATTGCCTACTCACTAAAGCCATGATGAGGGCCGAGTTCACCGCGAAATACGCGTTGCGTATTTACAATTGAGCGGGAATTTCCGTAGTAATTTTTAATAATTTCCAAACGATCGGCAAGCGTGAAACGTTCCATGATGAATTGTCAAACCTTACTGAATATTTTGACAGCTGAATGACCTTTGTGCCTTTGACGGCTGTATAGATAACTGTATTAGAAAACCTATCACTTCTATTGGGGCACCCTATAGAACTGTTGTTCTAATATAAGGAGAAGCACTATTTCTGGTGGTTAGAAGGGAGAAAAAATGGTGTCAAGTGTCTTGACTCAGTACTTGCCACTCATTATCGGTGCTAACAAAAAAAATTCGAGTTCCTCTATACCTACATTAACCTCGACAAGAAAGTAAACGATGATCTTTGGAGCAGCTAAAAATAAGGTTTGAGCGATTATTAAATTTTTCGCTTTTTGTTGATTACTCCTTCGCTACTTCCGACAATGAACCACAAGTAAACGAAACACTTTTCCTTCCCACGACGTTTCGGTTTATTATATTTAAACCATCATCAGGTGTCTTTATCCACACCTGACGATGGTGTCTTTATAGTCTCAGTCTCGTTTGATGAAAATAAAAAATTTCGGATCTTTCGGGCGGGCGGGTGTACCTAAAAAGACCGAAAATCTTTATTTGGCCTTCCCTTGAGGCGAAACCTTGCATTTCGCAAAATTTCAAGGTGCTGATTACAAATCCAGTTACAGTTTTGAATCTCAGTCTCGTTTGACGAAAATAAAAAATTCAGATCTCTCGGGCGGGCGGGTGTACCTAAAAAAATCGAAAATCTTTATTTGGCCTTCTATCGAGGCGAAACCTTGCATTTCGCAAAATTTAAAGGTGCTGATTACAAATCCAGTTGCAGTTTTGAATCTCAGTCTCGTTTGACGAAAATAAAAAATTTCAGATCTCTCGAGCGGGCGGGCGTACCTAAAAAATCGAACTCCTTTATCTAGCTTTCTATTAAGATGAAACCTCGCATTTCGGATAATTTCAAGGTGCTGATTACAAATCCAGTTGCAGTTTTAAGTCTCAGTCTCGTTTGACGGAAATAAAAAATTTCAGATCTCTCGGGCGGGCGGGTGTACCTAAGAAAATTGAAAATCTTTATTTGGCTTTCTATTGAGATGAAACCTCGCATTTCGGATAACTTCAAGGTGCTGATTACAAATCCAGTTGCGGTTTTAAGTCTCAGTCTCGTTTGACGAAAATAAAAAATTTCAGATCTCTCGGGCGGGCGGGTGTACCTAAAAAAATCGAACTTCTTTATTTAGCTTTCTATTGAGATGAAACCTCGCATTTCGGATAATTTCAAGGTGCTGATTACCAATCCAGGTGCAGTTTTAAGTCTCAGTCTCGTTTGACGAAAATAAAAAATTTCAGATCTCTCGGCCGGACGGGTGTATTTAAAAAATTGAAAACCTTTATTTGGCTTTCTATTGAGAAGAAACCTCGCATTTCGGATAACTTCAAGGTGCTGATTACAAATCCAGTTGCGGTTTTAAGTCTCAGTCTCGTTTGACGAAAATAAAAAATTTCAGATCTCTCGGGCGGGCGGGTGTACCTAAAAAAATCGAACTTCTTTATTTGGCCTTCTATTGAGGCGAAACCTTGCATTTCTCAAAATTTCAAGGTGCTGATTACAAATCCAGTTGCAGTTTTGAATCTCAGTCTCGTTTGACGAAAATAAAAAATTTCAGATCTCTCGGGCGGGCGGGTGTACCTAAAAAAATCGAACTTCTTTATTTGGCCTTCTATTGAGGCGAAACCTTGCATTTCTCAAAATTTCAAGGTGCTGATTACAAATCCAGTTGCAGTTTTGAATCTCAGTCTCGTTTGACGAAAATAAAAAATTTCAGATCTCTCGGGCGGGCGGGTGTACCTAAAAAAATCGAACTTCTTTATTTGGCCTTCTATTGAGGCGAAACCTTGCATTTCTCAAAATTTCAAGGTGCTGATTACAAATCCAGTTGCAGTTTTGAATCTCAGTCTCGTTTGACGAAAATAAAAAATTTCAGATCTCTCGGGCGGGCGGGTGTACCTAAAAAAATCGAACTTCTTTATTTGGCCTTCTATTGAGGCGAAACCTTGCATTTCTCAAAATTTCAAGGTGCTGATTACAAATCCAGTTGCAGTTTTGAATCCCAGTCTCGTTTGACGAAAATAAAAAATTTCAGATCTCTCGGGCGGGCGGGTGTATCTAAAAAGATCGAAAACCTTTATTTGGCTTTCTATTGAGATGAAACCTCGCATTTCGGATAATTTCAAGGTGCTGATTACAAATCCAGTTGCAGTTTTAAGTCTCAATCTCGTTTGACGAAAATAAAAAATTTCAGATCTCTCGGGCGGGCGGGTGTACCTAAAAAAATCGAACTTCTTTATTTAGCTTTCTATTGAGATGAAACCTCGCATTTCGGATAATTTCAAGGTGCTGATTACCAATCCAGTTGCAGTTTTAAGTCTCATTCTCGTTTGACGAAAATAAAAAATTTCAGATCTCTCGGCCGGACGGGTGTATTTAAAAAATTGAAAACCTTTATTTGGCTTTCTATTGAGATGAAACCTCGCATTTCGGATAACTTCAAGGTGCTGATTACAAATCCAGTTGCGGTTTTAAGTCTCAGTCTCGTTTGACGAAAATAACAAATTTCAGATCTCTCGGGCGGGCGGGTGTACCTAAAAAAATCGAACTTCTTTATTTAGCTTTCTATTGAGATGAAGCCTCGCATTTCGGATAATTTCAAGGTGCTGATTACCAATCCAGTTGCAGTTTTAAGTCTCATTCTCGTTTGACGAAAATAAAAAATTTCAGATCTCTCGGCCGGACGGGTGTATTTAAAAAATTGAAAACCTTTATTTTGGTTTCTATTGAGACGAAACGTTACATTGCGGAAAATTTTAAGGTGCTTATTACAAATTCAGTTGCAGATTTGAATCTCAGTCTCGTTTGACGAAAATAAAAAATTTCAGACCTCTCGGGCGTGCGGGTGTACCTAAAAAATCGAAAATCTTTATTTGGCGTTCTATTGAGAGGAAACCTCGCATTTCGGATAATTTCAACGTTCTGATTACAAGTCCAGTTGCAGTTTTAAGTCTCAGGCTCGTTTGACAAAAATAAAAAATTTCGGATCTCTCGGGCGGGCGGGTGTACCTAAAAAAATCGAAAATCTTTATTTGACCTTCTATTGAGGCGAAACCTTGCATTTCGCAAAATTTCAAGGTGCTGATTACAAATCCAGTTGCAGTTTTGAATCCCAGTCTCGTTTGACGAAAATAAAAAATTTCAGATCTCTCGGGCGGGCGGGTCTATCTAAAAAGATCGAAAACCTTTATTTGGCTTTCTATTGAGATGAAACCTCGCATTTCGGATTATTTCAAAGTGCTGATTACAAATCCAGTTGTAGTTTTAAGTTTCAGTCTCGTTTGATGAAAATAAAAAATTTCAGATCTCTCGGGAGGGTGGGTGTATCTAAAAAAATCGAAAAACTTTATTTGGCTTTCTATTGAAATGAAACCTCGCATTTCGGATAATTTTAAGGTGCTGATTACAAATCCAGTTGCAGTTTTGAATCTCAGTCTCGTTTGACGAAAATAAAAAATTTCAGATCTCTCGGGCGGGCGGGTGTACCTAAAAAAATCGAACTTCTTTATTTGGCCTTCTATTGAGGCGAAACCTTGCATTTCTCAAAATTTCAAGGTGCTGATTACAAATCCAGTTGCAGTTTTGAATCCCAGTCTCGTTTGACGAAAATAAAAAATTTTAGATCTCTCGGGCGGGCGGGTGTATCTAAAAAGATCGAAAACCTTTATTTGGCTTTCTATTGAGACGAAACCTCGCATTTCGGATAATTTCAAGGTGCTGATTACAAATCCAGTTGCAGTTTTAAGTCTCAATCTCGTTTGACGAAAATAAAAAATTTCAGATCTCTCGGGCGGGCGGGTGTACCTAAAAAGATCGAACTTCTTTATTTAGCTTTCTGTTGAGATGAAACCTCGCATTTCGGATAACTTCAAGGGCGGGTGTACCTAAAAAAATCGAAAACCTTCATTTGGCTTTCTGTTGATATGAAACCTCGCATTTCGGATTATTTTAAGGTGCTGATTATAAATCCAGTTGCAGTTTTGAATCTCAGTCTCGTTTGATAAACAGAATTTACTGTTTGCATTAAAAACTCATAAATGAATGAATTTTGTTTTATTAACCCACTATTGCATTAATTTAAAAAAATGTTCGCAAGGCATTGGGAGTATTTTTGCGAATACGAATATATAAAAATATGCGAACAATCGCAAATGCCAATATTTATTGCGTCACTACGGTGCCCAGCTGTTCTTTTTGAAGGCCTGATAGAACTGATATTTACTGATTTGACAATCTCACTTTAGTTTGAAATATCTCACTTCACTTGCAAAACGAATGCGCCTATTATGTTCTACGTAATCGAGCAGATCCCTGAACTCAGCGCTGCTGAGGTTTTGATGGCACATAATGTGTTTCAGAGGGGTCATTTTCTTAAAATGATTGCATAGCTAAACATTAAAAAAATTTGAAGCAAACTCATGACATCCACAACAGCATCTCATGACTGACAGTATCAGAAGCCTATTAAAAATAGACAACGTGGCAGATCGTTTATCAAGTTCCAAAGTATCTCATCTGTAAGATGCGGTAATGGTGTAGTTTATGGTGTACTAGTTCTTCCAAGAATTGATACGATTTATTTCGTACTTACTGGTTACCAAAAGCATGACAATCATCGAGAAATAAAGTTAATAGGCCGTTGTGAGGTAGTTTAAAGTTTTGTGTACCTCGGTGCTTTGATCGACAATTCAGGTAGCTGTGAGAATGAGATTCGGCGGCGCATTCAACAGGCACGGGTGGCCATGACAAAGCTTACTAAAATATGGCGTGACCATAACATCACTAAAGCTACCAAAATGTCACTGGTTGAGTCTCTTGTGTTCTTCATATTTTTGTATGCCTCGGAAACTTGGACTGTTAAAAAGGCAGATCGAGCTCGCATAGATGGTTTTGAAATCTGGACATGGAGGAGAATGCTGAGAATTCCTTATACCGCCCATCAAACTAACGTTTCCATACTGGATGAGCTCGGTAATCCAAAGAGACTATCCTCCATTGTGTCGATGAGAATGCTTACATTCTTCGGACATATCCACAGAAGCGATAATATGGAGAAACGTGTAGTTCAGGGTCACGCCCCGAGTGGGCGGCGCCGTGGCCGTTCCCCTACACGCTGGGTGGATACGATGAAACAGTTGCTAGATATGAGTATCAAGAGCGCCACTGAACTGACAGTAAATTGTGAACGATGGCGAGCTACAGTTCTCGAAACTATTGATAATATTCGTGTCGGTAATACTCTAGCTCCGACTTAATGCATTTTACGAGTTCACAACATGTCTGTTAAGACATTGTGACTATGATGATGATACTGGTTAGCAAAATACCGTTCCCGTGTAAAATTGTCTCGTCCTATGTAAAATATATTGAGAATGCCGACTTTTTTTATGCACCTGCTTCTAATATAGGCACTATTTGCGACAAGATGTAGTTCAACAATAAGTTAATTTTTTCCAGATTGGTGGAGGTGAATGGAAAAATCGTCTTAAATAAAAACATGGAAGATCTTCAGCGATTACTAGCTGCTGCTCCAGATCCTGCCCAAGTTGTGGTGTTAAGGAAACTGACATCAATAAACGAAGTGTCAAATATTACCAACAACCCTTCAAAGGAAGTTATAGCTCTGAAAACAGAACTTGAGGAGTTAAAAAATAAAGCGGAGGAAGCCCAAAAGGCCAAAGAGGGTTTCAAATCTGATAACATCCGGTTGACGCACAGGATTTCGTATTTAGAAGAGCAGGTAATTTCCTTTCCTTTAACAGTGTATGAAAAACCCAAATGCTTCTCCAATAATATTGAAGTCAGGTTTCTCGATCGTTGTTTGTATGACCTCCCTTTTTTTTTTTATTTTATTGGCTCTGATCTGAGATCTATTTTGGATAGACATCTATTTTCTCTTAATAATACGAACATTGTTTTATATTAGTTATAGTTGAAAGTTATAGTGTTATTTTTAGTTTTTGTCTGCAAAAGTTATATAATAGTTTGCGTGCACAGTTGTTTTCACTAGCTAGTATAGAGATCATATTAGCAGGTAACGGAATATAGTTTGATAATCTGTGATACAGGTCTGTTACTTCATTACTGATCAATTGACATTCTAATATACAGTGTTGAGCAGTACCAATTTCTCCACGTCTGCAGTGAGGGTCATCGTCTAGCCCTATTCTAGCTTTGTGTTGAGGGCTTATGCAATGACCACACCTCAATCTGCAAAGTGTTCTCACAAGTGGTCTATTCGTTTCTCTCTTAAACCAGGGTTCTGTTCTTATGTTCTGCTGGATCTGTTTTTATATAGTTCCGGATGGATTTCTATGGTAGTGTTCACTCCACTTTTCTTTCAGGTTCTTGTTTAATTTACTGTTCGTCACTGTAGGGAATTTTGAAATCCCTCATCAATATTCCATCTGTAGTCGCCATCTTTGCTAGTATGTCGACTGTGTCGTTTTGAACTATACCTGTATGTCCTTTAATCCATACAATTTTTACATTTTTATCCAAATTGTTGTGTCTGTAAACCAATTTCATTATGTTTGAGATGATATGGTTGAAAGTCGGTGAAATTCTTAAATGCTCTAATCTCATAGCTGCACTCTTGCTGTCGCTGAAGATTATAACGTCTCTAAGCTCAGTATTACTGAGAAACTATTCTAGTGCTTTTTGAATGGCTGTCAACTCAGCTGTATACAGGGTGAGTTTTTAGTACCGGCTCGGTCGATAACTCCACTACTGTAGAAGATAGCGAAAAAAATTGTATATAAAAATTGTAGCCACGGATATGCTCCTTGCTCAGAAAATATTTTGATTTATACAGGGTGATCCATAACTACGTGGCGATGCAAACATGCATTTTTTTAAATGAGACACCCTATATATTATTCCATATTCAAATTCTACTAATGATTTCCTTTCTTCCAATGTAGGGTATTGTTACATTATACAGGGTATTTCAAAAGTTATGACCATTTTTGTATCCAAATCACGGTCAAATGAACGTACTGTATATCAAATAGTAATGAATCAAAAATTATTTTTTTTACATGAGAAGATTAGAAATATCCTCTAGTTTTAAAATGCGCTATAAAAAAATCCCGCGACGCATATTCGTATACAGGGTGATGTAGAATGCAAAATCTAGATTTTCTCTCTTTTTTTAAATGTAACCCCCAACATTTTATTATACCAAAGAATTGCTTTTAATATGCTCTTTCATCTTTGTATAGCACTTATTATGGCTGCATTCATTAGTTTTTGAGATATTTCGATTTTTCTACAAATTTTAAATATACCTTCTATTTGTTCAATAAAATTTATCTATTTTGAGAAAATACTACCAAATTTTATTTTTGCTTAACAAACAACTAAATATAAGGTGATAATAATACTTGATCAAGTCAAAACACTAAACTAACGAGATAATATAGGTCAAAGTGTGCTGAGGAAACAATTTTATAGACGTCATGCATAATTATCAAGCAGTTGTATCAGGTAGGCTATGAAATATGAAACGACACAGTCCAAATAAAACGATTCTTCAATCTTTCAAACGCATTAGTTTTAGAGTGCCTCCGTTCTAGATATTGCTTTTCATAGTTGATATATTCTAGAGGCAAGTAGACAATTTCTCAAAGATTCTCCTAAATACCCTCAATGAGAAAATTAATTTTCAAAGCTGGTTTTTCACACAGTACGGAATTACTGAGTAGGTTATGAAAACTGTCAATTTTTCAAAGCCTACCTGATAAAACTACTTGATAATTATGCATGACGCCTACAAAATTGTTTCCTCAGCATAGTTGACTTTATTATCTCGATGATTTAGGGTTTTGACTTCATCAAATGCTATCAAGACGTTACAATTTAGTTGTCCGTTAAATAAAAAACAAATCAGATAGTACTTTCTCAAAATAAATAAATTTCAGTACACAAATAGAGGCTATATTTTAAATTTACCGAAAAATCGAAATATCTCGGAAACTGATGGACGTAGGTACAACAAGTGCTATACAAAGGTAAAAGAGCACATTAAAAGCAATTCTTTGGGATAATAAAATATTGGGGGTTACATTTGAAAAAAAAGAGAAAATTTGGATTTTGCATTCTACATCACCCTGTATACGAATATGCGTCTCGGGCTTCTTTTATAGCCGATTTTAAAACTAGAGGATATTTTTAATCTTTTCATGTAAAAAAATAATTTTTGATTCATTACTTTTTGATATACAGTACGTTCATTTGTCCGCGATTTGGATATAAAAATGGTCATAACTTTTGAAACACCCTGTATAATGTAACAATGCCCTATATTGGAAGAACGGAAATCGTTAGTAGAATCTGAATATGAAATAATATATAGGGTGTCTCATTTAAAAAAATGCATGTTTGCATCACCACGTAGTTATGGATCACCCTGTATAAATCTAAATATTTTCTAAGCAAGGAGCATATCCGTGGCTACAACTTTTATATACAACTTTTTTCGCTATCTTGTATAGTAGTGGAGTTATCGACCGAGCCGGTACTAAGAACTCACCCTGTATATATTGAACAATCTGGAGGAAGTTTGTATAACTCTTGATATTTTTATTTTCATGGTAAAAAGCTCATCCTGCACCGTTTGTTGTTTTTGAACCGTCTGTGTGTATGTGCTCACATTGATCCCATTTTTCTTCTATCTGCTGTTTAAATTTGATGTATGTGGTAGGGTCAGCTTGATGAAAGTTCGTATATTCTACTCCTAGTTTAAAGTTGTAGTTCTTGTATTCTGTGGTAAAGTAGGGGTGTAATACGTTGGAATATATTTGATCTCTGATTGGTAATAAGTACTCATAGCTTTCTATAATAAAGGGAGTTTTTTATGCTGCCAGTATTTGCTAGTCAGACCGAAAACGTGTTTTAGGTGTTCCTGATCATTTTCTACTTTTTTTGGATGGGGGTGAAATTAGGGTGGTTGGGGGGTGGGAGGCTGTAAAGCTGAAACATTTGTTGTATTCATAATAGGCTAACTACTAACCTCTGAAAGGAAGCTCTAGTGTCATAATGCGCTTTTTTAGGTCCATTCGAACATTACTTTGCCTATTACAGAAACGAAGGGACTTAAAATTTTCTGACTGACACATACGAATATTGCATTAGCTCGTTCTGTATTGTGTAACGTGGAAACTATACGATTGATTTTAATGGAATGAAATAATACTGTGGTATTATTATCGCGGCGAGGACGGAAAACGTTTATGCATTTTAGAAATCGTGTCAGTGGCGGCGCAGCAATAACAAAAAAACTAAAAATATAGAAGCAGCTCAAACTAGAAACAAAAGTTGATTTGAAATGACTTGAGGTTTTAGAAATATGGGTGCATATGTATACTCATAGTTTCTTGTTCGAAATGAGTCACAAATTAATGTTGAAATATTAAGGCGTATGAATAAAGAGACAGAGGTAGTGGAGACTGTAAAAATGAGAAAACTTTCTTAACTGGGTTACGTTATGCATGGAGAACCATACCACATTCTGCAGCTGATAACAGAAGGGGAAATTTATATATGGAAAAAAAGTGTGCATTGAAATATGGCAACACTGAATCGGGGACCGAGCTTTTATTAGTGGTTAAGTCATTAGTGTAATCTTCCAGAGCAAAACAGGAGATTGGAAGGTGATTTTTAATGTGTTTCTAATGATTTACCTGCACAAACGAAACTATAAAGATAAAAAGATGCCTACAAAGTGTGTAGTACCAAGTTGCACTTGCAATTGTGCTTCTAATGAAGGACATACCAACAATAACATTCCAGAGTAAACAAGAAGAGTGGAAGGTGATTTTTAATGCGTTTCTAATTATTTACCTGCACAAACGAAACTATAAAGATAAACAGATGCCTGCAAAATGTGTAGTACCAGGTTGCACTAGCAATTGTGTTTCCAATGAAGGACATAAGCAGAAGTGGGTGAACGGTATTCCTCGTATGGGCTGGTTATATTTATAAGAATAAAGACAATACTTTACAAACATTTCAAAGGATAAGACCTATTTTAAAGCACAATGTGGTACCTACAATGTTTTCTGGACCTCCCAGATATCACAGAAAAATACAGCTAATAGAATTCATCTGGGCATGCATGTGGGCATACCTACGAAAAGATTTGATAGTGAAAGGGAATCAAGACCAGCAAGAATGGCTTCACAGTGACCTAATAGTGAATTTTTCTAGCTCATGTGACAATCTACAAAGTAAATTGAGTGTTCAATTAAGTGGAAGTGGAAGTGGCAGCAGGAAACAGGTTGCGTTTATTTTTATTTTGTAGTGTTTGACTACGATGAACCAGACATCAGATGTCAGTGGTATTAGTAGTAGTAGTTCTAAAAAGTATTTTTCTTAATTTATTAACCGAGATGAACTCTAATACATATAAAATGTAATAATTATTCTGAAACTATAGGCCCCCTATTTGACAGCTAAGCCACGTTGCCACATCTAAGGCTCCGGCCTAGTGTAGAGTCGGTCATGCATACATACGTCGGTAGCAAAATCGTTACTATCGAAGCATATTGGAAACTAAACCGAAGTTACCTTCGTATTTCCTGTTAGACGACGGCGACGTGACACAAAACAAAAGTTTCATTTTCACCGAGCCGAGAATGAACTTCCTCTGCGTTTGAACATTTAAATGTACCTGTGAGGTGAGCTTATAATGGAGTTCGCAACAATGTAATCACTTTACGTGTATGCTAACAATCGACTGAATGCACCGCGCCTCTCCACAAAGGGCAAAAAGCTGGCATTTATGTCGTACGTCAAGGAAATTATATTCGCGGGTGAGCGAAGACTGGAACGAACAGGGCGACGAAATGTAATAAATTGCTGTTGCAGACAGTATTGCAACTATGCGTTCATAACTGGGTTTCTTTTCCAAACCAGTATTTTTAGGCTTTACTGACAAGGAAGTGTTTTCTTTGGTCTATTTTTTTACGTTCGGTTCACGTTGGATTTGAAACGCTGCAAGTTGTAGCCGTCGGGAAACAAATTCCCCGGCAGCTGATTCCACAGCGTCGAAGTTCTCCAAAAGACGGAATGCTGGAGGAGACTGGTTCGGACCTCGACCTGGTAAGGATGAGCTCGCAGAGCTTCTCTAGTGTTCCTGGTTCGGACGGCCCTTGGTGTTATTATCTGGGAGAGCTCACTCGAACATCTTCCGTGAATCTGTAAAACAGGGTTAGGTCAGCCACCCTCCTTCGATGTTCCAGGCCGTGGAGGTCCTTTGTGAGGTGGTTAGGCGTATCGATTCATCTAATTGCTCTTTTCTGGATAGTGTCCAGAAACTTTAGAGAGTGCTTCGGAGCGCATCCCCACACATGGGAGCAATACTCCAGCGCTGGTCGGATCTGTGTCTTGTAGAGCAGCAGCAGTTGCTCTGGTGTATACAACTTCCTACGGCGGAACAAAACTCCAAGCTTGTGGGATGCCGCTTTAGCAATACTGACGACGTGGTCATGCCAGGACATGTTATTGTTGCTGTTGATCGCCAAAAACTTGACGGAAGGTGATTCGACTATGGGGTGACCCTCCATTTCCACGGTTGGTAAGCCATCGTGAGACTTCTTTGTAAGTGTTGTTGCCTGAGTTTTTTGTACGTTGAACTGTACTTTATTTGGTAATCCCCACTCGACAATTATTTTGATATCTGCGTTGATTTGTGAGGCATGCTGCTGTCGCTGGCGTACCGCCTCCTGAGATGATAGTGGCTTGCCTGGTTCCATGCACGACACTCATATACTGTCATCTGCGAAGCTGTAGATTGGATTGGATGTTATTTCCAGCAGCTCGTTGATGTACAGCAGAAACAGTGTAGGGGATAGGATAGATCCCTGAGGAACACCGCCGTTTATTGAAAATACGCCTGATGAACAGCCCTCGACTACAACAAACAGAGATCCGTCGTTCAAAAAGCTATTCAGCCACTGGCGCGGGCCAGGTATAGTCCATAAGCAGCAAGCTTGACCAGAAGTCCCTCATGCCACACTCTGTCGAAAGCTTTCGATATGTCAAGGCAACAACACGGGATTCGCAATAATTGTCTATTGCTCTGTTCCACAAGTGAGTGACGTAGGCAAGGAGGTCACCTGTAGACCTGTGCTTGCGGAAGCCATACTGGCGGTCATTTATGATGTTATTGTTGTCCAGGTATTTAAGCTGCTGCAGGACCAGTAGCTTTATTCGTGTTCAGTTTTTTGAGGTGGTGTGGTGATCAAAATTGTGATATTCTTGGATGAGGAATCTAGTAGTATTAATTTGAGCATTCAAACTCTTCTATGAGCATGTAGAAATTTTTCTGGAGAAATAGTTCTGCAAAATTTCTTTAAATCACTTTTAATATACTTAGTACTTATCTAGGAACACCTGAGTCAGGTCTTCGCATCCCATTTTTTTAATAGCTCGTTCATGGTTGAATAGATCCAGTGATAAGGAAGCTGATGGGAACTGGGACGCGACTCAAAGGGCGGTGGATCAGCACTACCGGCAGATTCGATGACTGATGGTTGACGGTGGTAGCACGGGTATCACGTGGCAATGGCAATTTATTTAACAGTTTGACTAGATACTATTATGTGCTATTATGCACGATCCAGGATGCAGGTATTACGCTACGGTGCTAAAGACGGCGGCGAATGCGACAATCCGAAAACCGATAATGGCGGCGCGGACGCGGACGGGCAACAGGCTGTTGAGTAGAGAGGTTAGAGTTGACCCGTGAAACGCTGCGCGCCTGCGCACTCCGACGCTGGTAGACGTCAAATAAATTATTTACTTATACAAATATAGGGTGTGCGTGTAAAACAGCGTTCATTTTCAAACCAAGATTATCATATTGTAAATAAAGGTTAGCATTTGCAAGCTGTCTATATTCTTGATAGAAGTAAACTGGGCACCGCTGGAAAAAATGATAATCTTGATATAAAATTATGAAATATTATTACACATTAAATTATTATAGCCTTGGTTGCAAAGAAAATTATATGTATGTATATTCTTTCGGAGCATATTTCTTTAAAATAAGTATACAAATCAAAAATAAATTATTCTTGATACAAATTTTCTATAATTTTCTCATCAAATATTCTTTCTTAGAGTGAGAACCGATATTCTTGTTGTGAGTATGTATTTACAAGAATATCACAATTCTTGACTTGTGAATTTCTTTTTATGTGTGTAGCGATAGTTATAACAAAGCAAAGCTTTGCAGCTTCAACGAGTATTCTCCTTGTTTCAGGTGTCCGAACTCATCGGTCGAAAATCCTCCGAGCAGGACGTTAGAGTGCTCACACCCGCGCCGATGGTTTCTAAGTCGAACCAGAACATCACCAGTATCAACATCAGTTCCCAAGCTCCCACCAGCAACGGTCATTCCGAAGTCCAGATCTTCCAAAAGGGCAGCCACATCACAGCCCTTGTGCCCACCAATAACCACGAGTCCAAGCCGGAGCCAACCTATCCGGTCAGGTCAAAAAGCAGCCTCTCAAATGTGTCCAGCACCCACATTCCTGCGCCCACTGGGGAACACCTTTGTCAGAAAAGCAGACACAGACATCGGTCCGCCAGGAACGGCGTGCAGTCTTCCATAGGGCAGATCGAAAAAGTGTCGTATAGGAAGCACAACCCGCACCATTATCACAAGGAGAAGGACTACAGTTCTGAAACCAATTCCGCTATAGAGCAAACCAAGAGGTATGATCTGTTTGAATCTACTAGGTTTACGGTTACCTATATGAAAAACTTTGAGATATAACTGAAATTTTGGTATATTTATCTTTTTATGTGCGGTTCAGTTCAGTGGCGGCTCGTGCCAACTTAGAGAGGTAGTGCCAGAATGACAGCCAACATCCCAAACCGATATATCATTGAAAAAAAGTACCTACTTATAACTAGCCGAATTTAACTGAGTATTTATGTTCGACCAAAGATTACAGAATAAAATATAAGATACCCCACTCGCGGTATTTACAAAGGAAATCGCACTTCAATCCATCCCGACCCTTGCCGACACCATTGGTCAATCGTCAAAAGCCACTGCTGCTTACAGCTGGAAATAGTGTTTTACCAGGGCGATACGAAAATAAGGAGCACCCGCCTGGTTACCAAAGGATAAAATGAGTAAACACATTGTTTTTAATGTAAACAAGTATTTTATTCTCAAATATAAATAATAAAATATATAAGTTACGTAATAAAACTATTCATTTACTACATAATATTAAAACATAAAGAAATATATCTGTATGATTACAAGTTTTGCAAGATTTGTAATTTCAAATTTTTCAATGGCCTGAACTTATTATTTTTTACATCCTGGTTGATATATTTTAAAGTAAAATGAATGCGAACTCTTACGTATAAAAGAAATGAAATAGCTTAAAGGAAAGTCTTTACGTGGATGGTTTAGAGTTATATCAGAATATCTATTTTTGAAAAAATTACCAATTCCTTTGTATGCAGCAACACCATTGAAATATTCGATAAAAATATTTTCCATATTTATTACCTGCTCCGCAACATGTTTTGAGGGTACTGTCAAACCACCAAAAGATTTTTTGCCCGTGTAGGCTTTCAGTTTGCAAAAAACAGTTTCCTCATTTGTCTACACAAATATTGCAAGTATGCTGAATCAAACATTTTTTCAAGAGGTACCCTGTTACATAAACTAGTTCGTTTCCTTCAGGGCTGCTAAGATTTTGAAAATCGCTAGTAAAAACTCTTATTGGGTTTACTTTAGAAACATCTCGCTCAACCAGAATTTCAGAAAATTTTTCAGTATTCGAATTAATATTCAACAGCAGGTGATTCACTTCATCTGTACAATTTGCACCTTCAACTGCTGTACTGCTACAGCCATCTACCGAACATTAAGTAGGCATTTTTTATTCTAATAACCACTGACTGAACACAGGATACTAAATAACACAGCCAACGCAAAATACACTACTATAGTATTAAAAGTGAGGACCACTGAGCGTTAATCAGTAAACCGTTCGATTCGACCGTCACCCGTATACTGCCAGTCGACAAATAACTCGGCTGGCTTTCGGCTGGCGGCACGTCGCCTTAGAACCGGCAAATATGCCCAGGTGAGGTATCTTATATTTTGTTCTGTAATCTTTGGTTCGACTTACCAAGCATCGATAAACTGAAAACATTATTCATATGCTCTTTAGATTTTTCATGGGTCTTCATTTTCTCCTATATATGAATAAGATCATCCGTGCCTTTTTTCGCCCAAGTGTCATCGCCTCCAAATAGAACACACACAAAACAAAACAGTTTGTTAACTTCTTTACAGTCACTCATCCAATTGTTTTCATCACAAATAGTTTTATTAAATTTGCGACAACAAGATATCTGTCCACTACCAATAAGTTTTTCAATTTTTCTTCCAGCGGAAGATTACTGAATGAGTTTATCAATGCGCCAATTTCATACATGTTCGCTCCAATGATATATTTTAATTTAACACAAAAGAGATACCGATCCGAAAACAGCGCACAACTCACTCAAACTCAACCTAATAAGATCTAAATTTCAAACTTTTAACGAGAAAAGCCGACATCAGCATCAAACATAAAAAATCGAAACTGCTGAAACGAAACAAAAATAGTGAACCATGAATGGAAATATGGGTAATGTGCCTGGCACAAGCTACTTCGGCGCCTAGAGTGGCACCGGAAAACAGTAACAAAGCCTACACAGAACACAAGACTAATGACCAGAGCAGTCAATGCGACGACAGAGATAAAAAAATTATTGTTTAGATTAAAATGACATAATATATTTCCAGATAAACCATTCCACACAAAAATTAAAAAATCTGTAAAAAAGGAGATTTTCCGCAGAACTGTTTTCATCATGCCTCGCCCGTTTTGTGATTCTATAGAATCGAGATTGTCGAAATGTCTTTCGTTGCAGTCAAGGCGATTTTGTAGGTTAATTTTTGACTACGGTGTTGTCAGTTTCTGTCACATCCAGAAAAATGTCCGGTACAAAACACGACATACTGGCACAAAACAAAAAGAGATAACAGAAAACATGAAAATGCGTAGGCATAGACATAACAAATTGACTTATATCTAAAATATGACAACGTCGCCAAATGAGTCCCGCCATATCGTAGATGTTGTCTAGGAAACAGATACACAAGGCAAACCCACTTGAGGCTCCCTCAAGTATCCTTTGAGTGTTACTTAAGGCAACCTTAAGTATTACTACTATGAATGAAACGTTTTTGATAATCACTGGCCTCTATATAATTGGACCTAGGCACAAGTAACAGCAAATTATTTACTTAATCCGTAACCGTTGACATGGAGTCTGGGAGACTCCTTCGAAGTTGAACATAGCTATAATTTCGAAACCAGATGACCTTGACAAACGCAACGTCAGGTAGCTTTCTACAACCACCGTCTGAGCATCAACATCGCTTATGACGTCAGTTAACAGGAAGCCATTGTTGTGTAAACCTCCTGTAAACCACGCGTCGGAGTCTAGCAAACTCCACGTCACCATTGTTGCAACTGTTGTATACACATGAGTATATCGTGTGGTCAGGGTTTTGCTTGTGTGCTTTAGAACACTGTAATGGCTACTCGTCCAAGCACGTCACGGAGTATTCCTGCAACACATCCTAACTTTGAAGAGACCTTTTTGGAGTGGGTATAACAGCTAGGACTCGAATAATAGCGACATTGATGATATTGATCCTGACTTTGCAATAGAGATGGAACATAATCAAGATTATCTAAGTATTTTTGCGTCAATTTCAACAGAATAGCTTAGAAATTGAAAGAAACATAGTCAGGTCCTGATAATAATATATGGAATTGATAATTACATGCAGTTATATGGGAGGAGTCTCCAAGACTCCACGTCACCATGAGTGTAACAATAATGGGACGTCACCGGTTACGGGTTTATTTGATTTTATATTGAAGGATTTTTTTTCAGGTATAATAAAAGGAACCACGAGAACCACCAGAACCACCGGTACTCAGGTGATTTCTCCAAGGCGAATTCTGAACGAGAATATGCCAGTGATATAGTGGACAAAAGTTACAAGAAAGCAACCCAGATTGTCCACGAATTAACCAGAAACAACAACATGTACGAGAAGCATCGACAGCAGTGCATTACGGCTTCCGAAAAGTATAATGCTGACATACTTAAGCATTACAATGCCAGGAAATCGACGTCTGTGATAGACTTCAGGTCAGAAGTACGAATAGGCCCGCGGTATGGAGATTCAAAAAGCGTGGAAGAGTTGGACGTTTCAGAGCCTGCAAGAAACATGGAAAGTTCATACAAGAAAGTTCAAGATGCCAGGAGCGTGAAATCTTTGGACTTTGATAGTGACTGCAACTCGACAAGTGCTAGGTTAGTGTCTACTGTAGAATCGATCCCAAAAATATTTTAGGGTTGAATAGAGATCAATGATGGAAACTAGAATTTAAGAAAAAGTTATAGTTACATATAAAAAAATTAAGTTGATCACTATCCTACTTTCCGGTAACACCCTGTATATTTCAAGATATTTTTAGAATATGCGTCTTAAGTAACCAAATAACTTTTGTATTTGACATTTTCTTCTATCAGGTATACCTTGCGAGATATCGAAAAGTTACACACTAACTAGACATACAAATAGGGAGCGATAGTAGCATAAGCACACTCTCTTAGGCAATAAATACGTCCTACTAAGGACAGAACCATAGCGTAAGATTGTTAAAATGTAAAAGATTGAAATGGAAAAATCCAAATCACTTCGATTGGTGTCGATTAAAATTATTGATTCAAATACAGTCACAATAAAGCAGTAAGTATGGGTACATATTGTATCAAGGTTGTAGGTGTAGGTAATATTTTACATTTTATCAATCTTACGCTATGGGTCTGTAGTTAGTAGGACGTATTTATTGCCTAGTTGTCTTAATACCATCACTGTTAGTAACCAACCTCACCAACTGATCCCTGAAGATGAAAATAAAGATTTTGAACTCCAGTTAAAAAAGTGTACTTTTGCTACTTGCCGCTTCCCAATTTGTTTCGTGACTAGTCGGCAAATTGACTACCTTCGCCTAAAACTATCTATGTATGTATATATAGGAACAAATTTGTTACCTCTAAATATGCCAACATTATTACCTTACTATAGAAGTTGAGACTTGGCAAACAAAATACCACCTCTGATAGCCACACGCTTTCTTATCAGAACTCGAAAAAACGGTTCACATTTCCTCATAGAACTATTCGATTATACTAACGTATGTTCAAAATAAAACACGATCATTCTCAATAAATTAGTTCCACAGCATTGTGTTTTTAAAAATCAATCAAATCAATAAATTTTTTTCTATATATTGTTAGCGAAGCGCCAATAAACATTAATTTGAAAATCTGCATTAGCTTTCTTGAAACGCTGGATTTCAAATTTACTCAAAAGCGCTAAATTAACAAAAAAATACTTAATATGTAAAGAAAAGGTTGCGTTTTACTAGCAGAAAAGCGTTTTTTCATTGTTCACTATGAACCTCGATATTCGCGATTGAGGTTTTGAATTAAGAAAAAAATTACTTTTTTTTGTGATAAATGGAAAGATCTTATATAAGTTTTATAACAAAACTGTTTTTGTTTTCTTTTTTTTCGCAATAATTCAAAAGTTATATCAAAATAAAAATGGGATTTTGAATCGAGTACCGAAAACACGCCGACAGCTCCCGAACCCCTGTGACGTCACCATGGCGGTAAGGATGCTCCTTTGACCAACGACGTCCTACTCCGATACTAGATTCCCAGCCAATCGCGAAAATTCGTACTGCTAAACAGGTAACTAGTGTATATTTGTTGCAACACAGTCGATGAATGAAGTTTACAGCTCGAGACGAAGTCTACGATCGAAATATGTTTTTGAATGTTTGAAGTTGAAGTTACAGGTTCCAGTAAGTACCTAGTCAAATATGTTTCGTTCGTTAGAGAGTCCGCTAGTGGATCTCAGGGTCTTTGGATCGAAACCAAGGCCTTCCAACTTTTTTTTATTTTTATCAAAAATTTCATTGATGCGGGTTTTGCACTTGTTACGCACATTTTTTCTACGATCAACATAAATATGTGTTTGAATCAAATTTTTTTTAGACATGTTACTTGCACTGCAATATTAATTTATTTCAATCGTAGACTTCGTCTCGAGCTGCAAACTCCATTCATCGACTGTGCTGTAGCAAATATACACTAGTTACCAGTTTAGCAGTACGTATTTTCGCGATTGGCTGGGAATCTAGAATCTAGTATGGGAGTAGGACGTCGTTGGACAAAGGAGCATCCTTACCGCCATGGTGACGTCACACGAGTTCGGGAGCCGTCGGCGTGTTTTCGGTACTCGATTCAAAAGCATTTTTATTTTGATATAACTTTTGGATTATTGCAAAAAAAAGAAAACAAAAACAGTTTTGTTATAAAACTTATGTATGATCGTTCCATTTATGACAAAAAAAAAATTGATTCAAAACCTCAATTATTGTGAGATCTATTGAGCTCTTAAAATGTTTTCTACTGATTTTTGGTGCTTTGGCAGACATAGACTCCTATTACGATATTTTTTGTCGTGCTATAACTCCAAATCATTATATCTTACAAAAAACAATCTTGGCGATTTTTCTGTAAATTTTCGAGCCTAAGAAGATTTGAAGCTTTTGGATGGCGGTGCTAAAGTGTGGTGGGTTATTATTAAAAAATTCTATCTGTTTGCATCCACTTCTTACATCTGTTTTATTTTCAGGCTAAACGGCCATATGAGTGATACCAACTATGCATCAGAGGGCTGCTATTCAGAGGGTGTTAACGGCAAGACAAGACCTACCCCTCCAAAAAAACCAGCGAGACTGTCTCTGCACAAGACTGCGCATATCAATGAGGACAAAGAGCGAAAATCGATGAAAAGGAACCATAATGGAGAGGTTAATGGGCAGCTTAGCTGGAACTTCCGAAGAAGCATCGAAAATAGCTTGGGGCAGGACAGTTGGTGTTGAACTGAATTGTGGCAAAAAAAAGGCATGATAATCTAATAAGGTGACAGAAATTTGATCATCCAATATAGAAGTGATGAGTTTTGTGCATTTTTGTCACAAAAGTGAGGTGTGGTAATGAATAACACAGCACCAGTGGATAAAAATTTGTGTACACAAAGTACATATATGTATTTTTGAGTGAAAGGCCAGCTGCGTCAAAGTTTATGGAATACATATAAGTTGGATCACTCCGCTACACGGGTAGCAGTGTACCGACGTCACCCGGGAGATACGGGGCGGCGCAAAGTAGAGGTTGAACGTGTTTAACGCGAGGTGTATACAGTGTCTCAAAAATATCGGATTTTGTTATCTCGGATTTGTTTGCAGGAAATGGATAATATTTTTGGAAGTTTGAGAGTAATCAATTTCGCGAGAAAATATATTACCAATTTAAATTTATTAGCGAATGGAGAATGACAATCAGATCCATTCTTATTTTGTGCTAAACCTTGAAATGTAAGGTATATAAATACAGGGTATCCACGACGATTAAGACAAGAAATATGTCGGAACTGGGCAGCAGTAGTAGAGAATTATAATTTTGGGCATGTAAATTAGAGCAGATGTTGTGTCTTTTTTTGTCATTGACACTCAGTGAGGTATTTGGTTTTGGTCATGTGACATTCGATTCAAAATTATTAATGGGACACTCTGTATATCTGTGCCAGTGTTCCTCCCGATAAAACAATTCCAACGAACTAGCACACTTGGGGTCTAAAGTGAATAGTTCAAGAGCTACAGGTACTTAAAGGATTGTATCACGCTAAAAGCGTATAGTGAGACAAAATATTCATTCGGTGGTCGTACCATACCACCCAGGGACATTGTAAATTATATTTTAGAGCTCGAAAATATTTTTATTGATAACTTTAACAATTTAATTTCTACAGTAGCAATTGGAATGACACTGAAAAGCAAACTGTCAAAAATAAATTAGTTCAAGAGCTACAGGTACTTAAAGGATTGTATCACGCTAAAAGCGTTTAATGAGACAAAATATTCATTCGGTGGTCTTATCATACCACCCAGGGACATTGTAAATTATATTTTAGAGCTCGAAAATATTTTTATTGACAACTTTAACAACTTAGTTTCTACAGTAGCAACTGTAGTGACACTGTGAAGCAAAATGTCAAAAATAAATAAATTAACATCCATGTAAAGCATTTCCACATGATTATCTTTTAAAATTGTACATACGAGTTGGTATATACTATAACATAGAATTTATAAACTGTGATCTCAAAAATAAGCCAAATAAACAAAACATTAAGGTAAAAATACTACAGTACAGTAAAAACTGATGGTTCAAAGGTAAGGTAAAAACTTATTTACGAAATAGCTACAATATGTGAAAACATTTGAGATTCATTAGTAATAGTTTTACTAGGCTTTATTTTTGATATCCATATATGTAACTTAGTGTATTAGCAAAACAAACGTTATATTTGTATTATATTGTATTTGTTATATTTGTATTTGTATGTCTAAATCGGCGGTCAATACATAGTTCGTCAATGACCCTCGTATATCCGTACAACCCAGGCGTTAGTCCTGCTAAAAGACCCTCCTACTTGAGCATAAACCAACGCAAAAACCAACTGGCGCGTGCGGCCGCGGCATCGCTTTCACGTGAGTTCTTCAAAGTGACGACGGAAAGTGATCCAACTTGTATTCCGTAAACTTTGGCTGCGTAGACAGCGAAGTTGTTGAACTGTTTAAGAAGATATTCTTTTTTCTACTAATAATCAGATCGGATTGCACCTCAGCGCATTTTGTTCATATTTTGACTTTAAACAACCCACTATTTTATGTATTGAGAATGATTTACTCGTTCCTGTTTCTAGAAGCAAAAAAGTTACAGTTTTTTTGAGTTATCAGCTATATCTAAGACAACTTTTTATTTCCACTAAAGGGCTTACAAAAATCGGCCTATTGTAGCCTGCTGTAATTAATATGTGAATATATGCCAATCCTGAGAAATGAAAGGCAAATTTACTTTACTTAGTATAGATAATTAATTTTAGTATGAGATCTCTTCTTTAGTTAGGTCTTGTATATGTTTGTGCAATGTGCTTTAATTCTTCTTATGCAGTAATGCAAGGTACTGACTTGCCATTATTAGATAAATAGGATGTACAGTATCAATATTTACAGTATATACTATAAACGTTTGTGTGATATGTAGTTTTAGCTGTTTAATTAGCTTTCGGAGTAATGCATGGAGACAACAAGGATGCTTATACCCTTCTACAAGTCACGCCCATGACCAGGGTCGTAGTAGATTTATTGAATGACGGGATTTTTAAAAGCAAACAGGGCAAAGTCTGCGTACTGAGTGTCCCAAACTTTGTGTAATGGCTTTAATTTCAAAACTGCACAAAATAAATACAAAGAGCAAATATGAGGTTGAATCGGTCGTATTCGTAAATGTTACACTCATTCCCTAAACCCTTAACAATAACTTAAGCTGTCGATGACGTCCGGCATCCTGGATATTTTATCATACAACACTATGTAACTGCTCACATAAGTTACCTGTAAGAGTCACCCCAAAGTTTAAAACAGAATAACAAGGGACTAAAAAGTGTATTTCAAATACTTTAGCATAGCCATAGCAATATTCCTTAGTATCACTGCGTTTATAATTATTATGTATGCCACGTTGCAAAAATTTAAAATATTTCTTTTAAACTTTTACTTTCCACACCGATAGGTGAGGGGAGTATTGTGATCGTGAAAATTTTCGATTTTGAGATAATACGCTTTTTGGGTGTTTTATGATGTGTACATAACGAAAATCCACGTCACTCATTTCCATCGGTCTGTCTATCGGTCTGTCGATCTGTCTGTCTGTCGCGTTCTTCTACCCTCGTAATCTCAGGAACCGCTGCATGGATTGTGATGAAATTTGGGCAGCGTTATGCTGTGGGGTCGTAGTAGGTAATGTTCCTATAATTTTGAAAATCATTATACGGGGGGCGGAGTAATTAGCAAAAAACGAAAAATTTCAAATATGCCTCAAACTTCGTTTTTAGGCATTTTAGGGGTTCCTGATCATTTTCTACTTTTTCTTCGGTGAGGGTGAATTTGGGGTGGTTGGGGGTGGGGGGTTGTAATACTGAAAAATTTGTTGTACTTGTAATGGGCTGTCCATTGATATGTGAATGAAAAACCTAGCGGCATGATACGCTTTTTTAGGTCCATCCGAACGTTGCATGCTTATTATAGAAACCACGGGACATAGGATTTGTGATGTATACATACGAGTATTGTTTTAGATCGTTCGATATTGCGTAACGCGAAAATTGTTCAATTGATTTTAATGGAATTTTGACATAGTATTATTCCCAAGGCGAGGATGGAAACCACGTATGTTTTGGAGAAATCGGGTCAGTGGCGGCGCGGCAATAATAAAAAAACTAAATATATAAAAACAGCTCAAACTTTGTTTTTAGGCGTATTAGGGGTTTCTGATCATTTTCTACGTTTTTTTGGGTAAGGGTGAAATCGGGGCGGTTGGGGGGTAGGGGGTAGTAAAACTGAAAAATTTGTTGTATTCATAATAGTCCGTCTATTGACCCGTAGAAGAAATACCTAGCGACATATTACACTTTTTTTAGGTCCAGCCGAACATTGGCTTGCCTATTACAAAAACCAATTTTGTGATCTGTACATATGAGTTTTAATTTATTTCGTTCTATGTATATTGCGTAAAGCGAAAATTATTGGATTGATTTTAATAAAATTTTGACACAGGATTTATTACCGCTGCGAGAATGGAAAACGACTCTGTTTTTGAAAAACCGTGTCAGTGGCGGCGCAGCAATAATAAAGAAACCAAAAACATAAAATCAGCTCAAAATTTGTTTTTAGATGGGTTGAAGGCTCTTGATCGTTTCGCATCGTCCAGTTCAAGCATGCAGACAAAAACTGTGGCGCCCTAGTTCCTAAGGAGGGAGACGCAAGAAACTATTTACGAGGGTTTTTGTGTTGGATGTTGTTTTTGCGGGCGGATGGGCGATAATTTAGTTGCAAGGGGATTTTAGACTATAGCTTCATGCAATGGGAAATAATAAAATGGTATCATCATTATGTGTGGGAAGTCCTGAGTCAATCAACTTGACTCCATTTTTATGTAGAGCATTGAATACAGCACCAAAATACAAAACATGTGCATTATGAAGTTGAAAACAATTATGTCAGAGATTATGAAGGTTTTTTAAGCTATTCAGTCCTATATTTGTTCACTGAATTTATCTTATACACAATCTACAAATGAGCTGAAATTAGGATGTGTTTAGATATACCTCAAATATCATCGCAAGAATGTCAAATTGATCAACGACTGTTAATATTTTCTGGTTTATTTCATCGAGACTTGTGCAACCTTAACTTGATAATAAATTTTCACTGCATAAATACGTCTCCAATATAGGTTATCAAATACAATAAACTGCGGAATTCCAGAAACAATCCTACACTGCAAAATTATACTAAATTAATGAATAGCAGAGAAGTGATAAATATGTGCTTTATAAATTTTGTGATTGAATATAATCAAGACAATGTAAGCCGTCCATTCTGCGAAATTTTTAACAAGACCAACTAAGTAATTCAAGATTTAAGGAAGCTTAAAAGTGAAATTTTATAAATTTAATTATCCAAAAGCCAGTAAAAAATGGTAGACACTGTATATTTTTAGATTTTCAGAACCTTTCTAACAGCTTAAGCAAAAACTACACAACCGAATGATACAGCGTGTTCGATTTTTAAGTGCACAATATTGGTACACCATGATTTTATGACCAATCGTATATAGCTCTTTTGTTATATAACAGGCACCTAGAGGCCTTAAAGTATTTGTGTGTATTTTTTTAACTTTATATATTTCCCTAAAGTTAAGTCGTATGGCTCATCTGTTACTTTCTAAAATCGATAGCTCGGAAACTATTGAATTTAACGTTAAGGGAGGTTAGTAAAATAAAGGATGTCCGATTTAAAAATGGAACTTTGGTGCACTAAGAATTTATGACCAACCCCGTATAAGTTACTATTTCTCTACTATATACTCAAAGAGAACACTTTAATTTTACTAAACAACTGTCAACCATCTCCAAATTTTTATAACAACCCGTGTACTACTTTTCATTAGCTTCATATCAGAAGTGACTCCTTAAGGTATAAGTGAGAGACATCTTGTACAGGGTGACCTAATAAGAATTTCAAAAGAGACCTAGCTTGTTTGATTCTGTTAACTTATACCAAAGTTATGGCCGTTTAAAGAAATACTTTGACATTCCCTCACCACTATATCTTACAAGATAGAGTAAAAAAAATCTTGCAAAAAAAAATCGAAAATTGTCCTGCCTACATGATGGTTGAATTTATAATATACCCTTACTTGCATATTTTTTGACAAAAAGCCGTTTTCCTGATTGACCGTAACAGTTGCGCCCCCTAGCGGTCACTTGCGGAAGTTGAAAATAATCTCCAGCAATTTCTCTTAGTCGATTTACCTAATTGTAGATTCCAATTACCGATGAGGGCGCTGGCGTTTGTAAACAAATATGGAGGATAGCAGGTGTATCCTGCACGCTGTGACACGCTTTTGGAGGAAATGCGTGGCAATGAATGCTTTTATCATAGTCTTTTTTGGAGTGGCAACCATAAACACTACGGTTTGTATTAAACTTGCTAGCCTTTCTTGATTTGAAGCCTGATGTAGATGCCATATTCTTGACAATAGCGTATGAAGAAGGTCCGAAGAAATATTGTAGCACGCTATATACGAATTAACAAAGCACAAACTCGAAAACACGACTGAACGAAGAAACATAAACGGCACATAAACAGTTACCCACATAGCACTGGATGATATGAGAATATTCTGTTCACATTCACTACGGACATTATGAATATTCTAATAAAATTCTATGGATAATTAGAATATTTACAGAATATTCTTTAAACGTTCGAAATGGGAAAAACACGCTATATTCCTAGAATATTCCGGCGATATTCCACAAGGATATTACAGGAACAATCGTAGTAGAATGTTTTTGAATATTCTAGGAACATTTTGTCTAAATTATCTCATATAGGAAACATTTTCATGGTATTATGGATACTGTTCCAAAAATAATAGCACCTACTAGTGGCAGATGGTCACGAAAGTTAAGTGGTTAGACATCTCTCAGTCTAAAGATGTTTAACATATAGTGTAAACATGTAAACCTGTTGCATTTAACCTCAAAATTCTACTCACATTATATAATCATATAACGAACCATACACCATAGTAGGTGACCATAATTTGGAACACCGTCGCACACTTTATAACAACTAGCAACTTTATTGCACAAAATTGGGTATAAATGCACGCCTTTCACGAATAAAACTCGTGAATCGCTAAAATGCCCACATCACATGTTTATTACAAATCCAAATCGAAGGTGAAGCACAGAACACTTGAAGGGAAGAATAGAGTGACAACCTGACAAGATTGACAACTGACGAATGAACGACACCATAGTCACCATACATCACCATAAGATGCTCTCATTTTACCGTATTGCTGCCAATGGCTAATTCACTAATTTGAAAATTAGACATAATACTTATTAGGTATACTTAGGAGGATGAACGCAAAACGAATAGAACTAAATGAAAATTTTTTTTTATTTACTGAGAAAGATGCAAGTATAAATTAATAATACCTCATATTGAATATTATTTGCCTACATACAGAAAATAGTTCTGTTACGAATATTACTAAATGTTCTCCAGAAAATAGCTACATAGCTTGTTCTTAGTAGATGATTAAAATAATATTCTATGAAGAATATTACTGGTATATTCTGGAATAATTCAGACATTAAACGAATAATCACTAATTATTCTAAGTGGATAAAATAATAATATTCTATAAAGAATATCATTTTAATAATCCAGAATAATCAAGAGAAATAACGAATATTCTATGATTCTACTGAATATTCATGGAACATGCAGGAGATTTAAAGAATATTCATAGAATATCCAGTGCTATGTGGGTAATGGCGTGTTAATTGTGTGCCGTCCGAAATTCGAGTACCTGCTTTGTCAGTGTGGATTTTTGCCGCTAGAGGTCTCATCGATTTTTGGAATTGCCAATAATATTTTTTGCTCGAAGTTATTTGATTAACGGTTACCGAGATATGGCCGGCGTCCATTCTTATGAGGTCACCCTGTACATTAAACGTGTTTCCAATTTATTTCCAGTAGCGTGCTGTTTCCACATAAATGCATAACTCATTCTTAATTGTAATCGTAATTGTGACATTGTTGGAAAATTTCTATTCAGCTAATGTTACTAGATATTAGGTATGTATATGAAGGCAAACAATTTTATGTAGCATGCGATGTAATTGTGCTGAAAGCACCTAAGTACATTTGTAAATATTTGAGCTGTTCTGTGGAATGATACTCTTATCTCAATATACACTTTAATACATAATAATTGCTTTTATTCCAAAAATATTACGCAATACGATCATGTGGCATCTTCTGTTATTACTTGGTCGTGTTCAATTCCTGAGAATATCTTATCACCTTTTTGGTAAGCCCATCCCATCCTGTTACTCGTGAAGTAGATGCCTACGTCCCCTTTTTTTGAAAGTACAATGGCTCCTGAAACAGATGGTATGTTGGTACATAAGAGGAGATATTTTCCACAAGTCCAGGTAAATCTCTAGCTACTTCGGAAACAAATCAAAAAAGAGATTGTTCAACCAGTAACGAACACTATCTTTCTTCACAGTCCATCAAAAATGAACCTTTATTTATTGATTTATTTGTATAAATGAAAGATAGATAAAGATTCTCACCTTGAAGACTATGCTTTGCACGATACATATACCGGGTGTCCCAGAATTTTCTTGACACGTGATATTTTCGTAACGAAAAACGGTTCAAACAAAAACTAAGTGGTACTTATAGGGTCTATCATACCATGCATTCAAAACATTTTCTTTTGTACGTCAACCCCTAAAACTCACCCCCAACTTTTTTTTTCAAATAGCACCCCATAGGTTTTCCTACATAAATGATATCCCCATTTTATTTAAAATCTTGTGGTACCTTTAATTTTATATGCAAACTTATCTTTTCCGTAAAATCATAAGCATAAGACAAATGAAATGATAATTTGTTTGACCCCTGATTTTTTTGTAATAAAAACGGATAAAAAAGAAAAGTAAGTGGGTTTTTCAAGGGTAGTGAATGACCTATCATTCCTTGCTTATGAACCATTTTTTTCTTACTTAAACCCCTGGAATCCACCCCTAGCTTGTTCTTTCAAATTTCAATCCACATTTTTGCCTGGAAAAATGAATCCTTTACTTGAATTTAACTATCGTAGTGCCCTAGTTTTTATGCCCCTACTGCAATTTATCGTTATTTTTTCTCGTTTAATCCATGAAATCGTAAGCATAAATTAATTAAAACACATATATGGAAAATATTTTTTTATTATCATGAATCGACTAATAAAAAAATGTGACAACAAAAATAAGTGTAAAAACGTGAAAAAGTTTTATGGTTACATCGGGCCGCGCCAACCTTGTGTGCAGGGTGTGCCCCGCACACGGGCGCCAAAATTAACGATACATTGCAGTGGGGGCAAGTAAGGCACCATGATAATTAAATTCAAGTAAAGAATTTATTTTTCCAGGCAAAATTGTGGATTGAAATTTGAAAGAACTGGCTAGGGGTGGATTCCAGGGGTTTAAGTAAGAAAAAAATGATTCACAAGCAAGGAATGATAGGTCATTCACTACCCTTAAAAAATCTACTTACATTTCTTTCTTATCCGTTTTTGTTACAAAAATATCAGGCGTCAAACAAATTATCATTTCATTTATCTTATTCTTATGATTTTACGGAAAAAATAAGTTTGCATATAAAATTAAAGGTACCACAAAATTTTAAATAAAATACCATTTATGTATGATAAACCTATAGGGTGCTATTTGAAAAAAAAAAGTTGGGGGTGAGTTTTAGGGGTGGACATACAAAAAAAAAATGTTTTGAATGCATGGTATGATAGACCCTATAGTACCTTCAAAAGTACCACTCAGTTCTTGCTTGAACCGTTTTTCGTTACGAAAATATCACATGTCAAGGAAATTCTGGGACACCTGGTATAAACAAGCAGTTAACCAATAATTATGCACTATTATCTTTATCTTTTATCTAACTTAATATTCCCCCATCCAGCTGAAATTGTTCTTATTTAATAGCTCCTCGTCCACAGTGGGCTCCGAAATCATATTTTCTTGTATCCACGGGCTTTCAAAACGTTTTGAGTTTTGAAATACATTGTGGAAACCTCAATTGCATGCTTTTTCAAAACGTTCCTAGTTCAAGGTCGATTCGCTAATTTTTGGGATCGTATCGAGATCCAAATGTCGCGGAAGCACCAGCTGTACTTTCAAAATGTTTTGAAATGGACCATGCGCAGTGCTTTGTTGTCTAATGTCACAATTGAAGTTTATTGAAGTTTATCCGAAATTAGTAGCCAAAGACTTATGATAAACAAGAAAATAAACAATATAGCTATGAAAATACATTTGTCAAGAGTATCAATTGAAAACGTGTTGAATGCGTTACAAAAATCGTTTCTAAACCTATTAGTGGAAACACCGACAATCCAAAATGGCGGAACGTTTTAAAAACAGTTTAAAAGCCCGTGAAAACATAGTAAATATCTAGGTGGGGCTGTCAGTGTGATATACCTATGGTATAATGTATAAAGAATGAAGGATATGCGCTGGATAATACAGGGTTGGGATAAAGTATGGAACCAAGCAAATAACTTTGGAACGGAAAGAATGATATTGCTGAAAATTTGCACGCAAGTGTAGCGACGTATAGTGCATCCGAAGACATTATGTTAGCTTTTAATGTACTTCCGGTTTAACCGGAAGTACCGTCAACATTTTTAATTTAAATGGGACACCCTGTATATTTTTGCAGATTTTAATACCCTAATACGTCCATAGTGGTTTGGGTATTAGTTTCTGTAAAAACGGGAAAGATAAAGCTTCTTCTTACGTTTAAAATGCTGGCCATTTACCTCCTGACGTCTTGATCCTGACGTGAATTGATTCGACAAGGTAACTCAGCAATTTGTCAACAAACTTGCATATTGTCAGGAAGTAAAAGGCGGGCATTTTGAACGTCTTAGATAATTCCTTGATAATTCATTTTAAATTTTCTTATTGTAACATATCAAATAAAATGAATGTCTCAGTAAATGTCCCATTTTTACAGAAACAAATACTAAACCTACTATGGACGTATTTGGAAAAAAAAGATGTATTAAAATCTGCAAAAATATACAGGGTGTCCCATTTAAATTAAAAAAGTTGACGATTCTTCCGGTTAGACCGGAAGTACATTAATAGCTAACATAATGTCTTCAGATACATTATGCGTCACTAAATTTACCTGCAAATTTTCAGCAATATCACCCTTTCCGTTTCAAAGATATTTGCTTGGTTCCATACTTTATCCCAACCCTGTATATCCATAGCGGTTACTTAGAGTTGGTGGTTTTAAAATCGTTGGCTAGACCAGTAACCCAAATTCTATTATTTCAACCACTTATGGATCAAAAGTCAGTGGTTCCACCAGTATCACAAATTCGGTCCTAGTGGTTACTCACATTTTGATCAAGAGCGCAACTACTTCGATTCAGTAGATATTTCAATCACTGGAGACAAGAACGCCGTGTGGGTCTGAATTTCTCCTCTGGTTTTGATATAGTTTCTACGGTAAGCGTAACGGTAAGTGGATAAGGATTAAGAGGTGCTATAGACTAGATCCAGTGGAGGCACGGTAGTACCATAGAACAACAACTCCTTTTACCCATGTATAATTCGTGTTTTCTATAGTTTGTTTGTTGTGGCTAATGCTTGGTGTATGACCTTGGCCGCAGAGTTATGTCTGGCTGTGTACTGGCATTAATATTATTATTAATGACAAAAAAATTCCAAACTGCCTCTAGAACTCAAATCCCAAGCGTCATACGGCATTCTCGACAAGGCAACGCGTCGTTGTCTTAAATACAAGGATTAAATTCGTATTGGTTGCTGAATGGACTAGTATCATGAATTTCTTTTGTTGCATATGATAGAGTACGTCATAAAAAGCATCTCATTTTTTTCTCCGATTTTTTTGGGCACAGGAAAGCCGTGAAAATAAGGAAAATATTTGAATTCTCCTAGGGCAGTGACGTCACTGCCCTACAGGCGAACAGCCAATCAAAAGACAGATATGAGTGCTGTGTTGCCGCATTCTGATGATGCGCGAAATGCCGGAGTTGTGCGCGGGCTGGCTCATCTATCTTGTCTTCTGTTCCCGTCTGATATGTTTTGTGGTTTTAATATCCCGTGATCCGAAATTCCGACAGCTAGGTTAAGGTTCCTGATCCGTCAATCCTGTCAATCGTCATTCGGTCATTGTCATTGTCATTTCCAATTTCCATTGGGCTTTGGCTATAATTTCCAACAATCTTGAAGTTATTATTATTTGTTTGCGTTTATTTGTACAGGATATTCTTTTATTCCGTTTTACTAGGTTTCAAGTTATTTTATCATAACAGAACCAACAAGTATTAGTAAAATCGATTTTGGATTCACAAAAGCCGATTCAGATAACCTGCCTAATGTTGATATGGCTATGGTGAACGACTTTTATGTGGATAATATGCAGTTCTTCAATACGGAGATGAGAAATGTGAATGCTAAGAAGTGAGTTTCAAAATATTTATAACACTTGGGATAGCAAATAACATGTTTGTGTGAAGTGTAAATGTTTTGCGAGTCGGAGCTGTTCTTGGCAACAATGCATTGCTGATGATTCGCGCGGTTGGCACTGACTGGATGGATTTGAATTCATTTCTTTAAACTTTAGAATGGAATTACTAAAGAACAAAGTGATGTAGAAAGTAACGAAATGCAGCAGTACGTTTATTTCTGTGTGCACTAAGCGGTTATAACAATTAAATCATTGTTCTTAACCTCGTGATACTAGTCCACTTTGAACTAATCCGGAGCAATGTGGACAGTGATCAAGAAATATTAACAGGTTTGAAACGCAAATTGGAGTTTAATTGTGTGTCTTCTATACTTTCATAGCGTACAATATAACCTCTAAGATTTTCTGAAACTGGGTCCGACACATACCTACTGTGTGCTTCAGTCGACTAGTCAGTTTATCTATACAGTGCTTCGCCGCCTCTTGTGCCGTCCAACCGTGCTCCATTTCTTTTATGATGCTGTGCGCCAGACAGACCTTTGCAATCGATTCGCCATGGCCTAGGAGATGAGAATACACGGTTAGTGAACCAAGCCGGCAAATAAGTATTCGGTTCGATATATGTATCTAGCTAATGGAAGAAATAGAGGGATGTTCCAGTTATTCCAGAGATTCACGTACATCCCGGCAAAGGGCGGGGGTTGCGGAAGCTGTATACAGGGTGGCCAATCGGGTGACGATAAAATTTTTTTTAGATAGCCCGTACCGAGACCTATCCAAAACACCCCCATGTATGTGTACCGATTATTGATAGTTTTCGAGTTATGATTTTTTTTTGAAAATTTAGAGATTTTCCAGTTTTTTCAAGAAATCGTCAAAAACAAAAACAAGAGTGCTAAGTACATTTTGGGTTTGAAACCTCTGTTTTTAGTCAGGAGACCAAAACCTTCAAAATAAAATAAAAACCACTTATGCCTAGTTCTGGAGGTCTCAATCTGATCTTAAAAACTCTGCAAGACATTACACTCTCGAAATAATAATGAAAAAATAGCACTTATGGGGGCATTTTGCGCCGTACGTGACTGTTAAAGGTAAAAAGGTGATAAATCGCGAATTTCCAAAATGATTTAAAAAACTATTATTTTACTTTATGACAAATTAAATAAAAAAAAACTCATAATAAATAATAAACCCGATAATCGTTGATGTTTTAATCACTTTTAATAAAAAAAAATTAATACCAGTGCTTTCTGCCGTGTCTGCTAAATTAAGTTGTATGGAAAGTTAACAAAGGAAAGGAATAATAAAACAACAATCTGACTTTCAATTCCGTGGCGGAATTACCTGGAAAGCGTTATCGTAGCATACGCCATCCCTTTTACTTCCCACACCGATAGGTGAGGGGAAGATTGTGATCGTGAAAATTTTCGATTTTGAGATAATAGGTTTTTTGAGCGTTTTATAATGTCTACATAACGACAATCCGCGTCACTCATTTCCGTTGTTCTGTCTGTCGATCTGTCTGTCTGTACGCGTTTTTTTAGCCTCGTAAGCTCAGTAACCGCTGCATGGACTGTGATGAAATTTGGGCAGCAATATGCTGTGGGGTCTTAGTATGTAATGCTGCTATAATTTTGGAAATCGGTACATGGGCGGCGGAGTAATTAAAACAAACATTTCAAATATTCCTCAAGCTTCGTTTTTAGGCATTCCAGAGGTTCTTGATCATTTTCTGCGTTTTTTTTGAGTGGGGTTGGAATTTGGGTGTTTGGGGGGTGGGTGGGTTGAAAAACTGAAAAACTGGTTTTCCAAATTTTCATTTAGAAACGCAAGTATGTTTCTTGTTCGTTTTAAGACCGAAAAACGCATCTTTCTGTCGTACTTAGTTTCCGAGATATTAAAATTTCTTGTAAAGTACTACAAACGTCAAATTTTCTAAAAATTGCTGAATAACTTCGAAAGTAGGCTTCGTAGACATAAACCATGGTTAACCAACTGAACCCAAAATTCAATGCTGAATTAAAAAATGTAATAATACAGGGTGTTTCATTTAAAATACGGAAGTTGATACCAACCTCCGGTATATCCATCGAAGTTATTTTATTCAAGTAGACCATTTGAAAGGAAAAAAACGTTTTTTATTCGAAACATTTTCTTCTAGTTTGAACACTAATTCCGCGGGAAAGCACCGCGCGCTTATTGGACCACCCTGTTTATAGACGTTAACGGAACATGATAACAAATCAAAGTTTGATTTACCTGTTGTAGAAACTGCTCCGAAATCTCCGTCACAATAAGTCCCACTACCTATCATAGAAGTATCGCTGACTCGGCCTACCATTTTGCCATTTATTCCACCAGTGGATGTTCCCGCCACCATATTACCATTTGCGTCGATTGCGACTGCTCCAACTGTACCTACGTCGCCTGGGTTCTATGAAATCAAAATGCATGGCAAAAATTTCTTAAATATTATACTTCCAGTGCAACAATCACAAATACTAACTGAATGATGGTAATTGAAAAGGAACCGACCACCAAATTAGTGAAAGTCTGTTATTGGCACCAAACGACTCCATGGTTATCATTCTATATGTGCAAAAAGCACCAAACGCCGTGTTGTAACTGTGGCGCCATCTAGGCAGAAAAGTTCTAAGCGACGTCGGGCAAAATAGCAGTTTTTTATAGTAGAAAACGATCCAAGCAACAATCCCTTTTACAAAAGTTCGTTTTTATCACTCGGTTCCTTTTATAGTTAGTACTGATAAGCGCGTTTCTACTGAACTAATAAAGGTTTATTCTGTTTATGACCAATATCTGCATTTTATAATGAGCGAAAGACCGAAACTAATCCCCAGAAAGGCCTTGGAGCTCGAATTAAGTGAGGCATCGTGCGGAGCTGAGGAAAAACGACTTAAAATAAGCCAAGATCAAATCGCAAATGTAGTACTGATAAAGAAAAAGTAAGTTGGTTGAGAGCCAAGATAATTAAATTGAAAACGTCAAAACCAAACTCTGTTTAGCAACGTTTATTTTCAGAGTTAACGGCTGATAACTCAAAATACCAATTTGGTGCCTGGTTCCTTTTCAATTATCATCATCCAACTATAACTACTCGCCATGTCAAATTTTCAAGCCGGCTAAGTTTGTAAGGCTATGTAGCTTTTGGTCGGTGTTTATGGGCCTAAAGATCTAGTATCAAATTAATTATTACAGTACTGTTTGAAAAACAAGAAATTACCTTCACATCAGTTGAAGCGCTAGGAGGTTTGGTATGACCAGTCTCCGTCAGGTGTTTTGCCTTCATTTTTTTGAACATTTCCAACGAATGTTTAGCAGACTTTGACACCAGACTACCAGGCGGAACAGTAGGGACTCCTTGTTCTTTCGCAAATCGATTGGCACCACTTCCGGCAAACATGACGTGAGGTGTCTTCTCCATCACCAGCCTAGCCAAGCTACCAAATATGTTTTAAATCGTATTATTCTTCAAGCAGATATTTCTTATGCGTACATCCTATATAGGGCTTGTGTATCACCACTTATCTAGTCTGTCCATGTATAGTTTTTGCTCGGATTCTTATCTTATGGATCAGACATTATACATATCTGTCAATTAGCGCACTTTTAGTTTATCGTAATTAAGTTAAATTGATAGACACTAGAAGTAGTTTTCGAAAACTGCTTTTAGGATTCATCAATTTAAATTCAACAAGGATAAACAAAAAGCGACTACTACTACTGGCAGGTACAGATGCTAATGGATAGGACAAAAATTCAAGCAAAAAGCTAACACATCATAAACAGAATAGGTACGTCTTGATTCACAAGCCTGGATTTAATTTTTGCTATTTTGTATCCCGCTTGATGGAGAGGTAATCTTTCAGAGTAGGAGGAGGCGTTTAGACATTTTTGATATATAGGGTGGTCCAAAAATTTGTTACTATTTAACTGGGCCATAGAACATTTGGTGGACGTGTTAAAAGTTACGTTCGGTCGGTAAACGCAAGATTGTCTCAGGGTATGGCCGACCTTACTCACTAGGCCGGAGCATGAAATATGGCAACACTGAATCAGCGGGTCGAGTTTTCATTTCTTGTTATGTCATGTGTATTCTTCCAGGTGCAGAAAATATGGTTAGAGGGTGATTATTAATGTGTTTCTAATTCTCTACGTGCACAAACGAAACTATAAAGATAACAAGATGCCTGCAAAGCGGGTAGTACCAGGTTGCAGCCCAGTAGAGGACTACCAAACCATGGCCCAACATAACCTCATTCCAGATTAAAAAGAACGTTGCAAGATGATTTTTAATGTGTTTCTACTTGTTTACCTGCACAAACGAAACTATTACTACGTTTACATGTGGAAGTCAATTCGAACTGAATTCGATTTTGATATTGAATACTGCATGTAAACACTGCAAAATTTGGATCGAAAGTGAATTGAGTTTCAAGGTCGATACCGCTCTTTTCTGGGATCGAATGTGGATCGTATCGGACTGAAATCTATGTAAACAGGCAGCGGTATTGAAACCGAATCGGCGACTGCGCGTACGGTCTCTCTGAATCTGTAATATCTTTTCTAAACACGAAAACCACAAAGAGAACAAAATCGTGAACACACAATGGTTCTAAAGTTCGGGTACGTCGGTTTTGTTATTCTTGGTCGAGTACTCAACGAAAACAAGGCTAGGTTGTAGGTCACATTGTAGGTTATGTGAGATTTATAGGTTAGGATAGTTTTGACAGCTTGCTCTCTACTTCACGAAATGGATTCAAATCGATCTGAAAACTAAACATGTAAACACAGGAAACGCTGGATATAGCATCGTATTCAATTCGAATTGAATCCCCATGTAAACGTAGTATATAAAGATAATAAGATGGCTGCAAAGCATGTAGTACCAGGTTGCAACCCAGTAGAGGACTACCAAACCATGGCCCAACATAGCCTTATTCCAGATTAAAAAGAACGTTGAAAGGTGATTTTTAATGTGTTTCTACTTATTTACCTGGACAAATCAAACTATAAAGATAAAAAGATGCCTGCAAAGTGTGTAGTACCAGGTTGCACTAGCAATTGTGCGTCCAATAAGGGACATAAACAGAAGTGGGTGAAAGGTATTCCTCGGAAGGGCTAGTTATATTTATAAGGATAAAGACAATAATTTACAAACATTTCAAAGGATAAGACCTATTTTAAAGCACAATGTGGTACCTATAATGTTTTCTGGACCTCCCAAATATCACAGAAAAATACAGTTAATAGAACTCATCTGGGCATGGCCTGGGGCATACCTACGAAAGGATTTGATAGTGAAAGGGAAATCAAGGCCAGCAAGAATGGCTTCACAGTGACCTAATAGTGAATTTTTCTAGCTCAAGTGAAAATTTACAAAGTAAATTAAGTGTTCATTTAAGTGGAAGTGGCAGCAGGAAACAGGTTGCGTTTATTTTTATTTTGTAGTGTCTGACTGTGATGAAACAGACATCAGATGTAAGTGGTATTAGTAGTAGTAGTAGCTCTAAAAAGTATTTTTCTTGATTTATTAACCGAGATGAACTCTAATACATATAAAATGTAATAATTATTCTGAAACTATAGGGCCACTATTTGACAGCTAAGCCACGTTGCCACATCTAACGCTCCGGCCTAGTGTAGAGTCGGCCATGCTCAGGGACATGCCACCATGCAGCGCTACACGGGAGAGGAACGTGCGTCCTGTGTAAGAGAGTATTACGCCAACAACAGTTCCGCCACCATTGCACGACGCAGATTCCGTCGACATTTTAATTTGCACGACGTTCAGCAGTGCCCAAGTCGTCAATTGATTATGCAGTGGGCTCATAAGTTTGAAGAAACTGGATCAACATTAAATAAACATGTTTCTGGACGTCCAAGATCTGCCGGAACTGTTGAAAACATTGGGAGAATGAACGCGTCTGTACGTGAACAACCAGACTTGTCAACACGAAAACGCGCAGGTGCTGTAGATGTCAAAAGGTCGTCGGTGCTTCGCATCCTTCACAAAGAGTTACACATGCACCCCTATGAGATGCAATGTAACGAAACCACTAACCGAATTCCTGCTGAAGCCGAAAATCCCAGAAGAAAACATCTAAGACCTTTGCATAGTCCGAAAGTCACAGTGTGGGCTGCAATATCGCCATCCGGAATAATCGGACCATGCCTTCTTGAGGGTGACCAAGAAGCCACAGTCACGGTGGATTCTCAACGCAATGTGCACATGCTTCAAACTTTCCTCACTCCTGCTCTTCAAGAATTTGAGGGATATACTCCGGACACTTGGATCCAACAGGAACCATGTCCATTTGATCATTACAATGATATGGGACTAGTCAAATTGGTTGAAGAGAAGTAAAAAGGATAAAAATATAAAACAAGTAAGTACAATAATTGAGACACACTAAATGGTAGACAAACACTTAAAAAAAGGGATTATAAATAAAACCAAGATTATAACTATGACATAAATTCTGAATACTCACTAATAGAGTAAAAACAGTTTTCTAAAAGAAAGTTTCGAGTCGCCATTTTGAATTTTTTGAGAGATGATATAGATTTTAAATCACTGGGAAGCTTGTTGAATAAGCAAATTCCCATGTATTTAGGACTCTTTTCAAATGCAGCAGACGAATGAAAAGGCATCATTAAATTATTGCCAAGCCTGGTTGAGTAATTGTGGTAAAAATTAGTAGGGAAAATTCACTCATGTTAGATTTTACATAGAGAAACATCTCATGCAGATAAATGCAAGGGAGAGGTAGAATCTGCAACTGTCTAAATTTACTTCTACAGGATTCATTAAAACTAAGAGACATCATATTCCTTAATATTCTTTTCTGCATCCTAAAGGCACGGATGCTAGAGGACGACGAACCCCATAAAACTATTCCATACTTCAATCGTGAATAACAATAAGCATAATAATAAGATGATAACACACTTTTACTGGCAATATTACGCAGCCTAAACATTGCAAATGAGACAGAGCTTAGCTCTTTGCAGAGACCGTCAATATGCTTCTCCCAGCTAAGAGAGTGGTCAATATATATTTCCAACAATTTACAGGACTGCACTTGCTGTAATGAGGTGCTGTTGATTTTTAGTAAGTGGCTCATAGATATGTGGTTATTTCGTGAAATAAAATTTATAAAAACAGTTTTCTCTCTGTTTACTATCGGTCTGTTTTTACAGAGAATAACAAACCAGTCAGAGCCAATCAGTATTCCCCATTGCAGTTGTCAAACTACTTCTGACTAGTACTGGCCAATCAAATTGACGCTGACTAGTTTGTGATTGCTGTAAAAACAGACCTTATAAGTCCATTTTCAGTGAACCAACCGGCAAGTTGATTAATGAGTAGCTGTGCCTTCTGTCTCAAACACGACCAATCTTTATCTGCTGTTATCATGGATGTGTCATCAGCAAACAATGTAATTTTTCCTTCAGTAATAGAAATTAACAAATCGTTCACAAGAAAAAATAAATAGAAGTGGTCCCAACACTGAACCCTGAGGAACTCCATATTTAATAGTCAGAGTCTCTGATTGATATGACTCCACCATAACCAACTGTTTTCTATTACTGAGGTAAGACTTGAGCCAATCACCAATCTTACCTCTAAGATATCTTAAAAGTAGAGTGTACCGCAGCAGCCCCACCACTTTGCAAGAGTTAAAGGTCAATATTGGACGAGAGATCGACGCCATATCTACAGACATCTGCCGTGGTGTTATGGAAAATGTTAGATGTCGGATTCCGGAGTGCCAGGATAGAAACAGCGCACACTTAGACAATGCTATCTTTAAAACATAAATTTTCCCAGATATTTTGTATATTTTCAAAATAATCTTGTTAAAATTTGTTAGCTACTTTTTTTCAGTTGGGTTTAAAAAAGTAACAACTTTTTGGACCACCCTGTATTTTGATTCGATTAACTTTGCTATATGGTAAATTACCTTATAGGGTGCGCTATATCTCTTACAATTGATACTGCTCCGGCCGATAGGTTGCCCAGCATGATACTGGCATCCATTTCAACGTCTCCATCGGTATTCAGGACAGAACCAAAGCCTGCAAAATGGAATAGTCTTCTAGATAGAAGTTTTACTTGCTAACTTGTATATCGCCACAACTGGTATCAAAGCTTGACACACGCATATTGCCATTGACACGCATTAACTCAGCCATGTTAGCGAGGAGGCATGGCCGCCTGTTCCCTTTCTCCAGTGTGTGTGTCTAAGATGAGGGGAGGTCAGTCCAAAGGTCCAAATTTTACAAGTTCCAATGTTCGCCACAAATATTTGGGGGCCACTTTAAACCCGAAATGCGATTGTGATGAAGAAATAAAGATCCGGATTGCTGTGGCCAGAAATACTTTCATAAAGTTTGATACTTACCTCCTTCGCCGAGAAGTGCCTCTGGACTTAAGATTGCATGTACTTAAATGCTACATTTGGCCTATAGTGACATATGGGTCAGGTAGCTGGTCAATGAAAGTAAGATCAATGAATCGTATAGAAGCATTCGAAATGTGGACTCTAAGAAAACTTCTAAGAATACCCTGGATAGACCATGTCACCAACGAAGAAGTTCTACGAAGAGCAAATGAAGGAAGACAGGTGCTGCACATTATCAAAAACAGAAAAGTAGCTTACTTGGAACATATATTAAGAGGCTCCAAATATAAAATCCCGAAAGAAATCTTAATGGGCAAAATAGAAGGAAAAAGAGGGCCAGGACGAAAACAACATTCTTGGACAAAAAATTGAGTTTTATGAACCCCCACCCCCCAACTACCCCAATTTCACCCCCACCCAAAAAAGTAGAAAATGATCACGAAATCCCTAAAACGCCTAAAAACGAAGTTTGAGCTGTTTCTATATTTTTAGTTTTTCTATTATTGCTGCGCTGCCGCTGACACGATTTTCATAGATCATAAAGATTTTCCTTCCTCGCAACGGTGGTAATACTGTGTGAAATTTTAATTGGAATCAATCTAATAGTTTCCTAGTTACACCATACAGAATGATCAGAAGCAATACTCTCGCATGTACACATGTTCGGATGCACCTAAAAAAGTGTATTATGACGCTAGGCCTTTCTTTCACAGGTTAGTGGATGGCCAGTTATGAATACAATGATTTTGCAGTTTTACAACCCCCCACCCCCAACCACCCCAATATCACCTCTATACCCAAAAAAGTAGAAAATGATCAGGAGCCTCCAAAAAGTCCTAAAAACAAAGCTTGAGGAATATTTAAAATTTTTGGTTTTTTTGCTAATTACTCCACCGTCCATGCACCGATTTTCAAACTTATAGGCACATTACCTACTACTACCCCCATAGCATATGGCTGCCCAAATTTCATAACAATCCATGCAGCGGTTACTGAGATTACGTGGTTAGAAAAACGCGTACAGACAGACCGACAGACGGATAGACCGACGGAAATGAGTTGTGTGGATTTCCGTTATGTAGTTCATAATTATGTCGAGATCCACTTTAGGAAGCTTACCAGAATCACCACGAACGTAACTTCCTCCATACTTCGAAAATATACTGGCATTTGCCCGTTACAACAAACAATCCGCCGTTACACTAAAGTCTAAATGTCGCACACCGTACAGCGCAGCATATGCGTAGCGGAGTCCCGGCTCCCGACTGTGGCTGCAGCGAACGATTCATGTGATGTGACGTCATACGACAATTCACCGCCGCGGTCGCTTTACGCAAATATAAAATTGAATAGCTCTGTCGTTTTTTGGAATATTCGGATGATTTTTTCGACATTCTTCAAGTGAAGAAATAGACTATCAGATAGTAATGAATTTTCTAAATTTTATTTTTTAGGAAACTTCTCCATTTTGAAAAACCGCATCACTCTGTAAATATGGTTGTTTCCATATAACCATGTGTTACAAGTAATTAGAAAAGGGTCGTCTCAGACTCCATGGAAAATAAATATCGAGTTAATTTCAAAAGGCAGATTCGTATCTACGTGCCTTCTGAATGTAAATAAATCGTAGCTCTGTATAAACAGCGAAATACATGTTACTTTCTCCGAAAATACTCGTATTTGCAAGGTTAATGGAAAACCGAATTACATCAACAAATATACCTTAATTAGGCTTCATAAATATGTATTCACTCAAATTTCTGGACGCCGTGGAGGGACCTTAATTTCAACGGAATGGCTACGACCTTCGGTACGGAATAAAGTAGACAATAAAGGGACAAATCGTAGTAGTACATGTAAAGTGGTAAATAAAGTTAAGATCACGATAATAGGTAATTTGCGTGGATAGTCCCATAATGAGTAGGCTTAATAGAGATCTAAGCGACTACGACGGGCAACTCCTTGAGCCATTAGATCATGATAACCACGAGTACCACGACACTGACGAAAGTAGATTTTGAACACTAATATTCAGCAATCGACTTCTTTAAGCACCTATCTACTCGCATCCATGGGCGGCAGTTAGGTTATTCTTATCTTGGGCCACCGGTACCCAATAGAATAAAGCGTTCTGGTGGTTCATCATCATAGTCACAATGTCTTAACAGACATGTTGTGAACTCGTAAAATGCATTAAGTCGGAGCTAGAGTATTGCCGACACGAATATTATCAATAGTTTTGAGAACTGTAACTCGAAATCGTTCGCGATTGACTGTCAGTTCAGTGGCGCTCTTGATACTCATATCTAGCAACTGTTTCGTCGTATCCACCCAGCGTGTAGGGGAACGGCCACGGCGCCGCCCACTCGGGGCGTGACCCTGAACTACAAGTTTTTCCATATTATCGCTTCTGTGAATATGTCCGAAGAATGTGAGCATTCTCATCGACACAATGGAGGACAGTCTCTTTGGATTACCGAGCTCATCCAGTATGGAAACAATAATTCCATGGGCGGTATAAGGAGTTCTCAACATTCTCCTCCACGCCCACATTTCAAAAGCATCTATGCAAGCTCGATCTGCCTTTTTAACATTCCAAGTCTCCGAGGCATACAAAAATATGGAGAGCACAAGAGACTGAACCAGTGACATTTTGGAAGCTTTAGTGATGTTATGGTCACGCCATATTTTAGTAAGCTTTGTCATGGCCACTCGTGCCTATTGAATGCGCCGTCGAATCTCATTCTCACAGCTACCTGAATTGTCGATCAAAGAACCGAGGTACACAAAACTTTGAACTACCTCACAACGGACTATTGACTTTATTTCTCGATGATTGTCATGCTCTCTATCTAAGATAATAACCTTGGTCCTGTTGTAGTTAATACCAAGCTCCAACCTACCAGACCTCCTGACGAAAGTCAGTATGTCCAACCATTTCGCTGAATGTGGCTGCTCCCCAAACTCCGTCGTGCCGAATATCTGAACCCTAAGGTTGCGATAAACTGCACATCTGCCCAGGAATCTATCCGTGTTAGTCCCCAACTATATGCTGGTTGTACCTGTTGTATTATTAGTTACTCAATGCTCCTAATCAGACTATAATCGCAAGCTTTAAAATTTGACCGATCGATGGAGCTAACTTGTTTTCAGTTCGGTTTTGATTGTCTATTTCTTTTTCCAAATTGTTTTGCAACTTTAGCGAATTTGAATTTCATCTAAAATCAATTAAGGTCAAATGTCCATCTCAAATCAACTTAAAATAAGACAAACAAAAAACAATTCACATAGAAAACGAGTTAACTCCAATTGTGAGGACGTGAGCCGTGGCTTTATCACAGCTTTACCAATCGGCCAAATCTAGTAGCTTGTGATTAACACCCCTCCCATAAATTCCTATTGACGTCAATCGGTCACCATTGCGTCGCTGTTGTTTTCGTACAGAATAGTAGTTCGTTTATAAACTAGTTCACTGAAAGGAAGTCTCGAAGGAAGTAGAAAGCACACCTCTACAAAGGAACCCCAAAGCGCGTTCGATTGGTATTTTAAATCATGCGGCAAAACCGAAAATTAGAAAATTTTAGAGTCCCTAAGTTCACTTTTTTGTATATTTTTAAATCGTAATTGAAGTTTTTCGCAAAACATCGATGCAAATTTTTCAAAACATCAATGTTTTCACCGATGGTTCAAGCTAACAACATCGATGGTAGAAACATCGATCATCGAACGTGTTTTCCAAACATCGATAATTATCGCCCACCCCTAGTTCATTCTAAAACCTTGAAATCTTGCAATCTTTACCCATTTTCGGGTTAAGTAAAAAACTCACGTGGTGTATTGCTTTGGCTTCGTTTATCAAAAGCTTAATGGGAGAAAACAATAATTACTGAAATAAGTCTTGCATAAAAGTCTGCACAGTAGCGACGTAACAAAAATGAAATAATGACAACTTAATAGAATATGCTCTATATAAAAGCTCCCTGAAAATACGTGTTTCATGCATATTTACTTTATAAGAGAAAGGAGGTTTGCTCCATTAACCAGCAGATACTAACCTGCATTAAATGCCTCGTCGTCCTCCATGACTCTGATAGCTGCCTCCACCGCATCCAGGGCGCTGCCACCTGACTTTAGCACCTCGAACCCTGCTTTGACGGACTTTTTCATCCCCGACAACTTCGCTTCAACCCTTTGATCGGGGATGTCCCCTGCTCCGCCGTGCACCAGAAGAATCGGTTCCATCTTCGTTGCAAACTTACATACACTGCAGTAAACTGCCTTACTGAATGCGTTATCCGTGAGGCTCCGTCGATGCCTGGCAAACATGTGGTGATAAGATGCGCCGAGTTTCAAGTGCAATGAACTCTTTGAAGCGGTGTTTTGTGGGTAGCATATGGTGAAGGAATGCTACACATTCAGTTCACGGTCCCAAGAACTTTTGAAAGTGTAGCGAAAATGTCAATGTCATGAGAATATCGCAACGAGGCTGTTTGACGAGGCAACAGCACAGCATAATAAACAACCAGCATAATACCTCTGAGGATTTCCTATATCAGTCGTCTAAATGCAAAACCCGACAAGTTCACGATAACAAATTTTACAGAAATCAAGAAAAACAGATCAGAGTCTTATTATGAGCGAAAATAATACTAAATCGAGAGTATGATAATATACGATGTTTTAGGATGTTAAGTCTTAGCGCCCCAAAATCTAGGACATATGGATTTCTAAAATCTGGCTTTTAAATTTGGACACGTCGGGTTTTGCATGTTAGGAACTGTGACATGTCGTGTATTGACTGCTATTTTTGTGGAATCGGATCAAAATAAATGAAACACTTATCAATTTGGATTATTTTACTGAATATAAAGGAATCTAGTCAAACACTGTGCTCAACGACAGAAACTATAAACATAAAGCTAGATATTAGAAAGGATACATTTCAAGGGTTACAAGGTTTAAACGTCAAAATCTAAATTTTCTGACAAACAAAATTCTTCAGAACTAGCAAATGCATTTTCACAATTAGCTTCGATCCTCTGCATTAATGTGGACCTAGCTTCTGTTGAAGTAGGCTCTCCAAAATCCGCATCCAAAGCATTTTTCAAAGAACATGGTTATTTTTATCAATAATTTATCAATACAGCATAAATTAATCTCATTCTCTCAGTAAACTGAAAAACACATGAATTCACAACAACGTATTTTCAGCGACTGGATAAAACAAAAACACACAACGGTCAGAATGCCTCGTGTGATCGACATGTAACTTGCTCCCGTTCTCCGTATTGGCTCCTGTGGACATGACGGTGTTTGAAATAAAACACCGCTTGGACTTGTCGGTGTTTCTTAGCCAAATATCTCATGTCTAGTGTCGGGTTTTGTAAGCTAAAAATATAGAAAATGGTAGCGCTTCAAATAATGAACAAAATCGTATATAAAACTCTATTTTGAAAAACTTGTGACTTGTCGGGTTTTGCATTTAGACGACTGATATAAAAATGGTTCCCAAAAAATTTGACCTTGAGAGGGTTTATGGATGTCATGGATGATTTTACGGCTGTGAAGTTTGGGTAGAGATGCAAAATGAAAATACCGATACCGGTACCAACTCCATATTTTTTAGCCTCATAGGTGCGTTTGGTTCGTACAGAGCATTTTGTGCAACTGATTACGCCCCTCAATAATTATATAATTATTTTCGATACCGATACAAAAGTATCAATACCAGCTTGGAATGCCTCAAAAAGTATCGATGACAAAAATACTCGATATTAGTGCAGAAGTATCGAAATATCGTTAGCATCCCTATAAAAAACCCTCCAAAAGTGGGGATGCGCGTGTAATTTCCGCCATCTTGAGTTATTGTGCTGGTTGTTTACTATGCTGCGACGACAGTTTGTCAAAATTGAAAATTATGGTACCCAGATGGTACCTTTGTACATTTGGCTGCACGATAATTATGCTTCCAATATCATTTTATTTGGTCTTTGTTTTTAGCGATATAGCATAGCATAAAATCACTATAAAGTTCATTTAGTCCGGGAGGTAGCGTTGCATTTTCCATGGTGATTTCAGGCCAATTAATATTAGATTATACAGGGTGGGCCAATACTGGGTGGACGGAAGACTGTGGGCTTACTAAAATATATTTTAGAAACCTGTCATCTGATCATGATAGGGAACCTTGAGGGCTATAACACATAAATAATTTCACTTGAATTTTTACGTTTACACAGGTTGATTCATATCCTCGTTCATATCAAACTTACATTTTTTTAGAATGGAACCCCCTATATATTATTGCATATTTGGATTCCTTGGTCAATTATAGTGTGACTTTATGTATCATACATGGAACTTTAAACTAACCGTTTAGGCGCAAATCACCATTTTTGGTATAAGCAGGTATCATAAAAAAATTGAATATCGCAGGGATTATAAAAGGTGATCGGTCACGAGCGCGCGCGGTTTTATTTTTACCTCTTTACAAAAAGGGTGCCTACATCGGCACCGGTCACTTGCGCGCCGAAAGAAAATTAAGCTTGGTTATTCCTAATGACCACATCCCTTTTATTCTTGCGTACTTTCACGCCTTTTCACGACTCGCGGTAGCTTACAGTTACTTAGATTATTTAAATGACTATCCGGCTTCTGTAGGTATATAAAACTACCCTTAATGAAAATATTTCAGTAGTCTGCAATCCTTAGTTGCTGTCTATGAGTATTGTTTGTGTTCTATGTTAAGTGTGAAAGGGTAGAAATTAATAGTCCTTGAAGACTATACGTTCCGAAGAGATACAGAAACCACCCGTGGTGTAGCCTATAGATGCTCTAGAAGAGGATGCATAGCATCTTTGCTGATGGATCAATCGGAAGAGATTGTTCTTAAAAGGAATATTGAGCACAGCCATGCAAAACAAGCTGGGAAGGTAAATTTCTCGGACTTTCTTTTATATAGTCAAGAAATCGATCAAATTTGTGACAAATTAGAACACTTTCTGATTAATTAAAATTTTTTGGGTTATTATAAAGACATTTCGGTCTGCTGACAATACCAACTTCTTTATTTGCATCTATTATAGTGATCAGATTAACTTATTATGTTCAGAACAAAATTTCGCATTTAATACTACAAAAAGTAATTCATCTCTGTTAAGTCAAAAGTAATGATACCTCTGACTGGAGTTCTACAAATCCTTCAGTAACTATTAGCGAGATCGCAAAAAATGACGAATGAATTAAAGTCGGTTAAAATTATAAGACATAAGTTTACCTCGCCGCCCTGCGCGCTGGTGTCCACATATCTGTCTATTATCCAAAATATTTTGGGTGGCTTCTGACCGTTGGGATTAGGACAAATCTGACCGCGCGCGCTAGTGTCCTATGGCCCATCTGGTGATCGAAATGTTTTGCGCGCTTCTGACCGGTGGGATTAGGACAAATCTGACCGCGGCGCGCTAGTGTCCTATGGCCTTATAAAACACAGAAGGCCGTGGCTCTGCGGTATGATCAAGTATGAAACGCGTCACCTTAATTTAGATGGATAAACTTGAATTCTTTTAATAAATCGGAGAAATCAGTAGATTAATTAAGGAAACTTCAATCGCAAAACTGACGATAAAGTTCGACGTTAAAGGTAAGGTTAGCTGTCACAAACATCAACCTTGAACGTTGTAAAAGGGAGTTTGTAACTGATCGTTGGCACCACTGCATCTAAAACAAGTTAAACCGTTTTCTCTGTTTATACGGCATGTAAAACCGGTTTAAGCCAAGTACCTAAACCCTCATTTTTAAAACGCTTTGAGTTAAACCGTTTCAGCGCCTTAAATCGTTTTAGTCAGCGTTTATACACGGGTTTTAACTAAAGCGTTTTATGGTAAACCGTGTTAAGCCGAATGTGTAAAGGCCGGTTCCTAAATGTCCAGTTAAATATTTATCTGCAAGGTAACAGCAACTGTCAGATAAATTGTTTAAACAATTGAAGGCTAAACTTACGAAGTCACGTAAATCTTATCTGACAGTTGTATCCATAGCAACGCTATCTGGCAGATACCTATCTGGCACTTTAACTGGACATTGAGAAACCGGCCCTAAGCCTAGTAAATATATGTTTGAATGTTTAAAGGGTGTTTAAGTATTAAATAAGATAAAGGGTGTTCGATTTAAAAATGTAACTTTGGTGCACTACGAATTTATGACCAATCCCGTATAAATGACTATTTCTCTACCGAATAGTCGCAGACAAAGACTACAATACTTTAACTATTGTACTAAATAATTGTCGACCATCTGCAAATTTTTCCACTAGCTCATTATATTACTTTTCAGTAGAGTTATATCAGAAGTGAATCCTTTTACAGGATTTTATGACCCTTTCTTTCTATTTTTGTGCACAAACCGAGAAATCTTGTACATATGTAACGTATTTCTAATGCTTTTTTTTTATAACTGAGCAGACCGCGCAGGCAGAGCCTAAATACCAGAGTACCGCGGCTGCTGTGAAAGGTTATGTTAGGGGAAGTTTGTTAGCGCGAGATCTGAATGGGCCAGTACCCGCTGGCCCAATAAATACATCTTCTGGCAGTCCATTCCAAGCCTTGGACACCCTGGGAATAAATGTGCGGTTGTACCGCTCAGTTCTTGATGTATGAAGAACGACCGTCTTTGGATGAGATGCAGCGGTCACACGGGTACATCTGATAGGAGCAGTGAGTGGCAGAACGATAGAGGATAGCTCAGAGGAGCAGATTCCGCTGGAATATCGGTAGAAGAGTGAGAGTTCACCAATAACAAGCCGGTGAGAAAGTGACTGAAGGTGGCGCGTTAAGGCCGGATCGCCAAATAATCGAATTGCCCATCTCTGGACGGCATCTAGTATGGACAGGGTAGTAGGAGCAGCAGCTCCCCAGACATGAGAGCAATACTCCAGGCAAGGTCTTTATATAGCGTGAGGAGGTTACATGGTAAGAAATACTTTCTGGCTCTAAATAGGTACCCAAGCTTTTTACCAGCAGCTGTTGCAGTTGACGCGACGTGTTCGTGCCAGATCAGATTTTCTGTAATGTTGACTCCTAACAGCTTGAATGAGTGACTCATTGGCAGTCCAGTACACTGTGGTGTTTCCAAATAAATGTACTAATTCTTAATTGTAATCGAATAATCGTAATCGTGTCGTTGTTGGAAATTTTTGTATTCAACTACTGTTGTCTGTTGGTAGATATTCGATATGTATATGAAGGCAAACAGTTTTATATAACATGCGATGTAATTGTGCTGAAGGCACCTAAGTACATTTGTAAATATTTGAGGTGTTGTGTGGAATGATACTCTTATCTCAATATACACTTTAATACATAATAATTACTTTTATTCCAAATAGTACACAATACAATCATGAGGCATCTTCTGATATTACTTCGTCGTGATCAACTCCAAAAAATATCTTATCACCTTTTTGGTAAGCCCATCCCATTCTACTACTCGTGAAGTAGATGCCTATGTCCCCTTTTTTCGAAAGTACAATGGCTCCTGAAACAGAAGATTTGTTAGATATATAATAAGAGAAGTCAGAAAATAGGCTTTTCAACCAGTTGCGAACTTCACTTTCCTTCCTGGTCCATCAAAAATGAACCCTTATTTATTTATTTATTTTATTTATACAAATGATATACACATAAATACTATCACCTGGACGTTCATTTGATAGATATCAGCTGACTAAGAAGTGAATATCAAACTTAAGGCCCGGTCAAACAGAGAACGCGGCGGTCCGGCGTTCTCTAACGATACAATGGAACGCTGTAACGCGGCGGTCTAGAACGCGGCGTACGGCGTTCCATTGTATTGTTAGAGAACGCCGGACCGCCGCGTTCTCTGTTTGACCGGGCCTTTAATGTTTTTGGCAGTGATCGGAAGTTTTTAGTTATCACTAGCCGAGCAGCCGTTCGCTGCTGAGACGGCTAACAAAACAAAGTATCCGATAAAATGGTATGAATTGAAATTTGTTGTTTTTCTTTGATAACTCTACGTCCATACTAGACTACAAATAAAATATCCTTCAATTAGTTAAAAACTGTGTACTAGAAATTCTAACGCCATATTTTTTAGAAACATCTGCAACTATAATACTATATAGTCAATATCTAGGCGGGGCTGAAGAATAAATCAGCGATAGTTTTTAAAAGATAAGTCAAGTGCATGCTCCTCAAGGTAACAACTTGAGAATTATCAACATTCGGTCATCTATATAGAGTTTATCCTTTAAATTGCTAGATTTCGGTATTATATGTATATAATATGAACTTATATTGCAGTCAGTGCGGGCTTGTGCCAATATACCAAGCTAGTGCCAGAATGAGTGCAACCATTTTAAACTGGTACAGAACTTTTTTTCTCGTATACATGATCAAGAGCATCCCTGCATTTTTTTGACTTAATGACAGCCTTTTCCAAATAGAGCTCGTGCAAAACAAAACAGTTCCTTAGCTCCTTCAGAGCTACTTACTCAATTGAGCTTTGCTCCACTCTCATTGCTTTTTATAATTTTTAAATCGGGTTTTAATTCCTTAATTTTCAGTTTCTCGTCGAGCGACAGATTACCAATTTCGTTTATTCTACACAATTGATGGCACCAACGCAATGCGGATATCTAAATGGTTTAGTCACTAGATGGGAAATTATAGACTCTCATCGACATCCTGGTCTTAATACAATTTGCGAACATTTAGTAGGTAGGTCTGTTACAAGGACATCTGACAGTATTGCTTTTACCCAGCTTATATTCATGTGGTCCCATCATTGGGATAGCAACGTATGGAGCGCCGAATGCCGATTTTATTAATCTCCACCCCCACCATATATACCTATACTTTAATAAACACAAAAGAGATGTCAATTCCGTCAAAAGCTCCAAACTCACTAATGGAAACCTAGCATTGTCAAACGTAAAAAAAGTGCAACATAACCATTATCAGACGACAGCAAAACAAAACTACTTAGCCGTTAAAACAAAACGAACATACTGGGAATTTGGGAACAAAAATTATTCTTTATCAATTTCTTAAAGACCATTGACCTAATTTTCTGTAATTTAGTGGTGTTATCCATTGCATTAAGATGCTAAGTCAGCACTGACTGGAATATAATTACAATTTCCAGTCACGTTTCAGAGGGACTGTCTTACAGTAGTAGCACAAAAATGTACGCCACTGACCTCAACTTCGACACCCTATGCCTTGAAAACAAAGCTTTTGCACAACCATGTTTATATCAAATTTCCACCGTTAAATTCAGTTTTTTAGTCGAGTATTAAAGTCTTGATAACAGAGTTAACATGTCTAGAGGCAATGTAAACAACAAAACCAGCCAACATGTAACGGAAATTTTGACATCTTGAGGGCATTACCAGTGGCGTACGACTTTATATTAAAATTGGATGTTCATAAATAGATTCAATTATTACTATGATGTTACAAGCTGGTACAATTATTATTAGTATTTAGCTATACTTAGAGAGTTACTCTTATTATAATTTGATTGTAGCAGTTGATATATTACCATGAAGTGCTTCCCCATATTTTACGCTACTGAAAACCAAAACAAAACCTATACTAACCTATGATAAGTGGTGTTCACCGATTCGTCGCTACTGCAGCAAACTATGCACTTTTTATTTCGTCCCATCATGCAATTATGACAATATTGTTCATAAATGATTTAATTCACACCACAAATAGTCACAAAGTCAGTCAAATATACACTAATACTGCAAAAATCTCAATATACGCAATAACCACTACTACCATGACAGCCACATGACAGCTTCAGGGGACGCCGATTGTAGGTTATCAGATTTACAACATCTTAGAAGTTATTGCGACATTCCGCTATGAAATTTACCATTTTTGAGATTTCGTTAAATAAATACAAATTATCTTTTTGTAAATCAGTCACATTGCAAGTATAATGGAATGTATAGTTAAATACCCAGTTAAATACTTTGAGGAACATGTGTTCAAACTGCGGAAGCTGCCAGATTTTAAAGAAACTGAAAGGTCCTTAAGCAGACGAAGAAGAGTGGCAATAGCGCTATAGATGTTGGCTGGCCAATATTCAAATTAGGCTCCCTCTAGAGATGTTAACTCGGTGGTCTTGTTAGTAAAATCTGACCACCCTGAATAGGTATTGCCACTTGTTGAAGTTGCCTGCATTTATGCGCTGAAGCATGGTAATAATTATTGTGCCATTGAACTAGAATATTAACAGAATAACTTGATGATTTTTGTGTTCACTCTTCCCAGCTGAATTCGAGAAGTACAAGGACTGAATTCGTGTTGGTTATTGCAATGTATCTGATCCATAGAAAGAATGCTGGGATCTTCCCCAATTCGAACTAATCTGGAGAATGTGGACAGTGTCTTTTACCATTTCCTTGCGTACTACATAACCTCTACACAGTTCGCTAGTAAGCTGTAAAAGCTTCTATGAAACTGACTCCAATACATACCTGCTGTGTGGTTCAGTCGACTAGTCATTTTGTCTATACAGTGTTTCGCCGCTTCTTGTGCCGACTTTCCGTGCTCCATTTCTTTTATGATGCTATGCGCCAGACACACCTTTGCAATGGTATCACCGTGGCCTAGAAGATGAGAACACGTGGTTAGTGAACCAAGCCAATATATTGGCAAATAAGTATTCGGTTTGATATATCTAGCTAATGGATGAAATATAGGGATTTTCCAGTTATTCCAGAAATTAACGTACATCAGGCAAGGGGCGGGGTTCATGGAAGCTGTACATATAAAGGGTGATTCATTAAGACCTTTGTTTTTAAATTCTAAATAAAATACATAAAACGGAGTTCGATAACAAAATATTTACTATAACTAAAAGAAACAATCTTTGACATTTACTTTTTGAAGATAATTTCATTTAACCCTTAACTGGTATGGCGAGGTCGAATTCTGACCCCAGCCGAAATAATTAATGAAATTACAGAAAAGCAGAATGACCTCGCAACCCCACCGTCTAACTATTCCTTTAAAACGACAATTAAAGCACCTACATATTGGAGTTGGTGTCGACCTTTCGCACAGTCAGGACATCCACGTCGCTTGGGTCAAAATTGAGCCCGTCATACCTTAAACGTAATTTTTTCTATGTCTCAACTGTGAGAAGCAATGGCTAATCCAAACAGTCTTAAAAAACCTCTGACTCAACAAGAGTTACAACAGATTGTTGATTCATTTGTTAGTCAAGATGGTATTTCTGATGCCCCCACTTACTTGTCGAGTTGGTAACAATCCTGAAGAGAACGAAAACCAAGACAAGTGTATTGGAAGAGCCTCTAAGCGTTCAAGGTGTTATATTTGCCTACGTAACGAAAATGAACAATGACTCATGTGTAACAAATGTCATAAAAATATTTGTAGAAATCATTGTATAAAGACAAGCATTTGTAGCTGATTGTAAGGACCAAAAATCTGTGTTGCCCAACTTGTTTGTCAGAATTTTCATTTTCTTACAAAAGGTTTGTTTTCTTTTGTTTTTCAACTGATTTTGTATACATAAACAGGGTTTGTTCATTTTTGATACAAAAACACACTTTTTAGATTTTATCATTGAAAGGTTTGTTCTTCAACTACTTTTCAAATGTTCCCTGTATTTTTCCATGCGGAGGTCTGAAATGGATTGTTTTCGTTTTTATAGTAGCAATATTAGAATACAATGCAGCTTATTTTACATTCATACCTGTTGTTTTCATTTTTTTACACAAAAATTCTATAGGTCTAACCAGACCCCGCCATACATATTTTTTTTTCGCCATGCCAGTTAAGGGTTAAATGCTGGCCGTGGCTACGCCATAGGTGGTCCATTCGGAGGGTCCAATTTTGGATCACTCTTTCCAGCATTGCGACCGGTATCTGCCCAATTATGCGAGTTATGTTAGCTTCCAGGTCCAGAATTGTAACTGGTTTTTCAATTAAGACCTTTGACTTTACGTATCCCCACAGGAAAAAGTCCAAAGGTGTGATATCACACGATCTAGGCGGCCAGTTGACAGGTCCAAAACGCGAAATTATCTGCTCACCAAAATGATTTCTTAATAAAGTCATTGTTTTGCGCGCTGTGTGTGCCGTAGCTCCATCTTGCTGAAACCAAATGTCGCCGGCATTACGGACTTCAATCTCACGTAACAAAAAATCTGTTATCATAGTGCGGTAATGTTCTGTCCGGCCTCGCCTTTGAAGAAATATGGACCGATGATTCCACCGGCTCATAAACCACACCACACAGTGCATTTTTCAGGATGCAACGGTACTTCGAGTGCCGCTTTGGGTTTTTCGTCAGCCCAAATACGGCAATTTTATTTATTGACGTATCCGTTGAGCCAGAAATGTGCCTCGTCACTGAACAAAATTCGACACGAAAACAGCGGATTTTCATTAAGCTGTGTCAGAGCCCACTGTCTGAAATTTAAGCGTAAATTTAAGTCTTGAGGCTTCAATCCTTGAACAAGCTGTATTTTGTAAGACTTCAAGCCAAGATCCTTTGCCAAGTTGTCGAATACGATAGGTCCAAATGCTGAGATCGACGTCGAATTGATCCCTCACGGTCTTCAGCTACACTATCCACTACAGCAGCAAGATTCTCCTCATTGCAGGCTGGATGTGGCCTATTCGGTCTCATATCATCCAATAGCGTATACTGAGACTCAAATTTGTGGAAGGAATTGGCAATAGTAGTCACGGAACGTCGATGATGCATACCATATCTTGCACGAAGTGCACGAAAAACTTGTTTTACACAACGAAAATTTTCATCATATAGCTGAATAATTTGGAGACGCTGTTGTGGTGTGAGTCTTTCCATGATAAAATGTCAAGCAATACTGAATCAAAGTAGGATGATACTTGCTGTCACTAGTAATCTGCCAAAAAAGTCATACGAAAAACAAAGCTCTAAATGAATCACCCATTAGTAGTCCATGTGTAGCCAAACTTAGTCCTAACATCTGGATTTGTAAGGATCTCGCATGTTTGTAAGTTTATATATTCATTTCGGAAGATGATGTAAGTTCCACACATCAACAAGCGTTTCTGACTCTGAGGTTCGATTACAACACTGTCAATCGACAATAAGCAGCGTACAATTATTTAAGTCAAGACCAAAATTGACTTGTCCAAGTTCACTGATGGGGATACCATATATTTTTGAAATTAATAAAAAAACTAGTCAAATCAAGCTGTATTATTATGGTAGCTATAGACGTTGCAGAACATAATAACAAATCAAATTTTCGCGGCTGTGTAAGTAATTCCCACGGGATAATTAAAAACGATTTACCTGTTGTAGAAACTGCACCAACATCACCATCACAAGTCCCACTACCTATCATGGAAGTATCACTGACCCTGCCTACCATTTTGCCATTGGTTCCACCAGTGGAAGTCCCAGCCACCAGATTCCCATTTGCGTCGATTGCGACTGCTCCAACTGTTCCTACGTCGCCTGGGTTCTATGAAATCAAAATGCATGGCTAAAAAATTTGGTGGCCAAGTCGATTGACTCACTCCTTTCCATACCGTGAAGCTATAGTCTGGTAGCCTCTTGCAACCAAATCATCGTGCGCCCTCCCGCAAAAAAAGTATTGTGCCGCTAGGTCTTTCTTTTACAGGTCAATGGACAGCCTATTCTGAATACAACAAATTTTTCAGTTTTACAACATCTCACACCCCAACCACCCCAATTTCACCTCCACCCAAAAAAAAGATAGAAAATGATCAGGAATGACTATAAAAGGCCTAAATACAATGTTTGAGGACTATTTAAAATTTTTCTATTTTCTTCAATTACTCCGCCACGCACACACCGATTTTCAAAATTATTGCAACATTATATTCTATTATCCCACAGCATATCGCTAAAAAATTTTATCACAATCCATACAGCGCCAGAGGTTACTAATATTAACAAGCTAATAAAACGTAACAGACAGATAGACCAAAGTTTACGGAATACGAGTACATATAAGTTGGATCACTCTGCAAAAATATCAAAACGGCCTGCCCTTGCTCCGTCTCCCCGGTACACCGGTAGCAGTGTACCGACGTCTACTGGGAGATACGGGGCGGCGCAAAGTAGAGGTTGAACGTGCTTAACGCGAAGTCTATACAGTGTCTCAAAAACATCGGATTTTGTTATCTCGGATTTGTTTGCAGGAAATGGATAATCTTTTTAGAAGTTTGAGAGTAATCAATTTCGCGAGAAAATATATTAGCAATCAATTTAAATTTATTAACTGATGAAGAATTACAATCAGATCCATCCTTATTTTGTGGCAAACCTTGAAACGTAAGGGATACAAATACAGGGTATCCCACGACGATTAAGACAAGAAATATGTCGGAACTGGGCAGTAGCAGAGAATTATAATCTTGGCATGTAAATTAGAGCAGATGTTGTGTCTTTTTTGTCATTGTACTACCCAATGAGGTATTTGTTTTTGGTCACGTGACATTCGATTCAAAATTATTAATGGGACACCCTGTACACTTGTGCCTGTGTTCTTCCCGATCAAACAATTCCAACAAACCACCACACTTGGGGTCTAAAGTGAGAGCTACAGGTACTTAAAGGATTGTATAACGCTAAAAGCGTATAGTGAGACAAAACATTCATTCGGTGATCTTACCATATCACCCAGGGATATTGTAAATTATATTTTAGAGCTCGAAAATATTTTTATTGATAACTTTAACAATTTAGTTTCTACAGTAGCAATTGGAATGACAGTGAAAAGCAAAATGTCAAAAATAATTTATTCACATCCATGTAAAGCATTTCCACATGATTATCTTTTAAAATTGTACATACGGGTTCGTATATACTACACCATAAAATTTGTAAACTGTGATATCAAAAATAAGCCAAATAAACAAAGCATTAAGATAAAAACACTACAGCACCTTTGAACCATCAGTTTTTACTTATCTACGAAATAGCTACAATATGTGAAATCATTTGAGATTCATTAGTAATAGCTTTACTAGCCTTTATTTTTGATATCCATTTATGTAACTTAGTGCATTAGCAAAATAAACGTTATGTATTTGTATGTCTAAGTCGGCCGCCAATACATAGTTTTTTAATGACCCTCGTATATACGTACAACCCAGGCGTTAGCAAGTCCCCGCTAAAAGACCCTCGTACTTGAGCAAAAACCAACGCAAAAACTAACTGGCGCGTGCGGCCGCGGCATCGCTTTCATGTAAGTTCTTCAAAGTGCCGACGGAGAATGATCCAACTTATATGTATTCCGTAAACTTTGGATAGACCGACGAAAATGAGTGACGTGGATGTTGGTTATATAATATCATAAAATGCCCAAAACTCGTGTTTCGTCTATTATTCACTGGTCAATGGACAGTCTATTATGATTCCAACAAATTTTTGAGCTTCTCAGCCCCCACTTCGACCACCCCAATTTCACCCCTAGCCAAAAAAGGCAGAGAATTATCAAGAACCTCTTAAAATGTCCCAAATAGAGTTTGAGCTGTTTTTATATTTTTTGCTTTTTTATTATCGCTGTGCCACCACTGACACGATTTCTAAAAGCCATAAGCGTTTTCCGTCCTCGCTACGGTAAAAGTACTTTGTTTAAATCGTTTAAATTTCGTTAAAATCAATTCAATAGTTTCCACGTTGCAACTCAACGTTGGGATGGACCCACCCCCAAACACCCTAGTTTCAACGACAAAAAAAAAAGGTAAAAAATGATCAGTAACACCTAAAACGCCTAAAAACAAAGTTTGTACACAGTACAGATTTTCTAAATTTTATGACAATCCATAGAGCAGTAGTGGAGCTACTGAGATTACGAGGTTAGAATAATTATCTCAAAAGCGAAAAATTTCGTGATCACAATACTCCCCTCCTATGGATGTGATAAGTGATATCTTCATCAATTCATACTTTCAGTGCAACAACCAAAATTACTTACTACTCGCCATAAGTTGGTAAGGCTACGTAGTATTTAAGGTCAGCATCCAGTATCAAATTAGGTACATATTGGGTCTGTTTTTACAGCAATCACAAACTAGTCAGCGTCAATTTGATTGGCCAGTACTAGTCAGAAATAGTTTGACAACTGCAATGGGGAATACTGATTGGCTCTGACTGGTTTGTGATTCTCTATAAAAACAGACCTATTGTGCCAGGCCGGCCCTGTATGCCATCTCGTGAGATCTGGAAAACCTACTTCTCGATCCTTGTTTTATGACCGCGAGCTCTCGAGAACAATCGAGAGAGGGCACACCTAGCATAAAAGCGCCGTCGCACGAGAGATGAAAACAGTCAGTGACAGCAGGGCTCGGTAGTAATACGCGACGACGTTCCAGTGGCACGCGCGAAATAAATGAACTGTGACATAAATTAGTGCAGTTAAGGACCAATATAAATTAGTGTAGTGACTTTAGATAAATTATACTGTTAAGTACTAGGCTAGGTGAAGCGTATATAGTGAAAATAAATAGTTAAATCCGTACCAAGTGTTTTCGTGCCCAATCGGACTAAAGACTTGTAACAATATTATAAAACTGCTGGAAAGTTAAGACATTACCTTGACCTCTGTTGGAGTGTCAGAAGAATTCGTAATCGTATGATCAGTCTCCGTCCGCCATGCCTGCATCCTTTTGAACACATCCAAATAAAATTTAGCTGACGGCGACACGAGGCTACCAGGCGGAACAGTAGGCACACCTTGTTCTTTCGCAAATCGGTTGGCACCGCTTCCGGCAAACATGACGTGAGGTGTCTTCTCCATCACCAGCCTAGCCAAGCTACCAAATACATTTTAAGTCATATTATTCTTCATATAAAGGGTGGGCCAATAGTGCGTGGACGGAAGATTGTGGGCTTACTAAAAAATACTTCAAAAATCTGTCACTTGATTGTGGTGGGGACCTTTGAGGGCTATAACGTAAAAATATTTTCGCTTAAATTCTGACGTTTAGACAGGGTGATTCATATCAAACTTAAATTTTTTTTAATGGAACCCCCTAAGTATTATTGCAAATTTAGATTCCTTGGTCAATTCTAGTGTGACTTTATGTATCACACATGGAACTTTAAACGAACCGTTTAGGCGCAAATCACCATTTTTGGTATAAGTAGGTATCAGAAAAAATTGAATATCTCAGCGATTATAAAACTTAGAAGGCCGTGACCTTGCGGTACGAGTAAGCATGAAATGCGTCACCTTAGGTCAGACGGCTAAATTTGAATTATTTTTGTACTTGGAGAAATCGGTAGATTAATTAAGGAAACTTCAAAATACATATTCTGCTTGCAGAACCTTAGCCTCCAGAATGGTCACACATAGAATGTGATCCAAGAACTATCCCTCCATACTGCATTTTTCACACACTAATAACCTACGCTACGTCCCTCTCTTGCATCACCTGAGGGAGTGCTGATCTTGACTCAACCATTAAGTGTTAACTCTTCAATTCAGTTTGCGGTTATTCCTACATGTGCTTCAGCACCCTCTAAATTTTCTTCAAAACCACACTTCGCGGTAATATGCACCACCTCGGAAATTATAGTCTACATGGACAAAAATAATAAACTCTTCATACCAGTGGGAACCACAAGCCGGAGACATCGATTTTACAGTATGGCGTACATGGCCAATAAATTGAAATCTTTTTCGGTGTACAGCCAGGAACAAGGCAGTTACTGTGTGATCAAATCCAACAAATCAGATTTTGTGCATGTGCATTTTGTGCATACTTTTTGAATTGGGATGCTTTTATAGATATTTCACGATTCATTTACTTTTTTAGAATAAACAGCCTAGTATCCCTAAATAATGTTAAACTACTAAACTAAAAGATACCGGACTGGATGCGTTAACCAAGCCCTGACTATAACGGGTTTTCTTGTGGTAAAACAGTTGACTACTGGTTCCAAATCTAGGGCTTCAAGAAATAATTTAATAAAGAATTCTCAAGGATCGGGACAAATAGCAGCAATCACACAGTGCAGTAAAGGATATGTCTTCTTCGTCCAACAAAGAATCATCAAGGTGTAATGTCCTGCGGTGTCCCTGGGTAAATCCAGGGACTTAGAAAGTTCTTCTGGGGGATTAAAACACGTGTGAACATTTCGGGTGATCTATTAGAACTGTTGCAAAAGTATACTCGAGGACAAGCGTACAGTAGTTGTTATTAATTTAGTGACCTCGTTAGAATTAAATAAACAATAACAAATGTGTTGTTATGCGAATAAAATATCGGTTGGTGTGTAATAGTCTACAAAAGCATGCAAGTGTATTACAATTAGAACATAGTTGATAATTTTTTGGAATAGGAGAATATAAAGGTTCATTGCACTACAAGGGTACGAATATGAGTCTTCTGTGCAAGTGATAGAAATTAGATAGCTGATCGAAATTCAAGATACTGGTTAAAGAAAATTCAACGAAAACTGTCACCAGTTGATAACGTGAACAAAGCAGCTTATGTGGGTAACAGTGAACGGCCAAGTGAAGTGGTTCTTGGGACCTTAACTCTTCTGTCGTACTACGAGCCGAGAATAGCAAAATTAACAAGAAGCTACGCTGAAGGCATCGCCTTTGATCCTCTGTTTAAATGGAAGGTGCCATTTTCGATTAAATTAAGTGCTATCGTTTGTCGTTGGAACAGCATATTTAGCATATTATAGTGCTGACAATTATAGTAGTATGAGAGCTTGATAGAAATACTGAAACCCGAGTCTAAAAAAATTCTCGGCTGACACCGGACTGTAAGCAACTGACTTGACCTTGCGGTCACGAGTCCGAGGTACCCACCGCACCGGTTAAACAATTTAGTTTTTAACTCCTCATGGTAGTTCCACGGTCGATGGAAGTAATGGATGAATGGGGATCAAAACATCCACGCCAGACAAAATGTTGAACAACTCTAGAAGTTCATGTTGCGTTTCACGTTGATATGGGGTAAATTACCTTATAGGGTGCGCTATATCTCTTACAATTGATACTGCTCCGGCCGATAGGTTGCCCAACATGACACTAGCGTCCATTTCAACTTCTCCATCGGTATTCAGGACGGAACCAAAACCTACAAAATTAAATAGTCTAGATACAACTCAGACTAAATTGACCATCCTTTCTGTGATAAGGCCCATTTCGCACTAAATCAGTCGGCTACGGTCAAGTCTAGTCACGTCAGACGCTCCCAGATTCAACTGACTAGCTCTTATACTGAAATTACGCATTATGTGAAAAATTGCTTTCAGACTGACCGAGTCACGTCCGTGCCAGTCCCGTCCCGACGTGATCGGACTGTCTGACTCAGCCGATCGAATATTTATGTCAGTCTTGACAAGTCTTTTGAGAAAGTGACGGCGGTGCATCATTATATCATAAAAATGGACATTGAACAGTTAACAAGTTTGGTGCTATAAGACTCAATAACTGAAAAAATTAATCTGCACTCATTCTAAAGTAATCGTAAGATTTTCTTGGGTCGGCCGATAAATCAGGAAACAAGTGATTAAATGATCCAAAATGTAGCCTTCTTCTGTTTATGGGATGAATCCACAATTGTTTCTTTTTTTGCCTCATTTTTCTCCTTTGTTGTAATCGGCGTAAAATCATTGCTTGAAGAAACTCGTACATTTCAACTAGAGAGAGACCCGGAGAACCTCTCCTATAAAAAAATAGGTCAAAAAATGACAAAAACCATTGATTAAGGTATTAATATAATAAAATGCAAAAACCTACGGTTGCGCCAACTCACACTTATCAGGAGGTTGTAAAACTGGCCCGTATTATCTCAATTTTTAGAGCTTGCACATAAAAGTAAAATTGTGCAGTTACACACTTCTCAAATCCAAACTTATTGAATAGATAGGTATATGAAACAAAACAAACAATAGGGTACTTGCGGAGGTCGTGAAATCGTCTCGGGAGTATACATAGCGTAAATAAAACCATATGAAGAAGCAGTATGAAACAAGAAACATGATTTTACTGACGGCCAAAAAAAGATATTTGCAAAATAAAATAAGGATCTATTCAAATTTTTCCACGTGACTTAAAACAAGGGCTGACGTCACAGGTATCTTATCGATATCGACAGTCGATACTGCTTCAGCCAGTTCAGTGAGATTCAACTGCAAACTAGAGATGATATGAATTTATTAACAATGCGACTCAATTTATACTTAAATGTATTTGAAACAGGCAATTAACCCACTAGCATTTTCGTTGCAATACATTTTTATATTTTATAGGTATCACTGTTCATCCTGTTTGTGACCGAGATTCGCAACTAATCGAAGCCATCATTTTACTTCGGTGCATCCCATTATGAATGAATCCAAAGATAGAATCTAATTCAAGCCCATCCCTACAAAGTAACTTTTATTTTTTTGACTTTTGTAGTTTTGTGTGTGACTGTGTTTTGTGGTTATAATGATCAATGTCAAAATGTTAGGTTAGCACTGGCTATCGATATCGAATATCAATACTTTACATCCCATCACAATAGGATATCACTGACGTCAGAGGTTGTTTGCGCGGCATTTTCCGGCATTTGAAATAATTTTTGGAATATCTCTCACAGCCGACTCCGAAAAACCAAACAAGTGATTTTGTCATGTTTACTAGGCTCTAAGGAACGCGTAAACGACATAATATTTTTTTCTGCAAGTACCCTACTTTGCTACTTTGTAGAATCAATGACCCAATATGAAGAACATACTAAGCAAATTGGCTGACTCCTTCTTCTAACGAGCGAGGTGAATGGGACAAGAAGATGAGAAGGATGCTGAAAAACATCTCAGATGTTAAGATTCACATGAAACTGCTTTTGTGCAGAGCGTAACACATCTTCATTGCAGACGCATTCTAAAATCTTGAAATTTTTCAGTCCTTACACATTGTCGCGTAATGAAGATGTAACCATAAGGTAAATCATTAGTAAAAAACTTGCGTTGTGTATACTATTCCGGTTTCGTTAGGCAAAATCTTAAGGGCCCCACAGACATCGTTCATTTTCATCAGGTTTGCACGACGTGCCAACCGATGTCGGTTAAACCGATGGAACGATACCTCCACACATTGTTCGGTTTTATTTCAGTTTCTTGCAAATTTTTGATCCATTAACATGGATAATAATGGCATTGGCGGCGGCTTTAGCTATTAAAGTGAAAGGTGTGGATGATATATACCATCAGCACTTGCGCCTGATTTCTTGGATGCATTTACTTTTTTTAGCTCCTTCCTGAATGATCCGCGAATGGAGTCAATCTTCGTTTTCACTGAATCTGTGTTTGCAGTGGGATATAAACCTCTCCATTTTTTCAACAGCTCTCCGTAGGCCTTATTTTTCTTACGTCTGTCTGCATACTCGGCAGATTTGACTTTCCAGAGACACGGAAAACTCCTATACATGTGTATGAATTCCATCATAAATTATTTGCTATTTTGCCGTGTATCGCACATTTTTGATAGGTGTCGCTAACCCTAGATACGCTTACTCGAAGGCAACCAGAACGGCACTGCAAAATCCCGTCGTAATTGCACGATGAACGGCCACACATGTACCGAGTGGCACGATGGCGTTCCAAACCGACGGGTAAAATCAAGCTCGGGCAGATTTTTTGGAACGACGGTCAACACGACGGTTTTTCGGCACACACGGACCGAAATGAGTGTGATCGGTTGGCACGTCGTGCAAACCTGATGAGAAAGAACGATGTCTGTGGGGCCCTTCAGAATGTGAGAAAATTACAGTTATTATTGAATAACTATTGCATAAATGACTACACAGTAGCAACGTAATAAAAATGAAATAATGGCATCTTGGTTACAATATGCTCTATATAGAAGCTTACAAATTGGGTTTCGTGCGTACTTACTTTATAAGTAGTGGTAGTAGTAGTAGTAGTATTTATTTAACCATATTATAATATAGGTGTATTTATGGTAAGCCATTAGAAAAAAAGCAGCAAACATAACACGCATAGGTGAGTCTAAGCTTGAAAGTATTGAGGTTTACAGCTAGTCCGTTACATGGAATGTCCAACGTGTGTATAAAAATACAGAATAACAATCACATTGAATACTGAACAAGACATCGTCATATACGCCTCAATGAAAACTGTTTATTTGGCAGTTTAAGAATTCTTCTATGGCGTAAAACCATAGCAGTGGTCCAGTAAGAGATCTTTTATCTTTTTCTTGAAGGTGTATGCATTACAGTCTCTATATTCACGAGGCAATTTGTTGGAGAATCTGAAGTCCATAGAATTTCTTTAATATGTTGTAAGCCTGTATCGTGGCGGTCTCTGTGAATCAGATCCTCTGGTGTTATAATCATGCAAATCAGACTGAACGCAAATCTTATTCAAATTTTCATGAATAGAAATTACTGAGTATAGGATATATAAACATGGAACTGGCAAAATGTGAAGTCTTTTAAAGATTGGCTGACAGTGACAATTAAAAGGAGTGCCTTCTTTTGCAGTTTAAATGCTCTTATTGCGTGACTTGAGGCTCCCCATACAGCAATACCATAAACTAAATGACTATGAAAGATATCATAGCCCTAATGCCTAAGTAAGCCTTCAAGTGAGGTCATCCGTTTAAGTTGTCGAATTACAAATAGACTGGTGCTTAGCTTTTTGCATAGGATTTCAATGTGATTTTCCCATCTGAGTGACTCATCGATTGTTATACCGATCAGTGTAACTGAGGCTTTGACCACGGTATTTCTGTTAGCCGACAAAACAAGTTTTTGCGATTTCTCTCTATTTAGTTTGAGTCTATTGGTAGTGAACCATTGTTCGGCGTTATATTCAGCGATTGCAACTAAGCTTTTCAGAACTGTTAAACCAGAATGAGATTGAATGAGAGTGGTATCGTCAGCGAAACATATATATTTGATAGGTGCAACGTGGTGAAATATATCATTTAGGTATATCATATAAGAGAAGGAGGTTTGCTCCACTAACAAGTACTGACCTGCATTAAACGCCTCGTCATCCTCCATGACTTTGATAGCTGCCTCCACCGCATCCAGGGCACTCCCACCTGCCTTAAGCACATCGAACCCTGCTTTGACGGACTTTTTCATCCCCGCAAACTTCACTGGAACCCTCATATTGGGGATGTCCCCTGCCCCACCGTGCACCAGAACAATCGGTTCTATCTTCGTTGCAAACGTACACACCCTGAAATAAACTACCTTGTTGAATTCATTATTGGTGAGGGGCGGGTTAGGTTAGAATATCTCCCATCGTATATCCTGCGTGTCGTAAAAGGCGACTAAAAGGAACACCGAAGTACTGTCGCTATAAGCAGTAACCTCTTCTCAACCAACAGCTTCGGGTGGACGAGTTGAGAAGAGTCAGGACACCTTCTTGTCCTTGGAGTGAGAAATTGCCCCTAAAGGCGGATGAACCAGTAGATACTATCTGGTCAACGGCATGAGGATGCAGAAAGCAAATGGGAAACTACTGCATTAAAGATCTTAAAGATATTCCAAGAGAAACTCGTAAAATGAGTTTAATGCATTTTACGAGTTCACAACGTGTCTGTTAAGACATTGTATGATGATGATGAGGCATCATTGGTGCATGGTAAACGTGTTGGTAAAATGCGCCGAGTTTAAAGTGCAATCTTTTACTGTTTGACCAGCGTAAATTGATCAGCGCGGTATGGGGAAGGGTAGCGGGAGGTTCCTTCAGGTTGCGATCGTCATTATCTTGTCGAGTTTAAAAAGGGATAGAAAACACATAAGCATAACAGAGACATTAAATATCCAATCCCTATGCTGGACGGTCTTTAAGGTGGGGAATAAAATCTGCCATTGCCGATTATATTAGGGGTATTAAGTGAATTTATAAATTATTTGCCGTTTCCTTTATATGTATACAGGGTTATTCACGTTATTCGACACGGTGCATTGTGGCTAAAGTACTTAATAAAAAAGAAAATAATAACCTCGGATGCATAGAGACCCATAAGGGCTACATTTTAATAATATTTCCATGTTATACAGGGTGTCCCAAAAACAGGAAATGTATCAAAGTTATGTTTTTTTAAATGGAACATCCCGTATATTATTGCATATTCACATTTTTTGGTGAATTCTAGTGTGACTTCATGTACCATACATGGGCCTTAAAGCGAACCATTTAGGTGTAAATCACCATTTTCGGTATAAGTACATATCAGGAAAAAATTGAATATCGCAGAGATTACAAAATTTGAAAGGCTGTGACTTTGCCGTGTTACTAAGCATAAAATGTGTCAGCTTTGATCAGACTGTCAAATTTAAATTACGTTTATGCTTGGAGAAATCTGTCGATTAATTAAGGAAACTTCGATCAGCGATCACTTGATATTTTCAAATGGGAACGCCTATTTTTTTATACGGTTAAACGTAGAATTTAATAGTTTTTCTAATTATATAAGGTTGTAAATATCAATCTCTGATCGTTTCCATTTAATTTTAAATTTTCAAACAAATCGGCGTTTTCTACTTTTCCTACCTATAAGCAACGTGGCAGGCCATGAAATGTAACAGCAATATGTTAATTCAGATGGAAGAAAACAAGTAATTTAGAAAAAAGATACAGACAATATAGAACAAAGAGACAAGATGATAAAAATTCCTTACAACAAATCAACTAGAAACAACTGCGATAACATCTCTAAGGTCAGAGAGAAGTTGGAGTATGGTAGTAATAGATATTTTTTACAGTCTACTGGCTACCGCAATTTACTAGAGGTTTAAAATTTCCAAGGCAATTAAAAACCCTGATATGAAACAAAAACAGCCAGCGACTGTTGCTTCAGCACGCAATTATTAATAATATGTAATGGTGTAAAGAAGTAGTAATTTGCGTCGAAGTCGATATCTCTGACTGAAGCCCTCCTATTTTGCAATATCTATTAGCAATATTGCAAAAAAAGGAATACTGACGAATCAGATTTAAATTGTATGCCATTTATGTTTTATAATTTAAACAAATTTTAATTCATTCTTCATTTTCTGCGATCTTGCTAATAGGTAGTGAAGAATTTTCAGAACTCCAGTCAGAGGTACTTTTGACTTGACTTTTGACAGAATTGCATACTCTTTTATATCATTGCATGTGAAATTTTATTATGAAAATAATAAACTGTCTACAACATTGTCTAGTAGTTTTCGTTTCCTTTCAAAATTTTTAATGGTTTTGGAAATTGCCGATCTCTAGTACATTGCAGAAGCTAGTAGACCGTGAAAAAATCCATTTCTGCCATACTCCAGCTTCTTTTTGACCAAAGATAAGCTACCGCCGTTGTTTCTGGTTAGACTTTGTTTGCTGTGAGTAATTTTTATCATCTTGTCACTTTACAGTTATCGAATATTAGTTTTCAAAAAACAAAAGCTGCTGCTACCTTGAGCATTCATAAACTAATATCATATATTTCAAGTTCTTTGCTCAACGCTTCAGAATACACTGTACAAAGGAATTGGCCGAAATATTTGTAAATCGTTCATATTTTAAAAGATGCATTCTCATCTATGGACCAGCAAACTAAATATCTAATTTCTCACGAGTCATGGTACAGAGCAAAATAGGGTCGAGCTTTTGCATTACATAAAGGGCAGAGTTTGTACCTAAACGGAATCAAACTGGTTGTTTTTATTCGTGGAAAAGCAGCTGGAAAACGCCTATGATAGTTCAAGTAGACTCACCCCACCGAACATGCCAACAGCATTAGCAATCCAAATTTGATGCACATTTCTCCTCAGTTCGAATGTGTACTGACCACTTATCATGGCTTGTTGCCCTGTTCAGAACTGGGTCAATTCCATTTATGCGTACAGGATGCACAACTACACGGATGCAAATGTTTCGGGGTCACTTCCGAGGTTAATTTAAAATCAACTTAGGTTAAGCTTGGCATAAGTATGTACGTTATGAATACTCACCGTTTGCTACATTGTTGTTTTTGTTTTACTTCCCACACCAATAGGTGAGGGGAATACTGTGATCTCGAAAATTTTCGATTTTTAAATAATCCGCTTTTGGGCGTTTTACGAAAATCCGCGTCACTCACTTCCGTCGGTCTGTCTGTCTGTCGATCTGTTTGTCTGTTGGCGTTCTTCTACCCTCATAATCTCAGTGACTCCATGGATTGTGATAAAATTTGGGTGACGATATACTGTGGGGTCGTAGTAGGTAATTCTGCTATAACCTTGGAAATCGGCCCATGGACGGCGGAGTAATTAGCAAAAAACCGAGGGGTAAAAAGCTGTGGACTTCTGGTGTACACGCTTGTGGATTTCTATGGATTTCCGTAGATTTCCGTGGATTTCCGTGGATTTCCGTGGATTTCAGTAGATTTCCGTGGATTTCCATGGATGTCCGTGGATTTCTGTGGGTTTACTGTGCCAGTAGTACGCATGCGCAAGCACGGATGTCTCGGCTGAAACCATCTTGATTTCAGTTACCTGAATTAATAAATTGAAGATTTTTTACAAGTAAACCAGTGAAAACATCAAGAACTTCTAGTCATGGTTCTTTTAAACGTAAAACAAGGAAGGCGCGAAGGCGCACATACTCGTAATTCTTAAGAAAAATTGACGCAGTATTTCCCACATACCTATTACGGTGATACCAGTATATTATTTTCCCATAGCATATCATCCCCTTGCAACCAAATCATCGGCCGCCCGAGCAGAAAGAAGTTTGTCATGCCGCTAGGTCTTTCTTTCACAGGTCAATGAGTTTTCCAACTCTCCACCCCCAACCGTCCCAATTTCACCCCCAGCCAAAAAAAGTAGAAAATAATCAGAAACCCCTAAGGCGCCTAAATACGAAGTTTGAGCTGTTTTTATATTTTTAGTTTTGAACTTGCCAATCAAAAAAGGGGTAAGTAATTAAAATCGGCCCGTTTTCGCAAATTTTACCGAAATCAACGTGCGAGGTGTGTCCTTTCCAAAGTAACCATCCCCCACCTTTAAATCATAGATTTGCACCAAAAGAACAAACACCCCTTTATGACAGTTAAATATGAAATTAGTTGGATGAGCTTTATGACAGTTACTGCCATTCTAAAGTTCGAAAATTTTCTACTTCTTTGGATCCATTTGGATCATTATTCCACCATTTTGAAAATTTTGCGGCATGCGCGGTAGCGTTTTCGACATAGCAAAACATGTGGTGCCCCCACCCCACCCCTTTTTTTAATCTCGCAGCGAGACCAAAAACTATATTTTTGTTTATAATGATAACAGTTATATAGTGACCAAGTTTGAAGAAAATCGGAAAGTTTTAGTATTTTCATGTCAGTCTGTGTCTGTACGTCCACGATTTCGTTACTCAAAAACGCCTCATGCGATTGCTCCCAAATTTGGCCAACTCGAATTGAAATAGAGGTCCTTTCGAGTTGAAAAGGTCTTGGTGGCGATCGGACAATTTGTAATGGAAAGGGGTGGGGGTGCACAAATAAATCGTAATACAATATGTATATTTGATAGCACCAGTTGAAAGGGAATGTGTCTTTATGTCTAAAACATGTTAATTTTTTCTGAAATGGAAGCAAAAAAATTAAATAAATTGAAATACTCAAATGTCATTAACTGCTATATTTGTGCACTGAATTGTTTGATATTAGGCAGCCGTAAATAACTTAAAATAATATTACTATTCGTATTACTATTCGATTGGACTCTTAAGGTTTAAAGGGAGTGGGGGTTGTACAAAAAAATGTCATATTGGTACCTTGGTACATATGACCCCACAAGTCAGAAGACGACGTGTTTTTATACAAAAAACGATAATCACATGTCGTTTTTCCCGAAATAGCGCGTAAAAAAATAAATAGGGTGAAATTTACAAATGCCAATAACTGTTGTAACAAGGTTATGGTAAAGCAAGGACGGGGGGATGAACAACAACCACTTGAGTCGGGGAGGTTCCTAGAACGAAGTCTATCTCGTTCAGCGTCCACATATTTTTCATTATGGCTACGCTGCCACTGCCACAGTATCTAAAAATCATAAACGTTTTCCATCCTCGCCATGGTAGTAATACTGTGTAAACATTTCATTAAAACTGATCTAATAGTTTCCACGCTACATGATACAAAACGATCAGAAGCAATAAACGTATGTATATATCAAAAGGTTCTAAGTCCCTTGGTTTCTGTAACATGCAAGGCAATGTTTGGATGGACATAAAAAAGTGTATTATGACGCTAGGCCTTTTTTCACACGTCGGTGGACAGCCTGTTATGGATTGAACAATTTTTTTAGTTTCACAACCCCCCACCCCTCAACCATCCCAATTTCACACCTACCAAAAAAAAAGTAGAAAATGATCACGAACCCCTAAAACGCCTAAAAAGGAAGTTTGAGGATTTTTGTTTTTTTTTTCCAATTACTTCGCCGCCCACGCACCGATTTTCAAAATTATAGGAAAATTACCTACTACGACCCCTCAGCATATCGCTTCCCAAATTTCGTCACAATCCATGCAGTGGTTACTGAGATTACCAGACAAGAAAAACGCCAACAGACAGACAGACAGACCGACGGAAGTGAGTGAGGTAGATTTTCATTATGTAGACATCATAAAACGCCCAAAAATCGTAATACCTAAAAATCAAATATTTTCGCGATCACAATACTTCCCTCACGTATTGGCGTGGGAAGAAAAAATATATCAAGGTTTTCAAAAACCTCTAACAAAAATTAGTGTTAAATATGCTGACACTACAGACACCGAGGTCCTTTCGGATGAAACTTCTGACGGTATAGATTATTGCAACGAATATTCCTTGAAATATCATACAACGATAATGGCTTCATCGCCTCAACTCCAAAATTTGAACAACCGTTCAGCCGGAATGTGGAAAATTGTATCCCATCTATATTAAGAAAACCGTTGGTATTTAGGTCTGATCACGAAAATTGTGAATGACGAGTACGCTGAAAAGTTTTTTTTTTCGTTTTAGCGTCATCGACTTTTTTAGTATTATATAGTATGACTTATTTGTTACGATATCTCATGTTTTATCTTTATTTTCGAGTTTCTGGAATTAAATGATCATTTGTGGTTTGACTTTGTTTTTATTTTCAAGTGGTTTTCTTTAGAACTGCTTGGATTTCTTTGGATTTCCGTGGATTTCCGTGGATTTCCGTGGATTTCCTTGGATTTCCTTGGATTTTCGTGGATTTCCGTGGATTTACTTGGATTTCTTTGGATTTCCATAGATTTCTGTGGATTTCCATGGATTTATTGGATTTATTCTAAAGAAATGGATTTCTGGTGTACATATTTCGAGCAGCTTTTTACCCCTCGCAAAAAACAAAAAATTTCAAATATTCCATCAAACTTCGTTTTAGACGTTTAAGAAGTTTCTGATCATTGTATACTTTTTCTTATAGGAGTGAGGTTGGGGTGGTTGGGGGGTGGGGGGTTGTAAAACTGAAATATTTGTTGTATTCATGATAGACTATCCGTTGACCTGTGAAAGAAAGACCTGACGTCGTAATACACGTTTTTAGGTCCATCCCTACGTTGCCTTGTCTATTAGAGAAGCCACGGGTCAGTGGCGGCGGAGCAATAATAAAAAACCTAAGCATATCAGAACCACTCAATCGTTCCTGATCGTTCTCTACATTTTTTTTAGACAGGGTTAAATTAGGGTAGTTTGAGAGTAGGGGTTCTGTAACTGAAAAATTTGTTGTATTCGTAATGGCACAACATAAACCTGTCGTCCCTGTGTACCGTAAGGATCTCAGATCATTTTCCACGTTATTTTTTGAGTTGAGTTGAGCCTAAGTGGAATGACGTCTCGGACAGGGTGGTTAGAAAACCCCAGAACACTTTTCATTGCCTTATAAAGATCGATACTGATGACATAATTTTTTTAAATATCGAAAAATTGGCATGTCATGTGATTGGGATATCAGTTGAAGATTAAAGAATAAAAACTGTGTCATCCCAGTTCCTACGGAGACAGATGCAAGAAACTATTTACGAGAGTTTTTGTGAGTTGGATGTTTTTTTGCGGGCGTGCGGGCGACCATTTGATGGCAAATGGATCTCAGACTGCAGCTTCGTGCAATGGAAAAATATAAACTGGTATCACCGTGTGGGAAGTACTGAGTCAATCAACTTGACTACATTTATTTTGTTGAAAATTTGTACCCATGCACAACGCCGACTTTACCCACAACGTACGAAGTTTTAGACACAAAATAGATAACGACTATCTTTGTACCCCTTTTCTACCTCTTCTGTAGATTAAAAGTGCAGATACAGTACAGAATTTCTTCGTGTCTACTGCTTCAATGATATCTATCGATACATATTATAATATACCTAATACATCTACAGGGTTTAATTAAATTCGAAGTAGAGCAATAAGTTGAGTTGAGCAATAATTCAACAAAATTAGTTTAATGTAATTATGTACGGACCAAAAACAATGGTTTTCTACGTTAAATGTCAGTGAAATGTTTAATTATTTTAATTAAATACGCTTACACTAATTCAATACCATCATATTTAAGTGAAAATTTGCAGCACTTTAGGAAAAAACAGATATTGAGAAAAATAAAACAACTCTTATTCTCGTTTTCGTTTCAACAGGATCATATTATATCTAGCTCAAAATATTGCGAAGAAACTGCGCATACAAAGCACTGGAACAATTTACTTATAATTTCAGCTTCTTAATAAGTTATAAATATCAAATTGAAAACCTGCATTTAGGAGGACAGCCAGCATTCTAATTCGGGGAACTGAGTCTAGTGGTTGAATCGTTGACCATCTATTATTCTTACGATGATGAATATTTTTCTGGAGGGATGTAATATTGTCTCAATAACATCTATAATAGTTGCAGCTATACCCATTCTGTCACTTATGTGCTCATCTGTAACTTTGTCTCGTAAACCTACTTTGCAGCACCATCTCCAATATCCCATTTCCATTGCCACCAGTCCACATACAACTTTTCTGTACTGTATAAAACCAGAGATCGTCGACAAATTGATGCACCTGATATGTGGATGAAGAGTGCTGTGAAAGTCATAAGTGTATGTATTAAATAAAATTGGGCTATGAACTGCAACTTGAGATAATCCGTCGCTAACTTGACGTGTCCCATGCAACATATTGTTTTGATCTCTAATGAATATTTTGAGATTTATGAACGATTTTACAGTGTTTTGAGCTTTACTGGAATTAATATTCCATAATCTAATTTTTTCAACAACTATATTCAAATCAGCCGATTCGTAAGTATTTTTAATGTCTATAAAAAGGCAAACAAACTAGATATAAATTTTCTGTAAGAGCATATTGCTTGTCTGCTGCAGCCCCTATTGTTTCAGTACCTCATCTCGATCCGGATTGTGTAATAGGAAGTTTATTGTTATGCTCGATATACCATTCCTATACAGAGTAAGTCTTGAGTATGGAAGGGAAACGGTCTCCACGATTTTCATGAAACTTGAGGTATGGGGGTTTCGCAATACGACCGATATTACAATAGTATTTACAATGTTGTCATATATACCATTTTTTCTTAAATATAATAAAATTAGTTATTTCGACTAGATCACGCTGTATATTTCTACTTTTTTTTAAATATCTGAATAACGTTGATTTTTTATGTATAGTATTTCCTATACCTAAATTTGATAATTTCGCAGTTACAACTAGATTTATATTGGATCCGCCCAAGTAAAAATAACTAAATAAGATGGCCACTGCAAGGTTCCAGGTAATACATGGTTTATTGAAGTAAACGGACAAGATTTTGAGCATCAGCTGTAACCTCCTCCATGTTTTTTGAAGTTAATGTCTTATTATAAGTTGGGCGGATGCAACGTAAATTTAAGTATAACAAAGTTATGACGTTTAGGTATAGGAAATATTATAGGAGAAATTATCAGTATTTTTCAAGGATTCAAAAAATGCAGAAATCGTGATATAAGTTTGCGAATATCAGTCTACGGTAATTTTCATTTAATTTTGAATTTTCAATTAAACCGGATTTTATCAATTTTACTACCTGTAAATAACCCAGCAGGCTGTGAAATGATTACAAACAAACTCCAAACTCCAACCAACACACTTCCTCATCTTTGCTAGACCGACAGACCGACAGACCGACAGACCGACAGACCGACAGACCGACAGACCGACAGACCGACAGACCGACAGACCGACAGACAGACCGACGGAAATGAGTGACATGGATTTTCGTTACCGTAGACATCATAGATCGCCCAAAAAGTGTATTATTTCAAAATCTAAAATTTTCCTGATCACAATACTTTATTTATTTATTCATTTATTTATTACAATTAGGGACATCAACAGAGAAAATCTCCAAAAGGACATCCACATATTAATTTATAATCTAAGTTACAAACGTATTTATATTTTACATTAAGAAACTAATACTAATTAAAAACTTATAATCTGAAAAATTGCACTCTTTATTCCTATGGTAGCATAATATATGTGTAATTAACCGGTTAATCAGATCCTTGCGGATTCAGTAGCTAACATTGCGTTTTTTATACGTAACTTGGATGTTAACAGCTGATTTGTAAAAATATCAGCGTATCTGCCGTATGTATTCAAGTTTCTTTGCATCCTAAGTAATGGGGAATTTAAGCCTATATTTGTCCTGCAAAATGGTATGTTAAAATATATACAATACTCCCCTCACCTATCGGTGTGGGAAGTAAACATGTATAAATGCAGTATGCAAGTGGTATATGAGATGAAAAACGGAGGGTTTTGACCCTTTCCTTTATTCGTCTACGATCTAAAATAACTGATCAGAAAACACAAAAACAGTTTCGGTGCACGGAAAGCACAGATTCACTACAATTGATGCCAAATTTTCAGCCCTGTGCAATATCAACGGTTATCCAATCACATTTCACGGTATTATTGGTCTCGCCCACAGAGTTAACATATCTAGAGGGAGCCTAATTTGAATATTGGCCAGCCAACATCTATAGCGCTATTGCCACTCTTCTTCGTCCGCTTAAGGACCTTTCAGTTTCTTCAAAATCTGGCAGTTTCCGCACTTTGAACACATGTTCCTCAAAGTGCGGAAACTGGGTATTTAACTATACATTCCAATATACTTGCAATGTAACTGATTTACATGAAGATAATTTGTATTCATTTAACGAAATCTCAAAAATAGTAAATTTCATAGCGGAATATCACTATAACTTCTAGAATGTCGTAAATCTGGTAACCTACAATCGGCGTCCCCTAAAGCTGTCAAGTGGCTGTCATTGTAGTTGTAGTTATTGCGTATGTTGAGATTTTTGTTATTTTAGTGTATATTTGAGTGACTTTGTGTCTATTTGTGGTGTGAATTAAATTATTTATGAACAATGTTGTCATAATTGCATGATGGGATGAAATAAGAAGTGCATAGTTTACTGCAATAGCGACGAATCGGTGAACACCACTTATCATAGGTTAGTATAGGTTTTGTTTTGGTTTTCAGTAGCGTAAAATAAGGGGAAGCATAAGTTATCAACTGTTACAAACAAATTATAATAAGAGTAACTCTCTAAGTATAGCTAAATACTATTAATAATTGTACCAGTTTGTAACATCACAGTAATAATTGACCTTATCAATGCACATCCAATTTGTGACCTGTGCATTTTGTTGTTCACATTCCCTCTAGAGATGTTAACTCTGTGGTCTCGCCGCTTTCCATCTACCTACCTTAGCGTCGGCTCTCTTGGACTGGCTAATCTACATACATCAACGCATCCACACGTATGCGTTACCCTGTTGCATACCAATTGCAAATTAAACTGATTTGCGCTCAGTGCCGTTACGCGAATTCAAACGGTGGCTAAGTGAATCTAGATGTTTGCGTACGCCTCGGCCTACGCGGTACAGATGAGTTAGTTTACAGTCATATGTAGGAAAAATGATTTCTTCTATTCATCATTGTTAGTCAAAGCGGTCCGGAGGACCTTTGCTCTTAGTTGCAGTCGTGTCGGTCGATCGGTCTGTCAGGTCTGGTTACCCAGAGACCAGACAAAGTCATGGAGAAGTAAGGGAAGAAAAAGAGAGGAAGCTTATTGACATAGTCGATTTGAGTTCGGTAATTTTTGGGTTTAACGAAAAGGGTTAATTTTGAGGAGGAAAAATGATTTAATCAGTACTTCATACACATTCCCATTGTTTCCCTAACATGCGGCTTCGCCTTGTTAAATTAACATACCCGAACTTTTAGGCGCCTTAAAATTTAATGTTCCCTATCAAGGTTTGCGACAAAATGCTACATTTATCATTCCCTTTCATAGAACGACCTATGGTTTGTGCAATTCATTGGACAGATATTGTAGAGTTATTAATGATTCTGATGTTGATATTTTCTATATAACACTACCTCAGTTGAAAAGATCTCTGTATGTAAATTGATAATGTTTAAAATCTTGTGATTATAGAGTTAATTTTTATTCCTTATTTATACACCTTATATACTCTGTGTATCTTGCCATATCAGTGTGACAGTTGTGATTTATTATGATGCTTTACTGTTAAGGGGGTTAGCTGGTAAATTTTGAATAAATAAATAAATTCCCGTCATAGAACGACCACACAATCCATTAGAAAGTTATTATAGAATTATTAAAGTTTCTGATGTCAATATTTTCTATACTACACTACCTCAGTTGGAAAGATATCTGTTTTTGTAATTGTCAATGTTTATAACTTTGTGATTGTAGCATTAAGATTTTTTATTACTTGATTTATACATGTTATATATTTATTATATCTTACCATCTCAGCATGACAGTTGTAATTTATTATGTACGCTTTTACTGTTCATGGGGTTATCCCGTGAATTTTTAAATAAATAAATAAATAAATAAATCATTGTCCGGTGAAACTAATAACAAATTTCGTTCGCTACGATAGAGTCAAATGAGCATTATTCCTTCATGAAATTCATTTGGAACTTTAGGAAAGTGGCAAATTATATTAGTAGTCGTGCAATAATTTACTTATATACATTTCTTTTATTATATAGTATATAGTATAGCGATATAGTAGATACTTATAAGATCACTATATTAAAAAATCACTTAACCTAGGTTAGTTATTGTTTTGACTCTTAACTTCACTTTCTATCCAAATAAATATTATTTATAAGTGCACATAATGTGCCAAAGGCCAAGTTATGAGTTTCAATATCAGTCACATTCGTCAAATTCATCCAAGTCAGTGCCTTGCCGCAAACGTTTTATAACTTCATACATTTCTGATTGTTTTTCTTTAATGCTCATTTCCCATAAGCTTTGCTGCCTTGTACTGCCAATGTGCCATGTTTTTAGGTTGTCTGCTCCCATTATGCTCGACCAAGCACCGTAATAAATGGTAACAATATCAGTCATGAATACTTTTAGAGCAACTGATTCTACATTTGATTCAATCTCAAAAAAATATCCCAAATTCATGTATCCCTTCTAAAACTGAAAATAAAACACTGGTATTGCTTTCTCAAATTATCCCTCTACCGTAACAGTAGTCAGCCCAAATCATAATTGTTTAAAACATGGATCGCATCTATTGCTATACTATATCGTTCCCAAATTTCCTTTCTCATAACATAAACAAAAATCTACACAAAACAACTTACGCTATGAATCACCCTCCAACTCCATGCCTTGTGCCTTGTTGTTCATAATACAATAATATACAATATAAAGACATAGAAAGATGATGATGATGATGATTTTGTTATGAGGCCCCCATCGTTGAGAGGTTACGCTGATCTGACGAGATGCAATTAGTCAGAAACGCGTATCGGCAGCTATACATATTTCCGTTTGAGTGCTTAACAAGCTACTTATAATTTTTTCTGTATTGTTTACATTTCACGAGCTATTACCTTATGATTGTCTCTCTACCTCTCCCTCTCTCTCTCCCTCTTTTTCATGCTCATGCTACATTTAGTATTTGGGAAACAGTTGCGTTGAAGATAAAATTAGTAGTATTCACCATATTTATATCAAAAATAACACTAGAGGATAATATAAATAAAATAAACGTTTTGTTGTCGTTTAAGCCATAACGAAACATTCGAAAAACGGTTCCGAATATGTTTAAAATATAATAAGTGATAAGGGACTGATCTTGCAGATTGAATTAAAGCTGTACAATGAGCAGTTTTTGAGAAAATCGACATTTTGCAACAAAAGTTAGATTTCGACAACAGCTGCAATTTAAAGAAATACTACAGTAACAGTTAACAAATTTGTAATATCACTGTATTTTTTTCGGTAACTATGAAATATGTTTTTAGAAACATATTTTGTGTTGCACTTGCACTCAAAAGAAGATCAATCATTGATGTCCTGTATCCCACAACGCAACGATGCGCTGTTAAGATTAAGTTTCTGCAAAACACACTTTTTCTTGTTTCACATAAGGCGTCGATCTCTCGAAGTTTGTCTCCATGTTAGTAGTGAACCTTGCGTGTCAGAGGGGAAGAAAGTTAGCGACATAGACTTTCGTGATATCCCATAATGTTAAGAAGTGGGTGATAATATTCCTTTAGCAGCAATAATGCTTCCTATAAAGGGTAAAGAAAAAACGTCTCTGTCGGTCTGTCGTTCTGTCCGCATGCCGGTCTCCTGATCTGTTTATCAATAATATAGTCAACCTTAGACCCTTTGATGTGTGGAACAACAGGTGTAGGTGTGGAGGTAGATAACGGAAATTTTACTCCCTTTATTAACACGTTTTTATTAGCTTCACCGAAATGCGGTTTTGTGAGCTTGTAACACAGCGCTCCTTCGGGTACCAGATGGCGCACCGGCAGAATTCTTTCTGTCTGCTCTCACATTGCCTTTTTAGTGATAGATTTCTTTCAGATTTTGGATTTCTGGGTGTCAGATTGCAAAAATTTGAGTGTTCACTTTTGTCGTGTGGCGGTTAAAAGGTAATAAGTAAATTTTGTTCCTTTATAACTGAATGACCAATTCTATTGCTTTAAGGACGGATTGCCAGGTCAAATAGAATTTAAGCATGACCACAATCACTCGGAGACTGCGGAAATATTTTCATACCTACGACACACAAAAAATATTAAAGAAATATTTTTAATATATTATATATTATTATATTTTAAAGGTAGACTTGGATTAAAGAAGTAGTTAATGTGCATGAGTCTAAACTGGAATTGGTTGAAAGGAAAAATTCAGCGATTATTGCTTGTGCCTCAATGAGCCCACCAAAACATGCAATTTACGATTGGTACCGAAAGTGGAGAACTTCTCACTTAGGCCAAAAACTGGATCCGGTATTTTTGGAGTAAGTGATTTAAGTGGTTACATTGAAAACGATAATGAAAAATTTCACAAACAAAAACGGATTATGTATAAAGAACAAGGAATAATAGGTAAAATGCAAGAGGAACCCTTCGCAATTGTAATACTTACGCCTATAATGCAAAGGGCTTAAAATTTGCCATTTGCTAAAGATATTGCTTTTATGGATTGTACGTCTTCTTGTGACTCTGAAAGTCATACAGTGACATTTCTTTTGACTTTTTGTCATATGAGAGCAGTGCCCCTAGTTGTAGTTATAACGAAAGGTCAGCGTCAGACTTCACAGTTACCTAAATGTTGATGACAATGTCAAAAACGCTATAGGGTATATTAGTTTATTACACTATTTTTATGTTATTTATTAAAACTAAATAAAATGGTGTTAAACAATTATTTGTAGTTATTGTTTCGCTTTTGGATCATTTTAGTATTCTGATTTATCAAGTTTCTCTCGCATGACTGAGGTAGCAACAAATGCTGACGGGCTGTGCCAAGTCAACACCTGAACTATTATGGGTCTGAATTTAGGACGGATCGAACGTATTACAGGTCTTCAGGATTACAGACTATTGGAATATTTTGTGCAACCGTTCGTTCAGGCCTAACTGTTGTAGGTGTGGGGTAAATGTGTTTGGTGTAAGGCCAGAGACCGACATAATTAGGGGGACAATAGTAACTTTGTTTTGCTTCCAGAGTCGTTTTATTTCTATCGCAAGATCAGTGTATTTAGATATCTTCCCAGCGTAGGCGTTTTGAATATTCATATCGTTGGGAATGGCAATATCTGTCAAATAGGTAACCTTGTCTGCCTTCGACTGGAAAATTATATTTGGCTGATTTGCCGGGATAGTCTTATCTGTACGTATTTCAACGTACCAGTATAGTTTGTATTCATTATTTTCGAGTACTGATGTCGGTGTGTAATTGTAATATGGATCTGTGTTTTCTATTAGCCTGTTTGTTGTGGCTAGTGCTTGGTGTATGCCTTGGCTGCAGAGCTATGTCTAGCTGTGTGCTCGGTTCCAGCGATAATTTTGCATGAGCTTGTTATATGGTCTATGGTTTCTTTCTGTTGGTGGCACTTTCTGCGATTGTCGTCGGTTATGGATGTGTCTTTAATAATGTACTTCATGTAATTCCTTGTCGCAATTACTTGGTTCTGGATAGCAAGCATAAATCTCTTAGTTTCTGGAAGGAGTTGGTCATCCTGCAGCCAGGTGTATGATTGTTTTTCATTAATGTGCTCTTGTGCAACGCGGGATCTGTGCCTTCCATGGAGTGCTTTTTGTGACCAGGTATTTATTTTTTGTTGTTGTGATTCCAGGTGATTATTATCATTATTTCTGTTATTTATTAAAACTAAATGAAATGGTATTAAATAATTACTTGTAGTTAATGTTTCATAAGTATTCGCTTTTGGATCATTTTAGTTCTGTCCGTAGTCTTGGCACGTCGCAGATATTTTCAGCCCCGATATCGGCACCCAGTCAGAAAACGTAGTCCAGCCAATCAGAGCACCATATTTTTTATAAAGTGCCGAGATAGATGACGGAATCAAAGCATGCTGTCCGATTGTCGCGCTGCGTCGGCAGATCTGTTCGGTGGTGTGACTTCACAGTGGCATCTCTTTGCTGGTTCTGCGTACATCTCTCGAAAGGACCCAACATGCGTTCCGGGTCGATATTCCGGGCGTCGTTGTCGATTTTCGCATTTTTTTGGTAGATATGCGAAGTTCCAAACTAATAGTAGCTTGCCGCATTACTGCTAGGTATGTATGAATAGTGTTTGGATCACTTTTTTGGAAGAGGTTCGAACTAGATTTAAGATGCTTCGCTTGCTGAACACAAGCTAATTGGACTTATTTAATAGGGTTCTAGACAGGCAGATGAGTAACCAACGAAGACCGAAAAACAAGCTCAGTACAAACATAAAAATTTTAAGACAAACATAAAGATAATTTGTATTGGTCACTTAAGATTACTTTTGATACGTGGTTATCTAAAACATGGGTAGGCAAGTTTATCTACCAATTAATAAAATATACACCAGGTTAGCTGACCATGAACTAAAAAGTGCACTCCCACTAAGCTAATGCAACTAAGTAAAGTATTCGTTGTGTATTTGTGACGACAGTGAACGGATGTCATCTAAAATAGTGGTATATTACTATTAAACAACATGGAAATATGTTTTTAGGTGTAAAGTCCGATTTCTACTACTTACATATAAGCTGAACATTCTAGCTACGAAAATTGGCTATTTCTGATGCTCGCTGGTAAAAAGAGGTAGGACTAGGATATAGCTGAGTATTATGTCTTCACAAAACCATATTTGCAGAGAAACAATAGTTTCATGACTGCTGGCACAACGAAGAGGCATTAAATGTGTCACAAAGTTTACTTCTTAAAGTCACGTAGATTAAATTTGCTGGACAGCAATTGGTAATGCGATAACAGGTACAAAGTTAAGAAGGATTTGGTGTTTCGGAAACTTTTACAGTCATTTATCAAATTTTTTAACGAATACACATTAATGAATCATAAATTGAGTAATGTGCCTACACATTGGCAGGTACATTACTAATTACTACTAATTTTATTCTGTTCCTGTTTATTTTATTTCGATTTTATTGTGCGTGTTGTGTGATGTTATATTACAAAACCGTTGGTAGTGTCGTATTATGCCAGTATTTTTATCTAGTTAAACTCTGATGACTATTGCCATACCAACGATGAAAACTTCGTTTTTCTGTTGCCTGAGAATGTTTAAATGACCTTATCCTACGAAAAATAGCTGAAGTCCAACTGGTAATCCAGTAAACACATATAAAACGTTTACGTTAGAATGTTAACGGTTTGATTTTGGTGCAAAAATTATACCGTTTGATTAAAGCATCATAATAACGTTTAATTAAATACATAATCCTACGGCGGCTCACTTTCACGTTAGAGTAACGTTGTGTACTCCACAAATAAAGTTTGACAAAAATGATGTATTCAGACGTTAATATAACGTTCTGGTTCATAATCATTCTGCAATTCATAGAGTTTCAATGTTGAAGTAACGTTTGGCTAAACCATTTTATTAACCATATGAGCAACTGGTTTTTCAAAAGTTCTTCATTTTTAAACTAGGAGCGAAATCTGGTCAAGCGTCTAACAACAAACAAAATACATAATTTTGCTAATCCGCTATAAGCTATACAAAACGTTATGATGTCAGATGAAAATAACGTGCATTGCTCGTTCAGGTACAACGTTATAATAACGTAGTTTCTAAACGGAGCAATTTGATTGGTCCGAAAAACTCAGGCTGTGAATGTCGTGACATCGGTACTGGCGGCGGCCATTTTCACCCGTGTTGTTCTAGAGTCAACAAGTGTTCTCCGCTTCCTGAGTTTTCAGCTGTTTAGTACAGGTCTTGCGTTTGGTAAGTACATCTACATGACTAACTAATTTGCTGAGATGAAAATGCGAATGTCCCTAATGCTAATATTTTGCTGTGGACCTCAGAGATGCAAATGATGCTATTAAAACTCGTCGCTTGGTGTGCGTTTGTTCTGGTTTTTCATCTCAACTCATATGGAGTACCTATAACCGTTTCTCAATAGTAGCACTGTAATTATCATGCTTCCTGATTATTATTTGGCTTTTTTACATTTCGTTTCATACTGTTGAAGGAATAAATCTATATTGGTTTATTTTCATGTATTTATAATGATTTGGATTCACGCAAAATTGAAACTGTGATCTCCTAATTTTTACTAACCCCGGACATATTGTGGTGGCGGTCATAAAAAATAAATAGCTAGGGTTGTTCTAGATTTAATGAAAATGTTCGACTTTTAGGTTATTGTCAATTATGCCTCATTTTAAGATTCTCTCGAACGTCAAGTACAAAGAAAAGTAAAAAACGAGCAACTTTAATGAAACAAAAATTTTACATTGCGTTTTTTATAAGCGCCCTTAAAGTTCTGTATATACTTATATAATATATTATATGTATATCCCTTTATAAGCAGCCTTTAATTTGGTGTATCCACTTATTAATGAGAGTTTAATAAATACGTTAAGAAAACAACCGTTGCGTTTTATTTATCATACCCTTTAAAATTATAAACACTATTAATAGCAATTCAAATACTACCTCAAAATAATGTTTTAATTGGGGCAAAAATAATATCATATTAACGTTGCAAATACACGATTTTTAAACGTTTTCGAAAAGGGTTACAAATTGAACTTTTATAAACGTAGAATGATCGCTTTTTTAAAACCGAGATAAAACGTATATTTATACGTTACTCGTAACGTTAGAAACCGCGACATTTTTAAGTTGATTGTACGTAAAAAAGTAACGTAAAAATGAAAACGTGTCAGGGATTAAATAACGTTAAACTAACGTATGAGTGTTTACTTATATAAGTTAACTGATTTGTAAATTCTTTAGCGTCCCGATAACCTCGAAAGATGATCATTTTAACCCTCGAAGGCAACAGGAAAGTTAAAAAAAATATGTCCAAAGGCTTTTAGTATTATTTGTGCATTACCAGAAGAGACTCAGGTAGTGATATTGTTACAACGGTTTAATTTTGAACCTAAAATAAAGCGTATGAGACGCTAAATTTGTCAAGCACTAGTTTCAAAAAGATCAAAATACATTTTTAACTGTATGGAAATGTTAGAGCGGCGAGGTAAGAGGCAAGGGGTGAGGTATGAGGGCTGGTAATACAGGGTGGTCCAATAAGCGTGCGGTGCTTTCTAGCGGCGTTAGCGTTTAACGTAACTAGAAGAAAATGGATTGAATAAAAAAGTTTCTTTTCAAACGGTTTACTTGTAGAAAATAATTTCAAAGATGGCGGACATCCGGATATACCGGAAGTAATAATGTACAGCAATCTTTAGAAAATTTGACGCTTGTAGTAGTTTACAAAACATGTCAATATCTCGGAAACTCAGCACGACAGAAACATGCGGTTTTCGGTTTTAAAACGAACGAGAAACATATTTTTTCCCAGTAATGTCGCTCTTTTAAAATTTGAAAAGTTTAAACGTTAATTTTGTGTTAGAACGCACTTTTAGCGGTCACGTGACTGAAGATGGACATTGACGGCACGAACAGATGATTTATAAAAATCGTAAGATCTGAGTATGAGTGTAATTAGTCGATGAAGTTCAGATAAGTAATGTGTTTGATTATTACTACATTATATTTTGTTCAGATATTTTGCTATTTGTCAGATCATGAGTGACTTTTTATAGAGTTCCACGTTCATTTTCAATCTCAGCTAAAGATACAGTTCTGTGATTCCTTTTATTTTTATGTTTTCACTTAGAGATGGGTTGTCACGGTTTTGTTTATTTATTACGGGCGGGAATTGTTTTTGAAAACAGGAAAGTTCAGACACCAAAATTTAAACAAGGCATTTTTGAGCCCTTTTCACGAATATCTGAAGGTATGTTGTCTTTTGAGTTTGTATCATCAACTAATGTGGTCTGGCTACAGTATTTAAAGTGTTTGACAACGTATACTATACATCCGGCTTTTAAGACGACTTTATATGGCGTTGGGTCTCTGATTTACGTCTACTCTAGGTATTAGGTTCTGCACAGGAAAAAATAATTACATAATTTAACGTTGGTTATTTGTAACCAACGTTAAGTTATGTAATTTCGCAGTCGTTCTGTAAAGACATTTTACATAATCTGTAATGTACTTTTTTTTACATAATGTATTCTGGGATTTTCCAACACTTGTTCTGTGTTGGAATAAGTAACAAGTTATGGAAAAACTATGCATTCTTTGTCGTTTTCCATAACATATTATGGTTGGTGTTACATAATATGCTGTGTTTCGTGCATAATTTTCATTGCTATTGTACATAGTTTATTATGGAATATATTATACAGGATGTGCCACTTACACGTATGAATGCGGGTTCATATTTTGGACATTGCTGAAGGGATTTTTCAATATTTTTGTCCGAAATGTTTTTCCCCAAAAAGACAGAATCTTGTTTTGCCATTTGTTTCTGTTAAATCTGTTAAGTAAAGCACACTGTAAGTGTAATGTGAATAAACATGCATGTAAAAGATGTGCGATAAGATATAACAGAATCGCACTATTATACAACATAATTATAAACTGGGACAGATTACTTTTTGTTCCATTAAAAATAAGGATTTGGACTGTAGATATATTAGAATTCAGTCAAAACATTTCTGTAAATTCTCTAGATTTAAACGTTTACGTAGGACATTTTATCTCAACTTATCATAACCTTCCAAACCGAGGTGATATTTTTACATCAGTAAATTATTTAAATGGCATTTTGCTACATTTCATTACAGGCAAATAAATTGTACGCCTTGCCAGGACAATGGCTGGCATTTAGTTAGGGCCAGTAGCTGTCTTCGTGTTTAGTTTTTGGAGGATGCTTTTTACATCTCGCTGTTGAAATTTGACCTCTGCCATTCTAGAGTTTACGTTTATGGTGGTAGTCGGAATACTTCCTTGGAAATCTACAGTAGAATTGCTGCAAAAAGCCTCTCTAAGATGTCTGCCTTTTCTTTAAAAGCAGAAGCAATGGACTTGTCCTCTCTGGTCAAGGGTGGTACTGAGGCGTAGGAAAAGTTCTGACAAATAGCCTTAGCTACAGACTAGAGTATTCTGGACGAACTAGGACATGAGAGGAGCTTGTTCTTAATTTTTTGGTTGTGTTGCTCCTTGCTGTTGTCAATCACGTATTTACAGTGGTTTCTGCCGCCGATTCTGAAATATTATCGGTTAATAGTTCTACTTATTAATCCTATTTTTTTTCTATCAACTACTAATAACTTACCGTTTGCTTCTCCAATAAGGATACACATTTCCACCGCGGTGGTCCTGCGTGACTTACGTAACCAGACCACACGTAGAGCCGCGAGGATCGCCTCCTAGATGTCCGCGGTCACCTGGCAACGCCGCCCCCAGCGTCGGCGCCTGTCCTGCCGCCTCCACGGTGGCGGCGGCGGCGGCGGAAAGACAGGAAGATAGTTTGACCGCCGTCGCCGCAGTCCGTGCACCTGCCGGCCGCCTGCGAGGGCAAAGCGATGCTCCGAGGTCATGCCGACCTCGCCGCTACCGGCCTGCAGCTCCGCCTCTTCGCAGCAGGATCAACACGATCAACAGGACCAACAGGAGGACGAAGACCTCGCGCAGCTAGGCAGATGGCTCGAAAGGCGTCCTCACCTCCTGGAGAAGTGGCTCAAGGAGCAGGCTTCGCAGGTAACATGACCAGCTCTTTCATCTGCATAAATATACCACCGGGTGTCCCAGACCTTCCTTGATACATCATACTCTCGTGACTGATTAAAGTTCAAGCAAAAACTGATTAGTATTTTTGGAAGTACTATAGGCTCTATCATACCATGTCATTTAAATGTGAAATTTGATGCCAAAATAAGACAAGGGTTATCTTTGAGGTAGCACTATTTGTATCAATTCAGTACAACTGAAAGAATGAATGAAATTTATGCTTTCAAAACATTTTTTGTTTCTGCTTCAAACCTTCAAACTGACCCCGATGTTTTCTTCAAGTAGCTACCCAGCAGTTCTTCCTGCCCTTATTTTATTTAAAGTCTTGTAGTACCGTAAACTCGGGCTACTTTGGCCCACTTTTCAGTAATTGTTTGTATTTCTCTCAAGAAACTGTTGTTTTCACTGCGTAGAAGTTCTGGTAATCTTTTTTACACAACTATATTATCTTGAATTTTAATTAGTAATCCTGTTTTTACTTACAAAACGTTTTTTGAATTATTATTATTTTTTTTAATTTTGGGCCAACGTTATCCTGCGGCTAGGGTAACTTTGGCCCAAGTCAGTTTTTAGTGTTTAAAAGCACGATATAAAGGTTATGGACAAAGAAGAACTTGGATATTGACAAGAAAAGGTTTTACAAGGAAGATTGTATTATCAAATACAAGCTTTGTTATAATTATAAGTGTTATCAGGTGAAACATCTTATTGATCACCTCTTTTAGATTTTCAATACAGTCTGTGATGATTTGTTCGTCAATCTGAGCACGATTTCTTTTGATGTTTGATGAAAACTTGACAGTCAATTGAGGGTGTCTCTTTAAAAATGATTTCCCCAGTCACGTCCTGGAACATTGTTGCAAAAACATTACACAGTCTTCCCTTGCCTAGTCAAATAAGATTTTATGATGATTCTTAAATCTAGTTCATGGAGAGTGCTAGTTCTTCTTCTTGCAAAAAAACTGTTGGATGGCCTGGTGAACTTGAAAACAAAGTTTTCAACTTGTTTTTTATAGGGGTATCTTGAATTGATCAGCAGCTTGTCTTAGCGTCATATCACCAGATCTGATTGGTTCTAGACAAGCTAGAATTTGTTCATTGCCATAGTCAGCGTATCTTGGGCTTCCAGGAAGTCTTTTGTAGTTATGCGGCATCATGAGCAAGCTGAGAACAAAGATACGTTATATAAATACAAAAATAATTTTTTAAGGTTCTCATAGCAAACCATAACTTAATATTAAGGGTTTTGGTCCAAAAAAGCTGGGCCAAAGTAGGACGTATTTTATAGATTACCGGGACTGATTTAGAAAAACATGAAAATAAAAAAGGTTGTTGAGTTTAACAGTGTTATAACTACGGTAAGGCTTAAAGAATGGAGAAGTGTTTGATAAAAGGTACTTACCAGATTTGTTTAATAAAAAATACGTTTTGTGTAAGTGGAAGTTTGGGAGGTAAAAAGTGCACGTGGTTTCACTAGTCAAACAACTATAGGTGCTGCTTTCTAGTGGACAACAAAGGAACCACTGGACTTATCAGACAGCCTGTACAGTGCGGCTACCTAGCAGAATGAGCCGAAAGTATTTTAAATACAGTCGCAAATATGTTTATAGAGTATGATTTTGTTTAGTCTTCATTTGGGCTAAAGAAGGACGTTAGGGCCAAAGTAGCCCATGTTTACGGTACCCTTGATAATATACACAAATCATTTTTTCATAAAGTCATAAGCATAGGATAAATAAAATAAGGACCTGTTTAAGGCGTAATATTTTTGTAACAAAAACAGACAAAAAAGAGAACTAGGGGGGGTCTTAAAAGGGTGCCGAATGATCTATCACACCATGCTTCCTAACAATTTTGTATACTTCAACCCCTAAAACTCGCCCCCAACTTGTTTTTCAAATAACACCCCACCAGCTTAGCTTATCCTGCTTATATGAAGTCATTATAATCAATATTTTTCAGTATTTATTTCAGTATTTAACATAACATAGACATAACATCGGTTCATAATAAGGATACCTAAGAAAAATCTTGTGTTATGTCCAAACTTCTATAGATTTTCCACAAACATATTTGAAAACTAACTAAACTAATTTTACCTTATCATAGTAGTAACTGATAAGTAGACTCTATGGTCTGTCACGCTCAAATAACTTAATTTCTGTTTCTTCAAGAAAAGTAAATATTTCAAAAGCACACTAGCCTAATTCACGTGAATGAGATAATCTGTTTAATGTTAATTGTTTTTTTTACTTGTCTAAATCAGAGAGCTGAGCTTATCATACTTTCAATAACATATATTTTCAGTTTTTTTCGGAATGAGTGCAAAGGTAGCCTCTTGAGGTATTCTCGAATAGTATTGTACATTTTAATTCCATTATAGGATATGTATTTTTGACATACAGTTAGGCAAACGGGTTGATAAGTGTATGGCTGTTTTTTTTTGCTTCTTGTCCCATACAGGTGGTTGATTTTTTGTTTCATATGGATTATTTTTAGGACAGAATATATGTATAGAGCTTTTACGTCTAAAATGGCTTCATTTCTAAATACATCCTTGACACTTTGGCGACTCTGCATTTTGAAAATTATTCTTATTATGTATCTTTGACAAACTTGGATTTTTTAAGGGTAGTTGAGTAAGCTGATCCCCACACACATATGGCATATCTAAGAATAGATTCAACTAAACTGATGTATACAAGCATCCGTAGTTTCTGATTTAAAATATTTCTTAAGCTATAAAATTTCTAAGTTAATTTTTTCAATTTGTTTGCCAGTAAACTTATTTGAACTGTCCATTTAAGATGTCTGTCTATATAAACACCCAGGTACTTTATGGATTCCACTTGTTCTATTGCATACTTGATCTGTTAATATTCAGAAACGAAATGCTGTTGCAAAATGCAGTTTGTGTGGGAGAAAAAGCAATAAATTTGGTTCTGGATACATTTAAACAAAGATTATTTATATCAAGCCAATCTTTTACATCATTTATGCATTTCTTTGCCATTTCATAAGCCTCATTCCAAGTATTACCAGTACAATTTAAGACCGTATCATCAGCATATGATATAATTGAAAAATTACGGTAATTTAGAAGTTAATTCATAAAAATTAGGAACAAGGTGGGAAAAATGGGTATTTTATAACAAATTTCTCGTTTTAGCATTTAGATATATCCAAACAGTTCAAGTGCCTAGAATAACAGTTATGCTACAAGACGATCAAATTTATGCCTACGCTAACAAGTTCTAACACGCCTCTGTGCTCTTTCAGTTTCCACTGCAATATTAATCCAGTGCTGTTATGAGCTATATACTGCGAAGCACTTGTCAGATAATTAGGAAGCTTATTCCTCTGGGACAGAAAAATTAATTAAAACCCACTGGAAAAATGTCGCTTGCTATCGACTATTCAAAGTGGACATAACTGAGAAGTTCCGACGCTTGCGTTTATTAAATTTTTTACAAATGGACTGTAATGGATTATCCAGGAGCATGAAGCTGCACTGAGAAATAACCAGGGAAATACATTTAGTCTCGCTTGAGAATTCCGTGAAGTTGACTTTAAAAGCTCTATCTAAATTATATACCGATTCCGTTATACAGGATGCTTGTTCAACGTATGAAAATAATCCTATATTTCTCGACGTGTATGAGCAGAGAGGGTCAAAGAAAAGCGTAGCTGTCTGCAAGGAGAACCGGTTGATTGATCGATGTATAACGCAGGACTCCGTGTAGTACAAGCAAAACTTTTCTATGGCCTGGATTGACTATCGCAAGACATTCGACACCACGTCTCATGAGCTCATTGTGCGGCTGTTGGAATGTCTTTCGGTGGATAATCATATAGTGGGATGCATCAAACAACTGATGCCACTCTGGAAGATCCGGTTCACTATAAAATCTGGTGAAACTTGGTTCAAACGACGTGTCTTCCAAGGAGACTCCTTGAGTTTCTTGCTCTTTTGCCTATCACTGTTGTCTCTCTCCATAGCGCTGATAAATATTAAAGGATACAGCTGTGGTGGCACGCCCAATAACCGGAGGCACCAGGTCAACCATCTGTTTTATATGGATGACTTAAACTTTATTCCTTCGGCCAGCGCATACTGCAACAATCGCTGAGGGTGCTGCAGGATTACAGGCATGCTGTCGGTATGTAGTTCGGAACAGACTAATGTGCATTGGTTCAACTTAAGAAAGGACGAAACAGAGGTAGTGGAGATGAGGAACAGCTCGTTGATGGGAGCATCTTGCGACAACTGCATGCCGGAGATACTTATACCTATCTTGGAGTGGCGCAGCGTCATGTCCAAGAGGCACAATTGGTCAAAGAGTGTCTCCGCCGCAAGTATTTGCACCGACTCCGGCAGATCTGATACTCACAACTGTCCGGCAAGAACAACGTCGCTACCACAAACATACTTGCAGTCCCTTCTTCTTCATCAGGTGTCATCTCCATTTAATGAAGGTTGGCAACAATTTCGGCGTACTTATTTCGGCCTTGAGTGGTACGAATTAAAGGTGATGTGTTCATACCAGTCCAATCGCGTATGTCTTTCAACCATGAATGTTGTCTGCGACCAGGACCACGTTTACCTTCGATTTTTCCTTCTATTATTAGTTTTAGTATATCATACCTGCTGTTCCGGTATATGTGGCCCAGATAAGCGATCTTTCTTCGTTTTATTGTAGTATGTAGCTCTCTTTCCCTTCTCATACGTTTAAGCACTTCATCGTTAGGTATGTGTTGAGTCCATGATATTTTTTATAACCTACGGGAGGTCCACATTTCAAAAGCTTCGAGTCTGATCGTGGTATCCACTTTTAATGTCCATGTTTCTGCTCTTAGGTTTAAGTTCAAGGTTGGGTTACATAATAGGTTTTTCATCTTTAGGAACGTGCCTCTGGCTTGTTCTATGCGTGACCTTACTTCAACGTCAGGGTCTACATTTGTCGTTATGCAGCTGCCAAGATATTTCTCAACTTTCTCTATTGCGGTGTCATATACGTTTATGTTCAGTTGTGGGTTTGGAGATTTTGTTATCGCCATTACTTTAGTTTTTGTGACATTAATTTTCATGCCTAGTTGATCTTCTACCTCTACAACTTTGTTGAAGGGTAACTCGGTGTATAATATTATTGAGAAAGGTTAAAGGAATATATCAATTTGGACGTATTACTTGCGGCCTTGCAAATCCGGAAATTAGTAGAAAATAAATTATAACCTGGCAACGTCGCAACCGATCCCAAAAATATTTCAGGATTAGACAGAGATCGATGATGAAAACTAGAATAATTTAAGAAAAAGTTATAGTTTTATATAAAAGAATCAAGTTGATCACTATCCTACTTTCCCGCAACACCCTATATATTTCAAAATATTTCTAGAGTATGCACTTTAAGCAACCAATAAACTTTTGCATTCGACATTTTCTTCTATCTGGTATACCTAGCGAGATATCGTCTGATATGAGAGTTATGGCGAGTGGAGTGCCACAGGGTTCAGTACTGGGCCCTGTCCTATTCATTCTTTATATCAATGATCTGTTCCACCATCTATTGCCCAATAGGGTTATATGTTACGCTGATGATACTACTTTGATTAGCTACACGAAATGTAACGTAGATCTAGCGTTAAAAATGGCGGAGAATAAATCCAATGCTGAGCTCTGGTTCACTCAAAATAATCTGAAACTAAATAATACTAAGACTCAAGAAATACAATTTTTAAAACAAAACAACCAACATACAGTAGGTAGCGTTAAATTACTAGGCATAACTATAGACAAGCGGTTGAACAGGCATGCGCATATTATGACTTTGAAAACTAAATTATCTTCAACAATATATGTTCTACGAAAACTGAAAAAACTGGTTAATACCCCATCCATTCTGACAGATAAATTACGGAATTTACTTGTGGGGAAACTCTTCGTATGCTGTTGATATCTGTAAAATCCAGAAAAAAGCCGTTCGTATAATTGTCTGCCTCATTTCATCAGTCTAAAAATACTAACCTTAACATCAATGTACATTTACTCACAACTGGTGGAGATCCACAAGAACAAAGACAGATTCAATCTCAATTCGATCTATCATTCCTATAACACTCATTCTGCGGAATTGATAAGAATCCCCAGATATCGTTTGGAGAGGTCTTCCAAAAATTCTCAGCAATTGGAACTAGATAATGTGTTACCAGCTACAGTTAGAAATCTATATTATAGTAAGTTCAACGCCACAATCAAAGCTTTCCTACAGGAAAATGCATTCTACACCGTTCGTGAGTACATGGAGACCATGAGAGCCAGAGTCGAAGTGTAAAAACAGCTGTTGTGTGTATTAAATGTATGTTTGTCATTTACTCTTATATGTTATACTAAATTAATAATGTGTTTTCGAATTATTGTACTGACGTGCTACAAATGTAAAGTATTGCATAATGTAGTCAAATAAATCTATTCTATTCTATCGAAGAATTACACACTAACTAGACACCCTATATCACTATGCTACGCACAGCGTAATCAGAAGAACACTGATGTATACAGGGTGGGCCAATAGTGCGTGTACGGAAGATTGTGGGCTTACTAAAAAATATTACAAAAAATCTGTCAGTTAATTATGATAGGGACCCTTGACGGCTATAACGTAAAAATATTTTCACTTAAATTTTGACGTTTATACAGGAAGATTCATATCAACTTACATTTTTTTGAATGGAGCCCCCTATATATTATTGCATATTTGGATTCCTTGGTCAATTCTAGTGTGACTTTATGTATCATACATAGAACTAAACGAACCGTTTAGGCGTAAATCACCATTTTTGGTATAAGCAGGTATCAGAAAAAAATTGAATATCGCAGCGATTATAGGTCTGTTTTTACAGCAACCACAAACTAGTCAGCGTCAATTTGATTGGCCAGTACTAGTCAGAAATAGTTTGATAACTGCAATGGGGAATACTGATTGGCTGTGACTGGTTTGTGATTCTCTGTAAAAACAGACCTTATAAAACTTAGAAGGCCATGACTTTGCGGTGCGACTAAGCATAAAATGCGTCACCTTAGGTCGGACGGCTAAATTTGAATTCTTTTTGTACTTAGAGAAATAAGTAGATAAATTCAGGAAACTGCAATCACAGATAACTTGATTTTTTCAAATGGGAATGCCTATTTTGGTTAATATGTAGAATCGAATGTAAAATTTGATTACCTTTCTAACAATATAGCATTCTCAATATCAATCTTTTTTGGTTTTCATTTTATTTTAAATTTTCAGTAAAATCGGTATTTTTCGATTTTCCTGCGTGCGAGCGACCTAGCAGGCCATGAAAAATAAACAAAAGCCCGTTAATATGGAAGAAACCATCTAACTTAGTAGACAGATGTAAACGAACTAGAGTAGCAAAGCAATATCGTGAAAATTCCTTACAACACATCAGCTCTAACCGGATACAACAGCGGCAAGATATCTAGTGTCAATGAGTAGCTGGGGTATGACAGAAGTGTTTGTTTTTCACAGCCTACCAGTTATTGTGGTCTACTAGAGCTTAACAACCTTCCAAAACGATTAAAAATTTCGAAACAAAAGAAAAACGACCAGCGATTTTTGCTTACAATCTAACATGTTTAGAATGAGAAGTCAAAAGTGAAGATACCTCTAACTGAAGCATTCTGAATATCTACCGAAATAATTGCTAGAATTTTTTAATTAGGCTATGTTGTAATTGTCTTTATCTCACGTAGTTTTCTACAAACTAAATTATGTTTTACAATTCAGAGAGACTGCAATCCAAGTTTCATTTTCCTCGATTTTGCTAATGAGTAGAAGTACCTACTGAAGAATTTGAAGGATTCAGGTCAGAGGTATCATTACTTTTGACATACGGAAATTGCTACTTTTTGATAGCATTAAATGTGAAAATTTATTCAGAAGACATAGATATTCTACTGCCAGCAACAATCACTAGTAGTTTTCCATTGATTAAATATTTTCTTACTGACTTTGGAAATTGGCTAATAGCTAGTAGGCTGTGAAAAATGAGCGTTCTTGTTACCACTCTTGTTTCTGGTTAGAGCTAATATGCTGTAAGGAATTTTCATAATATTGTCTCGTTACTCTAGTTAGTTTGCATCTTTCTACTAGGTTAGTTGGTTTCTTCTATATTAACGGGCTTCTGTTCATTTTTCATGGCCTGCTAGGTTGCTTGCACGCAGAATAATCGGAAAACACCGATTTGACTGAAAATTTTAGAAAAAAATGAAAATTGCAAAAGATTGATATGGAGAGTGTTACATCGCTAGAAAGGTAATCAAATTTTACATTTGATTCTTTAAACCAAAATAGGCATTCGCATTTGAAAAAATCAAGTTATCTGTGATTGAAGTTTTCTTAATTGATCTACTGATTTCTCCAAGTACAACAAGAATTAAAATTCAGCCGTCTGTCTTAAGATGACACATTTCATGCTTAGTCGTACCGCAAAGCCACGGCCTTCTAAGTTTTATAATCGCTGCGATATTCAATTTTTTCTGATACCTACTTATAACAAAAATGGTGATTTGCGCCTAAACGGTTCGTTTACAGTTCCATGTATGATACACGAAGTCGCACTAGAATTAACCAAGGAATCCAAATATGCAATAATATATTGAGGGTTCCATTCAAAAAAATGTAAGTTTAATATGAATCACCCTGTAAAAACGTCAAAATTTAAGTGAAAATATTTTTACGTTATAGTTGTCAAGGGTCCCTACCATAATCATGTGACAGATTTTTGAAATATTTTTTAGTAAGCCCACAATCTTCCGTCCACGCACTATTGGCCCACCCTGTATATTTCCGACTTTATTTTCAGGAAGTAAAGGAACGAGTCCAGCAAGCAGTACTTCCGGTCGGCGAAGAGCGATCCCTGAGGAACTCGGAGATTTCCTCTGATGTTTTTCAGCTTTGGCTGGCGGCATCACCGGCCAACAATAACACGAAGCGAATCCAAAATGTCCGTCCTGATCGAGACTATGATTCCATGGAGGTGAGTTTTTTCATGAAAGTTGGATGGCTAAAGCAACACTGTTTATACCTACGTATGAATTAAATGGACGTTTTGATACCAATAGCGTACTTATTTACTACGTTCCAAAATCCCATCGAAGACCTCGATTTGCTCTGTAGCGTTTCAGTATTCACTCAACATCAAACTGTAAACAAAAATCTGTGTTTCATTATCGCATTTCCGAGGCCATGGATGTCATCGTTTTGCTCGGAAATCAAATTGAGATTTTAGCGATCTTTGTGTCAAGACTATCAAGAGATATGTTTCACTTGACAGCTAACAACTTAACATAACCTGTTCTGCTTTATTTGTATGCTGTCATGCTGTCCCTTTATTTTAATCTATCGTCTAGAAGTGAATACAATGGAAAACTGAGTTCAATATGTTTTGGATGGAAATAATCAAATTATTACCGAAACGGACAAAGTTTCAGGTGTAAAGTGTAAATGAAGGTGGGTACTTCATGAGAAAGGAATATTATTGTTACAGAGAACTGCTAGCAGCCCTATGCAGTTTTCATGATGTAATGATGTTTCTTGTTGATAGTGAATATATGTGCGTTCATATAGAAACTACACACCCAGAAAACCATAGTATACTAGAGGCAAAAGAAAATCGAACAAACAGCTCACGCTCAGTCAATCACATGTCCTTCCTCTTCTTCTTCCTCCAATATTTGTATAATTGTTTCTGCTACATGTATTCTGCTACATAAGCGTAGAGCAGTACTCATCCATTCTTATATTTTTAATACTTGAATCCATTTGAATTTCCTTTCAGTTTCACCGCAAAATATTTTCATAAAGGCAAAACAGCCTCAGGGCTCAGATGGTAACAACTGTGACTGAAACTACTCACTCTGACTCTGAGAAAACAGCACAGGTTATGTGATATGTCAAAATTGTCAAAAAAAAGATCTTTGCCGTTTCATAAATATTCCAACCTCCCTAACATCTGGAATCACGTGACTATCCTCGAAAATTCGTCTGCTCACTCGATAGATGGGATTTTGGAACGTAGTACATGGCGATCTCAAATGTGTTGAATCTCAGGACATCTGGCAGTATTATACCTTTCGTTAGAGGCAAGTTGTCAACTGAACTGTCGAGGATTTTTATAACTGAGAGAAATACTCCTTATATAGGTACGTAGAATTCGTAAAAACAGCAGTGTAAATAAAAGCTAAGTAGGTATAGCCATTTAATTCCAGTAATCGATTATTGATAGTTTTATAGTTGTAGCATGATCATTGTACAGTGATTCATCCACAGAGTTAACATTTCTAGAGGGAGCCTAATTTGAATATTGGACAGCCAACATCTATAGCGCTATTACCACTCTTCTTCGTCCGCTTCCAGTTTCTTCAAAATCTGGCAGTTTCCGCAGTTTGAACACAAAGTATTTAACTGAATATTTAACTATACATTCCAATATACTTGCAATGTAACTGATTTACGTGAAGATAATTTGTATTGATTTAAAGAAATCTCAAAAATGGTAAATTTCATAGCGGAATGTCGCAAAAACTTCTAATATGTCATAAATCTAGCAACTTACAATCGGCGTGCCCTTAAGCTGTCATGTGGCTGTCATTGTAGTTGTGATTAATGCGTATGTCAAGATTTTTGTGGTTTTAGTGTATATTTGACTGACTTTGTGACTATTTGTGGTGTGAATTAAATTATTTATGAACAATATTGTCATAATTGCGTGATGAGACAACATAAAAGGTGCATAGTTTGCTGTAATAGCGACGAATCGGTGGACCCTACTTAGCATAAGTGAGTATAGGTTTTGTTTTAGTTTTCAGTAGCGTAATATATGGGGATAATTGGGAAGAAAAGTAACTTCACTCCAGTTTGTGGAATAATAATGGTTGTTTAATGTACGTTATGTGCATCTGTGTAGGTTTCCTTCGAATACAACTTATTGGTATCAGATTGTAACATCACAGTATTAATTGAATCTATTAATAAACGTCCAATTTTAATATAATATCGCACGCCACTGGTAATGCTCTCAAGCTGTCAAAATTTCCGTTACATGTTGGCTGGTCAGCGACCTGTGCATTTTGTTGTTTAGACTCCCTCTATAGATGTTAACTATGTGGATTCATCATTGAGGAGAAAGGGGATGAGTGCAGCCAGTGGGGGCACACCTCCCGAAAAGAAGAGAAAAGAGATGTACCCAATATAGTACAATTACCGACAGATAATATGGGAGACGAATAGTATGACAAACAAGTTGGTAAAACAGTGTTACTTCCGACACTGCGTAATTTTCGTCATCTCTATAGTTTGACTCGGTGTTCGCAAAATTTAGGAAGGAATGTGCTGCGGATTCACAGTATATTTGAGTAAGTTGTTCTAGGGAAGTAGGTAGTTTTATAATTGGGAACAGAATAGCAGAAGAATTATATCCTGAATTATGGAAATACTCCAGAATTTAAGGACAGAATCAAAAAACAGAATGCATTACACAAATTGGCCGACTTATTTAATACTTCTACAGCAGAAATTCAAAGGAAGCTACATAATTTGAGAATGCAAATTAACCAAGAGTGGAGAAAAATTCAAAGAAAGAAAAGTGGACGAGGGACTAATGAAATATATAAGAGTACTTGGGAGTTCTTTGACTCATTAAAGTTTATAATTGACTCAAATATACAGAATATTACGGAAGATAATCTGGTAAGTTGAAAGTCGATTTTTAGAGAAAAAAGTTGTACATAAAATCTGTAGCCAAGGAGATGCTTCTTGCTCAGAAAATATTTTAATTTACAAAGGGTGATCCATAACTACGTGGTAGTGCAAACATACATTTTTTAAGTGATGCGCCCTATTTATTATTCTATATTCAGATTCCTCTATGATTCCCGTTCTTAAAATATAAGATGTTGTAACATTATACAGGGTATTTCAAAAGTTAAGATCATTTATATCCAGATCGCTGTCAAATGAACGTACTGATTCGAAACTAACGAATCAAAAATTATTTTTTACATGGCAAGATAAAACATAGCCTCTAGTTTTAACACAAGCTATAAAAAAGTTTACGACGCATATTCATATACAGGATGAAGTAGAATGCAAAATCTAGATGTTCTTTTTTTTTTAAATGCAATCGCCCATTTTTTAGTATACCAAAAAGTTGCTTTCAATTTGCTCTTTCATATTTGTAACATTTCATATACCTACATTTATCAGTTTCCGAGATATTTCGATTTTTCTGCATATTTTAAATATACTTTCTATTTGTGTACTGATTAAGAAAGGACCATCGAGTTTTTTATTTTTATTCAATTAACAGCTAAATTATAAGACTATACTAGTATTTGATGGAGTCAAGACTGCTGAGGAATCGATTTTTTAGACGTGATGAATAATTATCTAGCAGATTTATCAGGTAGGCTTTGAAATATTGACCATAACCTGCTCAAGAATTTCGTACTCTATGAAAACCGAGCCTTAAAAATGAATTTTTCTATGTAAGAACGAATTTATGATATCTACAAGAATCTATGAGAAGTTGACTACTTGCCTATAAAATATATCAACTATCAACAGCTATATCCAGAACGGAGGCAACTTAAAACATTTAAAAGATTCAAGAATCGCTTTATTCGGATAGGGTCAGTTAATATTTCATAACCTACCTGATATATTTGCTTATTAATTATTCATCACGTCTATGAAATTGTTTCCTCAGCATACTTGACTTATATGATCTCGATAATTCAGGGCTTTGGCTTTATCCAATGCTATTATGGCCTCATACTTTAGTTGTTCGTTAAATTCAAATAAATTTCGATAGACTCTCCAAATAGATGAATTTCGGTAGACAAATAGGAGGTAATACCTAAAATTTGTAGAAAAATCTAAATGTCTCAGAAACTGATGAATGTGAGCATATGAAATGATACACAAATATGAAAGAGCACATTGAAGGCAACTTTTTGGTATAATAAAATATTGGGGGTTATATTCAAAGAAAGAAAAAAACCTAGATTTTGCATTCCACCTCACCCTGTATATGAATATGCGTCGTCGACTTCTTTATAGCCTATGCTAAAGCTAGAGAATATGCTTTATCTTGCCATGCAAAAAAAATATTTTTTATAATATTTTCCAATATGTATACAGTACATCCATTTGACAGCGATTTGGATGTAAAATGGTCATAACTTTTAAAATATCCTGTATAGTGTTACAATTTCTTATATTTCAAAAACGGGAATCATTAGTAGAATCTTATTTAAAAAAATGTAAGTTTACATTACCACGTAGTTTTGGATCACCCTGTGTAAACCAAAATCTGTTCTGAGTAAGTAATGAGAGTAAGTAATAATATACAACTTTTTTCGCTATTTTCTGCAGTAGTGGAGCTGTCGACCAATCCGGCACTAAAAACTCACCCTGTGTAAATAATAATAATAATTTATTCACCAACAATACAGGGCAAATAAATTGTTTGACCCACAGAAGGTGCTGACCTTGTGCGTGGGTAAAATACATACATATATTTAACAATACGTATATTAAAACTAATACTAACTATATTAAAAATTTGTAAGTGTGTCAGTTCAAAATCGTGTTAAAAACATTTGAAAAAATATCTCTGGGTGTGTCCATTATCCAATTTTTGACTTTTTTTTTGTATACAGTATGAGATTTTATGGATTTCAGTGAAGCAGGAAGTAAATCGTATATGCAGCAACATAGATATATTAAACTTTTTTGGCCTATTGACTTAAATATAGGAGGTCTTAAGGTCCTATTCTTGGTTCGTGTATTATGTTCATGGCTATTGAAATTGATGTAATTTTGATGTTTGTGGACGAAATTCAATATGTTGTAGCTGTATAGTTGTCGGATGTCAAATTTCTGGGATTCTTTAAATAAATTATTTGAGGGGTAAGTGGGTTCTTTATAATAAACAATCTTCAAAACACATTTTTGCAAGGAACTGATACTCTTCAAATGAGTTTGATGCACTCCTCCCCAACCTAAGATGCCATAATTTAGTTGGGACTGCACAAGAGAATAATATAATGTTTCTAAACAACGTGTGCTTAGAAATTGCCTAAGATATTTGAATTTAGGTAATAGTTGTCTGACTTTTCGCGAAAGAAATTTTATTTGTAAATCCCATTTTAAATGTTTATCAATTATTATACCTAAGTATTTGACACTATCAGCCTCAAAAATTTGTCTTTTGTCTATTTCAATAGGTCCAAAATTTGGTAACGTATTTTTATATGACGAAAAAGGTAAATAGTAAGATTTATCAAAATTTATCGTAAGAAGATTGGTATCAAACCAATTTTTAATAATTGTTATATATAAAATTTGGTTACGCTACGCTACGTCTAATTTATATCAGTCCTTTGAAGTTGAGGTACTAGAAAGTTGTGCACCTTTTATCTAATAACAAATAGGTTTTTGAATTAAAATGAAAAATATTTCTTTTTGTGATAAATGGAAATAATGCTTTCTGCACAATTATTGTCTTCAAACTTCCTAAGCCACTCAAACATTCTACATCATGATAAACTATCATCTGGAATGCCTAGTAATAATTTATTTATCGTATGGCTCAAAAACATGACAAAAGTAAATATAGATTAAAAGTGCAGACTAGCTCACGTCCGTAGCAGGAAGCTACACGTGCACCCTGGGTAACGCTAAATGAGCTAGAGCGAACCTGGCAACCAGACTCTTTTTTTTTGAGATTTCCTAGTAATAATCATTTGGATGTACACTTTTAATCATTCCAAAAGTTTTAGTTAGTATTTTACCCAAACGAACACAAAATTTTATCGCATATCTTTGCTCCACTTTTATTTGTCCGACAAGTACGCTAGACACTGACACTTCTAATACTATAGTTCGTTTGTGCTAAGTTGGTTTTCTTCCAACTGAACAGGTTTTTGTGTTTCATGGCCTGCTAGTTTGTTTACAGGTAGTAAAATTGATAAATACCGATTTTATTACCTGAGTGTAAGTACAGCTCAAATAAGCCTTCGTGTTACACTTTAAAGTTAGTTAATGGAAGTTACAGCAACAGCCATTATACAGGGTGGTCCAATAAGCGCGCGGTGCTCTCTAGCGACCATACCGTTTAAATTAGATGAAAATGTTTTAAATAGAAAAAGTTTCTTTCCAAATGCTCTACATTTAGAAAATAATTTCAAACATGGCGGACTTCCGGATATATCGGAAGTAGGCATCAACTTCTTTATTTTAAATAGAATACTCTGTATATTATTACATTTTTGGATTTAGCATCGATTTTTAGGTCCAGTTTGTTAACCATTATTTATGTCTACGAAGCCTATTTTCGGAGTTATTCAGCAATTTTTACAAAATTTTACGTTCGTAGTACTTTAAAAGAAACGTTAATATCTCGGAAACTAAATGCGACTGAAAGATGCGGTTTTCGTTATTGGGACAAGCAAAAAACGTAATTGTGTTTTTGTAAAACCATTGTTGCAAAAGAAGATTAAGTCAATAAACTAGCAGTTTTCAAATTTGAAAAGTTAGAAACGTTAAAAACTTTTTTTTTCAAATGGGATGGTATGATAAGTTTCACATCGGTCGATGCAAAATTAAATTCTGTTTTGCTTTTATCTGGACACATGTGGCTCTATCTTTAATGGTTTTCAAGATATTTATGGTTTTGTAATTATAGCGTAGGTATTGGAAGAATCGTAGGTGGCGTGGTTCGCAGACGAAACAAGTGGCAGTGTTTCAGTCTCTGATACTAAAATGCGCTTTCGCTCCATCTACCTGTAACCACATTATTCTTAAAAACTCCAGTGGTAAGTTTTCCAACAGGTTTTCCAAATTTTCATTTTATTTTTTATTTATGTTATTGGCTCTGATCTAAGATCAACTGGCCAGTTCTATTTTGGATGGACATCTATTTTTTCTTAATAATACGAACATTGTTTTATATTAGTTATAGTTGAAAGTTACAGTGTTATTTTTAGTTTTTGTGTGCAAAAGTTATACAGGGTGGTCCACTAAGCGCGCGGTGCTCCCTAGCGGCCATACCGTTTAAATTAGACGAAAAAACGTTTCTTTTCAAATGCTCTACATTTAGAAAATAATTTCAAAGATGGCGGACTTCCGGTTATACCGGAAGTAGGCATCAACTTCCTTATTTTAAATAGAACACCCTGTATATTATTACGTTTTTGAATTCAGCATCGATTTTTAGGTCCAGTTTGTTAACCATTATTTATGTCTACGAAGCCTATTTCCGGAGTTATTCAGCAATTTTTACAAAATTTGACGTTTGTAGTACTTCACAAGAAACGTTAATATCTCGGAAAATGAACGCAATAGAAAGATGCGGTTTTCGGTTTTGAAACAAGCGAGGAACATATTTGTGTTTCATTGAGATCGTTGTTTCAAAAGAACATTAATTCAATAGACTAGCAATTTTCAAATTTGAAAAATTAGAAACGTTAAAAACTTTTATTTTTCAAATGGGATGGTATCATAAGTTTCACATCGGTGGATGCGAAATTAAATTCTCTTTCACTTTTATCTAGGCACATGTATCTTTCATGGTTTTCAAGATATTTACGGTTTTGTAATTATGGCGTAGGAATTGGAAAAATCGTAGGTGGCGTGACTCGCAGACGAAACAATTGGCAGGAAACCTTTCATCCAAAGTGTTTCAGTCTCTAATACTAAAATGTGTTTTCGCTCCATCTACCTATAATCACATTATTCTTAAAAACTCCAGCGGTAAATTTTCCAACAGGTTCTCCAGATTTTCATTTAGAAAATATCAGAAAACCTTAGTTTAATATGCGGTTTCCAACAATACCACCCCAAATGCATAGACTCGATGCTGGTTGTCAACAAACCTCTCAAAATTTGGGTTTACGTCGGTATAGAAATGTAAATTATGCCAGTTTACATGGCCGTTAATGATAACGCTGTAGCTACATTTCGTGGAAAGGAAAATGAAAGAATTTCATAAGAAATGTAGCTTCATTCGTAAACAACACACTTTTGGAAAGGAGTGCATCTTCCTGGATTCGAGCATGACTCCAGTTACAGAATTTCATCCAGTTTTCAAAGTCTTGTTTTCAACTGCTTGATTTAGCTGCACGTGATAAAGATGCTATATGTACTCCGTTAAGATTATGTTCACAGATGTTTGACCAATGCCCAAGTAGCGACTAGTTCTGCTGTAGCACTGTTATGCGGATCTTTAACTACAATTGCGAGAATGTCGAACTCACGATCTTCATGTATTACTACTACATGCTTCCTTCTCTCATATTTTACGCCCACGTAAATCCAAATCTTGAGGAGTTTGTTGACACCCAGCATGAAGTTTAAGCATTTGGGGTGGTATTATTGGAAACCGCATAATAAACTAATGTTTTCCAAAATTTTCTACATGAAAATTTGGAAAACCTGTTGAAAAATTCACCACTGGAGTTTTCAAGAATAATGTGGTTACAGTCAGATGGAGCAAAAGCACATTTTAGTATTAGAGGTCGAAACACTTGGGATGAAAGGTTTCCTGCCAATTGTCTTGTCTGCAAGCCACGCCACCTACGATTTTTCAAATTCCTACGGAATAATTACAAAACCGTAAATATCTTAAAAACCATCAAAGATAGCACCATATGCGCCTTGACAAAAGTGAAAGAGAATTTAATTTCGCATCCACCGATGTGAAACTTATGATACCATCCCATTTGAAAAATAAAGGTTTTTAACGTTTTTAACTTTTCAAATTTGAAAATTTCTAGTCTATTGATTTAATGTTCTTTTGAAACAACGGTCTCACTGAAACACAAACACGTTCTTTGCTTCTCTCAAAACCGAAAACCGCATCTTTCTATCGCGTTTAGTTTCCGAGATATTACCTTTCTTGTAAAGTACTACAAACGTCAAATTTTGTAAGAATTGCTGAATAACTCCGAAAATACGCTTCGTAGACATAAACAATGGTCAACAAACTGGACCTAAAAATCGATGCTGAATTCAAAAACTTAATAATATACAGAGTGTTCTATTTAAAATAAGGAAGTTGATGCCTACTTCCGGTATATCCGGAAGTCCGCCATCTTTAAAATTATTTTCTAAATGTAGAGCATTTGAAAAGAAACGTTTTCTATTTAAAACATTTTCCTCTTATTTAAACGGTATGGCCGCTAGGGAGCACCGCGCGCTTATTGGACCACCCTGTATAATAGTTTGTATGCACAGTTGTTTTCACTAGCTAGTATAGAGATCATATTAGCGGGTAACGGAATATAGTTTGACAATCTGTGATCAGGTCTGTTACCTCATTACTGATCAATTGGCATTTTAATAATATACAGTGTTGAGCAGTACCAATCTCTCCACATCTGCAGTGAGGGTCGTCGTCTAGCCCTATTCTAGTTTTGTGTTGAGGGCTTAAGCAATGACCACACCACAATCTACAAAGTGTTATCACAAGTGGTCTATTCGTTTCTCTCTTAAATCAGGGTTCTGTTCTTATGTTCTGCTGGATCTGTTTGTATATCGTTCCGGATGGATTTCTATGGTAGTGTTCACTCCACTTTTCTTTCAGGTTCTTGTTTAGTTTACTGTTCAAGTCACTGTAGGGAATTTTGAAATTCCTCATCAATATTCCATCTGTAGTCGCCATCTTTGCTAGTATGTCCACTTTGTCGTTTTGAGGTATACCTGTATGTCCTTTAATCCATACAATTTTTACATTTTTATCCAAATTGTTGTGTCTGTAAATCAATTTCATTATGTTTGAGATGATATGGTTGAAAGTCAGTGAAATTCTTAAATGCTCTAATCTCATAGCTGCACTCTTGCTGCCGCTGAAGATTATAACGTCTCTAAGCTCAGTATTAGTGAGAGAATATTCTAGTGAGTGGTTAGTTTTTGAATGGCTGTCAACTCAGCTGTATATATAACAATCTGGAGGAAGTTTGTATAATTCTTAATATTTTTTATTTTCATGGTAGAAAGCGCATCCTGCACCGTTTGTCGTTTTTGAACCGTCTGTGTATATATGTTCACATGGATCCCATTTTTCTTCTATCTGCTGTTTAAATTTGATGTATATGGTAAGCTCAAGGAAATATCGCATGTGCTAACACGGATTTACATTCGTGGAAACATGAGGTACATTTTGGGATGCAATATTTTTCGCTGGAGCTGATTTCCCTATTTCGCTACGATGCCAGCAGGAAAATAAAGAATGGAATCAAATAAAGTCAAATCATCCACAAGCATCGTGGTATGCGCGCCATTTGTAAAATGAAACTCGAACTGGGATACGTTCTAGTTACCCTGCCTTCAAATTTGGATGTAACTTCCAAAGCGTTGTTCAATTTCTTCAATCTTTTTAAGTTAGGAAGTTCAATATTATAAACTCGTCCCAGCAAGTTTTAGAAATCGACGGAAGACAAATGGCGGCTTGTGAAGACTACACCTACTTAGGAGCAAAGATCTCGAAGGAAGGCTCCAGCAAAAAAGAAATATCCCACCGAATTAATCAAGCAAGATATGCTATCAGTAGGCTTAACTCACTGTTATGGAAATAATTTAAGCAAATAAAACAAGCTGAGAATATACCAGTCAGTCGTGCAAAGTATACTGTCGTATGGGTCAGAAGTATGGGAAACAACAAAACGGGACAGACAAAGACTGAAAGCAATAGAAATGGACTTTTTGCGAAGAAGCTGTGGGGTGTCGAGGTTAGACAAGGTCAAAAATCAAGAAATCAGACGAAGAACGAATATTCAGATATCGGTAACAGAAGACATCGAAAGACGTAGGCTGAAGTGGTATGGACATGTCAACAGAATGTGTGAGAATCGATGGCCGAAGAAGATCTTAGAATGGAAACCACCGATCCGAAAAAGAGGTAGACCGCCAGAAGAGTGGGAGAAACAAGTAAAAAAGGATATATTGAGAAGAGACATGGCAGACCACGATTGGAGAGTTAGAGAGGCATGGAAAAGATGATGCGAGAGACGGCCACGGAAGCTGTAAAAAACTCGCTATATATATATATAGTTCAATATTTGAGTTCTCTCTTGGATTGAGTTGTTATGCAGAGCACAGCAAAAAGTGATAACGTTTATAAACAGCAACCTGGGAAGCTATCTGTTACACTATATTATGAAAATTCAAGTAAACGAGGTTTTCTATCGACTAGAGAATTATAATTGAACAGTAGTTGCTGAAATCGAAATTCTTATACTGTTTTAATCATCATCCGTGTATTTCTGTTAGTCTCCGATAATTTTCACATTTAAGGTGAATTTGTTTATAACATGCCCTTTCCAGTCTACGCTTTAATATATACAGACATAGCTTTGCTTCGAGATTTCCTAAATTAAACTTGAAAATATTGGGAAAGCTTGAAAGAATTCGATGTATTCGTCGCCATTTTTTGTAGAGTGGAATACCAAAAAGCAATTTGTCCATCTATATAATTTTTCACACAATACTCACGTTGGAATTATTAACTTTTGGTAAGGAAACACATGCACATGTTTCGATTGATTTTCTATCTCCAATCGTGAATGTGAACCTGAAACCAAGATGTACAACTTACGAACGCTATCTAAAAACCATACAAATAATTCACCCCCTGACTCAGTAAGCGCCATCAAAATGATAAAGTTGAGTTAATAAATATTAGGATCCTCCTGAGACTGTCATTAACACACAGCTTTTGAAATACCTACACAAGAATAACATCACAAATGATCGCCAGTATGGCTTCCGTAAGCACAGGTCTACAGGTGACCTCCTTGCCTACGTCACTCACTTGTGGAACAGAGCAATAGACAATCATGACGAATCCCGTGTTGCTGCACTTGACATATCGAAAGCTTTCGGCAGAGTGTGGCATGACGGACTTCTGGTCAAGCTTGCTGCCTATGGACTACCACCTGGCCTGCGCCAGTGGCTGAATAGCTTTTTGAACGACCGACCTCTGTTTGTTGTAGTCGACGTATTTTCAATAAACGCCGGTGTTCCTCGGACATCTGTCCTATCCCCTACACTGTTTCTGCTGTACATCAACGAGCTGCTGGAAATAACATCCAATCCAATCTACAGCTTCGCAGATGACAGTACATTAGTGTCGTGCATGGAACCAGGCAAGCCACTATCATCCCAGGAGACGGTACGTCGGCGACAGTAGCATGCCTCACAGATCAACGCAGATATCAAAACAATTGTCGAGTGGAGATTAGCAAATAAAGTACAGTTCAACGTACAAAAAACTCAGGCAACAACACTTACAAAGAAGTCTCACGATGGCTTACCAACCGTGGAAATGGAGGGTCACCCCATAGTCGAATCACCTTCCGTCAAGCTCTTACGAATCAGCATCAACAGTAACATGTCCTGGCATGACCACGTCGTCAGTATTGCTAAAACGGCATCCCAGAATCTTGGAGTTTTGTTCCGCTGTAGGAAGTTGTATACACCAGAGCAACTGCTGCTGCTCTACAAGGCACAGATCCGACCATCGCTGGAGTATTGCTCCCATGTGTGGGGATGCGTTCCCAAACACTCTCTAAAGCTTCTGGACACTATCCAGAAAAGAGCAATCAGATTAATGGATACACCTAACTTCACAAAGGACCTCCATAGCCTGCAACATCGAAAGAGGGTGGCTGACCTATCCCTGTTTTACAGAATCTATCACGGGAGATGTTCGCGCGAGCTCCCCCAGGTAATAACACCACAGGTCGCCCGAACCAGGAACACTGGAGAAGCTCTGCGAGCTCATCCTTATCAGGTCGAGGTCCTTACTCCCCGAACTAGTCTCCTCCAGCATTCCTTCTTTTGGAGAACTTCGACGCTGTGGAATCAGCTGCCGGGGAATTTGTTTCCCTACGGCTACAACTTGCAGCGTCTCAAATCTAACGTGCACCGACACTTATTCTCTCGCAGCGCTCCTACGGAGCCTAGGCTTTCAGCCTTTGCGGAAGGCTGACCATGAAACAAGACACATTTTAAAATATTTTAATGAATTTCAAGCCCACACTTCAGCACTAAATCTTACTATACTGCATTCACTGAAGAAAAGTAGCAAAAAATTACTTCAAACCAATATTTTGCGGTTTTACGCGGATAAATCGAACTTAATTTTTCTGTTTATAATAACATCACTGCTCTCAGTATGCAGTTTTGTAGACGGTGTGCATATAACCCTTGACCATACGGTAAAAATTTACATAATATATTGTGCATGGTTACTCCGTTTGTTCGGTGGATAAGGTTTATAGTATGTTCATTTACACCGCTTTATGTTACTCATCTACAAGCCCAAGGCTATGCATTGTTGGTAAATAAATACTTATTAATCCCGTTGCAATCACGAGTACATGTTTTTCTCTCAAACTTAATAAAAATAGGTTTTTTAGTTTGTTCAAGTTTTGTCTCTCCTTAGAGGGAAGAAGTCTAATATTTAAAGGATGGATGCAAAGTTGCGCTTCTGATAAATATAAACTCAATGAATCATAACTAACAAATAAATAAAAAAAGCTTTCACAATTTTTGAAATTTGAAATTATACTGAAGAAAGGATAGGATTTTGCAGACACTCTTGTTATCCTTCTGTTGTGGAATTCTTTTCGGCGCGAAATGCAGAGTGAGTCCTAAGTTGATACTCTCATGGATTAGGCATTTCACCTGTCAGATAGTGCAGTAGTCACTCTCTGTTTATCGTTGTTGATTTTAAATCGGTAAATCATAAAAATGGCATATTACTATGAACTCAAATTTTAGGATTTTCCAATTTAGAACTAGCTACAATCATGAATTTGTGGTTCTTGGGTTTTTAGGACGGCGTCGTTTAACGTTAAGGCATGACGTTTCGCCAACACTGACGCGATTTTTCAGACACTGGCGCATTTTTCACTCTCGCCGCGGTAGTCAGTCCTGTGTCGAAATTTCATTAAACTCAATTTAATAATTTTTGCTTCACGCAATATACATAGAACGAAATTAAGCAATATTCATATATGTATACATAACAAAACTCTTAAGTGCCTTGGTTTCTGTAATAGGCAGGGAAATGTTCACATGGACTTAAAAGAAAATTCGCCGGTACGTATTTCTTCCATAGGTCAATGGACAAACTATTATGAATACAACAAATCTTTCAGTTTTACAACCCCCCACCTTCCAACCACCCCAATTTCACCCCCACCCAAAAAAACTTAGAAAATGATCAGGAACCCCTAAAACGCCTAAAAACGAGGTTTGAGCTGTTTTTATATTTTCAGTTTTATTATTATTGCTGCGCCGCCACTGACACGATTTTCCAAAACATACACGTTTTCCATCCTCGCCGCGGTAGTAATACTCTATCAAAATTTCGTTGCAATCAATTGAATAATTTTCCCATTACGCAATATAGAACGATCTAAAACAATACTCGTATGTCTGTATACATCACAAAGTCCCTTGGTTTCTATAATGAGCAAGGCAGTGTTCGAATGGACCTAAAAAAGTGTATTATGCCGCTAGGTTTTTCATTCACAGGTCAATTATGAATACAACAAATTTTTAAATTGTGCAACCCCCCACGCCCCAACAACCCTAAATTCGCCCCTACCCAAAAAAAGTATGTAATGATGAGGAACCCCTAAATCGCCTAAAAAGAAAGTTTGAGGCGTTCTTAGTTTTTTTTGTTATTGCTGCGCCGCCACTGACACGATTTTTTCAAAACATACGCGTTTTCCATCCTCGCTGCGGTAGTAATACTTTGACAAAGTTTCATTAAAATCCATTCCATAACATTTACGTTACTCAATACAGAACGATCTCAAGCAATGTCCCTTAGTTTCTGGAATAGGCAAGGCAAGGCAATGTTCGGATGGGCCTAAAAAAGGGTATTATGCCACTAGGTCTTTTTTTTACAGGTCAATGGATAGCCTATTATGAGTGCAACACCTTTTTTTGAGATTTACAACCTCCCACCCCCAACCACCCCAATTTCACCCCCACCCAAAAAAAAGTAGAAAATGATCAGGAACCCCTAAAACACCTAAAAACGAAGCTTGGGAATATTTATTTTTTTGTTTTTTGCTACTCCGCCGCCCATGCACCGATTTTCAAAATTACCTACTACTACCCCCCAGCATATCGCTGCCCAAGTTTTATCACAATCCATGCAGCGGTTACTGAGATTACGAGGCTAGAAAAACACACACAGACAGACCGACAGACAGACAGACAGACCGACGGAAATGAATGACATGGACTTTCGTTATGTAGACATCATAAAACACCCAAAAAGCGTGTTATCTCAAAACCGGAAATTTTCGCGATCACAATACTGCCCCCACCTATCGGTGTGGGAAGTAAAACAGTATGAGATAAGGACTCATCCTCTGTATGTTTGCCACTAAAAGCCTTATAACATTGCTATTATTCTCTCGTATACTATTTCACCCCCAAAGCCTTAAGTCTGATAAATTTTCATAGTTTCTCCCTGCTACTGTTTGTGTAAGTTTGCCATTAAAAGCCTTATAACATTGTCATTCTTCTCTCGTATACTATTTCACCCCCAAAGCCTTAAGTCTAATCAATTTTCATAGTTTCTACCCTGCTACTGTTTGTGTAAGTTTGCCATTAAAAGCCTTATAACGTTGCTATTCTTCTCTCGTATACTATTTCACCCCCAAAGCCTTAAGTCTGATCAATTTTCATAGTTTCTCCCTGCTACTGTTTGTGTAAGTTTGCCATTAAAAGCCTTGTAATATTGCTATTCTTCTCTCGTATGCTATTTCACCCCCAAAGCCTTAAGTCTGATCAATTTTCATAGTTTCTACCCTGCTACTGTTTGTGTAAGTTTGCCATTAAAAGCCTTATAATATTGCTATTCTTCTCTCGTATACTATTTCACCCCCAAAGCCTTAAGTCTAATAAATTTTCATAGTCTCTACCCTGCTACTGTATTTCTTGGGCCGAGGCATGTTCTTGTCATAATTCGCCAGGTGTCTTAATGACGATGGGATTAATGGCTATCGTTACAATATTGTCGGACGGAAGTGATTTGTTTGTTTACTGGCGACCCATTATATCATGTTGATTCGCTGAATATAAATTGGTTAATTAAACTTGATTTTGTTAAATTATGAGACCATTACGCATTCAATCTATCTAATGGCAAAAATGGGTTGAATGTGTCATTTGGCCACCCAAATTCCCCAAAACTTTCGTATTCCCTCACATTTAAATCCTTAATTCATATGACGCGTTTTGTCACCTTCACGAGACATTTTCTAAAACTACAACATCCATTGACCGGTGACCGGTCACGAACGCGCGCGGTTTGATTTTTACCCATTTACAAAAAGGGTGCCTTCATGGGCACCGGTCACTTGCACGCCGAAAGAAAATCAAGCTTGGTTATTCCTAATGACCACATCCCTTTTATTCTTGCGAACTTTCATCTGTCTTTTTACGACTTGCGGTAGCTTACAGTTACTTCTTAGTTTATTTAAATGACTATCCGGCTTCTGTAGGTATATAAAACTACCCTTAATGAAAATATTTTAGTAGTTTGCAATCCTTAGTTGCTGTTTGTGAGTATTGTTTGTGTTCTACTTTTTCATCATGGGGACTATGTTAAGTTTGAACGGGAAGAAATTAATAGTCCTTGAAGAGTATACGTTCCGAAGAGATAAAGAGACCACCCGTGGTGTAGCCTACATATGCTCTAGAAGAGGATGTATAGCATCTTTGCTGATGGATCAAGCGTAAGAGATTGTTCTTAAAAGAAATAATGAGCACAACCATGATGCTCCCTCAAAACAAGCTGTGAATGTAAATTTCTCGGACTTACGACTTTACGTGGTCAAGAAATCGATCAAATTTGTGGCAAATTAGAACACGTCCTGATTAGTTAAAGTTTTTTGGGGTATTATAAAGACATTTCGGTCTGCCGACAATACCAACTTCTTTGTTTGTATCTATTATAGTGATCAGATTAACTTACTACGTTCAGAACAAAATTTCGCATATAATAATATAAAAAAGTTATTCATTTCTGTCAAGTCAAAAGTAACGATACCTCTGACTGGAGTTCTACAAATTTTTCAGTAACTATTAGCAAGATTGCAAAAAAAATGACGAATGAATTAAAAGCGGTTAAAATTATAAGACATAAGTTTACCTCGCCGCCCCGTGCGCTGGTGTCCACATACTTGCCTATTATCCAAAATATTTTAGGGGCTTCTGACCAGTGGAATTAGGACAAATCTGACCGCGGCGCGCTAGTGTCCTATGGCCCATCTGGTGATCGAAATATTTTGCGCGCTTTTGACCGGTGGCATTAGGACAAACCTGACCGCGGCGCGCTAGTGTCCTATGGCCCATTGACCCTTATGTATGAGGCCAACTGGCAAATTTTCTTGTGTTCATATATGGTGACGTATCATTGATATCGGAGAAGTGAGTTTATATGATGAGAGTTATCTGTTCAATTGTAACTCATTAGGTATCATTAGGTTAATAAATTTTTTATAGCATGACTCCTGTATTCAGAACTCAGACTTCCAAACGTCATGAGAAATGGTTATTGTTAATACCCATAATAGTGTTTTGCATTATGCTATATTCACTCTAGTAGTAGCTAGTAGCTCTATTGAACAACACAGTGCAGCATACGGTCTTGGTATTAACTACAACAAGACCAAGGTTATCATCGTAGATAGAGAGCATGACAATCATCGAGAAATAAAGTCAATAGGCTGTTGTGAGGTAGTTCAAAGTTTTGTGTACCTCGGTTCTTTGATCGACAATTCAGGTAGCTGTGAGCTTACTAAAATATGGCGTGACCATAACATCACTACAGCTACCAAAATGTCACTGGTTCAGTCTCTTGTATTCTCCACATTTTTGTATGCCTCGGAAACTTGGACTGTTAAAAAGGCAGCTCGAGCTCGCATAGATGCTTTTGAAATGTGGACGTGGAGGAGAATGCTGAGAATTCCTTATACCGCCCATCGAACTAATGTTTCCATACTGGATTGGCTCGGCAATCCAAAGAGACTATCCTGCATTGTGTCGATGAGAACGCTTACATTCTTTGGACATATTCACAGAAGCGATAATATATAGAAACTTGTAGTTCAGGGTCACGGCCCGAGTGGGCGGCGCCGTGGCCGTTCCCCTACACGCTGGGAGGATACGACCAAACAGTTGCTAGATATGAGTATCAAGAGCGCTATTGAACTGACAGTAAATCGCGAACGATGGCGAGCTACAGTTCTCAAAACTATTGACAACATTCGTGTCGGCAATACTCTAGCTCCGACTTAATGCATTTTACGAGTTCACAACATCTCTGTTAAGATATTGTGACTATGATGATGATATTTACTCTCAAGGATATTGGAGATAATTATAGGTGATTGCGGCTAATTTTTTAAAGGCAACCTACCGTTAACCCATTCCATATAGTACTTTCTCAAGATTCATTAAAAATTAATTTTATCAAAAATAAAACAGATTCCTGCAGGATCGGTCAGTTGGGTATTACACTACTGGTATTGTTGATGTAAATAGCGTATGTTTTCTTGGGATTTGCAAATCTTCCCTCTTCTGAATATAAACTATGTAATACATCCGCTTTTATTATGTACGACAATATAGATATACGAGCATAGCTTGGAGTTTTTGACGAGGTAAATACGGAATTTAATATTCTGTCTTCACCTCCGAATGCTGTTTTGAGCTATAAAACGTAAAAGCTGTATGGAGCAAATTGCAAGAATTTTAGAAACGCCAGCAAATTGCTTTACCCAGGCATCGTCTTTAAAAGCGTAGCAATTTGCCCAGACTTTTATATATCTTATCGCTTTAGTTTTCATAGCGGGCTAGACCATAAACTGGTTTTTACAAGCATATTACTTTGTTCATCCTAGATTTTTGTTTCATATACGTATATTTGAATGTACATTATATACATACAAAGTTTTTCTCAATTTCCTATATCACCGGCTCTTACTGAAATAACTGGAAAGCACTTATACAAAGACTTGTCTCTAAAGCCGTACTCGCCTTTAAGCTACACTTTTTATTTAAGCACGACGATTTTACTCTAGTAGCCCTTTTTAACACGCTTTTATTAGCTTCACTTCTACGTTTGACTGAGTTTGTAAATCTCCTGTGGATTAATAGCAAGTGGCCTGCTACTGTTATTAATACGCTTTGATTATATAAGATTTTTGAATTTTGTTATCAATGTAAAGAGGATGGTCTGCTATGTAATTTTAAAAAATGAAATTTGCGAAAGAAGCACGTTTTTTGGAAAAAAATTGATAAAACTGTAGTTTCAACATATTTATCAGTAAGGCACGCACACAGAACTATACTATTTCAGAAGTGAGGTACTGCTTGACAGATGATAATAGATGCGGTGTTGCCAACATTTGCTCGATATTTAACATCGCTTCGACCGTATATATAATAGGTTTATTCGGGTTAGAATGTGCTGACAATTTGCAAACTGTCCTTGGACTGCGCCAAACTAGATGTGTAGCCGGAGCAGATTGGAAACGGTTTACAAACTGTTCAAAACCGATCCGAGTTGAAAATAACCCGAACAGAAATTATAACCCCGATCAGCTATCACGATACGATCGGACATGTTATTGTTGACGTTGATCCCCAAAAGCTTGACGGAAGGTGATTCGTCTATGGGGTGGCCCTCCATTTCCACGGCTGGTAAGCCATCGTGCGACTTTTTTGTAAGTGTTGTTGCCTGAGTTTTTTGTACGTTGAACTGTACTTTATTCATTAATCCCCACTCGAGAATTGTTTTGATATCTGCGTTGATCTGTGAGGCATGCTGCTGTCGCCGACGTACTGTCTCCTGGGATGATAGTGGCTTGCCTGGTTCCATGCACGACACTAATGTACTGTCATCTGCGAAGCTGTAGATTGGATTGGATGTTATTTCCAGCAGCTCGTTGATGTACAGCAGAAACAGTGTAGGGGATATGACAGATCCCTGAGGAACACCGGCGTTTGAAAATACGTCTGATGAACAGCCCTCGGCTACAACAAACAGAGATATGTCGTTCAAAAAGCTATTCAGCCACTGGCGCAGCCCAGGTGGTAGTCCATAGGTAGCAAGCTTGACCAGAAGTCAGTCCCTCATGCCACACTCTATCGAAAGCTTTCAATATGTCAAGTGCAACAACACGGGATTCGCCATGATTTTCTATTGCTCTGTTCCACAAGTGAGTGAGGCAAGGAGGTCGCCTGTAGACCTGTGCTTACGGAAGCCATACTGGCGATCATTTATGATGTTATTGTTGTCCAGGTATTTCTGGAGCTGTGTGTCAATGACAGCCTCCATAACCTTAGACGTGATGCTGAGAAGAACCACAGGTCTATAATTGGTATGATCAGTTTTTTTGCCTTTCTTATGGATGGGTTGTACGCAGCCAATTCTCCACGAAGCGGGAAACACGCCTCGTTGACACGAAAGTTTGAAGAGCTTGCAAAGAATAGGTGCAAACTCAGCGGCACAGCGTTTAAGGACAATGGCTGGAATTTGGTCAGGACCAGTAGCATTATTCGTATTTAGTTTTTGGAGGACGTTTTTAACATCTCGATGTTAAAATTTGGCCTCTGCCATTCTCGAGTTCACGCTTATGGTGGTGGTCGGAGTACTACCTTGAAAGTCTACAGTAGAATTGGCTGCGAAGAGCTTCCTTTCTCTCATCTTATCCCTCTCCACGTGATCGCCACCATTTTTCTATATCAAGACAATAAAACTACTTCCTTATCAATGAGGCTTGTCCGCAAAATTTTTAAAATCAATTTTGATCTGCCTAAAATAAAGCTTAAATAGAAGAAACATGATTCTGAAAATGTCATACTTGTAGGATGCTCCGTTCGCCTAATATAATCATTTGAATTCGCGAAATCCAAGCGCGCGAACATCTAACTGTGACGTAAGCAGATATGTTCGCATGTGATTTTAGATCATCACTCAGTATATATATGTTTTGTGATCATCACGACTCGTCGCGTAGTTACGTTCGATGTATGTATTTTTATTATTGTGACATCTATTGCCAGTGATTGTGACTGGTGGTAGTTTTTGTGTTCTAAAATGTGCGCAGAGCCGCGGTCAACGTATCTGATGACGTCACGACAGCGTATCGAAAATGCGCCCGGCATTCATGCGTATAATTTTTTTTGAGCGACTTAGAAACTTCACAGAGGTCTAATTTTTGGCACGGTGACTAAAAAGTATGTATCCTTTCAGATGCACAAATAAAAAAGAAAGGTGAACGAGCCTATTAACCAAATTCATGCAATCTTCCGTGTTTCACTGCATTTGCTCTGGATCGCTGAATAACCGCAATTATAATTGCGCAGGATCTCACCAAAATTGCTCCTTGTTACCTCCGTGCAGATAGGAATCTTCAGTAAATGAGCCTCCCTGTCTGGAAGCCTCATTAGCAGCTGTGGATTAAATCAGGCTTTTATGGGAATAATTCGAATTTCGAGCTGATATTCCTCATAGTCGTGCGTACGGTGCTACAACGCGACAACGCCCCACGTAATTTGGTAAAATTTCATATTTGAATTAAAGGGGATGGTCTATTTTGTACTTTTAAAGAAGAAAATTGGTGAAAGATAAGCAGTTTTTGAAAAAAAAATAGTTAAAGCTCGGTATTTCCACCACACTTTCAAAACGTACCCAAACAGTACAAGACAATTTTAGAATCTAAAACCCGCATGACAGACTTTAATAGTGTCCCAAACATGCTGTGTTGCCAGCGAGCAGCAGTTATCAGTTAATGTACTTCACGAAATTGTGCAATTGCAATTTTTTTAGGTTAGTGGAAAACATGGAAAATTCATTCAATGTGTTTTGGAAAAGATGAAAATAAATCATTTTGGGACTTTCATACATAGATGTTCAAAAGGGATTAAGTTTGACCTGATTTTGTTTTAGCAGAAGCTGAAATGGAGGTTGAAGTTGGTGTCGTTATACTTACTAGGTTGGGTGAAATATAAAAGATATTTAAATTTAGGCTATTTTAGGTTTAATTGGGTTTGTACCAGGTGGCTACGGGGAGGCCTGAGGGGGCTCGGCCCCCCCAGAGGTTACTAATATCAAATATGTTGAAAAATCTAACCAACCTCACCTTAGCTAAGATTATCACCTGTTCGGCTTTTAGTGGCAACGGTCCAACGTCAGTCGGACGTTTCAATGATTTATTGGAGCTGATATCGGCCAAATATAACAATAAAGCTTAATCACAAACAATATTAAAGCCACCGATTTTACATAAAAAACTAACGTACAAACTAAATAAAACAAACAGTAGTACATAATACCTACTTAATCATAAACATCAGCTAGAAACAAAGGAACATTTGAAATAAGATATCTTTAAATTTAGACAGTTAAAAATGTAGAACGATTCACGATTTTTTGCTATCCTTGCGCAGGAGTCATGCTAATCTTCTCTCTGTAACGTTTCAATCTCAGTATATATACGGTCGAAGCGATGTTAAATATCGAGCAAATGTTGGCAACACCGCATCTATTATCATCCGTCAAGCAGTACCTCACTTCTAAAATTGTATAGTTCTGTGTGCATGCCTTACTGAAATATGTTGAAAATACAGTTTTTTTCAATTTTTTTCCGAAAAACGTGCCTCTTTCGCAAATTTTATTTTTTTAAATCACATAACAGACCATCCTCTTTACATTGATAACAAAATTTGCTCAAATCGCGTGGGGCGCCGTTGCGCAATAGACGTACTGTGGAAGGAGGGGTATGAATCCTTTAAGCGCAATATCATAACACCTAAATTGGAGACGTGAACTACGTTTATAGCCCTCACCCTACCTTGTTCCGGGCGACGTAGGGTGCACTTACCCTACTGGAATTTTCTACAGCTTTAAACCCATTAACACATATTTCAGTAAAACAGAGGGTGGCTGAACCTCCATTTTTTGACTCATTCAGTTTTTTGAAACTGCACTAGGCATAATTGTATGTCAAACTTATAATTTTGACTACAAAGTCCGCTTTGTTCGTTATTCAAGGTGTTTGTTAAATTTTAGTTAAAATTATATACAGGGTGAGTTTTTAGTAACGGCTCGGTCGATAACTCCGCTACTGTAAGAGATAGCGAAAAAAGTTGTGTATAAAAGTTGTAGCAACGAATATGCTCCTTGCTCAGAAAATATTTAGATTTATACAGGATGATCCATAACTACGTGGTGATGCAAACATGCATTGTTTTAAATGAGAAACCCTATATATTATTATTTATTCAAGTTTTACTGATGATTTCCGTTCTTCCACTATAGGGCATTGTTACATTGTACAGGGTATTCCAAAAGTTACGACCACCTTTATATCCAAATCGCTGTCAAATGAACGTACCGTAAATCAAAAATCATTGTTTTACACGGATGGATAAAAATATCCTTTAGTTTTGAAACCGATTATAAAAAAGCCCGCGACACGTATTCGTATACAGGGTGATGTGGAATGCAAAATCCAGATTTTCTGTCTTTTTTTAAATGTAACACCCAATATTTTATTATACCAAAGAATTGCTTTCAATATACTCTTTCATCTTTGTATAGCACTTGTTATGACTGCATTCATTAGTTTCTGAGGCCAAGCGGACGCAACTTGGCGTCCCACCAAGAAGTCTGCTGCTGTTAAGCAGCGATTTCCTTGGTTTGCCGTTACCTTCGGGTACTAGATGGCACACCGGCAGAATTATTTCTGTCTGCTCGCACATGTTTCTCATGTTTAGTAAACATGGAAAAATTGATGCTCTCTATTTCCTTCAATCGACCTACGGCGCACTGATGATCGCTAATAAGCGTGAAACAGCTGTCTGCGTACTGGTGCATTGACGGAGGTATAGAGCAGCCCTCGTATATCGGCTTTCATACGCAGCGGCGTATAGAACCCGCGCTCTCTGGTGGCCAAGCGGACGCACCTTGGCGTCCCACCAAGAAGTCTACTGCTATTAAGCAGCGATTGCCTTGGTTTGCCATTACCTTCGGGTACTAGATGGGGCACCGGCAGAATTCTTTCTGTCTGCTCGCACATGTTTCACATGTTTAGTAAACATGGAAAAATTGATGCTCTCTATTTCCGTCAATCGACCTATGGCGCACTGATGATCGCTAATAAGCGTGAAACAGCTGTCTGCGTACTGGTGGATTGACGGAGGTATAGAGCAGCCCTCGTATATCGGCTTTCATACGCAGTGGCATATAGAACCCGCGCTCTCTGGTGGCCAAGCGGATGCACCTTGACGTCTCACCAAGAAGTTCACTGCTGTTAAGCAGCGATTTCCTTGGTTTGCTATTACCTTCGGGTACTAGATGGTGCACCGGCAGAATTCTTTCTGTCTGCTCGCACATGTTTCACATGTTTAGTAAACATGGAAAAATGTATGTTCTCTATTTCCGTCAATCGACCTATGACGCACTGATGATCGCTAATAAGCGTGAAACAGCTGTCTGCGTACTGGTGGATTGACGGAGGTATAGAGCAGCCCTCGTTTATGATGCAACATTTGCAAACAATAATTTTAGTCTAGCAGAGCATATTAGTGCATCCAGGCTGTCAAACTTTTTGTATGCATAACATATCTTTACCTAGCTAAGCAGAAGCACTCACAGTCTGTCAAAATGTGCATGTCTACAAAATATTATCCCTATCTCTCTACTGTGACCTAGTTCTGGCAAAGCATTCTAGAGATTGAAAACAGGCCTTCCAATTTTGAAACGTTACTTGCAGTAAGAGAAATAACGTAATTGTATTATTCAAAATTATGAGCAAAAATATCCTGAAGATAGACCGTAACCTAATTATGACGAAACGCAAACACAAACTCCATTAAGTTCGCCTTCAATAGATTTAATTAGCCAAAAGCTATTTCCGTTGGAATTTCGGCGAGTTAGCTAGATCGTTTTATGCCGGTGATTACTGTAATGACTTCAAAAACTTCATCGGACTCTAGCGGTCAGTGTAAAATCACGTTATCTGAATTATGTTTATGGCAGGTATTCCAACAGGATACGTTACGTATGCTGATCGCTGGGAAGATTGATAGATCATAGCGAAAATTTTTGCGAACTTTGTAAATAAACAAAGTGTGATGGAAAAATAAGTTTATTGTTTTTCAAGGGATTCTTTCTTAAGATTAATACATTTGTTCAATCTGTAAAGCCAATCATTAAAACAGGAGATCCACGTCTTAAACCAGATTTTCGAACCCTACAACAGCAGAATTTGGGGATAAAAATAAGCCAAATGGTGATAAGTCGGGATGGTAGGGTGGATGCCCAAGTAATTTCACTCTTAACTGTTCCAAAAACTAGCAGAGTTGCATGAGGATAGTCCTACTTTGTCCGATATAGTTTCTCCTACGCATCGCTGCAATCGCAAATTTACGGTGGTGTTTCCGTCTAGAGAAGAGTTGGAGTCTAGGGAAAGACAGCTCATCGAAGGAGGAGGACAGGTCTGGTACACAGACGGTTCACTCGCTAGAAAGAGCTCGGGCTTGGGAGTCTACGGACCCCATACAAGACTTTCACTCCCTCTTGGCGGGCACACCACAGTATTCCAGGCTGAGGTCTATGCGATACCTGCTTGTGTAAATCGAATCGTATTCGGGAAATTGACGGGTCTAGGAGGCGGATTCCTATACGCTCTGACAGTCAGGCAGCCATCAAAGCACTGAGTGCTTGGAAAATAACGTCGGGACTGGTCCTGGAGTGCAGGAGGGCTCTTGACGACATCTCAGCTAAACACAAGGTATCACTGATGTGGGTGCCTGGGCACGCTGGGGTAAAGGGTAACGAAATGGCGGATCATCTGGCTAGGATGGGATCCGGCAACAGTTCTGTGGGCCCGGAATCAGCCTTAGGACTATCTGCAAACTTGATTAGGAAAACAACTGGAGAGTGGATCCAGAATCAACACTCTCTGAGATGGAACAACATCTCTGGTCTTCTCCGTCAGGCTCGGGAACTATTAGCAGGGCCTGCAGAGAGAATAGGACGTTTTTGTCTCTCTCTGGATAGGAGCAACTTGAGATTGCTAGTAGGCCTATTAACCGGTCACAACACCTTCAGGCGTCACCTGTTTGTGATGAGGCTGGTCAACGACCCAACGTGCACGTGGTGTGGTGAAGAGGAAGAATCCTCGGCACATATCTTGTGTCGCTGTGAAACTCTGGGTTATCACAGGCAGACTATGCTGGGCTCAAGAACCTTGGAACCAATAGAGATAAAACGGATAGGACCTAAGAATGTACTTGCCTTTGCCAAAAGGGCAGGTCTTAGGAACTAGCGTGGATAGAGGCGCAAAAGAGCCCATCGTGTGGCCTATGCACCAACCACATTCCGTGCTGGATAGCCTCTGGTCCTTATTTATTCATTCATTCGTTCCAAAAACTGTCTTGTTTGATGCGCTCTATAGGATAAAGCATTGTCATGATGCTAAGCAATGTTGCTTCGTGGATGTGTAAGCACGGCTTTGCGCAAATGCCTGAGGTAAAGAAACTGTAATGTGTCATTGTTCGCTGATCATCTAAAGGAACAGAGGTTAACCTTTTACAAAAAGTACGCCATATTTTTTTCCACATTTCTAGACTGCTTCACATCCATTGGATCAAGATCGGTTGGAAACACCCATTGAGCCGATTGGATATCATTATTTATTTTAATGTTGTTGACTCATAGTCATCAACCCTTTCAAGAAGCTATTTGTCAAAACAGAAGCTGCTATCCTGGGGTAGCTTACAAATCAATAAATGTCAAACATTTTACTTTAAAAATGCCTGCTAAGTTTTCCAAAACATTACAAACTGGTGGGTGTGGTTATAATTATAGGCCAGTGTAGAGCAATTGATGAGGTATTCCGTCTAAGTAAATCTTCCAACACACGGATACCAAATTTTGAAATAGCCAATGTGGTCAAGACGTCTGGTGGTGCAATTTAGAACCCAATGTTGTATGTGTGCCCGTGATAACCAGATTCTTTTAGCATGCATGTGTACTAACTCAGAGAGAATGAAATCAAAACACAGAAATGTTATGATATGGTTTTTTTATTACTTGTTTCTTAACATTTGTTTTGTATTTATTAATCATGAGTGTTGAGTGTTTATGATATGGTTTTATTACTTGATTCTTGTGTTTACCAAATCATGAGTGCTTTGTATTTCATATATTTTACTGGCGAAATATTTATATTGATATGTTAAAATGTGCGATTCAAAATGTCTTAATAATAGTGGTAAGCTGGCTCGTATTATTGATATTGTATAATAAAGAAATTGTTATAAACAGTCACAGTCTAAATGATAAATAATAATGAGAATACATGGTAGGCTAGGTCTCTGTTCAACGTCAGGGGGAGAAATATGGATAGAATGTAGAAAAATGTAAAATAGCATATATAAATAAATGAATATAACCAACACATAAAGGAGTAAATAAAGCATGTAGATGGAATAGGGTATCTAAAACTTAAGCATAGCATCACAAGCATAGCAAGCATGGTATTTAAGCACATAAATAGATCAATAAATAAATATAAACAATAAACAACATATAAAAGGGCTGGTTAGAGGAAACGTATGGTTCGTGAACGCGTGAGCATAACCCACTTCCACCTACGGTAAGTGATAAACCGTCCCGGGGACAGTCACCTTGGTTTCCACAACCATAGAATAAATATCGTATATACATAAAGAGGATTAGTATAAGTTGAAATAGATACACCTAAATAAGACAGAGTTGTCTCTGCTCACCATCAGCCTGCAATCCCTTAGGACCTAATACCTAAAGTAGACGTAAATCAGAGACCCAACATCATATAAAGTCATCTTAAAACCCCGGACGTATAGTATACGTTGTCAAACACTTAAAATATCGTAGCCAGTCCACATTATTTAATAATACAAACCCAAAAGACAACATACCTGCAAATATTCGTGAAAAAGACTCCAAAATGCATTGTACAAATTTTGGTGACTGAACTCTTCCCCTTTTCAAAAACAATCCCCGCTCGTAATCAATAAACAAACTATGGCAACCCGTCTCCAAGGACTCCTTATTTTATTCAAGTGACAAAACTCAAAAGTATCACAGAACTGTAGAGTCACAGTTTGAAAATGACTATGGAACTATTTGCCCTATGATCTGACAAATATCAAAATATCTGAACAACATATGATGTAATAATAATCAAATAAATTACTTATCTGAACTTCATCAAATGACTACACTCATACACTTAGATCCTACAATTTTTACAATCATCTGTCGATGCCGTCAATGCCAAACTTTAGTCACGTGACAGCTAAAGGTGCGTTCTAACGCCTGGCAGCCAGGAGCGCGTTCCAGATCACCACAAAGTTGGTGTTTATCTGATGTGATGAGAGCTTTACTTATCCAAATCAAAACGAGCAGTGCCTGTACATGTACCTGAAAAGAAAAAATCTACCATGGAATGGCTCTTGTTCTTATTTGAACTAGCCCTCTTCTTCACGAAAAAAAAGACGGAAAATACCTTCTTTTCCAGGAGGCACCGTTTTAGCAAATCTATTTACATATGTATGTATGCTCGGATGCTGAGTTCCGTAAATGCTGAGCTAAAATCATATTCCGTGACTTACTATAAAACAGCACCAGAGTATCGCTTCCTTAGGACGGATAAATATTTGACGAAAAAGGGACATACTGCGTTATATTTAATTCATGCGTGCTGAAACAAACAGCGGAGAAGTTATTTAGTATTTATTCGAATACAGCTACTAAAGTTAGCTTGTTGAAGAAAATAATTCAGGAATAGATGAATTTTTTAAGACCTACTTAGGAAGCCTTGAGAGTTTCAGTGAAAGGGAACCGACAGTGTTTAAAGTAGCCCCGAAAAGCCGGTAATAACTAGTATACTACCTATATATAATACAACATTTCTTGGAGCTTTAATCCTTAAGCACTCTATTTGGATCCGATTAATGTTTAGTATGAGCATATACTAGAATATAATCTTCTTGCAAACTCTACCTCATGGAGCTTTAATCTTGTAGCACTTTAGATAAAGCCGATTTTAAATGCTTAGGCCCGATTTTATCAACACGGGCATTTTAACAAAGGCTTTGATCAATCAGAGCAGCCCATTCAAGAACTTACATCTGTCAAAGTTCTCTGAAAATTATTGATTAATTAAATTTACTTCAAAAAGGTGAAAAAGGACATTTTTTATATATTTATCGACCATTGTGAACTCTCTAGTATCTTTTCAACTCTGATTTTCCATCCTAAATGGGTAAAAACTTGCATTTTCCTGTTTAACAAAGAGTTTAGCAATTGCTAATCTCAACCAATCAGATTCCACAAGACCGATACATCTGATCACTGGATCAAATGTACTGTTAATTTAATGATGTCAAGAAATTCAAATTACTGCATTATTTTGATAAAACAATAATTTACAATCGATGATAATTATAAATACATCCAATATACCTCTGTACCATAGTAAAAAAAGGGTAAAAATAAGATTTTATTGCATTTCATAAAGCTATTATAGACACAAACAATGCAAGTGGGCACTACTGGTTGCCTAACCTGCTTAACAGCAAAGCCTTGCGATCTGGCAAAAGTATAACCTATAACCTTATTTTTCCTAAACTAGAAACCTTTCGTATTGTCAGAAAGTGAATAAAGTGCTTTATATCAATGTGTTTCTGCGCTACGGTGGCTTTTACGCAGTGCCTACAACCTTTACATCCTCTGTGAATATTCCTATAAGAATGCCTATTCTATAATAAACATGCATCCAGTCTATAATCAATCTGACTGCAATTGCAATTGGTAATTATACAATAACTATAAGGTAAACATTAAAAATGTGGAATTAATTTGCAAATCAATCGCTTTGTATACTGTGTAAGGCTTTCGCGGCCATCGTCCAATGAATTGATTCATTCAATCGCTTTGTTCTGATCTTCTGCTATGATTTTGATCCATGAATTCTAAAATATTTTTGATAAAAGTCTCATCCAGTTTTGATGTTTACAATACCCAATAGAAAGCTTTTGCTAAACAGCATCCAATAGAAAAGCTTTGTCAAAGTCTTTGTTAAATATGCATGTTGATAAAATCGGGCCTTAGTGTAGCAGGCACCTCATAACACAGTGTCCATCTCAAAGGACTGACGTTTTTGAAATGGCTAGTACTCTTTCCTCGTAAGAGCGAGTGATGTAGCAGGTTTACCGTTCGACTCGTGGGTTTCTAGCATTTGGTTAGGTACCATGTTGTACCCATGTTGTACAGCGTGAGCTTCGTCGCCACTTCAAATCCACCCTTCAATGGGTGAAGCACTTCGCATTCGAGTTGTACTGATCAACAAAATACTAAGAAAATGTGGAAGGCGTTTGACAAGCTATTCGTCGCAGTCCGACTCGTTCTGCTGGGCAAAATGCTGCTGAACTTCGCCTCAGTGAGCGTTTGGATTACGGGCAACGAACGAACTTCGCACGTGATATAGAAGCACTAATAATTCAGCAAGATGATAACCTCATTTAGGATGTAATACTGCAGGCATTCGAACAAATCACCCAAATGTAAAAAATTACAAATTATGAGTTTTTAAACTGGGCTGTATCTTCACTTACTACTTACTACAGATTACTAAAATATGGCGTGACCATAACATCACTAAAGCTACAAAAATGTCGCTGTTTCAGTCTCTTGTGTTCTCCATATTTTTGTATGCCTCGGAAACTTGGACTGTTAAAAAGGTAGATCGAGCTCGTATAGACGCTTTTGAAATGTGGACATGGAAGAGAATGCTGAGAGTTCCTTATACCGCCCATCGAACTAACGTCTTCATACGGGATGAGGTCGGTAATCCAAAGAGACGAGAATGCTTACATTCTTCGGACATATACACAGAAGCGATAATATGGAGAAAACTGTAGTTCAGGGTCATGCCCCGAGTGGGTGGCGCCGTGGCCGTCCCCCTACACGCTGGGTGGATACGACAAAACAGTTGCTGGATATGAGTGTCAAGAGCGCCACTAAACTGACAACAAATCGCGAACGATGGCGAGCTACAGTGCTCAAAACTATTGATAATATTCGTGTCGGCATTACTCTAGCTCCGAATTAATGCATTTTACGAGTTCACAACATGTCTGTTAAGACATTGTGACTACGACGATGTATCTTCACTTGCGGTTGTGCTATTGTATGTTAGCTTTGATGTTTACAGCGCTTACACAAATGTCAAATGAACCTACTACCTATTTGTTAATCTACGAATCACAAAATATTGTGACTGTGCATATATCTAAGTTATTAAATAATTAGTATCTAATATGGTGCATAACTATTATGCGTGTAGCTACAATGATAAATTTGTATATTATATTATTTATACTTATTATGAGTTTATACAAATCGTTTACTAGCATTCAGTTCTCCAAATCAAAACGATTCAAAAGTTCAACACAAGTTGCAGCCCTTGCAGCTTGGCGGTTATGTGATTGTGCCTATATACCAAATACTCATGTACCAGTGTAGTTTTATTTCTGCAGCAAATATTTTTATCTCGCTCATCACAAAATACAATATATGGCACAAGCTCTCAGCAGATCATGCAAAAGCGACCTAAAGACGTCAAATCGCGATTTGAGTCTGTGAAGATAAAAACAAAACGCTTCAAATACGCTTTTTTAGATCTTTATTGCTAAAATAGCGATTTCGCAGACCAAGCAGAACATTTTTCAGTGGCGGGATTTTTGAACATTTATTAAAAGAGCGCTATCATTGAGAACATTTTAATATGTAAAATTTGTCTATTTGCTGTTAGCTATAACTTGAAAATAAATGAGAATCGGATAAGAACAACGGCTTTTTTATATTATTTTCACGTATATAATACTCTCCTAGAGCTTGGTGCTTTCCTTCCGACTCACCCTGTATAGATAAGGCCAATATAATTTGTTCGAAAATATCCTAGGAATGTTATCGCTCCAATAAAATATTAATGTGTCTCTAGATATGTTGCACTGTATAGAGATACAATCCTTGCAAGACTCAAAAAGAGTGTTATTAGTAAAGTCATGATACTTTGATTATGATTATCATGTAACACGTTTAACATTCTCAAATATTCACTGATTCACAAGTTCAGTGTATTTTTCTTTGCAGGAGTCCGAGCTGTTCATGGAGCTCATACGTGACGTGGCAAACCAGCTGGACATCGACGTGTTGTGTTACAAGATCATCCGCAACGTGTCCCGGCTGACCCGTGCCGAACGCGGCTCCTTGTTTTTGGCTCGCCAGCGTGGCGAAGAGCGCTACCTGGTGGCCAAACTGTTCGACGTCCAGCACGATGCCACCTTCGAGGAGGCCGTCAGGCAGTCCGAGGAGTTTCGGATACCCTTCGGAATGGGAATCGCCGGAGCGGTTGCCTTGAACAAGACGATCCTCAACATCAAGGACGCCTGCCGGGTAAGTACTTCTGCACTAGTACGTCCAATCATGATCATAGTCACAATGTCTTAACAGAATAATAAGAAAAGATACTATATTTGTTCAATTTTGAACCCCCAAAATTACAATTCGCTACTAGTGCCCAGTTCCGACATGTTGCTTGTCTTAATTAATATTAACAGTGACCTCTGATTAGGACATATAATTTTCAGAACCGTTCCAAACTTCGTTTTTAGGCGTACTAGGGTTTTTTCCAGGAGGGGGTGAAATTGTGGTGGTGGAAGGGGGAAGAACAACTGCAAGATTGTTTTTATTGATAAATTTGCTTGCTGTTGCCTTAACAAGAATGACGTTGGCCATATTCTATTTCTTTGCAGACATATCCGAACGTTGCCGTTGAAGATGTGTTTGAACTTCTGATGTTCTTCTTAATACAAATTATACCCTTTTACCCGGTACTTGGACTGTCAATCGTATCAACAGCGAACAGATAACTAAAAATACATCAGAATGAGTCTTGACATATAGCATTTTAAGCTTTGAAGAAATACACGGCTGTACTGAGTGCATGTACTGCGATCATCATAGTCACAATGTCTTAACAGACATGTTTTGAACTCGTAAAATTAAGTCGCAGCTAGAGTATTGCCGACACGAATAATATTATCAATAGTTTTGAGAACTGTAGCTCGCAATCGTTCGCGATTTTCTGTCAGTTCAGTGGCGCTCTTGATACTCATATCTAGCAACTGTTTCGTCGTATCCACCCAGCGTGTAGGGGAACGGCCACGGCGCCGCCCACTCGGGGCGTGACCCCGAACTACAAGTTTCTCCATATTATCGCTTCTGTGAATATGTCCGAAGAATGCAAGCATTCTCATCGACATAATGAAGGATAGTCTCTTTGGATTACCGAGCTCATCCAGTATGGAAACATTAGTTCGATAGGCGGTATGAGGAATTCTCAGCATTCTCCTCCACGTCCACGTTTCAAAAGCATCTATGCGAGCTCGATCTGCCTTTTTAACAGTCCAAGTTTCCGAGGCATACAAAAATATGGAGAACACAAGAGACTGAACCAGTGACATTTTGGTAGCTTTAGTGATGTTGAATGCGCCGTCGAATCTCATTCTCACAGCTACCTTAATTGTCGATCAAAGAACCGGGGTACACAAAACTTTGAACTACCTCACAACGGCCTATTGACTTTATTTCTCGATGATTGTCATGCTCTCTATCTACGATAATAACCTTGGTCTTGTTGTAGTTAATACCAAGACCATATGCTGCACTGTGTTGTTCTAAAACGTTAATTCAATAGAGCTACTGGTTCTTCCTGAGAAGCAGCAATAAGGGTTGTATCGTCAGCAAATCTTAAGTTAGATATTTTGCTTCCGCCAATAGTTATACCGCCATTCCAGTTGTCCAAGACCTGTCTCATCACAAATTCAGAGTAAATGTTAAATAACATCGGAGATAATACGCATCCCTGACGAACTCCTTTTCTGGTTGCTGTGTAACCAGACAGGTTACCATCAATTCTTACACGAGCTGAGCTAGACTCATAGAGTTGCATGAGAAATACTAAGTGGTTAGGGACTCCCATGGAGATAAGCATTTCCCACAGATTAGGTCACTTTACGTTATCAAACGCCTTAGAATAGTCCACAAAGCAGATAAGAACGAGAAAATAATGCTCTCTGGCTTTTTCAATAATCTCTCTTAAGTTTAAGATCTGTTCACGCGTACCGCGTCCTTTTACGAAACATGCCTGCGCCTGAGAAGTTTGCCAGCCAATAAAACCCTCCAAACGAGACTGTAAAATATATAGTAGAACCTTGCTTGCATGAGTGATTAACGAAAGTAGGCGATAATTGTCTGGATTTGTTGGAGATCCTTTTTTATGAAGTGGAACAAAAATGGATGTGCACCATTCATCTGGCCAAACACCGGAGGACCAGACCCTCTTACAAATATTATATAAAAGAGAGATGCCGTCTTCACCCAAGCATTTTAGTGTTTCGGCAGAAATAACATCAATGCCTGTAGCTCTATTAGTTTTTAACTTGTTGAGGGCATGTTCCACTTCTGACAAAAGAATATGAGGTTCATATTCAAAATCCAATGTGAGGTCCTGAGGGCCATCCTCATGGCACAGATTTTCGCAGTAATTTCGCCATACCCTAATAACCTCATGCAAGTTGATAGTTAGCTGTCCCTCGGAATTTTTAACAGCCCAAGATTTGGGTTTAAAATCCCGACTGAGGCATTTGACTTTAAAAAACATCTCTTTCGGATGATTGGTATTGGCATGCATACTTATTTCCTGGCACAATTGCTGTATATAAGAGTCCTTATCTCTTCGGCGTAGTCTCTGAATCGCTGAATCTTAAAGTGAATAGCCACTGATTAAATCTATTCCTGTAGATATTTTGATTCTGCTTTAGGGAGCAAGGACAAAGACAATATTTGCCGTAAAAGTTTTCAATGAAAACAGTCTGCGACGGTAATGTTTCGCTGTTTGTAATCAAAACTTCCCGCTCGTTCCAACAACGTTACGCTAGACGAGGTTTCGCAGTTTGTTTTCTTGCGAATAATGAGAGAATCAACGGAGACCATTATAAAGTAGAGCCCAGAGATATACCATTTGTGTACGTTTTGCGCTATATAAAAACTGCATACCATCTATTAGTACAGTTCATCATTTGGAATAGATACAGTTTTGATAATATTCAATGGTTACCATTATTTTACTTTCGTACTCGTAACCAATTCATGGAATGTGCTTTTAACCAATTTTCCAACAAAACGTAACCTTTTAGAATGGTGAAAATGAAACACTAAGTTGTATTTGAACGTAAATCTGACGGATGACGTTCACTATGTATATTTTGACTGAACTATGATAAGACCGACACATTCCAGGATTATTAGCGACTTCATCGATGAAGAGGACCGGACTTAGTCAAATTGTTTAGGCAGGTATTGCTACCGTTATTGATAGCAAACGCCAATCTGCTTTTCTGTCTGAATCGGACGTTTTTTTCGGAAGTGTGATAGCTAGAGTATGTTTCGGCCTTGGGAAGATAATGGGATTTCACAGCGATGTGAATTACCCTGCAGCAGTGAAGCTACGTCGGCGGTTTGTCATTACGGTGGTGAAAGTAGTGACTATAATACGGACACTGATAATGAATTTGAACAGAGGGAGGTGGAGGTAGACCAATTAAAACCTCACAAAAGGTCACATCTTAGCGCAGATGCAAAACAAATAGTACTAAATGATAATGAACTAACGAAGGATCCGGAGAATGAAAGATTCTAACACACGTTCCATATCCAACAGTATGTGAAATTTTGAGAAAGGGGCCACAAAAGGGGAAGCGTAGGTTTGATGCTGGTGTTTCAAAAGAACTAGATTCCACGATCACAAAATTATTGAGGAATATTGTGTACGAAAAGTACAAAATTAATGAACTACCCACAATCGAATCCGTTCAAAGACAATTGGCTAGAATGGGGTAACAGTATCCAAGGAGTACATTGCAGCGATGGATTAGGAAGATTGGGTTTAGGTACAGAACTGTGAACAAACGAATGGCTATAATGGAAAGTGCAAGGATTGTGGGATGGCGGCACGATTACTTGCATAAGATAGAGCAATACCGGAACGAGGGGAGGTCAGTGTACTACCTCGACGAGACCTGGTATGATACCCAGGATACCGCTAAAAAGGGAAGGACCGACGGTACAAAGAAGTGTTAGCTAAAAGGCGTTCCACCAAATAAAGGATCCCGTATAGTTATCTTACACTGCGGATCATCTGACGGCTAGGTCGAAAACGCACTCAAATTATGCGGAAAGAAAATTTAAGACTGCAATATAGACTACCACAAAAACATGGACTCGGGAATATTTGAGCAATGGTTTGAGTATACCCTTATTCCCAATTTAAAGCCATTTAGCGTCATCGTAATGGACAATGCAAGCTATCACTCTAGACAAGGGTACAAAATTCCGAATTCAACGTTATCGAAGGCGGAAATACAAGATTTTCTCATAAAACAGGATTTGTACTCTGAAGAAACTTACAAAAAAAACTGAATTATTGGAAGTCCTCCACACTGAACAGTTTGAGAAACAATATGTCATAGAAAGCATAGCTAAAAAGTATGGTCATGATGTCTTAAGGTTGCCTCCCTATTTTTGCATTTTCAGTCCTATAGAATTAATTTGGGGACAACTAAAACAACGAATCGAACGTTAAAATTGAGTGTAGAAAGGAATAACTTACCATATGGTTTATACGGTTATATTGAAATGTCTCTACCATATATTTATTAACAGATAATAAAGTTTCAAACATCTTGTTCAACCAACTGATGTTTGAGCACTTTATTGGATGGAATGAACATTTTCGTTGTTGCTCACTCCAACGAATTCGAATGCCCAGTCCGACCCCGTTCCCTTTCTCTGTCGGTACTTTTTGCGGAGATCTTCACTTTGTAAACAAATGGTATATCTCTGGGCTTTACTATACCGTCTAAATGAATTATCGAATTTAGCTTCTAACGGAACCGACCAAGACGTAGGTAATTGCAATCTTTCATTTTTATTTTTGTATTGCTGGATTCCTGCTTCAGTCCATTTTATATCATCTGTCTGGTTAACAGAAATGGATTTTGCTTCCCGCTTTCCAAGAACAGACTGAATTGGGTCAATCTGAGCAAGCAGACATTTTGATGTTAATTGGACTCCGGGAGGGATTTGTAGACTGGTATGGGTCGTTGCAGATGACGTGGATTACTATCGATGGCCAAGGATTTCCAGGAAATATATAATAGTAATAATAACAGGCCAATATCAAATCCGGCTGTTGTTTTAAGTTGGAGGCTCAGATTAAAAAAATCAAAAATTTTCGGATCATCATAGATCTTGCTGTTCACCCTATAAATCTATAATCGTTATCTGACTTCCTATATGGGCGAAAACCTGTATCGTGTATACTTCGAGGGTGCCAATGTCAAATCCGGCCGTTGTTTTGAGTTGAAGGCTCAGATTAAAAAAATCAAAAATATCCGGATCCTCCTAGATCTTCGTCTTCACCCTAGAAATCTAAAATCGTTATCTGGCTTCCTATATGGGCGAAAACTGGTCTCATGTATACATGGAGGGTGCCAATATCAAATCCGGCCGTTGTTTTGAGTTGTAGGCTCAGATTAAAGAAATCAAAAATTTTGGGATCCTCATAGATTTTCATGTTTACCCTAAAAATCTAAAATCGTTATCTGACTTCCTATATGGGCAAAAACTTGTATCGTGTATACTTTGTGGGTGCCAGTATCAAATCCGGCCGTTGTTTTGAGTTGTAGGCTCAGATTAAAAAAATCTAAAATTTTCGGATCATCATAGGTCCTCAGGTTCGCCCTGAAAATCTAAAATCGTTATCTGACTTCCTATATGGGCGAAAACTCGTATCGTGTAAAGTTTGAGGGTTTGAGGGTGCCAATGTTAAATTCGGCTCTTGTTTTGAGTTGGAGGCTCAGGTAAAGAAAATCAAAAATCTTCAGGTCCTCATAGACCTTCATCTTCACCCTAAAAATCTAAATATCTGACTTCCTATATGGACGTATCGTGTATGGTTTGAGGTCGCGAATGTTAAATCCGGCCGTTGTTTTGAGTTGGAGGCTCAGATTAAAAAAATCAAAAATTTTCGGACCATCATAGATCCCCAGCTTCACCCTAGAAATCTAAAATCGTTATCTGACTTTCTATATGGGCGAAAACTTGTATCCTGTGTACTGCGAGAGTGCCAATATCAAATCCGGCCGTTATTTTGGGTTGTAGGCTCAGATTAAAAAAATCTAAAATTTTCGGGTCCTCATAGATCTTCATGTTCACCCTAAAAATCTAAAATCGTTATCTGACTTCCTATATGGGCCAAAACTCGTATCGTGTATAGCTTGAGGGTGCCAATGTCAAATCTGGCCGTTGTTTTGAGTTGAAGGCTCAGATTAAAAAAATCAAAAATATTCGGATCCTCATAGATCTTCATCTTCACCCTAGAAATCTAAAATCGTTATCTGGCTTCCTATATGGGCGACAACTTGTCTCGTGTATACTTCGAGGGTGCCAATATCAAATCCGGCCGTTGTTTTGAGTTGTAGGCTCAGATTAAAGCAATCAAAAATTTTGGGATCCTCATAGATTTTCATGTTTACCCTAAAAATCTAAAATCGTTATCTGACTTCCTATATGAGCGAAAACTCGTATCGTGTAAAGTTTGAGGGTGCCAATGTTAAATTCGGCCCTTGTCTTGAGTTGGAGGCTCAGATTAGAAAATCAAAAATTTTCGGGTCCTCATAGCATCTTCACCCTAAAAATCTAAAATCGTTATCTGACTTCCTATATGGACGGAAACTCGTATCGTGTATACTTCGAGAGTGCCAATGTCAAATCTGGCCGTTGTTTTGAGTTGAAGGCTCAGATTAAAAAAATCAAAAATATTCGGATCCTGCTAGATCTTCATCTTCACCCTAGAAATCTAAAATCGTTATCTGGCTTCCTATATGGGCGAAAACTTGTCTCGTGTATACTTCGAGGGTGCCAATATCAAATCCGGCCGTTGTTTTGAGTTGTAGGCTCAGATTAAAGCAATCAAAAATTTTGGGATCCTCACAGATTTTCATGTTTACCCTAAAAATCTAAAATCGTTATCTGACTTCCTATATGAGCGAAAACTCGTATCGCGTAAAGTTTGAGGGTGCCAATGATAAATTCGGCCCTTGTCTTGAGTTGGAGGCTCAGATTAAAAAAATCAAAAATTTTCGGGTCCTCATAGATCTTCATGTTCACCCCAGAAATCTAAAATCGTTATCTGCATTCCAATATGGGCAAAAACTTGTATCGTGTATACCTTGTGGGTGCCAGTATCAAATCTGGCCGTTGTTTTGAGTTGTAGGCTCAGATTAAAAAAATCTAAAATTTTCGGGTCCTCATAGATCTTCATGTTCACCCTAAAAATCTAAAATCGTTATCTGACTTCCTATATGGGCGGAAACTCGTATCGTGTATACTTCGAGAGTGCCAATGTCAAATCTGGCCATTGTTTTGAGTTGAAGGCTCAGATTAAAAAAATCAAAAATATTCGGATCCTGCTAGATCTTCATCTTCACCCTAGAAATCTAAAATCGTTATCTGGCTTCCTATATGGGCAAAAACTTGTATCGTGTATACCTTGTGGGTGCCAGTATCAAATCCGGCCGTCGTTTTGAGTTGTAGGCTCAGATTAAAAAAATCAAAAATTTTCGGATCATCATAGGTCCTCAGGTTCGCCCTGAAAATCTAAAATCGTTATCTGACTTCCTATATGGGCGAAAACTTGTATCCTGTGTACTTCGAGGGTGCCAATGTCAAAGCCGGCCGTTATTTTGAGTTGGAGGCTCAGATTAAAAAAATCAAAAATATTCGGCTCCTCATAGATCTTCATGTTCACCCTAAAAATCTAAAATCGTTATCTGGCTTCCTATATGGACGAAAACTTGTACAGTGAGGGTGCCAATATCAAATCCGGCCGTTGTTTTGAGTTGTAGGCTCAGATTAAAAAAATCAAAAATTTTGGGATCCTCATAGATCTTCATGTTCACCCGAGTGTTCACCCTGAAATTCTAAAATCGTTATCTGACCTCCTATATGGGCGCAAACTCGTATCGTGTAAAGTTTGAGGATGTCAATGTTGAATTCGGCCCTTGTTTTGAGTTGGAGGCTCAGGTAAAGAAAATCTAAAATTTTCGGACCCTCATAGACCTTCATCTTAACCCTAAAAATCTAAAATCGTTATCTGACTTCCTATATGGGCGAAAACTCGTATCGTGTAAAGTTTGAGGGTGCCAATGTCAAATTCGGCCCTTGTTTTGAGTTGGAGGCTCAGATTAAAAAAATCAAAAATTTTCGGGTCCTCATAGATCTTCATGTTCACCCTAGAAATGTAAAATCGTTATCTGACTTCCTATATGGGCAAAAACTTGTATCGTGTATACTGTGTGGGTGCCAGTATCAAATCCGGCCGTTGTTTTGTGTTGTAGGCTCAGATTAAAAAAATCAGAAATTTTCGGATCATCATAGATCCTCAGGTTCGCCCTGAAAGTCTAAAATCGTTATCTGACTTCCTATATGGGCGAAAACTCGTATCGTGTATAGCCTGAGGTTGCGAATGTCAAATCTGGCCGTTGTTTTGAGTTGGAGGCTCAGATTAAAAAAATCAAAAATTTTCGGATCCTCATAGATCTTGATGTTCACCCTAAAAATCTAAGGTCGTTATCTGACTTCCTATATGGGCGAAAACTTGTATCGTGTATACTTCGGGGGTGCCAACGTCAAATCCGGCCGTTGTTTTGAGTTGAAGGCTCAGATTAAAAAAATCAAAAATATTCGGATCCTCATAGATCTTCATCTTCACCCTAGAAATCTAAAATCGTTATCTGGCTTCCTATATGGGCGAAAACTTGTCTCGTGTATACTTCGAGGGTGCCAATATCAAATATGGCCGTTGTTTTGAGTTGTAGGCTCAGATTAAAAAAACCAAAAATTTTGGGATCCTCATAGATTTTCATGTTTACCCTAAAAATCTAAAATCGTTATCCGACTTCCTATATGGGCGAAAACTCGTATCGTGTAAAGTTTGAGGGTGTCAATGCTAAACTCGGCCCTTGTTTTGAGTTGGAGGCTCAGGTAAAGAAAATCTAAAATTTTCGGATCCTCATAGACCTTCATCTTAACCCTAAAAATCTAAAATCGTTATCTGACTTCCTATATGGGCGAAAACTCGTATCGTGTAAAGTTTGAGGGTGCCAATGTTAAATTCGGCCCTTGTTTTGAGTTGGAGGCTCAGATTAAAAAAATCAAAAATTTTCGGGTCCTCATAGATCTTCATGTTCACCCTAGAAATGTAAAATCGTTATCTGACTTCCTATATGGGCAAAAACTTGTATCGTGTATACTTTGTGGGTGCCAATATCAAATCCGGCCGTTGTTTTGAGTTATAGGCTCAGATTAAAAAAATCAGAAATTTTCGGATCATGATAGATCCTCAGGTTCGCCCTGAAAGTCTAAAATCGTTATCTGACTTCCTATATGGGCGAAAACTTGTATCCTATGTACTTCGAGGGTGCCAATATCAAATTCGGCCGTTATTTTGAGTTGTAGGCTCAGATTAAAAAAACCTAAAATTTTCGGGTCCTCATAGATCTTCATCTTCACCCTAAAAATCTAAAATCGTTATCTGACTTTCTATATGGGCGAAAACTCGTATCGTGTATAGTTTGAGGTTGCGAATGTCAAATCCGGCCGTTGTTTTGAGTTGGAGGCTCAGATTAAAAAAATCAAAAATTTTCGGATCCTCATAGACCTTCATGTTCACCCTAAAAATCTAAAGTCGTTATCTGACTTCCTATATGGGCGAAAACTTGTATCGTGTATACTTCGGGGGTGCCAATGTCAAATCCGGCCGTTGTTTTGAGTTGAAGGCTCAGATTAAAAAAATCAAAAATATTCGGATCCTCATAGATCTTCATCTTCACCCTAGAAATCTAAAATCGTTATCTGGCTTCCTATATGGGCGAAAACTTGTCTCGTGTATACTTCGAGGGTGCCAACATCAAATATGGCCGTTGTTTTGAGTTGTAGGCTCAGATTAAAAAAATCAAAAATTTTGGGGTCCTCATAGATTTTCATGTTTACCCTAAAAATCTAAAATCGTTATCCGACTTCCTATATGGGCGAAAACTCGTATCGTGTAAAGTTTGAGGGTGTCAATGCTAAACTCGGCCCTTGTTTTGAGTTGGAGGCTCAGGTATGAAAATCTAAAATTTTCGGGTCCTCATAGACCTTCATCTTAACCCTAAAAATCTAAAATCGTTATCTGACTTCCTATATGGGCGAAAACTCGTATCGTGTAAAGTTTGAGGGTGCCAATGTTAAATTCGGCCCTTGTTTTGAGTTGGAGGCTCAGATTAAAAAAATCAAAAATTTTCGGGTCCTCATAGATCTTCATGTTCACCCTAGAAATGTAAAATCGTTATCTGACTTCCTATATGGGCGAAAACTTGTATCCTATGTACTTCGAGGGTGCCAATATAAAATTCGGCCGTTATTTTGAGTTGTAGGCTCAGATTTAAAAAACCTAAAATTTTCGGGTCCTCATAGATCTTCATCTTCACCCTAAAAATCTAAAATCGTTATCTGACTTCCTATATGGGCGAAAACTTGTATCCTATGTACTTCGAGGGTGCCAATATAAAATTCGGCCGTTATTTTGAGTTGTAGGCTCAGATTTAAAAAACCTAAAATTTTCGGGTCCTCATAGATCTTCATCTTCACCCTAAAAATCTAAAATCGTTATGTGACTTCCTATATGGGCGAAAACTCGTATCATGTAAAGTTTGAGGGTGTCAATGTTCAATTCGGCCCTTGTTTTGAGTTGGAGGCTCAGGTAAAGAAAATCTAAAATTTTCGGGTCCTCATAGACCTTCATCTTCACCCTAAAAATCTAAAATCGTTATCTGACTTTCTATATGGGCGAAAACTTGTATCGTGTATACCTTGTGGGTGCCAGTATCAAATCCGGCCGTCGTTTTGAGTTGTAGGCTCAGATTAAAAAAATCAAAAATTTTCGGATCATCATAGGTCCTCAGGTTCGCCCTGAAAATCTAAAATCGTTATCTGACTTCCTATATGGGCGAAAACTTGTATCCTGTGTACTTCGAGGGTGCCAATGTCAAATCCGGCCGTTGTTTTGAGTTGGAGGCTCAGATTAAAAAAATCAAAAATTTTCGGATCCTCATAGATCTTCATGTTCACCCTAAAAATCTAAAGTCGTTATCTGACTTCCTATATGGGCGCAAACTTGTATCGTGTATACTTCGGGGGTGCCAATGTCAAATCCGGCTGTTGTTTTGAGTTGAAGGCTCAGATTAAAAAAATCAAAAATATTCGGATCCTCATAGATCTTCATCTTCACCCTAGAAATCTAAAATCGTTATCTGGCTTCCTATATGGGCGAAAACTTGTCTCGTGTATACTTCGAGGGTGCCAATATCAAATATGGCCGTTGTTTTGAGTTGTAGGCTCAGATTAAAAAAATCAAAAATTTTGGGATCCTCATAGATTTTCATGTTTACCCTAAAAATCTAAAATCGTTATCCGACTTCCTATATGGGCGAAAACTCGTATCGTGTAAAGTTTGAGGGTGTCAATGCTAAACTCGGCCCTTGTTTTGAGTTGGAGGCTCAGGTAAAGAAAATCTAAAATTTTCGTTTCCTCATAGACCTTCAGCTTCACCCTAAAAATCTAAAATCGTTATCTGACTTCCTATATGGGCGAAAACTCGTATCGTGTATAGTTTGAGGTTGCGAATGTCAAATCCGGCCGTTGTTTTGAGTTGGAGGCTCAGATTAAAAAAACCAAAAATTTTCGGATCCTCATAGATCTTGATGTTCACCCTAAAAATCTAAAGTCGTTATCTGACTTCCTATATGGGCGAAAACGTGTATCGTGTATACTTCTGGAGTGCCAATGTCAAATCCGGCCGTTGTTTTGAGTTGAAGGCTCAGATTAAAAAAATCAAAAATATTCGGATCCTCATAGACCTTCATCTTCACCCTAGAAATCTAAAATCGTTATCTGGCTTCCTATATGGGCGAAAACTTGTCTCGTGTATACTTCGAGGGTGCCAATATCAAATACGGCCGTTGTTTTGAGTTGTAGGCTCAGATTAAAAAAATCAAAAATTTTGGGATCCTCATAGATTTTCATGTTTACCCTAAAAATCTAAAATCGTTATCCGACTTCCTATATGGACGAAAACTCGTATCATGTAAAGTTTGAGGGTGGCAATGTTAAATTCGGTCCTTGTCTTGAGTTGGCGGCTCAGATTAAAAAAATTAAAAATTTACGGATCATCATAGGTCCTCAGGTTCGCCATGAAAATCTAAAATCGTTATCTGACTTCCTATATGGGCGAAAAATTGTATCCTGTGTACTTCGAGGGTGCCAATATCAAATCCGGCCGTTATTTTGAGTTGGCGGCTCAGATTAAAAAAATCAAAAATATTCGGCTCCTCATAGATCTTCATGTTCACCCTAGAAATCTAAAATCGTTATCTGGCTTCCTATATGGGCGCAAACTCGTATCGTGTAAAGTTTGAGGATGTCAATGTTGAATTCGGCCCTTGTTTTGAGTTGGAGGCTCAGGTAAAGAAAATCTAAAATTTTCGGACCCTCATAGACCTTCATCTTAACCCTAAAAATCTAAAATCGTTATCTGACTTCCTATATGGGCGAAAACTCGTATCGTGTAAAGTTTGAGGGTGCCAATGTCAAATTCGGCCCTTGTTTTGAGTTGGAGGCTCAGATTAAAAAAATCAAAAATTTTCGGGTCCTCATAGATCTTCATGTTCACCCTAGAAATGTAAAATCGTTATCTGACTTCCTATATGGGCAAAAACTTGTATCGTGTATACTGTGTGGGTGCCAGTATCAAATCCGGCCGTTGTTTTGTGTTGTAGGCTCAGATTAAAAAAATCAGAAATTTTCGGATCATCATAGATCCTCAGGTTCGCCCTGAAAGTCTAAAATCGTTATCTGACTTCCTATATGGGCGAAAACTCGTATCGTGTATAGCCTGAGGTTGCGAATGTCAAATCTGGCCGTTGTTTTGAGTTGGAGGCTCAGATTAAAAAAATCAAAAATTTTCGGATCCTCATAGATCTTGATGTTCACCCTAAAAATCTAAGGTCGTTATCTGACTTCCTATATGGGCGAAAACTTGTATCGTGTATACTTCGGGGGTGCCAACGTCAAATCCGGCCGTTGTTTTGAGTTGAAGGCTCAGATTAAAAAAATCAAAAATATTCGGATCCTCATAGATCTTCATCTTCACCCTAGAAATCTAAAATCGTTATCTGGCTTCCTATATGGGCGAAAACTTGTCTCGTGTATACTTCGAGGGTGCCAATATCAAATATGGCCGTTGTTTTGAGTTGTAGGCTCAGATTAAAAAAACCAAAAATTTTGGGATCCTCATAGATTTTCATGTTTACCCTAAAAATCTAAAATCGTTATCCGACTTCCTATATGGGCGAAAACTCGTATCGTGTAAAGTTTGAGGGTGTCAATGCTAAACTCGGCCCTTGTTTTGAGTTGGAGGCTCAGGTAAAGAAAATCTAAAATTTTCGGATCCTCATAGACCTTCATCTTAACCCTAAAAATCTAAAATCGTTATCTGACTTCCTATATGGGCGAAAACTCGTATCGTGTAAAGTTTGAGGGTGCCAATGTTAAATTCGGCCCTTGTTTTGAGTTGGAGGCTCAGATTAAAAAAATCAAAAATTTTCGGGTCCTCATAGATCTTCATGTTCACCCTAGAAATGTAAAATCGTTATCTGACTTCCTATATGGGCAAAAACTTGTATCGTGTATACTTTGTGGGTGCCAATATCAAATCCGGCCGTTGTTTTGAGTTATAGGCTCAGATTAAAAAAATCAGAAATTTTCGGATCATGATAGATCCTCAGGTTCGCCCTGAAAGTCTAAAATCGTTATCTGACTTCCTATATGGGCGAAAACTTGTATCCTATGTACTTCGAGGGTGCCAATATCAAATTCGGCCGTTATTTTGAGTTGTAGGCTCAGATTAAAAAAACCTAAAATTTTCGGGTCCTCATAGATCTTCATCTTCACCCTAAAAATCTAAAATCGTTATCTGACTTTCTATATGGGCGAAAACTCGTATCGTGTATAGTTTGAGGTTGCGAATGTCAAATCCGGCCGTTGTTTTGAGTTGGAGGCTCAGATTAAAAAAATCAAAAATTTTCGGATCCTCATAGACCTTCATGTTCACCCTAAAAATCTAAAGTCGTTATCTGACTTCCTATATGGGCGAAAACTTGTATCGTGTATACTTCGGGGGTGCCAATGTCAAATCCGGCCGTTGTTTTGAGTTGAAGGCTCAGATTAAAAAAATCAAAAATATTCGGATCCTCATAGATCTTCATCTTCACCCTAGAAATCTAAAATCGTTATCTGGCTTCCTATATGGGCGAAAACTTGTCTCGTGTATACTTCGAGGGTGCCAACATCAAATATGGCCGTTGTTTTGAGTTGTAGGCTCAGATTAAAAAAATCAAAAATTTTGGGGTCCTCATAGATTTTCATGTTTACCCTAAAAATCTAAAATCGTTATCCGACTTCCTATATGGGCGAAAACTCGTATCGTGTAAAGTTTGAGGGTGTCAATGCTAAACTCGGCCCTTGTTTTGAGTTGGAGGCTCAGGTATGAAAATCTAAAATTTTCGGGTCCTCATAGACCTTCATCTTAACCCTAAAAATCTAAAATCGTTATCTGACTTCCTATATGGGCGAAAACTCGTATCGTGTAAAGTTTGAGGGTGCCAATGTTAAATTCGGCCCTTGTTTTGAGTTGGAGGCTCAGATTAAAAAAATCAAAAATTTTCGGGTCCTCATAGATCTTCATGTTCACCCTAGAAATGTAAAATCGTTATCTGACTTCCTATATGGGCGAAAACTTGTATCCTATGTACTTCGAGGGTGCCAATATAAAATTCGGCCGTTATTTTGAGTTGTAGGCTCAGATTTAAAAAACCTAAAATTTTCGGGTCCTCATAGATCTTCATCTTCACCCTAAAAATCTAAAATCGTTATCTGACTTCCTATATGGGCGAAAACTTGTATCCTATGTACTTCGAGGGTGCCAATATAAAATTCGGCCGTTATTTTGAGTTGTAGGCTCAGATTTAAAAAACCTAAAATTTTCGGGTCCTCATAGATCTTCATCTTCACCCTAAAAATCTAAAATCGTTATGTGACTTCCTATATGGGCGAAAACTCGTATCATGTAAAGTTTGAGGGTGTCAATGTTCAATTCGGCCCTTGTTTTGAGTTGGAGGCTCAGGTAAAGAAAATCTAAAATTTTCGGGTCCTCATAGACCTTCATCTTCACCCTAAAAATCTAAAATCGTTATCTGACTTTCTATATGGGCGAAAACTTGTATCGTGTATACCTTGTGGGTGCCAGTATCAAATCCGGCCGTCGTTTTGAGTTGTAGGCTCAGATTAAAAAAATCAAAAATTTTCGGATCATCATAGGTCCTCAGGTTCGCCCTGAAAATCTAAAATCGTTATCTGACTTCCTATATGGGCGAAAACTTGTATCCTGTGTACTTCGAGGGTGCCAATGTCAAATCCGGCCGTTGTTTTGAGTTGGAGGCTCAGATTAAAAAAATCAAAAATTTTCGGATCCTCATAGATCTTCATGTTCACCCTAAAAATCTAAAGTCGTTATCTGACTTCCTATATGGGCGCAAACTTGTATCGTGTATACTTCGGGGGTGCCAATGTCAAATCCGGCTGTTGTTTTGAGTTGAAGGCTCAGATTAAAAAAATCAAAAATATTCGGATCCTCATAGATCTTCATCTTCACCCTAGAAATCTAAAATCGTTATCTGGCTTCCTATATGGGCGAAAACTTGTCTCGTGTATACTTCGAGGGTGCCAATATCAAATATGGCCGTTGTTTTGAGTTGTAGGCTCAGATTAAAAAAATCAAAAATTTTGGGATCCTCATAGATTTTCATGTTTACCCTAAAAATCTAAAATCGTTATCCGACTTCCTATATGGGCGAAAACTCGTATCGTGTAAAGTTTGAGGGTGTCAATGCTAAACTCGGCCCTTGTTTTGAGTTGGAGGCTCAGGTAAAGAAAATCTAAAATTTTCGTTTCCTCATAGACCTTCAGCTTCACCCTAAAAATCTAAAATCGTTATCTGACTTCCTATATGGGCGAAAACTCGTATCGTGTATAGTTTGAGGTTGCGAATGTCAAATCCGGCCGTTGTTTTGAGTTGGAGGCTCAGATTAAAAAAACCAAAAATTTTCGGATCCTCATAGATCTTGATGTTCACCCTAAAAATCTAAAGTCGTTATCTGACTTCCTATATGGGCGAAAACGTGTATCGTGTATACTTCTGGAGTGCCAATGTCAAATCCGGCCGTTGTTTTGAGTTGAAGGCTCAGATTAAAAAAATCAAAAATATTCGGATCCTCATAGACCTTCATCTTCACCCTAGAAATCTAAAATCGTTATCTGGCTTCCTATATGGGCGAAAACTTGTCTCGTGTATACTTCGAGGGTGCCAATATCAAATACGGCCGTTGTTTTGAGTTGTAGGCTCAGATTAAAAAAATCAAAAATTTTGGGATCCTCATAGATTTTCATGTTTACCCTAAAAATCTAAAATCGTTATCCGACTTCCTATATGGACGAAAACTCGTATCATGTAAAGTTTGAGGGTGGCAATGTTAAATTCGGTCCTTGTCTTGAGTTGGCGGCTCAGATTAAAAAAATTAAAAATTTACGGATCATCATAGGTCCTCAGGTTCGCCATGAAAATCTAAAATCGTTATCTGACTTCCTATATGGGCGAAAAATTGTATCCTGTGTACTTCGAGGGTGCCAATATCAAATCCGGCCGTTATTTTGAGTTGGCGGCTCAGATTAAAAAAATCAAAAATATTCGGCTCCTCATAGATCTTCATGTTCACCCTAGAAATCTAAAATCGTTATCTGGCTTCCTATATGGGCGAAAACTTGTATCGTGTATACTTTGAGGGTGGCAATATCAAATCCGGCCGTTGTTTTGAGTTGTAGGCTCAGATTAAAAAAATCAAAAACTTTGGAATTCTCATAGATCTTCATGTTCACCCGAGTGTTCACCCTAAAAATCTAAAATCGTTATCTGACCTCCTATATGGGCGAAAACTCGTATCGTGTAAAGCTTGAGGGTGCCAATGTTAAATTCGGCTCTTGTTTTGAGTTGGAGGCTCAGGTAAAGAAAATCAAAAATTTTCGGGTCCTCATAGACCTTCAACTTCACCCTAGAGATCTAAAATTGTTATCTGACTTCCTATATGGGCGAAAACTTGTATCGTGTATACTTCGAGGGTGCCAATATCAAATCCGGCCGTTGTTTTGAGTTCGAGGCTCACATTAAAAAAATCAAAAATTTTCGGATCCTCATAGATCTTCATGTTCACCCTAGAAACCTAAAATCGTTATCTGACTTTCTATATGGTCAGTAAATATCAGAATATTACCACGGTGATATAAGGTAGCAAGGCAAAGCGTGATATATTACTGTCGGCAAGTGTGGTAGACCTCGGAAAAGTCAACTTGTTTATTGTTTCATGAATATAATGTGAATAGTTATTACGTAGGACTATTGTCACATCCTGAAGTTCGGTTTTAAGGTTATATCAAACAGTGTGACGCGTGGTGTGACAGCTCTATACACGTGTGAGTTCGTCATTTGCTGATTGCTTCTGTTCTGGATGATGGAGAGAAAGACCAATTAGATATATATCCCTATATGTGGGCTTCCTGTAAACCGAATCTCCTAAATATCAATCTGATCGAAGAAAAACCAAAATGTCCAAAAAATGAAGATATCCATGTTTTTCTGATACCACTGTAAATTTTACCATGACGTGAAGTGAGATGCAACAATTAAGAGTTTTAAGGGATGTCTTTCTTGAGGTTACATTACGAAAGCTTGAATGGCATACTATACTCAGAAACTTAGCAGGCTATGCTCTTGCAGAACACCACATTGACACAGGCTACAAGATAAGTTTGGTGAAGCGTATTTAATTTTTTATTTTTTCTTTTACTACTCCAATTCATACTATGTGCACTCAAAAAAATGCCGTTCGTAATATTCATAAACGCTCTTTATTAGTTAATTTTTTATTGTATCGAAAATTTTATTTATGGTGCACACGAAACCTCCTTATTGGCTCATGTTCATGTTTATTGATACAATAAAACGACGTTTCTGGAAATAAAATCCGATATGAGTTGTACGTTATAACGAAGCATTAATATATACAACAATTTATTTGCGCTGATAATTAACAACGTTTATTAATAACAAGAACCGTATTTATGAATTTGAAAACTGTATTTTATTAAATATCCTGAAAGAACAGTAACATCCGTTTATGATAATAATTAAATTATTTGTTGTTTCAACAACTGTGATTGTGGGCACCATTAATAGTTTTCATTGATACTATAAACCTATCCTTATGTAAATCACAAACGCCAGTGCTTATAGGTAAAACGCATTTGTAAGATCAATAAACGCTGTTGTAAATATCATGAAACCGTTCAACGAAAGGCTGTTTTGAAAGTAGCGCCACTAGACCTCTTGGCGTTAAACATACCGAATCAGTGGAAGCGTCTGCGCTTACAGGTACATGTAGTTTGTGTTTGTATTGATGGCTGGTGGACTGTGAAAAAAAGTGTTGCTGTTCTGTTGGGAGTCTAGCGTCCTTTAGGAATATTTAATAAAGAAATACTGTGCTTCTTGCTGTTTCTGTGGTGGGATAAACTACTAAAAGGTGAGTTTTTTCCTTCCTCCAACATTACATTACGTTTACATCGCACTCACTATCTTCTAGCGGGTACCCCAACATTGACCCCGAACTGTTCTGCTATTCCATACTGGCACGAATCGTTGCTGCATGGATTCGCCAATTGAATTTAACCTGTACAAATACATACAACTTGGTTGTCCTTGAGAAAGAAGGATGAGAACCTAACCGGTGAACGGAGAAGCATTATTGATGACGATATGTACCTGTAGAATTTTTCACATCACGCGCCAATCTCTTTCTCCGGCACGGCGTTCGGGATCGTTGTTAGGGGTACCTATACCCGCCAGAAGTTTCTTTCACGTTCGGAGGTCATAGTTTTTATGCGACATTCGAACATTCGAATTTTGGGTGAAAATTCACTTTTTTTTGTTTCAGTGTCCAATCTACATAGAACAAACTAGGTGTTGATGAAATCCAATCTAGAAGAAGCAAATGTTGGTAGCATTTTTATGTTATATTTTTGTTTTGGTTGTTACATATTAAGTTGAAAAATAAATGGTTTTTGTTTGAACAAGTGTAAATTTTATTTGCCTTTTTCCAAGAACAGTTAACCACCTTCCAATGAGAAAGAGAAAAACGAGTTCTACTGAATTCTGTTTATATTAGGTACAGTTGGCACGTCCCTTGCGCCTCCCCTACATAATTCAGTTAAAAATTTAAGTAGTCTCAGTCACATTGTTTCCTTGACACAGTAAGTAAAATACGTTAAGACCATAAAATCAGTAATTGAATTGAAAAATGCGTTTGTTTATGGTAATTACTAATACCATAATATACAGGCTGCCCTAGCTGAAATTTCCCACCCATGTTATCGCTGAAATTATCAGAAAAACTGAAAATCGCCATGACACGTCGCTTTGTATTTCGAGAGGGAACTTTGCCCGGAATTCGTCATCATTGTTTTATCAACCCTTTCACCTCCAGCAGCCTCTACTCCAAAATCTTAAATGAGACCACGATACTTATGATATATCATTTTGAAGGGAATTCAAATTGATTTATCACAAGTATGGTAGTCTCATTTAAGATTTTGAAGTAGGAGCTGCTGGGTGTGAGGGGGTTGACAGCACAGTGTTTACGTATTCGATGGAAAAAATCCCCCTTAAATACAAATCGAAGTGTGACGGCGATTTTCAATTTTTATGATAATTTCAGAGATAAGATGGGTGGGAAATTTTAGATGAGACACACTGTATATTTATTGTATCAATAAACTTGCTTTGCTTGAATTCACCAACAGTGTTTATAAAATACATAACTATTCTTTGTGAATACAGTTAATCGTCTTATTGATACAATATGCAGAATACGCTAGGACCATAAACATTGGTAATTGATTTAATGAATGCGTTTGTGTGCATAGTAAACAATAATCACTGAAACCATAACATATATTTATTATATCAATAAACTTACTTTGTGTCATTCACAAACGGTGTTTATGATATTCAGAAACTATTATTTGTGAATACAATTACTGAGACACATCTCTCAACAATTCATAAACGCTCGTTTATTGGATACATGAAACCGTTGGTTGGCGCGAATTTCATGAACAGTTTATTGTTAGCACACACTTTTTTATTATAATTACGTAACTTTTTGGTTAAGTGTGATCTGTCGGATTAACAGATATGCACTTGCCTCCCGCTTTCAAATACAGCAAAGTAAATCGAGTCTGGTTAGGCTAAGCAAATTTTTAATTTCAAGGGAGGTTACCACACAGCCCTGTATAATGCAGGATTATTAAATTAATTATAGCTACGCGCAGTAAAGAAATTTCCAGCGCTGAGTACTTTGAAGATTTGAATTTTATGAATGCTCAAGTAGGTTCACTGGGCTAGGATGGTACGTAGCTGGAAAAACCGAGACTTTGAATTTAAAATTAGAACGGAATTATCGATGAAGCACATCTGAATATGGAAATTGTTCTCTAATATTAGTGAACACACTCGGGAATCTGCTATAATCTGCTAAATAGTACGACAACAAAGCTTAACTGATAATCAGTAAATTGTTATTATTTTTACACTGGTCAATTCCTAATGCTAGACTAATTGATTCGTCAAATTTCAGGTCAAGGTTATCCTTAAAATTTCTAAAAATGACCTGATCAAAAGTTCTGTCTCCAAATAAGTAATGTTGCTCAAACTTCGCGATGAGGGGTACGATTGGTTCTGAATTTCAAGGAAACCCAGGAAAAAATTGCTAATTTTACACTGAAGGAATTAGTCATATTGTCAGCGCTTTCAAAGTATTTTAACCCAAATGATTTTAGCTACTTTAGTTATGTAGTACTCATCATCATCATAGTCACAATATCTTAACAGACATGTTGTGAACTCGTAAAATGCATTAATCATTTCACGAGTCTCTTGGGATATCTTAAAGATCTTTAATGCGGTTGTTTCCCATTTGCTTTCTGCATCCTCATGCCGTTGACCAGATGTATATACCGGTTCCTCCGCCTTTAGGGACAATTTCTCACCCCAAGGACAAGAAGGTGTCCTGACTCTTGTCAACTCGTCCACCCAGAGTTGTTGGTTGAGAAGAGGTTACTGCTTATACCAACAGTAGTTCTGTACCTTTTAGTCGCCTATCACGACACGCAGGATATACGGTGGATGGGAGATATTCTAACCCGCCCCCACACGGGTAGTAGTAGTAATATGAGAAAAAATAATATTGAAAATTTGAAACTGCATGAATGCTACCAGAAACTTACATCCAGAACCTTGAATTACTACAGTCGCTATCAACTTACGCATTTGTTCGTCCAAAAAATTAAAGCATTCTCATTTGAAAAAATCAAGATATCTTTGATCTAAGTCCCTTTAATTAATCGACCAATTTCTATAGTACAAAAACAATCCAGGTTTAGCCGACTAACCTGAGCTGATGGCACATTTGATGCTTAACCAACCAAAGTCACAACCTTCTAAGTTTTATAATCGCTGCGATATACATTTTTTTCTATCTACTTATATCAAAAATAGTGTTTTACATCTAAAAGGTTTGTTTTGACCAATAAATCTGAATATGCAATAATATACAGGGCACTCCATTAAAAAACACAACATTGGTACGTCACGCCCTTATTAGACACCCTGTATAAATGTAATTACTTTTAGATTGTAGTCCAACTCGACACGCATACACACATAATTATATTCCTGTAAAGAGATATTGTCTGATCACAAGAATCCAAGGCGTTGAGCTTGACTCACCCTGTATAAAACAGATCACTGGATGTACAGGGTGTCCCATTTTGGGCACTTTTACGGGGTACCTCGGTTATTTTTGAAGATAGAGAGTTGCGGTTTTGGCGACACTGTGCTACTTTTTTGTGAAACTAAAGATGCCGTCAACAAAATTGTCATGGCCCTCTTGGTTTTTGAGATACAGGGTGAAATCGAAAATTATCGATTTTGAGACCACCCTCGTATCTCGATTGTCTTTTATTTTATTGAAAAGCTTAAAAAAGGATATTAAAGAATTTTGTCTGGAGAATCCAGTGGTGTAGTTTGGTTTTTTATTACTCTAACCGTTCACCCTCTATATTATTTTTACGTCAATCAGAAATAATTCAAGCTTTTCAAAAATATATATTAGTATGAATTTTTCAAAAAACTAAGTTCAAAATTTCTAGGCCATGACTAATCTATTAAAAACAATATCCAAGTAAACAATTATTAAGATACAAGATACTCAATACTTTTAAACTCAATTATTTAGTTTTTATTTTATACGCTATCGAGTACTATTTGTGATAATAATAGTAAATATTACTTATTGTGTTACATTACTTAAAACCAAACAACATCATATCTGAAGAACGTCAACACACTATTAAATTTGAATTTGAATTAAAATAAAAACTAAAAACATCGAGGAGCTTTTAGAGATGTTGGTTCAAGTTGGAAACTATTTTCTCGAATGCAAATCTGGCACAATTTCTTATTCTTTTAATGGCATATATATTTTTGAAAAGCTTGAATTATTTCCGACTGACTTCAAAAATAACATACAGGGTGTTCCATTTAAAAAAATATATGTTTGCTTCATAACTGAAAAATGGTTAGAGTAAGAAAAAACCAAACTACACCACTGGATTCTACAGAACACATTCTATAGGACCCTTTTTTAAATTTTTCAATAAAACAAAAGACAACCGAGATAACGAGGGTGGTCCCAAATTCGATAATTTTCGATTTCACCCTGTATCTCAAAAACCAATAGGGCCATGATAATTTTGTTGACGGCATCTTTAGTTTCACAAAAAAGTAGCACACTGTCGCGAAAACCGCAACTCTCTATCTTCAAAAATAACCGAGATACCCCGTAAAAGTGCCCAAAATGGGACACCCTGTACAACAAACCAAGGCATATAAAACAGTTGTCCAAAGGGGTTATAAGTACTTAGATAGAGAGGTTTCTGTGGCAAATTATTGGCTGGTTGCCTCTCTGTGAAACTTCTATTTACGCAGACTGGCTGTGAAGCTCAGAACGCCAAAGGAGTAATTACTTCTGACCTGCCCACCCTCTGGACAACATAAACCCAAATAAGCCAGACGCATTACTGTTAATTAATATTCTTCATGCTAGAAACCTTCAATTAAAATCGTGCAGTTCTGGGACTGTAATTTTACATGAGAAACTATACTCCTGACGACAAACTCCCACCCGTAGCGGACACTGTTTGGCTTTAATAAAATTAAAAGCTGGTGGCATACAAGAGCATCGTTGAGTACGTATTTTAATTAAAAGTTTTGAAGGGGCTACCACATGGTGAAAAAGTAACCAGTACCAAAGTTTACGGAATACATGTAAGTTGGATCACTCTCCGTCGGCACTTTGAAAATCTCACATCAAAGCGATGCCGCGGCCGCTCGCACCAGTTAGTTTTTGCGTTGGTTTTTGCCCAAGTACGAGGGTCTTTTAGCGGGGACTTGCTAACGCCTGGATTTTACGTATATACGAGGGTCATCAAAAGATTAGGTATTGACAGCCGATTTAGACATACAAATACAAATAAAACGTTTATTTTGCTAATACACTGTTACATAAATGGATATCAAGAATAAAACCCAGTAAAACTATTGCTAATGAATCTCGAATGATTTCACATATTGTAGCTATTTCGTAGATAAGTAAAAATTGGTTCAAAGGTGCTGCAGTATTTTTATCTTAATGTTTTGTTTATTTGGCTTATTTTTGAGACCACAGCTTACAAAATTTATGGTATAGTATATACGACCTCGTATGTACAATTTTAAAAGATAATCATGTGAAAATGCTTTACTTGGATGTGAATAAATTATTTTTGACATTTTGCCTTTCAGTGTCATTCCAATTGCTACTGTAGAAAGTAAATTGTTAAAGTTATCAATAAAAATATTTCCGAGCTCTAAAATATAATTTAGGATGTCTCTGAGTGGTATTGTAAGACCATCGAATGAACATTTTGTCTCACTATACGGTTTTAGCGTGATACAATCCTTTAAGTACCTGTAGGTATTGAAATAATCACTTTATACCCCAAGTGTGCTAGTTTGTTGGAATTGTTTTATCGGGAGGAACACAGAAAGGCACAAGCGTACAGGGTGTCCCATTAATAATTTTCAAGCGAATGTCACGTGACCAAAAACAAATAGCTCATTGGGTAGTACAATGACAAAAAAAGACACATCTGCTCTAATTTACATCCCCAAAATTATAATTCTCTACTACTGCCCAGTTCCGACATATTACTTGTCTTAATCGTCGTGAAGCACCCTGTATTTATATCCTCACTTCAAGGTTTACCACAAAATAAGGATGCATCTGGTTATCATTTTCCATCCGTTAATAAATTTAAGTGATAAAATCAAACTTCTAAAAATATTATCCATTTCCCGCAAACAAATCCGAGATAACAAAGTCCGATATTTTTGAGACACTGTATACACTTGCTGCCCTTTATATGATTTTATCGTGGAACTATTATTCTGGGATGCTTCCTACGCGGGTAGACCGCTCTTTTTATTTTCAACCAGAAGGAAGCTCTCTTCGTGCAAAAAAGCTTGTCCGATATTATACGTGATGTCCCAGAAAGATGATCTCATAGAGGAGTGGCAGACTTTTTGGTGTGGTATGGTATTAACTACAACAAGACCAAGGTTATCATCGTAGATAGAGAGCATGACAATCATCGAGAAATAAAGTCAATAGGCCGTTATGAGGTAGTTCAAAGTTTTGTGTAACTCGGTTCTTTGATCGACAATTCAGGTAGCTGTGAGAATGATATTCGACGGCGCATTCAACAAGCACAGGTGGCCATGACAAAGCTCACTAATATATGGCGTAACCATAACATCACTAAAGCTACCAAAATGTCACTGGTTCAGTCTCTTGTGTTCTCCATATTTTTGTATGCCTCGGAAACTTGGACTGTTAAAAAGGCAGATCGAGCTCGCATAGATGCTTTTGAAATGCGGACGTGGAGTAGAATGCTGAGAATTCCTTATACCGCCCATCATACTAATGTTTCCATACTGGATGAGCTCGGTAATCCAAAGAGACTATCCTCCATTGTGTCGATGAGAATGCTTACATTCTTCAGACATATTCACAGAAGCGATAATATGGAGAAACTTGTAGTTTAGGGTCACGCCCCGAGTGGGCGGCGCCGTGGCCATTCCCCTACACGCTGGGTGGATACGACGAAACAGTTGCTAGATATGAGTATCAAGAGCGCCACTGAACTGACAGTAAATCGCGAACGATGGCGAGCTACAGTTCTCACAACTATTGATAATATTCGCGTCGGCAATACTCTAGCTCCGACGTAATGCATTTTACGAGTTCACAACATGTCTGTTAAGACATTGTGACTATGACGATGATGGTATTTCTTTATTGTCTTTTGATCATACAGGTATGATATAAGACTAGTCATAACAATGAAAGTGAAATTTTAAATATCACAAACTAATGGATAAGAAACACAAGTAACGAAACAAACGATGCAAACAGATGAATACACAATTCAAAAATTACGTAGCTGTGTAACATAGAAAAAAAGAAAACAGAAAAAACCGCTGTGAAACAGCAAAAGAATAGCAAAAGAACATGTAAAAACATAAAAACATAAGAACTTCTTGAGTGCTGCACGAAGTAATGGTTGACGCAATTGTAGAGAAATATTCACCGAATTTATTCGACACAATTATGCTGTCCTCTATCTTGTCGTCTCCATCAAGAAGTGAAATGGTTATAGGCTGTTTTTCACGTCCCAGCTCACGATTCACTATTTCCCATATTATCTTCGGCTTATTTTAAGGACTTTCAATTTTGTTACTTATGTAATCTTGTTTGGACGCTTCCTGTGAATTTTCTTTAGCTCTGTATATCGCTGTCTCAGTGCATTGTCGTGTTTGTTAGCTCTCAATAGACTATGCAGATTGCGGAGGCATTCACTACATTTTTTTATTTCTTCGGTCACCCATGGACTAGAACGCTGCTTTCTATTCAACGAATATGTCTTTTGAAGGCAAATCATATCGAGGTGCCACAAGAAGATTTGCATAAGGTCTTCAAACCACATATCAATGTCATCCTCCTCTTTCATGTTCCATGTTAAGGTTAAGTTATTTTTATATGATTATATATATTATATAGTTATTTTCATTTATAAGCCATATAGTTATATGGGGTCAAAATAATGCGACAAGCACATAAGGGTTTGCATGATTTATAGTGTACTTGCAGAAAAAAATATTATGTCGTTTGCGCGTTCCTTAGAGCCTAGGAAACATGACAAAATCACTTGTTTGGTTTTTTGGAGTCATCTGTGAGAGATATTCCAAAAATTATTTCAAATGCCGGAAAATGCCGCGCAAACAACCTCTGACGTCAGTGATATCCTATAGTGATGGAATATAACCACAAAACGCAGTCACACACAAAGGTACAAAAGTCAAAAGAATAAAAGTTAGGCTAGATTACTAATTCAGTTTGAAGGGATAGGCTTGAATTAGATTCTATCTTTGGATGCGCCGAAATAAAATGATGGCTTCGATTAGTCGCAAATCTCGGTCACAAACAGGATGAACTGCGATACCTATCAGATACAAAAATGTATTGCAACGAAAATGCTAGTGGGTTAATTGCCTGTTTCAAATATGTTTAAGTATCAATAAATTGAGTCGCATTTTTAAAGAATTCAGGTCATCTCTAGTCGAATGCTCAGTTGAATCTCACTGACCTACGCTGTAGCAGTATCGATTGTCGATATCGATAAGACACCTGTGACGTCAGCCCTTGTTTTAAGTCACGTGGAAAAAATTGAATATATCCTTATCTTATTTTGCAAATATATTTTTTTGGCCGTCAGTAAAATCATGTTTTTTGTTTCCTACTGCTTCTTGATATGGCTTTATTTACGCTATGTATACTCCTGAGGCGATTTCACGACTTCTGCAAGTACCCTATGCTTCGACTTAACAATTATTAATGTAGTTCATCATTCATAACTTATTAGTAGATCCAGAAACAAAAGGCTAAACATTTCGCACATTGTTTAGAGGGATGTCTATGGCACTTCACTGTGTGTTCTCTCTACTAGGAGATAAGCCTAAATATAATTATGGTACACACATAATACTGTGCCAACTAGGTAAACTCAATCAAAGACTTCGCAAAGTTTGAGAAACTATTGGGTGGTTGTGGCGTGTAGATAAAGGAGCAGAATACCGAATAAGCCAGCTCCATATCGGCTATATGCTTTGGTTGTCCTTTTTTAGCAAACTTTCATTGTGAGTTGTTGAAACAGAGAACACGTACAGTACAACGTAAAGATAAATAAGCTTTACGAGTATAATTAGAACAGAGCTACTTCGCTCTGAGCTTCAATATGTAAAGGTGTTACAGTGGAAAATTTGAAGTTTCAGTAGTGACCTGTGATACAATAGAAACTACGTGGCCTTTTCACCAACCACAGGGTTTGTTAATGCTTCTGCTGATCATATGGTGGCATTTCTTTTTATTATTATTATTCGGTGGTAGATTTCCTTTCATTTCAAAATTCATAATGGTTTTGCGAATTGTCAATCTTTAGAATATTGTAGTAGCTAATATGCTGACCTTAGATGTGTTGCCTCTGTTATTTCTGGTAAGAGTTGATTTGTTGTAGTAATTTTTACAGTTTTGTCTCTTTACTCTAGTTCATCCGCATCTATCTGCTAACAGTTGTTTTTTTGCATCTGAACAATTTTTTGTTTATATTTCATGGCCTGCTAAGTTGCTTATATTTAGGAAAATTGGAAAATACTGGTTTGATTGAAAATTTGAAATTAAATCAAAATTACTAGAGATTGATATTTACACCTGTATATTATTAGAAAGGCTATCAAATTTTACATTTGATTGTATGAAAAAAATTAGACATTTCCGTTAGAAAAAATCAAGTTATCTCTGATTGAAGTTTGCTTAATTGATCTACCGATTTCTCCAAGTACAGATGTAATTCAAACTCAACCGTCTAACATAAGCTGATGCATTTCCTGCATTGTGACACGGTCACAGCCCTCTAAGTTTTATAATAGCTGCGATATTCAATTTTTTTCTGACATCTACTTATACCAAAATTTGCGATTTGCACCTAACCGGTTTGATCTAAGTCCTATATGTGATACATAAAGCCACACTCAAATTGGCCCGGAAATCTAAATATGCAAAAATATATAGGGTATTCCATTTAAAAAAAAACATAACTTTGATATGTCACGCTTTTATTTATTATAAAAGTCATTATTTCTAAAATGTAGTCCAACTTGACCTACATACACTCGCAAATTTAGTTTTTTGACTAGTGGTATGGTTTGGTCACAAAAGTCCGAGGCGTTGAGCTTGACTCACCCTGTAGATCCACTGAGGTTGAAGAAATTGACCAAGTAATCGAACAGTAACCACGGATCCCACTCAAATCTCTTTACGAATGTAACGTATAATAAACACAATGGGCTCGGTCACCTTTCTTTTTTTATTTGTGCATCTGAAAGAATACATATTTTTTAGCCACCGTGCCAAATATTGGACCTCTGTGAAGTTTCTAAGTCGCTCAAAAAAAAATTATAAACATGAATGCCGGACGCATTTTCGATACGCTGTCGTGACGTCATCAGATACGTTGACCGCGGCTCTGCGCACATTTTAGAACACAAAAACTACCACCAGTCACAATCACTGACAATAGATGTCACAATAACACAAACACATACATCGAACGTAACTACGCGACGAGTCGTGATGATCACAAAACATATATACTGAGCGATGATCTGAAATCACATGCGAACATATCTGCTTACGTCACAGTTAGGTGTTCGCGCGCTTGGATTTCGCGAATTCAAATGATTATATTAGGCGAACGGAGCATCCTACAAGTATGAAATTTTCAGAATCATGTTTTTTCTATTCAAGCTTTATTTTAGGCAGGTCAAAATTGATTTTAAAAATTTTGCCAACAAGCAGATCGTCATACAGAGATTGTAGAAGGAAGTCTGACCGCCTATTTCTTCTTTTCCTTCTTCTCTTGAAACTTTTTGTGGTTCCTTGTCAAACGCACTCTCCTGTAACCGAATAGGGTACTTGCAGAGGTCGTGAAATCGCCTCGGGAGTATACATAGCGTAAAGAAAACCATATCAAGAAGCAGTAGGAAACAAAAAACATGATTTTGCTGACAGCCAAAAAAAGATATTTGCAAAATAAAATAAGGATATATTCAAATTTTTCCACATGACTTAAAACAAGGGCTGACGTCACAGGTATCTTATCGATATCGACAATCCATACTGCTACAGCGCAGGTCAGTGAGATTCAACTGCGAACTAGAGATGATCTGAATTCTTTAACAATGCGACTCAATTTATTGATACTTTAACATATTTGAAACAGGCAATTACCCCAATAGCATTTTAGTTGCAATACATTTTTATATCTGATAGGTATCACAGTTCATCCTGTTTGTGACCGAGATTCATAACTAATCGAAGCCATCATTTTATTTCGGCGCATCCCATTATGAATTAATTCAAAGAGACAATCTAATTCAAGCCCATCCCTACAAGTGAATTAGTAATCTAGCCTAACTCTTATTCTTTTGACCTTTGTACTTTTGTGTGCAACTGTGTTTTGTGGTTATAATGATCAATATCAAAATGTTAAGTTAGCACTGGCTATCGATATCGAATATCATCATCACTATAGGATATCACTGACGTCATAGGTTGTTTGCGTGGCATTTTCCGGCATTTGAAATAATTTTTGGAATATCTCTCACAGCCGATTCCAAAAAACCAAACAAGCGATTTTGTCATGTTTACTAGGCTCTAAGGAACGCGTAAATGACATAATATTCTTCATCCAAGTACCCTATTCCTATACTCCTCTACTATCACTAATTAATTAAGCTCATATAGTTACCCCAGTTACGTAACGTACGACAGCCGAGCATTTGGGCTGTACATATCCCAAGCGAGTATTTCCAGTGAGCTAAATATACTACTGAAGTACATTAATTATGAAGACTGCAGTAGGGTGTGATAGCAAGACGATAATAAGATTCAGCGAAGCGTAGCTTTAGAGACGGCATTCTCAGTCATACAAAAGACAAGACGTTTGACAGACTAAATAAATTATACATTTTTGGAGGCAATTATTAGATAAGATGTACTTTATCAAGCAAATAAGAACGACAAATCAAGGATGCAATATACAGGATGTAACTCAATCCTAGGCCGTGGGTCGTCACATTTATGATCCTAATTCGAGTAGCAGCATGTTCCAGTTTGTCCACCGTGGTCCAAGGATTAGGTAAATCGCCCATCCAATCCAATACTTCTTCAACCCAGCAAACACGATGTCGTTATACTAACGTCATTTTGACGACACTCCATCCGTCATTATCACGTCGATAAAGAGTAATATATGACGTGTCTGTGACGGCACAATGTCACAGCCCAAAGACGTCATTGAGTGCCGTGTTAGTAACGTCACCTAATCGCCGTCCCAATAGCGTCACAAACGTGTCGTCTCAATATCGTCATGCACGTGTCGTTCCGTCGACTCTATTTTATACAGCAATCAAGGCTGCACCAGAAGATATCGTTAGATCAGGACTGATTATTGGCGATGGTTACTTTGTCTTACTTTAAGTCTCTCCAATAGTCAATGCTGATCTGACGATATCTTCTGGTGCAGTCGTAGTTACTAGATAAAATAGTTTGGACGTTAATTACCTTATAGGATAAATGTTTATGAGATAATGATGTGAGAAATCTGTGTAGCGTTAATTTGAGTAAGGGTAATAAAAATATACTAATTCAAAACAAATTAATCATGTATTTCACAGTAAAGACAGGATACAAAAATAATGATCATACCTTTGCTAGCCTTCTATAGAAGCCTGTCTAAATCACACATACAGATACTGCACACACAGCACATAAGGTTAAAATCTCTGTAGAATTATTTAAAGTCTTGTAGTACCTTTGATTGTATACTCAAACCTATTTTTTTTTTCGTGAAGTCATAAGCACAAGGTAAATAAAATAAGGATTTGTTTGAGGCATAATGTTTTCGTAAGAAAAATAGCTGAAAATAAAACAAAATGAATTTTTCAAGGGTACTGAATGGCCTATCGTACAATACCTTCGAAAGATTTTGTTGTACTTCAACCACTAGAATGATCCCCAATTTTTTTTTCAAATAGCACACCATAGCCTTTTCTACATAAATGAGGTCATTGTTTTATTTAAAATCTTGCAGTGTCAAAAAGGATAAAAAAACATTTGTTTTTGAAAGTATGTATCAACTATCCCAAAAAACATATTAAGTTTTATACTGTGTAAGGCTTTCTCGGCCATCTTCCAATGAATTTGTGGTTCTTGGGTTTTTAGGCCGGCGTCGTTTAGCGTTAAAGCTTGACGTTTCGCCACCACGAGTGGATGGCATCTTCAGAAGCTATTTCACTTCGGCGACTTCCAAAATACAGTATTTTGGCGAAACGTCAAGCTTTAACGCTAAACGACGCCGGCCTAAAAGCCCAAGAACCACAAATACATTTAGTTTTCTTTTTTATTCGTTTTTTGCGTCAAAAAATTCTTATTTTATTTATGCTATGCTAAAGGTGCCACAAGATTTCAAATGAAATAGAGATATATTTTATGTAGAAAAACCCATGGGGTGCTATTTATAAAAAAAATAGGTTGGGGTGAGTTGTAAGGGTTGACATACGAACAAATTTTTTTGAAAACGTGGTATAATAAACCCTGAAAAACTTTCAAAAAATCCACTGTTTTCGTTTAAATTTTTCTCTGTTACGTGAATGACACGTGTCAACGGAATTCAGTATAGTTTCGGGCAGAAATTTGATGATTTGGTTTGGTTCCAGGATGCCCGTTTCAAGTCAGAAATCGACATGCGCATGGACTACCGCACCAATGCCGTGCTGTGCATGCCGATTTGTAACTATGAGGGCGATGTAATTGGTGTTGCTCAGATCGTCAACAAGAGGCCCGCTGGCGAGTTTGATGCCCACGATGCGGAACTCTTCCAGAGGTACCTCACCTTCTGCGGGATCGGTGTACAGAATGCTCAGCTGTTCGAAGTGTCTGTATTGGAGTACAAAAGAAATCAGGTAAGCAAATCTGACATAAGAGCTCGTCACATGTCAAACTCTCGTTGAACCAGCTCATACGCATTTCGTGCATATTCGATATGTGGCACTCGTAGCGGCCATAGGACACTAGCGCGCCGCGGTCAGATTGGTCCTAATCCTACCGGTCAGAAGCCCCCAAAATATTTTGGATAATAGACAGATATGTGGACACCAGGGCGCGGGGCGGCGAGGTAAACTTATGTCTTATAATTTTAACCGATTTTAATTCATTCATCATTTTTTGCGATCTTGATAATAGTTATTGAAGAATTTGTAGAACTCCAGTCAGAGGTATCGTTACTTTTGACTTGACAGAAATGAATAAATTACTTTTTTATATTATCAATTGCGAAATTTTGTTCTGGACATAGTAAGTTAATCCGATCACGATAATGCAAATAAAGAAGTTGGTATTGGCAGCAGATCGAAATGTCTTTATAATACCCCAAAAAATTTTAATTAATCAGAACGTGTTCCAATTTGTTACAAATTTGATCGATTTCTTGACGACGTAAAAAAAATCCGAGAAATTTACCTCCACAGCTTGTTTTGTGGGAGCATCACGGCTGTGCTCATTATTTCTTTTAAGATCAATGTCTTCCGATTGATCCATCAGCAAAGATGCTATGCATCCTCTTCTAGAGCATCTGTAGGCTGCACCACGGGTGGTTTCTTCATCTCTTCGGAACGTATACTCTTCAAGGACTATTAATTTCTTCCCGTTCACACTTAACATAATGAAAAAGCACAACACAAACAATACTCACAAACAGCAACTAAGGATTGCAAACTATTGAAGTATTTTCATTAAGGGTAGTTTTATATACCTACAGAAGCCAAATAGTCATTTAAATAATCTAAGAAGTAACTGTAAGCTACCGCAAGTCGTAAAAAGACAGATGAACATTCGCAAGAATAAAAGGGATATGCTCATTAGGAATAACCAAGCTTAATTTTCTTTCGGCGCGCGAGTGACCGGTGCCAATTAAGGTACCCTTTTTGTAAACAGGTAAAAATCAAACCGCGCGCGCTCGTGACCGATCACCCTCGTAACACAGCATATACACGGATAATGCGGAAGCTTCCTAAAAATATAAATTGAAAAATTCATTCTTAGGTGATAGTCTATTTGTTGACTTTTAAACGTTGAAAAAATCATCTTAATACCTCAATGGTTATTCAATTTGCATTTGCGAACAGCGGGCGTGGCGGTGAAATGCCGTGTAACGTCACACGTCACGAATGGTTGGCGGCAGACGCATTCAGGATTTCGCATGCTTACGGTGCGCTGTGTGGACTGATTGAAGTAATTTTTCAATTTTGAGGTATGTAGAAAAGTTGTAGCAATCTTCCTAAAGTGGACCTTGTATGACCATGAACTATTCTGTTAGTAATCCCTGTTAAACTGGATTAAATTTCCCATTTTTGGCGACACATCCGATGGAAACAAAAACGAAAATTTTAAAAACTACGTGTATAGTAACGCACAGTTACAAGAAAATTCATGGCACAAAACTGGTTACGAATAAATCTACTTTGCTGATAGAAAGGTACATTGTTGCCTAACTCACGAGGATTATGAAACTAAAAAAAAAATTATATATATGTACTGAGTCGATCTAAATGAGAAGTACTGCGGGGCTCTTATAGAAAAGGTAATGCATTTTTGGAATATGTTGTATGCAAGTAATATGTCTAACAAAATCTGATTCAAACACATATTTATGTTGATCGTAGAAAAGATGTGCGTAACAAGTGCAAAACGCACGTCAATAAAATTTTTGATAAAAAAAAAATAAAAAAAAAAGTTGGAAGGCCTGGGTTTCGATCCAAAGACCCGGAGATCCACTAGCGGACTCTCTAACCACTGGGCCATCCTTCGATGGAGGAGATCTTTTCAACGAAACATATTTGATTAGGTACTTACTTACTGGAATCTGTAATCTCACTTCAACTTCAAACATTCAAAAACATATTTATTTCGATTGTAGACTTCGTCTCGAGCAGAAAACTCGACTTTGTTGCAACACATATACACTAATGAATTTGTGGTTCTTGGGTTTTTAGACCGCTTTAACGCTTTAACGCTAAGCGACGCCGGCCTAAAAACCCAAGAACCACAAATTCATTGGACGGTGGCCGCGAAAGCCTTACACAGTACATATACACTAGTTACCAGTTTAGCAGTAGGTACGTATTTTCGCGATTGGCTGGGAATCTAGAATCTAGTATCGGAGTAGGACGTCGTTGGTCAAAGGAGCATCTTTACCGCCACGGTGACGTCACACGGGTTCGGGGGCCGTCGGCGTATTTTCGGTACTCGATTCAAAAACCCATTTTTATTTTGATATATCTTTTGAATTATGGCGAAAAGAAAGAAAACAAAAACAGTTTTGTTATAATACTTATATATAACCTTTCCACTTATCGCAAAAAAAAGTACTCCCTATTTTTCTCAATTCAAAATCTCAATTGGCTGAAGATTTGAAAAATGGTGGAAGTGCAGTGACGGGAGATTAGCTTAAAATGGTGAATGCTGCCAAAAAACAGCGGTGCTATAAAAAGTTTTTGACTGCACTTGTTTAATGTTTTCGGAAGAGAACCACATAATTATCAACTGAGGTTAATGTAATTAAAAATTTCATAAAAATCGTCCACTGACATTTTTGCAGTATTTTTCGTCTAACTTCTACAATAAGTTTGCAGGATATGTGGCTATGGTGCTCAGGTGCAACGTCATTTTTTCAAACAGTGTTATACAGGGTGTCCCACGAGGATTAAGACAAACAATATATCGGAACTGGGCAGTAGTAGAGAATTATAATTTTGGGGGTTTAAATTAGAGCAAATATAGTATCTTTTCTTGTCATTGTGTCACCCGTTGAGGTATTTGTTTTTGATCACAATACATGACGTCCGAATCAAAATTTTTAATGAGTATATTTGTGACTTTTTGTGTTCCTCCCGATAAAACAATTCCAACAAACTAGCAAACTTGGGGTCTAAAGTGGTTAATTCAAGAGCTACAGGTACTTAAAGGATACTACCACTAGCATTGATTATAACATGTACCTACTCCTACAGTTAAATTGCTTTGGTAGTGTTTTATAATGGTAGTGGTACAGTCCTTTAAGTACCTATAGCTCTTGAACTAATCACTTTAGGCCCCAAGTGTGCTAGTTTGTTGGAATTGTTTTATCAGAAGGAACACAAAAAGTCACAAATAATCTACGGAGTGTCTCACTAAAAATTTTGATTCGGACGTTACGTGACCAAAAGCAAATACCTCATTGGGTAACTAATAATAAGAAAATATACTATATGTGCTCTAATTTACACCTCCAAAATTATAATTCGCTACTATTGCCCACTTCCGATATATTGCTTGTTTTAATCGTCGTGGGACACCCTTTATATAATAATACGGAAGACAGTGATCTACTGTTTTTTTAATCTAGAAAGAAATTCACTTCAACAAAATTATCGTATCCTTGCTTAGAATCTTAGTGACTACTTTGATATAAGTATGACTATCCTTCAATTGGAAGGTGATTCCCATATAAACGAGTTGTAGGTATTTAAAGAAATGATCACAACGTACCGGCCGCTCTACCAATGCGAATCTACTGTTCTCAGGGGTCACTCAATAGGAATACTTTAATTGCGTCCACGTGGATTGCATAGGGTTTTCCAAACAGTAAGCAGTTAAGTTGTTACGAGGGTTGCTCTATATCTCCGTCAATCCACCAGTACGCAGACAGCTGCTTCACGCTTATTAGCGATCATCAGTGCGCCATAGGTCGATTGACGGAAATAGAGAGCATCAATTTTTCCATGTTTACTAAACATGTGAAACATGAGAGAGCAGACAGAAAGCCGATATGCGAGGGTTGCTCTATATCTCAGTCAATCCACCAGTACGCAGACAGTTGTTTCACGCTTATTAGCGATCCTCGTATATCGGCTTTAATATGCAGCGGCATATAGAACTCGCGCTTCTATGGTGGCTCAAAGAGAACGCGCCGTGGCGTTCCACCAAGAAGTATGCTGCTGTTTAGCAGCGATTTTCTTTGGTTTGCCGTTACCTTCGGGTACCAGATGGCGCACCGGCAGAATTCTTTCTGTCTGCTCGCACATGTTTCACAAGTTTAGTAAACATGGAAAAATTGATGCCCTCTATTTCCGTCAATCGACCTATGGCGCACTGATGATCGCTAATAAGCGTGAAACAGCTGTCTGCGTACTGGTGGATTGACGGAGATATAGAGCAACCCTCGTATATCGGCTTTAATATGCAGCGGCATATAGAACCCGCGCTTCTCTGGTGGCTCAAAGAGGACGCGCCGTAGCGTTCCACCAAGAAGTATGCTGCTGCTTTAGCAGCGGCTTTCTTTGGTTGCTGTTACCTTCGGGTACCAGATGGCGAACCGGCAGAATTCTTTCTGTCTGCTCTCAGTTAAGTGGTTATTAAAGGATTACGATAAAGATAGATGAACGCTGAACTGTTTCGCGAGCTTTGAATAAACTTTATATTTGTTTACGAAGAACTACTTCTTTATAAACAGCTGAAAACTTTTCTCGTCGCTTTATAATGAACTTTCATTTAATATGCTTCTCACCGTTTTCCTGTTTTACAGATTCTTTTGAATCTTGCTCGGAGTATATTCGAAGAACAAAACAACCTGGAGTGCCTGGTATCGAAAATTATGCGGGAAGCTCAAGATCTGCTCAAATGTGAGCGGTGTGCAGTGTACCTCTTGGATCTGGACTGTTGTGAAGCTGTGAGTATACTTTAGTTTTCATGCATCCTTTCATGGCACTCGTCTGTAGCTTGGCACCGAACAGACATACATAATTGGCATACATTATATAAACAGCTGGTTTCCTCCAAAGGTATGATAAGATTAGTAAGCGTCCATATATTTGAATTTGTGATGAGACAGCTATTGGACAACTGGAATGGCGGTATATCTATTGGCGGAAGCAAAATATCTAACTTAAGATTTGCTGACGATACAACCCTTATTGCTGCTTCTCAGGAAGAACTAGTAGCTCTATTGAACGTTTTAGAACAACACAGTGCAGCATATGGTCTTGGTATTAACTATCGATCGTGAATAGAGAGCATGATAATCATCGAGAAATAAAGTCAATAGGCCGTTGTGAGGTAGTTCTAAGTTTTTTGTACCTCGGTTTTTTGATGGGCAATTCAGGTAGCTGTGAGAATGAGATTCGACGGCGCATTCAACAGGCACGGGTGGCCATGACAGAGCTTACTAAAATATGGCGTGACCATAACACCACTAAAGCTACATAAAATGTCACTGCTTTAGTCTCTTGGTTCTCCATATTTTTGTATGCCTCGGAAACTTGGACCGTCAAAAAGGCAGATCGAGCTCGCATAGATGCTTTTGAAATGTGGACGTGGAGGAGAATGCTGAGAGTTCCTTATACCGCCCATCGAACTAATGTTTCCATACTGGATGAGCTTGGTAATCCAAAGAGACTATCCTCCATTGTGTCGATGGGAATGCTTACATTCTTCGGACACATTCACAGAAGCGATAATATGGAGAAATTTGTAGTTCAGGGTCACGCCCCGAGTGGCCGTAGCTTAAATACCGCTGACTACGTCCATCTGTTTATGTACGGTATTTACAAGATTATCATTGATCACTTATCTTGACCAGGGGTGCAGAAAACCTTCACTTCTTGATTACTCAAGCTTTTCTTATGTTCGACGAACAATATTTGGTAACTTAATATATATATTATATCTTTCCCATTTTCTAAAACATTGCTGTATTTGAGGAATTCTGAATTCCATTGAATCAAAGCATCAGTAATTGATAAAACGACCCAGCGCTCTGTGTGCACACATTCGCTAGTTCCTGAAAATGTCCTCTACTGGGGCAACATTTACCTGGAGCATGGCCGACTCTACATTAGGCCGGAGCCTTAGATGTGGCAACGTGGCTTAGCTGTCAAATAGTGGGCCTATAGTTTCAGAATAATTATTACATTTTATATGTATTAGAGTTCATCTGGGTTAATAAATTAAGAAAAATACTTTTTAGAACTACTACTACTAATACCACTTACATCGGATGTCTGGTTCATCGTAGTCAGACACTACAAAATAAAAATAAACGCAACCTGTTTCCTGCTGCCACTTCCACTTCCACTTAAATGAACACTCAATTTACTTTGTAAATTGTCACTTGAGCTAGAAAAATTCACTATTAGGTCACTGTGAAGCCATTCTTGCTGGTCTTGATTCCCTTTCACTATCAAATCTTTTCGTAAGTATGCCCAGATGCATGCCCAGATGAGTTCTATTAACTGTATTTTTCTGTGATATTTGGGAGGTCCAGAAAACATTGTAGGTACCACATTGTGCTTTAAAATAGGTCTTATCCTTTGCAATGTTTGTAAAGTATTGCCTTTATTCTTATAAATATAACCAGCCCATACGAGGAATACTGTTCACTTGTGCTGTTCACCCACTTCTCTGTTTATGTCCTTTACTGGAAGCACAATTGCTAGTACAACCTGGTACTACACACTTTGCAGGCATCTGTTTATCTTTATAGTTTCGTTTGTGCAGGTAAATGATTAGAAACACATTAAAAATCACCTTGACATGTTCTTTTTACTCTGGAAGGTTATGTTCGGCCATGGTTTGGTATGTCCTCTATTCCTGGTACTACACACTTTGCAGGCATCTTTTTATCTTTATAGTTTCGTTTGTGCAGGTAAATAATTAGAAACACATTAATAATCACCTTCCAACCATATTTTATGCTCTTGAAGGGTACACATGACTTAACCAAAGAGTAGGTAACTAACAGGAGGAGACACCCGGCGGAATTCCTTTTATGTTTGCAATCCGCTCCCATTGACCTCGGACCTTTAAATTTGTGTGTGCAGTAGTTGCCAGATGTCTCGCAATACCTGAATTAGTGGGAAAAGGCAATGTTGCCATTTCCGTTTTTCAGTAATACCCTTTCTTTTAATATGGCTTAAACGGAATGTATCCTGAAGGGATTGAAAATAAATAAATAATTTAAGTAAATTCTGTTTCAATACTCTATATGAACGATTGCACAACAGTTGTGATTTTTAAAGATCTGACCGTCAAAAAGTGCCAAACAAGGAAAATTTGGAGTTAAAATACCAATATTTTTTTTGAGTCATGAATATTTTAGTGACAAGGAATATGGATCCTGAAACTTATCCTGTGATTTGTCTCTTCCAAATTATTGGACTGGCCCATAAGTTGAACCAAATGCATCAAACAACAAAAAAAACTGTTTACAACTGTCTACTGACGTTTTCGCGACGTCTGTGACGTTTCTCAAAGTATAAATTATAATACCTATGACAATCTCTTTTAAATGTTTGTCTATTAGCTGTCAGAGCACAGTTCGCTTATGTTTTACGCATGTTATTCAATGTACGGACCAGTTTGTTACAATAAAAGGCAACAAGGAACTAAAACACATATTAAGGAGGTGATAGCATATCTTAACAAACAAGCAGAACAAATTAATAAAGCAAAAGTTTTTAAAAACACAATGATACAAATCGAAATCACAAACAAAACGCAATACGAAATCAAACGCAATGGCGGAGTGCGGACGGCGGTTGGTCTTGGTTTGGCGTGGCACGTGGAATCGATGCGCCGTTGCCAATTCTTGTAGGTCTATCGTAAGAATCTCTAGGTCCATTATATTGTGTATGTTTGATTATATTTACTTCAGGAGAATTAGCAGATATAATATTAAGTAAAGATACCAGTAAATTTTTGTATTAATATATCACCGAACGAAAATGGATCTTACCGAATATTAAAATAAAAACAATATTGTAATGTGGTATGTTCCAATGGTGAAACGAAATCATTTTTCTTTTTTTTTAATTCTGTGTCATCGGCATCGACTGCTTTGGTCATTAGCTTCAAATCTTTTTTCTGTCATAAAGTTATAATATTGACATGGTATAATAAAATATTAACCATCAGCAAACGCATCTTTGAATATTATGAATGAAAGTAGATTTAGATAGGTACCTACTTATTTTGGTCAATAAAAAAAAGAGTTGAAATATATCTAAATTAGCAATATTGCGACGAAGAGTTTCTACTTTCTATCAATCTCCCAAATATTAACGTCGCAGGAAATGCGAATACAAATCTGAATGTGGCAACCCTTGACACCGAACTAGCTCGGGTCAGCTCGGGCGAATTCGAGGCCCTTTAAATTTGGGTGTAGCTCTATCTCTGTCTAATTTTATTCGCTCTGTCTGACTGTCTCCTCTTGTTAGTTACCTACTCTTTGACTTAACAACAAATAAAAACTCGGCCCGCTGATTCAGTGTTGCCATATTTCATGCTCCGGCCTAGTGAGTAAAGTCGGCCATGCCTGGAGACATCTCATAAAGGTCGGCGACACTCAAAGTAAACGCATTTCCTTGCAAATAAAAGACAGTTGGCAATCAGATTCTGTATAGGTTCGCTGTGAACAGTGCCACTGATCATTGCACCACTTCGGGTATGTGCTTGTTAGCAGTCTGGCGTCAACGCGACGAGGCTCCGCGGCACGGCGGGTCGGTAACAAATTGCCTGCTCTCCTGCGGGAAGGATAAGGACGGGACGGGAAGTCGACCGAGGACTGTACAGGCATAGAAAGGCGGTCGCGATGAATAGAAAATCGCAAGGTCATTGCAGCCACGGAAGCAGAATAAAGCTTTCGGCCAACTACGCAGAGTGTCTCCAAAATTCATCGATCGAACTGCTCAGTAAATGGCATCATAAGTAGAGACCAAAGGACTAGCACACTTAAGCAGCTTGTTGCTAATGAACCACATATACAGGGTTGGGATAAAGTATGGAACCAAGCAAATAACTTTCGAACTGAAAGAATGATATTGCTGAAAAGTTGCACGCAAGTGTAGTGACGTATAGTGCATCCGAAGACATTATGTTAGCTATTGATGTACTTCCGGTTTAACCGTAAGTACCGTCAACTTTTTTAATTTAAATGGGACACACCGTATATTTTTGCAGATTTTAATACATCTTTTTTTTCCGAATACGTCCATAGTGGGTTGGGTATTAGTTTCTGTAAAAACGGGAAAGATAAAGCTTCTTCATATGTTTAAAATGCCGGCCATTTACCTCCTGACGTCCTGATCCTGACGTGAATTGATTCGACAAGGTAACTCAGCAATTTGTCAACAGGCTTGCATATTGTCAGGAAGTAAACGGCGGGCATTTTGAACGTCTGAGATAATTCATTTTAAATTTTTTTATTGTAACACATCAAATAAAATGAATGTTTCAGTAAATAAAAAAGCTTTATCTTTCCCATTTTTACAGAAACAAATACTAAACCTACTATGGACCTGTTCAGAAAAAAAGATGTCTTAAAATCTGCAAAAATATACAGGGTGTCCCATTTAAATTAAAAAAGTTGACGGTACTTCCGGTTAGACCGGAAGTACATTAATAGCTAACATAACGTCTTCAGATGCATTATGCGTCACTACATTTACCTGCAGATTTTCAGCAATATCACCCTTTCCGTTCCAAAGATATTTGCTTGGTTCCTTACTTTATCCCAACCCTGTATGTACAATAATGTACATAGTGTCCTTTAATTAATGGTACATAGCAAGACTGCAGATTTATAATCAACAGAATGGCGTCATGGTACGAAATTAGTGACTCGGGACATTTTTGAAGCAAGAAATTCAAACCCGTTTTCAGTTCGGAGGTTACTGTCAGTTTTTTAGATTTTAGATATTTCAGAACTTCAGGTTTGCCTAAGGCAGAGGCGACACCTTATATCTTTCAGGATATTGAACGTGCCTAAAACCGATGGTGTACCCAGTACACCACCGCTTGTAGTTAAAAGTTCATCAAGTGCAGATGAACAAAGACGACATTTTTTTTATAACTGAGCAGACCGCGCAGGCAGAGCCTAAATACCAGAGTACCGCGGCTGCTGTGAAAGAGTTTTGTTAGGGGAAGTTTGTTAACGCGAGATTTGAATGAGCCAATACCCGCAAGCCCAATAAATACATCTTCTGGCAGTCCATTCCAAGCCTTGGACACCTTGGGAATAAATGTGCGGTTGTACCGCTCAGTTCTTGATGTATGAAGAACGACCTTCTTAAGATGAGATGCAGCGGCCGCACGGGTACATCTGATAGGAACAGTGAGCGGCGGAACGATAGAGGATAGCTCAGAGGAGCAGATTCCGTCGGAATATCAGTAGAAGAGTGAGAGATCACCAACAACACGCCGGTGAGAAAGTGACTGAAGGTGGCGCGTTAAGGCCGGATCGCCAATTAGTCGAATTGCCCTTCTCTGGACGACATCTAGTATAGACAGGGTAGTAAAGGCAGCAGCTCCCCAGACATGAGAGCAATACTCCAGGCAAGGCCTTATCTGGGCTTTATATAGCGTGAGGAGGTTACATGGTGAGAAATACTTTCTGGCTCTAAATAAGTACTCAAGCAATTTACCAGCAGCTGTTGCAATCGACGCGACGTGTTCGTGCCAGATCATATTTTCTGTAATGTTGACACCTAACAGCTTGGATGAGTAACTCCTTGACAGAGCCTGGTTCTTCATTAGAACCTGGTGTTGGCTTGGCACTTCTTGTTTGATAGCGTACAATACTGGGTCTTGGAGGCATCAAATTCAACCATATTCTTAAGCCCCCAAGCGGTAATGGTATCGATATCCTTTGAAAGTGAAGCTGCCACTGCCAGTCTTCAGAGATCGGTCTTTTGCGCATGATGCCTGCATGCAGCGTACTGTCATCCGCAAAACTGTGGATTAGATTTGTAGTGCTAGAGAGTAGATCATTAATAAGAAGCAGAAGCAATGTCGGAGCCAACACCGATCCCTGTGGAACCCCGGCATTCATGCTACGAGAAAATGGTAGCTTTTTTCGCTTATCTGTCAGAGTAGAATACGTCCTGCAGGGAAACTAAAGTTTTTAATCTTTTATTAGATAATCCCCTAATCCAACTGCTATAATTACAGTCATATACTTAATCGTATAAAGCTGGCCTACCCTAACAAAACCGGTTTAATTGCTGCAGCATATACAGCGATCGATGCCATGATGGATAGAAATTCGTTAATTCTCATCCATTGCTGTATCTAATTAGTGAGCCAGCGTCGACCAAAATTGTTATTTGGATGGCGCGGTTTCGAATACTGTTTATTCCGGGTATTATTGAATACAGCTCTAAATGGAACAATAAAAAAAAGATACACCGTAACAGAAATAAAAAAATACAACACATATCCCTATTTTGCTAGTTTATTTGCTAGTCTAACAACCACGCCCAGAGAAGTACAAGATGTTTGTATGTCATAGTAATAGGGTACTTGCAGAGGTCATGAAATCGTCTCGGGAGTATACATAGCGTAAAGAAAACCATATCAAGAAGCAGTAGGAAACAAAAAACGTGATTTTACTGACGACCAAAAAAAGATATTTGCAAAATAAAATAAGGATATATTCAAATTTTTCCACGTGACTTAAAACAAGGGCTGACATCACAGGTATCTTATCGATATCGACAATCGATACTGCTACAGCGCAGGTCAGTGAGATTCAACTGCAAACTAGAGATGATCTGAACTCTTTAACAATGCGACTCAATTTATTGATACTTAGACATATTTGAAACAGGCAATGAACCCACTAGCATTTTCGTTGCAACACATTTTTATATCTGATAGGTATCCCAGTTCATCCTGTTTGTGACCGAGATTTGCAGCTAATCGAAGCCATCACTTTATTTCGGCGCATCCCATTATGAATGAATCCAAAGATAGAATCCAATTCAAGCCAGTCTCTACAAAGTAAATTAGTAATCTAGCCGAAGTTTTAATGGTTTTATTCTTTTGACTTTTGTACTTTTGTGTGTGACTGTGTTTTGTGGTTATAATGATCAATGTCACAATGTTAGGTTAGCACTGGCTATCGATATCGAATATCAATACTTTACATCCCATCACTATAGGATATCACTGACGTCAGAGGTTGTTTGCGCGGCATTTTCCGGCATTTGAAATAATTTTTGGAATATCTCTTACAGCCGATTCCAAAAAACCAAACAAGTGATTTCGTCATGCTTCTCGAGGCCCTAGGGAACGCGTTGAACGACATAATATTTTTTCTGCAAGTACCCTATTACAAATACTGTTGAAACGGCTGAATCTATTGCTAAGTGGTGAGCTCAGTAAATTTTTTGTTCTCGCTTTTGCGCTCTGGAAAGTCAAGTACGTGATGGGAAAGCCCTTATGCTTACGTTGACCTGGCTTAGGAGTTTGGGGCTATCAATTAAAATAGTTACTAGACTATACAAAAAACCAGTGATGAACATATTCGGCGTTGCTCAGGTTAATGCGACTAGAAAGTTTACTGCTCCTAGCACCCTTGTCAGGATAAACTCCATCAATTTTATTAATAATTAAATATTTATAAAATCATGTACCTAAGGTACTTTTTCAGTGGTACTTATGTGTCAGACATAAGAGGAATCCCATACAATGCAAACGTATATGAACTCAGACCTTACAAAAGTAAATTATAATATCTTGGTTGCCGTTACCTTCGGGTACCAGTTGGCGCACCGGCAGAATTCTTTCTATCTGCTCTCACATGTTTCACATGTTTAGTAAACATGGAAAAATTGATGCTCTCTATTTCCCTCAATCGACCTATGGCGCACTGATGATTGCTAATAAGCGTGAAACAGCCGTCTGCGTCCTGGTAGATTGGCGGAGATATAGAGCAACCCTCGTATATCGCCTCTACTATGCAGCGGCATATAGAACCCGCGCTTCTCTGATGGATCAAAGAGGACGCGCCGTGGCGTTCCACCAAGAAGTATGCTGCTGTTTTAGCAGCTACTTTCTTTGGTTGCCGTTACCTCCGGGTACCAGATGGCGCACCGGCAGAATTCTTTCTGTCTACTATCTCAAACACTTTCGAAAACATGGACAAAATAGAAGCAATAACGTATTGCAATCGCTGAAAAGAACACTTTTCGCTTTCGTCAATTTGTCTCACATCTATGGCATGTCTGTTGTAGGATATCGACTATGCCTGTCCAATAATATTTGGTCTTTGAAGCTTGGAACTCAATCCTATTTCCCCAGTTTCTGCAGCACAGACGAAAAATCTTTATAACTTTTGTTGTATTCACTTTGTCTCTTTAGAGCATCGCGCTCTCTTATAGGTTCCGTTCCGGTTGTGAAAGAAACGTTAGAAGTTTTTATACTTTACTTATGTATGTATGTTGATGCTTTGTGTATCATTGATTTTGTTGTGTCTAAGATTCGCAAACAAATAAATACTTTCGGGCTGGAACCATTTGCAGCTACAAATCATCATTATAGTCACAATGTCTTAACAGACATGTTGTGAACTCGTAAAATTGCATTAAGTCGGAGCTAGGGTATTGCAGACACGAATATTATCAATAGTTTTGAGAACTGTAGCTCGCCATCGTTCGCGACTTATTGTCAGTTCAGTGGCGCTCTTGTTACTCATATCCAGCAACTATTTCGTCGTATCCACCCAACGTGTAGGGGAACGGCCACGGCGCCGTCCACCCGGGGCATGACCCTGAACTGCAAGTTTCTCCATATTATCTTCTGTGAATATGTCCGAAGAATGTAAGCATTCTCGTCGACACAATGGAGGAGAGACTTTTTGGATCACAGAGCTCATCTAGTATAGAATCGTTAGTTCTTTTTTCACACAGTTATTGAACAGGTTATGAAAACTGTCAAATTTTCAAAGCCCACTTGATAAATCTGCTTGATAATTATGCATCACGTCTAGAAAATTGTTTCCTCAGCATATTAGCTCGACGATTCTGGGCTTTGACTTCATCAAATACTATTATGACCTTATAATTTAGTTGTTCGTTAAATAAAAAGCAAATAGAAGGTATATTATACATTTACAGAGTAATCGAAATATCTCGGAAACTGATGGATGTAGGTACAACAAGTGCTATATAAAGATGAAAGAGCATATTGAAAGAAATTCTTTAGTATAATAAAATGTTGGGAGTTAAATTCAAAAAAAAGAGAAAATTTAGATTTTGCATTCTACATCACCCTGCATATGAATATGCGTAGTCGGCTATTTTTGTAGCCGATTTTTAAACTAGAGAATATCTTTGATCTTCTCACGTAAAAAAATCATTTTTGATTCATTACTTTTTGATATACAGTACGTTGGTTTGACAGCAATTTGGATATAAAAATGGTCATAACTTTTGAAATACCCTGAATAATGTAACATTATCTCATATTGTAAGAAGACGGATTATTAGTAGAATCTAAATATGGGATAATGTATAAGGTGTGTCATTTAAAAAAATATATGTTTGCATCACCACGTAGTTATGGATCACCCTGTATGAACAAAAATATTTTCTGAGCAATGACCATATCCCTAGCTACAACTTTTGTATACAAATTTTCTTGCTATCTTTTACAGTAGTGGAGTTATCGACCGATCCGGCACTAAAAACTCACCCTGTATTTAGAAACCATCTCACTTGTACTCCCATCCATCCAATCTCGGAAGTCAAGTGATCCATCCCCAAAATTGCCCATTTACGTCACACTAAGGCCCAGTTTTACAATCATTGGTAACCTCTGGTAGTCACTCAACCGACAGATGGAAGTTAACCAGTAGTTATCGGGGAGCTCTGTTTCACAAAGGAAACCAATGGTAAAGCTTATTTATATTTATGTTGGCACCACGTATTGGTCTCAGAGCACTGCCGTAGTGGTGTTCCGTAAATACAACCTAACCCTTTGACAAAGAAACCTAACCTTTCTTTTCATATTTTTCATTTATGTCATTACGAAGTATAATCAAAATCCTTCGACGTCTTAGACGTCAGTGTCAAAATCCAAGCTTTTATAACCCCCAAAACTGTCATCGGTTGACTATAACAAACGTAAAGATAACCCATACCTTGTCCTTGGGTTAACATAACTACTGGTTGACCAGAGCTTTTGACGTAAACTGTCGAATATGAAATGGAATATTCTCGTTAACCATTAGTCTTCTTTTGACCACTAGTAAACTAACGATTGTGAAACTGGGCCTAAGAAAAATGTTATCCTTCTAGTGTCTTTGATATACTGGATGGCTAAAATAAGGGTAATTACCCATGAGAAGGGCCGAACGAAGGGCATGGATTACTCCCAAGGGCCAGGAGAATAAATCTGCCGCCGTCCTTGTGCCGACCAGTTGAAGTTACTTGGACAGGCGAGGCGGTAGAAATTTACGTATATAAAATCCACTTTCATCCACTTGAACTTTCGCAACTGCCACGAACGGGTTGAAAATGAGGGTTGAGGTGCTCGATGTAATTACTAGGGGAGGGGGAGTTAAGAGCTGTAAGGTCTCGTTAAGTTTGAATTCGCTTATGCTCTCAGAAAGGATGGGAGTCTGCTTCACGAGAATATAGCGGATGGCAAGGAAGCTAGTCCTTCATCAGAATTAATCGCAAAAATATACAGTGGCGGACGGTAGTCTGATATCGCTATCCTGCATGAAAGTCTCAACAGAAACCTTATAATCAAGTATTACGTAAAGTAGCCTCCTCAATCCGGGCTCAACAGCTACCTTTTGAAACTGGAGACAAATGCAATAACAGTGTAATCGTTGAAATCATTTACACCCGTATGCACTGTAAGTCAATTGCGCGATTAGTTGCGTAAGCCTGGATTAGATTACTTGTTTACTATGCACCGCAAACTGACAATTTTGACACTGTCACTGTCAAAACAATCATGCGAACACAACCTTGTCGTATCTCCAATCAGGATTAGTTAATCTCTTGACGGTGTATGGCTAGATGACAAAGATTTGCAAAACGCGATTAGGGAACTAGGATTAAAATCGTCAAACGGTGCATACGGGTGTAAGTAGTATCATACTGCCCAACTAACAATTCTCAGTTCTTTTATAGTTGTAAGAACGTTTACGCAGCATTTCTTTCGCAGCACTTTTTGCTGCAAGAATGTTTGCAAAACTAAAGTTTACGGAATACCTATAAGTTGGATCACTCCGCAAAAATATCAAAACGGCCTGCCCCTTGCCCCGTCTCCCCGGTACACCAGTAGCAGTGTACCGACGTCAGCCGGGAGATACGGGGCGGCGCAAACTAAAAGTTGAACGTGTTTAACGCGAAGTGTCTCAAAAATATCGGATTTTGTTATCTCGGATTTGTTTGCAGGAAATGGATAATCTTTTTAGAAGTTTCAGAGTAATCAGTTTCGCGAGATAAGATATCACCAATCAATTTAAATTTATTAACGGATGGAGAATGACAATCAGATCCATCCTTATGTTGTGGTAAACCTTGAAATGTAAAGGATATATAAATACAGGGTGCCTCACGATGATTAAGACAAGCAATATGTCGGAACTGGGCAGTAGTAGAGAACCATAACTTTGGGGATGTAAATTACAGCAGATGTTGTGTCTTTTTTTGTCATTGAGGACTTGGAGTTTAAATTGATTGATTCAAGAGCTACAGGTACTTAAAGGATTTTATCACGCTAAAAGGATATATTGAGACAAAATATTCGTTCTGTGGTCTTACCATACCATCCAGGGACATTGTAAATTATACTTTAGAGCTCGAAAATATTTTTATTGATAACTTTAACAATTTAGTTTCTACAGTAGCAATTGGAATGACACTGAAAAGCAAAATGTCAAAAATAATTTATTCACATCCATGTAAAGGATTATCCTTTAAAATTGCACATACGAGTTCGTATATACTGTACCATAAAATTTATAAACTGTAATCTCAAAAATAAGCCAAATAAACAAAACATTAAGGTAAAGATACTACAGCACCTTTGAACCAATTTTTGCTTATATACGAAATAGCTACAATATGTGAAATCATTTGAGATTCATTAGTAATGGTTTTATTAGGTTTTTTTTTTGATATCCATTTATGTATCTTAGACCACCATGTTATGGGTAACGTATGAACGACATAATATTTTGTCTACAAATACCTCAGTTTCTCATAACATACGTCACCACATTGTCAGCATTTCAAAGCGTGCATAATATACAAAAAATACGATTTTACGTTGTTTTGTTAGCTTGTTACATGAAAGATCATTGGAAGAAGATTTCACCGGCTTCGTATTCACATGTCCACACATGAATGATGGCAGAATTTAAATCATATTACAGCAGCATACACAGGATGTGAATCAGGCATTATACAAATCTGTAGGAATTTGCTCCCACAAAATAGCATCTATGTTGTAGCGGTCTAGCGTATGCGCCTGTTACGACAACGCTAACAACGAAGAGCTTATCAAACATGATGCCATAAATCGTGATATTCAAGTAAAACGTAAATGCAGGAAAAATGACCTATGTCCTGGTATACTCCCATCGTAAGAAAGGTCATACGCCCATACACCCTTAAAGTGTGTATATATACTTATAATGATAAAAATAAAAACAATTCCACATCGTGCTTGTAAGTTAATCAGAACACGGCATAGTATTACCAGACATGTGGTACATTTCCTAAGTAATATTGTAGTTGCGTTGCTCTTTTTTTGATAGACGTTACAATTTGGCAATTCCTAAAAAACGTAACTTGTTGATGTAAGTATGCTGCACTTCTACGTATCTATGCAGTGTATGCTACTTGGAACTGAAAATCGTGCTCAACTCAATTTTCAAGTTTGCGTGTGAGGTGAGGTTCTACATTTATTTATGTTGTAAAGTGAGTTCTTAGTAGAACCCATTGATGTTGTTCTTTTTTACCGCTATACGTTTATTGGAAACAGGGAAAAACTAAAGAGCAGGTAAACGTTTTCTTCGTTAAATTAAATCGTATATCGCAGAAAGCCCGCCGCAAAAGTGATATTAGAAAAGTTTTTCCTGTCAAGTTCACACCGATGGACTTTTCCCCTTTATAGATACAATGATACCCTAAAAACTCCGAAGCTAATACAATGCAGTTAGTGTCATGCTCTTCAGAGGCGAACCATGTTTTAATGGTACAGTTGTATGAGATTGATTGATTTCCGCAACATGCTGAACAAAATGCTTCGCGGTACCAAAGTTTACGGAATACATATAGGTTGGATCTCTCCGCAAAAATATCAAAACGGCCTGCCCCTTGCTCTGTCTCCCCGGTACACCGGTAGCAGTGTACCGACGTCAGCCGGGAGATACGGGGCGGCGCAAAGTAGAGGTTGAACGTGTTTAACGCGAAGTGTATACAGTGTCTCAAAAATATCGGATTTTGTTATCTCGGATTTATTTGCAGAAAATGGATAATATTGGATGGAAAATGACAATCAGATCCATCCTTATTTTGTGGTAAACCTTGAAATGTAAAGGATATAAATACAGGGTGTTTCACGACGATTAAGACAAGCAATATGTCGGAACTGGGCAGAATTATAATTTTGGGGATGTAAAGTAGAGCAGATGTTGTGTCTTTTTTTGTCATTGCACTACCCAATGAGGTATTTGTTTTTGGTCACGTGACATTCAATTCAAAATTATTAATGGGACACCCTGTACATTTGTGCCTTTCTGTGTTCCTCCCGATAAAGCAATTCCAACAAACTAGCACACTTGGGGTATAAAGTGATTAATTCAAGACCTACAGGTACTTAAAGGATTGTATCACGCTAAAAGCGTATAGAGAGACAAAATATTCATTCGATGGTCTTACCATACCACCCAGGGACATCCTAAATTATATTTTAGGGCTCGGAAATATTTTTATTGATAACTTTAACAATTTAGTATCTACAGTAGCAATTGGAATGACACTGGAAAGCAAAATGTCAAAAATAATTTATTTACATCCAAATAAAGCACTTCCACATGATAATTTCTTAAAATTGTACATACGAGATCGTATATACTATACCATAAATTTTATAAGCCAAATAGACAAAACATTAAGGTAAAAATACTACAGCACCTTTGAATCAATTTTTACTTATCTACGAAATATAGCTACAATATGTGAAATCATTTGAGATTCATTAGTAATAGTTTTACTAGGTTTTATTTTTGATATCCATTTATGTATCTTAAACTATCAGCAAAATAAACGTTATATTTGTATTTGTATGTCTAAATCGGCTGTCAATACCTAGTCTTTCAATGACCCTCGTATATACGTAAAACCCAGGCGTTAGCAAGTCCCCGCTAAATGACCCTCGTACTTGGACAAAAACCAACGCAAAAACTGATTGGCGCGTGCGGCCGCGGCATCGCTTTGATGTGAAATCTTCAAAGTGCCGATGGAGAGTGATCCAACTTATATGTATTCCGTAAACTTTGGCGGTACAAGTATTCTTCTCAGTTTCAGGTAATATGTGGAATTGTTGATAGGTTATAGGGGTAGGAAATTTGTATGGCGGCATGAGTATATATTTTTACATAATTTCAACTAAGCACCATCAAAATATGCGTTATAATAATTAACGAAAGCCCACGTTCTTTTCTGCGCGACAACGCCTCACAAAAACCAGATTCCTTTGCCTGTCCCGACAGCGACATCTTGGATCATTCACCCCAAAATCCTAGCCTCAGGACTTCCGTCAATATGTTTGTAAGGGAGAGCTGGAAAAACATATTTACTTGGAAATGGTTCCAAGTGATCCTTACGTGAATGAAGCAGCTTTAGCTCAAGAGTAAGACACCATTCTAGAGGATGTGCATCATATAATTGAGACACCAGGACATTATTTATCTAAGCATTTAATGATAACCCGTCGAAAATTCAATAAATTGAAACTACCTACTGCTATGCTGCAGTCACCTCTGTAGCCTACAACAAAGTATAAAAAGTTTGACAAAACATCAGTTTTTATATTATCGACATAAATTATGAAATATGGGATAGTAGTCTCATTTTGGTTTTGTCAGTCGTTAGTTGACAATGTTAATGAGACATGATTTTTTTTAATGGTATTGCAGTCAAAGCAAATGAAACACTTTTTCTTTGAACCCTCGCTTTACATAGTGCTTAAAAAAATATGTAACAAACTTTGAAGCAAAATACACCTGTCGATGGTGCAAATATAATGAACCAAAACGTCGTGGGAAGGAAAAGTCTTTCATTTACTTTGACCGGAATACCATTAGAAAAAATCGAGTTTGAAATCTACGGTCACTAAAACATAAAGTCATTGTTAGTAAGACAAACAGTGGGGTATAGAGCAGCCCTCGTATATCGGCTTTCATACGCAGCGGCGTATAGAACCCGCGCTCTCTAGTGGCCAAGCGGATGCACCTTGGCGTCCCACCAAGAAGTCTACTGCTGCTAAGCAGAGATTTCCTTGGTTTGCCGTTACCTTCGGGTACTAGATGGCGCACCGGCAGAATTCTTTCTGTCTGCTCGCACATGTTTCACATGTTTATTAAACATGGAAAAATTGATGCTCTCTATTTCCGTCAATCGACCTATGGCGCACTGATGATCGCTAATAAGCGTGAAACAGCTGTCTGCGTACTGGTGGATTGACGGAGGTATAGAGCAGCCCTCGTAAACAGTGGGATGTTCCTCATGGGATTAATGTGAGAATTTTTCTTTAAATATATTGTATATAGGGTTGTATATATTGAATGTATGATACCTTTATAGTGAATATGTGTTCGATGAAGCTGCATAGAACATATTCGTGTTTCATTTTTTTCTGTCACAGTTATGTTTTTCCAGAAACAAGAGTTCTGACACTTATGTGGCTCTTCAGTGTATTTTTAAGTGTACCTATTGAAAATTGTTTTTTATTTCCATATGTGAAGCAAATACATTTTTGTATTGTGTTGTATTGAACCAAAATTGTTTACCATCAATAAATCATGCAAAGCCAAGAGAATTCAACAATTAGACCCGTGAGCAAACAGAAGTAAGTGCGGATTTCGCGAACAGAATAATGACTTCAGTGACTTCATTACTCCACAAAACTGTTACATTTGAGAGCAGACAGAAAGAATTCTGCCGGTGCGCCATCTGGTACCCGAAGGTAACGGCAACCAAAGAAGGTCGCTGCTAAAAACAGCAGCATACTTCTTGGTGGAACACCACGGCGCGTCCTCTTTGAGCCACCAGAGAAGCGCGGGTTCTATATGCCGCTGCATATTAAAGCCGATATACGAGGGTTGCTCTTTATCTCCATCAATCCACCAGTACGCAGATAGCTGTTTCACGCTTATTAGCGATCATCAGTGCGCCATAGGTCGATTGACAAAAATAGAGAGCATCAGTTTTTCTATGTTTACTAAACATGTGAAACGTGTGAGAGCAGACAGAAAGAATTCTGCCGGTGCGCCATCTGGTACCCGAAAGTAACGGTAACCAAAGAAAGTCGCTGCTAAAACAGCAGCATATTAAAGGCGATATACGCAGCGGCATATAGAACTCGCGCTTCTCTGGTGGCTCAAAGAGGACGCGCCGTGGCGTTCCACCAAGAAGAATGCTGCTGTTTTTAGCAGCGACTTTCTTTGGTTGCCGTTACCTTCGGGTACCAGATGGCGCACCGGCAGAATTCTTTCTGTCTGCTCTCACATGTCTCACATGTTTAGTAAACATGGAAAAATTGATACTCTCTATTTCTGTCAATCGACCTATGGCGCACTGATGATCGCTATAATAAGCGTGAAACAGCCATCTGCGTACTGCTGGATTGACGGAGATATAGAGCAACCCTCGTGTTACACTCGAGGTTCAGAATACCCACTAAAGTTTAATGAAACAGCAACGGATCAAAAAAACGTGTCACGTATTTGTATGCATTCTGGTCAGCAGAAGTCACTGGGCCGGTTTTCTTTGAAGATCAATAAGGTAACGTAACTATGAGCAGTGAAAGGAAAATGTTATCGGGTTACGACAACGCAGTTTTTTGTGCCTAAGTGCACTAGTATCATGAGTTTGGAAACAATAATTGAATCTTATAACCTCTTAGTGTAGCAATTCAATTTTAAAGTTAAAAAAGAACTCCACTTAAGCCAATCAGTGTGATGCGCGTCAATCATTAGTAGTGTCGTACTATTATCATATATAGTCATAAAAAACTCATGATACTAGTCCGGTGGAATATATGTAAATGTTTGCCGTGCAATGTTTTCTGCGACCAGGTGTTTATTTTTTCTTGTTGTGATTGGATGCGATTGTATGTGTCTGCTACGTGATCTGGACAAGAGATGTTAAGTGGTGTGTAGTTTTTGCCTGCCTTTACTATTGCCTTACATAAGTTAGTTTGTTTGGTGTGGAAGAAGTGTCTGAGTGTTTTTATTTGTGTTGTGTTATAATTATTATTATTATTCTGATTTGCTAAGTTCATCTCGCATATAGCGGTTGCAATAAGTGGTGACGGGCTGTGCCAAGTCAACACCTGAACTATTACTGGTCTGAATTTAGGAGAGATCTCGCAATACTACAGGTCTTCAGGATGACAGATTTTTTGAAGATTTTGTGGCCCAGCTGGTGCAGGTGTGGTGTGAATGTGTTAGGTGTAAGGCCTGAGACCGACATAATAACGGGGACAATAACAACTTTGTTTTGTTTCCAAAGTCGTTTTAGTTCTATGGCAAGGTCTGTATATTTAGATATCTTCCCAGCGTAGGTGGTTTGAACATTCGTATCATTAGGGATAGCAATATCTATTAAATAGGTAACTGATGCAAATATAAATTGAACGAAGCTATTTGGATTCCTCAGCAAGTAACGCGTTATGTGTTTTTGTACATAAATAACCCTGAGTTAGCTTTGTTTACTACAATCAGCTGTGAAGCGGGAACAAAGGGTTCGCTCAACCGAATAACTCTTTGACCCTAGCTTATGAAGCTTTGTACACCTCCACTATCCACTACGGCATTGCGTGATTATGTTTATCGAAACGTATAAAGGACAAGGACATCATTGTCAAGGCGTATAGTATCGGGATTGTGGGGCAACCTATATACCTTGATATGGCTAAAAAAATTACACTCAACGTATGGCGGGGTATGGTTAGACCTATAAAATTTTTGTGTAATAAAAGTAAACAACAGGTATGAGTGTGAAAAAAAGTTTTATTGCATTATAATATTGCTTCTATAAAAAAACTCATTCCAGACGTCCATATGGAAAAATATACAGGACACATGGAGGACAAACATTTCAATGATTAAAACTAAAAAGTCTGTTTTTGTATCAAAAATCAACAAACCTTGTTTAAATATACAAAATCACTTAAGAAACGGAAGATAACATTTTTTTTTAAATGAAAATTCTGACAAACAAGTTTGGCAATTTCCATTTTTAATACGCCAAATTGACTGTAACTACCTTGAACTGAAATAGTCAAAGCCTTCCTGAAACTTTTCATTATCTGTGAATGCTGCCTCAGTTACCTTACATTTTGTTCCAGAATCATCTTCAAAGGATAGGCCAGCGACCAGGAGGTGTAGTGGAAAGGCACGCCCCGCTGCATCGTGCTGAAAGTGGTACGGTGACCGCAGAGGACATGCGGCAAAGTGGATTGAGGACTCCAGCAAAATTCACTACAGTATTTGAGCTACGAGAAGGAGGCTGCCATTCTCTAGTTTCAAGGTAATACCGTGCAAAAGAAGAACAATATCCGTTTACCTCCGGCTCACCAACCGTGGAAATGGAGGGTCACCCCAGAGTCGAATCACCTTCCGTCAAGCTTTTGGGAATCACCATCAACAACAACATGTCCTGGCACGACCACGTCGTCAGTATTGCTAAAACGGCATCCCAGAAGCAGAAGCCAGGAAGTTGTATACACCAGAGCAACTGCTGCTGCTCTACAAGGCACAGATCCGACCATCGCTGGAGTATTGCTCCCATGTGTGGGAATGCGCTCCGAAGCACTCTCTAAAGCTTCTGGACACTATCCAGAAAAGAGCGATTAGACTAATCGATACGCCAAACCTCACAAAGGACCTCCACAGCCTGGAACATCCAAGGAGGGTGGCTGACCTATCCCTGTTCTACAGATTCTATCACGGAAGATGTTCGAGTGAGCTCTCTCAGATAGTAACACCACAGGCCGTCCGAACCAGGAAAACTAGAGAAGCTCTGCGAGCTCATCCTTACCAGATCGAGGTCCTTACTCCCCGAACTAGTCTCCTTCAGCATTCCTTCTTTTGGAGAACTTCGACTCTGTGGAATCAGCTGCCGGGGAATTTGTTTCCCGACGGCTACAACCTGCAGCGTTTCAAATCTAACGTGAACCGATACTTATCTTCTCACAGCGCTTCTACAGCGCCATAGGCTTTCAGCCTTTGCGGGAGGCCGACCATAAAAAAACAGGAAAATTCAATCACAATTAACTTGATTTTTTCAAATGGGAATGCTACTTCGGTTTAAAGAATCAAATGTAAAATTTGATTGTCTTTCTAACGATATAGCACTCTCGATATCAATGTTTTATGGTTCTCATTTTATTTCAAATTTTCAGTCAAATCGCTGTTATTCAATTTTCCTGCGTGCAAGCAACCTAGCAGGCCATGAAAAATAAACAAAAGCCCGTTAGTATGGAAGAAACCAACTAACTTAGTAGAAAGATGCAAACTAACTAGAGTAACGGGGCAACATTATGAAAATTCTTTACAACATATTAGCTCTAACCAGAAACAATAGCGCAATAGACCATGTAGTGCTTTGCCATATACAGGGTGATTCACGGTTGATGGTGGGTTAGACGTTTCTGGAAAACTAGCCATAGGATTGATCTAAAAACTTGGCTACCTAGGTTTTCGCACCTGCTCTATCGATCTAAAATATTTTCATCCCTACGACGTTGCCGCTTCTTCGGAAAAGTAGCATCACCTTTGATATTTCAAATGGAATACCCTATATATTGTTTCATTTTCAGATCGGCCATTGCTTTCTGATTATTTTTGTATGATATGTTCCTATACCTATCTGTAGTGGTTTTCGAGAAAATAATTATTTTCTTTATTTTTCGACCCAAACATAGCTTCAATTAAATTTTTATTACTACCGTACTAGAGCCGGGAGAAAGTTGAAATTTTGAACGTAGTTTAGAGAGCTAATGTTTATTAGTTATCACTACGGAAATTTACTCTACAATATACAGAGTCGGTCAAAATGATTCATTTTACCGCTAGATACAAAAATTGTGAAAAGTGCATTTTTTAAATAGAACATCCTGTATTTTACCACATATTCTAAAAGGAAATTAAAATCCCCTTCTAATGATATATCATCTTCCTATACTTAAATAGTGCGGTTTCTGAAATAGAAGCAAGTTTCCGTAATATTTGGACTATTGGATGATTTTGACATATTTGCCTTAGGTGGCCATGAAACGCCATAATTGACATTTAATAGATACATTCAGTTGATTAATAGTAATACGCTTGGGTGTTTCTTGACGAAAGTGATCTGAACAAGTTGTATGATGGAGGAAAATAACCATTCAAATGCAGTTTTGAAGAATCTATTCATTCTTCACGGAGAGTGTGATCAAATTATAGCAAGTACATGCAAAAAGTTCAATGAAATGTATCCGGATTTACAACCAATGAACGAGAGAAAGTTTGGACGAATACGAAGTAATTTTGTTAACTATGGATCAAAACTGAAAGCGAAACTAGACTTACAAAAAAACCTCTAATCTACCATCAACCGTGAATCACACTGTATATCTATGTATCTATTCTGCAATGTAATAGTCGACTTATCTGTCGTGTTTTAGGCCATCATCGTTCGACCTCGCCAGTTCGACTTTGGCCCAGATCGCTGGCTACGCCGCATGTACTGGCCAGATCCTTAATATTGGTGACGTCAGAGCGTGGCTAAAGGAGCAACACTCGGAGGGCGATGCTGAGTCCGCCAGGACCATCCTCTGTATGCCCATTATCAACGGCCAACGGACCATCATCGGTATGACTTGGTACATCGATATAGTAGATATTGAGCTATGGGCCCTATGGGCCTAATCGGTTGTTTGTTAATTAGGGCTAAGCTTATGCTGCGAAGGTTGTGGAAACTACAGACTACCTGGGACGAATCCGTTCCTCAGGAGGTTTATAGGGTTTTACAGATTTTATTTCGGATTTAAGCAGCTTAAACAATTTATCTATTCCGAGACTTGCTTTATTGCCAAAACACATCTCATTACAAATTCACGGTTTTTCCGACGCATCTGAAAACGCTTATGGGGCATGTATTTATACAGGGTTACTGGTAACTCGACCACTTTCTTGCAAGGGGTGATAGAGGGACTCAAATGTAATAGATTTAACCCCCCATATGTAATTCCGAAAACCGATAGTTTTCTAGATAATTATCATTTAATGTTTTTCAACCAAATGTCCAAATTTCCACACTAGATCCTAAACTAAGAAAAAAACCTGTTGTTGATTCTGATAATTTTTATTTTAGTATTTAACTAACACATACACAAAGCTAACTTAGTATTAAAATGTTTCAAAATACTAAACAGTTCCAAACTAAATACAAATATTTAAAAAATAATCAACAAAATTTTTACATTCACCGTGAAAGAAAATTATCTAGCTCAAAAAAAAATTATACAAACGGTTGAACAAATCGCTAAAAAATCTTTCCTACCTAATAACCTTTTAATTAAATCCACTCAAAGTTTCTAAAGATCTTGCTCAATGTGTTGCCCTTAATTTCGGATACAAGTACGGATCCGTTTCCTCACTTCGGTTTTTGTAACTCGTGTTGAAAAAGTTCGTTTCATCTCCTCCGCCGCATTGATAATTTTTGCCTTAGTTCGTCAGCAGTATTAACTGGAGTCTCGTAAACCAATGCCTTCATGTGACCCCAGACGTAAAAATCAAGAGGTGTCAGATCTATGCTCCGCGCAGGCCATGGGATGGGTTCACCCCTCCATATCCATTTGTTCGAGTATGTGTTGTCCAACAACTGCCGAATTATGATACGGTAATGTGCTGGACAACCATCATGCTCGAGTATCATGTTGTTGATGATTCTATATTATGTTGATAACTTTTGTTAAATAGTTACTTGTGGTTGTACTGTCATTCTTGTCCTTGGAATAGGCCATCAGATAAGGAAGTTTTTAAAACAATTTGTTTGACTGGTTGTGTATCTTTTTTTGAGCTAGACAATTTTCTTTCGCGGTGAATGTAAAAATTTTGTTCTTTATTTTTTAAATAATTGTATGTAGTTTGAAACTGTTTAGTATTTTTACACATTTAAATACTAAACTAGATTTGCGTATGTGTCAGTAAAAAACTAAATTGGTGTTTACTAAAATCGACAGCTGCAGAGTTTTTTTCTAAATTTGGGATGTAGTGTGGAAATTTGGACATATCGTTGAAAAACATTAAATGTTAATTATCTCGAAAACTATCAGTTTTCGGAATTACATATGGGGGGGTTAAATCTATTGCATTTGAGTCCCTCTATCACTTCCTACAGGAAAGTGGTCGAGTTACCAGTAACCCTGTATAAGAACCACGGATGCCCTCGGTAATATCAAGTCGACACTGTATTGCGCGAAATCGAGAGTAGCAGCTTTAAAAACGATATCTATTCCTCGGTTAGAATTATGCGATGCTTTAATTCTATCAAGGTTAATTCGTAAAGTAGTAAATGGCACTAAAGTCCACCGGACAAGGTATTCCTCTGGACAGACTCTAGTATTGTGCTTGCGTGGCTGGCCAAAGAACCTTTAGAACTCAAAACGTTTGTGTCAAATAGGATATCAGAAATTCAGCAAATAACCCATCAGTATGAATGGAAACATGTTCGACAACCCTGCCGATTTGATTTCGCGCGGATGCGATGCGGATCAGCTATTTGAATCGACATTGTGGTGGCAAGGATCGCAGTGGTTGCACACACACAAGACTGTTGGCCACCCTCTGAACTGAACTGTCAAAATATCATCACAGATTTACTAGAGATTAAGACAGTCGCAGTATGTCACGCAGTAGAAGCACAGGTTTTTGATTTAGATATATTCAACAGATACTCGTCGTTGACTAAATTACAGCACGTTATAGCTCCGACTTAATACATTTTACGAGTTCACAACATGTCCGTTAAGACATTGTGACTATGATGATAAAGATGTAACATACTACCTGGCAAATCTAGGATGCATTTAATGCAAACTCCGAGAAATCATCAATCTTAGTCTAAGTAGATTCGACTTAATGGGTAAAAACGGGAGCCCGTTAGTTTTGCTTGGAAAGAGGACGTTTTATATTTAATGGAAAATTCTCATGCGATGAGTCCAGAAAAGAACGAGAATGGAGGAAATGGCATAGTTTTGGGTTACAGAGCACAGATAGCTCAAGAAAATTAGATTATCGTGCTACACAAATTGTAAATAACACTTTGAATCTCAATAGTATCATGTCCAGCAGTATCATACCTATTCCAGGAAGTTCTTTACAATAAAAAATTGCCATATCCAAACGGCATTATTTCAGTAGCTCTGGTTTTTTCAGAAATTCATTTGATGTTTGTTTTTTACTAAAGCTCGTTTAGATCATTTCAAGATCCTGGTTCTCATAATTTTACTGAGGAAATAGTAATGGGATAATTTTAAGTTCGGTTGTAATCTCTAGGATCTCTAGTGGTTACTAGCAATGACAAACTTAAAAATATCTTTGGTTCACATTCATTTATTCGATGGGTACGCAAAGCACTGGTATTTAGATAATTAATTTTCTAACAAACGTCAAATATTGAATCAAAGTCCATCGTAAACGAAAGTGCATCAAAGATATGTGTCACTTTGTAGAATTTTACCTTTGAAAGATGTTGCGGCACAAGTTATTAAAACCCTTTAAATGAAGAACAAAAGACACGTGCAGGATGGTTTTGATCAAATTTTAATGATGGTATTATTTTGCAGGCGTAGCACAACTGATCAATAAAGAAAACCAAGCCCCTTTCACAGAATGCGACGTATCCTTGTTTGAAGCCTTCGCCATCTTTTGCGGTCTCGGCATCCACAACACTCAGATGTATGAGAATGCCTGTAAACTTATGGCCAAACAAAAGGTTAGTCGTTATATTAGTAAGTGTACAGCTCCTGTCAAATTTGCAGCAGCAACTGTAAGCTTCAAGAATACTTATTCGGCTTGGAGGAACTTACCTGCCTTTCTCCTGACTCCAAGTAATGAAAAAGGCATCATTTATTGCAAAATAAGTAAAAATATTCATGTAATAATGTAAACGAGTTTAGCCAGAGTTAACTGAAGTTGTGCGATGATATACTACATATTAGAACTTACGTACGCCTTTTGTTAGATGTCAAATTTTGAAGCTGACATAAACATACAGGGTGTCCCAGAAGTCAACGTCAAGCCGCAACAGGGTGACAGGATTGGTTGTAACTATCATGAGAAAAATAAGAAAAAAAATCTATCCCATGTAGTTTGAAAATTATGGGCGTTTAAAAAACCTATAAAATTTGGTCAAACTATAACAATTTTTCGGTTATTGTGGTTAACTTTTATTATTTTTGTTCATTTAAACTTTGGAACTGTAACCCTAAATAACATTTCTAGAAGCACAGTCAAAAATAACGACACAATTGCCCCAAGTTTTCTAGAATGAAGACTATTTATTAAACTATGAATTTAAAATCTATAAAGTTTGCCGACTTTGAAAGGCCCTCCTTTAAAAAAAATGTACCAAAGGGCCTTGGCAAGTACCATTAAAAGTTGGCGCATTTAACCAGGATTGTAAAATGGTACAATACTTGTTAGTTTCATACTCAAAAAAAACGAGTAAAAAAATAAAAACCTCAAGTAACCCGATTTTTGCTAACCCATTTCACTCAGGTCAGATGTTCTTTATTCGCACAAGCTTCTGGTAGGTGCTTAATTTTACGGCAAAATGATGCGAGAAGTAGATATTGGACATGTTTGCCATGAGTCAGCAAGACAGATAGTGACGCCACGTTTAGCAAAGTCAACAAAATTAATAAAATAATGAAAAATCTTGACCTAGCTTAGTTTAGGTTTATTGGATTAGAAAACAGATAGGGAAATAACATTTTTTATTGCAATAAAAGTTCAAATTGTGTACCATCAGCCTCAATACACGCCCTACATTTCCTTAAAAAAGATCTACTTATTAGCCGGGCACACTTAATGCGAGAAGACGGATCCCAGTAAAATTGTTGAGCCTGTTGAGCTGCCTGAGGGTTTGAATGGCACGAATTACCTACATTTTAATACGATAAATTTTACCAACGGAGGACGTGCCACTAAAGCGGCCTACAGACGTTGATGTAAGCTGCGATTCCTCAATCGACTCAAAGTTTCATGAAACTTGCATCAGTTGCATAAGTTCCTACTCAAATCGAAACCTATTGCGATGCCTGAATCGACTTGATATTTCATGCACGTTTCATGCAACATAAGAATGGTAGGGTGGGCTTATTTCTTTGCATCGACGCAATACTATACACGTTGAAACCTGCATCACTGCATCAGCGTCACTGGCTCGGCGACATGGCTCACCGACCATAATAGGATTTCTGAAACTGCGTCTCTGCAAGCCGCAACTGATACCAAATTCGTGATTCAGCACCACACACGCTACTACTTGCGTGACGAAACGTAGAAGTCGATACCTGAATCGCAGCATGCATCAACGTCTGTAGACCGCTTAACAGATCGTCACCACATGAGGTATCAACAAGATGGCTGCTCAGCGCATTACGCAGTGCAAGTAACAGGTTTCCTTGACCAAAAATATCCGGGAGGTAGAGGTGGACGTTCAAGCACTATCCGGTGGCCAGCCCGTTCCCCAGATTTAAATCCCCTTGAATTTTGTTATTGGGGTGTTCTCAAAGAAAAAGTTCATTCAAAGCCCAACGAGAGCGTAGCCGAGCTGCGTAAACGAATTTCTCAAGCTGCTGAGGACATCAACTCTCGAGGATATGCCTGGCTAATAAGTAGATCTTTTTTAAGAAGATTTAGGGCGTGTATTGAGGCTGATGGTAAACAATTTGGACATTTATTGCCTGACCTTTATTCCAATAAACCTAAACTAAACTAGGTCAAAACTTCTCATTATTTTATTAATGTTACTTATTTTTGTTGACTTTGTTAAAAGTGGCGTCACTATCTGTCTCGCTCACTCATAGCAAATATGTTCATTATCCATCTCTCTCATCATATTGCCGTAAAATTACGAACCTACCAGAAGCTTGTGCGAATAAAGAACATCTGACCTGAGTGAAATGGGTTAGCAAAAATCGAGTTACTTGAGGTTTTTATTTTTTTACTCCTTTTTTTCAGTATGAAACTAACAAGTATTGTACCATTTTACAATCCTGGTTAAATGCGCCAACTTTTAATGGCATTTGCCAAGGCACTTGGCACTTTTTTAAAGGAGGGCCTTTCAAAGTCAGCAAACGTTGAAAGTTTTAAATTTATAGTTTAATAAATAGTCTTCATTCTAGAAAACTTGGGGCAATTATGTCATTATTTTTGACTGTGCTTCTAGAAATGTTATTTAGGGTTACGGTTCCAAAGTTTAAATGAACAAAAATAATAAAAGTTAATCACAATAACCGAAAAATTGTTATAATTTGACCAGATCTCTAGGTTTTTTTTAAATGCCTATAATTTTCGAACTGCATGGGGTAGATTTTTTTTCTGATTTTTTTCATGATAGTTAAAACCAATCCTGTCACCCCGTTGCGGCTTGACGTTGACCTCTGGGACACCCTGTATAAGTATATTAATAAATTTTGGAAAAGTGCGCTCATTACCGCATATATTATATCTTATTTGTATATTTTCAGGTGGCACTAGAGTGCTTGTCGTACCACGCCACTGCTAGCAATGAGGCAACGGAGAAGTTGATCAAGGAGCACATACCTTCCGCGCAGACCTACAACTTGTACAGCTTCACTTTCGTCGACTTTGATCTGTCGGACATGGACACTTGCAAAGCGACTGTCAGGATGTTCCTGGAATGCAGTTTAGTACAGCAGTTTCACATTCCGTATGAGGTATTTACTAAACTGTTGTCGAAATTTATCAAGACAAATACAGAAAAAGAATATTCACATATCCAGGGCCATGGCAGTAAAACATTGGAATCTCAGATATAGAAATGTATTTATACAATAATGCTGAAGTTGAAGTAGCCCCTTCTCAGACATTGTACTTGAAAACCAAGTTTCAAATAACTTTTTCGTTGCTTTTTTTACCTGTACTTCTACCAAAATAAACTTGGACAACCGAAGGCATGCTTAATTTACCAGATGGCATAAAAAATGAACAGCAAATGGCACAAAGTTTAGACTGTGCTTTAGTTGTATATTGAAATAGAAGCTTTTTAAAGTTCTAAGCTATAAGCTGGTCTTTAGCAATTTTTACAATTTCTGTGAAGAATTACATAAACCTGACATGTGACATAACTGAATCTGTCTTTATTTAACAAGAGCTTATGTGAAACTAACTTGAAGTAACTTGCGTGATCCGGAATTTTCTTGACTGATGGTTTCCTGTTTTGAGTCCGGTATCCTCGATCATCTTTCGTTTATTATTTTGATAAACGACTTGAAAGATCTTAACTTATTATTTTCAAAAAAGTCGACGCATGTTCACTTTTTTGGTGTGATTGCCGGGCAAAAATATAACACTACCTTTAAATTTGGGCACAACCACAAAACCCTTAACCTCGCCCTTAACTATAATAAAGCTATCACTTCTGTATGATATATTTTTTTTAAATTGTAATTAATATGATGAGAGTACGAATATTGTTAATAGTACCTCTGTAATGATTCTGTCATCATACTCCGAGAGCGAGGAGGTCTGGTTTTGCATCCCAAGATATAATTACTTTATATTCCGACCTCTATGTAGTCTGTTCTGTGAACAGACTCATTTTTTATGGAAGAGATCCTGGCTTTGAGGGGCCAATTTTTTAGAATACAATCACTGGATTCATTGGCAGCAGCTCTTCGGGAGTTTAGTTTTCTCCGTTTGACACTCCTACAAACAGATCGACATAAATGAGTGATATAATAATAATAATTTATTCACCAACAGTATAGGGCAAATTGTTTGACCCACAGAAGGTGCTGATCTTGTGCGTGGGTTATAATACATACATATGTTTTACAATACGTATATATTAAAACTAATACTAACTATATTAAAAACTTGTGAGTGTGTCAGTTTAAAATCGTGTTAAAAACATTTGAAAAAGTATCTCTGGGTGTGTCCATTATCCATTTTTTTACTTTTTTTTGTATACAATATGGGATTTTGGATTTCAGTGAAGCAGGAATTAATCATGTATGCAGCAACATAAGTAATATATTAAACTTTTTTGGCCCCTTTTGACTCAAATATAGGAGGCCTTAAGGTCCTATTCTTGGTTCGTGTATTATGTTCATAGCTATTGAAGTTGATGTAATTTTTATGTTTGTGGACGAAATTCAATATGTTATAGCTGTATAGTTGTCGGATATCAAATTTCTAGGATTCTTTAAATAAATTGTTTGAGGGGTAAGTGGGTTCTTTATAATAAATAACCTTCAAAATACATTTTGCAAGGAACTGATACTCTTCAAATGAGTTTGATGCACTCCTCCCCAACCTAAGAAATTTAAGCAGTGTTCTCAGTACTCAATCCAATATTTCAGTAATGTTTTATAAACTACAAAATTAAAACTAGATACTCCTTCCTCAGGAGAGCTAAGCGGAAATCCAGTGAGTCGCACATTTTGATCACTTTCGGTATACATGAAATGGCCATAGGACACTAGCGCGCCGCGGTCAGATTGGTCGTAATCCCACTGGCCAGAAGCGCACAAAATATTTCGATCACCAGATGGGCCATAGGAAACTAGCGCGCCGCGGTCAGATTTGTCCTAATCCCACCGGTCAGAAGCGTCCAAAATATTTTGGATAATAGGGAGATATGTGAACGCAAGCGTGCGGGGCTGTTCTCGTTTACTTATGTCGTAGTATACGGAAATAAATTGTAATGTGTAATATAGATTAGCAGCACTTTCTGTCAGCTTTATTTGCATCACGTCGTTCTTTTCTAACTTGTCGAATACTGATAATACTCATTTAGAATTAAGTGAAAACTTAATTTAAACGATGAAAATTTAATTAAACCCAATGTATTTAAATAAAACATAGATGTTTTGAAATCAGCGAATTGATGGATTCATTTGATAATAAAAAAATAAGTAATATACCGATTAAAAAAGTTATTTCTTATAGTAATTATAGTTATCAAAATCAAATCAGGCAATAGCTCCATTTTTATACATCTCAATCAAATTGGCAACGTACTTGGTGGAAATAACGCGTTCTCTTGTATATAATTTTCCACTATATAATCCGCATATTTGACAATTTGGTTGTTATTGGCAATAACAGCACAAAAGTCTTCTACAAAGCATTCCGCAACCTGGTCATGATCTAAAAATAATAAAGCGGAAGTCCATCTCAACCAACGCCCAATTTCAGAATTAGCGTCTTCATATGCTACAGTTAAACCTAATTTCTGTATTTTTTTGAACCAGGCTTTTGCTAGATGTAATCTACACCCTATTATTGTACAGTTAGGCCAAACTTGCTTTATTCCTAAATGGATGGCGATTTCAAAATCACAAACTATTTCTGAGGGGTTAAAAGATAAATTGTTTTCTCCACAATAATCGACTAACAATTTAAAACCTAAAAAATAGGTCGAACTAAATTTGTTAGGTAGTAACATAAACACCACAGGTATGTAATGACCATTCTTAAAAGCGTGATTTGTAAACAATTGACCAAAAAATTTTGTACAATAATCAAACTACTGAAATATTTTCATTAAGGGTAGTTTTATATACCTACACAAGGTGAATAGTCATTTAAACAATGTAAGAAGTAACTGTAAGCTATCGCAAGTTGTAAGAAGACAGATGAAAGTTCGCAAGAATAAAAGGGATGTGATCATTAGGAATATCCAAGCTTAATTTTCTTCCGGCGCGCAAGTGACCGGTGCCGATGAAGGAACCCTTTTTGTAAACAGGTAAAAACCAAACCGCGCGCGCTCATGACCGATCACCCATGAAATTGCTACTGAATAATGAGGTTAATCAAATACCCAAATAGCAATCATGCTTTTAATGGATCCACCTGTAAGGCAAATGTAGTAACTATATGACAGCTTGAAATAGCATCTACTTCAGTTTTCAAATCGCGTCAATGCAATTTGCATTCTCGTAGGGCCATCCACAGTTCCTTCCATTTACGACAAGTTTTATCAAACTTTATATTATAATTTATAAGTCTGGATATTTATTTGACCCAATTTTAAATACAGTATCGCTGGAGAAGACCATTTTTCACCGCTGAATTCGGAAACGAGAAAACTGGTGCTAGTTGTCCCGAGGGTATGGGGAAATAAATCATTCTTTTTAAATTTTCCAAGATATAAGCCGACACTTTGCAGCTTCGGACGATAGTGGTGGTTTTTTGTTGGACCTTTCTTGCAGTGATAAATTGTGCAATTTCTCAGATGCTCAAAGAAATTAATCCTTAGCTGCAGTGCACTTTCATACATCAACTACACAATTATCAGTAAGCAGTAAGCACAGTTCTCTAAAAGATATGACAGATTTGGACGGGAATGAACAGTCATGTAGATTGATACTTCGCTTCCCCAGCGTTGGAATAAATCTATTATAAATTAATTATTAGAAATTTCGGATGCTCATTGAATTTATTCATTTTTATTTATTTTTAACTTCCCCTACAAAGGTAAAATTGAAAATCTTTTGTATTGATAATAGACTGTCCACTGACTTAGCAACATAAATAACTTTTTTTGGGCCATCAGAACATTGTTTTGCCTATTACAGAAATCAAAGGACTTAGAATTGTTCCTGGTATTGAGTCACGAGAAAACTGTCGAATTGATTTTGAAGAAATTTTAACACAGTATTACTATTGGAAAATGCGTATGGTTTTTATAAATCGTGGTAGTGGCGGCGCAGAAGTAATAAAAAAATAAAAATTTAAAAACAGCACAAACTTTGTTTTTAAGCGTTTTAGGGGTTCATTTTCTGTCTCTTTGGGTGAGGGTGAAATCGAGGTAGTTGGGGGGAAGGGGGTTGAAAAACTGAAAAAATTGTTGTATTCCCACTGACCTGTTAAGGAAGACCTACCGACATGTCACCTTTTCTGGTCCATCCGAACATTGCCTTGCCTTTTACCGAAACTGAGGGACTTAGAATTTTCTGTGTACATACGAGTATTTATTGCTTCAGATCGTTTTGTATTTTGTAACGTGTAAATTGTTAAATGGATTCTAATGAAATTTTGACACAGTATTATTATCGTGGTGAGGATAGAAGACGCGTATGTTTGTTAGAAATCCAGTCAGTGGCAGCGTAGCAATAATCAAAAAATAAGCAATATCAAAGCAGCTCAAATTTTTTATAGATGATTTAGGGGTTCTTGAAGGATGTTTCATGTTCAGTATATCTAATAAAAGATTTGATATCTTTTCAATGCGCGATATATTTCTCCAGAACCATTTACTAAGTGAATTACAATTTCAACATACATAATTTTATTGATCGCGGCAGATATACCTATACTCTATTTTGGATGCATACATGCTACAGAGCCACTAACAAACTGCTATAAAATATATAGGCACCTATGCAGCATTTTCAGTTACGCCTTCTTTCATCGATAAGCGTCTCAGCACTAAATTTTCGATTTTGAGATAATACGTTTTCTGGGCGTTTTATGATGTCTACGTAACAAAAATCCATGTCACTCATTTCAGTCTGTCTGTCTGTCGGTCTGTCGTCTGTCTGTACGCTTTTTTCTAGCCTCGTAATCTCAGTAACCGCTGCATCGATCATGGTGAAATTTGGGCAGCAATAAAAATAAGTAGAGGATTCTATTTAAAATTAATTAAAATCGGGGATATTTGTTTAAAAATTTGGAAAAATAATTTATAACTTAACTTATAATTTATGACTAACACGGTCAGGAATAAAAATAAATAAAATTTGTAACCCTTTTTATAGGTCCTGTGCAGATGGATATTAAGCGTAAAGAAGAACTACAGGCCTGTTAAGTACCACAACTGGAGACATGCACTCAATGTAGCGCAAACTATGTTTGCGATGTTTAAAACTGGAAAAATGGAACGGTAAGTTCATAAATATAGTGAAATATACGCAACACCCTGTATATTTGAAAATATTTTTAACGTATGCATCTTAAGTAACTAAACAACTGTTATACAGGGTGTCCCATAACGATTAAGACAAGCAATATATCGGAACTGGGCAGTAGTAGCGAATTATAATTTTAGGGATTTAAATTAGAGCAAATATCGTAACTTTTCTTATTATTGTGTTACCCAATGAGGTATTTGTTTTCGGTCACGTGACGTCCGATTCAAAATTTTTAATGGGACACCCTGTAAATTTATGACTTTTTGTGTTCCTCCCGAAAAAGCAATTCCAACAAACTAGCACACTTGGGGTCTAAAGTGATTAATTCAAGAGCTACAGATACTTAAAGGACTTTACCACTACCTTTATGAAACACTACCAAAGTAATTTAACTGTAGGGGTACATGTTATAATCAATGGTAGTGGTACCATCCTTTATGTACCTGTAGCTCTTGAATTAATAACTTAAGACCCCAAGTGTGCTAGTTTGTTGGATTTGTTTTATCGGGAGGAATACCAAAAGTCACAAATATGCAGGGTGTCCTATTAAAATTTTTGAATCGGACGTCACGTGATCAAAAACAACTACCTCATTGGGTGACACAAGAATAAGAAAAGATACTATATTTGCTCTAATTCAACCCCCCAAGACTATAATTCGCTACTACTGTCCAGTTCCGATATATCGCTTGTATTAATCGTCTTCTAGCAGGTATACCTTGAGAGACATCGAAGAATTACACACTAAATGGACTATCTACATATTTTTTGAACTCTAATACTACACCAATGATATGTATAATATAACTTTTAGACACTATTAGAGTTCCCATTAAACTTAAAGATGCTATTTAAAACTTTACCGATAAACATGATTATTACTCGTCCACCCATACATATGAAGATAAATAAATGGGAAACATAGGTATTTGAGAACTTGTGGATAAAGAACAACACTGTATGCTAACATTGTTGAACATAATACAAATTTCGGCTAGACTTCGTTTTAGCGGCAACCGAAAGGGGGGTTAAAAGTAGTGTCAATTGACTCGGTTTGACATCCTGAGACCAACGAGACCATTCCCAGACCGAGGAAACGCTTCGGTGAAAAACTACGGCACTTCAAAGTTTCAGTACCTAACCTAACTTAACCCGACCGGTCAAATTGTTGAGGTCAAAATGGGTTCAATGGGGTTTAAAGGAGTGTTAGTTGACTCGGTTTGACGTGACGCCTTGAGCGGGATTAGACCATACCCAGACTAAGAAAACGGCCCGATAAAAATCTACGCCTCTTTGAGGTTTTCAACCTAACCAAAAAAAGACTTCATAATTTCAATATTTTTTCCACGAAATATATGGTCAGTTCGAAAGCACTTGACGAGTAGTGTACAACGGCACCAGAAGCAACACCAAGAAGTGAAAAATAAAAAAGTTATGATACTTTGAATTCTTAAAGTTCCTAGAAATTAGGTAGGTTTAAGTTGAATTAGGTTTGTTCACTTGCATAGATAGGGGGGCCTGGGGAGGCTGCCCCCCCAGACGTTACTAATTTTGTAAATTTTGAATACTCTATGCAACATGCTCCCAGGTAGGTAGGGTAGGTCACCTGTTCGGTTTTTTCAATGTGCCGGAGTAGGTCCCAGGCGCAGACCCTCGAAGACCTTTTTTGGCTTAATTTCCTAAAATGAGGATCAAAATAAACGTTTTTTTTTCAGTCTATTAATTGATACAATTCGAGTCAGGACATCAAACCGAGTCGACTGACACCCCTTTTTAGCCCGACCGTATTAGTTGGGTTATATCAGGTAAAGTATTGAAATTGCCAAGCTTTAAAGTGGCGTAGATTTGCACCGAAATGTTTCCTCACTTCGGAAGTGGTCAAGTTCGAGTTATGAAGTCCAGCCACGTCGATTAACACCCATTTTGAGCTCAGCAAGTAAACATTTTTGGATAAGTTAGGTTAGGTACCAAAACTTCAAAATGCTGTAGTTCTTCACCAGCACGTTTCCTCGGTCTGGGAGTGGTCTCGTTCGATTCAGGACATCAAACCGCGTCGTTTGACACCACTCTCGACCTCCATTTCGGTTTCCGCTAAAACGAAGTCTTACCCAAATTTCCATAACACGTAGGTTCATGAGCGACTTAGAGATCCTCGGACTTCTAGTAGCGTGCCTGTGCCACGACTTAGACCACCGGGGTACCAACAACGCTTTCCAGATGAAAACGGACTCGCCACTGGCAGTACTCTACTCCACCAGTACCATGGAACACCATCACTTCGACCAATGTGTCATGATCTTAAACACAGATACCAACAATATTTTTCAAGTAGGTGGGTTAGATATTTAAAGGCACAAAACAACATGGTTTCTTATGTCTTAAATGGCGCACCTCTATAACCACACTTTTTTGTCCCATCGCATTGAGCTCCATCCAATATTCTGTTCAATAAAAAAAACTACAACGTTCTATCTCTAACGCAAGATTTTCTATAATTATTATATCGTTTAAATGTACAGGGAAGCGTCGGTGTAAGACCTTAAATTGAAGTATCAACGATGATGCAAAAAAGGGTATGGACCTGAGCCGACCTGAGGTATGACAAAATAATAATAATCATCGAGCGATGCTAACCTCACCCAGATGCCTCGACTTGACGTCATGTAGAAAAGCTTGTGCTAAACTTAGGACCGGTTTCTCAATGTCCAGTTAAATATTCATCTGCAAGATAACTGTTAGATAAATTGTTTAGGCAATTGAAGGCTAAACTTACGAAGTCACGTAAATCTTATCTGACAGTTGTATCCATAGCAACGCTATCTGGCAGATACCTATCTGACACTTTAACTGGACATTGAGTAACCGGCCCTTAGAATGCTGTAGTTTTTTTATTAGCAATGATAATGGCTGAGCTAGACAAAAATATTGTTATGCGAGGTATTTACTTGAAAGTTCAAATTTAGTTCAAAAGGTCTGACATTTCTGATCAAAAAAAACATTTTTTTAAGCTCTCTTACTTTTCTTGGCGGACCTTTTGATTCTTGATAATAACTACTACATAATAACTCATAACACCACGTTACTAGTTTCTTGTTTTGTATCTCTGGTAAGTTGTACTTACATACTTAATTCCTTGTTTGTTTGTTTTTTATTCTTAATTTTAAGTAACTTAATTAGATATAGTTAAATAATTTTCATTGTATGTGATGATCAATCTTTTATCTGTATCAACATTCTTTGATGTTACATATTTATTAATTGCCCTGGTTGGTATTAATATCAGCTTCTGCTGCTACTCGCCAGGTAAAACAAAGTCCTGTTTATTTATTTATTATTTATAATGTTCTTATTTCAACGAAACGGACGCAATGCTTCAAAACTTAGGATTTCAGAAGAAATGATGCTTGGACACTCTGCATACCTACGAATTTTTCTGCGACGTATGTAGACATGTTTGACATGAAAGGAATTATATCAAAATCCCTGGGATAGTTTAATTCAAGTCACGCAATAGGGTACTTGCAGAGGTCGTGAAATCGTCTCGAGAGTATACATAGCGTGAAGAAAACCATATCAAGAAGCAGTAGGAAACAAAAAACATAATTTTACTGACGGCCAAAAAAAGATATTTGCAAAATAAGATAAGGATATATTCAAATTTTTCCACGTGACTTAAAACAAGGGCTGACGTCACAGGTATCTTATCGATATCGACAATCGATACTGCTACAGCGCAGGTCAGTGAGATTCAACTGCGCATTCGACTAGAGATGATCTGAATTGTTTAACAATGCGACTCAATTTGTTGATACTTAAACATATTTGAAACAGACAATTAACCCACTAGCATTTTCGTTGCAATACATTTTTATATCTGATAGGTATCACAGTTCATCCTGTTTGTGACCGAGATTCACAACTAATCGAAGCCGTCATTTTATTTCGGCGCATCCCATCCCTACGCAGTGAATTAGTAATCTAGCCTAACTTTTATTCTTTTGACTTTTGTACTTTTGTGTGTGACTGTGTTTTGTGGTTATAATGATCAGTGTCAAAATGTTAAGTTAGCACTGGCTATCGATATCGAATATCAATACTTTACATCCCATCACTATAGGATATCACTGACGTCGGAGGTTGTTTGCGCGGCATTTTCCGGCATTTGAAATAATTTTTGGAATATCTCTCACAGCCGATTTCAAAAAACTAAATAAATGATTTTGTCATGTTTACTAGGCTCTAAGGAACGCGTAAACGACATAATATTTTTTCTGCAAGTACCCTATTCTGTCAGTACATCTCCTGTCATTTACATTACATTTTAGGCATATTCGTTTAAAGTGAGATTAATTTTTAACTTCTAGATATTACAAATATTTGGTAGCGAGTTCATTAAAATCGGTCTGCCTTGAAAACTGTTCGAAAGCATACGTACATACACTTTCTTTACTTCTGGTTACCTATCTAAAGCTTATACAATTACAATAATAGTACGTGAAACCGAGAAGCTACGTAATCGATAATTTTCCATTTTGCTTTTTTTACACGAAAATACTGAGGAAGCAGGGTGTCGCGAAGCTAGTTAAGCTGAGCTTTTTGTATTTTTGTAAAAAGCCTTCTATTGCTCTATAGTTTTGGTCGAACCTTCTGATTTTTCAACCTAGTCGAACATACTATTATTTAAATTCACCAAAAGGACATACAGAAATATGATTTTGAGTTTATCCTTTTCCTTTATCATATTTAACTTATTATTTATTTATTTCAACCTAATACTTATTTTTTGATAAGTCCATACCTTTTGTAAGCTTTATTATACTTGTAGATTACATAATAAGGACTGAAATTTTGAGTGGGAAATGATACTGTGGTGATCGATAAAGAACTTGAATACATTGTAACTACCAACACCATGTCAACCTATTTCATAATTTATTTTATTACAGTCGATTTCAGCCAACACTCATTGACATAACAGAACTTTTTTACAACTACTACTATCTGCAGTTCGACATGCTGGTATGCTTCGATAAAATATATATGTCATCATTGTAATTCTCTATTACATTGAACATTTTATTAGCATAAAATGACATTTTATAGACCTGGGACATTTTTTTAAAGTAAGCATTCTTATCGCTAGTGACTTATGTTTAGCATGCACTAAAACGGGCATAGAGCGCAATGCATATTACTTCATTGTAAGCTAAATTACCTGTTTTATACGAGAACGGCCCACCTGAAGACACGGTGTTGTCAAAAATTCCTAAGAATCGTATACTTCAAAAAAGGTGAAAAGGGTAATATTCCATTCTAGATACAAGGGTACCGAATAAACCATCTATAATCTCTCTAAGTCGGGATTGTCCGATTGTGGTTACTAAGCGTTCATGCTTTTATGAAAGATTTGTGTATAGTGTTCAAAGCACAGAGTTAACATCTCTAGAGGGAATGTAAACAACAAAATGCACAGGTCGCTGACCAGCCAACATGTAACGGAAATTTTGACAGCTTGAGGGCATTACCAATGGCACACGATTTTATATTAAAATCGGATGTTCATTAATAGATTCAATTATTACTGTAATGTTACAAACTGATACAATAAGTTGTATTAGTATTTAGCTATACTTGGAGAGTTACTCTTATTATAACTTATTGTAACAGTTGATCATTTGTTATTACCATGAAGTGTTTCCCCATATTTTACGCTACTGAAAACCAAAAACAAAACATATACTAACCTATGATAAATGGTGTTCACCGATTCGGCGCTATATCAGCAAACTATGCACTTTTTATTTCGTCCCATCATGCAATAATGACAATATTGTTCATAAATAATTTAATTCACACCACAAATAGTCACAAAATCACTCAAATATGCACTAAGGGCCGGTTTCTCAATGTCCAGTTAAAGTGTCAGATAGGTATCTGCCAGATAGCGTTGCTATGGATACAACTGTCAGATAAGATTTACGTGACTTCGTAAGTTTAGCCTTCAATTGTTTAAACAATTTATCTAACAGTTGCTGTTATCTTGCAGATAAATATTTAACTGGGCATTGAGAAACCGGTCCTAAAACAACAAACATCTCAACATACGCATAACCACAACTACAATGACAGCCACATGACAGCTTTAGGGGACGCCGATTGTAGGTTGCCAGATTTACGACATATTAGAAGTTATTGCGACATTCCGCTATGAAATTTACCATGTTTGAGATTTCGTTAAATCAATACAAATTATCTTCACGTAAATCAGTTAGATTTCAAGTATATTTTAATGTATAGTTAAATACCCAGTTAAATATTTTGAGGAACATGTGTTGAAACTGCGGAAACTGCCAGATTTTGAAGAAACTGGAAGGTCCTTAAGCGGACGAAGAAGAGTGGCAATAGCGCTATAGATGTTAGCTGGCCAATATTCAAATTAGGCTCCTTCTAGAGATGTTAACTCTGTGGTTCAAAGCGTTTCAATTGCGATACCAAACATCGCATTCTGCAATTTTCTCGTATTGCCCTCGTAAATTTAAAATATCCCTGAAACAGCTACTGTTAAAGTCATAGAATTTTTTTAACGACCGTACTTTATGGATCAAAAAACAAATCTTGAAAGCCTCTCTCTCTATCCAAGCATAATAGCAGCCTCTTTTGTTAAATATATTAATTTAAAATTTCAGGCACTGTCTCCCGACGACTACAGAACAGTGATGAAAATGGTGGAAAATGCAATCCTTTCAACCGATCTGGCGATGTATTTCAAGAAAAAGAACAAATTCCTGGAACTTATAGACAATGGGGAGTTTGACTGGCAGAGTGAAGATAAGAAAGAATGTTAGTAAACAGTATGCAATAATCTTGATGGCCTAAAATATCAAACTTATACTATTTAGCGTGCTTCACTGACCAATAAATAAACTACCATGGTTGATGAAAATAAAGTACTGAAGTCAGTTAACCATAATATACTCTTATGATTAGTTCTTAGATCGGATTGTATGCTAAATCCGGTTCTATTTATATTTTGCAATTAAAGGTGGCTATGCCGAAAAGTTAGTAGAGTTGGTCGAGGAATGTGGTTTTATATTGTCCAATGAAGCAGAATTGATTTTGTTTAGGAAGGTTACAGAAACATAAGTCTTGTGAAAATATATCCTAAGGAACTATTCTGTGTGCGAAGTTTATTTTGGTATCACCATCAAGAATTTCCGTAATTTTAATACCTTTTCTAAATGAACGTACAGGGAAAATGTACAGGGTATAGTTGTTGTTTGAACCTGAAGGTTAGCCTCTAGCATGTTAAATTTTTGCGTCTATAATTTTTTCATGAAGTCGAAGTTCTCTAACGCATTATCACTCTGTTCCCTGATACTTTAGACTGGCTTGACTCTATTTCATAGGTACCAGCTGACGAAGTGCATCTCAGATTTGATTTTTCAGTACTGCTCTGAATTGGCAATCCTGCAAATCAGGACCATCTTAGTAATCTTTTTACTGAATATCTCATTGACAAAAAATAATATTTTTGTGAACAAGAAATTGATTCACTATCTAAAAATTCACAGCAAAAATGCTTGACCGAAACAAATACATTTTTTCGTTTATAAATTGTTAAGCATCCATTGTTTAGTTATCACTGACCGAACATCTGTTCGCTGTTGACACGGCTGACAGTCTAAAGTGTCGGGTAACAGGGTATATTTTTAAGTGACAGAATTTCAAAAGTACTTTCGTCCATCCATAATCTGCACAGACAGATAATATAGGTTTATATCAAAAAAATATTTTCGAATCAAAATTGAGAATGTTGAAATCTGAAATCTTAAATCAAGCATAATAATATTCCTGAAAACAAAACAATGAATATGTCACCAATAAGAATACTATAAAGGGTGAGTTTTTAGTACCGGCTCGGTCGATAACTCCACTACTGTAGAAGATAGCGAACAAAGTTGTACATAGAACTTGTAGTCATGGATATGCTCCTTGCTCAGAAAATATTTAGATTTATACAGGGTGATCCATAACTACGTGGTGATGCAAACATGCATTTTTTAAATGAGACACCCTATACATTATTCCATATTCAAATTCTACTAATGATTTTCGTTCTTGCAATGTAGAGTATTGTTACATTATACAGCATACTTTATCATCTCAATGATTTAGGGTTTTGACTTCATCAAAAACTATCATGACCCTATAATTTAGTTGCTCGTTAAATAAGAAAACAAATTAGATAGTACTTTCTCAAAATAAATAAATTTGAGTACACAAATATAGAAGCTATATTTTAAATTTACCGAAAAATCGAAATATCTCGGGAACTGTTCGACGTAGGTACAACAAGTGCTATACAAAGATGAAAGAGCATATTAAAGGCAATTCTTTATAATAAATAATAATAATAAAACGTTGGAGGTTATATTTAAGAAAAAAGTGAAAAATCTGGATTTTGCATTCTACGTCACCCTGTATACTAATATGCGTCACGGGCCTTTGTCATAGCCGATTTTAAAACTAGACGATATTTTTAACCCTTTCATGTAAAAAAAATAATTTTTGATTGATGACTTTTTGATACATAGTACGTTCATTTGACCGCGATTTAGATATAAAAATGGCCATAGCTTCTGAAATACCCTGTAAAATGTAACAGTACTCGATATTGGAAGAACGGAAATCATTAGTGCAATTTGAATATGGAATAATATATAGGGTATCCCATTTAAAAAAATGCATGTTTGCATCACCACGTAATTATGGATCACCCCGTATAAATCTAAATATTTTCTAAGCAAGGAGCATATCCGTGGCTACAACTTCTATGTACAACTTTTTTTGCTATCTTGTACAGTAGTGGAGTTATCGACCGAGCCGGTACTAAAAACTCACCCTGATATTGACTGAAGCATCTTATGATTTTAGCAAACCGCTAAAGATTTTGGTCTTCTTGTAAAAAGCATCTAAGGGCATCTGTATAAGCATTCGGCAAGTTTACGTTATTATATACCTAGTTTTTTCCAAATTAATGTCGAAAAATGCCGGTTACCACAGGATATGAGAAATATCTAACTGTACTTTTGAACTAGAAGAATATGTTACACCCATTGTTTATGTTTCATCCACAACCACTTACATAAATATATTGCCTATCACTGTACTTACATATGAACACCTGTATAAGATCTCCACAGCCCCAACTGCGCCACAATCCTTTCACGAGGCCATAACAATATAACACACAAACACAGTTAACATTATGAATAATTATTAACAAATGGCTATGAGGACTGTGAGGATCTGCCAATACGCATGAACCAAGCTTATCATATTCTCAGTTATCAAGCTGCTTGTATTCTTGATCGAAGTAATAGGAGCTCAACTGGAAAATAGTCATACCATTGATTAACATATTTATACGTATAAATATGTTAATCAATAATTATACAATATACAAAAAACAAAAAAAATCAGCCCGGGCTCCGACACACCGAGCTGCTGTTCCATTACCCAATGACTACTCCTCACACCGTGAGGTGAGCAATCACTGGGTCCACGAATCGTGCGCCCTAAGTAGACGAAGGGACCCAAGGATGACTGCCTTCTGCATTCTGGCGGCTAAGATGTGCGCCACCACACGGCACACTAGTATTTTGCGCAGTGCAGAGAGCAGCGTATTTCTCATTCCACCTAGGGATCCAATGACCATAACCAGCAGACTTACAGTGTAGTGTGGCCAGAGCCTGCAAAGTTGTCCGAGCAACTCCTGATATTTGGTCCGCTTTTCCTCCTCCTTAGAGACGATGGTCACCTCGGCAGGCGCCGAAAACTCTATAACGAACATCGTCTTCTATTGGTGGTCGAGAAGGACTATGTCGAGCTTGTTTGCCTGTACAAGCTCGAACGTGGGGAAAGAGTAGTTGCAGTAAATCCGGCATCTCTCGTTCTCCACAACGGACTCTATATCCCCTGGAGCGTAAGCAGCACCGGTGTCTCATCGATACCAAGATAGCACAGCACTCGTAGAGCCGCGTTGTGCCGATGGACGTAAGCCGTCCCAGCGTACGTCTTACATGCCGACAAGAAATGCATAAGCATCTCTAGCGCCTGTCGGCAAGCTCTACAACGGGTGTCGGGTACATCTACACCCACAACCCTTTTACGGTACACCAAGGTGTTGAAGAAACCATCTTGGCAAGCCATATGAACCCCTCAGTCTCCGACTTCAATCCACTAGACCTTAGGAAAGAGAAGGTCAAATGCTCAGACAAGCCGTATAAATATGTTAATCAATGGTATAAATATGTTAATCAATGGTTATACTTTATGAAAAGTTTGGTCGAAGGGAGTTTCAAAATTTTATTTGTGAAGAAAACTATATTCTGGCTAGAGCATATTTCTTTAAAATGAGTACTAAAATCAAAAATATATTTTTCGTGGTTGAAATTAACCATAATTTTCTCATTAAGTAAATTTTCTTAGAGCATGAACAGTTGTTTTGTCCAAGTATATACTTACAGTATCATCTGAATTCATGAATTGAGAATTCCTTTTTGTATGCATGCAAGTGGATGAGCCGTTTTTCGCACGAATTGTTTCTACTTTATTCTAGTATTATCTGGAATGATGATGACTGCCTGCGACGTCAGTGCTATAGCCAAGCCATGGGAGGTACAGCACAAAATAGCGAAGCTGGTAGCCGACGAATTCTTTGAGCAAGGAGACTTGGAGAAGATACAACTGAAGGAGCAACCAATCGTTAGTATCTATTGTGTAGTACTATAGTACATGCAAATAAGTATACATAGGGTGATCTTATTCCAGTTATACTCAGGTGGCAAAGACCACAATTAGAAACTATACAAATTTGCATATCAGTTCCTTTGTATTATTACTAGGGTAGAGAGATACGACAAGAATCAAATGTTTTCCCTTCAGCGTGAAGGAAAAACAATGATCTGAAACCGCCTACAAAAATGCACAATTTTTGAACAAGATCTAGCTGCGGCGCAAGGAAGAAATATCGTGTTTTTCTGGTTTTACCACAAACCGATAGGTGAGGAGAGCATCGTGATCGCGAAAAGTTTAAATTTTGAGACAATACGCTTTTTGGGCGTTTTACGGTATTTACAAAACGAAAGTTCACGTTACTAGTTTCCGTCGGTAGGCCTGTCTGTTGGAGCCTTTCTAGCCTAGTAATCTTAGTAACCGCTGCATAGCATGTGATAAAAGTTGACTAGCGATATGCTATGGGGTCGTAGTAAGTGTGATACTCCTAAAATTCTAAAGATCGGTGCATGGGTGGCGGAGCTATTAGCAAAAAAGCAAAACTTTCAAATATTCAAATATTCATCAAACTTCGTTTTTAGCTTTACAACACCCTATTGCCTGTCCATTGACCTATAAAAGAAAGACATCGCGGCATTATACATTTTTTCAGCGCGATCAAAATAGAAACCAATGGACTGAATTTTCTGATTTATACGTAAAAGCATTGCTTTAGGTCGTTCTGTATAGTGTAGCATGAAAATTATTGAATAGATTTCAATGAAATTTTGATAGTATTATAACCATGGCGAGGATGGAAATTGCGTATGGTTTTTAAAAATCGTGCCAGCGATAATAAGAAAACTAAAAGTACAAAAACAGCACAAACTTCGTTATTAGGTGACTTGGGGGTTCCTTATCGTTTTGTTGTATTCGTAGTGGGCTATTCGTTGCCATGTAAAGGAACGACATAATACACTTTTCAGCTCTATCCGAATGCTAGTCTATCTCCGAAAATAAATAATTTTTGAAATTACATTGTTTTAGATAATTCTGTAATGTGTGTAGCTCATCAATAAACTGAGAGCAATGAAATTTTTAAACCCCACCATCGACCGTGCTAGAGATCATAAAGTCTTTGGTTTTTGAAAATTGTATCTATTAGTGACGGTGAAACGAAATTGAGAAAGGGACAGTACAATATAATAAATGTTCAAGCCCTGTTTTTGGGCACTCTATGGATCTCTAATGATTTTGTACTTCATTTCTTTAAATGAGCCTAGGCAGGATGGATTACAGAATAAAAACTGTGTCGTCCTAGGTCCTACGGTGAGAGATGGAAGAAACTATTTTCGTCAGTTTTTGCGTTGGATTTTTTTTTTAGTCAATCAACTAGACTCTTTTTTTGCTTATAAAACTAAAACGGGTGAACCAATTTTACCATAGTTAGTTGGAGGGTTCTAGAGAATAAATTAGTATTGATTCTTTACATTACCCTACATTTGTAGCACTGAAAATGTTCTGTACGAAAAACAGAAACATTTTTTTTTGAAACAACGGTAGAGGCGAACTAGTCATGAAAAAACAGATAACATAAATAAACTAGTTGGTTTTATATGTTTTGGAGGACCACTAAATAAAAAGGTTTTGCTACGGCATATGGGGACGAGGAGAAAAGGGTATATTAGATTTAACATTCCTCGAAACAGCTATAGGTGGTAGTAAGCTATATTGCTATATCCATGGTTTTTCAAATTAGAAAAACGCTAAGCGTATGGTATTCTATCAGACCTATGGACGAATCGTTTTTCTCTACATAAACAGAATACTGCGCTGCGTGTCATCTCATTCGCATAGTCCTTACCATATGAACACCCTTTCCGTGTATCGTTGCAAATAATACTGATCTGGAGAGTTTTATAAGGTCAGCGCCGCATAAAAACCTATATCTGTGTGCTTATTTCCACTCCAGCATCTCACTTTTTTGTTGATTGATGCTACTTCCGAACGTACTGACAATTCTGTAAGACAAATTTAAGTGATGTTCATTCAGCTAAGATTTCTCATCGTACATCAAGGGATTGTATGCAGTCCAACAATAACATTTGGCGATACATTACAGATTGTGTCCTCGGGTATAGGCGTTTATTTAATGGTGGGAGATGGATAGTGGGAAGTTTGTCAACTCCAAAATTTTTGTTCTTACAGAAAATATATGGGAAGTATTGAACCAGCCACTTTGCGCCACTTTTACTTCCCACACCAACGGTAGGTAGAAGGAGTATTGTGATCGCGAAAATTTTCGATGTTGAGATAATACACTTCTTTGGGCGTTTTATGATGTCTACATAACGAAAATGTCTGTCTGTACGCGTTTTTCTGGCCTCGTAATCTTAGTAACCGCTGAATGGATTGTGATGAAATTTGGGCAGCAATATGTTGTGGGGTTGTAGTAAGTAAGTGATGCTGCTATAATTTTGAAAATCGGTGCTTGGGTGAGGGAGTAATTAGTAAAAAACAAAAAATTCCAAATATTCCTCAAACTTCGTTTTTAGGCGTTTTAGGTGTTCCTGATCATTTTCAACTTTTTTTTTGGGTCGAGTGAAATTTGGGGTGGTTGGGGGGGGGGGGGGAGGGTAGGGGATTGTACAATTGAAAAATTTGTTGGACTTGGCATTTTTTGTGGTGTAAATATACGAGTATTGCTATAGATCCTTCTGTATTGTCTAACGAGGAAGCTATTGAATTGATTTCAATGAAATTTTGACATAGTATTACTACCGTGGCGGGAACGGAAAATGCGTATGGTTTTTATAAATCGTGCCAGTGGCGGCGCAGAAATAATAAAAAAATAAAAATATAAAAACAGCTTGAACTTCTACGCCAATCAAATTAGGACTTTCTCTGGAATTAATTCCCAGCAGGCTGGAAATCTTGTTAGTACCTTTATTGGGTCCTAGATAGGTGTAATCTGAGTTTGCACCGTCGCAGGTGGTGAGCTCAACTTTCACTGCCCAAAAACTGTCAAATTTTTGCATTTTTTTAGTTTTTTGGTTATAGCTGGAAAATGATGTGTCGGACAGAAAATGCCGTTCTATGCGATGCTTCAGGATAAGCATCAACATACGTTTTAGAAAATACTGAAATTATTTTTATATTAAATACAATATAATATTGCCTTCTTTGTCCTCCAGGCTATGATGGATAGAGAACGCAAAGATGAGTTACCACAGATGCAAGTTGGATTCATAGACGTGATATGCCTACCTCTGTATAGGGTACTATCTGATACATTTCCTTGGATGCGACCTCTGTACCTGGGTACTTTGGAGAACAGAAAACATTGGCAGGACTTGGCCGAGAAAGTGGAAATGGGACTAACCTGGATAGACCACGATACTATCGATAAACCCGTTGAAGCGTTCCGAGGTAAGACTGATTAACATAAGTTTTTCAACAGGTATCTTCTGTAATGAGTTAGACCATATACAGGGTGGCCAATCGGGTGACGATAATAATTTTTTTTTTAGATAGCCCGTACCGAGGCCTATCCAAAACACCCCCATGTATGTGTACCGATTATTGATAGTTTTTTCTGATTTTTTCTTAGATTTTTCAGTTTTTCCAAGAAATCGTCAAAAACAAAAACAAGAATGCTGTTTGGCTTATAATTTTTTTCTGCAATTATACTCAGTATTAAGCCGGTTTTAATAACCACTAAGGAGAACCTGTACATCCGAACAATAATTAAGTACATTTTGGGGTCAAAGTTTGAAATTTCTGTTTTTAGTCGAAATAAAATTAAAAATACTTATGCCTGGTTCTGGAGCTCTAGTCTAATCTTAAAAACTCTACGTGAGTGTTAAATGTAAAAAGGTGATAATTCACGAATTTCCAAAATAATTTAAAAAACTATTATTTTACTTTATTATGACAAATTAAAGAAAAAAATCTCTTCACAAGTAGGTAATAAACACGACAGTAATTGATGTTTTAATTACTTTTAATAAAAAAATTTATTAATTCCAGGTATTCCTGTGCTTTTGCTATGTACTATCGAACTTCTGCTAAATTAGGAAGGTTAACAAAGGAAAGGAATAAGAAAACAACAATCTGACTTTTAATTCCATGGCGGAATCACTTGGGAAGCGTTATCGTAACATACGCCATCCCTTTTACTTCCCACACCGATAGGTGAGGGTAGGATTGTGATCGTGAAAATTTTCAATATTGAGATAATAGGTTTTTTGGGCGTATTATAATGTCTATATAACGAAAATCCGCGTCACTCATTTCCGTCATTCTGTCTGTCTGCATGCACTGTGATGAAATTTGGGCAGCAATATGCTGTGGGGTCTTAGTAGGTAATGCTGCTATAATTTTGAAAATCGGTACATGGGCGGCGGAGTAATTAAAACTAAAAATTTCAAATATTCCTCAAACTTCGTTTTTAGGCGTTTTAGAGGTTCTTGAGCATTTTCTGCGTTTTTTTTTTTTTTGGTTGGGGTGGAACTTGGGTGTTTGGGGGGTCATCATAGTCACAAAGTCTTAACAGACATGTTGTGAACTGTTTGGGGGGTGGGGGTTTGAAAAACTGAAAACTTGTTGTGTTCATGATAGGCTGTCTACTGACCTGTCAGGGAAGACCTAGCGATATAAATTACCTTTTTAGGTCCATCCGAACATTTTCTTGCCTATTACCGAAACTAAGGGACTTCTGTCTACATACATGCGAGTATTTATTCGAGGGCTTTACGCTGCTTGCGTCAAAATCCGTGCCTCTAGTGGCAAAAGCGAACGAGCCTTGTCGCTCCACCAAGGAGAGTTTACTGCTGCTAGTAGCGTTCCTCTTTGGTTGCCGTTACCTTCGGGTACTAGATGGCGCACCGGCAGAATTCCTTCTGTCTACTCGAGTATTTATTGCTTTAGATCGTTTTGTATTTTGTAATGTGAAAACTATCAAATCGATACTAATGGAATTTTGACACAATATTATTACCGTGGACGGGAGTAGTAAATGGACAACTAATAGTAATACTAACAACTATTAATAAGACTAGATAAGACTATCCCGGCAAATCGGCCAGATATAGTTTTCCAATCGAAGGCAGACAAAGTTACCTATTTGATAGATATCGCTATTCCCAACGATACGAATATCCAAAATATCTACGCTGGGAAGATATCTAAATACACTGACCTTGCGATAGAGATAAAACGACTATGGAAGCAAAACAAAGTTACTATTGTCCCCCTAATTATGTCTGTCTCAGGCCTTACACCAAACACTTTTACACCACACCTACAACAGTTAGGCCTAGACGAAAAGTTACACAAAATATTTCAAAAATCTGTAATCCTGAAGACCTGCAATATTGTACGATCCTTCCTAAATTCCGATCCGTAATAGTTCAGGTGTTGACTTGGCATAGCCCGTCAACATTTGTTGCTACCGCAGTCATGCGAGAGAAACTTGAAAAATCAGATTAATAATAGTTTTTTAAATCATTTTGGAAATTCGTGAATTATCACCTTTTTACCTTTAACAGTCACGTACGACTCAAAATGCCCCCATAAGTGCTATTTTTTCATTATTATTTAGAAATTGTAATGTATTGCAAAAATTTCAAGATTAGTTTGAAGCTCCAGAACCAGGTATTAGTATTTTTAATTTTATTTTGAAGGTTTTGGTGTCCTGACTAAAAACAGTGATTTCAAACTTTGGCCCAAAATGTACTCAATTATTGTTCGGCTGTACAGGTTCTCTTTATTGGGTATTAAAATAGGCTTAATACTGAGTATAATTGCAGAAAAAAATAAAAGCTAAAAAGCACTCTTGTTTTTGTTTTTGACTACTTTTTAGAAAAACTGAAAAATCTCTGTTTTCAAAAAAAAGTCATAACTCGAAAACTATTAATAATCGGTACATATATATATAGGGGTGTTTTGGGTAGGTCTCGGTACGGGCTATCTAAAAAAAAATTATTATCGTCACCCGATTCGCCACCCTGTATAAGACATCAACAAATCGTAAAAAAGATTCCGATAACCATCCTACGAAACCTAAGAGATTCAAGTTTTTATAGTTTACGAGGATGCTATTTTCTATTTGTCAAAAATAAAGCTGAAAAAATGTTCGTGGTCCACAGAGCCAGCTGAAGATCCGAGTTGCATTCGTGTAAGGTGCAGAAAATTCATAGTTATGGAACAGAGGTATCACATATTTCCAAAGACATATCTAAACGACAAAAAATATTCAATGGAAAGAAATTTTGGACAGCTAACCACTGTATTAAGTGTATTTCGTGTCTTAAAATATTAGGTCCCCCCTCAGCGAATGTTCCTAAAGTTTCTCTTTACTCGTCCCAGCAATTCTGGGTTAATATTCTACAGGGTAATTCACGTTATTCGACACGGAGCATTAAAGCTAAAGTATTTGATAAAAAAGAAAATAATAATTTCGGATGGATAGAGACCCATAAAGGCTACATTTTAGAAATATGTTCATGTTATACAGGGTGTCCCAAAAACACGAAATGTTTTTTTTAAATGGAACACCCCGTATATTATTGCATATTCAGATTCCTCGGTAAATTCTAGTGTGACTTTATGTACCATATATGGTACCTAAAGCGAACCGTTTAAGTGTAAATCACCGTTTTCGGTATAAGTAGATATCAGGAAAAATTTAATATCGCAGAGATTATAAAATATGGAAGGCTGTGACTTCGCCGTATTACTAAGCATAAAATGCGTCAGCTTTGATGAGACTGTCAAATTTAAATTACGTTTATGCTTGGAGAAATCGGTCGATTAATTGAGCAAACTTCGATCAGCGATAACTTGATTTTTTCAAATGGGAATGCCTAATTTTTTTATACGGTTAAGCGCAGAATTTGATATTTTATACTCTCTGCGATATTCAATTTTTTCCTGATATCAACTTATACCGAAAATGGTGATTTACACCTAAACGGTTCACTTAAGGTCCCATGTATGATACATAAAGTCACACTAGAATTCCCCGAGGAATCTGATTATGCAATAATATATGGGGTGTTCCATTTAAAAAAACATAACTTTGATACATTTCGTGTTTTTGGGACACCCTCTATAACATCAAAATATTTTTAAAATGTAGCCTTTATGGGTCTCTATCCATCCGAAATTATTATTTTCTTTTTTATCAAATAGTTTAGCCATAATGCTCCGTGTCGAATAACGTGAATAACCCTGTATATTGTACAGGTACTCTAAAGTATGCAGCTTAAGATCTTGCGTTATTTGTGGACTTGAAGCTTTACATAGTCGCTCAATAGAAATATATATGGTTATCCAACAAGTATCACATATTTCACTACATAGTGCAAAAACTAAGCACCGGAGGTGGTGGAGAATTCAAAAAGTCAGTGGAAATGAAGTCCGTCAATATCAATCGCCAATTGCTCTGATTGCGATATCAAAATGAAATTAATCCAAAAAAGAAACATCATCCATAATTTTTATTGTACTTGTAAAATCTGGCAATACACACGGGATTCGCCACGATTTTCAATTGCTCTGTTCCATAAGTGAGTGACGTAAGCCAGGAGGTTACCCGTAGACCTATACCCTGTTACCCGATACTTTAAACTGTCAGCCCTGTCAACAGAGAACAGCTGTTCGGCTAGTGATAACTAAAAATACCCCAGATTGAGTCTTGACGTATCAATTTTAAGCCTTGAAGGCATACAGGGCAGTACTGAGTGCAGGCAGTTAATGACAAGTAATTGTCGCTTGGTGGCGTTTTCGTCTATCCTCTGAAGTCAATGCTTATTTTACATTTTCTCGGAAAATCCGGCGTTTATTTTTATGCTTTAAATGAGGTAAGAATGAAGATAAAAGCATTTTGAGCTTAACCATACGCAAGCAACATTTCTTTTTACAGCAATCGAAGAAAAATATAACGTTGAAGGGCAACGCAATGGCTATACAAATAGTAAAAAATGTGGGGAGCTATTTCAGAAAGTTGACACAGGATCGATTTCCTGAATTAGAACTGAACATTACTGAGGTACCAAATAACTAGTAGTTTAATTAGAAACATTTTTATGAAAATGTATAAGCATTTTATTATACAAATCAATAAAATAATCTATTTTTTTTTAACCTACCATATTTGCTGCGAATTTCTGGATATTGAAACAATTTCTTGTTTACAAAAAATTGTCATTCCTTTTTGGCAGATATTTAGTAAGAATATTACTAATACTGTCCTGATCGCAGGATTGCTAATCAACACCACTAGTAAAAAATTAAATTTGAGATACACTTTTTCGTCAGCTGATACCAATCAAATAGACGTCAAGCCAGTTTAAAGTATCCGGTAACAGAGTATATGTTTACGGAATCCACAGTGGCGATCATTTATGATGTTATAGTTGTCCAGGTATTTAGGAGGTGTGTGTTAATGACAGTCTCCAAAAGCTTAGACATGATGCTGAGAAGAGCCACAGATCTATAATTGGTGGGATCGGTTTTTTGCCTTTCTTAGCAATGGGTTGTACCATTGACTTCTATATACTTCACAGATAAAATTTCAAGTAAGAAATGCATTATTTTGGAGTATCAAGTGACAAAGTTGCAGTATGACTATAACAACTGTCGCTCTAGTGAATGTGATAACTGTAATTGGCGAATAAACGTTTTTCTTTTTTGCTGTTTTCAATATGCATTCAAGTTTTCATCATGCATTACCTCATGAATTACATCATTTTAATTGACAGATGTGCTTACCTGACAAAAAAGGTTCCTTAAAAAACACATCACAACAACAATTATGGTGAAAATGTCCAAGAAATTGTAAAAAACAAATTAAAGTCCTCAATTTCACATAGCGGTATACGGACAACAAGGTCAACAACCGCTGTCAGCTGATCAGTTCGAACACAAAACATATTTCGAATGTTAGGTCCACCGACGAACCGACGATGTTTTTTTATCGTCGGTGGTTAGGTCAGTGGCACTTCAAGGTCGTATTTTTATAGCTGGATGCTCCATCTATTGGGCGTATTTATAGAGGATTCAGGAATTTGCGAAACTCGTTAGATTGTTTCAGAGGGCGCCAGGTGCCGGTGATTGTTTCCTATGAAAGAGTGAGTGAGATAGACTAGAGTGAGTGAGATAGACTGCTAGCGCGCGGTTTTCCTATGCGGCTGCCTATCTTCTCCTAAATAAGTTAATCAATGGTTGTACGCAGCCAATCCTCCATGCAGCTGGAAACACGCCTCAATGACATGAGTTTAAAGACCTTCCAAAGATTAGGTGCAAGCTCAGCGGCACAGCGTTTAAGGACAATGGCTAGATTATTATATTATAATTATATTATAAATACAGCTTCACTGGCGAAATAGGCGCAGTTTAATGCGGGAGTCACTGTTTTTATAAAAAAATTTCACACTCAATGTACGCTGTTCATCGTGAGGCATTCCCTTGCTCTGAATTTCCGTGAGCTGAGCTACTGATCTCCACCTTTCGCATTCCTCTCTGTGCTTAAACACAATAATGTCTTGAAATCTTCAACTGTATCTACGCTTTAGACGCCATCAAATTGTATGTATATAAATCTCTAATCTTAAACAAAATTGGCTACACGAGAGTATAGTTAAATAATGTTATAGTTAGCCATGGCCGACTCTACACTAGGCCGGAGCCTTAGATGTGGCAACGTGGCTTAGCTGTCAAATAGTGGTCCGGTTACCGTAAATTGTTTTATAGTTTTAGAATAATAATTATTACATTTTATATGTATCAAGAGTTCATCTCGGTTGATAAATTAAGAAAAATACTTTTTAGAACTACTACTACTACTAATACCACTTACATCTGATGTCTGGTTCATCGTAGTCAAACACTACAAAATAAAAATAAACGCAACCTGTTTCCTGCTGCCACTTCCACTTTCACTCAAATTAACACTCAATTTACCTTGTAAATTTTCACTTGAGCTAGAAAAATTCACTATTAGGTCACTATGAAGCCATTCTTGCTGGTCTTGATTCCCTTTCACTATCAAATCTTTTCGTAGGTATGCCCAGATGAGTTCTATTAACTGTCTTTTTCTGTGATATTAGGGAGGTCCAGAAAACATTGTAGGTACCACATTGTGCTTTAAAATAGGTCTTATCCTTTGAAATGTTTGTAAATTATTGTCTTTATTCTTATAAATATAACCAGCCCTTACGAGGAATACCGTTCACCCACTTCTGTTTATGTCCTTTATTGGAAGCATAATTGCTAGTGCAACCTGGTACTACACAATTTGCAGGCATGTTTTATATTTATAGTTTCGTTTGTGCAGGTAAATAATTAGAAACACATTAAAAATCACCTTCCAATCTTCTTTTTCGCTCTGGAAGGTTATGTTTGGTATGTCCTTTATTGGAAGCACAATTGCTAGTGCAACCTGGTACTACACACTTTGCAGGCATATTTTTATCTTTATAGTTTCGTTTGTGAAGGTAAATAATTAGAAACACATTAGCAATCACCTTCCAATCTTCTTTTTTGCTCTGGAAGATTACACTAATGACAACAAATAAAAGCTCGGTCCCCGATTCAGTGTTGCCATATTTCAATGCTCCGGCCTAGTGAGTAGAGTCGGCCATGAGTTAGCACAAGTCGTAATGACGATTTTGTATCTCTAAATAAAACAACAATTTATTCTTCTCCTATAAAGAACTCAGAATAGATTCTGTGGTTATTTTTTTTTAGTTGCAGGTTTAGCTATATAAAAGTGACCTTTGAAATAGCTTCCAAGAACGTTTAAAAGTTTAGTTTGAGATGAAAATGAATTATATAAACATTTCTGTTACAGATACAGAAGAGACCAAAGACATAGAACTTATTGTGACGACATTCAAAACTGTGTCCAACGCACCACGAGTAGACATAAAGAAGAGAACGAAGCACAAGATATGCTGCATATTGTGACAACTAATCGAAAAGCAGAGTTTCCATGACGTGTAACTCTCTCTATCTATCGTAACTAGATCAAAATCTAATGCTCATTTTCCGAACTATTGTATTTGGATTCATAAGAACTACTCAGTATATAAAAATAAAAAAGGAATTTGTCACAGCTCCAGAAAAATAGTGTCATAAATTCAATCTAGGAGATAAAGAGACAAAACAATAACGAACCGTTTCAAAAATTAATATTTGAAAATTTTTTAAAACAGACGTTCAATTAACAGTATAGTCCAAATCCAAATATAAGCACGTTAAGGTGATAACAGACATATATTATGTCTAGCAATCAAAATTTTATTAACGCCTACCCATCGAGCATACGTAACTGGATCAACTAGATCGAGACAGAAACATTATAAGAGAATAGAATGGATGAACCTAGTAGCTGTTTTACTAATATATAAATATATATCTGTATCTAGGAGCTAACAGTACACTACGTCCAAACCTTGATCAAAAACTGAATATGTGGGTCATATGAAACTAACTTGCCGTGCATAAATAGCTTTTGATACTATGAAAAGGATAAAAACAGCATTAGTATCATTTTGGATCAACAGTTGTGAAATTTCAAATAACATTCAAGTACCTAATTACTAGTTAAACTACTTTCCTGAACAGTTTGGTGACATTACGACAGTGTGCCTACTTCCGAGATACAGATATGTATACATTTAACAGATGTGTGCACACATATACACCAGGACACATTAATTTTCTATATACTTACATACTTCTGCTGTCACATACCGTGTAAACATAATAAGCATCCATAAAATGCATACGATGATGGACATAAACAATAATTTGTTGGTTAATCATAATCTACAAGATCATGGACAGCGTCCCCAAAAGCTAAACATCAAGTTATTGCAACCAGTGCTTGCTATTTGTGATTGTATCTGAAACCAGGTTCAGTATGTTTTATTTTCAAAAAGTAGGGAGATTGCTCAAATAAACTTTCGTTTTTTACTTTGACAATCTAGAGCTTTTACTGCATTTTTTAAAACAAGTGTGAAACTCGTCAAACAAAATCATTTTAAAGCTTAGGTACACCTGTTCATAAATACCTATATTATGCATTTTGAAAAGTTGATTATCTCATGCCTCAAATCGGAATTTCAATTTTGATCACATAAAAGCAGGTTGTTCTTATGGGTAAACAAACAATATTTCATATATGTAACTCTATACTCTTAGAGGTTATATGATTTTATACTAAAATTGGTGATGATGCTTAGTTAAGTATTAAAAAGACATTTTTGTAATTATGTATATGATTTGTAAAATCAAAGTGTATATAGAATATATTGATAAATAAATAGATGTAAGAAGAATTGTGTATTTATGAATATATTATTTTTTTCTCTTTTCTTGATTGGTTTGCTCGATGACACAATGTGGCGAATTTGCCACAAAACCCGGCCAAAATCTAATAATGGCAACACAGGATTTAATAATTACTGGCTGTGTTTCTGATTCACCGAGCTTTTTCTACTGATCCGTAATCATAACAAAATTTCTTGACAGATACACTTTTTACTAAACTTTCGGTCACCACTCCATTTGTTAAAGCACAAAATATTTGGAATGACATTCATCGACAACTTCCGTCGGCGATTCTGAAACCTAGTGTTTAATTTGCAATGTTAGTCACAATCATTCCTGTTGTTCTCAGACTGTTAACCCATCTGATAATGGTATTGCGGCTTGGAATAATATCGTGGCGTCCAAGATTAAAATGAACGCGAAACAGTCGCTGCGCGGCCGTACCGACTCATTTTTAACATACGCGGCATAAGCGAACATACGGTCCACTGCTCCATAGCTACTAAAATGGCATTATACAGCAAGGCGACTGATACCTGAATCCCCGCCCTACCACCGCTAGCGGCGTTATACTAACCATTTGAAAAACGTCCGGTTCCCGTCGGTCACCCTGTGTCTGTATGGAACGAAATGGCTATGATGGTGGGGAATTTGGTAACTATTTTGTAATAAAAGTGCAATAAAAGTACTAAGTCAAATTTTATAGGGAGTATCAAGGTGCCAGTACCATAAAATGTTCCAATAACGTAAAAGCAAATTCTAAATCTTTCGCGATTATAATCTCCACCTGTTATCGCGACAAGCAACAAGTGGTATCCGCCATTGCAGGAATGCTATATGTGGAACAAGACATCACACAAACAACTGAAAACTCATAGATACATTTTATACAGAATTTATTATAAATATATTACACCATTCAGGATTAATGTACGTTATATAGACTTTTTATATCCAAACATTTAGACAAATCAATATTTCAATCTCATTATATGAGCTATAATAAGAAAAATGCTAAGAATTGCCCTACAGAACTAACTTCTCGATATATAATAAGAAAATAATATTACAAACATATAAATAAATAACGGAAGACCACCTAAGATAGCCTAAAAGTAAACTAATACCATATGATGTGAAGCCCTGTGTGAAGCTCAAGCATTTCAGAAGGGATTTCAGGATTTTATAATGGAATTACATAATTAAATACAAACGAGGAACAAAAAAAACTTTATACAACTCTGTTCAATGCCTTTCTATGTTATATTGCCAAGTTTACGGCTTACTCTTAGAATTCTTCAGCTTACACATGTAACACTAAGATGAACACCAGTTACAGTTGCATGTGCAGATTAAAGGGCAGAATTATATTATGCAACAAAATAAACAAGAAATAAAAACAGTATTCGTGACTATCATTACTAGCAAACCACATGCAAATTAGGAATATTAAAAATAGCTACAATACACTGCGTCCCAGTATGAATTCCGAAAACTCTAAGAGATTATTTCTGGCACCGACTTATGTTATAAAATGTTTAAATCATATGTTTATTCTTAATAGCTGAAAAGTTGAAATGTCCTTAATTAAATCGCGAGATAGTTAATGTGAGGCCCCACTTATTTATTCCACGTCAGCTGAGGTAAACAATCCACAAGAACATTAAAAAAGACCGGTTAGCGTAACATACTAAACAATCTTCGCCCTTTTTTTTAGTATTTCTACCTAAAATTGAGTCAGGTGGGCCACACACGTTTCAATCAACTTTGGAACAAAACATCAAACGTTGATTTCTCTGTAATGCAAATTTACGAATAATTCCTTTTTATATCAGCTTCACGTTCCGAAGTATACGTGCGATTTCTTTTTTTGGCATTCATCCTGGGACATGGTGTATAAGATAAAGTAAGACAACACATCAATGTGACTCCAACATGTACGGATATGGAAAGGTCATAGTATGATGCAGACATGTATACATATATAAAAGGATGTATTCCACTAAAAGGTTAAACAAGTATAAATTATAAGCACCCCCTCTTCTTCTAACGACTCCCTTCCCAAAGTGATGAATCTTAACATAATTTTAATGTTTTCATTTTGACCTAAACAATTTGGTGTATACTGTAAATGCCATAATTTGTATTGAGCGAGGGGTGAACCGGTCGTGAATTGTGGTGTACAAGTTGCAGGAATTGGCATGAATTGTCATTAATTGCCTTGAATTTGCCAAGAATTGTTGTGAATTGTCATGAATTGCCAGAATTACCATGAATTGTTGTGAATTGTCATGAATTGCCAGAATTACCATGAATTGTGTCGAATTCAATAGGAATTGTCTAGAATGGTCATGAATTGCAATGAATTTCTCAAATTTTACCATCCACTGCGCATGATCAGTAGATCCCGAATCGTCAACACGTGTTATTCCGATGGCGTCGCTTGCGAGATTTTGTAGTATTGTACGCGTCAAAAATATATGAGCAGTTTACATTTCTGTCTTCCTACCGAGTGCCGACACTACAAAGGATCAAAGAAGCCCGACGAGTGGGGTGACTGTTTGCCTTTCGGCATGTTTTATTACCCTGGCGGTAAAGTTGACACGTTCATTAGTGTAGTCAAAATTGTATAATCAGATGTAGATCAATTTAATTTGTTTTTATTTATTGCAAATTGGTATTTTCGATTATTTTGATCTCCTATCACTTTCTGAATTGTTATAATATATATTTTGTATATATAATTACGGTTTTATCATTGCTCGGGTCTACATAATACCGTAACTGCACTATAGAAGTGTCGACACTGATTGAGACCTGAAAGAAATGTAAGTAGCTCATATACAGGGTGTCCCACGACGATTAAGACAAGCAATATATCGGAACTGGCAGTAGTAGCGAATTATAATTCTGGGGGTGTAAATTAGAGCAAATGTAGTATCTGTTCCTATTATTGTGTCACCCAATGAGGTATTTGTTTTTGATCACGTGACGTCAGATTCAAAATTTTTATGTATGTATATTTGGGACGTTTTGTGTTCCTCCCGATAAAACAATTCCAATAAGCTAACACACTTGGGGTCTAAAGTGATTAATTCAAGAGCTAAGGGTTACTTACAAGATGGTACCCGAGATGGTACCACTTCATTGATTATGACATTGTACCCCTATAGTTATTATTTGGGTAGTGTTTTTTGAATGTAACACCGTATGTTTTATTTTAAATCGAAGTCTCTACTAATACCCTATCTTGCCTTGTAATTTTTGTTCGCGTTTGCGACGTTGCCAAACATATTTCCGATTTTTATGAATCGAACACACTGTATATTTTATTTAACATAAGGCCTTTACGGAAACTGTGATCGAGTTAACCCGATCAGTTGGATCACTGATCCTTACGTTCGGAAAGTGATCTGGGGTAGGCCAGAAATAGGGTAGTTCATTCTTGTACAGTAAGTGATTGCGATCGGATGATTCAGATCAGTAGCTGCTTTACTTTACCATCTGTTTTTCATTGTTACACCAACTTTTTCGTTGTTCGATGTCCGTTAAATGAATGGAACCATAAATCCCACTTGACAGCCGTTTGACATATAACTGATCTATCCGGATCCAGATCAGTGTTTCCGTAAAGGCCTATAGAAGTACTCCCTAGTAATGGTTTACGGCGTGAGCAAGTTTTTAGTGGTCATACTATTTAGTATACAGGGTTAGTAAAAGGTACAAGAACGCTTAAAATATCTCCACAACTTGCACAGGTGGTAGGTTAAAATTCAATACCTATGGGTTTTCGGATACGTATGCAAAATTCAAAAACTCTAACAGCAGTATTGCCAGACTTACTACTTTTACGTTACACGTCATAATTTTGTTATTTTAAACAGGATGCTCTACTTATTTTTATTTCAATGAATAGTGCACGTTGGATTTAGTAAGACCCTCGGTAAGACCTCACAATTTCAATTTTTTTTTCTATTAATTACTGAGATACGGCATCATTGCTGTTTCAGTAAACAGTACGGGAACGCTTTAATATCTCCACACTGCCACAGCTGAAACGAAAAACATCAATACCGGAGAATTTTGCAACATGCAAAATAAAAAAATGCTAACATCAGTGTTGCCAGATTTACCACTTTTACGTTGGACTTCATAAATAGGGCATTCCACTCAAAATTATGACGAGACAGGTAAAATTGGTAAATCTGACAACACCCATGTTAGCATTTTTGAATACTGTATGTTCAGAAGCCGCCAAGTATTGAATTTCACCGCTCCAGTTGTGGGAGTTTTGGAAATATTTAAGCGTTCCGGTACTGTTTACTGAAAGGCGGTGTTGCCGTATCTCAGTAATTAATGGAAACAAAATTTTGAAATTATGAGATCTTGCTAAATTCTACATGCGCAATTCATTGCAATAAAAATAAGTAAGAGGATTCTATTTAAAATAACAAAATTATGACGTGTAACGTAAAAGTGGTAAGTCTGGCAACACTGCTGTTAGAACTTTTGAATTCTGCATGTTCGAAAACCTGCAGGTATTTATTTTATCGTTCCAGCTGTGCAAGTTTTGGAGATATTTAGGCGTTCCTGTACCTTTTACTGACCTGGTATTCGAAATAGATAGCATGAGCAAGGAAAACGGTTTTATTTTTTTAGGGACACCACTTAAAACTTTGTCACGCCGTAAACCATTACTAGGGAGTACTTCTATGTTAAATAAAATATACAGTGCGTTCTATTAATAAAAATCGGGAATATGTTTGTTTGAAATTTTGGAAAAATAATTTATTACTTGGCAAAGTCGCAAACGCTAAAAAAATATTGCAAGGCGAGATACGGTATTATTAGGAACTTTGATTTCAAATAAAACATACAGGGTGTTACATTTAAAAAACAAAGCCAAATGACTTTCAAATTGCCGTAATGTAAAATTCTGCCAAAAACACCCTATAGATGCGCATAGTTAGTAACATCCAAAGTAGAGAGTCTAATAGTTCTTTTACTCGGATCAACAGTAACGCATAATAATAATGATACCATTTTCTTGTTTTCCCATTGCATGAAGAATAACCCAAATGATATTTAGCCATATTTAGCCTTGCAAAACGAGATTCGTAGGCCTAATTTACCAACTCTGGGGTCCGCAAAATATGTGGGTTATGTTGGTAAACTGATTGTGTTTAAGAATGCATAAATACATAATTAACCAGAAGAGGAAATGTTTGAAATCGAGGCATAAATGGGTAAAAATTTATTACAAAAAATCACATTATTGTAGATGTAAGGATATGAGTACAGTCTCGGTGTCTCAAATAATAAATGTAGTGGGGTGTGCAAAAACATCAGTACTGAATTGGCATGAATTGTCAGGAAGTCCCATGAATTGTTTGAATTGCCATGAATTGTCTTGATTTTTTATGAATTGTCATGCAATTCCTTGAATTGTGTGAATTGTTTGAATTTTTTGAATTGTTTTACATGGAAAGCATATGAATTGAGTGAATTGTTTGAATTGTGGTGTACAAAATTTCCGTGACCGGTTCACCCCTCGGTATTGAGGGTTAGGAGACAGTAGAAAAACATCAGGAAATTATTCATAAATATTTGGGAGTGTTCCATTTTTATTCTCCACAAAATTTAATTAGGTATTCAGCTATGCATCTTGCAATAGCTATGGTCTGGTGGAACTGTGGACAAAATTAATTAAACTGAAAGTATCACAAAAAGGTTCAGGGTGATTTTCTGGAAGAAATATAATTTTAGACCACACCCAAAAGTGCTACAATTTTTGTGTTTAATGAGATAGCATTTCATTTGCAACATTACAGACTGATATTCCATTGGCCACGTCTTCTATCCAGCACCAATTATAACTCATTTCAAAAGCAAAGGAGAGGAAGAAGACAAAAGTGACTGCTCTATTGTGGTCATATTACTTTTATATCACATTCACAATTTTTTCCTGATTACTAAAAATATTGAGACATAAGTTATTTATTCTGTGAAGTGGAATCAGGTATATATTGCCGGCTTGAGAGACACAAACACTGAGGAAGATGGCAAACAACCTCTTTATTCTAAAGTTGAAGAGGAACCTGTCATTTTCTTCATTTGAAGGTATGGTATTCCTGCAAATCAACTACCAAATAATCTAAATATTCAGTGCCAAATCATAAATCATTGACATCGTTCAAAACTGTCAAGCTAACATTTTTTCAAGATATTAGATTGTGATGGTAGAGGATAGGGAGTATTTTCCAGGTTTGTGAAACTGGTATTGACATATGTCGATCACATGATTTTTGTGCTGGGGTCCTCATCAGTGTTGCAACAGAAATATCACCTCACAAATAAAGTAGCAAATGCACCACCTCATACCAATTCTATACCTCTCTATCAGTTCTAGAGTGAGACTATCTTCACATGAAGAACTCTTGGATAGAGTGAGACAGTGTGAGTCATGCATTAGGGGGCCTATCTAGGCAACTGATTTCAAGCACCCTCAAACCTCTTGTGTATGGGTCTGTTAGCTTTAATCCTCGAGGCTCATATATCCGCTCATTCTGCTCTGCTATGAATTTAGATACTTTCTTCAGACACTGCAATCAAACATCACTATTACAATCAAACCAAGTGCAATGCATATTTTCAGGAAACATGTTTCTGTAACATCTGGACTTCCATCTTTCTTACATAAAAGTCTTTTCTGGGGCCACAATATGGAAATCAAATACTGAGACAAAATAGGTTACAGCTCATTTTGTTATCTCACTATTTCTTTTGATACCTCACCATACTTCATTGGTGTATTGTAGATGCCTAGCAGTACAAATATTAATAGAAGCACCAGGAGCTGAGCCCTACAAATCTCTCCACAAAAAACCAGATTACTTGTTGTGGGCATCAGCCTATAAATTTCCAAGCATGAGTTAACTTGTTCTTGGCAGTCAACATATTAATGGTTGAATTGTGAATGCCATCCTTGTTATATGACAGCTTTTTTATCTATAGGATGACAATATAGTTAAATGATACCCAATTTTTATAAATTTCAATTTACTTCTCAGCTCAGGCTTTGCCTCAGGGCTTTCTGTTTATATTACACAGGGTATCACATGTTAAACTGCTTTTTTGTATTCACTCAAAAACTTGTGGCACAATTTATAATTCTCAACAAGACATTACCAACCAAATCCAAATTATAGTACCTATATTTATATAGGCTCTTGATGATAATATATAATATTGTTTATATTGCTTCATTCTATACAAGGAATATAAAAGAAGGTATACCTTTTCATAGTGTGTTTCTTTGCAAATGTAGATTAAGTGTGCTGTCAAACATGCCAAGCAACCTTCACAATATGTGGAGCACGTAGCTTTTTCTGCTTCTGCAAAATATGCATTCAGTCTGTTCACTGTGGCCTCAAAAGCTTGTCTTTCCAGCTAGAAGAAATATGAATATATAACAGTATGTCCTAGAGTGTCTCTGAACAAACATAAAGCCACATACATATTATGCTTAAAAAAAATTAATTGCCCATTGATCACAAAAAATTCAAAAATATCTGTAGCTCCAAGTGTAGCATTTATGCACTAATATTTTTTTCAGAACCGTCTGATTTTCAGCAAATATTTCAGTGTCTCATCACCTTAATCAGGCATGTATCCAGGATTTGGTTTTGGGGGGGGGGTCCAGATTAAATTTGCTGTTGTCCGGGGTGGGCGAAGGGGTGCAAAAAATTTGTCGATACCATTTTTTAGATGGCATTATATAATGGTTTGGGGGGTCCTGGACCACCGCCCCCCTCTAAATATGTGCCTGACCTTAATCAAGACAGAATTTTCATAGGAAAACATGGATATATTTTGCCAAATAAATACTAGCAAGCTAATTGGTAAGTAACATCTATTATTTTCTCATTTTTTGTCATCAAATGCTGATGCTGACTAAAAGAATGTCAAGAAATTTTGTAACTGAATAATTGCACTTTAATGCAAAATTGTTCAGAAATATGCATCATCAATTCATCTTTTTTACTCTATATGAAATTATTATGAAACAACAACCGAGACAACTAACATTGTATTTGCTACAACTAATTTCTTGTCCAACTTTACAGATAAAGAAGTCTAAGCTAAATAATAAAATGGTATTTTCAACAGTATATCCAAAACTACATAAATATTATTTCTAGTCTTCGCTTTACGTAATGCTAGAAAAATAAATTGAACCAACTTATCACCATATCAAGAAAAGGTCTGTGTGAGATGAAGTTGTAATTTAACAATATGATTTGTCACATTCGCTATACAAACAAGTTTCAATTATGAAAAGAAAAATGGTGGAACTATGAGTAGTGTACATAGGGTTTCTATACCGCCAGATTTACCAGACATGTTTGGGTTCTTAAGGCGTATGAGAATTTTAAGAAGTGTCACGGAAACCTAGAAGCTGGGGAGCTAGTTAGGATAGAGCAACCTCAAAAATTGATCACAACATGCCTCTTGTCTATGTATAATTAGGCAATACCAAATACTGTGTGTGTATATTGTTTAGAAACATAAAGAACATGGTTTTGAAGTCACACGCTGCAAAATATTAAGTTCTATGGTTATTATAAATTAAATGTCAATTAATTTGCAAGAGACGTTCTAGATCTATCGCCCAATTATCGTATTTACTTTGATCTGAAGACGTCTTCCAAAATAAAAATAGTAAAATTCCTATATAACTATTTATGTCGGGTACATGAGCATTTTGTCGTACATGAATGCTAATCTAGGTCAAATAATGTTCATTGTTTAGTATGATTCATGTATTGAGATACACTAGTTTTGCGCTTACCCTTCCCTCGAGCTCCTGTGGAAATCTCGTCTGGAACTTTACCAAAGTCCCTTCACTGTAGTCCCTTTGAATGAACACTTTGAGGCACTGTGGTTGAGCCATTTGCTCTGTTTCACCTGTCCTGGCACCATTGTGGTGATTACTCATTTTTATTTGACCTATTTTGACGACTTTATATTCACTGAATATTAAAAAAATATCAACAAAGCTCACTAAATCACTAGCACTACTACCATTTTCGTTTTTGCTTTTTGCTTAAACATCTGTCTTCTGTCACTCAAACACGACAACTGTCAAAAGTGACAACTGTCACCGATTTGAGTCAGCGCCACAGAATACGCTATCACCACAGCACTGGAAAATGAGCAGGAGGGAGAATATCAGGTTTTTGATAGTACACGAGTAACTATTGTAGATGGAACACTGTAGGTGGCACCACAGACCATCGAGGCCGAGAATAACAAAACTGACGAGATGCGACGGCACAATTTCAATCCTGAATGCCCAGATGCCAAATATGATGTTCAGTTTATAGTTAGCCAGCTTATATAAGGCGCTTTCCTTTTACCTGATTTATCTGATAAATCTCACTTGTGACGTCATGACTCATTTCGATGTACGTTCCTTTTGTCTTCTGAATCTGAGTCTAAAGTGAGATATTTTACCCTAACTTAAGCCCATCTGCACAAGATCGAAAGGTAGATCAGTAGTCTCAGATCATTTAGATGTAAAATAAATCAATAAATGAGGTTAGAATTTTTTGTAAGTTTGAATTTTAGCGGGTTTTGTGGTATATGGATAGTCGATAGTGTATGGTGAGCTACGCAAAACGTAAAAAAATAGATTATGGAAAGGATCGACAGATTATAGAACCATAGCATATTACAAAATTTAGAGGATTGACATTTAACTGCACAAACACGTTCCTTTAACTCATCTGAGCATCTGAGGTTCCCAACTGACCTGAGCCAACTGATTTTTAAGTCATCTGAGTTAGTGCAGATGTAAAAGGAAAGCACCTATATAGTCCGATGTCAGCCAAGAATATTTTTGTTAGTCTCGAGTGTCAGTATTCCTGTCATGTCAAGCTCCCATACTATCATACTACAATATTGTTGTCAATAACGAAAGTGATCTAAAGATCAATTCGACCAGACTAGGTCTTTACGGAGACTATGATCGGGTTAACCCGATCAGTTGGATCACTGATCCTGACGTTCAGAAAGTGTTCTGGGATCGGTCAGAAATAGGCTAGTTCACTCTTGTACAGTAAGTGATTGCGATCGGATGATTCATATCAGCAGCTGCTTTACTTGACCATCTGTTTTTTATTGTTAAACCAACTTTTTTGTTGTTCGATGTCCGTTAAATTCATGGAATTATAAATCTCACTTGACAGCTGTTTGACATATAACTGATCTATCCGGACATGGCCGACTCTACACTAGGCCGGAGCCTTAGATGTGGCAACGTGGCTTAGCTGTCAAGTAGTGGGCCTATAGTTTCAGATTAATTATTACATTATATATGTATTAGAGTTCATCTCGGTTAATAAACTAAGAAAAATACTTTTTAGAACTACTACTACTACTACTACTAATACCACTTACCTACATCTGATGTCTGGTTCATCGTAGTCAAACACTACAAAATAAAAATAAACGCAACCTGTTTCCTGCTGTCACATTCACTTCCACTTAAATGAACACTCAATTTACTTTGTAGATTGTCACTTGAGCTAGAAAAATTCACTATTAGGTTACTGTGAAGCCATTCTTGCTGGTCCTGATTCCCTTTCACTATCAAATCTTTTCGTAGGTATGCCCAGATGCATGCCCAGATGAGTTCTATTAACTGTATTTTTCTGTGATATTTGGGAGGTCCAGAAAACATTGTAGGTAGTAGGTACCACATTGCGCTTTAAAATAGGTCTTATCCTTTGAAATGTTTGTATTGTCTTTATTCTTATAAATATAACCAGCCCATACGAGGAATACAGTTCACCCACTTCTGTTTATGTCCTTTATTGGAAGCACAATTGCTAGTGCAACCTGGTACTACACACTTTGCAGGCATCTGTTTATCTTTATAGTTTCGTTTGTGCAGGTAAATAATTAGAAACACATTAAAAATCACCTTCCAATCTTCTTTTTTGCTCTGGAAGATTACACTAATGACTTAACAACAAATAAAGGCTCGACCCCCGATTCAGTGTTGCCATATTTCAATGCTCCGGCCTAGTGTGTAGAGTCGGCCATGGCTGAACGCGTGTTATAAAGATTAGGTGAGGGGCAGGGAACATTGATGTGTTCTCTCTTCAACCTGCTAAAGGCTATCGGCTGTGCGTTTATATCAGCATTCTATAATAGGACCCAGCTTGAAACTTGTGTATAATTATTGAAGTTATGAGAAACCCATCGCCCTAAAGTGCAAGGTCCGACTCTGTCTGAAGATGGCGAGCTGAATTTATTTCCGGTTACGAACTGACCTTTATGGCAAATCGATTCGCCTCAACACTTTATAGGATCGGGAATCTGTAATAATTGGCCCTATAGCTACAACATTATTTCCGCTTTAAATCGAAGACCCCTCAAATGAATTAAATCCCGTTCACAGTTTGCGGTTGAATACATTTAATAGAACCTATACTCAAAGTCAAAAGATCCCTCTTGATAAAATGAAGAACAAAATTGGAAGCAACCGTCCTTTTTCAAGAGACCATAATAGATTGAAGGCATATAAGGGATGTGGTCAGATCCATGTATCTAGTGTAGTCTTGTAACGAAGATATAGGGACATGTTATGGTCAAAAGGCGGCGCAAGAAGATTTGTGCCTATTTAAAACGGTTTTCTGTGAAAATGAGATTCGGCGGCGTATTCAACAGGCACGTGTGGTCATGACAAAGCTTACTAAAATATGGCGTGACCATAACATCACTAAAGCTACCAAAATGTCGCTTGTGTTCTCCATATTTTTTTTGTTAAAAAGGCAGATCGAACTCGCATAGATGCTTCTGAAATGTGGACGTGAAGGAGAATGCTGAGAGTTCCTCATACCGCCCACCGAACTAACGTTTCCATACTGGATGAGCTCGGTAGTCCAAAGAGACTATCCTCCATTGTGTCGATGAGAATGCTTACATTCTTCGGACATATACCCAGAAGTGATAATATGGAAAAACTATATATATACGATATACGACGAAACAGTTGCTGAATACGAGTATGAAGAGCGCCACTGACCTGACAGTCAATCGCAAACGATGGCGAGCTACAGTTCCCAAAACTGTTGATAATATTCGTGTCGACAATACTCTAGCTCCAACTTAATGCATTTTACGAGTTCACAACATGTCTGTTAAGACATTGTGACTATGATGATGATAACGGTTTTAACGCAGCCACTTCTGGTGATCAGTTTTGAGTCGAATCAATCGATTTGTGGATGGATGAGGGTCGTGTGACATACAGGAGATGAATTGGGGCATTAGGGAAGGAGATGGTGAAAGGAAGCTGATGTTTATTAAAAAGTATATAAGGAGGGATATTATAAAAGCCATTAAGCATGGACGTGAGCAGTTACTCCAGACGTTAGAGAAAGTATATAGACAAAGAAGTGATGTGAGACCACTAACACACAAAACAATACCTTGCCACATGATTACTTTGAAGGTTACTCGAGACGATGTAGTGAGCAAGTGGTCAAATGGCTCTTATTGTCGGCATTTCTATAATAAAGTAATGGTTATAAGCCTTCACAGTATAAATAATAAATAATAATAATAATACATGGTGGGCTAGGTCTCTGTTTAACGTCAGGGAGAGAAATATGCTGCTCACAGAGTCTCAGCTAGGTATTAATATTTAACGAAACTCATTTCATAAACATAATAATAATTTATTGAATTGTCACAGCTCATAAGCAAACTGCGGCATGGAGTACTGGTAGAATCGTTGGCTCTCAACTGTGACGGGGATCAAATATTCCTGAGTTTTGTTACAAGCAAACAAACAAACCGGGACCTCGGTTCTATATGTAAGCAAGCATTTTATTTGATATCGATATGCTCTATACTCCGGGATCGGAGCGCTGCGGAAAATCGGTACGAATATACAGATCCTGAAATCTAGTAAACATCCTCGTAAACATCCCTTCTGTTTTCAGGATAAAATATTAAATAGATTTTGCTTACCCAAGAGGTGGGACAGCTGCGGCCACAAAAAAGGTAGGAACACCGAGAGCCGCTTTACACAAAATAAACACGTTTGTTTGGCCAGCATTTCCTTACGGGAAGCATGTTGTCTTCTTGGTTATCATTTCGACAGACAACTAAATAATAGCAAAGTTTACGGAATACATATAAGTTGGATCACTCTCCGTCGGCACTTTGAAGATCTCACATCAAAGCGATGCCGCGGCCGCACGCGCCAATTAGTTTTTGCGTTGGCTTTTGCCCAAGTACGAGGGTCTTTTAGCGGGGACTTGCTAACGTTTTACGTATATCCGAGGGTCATTGAAAGACTAGGTATTGACAGCCGATTTAGACATGCAAATACAAATATAACGTTTATTTTGCTAATATACTAAGTTACATAAACGGATATCAAAAATAAAACCTAGTAAAACTATTACTAATGAATCTCAAATGATTTCACATATTGTAGCTATTTCGTAGATAAGTAAAAATTGGTTCAAAGGTGCTGAAGTATTTTTACCTTAATGTTTTGTTTATTTGGCTTATTTTTGAGACCACACCTTATAAAGCTTATAGTATAGTATATACGAACTCGTATGTACTATTTTAAAAGATAATCATGTGGAAATGCTTCACTTGGATGTGAATAAATTATTTTTGACATTTTGCTTTTCAGTGTCATTCCAATTGCTACTGTAGAAACTAAATTGTTAAAGTTATCAATAAAAATATTCCGAGCTCTAAAATATAATTTAGGATGTCCCTGGGTGGTATGGTAAGACCACCGAATGAATATTTTGTCTCACTATACGCTTTTAGCGTGATACAATCCTTTAAGTACCTGTAGGTCTTGAATTAATTACTTTATACCCCAAGTGTGCTAGTTTGTTAGAATTGTTTTATCGGGAGAAACACAGAAAGGCACAAATGTACAGGGTGTCCCATTAATAATTTTGAATTGAATGTCACGTGACCAAAAACAAATTCTTCTTTAGGTAGTACAATGACAAAAAAAGACACAACATCTGCTCTAATTTACATCCCCAAAATTATAATTCTCTACTACTGCCCAGTTCCGACATATTGCTTGTCTTAATCGTCGTGAAACACCCTGTATTTATATCCTTTACATTTCAAGGTTTACCACAAAATAAGGATGGATCTGATTGTCATTTTCCATCCGTTAATAAATTTAATTGATAAAATCAAACTTCTAAAAATATTATACATTTCCTGCAAACAAATCCGAGATAACAAAATCCGATATTTTTGAGACACTGTATAGACTTCGCGTTAAACACATTCAACCTCTACTTTGCGCCGCCTCGTATCTCCCGGCTGAGGTCGGTACACTGCTACCGGTTTACCGGGGAGACGGAGCAAGGGGCAGGCCGTTTTGATATTTTTGCGGAGTGATCCAACTTATATGTATTCCGTAAACTTTGATAATAGGTAGGTATACGCTTTCTCTTAGCTGGTATCTTCTTTTAACCCTTAAATACTATCGGGACATCTACGTTACATAATTACTAACGTGCCGGTCTCAGAGACGCCATTGGTTATTTCAGATTTTTTTAAGAAAAACTTATAAACATGTGTTTATGAAATATGTACATAGAAGAAAATCAGTTTTAAGGTTTAGACAAGGTACAAACGTATTTTGAGTTTAATAAGTTTTGTAAGTTAGTTTTATTTAATTCGTGTATTAACAAGAAAAGTTGTATTTGCGAATACCGCTAGAGAAAATAGAAGCAAATACTAAGACAAAACTAATTAATTAATTTCCAATTTATTGTAATCAAATTCGCATTCGTCAAATTCAAATTCATTTTTTCTTTGCTTTGCTCTGCTTTTCTTGATTGAGGGGAAAATGCAGCAATTTTTGCGTTTTTCCAACGATTTCAATTTTAACCCTAGAATACTAACCATCGTAAATTTTACGACGAGACTTAGTTTTATCTGCAATTTTATCGATGCGGCTTAGTCCTTGACCTTGTACGCTCGCCTAATCTTCTATTATATTTCGCAGTCTCGTCTCATATTACAAAACACCCTGTAGTAGCAGTTTGCTGTACGAAACAATACGACGTTTAAAGAGCTGAAACAAAAAACATAAATACCACATTTCTTACCTAGGCGAACGGCGCTACTTCGATTCTCACTGTGGTTTGTCGTATGAAGCGGTATAGACGTAGAGTTCTCGCCTTTTGGTTTCGGGTGTGCGTGCGCGTGAAAAGATGGGAAAACATAGTAAAAAACACAGAAGGGCTAGAAAAGTGAAGAAACTGTTAAGTGCCATGCTAAGAGAATGTGAGGATAGCAGTAGTAGTTCGAGTAAGTGTTAATTTTTAAGTCCGATACAATAAGATGTGGTTGTGGAGTTAATAATACTACCTGGTATAACAAATTTATTACACTTATTGGGTATTAGAATTTGTTTGCCTATTATCAGGTGCAATAATTAGCCACTTATTGTGTGCAAAGCTAACTAGCTACTCATTGTATGCACTATGTAGCCACTCATTGTTGATGTTTCAAGTTATTCTATTTTTTGTTATTCTTGGCAAGTTTTTAGTCATTGGACAGCCACTTATTGTGTGCACCTTCTAAACACTCATTGTGGTCACGTTATTTGCTTGTTCTGCAGTAGCCTGTATGTTATGCATATGTTTTAACATTTCTCACTCATTGTGATGAAAGTTCTTTGCATATAATTATGAATAATGTAATGATACTGTAAAGGAAAGAGACATGTCACATAAAATTTCTCTATATTAGGTTCGGCTACTGAGTCAGACTCATTGTCAGACCAAGAGTGTATGGAAGTTGAAGACCAGCAAGACACCCAGACTAATCAAGATGAGCTCATAAATGATAGGGTCATTCTCAAAGAAATTCTAGGAGAAGACCCTATGAACTCTGCTAAAACAGGTCCGGCAGTAAATAATGATACTGCCTCTCATTGGACATCAGTTTTAAAGAATGGCCTAAATAAGGATTTAAGAAGGGAGCTTATAGAGAAGTACCCGACAATAGAAAATTGCCTGGCTTTATGTCCACCGAAACTCAATGAGGAGATATCAGTTGGGTTACAGGACTTCACGATTAGACAAGATAATTTTTTCTGTCATATTCAAGAACAAATCAGGGCTAGTGTAGGCGCTGCCGTTGCCCCAATTGAGCATTTTATAGCTCAAGGAGACACCTCGAAAGAACTGTTGCAGCGAATGATAGATTTGACCAAATTAATCACAGACTTGCATCATACGATATCGGTGCACCGAAAATTCGTATTGTCAAATTCTTTAACTCCCGCAATTAAGAAGGTGTCTGAGAATTGTGCAATTGATACACATCTGTTTGGAGAAAATTTCTCCCAGTCAGTGAAAAATTCACAAGAATTGCACAAGTTGGGAATGCAGCTTAAAAAGCCGGCATTCAGGAACCTGCCACAGACAAATAATCAACAGTCTGGTACAAGCTATGTAAGGCAAGGCCAAGCGGTTGCAAGACAGGCTAGCTCGTACCATTTAAACTGGAAGCGCCAGGCCAACAAGAAGAAGAAAAAGGAGGAGGGGGTGAGGAGCAGGAGCGGAGCAGCGCAATGGAAGAACAAATACCATCGCGGCCCCAGATAGATACCGAGGTAGGCTTGGCTGGTAGGCTGGCTAGATTTGTTGATAACTGGAACTTAATAACCTCTAACCAGATTATTATTAATTGGGTGAAAGGCGTCAAAATTCATTTCAAGAAGGTTCCCTTTCAGAAACATCCTCCCAAGGTTAACGTTGATCATAAAGACAAAATGGAGATGCATATCAAAATTAAGGAAATGTTAAGTGAAGGAGTTATTTCAAAATGTAAACATACCAGAAGTGGTTTTTTGTCAACTTATTTTTTAATCAAGAGAAGTAGTGGTTCAAAACGATTCATCGTTAATCTAAAAAAAAAAAAAAAAAAAAAAAAAAAAATTAAATAGATATTCAACTCCCCCACATTTTAAGTTAGACGATTATAGAAGTGTAAAAAATCTATTATCTGACAACTATTATATGGCAAAAATTGATTTAAAGGATGCATATTTTTTTGATAAACATAGAGAGTAGCTCAAGGAAATTTCTAAGATTTCAATATAACAAAACTTTTTATGAGTTTAACTGCATGCCAATGGGCTTATGCACAGCGCCTTATATTTTCACAAAAATATTCAAGCCAGTAATTAGGAAATTCAGATCAGAAGAAATTATAGTGATAATGTATTTAGATGATTTACTGGTTATTGGCAAAGAAAAAGTAGAGTGTCAAGAAAAGGTGAATAGAGTTTTGAAAGTGTTAAAATTTTTAGGTTGTGTGATAAATTATAAAAAAGCGTATTGTGCCCTTCGCGTTTGTGTAAATATTTAGGATTCAGTTTCAATACTGCTGATATGGTTATATCCTTGCCTGAAGAGAGGATTCTTAGAATAAAGAATGCATGCTTAAAAATTTTTAAAAAGAAGCGTTGTAAGATAAAATTATTTGCCCAAGTATTAGGAATGTTAGCGGCGGCATGTCCAGCAATAAAGTATGGCTGGGCTCATACAAAAGTACTAGAACGAGCGAAATTTCTAGCTCTCCTAAATTCGAAGGGCAACTATAATAAGGAAATGGTAGTTACAGCTGAAGTAATTTTGGAAATTAATTGGTGGCTCTCTCATTTGGAAAATGGTAGTTTTTCCCTAAGACAAATGAAATATGAGTTGGAAATTTTTTCTGATGCCTCCTTAGTGGGATGGGGTGGAATATGCAGAGATGAAAGGATCAATGGCCTTTGGGGGTTTGAGGAGATACAAAATCATATAAATCAATTGGAGTTATTGGGTGCCTTTAAATGTTTAAAATTTTTCACTGAGACTAGAAATGGCATTAATGTACTTTTACGATTAGACAACACTACAGCGATAAGCTATATAAAACGCATGGGAGGTACTGTGAAAAGAAAAATCTATATGTTTTTGCGTCTTATATTAATACAAAGGAAAATGTCATAGCTGATCAGAAATCAAGAAGAGGTTACAATGAAACAGAATATGAATTATCCCAAGAATGTTTCAATAAAATTATCAACTTTTTTTTATCAATCTACTATAGGTTTATTTGCCACTAAACATAACAAAAAATTTCATCAATTTGTCTCCTGGAAGCCAGATTCGCATGCAAAGTTGGTGGATGCATTTACCTTTTCTTGGGAGAACCTGTCGTTTTATGCATTTCCGCCCTTTTCCTTAATATCAAAAGTGTTAAAAAAAGTTAGAGACGACAACGCACAAGGAATTTTGATTGTGCCAGACTGGCCAGGCCAAGTGTAGTATCCGGCATTCCAGCAAATGCTAATTTCTGATACTTTTGCTATGGGGCCAGATGAAAATCTGTTAACTTCTCCTTCCAGGCAACCCCATCCCCTGTGGAAATCCCTTACCCTGGTTGCAGGGATTATATCAGGGAGACCTATGCAAGAAGGTCATTTCCAGAGGAGGGAATAGCAGGCATTCTCGCCTCAATAAGTGAACAAACTCTCAAACAATATGATTGTGCCTATAAGGCCTGGTGGTATTTTTGCTTAAATAAACAGGTGGATCCGTATATGGGTGTATTAGAGAATATTATATGTTTCTTAAAATTAAAATTTGAAGAAGGTTGTTCATTTTCAGTAGTTAATAGTTATAAGTCAGCATTGGCCTTAGTATTACAAATGTCGAAAGATAGTGAAAAAATGGTTAACAGGTTTTTGAAAGGGCTTAGGAATATCCGGCCTCCAAAAGCTAGGTACTCTAGTACATGGGACCCGCACCCAGTGCTAAATTACTTGGAGACCTTGTATCCTCTAGATTCACTGAGTCTAAGGGATCTAACTTTAAAATTGGTAGTATTGTTAGCGCTAACCACCGCTCATAGAATGCAGACATTAACTAAAATTAAAATTAGTAATATTGTTAAATGTGCGGAATATGTAGAGATTTTTATAGAAGATAAAATCAAGACATCAGGTAGGAACAGCCTACAGCCAGTTTTATATATTCCATACTTTTCAGAAAAACCGGCCTTATGTCTTGCATCTACGATAGAATTGTATATAGAGAAAACTAAATCTATCCGACCAGTCGGCTTAAACACACTTATCATAACGATTAAAAAGCCTTTTCGGGCGGCATCCTCTCAAACAATCAGCCGTTGGATTAAGTCGGTTTTAAGACAGAGTGGTATAAATACAAATCTATATTCAGGATATAGTATTAAACATGCGGCTGTATCTTCAGCAGATAGAGCTGGGGTGAATATTGAAGTTATTAGGAAGGCAGCTGGCTCGGATAAGTCCAGTGTTTTTTGTTCTTTCTATAAAAGAGCTATTCATTCTGCACCTGAGACCTTTGCTAAAGCAGTTTTTAAGGGTGCAGGAGTGAATATGGATTGAATAATTTGAATTAGTTTAAGCGTTAATAAATATATAAATTGTTCATAAAAATAGTTATCTAAAGCAATATAAAAGAGTTGGGGTACCTGTCTCGATTATTTAGTTTCACACCTTCCAGAGAATCAGCTCCAGGTTGACCCCAAATGTTCTTTAAACATCTACAGGGTGTTTTGTAATATGAGACGAGACTGCGAAATATAATTAATTGATCAATCGACTTACCTGGAAGGAAGGTTGATCATAATTATATGAGCAGTCTCGTCGAAATATTACAAAACCCCACCCTCGTGCATAATATTTCATAATGCTCTTTGCCCGACCCTATTGGGTCAACCTGACGATACTTTCAACCAGTGAGAATCGAAGTAGCGCCGTTCGCCTAGGTAAGAAATGTGGTATTTATGTTTTTTGTTTCAGCTCTTTAAACGTCGTATTGTTTCGTACAGCAAACTGCTACTACAGGGTGTTTTGTAATATTTCGACGAGACTGCTCATATAATTATGATCAACCTTCCTTCCAGGTAAGTCGATTGATCAATTAATTAGATCGGTGTGAGTAAGTTAGTGACTCAAAGTGCATTTGGTAGTAATTGGAATAGTTTTATTTGGACAACGGCGTCGTAAATTTTACGAAGGTTAGTATAAATGTTATATTTAAGCATAAGACCAGTTTAGCGTTATTTTGATAATTTTTTGTTAATATCGTTAGTTTCTAAGTTTTTTCAAAATATAACATTATGGAAGCTAACAAATGGGATATGACAAAGATAATTACCATTAGAAGCGAAACAAGGTTTAGCAGGATTATTGCCCGGTGAAAATGGAGAGAATAGAGTGCATGGATAGTGATTTCGAGTGCGAATATAGTGTTCAAGAAGCCTGTAGTGCATCTGAGTCTGAATTCATGGATTGTGTGTAATCACAACCAACAAACAAAGAGCTAGGAACCATCTCGAAAAAAAATTATGTATTTATCATAAAACCAGCTAATAAAACCATGGTTGGTACAATGAAAAACTTGACCAACTTTAACCCGCTCACTAAGATTAATTATTGAGAATATGTTGAACCAAGATGGATCAGAGGATAGAGCCACTCCTAGTCTAAACAAGATTGCAAGGTGCCAACACTGTCCTTCAAAAAACTTAGAATGGCGACGCGCTAATGTGAGCACTGCCAAAGGTCCTTTTGCGAAGAACATCTGCTCTTTGCTGTGTGTGTTGCAGTTCAAAAATGGAATTTTTCTTGTTATTATTAATATTTGCATTCGGAAATATTCTTATTATGAAAACTTTTCAGTAAAAGTTAATAAACGATAAAAACGTTTTTTTTTTAATTGTGATCCTTTCTCAAGTAGTAAATTTTACGAAGGTTAGTAGTAATAGGTATAAAAATAAGGTTAGTATTCTAGGGTTAACTTAGCAATATCTTCTGAGATAACTAGAAACTCTTCCATATTCTCTGGTAGCTTCCGAGGCAGACACGTATTTTCCGCTTTTTTTTTTGTAAGTGTCACTTTCTATCGCAAGATTTGGCTATCATCCTTTTCATCATCCTGCCAGCAAGATATTCTTTCAACATTTAACAAAAAATAGGATATTGATCATCTACCGTAATACCTATAAACGTCTATAAATTCTGTTCACATTCCTAGTAGAAAAAGACATCTTTATCCTGTTTTGTAAGCCCAACACAATCTTCATGATACCAGGTTATGCATCGGTTACCCAGTCGCATGTCTGACACAGGTAAGGCTTGCCAAGCCGTGTGAAGCCGCCTTAACTTTTTTGATACGTTCAGTCATACTTGGCCTGAGTACTTGGCATAAAAAAATGATAGTAGAGGTTTAAATTCATTTATTTACAAAGATCATCCAAACAGCCATCCGAACCAAGATTTTTTCTGGCACTCGGTTTTAATGCGCCATAATAAAATGGGAACGTAGAGCAACAGTGCAAGTAGAGCTTTCTTCAAAATAGCAACAAACAGTAGTATGATGGAAGATCCTGTCCATAGAACGTACAGATTAGATAATATTGTGACAGGAACGAACCAAAGCACCCCATAAAGCAGTCTTGTGGGTAGATCGATATCTCTATGTTTTCTCATACCTGAAAAAAAGTGGCCGAATGCCAGTAACTGTGGTAGCTTTTGTAAATTATATTTATGGGCATTTGAGGATAACCAGAATCGCTTACAATTTATACCAACAAGTTTCTTTCTCGATGGACATTAATAAATGTAATCATACAAAAGTAAACATCTTGGCATTTGTTTATTCATTTACATACCACTCAACAGCAGTTGCCATTTATGAGTAGGATAAAAATCCGTACAAGAATAAATCATAATATAAATACATGAAAAATACAAAATATGTCAGTCATAAGGTGCTATGAACAATAATTCACAAATTAATCTAAAAGTAAACGACAAAGAGATTAGGAAGAGGGAATTACTGTGAAACACAATCACTTGTGCGTTACGCATGCACTATTTTTTCTTTGAATGTATGAAGTATAACCTGGGTATTTAATATCAAAATTCGAAACGAGTGAGTGATCTCGCATCTGACCATTTGCGAGCACTAACAGATTGAATTTTCATTCTAACTGAACGTCAGACCTCACTTATTTTACGATTATTAACTTTTACTGTATTCGAATAGATAGAGAAGAAATTCAATTGATCGGAAATCTCTATTGGACGCAAAACGCAGCAGTAAACGTTGAGGGTACCACATCAGAAGTGGCGATGATTAAAAGAGGTTTAAGACTCATATGATTATCAATGGTAGTACGGTGGAACAAGTAGCGTCATACAAATATCTTGGGTGTATTGTAAATGAGGCATGTGACCCGAAGAAAGAAGTAAGATGCCGCATTGAACAGGCCAGAAAGGCATTTATGAGTATGCGAAGATATTTCACAAGGTCACATCTCAGCCCAAAACTTCGGATACGCATGATCAGATGCTACATTTTCTCGGTTCTCCTGTACGGATGTGAGAGTTGGACTCGAAATGCTACATTGGAAAAGAAAAGCGACGCCTTTGAAATGTACATTTATCGCCGTATACTCAGAATATCATGGGTTCAAAGAATAACGAACGTTGAAGTCCTTAATCGTATGAAGAAACAAAAAGAACTCATGCTTACCATCAAGGAACGAAAAAAGGCTTATATAGGTCATATCATGCGAGGGGAAAAATACGAACTTCTGCGATTGATTATAGAAGGAAAAGTCCAAGGTAAAAGGTCTGTCGGTAGACGACAAAATTCTTGGTGAAAGACACCCGAAGATGGTTTGGTTGCTCATCACTTGACATTTTCCGCATGGCCGTATCTAAGACTACGTTAGCTATTTGGATCGCCAACCTTCGAAAGGAGACGGCGTCATAAGAGAAAGAAGACTGTATTCGAGCTAAGCTGAGTAACACTACTCTATCTCCCCTACCTCCATTAGTAAAGAGATGTAGCTTTAAACCTATAGTTCAAGAGATTTACGTCTGTTAATCATGGTTGAATTCGTGCAAATATATGCGTAATGGTATGTAATTATGAAAACTTCATTCATTAGAAGTGATTTCTGAATTGACAGGTTCAGAAAATGGGAGTGGAAGAACAATATTCTATAATAATTGTGCTCAATGTGTTTACCTATACAGATATTCTCACTTTGGTTTATTTGGTTATTTTTGGTTTATTATATTCACTAATGATCGTAAAGAAAATGCAGAGTACACGGTGCTTTAAATAAAAGCTAATGAGCGAGAAGTAAATACAGCTCATTAACCGATTAGACGGAAGATATTCCACTCGCACTGTAATTTCGTTCCAAGCTTATTGGAGTCCCTATATTCTTCTATACAGGGTGGTCCACTCTATGATAGCATAACTTCAGGAAATCATAGATAGCGTTAAAGTAATGACAATTTTCCAATACACTTAGGTATATCCTTTACAGCTTTGTTTGTGAGATGCCGTTCCTTAGAAAAAATTGCAATTTGGCACACAGGACAAGCTAAAGATCCTTCATGATCTAGGGATATTAGCTTACCGGTGATGACCAATATTACGGTTGCCACGAATCTATAATCGCCGTTCATTAATATTACGAACAAGAGTATTAATATCAGTAACGATTGATTTGCAGCTTTCCACCATCAGGTCTGATTCAATGAATGTTTGCATAACATTGATGGAGAAAGATTTCTACTTGTTTTACCGTGACATTTCCTGTTGTACCTATACTGTTTTGATAATTGCATGATCACCCATTTTTAGAATTATTGTTATGACAATAACAATTCCTATATAACAATAACAATAACAATAACAATTTCTATGGGAATTGACGAAGAGGCCGACGCTCTGTCGACCCTATGTAAAAAATATTTTTCCTTACACACAGACAGGGATTTAAACACTAAATAAAACAGATTCAGATTTCTATGAACTTTTTTGGATATAGATGTCATTCACATATTATGTGATTGGAAATATTGGTCTACCGCTTAAAAAATGTCAAATTCAATAATTGAACTCTCCCTCAGTCACGCTGTTTGATAGAACCAATTTACCGTGAAATTTCTGCAAAGAATTCATGTTACGCTGAAAATGTGAGAGAGATACATTTTCATAAATTGACAGTACTACATCAGAATAAGCACAAAACAGTGTTGCCAGGTCTAGTGAAATTTCACTAGATCTAGTGATTTTTCTGTAATTTAGTGATTTAGTGAAACGTTTTATTAAAATCTAATGTTCTAATGATTTCTTCATAATAACATTTTGCCTCACACATTTTATTATTTTTAATATCTTGACGTTCTACCGTGGCATGCATGATTGCTTGATTATCTACCAATTTTTCAAGACGAAACCATTTTAAACTGAAACCTGAATTTTTCGGTTGAAATCATACTATTTTGAGACTCTATACAGAAGTTTTGCTTAACCGATTTTTTTTTATGACTAATCATGATGTATTCAGCAGACTATTCAAGTATCCATAATAAAAATTAGAAATCCGATGCCAAATTTTTACCGAATGCTCTGTTGAAACTTTTTAGTCTCAGAGATCCACTATGCTTTTAGAGCTTAAATGGAGCCTGATTGCCTGTGTTTACCACATTTACAAAACGTTTATGGTACCAATGGGTAACTAGAAAGATGAGCATGTTTTTAGCGCAAGGTGCACGGTTGATTATTTGGTGACTTTTTAAGATAAATTCATGTTTTTATAACGTTTCTTGATTTCAGTATTCAACATGTGCTAATCTTGACACTATCTCGCGATGTTTTTGATACATGATTGCTTTCTTTCAGTCGATAATGACGTAATAGTATTTTTTAGGACTTACACCGAAAATTACAAAATTTTGTTTTATTGGAGTTTTTGTTTGGAGATCTTGTTTTAATGAAAATCTCTAAAATTCAATTTAAACTGGAAACTATTAGGAATTGGACATGGTCAATTTATTAGCTTACCACCTTTACTATCCTTATCCTGTATATCATATAGTTTGAATGTTCCAGTTAATTTTTACATACGTATGTACTAAGATGTTACTAAATATGTATTTTGACATCTTCATTAACCCCCCCCCCTCCAGCAGCAGAGGAAATCTAATCTAGTGAAATTCTAGTGATTTTTTTGAATGTCATCTAGTGAATTTTTAAATTTTGACTTGGCAACACTGGCACAAAGTACGTCATAACTGAATAAGTCTGAATTTACGGATAGTCTGTTTTCCACTGTGTCTGTAGCGGCACTTAGGACCTAAGGAAACTGAACAATCCATTCTTGACTCGAAGGCGTTGTCTCGCACATGCTAGCCTTATATTTCTTGCCACGATGGGAAATGAGGCTGTAGCAATTACTAGAACTGTCTTCACCGCTATCAGTCCGCCGAACACCAGCATCTGGAGTGCAGCCACACTGAACACCTTAGCCATAATTAACACCGAAGCAAAATACAGGCTTGAGACGTCCGTAACCTTCCTGGCACTTGTACTGTAGTCATCTGAAAAAAAAAAATGAATGTGATTAGACATGTTAGGGTAAGAATAGTGGACGAGTAAATCATCAATTAGTAACTAAAAACTCCATAGGCAGTGTTTATAAAAATAGATCTGTTAATTAATTCTGTCATGTGATCTGCTATTATTGAAGAAAGGTCTTTATTACTAAGGAAGGGTAAAGGGTGTATTGTTGAAAGAGCGGTAATGACTATACTTTATCTACCACCAAAACAATTGATACTACGGTTGAAACACATAATAATCACGAAGCATTGACAATTCGACGTTACTTCTGTCACCCAAATAACTGCATATGGTTTGAAATGGCTTGACGTCTCATAGCCACCATTGCAGCTATACAGGGCAACTAGCGGCCATACCGTTTAAATTAGACGAAAACGTTTTATATAAAAAACATTTCTTTTCAAATGCTCCATATTCAGAAAACAATTTCAAATATGGCGAACTTCGGAATCTACCGGAAGTAGGCATCAACTTCCTTATTTTAAATGGAACACCCTGTATATTATTACGTTTTTGACTTCACCATCATTTTTTAGGTCCAGTTTGTTAACCATTATTTATGTCTACGAAGCCTATTTTCGGAGTTATTTAGCAATCTTTACAAAATTTGACGTTTGTAGTACTTTACAAAAAACGTTAATATCTCGGAAACTAGACGCGACAGAAAGATGCGGTTTTCGGTCCTGAAACAAGCAAGGAACGTACTTGTGTTGAGTGGGATCATTGTTTCAAATTAACATTAAGTCAATAGATTAGCAATTTTCAAATTTGATAAGTTAAAAACGTTAAAAACTTCTTTTTTCAAATGGGATGGTATGATAAGTTTTACATCGGTGGATACAAAATTGAATTCTCTTTCACTTTTATCTAGGCAGATGTGGCTCTATCTTTGATGGTTTTCAAGATATTCACGGTTTTGTAATTATCGCGCAGGTGTTGGAAAAATCGTAGGTCGCGTGGCTCACAGGCGAAACAATTGGCTGGAAACCTTTCATCCAAAGGGTTTCGGTCTCTAATACTAAATTGTGCTTTCGCTCCATCTACGTGCAACCACATTGTTCTTAAAAATTCCACTGGTAAATTTTCCAACAGGTTTTCCAAACTTTGGCGCACTGATGGTCGGTAAGAAGCGTGAAACAGCTGTCTGCGTACTGGTCGATTGACGGAGTGATTTTGTCATGTTTACTAGGCTCTAAGGAACGCGTAAACGACATAATATTTTTTCTGCAAGTACCCTGTTACCCTGTGAGAATAGAACCATGCCATGGCCTTTAAAACCTAATTTTTATTATATTTTACTAACAGCAGTGACATCAGGCCTTGCTCACACATCTAATATGGTCGACTCGTAAGTTATGCCACCTCAACTATACTACCAACCATCAGCACGCAGCAGTGCTATCACAACTTTCTAACTAAACGGCTTCTAGCATTTATGAGTCCGCAATTAGGAAATAGATCTATATCAAAGCATGGTAAATGTGACCCAGTTCCTAAAATCTGGAACGGAAAACCTATTTGGGGGCGCGGCGCCAGTAGTGTGGTAGTTATTAAGTAACAAGAAGCCCTAATTTGCCAGAAAAAGAAATAAAAAAATGAAGTCAATTTGATTGACTCAGTACTTCCCACACATTACGGTGATACCAGTTTATTACTTTCCCATAGCATGAAGCTTTAGTCTGAGATCCCTTGCATCCAAACAATCGCTAGCCCCCCCCCCCCCCCTCCTAAAATTGTCTTATGCCGCTAGGTCTTTCCTTCGTAGGTCAATGGACAGCCCATTATCAATATTGCAAACTTTTCAGTTTTACAACGCCCCTCCCCCCAACCACCCCAATTTCACCCCTACCCAAAAAAACACAGATAATGGTCAGGAACCTCTAAAATGCTTAAAAACGAAGTTTGAGCTGTTTTTATGTTTTCAGTTTTTTCATTATTTCTGCGCCGCCACTGGCACGATTTATAAAAACCATACGCGATTTCCGTCGTCGCCACGGTAGTAATACTGTGTCAAAATTTCGTTAGAATCAACTTAATAGTGTCCACGTTACAAAATACAAACCGATCCAAAGCAATATATATGTATAAGTCCCTTAGCTTCCGTAATAGGCTAGGCAATGTTCGGATGGACCTAAAAAGGTGATTCATGTCACAAGGTCTTCCTTCACAGGTTAGTAGACAGCCTATTACGAATACAAGAAATTTTTCAGTTTTTCAACCCCCCCACCCCCCTAACCACCCCAATTTCACCCTCACCCAAAAAAAAACGCAGAAAATGATCAGGAACCTCTAAAATGCTTAAAAACGAAGTTTTAGCTGTTTTTATATTTTTAGTTTTTTATTACTTCTGCGCCGCCACTGGCATGATTTATAAAAACCATACACGTTTTCCATCCTTGCTTCGGTAGTAATACTGTTTCAAAATTTCATTAAAATCAATTCAACAGTTTCCTCAATATAGAACGATCTAAAGCAATAATCTCGTATGCTTACACCAGAAAAATTGTAAGTCCTTTGGTTTCTGTAATAGGCAAGGCAATGTTCGGATGGACTTAAAAACATTATTTATGTTGCTAGGTCTTCCTTCATAGGTCAGAGGACAGTCTATTATGAAAGCAACAAATTTTTCAATTTTACAACCCCCCACCCCCCAACCGCCCCAATTTCATCCCCATCCAAAGAAAGTAGATAATGATCAGGAACCCCTAAAGCGCCTAAAAACGAAGTTTAAGCAATATTTAATTTTTTTCATTTTTTGCTAATTACTCCGCCGCCTATGCACCGATTTTCAAAATTATAGAAGCATTACCTACTACAACCCCACAGCATATCGCTGCCCAAATTTCATCATAATCCATACAGCGGTTGCTGAGATTACGAGGCTAGAAAAAAGCGACAGACAGACAGACCGACAGACAGACAGACAGACAGACAGACCGACGAAAATGAGTGACGTGGATTTTCGTTATGTAGACATCACAAAAAGGACCAAAAAATGTATTATCTCAAAATCGAAAATTTTTGCGATCACAATACTCCCCTCACCTATCGGTGTGGGAAGTAAAAACAGCAATTAAACTGATCATTATCGAAAATTAAAATAAATAATTTTCATTACTTTTTGGTCTCATTGATGTGATAGATCCATTTTGACTAAATAAAAATGTAATCTGTTGCTGCAGTTTATTTATAGCTGACATAGAAGAGGTTCCAATAACTGATGTATTCAAGAGCAAATCTTACCCCCACCATTTTCCAGGTACATCACAGGACTCTCTTAATTTTATGTATATCGTGGGGTAGATTAACGCTGCCACAACGATCATCATCATTGTCTTAATGATCATGAAGAGCACAAATGACAATACAATCTGCGTCTTCATCAGCTTGAAGAGAATTATCTTCACGAGCCACTTTAGCTTCTTTTTGGTCTTTTTTCCGACTCCAGTTTCTGATTGGCGATCTGAAACCAGATGTATCACTTCAAGTGTCAAGATATGTATATCATGTGTAACATACGCGAGTGGAGAAAATTGAATTTTCACTTACTGAATCCATATGTTACACATAACTGAATTGAAAGCACTTGTCTGGTAGAGGATCAACGAAAAGAATAAAAATATAGTTTTGTAGAGTCACTGATACAAACTATCACTTAGTAAGTACACTGTTTGAAGGTACAATTTCGTTTTAAATTCATAAGTGGTGATGCTGTGAAGTCGACCAGGCACGTCAATTGCTTCTCGTGTATAATGCAAATCCAAAATTTTTACCAATTTAAAATCGATGTAATAAACATATTTATACTAAGATCAAGCTGGCATACCCAATACTTGCCACCAAGACCAACTTATACATTGTCTACGCAAAAGATCCAAATCTCTTATCAATACCAAAAATAGGCATCAATATATTAAATAACCATGTAAAAGCAAGATACGTATTTTATGACTAAGCGTATAAAACATATCTAACTACGACGTCATAACAAAGAAAACTGGGAGTGTCTATCTCCGAATATTTCCATTCTATAAATTCTCCCATGAATCTTTCTTTGAAAAGTAGCCTGAAAACTTTTAAAGTTTTGAGCATGAGAACCCCTTCGCTTGTATTTCTCTTCCGTAGCCACTAAAGTGCACGAACTTACACATTTTCAAACGAGACTGAGACTCAAAATTGCGACCGGATTTGTAATCAGCACCTTGAAATTATGCGAAATGCGAGGTTTCATCTCAATAGAAAGCTAAATAAAGAAGTTCGATTTTTTTAGGTACACCCGCCCGCACGTGAGATCTGAAATTTTTCATTTTCGTTAAACGAGACTGAGACTCAAAATTGCGACCGGATTTGTAATCAGCACCTTGAAATTATGCGAAATGCGAGGTTTCATCTCAATAGAAAGCTAAATAAAGAAGTTCGATTTTTTTTAGGTACACCCGCCCGCACGAGAGATCTGAAATTTTTCATTTTCGTTAAACGAGACTGTCGCTCAAAATTGCGACCGGATTTGTAATCACCACCTTGAAATTATGCGAAATGCGAGGTTTCATCTCAATAGAAAGCTAAATAAAGAAGTTCGATTTTTTTGGGTCCACCCGCCCGCACGAGAGATCTGAAATTTTTCATTTTCGTTAAACGAGACTGTCGCTCAAAATTGCGACCGGATTTGTAATCACCACCTTGAAATTATGCGAAATGCGAGGTTTCATCTCAATAGAAAGCTAAATAAAGAAGTTCGATTTTTTTGGGTCCACCCGCCCGCCCGAGAGATCTGAAATTTTTCATTTTCCTCAAACGAGACTGAGGCTAAAAAGTACCACCGGATTTGTAATCAGCACCTTGAAATTATGCGAAATGCGAGGTTTCATCTCCATAGAAAGCTAAATAAAGAAGTTCGATTTTTTTGGGTCCACCCGCCCGCCCGAGAGATCTGAAATTTTTCATTTTCGTCAAACGAGACTGAGGCTAAAAAGTACCACCGGATTTGTAATCAGCACCTTGAAATTATGCGAAATGCGAGGTTTCATCTCCATAGAAAGCTAAATAAAGAAGTTCGATTTTTTTGGGTCCACCCGCCCGCCCGAGAGATCTGAAATTTTTCATTTTCGTCAAACGAGACTGAGGCTAAAAAGTACCACCGGATTTGTAATCAGCACCTTGAAATTATGCGAAATGCGAGGTTTCATCTCCATAGAAAGCTAAATAAAGAAGTTCGATTTTTTTGGGTCCACCCGCCCGCCCGAGAGATCTGAAATTTTTCATTTTCGTCAAACGAGACTGAGGCTAAAAAGTACCACCGGATTTGTAATCAGCACCTTGAAATTATGCGAAATGCGAGGTTTCATCTCCATAGAAAGCTAAATAAAGAAGTTCGATTTTTTTGGGTCCACCTGCCCGCCCGAGAGATCTGAAATTTTTCATTTTCGTTAAACGAGACTGTCGCTCAAAATTGCGACCGGATTTGTAATCAGCACCTTGAAATTATGCGAAATGCGAGGTTTCATCTCAATAGAAAGCTAAATAAAGAAGTTCGATTTTTTTGGGTCCACCCGCCCGCCCGAGAGATCTGAAATTTTTCATTTTCGTCAAACGAGACTGAGGCTCAAAAGTGCCACCGGATTTGTAATCAGCACCTTGAAATTATGCGAAATGCGAGGTTTCATCTCAATAGAAGGCTAAATAAAGAAGTTCGATTTTTTTGGGTCCACCCGCCCGCCCGAGAGATCTGAAATTTTTCATTTTCGTCAAACGAGACTGAGGCTAAAAAGTACCACCGGATTTGTAATCAGCACCTTGAAATTATGCGAAATGCGAGGTTTCATCTCCATAGAAAGCTAAATAAAGAAGTTCGATTTTTTTGGGTCCACCCGCCCGCCCGAGAGATCTGAAATTTTTCATTTTCGTCAAACGAGACTGAGGCTAAAAAGTACCACCGGATTTGTAATCAGCACCTTGAAATTATGCGAAATGCGAGGTTTCATCTCCATAGAAAGCTAAATAAAGAAGTTCGATTTTTTTGGGTCCACCCGCCCGCCCGAGAGATCTGAAATTTTTCATTTTCGTCAAACGAGACTGAGGCTAAAAAGTACCACCGGATTTGTAATCAGCACCTTGAAATTATGCGAAATGCGAGGTTTCATCTCCATAGAAAGCTAAATAAAGAAGTTCGATTTTTTTGGGTCCACCCGCCCGCCCGAGAGATCTGAAATTTTTCATTTTCGTCAAACGAGACTGAGGCTAAAAAGTACCACCGGATTTGTAATCAGCACCTTGAAATTATGCGAAATGCGAGGTTTCATCTCCATAGAAAGCTAAATAAAGAAGTTCGATTTTTTTGGGTCCACCCGCCCGCCCGAGAGATCTGAAATTTTTCATTTTCGTCAAACGAGACTGAGGCTCAAACGTGCCACCGGATTTGTAATCAGCACCTTGAAATTATGCGAAATGTGAGGAAGCATCTCAATAGAAAGCTAAATAAAGAAGTTCGATTTTTTTGGGTCCACCCGCCCGCCCGAGAGATCTGAAATTTTTCATTTTCGTTAAACGAGACTGTCGCTCAAAATTGCGACCGGATTTGTAATCAGCACCTTGAAATTATGCGAAATGCGAGGTTTCATCTCAATAGAAAGCTAAATAAAGAAGTTCGATTTTTTTGGGTCCACCCGCCCGCCCGAGAGATCTGAAATTTTTCATTTTCGTCAAACGAGACTGAGGCTCAAAAGTGCCACCGGATTTGTAATCAGCACCTTGAAATTATGCGAAATGCGAGGTTTCATCTCAATAGAAGGCTAAATAAAGAAGTTCGATTTTTTTGGGTCCACCCGCCCGCCCGAGAGATCTGAAATTTTTCATTTTCGTCAAACGAGACTGAGGCTCAAAAGTGCCACCGGATTTGTAATCAGCACCTTGAAATTATGCGAAATGTGAGGAAGCATCTCAATAGAAAGCTAAATAAATAAGTTCGATTTTTTTAGGTACACCCGCCCGCCCGAGAGATCTCAAATTTCTCATTCTCGTCAAACGAGACTGAGACTCAAAATTGCGACCTCATTTGTAATCAACACCTTGGAATTATGCGAAATGCGAGGTTTCATCTCAATAGAAAGCTAAATAAAGAAGTTCGATTTTTTTAGGTACACCCGCCCGCACGTGAGATCTGAAATTTTTCATTTTCGTTAAACGAGACTGAGACTCAAAATTGCGAAAGGATTTGTAATCAGCACTTTGAAATTATGCGAAATGCGAGGTTTTATCTCAATAGAAAGCTAAATAAAGAAGTTCGATTTTTTTGGGTCCACCCGCCCGCCCGAGAGATCTGAAATTTTTCATTTTCGTCAAACGAGACTGAGGCTCAAAAGTGCCACCGGATTTGTAATCAGCACCTTGAAATTATGCGAAATGCGAAGTTTCATCTCAATAGAAAGCTAAATAAATAAGTTCGATTTTTTTAGGTACACCCGCCCGCCCGAGAGATCTCAAATTTCTCATTCTCGTCAAACGAGACTGAGACTCAAAATTGCGACCTCATTTGTAATCAACACCTTGGAAATATGCGAAATGCGAGGTTTCATCTCAATAGAAAGCTAAATAAAGAAGTTCCATTTTTTTAGGTACACCCGCCAGCACGTGAGATCTGAAATTTTTCATTTTCGTTAAACGAGACTGAGACTCAAAATTGCGACAGGATTTGTAATCAGCACTTTGAAATTATGCGAAATGCGAGGTTTCATCTCAATAGAAAGCTAAATAAGGAAGTTCGATTTTTTTAGGTACACCCGCCCGCCCAAGAGATCTGAAATTTTTCATTTTCGTCAAACGAGATCGAGGCTCAAAATTGCGACCGGATTCGTAATCAGCATTTTGAAATTATGCGAAATGCGAGGTTTCATCTCAATAGAAAGCTAAATAAAGAAGTTCGACTTTTTAAGGTACACCCGCCCGCCCGAGAGATCTGAAATTTTTCATTTTCGTCAAACGGGACTGAGGCTCAAAAGTGCCATCGGATTTGTAATCAGCACCTTGAAGTTATGCGAAATGTGAGGTTTCATCTCAATAGAAAGCTAAATAAAGAAGATCAATTTTTTTAGGTACACGCGCCCGCCCGAGAAATCTGAAATTTTCATTTTCGTCAAACGAGACTGAGACTCAAAATTGCAACCGAATTTGTAATCAGCACCTTGAAATTATGCGAAATGCGAGGTTTCATCGCAATAGAAAGCTAAATAATAATTTTCTAAGCTAACATTGCTTTAACGATATTGAAAAATATTATGCCTACAGGTCCTACACATTCTGAATGACAATCTATGTTGTTGGAAAATGTTTTAGTGAGTAAATAGATGTAGGACATACATCTATAAAGCTATCAACATCAAACTTTCTGAATATTTCCGATTATAATACGTTTCTTGGTTAGAGTGTTATTACTGATTGTTCCATCGCACACCCAGTATGTTAGTCGTTGTAGTTGAATCGATATTTCCAAACTTTCCATAGTTTATCGAGATTAGCATGAGTTACCCATTAATCAGTTTTTTGAAAGATTAATTTTTGCTGCATGCATAGTGCTTAAGTTGGCAACAGTAATTAAATTGGCACGATTTCTAGAGTCTCTCACTAATAGGTTTTTTAAATGATTTACTACTCGCAGACGACCAGCTTTGGCTATGACGTATGAGGTTGTCAGACCATGATTTCAATTCTTTCAATTTATCCGGTTATGAAAGTTAACCCGTAACCGGTGACATGGAGTCTGGGAGACTCCTTCGAAGTCCAACATAGCTATAATTTCGAAGCCAGATGACCTTGACAAACGCAACGTCAGGTAGCTTTCTACAATCACCGTCCGAGGCAGCATCGCTTGTGACGTCAGCTAACAGGAAGCCATTGTTGTGTAAACCTCGTGTAAATCACGTGTCGGAGTCTAGCAGACTCCACGTCACCATTATTGCGACTGTTGTTTATACATATATATATCATGTGGTCAGGGCTTTGCTTGTGTGCTTTAGAACTCTTTAATGGCTACTCGTCCAAGTACGTCATGGAGTATTCCTGCAACACATCCTAACTTTGAAGAGACCTTTTTGGAGTGGGTATAACAGCTATGACTCTGATAATAGCGACATTGATGATATTGATCCTGACTTTGCAATAGAGATGGATCGTTTTGCAGCTTATCCAAGTATTTTTGCGTCAAGTTCAACGGAGTAGCTTAGAGTTTGAGAGAAACATACTCAGATCCTAATAATGTATGGGATTGGTAATATATGCAATGATATGGGAGGAGTCTCCAAGACTCCACGTCACCATGAGTGTAACAATAATGGGACGTCACTGGTTACGGGTTAAGGGGCGTATACTCTGTTACCTGATACTTTAAACTGGCTTGACGTCTATTTGATAGGTATCAGCTGACGAAGAAGTGTATCTCAAATTTAATTTTTTACCAGTGGCGTTGATTGGCAATCCTGCGATCAGGACCGTATTAGTAATATTCTTAGTGAATATCTGCCAAAAAGTAATGACTATTGTTGTAAACAAGAAATTGCTTCAATATCCAGAAACTCGCAGCAAAAATGGTTAGTTAAAAGAAATAGATTATTTTATTGGTTTGTATATTGTTAGATACTCCTATATTTAGCAATAAGGACGATTCAATAAATAGCTTGCATCACTAGTGGGATATTTATTGGTTAAAACGTGCAAGGTACAATTGGAGAAAAGTATAACGTAAGTACATGGAGTAAGATTAATATAATAAGGTAGTTTAACTGAAGTTTCAGCTAACAATGCTTTTATCTTCATTCTTATCTCATTTAAAGCGTACCCAATCATCATCATTCAGACCAGCCATACTGATATACTGAAAGACACGCCGGATTTTCCGAGAAAATGTAAAATAAGCATAGAACTCAGAGCATAGACGAAAACGTCACCAAGTGTCAATTACTTGTTATTAGTAATACTTCCACTCAGTACAGCCCTGCATTTCTTCAAAGCTTAAGATTGATACGTCAAGGCACAATCTGGGGTATTTTTAGTTATCACTAGCTGAACAGCTGTTCGCTGTTGACTCGGCTGACAGTTTAAAGTATCGGGTAACAGGGTACACATGACTGGTGTGGTAAAATCAATATACCCTGATTAACCTATTTCCAATTCATTTGCGGGGATAGGTTGACGATAGGCTGTCAAACAGACAAAATTTGGGAACATTCATTCTTCTTAAAGCTTTCTTGAGCCCAAGGGTTGGTCACAACCTTAAGCCTAATATGTGGAACGATATGTGGAATTGAATAAAATACAAGGTGTCCATTATCGCAAAGGTCAATTAATGGAACTTTAAAACGAAAATGGAAGAAATCGTTCTCTTAATGCATAATGGGTAGTTTCTATTTTCATTGTACTTACTCACTTATTTTTTTGTTTATTTGTGTTTTTGAAATTTTCAGTCAATCTTATTTAGATAATCAAGACTTTATCTGTATTTATATCCTTTGATGATCCAGTTTTTACTGGGATCCGTCACGTAAAATAAATTTCTGTTTATTGATTTGTTCTATTTAAATTATACATACCTCAGACATTAACGCAAACAGGCATAGTTCTGTTTATTTATTCATATGTTTTATTTAAATAATATATATTTCTAACACTGACGCGAACGGGCATAGTTCTAAGAGAGGAAACAGTGGTGTGGAGGGGGACAGATGAACTAGCTTCACCTAGCGTAGTCAAGGTGTGTTTCAAAGTACGGAAAAGTAGGTAACTCATACTACCTATTACAATTGCTTGCTCAAAAAGATACGTCCTAGCTTTAATATACTGTGTCTACAAATTATCTGTGATAGAAAACTTACACTGAATGTACACAGGTAATATTGAGGTAAGTAATGATCTACTATATATTTTACATTCTCATTTGGAGGGTTTTATTGGCTGTTAAATTCCTCAGGCGCAGGCAGGTTTCGTGAAAGGACGCAGTACGTGTGAACAGACCTTAAACTTAAGACAAATTATTGAAAAAGCCAGAGAGCATTGTTTTCCAGTTTTTATCTGCTTTGTGGACTATTCTAAGGCGTTTGATAACGTAAACTAGCCTAAACTGTGGGAAATCTTCATCTCTATGGGAGTTTTTTATCACCTAGTGTTTCTCATGCAGCAAATCTACGGGACTAATTCGGCTCGTGTAAGAACGAAATTGATGGAAACCTGTCTGATCAAACTGCAGCCATAAAAGGAGTTCGACAGGGATGTGTATTATCTCCGATGTTATTTAACATTTACTCTGAATTTGTGATGAGACAGGTATTGGACAATTGGAATGGCGGTATAACTATTGGCGAAAGCAAAATATCCAACTTAAGATTTACTGACTATACAACTCTTATTGCTGCTTCCAGGAAAGAACTAGTAGCTCTATTAAACATCTTAGAACAACGCAGTGCAGCGTATGGTCTTGGTATTAACTACAACAAGACCAAGGTTATGATCGTAGATAGAGAGCACGATATTCATCGAGCAATAAGGTCAGTAGGCCGTTGTGAAGTAGTTTAAAGTTTTGTGTACCTCGGTTCTTTGATCGACAATTCGGGTAGCTGTGAAAATGAGATTCAACGACGCATTCAACAGGCCCGTGTGGCCATGACAAAGCTTACTGAAATATGGCGTGACCATAACATCACTTAAGCTACCAAAATGTCGCTGGTTCAGTCTCTTGTGTTCTCCATATTTTTATATGCCTCGGAAACTTGGATTGTTAAACAGGTAGATCGAGCTTGCATAGACAATTTCCGTGACTCATCTAACTAACCATGACCAAAATCAAAAAACATCTTCAAACGCAATGTTTGTACAGACTTTCAAAGAAAGAATACCACCAAGACCAGTTCTTAAGTAATACAAAAATTTGTTGAATGGCAATATGAAGTTTTCTGAGCTACTTCTTTACCATCAATTTTCCTATTTATCGCAAAATTACCTGTTATAATGACATAGCATGTCGCACATCAGTTTTGTGCAAAACTGGTGCAACGGTTACTGAGATAGCGCTGGGTACAACGATAGCAACGTTCTGACATAGAGGCATGTAGGCAGAAAGACCGATAGTTGGTTTTCCAGTCTTCTAATCAAAAGGAGTTCGAGAATACCACAGACGATTTCCTACCAGACGTACATTGTAATGTTATTTCAAATGTGCACGACAAGTTCATTTGTCAGGGTTTGAGCGACATTCGCATAAGCTTTACTCGACATGAGACTGTAAATTTATATAATCAATATGTATGAGCCCATGAAAAACCCCATCAAATTAGACCACAAAAATTTCAGCATGAATTTGGCATTAACATTTGTCTGGAAATTTACAATGTTAACCACTTTGGCTCTTATGTACTTCCTGAGCTATTGAATTCTAGAAACTTATATTAAAACTTATTTCATTTGAAGTTGTATGCCTTCTTATTCTTAACAATTATGACTAACTGTATATGAGGAAATCGGCAAATATCTCGAAAACCGTCCATCGTCAAAAATGCAATAATGCTTTTTTATTTTAAAAGGCATGTATGATCGAACAATATATTGGTATTTGCAAAAAAGTCAGTAGACTGAAGTTTTTTAAAAGGGTGATTGTATGACCATATCTCCACCACTAATTCATGTAATCTATGGAGGACCTATCGCTTATTCTAAATTTTAAATTTTTCTGAGCAACGGTTTAGAAATTATTAAAAATAATATAGATGCTTTTTGTTAAACTTGATCACCCCGTATCTCGAAAACGTAGCTATCCCAGATATACTTGAGTGTATTGGGAAATTGTTACTATTGCAACACTATCTAAAAATGTGTCACTATAATGCTGATCACCCGTTATAATAGTAATAATAATAATAATTTATTCACCAACAATACAGGGCAAATAAATTGTTTGACCCACAGAAGGTGCCCACCTTGTGAATGGGTTATAATACATACATATATTCTACAATACGTATATTAAAACTAATACTAACTATATTAAAAACTTGTAAGTGTGCCAGTCCAAAATCGTGTTAAAAGCATTTGAAAAAATATCTCTGGTTGTGTCCATTATCCATTTTTTGACTTTTTTTTTGTATACGAGATTTTATGGACTTCAGTGAAGCAGGAAGTAAATCATATATGCAGCAACATAAATATATCTAACTTTTTTGGCCTATTAACTTAAATATAGGAGGTCTTAAGGTTCTATTCTTGGTTCGTGTATTATGTTCGTGGCTATCGAAGTTGATATAATTTTTATGTTTGTGGACGAAATTCAATATGTTATAGCCTTATAGTTGTCGGATATCAAATTTCTGGGATTTTTTAAATAAATTATTTGAGGGGTAAGTGGGCTTTTATAATAAATAACCTTCAAAACACATTTTTGCAAGGAACTGATACTCTTGAAATGAGTTTGATACACTCCTCCCCAACCTAAGATGCCATAATTTAGCTGGGACTGCACAAGAGAATAATACAATGTTTCTAAACAACGTATGTTAAGAATTTGTCTAAGAAATTTGAATTTAGGTAATAGTTGTCTGACTTTTCGCGAAAGAAATTTTATTTGTAAATCCCATTGTTAATGTTTGTCAATTATTATAGCTAAGTATACATACCGATTTCACTAAACATGTTTAAACTAATGCCAAGCAGATTACTCACTTATTGATACAGCAGTACTGTTGCCTTCCGTCTCCAGATCCTCATCATTACTGTCATCATCTTCAAGCAGTCCAAGCTCCACCGCTTGCGATGACACTATAGAAATCACCTTCCTCGCAATGAACTTCAAGAACTTCAGCAACTCCGGATCGTCTGGTTGGTGATTGGGAAAAGTAACTTCAACCTGCTTCCGCCGCGCTACCACATTTTCCATATCCGTGAAGAAACTGAAGTCCAGCCGCTTGATGTACTTTAACACATTGTACTTCGTGCACTCCAGCGAGCTTCTTGTAGAGTTGCACTTGCCGAGTGCTTCTTTGACGTACTCATCAAGTTTTACTGAGCGAACCAGGAGTAGAAGAATCAAGTAGGCGCTTGTCTTTAGCATGTTGATGATTGAGGAAAGACTAAATATTAAGACCATTAAATACGAATAGTGCGAAAGTAGGTGATTGAAATCGAAATCTGTACTAATTAGAACAAGCCCGTTAGTTCATCTAGACTGGCGCCCTGCACGCTTCCTAGTCTGATGATTCGTAATGCTGGTACAATGATGGTGTTGGCATAAAATAACAGCCCAACATAATGATTTTACAGAACTAGGTAAATTCTTCGCAAATTGCTTTCAAGTTTTTCTGGAAGGATACTTTTTGGCGATGTTCACTTATTCTCGACCAATAAGACGTTCCCCATAGATGTAGTGATTAAGTAGTTATATTGCTGTGACAGATTACTGCCAAAACTTTGTGCTATTATCCACGATTTTTGAGATGCAGCTAAACGAGTCTACATTACTTATAGGTATGGATTACAGTGAGGGGTTAATTTGTGCAGTAGCGGAAGAAAACATTTTCGAAAATCAGTCGTCTAAATGCAAAACCCGACAAGTCCACGGTAACAAATTTTACAGAAATCAAGAAAAACTGATCAAAGTCTTATTAGGAGCGAAAATAATACAAAATCGAGAGTATTATAATATACGATGTTTTAGGATGTTAAGTCCTAACGCCCCAAAATCTAGGACATATAGTTTTTCTATAATCTGACTTTCAAATTTGGACACGTCGGGTTTTGCATGTTAGGAACTGTGACATGTCGTGTTTTGACTGTTATTTTTGTGGAATCGGATCAAAATAAGTGAAACACTTATCAATTTGGATTATTTTACTGAATATAAAGGAATTTAATCAAACACTGTGTTCAACGGCAGGAACTATAAACATAAAGCTAGATATTAGCATTGATTAAGGTATTAAAGGGGAAGATGGGTCACCACATGCTAAGATCTCGCGCCTAATTTTTGTTTCTTCTGGAGTGTCGCCACCTATATGAGCACAAATGTACCTCTACTGATACAACTTTGACAGTATAACAACCATCGACATTGATACGAATAAAGTACCCTACTTCCTACCATCTATCAACGCGACTTACTATTATCTCCGCCAGGTGTCGCTGAAATTGGCAATTTGACATCTGTCATATTGATGTCAGTGTCATATTTGAATTGTTTCAATATTCCGATGTTATTTGGAAAATTTCGATCAACCACGATTAAAAAATATTAATTGATTATATTGATTTCGGTTTATCATCGTTTGTATTGAATTTTTCGCGATTTCGGGAAGCAAAATGGTTTACAGATGTTATTACTATAACAGTCCAAACAACAAAACTCGTAATCCAGAGATGTCGTTCTTTGCTTTCCCAAAAGCAACAGCTATACGTGATATTTGGATCAAGAATAGTGGCAATGTGAATTTGTTCCAATATGTTGGAAAGTCTGACCCACTGCCAAAACAATTAGGTGTCTGCGAACAACACTTCAAACAGAACTATATCCAGAGATCAGATACAAAGAAATTCTTGGTCAGACACGCAGTACCGTATGAGTATACTTCAGGTAAGTACCTATACCATTGAAACCAAACTATTGCCTTCTATTACTCATCTACATCACTAAAAACTTGAAGCAATACGCAAATTTACCATACTCTGCCGTTTTCTTAAGCCTATGGGGCATTCCACCACAACAATTTCAAACATAACGCTTTTGTATCTTGACTGAACTTATATACTGCCCAGCACAAATGCATCAGCAGAAAGAGTCTTTTCTTCAATGGTCTAATTTTGAATGCCTCAAAAAACCCAGTGATTCATTGTGGTTATTAGGGCGATGTTGATACCTAAAATGGATATTGAAAACACCTTCTAAAAATGTTATTCCTACTCAAAATCAGCACCAGCTGACCAACTGCATCAAAATAACTAGGTATTTTTCAATAAATAAAACAAAAACTTTGTGAACACCTTTCAATAAACCAATGCCAGTAACATTTCTCAATGCAGTAACTCCAATTTCATGTCACAATTTAAGCTTGCTAAATATTATGGCAAACTGAGCAGCAAAATGAATTTCTTTTGAGAATTACTGATCCCAAGAATTTGGCAACAAACAGACAAGAGTGGTTCCAAGGCATGGCATAATCATTATAAAGATGTACGAGTGGCTGATTAATGGTCACTTTAGGTATACTATGCTCAAGCTAATGTGTGGGTTTATTAGTGTGGGTAACAGCATAAATCTGCCATACTTCTGGTATTTCTTTTTGTTTTGTTGACAGTCCAAGGTATCAATGGAGCATTCCAATGATCACTAAACTAGATGCTCGCAATTACAGCTATTTAGAACATGACAAACCGTATGGTCTCACTAAATTTCAGTTTAAAAAAAGTTGGCAAGAAAAATGCAGAAAAAAATGGTTGGTGAGAAAAATGCAGAAAAAAATGCTTGTTGTATTCTTAATTTCAAGTGGCTGAATCACTAGTGAATACACCTTCCTTTTTTTTCTTGTCAGAAAAAGTAAAAAACATGTCTACTTCTTTATTTCACTCAAAGTTTTACTGGGTGATACAAATAATTGGCCTGAACATTTTTTTATAATTTTATTTCATGTAAAATTAATACAAAAGAACAAGCATGTGTCATGTAGAATATCCTTGTTACATGATATTTATGTCAAGTCAATTTTTCCATGTTGTTATGTGAAGCGAGAAGTAGTTTTGTCATGGTTCTCATATGGATATGTTATTATACAATTCGTTAATCAATGATATTACCATTGATTAAAGTATTTAATACTTACTAATAATATACTTGATTAAAGTATTTAATACTTTAATCAATGATATTACATAAAATTATAATGATATAATTATTTTTCGAATTTGATTGCCTCAAATGTGGAGTCGGAAAAGGGACGTATCAAACAATGAACTATTTTAATGTGAGGATTTTTGAAAATGAATGAATGAAACTTGGTAATCATACAGTATCATCGTCTTGGTATTAAATAATGAACATATACACTTTTTTTTAAAAGTGAACTTATGTTGTGAGTATATGAATTTTAACAATTACCTCATACAGCTTAGCTTGGTAAAGGTAGGAATTCAAAGTTGGCAAAAATGAATACAGAAACTTGGGAGGTTTGACCACCGATTAATTTTGTTTGACCACCCGCAGTTTTCAAAAAATATATACATTTGGCTTCTTTCAAATTTCGATTTTGGGAAAACAAATATACACATATAGATTTTTGTTGGATCATGTTTGACCACCAATTGATTTTGACCTCCCGTGGTTTTCAAAAAAAAATTATTTTGATGCTTCTAATTTTTAATTTAGGGAATACGAAAATATACACAGATATATATTTGACCAGGTTTGACCAGTGACTCTAATTAATAAATAATAAAGTATTGGAATAGCCTCCGCAATAGTAAATCCTTCAGCATATTACTGAAAACCATGCATAACCGTAAAAAAAATTGAAATCAGACATCTTTCAAAATCCTAAAAGGAAGCAAATCATCTGGCTCTCAAGTTGATTGATTTGTTAATCATAATGGTAACTTTTTCTATAATATATTAATTATATACAGGGCCGGCTCAAGACATTTTGGCGCCCTAGGCGAGAACATTGCTTGGCGCCCCCCCCCCCCCCCCCAACAACTATACCAGCCACCACTTTCATCCAACCACAAAGAATAGGAAATTGGAAATGAGAAAACTTATATATATATTCAAAATTATATTTATATTTACCTCTCTTTACAATAAAACTCGGAAGTTAAAGTTACAATATTTACTGATAGAGGAATTGAAGAAGATTAAAAATTTTTTCTGGCTTTTTGTCGGGCAAATGTTGCTACTAAACCATTGAGGTCAATGTTCTGTGCAATTTCTTGTTCAATAGAAATCGTTGCTAGGCCGACCAATCTCTCTTGAGTCATAGATGACCGTAGATAACTTTTTATGATTTTCAGCTTTGAGAAGCTTCTCTCTCCTGATGCTACTGAGACTGGTAGTGTAAGGCGAATCCTCAATGCGACGTACAAATTCGGGAAATTTTCTTCCATATCACCTTCTAATATTAAGTCGAGGACGTCCTTAGGGGTTGACTGTTTTTTTACTCGTCTTAATAATAATCCAATAACTAATAAAGATAGATTATTAAACTGGTTAATTTGTACAGAACTGCGACGAAACGATGTAACATCACACCATCACACTTATACGCACTCACACTCTCATAATGTACAGAGCGAGAACTGAGAGCTGAGAGCATACAAAATAATCGTGTCGACGCACCCGATACAAGAGTCACACTGGACTAGAGTTGACCTTGACATGGCGCTAAAAATAGAAATTGAACTTCTAAAGGGCGCAAGCGCGGGGAGAGTTCCCAACAACGCTTGGAGTAGTGCCGGTAGTGCGTATGGCGGTAGTCGAGTTGAAGGGTGAAGCATAGCCTAGTAAAACCGCGAACGGCAGAAAACTTCAAGTTGTGTTAGTTTAAGCTTTGCTAAAAATAATTATATTATAACAACGCAAAATTATTGTATCAGACCTAGAATTAAAGTCTAGTTCTAAGACGAATAAATTAACTATTCGAAATCAAAACAGATTTTTCCGAATTAAACTTTTTTGCGGCAGCCTAGGCGGCGCCCCGGCGCCCAGGCTCCCCTGCTTTGCGCCCCTCGGGCGTTGGCGCCCTAGGCGGTCGCCTAGTTCGCCTACATGGTAGAGCCGGCCCTGATTATATACATACATCCTTTCTCCTTAAAAAACCTATGTCTATGCTTCCATTATGTCCTAAGGCCCATTTTCCAAATAATGATATATTTATTTATGTTTCAGCAATTCGTTAGCAGAACATGATAATAGATCAGATGCAAGTACAGTGGCTGTGTCAGAATATTTGGAAGGCTATAACAAGGTGAGTTAATGAAACTTCCCCGTATTTGAAACATTCTGGTCATATTACGACTCCCACTGATACTGTAACCTCAAATCCATAGATAAATAACCTTTAGCAATACTAAATCTTTCAATGCACTTTCATTTTTGAAGATCACCTGAAACCCTGGGAACAATTTGAGTTAGACATTAATTGATTGATTTATTGATTATAATTGGTTGATTTTTTGTCAAGATTACAGTGCATGGTCAGGGTACATTTTAATAATATAAATACATTGGGGTGAAATGTGTTATTAGAAAATGTTCATTGGGAAATATTTGAAATGTGAAGTAGAAGCAAGGATTAAAAAATATTGTATCCTCTTGTGAACCCTACAAGGCAGTGACCAGAGCAGTGGATACCAATGACACAGGAGTAAAAAAACACCATGCATGCAAATTTTATCTATATGAATGTACTTTGTTGGTAGTTATCGTGTATTTTATATTGTTTCGTGTTTTCCTTAAATACTCCATGTGTAAGCTGTAAGACTTGATTTGTTTTAGGCTGGAGCTGCTAGATCAATTCTAGTCTTCCTCAAAGCAAAGGTGCTTAAGACATATTCAGATGCTAGTACATTGGACTTCTTTCAGTAGTGCAGAAGGATCTCCTAGTAAAATAAGGTGAGAGTGCTGCCATTGTCTTTGTAATTTTGAAAAAAATCCAAATGTTATGGTTGAGTCCCAAATACTTTAGTTATCTGCTTTATGAAACAAATAAAACATTGGTAACAAGGGGATTTCTGTGGGTGTAGGTAATCCTTAAGTTTTACAATGTACTCAGATAGTCTTTATCCAGTGACTAATTTGCTTTACAATTAGATTAAGAACCTATTTAGGGCAATGCGTTACTATAGAAATTTGGAATACGATGGTAGCTCCAACATTAATTATTCAGAAGAATGGACAAGTAGAGAATGTCTGTAGATTCATTATCCAAGTCTTTTTGTTCACCCTAACACATTTCTCCCCTTCTGGATATACTTGAGTAAAGAGAAATGCAATTAAATAATACAATTTTTTTCAGAAGGAGAAATTTTACATTACTGATTTGTCAAGTGACGACTTCGCCTTACCAGCAAGAAGGAAGAAAGATAGGAAGCTAATGAAATAAAAAACAATAGTGGACCAACAAGATAAATATGTTATTATTTATTATGTATCAAACATGTGTGTCTACTCTGTAGACTAATACATCTCAGCTGTGAATGTTTCCCCTTTGACTTGTCCAATAGCTTGTGTAAGGTCTCATATGGATCAATAATAATCTAAGCCTGTCGTTCAATATGTTAATATTAGTGTTGTTACTCATTTATATTTAATTTGTATCTTTATATTTTTAAATGTTGATCTTGGAATTATCTTGTTATTGTTGTAACGAAGTGTAAGAGAAAATTGTTAATAAATATGAAATCCCTGTCTATCTCTCTTGTCTTCTCTCTCACTCTCCCCTCTTCTCTCCCTCTCTTCTCTCTCTCTCTTCTCTCCCCCTCTCTCTCTCTCTCTCCTCTCCTCACTCTCTTTTCGCCTTTCTCTCTCCTCTCTCTCTATTTTCGCCTCTCTCCTCTCTCTCCCTCTCTCCTCTCTCTCCCTCTCTCCTCTCTCTCCCTCTCTCCTCTCTATCCCTCTTCTCTCCTCTCTCTGTCTCTCTTCTCTCCTCTCTCTCTCTTCTCTCCTCCCTCTCTCTTCTCTCCTCTCTCTCTCCTATCTCTCTCTCTCTCCCTCCTCCCTCCGTCTCTCCCTCTCAACTCTCTCACTCCTCTCTCTCTTCTATCCCCCCTCTCTTCATTATCTCTGTCTCTCTCTCTCTCTCTCTCTCTCTCTGTATCTATTTTCTCTCTCTCTCTCTCTCTCTGTATCTCTTTTCTCTCTCTCTCTCTCTCATTGGCTCTGTCTCACTGTGGGACTTTCTCAATCTGTTTCTCTTTATATCTTTCTCTCACTCTGTGTATCTTTGTCCCCTCTCTCTAGAAATCTTTCGCTATCTCTGTCGTGTGTCTGTCGCACGGTATCTCTCGCTATCTCTCTTTTACTGCAAAGTAATTGATAATTCAACCTCAACTCGCACCCAGTGAATAAAAATGATTACCTATATTACTCTAACATTTTTGTGTCATAATTCACCTCCCTGTATTTATGACCGATAAACTTTCTCATACTGGTTTGTTTATTAACTCTGTCACACTTATTATACTGGCTTTCTAGTTTTTACAATTCAATACTCCAAAAATACATTTCTTGAACAATGTTACAATTTCGCTACCCACATTGCCGTTTCTATGGGACGCCTATGACATTTGTGGAATTTGGTCGCTCAAGGTCAATTTTGTTGACATTTCGCCGTATTTTGCCCCCGTTTGGCCCGATTCATGTGTGCAATGAGAAGAACTGAAATCCATGAATGAGTAAAGGTGTCTATTTGTGTTAATAGTCGGTGGAAAATGCCATTGCTTTGTGTCACTGAGCTCTTATTAATTCCCTGCCGGTGACGTCACGACCTGGGCGGGAAGTGTATGGATTCAAAAAATTCAATATTTAGAGCAATTTTTTTCGGTTATAAATATAGAAAAAATTTGTAAAATTATTTATGGCATCTACGTGGTGTCAGGGTTGGTTTAAGCCAATAAACAAAAAATATGGTATAGGCCCATTACAGCTATTACAAAAAGTGATCAATTACACTTGATCTGTTTACCTATATCACTGAATAACGTGTAATCAATATCTGCAGCTACCGTTTCAGAAACATGAAATTTGTCATTTAAGTTTTTTTAATATCTGCAACGGTTTAGCTGTAGAATGTAATATCGGCAAATATGGTTGCGGTGGGTCTCAAAGGGTTTTCGAGAGCTTGTGTAAAAAGTGCGGTCGACCACCGGTCCACGCTCCTTGAAAAATCGCCGCCGAGATGGTCCCGGCCGAGACCGCTGTTGCCATTTCGTACGACAAATTTTTACCTACGGCGGTATTTGGCGGGCCAGACGTCTGACTTGATCAGCTGATGATCTAGCCTCTTAAAAGAAAGATTCAACAATAAGCGATGCAAATCCTTGATTGAAATGACGTTAATCATTACTAATCATTTTAAACAATCTATCATCTCTTTTAAAGTCTGCTCAATATCCATGTATATAGTATAATGTTTATTGTACTCTATTTTCCTGTACGTATGCATACCATATCATTGATTAACGTAAATTGTCAATGACCATAGTCAATTATTGAGATAATGAAAAAATCCCTCTTATTGTTAAAATCTGTTGGTCCCCAAAAAACCTGGAAATACGGCAACATAGACAATCTTCCCCAAACTACCGAAATAACTACCAATGTAACTATACTGAAAATTCAAGGTCGTCGTAGAGAACCAGTGGCCTAGTCAGCCAACGAAATGTTTTTTATCGTCGGTGACCTCAAACGTCTAGATCCCAAATCAGCTGATGTTAGGCAAACATTGCTTCTGGCTTGTTTGCCGTATACCGTATAGGGCCATGGAAAATTGAGGACTTATTTGTTTTTTACAGTTTTTTTGGACACTTTTACTATAATTGTTGTTGTGTTATGTTTCAAGGAACCTTTTTTGGCAGGTAAGCAGCTATGTCAATTAAAATGATGTAATTTATGAGATAATGCATGATGAAAACTTGAATGCATATTGAAAACAGCTAAGAAAAAAATGTTTATTCGCAAATTACAGTTATCTCATTCATTAGGGTGACAGGTGTTATAGCATTTTATAGTCATACTGCATCCTTGTCACTCAATCTTTACCAGATCAAGAAAATAAATCGAGCTGTGTCAGTTTTATTTTGTATTTAACAAGGTGCATAATAGCATTGATTAACGTATAGAACACGTTAATCAATGATAATAGGTATATTATGAATAGCTGTCACAGTAGTAATCATTATTTAAAATATTAGAATGAAAGTTCTTACTTGCACTTCGTTTAATGCATTTTCATCATTTAGCTTTCTTCTATTTTTTATGTTTGTTAAAAATATGATTTATTTCAGGATGTCAGATGGAAGTGAATAACTAGTTTAAGGAACTGGGCAAAACCTGAAGCATCTTTAAGTTTATAGGCATAAACTCAATAGTATCAATAATATTGGCCCATATTGTGTGACTGAGAACTGCAGCAGGACATCACTGAATGGTGTTTCACTTATCGCCCTTCGATACACTGAATTATATACTGTTCGGAACAAGCCCTAATACATCGAAGAAATATATATATATATAATAAATACATAGGAAAATATAACTAATAGTTTTTTATTCAAGTAATAATCCTTTAGCTTCTGGTGTGTGCAACTTAACAATCACCCAATGAGTGTTTTTTAGATAGTCACCCTGTTTGATAAATGATAAGATACAAATTAATCAAAGTGCCATTTGAAATACATATTTTCACATTGCTGTAGCTAGACACCATTTCATGTTACATTTGGGAAAAAGTATGAATGTGGGTATAAGCCCCTAAACAGGGCTGTATATAAGGGGAGGGGGGTTTGGGGGGTTCAAACCCCCCCCTCCATGAGTATTCCCATGAACCGTATAACTACTAAAATAATACAAAATAACAATAATCAAGGATGCTTTCTCCAAGCTTAGTGATTTATTATAGTACTAACCAATCCCTCAGTACTCATAACACATTAGCAGCGATACAATCTATACAGACTTTAAGCAAATTAAGACATTACATATTCTTTTATACATGAACCCCCTCCATGGTTATCGCCTAGCTACAGCCCTGCGCCTAAATATGTTAATCAGTGGTATAAGCATTGTATAAGCTAATGATATTGTGAAATATTTTCAATTTGATTATGTGAGAAGCATACCCTGTAATAATAAATACCTAATTCATTTTTCTTCACCATTTATTAAAAAATATATAGATAGATAACATGAGCATTTATTGGTGCTGTTAGTATACACAGTATGTGAAATATACCAGGATCTACTTTCTAGAAAGTCAGCACACTCTTCGCCTCCTGGTATCGGTCTGCCTCTTCTGTCTCGAATGCTTGGGAAGCTGAAGAATGATGACAAAAAGGAAGCATTTTGAAATAGTGTGCCTATTATTTGAATAGATAAGTGAATAGCACCTATTTTTTTTGGTGCATATTTACATAATTAATATTCTTGTTCCAGTAACTCAACTTTTAGGTTATATCAAAAGATTAATGTTTTAATTGATCCATTCCTTGAACTTGCCTATATGTACATAGACAACTAGCAACTATTACCTACGGATGGACGTTTTTGCTACTTTAACATAATCCACCAAAGGTTGGCCACTACAACTTCACTACTTCTATACACTTCTCTATAAAATTTCACGTAAAGAAATGCATTATTTTGGAGTATCAAGTGACAAAGATGCAGTATGACTATAACAACTGTCGCTCTAGTGAATGTGATAATTGTAATTTGCGAATAATCGTTTTATTTCTTTGCTATTTTCAATATGCATTCAAGTTTTCATCATGCATTATCTCATGAATTACATAATTTTAATTGACAGATGTGCTTACCCGACAAAAAAGATTCCTTAAAAAACACATCACAACAACAATTATGGTGAAAATGACCAACAGATGACCAAGAAATTGTAAAAAAACAAATTCAGGTGCTCAATTTTTTTCCTGGCGTTAGACGGACAACAAAAGTTAAGCTAAATTCAGATGCACAAGACATCCGACGATACGACGGTACGAAACTGTTCCTATTGGTTGAAATATGTTGGTTTGACATCATTTTGAATATTTCAACCAATAGGAACAGTTTCGTGCCGTCGTATTGTCGGATGTCGTATGCATCTGAATTAAGCTTTAGATGTTATCTCTGGACAACAAGCGACGTTTGATGTTTGCCACAAACCCACAAAACACAGATGTTTGCGAATATCAGCTGGCAACTTATCCTTTTCGTTTCGGATCGGAATGTTATGTCCAGTGATGCCAACTCATTGGACATTAAAATAGCTGAAGCACTGTAGAAAAATAGCTAGAAAATAGCTAGATTTAATATCTTATTTATTATTTATTCATTTTATATTCATTTTTCACCTTCGAATACTATATGTTTCAAACCTACCGTTCAAAATTAATTCAGTATCCACGATTTTATTTTTCAAAATCGAAAAATCGGAAATGTTTTTAAATCTAAAATAGCGTTTTTCACTGCTTGCACTCGACAACCGTTGAAGTGTTAAGGCGGGAAACGAACCTGACAAACGACAAATCGACAACACGCGACTTGACAGTTGTACCACAAAACACTCAAACGAGATTCATAGAGCACGCACAACTGACGCACAAGCAAGAAACGATTGCCTTCATAGCTTCGCAGAACAGTCAAAGCATAGATGGTATAGAGGGAGCGCGCAGCAATAATAGAATTGAAATAAAGCAGAAAAGGGAAATAGCTAGAAAAAATAGCTAGATAGCTAGACGATATTTTACTAGCTAAACCTTGTTGCGGAATAGCTAGATCTAGCTATAAAATAGCCAAATTGGCATCACTGGTTATGTCAGTGGCAATTCAAGGTCGTATTTTTATAGCTGGATGCCCCAAGCTCCATCTATTGGTCATATTTATAAAGGATTCAGGAATTTGCGAAATTTATTTCAGAGGGCGCCAGGTGACGGTGGGCGCTAAAGGATGAAAGAGTGAGTGAGATAGAACTAGAGTGAGTGAGATAGACTGCGAGCGCGCGATCTTAGCATCTGGTGACCCATCTTCCCCTTTAATACCTTAATCAATGATATTAGAAAGAATACATTTCAAGTGTTACAAGGTTTAAACGTCAAAATCTAAATTTTTTGACAAACAAAATTCTTCAGAACTAGCAAATGCATTTTCACAATTAGCTTCGATCTTCTGCATTAATGTGGACTTAGCTTCTGGTGAAGTAGGCTCTCCAAAATCCGCATCCAAGGCATTTGTCAAAAAACATGGTTACTTTTATCAATAACAATTTTATCATAAATTAATCTCATTCTCTCAGTAAACTGAAAAACACATGAATTCACCACAAAAAACAAAAACGCACAACTGTCAGAATACCTCGTGCGATCGACATGTGACTTGCTCCCGTTGTCCGTATTGGCTCCTGTGGACATGTCGGTGTTTGAAATAAAACACCGCTTGGACTTGTCGGTGTTTGCACCTAAGTTTAGTTTTCTTCGCCAAATATCTCATGTCTAATGTCGGGTTTTGTAAGCGAAAAATATAGAAAATGGTAGCGCTTCAAATAATGAACAAAATGGTATATAAAGCTCTACTTTGAAAAATTTGTGACTTGTCGGGTTTTGCATTTAGACGACTGAAATAGTTTCGTTTTTTCTGCAACTCAGGTCTACTTGTTAATACACTCTAACGTGCATAAAACGTGTAGGAATCTTGTGACCAAACGATATATATAACGGTGATATCATTTTATTATTTTGCCATTGCATGATAGTCTGAGGTCCCCTTGCAACCAAATCATTACCCACCCGTTCTCAAAACTAAAAAAAGCCAACACAGAAACTATCGTTAATAGTTCTCTGTAGTTTCTATTCTGCAAGCTTCAACTGGATGAAGAAACGTAACGATCATGAGCCCCCAAATCGCTTAAAAGTGAAATTTGAGCTATTTTTATATTTGTAGTCTTTTACTATTGTTACGCCGCCACTGACACTGGCTCTAAAAAAAACCATACCCATTTTCCATTCTCGCCAGGGTAATAATACTGTCTCGATATTTCATTAAAATTAATTCCAGATTACACAATACAGAACCATGTGAAGCAATACTCGTATGTGTATGAGTATACATCAGAAAAATCTGAGTCTCTTGGTTTCTGTAACAGGCAAGGCAATGTGTTGCTTAAAAAGTTGATTATGCCAATAGATCTTTCTTTCACAGCCTATTATAAATACAACACATTTTTTAGATTTGCAACCCCCGACCCCTTAACCACCCCAATTTCACCCCACCCAAGAAAAAAATAGAAAAAGATCAGCAACCCCTAAAACACCTAAAAACGTGTTTGAGGGATATTTTTCAGTTTTTGCTAATAACTCCGTCGCTCATGCATCGATTTTCAAAATTATAGGAGCGGTTACTGAGATTACGAGGATAGAAGAAACGCGACAGACAGACAGATCGACAGAGAGACCGACGATAATGAGTGACGAGGATATTCCTAGGGAAAAGAACAGAAATAAAGCATTCATAACATATGAATTATTTTTTGCATGAACATGTACAGTTCAGTTTCCTTGATGATAGGTTGGTTAAGGTTAACTATAAGAGAAACATACTGCCGAGACAGCTTATATCAAGATGCCTACTGCCAAATTGTGCCACTATAAACGATTTTTGCTAGTATCGCCCTGTATAGGGCATTCTGGGTAAACGTCACTAATTTGCGCTCCAGAAAGTTTTTACAATAGTATTGAGAAAACTAGCTTTTTTGAATGGAGATCGACTCTGATGGGTCAACTGGGGATCCCACCATCCATCCCAGTACAGAACACCCGGCAAACATCCAAATAAGCAAGAAAAATGAAGAAAATTCACCAGCTGTCAAAACCGACGATGAAAAGTCACTGCTGTACAAAATCATCCAGGACCAGGCGAAGCAGATTGCTGAACAAACTACTCAAATTACCACCTTACAAAAACAGATTGAGAAACTGACCACCCAGGTGAGCCTTCTTACTTCCCAACTAAGTCCTTCCTTTCCACTTGACAGCTCAAACACAAAAAGAAAACTTGACAGCCAAACGCCAACAAATAACTCTACTGCCACAGAGGACGAGAACAGCACTCAAGATGACGGATTTGCCACCGTTCGACGTCGTAAACGACGAACAGTACGTTCTCTAGACGACTATCCGCCTTTACCTTCAAAACCTGCTACTCCTTCTGATTCTCTATGTCCTACAACTAAACAGTCTCTTTTGCAACCTTCTGCTTCTATAAAACAAAGCCATCCAGTCACACCTCCATTACATATGCAAAGTACTGACGTGAATACTCATTTGGCTGGTGATATTACGTCTACACCAACCTGCGCAACTCAAGTGACACCGGAGCTGTCATCCAAACAACGTCGTGTCACTCCGATAGTCCTACGAGAGGTGACTGGTTGGCGGACACTTAATGGCAAATTTGTTAGTCTTGGCATCAAAATAGAACGTGCAGTAGCCGTCGATGCGGGGATTCGCATTCTTCCTAAGTCGGAAGATGACTACAGGAAAATCATTCGTTTGTTCAAAGAGGAAAACGTCCCACATCATACGTTTCCTCTTCCCTCTGAAAGAAATATCCACGCAGTTATCAGAGGGATCCCCGCATCCTTTTCAGAACATGATATCAAGGAGGAATTAGAGCAGAAAGGCTATTCCCCTCACCATATTATCCGCCTCAAACGTAGCGGAGGCGTGCCTATGCCTTTGGTGGTGGTGATACTGCCAAAGATAGAGAAGTCCCAGCAAGTATTCAATGAACACGAACTGCTGGGCCTAGCGATAAGAGTCGAAGTTCAAAAGAATTCTCGACTCATTGGACAGTGCCATCGCTGCCAGAAATATGGACATGCGCAGTCATATTGTACTGCGTCTCCTAAGTGTGTCAAATGTGCTCAGGACCACATGACACATTTGTGCCCTCTAACAGAGCAAGAGGCGCGCAAATGTGCAAACTGTGGTGAGGGGCATTCAGCGAATAGCCCGACGTGTAGGTATACTCCTCGAAGGAACATCCAGGTTATCACTGAAAGGCGTAATAAATCCTATGCAGAAGCGGCCAATGTCACACCCTTGTCCGCCCCTCCTGCTCAAAGTTCCTCCTTGACTTCTCAAAACGTGGACCTAGCAACAGCGCTAAGGTCGCTACAGCAAATAATCAGTCCCCTGATTAGCGCCACTCAGGCATTGCAGGCGATCTTTCCTCAGCCACTAAATGGCTAGGTATAGCAGTAGACAGCCTGCATTCATCAAAATTCTCTTTTGGAATTGCTTGGGCCTAAAGGACATCCCCAAAAGACGGGAATTTCATCAAGCTCTTTTGGATGAATGCATAGACGTAGCTCTGCTGCAGGAGACATTGCTAAATCCCGGAGACCGCTTAGTTTTCCCGAATTACGATGTCATACGCGCTGACAGATTAACTGGACGCGGCGGCGGCTTGGCCGTGCTGGTGAAACGTGGTATTGATTATCATAGAAGCAGCAACGCTGAGATGCAAAGCATTGAAGCGGCTTCTGTTGTAATAAATATGGCTGGAGGTATCCCATTGAAAATCACATCGGTGTATGTCAGGTGTGGTTCCAGGCTGCGAGAGGCTGACCTTGAAGTTCTATTGGACTGCTCGGGTCCTCTTATCGCTGCTGGGGACTACAACTGCAAACATCGCGCATGGCACTCAAGGCTTAACTCTACTTGCGGTGTTCGCCTATACAATCATGTGATGCGAAATGGGTGCCTCATCCACAGCACTGAGGAGCCTACGCATCACCCTTTTAACCACTTGCAAGCACCTGATGTTATAGATTTCGCAATATCTAGAAATTGTAGATTCCGTGTTACTTCTAGGGTCATGTATGATATTTCAAGCGATCATCTGCCTGTCATCTTGGAGGTGGGGAATGAACATAACTTGGAGGAGCAAACTCCTTCAAGAAAACGCGTTGATTGGGAGCTATACAAGTCTCTCCTCAGAGAGTTTCCCAGTATCCCGATCATAATTGATGAGAATGGAATTGATGCCGCTCAAGCGGAGTGGACAAGTTTCGTTCAAAACGCTCTACAACGCGCAGCGGTGCATCCTGTGCAGCGCCCAGGTAGACCTTTCCTTCCAGCTGATATTCGACAAAAAATTTCGGATAAAAGATCTGCTATCAAGCAAGCAAAGAGGTCCTGTCATCCTGATGACATCCGTAGAGCGACGAATCTTGTCCATGAAGTGAGAAACGCACTCCACGAATTGCGCAACGAGCAATGGAACGAGTTTCTGATGGGAATGCTTGACGCAAGTGCTCCCCTATGGAAAGTCGCGAAAGCGCTCAGAAACGGCAAACGGGAAAAACTTCCCCATATTCATGGTCCTAGAGGCATGGCCTTTACGACTAGTGATAAGGTGGAGGTTTTTGCTGATGCTATGGAAAATCAGTTCTCACCCAATTATGATCTTGATAATGACCTCGATGAGGAGCGACAAATTGTAAGATCTGTCAGGAGGTACTTCAGGGCCAATGGTGGGGACGGTGACAATGCTTCTGTTGGTGGATCCTCTTTCGAAGATACTTCTTCGGAAGATTCCTCCACAGAAGCTCTGCATAGCACAACAGAGGAATTACCAATGATTCCTCACTGCACACCAGCAGAGCTTCTCGGCCATATTAAAGACCTCAAGGTACGGAAAGCACCTGGAGAGGATCAGATCACTAACAAGGCGTTGAAGCTACTCCCGCCAAAAGCCGTGACATATCTGGTGGCAATAATTAACGCTATGCTCAGGACTCAATACTTCCCCAAGGCTTGGAAGGTTGCTGAAGTCATTATGATCCCAAAGAAAGCGGGTTCGATATTTCCCCAGGATTATCGTCCCATTAGTTTGCTGTCAGCACCTTCAAAGCTCGCCGAGAAAGTGATTCTCCGTCACCTTGACGGATCATAACGTGATTCCTGACGTCCAATTCGGATTTCGGTCTGAACATAGCACTGAGCTACAGGCAGTCAGACTGGTGGAGCGTATAACCGGGGGATTTACCGAAGACAAGAGCACTGGTGTCTTACTTCTAGATGTATCGAAAGCCTTTGACAAAGTATGGCATGAGGGCCTCCTCTATAAGTTAATCCAAAAGGGTTTTCCTTTTTGGCTCCTAAAACTGTTGAAATCCTTTCTGGAAGGAAGGAAATTTCGGATCAAAATTGACAATGTATTGTCGACAATACGGCCTGTCAAGGCGGGTGTTCCTCAGGGTTCGGTCCTTGGACCAATACTTTACTCTTTTTTCATTCATGACGTCCCTAGTCCCAGCAACTGTGAAGTCTATCTCTATGCTGACGACACCGCACTAGTGGCCCAGTCTAGGTCTAGCAACCTAGTCCATGACAGGCTACAGACAGCGGTGGATGAAGTATTAGAGTGGGCGGATCGGTGGCTTATCAAAATCAACCATTCTAAAACGCAGGCTATCTACTGTACCAAAAAGCGTCGCGGCACCCCGCCAGAGGTCTCTATTAACGGTACTCTATTACGGTGGAGCTCTTCCGTCAAGTACCTTGGTGTCACCCTAGACAAGGGTATGACATGGCGAAACCATACTGAGATGTTAAAAACAAAATTCCAAATTACATTTCGACAGTTTTATCCCTTGCTATGTAGAACTTCAAAATTAAGTCTGGTTAACAAAATTCGGCTGTACAAAATTATTATTAGACCTGCAATTACTTACGCATGTGCGGCTTGGTGTTTCATAGCTAAGACGCACATGCGAGCTTTGCAGGTACTCCAAAGTAGGATCCTGAGAACTATTACAAATGCCCCTTGGTATGTTTCAAACGAGACCCTGCATAAAGATCTTGATATTCCTTACTTAAAGGACTATATCAAAACACAGGCGCAGCGGCGCTATGAACAAGCGGAATCGCATAGCAACCCTTTGCTGCGTGACTCAGTGGACTACACGGTCGAGCAAGTCCGCAAACATTCCAGGCCGCGGCTCGCACTGTAACCAAAATTAAGTCGTGGAATTTTAGATCATATAAATTCCCTTTTTGGCAATATCCGATCCCAACAAAATTGCGTTTAGAGCATCAAAATTAATTATCCTATTTATTTTAACGATGCCTATTTTAACAGTTGCACTTCTCTCTTTGCTCTTCTTCTTTCTTCCTCTCTTTCTTCCTCCCTTTCTTTTTTTTTTCTCTATAACATTGTCTGGTTTCTGGGTGACCACGCCGACAGGATGACAAACTGACTGACGAACTATGACATAAAGGCAAAGGTCCTCCGGACCGCCTTGACAGTTAACGACGAGTAGTAGATTTTTGCTAGTGTTAGTTGAAAACAGTCTACATTCCTTATTCCTAAGTATGTACTAACAAAACAAGGTAATTTGTGTATTAGTAGAATGAAACATTTTTGGGGATCGTTCGTATTTTCTGCAGTACAGGTCCACTTGATACATACTGAATAATATTTTGCATGAACCTGTGTACAGGGTGTTCCAAAAAAAGGTGATCCCGTCTCTAGGAGAGGTAAACACTAAAAAATAATTGGGGTTTCCTAGTAAAAAAAAAAAAAATTCGTAACGCCATCCGTATTCCAGTTACATTGTGTTGAAGAAAAAAAAATTATACACATTTTTTACGATTTTAGCAACTGGCAGCATTGTAATGAAATTTCATAAAAATATGTTTTGGAAGCTGGTACATCCTATGAGTTTGTTTCTATATCTGACTCTCATAGAGGGCGCTAGTTACACGGTTCATATCAGGTATGTAGGATTGAACATAACTTTTTTGAGGTTAGATCTATAAATTAAAATTTTAGGTGAACCCAAACATCATCCAACATCATTCGACTTTATCTGTAGTGGTATTTTTTAGGGCTAGGTCAATTAAAAACAAAAACTTCTTGTTACCTCAGAGTAACAACTGAACATAGAGGTAGTAAACAACTAATTCTAATAGGCCAACATCTTTTCTTACGTTGTCATATCGACCACCAGATACGGCAATCATAATTGTTTACTATCGTCTTAATTGTATAGTATCCAGAAATATTCCATTCTACGTAAAAGAAGACGGTATTTTGATGGTTCAGAAATGATTAGAGCAAAATCAATAGATATATTGACCTCTACTGCGTTACTGCATGTTTCTTCATCATTAACGCAAATTCTGTCTTACATAAATTTTGAGGAGTTGGCAACGCCTATGTAATTTTCCTGCGATTTGTTTACGGTAACCTCCGACTGTCAAACGTTTGTTTTGTTTGTGCGTCTTTTATGCTTGGTCAGTAAAATCGAAATCGCTATTTATTGGTAACTGTAGTGAATATTTACGGACTTGCTATGCTATATTCGAGTGTAGTTTAACAGTTTTTCGAGATGGGACAGTGCAGAGCAGTGTTTGTAAAATGGGTTGCATTGGAAGAATTTTCAGGTTAGTTGGCAGTGTTTGGGTCTGAAGTGTCAAAAGATGATGGCTTTGAGCACGCCATGCTTAAGTGGTTTGTTTACTACCTCTATGTTCAGTTGTTACTCTGAGCTTGTTACTCTTTATGCAACGTTTCGACGTTTCTTAATACTGCGCATGCTCAAAATAAAAATTCGTCAATTCTGGAGGTCCAAAGGCTCCGTATTTACAAATTTTTGCTCGTTATGTACAAAATAGCAAACTGCACTAGTTCAACATAAGTTAATCTTGATGTAGGATTATCCGTACAGCACAAAGAAATCATTGAAACCGGACGGACATTGGAAGTATTAAGGGCCCCACAGACATCGTTCTTTTTCATCAGGTTTGCATGACGTGCCAACCGATCACACTCATTTCGGTCCGTGTGTGCCGAAAAACCGTCGTGTTGACCGTCGTTCCAAAAAATCTGTCCGAGCTTGATTTTACCCGTCGGTTTCGAACGCCATCGTGCAACTCGGTACATGTGTGGCCGTTCATCTAGGGGATTTTGCAGTGTCGTTCTGGTTTCAGGTATAATTTGTAAAGCTTGGGGGGATATCGTAACTGAAAATTTCAAATTCTCGTAGCTCCTACCCGTAGCAAGGAATCTAAATGTAGCTGTCAGACGTTCATGAGGGGAAATACTTTGTCCCATCCAAGTATCCTGTTTTTTCTATTAGAGGTGCTACAGAATTAAGTAATTCTAATTATGTTTTTTCATCCATCCTCAAATAATTGTGCCAATCCCCTGGTTCCAGACGCAATTCTTCTAATAGATTTATATGGGAGAATTAGCCTCTTTTTAAAAGCCACTGTTTCACCCATTTAGAACGTTTTTTCTTGCTGTATTTCACTTTAATAGCTAAAGCCGCCGCCAATGCTAAAGTGTTAGCCATGTTTAGCGGACTAAAAATTGGCGAGAAACTGAAAGAAAACCGAACAGTGTGCGGAGGTATCGTCCATCGGTTTAACCGACATCGGTTGGCACGTCGTGCAACCCTGATGAAAAAGAACGATGTCTGTGGGGCCCTTTACTCGTCACGGACGGCGTTACTGTAAGCTTCTAGGAAGCATCGTTGAAACATCAATTTCCGATGGGAGTGTTGCTAAGGGTATTATCATCGTTCCTGGTATCATAAATATCTCCGGTTTGTGCATACGCTCGCCCACAGAGTCCTTTACAGAGATACATAATTATGTATATATGCCTGATCATTTACAAGTACGCTGCTCTGTATGCTCTAAACTAGCAAGAGAAACTCCAGAGAATAGCAAATTAGAATAAGCTGATGTAACAGTTGTTCAAACAATGGTACTTCCAGGTAACTAGCCGTTCCGAACAACAGGTGAGGGAAGTATTGTGATCGCGAAAATTTTAAATTTTGAAATGATACACCGTCACTTACTTCTGTCGGTCTGCCTATCGGTTGTTCTGTTGGTCTGTCCGTCTGTCTGTCTTTCGGTCTGTGTAAGTGCTGACGTTCTTCTAGCCTCCTAATTCTCAGTAACCTCTAGATGGATTGTGAAGAAATTTGGGTAGCGATGTATTGTGTGGTCATTGTAGGTAGTTCTGCAATAATTTTGCAAATCGGTGCATGAGCAGCGAAGTAATTGAGGTTATGCATTAAACCTTTTTTTGTCATAAATGGAAAGATCATAAGTTTTACATCAAAACTGTTTTTGTTTTTTTCCGCAATAGTCCAAAAGCTATATCAAAATAAAAATGGGTTTTTGGATCCAGTACCGAAAACACACCGATGACTCCAGTGCTGTGTGACGTCACCATGGCGGTCAGGATGCTCCTTTTACCAACGACGTCCTACTTCGATACTAGATTCTAGATTCCCAACCAGTCGCGAAAATACCTACTGGTAAACTGGTAACTATTGGATATTTTTTGCAATCCAGTCGATAAATGAAGCTTGCAGCTCGAGACTAAGTCTACGATCGAAATAAATATATTTTTGAATGTTTGAAGTCAGATTGCAGATTCCAGTAAATAGGTACCTAATCAAATATGTTTCGTTGAAAAGATCTCCTCAATTAAAGGATGGCCCAGTGGTTAGAGAGTCCAGTAGTGGATCTCAGGGTCTTTGTATCAGCCTAGGCCCTTCAACTTTTTTTTATTTTTTTTATCAAAAAATTTATTGATGTGCTTTTTGCACTTGTTACGCACATTTTTCTACGATCAACATAAATATGCGTTTGAATCAAATTTTGTTAGACATATTACCTGCCGTAAATCAAGAAATAATTAATAGTAAGTCACTGATGTTTAACAAATATAAATCATGTCCGGGTAATTTGCTAATTATCTGGTCATTATAAAGTAAACGATACTATTAATCAAATAATTAGGTAGTACTTTGGAACACTTGATCCACTTGTGGTAGATAGAAAACGTATGGCACGACATTATGACACTGTCACGTATGCTTCTCAGTCGCGGTTCCGAGGTTATAAATTTGTATGAATCACAAAAATTATTCTTCGCATCTCCGTCCTTCTATGATAGTATTGGTAGGTTCCATTTCATGGCCTATCTTTTACTCGTGTCATTATCACTGATCTGACTTGTTGCAGTTTATAGAATTTCTGAAGTCGTTAAGCTTCAAAATTATTTATTTAGAGAATACTTTTAGAAAAACAATTCCACGGAGTATTTAATACGACTCAGTATTAAATCTGAGAACATTGATCCCCGTGCTCAACTTGATATCATAGGATACAGACTTTTCGAAGACTTTTGACCGAATTGTTTTGCTAATAAAATCTTACTTGTCTGAGAGAATTTCATATGTGCCATCTAACGGGGTCCCACAAAGGTCCGTTCTAGGCAGTTGCATGAGGATTGTCCTATTTTGTTTGCGAGGAGCGATACAGTTTCTCCTACGCATCGTTTCAATCGCAAATTTACGGTGGTGTTTCCGTCAAGGGAAGAGTGGGAGTCTAGGGAAAGACAGCTCATCGAAGGAGGAGGACAGGTCTGGTACACAGACGGTTCACTCTCTAGAGAGGGCTCGGGCCCGGGAGTCTACGGACCCCATACAAGACTTTCACTCCCTCTTGGAGGGCACACCACAGTATTCCGGGCTGAGATCTATGCGATACTTGCTTGTGTGAATCGTATTCGGGAAATTGACGGATCTAGGAGGCGGATTACTATCTGCTCTGACAGTCAGGCAGCCATCAAAGCACTGAGTGCTTGGAAAATAACGTCGGGACTGGTCCTGGAGTGCAGAAGGGCTCTTGACGACATCTCAGCTCAACACAAGGTATCACTGATGTGGGTACCTGGGCACGCTGGGGTAAAGGGTAACGAAATGGCGAATCATCTGGTCAGGATAGGATCCGGCAACAGTTTTGTGGGCCCGGAACCAGCCTTAGGACTATCTGCAAACTTGATTAGGAAAACAACTGGAGAGTGGATCCAGAGTCAACACTCTCTGAGATGAAACAACATCTCTGGTCATCTTCATCAAGCTCGGGAACTATTAGCAGGGCCTGCAGAGAGAATAGGACGATTTTGTCTCTCTCTGGATAGGAGTAACTTGAGATTGCTGGTAGGCCTACTAACGGGTCACAACACCTTCAGGCTTCACTTGTTCGTGATGAGGGTGGTCAACGACCCAACGTGCACGTGGTGTGGTGAAGAGGAAGAATCCTCGGCACACATCTTGTGTCGCTGGGCAACCCTGGGTTATCACAGGCAGATTATGCTGGGCTCAAGAACCTTGGAACCAATAGATATAAAACGGATGGGACCTAAGAGTGTACTTGCCTTTGCCAAAAGGGCACGTCTTAGGAACTAGCGCGGATAGAGGCGCAAAAGAGCCCATCGTGTGGCCTATGCACCAGCCACATTCCGTGCTGGATAGCCTCTGGTCCTTATTCATTCATTCATTGCGGTAGGCAAGTACAGGACGTGGAGTAAATTAAGCTTTTGTGTTACTTATTTGTGTGGCAGCCTTATTAAAACTTTTGAAGTGACAGGCTTGAGAACGTGCAGCAACGCTTACTAAAATATCTTTATTTTAAAACTAATGGTAGTTACCCACCTACGAGTTCTTCGCAATAAATTTTGGAACAGACTTTTGATGTTAAGAGCCTTAGGGAGCGGCGAGATGAAAGAATATTTTAAAATTCTCTCCACTGTACTGAAGCTTGATATATTTCTTTAGATGATACCTTGTCTACTCTTTGTTTTTTTCTTTGTCGTATAGATTAATTTGTAATTATTTTACGTTGAACTCTGTGTTTGATTTATTTTGTACTTTTTTTTCTATGTATTTCGATTATTCAATCTTATACGGATTCTTGTCCTACTCTATAAGTGGCTTATGCTGTCCGAGTAGTATGTAAATAAATAATAACCGCCACTGCTCCTACTTGCTTGCAATTATTTCAAGATCCGTTACTTGTTGCTCGTAAAAAATTATCCCGCATTCATATACCCACCAGCTAAATAGCTCCAGAGTGAAATCACTGTAATTGTTAATGACAACGTTATAATACATAATATAACTAATGGTAACTTCAAGAACCCTACAAGTATAGGTAAGCTTTAATCAAAGTGAAGCATTTGCATATAAGGAATTCCAATTTTTATAACTATTTGAATACAGTATATTCCTTTATGTACGTTTAGTTGCAAGCTAATCTTTTTGTAGGAAAAGTTAGAAGCTGATTGTTTTGAAGTGTCGCTGTACCGTTAGCCGACAAGGGCTGCTCTATACCTCGTATATCGGCTTTCATACGCAGCGGCGTATAGAACCTGCGCTCTCTGGTGGCCATGCGGACGCGCCGTGGCGTCCCACCAAGAAGTCTACTGCTGTTCAGCAGCGATTTCCTTGGTTTGCCGTTACCTTCGGGTGCCAGATGGCGCACCGGCAGAATTCTTTCTGTCTGCTCTCAGATGTTTCACATGTTTAGTAAACATGGAAAAATTGATGCTCTCTAATAAGCGTGAAACAGCTGTCTGCGTATTGGTGGATTGACGGAGGTATAGAGCAGCCCTCGTATGTCATGCAGTTCTCATTGTCTATTAAGACTCGACTTCGTATAGTTTGTTTAGTTAAGCGATATGAGATTGACTGAATCAACTCTTCCAGAAACAACTGTGGTAACATAACTAAGGTCAAAGAGAAGCTGGAGTATGGCAGTAATAGATATCTTTTACGGTCTACTGGCTACCGCAATTTACTAGATGTTAAAAATTTCCAAGACAATTAAAAACCCTGATATGAAACAAAACCAACCAGCGACTGTTGCTCTAGCACGCAACTATCAATCATATGTAATAGTGTATAAAAGTAGTAATTTGCGTTGGTACCTCTGACTAGAGCCCTTCTATTTTTCAATATCTATTAGCAATATTGCAAAAAAGGAAAACTGACGAAACAGATTTAAATTTTCTGCCGTTTAAGTTATGTTTTATAATTTGAAGGAATTTTAACTCATTCTTCATTTTCTGCTATCTTGCTAACAGGTACTGAAGAATTTTTAGAACTCCAGTCAGAGGTAGTCTTGACTTGAGCTTTGACAGAATTGCATACTTTTTCGTATATATCATTAAATGTGAAATTTTGTTATGAAAATAATAAACTGCCTACAACATTGTCTAGTAGTTTTCGTTTCATTTCAAAATTTTTAATAGTTTTGGAAATTGCCAACCTTTAGTACATTTCAGTAGCTAGCAGGTCGCGAAAAAATCCATTTCTGCCATATTCCAGCTTCTCCTTGACCAAATATATGTTACCGCCGTTGTTTCTGGTTAGACTCTGTTTGTTGTGGGTAACTTTTTTAATCTTGTCCCTTTAGTCTAGTTTGTGTGTATTTTTCTGTCAAGTTAGTTGTTTTCTTCTACCTGAACAGGTTTTTGTTTATACTTTATGGTCTGCTAGGTTGCTTATAGGTTGGAAAATCGAAAAACACCGAAAAACTATCAGAGATTGATATTCACAACCTTATATCATTAGAAAGGTTATCAAATTCTACATTTAACCGTATAGAAAAATTAGGCATTCCCATTTGAAAAAATCAAGTTATCCCTGATCCAAGTTTACTTAATTAATCGACCGATTTCTCCAAGCATAAACTTAATTTGAATTTGACAGTTTTGTCAAAGCTGACGCATTTTATGCTTAGTAATACGGCAAAGTTACAGCATTTCAAATTTTATAATCTCTGCGATATTCAATTTTTTCCTGATATCTACTTATATCGAAAATAGTGGTTTACACCTTAACGGTGTGATACGTAAAGTCACACTAAAATTCACCAAGGAATCTGAATATGCAATAATGTACGGGGTGTTCCATTTAAAAAAAATAGCTTTGATACATTTCGTGTTTTTGGGACACCTTGTATAACATGAAAATATTTTTTAAATGTAGCCTTTATGGGTCTCTATCCATCTGAAATTATTATTTTCTTTTTCATTAAATACTTTAGCTATAATGCTCCGTGTCGAATAACGTGAATATAGCCCTGTATATATAAAATGGTGATTTGCACTAAACGGTTCATCCTGAGTATAATGTGTGATTCATAAAGTTACATTATGATCGAGCAAGGAATCCAAATATGCGATAATGTACAGGGGAATCTATTTAAAAAAATTCAACTTTTGATAAGTCGCACGTGAATTGGACATTCTGTATAATGGTAAATGTTTTTGTACCATAGATTTTATTGCCCTCCACATTTTTTCCTTTCTTCTTCTCGCTATCATCCACCCACACATTGTTGATACACCCTCTACATCTAAATGATAATGCGCGCTGGTCACAGGAACCTTGCAGCTAACATATTTTTGCGTGATGAAAATTTGATCGACCATCAGGAAATTCAAGCAAGGCGAATAATTAGATTAGGATCCTATAAAATCTATATCTGCTATAACACAGAAACGAACTCCATTAACACATTTATAATATGAAGTGTTGTGTAAACACTTTTTGCGTGAGACCAGAGATATTCATCAATGAGGAGGACATTGTTTTAATACAAAACAAACATACTGCATACATATTTAGCCGCTGGTTGGTATAACAATGCCGGATGTAAGTACTTCACATATCTCTGTTAGTGAAAACGAGCGATATAGTGCTATCTTTCTACTCCACGTGAGTTTAACTTCCACGTCAATATTAACAACAACTACCGATATTAACGAGCAAGATATTAATGTTAATATTTGTCTTTGTCTTGGAATCCGTTGGCCCTTCGTAGCTTCAAATGTACTGAACAGATACCGTAGATTTTATTCTGCAAAAAAAAGTTCTATAGTCTTTAAAAAACCGCTTCTATCAATGGCACAGAAATGATCAAATAACGAAGAACTGAAAATAATCAAACTCTATTATTTGGTGGTTCAGAGTTTCTTAATAATTTTCTGGTTTTGCTGAATAGGGATCAAGTAAGGGTTCATGGCGAGATTGGGAGAAATCCACAGTATTTGCTGGTTATAAGATACCTCGTCTAAATCTGCAGAAATGTGTATCGTGTGTTAATTAATATCTTGGAGTAATACCGCCTTGTGTAGGGATGCGCTATGAAGCACTGTGTAACGCTTCTGGACAATTTCTAGAACAGAGCAATTAGACTAACCGATATGCCTAACCTCACAAAGGAGCTCCATAGCCTGGAACATCAAAGAAGGGCGGCTGACCTGTCCCTATTTCACAAATTCTGTCACCAAGTGAACTCTCCCGATAATAACATCGAAGGCCGTCCGAATAAAGAACACTAGAGAGGCTCTGCGAGCTCATCTCAGCCAGGTTAAGGTCCCTACTCTCCGAACCAGAATTTGTTTCTCGATGACTACAAACTGTGGCGTTTCAAATCAAACGTGCATAGACACTTCTCGCAGCGCTTCTACAGCGCCATAGGCTTTCAGTCTTTTCGGGAAGCTGACCACAAAAAAAGATCATGTTGACGTTATGTAATCTTCTTTTTAGATCATATTAATGTGTTGCACTCCTTTCGAGCTTACTTGATTTCGTAGAAGTGACCAAAAACCACCCACCCATTTAGCCACCGAAGCCACGATTCTGCATGCCAGCAGTGGTACGAATATAAAACATTGTACTCGTATACGTATCTACATCGCAATACGTTTAACCGATGATTTTGCGGCGCTGCTCATAGGATATCTGCGCGTTCTTTAGTCTTCTTTCTGGATGAAGGTTCCAGTCCAGTCCTCGTGAAAATAATAATCAGCTCGTCAAGATATATATAAAAATCTAAAACCTGATAATCATTAAGGGTATTAGTTTTTGCCAAAAAGACTGTAAATCCTCATTACCCTGTGAGTTGCAACTTATCTAACGAAATAAGTGTGGAAAAATTAGTTTGGTAAGCACTACCACCCCCAGTTTGTCCATATATTCGCTACGCTACAATATCCAGTGTCACGTAATGTTCTCGTAACGTAATTTTCCTGAGCCTCCGACGTTTGCCTGGTCAAGTGAACCTGTAAAAATAATTTTTTTACATGAAAAGATTAAAAATACACTCTAGTTTTAAAATCAGCTATAAAAAAGCCCGCGACGCATATTCGTATACAGGGTGATGTAGAACGCAAAATCCAGATTTTCTCTTTTTCTTGAAAGGTAACCCCAATATTTTATTATACCAAAGATTTGCTTTAATATGCTCTTTCATCTTTGTATAAAACTTGTTGTTCCTACGTCCACCAGTTTCCGAGGTATTTCGATTTTTCGGTAAATTTAAAATATAGCTTCCATTTGTGTACTGAAATCTATTTATTTTGAGGAAGTAGGTACTACCGAGTTTGTCTTTTACGACGAACAACTAAATTATAAGGTCATGATTGATTGAGTATTTGATGAAGTCAGAGCCCTAAATCATCGAGATAATAAAGTCAAATATGCTAGGGAAACAATTTTGTAGGCGTGGTGCGTAATTATCAGGCAGATTTATCAGGTAGGCTTTGAAAAATTAACATTTTTCATAACCTGCTCAGTAATTCTCCACTGTGTGAAAAACCAACTTTAAAAATTAATTTTTCCATTGAGGGTATTTGGGAGAATCTTTGAGAAAATGCCTGCTTACCCCTAGAATATATATCAACTATAAACAGCAATATCCAGAACGGAGGCACTCTAAAACTAATGCGTTTGAAAGATTGAAGACTCGTTTTATTTTGACTGTGCTGTTTAATATTTCATAGCCTATCTGATAGATCTGCTCGATAATTATGCATGACATCTATGAAATTGTTTCCTCAGCACACTTGACCTATATTATCTTGTTAATTCAGTGTTTTGACTTGATCAAGTACTATTATGGCCTTATGTTTCAGTTGCTTGTTAAGCAAAATTGAAATTTGATAGTATATATTTTCTCAAAATAAGTAAATTTTAGTAAACAAATAGAAGGTACATTTAGAAAAATCGAAATATCTCAGAAAGTAATGGATGCAGCCATAACAAGTGCTATAAAAGGATGAAAGAGATTTGGCATTCTACATCACCCTGTATACGAATATGCGTCTCAGGCTTTTTTATAGACGATCTTAAAACTAGACAATATTTTTCATCCACCTGTATTAAAAACAATAGTGTTTGATTCATCACTTTTTGATATATGGTACCTTCATTTGACAGCGATTTGGATATAGAAATGGTCACAACTTGAATAAGTAATAATATATAGGGTGTCTCATTTAAAACAATGCATCTTTGCATCACCGCGTAGTTGTGGATCACCCTGTATGAATCTAAAAATTTTCTGAACTGGCTACAAGTTTTATATACAACTTTTTTCGATATCTTCTAAAGTAGTGGAGTTATCGACCGAGCCGGTACTGAAAAAAACTCACCCTGTATGTAGACAAAATTAATACGAACTGAATAAACCTGTTAAGCGTTTGCTTCATTTCCAAAAACGCTATTTCAGTTATTGATATGTTTATAAATGTAGAATGAATGGTATGCGAACAATGGTGTCACCGACACACGTGGGAAATATTTTCAATTTAATCGACAATGGAAGCTAAAAAATGCACTGAAAAGGTAATTGGACTGTCAACGGGTTTTTCTACTCACAGAACTCTAAACCAAGTCACAAAAAGATTGAAAAAGGAGGCAAAAATGGTGTGGTAGAATTGATGCAAATACAATTTGAAGGTCCTTGTTCCTAATTATAATAAGATGTAAGCCACAACTGATGGAGTATTATTGTCAACTTAAGGCTGTTCAAATAAGAGGACGACGTCAGGTAAGATCCCCCACCCTTAAGTATCGGAGACAGTAGTTTCTCCCTTATAATATGTGTTATTAGGGTGTATACAATGTGTTCCACCATCATGTCGACAAACTTTGAGGTATGAAAATACAATTAAATTTATCGAGAAAAAATGAGAAAAAAAGGGGCCAACCTTTTGATTAATTTTTTATTACATTTTCAATTTCTGTATCACGACTCCATGGGTTCGCGCAATCGTAGCGCCATAGCTTGATTATTTATCGACCAACTCACGACATTTTGGACCCATTTTATAGAAGAATGACTAGGCATATCAACTAAAGCAAAAAAAGATAATACCTGACAAGTTCTAAGGCTAAAAAATTAACCAAACTGAAAAAAAATTGAAATGCACTTATTTGGGTTACTTACAAATAATTTGAAGAAAATCCGTATTAGTGCCTATTTATTAAGACATTTTAATGTTTAGCAGGATGTTTCCTGTCTTACCACATATAATTTGTGTATGTAGCACTAAAATTTTCGACAGAATAGGCCTTTTAATACATTATGACTTCTGTATCACAGCGTCATGTGTTCACGCAGTTGTAACGCCATATCTTGATCATCTGTCGAGCGATTCATGACTGGGTATATCAACTAAGGCAAAAAATACAATATCTGGTAATTTCTAAGGCTTAAAAAGTTCACCAAACTGAAAAAATATTTTTGTAATGCAATCGTTTTGGTTACTTGCAAATAATTTGCTTTCTTCTTCAATTTGCCCTTTGAGCACAGAGTTAACATCTCTAGAGGGAGCCTAATTTGAATATTGGCCAGCCAACATCTATAGCACTATCACTCTTTTTCGTCCGCTTAAGGAGCTTCCATTTTCTTCAAAATCTGGCAGTTTCTGCAGATTGAACACATGTTCCTCAAAGTATTTAACTGGGTATTTAACTGTACATTTAAATATACTTGCAGTGTAACTGATTTACGTGAAGATAATTTGTATTGATTTAACGAAATCCCAAAAATGGCAAATTTTATAGCGGAATGTCGCAATAACTTCTAATAAAGTTGAAGAAGAATGTATACTGCTGATCAGGAGGGCTAAATTGAAGATCATGAAGTGAACACCGTTGAAATGCGTACAAAGCTAGCAGTCCAAGGAGAGAGAGCAAAGATAGGTTAGCTAAATTACAATGTACAATTTCAGTATCTCAAGCCAATACCTGATACAAGGCTTTCGCGGGCTTTCGAGGTGGCCATATTTGTTAGTACAAATAAAATAAAAAAAATAAAAAAAAAATATGTCGTAAATCTGGCAACCTACAATCGGCGTCCCCTAAAGCTGTCATGTGGCTGTCATTGTAGTTGTTGTTATTGCGTATGTTGAGATTTTTGTTGTTTTAGTTTATATTCGAGTGACTTTGTCACTATTTGTGGTGTGAGTTAAATTATTTATGAACAATATTGTCACAATTGCATGATGGAACGAAATAAGAAGTGCATAGTTTGCTGCAATAGCGACGAATCGGTGAACACCACTTATCATAGGTTAGTATAGGCTTTGGTTTTCAGTAGCGTAAAATATGGGGAACACTTCATGGTAATAATAAATTATCAACTGTTACAATCAAGTTATAATAAGAGTAACTCTCTAAGTACAGCTAAATACTAATACAACGTATTGTATAAGTTTGCAACATCGCAGTAGTAATTCAAGCTATTAATAAACATCCAATTTTAATATAAAATCGTACGCCACTGGTAATGCCCTTAAGCTGTCAAAATTTCCGTTACATGTTGGCTGGTCAGCGACCTGTGCATTTTGTTGTTTACATTCCCTCTCTCTAGAGGGAACATCTCTATGTTAACTCTGTGTCTTTGAGTCATTACTGTAAGTTTAAAGATAACTTCAGGAGCTTAGAAATGCGAAACTCATTTTTATAGTGACCTTTGGACCTTACCTTTGGACCTTTTGACCTCACCTTTGGATTTTTGGACTTATCTGCCCTCATCTTAGACACACATACTGAAGAAAGGGAACAGGCGGCGACGCCTCCTTGCTAACACGGGAATACGTCTTTTCAGTCTCGCGCGCTATACCCTAGACCCTTAAGGCTTCATGTTCCTAAATCAATGTTCATAAAAATGTGAGCGCTGCCACCTGTCAAGCGTTGTCGGTCGAATACTCGGACACCCTGTAGGTATTCACATCCAGTAACATTGGCAGCAAGTTGACCGAACGATCGAAACGGTACAAAAAATACTTCGGTAGTCGGTGATTAGGCAACTTTGGCAGAATCCAGACCCTCAACGCAGCTGTAATTACTTAACGATTGCGCTGCGGTTGCTATCAGATTCTACGAAACTTCCACTATTGTAACTAATAGCTATCTATAGTTGCACAGCGCTCTAAGACCCAAACTTCCGAACACTGATGAATAAGTTACAACAGGGGTGATGCAGCATCAAATTTATTGATTGTGGTGCTGACAGAATTATATAACACTATCTGGAATAGATCACTTCCGAGATGCATCTTACACTCCTCATCATCATAGTCACAACAGATATGTTGTGAACTCGTAAAATGCATTAAGTGGGAGCTAGGGTATTGCCGACACGAATATTGTCAATAGTTTTGAGAACTGTAGCTCGCCATCGTTCGCGATTTACTGTCAGTTCAGTGGCGCTCTTGATACTCATATCTAGCAACTGTTTCGTCGTATCCACTTAGCGTGTAGGGGAACGGCCACGGCGCCGCCCACTCGGGGCGTGACCCTGAACATCAAGTTTCTCCATATTATCGCTTCTGTGAATATGTCCGAAGAATGTAAGCATTCTCATCGACACAATGGAGGATAGTCTCTTTGGATTACCGAGCTCATCCAGTATGGAAACATTAGTTCGATGTGCGGTATCAGGAATTCTCAGCATTCTCCTCCACGTCCACATTTCAAAAGCATCTATGCGAGCTCGATCTGCCTTTTTAACAGTCCAAGTTTCCAAGGCATACAAAAATATGGCGAGCACAAGAGACTGAACCAGTGACATTTTGGTAGCTTTAGTGATGTTATGGTCACGCCATATTTTAGTAAGCTTTGTCATGGCCACCCGTGCCTGTTGAATGCGCCGTCGCAACTTTGGTATGCCGTGACTTTATCAATAACTCTGTATATTGTAAAAGAGTTTCAAAATATAGACCTTAGCTTTAGCTACAAGTTTTATGGAAAAGTTTTTTTGTATCTCTCATAATAACGGAGGTATCAAACTTCTGAGTATAAGTTGTTTACCCTGTACAGGCATACGACGGGCCCTCTTATTCTGGCCTAGTATTCTTAAACCAGCTCTTCAAACTCCAATAGAATCGTAATTTCTGGCAGCGGTACACTTTATAAGCCAGTTCAGGTGTTCAAGGTCTTATCTAATTGTACAGCGTCCAGCTCCAGAACGTTAATACCCTAAGGATCCAAAGAATGAACGCCGGGACTTTTGCTGTCTTAACTGTAGCTAAGATATTTAAAGTGAACTTTTGACAAACTTCGTAAGAAACTAAATACCTGAAGCACTAAGAAATGTACTCTATTATTCGAGTCGGATGTCTTCTCATGTTACTGCATCTTTTCTTATGATATATTACATGCCCTTTTATACAGGGTGGGCCAATAGTGCGTGGATGGAAGATTGTGGGCTTACTAAAATATATTTTGGAAACCTGTCACTTGATAATAGTAGGGAACCTTGAGGGCTATAACATAAAAATAATTCCACTTAAATTTTGACGTTTATATCAAACCTATATTTTTTAAGCATGGATCTCCCTATATATTATTACGCATTTCGATTCCTTGATCAATTAGTGTGATTTGATGTACCATACATTGAACTTTAAACGAACCGTTTGGGCGCAAATCGCCATTTTTGGTATTAGTAGGTATCAGAAGAAATCGAGTACTGCAGGGATTATAAAACCTAGAAGGTCGTGACTTTGCTGTGTGACTAAGCATGAAAGATTAGACGGATAAACTTGAATTTTCTAACCTAAGCAACAATCTCAACAAACTTTGTAAGTATAAACTCCATTTTTTGCTTACCTGTTGCTTATGTTAATTCAATATTTCAGCCCTGATGATAGAGGCATAGTTCTCCGAAAGCTTGGAATTCAGTTTAAACAGTACACTTCGCTTTAATATATCTTTTCCCGCATCCCAGCTATAGCTAATTTTGTTTCCTAACAAAGTCGGCAAACGACTTAGGCTTTCCATTTAATGTATATCTGTGTATAGCGTTTACTTTTTATCACAATAAACTACTACTACTACGACCTATCGGTGTGGGACGTAAAACATCAGTTTTAGTTTGTATCCAGTATAGAGACTTTTCAATGAACATTCTAGGAAGAAAGCTTAGAACTTGAATATAATTTTGCAGAAAGAGTAGAAAGGATTAAACTTTTGAACATTTGAAACAATATCACTAAATACTTTGTGGGTCTTGTCTAGGATTCCAGGATTTTGCAGGCAGCTGCGTGACGTCCAGGTTTAGTCGCAACTCCAGGGCAACTCCATAACTTCGGTGGTTCTGAGGATGCGCGTCATCCGCGGCGATATAGAAACAAATGAGCGCCGCTTCTCGTGGATAGTTAAAAGTCAAACGATGGATATATAAAATCCCTAGAACAACTCTTCATGATTATATAGAACGAAAAACATTTATGTAAGTTGGTGTTCTTTTCATAATTTTTTTTACTACTAATGTACTTATTATAATAACAAAATTAAAATAATCATATAGATGGGGGTCATTATCACGGACAGAGGTCTGTATTTAATATTATTATGTGTATGTTTAGAAATTACTATCCCTGCTTCTTTTTTTCCAATACTCATCCATACAGAGTTTTTTTTGTTGAAGTTGTAGTAGTCGGACACCATGTTTGTTCTATTGTACTTCAGTTTTTGTTTCAGTTTTATGTAGCGCAACATATCAAATTATTAATTAAGATTTTCACTCATCTGTAATTTGTTTTTTTATTTACTTTGTTTTAATCTGTACCCATTGTAAGTTTAAAATTCTTTTCACAACAGTTATTATGATATTCATTCATTGGTTTATGCCCAGCACAAGTTTTTGCTTTTTGGGCTTCTCTAAGTTTGTTGTGCATATATTTCGTTGAATGTAGGGTAAAGTCGGGTATATTGTACCAGTTGTTAAATTGTACCACCTCAATATCTGTTAAATTTTAAGCATCTAGCGTCATCTAGTTTGCTCTTTGATACCTCTTGTTGTCAAAACATTTGTTACCAGGACGCGTAAACGGCGGTCTCTCGTGAAACTTAAAATTTGTGTTTTTCTGAAAAACGACTTTACGCAGTAAGTAGTATACAACTTTAGATAAGCCTTTGTATCCGATTGATCAGTTTTTGGTAGTTGGGGTGGCGTTCTTCGTAATTATTGGACATTTGGAAATAGTTTAGACGGGTTATATTTACCCTAATCTCGCTTTTTTAAAGGAAATAGACCAATTTGTGCCGATAATATCAGTTTGCTAATTTGGACCACTATCTAGTTTGTTAAATCGTACCTGTACAATTTACCAAAGTCTAGTATTTTTTTCAGTCATGCCTAGCAAGGGTACAAAATAGGTACTGCCAATGGTCAGAGCAAGATATGAAGGCAGCGATAAGAAACTATAAAACTGGAAATTTTGTGCAAATTGGGTGCATGAAAGCTGTGCTTCGTTTTCCAGTCGATTGGACTATATTTGTGACTTTTGTGTTTGAGTTAAATAAGTGTTGAGTATTAATTATTTGCTACGACAATATTTTGTTTTACCCAATGGGTTCCTAATTTGTGATTTATGTGTTTAAGTTTTACAAATAAAAAGTTTAATTCATTGCAACGTATTGTATTATGAATCTGTTGTTCTATCAACAACGATCATCTAATGCATTTTGCCATGGTACAATTTACCGAACCGGGTGGTACAATTTAACGAACCAGTTGGGTAGATTGTACCCTTTGCAACACTTTAAAAAAACATTTATTATGTCAAACTGTCAGTCTTTATGAAACTTTTCTATGATGCAATCTGATAGGAATATGTTAATAAACGCTATAGTTTTGTTGAATTCAAATCAAGTCAATAGCGAGGTATTTGATAAAGTGTGCAATGTGGCACCATTTACCCGACTTTACCCTATGTCTGTGTATAGCGTTTACTTTTTATCACAATAAACTACTACTACTACTACCTATATCGGTGTGGGAGTTTTAGTTTGTATCCAATGTAGAGACTTTTCAATGGACATTCTAGGAAGAAAGCTTAGAACTTGAGTATAATTTTGCAGAAAGAGTAGAGCCCTTTTGGAGTGGATCTCTGAACATTTGAAACTACATCTCTAAATGCTTTGTGAGTTTTGTCCAGGATTTCAGGATTTCGTAGGCAGCTGCGTAACGTGCAGGTTTAGTTGCAACTCCAGGGCAACTCCATAACTTCGGTTGTTCTGAGGATGCGCGTCATCCGCGGCAATATAGAAACAAATGAGCGCCGCGTCTCGTGGATAGTTGCCCGCCGTTTTCTGCCGCTGGAGCCCGCACCGTACGAAGGTGGTCGAGAAGTGCCGAATCGCGACTCGCGTGAAAGTTTCGGAAGTTTTGAATGTACTACGAACTGTCTTTAAGGTGATTGGTCGCCACTTCAGGCAGATAGGTGCCGCCTTAGCAGGTTTGCGTGTGCTGTTGACCTCATATGGTAAGTCATTAATCACACCGATGTGTGGGTGGACAATAGCTGCTTCCCTACTTGAGATAGAAAAATATGTCTCGTGTAAATATCATGTAGAGGGCAATAAAATCTATGTCCAAGAAATATTTGCAATTCTTGCAATAAATGTGCCACTTTTGACTTGACTGAACGAAAATGACTAATCCTTTTGTCCCATTAAATGTGAAATTTCATTCTAAAGATGTTAGACTATAAGCAAGAATCGCTAGTAGTTTTCCTTTTGTTTCAATATTATTGATGCTTTTGGGAAGCTGTCAAGCTCTAGTATACCTCAATAGCTAGTAGGTTGTGAAAAACAAACACTTCTGACATACCCCAGCTTCTCATTGACATTAGATATCTTGCCACTGTTGTTTCTGGTTAGAGCTAATGTGTTGTAAGGAATTTTCATGATCTTGCCTCGCTACTCTAGTTCGTTGGCATCTTTCTACTAAGTTAGTTGTCCTCCCCCCCTTGTTAGTTGTTCCTCCATATTAACGAGCTTTTGTTTATGTTTCATGGCCTGCTAGGTTGCTTGCACGTAGGAAAATTGAAAAACACCAATTTGACTGAAAATTTGAGGTAAAATGAAAACCAAAAAAGATTCATATCGAGAATGTGATATCGTTAGAAAGGTAATCAAATGATACATGCGATTTTAAACCAAAATAGGCATTCCCATTTGAAAAAAATCAAGTTATCTGTGATTGAAGTTTCCTTAGTTAATCTACTGATTTCTCCAACAATAAAAAGAATTCAAGTCTATCCGTCTAATCTGACATGTTTCGTGCTTGATCATACTGCAAAGTCACGGCCTTCTCGGTTTTATGATCCCTGCGATATTCAATTTTTTTCTGATACCTACTTGTACCAAAAATGGTGATTTGCTAAACAGTCCATTTCAAGTTCCATGTATGATACATAAACTGACACTAGAATTGACCAAGGAATTCAAATATGCAATAATATATAGGGGGTTCCATTCTAAAAAATGTAAGTTTGATATGAATCACCCTGTATAGACGTCAAAATTTAAGTGAAATTATTTTTATGTTATAGCCCTCAAGGTTCCCTACCATGGTCAAGTAACAAGTTTCTAAAATATATTTTAGTAAGCCCACAATCTTCTGTCTACGCACTGCTGGCCCACCCTGTTTAGTTGTAGATTTTGATGAATTTTGTTTATCACTGAACGAAACTAACAGTGACCAAAGTTGCATTTTTTTAAATAGAAGGCCCCTGTATATTACTGCATATATTTGGATTCCTTCGTCGATCTTAGTGTGTTTTTATGTATCGCACATCATACTTAAAATAAACCGTTTAGGCGCAAATCACCATCTATGATATGAATAGATGTTAGAAGAAGATTGAATATCGCAACGTCCATAGAACTTAACTCTGACTAGAAAGAACAGCGGCAGCATATCTGATGTCAATGAGAAGCTGGAGAATGCTAGAAATGACTATTTTTCACAGCCTAGCTTTTGAGATATAATAGAGATCTAGAAGTTTGGAGAATTAAAATATTTTGGAATGAAAGGAAAAATATCAGCAAAGTTTACGGAATACATATAAGTTGTATCACTCCGCAAAAATATCAAAACGGCCTGCCCCTTGCCCCGTCACCCCGGTACACCGATAGCAGTGTGCCGACGTCAGCCGAGAGATACAGAGCGGCGCAAAGTAGAGGTTGAACGTGTTTAACGCGAAGTCTATACAATGTCTCAAAAATATCGGATTTTGTAATCTCGGATTTGTTTGCAGGAAATGGATAATCTTCTTAGAAGTTTGAGAGTAATCAATTTCGCGAGAAAAGATATTACCAATCAATTTAAATTTATTAACGGATGGAGGAATGACAATCAGATCCATCTTTATTTTGTGGTAAACCTTGAAATGTAAAGGACATAAATACAGGGTATCCCACGACGATTAAGACAAGAAATATGTCGGAACTGGGCGGTAGCAGAGAATTTATAATTTTGGTCATGTAAATTAGAACAGATGTTGTGTCTTTTTTTGTCATTGAGGTATTGTTTTTGGTCACGTGACATTCGATTCAAAATTAATAATGGGACACCCTGTATATTTGTGCCTGTGTTCCCCCCGATAAAGCAATTCCAACAAACTAGCACCCTTGGGGTCTAAAGTGATTAATTTAAGAGCTACAGGTACTTAAAGGATTGTATCATGCTAAAAGCGTATAGTGAGAAAAAATATTTATTCGGTGGTCTTACCATATCACCCAGGGACATTGTAAATTATGTTTTAGAGCCCGAAAATATTGTTATTGCTAGCATTAACAATTTAGTTTCTACAGTAGCAATTGGAATGACACTGAAAAGCAAAAGGTCAAAAATAATTTATTCACATCCATGTAAAGCATTTCCACATGATTACCTTTTAAAATTGTACATACGAGTTCGTATATACTATACTATAAAATTTGTAAACTGTGATCTCAAAAATAAGCCAAATGAACAAAACATTAGGGTAGAAATACTACAGCACCTTCGAACCAACAGTTTTTACATATCTACGAAATAGCTACAATATGTGAAATCATTTGAGATTCATTAGTAATAGTTTTACTAGGCTTTATTTATGTTATCCATTTATGTAACTTAGTGTATTCGCAAAATAAACGTTATATTTGTATTTGTATGTCTAAATTGGCCGTCAATACATAGTTTTTCAATGACCCTCGTATACACGTACAACCCAGGCGTTAGCAAGTCCTTGCTAAAAGACCCTCGTACATGAGCAAAAACCAACGCAAAAACTAACTGGCGCGTGCGGCCGCGGCATCGCTTTGATGTGAGTTCTTCAAAGTACCGACGGAGAGTGATCCAACTTATATGTATTCCGTAAACTTTGATATCAGCGATTGTTGCTGGCAGTCTAGCATCTTCAGAATTAAATATTATATTCAATGGCATAAAAAAGTAGTCAGTTCCGTCAAGTCATATGTAAGGAGACCTCTTACTGGAGCACTTCAAATTCTTCAACACTTATTTACGAGATCGCAGAAAACAAAAACTGGGTCAATGCCTGTTTAAATTATAAAAAAATATTTACTTGTCAAAAAATACATGTAATAAATATAGCTAAAAAGATGTAGTAACTATTCCAATACAGGGTGTCAAGTTAATGTGCAATTCTTCGATATCTCGGAAGGTATATGTGATAGAAGAAAATGTCAAATACAAAAGTTATTTGGTTACTTAAGACGCATATTCTAAAAATATTTTGAAATATACAGGGTGTTGCGGGTGATTTGAATTATGTATAGGTATGTATTATTTGGTTGAACATTTCAAATGAAATTAAAACTATTCACTACCTTATATCATTAGAAAGATCATCAAATTTTGCGTTCGTTTGTATAAAAAAAATTAGACACTCCTGTTTGAAGCAATCAAGTTATCTCTGACTGATGTTTCCTTAATTAATCTACCGATTTCTCGAAGAACAAAAGCAACTCAAATTTTGTCGCCTAACTCTCGGCCTAACCTAAAGTGATGCTTAGTTATACGGCAAAGTCACAGCGTCCTAAGCTTTGTAGTCGCTGCGACATTCATCTTTTTTCTGATATTTACAAGAAATGGGGCTTTGCAGTTAAACGGTTAGTTTCAGGTTCCAGATGTATTGAATGTAGAATATTAAATTGAAGTCACACTAGAATTGACCAATGAATCTGATTATGTAATAATATACAGTGTATTCCATTCAAAAAACACAACTCTGATGTTTCATTTTTATTAGATACCCTGTATAATAGTCACTTTTTTAAAATGTAGTTCTCGACATACGTACCCCACATACCTAGTTCTTTTCCTGAAAAGATATATCGTTTGGTCACAAGATTCTGAGGCATTGAACTTGACTCTCCTGTATATTTTCATTTAGTTTCACTCGAATGCTCCTTTCAGTTGTAAGACTTAGTACTCTGTACCGTACTCATTTATATATTCCGTACATGTATTGTATACAGCACCTAGCACAATCCCATTGGTCAGATTTAAGTTTTAAACCAACCAAGTTCTGAGTGCCATACGCGAGTGTGAAATGTAAATGAGTGCTATATGTAGTTACGGAATGTAGTACTTGATACAGCTGAAAATTTATAAAGAGGAAAGCCATTTGAACGAAAACCATTTTTTAACTATATATTAAACTGCAGTAAACTTTATTACAAATTGTATAGAATGGTGTGTAATTTTTGTCCTTCTTTGCGAAATATTAAGTGTAATAATTGTAAACACTGGGTGTATTAAGATAATTAAGTATTAAGTTTCAGTGGGTAAAGCAAACATACATTGCAAGATTGAACACATTATTAAAGAATATGATAATACAAAAAACTTATGTCTAAAATACCTACCTACATATTTATGAGCCTTGGCGTGTTCGTTTTGAAACCCGACACTTTACAATTAGAATTTGTCAAAGTCAAAGACTCAAATTCTTCCACCCATCGTTTAGCATCATTCTCAGTCAATAGGTTTGACCTATATTTTTCAGGACTCAGTTCAAAATATTTATAATTAGAACTATTAGGAGGTAGCTTTGCCTCACAACGTATGGCGATTTCAAACATACAGGTATAACCACCCTGTCGCGCTGCAATCACAAAAATTAGAACAAAAGTCTAGCCATAGCCATATGTTTGACATGCGCATAACTATGTTACATTCCGTAAGTGCATATGGCACTGATTTACATTTCGTACACACGTACGGCACTCGATGTTTGATTGGTTCAAAATTCAAATCTGACCAATGGGGTTGTACTAGGTGCTGTGTACATGTACAGAATGTATAAATGCGTACCGGACCCTGTACGTACATGCTCTGTCTCTCAGAAGTATTAAATTTTTACGGTTTTTCTAATGTTGTCTGCTATTTTAGTTTCTTTTCGATTACTAAAAACTTATTGTGCCTTTGACATTACTTTTAATTACTCACAAGCGATCTAGGCATCCTGAAATAACAAAGATCTTTCCCAAAGGTCCTGGGATTATTCATTGCCGGGCAATTTGCATTCCCTATATTTAACGTTACATGGCGTTGGTATGGCTTCTCACAAGGAGATGTCAACCGCTGCGAAATACCTATTTGCTTTCAAGTAGCTATGATACGAAGCGAAAGAACGCCAGATATAGTATAAGAAAATTTTCTCCTTTCATGCTCCTGCCCACGCACTTATTATTTTTATTTCTGAATGTGAGCTCGTTAAGGAAAATCATTCAAGCAGCAGTGTACGATTTCCTTGTCAGTTCTGAAGCCGAATGAAGTTCGACGTACATCAAACGGATTTCCATGAACTGTATGATTTCTGCCTGCTTTTATGAGAGCAATATTGATATCGTAGGTACTGTATATATCTCGACGCGCGACACCAACTTGTCCTCATCAGTCAGTAATAAAAATATTGAAGAGGAGTTTTTGAAGCAGTGGCGTAAACAAATATACGCGGCGTACCTTTATAGACCCGAAAATGCGGCAGTCATGATGACAATCACACACAACGCTTCACAGAGCAGCTTACAATAACATACGTTGAAAGTAGAACCGCCCAAAGTCATAATATACGTAAGAATCTTGAAAAGATAACGATCGGAGGAGAAAATAGCAATGTCAACACTGAGCTAAAGAACTGCTAACTACCGAATCTCGTTCATCTCAAGCACCCCACAAGAAATATAGAACATTGTAAACCTGCATGCAAGTAGAACTAAGTATAACAATAGTAGCTTTGGTATTAGAGTCGATGGCGTTTTGTATGATGATACAAAGGCAATTTGTGATATGTTTTGCGAACATTTCTCTGGGATAGCGGAAACCACGTCACTAACGAATTTCAATAGCCTAGATGGCGTATGCACGAAACCTTCGAAAGTTCCAGCTTCTATTTATCTCCATAAAATCACTCCAGGTGAAATACTCAGCAGTCTAAATGGAATAAAGAACGAGTTATCTAGTGGTCCGGATGGCATCCCAATAAAAGTTATAAAGTGAACAATACAATACTTGATCCACCCACTTTGTCACATTTTTCCCAACGGATTTTAAACTAGCAACAGCTATTCCAATCTACAAAAAGGGTGATGCCGAACTGGTAGAGAACCATCGACCAATAATGTTACTATCATCTTTCTCAAAACTGTTTGAAAAGATAGTATCAAATAGAATATACAGTTTCGTTGATGAGCAAGGCATACCATCGCAGTGTCAGCATGGCTTTCGTACTAACCACTCAACTAATACCGCAGCGTTTAACCTACTATCGTTCGCGTATGAAGCAATTGATGAGAGCAATTATGTGGCCATATTATTCTTTGACTTGTACACAACAGTTATTCTGAGGGCCAACACTCTAGATGAACTGAAAAGTAGAACCAACTCCTTACTTTAACAGTTCTATCTTTGGACCTATGAAAATAAATTAGTCATTAACATCCAAAAATCGAATCTTATGTTAATAACGAACAGAAAGGAACAGAGAAATATCACAGTGAGTTTGAATAATCAGCCCATTGAACGGGTGTCAGAATACAAGTTTTTAGGTTTAGGTATTGACGACAAGGTACGCTGGCACGGCCATGCTGATCACGTAGCAAGAAAGCTCAATTCAGCGTTCTTTGCATGTGGTTGACAGAAAATACTTGTTAAGCATTTACTGTGCCTTAGCCTTTTCCCATTTTAAAGTACATATCTAATTTTATATTGGGGTGTAGCAACAGGTTGGCAAAGAACTTTCATATTACAAAAGAGACTAATTCGACTAATGTTTAATCTTGGGCCATTAGAATCATGCCGCGCTCTTTTTACCGAGCACAACATACTTACATTGCCGTCGGTTCTAATAATGGAAGCCTGTACTTTTGTGAGAATCAATCCAGATGATTTTAACTTGAATCACACAATACACCACCATAGGACTCGCGATAATAACGATATTCATATTAAGAACTTTAATCTATCTTTGTACAAACACAATCCCACATACATTTGTAGCACTATTTATCACAGTTTGATTAAACAAATAAATAACACCTATAAATTTAAGAAAGAGGTAAAACGTCTCCTAATAGAAAATAGGTTTTATAGTTTGCAATAGTACTACGATTATAGCAAATAGTTCGCTGATGCATTCAGGATTTTAACAATTATTGTGAGCGTAATATTGTAGCTACCATTTTATGACGTTTCATATCCTGTATTGCAGGCGCACATGAATAAAAGTTATCTATCTATCTATCTATCTATCTATATCGCCAAGTACTGTCCGATTTCTTCAATTGATCTAATTAATTCAAAATTGCTCAAATAAATTTCATTTTGCATCCAATTTAGGATATTAAGGATATGCTTTGTGCGGTGCCTACTTTGGTAGAATATTAGGAAATAACAATAAGATGTTGACGATATGCATATTGCAACAAAGGAACAGAGGCGTATGAGCCACTCGATATGAAGACATTTAGTCATCCGGCTTGTAGGTGGCAGATACCTTCCAGCGAGATGCCCTTAGCTTAGTTACAGTTATAATTGTATTAGAGGGAATACGCTATTCTAGGCTACAAACAGTCTTAACTGTCATCCGCCCTGCAGGAAAACCTCTCCATAGTTAACTAATATTTCATTATCTTTCGATATGTTATAACCTTTGTCAATGATTTACGTGATTTCTTGACTTGTTCTAATCTAATGTTTGAAGATGATCTGAAATTGTATTCATGTACTTCTGTAGCTGATTGTGATTTACTCCTAGAACAAATAAAATTCTTACAGGAATGGTGTTCAGTGAACCAACTGCATCTGGATGTCAGATGGTAGTCACTTTTACTAGGAAAAAACAATATCTAAAATTCAGTTACACAATTGATGAGGTCTTACTAGAACGTAGTAAAGTTGCAAAAGATCTAGGTGTTTATTTTGACCAGTAACTCAGTTTTAATGAACATGTTTCTCAGTTGTTAAGAAATACTTATCGAACGTATGGTTTTGTTATAAGGAACTGTAGGAATTTTAATAATTTATTAGCTTTAAGGTCTTTATATTTTAGCTTAATAAGGTCAAAACTGGAATATGCGTCTCTCATATGGAGTCTCATATATAAACATTGGGTTGAGGCTATAGATAAGTTCCAAAAAAAAATTTCTTAAATTCTTATGTTATAAAATGGATGGAAATTATCCTGAAAGAGGCTCAAACTATGAAGAGTTGCTTTCTAGGTTTGACGTGTAGTTTCTTGAGCAACTCCGAAACCAAGCTTCAGTACTAATTCTGTATGAGATCTTGCATAGCAAAATTGACTGTCCACAGATTCTCTCTCAAATTCAGTTTATGGTTCCAAGGCTTTCGACACGTTATAGTATTACTTTTTACTGCCAAAGAGCTCAAAAAAACATTCTGTGTAAGGCACCAATTAGCATGATGTGTGAAAATGCTAACAGGCTATCTGGAGTGACCGATATATTCAATTGTAGCTTTGCTAAAATGGAGAATTTGTCACGATTTCTTTCTGGTTGAGTGTAATTGGCATTTTTTGGTGGCATTTTTGCTGTACATAATCTGTTTCTTAGTCAGAAGATAATGTAGTTTTTTGAGTATCCGGGTATGGGAATTTCTGGTGTTTGATATAGGTTTTTTTCTTTTCTTTTTTCATTGTTATTCATTTACTACTTCCTCAGTCTTAACTATACTGTTGTTAATTGCTCTGTAAATGGCATTCAGCTGTTAGGCAATAAATCCTTTATTTATTTATTTATTTATCTTTATTTATAGTCTCTAACGCTGTTCCAACTTACATCGTATCTATATATACACCATACAGAGATAAAACTCACACCGCTACCAAGCACTGCATAGTCTGAAGACTCGCTAAACCGATTTATCCAAATCCTCCAAAATGGTTAGAGAACAAAATTCCTCAAGGGTTCTAAATTTAAAATAGGACTTCGTCGGCTATCGAGATTTCAAAGGAAGTTACACCTACGATGGGTAGACTATAAGTGCGCATGAGCACGAGAAAAGCTTGATATTAGTTCTTTTGTGTCTTCTTCTGCTGACGAAGGTGTTAAAAAACTATTTTTACTCACTATTACCGTATTTTGGAATTCTACGGGCAGCACGGGCACCCTAAAATGCATGAATGCATATACCTAACAACCTATTTCCTCCTATAGTAAGCAGAACTTGCTGCACAAGTCCTTCACTTAACTATAGAAGCGTTGTTTCAAGAATTATTCAAGAAGTCTGTGCCATCTGCATAAGCATTGTATAAAGGCAATGAGTGATAATAAAAATATTTGCGTGATATACCATGCAAACATGATATATCATACCTAGAAGTCAATGGGCTCAAAAGCACAGCCTCTCAGGCCCGGTTGTACAATGCGAGCTTAAGCTTCGGCTTAAGGTAGGCCGACGTTAAACCACGTCAGTTGCAAAACATCCGTTGTACAATGCTGGCTTATAGCCCCCCACTCCAAGCTTAACACGAGCTTAGGTTAGCCGAAGCCTAACGCGAGCTTAGCTGAGGTTTAAACCTAACCAGATACAAGCAACATGGTATGATGATATGTTTCTACAACATTGTCTGGTTTCTGGGTGACCAGGTCGACAGAATGACAAACTGACTGGCGAACTATGACATAAAGGCAAAGGTCCTCCGGACCGCCCTGACGGTTAAAGACGAGTAGTATGATGATATGTCAAGGAGGAACCTTCAAATTGCTTGTCACTTTATTAGGTCATATTTTTTGGAGATTTGTGTCTAACAAAGAGAGGAAATGGAAGACCAGAGACACAAACGGTCGTTGCCGAAATTTGACACAAACTGTCATAAGTGCCTAACCAAAAAAGGTAATTTTTCAGATGATTATGTCAGTACGTGTTGCTTCATTGATGTCAACTGTAGTGAATTCATTATCAACTAGGTTTAACTAGGCCGACGATTGTACAGTGGGTGTCGACTTTAAGCCTGAGCTTAGCTAAGCTTAGGTTTAACAAAGCCCGTGTTAAACCTGCATTTGTAAAACCGGCCCTGGATTGATTTAAACAGTGAGACAACGTTCTGCTCAGGTATTGGTATCAGATCCTTTGCTAGTATGATTGCATATTATTCCAGAACTTGTGCAACAACGTGTATAGACTAGTCAATAATAAATGTATTAAACAAAGGTGCGTACACATTTTTTATTTTATGCTTGCACTGTGAACTGAAATTGGGGTGTAAACAAATGTAGCTTGTGTAGCGAAGTGTATCGACTAGTCAACAATAAATGTATGAAACAAAGCTGTGTAATCATTTCTTTTATGCTTGCACTGTGAACTGCGCATGAAATAATATGTTCAGAACATATATGTAATTTTCTACTGGAAGGAATAAAACATCAAATGAAAAGCAATACTCATGTTTATTGACATAAACTGTAATAATTATAACATGATAAAGGCATTGTATAAAAAATAAACATTAGAAAGTGCATAAACACAGGTATCCTTAGTGTGCGCAAAACAGCTAGCAGGACGTGCGACTTGTCGCGGCTGCTCATCCAATTCAATTATCGGCTTGGTACTGTCTCAGGTAGTTGACTTTTTCTTTACCCTTTACAAAAATGCGATCCGCTTGAGATGTCAGTTCTTGAAGAATTCTGGAGACGTGATGCATTTGTGTATATCCAGAAGTCCATTGAAGACAGTGGTGGTACCCCGTCAAACAACTAGCTTGTTTTTGTAGGTCAGAACTGCATTATCGAGAATTTCGTTATGCCAATAACAACTAGAGCATGTCCTACGCAACTATTTGACTAGTTTTGTAACTGGTCATATATGCCTTATGTTAACAAAACTAAAGACACCTAGACAACAATACGAAACCAAAGTACTTGATGCTATTTTTTAAGAACGATAATAGCGAATCAATAACCTTCTCATCGAAAGTATGGAATAAAAAGGTATACATTTGGATCTGCGAATCGTTCTCACCTCAGTCGTGTTCTTTGACCTGGATATACTTGAATTCTATCTGAAAACAGATCACGTCTTTGCGTCTTCCAATATCCACACACCCGCTCGCACTCGTGTATCAAAGAATATTAAATAACGGGCGTTTCAGATGTCTACTATCTGCGCCTAGTTATTTAAAATTCTATATACACTATTGAAGCATACCGTTGTGATATTCGGTAAACTTTAATTGTCGCTAGGTTTAGCATCTATTGTCAGTGGGTTTGGCATCTGTCAATACATCTGTCACTTGAAGCGAAGCTTTTATAAAACTGATTCTTCAATTTTGTAGAATACTACAACGCTGATAAGAAAATTTGGTGATTATTCTATCGGTAAGGGTTCGTTTTAGCGAAATCTGAAACGGGAGCTGAGATTGGTGTCAATCGACGCGGATTGACACCCTGAGTCGAACGATACTACTCCCAGACAGAGGAAACGTTCCGGTGAAAAACCACAGCACTTTGAAGATTCCAAACCTAACCTAACTTAACCAAACTAGTTGAATTATTGAAGCTGATACGGGTCTAATCGACTGGGCTTGAAGTCCTGAGACGAACTAGACCATTACCAGCACGAGAAAACATTTTAGTGAAAGTCTATGCTACTTTGAAATTCACAAATTCCAATAGCTTACCTAATATAAAGTAGGCAAATTGGTTCAGGTAAAAAGGTGTGTCTAGCGACTCAACCTGATATCTTGATGGTATGATGATACGACTCAACCTGATATGATGATACCTTGTTTATTTTGATTCTCAATTGGAAAGTAATCAAAATACGTTCCTCTGGGCCCTACCCCCGCATGCTATGGAAAACACAGAACAGGTGAGGATCCTACTTGGGAAACTTGTGTTGCTTACACTATTCAGAATATTCAAAGACAGTGACGTCTGGGGGGCGGGGAAAGCCAGGCTCCGCGTTATACGTTTACATAAGCCTAACTCAACATAAACTAAGCTGGTTTTCGGTTATTAATATTTCCGCAATAGCTTTAAAATTAAACATTTAAAGTACCATAACTTTTTTATTTAACACTTTAGGATGCTGCGACTGGTGGCATTGTGTTGTACTCATCTGGGGCTTTCGCACGATATATAGTTTGACCACATATTTCATGAAAACTCATCGAAATATCGAAGTAATTTTGAGGTTAGGTTTGAAATTTTAATGTGGCGCAGATTTTCATCGGAGCGTTCCCTCAGTCTTGGAGAGGTCTAATTCGACCCAGGAAATCAAGCAAAATCGATTAACACTTATTTAACGACCAACTAAACCGAATTTGATCTCGATAGGTTGACCGTTTTGTATAAGTGAGGTTAGGTACTGAAACTTTAAAGTGCCATAGAATTTTACCGGGGCGTTTTCTCAGTCTAGGAGTGATGTCGTTCGACTCAGGGCGTCAATCCGCGTCGATTGACACCAATCTTAACGCCCGTTTCGAGTTTCGCTAAAATGGACTCTAGCCATTCTATCCACACACCAGTTTTAATCAAACCAGAGAACTTTTGAGTCCTCTTTTGGGTGTGCGAGTGCCTCATTTTTTTTATGGTCGGCCTCCCGCAAAGGCTGAAAGCCTATGGCGCTGTAGAAGCGCTGCGAGAGGATAGGTGTCAGTCCACGTTAAATTTGAAACGCTGCAGGATGTAGCCGTCGGGAAAAAAATTCCGCGGCAGCTGATTCCACAGCGTCGAAGTTCTCCAAAAGAAGGAATGCTGGAGGAGACTGGTTCTGGGAGTAAGGACCTCGACCTGGTAAGGATGAGCTCGCAGAGCTTCTCTAGTGTTCCTGGTTCGGACCGCCTGTGGTGTTAATATCTGGGAGAGCTCACTCGAACATCTCCCGTGATAGAATCTGTAAAACAGGGATAGGTCAGCCACCCTCCTTCGATGTTCCAGGCTGTGGAGGTCCTTTGTGAGGTTAGGCGTATCGATAATCTAATTGCTCTTTTCTGGATAGTGTCCAGAAGCTTTAGAGAGTGCTTCGGAGCGCATCCCCACACATGGGAGCAATACTCCAGCGATGGTCGGATCTGTGCCTTGCAGAGCAGCAGCAGTTGCTCTGGTGTATACAACCTCCTACAGCGGAACAAAAGTCCAAGCGTCAGGGATGCCGTTTTAGCAATACTGACGACGTGGTCATGCCAGGACATGTTATTTTTGATGTCGATTCCCAAGAGCTTGACGGAAGGGGAATCAACACTACGGGGTGACCCTCCATTTGCACGGTTGGTAAGCCGTCGTGAGACTTCTTTGTAAGTGTAGTTTACTTTATTTGCTAATCCCCACTCGACAATTGTTTTGATATCTGCGTTTATCTGTGAGGCATGCTGCTGTCGATGGGATGATAGTGGCCTGCTAGTTCCATGCGCGACACTAATCTACTGTCATCTGCGAAGCTGTAGATTGGATTGGATGTTATTTCCATCAGCTCGTTGATGTACAGCAGAAACAGTGTAGGGGATAGGTCAGATCCCTGACGAACTCGTTTCTAGTATTTAAAGTTATTTGTCATAGAATAAAAGATTTCGGTCATGCTGTTCTTGGATTGTGATTCAAAACGTTCTTCCGTATGCACATAATCGTCTGTGAATGAGCGACCGCTTCAGCTCAATTCCAGCTGCAGATGCCGGCGCGTTTGATTTGCGGATATTGCGAACGTCAGCTTCAGCCATTCATCACCATATCGGTTTGAAATCTTTCCATTGTTTTGCTTTTGAATCTACATATACATGTACACGTACACCGAGAATCGCGGATCGCAATTTGTTACGCTTATTTCAGCCTACACGTCCATTAAAAAAATGTTAAATTTACATGATACTGTTAGCTTAGCTAAAATTTCAAAAAAAAATTAAAAAGCTTTTATTTTACACCCGATTGTACGCTGTAGCGTGCAAAACCTTTTTCATCATTCATGTCTACGAATGGCATGCACAAATGGATATATTTAATATACAACGAGACTGGATCTAGTAAGGTAGGACTTTGTAACATATAAAATGGGACTTGAAAGCTTTATCTTTGATGTACCTTCACTCCAGTAGTCTTCGATTTAACGTTTGACGTTTCTTAGAATTTCATTACTGGAATGTCAAAAGACACCTTCTGCTGTTTTGTGAAACATTGTGACTTGCTGAAAGTTCATCTAGGGTTTCTACACCACCCTCTGCAAGATTATAGAAAGTTACAATATTTCGGCAAACCTTTATCTCCCATGCCGATATCTATGGCACTGTTTTGATGTAGCGTTGAAGAAAATAGCATTTTTGGTTTTCTTTTATATATATTATGAAACCGCTGTGATATTATCTTGGAATGCAAATACCAGTTAACTTCTCGATTGCACAACTTCAGAAAATGTACCGGAATGTCCCTCTTATTTTTGAGAATTATTCCCACCGATGTGCGTTTATGGTTTGACAACTGACACAAGTATGTAGATGTAGATCTAAAAACATCCAAAAATACGAGAACGTTTATCCCAAGCTTATCGGTTCGCAGCATAATGACGTGTTTACCACTAAATTATTCTAAAATACAAAATGAACAGCAAACGAACAGCTCTTATGGCGCAAAGTACAACATTTGCAAAAATTATAACTTCACTTAACTTCACCAGGGTATATCATACCCCACGGTATGGTTAAAGGGTTAATCTTATGGCGTGTTTGACTTCAAAGAAAGCCGAAATAAACATGTTTTGTAAACATCTCAATATCATAGAGTGATGAATTAAATCTGACATTGATTTCGGCTTTGGTGCTAACATTTACCTTGAAGACTACTCTCAAGATTTGTTAACTAATGATAACCTAAAGCCTGTTCCATGATAACTTCGAATCGCTAAACGTTGAGGACTTCTTTGCCAGTTTCTGGCCCGTATAGTGAAAAGCAATAAACATGCAATGTCGCTTTGTATGTGGGCTGCACAGAGTTAACATCTCTAGAGGGAGCCTATTTTGAATATTGGCCAGCCAACATCTATAGTACTATTGCCACTCTTCTTCGTCCGCTTAAGGAGCTTCCAGTTTCTTCAAAATCTGGCAGTTTCCGCAGTTTGAACACACGTTCCTCAAAGTATTTAACTGGGTATTTAACTGGGCATTTAACTGGGTATTTAACTGTACGTTGAAATATACTTGCAATGTAACTGATTTACGTGAAGATAATTTGTATTGATTTAACGAAATCCCAAAAATGGCAAATTTCATAGCAGAATGTCGCAATAACTTCTAATATGTCGTAAATCTGGCAACCTACAATTGGCGTCCCCTAAAGCTGTCATGTGGCTGTCGTTGTAACTGTAGTTATTGCGAATGTTGAGATTTTTGTTGTTTTAGTGTATATTTGAGTGACTTTGTGACTATTTGTGGTATGAATTAAATTATTTATGAACAATATTGTCATAATTGCATGATGGAACGAAATAAAAAGTGCATAGTTTGCTGCAATAGCGACGAATCGGTGAACACCACTTATCATAGGTTAGTATAGGTTTTGTTTTGGTTTTCAGTAGCGTAAAATATGGGGAAACACTTCATGGTAATAATAAATTATCAACTGTTACAATCAAGTTATAATAAGAGTAACTCTGTAAGTATAGCTAAATACTAATACAACTTATTGTATCAGTTTGTAACATCACAGTAATAATTGAATCTATTAATGAACATCCAATTTTAATATAAAATCGTACGCCACTGGTAATGCCCTTAAGGTGTCAAAATTTCCGTTACATGTTGGCTGGTCAGCGACCTGTGCATTTTGTTGTTTACATTCCCTCTAGAGAAGTTAACTCTGTGGTGGGCTATATATATTTTTTGCAATGACATTATTTACATAAAGGTGTCTAAAAAAAAGATATATAACATTATTTCATTGCAAAAAGGACTGAAATCAATTTAAAAAAAAATCCAGTTCAGCCATATTAATCTGGAAGGTTACGTACAATATGTCGCACAACATGGCCGATTATATAAAAAAATAATTATTGTTATGCAGCGGGTATAGCAATTTACCATAAAAGTACTTACAAAAAAAATTAGAAAAAGGAAAATATGGGAATCTTCTATCACTGAGTATTGATTAGATATTTTTTAAAACTGTACTTAAAAGTTTTTGGCTCTAACATTTTTAAATAGTCGGGAACTTGATTATATAAATAATAAATATTATAAGAATATGATCTGCGAAACATAGAGGTTCTATGAGGTGGGGGTGATATTTTACCTCTAAATCTTAAATTTAAGTTGTGAACATCAGTTCTGAATGTTATCTTTTTTGCCAAATAAGGAGGTCTTCTGTAAGATATGATGTTATGAAACAACACCACTGAATGTAAAATGCGCCTACTCTTCATATTAAGCCAATTTGCATCTTTTAGCTTATGCGACACTTTATCGTACTTCCTGATACCATATATAAACCTCAAACAGGATTTTTGCACTTTTTGAATTCGATCACTTGTGTTTACTTCTAAGCAGGGGTTATAAATAACATCACAATAGTTAAAATTACTTAATACTGGAGCATCCGTTAACCTAATCTTGAGGAGTTGTGACAAAAATGACGGTGAGGATACAGCATTTTCAAATTAGCGTATGCTTTTTGTACACGTTTACTAATATAATGAGGATTTTCGTGATAAGCCTGAGTCTTGGCTTGTAACAAATGACAAACACAATTCGATTTTATGCAATCATCTGCTGCCCGCAGCTGCTTTACGAACGTATATAAAGTAAAGGTGACGCAATTTTTTGCTCCCTATTACACTTTATGATCTCTGTACCATCCCCTAACCACGGAAATTAAATATTTTTACGCTCGGTTTTTACTGTCTACTCAGCTACTCAGTCGCTGTTATGATTACTGAAAGTGTAGGCGAATTTATTAGCTCATATTTTCCGAGTAATGGGATCCATTCTCGACTATTCTTTACGTCCCTATCGAGCGCCGTAAAAACTTGCAACACGTCCTACTGATAGACTACGCATCCAAGGCAAATTGTTTGTCGCCGTTCCGAACATTGGGAATATTTTCAATGGTCCTCCGCAGCGAAGCCAACTTGACAATCATTTGGAATTAATATTCAGAAAAACGTATGGAACAGTATCGTCAATATGCTGTAAAAAATTACGATTATGACTTTCTTATCTGTAACAGAAAAGGTTCTCTTTTGTAAAACACGTGTAATATTGCAATTCTATCAAAAATTAACCCCATTTTTATATTTTACAAATATTGCTGCATGTCGTAATGCACAACTGGCAACGTTGGGACTGTCTACGTCAAGTGCCGACCACGTGTCTACTCAGGCACGTACACAGGATTTTCGTTCGGGGGCGGTTTCAAAAAAAAACGAGATATCTGTATCAGTGCTAATCCAGTCAGTCGATAGTGGTCCACATCCAGCCAACAAAATAGTAACACAACAAAGCTTCAAGTTTTCGAAAACAAAAACAGATTGGCATATGCTGTCCACATATTTGTAGGCAACAATTAGTCAACTTCGAGGCCGCCGATAGAAAACGTGGTCTGCTCAAAATTGCGAATTGGGTTTTCTTATTATTTACAAAAAAAAACCGATTTTTTTGGGTTAGACCCAGCCTAAGAAGAACCGACACAAAAGCTATATTGAGGAATTATTGGAAGATTTACGAAAAGGTGATGTCTTGGTAATGCCGGTATTAGTAGGGAAATAGGATCTAGCTTCTAGCAAGTACGATTCTGCAATCACATATGGCCACCATAAGTACTGTTTTCCTGATACAATTAAAACTTAACATTTATTGCACAGTGCTATCCACAATGTTGACTTCATGGGGACATTTCTGTTTCTTTTCCGGTATTATGAATTAAATGTGAAAGTATTTCATATTGCTTTGCCATTGACGTATCTCGCGAAAAGGGGTTTCAATGTGGTTTCCAATCTTATACAGAAAAGAAGTTGTAGATATTATTTATTGATTGACGAGGTTTAGGGTTGAGGCTGACTAGTTTTAAGTTGGTTATTATAAATTTGCTATGGATTCAGGTTCAATGCTCTCATTAAAAGTCAGTGATTTTTTGTGTACCTACTTAATTTACGTAAGAATGGTACTAACCCCAGATTATGTACTGGTGTAAATAAGACATCCTTGCGCGTTTTTTGCTTCCAAAAAATGTGTCTTTTCTACAGACCCTGTCTGAGTACCTACCTAGTTAAAAGACAATTTTGCGTATCATTGATACAAATCATTGCCAGATAATATTTTGATTTCACTGTGACAGAATTTTCGTATCCATTTAGGCAGTTTTTTGCCAATACAATGTTAACAATTGAATACTTATTACAATAACACGTGGTAATTAGCTAAATATACATACATTTTCAGCTCAATTGTTTAGTGACCTACTGTATACTATCCAGGAAACAGATGGTTGGGTTTAGGTCAAGAAAAAGAGGGAGTCTCTTTTACTGTTTTGCCGACGTTTCGGCCTTTATTAGGCCATCTTCAGGGCACTAAAAAAAAAATATTTTTTTTTTGTTTATACTTAAACATACAAATATACACAGTTATAAAAAATTGAATATATAAAATGACAATATACAATAACGAATTAAAAAGGAGGGTGATCAATGCTATTAAAAAAAAACATAATATACAATATACAATAAACGGGTAGTACTTACACCAGTGATGGACTCCTTGAGTCAAATATAGTGAAAAGGCACATGTAGTATAAACAAAGTATATAAGGGTAAAAAACGACACTTAATAAATAAATAAGACAATAATAAGACGGAGATTGTCTATTCACAATCGATGTGTACGCCGGACTGGCAAAAATCATAAGTATTTTTAAAGGAATTCTATGGGGGCACAAAAAAGTTAGCAAGAAACATAATATTTCAATATTTATATAAATAGACATGGAATACAGGGCGAAGTTGAAAATAGAAAATGTAGAAAAAGGGGTGGGATGGGTTAATGTAGAAACAGTGTTAATTATAAAAAAGAAGATGCAAATAATATGTGGTTAATCCTTCTTAGGTATTTTGTTGATAAGGTTGAAATAACTGCTATTTAAATTTTGTATGTCTTGTTTCTTGTTAACAGTATTAAATTTTTTTATATTAATCATTTCAAGAAACAGACGTTTCTTTAAATTACTTTGTTTTGATAAAATGGTTATATTGTCAAAATCAAAATTGTGATGTAAGTCTAGAGTATGTTGCATCAAGGCAGTTTTATTAGTATCATGAAGGTGGGTGGGTCGGACACTCCTTTTATGTTCTTCTACGCGTCTTTTTAGGTATCTGCCCGTCTGTCCTACATACATTTTATCACAATTACAGCAAGGTATGCTATAAACAACTTCGCTTTGTAGTTCCTTAGGAGTTCTATCTTTCATGCGGGTAAAATACTTTTTTATCGTATTGTTGCTTTTGAAAGCAATTTTTACCTTGTCACTGCTTAGTACCCCAGCTAGGTTCTCTGAGAGATTCTTTGAGTAAGGGATTTTATAGTACTTATTTACCGTCTGTTGTTCTTCTTTGTTAATGGAGCCTATTGGTTTTCTTAGTAATTTATCTATACATATATATACATTTTCTTTGCAGAGTTTAGAATTAACATATTGTATGATCAATGAACTAGTATCATAGAGAAAAGTTTTATTCATATCCTATTTTTCAAGAATATCACTTTGAATGGGAGAAGCTCATGCAGCAGTTATATTCTTATTTGAGCACACAAGCAAGTGGTGTGAAAGGGAATGGAGAAAGGGATAAATAAAATTTTATTATGTGTATGTGTGTATATATTCAATAATTATACGTCTTTTAGCTGCTTCAAATGAACAACAGTCTGACAATTACTTAACACATCTATTATTTAATATTGTTTGAATGTTTATTTGTAAACTTCTGCCATTGTAAAAATTAAATGTCTACGACACTGACTAGGAGTACGCTCATAAATACAGCTGACGTTCCCCCCTGCCGTCGCATCGCCAGAAACGCTTACAAACGTTTGGTTATACAAAGCGTAGTCTATCAGGATGACGTCGTTGTTTGTTGTGATTTTACAAAACAGAGCCGCTTTGATCACGGGTATACGGAAAAGAAAGAAAAAGGAGTTCAGTGATGCTGATATTGTGTATATCCCTCATCAGTACGTTCTGTAGAAGTGGGATATAGTAGTGGCATACCATCTCGCACAATTTGCTTCTAGGGTCACATATGGAATTTTGGAACCTTTTTGGCTTCAATAGGCAATATACGACTTTGTCTTATTTCTTTATTCTTTAACAATAAGTTATTTCCCACAAGACAAGTTTACAAAGAAGCCAAAGTGCTTAAGATACATCATATTTACATATATAAATGTCTACTAAAGGTCTATTACACCCAGAGCAAATATTCACAAATCATAACCCAAACTAGATCTGTAGCTGAACTTAATTTGTGAACTGATTTTTTCATTTACACAGAGGACATCAAACAGTTATTCGCTCAGCACTACATAATAATATAATATTATTTGTACACGTATTTTGCTCAGAGTTCTCCGAATACGGCATACTTTTCCGGCTTCATTATAATATCTTATCAGATTCCTTTGTAACTCACGAGAGTGGCTCTTTAATTAAGCTTGTTTGTGTTTCCACGGAACATACATCATTCACAAAAACAAAGCCAAGTACAAGACATGTAGGCGTTCAATGAAGAAGGGCATGTTGTGTAATAGGATGGTTCAAATTAAAAATGACTACAGTAATTCACTTTCTGTGAGCTGACAGTGGTATAATGTAGAAAAACAGGATACAAATGAACGACACAGTCTACCAATAGGTTTGACACGAAGGAAGCTTATGGCCAAAAACTTAATTTAGATGAGAAAATCTTGGGGTTGTGGCCAAAATTTTGAAAAAGGAAACTGGGTCACATCATAGAGGAGACTCTGGTGCTAACAGCCAAGCTTTCGGCAATGCTTATTGCCATCTTCAGGGCTTTCTACATTGTTAGAAGAAAAAGAAGAAGGAGAAAAAGAAGAAAAGAAGGCTAGTGGAAGCAACAATGCAAGAGAATCATACTAGCAGAAATAAGGGTCCTGAAGAACACAGGCATTCTTCACTAAGTATACCATACGTGAAAGGACTATCAGATACAGTCAGAAGAATAGGACAACACTATAAGATTCAAACACGATTCTCTAGAAGCACCACTCTTCGAAGTCTACTAACGAAAACAAAACCCAGGAATGAACATCAAGAAACAAAGAACTGCATCTACGAGGTACCATGTGAATGTGGCAAAGTATATATTGGTGAAACGAAAAGACCCCTGGAAGCGAGAATTAAGGAGCACAGACTCAACACCTAGAGAGCAGAGACAGGAAAGTCCGGAATAGCAGATCACGCTTGGACCGAGCATCATAAAATTATTTGGGAAGATGCAAAGGTTATTGACAAAGAACCTCAATGGTATCGCCGGAAATTCAAGGAAGCAGCTTATATCGCCAGCAACAAAAACGTGTACAGCAAGCCTAGTGTGGAAATTAGACCAATATGGCAGCCCCTCATAAGAAATATAAAAAGGTTAAAGTTGGGCAGAACGAACTTGGACACAAACGTGGGACTCAGTGACTATCAACGGCCACGTCATCATCAGCAAAAAGCGACGTCACTGACGCACCCAACAGAATGCGCAACAACCAATCAGGACAAGCCACGAAAAACGACACGTCAGCTAGACGAGAATAAATAGCAATGAAAGGAACATGTTCGACAGTTTACCTGAAGACGATTGAAGATACCACATCATTCGAAACGTTGTAATCCAAAATTATATAGACAATGGAAGTCCGAAGCAGACCTTTTGAAAGAAAAATTTAGTTTCAAATTATATAATATTTAATATTATATATTTTGAAGCTAAAGTCTTCTTTTTCTTATAATTTATGTAATATTATATATTTTGAAACTAAATTCTTTTTTTTCTTCTAACCATGTAGAAAGCCCTGAAGATGGCAATAAGCATTGCCGAAAGCTTGGCGGTTAGCACCAGAGTCTCCTGTATGATGTCACCCAGTCTCTTTCTTCAAAATTTTGGCCACAACTCCAAGATTTTCTCATCTAAAATAAGTTTGACTATATTCCAAAGTACTTTATTTATGGAGCTTGGGAATTGGAAGAGCATTATTCATCAATAATAATACTTACTCCGCTCTGAAAAATAAAACCAGCATGGTTTTCATCCAGCGCTTCATTAGCGGTGATGTGATAGTCGTCTACCGCTGATATTAGCATTACGATTCGCTTTTGAACTGATATGGAGCACACATCAACGGGAAATTTATTCTCGTGTTCGATGCTACACGACAAGAAAAGCATACTCCGTAATATTTTTTTACAGGGCTGAAAGCACGCCAACAGACAGACAGACATACAGGCCGAAAAGCAGGCAGACATCGACGGAAATGATTGACGGGGATTTTCGTCATGTAGATAACACAAACATCACAACACATCTATCGCTATGGAAAGTAGAAATACGTAGTTGTTCGGTAAATTTGTTAGGGCGACTTTAAATTTGATTTTGACTGCCAGTCTGTTTCAGCGACGTCCAAATCTCACCTCATAGTGCACACGGTTTTTACTATTACTCTTCTATTCATTAACTAAATAGCTGATATAACGCTTACCAACGACGTGCTATACAGGGTGTCCAGTTAGTGTGTAATTCTTCGATATCTCGCAAAGTATACCCGATAGAAGAAAATGTCAAATGCAAAAATTATTTGGTTACTTAAGACGCATATTCTAAAAATATTTTGAAATATACAGGGTGTTGCGGGAAAGTAGAATAGTGATCAACTTGATTTTTTTATATGGAACTATAACTTTTCCTTAAATTGTTCTAGTTTCCATCTCTATTCAACCCTAAAATATTTTTGGGATCGGCTACTTGACGCGGGGCGGGTTACTTGAATATTGAGTGGATATTATTTTGGATGTTACCAGCAATTTGTATGTAACGGGTGTTTTTAGCAGAATTTTAAATTACGGCATCTTCAAGGTCATTTTATTTTGTTTTTTAAATGTAACACCCTGTATGTTTTATTTTAAATCGAAATATCTATTAATACCCCATCTCGCCTTGTAATTTTTTTTTCGCGTTTGTGGCGTTGCCAGGTTATAAATTATTTTTCCAAATTTTTAAACAGGTATCCCCGATTTTAATTTATTTTAAATAGAATCCTCTACTTATTTTTATTGCAGCGAATTGCGCATGTCGAACTTAGTAAGATCTCAAAGTTTCAGAATTTTGTTTCTAATAATTACTGAGATACGGCAACACCGCTTTTTTAGTAAACGGTACCGGGACGCTTGAATATTTCCAAAACCGCTACAGCTGGAGAGGTGAAATTCAATACTTAAGGGTTTTTGGACATACAGAATTCAAAAACGCTAACAGCAGTGTTGTCAGATTTACCAATTTTACGTCATAATTTTGAATGGAATGCCCTATTTATGAAGTCTAACGTAAAAGTGGTAAATCTGACAACACTGATGTTAGCGTTTTTGATTTCTGTATGTTCAGCCACCCCCAAACGTTGAATTTCACCTCTCCAGCTGTGGCGGTTTTGGAAATATTCAAGCGTTCCAGTACCGTTTACTGAAAAAGGCGGTGTTGCCGTATCTCAGTAATTAATAGAAACAAAATTTTGAAACTGTGTGACCTTACTAAATTCGACATGTGCAATTCATTGCAATAAAAATAAGTAGAGGATTCTATTTAAAATAAATTAAAATCGAGGATATCTGTTTAAAAATTTTGAAAAATAATTTATAACTTGGCAACGTCGCAAACACGAAAAAAAATTACAAAGCAATATAGAGTATTAGTAGATATTTCGATTTAAAATAAAAGATACAGGGAGTTATATTTAAAAAAACAAAGTAAGGTGACCTTCAAGTTGCTGTAATTTGAAATTCTGCCAAAAACACCCTGTAGCTACAAATTACTGGTAACATCCAAAATAATATCCACTAAATATTCAAGTAACTCGGTGTGTAATATTATTGAGAAAAGTTAAAGGAATATATCAATTTGGACGTATTACTTGCGACCTTGCAAATCCGGAAATTAATATAAAATAAATTATAACTTAACAACGTCCCAACCTATCCCAAAAATATTTAAGGGTTAAATAGAGACCAATGATGAAAACTAAAGGAATTTAAAAAAAAGTTATCGTACTATATAAAAAAAATAATTTGGTCACTATCCTACCTTCCCGCAACACCCTGTATATTACGAAATATTTTCAGAATATGCGTCTTAAGTAACCAAATAACTTCTGTATTCGACATTTTCTTCTATCAGGTATACTTTGCGAGATATCGAAGAATTACCCACTATCTGGACACCCTGTATATAAATATCATGTCTGTGTTATCATAGCGCACAGTGGGATCAAGACTAAAATTACCAAATTAGGCAATCCTTTGCAGATCAAGCGTCAGCTAAACTAACGAAAATCCTATCAAGTGATGGCATGTAGATCACTAATTTCTGAAGGCTGTAAAAACAGTAGCTCCTTGTGAAGTATGAGCTTCCTACATTCAGTATATTTGATTTACACGTGTGGAACATATCTGTTCCAAAACCTGTTATGTAAATTGTCATTTCAGTTCCATGTATCATTTTTGGAACACCGCCACCACCCGGAGATCATTTAATCCACAACGACGTTTTCCACCACAACGCTTACCAATAAACGACGAAGGGACATGAGAGTATCCAGACATCAACAGCTCCATAAATCTAAAATTATACTTGCGTATACCCAGCGCCGCCACATCGCAAGGTTGGGCCCAGGACCAGATTCTGGCCACGGGTCCCTAATACCATAGCCGTCTCAAGTGATGAGGCCGTGACCTTTGAACTGGCAACGAAATGGTCATGTCAATACCATGTTGAAAAACTATTGATATCCTCTCTCCACTCAAAAGGTCATTATTTGTACTTGCTTTAAAGTTTTAGTGATTGAAATATCTATATGAACTATGTTTTTGTCCTTCATTTTCTCAAATAAATTTAAGAAACTGGAGCTGGAAATTGGAAACACTAGTATTCATGTACGTTAAGTAGTTATGAGTTATGGGATTCTGTTACTTTTTCGTCTTGGAATACTTAGTACGAATTGCAAATAGAAGCCGTATTCAGAAAAATTCATAATCACTCATTTCTTAAGAGTAGCTGACTGAAAATAACATATGATTGACTAAATTTTATAATTAACACATTCAATTAGTTATGTTCAAATTGAAATTTGGTAGACTGATTGGAAAAGAGAGTATACAGGGTGAGTCAAGCTTAACGCCTCGGACTCTTGTGGCCAAACGATACCACTTTTCGAAAAACAAACTTTGTGATTGTATGTAGGTAGGGTAGGACTATATTTTAAAAATAATGACTTTTATACAGAGTGTCTAATAAAAGAGTGACATATCAAAGTTGTGTTTTTTAAATGGAACACCCTGCATATTATTGCATATTTAGATTTAGTGTAACTTTATGTATCACACATGGAACTTTAAGCAAACCGTTTAGGTGCAAAACACAATTTTTGTAAAAGTAGATATATCAGAAAAAAATCGAATATCGCAGTGATTATAAAACATGAGGGCTGTGACTTTGCCCTGTAACTAAGCATGGAATGCGTCAGCTTAGGTTAGGCGGTTAAGTTTGAACTGCATTTGTACTTGGACAAATCGGTAGATTAATTAAGGAAATTTGATTTTTTCAAATGTCAATGCTTAATTTTTTTTATACGATCAAATGTGCATAATCTGATAGGCTTTCTAATGATATCAGGTTGTGGATATCAATCTCTGTTAGTTTTCATTTAATTTCGAGGTATATATCAAATCAGTGTTTTTAAATTTCCCTATCTATAAACAAACTAGCAGGCCATGAAATATAAACAAAAATAAGTTCAGATGGAAGAAAACAACTAACTTAGCAAAAAAATCCAGAAAAATTAGAGTAAAAGGACAAGATTATAAAAAATGTCTACAACAAATCAACTCTAACCAGAAACAACGACGACGGTAACACGTCTAGGGTCAAAAATAAGCTGGAGTACGCCAGAAATGGATTATTTTCACAGCCTACTAGCTACTACAATGTACTAGAAAGTAAACCCCCTCCATGTATAATTTCTGAATACGCCTATTTATTAGGTCTAGTATTAGGAGCATTATCTATTTGATTTTGTGCTCTGAGGGTAAGAATGGTCAAAGAGTATTGAAACATGAAACAAAAAATAATTGCTACAAAAATGAATCTGCTTCATTATAGTTTATTCACAATTCATTATAGTTATTTGTAATAAAGTTACCCAGAAAAGAATTAGACTATTAACAAAACAAATGAATCAGTAAAATATGATCGTGTTGTTGAACAATATAACATACACTGTTAAAAAACAGTCGCCCGCGCGACAGCGTTTACTAAGATTAAGGCCGGATCGGGCTCCTACGGGGCCCGGGCCCGGGGCAACAGTGCCCGGCTACCCCCCCTTGTGGCGGCCCTGCTATACCACGAAATGTTCTGGCAATAAATTTCAATTTGCCCTTCGTCCACATCGGAAACTGAGTTATATGTCTGCTAGGGAAGTGTCATATCGCAGAGGCGTATCCAAGATTCCAGAAAATTAGTATGTCTCTTTTATAATCATCCCAGATGGCGTTTATGTGAAAATTTCACATATTGTACAACTTCTCATTACATCCCAGTTTTAAGGTAGGTTCGGACCTCAGAGTAACAACTGAACATAGAGGTAGTAAACAACTAATTCTAATAGGCCGACATCTTTTCGTGCGTTGTCATATCGACCACCATGTAGGCAATCGTAATTATATATATACTATCGTCTTAATTGTATAGTATCCAGAAGTACTCCATTGTACGTTAAAAAAGACGGTATTTTGATGGTTCAGGAATTATTACAGCAAAATCAATAGATATGTTGACCTCTACTGCGTTACTGCATATTTCTTCATCATAAACGCAAATTCCGAAGTGTTGCATAATTTTGAGGAGCTGACAACGCCGCATGCGCTCTACTGTCAAACGTTTGCTTTGTTTTCTGTTTGTGCGTCTTCTATGCTTGGTCAGTAAAATCGAATTTGCTATTTGTTGGTAACTCTGCAGGGTGCTCTACCTTAAAATATAAGAACGTTGATACCTACTTCCGGTATATACGGATGTTCGTCATCTTTAAAAATATTTTCTGCAAGTAGACCATTTAAAAAGAAACGTTTTTTATCTAAGCTATTTTCTTCTAATTTAAACGGTTAGGCTACTAGAGAGCACCGCGCGATTATTGGAACTTGCGCCTACGCAGCAGTTTACACAACTTATCCATTATGGAGGCAACTATACACTGGGAGGTGTATGACGTATGAGCATTGTTTTAAATTAATATTTGAAAAGTTTCAGTCCAACTATCCCACCTATTCTGATAATTTGTGGTCCAACTGTTTGACAAAATACAAAGCAAGCAACTTTCATCGCAAAATTATAACCCCTTTACTTCCATTTTAGAGGAAATATAAATTTATAATTTAGTTCTATGTGAAAATAATGTATAAATGACCCTAATTTTTTTTAATCCTGAAAGACTATAGCCTGGGCATGGAAGAAAACTAGCTTATTTTCTGGCTGAAAATTTTTGGTAAATATCACTCAATTGGGTTATTTAAAAAAATAAGGTTTTACATTTATTTTAACATTTAAAATCAATTTTAAATTGGCGAATCGATTATGATGGTCTAATATTATAGATAATAAAAAAAAGCATGTAAGTACTTACCCACTAAAAACGGTACAGTTTTTTGTTTTCTATAATATTTAATTAGGAAGAAAGTCAAAAACACAACTAACAGCAAATTCCATACCCATAACTTTTGTGCCCAAAACATTATCTATGCCCAAAACCCAAAACCTTCGACAAGTCCAAAACCAAACAAATAGGTTACGGTTACAAGTGTTAAAACTTAAAACAGTCAGTTGCTAATTACTCATGCAAATTCATAGTGTATAGCTGGTTGCCTAAATCCATAATGGATGAATTGTGTAAGCTGCTGCGTAGACGCAAGTATTATTGGACCACCCTGTATAGTGTATAAAAACAATCTGACAGTCCTAAGCGTTAGCAAATATCTCTAAAACTCCAGTTAACATGACGCCGTTCCTCAAGCTCAACTACGCATGGAACTCACATCTAAAACGCAGAGTCTCATTTAGCATTCAGTGCATTCGATCCCTGCCACCTACTTCTGCAGCAGATTGAAATTACCTAACCTGAAGGTTGAGACACGTTTACCTTGATATAACTTTACCTACCTGTTCGAGACGAGATTTGAATCACAGTAGAACGAAATGAAACACTTCATTAGTTCAATCAAAGTTCAGGTACGAAGGCAGACGCGTACACGAACCGTAACTGGGACTAACAGGAATGTCTGTGTTCATCTGCATCATAATTTGTAGTAGTGGCAATTGCAACAATATATACAGGGTGAGTTTTTAGTAACGGCTCGGTCGATAACTCCACTAGTGTAGAAGATAGCGAAAAAAGTTGTACATAAAAGTTGTAGCCACGGATATACTCCTTGCTCAGAAAATCTTTTAATTTATACAGGGTGATCCATAACTACGTGTTTATGCAAAGACGTATTTTTTTATGAGACACCCTATATGTTATTCCATTTTTAGATTCTACTAATATTTTCTCTTTTCACAATATAAGGTATTATGACATTATACAGGGTATTTCAAAAGTAATGACCATTTTTATATCCGAATCCCAGTCAAATGTGCTGTATATCAAAAAGTAATAAATCAAAAATTATTTCTCTTACATGGAAAGATTATAAACATCCTCTAGTTTTAAAATCGGCTATAAAAAAAGCCCGCGACGCATATTCGCATATTGGTATACAGGGTGATGTAGAATGCAAAGTCCAGATTTTCTCTATTTTTTTTTTAAATGTAACCCCCAATATTTATACTAAAAAATTTCATTTTTCATATTTATATAGCACTTGTTGTACTTACGTCCATCAGTTTCCGAGATATTCCAATTTCTCGGCAAATTTAAAATATAGCTTCTATTTGTGTACTCAAATTTAATTATATTGAAAAGTACTATCGAATTTGTTTTTTACTTGATGAACAACTACATTATAAGATCATGATATTATTTGATGAAGTCCAAACCCTGAATCATCGAGATAGTAAAGTCAAGTATGCTGAGGAAACCATTTTGTAGGCGTGATGCATAATTATCAAGCAGATTTAGCAGGTAGGCTTTGAAAAATTGACAGTTTTCATAACCTGCTCAATAATTCTGTGCTGTGTGAGAAACGAGCTTTAAAAATTAATTTTTCCATTGAGGGTATTTAGGAGAATCTTTGAGAAATTGCCTACTTACTTCTAGAATATGTCAACTATGAACAGCAATATCCAGAACGGAAACACTCTAAAACAAATGCGTCTGAAAGATTGAAGAATCGTTTTATTTGGACTGTGTCGTTTGATATTTCATAGCCTACCTGATAGATCTGCTTGATATAATTATGCATGACGTCTACAAAGTTGTTGTGATATTCTTATAGCTTTTTATTAAAAGGGATGGTAGATATTAGTAAGTTCAAATAAACCCAGAACCACTGAATAAGTTTGTTAAAATAATAACGATAATAATATACTTACTTATATACATAACTACACGCGCGGTGCATTCTAGGCACCAGACGTACTAGCAATCAAACTTTACTTGCTCGGCAAAATTTGCGAGACACGTGACGACTGACGGCGAAGGTAGAACGGCAGAGGAAACACCTTACATCTTTCAGGAAATTCAACATACTTAAATCTAATGGTGTATACTAGCACGTGTAGTAGAAGGCTAACAAAATGCTTATTAGTCAATTAATGCAATAACTTTTGCTTGTGCGGTTTGGTGAGGTTTGGTGCTCTCTGGTTAAGAAGCACACGTGAGGTTTGCAAGTATTTCAGGTAGACCACAAATACCATCACAAAACTTCCATGGTATGTTTCAAACTAAACCCCATATAGAGGCATTCCTTACTTAATGGACTGTTACAAAAAGCAGGAACAGTAAGACTGCAAATCAAAAGGATAGCTTACTAACCCCCTGTTGCTGGGTGCCAGGACACTCAGGTATAAGAGGCAATGAAAGGGCGGACGAGCTAGCAAGACTAGGCTCGTCTGGTCTATACATTGGAGCAGAATCCGCCCTTGGGGTGCCCAAAAGCACAGTCAGACACCAGGTCTTAGAATGGATGAAACATCAGCACAAGGAGCAGTGGAACTTGTTGCTAGGATGTGTTCATGGAAAAACATTCATTAAAGCTCCAAGCAAGGAAACAGCTGAAACACTGCTCTCCTTGAGTAGGAATCAGCTCCGAATAACGATGGGTCTCCCCACAGGACATTGTGGCCTGAAGGAACACCTGAATAAAATGGAACCCTACAATGGAGACCTCAACTGCAGATTGTGTGGAAGACGAACTGAGTCAGCCCTACATGTGCTCTGTGAGTGCGAAGCGCTAGATCACAAGAGACAACAGCTCTTTGGGAAGACCAAGCTAGAACCAATGGAGTACAGCTCAGCACCAGGACCAGTGGGTAAACTGCTTAAACTTATGCAGGAATCCAGATTGCTGGAGTGGATACTGTAAATGATAGGAGCAATAATACAATAGGCCTTAAGGCTTATGTATTGACGGGGACAGTAAGGTCGGACGGCTCCTGAAAAAAAAACCCCTGTTGCATGAACAACACAGTTGATTGCATCCCCCATTTTGGATCGCGTCTAGCACTGAGTTTAATGTTTGATCAAATTAAAGATACATTTATATTCCAACAAAACTTGATACCGCAAAAATAAAAATTGGATATCAAAATAAATGAGGCAATTTTTATAATGCCTATTTTAATATTTAAACTCGCTTTTCGTTGCACTTTCTCTGCCTCCGTCTCACTCTTCTCATATCACACTACCTTGTTCGAAAAAGTAGGGCCAGGAGAATGTATCTGGTGTACCTGAAACAAGGCAGTTTTGTTGTCTTTTGTATCATGGGCTATCATATCGTTCATTTATATTGTCACGACGGCCTCCTTTTCTTCACCAACGAATCAAACTGCACGTAACTTACACTGTTTTACTTCACAACTCAGTACAATATCTCTTAACCTTATCTCAAATAAAACTGAACTCAACTGAACTGAACTGCCATGCTACCCGTGGCGCCTTATATATACACTTCATCGAACCATCTAGAAAATTCGATGACATTTCTAGAATCCATCAGTCATTCCCGAAAGCTCTAGACGATTCGATGACGTTTACACTTCAAAGATCTAACCTAACACTTTGACTTTACATCATGCATGACAACTAATACAAATACACGAATACCATAATGTACAGTATGTTACATTCTTCCCCCCTTAGCGTTCGGCGTCCTCGACGAACAACTTCGATTCTTGTATCACCACAGACATCAGCACAGTCGATCTTCGGTTTTCCACTTTCCGTACATAACCTGTAGACTACGTCGTTGAAACGCTTCATCACCACGTAGGGTCCCTCCCAGTGGCGTTGTAGCTTCGGACATCTACCCTTCCTTCCGTCGTGTATTGCAAGACCATACCAGATCACTTCGTAACTGCGATATTCTTTGCCCAACTTGCGATTCTCATTTTCAGCTCCAGCAGGATTCTCTTTTCCTAGCTCTGTTATCATTCTCTTCAGTTGCACCTTTTCGTCCTGTCCACTCTCGACACTCCCTGACTTTACATCATGCATGACAACGAATACAAATACACGAATACCATAATGTACAGTATGTTACAATATCTTTTTTTAAATTCAGATGTATTTGTGACCCTGAGAGCACGATATCTCTGCTTCAATGCAAGGCAATACGAAAATTCAATTAAGGCGAGACCAGCAGTTATCCTGATGGAAGAACAAAGGGTGCATTCGCAAACGACTTCTCATTCAACAAATGCCTATGCATTTTTTTGTTCGTTCAAAGAGCACAAAAAGCATTCGTATAGGGAGAGAGGGTATTTTTCATTTCCCTTTGTTTCCAAATACCAAAAGCAAATACCTTCCTGAACATGTAATTTATTGCGCTGGCGCTGCGGTCCAAGCCAGTTGGGTGCCAACTGCACCCTATGAGCTTCCATGCGAGGGAACACGTGGCTGAAATATTGGGCTGCTTTACGCTTAGCTTACATTGCAACTGTAATAATTCAATATTAAAACTGTAACAACTATACAGGGTTAATTCAGGTACAATTAAATATTTTAGGTAATTTGCTTAGAACACCACCACTTAGACCACCGTCAAAGTTCAAGTAACAAATTTCAGATAAGAGTTGACATGTAGGCATATTATTAATAGCTGCTTTCGGTTAGGAACATATCTTTCACCATTTAAGAAAGCTATAATCCCTCTTGTTTAAAAAGCAGGCGATAAAGTAGAAGTTGGCAATTATAAACCAACATCTATCATATCAAGCTCACCAAAAGTAATTGAAAAAGTACTACCTACTGGCACAGTACATTAACATCTAAGTAAATACAGTTTAATAATTTGTTACTTACAAATAATTGCTATACTTGCAACTTTGTTCATATACAAAAAGGTTTTGTTTTCGTGGGAGTATGAAATCCTGTACAGATAAAAAACGATAAAGAAATTTTATTTATATAACATAATTATTATATTTGACTTTCAATCATAAATCATTTCTAAACACGTTAGAAAATACTGGATTTCGTGGGACAATGTATTATTCACTTGAAAAGTATCTATCCAACAGGCCACAATCCGTGAGGGTAGCGAAATTAATAAATCAAGAAATGTTTGTTGAATATGGTGTTCCACAAGGTACAGTTTTGTGACCACTTCTGTTTGATTAAACGATCTCTTCCAAACTGATTGTGTTGGTAAACTAAGCAGACTTGCAGAAGATACGGCCATACTGTATAAGAAAGAACAATGGAATACTCTAGAAAAACATTACTGAGAACGATTTTATCAAAACTAAACGGTTTACTCAAGAAAATGACAATCAGCTTATCTAAAACACGATTTTTTCCGTTCACATCCATTTCTAAGTATTTTACCTTATTTCAACAATATTGCGTCAAGCATAAACTACAGAAAAATTAAAATTGACACGTTAAATAGTATCGTGTATCTACGAATATATTTAGACTTACACAAGTGCGGATGTAGATATTAATAACCTATTAAAAATATAAAATGTTTAGTTTAGTTTAGTCTAGTTGAAATCCATATCATTCATCGTATATTGGCATGGGGTGCTGCATGCACAAGTTATATAACTGATTTAGAAGTACTTCAAAAAGCAATTCTAAAATATAATATATTTTCTATAATTTTATTATAATTAGAAAACCAAAACTGTATCCTAGTGACGATTTTTTTAGAGAAGCTCTGATATAAGATGTCAAGCAACTTTATTTCTTACATGCTATCGCTCATTATCACAAAACTTCAAATGAACAAGATAAAAAAGCACAACGATAGCACAAAATATAAATTATACGCAAAAGTCATACCTAAGACGAAGAAATCGATTATGCAGAAATCATATATCTATTTGAAAAATGTCCTAAAGAATGGTTAAACCGAGGGTTAAACCCACAGTAGAGAGAAAAGAAGTCTATAAATCAATTCAGAAATCATATTTTAGCTGAATGCATATAACTAATCTAATCACTTGCTGAACAAATTCCATTCAAATTAGTTATTACCACATTTATGTGTGTTACGTACAAACCTTATAACAATACTAACTTGTCTATATACAAGCCTCCTATGGGCGTTATCATAGTTATGTAGTCATTTTTTCAATGATGTTATTCAATGAGAGTATATCCATATTGTTATTATTTGCCATAGTTGACTATTGCTTAATTTATGCCAAAACTTAAATCAAAAATTTATTTTTTGCGAGCTTAATGCTTATCTACGTTTTTGAATATAACCTGCGCTTAAGAGTCATATTTAGTAAATGTTCGGAAATGAACATTTATTACGTCGTTCAAAAAATGAATGTTACAGTCACAAGGAACCGACAGAGGTCAGTTCTCCTTGTCCCTTTGGGCCCCTGTTTTGTACATCTTTTTATGATACATTACATATTTTGCTCTAGTTTTTTCTAAGACTACAGAAAATAGATTTGAGCAAATTAGAAAAACTGATTTTACACACAAATGTTTGATAGAAGAACGATATAATAATCCTGAAACTCCTCAGTTGAAAATTAAAGCAATTCAATGTCCCGGAGGTTTTTCTTGCACTTTTATATAAAAAAAACAAACAAAGAGGTCCAAGGTTTCTAAAAATTCCCTCAGGTTCATGAGTTCAAAGCTGAATATAAATTTTGTGAAACAAAGGCGATGCGAGACTTCATTGACTCTATTGTGAGCTAAAATTGAGTTTCTCAGACAACTTATGTATCCTTGGAATACGCCTTGGAGGGCTTCCAAATGTACCACATTAATTTAACCAGTGCTCGGAAGTTTTCACGAAATACACTTATGAGTTAATTCTATAAATGGAAATGTTTGAGTTGGAGTCCTGTATTACGAAGTCTCATAAAAAGGAGAAAATACACAAGGGTTATATTAACTCAGGTTTATTTTATTGATACAGTTTCGTTTAATTAGAGTAGAAAGTCCATCGTTACTTTACTAAATGAGAAAATTCTACCCGAGCTGTAAAACCCTTTTGTTCTAAGGAATGTTAGATATTTCTGGTAAGTGAGTATTCAGTAAAATGCACGCAGTCTGATTCACCGTATGGTAGGGAGATGTTTTGACAGACTTATTTATTTATTTATCGTATGGCTCAAAAACATGACAATAGTAAATATAGATTAAAAGAAAAACTATTATAACCTATACTAAAATAAAATATATACAGCTACAAACTAAGACACGTAGTCTTTGGTATTTACAGGTTGATGTCCAGTCCTTTTAACCAGTTCAGCGCCAACGGTGTGGCTGTGAAGAACTCTTCTTGCGATCCCTGAAACGCACACAGTCCACAGTCACTCGTAATATGGTTTATAGTTTTGCGGGGCGCACTACAGTCACATAAGGGAGATTGCACATAACCTCACTTCTAAAGGGAGTCGGCACATCTGCCGTGGCCTGTTCGGACTTTATTAAGTTTTACCCACTCTTTCCGTGGTACTTCTGATCCTGGAAGTAAGGCTGCCCCCATAAATATGCATCGTGAGTGGTGTTCTGCAAAACCTTCTCACTGGGAGCGCCATTGGTTTAAGGAGTCGAAGCTATTGGTTTTAAGCACTGCATCCCTTATTGGTGGTTGTCGGGATTTAAGTCTGTTTATTTGCAACGGGGGTATTGCTCGGTGGATGGGCAGTTTGTTGTTGGCCGTAATCTTGTTATACCCCCTTGAAAGGGCGTCAGTCCTTCGGAGCTGCGGTGGGGCTATTCCAGAGAGTACAGGCAGCCATTGAGTTGGGGTTGTCTTTACTGCCCCTGTAATAAGTCTCATAGTGTGATTTAGTTGGACGTCAATTAGTCTGGTATGATGGCTGTTAATCCAGACAGGCGCACAGTACTCAGCACACGAATAGAAAAGAGCTAGCGCACTGGTTGGTAGAGTTGGAGCAGTGGCACCCCACGTCGTTCCACACAGCTTTTGGATAATATTGTTGCGTGTTCTCAGTTTTCCTGCAGTGTTTGCGAAGTGTTTCTTGTAGCAGAGAGTGCGGTCTAACGTTACCCCAAGATATTTTGGGAAATGTTTATGTTTCAGGGCTTCGCCTGCAAAAAGTGCCTGCAGTTCATGTTTAGCTAGATTGTTATTCAGGTAGAAGCAGGAAACTTCAGTTTTGTTGGGGCTCGGTACTAGTCTCCATTTCTTGAAGACTTTGGTGGAGGTGCATATTTTTACGCTGGAACAGAGGTTAAGGGTATTTTGGCGTTAATAAACGATTGATAATTTGAAAAGTCTTTTAGTTAGAATACTACTACAAATAGATTTAGCTGTTGATGTCAACGTTTGAACATGTGAGCTTTGCGCACAAAAGTTGTAGAATTCATTCATTCATTCATTTATGTGTACTGAAGAATACAAATATTACCACCTCGAAGGCTATGCCTTGTGTGAGGTATTGGTATTGAAAATATGCACTAAAATTTTGTCTAACCTAATGTCACTGCTGTCTCTCTTTGGACCATTATATTTGTTCGCTTTTCAATGATTTGCTTCTTCTTCTTCTACTTGATCTGCTATGGATCTATTCTCAGCAGCAGGGCATTCTTGTCTATAATTTTTCGATGATTTCGTAATTTGAACGTAAAATTTGGATGGGATATCCGAGTGACATTGACATTGAGATCAAATATTTGTTGAAATTCAGTCATGCGGGTTCCAGACGGAGGCTAGTAAGTCGTTATCTCTCGTCTTGGGCAGGGTAGAGAACCTCGCATATAAATAAGGCTTTGCTAGTCAGAGTATCTAGGTACCTATGACTTATCAAGCACCCGCATTATCACATTTTACAAATTTTTCGCAATATGAAAATGCAATAGGCATGAACAGCTATTAGCATATCGGGCGTACTTGCCTCTGATGTAATCATTGCAACGGGGTGTCAAAAATGGACTAATTAGAAAGATTTTGCATGTGCACAATACTTCTCTCTCTCTCTCTCTCTCTCTCTCTCTCTCTCTCTCTCTCTCTCTCTCTCTCTCTGTAGCGTCACAACCCTTCATGGGTTTTTTTGCTGCAAGCACGATCTGTCTCCATCTATTACGGTCCATAGCTTTCTTTCTCCATTCTTGTATTCCTAGGGTATCTATGTCTTTTTCGATGTTGTCCCTCCATCTAAGTCTAGGTCTTCCTAGTGGTCTCTTACCGGCTGGGTTCTTCTCTCATACTCGTTAAATGAGGCGTTCGTTTTGGGGTCTCAGAACATATCCTGGCTATCTAGCCTTTGAGTTTTTATTTCATTGGTGATGATTGGTTTGTTAAACATTATTTCCAGTTCTTCATTTGTTCTGGTTCTATATTGTCCGGTTATCTCATCCACTTTAGGGCCATCGATCTTTCTCAGTATTTTACGTTCGAAGCGCTTCAATAGTAGTTCGTTCTGCTTCGTGATGGTCCAAGTTTCTGTGCCATACATTACGACGGGCCTGATTATAGGTCTAAGGAACTTAATTATACTGACAACATCACAGTTAGTGCCTAACAGTACATTGATTGGGCCATAGAGATTATGTCTTAACCTATACACTTCTAACATTGGGCACTCAATAAGTATGTGGTTCACAGAAAGTATCACGTCACACATTGTACATCGCGGTTCACCTGAGCGTGCAATGAGGTAGCCGTGAGTTGCTCTCGTATGTCCCAGGCGCAGACGAGTGATGATGGGATTGTTGCCTCCTGTTTGTAGACACTGTGGTCCAATTTTTAACGTTGTTGATAGGATTGTTGATATTAATAATTCTTGCAATGCATACTAGCACCTCAAATAGAAAAATAGCCATCGTTTACTCACGCAGCGTTGATACGCCCTTTAAATGATCATGCGCGCAGCTAACGTTGAGTGTTGACGCGGAAAACTGACACAAGCTGACAACCATGCTAGCCAGCGAGGAGATAGCAGATTGTACCGCAGCGCGGCAGCACTGACGTCTTCGTATAAATCGCCTTTAAAAATAATTAAATACGTTGTAGTGTAACTGTTTATATAGAATAATGATGTTGTAAAAAGTTACTGAAAACAGTAAAATTGTGTAAAAAACGTATACAGTCCATTTATTCAAGAATCGAAGTACACAGATCAACACCCAAAGATTCTATCTGACATTGAAAACCTGTGAATTCATCAATTAAAGAAAAAAAACGTTCTATTTTTTTCCTTTTTTTCCTTTTGGAATGAATCTAAATATTTTTTGAAATGTGTCAACTCACAGAATTAACATCTCTAGAGGGAGCCTAATTTGTAATATTGGCCAGCCAACATCTATAGCGCTATTGCCACTCTTCTTCGTCCGCTTCAAGTTTCTTCAAAATCTGGCAGTTTCCGCAGTTTGAACACAGAGTATTTAACTGGGTATTTAACTATACATTCCAATGTACTTGCAATGTAACTGATTTACGTGAAGATAATTTGTATTGATTTAATCAAATCTCAAAAATGGTAAATTTCATAGCGGAATGTCGCAATAACTTCTAATATGTCATAAATCTAGCAACCTACAATCGGCGTGCCCTTAAACTGTCATGTGGCTGTCATTGTAGTTGCGGTTATTGCGTGTGTCGAGATTTTTGTGATTTTAGTGTATATTTGACTGACTTTGTGACTATTTGTGGTGTGAATTAAATTATTTATGAACAATATTGTCATAATTGCATGATGAGACAACATAAAAAGTGCATAGTTTGCTGTAATAGCGACGAATTGGCGAACACTTCTTATCATAGGTGAGTATAGGTTTTGTATTAGTTTTCAGTAGTGTAATATATGGGGATAAGTGGGAACAAAAGTAACTTCACTCCAGTTTGAGGAATAATAATGGTTGTTTAATGTATGTTTTGTGCACACATTACATTCATGTCAACCAACATGAATTTTCCAAATTCCATTTTTTACACTATTTGAGGACGTGAAATGCAAAAATGTATGCCACATTTACTTACAGAAAATTTATCTATGATAATTTTATAGAACTGGATATTACCTAATGCAATTATTATATTTTATTGCTGAAGTAAAAATACGATGCAGCCATTCCAACAGGCTATCTTTCAGAACACTGTTAGATATGTTTTGAAAAACACTTCATGGTAATAATAAATTATCAACTGTTACAATGAAATTATAATAAGGGTAACTCTCTAAGTATAGCTAAATACTACAACTACAACTTATTGGTATCAGTTTTGTAACATCCCAGTAATAATTGAATCTATTAATGAACATCCAATTTTAATATAAAGCCGCACGCTACTGGTAATGCCTCTAAGCTGTCAAAATTTCCGTTACATGTTGGCTGGTCAACGACCTGTGAATTTTGTTGTTTACACTCCCTCTATAGATGTTAACTCTGTATGTCAACCTGAATTTGACAGAACCCTTTTTTCTAATCAATGACTTTAACAAGGATTGCTCATTTTCTACTCTAACGGCAGTATCTTGCTCTTCGGCCATATTGAGTTCAGAAATTCTATTTTTCTTTTAAATCCAATCCACCAAAGAATAAATAATGTAATCGAGGGAAAATAGTAACCACTCGCCTGGTAAGTGACTTGCTATTTCCCGTGGAGGCTCAGCTTCCCAGCTATTGTAAATTTTTCTCACTTGCTCTAGCGTCTACGAGCAAGGTTCTTTGTTCATCGACGGGTCGGCTTCTTCCAACGAAACTTCGTTTTTCTGGCTCGAAATCCGGCTCGAAGGACCACTTTATGTCGATGAGTCATACAAATTTTGCGGCTAACATATTGTTGCTAATAAAAAATTTCATCTATTGACCCCGAAAAATTATTTTGCGAGATACGCAGACTCTCAAAGTCTTAAGTTATGGATCTCGACTAGCTAACATAGACATTTTTTCTCATCAACATGACGAAAGCCTACACTAAAAAATCCAGCCTCAGTGTAATGACCGGGTCAAGTTTGACACCACCTCCCGGACTATGTGTAATTGATACCGAATTTTGCCAATTTATATTTCGATCACGTGGAAATACGACGACAAAGAGTTATTAGCTGTTGTAATATACTGCTACCTTTAGATCAATACTTATGAAACACGAGGTACCTGAGTCCCCCGGTTCAAAACATATTTACTACCACGTCCAGTGTTTGTCTCAGTCTATGTAAACAAACGAAAAGTTTTTATGGGTGAAGGCACTTCTCCAGAAATATAAAATTTATGGCACGTCCAATTTGGAGGTGACACGTTTACGAGAAAACTTCTATAATTCAAAAAGTATTATATTATTGACAATAGCAGACTCTATTTTTATACGGGAGGTTTAACTAGCGACATCAGAAGCTGGTGGTACCTCACATGAAAACTGAAGGGAATTGGTGTTACCCCAACAGCTTTTTAATGGAGGGCATTTTAATAATTGTTACATACGTTGTCGAAAACTTCTGGTGCTCTTCATAGTACACTACCCCCAAGACTGAATTGGGTAAGAAACTCATGACACTCACGTTCTATGTTCATTTTGCAATGTATGGTAGCCTTTGCTTCCCTCCAATTCCGACTTAAGTAAAGATGTGTTATATTCTTCATGCATATTGAACCACTGATGATAAAGTAGACACTGCCTTTCAGTCATAATTCAGCATTTTCCTAATTGAATACATAGCCTGTGGAAGAATCTCTGGAACTTGTGTTCGCCTTCAAACGATCGCAACATTGGGTGCATTCAGCAGACTCAACAGTTGCAGAGCAGCTACCACGCTCACTTGGAGCGGAGCGGAATAAGCTACTTTTGACCTTGTGAGTGTCACGTGTTATGACACTTGTGTTATAGGTTATGTTGTCATATTTAAAAGAAAAAGTTCACACTACTTACACAGTAAAAAACCTTGATACAGTTTGACGTACCTTTTTTTATTTTTAATAACCTCAATTGTAACCACTCATTTGACAGTCGTACAGACAGTCGTACAAATAAAATAATGCTTTTCAGCGGAACGGCAACTGTTGAGATGTAGCGGCTACAAAAGTAGCTCCCGATCTTTCTGCTGAATGCAACCATTCTGTCGCCTGCCATTCATTGCTGTCAGGTCCATACACACATGACTAGTGAATCTGCAGAATGTGGCTTTCCTTCATTCTAGTGCCACCAATTCTTGAAAGTCGACATGCCTTTACTGAAACCGTATAGCTCATTCTCTCGGTATCGGAAAAATCAGCTTCAAATAGTGGGATTTATTTTATTCAACATCGAACAACTAAAAAGCTGGGATAAGAACACAAAACAGATGGACAAGACTACAAAATTTATATACTCCAACTCGTCACCGTTATGTGTTAGATTCATTTTCACAACGTTTAAGGAGAATCTGAAAAAAGTTAATCGCCCTCTTCTTACATGAACATAAACCGCCCATAAAATAACCAAAAAAATCGTTAGAGCCCGTCCAGATAAATCGATTTACGCGCGACTGGACTCTCTCTCTCTCTCTCGCTCTCTCTCTCTCGCTCTCTCTCTCTCCTTCTCTCTCTCTCTCAAACAAAATTCTCAAGCTATTATTATTCTGGATCGAAGTTATAGGACCTCAGCTGGAAAATATGATATCCTTATAAACCGTTCTGAAACACTTGGTAGAAGAGTACTGCAATTTTAGTTGTGAAGAAGATTGTGTGCTTGGTTACAGCAACCAGCCCAATATCACCTCTATACCCAAAAAAAAGTAGAAAATGATCAGGAACCTCTAAAACGCCTAAAAACAAAGTTTGAGGAATATTTTAAATTTTTGGTTTTTTGCTTATTACTCCACCGCCCATGCACCGATTTTCAAACTTATAGGCACATTACCTACTAATACCCCCATAGCATATCGCTGCCTAAATTCCATAACAATCCATGCAGCGGTTACTGAGACTACGTGGCTAGAAGAACGCGTACAGACAGACCGACAGACGGATAGACCGACGGAAATGAGTTGTGTGCATTTCAGTTATGTAGTTCATAATTATGTCGAGATCCACTTTAGGAAGATTACTAGAATCACCACGAACGTAACCTTCCTCCATACTTCAAAAATATACTGACATCTGCCCGTTACAACACACACTCCGCCGTTCCACTAAAGTCTAAATGTCGCACACCGTACAGCGCAGCGGATGCATAGCGGAGTCCCGGCTCCCGACTGTGGCTGCAGCGAAAGATTCATGTGATGTGACGTCATACGACAATTCACCGCCGCGGTCGCTTTACGCAAATATAAAATTGAATAACTCTGCCGTTTTTTGGAATATTCGGATGATTTTTTCGACATTCTTCAAGTGAAGAATAGACTATCAGATAATAACGAATTTTCCAAATTTTATTTTTTAGGAAACTTCTCTAATTTTAACGTATATGAGCAACGACTTTATAGTTGGGTGAAATCGCATAGTAGTCCTCTGTTCCTCGTCTCAGTAGACTACAAAGTAAATCTAGTTTGGAATAACACAAGGCGGTAATCAACATCAGAGAAACTCAAAATTGCCCAATTCTAATATGGAAATGTCCCTTCTCTACTCTTTCCATTACATGTTTTCCTAACCATTTTCTCATTTCTCCCCCATTCGGTATGTGAGGTGAACATTCTCGCACAAAGCCAAGTTTTCCCTGACTGAATTATGTAGACATATTTATCATAGTCATCTTATCTAAGTTGAGGAACATCCTATGATACATTTTTATTTACTGACTGATATAGATTAAATGCTAGCAATCCACTTCACCGCAGCAACATTCCATCTTTCTTGGCGTATACAATTCATCATGGAGAAGACTCGGAAGTAGATCCTTTACCTGTTATGTACTCCACAGCAATAAAGCAAGATATACGATATACGCTGAAGTATATGTTGTAACCAGAGGAAGCGAGATTGGAAAACAAAACAAGAAAAACGTTTGTAAGTTGTAGCTTGGTATGTCCCCGTAATGGAAACGTTACTTTATTTTTATTTGCCAGTCTTACAGTGTAGTTTCCAAAATTGTGCCAAGGCGATTGAATCGGTATTTATATGAAATGGTTCGACGTTGCTTCAGTCCCCCTCTACTGATCATGAGCAGAAAACCACATACAGGGTGTTCATTTCAAAACCTCCCAAACCGGGTTTCTCGAAAATCAACATTTGCTCTGAATTTGTGATTAGACAGGTATTGAACAACTGAAATGGCGGTATAACTATTGGCGGAAGCAAAATATCTAACTTAAGGTTTGCTGACGACACAACCCTTATTGCTGCTTCTCAGGAGGAACTAGTAGCTCTATTGAACGTTTTAGAACAACACAGTGCAGCATATGGTCTTGGTATTAACTACAACAAGACCAAGGTTGTTATCGTAGATAGACAGCAGGACAATCATCGAGAAATAAAGTCAATAGGCCATTGTGAGGTAGTTCAAAGTTTTGTGTACCTCGGTTCTTTGATCGACAATTCAGGTAGCTGTGAGAATGAGATTCGACGGCGCATTCAACAGGCATGGTTGGCCATGACAAAGCTTACTATAGAATATGGCGTGACCATAACATCACTAAAGCCACCAAAATGTTACTGGTTCAAACTCTTGTGTTCTCCATATTTTTATATGCCTCGGAAACTTGGAGTGTTAAAAAGGCAGATCGAGCTCGCATAAATGCTTTTGAAATGTTGACGTGGAGGAGAATGCTGAGAATTCCTTATACCGCCCATCGAACTAATGTTTCCTTACTGGATGAGCTCGGTAATCCAAAGAGACTATCCTCCATTGTGTCGATGAGAATGCTTACATTCTTGGGACATATTCACAGAAGCGATAATATGGAGAAACTTGTAGGTCAGGGTCACGCCCCGAGTGGGCGGCGCCATGGTCGTTCCCTTACACGCTGGGTGGATACGACGGAACAGTTGCTAGATATGAGTATCAAGAGCGCCACTGAACAGACAGTAAATCGCGAACGATGGCGAGCTACAGTTCTCAAAACTATTGATAATATTCGTGTCGGCAGTACTCTAGCTCCGACTTAATGCATTTTATGAGTTCACAACATGTCTGTTAAGACATTGTGACTATGGTGATGTATCGAGTAGTATCTTGTTTCAAAGGTACGCCGCAGTCCTTTATTTTGACATTTGGTTTCTTGGAATTTATCGATTCGTTTCAGTGGTATTGACTATTTTGTTTATCTATAGTGTGGCATTTTGTTGACCATTTTTATTGTCCATTCTATCAGTTTTTTTATTTTTATGTTACATCTTCAATAATAGACAATACAATGCAAGTTAACTACAAATGGATTTCTAAATCTTGTACAAAATTGGCCACAGAAGGTCGTTCTGACCTGACTCACGCTCTTGTAACAAGGTGGCTGGTTTTACTGGTGACCCTACATTCACACTGAGGAGACCAGTAGTCTCCTTTATGAGCCTCATTGTGCTGGATGCATAGAGTATCGATGACTTTAGTATAAGAACTGTTCGCCCCAGCATAGTACTCAACACCAGCGCATACCAATCTCACAGTTGAAGATGGCAGAGCGCTGTACCGCAAAGTTTCTAAATTATAATGTTCCTTGGTTTAATTTTACTAAGTGATGGTTGAAGCAGCGCTTTCTATCCATTAACCTTCTGGACAGCGCTTCGCAGATGTTTCCCATCGAGACGTGGTGGAAGCTAAGCCGTTCATTTATTATAGATAAATAATGGAAGTCGATCTGCCACGGACTGAAAGTTAGTCGTCTCGTCGTGGACAATATAAAGGGTTACGTGTCATGTCTATTACATATTTGTTTATTTTACTTACGTCACCAAACAGGCAAGCCCAATTACAGGTGGGATCCGAACATACATACGCATACAAAGCATTTCAACATAGTAAAAAAATGAACACAGCACGAAACATCCAAGTCTGATGTCCAATTTCACGTCATAATTTTGAATGGAATGCCTTATTTATCAAGTCTAACGTAATAGTTGTAAATCTGACAACACTGATGTTAGCGTTTTTGAATCCTGTATGTTCAAAAATCCCCAAGTATTGAATTTTACCACTCCAGCTGTGGCAGTTTTGAAAATTTTTAAGCGTTCTGGTACTGTTTACTGAAAAAGCGGTGTTGCCGTATCTCAATAATTAACAAAAACAAAATTTTGAATTTGTGAGATCTTACTAAGTTCGGCATGTGCAATTCATTGCAATAAAAATAAGTGGAGGATTCTATTTAAGATAAATTGAAATAGGGATATTTGTTTAAAAATTTGGAAAAAATATATATAACTTGGCAACGCCGCAAACGCGAAAAAAAAAATACAAGGCGAGATAGGGTTTTAGTAGATGTTTCGATTTAAAATAAAACATACAGGGTGTTACATTTAAAAAAAACAAAATAAAATGACCTTCACACTGCCGTAATTTAAAATTCTGCCAAAAACACCCTATAGACACAAATTGCTGGTGACATCCAAAATAATATCCACTTAATATTCGTGTAACTTGCTGTATAATATTATTGAGAAAAGTTGAAGAAATATATCAATTTAGACGTATTACTTTCGACCTTGCAAATCCGGAAATTAATAGGAAATGAATTATAACTTGGCAACGTCGCAACCGATCTTAAAACTATTTTAAGGTTGAATAGATATCAATGATAGAAACTAGAAAAATTTAAGAAAAAGTTATAGTTCCATATAAAAAAATCAAGTTGATCACTATCTTACTTTCCCGCAACACCCTGTATATTTCAAAATAGTTTCGTAATATGCGTCTTATATAACCAAATAGCTTTTGTATTAGATATGTTCTTTTATCAGGTATATCTTGCGAGGTATCGAAGAATTACACACTAACTGGACACCCTGTATAATTACAAAAGATGAACTTGATCCTTTTTTTTTTTGAGGAAGGAGAATTATATTGTCGTAAGTTTAGCCTACAAAAAGCCTTTGTCATACGTGGCTTGAACAACTGTTTCCTGTGTCTAATTGCTGTAACGTAAAATAGACTCTTTAAACACTGAAAGCCAAAGTCTACTGAAATTCGTTACACATCATATTAACTGAAGCTTACCAACGTTTATCCCAAAACCTTAATTTCCCTGGCCCACATATGTAATCAGTTAAGTGCTTCAGTCTACCTCTATATGGCGAGGTACGTATATGTCTCTGAGGATCTTAGCAATCCGCTTTACTCAACTTACAATTTGAATAAAATTGCTTAAAGCGGAGGACTGCTCTATTCTACAAATTTTCCATGATATGGCAAATATGCGTTTGAAAAACTGTACGTGATTATACATACATCCAGTGCCACCAAAACGTGCCTACCGTCACCATTGGGGGCAAACAAGGTCCCAATATTCCGCTATCAGGTTTACCATATTTGAAAATGAATCCCATTTGCCTTGAGCCTAACACATAGCTTCATATTTACATTTTGATTATGGAATGAACGAAAAATCTAATTGCACGGACATTTTCCTGTTATTTGTATAGAACAACTGCACAGTCCAAATGGGTGGAAATACACCGTATAAAAAATGTACTTTTACAGTGTCTCTAGAAAAATTCCAAATTTTATAGAACAAACTATAAAACTTTGAGGTACAAATAGAATTACCTCATAGCTCAAGTACAGTTAAGATGTAAAAACTTTCTTATTTTCATAAAGATGTAATATTTCATGAAAACCGCTGTGATTTCTATCAAGTCTTAAACTTTCACAAAAAATGTATCTGCAGTAAGCGATGTCGTTGGACATCTCTACTAGAAAACATCTTTCTTGTGAACTGACTGTAGAATCTTAAACAGCACACTAATTTGTCACATACAGTCTGGAAGCCCACAACAACACAATACAGCATCTCGGGATCCAACAGTAAACTATAAGGACGCCTAGGAAGAGGTCCTGTGTTTGGTTTGGAGAATGTTAATCTGATTTTTCTCAGAAATATATATATAGTAATCTGCCTGTTGAAATAGTTCAAGTTGACACTTGAATTTCGATTGCATTTCTAATAAATTCATCAGTTGATAGTGACTCAGTATGGTTGGATATGCTCCTGAATGAAATGCAGTATCGCTTCGTCTTGGGGTTGTAGTCTGTGTCATATATTTTTCATTCAGGTTCAGACAATAATATCGTAATCCTTGGCACTGACGTAATACTAACCTTTGTTTTGGGTATAAGAATAAGGCAATCGTCTATGAGATCTGTTGCATTCTATACATGAACTGTATTCTTTTCTCAAATGGAAAATAGGTAAATTTGAATAAGTTAAAACAAAAAACTTTTTAAAAAAAGGTTTTATTAAAAGGTTCTAAAAAAAAAGAAAATAAAATGTTCCTTTAGAGTCTTAACTATCAACTTATAGCCTCACTATACACAATTTATATGATCATAAATGCTTATCGCGAGGTTTACGTAAGTACCTATAAGAATTCAATTAAACTGAAATTTTACCACAATTAAAGTTCGCAAACCAAGTTAGTTAATTGAATAGGTACTAGTTAATTTACACAAGTAAATCGCGCGCAAGCTTTTATGATCATATAAATTGTGTATAATGTGGATATCGTTGATAGCTAACACTCTAAAGGAACATTTTATTTTCTTTTTTTTAGAACCTTTTAATAAAAGCTTTTTTTTAAGTTTTTTTGTTTTAATTTATTTTTTACTTTTCAGTTATTAACTTGAATTTATATCAAACAAAATTTTTATTTATTTTAGGCAAGCCCTTTTATTTGACACCCATGTTGCAGAAGTGCATTAAAAGTAACTATTTCGCCATCTTGAATGGTCCGCCATAGTTGATTTAGAATTACGTCACATTATTTTTCGAGTCACCCTCAACGCCCTTTCACTGTACAAAGACTCTCAGATCGTAAACAAGGTTCACGCAGTGATAAAACAACTCACCGACTTTGAATAGTATATTTTCCCTAAACTCTTACAACATCGTATTATATCTAAGAATACATATTATTTGCCATGATTTCAACGACAGTCTCTTAGAATTTGCGCTATCCTGATATCCACTCATTTTCGTAGATTTCCTTTTATTATACATCATGAAAACCATAAACTAAACTGAAAATATACACCTACTCTAAACATAACCTCAAAACTGTGTTGGTGATGAGAGTCCACTAATGACACGAGTTTATCCCTATTACTTTCCCAAAGTCAGTCTAGCACCCCAAATGTTCCTTTACGACTTATTATTGGAAAATCCTTACCGCGGATCTTCTTTACCACATACGTCGCTGTCACAGTCATAAACACCGTCTGTCCGGTCTGTCGTGATTGCTCGGTGCAACAGCGGTTCATTAGCTACCCCCTAACCTCATGTCGATGTCGTTACCGTCGTCAATACAACATGCTGATGACCTGCGTAGGTTGTATAAAGGAACTCGTACATTCGATTCAGAATCTCCTGTGACTGCTGTCAGACTCCTGCTCACACCGCAAGCCTCTAGTTGAACGCCAAATGCAAAAACTCTCAGCTCCCAGATTGTCAGTTTCATGCACTGATAAAACAACTTGCCGGCTTTGAATAGTACATTTTCCCCAAACTCTCACAACAAAATTTGACTGAAAATAACATCAGTGGGTCTATTGTCAGTGATGACATTCCTCTCATTAGATTGTCATTCCCCTTAACATTTACTGGGCGTTCTCATATCAATGTGGATACCCACATTGTAGAAATGCATTAAATAACTATTCCACTATTGGATTTAGAACGACGTCATACAGCTTATCGTAAACTGTCATCCAAGCTAAACGTGTACACAAAATTTCAGCTCAATCGGTTGAAGATATCTGCTTCAAAATTGAGTTGCAAGATTCCACCCGAACGAGCGTACATACATTGCAAGTTAAATAAAAGCTTTTAATAAAAAAAACAAAAGAAGGCTTTTGTATTTTATGTCAATACTAGTACTAGAAGGATAAAACATATCATTTGAACAAATATAAAAGTATTCTGAATTTATTGGCGTACCTTTAGTTGCTTCGAAAATAAGGATTGAGTTCTTTTGATTACATGGGTATGACATAACTGTAAATAGGGTAAAGTCGGGTAAATTGTACCACATTGCACACTTTATCAAATATCTCGCTATTGACATGATTTTAATTCAACAAAACTATAAATTAGAGTTACTTAACATATTCCTATCAAATTCCGTAACAGAAAAGTTACATAAAGACTGACAGTTTGACATAATAAATGTTTTTTTAAAATGTTGCAAACGGTACAACTTACCCAACTGGTTCGTTAAATTGTACCACCCGGTTCGGTAAATTGTACCAGAGCAAAATGCATTAGATGATCGTTGTTGATAGAACAACAGATTTATAATACAATACATTGCAATGAATTAAAATTTTTATTTGTAAAACTTCAACACACAAATCACAAATTAGGAACCCATTGGGTAAAACAAAATATTGTCGTAGCAAATAACTAATACTCAAACACAGGAGTCACAGATATAGTCCCATCGACTGGGAAACAAAGCACAGCTTTCATGCACCCAATTTGCACAGAATTTCCAGTTTTATAGTTTCTTATTGCTGCCTTCATATCTATGCTCTGACCATTGGCAGTATTTTGTAGCCTTGCGAGGCATGACTGAAAAAAATACTGGAATTTGGTAAATTGTACCGGTACGATTTAACAAACTAGGTGGTGGTCCAAATTAGCAAACCGATATTATTGACACAAATTGGTTTATTTCTTTAAAAAAAGTGAGGTTAGGGTAAATATAAACCGCCTAAACTATTTCCAAATGTCCAATAATTACGAAGAACGCCACCACAACTACTAAAGACTGATCACTCGGATACAAAGGCTTATCTAAAGTTGTATAATACTTACTACGTGAAGTCGTTTTTCAGAAAAACACAAATTTTAAGTTTCACGAGAGACCGCCGTTCACGCGTCTTGGTAACTAATGTTTTGACAACAAGAGGTATCAAAAGAGCAAACTGGATGACGTTAGAGGCTTACAATTTAATAAATATTGAGGTGGTACAATTTAACAACTGGTACAATATACCCGACTTTACCCTATATTTAAAGCGGGGGAAAAACTGCAATTTTTTTTTCTGTGTAGAAATACTTATCCCACTTACCACTATCACACAATACACTACATCATAAAATCATTATGAAGCTATAGCATTTTCTCTGTTCCAAATTAACTGCAAAGAATGGCGTGGAACGTTTATTGTGCTGTGTTTCGGCTCACGATCCCAGATTAACCTTATCTCACGGTTGACTGACTGAATTCACCAAGTGAAAAATCTCGGCTATATATTAAGCATTGTGCCCAAGAAAGAAAGAGCGGGGGTAGTATTCCTGCTACGTAGGTCGCTAAAAGGCGATTCTTTACTTGTCTACTGAGTTTCACATCAGATAGTTGCAACCAAAGCTGTATTTTTATCAGAAGATTTGAGCAAAGTGGATCGAACTCATTGACGTCTTACTCAGTACACCTACAGTATATTCAATCCCAAGATAGACTCCACATAAACAGTCGCATGCAGCATTAGCGTGGTTACTGGTTACTGTCCGCTGCCATCTGCGAACGCGCCAGCTATAGTCCAGTGCAGTTATGGAATTTTATATTACTATTTAAAAGAGTTGCCCTATTAATCCATTGCAGCTTAAAAGTAGCCAGTTGCCAGTTTGAAATGATTATTTAGGCAATGAACACTTGACACCGCATATTTGGATCTGATTTCCAGTCAGTCTTGGGGGTTCTTACTTGCCGAATTATAACACACAATTCACACATAGTGTACTGGACTATTAGGGACCCTACCAACATGAGCCGATCACGCACGCGGGCTTGTTTTAATTTGGTCTAGCTTGGCTGTGAATACACTGTAGGGCCATACCTAAAATTTGCCCCCTTCCTTATGAAAATAAAAAATTTGTTGAGATCCCTTTAGTGTCGGGAGAGGATGTTGGATTCTGAGCACTAGGTATATGAATAATATTATATAAAGAAAGGTGAAGGTGCTTGTTCTGAATTGTCAAGTTAACAAGCGAGAAAGAGAAACGTCAGATAGCATTTTCATAGCTAGAAGTTATTTTATTAGCAAATAACTCGGGTACCACATTTTCTGGGATTTGCAAGCAATTGTCAACCATTGCATGTACGTGTTATGAAAGAAGCCCATCCACAATAAAGGGAAGTTTACTGTCAGTGGTCTACTTCTTTCAATGGTCCTTCGAGCAACCCCCCTGAACAAGGGCTTTGGATATCTCCTATATACTGGAGCGGTAAGGATTCGTTATAACGAAACCCTAAGCGGGCGTTGAAATTGGTGTCAATCGACGCAGATTGACACTCTGAGTCGAACGATACCACTCCCAGACTGAGGAAACGCTCCGCTGAAAAACTACAGCACTTTAAAGATTCCAAACCTAACCTAACTTAACCAAACTAGTTGAATTATTGAAGCTGAAATGGGTTCTAATCGACTCGGATTGAAGCCCTGAGATGAACTAGACCATTACCAGCGCGAAAAAACATTTTGGTGAAAGTCTACGCTACTTTGAAATTCACAAATTCCAGTAGTTTAGGTACCTAATATAAAGTAAGCAAATCGGTTGAGGTAAAAAGGTGTGTCTAGCGGCTCAACCTGATATTTTGACTTAAATTGTACCAAATCTCGACTTTACAACCGTTTATTTTGATTCCCAATTGGAAATTAATCAAAATAAGTTCCTGTGGGCCCTACCCCCGTGCCCCGCATGCTATGGAAAAAACCGAACAGGAGAGAATCCCTACTTGGGAAACTTGTGTTGGTTAGAATATTCAAAATATGCAAAGACAGCGACGTCTGGGGGGGCCAGCCCCACCAGACCCCCCGTTATACGTTTACACAAACCTAATTCAACATAAAATAACCTGGCTTTCGGTTATTCATATTTCCTCAATAGCTTTAACATTAAACATTTAAAGTATCATAACTTTTTTTATTTTCCATTTTAGGATGTTGCGACTGGTGGCGTTGTGTTGTACTCATCTAGTGCTTGCGCATGATATATAGTTTGACCCTCAGAGTTTGACGACATGATGACGACATGAAAAATCATCGAAATATCGAAGTAATTTTGAGGTTAGGTTTGAAATTTTTAAGTGGCGCAGATTTTCATCGGAGCATTTCCTCAGCCTTGTAGAGGCCTAATTCGACTCAGGACATCAAGCAGAATCGATTAACACTTACCTAACGATCAATTAAACCGAATTTGACCTCAATAAGTTGACTGTTTGGCATTAGTGAGGTTAGGTACTGAAACTTTAAAGTATCATAGAATTTTACCAGGGCGTTTCCTCAGGCTAGGAGTGATGTCGTTCGACTCAGGCCGTCAATTCGCGTCGATTGACACCAATCTCAAAGCCCGTTTCGGGTTTCGCTAAAACAAACTCTAGCCACTGGGGCTTTGGATGGAAGACAAGCAGCAAGGTATAACCCCCGAAACCCCCACACGAGTATATACTCGTAAGTTACCCACTGCTGAAGAAGAGAAGTCATTTACCAAATTTTTACTGGATAAATATTTCAAAACAGGTGAAAGTGCAAACGAGTACTTTCACCATTTTTTTAATTTTAAGTATGACGTTGCACGGGATAATTATTTAGTTTTATATGAAGTATAGTTCCAAAGAAAACCAAAACATTTATTTATTTTAGGAGGTTATCTTCCTATGGCTGAAAACTGGGGGTGTGCCCAAAAAGCACTTCAGCAGCCTATTAGCGTCATGCAGGTCTTTAATAGGTTTCAAGGTGGAATTTGATAAGAGCTCTGCTATTTTATGCATTGACTATTGGCTATATCCAAGTACACTACAAGATCGAATTATCCTATCAACAGGTTATAACGAGTATCCATAGCACCAATTCATAAGGCCAATAGACAAATCGAACAGTAAAGTTTTAAGGAAGCTTTATGGTGGTTTCGTACAGATTCTGTTACAGCTATTTTGTCCTGACAGCTGTATTAAGACTTAAAAATGACTTCAGGACACTACGGCCCAATTTTATCAACATGTGCATTTTAACAAAGACTTTGACCAATAAGAGCAGCCCTTTCAAGAACATGCATCTGTCAAAGTACTCTGAAAATTATTGATTTCTCTTGAAGTTGACCTCAAAAAGCTCAAAAATGGCATACTTTATATACAATCGACCATTGTAAACCATTTAGTATCTATATTTTCCAGTCTGATTTTCCACCCTAAATGGGTGAAAAATTGCATTTTCTTGTTTAACCAAAAGTTTAGCAATTGGCAATCAATTATCGCCTACTTTCGTTAATCTTTCATGCAAGCAAGGTTCTACTGTATATTTTACAGTCTCTTTTGGAGGGTTTTATTGGCTGGCAAATCTATCAACCGCAAGCAGGTTTCGTAGAAGGACGCGGTACGCGTGAACAGATCTTAAACTTAAGACAGGTTATTGTAAAGGCCAGAGAGCATTATTTTCCCGTTTTTATCTGCTTTGTGGAGGACTTTGTGAAGCATTTGATAAAGTGGCCTAAACTGTGGGAAATCCTTATCTCTATGGGAGTCCCTTACCACTTAGTATTTCCCATACAGCAACTCTATGAGTCTAGCTCAGCTCGTGTATGAATTGATGGTAACCCGTCTGATCAAATAGCAACCAGAAAAGGAGTTCGTCATGGATGCGTATTATCTCCGATGTTATTTAACGTTTACACTGAATTTGTGGTGAGACAGGTATTGGACATCTGGAACGGCGGTATAACTATTGTCGGAAGCAAAATATCTAACTTAAGATTTGCTGACGATACAATCCTTATTCCTGCTTCTCAGGAAGAACTGGTAGCTCGATTGAACGTTTTAGAACAACACAGTGCAGCATATGGTCTTGGTATTAACTACAACAAGACCAAGGTTATTATCGTAGATAGAGAGCATGACAATCATCAAGAAATAAAGTAAATAGGCCGTTGTGAGGTAGTTTTTTGTACCTCGGTTCTTTGAGCGACAATTCAGATAGCTGTGAGAATGAGATTCGACTAAAATATGGCGTGACCATAGCATCACTGAAGCTACCAAAAAGTCACTGGTTCAGTCTCTTGTGTTCTCCATATTTTTGTATGCCTCGAAAACTTGGACACTTAAAAAGGCAGATCGAGCTCGCATAGATGCTTTTGAAATGTGGACGTGGAGGAGAATGCTGATAATTCCTTATACCGCCCATCTAACTAATATTTCCATACTGGATGAGCTCGGTAATCCAAAGAGACTATGCTCCATTGTGTCGATGAAAATGCTTAAATTCCTCAGACATGTTGACAGAAGCAATAATATGGAGAAACTTTTAGTTCAGGGTCACGCCTCGAGTGGGCGGCGCCGTGGCCGTTCCCCTACACGCTGGGTGGATACGACGAAACAGTTGCTAGATATGAGTATCAAGAGCGCCACTGAACTGACAGTAAATCGCGAATGATGGCGAGCTACATTTCTCAAAACTATTGATAATATTCGTGTCGGCAATACTCTAGCTCCGACTTAATGCATTTGACGAGTTCACAACATGTCTGTTAAGACATTATGACTATGATGGTGATGACTATATTTCCAGAAAAACGGAAGATGTGGCAGCAATCTTAATGCTGCCACGAGATCGACCTTATTGCTAAACCTACATATCCCAAAATTCATGAAAATCATGCAAACTGTTTCCGAGATGATAGAGGCGTTCCGTACTTGAGCCTCACCCTTCATAGTCATTTCAAATCGCTAACCACAAACAACAACTTATTATGTATCTTTATTTTCAGATTCCGTTTCGCCAACCTAGCCTACTGACGTTGTCGTGCTTTGAAGTGACGTCCCCTAAAACCAAAGCACACTTTACCAAATGAGAACCTCCACTGATTGCTAATAAGGGCTCTAAATGGAGACCAACGTCACGTACGATGAAGCTTTTAACTTTTCGGACTCTGACTGGCTCAACGATACGGACTACATCGACCCGAAGCTCATGGAGCGATATCTCACCAATAAGGATATTGATGAGCCAGCCTATACAACTCTAATAATTATGTACTGCTTCCTCATCATCGTGGGAGCTTTAGGAAACACATTAGTGGTAAGCAATGTAATAATATTTATGTACATCTAGACACTGCAATCAATTAATCTTAGTGACTCGAAGGTTTTAATATTATAGGACGAAACTTCGTATGACGGATAACTCCAGCTTTTACCTGTCTAAAGCTTAACTAAGGACCGGTTTCTCAATGTCCAGTTAAATATTTATCTGCAAGAGAACAGCAACTGTTAGATAAATTGTTTAAACACTTGAAGGCTAAACTCACGTAAATCCTCAGAGTAACAACTGAACATAGTGGTAGTAAACAAACCACTTCAGCATGGCATGCTCAAAGCCATCATCTTTTGATACTTCAGACCCAAACATTGCCAACTAACCTGAAAATTCTTCCAATGCAACCCATGTTACAAACACTGCTCTGCACTGTTCCATCTCGAAAAACTGTTAAACTACACTCAAATATAGCACAGCAAGTCCGTAAAGCTTCACTACAGTTACCAACAAATAGCGAATTCGATTTTACTGACCAAGCATAAAAGACCCACAAAGAAATCAAACGTTTGACAGTCGGAGGTTAGCGTCTACTACTTAAAATTTATGAAAGACAGAATTTGCATTAATGATGAAGAAACATGCAGTAACGCAGTAGAGGTCAACATATCTATTGAGTTTGCTGTAATCATTTCTAAACCATCAAAATCCCGACTTTTTTAACGTAGAATGGAATATTTCGGGATACTATACAATTAAGACAATAGTAAACCATTATGATTGCCGTATCTAGTGGTCGATATGACAACGTAAGAAAAGATGTTGGCCTATTAGAATTAGTTGTTTACTACCTCTATGTTCAGTTGTTACTCTGAGCGTAAACCTTATCTGACAGTTGTATCCATAGAAATGCTATCTGGCAGATACCTATCTGACACTTTAACTGGACATTGAGAAACCAGCCCTAAGGAGTAGAAGGCAATCACATAGATTGGAACTAAATAAGTTTACAAAAGTTTCTACTTGCTTTTCAGGCTTTACAATGTAAAGTTAATGTACTGTGTAAGGCTTTCGTAGCAATAGGCCGATGAACTGTTGGTTTTTGGGCTGTTCGGCCGGCGTCGACAGGGTCTGCCGCCTTGGCGTGTTTAAGTTTTACTCAATATACCCCGTGTCCCAGGACGAATCCCAAAAGCTTTAAGGGCACCGACTTATGTTTAAGTTGTATGTTTATTCTTATTAGTTGGAAAGTTGAAATGTCCTTAATTCGATCGGGAAGTGGTTAGTCTGTGGTCACCAATATCGTATTCATACGTCAGCTGAGGTAAACAATCAACAGAAACATTAAAAATGACCTGTTAGCGCAATCGTACTAAACGACCTTCGCCCTTTTTTTTGCTGTAAAATCGAAAGTGTTTTTACAGGAAGTGAGAGTAAAATAAGGTGGGCCACGCAAGTTTCAATCATCTTTACAACAAAACTTCAAACGTTGATTTCTCTGTAACAAATGCGTCCTTAACAATGATTCCTTTTGATATCGGCTTCACATTCAGAAACCTAGGTGCGATTTCTCTTTTCAGGATTCGTCCTGAGATACCGTGTATAATCAGTTTTTATTTATTACAAATTTAAAGCTTTTTGTTCAATGGAGAAGTTTCCTAAAAACTAAAATATGGAAAATTCATTATTATCTGACAGTCTACTTCTTCACTTGAAGAGTCTCGAAAAAATCATCTGAATACGAGGGCTGCTCTATACCAGATGGTGTACAGGCAGAATTCTTTCTGTCTGCTCTCACATGTTTCACATGGAAAAATTGATGCTCTCTATTACCGTCAATCGACCTATGGCGCACTGATGATCGCTAATACGCGTGAAACAGCTGTCTGCGTACTGGTGGATTGACGGAGGTATAGAGCAGCCCTCGTATATCGGCTTTCATACGCAGCGGCGTATAGAACCCGCGCTCTCTGGTGGCCAAGCGGACGCACCTTGGCGTCCCACCAAGAAGTCTACTGCTGTTAAGCAGCGATTTCCTTAGTTTGTCCTTCGGGTACCAGATGGCGCACTGGCAGAATTCTTTCTGTCTGCTCTCATCTGAATATTCCCAAAAACGGCAGAGTTATTCAATTTTATATTTGCGAAAAGCGACCGCGGTGGTGAAATGCCATATGACGTCACACGTCATGAATTGTTCGCGGCAGCCACAGTCTGGTCGGGACTCCGCTATGCATATGCTGCGCTGTACTCTGTACAGTATGCGACATTTAGACTTGAGTGGAACGACGAAGGTGTTTGTTGTAACGGGCAGACGCCAATATATTTTTGAAGTATGGAGGAAGGTTACGTTCGTGATGATTCTAGTAATCTTCCTAAAGTGGATCTTGACACGATTATGGACTTTTACTTCCCACACCGTCTTGTAGGACGTTGTGAAGTTACAGATAAAATAGTTTTTATATTTTCGTACAGTCCTACTTAGACTAACGAAAACCTTGTCGTCAGCATTCCGCCACGATAGTATACTTTAAGGAACACCCCATGCAGTGGTTTGTAGTGTATAGATTTATTATCTATCATGTCTATTGTATTGGAGAGGAGGGTGCAATATTCTTATTCGAAATAACTTCTAGTGGATGCGATGCTTGTATTGCCGTTGACATGATGTTTTTGCTTCACTAAAAGGGCTGAAAAGTTGAGATAAAGGGAATTCCACGACATACGCCATAAATGATGTTTGTTCGAGAGATATAACGGATGCCGATATCTTTCAATAAGTAAACAGATGAAAGTAAATATGTGGAGAAATATATACATCAGCATCATGCGATAAACCACCGCAATATCAAGGGGCCCAACCAACATAGCAAAACTGAAGCCTTGATGTTCCGTATTTTCCAGTAAAAAGGCATTGAAAATGAATATTTCACTTTTTTTCACTACGCGAATTGCAAACCACAAGTCTTTTGAATGCCCGCTCCTTTATACGTATACAGACTAATACTGAATAATATCGGAGGTAGATAATTCACACTATAGCATATAGTACGTACAATGTATAAATACTAACGTCACTAGAAGTATCTATACATTATATCGGTATTATATGAACACAGAAATGGTAAATGTGACAACACTGCTGTTAGCGATTTTGAGTTCTGTATGTTCAAAAACCCCCAAGTATTGAATTTCACCTCTCCAGCTGTGGCGGTTTTGGAAATACTTAAGCGTTCCGGTACCGTTTACTGAAAAAGCGGTGTTGCCGTATCTCAGTAATTATTAGAAACAAAATTTTGAAATTTTAAGATCTTACTAACTTCGACATGTGCAATTCATTGCAATAAAAATAAGTAGAGGATTCTTTTAAAAATACATTAAAATCGGGGATATTTGTTTAAAAATTTGGAAAAATTATTTATAACTTGGCAACGGCCCAAACGCGAAAAAAAAATTACAAGGCGAGATAGGGTATTAGTAGATATTTGGATTTAAAATTAAACATACAGGGTGTTACACTTAAAAAAACAAAGTAAAATGACTTTGAATTTGCCGTAATTTAAAATTTTTCCAAAAACACCCTGTAGATACAAATTGCTGGTAAGATCCAAAATAATATCCAACTAGTATTCAAGGAATCCGCTGTTTAATATTGTTGAGAAAAGTTGAAGGAATATATCAATTTGGACGTATTACTTGCGACCTTGCAAATCCGGAAATTAATAAAAAATAAATTATTACTTGGCAACGTCGCAACCGATCCCAAAAATATTTTAGGGTTGAATAGAGATCAATGATGGAAACTAGAACAATTTAAGAAAAAGTTACAGTTCCATATAAAAAAATCAAGTTGATCACTATTCTACTTTCCCGCAACACCCTGTATATTTTAAAATATTTTTACGATATGCGTCTTGAGTAACCAAATAACTTTTGTATTCGACGTTTTCTTCTATCAGGTACACTTTGCGAGATATCGAAGAATTACACACTAACTGGACACCCTGTAGATAACTATTACGCACAGAAGCATTGCAAAGAACCTAATATGTGTCTAACCAAAACACTGCGTAACGATAGGGCCGAAAAGGTTGGTTGGCTCCTATTCAACTGTATAACGGAATCAGCATTTATAGCATATTTGAGAGGATTAAGTGCTTTCAATGACATCACACGATTCTGATCAGGAGTGGAGGCTATAAGAGCTTGCTCGACATAGCGTGGGTTTCAGAATATGGAATACATTCAAAAGTTTACTTGTTTGTTCAACAATGCACACCTGCATGTGCATTGAAACAGCACGAACTGCATACAATACCTCGTTAAATGCAGCAAGCTGTTCAATTAATTGCTGAGCTATCGTTCGAGTGGTGTCTGCTTTTCATTACAGATTCCAGTTGGTTTTACTGTATCATGTTTTTTATGTTTTGCCGAGTTACAATACCAAATTTCCGCTTGGCAGCTCTTTGAAATCGAAGACTTGAAGTGCAGCGCTGAGTACTCTATCTTGATTTTACTATTATTTATGTATGTTGTTGGATGTTGCATTTCAGTGAAAACTATTAACCTTTGACAATTTTAAACCAAAGAGCTTTATGAAAAAATGTAAAAATAGGTCAACATTCTTTTGGAAAGGACGTACCTAGACTGGCTGGCCGTAACATTTGCCACCTCAGCTCAAGGTCAGCCCATCAGTTTTTTTAATGGAACATTCTGTATATTTCTTCAAACATACTTGTTATAAAAATGAATCCTTTTTATAGTAGCGATTGATCACAGTTGAAATTACAAAAGCTTGTATTAAGTCGTCTCAGACAATTGGTCTACCTTTTGTATGATGTTTTTTGAAAGAATGTGTTAAACTTGCAGTAGCTGTGCAGCTACGTGACCAGCTGTCAATTTGTCATTCCTGAAGAACTGTAACACATAAGTATGCGTTCATGCAAAAAATTTTGGGGTCACTTACCAATAAAATTCCCAAATAATTTCAAGTCACATACTTTTATCTACTCCTGTTGAGTTAACCAGCTATTACCAAACTACTTTTGAACAGATGCTGGAAGAAGAACTACGTCACATTAAAGAAGATCTGTCAAAGAACGCGCATCTCAAGAAGTTAGTGGAAGCAACAATACAAGCAATACTACTAGCAGAAATAAAGGTCCTTAGGAGTATAGGTGTTTGCTTAGTGAATGTATTATCAGATGCAGTTAGAAGTATATAGCAAGTATATTAACTTCAAACACGATTCTCAAGAAGCACCACTCTCCGAAGTCTACAAAAAAAACAAACCCCTAGAATGAAGAAAAAGGAACTGAAAATTGCATCTACGGGGTGCCATGTTAAGGCAGCAAAATACACATAAATATAGGAGAATTAAAAAGACCTCAAGGAGCGAGAATTAAGAAGCACACTCAAATAATAATAACAATAATAATAGAAATGGAAATGGATGATATAAAACTGTATGCAGCCACTGAAGTGCAACTGAAGGAATTACTCAAAATAACAGAGGTTTGTACGTCAGACGTCCGGATGGAATTCGGAATGAGCAAATGTAAGGTGCTCCACATCCATAAGGGCCAATGGAAGAACCATTCCGAACAGGAAATATTAACTGGCCAAACTCTGGAGAACATGGAGAAGGACGAAACGTACAAGTACCTAGGCTTCAATCAGAACATTAAGATTGACCACTCAGAGGTTAAGGCTCAACTAACACAAGAGTTTAGAGACCGTCTCATTACACTTCTGAAAACAAAATTGAACTCCAAAAATCTTACGAAAGCAATTAACACATTTGCGATACCGGTCCTCACATACTCCTTTGGTATCATCAAGTGGTCGCACACTGATATTGAAAACATCAACATACTCATACGAACGGAACTCACAAAACACAGAATGTCACATCCGAAAGCGTGCAAGGAAAGGCTTACCATAGACAGGAAACATGGGGGCAGAGGAATTATAGACATACAGTCACTTCACACAAGACAAATAAAAACACTCAGAGACTTTTTCCAAAGCAAAGAGACAAACTTACACAGATCAATAGTAAAAGCAGACAAACACTATACTCCACTCACCCTATCCCGCCCAGATCACCCAGCAGACGCACACAATCACATAGAATTACAACAAGAAAAAATAAACACATGGTCACAAAAAGCACTCCATGGCAAGCACAGATACCGCGTTACACAAGACCACATTAATGAAAGACAATCATACACCTGGCTCCAGGATGGCCAACTCTTTCCAGAAACTGAGGGTTTTATGCTTGCTATCCAGGACCAAGTGATTGCGACAAGGAACTACATGAAATACATAATTAAAGATACATCCATAACCGACGACAATTGCAGAAAGTGCCACCAACAAAAAGAGACAATAGACCACATAACAAGCGCATGCAAAACTCTCGCTGGAACCGAGTACACAGCTAGACATAACTCTGCAGCCAAAGTCATTCACCAAGCACTCGCCACAACAAACAAGCTAATAGAAAACACAGATCCATATTACAATTATACACCGACATCAGTACTCGAAAACAATGAATATAAACTGTACTGGGATGTTGAAATACATACAGATAAGACTATCCCGGCAAATCGGCCAGATATAGTTTTCCAGTCGAAGGCAGACAAAGTTACCTATTTGATAGATATTGCTATTCCCAACGATACGAATATCCAAAACGCCTACGCTGGGAAGATATCTAAATACACGGACCTTGCGATAGAAATAAAACGACTCTGGAAGCAAAACAAAGTTACCATTGTCCCCCTAATTATGTCTGTCTCAGGCCTCACACCAAACACATTTACACCACACCTAAAACAGTTAGGCCTGGACGAAAGGTTACACAAAATATTTCAGAAGTCTGTAATCCTGAAGACCTGCAATATTGTTCGATCCTTCCTAAATTCCGATCCGTAATAGTTCAGGTGCTGACTTGGCACAGCCCGTCAACACCTGTTGCTACCGCAGTCATGCGAGAGAAACTTGGAAAATCAGGATAATAAAGGTTTTTATTGGCAGCATGTTATAAATACAAAAATGATGATATTGAATACAAAAATACAAAAAAGCCCAATTGCTGCTAAAAGGCAGAGTTTGAGAATACAGAACGGGAATGTCCACCCAACCCAACTGAAAAGTAACCATATTAGTTACTTATCCCATATACACAGTAATGTAACTTCACATATTTATAATATCTCTGTATTATATCAGATCAGAACTTCTACAGTTCAGAAATTAATTACCAAGAGACTAAATGACCATATTCAATTGGAATTTTAAAGTCATAAAGGTCACAAATAACAAAGTTACGTATGACTTTTACTGACAAAGATATGTAACATGTTTTAGTAAGTAGCAACTTTGGAGAATCAACTGCAGGTTACTATTACGCGTCAAACTTTGTCAGGTCATTAAAAGTTCTGGAACTAATCTTGCACCTAAGTGCAAGCAGCACTCACCTACGCCGTGATATAAAGTTAAGTTGAGATTAGGTTAGATGAATTTTGTTTTATTCCCTCAAGTACTGTAGAAGCGCCCAGATGTAAGATGTGTAGGTTTAAATGTATTGAATTCGATAACATTAACGCGGTGGTATTTTTTTCTAAACTAAGGTTGTTGCAACAGTTCATAAGAAAACATTCTGCTATGTTTTTATGCAAAATGAGCAACCGATTGATAATTGAGGTTTACAACAAAAATATTTTTTTGTCATAAATGGAAAGATCATTATATAAGTTCTATAACAAAACGGTTTTTGTTTTTTTTTTCACAATAATTCAAAAGTTATATCAAAATGAAAATATGTTTTTGAATCGAGTACCAAAAACACGCCGACGACTCCCGAACCCGTGTGACGTCACCATGGCGAATACTAGATTCTAGATTCCCAGCCAATCGCGAAAATACGTACTGGTAAACTGGTAACTAGTGTATATTTGTTGCAATACAGTCGATAAATGAAGTTTGCAGCTCGAGACGAAGTCTACGATCGAAATAAATATGTTTTTGAATGTTTGAAGCTGAAGTCAGATTGCAGATTCCATAAGTACGTAATCAAATATGTTTCCTTAAAAAGATCTCCTCAATCGAAGGATGGCCTAGTGGTTATAGTGTCCGATAGTGAATCTCAGGGTCTTTGAATCGAAACCAAGGCCTTCCAACTTCTTTTTATTTTTTTTTCAACAAAAACAATTATTGATGGCGCTATTGGCACTTGTTACGCACATTTTTTTCTACGATCGACATAAATATGTTTTTGATGTTTTTGAATCAAATTCTATTTCAGATTTCACACGTATTTATTATAGTTTCAATTGGGGCTTTGTGGGAACTGTGCTCTAGTAATGTAACGAATGTCAATGTCATATTTTAGACACTCGCGGATGCGAATGCGAATATCTGCTACCAACATTCGCTAATTGCGAATATCCACTTTTATATTTATCAAAATAAAAGATATAATAATTTTATTTTTGTTTACCAGGGGTGTTAACTCTTATGTAAAATAGTTATATTCATAGTCATTCTTATTGTAGAAGTAACATTGAAGTTTATAGAAGAATATTATTTGTTTGTCTCTTATGCACTTATTTTTGCTTTTTATGAAAATTTAATGTTAAGCATCATTGCCCACAGTTAAATAAATAATAATAACAAGTGATAAACAGAATGTGATTACGCTTTTGAGTTACTTTTTTATGTTAAAAAGCTTAAAAATTAATGGATTGAATGGATGAAGGGATTTTATTTTATTAACCAACTATTACATTTGAAAAAAAAAATTAATGGCAATTGACATAATTGACGCACAAACCTCACTTCCACTGATTTTTTTAATTGTCCACTGCCTCCTGTACTTTGTCTTTGCACTGCGCAGTGCAAGTAATATGTCGAACAAAATTTGATTCAAACACATATTTATGTTGATCGTCGAAAAAATGTGCGTAACTAGTGCAAAAAGCACATCAATACATTTATTGGTGAAAAAAAGTTAGAAGGCCTTGGTTTCGATCCAAGACCCTGAGATTCACTATCGGACAGTCTAACCACTAGGCCATCCTTCGATTGAGAAGATCATTTCAACGAAACATATTTGATTAGGTACTTACTTACTGAAATCTGTAATCTGACTTTAACTTCAAACATTCAAAAGCATATTTATTTCGGTCGTAGACTTCGTCTCGAGCTGCAAACTTCATTCATCGACTGAAGTGCAACAAATATGTATACACTAGCTACTAGTTTACCAGTACGTATTTTAGCGATTGGCTGGGAATCTAGGATCTAGTATCGGAGTAGGACATCGTTGGTCAAAGGAGCATCATGACCGCCATGATGACGTCACACGGGTTCGGGAGCCGTCGGCGTGTTTTCGGTACTCGATTCAAAAACCCATTTTTATTTTGATATAACTTTTGAATTATTGCGAAAAAAAAGAAAACAAAAACAGTTTTGTTATACAACTTATATATGATCTTTTCATTTATCACAAAAAAAAATATTTTTTTTCTTAATTCAAAACCTCAATTGTTATAGCAGCCTGGTAATATTTCCGAACAATGCACTTGGAGTGAGCATTTTGTGTTGGCTGAGAACAGTGTTTAAAAGACAGCTATTCTCCGATAGGTAAACATGGTTTTCAAGAACAGTTGGAACAGCCGATACCAATTTCGAGATAACTAGGTATTCGACAGCTAAGAAATTACAGATTTTATTGCCTTCAGAAGTCTGATTACCGTTATTTTGCGAGTAAGTGCTTAAATAGCCGGTTGTTTATTTTTTGTTACAGCTTATTATAATACGATACAAATAAATCGTATGTCTTTATTTTATAGGCCTCTTGAATATCTAGTAATCTTGCTGAAGGTTTTACTTTACCCCTCAACAGCGTTTTTATGCCTCTGCTAAGAGAATCTGATTCGCCTTTACTATTGAATAAAACGATATTTCCTGGCATAATTTATTTATTTATTTATTTATTTAGTCGTACAAACTGGTACAAACTAATGCCACCCTTGAAAGTAGAACTTGTATAAGGGTATTGGCTGATAAATAATACATTAAATTTTGACACTCCTCATTGCCTGACAGTTCCACCAGCGGTTCTCCTACACGCTATACATCATTTTACGCATTTTTCTTTTAATATGTTCAGAGTTGTAACTCGTAAGAGCTCCAAATTGTGCTGTCCAAGAAAAAACGGGAACACCTATCTATCATGTATGCCGTGCGTGGAAAGTACAAAAGTACAAAAAATACCATATTCGGCCACATCTACAACCTTTACGAGCTTTCTGACAGCGGGCGTGGTATTGAAATACGGCAGAAAATATTTGGGTCACATATTATAATGCAAAAAAATATAATATCCTTTTCATGGAAGCAACCTCCGTGCCGAGGTTTCTTATCGGAAAGTCATTTCGACAGACGTTACATGAATAAGGTGGAGGTAGCGAAAAAGCCATTTGTGTCGCTTGTGTAGAAGTCTTTGGCTATTAAACTGCAAAAGAACTCTACCGGGCTTTTAATGTACCTAAATAGCAGACATTACTGTTTTTTTTTTGTTTGGCACTAGGATCTAGTCCCATTAGCCAGCATCATATTATGTAGTGGTTTTGAAATCGTAGTTTAACTGATTATGAATAATAAAATAATAATAAAAAAAATTATAATAATAAGGCGAGAGTGAACGCCTACCGTGGGTACACCATCTGTTGAACAAATATATGTAAGGCTTTAACTGACTATTTAGTGCAAACATAATACTTTGGTGTTTAGTGAAAAAGATTAAGTGACTAAGATATATTACTGATGTTTTGAAAAGTTCAGATGAGTGGCTTATATAGTTTTCATGACCCATGGGAAGAAGACTCAAAGACAAAGCACTCAGTTACAAAAGAGAGGGATGAAACTAAAAACAATATCGACACTTATTTCAACAAATCTAGGAAGGAAGGGGAAGTGGGTTAGACAGGGGCACACATTCGTCTCGCCTAGGGGCCCGGCAAGGCATTTCAAACTTTCACACACATCAATTAGGTTTTCGGTTAGAAAGGACGGGGAAGGTTTTAATACACATAAAAGGGATAAAACAGAGGAGTGCTAGCAAAACAAAAAAGTAGGAAAAAAACACTAAATTGTGATACCAGAATTTTTTATAAATTTGATTAAACAGAGAGGCACGTCGGCTCTACTATGCGAAAGTATAATGTGAGGTGTTCAAGGGGGCAGATAAACCGCACTTGACCAGGTCGGCATAAAGTGCATTGGAATGGAGTAAAAATTTAGAGCAACCAACAAAGAGATGATCGAGATCTCCATAGACATTGCAGACATTACAAAGATCAGACGGGCTCAAGTTAAGTCTCGCGAGATGTGCTGGGAAGATACCATGGCCAAGTTTCAAGCGAGTAATACAAGATATATATTTCCTTGGGATTTTAAAATTATGGTGCCAATATGTATTTGGTAGAGTCGGATGAATACCAGTGTATCTCGTAGGATTAGTGAAGCAATATCTACTCCATTCTGCATGCCATTTTTTATATAGAGAGCGCTTCAAAATAACATACTTGTCTTCAATGCTTAGAGGTATAGCTAATTCAGAGCCGATCATGATACTATGCTTCGCTAACTCATCAACTTTTTCGTTGGGGCCGATACAGCAGTGAGCCTTCACCCATGTTAATCTGATTGTGAATCCTCTTCTTCTCAGGTGTGAAAGTTTATCTCTTATATTTGAAATATGTATATTGCATTACTGTGCTTTAACTGCTTTTCCATCTAATAGTTTACTGTCTATCTAAGAAGCACTCAGCAATAGTCCACACATGCCTAGTGAAAAAAGTCTGTCGGTTATGATGAAGGTTTGCAGTTCTTTTAGTTTATACAGGGTGCTTGGGAGAGAGCTGGCCAAACTTCGTATAGACAAGCCCATTAGGAACCTATTTTATTAATATGCCTGTGCCCTAAACGTCCGTGGTTTCTTTTGTAATATTTTGAAGACATTATAAAATAGACATTTTCACTTCCGTAAATTCGTTTTTGACCTATTTTTTTTGTGTTTCGGATCTGAAGTAATAATTAGCTAAAAATCTGATAAAGTAAGTAGTTGTGAGCTGACGTTGCCATCAAGCATGTTAGAAAAATTATGGTCTACTTATTCTCTGTTACCTGATACTTTAAATTGGCTAGACGTCTATTTGTCAAATTTAATTTTTTACTAGTGGTGTTAATTGCGACCGAATTTGCAATCACCACCTTGAAATTATCCGAAATGCGAGGCTTCATCTCAATAGAAAGCTAAATACAGAAGTTCGATTTTTTTAGTACACCCGTCAGCCCGAGAGATCTAAAATTTTTTATTTTCGTCAAATGAGATTGAGACTCAAAATTGCGACCGAATTTGTAATCAGCACCTTGAAATTATCCGAAATGCGAGGTTTCATCTCAATAGAAAGCTAAATAAAGAAGTTCGATTTTTTTAGGTACACCCGCCCGCCCGAGAGATCTGAAATTTTTTATCTTCGTCAAACGAGACTATGGATCAAATTTGCGACCGGATTTGTAAATCAGCATCTTGAAATTATTTGAGATGCGAGGCTTCATCTCAACACAAAGCTAAATAAAGGAAAATTGTTTCATTTAATTGACCGCAATACCACTAGAAAAAACCAAGTATAATACTATACAAATAAATCGTATGTCTTTATTTCATGGGCCTCTTGAATATCTAGTAATCTTATTGAAGGTTTTACATTTCCCCTCAACAGCGTTTTTATTCTTCTACTTAGAGAATCTGATTCGCCTCTACTATTGAATAAAACGATATTTCCTGGCATAATATTTCATCATTTTGCGCATTTTTCTTTTAATACGTTCAGAGTTGTAACTCGTAAGGGCTTCAAATTGTGCTGTCCAAGAAAAAAACGGGTACACCTATCTATCATGTATGCCGTGCGTGGAAAGTACAAAAGTACAAAAAATACCATATTCGACCACATCTACAACCTTTACGGGCTTTCTGACAGCGGGCGTGGTATTGAAACGGCAGAAAATATTTGGGTCACATATTATAATGCAAAAAAATATAATATCCTTTTCATGGAAGAAACCTTCGTGCCGAGGTTTCTTATCGGAAAGTCGTTTCGACAGGCGTTACATGGATAAGGTGGAGGTAGCGAAAAAGCTATTTGTGTCGCTTGTGTGCAAAAGAACTCTACCGGGCTTTTAACCCTAGAATACTAACATTATTTTTATACCTATTACTACTAACCTTCGTAAAATTTACTACTTGAGAAAGGATCACAATTAAAAAAAAAAACGTTTTTATCGTTTACTAACTTTTACTGAAAATTGTTCATAATAAGACTATTTCTGAATACAAATATTAATAGTAACAAGAAAAATTCCATTTTTGAACTGCAAGACACACAGCAAAGAGCAGATGTTTTCCGCAAAAGGACCTTTGGCAGTGCTCACATTAGCGCGTCGCCATTATAAGTTTTTTGAAGGACAGTGTTGGCACCTTGCACTCTTGTTTAGACTAGGAGTGGCTCTATCCTCTGATCCATCTTGGTTTAATATATTCTCTATAATTAATCTTAGCGAGCGGGTTAAAGTTGGTCAAGTTTTTCATCATACCAACCATGGTTTTATTAGCTGTTTTTATGAGAAATACATAATTTTTTTTCTCGAGATGGTTCCTAGCTCTTTGTTTGTTGGTTGTGATTACACATAATCCATGAATTCAGACTCAGATGGACTAAAGGCTTCTTGAACACTATATTCGCTCTCAGAACCACTATCCAACGCACTCTATTCTCCTCATTTTCACCAGGCAATAATTCTGCTAAACCTTGTTTCGCTTCGAATGGTAATTATCTTTGTCATATCCCATTTGTTAGCTTCCATAATGTTATATTTTGAAAAAACTTATAAACTAACGATATTGACAAAAAATAATCAAAATAACGCTAAACCGGTCTTATGTTTAAATATAGCATTTATACTAACCTTCGTAAAATTTACGACGCCGTTATCCAAATAAAACTATTCCAATTACTATCAAATGCACTTTGGGTCACTAACTTACTCACACCGATCTAATAGAAGATTAGGCGAGCATACATGGTCAAGTGCTAAGCCGTGTCGATAAAATAGCAGATTAAACTAAGTCTCGTCGTAAAATTCACGATGGTTAGTATTCTAGGGTTAATGTACCTGAATAGCAGACATCACTGTGCTTTAACTGCTTTTCCATCTAATAGTTTACTGTCTATCTAAGAAGCACTCAGCAATAGTCCACACATGCCTAGTGAAAAAAATCTGTCGGTTATTATGAAGGTTTGCAGTTCTTTTAGTTTGTACAAGGTGTTTGGGAGAGAGTTAGTCAAACTTCGTATAGATAAGTCCCTTAGGAACCTATTTTATTAATATGCTTGTGCCCTAAACATCCCTGGTTACTTTTGTAATATTTTGAAGACATTATAAAATAGACATTTCCACTTCCGTAAATTCCTTTTTAACTTATTTTTTTTGTGTGTTGGATCTGAAGTAATAATTAGCTAAAAATCTGATGAAGTAAGTAGTTGTGAGCTGACGTTGCCATCAAGCATGTTATAAAAATTATGGTCTACCTACTACTATTTACAGTGATATGCTACGGCCCTATTTTATCAACATGCGCATTTTAACAAAGACTTTGACCAATCAGAGCAGCACTTTCAAGAACATGCATCTGTCAAAGTACACTGAAAATTATTGATTTCTCTTAAAGTTGACCTCAAAAAGTTCAAAAATGACATACTTCATATACAATCGGCCATTGTGAACCATCTAGTATCCTTTCCATCCTAAATGGGTGAAAAATTGCATTTTCTTGTTTAACAAAAAGTTTAACAATTGTTAATCTCAACCAATCCAATTCCAGAGAAGCCGTACATCTGGTCACTTGTTTCATGCTGTATCAAACGATATGATGACAGGAAATCCACTCACTGCATTATTTGGATGAAACAATAATTCACTATCGATAGTAATCACAAATACATGCAATATATCTTTGTTTTATAGTAAAAAGGGGTAAACATAGCATTTTGTTACATTTCAAACGTTAAACAAATGATTTAACTGTTAGGCAAGCTAGCTTCCAAGCGTTCCAAGCATTACTGGTTGCCTACCCAGAACGGCAAAGTTCACTATTTAGCTACGTATAACCTCATTTTATGTACGCTGCACTTTTGGATCCTCTGCGAATATTTCTATAAGAAGTATATGAAGGTATATAACAAACATGCATCCAGTAAATGAAAGATTGATTCTTCATAGAAGTATGTATTTTTTTTTCTAAAGCCCATCTGACTGACGAAGGTGGGATTTGTGATTATTAAATAAGGTAGTTGCTGTGTTAGGTACTTTTATGATTCTGTCACAAACTATCGCAGTTTGCAATTAGTAATTATACAATAATTATATAAATGTAAACATGAAAAATGTGGCATTAATTTGCAAATCAATCGCTTTGTTTTCATATTCTGCTATGATATTAGTCCATGAATTCTAAAATATTTTTCACAAAAGTGTCATCCAGCTTTGACGTTTTGTTTTCAATATTGATGAAATACTATTGGATGACACTTATTAACATAGGCCTCAATAGAGAGCTCTTGCTAACTAACAGCCAATAGGAAAGCTTTGTCAAAGTCTTTGTTAAATACGCGTGTTGATAAAATCGGGCCTAAGTGTATCATGAAGCGCAAGTAACTTGTCAAAAGTAATGACAGTAGGGGCAAGTGCAGTCCAGACAGGAATTTATTTTTTTGGCTAAACATCTATTTCACTGTTTTTTCCAAGGAATGAGTGATTCATATCTAAATTTGTGTTTCGTAATCTTTATAAAAATTCCCCTCCGGACCTATTGGCTGTTGTATTTATAACTCATGACGACAGATTAATCGTTTTGTAGCATGACGGTTTTCCCGCAGACTATGTGGTCACAGTCAGAGAGACAGAGAGTAGCTGGAAAACATCTTGCTCCACTGGCGAATCCCAGCTATAGCTAATTTTGTTTCTTAACAAAGTCGGCAAATGACTTAGGCTTGCCTATATAGAAATATATACACATATCCATCCTATCCTTTAAACTAGGTATTTGAGTGTAAGTCGCTTCAAATTTATCCAAATGAAAGCTTCTGCGCCTTCGCTTACATAAGATGCTTATAAAAGCTCTAAATGTAGGAGGCGAATATCCTTTGGTACCTGAAACGTTTACGTCGTTATACCCACACCTGGTCTTTTTCGTCTTGGGCTTTACTTCTTTATTTCGGCCTCAGCATGATTTTTCATACGACAAATTTGCCTTCATGTTGTGCACAAATGTATGTATTTCATTCACATTTTACATGTATTTCTTGTTTTCGTACAACCCGCTATTCATTTCGATATCGGTGAAGCGTTATCCAACCACCCATCCTCGTTGTTCAGGGGCGTTACCCAATATTTTTACCAGATCTGAGCGATACACCTGAACAGGTGCTACTAAAATACACACGTTACTGGTTGCTTCCTGTAAAAACTATCCTATATACCAAAGAATTTTAATAGACAGTCGAACAACTCCAGTTTCATTGAAAAAACCATAGATCTCGGGTTTTTAGGCCGCCGTCTGTTGGAACTTCTTCCTAACGTTTCGCCAGCACGAGTGGCTAGCATCTTCAGAGGTCGGTGTTTTCGGATTGAAATCCAGCTGGCAACTGGCTGTACCTTCGGGCGCAGGTCATATTTATACTGACCTTATTCTTCTTCTTCTTCGCATGACTAGGATTTCTCCTGTTTGTCTGCCTCTTATTCTGTCTCTGTTGTTGACGTTGTTGTTGACATCAAATTATCTTCCCATCTTTTGTTTGGCCGTCCTGGAGGTCTTCGATTGCAAGGTTTGTTATTTTTACATATGTGAGCCAATCTGTTGGGTCTCATTCTATTTACATGTTCGTCCCATTCTTTCTTCCGGGTTTTTATCCATTTATTGATGCTGTTAGTGTTGCACTGTTCTCGTATGTTTTTATTTGTTTGTCTGTCCCTGAGAGTTATTCCCATAATTGATCTTAGTGTTTTCATTTCTATGCTGTTGTAGATTTGTTTTGTTCTCTTTGTGTCTGCTCGTGTTTCTGCCGCATATGTTAGAATTGGTCGCATCGTTGTTTTATATACTTTAATCTTGCTTTCTGTAGACATATATCTGTTCTTCCATACAGTTTCTCTTAAACATCCACTCACTCTACCTGCTTTTGTCGCCTGCCTTTTAACTTCTGTAATCAAGTTCCTATCACTGGTTATGTCAATGCCCAAGTAGTTAAATGTCATCACTTGTTCAATAATTTTACCTTCCACTTCCAGTTTACATCTACGTGGTTCTCTACTGATTTATACTGACCGTTGTTTGTTAATCGCTTTGGGGAACTTGCCTGGACACGTGGTTGTTTGTCATTAAATCTGTTTTTCAAAACAGGATGCCATATTTTGTTAAGGTTTAGTGAAAGAAACGTGAAAGCTAAGTTCAGGATTAAGATTGGTATTTCAGTTAGAAACCTGTAAAGCTATTGAGCACCAAAAAGGATGGGGTTGACAAACCTTATAGGTGTGGAAATTATCTGCAGTAATTCTGCAGTAATTTATAGGAAAAACAAGGAGATTTATTGTTACTAGGTTTAAAAAGCACACCTACATATGGCACGTCAAAGATGTAGTAGAACAGTTGAGTCTAGCAAAACTGGAGACGCATAGGATAGTAGTAGTTGCCAGAACCGCTATTTGACAGATAAATAAATAGTTTTCGGAGCAAGACACCACTGTAGGATGCCCCCTAACCTTATTTTGAGCTACAACTTTGACACCATAACGTCAAAATATCAGATGAGTATTGTAAAGGCTGTTGTTTGAAAGAAAATCATAATTCAATAGTGTTCGCTGTAGTTTGCCTTATAATGATGGACGAGTTGATTTTATTCTTATTTCTGTTAATAGAATTTGGTCATCTTCCTCGGTAAAACGAACTCTGACTCTTTTTATTATTTGTAACACATTCTTTGAGCTTGACGAATTTGGAAGCATTTTTGTAAAACGGCGTACAATAATTGTTGCTGATCTACTCAAAAGTCAAACCCAGCGTCACTGTCAAAACCAAAACAGGTTATGATCTAATTTTTATTTGTGCTGCGCATGCGCGTCGCTTCGTTAATCGCTATGGTTGTCGTCCGTACAATACCGGCACTTAGCGGTTACGATATACGTAAAACGAAATGCAAATGTCAAAGTTGTCAAATAGCGTTAAACGGAACATCACTTTGTAAGTAACGAAAACTGTATATTGGACGACCATGCTTACCTTAAAATATCCGAAAAGCTTCCAGTCCATCTTTGCTATACGGTTTTGGAAGGCAGGTTAAGCCTATCTCGAAAATTAAATCACTCTCAGTCACGTACTCAGGGAAATGCCCCCATAATTAAAAAAACACTATACGGCTCCAACCCAATTCGATGGAGATCAATTAATCAGTTCTTGGCGTGAACTTTCTCGTAATTGTCCAATCCGAGACGATGAGCGAGCCTCATCAATCGTACTTTTCCACACCACGAGTTCGTTAGTCTTTGGTTTGTCAACCGACCCAGAACTTTCCGTTTCCCCTTTCCATGAGCGACTATCAGTTTTTTTTCTTCGGGTTATAATCTCTCCCAGTACTAGTTAGCGATACTTCATTATTCCTTTCAAAAATGCAACGCATGCATTTTTTAATCTCATATAAGTTCATGTGCAAATGCTATGGTTTAATTTCTATGGTCAACTGTTTAGTTGTGTGAGAAGTAGTCAGGAAATGAAATAATTGATAATTGAATCCGTTTGCCCAAAAAAACTGTTTTTGATATGAATTGATAAAGCACATTAAAAAGTTCGATAAAAAAATATAACGGGTGGCTTTTTTCACCTGTTTACTCCAACATACATGGTGAGTCAAGCTCAACGCATCGCACTCTTGTGATCAAACGTTACCACTTTTCGAAAAACCGACTTTGCATGTGTATGTAGGTCAAGTTGGGCTACATTTTAAAAATAATAACTTTTATACAGGTTGTCTAATAAAAGCGTGACATATCAAAGTTATGTTTTTTTAAATGGAACACCCTACATATTATTGCATATTTAGATTCCTGGGTTCATTTTAGTGTGACTTTATGTATTACACGTGGGACTTTAAGCGAACCGAGTGGGTGCAAATCACAATTTTGGGTATAGGTAGATGTCAGAAAAAAAATGAATATGGCAGCTATTATAAATCTTAGAGGGCTGTGACTTTGCCATGTTACTAAGCATGAAATGTGTCAGCTTACATTAGACGGTCGATTTCGAATTACATTTGTACTTCGAGAAATTGGTAGATCAATTAAGGAAATTTCAATCAAAGCTAACTTGATTTTTTCAAATGGAAACGAATAATTTTTTTTATACGATCAATTGCGCAATTTAATAGGCTTTCTAATTATATCAGGTTGTGAATGTCGATCTATGATAGTTTTTATTAAATTTCGAGATTTCAGTCAGATCAGTGTTTTTCAATTTCCCTACCTATAAACAAACTAGCAGGCCATGAAATATAAACAAATTCGTATTCAGATGGAAGAAAACAACTAACTTAGCAAAAAGATCCAGCAGAACTAGAGTAAAAGAACAAGATTATAAAAATTCCTTACAACAAATCAACTCTAACCAGAAACAGCGGCAGTAATATGTCTAAGGTTAAAGAGAAGCCGGAGTACAACAGAAATGGATAATTTTTACAGCCTACTAGCGACTGCAAAGTACTAGAGTTTGAAAATTTCCAAAATCACAATACTTTGAAATGAAAGCAAAACTTTCAGTTTGCCGTCAGTCTAATATCTTCAGAACGCAATTTCACATTTAATGGTATAAAACAGTAGTCATTTCCGTCAACATCAAAAGTAATGATACCTCTCACTGTCGTCCTTTAAATTTTACAGTATCTATTTGCAAGATCGCAGAAAAACGAATACTGAAAAATCATATTTTAATTTTCTGCCAGGTAAATTATGTTTAATAATTTGAGCAGATTTGTAATTTATTCTTCATTTTCGGCGATCTTACTTATGAGTATTGAGGAATTTGCAAAACTCCAGTCAGAGGTATAGGTGACTATTTTTTTTAGATCATGAAATGTGAAATTTTATTCTGAAGCTATTAAACTGCCAGCAACATTACGTGGCAGATTTCCTTTCACTCCACGATTCACAATGATTTTCTGAATCATCAATCTTTAGAATATTGTAGTAGCCAGTATGCTGTGAAAAATACCCATTTTTGTCGTACTCCAGCTGCTTTTTGACCTTAGATAAGTTATGTCTGCCATTTCTTGTTAGAATTGATTTGTTGTAATTTTTATAACTTTGTCCCTTTTCTGTAGTTCGTCCTTCACTATCTGCTAAGTTACTTGTTTTGTTCCATCTGAACAGTTTTTTGTTTATATTTCATGGCCTGCTAAGTTGCTTATAGGTTGGAAAATTGAAAAACACCGGTTTTACTGAAAATTTGAAATTACATCAAAAACGCCAGGGATTGATATTTACAACTGCATATCGTTAGAAAGCATATCAAGTTGCACATTTGATCGTATAACAAAAACTATGCATTCCCATTTGAAAAAATCAAGTTACCTTTGATTGAAGTTTCCTTAATTGATCTACCGATTTCTCCAAGTACAAATGTAAGTCGAAATCGACCGTCTAACGTAAGCTGACACATTTCATGCTTAGTAACACGGCAAAGTCACAGCCCTCTAAGATTTATAATAGCTACGATATTCAATTTTTTTCTGACATCTACCTATAACCAAAATTGTGATTTTCACCTAAACGGTTCGCCTAAAGTCCCACGTATGATACTAAAATGCACCCGGGAATCTAAATATGTAATAATATACAGGGTATTTCATTTAAAAAACCATAACTTTGATATTTCACGGTTTTATTAGACACCCTGTATAAAAGTCATTATTTTTAAAATGTAGTCCAACTCGATCTACATACACTCGTGACGTCGATTTTTCGAAAGATGGTATCGTTTGGTCACAAGAGTCCGAGCCGTTGAGCTTGACTCACCCTGTATAAGGGCTCCAAAACTTGGATTCAGACTGTCAATTTTAGCCGAATCAATGCAGAAAATAACTTTTTGCTGAAATCAGGCAGATACTGAATAAAAACATCTGTCACAGATTCAACACGCTATAACTTGGAAGGAAAGGTTTCCTACATATTATATTCACAATTATAGCAATTTCTCTTAAGAGCTCTAGGCAACAGTGAAGGCACACATTAGTTCACCGCCTGGCGACGCAAGGACCATATCCTTTGGATTATGGCGAAGCATAAACGTAAACTGCATAGGCCAGGGGTTTCAAAACTTATCATTTATCCTTGATTGAAGCAAAAACTCCTATGTCATAACTTTTCACTCAGGATGGACCAATAGTGGGCACTGTCTCTAATTTTTGGGCAGCAACGTTTCTCCTGTTTGCTCCTGAAGAGGTCCTTTGAACCAAATTACCCTTTCTTTGAGTAAAATAACCATTAGATTAAAATTCGAACAGCGAAAACTCCAATATCCTTGTACCTCTGTATATCTATTGAGCCCATGCAAGAAAAATCGTACTTCCTCCCTTCCTCAAACAATGCCTTCAAACTCTTGTGAAGTAGAGTTCTTAACTCCAAATTTTTATGGAGTAAGTAGTACTGCCATATTATGTTACGACCATATTTTTTATGAGCTCGTAGGAGCTAAAAGACAAAACGATGGATCTACATGATTGTTAAAAATCGGAAGACATATTTGCATAGTAGTCAACAACGTAGGATTCAAATCCTGCTAAATGCAAATAGTATGATTCAATTTTCTCTAACGAATGTTTGGGGGGAACGAAAACTGTATTTACTCTAGGGTGCATTCATTGGCAATACAAATTGGCTGTTTTGGATCGGAAAACAGTTTAACAATGTTTTGGAATAATCCCTACCCGAGGGTAGGAAGCTGTGAAAAAATATTAGGGAACATCAAACAACTAAAGCAGGTGTACCAGATATTGCCACCTTAAGAGTAGTTGCCTTATATAATGCATGCTTTTTTTTCTGTAAAGGAATAAAAATGTAAATATACATTAAGGATCATATTGTCTATCTCATAAGTTACAGATACGTTAATAAAATGACCACACATGCATTTATTGTAGCTCTTTATAAGGGACTCACATGACAATATTAGGCTCACTAGTGTTCCTATTATTGCCATATTACGTAACTGATAAAAACTGCTAGCAAGACAAACACCAAAATGATAAATTAACAAATAAAGACGTAAAGCTCACACAGTCTCCATTAGGGATAGAGTGTTAAAAAAAATGTGCAAGTACTCCTAATTACTGCCCGTGGCTATATGGTATACCATTGTATGGCAATATTAGGAACAAGTAGCATAGTAGAATATTTTCCTTTTTTAGTTAAAAAAACTTATAGCACCAGCAACACAATCTATGAAGCATCACCTATACACATGTACCTATCTCCATTAATGTAGGAATTCAAAGAATAGTCAGACACAATTGCACACATGCCAATTAAAAAATCGATATTCTTATAGGAGAGAGCTAACCCAACTATTGTCGTACATTTATGGCAGATGCCTAATCTGAACTCAAGCCAAACACGTTGTACGAAGTATCATATCCTTCACAATTGGCGTCCATTGTTGCCATTTGACATGCAACACCTGAATAATATGCCTTCTTGGGTGACATTATTAGGATCTATGGCAATTTTTGGTACACTTACCTCATTTGTGAAGCGTTTTGGTTTCTGTTTTCTTAATCACAAGACTCATTTTGGAGTATCCTGAGAATACAAAACATATTGTAACCTTCTGTATATTATGGTATTCGTGTATTGTGTATTAGTTGTCATGCATGGTGTAAAGTCAAAGTGTTAAGTTAGATCTTTGACGTGTTAACGTCATCGAATCGTCCAGAGATTTCGAGAATGACAGATGGGTGTTGTAGAATGTCATCTGGAAGTCTCGAATTTTCTAGATGGTTCGATGTAGTCTATATAAGACGCCACGGGTAGCATGGCAGGAGTAGTTGAGTTGGGTTATGGTTAAGGGAAGTTCAGCTGAGATAAGGTTAAGTGTTTCTGAATTAAATCAAGCCAAGAAAAGGAAACGATAAGAGAGTACAGGCAGTACAGCGTCAGCTAATGCCACTAACAAGAGCTATGGCGTCCGAAATGGGTACATTGGTGGTAATGATACAAGAAATGAAGGCATATATGAGAACCAGCTTAGACCAAGCCATATCAAATCTTCAAAGTAGCCAAGAGCAAGCCTTCAAGCCTAATCTTCAAAGTAGTCAAAACAACCAAGCATCCGTTGTGCAAGGAACCATCGTGAATCTCGAAGAATACCCAAAGCACCACCAAGATGAAGCAGTCGCAGATTTGAAGAATGACTTGAAAAGTGGACAGGAACAGGTGATGACTCGATTGTAGGAGCAGAAGCAAGCCGTAAGCCAAGCATTAGAAAATGAGGACCAGCAGAGTTAGGAACAGAGAACGCTGCTGGAGCTAAAAATGTGAATCACAAGATGAGCAAAGGATATCGCAGTTACACGGTGATCTGGTATGGTCTTACAATACACGACAGAACAAAGGGTTAATGCCGGAGCTTCAACATCATTTGGAGGGCCATACTTAGTAACGAAGTGCCTCAATGACTTGGTCAACATGTTATGTACGGGAAGTGGAAAACCGAAGGCCGACTGTACCGATGTCTGTGGAGATACGAGAATAGAAGTTGTTCATCGACGACGTCGAACGCTAAGGGGGGAAGAATATAACGTACTGTATATTATGGTATTCGTGTATTGTGTATTAGTTGTCATGCACAAGGACAATAGTCATGCATGATGTAAAGTCAAAATGTTAGGTTAGATCCTTGAGGTGTTAACGTCGTCCAATCGTATAGAGTTCTCGGGAATGATGGATGGGCGTCCTAGAATGTCATCCAGATGTCTCGAATTCTCCAGATGGTTTGATGAAGTGTATTTATGGCGTCACGGGTAGCATTGTAGGAGTAGTTGAATTGAGTTGTAGTTAAGAGAAGTTTGGTTGAGATAAGGTTGAGGCCCGATTTTATTAACATGCATATTTTAACAAAGGCTTTCACAAATATTTTCTATTGGGTGTTATTTAGAAGAAGCTTCTTATAGAAATACTTACAGAGGATATAAAGATGCAGCGTACGCATTGTAAGGCATACCTATGAATCAAAATCCCTCCTGCTAGTTGCTCCCTTTTTCTCAAAAGTATATCAAGCACATGATTCATTTTTGACTATACAAGTTATGTTATACGTCAGGTTTCTTGTTTAAATAAAATAAGGTTATACGCCAGCTGGCAAACTTTGCCGTTCAAGATAGGCAACCAGTAATACACATGCACACTTGGGGAAACAACTTGGCTAACAGTTATATAGTGTGTTTAGCTTTTGAAATGTAACATAATGCTATTTTCACCCATTTTTACTATAAAGTAAAGATATATTGCATGTATTTATAATTATTATGGATAGTAAATTATTGCTTCATCCAAATAATGCAGCGAGTGAATTTCTTGTCATCATATCATTTGATAGAAGAGCAATCTAGTAATCAAATGTACTGCTTCTGTGGTATCTGATTGGTTGCGATAAGCAATTGCTGAACTTTTTGTTAAACAAGGAAATGCAATTTTTCATTCATTTAGAATGGAAAAGCAGACTCTAAAAGGTACTAGATGGTTCACAATGGTCGACTGTATATAAATTATGTCATTTTTGAGCTTTTTGAGACCAACTTCAAGAGAAATCAATAATTTTCAGAGTTCTTTGACAGATGAATGTTCTTCAAAAGGCTGCTCTGATTGGTCAAAGTCTTTGTTAGAATGCGCATGTTGACAAAATCTCGCCCAAGTGTTTCTGTATTGAATTTTGAAGTAAAGTGATGAAAAGATCGGCCTGTCTGATTCCTTGGAGTACAGAAAAAGCGGACGTCGGGACAATATATTAAGGTGTTCCTCTCGTTTGAGTAACCACACCTGTTCCTATTACTATTGAATCTTGCTGCTTTGGGTTTGTTCTTCAAAATTTCAAACCTACCACGAACTGGTAAAGCCTCACGCTAAAGCCAAATATCTATAAATTTGTTTATTGAATAAGGATAGATGCTACTTAAAAATTGTGATTTTTATCGAGTGTTTCCTTATGCTGGGCAAAATGGAACTCAGGTTGCTGTAATTTTCAATGTGAGATCTTGAATGAATGAATGAATGAATAAGGACCAGAGGCTATCCAGCACAGAATGTGACTGGTGCATAGGCCACACGATGGGCCCTTTTGCGCCTCTATCTGCGCTAGTTCCTGAGACCTGCTCTTTTAGCAAAGGTAAGTACATTCTTAGGTCCTATCCATTTTATCTTTATTGGTTCCAAGGTTCTTGAGCCCAGCATAGTCTGCCTGTGATAACCCAGGGTTTCACAGCGACACAAGATGTGTGCCGAGGATTGTTCCTCTTCACCACACCACGTGCATTGGGTCGTTGACCACCCTCATCACGAACAGGTGACGCCTGAAGGTGCTGTGACCCGTTAGTAGGCCTACTAGCAATCTCAAGTTACTCCAGAGAGAGACAAATCGTCCTATTCTAAGAGATGACCAGAGATGTTGTTCCATCTCAGAGAGTGTTGATTCTGGATCCACTCTCCAGTTGTTTTCCTAATCAAGTTCTCAGATAGTCCTAAGGCTAGTTCCGGGCCCACAAAACTGTTGCCGGATCCCATCCTAGCCAGATGATATACCATGTCGTTACCCTTTACCCCAGCGTGCCCAGGTACCCACATCAGTGATACCTTGTGTTTAGCTGAGATGTTGTCAAGAGCCCTCCTGCACTCCAGGACCAGTCCCGACGTTATTTTCCAAGCACTCAGTACGTTGATGGCTGCCTGACTGTCAGAGCACATAGTAATCCGCCTCCTAGACCCGTCACTTTCCTAAATACGATTTACACAAGCAAGTATGGCAATAGACCTCAGCCTGGAATACTGTGGTGTGCCCCCCCAAGAGGGAGTGAAAGTCTTGTATGGGGTCCGTAGACTCCCGAAATGTGAGATCTTAGAAGAAATCGATCTTTCCCTATTTTTTCTTCAACGATGTATACGATGATTTGCCTCACGTTTACAGAATCTGTCTTATGTAAGACGGATCGATAGAACAAGTTACCCCAACCTACAACCTTCCAGCGTCGGACATGAAAATCCACGTGGCTGACCTAGCTATCAAACAATGGAATCTCAAGTGGCAAAGCAACCCATCAAAACTGCGAGACTTGAAACCAAAATTCGACCCCTGGACCACGGTGACTACAAACAGGAGGCAACAATCCATCATCACTCGTCTACGCCTGGGACATACGAGAGCAACTCACGGCTACCTCATTGCACGCTCAGGTGGACCGCGATGTACAATGTGTGACGTGATACTTTCTGTGAACCACATACTTATTGAGTGCCCAATGTTAGAAGTGTATAGGTTAAGACATAATCTCTATGGCCCAATCAATGTACTGTTAGGCACTAACTGTGATGTTGTCAGTATTATTAAGTTCCTTAAAGACTCAAATTTACTGTATGAAATATAAACTATCCACTCCCCGCTTATGACCATCAGGTTTATGCGGTTCTTTAGAAATAAAAAAAAACTAGCCTCTAAAACTTTTACGTTCTTAAATGACGCCGTCCATGCGTTCGGCCTCCAGGGAATCACAATACCATTGGATGAGAATAAAAAACTTTCGCGTGCAAGAACATTCGGATAACTTATATTGAAAAAGTTTAAGAGAGTCTTATATAAATGTTTCTCCAGCTTTATCATGGAATATCTGAGCAGGTATTTTTTCCTGTTAAATGGAAATTTATGTAACGGAAACCTTACCCACGGAGATGTTTGCTCAAGTTTTCAGGAACTGATGTTCTTTGTCATATTATGACTTTCGTAGAGGTCAAACGGAATAACGTTGTAATCTTCTAAGGGCCGGTTGTACAAACGCTCAGTGAACTCCCGATCACGTAACCTCAAGTTCAGCGATGAACACGGTTCAACGGTTGATGCGTTGTACAAACTCGGTTCTGGGAAGGATCACCTGAACTGGATCAAAAGACAATTGGTAGCAATGGCTATAGGGTATTTGGTGGCGAAACTAGTTACTTTTCGTGTTTAATGTTTGAAGTTATGCACACTGACAATATATCCACTGAAAGACTGGACACTCTGTGTACGAAAATTTGGCATGGCATTTTTGACTGACTTCCGCGCCATCTATTCGGGTTGCGTGTGTCACTACAATGCATTCACGAATCGATTACAGGAAACTGTAGATATTCACGACCTAGGTCAATCTAAAAAGTTTGGTGTAGGTGACCGACGATAGGTGGGGTAAGTTACGAAAAGAGCGGGCTTTTTGAAATACCATATAAGCTTATTCAGCCTCCAGACAACGTGGTAACTTGTCATAACAATTTACCTTACGCATTCATTACCTGTTTTGAAAATGGACCTGATTAAAAAAAAATTAAGGCATTAATTTAAAAAAATGGAATTGATAAGTGGCGTAATAATAAATAAAACTAATATTGTTCACGACACGTACTCCATTTTTTTTTTAATTAGTGTTTTAACTTTTCTAATCGGTGCAATTTTCAAAACAGGTAATTAATGAGTTAGGTAAATTTTTGTGACAAGCTACCACGTTGTATAGGACATTCAACTGATTATGTAAGAATGGGAATATATTAGATATGGATTACTGTAATAAAGCAAAACAAACCCTTTTGTAATTTATTTCAATACGACAATTGCTTCAATAAAGTCAGCTACACAAGGTACAAAAACAATTCATATAAAAGTAAAGCATGATTTATTCAATAGAATCACCATTTCATGATAATTACAATCCTTTGATGGCATATAATTTGAAGAGTAAAGAGGTAATATTCCTTAACTATTCATATTGATGCAGGCAAGATGTTTGTATATTTGTAGGTTTGGGTTGCCAATCCGTTCTAACTGGCGTCTCTGTATACGCTGATCAGATGGGATTTAATATCAGAAATAAAAAAAAATGTATTTTTAGACCATCAATGCAACGGTTTGCCAATGCTGCACACCTTTATGTGTATTAATTTTGCATCAAAATTCACAATACAAAAATGAGGTGAGCGGTATAAATCAGGAAAATCACTTACCTTCGCGCATCCGCATTCTTGCAATTTGGCGCAGGACAACGACGTAAATACTTAGAACCCAGTCCTAAATACATATAGACACAATAGGCAGACAAAAATCTCAAAAGTAGTGCAAAATTGCAAAAAGACGCCAATCGACAAAAGCGAGCAACGACAATGTCAGTTACGACAATGGCTGTCAAAATGACGGTAGGCGTCACAATTGGGCCACTTCTATTGATGCATCTAGGAATCTGTTTGAAACAAAGTTGGCTGATCAATAATTCACGCAACCCCGCTAGGTGTGCTAGGTGGCTAGCGCTAACCCCGCTACACGGGGTCCTCATTTGAGTTTCACACCCCTGGTTATGCAGGTTATGTTAATCTCACGTCTATGAATGTCAAATTCTGACATTAATCATTAATTAATTAATGGAATCAAAAAAAAAACGACTAATTTTACGGCGAAAGAAGGAGCTGTATAAATAGAATTGGTGAAAAAATATAAGAATGTCTTGGAATGCAAGAAAACGGATACAAATACTCATAGAATCAAAATGGAGTGAAGCAAAGGTACTGAAAATCAAATACGAAAATTTAAAGACGAAGGACAAAATAAAAATTTGCCGATGAGAAACAGTACATCGATAGTACCGGCGGTCGGCCTTCGCAGGATTTCAAAATACATAACTTGGACATATCGATAAAGAAATAATCGGACCCCAAATAACAGGATTAACATCTACATTCGACAATGATGCGGAAACTTTTATTGCTGATGTGCCTACAATTAATGAAGAATTTGTTCACGATACATTAAGTACAAATGTCATTGAGCATTTTTCAATTCGTTTTTTCTAATAATGTCATCCCCGCTCAAAGGTTCGTCAAAGTATATACTCCATCATGTAACTCAAGTAGAAATATCGCATTTGGCTATCTCACTCATGTCGGATATTCAGGTTAGAAGCGTTGAGCCACCATTAAACGCTCCCCGATGGCCGTTCAACTTGATCCTAGGTTGAACTGAAGTCAGCGCTTGAACTTTGTTGGTACAACAGCAAATTAGGGATGAACTCGGTTCAAAGTTGAACTCGAGTTAAACTGTGTTTGTACAACCGGCCCTTATAGTCTGACGTCATAATTCATCAAAACGGTGGAAAGAATAAGCTGATTTTATGTTTTCCTATGTTTATGCTAATAACAAGAAGAACTGTATTTGAAATGCCGTCTGGTTCGATGAAAGTTCTCTTTTAAGCACTTGATATTGGCGGCGATGTGGTAAATTCCAACATTGTAGCAGAATAAGCTCTGATGTGGTAACGGTGGTACCCTCCGATACATCACAAATATTCCAGTTCCTTCATCATCATAGTCACAATGTCTTAACAGACATGCTGTGAACTCGTAAAATGCATTAAGTCGGAGCTAGAGTATTGCCGACACGAATATTAACAATAGTTTTGAGAACTGTAGCTCGCCATCGTTGGCGATTTACTGTCAGTTCAGTGGCACTCTTGATACTCATATCTAGCAACTGTTCTGTCGTATCTACCCAGCGTGTGGGGGAACGGCCACGGCGCCGCCCACTCGGGGCGTGACCCTGAACTACAAGTTTCTCCATATTATCGCTTCTGTGAATATGTCCGAAGAATGTAAGCATTCTCGTCGACACAATGGAGGATAGTCTCTTTGGATTACCGAGCTCATCCAGTATGGAAACATTAGTTCGATGGGCGGTATGAGGAATTCTCAGCATTCTCCTCCACGTCCACATGTCAAAAGTATCTATGCAAGCTCGATCTGCCTCTTTAACAGTCAAAGTTCCCGAGGCATACAAAATACGGAGAACTCACGGGACTGAACCAGTGACATTTTGGTAGCTTTAGTGATGCTATGGTCACGCCATATTTTAGTAAGCTTTGTCATGGCCACCCGTGCCTGTTGAATGCGCCATCGAATTTTATTCTCACAGCTACCTGAATTGTCGATCAAAGAACCGAGGTACACAAAACTTTGAACTACTTCACAACGGCCTACTGACTTTACTTCTCGATGATTGTCATGCTCTCTATCTACGATAATAACCTTGGTCTTGTTGTAGTTAATACCAAGACCATATGCTGCACTGTGTTGTTCTAAAGCCTTCAATAGGGCTACTAGTTCTTCCTGAGAAGCAGCAATAAGGGTTGTATCGTCAGCAAATTTTAAGTTAGATATTTTGCTTGCGCCAATAGTTATACCGCCATTCCGGTTGTCCAATACCTGTGTCATCACAAATTCAGAGTAAATGTTAAATAACATCGGAGATAATACGCATCCCTGACGAACTCCTTTTCTGGTTGCTGTTTGACCAGACAGGTTACCATCAATTCTTACACGAGCTGAGCTAGACCCATAGAGTTGCTGTATGAGAAATACTAAGTGGTAAGGGACTCCCACGGAGATAAGGATTTCCCACAGTTTAGGCCACTTTACGTTACCAAACGCCTTAGAATAGTCCACAAGGCAGATAAAAACGGAAAAATAATGCTCTCTGGCTTATTCAATAATCTGTCTTATGTTTAAGATCTATTCATCTGTTCTGTTATGGAAGTTGATAAAAAAAATAGTGATTACCAAAATGAAGTTTATTTTCATTACCTGAAATGTTATTGTAAGAAAGTTTCCAAATGGGAGACATTTTATTCCATACAGATGTACAGGGAGTACTAAAAATGTCTTAGACTGTTTTTATGGAGACTTTTGTAATCCGAAGTTCATACTACGCAGCCTAGTCCTATAGACGATCTCCACAGTGACTCTGGAGATGTTGATACATGTGCGAAGACATTTTGAATATCGTCTATTCGTCAGTATGGAACGAAATCGCTCACATTTATAACCTCTCTAACGGTAATATTTCAGGTATGAAAATAATACTTCACTTTGATAGTCACCATATTTTTTATCAACTTCCATAATAGTCAATCAATCTTCAGTTCGATTTCATTGCTGTATTTGTCAATGAATACATAGCAAATATAGTGGTCTCGTTCAAGATTTTGAAGTAAAGGTTGCTGGGGGTGAGGGGTTGATAGCATAATGATAACGGAAGAGTTGCCACTCGGCGTGTTACGGCGATTTTTATTTTTTGCTAAATTATTCCAGAGATAAGGTGGGTGGCAAATTTCAGCTGGAACACACTGTAAAGTCATACACATTCTTATGAAAAAACCAACATTGATACAGAAATATTAGTTGGAATGGTAATAACATGATTTTTAACACTCTTTTATTGACTTCAACTGTATGTTTGTATGTTTATTTGTAAATTGAGGTTTTGAATCAATTTTTTTTTTGTCATAAATCGAGAGATCATATATAAGTTTTATAATAAAACTGTTTTTGTTTTCTTTTTTTTCGCAATAATTCAAAAGTTATATCAAAATAAAAATGGGTTTTTGAATCGAGTACCGAAAACACGCCGACGGCTCCCGAACCCGTGTGACGTAATGATGGCGGTTAAGAACCACTGTCACTTTCCATACAACAGTGAACTGATCGTAGAGTCCCTTCCGAACGGAAGATCAGTAATCCTTGCGATCGGGTTAACCCGATCATAGTTTCCTCACGGCTCAACAAACAATCAGTTGTCTTTCTCATGGCCGGTTCCTTTGTGATGACGTGTTGCAAATATCTGACGTCAGCGACGCCATTTTTGTATAGCATCATTCGCCCTGATAGGGGCGGAGTAGGAAGAAGTGTACAACAGGGCAGAATTAAGAAATAATACTCAATTCATGCGGTGTAAAGGGAAGGTTGTAGTGAGCAACAGGTCACTGTCAAAACCGATACCAAACTTTGAAATAGCCAAAGTGATCAAGATGTATAGTGGTAAAATTTAGAACCCAATATTGTGTGTGTGCCCGTGATAAACCAGATTCTTTTAGCATGTATGCGTAGTAATGTGTACCAACTCAGAGAGAGTGAAATCAAAACACAGAAATGTTATGTTATTGTCTTTTATTACTTGTTTCTTTACATTTTGTATTTATTCATCATGAGTGCTTTGTATTTCACATATTTTACTGGTAAAATATTCATATTGATATGTTGAAATAAGTATATGATTCAAAAACGTCTTAATAATAGTGGTAAACTGGTTCTTATAATTGATATTTGTATAACAGAGTAATGATTATAAGCACTGTCTAAATGATAAATAATAATAATAATACATGGTGGGCTAGGTCTCTGTTCAACGTCAGGTAGAGAAATACGGATGGGATATGGAAACATGTAAAATATCAGCATATATAAATAAACAAATATAACCAACACAAAGGAGTAAATAAATGATGTAATTATAAATAAATAAAAATAAACAATAAAAAATAAAAGGTCTGATTAGAGAAGACCGTATAGCGCATCATCGTGATTAACACACTTGTTTAAGTGACTAAAGCTTTCTGGCAAACTTGCCATGGTTTCCACAACCATAAAATAAATATCGTCCATAAATAAAGACGATCAGTAAGGGTTGAAATAGATTCACCTAAATACCACAAAGGTGTATCTGCTCACCATCAGCCTGCAATCCCTTAGGACCTAATAGTTAGAGTAGACGTAAATCAGAGACCCAACGCCATATAATATGGTCTTAACTGCCGGATTTATAGTATAGGTTATGAAACACTTTAAATATTGCAACCAGACCACATTAGTCAATAATACAAAGTCAAAAGACAACATACCTGCAAATATTTGTGAAAAATGCTTAAAAACGCCTTTGTTGAAATTTTGGTGTCTGGCTTCTTGCCTTTTGCAAAAACAATCTCCTTTCGTAATAATAAAACAAATCCATGACAATGAGTTTATCTAAGTGACAAAAACACAAAGGCATCACAGAACAGAACCTTTAGCTTAGATTCATGGAATGAACATGGAACTATTGAAGAATTATTTGCTCTATGAAAAGTCACTCATGATCTGACAAATAACAAATTATCTGATCAATATATGATGTAGTAATAATCAAATACATTAGTTATCTGAACTTCATTGAATGATTACACTCATACAACTGTTACAACTTTTATGAATTATATGTCACTGTCACTCTTCTAACGTTACAACCAGGAGCGCGTTCCCAATCACCACAAGGTAAACATTAAAGACAACATAAAGGTTTTCCTCCCATAAAGTACTAAATTTGCGTTGAGATCTATATTATTTATCTCTATACTTATATTCTATGTAGACAGCCATGACCCTACCGCGCCGCCGCTGTTGAAACCAGAACCAACCAAACCCAAAATGTCGATGCGCAAAGGGATCGGCGCAAAGCATTCCCAGAGCTTGAGTAAGACAGCTTCCAGGAACCTGAGCACCGTTTACTGAGACCTCCAGTAGGGGATCTCGAAGTTTTTCACAAGCCTCGTCGTTTAAAATCTTTTAAATAAATGAAATCCTCATGACTTGGAGTTTCAGAATTAAGAGAAAGACTCTAGCAGAAGCCAATTCGCGATATGTAATTGTCTCCTTCGCTCCTTAACCCAATAATTATCCGCTAAAATAGGAACCTGCCTCACTGTTATACAACACGGCAGCTACTCGTTATAACTTAATTTCAATTTGATCGGTACACCCTTTTACATCCAGCTTCCTTTGCAAACTTCATCCAGGCCTTTAGTGCTGTAATTACATCAAGATAAATTAGTTTGCATTACGATAGTGCACTGGATATAACGAATGCCTTTCCGACTTTCCAAGAAACTCCAGGCGATTGCCTCCTACTTAGAGAACCTTTGGCACGTTCTCTTCGATACTGAAGGAACGCTTCTAAGTTCGCGGAATCGGTAGATAGGCCATTAGTGCAGCTAATTTACTGCATCGTAACGAGTTTAGTGAATCTATGGATCTCTGTTGGTAAAAGCAGCAAATTAATATCAGGCTAGTTGTTAGTTTTTGAACTAGGTATACAACGTGTTGGGACTTTTCTTCATAGGACATATGGCCCTCGGTAAAAGAAGTGATGTTTCCTGGTAACATATGAACAAAATATTTAATAATATCAAGATATTGACTGATAATGAAATTTCCCATTCCGTCCCCGTGCGACTAAATCAAAACAGACACAAAGAATCAGTTTCTGCAGAGCATAGATGTACACAGCAGCACACATTTGACGTCTCTTGATTTGTTGACGTGCTACGTCGGACATTTAAAGCAACAAAAGTGGTGCGACCGTTATAACTATAATGAACTGATGAACATGATTTTAATATACGGTGAATGCGGTTAAAATTCCTTCCAGACTTCGCGAGTATCCACATCATGGTTAAAGACCTAGGCAACCTCGAATGATCCAAACTGAAGAAATATACTGGCGCTTTTCAGTCTCGGGGCGCGAACTCTGAACCGTATCTGTAAGACTCGGGTCTGCACTCAAAACTTCGCAACGAACGAATAGTAAGTATTTCCTCACAAGTCTTTTTACTCTTCTGCTCTTGATTCGCCGTACATCAGCTTTATCATTTCAAAGGCAGTTGCTGCTAAAGAGGTCAGCCCAACTTGTGGAACACCCTGCCTACGATGGAAGAATCATCATGGATTATGCGTTTTTGACACACAGTTTTGCTTAGATAGGTATTGATATATAAACAGTTCTCCTTCGTGTCACGAATCCATGGTTTATTTTTTCCATAAATTATTTTAAGGGTTGCATATAATGCACAAAGCTTACAAATCCAAAACCACCTCTATTTTAAATACATTATTTACAATTTGTTGACTGTCTTTTGAAAATTATTCTTGAAATGTAATTTTAACAAATACGCAGTTTTTTTAAGTTATTTTAGTAGTCTTGTAGTATTTTGTTTCGAGTGTTCCGTAAGGTTAGTGATCACTAAACATCGATGTGCAATCGATAGTCCGGTAGGCTATCGGACTATCAATAGTCCAATAGGCCTATCGATGTTTTCTGCGGCGTCAAGGTTGTACAGGGTTCCCTTGGATTCATGAATGAATCCAGCCGGTACCGTTATTTGTTTACGTTTCTCCTCTCAAGCTGTGTATTTTTTGATCGAGAACATGTACACGAAAACAACTAAAATGTAATTTCATTGAACTCATGTGATACTGCGGAAAAGGAAACAGAAAGTGTGTGGACATATTTTGGCAATGCAACTTTTCCTTCATAAAAATACGTAAATTCAATGAAAATATGCGAACAAGATTTCTTTCACATTCCAGTTCAAACGTTCGTTAAAACAATCTCACTATAGTTTTTTATTATGTTAGGTATTATGTACAACTTCTGTATAAAAACAATTATGTCAATAAATGTATATGTTTTGTGTGTTACTATATAGGAGTTTCTTATCTCAAACTTTGCCCCAAAATGGTACTACCGATAGACTATCGATAGCAGATAGTCGATGTTTAGCGTACACTACGTAAGGTGTAAAACATGTACATGAGTCTTTTTGTTTATTTATTTATTTTGTTCATATAAACACCTAAGTATTTTACTGATTCTATTTGTTCCACTGCTTCATTCTGCTAAAAACTAAAAGTAATGCCATTATAGTATCCAGAATTTAAAGATAAAAAGCAAAGAATTTAGTTTAAGAGACAGTTACATGACTTAATCATTCCATAGATTTTTCATCGGCCTCCTTCCAAAAACTACATGTGCAGTTTTGTAGATATGGGAAGATAAATGATTTGTACCAAATCGGTTTTTTACATACTTTAGCGTTTGCATGATCCCCGTTCCAAGTATTATCTGTGTAGTTCAAGACATAAGATAATCTGGTACAACTGCTGTTGAGCAGAAGGTTGCCGGTGAAAATTAATGTCAAAATAGGACCAAGAACGGTCCTTTATAACTATCCTCGTATCGCTTATTTCTTGACCTACGCGAACTTGTTGATATCTATCTGTAAGACTGCATCAGTTTTCATTTTCTGTAATAATTTACAATGCATAATACCGTGATGGTATCAGATGCTATTTATAGGTCAAGAAATATTGATCTTACTATTTGTAGGTTCTGCTATCAGCACCCTTGCGTTACTTCATCTTTTATATAACTTGACACTGTTATATGTGTTTTAGCGGAAATATGTATAACTAAAGCTACAAATAGAATAACTAGCAATTGCACTAAGGCATGCCGATCATCGACATACGCCATAACTCAAAATTCTTGCTACCGGACCAAGATAACGAACCGATATTTTCTCTTATCTGACGATTTTGAGAGATAGGGTGACCACATAGTTCATAGATCAATTCCGGACGTTTGGCATACGGGTTTTTTTCCAGGAGTTGTCCGACCTTACTGTCCCCGTCAATACTTAAGCCTTAAGGCCTATTGTATTATTGCTCCTCTCACTTACAGTATCCACTCCAGCAATCTGTATTCCCGCATAAGTTTATGCAGTTTCCCTACTGGTCCTGGTGCTGAGCTGGACTCCATTGGTTCTAGCTTGCTCTTCCCAAAGAGCTGTTGTCTCTTGTGATGTAGCGCTTCGCACTCACATGTAGGGCTCACTCAGTTCCTCTTCCACACAGTCTGCAGTTGAGGTCTCCATTGTAGAGTCCCATCTTATTCAGGAATTCCTTCAGGCCACAAAGTCCTGTGAGGAGACCCGTCGTTATTCGGAGCCGATTCCTACTCAAGGTGAGCAGTGTTTCAGCTGTTTCCTTGCATGGAGCTTTAATGAACGTTTTTCCATGAACACATCCTGGCAACAAGCTCCACTGCCCCTTGTGCTGATGTTTCATCCATTCTCCGACCTGGTGTCTGATTGTGCTTTTAGGCACCCCCAGGATGGGTTCTGCTCCAATGTATAGAACAGACGAGTCTTGCTAGCTCGTCCACCCTTTCATTGCTTCTTATACCTGAGTGTCCTGGCTCCCACTCCAAAGTTACTTTGTTGTGTTCTGTCAGTCTTCCCAGTAGGCATTCCCAGACTAGAGCAGACGTAACGCGCTTCTAGCGCCCTAAGTGTAGCCTCACTCTCTGTAAGTATTGCGATCCTCTTGTTTCTGTAGGATCGTTCGTTATTTATCCTTGCACATTGCAGGATGAGGTACACCTCTAACTAAAATACCGAGGCGTATTTTCCTAGCGGAATGCCCTGTCTGGTCTATACTATATCCTGATGCAGGCTGTTTACTTCACAGAGTTCTCGATCTCTTATTATAGTTTGGAATTTCTTGTTAAAGATATATTTCGGAGTTATGTCGTCCTTTCTAGCATCCATTATGGTATGCCCCACAATCCCCACATATTTTGCGATTTGGTTGTGTCCAAGATCCTTGTAAATTCCTCTTGGTAGAGTTTGTAGTCCATTTTTGTAGTTCCGCCCGGACACGAAATGTAGCTCCAAATTTCCGGACATGTCCGGGATTTTCCGGACGGTTGGTCACCCTATTGAGAGACCACATTGTATCAGGCACTGAGGTTTCAGAAAAGAGATTCAAGTTAAAATATCAACCAACGTAGAAATTATAAACACTGTAGCAATCCTTTACTATGTGAGCTCGTATTATTTGTAATCAACAGATGGGAAAACCCTCAGTTTTACTGGGTATTTAGGCATAACTGTCTTAATTGGCTCAAATTAGTTGCAAGGGATGTCACAATATGGCTTCATTGAACTTGGGCAGATTTTTTAGGATGTTTCACCATAAGGCAATTTTTATTTGGTCATTAGAGCTTCCCAAAATACAGCATTGCAAATAAGTCGCCATAGCTAATTGGGATGGCAACTTTTGTCACTGCAAACTCTCTGATCAGTCCGCTACTAGTGAACGAGACAAAATCGGCTTCGATCCTCTCCTTCTCAGACTAATAGCCGATAAGGGTAGGACTGTACGTTTATTACGTCGAGGAAGGCAAAAGGTCGCTGTAGCACTGTTCATCCTTGCTACATTAATATTAATGTTCCCTAGGAGTATCTGTCGCTGTTATTGGCAAACCAGTATTTCATCGCTCATAGGCATTCGCTTTTTATGTCAATGCGTCATAATTTGAAATGGGTGTACAGGGTGGCCATTATTTATGCTATTCTTAAAACTATGCCGTTGCAACTCGCAACAAATAAGTTGGACTGCAAGCTCCAGGTATTTGTACTATAGCCTTTCCTTAAAGTTTTTGACAACATCTTCAGAAAAAATTATAAGGAGTGAGGCTAACCACGATAACTATAAATGTTTAGAAACTAAACTAAAATACACGCTTTTATAGCACAAAAAGTTAACAATAATTCTTAGAAAAAGTTGAAGACTATAATGAGTGACAAATACCAGTAGGTATTTAAAAAAAAAAACGCGTGGACACTTTGTGCTATATTTTTCGTATATCAAGCAATCCACGATTTTTTCACAATAATACTAGTACTTTTGTTCGTTATTATTTTCAGCTCAGCGAAGCATGTCTTTTAGTTTTTTAAACTATGCTTATGTTACACCTTTTTGGTCAAGATAATGGGACCAACTCATTGAATTATTGTATTGTCACAGCTCCTTGATAAGTAAGCAGGCAGAGCCTAAATACCAGAGTACCGCGGCTGCTGCGAAAGGGTTATTTTAGGAAAAGTTTGCTAACACGAGATTTGAATGGGACAATACCCGCAGGCCCAATAAATACATCTTCTGGGAGTCCATTCCAAGCCTTGGACACCCTGGGAATAAATGTGCGGTTGTACCGCTCAGTTCTTGATGTATGAAGAACGACCGTCTTAGGATGAGATACAGCGGTCGCACGGGTATATCTGATAGGAGCAGTGAGCGGCGGAACGATAGAGGATAGCTCAGTGGAGCAGATTCCGTTGGAATATCGGTAGAAGAGTGAGAGGTCACCAACAACACGCCGGTGAGAAAGTGACTGAAGGTGGCGCGTTAAGGCCGAATCGCCAATTAGTCGAATTGCCCTTCTCTGGAGGGCATCTAGTATAGACAGAGTAGTGGGGGCAGCAGCTCCCCAGACATGAGAGCAATACTCCAGGCAAGGTCTTATCTGGGCTTTATATAGCGTGAGGAGGTTACATGGTGAAAAATACTTTCTGGCTCTAAATAGGTACGCAAGCTTTTTACCAGCAGCTGTTCCAATTGATGCAACGTGTTCGTGCCAGATCAGATTTTGTTGACTCCTAACAGCTTGAATGAGTGACTCCTTGGCAGAGCCTGGTTGTTCATTAGAACCTGGTGTTGGCTTGGGCACTTCTTGTCTGATAGCGTACAATACTGGGTCTTGGAGGCATTAAATCTAACCATATTCTTAAGCCCCCAAGCGGTAATGGTATCGAGATCCTTTAAAAGTGAAGCTGCCACTGCCAGCCTTCTGCGTTCCAGCTCGACCACAGAGATCGGTCTATTGCTCATGATGCCTGCATGCACCGTACTGTCATCCGTAAAACTGTGGATTGGGTTTGTAGTGCTAGAGAGTAGATCATTAACGTGAAGCAGAAACAATGTCGGAGCCAATACCGATCCCTGCGGATCCCGGCATTAATGCTATGGAAAGAAGAGGAAAAGCCGTCTACCACGACAGAGATTTTCCGTCCTGGGAGGAAGTCTGCGAGCCAACCGCAAAGCTTAACAGAGAGCCCATAAGACGGGAGCTTGTTTAGGAGCATGCATGTCACAGTTGATCGAATGCCTTTGAAATATCGAGAGCCTCGCCAAATGACTGAATGAGTTTACCTAACCTTTGTAACATATTTGATAGCAATGCCAGCTCGCAGCCAGTTATTGTGGTAGTACTTGTGATTGATTATCACTTCACCTGAAAAAGAATTCTCTGTAGGTCTAAAACCCCCACAAAATCAGTTCAAGAAACGTTTAGAAAATAAGTATAGCAGATAAAATGTTCATTTTCGTAAATTCTTAGAAATATTACAAAAGCAATGATACAAAAAAACGAGGGAAGGTTAGCGCATAGGTCTGTTAATAAAATACTTTTGAGACAGACTTATCTACCTACATATATGCACACAAGATTTGCCTGACTTTCTGACAAACACCCATACACCCATATTACATATCCCTAAATCTACTAAGATTTCAAAATATAATTACGAGACCTAAAGGTATAATCTATACCCTGTATTCAAATTTGCCGTAGTACTATAGACGGCAGTATTTTGAGTTTTAAGTCTAAACATTGTTAATTGCCTATTTTCTTCATTTAGTCGCTAAAGTAGGCCTTGCCTGGAGTATTGCTCTCATGTCTGGGGAGCTGCTGCCCCCACTACCCTGCCTATACCAGATGCCGACCGGAGAAGGGCAATTCGACTAATTGGCGACCCGGCCTTAACGCGCCACCTTCAGTCACTTTCTCACCGGCGTGTTGTTGGTGACCTCTCACTCTTCTACCGATATTCCAACGGAATCTGCTCCTCTGAGCTATCCTCTATCGTTCCGCCTCTCACTGCTCCTATCAGATGTACCTGTGCGACCGCTGTATCTCATCCTAAGACGGTCGTTCTTCATACATCAAGAACTGAGCGGTACAACCGCACATTTATTCCCAGGGTGTCCAAGGCTTGGAATGGACTGCCAGAAGATGTATTTATTGGGCCTGCGGGTATTGGCCCATTCAAATCTCGCGTTAACAAACTTCCCCTAACATAACCCTTTCACAGCAGCCGCGGTACTTTGGTATTTAGGCCCTGCCTGTGCGGTCTGCTCAGTTATAAAAAAAAGTACTGTGACTATTGCAAGCAAACATAGGTTCTTCTTTTATGCAAGTTCAAGTTCTTCCAGAACAAACAAACAAACAAGCACATTATGTCGAATCGCAATTCCGGAATATCGAAATCGTTTATCGCTTCTTCCAGATATGTCACAGTTTAAAACTTAAATTTATCCACCTACAAAATACATGTTCACATTGTTCACCCTTGACCCGAAGTCTATATGTATATACCAGTACGCGGCCTTGGTTGTTCGTTCAGTGAGTTTCAGAAAAGTAGCGATCTGATAAAAAGTGCATATTCTTTCACCATTCGTCTCAAAACGAAAGTCGTAGAAGTTGTAGTCTATTTTGCTGTCTCAGGATCCACGGTCTTATAACTTGAGAAAATTACATTAAAGTTCGAGATTTCCTTAGAAATTGCAAACTAGATTGAAGATCTGATCGTATAGCTTTCAGTGTCCTTTATTGCCGAACTCACGGATGTTAGATGACTTGATTGAGCAGTTTAAAGCTATCGTGGTAAGATTATGACGAATGTTATACCACAGCATAGTAAACCACCAGCACAATAACTCAGGTTGGCGGTAATGGGGTATTTTCCAACTTGCTAATATTGCTAGTTTAATGGCTGAAATGGATTGCTTGTATCTAATTTGTAATGATGGCAGTGTTTGCTCAATTTTTTTCTGCCCACGTGGAGTAAAGATAGACTTTGAAAATCATCCCTTTGAAAAGAGCTCATTTAAATCTCTTAAACCTCCCGCCTAAGAAATCAACCAATCAAAAGTGATTTTTATGCCGGCTGTAGATAGGATGTGACAATTTTAATTTGTCACTAGTGTCATACATGCATAACCTCCCCTGGTGTCACGACTGTCACGGTATCTCATTTAACCAAGATATAGATCATGAAATGATGTAAACAAACATCTTTCAATATCAATACGAACCGGAGGTCATGTCTGTAGATGGAGAAAAGACGACAAGGTACAGTCACATTCTAAGGATAGCTCCACAAAAGAATTATTACGTCACAGCTTTGGTACGAAATTTTATGTTTGAGCTTTGCAGGTGCCTTTAAGCCACTTCGCGTTCACGGTAAAAAGTAAAATGTTATTTACATGGTTTTTGGGGGCGTAACATCAATATTCCGTCATAAAATTTTGTACGGAAAATACCCCATTACACGCGCATCCCCCTTTTGGACGATTTTTTGTAGGGATGCTAACGATAGTTCGATACTTCTGCACTAATATCGAGTATTTTTGTCATCGATACTTTTTGAGGCAATCCAAGCTGGTATCAATACTTTTGTATCGGTATCAAAAATAATTATCTAATTATTGAGCGGTGTAATCAGTTGCACAAAATGCTCTGTACGAACCAAACACGCCTATTTGGCTGAAAAATATCGAGTTGGTACCGGTATCGATATTTTCATTTTCGCATCTCTGCCCAAACTTCACATCCGTAAAAGCATCACAAGGTCAAATTCTGTGGGAACCATTTTTATATGGGAAATCCTCAGAGATATTATGTTGGTTGTTTACTATGCTGTGGTTATACCATGTCTGCCGTTTTAATACCCCCTGTGGGGGAATGACTCAGAGCAGGACAGGGAAAATCAAACCACCCACATTTCAGGCGTAATTGAATGTATCTGGAATATTTGTAGATTTTCTATATGAGAATCAATAAGAATGACAGCGAATCGCAGCAGCTTGCCAAGTTCACTGCCGAGTTTTAGCTTCTTGGAGATGCGTACAAAGAGAAAATGAAATTTTAATTGTGAACTAGTCTGAATAACAGAGAAAATATTACTTCGAATGACGGAATTAATTAATTGAGAATAGGAATGTCCATTTCGGACTAGAACAGAACTGATAATGACGCGCAGCTTGACAAGCCTGTTATTTACTGTCATGATGACAGACGCATGGCCTGCTATGCGGCCTGCTACCTGCTTCTACTGGCGTATACCGTGTGATCCTTTTTGAGAGTGCATAGCGTAAATTTTGTATTTTTTTGACTATAGAAATATGTGTTTGGTTGTTCAACAACACCCCCCACATGTTAATCCTAAAACTTGTTCTATGCTCGTGCTCGTGTCTCTGCCCTGTCGTGCTTCACTGGCTCATCAATAAAATTACATGAGCTGGAAGTTAAACTCTTACTGACTTTTCGGTACATTCAGCTAAACCTAGAACTAACTTCCTAAGACGAAGCAATATAAATACTCATATCTGGAATCCAACAACGAACCATAAGGTAGCATGAATAACTAATGGCCCACTCTTTTGTTTGGAGAAAATTGATCAGATTTTGGCCTGAAACATACAAAAGAATAAGCTTACACAAGGTGTTCTATGACGAGTGAAGATACTACAGGAGAAGACTGTGCAGCTCTTTTCCAACATAATTGGTCATATAAAGTAAGGTCCGATATTCAACTGTTTCAGAGACATTTGATTTTCTTTCGTTATTTGATTTCCAGCTATTTCGGTGTATGGTTGGTGTATACAAAAAACTGAATACAAAGCGTGTAAGTGCATGCAATTTTTCATAAAACAGCACTTTCACAGCACTGTAGCTTCGTCTGAGAAACAAGTTTTCGAGGGGACGAATAAATAAATAAATAAATAATAAATAATAATTTATTGGTGCTAATATACATTAAAAATGCGCTTGCACATGTCAATATGAAAAACGAACAAAGTAAACACAACAATATACATATCTTATTAATAGGACAAATTACAACAATTTAAAAAAGAAGGCTTAAGGCTTTACCTAATACAATCTTCAAAATCGTAATTACAGAACTCGTTAATACTGTAAAATGCTTTATTTATCAGAAATTGCTTTATCTTTTTTTTAAACATCATTGGAGATATAATCTGCAGTGCTCCGGTAATAAGTTGAAGAACTTTATGCCATAATAGTTAGTCCCGCATCTTGTCCTTAGCAGTCGGGTAAGGTGTGGGACTAATTGGTCCCTGTGTCTTGTTTCATAGCTAAGAACATTGCCTTGTCTGTTATATTGGTCAGAGTATTTTTTTACATGCAACAGACACTCCAGTATGTAAATGCTTGGAATAGTCAATATTCCAAGCTGAATAAAAGCTTGTTTGCAACAGTCTCTGTAGCTTAGCCCATCAATAATTCGTACACAACGTCGTTGGACTGCAAAAACTTTAGAAACGTGTGGAGAGTGGCCCCAGTTTAAAATGCAATATTGTGCATTAGACTAAAAATAGGCATAATATGCTGTCAATAATATCTGTGTTATTTAAATTATGAATCAAGAAGGTGATTTTAGAAAGTTTTTTTGAAAGACTTGCAATGTGTGTCTGCCAAGTCATGTTTGAGTCAATGTGAATTCCTAAAAATTTAACGGGTTCTATAAGATTACTGTCATGACTTCTTGTGCTAATTATAAGTTCCTGAGATTTGGATGTATTCATTGACAGTTTGTCGGAAAGTAAGTTTTCTAGGGACTCTTTTGTTAAATTATTCAGGACCTTACCAGTGTTAATTGTGGTTGTGTCATCGGCAAAAAGGATCACTTTACCACTTACTCCACACTTTGGTAAATCGTTGATGTATATCAAGAAAAGGATAGGACCCAAAACTGTACCCTGAGGTACTCCGTGCTTGATGACGCTTTTATCGGATTTGTTATTTTTGAGACTAACATACTGCTGTCTGTTTGAAAGATACGAACTAACAAGGGATATACTCTCAGGGCAGAAACTATAGAAAAATAAATTGTTCAGTAATACATCATGAAAATTTGCCAGAACATACTCACTATTTTCCAGTGCATTAATTACGGTTTGCACAAAATCATTTATAGCCATTGCGGTTGTTGAATATTTACGATACCCAAATTGACTTGAGTAGAACAAGTTATCATTTTCAAATTATTCAAACATTTGATTTTTTAATAAGACTAAGAATAAGACAAAATTTTTTGCTAGGTACAATCGCAATTATTGACATAGGTCGATAGTCAGATGGATCGTCTTGGGATCCTGGAAAAATATAATAACTGCTTCTTGCAAACTTTAATGTTTGCGAATATATGCTCGTTAGTTCAAGGCCAAAATTTCAGCAAAATATACATAGAAAAAATATCTCGACGTGAAGCGTATTCAATCGTAAAAAACGACACGGTAAAATTTTAAAATTTCGTTCACAGATATTCTCTGTGTTATTTGGATTCAACCTTACGGACATACATTCACGCAATGCATCAGCAACAAACCATGCGAACCGTCACCTGAAACTTTTGTAATCCTATTATTCACAGCCGACGGTACAGTATTGTAAAAGCGCCTCCAGATAGGAAATTCTATGCCCTTTTACAATATGTATATGGTATTTCGCTTCATGAAATCCGAGGACCGTAAGTTTAGGACGTACGAGATCAAAATATAAATGAATATTAAATATCTTTGAAAAAGTTGAAAATCGGACCATACTTATATGACTTTTTTTTAAAATGAGCTATACAGTCTTCCACTTGTCATAGAAAAGCCTATACAAGGATTAAATTTTAAGATCGATATCTAAAAAGACACAATATTAGTTGTTTTAAAAATGTGATTGTGCCCTGTGTCTTCCTATGTAGAACCTGCAGGTTCCCATGCACGTATTAGCAAACTCATCCTGTCAAAGGCAATTCCCAGGTACTAGGCACAGTTTTCTCATGGAATCCGTGCACCATTGACTGGGGATTCTAAAGGGATACCACGACGTTTTCTGGTACAGTTTATAGCCTGCAATTTCAGATGATTAATTTTGATGTGACTTCGATCCGTCCACTCTAATATTTCATTTAGTGCAAGCTGTAACAGAACTAAGTCTTCAGTCCGCAACGGGGCTGCAAAAATAATAGCGCTATTAGCGTAAAGATAGCTTTCACAAAGGAGAGCAATGGTCATCATTTATAAAAAGTTAATAAAGGACTGCTCCAAGGACCGAACCGTGAGGTACATGGACCTTTAGGAACCGTAGTGTATGGATTCTAAATTTGATTTCCTTGAGAAAGGTTTCCAAATATTTTAGAAGCCAAAGTTGAAACTTCCTTTGAATTAATCACTTATACAGTGTGTCCATTTAGTGCGTAACTCTTTGATATCTCACGAGACATATTTTGTAAATAGAACAAAATCTCAAATAGAATAGTATTTTGGTTACTGTTAGTTATGGTATTGTTGAATATGTTCCAAAGTATCTCTCAAGCAACATCAATATGATAGAGCACCTAAGCCTTTCAGAGGGAAAAAACCATTGTTTCACAACGCTCGGCATACCCATTGTTGTAGGATTCAAGGATAATCCAACAGTTAAAATACCTATCGTGGATCTACAGGCAGTCGTTTTCTCTCCTAGTCGCTCTCAGTGCACTTCCAAGAGGTCAGTACTGGCACCTATTAGACGTTGTTCATAACCCACCCATGGCTGGAGCATGAATTATTATGAAAAATAATTCGCGCTATTCGTGTATAAAGTGTCAAATCCCTCCATGGCGTACCGCGCAAATCTCCTCCATTCCTACAAAAATACTTTTATTTCAGCTCGGCGAACAGTATGGAGTCAAATCTCATTCGTTGAACGGTAAATAAGTTTCAAAGTAGCTATCAAGTGACATCATTGTGATAGAGCACTTTAGCCTTTCGGAAAGAAAAAAAACCATTGTTTCACAACGCTTGGCATACCCATTACTGTAGCACTCAAGAAATAATCGAACAGTTAAAATACCTCTCGTATATCTGGACGCAGTCGTTTGTCTCCTAGTTTCCATTAAGATCTTCAAATAATATCATCTGCCAAAGTAAAGCCAGATGTGTCAATAAATAACGGAATCCTCAGAACTCTTTTTCAACACGTGCATTGTCGCTGATGTTAAAGTATAGGCATCATGCTTCTGGATGTTTCAGATGCCTTTGATAAGTTGTGGGATGAACGCCTCATATGTATGATGTCCATTCAATGTGTTTTTCTTCGATATATCTCAATGCATACCTGGTAGTACAAAATTTCAAATGAAAAGTTATTTAGTTGCTTAAGATACATACCCTAAAAGTGTTTTGAAATATACAGGGGTTTGTAGGAAAGCAGGATAGTGATCAACTTGATTTTTTTTATATGGTACCATAATCTTTTTTTAACCTCTTTTAGTTTCCATCATTGATTTCAATTTACCTTTTAGATATTTCTAGGATCGGTTGCGGTGTGTCCAAGTTATAATTTATTTTCTAATATATTTTGGATTTGCAAGCTCGCTAGTAATACGTCCAAATTGATATATTCCTTCAACTTTCCTCAATAATATTATACACGGACATTGCTGGTCACATTTTTGAATTCTGCATGTTCAAAAGCTTCCAGGCATTGAATTTTGTCGTTCCAGCTGTGGCAACCTTGGAGGTCAAGCATTCTGATACCTTTTACTAACCCGGTATAAGAAATAGATTGCATATGAGCATGGAAAATGATTTTATTATTTTACGAGCCCCAGATAAAAGTTGTTCAAGTCGTAAGCGATAACTAGGGAATACATTTTGACAAATAAAATATACAGTGCGTTCTATTAATAATCATCAGGGATATCTTTATTTGATGTTTTATAGAAATAATTTATACCTTGGCAACGCCGCAGACGCGGAAAAAAATATTACTAGTCAAATCGAGTATCAGCAGATACTTCGATTCCGAGTTCGATTCTGGATAAGACATGCAGGGGATTGCATTTAAAGGGTAAAATAACTTTCAAATTACCATGACTTAAAATTCTCCCGAAACCGCCCTGTTGAAGCACATAACTAGCAACATCGAAAATAATATTAACCATGCATTCAAGTAACTGCCTGTGTTATATCATTGAGAAAAGTTAAACAAAGATTATCAACTTGGACGTATTACTTGCGGCCTTGAAAATCCAAAAATTAATGGACAGTAAGTTATAACTTGCAACGTCGCAACCGATCCCCAAAATATACAGGGTGAGTTTTTAGTACCGGCTCGGTCGATAACTCCACTACTGTAGAAGATAGCGAAAAAAATTGTATATAAAAGTTGTAGCCACGGATATGCTCCTTGCTCAGAAAATATTTTGATTTATACAGGGTGATCCGTAACTACGTAGTGATGCAAACATGCATTTTTTTAAATGAGACACCCTACATATTATTCCATATTTAAATTCTACTAATGATTTCCGTTCTTTCAATATAGGGTATTGTTACATTATACAGGGTATTTCAAAAGTTATGACCATTTTTGTATCCAAATCGTTGTCAAATGAACGTACTATATATCAAAAAGTGATGAATCAAAAACCATTTTTTTTACACGGATGGATAAAAAATATCATCCAGTCTTGAAATCGGCTATAAAAAAAGCCCGCGACGGATATTCGTATACAGGGTGATGCAGAATGCAAAATCTAGATTTTCTCTATTTTTTTAAATGTAACCCCCAACATTTTATTATACCAAAGGATTGTTCTTATTATGCTCTTTCATCTTTGTATAGCACTTGTTATGGCTGCATTCATTAGTTTCTGAGATATTTCGATTTTTCTACAAATTTTAAATGTACCTTCTATTTGGTTACTAAAATTTATTTATTTTGAGAAAATACTATCAAATTTTATTTTTGCTCAACAAACAACTAAAATATAAGGCCATAATAGTACTTGATCAAGTTAAAACACGGAACTAACGAGATATTATAGGTCAAGTGTGCTGAGGAAACAATTTTATAGGCGTCACGCGTAATTATCAAGCAGATCTATCAGGTAGGCTATGAAATATTTAACGACACAGTCCAAATAAACCGATTCTCCAATCCTTCAAACGCATTAGTTTTAGAGTGCCTCCGTTCTGGATATTGCTGTTCATAGTTGATATATTCTAGAGGCAAGTAGGCAATTTCTCAAAGATTCTCCTAAATACCCCCAATGGAAAAATTAATTTTTAAAGCTGGTTTTCCACACAGTACAGAATTATTGAGCAGGTTATGAGAACTGTCAATTTTTCAAGGCCAACCTGATAAATCTGGTTGATAATTATGCATCACGCCTACAAAATTGTTTCTTCAGCATACTTGACTTTATTATCTCGTTAATTCAAGATTTTGACTTCATCAAATAGAACCATGACCTTATAATTTAGTTGTTCGTAAAATAAAAAACAAATTTGATAGTACTTTGTCAAAATAAATAAATTTCAGTACACAAATAGAAGCTATATTTTAAATTTACCGAAAAATCGAAATATCTCGGAAAATGATGGATGTAGATACAACAAGTGCTATACAAAGATGAAAGAGCATATTAAGAGCAATTCTTTGGGATAATAAAATATTGGGAGTTACATTTAAAAAAAAAAAGAAAATCTGGATTTTGCATTCTACATCACCCTGTATACAAATATGCGTCGCGGGCTTTTTTTATAGCCGATTTTAAGACTAGATGATATTCTTTATCCATCCGTGTAAAAAAATGATTTTTGATTCACCACTTTTTGTTATACAGTACGTTCATTTGACAGCGATTTGGATACAACAATGGTCATAACTTTTGAAATACCCTGTATAATGTAACGGTACCCTATATTGGAAGAACGGAAATAATTATTAGAATTTGAATATGGAATAATATATAGGGTGTCTCATTTAAAAAAATGCATGTTTGCATCACCACGTAGTTACGGATCACCCTGTATACATCAAAATATTTTCTGAGCGAGGAGCATATCCGTGGCTACAACTTTTATATACAACTTTTTTCGCTATCTTCTACAGTAGTGGACCGAGCCGGTACTAAAAACTCACCCTGTATAAAGGTGAAATAGAGATCAATGACAGAAACTAAACTAGGTTAAAGATATATTCTGTCTATCTTGCTTACCTGTATATTTGAAAACAGTTTTAGGAAACGTATCTTAAGCACCCAAATAACTTTTTTATTTGACAGATGTACCTTGAAGGATTTCGAAGAATTACACACAATATGAACACCATGTATAGGAGGCGCTCTTCCCACAGCTTATTAAAAGCATTTTAAGCATCCAGAAGCACGATGCCAGTACATTAACATCAGCAACTATCCACATATTCGGAAAAAGTTCTGACGATTTCGTTAATTATTGCCACATCTGGCTTTGCTCTGGCAGATGATATATTTTGCAGCCCTTAATGGAAACTAGGAGAGAAACGACTGCGTCCAGATATACGATAGGTATTTTAACTGTTCGATTATCTCTTGAGTGCTACAGTAATGGGTATGCCGGGCGTTGTGAAACAATGGTTTTTTTCTTTCCGAAAGGCTAAAGTGCTCTATCACAATGACGTTACTTGATAGCTACTTTGAAACTTATTTACCGTTCAGCGAACGAGATTTGACTCCATACTGTTCGCCGAGCTGAAATACAAGTATTTTTGTAGGAATGGAGGAGATTTGACAAATAGCATCCCACACGAATAACCTGAATTATTTTTCCTAATAATTCATGCTCCAGCCATGAGTGGGTTATGAACAATGCCTAATAGGTGCCAGTACTGACCTCTTGGAAGTGCACCGAGTGTTTCTTGAGGTGTTTCCTCATACACCGCCACCCCCTATCTTTTATTTGTCATTTAGAATTTGATACGAACAAAAAGAAGAAATAATAGGAAATCCTGTTTTGGAGACTCTGCAGGTATAGCATTTAAGTTAAGTTCATCTTGGGAATTTGATGAAGATGTAGTAGTAATAATAGTAGTAAAGTAGTAGTGGTAGTAATGAAGAAATGGAGTTTGTCGAAACTTAATCTGTATGTTTCTGTCATATACAGGGTGGGTATTTAGTACCGGCTCGGTCGATAACTCCACTACTGTAGAAGAATGCGAAAAAAGTTGTATATAAAAATTGTATCCACGGATATGCTTCTTGCTTAGAAAATCTTTAGATTTATACAGGGTAATCCATAACTACGTGGTGATGCAAACATGAATTTTTTTAAATGAGACACCCTATATATTATTCCATATTCAAATTCTACTAATGCTTTCCGTTCTTCCAATATGGGGTATTGTTACATTATATGGGGTATTTCAAAAGTCATGACCATTTTTATATCCAAATCGCGGTCAAATGAACGTACTGTATATCAAACAGTGATACATCAAAAATTATTGTTTTTACAGGAAAAGATTTAAAATATCCTCTTGTTTTAAAATCGGCTATAAAAAAAGGCCGTGATGCATATTCGTATACAGGGTGATGTATAATGCAAAATTCAGATTTTCTCCTTTTTCTTTAAATGTAACCTCCAATATTTGATTATACCAAAGAATTGCCTTTAATATGCTCTTTCATCTTTGTATAGCACTTATTGCACCTACGTCCATGCAGTTTCGGAGATATTTCGATTTTTCGGTAATTTAAAATATAGCTTCTATTTGTGTACTGAAATTTATTTATTTTGAGAAAATACTATCGAATTTGTTTTTTATTTAGCGAACAACTAAATTATAAGGCCATGATACTATTTGATGAAGTCAAAATGCTAAACTATCGAGATAATAAGGCCAAGTCTGTTGCGGAAACAATTTTGTAGGCGTGATGCATAATTATCAAGCAGATTTATCAAGTGGCCTTTAAAAAATTGGCAGTTTTCACAACCTGCTGAACAATTCCGTACTGTGTGAAAAACCAGGTTCAAAAATTAATTTTTCCATTGAGGGTATTTAGGAGAATCCTTGATAGATTGCCTACTTGCCTACTTGCCTCTAGAATATATCAACTATGAGCAGCAATATCCACAACGGAGGCACTCTAAAAATTATGCGCTTGGAAGATTGAAGAATGGTTTTGTTTGGACTGTCATTTAATATTTCATAGCCTACCTGATAGATCAGCTTGATAATTATGCATGACGTCTATAAAATTGTTTCCTCAGCACCCTTGACCTATATTATCTCGTTAATAATTCAGTGTTTTGACTTGATGAAGTACTAATGTGGCCTTATAATTTAGTTGTTTGTTGAGCAAAAATTAAATTTGATAGTATTTTCTCAAAATAAATAAATTTTAAAATTTGTAGAAAAATCGAAATATCTCAGAAACTAATGAATGCAGCCATAACATGTGCTATACAAAAATTAAGGAGCATATTAAGGCAATTCTTTGGTATAATAAAATGTTGGAGGTTACATCTAAAAAAAAGAGAGAAAATCTAGATTTTGCATTCTACATCACCCTGTGTACGATTATGCGTCGCAGGCTTTTTTATAGGCGATTTTAAAACTAGAGGATATTCTTAATGTTTTCGTGTAAAAAAAATAATTTTTGATTCATTACTTTTTGATATACAGTACGTTCTTTTGACCGTGATTTGGATATAAAAGTGGTCATAACTTTTGAAATACCCTGCATAATGTAACAGTACCCTATATTGTAAGAACGCAAATCATTAGTATAATTTGAATATGAATATATATAGGGTGTCTCATTTAAAAAAATGCATGTTTCACGTAGTTATGGACCACCCTGTACAAATTAAAATATTTTATGGGTATGGAACATTCCGTGGCTACAACTTTTATATACAACTTTTTTCGCTATGTTCTACAGTAGTGGAGTTATCGACCGAGCCGGTACTAAAAGCTCACCCCGTATAACCTTCTGAATCTCAAGGGTAATACCACAGGTACCTGATAAAGTTTACGCTGAAAGTTCGTTGATACTTCAAGACTTTGCTGATCATTATAATATATACCGCAATTGTTGAGAAATAAACATCTTTTTCGTTTGTTGCAGATTGTAGCAGTGATTCGGAAGCCAGCAATGCGTACACCTCGCAACATGTTTATTGTCAATCTGGCAGTAGCCGATCTTCTGCTTTGCACCGTGACTATGCCACTGACACTAATGGAGATCCTGACAAAGTACTTCCCTCTCGGCAACAACCTTTTCATTTGCAAACTTATCGGAATACTACAAGCTACAAGCACCTACGTTTCAACTATTTCGATAACTGCAATCGCTTTGGATAGGTATCAGGTAACTATCAAATGTTTACTAAGTAGATAGTAAGAAATCCTATCTTGCGAAACATTTGCTCATAAAAATAGGTCTTTTGATAAATGATATTATTGTTATTTATACATTTCAACACTTCTACATGAATAAATGAAGGTCCTCACTCACACAAGGTATTGCTTTGTACGTGAACATCACCCAGTATAGGATAAATAGAATTCATAGTTTATATGCTCCTGCTGTTCCTAGATTCACTCTTGTCCAACTTGACTACATAGTAGATTATTTCATGACTATACATATGTCTTCATCTGGCTACTTCTATGGTCCTGCAGTTCCTATCATCTTGACTAGTAAAATTCTCAATAGTGCAGATAAACATTAATTATTTTAAATTTTTTTATAGAATACAATAATGAAAATACCTGTAACGCACGATAACAATAGGTAATCACAACCTCATCCAGCCACGCTACAGTTATCTCAGGTTTACTGAAAATTCAGCGAATGGGTTCGTGCCAAGCAATTTGAATGAATATGAGTCTTATATTGGGCTTATACATAAAACAGAACAAATACTAAGGAGTGTATATAAAGGTAACAAATAAAGCTAATGTGTGAAATCTTCTTCTTCTTCTTCTTCCTAGGATGACTAGGATTTCTCCTGTTTGTCTGCCTCTTATTCTGTGTCTGTTGTTGACGCTGTTGTTGACATCAGATTATCTTCCCATCTTTCCTTTGGCTGTCCTGGAGGTCTTCGATTGTATGGTTTGTTATTTTTACATATGTGAGCCAATCTGTTGGGTATCATTCTATTTATATGTTCATCCCAACCTATCTTCCGTATTTTGATTCATTTATTGATGCTGTTAGTGTTGCATTGTTCTTGTATGTTTTTATTTGTCTGTCTGTCCCTGAGAGTTATTCCCATAATTGATCTTAGTGTTTTCATTTCTATGCTGTTGAACATTTGTGTTGTTCTCTTTGTGTCTGCTCGTGTTTCTGCCACATATGCTAGAATTGGTCGCACCGTTGTTTTATATACTTTAATCTACTTAAACATCCACTAACTCTACCTGCTTTTGTCGCCTGTCTTTTAACTTCTGTAATCAAGTTCCTATCGCTGGTTATGTCAGTGTCCATGTGTGAAATGAGGTAACTAATTCTATCAACAGTTAAATAGAATAAAAAATGAAATTATAATTATTATTTTAACTATTATTATTATAATTATAGAATATAAAACTGATCACAATACAATTATAAATATATGATAAATAGATAAAAGTAGATCACAATAATGAAAAATTCGAAAAAAATAACACATGTACCTGTCAATTAGAGCACTACTCACTTTGAGCTTATCATAGTCATCAATTTTGAATTTATAAATCCTAAAAGCTGTTTCATAATAATGTGCTATTATAGAATTTACCAATAACTTCACAACGACAAACAAAAAGTGACAGACAGGTACAACATCTTATCCATTTCACAAAAATTCGAGTAAAAAACGGAACTTAAACGGACTAGATCTGTCTTGATAATATGCAAGCTCCGGTATACTTTTCTTATCCTGTATCTCGCTTATTTTTCAATTCCTAAAAAGGTTTTTTGAAAATGTTGTTTATTTTGACGGCTTCTGTACACAGTTAAAAAAAGGTATCAATTCAGGATTCAGCCTGTATATGTTCAGAAAGAGCAAGGCGAGTTCTAAAACCAACTGCTCAGCTATGCATAAGATTATTACTAGTTGTTCAGTGACCGTCTGCTAATTGAAAATGTTTCTGCTAATGGTTCTTTACCTGTTATTTTTGCTTTTTTTTTTTTAGTATTTTCTTTTTACTTCTGTGTCATCGGCATCGTCTGCTCAGCTACGCATAAGATTATTACTAGTTGTTCAGTGACCGTCTGCTAATTGAAAATGCTTCTGCTAATGGTTCTTTACTATTTATTTTTACTATTTTTTAAAGCAAATTGTTTTCTTTACTTCTGTGTCATCGGCATCAGCTGCTTTGATCATTAGCCTCGTGTTCTCTGTAGGATTTGTTACTGTTTCCCGGAGCCGCTCTAGGAACAGCACTGTTAATTAGAAGCCAACACTGCAGGGTCAGGTGGGAATTCTTCGATGAACTATTCTATTGATATCAATTTTTGATTGAAAAAGCTAGAAATAAATTTCCTCCTCTAACGGGACTCGAACCCGAGACCTTCCAGTCACGAGCCCTCGACTCTAACCACTGAGCCAACATACAATAAGTGAATTATTATTGGCAATACTATCTTGGGAACAAATGGAATTCAAATCAAATCAAATTTATTTACCACACCATAACAAATACAATTTGCTGGACAGCAGGAAAATGCATATATACATACAAATAACTGTAGGTACTACTTAAGATAGAAAATAAATGTAAAAATGTGACATTAATAATAGTATGTACATACTAAATATTTCAAAAAGAGAGAGTAAACAGAGAAACGTAAAAAAAAGGAAGAACAACTATAAAAAAAGCAAGGCTGGAGGTGGCAGTTTGGTCGATTTTTTTTAAATTTGAATTTTTCTTGATTTTTTACTATGAAGTTTTTTATTTTGTTTTTATATTCGTTAAATTTCTTTATACATTTCAAATCTGCTGGAAGTATATTGAAAAAAATGGGCCCGTGGTAAAGAAATGTTCTTTGTGTCAGAGTCTTCTTGAAAAAGTGAACACCCAGATTGAAATTAGTTGTTGCTCTAGATGCAGCGGACAATTTTTTGAAACTTTCTTGCTTGGAATACTTTTTCAGGAGACACTGATAGACATAATTATGTTTTATCTTGCAAATTTGCGTCTCATGATAGAGTAATTCTGTTGGAAATAATTTTCTTTTGCGGTATATTATTTTTAGCAGCATGTTCTGAGCCCTCTGTAAAAAATTCAAAGTGGTTGAGAACGCGCCACCCCAGATTGTAATGCAATACTTCAAGACGGACTCTATAAGAGTATTGTACATTATGAGCAATATCTTTCGGGAAAAAATATCTCTAACACTGTTAAATTTGCTTATTAAAACTCTTATACGTTTATTAACATAATTTATATGCTCAAACCACCTAATGCGATGATCAATTTTGATCCCTAAATACATAACAACTGAATCTTTCTCTAGAAATTCACAATCGCAGTCATTTCTATCACAACGACAGATAAGTATGATTCATATTCCTGAGTGCAAACCACAGAACTATTTTTTGTGTAGAAATTATTTGCAAACATTTGACATAGGATAAAAAGCATAAAACAGCCCAATGGAACAAATCCAGGCAAAAAACATAAGGTTCAATAAATCGCATTTACACAAAAATTGCACTATCTGGCAGCACACAAATGGAGCCTATTCGAGAATTTGCAATGCGAAATTTCACACAGCGAGTGTTATATGAGATAAGGAGGCCATAACTGCACTCGCGCCAATTTTGCATTATTAAGGCCGATTCACACATACGGTACTGTGCACCGACTGTGCGCCGACTGTGCTGATTTGAACTGAATCGGTCATCCAAAGTTTTCATTGAAATGTATTGGATTAACTGTTTTTAATTCAGACATACAGGTCTAGGCGCAGACCGTGCTCAGACTGTGCTGCTTCCGACCGCTCTGAAAGTGATTTCTCAAGGTTACGGTCCGACACGGTAGGAGCATGGCACGTGCACAACCGCCCTAGTGTGAACTATTGAAAGGCGACCACAGGGCGCCCGTGATGATTCGGCCAGCGCTCGTTGATTTTCGGATGTCCCGATTCCCGATTCGTCATTATACAATTCGTACGTACCACCCTGTTCTTGGCATTTCAAGAAAATTCGTTTGTTGAGGTTAATAGGCGGAAAAAGTGCTTGTTAATGAAGATTGTTTGATTATCTATGTGCAAGAGCATGAATGTTTATACGATCTAAAACATAAAGATTGCGACAATAATCTAGTAAAAGACAACAGTTGGAGAGAAATTGCACATAAATTGAACTCAACGTCCGAAGACTGTAAAAATAAGTGGGCTTCTCTCCGCTCGTACTATAGAAGAACCCTGAACCGGCGTAAAACAGTGTTCTGTTTTTGTATGTGCGGTTTCACAAGTTTCAACAGATTGTCAAATTTCAAGAAATTCATACGAAAGTATCAAAAAAATTGTTCTGGATCATCTTTGAGTCGAGCAAATGCTGTGTGAGATTCTGCTTCTTCCTCCCTAGCTCTTCACAAACGTTTAACCCAAATCTTTCTCCTTTTTTCTGTTCCTCTTCCATCAACACTAGATACGTTCCGCACGCTATAATTACGTCCTCCTCTGTTCGATCCATACCGCCAACTGACGGACAGTACGGACACGACATGCCTAGTGTGAATATCACAGCCGATGCGCGGTCATGACACAGTCGGCACACAGTCGGTGCACAGTACCGTATGTGTGAATCGGCCTTTAGGGTACATGCGAGTCGCAAAAGCTCTAACCTAATAAGGCACTGGGTTCGGCTGTAACTTAGACAAGGAAAGAGAGAGGACGGAACCCGCGACTGACATTTCTGATACCAAATGGCACCAAAGCGCTATTCCCAGTGGCGTAACTAATGGGATTAACGTTATGGTTGAGCTATTTGTAGAAATAATCTTTTTCAAATAAAATTTAATGAAATATTGTTATTCAGGGTTTCTATATGGCCAATTTCGCCATCCACAATTAAAATTTAAGTGACTAACATTACCGTAACCGTGATTTTCATTCGACTGCTGTTTTGTGGCCAATAATATATAAAAATTGATAATGTATATATTTTATTCAGTCATGAACATGTTATGTTCATTTGCAGTGTATGACTGATGAAAGACACGATTACACTTCTACCCAGAAAGAAAAAAACTGCTTGTAGTTTGTAGTAAATCAATTTTTTATTATTAAAGAACACATAATACCTATAGTATATTTATATTTATTGACATTATGTTTATATATAAAATACTGTCTATTACATACTGTAAACAGAAGCAGCAATAAAACATTTTTATTATTATAGATTAGCTTACGAGATTGAGGAATTTGATGCCTTCAATCTCGAAGTCCCCATATGCAGTAAAAAAATCTACTTGCTGTTACGCTGTTACTTGCTGTTTGTAGTGTGTAATGAAGAGCAGTATTTTTAATTACTCCAACGAGGCTTTTTTATACTTAACTTCTTTTTGCGACGGTGGCAATAATTAATGAAAAAGCTGGAGGGTTAAACATAAAAATTATCTCAGACATGAAATAAAGTAAGTTTTGGGCTAGAAATACAAAGGTCCTTTAATCTTATCCAAAATCAAAACATTTACAAAATTAGAAAATGACCCCTAGATTAGCTAGTAGTAAATAAAAACGAACAATTCATTCAATATAGGTGAGGTCCTATAACTTACATAGAAATTACAACTCTATTTTATCACTTAACCCCTTGCTTCCAGTAAGTTCTAATTTATTGCAGTTATGTATTTACTTATGGGGAAGTTTGGGTGAAACTCAGTATTGTGTGCTTCAACAAAAATAAATTTTTTGTAGAAACGTGGCATTTCGCTTGCTCCTACAATTGATGGCAGTCAATATTACAGTCATGGAGGTCAAAAACTACCAATATTTTACTGCCCTTTAAACAGAATCATTTTTGTTAATTGGCTCCGAACTGGATTGTCCTGTTGTGATCGAGATTTTACAATCAAATGGATTCTGATATTTAAGTATTTTGTGCATACAGCTTTTATTAAAAAATATATATGATTTACATCATTTTCTAATACGTGACGTTCTAAGCAGCTGAAAATAGGGGTGCCTAGAAAACTTGATATTATTTTGCTTATCAGCAAAGGTACAAAATGTTTGGTGTGAATACAATTTTCATTAACTCTCAGAAAATGTTCCGATTTCAAACATATCTTGATAACATCATTTGATGGGTAAGTCAGACCGCCGTGGCTTTTAAATTCAATTAGGGAATTGAGAAACCGATCTCTAGTACCAATCAATGCTGTGACACATGTTTCACATTTTATTGTTTTTTGTAATTGGTGCGAAACATAACCAGCAATATATTGAACAATTTGGGATGAACATTCACTTATCACAGGTGCATTCATGATGTAGTCATGATCCTTCCAAATAGTTTCTAGATCATCAGAAGGCTCATTTATGTCTATTAAACTATGGTTAGATAAACTACTATTAATTACATCTTCAGACCTTACATTTTTTGTAGAACTACTTAGAATAGGGATTTGATCTAATGGAATACAGTTACCCATACCGCCCTCTCTAATTTCTGCTCGAACCAGAAGCCTTTTGTAAGCAGCTAGAAACTGTCGAGCGGTTGGGTTATTATTCCAGCCACCTCTTGATCTAATTGACGAAAAGAATAATTCTAAATGATCTTGACTAATCTTATACAACGGAAGGTACAGTAATGTTTTTCTCTCAGAAACAAGTTCTTTGTACAATCCTAAAGAACTTGATAATGAAATTATTAATCCAATAAACCCAGTTTTTCTGTTAGACATGATTACTTGCTCATTATTAGATAATTTCAACTTTGAAAGATAAAAAATTGCACTATTGATAAATTCCGCAGATCGATCTATATTTTTTTGACATAATGCTTTTTTATAACCTGGTGCTACTAGGTTTCTGCTGTTTAAAATATCGAAAATGCTATTTACAATTCTAATAAATTTAACTGTTGCCTGACTACCTTTAAAATCCTCAAGATTCAGCTTTTTTTCGCAATACTCAATAGCATCGGCTACTGATGCACTAAGTAACTGAACTGCAAGCCGAACCTTCATTTTTTGTTTGAAAAAAATAATATGAGCGCGACGTAACTTATTCCCTAAATGTAAGCCCTCGCTAGTTTGCAGCTTCTCTAGCAGCGCTATGTATTTCCATTGAATAAAATTGTTATCACAATCAATTAGGATTTTCTTTTCACCAAATGCATTGCGAACAAGTTTTATCATATGACATGGATCATAAAAAATATATACATTGTGATCTGTAACTCTGAAACTTGTCTGTATATTTGAAATGTTAAATAGGAATCCAAAGTTATGACACATAGCGGTATTAGATGGAGCACCATCGAATGTGATTGACATAACTTTGGCTCCCGTATCTTCAATCAGATGGATGCATTGAGATACAATTGAATGTTTTTGACTGCCATTCAAAGAATCTGTAAGAAAGTAACCGACAGGTAATTTCCAAGTTCCATTGATGCAAACCAACATTATAACAAAAGCTTCTTTGGCTAAAGCATTAGAGTCATCGTTTAAATTTGTACCACAGTTCACATAACCATGGAATTTTTTTCCATCCCATTCTAAATGTTTCCGCATGGCTATTTCATCGATAATTAATGAACAAATTATTGGTCTGTCAGATGATTGAGCCTTATTTCTTAAGGTATTTATTGATTCCTTGGTAAAACCAGGCTCAGCATCCACATTCTGAAACCATTTAGCAATAGTTTTGCTATGCGGGAGACAAGTGTCAAAAACATCTCTCACATAGTTGTATGCCTTTGGTGAAAAAAAATTTAATGTCAGGGCAAATTTCCTAAGTTCAGGTGAATATTGAACATTTCTCCCCATTTTTCTGTTCAATATTTCTATATTAACCTTGCTCATATTTTGAACTAAAACTAAATTTTCTTGAGATAGTAAATTTTGTCGCTCTAATTCCTCAGCAATTATTTTTAAAGAGGATACTTTTTTGTGTGCTCTTTTCAGTGACTGACCAAGGGCACGGATTTTTTTCGTTTTTTCCTTATTCTTATCTTTTTGCAGCAGCAGTTCTCTTCTAAGTTTCTTTTTCCGGGGAGAGTCGTCCTGTGCAGCCAGAGCTGAGGTTGATGGCGATGGTTCTGGATGAACATCACGTTCACGGGGTCTTTTTCTTTCTTTTGCCTAAAATAACAGAGCTGTATATTAGACAATGTTTGAAACATTATTTCCGAAAGAAAGACAGAACAAATTAATTTATGATTTAAGTAGATGTGAATGAGTGACTGAATCTTATAGGAAAAGTGACAGTAACATTTTGTTTTGATTTCGTATCGAGTAAACACACCTAAATATAGTTGTTTAATAATGTAACTGTAACGCAAGAAATTATTACATTTTTGAGGTTAGCTGCCTTTTGATTTTCATAGCTATCAATTTTTAAATGGTTATTCAGCCATTTGTAATCGTATTTCTCCTTACTTTATTGCACTGTTTATTTTGGAAACGTCATCACTAATACTCAAATATAAAACCAAATTTGAGACCATAAATATAGAATATAGGCATAAGGCATAAGAATGATTTTAAATTAATATCACACCCAAATCATAACTCATTAATGATCCAATTATATACAATGGAGTGAAGATTTATACCAAACTTCCTCCTCACAGGTTTTAGTGAATATCCCAAAAGTTTTGTTTGTTATTATATAGCTTCGTCAATAAGAATCTTGTAAATTCTTAGACTATAAAGTATATCTATCTATCTATCTATCCATCTATCCATCTATCATAATCCTAGGATGTTTATTATTTTAATATTGATTAAGCGTAGACAATGTAAGCTAGGAATTATAACTTACAATTTTTGGACGTAAGTATTCCGGAAGCTCGTCAAATATGGTGGGGACTGCTCCTTTCAGAAGATATACTTTTTGATTTGTTTGATGAAGGAAATTCTGTTCAAAATGCTTAGAACAAAGCCTATCGTTGCTTGTAGGCTTCCAACCTTCGATCCTCATATTTTTGATCCATAAATCATGTCTAGGAAGATCTTTAGGAAACCTGTCGAGGAAGAAAGAAAATTAATTTTATTATTCATACAACTACAAATAAAGGCCACCCTTGAAATGCACACCTTGTATAAGGGTATTGGTATATTATATATTACAATGCAAAGTCATAATATTTCTATTCAAAATGTAAGCTATAATAGATACGCCACTGGAAAACTGATTGTATTTGAACCAAAAAATCCCTTAAAAACATAATTTTTAGACTTTACGTGCTCAAAAACATTATGATTCGCATGTTAGTGGTACATTCCAAATTATATTTCGGATACACATATATCTTTGAACTAGATATCGAGATATTTGCATGAATTTCGGATACACCAAAAAAATAAGATCATAAATTTACCTGTGAAAAGTGATTCCTGGCTCCTTCCTGCTGCTGTGGCTTTTACAACGGTAAGCTGCACACCCCACCATTACGCTCACCACAATATTTCACAATTATTGGTCTTAAAAACGTTAAATATCGCAAAAAACACCACCTTGACACTACCGTCAGTTTTCCACCAGCATTTTGACAGCTATTCATTTTCGGTATCAGCTAATCCATATAGCATCAAATGGGCGTGCGGTATCCCCTCTCTTTCCTTATCTAAGGGCTGTAATGTGATCTATCGATGTAAGCAATGGGTCGATTATGTTGCTATTTAAACAATTTAGAAGAAGATATAGCTGGTGTTCAATCTGACATAGATAGAATTCATGATTATTGTAGCAAATTAACCCTTCTAAGACAGTGGCTTCATGTACGGGGTTGTCCAGTTAGTGTGTAATTCTTCGATATCTCGCAAGGTGTACCTGATAGAAGAAAATATCGAATACAAAAGTTATTTGGTTACTTAAGACGCATATTCTGAAAATACTTTGAATTATGTAGGGGAAAGTAGGATAGTGATCAACTTAATTTTTTTATACGGAACTATACCTTTTTTTAAATTCTTCTAGCTTCCGTCGTTGATCTCTATTTAACCCTAAAATATTTTTGGGATCGGTTGCAATGTTACCTAGTTATAATTTATTTTTTATTAATTTCTGGATTTGCAAAGTCGCAAGCAATACGTCCGAATTAATATATTCCTTTAACTTTTTTTAGTTACTTGAATATTGAGTTGATATTATTTTGGACGTTACCAGCAATTTTGTATCGACAGGGTGTTTTTGGCAGAATTTTAAGTTACGGCGACTTGAAGGTCGTTTTACTTTGATTTTTTAAATGCAACACACTGAATTGTCTATTTTAAATCGAAATATCTACTAATAATTTTTTTATATGGAACTATACCTTTTCTTAAAAATCTTCTAGTCTCCATAGTTGTTCTCTATTTAACCCTAAAATATTTTTGGGATCGGTTGCGACGTTGCCAAGTTATAATTTATTTTCTATTAATTTCCGGATCTGCAAGGTCGCAAGTAATACGTCCAAATTAATATACTCCTTTAACTTTTCTTAATAATAGTATACAGCGAGTTACTTGAATATTAAGTGGATATTATTTTGGATGTTATACCAGCAATTTTGTATCGACAGGGTGTTTTTGGCAGAATTTTAAATTACGGCAACTTGAAGTAATTTTATTTTGTTTTTTTGAATGTAACACCCTGTATTTTCTATTTTAAATTGTAATACTTTTTTTCGCGTTTGCGAGTTATAAATTATGTTTCCAAATTTTTAAACAGATATCCCCGATTTTAATTTATTTTAAACAGAATTCTCTACTTATTTCTACTGCAATGAATTGCGTATGTTGAGTTTAGTAAGATCTCACAATTTCAAAGTTTTGTTTCTATTAGTTACTGAGATACGGCAACACCGCTTTTTCAGTAAACGGTACCGAAACGCTTAAATATTTCCAAAACTGCCACAGCTGGAGAGGTGAAATTCAATACTTGGGGTTTTTTGAACATACAGAATTCAAAAATGCTAACACCAGTGAGTCAGAGTTACCAATTTTACGTCACAATTTTGAATGGAATGCCCTATTTATGAAGTCTAACGGACAAGCGGTAAATCTGACAACACTGATGTTGCTTGTTTTTGAATTCTGTATGTTCAAAAAACCACCAAGCATCGAATTACACCGTTCAGCTGTGGCAGTTTTGGTAATATTTAAGCGTTCCGGTGCCGCTTACTGAAAGAGCGGTGTTGCCGTATCTCATTAATTAATACAAACAAAATTTTGAAATTGTGAGATCTTACTAAACTCAACATACGCAATTTATTGCAGTAGAAATAAGTAGAGGATTCTATTTAAGATAAATTAAAATCGGGGATATTTGTTTAAAAAATTGGTAAAATAATTTATAACTTGGCAACGTCGCAAACGCGAAAAAAAAAATATTACAAGGCGTGATAGGGCATTAGTAGATATTTCGATTTAAAATAAAAAATACAGGGTGTTACATTCAAAAAACAAAGTAAAATGACCTTCAAGTTGCCGTAATTCAAAATTCTGCCAAAAACACCCTGTAGATAGAAATTGCTGGTAACATCCAAAATAATATCCACTTGATATTCGAGTAACTCGCTGTATAATATTATTGAGGAAAGTTAAAGGAATATATCAATTTGAACGTATTACTTGCGATCTTGCAAATCCGGAAATTAATAGAAAATAAATGATAACTTGGCAACATCGCAGCCGATTCCAAAAATATTTTAGGGTTGAATAGAAATCAATGACGAAAACTAGAAAAATTTAAGAAAAAGTTACAGTTCCATATAAAAAAATCAGGTTGATCACTATCCTATTTTCTCGCAGCACCCTGTACATTTCACGATATTTTTAGAATATGTGCCTTTAGTAACCAAATAACTTTTGTATTTAATATTTTCTTCTATCAGGTATATCTTGGGAGATATCGAAGAATTAGGCACTAACTGGACACCCTGTATAAGATCTGCGTCTCAAACAATGGTCATTTAAAAGCACCGCTAGTAACCATGAAAGCATGAACTGGGTTCATTCAGCAAGGAATTTGGGCGTTTATTAGTTGAATATTTAATATATCCCGAAATCGAGTATTGCAGTTCTACTTATTACAACTATATAACTATTTAATTTGGAAATAATATATCCTATATTGATATATACGATCAAAAAAATTAATGAAAATAGGATTGAATGTAACTTCAGTCAATACCCAACACATCCATAATACATCAAATTTGAATATTTGACCTAACGATACACAAATATAGAATGCAAAATATCAGTTTTGATTATGGGTTGTACCGAATACTATAATTATGAATAGATGTTAATATTTGCATGTTATACTGTTGTGAGTACGGCTTATTAAACAGTTGTTTGTATCGATCCGTAGCATATCCATATTTTGAGATATTTATTTTTCGAACAGAAATGTCCCTCCGATACACAGTTCATCAAAGGCAGCATGTTATGCTAGGAGCGTGACTCTCAATTTCACTCATACAAAGAAACGTAGACCATTTAGGGCCAAGGACTACTAAAATAAAGGTCAAGAACAACGTGAATGATTTTTATTGGATGGCTGCTTCAAAAGAACGCTCTTAAATGATATTTCAGGACTTCAGTTACTTCAAAAAAATATTGTTGGTATAGAGTACTAGGGTACTAAACGTTATTGATACCTTTTTAATCGGATGCACTTAGTTACTACAGTTTTTTTACGTAACAGCATTTTGTTGAACTATGCATTTCCGGCTTACGGATCTAATATACAGGGTGTTAATTGAGTATGTTAACAAACTTTAACCACGAATAGTACTCCGAAAAATAGAAAGAAAATGTCACATGAACATGGGTCCGGAAATGCTCCCTAAGGGAGCTACGTTCCTTTGCATGAGGCACCCTGAAGACGGTTTTCCTTCGATATTCTCGAAACCGTTCATAACAAAATTACGGAATTAGGTACGATGGGTAAACTTTTGACGCTGAATCTGATTCTGAATTCAGAATTTCATAATTTTAATCATAGACGTATCATACGGGAGGAGCTAAGGGTAAAAATAACCCCATTTTCTAAATGGTGATTTTTTTGACATTTTGATTTTAGAATGTGGTATTTCAGAGATTTCTGCGTAAAAATAGTCTCTCGATAAATTTCGATAGGGCTAACCGTTTTCGAGAAAAATGCAAATTATTGAATCGATGCAGGCTATTGTAAATAAATGTTCATCTATTTAGTAAGTGCGCTGTGAAAAACAATTGCAATAATTGATAAACAACTTAAGAACTATCAGGTTTATTAAGTTCAGCTCTCAAGCTGTTTATCAGTCATTGCAATTGTTTTTCACAGCACACTTACTAAATAGATGAACATTTATTTATTTACTGCTGCATCGATTCATTAATTTGCTTTTATCTCGAAAGTGGTTAGCCCTATCGTAGCTCCCTTAGGGAGCATTTTCGGACCCATGTTCATGTGACACTTTCTTTTTATTTTTCAGCGTGCTGTTCGTGATTAAAGTTTGTTAACATACTTAATTAACACCCTGTATACTCCCAGACATGAACACTAGGGTTGTCTCGGTCGGTCAATCAGAATACAATTTGCATCTGCAATAACAGGCTGATTAGCTAAACATGAGATTCGTGCTGACGGAGTAATTCGAACAAGTGTCCAAATTACTTTTATCCACAAATAGATACTAGTGCAATCTGCTAATGTAATTAAGAAGCACCATCAAAGCCATTTGCGCCTTAGTTGCCTTTGGGTAGAGCACAATCCATTTCACAATGCTGAATTTCACGTAGATTTCCCTTAAGCTATAACAACTAATACAGAATTCTCTACACATGATTGAATGTTAGGCTGTCGCCAACTATGGAAAGCCACGATGCTTATGATTGAATTATTTTGTACCACGTCAACATAAATACAGCGACGGCATATACAGGGTGCCCCACGACGTTTAAGACAAGCAATATATCGGAACTGGGCAGCAGTAGCGAATTATAATTTTGGGGGTGTAAATTAGAGCAAATATAGTATCTTTTCGTGTTACTGTGCCACCCAATGAGGTATTTGTTTTTGGTCGCGTGACGTCCGATTCAAAATTTTTAATGGAACACCCTGTATGTTTGTGACTTTTTGTGTTCCTCCTGATGAAACAATTCCAACAAACTAGACAATAGGTCTAAAATGTTGCACTAGTAGAGAAAACATCTCTAGTCTACTTTCATGGCAAAATCATCTCTCGTATATGGAAAAATACTCCCAGAGCAACGGACAATTTTGAATATATCGACGATATATTTCCAAAGAGAAAGTACATAGTAAAAAAATTTCACATTGTGAGAAATTTCGCCAACAGAGCAAACTTTTCGGCATACAGGAAGTATCCCTATCGTCCTGATCTCGCTCCGCTTGACTTCTTTCCTTTTCCGGGAATCAAGAATAAACTCAAGGGAACCGTTTTGATAGCTGTGATGACTTAAACAAGGTTCCCTTTGAGGCTTTCCAGCCATGGGAAAGCCGGTGTTAAAAATGTGTAGTTGCTATAGGTGATTCTTAACACTCTGTACAAATGTATCCAATGAATTTTTGAAAAAAAAAACTGTAATGACTTTTGGGTATATTAGCTATTATAAAATCGGATTCATCTACTGCAAAAAAGTACACAATAGCAGCTAACAACCCCACTTTTTTGGGATGTGTTATCATTAAATACATAAGGCGGTGGGGTCTAAAGCGATTAATTCAAGAGGTCTATAATACCGTACCCATACTCCATCATACCCTTTAATATGGGTCCTTCGACTGCCCTTGAGGTATTTCTTTTGCTGATTCTGTTTATTCAGATCTATTGCTTTGATAGTACCAGAAAATCAAATTTGGTATGCACAGTGCTAATTTCGGAGTGTCAAACAAATACTGATTGATTATCAAATGAACATCCATACACTTGTAGCTTTTTTCGTTAATTTGACGCCATTTTCACCAAGACCGTTAGTTTCTGTATGGTATGGTGGATGGGATATGCCTGATGACTACGTAACTTCACTAAGGCCCGGTTGTACAGTCTCAGTTCAAGTACAGTTCAAGGCTGAACTCAGTTCAAATATGGAAGTCCAGTTGTATAAGGTCAGTTCAAATCTAAGCTCTGTTCACTAATTTATATTTTTAAGGTTCAGCTGAGCGCTCGAATTTGGGCGCTTAAACTCTAGTTCGAGTTCTAAGAACCTAATGTGTCGTAACCTAATTTAATAATTTGATTTAGATAAAATTTTGCAATCATTTGTTGTAAATTAAAGTACGTAATGGATCAGCAGCTCAGAGAAAATCTCCTGGAACTAACAGATCATAAAGACTTCGTTGAAGCAGTAGAAATATTAAGAAACGCAAGAAGGCGTCAAAAGAAATACAGAGATAGAGTTGATCATTTTTTGGTGTGGAATGACGATGAATTCATTCAAAGGTTTCGACTTTCTAAAAAAGGTGTTCGATTTGTTCTAAACCAAGTTAAAGCATAAATAAAGTCTCCAACAGAGTGGTGAGTACTTTTCTGTTCATGTGATGAATCAAAAGTATTTTGTAATCCTATTGTTTTTTAGGAACTGTGCTGTAACTGCTGAACCAATGGTTCTTGCCACATTGAGGTATTATGCGACTGGAAACTTTTTTTGAATCGTTTTATACGTATCTTTACCTGAAAAACTATTGTTTATTACAATTACCATCAACATCAACCCAGCATTCAAACAACTAATTTTTGACAGAACAGACCAACTACGCATGCGTTAATGTTACCAACCTAACTACTTCTTTCTTGAACCTGATTTTGTAGAGCTGGGATTAAACGCGCTTAAACTCTAGTTCGAGTTCTAAGAACCTAATGTGTCGTAACCTAATTTAATAATTTGATTTAGATAAAATTTTGCAATCATTTGTTGTAAATTAAAGTACGTAATGGATCAGCAGCTCAGAGAAAATCTCCTGGAACTAACAGATCATGAAGACTTCGTTGAAGCAGTAGAAATATTAAGAAACGCAAGAAGGCGTCAAAAGAAATACAGAGATAGAGTTGATCATTTTTTGGTGTGGAATGACGATGAATTCATTCAAAGGTTTCGACTTTCTAAAAAAGCTGTTCGATTTGTTCTAAACCAAGTTAAAGCATAAATAAAGCCTCCAACAGAATGGTGAGTACTTTTTTGTTCATGTAATGAATCAAAAGTATTTTGTAATCCTATTGTTTTTTAGGAACTGTGCTGTAACTGCTGAACCAATGGTTCTTGCCACATTGAGGTATTATGCGACTGGAAACTTTTTTTGAATCGTTTTATACGTATCTTTACCTGAAAAACTATTGTTTATTACAATTACCATCAACATCAACCCAGCATTCAAACAACTAATTTTTGACAGAACAGACCAACTACGCATGCGTTAATGTTACCAACCTAACTACTTCTTTCTTGAACCTGGTTTTGTAGAGCTGGGATTATAAATAGGTCGTACAACGGAAATGAATTTTTGAACCAAGTTCATCATTGAGCATAGTTTAATAGAACTGTGGCTTGAACTGAGACTGTACAACCGGGCCTAAGGGTTAAAAAATGTTGAAACTTTTCTGAAGAGAAAGTCTTTGCACTATCAGGACACAACTTTAAAGAAATTCCAAATTTTTCAAAAAATTCTCAAAAAATTTTAACAGTACTGGACGAACTATGGTTTGCAAGGTAGGTAGGTAGTTCATTGGCATACATCGCGCATTTCCTATAACTTCCTGGTAAACCCTTAACATATTGGGCCACCAAACTTGCCAGTGATTTAATTCTAACTATCGCCGTATGCGTACTATATAATTCATAAAGTATGATATTAGAATATCTCCCGTCGTATCTCCTGCGTGTCGTAAAAGGCGACTAAAGGGAACCGAACTACTGTCGGTATAAACAGTAACCAACAGCTTTGGGTGGACGAGTTGAGAAAAGTCAGGACACCTTCTTGTCCTTGGGGTGAGAAATTGCCCCTAAAGGCGGATGAACCAGTAGATATCATCTGGTCAACGGCATGAGGATGCAGAAAGCAAATGGGAAACTACTGCATTAAAGATCGTAAAGATATCCCAAGAGAAACTCGTAAAATGAATAAATGCATTTTATGAGTTTTATGAGTTTTAAGAGATTGGGACTATGATGATGATAACATTCTCCAGGACTATCAGTTAATGAAAATAAAGCTAAGAATGCTGAAAACAATTCGAAATTTCTTAATCAAAACAGTTAAAAGATAATGTTTGACGACAATCAACAACAGTGACATGAAATTTCCTTTACTGAACATCTAAAAATACGACATGATCGCCAACATGAAATCTGAAATTCGAAGTTCCCAGTATTTATTGTTACCACACAAAGTCAACGTGTAGTTAAAGTTAAGCTTGACCGGTGCAAAGACACACAACTTTCAGATTTAGTTAAAGTTAAGCTTTAGTTAGTTAAACTAAAGGTTTAACGATGACTGGTGCAAACCACTGTAAAACAAATAAATTGAAATAATATATGAAAAATATTCATAGGACCCTGTTGAGTGAAAACAAAATTGTTAGGCACTTAGCAGCTTAGCGATGGATTGTTAGAGGCACACCCTTTGACATATTTTGACGAGAGATTAATGACTTTGAAATGAGTTTCGGTAGAAGTCTTTGGTACGGAGGATTATGCGGATATGATATAATATAACAAATTTATGCACAGGCGCCTCTCGAGAAGTTATCCATGACCACAGCAAGCCCAATTGAGCAAAACGCATTTACTTTATTTCGACTCCCATCGTTGCTTATAGGTAGGAAAATTGAAAAACGTCGATTTGTTCGGAAATTTAAAATTAAATGAAAACTACCAGAGATTGATATTCACAACCTTATATCGTTAGAAAGGTTATCAAATTCTACGTTCAACTGTATAAAAAAATTAGGCATTCCCATTGGAAAAAATCAAGTTATCGCTGACCGAAGTTTCCTTAATTAATCGACCGATTTCTCCAAGCGTAAACGTAATTTAAATTTGACAGTCTCATCAAAGCTGACGCATTTTATGCTTAGTAATACGGCAAAGTCACAGCCTTCTTAATTTTATAACCTCTGCGATATTCAATTTTTTCCTGATATCTACTCATACCGAAAATAGTGATTTACACCTAAACGGTTCGCTTTAAGCCCCATGTATGATACATAAAGTCACACTAGAATTCACCAAGGACTCTGAATATGCTATAATATATGGGGTGTTCCATTTAAAAAAACATAACTTTGATACATTTCGTGTTTTTGGGACACCCTGTGTAACATGAAAATATTTTTAAAATGTAGCCTTTATACGTTTCTATCCGTCCGAAATTATTATTTTTTTTTATCAAATACTTTAGCCATAATTATCCGTGTCGAATAACGTGACTAACCCTGTATATCTCATTGTATGCACCATCATAGATATGGCATTTCTGCTGCGATGATGACGACAATGATCTTTATATTCTTTATAAAATATCGAGATGTTTGTTTGGTGCGCAAGCTAGTGTAATTTCTTTTTTTATAGGTTATCGTGTACCCCACCAAAGAAAGCCTTCAACTGTTTGGTGCTGCACTTATTCTTCTGCTGATATGGTTGGTGGCTCTTCTGCTAGCTTTACCACTGTTTATCTTCAGACATCTTGTACATCACAGCATACCACTTGCGTTAGATGGACACCTACTTAACCTGAACTTCTGCATTGAGAATTGGCCTATCGAGCACGGAAGGGCCTACTATTCTATATTCTCTCTGATTTTCCAGTACACTCTGCCAATCATCATCGTCTCGGTAAGCACAAAAAACTGATTTCAATATAATTGTTTATGAATATATATGTTACGGTTAAAGAGTCTACTTTGATAGTTTATGTACTAGCTGGATATTACACAAACTACCCAAATGTCTCACTATTTTGATGGAAAAACATATTTCTACTAAAATAGCTGTGAATATTGGTTGCTTTGTATACTAGCCAGCATGTATATCCACGTAGGCATATTCACATATGAATATGCCTACGTGGATATACATAGTATATTACACTAGTGTATATCATTTTTTATATGTACATTTAACGTCCTATGAATATTCAAAATATACATGTTCAAACTGGAATATCTAATGTACATCCTGTTGATGTACATATCCATATAGTGTTATGTGGGATGCAGCACATGCGAGCTTGTTTTTCCTTATGTATAGATTCCTAATTAGAAGTTGCATACGTAGAAGTTCTACCTGCCCCTGTTTGTTTGTTTTCCATCCTTATGCATAAAATATACACACAAGCAAACGCATGAACAAACATGCGATTAATTAGTGCGGCATGTGTGGCTTTCTAACAGTGCACTTAAACGGCTTTGCATTAATATTATAAGCTTATTTCCACATAAAGAGCCAGCACCTGCACCCAGCGATCGGATGAGAGCATGCTCTCGCACACTTGACATCACGAACTTCCGTACGCTACCGGATATTGCCCTCTGCTCCTTTATTAATTTGAACATGTTAGCGCGCACGCACCTAGTTACCAACCCTCGCGAATCTGGGGACTTTTAGTAGATTAAATAAAATGTAAAAGGTAACTTCAACAGCATATTTGCTTCACGAGTCAAATGAGCTCCCCAGAAATAGCTTTAATTGAAGTTTTGAGTGAACTTTTTTTTGTCATAAATGGAAAGATCATACATAAGTTTTATAACAAAACTGTTTTTCTTTTCTTTTTTTTCACAATAATTCAAAAGTTATATCAAAATAAAAATGGGTTTTTGAATCGAGTACCGAAAACACGCCGACGGCTCCCGAACCCGTGCGACGTCACCATGGCGGTAATGATGCTCCTTTGACCAACAAGTAGGAGTAGGACTCCGATACTAGATTCTAGATTCCCAGCCAATCGCGAAAATACGTACTGCTAAACTGGTAACTAGTGTAGGTGTATTTGTTGCAGCATAGTCGACGAATGAAGTTTGCAGTTCAAAACGAAGTCTACGATCGAAATAAATATGTTTTTGAATGTTTGAAGTTGAAGTCAGATTACAGATTCCAGTAAGTAAGTACCTTATCAAATATGTTTCGTTGAAAAGATCTCCTCAATCGAAGGAAGGCCCAGTGGTTAGAGAGTTCACTGGTGGATCTCGGGGTCTTTGGATTGAAACCCAGGCCGTCTAACTTTTTTTTTTATTTTTTTCCTCAAAAATTTTATTGATGTGCTTTTTTCACCTGTTACGCGCATTTTTTCTACGATCAACATAAATATGTCTTTGAATCAAATTTTGTTAGACATATGCACATGCACATCCAACCGTGCACACAGTGCAAAAACTAAGTACAGGAGGCGGTGAACAATTCAAAAAATCAGTGAAAATGAGATTTGTCCGTCCATATCGATCGCCATTAATTTTGGTTGGTTAATAAAACAAAATCCCTTCATTCATTCAATTCATTAATTTTTTAGTTTTTTATTGTAAAAAAGGTAACTCAAACTCGTAATCACATTCTGTTTATCACTTGGTATTATTATTTATTTAGCTTTGGGCAATGAAGCTTAGCAATATTAAATTTTCATAAAAATTTAGCAAGCACTGTGCAGTGCAACTAACATGTCTAACAAAATTTGATTCAAACACATATTTATGTTGATCGTAGAAAAAATGTGCGTAACAAGTGCAAAAAGCACATCAATAAAATGTTTGATAAAAAAAATAAAAAAAAGTTGGAAGGCGTGGGTTTCGATCCAAAGACCCTGAGATCCACCAGCCGACTCTCTAACCACTGGGCCATACTTCGATTGAGGAGGTCTCTTCAACGAAACATATTTAGTTAGGTACTTACTTACTGGAATCTGTAACCTGACTTCAACTTCAAACATCCAAAAACATATTTATTTCGATCGTAGCCTTTGACTCGAGCTGCAAACTTTATTCATCGACTGTGTTGCAACAAATATACACTAGTTACCAGTTTAGCAGTACGTATTTTCGCGATTGGCTGGGAATCCAGAATCTAGTATCGGAGTAGTACGGCGTTGCTCAAAGGAGCATCCTTACCGCCATTGTGACGTCACACGGGTTCGGGAGCCATCGGCGTGTTTTCGGTACTCGATTCAAAAACCCATTTTCATTTTGATGTAACTTTCAAATTATTGCGAAAAGAAAAGACAACAAAAACAGTTTTGTTATAGAACTTATGTATGATCTTTCCATTTATGACAAAAACAATTTTAATTCAAAACCTCAATTGTGCAGACGGGGCAAACATTTTTTTGTCTCGGCCAACGGCAGAGGTAGAAGAAACCTCCGGTACAGAACACTGTGAATCGTTGTCCTATGACAGTTCTTTTGTTAATTTGCTCACTTACACAAACTTTTTAGAAAACTGATGGCTACTATAGCCTTTATCTGGAGTTTGGTTTAGAGGCGAATTAATTTTTGATGGTATACCGCAACATGTCAATCCTTTATTAACAGCCTCAGGAAACCTCTTTGGATTATTGAAGCACCCTTATATATATGTTGGAACCTACCTACATGTTTACCTTTTGAGAACTACATTTATACATATAATCTAAATAACATACTGTCACGACGGCCTCTTTTTCTTCACTAAAGAATCAAACTGGACGTAACTTTGACCGTTTTACTTCACAACTCAATACAATATCTCTTACCCTTGTCTCAACTAGAACTCAACTCAAATGAACTGCCACGCTACCCGTGGAACCTTATTATACACTTCATCGAACGATCTAGAGAATTCGATGACATTCTAGATTGCCCATCCATCATTCCCGAAAACTCTAGACGATTCGATGACGATTACACTTCAAAGATCTAACCCAACACTTTGACTTTACGTCATGCATGACAACTAATACAAAATACACTAATTCCATAATATACAGTATGTTGCAATACTATTTTTATCCTTGCTAAAATAACTTGAAAGTTTTCAAATCTTAAATTTGATAAAACACAATAGGAACTGGAATAAGTATCTGCCATTGGGTTTTTTAATGAAAAGGTGGAGTGAAGTTGATTGACTCAGGACATCCCACACCTAATGGTGATACCATTTTATTATTTTATTATTGCATGAAGCTATAGTCTGAGAGTGAGATCTCCTTACAACCAGATCATGGAATGGACCTCAAAAAGTATATTATGCCAATAGGTCTATCTTTCACAGGTAGATCAACAGCCTGTTATGAATATAACACATTTTTCAGTTTTGCATTGATATACTCGTACCTTTAACTTTGCTTTCTGCTTGAATTTTTCTTCTTCCTTCAATTACTACGTTTCTTCTTGAAACAGAACTTGCCTGTATTGGTATTTTAATCCTTTTCTGATTGTTGATAGAACTTTTGATAAAGGTGTCTCTTAATTTTGAAAATAAGTAACTGACCAGTCATAAGCATAGAAGGGTTTATATATTTCCATTATAATTGCTACGGTCTACAGCTGCTGACGAGAAGCCATTGGGATCATCTCTTAAAATTATAGGGTCGATTCATATTTATCACTTAATAATAAATACTTTCAACCTTCGATAGTACTTTTTAACGAGCGTCTAGGAATGCGGATTCTATGCGATAAAGGGCGCTCGATGCAGATACTTACTCGGAAACTTTCAAAACTGCCAAAGTTGGAACGATAAAATTTGACAGCTGGGGATTTTTGAACATGCAGAATTCAAAAATGCAAACAGCATTGTTGCCCATTTTACCAATTTCAAGCTACACGTCACAATTTTTTTTATGATCGGCCTCCTGCAAAGGCTGAAAGCCTATGGCGCTGTAGAAGCGCTGCGAGAGGACAAGTTTCGGTTCACGTTAGATTTGAAACGCTGCAGGTTGTAGCCGTCGGGAAACAAATTCCCCGGCAGCTGATCCCACAGCGTCGAAGTTCTCCAAAAGAAGGAATGCTGGATGAGACTGGTTCGGGGAGTAAGGGCCTCGACCTGGTGAGGATGAGCTCGCAGAGCTTCTCTAGTGTTCCTGGTTCGGACGGCCTGTGGTGTTGTTGTATGAGAGAGCTCACTCGAACATCTTCCGTGATAGAATCTGTGAAACAGAGATAGGTCAGCCACCCTACTTCGATGCTCCAGGCTGTTGAGGTCCTTTGTGAGGTTAGGCGTATCGATTAGTCTAATCGCTCTTTTCTGGATAGTGTCCAGAAGCTTTAGAGAGTGCTTCGGAGCGCATCCCCACACATGGGAGCAATACTCCAGCGATGGTCGGATCTGTGCCTTGTAGAGTAGCAGCAGTTGCTCTGGTGTATACAACTTCCTACAGCGGAACAAAACTCCAAGCTTCTGGGATGCCGTTTTAGCAATACTGACGACGTGGTCGTGCCAGGACATGTTATTGTTAATATTGATTCCCAAAAGCTTGACGGAAGGTGATTCGGCTATGGGGTGACCCTCCATTTCCACGGTTGGTAAGCCATCGTGAGACTTCTTTGTAAGTGTTGTTGTCTGAGTTTTTGTACGTTGAACTGTGCTTTATTTGCTCATCCCCACTTGACAATTGTTTCGATATATGCGTTGATCTTTGAGGCATGCTGCTGTCGCCGACGTACCGTCTCCTGGGATGATAGTGGCTTGCCTGGTTCCATGCACGACACTAATGTACTGTCATCTGCGAAGCTGTAGATTGGATTGGATGTTATTTCCAACATCTCGCTGATGTACAGTAGAAACAGTGTAGGGGATAGGACACATCCCTGAGGAACATCGGCGTTTATTGAAAATACGTCTGATGAACAGCCCTCGACTACAGGAAACAGACATCGGTCATTTAAAAAGCTATTCAGCCACTGGCGCAGGACAGGTGGTAGTCCATAAGCAGCAAGCTTGAGCAGAAGTTCATCATGCCATACTCTGTCGAAAGCTTTCGATATATCAAGTGCAACAACACGGGATTCGCCATGATTGTCTATTGCTCTGTTCCACAAGTGAGTGACGTAGGCAAGGAGGTCACCTGTAGACCTGTGCTTACGGAAGCCATACTGGCGGTCATTTATGATGTTATTGTTGTCCAGGTATTTCAGGAGCTGTCTGTTAATGACAGTCTCCATAACCTTAGACATGATGCTGAGAGGAGCCACAGGTCTACAATTGGTGGGATCAGTTTTTTTGCCTTTCTTAGGGATGACTTGCACACAGCCAATCTTCCACGAAGCGGGAAACACGCCTCGTTGATACGAAAGTTTGAAGAGCTTGCAAAGAACAGGTGCAAGCTCAGCGGCACAGCATTCGAGTACAATGGCTGGAATTTGGTCAGGACCAGTAGCTTTATTGGTGTTCAGTTTTTGGAGGATGCTTTTGTAATATTTGTTATTTTAAAATAAATGCCCTGTTTATACTCACTTATCGAATTTAGTAAGCTCTCATTATTTAAAAATTTTGTTTCTATTAATTAGTGAGATACGGCAACACCGCTTTTTCAGTAAAAAGTACAGGAACGCTTGAATATCTCCAAAATTTCCAGAGCTGGAATAAAAAATCCAATATTTATGTGGTTTTTGAACATGTAGAATTCAGAAATTCTAACAGCAGTATTGTCAGAATTACCAAGTTTACGCTACACGTCATAAAAATACCCTATTTTATTCAAAGTACCAAAATTCTGATATGAAGCGTAAAGCGTCGAATCTGAATATACCCTAAAACCTTACGCTCTAATAGAGTTAAAAATTCTACAGCAACTAAAACACAAATAATTAATAACAATCTCGATAAAAATATTATATATAAATCTTTAAAATACAAGTATTATTTGTAAAATTAAATTACATAAAAAGATTCTAAATCTATCGCACTAATCTGCCAAAATAATAATTTTCAAATATTTTAATTTAATTCACAAAATTTCAAAAAATTTTTCTTAATAATCAATCCTTTCGTACTAGAATATTAGAATAATTTAAAGATAGGAACCAACCTGGCGCACACCGGTTTAAACTAAGATCATGTAAAATTTTAAAGGTCGAACAGACCTAATTTAACTAGCTTCTACACCAATTATTCATTTTAATCCAACATCGAGGTCACAATCTTTTTTTTCGATAAGAGTTCTCTAAAAAAATTACGCTGTTATCCCTAAGGTAATTGAATCTTTTAATCAAAAATATTAGATCAAAAGATCATCAATCAATGGTTTCAACAAAAAAAAAGTTAATTTAATTTTTCAATCACCCCAATCATTGCTGCTAATATTTTTCGGTCCTGCATGTTGAAAAACTACGATTTTATCGTTTCAGCTTTGACAGTATAGGAGATATTCAAGCGTTCCGGTATTTTTACAAACCCAGAATAATAATGGGCCTATATACCACATTTTTGGTTTATTGGCTTAAACAAACCCTGACACCACGTAGGTGCCATAAATAATTTTACAAATTTTTTCTATCGTATTTATAACCGAAAATAATTGCTCTAAATATTGAATTTTTTGAATCCATACACTTCCCGCCCAGGTCGTGACGTCACCTGTAGGGAACCAATAAGAGCTCACTGGTACAAAACAATAGCATCCGCTCGTAGTCATAGGACCACGAAAGGACGCTTCTCATTGGTTCCCTACAGGTGACGTCATCATCGGCTATTTCAAATTACAGTACAATTTTCTTTTTAGTGTTATTCTCATTTGAATCAAGTGTTTTGCTGCTTTTTACAGTAAACGGTCCTATGTATCATCAAAAATAATACCGCAGTAAATAAATTGACCAATTTGAGACCACGGTATAGGCCCATTATAATAAATGCTAAGGATTTTCCAATAGTTTCCTCCGTTGCCGTCGTTTGCTTGCTGTGCCTAATTGTGAGCATGTTTCCCCGTTAGTAGCTATTTCGATGCAGAAGATGTTCGAGTTTCATTATAGTAGGGAGGTATTTATCTGGATAGCGCTTCTGTTATGAACGACAAGCTTAATTAGAGACTGCTCTTGTAAGAATGCAGCTTATAGCGGAAATGATTCAAGATTGTAGCCATGTAATTTAAAAGAAAGCAGCATGCTTCTCTAGTGGGGTACACTGAGAAAACCAGCCCCGTTAAAGCGTTTAACTGGTACATTTCCAATAGCCTATATTAAAGTTGCGTGCCGTTTCTGGAGTGTAGCTTCATAGTCAGTCATAAAAACTGAATTCCAACACTTCGATTTTGTCACAGAAAACGCATATTACTGTAACAATTAAACTGGTTTAATTACCACTATTTTCAATTAAACATTTTAATAGTAATGATCAACGAGAATTACTATAAAAATAGCTAGTTTGTTATTCAGGTGGAAGCAGGAAACTTCAGTTTTGTTGGGAGTTGGTACTAGTCTCCATTTCTTGGAGTAGTTGCTTAGAGCTAACAAGTCCTTAGAAAGAGTATGTTCAGTGTTCTTGAAGCTCTTATCGGAAAAAGCTATGGCTATATCGTCCGCATAGCAAAACTTGTAACTGACTGTTTCTGGCATGTCAGATATATATAGATTGAAAGGTAAGGGGGCGAGTACTGACCCTTGTGGAAGTCCGTTGTTCAATTTGCGCTGCCTGGTTGCTTTCTCGTTCAGGATTACTTGGAACTTTCTATCGCATAACATGTTGCTTATGAATCTGTAGTGGCCTGACAGGGAATCACCTGCAGCAACTTATATAGGAGACCCTCCCTCCAGACCGTATCGTATGCGGCAGTGAGGTCAACAAACGCCACTCCCGTCTTCATGTTTTGCTGGTAGCCTGCCTCTATATGCGTTGTGAGGGACAGTACCTGATCACAACAACTGCGACCCGGTCTGAAACCAGCCTGGGGTATATAAAAGGTCGATTGTCGATGGGAACTTGGTTTTTGAGGCGATTTAATTCACAATTATTGTTATACCTTTCCAACCAATCTACTTATAATGTGCTTCTTGCAGGCTGCCTACGTCCGCATCTCATACAAGCTGCGGTACCGCTTCGCAACAGGTTTCGTGAGCAGCGACGACAATTCACAGAAGAACCGCAGGCAGCTACGAGGGCGCAGACTGCAGCGCACGAATCTGCTTCTCGGATCCATCGCCATCATCTTCTGCATCAGCTGGTTGCCTTTGAACGTGTTCAACCTAGTCGCAGATCTGAGCACCAATCAGAAGTTCACCACCCAGCCTATGATTGTAAGTACGGGGTCAAAACGTTATTAAATGCTAAGTAGGTAACTGGACTTGTTTTCTGGGTTATGGTACACGTCTTACTATTCAAATTTGAAGACGCAAAACTTATGAATAGATCTAAGGTGGGACATGGCTTACCAAATGCAGTATTGCAGATGGTATAGGGGCAGTAAGTAGAGGTAACCATGGTAATCATAAAATATGCGTAATATGGATATAATCTTCTTCAAAACTGAGTTGGCAATATTCTATTGTCAATTGATTTCTATCAATTTAGCAAGGCTACCACAGTTAACAATAGAACTACGTATATGAACAAAAACATATATAACACAATTTGGGGCGGAGACAATACAGACCAAAAGTACACTCACTACTAGATAAGCAAATACAAGTGTCCTGTTATATGATAGTATTGGGAAATAATCAACTGTCTATATGTATATGTATGGAGTTTCTGAAGGCGAAGACCTAAACTTATGGTAGATCGTCAAGGAAGAAGACCGAAATGTAAGATAAGTTGACTTAGTGTTCCCACATATTCTTGTAATGCATAACGTACCGCGTTTCCGTTTCTGCATTACCAAATGAAGTCAAGCTACGATATCCATTCGTAATAAAAGTACTTTCAAAAGCCTGCACAAATCCCAAAATACGTAGCAAAAAGAAAAGATTTTGTGGCTATTGCTAATGGCTATAGATACAGAAACCTTTTTCTAATTAATAGTGCTACCACAGTATCATGTAATTAAGTATGGGGTGCCCCAATAGAAGTGATAGGTCTTCTAATAGGGATATCCAGACATCAGTCAAAGGTACAAACGTCGTCCGGCTGTCAAAATATTTAGTAATGTCTGACAGTTCATCATGGATCGTTTCACGCTTGCCGATCGTTTGGGAATTATTAAAAAGTACTACGGAAATTCCCGCTCAATTGTAAATACGCAACGCGCATTTCGTCGTGAACTCGGCACTCATCATGGCTTCAGTGAGGAGGCAATTCGTCGCAACGTGGAAAAGTTTGAGAATGAGTACAATCTATTGGACCAACCCGAATGCGAACTGGCCAACGTGAAGCAAATATCGCCGCTGTAGCGGCCAGTGTTCACGTCGACCCAAATTTGTCGTATCGACACCGAGCCGCGGAAATAGGCCTCCCCCAATAGACAACTCGACGAATTTTGTATTTGGATTTCGCACTCTATCCATATAAAGCCGGCGCCACATATGCGGGTATTTGCCGAGCATCAATACTCGCCGTTTTTCAACCTTGCTCGCCGAATAGCGAGCACGTATCGCCCTACATGTGCGTAGTTGGCTATGTTTAGTTTCGAGAAGAAAGGGAATGGGAAAGCCCGAATATTCGTAGCAAATTGAAACTTATTTATTATTAAAATTTATCGACAGTAGAATCAACGTCATTATCAATGGAAAATAATAATGATATATTTCTTCTAATTTTCATGCTTTTTCTGTATTTGCTTACATTGAGCAATTTTCTTCGTAGATTTGACGGAAGGCTGAAAGCTGAGCATATTCGTGGGATGATTGAAGACGACAAGGATGTTTATTATTATGCACCACTAGAGATGCGTCGAAATATACAGGGTGTTTCGGGAAAGTAGGATAGTGATCAACTTGATTTTTTTATATGGTAATATTACTTTTTTTTAATTCTTCTAGTTTCCATCATTGATCTCTATTAAACCCTAAAATATTATTGCGATCTTGCCAAGTTATAATTTATTTTCTATTAATTTCCAGATTTGCAAGGTCGCAAGTAATACCTCTAAATTGATATATTCCTTTAACTTTTCTCAATAATATTATACAGCGAGTTACTTAAATATTAAATAAGTATTATTTTGGATGACACCAGCAATGTGCAGGGTGTTATTGGTAGAATTTTAAATTGCGGTAGTTTGAAGGTCATTTTATATTGTTTTTTCTAAATGTAACACCCTCTACGTTTTATTTTAAATCGAAATATCTACTGATACCCTATCTCGCCTTGTAATTTTTTTCGCGTTTGCGACATTGCCAAGTTATAAATTATTTTTCTAAATTTACAAACAAATATCCACGATTTTAATCAATAGAACACACTGCATATCTTATTTAATATAGAAGTGTTCCCTAATAATGGTTTACAGCATGAACAAGTTTCAACTGGTGTTCCTCACCGCCTTCTCAGTAAACAGTACCGGAAGGCTCAAATATTTCCAAAACTGCCACAGCTGGGGCGGTGAAATTCAATACTTGGGGGTTTTTGGACACACAGAATTCAAAAATGCTAACATGCTAACAAATAAACAATGCGAATAAAGTTTTTAATTGTCTAGTCCGGCCCTGTTCCTGTTTCTGTGTCAGTATTCGGGTACTTATTTGTGTTCGGCAAATTCCGACCATCCGCACAAACTGCTCCAGCCACACTAGTAGGCGTTTGCCGAATTGCGAATATTCGCTGTTCGTTGTTCCCTAAATGCCGCATGTGTAGCGCCGGCTATGGCGCCGGCTGAATGCTCGGTGCTCGGCATATGGCGAGTATTCGGGTAAAATCCTGCAGCCACATAGCCGAATAGCAATTAATCGGGGTTCGTTGCTCGCCGATTACCGCATATATGGCGCCGGCTTAAGATCGTGCTGACCCAAAAGTTGGAGCCGGACGACCATAGGCCGTCGCCGTGAGTTCGCAAATTGAGTGCTACAAACGTTGGACGAAGGTCCTTATTTTGGCCAAAAAATCATCTTCGTAGACGAAGCCAATTTTCACCTCAGTGGCTGTGTCAACAAGCAAAATTGTCGTTACTGGGCTGTGAACAATCCATAGATGACCGGAGAAGTGGTCCAGTACCAGAAAAAATTAAATGTGTGGTGCGGATTGTCACTTGGCGGCATCATCGGTCCTTATTTCTTTCGAAATGAGGAAGGAGACACCATCAGAACCAACGGACCACGCTACCGAGCGATGTTGGAAGAATACTTGTAGCCAAAGCTCGACAAAATCGATATTATCGACATGTGGTTTTAACAGGATGGAGCCACGAGCCACACAAGCGATGCAACGCTTGAAGTTGTTCAGCAGAAGTTTGGCGACTGGATCATCACCAGACGAGCGTTCATTGATTGGACACCGCGATCATGTGATTTGACACCTCTCGATTATTTTCTTTGGAGGTACGTCAAATCATTGGTCTACTCCAACAAACCAGCCACTTTGGATGCCTTCGTAAATAATATTCAAGTAGCCATCAACGCCGCAAATGCTCGAAAATGTTATCCGAAATGGGACTGACAGCTTGAAGCACTGCCAGCGAGCCCGAGGCGGACATTTGTATGATATTCTATTCCATACATAATGTCGTGAATGTAGCTTCAAAATAAATGTAAAGCCAATTTGATATCTCAAACTGTTGTTGTTTTATTTAATTTTTCTTTCCTATCCTTCTTATTGGGGGCACCCTATACAAATATCAAGGATGTATTAAATAGCTCTAAGAACACCGCCCTAATTGAATGCTACTTGTATTTATTCCCATTGTTCTAGATATTATCAGGATCAAATAATTCTTGAACATTGGATCGTATTCAGCTTGATGTCGTACCAAACTATCATATTTCATACCAAACACATTTAGCCTCGTGAACAAAAAAGGGAAAACGCCTAGGAAGCAAGAAAGTTCCTGAAAGCCAAATTTCTCGAGGTTTTGATACCTATATAGTTTTCTTTCTATATACTCCTACTATCAAAAACTAAATGCTCCTGTCTCTGCAAATAGAACGATATTAGATTTTTATATGTATTTACCAGGTTAATAATTCATACAATTTTGACTTTTGGATTGTCAAGTAAATTATATATCAAAATCTGAATACAGGGTGTTAACTAAGTATGCTGTTAAACTTTAACCACGAAAAGTACTCCGAAAGATAGAAAGAAAATGTCATATGAACATGGGTCCGGAAATGCTTCCTGAAGCATTTCCTTCGATACTCTCGAAACCATTCATAACAAAATTACGAAATTAGGTACGATGGGTAAACTTTTGACGCTGAATCTGAATTCAGAATTTCATAATTTTAATCAGAGGCGTATCATACGGGAGGAGTTAAGGGTAAAAATAACCCCATTTTCTAAATGGTATTTTTTTTGACATTTTGATGTTAGAATACGGTATTTCTGAGATTTCTACGTAAAAATGGTCTCTTGGTACATTTGGCTAGGTCTAACAGTTTTCGAGAAAAATGCATTTATTTATTAACAATAGCCTGCATCGATTCAATAATTTGCATTTTTCTTCGAAAACGGTTAGCCTTATCGAGATGTACCAAGAGACCGTTTTTACGTAGAATTCTCTGCAATACCATATTCTAAAATCAAAATTCAAAAAATTACCATTTAGAAAATGGGGTTATTTTTACCTCTAACTCCTCCGGTATGATACGCCTCTGATTAAAATTCTGAATATCTGATTCCAGAATCAGATTCAGCGTCAAAAGTTTACCCATCGCACCTAATTTCGTAATTTTGTTATGAATCTTTTCGAGAATATCGAGGGAAAACCGTCTTCAGGGTGCCCCATACAAAGGAGCGCAGCTCCCTAAGGAATCACTTCCGGACCCATGTTCATATGACATTTTCTTTCTATTTTTCGGAGTACTATTCGTGGTTAAAGTTTGTTAACATACTTAATTAACACCCTGTATATCATTATAGAAAATTTTCACCAACACCCACCCTCGATTCTGATTTTCGTATTCTGCTAATAACTCTGTAACAGGTCCACGTTAAATAAACTTCTCTGGAATTCAAAAATGTTCGCGATTACAGTATTACCCTAATCAATGGCGTGCTGGGTAAAAAAGTGAAATAAACATTTTTTTCATCTCAAAAGAACTATCCCAGTGAATTTTAGCGTAAAATATACCGAGGGCAAATTTATTTTGCCAATATTGAACTACGAGCCCCGGAAACAGGGAATTGAAGATAATATTTTGGCGCTGTTGCATTATGAGGCACGCATTGAACTTATGATGGAAAGGAAATGGGTTCAGTCACACGACTACCGAAAATTGATCGAGTTCACTCCGACAAATTGAATATCTCTCTTTTCGTTATATATCGCCTCCGTCGTGTGATGATAAACAGGGAGAACTGCCTATTACCTGAGAGTGTTCGGAGCAAAAGCTTTTATAACTTTGGCGTGGCTATACGGACGAAGCAATAACTGTTGTTGGAAGTGAACGTACATGGTTGGTAATAAAGCTTTCCCCATATTGCCTTTTACGGAAACGGCGTACACGAAAAAATAACCTCAACACAATAAAGATCTACAGAGTAGAATAGAATTGCATAGAGTCGAGGTGCCAAAATTTTGTACCTACGATCAAGATTGCTAAAGTTAGACATGTATTGTACAGGGTGTCCAGTTAGTGTGTAATTCTTCGATATCTCGCAAGGTATACCTGATAGAAGAAAATGTCAAATACGAAAGTTATTTCGTTACTTAAGACGCATATTCTAAAAATATTTTGAAATATACAGAGTGTTGCGGGAAAGTAGGATACTGATCAACTTAATTTTTTTATATAGAACTATACCTTTTTTTAAAATTTTTGTAGTTTGCATCATTGATCTCTTTTTAAAGCTGAACTATTTTTGAGATCGGTTGCGACATTGCCAAGTTATAATTTATTTTCTATTAATTTCCGGATTTGCAAGGTCGCAAGTAATACGTCCAAATTGAAATATTCCTACAATTTTTCTCAATAATATTATACAACGAGTTACTTAAATATTAAATGCATATTATTTTGGATACTACCAGCAATTTGTATTTGCAGGGTGCTTTTGGCAAAATTTCAAATTACGGCAACCTGAAGGTCATTTTACTTTGTTCTTTTAAATATTTTTTATTTTAAATCGAAATATCTACTAATACCCTATCTCGCCTTGTAATATTTTTTTGCGCTTGCGGCGTTGCCAAGCTATATTACTTTTCCAAATTTTTAAACGATTATCTCCGATTTTAATTTGTTCTAAATAGAATTCTTTAATTATTTTTATCGCAATGAATTGCGCATGTCGAATTTGGTAAGATCTCACAATTTCAAAATTTTGTTTCTATGAATTACTGAGATACGGCAACACCGCGTTTTCAGTAAACAGTACCGGAACGCTTAAATATTTCCAAAACTGCCACAGCTAGAACAGTGTAATTCAACACTTAGGGGTTTTTGAGCATACAGGATTAAAAAATGCTAACATCGGCGTTGTCAGATTTACCAATTTTACGTTTTACGTCATAATTTTGAATGGAATGCCCTATTTATGAAGTCTAACGTAAAAGTGGTAAATCTGACAACACTGATGATAGCGTTTTTGAATTCTGTATGTTCAAAACCCCCAAGTATTGAATTTCACCGTTCCAGCTGTGGCAGTTTTGGAAATATTTAAGCGTCCGGTACTGTTTGCTGAAAAAGCGATGTTGCCGTGTCTCAATAATTAACAGAAACATTTTTGGAAATTGTGAGACTTTACTAAGCTCGACATGCGCAATTCATTGCAATAAAAATAAGTAGAAGATTCTATTTAAAATAAATTAAAATCGGGGATATTTGTTTAAAAATTTGGAAAAATAATTTATAACTTGGCAACGCCGCAAATGCGAAAAAAAATATTACAAGGCGAGATAGGCTATTAGTTGATAATTCGATTTAAAATAAAGCATACAGGGTGTTACATTTAAAAAACACAGTAAAATGACCTTCAAATTGCCGTATTTTAAAATTCTGCCAAAAACACCCTGTAGATACAAATTGCTGGTAACATCGAAAATAATGTCCAGTTAGTATTCAAGTAACTTGCTGTATAATCTTATTGAGAAAAGTTAAAGGAATATATCAATTTGGACGTATTACTTGCGACCTTGCAAATGCGGAAATTAATAGAAAATAAATTATAACTTGGCAACGTCGCAACCATTCCAAAAAATATTCTAGGGTTGAATAGACGTCGATGACGAAAACTAGAAGAATTTAAGAAAAGGTTATAGTGCTATATAAAAGAATCAAGTTGGTCACTTTCCTGCAACACCCTGTATATTTCAAGATAATTCTATAATATGCGTCATAAGTAACCAAATAACTTTTGTGTTTGATATTTTCTTCTATCGGGTATACCTTGCGAGATATCGAAGAATTACACACTAACTGGAAACCATGTACCTATAATTTGCTAGTGGTTCAGAAAAGGTATTTGAAAGATGTTAAGGATTAAGAACGAATACAAAGTGATTTTGAACATTTAAAAAAGTCGTGTCAAACCAGTCCGCAGTCTTTTCAAAATTATCAAATAAGATTTTTATGCGACACTTGTAAATTCAAACAGTCAGGTCTAGTTTATATCTGTCAGTTTGAATTTACTGCTTCAGAAATGTAATTTGGTACGTCTCAACTACTACCGGAAATGATATAGTACGAGTATGTGACCCCTTAACATCAGCAAACGTATACGAGTTTGTGAACATGGATCCATTAATACTTCTGAAACCTAGCCTATAATTAGTTTACCAAATCATGGTACTTTGCTGGCTCAATTATAGGTAGGTACATAATGACAACGGCGTTTGGTACTAAAAGATATAATTACATACATACCAATAAAGAGTAGAATGTAGATATCAGAATTTTGCACAATCAAAATTGCTAAAGCTAAACACCTATTTTTGGTAGTGGTTTAAAAGTGTCTAGATCTTCAAAAGTGTTTAGAGCTTTGAAAAATATTAAAGACTATCAACCAATTCAAAGTGCTTTTGACAATTCAAATATTAGACTTCTATATCGTCTATTGTAAATTTAAACTGTCTGTCGCAGTTTTGAGTTTTAGTCTCGTTTGACGAAAGTAAAAAATTTCAGATCTCTGGGGCGGGCGGGTGTACCTAAAAAAATCAAAAATCTTTATTTGGCTTCCTATTGAGATGAAACCTCGCATTTCGGATAATTTCAAGTTGGTGATTACAAATCTAGTCGCAGTTTTGGGTTTTAGTCTCGTTTGACGAAAATAAAAAAATTCAGATCTCTCGGGTGTGCCTAAAAAAATCGATTTGGCTTCCTATTGAGATGAAACCTCTCATTTCGGATAATTTCTAGGTGCTGATTACAAATCCAGTCCCGGTTTTGTGTCTCAGTCTCGTTTGACGAAAATAAAAGATTTCAGATCTCTCGGGCGGGCGGGGTGTACCTAAAAAAATCGAAAGTCTTTATTTGGCTTCCTGTTGAGATGAAACCTCGCATTTCGGATAATTTCAAGTTGGTCATTACAAGTCTAGTCGCAGTTTTGGGTTTTAGTCTAGTTTGACGAAAATAAAGAATTTCAGATATCTCGGGCGGGCGGGTGTACCTAAAAAAATCGAAAACCTTTATTCGGCTTTCTATTGAGATGAAACCTCGCATTTCGGATAATTTCAAAATGCTGATTACAAATCTAGTCGCAGTTTCAAGTTTTAGTTTCGTTTGACGAAAATAAAAAATTTCAGATCTCTCGGGCTGGCGGGTGTACCTAAAAAAATCCAAAATCTTTATTTGGCTTCCTATTGAGATGAAACCTCGCGTTTCGGATAATTTCAAGTTGGTCATTACAAATCTAGTGGCAATTTTGGGTCTAGTCTCGTTTGACGAAAATAAAAAATTTCAGATCTCTCGGGCGGGCGGGTGTGCCTAAAAAAGTCGAAAACCTTTATTTGGCTTCCTATTGAGACGAAACCTCGCATTTTGGATAATTTCAAGGTGCTGATTACAAATCCAGTTGCAGTTTTGAGTTTTAGTCTAGTTTGACGGAAATAAAGAATTTCAGATTTAGATTTTACTAAAACGTCACTCATTTGAAACACCAGCCTACTACGCTAATTAGAAAATTTATCTGTTTCACTTGAAATCGATTCATTTTCGATTCATATGAATCTATTACCACTTGCTTTTTGTTAAAAATTTTAAAGTTATTTCCCGCACAAACGCCACCTATAGAAATGAAAAAAAGTTTCTTCACCAAAATTGTCCAGGAAATCACCCCCTGAAATATTTGTACATCAATATTAAACACCCTATATATAACTATCAAAAGGAAGGATTAATGCTGAGAGTTGACCGCATAGGTTCATACAAAGATTTAAATAATTTCAAAATGTAGTCTAAGTTACTTCACTGATGATGACATGTGTTTAACGCAAATAAAATGCATATTTTATTCTTAAGGGTTTTATCAATGACACTGTTTGCAGGGTTTAACAGACCAAGCTAGATTACCGGAGAAACTTAGCGATTTTTTGAACAAGCAAGAGATATAAACATATTTAGAAGTATATACTTTATATGTTATATATTTCCCCTTCATTAAGGGTGGGAGAATATTCAGCTTCAAAAAACAAGAAACACAATAATTCAAAAATTTTGTGGTACCATGAGGTTCTTCGGATGCCACTCTGTGAATTTCAGCTCTTGGACTTGTAGGTATATTATGCTGTTCAATACTGTGCTAAGGCTAACGACTGTTACACTGTTATAGTGGCTAGATGAGCGGACTCCCTCTTTGAGTGGTGTAAAATACTGTTTCCTGGATGAAAATGCTCGACCAACATCTAGGTCGTACAGTACAATATAAGTGGGAGTGTATCCTGGGAGTGTTGAAGAGCTACCATAAAAGCCAAGACAACTTCCTGCAATTATTTTGTTGACTGGTTATTATTTAGTGTACAAGATACCATAGAAAATATCAATAAAAGTAAAAAATAGAAAATAACCATTAAACATTAATATATGAAATTTTTTACGATGAGGTCTGGGACAGATGAATAAACAATTAACAATAAAGTGCATTATAGTTTAGAAAAGAGCCATCATAATTCAACTTTATATACAGGGTGAGTCAAGCTCAACGCCTCGGACTCTTGTGACCAAGCGATAGCATTTTTCGAAAAATCGACTTTGCGATTGTATGTAGGTCGAGTTGGACTACATTTTAAAAATAATGACTTTTATACAGGGTGTCTAATAAAAATGTGACATATCAAACTTATGTTTTTTTAAATGGAATACCCTATATATTATTGCATATTTAGATTTCCGAGTGCATTTTAGTGTGACTTTATGTATCAGACATGGGACTTTAAGCGAACCGTTTGGGTGCAAATCACAATTTTGGGTACAGATAGATGTCAGAAAAAAATTGAATATCGCAGCTACTATGAATCTTAGAGCGCTGTGACTTTGCCGCGTTACTAAGCATGAAATGTGTCAGCTTACTTTTGACGGTCGAGTTCGAATTACATTCGTACTTGGAGAAATCGGTAGATCAATCAAGGAAAATTCAATCAAAGGTAACTTGATTTTTTCAAATACGAATGCATAATTTTTTTATACGATCAAATGTGCAATTTGATAAGCTTTCTAACGATATGCAGCTGTAAATATCAATCTCTGGTAGTTTTGATGTAATTTCAAATTTTCAGTAAAACCGGTGTTTTTCAATTTTCCTACCTATAGGCAACTTAGCAGGCCATGAAATATAAACAGAAAACTGTTCAGTTGGAACAAAACAACTAACTTAGCAGATAGTTACGGACGAACTAGAGATCAGGAACAAAGTTATAGAGATTACTTACAGCAAATCAATTCTAACCCAGAAATAGCAGACATAACACATCTAAGGTCAAAAAGCAGCTGGAGTACGACAGAAATGTGTATTTTTCACAGCATACCGGCTACTACAATATTCTAAAGATTGATGATTCACAAAATTATTGTGAATTTTGAAATGAAAAGAAATCTACTACGTAATGTTGCTGGCAGTTTAATAGCTTCAGAATAAAATTTCACATGACATGATTTAAAAAAAATAGTAACCGATACCTCTGACTGGAGTTCTGCAAATTCTTCAATACCCATAAGGAAGATCGCCGAAAATGAAGAATAAATTAAAAATCTGCTCAAATTATTAAACATAATTTACCTGGCAGAAAATTAAAATATGATTTGTCAGTATTCCTTTTTTGCGACCTTGCTAATAGATACTGAAAAATTTAAAGGACGACAGTGAGAGTTATCATTACTTTTGACTTTGACGGAAATGACTACTGTTTTATACCATTAAATGTGAAATTGCGTTCTGAAGATATTAGACTGACGGCAACGATCGCTGAAAGTTTAGCTTTCATTTCAAAGTGTTGTGATTGTGGAAATTTTTAAACTCTAGTACTTTGCAGTCGCTAGTAGGCTGAAAAAGTTATCCATTTCTGTCGTACTCCGGCTTCTCTTTAACCTTAGACCGAGCCTTAGACATATTACTGCCGCTGTTTCTGGTTAGAGTTGATTTGTTGTTAGGAATTTTTATAATCTTGTTCTCTTACTCTAGTTCTGCTGGATCTTTTTGCTAAGTTATTTGTTTTCTTCCATCTGAATACGAATTTGTTTATATTTCATGGCCTGCTAGTTTGTTTATAAGTAGGGAATTGAAAAACACTGATTTGATTAAAATCTCGAGAATTAATAAAAACTACCATACATTGATATTCACAACCTGATATAATCAGAAAGCCTATCAAATTGCACATTTGATCGTATAAAAAAAATTATGCATTCCCATTTGAAAAAATCAAGCTACCTTTGATTGAAGTTTCCTTAATTGATCTACCGATTTCTCCAAGTACAAATGTAATGGAAACTTGACCGTCTAACATAAGTTGACGCATTTCATGCTTAGTGACACGGCAAAGTCACAGCCCTCTAAGATTTATAGTAGCTGCGATATTCAATTTTTTTCTTACATCTACCTATACCCAAAATTGTGATTTGCACCTACACGGTTTGCTTAAAGTCCCATGTGTGATACGTAAGGTCACACCAAAATGAACCCAGGAATCTAGATATGCAATAATATATAGGGTGTTACATTTAAAAAAACATAACTTTGATATGTCACGCTTTTATTAGACACCCTGTATAAAAGTCATTATTTTTAAAATGTAGCCCAACTCGACCTACATACACCTGCAGAGTCAATTTTTCAAAAAGTGGTATCGTTTGGTCACAAGAGTCCGAGGCGTTGAGCTTGACCCACCCTGTAGTATCAGATTCCTTCACCTATCACTTCTTGTACGCTATATAGACCATCTCGTTCTATTCTACTCTCAATCTCCCAAACTCGTTCGTAAAGTGCTGATTCTGATGCCTACCCTATAACTTTCTTGTTGACTTTGGACCTTAGCAGGTGTGTCGTTTGTTGTCCTTAGGTCTCGGAGAGGACGTGTTTTTGTATCGTTATTGCTATGTCGCCCTGTCGTGTTTTACATGTACGTATATTCTGTAAGTTAAGCGGAAAAGATGTGAACTAGAATTCGCCTCTTGTAGCACTGAGACATTCGCCTCCGTTTTGAATTTATTACCGACAAAGTATGTGTAGCTCTGGGTGTTCGTTTGAGAATTCATGGTCGATCGATAGATTCACCAGGCAATGTTAGACAGTTTCCAGAACAAAGCTGTCACCCTGAAATAGGTACAGGCAATTCTTAAATATCATATAATTTCAAGCTTAGTTATAAATATGTTAAAGCCTTGTCTATTATGGCTGCAGGACAGTCAAAACATCAATAATACCGTTTCAATTACAACATAAATGGTTTCATTCGTGAGACTGGATTTGTAATCAGCACCTTGAAATTATCCGAAATGTGACGTTTGATCTCAATAGGAAGCCTAATAAAGATTTTCGATTTTTTTAGGTGCGCCCGCCCGCCCGAGAGATCTGGAATTCTTTATTTTCGTCAAACGAGACTAAAACTCAAAACTGCGACTGGATTTGTAATCAGCACCTTGAAATTATCCGAAATGCGAGGTTTCATCTCAATAGAAAATCAAATAAAGATTTTCGATTTTTTTAGGGACACCCGTCAGCACGAGATATCTGAAATTTTTTATCTTCGTCAAACGAGACTGAGACGCAAAAACAGGACTGGATTTGTAATCAACACCTTGAAATTATCCGAAATGCAAGGTTTCGTCTCAATAGGAAGCCAAATAAAGATTTTCGATTTTTTTAGGTGCGCCCGCCCGCCCGAGAGATCTGACATTTTTTATTTTCGTCAAACAAGACTGAAACTCAAAACCGGGACTGTATCTGTAATCAGCACCTTGAAATTATCCGAAATGTGAGGTTTCGTCTCAATAAGAAGCCAAATAAAGGTTTTTGATTTTTTTAGGTACACCCGCCCGCCCGAGAGATCTGAGATTCTTTATTTTCGTCAAACGAGACTGAGACTCAAAACCGGGACTGGATTTGTGATCAGCACCTTGAAACTATCCGAAATGCGAGGTTTCATCTCAATACGAATCCAAATAAAGATTATCAATTTTTTTAGGTACACCCGCCCGCCCGAGAGATCTGCAATTCTTTATTTTCGTCAAACGAGACTGAGACTCAAAACTGCGACTCTATCTGTAATCAGCAACTTGAAATTATCCGAAATGCGAGGTTTCATCTCAATGAAAAGCCAAATAAAGGTTTTCGATTTTTTTAAGTACACCCGCCCGCCCGAGAGATCTGAAATTTTTTATTTTCGTCAAACGAGACTAAAACTCATAACTGGGACTAGATTTGTAATCAGCAACTTGAAATTATCCGAAATGCGAGGCTGCATCTCAATAGGAAGCCAAATAAAGATTTTCGATTTTTTTAGGTACACCCGCCCGCCCAAGAGATCTGAAATTTTTTATTTTCGTTAAACGAGACTGAGACTCAAAACCGGGACTGCATTAATTTGTAATCAGCACCTTGAAATTATCCGAAATGCGAGGTTTCATCTCAATGGAAAGCCAAATAAAGGTTTTCGATTTTTTTAAGTACACCCGCCCGCCCGAGAGATCTGAAATTTTTTATTTTCGTCAAACGAGACTAAAACTCATAACTGGGACTAGATTTGTAATCAGCAACTTGAAATTATCCGAAATGCGAGGCTGCATCTCAATAGGAAGCCAAATAAAGATTTTCGATTTTTTTAGGTACACCCGCCCGCCCAAGAGATCTGAAATTTTTTATTTTCGTTAAACGAGACTGAGACTCAAAACCGGGACTGCATTTGTAATCAGCACCTTGTAATTATCTGAAATGTGAGATTTCATCTCAATAGGAAGCCAACTAATGTTTTTCGATTTTTTTAGGTGCGCCCGCCCGCCCGAGAGATCTGAAATATTATATTGTCGTCAAACGAGACTAAAACTCAAAACTGCGACTAGATTTTGTAATCAGCAACTTGAAATTATCCGAAATGCGAGGCTGCATCTCAATAGGAAGCCAAATAAAGATTTTCGATTTTTTTAGGTACACCCGCCCGCCCAAGAGATCTGAAATTTTTTATTTTCGTTAAACGAGACTGAGACTCAAAACCGGGACTGCATTTGTAATCAGCACCTTGAAATTATCCGAAATGCGAGGTTTCATCTCAACAGGAAGCCAAATAAGGATTTTCGATTTTTTTAGGTGCGCCCGCCCGCCCGAAAGATATGAAATGTTTTATTTTCGTCAGACGAGACTGAGACTCAAAACCGGCTGCAACCAAATTAAATGCTACGAAACTAAATCTCTAAATATTTATAATCGAAGGCTAAAATAGGATTTTTTTTGGCAGTAGACAGATTTTTAGACTGCAGGTACATCATTTCATGAAACGAAGAGCATAGAGGGCTAAGACCTGGATTCTATATATCATCTGTCAAGTTATATGCAGCCGAGGCTTGGATCTTTATCGGAAGCTAGGGAATTTTCGAAAGCTTTGAAATGTAGGTTTATCGCATCGTTTATCACACATGTCATACATTGTAAAGGATGAGGATTCAGAATGCATGGAAAAACAGCATGAAATACTGGATCAACTCGTGAAGCGAGTTATTTAAGTGAAGTGATGAGTAGTCCGGATTTGGAGGCATTACGCTTTTTGGAAATATTACAAGCAAATATTAGACAGCTAAAAATATTGATGAATTCGACAAAAATAAATCCCAAAAAGCACGGTTCACAATGCTTATGCGTTTTTTTTTAATTTTATGCATATTTTCTGGTTTGTGTTCATTTATAGCCTTTTTTTAGGGTTTCTGTACGTACTGCAAAAATTATGTAAGCTTTGTACATAAAGAAACTGTTCAATAAATAAAAGACCCAGTTGGAAGTCACTATATTTGCTTTACAATGGACCAAACCACAGATGATTGTGGAAGATATGTTGCAAATTTAATTATCGGAGTCCTTGATGATGAAAATGCACCCCCAGGATATTTAATATGTTCTCAGGAGCTAAAAGCCACAAACAGCAATGCAGTGTCTAGATTTGCGAATGATGCGCTAACAAACTTCTACTTGCCAGAACCAGTTCCCTGTAGCAAAGTGTTACTCAAGCTCTCTGACGCAGCAGCATACATGGTTAAAACGGCTACAAATTTAAAAGTGTCTTATCCAAATTCAAGCCATTGCACTTGTTTAGCTCACGGCTTGAACAGAGTTGCTGAAACCATAATACAACATTTTCCTCTTCTCAATGAACTTATAAAAAATAGAAAAAAGTGTTCGTCAAGGCGCCTTTCCGTGTGCAAGTTTTTAAAGAACGACTACCGAATATTCCATTATCACCTGAACCAGTTTTGACAAGATGGTTAGATGCCGCATTATATTATGCAGATGATTTTGAAAATTTCAAAAAACTCATAATCGAGGTACCCGAAACAGCTAGTAAAGTAATTAAATATTGTCAAATGTCAAAACGAATTAATGAACAATTTAGCTTATATAAAAGCTAATTTTAGTTTTGTCAGTATCACCATAAAGTCCTTGGAGAAACAAGGAATGACATTGGATGCATCCATCAAAATTGTTAATGATTTCAAAAGACAATGACAATGTCCCTGGAGCAACTGCTCAAATAGTACAGAAAAAATTGAATGATACACTGTCTAAGGATGAAGGTTTTCAGAATTAAAAAAGAATTGCTTTCGTTTAGGCAGGAAGTACTGATCCAGAGTTACAAATAACCCCAAATGTGCTGGCAAAATTTTAATATGCGCCCACAACAAGTGTTGACATAGAAAGGATTTTTTCCGACTATACAAAAATATTTTAAGTGATAGAAGGCAAAACTTTACTATGTGGAACATCTAAATCAGAATTTAGTTATTTCTTGTCTCTACAAGAAATATATCATTTTTCTTTCCGTTTTGTTGTTCAATGGAGACTTTGTTTATTTCAATATTCGTCAGTTATATATTTTCTTATGTATTTTATAGATAAACAGTAGATTTTGATTTCACCTTTATGCCTTGTTTATCCATATTACATGCTTTTTTGTGTAAAATTGGATGCTTTTTAGCGCTTATTTTAACTTTTTTTATGCTTTTTAATCCGAACTCTAGTGATGAGGCATGAACATCAAGTTTTGCTACCCCGTATCATCAATTTATTGACATACGTAGGAAAATTATCACACAACATTGCCAACAAACTTAAAATATTACATTTAAATATTTAACTAAAATGAATGAGCACGTTGGGTAACTTTATCTAAAATAAACCAAAATTTTAAATCGGGTGTGTATAAACTGGAATGGTCGGTCTAACTTGATCAAGCAGAAAGAACTTCCCAGAAGTAGGATAATGAACATCAAGAAGAACATCAAAATACTGATTCAAATTACGCGAACCGTTTGCTCACGTAAAACCGCAAATTCAAATACGAATACTCCAAATTACATATCGGCACCGGCTTTTCGGAAGCTTTAGAAGTAAACAGATTAAAATATACAGGTAATTCACACGTCCTCCTTACTCGCTTTACATTAGGTTTTTCCAAGATCAAAGGGCCGCATGCTTCAGCTCCCTATAGCCTATTATGTTAATTACTTGTACCCTTTTCATTTAGTCTGTCTGTATAGGTATACATTCTGTTACAATACTGTTTAGACACCATTCCTTGTTTGATCGAAACAGGTGTTATACACCGAAACATGTCACAGTGTTGACAAAATAAAGTGCTGATACACTTTGCATTCGATTTATGTTAGCATGTAACGGGTACAGTTATTGGCCACTTAAGGATTTCAGTAATATATTTTTCGTATTGTACTAAAATGATTAGGTCATAAATGTTGCGGTATTTTTTTCTGAAATAACTATATATTTAAATATTGGAAACAAAATTTTGTTTCACAAATTTACCTCTCTAAATAATATAAAAATGGAAATATTCAAATACGTACAGTTATTGGCCACAAAGTTACAGTTGTTGGCCTTTCTAAACACCAGTCATTGGCTAGCCTAAAAATACTGGGTTCAGCCTAGATAAAATTACACAAAAATTTCATAATTTTCTGATTGTTGAGGATGTTCAACACAAGTAAAATGATAAATGCTTGTAAAAAAAACAGCATTTTATCCCTGACTTTAAGGATGAGATATTCATGATGTATCTATACTATAGCCCAGTGTAAATTCTGTTTTTGGTGAACAGACTGGTGGATACTGTCCTGACATCAGAAAAAACAAGCACCTTGGATATAGGCGTCTCATTTAATGATGACGATTTGAGTTAGAAACAGTCTTAAAAAAATCGGCTATTCAAGTCTGAAGAAATTTTGTTTTCCAAAGTAGATCTAGTATTGCTTACGACTTGTCTAGTTATTCATTTGGTCCGGTACTTTTTGAGCACTGTATATAAATGGGTTGAAACTTGCTTACTATGCCTTAGGGTTTCCACATAGTTCCTACAATACCTCACAGTAATGCAAGTAACAGGGTTCTCATTTCTCAAAAAAAATCATTAGACAACTTCTTAAATTAGGCCCCAAAGAGACATGTAGGTCAGCATATATTAGAGAACATTTACTAACCTTGCCTTCCATTTACATCCTTCACTGCCGTATGTTCATAAGATTGCAATGGAAAGATGTCGAAAACCATTTTGCGCATCACAATCGAAATACTAGACTCAGCAATCATACAAATCCCAAAATACAACACTGAATATTTTAAATACCGCGACCTTACAATAATAATTGTATGGCTTTCTATAACAAGGTACTATCAACAGTAGAATCATCTTCTTCAACCACCTGATAGATATAAGAAGAAGATCACTAAAAATCTTGTGACTTAGGCTTATTATAGCAAGGAACATGGAGGAGACAATCCTAAGGGGCTTGGATATACACATTCATACATACGTATTTGCCATGTCTCACAATTTCTCGCATAACTCACTCTATTTTCAAACTACATCAGAAGGCGATAGTTCAGACCTTAATGAATGACAACTATTTTCGATTTTCTCAAAAAAGTTTTTTAATGTGCAAAAAAACTCGCAATGCAAAATCAAACATTCTATAAAGGCCTGTCATTTAAGAACCAAACACGGTATCAAAAAAAGGCTAAAAAGCTGCACAAGCACAAGCTTTCTTCTTCAATTTGCTCTTTGAGTCATTACTGTAGGTTTAAAGATAACGTCAGGAGCTTGGAAATGCAAAATTCATTTTTATGGTGACCTTTGGACCTTACCTTTGGACCTTTTGACCTTATCTTTGGATTTTTGGACTTGTCTCCCCTCATCTTGGACACACACATTGGAGAAAGGGCCACGCCTCCTCGCTAACACGGGAATACGTCTTTTCTTGGATTCTTTATTTCGCGCCCTATACCTTAGACCCTTAACGAGTAATACCAGTTTCATTTTCTACTGCAGATCTACTGCTACTATTTGCTTAATAATAGTTTCAATGTGGAATGTAATGTCCTTTATGTATTTGTTTCTACATTTTCTTTATTTATGAGCGAGCTTATAAGTATTACTCTATACACGTTGTCGTATAGATGTATAGGTACTTGACATATTGCTATAGCAAATAAACAAACCAACAAACAAACAAGCATCAGATAGAGGAAACGCCAAGCTGTACCGCCTATAAATATATTTGAGTCTACTGGGTGGATTGAAAAATTATAATGAATATAATGTCACTGTTTTAATTCGAGTATCCTATTTTTAAGTTTATTTTCAAGTTAACATAACATTTCTTATCCTTTGTGTATCTAAATATATTCCATTAATTTGTTCGCAGTTCTCTAAGCTAAGGATAATTGACTTTAAATTATCGTTTATTGACCCTGTATAACAAGGACTCGCAGGATCATGTGTATTAATTCCAATCTTGTTGAATACATTATTTCCCACTGGTATTATTTCAATGTAAATGAAGAGCGGGTTACCCCCCTAAACAAACAAAACAAAAAGACACGTGGATGCTGAGCATCACAGCCTGGTCAATTTTTAACACGTTCGACTGTGCGATTAGAAAGGGTAAACCTATTAATTTATACGTTTTATACGTTTTGATATAGCATGGTGTCTAGGATTTCAGTTGTTTCCAGTGCTTTCTGTATGCTACATATTCTGTACACTTCTGTCAACTGACTACGCGTTTATTAGCACTGCTACGATGAAATAGTCTCTTACATGAGAAGCTCAAGAAAGGAAATAAGTTTAGGCACCTACATGACTGTAATTCTTTAATTTTCACAGGTTGGAATTCACCCACTCGGTCACTCAAGCGTATTTTGGATTTTGTTAGAGCCAATTATATTTTTTGCAATAGCTACCTTTTTTGTATTTCCCATGTATCTCCTAATATTACTGCTTTCTATAAATTTCACTCAGAGTCTCGACCCGAGGCTAGAATTACGAAACACTTTTAATAACAGATTTATGGTAAATTTAAGATTACCAATCGGCTGGCATACGACACGTCACACATTCAAAATAATTTACAGGAAATATTTGAACGCCATGGGCTTGGGGTATGACGGCATATTTTAAAATCATCAGTTACCAAAAATTGAAAGCTGACTGTACAAATAACCAATTTGTACAAAACTCGAATTGAAATCGTGTACGCAAAAAAGTGACATCTTCCAAATTCTTTCCTTATGCGACCTTAAACAAATAAAATGCTAAAGTAACTTTATCGGTACATAAAGACAATGTTTCAGATATTTTGAAAGCAGACTCGGCTAAGTTTTGTTTTATAACTGAGCAGACCGCGCAGGCAGAGCCTAAATACCAGAGTAGCGCGGCTGCTGTGAAAGGGTTATGTTGGGGGAATATTTGTTAACGCGAGATTTGAATGGGCCAATGCCCGCAGGCCCAATAAATACATCTTCTGGCAGTCCATTCCAAGCCTTGGACACCCTGGGAATAAATGTGCGGTTGTACCGCTCAGTTCTTGATGTATGGAGAACGACCGTCTTAGGATGAGATGCAGCTGTCGCACGGGTACATCTGATAGGAGCAGTGAGCGGCGGAACGATAGAGGATGACTCAGAGGAGCAGATTGCGTTGGAATATCGGTAGAAGAGTGAGAGGTTACCAACAATACGCCGGTGAGAAGGTGACTGAAGGTGGCGCGTTAAGGCCGGATCGCCAATTAGTACTGAGAATGAGGAAGTAACATGAAAAAAAAGTTTGGAGACAACTTTGTTCAGCCATAACCGGCATTATTTTGCTTCACTTAAGCCCAATCAGTACGCCTAAGGTTATAGATGATTAAACAAAATCACAGATTTGTATCTTGTCGATGAAAACCAAAATGCGTCTCATTTATTCCGAGAAATATTTTTCTTTTGATGACAACTATTTCTCCAACTATCACAAAATGTTAGCAACTCTGTGTTCTACAATATGCGGCCTACTTACGTAAATAACAAAACACTACCTATGTGAATAACGTCACGCTGCCCTAATTTGAAAACAGTTTCCGAATAAATGAGTACGATAAATAAGTATGACGTAAGCGAGGAAGATCTCTATTAATCTTTTATGTCGCAATCCTTGTTGCCTGTTGTCGACTAGATGTATTACCAGAGCTCCCGATTGGTTTGTTTTCCTATCACTTTGCTGATTACATTTTATTTAACATTTACACTGAATTTGTGATGAGACAAAAAACAGAAACTTAATTAACTTTCACATTTTTAGCGATGAAAAATTTTCACTCATCTATCGACGATGGAACTAAAATAAAAGATTCATGGTCATGAAGTAAAATTACCATTAATCATTTTTTTATAGTTCCACGTCATTCCTTAGCCACTTCGCTGCGACAGGTCCAAAGAGACGCAACTACCCGTGGGACCTGCCCTGGTCCTTATTTGTATTATCTCAGCGCTGGGTGCAAATAGAATAAAAAACAGGGGCAATAAGGAACGAGGACTTTATTAGGGTATGACAGCTAGTGGATAGTGCAGTCCAACTACGAATATTACTCTGCTATCTGTAATCAGCAATCATCATCATAGTTACAATATCTTAACAGACATGTTGTGAACTCGTAAAATGCATTAAGTCGGAGCTAGAGTATTGCCGACACGAATATTATCAATAGTTTTGAGAACTGTAGCTCGCCATCACTCGCGATTTACTGTCAGTTCAGTGGCGCCCTTGATACTCAATATCTAGCAACTGTTTCGTCGTATCCACCCAGCGTGTAGGGGAATGGCCACGGCGCCGCCCACTCGGGGCGTGACCCTGAACTACAAGTTTCTCCATATCATCGCTTCTGTGAATATGTCCGAAGAATGTAAGCATTCTCATCGACACAATGGTGGATACCCTCTTTGGATTACCGAGCCCATCCAATATGGAAACATTAGTTCGATGGGCGGTATAAGGAATTCTCAGCATTCTCCTCCAAGTCCACATCTCAAAAGCATCTATGCGAGCTCGATCTGCCTTTTTAGCAGTCCATATTTCCGAGGCATACAAAAATATGGAGAACACAAGAGACTGAACCAGTGACATTTTGTTGCTTTAGTGATGTTATGGTCACGCCATATTTTAGTAAGCTTTGTCATGGCCACCCATGCCTGTTAAATGCGCCGCCAAATCTCATTTTCACAGCTACCCGAACTGTCGATTAAAGAACCGAGGTACACAAAACTTTGAACTACCTCACAATAGCCTATTGACTTTATTTCTCAATGATTGTCATGCTCTCTATCTACGATCATAATCTTGGTCTTGTTGTAGTTAATATCAAGGCCATATGCTGCACTGTGTTGTTCTAAAACATTCAATAGAGCTACTAGTTCTTCCTGAGAAGCAGCAGTAAGGGTTATATCGTCAGGAAGTCTTAAGTTAGATATTTTGCTTCCGCCAATAGTTATACCGCCATTCCAGTTGTCCAATACCTGTCTCACCACAAATTCAGAGTAGATGTTATGACATATCTGTATTATCTTGATTACTTGTCAAAACAAAAATTAATGCTATTTAATGTAGCCATTACATCTCATTCCTTATTTTCAGGTATGCTATGCCGTCTGCCATATGATGGGAATGTCCTCGGCCTGCTCAAACCCTGTCCTCTACGGCTGCCTCAATGAGAACTTCTGGAAGGAGTTCAAGGAGATCCTCTGCATCGAGTCCCTGAAGGAACCTACGTCTTCGGATGGACAAAGAATGTCTCTGAGGAAGCCATCGCATAAATCGCTCAGTCGTGGTGGGAAACCGGATGTAGTCACTGCAGCTGCAGACTACCGACCTTGCAACACCGTCAGCAGTGACATGACTGTACTAACCAAGTGCTAGCTATTAAGGGGCTTCATCCCTCATGCAAGATTGAACGGAGGGAGTGTAGCCGACCAAAATGTGTGAATTGTATCATATCGACCTTATGTTTCAAGCTGCGCTAGATGTCAGGACAAGAAGAACTCTATACATATAACATAGGTAAGACTTTGTTAAAGACCTGATACGCATAGTCACTCCATTGTCGTCATCATACTACTAATATAAATCCTGAAGATTTTAACATATTCTTTACAAGCATAGCTCATGATATTATTAATAGCATCAACTCAGACTGACCCTATGGAGTATATGGAGAATCTGGAACTTTCAACAAGTAGTATCTTTAGATTCGAGGAGGTCCCATTCAACTTCGTTAGAGATATTATTGACGGGCTGAAAAATAAAAACAGCTCAGATGTCTTTGGGCTTTCTGTTCTCTTAATTAAGTCTGTCAAAAACCTTATCATTTCACCCTTAACTAAACTAATAAATTTATGTTTCAACGAGTCCACTTTTCCTAAAGTATTTAAGAAAGCACTTGTAACACCAGTTTTTAAATCAGGAGATAGAGACGATGTGTGCAATTATAGTCCAATATCTCTTTTGCCAGTTGTACTGAAGATAGTAGAGAAATCTATGGCAATTTTGATAACAAGGCACTTCGAATCTAATAGCCTTTTTTCTGACCATCAGTTTGGGTTTCGTGAGGGCAAAGGTACCGTGCTGGCTGTTCTCGATCTTCTTTCTGATGTCATGGAGTCTTTTGAAGATCGGAAATATACCCTAGCAGTGTTCTTCGACCTAAGTAAGGCTTTTGACTGTGTCAAGCATGACCTTTTACTCAACAAGCTGAAATATTATAATTTCAATGATAATAGCGTATCACTTATACAGTCGTATTTAAGTGGTCGCTCCCAATCTGTTCGGATTGGAGGAGTATCTTCAACAGAGAGGGCAGTAACTGTTGGTGTGCCTCAAGGCTCTATTTTGGGACCACTTCTGTTCCTTATATTTTTCAATGATTTACCACTCCAGGATAATTTCCCAAAATACACCATCTTTGCTGATGATACTTCTCTAACTGTGAGGGGGAGGGACTTATGTGCTGTTGAGATGATGGTCGTTGAGACTCAGTCGAAAGTCGAAAACTGGTTTAATGCCAACAAACTGAAGCTCAACAATGACAAAACTCATAAGATGCTGTTATCACTAAGAGATATGAGCGAAGTACCCAACCCTGTGAGCGTCAAGTTTTTGGGGCTACATTTGGATCCCAAACTGAAATGGGACATTCATGTTGATGCCGTGTCAAGTAGACTCAGAAGCTGTGTCTTCCTGTTGCGGAATCTACATGATTGTGTCTCTATTGAGACTATACTTTCTGCCTACTACGCACTTTTCCACTCGGTTATGTCATATGGGATAATGTTGTGGGGCAGTGCGGCGTCGGCGGATAGAGTATTTGGACTCAAAGGAAGGCAATCAGGGTAATAACGGGTCTCAAATATAGAGATGACTGTAGATCATCATTTAAACAAACAGGCATATTGACTTTTCCATCGGTTTTTATTCTGGAGAGTGTTACATACGTCAAAAAGTTTGAGAACGCTTTTAAAAAGCATGGCGAACTGAGTAATTACAATACCAGACAGCGACGTAAGCTAGTGCCATCACATTGTAGACTTTCTAGGTGCCAAAATCGGCCAGAGTTTTTAGCCATAAAATTATTCAATAAGCTTCCAGTCGAGATTCGATTGCTACATATGGAAGAATTTAGAAAAAAAGTTAAACAAATTTTAACTAGCAAGGTCTTTTATAGTGTAGCTGAATTTCTCGCAGACTGAGATTATTGTACCTGTGATCTTCGACTTTAAATTGCATGTATTTTTATATTTTTATGTGTGTTTGTTTTTAACTATATGTTTGTGTCTAATATTTTATATTCCATTTTGGATTTTACAATTCTGCACTGCTTGCCAAGCAGTGCTTACAGGTTTTTTAATTGACTTGTGTAAACACATGTGTATTGTGTGTAAAACATGAATAAAGTATGAGTATGAGTATGAGTATCATAGTCACAGTGCCTTAACGGACATGTTGTGAACTCGTAAAATGCATGTCTGAGCTAGAGTATTGCCGACATGAATATTATCAATAGTTTTGAGAACTGTAGCTCGCCATGGTTCGCGATTTACTGTCAGTTCAGGGGCACTCTTGACACTCATACCCAGCAACTGTTTTGTTGTATCCACCCAGCGTGTAAAGAACGTCCACGGCGCTGCCCACTCGGGGCATGACCCTGAACTACCAGTTACTCCATATTATCGCTCTTGTGTATATGTCCGAAAAGTGTGTAACAATAAAACGCAGCTGATTGGTGATGAGCCACTGACCAACATATTGCCCATAGCAACAAGCAGCTCAATCAGATTGCATGAAACAAGGGCTGTGGGTGCGTGCGTGTGTGCGTGAGTCTAGCTAGCCGTCAAGAAATGAAAATAGGACAACAATGGTTTAATAAGGATTTATTTCATATATATGAATGCAGTACATATTTATATTTTATCTATTTTTTTCAAAAACAAGAACCTAGCTTCGGAGGGAAGTCCAGGGAGTAGTTCTCGTGGTGCCCTTCCAAGAGAAGGTGGTGCTCCTAAGAAGGTGTTACATCCGCACCCCAAAGAAGAATGGTTATCCGGAGAAGTGCTGGTGGCACCCCAAAGAAGGGTGGTGCCCCGGAGAAGCGGTAGTGTTCACACGGTGACACCCCAAAGAAGGCTGGCTTTCTTCAAAAGGAGTTTTGGTGGTGCCCCTCCACAGAAGTGTGGTGCCCCTTCAAAGAAGGTGGTGCCCCTCCAACGAAGTGTTCATGGAACCCCAAAGAAGTGTGGTGTCCTCGGTTATAACATAATTGAGGTTTTGAATCAATTTTTTTTTTGTCATAAATCGAGAGATCATATATAAGTTTTATAATAAAACTGTTTTTGTTTTCTTTTTTTTCGCAATAATTCAAAAGTTATATCAAAATAAAAATGGGTTTTTGAATCGAGTACCGAAAACACGCCGACGGCTCCCGAACCCGTGTGACGTAATGATGGCGGTTAAGATGCTCCTTTGACCAACGACATCCTACATCGATACTAGATTCTAGATTCCCAGCCAAACGTGAAAATAATTGCTAGTAACTAGTGTATATTTGTTGCAATATAGCCGATGAATGAAGTTTGCAGCTCAGGACGACCTCTACGATCGAAATAAATATCTTTTTGAATGTTTGAAATCAGATTACAGATTCCAGTAAGTAAGTACCCAATCAAATATGTCTTATTGAAACTATCTGGTGCACGTTCGGCTGGCCTAGTGGTTAGAGAGTTTGCTAATGGATCCGTTGGTCTGGGTTCAAAGCTCAGCCTGTCCAATTTTTTTTTTATTTTTGTTCTATCAAATAATTCATTCATGTGCTTTTTGCACTTGTTATGTACATTTTTTTCTACGATCAACATAAATATGTTTTTGAAACAAATTCTATCAGACATATTACTTGCACTGCATAGTGCAAAAACTAAGTACAGGACGCGGTGGACAATTCAAAAAATCAGTTCAAATGGTGTTTGTCTGTCAATATCAACCGCCAATATTTTTTTTAAATGTCATAGTTGGTTAATAAAACAAAATCCATTCATTTTTTAAGTTTTTAATATAAACATAAAGTAAGTCAAACTCGTAGTCACAACAGTCTTCTGTTTATCACTTGGTATCTTTATTTATTTAACTTTGAGCAATGAAGCTTAATAATTAAATTTTCATAAAAATTTAACAAATAAAAATATAAAAATGCAATGCAAACAAACAAAACTTATTTTTCTATGAGTTTCAATGTTATAATTATCTTCTTGACCAAAACTTAAAATAATTATTATATTATTTAATATTATTATTGATAATAAATACTTATACGATAAATAAACTATAAGTGTAATTATTTTACATAAGAGCTAGCACTTCAAGTAAACAAAAATAAAACTATATTTTTTAGTCCAGAACATAGAAAAAAGTATACAGTATCTAGGAATATATTTAGACTCACACTTACGTTGGGATGTACATATTAATAATTTATTAAAAAAAAATTGGATTCATTTTATATAAGATGAAATTACTAACAAATATTTTAACAGAAAAGCATCTACGTACAGTAAAGATAATTATAACATTGAAACTCATAGAAGAATAAGTTTTGTTTGTTTGCATTGCGTTTATATATTTTTGTTTGTTAAATTTTTATGAAAATTTAATTATTAAGCTTCGTTGCTCAAAGTTAAATAAATAAAAATACCAAGTGATAAACAGAAGACTGTTGTGATTACGAGTTTTATTTTATGTTTATATTAAAAACTTAAAAAATGAATGGATTTTGTTTTATTAACCAACTATTACATTTAAAAAAAATATTGGCGGTTGATATTGACGGACAAACACCATTTGAACTGATTTTTTGAATTGTCCACCGCGTCCTGTACTTAGTTTTTGCACTATGCAGTGCGAGTAATATGTCTGATAGAATTTGTTTCAAAAACATATTTATGCTGATCGTAGAAAAAATGTACATAACAAGTGCAAAAAGCACATGAATGAATTATTTGATAAAAAAAAAATAAAAAAAAAATTGGACAGGCTGAGCTTTGAACCCAGACCAACGGATCCATTAGCCAATACTCTAACCACTAGGCCAGCCGAACATGCACCAGATAGTTTCAATAAGACATATTTGATTAGGTACTTACTTACTTACTGGAATCTGTAATCTGATTTCAAACATTCAAAAAGATATTTATTTCGATCGTAGAGGTCGTCCTGAGCTGCAAACTTCATTCATCGGCTATATTGCAACAAATATACACTAGTTACTAGCAAGTATTTTCACGTTTGGCTGGGAATCTAGAATCTAGTATCGATGTAAGATGTCGTTGGTCAAAGGAGCATCTTAACCACCATCATTACGTCACACGGGTTCGGGAGCCGTCGGCGTGTTTTCGGTACTCGATTCAAAAACCCATTTTTATTTTGATATAACTTTTGAATTATTGCGAAAAGAAAGAAAAAAGAAACGGTTTTGTTATAAAACTTATATATGATCTTTCGATTTATCACAAAAAAAATATATTTTTTTCTTTATTCAAGACCTCAATTGTACACACGCAAAAGATTGTCTTAGAGAGACATAACTATTTGAGATGTTGACTGATCGAGTTCAGAAACGAAAAAGGAAAGAGGTACGTGTTTCGATGTAAAAGGTAAGATTGCCAAAGAGAGAGCATACCCCCACTCATTAGATTTTCCCAAAATTTATGCGCAGATTGTATAATATAATAATATTTCCAGCTGAAAGGAAAGAGATGGGAAAAGGAAGAAGTTAGAGGTGAACAGTTATGAAAACATTACTAGTATAATTAGGAAATAGTTGCCAAGAATGTAGGTAACCAAGTAAATAATATAAAAATAATTTTGAAAACGGGTGAACCGCTATAAGTGTAAGCATTCTCGTGGACACAATGGAGGATAATCTTGTTGGATTTACCGAGGTCATCCAGTATGGAAACGTTTGTTCGGTGGGCGGTATAAGGAACTCTCAGCATTCTCCTTCACGTCCACATTTCAAAAGCATCTATGCGAGCTCGATCTGCCTTTCTAACAGTCCTAGTTTCCGAGGCATACAAAAATATGGAGAACACAAGTGACTAAACCAGTGACATTACGGTAGCTTCAGCGACGTTATGGTCACGCCATATTTTGGTAAGCTTTTTCATGGCCACACGCGCCTGTTGAATGCGCCGTCGAATTCCATTTTCACAGCTACCCCAATCGTCGGTCAAAGAACCGAGGTACACAATTGAACTATTTCACAATGGCCTACTGACTTTATTACTCGACGATTATCCTGCTCTCTATCTACGATCATAACCTTGGTCTTGTTGTAGTTAGCACCAAGACCATACGCTACACTGTGTTGTTCTAAGATGTTTAATAGAGCTACTAGTTCTTCCTGAGAAGCAGCAATAAGGGTTGTATCGTCAGCAAATCTTAAGTTGGATATACTGTGTAAGGCTTTCGCGGTCATCGTCCAATGAATTTGTGGTTCTTGGGTTTTTAGGCCGGCGTCGTTTAGCGTTAAGGCTTGACGTTTCGCCACCACGAGTGGATGGCATCTTCAGAAGCTATTTCACTTCGGCGACTTCCAAAATACTGTCAAGCCTTAACGCTAAACGACGCCGACCTAAAAACCCAAGAACCACAAATTCATTAAGTTGGATATCTTGCTTCCGCCAGACAGACCGACGGAAATGAGTGACGTGGATTTTCGTTATGTAGACACCATAAAACGCCCAAAACGCTATCACAATACTCATCTCACCTATCGGTGTGGGAAGTAAAATTAATAATATTATATCACAAGGCTATGGTAAAACAAGGACAGGAGATAAACAACAACCACTTGAATCGGGGAAGTTCCTAGAACGAGGTCTAACACGTGAACGTCCACATTTTTTATCGTTGACCTCCTAAGACCGGTGTTGACCGTGGGAAATAAAAAATGGTGAAGTCGTTATACTACAAGTACTGTATTTAAAATCCTGAACTTTCACCATTATGAATACACTAACTTTCCCAACAAAAGTTGATCCGACGGATACAAATGCACACACGCTCGATTAAAATAGAGGGAGGGCTTGTTTGTGTCTTCATGCAGTTGCTAGTTTTATTATGAAAAATCTAGTTTGCCAGAAAACATTAAAGTTAAATAAAAACTTGTGAAAAGCAGGAGCAGCACGTGGATGGGTACATATTGCTGCGTCTACCTGCGTGTCGGAAGAAACTTATACTCCTTGGTTTGGAACATACCTAGTTATATAGCAGACAGAAAGAATTCTGCCGGTGCGCCATCTAGTACCCGAAGGTAACGGCAAACCAAAGAAACCGCTGCTGAACAGCAGTAGACTTCCTGGTGGGACGCGTCCGCTTGGCCACCAGAGAGCGCGGCTTCTATACGCCACTGCGTATACCTAGTTATGTTTAGGATGAAAATTTTGTTTAGTTAGACCTACACGATCTTCCGAAGAACCAGTAGCTCTATTGAACGTTTTAGGACAACACAGTACAGCATACGGTCTTGGTATTAACTACAACAAGACCAAGGTTATTATCGTAAATAGAGAGATGAAAGTCATCGAAAAATAAATTCAATAGGCCGTTGTGAGGTAGTTCAAAGTTTTGTGTACCTCGGTTCTTTGATCAACATTTCAGGTAGCTGTGAGAATGAGATTCGACAGCGCATTCAACAGGCACGAGTGGCCATGACAAAGCTTGCTAAAACATGGCGTGACCATAACATCACTAAAGCTACCAAAATGTCACTGGTTCAGTCTCTTGTGATGTTCTCCATATTTTTGTATGCCTCGGAAACTTGGACTGCTAAAAAGGCAGATCGAGCTCGCATAGATGCTTTTGAAATGAGGACGTGGAGGAGAATGCTGATAATTCCTTATACCGCCCATCGAACTAATGTTTCCATATTGGATGAGCTCGGTAATCCAAAGAGACTATCCTCCATTGTTCAATTAGAATGCTTACATTCTTCGAACATATTCACAGAAGCGGTAATATAGAGAAACTTGTAGTTCAGGGTCACGCCCCGAGTGGGCGGCGCCGTGGCCGTTCCCCTACACGCTGGGTGGATACGACGAAACAGTTGCTAGATATGAGTATTAAGAGCGCCACTGAACTGACAGTAAATCGCGAACGATGGCGAGCTACAGTTCTCAAATCTATTGATAATACTGGTGTCGGCAATACTCTAGGTTCGACTTAATGCGTTGTATGAGTTCACAACATATCTGTCAAGACATTGTGACTATGATGATGACACGATCTTCCGCAGTGTACATATGTATGTTTGTATGGACTCGGTGAGGTCTGATCATCAGAACAGTTCGGTAAAAGCTATTCGCAATGGGAAACGGGCTTGCAGTATTGGTGTCATCTACTGGTCTATGTAAGAACTGTGGAAAACGTACCTCAGGATAAGAAAAATGATGGACAAAGCTTTACAGCATCAGTCCTCCGATGTTCTGCTGGTCGTTGATCGTTGAGTACTGATTTGCTTACTCATTATGTTAGTGCGCAATAATGTAGGCTTTTTTAGCATATGGTTCCAAACTGCTGGAAAAGTTGGTCTTATGCACAATTTCATGTGGGAAAGTCAGAAATCTGTTACATTGTTTCCCACGTTACTGAACACCTATATCAAGCCACTGCAGCCAATTTTCATGTCATATCTGTCATCATTTCTCGCTCTTATACTGATTTAACAAAATTTTCCGAAACATTGGATTGCATAGCGTAGTTTTCTCATTCTCTCTCTCAGCCACGATCAATATTATTATTACCAGATCTTATTACAGTGTTTTAGATGTCGCAGACACAAAATGGCATTTGGAAGTATCAGGTTATTCCTCGGGTTAGTCTAATCGAATTTATAGAATGCAATGTATATTCTACGTGTCTGATGTATTTTAAGAAATTTGGAGGCTTCTAAAAAATTTCTTAGCATGCTGTAAAACCAAATTTATTAATAAGTGGAGAACTTGTTAATTTAATGTGTTTAAATAACTGTAATGTCTTGTGATGAACTAGCGTTTACCACAAATTTTATTCCTCCGTTGTTTCTTTAGTTTGCAATCAACATAGTCACTAGATGATGCAGCAGCTCTTAATAATTTACGGTATTATCTCTTTAGAGGTTTATAATTAAATTTATGCGTTTTCGCGTAACTTTTGCGTCTTGGTTTTAGTTACCTCAAAAGAAATAGTGTTTAGGTGATACTAAAGTAGCAGGCAGATATTGGAATTATTTTTCATTATTTTTTTGTCATTTATTTGTACTAGTTAAAACACAAATATAACCGCCTCGAAGATTACATATGGTATGAGGTATTGGCATATAAAGTTAACATTAACAATAATTTGGTTATAATCTCTTTTACTAGCCATTATTCGGTTCTAATTTCAGAACGTGATAGTGACATTGGGCATACTTTAATTATTACTTTCCTGTATCGGGAAAGGGCGGCAGATTTCAGCAGGATAACTTCTTCAACTGTCTCGGTTATGTACCTTACAAAAACTCCAAATTTAGAAGTGACGTTTCAAGTATCCTGATCTGGCTCAGAATTATGCATTCCATTAAACTTTGACACTTGTTTTATTATGCTAGTTGCCCAGTTAGTAACTTATCGTAGAATAGAGCATGGCATATGACCCGCATTGAGAACCTCACGAGGCTAGTTCCTCAAGTTTGGCGTTTTATACGAAAAATGGAGTCAAGTTGATTGACGCATTACTTCCCACACATAACAGTGATATCATTTTATTATATTCCCTTTGCATGAAGCTATAGTATGAGACCGCTTGCAAACAAGTAATCGTTCGCATATCCTCAGAAAACATCAAACACAAAAGCTAGTAAATAGTTTCCGTAGGAATTAAAACCAAACAATTTTTATTCTTCCAGCTTCAACTAGACGAAACGAAACAATCAGGAACCCCCAAATTGCTTAAAAACGAAGTTCGAGCTATTTTTATATTTTAAGTTTTTTCATTATTGCTGCGCCGCCAATAACACGATTTTTGAAAACCATACGCATTTTTAATCCTCGCCATGGTAATAATGCTGTGTCTAAATTTCATTAAAATCGATTCCATAATTTACATGTTACTAAATTCAGAACGATCTAAAGCAATACTCGTATGTATACATCAGACAATTCTAAGTCCTTGATTTCTGTAATAGCCAAGGCAATGTTCGAATGGACCTAAAAAAGGGTATTATGCCGCTAGTTCTTTTTTTCACACGTCAATGGACAGCCTATTATGAATAGAACAAATTTTTGAGTTTTACAACCCTCCACCCCCTAACCACCCCAATTTCACCCCCACCCAAAAAAAAGTAGAAAATGATCAGGAACCCCTAAAATGCCTAAAAACGAAGTTTGAGGAATATTTGAAATTTTACGGTTTTTGCTAATTACTCCACTCCCCATACAACGATTTCCAAAATTATCAGAAAATTACATACTACGACACCACGTCATATTGCTCCCCAAATTTCATCAGAATCCATGCAGCGGTTACTGAGATTACGACGTTAGAAGAACGTTAGAAGAACAGACAGACCGACAGGCAGACAGACCGACGGAAATGAGTGACGTGGATTTTCATTATGTACACATCATAACACGCCCAAAAAGCATATTATCTCAAAATCGAAAATGTTTGCGATCACAATACTCCCCTCACCTATCGGTGTGGGAAGTGAAAACGGATGTACTTACGTATATCAATGCCCAGTACGAAAAATCATTATAGCCTACTAATACTAGGTCAGTCAGTTTAACTCAATTACCTCCGCTGGGCTTGCAAAGCATTCTCTGTGTCCCTGGACTTGCATAGTGTCAACGATTTCAAAATTATCTTGACACACCCCAGAACACAACTAACAACTTGGAAACTCGTACTTCTAAACTAGTTACCTAACTACAACATCTTGTTGGCGAATTACAATGTAGGGATATATTACGATGCTTAACATCCAAGTGGTTTTACGGAAAGCTCTAACGATTTGGTGGTTGGATGCCGGTACACGTAAAGGAAGTTCCATTAGCCATCAAAGTAACGACATTATCATCGAATCACGCCCGTAGACTGTTCAATCCATAGCAAGGTGAATACGTATGCTGCTCAGCACTTATGTTGTAGTGGTATCACTTTCTTGTTCTATTTTTCGATATAGTCTCCACTACAACAATGCACTTGGTTCATCGGTTCTCCAAAATCTCAACTACAGCTTCCTGTGACACTTATTTATTTATTTATCGTATGGCTCAAAAACATGACAATAGTAAAAATAGATTAAAAAAAACTATTACAACCTAGACTAAAATAAAATATGTACAGCTACAAACTAAGATATATAGTCTTTGGTATTTACTGTTTGATTTCCAGTTCTTTCAATCACTACTACTACTTTTATCTTAGATACTTTTTGAGCGATTCCAGGCTGGTATCGATACTTTTGTAGGTGTATCGGTATCGAAAATAATTATATAATTATAAAGGGATATAATCAATTGCACAAAATTTTCTGTACGAACCAAAGGCGCCTATGAGGCTAAAAAATATCGAGCTGGTGCCGGTATCGATATTTTCATTTTCGCATCTCTACCCAAACTTCACAGCCGTAAAATCATCCATAAATCCTCCCAGGATCAAATTTTGTGGGAACCATTTTTATATAGGAAATCCTCAGAGATATTATGCTGGTTGTTTACTATGCTGTGGCTTTAGTTTAAGATGCGCCATCTTCCGAGATACCTTATTGACATTAACAAAAATCTACGACTGAAAAGTTTTTCAACTGTATTTTATGCACGTACAAGTACCTTCTTTTTCATTTCAAGAGTACGCATACGTTGAAAGCTTCTATGTATCTCTTTCTAGCAAATTTATGGTGCTTAGCAGCTAAAATATCTAGAGCACTGGAGTGAAAAGAACTATAGAAGGGTCTCTGGAGTAACAGGGTATTTATTCATGCCACTGGGGACACATCGTTGTAGAGAGCTACGAGAAAATTCTCTACCATGAAAAGCAAAGTATACGGCACCGGTGACATCGGTCTTATCCAGTTTGGAACGTTGTTATAGAAACTGTTCATAGATCTTGATATTGTGTGCATTGGTTGGGAACTCAGATGCTTATTGTGACAAAATTCTCGCGCTACGACGTATATTATGTGAAACCTGCAATGGACCTAAGGAGTATACCGAACTGTAACTGAAAGAACGACTAAGGAGGTCATTTACAGCTTCGTCCTGCCTATAGGAACTATAATAGGTATACCTGATTCATGACAATAAGGTTAAGTTTAGTTTTGATATGTTGTCATTTTCATTGGAAAATATCAATCGATATCAATAGAGCAATTCATGACAACCTAACATTTGTAGCAACAGCAGAAGAAAACTAATTCATATTTGAGCATTTAGCTACTATGCCAAAAAGCACTGTGTTTGGCTGTATGCTATTCATCATCATAGTCACAATATCTTAGCAGACATGTTGTGAACTCATAAACTGCATTAAGTCACAGCTAGAGTATTGCCGACACGAATATTATCAATAGTTTTGAGCACTATAGCTCGCCATCGTTTGCGATTCACTGTCGGTTTAGTGGCGCTCCTGATACTCATATCCAGCAACTGTTTTGTTGTATCCACCCAGCGTGTAAGGGGACGGATATGGCGCCGCTCACTCGGGGCATGACCCTGAACCACAGGTTTCTCCCTATTATTGCTTCCGAAGAATGTAAGCATTCTTGTCGACACAATGGAGGATAGTTTCTTTGGATCACCGACCTCAGCCAGTATTGAAACGTTAGTTCGATGAGCGGTATAAGGAACTCTCAGCATTTTCCTCCATGTTCATATTTCAAAAGCATCTATGCGAGCTCGATCTGCCTTTTTAACAGTCCAAGTTTCCGAGGCATACAAAAATATGGAGAACACAGGAGACTGAACCAGCGACAATTTTGTAGCTTTAGTGATGTTATATGGTCACGCCATATTTTAGTAAGCTTTATCATATCCACACGTACCTGTTGAATGCGCCGTCAAGTCTCATTTCACAGCTACCCGAATTGTCGATCAAAGAACCGAGGTATACAAAACTTTGAGCTACTTCACAATGGCCCATTGACTTTATTTCTCGATGGTTATCATGCTCTCTATGCCATTATGGCATTAAAAGCGACAAAAACCTGTGAATATAGACACATACATAACATGTATATTTCCGAAATCGAAATAGGCAAAAGCTCAATTGAAGTGATGATGATTGGAAATGTCACCTTGGAAAGACTCAGGCGTATCCGAAATGTAATTCTGTAGGGTTTTGATGATAAATAACGAACAACGAAAATACAAGCAACAAACCTTTGCTATGTTGGCTCGTGTACTACCGATACATAAAAAGGGCGATAAAAGCCACCCACAAAACTACAGACAAATACATATAACTCCAAGTTTATCAAAAATAGTAGAATATGCCTTACACAATCAACTTATACTATATACCGATGAACATAATATTTTAAATAAGAGCCAATTTGGTTTTAGGAAAGGTATGGGAACTATCGATGCCATCATGGAGCTAGTAGAACTAACACAGCTTGCTTTTGAAAATCAAAACGACGTCATCTCTGTATTTACAGATTTATCAAGCGCCTTTGACTGTATTAGTCACGATATTCTCTTATCCAAGCTTGAATGTTGCGGCATAAGAGGGGTAGCTAGTATGCTAATAAAATCATACTTGAATAACAGAACACAAGTTGTCGTTGTAAACGGGAGAAAGAGTGATAAAATGACATCAAACAGAGGAATGCCTCAAGGGTCCATTCTAGGTCCATTTCTTTTTATAATGTACATAAACGATATCCCTAAACATATGTCTTTAATAAATTGTGATGTCTCTACAATCATGTATGCAGATGACATCACGTTCAGCCTTTGTTTGGATCACTCTGCGAGTGATAATAGGCTCCAACTTGCTGACACAATTATTAGTCACTCTAAAAAATGGTTTGATTCAAATGAGCTAAATTTAAACTGTAATAAAACTGAAGTGTGCATCTTCTCTCTGGGAATGGGAATAGAGTTATCCACAGTTAATTTCCTGGGTGTAAATCTGGATTCCCGCCTATGCTGGACTACACATATTGATGCCCTATGCATGAAACTGTCCAAAAGTGTCTTCGCTATTAAAAAAGTGGCGTTTACAATAGATATTGATGCAGCACTGATGGCTTATTATGGACTATTTCACTCACTTCTTTGCTATGGGATATTGAGCTGGGGTAATGCCCCACATACACAATTACAAAGAGTCTTCATAATTCAAAAGGCTGCATTAAGAGCTGTATCGAGGGCAAAACATGATGATCACTGCCAAATTTTGTTTAAAAGTCTTGGTATTATGACCTTATTTGCAATGATTATCTATGAAAATCTCATATATATAAAAAAGAATATAGATAAATTCAAAACGTTGTCTGACGTTCATAATTATGACACCAGAGGAAAAAGTAAGTTAGTTCAGCCACATTCGAGGATAAACAAATCTAAGGTGCCGGGAATAGAATTTTATAGCATCCTCCCTGTGAGTACGACTAATCTGCCGATGCGTGGCTTCAAGAGAGAAATTAAACAACTTCTGAAGAGCCTTGCTCCCTATAATCTAGTCGATTTTAAGAATTATTGTTCATCATTATCACCCGACTGTTAGGTCCCGATTTACCTGTTTTTGTATGTCAATTTCTATGTTTGTTATTTATCTTTTCATGTTCAATTTATACCCCTTTATCTTAATATTTTTAATCATTTGTATCATATATAATTAACTTTCTGTATATTACGCGCTAAAAATGTATTTTGCATTTAACAGTTTAAATAAATTATTATTATTATTATTATTAAAGCGATAAGCGCAAACCTTTTGCTCCAATTACAATACTGCTGTTATAATTTTTTAATGCCTGTTAGCTTACACATGCCCTTGGTCTGCATGTACAATGTTTCTAAAAAAGTCGTTTATTATACAACTTTACTGCCTGCCCGCACAAAAGATAATCCAAAGCCATGGATAGGTGGTGCGCTATTGAAATGAACCCCTTGCGTTCCAGAGCAAAAACGTTGACGTTAGACCATTTATTTGACAAGGGTTGCGTATACGCAGTGTACGTGTTTTGCTAGATATATTAATAAACTTCTGGAGGCAAATATGTGTCCGTCAGCTTCAAATAAAAGGTCGCAACTTAAAAAATGGAGTCAAGCTGATTGACTCAGTACTTCCCGCACACTAGGGTGATAACCAGTTTAGTTCCTTCCTAAAGCATGAAGCTATCTCTGAGATCTCCTTGTAACTAAATCGTTGCCCGCTGGCTTGCAAAAAACGCGAAATGCCGCATAACTTTTCTTATAGTTGTCTGAGCAGTTGACATGCCTTTTCCTAAGGTCCAATGGATCGATGTCGTTGCCTTAGGCCTTTGGAGTGGCATGACAAAATGTTAGTATCCCCTACTTTGACGATGGATGCTTTTATGTACCTTTGGTTGAGAAACTAGACAAGGACAACAGTGAATGCTCTTTACAACTTCGCAGGCTTTTGTCGACTCATGCGTTAGTTGGTGATATTTTATTAGTTGTGTCGACTAATATTACTTGTATTTGATGCGTGATTTAAGTAGTACTAGGATTAAATAATAAGTTCTCAAGAAACTAATTAAGTATCACATCCGAATTCCCAACTTCTCATTACGGAACGGAACGTGCCGGTCGGTAGCGAAGTCTCCCCCAATTTTAATCGTTGAATTTTTTCTCTCTCTGGGACTGAGAGTTCACCGTATTCCGCTCGAGTGTAATAGAAACCTCATTAAAACTATTGGAATATTCAAAAAATATCGCTGAGATAGAAAGCAGGAAACATATCCATTTTTCAACCAATCTAACTGCTTTTTTCCATTCATGGTAACCTCAGAGGTACCGAAGGATATGACTAAAAATGATAAAGGAACTTGTAATATGGCGCGTGAGGAATTGGTAGGTTATGAGTTGCATTATCTTGTCATGTTACGTCTTCAGCATAATGACGTGTAACAATTTCACACATGCAATAATATTTCATTATATGAAATATAATATAATAAATATATAAGAAAGGCCTCATATTTACATATTTCTGGTTCGAAACGATTAGTGTCCCCTTATTGTTATGATAATAGACCTTACTAATGACAATGCTATGGATAACAATAAATTGCGATATAGAAACCCAACATTACTATGCAATTATTATTAAGGGGTTGAACGCCTGTGATTGTGTAGGTATTACATATTTATTCTGATATTTGTATCTGCTCCATGTGGTATTTAGTAAAACATTCACATAGCATTCACTTGTGTGTTCAATTAAGACGTTTAGTACTATTTCCTTCTCACGTGAAAATACAGTCGGAATGGATTTCTAAAAACTCTTTTATGGAAGACTATCAAAAATGACTGATATGTGTTCTATATTATATACCAAGACAATAGAATATCAGAAATGCTTTGGTAACTAATAAGACCCTCATTCAGAGATAGTCTTTCTGGCTGACTTCAACGTTCACAACTCATACTGGCTGAAAAGCTCAAACAAAACGGACGACGAGGGACGTGAAGCTGAAGCCTTCGCTATCAGCTGCGGCTTGGAGCAGATAGTCAAATAACCAACAAGGATTTCCAGTCGCCACGGCGATTCTGCTAGTCTGTTGGACCTATATCTCACAACTACTCCAACGGTCTACACAGTGAAGGTAACCGCCCCACTGGGATCATCTGACCACAGCACCGTCTCGACGCTATGCAGAATGCATTCTCCAGATCTCTACCATGCAAAGCCTCGTCGGATCTGGCATTACGGATCAGCAAAGTGGGACGACCTGAGGGAATACTACCAGTCCTTGCCCTGGAACGACGTCTGCTTCAAGTCACGAGACCCATCAGCTTGCGCCCAAGAAATAACAGAGGTATTAATATCCGGCATGGAAGCCTATATTCCTCATGTCGTCAAGCATCCCTCCAAAAACAAGCCATGGTTCAATCAGCGTTGCAGAGATGCAGTTACCTTTAAAAACCAACATTACAGAGAATGGAGGAAAAATCCAAATGCTGAGAGCCACCGCAGTTTTATCGACGCCAGAAATCACTGTAAGCGCGTGATTGACAGCAGCAAGGAGGAACACAACCAAAAAATTAAGAACAAGCTCCTCTCATATCCTAGTTCGTCCAGAACATTCTGGTCTGTAACTAAGGCTGTTAGTCAGAACTTTTCCTATTCGTCAATACCACCCTTGACCAGAGAGGACAAGTCCATCGCTTCTGCTCCTAAAGAAAAAGCAGACATCTTGGGGAAGCTCTTCGCAGCCAATTCTACTGTAGACTTTCAAGGAAGTACCCCGACCACCACCATAAGCGTGAACCCGAGAATGGCAGAGGTCAAATTTCAATATCGAGATATAAAAAGCATCCTCCAAAAACTGAACACCAATAAAGCTACTGGTTCTGACCAAATTCCAGCCATTGTCCTTAAACGCTGTGCCGCTGAGCTTGCACCTATTCTTTGCAAGCCCTTCAAACTTTCGTACCAACGAGGCGTGTTTCCCGCTTCGTGGATGATTGGCTGCGTACAACGCATCTCTAAGAAAGGCAAAAAACTGATCCCACCAATTATAGACCTGTGGTTCTTCTCAGGATTATGTCTAAGGTTATGGAGACTGTCATTAGCACACAGCTCCTGATATAACATAATAAATGATCGCCAGTATGGCTTCCGTAAGCACAGGTCTTCAGGTGACCTCCTTGCCTACGTCACTCACTTGTGGAACAGAGCAACAGATAATCATGGCGAATCCCGTGTTGTTGCACTTGATATATCGAAAGCTTTCGACAGAGTATGGCATGACGGACTTCTGACCAAGCTTGCTGCTTATGGACTACCACCTGGCCTGCGTCAGTGGCGCAGGAAAACTGGAAAAGCTCTGCGAGCTCATCCTTACCAGGTCGAGATCCTTACTCCCCGAACTAGTCTCCTCCAGCATTCCTAATTTTGGAGAACTTCGACGCTGTGGAATCAGCTGCCGGAGAATTTGTTTCCCGACGGATACAACCTGCAGCGTTTCAAATCTAACGTGAACCGATACTTATCCTCTCGCAGCGCTTCTAAAGCGCCACAGGCTTTAAGCCTTTGCGGGAGGCCGACCATAAAAAAAAGAGGTTGATCTCTAAAAATAAAATTAAATACAAAATGTTCATTATTTATTCATAGCTACTAAAACACGAACTTGAATTTAATCAATTTAATCAATTCCCTATTAGTATTAGAGTTAGATGAAAGTTGTAATGAAGGCACTCACACTGTTGCAGGCCGACCGCAGCACTTAACAGCAATTTACGAATTTCATTTATTTATCGTATGGCTATACACATCACAGTAGAATAAAAGGTATTTTGGATTTTGAGACAATATACTTCTTGGGCGTTTAATGATATCTACATATAGAAAATCCTGGTCACTCATTGGCGCCGGTCTGTCGGCCTGTCGGTCTGTCGACTTGTCCGTCTGTTTGTCTGTCTGTCTATCTGTCTGTCGATGTGTATGTCTGTCTGTTGGTTTATTCTAGCCTCGTAATGTCAGTAATCGCTGCATGGATTGTGACGAAATTTGGGTAGCGATATGCTGATATTCCATTAAAATAAACGTAACTTTAGTATATCACGCTTTTATTAGACAACCTGCATAAAATTCATTATTTTTAAAATGTAGTCCAACTTAACCTACATGCACCCTCAAAGTTAACTTTCTAAAAAGTGGTATGGTTTGGTCTCAAGGGCCCGAGGCATCGAGCTTGACTCACCCTGTAATGCTTAAGTGTTAAATCGCTTTTTCTTAAATATGATGTTTAGAAGAGTGTTTTTTGCTATTTGTAAGATAGCAACAAACATTTTGTACATTACTATAAAGAGTATAAAGGTTTATAAAGTGTGAGTAAAAAGTATATCCTCCAGCACATAGGGTCTTACTAGTAGACCAAAAAGGGCGATAGATTAGGACACCATTTTTATAAACGTTTATAATACATCTGATGCTTGCCGAATACGGTAAACAGATCTGAGCACTTCAAAATCAATTAAAGCCCCATCACGTGTCATTAGAATCAAAGCTACGGTATTGGAAATATGTTTTCAGATCTACCTATATATAGACCTGTTTTGATATTTTAATTTTCTATGAAACACAGTTCGTTCTTAGGTCGGTCGAGGTAGCCAGGTTACATTTCGGGATCAGAACATACGTATCTCATTTGAAATCAACACATAACTTTCAGAAGGTCCGGTAGATTGGACTCAAGTGAGATTATAGGCTCTGTTTTTTTTTACTCAATAATGATACATATTTACAACTAGGCTCAAGCTGAACTATACCTTTTCCAGTAGTAGTTTTAGAAGGATCCAGTCACATTTATAAAGCGCCAAATGTAAATTCAAACTGTCAGATACACCGGGTGAGTTTTTAGTACCGGCTCGGTCGATAATTCCACTACTGTAGGAGACAGCGATAAAAAATAAAATTTTGGGGGTTACATTAAAAAAAAGAGAGAAAATTTAGATTTTGTAATCTTGCATTCAACATCACCCTGTATACGAATATGCGTCTCGGGCTTTTTTATAGCCGATTTTAAAACTAGTGCATACTGTTTATTTACCCGTGTTCAAAAATTATTATTGATTCATCACTTTTTGATATACAGTACGTTCATTTGACAGCGATTTGGATATAAAAATGGTCATAACTTTTGAAGTATCCTGTATAATTTAACAATACCCTATATTGGAAGAACGGAAATCGTTAGTCAATATGGAATGAGATATAGGGTATCTCATTTAAAAAATGCATGTTTGCATCACCACGCTGTTATGGATCATCCTGTATAAATCAAAATATTTTCTGAGCAAGAAGCATATCCATGGCTACAACTTTTATGTACAGTTTTTTTCGCTATCTTCTACAGTAGTGGAGATATCGACCGAGCTGGTACTAAAAAATCATCCTGTATATTATAGACATATATGACAGTTTGAGCTTACAATATTGAAGCTTTAGAAATGTAATTTGATCCTTTTAAAAGTACACCTGGGTGCTAAGTGACTCATTGAAAGCTCCAGTGTGAACACAACTTATTTCAGACATTAGCACTTCCAAAAAGAATTCTCCCAAATTCGGTTAGCCGGAATTAGTCTATACGTACCCCACAACTTTTCTGCTGAAATTGAGTTAGCCTTTCGGGAACATGAAACTATAATTACGTTTGTATAAGAGACACGGATCACGTAAAATTCCTACGCCTCTTTCGCAAAGTACCTGATTAATCGAAAGCAACAGACCGAAAATACCGCAAACAAAAACTTTTAGATGGAATACGCTGAAGTACAACACTGGTTTCCAGTTTGTTTGATAAATAGCATCCTCATTCCCATTTTCCACAACAAGGACTTCTGTGTTTATCCAGCACAATCAAGTCTCGTTAGTGTTGACGTTAACTCGTGATAACAAGCTTAAGAATATACCTCCTAATTGTGAGTCAACTAAGTAGAGAAGTGAAGGAAAAGTTAGAGGCACGGAGCTTGGTGTTACTTAATAATTTGCTTTGTTGATATTTGACTTTCAGATTGTGGTGTGATACCATCCCGAAAGTCTAATGAAGGTACCGCATTATATTGGTATTAATGTCTTCTCAGCAGTTTCAGACTGCTGAACTGCCTGATATAGTTTCGTGCGTATACACTGGACCACAAAACTAACTGGTCCGAAAAACATGCTTTACTACAGGTTAAATAACTTCTAAATTGGCATCTTTTTACGAGGGTTGCTCTATACCTCCGTCAATCCATCAATACGCAGACAGCTGTTTCACGCTTATTTGCGATCATCAGTGCGCCATAGGTCGATTGACTGAAATAGAGAGCATCAGGATTTCATGTTACAAAACATGTGAAACATGTGTAGGCAACAATCAGAAAGTTCTGCCGGTGCGCCATCTAGTACCCGAAGGTAACGGCAACCAAAGAGAAACGCTACTAAAAGCAGTAAACTCTTTGGTGGAACGACAAGGCTCGTTCGCTTTTGCCACTAGAGGCGCGGATTTTGTACGCAAGCTGCGTACTAAAGCCGATATACGAGGGTTGCTCTATACCTCCGTCAATCCACCAGTAAGCAGACAGCTGTTTCACGCTTATTTGCGATCATCAGTGCGCCATAGGTCGATTGACGGAAATAGAGAGCATCAGGATTTCATGTTAACAAAACATGTGAAACATGTGTAGGCAACAAGCAGAAAGTTCTGCCATCTGGCATCTTTTTGTCGCTGCTATTGCTTTGAGTTCCGTCATGGCCTTATATTAATTTTACGAAAAATGTACACGTATATTGCTATGATTTTACGCTTCCTGTGGAAAAGACTTTGTAGGAATCCTTTTACATCATATTTTCTAGTACTCTAGTTTGTTGTAGTCCAATCGTTACGCCGCGTCGTAAAAGAGGCTTTTGATAGCAGAGGGTCCGAAAGAAAGGGAAGAAATGAAATTTGGTGGGATGGTAGACATTGATCCCCTGAACCTACACTTAAGTTTGCGACCTCGGGAGCTGCCACTCGAGGGGGTGAGGGGATGAAGATTCTGCTTCGCGACGATTTTTGGAAAATAATGCCGTTTTGGTGTCGAAAAAAGCTTCAAATGATTTATGGAGAGAACAAAATAATTGTGCAAAATTTTGTTGTTTTAATTTTTGAAGAACAACGTCGTGTTGATACGTATAATGGAAAAAGCTTCAAATGGTATATGGAGAGAATAAAATTCTGCATAATTTTGGTCTTTACATTTTTCGTGTGCGACCAATACCTTCCGTCCTACACTGCGCGTCAAAGTTAAAGGTTGGTTTGTGATTTTCACTAAAATCAGAATTTAAGGTTGGATTAAGGCGAAGACCTTTATCAAAAAGTCATGTAAAATTCTTATTTCTCTAATAGAATGATATATTCTCATTTTACTTCCCACACCGATAGGTGAAGGGAGTATTGTGATCACGAAAATTTTCGATTTTGAGATGATACGTGTTTTGGGCATTTTAGGATGTCTACATAACGAAAATCCACGTCGCTCATTTCCGTTGGTCTGTCTGTCTGTCGCTTTTTTATAGCCTCATAATCTCAGCAACCGCTGCATGGATTGCGTTGAAATTTGGGCAGCGATATGCTGTGGGGTCGTGGTAGGTAATGTTCCTATAATTTTGAAAATCGGTGCATGGGCGGCGGTGTAATCAACAAAAACAAAAAAAATTAAATATTGCTCAAACTTCGTTTTTAGGCATTTTGGGGTTCCTGATCATTTTCTACTTTTTCTTGGATGGGGGTGAAATTGGGGTGGTTGGGGGGTGGGGAGTTGCAAAATTAAAAAATGTGTTGCCTTCATAATGGACTGCCCACTGAACCGTGAATAACTCTTTTAGGTCCATCCGAACATTGCCTTACCTACTACAGAAACCAAAGGACTTTTCTGGTGTAAACATACGAGAGTATTGCTTTAGATCGTTCTATATTATGTAACGAGGAAACTGTTGAATTAATTTTGATCAAATTTGACACTGTATTACTACACTGGCGAGGATGGAAAATGCGTATGGTTTTTATAAATCGTACCAGCGAAGAAATAATTAAAAAAACTAAAAGTATAAAAACAGCCCAAACTTCGTTTTTAAGCGTTTTAGAGGTTCGTGATCAGTTTCTGCATTTTTGGGGTGGTGGTGAAATTGAGGTGGGTGGTTGGGGGTTGAAAAACTGGAAAATCTCCGGTATTTATTATAGGCTGTCTACTAACGTGTGAAGGAAGACCTAGCTACATAGATCACCTTTTTAGGTCCACCCTAACACTGCCTAGCCTATTATGGAAACTGTAAGGGAATTTTCTGTATACATACAAGTACTTATTGCTTTTAATCGTTTCGTATTTTATAACGTAGATACTATTAAATTGATTCTAATGAAATTTTGAACCAGTATTATTACCGTGGTAAGGATGGAAAGCGCGTATGTTTGTTAAAAATCCTGTCAGTGGCAGCGTAGCAATATCAAAAAGCTAAAAGTATGAAAACAACTCAAACTTCGTTTTTAGATGTTTTAGGGGTTCCTGATCATTTCCCACCTTTTTTTGGGTGGGGATGAAATTGGGGTGGTTGATGGGTGGGGGGTTGTAAAACTGAAAAGTGTCTAGTATTGATAATAGGCTGTCCATTGACCTGTGAATGTCAGTGGACAGCCTATGTTACAAGGGATCTCAGACTGAAGCTTCATGCTATGGGAAAATAATAAACTGGTATCAGCGTAATGTGTGGGAAGTACTGAGTCAATCAACCTGACTCAATTTTGTTTATTATCTCCAGCTGTCTAAACAGAAAAAAATACGGCATTTAGAAAGGCACCCCTACCTACTACCGATATGTGTGTTGCGGAAAATATTGTATTTGTGTATACTTTTAGTGCAAGTGATACTACCCCGACACTATCTAGCTAAGATAAAATTCAATTTGCAGCATTTGGAGGCTGCCGCTCGAGGGTGCTATCAAAAAAAGTTCAAACGCTATATTGAGGCAATAAAATTTTTCACAACTTTGGGTTACACATTTTTCATGTACGACCAATAGTTTCCTTTCTACAGTGCCCCAAAGTTAGGGGACGGTTTGAGATTGTTACTAAAATGATAATAATAATAATACCATAGACAGGAAACAGGGAGGCACAGGGATCATAGATATACAGTCACTCCGCGCAAGACAGATAAAAACACTCAGGCATTTCTTCCAAAGCAAACAAACAAATTTACATCGAGCAATAACAAAAGCAGACAAAAGCTATACACCACTCAACCTATCATCTCCAGACCACGCCGCAGACACACACAATCCCATACAATCATAACAGGAAAAATAAACACCTGGTCGCAGGAACCACTCCATGGCAAACACAGATACCGTATTACGGAAGATCAGATAAATGAAAAACATCATATACCTGGCTGCAGGATGGCCAACTCGTTCCAGAAACTGAGGGATTTATGCTTGCTATCCAGGACCAAGTTATTGCGACGAGAAACTACAAGAAATACGGAATTAAAGATCCATCCATAACCAACGATAATTGCAGAAAATGTCACCAACAGAAGGAAACAATAGACCACATAACCAGCGCATGCAAAACTCTCGCTGGAACTGAGTACACGGCTAGACATAACTCGGCAGCCAAAATCATACATGAAGCATTAGCCACGAAAAACAAACTAATCGACCACTCAGATCCATATTACAAGTATACACCAATATCAGTACTCGATAATGATCACTACAAACTATACTGGGACGTTGAAATACACACAGACAAAACCATCAATGCAAACAGACCAGATATAGTATTTCAGACAAAGGCAGACAAAGTTACCTGCTTAATAGATATTGCTATTCCCAATAATGTGAACGTTCAAAACACCTACGCTGGGAAAATATCTAAACACACTGACCTTGCCATAGAAGTGAAGCGACTCTGGAAACAAGATCAAGTTATTATTTTCCCCCGCATTATGTCGGTCTCAGGCCTCACGCCGAACACATTTACACAACATCTACAACAGTTGGGCCTGGACGAAGGGTTACATAAAATATTCCAAAAGTCTGTAATCCTTAAGACCTGTAATATAGTACGATCTTTCCTAAATTCCGATCAGTAATAGTTCAGGTGTTGACTTGGCTTAGCCCGTCAACATTTGTTGTCACCGCAGTCATGCGAGAGAAGTTTGAAAAAACATGATAATAATAATAATATCCGAATTGTATCGCGTATTAGGTCGAGGAATACTATCAAAGAGTTCCGTAGCACTTTTTCCCCTAAGAGAATAATATTTCTCAAATCACTATTATCTTCAATTCGCGCTTAAAAAAAATTGCGATATTTAGGACGACATCGCTACCTGCTATCCTTAATCCACACATAAATTCTAATTTTAGTGAAAATCACAAATCAACCCCTAACTTTGATGCAATGCAGGACAGATGCTATTGGTGGCACATGAGACGTAACTTTTGGATCTAAAGCAATGAATACTTGAACCTAAATTTAATGAATGAATAGTTGCTTGAGGGACTATGATTGAAATATTTTATTCAATCAATCCTGGCAATTGTCTTACATGCTACTAAACACTTGTGAGTATAATTATTGTTAACAATGATATTTCTTTTCAGGTCTTCACGTGGATGGTGATTACGCTCGTAGCGACAGAAACACGAACTCTGTGATGCTAATTTTGGACGATGTGAGGTATGAGTGTCAGGAGCAATGAACGATGATCACATTCGTGTTGAGATATTGTGCAGAGCTGACTTACCCACTTTGCTGGGAAATACGTATAAGTGTTAGGAGCGACAGGATATTAAATTTGACCTACAGCTGAACATTGAAAGTCGTTAAGTAGATTTATGTATCGTTGTTATCATTGTTAAATGTTATACAGGGTGGGCCAATAGTGCGTGGACGGAGGATTGTGGGCTTACTAAAAAATATTTCAAAAATCTGTCACTTGATCATGGTAGGGACCCTTGAGGGCTATAACGTAAAAATATTTTCACTTAAATTTTGACGTTTGTACAGGGTGATTCATATCAAACTTACATTTTTTTTAATGGAACCCCCTATATATTATTACATATTTGGATTCCTTGGTCAATTCTAGTGTGACTTTATGTATCACACATGGAACTTTAAACGAACCGTTTAGGCGCAAATCACCATTCTTGGTATAAGTAGGTATCAGAAAAAAATTGAATATCGCAGCGATTATAAAACTTAGAAGGCCGTGACTTTGCGGTACGACTAAGCATGAAATGCGACACCTTTAGTCAGACGGCTAAATTTGAATTCTTTTGGTACTTGGAGAAATCAGTAGATTAATTAAGGAAACTTCAATCACAGATAACTTGATTTTTTCAAATGGGAATGCCTATTTTGATTTAAAGAATCAAATGTCAAATTTGACTACCTCTCTAGCGATATAGCATTCTCGATATCAATCTTTTTTGGTTTTCATTTTATTTCAAATTTGCAGTCAAATCGGTGTTTTTCAATTTTCCTGCGTGCAAGCAACGTAGCAGGCCATGGAAAACAAACAAAAGCTTGTTAATATTGAAGAAACCAACTAACTTAGTAGAAAGATGCAAACGAACTAGAGCAACGAGGTAAGATTATGAAAATTCCTTACCACATATTAGCTCTAACCGGATACAACAGCGGCAAGATATCCCATGTCAATGCGTAGCTGGGTATGACAGAAGTATTTGTTTTTCACAGCCTACTAGCTATTGAGGTCTACTAAAGCTTGACAGCTTTTCAAAATGATTAAAAATTTTGCAACAAAAGGAAAACTACCAGCGATTTTTGCTTACAGTTTAACATGTTTAGAATGAAATTTCACATCTAATGGGATAAAAAAGTTCCGTCTAGTTAAGTCACAAGTGAAGATATCTCCAACTGGAGCATTCTGAACACCTGTTAAAATAATTGCTAGAATTTTTTAATTACGCTATGTTGTAATTGTGTTTATTCCATGTAGTTTTCTGCAAACTAAATTATGTTTTACAATTCAAACAGACTGCAATTCAAGTTTCATTTTCCGCGATTTTGCTAATAAGTAGAAGTACCAGAAGTACCTATTGAAGAATTTAAAGGGTTCCAGTCAGAGATATCATTACTTTTGACTTACGGAAATGGCTTCTTTTTTATAGCATTAAATGTGAAACTTTATTCAGAAGACATAGATATTTTACTGCCAGCAACAATCACTAGTAGTTTTCCTTTGATTAAATATTTTTTTACTGACTTTGGAGATTGGCTAATAGCTAGTAGGCTGTGAAAAATGAGCGTTCTTGTTACCGCTATTGTTTCTGGTTAAAGCTAATATGTTGTAAGGAATTTTCATAATCTTGCCTCGTTGGTCTAGTTTGTTTGCATCTTTCTACTAAGTTAGTTGGCTTCTTCAATATTAACGAGCTTTTGTTTATTTTGCATGGCCTGCTAGGCTGCTTTCACGCAGGAAAATTGAAAAATGACTGAAAATTTGAAATAAAATAAAAACCAAAAAAGATTGATATCGAGAATGCTATATCGTTATAAAGGTAATCAAATTTTACATTTGATTATTTAAACCAAAATAGGTATTCCCATTTGAAAAAATTAAGTTATCTGTGATTGAAGTTTCCTTAATTAATCTACTGATTTCTCCAAGTACAAAAAGAACTCAAATTTAACCGTCTGACCTAAGGTGGCGCATTTCATGTTTAGTCGTACCGCAAAGACACGGCCTTCTAAGTTTTATAATCTCTGCGATATTCAATTTTTTTCTGATACCTACTTATACCAAAAATGGTGATTTGCGCCCAAACGGTTCGTTTAAAGTTCCATATGTGATACATAAAGTCACACTAGAATTGACCAGGAAATCCAAATATGCAATAATATATAGGGGGTTACATTCAAAAAAATGTAAGTTTGATATGAATCACCCTGTATAAACGTCTAAATTTAAGTGAAAATATTTTTACGTTATAGCCCTTAAGGGTCCCTACCATGATCAAGTGACAGATTTTTGAAATATTTTTTAGTAAGCCCACAGTCCTCCGTCCACGCACTATTGGCCCACCCTGTATATTTACATTTTGAACCTAAAGTAACGGTAACCTTTTATGTAGTACAGCAAATTCTGAGAAGTATACAATTTTTTATGTACTTTTAAATTATAGCAAAACTGCGCTGGTATTGGAAAAATATCAAATACCTATTGAGCTGAAGGATTGGGAAAAGTATTTCGGAATATGGTTTGGTAGCCTTGACTCAATTATTTTCTAGCGATTTGCAGCGAAGGATGAGGCTTTGAGCAGAATAATTTCTCGTACTTCTATTTTTGATATAAAGCACCCGGTACAACTATGACACAAGACCTCCTCCAAAATTGTTGTAAATACAGGGTGTCCCACAACGATTACGACAAGCAATATGTCAGAACTGAGCAGTAATAGCAAATTATAGTTTTGGGAGTGTACATTGGAGCAAATATAGTATCTTTTTTTCATTATTGTGTCACTCAATGAGGTATTTGTTTTTGGTCGCGTGACGTCCGATTCCAATTTTTTAATGGGACACCCTGTATATTTGTGACTTTTTGTGTTCCTGCCAATAAAGCAATTCCAACAAATTACCACAGTTGGGTTCCAAAGTGATTAATTCAAGAGCTACAGGTGCTTAAAGAACTATACCACTACCATTATGAAACACTAGCAAATAATTTAACAGTAAGGGTATATCGAGGGGTATATGTTAAAATCAATGGTAGTGATACCATCCTTTAAGTACCTGTAGCTCTTGAATTAATTACTTTAGACCCCAAGTATGCTAGTTTGTTGGATTGTTCCATCGGGAGGAACACAAAAAGTCACAAATATACAGGGTGTCCCATTAAAATTTTTGAATCGAACGTCGCGTGACCAAAAGCAAATACCTCAATGAATGACGCAATAATAAGAAAATATAATAATTTGCTCTAATTTACACCCCCAAAATTATAATTCGCTACTACTGCCCAGTTCCGATATACTGCTTGTCTTAATCGTCGTGGGACACCCTGTATAAACGTCTAGCAACAAGCTTTTTAAACAGAGATGCGTTTGCTGTTGCCATTTATTAAACACCCCCTAATTGAACAGGCCTTACTAAAGCCCTTGCACGAATGAAGCCCCTGCATGTCGTCTTTTTCATAGCGGTAGTTATTCATTGGCATGAGGCTTGAAGCCACAACAACGGTATTATTTATGTAGCCTAAATTCACTGCTCTAAATGTTATGAAACATTTTTAACATTTTGCGGTATAAGCAGACATAATCCAATATTTCAATATTAAGTGCATATGTTACGCTCAATACCCGAATTCGGGCAATGCCCGAAAAAAATATGCAGAACCAGTTTTGAGCAAGGAATATTTCCTAAACCCGAAATATGAAATTTATGCGGCTATTGAGTATTACCAAATAGGCAGAACTAGTTTTGCGCGTTTTGAAACACACAGAACTAGTTTTGCGCAACTTGAAATGCACAGGACTATAGTTCTGTATATTTTTTGAATGACCAGCACAAATTCTGCTTCTCCCATTTAATCAACGCCAGCGACGGACTTGAATAAATATAAAGTTGGAGAAGTTAAGTATATTTTAGTCAATACCAACAAATAATAAATCGCCAACTGAGGCTGGTTTAAATTTTTTATTTGATTGTGTGAGCATCAAATTGGCTTGTGCTTCTAAACCCCTCTTTGCGTTTTCACGATTCGTACTTATATTGCAGGAACGTTGGCAAAGAAACCTAACCTAACCTAATCTAACCTAACTTAAACGATAGGTTTTTGCTGGTTTTTGACACACAATGCATAACGAATGTTCATTTTGGTTGTTATTCCGTACCACAAAACTAGTTTTGTGCATTTCAAGTTGCGCAAAACTAGTTCTGTGCATTTCAAGATGCGCAAAACTAGTTCTGCCTATTTGGTAATGCTCAATAGCCGTATAAAATTAATATTTCGGGTTTGGGAAATATTCCTTGCTCAAAACTAGTTCTGCGTATTTTTTTCGGGCATTGCCCGAATTCGGCTATTGAATGTAACATATACAATATTCTTATACACTTCAGCTATAAAAAGGAGTTCTAGTCTAGACTGAGCTCGCTGTGGGATATTGCCATTTATTCATGTATTAGAAAGTACGTATATTAAGCACATTCAAATTTAACGCATATTAGCAATTTATTAGTAAATATGTTACTGCCTCCATAATCAAAACAGAATAGAGATAACCATATATCAGCGTATTTTGACTTACCCAGGTTACACAGCAGGAACACAGCATGCGCACTGAAGAATTGCTGTAAAATGTCTCTTTGTGATCAATTATAGAGAAACACTAAATATAAAAGCTTAAACAACCTTTCACTGGCTTACTGTTGACTGTGAGTTTAGATCGTTCCAAATTTAACTCTGAAGTTAACTAAAGATCTGTAAATGTACCTCCTTGATCTGATTTATTTTCTTCTTCTATTCTACAGGGTTATTAAAGTTATTCGACACGGAGCATTATGGCTAAAGTATTTGATAAAAAAAATAATAATTTCGGATGGACCGAGACGCATAAAGGCTACATTTTAAAAATATTTTCATGTTATACCGGGTGTCGCAAAAGCACGAGATGTATGAATGTTATGTTTTTTAAATGGAACACCTCGTATATTATTGCATATTCCTTGGTGAATTCTAGTGTGATCTTACGAATCATGCATGGGACTTAAGGCGAACCGTTTAGGTGTAAATCACCATTTTCGGTATAACTAGATATCAGGAGAAAATTGAATATCGCAGAGATTATAAAATTTGGACCGCTGTGACTTTGCTGTATTACTAATCATAAAATGCGTCAGCTTTGATAAGACTGTCAAATTTAAGTTACGTTTATGCTTGGAGAAATCGGCGATTAATTAAGAAAATTCGATCAGCGATAGCTTGATTTTTCCAAATGGGAATGCCTATTTTTTTATACGGTTAAACGTAAACTTTGATAACCTTTCTAATGATATAAGGTTGTGAATATCAATCTCTGATAGTTTTTATTCAATATCAATCAAAATGTTTAAATTTTCAGTGTTTCGGTATTTTAAATGTTTAAGCATCCAAGCTGAGATAAACTGAAGCAATGGAATTCAAGACGATCGTTCATAATATGCTGATTCTTTAAGGCCTGTTTGTTTTTTCGTAGTATAGTATCCAATATTCACAATAAACTTTGCTGTGCAACGAAATTTTTGTTTGTAGAACAAGCATCGAGACCTAGTTATTGTTTATACCTAGTTGTGTATCAGGCATACTGTCGCTATGTGTTGGAAACTTAGTATGAACAGCGTTTTGATATTCACTTGATGCTTTATTGATGTACCTACCCAACTATAAAAGAAATTCCTGTAACCTATTATCAACCGCATTCAGTATACGTTCCATTATAGGCTTATATTTGGGCCTATTTAGAGCATTAACGGCCACATTTTTACCAATTATTTACATCTGTCTAGACAATCAGCACCAAAATAAGCTTTTATTTATGATCCAGAAAAATATCATTACCTATTCTTGACTTTTAAATCACGTTGATTCCTTTTCCCACTTTCTGAAAAACAGCGTCGAAAAGAGGTAAATTTGACTTGATCCAACAGGGTATGGGTCTAGTTTGATAGTAAAAAAAGAGGTAAATTTAACATTGAATGTTTGATGGGAAGGCCACAGGAGCGGCGTATGTTTATGTGATTAGTTTTTTTTTAAAGTTTGACATAGCATACTTTTACCTCCTGAAGTTTGCTGTGATATTTGTTGGGCACCCTATGTAGAAAACTAAAAAAAATCTGGCAACGTAACTCGAAAATATAAGCGATGGAGTGGTATCCATAACACATAACGATGCTGAATAGAGTCGTGAGCTATGTGAAGCAACTATAAAACATTTAAATTCCGCTTGGTGTCCCAAAATAATTTTGTAGCAATACAGAGGGGATTTATACTAAGGTACGTAAGCTCAGATTTCATATAATTCGGCAAGTTAGAATTTACATGTAAATTAGGAGAAAATGCTGGGGTGAGCATAACCTCCGTGGTAAAGTAAAATGACACAGAACGAGGTTTTAAGATGCTGCTGAGCAGCGGCAATTCTGCAGATATAAGAGATTTTATGATACAACGAGGCTGGTGCTATGATTACTCTGGAAGGTCGAAGGTATAATTTTGTAAAATACAAAATGGGATACCTGAGTCGCTCAAGAGAGCTTTGTTATAACGTTTGGTTTTCAAGGAATTAATTATTGAAAAATGTAACTCTTTAGCTACATATCGAAAAACGGAGTCAAGTTGATCGACACAGTACTTCGCAGAAATAGCGGTAGTACCAAATTATTACGTTTCCTTAGCATGAGGCTATAGTGTGAGGTCCTCTTGCAAGCTGATTCGGTTCATCGCCTGCCCGTCAAAAAAACATCCTTTAAAAAAGTTATTGTAAATAGTTTCCTGCATCTCTATCCGTAGGAACTAGGATGACACAGTTTTTATTTTGCAATCTTAAGCAAATGGCATGCCGATTTGCAGACACTTATCATGTATTATCAATATCTGAAGGGCAATAGAAAGTGTTCTGGGGTTTAACAATCAGCCTATCTAAAATCCCATCTTACCTCAGCCCATTCGGACCACTCCAAAAATAAAGAGCAGAAAATGATCATAGATGCCTAGAGTACCCATGAACCCAAAGACAGAGTTTGGGTGGCTCATATGTTGTGCTGTTTCTTTTTGAATTTAGTTTCATCGACACTAAAAACACAATTTTTAAAAACTTTATCGATGTCTAACACATGACCTACATACATTAAAGAATTATCTAAATCAATGTGAAATAATCTTTGTCTAAGATATGGCAGCTTTCGGATAAAGTATAGAAAATGATCAGGGACCCCTAGATCGCCTAAGTTCAAAGTTTGACAATCGACAAAAACATTCGTAATACTTGTTAGCGTAATCCGAACTTCTCGTTTTTTGCAAGGAATTTACGAAAGTGTAAATGGGCCACACACGTTTCAGTTATCTCTACAACCAGACTTCAAACGTTCATTTCTCTGAAACAAATGCGAATTTCAGAATGATTCCTTTTGATATTGGCTTCACATTCCGGAACCTAAGTGCAATTCCTTTTTCTGAAGTTCGCTCTGGAACACGGTGTATAATAATAGTAATACATCATTGGATCCCAAATTGAGAATAGTAAAACCATCAGGGCAACCATAGTCGTTTCCAAACCCATTCCGAAGACGAGAACAAGTGGTTATTACTCGATTGAGAATAGGGCACACCTTCATAACGTCATCCTTCCTCCTAAGATGCAAAGATCATACCTTGTGCGAAGCTTGTGGCATACATTTAACAGTCAAACATGTTTTACTAGAGTGCCCACAGTAGGAAGCCACAAGATCACAGTTGAGCCTGCCAAGCAATATGTCTGATTGCCTCGGTACTCTAAATATTCAAAAAACTATAACTTATTTGAAAAGTGCATTTTTCTTTTTTTTTAGTAATTACACTCACTGTTTACGCGGCTATGACCCAAGTAGTTAACGCCGCCATTGAAAAAAAAATAGTAATACATGCTCCCTTATTCGGCCAAAAAAGCAATCACGTTTCTCCGATAGAGCAATGAACAAAAAATATAACGCTTGTTGAAAGGGCGAGGTTCAGTTACGTTTTTATTATTACACGAAAATACGAAACTGTTCTACCACCTTAACCCATAAATTTGGAAGATCAAACTAACTTACCTAAGTGACGTTCGATTTCAATTATATGAAGGCTTCGTCGAACTAAATAAAGTCCCAATCCCTCCCTGATTACTACATACCCCTAAAAAATTACATGTTGCACCGATTCTATTACTTTAAACATGGACTGAATACTGTATCCGTCAGCAGGCACATCGTACCAGCCGAGCGTATGGGTTTTTTGTATTTGTGTACTTTAAACATTGTGGCCAATAAGCAGGAAACGAGGGTACTACATCACTTTATTTAGAAGACGAAGCGAATATAAATAAAAATGTACTAATTCAAATTTTAAAGAAATGGTGGATGTGCACGTACACAGATACATCATATGTATTCAATACTAATGAAAATGAATTTAAAGCATGCTGCAAGGCTTATACTGAATAGTTTCAGACAGATATCGGAGAGAGAAACTAGAAATCTAGTTAAGAGACAATAAGCTTGTGAATTTCGGTTATTCGGTTTTCAAAATCGCGATCGACTCCTATCGGGATTAAAGCGTAGGGTACGGTTGCTCATACTGAACTCTGAACTGTCTTCCAAATCGAACCTTTGCTGTTTTTGTTACTTCGCATAAAACTTGGCAATGTTGCCGTTAGGTATTCGACACCACACCTTTGAACCTTCTTCAGTTGTTATTTAGATTAGGACAACGTAATACAGATCTGTGAAGTGTTCGCCCACTCGCAAAGTTCACACAAAAAAATCTATCGTTTTGTCAAAGACTTACGCTTTGATTCAATGGGACGTTACACTCAGCATTCCTCAAATACAGCGATGTTTTATCCAATGTGAAGTGTATAGTTGGTAACGAATTATATCGTATTGCCGGTTCAACTACAAGATGTCATTGGATTCTAGTCAATAAATCAATCGCAGCCTGTCGTTGAATCCAATGTGTGTTTTATAATTGATTCTAATCTACTTTCTTTCCCTTGAACCAACGCATTTTATTGCGAGGATAGCTGATCGTTCCGTTTGGATTTTTAATAATGGTGTGATTTTGTATGAGGTTATAAGGATCATGGTATAAGAATTAGACATAAGCCTGCACCACCTGTCGTCTCTTTCCCTGAAATATAACTGTCCGACTAATCTAAATACCTATATTCAAATGTGGGTATTAGCTCTTCTAAGCCCCAATTTTTCAGTAGTTCTTCCATTTAATATATAACCGTACACATTTAAATTACACAATTGCTGCTGCAATACGGGAAACCATGAGACGACACAATACGGCAAAAAACGAACCAACACAACGAAACAACCCGTTACCGAACAACCTCGTCCATGTTGGAGCAGATTACGTTCATTGAATCGGGACGTCAGTCTTGCCGAATACTGATTATAGTTCAGCGAACAACAGGACCCATTGAATGGGCCTATATCACATTTTTGGTTTATTCGCTTAAACGAACCCTAACACCACGTAGATGCCATAAATAATTTTACAAAATTTTTCTGTCGCATTTATAATCGAAAAGAATTGCTCTAAATATTGAATTTTTTGAATCCATACACTTCCAGCCCAAGTCGTGACGTCACCTGTAGGGAACCAATAAGAGCTCACTGGTACAAACCAATAGCATCCGCTCGTAGTCATCGGACCACGAAAGGACGCTTCACATTGGTTCCCTACAGAAAGGACGCTTCTCATTGGTTTCCTACAGGTGACGTCATCATCGGCTACTTCAAATTACAGTACAATTTTCTTTTTAGTGTTATTCTCATTTGGATCAAGTTTTCTGCTGACTTTTTACAGTAAACGGTCCTATGTATCATCAAAAATAATACCGCAGTAAATAAATTGATAAATTTGAGATCACGGTATAGGCCCATTCGATATACGATGTTGGTACGAATACTGCTGACCAATTTCTCTAACAGCATAGACAATGTTTTGTAGCATGGGTTATTGTTCATGTAATAGTTACCTTTTGAAACAGAATTAGTTTCTATCAGATGAACTATTACGAACTGCTGTTGCAGGAATGATTTGTGTACATCGAATAGACTGCAATCTTTGCTTAAATGAAACATAGGATAAATTTCGAAATCAAAAGGATGCTTTGATTGCATTAGATATCAATACTAGTATTAGAAGGATTACAGATATCATTAGAATGAATATAAAATTGTTTTGAATTTATTGGCGTACCTGTGATTACTTCGAATATAAGGATTAAATTCTTTCAACGACATGGATTTGAAACAACTGTTAATATATTTAAAGCAATGGAAAAACATCAAAATACTAACAATTAATTGAAAACGCAACATAATCTTTTCTGTGTAATATTTTGTGAACCTCCAACTAAAACAACGTAGGTACATTGATTCAATTTAATAATGTGTTTGTTAGATAGCAGTGTTTTGAAGCGCTACCTGGCAATAGCGCTTTTGAAAACTCATTTAAATATGGGGTTAATCTTGATTTTGGAAGTAGTCCTCATATTGAGCCACTTAAGAAACCCCGGTCCAATTAAAGCCATTCTAAATTGCTAACGCTCCTCAACCTAAACTTTTGTGGTTCGGACCAAGTTGAAGTGATTCAGTGCCTACACTCCCACTTTTGGTTTTATTGGGAATGTGTTGGCGTTGGACCAAAAAAGAAAATACTTAAGAGTTAATCTCTTGCAGTAGATAATTTTCTTACACATCTTGTTAGCAATTATTAGAATAAAAGTATGTTTCGGTGTTTACAATTTTTTCTTATATAGACATTAGTTCAGTTTATTTTTTTTCCTGAAAAGATTTTACTTACTTTATCAAGATCTGACGGCAGGTCTAATTTAAGAGACCACGAGTTCAATTTGGGCACTGCTGCTTAAAATGAACCATTTACAGCACTATATTAATTGTGTCTCTCTCTTGTTGTTAACAAATACAAAACTAATTTGTGCTCCTCAAAATATTCATCAAGGTTTAGAAATTTGTTTTGTATTATTGATTTATCTTATTTTTCTTAATGGCACATAATTATGTACGGACAGCTTTTCAAAATGTGGTTCAATATGGGCGACCTCAATCTACATAAAAGCCAATACCTATTCTCATTTCTTTAATACCCCTTTGGCCCCATTTTTGGCGCACTGCGCAAACATTATGAAAGATCCGAATAACGTTTATCTCGCAATTGAAAGCTTTCGCGAGGCAGACAACACACAGTACATTTTACAGATCTCTAATCTTTGAAACATGTTATCCGGCAAAGCATTTCGCGCAGCTTCCCGTTGGTTGCATTTTCCGATACATTTGTCTGTAGCTCCTGGGTTTTTTGGTTCGTAATGGATGTGTTGTCTGGCACAACGAGACAGTTGGCAATTGTTTTTATTCAATGGGTAAGCCGTTGCACCATGAGAGTTTGCTACCCGCATTTTATGGGTCGGTTCGCTGTACTCAAGTGGAGATCTCTATACAGTGATACTAGAATAGACCGGCAGCAACTCTTAAATAGTACAGTGAACCCTCATGATCGTCGGTTGGGTATCTTGTACCCAACAAGCATTCTAAGTTAAAATTACCTCACATCGACCACCGTACAGGTTACGTGACTAATTTCAACAAGGATTATTTACTTCTAACTGTTCAACATTTTCCCTAAGTGGGGAATAAAACTTAAGTAATTTAGAGGTCAATATGAGGTCGAAGAGGAATTTGTAACCAATAGGTCGAGAATAACATGTAGACATTCTACAGCTATTTAGGCTAATGAGGTAAAATCGTCGACATCATCCCTATAGCATAACCCAAATCTGACGTAAATTTAACACTTTGAACAACAACAAAGAAAACATGATACTTCTGATCTTTTCTTTCATAAACATACGTGAACTACGGATTATAATATGGCCATCTGCCTGTATAGATATGGTGCTGTCTTCATAAATAGTTAAATGGTGATAATGGTGATACCTATAATGGATTGTTTTTGAACTTTGTTCTTTGGTTACTTGAAAATAAGGATTCTATGCGGAATGAACTTTTTCGTAAGATGTGGACATAATAGTTACACAAAATTAAGGCGCCTTAAAAATGAGCTTTTTTAACAAATTTAGTAAATATTTTTTAATGAGGTATTCTGAAACCCATATAACCTCAAATTATATACACGTATTTTCTGGCGCAGTTGTTAGATATATAGAACAGCATATTTTTTTCATGTGTTTTGTTTGTTATTAGAAGGACTGAGCTAGCATATTTGAAGAAATAGATTTATTGCTACCATTTTTAACCAATAGCACATGTTTTCTATAATGATGTCGAAGCAAAAGTACATTTTCAACCTCGTGGGCAAAGTTTTCCTATTTTAGACTAAAAAATTACTTTAAGGTCAAAGTCTATTTTAAGGCGAAACTAGGTTCCTGTTGGATAATTTAGTATGGGGTGCGTCACATTTTGTTTATTTTTCATTCGCGCATTCAACAAAATTAAATTATTTAAAGCAGTCCCAGGTGCTTCCATCTTTTGGCATTTCATTTCGACCATGAATTGTTAACAGCTCTCGAACTGCAGTTATAGTTATTTTATATTTTAAAGCCAATATCCTCAGTTGGTCAAGAGTTGTACCCAATCACTTAAGACTTCATCAGTACCTATCTAAGTCATGTTCTGTGAATGAATATGATCAGGATCATTTCTTGTGGTTAATGACTCATTGCTGGTTGAATAACTTGCGCAAGGACTAAAACTATTTTCCGTAACAGCAGTGCCTATTTTTCCTATATTTTTTATTACTCTATAATACTGTGATGTATGCCTATAAACCTTAGGCCGTTTCAGATTTAAATCTTTAGCTTTAGGCATCTGCAGAATAATTTTATAACTTGAACTGCGCAAAATATCGGAACAATGCTGTTGTGTAGGATACAGTAGGTATAGTGGGGAAAGTAGGTATCATGAAGGGCAATTTTGGGCACTTCAAATTTGAGCGAGTAATTCCAAGTAATTTTAACTTCCATCAAGACATTTGTTGTTATAGGCCTATAGAAATAGAGTTTTTGCTCTCAAAGTTAGTGCCAAAGTTAAAATTAGGATAAACACCTACTAAAAACATCCCTGTAACCTCATGGCACTTAAGAAGGCTATTTAGTGAACAGTTCAACCTCTTTTTTACCTTTTTATGTCGTTAACTTCCAAGAAGTTTTTCTAGGTAATAAATAAGGTGATTTTTCCCTATTAAAGTGCCCAAAAAAATCCCTAACTTTGAGGACATATTCTAGGTTAGTGATAGGTAATTTATTACCTCTGCATTGATGTTTGCAGACAAAGATTTTTTGGTTAATATAATTAGGTATATTTCTTGTAATTCTTAAGCAATTATTTCGACCTTTTCGTCATCTGACTATTAGAACACTAATTAGGTACATTTCAACTAATTTTCGTCAATGATTTGAACGCTCCAAGACATTCTGAGTTTATGAACATTATTTAAGTATACAGTTACTAACATTTGACTTATACAGGTTAATTTCTCTTGGGAGGTAGACTATTTTAACAAAATGCTACTTGGGTGGTCTAAGATCCGAATATAAAACGACCTTCACCGAACTGGCTAATGGATGAAAAGCATTTTATATTAAATTTAATGTGTTAAGAAACATATCACGAGTGGGTTGGCTGAAATTTCAGTCCAGGATATGATTAACTAAATATTGAAAAATTAATTTTTTCAAACATTTCACTTCGTTTGGTTAATAGACAAATTACATACCAATCGAAAGTATGAAGCCCAAAGAATATGCACGTTAGATTGGCTACGTTTTTCCCGTCCCAACTATAGGGTAGGCAGGTATAAACAGGTAAATCAATAATAGTAATTTGCACCGGTGTGGTTAATGCATGTAACATATCAAAATAAAGATAATTTTATTGCAAACACGTCGATATAGGGTTGTCTGCAAAAAATCAGTCTGGAATTCCAGTTGTCGAATTTTAAAGATCAAAGTATTGCTGCCAGTGAATACGTGCGCCAGAATTAATTAGAAACGCAACAGTATTTTTTTCTGTGTAGGAGTAGGAAAACTCGATAGAACTGTCATTGTTCCATTCCATTCTAACCTAAAAATACGAAGATGTAAAAGGTAGCTCACAAAAATGGCCAACTGTCGCAGGAAATGCTGCACTTCTTTACCTTTAGACGTAAAAGATTGGTGCGCCTTAAAGCCCGCATGGAGAGGCGCATGCGTTACAATTACGCCACCACGCATGCGCATGCATCGAGAATCATGAAGAAAGACAAAGTCTAAAGCTGCTACCTCTCTCCTTACTTTCTCTATCTCTACCGGGCATGATCGTGGGCGGAGGATGAGGTGTTTCTTATTCCATGTCTCTGCGTCCTTCTGAATCTTCCATTTTCAGGATACTTTGTATCATCTTATGTACGATCTTATATCGTTACTCGCCTGATAAAGAATGAATCATGCTGGACTAACTTGACCAATCGCAATTGTGGACCACTTTCCAAAAAATATTTAGCTTACAAGTTCCGCGTCAACAAACTTCAACATAAAAAACATAACAACATAAACTTTTCACACTATGTGCGTATTTCGGATTTGCTTTCATGGTTTATTTCTTCTTCTTCTTCTTTCAGTACCATCTCCTCAGCGGAGGTTGGCGACCATCATTTGGAACTCTTCTCCGTCTTGGGCTAAACGAATGACTGTGGCCTCTCTGATATTAAACCACTGGCGTCGGTTCCGAAGCCAGGAGAACTTTTTTCGCCCGATCCCTCGCCGTCCTTCGATCTTTCCCTCAACGATCAGTTGTAACAACTCTTACTTACTATTTTCAAAGATATGGCCAACACATGCTGCTTTTATTAGTTTTATTGTGGTTAAAAGTTCCTGTTCTTTATTCATTCCCTCTAGTACCCTAGTGTTTATTACCTGCCTGGTCCATGACATCCTTAATATGCGTCTGTATAGCCACATCTCAAAAGAGTCCAAACATGACATGGTCCGAACTTTTAATGTCCATGCCTCAACTCCGTATAATAATGTGGACAGTACGTAGCATTTTGTTTCTCGCCATCGAGTATTCAAACTTAAATCTCGTTTGCAGAGTATCGTTTTCATTTTGAAAAGAGTATTTCTCGCTATTTCGATTCTGCTTCTAATCTATTCATCAGGATTCCATTTATGATTTAGCCAGCATACTAAATATTTGAATCTGTTTACTCTTTCTACGTCCTGACTGTCTATTTCTATTCTCACATTATTAATATTTAATCTACTGATGACCATAAATTTTGTTTTCTTTATGTTTATTTTGAGACCATAAGATTGACGTTGGTTTATTTAGTCACAAAAAATGTCTAAATGTTCTGAAATAATATTATTTACTTTGGTATTCCTAGTTTTATGTTGCTGAAATTAGGTATATTTGCTGACGCCGACTAAACCTCTATAGCTCTTCCTTTCCCTTCCATTTGAAGAAGTTCGCTGTCACTGCCAGGAGTTGTGTTCTGTTCATTGTGTCTCGACTTGTTGAAAAATACCCCTAGTGTGTGCCTTCGTCTGGTATCGTTCTCTTATTTAGCAGTTTCCACCGTGAGGACAAAAGGTCGAGTAGGTCTGAGTACTCGTAGACTTGAATTATCACGATTGAGACTCGGGAATAATAAAGCACTGACTGTTTTTTGTAACGCCAGCAGTTGTTACGGCTTTCCGCTGCATACGGACACTTTTTACTGAAAAGCCTTGGCTGCAGGTTATGCAATGCGTGTCCCGGATGAATTGTAGATTTTACTTCCCACACCGATAGGTGAGGGGAGTATTGTGATCGCGAAAATTTTCGATTTCGAGATAATACGCTTTTTGGGCGTTTTATGATGTGTACATAACGAAAATCCACGTCACTCATTTCCGTCGGTCTGTCGGTCTGTCTGTCGGTCTGACTGTTGGCGTTCTTCTAACGTCTTAATCTCAGTAACCGCTACATGAATTGTGATGAAATTTGGGTAGCAATATGTTGTGGGGTCGTAGTAGGTAATGTTCCTATAACTTTGGAAATCTTTGTACAGGGGGCGAAGTAATTAGCAAAAAACAAAAATTTTCAAATATTCCTCAAACTTCGTTTTTAGGCGTTTTAGGGGTTCCTGATCATTTTCTATTTTTTTTTTGGGTGGGGGTGAATTTCGGGTGATTGACGGGTGGGGGGTTGTAGAACTGAAAAATGTTTTGTATTCATAGTGGGCTGTCCATTGACCTGTGAATAAACATACGAACATTGCCTTGCTTATTGTAGAAACCAAGGGACTTAGAATTTATGATGTATACATACGAGTATTGTTTTAGGTCGTTGCATATTGCTTAACGCGAAAATTACTGAATGGTTTTTAATGAAATTTTGACACAGTATCACTACCCCGGCGACGATGGAAAACGCGTATGCTTAGGAAAAATCATGTCAGTGGCGGCGCAGCAATAATAAAAAAACCAAAAATATAAAAACAGCTCATACTTAGTTTTTAGGCATTTTAGGGGTTTCTGATCATTTTCTACTTTTTTTTGGGTAGGGGTGCATTCGGGGTGGTTGGAGGGTGGGGGGTTGTAAAACTGAAAAATTTGTTGTATTCGTAATAGTGTGTCCATTGACCTATGGAAAAAATACCTAGCTGTATATTCTTTTTTTAAGTTCATCTGAACATTAGCTTGCCCATTACAGAAACCAAGGGACTTAGAGTTTTGTGATGTTTACATATACGAGTGTTGCTTAATTTCGTTCTATGTATATTGCGTAAAGCAAAAATGATTGAATTGATTTTAATGAAATTCCGACACAGGAATTACTATCGCGGCGAGAATGGAAAACATGTCTGTATCTGGAAAATCGTCTCAGTGGCGGCGCAACAATAATCAAAAAACTAAAAATATAGAAACAGCACATACTTCGTTTTTAGACGGTTTGTAGGCTCCTGAGCGTCTCGCATCGCATGCAGAATCAAAACTGTGGCGTCCTAGTTCCCAAGGAGGGAGACCCAAGAAACTATTTACCAGAGTTTTTGTGTTGGGTGTTTTTTTGCGGGCAAATGGGCGATGATTTGGTTGCAAGGGATTTCAGACTATAGCTTCATGCTATGGGAAAATAAAGTGGTATCATCGTAATGTGTGGGAAGTACTGAGTCAATCAACTTGACTCCATTCTTTTAAATGTAATCCCCAATATTTTCTTATACCAAAGAATTGCTTTTAATATGCTCCCTCATCTTTGTACAGCACTTGTTATGGCTGCATTCATGAGTTTCTGAGACATTTCGATTTTTCTACAAATTTTAAATATACCTTCTATTTGTTTACTAAAATTTATTTATTTTGAGAGAATACTACCCAATTTTATTTTTCCTTAACCAACAACTAAAATGTAAGGCCATAATAGTACTTGGTCAAGTCAAAACACTGAACTAACGAGTTAATATAGGTCAAGTGTACTGAGGAAAGAATTTAGGCTATCAAATATTAAACGACACATTCATTTTACATTTTTTTCTGACATCTGCTTATACCGAAAATGGTGATCTACACCTAAACGGTTTGCTTTAAGCCCCATGTGTAATACATTGAGAGAATTTACCAAGGAATCTGAATATGCAATAATATATAGGATGTTCTATTTGAAAAAATATAACTCTGATACATTTTGTGTTTTGAGGACACCCTGTATAACATGAAAATATTTTTAAAATGTAGCATCAATGGGTCCCTATTCATCCATTATTTTATTTTTCATCAAATACTTTAGCCATAATGTTCCGTGTCGAATAACCTGAATAACCCGGTATAGATTTTGCAATATGTTTTGTAGGGCGGATGCAAATTGCAGCCGCGGTTAGGGCATAATATTATAAATCTCAAATGTGACCATAAAAGATGTTGTAAATTGCAGCGAGGATAAGTAATCGGCTTATCGGCGTAGCCGCAAGGGGTGGATTACGGTTAGTTTACCTGTTTGAAGGTATTCTAACAATTAATTTGGATTTGTATAGCAAAATATTATATAATAATATTATGTGACAGGTCAAATTAATTTTTATCTGAAGCAACAATTCGGTGGCATTTACTTACCTACTTCTGTTAGTGATCTTGAAAACTATATGACATCATAACGATTTTTTTAAATTACAAACCCAAAATTTTATTCGCACTTATTGTTATAGAGATTTTGCAATTCTCTACTTAACTAACTAGAACTTAACTAGAAAAGTTAATTTCTTGTTACTAAATAGTCTGCATATAAAGACACCCTTGCATCGGCAGGCTGAATTCCTGCCAAATCGAAAGGATAAGCGTCAGCTACTTCGTTAGGATTCAGAAATTGTAAGCCAAATGTATATTTTAAACATTTACCAACATCGCTCAAATTTTTGTATTCACCCGCTAAACCTAGACTTTAAATTTTACGCCAACACGCTTGACCTAAGTGAAATCGGCATCCAACCATCTGAACTTCGGGTCAAACATTTTTTATTGCAGTGTGTATTGCTTTTTAAAAATCTATTACTACAGTTGTTGGTTCTAAATTTAAACTGTTTTTACAACAGATAAGTAATTACAATCTCATCTATCCCTAAGGGATTAACTAGAGTGCGGTAAGGTAAGAGGTAACGTAAGACGTAAGGTAATAAACCTGTGGAATCAGATGAGAGTGTTGCGTTACCTCTTACGTTACGACTATAAACACTCTCATCTGATTCCACAGGTTTATTTTCTTACGTCTTACGTTACCTCTTACCTTACCGCACTCTAGTTAATACTTAACAGAGGGTTGTCCGCTGCAATTTGCATGCTTACCTGAAATGGAAAAATAACCAGCCGCTGCAATTTTCATATCCCGGATTAAAAACACTTGACCATCGCTGCAATTTGCAATCGCCGGTTTTGTCATACATTTTTGCGATTACAATAGTCCCTTCAGCTACGGTACGGGAAGTAAAACATGAAAGTCCTATATTTTTTCAATTATGTCATCTTATCATTCTCTAAAATGTGCTCTTACGGCCAATCATGACAACAACAAGAGTCTAGCCTATCTTACCGTTAATCTGATTCGTTTGTGTTGCTCGCAATATGGTGAAGTACACGTGCGAGCAATTTTACTGCCATCAGACTTCGGAAATTAGGAAAGCGATGTAGGTCACAGGAATGGTAAATTGACTCCAGACATAAATACACCTAGATAAAAGGACCAATGATTGCCGGTATGCCCTCGTATGTTCCTGAAGTTAATAGAGCAGATATTCCGCCATGAAGTTTGGCACCGTGAACCCCTCACAATTATATCACTTATGTTTTTGTCGCGTTCAGGTAATAAATTAAAGAACTTTATGCCATGATAGTTTGTTCTGCATCTTGTCCTTAGCAGTCGGGTGAAATGGGGGACTAATTGATCTCAATTTCTTGTTTGGTAGTTATGAGCATTTCCTTGTCTGTTATACTGGTCAAAGTGTTTTTTACATATAGCAGACACTCCAATATGTAGATGCTTGGAGTAGCCATTATTTTGTGCTGAATAAAAGCTTGTTTACAGCAGTCACTATATTTAAGACCAGCAATAACTCTCATACAACGTCGTTGAACTGCAAAAACTTTAGAAATATGTGGAGAGTGGCCCCAGTTTAAAATGCAATATTGTGAATTTGAGTGAAAAAATGCATAATCTGCCGTCAACAATGTCTCTTTGGAGACTGTGTTACTTAAGCTACGAATCATGAAGGTGATTTTAGAGAGTTTTTCTGTTGTTTATACAGGAAGAGTTTAGAGTGTTTTTCGATTTAATATATTCAACATTATTAAAAAAACGATACTAGTAATTGTTATAATATATATTCTCAAAATTTCAAAATATTTCAACTAACTTTACTGAGACATTCCAAAATACGAATATAGCTTGTCTTCTATGCTCATAGGTATCCACTACAAATTTTCCTATCTTAGTTGTAAGGAGGGTAATCTGGAATTGTATTGAAAGGCAAGGGCTCCCTAAATCAATTTAAGACAAAACTGCTTCATCATTTTGGTCTGTTCCACTGCAATGACATTTTATCTCTCAACGTATCGGCAGCCTTAGCCACTCACGTGTCAAAGTGCTTTTTCGAAAGAATCATCAGCAAGCTCAGCCTTATTCGAACCATTGCAATTGTCTGACCATTGCCCTAGAGAACAAAACTGACGAGAAGCGACAGCATAATTTAAATCATGTATGTGTTACGCTCAATACCCGAATTCGGGCAATGCCCGAAAAAAGTATGCAGAACTAGTTTTGAGCAAGGAATATTTTCCAAACTCGAAATATGGATTTTATACGGCTATTGAGCATTACCAAATACGCAGAACTAGTTGGAGAAGTTAAATATATTTTAATGAATACCAACAAATAAAAATCGCCAACTGAGGCTGGTTTAAATTTTTTATTTGATTGTGTGAGCATCAAATTGGTTTGTGCCTCCTCTTTTTGCGTTTTCTCGATTCGTACTTATATTGCAGCAACGTCGGCAAAGAAACCTAACCTAATCTAACCTAACCTAAACGATAGGTTTTTGCTGGGTTTTGACACACAATTCATAACGAATGTTCACTTTGTTTGTCATTCCGTACCACAGAACTAGTTCTGTGTATTTCAAGTTGCGCAAAACTAGTTCTGTGCATTTCAAGATGCGCAAAACTAGTTCTGCCTATTTGGTAATGCTCAATAGCCGTATAAAATTCTTATTTCGTGTTTGGGAAATATTCGTTGCTCAAAACTAGTTCTGCGTATTTTTGTCGGGCATTGCCCGAATTCGGGTATTGAGTGTGACATATGCACACATATTGTATTACCGTCAGTTGTTTATAGCTCGGTATCAGCTGAAAGTATTTTGTTAGTCTGGGGTGTCAGTATTCCTATCATGTCAAGCTCCCATACTTCAATTGTCAGTGGCATAGTATGTTGTTTCAAACGACAATAATACAACCGACGAGAAAAGACAGCATAGTTTGTTATACAGGGTGGTCCAATAAGCGCGCGGTGCTCTCTAGAGGCCATACCGTTCAAACTAGAGGAAAATGTTTCAAATGAAAAATGTTTCTTTTCAGATGCTCTGCATTTATAAAATAATTTCAGATGGTGGACTTCCGGATATACCGTTATCATAAGTTTCACTTTTATCTAGATACATGTGGTTATATCTTTGTTGGTTTTCAAGATATTTACGGTTTTGTAATTATGGCGTAGGAATTGGAAAAATCGTAGGTGGCGTGGCTCGCAGACGAAACAATTGGCGGGAGACCTTTCGTCCAAAGTGTTTCGGTCTCTAATAATGTTATATATGTTTTCTTAAATTTTCTAAATGAAAATTTGGAAAACCCGTTGGAAAATTTACCACTGGAGTTTTTAAGAATAATGTGGTTACAGGTAGATGGAGCGAAAGCACATTTTAGTATTAGAGACCGAAACCCTTTGGATGAAAGGTTTCCTACCAATTGTTTTGTCTGCGAGCCACGCTACCTACGATTTTTCCAATTCCTACGCAATAATTACAAAACCGTAAATATCTTGAAAACCATCAAAGACAGAACCACATATGTCTAGATGAAAGTGAAAGAGAATTTAATTTCGCATCCACCGATGTGAAACTTATAATACCATCCCATTTAAAAAAAAAAGTTTTTAACGTTTTTAACTTTTCCAATTTGAAAATTGCTAGTCTATTGATTTAATGTTCTTTTGAAACAACGATCCTACTGGAACACAAATACGTTCCTTGCTTGTTTCAAAACCGAAAACCGCACCTTTCTATCGCGCTTTTAGTTTCCGAGATATTAACGTTTCTTGTAAAGTACTACAAACATCAAATTTTGTAAAAATTGCTAAACAAACTCCTAATATAACTCCTAAAATAACTCCGAAAATAGGCCTCGTAGACATAAATAATGGTTGAAAAACTGGACCTAAAAATCGATGCTGGATTCAAAAACATAATAATATACAGGGTGTTCCATTTAAAATAAGAAAGTTGATGCCTACTTCCGGTATATGCGGAAGTCCGCCATCTTTAAAATTATTTTCTGAGTGTAAAACATTTGAAAAGAAAAGTTTTTTATTCTACACATTTTCGTCTAATTTAAACGGTATAGCCACTAGGGAGCACCGCGCGCTTATTGGACCACCCTGCATGCGCTCGCGCCAAATATGCTGCTTTTCTGTCAGATGCTAGTCCGGCAGGAGCCGTAAGTATTTGTTCATCTCGTGTGTCTATATCTATGTAATAGTTGCGATATCAATTTTTCTTCATTGTCCGATATATACAAATGTATTATTACAACTTAGCATATGTGATGATCCTATTTTGAATAAGACAGTTTCATATAAAACAATCAATTTGCTCTCGCATTTAGCGTTGTATTGTATTTATTTTTACTAGCCCTAAGTACTAATATTTATATATCTGCATATATGTGTGTATCTGCATATTTTTTCACTATCCATTTATATATAACAAAATGTTTATTTTTGCATTTCCTGTTATTGGGTGCATGCACCTGTTGGAAAATAAAGGCTATCTATCTATCGATCTATCTATATCATGTCAAACTCCACTGTCTACTACAGTTGGCAGCAGCAAATCTGCTGTTTTAGTGATAAACGACGGCATTCAATGCCGGTTTCTCAATGTCCGGTTAAAGTGTCAGATAGGTATCTGCCAGATAGCGTTGCTATGGATACAACTGTCAGATAAGATTTACGTGACTTAGTAAGTTTAGCCTTCAGTTGTTTAAGCAATTTATCTAACAGTTGCTGTTACATTGCAGATAAATATTTAACTGGACATTGAGAAACCGGTCCTTAGTGCCACAAAAATCGTCGTTTCTCGTCAGTTTTGCTATTGGTATTGATATTTTTCCAGTTATTGGCATGTCCTGAAGTCTTACGTTTAGCTGTCGGAGATCGACAATTTTTTCATTAAATTATGATGGTTACCAAGGGCCCAACGATTTATGTATATAAAAATATATTTAGTTTATGTAGATAGAGTATAGCTGTTGGTATTATATGTATCATAATATACCCCAAAAAGATGTTCATATCCATTTTGGAAGAGAAACGTTGTTAAATGTAAAGTGTAATTTATTTGTATGACTGATTGGAGAATAAAAATCTAGAGCATGAAATGTGTTTCCTTTTTAATCAATTTCCATAGATGTTAACAAAATGTTGGTAAGTTCAGATAATGGCTACTACAGAGGGAGTTTTAAGAATTGGATGCCTCAATTATCTCTCAGGACTGGTTTCTCAATGTCCAGTTAAATTTTTATCTGCAAGATAACAGCAACTGTTAGATAAATTGTTTAAACAATTGAAGGCTAAATTTACGAAGTCACGTAAATCTTATCTGACAGTTGTATCCATAACAACGCTATCTGGCAGATACCTATCTGGCTCTTTAACTGGACATTGAGAAACCGGCCTTTAAACGGTTTACATGGTTTACATGAATTTTGTTGTACCTACTGAGGTTTTGGAATAAGGCCAACCTTGCAATGGTATTCCAAATATTGTCATGCCTACCATATTTCCAAAAATATAGTAAAATTTGTTATTTCAAACGGATTGTCCTGTATATTTCTTTCAATTTGAAATTCTTGAAAGATACTGATAATCTCGCAAAGATCACATGGCCTGTTGTATGGAAGCAATCGAACAACATTTTGAGTATCTGCTGTAATTCAAAATATGTTTTTTGAAGTTAATGTCTTACTCTAACTTGGACGGGTAGGTACAATGTAATTTTTGTTGTAGCTCTGAGATTACGACGTTTAGGTGTAGGGAATATTACGCATAAAATAATCAATATTTTTCATGGATTACAAAAAGAAAGAATTTATTTTAAGGACTGATCCGTTCAAAATAACAAAGTTTATCATATTTCAGGAAAAACGGTAGATCTAAAAACCTGTAAGTACCACTATAAAACCGTCCGTATACTTAGGACTCACTCTGGGTAGTTAAAGATGTCTACTACACCTTTTTTCAAACAGTGGTGCATGTTTTCTGACAAGCTGTTATTATTGCTTCGCAAGCAGCAGTCAACATTATAATAAAGCGAGCTGACAGGATGCATAACATAGTGTATACGCAATACTGCTTCGTGGTGAACCTCAGCGGCCGGATTTGTAATTAGGATACTCTAATTATGTAGGGTACGAGGATTCATACTCATAAAAGTTCAAATACAGATTTTAGATTTTTTGCGGGTGAACCTCAGGATACGGGTATCGGAGATTTTTCATTTTCGTTGGACGAGAGTGAAGCTCAAAACAGCGGCCGGATTTGTAATTAGGATACCCTAATTATGTAGGGTACGAGGTTTCATACTCATAAAAGTTGAAATGAAGCTTTTAGATTTTTCGCGGGTGAACCTCAGGATCTGGGTATCGGAGATCTTTCATTTTCGTCGAACGAGATTAAAACTCAAAACAGCGGCTGGATTTGTAATTACGATACTCTAGTTATGTAGTATACGAGATTTCGTCCTCATAAAAGTTCAAATAAAGATTTTAGATTTTTTGCGGGTGAACCTCAGGATCCGGGCATTGGAAATTTTCTATTCTCGTTGAACGAGATTAAAACTCAAAACAGCGGCTGGATTTGTAATGACGATACTCTAGTTACGTAGGATACGAGATTTCATCCTCATAAAAGTTCAAATAACGATTTTAGATTTTTTGCAGGTGAACCTCACGAACCGGGCATTGGAAATTTTCCATTTTCGTTGAACGAGATTAAAACTCAAAACGGCGGCTGCATTTGTAATTACGATACTCTAGTTATGTAGGATACGAGATTTCGTCCTCATAAAGGTTCAAATAAAGATTTTAGATTTTTTGCTGGTGAACCTCAGGATCCGTGTATCGGAGATTTTTCATTTTCGTTGAACGAGAGTGAAACTTAAAACAGCGGCTGGATTTGCAATTACGATACTCTAGTTATGTAGGATACGAGATTTCGTCCTCATAAAGGTTCAAATAAAGATTTTAGATTTTTTGCTGGTGAACCTCAGGATCCGGGTGTCGGAGATTTTTCATTTTCGTTGGACGAGAGTGAAACTCAAAACAATGGCCGGATTTGTAATTAGGATACTCTAATTATGAAGGGTACGGGGATTCATACTCATAAAGGTTCAAATAAAGATTTTAGATTTTTTGAGGGTGAACCTCAGGATCCGGGCATCGGAAATTTTCCATTTTCGTTGAACGAGAGTGAAACTCAAAACAGCGGCCGGATTTGTAATTAGGATACTCTAATTATGTAGGGTACGAGGATTCATACTCAAAAAAGTTCAAATAAAGATTTTAGGTTTTTTGCGGGTGAACCTCAGGATCCGGGTATCGGAGATTTTTCATTTTCGTTGAACGAGAGTGAAACTCAAAACAGCGGCTGGAATTACAATACTCTATTTATGTAAGATACGAGATTTTATCCTCATAAAGCTTCAAATAAACATTTTATATTTTTTGCTGGTGAACCTCAGGATCCGGGTATCGGAAATTTTTCATTTTCGTTGGACGAGAGTGAAACTCAAAAAAATGGCCGGATTTGTAATTAGGATACTCTAATTATAAAGGGTACGAGGATCCATACTCATAAAAGTTCAAATAAACATTTTAGATTTTCTGCGGGTGAACCTCAGGATATGGGTATCGCAGATTTTTCATATTCGTTGAACGAGAGTGAAACTCAAAACAGCGGCCAGATTTGTAATTAGGATACTCTAGTTATCTAGGGTACGAGGTTTCATACTCATAATAATTCAAATAAAGATTTTAGATTTTTTGCGGGTGAACCTCAGGATCTGGGCGTCGGAGATTTTTCATTTTCGTTGAACGAGAGTGAAACTCAAAACAGCAGCTGGATTTGTAATTACGATAGTCTATTTATCTAAGATACGAGATTTCATCCTCATAAAAGTTCAAATAAAGATTTTATATTTTTTGCTGTTGAACCTCAGGATCCGGGTATCGGAAATTTTTCATTTTTGTTGGACGAGAGTGAAACTCGAAAGAATGGCCGGATTTGTAATTAAGATACTCTAATTATGACGGGTACGAGGATTCATACTCATAAAAGTTCAAATAAAGATTTTAGATTTTTTGCCGGTGAACCTCAGGATCCGGGTATCGCAGATTTTTCATTTTCGTTGAACGAGAGTGAAACTCAAAACAGCGGCCGGATTTGTAAATAGGATCCTCTAATTATGTAGGGTACGAGATGTCATCCTCATAAAAGTTCAAATAAAGATTTTAGATTTTTGGCGGGTGAACCTCGGGATCCGGGTATCGGAGATTTTTAATTTTCGTCGAACGAGAGTGAAACTCAAAACAGCGGCCGGATTTGTAATTAGGATACTCTAATTATGTAGGGTACGAGGTTTCATACTCATAAAAATTCAAATAAAGGTTTTAGATTTTTTGAGGGTGAACCTCAGGATCTGGGTATCGGAGATTTTTCATTTTCGTTGAACGATAGTGAAACTCAAAACAGTGGCCGGATTTGTAATTAGGATACTCTAATTATGTAGGATACGAGGTTTAATACTCATAAAAGTTCAAATAAAGATTTTAGATTTTTTGCGGGTGAACCTCAGGATATGGGTATCGGAGATTTTTAATTTTCGTCGAACGAGAGTGAAACTCAAAACAGCGGCCGGATTTGTAATTAGGATACTCTAGTTATGTAGGGTACGAGATGTCATCCTCATAAAGGTTCAAATAAAGATTTTAGATTTTTTGCGGGTGAACCTCGGAATCCGGGTATCGGAGATTTTTCATTTTCGTTGAACGAGAGTGAAACTCAAAACAGCGGCCGGATTTGTAATTAGGATACTCTAATTATGTAGGGTTCAAATAACGATTTTAGATTTTTTGCAGGTGAACCTCACGAACCGGGCATTGGAAATTTTCCATTTTCGTTGAACGAGATTAAAACTCAAAACGGCGGCTGCATTTGTAATTACGATACTCTAGTTATGTAGGATACGAGATTTCGTCCTCATAAAGGTTCAAATAAAGATTTTAGATTTTTTGAGGGTGAACCTCAGGATCTGGGTATCGGAGATTTTTCATTTTCGTTGAACGATAGTGAAACTCAAAACAGTGGCCGGATTTGTAATTAGGATACTCTAATTATGTAGGATACGAGGTTTAATACTCATAAAAGTTCAAATAAAGATTTTAGATTTTTTGCGGGTGAACCTCAGGATATGGGTATCGGAGATTTTTCATTTTCGTTGAACGAGAGTGAAACTCAAAACAGCGGCCGGATTTGTAAATAGGATACTCTAATTATGTAGGGTACGAGATGTCATCCTCATAAAGGTTCAAATAAAGATTTTAGATTTTTTGCGGGTGAACCTCGGAATCCGGGTATCGGAGATTTTTCATTTTCGTTGAACGAGAGTGAAACTCAAAACAGCGGCCGGATTTGTAATTAGGATACTCTAATTATGTAGGGTACGAGGTTTCATACTCATAAAAATTCAAATAAAGGTTTTAGATTTTTTGCGGGTGAACCTCAGGATATGGGTATCGGAGATTTTTCATTTTCGTTGAACGAGAGTGAAACTTAAAACAGCGGCTGGATTTGCAATTACGATACTCCAGTTATGTAGGATACGAGATTTCGTCCTCATAAAGGTTCAAATAAAGATTTTAGATTTTTTGCTGGTGAACCTCAGGATCCGGGTATCGGAGATTTTTCATTTTCGTTGGACGAGAGTGAAACTCAAAACAATGGCCGGATTTGTAATTAGGATACTCTAATTATGAACGGTACGAGGATTCATACTCATAAAGGTTCAAATAAAGATTTTAGATTTTTTGAGGGTGAACCTCAGGATCCGGGCATCGGAAATTTTCCATTTTCGTTGGACGAGAGTGAAACTCAAAACAGCGGCCGGATTTGTAATAAGGATACTCTAATTATGTAGGATACGAGGTTTCATACTCATAAAAGTTCAAATAAAGATTTTAGATTTTTTGCGGGTGAACCTCAGGATCTGGGCGTCGGAGATTTTTCATTTTCGTTGAACGAGAGTGAAACCCAAAACAGCGGCTGGATTTGTAATTAGGGTACTCTAATTATGTAGGGAGTTTCCATTAAAGAAAACTACAACTTCTGTCTAAATTGTTTTCTATGAAATTATCTTGCACATTTTAACTAATAAAAAATTTATCAAACTTTTCTTGAGCCTTTACATGACGAAGGTACAGCAGAAGATCTCAAAAATTGTCAAAAGGTGCATAAACATGATAATATAGTTCAACATGTTTTCAGCTGCCGTTGTGCAGAATGCAAAAAATTTTAATTTGTATCATAAAATTCGTCACTAAGGGCCGGTTTCTCAATGTCCAGTTGAATATTTATCTGGAGGTTGACTGTTATCTGTCAGATAAATTGTTTAAACAATTGAAGGTTAAACTTATGAATTCACGTGAACTTTATCTGACAGTTGCATCCATAGAAACGCTATCTGGCAGCTACCTATTTGACACTTTTAACTAGACATTGAGAAACTGGCCCTGAGTCGTCTAAAGGGACTCCAAGGTCTCATCCAATATACTAGAACTACATACGCTACTCTAAGTAGCATCAGACATGTATTTTATACTGAAAGATCTGCTTTAAATCACACACACGCACACTTGATAAATCAATATCAGGGACCTCATTCTTCTTCTATGCTATTTATTTATGTTGCTCTTTCATAAGAGTAATATTGAACTAATTTGAAAACCAAATATCATCTGAGCTTTGGTAACGTAAAACATTTCTTTGCGGTTAGAGCCTACGCAAATTATGTGACGCCATCGCTTGCGAGAATACAAATGTCAACAGAGCTCGAATTTCTCGTACTTTATGCCTATCGATAAGACAATATAAATTCGCCGACTTTTCCAATTTGAATTTCTTTCACTCCACCTTCACATTGATTTCTGTTTCACGTGTATGTACTCATGAATAATTTGAGTTCTCAGCCATAAAAATTACAAGAGTCTCAAGGTGGAATAATATGACTTCGGATATATCCTGGAGACATTTCAGCCTACTGAATGATAAATATAGGATAAAGGTTGAGTTATAGAATGCTGGTACCATATACAAGGCCTGTTTCAACACCTTCTGATATGTGTCAGACAGCTTATCCACATATTTTGTCTTTGTCACTTCACTTGAGTAAAAAATGACAAAAACCTATGGTTAGGCTATCTGACATTTATCAGAAGGTGGTGAAACTGACACAGTCTGTGGGATTTGGGAAATCGGTGGACTACTCGGTAAGTTATGAGGGTAGTAGGGTAGCTTAAAAGTTAAAAAATAATAATAAGATCTTATCTTAGGGTAGAAGTTTCATGATTTTATCCTAGTTATTCGATGGAACACTGTGTTCTACCCATCGAGGTAGAATCCCATGGAGGCGCCATAACGTGGCTGCAAGCAGGTGCAAGTTGGCCTTATTGGTCTGTTTTTACAGAGAATCACAAACCAGTCAGAGCCAATCAGTATTCCCCATTGCAGTTGTCAAACTATTTCTGACTAGTACTGACCAATCAAATTGACGCTGACTAGTTTGTGATTGCTGTAAAAACAGACCTATTGATTCGACACTTACGTCAAACAGCTGACGTTTCTTTGACAATTTCGCGTCTGCTTTTTTTGAGTGTTTTTACCGAGATTTTTAGTTATTTTTAAGTAATATTCTAGTGAATTCATAAAGGAAATAATGGTTTCATGTGCTTATCGTAGTTGCTCTAGAAGAGATGGCATGGATCAGAAGAAATCGACAGGAATTACAATTTATAGGTATGAATGCAAAGAATTAACAATGTACAGGACCGCATTTGTAATCTTTATCTCAATAAAGTGTAACGTATCGCAGCAATAGTGCAGTTGTATTATTCAATTGATGATGAATGTCGTCTCTACAATGCCTGTTTTTTTCATATACTTAACTATGAATTTCGCATTAGAGTGAAAAATCAACCCAATACTTCATATTTAAATCATCATTGTAATGCATTTTCAAAATTATTTACATAAGAAAGTAATCCGACTCTGGCGAGGCGTCCAGTTTGTTACCAAACTTAGCCACGCCTCCTGCTACCGTTTTTGTTATGCGAATTTGAACGTTATAGCGTCTCCTTGGGATTCTACTTCGATGGCTCTACCGTAACCTTGACCGTAGCAATAATTTCCGAAGCCATTTCGAGATACTTCTGTTAACCTTTTTATGAAATATAATATGATTGAGAAATCTGGAGCCTGTGGCCCTATGATCCCCATTTCAACATATGGTAGTGTTTTTTGGTATATCACATCAAAATGGTCGCACATATTCATGTAGGTGTCTTAAATTTGGGCAAACCAGTAGTTATTGGGAGCACTGTTTCACAAAGAAAACCACTGGTTAATGAATACAACCTAACCTTCGACAAAGAAACCTAACGACTGAATTCATATTTTTTACTGACGTCACCATAGACTATAATCAAGGTCCATTGACGTTTTAGATGTCAATGTCAAAATCCATACTTCACGACCTCCAAGGCGAGACTATCTGTTATCGGTTGATCACAGCAAACGTCAAAATATCCTAGCTACTGGTTAACCGCAGTTTTTGGCACAAACCGTCGATTATAAAATAGATTGTCCTTGCAAACCACTGGCTTTCTTTTAGCCACTAGTTAACTATCTAGTTAGTTGTGATTCTAGCCATAACTTTGATATTGGTCTTTTGACTTTGACTTCAATTTGAACATTTGAAGAACTTTGGTGTTGAAACCAGGAATAACCAATTCTAAAATTTTGCCTTACGCTGAGTGCTTTCGCAAATTTCATCTCTAAAAACTCCGTTGCTGATCAATATCAGAAGGCATTGAATTAGCAGAGCTCACTGAATTGTTATTTCTATTTGAGATCATAAAGTTTCTTCAGATGGCTTAAAGGTGGAGATTCAAGCCAAGATCAACTTTGAAATACGAGACCAAAGCTCTGAGCACTTCACAACATCAGCTTCCCACTATCAAGAACAGTAAATATACCAAAAGTTAAAGGGTAGAGGATTTCCAAGATTACGCCTGAATGCCAAACTTGTCACTCTATTGCTGGGGTCAATATACGGTACATTCATCTATAACTGTTACACTAAACTTCAGATAAACTTGATGGTCTAGGCTCAAGTCCAACCCCTTTTCAGTTTTTCACGGAAACCATTAGTTGTTCTCAGGACAATAAAGGAAGCATGGGAAATTTTATCTTCAGATATGGCAGCAAGTCCGTCTTTCTTTGGTTTTGGAAGTCAAACCGCTGAAAGTCTGAGATTTGCCTAGTAGGTGGCTGAAAGGCTAATTGAGGTACCTCAAAAACGAAGATTCAAATAGGCCAGAAAAAATAAACAAAATTTAATATTTGCCTTATATTGGGAAACTTAGTCGCAAAAACCCTGAAGTGATATCACAAGACAAGAATGGCCATTAGCATTTGATATTTTAAAGCTAGCCTTCAAATGAGCTGAGAAAGATATTTATTTCGATCGTAGACTTTGTCTCGAACTGTAAACTTCATTCATCGCCTATGTTGCAACAAATATACACTTGTTACAACAATAGTATTGTTATAAAGCTTATATAGGATATGATGAACTGTCATCCAGCTTTGACGTTTTGTTTTCAATATTGATAAAATACTATTGGATGATATTAATTAACCTAGCCCGCAATACCCAATAGAAAGCTTTTGCTAAATAACGTCCAATAGAAAAGCTTTATTAAATTCTTTGTTGAATATGCATGTTGATAAAATCGGCCCTAAATGGTTCAACAATATTTATTTCTCAAGTTGAATTAGCAGTCATTCTTGGCACTTTATTCCTTATTTTTGTAAACAAAGTCACTATCCGAATATTCCCTTTGCAATAGTCGAATGTACCCTACCCCTGGGGGACATTTTACGGCTGTTTTACAAAAAAATAATGATTTCTGATTTTAACGCTTGCTTTTTTTCTAAGTTAGTAGTTTCCATAATATCCATAGCCGTCTGCAAAGGACAATAATTTCAAAAAAATATCAAGGTTTTTAGCTATTGGCAGTTGAACTCAAATATGACGAAGCATCCCTACCTTCCCCTATGTGATTAAACTCATCAAAAATTAAAAAAAAAAACCAATTTATCTACTAGCCACCCTCGTGAGTGAACGTTCTTAAAGCCAAAAGGTTAGCTTCACCTACGCACTTGGTTTTCATGTCCCAGTAATTCCTGGACTGAAATAAAAGCAGCAATAATATAAACATCTCAGTTACTTTTTGTAGGATAAGGTCATTCATACAAAAACTCCTTATTTTTCTATTTGCGACGTTTCGACTTATATTAAGTCATCTTCAGGCAACTAAAACAATTGAAGATGTAGGCTATTAATACACAAATACAAGATTTACTTAAACAACAATTATATACAAAAGGAACCTAGCAATGACTTTTAAATTTTTTTTTAATTAAAAAAAATTTTAAATAAAAATTAGATGGATGTCACTTGCTGAAACGCTCGAGTGATTTGATTTATGTTAAAAATATTATAAGACATGCACAAATACGTCAGATACAAGAAAAGCTGAAAAACACATGAAAATATTATGTTTTAGACGGAAAAACGCTTAATATCTTCTACCAGATCATCCACCTACCCGTCTTTGGTGTGTAGGCACATTGCTGTTTTCATTCTGTTCCTGTTTGTTATAATTTTATTCGTTTTTACTGTACGTGTTTTGTGGCGTTATTTTTTAATACCGTTGGCAGTGTTTATTAATCCAGCTGTTTATCTAGTCAAATTCTTATGACTTTTCTTCCTAGTAACTATAAAAACTTCGATTTTCTGGTAAGTCAGCTTTTCTTGTATTTGACGTATTTGTGCATTACTTATAATATTTTTAACATAAATCAAATCACTCGAAGGTTTCAGCAAGTGGCATCCATCTAATTTTTATTTAAAAAAAAATTTTTTAATAAAAAAAAATTTAAAAGTCATTGCTAGGTTCCTTCTCTATATAACTGTTGTTTAAGTTTAAGTAAATCTTGTATTTGTGTATTAATAGCCTACACCTTCAATTGTTTTAGTTGTCTGAAGATGACTTAATATAAGTCGAAACGTCGCAAATAGAAAAATAAGGAGTTTTTTTATGAATGACCTTATCCTACAAGAAGTAACTGAAGCTCATCACAGTAGGTCAAAATCCTTTACAAAATAAGCATCTTAGTTCTGTCACCCATTTAATATACCATAATGATGCAATTACACAGTTGATAGCAAACACAGACTTAAACTTGCAAATAGATCGGTGGCGTGCCCCCCCGACCCTCAGGCGCCGGCCCGCATCCAGCCGCCACTGCCCGTGGCCGTGAGCGGCACCGCAGGGGGGTGATCGGGGCCGTAAGCCCCGCCTCCCGGGTACAGTTTTTTCTTACCGGACGCCACTGACGGCTCCACCACAAGCGCAGAGCCGTTGAAGTTGAAGCCGTTCAGCTTGTCGATCGCACGGTCTGCAGACGATTGGTCGGGACAGTCCACAAATGCATAGCCACCTGGAATTTGGAGAATTATTTTTAGTCCGTCTGATTTCACACTGATGCAAGGTTAAATTCAGAACAGGAATACTATTAAATTGTTCGTTTGATCATTCTCTCCCTTATTAATGAGGAAGTTTCCATTTTTTCAAATGTCATTTAATCAGATAGTCCTAAAGAGTTAGAGAACAACGGCGAAAAGTTTGAATTGTCGTATCCTCCCCGCGAAGCCGCTGTGACGTCACACGTCACATGACACAACGCAAGCCTGTGTATGCCCTGTGGAGGATGCTGCTCCCGCAAGCCACCGCGCCGCCGGCCTCCTCTTTCATGTTGTTATTCCTTGTTTTCAGTAGGCTAGGCGACGCCGACGGTGACAAAACGATACACTGCAGTCTATTGTAACTCGTATTATTAGAATATGTCTAGCAAGCCGAGAAACTATAAATATTGCATAGTACTTAAGTGTACTACCCACATAGCACTGGATGATATGAGAATATTCTGTTCACATTCACTACAGATATTATGAATATTCTGAGAAAATTCTATGGATAATCAGAATATTTACAGAATATTCTTTAAACGTTCGAAATGGGAAAAACACGCTATATTCCTAGAATACTCCGGCGAATATTCCGCAAGGATATTACATGAGCAATCGTAGTAGAATGTTTTTGAATATTCTAGGAACATTTTGTCTAAACTATCTCATATAGGAAACATTTTCATGGTATTATGGATACTGTTCCAAAAATAATAGCACCTACTAGTGGCAGATGGTCACGAAAGTTAAGTGGTTAGACATCTCTCAGTCTAAAGATGTTTCAAAATATAGGGTAAACATGTAAACCTGTTGCATTAACCTCAAAATTCTACTCACATTATATAATCATATAATGAACCGTACACCATAGTAGGTGACCATAATTCGGAACACTGTCGCACACTTTATAACAACTAGCAACTTTATTGTATAAAATTGGGTATAAATGCACGCCTTTCACGAATAAAACTCGTGAATCGCTAAAATGCCCACATCACATGTTTATTACAAATCCAAATCGAAGGTTAAGCACACAACACTTGAAGCGAAGTGACAACCTGACAAGATTGACAACTGACGAAAGAACGACACCATGATCTCACTTTACCGTATTGCTGCCAATGGCTAATTCACTAATAAACTTTTGAAAATTGGACATAATACTTATTAAGTATATTTAGGAGGATGAACGCAAAACGAATAGAACTAAATGAAAGTTTTTTTTTTAATTCACTGAGAAAGGTGCAAATATAAATTAATAATACCTCATATTGAATATTATTTGCCTACATACAGAAAATAGTTCTGTTACGAATATTACTAAATGTTCTTGAGAAAATAGCTATATATCTTATTCTTAGTAGATGATTAAAATAATATTCTATGAAGAATATTACTGGTATATTCTGGAATAATTCAGACATTAAACGAATAATCACTGATTAACCTAAGTGGATGAAATAATAATATTCTATAAAGAATATTATTTTAATAATCCAGAATAATTAAGAGAAATAACGAATATTCTATGATTCTACTGAATATTCATGGAACATGTAGGAGATTTAAAGAATATTCATAGAATATCCAGTGCTATGTGGGTAACACCATAAAAACACCAAACAAATATTTCAATGGATAGCCTATTATGAATACAAAAAATTGAGTTTTATGACCCCGCAACCCCCAACTACCCCAATTTCACCCGCACCCAAAAAAGTAGAAAATGATCACGAAATCCCTAAAACGCCTGAAAACGAAGTTTGAGCTCTTTCTATATTTTTAGTTTTTCTATGATTGCTGCGCTGCCGCTGACACGATTTTCAAAAATCATAAAGATTTTCCATCCTCGCAGCGGTAGTAATACTGTGTAAAAATTTAATTGAAATCAATCTAATAGTTTCCCAGTTATACCATACAGAATGATCAGAAGCAATACTCTCGCATATATACATCAGAAAATTCTTGGTTTCCGTAATAGCCAAGGTAATGTTCGGATGCACCTAAAAAAGTGTATTATGACGCTAAGCCTTTCTTTCACAGGTTAGTGGACGGCCTGTTATGAATACAATAATTTTGCAGTTTTACAATCCCCCACCCCTAGCCACCCCAATATCACCTCTATACCCAAAAAAAGGAGAAAATGATCAGGAACCTCTAAAACGCCTAAAAACAAAGTTTGAGGAATATTTAAAATTCTTGGTTTTTTGCTAATTACTCCACCGCCCATGCACCGATTTTCAAACTTATAGGCACGTTACCTACTACTACCTCCACAGCATATCGCTGCCCAAATTCCATAACAATCCATGCAGCGGTTACTGAGATTACGTGGCTAGAAAAACGCGTGCAGACAGATCGACAGACGGATAGACCGACGGAAATGAGTTGTGCGGATTTCCGTTATGTAGTTCATAATTATGTCGAGATCCACTTTAGGAAGGTTACTAGAATCGCCACGAACGTAACCTTCCTCCATACTTCAAAAATATACTGGCATCTGCCCGTTACAATAAACACTCCGCCGTTCCACTAAAGTCTAAATGTCGCACACCGTACAGCGCAGCGTATGCATAGCGGAGTCCCGGCTCCCGACTGTGGCTGCAGCGAACGATTCATGTGATGTGACGTCATACGACAATTCACCGCCGCGGTCGTTTTACGCAAATATAGAATTGAATAACTCGCCCGTTTTTTGGAATATTCAGATGATTTTTTCAACATTCTTCAAGTGAAGAAATAGACTATCAGATAATAATGAATTTTCCAAATTTTATTTTTTAAGAAACTTCTCCATTCTCCTCATCATTATTTTGAAAAACTTTATCATTATTTTCATCTGCGATACTCGATAATTAAAAAAAAATTGACCTTAGGTACAATACGTTACTTGTATCGTATTCAAATCCAAGATGTAGAGGATTGTAAACGCCGTCCGGGTAAGGCGGCATTCATTGCGATTGGCCGAAATGCAATAAATACCTTGGCCGCTTGTTGCTTTGCTGCCCGTCTGGGTTGTTGAACGTAGTACAGGGTTGTATTTCATTCAGTTGCTCCGTGTGTTTATCATTGTATACGACGCGTCGTGTTAACGATAGCGTACATGGGCTTGTGCATCAAAACGTACGTAGTCTATTAATTTTTAGTTTTCTGCTCAGATTTTTGTCAAATCGATTCAGGCATTGTACGATCAGATAGTGCAGTAGTCGTTTTTTGTTTATCACTGTTAATTTTAAATTATTAAATCCTAAAAGTGGCACATATGTTCTAGGATTTACCAATTTAAAACGAACTACGTTAAACTGAAAGTGACACTAATGAACAGGTACAATGTCTGGCCTATAAGACAAAAATCTGAGCAAAAAACTGAACATATTACATACTAGGTAGGTACGTCTTGACACATAATACCACTAATACATAATACTTTTTCTGAGTCCATAGGTACCTTGCTTATTATTCAGTTTTCGGAAAAAAGTTATTTGGAGAAGTTGCTTATTTTAACGACTTCTATACACAGTTTAAAAAAACGTGTCAACTTAGGACCCACCCTGTGTTGTCGGAATGAAAAAAATAAGTGAAATTCAAATTTGAGATAATATTGATATACATAACTATGTTGTCGTCACTGTGATGTGTTTTTTTATGTATACGACTTTTGACAAAATTGTTTTTATTATCTCTTAAAATGGATCTATTGCGCAACGGCGCCTCACGCGATTTGAGAATTTTTTTTATCAATGTTAAGAAAAAATAAAATTTGCGAAAGAAGCACGTTTTTTGGAAAAAAATTGATAAAACTGTATTTTCAACATATTTGTCAGTAAGGCATGCACACAGAACTATACAATTTTAGAAGTGAGATGCTGCTTGACAGATGGTAATAGATGCGGTGTTGCCAATATTTGCTCGATATTTAACATCGCTTCGACCGGACATGTACTAAGATTGAAACGTTACGGTTACAGAGAAGATTAGCATGGCCTCTGCGCAAGGATAACACAAAAAATCGTGGATCGTTTTACCATTTTAACAACCTAAATTTAAAGATATCTCATTTCAAATGTTCCTTTGTTTCTAGCTAGTGTTTGTGATTAAGTATTAAGTATTATTGTTTGTTTTATTTAGTTTGTACATCAGCCTTTTATGTAACATCGGTGGCTTCAATATTGTTTCTGATTAAGCTTTATTGTTATATTTGGCCTATATCAACTCCATTAAATAATTGAAATGTGCGACTGACGTTGGACCGTTGCTATTAAAAACTGAATAGGTGACTATAATGGTTGCATTCAGCAGAAAGATCGGGAGCCGCTACTTTTATAGCCGCTACATCTCAACAGTTGGCGTTCTGCTGAAAAGCATTATTTGTACGACTGTCAAATAAGTGGTCACATTTGAGGTTATTAAAAATAAAAAAGCATAGTAAAAAAAGGTATGTCAAAATTGTCAAAATGTATAAGGGTTTTGGACTGTGTAAAGCCTAATTCAGGTGGACACGACATCCGACGATACGACGGTACAAAACGGTTCCGATTGGTTGAAAAATTCTAAATGATGTCAAAAAAGTATTGCAACCAATAGGAACAGTTTCGTACCGTCGGATGTCGTGTGCATCTGAATTAAGCTTTAGTAGTGTGGACTTTTTCTTTGAAATATGAGAACATAACCTATAACACAAGTGTCATAACATGTGACACTCACAAGGTCAAAAGTAGCTTATTTCGCTCCGCTCCAAGTGAGCGTACTTTTCTATCGCTACAAAAAATGGCGACCGCTGGAGCGGTAGCTGCTAGGTAGCGCACGCATTCAGCAGAAAATTTGGTAGCTGCTCCGCAACTGCTGAGTCTGCTGAATGCACCCAGTCGTACCTGAGGTGAGGTTGGTTAGATTTTTCAACATATTTGATATCAGTAACGTCTGGGGGGCCGAGCCCCCCTAGGCCCCCTCGTAACCACCTGGTACAAACCTAATTAAACCTAGAATAGTCTAAATTTACATATCTTTTATATTTCACTTGACCCAACCTAGTACCTAAGTATGTTAACACCAACTTCAACCTCCATTTCAGTTTCTGCTGAAACAAAATAAAGAAAAACTAATTCCCTAGTGAACATCTGTGTATGAAAGTCCCAAAATAATTTATTTTCATCTTTTCCAAAACACATTGACTGAATTTTCCATGTTTTTCAGTCACTAACCTTAAAAAAAATTGCAATTGCACAATTTCGTGAAGTACATTAACTGATAACTGCGCTCGCTGGCAATACCGCATCTTTGTGACAGTATTGGTGCTATAACACAACAACGCCTCACGTAATTTGGTAAAATTTCATATTTGAATTAAAGAGGATGGTCTATTATGTACTTTTAAAGAAGAAAATTGGTGAAAGAAGCATTTTTTGAAAAAAAAATAGTTAAAACTCGATATTTTCACCACACTTTCTAAACGTATCTGAACAGTACATGACAATTTTATATTCGAAAACCCGCATGACAGACTTCAATAGTGTGGGTTGTAGCACCCTTAAAATAACAGTGGTATCAAACATTGGGGTATAAGTTGATCACATTATTATATACAGCATGGTTCGCTCACCTCTTTTCACCAGAATGCTAGTACAGGAGAGATTCTGCTCGAGGAAGAGCTGCCTGAGAGAAGTTTCGCTGGTCTCGTTGGGCAGGTTCCCGACGTACAACTTGCTCATGGAGATCGGTGGTATCTTAGCTGCTGTAGTCATGAGTAGGTGTACACTGGTACACTAGCACCACTAACGTCTTGGAAGCAGAAGCCAAAAAATGGGAGAAATACTACGGATTGAACGGAAGCGTGAGTTCACTGCATATGACGGAGTATTTTGACACCAGCTTGCTACAATCTGTCAGCCAACTGCTCATGCGATCAACATTTGGGTGTACAGGGTGTTTTCATAATACACATTAAGCGATATCCACTGAAATAAAAAATTAAGGCCCGATTTTATCAACACGCATATTTAACAAAGAATTTAACAAAGCTTTTCTATTGGATGTTATTTAGCAAGAGCTTTCTATTGGGTACTGCGGGCTAGGTTGATAAATATCGTCCAATAGTATTTTATCAATATTGAAAACAAAACGTCAAAGCTGGATTACACTTTTCAAGTGTATATTTGTTGCAACATAGGCGATGAATGAAGTTTGAAGCTTGAGACGAAGTCAACGATCGAAATAAATATCTTTTTGAATGGTTGAAATTAGATCACAAATCCCGGTAAAAGAGTACCGAATCCAAAATTAAATATGTACCGTTGAGGCGATCCCTTCGCCGAGATGGCGGGTGGCCGAGTGGTATGGTGTTCGACAACGCTTGCCTTGTTTTGTGGGAGGTATTCATGGGTGTTGGTTCGAGACCCAACCCGTGCAGTTACACTTTTTTTATTTTTTTTTAACCAAAATATTCACTGATATACGTTTTACTCACATTACACACATTTTTTGTACAATCGACATAAATGTGTTTTTGAATCAAATTTTATTAGACATTTTACTTGACATATTGCAAAAGCTAAGTACCAGAGGTGGTAGAGAATTCAGTCAATGGAAGTGAAGTTTATCCATCAATATCAATCGCCAATTGCTCTGATAGCGGTATCAAAATGAAATTATTCCAAATTTGTATAATTATTCGGAATGTTTGTTGTGCTAGTAAAACATCTAATAAATTTTGATTCAAAAACACATTAACGTCGATGGTACAAAGAATGTGTGTAAGACGAGTAAAGCGTATATCAGTGAATATTTTGGTTAAAAAAAAGAGAAAAAAGTAATTGCACGGGCTGGGTCTCGAACCAACACCCATCAACACCTCCCACAAAATAAGGCAAGCGTTGTCGAACACCATACCACTCGGCCACCCGCCATCTCGGCGAAGGGATCGCCTCAACGGTACATTATTTGATTTGGGATTCGGTACTGTTTTCCCAGGATTTGTGATCTAATTTCAACCATTCGAAAGGATATTTATTTCGATCGTTGACTTCGTCTCAAGCTCCAAACTTCATTCATCGCCTATGTTGCAACAAATATACATTTTAGTTACAACTGTTACAAGTATTTTCATGAAGTACGTCACACGGGTTCGGGAGCCGTCGGCGTGTTTTCGGTTCTGGATTCAAAAACTCATTTTTATTTTGATATAACTTTTGGATTATTGCGAAAAAACAAAACAAAAAGAGTTTTGTTGTAAAAATTATATTTAATTTCTCCATTTATCACAAAAAAAATTATTCAAAACCCTAACTTTTTGTCATCATTAGATATCATTTAGCAGAAGAAAAAAACCAGCGATCAAATGTACAGTTTTTGCGGAATCTGATTGGTTGAAATTGACAATTCTTAAACTTTTTGTTAAACAAGAAAATGCAATTTTGCACCCATTTAGGATGGAAAATCAGACTGGAAAAAATACTAGATGGTCCATAATGGTCGACTGGAGAGAAATCATGTCATTTTTAACCTTTTTGAGGTAAACTTCAAGAGAAATCAATAGTTTTTAGAGTACTTTGACAGATGCATGTTCTTGAACAGGCTGCTCTGATTGGTCAAAGCCTTTGTTAAAATGCACCTGTAGATAAAATCGGCCCTAAGTGTCGTATTCATAGCTGCTGCTTGAGTGTTATTTAATACTTAAGTATCTATGAAGTACTGGTTTGTGTTTCTTAGGCCCAGTTTCACAATCGTTGGTAACCCCTGGTAGTCACAGATCGTATTTCCGTGGTTAAGCGTATTTATCTTCAAGTTGGCAGCACGGATGGCTCATAGAGCACTGCCATAATTGTGTTCTGTGAATACCACATAACCTTTCTATTTATACTTTTGACTTGCGTCACAACAGACTATAATCAAAACCCATCGACAACTTAGACGCCTTGTCAAAATGCTGAATTTATAACCTCCTAAGCAAGCTTATGTGTCATCAGTTGACCACAAAAAACGTCAGAGATAACCCATACTTTATCTTTGGGTTAACTTAACTACTGGATAACCAGAGCTTTTGACGTAAGCCACCGATTATGAAACACAAAGTGTTCGCTAACCAATAGTCTCCTTTTAAACTCTAGTTAACTACCGATTGTGAAACTGCTCATAAGTCATTAGATACTCAAGTAACGAAGTGTCCATATGAAATTTTTTACAGTCAAGGCGATTTTGTTGGTTAATTTTTAAGTAATGTGTTGGCAGTTTCTGTCTGACCCAGAAAACTGTCCGACAAAAGCACGAAACTCCGGCACAAAGCAAAAAGATTTAGAAAATATCAAAATGTTTAGGGATAGGCATAACAAATTGACTTACACATATTCAAAATATTACAGTGTTGCCAAATATTTTCCCTCCGTCTCGTGGGTGACGTCTAGGAAACAGAGCAACACTTAAGTATTACTGAAGCGGACCCTTGAGTATTACTTAAGACACGACTATGAGTGCGACACTTGGTTAGGTTAGGGGGGTCAAACGTACAGGCCGGGTTAGGTAGCCCCAACACTGCAGCCATTGGCTTATTGCATTGTCCTGTGCGTTTGTTAATCCGTGAAGAGTTTTGTGACCTTGATGAGATCCAAGAGTCTCTTCACGATATTTCGATTGGGAAGTGATTTGAGGTTGTTTGGCCCTATCAGTCTGAATCTCCACCAGCGTAGGGCCTCACATTCAAAGATTATGTGAGAGGCTGTTTCGTCGTCCTCGTCACATAGTCTGCATATTGGGTTTTCTTTGAAAATCCCTAATGTGTGTAGATGTTTTCTTGGGCCGCAGTGTCCGGTTAGGAGGACGGTTATTAGCCTACTTTCTTTCCTATTTAGTTTTAGGATCTCTTTAGCTAGTTTTGGTGTGGGTTGTTTCACCATCAGCTTGCTGTGTCTGAGCTTTGGATGTGATTGTCAGTATTTTAGGTGCTGTGAATGCATCCACTGGTTTATCGTAGTTCTTACCAAGGTCCTTGGAATGCCTATCGCCGGTTTGGGGCCGGTAAAACTGGATGCCAATCCGTTTCGTGTTAAGGTATCTGCTTTTTCGTTCCCTTCAATTCCCTTGTGACCTGGCATCCATTTCAGGGTTACCTTGTTCGTGGCACTAAGTTGTTTGAGGTTTTCTAGGCATTCTCGGACGAGTTTGGATTTGATTTGGCAGCCGTTAAGAGCTTTAATCGACGCTTGGCTATCCAAGCAGATAAGAGTGTTTTTACTTTTGTATCCCCTTCTTATGTTTTCTCTCAGACAAGAGTCGATTGCATATATTTCTGCTTGGAATACAGTGGCGTAAACTCCCAGAGGTTTACTGATGTCACATCTGGGAGATTGACCGTGAATCCCTGCTCCTGTTCCATTGTCTGTTTTGGAACCGTCAGTAAACAAAACTATTTCTTGTTTGGGTGTTTCCTCGAGTTCTCCTTTCCATTCGATTTCGACGCTAAAGGGTTTCTCAAGTGATGTTGTTGGCATCCTGTGATCACTTCCCATGGTTAGTGCGACAGTTAGTGAATTCACAGAATTATTATAAAAGCAGTGATAATAGTGTTATTACCAGAAGAAGAGTTCGTGTCCGCGTCAGACCTACTGCAATTATAATTATTCTTAAACCATTGGAAGCTTTTGCGTTACTCACTAGAAACAGATATCTACTACTCCTGTACTATTAATTCCTATTGCTATACAGTGTGGTCCAAAGAGTGCGCAACAAATGGGATTTTTTTATATTAGCTGCACAATCAAAAATCCAATATTGCCAAAAGTTGGTGCATGTCCGATAACTAATTTAGGTGCACTTAGAATGGTTCCAAGTTCATCAGTATACGGGGTGAATCAAAAAATATAAAAATTGTACAAGAGTAAAGTACCCTTATTTTCAAAAATTCAGCAAAATATTATTAACAAAAGTTGTCTAGAATCAAGAGTGTTTACTTAAAACCCACATTTGTTTTTTTTTCCATGATTTTTTTGCAAGATTTCATGTTTGTGGATTAATTTAAATACATGTTTAGAAATAAAAAATTAATAAAAGGTTTGCGGTTTTATTGAGAGTTTCTGATATGCATGTAATTATAAGCAACCTCTTGCCTTAGTAAAAAGATTTTTTCCGAAATTATAAAGCCATATTTAATATCCTTGCAACAAACATTTAGCTTGTGATTCCCAAAAAAATTTTAACCTCAGGTAAATTTCACAAAAATGCTTGAATTTAAATAAAGTTATACAAAATTAATTCAATTTCAATTAGTGTATCAAACAGTTTTACTGAAAAAAAAAAAAAAATGTTTGGGAGAGTTATTGCAGTTTTTTCAAAAAAAAAAAATTTTTTTCTCAGAGGAGGCCAAGTTTTGACATTTAGGCATAACTCTTAATTCTAAACAACTTTTGTTAATAACATTTTGCTGAATTTCTGATAATAAGGGTACTTTACTCTTGTACAATTTTTATATTTTTTGATTCACCCCGTATACTGATGAACTTGGAACCATTCTAAGTGCACCTAAATTAGTTATCGGACATGCACCAACTTTTGGCAATATTGGATTTTTGATTGTGCAGCTAATAAAAAAAAATCCCATTTGTTGCACACTCTTTGGACCACACTGTATAATTTACACTGACAGGTGAAAATAATTATTCCAACGTGCAAACGATACAATCAAAATTAGACCCTCATAGTAGGTAAGTACCCATGTCAGGGCCGGTTTCTCAATGTCCAGTTAAAAGTGTCAGATAGGTAGTTGCCAGTTAGCGTTTCTATGGATACAACATGAATTCGTAAGTCCAACCTTCAATTGTTTGAACAATTTATCTGACAGATAACCGTTATCTTCTAGATAAATATTTAACTAGACATTGAGAAACCGGCCCTAAGACGGCATAGAAAACTATTATTGATCTGAACTTAGGATGGACCGTACAATATTTATTACAGGCCTTCAGGATTGCCTACATTTAGAATACTTTGTGTAATGTTTCGTCCACGCCTAACTGTTGTAGGGTGGTGTGAATGTGTTTGATGTAACGCCTGAGACCGACATAATGAGGGGACAATAGTAACTTCATTTTGTTTCCAGAGTCTATTTATCGCTATAGTAAGGTCGGTGTATTTGGATATATTCCCAGCGTCATCATCATAGTCACAATGTCTTAACAGACATGTTGTGAACTCGTAAAATGCATTAAGTCGGAGGCAACACGAATGTTATCAATAGTTTTGGGAACTGCAGCTCGCCATCGTTCGCGATTTACTGTCAGTTCAGTGGCAATCTTGATACTCATGTCCAGCAACTGTTTCGTCGTATCCACCCAGCGTGTAATGGCTGTATTTTTGTACTTTAACGTTTATAAGGTGAGTACAAATAAATACAATACAATACATCTTTGAGGCAAGCCAGAGAGGCTAGATAATGAGATTTATTTTTCCACATATGTTTCAATTATCCATATAAGGGTGGTCCAATAAGCGCGCGGTGCTCCCTAGCGGCCATACCGTTTAAATTAGACGAAAGTGTTTGGGATAAAAAACGTTTATTTTCAAATGCTCTACATTTAGAAAATATTCTCAAAGATAGCGGACTTCCCGATATACCGGAGGTAGGCATCGACTTCATTATTTTAAATGGAACACCCCGTATATTATTACGTTTTTGGAATCAGCATTGATTTTTAGGTCCAGTTTGTTAACCATTGTTTATGTCTACGAAGCCTATTTTCGGAGGTATTCAGCAATTTTTGCAAAATTTGACGTTTGTAGTAGGTACCTTACAAGAGACGTTAGTATCTCGGAAACTAAATGCGATAGAAAGATGAGGTTTTCGGTTTTGAAACAACCGAGGAACGTGTTTGTGTTTTAGTGAGATGCTTGTTTCAAAAAAATATTAAATCAATAGACTAGCAATTTTCAAGTTTGAAAAGTTAAAAACGTTAAAAACTTTTTTTTTCAAATGGGATGGTATCATAAGTTTCACATCGGTGGATGCGAAATTGAATTCTCTTTCACTTTTATCAAGGCACATGTGGTTCTATCTTTGATGGTTTTCAAGATATTTACGGTTTTGTAATTATGGCGTAGGAATTGGAAGAATCGTAGGTGGCGTGGCTCGCAGACGAAACAATTGGCAGGAAACCTTTCATCCAAAGTGTTTCGGTCTCTAATACTAAAATGTGCTTTCGCTCCATCTACCGTAACCACATTGTTCTTAAAAACTCCAGTGGTAAATTTTCCAAATTTTGAGAAGTTTGACCAGCATGGAGTCTAAACATTTGGGGTGGTATTATTGGAAACCGCATAATAAACTAATGTTTTCCATAATGTTCTAAATAAAAATTTGGAAAACCTGTTGAAAAATTTACCACTGGGGTTTTTAAGAATAATGTGGTTACAGTTAGATGGAGCGAAAGCACATTTTAGTATTAGAGGTCGAAACACTTTGGATGAAAGGTTTCCTGCCAATTAACTACGCAGTAGTTACAAAACCAAAAATATCTCAAAAACCATCAAAAATAGAACCACATGTGCCTAGATAAAAGTGAAAGAGAATATAATTTCGCCTCCACCGATATGAAACCCATCATACCACCCCATTTGAAAAAAAAAAGTTTTCAACGTTTTTAGCTTTTCAAACTTGAAAATTGCTAGTCTATCGATTTAATGCTCTTTTGAAACAATGATCTTAGCGAAACACAGATACGTTCCTTGCTTGCTTCAAAACCGCAAACCGCATCTTTCTATCGCGTTTAGTTTCCGAGATATTAACGTTTCCTGTAAAGTACTACAAACGTCAAATTTCGTAAAAATTGCTGAATAACTCCAACAATAAACTTCGCAGACATAAACAATGGTTAACAAACTGGACCTCAAAATCGATAGTGAAGTCAAAAACGTAATAATAGACAGGGTATTCCATTTAAAATAAGGAAGTTGATACCTACTTCCGGTATATCCGGAAGTCCCTCATCTTTGGAATTATTTTCTAAATGTAGAGTATTTGAAAAGAAACGTTTTTTATTGAAAACATTTTCATCTAATCTAAACGGTATGGCCGCTAGAGAACACCGCGCGCTTATTGGACCACCCTGTGTAGGGTAGTCGTCTCATTCCCATACAGGTAACTAATGTACTGTGTAAGGCTGTCTCGGCCTTGGACAGATAATCTGTGCTACTTAGTATATCTGATATGTGACTCGAATTCAGGTAGCTGCTTAAGGCATTTACGTCGTCCCCTCGTATAATATGGTTGTCAGAGAATTGGAACAGAAAGGAGCTGCATTAAGAATGCAATGCTGATATCGACTTGCCCCTGAAAACAAATTTCTCTGTCACTTCCGCGACCTTGACTCAAAAGTAAGCGTATAACCTCGTTCAAATTCTCTACAGAACGCACACTTGTTCGTCTTCTGTAGATGTGAAATGCTAATGTTTACAAATGTAGTTCACTGGCCTTAGATTGGTTTTCGGTTTTATCCGTTGGCATAGTTAGATCATGGGCTTGGAATAATTGAATACTTTCGAATCTTCTGTGAAATCGAAGCAGTTCCTGAAAATTGCGTGAGTCATCTTGTTGATTCTGGCAACTTCTGAAAGGCATGTGAATTACTAAAATACAAAGTAAGTTCAAGAGGTCTTAAAAATGTATTTTTTTATGATCGGCCTCCCGCAAAGGCTGAAAGCCTATGGCGCTGTAGAAGCGCTGCGAGAGGATAAGTATCGGTTCAAATGTCAAAAGTTATACACGTCAAAATTTCAAGTCTGCAAAATCTTACGAGTGAGCTGGAAAGCTGCAAAAGTAATGAGTTATAAGAAGGACCCACGACTTCATCTATGGATGGTTTTACCTCAGGACAAAGAACTAACAAGAGGAATCTCTGAGAACACATAATTCTTGTATGTAAAATTTATCGTTCTTGACACTAAGTTGATGGCCGCATACAGAGTGTTGCTCTCGCGGACGATAGCTTGATTTATTTGCATATGTATATGATGTATGATGTACATTGATGACAAATAAACTATAAACTATACTACTACGTTAGATTTGAAACGCTGCAGGTTGTAGCCGTCGGGAAACAAATTCCCCGGCAGCTGATTCCACAGCGTCGAAGCTCTCCAAAAGAAGGAATGCTGGAGGAGACTGGTTCGGGGAGTAAGGACCTCGACCTGGTAAGGATGAGCTCGCAGAGCTTCTCTAGTGTTCCTGGTTCGGACGGTCTGGGGTATTATTATCTGAGAGAGCTCACTCGAACATCTTCGGTGGTAGAATCTGTAAAACAGGGATAGGTCAGCCACCCTCCTTCGATGTTCCAGGCTGTGGAGGTCCTTTGTGAGGTTAGGCGTATCGATTAGTCTAATCGCTCTTTTCTGGATAGTGTCCAGAAGCTTCAGAGAGTGCTTTGGAGCGCATCCCCACACATGGGAGCAATACTCCAGCGATGGTCGGATCTGTGCCTTGTAGAGCAGCAGCAGTTGCTCTGGTGTATACAACTTCCTACAGCGGAACAAAACTCCAAGCTTCTGGGATTTTAGCAATACTGACGACGTGGTCGTGCCAGGACATTGAAACGCAGGACATTAAAATACTCTAGGCCATAGGGCTCAAGACCAGAGTTGCAGGGATGGTGCTTGGATACAACAGTAGGTGCAAGTTCCGTAAAGTGATCAGTTAGTTCGAACAAGTTTTTAAGCGTCTTTTATAGCGTTCAACTTAGAAACACCTTTGTAAATTATTTTTATAGGTCTGATTCTATACTTCGCTAGACGCAAGCTCAGAAACCGCTGCTACTGTTATATCTGGTACATTGACAGCGGAGTAATTAGCAAAAAACTAAAATTCCGGAAATCACTCCAGACATTAGTTTTATGAGTGACCATTTTTCCGTCTTTGTAGGTCAAATTAGAGCGATGAGAATAAGCGAACTAAAGAATGTCTAGCATTCCTCTTAAAAATGACATTGGCGATATTTACATACCTATTCGAAAATGCAGATTTTTTGTGGGTGAACCTCAGGATCCGAGCGTCCGAGATTTTCTATCTTCGTTAAACGAGACTGAGACTCAAAACAGCGCCCGGATTTGTAATTAGCGGCCTCAAATTATATAGGACACGAGGTTTCGTCCTCATAGAAGGTCAAATGGAGATTTTAGATTTTTTGTGGGTGAACCTCAGAATCCGGGCGTCCGAGGTTTTCCATTTTCGTTAAACGAGGCTGAAACTCAAAACAGCGCACGGATTCGTAATTAGCGGCCTCAAATTATGTAGGACACGACGTTTCGTCCTCATAGAAGATCAAATGAAGGTTTTAGATTTTTTGTGGGTGAACCTCAGGATCCGGACATTCGAGGTTTTCCATTTTCGTTAAACGAGACTGAAACTCAAAATAGCGCCCGGATATGTAATAAGCGTCCTCAAATTATGTAGGACACGAAGTTTCGTCATAATAGAAGATCAAATAAAGATTTTAGATTTTTTGTTGGTGAACCTCAGGATCCGGGCGTCCGAGATTTTCCATTTTCGTTAAACGAAACTGAAACTCAAAACAGCGCCCGGATTTGTAATTAGCCGTCTCAAATTATGTAGGACATGAGGTTTCGTCCTCATAGAAAATCAAATGAAGATTTTAGATTTTTTGTGGGTGAACCTCAGGATCCGGGCGTCCGAGATTTTCCATTTCCGTTAAACAAGACTGAAACTCAAAACAGCGCCCGGATTTGTAATTAGCGGCCTCAAATTATGTAGGACGAGACGTTTCGTCCTCATAGAAGATCAAATGAAGATTTTAGATTTTTTGTGGTTGAACCTCAGGATCCGGGCATTCGAGGTTTTCCATTTTCGTTAAACGAGACTGAAACTCAAAATAGCGCCCGGATTTGTAATTAGCCGTCTCAAATTATGTAGGAAATGAGGTTTCGTCCTCATAGAAAATCAAATGAAGATTTTAGATTTTTTGTGGGTGAACCTCAGGATCCGGGCGTCCGAGATTTTCCATTTTCGTTAAACAAGACTGAAACTCAAAACAGCGCCCGGATTTGTAATTAGCGGCCTCAAATTATGTAGGACGAGACGTTTCGTCCTCATAGAAGATCAAATGAAGATTTTAGATTTTTTGTGGTTGAACCTCAGGATCCGGGCATTCGAGGTTTTCCATTTTCGTTAAACGAGACTGAAACTCAAAATAGCGCCCGGATTTGTAATTAGCCGTCTCAAATTATGTAGGAAATGAGGTTTCGTCCTCATAGAAAATCAAATGAAGATTTTAGATTTTTTGTGGGTGAACCTCAGGATCCGGGCGTCCGAGATTTTCCATTTTCGTTAAACAAGACTGAAACTCAAAACAGCGCCCGGATTTGTAATTAGCGGCCTCAAATTATGTAGGACGAGACGTTTCGTCCTCATAGAAGATCAAATGAAGATTTTAGATTTTTTGTGGTTGAACCTCAGAATCCGGGCATTCGAGGTTTTCCATTTTCGTTAAACGAGACTGAAACTCAAAATAGCGCCCGGATTTGTAATAAGCCGTCTCAAATTATGTAGGAAATGAGGTTTCGTCCTCATAGAAAATCAAATGAAGATTTTAGGTTTTTTGTGGGTGAACCTCAGGATCCGGGCGTCCGAGATTTTCCATTTTCGTTAAACGAGACTGAAACTCAAAACAGCGCCCGGATTTGTAATTAGGGACCTCAAGTTATATAGGACACGAGGTTTCGTCCTCATAGAAGATCAAATGAAGATTATAGATTTTTTGTGGGTGAACCTCAGGATCCGGGCATCCGAGGTTTTCCATTTTCGTTAACCGAGACTGAAACTCAAAACAGCGCCCGGATTTGCAATTAGGGGCCCCAAGTTATATAGGGCACGAGGTTTCGTCCTCATAGAAGATCAAATGAAGATTTTAGGTTTTTTGTGGGTGAACCTCAGGATCCGGGCGTCCGAGATTTTCTATTTTTGTTAAACGAGACTGAAACTCAAAACAGCGCCCGGATTTGTAATTAGCGGCCTCAAATTATGTAGGAGACGAGGTTTCGTCCTCATAGAAGATCAAATGAAGATTTTAGATTTTCTGTGGGTGAACCTCAGGATCCGGGCGTCCGAGATTTTCCATTTTCGTTAAACGAGACTGAAACTCAAAACAACGCCCAGATTTGTAATTAGCGGCCTCAAATTATGTAGGACACGAGGTTTGGTCCTCATAGAAGATCAAATGAAGATTTTAGATTTTTTGTGACTGAACCTCAGGATCCGGGCGTCCGAGATTTTCTGTTTTTGCTAAACGAGACTGAAACTCAAAACAGTGCCCGGATTTGTAATTAGCGGCCTCAAATTATGTAGGACACGAGGTTTCGTCCTCATAGAAGATCAAATGAAGATTTGAGATTTTTTGTGGGTGAACCTCAGGATCCGGGCATCCGAGGTTTTCCATTTTCGTTAAACGAGACTGAAACTCAAAACACCGCCCGGATTCGTAATTAGCGGCCTGAAATTATGTAGGACACGACGTTTCGTCCTCATAGAAGATCAAACGAAGATTTTAGATTTTTTGTGGGTGAACCTCAGGATCCGGGCGTCCGAGGTTTTCCATTTTCGTTAAACGAGACTGAAACTCAAAATAGCGCCCGGATATGTAATAAGCGTCCTCAAATTATCTAGGACACGCGAGTTTGTCATAATAGAAGATCAAATAAAGATTTTAGATTTTTTGTGGGTGAACCTCAGGATCCGGGCGTCCGAGATTTTCCATTTTCGTTAAACGAGACTGAAACTCAAAACAACGCCCAGATTTGCAATTAGCGGCCTCAAATTATGTAGGACACGAGGTTTCGTCCTTATAGAAGATCAAATAAAGATTTTAGATTTTTTGTGGGTGAACCTCAGGATCCGGGCGTCCGAGATTTTCTATTTTTGTTAAACGAGACTGAAACTCAAAACAGTGCCCGGATTTGTAATTAGCGGCCTCAAATTATGTAGGACACGAGGTTTCGACCTCATAGAAGATCAAATGAAGATTTTAGATTTTTTGTGGGTGAACCTCAGGATCCGGGCGTCCGAGATTTTCTATTTTCGTTAAACGAGACTGAAACTCAAAACAACGCCCAGATTTGCAATTAGCGGCCTCAAATTATGTAGGACACGAGGTTTCGTCCTTATAGAAGATCAAATAAAGATTTTAGATTTTTTGTGGGTGAACCTCAGGATCCGGGCGTCCGAGATTTTCTATTTTTGTTAAACGAGACTGAAACTCAAAACAGTGCCCGGATTTGTAATTAGCGGCCTCAAATTATGTAGGACACGAGGTTTCGACCTCATAGAAGATCAAATGAAGATTTTAGATTTTTTGTGGGTGAACCTCAGGATCCGGGCGTCCGAGATTTTCTATTTTTGTTAAACGAGACTGAAACTCAAAACAGTGCCCGGATTTGTAATTAGCGGCCTCAAATTATGTAGGACACGAGGTTTCGACCTCATAGAAGATCAAATGAAGATTTTAGATTTTTTGTGGGTGAACCTCAGGATCCGGGCGTCCGAGATTTTCCATTTTCGTTAAACGAGACTGAAACTCAAAACAACGCCCAGATTTTTAATTAGCGGTCTCAAGTTATGTAGGACACGAGGTTTCGACCTCATAGAAGATCAAATGAAGATTTTAGATTTTTTGTGGGTGAACTTCAGGATCCGGGCGTCCGAGATTTTCTATTTTTTTAAACGAGACTGAAACTCAAAACAGTGCCCGGATTTGTAATAAGCGGGCTCAAATTATATAGGAGACGAGGTTTCGTCCTCATAGAAGATCAAATGAAGATTTTAGATTTTTTGTGGGTGAACCTCAGGATCCGGGCGTCCGAGATTTTCTATTTTCGTTGAACGAGACTGAAACTCAAAACAGCGCCCAGATTTGTAATCAGCGGCCTCAAATTATGTAGGACACGAGGTTTTGTCCTCATAGAAGATCAAATGAAGATTTTAGATTTTTTGTGGGTGAACCTCAGGATCCGGGCGTCCGAGATTTTCTATTTTCGTTAAACGAGACCGAAACTCAAAACAGCGCCCGGATTTGTAATTAGCGGCCTCAAATTATGTAGGACATGAGGTTCTATGTCTTCTCTTATAAGCTAGAAGCCTATTGTGATCACAACAGGGAATTTCAAGAAAAAGCCAAATAAGCACCATGTCTCCTTGGAGCACCATTTCTTCGGCCCTTATTGTGTTCTAGCTAAAACGTATGTGACCAACTGGATAATCGTGGACAGGTAGACGTAGCTGTATCGTATAGGACTCCTTCAATTTTTCGATATGGTCAGCCACTAACTTCTCATCGAAAAATTGAAATACATAAATTTCAACAACACATACAAACAATTGTTGGGATCTTATTTGTCAGAAAGAAAACAGTACGCTTTTTGCTACCGAAGATCCCAGACCAACATAATGTCTAAGGCAGCAGTTACCATGATCTGCGAAAACACCACCAAGCTATCAGAAGTGTGCGACATAACCAGTTGTAGCATGGGCGAACTGAAATTGAAGTTTTGTTCCCTTCTATGATGGGTTTCATGCAAATTCTTAGTCATTAGTAGGTAAGATATCCAGTTTTAACCTCTTCTGGTGATTGCTCTTTAAATGATGAAAAACCGTTTAACAATATATGCTTTATAGTCATTCTTATTATATATATCAATAAATACTGAAAGACAACATTGATAATGAAGGCGACAAAATAAGCATCGAACGAGATAGTGTGTAAAGTTACACAGAATCGATATGGTACTATCACAGGAGGATCACAGGTCGTCTTCCTACTATTTAATGTTGAAAAAAAGCAAGCGATTTGGAGCACTGCAGAGATGTGTCTCTCCCTAAGACACCACGTTGACGAAAACTTAGAGGAAGCGGTAGGTATTCTGCCGTTTCTTAACATTATTCCATAAGAGACTGCTTTTCGAAGCTCTCCTCCATTGATATACAGGGTGTCCAGTTAGTGCGTAATTCTTCGATATCTCGCAAGGTGTTCCTGATAGAAGAAAATGTCAAATACAGAAGTTATTTGGTTACTTAAGGCGCATATTCTAAAAATATTTTGAAATATGCATGGTGTTGCGGGAAAGTAGAATAGTGATCAACTTGATTTTTTTATATGCAACTATAACTTTTCTTAATTTTTTCTAGTTTCCATCATTAGTTTCTATTCAACTCTAAAATATTTTTTGGATCGGTGACGATGTTGCCAAGTTATAATTTATTTTCTATTAATTTTCGGATTGGCAAGGTCGCAAGTAATACGTCCAAATTGATATATTCCTTTAACTTTTTCCAATAATGTTTTACAGCGAGTTACTTGAATATCAAGTGGATATTATTTTGGGTGTTACCAGTAATTTGTATCTACACGGGCGTTTTTGGTAGAATTTTAAATTACGACAATTTGAAGGTCATTTTACTTTGTTTTTTAAATGTAACACCCGGTATTTTTGTTTTAAATCGAAATAACTACTAATACCCTATCTGGCCTTTTAATATTTTTTTCGCGTTTGCGACGTTGCCAAGTTATAAATTATTTTTAAACAAATATCCCCGATTTTAAATTATTTTAAATAGAATCATATACTTATTTTAATTGCAATGAATTGCACATGTCGAACTTAGTGAGATCTCACAATTTCAAAATTTTGTTTCTGTTAATTATTGAGATACAGCAACACCGCTTTTTCAGTGAACAGTACCAGAACGCTTAAATATCTCCCAAACTGCCACAGCTGGAATGGTGAAATTCAATACTTGGGGGTTTTTGAACATACAAAATTTAAAAACGCTAACATCACTGCTGTCAGATTTACCACTTTTACCTTAGACTTCATAAATAGGCATTCCATTCAAAATCATGACGTAAAATTGGTAAATATGACAACAGTGATGTTAGAGTCTTTGAATTCTGTGTGTTCAAAAACCCCCCAGTACTGAATTTCACCTCTCCAGCTGCAGCAGTGTGGGAAATATTTAAGCGTTCCGGTACCGTTTACTGAAAAAGCGGTGTTACCGTATCTCAGTAATTAATAGAAACAAAATTTGAAATTGTGAGATCTACTTAATTCGATATGCGCAATTCATTGCAATAAAAATAAGTGAAGGATTCTATTAAGAATAAATTAAAATCGGGGATATTTGTTTAAAAATTTGGCAAAATAATTTATAATCTGGCAATGTCGCAAACGCGAAAAAAATATTATAAGGTGAGATAGGGTACTAGTAGATATTTTGATTTAAAATAAAAAATACAGGGTGTTACATTTAAAAAAATAAAGTAAAATGACCTTCAAGTTGCCGTAATTTAAAATTCTGCCAAAAACACCCTGTCGATACAAATTGCTGGTAACATCCAAAATAATATCCATAATGTTCAAGTAACTCGCTGTATAATATTACTATGAAAAGTTGAAAGAGTATATCAATTTCGACGTATTACTTGCGACCTTGCAAATCCGAAAATTAATAGAAAATAAATTATAATTTGGCAAGGTCGCCACTGATCCCAAAAATATTTTACGGCTAAATAGAGATCAATAATGTTAACTAGAAGAATTTAAAAAAAAGGTATAACTCCATATAAAAAAAATCAAGTTGATCACTATCCTACTTTCACGCAACACCCTGTATATTTCAAAATATTTTTAGAATATGCACCTTAAGTAACCAAATAACTTTTGTTTTTGACATTTTGTTCTATCAGGTATACCTTGCGAGATATCGAAGAATTACACACTAACTGGACACCCTGTATGAGCCTGTAAGGTGTACCGTGGGTGTATTGGACCTCTTGAGGTTGTACAGATTCTGAACTAGTCAGTCTAAAATCTGTCATGAAGTATATTTGTGTATGTTAGTATCTTCAAAACTAGTTGTTGTAGAGCTGCCCCTTACATAACCTCTTCCGTACTGCGCATAAATTAATATTTTAATGTCACATTCGCGGCCTTTTTTCTTTGATATCCAACTGTTAGTTCCCATCTGGGCAAACTTTATTTAAATAAGTCTTAAGTCAAAAGCCTTTCCAGTTTCCTACCACTGCTCGACAACTTTCACATTAATTTTATAAAGTCAATTTTGTATGCACTCCTACGAAATTAAATAAAAAATTAATCGTAATGACTTCTGCCAACAAATAGAGTCATCAAGTGGTCAAACCGTTTCCACAGCATGAGAAACAATTATGGAATTATGTTCAGATGATCCCCTCGTCTAACTGCAACAAAGTAACAAAACAAAGCTCAGCCGTCTGCCACAAGCTATTATTTTCCACGCATGATAGTAATTACTAAATAAAATGCAATCAAATGGCTGATACAGTTAATAGCTGTAACATATATACCATAATCCATTGATTACAGTGGGCTCAGTAATCATCTAGCAAAATTAATACGTTCCAGGATTGTTTGATAGATATTCTGATTATGGGAAATTCTCCCACACACAAACAGAAACCACATATCCCCATTGAAGCCAGATTCAGCGATTCATTATTTTAACCACTCTTCACACATATACTATATCTACAGGGTTATTCACGTTATTCGACACGGAGCATTATGGCTAAAGTATTTGATAAAAAAGAAAATATTAAGTTGGGATGGATAGATACCCGTATAAGCTACATTTTAAAAATATTTTCATGTTATACAGGGTGTCCCAAAAGCACGAAATGTATCAAAGTTGTGTGTTAGAAAATTTAAAATTAAATGAAAACTACGAGAGATTGTTATTCACAACCATATATTATTAGAAAGCTCATGAAATTCTACGTTTAACCGTATGCAAAAATTAGGCATTCCCATTTGAAAAAATCAAGTTATCGCTGATCGAAGTTTCCTTAATTCATCGACCGATTTCTCCAAGCATAAACGTAATTTAAATTTGACAGTCTCATCAAAGCTGACGCATTTTATGTTTAGTAACACGGCAGAGTCATAGCCTTACATATTTTGTACTCTGCGATATTCAATTTCTTCCTGATATCTACTTATACCGAAAATGGTGATTTACACCTTAACGGTTTGCTTTAGGTACCATGTATGATACATAAAGTCACACTAGAATTCACCAAGGAATCTGAATAATGCAATAATATATGGGGTGTTCCACTTAAAAAAACATAACTTTGATACATTTCGTGTTTTGGAGACACCCTGTATAACATTAAAATATTTTTAAAACGTAGCCTTTAAGGATCTCTATCCATCCCAAGTTATTATTTTCATTTTTATCAAACACTTTAGCCATGCTCCGTGTGGAATAACGTGAATAACCCTGTATACACGCATGACGAGAGTCACTACATAATAAAAGCTCGGACGTTAACAACGAAAGTTTCTTTGTCAACACCAAAGTCTAATTGATTCAGGGATCTGCGTTTTTTTCAAAATATCTTTACAGGGTATTCTATAACGAGTAGAAGATATTTTAGGAGAAGATAGGGGTGTCCCATTTTGTGCACTTTGCCTGGGTATCTCGGTTATTTTAGAAGATCGAGAGTTGCGGTTTTCGCTACAGTGTGCTGCTTTTTTGTGAAACTGATGATGCCGTCAACAAAATTATCATCGCCCTCTTGGTTTTTGAGATACAGGGTGAAATCGAAAATTATCAATTTTGGGACCATCGTCGTATCTCGGTTATCTTTTATTTTATTGAAAACTTTAAAAAAGGATCTTATAGATTTTTTCTGTAGAATTCAGTGATTTAGTTTTATTTTTTCTCACTTTAACCATTTGTCAGTTATGAAGCAAAGATATATTTTTTTAAATGGATCACCCTCTATGTTATTTTTAAAATCAATCGCAAATAATTTGAAATATAAATTAATATTAAGTTTTTTCGAAAATTACGCTCATAATTGTGGTACCATCTTTTAAGTACCTGTAGCTCTTGAACTAATTACTTTAGACCCCAAGTGTGCTAGTCTGCTGGAATTGCTTTATCGGGAGGGACACGAAAAGTCACAGATATACAGGGTGTCCCATTAAAAGTTTTGAATCGGACGTCGCGTGACCAAAAACATATACCTCATTGGGTGACATAATAAGAAAAGATACTATATTTGATCTAATTTACACCCCCAAAATTATAATTCGCTACTACTGCCCAGTTCCGATATATTGCTTGTCTTAGTCGTCGTGGGTCACCCTGTATTAGTATATATCTCTTACGTGGACCGCTGGCACACATTTTGAGTGGCACTGTTTCCAGAACTATAACTCCTCTCACTTCTAGAGCCAGGAAAATCTCTTTATTCATGATGCAGTATTCAGCTACCACCGTTTGTCGCAATGCATGATCATAAGCGGACATATTTTCTTTTTTATAATTGTATAAACAATATTAAACCATTGATTCGTCATTGTAATTATATTTCTTGCCACACCAACTAAATCACAATCAAACTACCCCATACCTCATTGGAACTCTTAATAAGCTGTCAGCTGCTAGCTAGTCCTACCTACTTAAAGTAAGTAAAGGAGGAGAACTAGTAGCTCTATTGAACGTTTTAGAACAACACAGTGCAGCATATTGTCTTGGTATTAAAAATGTGTTAATCAATGGTATTAAATACAACAAGACCGATAGGCCGTTGTGAGGTAGTCCAAAGTTTTGTGTACCTCGGTTCTTTGATCGACAATTCAGGTAGCTGTGAGAATGAGATTCGACGGCGCATTCAACAGGCACGGGTGGCCGTGACAAAACTTACTAAAATATGGCGTGACCATAACATCACTAAAGCTACCAAAATGTCACTGGTTCAGTCTCTTGTGTTCTCCATATTTTTGTATGCCTCGAAAGCTTGGACTGTTAAAAAGGCAGATCGAGCTCGCGTAGATGCTTTTGAAATGTGGACGTGGAGGAGGATGCTGAGAATTCCTTATACCGCCCATAGAACTAATGTTTCCATACTGGATGAGCTCGGTAATCCAAAGAGACTTCATTGCGTCGATGAGAATGCTTACATTCTTCGGACACATTCACAGAAGCGGTAATATGGAGAAACTTGTAGTTCAGGGTCACGCCCCAAGTAGGCGACGCCGTGGCCGTTCCCCTACACACTGGGTGGATACGACGAAACAGTTGCTAGATATGAGTATCAAGAGCGCCACTGAACTGACAGTAAATCGCGAACGATGGCGAGCTACAGTTCTCAAAGCTATTGATTATATTCGTGTCGGCAATAGTCTAGCTTTGAATTAATACATTTTACGAGTTCACAACATGTCTGTTAAGACATTGTGACTATGATGATGAAAGGAGGGTTCTGGTATTACCTCAAGGTATTCCTCCTGTCGACACATGTTAGAGCCTAATCCTCCGACATCCACATCTTGATAGTTTTCTTTAGATAAAATTATATTCATGAAATCGGTTAAGCCAGTTATCTATTCCGTAACAAGCTTCTCGTAGACAGATCCTTAAAGAATAAAACTCATAAGAATTTTTCTTCGTTTTCTTGCAAATAAGCTGCCTGTTACTGTACTACCTGGAAATCTTCTCCAATCAAAAATTTTATAGCGTTTGTTGGATATATTTACCAAGAATGTCAGCAAATTGATATGTAGATCAGAACTCCAGACCTCAGACGACTAAGCGTGTCTGGCCGGTGAAGCGTAACAAAAGAATCAACAAAAATCGTTCATGGAATAATAATACGACGAAATCCGTAGTCTGCAGTTGAATATGTCTGAGGGTATGTTATCGATCGCTTCGCCTATAATAGCCCTGTCAAGATGACACAATAAGATATCCCTATAATCATATTTGATATGGAGTTACTGTTATTATTTTATCGTGCAAAGTTGAACCTGAACCCCCGACAGAAAGCAGAATTGCGAATTCTGTTATCTACGTGTTCCGTAAAATCGAATGTTAGTACCAAGTTAACAAAAAAATCACATGCTACTCATTTAGTTTACTTTCTGGATCCAAAAGTTGTCTAGGTTTATTTTCAAATCTACGAGATTGTTAACAAGTTAGCTAATTAGGACAAGTGAAGTTCATCATCAAGATGATGAAGTCTTAGGAAGGTATATGAATATTAGGCAGCATACTAGGTCAACGCTGCTCCTACAATCTGGAATAGTTTCTCCGGAAGATGCGGGGAGCTGAAAAGTAACCGACGATGGGCGTGATAAATAAACAGGTGCGCGTTTAGAAAGAAATGGAAACAGTCACGTTAGCGCGTCGCCCGAAATTTGTAAAATTGAAGAGGAAGGCCATTTGCAGATGTTCTTATCCCAATTCCTGATGCTTCATTTTCCAATATTTTTACATGAAATTTTTACATGATGTTTAGAAGAGAATTGCCCAGAGTAATATCGAAGCACTTTTTCAGTTTTGCTTCTGGGCTTTTCTTAAAAAAATTACAAAGTTGACGAAGAAAATAGGCAACTTCAAGCGATCATATTTCATGTTTAATCAATTTTTTTCAAAAAATGCTCCGATAGCCACCTGTGTAATTTCCTTTTAAACGTCATGTAAAAATTTCATGCAAAAATATTGAAAACTTGGACCGTCAGGAATTGGGATGAAATCACTTGAAAATGACCGTTTATGCTCTCCGTAGGAGCCTCCTTAAGCACTATGAGTCGAAATATTAGATCAACGTTATTTACATTTGGCACGTAACTAGAATAGAACCCAGATAACTAGATGACATGAAAAAGACGAAGAACCATGGTCAACAAATGACCAAATTGACGTCTCCTTATGTCGTCATGACAAGGACAATCACATAAATAGGTCTCATCAAAAAGACGTCATTCTTATGACGTAAATAATACGTAATAGTAGATGACGTTATATAGACATACGTTTTCACATCACTATACAAATAATCACACTTGAAAAAGGCGTTCTCGTATCAATTGTAGTATACAGGGTGTTAATTAAGTATGTTAACAAACTTTAACCACGAATAGTACTCCGAAAAATAGAAGGAAAATGTCATATGAACGTGGGTCCGGAAATGCTTCCTAAGGGAACTACGCTCCTTTGCATGGGGCACCCTGAAGACGGTAATTTATCGTTTTCAATTATAACTCGTCTTTATATAGATCGGCCTAATGGAGGATACAGCGTTTCACACATTTCAAAACACAATCTGTGGTCATCCAATAGCCGAATCACCTTCCGTCAAGCTTTTGGGAATCAACATCTACAATAACATGTCCTGGCACGACCACGTCGTCAGTACTGCTAAAACGGCATCCCAGAAGCTTGGAGTTTTGTTCCGCTGTAGGAAGTTGTATACACCAGAGCAACTGCTGCTGCTCTACAAGGCACAGATCCGACCATCGCTGGAGTATTGCTCTCGTGTGTGGGGATGCGCTCCGAAGCGCTCTCTAAAGCTTCTGGACACTATCCAGAAAAGAGCGATTAGACTAATCGATACGCCTAACCTCACAAAGGACCTCCACAGCCTGGAACATCGAAGGAGGCTGGCTGACCTATCCTTGTTTTACAGATTCTATCACGGAAGATGTTCGAGTGAGCTCTCTCAGATAATAACACCGCAGGCCGTCCGAATCAGGAACACTAGAGAAGCTCTGCGAGCTCATCCTTACCAGGTCGACGTCATTACTCCCCGAACCAGTCTCCTCCAGCATTCCTTCTTAGTTCATCGAGCCTAGGCCGCGAATGCGTCATACCATACACACATTAATGTTTTATAAGTTAATTTATCGTTTCGCTTAGGTAACAGTTGAGCAGTCTAGAAAAGAGTTTCCAATTTAGACGATGTTTCAGAAAAATCTGCCTTGTTGAGGCTAGTGCATGGAAGATTGTCAACCTAGTATTTTGTTCGCTTTTGAAGGTCCTAGAATAAATGAATAATTTTAAGCATCGCTGGTTTCAGATTCAAATTTTTATTCCAAGAATGAGTCCCTACAGTAAAAATGAAACAGTTTTATTTTTCCCTAACTGGCTAAATCGAGGGCCAAATTTAATCAATTTTGCAAGCAGCTACTACTACTACTCATTTAGGTTGCCGTTATGGGGCAGCTTTTATGTTCTATATGCATATACGCCATGCAGTATTCAACAGTTAATTTTTGATTAATATTTTAGCGAGCCACCCACGCAGATTTTGAAATTAAATTCACAGCTATATCATTACTATCAATTTAACGTGAGCTGGAAAGTTGTTGAGGTATATAAGGCCCAATTTTACCTGATTACTTTGACAGTACGCTATAATGCTAATAAATAATTACTTTGGGAAGCTATCGCTTTAATTGGACTAACCAAATAACTTTCACACTCCTCAATTAAAGATCCGGCCAAAGCCTTCATACATAATAATGGCAGGTACACTACTCATAATTATAATGTGTATCTATATCAATATATAAAAATAATTAATTACATGTAAATGAAACGACGTTATTTATGGTAATCGACCAAAAACGCTCGTTATTAATACCACACAACTTAAAAAGAAAGCACAAGATTTTACAGTATACAAGATAGTCACTATAAGGGTACAGTCAGGGATAATCGTATAGAACATGATACTATAACTTTACTTTCCCAACAAGCTAGGATAGCATACCTTCATTAATAGGATAACCTGTGGGGACTCTGCAGGCAGGAAATATATCCACGCCTAAAATATGTAGGATCTACCACTTTTTGAATAGGTATTGTATTACAAGCTACTTCTAATGATGACAGGGTCTATTTTCTTCATGGAAAATCCAAATAATTAACGATAAAGTTCTATTAGCCGTTTATTCAAAAAATTAGTTACTCGAATGGCCTAGTTGAAAGTATATTTAAAAGGATTAGAGCAGCTATAATATTGTCTAAATTAAAATTAAATTTGGAAGTTTATAATAATAATAATAATAACGGGTCTTTATTCGATTCTAGCCATAAACAAAACATCAGTAGGTAAGTAACAAGTAACAAAATCAGCACTCAATATTACAATACATATTCAAACAAATAGGTGAAATCGAAAAGGTGGAGTGTTACCCTAAGGGTATTTTTCAACTCAACCCAGAGAAACCAAAAGTATATTTACCACATGCTACCATAAATATAATCTAACTACAATGTTATTCCAAACAACAATACCAGATAATTAATAAATCATATAAGCATTACTAACGGTTACGAGCCTGATATTTGAAGTAAATAATCATCAATCAATCAATCAATAATCAAGAACTCAGTACACATATAAGAAAAAAAAAATAGCATTTATAAAATGACATCATAAAAATGAATTTCATTTTTAACTATTTCATTATGTGGAACCAGTTTCACTCTAAACACTACCAAAATAATAATAATAACAAAGCATAGCATAAAATATAATATAAAGTACTGAAGTAATGAAAAAAAAATAAATAATTAGCGTGACAACCATTCCAAGAATCCAGTACACATAAATATAATAGAAAATATTTGACATTTATATAATGATATTACAAAAATTATAAGGTAAGTTAGGTGGGTCATTTTTACTATGTGATTATGTAGAATCATTTTCACTCAAGACAATTCCAAAATAATAATAACAGTAACAAATAATAGTTATGAAAAAAGAATTAGCGTGACACAGAGGGAGGGCAGACACAGTCGGCATCAATGGAACATCACATTTCTGATAGTAGCCTGTCCTTTAACTTCTTTTTGAAATTTATTATGGAAAAATCGTAATATTCATTAGGGAGCGTGTTGTAAAGCTTAGCAGCATTAAACGAGAAGCTTCTCTTATATGCAGATGTTTTATGACGAGGTATGACAAGCAGTCGTCTGTTCCTAGTAGGTAATGAATTTATATTTTCATACTTCGTCAGTTTATTCAAGAGGTATTTAGGCTTCTCGTTTATGAGTACCTTATGGACTAATGACAAGAAGTGCATCCTTCTCAGTTTATCCAACCTAAGTTTGTGTTTTTGTTTATAAATATGGCTTATGTGATCAAACTTCCTAATTCCATAAGAAAAGCGGAGACATGAATTCTGTACTCTCTGCAGTTTTATGACATCACTCATAAAACTGCAGAGAGTACAGAATTCATGTCTCCGTTTATTGTTTCAATTTATTACACTGTAGCGGCCTATAAAACGGAGGTCAGCTGATGTATTGAACTATACCTTTTCCACCAGTAGTTTCGAAAGGATCAAGCTACATTTCTAAAGCGTCAACTGTAAATTCAAACTGTCAGATGTAAATTACAACTGATAGTTCAAATCTACAATTGACGTTTTAGAAATGTAATTTGATCCTTTCAAAACTACAACTAGAAATGGTATAGATCAGGCGCAGGCGTCATTAAGACAGCGTATTTTTGTATCGTCCCTTGAACCGTCACGAAACTGTTTGGATCGTTTGTATGCGCATGCATTGATTTTGTATAGTTTTGTGACCGAACAAACAGGAAAATCTGTTGGAACGGTTCTTCATACAAAAATCCCTACCCAGCTCCATAAAAATTACGTCAATTTTATTCTAAAAGCTAAGAGTGCAAGGACGCCAAGAGTTTTTTTTCTAATATTGATAACCGCACCTATTTTTAGCGATCACTTATCAGGACTAGAGCTTCAGCTAACAACGTATACACAGCCAAACAACCAGGAGCAGCAAAAAAAGCAAGAGAAGTGAAATCGCAGTCCCAATCACAGCATAGTAAACAACCAGCACAATAGCTCAGTTTGGAAGAAATTATACGCGCATCGCCACTTTTGGATGATTTTTTGTAGGGATGCTAACGATACTTCGATACTTCTGAACTAATATCGAGTATTTTTGTCATCGATGCTTTTTGAGGCATTCCAAGCTGGTATCGATACGTTTGTACCGGTATCAAATATAATTATATAATTATTGAGGGGGTAATCAATTGCACAAAATGCTCTGTACAATTTGGCTAAAAATTATCGAGTTGGTACCGGTATCGATATTTTCATTTTTGCATCTCTACCCAAACTTCACATCCGTAAAACCCTCCCAAGGTACAAATTTTGTGGGAACCATTTTTATATAGGAAATCCTCAGATATATTATGCTGGTTGTTTACTATGCTGTGGTCTCAATTTTCACAGTCAAGCAGAAACAACAGGGTTAAATAAGTTAGATTAAACAGTTTCGTGAAGCCACCGGAGTGCAAGCATGCGATTTACATTCTACTGCGTAATATCTGTCCACATAGCCCTTACTTTGGACCAAGTACTGATTTGACCATACTGAAGCCATCCTGTAGACGATAATAAAATCGGTTGGAACACCCTATGGATCGTTTCCTGAACGGTCACAAAGCAGGTTGGAAAGCATTGAATGTTCTGTGCACTTACTTACCAAAACTAGAGCAAAATTAATCTCTCGAAAATTTTTGACAAATTTCATTAACGCCTAACCCAAGAGATTTTCTTCTCCATCTTTGCTACTCACTTTTATACTTTACTACCACCATCCCTTTTTTCTTTGATATTCATATTCCTGGATCCCCAGACCTGAGAAAATTACAGACAATGATTTTAGCTGTCGAATTAGGATAACGACTTGAATAAGTATAAAGGATTGGATGGAGGACAATGATATATTCAATGGAGCATTCTGGAGATAACATGTGAACAAAAACCGTTATTCTGTCGGTTTACCAACATAATTATATCTTAAAAGAGTCTTTGCTAGTTTTAATTGAAGGGTTCTGGTGAGGCTGTCAAAAAATGCCTCTACATAAGCTCTTCTACTGCGAGTATTAACTACTGTTAAATGGAACATATTCGAATCAAAAGTAATTAAACAATTCATACATGAAGCGTACAAAGCTCGCTAACTAGTTTAGGGAGCAGCTGAAGGATACTGCTTAGACTTTATGAACCTAGGTTCACTTTTTTTAAAAATTCCTCTTGATTGAGAGGCACAGCCTTGTACAAATACCACATCACCGAGCAGGTGTCGTTTTGTAAAATGTTGACTTCAGAACAATAGTCATCTCAAAGACCAACAGTGCACAACTAAACTGTTTTTATGTCCTGGTTTTTATATACTGAGCGTCTCATTAAGAAAGATAAATATGTTAGTAAAGACCAATTGTAAGGAAAGTGTTGACGTTGTGACGAGGAATTGTTTAGACACAATAAGGAACTTGTTTAGTACCTCGTACTTGACATTGGCATTTGAGTACTTGCTTGCCTGATGCTACATACTCCATGGTACTGCTACTTCTTTAAGGATTAACGAATAAACATTGCTATTGTTTATCGAGATTTGAGCTTTGTTTCATTATAATTATATGGGGTGACAGCTTCGACCGCTACCGAATCAATCCTTAAAAATTATAACAAAATACTCAACCACGACCCAGTTAATCCTCAAAGGTGAAAAAAATATGAAATTAATTTATTTGCGACGTGGAAGATGTGTAACTGCAAAAAATAACTATTTGGATCTAACATTATCCGATATATTGCTTGACTTAGTCGTCGTGGGAGGCTCTATATTAGCCAACAATTCAAAAGTGGCATCTGCCACCCTTGTCAAGCTGAGGGCGAGTAGTACTTACCAGATTGAGAGTTGGACATACATTGCTAGCGCATTTATATTTGCTACTTGGAAGTCCAGTTTGGAGTCTCAGTCTCGTTTGACGAAAATGAAAAACTTCAGACCTCTCGGGCGGGCGGGTGTACCTGAAAAAATCGAACTTCTTTATTTAGCTTTCTATTGCATTTCGGATAATTTCAAGGTGCTGCTCATAAATCCGGTCGCAATTTTGAGTCTCAGTCTCGTTTGACGAAAATGAAGAATTTCAGATCTCTCGGACGGGCGGGTGTACCTAAAAAAATCGAACATCATTATTTAGCTTTCTATTGAGATAAAACCTCGCATTTCGGATAATTTCAAGGTGCTAATTACAAATCCAGTCGCAGTTTTGAGTCTCAGTCGTGTTTGACAAAAATAAAAAATTTCAGACCTCTCGGGCGGGCGGGTGTACCTGAAAAAATCGAACTTCTTTATTTAGCTCTCTATTGAGATGAAACCTCGCATTTCGGATAATTTCAAGGTGCTGCTCATAAATCCGGTCGCAATTTCGAGTCTCAGTCTCGTTTGACGAAAATGAAGAATTTCAGATCTCTCGGACGGGCGGGTGTACCTAAAAAAATCGAACTTCATTATTTAGCTTTCTATTGAGATAAAACCTCGCATTTCGGATAATTTCAAGGTGCTGATTATAGATCCGGTCGCAATTTTGAGTCTCAGTCTCGTTTGACGAAAATGAAAAATTTCAGATCTCGCGGGCGGGCGGGTGTACCTAAAAAAATCGAACTTCTTTATTTAGCTTTCTATTGAGATGAAACCTCGCATTTCGGATAATTTTAAGGTGCTGATTATAAATCCGGTCGCCGTTTTGAGTCTCAGTCTCGTTTGACGAAAATGAAAAATTTCAGATCTCTCGGACGGGCGGGTGTGTGTGTGTGTAAAAAAATCGAACTTCATTATTTAGCTTTCTATTGAGATAAAACCTCGCATTTCGGATAATTTCAAGGTGCTGATTATAGATCCGGTCGCAATTTTGAGTCTCAGTCTCGTTTGACGAAAATGAAAAATTTCAGATCTCTCGGACGGGCGGGTGTACCTAAAAAAATCGAACTTCTTTATTTAGCTTTCTATTGAGATGAAACCTCGCATTTCGGATAATTTCAAGGTGCTGATTATAGATCCGGTCGCAATTTTGAGTCTCAGTCTCGTTTGACGGAAATGAAAAATTTCAGATCTCTCGGGCGGGCGGGTGTACCTAAAAAAATCGAACTTCTTTATATAGCTTTCTATTGAGATAAAACCTCACATTTTGGATAATTTCAAGGTGCTGATTATAAATCTGGTTGCAATTTTGAGTCTCAGTCTCGCTTCACAAAAATGTCATTCATTAAGGTCTTAACTATCGCCTTCTGAAATATTATATAATGTAGTTTGCAAATAGAGTGAGTTATGCGAGAAATTGTGAGTCCGTGTTTCACATGGCAAATACTTATGTGTAAATCTGTGTATCCAGGCCCCTTAAGCCGAATACTAAACATTTGTTGTTCTTTAACAACAACAAAGTGGCGAGTACTTGCCACCCCGCGTACACCTTGTTGGCAATGTTTAGTTCCGATAAGAAAACCAAGCATTGGTGTGCTTCAATTTGCAACGATTTTCCAACAACCGACGGGAAATATCTAGTGTTTGGCAAATACCGAACATTTGCATAAACTCCTACAACCATAATAGATAGTAGATGTTTGCAGAAATATTATTTTGTCTCACTATACGCTTTTAGCGTGATACAATCCTTTTAGTACCTGTAGCTCTTGAACCAATCACTTTAGACCCCAAGTGTGCTAGTTTGTTGGAATTGTTTTATCGGAAGAAACACAGGTACAAATATACAGGGTGTCCCATTAGTAATTTTGAATTGAATGTCACGTGACCAAAAACAAATACCTCATTGGGTAGTATAATGACAAAAGAAGACACAACGTCTCCTCTAATTTACATGCCCAAAATTATAATTCTCTACTACTGCCCAGTTCCGACATATTTCTTGTCTTAATCGTCGTAGGATACCCTGTATTTATATCCCTTACATTGCAAGGTTTACCACAAAATAAGGATGGATCTGATTGTCATTCCCCATCCGTTAATAAATTTAAATTGATTGGTAATATCCTGTCTCGCGAAATTGATTACTCTCAAACTTCTAAAAAGATTATCCATTTCCTGCAAACAAATCCGAGATAACAAAATCCGATAGTTTTGAGACACGTTCAACCTTTACTTTGCGCCGCCCCGTATCTTCCGGCTGACGTCGGTACACCGCTACCGGTGTACCGGGGAGACGGAGCAAGGGGCAGGCCGTTTTGACATTTTTGTGGAGTGATCCAACTTATATGTATTCCGTAAACTTTGTTATTACCTACAGACAATTTTCAATCATAAATCTGGTGTGTAAGTTTTATATAATTTTTAGATTCGTTGCTTTTAGAGATTATATTTTTATTTTTTTTTTTGCATGACTTCATCTCAGATTTGTATTGTGCAATTTCATTTTGATGCCCCTCAATATAATTATCTGGTAAATAATTACGAGCCATCAAATTGCCGCGCAGGGTAATTCACGGCAAAGTGTCTTGATTAGATCTAAGCTAGCTACGGCTAGCGGCCTTGAATATTATTAAAACGTCCGGCAAAATGACTTGCTAAAAACTAACGGCCGTGGGTGCATATACGAACAGGGCCAGCACCGTGTGCCGATGTGGGGTAGTAGCAGTCATGACGGCATACGGGCGCTCGGCCATCATCCGGCCGTATGAAAAATGTTTGCTGGGGATTGCAGTGCTGTCTCACTAACGGGGCACCAACTATCGCAAAATTATCAAACTGTGACGTCGACGCGGCCAGCGATGGTCACCTGTCGGTCTCTGTCGCCACCGAACCACCGAAAATCCATTGCCCACCGCCGAAGAGCCGAACGGCCAGCCATGGGCAGTACCGGCGTGGCGTCACGGGCCACTGACCCACTGACCTACATTCCTCTTCCTCGTCTTCTTCTTCTTCCTCGATCGGCGCGTACACGCCGTGCTACAGCCGTCGACAGTTGAAGGTGCCCCTCGCTGTGAGTCCGTTGACGTGGTGAGAAAAAACGTGTAACGAACGGCGGTACTGCTCTTCTAAGTGTGTTTGTGTGGTGCAATTACTGGAAACAAGAGCGGCTGGATATGGACATCGAGAAGATCTTACCACAAATCAGGGCTGAGCGAGTGGCAATAGTATTTTGAGGTTAGGTGAGTGGCTAGAATATATACCCTGTTACCCGATACTTTAAACTGTCATCCGTGTCAACAGCGAACATATGTTTGGCTAATGATAACTAGAAATCCTCCAGAATGAATCTTGACACATGCTTTGATGGCATACGTACAGGGCTGCACTTGGTACTCGTACAGCTACTGTCGAGTAATTGACTTTTAATAATATATAAGCGAAAAAATGTATTTGCTTCAGTCAAGCCTTTTTGATGTGAATTTTTAGATAGTGAATCAATTTCTTTATCACAAAAATAGGCATTATTTTTTGGAAATAAGACATTCAGTAAAAATATTATTACTAAGACAGTCCTGACTTGCAGGATTGCCTATACAGACCACTACTAAAAAATTCTACCTGAGATGCATTTCTTCGCCAGCTGATATCTATATCAAGCCAGTTTAAAGTATCAGGCGACAGAGTATATCTATTGGATGTAAAGTACTGCAGAACCAGCTCAGCTTTTACTGCACACATAAGCATAGCACTGTTTCCACGACGGCCTTGATTTTTCTTAAAAGGAGCTGTTTAGAAATTAAACTAGATAATAAATTTTGAGTTTTAATGTTTACCTGTGCTTACTTTTAAGCTTCCTAGATAAGAATATAGTCACATGTATGTAGTTTTGGCTAAATATACCATTGGCTCGATTCAACAGTTTTCCATATAAGGCCTTAGTTATGTTGGGCTTTCATCCCATTAACTAACTCATACACTGTTACCATTAGCACTAGAAGTATTACCATCCTCCCTCTAACATCTAAAGCCGTTCAGTCTTAGGGAGAGGCACAAGAAGTCTTGACGTCTAAAGCAATCCACCTATTTCACTGATTCTTGATTTTTAGAATCATTTCAATACATTCGATTTTAATTCTTTCAAAATATGGGTGATATTTATTTATTTATTTATTTATTTATTTATTCTACCCAACAGTCTCGCACCAATTACAGGGTGAGGTATACATGTACTTAACTATATTTACTAATTAATAATTTGGAAATAGAAGAAAAAAAAACGTCGTAACAGAAATTCAGTGGCAGTAAAGAATCTCACAAAAAATACTGCTTAATCTTTGATACACTGCCATTAAATATATCGGGGTGATTACCTACTGTATTACATTCCCTACTAAGTAGAGGTGAATAGTGTTTGATGTCTGTTCGAGCTGTTGGCAGATAGAAACTGTCACTTGCTCTGGAGCACACTCTTGGAATATTTAAAGAAAATTTGCTCAGCAGATTAATGTCAATATAACCTTTTAATAATTTGAATACAAAAACAACAGACTGTAGTTTCCTTCTTGCTTCCAAACTGCACATACCATGTCTCTCAATAAGGGAGTCGTGGGGTATTCCTATAGGTGGCTAAACGCCATCCACTTTGAAAGAGAGGTATTTCAAAAACCGCCTCTGTACCGACTCAAGTTTCTGTACATGCGTTGAATGGTACGGACTCCAAACCAGCGATGCATATTCTAAGATAGGTCTAACGTATGCATAATAAAGAATTTTGAGAGGTGCTGTCTGGGTGAAGTTATGCCAGTTTCTAACAATACATCCATATGTCCGACTTGCTGTAGCTATAACATTGTCAATATGCGGTACAAGTGACAGCTTAGCATCAAATGTAACACCCAAGTCACAAAAACGTTGTGGCCTATGAAGAATGACGTCGCCCAGTGAGTAGTCGAATATAATGGGATATTTTTTGATCGTGAATGACATAACATTGCATTTATTCAAGTTAAGTGCTAATTATTGATTTTCCGAACACCATTGTTCCAAGCTGCGGAGGCTATTCAGAAGTATATGACGTTCAGCCTCTTGTTTAACTTCTTGGTATATTTTTAGATCATCAGGATAAAGTTGACAGTTTATTCCAACCTTGTTAACTACGTCATTAATAAATATAACAAAAATTAACGGTCCTAAATTGCTTCCTTGAGGAACACCTGACGTAGCTATATGTTCCAACGATTTGTGACCACAAAGCGCCACATACTGCTTCCTATTGTAAAGATAAGGCTAAAAGAACTCCAGTAGTGAATCTGTTATGCCATTCTCACCCAATTTTCTTAAAAGTATATTATGATTGATATTGTCAAATGCCTTAGATAGATCTGTATAGATAACGCCAGTCTGGGAGTTCCTGCAATAATATATTCCGGCCTATTGAAATTTTTTATACCCCATTGGCATAGGTCGATAACAAAATTATAACCCAAGGAATTGTGTAATATCGTTGGATGCTACTGTTTGGCACCCGATGCATGAAACTGCTACAAACCTCGTTAAACTCCCTGATCTCAGGCATCGCTGGTAATAAATGATCACTTGTATGCTGCGTGGAATGTACAAAGTAATCCAGCAGAAGTGGAAAATTCGGCTTGTTTTTTTCACAAGGACTATCACAAAAAGTATTCTAACTTCAGAAAAAATTATTCTGATTTCAACTAAGAGCATTTGCGCCTCAGGTCATCATCACAGTCACAATGTCTTATCAGACATGTTGTGAGCTCGTAAAATGCATTAAGTTGGAGTTAGAGTATTGCCGACACGAATATTATCAACAGTTTTGAGCACTGTAGCTCGCCATCGTTCGCGATTTGTTGTCAGTTTAGTGGCGCTCTTGACGCTCATATCCAGCAACTGTTTCGTCGTATCCACCCAGCGTGTAGGGGGACGGCCACGGCGCCGCCCACTCGTGACATGACCCTGAACTCCATATTCTCCATATTATCGCTTCTGTGTATATGTCCGAAGAATGTAAGCATTCTCGTCGACACAATGGAGGATAGTTCCTTTGGACTACCAACCTCGTCCAGTATGGAAACGTTACCGTGATGGGCGGTATAAGGAAATCTCAGCATTCTCCTTCATGTCCACATTTCAAAAGCATCTATGCGAGCTTGATCTGCCTTTTTAACAGTCCAAGTTTCGGAGGCATACAAAAATATGGAGAACACAAGAGACTGAACCAGCGACATTTTTGTAGCTTTAGCGCTGTTATGGTCACGCCATATTTTAGTAAGCTGGCCACACGTGCCTGTTAAATGTGCCGTCGAATCTCCTTTTCACAGCTACCCGAATTGTCGATCAAAGAACCGAGGTATACAGAACTTTGAACTACTTCACAACGGCCTATTGACTTTATTTCTCGATAATTATCATGCTCTCTATCTACGATCATAACCTTGGTCTTATTGTAGTTAATACTAAGACCATACGCTGCACTATGTTGTTCTAAGATGTTTAATAGAGCTACTAGTTCTTCCTGAGAAGCTACAATAAGGGTTGTATCGTCAGCCTCAGCCTGAGGTACTAAAATGTAAAATGACTGGGCTAATGAGTGAGTCAATTTTAGTGCCTACAGAATCTTCTGGGTAACTGTGATTGAAAGTTTGCCATGCTACGTGACATTGATGGGTCATTTAGTGCAGATCTTCATTGAAGTCTTTATAGATAGTCAGACGCCTTAGGTTCCATTAAAAATACTTGAGGATACGATTTTTGAGATATCCGTATACCTGGTGTAGCAAGTCATTTATGAAAGCAAAAGGGAAAATCTAACGATATGAGTATATACAAACTCTATACATAAGAGAATAATACTCTGAGAACCGTAAACCATCCTTTAATCATTACCAACCAGTATATATCTAACTGCAAGGCATATTTTGAATTGAGGACGAGAAGTAGGCTGCTCTTCTTGAGTCTTTGGGGGTCGCTTGCTATGGTACACGCATGTTAGTAGAATATATCGCTGGTTGTACCATCCTCGCTTTATTACTTGTTTATCCTTGCTTAGCATTTACTTTCTTCTGTTATATCTACATTCCTGTAAGATGTCTGCCTCTAATGTTCTATAACTGGATGCCTCTATACTTTCACTTGTAACACTTAATTCCAAATAGTCTTCCGGTTTTCTTGCATTTATTAAAGTGATTCCGGTAGCGCATACTTAATGGATCGCCGCCAACGTATGCTCACTTTTCACTTTTGGGTGCTACAAAATTATCCAGTTCCATGATATTTAGTTGCTATAGCGGCTGCTCTACTGCACTTCAGTTTTTCAAGATAATATGGTTCTAGTAATATCACTACACACAAGAATGTATATGGGACAAGTACTTTACACCTATGCATATAACGGTCACACAATTTTTGCCTAGTAGCGGGCTACGTCAATGGCGTTCGGGTGGGCTAACATCAGGTTTTCAGGGCTGCATTGGGCAGGGCATGCCGGGCAACTGAGCAGATGATTTGTTGTTTGGGGTTCACCACAATCGCCTGTCGGTTTTTTTAGACCTGGCCGTTTCGGTTCGGAGTCTATTAAGGGATCTTCATACGCTCCAGCACTCATCATATCCTGGCGCCATCTCTTCCGATGGTATCATCCAGGGGCGTTCTTTGGCAGCTCTCCATTGATCCAGGTTACTCGCTGGGATCGCTTCAAAATCCTCAGTGGATTTAAGAAAGCTTTTCCTGGATTTTAGCCTTTGATGAGCGGGTAAAATACCGTGAAGGGGGTGTCGATCCGATGTCGAAGCTTTGCATCTCTCCCTGTATGATGCAGCCTTCCTATGTACAACTGGTGGGGCAATTCCAGCGAAATGGTACACCTTTTCAATAGATGTTGGTTTGATACAGCAGATCACCAGTCTACAGGTTTCATTAAGGGCAACACCTACTTGCCGAGAATGAACCGAGTTGCACCAAAAGCATTCTCCATATTAAGCCTCCCGAATTTAATTACCCCAAAAGTTTCTTTTGGCGACTATAAAAACTGCATTGCAATGGGTATATAATGCTCCAGTTGACTTAAATATGAGTCACTTACGACATGTTTTTATAAAGTTCAGGTGTCCTCGAGAACCACTCGCATCACCAAAGACATGTATTTCGCTGCCAGGGTCAAGATGTACCATTTTCCTACTCGAATCTACATAGCTTAACCGAGAATAATTTTGGCACCGTGAGCATGTAAAGGTGGGCACCATCTTATACAAAGGTCTCTACGATTTCGGTATGAGAAAGATTCGCTGCCTTCATCGAATTTTGAAAAAGCGTAACCACGATCCTCCTAGGGATAGATAGAGCAGCGTGAACTATGTAAACTGGCCGAAATTGACATACAGGGTGTTAATTAAGTATGTTAACAAACTTTAACCACGAATATTACTCCAAAAATAGAGAGAAAATGTCATATGAATATGGGTCCCGAAATGCTTCCTAAGGGAGCTACGCTCCTTTGCATGGGACAACCTGAAGACTGTTTTCCCTCGATATTCTCGAAACCATTCATAACAAAATTACGGAATTAGGTACGATGGGTAAACTTTTAACGCTGAATCTGACTCTGAATTCAGAATTCCATTATTCTAATCAGAGGCGTATCATACGAGAGGAGTTAAGGGTAAAACTAACCCCATTTTCTAAATGGTAATGTTTTTGACATTTTGATTGGCTATGAAATATTTAACGACACAGTCCAAATAAAACAATTCTTCAATCTCTCGAACGCATTAGTTTTAGAGTGCTTCCGTTTTGGATATTGCTGTTCATAGTTGATACATTCTAGAAGCAAGTAGAGAATTTCTCAAAGGTTCTCCTAAATACCCTCAATGGAAAAAAATAATTTTTAAAGCTGGTTTTCCACACAGTACGAAACTATTGAGCAGATTATGAAAACTGTCAATTTTTCGAAGCCTACCTGATAAATCTGCTTGATAATTATGCATCACGCCCACAAAATTGTTTCCGCAGCATACTTTACTTCATTTTTTTGATGATTTATGACTTTGCCTTCATCAAATAGTATCATGGCCTTATAATTTGGTTGTTCGTTAATCAAAAAACAAACTAGATAGTACTTTCTCCAAATGAATAAATTTCAGTACACAAATAGAAGCTATATTTTAAATTTACCGAAAAATCGAATCTCGGAAACTGATAGACGTAGGCACAATAAGTGCTATACAAAGATAAAAGAGCATATTAAAAGCAATTCTTTGGGATAATAAAATATTGGGTTTACATTTAAAAAAAGAGAAAATCTGGATTTTGCATTCTACATCACCCTGTATACGAATATGCGTCACGGGATTCTTTTACAGGCGGTTTTAAAGCTAGAGGATATTTTTAATCTTTTCATGTAAAAAAAATGATTTTTGATTCATTACTTTTTGATATACAGTACGTTCAGTTGACCGCGATTTGGATATAGAAATGGTCATAACTTTTGAAATACCCTGTATAATGTAGCAACATCCTACACTGAAAGAACGGAAATCATTAGTAGAATTTGAATATGGAATAATATATAGGGTGTCTCATTTAAAAAAATGCATGTTTGCATAACCACGTAGTTATTGATCACCCTGTATAAATCTAAATATTTTTTGAGCAAGGCGCATATCCATATAACTTTTTTCGCTATCTGGTACAGTAGCGGAGTTATCGACCGAGCCGGTACTAAAAACTCACCCTGTATATGCTTTGTTGATAGTCTTCCTAAATAGAACTAAAATATATAAACACTCTGTGTCATAAGAGCTACAAAAGGCCTAATGCCAGTGCTCGAGAAAAAACCTTTCACATCACGTTTTTCACCAAAAACGCTCCACAGTTCTAGCCACTATAGTTCTACTTTTGATCTACATACCAATCTTTGAACCTTATCACCTTCGGTACTGAGGGATTGCCAGAAAACGGAACAAGTCTGTTATACGTATGACATTTTAGCGGTGCTTTCTTCCGTATTTTCCCGTTCCCAAACTATTTCATGTTTGGCTTGGATAATGCGGTCTAATGCGACCAGGTAGATTCCAGAATCTTTAGGAAGCCAGCGCCTTTCTGGTTTGTGTGATTAAGCCAATTAAATTGTTTTTATGTTATTGATATTGTCCTCTAATACACAACGACGTATTATTTTCATCTTTTTATTGAAAAGCAACTAGACTCAAAAGTGGAATGAGCTTTTTGACTATATTACTTCGAAAAAAACGTTGTAACCTTCTAGTTGCCCTTTTGCGTTCCCTAAAGCAATCAGGTAATGGAAATACTTCTCAATACCTGTCCTCAGCCCACCCTTACTATATCGATTAAATCCATTCATTTACTTTCAACCTTGAAAGAGATGTCTGAAGTACGAAGTTCAATAAACCCTCATTTGCATGTGTAGCTCAGAACAATAATATTACATGGCAGGCGTAATTGAGGGAAGCCATTTCATCGAACAACTTTAGGATATACTCCAAACAGCCACACAGACTCTCAAGATAGGAGACAGTTTTAACCATATGATAGTTTATCGTGATGTAGGGTTAGTAGCACAAGAACTTTAAAGATGGTTGTGAATTAGATTGAGATGAACCTTGTCCCGATCGGCGACAAACTTGGAGAACTGCTACATAAATTGTAGAAATTAACCATTTGGTGCAAATTGGCATGAAACAAATTTCTGAACATGATAGTTTGTATTACGGTTCTACATAAAAAATTATTCTTGAATACTTAAAGTAGGTACCGAAAGGTCGCAGTAGGATGGATTCCAGAAGTTATGCTCAAAAATGAGGTTGTGAATAAAATTTGTTTTTGTCATAAATGGAAATATCATATATAAGTTTTATAACAAAACTGTTTTTGTTTCCTTTTTTTTTCCAATAATTCAAAAGTTATATCAAAATAAAAATGGGTTTTTGAATCCAGTACCGAAAACAGGTCGATGGCTCCCAAACCCGTGTGACGTCACCATGGCGGTCAGGATGCTCCTTTGACCAACCACGTCCTACTCCGATACTAGATTCTAGATTCCCAGCCAATCGCGAAAATACGTACTGGTAAACTGGTAACTAGTGTATATTTGTTGCAATACAGTCGATGAATGAAGCTTGTAGCTCGAGACGAAGTCTACGATCGATATAAATATGTTTTTGAATGTTTTAAGTTGAAGTCGGATTACAGATTCCAGTAAGTAAGTACCAAATCAAATATATTTCGTTGAAAAGATCTCCTCAATCGAAAGATGGCCTAGTGGTTAATGTGTGCGATAGTGAATCTCAGGGTTTTTGGATCGAAACCCAGGCCTTCCAACTTTTTTTTTATCAACAATATATTGATGTGCTTTTTGCACTTGTTACGCACATTTTTTCTACGGTCAACATAAATATGTTTTTGAATCAAATTTCGGCGTTGAGCACGGATAAAACTGTCACTAATCCCCCGAGGGTTAGGGTGTCTTAAGACTTGCATGTTTTTGGGTTCTTGATGTCCACCCATCTCAATCGATGCTACAGATTTGGATAAAACTTTGGAAGCGATGTACAAGCCACTAGTTGGTGCTACAATTTCTAAAATCCATGCAATAATGCTTAGCAGCAGAAATGTATAAAAGCATCATGGACTCCTCATCCATGTTGTGACCGATTCTTACCGGTGTTTCTTGATTTTCTCATTTTTTACTACTATGTGCGTACGCGTTTAAGTGTTTTTTTAGCTTGTTTCAGTAGCCGGACGTTTTCAGTCATAATTGGGCCATTTTTAACATGCATAAGCTTTTAAAATTCCTAGGCATAATCTACTGCACTGGCAAGATGTGCGGAATTGGAATAATTGTGCGTAATAAGAAAACGAATGAATATTATGGTACGCGAATTAAAGAATCCATTAGTCATTCAATAGCTTCAAATGGAGCAAGTACGAAAATAGTCATAGAAATGTTCAAGCACGGCTATAGGGGGACTAGTGAAAAAATAGTTGAAAGCTGGGCGTGGATAGAAATAGCTCAAAACTACCGCAAGCTAAAGGGTCTTTTGAAACTGGAACTATGTCGTAACAGAAACTTCCAATTAAAACTATAGTCTATATATTTATTGTATAGCATTGTGGATATCGTAAACGTAGTAAAAAGTTGGTATTTCATATTTTATGACCACATTCTCTTGTAATGTTTGTTTGTTTGTTTGTTTCTTTATTAATTCTTTTGATATCAAAAGAGATATAGAACACACTTACAGTTCAGTAAACACATACAATACACATATGTACATCAATACGGACAACTAAAATAACAGATTAATACAAAATAAATTAGACCCAATACTCTTTCAACGAGTATAATTCTTTATCGACCAGGAAGCACCTTAGTTTCTGTTTGAACAGACTCAGCGTCTTCTGGTTTTTTATATCATCTGGCAGCTGATTAAAAATTTCCAAGCCCAGAGAGTGAGGAGCACTAGAGGCAATTTGATGGCGATCTTATGGTATTCTGAAATTATTTCTCATTCTAGTGTTATAGTCGTGGTGGTCCTTGTTTACGGTGAATTCGCCTGAGTTCAAAAATATGTACTTCCCAATTTCAAAAATGAAGATCCCTGTCAGAGTAAGAAGCTTTAATTGCCTGAATTTTCCTCTGCAGGAAGTTGTTGAAGATAAACCTGACATACACCGTACTGATCGCTTTTGAGCAACGAAAACAGTTTCTGATGCTGGCGACGATCCCCAAAAGCAGACAGCATAACGGAGTTGAGATGCTATATAAGCATGGTATAAATTAATTAGCATTGGAAGGGAAAGTACTGACCTAAGATTTCTGATCGCATATGTTAGTTTATTTACTTTAGCTGCTATGTCTTGATAGTGTGTCTTCAACTGAGATGTTGGTTTATGTTTAGCCCAAGAAATTTGGTACATGAAACTGGCGAAATATCTTGACCATCAATGGATATATTGATGCTGAGGTCATGTCTGCGCTGGTGTGGATGGAATATAATGAAATTAGTTTTGCAGCAACTTAAAAACAATGAGTTGTTGTTGAACCAGTATGTAATAGTCTGTAGTGTAGCATTACATAGTTTTCAAATTCTTGAGCATTATTTGCAGATATAATGAAAGAGGAATCATCAGCACAAAACATCCCATGGCATGATGGATCTAGTGATCGCATCAGATCATTAATATACAACACAAATAATAAGGGTCCCAGTACCGAACCCTGGGGTGCACCAATACTCACTATTTCTGTACCTGACGATAGGGTACACTCTCCTGATGGAGGACTTCTACTCGTAAGTGAAACATATTGTTGGCTGCGATACAGAAAAGATTGTATCCAGGACAGAGCGGGGCCTCTCACACCATAAGAATGCAACTTTTCACCCAACTTTTGGTGAATGTTCAGTATATAGTATCTTACCCCACTTAAAGAGGTAATCTGTTCCTATCTTGACTTTTGACAACTGTTATTATTTTATGGATCTGTAGCACGATATTGCTCAATAACAACCTAACAAAACTAAATCATTAGAATGAAGGTTTACTAGCGCTTGAGCTCCATACCGCAAAACTCTGAAAAATGTCTTCAAGTTTGATTAAATAACTGATACACCGACAGAGAACGGAAACAAGCGATAATTTTCAAACAGTTATCGCAGATGTGAAATAACTTTTCAGTGCAGCTACTCCGTCTATTTCTTCAGAAAGAGTGTGCATCAGGACTTAGTTCCGAAGCTATACTAAGGAATTTAGACACACATTCGGTTGATAGGCCCTCGATCTCAACTCTTTATAAATAAAGCTTGATTTAGTATATCTTTGTACCAGTCATTTTCAGTTTTGCCGATGACAGTACGCTGCATGCAGGCATCATGAGCAATAGACCGATCTCTGTGGTCAAGCTGGAACGCAGAAGACTGGCAGTGGCAGCTTCACTTTCAAAGGATCTCGATACCATTACCGCTTGGGGGCTTAAGAATATGGTTAAATTTAATGCCTCCAAGACCCAGTATTGTACGCCAGTAGTATAGATATGCCGATTCTGATCCTCCCGAGGTCATTTGAAGGTCATTTAAATGGGGTGTGGATAACCTTGAGATGTGACGTGGGCTTTTCTTATAGGTGCCGATTCTGATCCTCCCTGAAGGTCATTTTGTAACGTTGTGTTTTCAAATGTGATCGTATCTGAAGGGCTTGTTTCAGTGGGGTGTTGGGTAACCTTGAGTTTTTTCGGTTTACAATGTGCCTATAGATAACGATTTTGAAATATTTGTTGTTAGTGTTTGAATTGGTTGTTTGTGTAACCTTGAGTTTTTTTTGTGTTAGTGTATAGCTGCTTATTTTGAACGTCCTTGAATGTGACTATTGACTGGATAACCTTGAGATTTGACGTGGTGGATAACCTCGAGATTTGACGTGGGGCCAATTGCAATCCTCCCTGAAGGTCACTCAGATAGGGTGTGGATAGCCTTGAGATCAGTTGTATGATTTTCTTACGAGGCTTGATGGTTTTGAGAAGAATGCACGGTGACGTATTTTGACCTTGAAGGTATCTGTATAAATAGTGTAATAACGGGCTAGTGATCAGTAAAAGTCGAGAGACGATCAGAGTATAGTCCCGAAGTATATTGTGTACAGATATAACTTGGTGAGCACCCTTTTTATATTATTTATCCAACAGTAACATTATTTGTTTTTTCTTTAAACAATGTCTGTCGCTACCTCTGAATTGCATGAAATTAACAATAAAATCAACTGTGAACTCGATAACAAAATACTTTTCAGAACTTTATCTTCACTAACTGTAAACAAAGCCCATACAATTAAGAATCTGTCACCCGTCAAATCAAAATTTGGTGAATGTCTAGTAGCAACACTATTAGAAGATGATGCTAATGAGTTCAAAGTATGGTTACCTAAAAGAGTATCGGAGCATATGTCTGAAGCAGTGATTAAAGAGATAAATGAATCTCAAAATAAATATTCACTAACATATATTGGTCAAAGTTCACCTAAAACACCAGGCGCGCGCTCCAAATGTTTGATGAAATTTGATTATATTCAACAATAATATATTTGATGATGAGGTAGTACAGATTGTGTTGGGTATAAATAATATAATGGTTACTCCCATGTATTGGACCCGCGATATGTAGAAGGTAAATTCGAGATAAAAACATTTATTTGCACCTAGTTGGTATTAGACGTTCTGTTTGTTTCAGAAGCAGACTAACTTTTCATTCCCATTATACAATGTGGATGCAGTATTCAGCAATGGGGTGGCCTGAAGCAAAAGATCTACGTACAGCCATCCAGAGAATTGCATGTCAATTGGTAGATTTGATTTTCGATGAGGAACATTCCACGGTCTATGACTTGAGTATCTGCTGGGATGATGAAGAGGTCGAACGGAAGAGGATGCTAATCAGGAAATATGAAGAAGGGGAAAAGTTATGCAGACAATATTTACGTGAAGAATGTACCATCGATCAACTATGTGATGGGATGATTAGTAATGAACTCAAACCATTTTTGTATGCAATAGAGGAATATTTACCTCAACATATAATTACCAAATATAGTTTCGTAGATAAAGAATGACATTTGTACGCATCCGGCTCACTTCTGTATCATTTATGCATAAATAAAAAAACAAATGTATTAAAAGTGTTTTATTTTTGCCATGACAGCTATAATAAAAATCAAAATACATTTAATATGAATGAATAAGTCCATTCTGAATAGATCCATCAAAAGCGTTGTAACTAATACAAGAATCGTGAATGATTAATGCATACACTTTAGTGTTAGCTGGGAAAGAAGATTTTCTGGTTTCAAATTCCAACGATATATCCACAGTTGACAGCTGAAGGTTATCAGGTTGATGACTGCAGTCGATTACAAATAGTGGGTTATCATTGAACTCCTTAATATTGAATAATGGTTCTGCCATTCCCTTGTTGTAATACGCACTTTGGAAGCTCTCAAATGCATAGTAAGCCGCAGTGTTTAGCTTCTTCTCAAAATCCAGGTTCCACCTTTCATATGGGTATACCTGGTTATTCAGCTTCAGTCGAATCGAGTTTATGTTGGCATGAATGAACTTAGTGATGTCCTTCTTAGGATCTTCTGCTAATTTTGAGTCTTGAAATCCAACGATAACAAACAAAGGTCTCTCTAGCTTGTTGGTTGTTCGAATTGCCCAGACGTCTGTTGATGTTGAGCGAAGTGATGGTAGTTCATACAAATCCCAAGAGCGAAATGCCACCTTAATCCTTGAACTCAAACTGCTTTTGTTCAGTCTCTGTAGAAGTTTGACCTTGTAGCGGTCTTCAGGAACAATCTGTTGGACTTTCCATTCAATCTTTGATATTGATAGCTCTGCGTCACATTCACCGACAAAGCAGTTCTTAAAGGATCTTGCAATGACTAATACAAGCTCTTGTTTTATGTTTAGAATTCCTTTTTTATAGTCCTCAGCAAATCCCATTATATGTTTTAGAGGTATTCTACCACTGAAGACCTTACTAGTTGAATCCCATATCGCTGAATTGTCTTCATTTAAGCCCCATCCTGTACATAATAGTGAATGGGCGGCACTTTTACCATGAGAGATCATTGTTTTCATTGTTGACGTTATTCCAGGATTTCGTACAATGACAACTTTTTCACCACCCATATGTAGAGAAATTTCATCAAACAGAAAAGACAGAGCATTGTTAGATAGATAGCAGGACTTCGTGGCATCACTTGGAGTAAACGTTCCTTCGATGAAAATGTAACTGTCAGCAATATTTAAAATGAGATCTTGGAAGTTGATTGGTATATGAACAATGTCAGAATTCTTGAAATATGGTGAACCATACGGCTTGTATGTGTATTCATGTAAACTTGCTAAGGAGTGATCCAAAATCGGTTCCTCAAAAACATCCAGCTTCTCACTTGATACGTGCAGAACCATATTTTTCAGTTAGCTTTAGTCCTATAGACTCCAGAAACTTACGATTTTGTAGTGATAGCTTCGACGTTGTGCCTTTGGCAGCTGACGAATGACGAATAAGGTTATTCCTATGTGTTCTTCGTATTTTATGGTTGTTTGTAAGGGCTTTATCGACTTTTTTCAATTGTTGTGCACCTATGTTATATAGAAAACCCATCCTATTCAATTGTGGAGTTTGCTCAAGCTAACCGACGCAATTCCAATTTAACGATAATTTTTTCACCACGGAAGTTAATCAGATTTCCCTCGTCATCCAAAATTTTCAGTGTGATGTTATCGATAAACTGACGACCACTAGGCATAACGCTCATATATATTACATTCTGTGGCTCCTTTGTTAATTTGAATCCAGGCTCAACGTCTATGTCGAATTCATACAGAGTGTGCATTTCACTTCCATTGTGGTAGGCGCCAGATATCAATCCGCAGTCGACCTTTATTAGTCTGACTGTCGTTATATTAACTGGTAAGGTTGATATATGTTTTTTGTTGCATTCGAAAACCTCCGGCTCAAATCCAATCAAAGATGCAATTGAGTTAGGGAAAGATAAATCAACATCATATATTGAATATAATTCACATTTCATTGTATTGTTGTTGGCCTTCAGACAAAACAGCTCGTCAGTTGTAACATTATGTTTGTATCGAACTATGGACTTTATTATCTTTTGTAGATATATGTTGAGTTCATCGATTTCGTAGGTGCCTGGTGGAATATATGTAATATTCATCTGAGAATCATCTGAAGGTTGTTTAAACACAATTAGATTATTACCCTCATGAACATTGAATATTGAGTTGTAGGAGTAAAAACCTATTAGCCCCAATCCGTACTGCGCATTGGTATCCAGCTCTATTGGCGGATAAAAACTAGCAGACAGCACACTGTCATAACCCGTCAAGGTAAATGTATAAGACATGACTGCGGTGATACAAAAAAATAACACTTTTATATATTCAAAATTTTATTGATTACAACACTTGTTTGACTCATTACTGCTTGTCATAGAGATATCTTGCAAATTACAGTAACAACAAAATATTTTTCTTGGTGGCGGCCCGTCTGCTTCATCTCCGTTCTGGTGTGTATTATAGTGCTCCCAACAGAACTGGAATCGTTGTATATCCACATCTTCCTTCAAATGCAATGGCAGTTTGTTCCATACAAGTGCTATTTCGTTAGGTGTACATACCATCAGTACTTCTTTGGGTATGTGGGCAAGTTCTTCTTGTGTCATGTTCAACAGGCTTCTTTCTCTTGAAAATGCTTTAAGGGAATTGCTCATCTTTTTAAGTGTTTCACGATCCATTTTTCACAGATTTTTGCTTCTCTTCAGAAAGAAATCGTAGACACAGGTGCCCGCACCAAAAGGTATTGAAGTTCTGCTGTCGTCTGTGATTATACAGGATCTGAATCTTCTTAGATTTTTTGAGGAAATATTTCACCAGTTCGCTGGTTGGCGGTAGGTTGCCGAAACTGTCATAATAATATACCACCACTCCGCGTTTTATATATGAAACCCAGTGTGACCCATCCCCACTCTTGCTGTCTAAATTAATGATGGCTGACTCATTCCTCAGTGGACCTTGCTTAGGCAGATCATCGCGCATAAAAATCCCTCTGAAATATGGTATTTCTAGCTTTTTAGCGTAATACACAAGGTCATTATCTGTAAGCGGTCGTTGGGGTAGGGTTTTTAAAAGTTTTTTGAAGTCCTAGGTTTAACAAACAAACCAAATCCTTTGCGGTATGGTTTCAAATATATACCGTTTCCAATTTTACTTATACCAGAAGTAGATGTTGAATCAGTTGTATTCCTTTGTCGTGCTGAATTAACTGCTTTAGAGGACCTAACAATATTTGCAATACCCCCAGCGAGATTACCTAATGCTGAGAGACCGGCAAAAATTGGAATCAAAGGAAGAATTCCACCTACTTTGGGGATAGGTATAACTCGCGGAAGACGAATATGCCGTTTGCCCCCAATGGACTTGATATACTTCCGGGTAGCTAATAATGCAGCAGATGTTGCTTTTCTTAGCACACTGTTATCTTGCTTGTGGTTCGAAAAATGTTTCATATTTTTGCGAACTCTGTTTAGTATTCCTGAACCAAAGTGCACCTTCTTTATAGCCTTCCTCATTTTCCTACGTATATTATTTTTATTCTGCCCTCGTCGTCGTGATGCATAACCCATTCCTGCACGATGTTTTACACCTACTAATTTCCTCGATTTTTCACGCATGCATTTCTTCTTATTCCGTCCACGTAGTGTTGCAAGACCCATTCCAGTGCGTCGTTTGACCTTCATAATATTTGTAATTAACCAAGCAGCTGCTTTTTCTCCAAGGTTCGCGTCAGCTGATTTGACTCGTTTCCAAGCTTCTTGCTCAAGTTGGTAGTCAGCTTTATGTCTTGTAGCTAAATCGGATTTGCGGTATGCAAGGTCGTGTTGTAAGCAGGCCGCGTCTAATCTATTTATTCCTTTTTGGCCTAGTGCGATCCTTTCTTCCAATCGAGTACCCGGGCCGCAATACTGATAAAAAGGCAAATGTGCTTCGAATGGCAGCTTATTTATCAATTTATTAACAATTCCACCACCAGTTTTGGAGATGCTACTACACCTTCTCTCAAGAAGTAGCGGCATTTAAATAAAACACATATAAACAACTGCAGCTTATATATGGTCAAGTCGTTGAACGATGAAGGTGACAAAACAGGACCAGGAATTAGACATTAGCAATATAGATGTCAATGTTACTGATCCGGAAAATAATACTTCTCGTCGTCGACATGGGGTACTACTACCATCAACAATTCGATGTATTATAGTTGGACCATCAAACTGTGGAAAAACCAATGTACTAGTATCTCTCCTGTTACATCCGAATGGGCTGTTTTTTGAGAACTTATATATTTTTTAAAAGTCGCTCAACCAACCCAAGTACGCATTCATTGAAAAAGTAATGAGTTCGATAGATGGACTAGGATATTATGCATTTGCTAATAATTCCGAAGTTCCACCACCGTCAGAAGCCAAACCAAACTCAGTTTTTATCTTTGATGATGTGATATGTGAGAATCAAAATACTATACGAGAATACTTCAGTATGGGGCGACACAAAGGTGTGGATTGCTTTTACTGTGTGCAAAGTTACAGTTGGGTACCGAAAAGAGTGATTAGAGACAACGCAAACCTGATAGTTTTGTTTAAGGTCGATAATACAAATTTATCACATGTTTTCTCTGACCATGTGGCTCCCGATGTAACTTTTAAGCAATTTCAAGATATGTGTGCAATATGTTGGAGGGATAAATATGGATTCCTAGTTATCGACAAAGATAGAGAAATAAGAAACGGCAGGTACCGGAAGGGATTCGATAGCTTCATAAATCCACTGCAAGACTAATAATATCATCAATTGAATGTGAGACTGCAATCAGCATACATCACAGTGGCAACATTACATATACCAGAATGAAACAACAACAGAGCAATGATGAGGTAGCTCTAAAAAAAGAATTAGTTAATGCAACAGAGTCAGTGCGGAGAAAATTCAACTATGTAAGGAAAGCCCGCGAAATCGGTAACACTTCATTGGAACAGATATATGAGCCTATTACAAAACAGTTGAAGACAATAGCAAATGCATCCAATCCTACGCTACCGAAACAGCCAATTCAAAATGTTGGTCCTACGAGCACTCCTAAAAAACCACCATCTACATATCCAAATCAAACCCTTCCCTCTACTAGCACACCAAAAGGGCCGAGATTCGAAGATTTGACTTCCGCTGCTTTTTCCGGTATAACACCAATAAAGGAGTTACCTGATACACCATCATCAATTAATGAGAGGGAAAGAGATTCAGTCACTCAGTATGTATCTACAGCTAATTCAAGTGTGGATAGAGAGGCAGTTGCTGAGGTGTTGAAAAGTCATATAGATAATTTGAGAGCAGGACATCCGGCCTATGGAAGTGTTTATAATGTAAGGATCGACCCACAATCACAGAAGCTGTTAATGGGTGTACATGAAGTGGAATTTGATGATAAGGCGGTTCATTTATCATCGGGTGATAAGACTAGGAAATTCAAAATATCCCCACACTTACTAGATATGATGTTTGTAGGAGATACACGAAACTCCGACTCGAAAACTCTACACACATTCAGGTCCATATTGAATCTAACTAATGTACTTCGCAAAGATTACACACCTCTTAATATTTACAATGTCGACGGATCTGAGTATTTCAATAAATTATTTAATATCCTATCTACATCATCCCCCATGCATTTGAGAGCCAGAGTTGGTAGGGGACATACACAAATGAAGATACCTAAGTATAAGATATTTAACACTAATAAACGCGACTTTGTGTATTGGAACGACATCAACGAGCTGATTGATCGACTGAAATTGCTATACAGCTCAAAATCCGCGGGTCACACAAACCACGATAACGAAATTTTATCTATAATAGAAGAATTGCGTGAAGAGGGCGTAATACGCTAATTTTGGGGTATATATTTGCAAGTTGAAAGATCCCACTAATAGTATAACGCTTTCGTAGCGATGCACAATACGATAGATAAGTTTGGTCGTCGCAGTTCTAAGCATACAACTGTACGTGGTATTCCAGGTATTGGTTTTAAACTTACACAAACTGGAAATTATGATATCAATGGAAAGCAGTTAAAGAATGTTGGTGATCCTACAGATGAAAATGACTCTGTTCATATAAAGTATGTTGAAAAAAAACTAAAAAGTACCACTGATATGCTTGAAAGTATGGTGAATAGCAAAACGCTAGAATTGAGTGATGGCCTTGAGAAAAAGATTGATGTATTAACAACCAATTTGATATCCATTTTAGAGCAACTAGAGGTTGTATATAATTTTTGCCAGAAATTAGCTAGTGAAGTCAAAAGGGAATTCGATGTTGAAGGTGGCCCTGTTTTACCAGCGTGGCTTTCAGGCTACACTTTAAATCAACTCAGACCATAGATCAGTAGATTTTTCATGATTAATGATCAGTTTCTGTTCTACAATCACCTGAGTCAGACCTCTACATGTAGATATGTCAATTAACAGCGCAACAAAACGTGGCATAGCAGAAGAGTTACACAGGGCAGTTCGGAAGAACTTTCGCCGTCGAAAAACTATCATAAAAGGTTTCGCTGACTTATGGCAAGCTGATTTAGCGGAAATGCAACCTTTCCATAAAGAAAATAATGGATATAGATACATATTGGTAGTCATTGACTGCTATTCTAAGTTCCTATGGTGTAGACCAATCAAGAAGAAAGATATGGTAACGGTAACGACAGCAATGGGCGATATCATAAGGGACGCAGGATATTATCCAATTAATCTACAAACAGATAATGGAACCGAATTTTACAACAGAAAATTTGCTTCTCTCATGAACAAGTATGGAATTAACCATTATTCCACATACAGTACAAAGAAGGCCGCAATTGCTGAAAGGGCTATCCGTTCGCTAAAGCACCTTCTGTTCAAAGAATTTTCCGCAAGAGGAAGTTGCACATGGATCACTATTTTGGATGATATCACTAACGTATATAACAATAGAATACATCCAACAACTGGATTGGCCCCTATTGAAATTAATGTTCACACTCGATTGAGTGCGTATCGCAATCCAAAGGTTGCTGGCAAAAGCAAACTTAATCTTGGAGACGTTGTGAGAATAAGCAGATATAAAGGTGTATTTGAAAAAGGTTACACTCCGAATTATTCCACGGAGCTCTTCAAAATACGCAAAGTTAATATTACAGATCCGGTCACATATATGCTAGAAGATATGGATCGGCGACCAATAAGCGGTTGTTTCTATGAAGCCGAGCTAAGAAAAACACAGTTTCCAAATGAGTATTTGATTGAAAAAGTCTTAAAAAGGAGAGGAAACAAGCTCTTTGTAAAATGGTTAGGTTTCCAAAAGAACAAGAATTCCTGGATAGACGCTGCAGATGTACTGTGATGATTGATATGACGGAGCGCAGACTATGTTTAGCAGTAATAATTTCAATGTGTATATTTGTTTCGATACTTTTGGAAATAAAATAGCAGTTTTTTCAATTTACTTTTATTATTTAATTCTACCCTAATCTCTAATACATAAAATACACCTAACCTAAGTAAAAATTATTTAGTTATATTGTTGAAGCGCACCACCTCGCTTCTCCTCCACAGCTTTCTCTCCCTCTTGGAGAGGCAAGGGGGAGGATCCCGGATTACTTCTCTGTTCTGGAGATTCGGCCTATACGTGGGATAATCATCATTATCCCAGTTTTCTGAAACAATAGAAAATATGGTTTTGTAATTTATGTGAATGTGGGTAAGATTCAGAAGGTTGAAAATCTATGTGGATGTACTGAAGAATTTTTGTGTGGCTTGATTTATTTAAAATTTAGAGTTATACAATATGATTGTATCAGTGCAAAATTAATACAATGATGTTTAGTAGAGATCAATTTTCTGTGACTTCTAGGATAAAGATGTGCAAGGTATATGAAAAAAGAAAAAAAGTTTTTGTCGCAGAAACGAATTATGTACCTTCAGGCTGAACCTCCACATCTCTCCGGCTTGCGAGGTGATGCTGTGGTGGCGTGGTAGGCACGTTCTTAGCACACCGCAGGAGGTGCATTCCCATCGACGTAGGTTTGACCCAATGCGCTGCAACACGTGGACATTGCACTAGTCCGTACTTCGATGGGTCCTGCGGTGGCGTGGTGGGGTTGCTGGCCTCGGCTTCCTTATGGCTTCCTGTCTGGGTGGATGGCTCTGCAAATAAAGAGATATTTTGTAGAACAACTGTAACTTTTGGATTATTCTGTTATAAACTAGTTGTCATTTGATAGCTTGCTCGTGTAGGGATATATAGTGAAATGAGGAAACTTACCTTTACTCAGATAGGTAGCAATATATTGTGGCCAATTCACCGGACCACAACCCCGGAAACGGCAAACCAGCAAATGGTCCCCAATTGTCCCACGCCGCACCTCATGTTCACCATCGTAGGGGCAGGGGATCAACTTCTTCGAATACTCCATTTTCAAAATAGTAGTAGTAGCGGTAGTATAGTAGTAGTAGTAGTAGTAGCGGTAGCAGAACTGCACTGAAGAACTCTCATTTCACCATCATATTTATACAGTTCCAGGTAGGTAAGCCTCCCTCCTCTACTGTCTTCCCCCATCAGTGTATATCGTTAAAGAAAGCAAAAAAAAGAAGATCCGCCTACTTGCCAGCTGGTGTACGTAAGATTATTAGTGGAAATAGAGAACATTTCGCTATACGCGCCGACAACGCATGCGCGCATTGATATCAGCCACTTCGAACGCGCATCGTGATTGACCGAACTGTGAGTGAATCCGCCCGTAAACGCTTATTGGTTGTGATACATTTCAACCAGTCCTCTCATTGGTCTATTACAGTGTACATCGTTAAACAGCTGCACTTACACCACCCATATTGATATTTCAATGGTCCCCTCTCATATTTTACTACTGCCATGTAGCATCGATATCGGTGGCTTCTAACGGACATCGTTATTGACCGAACTGTAAGTGAATCCGCCCATAAACGCTTATTGGTTGTGATACATTTCAACCAGTCCTCTCATTGGTCTATTATAGTGTACATCGTTAAACAGCTGCACGTACACCACCCATATCAGTATTTCAATGTTCCCCCTCTTAGATTTTACTACTGTCGTGTAGAGTGTTTTCTGTATAAATACAAGTCTACTTTCAATGGTTTATCAGTTCTACAGTCTTCAAAGATTCATACTGTTCCGTAGAAAACACTACATATTACGTACATCATCATGGCCAACCAACCAACAAAGAACGAAGACGCTATTAGTGGCGATTGCTTGCAAGCCATTCTGGAGGAACTGCAGAGTGACGGGGTGCAGTTTACACAGTTGGCAGTAGAAGTCCAGGATGAACTTCACGAGTTTATTCATGTGGAGCAGCCAGACCGGAGAATCGCGGAGGATGCTAATGCGGTGGTAGAAATAGATATGGATGTACCAAGAGCATCAACAGATGCAGCGATAGCATCAACAAGTGCAGCATCGATGCCGCCAGTAGTTGGAGATGGAGCGAGAACATCAACGGGTACAGCGTCAACAGTGCCAGCAGTGAGAAAGTCGAAACAGGCAGCATCCAAACCAGTTAGCAACATTTTAAGAGAAACACTACTTAAATCGAAGCAACCTCCAATGGACGACTTCGACGAGAAGAGGGATGCGTTGAGAAGTAGTATTCAGCGAATTAAAGCTGAAATAATAAGTGCAGAAAAGAAATTGGCAGAGGAGATGGCCCATTGTGACAAGCTTCAGGCAGCCCAGGCAGCGGATGATGAAAGAATAAAGCAGTTAGATGAAGAAAGAAAACGTGTCAAGGAGTGCAGAAATAAAAGGAAGCGACAGTTAGATGATTGTCAGAAGAGGATTGATACTCTTAGTATGAAATCTGAACAGAAAAGGACAAAATTGAATGAAGAAAAAGAAACTGTTTTATCTTTTTTCGATGTATAAAGTAATGTTCATCTTGAATAAAATAAATAATGAATGAAATAAAAAAGAAGCAATATTTTTTCCTTTCTATATCCATCCCCTCATATAATAATACAATTACTTGTTCTATCAATAAGCGCTCAGTAACTTAGTAATTGGTGATACTTGAAAATAGTATGAAGCATGAGTGCCAGTGTGCTAACAGAAACGGTAAATGCGCCTTGAGCGTTTGTGAGATTATTGTGTCTTGGTTTGGGGCACGCATATAAGTACCCACCCACCAATGCCATCGACGTTCCATCCAATAACACACTAAGTTTACTTCTAAAGATGTATAGATGAAGAGGGGAGGAGGTATGGAGGGGGCTTTAGTGTGGGGAACTAGAAACATAAAAACGAGAGTTCTTGTCAATGAAAATCATACTGTACAATCAAGTGACGAATTAACACATTTAGCAGCGAAATGACTACAGAGTCAAACGGACCTTGCGACTCAACGTCTTGGTTAGATGACGACAATGATAACTCCAGCATATGGAGTATCGAGACTGCGGTTCCTGATGGTGAGTTACCCGACCAATCACATTGGGCGGTGGCGAGGTCACCGATGGACGATGGACCGTGCGACTCCACAAGACAGCCACTGGGGTTCCTGCTGTTTACAATTGACAGCTCATCTGATAACAGCGACGATGATGATCCTGATCGTCCGGATGGTCCAGAAAACCAGAGAGTGGAATTACCTTTTCCTGTAGATAGCGAGGAGGAGATATGAGGCGCTATTTTTGTGAATTATAAAGAGATTTTTTGTTTGTATCAACCAATAAACTTGTTTTTTTTTTTAAATCGTACTTTATTCAAAAACCTTACCACCGTGACAGAAAAAAATTCATCGAGCGTGGGCGGCTTCACCAATGAAGGATCTTTCTAAAAATTTTATTTAGTGGTGTACTTTTTTATCAGTCTTACAATTTTTTTTCATGCTTCTAACGTTTTTTTTTCAGTCTTTTTTCTGAAAAAACTACCGTTTTGAAGGACCCTTGAAGATCACATTTGCCCCTCAAAATGCGTCAAAATGGGCCTCCGCCGAGCCTTTGTATGCGCGGCTCGGCGGCTTCGCCGCAGCATGTGCCGCCGGCTCTATGGGCCGGCACGGCTCTATGGGCCGGCACGGCGGCGGCACATGCTACGGCGAAGCCGCCGAGCCGCGCATACAAAGGCTCGGCGCCGCCTCGCCTTTGCATGCGCGGCGAGATAAGGTGGGTCGACGGCTCCGCCGTCGACCCACCGCCCGTGTCGATGTTAGTCGACGGCGCAGCAGTCGACCTAACCTCCACCTTTACCGAAACTTAGCACGACCCAGTAAGCACTATGTGTAATTGGAGACTACGCACTAACCTGTTGTCTTAGAAACCAACCTATAATTTTTTTCACAAATATTTTTCATAAACTAACCTATTTGTTTTTTGTCAAATACTTACGAACTTTTTTTCACAAATATTTTTTTTCATAAACAATTTTTTTTTTTTGCATATTTTTTTCTCATTTATTAATCAGAAATAAACTAGATTTCAGAATCGATATATATCTATTTCAATTTCTTTATTTTTGAATTATAAGATACATAAAAGTTATTATGATCAAAAAATACATTTGTATATTACTACTATTCTAGAAAAATTTACAGAAATATCTAACAACTACATACAAATGAATACAAAATTTAAAGACACTTTTTTTCACAAATACTTTTTCATCAACTAAAACTTGTTTTATATATTTTCTCAATTATAAGATATACATAAAAATACATTTGTACATTACTACTATTATATAAAAATGTACACAAATCACTAACCCCTATATACAAATAAATACCTAAATTTCAACATTTTTTACAAATTTTTTTTTAAATCTAAATTGTTTTTTTTTTGTTGTATTTTTCCTCAAATATACATTTTAATTTATTAACTATGAAAAATATCAAACTAAATAAAAATAAATACATAATGCTAATTCTAAATGGAAAAATATATACATACATACAACTAACTCTAAATATACACAAGTTAACAAAGGAAAAACAAAGGAAAAAATATATACATAAAAAAACTACTGGGATTGGGACAGACAGATAGGGTCATCTTCATAAGCTATGACCGTAGCCATCCGTCCCACCAGTTTTTCCTTTTTTCCTTTCAGATGCGCTACCCTTTCCCCAACGATCCGCTCCCGTTCCTTCATATTTTCACCAGCTTGCTCCGCACCATCCATCTCTGCCAAACGCTGGTCCAACTGCTGGAGACGCTCCTGCAGTCGCTGCCTTTCCTCGACGACGGTTCGTTTTAAGTCAACGAGCGTCTGCAGCGACTGCACTTCTTCGGACAACTGCATTTTTTCAGCCTCCGCCTTCTGCAGGTCCCTTTCGACCTTTTGCAGTTGGCCAGCATAGAAGGACACTAGTGGGCCAAGCATAGTGGTTTCATTCGTAGTAGCCACTTTCTCACTGCTACTGCTGCTACTACTACTACTACCACTACAACCACTACTGCTAGAGCTGCCGCTCTCCTTAGATGCCGAAGATGCTAGCGACTCCTGGGACGGTTCGGTCGCTAGTATCTTCGGTGTCCTCGGTGTAGCTGGCAGCTTACGGGATGGCGTCGGTGAGGGTGTACGATACCGCTCCGGGGTTGACGGTCTTTCATCGGGCTCTGAAGGTGCCTTCGTTGATAATTCTACTGGAGCGGTGACTAGCAAATTTTCATGAACCACAATTTTTGCTTGACACCGTTCCGGTGGAGTTATCGACGACGACACCACACCAGGCTCCTCAAGTCCAGCCAACACCCGGATAGGTGACTTGCGAAAACAACTTGGATCCGTCGTAATCGGGGCCTCGTTAAGAAACGAGAAATCCACTGTCGACTCCGGTGCAGCAACTGAAGTGAAAAGGAAGGGCTCATATTGCTGGTATTGAGCCGCGTAAGTCTTGTATGCTGACTTACACGACTTCATTCTAGCACCCTCTTTTCGCTTCTTTTGCGGCATCGAAGTCGACGGTCGGCTTTCCTTCGTCTTCCTCAAAGGCTTTGATTGCTTCGCAACCAATTTATTTTCGGAAGCGCTACCTTCCTTCTTCTGGCGTTTTGTGCCAGTCGTTACCTTCACCGGTGCCGTCCTTTTCCTAGTGGTCGGGCTTGGCCCCGCCACGGAGGCGGATGGTTGCGGTGCTGGTCGCTTAGCTGGTGAAGGTTGGAAGTCGTCATCGTCGGAATGGTACAGGGCATCGGTGGTCATCTGTAACAATAAAAGAAAAAAATGCTTAGAAACGTATATCCTTGCCAACAGTTGGCAGAGCAGTCCCTCAAATTATACCCAAATTATTTATACTTACATTCATCTTTGCAGACATCCTCGAATTATTCGCTTGTTGCTGGAAGGTGGCTGTAGCTGCTTGTCTGTTATCGAAAGCTAAACAGAATGACCTCTCCTGGTTCCGACCAGCAGTTTTATGCCTTAAACTCCTACCCTAATCGCTTGCTGATCGCCCTCTCCCCATTTTTGATTGGTTAGAAGGAAGAGTGGGATAGAGGTATCCGCCCACTACTTTAATAGGTCGAATCGCTTGAGTGGAGGGAATGAGGGACAGCCCCCAAAACCCTGCCATATCTACTGCCATGTTGCCAGACGTTTTCGGTAATCCCTGTGTTTCTTACACGTCTGGCTGTAACAACATTTCTTGAATAAGGTTAATTTTTATACTTCGAGAAATGAATTAATTTTGCTAACAAAACTTCAATATGAGCCACCCTATACACTTTGGCATGTATCGTGGTATGTATTAAATGAAACAGTCTGATATTTTTCTGATGAATATATTGGAATACTAATACAACCTATTCAACAAAATAACATTAGTAATGTAACTTGGAATTCAAAAATATTGGTCGTCTTGTAGTAAATGAAGATTTCCTTTCTGCTCTTTGATGGTTGAACGGTATCTCCTTATCCACAAATCAATCATCGTGCAAACACTCAAGGCACACCTACCGTTTCTGTTTTGGGAGTGATAATTACACCTTATTACATCATCACATATTGATTCTCTGTTCAAGTTCACGTTAAGCTGGATATCATTGTCGGTCTCCAAATTCACTATCTCCACGTTTTCTAAGCTCAGCTCAGCAACAGATTTGAGTAGATAGATATATTTTTGATGGCCCTTCAGAAAGACTATATCACCGTTGTTAACGTGATGCTTGATTATTTTCATTATTTGGTTACCATCTGTATTTCCTGCTTTGTATCTAATACCATGATTATACTTTTCCACAAACTTAACAGTTCTCTGGTCTTTCACGTTCAGTCTACTGAAGTGAACCATAGGTTTAACAATGTAATGGTACAATATTCCATCTTTCTTAAATGCTATCTCTTTTGGAACAAATTTTGATTCGATATGATATCCTTGAATATCTACAACAACTGTAGTCATGTCGTTTGCCACTGAATATGATGTTGGTGATGAGTAGTGTCAGTTTAGGCGCAAAAGTTGAAATAAAATGGCCAACTTTATTCTTCAAGCATTTATTCAATACTATCCTACTTTACAAGCGTACAGTAACTTAAATCTAATATCTAGAAACTTCGGCTAACATTAATTGTATAAGTAGATCCAAATTACCATCTTCAGGAGCTTCGCGCGTTGTCATCTCATTAATAGCATCGATAGCATATTTTACATTCGTTGTGGGGTCTGTTTGGTAAAATTCAATGTCAGAGTGCCCCCAGGGTAAAGTTTTTGTTGTATTTGGAATTATAAACCTTTTATCATCGTTGTGTGCTAAAGCTACTTTATTTTTGACTTCTGTATATACATCATGCAGCCTACTTTTGAATGTATTCATTTTTCTTAAAATCAGACCACCATTCTCTATTATATGCTTATAATCATTACCACATAACTGATTTTGTATTACTGCTTTTTTAACACCCTTTGCTTTTTTCATTTCTCCCTTAACTGACTTGATATAGTATGCTTTCGCACCTGTTCCGTAAAAACTTATTATAGGGTCTTCTGGAAATTCGTCTTTCATTTTACCCAGAATAGAGTCATTGACTGGAATTTTGAACTCATTGTTTTGTTTATAATTTGAAGTATCAAACTCGCTGATATTATTTCTCATAAATTCATAGAAGTCGTCTGTATGAGTTTTCAAAATTTGCGAATCTGTATCACAGTAAAGCATAGATACTTTATCGTTGAACTGCTTTTTAAGAAAACCATAAAAAAAATCATACATTACTATTTTAGATATGTCTAGTATACAGAATCCCACGTATATTGGCTTGAAATAATGTACCCTAACTTTTCCTAAATGGATAGCTGCAAGATTTTCGTTAAATATGGAACAACTCTTGAAATTTGGACGAGCTACTAGTGCTCCCACACCGATGCTATTACGATGATTTTCCCAATGTGTGACCAACTTTATATCTCTTCTATTATCTACATTTTCCATAGTTTTTCCAAAGATTGCATTGTTTAGAAGCTTATAGAAGTCCCTTTCAAATTTATTATTTGCTTTATTACGCATTGTCGTATTGAGATCGATATACTCCTTCAACCAGAACGATTGTTTGAACTTAAGGATCCTGTGAACCTTGGTTACTTGCAAACCATACCTTACAGCTTGTTGAAGGACGCGATAATGTACAATATATTTTTTCTTGTCGTACAGATTTGGGATTAGTTTCGGAATCTTTGTCTTGGCGTTTGGTGGGATAATACTTTCCACCAAAAACGGAAGGTCGCTATGTGAATCGTGTAACCCTTCAGGATATCGCACATCAACCTCCAAGACATAGCCATTCTCACCGTCTATTTTGGCATTTTCTAAATCGAATGTAGATATTTCCGAATCCCCCATCCATTCGAAACCCCCAGTTGGAAGAGGTGATGACATAGCATGCCCGTAAAGATTCGTGGCGTCGAGATATGATATAAATGTTGACTCTTTAGATGGATCATAATTTGGTAAATATTTATTATTTGCTTCGTGCATTCTATCGCTGCATTGACTTATCCCCCCGCGAATACCATTCTTAAAGAACCCAATCATATCTATGTCCGTAAGGAGCTCAAGGCTAATTTTGGTATACTTTAACATCGCATCCCAAGACAATCCAGGGGTTGTGTAGTAGTGTGCTGGATCCAATTTGTAAATATTCATACTATTCCTCCTGAACCTTTCAAAGACATCACACAAGAGAAGAACATCGGTCCGTAAATAAATATCAGAATATTCACCCAGATTCCTACAGTTAAACGTTCTCCATACAGTTATTGCCCTCGCGTATTCCTCCTCAGATATATCTTTCTCATTTAACTTATCATAAAACTCTGCCTTTGATGGTAAATATTCCTGGTCCAGTTTCTTTACATCATCCACATAATTGTAAGGAAATACACCTTTCTGTCTAATTAAATTAAAGACTCTAGGATCTGAAAAATACTTTTTACTCTCCAGAAAATCCCTATTAGTCAAACTGTCTGATAATGCTTGCAAAGATCCAGGTAGAAAACGACAACTATCGATAAATCTCATTTGTAAAAACTTCCTCCTTATTCTACCGGTTCGGTCCACATAGTCATGCATATACAGACTTTTTGTAAATGAAATGTATTTTTCCTTATTCTGGGCTACCACGTCTATCTTATCTCCATGAGAAGATAGTTGTTTGATAAATAGGTGACAATCGTACCCACTTAAATTGTGCGTTATAATTGGTATAAAATTTGGTAATTTGAAATTTAAATTACATTTCGAATGTGCAGCCCCAAATCTAACTTTACCAGTTATGTGGCAGTGATCGCGAACTTTAATATCGGATCCTGAAAATGGCTTCTCACAGATGTTACATTTCGTTGAAGTGTCAAACTCAATCTGCTCTTCCGGCGTTAAAGGGATCATGGGAGTTACATCTTTCAAATATTTGAAATATAGTTCTTTAAGATCAGCTTCTAGCCTTGTCACGAATTCTTTCGCCGCGTCCTTACCTCGATACAAGACGAATTTGGATAAGTCAGAATCAAATGAAGATTTAATAAAATATGAAAATGAATATGGTTCATGTGTGTGGGTTTCGTTTGTATACGAATATTCTGGGTTGGGTTCACAACTATCGATTGGTTTTAATAATGACTCAAAATCCGCATACACCACAAAGGGGACCGGCATTTGCTTTTCAAAATTCTCGAATTTAAGTATGTTTTCTGGAACCTGATTACCAAACTTATCAGTTCGTAGTTTCTCTGTGGGTGTTATTGTGAATATATGATTGCAATCGTTCCTTTGGTGAATATCTAGATATGCCTTAGTTGAAAAATATAACAAACAACCATCACAAAAGTACCGCTTATGTCCGTTTGAACTTAACTGATTTGCAACTAATCGCGAAAGATCTCTTATCCAACAATAGTGACCATTCCCTTTATCATCCGTTAAATAGAGCAGATTGACATGTAAAGCTAATTTCTTCTGAGCATATCTCAATGGACCAACTATTTCATATGTGACGTTACCATCTTTGATTATTTTTTCAATCCCATACACATTTATAGAGATATTATTATTTCTCTCGAACAATGAGATATCTTTAAGAGTAACGGGAAAGTTCATACCATGGACATTCAAAATGGTTGAAAAATGCGGGTAGGACGACACTTCCACTACTCGGGTGCTTGCTGGTAGTAGCGCTGATGTGACGGCCCAAGCGAAACAACACTGGTCTTGATTTCGCACATTTATCACTGCCTTCTTCTTCTCTATAAAGTATGGTAACTTTATATAAGATGATCCACCCAATGGTGAAAACTTGTTAATGTTCACTTCAGCATAAAGGATACATTCAATCGCCCACCCTGAAAAAAACAACAAAGGTTACTATCTTAATTTATGCACTTCTCTAAATATTTAACATACCAGAATCCTTCTCCTCAAACTCAGATGACTGGGATGTAATTTCATCAGCAAATTGTTGATAAACATCAGACAGCTCTGTGCTTTCGTCTATTACTTTATTAACCGTATTGAAGGATTTGATATCTGCTACATCACTCGTCTGTAATACGTACTTCCCGAATACTTCCATGTTCACTTTCAGAGCTCTGTGCACTCGAAGTTTCTCTTCTATTACATCTAGCGTATTTTGCTTAATATTTTCGAAAAACTCTTTAAAGTCGGTGTACAATTCTGATGTGCTAAATCTATAGCTGGCAATTCTACATTTGAATGCACTTTTAATAAGTCTCACACCATCACTGATCGGGATCGATGAATTTGTTCTATGTTGTAATGTCCTTGCGTGAGCAGCCATTCGATTGTTCGGAAGCGAAACATTGCAGCAAGGACATATCATATTCGGAGGTGTACTATCCAATTTAATTTTTTTAGCTGGTGGTCCATTTGTGGGATTCACACTGCAAATATTTCTCTTATGCCGACGCAAATTGTCCGAACGCGTAAAATGTTTACCACAATCACTACATGTATGCATTTTATTAGAGTATATGTTAGTCACTGTGAGTCAGGCAACTGTAGCATCGATGCTCGAACCTCCTCGATTTATAGCTAGATCCTCAAGGGCATCGTACCCCCACCTCCGGTTGCTTGCTTATGGTGGCAAGGTCTGACGTTAGCAGAACACGTTCTTCTGTGAGATCAAGCTCAAGGCTATTCCCACCCCAGTTGAATGACTTTAAGGGAGCATCACTATCAAGCCTCATAAGAAAATTATACAACTGATCTCAAGGCTATCCACACCCTATATCAGTGACCTTCAGGGAGGATTGCAATTGGCCTCACGTCAAATCTCTAGGTTATCCACCACGTCAAATCTCAAGGTTATCCAGTCAATAGTCACATTCAAGGACGTTCAAAATAAGCAACTATACACTAACACAAAAAAAAACTCAAGGTTACCCAACACCCCACTGAAACAAGCCCTTCAGATACGATCACATTTGAAAACACAACGTTACAAAATGACCTTCAGGGAGGATCAGAATCGGCACCTATAAGAAAAGCCCACGTCACATCTCAAGGTTATCCACACCCCATTTAAATGACCTTCAAATGACCTCGGGAGGATCAGAATCGGCATATCTATACTACTTACGCCATCAAACAAGAAGTGCCCAAGCCAACACCAGGTTCTAATGAACAACCAGGCTCTGCCAAGGAGTCAGTCATTCAAGCTGTTAGGAGTCAACATTACAGAAAATCTGATCTGGCGCGAACACGTCGCGTCAATGACAACAGCCGCTAGTAAAGAGCTTGGGTACCTATTTAGAGCCAGAAAGTATTTCTCACCATGTAACCTCATCACGCTATATAAAGCGCAGATAAAACCTTGCCTGGAGTATTGCTCTCATGTCTGGGGAGCTACTGCCCCTTCTACCCTGTCTATACTGAATGCCGTCCAGAGAAGGGCAATTCGACTAATTGGTGATCCGGCCTTAACGCGCCACCTTCAGTCACTTTCTCACCGGCGTGTTGTTGGCTCGTTCTTCATACATCAAGAACTAAGCGGTATAACGGCGCATTTATTCCCAGGGTGTCCAAGGCTTGGAATGCCAGAAGGTGTATTTATTGGGCCTGGGGGTATTGGCCCATTCAAATCTCGCATTAACAAACTTCCCCTAACATAACCCTTTCACAGCAGCCGCGGTACCCTGGTACATAGACTCTGTCTGCGCCGTCTGCCCAGTTATATAAAAAAAATCGCACACTTTACTGTCCATTTACCTCTCTTTTGCTAGTTGATTTCTCTCCTGTTCGTACTTAGAAACAGAAAAATTATCAGTGTGCTCCTTGAATTAGAAAGCACTGTACGGAGACCTAACGTCCAATACTTTAGGTAAAAAATTCAAGAGACATTTTTTGTTTGGGGTTGCGTTTTCCATTCCTTACAAGCATGGGGTAAACCGATTACTGGTTATGTGTCTTTTTGGTATTAGAAAATGTCAGGTTAATTTCAATATTGTAACTGTGTGAAAAAAATTGTTAAAAAAATTTTATGTACCCGATTTAAGGGACTGTACCTTAACAAGAGATGCTTCAATGAAGTTTCTTTATATGAAAGATCTTATCTTTTTTTCAATGAAGAATCACCCCCAGAAAATGTTTTACACTTATTCAGTTACACCCTGTATAACAAACTACAATACATATTATATTCCCAAGCAATACCGCAGTACCACATACTGGTACCATGTGTATTTGAAGTTTTACCATTCTGCCAACAACGTTTCGTTATCTATAGGTAGTTAACATTTTTAGGATAATATCAAACTTTGTGAGCAATTTAACTTACTACAGTGTTATTCCTAACCTCTCGCTCGTTTTTAGTGCAGTAGAATTAGACGATTTGATAATCTTAACAGTTGATCTTAAGGGGCCTGGATACACACATTTATAATATACGTAATTGCCTTGTAAAACACGGACTCACAATTTCTCGCATAACTCACTCAATTTTTAAACTACATATATAATGTTTCAGAAGACGATAGATAAGACCTCAGTGAATGACAACTATTTTCGATTTTCTCAAAAAAAGTTTTAATGTGCAAAAAAACTCATAATGCAAAATCATACATTCTATAAATGCCTGTCATTTAACAACCAAACACGATATCAAAGAAAGGCTAAATATTTGCACAAGCGCAGCTTTCTCCTTCGATTTGCTCTTTGAGTCATTACTGTAAGTTTACAGGTAACGTCAGGAGCTTGGAAATGCAAAATTCATTTTTATGCTGACCTTTGGACCTTTGGGCCTTTTGACCTTACCTTTGGATTTTTGGACTGATCTCCTCTCATCCTAGACACACACACTGGAGAAAGGAAACAGGCGACCACGCCTCCTCGCTAACACGGGAATACGTCTTTTCTTGGATTCTCAATTTCGCGTGCTATACCCTAGACCCTTAAGTAACATCTTATTTCAAATGCTAGAAATATAAAATCTGACATATTGCTTAATGATCAGTATATTTAGCCTGTAAGATTATAGTAGAGATATTTTTAGAGTGATCATATACTGTACTACCCCAATATCCTAAAAAAACTGGCAGTGACGTTAGCTATGCTCAATTATCTCTAGATAATTGGCCACACAGGTGAACCTCTCCTAACACTACAAATGAAACCCAAGAAAATCGCATCTTTGGGATTACTTGCTTTCCAATTCAATAAACCAATTCAATTTGCAGACATTTTACCGTTGAACCTTTATCTTGTTCTATGATTGACATACAATTCGTGAAAAGAAATATTGTCAGTGTATCTCCGGTTGGAAAGAGAAATCATACTTGAACAAAAGTAATGTGGTATTACCCAGATTCACTAATTTATAGCCTGTAATATAGGTATTATTCTCGAATTGCTATTCAAACAATTAGTGGTATATTGGCCTGTAAGGTCGAAAGCAAACGAGAAACCACAAATATGCACTGATATTGGTGGCAGATATATACGTTTATAAGAGTTGAAAAGCAAACCTTCTTTTGGTCTGCAAGTCCAGCTTTATCTGAATACATATTAGATTTTTTTTTATTACACTCCGTCTGACAGCATCTCGATAGCCCAGAAAGTAATTTTGAAGGCAAAAGATTAGACAGTTCTAAGCTATATAGTAGATGTTCATGTATAGGGTAAAATATGAAGTGTTCTACGTGAGACAGTCAAACTAAAATATGAGGTTTGTGTGATGTAAAGAGCGACTGAAGTACCTGAATACCTCCCACAGATTTTCGTTTTTTATAGCTTACACCGACACCTGATTCTCTTTGTTAAGATATCGCTTTCTCGAAGGATAAATCCTGGATCCTGCAATTGCTAGGATTTAGCACTGGAACTTTCTACTACTATAAGTATACTAAACGAAACTATATGACTTTAGGATTCGACAAGTCGGTAGTTTCTAAGGTATAGGGCTAAAGTAACGGTACTAGTACCAAAGGAGGTCCAAGTCCTTGCTGTCTGAAATTATTGCATTTATTTCCACTTACAAATCAGTACGTATGCGGATAGGTTTGGTGGATAAAGGATTCTACACAGATCAATTTACTGCAGGACTTATAAACCCAAAATGCTTTGTCCCCAGCCCATTCTGATTAGATATCCTCTCATGTCAACGAAGATTGCCAGGAGTTTGTACGACGCGTAAAATTCAACATTGATTGGAAGGCTTATCGTACTTTTCCATTATGCGTTGATTACTCCGCCACGGATGCACCTATTTCTAGGAATATAGCATCAGCATCACCACCTGGACGGTAACAAAATAACCTCAACAGACAGACGGCAAAATGGATATTTGTGACTTAAATAGTACTTTCACATTTTGGGTAGTAGTTAAAATTGAATTGCAATAAAGCTAAAATAATCCAAATCGCAAAATTGTCAAGAGTAAAAGTTAAACTGAAATAGGTGCCATTCCAACCTTCCATACTCAGATCCTCACTCCACCTAAATTTGACTCTTCTCGGAAAAGATAAAGAATTATCAGGGACATCTGCGGACCAAGTTTGGGCCATTGATCACCGCAGCAAATCTATGTAGCTCAGTCGCGGACTGGAGACCTGGTCCGCGATAGGCTTCAGCTTGCGGTGGATGAAGTGTTGGAGTGGGCAGATCGGTGGCTCATCAAAATCAATCATTCGAAAACGCAGGCTATATATTGTACGAAAAAGCGTCGTGGTGCCCCGTTAGAGGTCTCAGTTAACGGTGCTAGGATTCCATGGGAAAATTCTGCCAAGTACCTAGGAATTACCCTGGACAAGGGTATGACTTGGCAGAAGCACACTGAAGCGTTAAAAACAAAATTCGAAATTACGTTTCGTTAACTCTACCCTATGTTATGTAGAACTTCAAAATTTAGTTTGGTGAATAAAATTCGACTATACAAGATGATTATTAGACCGGCAACTACCTACGCATGTGCGGCTTGGTGTTTCCTCGCCAAAACGTACATGCGAAGCCTGCAGGCTCTGCAGAACAGGACATTACGTATAATCACTAACGCCCCATGGTATGTTTCTAACGACACCCTTCACAGAGACCGCGACATCCCTTACATGAGGGATTACATTAAACAGCAAGCGCAACGACGTTATAGTCAAGCGGAATCGCACAGCAACCCTCTGATGCGTGAGTCAGTAAACTACACAGTCGAGCAAGTTCGCAAGCACACAAGGCCGCGGCTCGCACTGTGATCAAAATTAAGTCGTGCAATTTTGAAAACTAAATGTTTTTCTTTTAGACATGTAACCTCAAAGTTAACTCCTGGTCAAACCCAAAAATTTCCGAACTTTAATCATCTATGTCAACTCCAACTGACGTCTTCCTCCTCTTTGCTCTTCTCCTTCCTTCCTTTCCTTTTTCTTCCCTTACTTCTCCCTGACTTTGTCTGGTCTCTGAGTAACCAGACCTGACAGACCGATCGACCGACACGACTGTAACTAAGAGCAAAGGTCCACCGGATCGCTCTGACAGACAATGACGAATTGACCGCGACAAATCTAGCAATTTCCATGATGCCGGTTGTAAAATTATCAGGAGCAATATTATTACAAAAATACTCCAGTCCATCAACGACAATTTTCGGATAAGTTGAAAAACATAGCCCACCAAGGATGACCTTCTTCAGGGCAATGAAACCTTCTTTATGGATTCTAAATAATCCGTAATTCTTGAGTGCTGCTACCGTGCTAATACGATGAGTTAAGCTATATGCAGGGTGAGTTAAGCTCGACACCTTGCACTTTTGTGACAAAACGACGTCTCTTTTGGGGAAAATAACTATGCGAATGTATGTTGGTTGTTCTCGACCTCATTATAAAAACTATTTACTCTTGAACAGGGTGTCTAATAAAAGCGTCAGATATCAGACTTCTGTTTTTCAAATTTAACACCGCATATTATTACAAATGAACCGTTAAGGATATTTTTTTTTAAATTAATATCGCAGCGATTATAAAATTTAAACGGATGTCCGACCGCAGAATTTTGTATAATTATTTTCCACCTGGAAAAATCGGCTCATTAATTTTAAAAATAATTTTCGATCAAGTCGGTGTTTCTCAATTTTCTCACGTATAAGCAACCCAGAGGGCCATGAAATATAAGCAAAAAAGTGATTGAAGGGAAAAAAGCAATTGTATGCGGATAGGTTTGGTTGACAAGGATTCTACACAGATCAATTTTCTATAGGACTTATAAACCCAAAATGCTATATCGCTAGCCCATTCTAATTTGATATCCTCTAAGTTGAAAAATCAGCCCACCAAGGATCACCAGTTTCTTTAGGACAATGAAACCTTCTTTATGGATTCAAAATAATCCGTAATTCTTGCGTGCTGCTACCGTGCTAATACGATGAGTTAAGCTATATGCAGGGTGAGTTAAGCTCAACGCCTTGGACTTTTGTGACAAAATGATGTCTCTTTTGGGGAAAATAACTATGCGAATGTATGTTGGTTGATCTCGACCTCATTATAAAAACTATTTACTCTTGAACAGGGTGTCTAATAAAAGCGTCAGATATCAGACTTCTGTTTTTCAAATTTAACACCGTATATTATTACAAATGAACCGCTAAGGATATTTTTTTTAAATTAATATCGCAGCGATTATAAAATTTAAACGGATGTCCGACCGCAGAATTTGTATAATTATTTTTCACTTGGAGAAATCGACTCATTAATTTTAAAAATAATTTTCGATCAAGTCGGTGTTTCTCAATTTTCTCACGTATAAGCAACCCAGGGGGGCATGAAATATAAGCAAAAAAGTGATTAAAGGGAAAAAGCAATTAACTCAGCATACACAGACGAACTAAGGCAAAGAGACAAAATTATGAAAACTCCTTACAGTAAATGAACTCTAACCATAAAGAAAGCCGGTAACATATCAAACGTTAAAGAGAAACAGCACGACAGAAATGGATAGTTGTCACACTCTAATAGCTTCTGCAATAGTACCAAAGGCTGACAATAGCCAACACCATTAAAAAATTAGAGATAAGAGGTAAATTACCAGTGATTGCTGCTGGCAGTCTAATATTCAGAACAAAGTTTCACAATTGATGGTATAAAAAAGGAATTATATTCGTCAAGTCAAAAGTAACGATACCTCTGACTGGAACCCTTAAATTGTTCAGTATCTTTTAGTACGATCGTTAGAAAGGAAAACTGACAAATCAGATTTTAATTTTATGCAAGCTAAAGTGTTGTTTTATAATTTGAACAAATTTTAATTCAGTACTCATTTTCTGTTACCTTGCTCATAGGTACTGAAGAACTTGAAAGGCTTCTGGAAGAGGTATGGTCTCCTTTAGCTTGTAAGAAATGACTGCTTTTTAATACCGTTAATATTAAACATGAAATATAATTTTGAATATTATAACAAACTGCCAGGAAAAATAGTTGGTAATTTTCTTCGCATTTCAAAATGTTTGTTCTTTTTGAAAATTGACATTCTCTGCTGTACCATTAAACTTTTATCTGATATCTACTAATACCACGTTTGGTGATTTCTACCATGATGGCTTCTTTTAAGTCCCGTGTGTGATACATAGTACCCACGAATCTAATGTCGGCTACACACGTTCCGGCAGGCCTGTCAGTTCAAACTGAACGGTCTGCCTGAAGACCGGTCGCCTCGCCCCCACACGTTCAGGCAGGCCTGTCAGTTCGAACTGAACAAGGCCGCCTAAAGACCGGTCGCCTCTGATTGGCTGACGCCCCTCCACACGTTCAGGCGAATGGGAAATATATCACTACGTTTCCACGGGCTCTTAAAACATTTTGTGTGTAATTTCTCGATATCTGGCAAGGTATACCTGATAGAAGAAAATGTCAAGTACAAAGGTTATTTGGTTACTTAAGACGCATATCCTAAAAATATTTTGAAATATATAGGGTGATGCGGGAAAGTATTGGATAGTGATCAACTTGTTTTTTATATATAGAACTATAACTTTTTTTGAATTGGAATTTTCCATCATTGATTTCTATTCAACCCTAAAATATTTTTGGGATCGGTTGCGACGTTGCCAAGTTATTATTTATTTTCTATTAATTTCCGGAGCGCTGAAATTCAATACATAGGGGTTTTTGAACATACAGAATTCAAAAATGCTAACATCGGCGTTGTCAGATTTTCCAATTTTACCTTTCACGTCATTACTTTGAATGAAATGCCCTATTTATGAAGTCTAACGTAAAAGTGGTAAATCTGACAACACTGATGTTAGGATTTTTGAATTTTGCTGTAAAAAAACTCTCCGATATTGATAATTTTCGCTTCAGCGGTGCCAGTTTTGGATATTCAAGCGTTCCGGTACTTTTTACTGAAAAAGTGGTGTTGCCGTATCTCAGTAATCAATAGAAACAAAATTTTGAAGTTATGAAATCTTACTAAATTCGACATGCGCAAGTCATTGCAATAAAGATAAGTAGAGGATTTTATTGAAAATAACAAAATTATGACGTGTAACGTAAAAGTGGTAAATCTGGCAACGCTGCTGTTATAATTTTTGAATTCTGCATGTTAGAAAACCTGCAGATATAGATTTTCTCGTTCCAGCTGAGCAAGTTTTGGAGATATTTAAGCGTTCGTGTACCTTTTACTGACCTGGTATTCGAAATAGGCAGTATGTGTAAGGAAAACGGTTTTATTACTTTAGGAACACCAGTTAAAACTTGTTCACGCCGTAAACCATTACCAGGGAGTATTTCTGTGTTAAATAAAATATACAGTGTGTTCTATTAATAAAAATCATAGATATTTGTTTGAAAATTTGGTAAAATAATTTATAACTTGGAAACGTCGCAAACGCAAAGAAAAATATTACAAAGCGAGATAGGGTATTAGTAGATATTCCGATTTAGAATAAAAAATACATTCAAAAAAACATAGTAAAATGACCTTCAAATTGCCTTGATTTGAAATTCTGCCAAAAACACCCTGTAGATGCGCATTGCTGATAACATTCAAAATAATATTCACTTAATATTCAAGTAACATGCTGTATAATATTATTGAGAAAAGTTCAAGAAATATATCAATTTGGACGTATTACTTGCGACCTTGCAAATCCGGAAATTATTAGAAAAAAATTATAACTTGGCAACATCGCAGCCAGTCCCAAAAATATTTTAGAGTTAAATAGAGATCGATGATGCAAACTAGAAAAATTGAAAAAAAGTTATGGTTCCATTTGAAAAAATCAATATGATCACTACCCTACTTTCCCGCAAAACCCTGTAAATTTCAAAATATTTTTATGTTTTTTTATGTTCGTCTTAAGCAAATAACTTTGTATTTGATATTTTCTTCTATCAGGTATATATTGTGAGATATCGAAGAATTACTGACTATATAGTGGAAACATCAATTGGATACGTTTTCAAAACGTTTCCTGTTCAAGGTCGATTCGCTACTTTTTGGGATCGTATCGAGATCCAAATGTCGTGGAAACACCAGCTGTCTGTCCCTTTCTTTTTGAATAGACCAATCGTAGTGCGTCAGGTCGGCCGGATGGACGAACATATATGTGGTTCTTCTCCGGTCGCCTGAACAGTCGTAACTGACAGGTAGACCGGACCATACACACGCTCAGGCGACCGGACGTCAGGCCGGAAGGAGGGACGAACATATATGTTATTCTTCTCCGACCGCCTGAACAGTCTTAACTGACAGGTAGACCGGACCATACACACGCTCAGGCGACCGGACGTCGGCGGACCATTCAGTTCGAACTGACAGGCCTGCCTGAACGTGTGTAGCCGACATAAAAGTATGCAATAGTTTACATGGTATTCTATGGAAAGAACATAACTGATATGTAGCGCTTTCATTAAAAACCTTTTATATGTCATTATTTTTAGAATGCTGTCCAACTCGACTTGGATACACCCAAATAGTAATTTCTCTAAAAAGAGATATCTGCTGGCTACTATAGTCCGAGGCCTTGAGCTTGATTCGCCCTGTTTGCTGAACTATCAAGAAAACAAGCCTAAACAAAGTAGACAACAAATCATTTTCTGATTTTCCGAGGAGCTGGACATTTATTAGAAATCCTGCTAATAAACATTTTTAAACCATCCAATGAGAACGGTTTGCCATAATCAGGACCACAGCGTCAGTTCCAAGCATGTCTGGCAATCGTCAATTTATAATCGTAAACCTGGAGGACGCAGATCCAATATTGAGAATCCAATTTAAATATCTGCTTGTATTTGAAATATTGTAAATTGCTTTTATGTCAGGCTGCACTTAATCAATAGTATATCGATAAATAATAAAGTTGGGCGGTTTACGTTAATACAGTCGCTGTCGTTTTTGACGAGTAACTGCTGTTGCCAAAGTTATCTGTTCAGTAAGCAATGAAAGCTTGAAATTAAATCTCAAGCCTGTCGCAGCTTTGCATTTTTATACTTCTGTTTCAATGCACTATTAGCGGCATAACGGCGGTTTATGTTGACATTTTTTAACCCTAGAATACTAACCATCGTAAATTTTACGACGAGACTTAGTTTAATCTGCAATTTTATCGACGCGGCTTAGCCCTTGACCTTGTACGCTCGCCTAATCTTCCATTAGATCGGTGTGAGTAAGTTAGTGACCCAAAGTGCATTTGATAGTAATTGGAATAGTTTCATTTGGACAACGGCGTCGTAAATTTTACGAAGGTTAGTATAAATGTTATATTTATACATAAGACCAGTTTAGCGTTATTTTGATTATTTTTTGTCAATATCGTTAGTTTCTAAGCTTTTTCAAAATATAACATTATGGAAGCTGACAAACGGGACATGACAAAGATAATTACCATTAGAGGCGAAACAAGGTTTAGCAGGATTATTGACCGGTGAAAATGAGGAGAATAGTTGGATAGTGGTTCCGAGAGCGAATATAGTGTTCAAGAAGCCTTTAGTCCATCTGAGTCTGAATTCATGGATTGTATGAAATCACAACCAACAAACAAAGAGCTAGGAACCATCTCGAGAAAAAAAATTATGTATTTATCATAAAACCAGCTAATAAAGCCATGGTTGGTATAATGAAACACTTGACCAACTTTAACCCGCCCGCTAAGATTAATTATTGAGAATATATTAAACCAAGATGGATCAGAGGATAGAGCCACTCCTAGTCTAAACAAGAGTGCAAGGTGCTAAACCTGTCCCTCAAAAAACTTAGAATGGCGACGCGCTAATGTGAGCACTGCCAAAGGTCCTTTTGCGGAAAACATCTGCTCTTTGCTGTGTGTCTTGCAGTTCAAAAATGTAATTTTTCTTGTTATTATTAATATTTGTATTCAGAAATATTCTTATTATGAACAATTTTCAGTAAAAGTTAATAAACGATAAAAACGCTTCTTTTAAATTGTGATCCTTTCTCAAGTATTAAATTTTACGAAGGTTAGTAGTAATAGGTATAAAGATAAGGTTAGTATTCTAGGGTTAATACCTCCTCGTCTAATGATAACCAACACTTTACGAAATTCAACTAATTTGCTCGCTGAACATTCAGCTGTATTCTCACTTCAGTGACAAAATGAATGAGGTACTATCAGCTCATTATTTCATGATATGTCTTTGACTGTTCACAATGGAAGAAGATTAGAGTAGAAGCGCTGCGAGAGGACAAGTGGCTGTGTACGCTGTGTACGCTGTGTACGCTGATCCATCTTACCATCAAAGTCTCAAATCTGTTTTCAGCTTTTTGTTTTCTGCTTCAAGCTGCGCCAACCTTTCTCTCAACTTTTACTCGACCTCCTTGACCCCGGTCTTTTTGACTTCAGCAACTGCGTTGTCCAAGCCCTTTTTAAAAGATGCAATCTCAGCCTCCATCTGAGTTAAACTCGGTTCCAGCACTGCGTTTTCGTCTTTAACTTGGTCATACCTCATTTCCGCTGTCTTGCTTCCTTCAGCTCATCCAAAGGCACCAGCCTTTTGATTTAATCCTTTAAAGCAGCTATTACTTTGTCGTGCTTTTCGTTGTGCTTCCTTAAAGCCGCCTCGTGTTGTCCATTCTTCTTCACCAGGCTCTTCCTGTCCCTTTCAAATTGACTCTTAATATCCATACAACATACAACATCCGTTTCTGGGAGTCTAGCAACTGCTTCAACCTATCCCTGTCTGCTGTAAGTTCCCTCGTAGCTACCTCATGTTGTTTGGTGATACCTCCTGCGTTCTGTTTTACTAACTTCTTTATATCTCTGTCAAACTGCTCCTTGTGTTTATCTTGCCTTGCATAGATTTAGTTTTGTACGTATACTCATCTGCTTTTTCTACATCCACCGCCATCTTGTTAACCTGTATGCGGCGGCAGCCCACCTTAAGATGTCCCTTCTGCCCACATTTCCAGCACGTAAACCTGTCAAGTCTTTCCAGATTTGTGCGAACTGGCGGTTTTCTATGAAAGGAATTTCTTATTCTTGGAATGAGCGTAGTGGCTCTAGCTTCTACAACCAGCACAATAACTCTGAGGATTTCCTATGTAAAAATGGTTCTCACAAAATTTGACCTTGGGATGATTTATGGATGATTTCATGGCTGTGAAGTTTGGGTAGAGATGCGAAAATGAAAATATCGATACCGGTACCAGCTCGATATTTTTTAGCCAAATAGGCGCGTTTGGTTCGTACAGAGAATTTTGTGCAATTGATTACACGCCTCAATAATTATATAATTATTTTCGATACCGATACCCCTACAAAAGTATCGATACCAGCTTGGAATCGCTCAAAAAGTATCTAAAATAAAAATATTCGATATTAGTGCAGAAGTATCGAAGTGTCGTTACCATCCCTACAGAAAAATCATCCAAAAGTGGGGACGCGCGTGTTATTGCCGCCAACTTGAGTTACTGTACTGGTTGTTTACTATGAGCTGTGGTAGGTGTATGCAAGACAGCAGTGCTGCTATACCCCTCAGGCGAAAAAGTCCGTGGTTGGGATGAGAGGTGCTGAATTTACTGGAACTACTCGTTTGTATGAAAATGATCTTGAAAAAACTCAGCTGTTCTTAAACGATTCTCATTTCTTACGGTGTAATCAATATGTTTATTTATCTTTCCACTTGTATCTGAATTTTTCATAATCAAAGTATGCCATGTTTGTGGCTCAAAGCAACCTGATAACTATTTTGATGAAGTCTCAGCGTGCAGTGACATTAATTGAACTTTTATGTGACTATCCGTTGCAAAAATCCAGATACACGGGATGCAAAAATTCGCTGAATTAATAATACTGCAGCCCTTATGAAAAAGAAAGAAAGATTTCAATTGGGAGACCAAGAAGTGATCCTCGCAGACGAGGCAAACATTGTCTTTAAGGAGGAGGAAGGGCGGGTTAAATATCATGGAGCTCCTCGGACAACTTCGCAGGCTCTGGCCAGACTCACTCTGAGTCTGCTAGTAATGGTCATTGGATCGCTAGGTGGTATGAGGGATACGCTGCTTTTTCTGCCTACGCAAAATGTCGGTGGACTGTGTACTAAAAGGGGTGATACACGTACGAGAAAGTACGCGTACTTATGGCTCGATGACGTTTTTCGCCTGTGTGTGCTCGTAGCTTGTCTCGGCTCGTACTGCGAGCCGCGAGCTACCACTTTGTTTCAGCAGGTCATCGATGCGCAACGCTTGTTGTGTTTGACGTTTGTTAAAGGTTTTGTTTATTTGGAAAAATTATCAAAGTGTGTTCAGCTTCACGTGGGTCACCGACGTCGAACCAAGTAAGTTCGCGAACTAAGAAACCGCGTACTTAAAGCCGAGAATAGCCATCACAGATAAGCGACACAGCAGGGACCGATTGTTATAACGCATGCGCGGAGTTATTGTGGACAAATGTCTAACCGTCAAACTCCACATGCGGCCGCCTAATATCAGCTGATCAAGACGTTTGAGGTTATGGTCGTGGAATTGCTCTATATTGTGGATGCCCGTAAGTTCAAGCTGATTCAAGGTCACATTATCATGACCCGCCGTACATCAAGGTTGCCGACAGGTAGAGTCGCTTCTCTGTGATGGCTATTCTCGGCTTAAAGTTCGTACGTGTGTCACCCACTTTAGAATGCAATATTCGCGGAACTCATGATTGCTCACCTAAAGGATGATGAGGATTATACTGTGTAAGGCTATCGCGGCCATCGTCCAATGAATTTGTGGTTCTTGGGTTTTTAGGCCGGCGTCGTTTAGCGTTAAAGCTTGACGTTTCGCCACCACGAGTGGATGGCATCTTCAGAAGCTATGTCACTTCGGCGACTTCCAAAATACTAACGGCTGGTAGATCTGCACCTATATTTATACCTGCTAATGGTGACGTGGCCCAACCAGGTAGCGTTGGTAGCCCCGCCCCTTCGCGATATGGTAGTGTCTTCAGGTCCTTTAGGATGGGTATCCATGTCCGGTTGACTTTCTGTCTCTCTTCTTTCCTATTGAAATTATTATGATGTTTTTGTATTTCGATGGCTTCTCTTTGAAGTCTGGCATGGTATGAAGACGTTGCGGCAAGAACCTGAGTTTCTTCAAACTTGAGCCTGTGACTTCCCTCCTTAATCGCATGTTCGGCTACCGCTGATTTGTCCGTATGGCTCAGTCGACAGCTAGCCTTATGTTCTGCAATTCTTGTGTTTATAGATCGCTTCGTCGTTCCTATGTATACACTCCCACATGTGCATGGTATACGATATACCCCCGGTGTTGTGAGTCTCTTTTATCCTTCACCGTCCTCAAATATTCCTGTATCTTTCTTGTGGGCTTGTAGATGGTCTTGACGTTTTCCTTTCGTAACATTTTTCCTACGCTGTCTGTTATTCCAGGCACATAGTGTAGAAAAGCTTTTGCTATCGGTTTAGGTTCTGGTTTTGCCCTATTTCTTCTCATTGTTCTTGTTATTTCCTTTTCTGTGTAACCATTTACCTTAAGAGCATTCTTTAGATGTTCCAGTTCTGTGTCGAGTTCTTCTGGTTCACACACTTTTCTAGCTCGTTCTATCAAAGTTCTAATAATTCCGTACTTCTGTGATGGGTGGTGGTTTGATTCTTTATGTAAGTACCGGTCAGTATGAGTTGGCTTTCTATATACCTTGTGCCCTAATCTAACTCCTTTTCCTGTTAGAAGGACATCAAGGAAGGCGAGATTTTTGTTTTCTTCTACCTCCATGGTAAACTTGATGTTTTCATGCACGCTGTTCAGGTGTTCTAGAAATTCTTCGAGCTTTTCTCTTCCGTGATGATGAGGATTAGTCATTGGATAATGGAATAGCAGCCCAGTTGCGCAGTATACTATTTTACGATTTGCCTGGGTTAGCTTTTCTTTCATAGCCTACCATAGGCTATGAAAGAAAAGCTAACGATTATACATTCGCACGACATCTGAGTGAAGAGTGTCACAGTGCTCCACTTTCCATCACGTTCAGATGTTATGCAAAGTATTATAGCTACCACCTATGACTAGTTATGCATAAAATTGTAGTCGTCTTCCTGACACACGCCAGCGCTAAAGTATTATGAAGAAATTGTTCAAGAAGTAGAATTATGGTGTACAGCCGTCTGTCAATGACCCGTTATATTCTCAGCATTAGCAACTCTATAATTTGCTAGCTAGCAAAACACGTGCCGCACATTACGGTCATCTACCTGTCGGAATTGCAGAACATGGTTGGACTGACACGGCGAGCATATCTAAGGGTAGGCGTCCATATAACGATACTGGCCGCAAAGCGCGTACAACATGCAAATATTTCTGGAACTACTTGCATAAAATACAAATCCAAGTGAACAGCATGAAAGCTGCAACAAAAAAATGCAATACGCTGTGGTGATCCGGAACGCGCTCCTGGCCGCCAGACGTTAGAACGCACCTTTAGCGGTCACGTGGCTAAAGATGGACATCGACGGCATTGACGGATGATTTATAAAAAATTGTAACGTCTGAGTATGAGTGTAATTAGTCGATGAAGTTCAGATAAGTAATGTGTTTGATAATTACTACATTATATATTGTTCAGATATTTTGATATTTGCCAGATCATGAGTGACTTTCCATAGAGCAAAAATTCCTTTCATTCTGTGACTCAAAGTTACTGTTCTGTAATGCTCTTCTGTTTTGTCACTTGAATAAGGTAGTGGGTCGTGGTATTCGTCGCCATAGTTTGTTTACTGATGACGGGCGGAGGTTGTTTTTTAAAACAGGGAGAGTTGAGTGACCAAATTTCACACAATGCATTTTTGAGAGTCTTTTTCTCGAATATCTGCAGGTATGTTGCCTTTTGAGTTTGTATTATTAACTAATGTGGACTGGCTACAATATTTAAAGTGTTTCACAACGTATGCTATACCTCCGGGTTTTAAAGACGAGTTTATATGGTGGTGGGTCTCTGATTTACGTCTACTCTAGGTATTAGGTCCCGAGGGATTGCAGGCTGATGGTGAGCAGAGACAACTCTGTCTTATTCAGGTGTATCTATTTCAACCTTTACTGATCCTCTTTATGTATAGAGGATATTTACTTTATGATTGTGGAAATCAAGGTGACTGTCCCCAGAGGCGGCTTATCACTTACCGTAGGTGGAAGTGGGTTATGATCACGCGTTCACGAATCATACGTTTCCTCTAACCAGCCCTTTTATATGTTGCTTATTGTTTATATTTATTTATTGATCTATTTATGCGCTTAGATACCATGCTTGCTATTCTGTTATGCTTGCTATGCTGCTATGCTTGCGATGCTATGCTTGTATTTTATATAACATCCTTTACATCCTTTATTTGCTCCTTTATGTGATGGTTATATTTATTTATTTATAGATGCTGATATTTCACCGTTTTCCACATTCTATCCACATTTCCTTCCCTGCCGTTGAACAGAGACCTAGCCCACCATGTATTATTATTTATCATTTAGACTGTGAACGTTTATAACCATTTCTTTATTATACAATATCAATAACAAAGCCAGTTTACCACTTTTATTAAGACATTTTTGAATCGTTTATTTCAACGTATCAATATAAATACTTCACCAGTAAAATATATGAAATACAAGGCACTCACGATTTGATAAATACAAGGATCAAGTAATAAAACCATGCCATAAACGCTCAGCACTCATGATTAATAAATACAAAAAACAAATAATAAAAAACCCATATCATAACATTTTTGTGTTTTGATTTCATTCTCTCTGACTTGGTACACATGCATGCTAAAATAATCTGGTTATCACGGACACACACATAACATTGGGTTCTAAATTACACCACTAGACGTGTTGATCACTTTGGCTATTTCTAAATTTGGTATCGGTTTTGACAGTAACCTGTTGCTCACTACAACGCTTCTATTCTTTTTTCATAGTCAGCCTCCTGTAAAAGCCTATGGCGCTGAAGGAGCGCTGCGAGAGGATAAGTATCTGCGCACGTTAGATTTATATTATTGCCAGCTAGACATGTCTTGTAGCTGGTCGGCATGACTCAAATATGTCATTGGTCACTGTACATTATCACAATAATGATAATGATAACAATTTTATCCTGGAATGTTGCGGCTGAACGATCACAAACCAGTATTGCAGCTAAACCTCTTGATGCATTTCAAGAAAAACCAGCACGTGCCTGACATATTGCATCCTTGCAGTATTGTATACATATGTAGTTAACCGCATCAACGGTCTGTCACGCTCCAACTCCAAAGCTGACAGCAAGGAATATGAATTGCATGCTATCTATTATAAAACGTCACTTGGCGTACGAATTAATGTTGCTTCAGGTATCTGAAAATGCTTTTAGATTGGAGACACGTACTTCAAGAGCAAGCGGTAGTTATATGTGACTGAAATCAGTAACGATATTGAAATTTACTTAGTATTACAAGAAGTTGTTATAAAAGTTAACGTTGAGGGTTAGAGACAAAACTCTCGAAAATAGTGTGAAAGGAGCATGACAACTGATATCAGTATAACCCATGATACTACGACTTTAGAAGGTATGCTCACGCGCATGATGTCTTCCGTCTCGCCTCCACCTGTGACGTCAGCGTGTGACAAACGGGGTTTGTTTACTTGTTTAGTTACAGGTTATAGCCGAACATTTTCAGTTTATTTTCTTGAGTCTACTCGTTTACCGTGGTAAAGTTTGATAAAACATTAAGTATTTGCGATTCTGGAGTTTAACACATATTTGAACAATGGTTTATTGTGCGGTTGTGGGTTGTTCCATCAATAATAATAAAGAAAGTGAAAGCTTTTCGTCACACTACTGTTACTTGGGATGGTTTGGACAATTTGGCAGGTTTCATTGCATTTAAGTTGAAAAATAAGAAGAAACTGGGTTATGTCCCAGATTGCACAGATACTTCTCTCACTTGGGTCAACCATTTAACAGAAGGTGGACTACAAAAGCATACAGATGAGTTCTTGGCAAAATGTAATGAGCTCGGCCATATATTTTCCAACTATAATGGAAACGCTTTGAAAATTGAAAGAAAAATGTCTTGCGAATTTAAACAAATTATCAGAGATGTGACTGATGAAGCAAAGATGAGCTTATTTTTTAGATGTAAAATGTATTTCAGAATACGAATTCTTGATAGGGGAATTAGAGAGGCCTCGAATATTAGAAAACGGAAATTCACTAAGATTGTAAAACAGTATAATGTAATAAGTATACAGGGTCCTGCGACGGTACATCCGGCTTTCCTCTAGCGCCTTGTATACAAGGAAATTCATCGTCCTTTTTCGTAGCCCGTGTGGTTTGGCCTTTCCGTCCGAGTTCCGAGGCAATTGTTGTTACATGCTCTAAAGACGCCTTAACCGATATGTTACTGGCTCCCTTGTGCATTTATCAATAAGCACAATACGTATTATCTTCTATCATCGTTAAGTCTTGGAAAGCTATTTCACAAAAGAAAAAACAAAAGCTGTTTTCTGACAGCTTTCATACGATAAAACTGTAGATTAACCTTTTTGTCACATATTTTGCACTTTTAATGGATCCATTGTCAGTGCCTTTAATGAAGTCAACAGAGGTGGCTGAAATGTGAAGCAAAGGTTTATCCCTCAAAATATATAATATTATTCATGGGACAGTAAAGCGGGTACGAAATAATATTTAACGTGCTCACTTGCTGGCCAAAAAAGCAATACAAACGTACTAAATAAAATATTTTTTCTGTTCCAGAGTGACGGCATGCACATCAGACTATGGCACCGCGATGTCACAACTTCACTCGACACCTCATCTTACTAACAGGAACCTTGGTCATCATCTGCCGGTGCTCATATGCCGCTGACGTCACTCACGATGATGCGGTGGTGGATAGCGAGCTTAAACACTATGTGGACAAAGTGCTCAGTGTGGACGAGTTTCCGATACTTCCGGGTATCAAAGTACAAAAACTAACCAACAACAATGAATCGGTGGGGGTGCAATGTGAGGGTGGTAGAGCCGACGGGAGGGGAAGTGGCAGTGTCGAGGACTACGTGGACGAGAAGCTTGACCGTTACGCCAAATCGCATTCGCTGGTGGTGGACTTCAAAGAGACGGGGAGGGTGTTCTTTCCCTCAGGTATTTATAATAAAAGTATGTATTTATTTGATTCCAGTTGTTGAGCACTGACACTATGAGGATTGGGTGGCACTGAGCACCATTAGTGTTAGTATACAGAGGTGTTGATGACTGGATACGCAATGGGCCTACACCGTGATCTCAAATTGATCAATTTATTTACCTTGGTATTATTTTTGATGATACGTAGGACCGTTTACTGTGAAAAGTCAGCAGAAAACTTGACCCAAATGGAATAACACTAAAAAGAAAATTGTACTGTAATTTGAAATAGCCGATGATGACGTCACCTGTAGGGAACCAATGAGAAGCGTCCTTTCTGTAGGGAACCAATGAGAAGCGTCCTTTCGTGGTCCGATGACTATGAGCGGATGCTATTGTTTTGTACCAGTGAGCTCTTATTGGTTCCCTACAGGTGACGTCACGACCTGGGCGGGAAGTGTATGGATTCAAAAAATTCAATATTTAGAGCAATTTTTTTCGGTTATAAATACCATAGAAAATTTTGTAAAATAATTTATGGCATCTACGTTGTGTCAGGGTTCATTTAAGTCAATAAACCAAAATTGTGGTATAGGCCCATTGTTACTTAATTTGGAGGAACACGAAACCAACACGATATTGGTACTGGTGCACCAAAAGCCTACGTTCAGTTGCACATGGGAGTGACATCAGTTTTTAGTTGTCTCAAAATCCACAATGTCTTAGTGCAGAACTCAATAGTATTCCGTGTGGGGTCTGTGTTGGAAAAACTCCGGTACGATGATCAAGCTTCTTGGAGGTAGTCTAGACAAGGCAGCGGCAAACAGCTAGAAGGAGATAATTTTCTATTACTTTTGACATCTGTGTCTACTTTTGTGCAAAACTTCTAGATTTAGTTTGTTGCAACAAGGCTATTCACAAAACCACCAAAACTCAGGCCAGGAAATATGAAAATTGATAAAGCTGGCTAAGGAAAGTATCCAGAAGTCAAAGAGACATAACTTTAAAAAAATCCTTCACTTAATGCTGAAAAAGAAAAAAAATAAAATTTCACTTTAAGCTTTGAACTATCACCTTATAGCCTCATTATACTCAATTTATGTTATCATAAAAGCTTGTAGCGCGATTTATTTGTGTAAGTAAACTAGTAACTATTTAATGGAGTAAATTAATCAGCTAAGTTAAATGTTTTCAAATTTCAGTTCAATTTAGTACTTATATACTTAGGCAAACCTCGCGACAAGCTTTTATTATGAATAGGGTACCTGCAGAGGTCATAAAATCGCCTCGGGAGTATACATAGCGTAAAGAAAACCATATCAAGAAGCAGTAGCAAACAAAAAACATGATTTTACTGACGGCCAAAAAAGATATTTGCAAAATAAAATAAGGATATATTCAAATTTTTCCACGTGACTTAAAACAAGGCCTGACGTCACAGATATCTTATCGATATCGACAATCGATACTACTACAGCGCAGGTCAGTGAGATTCAACTGCAAACTATTTCTAATGTTGCCAAATTTCTTTTTAAATATTTACGTTAGGCATATATCAATAATTTATTTTACGAGCGTGTTTTGTTATATGGGTATACATATTCCCAAATGAAATGAGACCTCTTTTATCCTACTACAGCCGTAGTTCCTCATTGAGTAATGCTGCGAGATGCAAAATGCAAAACGAAATCATACCAGCTGTTCCAATGCAACCATATTTTCTTTGTGGTTTGCCAACTGCGCATTTACTAGGGATGATCTGAGTTCTTTAACAATGCGACTCAATTTATTGATGCTTAAACATATTTGAAACAGGCAATTAACCCACTAGTATTTTCGTTGCAATACATTTTTATATCTGATAGGTATCACAGTTCATTCTGTTTGTGACCTCGATTCGCAACTAATCGAAGCCGTCATTTTATTTCGGCGCATCCCATTATGAATGAATCCAAAGATAGAATCTAATTCAAGCCCATCCCTACAAAGTGAATCTTCTCTAACCTAACTTTTATTCTTTTGTACTTTTGTTGTGTACGTTGTGCACGTGTTTGAGTTTGAGAGTAAATTTTCATGGTTATAATCTTAGGACTTATGACTGTGTTTTGTGGTTATAATGATCAATGTGAAAATGTTAGGTTAGCACTGACTATCGATATCGGATATCAATACTTTACATGCCATTACTATACGATATTACTGACGTCAGGGGTTGTTTGCGCGGGATTTTCCAGCATTTGAAATTTTTTTTGGAATATCTCTCACAGCGGATTCCAAAAAACCAAACAAGTGATTTTGTCAGGGGTTGTTTGCGCGGAATTTTCCAGCATTTGAAATTTTTTTTGGAATATCTCTCACAGCGGATTCCAAAAAACCAAACAAGTGATTTTGTCATGTTTACTAGGCTCTAAGGAACGTGTCAACGACATAATATTTTTTTCTGCAAGTACCCTGTGTTGGGCTATAAGTTGATCGTTCAGAGTTTCCCAAACACTTGCCCAAGATTAATAATATGTCGTTTTATTCATATTTTAATACATTTTGATCCACAATATCTAATTTTACAAATAACGAGGTTCCAAAAATCTGATTATTGTTGTCTTATCGTCATAACTATTGACAAATATTATTATTATATTATTTTCTTGGCTAACTGATAGAAAGTCAAGATATACCGATTAGAATGACTTTTGTGACGTCGTATTAATAATAATAATTGCCAAGACGGTGTCTTCAATACATTGGTGTACCATAAAAGGGGTATGGGTGTAGATGTACCCGACACCCTTTGTAGAGCTTGCCGACAGGCGCCAGAGACGCTTATGCATCTCTTGTCGGCGTGTAAGACGTACGCTGGGACGGCTTACGTCCATCGGCACAACGCGGCTCTACGAGTGCTCTACTATCATTTAAGGCACTCATACGATATTGTGTTTGCTTACGAAATTTTAATACAATGTTACCAGTAGTTTCGGCAATCCTTTTTGCTTCAAAGCCCTGTATCCTGAATACGGATGGCATCACGATTTTTTTCCTTAGCAAATCCCAATTATTTTTCAGCTTTCTACCTATCCTCGAGACGGGGTCTCCTTTTTTTTGAAACACTCTGTATACCATTTAGGAGTGTATGATTCTTAGCTCTTTGCGGAGGAGTCTGCTTAGAAGCTTTATTGAGGCACACTGAACATAGTAGTACTTTCTTCCAATGGCATAATAATATTCCTGCCACCGGGCAACAATAATTTCATTTTCCTATTGTTGCTGACCGTTAATCGTTTAACGTCACGATCATCGTGCTGTTGCGATGTATGTTTATAAGCCGCTTTGTTCTCATAAGGCTGTATAATTACGCTCTTAATAATAGCTAAATAGTGGCGGTGTTATTTGTGTTAACGCTACATTGCCAGTGAAAGGTTGTCGGTTCACTTTACCTCTGTTATAGTGCTCCAGCAGTACAACATAGTAATACAACTCGACAAGAATAGCTAGAGACGTGAGAAATATGAAATAAGGAACGCCCCTTGATGCGCAATGGACAGCGAACAAATTTGCCAATTGCATCAGTTATTTTGTAGCGGAACGGTACACTCTGGGCAAAATCACAAATGGTGAATGGATGATATGAGTTTTATAGAAAATGCATGTTTAATAAGTCTGGCACTAAGTCGGGAGGTTATCACAGCGAAATAAATTATTATAAAAAACAATTATAAAAAAAACGGCTTCAAGAAAAACTTATTCCAGATACACCAGCAAACAGTGGTTACAGATAACGCGCCTTATCATAATGCTGAAGTGAAGTGAACAAATGTCCTATTATGGCGACCAGGAAAAATAATATGAATGAGTTGTTCAGACAGCGCAATATTCCATTCTCAGACAAAATGTTAAAAGTTGAATTATATGGTTTAATAGGAATGCATAAACCCAGATAAGAAACCTATGAAGTAGACAAAATTATGACTGAATCAGATCTTTCTGTTTTACGACTTCCATCGGATCACCCCGACTTAAATTTAATTGAATTAGTATGGGCATCACTAAAGAAAAATGTGGCACAGAAAACGTAGATTTCAATTCTAGACACCTAGAAAAACATTCTGATGAGTGTTTTCCACATTTCCGCAAGAAACGTGGAAAAAAATGTGAACATGCAATGTCCTACGAGCGCTATTTTACTGAAAAAGAACCATTTCTTGATGTGATTGTGGAGGATCTAGTAATAAACTTGCAGGAAGATAATGACAGAGATGATGCAGAGCTTATAGAAAATCTAATTTCAGATTCGGAAATTGGCTCAGAGTAAAAGACAGAGCTGTAGACGTTTTAAGGTTACCTAATAATTACTTATCATTTGTTATTAACATTGAGGGCCTTTCTTAACAAAGCAAATCTTTTCCTAAGTTTAACTGTTTACTTAGAGTGTACGCGCATACACGGTGTTTCTATTTCTTTTCCGCCGAATGCGTTCTCACTCTTTCGTGTGCGCAACCGGCGAAATTCTCAAGTCTCTTCCTATAATTGTCGAGTTGTATCATTCCTTTAGCTACATCTTTATATTGATAAGTATATTCCTCTCCTTTGTGTGGAGCTTTGCCGTCAGAACTGAGCAAATATGTAGTAAGTATCGCAGACTTCCTCTCAGATTGAAAAATCTCTGTCGTGGTAGACTTTCATAGCATCAATGCTGGGTTGCCGCAGATTGCCTCCGACATTACAAACCCAGTCCACAATCTTGCGGATCACAGTACTCTTTTTTTATAACTGAGCAAACCGCTTAGGCAGAGCCTAAATACCAGAGTACTGCAGCTGCTGTCTGTTTTGCATGAAGGCATCATGAGCAATAGATCGATCTCTGTGGTCGAGCTTGTAACGCAGAAGGCTGGTATAACGGCTGCTTCACTTTGAAAGGATCTGTAGACAATCACAGCTTGGGGGCTCAGGAATATGGTAAAATTTAATGCCTCCAAGATCCAGTAGTGTACACTATCAAACAAGAGCTGGTGAGCGAAATGACCGTGTATTTACTCCCAGGGAGTCCAAGGCTTGGAATGGTCTGCCAGGGTGTTGCTCTATTCAAGTCGTGCGTTTACAAACTTCCCCTAACATAACCTTTTTACAGCAGCCGCGGTACAGATATTTAGGCTCCGCCTGCACGGTCTACTTAGTTATAAAGAAGCTATCTTGAGTTTGGGGTAATATTTCCTAATATGTACATGTTTCCACTTAGGATAACTAGGATTGTTGGTGGTTGTTTCAGGAGTCAACTAGAGCATCAGGTCGAACTGACTTTTCTTCAAAATTAACTGTTTCTGATTTAGTCAACGTTTGGGTAAGGGTATTGTAACAGAAATGCCTCGAAGTTTAACCGGAAGACAATGTAGGTGATCGGTGCTTGTATTTGATATATGTTCGGGTTATACTCACTATGCCTTTCTATTCTCATTTACCTCTACCTTTGAGAACCTTGTCTTACTTCTTTCAGCAACGAATACCCCTTAAGCACTTGCGTCAACATCCAGAAAGTGTCACCCCCTAGGTTAACGGTAGACCTGCATACAGTATGGAAAGAGTTATTTTATACTTCATCCAGACTACTAAATTAAGTGTATAGGAGAGCTGTCTGGCGCGGGTACAAAATTGAATATAATTTCTCGAGCACTATTCAACAGTTCCTGCAAAGACTGTGTTTTTCTTTCTGAATGTGTCACAGGAGCATATTTTACTTTTTTACCTGTACTTATACTGGGGTTAAAGGCAGCGTCTAGGAAAACCCATAGGCACTTCATTCTTTGATATTTCTCTTTTAAACACACTATATGCCAATGCATTACAACCCTTACTTTACCCCAGGAATTCAAAACTTACAGTTTCCAACTAGAAGCAGAATACACCAACTTTTATCAAGATGACCCAACAACATACTGCAAGTTTTACAGCAGAGGAAAATGGAATCCATATAGACGCATGTATACACAGACGGTTCAAAGACAACAAACGTTGTGGGCTGGCTTTCTACCACGAAAATAAAACTATCAAGAATTATACAAAGTCTCTAGAATGATTAATACCGAGTTCAATATACATATAGGTATAGCTAAGCTGACAGTCACTCAGAAAGCCTAGCCTTCCCTTAACGATACCTATCTTAGAGATATAATTTTTACCGAGACCTTAACCAACAGCTACGAGACTAGAGCATTTGAAAATATAACCAACTTTCAGCCATATTATCATCTGTCATGTTGCATTGATTAACAGACACACCACTTTGTATAAAAATGCAAAAATTGTATGGATTGAAGGACCTGTAAACGAAACAGTCGATAGATAGCGACTATTGATGTAATACTACTGAGAAATTTCGAAATTTCCTACAGTGACTTGCACAATATGTTACACATGAACCTGGGAGAAAAAAAAACGCAATACTGCAATTTTAATTATAATCGATGTAAAACAGTATGATTTTGTTCATAGTTATTAATAAAAAATAATAAATAATGTCTCATCCAAGATACAACTGGCCAGAGGATCTCAGATCAGAGCCAATAACATAATAAAAACATACATAAAAACTCTACCAAAAGCTGTAGTGTCGCATCAGTTAACATTAAATAGAATAACTCGTATGTATTTGACCATATAGCATAGACAGTATTTATAAAATTCTCTCTAGCACCTTATGTTTTCACACATAAGTTTAGTAGGAAAACTAAAAACTATGATCTGTCCGTAAACAAGTTTCTATATCAGAAGGTAGACCTAGAGTACCACTAGATTAGATTGCTGCGTATGACAGTAGCTTTGTGTTCTTTCCATAACCTTGAGCAGATGGGATGAAGTGTACGCTTGATTTATGAGACTTCAGTTAAGCAATCACAGCCACAAACTCTGGCAAGGAGTAGCACGTGGAACATACCGCCTTTAATGCAAAATACTTGTAGTGGCATCAATTTACCAACGACAGTAAGCACCAATCTTCGAGAAACTTCTCGAATAGGTGGCATAGCTCAAGCGTTAGTTAACTATCAAAATACTTCAAAATATTAAATGTCGCCACTGTCAGCTCTAAGAGTGATTCTTATATGTTTTTCTGCTTAACCATTGTTTCCCATAACGGAATACGAAGCTAATGTCAAACGTAGTTCTGCATTTTTTCTCTCAGATTTTCAACCTAGTAGTTTGGCTTTTCCCTATAGCTATTTTTCTACCTTCTGCGTAGCTTCCTCAAAGTATTTTCCGGATAGTTGAGTTTGTGTATTGATCGACGGGTGAACACATAACCAAAAAAGTGTACATCTACATCCCCTTTTTTAAGTAAATCCCCTAAATCCTACTTGAATCCTTGGAAATTCTTGGTACATCCTGATAAATCCCTCTACATCACTCTAAATCCCTGGACATCCGGGTAATTCCTCAGTAAATCCCCCTGGATTTCAAGAAATCCTTTGTAGTTCCTTGTACATCCTGCCCTTTTGGTAATGAAGAATAACAAAACAATCATAGAAAACATATATTTTCTATTCTTTACCGTGATAATAATAGTGAAAAAGAAGTGAAGTAACGATTACAGCAAAGAAACTTAACCGAAAAATTATCATTAGTCAGTCATGGAAAGGCTCTTTTATTTTATGTAACAATTAACTGAAGAAAACTTGAAAAAAGATAACAGAAAATAAATTTAAAAAGCATTGACATAAGTCAGTCATGTAGTATGCGGCAAGGGATGAAACATACCGTTATTTAATGAATAGTTGCTTTTTCTCTACTATAAGCAGCGGTTATCGTTTCATATTCATCTTTCGATAAGCAGAAGTATTCTTGATTCTTACTCAAATTGATTGTGTTGAAATATACTGTTCCATAAAAAACGAATTCTTCATCAACGTCTGCACTATCGTATTTTTTTGACAGTTTTTCTTTTGCTTGAAAAACCTAAATTCACATGTTTGCCCCATTATTAATTCAATTTTAACTAAATACCGGTTTTGATCGCATAAAATTTTTCAATGTCCAGTTTCCATTTGTATACAGGCTGCTCTGCCTGATCTTTATCAACTTCTGATTCCTCACTGCCGATACTTTCAGTATTTATGCTATCATCATAATCTATATGTGCCTCATATGCTGAAGAATCGCATTCAGAAGATGTAGAAAAATTCCCTTTACGCTTCTTTTTGTTGCTTTATCTTTATTCTTATCGCCCCTTTTCCGTCTGTTATGTTTTGGTAATGATAGTTTTTCTACCCGATTTTTCTATGACAACTGACTTCTCCTTGATTGTAGCACGAACCATGGATTCAATTTACTTCGAGTGCTTTCGAAGATATTAGTGAAAAATCGAATTTTCATTTCAATTTCATTTTTATTGCTTTCTCACCTTATTTGATAACGCAAATGTCATATTCCAATTGCAACTTTTCCTGCTCTATAAACTGATGTTATTAGATTTTCAATCTGACGTTTCGTTTCTTGGCAACCATGATCATCTTTGGTTTTTTAAATACTCGACAACATTTTTATATCCCTAAAAAAACTCTAATTCCAATCCTAAATACGATATAACGCTCTGTTGACTTACCCGACGTTTCGGATTCAAAAAGACATCTTCAATGTTATTTGATGAGGATTACGAAGAAACAAAGCGTCGGATCAAAAATCGAATTACGTCATCATTTAGTGGAGAAAAAATGCCATAGCATTTTGAATCTTGTTTTGGTTTTTTGGTTTATCTTCTTAATTGAAATACGAAAAAAAAATAAGTAAGCAATATGTTTATCATCAAGTTACAAAATATTTATTTTATACACTAACAAAAAAATCATTATAACTATACATATTATTTAATCTTATGTTCAAAAGTCCTTCCTCATTTTTAGGCAAACGTAGCAACTGTAAAGAATTTCGTCCATTATAATATTATCTAACATCCTTGGAGTTATTCTCCCAATGGCGGCTTGAACCTCGGCTCTAAGTTGTTCTACATTTTCTTACGTTCTCGTTCTTGTCAGCTACTAGCAAAAAATCATTCTGCGCTGTTCATCACCAGGTACTGAACTATAAAAAATTCGGAATCTAAATGGCCTGTAACCATCTTTGTAAAGTATCCTTTAGGCATTTGACCTAGGAATGTTCTGCACTTTTTCCATTGACCTTAATCCTACAGTATCATCTTCTTGTACAGCCAACAAAACGTTTGGTGTTTGTTCTGGATTGTGTTTCTTTACTCTATGAGATACTGGTTTTTGAATGGCACCATATTCTTTCAAGTTTGTGAGAAGTCTTTTGAAAATGGATCTATTTGGTTGACGTCGCTCCGGATATTTGAGCAAATATTGCCTTTCAGCATCGAAACAATTTTTATGGCTTTCAATATAGCAACATAACATGTCTAATTTTTTTTCATTTGAAAAATGTGGCATTACTAAAAACACTTACACAATCACAAGACAAAAAGATCAAACAATCTATGATTTTCGAACTAACTCTACTTCAAAATTACGATGTATCGAACAAAACTGACAGATCGTCACAATTTATTTGAAAAATTGCATTTCAAAGCCTACTTTTTCAAAGTAAAAAATAAATATTTGGTAGCGGAAGTTCAAGCGGCCATTTCAAGAATAACTTCAGGGATGCTAGATAACGTAATGAACAAAATTGTTTACCGTTGCTACGTTTGCCTAGAGAATGAAGCCGGACTTTTTTAATATAATATTAAACAATATGTATAGTTATAATGATTTTTACAGTTATAATGGTTTCAATGTTGTAATTTGCTAATTACACATTGGTCACTTATTTTTTTGTAGTTTTTCAATAGAGAATTAAATCAAAATAAAACTCAAAATCCTATGGCATTTTTTCCTCTCCATGATGACGTAATTCGATTTTTGATCCAACGATTTGTTTCTTCGTAATCCTCATGAAATAACATTAAAGATGTTTTTTGAATCCGAAACGTCGGGTAAATGAAAAGAGCGATATATTGTATTTATAACTAAAATTATAGTTTTTTAGGGATTTAAAAATGTTGTCGCGTATTTAATAAACAAAGATGATGATGGTTGCTAAGAAACAAAACGTCAGATTGAAAATCTAATAACATCAGTTTATAGAGCAGGAAAAGTTGCAATAGGAATGTGGAATTTGCATTGAAACATCTTTTCAAATAAAGTGATAAAAAATAAAAACGAAATCGGGAAAATTCCATTTTTCCCAAACATTTTCGGAAGTACACGAAATTTTAAAATTTTTGGAACGCCATATTGTAGGGTTCAGCAAAGCGCAACTTTTCTTAAATTTAATCATCTTTGTGAACCTTCTGGTTTACGAGATCCATGTAGTGCGCGTTCTTATACAATATTGTGTGTAAGTGTATACTGCACTTGCTTTTTAACTTTGAAAGCACAGAACTGAAAATAGGTGTAATGTCAAATGTGTGGTTATTACTAAGGTGCGCATGCGCATTTGCTACTACATCCTTGCTACATCCCCAGGAAATCCTGTAATTCCTCGGTAAATCCCGTACTTCCTTGGTACATCCCTGTACATCCTAACAATTTTGATGAAATCCCTGTACATCCTTAAGAAATCCTGGTAATTCCTTCTGGGTGTACACCATAAATCCCCATGTGTTCACCCCTCGGTATTGATAGTTCTCTGCCGTTTCATTCAACAGTATGCCGTATTGCTGTCAATCTGCTAAATAATCCTTTTCCGAGATTCATAATTTTTTTAAGCCATCCCGCTCTCCTGGATCACTTCAAGTGAGCCAAAATCGAGACAGATTTCCGAATCTCCAGAGAGAGTAGACACACATAACATTTGTCTCGCTGTTGCCTCAAACCTCAGCTTCTGCAAATATGATTCTCAGATTAACGCTAAGTTACAAATAAAGTGGTAGAGAATGTAAGAGAGCTAAAAATAACACTGCGAAACGAGAAAAAAGGAAATATTTCAATAACACGCTTCCCTTAGTACAGGAATGGAGTTCATAGGAAACATGTAAATCAGCGAATAGGTATATCAGTTGATTTCCCTCAAAATTAAAGTATAGTAGACTTTAGACAACCGTCACTCACTTCAAATCCACTAGCTATATTTTGGGTATTATTTCTTAAAAGAAATCCAGTTATATAAGTTTAGGGTTTTAAGGCAATAAATACACTGCAGTATATAAAAAGCGACAGTTCAACAATCTTTAAGGGAATTCTTGTCATATCAGAACCTTGAAGGTTGATCTGTGATTATACATTACCAAAAAAATAGCATATTATGTCTTAACCCACAGTTCATCATAAGCTCACTACACAAAATATCAGAAGTACCAACTACTTGCCTGCTAATAAACTGACGTTCCCAAATACATTATGAAACGCTCAAATTAAAGTAAGACAATTTGGCGAAGGAAAAGATGGATTATCTTTAGCTTTCTTCGCATTGTAAAGGTGCACTACACCTGTACGTAGTATATTCTACATGATATACTTATGAATATGTAAGGCCAATGAAAGTGCGTTATATACATATTCACTTTCTTGGACTTGATAGTTAGCTTTTTCCTAAAACAATGGAGGGAAACCAAAGTATGGGAATTGGTTGAAATATTTGCGTCAATATCACATATACCATCACACCTATTGTCCAAAGGTGAGCCTCTAGCAAACGCATGGGACTGAAAAGGTTAACGAAAACTATCCTCGTCCTATGTCCATCAAGAATGAATATATAAGCTTTGTCTTATTAAAAAAACAATAACGTTCGTTTGCTGCGTTCACTGTACGTAAAAATGTGCACCTGTAATGTACAAGTTGTGTTTACAAGGCATTGACTTAAGCAACTGGGCACAACTTATTGAACTACTTAGATATTGGAAAAACCTATTTTATTGATTGTTGCACCACATTCTAGGATGAGAATTGGTATATACGGTCTGGATAAGTTATTGGTTTTAGATTTAGATACTAGAATGTTACGCCCAAGGTTTTCGAGCTTACGATTATAGTAACAACTTCTGTTACTTTTCTTTTTTTTTGAGGGTTGGGTGATAAAGCCATCATCACCTGCAATGGTGGTCTTGTTGTTGTACATTATAGTACTCATTGTGATAGTTAATTACTTACCTTTAAATTGACATTTTTGCTTATGTCCCTGAAACATAGTTATTTGCATGTTTGTTTATTAATTCGGTGTTGAAGAAATTATTAATTCAGTTTTTACGCACAAGTAGTGTACGTGAATTTCTTCCTGAGAGCACAGTCATCAATAAGCTAATGTGCATGTTCACATCTCTCGGTTTTCTTAGCACCTATTTGATCTAAATTTTGCCACAATAGGGACAGCAACCTTGTCGTTTATGTGATCATTTCATTGGATAATATCCCAGTACTATAATAATACTAGAAGAACGTCAAAATTGCACGTTATCCCTAGCGGTTGTGTTATTAAAAACCAGTAAACTTTGATCGTTTATGCGACATATATCTGTGGCTTGGATGAACAAGAGCCTATGTGCGTAAAACAAGTTTTGGGAAAATTGAAAATTTGTGAAAAAAATTCGAAGTTGTTTTTTATTGACGTTTCTCAACCTAGCGACATGATATTTTTGATAAACGTTGTAATGAAGCGCCAAATATTCATAATGGAACTATTAGGTTTCTTGAATGTCGTTAAGAGATTTTTGTCAGTTAGGCCCCTGCAGATTGGTATAGAGTTAATATAGGCCTTGTCTTTAATACAATAATTGACACACTTAGGACCAGAAAATTGTTACTCAGGACCGGTTGTCGTGTAAAACATTAGTTAGGCCCTTTTTACATCTTCGGAATTTTCCTCATTATGTTTAATTACAGAAGTAGGAGTGACAAATTTAAGGTTTTCTGTAGTAAAAACTATTTTATTAAAGAAATACATAACTCTTCTGTGTAATCTATACTAACATAGAACAAAGAAAATATTCATTGTTGTAACAAAAAAAAAAAAAAATGAATAGCAGATACACAGATGTATGCGAGATTGTGTCTCAGAAGTATGGGCTACTCATCATAGTCTAACACAATAGGGCAAACGTCTTCGTCGCCACTGACACTGTCAGCTTTTAAATTAAAATAAAATAGTTGACTGTTCGAATGTATCTAACACAACAAGGTTGTAATATCTTCAGATTTCTTTTTATGCAGTAGAAGTGGGTATGCGTCATGTAGTTTTTTTAAACTAGGATGTTCTGTGCTTAACTGTCATTTTTTAGGTTGTTGTTTACGAAATCTCAAGGGCCTATAACATACATCAGAATTAAAGTATTATATATTTTTCAAAATAATAAGGACCTATAAGTAGTTGACCTACATTTAAAACCAATTATATATCTATGTTACACTTAGGCCCTTTGAACCGTTTTATCTACAAACTAAAAACGGCCGAAGATAACATAGTTCTCATATTTCTTGTATCATTTATGCCGACTTTCAGTTAGGCCTCAAAGTGAAGCAATAACCAAAAAAAAGCATAAAGGCTTAAGTTCATATAGGCCCATTTAGTGGGTCCATATTACAAGATAGGTCCATTTCCGACATGCAAAATGTTTAATTAGTGTAGATAAGACCGTTATAAAAAGACCTAAGGTATACATAGGCCTTTATATACACAGAAGTGTCCATACTTAGGCCTTTTCACGTACTATATAATCCCCAACGAAAATGCCTTTTGACTTAGGACCTATTCCATCGGAAAGAGCGCATTCTATTTATGAAGTTGAGGTCAAAACCCCATTTTAAGAAAATTTGCACATAGGCCCTTGTTCATCCAAGCCACAGATATTGTCCCCGTGGCTAGTTTCTTGTAAATATGCACTGGCACCCTATTTTGTATCCATACGAACACAACTTGTTGCAGCCGATTCAGGCAAAAGCTCATTCCTCGCAGGATTCGGTATGGGGTTCCTGGCCTTCGCACTCAAGAAACTCCTTCTACCAGTCTTCATCGGGGCGCAGTTGGTCAAGAGCGTCCTGATTGCCATGTTCCTGCCTTCTATTTTGGGCGGATTGGGGAAAATTGTTGGAAAAGGTCAGTATTATCAACTACCAAATAACATACTATATGTTAATGGAAAAAGGTCTTTATACAGGGTTACTGGTACCTCGACTACTTTCCTGCAAGAGGTGATAGAGGGACTCAAATGTAATAGACTTAACCCCCCATACGTAATTCCGAAAACCGATAGTTTTTGAGATAATTAACATCCAATGCTTTTCAACCAAATGTCCAAATTTCCACACTAGACCCTAAACTATGAAAAAAACCTGTTGTTGATTCAGATAATTTTTATTTTAGTATTTAACTAGCACATACACAAAGCTAACTTAGTATTAAAATGTTTCAAAATACTAAACAGTTCCAAACTAAATACAAATATAAAAATAATCAACAAAATTTTTACACTCACCGTGAAAGAATATTATCTAGCTCAAAAAAAAGTTATACAAACGGTTGAACAAGTCGCTAAACTTTCCTACCTAATAACCTTTTCAGAAAGATTATAAACAGCAATGAATAAAAATCACCTATTCAAAAAGAACGAATGACGGTACAATAATTATTGACAACTCAGTTACATACTAGAATGTTTGCAAATGCGGTCGACGATTTTATCCAAGTAAAACTAATTAAATCCACTCAAAGTTTCTAGAGATCTTGCTCAATATGTTTCCCTTGATTTCGGATACAAGTACGGATCCGCTTCCTCACTTCGGTTTTTGTAACTCGTGTTGAAAAAGTTCGTTTCGTCTTCTCCGCTGCATTAATAATTTTTTGCCTTAGTTCGTCAGCAGTATTAACTGGAGTCTCGTAAGCCAATGTCTTCATGTCGCCCCAGACGTAAAAATCAAGAGGTGTCAGATCTGGGCTCCGTGCAGGCCATGGGATGAGTTCACCCCTCCCTATCTATTTGTTCGGGTATGTGTTGTCCAGCAACTGCCGAATTGTAATACGGTAATGTGCTGGACAACCATCATGCTGGAATATCATGTTGCAGGTGATTCTGTATTATGTTGATAAATTTTGTTGAATAGTTACTTGTGGTTATACTGTCTTGTCCTTAGAATAGGCCATCAGATAAGGAAGTCTTTAAAATAATTTGTTTGACTGGTTGTGTATCTCTTTTTGAGCTAGACAATTTTCTTTCACGGTGAATGTAAAAATTTTGTTCTTTATTTTTTAAATAATTGTATGTAGTTTGAAACTTTTTAGTATTTTTACACATTTAAATACTACAATAGATTTGCGTATGTGTGATTAAAAAACTGAATTGGAAATTACTAAAATCGACAGCATGGTTTTTTTCTAAATTTGTGATGCAGTGTGGAAATTTGGACATATCGTTGAAAAACATTAAATGTTAATTATCTCGAAAACTACTGGTCTTCGAAATTACGTATGGGGGGTTAAATCTATTGAATTTGAGTCCCTCTATCACTTCCTGCAGGAAAGTGAGCTATCAGTAGCCCTGTATAATAATAACAATGAAAGGTCTTTGTTTGCCATGTTTTACAAAAATGATGCGTGAGGGTTCTTTATAAAAAATGTATTCGCTATCGTCTGACAATACCCTTTGCCTCTTGACAGTTTCAATTTGTGATCTCTTCACAATCAGTTCAAGCTGAGGTGCTACTAGGGCATCACATACCCGCTAGAAGTAACAAGCTTCTGTTGGATAGATCGAGCACATAGGCAGACACTCGGGCAGACACGGAAGATACCTAAATTTTGGCGCATAAGTTTTCCACTAGTTAGTAGTAGGATTTCACGTAAGTGGACTAATGCAACCCTGAAGATTCATTCTACTTTTTTTTACACCAGCCCGAGAAAATTGACGATTCTGTGGTTGTTGAACTAGATTTAAGATTTACCGTCCTCTGTCTGGCTGATCCGTCGACTGAATCTGCAACATGTTCCAAATTTGGTGAAACGAAGAAGTATGAATGATCTACATATTTATTGTATTTGTAGTATTATTCGAAATAACGCAAAGTAGAAATTACATTATTCCAAAATTACTCACAATTCTACACAATCATAAACATAAACCTCTCTTTTACTGCATATTTTCAAATAATTATTGTGAATACTATGATATCGTGTTCTCTTAGTCGAGAACATCTTTCTCTTTAGGCTATAGCCCTTTTATGTAGGGACAAGAAGTATATATTTATTCAGTATCTCCTCTATGAAACAATATGGAAGCGTGGAATTTTCCAAGTGCATTGAGCCAGTGAAATGACAGTTTAGTATGGTTTTTCAATATTTCAAATCGTAGAATGTAACAAAGAGAGGACGAAGGAACCTACTCTTATTATTATTCTATCACAGAGAATTTTAAATCGCCTACTACTTGTGTTTACAACAAACATAAACCGCTGTGATCTTTTTGTGGTCAAACCGGCGATTTCTAAAGAAAAAAAAACGAGACCCGTAAGGCCGATTTTATCAACATGCGTATTTAACAAAGACTTTGAAAAAGCTTTTCTATTGGCTGGGCTAGAGTTCGTTTTAGCGAAACCCGAAACGGGCGTTGAGATTGGTGTCAATCGACGCGGATTGACGCCCTGAGTCGAACGACATCACTCCTAGACTGAGGAAACGCCCCGGTAAAATTCTATAACACTTTAAAGCTCAGTACCTAACCTCACTTCTGCCAAACAGTCAACTTATCGAGGTCAAATTCGGTTTAATCGGTCGTCAAGTAAGTGTTAATCGATTCTGCTTGATGTCCTGAGTCGAATTAGGCCTCTCCAAGGCTGAGGAAACGCTCCGATGAAAATCTGCGCACCTTTAAAATTTCAAACCTAACCTCAAAATTACTTCGATATTTCGATGATTTTTCATGAAATATGTGGTCAAACTATATATCGTGTGAAAGCACTAGATGAGTACAACACAACGCCACCAGTCGTTCATCCTAAAATGGAAAATAAAAAAGTTATGATACTTTAAATGTTTAATGTGAAAGCTATTGAAGAAATATGAATAACCGAAAATCAGGTTAGTTTATGTTGAATTAGGTTTGTGGAAACGTATAACGGGGGGCCTGGGGGGGCTGGCCCCCCCAGACGTCACTGTCTTTGCATATTTTGAATAGTCTAAGCAACACAAGTTTCCCAAGTAGGATTCTCACCTGTTCGGTTTTTTCCATAGCATGCGGGGGTAGGACCCAGAGGAACTTATTTTGATTAATTTCCAATTGAGAATCAAAATAAACGGTTGTACAGTCTAGATTTGGTACAATTTAAGTCAAGACATCAGGTTGAGTAGCTAGACACACCTTTTTACCTCAACCGATTTGCTTACTTTATATTAGGTAAGCTATTGGAATTTGTGAATTTCAAAGTAGCGTAGACTTTCACCAAAACGTTTTCTTGCGCTGTTAATGGTCTAGTTCGTCTCAGGACTTCAATCCGAGTCGATTAGAATCCATTTCAGCTTCAATAATTGAACTAGTTTGGTTAAGTTAGGTTAGGTTTGGAATCTTTAAAGTGCTGTAATTTTTCACCGGAGCGTTTCCTCAGTCTGGGAGTGGTCTCGTTCGACTCAGGGCGTCAATTCGCGTCGATTGACACCAATCTCAACGCCCGTTTCGGGTTTCGCTAAAACGAACCCTTACCGGATGTTGTTTAGCAAAAGCTTTCTATTGGGTATTGCCGGCTAGGCTAATAAGTATCATCCAATAGTATTTTATCATTATTGGAAACTAAACGTCAAAGCTGGATGACACTTTCATTAAAAATATTTTAGAATTCATATAAAGTCGTAGCAGAAAATCAGAACAAAGTGATTGATTTGCAAATTAATGCTAGATTTTTAATGTTTACCTTATATTTATTGTATAATTACCAATTGCAATTGCAGTCAGATTGATTATATAGACTGGATGCATGTTTGTTATAGAATAGACCTTATAGAAATATTCACAGAGGATGTAAAGAGGATGTAGATACTGCGTAAAGGGCACCGTAGCGCAGAAACACCTTATTCACTTTCTGACTGTACGAAAGGTTTCTAGTTTAGGAAAAATAAGGATATACGTTATATTTTTGCCAGACCGCAAGGCTTTGCTGTTAAGCAGGATAGGCAACCAGTAATGCACGCTTGCATCGTGTGTGTCTATAATAGCTTTGTGAAATGCAATAAAATATAATTTTTACCCTTTTGCACTATAATAGAAAGGTATATTGGAGATATTTATAATTATGATCGATTATAAATTATTGTTTTATCAAAATAATGCAGTAATTTGAATTTCTTGTCATCATCATCATCATTAAATTAACAGTACATTTTATCGAGTGATCAAATGAGTCGGTTTTGTAGAATCTGATTGGTTGAGATTAGCAATTGCTAAACTCTTTGTTAAACAGGAAAATGCAAGTTTGTACCCATTTAGGATGGAAAATCAGAGTTGAAAAGATACTAGAGAGTTCACAATGGTCGATTATATATAAAGCTTGTCTTTTTTCACCTTTTTGAAGTAAATTTCAAGAGAAATCAATAATTTTCAGGGAACATTGACACATGCAAGTTGTTGAATGGGCTGCTCTGATTGGTAAAAACCTTTGTTAAAATGCCCGTGTTGATAAAATCGGGCCATAGAATTGCAAATTGAATACCTCTTGCATCAAGTTGCATCATCTATATTCTATTTAGATCATACGTAAAGCTGAATAAGATTATTCAGTTATTTGAGAACCGCGGTTATTGAAAAGTGTCTGAATTTGGATACCCACCAAATCTTTATAGGTCTGATGAATGCTTTACTCTGGGCACTTGATTGGCAGTTATTGAACCCTCAAATAAGAAACAGAGGGACGACGCGACGCTGGTGGGATACAGTATTCTTGAAAAATGATTGGTGATGACAGTGGTTTCACAAATTTAGCCGAACAACAAACAATACTTAAGGACCTGATGGCCCTAAAATGTACAATTTTTACTGAAACTCTCACTTTTACTTCTTCAATTTAACATTTTTTGTTATTGAAAAAGCCTTCCAAAGCTTGCGGTACTGGTTTTCGGGATATAAAAATATAAGTACATTCTTCTTACCGCTATTTGCTAAATATATTTATAACAAAACAGAAAACGTTCAAAGGTGGAGCAAGGTATTAAACAAACCTTGCTCCAACGTCAAAAAACTGGTGAAGGCCCAATAAAGGGGACGTTCTAGAACTAGTATACTTTGCCTGTTTCTAAGGTTCCTAAATTTCATAACTGAGACTTTCAATAGGTATACGGTATTCTACACACGTAAGAAATATTGTAAAGCACGTCACAAACACACAAAAGGGGGAAAATTCGAGTTCAAAGGAATCGGAAAATAGCGATTTTGTATGTCAAAGCTACTATAAATGTGAATCGATGCATCATATGAAGGCTCCAAAGGCTACAAAACGAAGTTTAAAGAGCTATATTTATTTTATGTTTGAAATCGGAAAGCTGAAATTTGTTTTGCAATAAACTAGAGCGGCTTTCTCTTGTCTCTTGTCTCTTTGTCTTCACCAATAAAAATGTCCGACATCTTTGACGATAATTAGCAGATTTGGTCAAATCAATGCACAAAAACATACTCCCAATAACTCTATAAAATTTGCACCCTGAAACCGGAGTATAGAAGAGCCCCTTAGTACAGGATCATGCCGCAATTACCTGTTAGTAACTTTAGTGCAATTAATTCGCTAATACACTTGCGACTATACAGGGTTGGGATAAAGTATGGAACCAAGCAAATAGCTTTGGAACGGAAATAGTGATATTGCTGAAAATTTGCAAGCAAGTGTAGTGACGTCTAGTGCATCCGAGGACATTATGCTAGCTATTAATGTCCTTCCCGTTTAACCGGAAGTACCGTCAACTTTTTCAATTTAAATGGGACACCCTGTATATTTTTGCGAATTTTAATTCATCTTTTTTTCCGAATAAGTCCATAGTGGATCTAGCATTAGTTTCTGTAAAAACGGGAAAGATATAGCTTCTTTATCATTTCAGGTGTTTAAAATGCCGGTCATTCAAAGTCGGTTTTGGCGATCGCGTGAGAACTCACAAAGAAGTGTGTCAACTTTTAATGATTTACGTCCCGACAAGGGTCCTATAACACGTTTGACGGTGACTAAAAACAAAAATACAAAAAAAATTACCTCAAACGGGAAGACCGGAGACCGCCACGGACGAATTTGTGAGACAAATTTTTTAAGAAACAAATACTAAACCCACTATGGACGTATTCGGAAAAAAATGATGAATTAAAATCTGCAAAAATATACAGGGTGTCCCATTTAAATTAAAAAGTTGACGGTACTTCCGGTTAAATCGGAAGTACATTAATAGCCAGCATAATGTCTTCGGATGCATTAGACGTCACTACACTTGCCTGCAAATTTTCAGCAATATCACTCTTTCCGTTCCAAAGTTATGTGCTTGGTTCCATACTTTATCCCAACCCTGTATGTTTTTTGTCATTTCATGTCATTTGAAAGAAATGATGTAAAGAATCGGAAAAAAATGGTGGTCAGCTCTCCTTCAACCGCAGCGTTAGGTTTGCTAGGTGTGAACAGGTACTTTTACTGTTAATTAACATTAACTGCATTCATCTGTTTTTTTTTTATTTCAATGCAAAATTGAAATTTCATCCACAGTAATTACAGAATTACCGCGTTATTCACGTTATTCGACACGGAGCGTTATAGATAAAGTATTTGATAAAAAAATAGTAATTTTGGATGGACAAGGACCCATTAAGGTTAAATTAAAAAAACTATTTCATGTTATACAGGGTGTCCTCAAAACACGAAACGTATCAAAGTTGTATTTTTTAAAACGAACACCCCATATACAGGGTGGTCCAATAAGCGCGCGGTGCTCACTAGCGGCCATACCGTTTGAATTAGACGAAAATATTTGGGAGAAAAAACGTTTCTTTTCAAATGTTCTACATTCAGAAAATAATTTCAAAAATGGCGGACTACCGGGTAAACCGGAGGTAGGCATCAAGTTCCTTATTTTAAATGGAGCACCCTGTACATTATTACGTTTTTGCATTCAGCATAGATTTTTAGGTCCAGTCTGTTAACTATTGTTTATGTCTACAAAGCCTATTTTCGGAATTATTCAGCCATTTTGACAAAATTTGACGTTTGTAGTACTTTACAAGAAACGTTGATATCTCGGAAACTAAACGCGATAGAAAGATGCGGTTTTCGGTTTTAAAACAAAAAAGGAACGTGTTTGTGTGTCAGTTAGATCGTTGTTTCAAAAGTACATTAAATCAATAGGCTAGCAATTTCCAAGTATGAAAAGTTAAAGACGTTAAAAACTTTTTTTCAAATGGGATGGTATCATAAGTTTCACATCGGTGGATGCGAAATTAGATTCTCTTTCACTTTTATTTAGGCACATGTGGTTCTATCTTTGATGGTTTTCGAGATATTTACGGTTTTGCAATTATAGCGTAGGAATTGGAAAAATCGTAGGTGGCGTGGCTCGCACACGAAACAATTGGCAGGAAACCTTTCGTCCAAAGTGTTTCGGTCTCTAATACTAAAATGTGCTTTCGCTCCACCTACTTGTAACCACGTTATTCTTAAAAGCTCCAATGGTAAATTTTCCAACAGGTTTTCCAAAAAAACATTAGTTTAATATGCGGTTTCCAATAATATTACTATATCTTATTGGGTGGTTATAAGGTGCATGAATTTAGGTACAGTAATACCTTGTTCACGAATTTCAAGCCGGATATACAACTCAAAAACGTTGCCATTCGTAGCGTAGATGGTCATTTGAGGTCATTTGCAACAAATAAATTTTGGTGTGAATAGCCAGCCCAGTGAACGAACGTTTTCCGTCGTCTGTCGGTAAAACATAGAAGATAAAAAGAAAATTCGGCGTTTTTAGGCTTTCACATGTGGCAGAAAGGGTGTTTTAATTTTCGCTTGTGAAAGAAAAAATATGGATGAGCTAACCTGCCCACGATTGAATGGAATGATAACTTTTTTTTTTTAAATGGAACTATACAGAAAATTCGTAAATGTGCCAGTCTACCAAGCAAGGTAGCCGCGAATACCAAATCAGCTTTTTGTTCATCATGAATCTACATTTCAAAAAACAAAAAGAAAAAACAACATTTCAGAATGATGGCGAGGTGTACCTTCTCGCGATTCTACATAATCACCATCGGGCTAATTCCCAAAGTAAACTAAGATTAAAAATTAAAAAAAAACAGTGTTACGTTAACATCGAGGTGATTATAAAACTGGTGTTCTTAGCCTAAAGATAAAGTTGTACATGAACCACAAAAGCAACTTTATCCTCACCCTGTTAGGGCCTGGCCACATCTCTACGTCACGACGTCGTCAACGTAGAAGGTCACGTCGAACGTCGTCGCCGACATGTGGCTAGGAGGCCCGATTTTATCAACAGGCGCATTCTAACAAAGGCTTTGATCAATCAGAGCAGCCCATTCAAGACGTTTCACGTTGACGATGACGTTCGACGTGGCGTTTCACGTTGGCGACGTGGTGACGTGGAGATGTGACCAGGCCCTTAGGACTACTGATTTAAAACTGCCTGTGAAGTACTGCTACTATAACTACTACTAAAGGGTTTTTCAATAAGAACGGGTTGAAGTTAAAATGAAATAAAACAAGCTGCGTGTGAGATATCAAATAATTTTTGTTTTTATTTGGAAGGCCCATGTATGGCATTAGGTGTGAAATATCACATCGTTCAAATGTCCTCTGCGGTGGCACGGATCCGAGTGGTCCAATTTTCAATCACTCTGCTGCATAAATCCGGCTGATTTCGAGCCACGGACTGGATTATGTTCACCTTAAGGGCAGCGGTATACTCCGGCTTATTGGCGTAGACCTGTGACTTCAGAAAACCCCTCAAAAAAAAGTCTAGTGGGGTTAAATCGCATGATCTTGGTGCCCAATTCACGTCACCTCTGCGAGAGATAACCATACCCCCAAATCGTTCGTACAGAAGGGCCAACGTGGCGTCCGCTGTGTGGCATAGCGCCATCCTGCTGGAACCACATGTCGTTCACCTCCATATTGTTTAAAAAGAAATCCATTAGCATCCTTCTGTAGCCCTCGCCGGTAATGGTAATGGCTTCACCAACGCCGTTTTAAAAAAAGTACGGACCAATAACGCCGCCGGCCCAGAATCCGCACCAAACAGTAACTTTCTGTGGATGCATTTTTACCTGGTGAATCTCGTGAGGATTAGCGTTGTCCCATATACGGCAATTCTGCTTGATAACATAGCCATTCATCCAAAAATGCGCCTCGTCACTAAAGATGATTTTTCGGCCTAAATTGGGGTCTTCTTCCAAACGCTCCGAAGCCTAGTCAGCGAACACACGACGTTGTCTATGGTCATCAGGTCTGAGCACCTGGGTAAGTTGGATCTTGTCTGGATGTAGGCCCAAGTCTCGGCGCAAAATCCTTCAGGTTGAAGTCTGCGAAAGGCTGAGTTCTTGTGAACGGCGAGGAATTGACTTCCTTAGGTTCTCTTGGACACTTTTACGGTCAGCGGCAACGTTTTTGGCTGATCTGGAACTCCTTTGACGTAAGGGTGTTGGCTGATTGTTAACTGAACCAGTCGTCTCGAATTTTAACACCAAACGTTGCAAAGTCGACTTTGAAGGACCCCGCGTCTTCCGTAAAATGGGCGTAACGCGCGCATGGTCTGCACTAGTGAACACCCATTTTGATAATAAAGTTTTATCATTTGTACTCGCTACTCAATTGTGTAACCTGTCATGGTGATTTGGCGTCAGTGACTGATGATAAACAACAAAATTTGACACACGCTGTCAAAACTTCATGGCCGCCGCAGACTGCCAACATCGACCCGTCCTTATTGAAAAATCCTTTACTACTACAAACTATTTCGTATAATTACATAAACAGAGACTAAGTAAAGATCAAACGGTGGAACAAAGATATAGTAAGGACACTATCAGTGGGGTTAGTGTTTCTCAAACAACACCAGTTCTAACTCGCACTTGGATTTGTTTATGGAATTAAAAATTAAAGATCTTTAAAATAAAGATGTTTCACGTACAGTAACTACGAATGAGCAGCAATGGTGGTAATCACAGCCAATGCGAACTAATGGCAACGTCTGAAAGATGTATCCCCGTCTTAACATTCAGTTATTGTACGAGTAGAAAAGCAATTTGCATTTTTTGGTATAGTGTTACTATACAGGGTGTAACTTTTAAGAATGTCCACACCTATACCACCATGTAGATCTCGCTGAGCTGATCATTTTTCGATAAGCAACAACGGGTCTAAAAACGAACCTTTACGGAGATAACGCTACCGAAAGTTATCCTTGCTGATGCTTGAAGTTAGGCAATTCATTCAACGCCTCGTAATTGGCAGAGGAGAGAGGGCGTTACGGATCAGCTGCTAAGACAGATTCGGTTTGTCAACATTTAATCGTCATGGCCAAAATGTCAAAAGCAAACCAAACAAACAAAACAAATAAAACATTGCAAAAAAACAACAACAAAAAACACACGAGATCTGTCAAAAATCAGAGAAGGAGAGGCTCCACGTGGCCATCGCCTTCTTGCACGCACAATCTGGCTTGATGGATGACCGATGCAGTGGCAGCATTGATTACCTGTGGCTGCTCCCTGACGTCTCCAGCTGCTGCAATGATGCGTGCAATCAGCTCTTCTGCTGTGTGCGGTGCACCCCCTTGGTAGATAAGTGCTTCCAGGTGACCCCACAGAAAAATTCCAGGGGATTGAGATCTGGAGACCGCGCCGGCCACGCTACTGGATCACCTTGGCCGATTCAACGCCCTGGAAAAGCTGCATCAAGATGAGCCCGGTCTTGTGCTCCGTAGTGGGCTGGAGCTCCATCGTGCTGAAACCACATTCCTCTTCGGACCTGAAGAGGAACATTTTCAAGCAGACTTGGAAGGACATCCTGGAGGAACACGATGTAGTTGTCGGCGTTGATCCGCGCTGAGAGCATGTACGGGCCAATTATTTCAGGCGTCAGAAAGAACTACTTTCGGTAGCGCTATCTCTGAAACGGTTCGTTTCCGGACCCATGTTGCTTATTGAAAAATGATCAGCTCAGCGAGATCTACACGGTAATATAGGTGTGGACATCCTTAAAAGTTACACCCTGTAGAATGTTCTATTTATGCCATATTTATGTATGATAGTATTAAGACCTCTTTAGTAATAGTGAGAACATACAAAGGAACGAAAAAGGACGAAACTTGAGATGTTCCTTGAATTAATTAGGTGCTTCGAATATATTCTCAATTTATCTGTAGCTTTGATCAGAAATTGTGCAGGTCGTACGCAACAACAACATGTATCAACAACACAGAGTAATCAGTAGGTCATAACAAGTCCATTCTATTTTTAACAGTGCAATTTTGGCCCATTTCTCACCAAATCAGTCTGCTACAGTCAAGTCTAGTCACGTCAGATGCTCCCAGATTCAACTGACTAGAACTTGTATTGAAATTACGCATTATGTGAAAAATTGCTTTCAGACTGACTGAGTCACGTCCGTGCCAGTCCCGTCCCGACGTGATCGGACTGTCTCTGACTCAGCCGATCGAATACTTATGCCAGTCCTGACAAGTTTTTTGAGAAAGTGACGGCGGTGCATCATTATATCATAAAAATGGACATTGAACAGTTAACAAGTTTGGTTCTATAAGACTCAATAACTGAAAAAATAAATCTGGACTCATTCTAAAGTAATTGTAAAATTTTCTTGGGTCGGCCAATAAATCAGCAAACAAGTGATTAAGTGATCTAAAACGTAGCCTTCTTCTGTTAATGGGATGAATTCACAATTGTTTCTTTTTTTACCTCATTTTTCTCCTTTGTTGTATTCGGCGTAAAATCATTGCTTGAAAAAACTCGTACATTTCAACTAGATAGGGTAGTCTGGTCACAAAACGTTGAACTGACTGGTCGTCGATTTCGTTTGCATGACTTACTTCATGTGAAAGCAATTGATTTCGGTGACTTGATTGAATGTGACTTGACTAGACTTGACTGTTGCTGACTGATTTGGTGCGAAATGGGCCTATCCCATAAATGTTAGATTGTTCCTGCTTATGCATCCTGGCATAAATCAGCAGGTTTAGATTATAATGTATAGTGATTATCTGCAGGCCTTTCGACGTTCTCGGGACTATCCGGGGCATCGACCGGGATAAACCATGCAACTCCAGAGCCAATGGAGGACTTTGAATTTAAGGATACCGATCCTTATGCGAATGAACAAGGATTGGGCAACGACTTCCATGATATCGAAGCTACCAATCAACTTGCTACCGTGGACAGCAGTACTGGTGCACCGTCAAATAGCAGGTGAGTCAATCGATTATGGAAAAAATTGCTTCATTGATCGTTTTTTATTTAATTTAATGTACATTGTAGCAGGCGACAGAAAGGTCCTGCCAGTGCGCCATCTGGTACCCGAAGGTAACGGCAAACCAAGTAAATCGCTGCTGGAACAGCAGTAGATTTCTTGGTGGGACGCCACGGCGCGTCCGCTTGGCCACCAGAGGGCGCGGGTTGTATACGCTGATGCGTATGAAAGCCGATATACGAGGGTTGCTCTATACCTCCGTCAATTCACTAGTACGCAGACAGCTGTTTCACGCTTATTAGCGATCATCAGTGCGCTATAGGTCGGTTGACGGAAATAGAGAGCATCAATCCTTTCATGTCTACCAGACGTGAAGCATGTTGTAGCAGGTGACAGAAAGGTCCTGCCGGTGCGCCATCTGATACCCGAAGGTAACGGCAAACCAAGGAAATCGCTGCTGAACAGCAGTAGATGTAGTCAGTGGGCTATCTTCACGACACGATCATTTTTGGTACTATCGCGTTTTCACTGAAGTTAATAATGTTCTTTGCGACTATACCAAACAACAACGTAATGAAAGCTAATGACAGTTTTATACCCGGGATTTTTTTTCTTGGATTAATGCTTTCTTCATGGTTTTTCGAAATTATATGTTGCAGTACAAGTTCAAGTCGGAGGATAATACTAACGTCTTGTAGAGGTAGCCTTACTTTTTCAAAGATTACAAAATACCTGTCTCTCTCTCTCTTATAAAAAAGTATGTCATAGAGTAAATATGTGGTAAATTGTATTACGATTTGCTGTACCTTACCCAAGGCATAGTGAGTGTAAAACGTGATAGTATGATAATTCATAGTCTCCTAAAAGCAGTACTTTTTTATTTAATTTGTCTCCATAAGATACCTCGGTTCTTGGATCGATAATTCGGGTAGCTGTGAAAATGAGATTCGACGGCGCATTCAACAGGCGCGTGTGGCCATGACAAAGCTTACTAAAATATGGCGTGACCATAGCATCACTAAAGCTACAAAAATGTCGCTGGTTCAGTCTCTTGTGTTCTCCAGATTTTTGTGTGCCTCGGAAACTTGGACTGTTAAAAAGGCAGATCGAGCTCGCATAGACGCTTTTGAAATATGGACATGGAGGAGAATGCTGAGAGTTCCTTATACCGCCCATCCAACTAATGTCTCCATACTGGATGAGGTCGGTAATCCAAAGAGACTATCCTCCATTGTGTCGACGAGAATGCTTACATTCTTCGGACATATACACAGATGCGATAATATGGAGAAACTTGTAGTTCAGGGTCATGCCCCGAGTGGGCGGCGCCGTGGCCGTCCCCCTACACGCTGGGTGGATACGACGAAATAGTTGGTGGATATGAGTGTCAAGAGCGCCACTAAACGATGGCGAGCTACACTGCTCAAAACTATTGATAATATTCGTGTCGGCAATACTCTAGCTCCGACTTAATGCATCTTACGAGTTCACAACATGTCTGTTAAGACATTGTGACTATGATGATGATGAAGATAGTTCCATGAAACCCACCGTCTGCGTGATCTGATTTACTTTATGTCAGTATATATTTGTCATGTAAAATTATCAATCAGGTCCTTCTAATTGAACTAATTGGGGCCCTATTTCGAGCCAGATATTTCACTCCTGGTGGAAATAATGATTATGACGCTTGCTTATGAACGGATGCTAAAATTATCACAAGGTTTTAATTAATTAGTTCAAGATTCAATCTATGCTGTAGTTGCCGTATAGAAATTGGTAAGCGTTACGCAAAGTGGGATAATTAAAGCAAACTTGTTCCTGTTGCACACGCCCTCAAGCAGTGTTGCCGACTGGATTTTACCGTTTTCAGTAGATGACGCTAACGAAAATCAGTAGAATCCTCATGATTCACATATCAACGCTTTTTCAAAGCGCTTCAGCGCCAGCCAACATGACTGGTGACTTCCGCATTTGTGCTAACTAGTTATTCATTGGTGTTTTCAGCGAAGAAGCGGTTTTCAAGCGTCATTCAAACCATATTCCTATTTTGCCTGGTTTTAGACTATTTTATCACCTCTTTTGGGTGAAGTTGCTCTAGGAATTTTTTGTTTATGAATATAGTACAATGAAACAGAAATAAACCTTTATTGTTTAGAAATTAATATCACTCAACCACTATGTTTTGAAATTTTGAGCATATTTTATCTTCTTGCTGAGTGACGATAGATTCTTTTCATTTCCAGAATCGCTATCGTCATAATTAATTCTCTTTTCACTTAAAGAAATCAAACCGGAATTAGCTATTTGGATATAGCATACATTTTACAAACCTTACCTCATTCTGTTTGATCGTGATTCGTGAACGGAACACTTGGACACTTTTAAAGTAAAGTTAACAAAAACAACAAACAACCCCTGTTTACAAACGTAAGATGTTAAAACACAAAACACGCGATAGCGTTACCGTATCTGTGTGGGTGGCCTCAGATGCTCCAAGAAAACCGAACCCTGTTCACTGTAGTACACTACCAAGTCAAGTGTTACAGTGGCTCGCTACTTAATGGCGCTGCCTGCCAATAGTAGATGGGACTAATGGAGGTGTTAGAACAATTACATACAGATTTCAGTAGATTTATAAATGAAACCAGTGGGAAAATCAGTAGTGACGCGGTTACTCAGTGAATTTGAAAATGGTATTCTATATATCAGTAGATTTCCAACACAAATCAGTAGATCAGTAGACTAAGCGTGAATTCAGTTATTTCTACTGATTTTTCAGTAGGGTTGGAATCACTGCCCTCAAGTGTCCTTTGTAGAGCGCATCAATGAAAAAGTCTGTGATGCGGAAAGAGCATTAGGATTTATTGAACGCCACTGTTTCAGCCAACGACATTTTAGCCCGTCATAATTGGAAACTCTCTATTGTGCTCTCGTTCGGTCGAAGAAGACTGCTCTACTGCATGAAATCATTGCTATAATTGGCACATACATAATATTTTATCGAAAAGATACAAAGACCATTCCTTTTTTTTCCAGGAGCCGTCCGACCTTACTGTCCCCGTCAATACTTCAGCCTTAAGGCCTATTGTGTTATTACTCCTCTCATTTACAGCATTCGCTCCAGAAATCTGGATCCCTGCATAAATTTATGCAGTTTACCTTAATGGTCCTGGCACTGAGCTGTACTCCATTGGTTCTAGCTTGGTCTTCCCAAAGAGCTGTTGTCTCTTGCGATCTAGCGCTTCGCAATAACAGGGCACATGTAGGCCTGACTCAGTTCCTCTTCCACACAACCTGCAGTTGAGGTTTCCATTGTAGAGTCCCATTTTATTCAAGTGCTCCTTCAGGCCACAATGTCCTGTGAGAAGACCCGTCGTTATTCGGAGCTGATTTCTACTCAAGAAGAGCAGTGTTTCAGCTATTTTCTTGCATGGAGCTTCAATGGATGTTTTTCCATTAACACATCCTGGCAACAGGTTCCACTGCTCCTTGTGCTGATGTTTCATCCATTCTCCGACCTGGTGTCTGATTGTGCTTTTAGGCACCCATAGGGCGGGTTCTGCTCCAATGTATAGGGCAGACGAGCCCAGTCTTGCTAGCTCATCCGCCCTTTCATTGCCTCTTATATTTGAGTGTCCAGGCACCCACTCCAAAGTTCCTTTGTTGTGTTCTGCCAGTCTTCCCAGTTCTTGTAAACATTCCCAGACTAGACCAGACGTAACTTTGGGCGCTTCTAGTGCCCTAAGTGTAGCCTGACTGTCTGTAAGTATTGTGATCCTCTTGTTTCTGTAGGATCGTTCACTATTGACCCTTGCACATTGCAGAATGGCATACACCTCTGACTGAAACACCGAGGCGTATTTTCCTAGCGGAATGCTCTGTCTAGTTCTTCTTCCAAAGATTCCTGCTCCTGTGCCTTGCTCGGTCTTTGATCCATCTGTGTACCAGACTATTTCCCGATGCAGGTTGTTTACTTCACAGAGCTCTCGATCTCTTATTATAGTTTCGAATTTCTTGTTGAAGATGTATTTCGGAGTTATGTGGTCCTTTCTAGCATCCATTATGGTGTCCCCACATATTCGATTCCTAAACTAGCTCTTATTTAAATTGGACGGCACTTGCAAGCAAAAGTAACATGTACTGACGGGCAGTCCCACGTCAACACCTTAACCATTATCCTGAATTCTTCAGGATTACAGAGTTTTAAAATATTTTTTGTAACTTTTTCGCTTAAGTCCAATAGCTAAGGTGTGGCGTAAATTTATCTGGTTGGTGTAAGGCCTGATACCGACATAATAAGGTAGGCAGCAATAACTTTGTTTTGCTTCCAGAGCCAGTTTATTTATATGGCAAGGTCTGTACATATTTTGGACATTCATGTCATTGGGAACTGAAATATCTATTAAATAGAGGAAACTTTGCCTGCCATTCACTTCAAAGCTATATCTAGTCTATTGGCTGATAAAGTTTTGTAGTTCAACATTCCGGTATAGTTTGTATTGACTGATTTCGAGTACGAATATCAGTATCTAATTATAATATCGATCTTTGCTTCCTGTTATCTTGTTTGTTATTGCTAGTGCTAGGTGTATGACTTTGGGTGCAGCGTTATGTCTGCCTGCGTACTCGAAAGTTTTGCTTGCACTTGTTAATTGTTCCATTGTTTCCTTCTATTTGTGACATTTTCCGCAATTATCATCGGTTATGGATGGAACTCCTACTTCCGTTAATCTGTCATGCAAGTAAGGTTCTACTATATATTTAACAATCCCGTTTAGAGGGTTTTATTGGCTGGCAAACTTCTCAGGCGCAGGCAGGTTTCGCGAAAGGACGCGGTACGCGTGAACGGATCTTAAACTTAAGACGAATTATTGAAAAAGCCAGAGAGCATTATTTTCCAGTTTTTATATGCTTTGTGGACTACTCTAAGGCGCTTGATAACGTAAAGTGGCCTAAACTGTGGGCACTCCTCATCTCTATGGGAGTTCCTTATCACCTAGTGTTCCTCATACAGCAACTCTACGAGTCTAATTCGGCTCGTGTAAGAATTGATGGTAACTTGTCTGATCAAACTGCAACCAGAAAAGGAGTCTGTCAGGGATGTGTATTATCTCCGATGTTATTTAACACTTACTCTGAATTTGTGATGAGGCAGGTATTAGATAATTGGAATGGCGGAATAACTATTGGCGGAAGCAAAATAACCAACTTAAGTTTTGCTGATGCTACAACCCTTATTGGTGCTTCTCAGGAAGAACTAGTAGCTCTATTAGACATCTTAGAACAACATAGTGCAGCGTATGTTCTTGGTATTAACTGCAATAAGACCAAGGCTATGATCGTAGGTAGAGAGCATGATCATCGAGAGATAGTCAATAGGCCGTTGTGAAGTTGTTCAAAGTTTTGTGTACCTCGGGTCTTTGATCGACAATTCGGGTAGCTGTGAAAATGAGATTCGACGGCGCATTCAATAGACACGTGTGGCCATGACAAAGCTTACTAAAATATGGCGTGACCATAACATCACTAAACCTACCAAAATGTCGCTGGTTCAGTCTCTTGTTTTCTCCATATTTCTGTATGCCGCGGAAACTTGTACTGTCAAAAAAGCAGATAGAGCTCGCGTAGATGCTTTTCAAATGTGGACATGGAGGAAAATGCTGAGAGTTCCTTATACCGCCCATCGAATTAACGTTTCCATACTGGACGAGCTCGGTAATCCAAAGAGACTATCCTCCATTGAGTCGACGAGGAGGCTTACATTTTTCGGACATACACACAGAAGCGATAATATGGAGAAACTTGTAGTTCAGGGCCGTGGCCGTCCCCCTACAGCTAGGTGGATACGACGAAACAGTTACCGATAAGAGTATCAAGAGCGCCACTAAATTGACAGTAAATCGCGAACGATGGCGAGCTAGAGTTCTCAAAACTATTGATAATGTCCGTGTCGGCAATACTCTTGCTCCGACTTAATGCATTTTACGAGTTCACAACACGTCTGTTAAGACATTGTGACTATGATGACGATGAGCTGGATAGCTATATACAGTTTAAGACAACAGATGACGCTGTGTTGCAGCTACTATCACACAGAAGATAAAATTTAACAACTAACTTTCCAGGAGCATGGGGAAGGACGCTTATCTGGTGTTGGCACTGTTGGCAGTGTTGTTATTACTATTACTATTATTGCTATTTATTCGTACAAGCTAGTACAAATAAATGCCACCCTTAAAGGTGCACCTTGTATAGCGTATTGGCTGATACACATAAACAATACAATAAACTTTGACACCTCCTATTGCCTCAACAGAAACAGCAGTAAGCCAAAGTAGTCTTACAATTTCACAGCCCACATACGGGTGAAGCTACTGAAAGCATGTTAAGTAGGTTTCTAAAACTCGTTTCGTACTTTAAGTTCAAGGTTAAGAATGTGGTGCTAAATAGCTCAAAATATATGCAGTTTCTCCTTAAACTCCTGGATATAATTAGACCATGTCAAGAATATTAATCATATCAACATATCAAGGAAGAAAATTACGCTGCCTAAGAAATTGCGTCCTCGTTGAACCGCAAACTTTGGGAACAATTTCCTAATTTCCTGCAATTATGTAGACAACCCCCCACCACTCCAGTGGAGTGAGAGTAAATTACCTTCCGTACGAACCGCTTCGAACGTGAGCATGGTGAATGACCTTATTGGAGAATGTCCTTAGGGGGTTGCCAGATAAATAGAGCGTACGCATTATTTACTTGTTTCCCTTTGGGACGTAATGGGTCTGGTGGAAATTGAGAGATTTATATCATAACAGCAAGTGAGAGGGAGAAGCAAATAATAATTACTACAGGGTATTTTCGAGGCTTATAATGGGCCTATACCGTGATCTCAAATTGATCAATTTATTTACTGCGGTATTATTTTTGATGATATGATGATACATAGGATCGTTTACTGTAAAAAGTTAGCAGAAAATTTGATCCAAATGAGAATAACACTAAAAAGAAAATTGTACTGTAATTTGAAATAGCCGATGATGACGTCACCTGTAGGGAACCAATGAGAAGCGTCCTTTCTGTAGGGAACCAATGAGAAACGTCCTTTCGTGGTCTGATGACTACGAGCAGATGCTATTGTTTTGTACCAGTGAGACCTTATTGGTTCCCTGCTGGTGACGTCACGACCTGGGCGGGAAGTGTATGGATTCAAAAAATTCAATATTTAGAGCAATTATTTTCTGTTATAAATACGATAGAAAATTTTTGTAAAATTATTTATGGCATCTACGTGGTGTCAGGGTCCGTTTAAGCCAATAAACCAAAAATGTGGTATAGGCCCTTTTCCTCCATGATACGTTCGGTTTTCGCAAGAATAGATAGTACTTTCTAGTAACAAATGAAAGATTCATCATCGTTTAGATTATACAGGGTGTTAATTAAGTATGTTAACAAACTTTAACCGCGAATAGTACTCCGAAAAATAGAAAGAAAATGTCATATGAATATGGGTCCGAAGATGCTTCCTAAGGGAACTACGCTCCTTTGCATGGGGCACCCTGAAGACGGTTTTCCCTCGATATTCTCGAAACCATGCATAACAAAATTACCAAACTAGGTACGATGGGTAAACTTTCGATCCCGAGTCTGATTCTGAACTTATAATTTGATAACTTTGATCAGAGGCGTATCATACGGGAGGAGTTAAGGGTAAAAATAACCCCATTTTCTAAATGGTAATTTTTTTGACATTTCGATTTCAGAATGTGGTATCTCAGAGATTTCTACGTAAAAATGGTCTCTTGGTATAAGTGTGCTGTGAAAAACAATTGCAATAATTGATAAACAACTTGAGAACTGTCAGTTTATTTAATTTTGAGTTCTGAAGTTGTTTATCAATTATTGCAATTGTTTTTCACGGCACAATTGCTAAATAGATGAACATTTATTCATTTACAATAGCCTGCATCGATTCAATAATTTGCCTTTTTTTCGAAAACGGTTAGCCCTATGGAGATATACCGAGAGACCATTTTTACGTAGAAATCTCTAGAATACCATACTCTAAAATCAAAATGTCAAAAAACTACTATTTAGAAAATGGGGTCATTTTTACCCGTAACTCCTCCCGTATGATACGCACCTGATTGAAATTATGTAATTCTGAATTCAGAATCAGATTCAGCGTCAAAATTTTACCCATCGTAACTAATTTTGTAATTTTGTTATTAATGATTTCGAGAATATCGAGGGAAAACCGTCTGTAGGGTGCCCCATGCAAAGGAGCGTAGCTCCCTTAGGAAGAATTTCCGGACCCATATTCATATGACATTTTCTTTCTATTTCTCGGAGTACTATTCGTGGTTAAAGTTTGTTAACCCTCCTGTACTAACCTGATAGAAGATCCCATCTTTACTAACCTTGGTCTCTGAGACGTATAATTTGTGCAAATATAAATATATTGCGATTTATTATTTTTGGGGAGAAATAAAACTCTGTGTTATTAGTTTTTATAATATCCCTCATATTACATGGGTACTAAGCCAAAAAATAAACAAATCAGTGAACAGGAAAAAAAAATAAAAAAAATCGTTCAATTTCCCCCCTCAAATCCATAAAAGGGTCGAGGAAAATTGTATACATATTAAGATAACAAAAAACATAATCTTTGATGCACTTCTAAAGTAACACCAAATATTAATATGGCTAATAATGAACAACAATCTGTTGTTTTTGCAAAAACCTAGGCACACTGCTGTTCGAGAAGAACAATGTTTATTCCACCGGGTGGTTTTGTCTTTTCCAACAAAATATGGGATTCTATGGCCATTTTCATCAATACGTTCATCAAAAACATTCTCCTCAATACCTTCCTCAGAATCAGTATTGTGATCTTGAGTCTCCAACTCGTCAGCAGCGAGGCTATCGTCATCGTCGTCCATTTGTATTTACTCCTCTAACTCCTCCTCTTCCAACTCAGCCCATCGTCTCATAAGCCTCTCCTGTTCCCTTTCATAATCGTTTTTTGCCATGATAAGTATGCTGTAACATGTTTTTTATTTAGTGTGCTAAAAACTAGAGAAAATAATACCGCATTTAAAAAAATCGCAAGTGTACTAACCTTGGTCCAAGAGACCGGTTTTGCTCCTAACACGAAAAACGTATATTCGCTGTCAATGCCACGTCTACACTGAACACAAGACACTATTACACGAAGCTACTGCGCCGGTCCGTCTTAGGTTCGGAAAAGATCGATAGTTACCGACTGTTTTGTGTGCTGATGGTCTCGTAGACCGTGGGTTAGTAACGGAGGGTTAACATAATTAACACCCTGTATATGTCAAAAACCGCTACTCGTATTGTGACGACGACCTCTATCGAATGATACGCGAAGTCATTTTAACATTTCAAATCGGATTTGAAGAATCCAAAGCCGTTTTCTTGTACAATAATAATTAAATCTTCGATATGACTGAGGTTTATCACTTCGCCGAGTATTTAGAAAATTTGATCCAACGAAAACTCAAGACAGTCGCTGTAAGGAGGATGGTACATCTGATCTTCCATATCAAATGAGCGGTGGACAAAATACCATGGGTACTGCTCTCTGAGAGTGAAAACCGTTGTATAACTTATATCATAATTGCTATTTGAAGGATTTCAATATACATCAAGGCGTGATCTGAGCATAAGCTTCACATAAAGGTTCAAGAGCCTCATATAACCAAAAAAATATCTGCAGGTGGGTAATACATGATAGGTCGAACTTGGTCATGAAATAAGCTAAGATATCCGTAGTTGCCGTATACTGGTATCAGCAAATGCCTTTCGTTCACTGATTTGCCCCACCTGAATCCCAGTTTTTAACGATTTTCCATAGTGAGGCTCTGCATCTTTTCTAGTTGAAATCTTCTTCCATTTTTTTCCTAAGAGATTTAACCAGTTGGCCACACCAGAATAGAGCGACTCGCGGAGAGTAGTATCCCGATGTCGTCATTCAGGGTGGAAAAAGACATCTTAAGTTTAGATAATAGATTCTCACTAGTCACCCTGGAAAGAGACGATTTGATTAGAGGGAAAGTCAAGTTTTTGCCTACTAGTCTGGTATGCTTCACTGACGGATCGCTCTTAAAGGAGTCAGGATCCGGGGCAGCCGGCTTCTGTCTGGAGGGTAAAGAAGTGCGGCGGAGCTTCGCGCTGGGAACCTGCATGACTGTCTTCCAGGCGGAAGTGTATGCGATATTGATGGCGGCATACTCGACGGAAGTCGAACAGTGTTCTGAACAGAGCATATATGTATGAGCTGACGGCCAGGCAGCTCTGAAGGCCAGATTAGCTCAGGCTGAAGAATGCGTTACCCTTCAGAAATTAGCAAGCCATAAGAAGGTGACCCTGCTGTGGGTCCCCGGACATATTGTTATACCGGGTAACGAGAGAGAGGACCGATTAGCTAGGATAGGGGCCAGCAGCCCCTGCATCGGCCCAGAACCTATGCTGGGAACTATCAGACGCCAGGTCAATGTGGCCCTGTACAACTGGCTCTACAAGGAACTGGCGAAAGCCTGGTTAGAGAGAGACGACTGCAGGCAAGCCAAAAGATTAATAACAGGCCCTAATAAGGGCCGAACGCTATGGCTTTTGAATAAACGCAGAGAGACGCTCAACCTTCTCGTTGTGGAGGTTCTCACAGGTCATTGCCAGCTGAATAGACATTTGTTACTCATGAGAGTGGTAGGGGACCCCATTTGCTCCAGATGCTGGGAGGTTGACGAGACAGCATTCCACTTTCTGGGCAGATGTGCAGTTTATCGCAACCTTGGGGTTCAGATATTCGGCACGACGGAGTTCGGAGAGGAGCCACTATGTTCAGCGAAATGGTCGGACATACTGACTTTCGCCAGGAGGTCTGGTAGGTTCGACAAGGAGCCTTCTAGGATGTAGAATTTTAGTGTTTTCAGTGATTGGTTAAGTGGGGTTGGCAAAAAGGGCCAAAGGTGGCCTAGTTGCCTGGCTTCGCCTCTCCATCGCTACTACTACTACTGCTACTTGGTAATCAGCGAACTTATTCTATTCTTCTCTCTGATAACTTAGGTAATGAGACAAATAAAAAGCTCTGAACAACATCCTTTCAGTGTTTCTTGAGTCTCACTGTGTGTGTTCTGATCCTATGTGGATCCGTAACAAGTATTGGGCTAATCTAACTGAACATTTTGATCCCACATTTTTTGCTGAATACTGTCTATCAGATCTTCTGATGCAGAAGAGTAGAAAACGAGGCTATATTTTTAATTTGTTAGTGCCACCGTGTCACACACAAGAAGCAATGAACTTAATAAAGAAGTACCGCCACACAAATTTCAGCCTTCATGTAAGGATTCACTGTCCCGCTTTCGCATGGACTGTATCCAAGGATATTAAAATTTCTTTGTCATGTATAGCTGGGTGTTATTAAATTGCTCTCAATCTAACTCACTTTGTTAGGTTTTTTCTGCCTCAAAGCGTCGAATAAAAGTTTTGTTGTACAGAGTTAACAAGGTCGTTATGAAGAAATTGAAACTGTTCGATATTCAGGGCTTCTTTCGTTTAAACGGTTCAAATTTTCTAGCCCACCGACAGTGGGCTTTACTTCACGAATAAATATATCACGTGTCTGAATGGCACCAACGCATCTGTCTTCTAAATAATGTTTTACCTAGTCTTTACTGGAGAACATGCCTACAATTCTAGTAGCTAGGTCCATAGATATCACGCATATTTCTATACCTCGCTTGAAGAAACGACAGTGCAGTGCAAAGGAAAGTTCGAGCAACAAGCAGACCTGTAGAAATGATCATCATCATAGTCACAATGTCCTAACAGACACGTTGTGAACTAATAAAATGCATTAAGTCGGAGCTAGAGTATTGCCGACACGAATATTATCAATAGTTTTGAGAACTGTAGCTCGCCATCGTTCGCGATTTACTGTCAGTTCAGTGGCGCTCTTGATACTCATATCTAGCAACTGTTTCGTCGTACCCACCCAGCGTGTAGGGGAACGGCCACGGCGCCGTTCACTCGGGGCGTGACCCTGAACTACAAGTTTCTCCATATTATCGCTTCTGTGAATATGTCCGAAGAATGTAAGCATTCTCATCGACAAAATGGAGGATAGTCTCTTTGGATTACCGAGCTCATCCAATATGGAGACATTAGTTCGATGGGCGGTATAAGGAATTCTCAGCATTCCCCTCCACGTCCACATTTCAAAAGCATCTATGCGACCTCGATCTGCCTTTTTAACAGTCCAAGTTTCCGAGGCATACAAAAATATGGAGAACACAAGAGACTGAACCAGTGACATTTTGGTAGCTTTAGTGATGTTATGGTCACGCCATATTTTAGTAAGCTTTGTCATGGCCACCCGTGCCTGTTGAATGCGCCGTCGAATTTCATTCTCACAGCTACCTGAATTGTCGATCAAAGAACCGAGGTACACAAAACTTTGAACTACCTCACAACGGCCTATTGACTTCATTTCTCGATGATTGTCATGCTCTCTATATACCTTGGTCTTGTTGTAATTAATACCAAGACCATATGCTGCACTGTGTTGTTCTAAAACGTTCAATAGAGCTACTAGTTCTATCTGAGAAGCAGCAATAAGCGTTGTATGGTCAGCAAATCTTAAGTTAGATATTTTGCTTCCGCCAATAGTTATACCACCACTCCAGTTGTCCAATATCTATCTATCTGTCTCATTACAAATTCAGAGTAAATGTTAAGTAACATCGGAGATAATACGCATCCTTACGAACTTCTTTTCTGGTTGCTGTTTGACCAGAGAGGTTACCATCAATTCTTACACGAGCTGAGCTAGACTCATAGAGTTGCTGTATGAGAAATACTAGGTGGTAAGGGACTCTCATGGAGATAAGGGTTTCTTCCCACGATTTAGGCCACTTTACGTTATCAAACGCCTTAGAATAGTCCACAAAGCAGATAAAGACGGGAAAATAATGCTCTCTGGATTTTTCAAGAATCTGTCTTAAGTTTAAGATCTGTTCACGCGTACCGCGTCCTTTTACGAAACCTGCCTGCGCCTGAGAAATTGGCCAGCCAATAAAACCCTCCAAACGGGACTGTAAAATATATAGTAGAACCTTGCTTGCATGAGAGATTAACGAAAGTAGGCGATAATAATTGTCTGGATTCGCTGGAGATCCTTTTTTATGATGTGGAACAAAAATGGATGTGTACCATTCATCTGGCCAACCACCGGAAGACCAGACCCTCTTACAAATATTATATAAAAGAGAGATGCCGTCTTCACCCAAGCATTTTGATGTTTCGGCAGAAATAGCATCAATGCCTGCAGCTTTATTAGTTTTTATCTTGTTGAGGGCATGTTCCACTTCAGACAAAAGAATATCAGGTTCATATTCAAAATCCAATGAGAGGGCCTGAGGGCCATCCTCATGGTACAGGTTTTCGCAGTAATTTCATAGTCGCAGAAATGATCGACTACGGCAAAACGATCACTTACTGTAGTTATCCCGCAGAATGTTGGAAAGAATGCAACTCATTGTTTCCTATACTGTTTGAAAGTTATTAGATATCATTAGCATAAGAGAGCCCTCGAGAGAGCCTAATCGTTATCAGTCGACATTGCAGCCAGGGTCATTTATTAACACGCTTGTATTGTGGTGTCGCAACTTCTAAACTTCAACATGTTTTGTCAGTTTGTTCCAAAAATTAATTTTTTAGCTGCTGTTATCTATATCCAGATGCCATTAAGCTAGAGGCAACTTTTAATCGAGTTAGTTCAGCGCAGCAGTCAGCTGGTATGTTGAAACAAAGTTATGGATAATAGTTATGGAGGTATTAACTTCAAAATTGATCACAACACATAAACGCCCGGAAGTTAAGTGTAAACTTTTACTACTACGCAGAATACTACTTATGCTTTAAGCTTATATTATTTGAACAGCTACGAGCTTTTTCGCTCCTTATTTAAGAGCCAGCAAACAGCTGACGACACTAAATTTAGAAACGCCTTAAATTTTCTCAGTGAGCCAGTACATGAGATTGTAGTTGATCAGTCACAGTCGCTCGGGTGTGACAGGTGTCTTAATGGGGTGAACTAATAAAGTATTTTAGGACAGTTGCTGATCAAAATGAATTATTACAGGTACTCAAAAACGAAATAGCAGATCATTGGCATGATTATGGCATTGTGGCAAAAGGTTTAAAAATATAAGTATTGCCGGTTTTTACTCCATTTTTCAAAAGCCGATGCATCAGCGAGTCCATGATGCATTCTCTTTGATGGTTGAAGACGAGGATTCAGAAAATGACGACATGGAAAAGAGAACATTTCAATAATTTTTTACTACTATTTACAATTAATGTTTTTAATTTTTATTAATATTTGGCTCAACTAATTGAACTATAAAAATAATATCATCTATATTTTCATTGTACCTTTATTAAACTCTACCAATCAATATAGATTGTGATTTTTACAAAATTTCAGATCTCCCGTGCGGGCGGGAGTACCTAAAAAAATCGAAGATCTTTATTTGGCTTTCTATTGAGACGAAACCTCGTATTTAGGACAATTTGAAGGTGCTGATTACAAATCCAGTCGCAGTTTCGAGTCTCAGTCTCGTTGGATGAAAATAAAAAATTTCAAATCTCCCGGGCGGGCGGGAGTACCTAAAAAAATCTAAAACCTTTATTTGGCTCTCTATTGAGATGAAATCTCGTATTCGGGATAACTTGAAGGTCCTGATTACGAATCCAGTCGCAGTTTCTGGTCTCAGTCTCGTTTGACGAAAATAAAAAATTTCAGATCTCCCGGGCGGGCGGGAGTGCCTAAAAAAATCTAAAATCTTTATTTGGCTTTCTATTGAGATGAAATCTCGTATTCGGGATAATTTGAAGGTCCTGATTACGAATCCAGTCGCAGTTTCGGGTCTCAGTCTCGTTTGACGAAAATAAAAAAATTTCAGATCTCCCGTGCGGGCGGGAGTACCTAAAAAAATCGAAGATCTTTATTTGGCTTTCTATTGAGATGAAACCTCGTATTTAGGATAATTTGAAGGTGCTGATTACAAATCCAGTCGCAGTTTCGAGTCTCAGTCGGGTTTGACGAAAATAAAAAATTTCAGATCTCCCGTGCGGGCGGGAGTACCTAAAAAAGTCGAAGATCTTTATTTGGCTTTCTATTGAGATGAAACCTCGTATTTAGGATAATTTGAAGGTGCTGATTACAAATCCAGTCGCAGTTTCGAGTCTCAGTCGGGTTTGACGAAAATAAAAAATTTCAAATCTCCCGGGCGGGCGGGAGTAGCTAAAAAAATCTAAATCCTTTATTTGGCTTTCTATTGAGATGAAAGCTCATATTTGGGATAATTTGAAGGTGCTGATTACAAATCCAGTCGCAGTTTCTGGACTCAGTCTCGTTTGACGAAAATAAAAAATTTCAGATCTCCTGGGCGGGCGGGAGTACCTAAAAAAATCTAAAACCTTTATTTGGCTTTCTATTGAGATGAAATCTCGTATTCGGGATAATTTGAAGGTCCTGATTACGAATCCAGTCGCAGTTTCGGGTCTCAGTCTCGTTTGACGAAAATAAAAAAATTCAGGTCTCCCGGGCGGGCGGGAGTAGCTAAAAAAATCGAATACCTTTATTTGGCTTTCTGTTGAGATGAAACCTCGTATTTGGGATAATTTGAAGGTGCTGGTTACAAATCCAGTCGCAGTTTCTGGACTCAGTCGCGTTTAACGAAAATAAAAAATTTCAGATCTCCCGGGCGGGCGGGAGTAGCTAAAAAAATCGAAATCCTTTATTTGGCTTTCTATTGAGATGAAAGCTCATATTTGGGATAACTTGAAGGTGCTGATTACAAATCCAGTCGCAGTTTCTAGTCTCAGTCTCATTTGGCGAAAATGAAAAATTTCAGATCTCCCGGGCGGGCGGGACTACCTAAAAAAATCGAAAACCTTAATTTGGCTTTTTATTGAGGTGAAACATCGCATTTGGGATAATTTGAAGGTGCTGATTACAAATCCAGTCGCAGTTTCGAGTCTCAGTCGCGTTTAACGAAAATAAAAAATTTCAGATCTCCCGGGCGGGCGTGAGTAGCTAAAAAAATCGAATACCTTTATTTGGCTTTCTGTTGAGATGAAACCTCGTATTTGGGATAATTTGAAGGTGCTGGTTACAAATCCAGTCGCAGTTTCGAGTCTCAGTCGCGTTTAACGAAAATAAAAAATTTCAGATCTCCCGGGCGGGCGGGAGTAGCTAAAAAAATCGAATACCTTTATTTGGCTTTCTGTTGAGATGAAACCTCGTATTTGGGATAATTTGAAGGTGCTGGTTACAAATCCAGTCGCAGTTTCGAGTCTCAGTCGCGTTTAACGAAAATAAAAAATTTCAGATCTCCCGGGCGGGCGGGAGTAGCTAAAAAAATCGAAAACCTTAATTTGGCTTTCTGTTGAGATGAAACCTCGTATTTGGGATAATTTGAAGGTGCTGATTACAAATCCAGTCGCAGTTTCTAGTCTCAGTCTCATTTGGCGAAAATAAAAAATTTCAGATCTCCCGGGCGGGCGGGACTACCTAAAAAAATCGAAAACCTTAATTTGGCTTTTTATTGAGGTGAAACATCGCATTTGGGATAATTTGAAGGTGCTGATTACAAATCCAGTCGCAGTTTCGAGTCTTAGTCGCGTTTGACAAAAATAAAAGATTTTAGATCTCCCGGGCGGGCGGGAGTAGCTAAAAAAATCGAAATTCTTTATTTGGCCTTCTATTGAGATGAAAGCTCATATTTGAGTTACTTTGAAGGTGCTGATTACAAATCCAGTCGCAGTTTCTGGTCTCAGTCTCGTTTGACGAAAATATAAAATTTCAGATCTCCCGGGTGGGCGGGAGTACCTAAAAAAATCGAAATCCTTTATTTGGCTTTCTATTGAGATGAAAGCTCATATTTGGGATAACTTGAAGGTGCTGATTACAAATCCAGTCGCAGTTTCTAGTCTCAGTCTCATTTGGCGAAAATAAAAAATTTCAGATCTCCCGGGCGGGCGGGACTACCTAAAAAAATCGAAAACCTTAATTTGGCTTTTTATTGAGGTGAAACATCGCATTTGGGATAATTTGAAGGTGCTGATTACAAATCCAGTCGCAGTTTCGAGTCTCAGTCGCGTTTAACGAAAATAAAAAATTTCAGATCTCCCGGGCGGGCGGGACTACCTAAAAAAATCGAAAACCTTAATTTGGCTTTTTATTGAGGTGAAACATCGCATTTGGGATAATTTGAAGGTGCTGATTACAAATCCAGTCGCAGTTTCTAGTCTCAGTCTCATTTGGCGAAAATAAAAAATTTCAGATCTCCCGGGCGGGCGGGAGTAGCTAAAAAAATCGAATACCTTTATTTGGCTTTCTGTTGAGATGAAACCTCGTATTTGGGATAATTTGAAGGTGCTGGTTACAAATCCAGTCGCAGTTTCTAGTCTCAGTCTCATTTGGCGAAAATAAAAAATTTCAGATCTCCCGGGCGGGCGGGAGTAGCTAAAAAAATCGAATACCTTTATTTGGCTTTCTGTTGAGATGAAACCTCGTATTTGGGATAATTTGAAGGTGCTGGTTACAAATCCAGTCGCAGTTTCGAGTCTCAGTCGCGTTTAACGAAAATAAAAAATTTCAGATCTCCCGGGCGGGCGGGAGTAGCTAAAAAAATCGAATACCTTTATTTGGCTTTCTGTTGAGATGAAACCTCGTATTTGGGATAATTTGAAGGTGCTGGTTACAAATCCAGTCGCAGTTTCGAGTCTCAGTCGCGTTTAACGAAAATAAAAAATTTCAGATCTCCCGGGCGGGCGGGAGTAGCTAAAAAAATCGAAATCCTTTATTTGGCTTTCTATTGAGATGAAAGCTCATATTTGGGATAACTTGAAGGTGCTGATTACAAATCCAGTCGCAGTTTCTAGTCTCAGTCTCATTTGGCGAAAATAAAAAATTTCAGATCTCCCGGGCGGGCGGGACTACCTAAAAAAATCGAAAACCTTAATTTGGCTTTTTATTGAGGTGAAACATCGCATTTGGGATAATTTGAAGGTGCTGATTACAAATCCAGTCGCAGTTTCGAGTCTTAGTCGCGTTTGACAAAAATAAAAGATTTTAGATCTCCCGGGCGGGCGGGAGTAGCTAAAAAAATCGAAATTCTTTATTTGGCCTTCTATTGAGATGAAAGCTCATATTTGAGTTACTTTGAAGGTGCTGATTACAAATCCAGTCGCAGTTTCTGGTCTCAGTCTCGTTTGACGAAAATATAAAATTTCAGATCTCCCGGGTGGGCGGGAGTACCTAAAAAAATCGAAATCCTTTATTTGGCTTTCTATTGAGATGAAAGCTCATATTTGGGATAACTTGAAGGTGCTGATTACAAATCCAGTCGCAGTTTCTAGTCTCAGTCTCATTTGGCGAAAATAAAAAATTTCAGATCTCCCGGGCGGGCGGGACTACCTAAAAAAATCGAAAACCTTAATTTGGCTTTTTATTGAGGTGAAACATCGCATTTGGGATAATTTGAAGGTGCTGATTACAAATCCAGTCGCAGTTTCTAGTCTCAGTCTCATTTGGCGAAAATAAAAAATTTCAGATCTCCCGGGCGGGCGGGACTACCTAAAAAAATCGAAAACCTTAATTTGGCTTTTTATTGAGGTGAAACATCGCATTTGGGATAATTTGAAGGTGCTGGTTACAAATCCAGTCGCAGTTTCTGGTCTCAGTCTCGTTTGACGAAAATATAAAATTTCAGATCTCCCGGGCGGGCGGGAGTAGCTAAAAAAATCGAAATTCTTTATTTGGCTTTCTATTGAGATGAAAGCTCATATTTGAGATAATTTAAAGGTGCTGATTACAAATCCAGTCGCAGTTTCTGGTCTCAGTCTCGTTTGACGAAAATATAAAATTTCAGATCTCCCGGGCGGGCGGGAGTAGCTAAAAAAATCGAAATTCTTTATTTGGCTTTCTATTGAGATGAAAGCTCATATTTGAGATAATTTAAAGGTGCTGATTACAAATCCAGTCGCAGTTTCTGGTCTCAGTCTCGTTTGGCGAAAATAAAAAATTTCAGATCTCCCGGGCGGGCGGGACTACCTAAAAAAATCGAAAACCTTAATTTGGCTTTTTATTGAGGTGAAACATCGCATTTGGGATAATTTGAAGGTGCTGATTACAAATCCAGTCGCAGTTTCGAGTCTTAGTCGCGTTTGACAAAAATAAAAGATTTTAGATCTCCCGGGCGGGCGGGAGTAGCTAAAAAAATCGAAATTCTTTATTTGGCCTTCTATTGAGATGAAAGCTCATATTTGAGTTACTTTGAAGGTGCTGATTACAAATCCAGTCGCAGTTTCTGGTCTCAGTCTCGTTTGACGAAAATATAAAATTTCAGATCTCCCGGGTGGGCGGGAGTACCTAAAAAAATCGAAATCCTTTATTTGGCTTTCTATTGAGATGAAAGCTCATATTTGGGATAACTTGAAGGTGCTGATTACAAATCCAGTCGCAGTTTCTAGTCTCAGTCTCATTTGGCGAAAATAAAAAATTTCAGATCTCCCGGGCGGGCGGGACTACCTAAAAAAATCGAAAACCTTAATTTGGCTTTTTATTGAGGTGAAACATCGCATTTGGGATAATTTGAAGGTGCTGGTTACAAATCCAGTCGCAGTTTCTGGTCTCAGTCTCGTTTGACGAAAATATAAAATTTCAGATCTCCCGGGCGGGCGGGAGTACCTAAAAAAATCGAAATTCTTTATTTGGCTTTCTATTGAGATGAAAGCTCATATTTGAGACAATTTAAAGGTGCTGATTACAAATCCAGTCGCAGTTTCTGGTCTCAGTCTCGTTTGACGAAAATATAAAATTTCAGATCTCCCGGGCGGGCGGGAGTAGCTAAAAAAATCGAAATTCTTTATTTGGCTTTCTATTGAGATGAAAGCTCATATTTGAGATAATTTAAAGGTGCTGATTACAAATCCAGTCGCAGTTTCTGGTCTCAGTCTCGTTTGACGAAAATATAAAATTTCAGATCTCCCGGGCGGGCGGGAGTACCTAAAAAAATCGAAAATCTTTATTTAGCTTTCTATTGAGATAAAACCTCACATTTCGGATAATTTCAAGGTGCTGATTACAAATCCGGTCGCAGTTTTGAGTCTTAGTCGCGTTTGACGAAAATAAAAAATTTCAGATCTCCCGGGCGGGCGGGAGTAGCTAAAAAAATCGAATACCTTTATTTGGCTTTCTGTTGAGATGAAACCTCGTATTTGGGATAATTTGAAGGTGCTGGTTACAAATCCAGTCGCAGTTTCGAGTCTCAGTCGCGTTTAACGAAAATAAAAAATTTCAGATCTCCCGGGCGGGCGGGAGTAGCTAAAAAAATCGAAATCCTTTATTTGGCTTTCTATTGAGATGAAAGCTCATATTTGGGATAACTTGAAGGTGCTGATTACAAATCCAGTCGCAGTTTCTAGTCTCAGTCTCATTTGGCGAAAATAAAAAATTTCAGATCTCCCGGGCGGGCGGGACTACCTAAAAAAATCGAAAACCTTAATTTGGCTTTTTATTGAGGTGAAACATCGCATTTGGGATAATTTGAAGGTGCTGATTACAAATCCAGTCGCAGTTTCGAGTCTTAGTCGCGTTTGACAAAAATAAAAGATTTTAGATCTCCCGGGCGGGCGGGAGTAGCTAAAAAAATCGAAATTCTTTATTTGGCTTTTTATTGAGGTGAAACATCGCATTTGGGATAATTTGAAGGTGCTGATTACAAATCCAGTCGCAGTTTCGAGTCTCAGTCGCGTTTAACGAAAATAAAAAATTTCAGATCTCCCGGGCGGGCGGGACTACCTAAAAAAATCGAAAACCTTAATTTGGCTTTCTATTGAGATGAAAGCTCATATTTGGGATAACTTGAAGGTGCTGATTACAAATCCAGTCGCAGTTTCTAGTCTCAGTCTCATTTGGCGAAAATAAAAAATTTCAGATCTCCCGGGCGGGCGGGACTACCTAAAAAAATCGAAAACCTTAATTTGGCGTTTTATTGAGGTGAAACATCGCATTTGGGATAATTTGAAGGTGCTGATTACAAATCCAGTCGCAGTTTCGAGTCTTAGTCGCGTTTGACAAAAATAAAAGATTTTAGATCTCCCGGGCGGGCGGGAGTAGCTAAAAAAATCGAAAACCTTAATTTGGCTTTTTATTGAGGTGAAACATCGCATTTGGGATAATTTGAAGGTGCTGATTACAAATCCAGTCGCAGTTTCGAGTCTCAGTCGCGTTTAACGAAAATAAAAAATTTCAGATCTCCCGGGCGGGCGGGACTACCTAAAAAAATCGAAAACCTTAATTTGGCTTTTTATTGAGGTGAAACATCGCATTTGGGATAATTTGAAGGTGCTGATTACAAATCCAGTCGCAGTTTCTAGTCTCAGTCTCATTTGGCGAAAATAAAAAATTTCAGATCTCCCGGGCGGGCGGGAGTAGCTAAAAAAATCGAATACCTTTATTTGGCTTTCTGTTGAGATGAAACCTCGTATTTGGGATAATTTGAAGGTGCTGATTACAAATCCAGTCGCAGTTTCTAGTCTCAGTCTCATTTGGCGAAAATAAAAAATTTCAGATCTCCCGGGCGGGCGGGAGTAGCTAAAAAAATCGAATACCTTTATTTGGCTTTCTGTTGAGATGAAACCTCGTATTTGGGATAATTTGAAGGTGCTGGTTACAAATCCAGTCGCAGTTTCGAGTCTCAGTCGCGTTTAACGAAAATAAAAAATTTCAGATCTCCCGGGCGGGCGGGAGTAGCTAAAAAAATCGAATACCTTTATTTGGCTTTCTGTTGAGATGAAACCTCGTATTTGGGATAATTTGAAGGTGCTGGTTACAAATCCAGTCGCAGTTTCGAGTCTCAGTCGCGTTTAACGAAAATAAAAAATTTCAGATCTCCCGGGCGGGCGGGAGTAGCTAAAAAAATCGAAATCCTTTATTTGGCTTTCTATTGAGATGAAAGCTCATATTTGGGATAACTTGAAGGTGCTGATTACAAATCCAGTCGCAGTTTCTAGTCTCAGTCTCATTTGGCGAAAATAAAAAATTTCAGATCTCCCGGGCGGGCGGGACTACCTAAAAAAATCGAAAACCTTAATTTGGCTTTTTATTGAGGTGAAACATCGCATTTGGGATAATTTGAAGGTGCTGATTACAAATCCAGTCGCAGTTTCGAGTCTTAGTCGCGTTTGACAAAAATAAAAGATTTTAGATCTCCCGGGCGGGCGGGAGTAGCTAAAAAAATCGAAATTCTTTATTTGGCCTTCTATTGAGATGAAAGCTCATATTTGAGTTACTTTGAAGGTGCTGATTACAAATCCAGTCGCAGTTTCTGGTCTCAGTCTCGTTTGACGAAAATATAAAATTTCAGATCTCCCGGGTGGGCGGGAGTACCTAAAAAAATCGAAATCCTTTATTTGGCTTTCTATTGAGATGAAAGCTCATATTTGGGATAACTTGAAGGTGCTGATTACAAATCCAGTCGCAGTTTCTAGTCTCAGTCTCATTTGGCGAAAATAAAAAATTTCAGATCTCCCGGGCGGGCGGGACTACCTAAAAAAATCGAAAACCTTAATTTGGCTTTTTATTGAGGTGAAACATCGCATTTGGGATAATTTGAAGGTGCTGATTACAAATCCAGTCGCAGTTTCTAGTCTCAGTCTCATTTGGCGAAAATAAAAAATTTCAGATCTCCCGGGCGGGCGGGACTACCTAAAAAAATCGAAAACCTTAATTTGGCTTTTTATTGAGGTGAAACATCGCATTTGGGATAATTTGAAGGTGCTGGTTACAAATCCAGTCGCAGTTTCTGGTCTCAGTCTCGTTTGACGAAAATATAAAATTTCAGATCTCCCGGGCGGGCGGGAGTAGCTAAAAAAATCGAAATTCTTTATTTGGCTTTCTATTGAGATGAAAGCTCATATTTGAGATAATTTAAAGGTGCTGATTACAAATCCAGTCGCAGTTTCTGGTCTCAGTCTCGTTTGACGAAAATATAAAATTTCAGATCTCCCGGGCGGGCGGGAGTAGCTAAAAAAATCGAAATTCTTTATTTGGCTTTCTATTGAGATGAAAGCTCATATTTGAGATAATTTAAAGGTGCTGATTACAAATCCAGTCGCAGTTTCTGGTCTCAGTCTCGTTTGGCGAAAATAAAAAATTTCAGATCTCCCGGGCGGGCGGGACTACCTAAAAAAATCGAAAACCTTAATTTGGCTTTTTATTGAGGTGAAACATCGCATTTGGGATAATTTGAAGGTGCTGATTACAAATCCAGTCGCAGTTTCGAGTCTTAGTCGCGTTTGACAAAAATAAAAGATTTTAGATCTCCCGGGCGGGCGGGAGTAGCTAAAAAAATCGAAATTCTTTATTTGGCCTTCTATTGAGATGAAAGCTCATATTTGAGTTACTTTGAAGGTGCTGATTACAGATCCAGTCGCAGTTTCTGGTCTCAGTCTCGTTCGACGAAAATATAAAATTTCAGATCTCCCGGGTGGGCGGGAGTACCTAAAAAAATCGAAATCCTTTATTTGGCTTTCTATTGAGATGAAAGCTCATATTTGGGATAACTTGAAGGTGCTGATTACAAATCCAGTCGCAGTTTCTAGTCTCAGTCTCATTTGGCGAAAATAAAAAATTTCAGATCTCCCGGGCGGGCGGGACTACCTAAAAAAATCGAAAACCTTAATTTGGCTTTTTATTGAGGTGAAACATCGCATTTGGGATAATTTGAAGGTGCTGGTTACAAATCCAGTCGCAGTTTCTGGTCTCAGTCTCGTTTGACGAAAATATAAAATTTCAGATCTCCCGGGCGGGCGGGAGTACCTAAAAAAATCGAAATTCTTTATTTGGCTTTCTATTGAGATGAAAGCTCATATTTGAGATAATTTAAAGGTGCTGATTACAAATCCAGTCGCAGTTTCTGGTCTCAGTCTCGTTTGACGAAAATATAAAATTTCAGATCTCCCGGGCGGGCGGGAGTAGCTAAAAAAATCGAAATTCTTTATTTGGCTTTCTATTGAGATGAAAGCTCATATTTGAGATAATTTAAAGGTGCTGATTACAAATCCAGTCGCAGTTTCTGGTCTCAGTCTCGTTTGACGAAAATATAAAATTTCAGATCTCCCGGGCGGGCGGGAGTACCTAAAAAAATCGAAAATCTTTATTTAGCTTTCTATTGAGATAAAACCTCACATTTCGGATAATTTCAAGGTGCTGATTACAAATCCGGTCGCAGTTTTGAGTCTTAGTCGCGTTTGACGAAAATAAAAAATTTCAGATCTCCCGGGCGGGCGGGAGTAGCTAAAAAAATCGAATACCTTTATTTGGCTTTCTGTTGAGATGAAACCTCGTATTTGGGATAATTTGAAGGTGCTGGTTACAAATCCAGTCGCAGTTTCGAGTCTCAGTCGCGTTTAACGAAAATAAAAAATTTCAGATCTCCCGGGCGGGCGGGAGTAGCTAAAAAAATCGAAATCCTTTATTTGGCTTTCTATTGAGATGAAAGCTCATATTTGGGATAACTTGAAGGTGCTGATTACAAATCCAGTCGCAGTTTCTAGTCTCAGTCTCATTTGGCGAAAATAAAAAATTTCAGATCTCCCGGGCGGGCGGGACTACCTAAAAAAATCGAAAACCTTAATTTGGCTTTTTATTGAGGTGAAACATCGCATTTGGGATAATTTGAAGGTGCTGATTACAAATCCAGTCGCAGTTTCGAGTCTTAGTCGCGTTTGACAAAAATAAAAGATTTTAGATCTCCCGGGCGGGCGGGAGTAGCTAAAAAAATCGAAATTCTTTATTTGGCCTTCTATTGAGATGAAAGCTCATATTTGAGTTACTTTGAAAGTGCTGATTACAAATCCAGTCGCAGTTTCGAGTCTCAGTCGGGTTTGACGAAAATAAAAAATTTCAAATCTCCCGGTCGGGCGGGAGTACCTAAAAAAATCTAAAACCTTTATTTGGCTTTCTATTGAGATGAAATCTCGTATTCGGGATAATTTGAAGGTCCTGATTACGAATCCAGTCGCAGTTTCTGGTCTCAGTCTCGTTTGACGAAAATAAAAAATTTCAGATCTCCCGGGCGGGCGGGAGTGCCTAAAAAAATCTAAAATCTTTATTTGGCTTTCTATTGAGATGAAATCTCGTATTCGGGATAATTTGAAGGTCCTGATTACGAATCCAGTCGCAGTTTCGGGTCTCAGTCTCGTTTGACGAAAATAAAAAAATTTCAGATCTCCCGTGCGGGCGGGAGTACCTAAAAAAGTCGAAGATCTTTATTTGGCTTTCTATTGAGATGAAAGCTCATATTTGGGATAATTTGAAGGTGCTGATTACAAATCCAGTCGCAGTTTCTGGTTCAGTCTCGTTTGACGAAAATAAAAAAATTCAGGTCTCCCGGGCGGGCGGGAGTACCTAAAAAAGTCGAAAACCTTTATCTAGCTTTCTATTGAGATGAAAGCTCATATTTGGGATAATTTGAAGGTGCTGATTACAAATCCAGTCGCAGTTTCTGGTCTCAGTCTCGTTTGACGAAAATATAAAATTTCAGATCTCCCGGGCGGGCGGGAGTACCTAAAAAAATCGAAATTCTTTATTTGGCTTTCTATTGAGATGAAATCTCGTATTCGGGATAATTTGAAGGTCCTGATTACGAATCCAGTCGCAGTTTCTGGTCTCAGTCTCGTTTGACGAAAATATAAAATTTCAGATCTCCCGGGCGGGCGGGAGTACCTAAAAAAATCGAAATTCTTTATTTGGCCTTCTATTGAGATGAAAGCTCATATTTGAGTTACTTTGAAAGTGCTGATTACAAATCCAGTCGCAGTTTCGAGTCTCAGTCGGGTTTGACGAAAATAAAAAATTTCAAATCTCCCGGTCGGGCGGGAGTACCTAAAAAAATCTAAAACCTTTATTTGGCTTTCTATTGAGATGAAATCTCGTATTCGGGATAATTTGAAGGTCCTGATTACGAATCCAGTCGCAGTTTCTGGTCTCAGTCTCGTTTGACGAAAATAAAAAATTTCAGATCTCCCGGGCGGGCGGGAGTGCCTAAAAAAATCTAAAATCTTTATTTGGCTTTCTATTGAGATGAAATCTCGTATTCGGGATAATTTGAAGGTCCTGATTACGAATCCAGTCGCAGTTTCGGGTCTCAGTCTCGTTTGACGAAAATAAAAAAATTTCAGATCTCCCGTGCGGGCGGGAGTACCTAAAAAAGTCGAAGATCTTTATTTGGCTTTCTATTGAGATGAAAGCTCATATTTGGGATAATTTGAAGGTGCTGATTACAAATCCAGTCGCAGTTTCTGGTTCAGTCTCGTTTGACGAAAATAAAAAAATTCAGGTCTCCCGGGCGGGCGGGAGTACCTAAAAAAGTCGAAAACCTTTATCTAGCTTTCTATTGAGATGAAAGCTCATATTTGGGATAATTTGAAGGTGCTGATTACAAATCCAGTCGCAGTTTCTGGTTCAGTCTCGTTTGACGAAAATAAAAAAATTCAGGTCTCCCGGGCGGGCGGGAGTACCTAAAAAAGTCGAAAACCTTTATCTAGCTTTCTATTGAGATGAAAGCTCATATTTGGGATAATTTGAAGGTGCTGATTACGAATCCAGTCGCAGTTTCTGGACTCAGTCTCGTTTGACGAAAATAAAAAATTTCAGATCTCCCGGGCGGGCGGGAGTGCCTAAAAAAATCTAAAATCTTTATTTGGCTTTCTATTGAGATGAAATCTCGTATTCGGGATAATTTGAAGGTCCTGATTACGAATCCAGTCGCAGTTTCGGGTCTCAGTCTCGTTTGACGAAAATAAAAAAATTTCAGATCTCCCGTGCGGGCGGGAGTACCTAAAAAAGTCGAAGATCTTTATTTGGCTTTCTATTGAGATGAAAGCTCATATTTGGGATAATTTGAAGGTGCTGATTACAAATCCAGTCGCAGTTTCTGGTTCAGTCTCGTTTGACGAAAATAAAAAAATTCAGGTCTCCCGGGCGGGCGGGAGTACCTAAAAAAGTCGAAAACCTTTATCTAGCTTTCTATTGAGATGAAAGCTCATATTTGAGTTACTTTGAAAGTGCTGATTACAAATCCAGTCGCAGTTTCGAGTCTCAGTCGGGTTTGACGAAAATAAAAAATTTCAAATCTCCCGGTCGGGCGGGAGTACCTAAAAAAATCTAAAACCTTTATTTGGCTTTCTATTGAGATGAAATCTCGTATTCGGGATAATTTGAAGGTCCTGATTACGAATCCAGTCGCAGTTTCTGGTCTCAGTCTCGTTTGACGAAAATAAAAAATTTCAGATCTCCCGGGCGGGCGGGAGTGCCTAAAAAAATCTAAAATCTTTATTTGGCTTTCTATTGAGATGAAATCTCGTATTCGGGATAATTTGAAGGTCCTGATTACGAATCCAGTCGCAGTTTCGGGTCTCAGTCTCGTTTGACGAAAATAAAAAAATTTCAGATCTCCCGGGCGGGCGGGAGTGCCTAAAAAAATCTAAAATCTTTATTTGGCTTTCTATTGAGATGAAATCTCGTATTCGGGATAATTTGAAGGTCCTGATTACGAATCCAGTCGCAGTTTCTGGACTCAGTCTCGTTTGACGAAAATAAAAAATTTCAGATCTCCCGGGCGGGCGGGAGTGCCTAAAAAAATCTAAAATCTTTATTTGGCTTTCTATTGAGATGAAATCTCGTATTCGGGATAATTTGAAGGTCCTGATTACGAATCCAGTCGCAGTTTCTGGACTCAGTCTCGTTTGACGAAAATAAAAAATTTCAGATCTCCCGGGCGGGCGGGAGTGCCTAAAAAAATCTAAAATCTTTATTTGGCTTTCTATTGAGATGAAATCTCGTATTCGGGATAATTTGAAGGTCCTGATTACGAATCCAGTCGCAGTTTCTGGACTCAGTCTCGTTTGACGAAAATAAAAAATTTCAGATCTCCCGGGCGGGCGGGAGTGCCTAAAAAAATCTAAAATCTTTATTTGGCTTTCTATTGAGATGAAATCTCGTATTCGGGATAATTTGAAGGTCCTGATTACGAATCCAGTCGCAGTTTCTGGACTCAGTCTCGTTTGACGAAAATAAAAAATTTCAGATCTCCCGGGCGGGCGGGAGTGCCTAAAAAAATCTAAAATCTTTATTTGGCTTTCTATTGAGATGAAATCTCGTATTCGGGATAATTTGAAGGTCCTGATTACGAATCCAGTCGCAGTTTCTGGACTCAGTCTCGTTTGACGAAAATAAAAAATTTCAGATCTCCCGGGCGGGCGGGAGTGCCTAAAAAAATCTAAAATCTTTATTTGGCTTTCTATTGAGATGAAATCTCGTATTCGGGATAATTTGAAGGTCCTGATTACGAATCCAGTCGCAGTTTCGGGTCTCAGTCTCGTTTGACGAAAATAAAAAAATTTCAGATCTCCCGTGCGGGCGGGAGTACCTAAAAAAGTCGAAGATCTTTATTTGGCTTTCTATTGAGATGAAAGCTCATATTTGGGATAATTTGAAGGTGCTGATTACAAATCCAGTCGCAGTTTCTGGTTCAGTCTCGTTTGACGAAAATAAAAAAATTCAGGTCTCCCGGGCGGGCGGGAGTACCTAAAAAAGTCGAAAACCTTTATCTAGCTTTCTATTGAGATGAAAGCTCATATTTGAGTTACTTTGAAAGTGCTGATTACAAATCCAGTCGCAGTTTCGAGTCTCAGTCGGGTTTGACGAAAATAAAAAATTTCAAATCTCCCGGTCGGGCGGGAGTACCTAAAAAAATCTAAAACCTTTATTTGGCTTTCTATTGAGATGAAATCTCGTATTCGGGATAATTTGAAGGTCCTGATTACGAATCCAGTCGCAGTTTCTGGTCTCAGTCTCGTTTGACGAAAATAAAAAATTTCAGATCTCCCGGGCGGGCGGGAGTGCCTAAAAAAATCTAAAATCTTTATTTGGCTTTCTATTGAGATGAAATCTCGTATTCGGGATAATTTGAAGGTCCTGATTACGAATCCAGTCGCAGTTTCGGGTCTCAGTCTCGTTTGACGAAAATAAAAAAATTTCAGATCTCCCGTGCGGGCGGGAGTACCTAAAAAAGTCGAAGATCTTTATTTGGCTTTCTATTGAGATGAAAGCTCATATTTGGGATAATTTGAAGGTGCTGATTACAAATCCAGTCGCAGTTTCTGGTTCAGTCTCGTTTGACGAAAATAAAAAAATTCAGGTCTCCCGGGCGGGCGGGAGTACCTAAAAAAGTCGAAAACCTTTATCTAGCTTTCTATTGAGATGAAAGCTCATATTTGAGTTACTTTGAAAGTGCTGATTACAAATCCAGTCGCAGTTTCGAGTCTCAGTCGGGTTTGACGAAAATAAAAAATTTCAAATCTCCCGGTCGGGCGGGAGTACCTAAAAAAATCTAAAACCTTTATTTGGCTTTCTATTGAGATGAAATCTCGTATTCGGGATAATTTGAAGGTCCTGATTACGAATCCAGTCGCAGTTTCTGGTCTCAGTCTCGTTTGACGAAAATAAAAAATTTCAGATCTCCCGGGCGGGCGGGAGTGCCTAAAAAAATCTAAAATCTTTATTTGGCTTTCTATTGAGATGAAATCTCGTATTCGGGATAATTTGAAGGTCCTGATTACGAATCCAGTCGCAGTTTCTGGTCTCAGTCTCGTTTGACGAAAATAAAAAAATTTCAGATCTCCCGTGCGGGCGGGAGTACCTAAAAAAGTCGAAGATCTTTATTTGGCTTTCTATTGAGATGAAAGCTCATATTTGGGATAATTTGAAGGTGCTGATTACAAATCCAGTCGCAGTTTCTGGTTCAGTCTCGTTTGACGAAAATAAAAAAATTCAGGTCTCCCGGGCGGGCGGGAGTACCTAAAAAAGTCGAAAACCTTTATCTAGCTTTCTATTGAGATGAAAGCTCATATTTGGGATAATTTGAAGGTGCTGATTACAAATCCAGTCGCAGTTTCTGGACTCAGTCTCATTTGGCGAAAATAAAAAATTTCAGATCTCCCGGGCGGGCGGGACTACCTAAAAAAATCGAAAACCTTAATTTGGCTTTTTATTGAGGTGAAACATCGCACTTGGGATAATTTGAAGGTGCTGATTACAAATCCAGTCGCAGTTTCGAGTCTTAGTCGCGTTTGACAAAAATAAAAGATTTTAGATCTCCCGGGCGGGCGGGAGTAGCTAAAAAAATCGAAATTCTTTATTTGGCCTTCTATTGAGATGAAAGCTCATATTTGAGTTACTTTGAAAGTGCTGATTACAAATCCAGTCGCAGTTTGTGGTCTCAGTCTCGTTTGACGAAAATATAAAATTTCAGATCTCCCGGGCGGGCGGGAGTACCTAAAAAAATCGAAATCCTTTATTTGGCTTTCTATTGAGATGAAAGCTCATATTTGGGATAACTTGAAGGTGCTGATTACAATCCAGTCACAGTTTCTGGTCTCAGTCTCATTTGGCGAAAATAAAAAATTTCAGATCTCCCGGGCGGGCGGGACTACCTAAAAAAATCGAAAACCTTAATTTGGCTTTTTATTGAGGTGAAACATCGCATTTGGGATAATTTGAAGGTGCTGATTACAAATCCAGTCGCAGTTTCGAGTCTTAGTCGCGTTTGACAAAAATAAAAGATTTTAGATCTCCCGGGCGGGCGGGAGTAGCTAAAAAAATCGAAATTCTTTATTTGGCCTTCTATTGAGATGAAAGCTCATATTTGAGTTACTTTGAAAGTGCTGATTACAAATCCAGTCGCAGTTTGTGGTCTCAGTCTCGTTTGACGAAAATATAAAATTTCAGATCTCCCGGGCGGGCGGGAGTACCTAAAAAAATCGAAATCCTTTATTTGGCTTTCTATTGAGATGAAAGCTCATATTTGGGATAACTTGAAGGTGCTGATTACAATCCAGTCACAGTTTCTGGTCTCAGTCTCCTTTGACGAAAACATAAAATTTCAGATTTCCCGGGCGGGCGGGAGTAGCTAAAAAAATCGAAATCCTTTATTTGGCTTTCTATTGAGATGAAAGCTCATATTTGGGATAATTTGAAGGTGCTGATTACAAATCCAATCGCAGTTTCTGGTCTTAGTCTCGTTTGACGAAAATATAAAATTTCAGATCTCCCGGGCGGGCGGGAGTAGCTAAAAAAATCGAAATTCTTTATTTGGCCTTCTATTGAGATGAAAGCTCATATTTGAGTTACTTTGAAAGTGCTGATTACAAATCCAGTCGCAGTTTGTGGTCTCAGTCTCGTTTGACGAAAATATAAAATTTCAGATCTCCCGGGCGGGCGGGAGTACCTAAAAAAATCGAAATCCTTTATTTGGCTTTCTATTGAGATGAAAGCTCATATTTGGGATAACTTGAAGGTGCTGATTACAATCCAGTCACAGTTTCTGGTCTCAGTCTCCTTTGACGAAAACATAAAATTTCAGATTTCCCGGGCGGGCGGGAGTAGCTAAAAAAATCGAAATCCTTTATTTGGCTTTCTATTGAGATGAAAGCTCATATTTGGGATAATTTGAAGGTGCTGATTACAAATCCAATCGCAGTTTCTGGTCTTAGTCTCGTTTGACGAAAATATAAAATTTCAGATCTCCCGGGCGGGCGGGAGTAGCTAAAAAAATCGAAATTCTTTATTTGGCCTTCTATTGAGATGAAAGCTCATATTTGAGTTACTTTGAAAGTGCTGATTACAAATCCAGTCGCAGTTTGTGGTCTCAGTCTCGTTTGACGAAAATATAAAATTTCAGATCTCCCGGGCGGGCGGGAGTACCTAAAAAAATCGAAATTCTTTATTTGGCCTTCTATTGAGATGAAAGCTCATATTTGAGTTACTTTGAAAGTGCTGATTACAAATCCAGTCGCAGTTTGTGGTCTCAGTCTCGTTTGACGAAAACATAAAATTTCAGATTTCCCGGGCGGGCGGGAGTAGCTAAAAAAATCGAAATCCTTTATTTGGCTTTCTATTGAGATGAAAGCTCATATTTGGGATAATTTGAAGGTGCTGATTACAAATCCAATCGCAGTTTCTGGTCTTAGTCTCGTTTGACGAAAATAAAAAAGATTTCAGATCTCCTGGGCGGGCGGGAGTACCTAAAAAAATCGAAAACCTTTATTTGGCTTTTTATTGAGGTGAAACCTTGTATTTAGGATAATTTCAAGGCGCTGATTACAAATCCAGTCGCAGTTTCAAGTCGCAGACTCGTTTGACGAAAAAATAAAATTTCAGATCTCCCGGGTGGCGGGAATACCTAAAAAATCGAAAATATTTATTTGGCTTTCTATTGAGATGAAACCGCGCATTTCGGGTAATTTCAAGGTGCTGATTACAAATCCAGTCGCAGTTTCGAGTCTCAGTCGCGTTTGACGAAAAAAGAAAATTTCAGATCTCCCGGGCGGGCGGGAGTGCCTAAAAAAATCGAAATTCTTTATTTGGCTTTCTATTGAGATGAAACCTCGCATTTCGAATATTCTCAAGGTGCTGATTACAAATCCAGTCGCAGTTTCGAGTCTCAGTCGCGTTTGACGAAAATAAAAAATTTCAGATCTCCCGGGCGGGCGGGAGTACCTAAAAAAATCGAAAATCTTTATTTGGCTTTCTGTTGAGGTGAAACCTCGTATTTGGGATAATTTGAAGGTGCTGATTACAAATACAGTCGCAGTTTCCAGTCTCAGTCGCGTCTGACGAAAATAAAAAAATTCAGATCTCCCGGGAGGGCGGGAGTACCTAAAAAAATCGAAAATCTTTATTTGGCTTTTTATTGAGATGAAACCTCGCATTTCAGATAATTTCAAGGTGCAGATTACAAATGCAGTCGCAGCTTTAAGTCTCAGTCTCATTTGACGAAAATAAAAAATTTCAGATCTCTAGGGCGGGCGGGAGTACCTAGAAAAATCGAAAATCTTTATTTGGCTTTCGATTGAGATGAAACCTCGCATTTCAGATAATTTCAAGGTGCTGATTACAAACGCAATCGCAGTTTTGAGTCTCAGCCTTGGTTGACGAAAATAAAAAATTTCAGATCTCTCGGGCGGGCGGGAGCACCTAAAAAAATAGAAAATCTTTATTTGGCTTACTATTGAGATGAAACCTCGTATTTGGGATAATTTGAAGGTGCTGATTACAAATCCAGTCGCAGTTTCGAGTCTCAGTCGCGTTTGACGAAAATAAAAAATTCCAGATCTCCCGGGAGGGCGGGAGTACCCAAAAAAATCGAAAATCTTTATTTGGCTTACTATTGAGATGAAACCTCGTATTTGGGATAATTTGAAGGTGCTGATTACAAATCCAGTCGCAGTTTCGAGTCTCAGCCGCGTTTGACGAAAATAAAAAATTTCAGGTCTCCCGGGCGGGCGGGACACCGTGATTTAGCTAATGGAATTATAAAAATAAATATAATTATTCTACACTCGCTGAGAGTAACAATTGTTTGGGTTTAGATACACCAGACCAATTATTTCATGGACAGATGTGAAATTCTTACAAGTCAAACAAACTTACTAAATAAGGTAACGTTACTGAATCGTAAATAATCTAATTGGATGAGAGGAAGCGGCACAGTACTACCATTTTTCCCTACTAACACACATAATAAAATGATGGACATCCGGCTATTAATGTCACCATTTTTGTACACATTTGCTCAGCATGCGATGAATAGGGTAACTAACTTGATAACCCGAAGTAAGTCAGCAAATATATTACACTGACTTGCCCTTCAGTGTCGGGTACACGCCATTTCACTAAGACAAGATCGAAGAGATTTTTTGTGCTGAAACGGCCAACGGCAATGGAAAGTTTATGAGTCGGCCTTAGATATCAAACTCTTGTAGTTTTCATTTAATTTCAAATTAACAATCAAATCGCTATTTTTCAATTTTACTAAATATAAGCAACCTAGCAGACCATGAAATATAAACAAAAACCTGTTCAGATAGAAGAAAATAACTAACTTAGTAGAAAAATGCAGACAAACTAGACTAAAGAGACAAGGCCATATAAAAATTACTTACAACAAATCAATTTTAACCAGAAACAACAGCAACAACGTATCTAAAGTCAAAGAGAAGCCGTACTACGACAAAAATGGATATTTTTCACAGCTTACTGGCTACTGCAATGTACTAGAGGTTAAAAATTCCCATAAAAATCAAAAACCCAGAAATGAAAGATAAACTACCAGCGACTGTTGCTCCAGCACGCAACTATCAATCACGCGTCGTCAGTATTGCTAAAACGGCATCCCAGAAGCTTGGAGTTTTGTTCCGCTGTAGGAAGTTGTATATACCAGAGCAACTGCTGCTGCTGTACAAGGCGCAGATCCGACCATCGCTGGAGTATTGCTCCCATGTGTGGGGATGTGCTCCGAAGCACTTTCTAAAGTTTCTGGACACTATCCAGAAAAGAGCTATTAGACTAATCGATACGCCAAACCTCACAAAGGACCTCCACAGCCTGGAACATCGAAGGAGGGTGGCTGACCTATCCCTGTTTTACAGATTCTATCACGGAAGATGTTCGATTGAGCTCTCTCAGATAATAACAGCGCAGGTCGTCTGAACCAGGAAAACTAGAGAAGCTCTGCGAGCTCATCCTTACCAGGTCGAGGTTCTTACACCCCGAACTAGTCTCCTCCGCATTCCTTCTTTTGGAGAACTTCGACGCTGTGGAATCAGCTGCCGGGGAATTTGTTTCCCGACGGCTACAACCTGCAGCGTTTCAAATCTAACGTGAACCGATACTTATCCTCTCGCAGCGCTTCTACAGCGCCATAGGCTTCAAGCAAGATTGCAAAAAAGGAACACTGACAAATCAGAATTGAATTTTCTGCCAGGCAAATTATGTTTTATAATTCAAACAGATTTCAATTCATTCTCCATTTTCTGTGATTTCTGACAGGTACTGAAGAATTTTCTGAATTTCAGTCAGAGGATCGGTTAATTTTGACTTGAGAGAATTGAATACTTCTTTATATCATTAAATTTGAAATTTTATTCTGGAGATAATAAGCTGCCTACAACGTTCGCTAGTAGTTTTCCTTTCATTCCAAAATTTTCAATGGTTTTGGCAATTGGCAATCTCTATCACATTGTAGTAGCTAGTAGGCCGTGAAAAATATCCATTTATGTCGCCTTTCAGCTTCCCTTTGACCTTAGATGTGTTGCCGCCGTTGTATTCGGTTAAAGTTCGTTTGTTGAAAGTAATTTTTCTAATCTTGTCTCTTTAGTCTAGTTCGTCTGCATTTTTCTGCTAGGTCAGTTGTTTTCGTCTGTCAGGACTGGTTTTAGTTTATATTTCACGCAGCATCAGGGCAGCCGCAGGTTGAAGAGACACATCCCAAGTGATCTTCCAGAAAGGTTTGAGTGAATGTGTAGTGTGTAGTTCCCAGTGCTAAGCTTTGTGAATGTGCAAAGATGTAAAAGGAAATAGTTACTGAACTGTTCCCTACATGTTAGTGTTAGTGCAACAAACTATTTGCTCATTGTGACTAGTTTTACAGATAGCAAACCAATTAGGAGTTAACATAAAAAAAATGTTTCACGGTCTGCCAGTTTGCTTATAGGTAGAAAAATTGGTAAAACACCGAGATTATGATATCCACAACCTTATATCATTAGTAAGGCTATCAAATTTTACATTTAATCGTGTAAAGCAAATTAGGCATTTGAAGAAATCAAGTTATGTCTGATTGAAGCTTCCTTAAGGCTCTAGGGTATAGCGCGCAAAATTGAGAATCAAAGATAAGACGTATTTCCGTGTTAGCGAGGAGGCGTGGCCGCCTGTTCCCCTTCCCCAGTGTGTCTATCTAAAATGACGGGAGATAAGTCCAAAAATCTAAAGGTAAGGTCAAAAGGTCCAAAGGTAAGGTCTCAAGGCCACTATAAACATGAATTTCACATTTCCAAGCTTCTGACGTTACCTTTAAACCTACAGTAATGATTCAAAAAGCAAATTGAAGAAGAAAACTTGCGCTTGTGCATCTATGTAGCCTTTTTATGATATCGTGTTTGGTTGTTAAATTACAGGCATTTATAGAATGTATGATTTTGCACTGCAAGTTTTTTTGTACATTAAAAAACTTTTTTGAGAAAATCGAAAATAGTTGTCATTCATTAAGGTCTTAAATATCGCCTTCTGAAATATTAATTATATAGTTTGAAAATAAAGTGAGTTGTGCGGGAAATTGTGAGTCCGTATTTTACATGGCAAATACATACGTATAAAGGTGTCCACCCAGGCCCGTTAATGAATCGACCGATTTCTCCAAGCACAAACCTAATAAAAATTTGACCGTCCAACCTAGGCTGACGCATTTCATGCTTAGTAATATGGCAAAGTCACAGCCTTCTATATTTTATAATCTCTGCGATATTTAATTTTTTTTGATATCTACATACCTGTATACCGAAAATGATGTTTTACACCCAAACGCTTCCCTGTAAGTCCCATGTGTGAAACATAAAGTTCCACTAGCAATCTGAAAATGCAATAATATATAGGGTGTTCTATTAAAAAAAAACTTTGATACGTTTCGTGTTTTGGAAACATGAAAATATTTTCAAAATATAGCCTTGATGGGTACCTGCCCATCCGAAATTATTGTTTTTTTTTTTCATCAGATACCTTAGCCATAATGCTACGTGTCCGGTAACGTGAATAACCCGGTTTAAGTCATATAATAAAAAATATGTGGAAGGTAACGAAGACCATATTGTCTTCACCTGGTTATACACACTGTATATTACTCAAGGTTGTACTGTTAAAAGGCAGAATAAGAAGCAACAATATTGGCCACGAATTACTAGCGCCGTGCCAGTGCAAAAATAAATGGCACATGTACGATGTTGACCTACTCGTGGGTTGTCGTATATTTAATTACAGCAAGAGGCTCCAAACAAACGTTAATAACATGCTCGGAAAGTATCGACCTGAATTTGTGGACGAATACCCATAGAAAGTGATACGATAATGTGTGATATCCAAATATATAAAAATGTGAAAGCCTCGTCCACCACATGCAAATTGTTGTAACTGTACATGACGCGTGGTAACAATGTAGATCGCCTTTTTTATGTCACCATTAAATTTTACATATTCTAAATGGATTCCAGTTTGTGAATATGTCATGCACATTCAGGAACTGAGATGCCTAGCCCATCCTGTATTCAAAAAATAATCGTTTTTTCGCTAAAATTTGTTACAGATATATGTACAGGCTTCAATATATGTACATATATGATGACGGCAAAATATATACATCCAAATTTACCCTGTCTTTTTCTATAAATCATGATTTCAGTTGTAAAAATCAATCATTTGCTCGTGGCATCCTGCAGTTGGGAGTGCGAATAAAATTATCACAATGAAACTTGCAGCTATTAAAAAACGATCAATTTTATTTTTGATGCACTAAGATCTATGAATAATTCTTCAAGATAGTAGTAGAAAACAACGTATTTTGTCCAATTATATAATTGTTAGTAACTTCTGTAGTTGTCGTTATGAGTAGTGTATCATATCTGGAAAACTACGCCATTATAGGTCTTCAGAGGTCTAACAAGTTATACCACAATATGTTTATTACTTAACCAGATATCTAATTTATTTGTCCCTGACAATAATTCTTTGAACATCAGCTTTTAATAGAATGAAATAGTTGCACTGGGGGTTGAGATTCAGAGCAAATTAAATAAATTATTCATTTATGATGAAATTGCTGATAAGTAAAGCCGTATGATGAGTGATCCTTTTGCTGATAAATAAGTTGAATATCTTTTACGTTTATCGTCGTATGCATAAATTTGTAATAAAGTTTTTCAAAAAGCTCTTTAAAAGATCTTCCATTAAAGAAAAGACCAACAGGAACAAACGTAACTGATTTTTATATATAAGCTCCTGAATAACCTTTATGGTTGTGATTGTCAAGCTTAAGGGGACTGGATACACACATTTATACATACGTATTTGCCTTGTAAAGCACGGACTCACAATTTCTCGCATAACTCACTCTATTTTCAAACTACATATATAATATTTCAGAAGGCGATAGTTAAGATCTTGATGAATGACAACTATTTTCGATTTTTTTTAGTGTGCAAAAAAACTCGCAATGCAAAATCATACATTGTATAAATGCCTTTAATTAAACAACAAAACACGATATCAAAAAAAAGGCTAAATAGTTGCACAAGCGCAAGCTTTCTTCTTCAATTTGCTCTTTGAGTCATTACTGTAAGTTTAAAGGTAACGTCAGGAGCTTGGAAATGCGAAATTCATTTTTATGGTGACCTTTGGACCTTACCTTTGGACCTTTTGACCTTACCTTCGGATTTGTGGACTTATCTCCCCTCATCTTAGGCAAACACACTGGAGAAAGGGAACAGGCGGCCACGCCTCCTCGCTAACAAGGGAATACGTCTTTTCTTGGATTCTTAATTTCGCGCGCTATACCCTAGACCCTTAAGTTAAAGTTAAAATGGTATCAGTTGATAGATATTGTCTGACTGACAAAATGTTCTATGCAAGGTCAATTGGGTACAGGTAACATTTTTGGCTAATTCTTTAATGCTAAAGGTTTTACTTCCCATACCGATACTGATAATGAAATTCGGACACAATATTATTATCGTGACGAGGCTAGAAAAACGCATATGGTACGGGTACGGGAAATAGTAATAAATATACAAAAAACATAAAGAGAGCTCAATCTTGTTTTTAGACGTTTTAGGGATTTCTGAACATTTTATAATACTTTTTGTTTTAGTGTGGGTGAGAGAGATCTATGTAGCTGGGGAGTCGGAGGTTATAAAACTAATGTGGTTGCAAGGGTATCTCAGGCTATAGCTTCATGCTACGGGGAAAATAATACACTGGTCATTGTATGTGTGAGAAGTACTGAGACAATCAACTTGACTTCATTTTTTTAATACATAGGTGATCTTAGCTGTAATTTAGTTGTGACCAGCCAAAGGTAAAACAACCGGAAAAAGTTCAGTTCCATTACTATTTCATAAATTGCACAAAGCGGCAAACAGAAAAGTCTATGATGAATAAATTCCTTTGAAGAATTGCTTTTGCCTGATATAGGTCGTTGGCTCCCAATAGACGATTCATCTCGCCGGCTCCCGATTCTTTCATCAATAATGGCTTATCTAATAAGGATGCAATTAATCCACGGTGACGTTGTGATGCAGCTAAAGAGCTGGGGGTACCCGTATACTTCATGAAATATAAAACGCCATTTCTACCCTGGAGCTTCCCGTAGAGACTGACAGCATATCAGATGCGCTACTTTTTCTACTTTGGTGATGCTGCCTGTAAACTACCTTGTTTACCAGTGGATATGATTCAAAAAAATGGAGTCAAGTTAATTGACTCAGTACTTCCCACACATAACAGTTGCAACCAAATCACCGCCCGCCTGTCGTCAAAAAACATCCAACACAAAAACTAGTAAATATTTTCCTAAATCTTTCCGTAGGAACTAAAACGACACAATTCAGCTTCAACTGGACGAAACTAAACAATCAGAAACCCCCAAATTGCTTAAAAACGAAGTTTGAGCTATTTTTATATTTTTAGTCTTTTTATTATTGCTGCGCCACAACTGACAAGATTTTTGAAAACCATACGCATTTTCCATCCTTGCCGCGGTAATAATACTGTGTCTAAGTTTTATTAAAATTAATTCCATAATTTCCATGTTACTAAATTCAGAACGATCTAAATCAATACCTACCCTCACCAATACCAAGTCCCTTGATTTCTGTAATAGCCAAGGCAATGTTAGGATGGACCTAATAAACGTCTATTATGCCGCTAGGTCTTTCCTTCACAGGTCAATGGACACTATTATAAATGGAAAAATTTTTTGAGTTTTACAACCCCCACCCCCTAACCACCCCAATTTCACTGCCACCCAAAAAAAAGAAAAAAATGATCAGAAACCCCTAAAACGCCTAAAAACAAAGTTTGAGCTATTTTTACATTTTTAGTTTTTTTATTATTGCTGCGCCGCCACTGACACGATTTTTCCAAAACACACGCGTTTTCCATCCTCGCCGTGGCAGTAATACTGTATCAAAATTTCATTAAAATCCATTCGATAATTTTGGCGTTACGCAATAAAGAACGATCTAAAACAACACTCGGATGTATACATCACAAATTATTCCCTTGGCTTCTATTATACATAAGCACGGCAATGTTTGGATGGATCTAAAAAATTATATTATGCCGCTAGGTCTTTCATTAGATAGCCCTTTATGAATACAACAAATTTTTCAGTATTACAACCCTCCACCCTCCAACCACCCCAACTTCACCCCCACCCAAGAAAATGTAGAAAATGATCAGGAACCCCTAAAACGCCTAAAAACGAAGTCTGAGGTATATTTGAAATTTTTCGTTTTTTGCTAATTACTCCGCCCCCATATCCGTATAACGATTTTCAAAATTATAGGAACATTACCTACTACGATCCCACAGCATAACGCTGCCCAAATTTCATCACAATCCATGCAGCGGTTACTGAGATTACGAGGGTAGAAGAACGCGACAAACAGACAGACCGACAGACCGACAGACCGACAGACCGACAGACCGACAGACCGACAGACCGACAGACCGACAGACCGACAGACCGACAGACCGACAGACCGACAGACCGACAGACCGACAGACCGACAGACCGACAGACCGACAGACCGACAGACCGACAGACCGACAGACCGACAGACCGACAGACCGACAGACCGACAGACCGACAGACCGACAGACCGACAGACCGACCGACGGAAATGAGTGACGTGGATTTTCGTTATGTACACATCATAAAACGCCCAAAAAGCGTATTATCTCAAAATTAAAAATTTTCGCGATCACAATACTCCCCTCACCTATCCGTGTGGGAAGTAAAACAGAACATTAGAATTTTTTTTGTTAAGGATTTTGACCTACTGTGATGAACTTCAGTTATTTTTTGTAGGATAGGGTTATTCAAAAAAAATTCCTTTTTTTTCTATATGCCACATTTCTGTTGCCTGAGGATGACTTAATATAAGTCGAAACGTCGCATATAGAAAAATAAGGAGTTTTTGTTTGAATGACCTTATCCTACAAAAAATAACTGAAGAACATTAGAAGATCTCGAGTTTGTTTTTCGCACGGCTTAATGACATAATCAAAATATCTCTATCAGTTGTTAATTAGCAGATACCGTCCGATATGTGTCCTTTCTATTTTGCCCAAACTTTTGGAAATTCGGCAGGACAGTACGGTTTTCAAGAACAAAAATCTTATGCAATCTAGCAATCTGGCCTGTTGGATATAGGCCCAATTTTATCAACACGGGCATTTTAACAAAGGTTTCGACAAATCAGAGCAGCCCATTCGAGAACTTGCATTTGTCAAAGTTCCCTGAAAATTATTGATTTCTCTTGAAATTTACTTCAAAAAGGTGAAAAAAGACATGCCTTACACATAATCGACCATTGTGAACCCTCTAGTATCTTTTCAACTCTGATTTTCCATCCTTAATGGGTAAAAACTTGCATTTTCCTGTTTTACAAAGAGTTTAGCAATTGCTAATCTCAACCAATCAGATTCCACATATCCGACACATTTGATCACTGGATAAAATGTATTGTTAATTTAATGACGATGATGATGACAAGAAATTCAAATTACTGCATTATTTTGATAAAACAATAATTTACAACCAATAATAATTATAAATACCTCCAATATACCTTTATATTATACTGAAAAAGGGTAAAAATAAGATTTTATTGCATTTCACAACGCTATTATAGACACACGCGACGCAAGCGTGCATTACTGGTTGCCTATCCTACTTAACAGAAAGCCTTGCGATCTGGCAAAGGTATAACGGATATCCTTCTTTTTCCTAAACTAGAAACCTTTCGTATAGTCAGAAAGTGAATAAGGTGCTTTAAATAAATGTGTCTCTGCGCTACAGTGCCTTTTACGCAGTGCCTACAACCTTTACATCCCCTGTGAATATTTCTGTAAGAAGGTCTATTCTATAACAAACATGCATCCAGTCTATAATCAATCTGACTGCACTTGCAATTGGTAATTATGCAATAATTATAAGGTGAACATTAAAAATCTAGCATTAATTTGCAAATCAATCACTTTGTTCTGATTTTCTGCTATGATTTTGATGCATGAATTCTAGAATATTTTTAATGAAAGTGTCATCCAGCTTTGACGTTTTGTTTCTAATATTGATAAAATACTATTGGATGATACTTATTAACCTAGCCTGCAATACCCTATAGAAAGCTTTTGCTAAACAACATCCAATAGAAGAACTTTGTCAAATTCTTTGTTAAATATGCATGTTGATAAAATCGGGCCATGATATATCAGGCATAACTTAGATAACAGGAGCCAAACAACATTTATATGAATTTACAGAAAGCATTTGGCCAAACTGATTTAGGTATATTATTACAGAACCTCAAATGCTATGGACTCTCACCAAATTATTTTAAACTGCTTAGCTCTTGTTTATTTGAGAGGAAGAAGTATGTTGGCTATTAAAGATCATAGTTCAGATATATTTGTGTCAAGTGCAGGTGTTCCCCAGGGCTCGAATTTAGGTACCTTACTTTTTCTGCTGTTCACCAATGATTTGATATCATTAATTACTCATAGCAAATTATAATATGCCGATGATCTTAAGCTAAATCTCAGTCACATTCCACTGGTGATTTTCTAGCTTTGCAATGCAATATTGATGCTGTAGAGAGTTGATGCAATAAAAATAATTTGCATAGTAATCCGCAAAAATCATATGTAGTAGCATTCGGCAGAAAAAGCAACCATTAATTTTGGATACACAGCTAACTCATTGTTGCTGAACAGATGTGTGAAAACTAAGGATTTGGGTATCATTTCTCACTGCTCTTTGTCCTTTATTTCATTTATTACTCAAACTATATCGTCTGCAAATAAAATGTTGGGTTTTGTAATCAGCAGCAGTAGAGACTTCGAAAATACGGAATATTACTTAATATGCGTAGTTTTATATCACTCAATACAAGACGAATTTTAAATAGTTTGAGTTTTCTGCATAGCCTGAGGCATAACAACTCTGAATACGGTAATATTAGTTTTCACGCACCTCTCCGGAGTTCCAGGCACTCGCTTGCCTTTAATTTTGATCTACCTTATACCAAGTTTATACGAAAATAGCCAGTCAGAGCAATGTGTACCATTTTAATTCACTGTCAGTTATTCGTGATGTTTATATTCCTTCTAAAACCCAACTATTCGAGCAACTGTTGGCTCTTATTTATAATATGTAGATCATGCTCCTTCAGTCACCTCCCCTATATATATTTTTTTGTATTTATACTATTGTATTTCTGTATACTAGATTGAGTATCAATGAATATTATGCATATTCGTGTAATTGGGGGGTTTTACCTTACTGCCTATCTATCTATCTGTCTCTGGATACATAAACCTCTTTAAGCTTACAAAATTGTTGTTTCATTTTAAGCTTCTTCATATCTTACACGTTTTGATGAGGCAATCGTCTAAAGAAAACCGACTATCTAATCTCAGTTTGAGCGCGTCAACTTTCAGCCGAACATGACTCCCAGGCATCTTATAAGCTTTCCCTTGGGAACATTTTTTATAAAAGGTGGTGACAAAGAGCTCATTGACAAAATTGCAATATAATAAGCATAAGGTAGAAGCTTTCGGTAAATAAGTTTCTAATGACAACTTACAGCAGTTGCTTTGTCAACATCAGTTTTCATTAAGGTTTGCCAATACGTTCTGCATACGATTGACAACCATCATATTTTGCATCAATTCGCTGCCGTCTGTTGATGAAATCTGCTGCTGGATGTATTACACCCATGTCTCAGCTAACGGGCTTTGCTTTGTTATGTAGTGGTATTTGCGTTGCTAGCTGGCGCATCCCATACGATCCGTATTGAGCACGTTCACAGGATGATACCAATCCATGAATTCCAGAGGATACTTAACGCGCTGTCTATGTATATGACATTCAACAAAAGAGTCATATACGGCGATAAAATTGACGGAGATACATTTCTGAAGTCAACAGGGTGTGTTGATAGGAATGAAATACCTTCTATAAAGAAAGAAATCTGTAGATACGATCTGTGTAAAACGTATCGGCAGAGATTGTAATCTAAAAATATGTGTCAGGTCTTTATTATGATGTACCAGCAGTATATTTTTTTCTCGCATATGTGTTTGCCTTCATGTTGTATAAGTTTCTTACATTTCGGATTACAGCACTATTTAAACTTCCATATGTATTTTACTATTTTGTAAAAAAACATTTTGAATTTTGAATAAATTTTTATGATTGATGAATCTACACGTCTAGGACTGCAAACTAAACCCATCAAGTAATTGTTCTTGTTCCGCAGACCTAAAAAGGACAGGACTGGAAATTATTTTGACAACATAACTTTGTCACATTGTCAAGAAATGATTATTACTGCACTCATTTCTTCTTAAGAAATTTTATGTATGCATGTATACAATGCTCTGCTCTAATGTCCTGCCCCTCTCCTATTTTGTTCTTAACGGATCAACTAAAAAACTGAAACTTGGGATAACGAATTGATGCATTAATGCTACACTTTGGATTAGAACTGAAAAATGAATTTTTGAATATGTCAACTGGGCGCGATCTGGGAGAAAAATTAAATCATAGAGGGTCCTTTAATACTTATATTTCACAACCCTATAATACAAAGTCAATTTCTTCAACTTCTACAAAATTGCGGAATGTTTAATAACAGCCTGAATACATTCTTATGGAAACATCATTGTACTACAAACATGTTGTTTTATCTAAGTTTCGATAAAATTGAATTCTTAACAAAAACTTCACGTTCTTCTTTAAATTTCTGCCTTTAACTCCAAACTTTAAACAAATGTTTCTAGATGTACCGATATCAATGTTTGTAACGGTTGATTATGAAATGTTTCACCATTATCTAATAGGTGAAGATACTGACTTTATCGTCTAAAGTTGTAAAGTATTCTTTAAAAGCTTCAAAAAGATGTATCACAAGCCCTACTTTCAATTTAATTATTTTTCCCAGATGGCACCGAGTCGCCATCTTAAAAGCAAATTCTGTCAATTTTTGTCTAACGTTCAGTATTCGTGCATCAATTTTAAGTTTTATGTTTAAAGTCGACTTGTATAAAGGAGGGGACTGTATATTCGGATTAAAGAAGCGCACCGTATATTCGGCAAGGTCGACATTTTCGCAGACCCGACATTATCCAAAATTGCTGTTTACATAATGAAGGATCCTGCAAGAGGTCTATTTCGGACTATTTCCTATACAATTTTTAAGAATAACGTTTCGATTGATCTGATACCAAAACGTTGTACTCAAATATTGAATAGACAATGAAATTCCGATACAGATCTTTTCAAACATCTACCTTGTCTACAGACTTCAAACAACAGTTGGATCCTACAAATTTCTACAAGAATTGATGATACTGACATATAAATGCCCAAAATTACACCGAAAACTTTTTTTTACCGGAAACAGGTGCCTCGAAATGTACCTAGTGACAACAAAAGTGATATAGGTGCTGAGCAACTAGATAAAGTAACTTTCTAATTTGCAGAGAAAGTAACATTGATAGAGGTTAAGCCAATTATTGGATACCTGATGTTAGTTGAGCAGAATGAGCAGGTTTCTGAAGATTTGAAGAGAAAAATAAAATCAGCTCGCTAAGTCAGTAGTCGCTAGTCAAATCGCTACCTAGTTCAAATTTATCACAACATATGAAGCGCTTGATGGAAAACAAAATTAATTTTGGTGACTATAACAGGCTTCAGGGGAATCTGTTCAATCAACAAAAGCAAGCTTCATTAGTTTTTTCATGTAGTTGTACTTGCCTTGTAGGACAAAGAACAGCGTACTCCCTCCCTACTATAAAAAAGTCAATCTGAGCCAAAACCTAGGTATGCAAAATCCGGCAAAAAGCTTATGCGCCTGGCGAGTTGTACAACAGTATTATACTTTTTTTATTCTAGGTGAATAGTTGCTCAATTATAGCAGAACAATTTTAAATGACTTCTTCTTTCATGCGCGTATTCTAAAATTGCCCATGTGCATTGCATTACATTCGACCCCGTGACTTTGTGTAGTGCGAAAGCACGCACTATTTATTATTACATGATTCGATCTACCAGAACGAATTTCAGTAGGTAATCTGATTGAGTTAGAATTTGATTACCCTTTGCTCTCAGCGACACATGCTGCAGTGATATCGCTAATAATTTCTGAATTTGGTGTAAGTGCAGAATATTCTGTGTCAAGTGATGTGTCAATTATTATAAAGACTCCACAGAATACACCGCTTCGTAGATCGGGCGGAAGATATACATACAGGGTGTTTACGATCTTAGTGCATTAATTTGGAGAAACTATAGATCATGATATTTCGAACCTGAAACCCCAGTACCATTTCACTAGTTAACGCATAGTTAAACAGAAAAAAATTAAAAATGTATGACTACAAAATCACATTCCGACAACATTGCCCAGTATTCGCCCTAATTTTTGTCAAGTGTTTTTGGAGATATTCACTATGTAAACAAATGTTATCGTCTCTAGCCTTGTTGCCGCGTATTCTGTGTTATCAGAAAATGTTGCGATTTTTTTTGTAACTTCAAACTTGGGATATTCGTATTATATTTGTGCTACAAGCATTACAATGATGAGATAATATTCGTACTTTACATAACGGCATTAAGATAGTAAACACCCTGTATATACATATACTTATGTGGGGCGTCCGATTACAGAGTTTACACAGCAATGACAGTATTATGTATTTCGATCATCTGTACAACAAGTAATACGCATACACCTCGTTGTCAGATATGTAGTGCAATGAGGGTCATAATCTGGTATCTGTGGCATACAGGTAAATAAAAAGAAGGCTGGTTCTTCAGAACATAGTGGGAGTTTCACACATACTACGTGATGGTATATGGGTTATATTTGCATTTAATTTCGAATTATAATTTTGTATATGAATAAGAACTCGGTTCTGACAACTGACATATGACATTTAACTCGCGATGTGCGTACTTTGTAGCAGCTATTCGCAACCGCTGGTCAGGTGGACCATCAGTGGTCAGCGGAGAAATTTTACTGGTCCGCGGACATTTCCCCTATCCACGAAAAAAATTTACTTAATTTAAAGAAATGTGTGGATAACAAAACCTTCCATAACATATGACAGTACAGTAAATTAAATTTAAATGACAGAAAATATGAGTTCCTTCTTGAGATTAGTGCAGATATTATGTTAAAAGCTAGTTTTTCAACAATGTCCATAGATAAATTTTGGATCAAATTGAAAAATGAATATCTCTATACGAGAAAGCAATGAAAATGTTCGACCCATTCAGAACTACATATTTATGTGAATCGGGATTTTTCATCTATGACGGTAATAAAAAATAAATTTAGAAATCGGCTTTTAGTTATTTCACCGCTCTGGCTTAGCTTGTCGAATTTGGAACCAAAAATTGACAGGTTGATTGAAGATGAGCAGCAGCAATCTTCGCATTAGCCAAATGTTCATATGCAATGAGTTTATGATTATTTTTATAATTTCTGATTTTTTGTTCTAATTTTTCTTAAGGTAGTCATAAAAATGACACTTTTGCGGTGTTCCCACATCCGTGAGTTTGTGATTCTTTTATAATTTACTGTCATTTTTGTTAAAGGTTTATATACTTACTTATTATTATATGTAGATATGTATAACTATGTATCTTTACATTTGAATATTACTGTAGGCAAAAGATAATAAAAATGTTACAACTAACTTACGTAGTGGTTCTTCATAAATATTTAGTCAAAATTTGTTGTTAAGAAAATCAGTGGTCCGCAATTTTTTTTCAACAAATCTACTAGTCCACGGGCCAAAAAAGGTTGAAAAGTGCTGCTTTATAGGATAGGACATGGTTTCCCTTATGCCCACAATCTGGGGAATGAATTAAAGAAATGATTATCAATTTGTATCTTTCAGTTCTGGACTATTAATTGGTCAGCTAATTTGGCTTGAAGTGTATAGATAATATGATTGTGTTCCCCAAGCACAAGATGCACCAAAGCGATAACTATGACTTCCACATAAAGTATCGGAAGCAATTTTAGAGACACCTTCAGTATGTCATTAATAGTAATTGATGCCGATATGATGATAAACGAGAGAATCATCAAAAACGTGATGTGGAAATTAAAAGCATTTAATTACGGAGCTATAGTTGGCCGTTAACTACTGCGTATTCCTATCTTGTGATACATATATTGATGCCTTTCAATATACCTGGCTGTCCGAACGATGTTTATTTTATTTCTTTTGCAGACTTGGTTTCGCACATCAACGAGTATCATACGCTCCGAATCAACTAAATGATAACTACTACCTAAGGCGACCAAATAAGAAAACCGATTACAAGGTAAGAGACACATAAAGAAGTACCTACTAAGTACGACGTTGGACACCTTTTAAACTGTCTGTCGATTTGTAACTACTCAGCGGCACCTCTATAATCTTGCCTAAGCCTTTAGCCTTAATTTTACTAGAGTCTCTATTTCTAATTCTATTAATATCTGATAGCATCTTTGATTATATATTTTTTAGTGGCTAATCGATTTCAGTAGAATTTTATGGATTTTTTGGTAACCTTAAGAGGCACCTAAATAAGTAGCATAACATGAACGGTATGGTTCATAAAATGGTACCATCATATCGTCGCATATTCCCTGGGATCTACATAATATATTATGAGTCCAAATTCAACTTACCTATAAAATATAAACGTATCACCTGTTAGACCAAGAAGGTCTTTATTTAAGAAAATCTAGATCATAAAATGTGTGTTTTCAAACCACGGATTACATAATACCTTCGGGTTCAAAATATCAACATGTAAAGGTCGTTTCTGTTATATGTTCAATTATATGTTGTTTGTTTCCTGACCTGTTAGTGGAAGACGCCATGATAGCATAGTTTTTTTATGGAAAAATTGTGCCGATTATTATAGCTGCATTAAGAAGTGGTTTGCACTCAATGCAATTGCTGTTTTTTCTAAATTGGCAAACCTCAACGTTGTGAGTATATCTTTTTAAAAATTTATTGTATATTTTGAAACTAAATTTCTTTTTTTTCTAAATATGTAGAAAGCCCTGAAGATGGCAATAAGCATTGCCGAAAGCTTGTCTGTTAGCACCAGAGTCTCCTATATGCAGTGACCCAGTCTCTTTTTTCAAAATTTTGGCCAAAACCCCAAGATTTCTCTCATCTAAGATATAAACTGTATACTGTCTTCCAAATAAAAGCTGCTGTAGAATATACATATATACAATTTTTGCTACAAAGGCATGTGGGTGGTAATCTATTTCGCTGTTTGACGTTGTATACGTATGGGGGGTTGTGTATTTTGCTTCCCACATAACAGGCGAGGGAAAGAAAAACGAAAGACCATTTTCTAACTTCTTTTGCGGAAGTTCTAATCGGGATTGTTGAAGGCAGTGGGATGTGGCCTCCCAAAAGTTTTGTATTTATAAAATTCTTTCCTTTCTATATAAAAAATTTCTAAGGGTGATATGCTGTACCTTTCATATATTTTGCAACTACTGACTATTTTTCTAAAAAAAGGGAATCGGGAATATTTCATCACTCCGTTGGATGAATTGGACGAGGTGGATGACTTTGGAGTTTGTTCTAACAGTGGTTGGATAAATGAGAGAGGAAAACTGGGGGATAGGACAGAAAAAAATGTAAAAACCTCAAGGATTCTAATATTCATAAATGGATTGCTCCTTTGTAAAAAAATATCCCGTGAAGTATCTCATACTACCCAGATACATCCGAACATGATTGGTTAGTCTACTATAACCAATTTTTTTCTCAAACGGCATTCCATTGACGGTGGTATGATGACTTGAAAGGTAGCAATATCTATTTAAGAATTGCTCATACTTCTTTGAAACCTAGCCAAGCATCATCTCAGGATGTTGGGATACGACTTTGTTATTTTAAGAAGTCCTAAAGCTACTAATCTGTTCACTTAGTAGATACACAATGGTTTTGCCTTCGTATAATTTATAGCATTTTTGCACCTACTAGAACCTACGTCGATAGCCCTCATAAAAGCTTTGATAGGTTTGGAAACTTTAGCTAAGGGGCGGTAGTCTTACTGTATTACTTATACAGTAAAGTCCAAAATTTTAGAGCAAGAGTATTGGAAGATGAGAGAGTTGAAAGCCTTTGGTCAGGCATTGTAATAATATTTTTGTAAACGTAAGCTTCGCCAAATTCGTTTATGAATGTTTTCACATTTTTTGTCATGTATTCCTCACACTAGGAGGGATCAATGCCAAGCAATAACATTGATATAACATTGACAATGTGTATATATAAGTAATATACCTATAAATCGATCAAGTATTTTGACTGTATAATATGGAAAAATATAACATCATATTTTGTTTTGAGATTAGGGCTAGTGGAACTTTGAAACTTAAGCGTCATAACACAGTTATTGAGCAAAATAAATCCTCTAATTGATGACTCACTAAACATACTGATGCTGTGTGTGTGTATATGTATATACAGTGCATGATGGTATCATTACAAAGAAATATATGCTGCAGGTATTCCACAAAATTCCATCCTCGTCGATGCTACTAACCAGTTATGACCCGTTCTATTCACCGCTGTTATCCAGACTGGACGCTGTTTTCCAGCAGCTTGGCTTAGGAGATGGTAAATCCAAAGACGTAGAGAGGTGCAGGGAGAGGCTGGTGTGTCTGATGTATGCTAACCCGGCAAAGTATGCACCGTACAGTAACCTGGTATCAGCGCAGCTAAGCAGGTAGGTCCACAAACAGAAATATCGTTGCCAAAAGCACAGCCTCGGACAAAAATGTCTACGATGCTTTTCTAACTCTCAACCTCCCACAAAACAATACCTCGTTAACACCACAAAATCACAATCAATAATTCACAATCGCAGTCATAGAGTGCATGACACTATAATGAGCAATCACAATTAATGTTTTTACTTTGGCCAAAGCAACGCAAAGAAGAAGTCCTTATCAGTACAGGAATAGGCTTGAAATATTTAAAAAGTGATATATTTTATTGAAATCAGCTATCCTTCTGTTTGTCCTGTCCTGTCCAATACAATAACCCTGTATACGAGTATGCGTCGCGAGCTTTTTTTATAGCCGATTTTAAAACTAGATGATATTTTTTATCCATCCGTGTAAAAAATATGATTTTTGATTCATCACTTTTTGATATACAGTACGTTCATTTGACAGCAATTTAAGAGATAAAAATGGTCATAGCTTTTGAAACACCCTGTATAATGTATTGGAAGAACGGAAAACATTATTAGAATTTGAATATGGAATAACATATAGGGTGTCTAATTTGAAAAAATGCATCTTTGCATCACCACGTAGTTATGGATCACTCTGTATAAATCAAAATATTTTCTGAGCAAGGATCATATCCGTGGCTACAACTTTTATATACAACTTTTTTCGCTATCTTCTACAGTAGTGGAGTTATCGACCGAGCCGGTACTAAAAACTCACCCTGTATATTATACAGGAATATTTTTGTCATTTGTAGACACTTGACGACGCGTATTTTCAATTATTGGGTACTTGCAGAGGTCGTGAAATCGCCTTGGGAGTATACACAGCGTAAAGAAAACCATATCAAGAAGCCGTAGGAAACAAAAAACATGACTTTACTGACGGCCAAAAAAAGATGTTTGCAAAATAAAATAAGGATATATTCAAATTTTTCCACGTGACTTAAAACAAGGGCTGACGTCACAGGTATCTTATCGATATCGACAGACGATACTGCTACAGCGCAGGTCAGTGAGATTCAACTGTAAACTATTTCTGATGTTACCAAATTTCTTTATAAATATTTACGTTGGCCATATATCAATAATTTAATTTACGAGCGTGTTTTGTTATATGTGTATACATATTCCCAAATGAAATGAGACTTCTCTTTTATCCTACTACAGCCGTAGTTCCTCACTGAGTAATATTGCGAGATGCAAAATGCAAAACGAAATCATATCAGCTGCTCAAGTGCAACCATATTTTCTTTGTGGTTTGCCAACTGCGCATTCGACTAGAGATGATGTGAGTTCTTTAACAATGCGACTCAATTTATTGGTACTTCATACTTGAAACAGGCAATTAACCCACTAGCATTTTCGTTGCAATACATTTTTATATATAGGTATCACAGTTAATCTTGTTTGTGACCGAGATTCACAACTAATCGAAGCCATCATTTTATTTCGGCGCATCCCATTATGAATGAATCCAAAGATAGAATCTAATTCAAGCCCATCCCTACAAAGTGAATTAGTAATCTAGCCTAACTTTTATTCTTTTGAATTTTGTACTTTTGTGTGTGACTGTGTTTTGTGGTTATAATGATCAATGTCAAAATGTTAGGTTAGCACTGGCTATCGATATCGAATATCAATACTTTACATCCCATCACTATAGGATATCACTGACGCAAGAGGTTGTTTGCTCGGCATTTTCCGGCATTTGAAATAATTTTTGGAATATCTCTCACAGCCGATTCCAAAAAACCAAACAAATGATTTTGTCATGTTTACTCGGCTCTAACGAACGCGTAAACGACACAATATTTTTTTCTGCAAGTACCCTATTCTCGTACATCGAATAGAATAGAATAGAACAGATTTATTTGACTACATTATGCAATACATTACATTTGTAGCACGTCAGTACAATAATTCGAAAACACATTATTAATTTAGTATAACACATAAGAGTAAATGACAAACATAAGAGAGACAAAATACATTTAAACACACAACAGCTGTTTTTACACTTCGACTCTGGCTCTCATGGTCTCCATGTACTCACGGACGGTGCAGAATGCATTTTCCTGTAGGAAAGCTTTGATTGTGGCGTTGAATTTACTATAATGTAGATTTCTAACTGTAGCTGGTAATACATTATATAGTTACAATTGCTGAGAATTTTTGGAAGACCTCTCCAAACGATATCTGGGGATTCTTCTCAATTCCGCAGAACGAGTGTTATAGGAATGATAGGTCGAATTGAGATTGAATCTGCCTTTGTTCTTGTCGATCTCTACCAGTTGTGAGTAAATGTACATTGATGTTAAGGTTAGTATTTTTAGACTGATGAAATGAGGCTTACAATGGTCACGATACCCTGCACCCACAATTATACGAACGGCTTTTTTCTGGATTTTAAAGATATCAACAGCATATGAAGAGTTTCCCCACAAGTAAATTCCGTAGTTTATCTGGCTGTAGAAAAGAGAGTAGTACACTGTCAAAATGGATGGTGTATTAACCAGTTTTTTCAGTTTTCGTCGAACATATATTGTTGAAGATAATTTAGTTTTCAAAGACATAATATGCGCATGCCAGTTCAATCGCTTGTCTATAGTTATGCCTAGTAGTTTAACGCTATCTACTGTATGTTGGTTGTTTTGTTTTAAAAATTGTATTTCTTGAGTCTTAGTATTATTTAGTTTCAGATTATTTTGAGTAAACTAGAGCTCAGCATTGGATTTATTCTCCGCCATTTTTAAGGCTAGATCTACGTTACATTTCATGTGGCTAATCAAAGTAGTATCACAGATCATTGATATACAGAATGAATAGGACAGGGCCCAGTACTGAACCCTGTGGCACTCCACTCGCCATAACTCTCATACCAGACGTATCATCCTCAAGACAAACACATTGAGTTGTGAGGTCTAAGTACGAATGAATTAACTTCAAAGGCAGCCTCTCACACCATATTTGAATAGCTTAGAAAGCAAGAGTTGGTGAGAGACACAGTTGAAGGCCTTGCTCAGGTCACAGAGGGTAAAGCCCACTTGGTCACCCCTCTCAAGACCGTTGACTATATCTTCGACCACTTTGGCTACTGTCTGGATTGTTGAGCGATGATCCCGAAATCCAAACTGCGACTCATCTAATATTTTATATTTTCGTATGTATTGACTCGGACTCTTTTTGATTACAATTTCAAATACTTTGCCAAAAAGCGGGACTATAGAGATCGGACGATAATTTTCTTTCATAGAAATGAGTTCCTCTTAACAATAGCTCTTCATATCTACTATCCAGAAGATCAGCTGGAAGGTAGTTTGAATGGCTGCTTAAAAATCTTCCGGTACTAACGACGCGCTGACGCGTTGATGACGCGATTCCAAAGCTGTCGGCCACCGAAATGAGCTCCTGGATTACCTCTAATATCGAGGCCACCTTTATAGCGAGATATAAGCCGATCGACACCTGTTGTTATTATGCCGTTAAGCGTGACCCCTCAGTTTTTATTGAAAATTATCGACTATCCATAACCAGTTACGTGAGATCCGATTACTTATCGATGATAGGATTAATAGCTAGATGCACCTAGATTGTACAGTGTGGAGTGACCGAATATGAGCCTAGGGATGAAATTATGCTTCTGGATTTCAGTCAAAAGCAGAGCGATTTCATAGTTTTCGCGTTTTAGTCTTAAACCGCTTGTGCTAAGAGAGATCTGGCATGGAAGCCTGCACTCCATACGTAGATGGAAGTCACTTGGTAGCAGAAGACAGTGGACAGAAACCGTCTTAGAAATAAACAGAAAATCAAGATCAAAAAGAACTAATTCCTCTTATGTCTCAAAAAAAACACAGCCGTACTACCAGATCTAAGAGCAACATGGAAGACTTCATATCTAGAAATATACTGACCAGCCAGGAAATTGGTAACCAATCTGGTTAACCTACATCATTATTTTACAAGCTCTTCAGAATTTAATATGGTATTGCGGGAGAAGCACATTGCTTGTGAGTTCAAAAGATAAGTTGAATAAGTTCGTTTTTACCATACCCGAAATTATAGAGGATAATAATAATCATCACACGCATACACACAGATCCTTATTACAATTACACACCGACATCAGTACTCAAAAACAATCAATAGAAATCCCGATATAAACTATACTGGCACGTAGTATGTCCTGAAAGGCCGACAAAGTTAATCTATTTGATAGACGTTGCCATTCCAATGATATGAATATCCAAAGCACGCGAAGAAGATATCTAGATACACAGACCTTACAATAAATAATAATAAGACGAATCTGTAACAAAACAAAGTTATTATTGACCCCCTCATTATGTCAGTCGCAGACCTGTAATAGTATGATCTTTCCTAAACTGAGGTCAATAATAGTTCAGGTGTTGACTTGGCACAGACCGTCAGCACTTGTTGCTACTAGACTCATGCGACAGGAACTTAGAAGATCAGGATAATAATAATAATATCGTCTTTATTTCAAAAAATATAAGAGGGATGGGGGCAGCGAAGTTCAGCCTTGGCTGTTCTTACATTTAACTGCTCATTAATAACACACATCTCCTGAGATTCCTGAGGCAGTTCTAATATCCGCCATGACAACTTTTGTAAGAATCTAAAAAATGAAGATCCTTTTGAAGAACAGCAAGCTTCGCATACCTACGAAATGCAACGGAAACGTCGTATACAAAAGTGCTAATAATAACTGGTGAACTATAAGCTCCTACAAAGAAAAAATATACTTGTTTTTCATAAACCTTATTTTGTCGAGGACGAAAAATAGTATTACCTCAAAATACTTATAGAAGAACCACATGAAATTAAGGGCGCCTCTGAAATATCGGGCCATAGGAGAAACCTCCCAATAAATTAGGGATCTATATTTATCTACATAGTGGCGTTGAACTCACGAAAATCCCTTACGCTAGTAAACATGTTATAAACAATTTAATTAAGAAGAGAAATTATGCAGATGAGTTTTATCGCTGAGGTAGTAGAAGCTTGATTCACAGAATCTAGATATTCACACATCTCCCCTTGAAAGGTATAATCCTGCTATAAATATAAGCCCTTAAGGACTCATGTCGGAAAACATTCACCCTCGTTCGTCTCTTCTTTTTATCGACTGCCTTTCATGAAGCTCTTTGAATGGAATCAGTTCAATTTATTTCGCAGCTCCATTTTCATCTTTAAAATATTGGCGGCTATATCACCAAATCGGTATTATATTTATGTAAACACTACGTCATTTTGAGTAACTGCAAAACAGTCCTAAATACAGACAACGAAGTTCTCCTGTCACATGATGATCACTGCGATGGCTACTTGAATTAGATTTAGATAGGGTACACTGAAATTCACCGCAATTATGTGTGTAATGTGAATTCCAGTAGACTTCCTTTATTCCCTTTGTATTATCATTGACTCAAAAAAGTTGTGCTCATGCTCAGGATATTATATAGCTTTGTTATATTATATTGCATTGTGCTGTTTTCTAATCATTTTAACAATTTACACATTATAAGGGGTTCTATGACGAGTAGAAGATACTTCACTAGAAGTCGGTACCATTTCCAACAAAAAAGTCAAATAAAGTAGGGTCCGATTTTCAACTGCTATATTGGATCTTAGAGATTTTCATTAAAATGCAGACCTCCAAATAAAAACCCTAATAATAAAAATTATTGTCGGATTTTGGCATTTTTGGTAGTCACTTTCAGAAAATATGCTATTACGTCATTATCGACTAAAAGAAAGTGATCACGAACGGAACATTTCACGAGATAGCGTCAAAATCAGCATGTATTGTGTTGAAAGGGGACTTCAAGAGACGTTAAGAAAAAAATGAATTTGTTTTAAAAAATCAGCAAATAATTAAAATCGTACACTCTGCGGTAAAGGCATATGAATCTTTCTAGTTACCGTAACTTGTTGCGAGTGTGGTAAATCCTAGCAATAAGATCGCATTTGAGCTCTAAAAGCACAATGGATCTCCGAGGGTACAACATTTCAATAGACCTTTTGCCAAAAACTTGTCATTGGACGTTGTTATGAGTACTTAAATAATATGCTATTATACAATGATTAGCCTTAAAAAGTGACTGGTTAACCAAAGCTTTGGTATAAGGTCTCAAAAGTGTATAGTTTTAAAAGAAAGTCTCAAGTTGTAATTCAAAGTGGATTCACCTCGAAAAGTCGCTATGCAATAGGGTACTTGCAGAGGTCGTGAAATCGTCTCAGGAGTATACATAGCGTAACGAAGACCATATCAAGAAGCAGTAGGAAACAAAAAACATGATTTTACTGACGGCCAAAAAAAGATATTTGCAAAATAAAATAAGGATATATTCAAATTTTTCCACGTGACTTAAAACAAGGGCTGACGCCACAGATATCTTATCGATATCGACAATCGATACTGCTACAGCGCAGTGAGATTCAACTGCAAACTAGAGATGATCTGAATTCTTCAACAATGCGACTCAATTTATTGATACTTAAACATATTTGAAACAGGCAATTAACCCACTAGCATTTTCGTTGGAATACATTTTTATATCTGATAGGTATCACAGTTCATCCTGTTTGTGACCGAGATTCGCAACTAATCGAAGCCATCATTTTGTTTCGGCGCATCCCATTATGAATGAATCCAAAGATAGAATCTAATTCAAGCCCATCCCTACAAAGTGAATTAGTAATCTAGCCTAACTTTTATTCTTTTGACTTTTGTAATACTTTTGTGTGTGTTTTGTGGTTATAATGTCAAAATGTTAGGTTAGCACTGGCTATCCGTATCGAATATCAATACTTTACATCCCATCACTATAGGATATCACTGACGTCAGAGGTTGTTTGCGCGGCATTTTCCGGCATTTGAAATACTTTTTAGAATATCTCTCACAGCCGATTCCAAAAAACCAAACAAGTGATTTTGTCATGTTTACTAGGCTCTAAGGAACGCGTAAACGACATAATGTTTTTTTATGCAAGTACCCTATTAAGCAGAACCTGCAGACCACGTTACAAAGTGTCTTGTAGCCATAGATTTTCGGTTATGTATGAACCCAACCCATCCTACTACTAAAAAGTTGCATCTTCGGCGTCCACATGAAGCATAAATATAAAAAATCCTCCCCTTCTGTCAGGATCGCCTTTTTTCAAGATATGTACAGGGATGTAATAGTACGCCGGGTATAACAATAACAAAAAAATATCAACTTAGCGAACGTGTCAATGTAACTAACGTATCTGAATCATTTTGTCAAAATATATACGGCAGTTATTATGAGCAAAACTAAGTTATGCCTATCAATAAATTTTCATATTGCATCGAGCCAATCTGTATATTTACCGTGCTTTAATGGTCCATAAATAAAACCACATTCGTTGTAATATATAGTATTAATGAATAGGTATACAGAAGTTTGACTGGGTACATTATATTAACAAGCACGACATTAAGGGCGGATTTTATCAACAGGCGCATTTTAACAAAGGCTTTGACCAATCAGAGCAGCCCGTTCAAGAACATGCATCTGTCAAAGTTCTCTGAAAACTATTGATTTCTCTTGAAGTTTACCTCAAAAAGTGAAAAATGACATACTTTATATACAAATCGATCATTATGAACCATCTATTATCTTTTCCAGTCTGATTTTCCATCCTAGATGGGTAAAAAATTGCATTTTCTTGTTTAATCAAAAGTTTAGCAATTGCTAATTTCAACCAATCAGATTCCGGAAAAACTGTACATTTGATCGCTGGTTTTTTCTTCTGCTAAATTATAATGATGACAAAAAATTAGGGTTTTGAATAATTTTTTTTGTGATAAATGGAGAGATCAAATATAAGTTTTACAACAAAACTATATTTGTCTTGTTTTTTTTCGCAATGATCCAAAAGTTATATCAAAATAAAAATGAGTTTGTGAATCCAGAACCGAAAACACGCCGACGGCTCTCGCCCCGTGTGACGTACTTCATGAAAATACTTGTAACAGTTGTAACTAAAATGTGAAATGTATATTTGTGGCAACATAGGCGTAGAATGAAGTTTGGAGCTTGAGACGAAGTCAACGATCGAAATAAATATCTCTTTGAGTGGTCGAAATTAGATCACAAATCCCGGTAAAAAAGTACCGAATCCCAAATCAAATATCTACCGTTGAGGCGATCCGTTCACCGAGATGGCGGGTGGCTGAGTGGTATGATGGCCGACAACGCTTGGCTGTTTTGTGGGAGGTGTTGATGGTTGTTGGTTCGAGACCCTGCCCGTGCAATTACTTTTTTTCATATTTTTAACCAAAATATTTATTGATATACGTTTTACTCATATTACACACATTTTTTTGTACCATCGACGTGAATGTGTTTTCGAATCAAATTTTATTCGATGTTTTACTAGCACAACAAAAATTCCGAATAGTTATACTTTTTTGGAATAATTTTATTTTAATACCGCTATCAGAGCAATTGGCGATTGATATTGAGGCACAAACTTCACTTAAACTGACTGAATTCTCCACCACCTCCGGTACTTAGCTTTTGCAATATAACAAGTAAAATGTCTAATAAAATTTGATTCAAAAACACATCTACGTCGATCGTACAAAAAAAATGTGTGTAATATGAGTAAAACGTATATCAATAAATATTTTGGTTAAAAAATAGTGAAAAAAAGTAATTGCATGGGTAGGGTCTCGAACCAACACCCATCAACACCTCCCACAAAACAGCCAAGCGTTGTCGGCCATCATACCACTCGGCCACCCGCCATCTCGGCGAACGGATCGCCTCAACGGTAGATATTTCATTTAAGATTCGGTCCTTTTTTACCGGGATTTGTGATTCAATTTCAACCATTCAAAAAGATATTTATTTCGATCGTTGACTTCGTCTCAAGCTCCAAAGTATGTTGCAACAAATATACAACAATAGTTTGATGAAAAGTGTCACCCAGCTTTGACGTTTTCTTTTCAATATTGATAAAATACTATTGGACGATATTTATTAACCTAGCCCGCAATGCCCAATAGAAAGCTTATGCTAAATAACAACCAATAGAAAAGCTTTGTTAAATTCTTTGTTAAATGTGCATGTTGATAAAATCGGGCCTAAAAGTACTGTTTATTCCAAAAGCAAACATTCCTCAGGCAGCGTGTATATAGAATTTTCTTTGTACCAAAAAGGCCACTGTCTATTTGCAGGGAATTGAACGAGCTACGAAAACCGTCTTCGGACAACCCGGACATTCTGAGATTCTTCAGATACATGAAAGCTGCCAAAGATGGACAAGATGGTGGACAATGCTCAAGTTACGGTGGTTGCCCGACACTCACTGAGAACAAGCCCAGTCCAGCAATGCTCACCACCTTCAATGATATCAATAAACTAGTCTTAGCTAGAAAGTTCAAATAAATGGTTGTTTAATAAATCATAGGTATATAAATTCTGAAATCTAATGTGTCTTTCCTGTGCAGCTAAGCTACAAGAGGTTTGAAAGCTCCGCAATATTAGTTTTCTAAGACAGAGTACATTCAGCTCAGTATGTATTTCTCATGTACTTTGGAAGATAGAACCCACATAGCACTGGATGATATGAGAATATTCTGTTCACATTCACTACAGATATTATGAATATTCTGAAAAAATTCCATGGATAATTAGATTATTTACAGAATATTCTGTAAACGTTCGAAATGGGAAAAACACGCTATATTCCTAGAATATTCCGCCGAATATTCCGCACGGATATTAGATGAACAACCGTGGTAGAATGATTTTGAATATTCTAGGAACATTTTGTCTAAATTACCTCATATACGAAACATTTTTAAGGAATTATGGATACTGTTCCAAAAATAATGGCACCTACTAGTGGCAGATAGTCACAAAAGTTAAGTGGTTAGACATCTTAGTCTAGATGTCTAGATAAAGTGTAAAAATGTAAACTTGTTGCATTTAACCTCAAAATTCTACTCACATTATATAATGAACCATACACCATAGTAGGTCACCATAATTTGGAACACTGTCACGCACTCTATAACAACCAGCAACTTTATTGTACAAAATTGGGTATAAATGCAGGCCTTTCAGGAATAAAACTCGTAAATTCGTGAATTGCTAAAATGCCCACATCACATGTTGAAGCACAGAATGACAGAACACTTAAAGCGAAGAATAGAGTGACAACCAGACAAGATTGACAACTGACGACGCCATAGTCACCATACATCAGCATAAGATGCTGTCACTTTATCGTCGGTGGATGCCGTATCTGTATTGCTGGCAATGGCTAATCACTAATAAACTTTTGAAAATTGCACATAATACTTATTAGGTATATTTAGGATGAACGCAAAACGAATGAAGGTTTTTTTTAATTCACTGAGAAACGTGCAAATATAAATTAATAATACCTCATATTGAATATTTGCCTACATACAGATATTTCTATTACAAATATTACTAAATGTTCGTCAGAAAATAGCTACATCTTGTTCTTAGTAGATTATTAAAATAATATTCTATGAAGAATATTCTGGAATAATCCACACATTAAACGAATAATCACTGATTATCCTAAGTGGATAAAATAATAATATTCTATAAAGAATATTACTTTAATAATCCAGAATAATCGAGAGAAATAACGAATATTCTATGATTCTACTGAATATTCATGGAACATATAGGAGATTTAAAGAATATTCATAGAATATCCAGTGCCACATGGGAAAGAATTACGCAGTTTTCAGATTTCTGTGCAGGCTATTTTTATCACTTATTCCGCAAGATCTCCTACCACCGCACACAGTCCCTACGTCTTGTCTTTGTAGATCAAAGTCATGTGGTTTTGCGTTTTATCTACCCACAACTCATACATTCGTTTCCAGTGAACCTGTAAACGGATCCTCATACACGGCAGGATTCGAGCCAATATCATAACGTTAATTAAAGAAGCTCTACCTGTTTTTCACGGTAACACATCAACCGCTTCACTGATTTATTTTAGTGATTGAAGAATGACGTAAGAAGCTGCTCCAGAAATACGAAGTATCGCTTGTTTTTTTTATCTCACCAGAGGAAGTTTTCAACATTCTCTCCCATTCTTTTATATAATTTCTTTGACAGAAATTAAATTTGTAGAAATCTATATTGAGTGGACCTATTTGCCTAGGTGCATGTAAGAATTATTAGGATAATAATTCAATAAGAGGAGGTTCAAAGAATATTGTACATGGCTTTTTTCCAGTAGGATCCTTATCGGATGGTACATCAAGTTGTGGTTGATATGTTGCTGGATCAGCAACTAGCATTTGGGTGCAGATATCAAGTATTATGGGTCAAGCAATCTGTACTCCAAATAATGTATTGTACCGGGTATGGTCAGATAAGGATCAAAAGTGCTCTGTCTTGGAAACTATTCGCTATGTTGGTTTGCGTTGAAAACAATTATTACTGATGTGGTTAAAAGAGAATTGTGGAAAATATTTCCAGATTTACGAGATGGTCACCACCGTCTTTAACACTTAAAGTGATTTTGCGCCGAAATCTGCTTAGAAAATTTTACCAAAATAATGTGATCTTCATAGTTATAATTTACTGGAGTAATCTCTGCTTAACACTATTTGAAATATCTATTAAGATAAAGTAATCGGAGTTATTCAATGTTTTCTTAATAATTAGCTAGAACTCCTAAATGACTTCGTCTTGTCTATGGTATGTCTAATTATTCCTAGTGATACTGCCAGAGCATGTTTTTTGCTATAATAACCGGAAGCTGAAAAACTCACTGAAAAGCCAGTAATAGTGAGATTCTTTTCTAATAAAAATCTAGCCAAATGAGAACCTAATAATTTAGTCACAACCGTATAACGGCATCTTATTCTATATAAACCTGAAATTTCGAAGGAAAAATTAGCCATATAATTAAAGAAAGGCGCTATTACACTGGTACTTATTATTTACTAGTTTTTTCAAAATTTACGATAAAATTTAGTATTCAATAGATATTTAATAATAAAGATATTTTTTGTTCTAAACAAGTTAATAAATTATAAGAAAAAATGACCAATTCTGAAATGAAACCTACGTCTCCTTAAATGCATTTATTCTTCCCCGTTGTCTTACGCATCATATTCTGCCTACCTTGCACTTGCACATGATATATTTGCTACGGCTAAGGTGCTTACATGGCTACATTACAAACCAGGTGGACAGTACACAATCTATCCAAACGCCTGGTTATTTTAGTGGAAAATTGTCTTTCAATTAAAATAGCAATGTATTATATCCAGATAGCTTGTAAACTACAGTATTTTGATACAGTGTAAACTAAATATTCGTAGTAATATATGCAATAACTAGCTCGTTGGTTAGCATGCAAACTAAGCCATTTACTTCGGTTGATTTAATTTGAATCATTCCTAGCAAAAATAGGGTTAACCAACGAGTTGGTAGCTACATATTACTAGAAATATTCAGTTCACACTTTATCCAAATACTATATACAGCTTGTAAAAATTCATGACTAGTTTACAAGCTCGCTGGACAGTATACAAACTAACCAACATTTCTTGCTGTTTTAATTAAAAGGTAACTTTCCACTAAATTAACCACGTATTTGGATAGTTTAGATACTATCTAGTTGGTTCGTAGACAAGGTTCTTCGTATTTTGGAATAAAAAATGCAGAGGTTTTTTACTCAAAAATCCGAAAAACCTTTTCTAGAAATAGAACCAACTGTGATGGTTCAGAAGCCCCCTTTGCTACGTTTCATAAAGCCAAGCATGCGTTATGCTGATTATGTTGTGTATATTAGCTGAAGAATCAAGATTAGAGGTTACTTGCAAGGTCTTTGACGTGATCCATGAAGCACAATGGACTGCTATTGCTTGCTTCGTCTTCGTTCTTAGAGGTAGTTGTTTAACGACTTGACCCAATAATATCTGCCAAATGTCCATATTCATGAAGGTAGTAAGTGTGCGGTTTCTGACATAATCTGGACAAGAACAGTATCGTCAATGGTCTCCAGGACCGCTTTCGTACAATCAAACATCTACAGAGTGTCGTCTGTTTCAGACGCTGCGCTGGACAGTTTTCTCAGAGACCAGTGTTTCTAGTGTACCTTTTTCTGGGGCAACTCGTAGTATGGCAGAATCAGCAGAGGTAGAACTGATGGGAAGAAAAAATAGTGTCATACAGAGAAATTCAGTAAAAGCCACTCAGTGTCATGCAGGTGTCAACAAATACAAACCCATGCCATGTGTTGCACAATACAGATACAGTTCAATCACCTAACATCTTCGGCCAAACACCACTTCATGGGGTGTATGGTTCTGCGTTATTTTGTGTTGCATTTGACATATAGGTACTACAGCTCCTAGCGACCATTCGTGGTCACTAGAAAGTAATTCCTATCAAAGTATTTTTAATAGAAGAGGTTCTTTGGATTTTGGGATAACATTTGCAAGAGGTTTTTTACTCAAAGAGCCGACGTTTTGGCGTTTATTTTACGCTTTCTTCAGAGCTAACGAGCGCACCCCTGTAACAAGAAAGAATAGCATATCTCATAGGGTAAAAAACATTCCAGAAGGATAAAAGGATAAAAGGAATGACAAATGCCGTTCGTCGATACAGGCGATTTTTGATGTCTGCCGCTATACGCTGCGTGCACATCTTGGACGGGTTCTGGAATGTTGTCTGTTTTTTGACCCAAAAGGATATAATATGTTATTCCTGATTGCTATAGGTGTGTGCCCAGAGGCCCTGAAGAAGGTGAAAAGTAACGCCGAAACGTCAGCTTTTTGAGTAAAAAAACCTCTTGCAGTACTTTATCCCAAAGTCAAAAGAAACTTTTCTACACTCGTGGGACATTATTTCTTTATCGTTGTTAACCTAGAACCAGATTAGTTACTTTTTAATATCAACATAATATATCTGTATATATTTTATATATTTATTTCTTTTGACAAATCCATATACATATATTTTGTCAAAGAATGATAATAAAGATAAACATGAAGATGAAGAGTTAAATTACACGAGCGGCAAGAATCGGCGCGAAAAATAAAAATTATTGCATCTTTGCTTTTATCAAAATTCTACATTTACTCTGCCAAAGATGGTAAAAGAACTACATCCTACCACGCTTCATGTTCTTTCCACAGGATTGGACCTGACTGATTCCTTTTGCAAGATGCAAGCGTCTGAGTATTCCTTCCGGCAGCATCGGGAATGCGCAAACCAAGCAATTTAGGTCAATTACCCTTTGACGAAGTGTTTCCTGTGACAGGAGCATCCCACGTCTTACCTCACCGACAACTTCCTCAAAGGAACTTTCCACGGCCTACGTAAATCGTTTTCCATCTCCTCTCACTTGCCTGACTTTACCAGAGTTCGATAGATGTTCGCATCCCACATGAGAGTCATTTCTATTTGACGCACAGACGTTAAAGGGGTGATACATGTACGAGCAAGTACGCGTACTTATGGCTCGACAACCTTTTTCGCCTGTGTGTCACCGTAAGTACGCGTACTTTAAAAGCGTCGTCGCGCAAACCGCCGGCGAGCCAACTGGTTTGAAACGTTGCTCGTAGCTGGTCTCAGCTCGTACTGCGAGCCGCGAGCCACCACTTTGTTTTGGCAAGCCATCGATGCGCAACGCTTGTTGTGTTTGGCGTTTGTTAAAAGTTCTTTTTATTTAGGAAAATTATCAAAATGAGTAATTTCAGCTTCACGTGTGTCACCGCGTCGAGCCGAGTAAGTTCGCGAACTTAAAAACCGCGTACTTAAAGTTCGTACGTGTATCACCCCTTTTAGGGATTGTTGCTGATGACATCAGTGCGTAACTCCAATACCAAAATTGCAGTCAAGTAGATGGTATCCGAGGATAACAACCGTGGCAACCGGCGCGGCGGCATATTTGATCTTATTAAAAGCTTTTATTTAATTTGCAACGTATGTACGCTTGTTCGTGTGGAATCTTGCAACTCGATTTTGAAACAGATATCTTCAACCGATTGAGCTGAAATTTTGTATACGCGCTTAGTTTGGATGACAATGCACGATGAGCTATATGATGTCGTTCTAAATACAATAGTGGAATAGTTGTTTAATGCATTTCTACAATATGGGTATCCATATTGATATGAGAACGCCCAGTAGATGCTAAGGGGAATGACAATCTAGTGAGAGGAATGTCATCACTGACAATAGGCGCAGTAGATCCAATGATGTCATTTTTAGTCAAACGATGAATTTTGTTTTGAGAGTTTGGGGCAGATACCGGCAAGTTGTTTTATCACTCCATGAACCTGACGACCTAAGAGAATGATTTTATATTTTCGTGACCGTAGATTTCAAACTTGTTTTTTTTTAATGGTATTGCGGTGAATTAAATGAAACAATTTTCCTTTCCAAATTGACCGCAATGCCATTAGAAAAAACCAAGACCTAAGAGAAGAGAGTTTTTGCATTTGGCGCTCAACTAGAGGCTTGCGGTGTGAGCAAGAATCTGGCAGCAATCACAGGAGATTCTGGATCGAATTGTACGGGTTCCTTTATACAACCTACGCAGTGGTCATCACCAGGTTGTATCGACGACGGTGACGACATCGACATGAGGTTAGGGGGTAGCTAACGAACCGCTGGTGCACCAAGCAAGCACGAAGGGTAGACTGGACAGCCGGTGTGTATGACTGTGACAGCGACGTAAGTGGTAAAGAAGATCCGCGGTAAGGATTTTACAATAATGAGTTGTAAAGGCACATTTGGTGTGCTGGACTGACTTTTGGAAAGTAATAGGGATAAACTCGTGTTGTTATGGACTCTTATCACCAACACAGTTTTAAGGCTGTGTTTAGAGTAGGTCGATATTTTAACGAGGGCTGCTCTATACTTCCGTCAATCCACCAGTACGCAGACAGCTGTTTCACGCTTATTAGCGATCATCAGTGCGCCATAGGTCGATTGACGGAAATAGAGAGCATCAATTTTTCCATGTTTAATAAACATGTGAAACATGTGCGAGCAGACCGGCAGAATTCTTTCTGTCTGCTTGATATGTTTAATTTAGTTTAACATATATAATACGTATTTTCAGATATAATACGATGATGTGTTTTATTGTAAGAGTTTGTGGGAAAATATACTATTCAAAGTCGGTGAGTCGCTTTATCACTGCATGAACTTTGTTTAAGACCTAAGAGAAGAGAGTCTTTGCACAGTGAAAGTACTTGTTGAGAGTGGCTCGAAAAATATTATGACGTCATTCTAAATCAACTATGGTAGACCATCCAAGATGGCGAAATAGTTATTTTTAATGCACTTCTGCAATATGGGTATCAAATAAAAGGGCTTGCTGAGAATAAATAAAATTGTATGAGGCTATAAGTTGATAGTTAACACTCTAAAGGAACATTTTCTTTTCTTTTTTTTTAGAACCTTTTAATAAAAGCTTTTTTTGAAAACGTTTTTTTTTTTTTGTTTTAATTTATTTTCATTCAACGTTTTTGACAAACTTTTGGCGTGGTGGTACGGGAATTTGGGAAACTGAATTATTATATCGATTGCTAAACAAATCGATTTTTTTTTGTTTAAGAAATTTCTCTTTTTTTAAGTCACAGCGGTATCAGCTTGTTTGTAGGTGTGTTTGGGGTTACTGACAATATACAGATTGCTACTGCAGTAATTCTAAGCGCGAGTTTCTCTCAAAATCTAGTAGAAAAGTTTATATAAATCTGTGTCCTAAACTGTCTTGCATCTTGAATACTTTAGCACACATATTTTAGGAACTATTCTAATTGAATAGGGTCAAAATGGCTGCTTTGAATTTCGAATAAAAAATATTATTTTTTTTGTGATGGATGTTAAGGTCTATACAGGGTGTCACAGAAGTTAACGTCAAGCCGCAATGGGGTGATAGGATTCGTTGTAACTATCATGAGAAAAATCAGACAAAAATCAATCCCATGCAGTTTGAAAATTATGGATATATTAAGAAAACCTAGAAATTTGGTCAAATTATAACAATTTTTTGATTATTGTGGTTAACTTTTATAACTTTTGTCCATTTAAACTTTATAACCGTAACCCTGAATAACATTTCTAGAAGCACAGTGAAAAATGATGACACAATGGCCCCAAGCTTTCTAGAATGAAGACTATTAATTAAGCTATAAATTTAAAATTTTCAAAGTTTGCCGACATTGAAAGGCCTTCCTTCAAAAAAAAAATGTACTAAAGTGCCTTGGCAAGTTGGCGAATTTAACCAGGATTGTAAAATGTTACAATACTTGTTCGTTTCATCTAAAAGAAAAAACGAGTATAAAAATAAAAACCTCAGGCAACCCGATTTTTGCTAAGGCATTTCACTCAGGTGAGATGTTCTCTATTCGCACAAGCTTCTGGCAGGTTTTAATTTTATGGGTAGCACATTCAAGTAGGTTTTAGATAATGTTTATTTTTCTTCCTCCCTGACTTAGTCTTGACTGCTCTGAAACTAACGCATGTAAGATATTTTAGGTTGCAACCATATTTCTAATGTTATCTATATAGCAAGGGTACATGAGTATGAAATCCATATTTTACGATGCCCTTTCCAACTATGTTCACCGAAAAAATACCCTCCATGAGTAATAAAAATCTAAAAGCATTAATGCCAAGCATCACTCATAACTGGTTGCTGTTGTTTTTCAACAACAGTCACCACTAGCTTTGACAGTCCATGGATGATGTACTAATGTATTGTGTATTTTGTCACAGTTCTCCATTATTGGAGCATTAAAAGCCATGGACTGTTTTATCTCCGTAGTTGAACAGAAATAGTACGGTAAACGCAGTCGGTACATTAATGTGATTTCCGAAACCCTAGTTGTAGTTGTCGGTTCTTTGATCGACAATTCAGGTAGCTGTGAAAATGAGATTCGACGGCACATTCAACAGGCACGGGTGGTCATGACAAAGCTTACTAAAATATGGCGTGACCATAATACCACTAAAGCTACCAAAATGTCACTGGTTCAGTCTCTTGTGTTCTCCATATTTTTGTATGCCTCGGAAACTTGGACTATTAAAAAAGCAGATCGAGCTCGCATAGATGCTTTTGAAATGTGGACGTGGAGGAGAATGCTTAGAATTCCTTATACCGCCCACCGAACTAATGTTTCCGTATTAGATGAGCTCGGTAATCCAAGGAGACTATCCTCCATTGTGTCGATGAGAGTGCTTACATTCTTCGGACATATTCACAGAAGCGATAATATGGAGAAACTTGCAGTTCAGGGTCACGCCCCGAGTAGGCGGCGCCGTGGCCGCGTATTACACGGTAGCGACGAGCTAAAACAGGTATCTTCTTCTTCTTAGAGTGCCATGCAGATACCTGCGTAGGCATCTATCCTCTTCCTATCAAATTTCTCTATTCACAGCTGCATTTTGTATCTCTCCGAGGCTTCTCATTCCTGTCCACTGCCGAATGTTTCTGAGCCAGGATAGTTTTTTCTTCCTGTTCCTCTTTTTGCTCCTTCGATTTTACCTTGAAGTACCAGGCGTTGTAACTGATAACGTTCTTCCCGTATTACGTGTCCCAGGTAGGCTATTTTTCTTTTTTTTGATTGTGTCGAAGAGCTGTCGGTCTGTTAGTTCAGCTATTCTTCATTTGTTGCATGGTCTACCCAAGGTATTTTTAGCATCCGTCTTAAGATCCACATCTCGAGAGCTTCAATTCTGTTGACTGTGGTTGCTTTCAATGTCCACGCCTCCATTCCGTAGAGCAGAGCTGACCAGACATAACATTTTACCAGTCTGTATCTGAGGCTGAAGCTTAAGTTTATGTCAGTGATATAGGTATCAAGTCTCACAATTAACAAAAATTGGAAGTAGAAAGTGCTGAAATGCACGTGTTATAATGGTCCTAACCTAAAATCAACTCGGCTGGCTAACATAAACATAAACTATGACAAAACGTAATAATAAACATTTGTGTCTCTCTGATGGGCCAGCGAAACACAACTAGGCTAGACACCTTCTCATATTTGCATACAGAGTGAGCCTTTGAACGAATGAATGAGGTGGATTTGTTTTGAACGCATAACCTCCTTTTTAGTTTGTTTAGATCCTTAAAGGTACGAAAGTTTGATCGTTTGATTGATAAATGCAGATTTGAACTAGATATTTTTTGCTATTTCAATCTGCTTCAATCTCTTGGAATAGATAACTCACGTGTTTATCTATTTTCTGAGAAGGGAAGCACATTTCTTAACGAAACTCAAAAAGATGTTATGTTTGTAATTTATTCTGTCCTATGTGATACCTAATATACAAAGAAAGGTGGATGTGGACTATTTGTTTATCAAGCATTTTGAGAAAAAATGTTTCCACCTCAGTCTTCCTATCATAAGTCATTCTTTGGATAAAATCGGACTGGGTCATTTGCATTAAGTGGTTCACTGGGTTACTAGTCCAAAGGAGGGAAAGAATATTTATAAGCATTTAATACGTTAAGTTCCATGTGTACCATACGTAGGCAAGCTCTAAATAGTCCAATATAGCCACAGTAGACGCCTCTGTCTAAACTACTGTGACTAGCTTCGATGCATGTCTAGCCTGTATAGATCACTTCATGGTAATTGTTGGCATGTAAACCCCATCAGCGAAATTTGCTTTGTATCTTAGTGGTACGGTACTGTCAAGTAAAAAAAAATGTAAATTGATAAAAATCGAGATAAAAATAGAATAAACGAAAATGTTTTGTGTGAAACAATATGGCACGCATGGTCTAGGACATTCCATGTGCCATACTCTGTATACAGAATTACTAACAAAAATATATTATATTACATTTGATAAATACTAGGGTAAGTACAAATAATTACAACTTATTAACATGAACTTGTCAAAAAATTTGTATTCATCAGAAGTTAAGTCATATCTTACTAGCCTGAGGCCTATTAGCGTATTAGAAAACAAAACAAATTATTAGGACTTATCTTGTTCAGTAAAATACAAAAGGTATTTCAAGCGCCTAAGGCTTAGTAATGGAGAGTAACAACCAAAACAACTGGAGAGTGCATCCAGAATCAACACTCTCTGAGATGGAACAACATCTCTGGTCATCTCCGTCAAGCTCGGGAACTATTAGCAGGGCCTGCAGGGAGAATAGGACGATTTTGTCTCTCTCTGGTAAGGAGTAACTTGAGATTACTAGTAGGCCTATTAACGGGTCACAACACCTTCAGGCGCCACTTGTTCGTGATGAGGGTGGTCAACGACCCAACGTGCACGTGGTGTGGTGAAGAGGAAGAATCCTCGGCACACATCCTGTGTCGCTGTGAAACCCTGGGTTATCGCAGGCAGACTATGCTGGGCTCAAGAACCTTGGAACCAATAGAGATAAAACGGATAGGACCTAAAAATGTACTTGCCTTTGCCAAAAGGGCAGGTCTTAGGAACTAGCGCGGATAGAGGCGCAAAAGGGCCCATCGTGTGGCCTATGCACCAGCCACATTCCGTGCTGGATAGCCTCTGGTCCTTATTCATTCAACAACCAAAATACTTGTAGAACCATTTTTTAGGTTTTCCAGAATTTTGGTTTTATAGAGGTTAAAACATTATCTCTATTCTTTCTATAACTTCCCTATTACGCTTTTTATGAAATGTACACTATAGAACATTGCTGGACCGGTGACTCAATAATAATCTGTTTACGGAGTCATATAATTCACATGCCTATTTAGTCAACTTTACAAATTCTCATTGTTGCTTAAGGAAATTGTACCATGAACTATTTATGCCAGAAGGTAAAAGTGTAAACAAATTATGGATGAATGGATATACGAGCTTCGCCCTGCAGGAGTTATATGTTGTTTGAGCACATTTAAAGCCATAGTACGGTCTCAGGTTCACCTTTATGCAGATGATATAGAAATCTACATGCCTCTGAGCTTCAACAATTTAGATGAAAGTATAGCTGGTGTTCAATCTGACATAGATAGAATTTATGATTATTGTAGCAAGCATGGACTGCGAATTAACCCTTCTAAGACGGTGGCTTTATGTATAGGGTCTGCGTCTCAAACAATGGTCATTGAGGAGCACTGTCAGTTGTTAGTGAACCATGAAGGTATAAACTGGGTTCATTCAACAAGGAATTTGCATCATACTAATAAGTTTAAGGGTAGTTTTTCCTGAATTTTCTTCACTTGTCTATTTTTTCATTTAAGAAAAAGCTGTTTGAGCAGTTGCTTAGCCAACAAGCGAATGATTGATGTTTTTTGGGCAAACTTAGTTTAAGCATTGAGAGACATATATTATTTTGGTTTAACACGTTACTCATTCAAGCTATTATTGTTATTTTTTCACACTGTATATGTTTGTCTAGGCGAGGTGGAAGAAAGCATTTGTGCTAACCTTAGCCTTTTGTGTATTTGCACAATAAACTTATATTTATTTATTGAGAAACCCTTAGTCCACCTTCTTAGCCACTTATGTTGAACATTAGCATTTAAGCGTAAAGAGTTGTTATTTTCCAAACCATGTTGACTAGATTATAAACCATTGATATGGCAGCATGATGCATTTGCGTATCGTTAAACGATCCATGCAGCTTCCAATGCGTTGACAAGAGAGGAAATAGGGTATTGGATGGAGACCCGCGACAATCTCGTAATTTAACTAATACCATCACTGAATGGCATGGTGGTTTGAATTTGTGATTGCAACACCAGACGAATAATGCTCTTTGATCCGCTGCGACTGCAGACCACATTCTCCATTCACGACAGAATTTCAATTTGTGGTGAATGTGTTGACTATAGTCTGACGTGCAATCGAATAACCTAGTAACTCGAGCAACTAGGTTTTTGCTTTGTTTGCATTATATATTGAACCACCAGCTCGAACTCTATCGGTAGCTGTTTATAAATTGCTAATCACACTGCTGGTTTCGGAGATATTGAGACCTCAGCTTTAGTAAATAGACATACTAAAAATATATATTTTCATATATAGAGATACTTTAATCCATTGGGATACTTGAATGAATTTAGTCATATGGTGCTATCTTAAAACCTAGTAGGTCGAGTTACTTAAAACATTTACTTGTATAAAAAGATGATAGTAAACTGATCTGCTGATTACTCAAATTCATAATTACAAACAAAAATCTAGCAACTCTCATTTGTGTAAGGTACAATGTAACATTGCTATACCTGCAGGGGATTGGGAGATAACAGGAGTATTACTGAAATGTTTGTTATAGATGAGAAAGTGTCACAAGTCAACCTGAGTTGACGTTGACTGAGGCAATCAAAGTAGGTTCTAAGAAAGGTAAAAGGAAAAATGAATGAGTTGTTATCGCTTTGTGGAGTAAGCTGCAAAAAATCTCCGCTAAAACTAGTTCATATACATCGCCGAATAATATTCGAGTATTTTGCTGAATCTCATAGAATCAGAGAACTTCATCTCCATAATACCCATTAAAGCTTATCTAGCACCTTATCCGTTTGCAAGAAGATGCTTATTCATATATTTAGTTTCAAAACTGATAGAACAACTTGTTTCATAAGACGAAAAACCAATGACTTGCCACGTTTAAGGGAGAATAGAGGAAAAAGCATACCGATGCAAGCAAATATTTTGGACCAGCTGGCCACGTTGAGATGAGGTGAAAGACTTGGTTAAAATAGCAGCCACCACTCAACTTATTTGTTGTTTGCCAAATGAAAATATGCAATATTGTTAGCTATTACTGTTGTTTTACTGAGTCTCAAAACTGCGACTGGATTTGTGATCAGCACCTTAAAATTATCCGAAATGCGAGGTTTCATCTCAGTCGAAAGCCAAATAAAGATTTTCGATCTTTATAGGTACTCCAGCCCGCCCGAGAAATCTGAAATTTTTTATTTTCGTTAAATAAGACTGAGACTCCAAACTGCGACTGGATTTGTAATCAGCACCTTGAAATTATCCGAAGTGCGAGGTTTCATCTCAATCCGAAGCCAAATAAATTTTTCGATTTTTTTAGGTACTCCCGCCCGCCCGGGAGATCTGAAATTCTTTATTTTCGTCAAACGGGACTGAGACTCAAAACTACGGCTGCATCTGTAATCAGCACCTTGAAATTATCCGAAATGCGAAGTTTGATCTCAATCGAAAGTCAAATAAAGGTTTTCGATTTTTTTAGGTACTCCCGCCCGCCCGAGAGATCTGATATTTTTTATTTTCGTCAAATGAGATTGAGACTCAAAACTGCGACTGGATTTGTAATCAGGACCTTGAAATTATCCGAAATGCGAGCTCCATCTCAATCGAGATCCAAATAAAGGTTTTCGATTTTTTTAGGTACTCCCGCCCGCCCGAGAGATCTGAAACTTTTTATTTTGGTCAAATGAGACTCAGACTCAAAACTGCGACTGCATTTGTAATCAGCACCTTGGAATTATCCAAAATGTGAGGTTTTATCTCAATCGAAAGTCAAATAAAGGTTTTCGATTTTTTTAGGTACTCCCGCCCGCCCGAGAGATCTGAAATTTTTTATTTTGGTCAAATGAGACTTAGACTCAAAACTGCGACTGCATTTGTAATCAGCACCTTGGAGTTATCCAAAATGCGAGGTTTTATCTCAATCGAAAGTCAAATAAAGGTTTTCGATTTTTTTAGGTACTCCCGCCCGCCCGAGAGATCTGATATTTTTTATTTTGGTCAAATGAGACTTAGACTCAAAACTGCGACTGCATTTGTAATCAGCACCTTGGAATTATCCAAAATGCGAGGTTTTATCTCAATCGAAAGTCAAATAAAGGTTTTCGATTTTTTTAGGTACTCCCGCCCGCCCGAGAGATCTGAAATTTTTTATTTTGGTCAAATGAGACTTAGACTCAAAACTGCGACTGCATTTGTAATCAGCACCTTGGAATTATCCAAAATGCGAGGTTTTATCTCAATCGAAAGTCAAATAAAGGTTTTCGATTTTTTTAGGTATTCCCGCCCGCCCGAGAAATCTTAAATTTTTTATTTTCGTCAAATGAGACTGAGACTCAAAACTGCGACTGGATTTGTAATCAGCATCTTGAAATGATCCGGAATACGAGGTTTCATCTCAATCGAAAGCCAAATAAATATTTTAGATTTTTTTAGGTACTCCCGCCCGCCCGAGAGATCTGAAATTTTTTATTTTGGTCAAATGAGACTGAAACTCAAAACTGCGACTGGATTTGTAATCAGCGCTTTGAAATTATATGAAATACAAGGTTTCATCTCAATCGAAAGTCAAATAAAGATTTTCGATTTTTTTAGGTACCTACTCCCGCCCGCCCGAGAGATCTGAAATTTTTTATTTTCGTCAAATAAGACTAAGACTCAAAACTGCGACTGGATTTGTAATCAGCACCTTGAAATTATCCGAAATGCGAGGTTTCATCTCAATCGAAAGCCAAATAAATATTTTCGATTTTTTAGGTACTCCCGCCCGCCCGAGAGATCTGAAATTTTTTATTTTCGTCAAACGAGACTGAGACTCAAAAGGAACTCCGTTTAAAGTTCCCTTTCTATTTAATATGATTATTCCCTATCCATTTCTGTAATTGACTCACTAAGACTTAGCTCAGGTTGAAAACTGGTCTGAATGGTAAGATGACTACCATACCAACAAGAATACGCTTTATTGGCGTTTTGGTCACCTCAGTAAACTTTAATATCAACCATATGTGTTTTTCTCTAATACTGATAAGTTTTAGAAATTAATAAACTATATGAGATGGCAGAAATGGCACATTATTCACTTATAAAACCTTACATTAGACATAAGATATTTTCAAAGAAAATTAAAAAAAGCATTAAATATTGTTCTATTATAAGGCAATACTGCTCGAAAAACGATTGGGACCCCGTCCAAGCTAATCGTGAAAATGCTATTGCTAGTTCTGAAGAATTTTATTCGTTAGAAAATATGTATTTTGAGATTCAAACTTTATAAACCTTGAAATATATACACTTCAATATCTAGCGTTATGTTTATAGCTTCAGTCATTAAGGTTAGTGCTTGTTTGGCTTCCCCTATATATAGGAAAGAAGGTCCAAACTTATAACTGTACGATTTGTTTTGATCCAGTTCTACAAAAACAGCACTCAAAACGCGATATGTCACAGTTCCTAACACGCAACGTGTCCACACTCAAAATCTATATTTCACAAAAACTATCTATCCTAGATCTTGGAGCATTAAGATCTAACATCTTAAGTCACCGTAGATTATCATACTCTCGTTTCAGTACCATTTTCACTCATAATAAGGTTGTATTCGGTTTTTCTGGATTTCTGTGAAATTTATTCCTGTGGACTTGTCGGGTTTTGCATTTAGACGACTGAAATATGATATTTAAATAGTTTGACAAGAGTTTCCTTTTTCATAATGGAGAAGTCTATTGAAATTCTTCTTGAGAGTACGTCTTGGAGATAATGCCAAGCGTAACTAATTTTGTTAATAAACTTCCGCCTCAGACTTCAACATAGCATCTTAAAAAGGTAATTAATTATACAAAAGCCTCTACATCCAACGTTTTATAATGGCACTAACTATAGCTCCATTTGAAATTCAGCCACACATCTATTTTAGAGCTCTTAAGTTAACGATTTCTGGAAGTGTTTATTAAACACAGGTATTGTAGATGAAATACAGATTTGTTATATAGGTGTTTGGAAGATGTGTCAGTTTATATTTACTTGATATAGCACGGGTATGAAATAGTCATGCATATATATTATTGCTTATTCACCTATTTATTTTTTTCTATCTATTTATGTACCTAACGTTCAATAGTTGTCTTGACAACGATCCTTTGATTATTGCTCATAACATTACTTAAGTGATCCCAGAGATAAATGTATATGTATAATGTATATTGTTTATTAGCCCTCACCATCTCTCTTATGATCTTATCATCTGTAGGATGTTCAAAAATGGTATGTCTCTATTTGATTTTTTCAGGGTATGTCTACCAAAAGATTACTGGGCTTTTAATTTAAGTATGCCATATAAAGGTTCACAACTACCTACTTACATCTTCAATTACGGAGGCTGCATGAAGATCGCTGGTTCTGCTGGTTCCATAAATATTTTTTCTTCTAAGAGTAGTATGCTGTGATACATTATACTCATAGCTTTCATCTGTACAGCGTGTGCATACTTTAAACTTTCTTCAAGCATTTATTTTTGTTATTGCACCATATTCGAACCACTTTAGTCACCAATTCCAGATCCTTTCATTACTCCACTCAAAAGCCTACATATATCACGTAAAAGCATGTGAACAATAAGTTGGCACAATTTACAAGCACTATAATAACCGATACGTTATCTATATAAAAAAATTCTAAAGTTTTGAATTTTTATTTGGCTGACAAATGCAAATACGTAAATCCGGTCTGTTTTGAACTGTACCCTTATAGAAATGTACGAAACCCACCCTCCTTTTTATGAGATTGGTGTGGGCCGTTTTCGATTAATTTACTTTTTTCTTGTCAGAAGTCTGTGAAACTTCTGTTAAGAGATAAGTGGTTTATGCTGTTTCGGTGTTTTGATATCAACCTTGAGTTTGCGGCGATTCTTCGAGGGCTCTTTTTATCCTGTAGCTCCAGTTTAATTCAACCTTTGCTTAATACTCTAATCTGTAAATGTTTGAGCAATAAATTTTTCCTTTTGAAATAACTGTTTCTTATTAAACGTCCTTACAGATGAAACCCCTAAGTACAGAGACCCCTAGTTCTTTTTCAATAATTCTTGACGTCGGAACAACCAAGCTGCGTGATAAGGTACTTAAAGGTAATGTATGTCAATACTATTTCTAATAAGTGGTACTACCACTAATAGAAAGATTCTCTTTGACTTAGCTACTAATTTGGCTAGACTTCGTTTTAGGGGAAAACGAAAGGGGGGTCATAAATAGTATCAAACTACGGTATATCCTATGTCCAACGAGACCACTGCCAGACCGAAAAAAGGCTTCTGTGAAAAACTGCGGCACTTTAAAATTGCAGTACTAACTTAACCCCGGTCAATCTATTGAGGTCAAAATGGGTTCATCATCATCATAGTCACAACGTCTTAACAGACATGTTGTGAACTCGTAAAATGCATTTACTCATTTTACGAGTTTCTCTCGGGATATCTTTGAGATCTTTAATGCAGTAGTTTCCCATTTGCTTTCTGCATCCTCATGCCGTTGACCAGATGGTATCTACTCGTTCACCAGCCTTTAGGGGCAGTTCCTCACCACAAGGGCAAGAAGGTGTCCTAACTCTTATCAGCTCGTCCACCCAAAGCTGTTGGTTGAGAAGAGGTTACTGCTTAAACCGACAGTAGTTCGGTTCCTTTTAGTCGCCTTTTACGACACGCAGGATATACGGTGGGAGATATTTTAACCCGGCTCCACACGGTGTCAAAATGGGTTAACTGAGGTTAAAAAAGGTGTTATTTGACTAGGCTTGACGTCTTGAGTCGAATTAGACCACTCCTAGACCGAGGAGATGCTCTGATGAAAATATATGACACTTTGAAATTTAAAACCTACCGTAAAATCGAATTTCGACAGTTTTTCTTGATATAATATAGTCAGTTCGAAAGTACTTGACGACTAGACTACAACGACATCATAAGCAACACCATGAAATGAAAAACGAAAAAGTTATAATTTGAACTGTTAATGTTCCTAAAAATTAGGTAAGCTTAGGTTGAGTTAGGTTTGTACAGTTAAGGGCGCCCCCCTGCTCGTCCACCAGACATCGCTGACCTTTAGTATGTCAGGGTAGGCAACAGGTCCCTATCACCACTACGTTTTTTTGGCTTAATTTCCTATTGAAGTCAAAATAAGCGTTTCTTCAGCATATTGCTTAATACAATTCGAGTCAGGACATAAAGCCGGGTCGACTCACTCACTTTTTACTTCTACCGATTTAGTTAGGTTATGTCAGGTATTGAAAAATTCAAATTTCAAAGGGGCGTCGATTTTCACCGGAATGTTTATCACTCTGGGAATGGACCCAGTGCGTCAAACAATAATATCAAAGGATTCAAGCTGGTTCAACGTCGAGCGAGCAGACTCTCTGCACTCCTCTGGGAGTGCGAGGGCTTCTGTCCTTACGATCTGGCTGATTCTCTCAAATGCTCTATAATAATAAAAAAACTACCACGTATGAAGCCATTTTTGTTGTCTCCTAACACATCAGCTTACAGACGAAAGAACTGTGTAATAATGAATTGTTATAAACATATATTGCGTTTAATAATCATCCGCGTATGAACGTTTACACTTAAGGGTCTAGGGTATAGCGCGCGAAATTGAGAATCCAAGAAAACACGTCTTTCCGTATTAGCGAGGAGGCGTCCGCCTGTTCCCTTTCTCTGATATGTGTGTCTAAGATGAGGGGAGATACGTCCAAAAGTCCAAAGGTAAGGCCAAAAGGTCCAAAGGTAAAGTCCAAAGGTCACCATAAAAATGAATTTCGCATTTGCAAGCTCCTGACGGTACCTTTAAACTCACAGTAATGACTCAAAGAGCAAATCGAAGAAGAAAGCTTGCGCTTGCGCAACTATTTAGCCTTTTCTTTGATGTCGTATTTGGTCGTTAAATTACAGGCATTTATAGAATGTATGATTTTGCATTGCGAGTTTTTTTGCACATTAAAAAACTTTTTTGAGAAAATCAAAAATAGTTGTAATTCATAAGGTCTTGTCTATCGCCTTCTAAAATATTATATATGTAGTTTGGAAGTAGAGTGAGTTATGCGAGAAATTGTGAGTCCGTGTTTTACATGGCAAATACGTATGTATAAATGTGTGTATCTAGGCCCCTTAAGTGATGGAGTGATTGTATTGCTTCATATTTTTTGTTACGATTCCAATGTATAGCGTCATTTGCCTATGATCAGATATAATTGAAAAATTGCAGATCCGTTTAACCAATGTTCAAAGCATTGAAGACGACGACTCGTCGGCAAATAGATATCGGTATATTTTATAAGGTTTTCCTGATCAATGATCCCTATTTTCCATAAACATGCATTCAATTCAACTGAATTGAATTTATTGGTGTTGACGTACATAAAATTTACTTGCACATGCCATAAAAAAGTCTTCAAATTAAAAGACAAACTCTCATTTACAAATTAAACAAGCATACAATTATATCTCCGATAAAGTAGCAAATCATAATTATGCTTGTTAACGGATAAATTAATTAAAATTTAAAATCCATGAACTGGTCATGGGAATAAAAAGCTTTTTCTATAAGAAATTTTTTTAACAGTTCTCTTGAAAGTATTGTTCTTAGTTGCTGTGACAAGTATAAAATTTCTCTCGTGCAGAGCCAGATTAAGAATAGTCAACTTGCTACCAGCCGTTACAGAAGTATTGATAACTTCTTTCTAGTGCAATGCGTTTTAGTGGCTTATGGAGACATTTCGTAAGTCAGGAGAGCCAGTTTCATAATAATCAAGATTTTGGCTCGTTATTTTGGAACATCTGAGAAGAAGTAAGCAACTGTTTACTAAACAGGGATTTTGTTTGTCTGTACAGTCCTAAAAGCAGTGTAGATGATGGTGGAAAGGTGCACACTGGCCGCTGATAAATCCGTATACCCTCGAGGAGCTAACGGGTAAGAAACCCCAAAAGTGACGGTATGAATATTGGAGTAATATAAACAGCAACTTTTTTGGCTAATTTTTTCAGGTTTATTGTTATAGTTTTGTATTAGTTTGGTTTTTAACACTGCATAAGTGTTGAAAACTATTTTGAACAATTTCAGCGGATTTATTTAAATCCAACGGACTTCTGTGAAAAACAACATTGTATTTGTACACCCTAAATAAAAACAACGGGATCTTGCCACACACCCATCCCTGTTAGAGCATGGGAGCTGTTTTTCCTAACCTTTTCGAATTCGTTGGAAACGTCGGTTTGGGGGACGAGGCAACACATTTGTACAGTAAGTATTATTTCATGTTAAAATAGTCTCTGTCATAATTTTCACAGAAATAAATATTGGACGCCTAATGACTGAGCTTTCCACAAAGTCTCACCTTAACACTTGTTAATAGGAGAGACAATCCAAATGTTGAAGTAATTACAAACTCTCAAAGATGAAATTTGAACAGTACCGACAATTAGAATAAAATTTAAAAACTACGTACTTGCCTATGTCCTTTTGCCCTACTCTAATTGACTGTACTCTGAATTTTATTTTGCTTATTTGTGGTATCTGAAAGCTAGGTTGAGTGTTTCAGGGATTCATGATTAACTGCAGGTTTGAATAACCGCTCTCAACCTTGGCAAATATCTGAATACTGACTGTTTCCGTCACGGACTAAATTTACCGTTTAAGTTTGACAGCCCTTCATGGCCGCAGCTTGTAAGCGGACAGTCGCTTTAGAGATGCATTTCCTTTATAAAAGAGGAAACGTGCAATATAAACCATTTCATATCTATTGGATAGGATTGAAATCAATGTATAAAGCTAAATTCAGATGCATACGACATCCGGCGACACGACGGTACGAAACTGTTCCTATTTGTTGAAATATTTTGATTTGACATCACTTTGAATATTTCAATCAATAGGAACAGTTTCGTACCGTCGTATCGTCGGATGTCGTATGCATCTGAATTTAGCTTTAGGGATTGCACTTTAAAGAGCTCTCAACACTGATAATAATAATAAAACGTCTCTGGAAACAAAACAAAGTCGTTATTGTCCCCCTAATTATGTTGGTCTCAGGCCTTACACCAAACACATTTACACCGCACCTGCACCAGCTAGGCCTGGACGAAAAGTTACACAAAATATTCCAAAAGTCTGTAATCCTTAAGACTTGTAAATATAGTACGATCTTCCTTAAATTACGATCAGTAATAGTTCAGGTGTTGACTTGGCACAGCCCGTCAACATTTGTTGCTACCGCAGTCATGAAAGAGAAACTTGAAAAATCAGAATAATAATAATAATAATAGCTTTTATTTAAGAAAAGTAGTTACATGGTATAGAAAAACATGTAATAAATAAACGCTGAAATCCATACAAGGCAAGTCCTTTGTCGCTTGCGAAAGACGCTCAGTTTAATGCTGCCTCAGTATTTGGTTGATGTTAATGCAGAAGAAGTTCCACAGAAAAGATATTTTGTATATACATTCAATGTATTGCTACCGTTAATTTTTTGAACTTTACTTGTCTAAATCGGTGATTGGTACAGTGATTTTGATAAATTAGTAAAAAATCAGTTTTCTAAACATTGACAGCCTATATATTTAATGTTTATATGACATTTCAGACTTAAAGTCAGTTTTTTTTATCGAGTGTTAGGGTCCTGTCATTAAAAACTGAACCATCCTGTATACATATTATAAAAGTTCAAAAATGTGTGATCTGCTACCTGCTTCTGATAATGTCTTACACCACAAATTCAAGGTATATTATGCTTTCATGCAAACAAAACCATTTTAGATGTACTACTGTTTCCTTCTTCGGGCACTGAGTTTGCATGCAAACCAAAAGGCCTTGACCTGTATGCTTCTTTTATAAAAAAGCTCGATACATTTAACAAAGCTATGATCTTCAAATCTTCAGTGTATCAAAGCATACAGTAGAAACTAAACTTTAATACCGCACAGACAAAAACAAGATCCGTAACAATAGTTCTTTACAGACATACAAAAAGCAGAACGAAAATAAAACGAACCGCTTCTGTTGGGCTTTCCAAGTCGTAATGCAGATCCTGCTTTCTCTTTATACTTTAAAATTGCTCACTCGCCTGCGAAATTAGTCATCCAGATCTGTTGCAGCTATGCTATGATGTTGTTGAAAATCAGTTCGTAATACGAAGAGGCGTCCAACAGATGCCTCATCGATTAAAAATAGTAGTAGTAGTAATATAAAAATATTAAATGGTTCACTCTTACTTGCATTTAAAGTATATTGAATATTTAGACTTAACGAAAAGAGTACCAATATAATTATGGGAGGAAGGTTTCCTTTCTTATAAATGATTTAAGAAAATATGTAAACGCAAAATAATTTTGTTTAGCTCTCAGACGCATTCTTAATTGATGGCCTGCATAAATTTGTTGATAGCTAAGAGGCAATAAAGAAAATTGTATAGAACTGGATCATCTAAACTTGTGACCTGTGGAGCCTACATCCTTTGACTGGTACCTGAGAAAGTCCTATTGTTGGTACTCCTTCACGTCTAAGAAGGAAAAATACAAGCAATGCATAGCTTATTATAAAATAACCTTAATTCCATCAGGTGTTCCACAGGGCTCAAATTTGGGCCCGGGGTTATTTTTTACATACACCTTTGTCTTGCACAAAGCAGCGGAAAATTCTGAAATACAGACATTGGCTGATGATACTCGAATTATTTATTATTGTAATGTTATTGATTTACAAAACGCTGCCCTAACTTAACAACTTGATCAGGAAAATGTATATCAATTTTCGATTGACCATAACTTAGTCATTAACTTCGATAAAATACAAGTCTTGCTGCTCTTTTTCGAAAACAAAAACAGAAATGTAAAGGATTCGTTTCATTTAACACTATATGAAGTGGTGTTGTTATACCCAAACAGCAAAGGTGTTTAAAGTAGTCGATCAAAAAGACATACCCTCGCATATAAGAGCTCTATTCTAACCGATACACAGGGTGTTAATTAAGTATGTTAACAAACTTGAACCACGAATAGCATTACGAAAAACAGAAAGAAAATGTCATATGAACATGGGTCCGAAAATGCTCCCTAAGGGAGCTACGCCCCTTTGCATGGGGCACCCTGAAGACGGTTTTTCCCTCGATATTCTCGAAACCATCCATAACAAAGTTACGAAATTAGATAAGATGGGTAAACTTTTGACGCTGAGTGTGATTCTGAATTTAGAATTTTATAATTTTAATCAGAGGCGTATCATCCGAGAGGAGTTAAGGGTAAAAATAACTCTATTTTCTAAATGGTAATTTTTCTGACATTTTGATTTTAGAATGTGGTATTTCAGAGATGTCTACATAAAAATGGTCTCTTGATACATCTCGATAGAGCTAACTGTTTTCGAGAAAAATGCAAATTATTGAATCGATGCAGGCTATTGTATTCAATAATTTGCATTTTTCTCGAAAACGGTTAGCCCTCTCGAGATGTGCCAAGAGACTATTTTTACGTAGAAATCTCTAAAATACCATATTCTAAAATCAAAATGTCAAAAAAATTACCATTTAGAAAATGGAGTTATTTTTACCCTTAGCTCCTCCCGTATGATACGCCTCTGATCAAAATTATGAAATTATGAATTCAGAATCAGATTCAACGTCAAATTTTTGCCCATCGTACCTAATTTCGTAATTTTGTTATGAATGGTTTCGAGAATATCGAGGAAAAACCGTCTTCAGGGTACCCCATGCAAAGGGGCGTAGCTCCCTTAGGAAGCATTTTCGGACCCACGTTCATACGACATTAAGTATTTAGTTTTAGTGCACAAAATGTGACCTTCATCAAAACCAGAACGTGCATACGATGCAACTACTTTTTGTAATCAATAAATAATTATTTTAGAATACAGTCACTGTCATGTTTACGTACATCTGTTGAAAAGTTACTATACTTGCGAAAGACTGAAAACCGACTTTTAATATGTAACTTGTCATTGCAACTCTCGTCGGACCGTCCGGGATGATGGTATCATTCCAACGGTGCTGGCCGTGAACCGTCCCCCCTCTGGGAAGTTATAGCACAATAGGCCTTAAAGGCTTAAGTTCTGACGGCTCCCAGAGGAAAAAAAATCATTGCAACTTCCTTTTAGTATATTTTTACCAAATTAATAAACATTTTCTTCTTCTTCGTTAGGTAGGCACCCTCACAGCCTTTATGTCCTCATTCAAGTATTTTATGTAATTCTTTTCATTAATTTCTGTGTATACTATCATTGATTAAGCCCGTTAATACCTTAATCAATTATACTATCTAACATCTTTGTTCTAACCGACATGCGTAAAAGTGCTAAAGTAGCCAAGGCTCAGCATCGCTGCTTGTGTCCCTCTTGTTTTTTTTTTTTTTCGAAACAAAGACAGTATTATTATTACTATACATATGCATCGTTAACTAAAGGCAGATTTTTGGTGATTCCAATCTATGAGCTACATTCCGAAAAAAATTGTCCAGCTGCTAGGCTAATACTCTGACAGCAAGACATGTGTATCTCGACGCTCAGATCATAAACGTTGCAAAACAAAAATCCCCGCATTGAAGTTTTGAAATGGCCTTAGGTTGTGTAGTTTAATTGTGTTTGGGAATTCCTAAAAGAAATAATGAATGATGTGACTCATTAAATAGCGTTATATCATATCGACTTCAGCTCTGCTGACCTAAATCTAGATGTCGGTTACATTTCTGTAAAGTTGTTTTGTTTGTGAGACAGCCTCCATGGGTTCAGACATCTGAAATTAATACACCTGAGGATGGTTTATATTAAAATAAACCAATCGTAGTGAAAGAAAGTTATAGTGTCAATCGTTGACCGAAACCCATGAAAAATAACCTAATCTATAGTCGCGGTCACTAGAAAAATAAGCATAGAGTTTTTTTGTTTCTTAGCAACGATCCTTAACTTTAGTTCTTTAAATATACGACAAATTTTTTATACCCCTAAAAAACTTTATTTTAATTGTAATACATATAACGATATGTCGCTCTCTTCATTTATCCGACGTTTCGTATTTAAAAAGGCATCTTCAATGGGATTTGATGAGGATTACTAAGAAACAAAACGTTGGATCCAAAATTGAATTACGTTATCATGTAGAGGAGAAAAAATGCCATAGGGTTGTCTATTTTGCTTTACGATCTTTATAAAAATACGAAAAAAAATAAGTACCTACCTAATATGTTATCACCTAATTACAAAATATTTGTTACATGGACTGAGAAAAAAATCATATTATTTATTCTTATGTTTAAAAAGTCCTCCTTCATTTTATAGGCAAACGCAGCAACGGTACACAATTTCGTCATTACGTTATCTAGTCTCCCTGGAGTTATTCTTGAAAAGGCCGCTTGAACCTCGGCTACAAAATATTTATCTTTTACTTTGGAAATCTCAGATTGTTTAATCTTTTTGTCTTGTGACTGTGTTTTTAATAATGCCACATTTTTTCAGATGAAGAAAAAATAGGCATATTGTGTGGCTATACTGAAAGCCATTAAAATTATTTGTTCAAATATCCGGAGCGACGGCAACTAAATAGATCCACTTTCTAAAGACCCCTCACAAACTTGAAAAAATATGGTGCATTTGAAAACCAGCATTTCTTAGAGTAAAGAAACACAATCCAGAACAAACACTAGACGTTTTGTTGGCAGTACAAGATGATACTGTAGGATCAAGCTCATTCGAAGGGGACCACATTATACCTAGGCCAAATGCTCAAAGAATTCTTCCCATAGAAGGTTTCATTCACAACCACTTACATAAATGTATTGCATATCACATACTTACATACGAATATCTACAGGGTGAGTTTTTAGTACCGGCTCGGTCGATAACTCCACTACTATAGAAGATAGCGAAAAAAGTTGTATATAAAAGTTGTAGCCACGGTATGCTCCTTGCTCAGAAAATATTCAGATTTATACAGGGTGATCCATAACTACGTGGTGATGCAAACATGCATTTTTTTAAATGAGATACCCTATATATTATTCCATATTCAGATTCTACCAATGATTTCCGTTCTTTCAATATAGGGCATTGTTACATTATACAGGGTATTTCAAAAGTTATGACCATTTTTATATCCAAATCGCGGACAAATGAACGTACTCTATATCAAAAAGTAATGAATCAAAAATTATTTTTTTTACATGAGAAGATTAAAAATATCCTCCAGTTTTAAAATCGGCTATAAAAGAAGCCCGGGACGCATATTCGTATACAGGGTGATGTAGAATGCAAAATCCAAATTTTCTCTTTTTTTTCAAATGTAACCCCCAATATTTTATTATCCCAAAGAATTGTTTTTAATATGCTCTTTCATCTTTGTATAGCACTTGTTGTACCTACGTCCATCAGTTTCCGACATATTTCGATTTTTGGGTAAATTTAAAATATGGCCTCTATTTGTGTACTGAAATTTATTTATTTTGAGAAAGTACTATCTGATTGGTTTTTTATTTAACCAACAACTAAATTATAACGTCTTGATAGTATTTGATGAAGTCAAAACCTTAAATCATCGAGATAGTAAAGTCAAGTATGCTGAGGAAACAATTTTGTAAGCGTCATGCATAATTATCAAGTAGTTTTATCAGGTAGGCTTTGAAAAATTGACAGTTTTCATAACCTACTCAATAATTCCGTACTGTGTGAAAAACTAGCTCTGAAAATTAATTTTTCCATTGAGGGTATTTAGGAGAATCTTTGAGATATTGTCTACTTGCCTCTAGAATATATCAACTATGAATAGCAATAACCAGAACGGAGGCACTCTAAAAACTAATGCGTTGTAATGATTGAAGAATCGTTTTATTTGGACTGTGTCGTTTCATATTTCATAGCCTACCTGATACATCTGCTTGATAATTATGCATGTTTCCTCAGCACACTTGACCTATATTATCTCGTTAGTTCAGTGTTTTGACTTGATCAAATATTATTATCGCCTTATATTTAAGTTGTTTGTTAAGCAAAAACAAAATTTGGTAGTATTTTCTCAAAATAAATAAATTTTATTAAAGAAATAGAAGGTATATTTAAAATTTGTAGAAAAATCGAAATATCTCAGAAACTAATGAATGCAGCCACAATAAGTGCTATACAAAGATGAAAGAGTATATTAAAAGCAATTTTTTGGTATAATAAAATATTAGGGGTTACATTTAAAAAAAGAGAGAAAATCTAGATTTTGCATTCTACATCACCCTGTATACGAATATGCGTCGCGGGATTTTTTTATAACGTATTTTAAAACTAGAGGATATTTCTAATCTCCTCATGTAAAAAAATAATTTTTGATTAATTACTTTTTGATATACAGTACGTTCATTTGACCGTGATTTGGATACAAAAATGGTCATAACTTTTGAAACACCCTATATAATATAACAATACCCTATATTGAAAGAACGGAAATCATTGGTAGAATTTGAATATGGAATAATATATAGGGTCACCCTTATTTAAAAAAATGCATGTTTGCATCACCACGTTGTTATGGATCACCCTGTATAAATCAAAATATTTTCTGAGTAAGGAGCATATCCGTGGCTACAATTTTTGTATACAATTTTTTTGGCTATCTTCTACAGTAGTGGAATTATCGACCGAGCCGCTACTAAAAACTCACCCTGTATATGAAGTCTCCCCAAATCCAACTATAAAATAATTAATCATTTACAAATGGCAATAAGGCCTGTGGAGAATTGTTGATGAGCATGAACCAACCGAATTCTCTATTGAGTATTCCACAATTATGTTCAAGCTCAGTTGGATAATTACTTTTGAAATTTCATGAAATACCGGGCCGAAAAGTATTAAAATTTAAAGTCTGAAAAAAAACGAATTCTTTTTCAGAGCGACTTTCTTTAGAATGAGTGTTGAAATCAAAAATATTTTTTTTTTGTTCGAGGTAACCATAATCTACTCTTCAAGTAAATCTTAACAGGATTGTGAGAATTCTTGAACTGAGAATTTTTTTATGTATGTAGGTTTCTGGGATTGGGGCGTATGCGTGAGTTGAAAATACATTCGTCTTTGCTCCGTGTATTCATATATCCAGTGCAATTCAACAAAATGTATTTATCATAGCAAATAACCCACCGTCGCCAAGTTTATTACCAAGAATAATACAATGCCAAGCGCAGGCATGCGATTACTTTCTCCAGTCCATTGCCCCTCTTCGTGTTACTTAACTTGGGGTATCCCGAAGACATAATGTTACGTTACTTTACCTCCCCACACACATCTTTATATAATAATTCAGGCACTTTTGGTTCATGTCCATTCGGTGGTGCCAAGTGGAGATTGCAAGTTGTAGATTTTTAGTGAAATCAGTTTTCGTGAAATAAACTCTGGGATATTAAACAACATCAGCAAAACAATCAAATAGTGAAAGAAGTGAGTGTACTGTGTCGAGCTGTCTGCATCTAAGAGGTAATAGGTGCAGTTAGATATATGTGAAATATACAGAGTACTTTCAGAGCATTTTGTTTCTTGAACATTTTTGAAAAAGCGCTTCATTTCAAATATTCAGGGTAAAATAAATTTGGGAATACTTTTTACGATATTTTCCAAAATTATTAATCAAAGTAAAAGGATGTTGTACGAAAATAAGTTTAAGGACACGTGCAAGGCGGTTTATGTACAGGGTGTCCCGTTTTGGGCACTTTTACGGGGTATCTCGGTCATTTTAGAAGATAGAGAGTTGCGGTTTTCGCGACAGTGTGCTACTTTTTTTGTGAAACTGCAGATGCCGTCAACAAAGTTATCATGGCTCACTTGGTTTTTGAGATACAGGGTGAAATCGAAAATTATCGATTTTGGGAGTTCCTTCGTATCTCATCTTATTGAAAAGTCTAAAAAAGGGTCGTATAGAATTTTTTCTGTAGAATCCAGTGGTGTAGTTTGATTTTATCTTCTCTAACCATTTTCAGTTATGAAGCAAACATACATTTTTTTAAATGGCACAACCTGTGTATTATTTTTGATGTCAATAGGAAATAATTTAAGCTTTTCAAAAATATATATTAGTATTAAGTTATTTTGAAAATTACACACTTGAGGTTAAATATCCAATTTAGTAGATAAACAAGAAAACATCATCCGCTATCATGACATAGCAGGATGTGTCCGCAACTAAACAGTTGAATTTGCAAACAGATTTAAGTAAAAAGTCAATTAACAAGGGCTGCACATTCCACGTGCATACTTTTGAGGGCATAATGTGTCTGTTTTAACATGACGCGGAAATGGCACGATGCGCCGCGGACGGGTTGCGGGCTCAGTACCGTGTATCCTAAAACTATGCGTTGTTGAGCGCTCAGCTGTACAAACCATGCCACAAAAATCTGACTCTGATTGTGAACGCTTTATGGACCTTATATGAGTCCTTTCTGGTCAAACACCAACCAGAAAAGGAGAACCAGAAAAGGAGTTTGTCAGGGATGCGTATTATCTCCGATGTTATTTAACATTTACTCTGAGTTTGTGATGAGACAGGTATTGGACAACTGGAATGGCGATATAACTATTGGCGGAAGCAAAATATCTAACTTAAGATTTGCTGATGATACAACTCTTATTGCTGCTTTTCAGGAAGAACTAGTAGCTCTATTGAACGTTTTAGAACAACATAGTGCAGCACATGGTCTTGGTATTAACTACAACAAGACCAAGGTTATCATCGTAGATAGAGAGCATGACAATCATCGAGAAATAAAGTCAATAGGCCGTTGTGAGGTAGTTCAAAGTTTTGTGTACCTCGGTTCTTTGATCCACAATTCAGGTAGCTGTGAGAATGAGATTCGACGGCGCATTCAACAGACACGGGTGGCCATGACCAAAGCTTACTAAAATATGGCGTAACCATAACATCACTAAAGCTACCAAAATGTTACTGGTCTCTTGTGTTCTCTATATTTTTGTATGCCTCGGAAACTTGGACTGTTAAAAAGGCAGATCGAGCTCGCAGAGATGCTTTTGAAATGTGGACGTGGAGGAGAATGCTGAGAATTCCTTATACCGTCCATCGAACTAATGTTTCCATATTGGATGAGCTCGGTAATCCAAAGAGACCATCCCCCATTGTGTCGATGAGAATGCTTACATTCTTCGGACATATTCACAGAAGCGATAATATGGAGAAACTTGTAGTTCAGGGTCACGCCCCGAGTGGGCGGCACCGTGGCCGTTCCCCTACACGCTGGGTGGATACGACGAAACAGTTGCTAGATATGAGTATCAAGAGCGCCACTGAACTGACAGTAAATCGCGAACGATAGCGAGCTACAGTTCTCGGAGCTATTGATAATATTCATGTCGGCAATACTCTAGCTCCGACTTAATGCATTCTACGAGTTCACAACATGTCTATGATGATGATGAGTCCTTTTACACGAGCTGTGGCGTACCGGCAGGGGAGCCGCTCATTCCGTCCGCAGTTGCCATATTAGGCATACTTACCAGTTCAGCATTATGTCGAAACGAAATTTCAATTTTGAACCAATTGATTTTATTAACACGGTAGAGACACTTCCGTTTCCTTGATATAAAAAGGACAGATTAATATAAAGACAAAATAGCCACGGATAAAACTTGAATTCAAATATGTTGTAAACTGTAGCTTAACTCAGAGCAACAGGTACATGCAAAGAGAAGAAGTTTAGTAAATGGAAATGTATATTTTTGTTAATTGCCAGGACAATGATCCAGATAGAAAAACCCTCCAAATGGTAGTCATCTGCTAAATTATGAAATATCAGACGAGACCTTTCTTCGTCAATGGCGACTTGTTTTGGGGTATTTGTTAATCTATGAAGAATGTTCCATTTGTTAGTAAGGTCAAAAAAAATAAACTGTGTACAGTGCTGCTACATGATACACGGCGAAAATCGGCTCTGTGTAAAAGCTTGAACCCGGTTATAACCACGACAAACTGTTCGCGGTATACTGTGCTGCTTCCGCGTCATGTAAATAGAAGCAATCTGTGAAACCTACGAGTAGACTGGATTTTCGTTAAACTGCATAAAATGCGTATTTCCTGAGCTATCATTTATTTTATCTACGGTCCTCTTGAATTAATATGGCTATAGGATCATGGTTTAAAATTAGGCCACCAATTTTACTAACTCATACACATCAAACATAAATAAATGCAGAATGGCGAAAGAAATAGCAGGTATGTGTAAGTATTCATGCTTACACATTTGTATGTATGTTAAACTTCAACTAGTAAGTTGCAGTGTGGATTGTGGAGAATAGTAGACCCCAAGAGTAGATTGAGTCATCATTTAGACGGAGCAGTATGCTGCATTTTCTGCACTGGCATTAGTAAAAACAGGATATCAGCCCAGAGTGATCAGCCATAGGTGCGTCTGTCACTCACAGACTTAATATCCTGGGCAATGTACATTGGGCGAATATAGCTACCGAAATCCATTTGTAAACAAGTGTAAAAACACTTACATTCTATTACCAAAAGGCAGTAACGTCCTTTTTCCAGGTAGGGACGAATGGAGGAGGGACGATTTCATATCACCCTTTGATCTTGCGCTATTTACTGATGGTCTGAGCTGGGGGCAGGAGCGGGAGTAGTGGGTACCAGTCCAAGAATTGAAATTTCGGTCAAACTTGGGAGGTATACCACAGTCTTCCAAGCAGAAATGATTGCCATAGAGCTGGGAGTCAGCGAACTAATCAAAAGGCCCCTGACAAACAGATTTATAAAAATCTTTTCAGACAGCCAGGCTGCATTGAAAACACTGTGCTCCAGTCGGGTTTATTCAAAACTGGTATGGAACTGCATGCGCCTCCTCAACAAACTCGGAACGGGAAACAGGGTAACCTTGCTTTGGGTTCCGGGTCACAGCGGAGTGGAAGCCAATGTATTGGCTGACGCGCTAGCAAAAGGAGGAACTGAATCTGTGTTCATAGGACCAGAACCATTTGCGGGCATTGCAAATAGCACCGCTAAAAAAGACCATCTCGGACTGGGCAGTAAGGAAAGCACTCCTGAACTGGCGAGATACACCAGGGCTACTGCACTCGAAGGCATTTATAAGATATCCCTCGAGTCAGGCCCCCCCGAGGATCATGGAATGTAACAGGTACGACCTCTGCATTGTGGTCGGTCTGCTGACGGGACATGGTCGTCTAAGGTACCATATGCAGAAGCTGGGTCTTGAGCAAACTTCAGACTGTTGCTTCTACAACGTGAAGGACGAAACAGCGGAGCATATTCTTTGCTCCTGTCCAGTACTGGATAATGCCAGGTTCCAGACATTCGGATTTGCCCAACTGGAACCTCATGACTTCAAGGAAGTTTCACCCTTCACGTTGATCGCCTTCGTAAAGAGGTGCGGACTGTACGGTGAACTCTAAAAAGGTGTGAGCCACAACAGACACAATTGAGTCGCAGTGCAAGGAGGCAGCTCTGCCCCACTCACTTTCAACCTAACCTAACCTAACCTAAGGCAGTATGAATGCATTTAGTAAAGGTCACGTAAAGAGGTACATCCAACCGTAGTATATTACAAAGATGATGCCCATAACGACCATGCTATGACATTCGACGACAGCCATGGCTGCACTATAGTCAAACCTCTCCCACTGAAGTGATGATTATCAGCGACATTATTTACTTCTTACTTTGAATTTACCTTCAACATAACTAAGATTTTGTGCTTATTACCGCTAAGACACTGATTGTCTGATTTTAGGCCGTTTGTCTGCTAGCTGCTTAAAATTTCAACCTCGAAGGTACCCGAGTGGCGTACGTGATTCAGCGTGTACAGTTATCGGATGACTTCTTTGGTGTAAATTAGCACAAGTAAGACTGTTCTACGTATTGCGTTGCTGAAGATTGATTGCCGAGGAAGATGTTGGACGCAGCAAAGTGGGTGTTTTTGTGTTCTGGACTGTCGTTGGTCGCGTTGCAGAATGTGCAGTTCCAAGGACCGGCGATCGAAGATGACGGGAGACAAGGTGAGTGTACCGTACACAGGCCAGTGGCGTGGTAGCCAACAAGTTTCTCTTACGACTCATTCTCTGTAACTTCCATTGAATACCTATTCGAAAAAAGACTGCACAATTCATTTCAAAGCACAACTTATAGTAGTATAGACGTTTATTTAGCATACATTAGCTATTGACAGGAAAACAGTAAAATTAAAACGTAAAAAAATAGAGCTATGAGTGCTTACTAAATCGCAAATGTTCATATATAACGACTCCCAAGTATTTAATTTCAGTTACCCGTTGTAATCTTTTATCACTAAGTGTAACACCAATATCAGACTGTGTAACTGACCTATTCGAAATTAGCATGTATTTTGACTTGGTAGTATTAACTACTAGCTTATTATTATGAAACCATTTGCATTTGGTTTTCCACGGCTACATTTATTATTTTTAAGATTTGGTTCACGTCAGTTCCAGATAAATATATGATTATATCATCTGCAAAAAGGTGCATGCTATATTCTCCAACGTCAGAAAAGTAAATGTCATTGATAAAAAGTATAAATAGCAGGGGTCCCAACACACTTCCTTGAGGTACACCATGCTCAACAAAAATTTTATTTGAAAATGTACCATTCACCTCAGTGACTTGATATCTTTGAGATAGATAAAAACCACTGATGGACTCTACCTGTTATGCCAAAATACAGGGTTGGGATAAAGTATGGAACCAAGCAAATATCTTTGAAACGGAAAGGGTGATATTGCTGAAAATTTGCAGGTAAATGTAGTGACGCATAATGCATCTGAAGACATTATGCTAGCTATTAATGTACTTCCAGTGTAACGGAAGTACCGTCAACTTTTTTAATTTAAATGGGACACCCTGTATATTTTTACAGATTTTAATACATCTTTTTTTTCCGAATACGTCCATAGTAGGTTTAGTATTTGTTTCTGTAAAAATGGGAAAGATAAAGCTTTTTTATTTACTGAAACGTTCATTTTATTTGATGTGTTACAATAAGAAAATTTAAAATGAATTATCAAGGAATTATCTCAGACGTTCAAAATTCCAGCCATTTACTTCCTGACAATGTGCAAGTCTGTTGACAAATTGCTGGGTTACCTTGTCGAATCAATCCACGTCAGGATCGGGACGTCTGGATACCTCCTGACGTCCCGATCGGCCGGCATTTTAAACATTTGAAGAAGCTTTATCTTTCCCATTTTTACAGGAACTAATACCCAAATGTACTCGGAAAAAAAGATGTATTAAAATATGCAAAAATATACAGGGTGTCCCATTTAAATTAAAGAAGTTGACGGTACTTCGGGTTAAACCGGAAGTACATTAATAGCTAACATAATGTCTTCGGATGCACTATACGTGGCTACACTTGCGTGCAAATTTTCAGCAATATCATTCTTTCCGTTCCAAAGTTATTTGCTTGGTTCCATACTTTATCCCAACCCTGTATATCTCAAGCTTCTGTATAAGCAGTTTTCTAACTTCAAACGCACGTTTAAGATCGATAAAAGCTGCAACAATAACATGTCGTTTATCTAACGAGCCTAACAAAACTAATTCAGACCTACCTAGCATTTCCATAAAAAAGGATAACTTCCTCCAAGAACTAGACATATGAAACTTTCCACAGGTTAAAATAAAAGAAATCGAATTTTTTAAACTCATGCTATTTGTTGGTCGTTGTAGTTCTAAAATCAGCTCAAAATCGACCACAGTGGTGCACTTGTGACAATATTTCGCTGTACTGTCAGACTGATATATTATTCATGCAACAGTAACATGAGTAATAGGTCTGCTAAGCAACGAAAGTGTGATTCTTTTCGGACAGGCTAGCTAATAGGATGAACTTCCTTATGTCTGGTGATGCTCGGGTTATGCAAAGTCTTTCCAAGTTGTTATTTATTTTTCCACAGCATGGCTTTCTGCATTTGTTTACTTATCTATCTCTTAGGGCTGGTTGTACAAATGCGGGTTTAGCATGAGCTTAGCTAAGCTCAGGCTTAAAGTCGACACCCGTTGTACAATCGTCGGCTTAGTTAAAGCTGGTTGATAATGAAATTCACTACAGTTGGCATCAATGAAGCAGTACGTACTGACCTAATGATCTGAAGAATTCCTTTTTTTGGTTAGGCACTTATGACGTTTTGTGTCAAATTTTGGCAACGACCCTTTTTGTCTGTGTTCTTTCATTCACTCTCTTTGTTAAATTAGACATAAATCTTACAAAAAAATTGACCTAATTAAGTGACAAGCAATTTGAAGGTTCATCCTTGACAAATCATGTCATTTTTATATCAGGTTAGGTTTAAACCTCAGTTAAGCTCGCGTTGAGCATCGGCTTACGTAAGCTCGTGTTAAGCTTGGAGTGGGGAGTTAGGCCAGCATTGTACAACAGAAATTTTGCTACTGACGTGGTTTAACGTCGGCTTACCTTAAGCCGAAGCTTAAGCTTGCATTGTACAACCGGCCCTTTTAATATGTCATATGATAGATGGACTCTGTGAATATTCCAGTGGTGAACAATCAGGAACTTGAGATATTACGTTTTCGCGATGAGGAGAGAAGAAATAACGATACAGAGCTCTCGTATAACTTCCAAATTACGTTGCTACAAGTTTACACTCATTTTTAAAATTTTATCAGGGAAGAAGTTGGTCTACGAGGGAGTAAAGTGGGATTACTGAGCTCAAGGATTTATCACCTCATAAAGGTTATTCCATCTCCCAGTAATTTTAACTTCCGCTGTATCTGTATTTTTCAAACATTGCCCTTATTTGTCTTAAAAGAAAAAGTATGATAAAAGCATAATCAGGAATAGCTAAGAGACTACCATAATTGCATGCCATTGGGATGACGCCAGTGGCCTACCATAGATTATGCGCGACTGTACTATCGTCAATAGGTATCAATCTAAGTGGTGTACAGCCAGGTAGGTCACGGTCAGGAAATGTTGCAATTAACATCTCGGGCACCAGGTCTATACAAAAGCTTTTTGTATTTGTTCACTATATGTTTGAACGTATTTTCTATACTTCTAAATAAAGGTTAAAAGTTTTGAATAACCGTCACTGGTAGAGCTTTTTAGTGTTTTGGTATGGAAAAGTAGCTTGTTTTAATTGTCCTCTTACTTTATTTATTTATTTAGCGCAAGGTTGTAGTTCACATAATAGAAAGTCATTAAAAGAGTAAAACCGTTAACCACCACAAAATTTCAAAAAAAAAATGTGATCTGAATATTAACTAGGCTATAAGTCAATATCAAGCCTGGAAATCCATTCTACGGCTGACGGCTTGGCTTGGAGAATTCTTTATTGTTACCTGGACATAATCTAAGGCCACGTTCTTGTACTATATGCCTGACAGTTTGACGTTCCGCTCCGCAGTAGCATGGTGGGGATTTGCGGTTGTTCCACTTAAACGACGGATCAGCTCTCACTCCATGAGACAGCGACGTACGAATTCTGTTTAGGGTCAGCCATTAATTTTGGTAGAGCTCAAAACTAAGGGGTTCTTTACCAACAGTTACATTACCTAGTGTTCACTTTTTCTGGTGTTTGGGTCGCCCAAATGCCTGCCCATTTAACTACAGGGTTGAACCCATCAGACTCAAGTCGAAAAGTCGTTGTAATTGGTGGTTTTATGGACCTTCATCTGTGCAAGATGAGATCAGGTATAGGTATCTTTGTGGATTGGCAGTGAGGCATTGGTTTTGATTTTTCTTGCATTCCTTCGAAAGGGCATTTTCTCTACGGACAGGTGGCGAAACATCTGTTTGAACGTAAGCAATTGATGGGTTTACAATGTGCAATCCTTATTTAACAGCAATGCTGTTGTAGCTCTTGGCTGGTATCTAGTTGGCGCTGCCCCCTTCATCCACTTAATTTGCGTGAGCTCGAATTCCGTTGCTTAAGCAGGTTGAGAGTTTCTATGAGGCTGCAGTTTGAAAGGTGATGTGAATGAGAAGTATAGTCATCTACCTCTCTGCGAGGTTTATCGTTACCTTATAATTTTTTAGCTTCTGGCGATAGAAGTATTCAACAGATTATCAATTTAAATCTGAGTCCTTGCTAAAAGTGTTTTTCCAATAATATCAACCAAAAGCTTATTGTACAAGATGAATGTGTCTACGGGGCACACGTAGATTTCCCGACAAGCTGATAATGTTCATTCAATATGCAATTGAGGTTTTGAATAAATTTTTTTTTGTCATAAATGGAAAGATCATACATAAGTTTTATAACAAAACTGTTTTTGTCTTCTTGTTTTTTCTTGCAATAATTCAAAAGTTATATCAAAATAAAAATGGGCTTTTGAATCGAGTACCGAAAACACGCCGACAGCTCTCGAACACGTGTGACGTCACGATGGCGGTAACGATGCTCCTTTGACCAACGACATCCTACTCCGATACTAGATTCTAGATTCCTAGCCAATCGCGAAAATACGTACTGCTAGACTGGTAACTAGTGTATATTTGTTGCAACACAGTTGATGAATAAAGTTTGCAGCTCGAGACGAAGTCTACCATCAAAATAAATATATTTTTGAATGTTTGAAGTTGAAGTCAGATTACAAATTCCAGTAAGTAAGTAGTAGGTAGTCAAATATGTTTCGTTGAAAAGATCTCCTCAATCGAAGGTTGGCCCAGTGGTTAGAGAGTCCGATAGTGGATCTCAGGGTCTTTGGGGTCTTTGGATCGAAACCCAGGCCTTCCAACTTTTTTTTTTATTTTTTTTTTCAAAAAATTTATTGATGTGCTTCTTGCACTTGTTACGCACGCTTTTCTACGATCAACATAAATATGTGTTTGAATCAGATTTTGTTAGACATATTACTTGCACTGCACAGTGCTTGTTAAATTTTTATGAAAATTTAATGTTGTTAAGCTTCGTTGCCCAAAGTTAAATAAATAATAATACCAAGTGATAAACAGAATGTGATTACGAGTTTGAGTTACTTTTTTACATTGAAAAGCTTGAAAAAAAAATGAATGAATTGAATGGATGAAGGGATTTTGTTTTATTAACCAACTATTACATTTAACAAAAAATAATGGCGATTGATATTGACGGACAAACCTCATTTCCACTGATTTTTTGAATTGTCCACCACCTCCTGTACTTAGCTTTTGCACTGTGTAGTGCAAGTAATATATCTAACAAAATTTGATTCAAAGACATATTTATGTTGATCGTAAAAAAATGTGCGTAACAAGTGCAAAAAGCACATCAATAACATTTTTGATAAAAAAAAAATAAAAAAAAATTGGAAGGCCTGGGGTTCGATCCAAAGACCCTGAGATCCACTATCGGACTCTCTAGCCATTGGGCTATCCTCCGATTGAGGAGATGTTTTCAACGAAACGTATTTGATTATAGGTACTTACTTACTGGTATCAACTTCAAACATTCAAAAACATACTTATTTCGATCGTACACTTCGTCTCGAGCTGCAAACTTCATTCATCAACTGTGTTGCAACAAATATACACTAGTTACCAGTTTAGCAGTAGGTACGTATTTTCGCGATTGGCTGGGAATCTAGAATCTAGTATCGGAGTAGGATGTCGCTGGTCAAAGGAGCATCCTTACCGCCATCGTGACGTCACACGGGTTTGGGAGCAGTTGACGAGTTTTCGGTACTCGATTCAAAAACTCATTCTGATTTTGATATAACTTTTGAATTATTGCGAAAAAAAAGAAAACAAAAACAGTTTTGCTATAAAACTTATATATGATCTTTCCATTTATCACAAAAAAAGTAATTTTTTTCTTAATTGAAAACCTCAATTCGTACGTTTTTTTTTGTTATGTATTTTTGCCGATCTACGGTAGAGTGCACATGTACGTAGAAACATTGCTTGGTGACCTTTATACTGTTCATATGGACGGTGCTACGAAACACACCTGATTTTTCATTGAGGTACCATCTGTTAAAGTCTAATGAGTCATTAGTGACCCTTCAATAGCCTTTTGATACTTTTTGGAACGTATTACGTTTGCCTATGGATGGCAGAGGGTATTTACAGAAGCAAAATTGTTGGGTCTCGGTTAGAGAACACAAAGCATTGAATCATTGAATTGAGTTGCTTGAATCCTTCTTTTTCCAATATTGTTTACAATTTGAATATAACTACAGTGCTAAAAAAAATCTATAGTAGATGGGTAGTACCACGTTATGTTATTTCTCTCCAGTGTTTGTTATTCCATTATTACTTTTGAGCTTCTGGCCATGTGTGTCGAAAGTTCGGAAGACTATACTGTGTAAGGCTTTCGCGGCCATCTCCAATGAACTTGTGGTTCTTGGGTTTTTAGGCCGGCGTCGTTTAGCGTTAAAGCTTGACATTTCGCCACCACGAGTGGATAGCACCTTCAGAAGCTATTTCACTTCTACGACTTCCAAAATACTGACGGCTAGTGGATCTTCACCTGCATTTATACCTGCTAATGGTGACGTGGCCCAACCAGGTAGCCCCGCCCCCTTCGCGATATGGTAGTGCCTTCAAGTCCCATCCTAAAAAACATGAAGATATTTACTTAATATAACCCTATAAGATAAACAACATTTTTGGTTGAAGACTATTACAGCTTGTGGGAAGAATGAGTGAAAGTAATTATATTCTTCGTCCAGGAGTTTGCCTTTATGTGTGTACGAAGTACTTTTTTTGGTGATCTTGATCGTAATAGTATAATTAATGATGTCACTCTGAATGGGCTCATTGCTTTTCGTTGGTACCCTTAAAAACGATACGCCTTAGGCAGCGAAGTTGAAGGCCACTGTTCGTAGTCACGGTGGTTACGGTCCGCTGGAAACCGTTAACAGCTGAGAATCGAGAAAGAAAAGCAGCTCTCTAAAGCAGTTTTGCCGGCGACTGAGTGACTGTACGGAAGACCGATATGTTCATCGTTTACGTCTCCGAAGCTTTACTCTCCGCGCAAAGGTTGTTTTGAAAGTTTCACTTCCAGCCAAATAATCTAACACACAGTTTTACTCATACATAGCTTTAATAATGCAGTGCAATTGGGAATTTCCGCAGTGAGTATACAGGGTGAGTTTTTAGTACCGGCTCGGTCGATAACTCCACTACTGTAGAAGATAGCGAAAAAAGTTGTACATAAAAGTTGTAGCCACGGATATGCTCCTTAACCAGAAAACATTTTGATTTATACAGGGCGATCCATAACTACGTGGCGATGCAAACATCTATTTTTTTTAAATGAGACACCCTACGTATTATCCTATTTTTAGGTTCTACTAATAATTCCTCTTCTCGCAATATAAGATATTATAACATTATACAGAGTACTTCGTATATGACCATTTGTATGTCCATATCGCTGTCAAACGAACGTACTGTATATAAAAAATTAATGAATCAAAAATTATTTTTTTACATGAGAACATTAAAAATATCCTCTAGTCTTAAAATGGGCTGTAAAATGAGCCCGCGACGCATATTCGTATACAGAGTGATGTAGAATGCAAAAACCAGATTTTCTCTTTTCTTTAAATGTGTCCCCAATATCTTATTACACCACAGAATTGCCTTCAATATGCTCTTTCATCTTTGTGTAGCACTTTTTGTACCTACGTCCATCAGTTTCAGAGATATTTCGATTTTTCGGTAAATTTAAAATATAGCTTCTATTTGTGTGCTGCAATTAATTTATTTTGAGAAAGTACTATCGAATTGCTTTCTGTTTAACGTACAACTAAATTATAAGGTCATGACAGTGTTTGATGAAGTCAGAACTCTGAATCATCGAGATAATAAAGTCAAGTATGCTGGGGAAACAATTTTGTAGGCGTTTTGCATAATTATCGAGCAGAATTATCAGGTAGGCTTTGAAAGTTGACAGTTTCCATAGCCTGCTCAATAATTTCGTACTGTGTGAAAAACCAGCTTTAAAAATCAATTTTTCCATTTAGGGTATTTAGGAGAATCGTTGAGAAATTGCCTACTTGCCTCTAGAATATATCAGCTATAAGTAGCAATATCCAGAACGGAGGCACTCTAAACCTGATCCGTTTGAAAGACTGAAGAATCGTTTTATTTGGACTGTGTCGTTTAATATTTCATAGCCTACCCAATCGATCTGCTTGATAATTATGCATGACGTCTATAAAATTGTTTCCTCAGCACACTTGACCTATACTATCTCGTTAATTCAGTGTTTTGACCTGATGAAGTACCATTATGGCCTTATATTTTAGTCGTTTGTTAAGCAAACATAAAATTTGATAGTATTTTCTCAAAATAAATAAATTTTAGTAAGCAAATAGAAGGTATATTTAAAATTTGTAGATAAATTGAAATATCTCGAAAACTGATGAATGCAGCAATAACAAGTGCTTTACAAAGATGAAAGAGCATATTAAAAGCAACACTTTGGTATAATAAAATATTAGAAGTTATATTTAAAGAAAGAGAGAAATTATAGATTTTGCATTCTACATCACCCTGTATACAAATATGCGTCGTGGGCCTTTTTTATAGCCGATTTCAAAACTAGAAGATATTTTTCATCCATCCGTGTAAAAAATGATTTTTGATTCAACACTGTTTGATATAAGGTACGTTCATTTGATAGCGATTTGGACATTGAAATGGTCATAACTTTTGAAATACCCTGCATAATGTAACAATACCCTATATTGGAAGAACGGAAATAGTTAGTAGAATTTGAAATAGGAATAATATATAGGGTATCTTATTTAAAAAATGCATGTTTGCATCACCACGTATTTATAGATCACCGTGTATAAGTCTAAATATTTTTTTAACAAGGAGCAAGTCTGTGGCTAAAACTTTTATATACAACTTTTTTCGCTCTCTGCTACAGTAGTGGAGTTATCGACCGAGCCGGTACTAAAAACTCACCCTGTATATAAAAATATTGTGTTTTGGGAGGAGGAAGTGGCTGTGGCGACATTAGCATTAATTCGGCTGTATCAGACACATGGACATGAAGCATTAATAATTTAATCTTGGCTAAAGTTTTCGGACCCCACTAAATAATAAAACTCCGTAAAATACTAATATTAATTAAATTTGGTTCTGTAACACATTCACTTTTTTTGGAAGTTTTTGCAAGTCTGTCTGTGGGTCTGTTTACCAGTAACCGCTGCACCCATATCGGTGAAGTAGATGATGTGATAATATGTGGGGTCGCTGCTAGATTTTCGAAAAACGTGGCATTGGTAGTAGAGCATATTTGCTCTATTGTATCTACTATTGTAAAAGCAAAAACTATCAGAATCGACGAAAGACGATACAACGATACATTTCACCACTGCATAGGACAACAATAATTATTTGTTAATAAACTCTCTGTTCGTAAATGTTCATGGAACCTACCTGCAAAGGTACGCCTTATATGTAGACACAAACAATCTAGGGTCCAGACACCTCTCACATAGTTCCTGCTGATTCTTACATGTGCCACAGGTAACAGGTAGTATCCGTCTTCTTATCCCTCGTGGCTATTTACAATTAAAAATTAAAGTAGCTTTTATTGAAATCGTTATCAGACGCAACAGAAATAATTTAAAGGACTACCAGTACAAATAGTACCGAAGCGTCAAATATCAGTTTCAAATCAAACCTGTTGCTACAACTGACACTGCTGCCCTTTGCGTTTTATAGTTTTTTATATTAAATTTGTATGGTGCATAATGTCATAATGTCACTTCAAAGTAATACGATCAAAATCATCAGTGAAAAAAAGACTACAAATAAAAATTAGATATTATGGAATGCTAAGAGGTTCTACGTATATCCCGCAGATATCCTGACATATAAAATGAAGCAACTCAAACACCAGTGGCAGATGGAATAAGGCGAAGTAGCAACATGTAGGATAGAGACATAAATTTCAGTTGTATATAAATTATTCCAGCCAATACTCTACACAAGGCATAGCCTTCAGAGTGGCACTATTTGTATAGACCAATACGAATAAAGTAATAATAATAATAATGAATGATTGTACATACTTATAAACAATTACTTCCGATGCAGGACGAAATCTTCTGGACTGGATTGGATACGGCACTGGACCAGACACTGATCCTTATATTGCTAGAACTAATGCTGCTTGCCTGAATGGAGAACTAGCGGAATGCTTCAAGAAGCAGGCACTGAATTCATTTGAGGATTTTTTCAATAAGGTAAGACAATCAGCTATCACTAATGAAATAGTTTCAACGACGAACCAGTAAAAAAAGGGTATTACCAAATCGAAGCTATTGTAAAATGTACATAAACTGCACCAACTCAGCAACACTATTGTGCAATCTCTTGAAGTTGATAAGGTTATTATTATTATTAAATAACAGAGCTGAGTAGAGGACTAAGTGCTATAAACTTGAACATACAAAAGTTGCGATTGATTTGCAAATGAATGCTAGATTTCTAATGTTTACCTTATAATTATTGTATAGTTACCAATTGCAATTGCAGTCAGATTGATTGTAGACTGGATGCATGTTTGTTATAGATCTTATAGAAATAGTTACAGAGGATGTAACTATTATAAAGGAACTACGTAAAAGGCACCGTAGTGCAGAAACACATTTATATAAACCACCCTATTCACTTTCTGACTATACAAAAGGTTTCTAGTTTAGGAAAAATAAGGTTATAGTTATACTTTTGCCAGATCGCAAGCTTTGCTGTTAATGTTAAGAAGGATAGGCAACCAGTAATGCACACTTGTGAAATCGTATGTGCCTATTTGCGAAATGCAATAAAATGTTATTTTTCCCCTTTTTACTTTAATACATAGGTATATTGCAGGTATTTATAATTATTATCGACTGTGAATTATTATTTTATAAATATAATGCAGTAATATGAATTTCCTGTCATCAGTATATCATCTGAGACAACAATAAGCCAGTGATCAAATGTACAGACTCTCTGGAATCTGACTGGTTGAAATTAGCAATTGCTAAACTCATTGCTAAACAAGAAAATGCAACTTTTTACCCATTTAGGATCGAAAATCAGATCGAAAAAGATACTAGATGGTTCATAATGGTCGATTGTATATGAAGCATGTCATTTTTGACCTTTTTGAGGCAAATTTAAAGAGAAATCGATAATTTTCAGAGTACTTTGACAGACGCATGTTCTTGAACGGGCTGCTCTGATCGGTCAAAACATTTGTTAAAATCCGCGTGTTGATAAAATCGGCCCTTAGACTAACATATTTCACAGCTCCAACTGAAACTAAAAGATTTGCTTCAAATAGAGGCATCCATAGCTTCTTAGGTTTATTAGCTGTAATCTGTTACCTACCGGATGGGAGTTATTATTATCAGAATAAAGGATATAGGGCAATTCTACCAAAACGGAGTAATAGCTTTCCTAATTGCATCAGGTTTAAACTCTTGAAGAAGATCAATTTATCAAATTAAATTAACTTCCCCAAATTAATTCTCCTCGTCAATTAAGCTAGCCTTAGGGGAGAAATAAAATTTACTGGAGATCAGTTTATTTTCCAGTTTACGATAACCGTCCAATCACTTTCTGTGGAAAGATACTCTTATAATGTTCGGTAGTTTCATGTCAGCCCATCCAGAAAACTTCGACAATGCGATGTTCTCAATGGCAGAAAGGTCATGTACGGAATATTGCTTCTACTTGTGTGAGTCGGGGCAATGATCTTATATAGCTTAGAAAATAGTCACGTCAGTGTACAGACGAGTAGCAAACGTTTTATACAGGGTGTCCCACGACGACTAAGACAAGCAATATGTCGGAACTGGGCAGTAGTAGCGAATTATAATTTTGGGGGTGTAAATTAGAGCAAATTTAGTATCTGCTTCTATTATTGTGTCACCTAATGAGGTGTTTGTTTTTGATCACGTGACGTCCGATTTAAAATTTTTAATGGGACACCCTGTATATTTGTGACTCTTTATGTTCCTCCCGATAAAACAATTCCAACAAACTAGCACACTCGAGGTCTAAAGTAATTAATTCGAGAGCTACAGGTACTTACAGGATGGTACCACTACCATTGATTATAACATGTACCCCTACAGTTAAATTATTGTGGTAGCGTTTCATAATGGTAGTGGTACAGTCCTGTAGCTCTTGAATTAATCACTTTAGCCCCAAGTGAACTAGTTTGTTGGAATTGTTTTGTCGGAAGGAATACAAAAAGTCACATATATACAGGGTGTCCCATTAAACATTTTGAATCGGACGTCACGTGACCAAAGACAAATGCCTCATTGGGTGACACAATAATAAGAAAAGACTATATTTCCTCTAATTGAAACCCCCAAAATTATAATTCGCTACTGCTGCCCAGTTCCGATATATTGCTGGTCTTAATCGTCGTGGGACACCATGTATAAGCTACGTTAACTTCCGTATAAATAAACAAATTTCGTCGCTTCTCGAAACTACCCCTTAATATACATGCCTATTCTTTATGACCCAATTACCGCACTGATTGACCCCAAATCCATCTTTTCAAATTTTGAATGCAAATTATATAACTAGACAATTTTTTCCAGTTAATTCATTACTCAGACGTGTTTCGTTGCCATAAGACTTAAAGAAAATAAAAAATAAATAGAATACATTATAAATGTACCAAAACTAAGACATACACTGATAAATTAAAACAAAAAAATTAGGACAATAACAGAACCTTTTTGATTCTAGTAATGTCTCTAAAGTACCTTTCCCTGAATTAATAGTGTCATTTCGTTCACAAAAATTGAGTCGTTATGTTAGCACACTGGGTCTCCAAAAAGGTTCTTCTCTGCATTCTCAACAAAAATATTCTGAATTTCCAACAAAATGTCTTTAAAGTTCTTTTTTTTAGTTGAACACTATATCTTTACATTTCGACATCACAGTCCACACAAATAGAGTATTTATGCTAGTTACAAATGGACCTAGCATATGGGGTCTTCAACAAGGTCTTCTTGAGCATTTTCAGCTAATATATTCTGCACTTACAGCTCTAGTTCTCTCTGGGTTAGAAGGCGACAAAAATCGACAGCTTTTGAAATAAAAATTAGCACCAACGGTTACTTTATCTACTACGGTTTGTAATGAAAAATCGTCACTAACTCTATGACAGTGGGAAATGACTCGGTACTACTGATAAGCTTAAATATACAAACGTATGACTCCTTATAGGCAGAATATGCATTTGATAAAGGAAAAACTCATCTGACATCCAGAAGAACATACCTATAAGTAAATTATATGCAATAACTGTTACGTTCTTTGAGCACACCAAAGAGCTTTGCTGTTTAATTCTGTAACCCATGTGTAAAATATGTTTGCATTTGATGATAATATTTTCATAAATTCTTTTTATCTACATCTACATTTATCTACTGTTGGAACATAAATTAAATTGGCACTTGTCAGTACCAAAGTGATAGCATAGATAGAAACTTGCAAACATGTTTTCCCACCTAAGAGGCAGTTATGTGACACCTCATCGGAATGATCTGCTTGTCGTCAATATACTCCCCATATTTCAGAGTAATCCATCAGGAATTAAAAGACAGAAGAACGTAACAGTGTTGCAAAACTAGAAAGGTGACCATTTACCAACATATGTTATGCAATGTGACGATTATGACAGTCTTATCTCTTAAAGTGGCAGTTATAGAAAGCCTTGCTAATATTATACTTATTAAAAATCAATGACTTAATTCTACAATCAAATCTGGACTTTTTTAGATATTCATATGTATATATATCTCTAACGGAGGATTTTAAAATATGATGATGTTACTAACGTTGAGCAGATCTTTATAACAAGCTAATGAATACCACTTCCGGAATGGATATAGGAACCAACTAAAAGTTGCATAGCCTATTAAAAAATTACAATTTCGAAGGTTTTACAAAACAGGCATCTTAATATAACTGAATCCCTTTTATGATGATATGATACTCGTATTTGGTATATGAAAGAGAGAAAAATTTTTTTTGTGCAATTTCAGCCACAGTATCAATTGAGCGAGAATGCAAAAATCAAGAGGATGCCAGAAAATCAGCTTAGGCAGCTGGTCCAAGAGCCGTACGAATTCTCAGAAAGTCCAAGGGCAGATGAATCGGAGTGGGATCAGCTTGTTAAATTTGCAAAGAGGAAGGTATGTAACATATGAGTTCCTATTTTGAGCCTTCTTTGGCAGCTACAGCATAAATTCATTGGAATCACTGCTATACAAGTTGCTCGTCCATTGAACTGGCAAATTAGTGCGAGCAGACAGAAAGAATTCTGCCGGTGCGCCATCTAGTACCCGAAGGTAACGGCAAACCAAGGAAATCTCTGCCTAGCAGCAGTATACTTCTTGGTGGGACGCCAAGGTGCACCCGCTTGGCCACTAGAGAGCGCGGGTTCTATACGCCGCTGCGTATGAATGCCGATATACGAGGGCTGCTCTATACCTCCGTCAATCCACCAGTACGCAGACAGCTGTTTCACGCTTATTAGCGATCGTCAGTGCGCCATAGGTCGATTGACGGAAATAGAGAGCATCAATTTTTCCATGTTTATTAACCGACCTATGGAGCACTGATGATCGCTAATAAGCGTGAAACAGCTGTCTGCGTACTGGTGGATTGACGGAGGTATAGAGCAGCCCTCGTATATTGGCAAATTAGTGTTTGAAAAATAAACAAAATTCAACTAAATGCTGATTTTCAGTAAAATTGTTGCGACTTACAAAATACACTAGATAAACCATTATTCAAATGAACAGAACTGACAAATCTGAATGAAAAATCTAGAATGTTTCGCGCGACGCTGTTTTTCAATTTGAAACCTAACTACAATCTTGTTGTCTACAGTATAAGCTGCTTATCGGTCTTATCTTCATATCAAAATGTTTTCAGGTTGAAAGATTTTTGAAATCCACTACGTTCGAACTAGAGTTTAATGATGAAGTTACGGAGAGGGGTCGCTACACACCTCGATTCCTTGATGAGATTGTTGGAGAAATAGATGTTATCGAAGACAAGAAGGACTCCCTTTTCAGTAAGTAGATCATTTATAGCTTATTGTACACCAAAAAAAAAAAATTCTGAAATAAAAAAATATTGATAGTTGCGATATCACAATTATAGCAAATCTGTACTGGAATCAAAGAGCGAGAGTCAGAATTGAAGACCAGTTTTCTGATGAAGTGGAGATTTTCGCGGCGTTCGCAAAGGTTGTATACTTTTCCCGCTTTTGTTTAACGTATACAGTGAGGCCATTTTCAGTGAGTGCCTAAATGACTGCCAAGAGGGAATTACCATAAATGGATAGATCATAAATAATATGCGTTATGCCGATGACACTGTCGTAGTGACCGATAGACTGGAAGGTCTAAAAACGGTCGTACGAAAGCTATACAAGAGCTGTAAAAGTTATTGTCTGAACATGAATTTAAAGAAAACCAAATTGAGATATTTACAAAAAATAACAACGTAATCGGCAGTATTATAATATATAACGCGTCAATAGAGCGAGTAAGAAGATATAGATATTTGGGAACTTGACTAACCGAAACTGCTGAGCAATATCAGGAAATAAGAGCTCGAATAGAGAGTGCAAGAACCGCATTGGTAAAACTAAAGAAAGTTCTCTGCAGTAGAGATATAAACCTGAAACTTGGACTACGAACTCTGAGGTGTTGTATCTTTTCGACTCTGCTATATGGTGCCGAGGCTTGGACGGTTAAGAAGGCAGAAATGGATAGACTGGAGGCTTTCGAAAGATGGTGCTATAGAAGAATGCTGAGAATCTCTTGGACCGATAGGGTCTCAAACGTGCAACTACGACAGAGAATCCAAAAAGAGGAAGAAATCATTAACTCCCTCAAAACAAAAAAACTAGAGTACCTTGGTCATGTTATAAGAGGACCCAAATACACTCTACTACAAAACATTATGGAAGGGAAGATCAAGGGCAAGAGAAGCCAAGGAAGAAGAAGAACCTCTTGGCTGAAAAACTTGAGGGATTGGTTTGGAATGACATCTAATCAACTATTTAGACCAGCGACAAATAAAGTTAGAATTACCTTGATAATATCCAAACTCCGCTAGGAGATGGAACTTGAAGAAGGAGAAGTACACCTTAGTAGAACTAGAAACATATTTTTCAACTATAGAACAGAGTGTTTTCATAAGGATATATAACTGCAGATTTCTTATACATGGTGTTCATTTGAAAACTTTCCACATAGATTTATCAAAAACTAGTGACTAAAAGAAACAAGGCAAAACATTTGTCAACCTTTTAATTAAAAATGACTTTTTGCCTGGTACCTTCCGCAAAGAAGGGTCATTCTCTTAAAAGTTTTAAATGACAAGAAGGTATCGAATGACACCTTGCTTCAAAGGTATGTCGAATTCTTTTATTTTGACGTTTGACCTTCTAAATTCGGTCAATTCGTTTTCGACAAAATTAGAAAAATCTTTATGTATCTCAATTTTTATAGATAACAAACAGAAACAGACGAAAATACCGCCTTTTGTTGCAATAAGTGCTCAAAATGCTGCCCATTATTGGCTAAACAATGATATAGGCGACGTTCAAATTCCTGATGGACAGTTGCAAAAAGATTCCAATGTATGATACACAAAATCATATTATCATTTTCAGTAAATGATACATTTTATCATTATCACTTTTTCTATGGGGTGATTTATAATCTATTGTTTTTAGTCCTCAACCTGAAAGCTTGGATGACCTTCGTCAATACATCATCGGAAGCGCCATGATATTCCACATCATGTTTTTGCAACTGTCACTCAGAGATTTAGCCATATCATTGTTTTAACAACTGCGCGCAATATTTTGAAAACTTATTATAATAAAAAGTGATATTTTCGTGTCTCTTTGTTTTCTATTTTGATCAAATTAAGATACATGAAGATTTTTCTAATTTTCTCGAAAAAGAATCGACCAGCTTTAAAAAATCAAACGTCAAAATAAAAGACTTTGACATACCTTTAAGACGATATATTACTAGATACCCCTTGTCGTTTAAAATTGTCAAGGGGATGACCCTAGGAGGCAGAGGGTACAAAAGGGTGAAGATGGTTTTTTATTAAAGAGTTTTCCACCTTGACAAATGTTTTGAAATGTCGCCCTTTTTTTCTTTTGATCAGTGTTCTTCGATAAATCCGTGGTGGGATGTTTTCAAATGAACAAATGTTGCTCCGACGTCGCACTAAAATCGATCGATGGTCGCTAAAATCTAAGCTCAGTGCTAATCGAAAGCAACATGCATTCCTGGTGTTTAACCTCAGAGTCAAATTTGCCAAATCTGAATGTAGTAGAGGCCTAAAAGAATTTGGGACGGACATCTGTACCTGCATCCCTGTCGCGGTCGTACCTAAAGTATTAAGGTATAGTGGCGGAATGCACTATTATTATAGATTTGTTTACATTTTTTGTGGTGCGAAAAAAAACATAAAACACGATAACGTCAAATACTGGACAGGGACGACGTGTACATTTTTTTTTTAAGAAATTTAGGTAATGGAGACGCGTTTAGTACGTGTTGTGATAAAACTTAAAACTATTGTGAAGTTATAATGGAGGCAAACAGCATATATTGTACCTTTGTACAATCGGATGTTTTATGACGTTTTTTCACTCATATCATAATTATACTCATCTATTCGAATACATTTTGATTGACATCGTGAGTGAGATCCTCACTTATAATCATAATATTACATAATTATTGTTATTTTCTTTAAGAAATGTAAACCTGAGTTTTTGTTTTGACATGTTCTATGATCAAAAGAATAAAGATTAATCTACCTATCTATATATCCACAAATAGATCAATTTATTTTACTTTTGTCTATTTCAAATCGGTATTTGCGATTCTAAATACAATTATTTGGACATTACGACTTTCTGCATTATTATAATATACAGGGTGTAACTAAATAAATATTTGTAACATTTTAGGGGGTGATTTCTCATCGAAAAAAGATAGGATCTTTGATATAAAGAAACTTCATTGGAGCATCCCTTGTTAAGGTACAGCTTCTTTGAGACTTGTCCTGTCTAAATGATGGTAAAATTTATAATACACCTTTACTTGCATATTTTTTGAGAAAAAGCCGTTTTTCTGATCGACCGTAACAGTTACGCCCTCTAGCGGCCACCTGCGCAATTTGAAAATAATTTCCAGCGGTTTCTATTAGCCGATTTATCTAAAAATATTTTCTGGCTGAAGTTATATGATTAACGATTACTGAGATATTGCCGGCGTCCATTATTATTAGGTCACCCTGTACATTTTCTGAGCAGTTTTTAGGGAACGCATATGGGGTATTTTGTGAATACGTCCTTTCGCTAAGCAATAATATGAGAACGATAAACGTCATCGACTTTTGGTATCATATCGGACCAGATGTACAGGGTGTTAATTAAGTATGTTAACAAACTTTAACCACGAATATTACTCCGAAAAATAGAAAGAAAATGTCATATCAGCATGGGTTTATTTATTTACAATAGCCTGCATCGATTCAATAATTTGCATTTTTCTCGAAAACGGTTAGCCCTATGGAGATATACCAAGAGACCATATTTACGTAGAAATCTCTGAAATGTCATATTTTAAAATCAAAATTTCAAAAGAATTACCATTTAGAAAATGGGGTTATTTTGACCCTTAACTCCTCCCGTATGATACGCCTCTGATTAAAATTATGAAATTCTGAATTCAGAATCACATTCAGCGTCAAAAGTTTACCCATCGTACCTAATTTCGTAATTTTGTTATGAATGATTTCGAGAATATCGAGGGAAAGCCGTCTTCAGGGTGCCTCATGCAAAGGAGCGTAGCTCCCTTAGGAAGCGTTTCCCGACCCATGTTTATGTGACATTTTTTTTCTATTTTTCTTAGTACTATTCGTGGTTAAAGTTTGTTAACGTACTTAATTAACACCCTGTATAAATCGCCACATTTTATTTCGATGAACGACAAAGGCACAAAGGCTTTATTAACTAAAGCATTCAGAAACAAGATATGGTGATATAGAAATAATCAATCAGTTTTTAAGTTGAAAATTAATATTGTAGATATATTTGGCACAGAATGTTGCACCATACTCACCTTACTGGATAAACCGCTTGAAAAACAAGAATTTTATGAAAACAAGAATTTTATCTTTCAGAAAGGAAGCAGCTAAAGAAACTATTCATTCCGCTTCTACTAGTACTGAAGCTCTTCAAACTCAAACTGCTGCTTTTCTTGCCTCTTATTTTGGGCTTGGCGTCCTTCAAGAAATTCCTTGGATTCTTAGCTCTCATTATACCAGGAGCAATAGCATTCTTCAACTTCTGCAAACCCAGTTTTCAGCAAGGAGGTAAGTTTTATTAAGATAAGCGTAATATTATCTTCATGCAAATACAGATGGACCAGTAGAGGATTTGGTATGACACCGTTTACTTGAGCTAACGCCATAGATTTGTACTAGGTAGAAATTTAATGATCCAGTGCGTCCGGTCATCAGTATCGAAGCTTTCAAGGAGATAAAAATTGATAATTTTTATCGACAAATCACCCCTCAAAAGTAGTTTTTCTCCCACCATAATAAATTGGCAGCTATTTTGTTTTTTGTTCAATAAATGCACGAGTGTTGCACTAATTAACCATAGCTACCTATGTAAAACAAAATTTCTAGTTTTTACCAAGAAAAATGATATTCATCCTGACTTGAGGGTATCTAACCAAGTAATAGAGGGAATATATAAATACAAATATCTCGGAATAATTATCAACTGTAATAATGACTTATATGTAGAAATAAAAACAAGGATAGAAATCGCCCGGAATGCCTTCATAAAAATGAAACAGTTTTTATGTAATAAGTCTCTGAGCAAGGAACTCAAGATTCGTATGCTGAGATGCTATGTGTTCTCTATCATGTTATATGGTATAGAGGTAGCCACACTAACAGAAACCATGATAAAGCGAATAGAAGCTTTTGAAATGTGGCTTTATAGGCGAATATTGAGAATATCGTACATAGATCATGTTACCAACGAGGAAGTTTTAAGACAGCTGTCCAAAACGAAAGAACTGGTAACAAAAATTAAAATAAGAAAATTACAATACCTGGGTCATATAATGAGAGGTGAAAGATATCAAATTCTCCATGTCATTATGCAAGGAAAAATCGATGGCAAACGCAATGTAGGAAGAAGACGCACCTCGTGGCTTCGTAACTTGAGGGAGTGGTATAACTGCTCCACAACACTATTGTTCAGAGCTGCAGTTAGTAAAGTGAAAATTGTCATGATGTTCGCCAACCTTTGTAGGAAGATGGGACCCTAAGAAGAAGATCTATGTTAAAACCAAGCAACATTATATCTGAAGAATATCAGCACATCATTAAATTTGAAATTGAATCAAAACAAAAACTCGAGGAGCTTTTAGAGGTGTTGGTTCAAGTTGGAGACTATTTTCTCGAATGCAAACCTGGCACAACTTCTTATTCTTTTAATGGCGTTTAAAAGAATTATAGGTCTCCTTTGTGTTATGGCTATTAAATATTCCCAAACCTGGATCCTGTGCAAATGTTGAAGTATCTTAAACTTGTATGGATGGTAATTGTATTTTTTAGAATTCTTTCTGCAGTTGATTTTGGTACCCCTACAGCTTCTTCTATATGCTTACAAGGTGATGAATGCGTTACTTCTATGTAACATATTACGTTTGTTTCTCCATGCGCCATATTCTCCTTGATAGCAGTTTTAGGACGTGGTTAAATAAAAGATCCGTACCTAACTATGTTTACTTTTAGAAGAGCAGGTATATCTGGAAAGTCTCTATGGGTATCTAAGCTGCCCTTATTATAGAAAATTGACAATAATTAAAATAAAAACACAGAACGAACAAAGCTATAGTTAATAAAAATAAAAATAAAAACTGACAGTCTCGCAAATTTTTTACAGATTTGCTTTTTTGTTTTTAATAGATGAATCAAGGTCCACTATCTACTCAATATTATAATAATACAATCATCATTCTAATGAGACATTATTATTTAAAAAAAATATTTTGATTCTGTTTTTTCGAATTTGAGTAGGAAGTCTCTTGTAGAGTAATAACTGCTTAGATGCTTATTATTTATAGTTGATTAACCATGGACTACTGCTACAAATAAAGTAAAATCGAAAAAATCAAATTTTGAGCGCAATTTTCAAAATAACTTAATACTAATATATATTTTTGAAAAGCTTGATTTATTTACGATTAACTTCAAAAATAATATACAGGGTGTTCTATTTAAAAAATGTAATTTTGCTTCATAACTGAAAAATGGTTAGGGCAATAAAAAATCAGACGTCACCACTGGATTCTACGGAAAAAATTCTATAAGAAGCTTTTTGAACTTTTCAATAAAACAAAGGGCAACCGAGATTCAAGGGTGGTCCCAAAATCGATCTCACCCTGTATCTCAAAAACCAAGAGGGCCATGATAATTTTGTTAACGGCATCTTCAGTTTCACAAAAAAGTAGCACATGTCGTGGAAACCTCAACTCTCTATCTTCAAAAATAGCCGAGATACGTAAAAAACGATTAATGTTGACAGTCGCTGACTTGATGACATTTTTCATTAATATCAGCATGTTTTTCATTAATTTCAGGATCATTTTTCGCCAAGCAGCCGCAATATTCTTCAAGTGGAGTTGCCTACCCCCACCATCACGTCCAGCAGCACGAGTACAGTGAGTACCCTCCTTACGGTTCACCAGGTGCGTGGAGGACCAATGAAGAGGCAGCCCAGAATATAGCTTACAATGGGTGGAGCCAATACAGGGGCAATGACAAAGGCATCCAAGCAGAGCCTGAGACTACTAAGAAGTCCATATTGCCGGATTCGTAGAGACCAAATTTTACGAGACAATGTGTATTTATTGTATATAAGTAGGCTTAGTAAGTGAAAGTATTTTTAATGGATTGTGACCATACGCCAGTGACCACAAATAAGCAATGAGGCTTTTAAAGAAAAAAGTACAAAAAGTAGAAAAAATTGAATTCCATCACCATGTTGGCTTATCATTCGCTAGTCTATGAAAAAAAATGGAACAGCACGCGAATTCTCGCCTTCGACATAAATACTCTATACAGGGTGTCCAGTTAGTGCGAAATTCTTCGATATCTCGCAAGGTATACCTGATAGAAGAAAATGTCAAATACAAAAGTTATTTGGTTACTTAAGACGCATATTCTAAAAATATTTTGAAATATACAGGGTGTTTCGGGAAAGTAGGATAGTGATCAAATTGATTTTTACACAGAACTATACCTTTCTTTTACATTCTTCTAGTTTCCATCATTGGTCTCTATTTAACCCTAAGATATTTCTGGGATCAGTTGCGACGTTGCCAAGTTATAATTTATTTTCTATTAACTTCCGGGTTTCCAAGGTCCCAAGTAATACGTTCAAATTGATATACTCCTATAACTTTCCTCAATAATATTTTACAGCCAGTTTCTTGAATATCAGGTGAACATTATTTTGTATGTTACCAGCAATGCGAATTACCACTACTACTACATCTTTGGCAGAATTTTAAATTACGGCAAATTGAAGGTCATTTTACTTTGTTTTTTTAAATGTAATACCCTGTATTTTTTATTTTAAGTCAAAATATCTACTGATATCCTATCTCGCCTTGTACTGTTTTTTCGTGTTTGCGACGTTGCCAAGTTATAAATTAATTTTCCAAATTTTTAAATAAGTATCCCCGATTTTAATTTATTTTAAACAGAATCTTCTACTTATTTTTATTGCAATAAATTGCGCATGTCGAATTTAGTAAAACCTTATGATTTCAAAATTTTGTTTCTATTAATTACTGAGATACGGCAACACCGCTTTTTCAGGAAACGCTACCGGAACGCTTAAATATTTTCAAAACTGCCACCAGTGGAGAGGTGAAATTCAATACTTTGAGGTTTTTGACATACAGGATTCAAAAACGCTAACGTCGGTGTTGTCAGATTTACCAATTTTACGTCATAATTTTGAATTGAATGCCCCATTTATGAAGTCTAACGTAAAAGTGGTAAATCTGACAACACTGATGTTAGCGTTTTTGAATTCTGTATGTTCAAAAACCCCCAAGTATTGAATTTCACCGTTCCAGCTGTGAAAGTTTTGGAAATATTTAAGCGTTCCGGTACTGTTTACTGAAAAAGCGGTGTTGCCGTATCTCAATAATTAACAGAAACAAAATTTTGAAATTATGAGATCTTACTAAGTTCGATATGTGCAATTCTTTGCAATAAAAATAAGTAGAGGATTCTATTTAAAATTAATTAAAATCGGGGATATTTATTTAAAAATTTGGAAAAATAATTTATAACTTGGCAACGTCGCAAACGCGAAAAAAAATATTACAAGACAAGATAGGGTATTAGTAGATATTTCGATTTAAAATAAAAAATACAGGGTGTTACATTTAAAAAAACAAAGTAAAATAACCTTCAAATTGCCGTAATTTAAAATTCTGCCAAAAACACCCTGTAAATAGAAATTGCTGGTAACATCCAAAATAATATTCACCTAATATTCAAGTAACACGCTGTATAACATTATTGAGAAAAGTTGAAGGAATATTTCAATTTGGACGTATTACTTGTGACCTTGCACGGAAATTAATAGAAAATAAATTATAACTTGGCAACGTCGCAATCGATCCAAAAAATATTTCAGGATTGAATAGAGATCAATGATGAACAATAGAAGAATTTAAGAAAAAGTCATAGTTCCATATAAAAAAATCAAGTTGATCACGATCCTACTTTCCTGCAACACCCTAAATATTTCAAAATGTTTTTATAATATGCGCCTTAAGTAACCAAATAACTTTTATATTTGGCATTTTCTTGTGTCTGATACACCTTGCGAGATATCGAAGAATTGCACACTAACTGGACACTCTGTATATGTTGCCACCTAATTTCAAGTTCCAGACAGAGGAAATCAGATAGGTCTACCCTGAATTGATGCTTGATGACCTAGTTTAGTTTAGACCGTTCCTATTTCTCCAAAATAATAGGTTTCTGAACTAATTTGTCCAACTTACCGTAGACTGTATCATTATTTCAGCCTGATAAGGAAAATGATGGAGTGGTACAGCCTGAGAAGCAAAATCAGTTGATAAATACTTGTCATGCAAGTTATGATGCGAATTGTAAATTGTAAAATGAAAAACTAGTTCACACTTAAAAGTTACAAGTGAAAATATATTCCAAGTACGACTATGAATCTTGCAAAAGGAACCGTAAAGTATCCGTTTTTTTTCACTTCTTTGTCAAAGGTTCGACCATTTCGGTCATTAGCCTCGTGTTTTGTGTAGGCTTTGTTGCTGTTTCCCGACGTCACTCTAGGAACAGCACTGTTAGGTAGAAGCCAAAAATGAAGGTGCAGTGTGGCGATTCTGTAACTTTCGCTATAGTAACGAAAGCAGACGAAAGCGAAGCTAATCATTTATGAAAACGATTTTTGACGGTATTCCATAACCGAAGTTTAACGCTTCGTTACGCTTTCGGCATGGAGCTCGATGACTCACGAGCATTCACGAGTTGGCTTAAATATCTCTCGATGAGGCTCTGCGCAATCCAGCAATGCCGACCATTGCGAGGGATTAGTTTTTCCTATTCGACTCATTGCTGGTAATTAATTATACAAATAAATTTAAGCGAATTGTCACTTTGACACACAGCAATAATAACGTCAAAACTTGACAAACGAGATCCAAAACCTTTGGCTATTGCTTGGTCTGCCTTTGTTATATCCGAGTCGGAACGAAGACATTTATGGAATACCGAAACGAGCGAAAGCGTTGGAAGAATGTCGCTATCGCTTCGCTTAGAGCTACAGAATCGCCACACAGGTGGCCATTCTCGCTTCTTTTATGGAAACTTATTTCTAATTATAAAAACCCAGAAACAAATTTCCGTATCTGACGGCAATCGAATCCAGAACCTTCCGGTCACAAGCCCTCAGCTCTACTCTCTGAGCTAACCCACCCCCTTTGTTCAATGTTGTAAAGTCTTTTTTATTAAGAAGCAGTTGCAAAAGTAATGTAATAGCATTATTTGATATAATTAATTAATATGGGAATCAGTCTACTCTACAATATGTCATAAGATATACGATTATATCTTAAATCAAATGAATCTAGCCTAAGTCAATCTTGTTTATCTGGATATCAGGTTTATTAACATATCCAAGGAACTTCCCTATGCTTCGGCATCAACGTTTGTTGGACAGCGGCGGCTATACTCAACATATACAGGGTTGGGATCAAGTATGGAACCAAGCAAATAACTTTGGAATGGAAAAAGTGATATTGCTGAAAATTTGCAGGCAAGTGTAGTGACGTTTTGTGCATCCGAAGACATTATGTTAGCTATTAATGTACTTCCCGTTTAACCGGAAGTACCGTCAACTTTTTTAATTTAAATGGGACACCCTGTATATTTTTGCAGATTTTAATTCATCTTTTTTTCCGAATACGTCCATAGTGGGTTTAGGATTAGTTTCTGTAAAAACGGGAAAGATATAGCTTCTTTATCATTTCAGGTGTTTACAATGCCGGTCATTCAAAGTCGGTTTTGGCGATCGCGTGAGAACTCACAAAGAAGTGTGTCAACTTTTAATGATTTACATCCCGACAGGGGTCCTATAACACGTTAGACGGTGACTAAAAACAAAAATACAAAAAAAAAATTACCTGAAACGGGAAGACCGCAGACCGCCACGGACGAATTTGTGAGACAAATTTTTTAAGAAACAAATACTAAACCCACTATGGACGTATTCGGAAAGAAATGATGAATTAAAATCTGCAAAAATATACAAGGTGTCCCATTTAAACTAAAAAAGTTGACGGTACTTCCGGTTAAACCGGAAGTACATTAATAGCTAACATAGTGTCTTCGGATGCATTAGATGTCACTACACCTGCCTGCAAATTTTCAGCAATATCACTATTTCTGTTCCAAAGTTATTTGCTTGGTTCCATACTTTATCCCAACCCTGTATTTTCTACTTTGGTAATCCAAACTCGACTAGAGCCTCACACCTAATTTGGTTATTTTTCAACCTTTGATCCAAGGATCTTGTTTCTGTGAGATATATCTTTGCATAAGCATGCAACCTTAGTTGCCATAAAGATTGTGCTTCCAGTCAAAGCTGATGTTTATTTTTATGTCGTCTTATAAATTGCGTAACAGAGTTTGTTCGTACATTGCTGTAATAGGCAAAAGAGCCATCTTGGATCTTTCAACATCTAAAAATGTATAATCTGTGATTGTTAGGTTAGATACTGTAGTTTCTAGCTATTTAAATACTGGGATACTGAACTGTGCCTTTACCAAGTAAGTTATTTTATGTAGATGAAACGTAATGTTAGTTTTGTACTTACCTGTTATGTAATAAATATTAAGCAAATTAAGTATTCCATAATTCTAGGGCCTCTCACGATCTCCTGAAGATACCCTTAATCCTACTATATTATCTAAGCGAGCTATGTTATATACTTAGAGATACGACTAAGACAAGCTGTAAACCTGAACTGGGCAGTAGTAGCGAATTGTCATTTTGGCGGTGTAAATTACCGCAAATATAGTATCTTTTCTTATTATTGGGTTACCGAATAAGGTATTTGTTTTTGGTCACGTGACATCCGATTCAAAATTTTTAATGGGACACCTTTTATATTTGTGACTTTTTGTGTTCCTACCGATAAAACAGTTCCAACAAACTGCCACACTTGGGGTCTAAAGTGATTAATTCAAGAGCTTCAGGTACTTAAAGGACAGTACCACTACCATTGATTGTAACATGTGCCCCTACAGTTGAATTACTTTGGTTTGGATAACATTGATTGGGCTTTTTGCTGAAGGGTATCGAACCATACTGATTCAACCGCAAACATGTAGTTTCATATATGTACCTTTGCGTTATCACTATTTTCGTCATTATCTAGAACCTTGATCCCATTTTACATCTTATCCTGAATCTCAAACGTGTTCGCTGAAGGCTGACGATATTCGCTGGTTCTTGGAACACGAATGGTATGCAATTATCTCATCTTGGTTTGGACAATGCGACTGCAGAGTACAGTCTAGGTGTCACATTATCCACTTCCACTCAGACAGACAGTTAGGAAACTAGTTTGCTTAAAAAAGCTGTTTCGTGGTAAGCAGTGACTAGTACTCAAAATTGATTACTTGTCAAATGTCTTGCATTCTGACAAAGGCCACAGAGGCGGCTGAAACGTCAGTAAATTTAGAGCAGGTGACAGGAAAGATCTGCCTTGTGTGCCATCTGGTACCTGAAGGTAACGGCAAAACAAAGAAAATCGCTGCTAAACAGCAGCAGACTTCTTGACGGAACGTCACGGCGCGTCCGCTTGGCCACCAGAAGAGCGCGGTTCTATATGGTTCTATGTCTATATCTTCTGGTCGCCAAGCGGACGCACCGTGGCGTTCCACCAAGAAGTCTGCTGCTGTTTAGCAGCGATTTTCCTTGGTTTGCCGTTACCTTCAGGTACCAGGTGGCGCTCAAGGCAGAACTTTTCTGTCGCCTGCTCTCACAGGCTTCACATGTCTGGTAGACATGAAAATACTGATGCTCTCTATCTCCGTCAATGGACCTATGGCGCACTGATGATCGCTAATAAGCGTGAAACAGCTGTCTGCGTATTGGTGGATTGACGAAGATGTAAAGCAACCCTTGTACGTCAGTAAATTTTTTTCTTGCAGCATATGTGGTTTTGTGGATGGGCCAGCAAAGAACAGTGAACAATAGGTCAGAGAGATGACCGCATGATAACTTTCCGTAATTACTTGTTAATTACTACTGGCTTGTGACCAAAATTCTAACAGACTCTACGGTATTTGCTATACTACAAAATGCTTGCCATACTAACGGATAAAAAAAGTCGGTCTATTTACCACCCCCCAGTGGTGGCATAGTAAACAGGGAAACATTTGTTTATACTCTGTTTCATTCATCCATCCTAAACCAATCGTAAACAGTGCTGTTGTTGTATCATTTTGTTGACGTTAGTTAAACAAATGAAACTACGCTATAACATGAATTCGACATCCCGTATTTTATTATCAATTATTTAAAATGTATTTGTTCGTGCAAAGCCCAAGCATGGTCAGAATTATGAAAGGGCTTAATGAAATTGTTTGCAATTAGTTTTGAATTTACATGTGAAAACTGCAGCTGAATGGTGTTTATCTAGAATAGCATAATTATAATTAATTAAATGGAAAGCTCAATAGAAGACTTGAGGTTTTACAATTGAAGCGTGGAAATTCAAAAGCGTCTAAGTGTCAGATTGGGTCGAATTTGAGATTTCATTAATTTTGTTATCCATCTGGCAAGCCCAATAACATACAAAACAGTCTAAGTGCCATTTTGTCTATTTCAACGTTAAATACTATGGATGCTAGAAAGGACCACATAACTCCGAAATACATCTTCAACAAGAAATTCGAAGCTTTAATAAGAGATCGAGACCTCTGTGAAGTAAACAACCTGCATCGGGAAATAGTCTTGTACACAGATGGATCAAAGACCGAGCAAGGCACAGGAGCGGGAATCTTTGGAAGAGGAACTAGACAGAGCATTCCGCTAGGAAAATACGCCTCGGTATTTCAGTCAGAGGTGTACGCCATCCTGCAATGTGCAAGGATCAATAATGAACGATCCTACAGAAACAAGAGGATCGCAATACTTACAGACGGTCAGGCTACACTTAGGGCACTAAAAGCGCCCAAAGTTACGTCTGCTCTAGTCTGGGAATGCTTACAAGAACTGGGAGGACTGGCAGAACACAACAAAGTAACTTTGGAGTGGGTGCCTGGACACTCAGGTATAAGAGGCAATGAAAGGGCGGACGAGCTAGCAAGACTAGGCTCGTCTGCCCTATACATTGGAGCAGAACCCGCCCTGGGGGTGCCTAAAAGCACAATCAGACACCAGGTGGGAGAATGGATGAAACATCAACACAAGGAGGAGTAGAACTTGTTGCCAGGATGTGTTCATGGAAAAACATTCATTAAAGCTCCATGCAAGAAAATAGCTGAAACACTGCTCTCCTTGAGTAGAAATCAGCTCCGAATAACGACGGGTCTCCTCACAGGACATTGTGGCCTGAAGGAACACCTGAATAAAATGGGACTCTACAATAGAGACCTCAACTGCAGATTGTGTGGAAGAGGAACTGAGTCAGCCCTACATGTGCTCTGTGAGTGCGAAGCGCTAGATCACAAGAGGCAACAGCTCTTTGGGAAGACCAAGCTAGAACCAATGGAGTACGGCTCAGCACCAGGACCAGTAGGTAAACTGCATAAACTCATGCAGGTATGCAGGGATCCAGATTGCTAGAGTGGATACTGTAAAAGAGAGGAGCAATAATACAATAGGCCTTAAGGCTTAAGTATTGACGGGGACAGCAAGGTCGGACGGCTCCTGGAAAAAAAATGGTTAAAAGATGGCGCGACGTCTAAGTTGGTTAGGCAATTATAGGGAAAAACCGTCTAAGTACCAATTCGTTACAATTGCTGTAATGGGGTTTTCAAAATTATAATCGCATTACTAGTTAAAACGAGCGAACACGCGGAAGTTGCGTCGCAAAATACTGTATCCGAGTGAAGAATAAAGGGCACTGAAGGTGTTAAAAATGAAAGGAAACGTTTAACGTTTTCTAGTCAGCCATACCTCCTTGTGATCGGGACTTCGCTAAAAATCGAAAAGCGAAAAAAAGTAACAAAAGCTTTTACAGCTGATAATATAAAAGATACGATAGTGAACCATGTCACAAGAATCCGTTTAAAGCTTTAACGATGCAACCCCAGGACTTTAGTGACATTCAGAAACCTCCGACGAAATGCTGAACACAACGAAGTTAAAAATATCCCGATTTCATGGATTGTGGTTAACAAGGAAGATCCAAAGATGGTCAAAACAAGAATAACTTCCAATGAACTGGAAGCATGGACCGAGTGCAATGTTTTCAAGTTGGGACAAAGGATACAGGATATTTTAGGAAAACTCCCTCTCCTAGAATGCAAGAATTGAATCTCTGCTGAAAAAATTAAAAATTTTGAAGATATGCTAGATTATATAACTTTGAAGTATTTACGTTATTGGAAAACTTTGATTGATAATACCAAGAAATCAAAATAGGTAGCAGCCTAATCTACGTTCATCATCAGTTTTATTTTTTTGGATGTATGTTTAGTTGGAACATAGACAGTTTTGAATATATGCTAATTTTTTACTTAGACCGTTTCTTTGTTTTATAAGTTTGGGAATATTTTGTAACAAAACTTTTTTACTTTTCAAAGTTTTTTGGGGCAAGATTGAGCTGGACTTCTACATCAGGTTTGCTAGGCCGCTCATCTTCGACCTGCCAGATGCTCAAGGTACATCCAGGTGATGCCAAGTTCGATGTCGTGCGAAGGTAGTCCTAGAAGTAGGTACCCAATCTAACAAAGAAGATGGTTGAGTGGAAGAGCACTATTTTAGTGAACTCCGCCATTTGAAGTGTATCTATACTTCAATAAAGTCTATATTATTATTATTCTCTGACTTTCTAAGTTCCACTCGCATAATTGCGGTAGCAACAAGTGTTGACGGGCTGTGCCAAGTCAACACCCTGACTGTTACTGATCGGAATTTAGGAAGGATCGCACAATATTACAGGTCTTCAGGATTACAGACTTTTGGAATACTTTGTGTAACTTTTCGTCCAGGCCCAGCTGTTGAAGGTGTTGTGTAAACGTGTTTGGTGTAAGGCCTGAGACAGACATAATGAGGGGGACAATTGTGACTTTGTTTTGTTTCCAAAGTCGTTTTATTTCCATGGCAAGGTCCGTGTATTTGGATATCTTCCCAGCGTAGGTGTTTTGGACATTCACATCGTTGGGAATGGCAATATCTATCAAATAGGTAATTTTGTCGGCTTTTGACTGGAAAACTATATCTGGTCTATTGGCTGGGATGGTCTTGTCTGTATGTATTTCAACGTCCCAGTATAGTTTGTACCGATCGTTTTCGAGTACTGATGTCGGAGTGTAATTGTAGTATGGATCTGTGTTTTCTATTAGTTTGTTTGCTGTGGCTAGTGCTTGGTGTATGACCTTGGCGGCAGAGTTATGTCTGGCTGTGTATTCGGTACCGGCAAGAACTTTGCATCCGCTTGTGATGTGATCTATTGTTTCTTTTTGTTGGTGACATTTTCTGCAGCTATCTTCTGTTATGGATGGATCTTTAATTATATATTTCTTGTAGTTTCTTGTCGCAATAACTTGGTCCTGGATAGCAAGCATAAATCCTTCAGTTTCTGGAAAGAGCTGGCCATCCTGCAGCCAGGTGTATGACTGTTTCTCGTTTATGTGGTCTTGCGTAATACGGTATCTATGCTTGCCATGGAGTGGTTTCTGCGACCAGGTGTTTATTTTTTCTTGTTGCGATTGTGTGGGATTGTGTGTGTCTGCGGCGTGGTCTGGACATGATAGGTTGAGTGGTGTATAGTTTCTGTCTGCTTTTACTATTGCTCGATGTAAATTTGTTTGCTTGTTTTGGAAGAAGTGTCTGAGTGTCTTTATCTGTCTTGTGCGAAGCGACTGTATATCTACAATCCCTCTGCCTCCTTGTTTCCTGTCTATGGTGAGCCTTTCTTTGCATGCGTTTGGATGTGACATTCGGTGTTTCGTGAGTTCTGTCCGTATGAGGATGTGGATGTTTTCTATATCAGTGTGTGACCACTTGATGATGCCGAAGGAGTATGTGAGAACTGGTATCGCAAATGTGTTAATGGCTTTTGTAAGGTTTCTAGAATTCAATTTGGTTTTTAGTAGCTTTATAAGGCGATCTCTGAACTCTTGGGTTAGTTGTGCCTTGACCTTTGTGTGGTCTATTTTAACGTTCTGATTGAAGCCCAGGTACTTGTATGTTTCGTCCTTGTTCATGTTGTTTAGTGTTTGGCCAGTTACTGTTTCCTGTTCGGGGTGGTCCTTCCATTGGCCTTTGTTGATGTGGAGGACCTTGCATTTACTCATTCCGAATTCCATTCTGACGTCTGACGAGCAAACTTCTGTTATTCTGATTAACTCTCTCAGTTGTACTTCATTGGCGGCATATAGTTTTATATCATCCATGTAGAGGAGATGATTGATTTTGTGTTGATTTAATCTCTCGTGTCTAATGTTGAAACCGCAGTTTGTGTTTTTAAGTGCGTTGGAGAGTGGGTTCAGACAGAGACAGAACCACAGCGAACTGAGAGAGTCACCCTGGAAGATGCCGCGTCTTATGTGTAGCTCATCTGTCTTGATATGGCCGTCCTGGGTTTTGAGATGTATGTTGGTACGCCATGTCTCCATGGTTCTTGTAAGAAACTGACGTAGCCCCGGGTTGATTTTATATATTTGAAGAGTTTTCGCTAGCCAGCTATGGGGTACAGAGTCGAAAGCTTTTTTGTAGTCGATGAAACAGGTATGAAGATTCCTATGTTCTTTTCTGGTTTGCTCCATGATCACACTATCAATTATAAGTTGTTCCTTGCAACCTTGGCTGTGCTTTCGACATCCTTTTTGTTCTTCAGTCAGGATGTTGTTTTGCGTGAGGTGTTGTTCAATTCTCCTGCATATTGTTGCGGTGATAATCTTGTACAAGGTGGGGAGGCAAGTGATTGGGCGATAGTTGGCAGGGTTCTTGGTGTCTGCGTTTTTGGGTTTTATATGCGTTATTCCTTGTGTGAGGAATTTGGGAAGCCTATTCGGTTGGAGTATGGCTTTATTGATTTGGTTTATTATATGTTTAAAACAAAAAAGTGCAGCCCGGGCTCCGACACACCGGGCTGCTGTTCCATTACCCAATGACTACTCCTCACACCGTGAGGTGAGCAATCACTGGGTCCGCGAATCGTGCGCCCTAAGTAGACGAAGGGACCCAAGGATGACTGCCTTCTGCATTCTGGCGGCTAAGATGTGCGCCGCCGCACGGCACACCAGTATTTTGCGCAGTGCAGGGAGCAGCGTATTCCTCATTCCACCTAGGGATCCAATGACCATAACCAGCAGACTTACAGTGTAGTCTGGCCAGAGCCTGCGAAGTTGTCCGAGCAACTCCTGATATTTGGTCCGCTTTTCCTCCTCCTTAGAGACGATGTTCACCTCGGCAGGCGCCGAAAACTCAATAACGAACATCGTCTTCTGTTGGTGGTCGAGAAGGACTATGTCGGGCTTGTTTGCCTGTACAAGCTCGAGCGTGGGGAACGAGTAGTTCCAGTAAATCCGGCTTCTCTCGTTCTCCACAACGGACTCTATATCCCCTGGAGCGTATGGCAGCACCGGTGTCTCATCGATACCGTATGAGTGCCTCAAATGATAGTAGAGCACTCGTAGAGCCGCGTTGTGCCGATGGACGTAAGCCGTCCCAGCGTACGTCTTACACGCCGACAAGAGATGCATAAGCGTCTCTGGCGCCTGTCGGCAAGCTCTACAAAGGGTGTCGGGTACATCTACACCCATAACCCTTTTACGGTACACCAAGGTGTTGAAGACACCGTCTTGGCAAGCCATTATAAAGCCTTCAGTCTCCGACTTCAACCCACTAGACCTTAGAAAAGAGAAGGTCAACTGCTCAGACAAGCCATGCTCTTCCAGATGTTTGTAGAAGATTCCATGCATTGGCTTATCTTTATGAAGTCTTAAATGGAAGTCGACTTCGGCAGTTTTAAGGTGGGATTTTAATTCTGCGGGAGCAACTTCCGTAATGGACTGCTGACACCTCCGCTTGAAGTCGAGTGTGAGGCTGAGCTCCTCGGCTGCTCGTTTCGCTGCGCTAAAAAGAAAGGCTCCTTTTCCCGCATTCTCGTGCTCTCGCACAAAGCGGATCAGGGGATCGGTGCTGTTCGTTACATAGCAGGCAGTGGCCAGTACTACTCTGTTGTGCAGACGCTCCAAACTCAATAGTCCACGCCCTCCCAGGTGTCGCGGGAGGTATATTCGCGGGACAGAGGACTTAGGATGCAGGCTGCTCTCCATATTCATCCTTTTGCGGGTCTTCGTGTCGATTTCCTTCAGCTCGTTCACTTTCCAGTGTATAGCACCAAAGGTGTATAATAACAATGGGACCGCAAGCATGTTTGTGGCAGCGACTTTGTTCTTGCCGGACAGTTCTGACGACCAGATCTGCCGGAGTCGGTGCAAATACTTGCGGCGGAGACACTCTTTAACCAATGCTGCCTCTTGGACATGACGCTGCGCCACTCCAAGGTAGGTATAAGTATCTCCGGCATGCAGTTGTCGCAAGATGCTCCCATCAACGAGCTGTTCCTCATCTCCACTATCTCCGCTTCGTCCTTTCTTGAGATGAACCAATGCACATTTGTCTGCCCCGAACTCCATTCCGATAGCATGACTGTACTCCTGCACCACCCTCAGCGATTGTTGTAGTTCGCGTTGGCCGGAGGCATAAAGTTTTAGGTCATCCATATAAAACAGATGGGTGACCTTGTGCCTCCGGTTATTGGGCGTGCCACAGCTGTATCCTTTAGTATTTCTCAGCGCTATGGACAGAGGCAACAGTGAGATGCAAAAGAGCAAGGGACTCAAGGAGTCTCCTTGGAAGACACCTCTTTTCAATGACACCAACTCTGTCTGAACCCGAGTTTCACCTGATGTTATAGTGAACCGGGTCTTCCAGAGTGGCATCAGTTGTTTGATGCATCCCACTATCTGATTATCCACCGAAAGACATTCCAACAGCCGCACAATGAGCTCATGAGACGTGCTGTCGAATGCCTTGCGATAGTCAATCCAGGCCATAGAAAGGTTTCGCTTGTACTGCACGGAGTCCTGCGTGACACATCGGTCAATCAACAAGTTCTCCTTGCAGCCAGCTACTCCTTTCTTTGACCCTCTCTGTTCATACACGTCGAGAAATACAGGATTCACAGCTTGAAGGAGGCGCATGTACAAGATTCTGGTGAAGAGCTTGTAACATGCGTTCAGACATGTTATTGGCCTGTAGCTTTTGGGATCAGACAAATCTCCGGTCTTCGGGAGAAGCACGGTTCGACCCTCGACAAACCAAGACGGAATTGGCTGCTCCTGATTTAGCCACGAGTTAAAAACTCTAGCTAAATGCCGGTGGCAACTGGGGAATTTTTTCCACCAGTAGGTGTTTATGCCATCCGGGCCAGGAGCTGCGAAATTCTTTGCGCCTCGTAAGGCGTCAAGAATTTCTTCCGTGTTTATCGGGTGACGCAGTACATTCAAGTTAGGAGTCCTCCTACAAACGGACTCGAACTGCGCCAAGGCCGGAGTGTCTGCTGAGAGAGGTTTGGGTTGTTCGTAAATGTCCCTCCAAAAGGCCTCCACGCGATCAGCAGTTGGCGGCTGCTCTATGGCTGGAAGCGGCTGTTGGAAAAGGCGAGAAGGTCTTTCGTAGAACATTCTGTTCTGCTCCAGACCTCTCGCCCGCGCCACCAACGATCGCTTAGCAGCGATTAGCATCCGTATTCTGTCAAGACAGTGTTGCTTGACAACAACCAGTACCGCATGACTGAGTGTATGATGGTGGCGCCTCAACCCGTAGGCTATCTGGCGCACTCGGCGCGTAAATGGCTTCCCAGCCGCTCTATATTCCATCACACACTGGATACGGGATGCTTCCTGGCGAGCCAACTGGATTTTCGCTTCCATTTGTCGCACCCGTCTCTGTGCTCTCTCAACAGGAGAGTCTCTCACTCTCCCCTGTCTAGCTAGCCTCAGAGCCGCAGCGTAAATTTCGCAATTGATGCTCCAAATGTCAGAGGCCTCCGATAGACGTTCACCAACAACCTCATCCGCTCTCTTTAAATCTGCCAGCTTCAAGGACCTTCCGTTGTTATGCAAGGCCCTTCGGTCTCTGAAATCTCCAGGTGAGACGACTTGGTCGATTTCCCTCTCAGCGGGCCTTACCGGCGAACTTTCAGCCTGGTTAACAGGCCTTCCGTCCGCCGAAGGGGCAGGCTGAGCTGGAGCACGAACATATCCCTGCCTCCGGAGGTACGATACATAATCTCGCAAATTCTGAGAGGTAAGCGTGCTATGCTCTGGGTGCATTTCACACCACCTCTCATACATGCGGGACATGTATCCCCTACGGCGCGGGCTACTGCTCTCGTAGCAGCTCAGTAGGTCATCCTTGAGCTCCGTCGTCCACCTAAAACGGTCCATGTCATTGCGGGGGTCGTCAACAGGGCAATTCGAAGCACCGCCACCTTGCCCAACGCCGGCTTCCGAAACCGGCTCGGTGTGGGTGCTTTTCTTCCGGGGTGGTCGAACCCGAAGATAGGGCCCGTCAGGTGGTTGGCCTTAGGGCCCCCAGACGACATTTCCGGAGGCAGCCGTCCAAATTGCCTCCTGAGGATGCACCTGCGAAGGTTGCCGGCTGGATTACATCCTTGGGCTTCGGTATACCCTGCGGTGTCGCCACGCACCGGATAGCCTACTGATGTTGGGTGGCTTCCTGCGGGTGTATATCAGCCGCCCCTAACATGGAGTCAGACGCTGTCGGAGTACCGCTCCTCACATGGAGATCCGTCGTGTCCTAATTGTTGAGGAATAGCCGATCCTCTGGATGCAGACGCTATTTCACCGTGCTAGTTTTGGTCCGCCCCGGGTATTTGATTTCCCCGGTACCACCCATATCTGGGAGGCGTTCCCCTATCCGCCACCTTGGGGAGGCGCCACTGAGGGGATCTAGCAACCCCTCGCGGGTTGCTAGATCCCCTCAGTGTCGCCAGTATTATTATTATGTTTTGTTTAAAACAAAAAAGTGCAGCCCGGGCTCCGACACACCGGGCTGCTGTTCCATTACCCAATGACTACTCCTCACACCGTGAGGTGAGCAATCACTGGGTCCGCGAATCGTGCGCCCTAAGTAGACGAAGGGACCCAAGGATGACTGCCTTCTGCATTCTGGCGGCTAAGATGTGCGGCGCCGCACGGCACACCGGTATTTTGCGCAGTGCAGAGAGCAGCGTATTCCTCATTCCACCTAGGGATCCAATGACCATAACCAGCAGACTTACAGTGTAGTCTGGCCAGAGCCTGCGAAGTTGTCCGAGCAACTCCTGATATTTGGTCCGCTTTTCCTCCTCCTTAGAGACGATGTTCACCTCGGCAGGCGCCGAAAACTCAATAACGAACATCGTCTTCTGTTGGTGGTCGAGAAGGACTATGTCGGGCTTGTTTGCCTGTACAAGCTCGAGCGTGGGGAACGAGTAGTTCCAGTAAATCCGGCATCTCTCGTTCTCCACAACGGACTCTATATCCCCTGGAGCGTATGGCAGCACCGGTGTCTCATCGATACCGTAAGAGTGCCTCAAATGATAGTAGAGCACTCGTAGAGCCGCGTTGTGCCGATGGACGTAAGCCGTCCCAGCGTACGTCTTACACGCCGACAAGAGATGCATAAGCGTCTCTGGCGCCTGTCGGCAAGCTCTACAAAGGGTGTCGGGTACATCTACACCCATAACCCTTTTACGGTACACCAAGGTGTTGAAGACACCGTCTTGGCAAGCCATTATAAAGCCCTCAGTCTGCGACTTCAACCCACTAGACCTTATTATGCTTATTATTATTATTATTATGCTTCAAACACTTAATACTGATCATTAAAGTCCGATCACTGCATTTTATTTGTTTTTTAGTTTATTCCAAACAAAAACCTTAATAACTCAGAAAGAGTTTTTTGGCACTTAGACCCTTTTGAATTACCATGCTTCAATTTTACAGATCTCGACATATTCTTTTTAAATCTTTACTTTGCCACGTAACGACTTTGCGCCTCATGCGCTTCCTTTCATTAGATGTTAATCTTAGTACATACATTAAGCTAAACTGAAATCAGTTTCCAATAGTTCATACCTCATTTATTTGCAAAATGGAAACGTATAAGCATCCCAAGTCTGTTGTTGGAAAAAGCATTTTCCCACCACTCTAAATAAAGCACAACGGCGCTATTTTGTTTATAGTATCTGCATTATGCTCAATTGATATTTAGTGGACTGAATATTATTCAAACTTCATTCCATTTTGACTATCCTATTTTTGACAAGCCAAGTTTTCAGAGTTCGTCGTCTTCAAAATCGAGTGAAGTATTGCGGTTGAACAATTCTCCTACATCAGCAACTTCGTAACAACGTAATTGTGGTGTTCCTTCTGGCAGAGAACAGTCTCCGTATTGCCTTGAGCTCTACATTGTGGAGTATCACTAGTATTGCAGTTCATACATGCCCAGGCCACTGACTCGAATTTTTGCATTTACTTGACATGGTTTCAACAGTATTTTTAGAGCTGTGGTTATACAAATTGGTGCCAAGCCTTCATGAGTCATATTAGCTCATTCTTAATATAATTTTAATGTAAATTATAATACACTCGTGGACAAAATCATTGAATATTTTTTACTATCACTGTTATTTCAAAATAGTTGAAAAGCTGAAAAATTTGTTGTATTCATAATAGGCTGTCCACTAACCTGTTAAAGAAGACCTAGCGACATAAATCACGTTTTTAGATCCATCCGAACATTGCCTAGCCTATTACCGAAACTAAGGGACTTAGGATTTTCTGTATATATACGACCATTTATTGATCCTAATTAAATTTTGACACAGTATTACTACCTAATGAAAAAGCCAGAGAGCATTATTTTCTCGTACTGTGGGAAATCCTTATCTCCATGGCAGTCCCTTACCACTTATTATTTCTCATACAGCAATTCTATGAGTCTAGCTCAGCTCGTGCTATAATTGATGGTAACCCGTCTGGCCAAACAGCAACCAGAAAAGGAGTTCGTCAGGGATGCGTATTATCTCCGATGTTATTTAACATTTACTCTGAGTTTGTGATGAGACAGGTATTGGACAACTGGAATGGCGGTATAACTATTGGCGGAAGCAAAATATCTAACTTAAGATTTGCTGACGATACAACCCTTATTGCTGCTTCTCAGGAAGAACTAGTAGCTCTATTGAACGTTTTAGAACAACACAGTGCAGCATATGGTATTGATATTAACTACAACAAGACCAAGGTTATTATCGTAGATAGAGAGCATGACAATCATCGAGAAATGAAGTCAATAGGCCGTTGTGAGGTAGTTCAAAGATTTGTGTACCTCAGTTCTTTGATCGACAATTCGGGTAGCTGTGAGAATGAGATTCGACGGCGCATTCGACAGGCACGGGTGGCCATGAAAAACCTTACTAAAATATGGCGTGACCATAACATCAGTAAAGCTACCAAAATGTCACTGGTTCGCTCTCTTGTGTTCTTCATATTTTTGTATGCCTCGGAAACTTGGACCGTTAAAAAGGCAGATCGAGCTCGCATAGATGCTTTTGGAACGTGGACGTGGAGGAGAATGCTGAGAATTTCTTATACCACCCATCGAACTAATGTTTCCATACTGGATGATCTCGGTAATCCAAAGAGACTATCCTCCATTGAGTCGATGAGAATGCTTACATTCTTTGGACATATTCACAGAAGCGATAATATGGAGAAACCTGAAGTTCAGGGTCGTGCCCCGAGTGGGCGGCGCCGTAGCCGTTCCCCTACACGCTGGGTGGATACGACGAAACAGTTGCTAGATATGAGTATCAAGAGCGCCTCTGAACAGTGACAGTAAATCGCGAACGATGGCGAGCTACAGTTCTCAAAACTATTGATAATATTCGTGTCGGCAATACTCTAGCTCCGACTTAATGCATTTTACCAGTTCACAACATGTCTGTTAAGACATTGTGACTATGATAATGATAATTACTACCATGGTGAGAATGGAAAACGCCTATGGTTGCTAGAAATCGTGTCAGTGGCAGTGCATCAATAAGCAAATAACTAAAAATACAAAAACAGCTCAAACTTAGTTTTTAGATGTTTCAGGGGTTCTTGATAATTTTCTACCTTTTTTGGGTGAGGATGAACTTGGGGTGGTTGGGGGGTGGGGGGTTGTAAAACTGAAAAGTCTGTAATATTGATAGTAGGCTGCCTATTGACCTCTGAAGAAAAGACATAAGGCCTAAGACAATTTTAGGGGGGCGGCTGCCGATGATTTGGTTGCAAGAGGATCTCAAAATAAAGCTTCACACTATGGGAAAATAATAAACAGGCATCACAGTAAATGTGTGGGAAGTACTGAGTCAACCAACTTGACTCCATTTTTGGGATGGGGATGGAATTAGTGTGGTTGAGGGATGGGGGGTTGTAATAGTGAAAGTTTTTTGTAAGCATAATATGTCAGTGGTGGCTCTACAATAATAAAAAAACTAAAAGTATAAAAACAGTTCAAACTTCGTTTTTAGGCATTTAGGGGTCCCGGATCATTTTCCATTTCTTTTTGGAGGGAGGTGAAATTGGGGTGGTTGGGGGTGGGGGGTTATAAAAATAAAAAATTTTTGTATTGATAATAGGCTGCCCAATGACCTGTGAAGGAATTTGGGAGGGAGGGGGGGCTGGCGATGATTTGGTTGCGAGAGAATCTCTGATTATAGCTTCATGCTATGAAAAAATAATAAACTGGTATCACCGTAATATGTGGGAAGTACTGAGTCAATCAGCTTGACTTCATTTTTTTTATCTATGTTCCGACACTCTTTGGAGTCTTATGGAAATAAAAGTCTGTATGTAGGTATTGACGTCATATGATCTGTTATGAATTTATTTGTTGTTTGAAATTTGTAGAAAAGGTAGATGTTTCAAAAAGTCTTCTTCGGACTTCCATTGTCTACAGTGCCTTTCTTTAATGTCTCCCCCCCTTCTATTTTTTGAACGGGTCAACTCAAGAAATTGAAACTTGGAGCAATGAAATTGAGACGAGAAATATCGGATAGGCTGTTGTTATGTCAAGCAGTTCAAGGGAACCATTTCCAACATCTGCTGAACTGAACTCATCTTTTTTCCTCCAATTATAAAGATAAAATAGAAATTTAGAGCAGAATGTAAAGTTTATGTTAAGGATTCATTCTTTTATGTGATGTATTCAGGCAATTATTATGTTAAGGATTCAATTTTATTTTAATTTAGATAAGAAACATGTTTATAATACAATGATGTTTTTGTAACAATGTATTCAGGCAATCATTAAATATTTCGTAATAGGACAAGACCCTTTTTTCAGTTGAATTTTTTTTAAGATGGCACCGAACCGCCACCTCAGGTAATTATTGAATGTTCCGCCATTTTGTATGAGCTTAAGATATTGACTTCATATTCAAGTGTTGTGAAGGATTCGTTAGGAGCTTCAAAAAGATGTGTCACAAGACTCCCCTTTATATTTAATTTTTTTTCAAGATGGCGTCGAGCAGCCATTTTGCAAGTTTTATCTGTCAATCTTACTCCAAAATATCGTATTCGTGCATCAATTTCGTTATCCCAAGTGTCAAACTTTTTTGTTGTCCCGTTGAAAAGGTAAAAGGTAAGTATCGATATTAACGTGCTTGTCTCAGGTAATTATTTAATGTTCCGCCATTTTGAAGGAGATTAAGATATTAACTTCATATGCTAGAGTTGTGAAGGGTTCGTTAGGTGCTTTAAAAAGATGTGTCATAAGACCCCACTTTCTAGTTAATTTTTTTTTCAAGATGGCGCCGAGCCGCGATCTTGCAAGCTTCATCTGTCAGTTTCACTTCGTAATATAGTATTCGTGAATCAATTTCATTGTTCCAAGTTTCAGTTTCTTGAGTTGACCCGTTCAAAAAATAAAAGGGGGGGGGGCATTAAGGAAAGGCACTGTATATAATTTTGGATTACAACGTTTCGATTGTTGTACTTAAATTTTTTTGTACCTCTTTATAAGGGTATTTGACCTCCTGGCGGTTAGGTAAAGTAGCCACTGAGCTAGATCTCACACCAGTGTAGCAAATGAATATGTTTAGTTAAAAACGGTTATAATTATCCCTGGTTCCTGAAAGTAAAATGTGACAAATGATCTCAATTATTCAAAGTAGGAGATTACCGGAACTTCAATTGAACACTTGAGATGACAAAACAGCATACAATAAGTGGAAAAATAATATCAGTAGTTATCGTTTCAGCTTCGGTTAAAATAATAGCAATAACAATAGGAGTTAGTGTGTTTGTAGAGCGTACCATCAAACCTGTAATGGTGTATTATACGTATCTAAAACTCTCACGGCTGTGCGTAGAATGAAGAAGCGTTACTTATAGTAAATCACAAGAAATACACTTTCTACCAGTAACCTGTTACGACTTTATACCGAAAGAAAGCATTACCATTAGACTAGAATGCCAAGGGAGTGCCTAGTGTGGCACTAATTTCATTAGTAACTGAACAAATTATCAACATAAAAAGGAATTAGCCCAGATTTAGGAATTACGGTATAAATTTTTCAAAATATACATATACATAAATGAATCACTGAGTCCAAGAACAGTATAGGTGCAGAAACATAGCTTTTGAGATACATTCAAAAACATATTAACTACAAAACGGGTAAATTAACTGTGTTCATATAAAAGTTGTTTTAATTATTTAGGCCAATGATAATACAACATAACAGATCCGAAAATTTCACCCTCCTCCAAGCTATTAAAAAAATAGTTTACGCTCTTGTGCTGTTCTTGAGCTCAGTCTTCTTCTTACAGCTCTTTCAAGAAAGATCTAGCCTGTTTAATTCTGTTAACTTATACTAAAGTTATGGTCATTTAAATAAAAACTTCTCTGACGTTTTCCCACCACTACATCTTACAAGATAAAGCAAAAAACTGTTAACAAAAGAAATCGAGAATTGTCCTGTCTACATAATAGTAGAATTTATAATATACCTTTACTTGCATCTTTTTTGAGAAAAAGTCATTTTTCTGATTGATCGTAACATTTGCGCCACCTAGCGGCCACTTTCGGCATTTGAAAATAATATCTAGCGATTTCTGTTAGCCGATTTACCTCTTAATATTTTTTCCTCGAAGGACTTTATAGAAAAGTTTCCAGTAATAGAAAAGCATTACTGCCGCTCTAAAACGTCCGAAAGAAGCTACTTACGATCATATCTTAATATAAAAAAAATGTGGCGACTATATTTATGCGTAACAGCTGACCCATACCTGAAAGTTAATCAAAACCTTTTTCGAAAAATTTTCAATACTCGCTATAACCTTGGGTTTGGATCCCCAAAAACTCTACATGTATTTCATTAGATGAACAAATAAAAAGGTCTAATGACCTCAGTGCGAAAACAAAATTGACGACAGAAAAAAGGGTTCACATCATGAAAGCCAAAGCCTTTTACAGTCTTTTAAAAGAAAAACGAGACGACCTAATGACTGTGTCTTTTGATTGCAAAAAAAATCAGGTACTACAATATGTGCGTACTTCAGCAGACAGTTGTATGAGTACAATTTGACCATAGTTGTTGGAGACTCCAAAGCCAAACAAACCAAAGACAATGTTTCTAAATATTACTGAAATGAAGCTGAACAGAAAGAGGGTTCAAATGAAGTCGCGTTAGCAGTAAACCACTGTCTGAAAAATATTGATATTCCTGAAAATGTTGAGAGACTCCGTCTTATGTGTGATGGCTGTGGGGGTCAAAATAAAAACACCACCATGATTGGTATGTCATGCTCGTGGCTCCAAAAAGCACCTGCACACTTGCAACACATAGAACTTATCTTTTCAATGGTTGGACACCCCTTCTTACCATCAGATAGAGTGTTCGGCCGAATCGAAAAAGACATAAAGGAGCATGAAGTCTTAGTACTGCCCCAAGACTATTTTAACATTTTTGCTGAACATGGAACTCCCATTAATCTTGAAGACAAGGTTTTTGATTGGAAATCGGCATGTTAAAATGTTATAAAACAACCTGGAAACTGGCATTTTCAATTCAATCCTTCGAAATACTTATATATATATATACACTATATAATAAAAAATAGAAACGAAATTGTTGTTAGAGGCGAACAGCACTACAGGTCGCATTTTGGAAAAACACTTACAGTTTTTCGTAAAAAATGCTCTGCAACCCACATAAAACCAAAATCCATTGTATCAGGAGAAGTGAATGTGAATCCCCTTAAATTGAGCGATATCTCAGCGTTATTGAAGAAACATTTTGGGGAGGATTTTACGCAGCTGCCAGATCTTCAGTTCTACCAACATCTTTTAGAAACACGAGTAGATGACATCGCAGTGGATACAGAACAAGAAGCTTGCACCAACAAAGATACTGACGGTCCTCCAAATTACATTTAATATCTATTTTTATTTGAGTGCACTTAAAAACGTTCTAGAAATATTACCTTATTTTCAATCATTTACGTCACAGTTTATATTTGAATAATAAAATATTGTATTAAGTCCCATTTTTCCACTTTCTATTTCAAAACCTATCTCCATACGGGTCAACTTCAAAGGCGACTAAATCCAAGATTAGTTTCAAAACCGGCTAACTACGTTTAAAAAAAAATATTAATAAAAAACTACAGATGTTAGTAAGTTCTAATAATATGGAAAGATATCGTCACATTAACTACTATTATATCCCACATGGCCATAGATTTTTGCACATAAATATAGGCTTAAACAGTTTTTCATGTTCCCTGTAAAATCTTGTTTCAGGGATTTAGCCGGTTTTGATACTATACGACTCATATATAGAATTCAAAAGCTTCAAAGTAGTTGTCTTAGGTTGATTTACGGCATCAGGAAATATGAACACATAAGTCACAAGCTGAAAGATGCTCACTGCAACATGAAAAACAGACGTGCCCTGCACGCTGCCTGCATGTATCACTCACTCGCACTGAGGGACATAACGTTAATCTACGCTATAAAAATTTGCTAACTACACCAATTCATAATACTGACAGTTTAGAAAGTCGTTCACATATAATGTTGTCAAGCTCTACAACAACGTTCCAAACACGTTGAAGAATACGTTCAACAGAGTTCAGGAAAAAACCCACACAGCTTTTAATGAGTCGGCAGAGCAGTTGAAATTTTCGTGAGCCACTGGATTTAATTCTTATATGTTATTGTGTCTAGGTACGTACTCAAAAACAAGTGTCATTTCCTTTTTCTAGGGGTTAGGTGGAAGAGCAGCCTCTCCTATGGGTTAGGCTGAACCTCGCCCTACATGTAACATTATTTAATCAACATTATGTATTTTAGTTGGTACAGACATTTATTATTATTATTATATATGCTTGAAAAAATCCAACCGCTTCCTTTTTATGGGTTTTTCATCGTGGGGGTTCTTCGTCATCTCCCTTTATGGGTCTAATTTCCGTCAACGACCTGGTGTGAGGTCAGAAACTCAATCTGAGATTTACCGGCTTAGGAATGCTAAGAGAACTTGGATAGAGGAAAGAATAGTTTTAATTTATCGATTTAGCGGAACATTTTGGCTTCTTCCCTATTCCGCTCATGGTTATTATGAGTATGTTAGATCTAGTTCACGAGAGCCGCTCAAAATTGATCAACTAACTAGGAAAAAAGTTCTAGACGCAAAGTATAGCAAACTAAAAGCGCATTCGATTGACCTGATACGTCTAGTTTGAGTCAGAGTAATTGGTGTCTTTTTTGAACAGCAAGATAGAGGAACGTAACTCTTGAATATGCCGGTTTATTCATGTTATTCGACACGAAACATCATGGCTAAAGTATCTGTTTAGGTGCAAATCACCACTTTTGGTATTTGACTTTGACTTTGCCGTATCACTAAGCATGAAATGCTTCAACTTAGGTTAGACGGCTAAGTTTGAATTACATTTGCGTTTGGAGAAATAGGGAAACATCAATCAGAGATAACTTAGCTTTTCGAATGGGAATGCCTAATTTTTTTCATGCCTCATCTGTTAGCCTTCCTGACTATCGAAGGTTGTTAACATTAATTTCTAGTAATTGCTATTTAATTTCAAATTTTCCATCCATTCGGTGTTTTTCAATTTTCATACATATAAGCAGCCTAGCAGGTCGTGAAATGTAAACAAAAACCTGTTCAAATGGGAGAAAATGACTAATTTAGCAGAATGATATAAATGAATAGTAGCAAAGAGCCAACATTATGAAAATTCAGAAACAACGGCGGTAACATATACAGGGTGGGCCAATAGTGCGTGGACGGAAGACTGTGGGCTTACTAAAAAATACTTCAAAAATCTGTCTCTTGATCATGGCAGGGACACTTGAAGGCTATAACGCAAAAATATTTTGACTCAAGTTTTGTCATTTATACAGGGTGACTCATATCAAGCTTAAATTTTTTGAATGAAACCCCCTGTATATTATTGCACATTTGGATTCCTTGGCGAATTCTAGTGTGACTTTACGTATCACACCTGGAAATTTAAACGAACCGTTTAGGCGCAAATCACCATTTTTGGTATAAGTAGGTATCAGAAGAAAATTGAATATCGCAGCAATTATAACACTTAGAAGGCCGTGACTTTGCAGTATGACTAAGCATGAAATGCGTCACCTTAGGTCAGTCGCCTAAATCTGAACTGCTTCTGAGTGGTGATAAAGTAACGCATTTCATACTTAGTCGTACCGCAAAGTCACGGCCTTCTAAGTTTTATAATCGCTGCGATATTCAATTTTTTCTGATACCTGCTTATACGCAAAAAGGGTGATTTGCGCCTAAACGGTTTATTTAAAGTTCCATATATGATATATAAAGTCATACTAGAATTCACCAAGGACTCCAAGTATGCATGTATAGAGGATTCTATTCAATAAATGTAAGTTTGATATGAATCACCCTGTATAAGCTTCAAAATTTGAGTGAAAATATGTTTACGTTATAGCGGGTCCCTACGAAAATCAAGTGACAGATTTCTTAAATACTTTTTAGTAAGCCCATAATCTTTCGTCCACTCAATATTAGTCCACCTTGTATAGTTGTAGGGCTTGGTTGTATTGTTATCTCATTTCCGTGTTATATTCTGGCTTTAAGCATGCCTAAGCATGTAAAAATTCATTGAACTATATCCCACACAGCACCTGACATCTAATGGATGTCCACTGGATGTACATCAGATCCATAGAACGTCCATATCCACATAGATAACCTATGTATATCCATGCAATATCTATTTCTGATATGCTGTTACGTTGTCCATGGTGGATAAAATCTGGATCAATCTGAATATCCATTACGTATCCATAAACGTCCACGATCAACGACGTCATACTGATAGACTACGCTTTGTATACCGAATGTTTGTAAGCGTTTGTGGCGGTGCGACGGAAGGGGGGAACATCAGCTGTATTGACATAGACACACCCGACGTTGCCAGTTGTGCATGCATTAGGGCATGCTTGGTGCATGCAGCAATGTTTGGAAAATATAAAAATGGCGTTAATTCTTGACAGAATTGCAAAATTAAACGTGTTTTACAAAAGAGTATCTTCAGAGTACTTTTTCTATTACCGATAAGCAAGCCACAATCATATTTTTACTTTTTTAGAACATACGTTCCATACATTTTTCTGAAAATTCATTCCAAATGATTGTCAACTTGGCATGCTGCGATGTAACTTGTAAACAATGACATCGTTGCTTGTAAATATTCCGTTGACATTCCCAATGTTTGGAATGCCGACAAACAATGGCTGTGTTCAACGAGACCTAGCGCAAAAGCGCTAGATTGGAAGCGCCTGCAGGCGCTAAGTGTGACCGTTGAACGACCTTCTCTTTGGCGTTATAAAACTGTCATATCCATCTCCATATTTTAATATTTATCATTTGTGTTGTCAAAAATCTAGGTTATATAATCACAAAACCTGATATTAAATTGACATTATACAAAGGTAACTGCTTCTTTCAGAACTACAAATAATTTTTTTCCAGTTTTTTGCCACTTCGCTAACCAAATAGCGCTTTTTAAAAGCGCTAACCAAGCTGACTAGCGCTTTTTGACAGCTTGTCGTTCATCGGTTAGTTAGCGCAAAGCGCCCTCAAGCGCTTAGGTCCGCTAAGTCCCGTTGAACACTACCAATTTGCCTTGGATGCGTAGTCTATCAGTATGACGTCGTTGTCCACGATGGATAACAAATGTGACGCATGCGCATTGCGCAGTGTTTTTGATTTGGTGTCATGTGTCATACTGTCATGGCGTTCCTCCATTTTGATCACAGTGCTTTTTATTTCTTCTACATAAATATAAGCGTTTTTGCGTGCCGTGTCAGTATAAGTAATTTTTCCAAGTTCTGTATCAAGATTAGTGTAATGACTGTAATGTTTTGTGTGATGCTGTGATGTTTTGTGAGAATACTTTCATCCCGTAGGCGTCTGGCGTAGGCGTGTTTGTGGAGTTGCTTTCAAAGCATTATATATCTTAACTTTGCTTTGATCTCGGCCTTGTGGAGGGATCTTTGATTTCAACGATTCCAGTGTAAGTAAGAGGTAAGAATTACTATAGCCATGGTAGAACCAATAATTCTAACCTGTGTTCTAACCTAACTTTTAGTTTGAACATGTTAAGCATCTCAGCCATATGAAGTTTTCTTCAATATGTAGTATTCTTCATATGGCTGACATACCATGTAGTGGGGCCAAAAAATATAAGGATGAACATGTAGATATAATTACATGTATCATCCCTTTTTGTGACACTTCACGTGGTTTATTATGATTCTCTGTTCTTTCACATTGCTGCAGCAACACTCTTTAGTATGTAGATAAATATAAGTGGAAAAATTGTGTTTACATTTTATTGCACTTTCATATTCTGATTTCCCTATATGGCAGTAACACAATTGCATAAATACCTCTATCCAACTCATTTGAATTGCACTTGCAACCTTTATAAAAAATTATATGGAATGAACAGTCAGTAACAACCTTTTATTTGGTTTTCAGGAACAGTGGTGAATCAATGAGAAGTCAAATGTGAATTTGTATATACGTTTTTATATTGTATATATGAATAATATAAATAAAGTGATGTTTAAGAATATATTTGTTCCATTTTATGGTCATCCAGTGGATATGTGATCTGGATATTTACTAGATATCCACAATATCTGGATGGATATCCCTTATATATCTATAAGACATCTAATGTCAGTCCATTCGAATATCTATGAGATATACATGAGATATCCACATGTATATCCAGATCTATGGATATTAGCGGACATTTGGATGTCCATGGGATATCCATTAGATGCAACTAGGTATCCTGTGTATATCCTGGATATCCATAATGGGCATCTCATGGACGTCTATTAGACGTCAGTGTGCTGTGTGGGTATGAGTCTGGGTCTGAACCTTGAACTGTGCTTGCTTGCTAGAATCTAATGCAATATTGCTCTGGAGTTGTGTCTGAGCCCATCCTAGGCAGATTAAGGATTATATAGAAGTAGTACTAGTACTTAATAACATATATTTCTTCCCAACCTGTGGTATCTCAGACTACGCCTGACCGGCTAAGGTGAAACACCTCCTGTCGGCGTGTAAAGGGCCCCACAGACATCGTTCTTTTTCATCAGGTTTGCACGACGTGCCAACCGATCATACTCATTTCGGTCCGTGTGTGCCGAAAAACCGTCGTGTTGACCGACGTTCCAAAAAATCTGTCCGAGCTTGATTTTTCTCGTCGGTTTCGAACGCCATCGTGCAACTCGGTACATGTGTGGCCATTTATCGTGCCGTTCTCGTTTCAGGTATAATTTGTGTAATCGCAACTGAAAATTTCAAATCCTCGTAGCTTCTACCCGCAGCAAGGAATCTCAATGCAGCTGTCAGACATTCATGAGGGGAAATACTTTGTCTCATCCAAGTATCCTGTTTTTTTATTAGAGGTGCTACTGAACTAAGTAATTCTAAGTACGTTTCTTCATCCATCCTCAAATAATTGTACCAATCCCCTGGTTCCAGACGCAATTCTTCTAATAGATTTATATGGGAGAATTGACCTCTTTTTAAAAGCCACTGTTTCACCCATTTAGAACGTTTTTTCTTGCTATATTTCACTTCAATAGTGAAGCCGCCGCCAATGCTAAAGTATTATCCGTATTCAACGGACCAAAAATTTGCGAGAAACTGAAAGAAAACCGAACAGTGTGTGGAGGTATCGTTCCATCGGTTTAACCGACATCGGTTGGCACGTCGCGCAAACCTGATGAAAAATAACGATGTCTGTGGGACCCTTAAGGCGTATATTGGGCCGGCACAGAATATAATGCTGATCAGCACATAGCGGCTCTACAAGTGCTATACAATCATTCGGGGAACTCCTATTTACCCCTGGCATCTCGGCCTACAGGCGCTGATATTTAGAGTTGCCGCGGAGCAACTTCCCTAATTCAATCTTCAATTGAATGCAATGGTAAGAGGTTGCTAATACGCAGAAATGCACTTAACGCCAACTCTCATTTAAACTTATCGCAGCTTTCGCCGTAAAAAGCTTTTCGCTACAGACTTACCGTTTGCCCAGCCAGGAAGGCAGCTTAGGTAATTTGATTTAATTACAACTTGTATTATAGGAGAAAACTCATGGAAGTGTACAATATATAGTTGAAATGGAGTAGTAGAATGAAAAAAGCGTGGCCTCTTTTTATGGCCTACTTTCTACTTTCGTTACAGGTACCAATAGATTAATAGACACAGTCCTAAAAAGAGTGAATTCGGCTTATACATGGCCGACTCTACTCACTAGAAATATGGCAACACTGAATATCGGGCCGAGCTTTTAATTGTTGTTAAGTCATTAGTGTAATCTTCCAGAGTGAAAAAGAAGACTGGAAGGTGATTTTTAATGTGTTTTCAATTATTTACCTGCACAAACAAAACTATAAAGAAAAAAAGATGCCTCCAAAGTGTGTAGTACCAGGTTGCACTAGCAATTATGCTTCCAATAAAGGACATACCAACATAACCTTCCAGAGTAACAAGGAAGAGTGGAAGGTGATTTTTAATGTGTTTCTAATTATTTACCTGCACAAACGAAACTATAAAGATAAAAAGATGCCTGCAAATTGTGTAGTACCAGGTTGCACTAGCAATTGTGCTTCCAATAGAGGACATAAACAGAAGTGGGTGAAATGTATATTCCTCGTAGGGGCTGGTTATATTTATAAGAATAAAGACAATAATTTACAAGCATTTCAAAGGATAAGACCTATTTTAAACCACAATGTGGTACCTACAATGTTTTCTGGACCTCCCGAATGTCACAAAAAAATACAGTTAATAGAACTCATCTGGGCATGCATTTGGGCATACCTACGAAAAGATTTGATAGTGAAAGGGAATCAAGACCAGCAAGAATGGCTTCACAGTTACCTAATAGTGAATTTTTCTACCTCAAGTGACAATTTACAAAGCAAATTGAGTGTTCCTTTAAGTGGAAGTGGAAGTGGCACCAGGAAACAGGTTGATTTATTTTTATTTTGTAGTGTTTGACTACGATGAACCAGACATCAGATGTAAGTGGTGTTGGTAGTAGTGGTTCTAAAAAGTATTTTTCTTAATTTATTAACCGAGATGAACTTTAATAAATATAAAATGTAATAATTATTCTGAAACTATAGGCCCACTATTTGACAGCTAAGCCACGTTGCCACATCTAAGGCGCCGGCCTAGTGTAGAGTTGGCCATGGCTTGTACTGAAATAATGCAATCCGCAAATCGACAAGCGTTTTATTTCAAGTAATCTTAGAATACAGCTAAAATTTGCCACCCACCTTATCTCTAAAGTGATAAAAAAATTTGTCTACGTATTTCGAGGCAGAACGCTTTCACCGAATACGTTATCATTGTGCTATCAACCCCATTACATTCAGCAACCCCTAATACGAAATCTTAAATAAGACCACCCCACTTGAGGTACATCATTTTGAAGGTAATTCCACAGCATAGTGAACAACCAGCACAACATCTTAGGTTTGATACTTGTATGATGATACTGCCGATACTTCGATACTTGTACTTCTGCACTAATATCGAGTATTTTTATCTTACATACTTTTTGAGCGATTTCAAGCTGGTATCTCTACTTTTGTAGCGGTATCAGTATCGAAATTATCTAATTATTGAGGGGTGTAATCAATTGCACAAAATTCTCTGTACGAACAAACGCGCTTACTTGGCTGTCACTGGAAGTCACTGCTAAAAAGCAGCAAACTCCTTGGCGGAACGCAAAGGCACATTCGCTTCACCTAACCAGAAGAGCGCGCTTCTATGCCAACTGGATATGAGAGTCGATATACGAGGGTTGCTCTATATCTCCGTCAATTCACCAGTACACAGACGCTTATAAGCGTGAATGAATGACAGAAGAATTACCAGGCAAGGAGTAATAAAATATTGTAAAACAGTCCTCTGGTTTCATAAACTAATAAAGTTAGACGTCAACTCCAGAAACTCAGTTAATTTACGATATTTAATCGATTGATAATATAAATTGTTTAGGAAGGTGGTTTTTATGCGACACGTGCACAAAGCGGGCTGCAGGATTTTTCAGAGTGACAACATCACAGCTTTATTTGTCAAGCTTAAACAAAGAAGCAAAGGTTTGCTACATCTGAAGCCCTCTAAACCATGCTCCCGTATATTTGGTGGTAGATTTGCATACTGAGGGTTTTAAATTTGGGGTTCATTAAACTGATGTAGACTGTATAACGTAGTTGCAGAGGGTATTACAAACACTCACTGTTTCGGCTATATGGGCGATGGTAAGTAGTAGCTTTATTAAAATTCTCAAATATTACTTGCTTCTTAACTTCAGTGGTTGATAACGTACAGGGTCAAAAAAAAATACTTGTTATCTATGATTATCATTTGCGAGATTGAAATCTGACGTTTGCTGCCAGATTTTCAATAATTTTCCAATTACAATGATTCACAGATCCGTCTGTTGTGAAGGCACCTTATTGCTCATGAAGCAAACTTGATAACAAAGGTCTTTCGTTGCCTACTATACTTAAGATCACGGTATTCTTGAAAAATATCACAACAATGTTTGTTTATTCTTAAAATCTCCACAGTAACGGAAAATGATCTGAAGAACTATGGTACAGCAGCGGCATCTGCATTGATTCACACTCTAGGCGCTAATTTTATGATATCAAACAAAAAAAACTATTACAAAAGAGTTCTGCATATACGCAATATCGAAAAATGTTCTAGTGGTAGCGGCTGAAGTTATTCCAATTGATTAGTCAGTGGTAGAACAACTTGTGCACTGTAAAAAGTGTCTGCTCCCTTCCAACCAACAAAAAGGGTGAAACAAGGATGTTGTTTGTCTCCAACCCTTTTTAGAATCTACTTCAGAGCTGCATTAAGTCATTCGACAAAAAGATGTAGCCCTATGGGGATTAATTTGGGAGATAGCACCCTACATACCTACATTTTGCAGACGATCAAGTAGTAATTGCTGAAGACCGAGAAGACATGGAGTATATGTTGACCAAGCTCATAGAAGAGTACAGTAAATGGGGCTTAGAGGTTAACACGGAGAAGACACAGTACATGGCAATAGGAGGAAGGGGACAAGATTTAAAACTAGATAGTGGTACGATAAAGAACGTTAAGGAATACGAATATCTCGGGGCCACATTTTGTGAAGACGGAAGGGATGACAAAGATATAATAAAAAAAGTTGGGAAAGCAAAAAATATGACCAAGGCGCTGCATTAAATACTGTGGAATCATAACATCACAAAAAAAAAACAAAACAAGATATATTTAAGACATTAATAGAGTCAGTAATGACGCATGGGTCAGAGGTATGGGTAATGGGCAAAAATATGAGCCAACGAACAGAACTGTCGTACTGGAGAAGATGTTGTAGATTAACGTTATTTGGTCACGTTAGAAATGAGCTTATTAGAGAAAGGATGGGAGCTGCAAACACTTCCTTAGATACCATAAGCACTAAGCAATTGAAATGGTATGGACACTTGCGCCGTATGAGTGAAGAAAGGATACCAATGAAGGTATGGAACTGGACTCCCACACCCCAATGGAATAAACGTGGAAGACCACGAAAGAAGTGGATGCAAAACATAAACACGGAAATGGAAGAACAGGGGCTACAAGACGGAGACTGGAATAATCAAATCCGATGGCGCTTAGGATGCGAGAAGCGGCATTGAGGCTGCAAAACCTGGCTATATATATAAAGTGTTATTAGTTAATGCAGTGACGTTTAATTTTAGTGTCGAGAAAGAAACCGGATGGCGCTCGGTATTTGAGTTCTAGAGGCAGTTTGGAAACTTTCTTGATATTGCAGCGAATGAAAATGCGGTAGCGTTTTAGTACACCAGTTAATTTTTCAAAATCTACGAACGGCTTACGCGTACCAATTTTCTTAAAACAAGAATATAAAGATTGCCACGAAACCGGTCAGAACTTGGTGAAACATTCCTTGTTTTTTTTTGTAGATAACACAAGAAATACTGTCGCCCGTTTGTGCTGGGAAGTTTATCAGAAGTTTAAGCTTAAAGTTCGATTTTTCACTTCGTTTTCGTTGAAAATCGTTAAAAAATTGTTAGTATCATTTAAAACGGATGACGTTTTTTACACATATTCTTGAAAGGACTAGCTATGACATGTATCAGTGTCATCCATTTTTATTATGTTTTACTCTATTTTTCAACCCCTGTAGGGGGTGACATTGTTGAACGCCTTCTACAAGGATACGAGAGGAATTTGTAGGGCTCTTGTTTTTTAGGGCCATCTTATAAAGTTTTATCAATAAGCGGTGATTTGTTATATTTTTTTTCATTATAGTATAGTATTGTGATCAAAAAACAGCAACAGATGGTATATATACCTACAGTAGTCCATTTTGCGTATGTCTAGATAAAAAATGGAGTCAAGTTGATTGACTCAGTACTTCCCACACATTACTGTGATATCAGTTTATTATTTTCCCATAGCATGAAGCTTTAGTCTGAGATCTCCTTGCAACCAAATCATCGGCAGCCTTTCCTCCCCTAAAATTGTCTTATGCCGCTAAGTCTTTCCTTCAGAGGTCAATGGACAGCCTAAACCATCTAAAAACGAAGTTTGAGTTGTTTTCAAACTTTTAGTTTTTTGATTATTGCTATATACGCTGCCACTGGCACGATATTTAACAAACATACGCGTTTTCCGAGGCGTTTTCCATCCTCACCACGGTAATAATACTGTGTCAAAATTTAATTAGAATCAATTTAATAGTGTCCACGTTACAAAGTACAAAAAGATCTAAAGCAATAAATACTCGTATGTATGTATAAAGAAAATTCTGAGTCCCTTAGTTTCCGTAATACGCTAGGCAATGTTCGGATGGACCTAAAAAGTTGATTTATGTCGCTAGTTCTTCCTTCACAGGCTAGTGGACAGCCTATTATGAATACAAGAAATTTTTCAGTTTTTCAACCCCCCACCCCCTAACCACCCCAATTTCACCCCACCCAAAAAAAACGCAGAAAATGATCAGGAACCTTTAAAACGTTTAAAAACGAAGTTTGAGCTGTTTTTATTCTTTTACTTTTTTTATTATTTCTGCACCGCCACTGGCACGATTTATAAAAACCATACGCGTTTTCCATCCTCGCCACGGTAGTAATACTGTGTCAAAATTTCATTAACATCAATTCAACAGTTTCCTTGTAACACAATATAGAAGGATCTAAAGCAATACTCTCGTATGTTTACACCAGAAAAAATTCTAAGTCCTTTCGTTTCTGCAATAGGCAAGGCAATGTTCGCATGGACCTAAAAAAGTTATTTATGTTGCTGGGTCTTCCTTCATGGGTCAGTGGACAGTCTATTATGAAAGCAACAAATTTTTCAATTTTACAACCCCCCACCCCCCAACCACCCCAATTTCACCCCCACCCAAAAAAAAAGTAAAAAATGATCAGGAACCTCTAAAACGCCTAAAAACGAAGTTTGAGGAATATTTAATTTTTTTTGTTTTTTGCTAATTACTCCGCCGCCCCTGCACCGATTTTCAAAATTATAAGAACATTACCTACTACGACCCCCCAGCATATCGCTGCCCAAATTTCATCACAATCCATGCAGCGGTTACTGAGATTACGAGGACACAAAAACGCGTACAGACAGACCGACAGACCGACAGACAGACAGACCGACAGACAGACAGACCGACGGAAATGAGTGACATGGATTTTCGTTATGTAGACATCATGAAACGCCCAAAAAGTGTATTATCTCAAAATCGAAAATTTTCGCGATCACAATACTCCCCTCACCTATCGGTGTGGGAAGTAAAAGGATTTTCGTTTTCGTAATAGCGCGCTGATAAAATTTGCATAAGGCCAACTTACTTTTATATGTCATCTGTCTACCAGATACCTAAATGAAAGCAATCTTACGATAGAATATTTATATGTATCATGACCTCACGTTATGAGGTCTTAAAGCATAGGTAATTTTAAAAAGCCTTAAGGACAGAAGAAGGAGCAAGTATCGGAGATTTGACAGAGACCTGCATAAAAACTTGTGGTTTTAGGACTAGCCTCAATGAAAACCGTGACAGCTATCTTAAGTGTGGATCCCCCCCGGCTGTGGGAAGGTTATATCATTTCCTTAATGGAGTTCTTAAGGCAAGTTTGCTTTGAAAGTGCAAGGAGTACTGAGCTGTATCAGTCTCCTAAAGGCTCTAAAAATGTTTCTTGGGTTCTAATCCGTAATCCAACAGCTTATTAGTAGGCTCATGATTTGAATGGTAAAAGGTACCACATCAGTTGGCAGCAGATTACTTCAAGCTTTTTTATGCAGAAGCTTGAAGCAATGACTAATTCTTGGCGTCGTGTAAAACTGAACATCTAAAGAAAAACTTGCACATGGAAATTGGATGAACAAAAACTATACCATGAAGTTAGATAGTCATAAGGAGCTACTAGAAATAAACATCAGTCATTATTTTGATAAACTTGTTCAGTAGTTGGACATGAGTTACTCCTACTTGCAATGGGGTATTTTTCCGAATAAAATTTTATGACGGAATATTGACGTTACGTCCCTAAAAGCTATGTAACTAATAGTGTTTTCCGCTGAGCAGCACTCACTGCGCTCTTGATAAGTGCAAATTTATCATCTGCTCTGACAAAGTGCAGATCGGTGCGGATCAGTGCAATTCCCGAGTGGAACGTGCCCAAGCAGAACAGTGCATTTATAATGACAGCTTGACTTTTGTTTTTTCTAAGGTTAATAGAGCTGTTTATTTTCGGTGTCCATTAACTTTAATCTTTTTGTCATAAAGTGACGAATTTTAAATTAGAAAGGTATAAAATGTCTGAGGATTATGATGGCAAATGTGCTCTTCCGGGGGAAGAATTGAGAGTCCCTAAATTCTTCTATTAACTTGTAGCATGTAGTCCTTTCCACACGAAAATTACTTTCAAACTAAAAATGATTTTATTAAATTTAAATTTTTTTTTATTAGAAAAAAATGTACACCTCCTTATCGCTGAATTTGTGTACTACAGTTTGCACAAATTTTAGAACTTTGTATTTTTCGCTTTTCCATCAATAACATTGCAACTTCTTCTTCATCATCACTACCCTCATAGCTTTCTAGCAATTCATTTAAAATCAGAAAATCTGGCATTTTTGAAGCCATGTTCGCCATATTTGCACTGACACTACAGCACGAGATCCCGAGGCACGTGCGAAAAAGTTGCCCTGAGTGCGCACTACACTCAGAAAATGCGGGTAGTGGAACATACAAAAAATCAAGCAGTGCAATAGACCTTTACTGGTGGAACACAACTATTGCACTCAGTTCAACGCAGTGCGGGTGAGTGCAGCCCAGTGGACATTTTTACTTTTTACTGTGAACGCCAAGTGGCTTAAAAGCACCTGCAAAGTTCAAACATAAAATTTCGCGCCAAAGCTGTGACGTAATAAATCTAAGCGTGACGTAATAAGTCTTTCTCGGAGCTATCCTAGCATGTGACTGTATCTTGTCGTCTTTTCTCCATCTACAGACATAACCTCCGCCTCGTATTGATATTGACAAATGTTTGTTTACATCATTTCATGATCTAGCTTGGTTAAATGAGATACCGTGACAGTCGTGACACCAGGAGAGGTTATGTATGCATGACACTAGTGACAGGCTGTTAAAGACGAGTGTTGCTGAATGACGAGTAAAATTGTGAAAAGTAACTATGAAGCATTCTCAGAGTAAACTGCTAATAACATAACAATACAAAAAGTGGAATAGCTGTGCAAAATAACATTTATAGTCTACAAAAAGAGAAAAACCAAATAAACATAAAATAAAGTTTATATCCTTTATAGAAAAACTATGCAAAATATTAGCAACGTGACAACCTCGAATCTACGCTCAATTCATATTAAAATAGTCACATCCTATCTACATCCGGCATAAAAATCACTTTTGATTGGTTGATTTCTTAGGCGGGAGGTTTAAGAAATTTAAATGAGCTCTTTTCAAGGGGATGATTTTCAAAGTCTATCTTTACTCCACGTGGGCAGAAAAAAATTGAGTAAACACTGCCATCATTGCAAATTATATAAGCAATCTATTTCAGCCATTAAACAGGCAATATTAGCAAGATGGAAAATACCTCATTATATCTAATATCTTTAACTTATATTTATATTTACTGCATCATACAGTGAACTATAATATCCAGCGCCTCCCTATATTTTAGCTCCACTGTAAATACAGGAAAATGTATTTGTATGCATTTTGTTCGCCTACACTTTGGTAAACCGCTCCATTGTTTGCATGCGGTTGCGTGACCTCAACACCTATATTATGGGCTGAACTTATATTGGACAGGATTTTAATCGAACATTAAAAATGCGTTCCTAGGTTGCAGTGAGTATACGTGACTTAACGGGCTCTTTGCATTTCAAATTAATCGACTGAAACATGAACTTTGTCACTAATTTTTGCACTTACATATAAAAAACATTCAGCATGGAATAATGCTAGCTGTTTGCAACAAAAAGCTAAGCCCACGTTCACATCGGACGCGCCTCGCTTGGAGCATCCCGCTTTACTTTAACACCAAGTGAAGCTATCGAACCGTCCACATCAGACGCGTTTTGCTGCTCGCTCAGTCTGCGCCTCATCAAGGTACCGTCATAACTTGTCCGCAAAATGTTGTTATTGGAAAATTCGATTTAGTTCGATTTAGCTTGCAAGAATTAGGAAAAGAAGTGAAAAATGTGGGCGGATGCATGGATTCAATATGTGCACCGAGATGCCCAAATCTATCCTAACGCTACTTAACTGGTTCCAAGACCAACACTTGAGAAGGAATTTTAGCGGAGCAGCGAATAATGATAACATCGAGGTAAATAAAATGTAGGTACTAATTTTTTTTTATAACTGAGCAGACCGCACAGGCAGAGCCTAAATACCAGAGTACCGCGGCTGCTGTGAAAGGGTTATATGTTAGGGGAAGTTTGGTAACGCGACATTTCAATGGCCCAATACCCGCAGACCCAATAAATACATCTTCTGGCAGTCCATTCCAAGCCTTGGACACCCTGGGAATAAATGTGCGGTTGTACCGCTCAGTTCCTGATGTATGAAGAACGACCATCTTAGGATGAGGTACAGCGGTCGCACGGGTACATCTGATAGGAACAATGAGCAGCGGAACGATAGAGGATAGCTCAGAGGAGTAGATTCCGTTGGAATATCGATAGAAGAGTGAGAGGTCGCCAAAAACACGCCGGTAAAAAACTGACTGAAGGTGGCGCGTTAAGGCCGGATCGTCAATTAGTCGAATTGCCCTTCTCTGTACGGCATCTAGTATAGACAGGGTAGTAGGGGCAGCAGCTCCCCAGACATGAGAGCAATACTCTAGGCGAGGTCTTATCTGGGCTTTGTATAGCGTGAGGAGGTTACATGGTGAGAAATACTTTCTGGCTCTAAATAGGTACCCAAGCTTTTTACCAGCAGCTGTTGAATCCTAACAGCTTGAATGAGTGACTTCTTGGCAAAGCCTGGTTGTTCATTAGAACCTGGTGTTGGCTTGGGCACTTGTTGTTTGGTAGCGTACAATACTGGGTCTTGGAGGCATTAAATTTAACTTCTTAAGCCCCCCAGCGGTAATGGTATCGAGATCCTTTGAAAGTGAAGCTGCCACTGCCAGTCTTCTGAGTTCCAGAAGTTCGGTCTATTACTCATAATGCCTGCATGCAGCGTACTGTCATCCGCAAAACTGTGGATTGGGTTTATAGTGCTAGAGAGTAGATCATTAATGTGAAGCAGAAACAATGTCGGAGCCAATACCGATCCCTGCGGAATCCCGGCATTGATGCTATGGAAAGAAGAGGAAAAGAAGTCTACCACGACAGAGATTTTCCGACCTGAGAGGATGTCTGCGGGCCAACCGCAAACCTTAACAGAGAGCCCATAAGACGGGAGCTTGTTTAGGAGAGCTGCATGCCACAGTTCATCGGATGCATTTGAAATATCGAGAGCAACGACGTGAGCCTCGCCAAACGACTGAATGAGTTTGCTCCACACATGTGTGACGTAAGCCAGGAGATCTCCAGTTTAAAAGTAAAAGTCTGATTATTCTCACCACACCTAACCAATTTGACCAATGAAATCTTTCGACCAAGTGAAGGCAAGCGCCCAAGCACAGGCACTGCTAAGCGCTATGCGCCCGATGTGAACGGCTGCATTAAAGTGTATTGGCTTATTTCTCTTCGCTTTACGCTAGGCTGTAAGCAAAGCGCAATGCTCCAAACTGCAGATCTACGGTGAAGTATTCTACAAAGGAGGAGTGGGCACCAAGCTGCAGGCGGCTTTTTGGCCGAGAAGGCTAGTCTGGTACAAGGACGGCAGAAACAAAGCCCTTCCTCCCTCTTGGGGGATACACTACGTTATTTCAAGCAGAGATATATGCGATTTTAGCTTGTACCTTTTGCCACGCCCATTTTACTGTCTTAAAAGCGGTGATTACGGTATTGTTACATTCTCGTGAAAGGATTTTTGCGCAAGTAGGGCTGTGTGCAGATTTTCTATATTCTGCGATATTCCGAATTTTTCAACATGGATTTGGAATAACAATACATAAAGTAAAATTTCCAAAAGCTTGTACAGATGCCATTAGTTGACCAAACTATTGTTCTGTCTGCGCCAAGATTATGAAATGCTTCGGTCAATGTTTTCAAGACTATCCTATGATTGGTTTATAATTTCAGTATTTTTATATTTAAGACTTTCCCGGTTTGTAGTTGGAAATAATAAATCCCTATAGATGATCAAAAATGTCACATCATTGGTTCAAGATTATTACTTCTTTGCGCATTTATGGGAAGATATGGTAAACTTGAGTGGAGGTAATATCTGGTTTGTACGTTTATCTTGAAAATTGCAGCTCGAATAAGTCTCAATCTGACAAAATATCTGGTACTCTCGATGATTTGATCGAGCTGTAAATTGAGCTACACCTGCTTTACTTTTATTCATATTCAACTGTATTATATGAATACGTACGCCTCTTTAACTTTCTTTTTCCATGTGGGAAAAGAGAACATCAAAGACTTTCACGTCACAGAGCAGTAACTGTACAGGAGGATATGCGTGCTCGTTAATAAGATGTTGCCAAAATTGGTATAGCTCGCTAACAGGTATGGTCACCGCCAACGAGTCACCGCAGATCAAACAAGCGTGCATGTAATAACAATTTGCGTCGAGTAGTTCGACTCGGCTATTTTCCTGCATTTTCAATAAAAAAAAGTGTAACGGGTTGCCAATAGCGCTACAGTAAAGCAAACATTGCCGTCAAAAATACGCTATATCTGTTTTCTGTCACAGATGTGTCGTTTTGTGAGTTGAATCTTTTCCATGAACGTGACGATTTCGTCCTCTCGTCAAGTCGAGCATGCGAGACGTACTGCCTAGAGCTACGTTCTACTGCAAATTCGCCCGTGGTTGGTAGCCGCGACCGGGTAGCTACTACCAGTTCGCTAGACCTTGGCTAACGTAAATTATAAAAACTGTTTTACAAATTCCCGTAAATTAAACAAAACTGTTTTACAAATTCCCGAGTCGCTGCTACCAACGATGCTCTGCCAGCCGCTGGTCATCACTAGTTGGCTTGCCTAAGAGCAGTACAGCGTCCTAGTCTTTTTTTTATATCTGAACAGACCACACAGGCAGAGCCTAAAGTATCGTTTAGAGTACGGTAAGGTAAGAGGTAACGTAAGAAAATAAACCTATGGAATCAGATTAGAGTGTTTATAGTCGTAACGTTTCTTCTTACGTATCTTCTTACGTTACGACTATAAACACTCCCATCTGATTCCACAGGTTTATTTTCATACCTCTTACCTTACCTCTTACGTAACAGCACTATAAATGCACCCTAAATACCAAAATACCGCGGCTGCTGTGAAAGGGTTATGTTAGGGGAAGTTTGTTAACGCGAGACTTGAATAGGCCAATACCCGCAGGCCCAACAAATACATCTTCTGGCAGTCCATTCCAAGCCTTGGATACCCTGGGAATAAATGTGCGGTTGTACTGCTCAGTTCTTGATGTCTGAAGAACGACCGTCTTAGGATGAGATGCAGCGGTCGCGCGGGTACATCTGATAGGAGCAGTGAGTAGCGGAACGATAGAGGATAGATATCGGTAGAAGAGTGAGAGGTCACCAACAACACGCCGGTGAGAAAGTGACTGAAGGTGGCGCGTTAAGGCCGGATCGCCAATTAGTCGAATTGCCCTTCTCTGGACGGCATCTAGTATAGACAGGGTAGTAGGGGAAGCAGCTCCCCAGACATGAGAGCAATATTCCAGGCAAGGTCTTATCTGGGTTTTATATAACGTGAGGAGGTTACATGGTGAGAAATACTTTCTGGCTCTGAATAGGTACCCAAGCTTTTTGCCAGCAGCTGTTGCAATTAACGCGACGTGTTCGTGCCAGATCAGATTTTCTGTAATGTTGACTCCTTACAGCTTGTATGAGTGACTCCATGGCAGAGCCTGGTTGTTCGTTAGAACCTGGTGTTGGCTTGGACACTTCTTGTTTGATAGCGTACAATACTGGATCTTGGAGGCATTAAATTTAACCATATTCTTAAGCCTCCAAGCGGTAATGGTATCGAGATCCTTTGAAAGTGAAGCTGCCACTGCCAGTCTTCTGCGTTCCAGCTCGACCACAGAGATCGGTCTATTGCTCATGATTAGTGGCAGCTAATGTATGAATATTTCTATTGAGTTTCAAAGGTGACTTCTAATAATGAGTGAATTTGTTATAGAAAATGATGAAACACTTGTTCATCTTGTTAGTAACTATCCAGAATTATATAATCCTCGGAACACGTCATATAAGTTAAATAAAATATTTTATATTCTCGTTTATGAAACGGCTGTACAAATATTAATAATACTCTATTTTATATCCTTGGAATGGATCTATACTAATCTACGGATATATGAGTTCCAGTAAACAATCACTATTAACAAATACAGGGTTACCGGTAATTCGACCACTTTCCTGCAGGAAGTGATAGAGGGACTCAAATGCAATAGATTTAACCCCCCATATGTAAATCCGAAAACCGATAGTTTTCGAGATAATTAATATTTAATGTTTTTCAACGATATGTCCAAATTTCCACACTACATCCCAAATTTAGAAAAAACCCTGCTGTCGATTTTAACGATTTCCAATTTAGTTTTTTACTAACACATACGCAAATCTAATTTAGTATTTAAATGTGTAAAAATACTAAACAGTTTCAAACTACATACAATTATTTAAAAAATAAAGAACAAAGTTTTTACGTTCACCGTGAAAGAAAATTGTCTAGCTCAAAAAAACATACACAACCAGTCAAACAAATTATTTTAAAAACTTCCTTATCTGATGGCCTATTCCAAGGACAAGAATGACAGCCACAAGTAACTATTTAACAAAATTTATCGACATAATACAGAATCATCAACAACATAATATTCCAGCCCCATGATGGTTGTCCAGCACATTGCCGTATCACAATTCGGTAGTTGTTGGACAACACATACCCGAACAAATGAATAGGGAGGGGTGAACCCATCCCATGGCCTGCGCGGAGCCCAGATCTGACACTTCTTTATTTTTACGTCTGGGGTCACATGAAGGCATTGGTTTACGAGACTCCAGTTAGTACTGCTGCCGAACTTAGGCAAAAAATTATCAATGCGGCGGAGGAGATGAAACGAACTTTTTCAACACGAGTTACAAAAACCGAAGTGAGGAAGCGGATCCGTACTTGTATCCGAAATCAAGGGCAATACATTGAGCAAGATCTCTAGAAACTTTGAGTGGATTTAATTTGTTTTACTTGGATAAAATCATCGATCGCATTTGCAAACATTCTAGTATGCAACTGAGTTATCAATAATGATTGTACTGTCATTCGTTCTTTTTGAATAGATGATTTTTATTCATTGCTGTTTATAATCTTTCTGAAAAGGTTATTAGATAGGAAAGTTTTCTTAACGATTTGTTCAACCGTTTGTATAATTTTTTTGAGCTAGATAATTTTCTTTCACGGTGAATGTAAAAATTTTGTTGATTAGTTTTTAAATATTTGTATTTAGTTTGAAACTGTTTAGTATTTTGAAACATTTTGATACTAAGTTAGCTTTGTGTATGTGTTAGTTAAATACTAAAATAAAAATTATCAGAAACAACAACAGGTTTTTTTCTTGGTTTAAGATCTAGTGTGGAAATTTGGACATTTGGTTGAAAAACATTAAATGTTAATTATCTCGAAAACTATCGGTTTTCGGAATTACGTATGGGGGCTTAAATCTATTACATTTGAGTCCCTCTATCACCTCTTGCAGGAAAGTGGTCGAGTTACCAGTAACCCCGTATAACGTTTCCGCATTCTCTATATCTTTGACTTCAGACAGGTAGACGGACTATAGGCAACCTATGGAAATTAGTGACATGGTAATCTAGTAATACAACAGAAGGAGTCTTGTTGATAACAGGACTCTCTTTTGAACCACATGAGTTAGGCCTCATGTATCAAAATAGTCAGATCCACAATTATTGGGAAAGATTATATGTTTGCATTTTTGCAGCCACATGCTAGGGTGAACTGTGACAAGGGATAACCAATTATTAGATCAGCATGGCTAAAATAGCTCCTAGGTTTATGAATAAAAGTGCGAATTACTGAAATTTGTATTTTATCAATACAAGGTCATAGAGAACTTGGAACTACACTGTGCCCATTATGTATATAGTATGGTATTTATCTCAGTAGATAATGATTTTACATAAAAAAATTATATAAATGTTTTTCAACATCGTATTTTCCATAATACGGCAGTGTTCAGTTATTTTTGTTTCATAAAACAAATGAGAAACAAAAAACATTTGATTTTTTCGAATAGCAATTCAGCCTTTCGCTAAGCTTATTGATAGACATTTTTTTTCTTCTCAATCACATAACATCATCATACACAAATACAAGAAAGGTTAAAAAAATAAAACATTTTTAAGTTTATTATATCAATAGCATTTATCTGCATAGATATCTGTTAGTAGTCAGTAAATATGACAGAAACTTATTGTATATGTCTGACATTTTCAACAAGTTGTCATCGGAAATTAGAAATGGTTCATTTAGAACAATTCAAACGCATAAGATATTTGATTATAGTAGCGAGTTTAATATGATTTGGGGACACAGGATGGATCTGCAGAGAACAGGTAGTATCACACTATATTATGACGTCATAGGCTTAAACAGGCTTAAGTGCTTTTTATATTTGGGTACTGACATGTTACGTCATTGAAAAAAAGTCCCCTATCAAATTAGTCCAATGAAATGGTATACTGCTGTTTAAAAAAGGTCAATTGTTTTTCGTTACTCGTTTCTTTTTTGGAACAAAGACTGAATACTGTGATTTTATGGGAAACGAAATGTTAAATAACTTTTATAGAAGCATGTTTTCTATGTTTTCTATATAATCATTATTTATTGAGATATATACTATATTCTAAGTGCCCTGTATCACAGTTCTCAGAAAATAAGTGTGCTGAAAAATCAGACTGAAAGTCATTACCCACTTACTTTGTTGTAAATAATAGACAGCGTTTCTAAAAAACGCACTTCCTAATGAGCGCATAGAAATGGAAATTTGCGATTTGCTTCTTGAATTGTATTGATAAATTAGATGTATTGTTTCCGTCTACCTCACAAGTATAGTGACAATCAATACCGACAACCAATATCCTGTCCTAGATATTGGAGTGCGATAATTTCGGTGTCAAGCTGAATAGGAGGAGAAGTATACCAGGGCGGATAAAAGTTAAATACAAAAAAATATCACCTAGAGAATCCAAACGTTCTTAATTACTTCAGACGTCAGTTCAGTCAGCAACATTCGACAAGAAATGTTTTCTTTGTTATGTTCATGGAAGTGAAGACGATTTAATAATAATAATAATTACACCAAATACGTTTACACAACACCTTCAACAGCTGGGCCTGGACGAAAAGTTACAGAAAGTATTGCAAAAGTCTGTGACCCTGAAGACCTGTAACATTGTGCGATCCATCCTAAATTCCGATCAATAATAGTCCGGGTGTTGACTTGGCACAGCCCGTCAACACTTGTTGCTACCGCAATTACGCGAAAGGAACTTAGAGTAGTAAAAATAATAATAATAATAATAAAGGTCTTTATTTTAATCATCCTCAACGGAGTCCAGCAGCTGCTGTTCTACTCAACCGAGTACCAATCATTGTTTACAGTAATAATTAAGGTAAAATATACTTATATATTAGAAAATGTTAAACACCTCATACACATTTATCAAAGACTTTCCCACATAACACTAGATGGATATGTACATCCACAGAATGCACATTAGATATTCCAGTTTGAACATGTATACTTTGAATATTCATAGGACGTTAAATGTATGTACATATGAAAAATGATATATACACTAGTGTAATAGTATGTGGTAGGTAGGTAGTTAGGTTGGTATATTTTATGTGAATATACATAAAATGTTGGTCTATGTATCATATATACATCTAGTAGTTTACGCCCGCGCAAAGGACAGCTAGTGCCGCCATTGCTGATTTCTAGCCATTCCGTCGTTCGCGGCCTTTGTCGTAGTTAGCGTGTGTGTGCTGGTGCTGGTTGTGCCTGGTTACCTGATCTGGTAAAATTGTGTGCAATGTTACTTATCTTCTGGCTACTGATAACACTCGCATCCAGCGTTTGACGGTAAGTTGTAAACGGAACAAACCACCTACAAAATATTATAACCTTGATTTCTTTGTGATTTTAGACATTCCATTCAACGGGAGAGAGACGAAAATCATAGTAATTGATTTTGCCAAGTATTATTATTGTAACTAGAATTTCAATTAATAACAGCACATAATGAAAGTATAAAGTTTGTTTATCTTTCTGCCTCTACATTGAACTTTCATACACTATGCATTTGCATTAAAAGTACATGAATGTACATTTAGTGGATATACCATGGATCTGTAAATTCGCGACAAACGTACATGGAATGTAAATTTGTTTATGTCTATTTTGCATCCATTAGACGTTCATGCTCCATTTGTGGATTTACATATCCATTGTATTTACATTGTATATACTTTGGTATGTACCTAAGTATATACAATGGTATATGTTAAGAATATACATGTTCATGCCTGGTCTACGTTACATATACTATCCATGTACATTAGACGTATATATGTACATTCTATGGATATGCTATGGATGTGAAAGTTCGCGACAAACATACATGAAATGTACACGTTTTTGATGTCTATTTGACATCCATTGAACATTTTTGCTCCATTTGTGGATATACATCCATTGATTCAATATCCATTGTATGTACACTGTATGTACTTTTGTTATGTGGAGTGGTGCCCCATACCTTAACAGAAGATACGAAAAATACGGTAATCAGAACCCACACACAAACACAATTTAATCCAGTCTGTTATCTCCACCATAAGGCCATAGTGCAATAGGGCATTGCCTTTTTTAAGTATGAATCCGCTAAAAATAACATTTCCCCCTCATTTTTAATTGATTCCTCTCTCCACCATGTGCTTAGTGACGGTGAAACTCTGGCTATGAGGTACTAGCGGTGTGTGAAACTCTGTCCATGAGGGACCAGTCATGTCGAGTTTGAGACACCGCAGGTCTCTGTCTGGTGGTTGGATGTCCCCAGAAATGGACAGGATATCATGGGGCACTTTCTACATTGCACTTGTTTTACAATTTTGCACTCATTTTTCAATTTCATACACAGTAGATCACATTATATTATTAAATTGTGTCTACATTTCAACCTTCTCTAGATGATCAGTACATTTTTTTTACTTTGCAGTTTCAGTTGCTAAATAATGTTTAGTTAGCCAGTGCCTGTTAGTAGCATCAACCAAGATCAAAATTGTTGGTTTGGCCCATCCCCATGCAGTAAACCAGTCTAGTTTAGTAATACTGACGTAACCCTTGCTTACCGACTGCATCTGTAGGTTAGCTGGATGGGGAATGGGGATGAGACTATGAAGTCATGCGCTTCACAGCTGCTTTTGGTACCTTCACAAAAAGTTAGAAACAATCTTTTGCAACACATGACGAGAAGGGAAAATGTCTGGATTTCAATAAAAAAAAAATAAAGTGAAGTTGATTGACTCAGTACTTCCCACACATTACGGTGATACCAGTTTATTATTTTCCCATAGTATAAAGATTTAGTCTGAGATCACCTTGCAACAAAATCATCGCCAGTACCCCCCCCCCCAAATTATTGTCATATACCGCTAGGTCTTTCCTGCACAGGTCAATGAACAGCCTATTATCAATAATACAGACTTTTGTATTGAATTTCACCTCTTCAGCTGTGGCAGTTTTGGAAATATTTAAGCGTTCCGGTAACGTTTACTGAAAAAGTGGTGTTGCCGTATCTCATCAATTAATACAAACAAAATTTTGAAATTGTGAGATCTTACTAAATTCGACATGCGAAATTCATTGCAATAAAAATAAGTAGAGGATTCTATTTAAAATAAATTAAAATCGGGGATACTTGTTTAAAAATTTGGGAAAATATTTTATAACTTGGCAACGTCGAAAACGCAAAAAAAATATTACAAGGCGAGATAGAGTATTATAGATATTTCGATTTAAAATAAAAAAGACAGGATGTTACATTTAAAAAAACAAAGTAAAGCGACCTTTAAGTTGCCGGAATTTAAAATTCTGCCAAAAACACTCTGTAAATACAAATTACTAGTAGCATCCAGAATAATATCCGCTTAGTATTCAAATAACTCGCTGTGTAATATTATTGAGAAAAGTTAAAGGAATATATCAATTTGAACGTATTACTTTCGACCTTGCAAATGCGGAACGTATTACTTTCGACCTTGCAAATGCGGAAGTTAATAGAAAATAAATTATTACTTGGCAACGTCGCAACCGATTCCAAAAATATTTTAGGGTTCAATAGAGATCAATGATGGACGCTAGAAGAACATGAGAGAAAGTTGTGGTTCCATATAAAAAAATCAAGTTGATCTCTATCCTACTTTCCCGCAACACCCTGTATATTTCAAAATACTTTTAGGATATGTATCTTAAGTAACCAAATAACTTTTGTATTCAAGATTTTCTTCTGTCAGCTATACCTTGCGAGATATCGAAGAATTACACACTAAATGGACAGCCTGTATACATCGGAAAAAATTGTCTTTTAGTTTCTGTAATAGGCATAAGGCAATGTTCGGATAGACCTAAAAAAGTTATTTATGTCGCTAGGTCTTCCTTCATAGGTCAGTGGGTAGTCTATTATGAATACAACAAATTTTTCAATTTTACAACCCCCCAACCCCCAACCACCCCAATTTCACCCCCACCGAAAAAAAGTGGAAAATGATCAGGGACCCCTAAAACGCCTAAAAACGAAGTTTCAGCAATACTTAATTTTTTTTGTTTTTTGCTAATTACTCCGCCGCCTATGCACCGATTTTCAAAATTATACGAACATTACCTACTACGACCCCACAGCATACCGCTGCCCAAATTTCATCACAATCCATGCAGCGGTTACTGAGATTACGACGTTAGAAAAACGCCAACAGACAGACAGACAGACAGACAGACCGACAGACCGACGGAAATGAGTGACGTGGATTTTCGTTATGTAGATATCATAACATGCCCAAAAAGCGTATTATCTCGAAATCGAAAATTTTCGCGATCACAATACTCCCCTCACCTATCGGTGTGGGAAGTAAAAACAGATTCACCATTGATGCTCAGTATACTGACCGACCTTCGCTTGATTTGGATGAATCGGTGAAAATACGTTGAATACCGGGTACAAAGAAGCAACTTAACCGGAAGGACCTGCCAAAAAGGCAATTGTACAGGAACGGCGAGCCAAGATTTCATATATCAGGATGTCTAAGTGCAAGCTGACTGTAGTAGATAAGTATGACTAGGTAGATTTATGATGTTCAATGCTAATCGTCTGCTAATCACGGACATTCAGATAATCCACCATAGTCTTGCTTCTTCATTAAAGAACCAGGATCGCGTAGTGTGGCCCATGGACTACTCAACTGTAGTCCTCACAGCTCCTAAACTTTTAGGGGCGGCGTTATCTGCATTTATATTGGAAATAAAGGTTAATAATTTAACAAGATTTGTCCAAATTGAGCAAAATAGGGTAATTGTGAAATTTGTTAAATAATGTTTTTATTCATCTTTTTATTTTATCAGTAAATAATTTACTGCTTTCAATTGGTCCTGTTACGGAAATTCTCAAATCGAATTTAAATTACAAATCTATTATGGTCGGCGACCAAATTTTGTCACTGGTAACTAGTTTCAGCATGATAAGCTTTTGTTTCAGTAATATTGTTCCAAATGATAGAATTTTAAATCACGCCAATTTGCGCATCCAATTCAGCTAGTACCAGCTGTGCCGGATTTCATTCTAAGTTGATAATAAAGCAGTATACGCTCGAAAAATGAATGTAACTGGACTCATAATTATTGAAAGCGTTGTGCTCCATAGGCGTGTGCATACGTATCAATAGCGGGGACTAACGAGGTATACAGAAAATGGTTAATGTCATCTCTGAAATGTATCAGGTGGTCCGCTTTCTGATCCATTGGTCTTATCATAAGGGTGAGGTATAAGCTATTCACTAGATTTTCGACCCCGCTGCAATCTTTCAAAAAATGTAAAACGTTTGAGGCGAAACAATTTGGTGCACGTGGAATTTATTAATTAAAGGATACACAATATCTGACTTGCCCGGCTCATGAATCTAATGTATAACAACACGTAAGGCATAGTTGTCTTTTTTTCACAATGTTGCTTGTCAAACGAGTGAAAAATGTAACACACATTGATACATCAGTAAGGGTAAGGTAAAGGTAAGGACAATAACTTCACTGGGACTCCAGGAACACACCATAAGGCCATCTCAAAAGAGCATGGACTACGCTTGGTTTGAAGAACGTTAATCCTGCTTGTCCCTGAAAGATATCCCACCCCTCTGGCAGGATACATTCCTTACGAATTGAGGCGCAGTCCAGATTCAACCTCATATAGTTACTAAGTTTCCACGACCTTTCAAAACTGTTTTCGAAACGTTTTGCAATATTGGATTGTCGATGTTTCCACGATATGTTTTGAAATGATTTTCTAAACGCGTTTAAAATGTTCTTACCTAACGCTCTTCACAAATGTAATTTCCTAGTTTTATAACCTATTTTGAACGTTATCATGAATCTTTAGTTTCGGATTCCGAATAAACTTCAATAAACTAACAATAATAATTGATGAAATAACAGGATATAATATTGTTATTACTGGTGTTTCCTATATAAAGGAATATTCAACTGAAGTACTCATTTTCTTAGTTAATTGAGGGTATAACGCTGTAAATAGGTACCCATGTAATGAAGTACGATTAAGTACTATTACTATTAGTACTATGTAGTATGTAGTATTTTATTCTAATTACCGTAGCACTAAAATTAATGCCTTCAGGCTTTACTATTAGAAGCGATAATAAACTGTCTATCTTAAAACCGGAATAAGTATAACATTTGCGGGTTGACTGTTTTCAGGACCACAACAGTTGATGAAACCATCCACCTCAAATAACCACTACGAAACATTCATATGTAGGGCGACTTAATTGCATACACTTGAAATTAGACAGTATAGCCAATGCATAAATGTGAAGTTATGTTTCTGATGGAAAAAACGTAAAAATACGGAACAGTGAAACAAATCCATGAAAAAAATTTCATTCATTACACTGTTGCAGTTTTGGCCTTACAAACAGATCACTTTTTAACCATGAATAAACCCTATGGTTCAATCAGTGTATTTTCATTGCCATTCGAAAATCAGATGATCCTATTGAAATACGCTGTGAGTACCCATAGCTTTCCAATTTGACCGTCCAATCTTAGATGGCTTCGTTAACAAGCATTTTCATTTTGCCATTTTCGGCCCAACAGCGGGTTGGCAGCACTATTACTGTGTTCAATCAGCTGATTTAAATCGGTTCGCAAAATTTGCGTCTAACCCCTAAAAGTTATGCAGCTTTAGTTGAACCGTTTCAAACTAAAAACGATTTAAGGAACCGTGCACACGGGCGGATACAAATGGACTAGTATCATGAATTTTATTTCTGGTTGCATATGATAGAGTACGTCATAAAAAGCATCTCATTTTTTTCTCCGATTTTTTTGGGCACAGGAAAGCCGTGAAAATGAGGAAAATATTTGAATTCTCCTAGGGCAGTGACGTCACTGCCCTATAGGCGAACAGCCAATCAAAAGACAGATATGTGTGCTGTGTTGCCGCATTCTGATGGCGCGCGGAGCTGTACGCGGGCTGGCTCATCTATCTTGTCTTCTGTTCCCGTCTGATATGTTTTGTGGTTTTAATGTCCCGTGATCCGAAATTCCAGGGCTGTTCCAAATTACGGTTCTATCACCGTCCTAGAACTGTTTTCATCATGCCCCACCCATTTTGTGATTCTAGAATCGATGATTGGTTGGTACGCTGGTGGACCAACCAATCATCGTTTTGAGAACTGTAAAATGGGCGGGGCATGATGAAAACAGTTCTAGGACGGTGATAGAACCATAATTTGGAACAGCCCTTCCGAAAGCTAAGTTAAGGTTCCTGATCCGTCAATCCTGTCAATCAATCGTCATTCGGTCATTGTCATTTCCAAATTCCATTGGGCTTTGGCTGTAATTTTCAACAATCTTAAAGTTATTATTATTTGTTTGCGTTTATTTGTACAGGATATCCTTTTATTCCATTTTGGTAGGTTTCAAGTTATTTTATCATAACATAACCAACAAGTATGGGTAAAGTCGATAGTGGATTCACAAACGCCGATTCAGATAGCCTGCCTAAAGTTGATATGGCTATGGTGAACGACTTTTATGTGGATAATATGCAGTTCTTCAATACGAAGATGAGAAATGTGAAAGCTAAGAAGTGAGTTTCAAATTATTTATAACACTTTGGATAGCAAATAACATGTTTTTGTGAAATGTAAATGTTTTGCGAGTCGGAGCTGTTCTTGGCAACAATGCACTGCTGATAATTCGCGCGGTTGGCACTGATTGGCTGAATTTGAATTCCTTTCTTTAAACTTTAGAATGGAATTACTAAAAAACAAAATGATGTAGAAAGTAACGAAATGCAGCAGAACGTTTATTTGTGTATGCACTAAGCGGCCATAATAATTAAATCATTGTTCTTAACCTCGTGATACTAGTCCATTGCAGCCGCGGTTAGGGTATAAACCTATAAATCTCAAAGGTGACCATAAAAGATGTTGTAAATTGCAGCGAGGGTCCCTTTTCGGCGTAGTCTACCTGTTTGGAGGTATTCTAAACATTAATTTGGACAGGTCAAATTAATTTTTATCTGAAGGAACAATTTAGTGGCATTTACTTACCTACTTCTGTTAGTGATCTTGAAAACTGTATGACATCACAATGCCTTTTTTAAATTACAAACCCAAAATTTTATTCGCACTTATCGTTATAGAGAATTCTCTACTTAACTAACTAGAAAAGTTAATTTCTTGATACATATTTCCATCACTTTAGGCAATTTCGACAATATCAATAATTATTGTGACAATTTTGACACTTTTTTGCAATTTTCGGAATATACCCAATGCGCGGTTTTGTTTAGACTGAAACTAATAAATCCTTTTGTTAGAGCAGTTAATAATAAAACAAAAACTATTGACATTGAAAGAAAATTATACTTTTCTAAATTGTTGGTTGTTAGTAATACATAACATTATGTACAAACATTTTAGTAAATCGTCTTAGATCAATATATACATAAAAAACCATAATTACTAACTAAGGTTCTCACCATAAAAATGACATACACTTTTTATATATTCTAATCCAGTTATCCTATTTTCATTGAGTAATAAACCTATTCTAAGATTCAAAAAATCTTGCTTCTTTTTGGTTGTTGCACTTGGAGCGTGCTTTATTCTGACACTACTCATTTTAATGTATGTGTCTGTTTGAGTATTTATCAAAGACTCTCAAGAATAAACAATGATGGATGGCTGTTATAAAAACTCCTATCCCTAACAGAGGTTCGTCTGCTGCAATTTACATGTTTACCTGTAATGGAAAAATAACCAGCCGCTGCAATTTCCATATCCCGGATTAAGAATACTTGACCATCGCTGCAATTTGCATTCGCCGGTGCAGACGTAGTAACTGATGTACACCACAAGGTACGGCATTCGATTTTATTTCCTTGTCGATATCTGCTAACTAACCTTCTGAAAATATAATGCGTGCGCCTATTTTTGTCTATTAAGAGATTCTCTTCTAGCCGCTATTATTCACAGCAAATGTGTTGAATTTTCTCTTGCCGCAAATATAAGGTTAATGGTACTCAATGACCATATGGAATGAACTTCCATCATGTTAGATACAGAAACAATGAAAAACTTGTAATAAACGGTTTCTCTACATTTATGTGCAGATTAATTACTCCAATGTGCGAGTTTCTTTCCTAAACGGTCATTGAATTTCTTCTACCTAGGAATGTTTTAACCAGAGTGCATACATATATGGACATTATGTTAATACGACGTTTTGCACTTGAACTACAATAAGCAGCACTTTCCACGAATAAGTGAAAATTATCGTAGTAGGATGTACAATGCACATATTCAGATGGTCGTTATCTTGGAAGTTCTTTATAAAATTGCTAGAGCGTGGCATGTCTTATTTAGAATATTGCTAGTTAGTTAATCTTTGATGGCTTTTTTAAATTTATTTAAATCATATTTTTGGAATTCATCAGGTATATGATTGTATAATTTGTGCGCTGAATATCTAAATCTACGTTCAAATAGTGCTGTTCTATGATGAGGGACAGAGATGGCTTCATTCTTCCTCAGATTGAGGTTATGGACTTGGATGATTTATCTTCCCGACAAAAACAGATCGTGTAGAAATCTCATCTTCATTATCTTCGCCATCTGATATTTTTTGTTCTGTGCAAGAGTTACGATCCTTTATCTCTAACGTATCTAATTCATTTTGTTCAGTTCTCAAAGTGTAATGTCCGATATATGTACAGGCGTAGGGATGTGGTGACCCCATCGCCCAGAGATGATGGTACACCTTGCACCGCCGACGGTGCATCATGCACTATTATCTCTGCAATCAGCCACAGGGGGGAGAAGTGGAGTCACTTAGCTTCGCCCGCGGTGCAATCACCCCCACATCGGAATATTTCCTGGAAACTAGAAATAGGTTCCCGGAAATAGGCGGCGCCAAATGGCCTCATGGTTCATGTTCCGTCGCTGGGCCGATGTTCCCGGTTTCTCATAAGTGACAAATTGGATTAATTAGAAGTAAAAAATGCTCAATGGCTCTTCCAGGATCAAAAGATTCCGGAGGTAAAATACCTGGCCGTTCGGATCTCCGGGTGCCAGGTGGTCCGGGGGGAACATTAAGCGAAGTTAGTTTAAAGAATTGTGCTGCCACTCCTCATCAGGCTAACAACAGAAGCCGTCCTTCGCAGCAACTTCGCACTGACGACAGGCCCGAAGGCCAGAGAAACTTTTTTAGGGCCGACTTTACAAATATACGAGGTCTTGCCTCCAACATAAACTCTGTCCATCAACACCTTCAGGCAGAGAAGCCACACATTCTGGCTCTTACGGAAACTCAAGTCGGGTCTTCAACAATGGATAACTGCTTCAGATATCCCGGATATGACTTATACACCCGATTTAGACGTAGGTTTGGCGTATGCGTGTACGTTAAATCTGGGCTTTCTTGTCATCGAGAAGAAGAGCTCGAACTGGAAGGATTTGACATCATATGGCTCAAAATATCCTTCCAAAATCATTCAAAGTTTATATGCTGCATTTATAGGCCACCAAGCAATAACAACTGCAAAGAGCTCTTCGAGAAGCTTTCGGCCACTGTGGACGCGCTGCAATCAGATCACCCTCATTCAGAGATAGTCTTTCTGGGTGACTTCAACGTTCACAACTCCTACTGGCTCAAACACTCAAACAAAACGGACGACGAGGGACGTGAAGCTGAAGCCTTCGCTATTAGCTGCGGCTTGGAGCAGATAGTCACAGAACCAACAAGGATCCCCAGCCGCCACGGAGATTTTGCTAGTCTGTTGGACCTATATCTAACAACTACTCCAACAATCTACACAGTGAAAGTAACTGCTCCACTGGGATCGTCTGACCATAACACCGTCTCAACGCTATGCAGAATGCATTCTCCAGATCTCCACCATGCAAAGCCTCGCCGGGTCTGGCATTACGGATCAGCAAAGTGGGATGACCTAAGAGAATACTATCAGTCCTTTCCCTGGAACGACGTCTGCTTCAAGTCACGAGACCCATCAGCTTGCGCCCAAGAAATAACAGAGGTATTAATATCTGGCATGGAAGCCTATATTCCTCATGTCGTCAAGAATCCCTCCAAAAACAAGCCATGGTTCAATCAGCGCTGTAGAGATGAGTTTCCTCTAAAAACCACCATTACAAAGAATGGAGGAAAAATCCAAATGCCGAGAACCACCGCAGTTTTATCGACGCCAGAAATCACTGCAAACGCGTGATTGACAGCAGCAAGGAGGAACACAACCAAAAAATTAAGAACAAGCTCCTCTCATGTCCTAGTTCGTCCAGAACATTCTGATCTGTAGCTAAGGCTGTTAGTCAGAACTTTTCCTATTCGTCAATACCACCTTTGACCAGAGAGGACAAGTCCATCGCTTCTGCTCCTAAAGAAAAAGCAGACATCTTTGGGAAGCTCTTCGCAGCCAATTCTACTGTAGACTTTCAAGGAAGTACTCCGACCACCACCATAAGCGTAAACTCAAGAATGGCAGAGGTCAAATTTCAACATCGAGATGTAAAAAGCATTCTCCAAAAACTGAACACCAATAAAGCTACTGGTCCTGACCAAATTCCAGCCATTGTCCTTAAACGCTGTGCCGCTGAGCTTGCACCTATTCTTTGCAAGCTCTTCAAACTTTCGTATCAACGAGGCGTGTTTCCCGATTCGTGGAAAATTGGCTGCGTGCAACCTATCCCTAAGAAAGGCAAAAAAACTGATCCCACCAACTATAGACCTGTGGCTCTTCTCAGCATCATGTCTAAGGTTATGGAGACTGTCATTAACACACAGCTCCTGAAATACCTGGACAACAATGACATCATAAATGATCGCCAGTATGGCTTCCGCAAGCACAGGTCTACAGGTGACCTCCTTGCCTACGTCACTCACTTGTGGAATAGAGCAATAGAAAAACATGGCGAATCCCGTGTTGTTGCACTTGACATATCGAAAGCCTTCGACAGAGTGTGGCATGACGGACTTCTGGCCAAACTTGCTGCTTATGGACTACCACCTGGCCTGCGCCAGTGGCTGAATAGCTTTTTGAACGATCGATCCCTGTTTGTTGTAGTCGAGGGCTGTTCATCAGACGTATTTTCAATAAACGCCGGTGTTCCTCAGGGATCTGTCCTATCCCCTACACTGTTTCTGCTGTACATCAATGAGCTGCTGGAAATAACATCCAATCCAATCTACAGCTTCGCAGATGACAGTACATTAGTGTCGTGCATGGAACCAGGCAAGCCACTGTCATCCCAGGAGACGGTACGTCGGCGACAGCAGCATGCCTCACAGATCAACGCAGATATCAAAACAATTGTCGAGTGGGGATTAGCAAATAAAGTACAGTTCAACGTACAAAAAACTCAGGCAACAACACTGACAAAGAAGTCTCACGACGGCTTACCAACCGTGGAAATGGAGGGTCACCCCATAGTCGAATCACCTTCCGCCAAGCTCTTGGGAATCAACATCAACAATAACATGTCCTGGCACGATCACGTCGTCAGTATTGCTAAAACGGCATCCCAGAAGCTTGGAGTTTTGTTCCGCTGTAGGAAGTTGTATACACCAGAGCAACTGCTGCTGCTCTACAAGGCACAGAAACGACCATCGCTGGAGTATTGCTCCCATGTATGGGGATGTGCTCCGAAGCACTCTCTAAAGCTTCTGAACACGATCCAGAAAAGAGCAATTAGATTAATCGGTACGCCTGACCTCACAAAGGACCTCCACAGCCTGGAACATCGAAGGAGGGTGGCTGACCTATGTCTGTTTTACAGATTCTATCACGGAAGATGTTCGAGTGAGCTCTCCCAGATAATAACACCAAAGGCCGTCCGTACCAGGAATACTAGAGAAGTTCTGCGAGCTCATCCTTACCAGGTCGAGGTCCTTACTCCCCGAACCAGTCTCCTCCAGCATTCCTTCTTTTGGAGAACTTCGACGCTGTGGAATCAGCTGCCGGGGAATTTGTTTCCCGACGGCTACAACCTGCAGCGTTTCAAATCTAACGTGAACAGACATTTGTCCTCTCGCAGCGCTTCTACAGCGCCATAGGCTTTCAGCCTTTGCGGGAGGCCGACCATAAAAAAAAAAAAATATGTATGAAGTCACACTAGAATCGACCAAGAGGAATCCAAATTTCCGATTATATACAGTGGCGTTCTATTTAAAAAATGTAATTTTGGTACAAATCACCCTGTATTGACGTAAACATTTAAGTGAAAATATTTTAAGATTGTAGGCTTCCTACCATAATCAAGTTCCTTCACATCCTCAGGTTGACCTCAAAAATCTAAAATCTTTATCTTTCTTTCTATTAAGGTGAAATCTCGTGTTTTGGATAATTTGACAGTGCTGATTACAAATCTGGTCGTGGCTTTGGGTTTTAGTTCCATTTTATGAAAATCAGAAATTTCAGATCTTTCAGATTTTCAGGTTTACCTAAACAATATAAAATCCTTATCTGGATTTCTATTAAGATAAAGCTTCGTGTTTTGGATAATTTGAGGCTTCTCATTGCTAACCCGGTTACAGTTCTGAGTTTCAGTCTCGTTTGATGAAAATCCAAAGTTTCAGATCTTTCAGATCTTCAGGTTTACGTAAAAAATCTAAAATCTTTATCTGGCTTCTTATTAAGACGAAACCTCGTGCTTTGGATAATTTGACAGTGATGATTACAAATCCGGTCGCTGGTTTGAATTTCAGTCTCTTCTGATGAAAATCCAAAATTTTGGATCTTTCAGATCTTCAGGTTTACCTAAGTAATCTGAAATCTTTATCTGACTTGTTTTGGATAACTTGACGGTGCTGATTACAAATCTGGCCGTGGCTTTGAGTTTTAGTTTCGTTTTATGAAAGTCAAAAATTTCAGATCTTTCAGATCTTCAGGTTTACCTAAAAATCGAAAATGGCACAGTAGAATTTTGCATAGTTTTGAAATAGGTGCATATATTTATGTACGTCTTGGAAAAGACACCTCAACCCCTAAACCATAATTTAGTTAGGTGATAATGAAACTGAAAAAACATATCCCTTAATTGTGTAATTTTTCTCATCTATACCTTATCCACCGAACAAACGGAGTAACCATGCACAATATATGTAAATTTTTTCTGTATGGTCATGGGCTATATGCACACTGTCTACAAAACTGCGTACTGAGAGCAGTGGTGTTATTATAAACAGAAAAATTAAGTTCGGTTTATCCGAGTAAAGCCCCAAAATATGGGTTTGAAATAATTTTTTACTCCTTTTCTTCAGTGAATGCAGTATAGTTTGATGTACCGTCCTACTGCAGAATCAACTTTGGTTCCATGTCCGAATGTTCAAAATGTCTGACAGAAGTAATTTGAAGTAAGTGCAATAGACATCATTGATAAGAAAAATCAATAATATTGTCCTTTGAAAAATGCCATGTGGCTACCACAATGTTGAAAACCAGTTTATACCAGCAGTTATCATATTAGTCAAAGGAATGCAAAGAATCGGCGATAACTTTAGACGAGGTTTCAAAATCACGCTGTAAAAATAATTTATTATGTTCCAACATTGTTTCATGAACAATAAGCGTTGGTCTGTAGAAATGTTATTCAAGGTGACAGAGAGTTTCTTTGCCTATGAGCTTATGGACATGAATATGGACTTTGTCAAAGTTTACGGTATACATATAAGTTGGATCACTCTCCGTCGGCACTTAGAAGAATTCACATGAAAGCGATGCCGCGGCCGCACGCGCCAGTTAGTTTTTGCGTTGGTTTTTGCTCAAGTACGAGGGTCTTTTAGCGGGGACTTGCTAACGCCTGGGTTGTAGGTATATACGAGGGTCATTGAAAAACTATGTATTGACGGTCGATTTAGACATACAAATATAACGCTTATCTTGCTAATGCACTAAGTTACATAAATGGATATCAAAAATAAAGCCTAGTAAAACTATTACTAGTAAATCTCAAATGATTTCACATATTGTAGCTATTTCGCAGATAAGTAAAAACTGATGGTTCGAAGGTGCTGTAGTATTTTTACCTTACTGTTTTGTTTATGTGGCTTATTTCTGAGATCACAGTTCATACATTTTATGGTATAGAGTATATACGAATTCGTATGTACAATTTTAAAAGATAATCATGAGGACATGCTTTACATGGATATGAATAAATTATTTTTGACATTTTGCTTTTCAGTTTCATTCCAGTTACTACTACAGAAAATAAATTGTTAAAGTTATCAATAAAAATATTTTCGAGCTCTAAAATATAATTTAGAATGTCCCTGGGTGGTATGGTAAGACCACCGAATTAATATTTTGTCTCACTATACGCTTTTAGCTTGATAAAATCCTTTAAGTACCTGTAGCTCTTGGACCAATCACTTTAGACCTCAAGTGTGCTAGTTTGTTAGAATTGTTTTATCGGGAGGAACACGAGCACAAATATACAGGATGTCCCATTAATAATTTTGAATCGAATGTTACGTGACCAAAAACAAATACCTCGTTGGGTAGTACATTGATAAAAAAAGACACAACATCTGCTCTAATTTACATACCCAAAATTATAATTCTCTACTACTGCCCAGTTCCGACATATTTCTTGTCTTAATCGTCGTGGAATACCCTGTATTTATATCCCTTATATTTCAAGGTTTACCACAAAATAAGGATGGATCTCATTGTCATTCTCCATCCGTTAATAAATTTAAATTTATTGGTAATATCTTTTCTCGCGAAATTGATTACTCTCAAACTTCTAAAATGATTATCCATTTCCTGGAAACAAACCCGAGATAACAAAATCCGATATTTTTGAGACACTGTATAGACTTCGCGTTAAACACGTTCAACATCTACTTTGCGCCGCCCCGTATCTTCCGGCTGACGTCGGTACACTGCTACCGGTGTACCGGGGCGACGGGGCAAGGGGCAGGCTGTTTTGATATTTTTGCGGAGTGATCCAACTTATATGTTTTCCGTAAACTTTGACTTTGTGCACCCTTGCCGCTAAATTGCTCTAGTTGATTCAAAATATTAGAACAACAGAACTAATCGTACTTTTGATACTGCTCACGTTATCATAAATGGCATAGACTTATCAAAATAGAAATATATCAGTCATTTAGAATAGGCAGAATACCCTGTAGTTCATTGGCAAATGTAACTTGATGTTTTTTAACTCATAGCTAACCTTTCATCATGCTGTCACACCCGTATAACTGACGTTCACTGTTGTCAACCTATTTTCAGAACCGTATGTCCGTCAGAGTTTTTTTTGTCAAAATATTTCCCTACAAATTTGAAGAAATAAACCACTAGTTTGGATTCTAGCTTGTGAAAATTTTCACGATGGGGTCTGGCGAAAATCTTGGGCAAGAACTGCGAGAGAATAATGAAAAGATCGTGGAGTGTATACTTCTACTGCGCGAACAGCGGGCTGAGCTCATTTACATTATTGAAAAGCAGTACGAGGAGAGGAAAAGGCCGGTATATTATTATTTAAAATCCTCATTATCGCCAATTCAGTCTTGCTTTGTAAACAATGACACGTGTAGTATGTACGCTTCGAATTGGAGGGGACGCTATATATATTGCTTTATGTTTCGAAAAACAGTAGATGAAAAGCAATATGTATGTTCTATCTAATGATTGGGTCTGTTCGTAACAAAGCAGAATCCGTCAAAAATTACAAAAGAATCAAGGCGTTGTGCTAATTTTTCCCATATACCTGAAAATTGAATTATTTAGCTCCATTGCTAGCTACCTGGACCACAACTTTGCATGTATTCTGCATACAACTGCTACTAATAGCCGTAATTTAATTTTAAGGTTAGAAACGGAAATGGAAAGAATCACTTATAAGTTATGTCTTTTAAACAAGAGCTTAGCCCAAAGAATTAATGCCAAGACGTGCTACGACAGAACACTACAGGAGATGGAGGAAAAATATGCTAACCTGGTTAAAAATTCTGCTGACCTCCTCATGTAAGAATAGTTTATTTTATTGTGAGACTACGAAATAAGTTTAACACGTGAACATGTTTGCGAGTTAAATTATCTCAAGTAGATATAATTTTCATTCTAACTCAATAAAAGTATATTTTCTTTGCCACCATTAATGCTCACTCCAGAAGAGCGATAAATTCTGAGTTTTCCACGCACATCAACTTTTTCGAAAAAGCTGATATTCTGATAGGTGAATTTTCTGCCACTTTATGATAGTAAAGATAATTTTCCATTACAAAAAGTACCTGTTTATTTGTGAACAGTATTGTTCTTCCAAAGATAAGGCTAGTAGATATTTTGACAGACATAACTCTAGTCACTTCATAAGAATTCTGACAGCAAGAACCGCTGTAGTATAAAATATTCCTATTTATCTCGTATCTGTGCGTCTTACACATATTTTTCTAAATATCTCGGATCTTTTTGTTAGCAATTCCTACTACTAGAGCTTTCAATGTACTTACGGCAATCATAGAATTATTTCTCTTTGATTCTTAAAGGTACATCAAAGAAGAGTTTAGTGATCTCGAATCCATGATTAATAAGAAAACTAGTACTGATGAAGGCCCAACAGGAGGCTATGTCATTGATACTCAAGCTAGCGGTGAAAGGGTAAGAAGCCATTCAACCCGTTTGCTGAGCTACAAAAGTAGTGAAAGTGTGAAAGCAGATATGTCATTTAATTCAGGCCATCAGATACGCGGCTGACATCTTTTTCATCATGTAGTTTCGGAAACGATAACTCAATTTCGGCGAATTTTGTTATGGGCTTAATAAGCGATTATAGAGGAAAACGATTTTCTGAAGACAGCCCTATCAACTTGTCAAATTTTGACCTATTTTCGCTAATAGATACGGGAAACTATCGACATGTTTGGAATCTTACAGCATTAAGCGTTTTTAATCTACTTGATAATTTTTTAAGACGATTTTTCAAGAAGCGGGATGTTTGGCACTTGATGGGGAGAGTTATGTAGGTAGTTCTCATCAAATCAATTACGATATTGTTGCTCTCTAGTTGTTCTTTAGTTAAAACCTGTTATTGTTCGTATATAGAAATGCGACGCTATCAACACTCTCCAGTTACTAATTCTAAGAGCTAGCCAGCAAATTATTAAATCTCTTGAAGATTTTGGATATACTATCTACTACTAATACGCATGTTATAGAATATCTGGTATTAAAGCCATTATTGTTCACAGGGACATCTTGGCGGTAAAACTTGCAAATGCAAACCATTGAGAGAAAAACTAATTCCCGAGAAGCACGTTGAAATGGGTTTGTATGACACAGTAGTAACACATAGCTATAGTGGGCAGGAACACTAACGAAAATACCTAGCATTAAGTTCCTTAATTTAAGTAACCTAAACTTACGATGACGAATCCTATAAGATAAGAAAATCGATATACCCATACGTATCGAATACGTACGAGATCATGTTACCCTGGTGAACATGTATGAAGGTTTATACAGGGTGGGCCAATAGTGCGTGGACGGAAGATTGTGGTCTTACTAAAAAATATTTCAAAAATCTGTCACCTAATTATGGTAGGGACCCTTGAGGGCTATAACGTAAAAATATGTTCACTAAAATGTTGACGTTTATACAGAGTGATTCATATCAAACCTACATTTTTTTGAATGGAACCCCCTATATATTATTGCATATTTGGATTTCTTGGTCAATTCTAGTGTGACTTTATGTACCATACATGGAACTTCAAACGAACTGTTTAGGCGCAAATCACCATTTTTGGTATAAGTAGGTATCAGAAAAAAATTGAATATCGCAGCGATTATTAAACCTACAAGGCCGTGACTTTGTGGTGCGATTAAGCATGAAATGCGTCACCTTAAGTCAGCCAGCTAAATTTGAATTCTTTTTTTACTTGGAGAAATCAGTAGACTAATTAAGGAAATTTCAATCACAGATAACTTGATTTTTTCAAATGAGAATCCCTATTTTGGTTTATAGAATCAAATGTGAAATTTGATTACCTTTCTAACGATATAGCATTCTCAATATCACTCTTTTCTGGTTTTCATTTTATTTCAAATTTTCAGTCAAATAGGTGTTTTTCGATTTTCCTGCGTGCAAGCGATCTAGCAGGCCATGGAGAATAAACAAAAGCCCGTTAATATGGAAGAAACCAACTAACTTAGTAGACAGATGCAAACGACCTAGCGTAGCAAGGCAAGATCATGAAATTTCCTTACAACACATCAGCTTTAACCGGATACAACAGCGGCAAAATATCTAATTTCAATGAGTAGCTGGGGTATGACAGAAGTGTTTGTTTTTCATAGCCTACTAGCTATGGAGGTTTGCTAGAGCTTGACAACTTTCCAAAACGATTAAAAATTTTGAAACAAAAGGAAAACTACCAGCGATTTTTTGCTTACAGTCTAACATATTTAGAATGACATTTCACATTTAATGGGATAAAAAAATTGGTCATTTCCGTTTAGTTAAGTCAAAAGTGAGGATATCTCTGACTGGAGCATTCTGAACATCTACTGAATTTTTTAATTACGCTATGTTGTAATTGTGTTTATTTCATGTAGTTTTCTACAAACTAAGTTATGTTTTACAATTCAAACAGACTGCAATTCAAGTTTCATTTTCCGCGATTCTGCTAATAAGTAAAAGTACCTACTGAAGAAATTGAAGGGTTCAGGTCCGAGGTATCATTCCTTTTGACTTACGGAAATTGCTACTTTTTGATTGCATTAAATGTGAAAATTTATTCAGAAAACATAGGTATTCTACTGCCAGCAACAATCACTAGTAGCAAGAAGACAGAAGGAATTCTGCCGGTGCGCCATCTAGTACCCGAAGGTAACGGCAACCAAAGAGGAATGCTAGTAGCAGCAGTAAACTCTCCTTGGTGGAACGACAAGGCTCGTTCGCTTTTGCCACTAGAGGCGCGGATTTTGACGCAAGCAGCGTAAAGCCGATATACGAGGGTTGCTCTATACCTCCGTCAATCCACCAGTACGCAGACAGCTGTTTCACGCTTATTAGCGATCATCAGTGCGCCATAGGTCGATTGACGGAAATAGAGAGCATCAATTTTTCCATGTTCAATAAACATGTGAAAGATGTGCAAGTAGACAGAAGGAATTCTGCCGGTGCGCCATCTAGTACCCGAAGGTAACGGCAACCAAAGAGGAATGCTAGTAGCAGCGCCTCTAGTGGCAAAAGCGAACGAGCCTTGTCGTTCCACCAAGGAGAGTTTACTGCTGCTACTAGCATTCCTCTTTGGTTGCCGTTACCTTCGGGTACTAGATGGCGCACCGGCAGAATTCTTTCTGTCTACTTGCACATCTTTCACATGTTTATTAAAGATGGAAAAATTGATGCTCTCTATTTCCGTCAATCGACCTATGGCGCACTGGTGATTGCTAATAAGCGTGAAACAGCTGTCTGCGTACTGGTGGATTGACGGAGGTATAGAGCAACCCTCGTAATCACTAGTAGTTTTCCTTTGATTAAATATTTTCTTACCGAGTTTCTTACTGACTTTTGAAATTGGCTAATAGCTAGTAGGCTGTGAGAAATGAGCGTTCTTGTTACCGCTCTTGTTTCTGGTTAGAGCTAATATGTTGTAAGGAATTTTGATAATCTTGCCTCGTTACTCTAGTTAGTTTGCATCTTTCTACTAGGTTAGTTGGTTTCTTCCATACTAACGGGCTTTTGTTTATTTTTCATGGCCTGCTAGGTTGCTTGCACGCAGGAAAATCGAAAAACACCGATTTGACTGAAAATTTGAAATAAAATGAAAAATAAAAAAGAGTGATATTCAGAATGCTATATCGTTAGAAAGGTAATCAAATTTTACATTTTATTCTTTAAACCGAAATAGGCATTCCCATTTGAAAAAATCAAGTTATCTGTGATTGAAGTTTCCTTAATTGATCTACTGATTTCTCCAAGTACAAAAAGAATTCAAATTTAGCCGTCTGACTTAAGATGACGCATTTCATGCTTAATCGTTCCGCAAAGCCACGGCCTTCTAAATTTTATTGTCGCTGCGATTTTCAATTTTTTTCTGATACCTACTTATACCAAAAATGGTGATTTGCGCCTAAACGGTTCGTTCAAAGTTCCATGTATTATACATAAGGTCACACTAGAATTGACCAAGGTATCCAAATATGCAATAATATATAGGGGATTCCATTCAAAAAAATGTAAGTTTGATATAAATCACCCTGTATAAACGTCAAAATTTGAGTGAATATATTTTTACGTTATAGCCCTCAAGGGTCGCTACCATAATCAAGTGACAGATTTTTGAAATATTTTTTAGTAAGCCTACAATCTTCCGTCCACGCACTATTGGCCCACCCTATATCATAAGCGTCTCTACTGACAGCAGCCGTATGAGGTTCCGTATAGCTTTGCAAGAAAATTAGATCGTCCCGAGGTTGTTGAAGATAAGGTAAGGCATGAAGCTGGTAAGATAATTAACGCAGGCCTGACTTTCACACTTCTAGCTAAACAACTAGGAATTATCTAGCAAACACTACGGCACTACACATCCTGACGCCCTACTAAGTGCATCTTCGTATTATATTCAAAACTTCATTTTCTGTCGTTACCAAGGTCTCTTATGATTTCCATGGCCCATAATTAAAATTGCGTATCATTGATAAAAGCGGCTCTCAGGGCCGTATATAAGGGGGGGTTTGGGAGATTCAAACCCCCCCCATGAGTATTCCCATGGATGAAATAACTACTAAAATAATACAAAATAAAAATAATCAAGGATGCTTTCTCCAAGATTAGTGTTTTATTCTACTACTACACATTAGCAGGGATAAAACCTATACGGATTTTAAGCAAATTAGGACATTACGTATTCTTTTATACATGAACCCCCCTTAAGGTCAACGCCTAGCTACGGCCCTGGCGGCTCTACTCCACTGTAGGCTCGAACGAGTCCTTTTTACTCAACTAATGGCAACAGAATGTACTGTGTAAGGCTTTCGCGGTTATCGTGGAATGAGTTTGTGGTTCTTGAGATTTTATGGGTATGGGGTGCTCTGACTAGGTCCCTTTACCCTTAACCATTTTTAGATACACCTATACCTTTCTTGTGGGCTTGTAGATGATCTTGACGTTCTGTTTTAGTAATATTTTTCCTATTGCGTCTTTTATTCCCGGCACATAGGGTAAAGGAGCTTTTGCTATCGGTCCAGGTTGTTGTTTTGCCCTATTTCTTCTCATTGTATTTGTTATTTTCTTTTCTGTATAACGGTTCTTTAGGCTTTCCAGTTCGGTGTCTAGTTTCTGAGGTTCTTTAGTGAGGATCAGTCGGTATGTGTTGTTTTTCTATCTTGCTTGTGTCCCAACGCGGCTTCTTTTCTTGTAAGAAGAACCCCAAGGAACTCTAATTTTTGATTTCCCTATATCTCGACCTCCATGCTGAACAGGATATTTTCATGCACGTTGTTCAGGTGTGATAGGGATTTCTCTAGCCATTCTCTTCCGTGTGTCGTCCACATATATGAGCCATATCTTGGGCATGTAGTATACAAAGTTCGCTACTACTGGGCTCAGAGTGCTTCTCATGGTCAAAGGTGGACCATTTGATTGCGAAAATGTTTAATAATACACAGAGACGGGTATGCAACGTGCATCATATGATTTTATGTTTGGCATTACTAAATTTGGTGCCAAACTTGACCATACATTATATCAGATTCTAAGTGCATGAAGAAGTACGTTAAGAAATCCATGGACCTACTTGACGCCGAATTTCAGTTTTGTACTTGTCAAATTTGACCGCAGTATAGCAAAATAGGTACAGCATTATAAGTGTGAGCAATTCCCTGCCTTTCTCTCAAAGCTTATAGCGCACTAGCCGTATTTGGGATTGGTTTAAGCCTTTGACTTGCATGCAGTCAATTATCTAGCCATACTTAATCAGTTCGTTGTTACTCATGCAACATCAACTTGGAATCTACTTGGTTCAGGGCTTGGCTGGTACACGTGCCTCTTGTCCTAATGTAAGCCAGATGATTCGCCCTCTTATTACCTGGTACACCAACGTATCAGGTGGCCCACAGTAAGCTCACATTTTTGTGGAGTGCTTATTTGTGATGGGCCCCACAACTCCCCTGCACCAGAAACATGAAGAGCGTAAGCTTCAGTTTTTTATAGATCATGAGAGTGCACTTGCATGGACACAATGGTGTAGACTGTACAGTGTGCAGTAGCAGGTGGTGACAGATCACCTCTAGTTCTTTGTAAAGGCAGTTGAACAACTGCCTGGGAAGAAGAACGGAAGCGATAATAGTAACGAAAAAAAATTAAAACTGCACATAAACTAATGGCAGTGTGCACAATGGATTCCCGCCAACGGAAACTGACGACTTGGTCAAGATTCACCTTTTCCATTCCCGATAAGATCGTCGGATTCTGAAGTATGCGCGTAGCACGCTTCATTCTCAACCAGACAAGCCTCCAACTTGTTTGTTGACCTAACCTATATTTGTGTGTTATTGTCATATATGTCGTTACTGTTAAAACCACAGGTTAGATTCTAGAGGATTAAGTATTACGGGCTCATCTGGAGATTTGGGGACTATCAGATGTGCATTAATCGAAACTCAACATTCACCCCAATTAGACGTTTTGTGGTAATAGGTATTAAATATTTCGATGGTTTCACGTTTTTATTGTGCATCCAGACTCTTGTTCCGTTCTCGTTCTCGTTGTTGTTATTGTAACTGTGCAGTCGTCTCAACATAAACATGAACGATGCACTCTGTTTTAGCTAATTCCTGCACACCTGCAAAATTAGACATATGGCTACCGTTACAAGAGACTTCTTCTAAGTAGCTAGTTCTAACTTTAGCCTCAATACCATTCTGTTCCCTTTATATAACATGGTTTCTATAATAGATCACAACTTACTTGTACATACTAGAGTTATATCCCAAAGCATTGACAATGTACAAGTATTTACATTTTCTGGTTGTCAAAGTACCTAAAGTCTAGATGATTGATGAGTGACACACATGTGGGCAAGAATTCTGACTTGTTTCTATTCATGAATCAAACATGACAAGTAGCTATCGGTGTACATATAAGATATAACATATTCCAGATAAAGAAGAACGGAATGTACAAGAACAGGAAACAGAATTAGCAAAAGTCGAACTAGATTGTACGCCGGAGCAGCTAATAGAACGACAGAGCATTTTGTCTGAGAAGGACGGCAATGGATCAGATGGTGAGTTTGGTGAATTAGTTGAATTAGTTCAGTAATGGGGCTACATCAGTTTGAGAGGCATCCTGTTTTTGACAGCGTCTCCTTTGGCACTTCTACTAATCAGAACAGTTTCTTGATATAACTTTTTTGATTACCGACCTAAGACGAAGCTACTGAATTTCAACTACTCCTTAACCAACGTAAATTTAGCCCTGACACTTACAATTGTGTCCACAGAGGATATCACACGAGTCAATTTGTTATGATTATGATTACGCATTTTGATGTTTTCTGCAATCTGTGTTTTGTTCATATTTAACCTACAAAGTCCATGGTATTGGTTCACCTCAAAAGAGGACGATGTGGATACAGTGAAGGGGAGGAGCAGCTCGTGGATGAGAGTGTTTTGCGACAACTGCATGCTGGAGATACTCACGCCTACCTTGGAGTGGCGCGGTGTCATGTCCAAGAGACAAAATTGGTCGAAGGGTCTCAGCTGCAAGTATTTGCATCGACTCTAGAAAATCTCCTAAGAACAAAGTTGCTGTCAGAAACATGCTTGCGGTACCATTGTTACTATACACCTTTAGTGCCATTCACTGGAAAGAGGAAGAGCTGCGACAAATCGACACAAGGATTCGCAAAAGGATGAATATGGAGAGGAGTCTGCATCTTGGGTCCTTTGTCCAGCACATGTATCTTCCACAACACCTGGGAGGGCGTAGGCTATTGAGTTTGCAGCGTCTACGCAACTTACATACTTCCCACTGCCAGCTATGTATCGAACACCACTGAAGTGCTGATTCTCTTTGTCTGCATAGATGTACACGATATCTGTAGTAAGCCTGCTTACAGCTTGCAAGGCTCCAGCGACCCCTACACCTCTTGTCAGCGTGTTAGGTGTACGCTGGCACTGCCTACGTCCATCGGCACATCACAGTACACTAGGAGTGCTATACTACCATTTAAGGCACTCATATGGTACAGATGAGACACGATCCAGGGGACATAGAGTCCATGGTGGAGAGCGATAAGTTTAAAGACCACCTGTCAGCATGGATGTCTACAATACGTTCTTTGGATGTGAAGGGCGTTATTCAGTTTAGCGATACCTTCAACCAATGTGAGACGATACAGTTATCTTCTATGCACTTCTGCAATATGGGTATCCAATGAAGTGGCTTGCTCAGAATAATTAGAAAAATATTCTGGAATCATTCTTAATCCAATATGGCGCATATATGAAGTTTTTTATGCTTTCATGTAGTACGGGTATCAAATGGAAGGGTTCACTGAGAACAAAATAGTCCCTTTTTGATTGAGTAACTTGATATGCTTAGTTTGTTTTTTAATTTCTGTTCAATTAAATACTTAGGTATACTTCTCAATAGTTATTTCAGTAATATCATTAGAAGGTCTCGTTACTGAAGAGCTAGACTGTTCGAAATTAACGGCAAACGACCTTGCAACATTGATGCGTTGAATAAGATGAGCAGACTCAGAAACCTAGCCATTGATAACTAAAAAATAAGAAATAAATTAAAAACTTTTTTTTATAAAAAATCTTTTATTTAAATGCTCTAAAAGGAGTAAAACAGGATGTTCCTTCGAAATGTTTACTATGAAATTATAGCTTCATTCTACACTATGTATACAGGGTGTCCCAAAAAATAGTGTCAAGCGGAAGTCCAGAGTTAGAGCACACCTAGAAGTTTCTGAATCACCCCCATATATAATAATAATTATAATAATAATATCCTTTATTCCACCGTTATACATTTTTTTAAAAAGCAAAATACGAGTGATGAACAAAAAGTTATGCAATTTTTTGTAGTTTCCAAGTTATGAATTTTTTTCTGAATTTTAGAGAATTCTCTACCTGGGCAACTTAAAACTGTCCCAAAAGAAAAATTAAAAGACTTTTCCAAATTCTCTTTTTTTGCTAATTAATCTTTAAGAGTTTACTGTTCATACATAAAGGAATTGGCTTAGTAAGTCTGATGAAAGTCATGATAATTATAGTGTAAAGTGCAAAATTTACGTTCTGTTAATTACGACTTAGATTTTTGAGTCGCAGTTAATAATCTAAAGAGGTGATTTCACGATATCTATGCAGATCTAAAAACTTTTTCAGACTCTCAGCTATTATAATCATTAAAAAAAAGAGTACTCAATGGGGATACTTTGGCTCCAATTGACCTTCAACGACAAGAGGTAGAGATTTCTTGAAATTAGTGATGGGATTTTAAATGAAACAACTAATTTTAGGGCGCTAATAGCAGAATAATAGTCAGTGCCGCAATAAAAAACATTCAGTGCGACCAGAATATCGATAGGTGTCACTTTGCTAAGACGTTTTTTCACATGTGGGAAATTGTAAAATGAAACGAAATTATTAGATTTCTTCACTAAGTTTATTAAATTCCGGAAGAAATTTCCAAAGCGTCTACCTTCTTGTTCGATGCATAATCTACATCTTCTGAAAAAGCTGTTTTTTAAATTAACAAAAGCTCTTCGATTGTTTTTTATTGTTTCTTCAGCCTATGTTAATTTGTTGCGTAATTCGCTGGTGTTTAGATACTCTTCAGCATAAACCAGTTTTTTGTAGTAGTCCCAAGCAAAAAAACTATCGGATTTAAGTCAGGTTAGTGAGTCCACCACGACCTATCAATTTGTTGCATAGTCTCTTGCAGAAAACAGCATCGTTAAATTCAGTTGTGGTGCACTCAAGGTCCGTAGGAATAGCCAAATAGTCAGAAATAGAAACAACACCAATCCAAACAAAAGCGTATCATTTTAAAGCCGCAAAGACAGACAGACGAGTGAATAAACACAACGAAAACAACCTATGCAATGACACATTTTGAAAAGACATCACAACAATATCACAGCTATCTCTTTCTAACATCGCCATCGTTTACTGCGTTAGCGTTAGCCCTTTTTGTTATCGCTCAGGTAAAAACCGGTTACGAATAAAGTTTTTTAGCAAGAAATAGGATGTTTTTTAATAAATGTTTAATTTATGGAACGTTTTTAAGGTTTATTATTGCGGTACTGACAATCATTCTAAGTTATTGATGAATTGAAAATCACATCACTAATTTTAAGAAATCTTCGCTTCTTCTCTTTGAAGATCGATTGGAGCGAAAGTAGCCCCATTAAGTACTACTTTTTTTCAATGACTGTGATAGCTGAGAGTCTGCAGAAGTTTTTAGACCTGCTTAGAAATCATGAAATCCCTCTTTGAATTTTGAATTTTTAATTGCGAGTCGAAGATTTAAGTCATAATTATAAGATCGTAAATTTTTCACTTTACACTGAAATTTTTATGACTTTCATCAAAGTTACGAAGCCGATTATTTTACGTATAAACAGTAAACTCTTGGAATTTAGTTACCAAAAAAGATAATTTTGAAAAGTCTTTAGTTCTTCTTTTGGAACAGTTTTATGTTGTCGAGGAAGCGAATTCTCTAAAATTCAGAAAAAAATTAATAACTCGGAAACTATAAAAAATTGCATAACGTATATAGGGGTGTTTCAGACACTTCTAGGTGTGTTCTATCTCTGGACTTCCGCTTGACACTATTTTTTGGGACACCCTGCATCAGCATAAAATTTCGTCGTGATCACCTACTACTATACAATTAATAAAATCTTCTTTTGGAAAGGTTTTTTGTTTTTGATTTATCAAGATATTGCGAACATAAGCGATCTCTCCTCCGTTAGTGCATCTTGTGAAACAAAAATCGGAATTGACTTATAAGGGCGCAAGGTCAAGGATTCCGGAGCTACTGAAGATATCTTTTCCAGATGTTTCAAAGCTAAGTATGAAGGAGGGAGGGGACATCCCGAAGAATTCGAGCTCAGAAAGTAAACAAGATCAAAACTTCTCTTCAATGGGCCGCAGCAAGCAACTTATTGAAGACGAAATTAACAGTCCAACGTCTTCTGCTAAGCAAAATAGGCACAGCATTGATTAAATCCGACAGAGTACACCCATCGCCAGACAAAATATCAATGTCAAACCCATATAAGGCTCATGTCATGTAAAAATATTGTATGATAATGAATTATACTATCCACATATTTGCATTACAATGAAGTAAAAGAACAAATCATACTCAGATATACGTATCTTCAGATGATAATACAGGAGTCTACCAGTGAGTAGGAAAATAATAATAAAATTTTTTATGTAGTGTCTGGTACCTTGCCAGCAGGTGGCATCTCATGTTGTTCAGAGCCTACTGTCCGAAGGTCATTACCTGGAGAGAAAACGTTATAGTTCAGGATCCAACTGCTTGATGTTACAGGTATCTGTTAGTTTGATAGAATTAATTTTAAATGAATCCTGAGAAAGGATAGAATGGACCAACGATAGGTTACCTTTTAAAGATTAGCCGCAATTACCTGTAATTAATTTTAGTGTAACTAATTCAGTGAGGTAACTTGTAGCTATGTTTTTCTGGTCAATTTTACGTCATTTGGAAGAAAGTGATGTAATGATACGTTATGGTTGCCAGATATGAACGGGTCTATAACTGTTAACTATTTGCACTCACCTGTTCCTTTCAATCTTAATCAAAAAATGAAGTTTCATCCATATTACCATAATTATCAAAATCCATGGGTCCCAGTTGGAAATTGGGCTCAAAGAGAGGCTGCCGTGGTTTTCGCGATTATCGCTCCTGCAAAGAAGGGCATAATATAGTGAAAATGTAGCTGTAGTATTTTTACTTCCCACACTGGTAGGATAGGAGTATTGTGTTGGCAAAAATTTTCGTTTTTTGGGCGTCTTGTGATGTCTACATAACGAAAATCCACGTCATTCCATTTCCGTTAGTCTGTCTGTCGGTGTGTCTGTCTGCCTGTTGTCTCTCTGTCTGTTGGCGTAATCTCAGTAACCGCTGCATGGACTGTGATGAAATGTAGGTAGCGATATGCTGTGAGGTCGTAGTAGGTGATGGTGGTATATTTTGGAAATCGTTGCACGGGCGGGGCGGCGGAATTATTAGCAAAAAACAAAAAAATTCAAATATTCCTCAGATTTCTTTTTAGGCGTTTTAGGGGTGCCTGATCATTTTCTACTATTTTGGGCGTCTTATGATGTCTACATAACGAATATCCACGCCATTCCATTTCCGTTGGTCTGTCTGTCGGTGTGTCTGTCTGCCTGTTGTCTCTCTGTCTGTTGGCGTAATCTCAGTAACCGCTGCATGGACTGTGATGAAATGTAGGTAGCGATATGCTGTGAGGTCGTAGTAGGTGATGGTGGTATATTTTGGAAATCGTTGCACGGGCATGGCGGCGGAATTATTAGCAAAAAACAAAAAAATTCAAATATTCCTCAAATTTCTTTTTAGGCGTTTTAGGGGTGCCTGATCATTTTCTACTTTTTTTTTTGGTGGGGATGGGGTCGCTGGAGGCTGGGGGGTTGTTAAACTAAAAAATTTGTTGTATTCATAATGGGCTGTCCATTGACCTGTAAATGAAAAGCCTAGCGGCATAATACACTTTTCTAGGTCCATCTGAACATTGGCTTGCTCATTATAGGAGCCAAGTATTTAGAATGTGTGATGTATACATACGAATATTGCTTTAGGTCGTTCTATATTGCGTAACGCGAAAACTATTCAATCGATTTTAATGAATCTTCGAAGCAGTATTACTACAGCGGCGAGGATGAAAAACACGTATGTTTTTGAAAAATATTTCCAGTAGCGGCGCAGCCCTTGGTGAATTCTGGTGAACTTTATGTATCACACGTGGGACATTAAATGAACCGTTCAGGCAGAAATTAACATTTTTGGAAACATGGGGTTTTGATTTTCCAACCTATAAGCAACCTAGGTGGTCACTAAGAATAAACAACAAACCTGTTCAGATGGTACAAACCAGCTAACTTAACAGAGAGATGTAAAATAGAGAAGTGACGCAAGATTATAAAAATTCCTTGCAACATATCAGCTCTAGCCTGAAACAACAGCGGTAACAAGAATGCTAATTTTTCACATCCCACTTGCTATTAACAAATTTCCAAAATCGGTGAGAAAAAGTATCAAAAAGGAAAACCACCAGCCACTGTTGTTTGCAGTAGAATGTCTTCAGAATAAATGTTCGCACCTAAAGCCATAAAAAAATAGTCATTTCCGTCAGTCATAATTAACGGTACCTCTGACTAGAGGCCTTCAAATGATTCAGTACTTATTAGCAAAATGCAGAATATGTGAACTGAGGTACAGGGTGCTTAATCCATTAAACATAGTTTACTTCACAGAGAAATACATGAAATAAACACGAACACAACAACAAGGAATTCAACAATTCAATAAATGACTACCTTTCCACGATTAAATACGCAGTTTCACTCTAAAGATAATTATTAGGCTGTCAGCAACAATCACTGGTAGTTTTCCCTTCGTTTCATATTTTTCAATCGTGTTCGAAAATTGTCAATTTCTAGTAGATCTGAATAGCTAGTGGGCTGCGAGAAAAACACGACTGTCATACTACAGCCCCTCATGATATTAAATATCGTACCGCTGTTGTCTCTGGTTAGAGCTGATATTTGTATGGAATTTGTATAAGCTTGCCTCGTTACTCTAGTTCGTTAGTCGGACCTTTGTTTATATTTCATGGCCCGCTAGGTTGCCTATACTTAGAAAAAATTAAAAAACACCGATATGACTAAGAATATGAAATAAAATAAAAACTAAAAAAGATTTATTTTGAGACTCCTATACTGTTAGAAAGTTTACCGAATTTTACATTTGATCCTATAAAAGAATGAGCATTTCCATTTGAAAATATAAAATTACCTGTGATTGAAGTATTCTTAATTAATCCACTAATTTCAGATACCTGCAGTATCAAGCAGTGGGATGTTAGGCTATTAAGTAACCATGATAACTGGAGCTCTCATGCTTAACGTAGCAAGGTTTAGTGAATACGTATAAATCCTGTGGTGTCTGAATAATCGTCTTCAAGTAGATTGCATTGTTTGTAGAAAACGCAAGAAGGATACGGAAAATAGACCTCCGACTCCTTTCAAGCTTCAACTTATTGTATAAATGAATATTATTTAGCGTTACTTATATTCACTGAAAACGTGTGCAGGCTCCTATCAACTTTCTCATGCACATTCATGATATTTCAAGTATAGAAGATTCCGAAATTAAAAACTTTGCGACAGCAACGCTGCCCCGCCTGTTGTTCACAGGAAGTAATTAAATAATCTAAAGCGGATGCTGATGCTGTAGAGAACCATTTCATTCAGATTCAGCATTTAAAGTTCGCTAGGACAATTATGCATCAGCAGGGATTACAGGCTGTAAATGAGCAACGGCTTCTACAAGAAATTACGGAATTACTACCCGTGGGAGCAGCATTTCTGCCTTAGATAGAATTAGGATTCACTGAGTTTATCGAATATACTATACAGCTTAATACTAATTGCCCTTATGTGCAGGAGGGATTGCACTATGTGCAGTTCTAGTGAAACACATGCTTGGCTCAAAAAAATAGTGTTAGCCTTTAAATACAAGCGCTGGTGCACTGGGTACACCACAGGTTTTAGATGCGTTGAATCTCCTCAAAGATGGCATTTACTTAAAGCTCGTTTCGCCGTCAGTCGTCAGTTGTCTCGCAAACCTTGCCGAGCAAGTAAAGTTTGATGTCTGGTGCCTAGATTACACCGCCTGTGTAATTGTGAAAAAAGTATATCATTACTGTTATTTAACAAACTCATTCAGTTGCTTTGGGTCTCTCATAAATATACTTTTTTGATACCTGCAATCCCTTTTAATAAAAAAAACTATATGTATATATGTAGTGATGAAAATATTTTAGCTAATGCTGCTTCGTCTGGTGCCTAGAATACATCATCCGTGTACTAGTGAAACAGAAATTTATTTATTCCGATATATAATATTCACTACGTTGACCTTTTTCCTATGGATAAGGTACAAGTGCCTTTTTTGTAATAAAATCATTAGTAGTGTTAATACTTATTTTGCTATTAGTTTTTCGGCATTTATTATTTAAGATATAAGTAGTATAACAAAAATGTGGCAAACAAACGCAAAACTGAACTCCTTTAACTTTATTCCAAGCTTCCGGAAACCTATGATTCCATCATCAGGGAAAAATTAGCGAGATTGCTGCGTAAAGATGATCAAAGGGAGAGTCTTCACAATATAACCCAATTTGTGTGAAAACGCAAATGCATTGTCAAAAACATTGGATTGATAATAAAAAAGGAAAACAGTTTAAACACATTAAAACCAGATATCTGTTATAAATTTGTTAATTAACATCTTAATTAACCACGTGGAACGTCGTAATTCAATCATAGTCAAAGTCAAAGTCAATTACGACGTTTCCACATGGCTAATTAAGATATTAATTAACAAATTTATAACAGATACCTGGTTTTAATGTGTTTAACCTGTTTTAAAGTCCTTTTTTATTATCAATCCAATGTTTTTGACAATGAATTTGTGTTTTCACAGAAAATGTTCTATACTGTGAAGACTCTCCCTATCATCACCTTTACGCAGCAATCTCGCTAATTTTTCCCTGGTGATGGAATCGTAAGTTTCCAAAAGCTTGGAATAAAGTTAAAAGAGTCCACTTTTGCGTTTATTTGCCGCATTCTCAATTATTAACCGTTTGTTAGCTAACTGGTTTTTGTTTCGGCAATGACTACCCCCCTTCTATAAGTAGTATATTACAGATGTTAATATACCTCAAGATATTTTAAAATACTTCACGAAATCGAAATATCTCAGAAACTAATGAATGCAGCCATAACAAGTGCTAAAGCAAAGATGAAAGAGCATATTAAAAGCAATTCTTTGGTATAATAAAATATTGGAGGTTACATTAGGAAACGAGAGAAAATCTAGATTTTGCATTCTACATCACCCTGTATACAAATATACGTCGCGGGCTGTTTTTTGTACCCAATTTTGAAACTAGAGAATATTTTTTATTCATCCGTGTAAAAAATTATTTTTGATTCATCACCTTTTAATATACAGTACGTTCATTTGACAGCGATTTGGATATAAAAATGGAATAACTTTTGAAATAATGTATTGGAAGAACGGAAATCATCAGTAGAATTTCTCGTTTAAAAAATGCATGTTTGCACCACCACATAGTTATAGATCACCCTGTATAAATCTAAATATTTTCTGAGCAAGGAGTATATTCGTGGCTACAACTTTTATGTACAACTTTTTTCGCTATCTTCTACACTAGTGGAGTTATCGACCGAGCCGGTACTAAAAACTCACCCTGTATGTATAACTGTGTATACCTACGCCCCTTAATGGGCTTGCCGCAAAGCGAGATCTATTCTAAATCTGGTACATTGATGGTCAGGTCACCTGTCCACATGGGTTTTATCTTCTTCACAGAGTGCCGAGAATCTAATTAAAGAGAGACAGAATATGCTAATTTGTCATATACCATGGGGACATTCAAAATTTCGAACGGTAATATGGTTTCACTGTCCCACAAATCCCTCTATGGCTCGTTAATATTCAATAACTGGAATGATAAAATCGCAGAGCATAAACAGGTATGCGCTTGAATGGCGGCCATTTTCATTATGAGCTAAATTGCGTGTATTCACATTGGTGTGAACTTCGTCGGGTCTTCTGTTTGTGTGAGAGCTTTGCGTATCGGCTCATTGGATTTGTTAATCCAATTTTGTGCAGTTGTCTTGTATTTGTCGGTGCGAAAGTAAACACATTAGATTACCTCACTCTAGTAGAGTATACAGGGTGAGTTTTTAGTACCGACTCGGTCGATAACTCCACTACTATAGAAGATAGCTAAAAAAGTTGTATATAAAAGTTGTAGCCATGGATATGCTCCTTGCTCAGAAAATATTTAGATTTATACAGGGTGATCCATAACTACGTGGTGATGCAAACATGCACTTTATTAAAGAGACACCCTATATATTATTCCATACTCAGATTCTACTAATGATTTCCGTTCTTTTAATATGGGGCGTTGTTACATTATACAGGGTGCTTCAAAAGTTATGACCATTTTTCTATCCAAATCGCGGTCAAATGAACGTACTGTATATCAAAAAGTAATGAATCAAAAATTATTTTTTTTTACATGAGAAGATTAAAAATATCCTTTAGTTTTAAAATCGGCTATAAAAGAAGCCCGAGACGCATATTCGTATACAGGGTGATGTAGAATGCAAAATCCAAATTTTCTCTTTTTTTTTCAAATATAATCCCCAATATTTTATTATCCCAAAGAATTGCTTTCAATATGCTCTTTCATCTTTGTATAGCACTTGTTGGACCTACGTTCATCAGTTTCCGAGATATTTCGATTTTTCGGTAAATTTAAAATATAGCCTCTATTTGTGCACTGAAATTTATTTAGTTTGAGAAAGTACTATCCGATTTGTTTTCTGTTCAACGAACAACTAAATTATAACGTCTTGATAGTATTTGATGAAGTCAAAACCCTAAATCATCGAGATAATAAAGCCAAGTATGCTGAGGAAACAATTTTGTAGGCGTCATGCATAATTATCTAGTAGTTTTATCAGGTAGGCTTGGAAAAATTGACAGTTTTCATAACCTACTCAATAATTCCGTACTGTGTGAAAAACTAGCTTTGAAAATTAATTTTTCCATTGAGGGTATTTAGGAGAATCTTTGAGAAATTGTCTACCTGCCTCTAGAATATATCAACTATGAATAGCAATATCCAGAACGGAGGCACTCTAAAACTAGTGCGTTTGAAAGATTGAAGAATCGTTTTATTTGGACTGTGTCGTTTCATATTTCATAGCCTACCTGATACATCTGCTTGATAATTATGCATGACGTCTATAAAATTGTTTCCTTAGCGCACTTGACCTATATTATCTCGTTAGTTCAGTGTTTTGACTTGATCAAGTATTATTATCGCCTTATGTTTTAGTTGTTTGTTAAGCAAAAACAAAATTTGGTAGTATTTTCTCAAAATAAATAAATTTTGTTAAAGAAATAGAAGGTATATTTAAAATTTGTAGAAAAATCAAAGTATCTCAGAAACTAATGAATGCAGCCATAATAAGTGCTATACAAAGATGAAAGAACATATTAAAAGTAATTCTTTGGTATAATAAAATATTGGGGGTTACATTTAAAAAAAGAGAGAAAATCTAGATTTTGCATTCTACATCACCCTGTATACGAATATGCGTCGCGGGATTTTTTTATAACGTATTTTAAAACTAGAACATATTTCTAATTTTCTCATGTAAAAAAATTTTTTTTGATTACTTTTTGATATACAGTACGTTCATTTGACCGTGATTTGGATACAAAAATGGTCATAACTTTTGAAACACCCTGTATAATGTAACAATACCCTATATTGGAAGAACGGAAATAATTAGTAGAATTTGAATATGGAATAATATATAGGGTGTCTCTTTAAAAAAGTGCATTTTTGCATCACCACGTAGTTATGGATCACCCTGTATAAATCAAAATATTTTCTGAGCAAGGAGCATATCCGTGGCTACAATTTTTATATACAATTTTTTTCGCTGTCTTCTGCAGTAGTGGAGTTATCGACCGAGCCGGTACTAAAAACTCACCCTGTATGTACGTGTTGATGCCATTTCAAAAGTAGTTTTCGTCTAATAACCAGTAGACCGGTTGACGAGCTATGTTAAAATCGCGTTGTATCATCGTGCAATGAGCAGTGCTTACTACCTCACTAGTTACCTCTGTACTGCTTATACCATACTCATTCCCTACACTGCGTAAAGTTGTTAAAATTGGGCTCGTCCATGTCACCGTACATTAACAAAGACAAGTAGGGTCACTCGCCGTGCCGACTTTGATGTGAGTCTCACAAATGCGAGCCGCCTCGATTTCAGAGGGGTTCCCTTCATGCGAACTCGTTTATACTACTTACAGGGAATCCGTGCGATATTGTCGATGTTCAATTTGCTTATACGGGGGTCAATAGAAATGAATTCTATAGTATAGGTATAACATAATTTATTATTCAATAAACCATTTAACACAATAAATTCAGATGCAGCTACTGGGGTGGCAAATAGCTCAAGGAGTATTATAGATCATGTTTTGTCAGACAGATGTAGTAATTTGAAATGTACGATTCAAGTAGTAAGTAACAGTATCAGTCTGATCATTCATAATGTGTTGTCAATAACCTTAGGTGTAAACATAAAAGTACTTGCGACAAAATATAGAAAAGAAGTAAATAGAATAGATCACAAAAAATTCATCTCAAAATTTGAAAAGAATATTCAAACTATAGAAGTTCAATCATTTCAGGAACTAATTGACTTAATCACTTCTTGTAAAAAAGATTCGGAAATCAAAAAGGCGTATAAGATACGTGAAAATGACGACTGGATAAATCAAGAAATTCTCGAAATGATTGAAAACCGAGCCAAAATTTATAAACAAAAAGTTAAAGAACCGGGAAACACGAATTTGTAAAAAGAATTTAAAAAACTTAAGAATCAAGTTAATGATAAAATCAGTTATACCACCATTCCTGTCTCATCACAAATTCAGAGTAAATGTTAAATAACATCGGGGATAATACGGATCCCTGACGAACTCCTTTTTTGGTTGCTGTTTGACCAGACTGGTTACCATCAATTCTTACACGAGCTGGGCTAGACTCATAGAGTTGCTGTATGAGAAATACTAAGTAGTAAGGGACTCTCATGGAGATAAGGATTTCCCACAGTTTAGGCCACTTTACGTTATCAAACGCCTTAGAATAGTCCACAAAGAAGATAAAAACGGGAAAATAATGCTCTCTGGCTCTTTCAATAATCTGTCTTGAGTTTAAGATCTGTTCACGCGTAGCCTTTTACGAAACCTGCCTGCGCCTGAAAAATTTGCCAGCCAATAAAGCCCTCCAAGCGAGACTGTAAAATATATAGTAGAACCTTGCTTGCATGAGAGGTTAACGAAAGTAGGCGATACTTGTTTGGATTTGTTGGAGATACTTTTTTGTGAAGTGGAACGAAAATGGATGTGCACCATTCATCTGGCCAAACACCGGAGGACCAGACCCTCTTACAAATATTGTATAAAAGGGAGATGCCGTCTTCATCCAAGCATTTTAATGTTTCAGCAGAAATAGCATCAATGCCTGTTGCTCTATTAGTTTTTAAATTGTTGAGGGCATGTTCCACTTCAGACAAAAGAATATCAGGTTCATATTCAAAATACAACAAGAGGGCCTGAGGGCCATCCTTATGGTACAGGTTTTCGCAGTAATTTCGCCATACCACAATAACCTTATGCTGGTAGGTAATTAGCTGTCCCTCGGGATGTTTAACAGCCCAAGATTTGGGTTTAAAATCCCGACTGAAGCATGTGACCTTAAAAAACATCTCTTTCGGATGATTAGTATTGGCATGCATCTCTATTTCCTGGCACAATTGCTGTATATAAGAGTTCTTATCTCTTCGGCATAGTCTCTGGATCTCGCGTGAGAGCTATCTATCAAGTTAAGGCATAATAGCCCCAAAACTACGTATCTGCACAATAAAACATATGACACGCCTTTCGTAATTATTCAGTCATTTCAAATACCACATACCTAGCATTCCCACTGGCTACAACATTCCACAGAAACTAATCACGGCTCTCAGAACTATTTCCGTTGGATGTAAGTGAAACCGACTGAAGACGAAACTGCATTAACCTCTTACTGTACAAAGAACGAGTTCCATAAAGTAGGTCGATGGGGTCAAAGTATGCGTTGGTGAGCCTTGTGACCTTGATAAAATGTCAGAGCAGGTGTTTCCGCGGCAAGATCAACCTACATTTTGCCGTTTTGGCTGTAAAATATACACTTATTTTGAGTAACTATACGACACAAAATTTAATCTAGTGGTTAGTAATTTAAAGCAGCAACGGTATAGAAATAGTAAATCACAGTTGTCAAGTTCAAGCCTATGGAGTCTGGATAACTGTGGTCTTTAAGGGGCCTGGATCCACACATTTACACATACGTATTTGCCACGTAAAACACGGACTCAAAATTTCTCGCATAACTCACTCTATTTTCAAACTACATATATAATATTTTAGAAGGCGATAGTTATGACCCTAGTGAATGACAACTATTTTAGATTTTCTCAAAAAAGTTTTTTAGTGTGCAAAAAAACTCGCATTGCAAAATCATACATTTTATAAATGCCTGTAACTTAACAATCAAACACGATACCAAAGAAAGGGCAAATAGTTGCACAAGCACAAGGTTTCTTCTTCAATTTGCTCTTTGAGTCATTACTGTAAGTTTAAGGGTCACGTCAGGGGCTTGGAAATGCGAAATTTATTTTTATGGTGACCTTTAGGCCTTACCTTTGGACCTTTTGATCTTACTTTTGGATTTTTCTCCCCTCATCTTAGACACACACACTGGAGAAAGGGCACAGGCGGCCACGCCTCCTCGCTAACACGGGAATACGTCTTTTCTTGGATTCTCAATTTCGCGCGCTATACCCTAGACCCTTAAAATGCTATTGTAAGGGTTTGAATTCTATCGATTGTAGGAGAAATATCCAAGATATCTAGAAAAGTTATCTAAGCATTTTAGTATTTTTGATTATCAGTTAGCCCTGGGCTTTTAATTATACAGTTGCATTGCTTCTAACGTAACACCCTCTATATCGTTAGATATTTCATTTAGTATAGAAACTGCATGCAGCCCTTTTCGAGCTATAGGGTTTCGAAGGTGTCCGTAAACTCATTTTAATGAACTTTGTGAACCGCCGATTATCTGGTCAAATGTATAAGTTATCCAAAAAAGTGTTTATGGCTTCCAAGCAGTTAAAAATTTGCAGCGTTGGTCACAAATATGTGGAATATCAAAGTAATCTTAGTCACAATGTCTTAACAGACATGTTGTGAACTCGTAAAATGTACTGATTTTACGAGTTTCTGTTGGGATATCTTTAAGATCTTTAATGCAGTAGCTTCCCATTTGCTTTATGCATCCTCATGCCGTTGACCAGATGTATCTACAGGTTCATCCGCCTTTAGGGACAATTTCTCACCCCAATGACAAGAAGGTGTCCTGACTCTTCTCAACTCGTCCACCCAAAGCTGTTGGTTGAGAAGAGGTTACTGCTTATACCAAAAGTAGTTCGGTTCCTTTCAGTCACCTTTTACGACACGCAGGATACACGATGGGAGGTGTGTTTTGGAGTTAGGTGAGGGAAAATAAGCTGCCAGTTTTAGGTCAGAAAACCACCACCGTAAATCTAAATCGAAGCCGATGTTGATTGAATAGCTGCCCAAGTATTACAGCTTTCGTTGTAACAGCTAGCCTCCAAAGACTGTTGGCGATCATAAAGTATTACTATTAAGTTCAAAATGGGAACAAAATGCCAGATTAGTGCTTCAGAGTTGTATTATATTCTCCAGGACCTCAAAACCATCGGCTCATCTCAGAAGTTGTAAATCAACAAAGAAGCTCTCACAATGGAGCAGTACTCAATGAATGCCAGGTGTTCCAAATATTTTATATCAAGCATTTTCTAAGGCCAAGTTATAGAGGTTATGTTTGAAATACAATACGATGTAACTCAGCACAACGTACATAGTTGATACGATACTGGGCAGTATTGTGAAAAGAAGTTTTAGTGACATCCCCAGAACATAAACATCTATTTTATTCCGAGTAAGGCATTTATTTCCTAAGATCTAACTTAAGATTTGCTGACGATATGACCCTTATTGCTGCTTCTCAGGAAGAACTAGTAGCTCTATTAAACATTTTAAAACAACACAGTGCAGCATATGGTCTTGGTATTATCTACAAGAACACCAGGGTTATGATCGTAGATAGAGAGCATGAAGATCATCGAGAAATAGAGTCAATAGGTCGTTGTGAGGTAGTTCAAAGTTTTGTATACCTCGGTTCTTTGATCGACAATTCGGGTAGTTGTGAGCTAAAATATGGCGTGACCATAATGTCACTAAAGCTATCAAAATGTCGTTGGTTCAGTCTCTTGTGTTCTCCATATTTTTGTATGCCTCGCAAACATGGACTGTTAAAAAGGCAGATCGAGCTTGCGTACATGCTTCTGAAATGTGGACGTGAAGGAGAATGCTGAGAATTCCTTATACCGCCCATCGAACTAATGTTTCCATACTGGATGAACTCGGTAATCCAAAGACACTATCCTCCATTGTCTCGACGAGAATGCTTATATTCTTTGGACATATTCACAGAAGCGATAATATGGAGAAACTTGTAGTTCAGGGTCACGCCCCGAGTGGGCGGCGCCGTGGCCGTTCCCCTACACGCTGGGTGGATACGACGAAACAGTTGTTAGATATGAGTATCAAGAGCGCCACTGAACTGACAGTAAATCGCAAACGATGGCGAGCTACAGTTCTGAAAACTGTTCATAATATTCGTGTCGGCAATACTCTAGCTCCGGCTTAATGCATTTAACCAGTTTACAACATGTCTGTTAAGACATTGTGACTACGATGATGATTTCCTGTGATTTTTCTGTCTTTATTTACCAATACTGATATGGATATTTAGTAGCTTAAGTAGCCTAAAAAAACTAACTGCAAAGCAAACTTAATTTTTCTCTGCTGAGGGCATAGGCTTAGTTGGGCTGCTGGTGGGTCCAAGACCTATGATCAAATCATTCGTACATTTAGTATTAGATCCTAGGAATACCAAAGTATGGAACAATTCATGTTTTGAAGAATAGTGAGCGAATAGTGTCAAAACCGATACCAATTTAAAAATAGCCAAAGTGATCAAGACGTCTAGTGGAGGAAATTTAGATCCCAATGTTGTGTGTGTGTCCGTGGTAACCAGATTCCTTTAGCATGCATTTGTACCAACTCAGAGAGAATGAAATCAAAACACAGAAATGTATGATATGGTTTTTTATTTTTTTTTTTTTTTTTTGTTGGAGGCATACGGCATCGACTACAAAGGCCATTAGCCGCTTCAATACGCAAATTTATTTATCCGATGAGGGGGTGTAGAATCTACCGGTCCTCATAGGTACTGAATAAGTATAAAGTAATGAACTTGGAATGGACGAATTTAGATTGTGTCATATCTTGTGAAAGAGCTTGATTATTTTCAGGAACTTAAGAAGTGAGAGAACTGACGTGTGGTTATAAAAACAATTTTGGAGAGAGTCCGGCACATTAAGCCTCAACTTTTCTTCCCGGAATTTGGGGCAAACTAGGATATGGTCAAAATTCAGTCTGCACTGGCACTCTTCGCATATTGACAGTTCAGTACCAAATAAATGACAGGACGTCAGCCGACTATGACCAATCCTTACACGAGTCAGGCAGACTTGTTCGTTTCTAGAGAGGCCCTTAGGATAACACCAGCTCTTGATCGTGGGCTGCAGGCGTTTTAACTGGGTATCGCACCCCTGCCATTCACGTTGCCAGTATTCCTGACATTTTATTTTGATCAAATGTTTCAGGTCTTCGTATCTAACTTTGGGTTCCGGGGAACCATCAACAACGGCTGCCTTTGCGGCTTGGTCTGCTAATTCATTTCCGTTTATACCTATATGGCCAGGTACCCAAACAAAGATGACAGTTTTTGATTGGCTACATAGCTGGAGGTTAAGGGAATTGATCTGTTGGACTAAAGGGTCTTTCGAGAAGTTATTCCGGAGGGAGAGGATGCTACTGAGGGAATCGGAACAGACAAGATAAGTCCCAACTCTATTGTTCTGGATGTAGAGCATTGATTTAAGTATAGCAGTAAGCTCCGCTGTGAATATAGAGCAGGAGGGACTGAGTTGGAATCGGAGTACTTCTTTCTCGGTTACGATTGCTGCTCCTACGCCTTCCTCTGTCTTTGAGCCATCAGTGAATATAATCTCTTTTGGGCTATCATAGCTGTCGATTATATCCCTGAAAAGTTTGAGATATAATGAGTTAGGCGTGACGTCTTTCTTGTACTTGGCACAATCCGTCCTAACGCAAGTTTTCTTAGATGACGAAGGTGGTATTGCGGAAAGTCCTCTGATATGGGCTTCGGGGAAACTAATCTGTAGGTCATTCAGTATTTGATGAATTCTAGCGCCCAATGGTCTTGTTATTGTATATCTCTCAAGAAATATGTCGTGTTGACCAGTTTCGCAAATTATTGAATGGTTTGGATGTGAGGGTTGCGTTAGCATATTGGCGGCATAATTCAAACATAATATCATCGCTCTCACATGGAGGGATGGGATTCCGGAATCACAGTGCAGGGCAACAGAGGGACTTGTTCGAAATGCTCCAGTGCATAACCTGAGACCTGCTCTATGTATTCTTTCGAGCTCCTGCAGATAGGATTGACGAGCTGAGGAGACCACCACTAAGCCGTATTCCATTTTTGACAATACCAGTGATCTGTATAAAGTCAATAAAGTATCTCTATCTGCGCCCCATTTAACGTTTGACATACATCTAATAATGTTCAGAGCTTTCTTACATCTAACAGCTACGTCGTTGATGTGGGCCTTCCAGCGGAGTTTACTGTCAAAAATTATACCTAGTATGCGATGTTCAGTAAGGACTTGAATGTTCCTATCTTTTAGTTTGAGTAGGGGCTCTCTATGAGGTTTTCTGAGTCTACAAAAGTGAATAATCGCAGTTTTGGATTGAGAGAAGCGAAATCCATACTTATCAGCTGTGTCAACGATCTTATTTATAGCTGGTTGCAGTACCTCTTCGGTATCCTCTATAGACGTTCCTGATGCAAATATTGTCAGGTCATCCACATAAATGCACTTTCCAATGCCTTGCTCTATCGATTCGATGAGATTATTTACAGCAATGCCGAAGAGTGTAACACTGAGTGTAGACCCTTGCGGTACGCCGCTCAGCTGATTGTGAGGATCTGACAATATATCGGCGATCCTCACTCTAAAAGTTCTCTGCTTTAAGAAGCCTTTGATAAATTGCAAGAGCGGTCCTCGAATTCCCCATCTTTGTAGAGAGACAATGATCCCCTCACTGCGAGTTGTATCGTACGCCTTTTCTAAATCGAAGGATACAGCAACCAAGTGCTTTCTTAGTGCAAAGCTGTTTTGAATTGCTGTTTCCAGGAGGACTAATTAGTCGGTTGTTGATCGAAATTGTCTAAAACCCATTTGGTAATCGGAAATGTAATTGTTTGACTCAAGTAGCCAAACTAACCTTCTATTCACCATTTTCTCCAAAAGCTTACAAAGGCAGCTTGTAAGAGATATAGGCCGATAATTTAGAGGGTTCTTGATATCTTCATCCTTTTTAGGTATAGGAATAATAATTGCCTCACGCCATCTTTCAGGGTATATTCCGCTTTGCCAAATATTGTTAAAAAGAGCCACTATAGATTCCTTCCCTTCATTCGGTAGTTGGCGAATCATCTCATAATGAATGGAATCTGGTCCTACCGCGGTATTACCAGAGTCCTCAAGCGCTTTTTCGAATTCAAGATCGGAAAAATCTACATTATAGAATAATGGCGTAGTTTCTTCGACACTCGCGCCAGTAGCGTTAACTTCTTCCTGGAGGTCTGCACGTTGCGTGGCATTTGTTGATGAACAGGTCGCTTGAAACTGACGAGCAAGTGCGTTAGCAATTGCTTTGTTACCAGTAACCTCAGTCCCTTCCACCAGGAGCATCGGTGATGGGTGTGCAAATGTTTTGCCTGCAATAACTCTTACTTTCCTCCAAACCTCTCTGGTCGGTGTTTGGGTTGTAATGCTTGACACGTAACTTTTCCAGGATTCCCTCTTGGCAGATAGTATCAAATTTCTAGCTTTCGCTCTTGCTCTTTTGAATCTAATTAGATTTTCTAAAGTTGGTCTCCTTTTAAAAATATTATAAAGATGTTTCTTTTCTTTGGTGGCCTTTGCTATGTCATTATTCCACCAAGGAACGACTTTTTTACCCTCCTGGTAAACAATTCTGGGAACAGAAGCCTCTGCAGCTTTGACAATGTTACCTGTGATCTGAGACACAGATTCTTCAACTGTGTTTTCCAATGTCAGAGGTTGAAGGTTCAACCTAAACGATTCCCAATTAGCTTTTTTCAGGTTCCATCGTACTGGGAAGGGAGAGGAGATATTTTCCTTTGCCAAAGAGATTTTTATTGGCAGATGATCGGATGAGTGGTCGTCAAGAACCTCCCAATGGAGTAAATGTGAGATGCAAGGGCTGCATAAGGATAAATCTATTGCACTAAAGTTGCAAGATCTACTGTTTAAATATGTTCCCTGTCCATCATTTAGTAAGGCTAAGTTGAAATCGTTTAGGAGCTGCTCAACGCGTCTTCCTTCGGTGGAGAGAGAAGACGATCCCCATAGGGGGTTGTGGGCATTAAAGTCACCGACTAAAAGAAAGGGACTCGGAAGTTGTTCGCAAATCTCTTTCAGTTGACTATAACGCCAGTTGTGGTCTGGAAGGTATAAGTTACAAATTGTAACTTTAATAGGAAACAGTAGTTGAATAGCAATGACCTGAATATCTGAATCTATCCTAATCTCTACACAGGGTAGATTATCACTAATAAATATAGCAACACCACCCCGTGCGCGATGGCGAGGAGTAACGTCCTTCCTGAAGCACTGGAACCCTCTTAGTTTGAAATTGGCCGACGGAGCGAAATGTGTTTCTTGCAGACACACACAGAATGGGCGATACTCCATCAGCAGTGTCTTCAGTTCTGGGTAGTGGCATGCGCAACCATTAATATTCCATTGGATAATGTTCATGTTGAAGGTTTGAGTATAAAATAGGTGTAATAAGTTAAATTAAAACTAAAGAAATAAATTAAAGGAAAAAAACTACAAACTAATGGAAAAAAAGGGGTATATCACAGTAGGTATATCACAGTAGGTATATCACAGTAGGTATATCACAGTAGGTGTATCACAGTAGGTATCTCAATTTTCTATGTTACAATAGAGAACTTGGACTAGCTTGACTAAGTTGGCTAATCTGACTAGATTGACTAGAAAGGAGTGGTTGGGTTGACTGACGTTGTCCCGACATATCTGACTGAGTATTTTCAGCAGATCTATTAGGACTGGTGTCAGGTGTTTTTTTGGGACGGCCTCGACATCGTCTTTTCTGAGGAACTCGTGAACCATCTAATCTAACTGAACTGACGCTTTCATCTGAAAGATCTGATGCCTCAACAGAATCTTTAGGTTTTCTTTTGGATGAAGAAGACGCGTCTGACTCAGTTCTACTCCTAGGTACTAAGTTAATTGGTTTCCTTACGGGAATTGGGGCAGCAAATTCCTTTGAAGCTGTCTGGCTAGTTTCAAACAGTTCCATGATAGTTGATCTAACAACATCCTGTACTATAGGTCGTAATCTATCTACTACATCATCTTTCTCTTTCATTGTAACTTGCGCGTATGATGTATTTGGTCTGGGAGTTTGTACCAGGGTTTTCCTCTTGGCTTCGCCATAGCTCAGTTTTTCGGTGACAATTAACTTTTGGATCGCTACTTCCGATAGATACTTTGGGCATGATGTGGATCTAGCTGAATGTGGGCCACTGCAATTGATACATTCTATAGGTTGGTCGCATGGTTTGCCTACATGCATCGCTTTTCCACAAACGCATACTTGATTCTCAGAGCAGTTCAAGGATGTGTGCCCAAAACGTTGGCATTTGAAACAGCGCATTGGCGAAGGGATGTATGGCCGAACTTCCAGGACGTACATGGCAACTTTAACTTTCTGTGGTAAGGTAGGGGTATTGAACGTAAAAATATGATTAGGTGTGGCTTGCAAATTACCTTCCCGTTTCACTTTCATTCTTTCAACTTTAATTACTCCTTCAGATTTTAATTCATCTTCAATCTCTGATTCACTGCAGTTCAGTAGGTCTCTGCAAAATACTACGCCTCTGCTGTAATTCAGTGTAGCGTGTGGTTGAACGACGACTGGAGTACCCAAAAAATGTTCTATTCTCATTAGTCTTTGACTCTGAGCACTCGTTTTGGTTTCAATCAATAAACCTGATTTTGTCTTTTTGATAGATTTGCTCTCTCCTATCAAACCATACATTGTCTTTGATATTGCAAATGGATTCATACCATCAAAGTTCTGTCCATCGACTTTTCGTATAATGAGGAACCGGGGAATTGGACCATCCGTCTCCTTCATAATACTTCTTCCAACTGGCGTGGCGGAAACTCCACTGCCCGATGGATTATCGTTTGGTGAGTTTTGAAATGGCCCACCGCCATTATCTTTGTTGGGTTTGTTCTTTTTCATGTTGGTCCCACGAGTAGCAAGGGAATAGAAGTCAACTGTAGCAGAGCCCCGCAATACTACAGAAAGGCTATTTACTACCGGAGGGCGCCTAGTATCCGGAAGACACCGTTAACGACTCTCTACGTGGAGCCATTCACCCCTCGGCACGGTTCGTATGACACCTTGGGTTACGGATTTTTGGCAGGTTTACTCCTGGGAAGGGAAAATGGACTTAGGATGGAAAGATAGGAAGGTGTTCAAAAAGGTAAGTATCGGGTAGGGGATGGGATAGACGGGATGAGGTGAAAGGACAGCGGACAGCTGGTCGGGCGCTGGCTGTACGGTCTGCGACATTACCGTAGCACCGGGGCACCACCTAAAGAAGCAGAGCCTTGAAGATGGTACTCCGAATGGCCAGACGGCCGGTTTTTTATTATTTGCCTCTTAACATTTGTTTTTTATTTATTAATCATGAGTGCTGAGTGTTTATGTTATGATTTTATTACTTGATTCTTGTATTTATCAAATCATGAGTGCTTTGTATTTCATATATTTTACTGGTGAAGTATTTATATTGATATGTTCAAATAAACGATTCAAAATGTCTTAATAATAGTGGTAAACTGGCTCTTGTTACTGATATTGTATAATAAAGAAATGGTTATAAACATTCACAGACTAAATAATAAATAATAATAATAACACATGGTGGGCTAGGTCTCTGTTTAACGTCAGGGAGAGAAATATGGATAGGATGTGGAAAAATGTAAAATATCAGCATATATAAATAAATATAACCAAACATAAACGAGTAAATAAAGGAGATAATTGGAATAGGTTCAACCTGGGTGATTACCAGGTTCTCAACCCTCCGTGAATAAATATCACATATAAATAAGACAGAGTTATCTCTGTTCACCATTAGCCTGAAATACCTAGAGTAGACGGAAATCAGAGACCCAACGCCATATAGTATCGTCTCAAAAGCAGGATGTATAGTATACATTGTGAAACACTTTACAAATTGTAGCCGGACCACATTAGTTAATAATACAAACTCAAAAGACAACATACCTGCAGATATTCGTGAAAAAGACTCAAAAACCCTTTTGTTGAAATTTTGGTCTCCGGCTTGTTACGTTTTTCAAGAACAATCGCCGGCTCGTAATCAATAAACAAACTATCAACAAAACTATGGCAACGATTACCACAACCCACTACTTTGTTCAAGTTTGAAAATCCAGAAGCATCACAAAACAGTATCTTGTGCTGTGAACACGGAACTGTTACAGAATGAAAGTAAAGGAAGGAAGCATTACGAAACAGTAGTTGAATCACAGATTGAAAATTAATGCATTAAAATGCATCCGCATTTATTTAAGGGTCTATGGTATAGCGTGCGCAATCGAGAATCCAAGAAAAGACGTATTCCCGTGTTAGCGAGGAGTCGTGGCCACCTGTTGCCTTTCTCCAGTGTATGTCTCTAGGATGAGAGGGGAGATACGTCTAAAAATTCAAGGGTGAGTTCAAAAGGTCCAAAGGTAAGGTCAAGGGTCACCATAAACATGATTTTCGTGTCTCCAAGCTCCTGACGTTACCTTTAAATTAACAGCAATGATTCAAAAGACAAATTGAAGAAGAAAGCTTGCGCTTTGTCACCTATTTGGCTTTCTTTGATATCTTGTTTGGTTGTTAAATTACAGACATTTGAATAATGTATGATTTTGCATTGCGAGTTTTTTGCACACTGAAAAACTTTTTTGAGAAAACCGCAAATAGTTTATTATAGTCATATATTAAGGTCTTAACTGTCGCGTTCTACTGTGTATGTAGTTTTAAAAACAAGTAAGTTCTGTTCGAAATGGGAATTTGTGTTTTAACAATGCAAATATATACATAAAACTGTGTATACCCAGGCCCCTTCACGATGACTTTTCTCACTTTTTAATACCTCCCCCCCTTTGCCTACGATCCCTCACATTTTATCACATTTTAGAGTTATGGTGTAATGACAAAAAAGTATCCAAACTGCCTCTAGAACACCAAGCGCCATCCGGCTTCTTTCTGGACACCAAAGTTACGCGTCTTAGCCCAAATATAACTAATAATAATAATAACAATAGCCGTCTTTTATTAATGATAAATAACACAATGAATGAAAAAAAGTGCAAAAGAATAATACCAGATAATACCAGATATACCAGACACCACGGTCCTACCTAATGATTCGTTAGCCACTGAATCAACAGGACAGACCATTCGTACCTGCGATAACCAACCTCCAAACACAGACATAACCAATAACACCAACATACACTTGGAAATAGATCCAGAACATGACCATACAGCAGATACACCAGAAACAACGTCTACTAACGTACCTTCCACAGCCGCACAAAGCCAAAACATTAGCCTACCACCTTCCATCACAGAATCTGCTGAACAAGTGATGAACATACAATATAACAAATGGTGTGGCACCAATCCTGCACTGCGAGATCCCCTGCCCAGACTAATTTTCAAGAACAACACTCGACAAATATTAAACACAATAAATTCCAATATAATACCACACTTCTTAACAAACGACAGTAACCTAGAGGACATCCATACCGTTATATATGCTGCCGCATCAACCACAATCATAGTTAATGGACAAAAACTTCCAAAACGATCTAAAGACCACATAAACAAAAGACCTAAACCTAAATGGCAAATCAGGATAGAAAATAAAATTAGCACAATCAGAAAAGATCTCGCACACCTCACGCAATATACCAACAATAATAACCTCTCAAAACGCATACAGGCAACAATAAACAGACTCAAATCTAAATCACCGCAACAAACAATACCCGAAATATCCGACACACTCAAACAGAAACTTGCAGTTTATGCAGCTAGACTTCGCAGATACAACGAATCCAACGAGAGAAAGGATGCTAACAATCTTTTTCAAAAGAGTGAAAAGCAGTTTTACCAAAAGATGACATCCAATAATCAGATAATAGCAACAGAACCTCCAAGTAGACAAGAATTAACCGAGTTCTGGGGAAGCCTATGGTCAGAACCCAAAACCCATAATGAAAACGCTCCATGGATCAGACAAGAAGAGGAAAAACAACAACACATACCGGAACAGGGTGACGTTATCCTTACACCACAAGAAATAGCCGAGACAATAAGACACACCCATAACTGGAAGTGCCCAGGCGTAGACAACGTGCAAAATTTCTGGTATAAGCAATTTGGTGCAACATATGAAATGCTCACAAATCAAATCAATAAGGCCATCCTCCAACCTGATAGGCTGCCCAAATTCCTCACACAAGGAATAACGTATATAAAACCAAAAAACGCAGATACCAAGAACCCTGCCAATTACCGACCGATCACTTGTCTCCCAACCTTGTACAAGATCATTACCGCAACAATAGGCAAAAGGATTGAACAACACCTCAATCAAAACAACATCCTGACTGAAGAGCAGAAAGGATGTAGAAAACAAAGCCAAGGTTGCAAAGAGCAACTTATAATTGATAGTGTGATAATGGAGCAGGCTAGAAAAGAACACAGAAACCTTCATACCTGTTTTATCGATTATAAAAAAGCTTTTGACTCTGTACCCCATAGCTGGCTAATGAAAACTCTTCAAATATACAAAATTAACACAGCCCTTCGTCAGTTCCTTTCAAGAACCATGGAGACATGGCGAACTAACATACATCTTAAAACTCAGGACGGCCATATCCAAACGGAGGAGCTACACATAAGACGCGGTATCTTCCAGGGCGATTCACTCAGTTCACTGTGGTTCTGTCTTTGTTTAAATCCGCTCTCTAACGCACTTAACAACACAAATTATGGTTTCAACATCAGACACCAGAAAGCTAACCAACACAGAATAAATCATCTTCTCTACATGGATGATATAAAACTATATGCAGCCACTGAAGTGCAACTGAAGGAATTACTCAGAATAACAGAAGTCTGTACGTCAGACGTCCGGATGGAATTCGGAATGAGCAAATGCAAGGTGCTCCACATCCAAAAAGGCCAATGGAAGAACCATTCCGAACAGGAAACATTAGCTGGCCAAACGCTGGATAACATGGACAAGGACGAAACGTACAAGTACCTGGGCTTCAATCAGAGCATTAAGATCGATCACTCAGAAGTCAAGGCTCAACTAACACAAGAGTTTAGGGACCGCCTCGTTAGACTACTAAAAACAAAATTGAATTCCAAAAATCTCACAAAAGCAATTAACACATTTGCAATACCGGTCCTCACATACTCCTTTGGTATCGTCAAGTGGTCGCACACTGATATTGAAAACATTAACATCCTCATACGAACGGAACTGACAAAGCACCGAATGGCACATCCGAAAGCATGCAAGGAAAGGCTTACCATAGACAGAAAACAAGGGGGTAGAGGAATTATAGACATACAGTCACTTCATACAAGACAAATAAAAACGCTCAGAGACTTTTTCCAAAGTAAACAGACAAACTTACATAGGTCAATAGTAAAAGCAGATAAAAACTATACTCCACTCACCCTATCCTCCCCAGATCACTCAGCAGACACACACAATCACATGGAATCACAACAACAAAAAATAAACACCTGGTCACAAAAAGCACTCCATGGCAAGCACAGATACCGCGTTACACAAGAGCACATTAATGAAAAACAATCATACACCTGGCTGCAGGATGGTCAACTCTTTCCAGAAACTGAGGGCTTTATGCTTGCTGTCCAGGACCAAGTAATTGCGACAAGGAATTACATGAAATACATTATGAAAGATACATCCATAACCGACGACAATTGCAGAAAGTGCCACCAACAGAAAGAAACGATAGACCATATAACAAGCTCATGCAAAACTCTCGCTGGAACCGAGTACACAGCTAGACATAACTCTGCAGCCAAAGTCATACACCAAGCACTAGCCACAACAAACAAGCTAATAGAAAACACAGATCCATATTACAACTACACACCGACATCAGTACTCGAAAACAATGAATACAAACTATACTGGGACGTTGAGATACATACAGATAAGACTATCCCGGCAAATCGGCCAGATATAGTTTTCCAGTCGAAGGCAGACAGAGTTACCTATTTGATAGATATCGCTATTCCCAATGATACGAATGTCCAAAACGCCTACGCTGGGAAGATATCTAAATACACTGACCTTGCGATAGAAATAAAACGACTTTGGAAGCAAAACAAAGTTACTATTGTCCCCCTAATTATGTCTGTCTCAGGCCTCACACCAAATACATTTACACCACACCTAAAACAGTTGGGACTGGACGAAAGGTTACACAAAATATTTCAAAAGTCTGTAATCCTGAAGACCTGCAATATTGTACGATCCTTCCTAAATTCCGATCCTTAATGTATCAGGCGTTGACTTGGTATAGCCCGTCAACATCTGTTGCTACCGCAGTCATGCGAGAGAAAACTTGAAAAATCAGGATAATAACAATAGCCGTCTTTTATTAATGATAAATAACACAATGAATGAAAAAAAGTGCAAAAGAATAATATGGCGGAGTCTAGCTACAAGCTATTCTACTCAACCATATAAAAAAAATATATATATAAACCGTCATTGAAAGAAACAGTGCAGATGATGCTTCATATATACACACATATACAGATATATACATAAATCTCTCTCTATTTCATCTATCTATATCTCCTGGGTAACAATCCCTGGTTATTGTTGCACACCGAGACAAGGGCTTACATTGCTTTGGTGAACTTACTGAGCACTTAAAAGAAGAAGTTTCAATTTGTATTTGAATTTGTATTTGACTAGGAAATAATTTAAATTTAAATATTTTCAGGACGAACGGAATTGAGTAACTACGACATTAAGTATACAAGCCAACATAAGTGTTATAAAAGTTACTAGTAATCATATAGAGATGATGTTTTTTTTTTCAGTTTTGAAAGTCATTTTGTAAACGGAATATCAAATAGAAAACAACTCATTCAGACCATTCTAAATACAATTATAATCGTGGAAGATTGCTAGCAAATAACATAGAATAGTATAGAGATAATTCAGTCATCAGTCTCAATGATTTGTCTTAATTACATGATACAACGTGGTTTTAGAAAAATAGTACGTAGTAAATATAATGGAAAATATAAAGAAATAAATGTTATACAGGCAAGCTTTCCACTGTATATTAATGAAAATAAATCGTCTACCTTAAAATATATAGCAATAGCACAGACAAGTACATTCAGTGTAGGCTTTATCACACTTAAAATCCAAGAGTTTCAAAATAATGTTATATACCTTATAGCCGTAACCTATACTGAAGATATATATCCGTATTTCAGTTTGCAAATTGATGGATGTCTTTATGCTACACTCACTAACAAGGTAAAGAATCTTCTCATTCTAATAAACTTTCTCCACTTTAGTTTCTGAGCCACACGCACCAAGCTTGCAATTGTATCATGTGGCTCTACCCAGCCAGCATAATATATTCCTCGAACATTCCCATTTCATCCAAAATAGATTGAGAATATTCAGAACATTAACAGAATGTTCTATGGATGTTTTTATTGATTTCATTCCCATGAGCATGTACGAGGAACATTACGTCATGATTATTCCATGAACGTGTCGATTAAAATATTCTGACAATATTCATAAATTAATATTATCTAAAGAATAGTCTATGAATATGCCTTTTGGTATGATCTTTAATGTAGGTGTGGCACCGTTACAGGTTAGGTTAGGCTTGAGAACTTTGAGGTTAGCTTCATTCGTCACGGTGGCACTGGTCGGTGGTGTCTGCTTGTGCTTGTGCATTTTTCTCCTGGGATAATTGGATAGTTATCTGTGTTCTGGAACATGATTTTCACTTGTTATTTAGTTTACAACTTCATCTAGGAGCGACTAGGGTGAGTGTAACTATTTTGTCTCTGTAAATTATCGACATTGAAGCACCATGTCGTAGCAACTCTCTTGTTCAGAGTCTAATCTCTATGTTCTAGTCTTACTTGTCGTAGGTACCCTAATTAATATATAACCACTAGCAACACATTTGATATATTTGTGACTATGAATTTCCAGTGTTTATTCTACTAGGTAAATTTGATTAAAATACAACGACAACATTTTGGTGAAAATCTAGCATTATAGTTAATGAAGTGTACTTGAATGTACATCGTATGCTTTAAAATAAAACGGGTTTTTTTATTTTACAGGATAATACAGGAGGACGATTTCGTGCAATGAAATGTGTTTTTTTAATGTGTACATTAAACTTATGCAATTATAAATACAGGTTTCGTGTTTTGTTTTATATAATATATTTTTTTCATCAATCCCTATAATAATCAGTGTGTGCCTAAATCAATGCTGCCCAAAACACTGTATGAAAGTTGGATACTAGGTTATATATGTTTACTACTCGCGTTAAGTACCTAGACAGACAACAAGACTTACAAATGAATGAGATAAAGTGATAAAAGGTATTAGTTTCTTTCAACATATATTCTTCAAAGGAATCTTCCTACAATATTCCATACATCTTAATAATAATCGTAGAATATTCTGAGCGAATAACCTATGCACATTTTTGGATTCCCATTTTCACATTCCTGTAATGTTCATCGGATAATCTATATATTCATGGATTTTTCATGGTATGATACAATGATCCAAAATGGTGATTCTTAGAATGTTCCTATAATATATTGTGCTAAGAGGATATACCCAGACAGTATATCCTCTTAGCATTTGTTGACCCCGAACTGATACATTTTAATGAAGATGTGATCTGATAGTGCTCGCTGCTGGTATGTGGGAAGTAAAAGTGAATACCGCGAGACGATGACTAGGATGAGTGGCATTGAGACCACGGCATGGCAGCCAAGTGTGACAAACAAGCTTCCTAATAAGCGACGCGGCATGCCTAAAAATTTGGTTAAAACGCTTGTACCGTAAGAAAAGAAATTGACACAGATTACGGGCCCGTCGGCTTTCCTCCCATTCATCCTGCTTATTATTTGTATTTATCCTCTTGATTGTCTCATGGTCTCATTTAAAATCACAATGAATAAAAAATTGTAGCGTGGTAGAGCTGATACATGTTGTATATACACCTATTTAAATTTTTCACATTGGTCCGATTGTTGCTGGGATCTTGTTAACCTCGAACTTTCTCCTGCAATTTTTACACGATCGGTGAGAGTACGCCGCAGTACAAAAGTGTACTAGACAGCAGGCTTTTCAAAACGATTAGTCAGTTTCTAAGTATTGTCAGATTTTCAGTCTCAGTCTCGTTTGACGATGAAAAATTTCAGATCTCTCGGGCGGGCGGGTGTACCCAAAAAAATCGAACATCTTTATTTAGCTTTCTATCGAGATGAAACCTCGCATTTCGCATAATTTCAAGGTGCTGATTACAAATCAGGTCGCAATTTTGAGTCTCAGTCACGTTTGACGAAAATGAAAAATTTCAGATCTCTCGGGCGGGCGGGTGTACCAAAAAGAATTGAACTTCTTTATTTAGATTTCTATTGAAATGAAACCTCGCATTTCGCATAATTTCAAGGTGCTAATAACAAATCCGGTCGCAATTTCGAGACTCAGTCTCGCTTGACGAAAATGAAGAATTTCAGATCTCTCGGGCGGGCGGGTGTACCTAAAAGAATCGAACTTCTTTATTTAGCTTTCTATTGAGATAAAACCTCGCATTTCGCATAATTTCAAGGTGCTGATAACAAATCCGGTCGCAATTTCGAGACTCAGTCTCGAAAATGAAAAATTTCAGATCTCTCGGGCGGGCGGGTGTACCTAAAAAAATCGAACTTCTTTATTTAGCTTTCTATTGAGATGAAACCTCGCATTTCGCATAATTTCAAGGTGCTGATTACAAATCCGGTCGCAATTTTGAGTCTCAGTCTCGTTTGACGAAAATGAAAAATTTCAGATCTCTCGGGCGGGCGGGTGTACCTAAAAGAATCGAACTTCTTTATTTAGCTTTCTATTGAAATGAAACCTCGCATTTCGCATAATTTCAAGGTGCTAATAACAAATCCGGTCGCAATGTCGAGACTCAGTCTCGTTTGACGAAAGTGAAGAATTTCAGATCGCTCGGGCGGGCGGGTGTACCTAAAAGAATCGAACTTGTTTATTTAGCATTCTATTGAGATGAAACCTCGCATTTCGCATAATTTCAAGGTGCTGATTACAAACCCGGTCGCAATTTTGAGTCTCAGTCTCGTTTGACGAAAATGAAAAATTTCAGATCTCTCGGGCGGGCGGGTGTACCTAAAAAAATCGAACTTCTTTACTTAGCTTTCTATTGAGATGAGACCTCGCATTTCGCATAATTCCAAGGTGCTGATTACAAATCCGGTCGCAATTTTGAGTCTCAGTCTCGTTTGACGAAAATGAAAAATTTCAGATCTCTCGGGCGGGCGGGTGTACCTAAAAGAATTGAACTTCTTTATTTAGCTTTCTATTGAAATGAAACCTCGCATTTCGCATAATTTCAAGGTGCTGATAACAAATCCGGTCGCAATTTTGAGTCTCAGTCTCGTTTGACGAAAATGAAAAATTTCAGATCTCTCGGGCGGGCGGGTGTACCTAAAAAAATCGAACTTCTTTACTTAGCTTTCTATTGAGATGAGACCTCGCATTTCGCATAATTCCAAGGTGCTGATTACAAATCCGGTCGCAATTTTGAGTCTCAGTCTCGTTTGACGAAAATGAAAAATTTCAGATCTCTCGGGCGGGCGGGTGTACCTAAAAGAATTGAACTTCTTTATTTAGCTTTCTATTGAAATGAAACCTCGCATTTCGCATAATTTCAAGGTGCTGATTACAAATCCGGTCGCAATTTTGAGTCTCAGTCTCGTTTGACGAAAATGAAAAATTTCAGATCTCTCGGGCGGGCGGGTGTACCTAAAAGAATTGAACTTCTTTATTTAGCTTTCTATTGAAATGAAACCTCGCATTTCGCATAATTTCAAGGTGCTGATAACAAATCCGGTCGCAATTTCGAGACTCAGTCTCGTTTGACGAAAGTGAAGAATTTCAGATCTCTCGGGCGGGCGGGTGTACCTAAAAGAATCGAACTTGTTTATTTAGCTTTCTATTGAGATGAAACCTCGCATTTCGCGTAATTTCAAGGTGCTGATTACAAATCCGGTCGCAATTTTGAGTCTCAGTATCGTTTGACGAAAATGAAGAATTTCAGATCTCTCGGGCGGGCGGACCTAAATAAATCGAACCTCTTTATTTAGCTTTCTATTGAGATGAAACCTCGCATTTCGCATAATTTCAAGGTGCTGATTACAAATTCGGTCGCAATTTTGAGTCTCAGTCTCGTTTGACGAAAATGAAGAATTTCAGATCTCTCGGGCGGGCGGGTGTCCCTAAAAAAATCGAACTTTTTTATTTAGCTTTCTATTGAGATGAAACCTCGCATTTGGCATAATTTCAAGGTGCTGATTACAAATCCGGTCGCAATTTTGAGTCTCAGTCTCGTTTGACGAAAATGAAGAGTTTCAGATCTCTCGGGCGGGCGGGTGTCCCTAAAAAAATCGAACTTGTTTATTTAGCTTTCTATTGAGATGAAACTTCGCATTTCGCATAATTTCAAGGTGCTGATTACAAATCCGGTCGTAATTTTGAGTCTCAGTCTCGTTTGACGAAAATGAAAAATTTCAGGTCTCTCGGGCGGGCGGGTGTACCTAAAAAAATCGAACTTCTTTATTTAGCTTTCTATTGACATGAAACCTTGCATTTTGGATAACTTCAAGGTGCTGATTGCAAATCCGGTCGCAGTTTTGAGTCCCAGTCTCGTTTGACGAAAATGAAAAATTTCAGATCTCTCGGGCGGGCGGGTGTACCTAAAAGAATTGAACTTCTTTATTTAGCTTTCTATTGAAATGAAACCTCGCATTTCGCATAATTTCAAGGTGCTGATAACAAATCCGGTCGCAATTTCGAGACTCAGTCTCGTTTGACGAAAGTGAAGAATTTCAGATCTCTCGGGCGGGCGGGTGTACCTAAAAGAATCGAACTTGTTTATTTAGCTTTCTATTGAGATGAAACCTCGCATTTCGCGTAATTTCAAGGTGCTGATTACAAATCCGGTCGCAATTTTGAGTCTCAGTATCGTTTGACGAAAATGAAGAATTTCAGATCTCTCGGGCGGGCGGACCTAAATAAATCGAACCTCTTTATTTAGCTTTCTATTGAGATGAAACCTCGCATTTCGCATAATTTCAAGGTGCTGATTACAAATCCGGTCGCAATTTTGAGTCTCAGTCTCGTTTGACGAAAATGAAGAATTTCAGATCTCTCGGGCGGGCGGGTGTCCCTAAAAAAATCGAACCTCTTTATTTAGCTTTCTATTGAGATGAAACTTCGCATTTCGCATAATTTCAAGGTGCTGATTACAAATCCGGTCGCAATTTTGAGTCTCAGTATCGTTTGACGAAAATGAAGAATTTCAGATCTCTCGGGCGGGCGGACCTAAATAAATCGAACCTCTTTATTTAGCTTTCTATTGAGATGAAACCTCGCATTTCGGATAATTTCAAGGTGCTGATTACAAATTCGGTCGCAATTTTGAGTCTCAGTCTCGTTTGAGGAAAATGAAGAATTTCAGATCTCTCGGGCGGGCGGGTGTCCCTAAAAAAATCGAACATGTTTATTTAGCTTTCTATTGAGATGAAACCTCGCATTTCGCATAACTTCAAGGTGCTGATTACAAATCCGGTCGCAATTTTGAGTCTGACGAAAATGAAGAGTTTCAGATCTCTCGGGCGGGCGGGTGTCCCTAAAAAAATCGAACTTGTTTATTTAGCTTTCTATTGAGATGAAACTTCGCATTTCGCATAATTCCAAGGTGCTGATTACAAATCCGGTCGTAATTTTGAGTCTCAGTCTCGTTTGACGAAAATGAAAAATTTCAGATCTCTCGGGCGGGCGGGTGTACCTAAAAAAATTGAACTTCTTTACTTAGCTTTCTATTGAGATGAGACCTCGCATTTCGCATAATTCCAAGGTGCTGATTACAAATCCGGTCGCAATTTCGAGACTCAGTCTCGTTTGACGAAAGTGAAGAATTTCAGATCTCTCGGGCGGGCGGGTGTACCTAAAAGAATCGAACTTGTTTATTTAGCTTTCTATTGAGATGAAACCTCGCATTTCGCGTAATTTCAAGGTGCTGATTACAAATCCGGTCGCAATTTTGAGTCTCAGTATCGTTTGACGAAAATGAAGAATTTCAGATCTCTCGGGCGGTCGGACCTAAATAAATCGAACCTCTTTATTTAGCTTTCTATTGAGATGAAACCTCGCATTTCGCATAATTTCAAGGTGCTGATTACAAATCCGGTCGCAATTTTGAGTCTCAGTCTCGTTTGACGAAAATGAAGAATTTCAGATCTCTCGGGCGGGCGGGTGTCCCTAAAAAAATCGAACTTTTTTATTTAGCTTTCTATTGAGATGAAACCTCGCATTTCGCATAATTTCAAGGTGCTGATTACAAATCCGGTCGCAATTTTGAGTCTCAGTCTCGTTTGACGAAAATGAAGAGTTTCAGATCTCTCGGGCGGGCGGGTGTCCCTAAAAAAATCGAACTTGTTTATTTAGCTTTCTATTGAGATGAAACCTCGCATTTCGCGTAATTTCAAGGTGCTGATTACAAATCCGGTCGCAATTTTGAGTCTCAGTATCGTTTGACGAAAATGAAGAATTTCAGATCTCTCGGGCGGGCGGACCTAAATAAATCGAACCTCTTTATTTAGCTTTCTATTGAGATGAAACCTCGCATTTCGCATAATTTCAAGGTGCTGATTACAAATCCGGTCGCAATTTTGAGTCTCAGTCTCGTTTGACGAAAATGAAGAATTTCAGATCTCTCGGGCGGGCGGGTGTCCCTAAAAAAATCGAACTTTTTTATTTAGCTGTCTATTGAGATGAAACCTCGCATTTCGCATAATTTCAAGGTGCTGATTACAAATCCGGTCGCAATTTTGAGTCTCAGTCTCGTTTGACGAAAATGAAGAGTTTCAGATCTCTCGGGCGGGCGGGTGTCCCTAAAAAAATCGAACTTGTTTATTTAGCTTTCTATTGAGATGAAACTTCGCATTTCGCATAATTTCAAGGTGCTGATTACAAATCCGGTCGTAATTTTGAGTCTCAGTCTCGTTTGACGAAAATGAAAAATTTCAGATCTCTCGGGCGGGCGGGTGTACCTAAAAAAATCGAACTTCTTTATTTAGCTTTCTATTGACATGAAACCTTGCATTTTGGATAACTTCAAGGTGCTGATTGCAAATCCGGTCGCAGTTTTGAGTCCCAGTCTCGTTTGACGAAAATGAAAAATTTCAGATCTCTCGGGCGGGCGAGTGTACCTAAAAAAATCGAACTTCTTTATTTAGCTTTCTATTGAGATGAAACTTCGCATTTCGCATAATTTCAAGGTGCTGATTACAAATCCGGTCACAATTTTGAGTCTCAGTCTCGTTTGACGAAAATGAAAAATTACAGATCTCTGTGGCGTGCGGGTGTACCTAAAAAAATCGAACTTCTTTATTTAGCTTTCTATTGAGATGAAACTTCGCATTTCGCATAATTTCAAGGTGCTGATTACAAATCCGGTCGCAATTTTGAGTCTCAGTATCGTTTGACGAAAATGAAGAATTTCAGATCTCTCGGGCGGGCGGACCTAAATAAATCGAACCTCTTTATTTAGCTTTCTATTGAGATGAAACCTCGCATTTCGGATAATTTCAAGGTGCTGATTACAAATTCGGTCGCAATTTTGAGTCTCAGTCTCGTTTGAGGAAAATGAAGAATTTCAGATCTCTCGGGCGGGCGGGTGTCCCTAAAAAAATCGAACATGTTTATTTAGCTTTCTATTGAGATGAAACCTCGCATTTCGCATAACTTCAAGGTGCTGATTACAAATCCGGTCGCAATTTTGAGTCTCAGTCTCGTTTGACGAAAATGAAGAGTTTCAGATCTCTCGGGCGGGCGGGTGTCCCTAAAAAAATCGAACTTGTTTATTTAGCTTTCTATTGAGATGAAACTTCGCATTTCGCATAATTTCAAGGTGCTGATTACAAATCCGGTCGTAATTTTGAGTCTCAGTCTCGTTTGACGAAAATGAAAAATTTCAGATCTCTCGGGCGGGCGGGTGTACCTAAAAAGATCGAACTTCTTTACTTAGCTTTCTATTGAGATGAGACCTCGCATTTCGCATAATTTCAAGGTGCCGATTACAAAGCCGGTCGCAATTTTGAGTCTCAGTCTCGTTAGACGAAAACGAAAAATTTCAGATCTCTGTGGCGTGCGGGTGTAGGTACCTAAAAAAATCGAACTTCTTTATTTAGCTTTCTATTGAGATGAAACCTCGCATTTCGCATAATTTCAAGGTGCTGATTACAAATCCGGTCGCAATTTTGAGTCTCAGTCTCGTTTGACGAAAATGAAAAATTTCAGATCTCTGTGGCGTGCGGGTGTACCTAAAAAAATCGAACTTCTTTATTTAGCTTTCTATTGAGATGAAACTTCGCATTTCGCATAATTTCAAGGTGCTGATTACAAATCCGGTCGCAATTTTGAGTCTCAGTCTCGTTTGACGAAAAAGAAAAATTTCGGATCTCTCGGGCGGGCGGATGTACCTAAAAAAATCGAACTTCTTTATTTAGCTTTCTATTGAGATGAAACCTCGCATTTCGCATAATTTCAAGGTGCTGATTACAAACCCGGTCGCAATTTTGAGTCTCAGTCTCGTTTGACGAAAATGAAAAATTTCAGATCTCTCGGGCGGGCGGGTGTACCTAAAAAAATCGAACTTCTTTACTTAGCTTTCTATTGATATGAGACCTCGCATTTCGCATAATTCCAAGGTGCTGATTACAAATCCGGTCGCAATTTTGAGTCTCAGTCTCGTTTGACGAAAGTGAAGAATTTCAGATCTCTCGGGCGGGCGGGTGTAGCTAAAAGAATCGAACTTGTTTATTTAGCTTTCTATTGAGATGAAACCTCGCATTTCGCGTAATTTCAAGGTGCTGATTACAAATCCGGTCGCAATTTTGAGTCTCAGTATCGTTTGACGAAAATGAAGAATTTCAGATCTCTCGGGCGGGCGGGTGTCCCTAAAAAAATCGAACTTTTTTATTTAGCTTTCTATTGAGATGAAACCTCGCATTTCGCATAATTTCAAGGTGCTGATTACAAATCCGGTCGCAATTTTGAGTCTCGGTCTCGTTTGACGAAAATGAAGAGTTTCAGATCTCTCGGGCGGGCGGGTGTCCCTAAAAAAATCGAACTTGTTTATTTAGCTTTCTATTGAGATGAAACTTCGCATTTCGCATAATTTCAAGGTGCTGATTACAAATCCGGTCGTAATTTTGAGTCTCAGTCTCGTTTGACGAAAATGAAAAATTTCAGATCTCTCGGGCGGGCGGGTGTACCTAAAAAAATCGAACTTCTTTATTTAGCTTTCTATTGACATGAAACCTTGCATTTTGGATAACTTCAAGGTGCTGATTGCAAATCCGGTCGCAGTTTTGAGTCCCAGTCTCGTTTGACGAAAATGAAAAATTTCAGATCTCTCGGGCGGGCGAGTGTACCTAAAAAAATCGAACTTCTTTATTTAGCTTTCTATTGAGATGAAACTTCGCATTTCGCATAATTTCAAGGTGCTGATTACAAATCCGGTCACAATTTTGAGTCTCAGTCTCGTTTGACGAAAATGAAAAATTACAGATCTCTGTGGCGTGCGGGTGTACCTAAAAAAATCGAACTTCTTTATTTAGCTTTCTATTGAGATGAAACTTCGCATTTCGCATAATTTCAAGGTGCTGATTACAGATCCGGTCGCAATTTTGAGTCTCAGTATCGTTTGACGAAAATGAAGAATTTCAGATCTCTCGGGCGGGCGGACCTAAATAAATCGAACCTCTTTATTTAGCTTTCTATTGAGATGAAACCTCGCATTTCGGATAATTTCAAGGTGCTGATTACAAATTCGGTCGCAATTTTGAGTCTCAGTCTCGTTTGAGGAAAATGAAGAATTTCAGATCTCTCGGGCGGGCGGGTGTCCCTAAAAAAATCGAACTTGTTTATTTAGCTTTCTATTGAGATGAAACCTCGCATTTCGCATAACTTCAAGGTGCTGATTACAAATCCGGTCGCAATTTTGAGTCTCAGTCTCGTTTGAGGAAAATGAAGAGTTTCAGATCTCTCGGGCGGGCGGGTGTCCCTAAAAAAATCGAACTTGTTTATTTAGCTTTCTATTGAGATGAAACTTCGCATTTCGCATAATTTCAAGGTGCTGATTACAAATCCGGTCGTAATTTTGAGTCTCAGTCTCGTTTGACGAAAATGAAAAATTTCAGATCTCTCGGGCGGGCGGGTGTACCTAAAAAAATCGAACTTCTTTATTTAGATTTCTATTGTGATGAAACCTCGCATTTCGCATAATTTCAAGGTGCCGATTACAAAGCCGGTCGCAATTTTGAGTCTCAGTCTCGTTAGACGAAAACGAAAAATTTCAGATCTCTGTGGCGTGCGGGTGTAGGTACCTAAAAAAATCGAACTTCTTTATTTAGCTTTCTATTGAGATGAAACCTCGCATTTCGCATAATTTCAAGGTGCTGATTACAAATCCGGTCGCAATTTTGAGTCTCAGTCTCGTTTGACGAAAATGAAAAATTTCAGATCTCTGTGGCGTGCGGGTGTACCTAAAAAAATCGAACTTCTTTATTTAGCTTTCTATTGAGATGAAACTTCGCATTTCGCATAATTTCAAGGTGCTGATTACAAATCCGGTCGCAATTTTGAGTCTCAGTCTCGTTTGACGAAAAAGAAAAATTTCAGATCTCTCGGGCGGGCGGATGTACCTAAAAAAATCGAACTTCTTTATTTAGCTTTCTATTGACATGAAACCTTGCATTTTGGATAACTTCAAGGTGCTGATTGCAAATCCGGTCGCAGTTTTGAGTCCCAGTGTCGTTTGACAAAAATGAAAAATTTCAGATCTCTCGGGCGGGCGGGTGTAGGTACCTAAAAAAATCGAACTTCTTTATTTAGCTTTCTATTGAGATAAAACTTCGCATTTCGCATAATTTCAAGGTGCTGATTACAAATCCGGTCGCAGTTTTGAGTCCCAGTCTCGTTTGACGAAAATGAAAAATTTCAGATCTCTCGGGCGGGCGGGTGTACCTAAAAAAATCGAACTTCTTTATTTAGCTTTCGATTGACATGAAACCTTGCATTTTGGATAACTTCAAGGTGCTGATTGCAAATCCGGTCGCAGTTTTGAGTCCCAGTCTCGTTTGACGAAAATGAAAAATTTCAGATCTCTCGGGCGGGCGGGTGTACCTAAAAAAATCGAACTTCTTTATTTAGATTTCTATTGTGATGAAACCTCGCATTTCGCATAATTTCAAGGTGCTGATTACAAATCTGGTCGCAATTTTGAGTCTCAGTCTCGTTTGACGAAAATGAAAAATTTCAGATCTCTGTGGCGTGCGGGTGTACCTAAAAAAATCGAACTTCTTTATTTAGCTTTCTATTGAGGTGAAGCTTCGCATTTCGCATAATTTCAAGGTGCTGATTACAAATCCGGTCGCAATTTTGAGTCTCAGTCTCGTTTGACGAAAATGAAAATTTTCAGATCTCTCGGGCGGGCGGGTGTAGGTACCCAAAAAAATCGAACATTTTTATTTAGCTTTTTATTGAGATGAAACCTCGCATTTCGCATAACTTCAAGGCGCTGACTACAAATCCGGTCGCAATTTTAAGTCTCAGTCTCGTTTGACGAAAATGAAGAGTTTCAGATCTCTCTGGCGTGCGGGTGTACCTAAAAAAATCGAACTTTTTTATTTAGCTTTCTATTGAGATGAAACCCCGCATTTCGGATAATCTCAAGGTGCTGATTACAAATCCGGTCGCAATTTTGAGTCTCAGTCTCGTTTGACGAAAATGAAGAATTTCAGATCTCTCGGGCGGGCGGGTGTACCTATTTAGCTTTCTGTTGAGATCAAACCTTGCATTTCGCATAATTTCAAGGTGCTGATTACAAATCCGGTCGCAATTTTGGGTCTCAGTCTCGTTTGACGAAAATGAAGAGTTTCAGATCTCTAGGGCGGGCGGTTGTACCTAAAAAAATCGAACTTGTTTATTTAGCTTTCTATTGAGATGAAACCTCGCATTTCGCATAATTTCAAGGTGCTGATTACAAATCCAGTCGCAATTTTGAGTCTCAGTTTCGTTTGACGAAAATGAAGATGTTTGCCGTCAGACAAGGAAAGCCTCAGCTGCTAGATCGCTCATTTCTGACAGTGATATCTGAAGCAATGGAAAAACTCAGGGTCGCAGATGCAATCACCTTTGGTTGACAGTGTATACACCGAAGTGAAATTGCTAGCCGAAAAAAGAACGAAACCGAAAAGTTACATCAGTTCGGACGTACATCCGCTTCAGAGGAAAGTTAGAGATATTACCGCTCCTCATTATTGACACGAAGTGCAAGTGATAAAACAGCTCGGGTTGATGAACGCGGGCACTTGTCCTCCGGTTCTCTACGTGATTCTGGTCTAATATATTAAAAGCAAAATTATCCGTAACACTTATTTGTATGTACCTTTTCCATGCTGTTAAATCTGTGGCTTGAATGAATGAGGGCCTATGTGCAAATTTTTTTAAAATGGGGTTTTGGACTCAACTTCATAAATAGAATGCGCTCCTTCCGATGGAATAGGTCCTAGGTCAGAAGGCATTTTTGTTGAGTGTTACATTGTATGTAATGTAAAAAGGCCTAAGTATGAACACTTCAGTGCATGTATATAAAGGCCTATGTATACCTTAGGTCTTTTTATCACGGTCTTATCTACACTATTTACACATTTTGCATGTCGTAAATGGACCTATCTTGTAATATAGACCCACTAAATGGGGCCTGTATGGACTTGAGCCTTTATGCTTTTTTGCATTTTGCTTCACTTTGAGGCCTAACCAAAAGTCGGCATAAATGATACAAGAAATATGAGACCTATGTTATCTTCGGCCGTGTTTAGTTTGCAGATAAAAAAGTTCAAAGGGCCTAAGTCTAACATAGATATATAATAGGTTTTAAATGTAGGTCCTATCTACTACTTATAGGTCCTTATTATTTTGAAAAATATATAATACTTCAATTCTGATGTATGTTATAGGACCTTGAGATTTCGTAAACAACAACCTAAAAAATGACAGTTAAGCACAGAACATCCTAGTTTTGAAAAACTACATGATGCATACCTACTACTACTGCCTAAAAAGAAACCTGAAGGTATTACAGCCTTGTTGTGTTAGATACATCCGAACAGTCAATTATTTTATTTTAATTTAAAAGCTGACAGTATCAGTGGCGACGAAGACGTTTGTCCTATTGTGTTAGGCTATTATGAATAACCCATACTTCTGAGACACAATCTCGCATAAATCTGTGTAACTGCTATTTATTTTTTTTTGTTACAATAATGAATATTTTCTTTGTTCTATAGTAGTATACATTACACAGTTTGCAGAAGATGTATTTTTTTAATAAAATAGTTTTTACTACAGAAAAGCTTAAATTTGTCACTCCTGCCACTGTAACTAAACATAATGATGAAAATTTCGACGAGGTAAAAAGGGCGTAACTAATGTTTTACACGAGAGCCGGTCCTAAGTAACAATTTTCTGGTCCTAAGTGTGTCAATTATTATATTAAAGACAAGGCCTATATTAACTTGAGACCAATCTGCTGGGGCCTAACTAACAAAAATCTTTTAACGACATTCAATAAACCTAATAGTTTCATTTTTTATGAATATTTGGCGCTTCATTACAACGTTTATCAAAATATCATGTCGCTAGGCTAAGAAACGTCAATAAAAGAACCACTTCGAATTTTTTTCACAAATCCTCATTTTTCTCAAAACTTGTAAATGTAAATAGGCCCTTGTGCATCCAAGCCAAAGAATTATCCGTAACACTTATTTATATGTACCTTTTCCATGCTGTTAATTTTACTTGACGAACACGGAATAGGACGTCATTGGATGTCTTATTCTTTGTTGCTTCTTTACAATAGTTGAGCTGATGACCAGATAACTAAAATCGAAAGCTATAACAGTTTCTGCAAATATACAGTTGGCCTTGATTTGTAAGCTTTTTAGCACACTGAAGATTTTATTTAATAATTAGTGCCAAAGCATCTCTTTGTGCATTCCTGCAGATATAATCGAATATCTGTTTTATATACCTACTACAAAAACAAAATGACTGCAGAATTCCTTTAAAACATCTGTTAAATAGGAGCTCCTTTCACTTTTTTACTGGATTACTTCTTTGAACATATATCATTGCTATTTTACCAAACATCATACCCTATTCCATTTGAGCAAGTTAAGATACACAAGATACGATAAAACGATCTATTTTAGAAAAAAATCAAACGTCAAAATAAAGGGTGATCGGTCACAAGCGCGCGCGGTTTGATTTTTATTTGTTTTCAGAAAGGGTGCCTCTCGGGGTGCCTTAATCGGCACCGGTCTTGCGCGCCGGAAAAAAATTAGGCGTTCCTAATGACAACGTATCTTTGATTCTTAATCATTAATAACTACCACCATAACCTAGTTGTATTTTCTTGTGAAAAAATTCAAATTTTCTGTGCTCCTGTAATAAGCTATACCTAGATTATTACACTGTTGACTACTGCACAAAAATTTTTTGGTTGGTTGGTTTCTCATTCAAGTAATTATATACACAAATATTATGATGGTGTGGTATATCCCTATGAAATACAAGTGCCAAGCTACTGTCACATATCCTGACGCCCATAAAGAAGTGAATATTTTCACATGTATGCTAATAACTTCATCGGAATTATTTGGTGGAAAAGCGAAGTGATTCGATTATTTCTATGAAAAAGGCAAACGTAAAATTATTATTGCTAGCTATTGCTTACTAGTTATTGCTCTAGTTGGTACAAGATTTGGCCATTAAAAATTTCCACCAAATGAACATCTGTTAACTAGAAGCGCACTGACCGACAAGAGGAAGGATAATAAATTGTCCTTAATATAAATCTTTGCCTTAATTGAATATTGTTCACGTTTTACATTTTTCCAGATACAGTTGGTCTGTGATGATACATATTTGCTAAAGCTGTAGTGCCTTTGGTAGCTTTGGTAGCTGTGAAAGAGGTTGGTGCTGGTACGGATGATTTCAAGGATTTAAAGCATTCATTGTGACCTATTGAATATGACTAATATTTATTTGTAAACTCAACAAATAAATATATTGATTGATATTGATATCACAGAATAGAAGTTTTTCATTTTTTAAGTTACTTGTGAGACCTATTCCAACGATAAATTTGAACTAGTGAAAACGACCCGAAAATAACCTCTAACGTCACAAAATATTATAGTGATTTGAGGAATGATAAAGACTTTTTGGTCGATAAATAATTTTGGTTGAAGACTTGCCACATCACAAATCAAAATGGAAGATTGACACAAGATTGACGTAAACAAAACCTACCTTCTGTTTCTGTGTCATAGAACAACATGTTGTTTTGTGCTTTCTGGCGTTGTCATTTATAGTTAGAGATGTGCTTAATACTGTCGACTATTGTACTATCTGTGACGTCAGCACCCGTTTTCAGTCACGTGGAAAAATTTGAAAAAGACGTAACTTATAACTACAATTTTTTTCATCTGAACAGCATCAAGAGTGAAAGTTTTGTTATAGACAGCCTTTGAACACGTTTTTCTTTCCTCTAAACAACCCTTAATCCAAAATTATGGCCACAACAAGTACCCTATTCTGCCTATTCATCACAACTGAAAACCTAGTACATTGATTCATGATGTAGTTATATGGAGATGTCACATTTGTGTGAACGGGTGACGTTTTTTAGGTGCTGATACTTTAGTGCATCCTTGAGAAATACGTGTTCGTACAAAAAATATCTAACACTGGAATGCACCAATTATATCGGCAATATTTCACATCAACTGAACCTAAAAGTTCCAAGTAAACAGAATCATCTCAAGTGCTATCAGATATAATCTCAAATAGTCTTGAATGACACTTTTATAGCTATTATTATTCTTCTTATAGAGCCTATAGCTTTGGAGCGTTGGCTGTTAACATGTAAATTATGCGTTTACTGAATGCCTTTCTCAAGAGCCCCTCTGTCACAAACCCTTTCTTCTGAGGTTAGCCGCAGTAGCTCATATTGGTACTCATTGAGCATTATATGCGGCTTAAGTATACTTAAGTAGTAAGGTGTAATGTAATTTTATTGAGAGCAACTTCAAAAGCCTATTTTTAATTTTCAAGTCCACGTGTGGCACAATAGTTCCATATCAGAGCCATTTCTTTGAGGTCGAAGAGTGCAAATCAGTCGTCTAAATGCAAAACGCGACAAGTCAGAAATTTTTCAAAATAGAGTTTTATATACCATTTTGTTCATTATTTGAAGCGCTACCATTTTCTATATTTTTCACTTACAAAACCCGAAATTAGACATGAAATATTTGGCTAAGAAAACTAGTCTTATGTGCAAACACCGACAAGTCCAAGCGGTGTTTTATTTCAAACACCGACATGTCCACAGGAGCCAATACGGAGAACGGGAGCAAGTCACATGTCGATTGCACGAGGTATTCTGACCGTTGTTTGTTTTTGTTTTATCCAGCCGCTGAAAATACGTTGTTGTGAATTCCTGTATTTTTCAGTTTACTGAGAGAATGAGATTAATTTATGCTGTATTGATAAATTATTGATAAAAATAACCATGTTTTTTGAAAAATGCTTTGGATGCGGATTTTGGAAAGCCTATTTCACCAGAAGCTAGGTCCACATTAATGCAGAGGATCGAAGCTAATTGTGAAAATGCATTTGCTAGTTCTGAAGAATTTTGTTTGTTAGAAAATTTAGATTTTGACGTTTAAATCTTGTAGCCCCTGAAATGTATCCTTTCTAATATCTAGCTTTATGTTTGCAGTTTCTGTCGTTGAGCACAGTGTTTGATTAGATTCCTTTAAATTCAGTAAAATAATTCAAATTGATAAGTGTTTCATTTATTTTGATCCGATTCCACAAAAGTAGCAGTCAAAACACGACATGTCACAGTTCCTAACATGCCAAACCCGACGTGTCCAAATTTAAATGTCAGATTTTAGAAAAACCATAAGTCCTAGATTTTGGAGCGTTAAGACTTAACATCCTAGAACATATTGTATTATCATACACTCGATTTAGTATTATTTTCGCTTATAATAGGACTCTGATCTGTTTTTCTTGATTTCTGTAAAATTTGTTACCGTGGACTTGTCGGGTTTTGCATTTAGACGACTGAAATATTATAGTAGTATTTAATCAAGCAATAACTGTTTGAGAATAAGAAATACCAGCAGATATTGGTGCTTCTCATCACCTTCTGAATATAGAAAGTGTACATTACAATCGAACTACCGTAAGGTTATGTAAAAAGTTCCTATAGAACCAGCTGGTTTTCGAAGCTGTAAGAGTCATGTCGTCTATTTGTCAACTCAGATAGGAGCGAGTTTTTTAAAACAACTAAAAGCCTAATAATGTACTCCTTGAACTATTATACGCATACGATTTAAATGCTGTACCGTGAAATACGTTGCAAAAATGTATCACGTCTAGGTGATGATATAATAAGCTCAGTAATAAATCCTTCCAAGTTTGAATGGGAAACTCGATGAGTGGCTTTGAAAAGTTAAATAAGCATCTGCCTGAGTGATGGGTAACTCCTTTGATATCCGGTTTGTGTATCTCCGGTATGCCAGACCGATAGAACATGAAATCATAAATCACTACAGATTACAGGGGATATACTAAAAACTCCTCCAAATAACAATTTGGCTTCTTTTGTAGGTCCTCAGCCAACCGTGTTCAGAGCAGAAGCATAATACTTCCACACAACAAGCTGGCTCCTAGAAAACTAAAACCCGATGGGCGGATACAAATTCCAGCCGCGGTTAGGGTATGATCCTATAAATCTCAAAGGTGACCATAAAAGATGTTGAAAATTGCAGCGAGGGTCCCTTATCGGCGTAGTCTACCTGTTTGGAGGTATTCTAAAAATTAATTTGGAATTGTTTAGCAAACTATTATATAAAAATAATATTATGTGCCAGGTCAAATTAATGTTTATCTAAAGCAACAATTTGATGGCATTTACTTACCTACTTCTGTTAGAGATCTTGAAAACTATATGACATCACAATGACTTTTTTAAATTACAAACCCAAAATTTTATTCGCACTTATTGTTATAGGGATTTTGCAATTCTCTACTTAACTAACTAGAACTTAACTAGAAAAGTTAATTTCTTGATAGATATTTCCATTATTTTAGGCAATTTCGACAATACAAACAATTATTGTGATAATTTTGATACTTTTTTGCTATTTTCGGAAGGTGATAATACACCCAATGCGCGGTTTTTTTAGACTGAAACTAATAAATCCTTCTTTTGTTAGAGCAGTTAATAATAAAACAAGAACTATTGACATTGAAAGAAAACTATACTTTTCTAAATTGTTAATTGTTAATAACACATAACATTATGTACAAACATGTTCGTATATCGTCTTAGATCAATATATACATAAAAAACCATAATTACTAAGGTTCTCACCATACTGTTGAATTTGTGGTTCTTGGGCTTTTAGGCCAGCGTCGTTTAGCGTTAAAGCTTGATGTTTCGCCACCACGAGTGGATGGCATCTTCAGAAGCTATTTCACTTCGGCGATTTCCAAAATACTGACGACTGGTGGATCAAAGTATAAAGACTTTGACAAACTAAATGAAAGGGGATACAAGTAACTAACGTGATAGACTATTGCGAACTGAGGTATGCGGTCGTTTGGTCTTGGAAAAACCTGATGTAAGTTGAGTAAAGGGAACCTGTATTTTTTAATCTGTTAATTTTTAAGGTTTCTAAAAGGTTTAATTATCTGTCTTTCGATTAAATAGTTAAAATGGAATATTCGTAGTCCTATTTTGTTTCTCCTACGCATCGCTTCAATCGCAAATTTATTATTTCCATTATTTCCACTAGGTTTCCTCTTTTAGTTTTATCAGTCTGTATTTTGTCTTGAACTGTTTCAGTGTAATTATGAATAAAAATATTTGGTACATTAACAACATTAATTCAAGCAGAATTTCATCAGTTTGGGGTTGATTACATGAACAAATGTGTCTAAAACAAACTCATCTGTATGCATATTGAGTATTCTTTTGCAATTTCCATTGCTTCGTGCAAATGCCCAAAAACTTACTTTTATATCTATTGGCCTGAAGTCAAAATTTTAACGATACCTATTGTGAATAAGGTCTGTAATTTGAGCTGTATACTCTGATGGAAGGGTTACGCTTACCAACTATAAGCTGTATGTATTTAATATACCTATCGAATAAGTTTGTCCTTCATGTTCTACCTATAAATTTTGTAATGACAAGAACATTTATACAGGCTGATATTACATCAATTTGTAGAACAATGTACTTCTACGAGAATAATAAGCCCTCTGCAATAGTTTTAATGTAAGGCATATTTTCTGTCAGGTGCAATTTTTAAAGAACTGCACTAATACCACCTACATCTGATATCTGGTTCACCATAGTCAAACACTACAAAATAAAAATAAACCCAACCTGTTTCCTGCTGACACTTCTCCTTCCACTTCAATGAGCACCCAATTTACTTTGTAGATTTTCACTTAAGCTAGAAAAATTCACTATAAGGTCACTTTGAAGCCATTCTTGCTGGTCTTGATTCCTCTTCACTATCAAATCTTTTCGTAGGTGTGCCCAGATGTGTTCTATTTTGAACTGTATTTTTCTGTGATATTTCGGAGGTCCACAAAACGCTGTAGCTACCACACTGTGCTTTAAAATAGGTCTTATCCTTGGAAATGTTTGTAAATTATTGTCTTTATGCTTATAAACATAACCAGCCCTTACGAGGAATTCCTTTCACCCACTTCTGTTTGAAATGCTTGTCTTGAGGAAAATTGAACACCCTATTATGTCCTCTATTGGAAGCACAATTGCTAGTGCGACCTGGTAGTACACACTTTGCAGGCATCTTTTTATCTTTATAGTTTCGTTTGTGCAGGTAAATAATTAGAAACACATTAAAAATCACCTTCCAATCTTCTTTTTTACTCTAGAAGATTACACTAATGACTTAAAAACGAAGAAAAGCTCGGTCCAGCTCGGCCCGCTATTCAGTGTTGCCATATTTCAATGCTCCGGCCTAGTGAGTAGAGTCGAACATGTAACAACTGATTATGAGGCCTGTAGCGATCTGTAAATGCGCATGAACCAAAGTAATTGTATTTTCTATTGAGATACTCCACAATTCTTGATCAAAGCAATAGGAGCCTGGTTAGAAAATGTTTCTTTAGAATCAGTAGGTATTGAAATAAAAAATATGTTTTTCTTGATCCATATTAACCATAATTTCCACATCAAGAATTTTCTTCCAAATCGCGAACAGACGTACTTGTCGCAAGTAGATCTTCACAAGATTATCAGAATTATTAACTGAAAATATCTTTTATATGTGTATCTTTCAGACGTCAATGCAGCAAAAATCTATATACGAATTTAGATAGTTTCTCGTGTTGTACTTCTTCAACTGTAACTTAACATGAAACGTGCTTATCTAATTATTGCAGTCGCAGACAAGAAAGTGAAAAATGAAAAAAACAGGCGATGACTCACGAAAGGCTGAACTTGCTCTTAATACCACGGTCTACTAGATTACCTAACAATCTCGACATCCCAGTATAAAATTGTTCCATAATGAAGTTACGTAATCCACTGCACTTCACCTTGCTGGTATGATGTTATGATCACTCGATGTCAGTGTACTGTTTCATTGCCATTGGTGCTGTTTAAGAAATTGTTACCGACCTGTATTGATTTCATTATAGTAAAATTAGTAATGCCTCACTTGCGACAATGCAAATGAAATTTGCAAGTCTAATGATAATGCCAAGAGGTGGCAGGTGCTGCAAATACTTGTGGCTAATTATATTTACAATTTATAGAGTTATTACCTTAATACGGCGTGAATTTTCGAATCGTAGTTTTTTTTTTGGAGAGAGAAAGGTTCACGTCATTAATCTGAAGCGTTCTATTCTCTCATAACTGTGCTTTCATGTGGCATCTAAATACAAAACCATGGTATCTGACTTGATATGTATTTATCCTCATGAAGCTCTGACATGCATTTTTCTCAAGTAGTCTTTTAAATAATGTCACTGTAATGACCACTTGGTTGTACTCATTAAATATTGCTCTAATGGATATCTAGAGGTAATGAAAATAAAAATCATAGGGTGCGTCGGAAGTAGGTTGGAGGACTACAAACTACTATAACTTATTTAAGACATATAACACTTGATCCAAACGTCAGTTTTCCACCTTTTTGCTCTAGGCGCAGGTAAATCCACTTTCAGTGTTAAGTGAAACCAAGAAGCGAAATATTGGTAGACTTATAACTTGAGCGTGTCAATTGAGGTTTTGAATTAAGAAAACAAGTACTTTTTTGTGATAAATGGAAAGATCATATATAATTTTTATAACAAAACTGTTTTCTTTTCTTCGCAATAATTCAAAAGATATATCAAAATAAAAATGGGTTTTTGGATCGAGTACCGAAAACATACCGACGGCTCCCGAACCCGTGTGACGGTAAGGATGCTCCTTTGACCAACGACGTCCTACTCCGATACTAGATTCTAGATTCCCAGCCAATCGCGAAAATACGTACTGCTAAACTGGTAACTAGTGTATATTTGTTGCAACGCAGTCGATGAGTGAAGTTTGTAGTTCGAGACGAAGTCTACGATCGAAGTAAATATGTCTTTGAATGTTTGAAGTTGAAGTCAGATTACAGACTCCAGTAAGTAAGTACCTAATCAAATATGTTTCGTTGAAAAGATCTCCTCAATTGAAGGATGGCCCAGTGGTTAGAGAGTCCGATTGTGGATCTCAGGGTCTTTGGATCGAAACCCAGGCCTTCCAACTTTTTTTTTTTATTTTTTTATCAAAAATTTTATTGATGTGCTTTTTGCACTTGTTACGCACATTTTTTCTAAGATCAACATAAATATATGTTTGAATGAAATTTCGTTAGACATATTACTTTCACTGCACAGTGCAAAAACTAGGCACAGGAGGCGGTGGACAATTCAAAAGATCAGTGGAAATGAGGTTTGTCCGTCAATATCAATCGCCATTCAATTCATTCATTTTTGAGTTTTTTAATGTAAAAAAGTAACTCAAACTCGTAATCACATTCTGTTTATCACTTGGTATTATTATTTATTTAACTTTGAGCAATGAAGCTTAACAATATTAAATTTTTATAAAAATTTAACAAGCACCCATTTTTATTTGGATATAACTTTTGAATTATTGCGAAAAAAAAAGAAAACAAAAATAGTTTTGTCATAAAACTTATATATGATCTTTCCATTTATCACAAAAGGTACTTTTTTTCTTAATTCAAAACCTCTATTGTATAATAATTATAATAAAGAAGGAGAAGGTAAGCCGCCTCTAAAACAGTGGAGTCTGTGACATTCTAGGAAGATGGAAAGAGCAACGAGTGATGTAATAATCAAATTTATCTTGACGAAATACAAAACAAAAACATAGCAGTTATTACACATTTTATTAGCAAAGCACAAAAAACTAAATTGTTAAACAATCAGGTAGACTAGGCATCTTGACTTAAACATTAATAAATAAAATAACGATATTCATACTATGCGACACAAGAGGGTAATACGTTAATCAATGCTTTTAGTTCCAGTTACTTTATGGGATTTCGGAAACCGTACACGAAATGTGCAGTTGATTTTAAGTTATTGCCTACAAGGTTTGCAGAATTTTATTTTGAATTCAGTGATATCTGACGCGGACTATTTAGTTCGAAAATCAAACTATTCAAAAGTGGAAGCAAAAAAAACTGTAAACAAAATATCGTAAAATGGGAATACATTGATAGTTATTTTTATTTGAAACGCAAGGTATATGAATAAGTACCGAAATTCCAGCAATACGTTTTATGCAGACTACCTAACTCAAATTTTGATTTGAACCATGCAATGGAAAAAAGAATTAAATGAATTCGTGCTGCAAAATCTTGGGAGCGGGGTAATTCGCCTGTAACCCCCGTTTGTTTATGCCTGTGCTTCGAAGTCTTCCAAAGTTATACGTCTAAACGTCTTTCTTTTGAACGCACACAGGCTGGCTATAAATCGAAATCCTTTTAAAGATAAAGCACAGTTCCTTCGTTATATCTGGCATCGATAAAGCCCTGAGTGACAGTGTCCTTGTATTTCTCCGATGTAGCGATATATTTACGAAATGCGTAAAGTTATGGGTGTCACTTAATTTCTTTCGTCCTTCGTCCTTTGTCCTTCATTGGCACACGCACGAGGAGTATTGCAGCAGGTGCGTGCGCTCACAGGCAGGGCCGGCCCTGCCATGATTTGAACCGAATGGTCACTGCAGGGGTTAACCCCTAGGGACACGGCCATTGGGTTATTCTGAGCGTGAAACGGGAAGAGCATGCTAGCTTAATTTTTCTGTACATCATACACTAATACTTATTTTTTTTCGCCAATCTATATCAAGGGGGATAAAACTTGCCTCTTACAAGCACAGATTATGTCAATGTTAGAGGTAAATCTTTTTGTTTATAGATTAAACGATTATCATTTCCTCATGATCATAGTCACAATGTCTTAACAGACATGTTGTGAACTCGTAAAATGCATTCAGTCGGAGCTAGAGTATTGCCCACACAAATACTATCAATAGTTTTGAGAACTGTAGCTCGCCATCGTTCGCGATTTACTGTCAGATCAGTGGCGCCCTTGACATTCATATCTAGCAACTGTTTCGCCGTATCCACCCAGCGTGAAGGGGAACGGCCACGGCGCCGCCCACTCGGGGCGTGACCCTGAACTACATATTATCGCTTCTGTGAATATGTCCGAAGAATGTAGGCATTCTCATCGCCACAATGGAGGATAGTCTCTTTGGACTACCGAGCTCATCCAGTATGGAAACATTAGTTCGATGGGCGGTATAAGGGATTCTCAGCATTCTCCTCCACGTCCTCATGTCAAAAGCATCTATGCGAGCTCGATCTGCCTTTTTAGCAGTCCGAGTTTCCGAGGCATACAAAAATATGGAGAACACAAGAGACTGAACCAGTGACATTTTGGTAGCTTTAGTGGTGTTATGGTCAAGCCATATTTTAGTAAGCTTTATCATGGCCATCCGTGCCTGTTGAATGCGCCGTCGAATCTCATTCTCACAGCTACCTGAATTGTCGATCAAAGAACCGAGGTGCACAAAACTTTGACCTACCTCACAATGGCCTATTGACTTTATTTCTCGACGATTGTCATGCTCTCTATCTACGATAATAACCTTGGTCTTGTTGTAGTTAATACCAAGACCATATGCTGCACTGTGCTGTTCTAAAACGTTCAACAGAGCTACTAGTCCTTCCTGAGGAGCAGCAGTAAGTGTTGTATCGTCAGCAAATCTTAAATTACATACTTTGCTTCCGCTAATAGTTATACCGCCATTCCAGTCGTTTATTGATCGTTTAGATGAAGATGAATAACCTTCTCCTAATTGCAGGTTGACGACCAGGTGTCTAATTTAATATATATCTCTCCCTTGGTTAGTGAAACAATCATTCGACGCTGAAGTGTGTCCCTTTTGTTATGCTTCTGGACGAGAACTTATCTGTGCTGCCAATTTTCCCTCCAATCTACTTTTCCTTCCATTATATCTTTTTATAGTAGATACTAGTTGTAATACTGGATCTGTGCTATGTAAGATTTTTTTGATTAATATAGTCTAGCCCAAACATGGAGTACTTGATTTTATTCCTTTTGGGGCGACTTTAAATGCACAGTGCTCCATGAAACCTGTTCGTGAGTACTCAATCAGGATTTTATATTGGCTTTGTTCTAGCATCACATTTCCAACTGTTTCCAACAGTTTCAAACCGTGTGAGTGTGCGCAGTAGCAAAATTATTTGACGATTTCGTCACTACGCACACTCAAGTGGCTTGAAACCATTGCAAATCTGATGCTAGAACATTACTATTATTTACCTGGGTGACTAAATGACGTCTGCTTAAATTTATGACTCGATTTCAGATACCTCCCTGCAAAATTTGATTAAAAAGGTCAATTGCCTTTGCACCTTCCACGCACTGATACACACATACACATTTCCAAAACATACCCAAAAATACTAGTAAATGAGCAATGAGAAGCCACGGCTACTAATTCGTCAACAATTTTCTACGAATTTCTTCTTAATTTCAAAAAAATATCAAGAAAAGGAAACATCCGCATTGTTAATAATTACTGAATCAACGTGCCCATTACTAGTAATGTTAGTGTTACTGATGTATCAGTAACTCAATTTTAGTGGAGTTTAGTAAACATTCCAATTGAAAAGTTAGTCAAATAAAAAAAAATATACATATTTTTATTGCCCACTGCTAAAATACAGGCCTGTTTTCAAAGTAGCATAGTAAACGACCCTAGACACCAAAACGGAATACCTTTTGCACCACGAAACGATAACAACGTTTATAACAATGACTGGAAAGTTCAAAACAAACAGCAGTTAAGAAGAAGAGTAACGCTAAAGATCAGAGAAATTGGTTTAGAATCTGTCCAAAACCTAATGAGGAACATCAAGAGGAAACTGCGAGCCTTTATATTAAGAAATATTGTTATTTTTTGTAGTTCTTGTTACAGTTCAAACATACTATTGTAAGATATTTTTTTAATTTTTTCAAAAACCTCTCAAAACTTTTGCAACATACGTTACATGTAGCTTGATTCCCAGAAGGTACTTGTAGGCAAAAAGAAACCAATAGTCCAGATAGGACAGATAATATGTTCAAAATCACGGAAGTGAAAGTTGTACGATATACACAAACTTCTGAAGTTTTAATTGATGTAGCTAGCCATCTAAAAAAAATCGTAATTTGCATCAAATAAAAGAGATTCCACCGGAAACATCCGAAATCGTAAAGCACGCGGTCGATTTAGTAGAATTTCACTGTCTGTGCATATCCTTCTCCTGCAGACTACAGCGGACCAACGGTACACCGTTCTTCTTCCCGCCTAGGCTCTGCCGAAGAAGTGGTAGCTTCAGCCTCCGCATGTTTGGTCCATGCGACATACTTTGCGGCCATATATAAAAACTTCTTGATTCCTGCAAGCTCCCATTCAGTGTTGTTTCTTGGATATGCTACACTAGCACACGCCAATCTCAATCGAATTACAGTTCTTAGTTTGGGTTGTCAGGTGTGTAGTAGCAACATGGACTTGAAAGTGATTAGTGTCGTGATCGTAGCCTGCACGTGTCTGGTCACCGCCGGCCCTGTAGTGGATGATGGCACCAAAGGACACGTGAATTCGGTGAGTACCACGAACCAGGATGTAGTGACAGTTACAGTGAAAAGACGAACTGGATAACATGGATCGCAATCGGATTGTGCACAGAATGTCTTTGAGGCGCCACGCCAACTGGATTACTGTCAACATGTGACTTAAGTGTAACTGTGGAGTCAAGGATACTTGTCAAAGAGAATAACGATCAATGGCGATCCAGTTGATCTGCCTCTTTTTTAGGAGAATTTACTCTTTAAATCACAGAAATCATTCAGATAAAACCTTAAATTTGGTATGATTGGCCATGAAGCAAATGTCAACAGGCCTAAAATTTGTAGTGTTGCATTGCAACTTTTTCGTCAATTAGCTCATTTGTTTTCTTTTCTTCATTTTTCATGATATATGATATCTTGATTTAAGATTTACTTTATCAAACGATATTCCAGAGCTACCATAAAATTTACTTGATTCTAATAGTTAACTACGACGTCATCTGTATATTTACAGTGATTTTAGACGCAGATATACAGACAAATATCTACTACAAATAACAATTCTTACGAAAGATACCTGAGATATTTCAAATACCAACCTACAATACTGATCCAGTGTGCAATACTGGAGTTTTACTTAATTACTTTGAGGTGCCTGAATTAAAAAGTTGACAATAATCCATGTTGCCAATGCAATGCCACGAAAATGACATATAGCAATTGTAGACGTGTAATCGAACGATTTAGGATATATGGCAACAAGTTCGAAATATTTTCTCCATAATTAATATAATCTGCTTCAGAAGCTTCAGAAGCATTGTTTCGAAGTTTGAACAATTTTTGACACTATCTACCAATTACTTGTTTATGTAGTTTGTACCTTATCGTATTACCTACGATTGCTTGTCTTACCTAGTTTTCTCATTTTCTTGATGCATTATCACACATCAAATCTACTCAATGCAATCGACGCGTAATAAAGCCACTTAGAATTTGTTGCGAGTAATCTCGTTGCAGCTGAGCTATAATTATCTGATAACATTTGATTGCGAGCTTATGCATTAATTATTTCATGCATCAAGTTAATTGAGGCGACCACTCTCATTGTATAATTATCACGTGATATAGTTCATTTTCTGGACTTGAGATGAGTTCGTAATATCTGGATTTTAGGTTATAAGTTTTAGAGTTTCATTCAACTTATGAATTTATGAATTGAGCCTTTCAATAATTACCTATTCATACAGAAATAGAGCAAATTTTGAGCAGTTGTAATATTGTCCGGTCAAAGTACTTTTAAGCTCGGTTGTTGGGCGTTTAAAAATTGGGAAGAAGATGAGGTACTGGAATTAAGGAGGTTTTCTCAGGAACATGCATATTCCCAAGGGAGTTCAATTATTCTGTCCTGATTATATCGGAAACGTATTTTTGAGGGAGGGCCATAATAGCAGAATCTACGATAGCATTGGAAATAAGAACCTTCCAAGATTCTCATAAGCGTTTGCCTATGTTAATGACTTGGAATGCCAATGGCAAAAGTCACTTTGATTTATGTCACTTTCCGTTTAGGTATATGCAATTCTTTAAAAAAGAATACGCAGAAAATTTGGGAACGATTGTTTGATTGATTAATTCTTGGGTGTAATGTTTTAAATATCTTAAGAAGTGGAAAAGAAGTGAGTAATTAAGTAAGCCGTAATAGGCATAGGCATATATACCGGGTGTTCCAGATTTTTCTTGACACATGATTTTTAAAAGTACTATAGGGTCCATCGTACCGTGCTTTCAAAATATTTTTTTTTCAATTATTAGTATAAGTATTTCAATCCTTAAAACTCACCCAAAACTCTTTTTTCAAATATGTAGAGTATCCATAGTTTTTCTTTGTCGAGCTAACTCCTCATTTTATTTGAACTCGTGTTACACCTTTTATTTAATACACAAACCTATTTTTTCTATGAAGCCCTAGTCATATGGTAAATGAAACACGCATTTGTTTGAGGCGTAATATTTCCGTCAAAGCCGGTAAAAAAGAAAACTGAGTGGAGCTTTCAAAAAAAATGTGCGTACCTCAACCTTTAAAATTCACCCTCAACTTTTTCTTTTTCAGTGGCACTCCACAGCTTTTCCTACATAAATGAAGTCATTGTTTTACTTGAAATATTATTGTATTGACATTGATTTTCCACACAAACCATTTCTTTTCGTAAGGTCATTAGCCTAAGGTAAATAAAATAAGGATTTGTTAGGGCGTGATACATTTGTAATAAAAGATGACGAAAACAAATATTTTTATTCGAAAACATAGCATGATAATTCATTCGATGCCCTTACACATCCACTTATATCGTGTCAAGAGGATTCTGGGACATCCGGTATATAGAGACAACACAGTGGGCCATTTTGCACCCGATTTTTTCTTCTATACTTCTATACGTCGTTAGGCCTTACCCTTATTATATCTTCTGGCTCTAAAATCCTAGACTGATGTAGTTTTGATACCCTAAGTTATGACAGCTGTAAAAATAGGTGTAGCTGAGTCCGACGAAGACACCCTGAGATGCTACGCTACTTGAAAGGAAGAAAGAAAGTTTTTCCATTCACCATTTAACTAACTTCCAAATCCTCTACTTGCTTACTCCTAGGGCTGATTCGGAACACACGAAATTGAATGCCTTGTCGCCAGAGCGTTCCCAGTGTTACAATTAGGAGAAATAAATTCTTTACTTTACTATTTACTTTAACTAGTAAGACAGTGTAATTTTCCGAGATGCATCAAGACACTTTTAATCTTCCTGTACTGTAGGACAGGTCTCGTCATAAGCCTTCAAGCATTTCGTACTAGTACCTCAGTTGCTACCTGACCGTCAGTACAGACAGTTACCCTCTGCTGGGTCGCCAAACTTCTTGAATACGGGGTACGTTTTCTTTTATGGTCAGCCTCCCGCAAAGGCTTAAAGCCTATGGCGCTGTAGAAGCGCTGCGAGAGGATAAGTATCGGTTCACGTTAGATTTGAAACGCTGCAGGTTGTAGCCGTCGGGAAACAAATTCCCCGGCAGCTGATTCCACAGCGTCGAAGTTCTCCAAAAGAAGGAACGCTGGAGGAGACTAGTTCGGGGAGTAAGGACCTCGACCTGGTAAGGATGAGCTCGCAGAGCTTCTCTAGTTTTCCTGGTTCGGACGGCCTGTGGTGTTATTATCGGAGAGAGCTCAATCGAACATATTCCGTGATAGAATCTGTAAGACAGGGATAGGTCAGCCACCCTCCTTCGATGTTCCAGGCTGTGGAGGTCCTTTGTGAGGTTTGGCGTATCGATTAGTCTAATCGCTCTTTTCTGGATAGTGTCCAGAAGCTTTAGAGAGTGCTTCGGAGCGCATCCCCACACATGGGAGCAATACTCCAGCGATGGTCGGACCTGTGCCTTGTAGAGCAGCAGCAGTTGCTCTGGTGTATACAACTTCCTACAGCGGAACAAAACTACAAGCTTCTGGGATGCCGTTTTAGCAATACTGACGACGTGGTTGTGCCAGGACATGTTATTGTTGATGTCGATTCCCAAAAGCTTGACAGAAGGTGATTCGACTATGGGGTGACCCTCCATTTCCACGGTTGGTAAGCCATCGTGAGACTTCTTTCTAAGTGTTGTCGCCTGAGTTTTTTGTACGTTGAACTGTACTTTATTTGCTAATCTCCACTCGACAATTGTTTTGATATCAGCGTTGATGTGTGAGGCATGCTGCTGTCGCTGACGTACCGTCTCCTGGGATGATAGTGGCTTGCCTGGTTCCATGCACGACACTAATGTACTGTCATCTGCGAAGCTGTAGATTGGATTGGATGTTATTTCCAGCAGCTCGTTGATGTACAGCAGAAACAGTGTAGGGGATAGGACAGATCCCTGAGGAACACCGGCGTTTATTGAAAATACGTTTGATGAACAGCCCTCGACTACAACAAACAGAGATCGCTCGTTCAAAAAGCTATTCAGCCACTGGAATAGGCCAGGTGGTAGTCCATAAGCAGCAAGCTTGGCCAGAAGTCCGTCATGCCATACTCTGTCGAAAGCTTTCGATATATCAAGTGCAGCAACACGGGATTCGCGTAAGGCAAAGCTGTGAAAATAGTGCTGCAAGTGGGTTGCAGTATGTGTAAAACAAATGAGTTTCTTTTATCCTAGAGTATCTCAGCCTTTTATCATTGTGCCATCTGTAAAATAACATTGCTGGTGACACCAGACGGTACGTTTACAAATATATTTCACACAAATGCCCCCAATTTATATTCAAGCTGTGATCAGACTATCGCATAATTGACTTGAATAAAACATGACAGATGCTAGATCGATCGGTATTATAAATTAAACTGAGATTAGAATCATATTGCTTATTCTCTATCCGCTGCAGCCATTTAGCGGGATAAGTATACATTAATTTGAACTAAGTATCTAATTCATTAAAACGAAATTAGCGTTACTTTAGTGCGCGTAAAGTAGGTCAAGTAGAGAATGAATACACTTTAACAATGTAGTTAAATCTTACTGTATAATCTACGAATTCGGGCAATGCGCATCTACGTATTTCTATACCGTCGCCATTTCAGTCACAACAATGATATTATGAATTAAGTTATAATTAGTTTGGATTTCAACCAATCACTATTATATTGGGAAGTATCTGGCCTATAGTCCGGGATCCCAGGCCCATTTTCACTACTTACTACTAACAAGTTAATTTTGCGTGGGTAGCTTCATTTTGATGAGATGCCCAACTTTTTCCTCTACAAAAATTCTCGATTGTGGTAGCTAACAGGGGTAGCAGGGATGAAATATGTCAATTTGACGAGTGTCAAAAATTAATTACCTACTAACATTTAGCTTTTCAACTAAATCTTAAGAATGTGATCAACCTTATTAGAAAAAATGCTTGTCCTACAAAATCTATGGTTTGATCACATTGTCCCCCTCCATCCAACATGTACCAATAACAAGGTCATACAAATTTATTACTAACAGCCTGATTTGTTCACTATTGCTTCGTTAATATTTATACAATTTGACAGCAACATTGTCCTACAAATTACGTGGCATGTTACCCCGGTCCTACGACCAGTTTGGGAATGAGGACCTTATTTTAGTTAAAATCTTATAGTGCCTTTATTTCAAACACAAGCCAATTTTTTCCCCAATTTCATAAGGTTAGGATAAATAAAATAAGGATTTCTTGAAGCCTAACGTTTTCGTAATAAAAAAGGACAAAAAGGACATCTGCTTTCGAAAGGATGTATTTAACACCCTTTGAAACCCACTTAGCTTTATTTTTTTTCTGTTTTTTTGCGGCAAAAACATTCTTATTTTATTTAGATTATGCTTAGGATTTCTAGCAAAAAATAAGTTTGCTGATAAAATTAAAAATACCAAAATATTTTAATTAAAATTGGGATATCATTTATGCAGGAAAACCTATGGGGTGCTTTTGAAATAATGAAGTTGGGGGGTGAGTTTTAAGGGTTGACGTACAAAAAAATGTTTGAAAGCATGGTATGATAGACCCTATAGTGCCTTCAAAAACTCCACTTTTCTTATTTCGAAAAGATCATGTGAAGCTGTTTTTTTAGAAACTGGCATCAACTATTTGGAGATTTCAAGCAACCAAACTATACCATTCTCGCTCTCAATGGGTAGGCTGCCTGTAACCAATCTTTTGATAAAATAAATCAGCTTCTCCAAGATTTACAAAGAAAGATCATGAAAACAAGTTACTGAATCGTCATTGTTTTATGGAAGATAACCTGAGTATTCCGTTGTTTATCACAGGCACTTGATTTTCCCATTACCTCTTTATGGATGCCGCTGAATCTAGCGTAAGTTACTTTCTTTACTCAGCACAGAACCTCTGGGTCATGGTAATCAAGGACAGGTCAAGTGAAGCCGAGAAATCTTCGATTACCGTTACATGGGATTTTCTTTCAGTAGTATATGAATGGTGCTTCTTTTGATGGTTCGGATGCCTACGAATGAAGTACGTGTCAGCGGGTTCACAAAGAGAAACCTGCGTATTTTAAAATAATCAATCATGACGTGTATAGGAAGGCATAGAGTATCCGGAAAGAGTACTGTTTTATTTTACATTTTTACAATTTAGCATTTCACGGTACTTCTGGAATTATTTCTTACATCAGTATTATATGTTATGGGATATCGTGCATTATTTTTCTCAGCATTGCTCCAAAGGGTAATAAGCTACTTGCAGAAAAAAGTATTATGTTGTTTACACATGAACTGTGATACCTGTCAGATATTAGAATGTATTCCAACGAAGATGCTAGTGGGTTAATTGCCTGTTTCAAATATGTTTAAGTATCAATAAATTGAGTCGCATTGTTAAAGAATTCAGATTATCTCTAGTTTGCAGTTGAATCTCACTGACCTGCGCTGTAGCAGTATCGAGTGTCGATATCGATAAGATATCTGTGACGTCAGCCTTTGTTTTAAGTCACGTGGAAAAATTTGAATATATCCTTATTTTGTTTTGCAAATATCTTTTTTTGGCCGTCAGTAAAATCATGTTTTTTGTTTCCTACTGCTTCTTGATATGGTTTTCTTAACGCTATGTATACTCCCGAGACGATTTCACGACCTCTGGAAGTACCCTATTTACGTAAAAATGATACGAGTGCATTTTTATCATTAGTCATTGCTATCATCTTGGTATTCCTACTATCTACGTTGATTCTGAAAAGGCGTGGGTTCCATTTCTTCTTCTAGTTGTTACTTCAAGAACAATATCATTATAATATAGTCGTCTTTTTTAGTGGAGCATTTCATAAAATTTTTGTTTATACAAAAAAATTATTCTTCAACCTCTTCTTTGTAACAAACATCATGTACAGTCACTTCGAGTATACTCATTCACAAGCTCGGAAGTCGCGGCAAAATAAAAATGATGCTTAACTAAAATATATAAACCATCCTTAAGGAATATAGGGAACTTCGATCATCCAGCATCTTCCTGTCACAGAGGTTGGATTATTACCGATCCCTCTAGGATACTGTAGGTGGTTAATCGAGCATTAGTAATCGGCCAGTTTATGTGACCCTCCAGTCCGATTAGTCTTCGACTTTTGTCTATCTCCTCATGAAATTCCATGACAGTTTGCCTATTGAATGTACAAAATTTACTTAATGATACTACCGTTGAGCTGCTAGCCCTAAGAGACGCAGTCAAGTAGGATAACTCGGTACCCCAACATTTTCGTTCTTTGCACCTACATGAGATGGCCAACGTTTACGACAAAATTATACCAGTATAAGTATGTATATTAGGATTTTGCCGTTGATCGATATGCATCCATAGAATCAAAAATCAAAAATAAACTGAAATTTTACAATATAATATTCAATGAGCGCCGATGAGTATAATAACTCAAGCAGTTGTCGTTTCAATGAAAAAAATCAACAACCATTACCGTGAGTTGAACACTATACTTGACCTGTGACCGAAGCTATGAATAGTACAAAATACGTAATAATTACAGACTACTGACAACTTAACCTCACTTCTGTCGCTAAGATAAATACTGTATACCGTTAGAATAGAGTACTTGAAGAGGTCGTGAAATCGCCTCAAGAGTAAACATAGCGTAAAAAAAGATATTTGCAAAATAAAATAAGGATACATTCAAATTTTTCCACGTGACTTAAAACAAGGGCTGACGTCACAGGTATCTTATCGATATCGACAATCGATACTGCTACAGCGCAGGTCAGTGAGATTCAACTGCAAACTAGAGTTGATCTGAATTCTTTAACAATGCGACTCAATTCATTGATACCTAAACATATTTGAAACAGGCAATTAACCCACTAGCATTTTTGTTGCAATACATTTTTATATCTGATAGTTATCACAGTTCATCCCGTTTGTGACCGAAATTCGCAACTAATCGAAGCCATCGTTTTATTTCGGCGCATCCGATTATGAATGAATCCACAGATAGAATCTAATTCAAGTCCATCCCTATAAAGTGAATTAGTAATGTAGCCTAACTTTTATTCTTTTGACTTTTGTACTTTTGTGTATGACTGTGTTTCGTGGTTATAATGATTAATGTCAAAATGTTAGGTTAGCACTGGCTATCGATATCAAATATCAATACTTTACGTCCCATCACTATAGGATATCACTGATGTCAGAGGCTGTTTGCGCGGCATTTTCCGGCATTTGAAATAATTTTTGGAATATCACTCACAGCCGAGTCCAAAAAACCAAACAAGTGATTTTGTCACGTTAACTAGGCTCTAAGGAACGCGTAAACGACATAGTATTTTTTTCTGCAAGTACCCTATTAGCGTTTCACGTCTCATAGCCATTGTATCTAATCATGTGCACTTGCAAGAGATCCGTGCTGGTATTGTTGGGCATTGTTGATAATCTACGGCTGGAGCGTGAATTACGAAAAGTGTTTCACGCTGTTTGTTTATAGTGTATTCAAAAGTAGTTTGGTAATGACCGCCTAACATAATGGGGTAGATAAAAGTACTAAACTAATTTAATCATCTTTGGAAATCTTCTGATTTTTTTTATGGTCGGCCTCCCGCAAAGGCTGAAAGCCTATGGTGCTGTAGAAGCGCTGCGAGAGAATAAGTATCGGTTCACGTTAGATTTGAAACGCTGCAGGTTGTAGCCGTCGGGAAACAAATTCCCCGGCAGCCGATTCCACAGCGTCGAAGTTCTCGAAAAGAAGGAATTCTGGAGGAGACTGGTTCGGGGAGTAAGGGCCTCGACCTGGTAAGGATGAGCTCGCAGAGCTTCTCTAGTATTCCTGGTTGAGACGGCCTGTGGTGTTATTATCTGAGAGAGCTCACTCAAACACCTTCCGTGATAGAATCTGTAAAACAGGGATAGGTCAGCCACCCTCCTTCGATGTTCCAGGCTGTGGAGGTCCTTTGTGAGGCTAAGCGTATCGAGTAGTCTAATCTCTCTTTTCTGGATAGTGTCCAGAAGCTTTAGAGAGTGCTTCGGAGCGCATCCACACACATGGGAGCAATACTCCAGCGATGGTCGGATCTGTGCCTTGTAGAGCAGCAGCAGTTGCTCTGGTGTATACAACTTCCTACAGCGGAACAAAACTCCAAGCTTCTGGGACGCCGTTTTAGCAATACTGAAGACGTAGTCGTGCCAGGACATATTATTGTTGATATTGATTCCCAAAAGTTTGACGGAAGGTGATTCGACTGTGGGATGACCCTCCATTTCCACGGTCGGTAAGCCATCCTGAGACTTCTTTGTAATTTACGAGATACTTGGAGTGTGTTTTCTTATGTGGGACACCGTGTATATCTTCTCAGAAACCTATTAAAAATATTATTAGTTTTAAGCAGCATTATTATGGGGCCATTCTCTCAGTAATATCAAAGTTTTCAGATTACAGAAAAAAAGCTATTATAGAATCTTGTTTGCCTCCTTTATTTTTTTTTGTGTTGGTGTTCTCGTGGTATCTATATTTGACTTGCTGATCCTTAGGCTGCCAGTCACAGAAATGCAAGTTCTTAAAAAAATGTATATAGTATATTTTACCTCCCACACCGATAGGTCGTATGGCCGTATGGTCGTATGTAGTTGAAGACACGTTAGAATGGGTAGTATTTTTAGGTTTCATTTGAAATTAACTGGACCTGAATGTTTTTGCTAGTAACAGTGTTGTCAGGAAACAAGAATCATGTATCAATAGAGAATAATCAGAGGTGTATTGAAAACTTCTAATCCGCCAGCTGATTCCAAAATCAATAAGAGCTTATTAGGATTGCTCTAAATGGATATATAAGCTTCAGTTTATTCAAGGCAACAAAAACTCTTTTACGGATATAGAGCATGTTGGAGTTAATATATAGAACTACCCATCTCAGCGCCCCAATTTCTCCGGAAATGGCCAGTAACCTCTGAGACCCCTATAAACCGAGTCTGGAAGGATTCTGATGCTTTCTTTGTCTTTTTGCTAGTTACTCCTGCTTTGTCTGCCATGTCTCCGGAATATATTGCACCCCAAAGTTCTTTAAAATCCATGAGATTACGGGGATAATAGAATGATGACGGAAGGACAGGCAGATAAGCCAGATAGGCCGAAGATTCTCTTAGTTCATGAGTCATACAGCGTGTGGAAAAATTATCTCATAATATAAAATTACGACTAAAATACACCCCTGACCTATTATGTAGTATTGATTACTGTGGGATTTTTTAACTACTAGTTGTTGTAAAGGTACTGATCGACAATGACAATTTTTCATGAGATATTTTATCAAAAGTTAATAGTTTCGAGTTAAGTAGTGGAAACGGGCTTGAGATACATGAAATATTATAGAAACCTCACGATAAAACATTTCACAAGGTATTCTTTTTATGAGCAAGTCTTCACGTGTATACATAATATGCGTCCTGTTTCATGTTAAATGTTTATCTCACTTGCCTTTGAAACAAAATCAGGGTACCAGTGTGTTCACCTTCGAGTTTAAGAGTTTAGGTATTGTTTGGAGCCTCTCAGCTAGAGGAATATCAAATATTATAATATTATAACACTCTTGATCTTCTGGTCCTTATTCTTTCAATTCTGTTGTCATTACGTTCTTGTTTTCTCCCCTTTAATCCAATCTGGTATCTCTGAGATCTTTTTATTTTGCTAGTACAGGTTTTAACGACAAGGTTATAAGCTGCAGGCTTCCTTCTAGCCCTTTTCGTTGACAGTCACAAATATTTTTATCTCCGCTCTGCGTTTGCCATGGGATTGCAGAACCAGCACATTCAGTGATACCTTATCTCATGATTGAATGAATGAATGAATAAGGGCCAGAGGCTATCCAGCACAAAATGTGACTGGTGCATAGGCCACACGATGGGCCCTTTTGCGCCTCTATCCGCGCTAGTTCCTAAGATCTGCCCTTCTGACAAAGGCAAGTACATTCTTAGGTCCTATCCGTTTTATATCTATTGGTTCCAAGGTTCTTGAGACCAGCATAGTCTACCTGTGATAACCCAGGGTTTCACAGCGACACAAGATGTGTGTCGAGGATTCTTCCTCTTCACCACACCACGTGCACGTTGGGTCGTTGACCACCCTCATCACGAACGGGTGACACCTGAAGGTGTTGTGACCCGTTAATAGGCCTACTAGCAATCTCAAGTTACTCCTATCCAGAGAGAGACAAAATCGTCCTATTCTCTCTGCAGGCCCTGCTAATAGCTCCCGAGCTTGACGGAGATGACCAGAGATGTTGTTTCATCTCAGAGAGTGTTGATTCTGGATCCACTCTCCAGTTGTTTTCCTAATCAAGTTTGCAGATAGTCTAAAGGCTGGTTCCGGGCCCACAAAACTGTTACCACATCCCATCCTAGCCAGATGATACGCCATGTCGTTACCCTTTACCCCAGTGTGCCCAGGTACCCACATCAGTGATACCTTGTGTTTAGATGAGATGTCGTCGAGAGCCCTCCTGCACTCCAGGACCAGTCACGACGTTATTTTCCAAGCACTCAGTACTTTGATGGCTGCCTGACTGTCAGAGCAGATAGTAATCCGCCTCCTGGACCCGTCAATTTCCCGAATACGATTTACACAAGTATCGCATAGACCTCAGCCTGAAATACCGTGGTGTGCCCCCCAAGAGGGAGTGAACGTCTTGCATGGGGTCCGTAGACTCCCGAGCCCGAGCCCTCTCTAGCGAGTGAACCGTCTGTGTACCAGACCTGTCCTCATCCTTCGATGACCTGTCTTTCCCTAGACTCCCACTCTTCCCTTGACGGAAACACCACCGTAAGATTGCGACTGAAGCGATGCGTAGGAGAAACTATATCGCTCCTCGCCAACAAAATAGGACTATCCTCACGCAAATCTGCTAGAATCGTTGAATGTCCTTCATGAATGTCCAGCTACCCTGACTCCAGAGGCGGAACCCAGTTTTTCTAGCTTCCCCTTGAATTACCAGATCCAAAGTAGGAAGATTCAATAGTGCTTCAATGGCACTCAAAGGTGTTGTGCGCACTGCACTGGTTATACTAAGACATGCCAAACGTTGAATGAGACAAACATTTCACTCACATGTTTCACAGATAAATCATGTCCTGTCGAAACATATCTGAAATAAATTTGTCATGAAACAAATAAAAAAAATTGTAGACGGCCGCCTTAAAAAATATTTCTCTCTATAACTCTCACAGACTTGTGAAGTCTAGATTCCAGCGAACCGCGCTTCATGTTTCTCAACATCTCACGAATGCCGCACTTGACCTGTTCCTCATTGACAGTGACCCAGAGAGGCAACGCGTCTCTGCACGGCGTAGCGTGAAAGTAACGCACGGTCACACGCCGCGCCGGCGGCGTCGCAGGAGGCGATGGAAAAGTTGAATGGCGATCCGTGTCTGTTACACCGGTTTTACATTACACCACGAATAGCGGTGAAGGTCTATGTCACTTCTGCTTCGACAATTTATCGACATACCGAGCAAGTTTGAATGCGAGAGAAAACTTCTCTTCCGGGTGAAACTTTTGTTGTTTTGATGGGCTGAATGTCATGTTGTCCCAGATGTTGTCGGGCATCACGTTTATGGGAATTTGGAATGTCTAGAAATGGATTTTATGAAATGGAGAAACTTTGATTTTGCCGATTTTGCTAGTAGTTTGAACTTGGTGAGTGAAAGCACAAGAAATCACAACGTGCAGCAAAGATGTCGCAATGTAATAGGCAAGGGGCACGATAACTGAAAGGTTTTTAAACATAGCTGATTTGATCAGTCGGGTGCTCGATTTACGATTAATGTGGCACAAAGTGCCCCCACTCTTTTCACAATAATACAGGTATTTTTCATTCGTCATTGTTTTAAGCTTATATTAACAATTATTTTTTACTTTTTAGACCGATGATCTCTAAGAGGGTGCTTTATGTTTTTTAAACTATATTTACTCTTAATTTTTTAGTTTATCATTAAACCGTGATATTTTATTTCTTCCTAAACTGTATTCATTAGTACTCTGTGATGAAGACGAACAATTGTTTTGGACCAATATTTCTCAAAATCATTACCACTACTGCATAAACGATGAAATTAAAAAAGTCGACCTGCTCAAAGAAATTTCATAAAAAAACCCATTGAATGTCACGCCTTTTGAGCTCCCGTCGCTATGCCTCTGTGTAATATTAACAAACTTTAAGGTGTCTGTGCCATCTGTTAGTCAGTGGAAAGCTGAGGTGATTTTGTTAGAAGAGCTCAACTGCCCCCCTCCCTTTTTTTCTTTGACAACCTTTGAGAAATCCCTGGACGGGAAGTCGAAATGCTTAGGCCCAGTTCAACAACCATTGGTAACCCCTGGTAGTCATCTTTTGACCGACAGATAGAAGTTAACCAGTAGTTATCGGATCGCTCTGTTTCAGAAATAAAAATAGTGGTTACGCTTATCTATCTTTAAGTCAACGGTACGGATCTAACCCTTTGACAAACAAACCTAACCATCCATATTTTTGACTTGTGTCACAACAGACTATAATCAAAATCCGTCGACGTGTTAAACGTCAGTGTCAAAATGCATGTTTTTATAACTACCAAAGCAAGCTTATGTATCATTGGGTTGACCACAACAAACGGCAGAGATAACCCATACTTTATCTTTGGGTTAACTTAACTACTGGATAACCAGAGCTTATGACGTAAACCGCTGATTATAAAACGCAAAGTGTTCGCTAACCACTAGTTTTCTTTTAACCTCCAGTTGACTGCCGATTGTGAGACTGGGCCTTACAGTTCCTTTTTGGACTTGATTATGTATTTGGATGGTAGTAGATTCAATCAGAAATACTAAACGTATAATTCTTTAAACATACAGCTGCGGTAATGTAACTCATTATATGATGTTAGAGGGAAACATAGAAGTATCTTCGTCTGCAAACATATCACGTCATTTATATAAAGTTAATGATAGAATAACAAGCTCGTTCAACTCCGCGACACCTGTACACCTGTTCCTTGCGTCATCTCTCTTTAGATGGTTACTTTTGTACTTACTCTTTACGTAGAACTATAATTGCACATTGGACTAAGTAATTGCAGCTTTTTAAATATAGCGTGTTTCTAGAAATCGAGTTAAGGACCTTGTACTCAGCAGAGAGCTTTGCCTCAAGTTGTGGTGGGTTGATTGCTGCAAATTCTTTATTCAGACCATTCCATAGAATTTTTCAGTTTAGCACACAAGGTACCGCCAAGTTATTGTTTTACTGAATTTTGCCTTCAGACCACATGTGAGACTAAGCTTCTCGGGGAAGACCGGTCGCTCCACACTAGTGTCCTGTTGGTCCCTCAAAAGTAATAACACGGCGATTCCCAATCACAATACACATTCGTGAGAATAACAGCTTTATAAGAAAAAAGCTTTCCAGGTTTTTCTACCATTCGCTACGCTACAAATGACTGCTTCATCGAACACAAATGTAATTGACGATCAATCGAGAACTTCATTCTCTCACCGGTAAACGGTTCACCAACTTTGCTAACAAGAACCAAGAAGAGAAAGGCATAAATAATATACCGTGATAGACCCTGAAGAGACGTTTGGATAAGAAAGGAGATCATCGATTAACCTTTGGGAGAAAGGTGGTACTTTCCTTGTCTATGACAGACATGTATTGTATTTCATTGATTACACAAATGTCGGTTAGTTATTAAATTGACCAGGATTTTCGGATGTTTTGCAATCCCATATGTACATAGGCGGATTACTATCTGCTTTGACAGTCAGGCAGCCATCAAAGCACTGAGTGCTTGGAAAATAACGTCGGGACTGGTCCTGGAGTGCAGGAGGGCTCTTGACGACATCTCAGCTAAACACAAGTTATCACTGATGTGGGTACCTGGGCACACTGGGGTAAAGGGTAATGAAACAGTTTTGTGGGCCCGGAACCAGCCTTAGGACTGTCTGCAAACTTGATTAGGAAAACAACTGGAGAGTGGATCCAGAATCAACACTCTCTGAGATAGAACAACATCTCTGGTCATCTCCGTCAGGTTCGGGAGCTATTAGCAGGGCCTGCAGAGAGAATAGGACGATTTTGTCTCTCTCTGGATAGGAGTAACTTGAGATTGCTAGTAGGCTTATTAACGGGTCACAACACCTTCAGGCGTCACTTGTTTGTGATGAGGGTGGTCAACGACCCAACGTGCACGTGGTGTGGTGAAGAGGAAGAATCCTCGGCACACATCTTGTGTCGCTGTGAAACCCTGGGTTATCACAGTGACACAAGATTGCCAAAAGGGCAGGTCTTAGGAACTAGCGCGGATAGAGGCGCAAAGGGGCCCATCGTGTGGCCACATTCCGTGCTGGATAGCCTCTGGTCCTTATTCGTTCACCCATATGTACTTGTATTTGATGAAATGCCAGGGCAGCCCTAGATCGCTCTACAACTATACAAGTGCTGAGCTTTTAATTAAATGTTAGCTAATTGCTGTAGCCGGAAGGCAGTAGGTTACTGCTTCAGACATTCGAGACAATGCTGGCGAGATGAAAGTAAAAAACTGACTATACAAAGGCTGCCTTTGTATCACAAGTAGTCTTGGAAAGAAACAACCTTTGCATTTTAATAAGCAAATCTCAGTGCTGCATAAGTATTAGTAACGCGGACTACTCAGTCTTATCTGAACATTCTCTCAGGGGCATTTAGAGGCGTGTTGAACTCAAACTGTAGATTTATTGTAATTTTAGATTAGATTATACCTTATTATCTGGAAACAACTGCTGTTACTTGCACGTTTACCTCTTGACGAGAAGCATGCTGAACTGTTATAATTTAGATCATACTATATCGTCTAAAGGGCACTAACTTCATTTTAAGGGAGGACTGAATGCATTCAAATATTTTTATTTATCCCAACTAATCAAGTTTCTTATAACATCTACTCATCACTCCAGGCCACAGTACAGAGAACTCTTCGTTTATTCCTAGGTACAGAACCAAGTCTATGTTATGATGTTTGGTCATTTTGAACAACTTAACTCACTTATCTCTTTGCTCTGAATGCATATTTGAAGACAAAAATGGTCACTTCGAGTCTTCCTCCTATGCCAAAATGGTAACCACGACATTTTGAAATTAGATTGCGCCTCTAAGTTACACACTGCAAATTTTCTTCAATATTTGGTATCGGACACCACTATAAACAACACGATATATCATAATATCTCAACTTGTAGTTCATCTCTTGTTTGACAGATATGCCGTGGCTGAAATAATGATATATTATAGGCTATATCAATGATACCAAATAGGTTAAGTATAAGAAAAAATTCAGTCCTCTGCTTATCCGGAAATATTTTATAAACGTAATTTATTCAGTTCATTTAAAATCAATATAGCAGCTACTTCAAGGGCATGTATAATCGATCTCTTGACGGCAGAGTGAAGGTTAAAAAGTTGATACTATAACTCGGAAATCAGACACAAAGCTCATCATCAATATTACCTTCTCCATTGGATTATTAATAAATGATCATGAGTTTTTATACGTTCCAGAAATACCGATATTTTACATAAATTTCTGAATGACGTTAATCCAAGAGGGAAGGGTGTAATGGCTGAATACTATGAAACTGCATAGCCAGTATTGAGTCACATTTCTTGACGGGACTTTATCACCTTACTTTTTCAACTAAATCAAATTATTTTTTCTTACACATTCAGTGCAATTTCCACTCCGTTGAGTAAAATGTTCACTCACACAAAAGATTAAATGCAACGTATTCCACCATTTTCCTGAAAAATAAAACCTCTATCTTATATGAGCTGACATTTTTCGCCCGGGTACATGCATATAATGTTCAAAACATTACAAATATTACGCAAGAGATAAGAGCTGTGAGTTGTAGAAAATTGCGGAAAAAGGAAGCGATGCTGGAATCAACGACTACCACGCCTTTCGTGGTATTTCCAGATTTAAAATCTAGCAAAGCTCCGCTCAGTGAAAATGCGCGTCCAACTCAGCCATAAAAATCTTTGTCTCATGATGTAGAGAAAGAAGGCTTTGACTCCAACGCTTATCATGTGGTGCAGCACACCCCCTTACTACAGTAAATGAAATGCTTCATTTGCAGTAGATTCTCCAGAATTCAGACTCAGTGCAAAAGAAGTGCTTAATTTCATATTATGATTTCTTCAGTCAAGCTCTGGAGGCTCTCAATAAGCCATACACTGCAATTTATGATGTAGTGTATCTCATTAATTATTAATGCAAAGTTTCTTTCATTCTCCCGTTGAAGTGGATTCTCCGGAGTTAAAATTCAGGGCTCATTTTGATTGCAAGGTCAGCTTCCTTGTGTGATATTCTGCTATGGGAGTATTAATATGTCTGCAGGATTAAAATATGTAGCTCGGGGCACGACCCACCGGGCCCCTGTTCTATTATTCACCGACCACACCTCATACCGTAAAGTAACAGAGCTCTCGAAACATACATCGGTAGAAGCCAAGAAATGTGACAGACCTATGCTATTCAACTGGATTACATCAGATACAGAAACTTCTTAGATAGATTTGTTTTGTGTCACTGCGATAAAGATTTATATAATTATATCCATACCTAAATTACAGTCAATAATGAAATCGTACATGAAATTTTACATGATGCTACATGTTGTGGTGTTACCGACTTATAAATTGTCTTTGTTATTAATCACGAAGTTAAGGCTACTAGCCCCCTCCTTTAATTTGAGGTCAAAAATACTTAATAAATTATACATTCTATCACTGCATTACCAATATAAAATAGCCTATAAATGCCAGAACCCTTATTCTTCAAGTCCTAGCAGTAACCTGATGCGCAGGTACCAAATAACTCTTTCAGAGATTTTCCTTTCTACTTACTCTTAAATTTAGCAGTGGTTGGTTTATCCTAAGTTGCTACCATAAATATCAGACAGATAGACTGTCAGATAAACAGAGACCGACTGATGGACGACAGACAAAGAGAAATGAAAATTGGGATGGTTGATACTTTTTGCCTTAGTATGTACTTCTCAAAAACATAAAAAGGACAAGATCTAGTGCTTGTAGAGCTAGCTCTCCGTCTGCTCAGTTACAGTTACTTCGAACTTAAAAAACGACAAAAATGGTTGTAGGCTGTGACGGTCTCCCCTCTTAAATCTTCAAAAAAAGTTCATCATAGTTTTGACAAATTTTCTTGCAGAGCATTATAATAGCTAAGCGATATTGTCCCTGACATAAATTTCAAGTGTACTGAGGTAGTTTTATTCCAAAGAAATTCAAATCAGGCAATATAATGAATAATTTTCTTGCTCAAACTATTTTACTATCAAAATTAATTATTAATCATAACTTTAATTTTTATTTAACAATATTCTTATTATTCCAAATCAGAACTGCTCTCATTGACGTTATACGCAGCTTTTGAGTGAGTTTTCGATCATACATTTTGATTTAAAAATGTTCATCGGACGTGAGTAATGTACGAAATTGAATGCAGTAAGCAATATAAATTAAAGTGAAACATGAGCGAGTTTGCTATTGGAGTGTAGATAGGAAAAAATATTTCGAGTAAAAATTGCCCAATTCCATCATTTGCAAATCGATGCATGTGGAAAACTAAGCTTCAATCTCTTTCATCGTTTCAAGTGATTTTTAAAAGCTCAAAAGTTTACAAGGGATTATTTACAACGATTTCTCCTATATGGACAAAACTGTACGACGAAATATGCAAAAAGTGGGTGACACAAAATTACCCAAAAATCGATTCGTGTGCTTTGTGAACGAGATTTAATTTTCTTGAACCCTACAATTGGAATACTTATTCAGCTAGTGGACCTATTTTTTATTGTATACAATATGTGATACCCTTACCGCGCAATGAATAAGCGGACACAGTTCTTACGATTACATCTATCCTACTACAGACCTGAAACTTCCAAAAGGGCGTATCTTCTAAGAAATACCTGTTATAACAAATTTCAAAGTTTTTCTTCTTCTTCCTCTGGTTTTAAGTACTTTGCCTGTTAGGATAGCCATCTTTTTCTCAGCGTTCCGATATCACTCACTTTGGAGCATTTGCAAATCCTGGATCTGGCCGGAATCCTATTTTCATGCATTCGTGCCATATACGTTATTTTCTTTTAGTTTCATTTATATCGAAGATATTTAATAACGCTCTCATATCTCTTTATTTTAGTGTATCTAGTTTAGTGCAACACTCACTCATCTTAGAAATGTCGTTTCTTATGTTTGTATCCTTTTTCTTCTTTTTTTCATTGTTGTTCATATTTCACTACCATATAAGATGTCTGGAATAGCTATCGTCTTGTAGAATTTCATTTGAGTCGATTTGCTTGTTATTTTCTTTGATATGTTGCTGATAATTCCGCAAAAATTCCTGATTAATATTTCCTATCACATCTTTGCCTGCTAAGTATTCTAAATACTGTACCAGTTTCAGTACTTCATCGTTTTCGAAAATCTTGGTCCTAACTGGATCATTACCGAGAAAGCCATGGTTTCAGTTTTTGGTTGTTGATAATTTTTATGTCGTATTTTTGACAGATTGCTTTTAGGGTATATCTTTTTCTCTAAACATTGTCATCTGTTTCGGCTAAAAGTACTAGGTCGTTGGCATATAAAATGCTATTTTTCGTGATGACATGGTCATTTTTTCTCATGTCTTGTATCAGTAGGGCCAGTACTACTATATTATTGCAAACATCTCACGGAATAGCAATGCTCATTCGATAATAAATGCTAATTTTTTGAGCTTATAATTTCTTAAACATTTTTGGCTCTTGAAGTTTATCAAAACGTGATAATAAAAGTATGAAAATAAATACTTATTGTTATAATATACATACACCTCGCATCAACAATTTAAGTAACTGAATCGTGAACAAAAGTCACTCATTCATTATTTTCAGCCGGATCGTACTGCTGTACTAGATGATCTTATATTTACTTTGAAAAACATAGCACCTCAACGATTTATGCTATAATTAACTAATCATACTCCTATTACTTACAGATCTACAATGAAAAACCTACCATAGAAGAATCCCTATTCAAGAAACTAAACCTGAAATGCTCTAACCACGATGTCAGTTCTTGCATGATGCTTAAGCTCGTCACGTACTTCAACAAACTGATGAAGAAGTCCAACATCGAGCTGGGAGACGTGGAGATCACACAGACATCATCTGAGACTGTAAGCGTGGAAACTTCGAGGAGCCTGAACGACATTGAGAAAATGTCCGAGGAGGAACAGCTCGCCGAGGTACTCACCAACAAAGCCTACAACTTCATCAGAACTAGGTCACTAAAATGGAGGGTAAGGCTTCTGGTTTTCTGTGATATATTTGAAGGGCTGGCTGAGTACATTATATTGTTGGGGTGGGTGTAATTGTCTAATTGTCTTATTCCATCATTTGCATATACAGGGTGGGCCAATAGTGCGTGGATGGAGGATTGTGGGCTTACTAAAAAATATTTCAAAAATCTGTCACTCGATCATGGTAGGGACCTTTGAGGGCTATAACGTAAAAATATTTTCACTTAAATTTTTACGTTTATACAGGGTGATTCATATCAAACATTCATTTTTTTAAATGTAACCCGCTATATATTATTGCATATTTGGATTCCTTGGTCAATTCTAGTGTGTCTTTATGTATCACACATGAAACCTTAAACGAACCGTTTAGGCGCAAATCACCATTTTTGGTATAAGTAGGTATCAGAAAAAAATTGAATACCGCAGCGATTATAAAACTTAGGAGGCCGTGACTTTGCGATACGACTAAGCATGAAATGCTTCACCTTAGGTCAGACGGCTAAATTTTAATTATTTTTGTACTTGGAGAAATCAGTAGATTAATTAAGGAAACTTCAATCACAGGTTACTTGATTTTTCCAAATGGGAATGCCTCTTTTGGCTTAAAAAATCAAACGTAAAATTTGATTACCGTTCTAACAATATAGGATTCTTGATGTCAATCTTTTTTAGTTTTCATTTTATTTCAAATTTTCAGTCAAATCAGTGTTTTTCAATTTTCCTGCGTGCAGGCAACCTAGTGGGTCATGAAAAATAAACAAAAGCTCGTTAATTTGGAAGAAACCAACTGACCTAGTAGAAAGATGCAAACTAACTAGAGCAACGAGGCAAGATTATGAAAAATCCTTACAACATATTAACTCTAACCGGATACAACAGCGGCAAGATATCTAATGTCAATGAGTAGCTGGGGTGTGACAGAAGTGTTTGTTTTTCACAGCCTACTAGCTATTGAGGTCTATTAGGGCTTGAAAACTTTCCAAAGTGATTAAAAATTTTGAAACAAAAAAAGGAAAACTGTCAGCGATTTTTGCTTACAGTCTAACATGTTTAGAATGAAATTTCATCTTTAATGGGATAAAAAAATTAGCCATTTCCATTTATTTAAGTCAAAAGTAACAATCTCCAACTGGAGCATTCTGAACATCTATTAAAATGATTGCTAGAATTTCTTAATTACGCTATGTTGTAATAGTTGTGATTATTTCATGTAATTTTCTGCAAACTAAAATATGTTTTACAATGCAAACAGACTCCAATTCAAGTTTCATTTTCCGCGTTTTTGCTAATAAGTAGAAGTACCTACTGAGAGAAGAGATTGAAGGGTTTCAGTCAGAGGTATCATTACTTTTGACTTACGGAAATGGCTACTTGTAGCTCCATAGCATTAAATGTGAAAATTTATTCAGAAGACATAGATATTCCACTACCAGCAACAATAACTAGTAGTTTTCCTTTGATTAAATATTTTTTTACTGACTTTGGCAATTGGATAATAGCTAGTAGGCTGTGAAAAATGAGCGTTCTTGTTACCGCTATTGTTTCTGGTTAGAGCTAACATGTTGTAAGGAATTTTCATAATCTTGCCTCGTTGCTCTAGTTAGTTTGCATCTTTCTACTGAGTTAGTTGCTTTCTTCCATACTAACGAGCTTTTGTTTATTCTTCATGGCCTGTTAGGATGCTTGCATGCAGGAATGTTAAAAAACACCGATTTGACTGAAAATTTGAAATAAAATGAAAACCAAAAAAGATTGATATCAAGAATGTTATATCGTTAGAAAGGTAATTAAATTCTAAATTTTATTCTTTAAACCAAAATAGCCATTCCCATTTGAAAAAATCAAGTTATCTGTGATTGAAGTTTACTTAATGTATCCTCTGATTTCTCCAAGTACAAAAAGAGTTCAAATTTAGCCGTCTGACCTAAGATGATGCATTTCATGCTTAGTCGTACCGCAAAGTCACGGCCTTCTAAGTTTTATAGTAGCTGCGATATTAATTTTTTTCTGATACCTGCTTAGCACAAAAATGGTGATTTGCACCTAAACGGCTTGTTTAAAGTGCCATGTGTGATACATAAAGTCGCACTAGAATTGACCAAGGAATCCAAATGTGCAATAATATATAGAGAGTTTCATTAAAAACATGTAAGTTTGATATGAATCACCCTGTATAAACGTCAAAATTTAAGTGAAAATATTTTTACGTTATAGCCCTCAAGGGTCCCTACCATGGCCAAGTGACAGATTTTTGAAATTTTTTTTAGTAAGCCCACAATCCTCCGTCCACGCCCTATTGGCCCACCCTGTATATCGTTGTACGTGGAAAAATGACCTTCAAGTACTTTCGTTGTTCCAAGCGATGAGTATACATGTTAGGCTACATTGATGTTTCCTCTAAATATCTCATGGCTAGTAGCGTAGCAGCATTCATCTCTAGACCAATCTTACATCTGTTCCAAAGTTGTTAAAGGGAGATAGAGCCCTTTTTTGTAAATTACTAATTTAAACTATAACTATCTCTAAACGCTGTTCTTACTAAAACTGGTCGAATCGGTATCATGCGTTTGCGTTTACAGTTAATATTATTATTATGTTTTGTTTGTGATGGAAGTGCTACACGCACATATGATTTTTTGCCGCAATATCAGATTTAGGTTGTCATTAGAGAAGAATGATCTCATTTTTAAGAAAGTTGTTCGCGCTGCTTCAATCCGGCGCTTAATCTCCTTATCTGGATCTAGTTGTTCTGTGATGTAGCATCCAAAATACTTAAAATGGGTGGCTCTTTCAATGTTCTGCTGTTCTATTTGTAGGGATGCACCGGCGTGTGGTTGACGGCTGAATATCATAAATTTTGTTTTAGTGACATTTATTTTTAGCCCCATATCCCGACCAGCTGTATTCACACAATTCAACAATTGCTGTAGGCCCAGAATACTATCACACAAGATGGCCGCGTCGTCAGCATATAGAATATTATTAACCACCACACCGTTGACCTTCACTCCTAGCTCCTTATCTTGTAGGGCTTGTTTGAAAATTATATCCGAGTAGGTGTTGAACAGTAGCGAGGATAGTATGCATCCCGGCCTGATCGCGATATTCGTCAGTTAATCTACCATCGACTCGGACAACTCCAATACAAGTTCTCTATAATTCTCAGATACCTATAATGGATTCCAGAGTTTCTCAATACGTTCAATAGTATTCCGTGCTGAACTCTGTCAAACGCTTTCTGTTGCGTGGAATACGAGAGTTTTCATATTTCTGATATACAAGAAAACAGAAGCGAGTTGGACTTCTGGATACTTCTAAGAAATAAGCTCCTTAAGTCTTACGCTGTAACTTCCAGAAAGCAAGAAAATTATCATTTTCTGGCTGCTAGGACTTAGTTGGTATTGATTCAGTTCGGAGTATTGAATTAAGTTGCATTCACTTGAGCATTCAGGATCAGACTTTCTGGGAAAGCTGTATCGTTCCAACATATTAAGGAACATGTATAGACCCATATAGCTTCCTGGTAATAAATAATAAGTTACGAATTTGATTCGCGGGGTCAACCGTTACTATTAGGGAATTGTTAATCTAAGAGGCTTGACAATAATTGTGAGGAAAGTTTAGCACACGTCGATTCAGCAGTACCTTATTTGGGGAGCTCCCGACGAGATATCACAAGGTTCAGAAATTCTGTCATTAAGTTGTACTACTTGACGATGTTCTGAGAGATATGACTGGAAAAATTGTAACGCAAGGTCAGTGAAGCCACAGTAGACCAATTTTGCACAGACAAAAGGCTTTACTCTAATCAAGCAAAATACCGTCATCAATAACGTCATCTAGGACACTGGCTAGAGCTGATGTGGTCATACTGTAACCCTTGCCTGAATCCGGATTGTCTGTTGGGTATGATATTAGTTTTAAAAAGAAAATCACATATTTGAATTTTAGCACGTTTTCCTAGAATCTTAGAAATCGCAGATAATTTTATTGTGTGATAGGCCTCAAGTCCTAAAGTTCCTTAGGATCCCTAATTTTGGGCAGAGGTTTGACTAGCGCTAGTTTCCAAGTGCTTGAGAAAAAGCCTACTTCCAAACATCAGTTTAAGATATGAGTGAGGGGGTACTAAAACCACAGGAAGGCAGTGTTCTAAGATGGAGTAATTTGATCGGTACCAGCACCATTAGATTTAACGTATCTAAAGCTTTTTGTTCACTTACTAATCTAAACTCAAATTTCAAATTAGCACTATATTTCGAAGACAAAAATGAGTCTATAGAAAACAGAGGGTATCACTTCCGAAATTTCATCAGAACTGGTAATGCTTATATTTAAACTATACGAAATAACAATAACACGAGCAGCAAAAAACTGTGTTGTTTAAATAGTCCTGAAAATTTTGTTGGCAAAATATTTATTTATTAAGTGGTGACGCGATAATAAACGAAAATACAGAAATCAATCAACCTGATATACGACGGCGTCTAAGAACAATCAGCACTTATATCGTTAATAGTTTGTTTGTTATCCTAATCGAGTGTTCATCCAATTAGCGGATATAGCATCTTCATTCGGAAGGTTAACACCTCTGTTTGGATAGCAAACATACTCAACCTAACACCAAACTTGCAAGCGTAGACAGAACCTATGTCTAGATGATTGGTGGTATTTTCTTTCAGATAAAAATAACAAAAAAACCTTTCTATTTAAAGCATTCCTTTAGTTTTACTTATTTCATTTAGCTCACACGTCTTACCTCCAATTCTGATTACTTGATGAAGATTACAACTCATCAGAGTATTATTGTTCGTATTATTAGATCTAGTTGCGGCATCTCAAAGATGAAAATCTTTTTTTTCTTTATCTGGAGCTAATTAAGAATCAATTTCATCTGGCATTACGTTTCGTTAGGAATGTGACAGAAGATCGAAGTATTTCAAAGTTTCACCGCACTTGTAGCGTTTGAGTCTAGACTCAACAATAAGTCCTAACCAGCTTAATTTATTTAGTTTTTTATTAATCTGACAAGTATACTTTTTTATTATTCAGATGGATGAATAGGTTTCTTTTACGGAAATTCACTCAATTTTTTCATTTTTTTTTTCACCTATATTATTGGCTCCGATTTGAGGTCAACTGGCCAGTTCTATTTTGGATGGACATCTATTTTATTAATATGTTTTATCTTAGTTGTATTTGAAAGCTACAGTGTTATTTTTAGTTTTTGTGTGCAAAAGTTATATAATAGTTTGTATGCACAGTTGTTTTCACTAGCTAGTATCGAGATCATATTAGCAGGTAACGGAATATAGTTTGACAATCTGTGATACAGGTCTGTTACCTCATTACTAAGCAATTGGCATTCTAATATACAGTGTTGAGCAGTACCAATCTCTCCACATCTGCAGTGAGGGTCATCGTCTAGCCCAATTCTAGTTTTGTGTTGAGGGCTTAAGCAAGTACGACACCTCAATCTGCAAAGTGTTCTCACAAGTGGTCTATTCGTTTCTCTCTTAAACCAGGGTTCCGTTCTTATGTTCTGCTGGATCTGTTTGTATATCGTTCCAGATGGATTTCTATGATAGTGTTCACTCCAGTTTTCTTTCAGGTTCTTGTTTAATTTACTGTTCAAGTCATCTGTAGTCACCATCTTTGCTAGTATGTCGACTGTGTCGTTTTGAGGTACCTGTATGTCCTTTGATCCATACAATTTTTACATTTTTATCCAAATTGTTGTGTCTGTAGATCAATTTCATTATGTTTGATATGATATGATTGAAAGTCGGTGAAATTCTTAAATGCTCTAATCTCATACCTGCACTCTTGCTGTCGCTGAAGATTATAACGTCTCTAAGCTCAGTATTACCGAGAGAATATTCTAGTGCTTTTTGAATGGCTGTCAACTCAGCTGTATATATTGAGCAGTCTGGAGGAAGTTTGTATAATTCTTGACATTTTTTATTTTCATGGTAGAAAGCGCACCCTGTGTCAATTATGTTTAAAACTACATTACTCATTAACGCAGTCGTGGGCAGTATTATTTCGGTTACAGTCGTATACCCGTTTTTCATCGACGATTTCTTCGCGAATTTATTCATGGATTAATCCACGGTCCTCTTCAAGGTCAGGATTGCAGTGCAGCTAACGCTGTTGCTGTCATAAGGTTTGGCGATTTTTGTAAGATATATTCACTGGATATTCAATTTGCATATTTTTGTGATCTTGACAGTAAGACTCTTGATTTGTATGCTCTAGAAGATCTAATATACAGAGATGGACATTGGACATGCTACATGCATGACATGCATCACATGATGACCTTATGGCTGACACTACCGAATTTTACGACGAAGAAATCCATGAACTTATTTGAAGACAAATTTTTTGTTCTATATCAACTTGTCAAATTTGACCACAAACTGAATCAACTCAACCATTAAAACCATGGATTTGCTCTTTATGTAAAATGGATATTATAGTTTCAAAATTTCTCAGACGTAAGGTTACCACCATTTTATTTTTGTAATTTGCAAAAGTGCCATCCTATGCGTCGGCATAGCATCACAAAGGAATATATATTCACTATCACTGCATAGAAAGGATAACGGATCTCTTCTTGATATAGACATCCTTTTTTAAGTATATACACGCAAAGTGCAATAACTGTACTTTAGTTTCAACTTGTAGGTTCCTTAAGTAACCAAACAGTCTCATATTATCTAGTGAACAGCTATAAATGTTTCAAGCTTGTTACTGCATCTGCTTTATCCCATATCGGCATTATCACTATTGCATAATTAAATTCGATTTTCACTCAGAGCCTGCAGATATAATTATTATTACCTGTTTTCCAAAAAAGCAGCTTCAACCGAAGCATCTAACAAAGGGCGGATATGTATTTCAAACTCGTCATGATGAATTCATAATCTAATAATACAAAGTATAACAATAGGAGTTCATCATAAAATAATCTATTGTTCATCCCAATATGAACTCAGTTTTAATGAATTCAACGAACTTATCGGTTCCAGCTTATGCTGAAAATATTCGTTTATATAATCGTACAGCACCATTTCAATGTTAGATAAAACCTCTCAGTTAATATTTAATTAGGTAGTTGCCCGAATTTGTTCACGTGGTCTCAACATATGACTTGAGAACGGACACATTTGCGTGTGTGCTCAATGTGTGTCTTCTCAAGTCATGTGTTAGTTACAGTTTTTACGTCGCACGCTTGTGCTCTCAACTCGCTCCATGTTCACAGTCGGGTGTAAGCAGTAGGGTGGGCCGATTTATATAGAGGATTTAAAAATTTGTTAGTAATGATGATTGCATATTAAAAAAAGTTGTAAAGTAGGACAGATAAAAGATTTCATTATAAAAAATATATTTCAAATTATAGAGCTGCCACAATGACGCTTTATTTTTTATTCTCAAAAATTGAAATTAAAATTGCAATATGCATGTAATTAAAAGATCAAAAGCTTCAAAACAAAGACATTTTCTTAAATTTTTGTTTACATTTGTTTCCACCATGTAGAAGTATTGAAAATATATTATTCAAATAAGATGAAGTTCATGCTGTTTTATGAAAAACTGAAGTCATAGGTTTTACAAAATGTAAAATGAGAATATCTGCTTGCTTTCGATTACGTTCTGTTGTATTTGGCTGTTCTCTGTTGCATTGTAATGCTTTCGATTGTTTTCCATTGTTTTCCGCTGTTTTCTGCGGCGTTCTGTTGTTTCCAGTAGTTTTTGGCTGTTTCTTGTTTTTTCTGTTGTATTCGGTTATTTTATGTTCTTTTTAGTTATTTTCTGTTACTTTCTGTTGTCTTCTATTTCATAAAAAGTGGGGCTATAGAAAAAAACTATATAAGTAGAACGCTTTAGTCTTCAGGCCATGGACCATGGGAAGTAAGTCTAATCATTTTAAGAGATTGAAATAACCGCAACCTAACCTCACTTTATACTATTCGGAATTTCTGCTTTACCTGTTTACCAATGTGATTTAGGCCTTGATAACTCACTCGTTATGCCTTCAGCTACAAAATATGTGGTGGTATCCTTATTTCAGTTCGTAAAGCAAGTTAAACCATCTGCCTTTCCTATCCAGAGTAAAAAACCTCTATAATTAAGCATTACATTTAGTTTTCTCACGCCATATTAATTTTTTTAGACTACCAAAGTCTTTCAGTTATCTTAGAATGGCGGCTAAGGCGGATTTTAAGGACTTCTCATATTTTTCATTCTTTAATACTTTTGAGCTTTCGAAAACGACCTAGTCATTTTGTACCTGTTTTACTATCAACGCACCATAAAAAATTTATTAATCATAAGTACCACTTGCGTTGCAGACCACACAATAGATGGGTTCTTAAGAACTGCGAAGCTTTTTGGATCCTGCCGTAATTCATACTGTCTCGAGGTCTGGGTAAACACTTTTATACCTATGTATTATTCACGTCACAGTCACATTACTCTTCGAGTTGCTCTCAACAAGCCCTTTCATTTGATACCCATATTTTAGAAGCGCTAAAAAATATTATTCCGCCACCTTAGATGCTTCGCCATATTTGATTTACAGTGACATCACATTATTTTTCGAGCTGCTCTTAACAAGCTCTTTGATTTGATACCATTATTGTAAAAGTGCGTCAAAAATAACTATTCCACCACGTTCAATATCTAAATATGTTTTGTTTATTTAACACCCTGAATAAAGGCATGATTTTTGAAGTGCAGCCCAACTCGACATACATACATACACTCCCATAGACAGTTTTCTGAAAAAGATATCTTCACTGAGATGCTTCTCAATAGCAATAGTTAAAAAGTGAAAAAATTTCAAATTATCTGAATCGTTCGTAATAGATCAAATTACGAGTGCAATAGTAGCGGCAACCCTGCCGGCTCAGCAGCGTATCGCCTTGCTCCCCACTTTGGCTCACGCGCGTCGAACCGTTAAAAATGGCATCCAGCAACGGAGACCGCAATGCAGCCACCTCTCCGTTGCATGTGTAAAATATATGGACAGCGACGCTCCGGTGACGCGGTGACGACGGAGCGCAACGCAACGGAGCAGTGAAGCCACCCGGTTAAAGAAAACACGATGTCAGTTGGAGCACGGCGATGTGACGGCGATATACGAGGTAGTATCAATTCCATGGTATTTGCGGTGCTATTCCACTGGTGAAAATACTCGAACTAGCAGCATATATCCCTGGTATACATTCAAAAGCCGCCGTCAAAGCACCCAGCCGAATTTCCAAGAAATGTATTCACCAGGTAGCTGGGACTATCTAGACGAGCTAGTCTTCGGATACGGATTTTAAGGCTTTGCTTCCGCAACTGCGAATTCGCAATTTCTTATATTTTGGAAATACGTATAATCATGGCCGTTTGGAGACCCTGGGAGAATGCACGTGATAGTGTGGCAGATGTGGATGCGGATCCTATTCGGGAAGACTTTTTTCACAAGGATTTAGAAGAAGAGACACAAAAAGTAGTATTAAATATTTACGATTGCCTAAAAAATGGAAACCGTGATGCCTCAAAAAATCAGATTGTGAATCGAATTTGTGTGCTGACAAAAATTAGTCATTCCAGTGAGTACAGAGTTATAAATGAGGGCATTGTAATTAATCAAACTTTAAAGAGGAAAAGAGTAGGACAAAAACTTAAAAAAGTGGATGCGGCTTTGCTGGAAGATATCCGATGGATCATTTACAGATTTTAAATAAATTTACAGTGATAATGTGGTGCCAACGTTAGAAATTACCCGCGATAAATTACGGGAGTTTCCAAATTACGAATACAGTTACAAATCCTTGGACACTTTACAGTATATTGTGAAACGAGGTGGGTTTCGATACGGAAAAATTGAAAAACGGAAGGGAATTATGGAGTCGACGCGTATTGTCGAAATTCGGCAAGAATATTTGCGCAAAATTAAAAAATTCAGAGAAGAAAAACGTACCCTGATTTATCTAGACGAAACGTGGTTCGACACTCACGATGTTGTGCAATATGGATGGGTAGATGGCAGCAAAAGCTGTACTTTGAATGGGCCGTGCAACCGCGGGAAAAGGATTATTATACTCCATGCCGAAAACGAAAATGGTTTTATTCCTAATTGTCTGTTACTATCAGCGAAGAATATTAAACAATCTTGTGCCGATTACCATGAGGATATGACAGCCGAACTTTTTGAAAAATTGATCGAGCAACAGTTATTACCAAATATTCCCCAAAACTCTGTCGTCATAATGGACAGTGCACCCTACCATTCACGCCATCGATTTTATTTGAGGAAAACGTAATAATTCGTTCACATCCTTGGTATATTTTATACTTATTTTATACTGTAGAAGATCGCTGTATGAACCTTCTTTATTAAATACTCAAATAAGAGATATTAGTTCATTTCATATTCACCTTCCATTTGATCATAAAATTATTTCAATTACGACGCGCCGCATATGGATCCTTCGCCCATTAGAAAGGAGATGCGGCAAACGCTTTTTTATGCTATTTCAACTGACTTCGTATATACTTTACCTGCACTGCCGGAAACGTTCTTATATTGACCCCGACGTCTACGGTGCGGCGATGCGACGGTGGTCTTGAGAGTAGTAATTACGTATTGACGTCAACTGCCATTTCTCTTCTGGGAGACTCACTAATGGCTGTTGTGTCTCAATCTAAATGGAAAGGGGTCGCGGTCTTCGTTTTCTCCGTTAATATCAGCTTGAAAACGCCATACGGCGAAGCCATAAAGTCCGCTTACGCTCAACATAATATGGTCCTGAAAAACTTGATTGCGGACACAGGAAAGTAATTGGATAGGTTTGAACTAAGAAAAGTTACAATGGTTTGTTGTAGTCTGTTTCAGAGTTAATAATGTACAGGGTGACCTAATAAGAATGGACGCCGGCAATACCTCGGTAACCGTTAATCGTATAACTTCGAGCAAAAAATATTATTAGGTACATCGGCTAAGAAAAATCGCTGGAAATTATTTTCAAGTTCCGCAAGTAGCCGCCAGGGGGCGTAACTGCTACTGTCAATCAGAAAAACGGCTTTTTCTCAAAAAATATGCAAGTAAACGTATATTATGATAATGGAATGCAATACAAAATAGTATAAAATCGATTATTATCTTTATCATTATTAAACGTCAATTTGGGCTGATCACAAGGTATTATAGGAATTCGATAACAAAGATGGTAATAAAAAAAATTAAGGCCAATTAACAGCAACACAAATACAGAAACCTAAATCGCATGCGTATAGCATATCTATTTTCAGTGTTACTCTCGATGCCTAAACTGGCAGGTTTATTTACGCTAAAACGGATGCGTAAGTGCATCTAAAACAATAGACGCCATCGAGCACTGGCAACACTGCCAATAGGTATGGTATGAGCATGTGAATTACGTTTGTGTATCGTTTGTTTGTTATCTTTGTTATTGTGCCACTTATTTTGCTTTATTTTTCACATTCATTTTTTCTTAGTATATTTGCTTGTTGAGTTCATATAACACTTTGTGATCAGCTCAAATTGACTTTTTATAATGATTAAACTAATAATCAATTTTAAACTGTAATTTATTTTTGTTTGTACCTTTTAGAAGTTCTATTATCATGAAAATTGAATATAACACTTATTGGCGCCTACTACGCGCCTACTACGCTACTACGGTTGTTTCAGAAATTTAAAATATGATTTGTAGTGTTTTTACTCGAGTATTACCTATAATATGATTACTAAAACGATTAGACGGAGGCTATATCCCTATCGGGCGGCAGTTGTTTCTCAAACTCACAGCACACTTGTCAGAATACTTGTTTTACTGATATCTCCTATTTGAAAATAGCTTGGACGTTGAATCTTTCGCTGACTTTTTAAGAATTTTGACCTCTATATATCTATGTTAAAAAAATATAGCATACCATTTAAAATTTTCGTAATAATGCGTAATCATGGTTATTATGTCAAATACCGCCCTGTAGCTACTAAGTCAAGATAAAGTTGGACAACTTTTATATAACATATTATTAGTTAAGAACAGCTGTTTCAAACGGGACCTAGCTTGTTTAATTCTGTTAACCTATACCAAAGTTATGGCCATTTAAATAAAAACTTCTTTGACATTCCCCCACCACTACATCTTACAAGTTAGAGCAAAAAACTATTAACAAAAAAAATCGAGAATTATCCTGTCTACATGACGATAGAATTCATAATATATCTTTACTTGCATATTTTTTGAGAAAAAGCCGTTTTTCTGATTGACAGTAACAGTTACGCCCTCTAGCGGCTACTTGCGGAACTTGAAAATAATTTCCAGCGATTTCTCTTAGCCGATTTACTTAATGATATTTTTTGCTCAAAGTTCTATGATTAACGGTTACCGAGATACTGCCGGCGTTCATTCTTATTAGGTCACCCTGTACTTTTAGCCTCTTTATTAGAACACAGTTGTTATCATGCTACGACCGTTGGGTAGTAATTTTTATACCACTGCGGAAGCTGGTTATACTTGTTAATATAAGTAAGAATTTTTTGAAGTAACACAAGACGCATATAAATAAAAAGCACGAGAATGATCCCAATATAAAGTTGCCTTTATTTGTTGAACTACTGTATTATGGTATAGCACTTCGGAACTTGGCTAACCGAAACTGCTGAGCGATATCAGGAAAGAACTCGAATAGAGAGTGCAAGAACTGCATTGATAAAATTAAAGAAAGTTCTTTGCAGTAGAGATATAAACCTCAAACTTAGACTACGAATGCTGAGGTGTTGTATCTTTTCGACTCTGCTATATGGTGCCGAGGCTTGGACAACGTCCCTGATACCATAGATTCTTAATAAATAAACTACATTGGATGTGACATGTTGCGAACTCGTAAAATGCGTTAAGTCGGAGCTAGAGCATTGCCGACACGAATATTATCAACAGTTTTGCGAACTGTAGCTCGCCATCGTTCGCGATTTACTGTCAGTTCAGTGGCGCTCTTGATACTCATATCTAGCAACTGCTTCGTCGTATCCACCCAGCGTGTAGGGGAACGGACACGGCGCCGCCCACTCGGGGCGTAACCCTGAACTACAGGTTTCTCCATATTATCGCTACTGTGAATATGTCCGAAGAATGTAAGCATTCTCATCGACACAATGGAGGATAGTCTCTTTGAATTATCGACCTCATCCAGTATGGAAACATTAGTTGGATGGGCGGTATAAGGAATTCTCAGCATTCTCCTCCACGTTCACATTTCAAAAGCATCTATGCGAGCTCGATCTGCCTTTCTAACAGTCCAAGTTTCCAAAGCATACAGAAATATGGAGAACACAAGAGACTGAACCAGTGACATTTTGGTAGCTTTAGTGATGTTATGGTCACGCCATACTTTAGTAAGCTTTGTCATGGCCACTCATGACCACGACCACGAATTTTATACACAATTCAATAAAGCATCAATTCAGGACTAATTCTGTATACAGGCAATACTATATTTTCAGCGTACTTACAATTTGCAGCTTCTCATAGTGGCTATACAGTCTACCAGCTTCATTTATCTTTTGCTTTGTGTGAAACTAGGGCTAGAATAAAACGTCAAATTAGGTTCATTCATTGTATATTTTCCAGTGATGCCGAATTCATCTATTTTGTTCTCAAAAAAAGTTTTAACACACTCAGTAACTAGAACACTATATACGGAAAGATATGTAATTTTTAATTATGCCGTCACTGTGAATGGAACGTCTAGTTACGCTTGAAGTATACCATTTATGTTTCTTTGTATTGGTCTTGATGAAGATTTTTCTTTAGATTTGCTTTAGCAAATCTTAATTTTATTGCAAGATACGTGATACATTCATTATCAGCATTTCTGTGCAAGACTTCGGCTTAACCTCAGAAAACAGAAGTTAAATATTAAAAATAGTCGAGCGACCGTCATATTAACACACAGAAAAATCTGTCGTTCTGTCAAAGACTTACGCTTGGATTCAATGGAACGTTACACTCAGCATGTTTTATCCAATGGGAAGTGTATAGTTGGTAACGAATTATATCATATTGTCGATTCAACTACAAGATGTCATTGGATTCCAATGAACAATTCAATCCCAGCCTATCATTGAACCGAATTTGTGTTTAATAGTTGATTCTAAACTACTTTCTTTTCCTTGGACCAACAGATTTTGTTGCGAGGACAGCTGATCGATTCGTTTGGATGTTCAATTGTGTGATTTTGTATGAAGTTGTAAGAAGCATGATATAAAAATTAGACATGAGCCTGCACCAGTTGTTGCATTTTTACCTGAAATATAACTGTCTGACTAATCTAAATACCTTCATCCAAATGTGGATGTTAGCTCTTCTAAGCCCCAATTTCTCAGTAGGTCCTCTATTTAGTATATAACTGGACACATTTAAATCACACAATTGTTGATGCAAGACGCAAAACCACGAGATGACACAACACGGCTAACACCGAAACATCACAACGAAACAACCCGTTACCGAACAACCTGGTCCATGTTGGCGCAGATAATGGATAACACTGAGATAATCCTCCTCGTCTTTCCTTTTGCGTTTGTCAAATCAGGACATCAGTCCCGTCGAATACTGATTATAGGTCAGCGAACAACAAGGGCCATTGAAACAAAAGTAATTTTTATCAGATGAATTATCACGAACTGCTGTTGCAGAAAAAATTTTTGTACATTGGATAGATTGTATGCCTTGCTTAAATTAAACATAGGGCAAATTTCGAAAACAGAAGGACGTTTTGATTGCATTATATGTCAACACTGTTATTAGAAGGATTACACATATCGTTAGAACGGATATAAAATTATTTTGAATTTATTGGCGTACCTGTGATTACTTCGAATATAAGGATTGAATTTTTTCAATGACATGGATTTGAAACAACTGTAAATATATTTAAAGCGATAAAAAACATCCAAATACTAACAATTGATTGGAAACGCCACAGTATTTTTTTCTGTGAACACATTTCAAGGACTCTTTTACTTGAAATGAATAAAAATATGAAAGCGAAACACTAAAATCGAACCCTGATTACAGGTAGTTGATGGTGCAGATCTGGTTCTGTCTGGCAACCCAGACAAAGATGGCGGCATCAACTTAGGTCTCTCATTGAGGCCAGTGAAAGAAGTTGAAGAAGGTCGTAAGAGGAAAGGAGGCCAAGGACAAGGTATGAATGCTATCATGGCCGCCGCTGTCATGAAGATTGGTCTGCTCAAAGCTCTAGCCTTTAAAGCACTCGTGCTACTGGTAGGAAAGGCTCTCTTAGTCAGCAAGGTAAGTAACATCGATAAAATCATTGGAAAGTAATGTGATTTTAGTTACTACTAGATTAAAGGCCATAAGATTCCTTTTTTTTGGACTGATAAGCATAAGTAATATTTTTAGATCTAAATTCTAAAGTCTTTCAAACTGCAAGTGATTTTTTTTTAAAGAACATACAGTCCAGCAACCGCCAAATTCAGTTTCATCAGTTGTGTTCAGCTATATGCCCCATTTATTTAACGTATGGCATAAAACACATCATTAAAATAAGAATGAAAGAAGAATTAATTTTGGCTTCCAACATTACCCCTAACAATAACATTATGTATAATATAAAACGAAAGGGCGTAGGAAATTACAAACAAATATTTAATGTAGTCAATGGAGTTTTTCGTTGCATTCAGGAACTCAATGAATCTTCCATTGAAGCATTATTAATAACATGCTTAGCAACAGAGCTTTCAGAGTCATTATGGGAAACTTGAGAAGTGACCAAATGAAGCTTAATAATGGTTTACCGCAGGGGTCTGTCTTGGCTCATCTATTATTTAGCCTATGCATAGCGAACTCGAAACCGCCTGCTGCAAGTTTGGATACGCGGATGATTGGGCAACTGCTGCGGGGCACAGGACTTTTGAAGAAACAGAAGTGATGCTGACAACAGATCTAACTGCCTTGGCAGAATATTTCCGTAAATGGAGGTTAAAACCAAATGCGACGAAAACCGAAGTGTGCTGTTTTCACCTAAGTAATGCACGGACCAATAAAAAACTTAATGCCTACTTCGAAAACAGACTGCCTACACACAACAGAAACCCAAAGTATCTCGGAGTCACTCTCGATAGAACACTATCCTTTAAACAACATCTCTCAAAGGCAGCAGAAAAGGTGAAAACAATAAATAACACCATCCAAAAGTTATGTGGGCCTACATGGCGGTCCTCTGCATCAGTCTTAAGATCATCTGCTCTTAGACTTGTTTACTCGGCAGCGGAATATGCAGCCCCAGTTTGGCTCAACAGCAAACACTGTAAACTTGTTGGTGTCCAGCGTAGCCGGACAATGCGAATGATTTCGGGCACATTGAAGTCAACACCAACATACTGGCTTCCAGTCCTCAGTCATATCCCACCCTCATATTTACGAAGGGAAACAGCTCTTCTCAGAGAATTCAAAAATATTCAGAATGATCATCTTCTACCGATCCATCTTGACATAAATAACATAGAAATAAACAGATTGCGCTCCAGACACCCTCCAATAATAAAAGCCAACTCCCTATTACAAGAAAACTTTGATATCGATGGCGCCTAGAGAACATGCTGGGAAAATAATGCACCGTACGAAATCCAACAAATGCCATGCATAGTCACCAAGCCACCCGGGATAGAATTACCGAGGAAAATATGGACAACGTTGAATAGAATCAGAACGAGCCATGGGGTATGTGCTGATATTCTACATAAATGGGGTAAAGTTCCCAATCCATAATGTGATTGTGGAGATCCACGGCAGACCATCCGCCACATCACTGGAGAATGCCCTCTAAGATACATGTCCCATGACCTACCTCTATGATTGTATTTTATTTGCTGGATAATGGACCTCTGGTACTGTAACCTTCCGAGAGCGATGCAATCTGAGAAAGCCTCGTAGATTCATTAGCAATAAACTACAGCATGTATTGTTTTCGAGGCCATAGTGAGAAGTCAGAGATAACTTTGAGGCAGTTATGCACGTCCTTTCTCGTAGTCCTCTCATTAGGGTTGGTATAATTTACAGTTTGTTAAACAGGAAATGTTTGCTTGAACTGTGTTATTTGTTTGAGGGACGTTAAAGTTGCGGCAAACTTTCTTGGCGGTTCTATAGGTTTGTCGATTTGCCATCTGTATTGGAATCTCCTAGCTGAGAAGTATTAAAAGTAGCGGGGTATACATTATGATGCTTAGCCTGCTACACAAGAGTGAAGCGGAAATAGGGATTAATTAGGGTTTGTAGCTATTTGTTACTTCTTATCTTCATGTTTGTTGCATTTATACGAGATTAATATAACAAATGAATTACTAATTCCTTTGAAGATAACATTCATTAATTCTCAATCCAATGGACTAGTATCACGAGGTAAATAACAATGATTTAATTCTTATAACCGCTGCTGCATTTCGTTACTTTCAACATCATTTTGTTTTTTAGTAATTCCATTCTAATGTTTAAAGAAAGGAACTCAAATTCAGCCAATCAGTACCAACCGCGCGAATCATCAGCAGTGCAGTGTTGCCAAGAACAGCTCCGACTAGCAGACGGGAACAGAAGACAACCCAGCACACATATCTGTCTTTTCATTGGCTGTTCGCCTTTAGGGCAGTGACGTCACTGGAGAAGGAGAATTCAAATATTTTCTTTATTTTCCCGGCTTTCCTGTGCCCAAAAAAATCGGAGAAAAAAATGAGATGCTTTTTGTGACGTACTCTATCTATGCAACAAAAAAAAATCATGATACCAGTCCATTGTCAGATGTTTCTATATGCATATGACAGCCAGCCCCTAAACAAGCTAACCATAACCTTGTACCTAAAGATATTGTCATATAGTCAATATATGTTGCAAAAGCATAGAATTGATACAAAAGTACGTTCTCAGTTTTTATGTTCTGTCAATAATTCTCAGCTTTTGGTTAGGCAGATTTATAATGAATGTTAGAAATATAATGATTCTGCAAATCCGTTTTCAATGACGGAAGGTAAATTCCTCAAACTTACGGATCTACCGAAACACTCTACTTGTTTAGCTTTGAACTACGTTCCCAAAAAAAATTCAGATTCGTAACCACAAATATGAAATGTGCAAGCCAGCCGTGATGTAGAGGATCTGTTACCAGTTGAGGATGTGTTGGCGACATTCGGTGGTCAATCATAAAAAAAGTGACCATACATTTTTTGAAGCTTTATAGTCAGTATAATTTGACAATATCTGACTCAATGTATACTGATGAATGATTTCAGTGGATTGAAAGTCGTACTTAGTAGCTGGTAGCTGCTAATTCATTTAGCTTCAGTTTCAATGAAACCAGAACCTACTTTAGGTCCTTTTTTTGCTGAATTAGTCAAACCTATGTGAACTATCAGCCTACAGGTATTACATATGACCAATGATTTATTCATGATAGTCATGTCAAGATAAGTCGTTGTTGATTATCAGAGTGGACTGTCAGACCTTAGCTGTTGTGTCATAGTAGGCGCATTCGTTTTGCAAGTGAAGTGAGATATCTCAAAGTACAGTGAGATTGTCAAATTAGTGAGTATTAGTTCTATTAGGCTTTCAGAAAGAACAGCTCAACAGAGTACTGATGTAACGAATATTCGCATTTGCTGATATTTCCGCATATTTTTACATATTCGCATTCGCGAAATAACTGCGCACATCTCTTTTTTAATGAAATAGTCGGCGAATAAAACTAAATCCATCAATTTCTTGAGTTTTTTAATGCAAAAAGTAACTTAGTCTCGTATTCACATCAGTCTTCTGTCTATCTCTTGGTATTATTTATTTATTTAACGGTTGGGCAATGAAGCTTAACATTTAGACTTTCATAAAAATTTAAAAACAAAAATAATATTTTTCTATAGATTTTTACCGAAGTTTTAATGCTATAATTCTCTCCATGAACAAAGCTAAAAATAATGAATAAATACTTTTACAATAAATAATCTATAAATAGAATTTCTTTACGTAAGAGTTAACACTTTAAGTAAACCAAACTGAAACTAAATCTTTTATTTTAATGAATACAAAACTGAATATTCGCATTCGCCAGTGTTGACAGCAGATATTCGGATTCACATCCGCGAACGTCCAAAATGTGACAATCGCTACATCACTATGTAAAGCACAGTTTGATCGAATTATAACCTAAAGTTAACAGTTTTCGTTGATGTCATTTGAATAGAGTGGCTAAGAACACGTATTGAACTGAGTGAAGTTAAGTGAGCTGAGATTATCTGAGATTGTGTGAAACCATGTGAAACGGATGCAGCTAGTATTAGTTCGTAAGCATGTCAAGTCTAGGAACCCAGGAACTAGACAATGCATTGACGTTTGGCCCCTCTTGCTTGGAGTCAGTCTAAGGGAGTTTGTTACACTGCGTACTAAACGTAGCTATCGCTGATCGCTGGCTAATCTCTTCAGCATGATTCATAAACCTCATATATTCTGCTACCTTCAAGGCACGCCCATCTTCATCATCAATACAGATCCATACAGTTTGAAATGATACATTGACTTCGAGATACCACTTCTCGGGTTGCGACGTAGAATTTCTTAGTTAGTTGATCAGCCATATCCTGTAGAATCACTTCAAAGTCTCTTCAAAGACTTCAGGTAATAACCAAACATTGTAACTGAAACTTTTTGTTGAAAAACCAGCTTGTGGTTAGAGACTTTATCAAAAATATGATTAATGCTAACGTAAAAAAAATGCAAATGCGTCTACGATGAGGTCCTCTAGTGACAGGAGTGTGATATATTGGACACTGCTCTAGAACTTCACTTGAATTCGATTCTCTTTCATAAAGAATTGCCATTAAATATCTTCACACCTTAGAGCTGCTGTCGACAGTGAAAATCGGACATAGGGTCTTTGAACCATTTGAAATTGTAATGAGCTTTTTGAAGTATCTCCACTCTGCAAGTCACGCGGATCCATTTTACTTTTCTTTAACTCTGATGTACCTTCGGACAGTGCATATTATTGTGATTTTCTCTGTTTGAACATCAGCAGAGCGTAAAAATGTGATTAACGTTATATCTGCATTACCTCCCATGTTCAAGTATATACCTGTTATTCAATTACGGAGACCGAGATTTCATTTTTCCTGAAATTTATCGCGGGTTCTCGTGAATGCATACATTATTCATGCTCTGTAAACTGGTGAATGTGGACATAAAATACACATATGAGGGACTTAAATCATTCCTGATAGCAATTTGACTAATGGCAGTACGTTCTCATAACAGCATCTGGCTCTATTTATGCAGCGGACGCACTATCAGGTGCTTTTGAATCCCTTTTGTCACCGAAAACGTGGAAATTGATTTCCGGTCATTTGAGTCCTAGAACTGAGAACAAAGCTCGGGCATACATGAGGGGCACTCCAGCAGAGCTCCAAATAGTTATTTTCGAAACTATTGTAACTGTTTTCTGTCCGTACTGCAATGCGACTACTCAAACCTGTGGGTATTGTAGAGCCTGTAAAAGCAATAGGGTACTTGCAGAGGTCATGAAATCGCCTCGGGGGTATACATAGCGCAAAGAAAACCATATCAAGGATCAGTAGGAAACAAAAAACATGATTTTAGTGATGGCCAAAAAAAGATATTTGCAAAATAAAATAAGGATATATTCAAATTTTTCCACATATCTTATCGATATCGACACTGTTACAGCGGAGGTGAGGGAGATTCTTAATTTTGTGTGTGATTGTGTTTTGTGGTTATAATGATCAATGTCAAAATGTTAGGTTAGCACTGGTTATCGATATCGAATATAAATACTTTACATCCCATCACTATAGGATATCACTGACGTCAGAGGTTATTTGCGCGGCATTTTCCGGCATTTGGAATAATTTTTGGAATATCTCTCACAGCCGATTCCAAAAAAACAAACAAGTGATTTAGTCATGTTTACTAGGCTCTAAGGAACGCGTAAACGACATAATATTTTTTTCTGCAAGTACCCTATTTCGATTTTTGGGAAATCTTAGTCAATTCTATCCTAGCACTAAGCCGCAGTCTCTCAGTCAGTGTCTGTTAACTACCTAAAGCTTACGTAGGGCTTACGTAATTAACACCTTCAGTCGCAAACTTGCTTTTTATCTTAGACATTTGAAGAGCAACTTGTTGTAACTCGAGGAATGAGAAAAAAAGTCGATCTTAATGTTCTAAAGCACTAAAATACTGTTACAGTATGAGAAATGAATGAGAAACCATTGTGAGCTTTTTTGGTCGTCTTTCCAAATGAATAAAATTAAAAATAAAAAATTTGCACTATATAAGCAGTAGCAAGTAAGAAGTGTTCTTTAACCGAGACCAAGAAAATCAAGCATTTTTTGTATAAAGAAATAGAAAAACTCCATACAGCCACAAAGACACCTATTGTTGTGTAGGATAATGACAAGGCTAGACTGGGCAGAGAGACAAAAGGAAAGTAGTTATGTAATCGTGATACGAATAGAGAAAGAAAGCAATCCAACATTATTGATGGCAAGGACTAAAGTCATACAGGTTGATCATTTACTGGAGCATAGCTATTTCATCAGCAATATATTAGGAACAAATTGGATTGGGAAAGACGTAGTCAGCCAGTGGAACTAAGCTTAACCCAGCATTTAAAGGGACGGAATTAAGAGCACACAGAAATGGCTACAAAAAGACGCAACGTCCTACAAAACGATATTATGACAGAGCATCCAAGAGATTCTTTATCTTTTAGTAAACATAATGCCCTAAGCACCTTGTTCTCGTGCTAAGCTTTGTTGCAAGCTCACTTATTAGTAATTCATTGTACCTGATGGACTTGCTGTCTTCTAAGGGGACGAAAGGTTAGTTCTAAAGGTTTTGTTACTTCCAGCTACTCTGCCTAAGTGAAGTTTCTAACAAGTAGGTAAAATTAGCAATGCTTTAGCTGTATCACTAAAATTTATGGAGCTTGGCTCTTTTTCAATTCCAAGCGATAAACTCTATATTTTAAAATAACAAAATTGACGTAACGTAGGTGCTACATAATAGTGGAGGCCTTTAGACTCCTCAAAATTATTTTTTGAGTTTTTTGGCAGGACACGTTAAAGGACAACAAAGCATCAGTGTCGGATCAAGCAGCAAAGTGCAAGGCAGTGTGACACATAAACTTCGGCCAAAGAGCCTAATTGGCACTAGTAAATTATACTTATTAAAACTTTAAAGTCTGTCAAGCCACCTAGCACTAACTGCTATTCAACTTTCCTGGTTATTAGAGATAGATAGAAGATAAGGCTTATATTTTAAAATAAAGAAATTTAGCATAGCTCGAAGGGTCACACTTGCTCCATCGACAAGTTGAATACTAAGCTGTAACCCCGGCGGTAACTATTTCTAACTATAGGCGCAGACTAGTCATTCAAGATACTTATAAGCTCATAGTTTGTAAAGGGACACATTTGTCGTCAGGACTGTGTTAAGGCGACTCTAGTCAGAACATCCATACAGATTTGTGGACATTTTATTTAACATGTTACACACACGTATGCAACAAGCCTAACTTGAGAAAAAAAGAAAATGTTTAATGAGGACAAGCGAAAGCATGATTCGATGCACACATAAGACGCTGATGTATGGTATATGCAACACACAAAACCGTAAAGTGCATTTCTTGCGGCCTCGTAGCATCGATAAACGAAATTAGGAGCAAGATCCAAGTGAAAGTCAGAAAGTTGATACCTACTTTCCATCATCCAATTAATCACCCATTTGTTAATCAACTCAAGCCGGATCTCCCGTTATAAAGAGGAATCGATATAAACCTGTTGGATTTAAAATGATGCTGTACAAAGTTTCTTTCCACAACCACTTGTAAAACATTGTGCGCATACATGCTCATCATATTTCAAATATTATACAGCCTACAAAGATGTTACTGCTTCGAGGTCACTGTAGATTTCTAAAATACATTTTCGTGCAATATTTGAAAACCCGCACTGACTACTTAAATTATGGAACTTATAGGTAACAATCTACTATGCAAGACGTACATACAATTAATTTTTGCATTTTTCTGTACTATACAGGGTGTTAATTAAGTATGTTAACAAACTTTAACCACGAATAGTACTCCGAAAAATAAAAAGAAAATGTCATATGAATATGGGTCCGAAACTGCTTCCTAAGGGAGCTACGCCCCTTTGCATGGGGCACCCTGAAGACGGATTTCGCTCGATATTCTCGAAACCATTCATAACAAAATCACGAAATTAGGCACGATGGGTAAACTTTTGACGTTCAATCTGATTCTGGATTCATAATTTTATAATTTTAATCAGAAGCGTATCATACAAGGGGAGTTAAGGGTGAAAATAACCTCATTTTCTAAATGATAAATTTTTTGACATTTTGATGTTAGAATATGATATTTCAGAGATTTCTACGTAAAAATGGCCTCTAGGTACATCTCGATAGGGCTAACCGTTTTCGAGAAAACTGCAAATTATTGAATCGATGCAGGCCATTGTATTCAATAATTTGCATTTTTCTCGAAAACGAGATGTACCAAGAGACAATTTTTACGTAGAAATCTCTGAAATACCATATTCTAAAATCAAAATGTCAAAAAATTTACCATTTAGAAAATGGGGTTATTTTTACCCTTAACTCCTCCCGTATGATACGCCTCTGATTAAAATTATGAAATTCTCAGAATCAGATTAAGCGTCAAAAGTTTACCCATAGTACCTAATTTCGCAATTTTGTTATGAATGGTTTCGAGAATATCGAGGGAAAACCGTCTTCAGGGTGCCCCATGCAAAGGGGCGTAGCTCCCTTAGGAAGCATTTCCGGACACATGGTCATATGACATTTTCTTTCTATTTTTTGGAGTACTATTCGTGGTTAAAGTTTGTTAACATCTTTAATTAACACCCTGTATAAATAGAAACAACCCTTTCAAGTTTTATACGTCCCTTTCTCTCTGTTCTATTACTGTAATATTAGATAGTCTACTTCACCTAAGTAAAAAAATGCAAAGACTGCTCCGGGCAAGACCCAGTGGTTTTAGAGTTTTTTTTTTTGGAAATATAAAGCTCACTGAAATATTATTTCCTTTAATTTGGATCATATGTTTTCCAAAAAGGTCAGTATCGTTAGAACTCTACAAGTACATTATGCATCTTGTATACACCTCAAAGCTTCAAATTTACTGTATGTAATGGCTACAATTAGGTCACAGATGAAGTAACTTAGTGCATGTGAAGCTGGACATATTTCGCTTTAGAAGCTAGCTATCTAGACGCACGGTCTTGCTTATGTCATAATAGCTGCTAGCTGCATAAATTACGCAGTTTAAGCACTGTTTCTTATTATCATCTATGTTATGCTATTCAATTGCAACAGCTGCTGGTAAAAAGCTTGGGTACCTATTTAGAGCCAGAAAGCATTTCTCACCATGTAACCTCCTCACGCTATATAAAGCCCAGATAAGGCCTTGCCTGGAGTATTGCTCTCATGTCTGGGGAGCTGCTGCCCCTACTACCCTGTCTATACTATATGCCGTCCAGAGAAGGGCAATTTGATTAATTGGCGATCCGGCCATAACAAGCCACCTTCAGTCACTTTCTCACCGGCGTGTTGTTGGTGACCTCTCACTCTTCTACCGATATTCCAGCGGAATATCCCTGCGGGTATTGGCCCATTCAAATCTCGCGTTAACAAACTTCCCCTAACATAACCCTTTCGCAGCAGCCGCGGTACTCTGGTATTTAGGCTCTGCCTTCGCGGTCTGCTCAGTTATATAAAAAAAATTCTGATCACACCATTTCCCATAAGTATGTTTACCTACTAAGCTTTTGTTTTAGTAATTTCTTTAGGCTTTCATGAAACTGAGAAAGTACTTTCTGTTGCATTTACGAAGTATGATTGCTGGACGTGAGAAAAAGCACATGTGATGACATCAGTCATGCTTCTGTAATATCCTGATTCAGCAATAGAAAAGTAATCTGCATTTGTGAAGACTTCCCTCAATCTAATTATGGTTCAGGTCACCAAAGTAATATATTCATTCAAACAGTATGAACGAGATACTAATGGAGAATATACTGCATGCAAGGCTTAGCATAATACGTCATTTTTGCTACGTAGGATGACAGAACGGTAGATTATTCATACTATCTCTAGATAACTTTATATTCATGCTTGTAAAGGTTTTTGACCTACTGTGATGAACTTCAGTTATTTTTTTGTAGGGTAAGGTCGTTTAAACAAAAACTCATTATTTTCTTATATGCGACGTTTCCTTATATTAAGTCATCCTCAGGCAACTAAAACAATTGATGGTGAGGGCTATAAACAAATTAACATAAACAACAAAAATACACAAAACCTAACACTGACCTAAAAATTTAAAAGTCAGTGTTAGGTTTTGTGTATTTTTGTTGTTTATGTTAATTTGTTTATAGCCTTCACCATCAATTGTTTTAGTTGCCTGAGGATGACCTAATATAAGTCGAAACGTCGCATATAGAAAAATAAGGAGTTTTTGATTAAATGACCTTATCCTACAAAAAAATAACTGAAGTTTATATTGATGCTCAGAGTTTATTAGCATTAGTAGGCGTCATGATATTACAACACAGCCATGTATTTACGATATTTACGAAATACATCATCATTCTTTTTTTTTTAAAATTGCGCTGTTATGAGAGAAATTGTTTCAACTGAATAAATTAAACGATCTGTTTGAGTAACTGTCTCACCCTCCTCCGAAGTAATGGAATCAAATATGAAAAAACTTTCTCTTTTGCAGCGATTCCATAATTTACAGCAAACACTTCTCCTGCTAAATTAAGCATAACTTTCTCCCATCATTCAAAGGGACGTGTTATTTCAGATCTCGACGTTGAATATACGTATCATCTTTCGCCGAGTATGTTTCTTATGTTCGGGCTCATATTTCTCTGAAGGGAAAATCTTTGAAAAGAAAACTTCTGAAAGATAACGCCTTCTATAATATTATAAGGAACGGCAAAAACTCCAAGCCTGAAGGGCATTCTTCATCCGTTATCAGGGCGGCCCGACTTATTGCAAACTTCAACATATTTAGACAGCAAAAAGCTGTATGTAGCTGGTTGTCGCTTCTTTAGCCCCGAAGTGTGGGCTTTGGTACAGGTGCGGGTATTAGCAAGATTCTGAGGAGTAAATTTCACTGAAACTCATAGCTACCGATGTCGTTAAGAAAATGGAATAATGTCAGACAAAAGAAATAATCTCAGGTTTTCATGATCAAATTAAGTTTCAATATATGCTCTCTAGCTAAATGTAGCTTCTAAAAACAAGCAGAAAATGCTGATTTTTTTAGCCTCTGGCCTGACTAAATGCTCCTTCATGGACATTTTTCCTCCTTATTACGTAGCATTTTTTTGCATATATAAACACAAGTATGATATTAAAAATAAAATCCTGAATTCTACCGCCTTCAGCAAACATGCTATAAAAAATAAACATACCATCGATTTTAACAACGTTAGAACTTTATGCAAAGAGAAAGATTGGTCTAAAAGAAACATCTTAGAGATGATACATATAAAAAAAAGTTCTAACAGCATGAATTTCAGGATAGATACAAGCAATCTTTCATGCATATATACAAATTTAATAAATGGAACATAGCCTATACTTTCTTCCGTCTTATCAATATTTACCTTCCTCACTCGATATTTAATTGTTTAAAAAAAAATTAATTGTAAATGTTAATCATTTTGTATCTGCTTGACAATTCTGATATTTTATTTTAGTTTTAATACCTGAAGATGACGCCTAATAGAAGCGTCGAAACGTCGTAAAATTTTATATTTTCGAAATATAATAAGTGACCGTATCCCAAGATTGTTCTACTAAATATTTATTATGTAGCTGCATTACAAGAACAAAATCGTCCACTATTTTGAAATACGAGAGATTTGTAGTAATAGTAATCAAAATGGTCACCTGTAAGGTAATACTGTACTCTTGACGAATTGTTTGTTTGGACTAAATTTGTGAGGTTCTTTATTATGTTGAAAGAATATAGACGTAGTACCCCAAGGACTTAGCCCTGTTGATATGCTCTTGCTTGCCACCTTCAACTATTTACATTGATATGTCACTTCTTTTGTAGATCACATAATGTATTAGTATAACATACATAAATTAATCGCAACTACTTCTAAATATTTAGTCGCTAATTGCACATACTTCTGTCAACCTCACAATCATCGTTGAATCCATGTTCCTCGAAAATGGTATATTTTGGAACAAAGACAGGGTAAAACTTGCTCGACAGTAAAGTACATGGCCGGATGATGTTATGCCAAACTCACCTAGATATCAGCCAAAGGATTACAATTGATATGCTTACCTGTCTATTTAGTACTAACTACCACATAACCACTTTATCCCAATAACCCGCCTATGTATGAAACGATGACACAAGTTTCGCCCTGCTGACGTCAAAGCTTATCCCAGAAGTTCTGGATTGATCACTTCAACTGTCCTGCTTTGTAATAGTCTAAGAAGTTCTCAATGTGCTATTAAAAGGCAAAAATCCGTCGACTGATCTCAGCTTAAAGCAGATGGTGTCAGATTATTCCTTGTGAGCATAAAATATATTTTCGTGCTGCCCAACTTCTAAAAGCTATTCAAGTGCTACGTTAAGCATGGATGTTCAAAAACGTGGAAGGCAGAAATAAACGTTGTTAAAAAAATTAGCGATGTTTAGAATGCACGCATTTTACATCCCGGCAAAATATTTTTTTTTATGGTCGGCCTCCCGCAAAGGCTTAAAGCCTATGGCGCTGTAGAAGCTCTGCGAGAGGATAAGTATCGGTTTACGTCAGATTTGAAACGCTGCAGGTTGTAGCCGTCGGGAAACAAATTCCCCGGCAGCTGATTCCACAGCGTCGAAGTTCTACAAAAGAAGGAATGCTGGAGGAGACTAGTTCGGGGAGTAAGGACCTCGACCTGGTAAGGATGAGCTCGTAGAGCTTCTCTAATTTTCCTGGTTCGGACGGCCTGTAGTGTTATTATCTGAGAGAGCTCAATCGAACATCTTCCGTGAATAGAATCTATAAAACGGGGATAGGTCAGCCACCCTCCTTCGATGTTCCAGGCTGTCGAGGACCTTTGTGAGGTTTGGCGTAACGATTAGTCTAATCGCTCTTTTCTGGATAGTGTCCAGAAGCTTTAGAGAGTGCTTCGGAGCGCATCCCCATACAAGGGAGCAATACTCCAGCGATGGTCGGATCTGTGCCTTGTACAGCAGCAGCAGTTGCTCTGGTGTATACAACTTCCTACAGCGGAACAAAACTCCAAGCTTCTGGGATGCCGTTTTAGCAATACTGACGACGTGGTCATGCCAGGACATGTTATTGTTGATCTTGATTCCCAAAAGCTTGACAGAAGATGATTCGACTATGGGGTGACCCTCCATTTCCACGGTTGGTAAGCCATCGTGAGACTTCTTTGTAAGTGTTGTTGCCTGAGTTTTTTGTACGTTGAACTGTACTTTATTTGCTAATCCCCACTCGACACTTTTTTTGATATCAGCGTTGATCTGTGAGGCATGCTGCTGTCGCTGACGTACCGTCTCCTGGGATGATAGTGGTTTGCCTGGTTCCATGCACGACAGTAATGTACTGTCATCTGCGAAGCCGTAGATTGGATTGGATGCTATTTTCAGCAGCTCGTTGATGTACAGCAGAAACAGTGTAGGGGATAGGACAAATCCCTGAGGAACACCGGCGTTCATTGAAAATACGTCTGATGAACAGCCCTCGACTACAACAAACAGAGATCGGTCGTTCAAAAAGCTATTCAGCCACTGGCGCAGGCCAGGTGGTAGTCCATAAGCAGCAAGCTTGGCTAGAAGTCCGTCATGTCGGACTCTGTCGAAAGCTTTCGATATATCAAGTGCAACAGCACAGGATTCGCCATGATTGTCTATTGCTCTGTTCCACAAGTGAGTGACGTAGGCAAGGAGGTCACCTGTAGACCTGTGCTTACGGAAGCCATACTGGCGATCATTTATGATGTTATTGTTGTCCAGGTACTTCAGGAGCTGTGTGTTAATGACAGTCTCCATAACCTTAGACATGACGCTGAGAAGAGCCACAGGTCTATAATTGGTGGGATCAGTTTTTTTGCCTTTCTTAGGGATGGGTTGTATGCAGCCAATCTTCCACGAAGCGGGAAACGCGGCCCGTTGGTACGAAAGTTTGAAGAGCATGCAAAGAATAGGTGCAATAGTTTTGGATCTATCTATGAAAACTGTAGCTTGAGGTGATTCATATTTTACAAAGTACTTAGAGAAATAAGTCGTTCTTTTTTTACTTTTACGTCGCTTATGTTGACTTGATTCTAGTAGGTTTTCAATGTTCCTACTTTATAAGCTACTTCTGCACTTTGGGCAGTTGGACTTATTCCTTTTTTCCGTTAACTCAATCTAACCGTTCGCATTTTTGCAGCTGGCGTTGGTATTGGCAGCCATCATTGGCTTGAAGAAGCTTTTCCACCAGGAGAAGCACGTGACCTACGAAGTAGTGGCCCACCCGCATCACGAGCATCACGAGGCCCACCATGTTGAACACGGCCACTCTGGAGGAGGCTTCGATGGAGGGCACGGAGGTTGGGGCAGGACCTTCGACAGCCAGGCAGCTCAGGATCTGGCTTACAACGCCCATATTCCATCTAACTGATGTGTGATTTTCTCTAGAAGCCATATTGGTCTCGACGATCTTATTTAATAATTTATTGTATTTATTGTCTGAGTGTCTGTTTTGTTACAAATAAAAAGAAAATTTTCTTGTTACCAACCTAGACCTTTTACATATACTGCAGAGTGTCAGCAACAGTCATAGGAGTTGACTACCTAATTATATTATTTCTGATATCTGTTGTAAATTAGCAATTAGTTTGAATTGTTGTTTAATGTCAGTTTTATCATACTTCAAAAAAAAAAACATTTAACGCGCTCTACTATATAAGAATAATAATAAGCTACTTTCTGCTCAATTTTGTTCAACCATTGTGCCAACATTATCAGGAAAGTGCAAGCAAGCAGGCCATGAAGTACAGTTTCTTTTTACTTCCCACACCGATAAGTGAGGGGAGTATTAATTGTAATCGCGAAAATGTTCGATTTTGTGGTGATTCGCTTTTTGGGCCTTTTATGATGTCTACATAACGAAAATCCACGTCACTCATTTCCGTCAGTCTGTCTGTCGGTCCGTCTGTCTGTCTATCGTTCTGTCTGCCTGCTTGCCTGTCTGTCGGCGTTTTCATAACGTCGTAATTTCAGTAACCGCTGCATGGATTGTGATTACATTTGGGTGGCGATATGCTGTGGAGTCGTAGTAGGTAATGTTCCTATATTTCGGCAATCGTTGTATGGGGGGGGGGCGGAGTAATAAGCGAAAAACAAAAAATTTGAAATATTCTTCAAACTTCGTTCTTAGGCGTCTTAGGGTTCCTTGATCATTTCAACTTTTTTTGGGTGAGGGTGAATTCGGGGTGGTTGAAGGGGGGCGGGGTGAAACATTTGTTTTATTCATAATGGGCTGTCCATTGACCTGTGATTGAAGAACCCAGCAGTATCATAAACTTTGTTAGGTTCATCCGAACATTACCTTGCTTATTATAGAAATCCAGGGACTTAGAATTTTTGATGTACGTACGAGTATTGTTTTAGATCTCTATTGCGTAACGCGAAAATTATTGAATTGATTTTAATGAAATTTTGACACAGTGTTACTATCGTGGCGAGGATGGAAAAAGCTATGTTTTGGAAAACTCATGTCAGTGGCGGCGCAGCAATAATAAAGAAAACTAAAAATATAAAAACAGCTCAAACTTTGTTTTTAGGCGTTTTAATTGTTCTTGGTCATTTTCTATTTTTTTTTTTGGGTGCGAGTGAAATTGGAGTGGTTGGGGGTAGGGGTTGTAGAACTGGAAAATTTGTTATATTCATAATAGTTTGTCGATTGACCTCTAGCAGAAACACCTAGTGGCATATGAAACTGTTTTTGGTCTACCTGAATATTGACTTGCCTATTGCAGAAACCAATTTTGTGATGTATACATGCGAGTTTTGCTTTATTTCGTTCTAATGTATATTGCGTATATTATTGGAATGATTTTAATGAAATTTTGACACAGAACTTACTAGCGCGGCGAAAATAGAAAACGCGCCTGTTTTTGGAAAACCGTGTCAGTGGCGGTGCAGCAATAATCAAAAAACCAAAAATATAAAAACAGCCCCTACTTCGTTTTTAGGCGGTTTGGAGGGCTACTGATCGTTTCGCGTCTTCCAATTGAAGCATTCAGAAAAAAACTCTGGCGTCTTAGCTTCTAAGAAGAGAGACGCAAAAAAGTATTTACGAGAGTTTTTGTGTTGGATGATTTTTTGCGGGCAGGTGAGCGATGATTTGGTTGTAAGGGGATTTCAGACTATATAGCTTCATGAATGGGAAAATATTAAGATGGTATCATTATCATATGTGGGAAGTACTGAGTCAATCAACTTGACCCCATTTTTGTCTTTGGGAGTGAAATTGAAGAAAAGAATAGCAGAAGCAAACTAGAGGTAGAAGCAGCACTAGCATCTAGCTATATACATCTCGTGATATTGAAGTAATATATTTTAAAAATGTTACACGCAGTCATACACGCGTCATCGTGTAGATGTCGCAGAAGACATCCATCACTGTCATTGGCATGTATAAATCCTAATACAGATGATAGGCTCCAATGGTTCAGATGTTCCGGTCGTTCTTCATACGTCAAGGACTGAGCGGTACAACCGCACATTTATTCCCAGGGTGTCCAAGGCTTGGAATGGACTGCCAGAAGATGTATTTATTGAGCTGCGGGTATTGGCCCATTCAAATCTCGCGTTAGCAAACTTCCCCTAACATAACCCTTTTACAGCATCCGCGGTACTCTGGTATTTAGGCTTTGTCAAAAAAAAAAATGGCTGGGGATGGGACCGCAGTTTTATGCCATCTGGTAGATTGAAATTATTAACTCCGAAAATAGAGAAATACCGAAAAAAGGTGCTCTCAAGCTATCAGCTATCCAAATACTGGACGCGTTCGACACTGCTCAGCTTCACAAATCTCCTGGCAGTGGTTGGTTTTGCAATTGTCCAGCTCCAGCCGTTTGCTGGCGATATTTGCAAAAAAATAAATAAGGCATGTAAAAATAGACGTTTAAATTTGACCAAAGAGTCAGTAGCATAAAGCAATGATAAGAAGTTCCAGAATAACATCCTTTAGTATATACCAAATACTAAAAAGCAAAATACATAACAACATATTCACATATTCTATATATATAGAGAAGCAGTATTACGCGACATAAAAATGCGATGTCTACAAGCATAATGCCAGAGGCATTTAACGGTTTGGGGCGAAATCAAAATTAGTGATCAGGGTGAACACACCACAGTTATTGGGAATTATATGTTGTGAACAGCTATCGTTAGTAACACCCGTATGCGCGATTAGTTACGTAAACCTGGATTAGATTACTTGTTTACTATGCACCGCAAACAGACAATTTTGACACTGTCACTGTCAAAACAATCTTGCGAACACAACCTTGCCGCATCTCCTATCTGGATTAGTTAATCTCTTGACAGCGCATGGTTAGATGCCAAAGATTAGCAAAACGCAATTAGGGAACTAGGATTAGAATCGCCAAACGGTGCATACGGGTGTAAGTCTCTTCAATACCGCCGTTTATTTGTCTGCCTTTTGCACCACGTACCTAATGTGTTCTCGGTGCGATAGTTGCTCGTCTATCTATTACTGATAAGGGTACGTCAGTCTCCTGCAGGGTAAAATTAAGGGATCGAGAGCGGCATATTCGTACTCCGTTCAGCATGACTACTTCTGATTTTTCTGGGGCAAGTTTCAGGTGATGACCCCTCATCCAGAGGTAAATACGCCGTAGCACCTCGTTGGTGTCCTGCTGAAGGATATCTGGCTCTTCCGATGTGACTATGCTGGCGATGTCGTCAGCGTTGTTGCTTTACGGCTATTCTGTGCCCATTTCGCCGAAAATTTCCATTTAAGGGGCCTGCATACACACATTTATATATACGTATTTGCCATGTAAAGCACATACAATTTCTCGCATAGCTCACTCTATTTTCAAACTACATATATAATATTTCAGAAGGCAATAGTTAAGACCTTATTGAATGACAACCATTTTCGATTTTGTCAAAAAAGGTTTTTAATGTGAAACAAAACTCGCAGTGCAAAATCACACATTCTATAAATGCCTGTAATTTGACAACCAAACACGATATTAAAAAAGGCTAAATAGTTGCACAAGGGCAAGCTTTCTTCTTCAGTTTGCTCTTTGAGTCATTACTGTAAGTTTAAAGGTAACGTCAGGAGCTTGGAAATGCAAAATTCATTTTTATGGTGACATTTGGACCTTATCTTTGGACTCTTTGACCTTACCTTTGGATTTTTGGACTTATCTGCCCTCATCTTAGACACACACTTGAGAAAGGGAACAGGCGGCCACGCCTCCTCGCTAACACGGGAAAACGTCTTTTCGTGGATTCTCAATTTCGCGCGCTATACCCTAGACCCTTAACTCATCGCACAGAGTTCTCCAAGGTTTTCACTGCTCTGTCCAAATAGCTGACCTTAGAGTTTTCTGCCTGATGCTCAGGTCTTCTCTCAGATGCTGGACTTCTTGTGGGTTGGGATGCCTTGCTGACCTAGTTAGTCTCCTGCGAGCTTTGATATGTTCCTAAACCGTCCAGCAGCCACCTTAATCACATATCCCTGCGCCCTAGTACTCTCAGGGTATGTCCGCAAAACAAAAAGACTTTAAAAAAAAAGCTCTTCCTTAAATATTCTAAAAAGAAGAAAATAAAATGTTTAGAGTGTTAGCTATCAACTTATATCCTCATTGTACACAATTTATATGATCATAAAAGCTTGTCGCGAGGCTTGCGTAAGTACCTATAGGAATTCAGTTAAACTGAAATCTTAACACAATTAAACTTAGCAGACCAAGTTAGTCAATTGAATAGGTACTAGTTAATTTACACAAGTATATTACGCGACAAGCCTTTATGATCATATAAATTGTGTATAATGAGACTATAAGTTGATAGCTAACACTCTAGAGGAACATTTTATTTACTTTTTTTTAGAACCTTTAAATAACAGCTTTGTTTAAAAAAGTTTCTTATTTTAATTTATTTTTTACTTTTTAGTTATTAACTATGGTCCACCATAGTTGATTTAGAATGACGTCATATTATTTTTCGAGTCACTCTCAACAAGCCCTTTCTCTGTGCAAAGACTCTCTTCTCTCAGGTCGTAAACAAGGTTCATGCAGTGATAAAACAACTCACCGACTTTGAATAGTATATTTTCCCCAAACTCAACTACAACAAAGCACATCATCGTATGATGTCTAAAAATACATATTATTTGCCATCATTTGAACGGCAGTTTCTAACTTAGAATTTACGCTATCCTGATATCCACTCATTCTCGTAGATTTCATTTTATTAGATATCATGAAAACCTTAAACTAAATAAAAATATAGACCTACTCTAAACATAACCTTAAAACTGTGTTGGTGATAAGAGTCCACTAACAACACGAGTTTATCCCTATTACTTTCCCAAAGTCAGTCCAGCATCCTAAATATTCCTTCACAACTTATTATTGGAAAATCCTTACCGCGGATCCTCTTTACCATTTAATGTCGCTGTCACAGTCATACACACCTTCTGTCCGGTCTACCCTTCGTGGCTGCTCGGTACACCAACGCTTTGTTAGCTATCCCCTAACCTCATGTAGATGTCGTCACCGTCGTCGAAACAACCTGGTGATGACCATTGCGTAGGTTGTATAAAGGAACTCGTACAATTCGATCCAGAATCTCCTGTGTTTGCTGCCAGATTCTTGCTCACACCGCAAGCCTCCAGTTGACCGCGAAATGCAAAAACTCTCCTCTCTTAAGTCGTCAGGTTCATGCAGTGATAAAACAACTTGCCGGCTTTGAATAGTATTTTCCCCAAACTCTCACAACAAAATTCATTGTTTGACTAAAAACGACATCAGTGGATCTATTGTCAGTGATGACATATCTATCATTAGATTGTCGTTCCTCTTAACATCTACTGGGCGTTCTCATATCAATATGGACACCCATATTGTAGAAATGCATTAAATAACTATTCCACTATTGGACTTAGAACGACGCCATATAGTTTATCGTGCATTGTCATCCAAACTAAACGTGTATAAAAAAATTCAGCACAATCGGTTGAAGATATCTGCTTCAACATTGAGTTGCAAGATTCCACCAGAACAAGCGTATATACATTGCAAGTTAAATAAATGCTTCTAAAGAGTAGTATGCTTACCTGGCTTCGCCTACTACTGCTTGTGCATAACATAATGTATTGAAATTTCTAATGCATTTTACGCTAGCACCTAGACATTTCTCAAAGTGCCTCTAAAACCGCGTTGCTATTTCGCGAGAAGAGCGGAACTTCACTAAAGATAAACGAAATTAAAGCAATTAAAGTTCCTCTCGTGTGAATTTAGATTAAATCAACGGGGTAAAAGTACATAGAGCTGATGCTCAACTTCTCGTTTATTCGCTTCAACATTAGAACGCGAAGGATATTCTGATTATAGATATATGTGACTTACTGCAAAGGTTCTACTCAATAATCCAGCACAACCTTGCCTGGAGTATTGCTCTCATGTCTGGGGAGCTGCTGCCCCTACTACCCTGTCTATACTAGATGCCGTCCAGAGAAGGGCAATTCGACTAATTGGCGATCCGGCCTTAACGCGCCACCTTCAGTCACTTTCTCACCGGCGTGTTGTTAGTGACGTCTCACTCTTCTACCGATATTCCAACGGAATCTGCTCCTCTGAGCTATCCTCTATCGTTTCGCGGCTCACTGTTCCTATCAGATGTACCCGTGCGACCGCTGCACCTCATCCTAAGACGATCGTTCTTCATACATCAAGAACTGAGCGGTACAACCGCACATTTATTCCCAGGGTGTCCAAGGCTTGGAATGGACTGCCAGAAGATGTATTTATTGGGCCTGCGGGTATTGGCCTATTCAAATCTCGCGTTAACAAACTTCCCCTAACATAACCCTTTCACAGCATCCGCGATACTCTGGTATTTAGGCTCTGCCTGCGCGGTCTGCTCAGTTATAAAAAAAACCTAGAAATGGTGTTTCTAGTTTATAAAGCAAGCATGCTGTTTTAACAAGTTCTTCCTTCCGTTTGACGCACTCAAGCCGCACTCTGGAAGTGAAGAATTTATTAGTGACAATTGTTGTGGAAATTCTCGAACCAAGCATAAAGTTTTCCCTCTGAGTAAAAGCAAATCATAAGCCAAGTAGACTGAGCTGGTACTTTCGTTGGATTCATTTAAACTTCTTTGATGTTTTTTATGCCAAAACATCAAAATGTGCACAGAGATAAATCGTGTAGCTACGGAGGAGCCTAGAGGAGCCGGGCTGCATATTCATACCCTGCCTACGTAATACGACTGAAGGAACGAGAGAAATACGCAAACATCTAGAAGGGAAAGTTCGAAAGACTGTCAAGTTAAAAGAAATCTACACCCGGACTGGACACCAAAAGAACAGTAGTCAACATAAGCAAACGTAACCTGTCTGAAGATGAAATCTCTGTTTTGGCGAAAGGAGGCAACTTTGCAATTACACCACAAAAGATACCAACTAAAGAGATTATTGCTAACCTGGAATCGGCTATACGATCATTACCTGAGGAAAAAGCACAGGAAATCCGGACAGAATCAGCAGGAATTATTAAAAAAGCAAAACCGTCAAAAAGTAGTCTGAAAGCGAAGGAATTAAAAGCATAGAAGGACATCAATAGGGACACAAATGTCACTGTTCTACCTGCGGATAAAGGCAACGCCACAGTGGTGATGGATATCGGAGACTACAAAAATAAAATAAAAGCATTACTAGATCCAGGCACCTACCGCACTCTAGCAAAAGACCCGACTAAGACCACATTGAGACAAGCTAAAACCATGGTGAAGAACTCAAGCCTTAACGAAGAAACCAAAACGAAGGTATGCAAAAGTGAAGCACTGACTCCTAGGCTTTATGGGTTGCAAAAAATCCACAAGCCCAACGTTCCACTTCGCCCGATCGTAAGCGCAATAGGTTCGCCTACTTACGAATTAGCAAAACACTTAACTACATTATTCCAGCCATACGTTGGAAAAACCGACTCGTACATCAAGGACTCAGCCCATTTCATTTTGAAAATCAAAGACATACAGCTGGAAGAACCCGACATGCTGGTCAGCTTCGACCTAGTGTCACTGTTCACAAAGGTGCCATTAAACGATGCAATCGAACACATCAAGAACATATTTCCAGAAGACATTACAAACCTTTTCAAGCACGTGTTAACGAAAACCTACTTTGTCTGGGACGCCAACGTGTATTAACAAATTGAAGGCGTAGCCATGGGAAGCCCTCTAAGCCCGGTAGTAGCGAACTTTGTAATGGAGAAGGTCGAACAGGCAGCCTTGAAGAGCACTCAATACAAGCCCAAGATATGGCTCAGATACGTGGACGATACGTTCATCATTTGGAATCGCGGAAGAGAAAAGCTAGAAGAATTTCTAGAACACCTCAACAGCGTGCATGAAAACATCAAGTTCACCATGGAGGTAGAAGAAAACAAAAAACTCGCCTTCCTTGATGTTATTCTAACAAGAAAAGGAGTTACGTTAGGACACAAGGTATATAGAAAGCCAACTCATACTGACCGGTACTTACATAAAGAATCAAACCACCACCCATCTCAAAAGTACGGAATTATTAGAACTTTGACAGAACAAGCTAGACCAGTGTGCGAACCAGAAGAACTCGACACTGAACTGGAACATCTAAAGAATGCTCTTAAGGCAGATCGTTACACAGAAAAGGAAATAACAAGAACAATGAGAAGAAATGGGGCAAAACCAGAACCTAAACCGACAGCAAAAGCTTTTCTACCATATGTGCCTGGAAGAACAGACAGAAAAGGAAAAATGTTACGAAAAGCAAACGTCAAGACCATCTACAAGCCCACAAGAAAGATACAGGAATATTTCAGAACGGTGAAGGATAAAAGAGACCCACTCACAACACCGGGGGTTTATCGCATACCATGCACATGTGGGAGTGTATACATAGGAACAAAGAAGCGATCTATAAGCACAAGAATTGCAGAACATAAGGCTAGCTGTCGACTAGGCCATACGGACAAATCAGCGGTAGCCGAAGATGCGGTTAAGGGGGGAAGTCACAGGACCAAGTTTGAAGAAACTCAGGTTCTTGCCGCAACGTCTTCATACCATGCCAGACTTCACAGAGAAGCCATCGAAATATGAAAACGTCATAATAATTTCAATAGGAAAGAAGAAACACAGAAAGTCAACCGAACATGGGTACTCATCCTAAAGGTCCTGAAGACACTACCATATCGCGAAGGGACGGGGCAACCAATGCTACCTGGTTGGGCCACGTCACCATTAGCAGGTATAAATACAGGTGCAGATCCACCAGCCGTCAGTATTTTGGAAGTCGCCGAAGTGAAATAGCTTCTGAAGATGCCATCCACTCGTGGTGGCGAAACGTCAAGCTTTAACGCTAAACGACGCCGGCCTAAAAACCCAAGAACTACAAATTCATTGGACGATGGCCGCGAAAGCCTTACACAACAACAATGTAAACTGCTGGATTGTTGGATAAAATAATATACACAAACGATGTTTAAAGGCAATTTGTTTAATTTACAATGATAAGTTAGATAAAAAATTACGTCTACATAATATATGTTAGTCTTATACACAAAATAACTTGCGCAAGCTTCTATGTAATCTACGTGAATAAACAAGTACACATCCACATAGTGGATGACAAGACACTGATAAAATAAATAAATTTGAAACATACATATTATGCAAAATGAGAGAAACATTTCTCGTGGCGGGCCTATCAGGAATCAGTTCAGTCCAGGTTCCAGTAGCATCTCACCAATAGAATGGTTTGAAGTTTTTTCACCGTGGACTGGCCTAATGGTGCCGATGGAGTGCAAGTAAGCTATCAGTATCATTATTCCGCATAAAAATAATAAAAATCTAATACATTTAATTACAAAACTATCCACAGGATACGTTGCAGTCCGACGACAGTCGAGGACTAAACAGTGATTATGTGACCACCATTTTTGTGTTTTATGTAACTCCTTCTTTAGGTAGAAAAGAATTCAGCCAAGTACCTTAAGTTAAGGAGCCCAATGGGTTACAATTGCTGATAATACTAATACAAAAATGTTTATCATAATCTGTCGGTCACTAAAATATGTTTTTTGTTTCACGTCACCTATTTGTCTCTACTGTACACATTTGCTCACAAATTAGTAAATACAAAAGCAGTTCACTCAAGTCGTACTCCCAACGTCAGCAGTTTGTAATACTTGCTTTCACCAAATTTGACTAGCTCAGGTCGCCGCATTTCTAATTCTAGATGAGTCCCTCATCCTCCTTTTTTGAGAATCTGGTGATAGTTAGAAGAGTGGGCCGCCTTCTGCTTTCTCCTCGTCTTCTAGATGCAGGTCTTGCGGACGAGCTGTTGCTGGATGGAGCATCGACAGTGGAGTAGCTGAGTGCAGATCCCGATCCGCTGGGTTCGAAGCTTTTGCCATAGCCGCTGTGACTGTAACCTAGGAAGGAGGTTTGTTGTTAGACACGCTATATTGAGCGACACAGTCAGTTGATCAATTCTAAAAGAGGTTTATGGCCAAGAAACTAGTTAAGATAAGAAAATCTTGGGGATGTGCCAAAATTTTGAGAAGAAACCGTGGATCACTGCATAAAGGAGACTGCGGTGTTAACCGCCAAGCTTTCAACAATGTTTATTGCCACCTTCCCACATAGCACTGGATGATACGAGAATATTCTGTTCACATTCACTACAGATATTATGAATATTCCGAGAAAGTTCCATGGATAATTAGAACATTTACAGAATATTCCGTAAACGTTCGAAATGGGAAAAACACTCTATACTCCTAGAACACTACGCCGAATATTCCGCACGGATATTTCATGAACAATCGTGGTAGAATGTTGTTGAATATTCTAGGAACATTTTGTCTCAATTACCTCATGTACGAAACATTTTTAGGGAATTATGGATACTGTTCCAAAAATAATGGCACCTATTAGTGGCAGATGGTCACAAAAGTTAAGTGGCTACTGGTTAGACATCTCAGTCTAGATGCCTAATAAAGTGTAAAAATGTAAACTTGTTGCATTTAACCTCAAAATTCTACCCACATATAATGAACCATACACCATAGTAGGTGACCATAATTTGGAACGCTCTCACACACTTTATAACAACCAGCAACTTTATTGTACAGAATTGGGTATAAATGCAGGCCTTTCAGGAATAAAACTCGTGAATTCGTGAATTGCTAAAATTCCGACACCCACATGTTGAAGCACAGAATGACAGAACACTTGAAGCGAAGAATAGAGTGACAACCAGACAATATTGACAACTGACGACACCATAGTCACCATACGTCATCATAAGATGCTGTCACTTTATCGTCGGTGGATGCCGTATCTGTATTGCTGGCAATACATACAGATATTCAGATATTTCTATTACAAATATTACTAAATAATCGTCAGAAAATAGCTACATCTTGCTCTTAGTAGATTATTAAAATAATATTCTATGAAGAATATTACTGGTATATTCTGGAATAATTCAGATATTAAACGAATAATCAGTGAGTGTTCTATAAAGAATATTATTTTAATAATCCAGAATAATCAAGAGATATAACAGATATTCTATGATTCTGCTGAATATTCATGGAACTTATAGGAGATTTAAAGAATATTCATAGAATATCCAGTGCTATGTGGGTTGTGGGCTTTCTACAATAGTTAGAGAAAGCAAAATGAGTTTAAGCTAATATCTTAATTATGTTAATAACTATACCCACAACGTTGAGCTATGTGCATTGGATCACAGACTTAAAATGCAGGTTCTTAAACAAAAAACGTCAAAAAATGTTTATTCAACTCGGTCCCCTTCACTACGACAGGTTAAACAAACAACTAACACGTATGTGCAAAATACAGACTTCAACAACGACCTACATGTAACAGCACTGGAAAACACAATTCATGGTTTGAAAATACACATTTTGAAATTTAATTTTTTTCACCTTTCTTGGCCACAGATGAGCAAAATGGCCCTTATATTGTAAAATGTGAAGACAGAATGTAAGCAAGCAAAATGAATTGGCATGGATCATTAGATATATTGACAATCGACGATGTCACCTGTAAGGAAACAAAAATATAAAAAGTAAAAACGCACCAAAAACAGATTACCAGGTGTAAACCGTGAATACAAGCAGATACAAAATAATTAAATAAGATTACAGCGATAATGAAAAAACGGAACATTTGGCATTGTTATTAAGGATCTAGGGTATAGCGCGCGAAATTGAGAATCATAGAAAGACGTATTCCCGTGTTAGCGAGGAGGCGTGGCCGCCTGTTCCCTTTCTCCAGTGTGTGTGTCTAAGATGAGGGGAAATAAGTCCAAAAATCCAAAGGTAAGGTCAAAAGGTCCAAAGGTCACCGTAAAAATGAATTACGCATCTCCAAGCTCCTGACGTTATTTTTAAACTTACACTAACGACTCAAAAAGCAAATTGAAAAAGAAAGCTTACGCTTGTGCAACTATTTAGCTTTTTTTTGATATCGTGTTTGGTTGTCAAATTACAGGCATTTATGGAATGTCTGATTTTGCGTTGCGAGTTTTTTTGCACATTAAAAAACCTTTTAAGAAAATCGAAAATAGTTGTCATTCATTAAGGTCTTAACTATCGCCTTTTAAAATATATATGTAGTTTGAAAACAGAGTGAGTTGTGCGAGAAATTGTGAGTCCGTGCTTTACATGGCAAATACGTATGTATAAATGTGTGTATCCAGGCCCCTTAAGGTTGTGCTGGAGCATTGCCACACCTCTTCCATGTTTAGAACGTACGAGTAGATGCAGCTCAAATCATCAATGTCCGTTCTTGTTTAAGTTGTTAGGGGCTTTCTTGATGTGTACCATCTCCAAAAAGAGTTCTTTTGAAATAGATAGTTGATAATGGTTGCATTCAGCAGAAAGATCGGAAGCCGCTACTTTTGTAGCCGCTACATCTCAACAGTTGGCGTTCTGCTGAAAAGCATTATTTGTGCGCTCTGAGATATCACGATAAATAATTTGTGACGCCTGTCAGTTGCCAGTGAAATGTCAAATGACTGATCACATTTGAGGTTGTAAAAAATAAAAATATAGGTCAGATTGTATCAAAGTTTTGGAATGTGTAAAGTAGTGTGGACTTTTTCTTTTAAATATGACAACATAACCTATAACAAGTGTCATGACATGTGACACTCACAAGGTCAAAAGTAGCTTATTCTGGCTCCACTCCAAGTGAGCGTACTTTTCTATCGCTATAAAAAATGGCGACCGCTGGAGCGGTAGCTGCTTGGTAGAAAATTTGGCAGCTGCTCCGCAACTGTTGAGTCTGCTGAATGCACCCAATGTGAAGAAGAAGTAGAAAGGATAGAAAAAATTGAGAAATATAAGTTATTGGAAATACCTAAAACTTACTGAGATTATTGAATTTCTTACAAAACAAAATATCGTAATCTCACCAGAAATTAGAACAGAAAGTCAGATATTGGAATCAGTAAAAAATTACAATTTGCTTGTCCCATGCAATCGTGGACAAAAGCTCTGCCTTTAACGCAAATAAGTCGTAGGTTCCATTGGGAGGTTAACAACTTTTTGGTTTGGCTTTCAGTTTTTATGGTCACAGTATGTATCTTTCGTCTTTTAAGTTCAGAATCTGTGATCAAACTCAGCAATTTAGCAATCTATTCAGCAAAAAAATGGCATACAATACAGTAAAAAAAATTAAATACAATATAAAAAAAATAAATCCGTACAACCAGACACCTAAGCTGTAAGCTTGTGCGTGTCACAACTTGTATTATTACAACTGATAGTGATGGTCATGGAGTAGGTAGAGTAACATAGCACAGAATAGGAGCTGAACTTGAAACTGCTTAATATTTACCTGATGGTGGATACTCGTAAGCCGGTACAGGAGCTGAGCCGTGATGTTCAACTTCTATGTAGCTCGGTTCTTCGTGATGTTCGTGTTTGAAAATCTTCGCTATCAGAAGTAGCCCTGAAACTAGCAAAGCCGTCTTCGCTACCACCAAAGACTTAAGAACAAGCATCTTGATGCCTGCTACTAAGTATGTCGCGATTACTGTCTTCATCAGACCAATGAAGTATCCCATATTCATCTTGCTGCCGCCCTTTTTACTCCTACCTGAAATCGTAGAAGAGTTGTCATGAAGTCTAAATAATATGTCTATATTGTATTCACAGCCAAGCTAGACCAAGCCCGCGTGCGTGATCGGCTCATGTCGGTAGGGTCCCCAATAGTCCAGTACACTATGTGTGAATTGTATGTTATGATCCGGCAAGTAAAAACCCCCAAGACTGACTGGAAATCAGATCCAAATATGCGATGCCAAGTGCTCATTGCCTAAGTGATCATTTCAAACTGGCAACTGGCTACTTTTAAGTTGCAATGGGTTAATAGGGCAACTCCTTTAGACAGTAATATAAAATTCCATAATTGCACTGGAGTATAGCTGGCGAGTTCGCAGATGGCAGCGGACAGTAACCACGCTAATGCTGCATGCGACTGTTTCTGTGGAGTCTATCCTGGGATTGAATATTGTATAGACATCAAAGTAGACAATCCACTATTGCCCCTATTGGACATGAGTCCTTAGTGAAATAGTTTCGCCATTATGACTAGGTTGAACGGATATATGAATATGAATATGAATAAGGACCAGAGGCTAAACAGCACGGAATATGGCTGATGCATAGGCCACACGGTGGGCCCTTTTGCGCCTCTATCCGCGCTAGTTCCTAACTCCTGCCCTTTTGGCAAAGGCAAGTACATTCTTAGGTCCTATCCGTTTTATCTCTATTGGTTCCAAGGTTCTTGAGCCCAGCATAGTCTGCCTGTGATAACCCAGGGTTTCACAGCGACACAAGATGTGTGCCGAGGATTCTTCCTCTTCACCATACCACGTGCACGTTGGGTCGGTGACAAGCAATCTCAAGTTACTCCTATCCAGAGAGAGACAAAATCGTCCTATTCTCTCTGCAGGCCCTGCTAATAGTTCCCGAGCCTGACGGAGATGACCAGAGATATTGTTCCATCTCAGAGAGTGTTGATTCTGGATCCACTCTCCAGTTGTTTCCCTAACCAAGTTTGCAGATAGTCCTAAGGCTGGTTCCGGGCCCACAAAAATGTTGCCGGATCCCATCCTAGCCAGATGATCCGCCATTTCGTTACCCTTTACCCCAGCGTGCCCAGGTACCCACATCAGTGATACCTTGTGTTTAGCTGAGATGTCGTCAAGAGCCCTCCTGCATTCCAGGACCAGTCCCGACGATATTTTCCAAGCACTCAATACTTTGATGGCTGCCTGACTGTCAGAGCAGATAGTAATCCGCCTCCTAGACCCGTCAATTTTCCGAATACGATTTACACAAGCAAGTATCGCATAGATCTCAGCCTGGAGTACTGCGGTGTGTCCCCCAAGAGGGAGTGAAAGTCTTGTATGGGGTCCGTAGACTCCCGAGCCCGAGCCCTCTTGAACGGACATAGAAACTCATCAGACTTGTGACAACCTGAGACACAAAAATATGTGTTTTCGTTTAGAGCTTTGAGAGACACCAGCAAAATTCAGTCAGGTAGGATTACTTAATCCTTAAGTGTCAGTTATTGCAACGTTGTCACTAACCTGTCACCTGTGATACTACGCCAAAAAATAATGTGTTACTCAGTCCTAGTTAACACTGAATTATATTTTGTCAGAGCTTTATTCAGCTATTTTAAACACATACATATGTTTGTAAATGAAAGGAAAGACTGCATACTCTATAAGTAACGGGTATACTATTGAACAACGTAGAAATAATATAGTTAACAAAAACAGACAATTTATCTCTCTGCAGCACAAAAATCACTCCAGGTAGGAAACCAATATTTGGTGCAACTATTTAGTTCAATAGTCTCTCCACACATTAAAGGCAAGCACAGATAATGCATTACAGGAATCCAAAATATAATATGATGTTAAAGATCATCCGTGCATCGTATGTAGATTTTTTGTGTACAGATATGAAATGTGTCAAGTCATTTTGCACTGGATTTTCAAGGAAAGACTCCAAAGGCCCAATGGAAAGCTTCCTACTCTAGATGCTGACCACAGCCAATACAGTTCTAAGGCGATACGTTTGTAGCAAAGAATATTCTCAAACCTTAAAGGTGTTGATTAAATATATAGTATAGTATCGAATATCTTTTGATCACTATGTTAGGAGATGATAGAACACACATCAGACAGTAAGCGCTATTAAGATCTGTGAAGTTTAGGTTAACACCAAAAATTGATAACGTCATAGTATTCAGAGTAAATGAACTAAATGTTGATTGTCATGATTACGTGTAGCTGATTGACTGATAAAATGTTGATTTGAGCGAGTCTATAACATCGAAAATTTAGTGTAAACGAGAAGGAAAAAATATGCCTGAGGACAGATTTTGCTTTGCGTTTATCTCTTTCTCCAATAATAACTACTTACTATTTTAATACTATACTTTTAAGACGCCTTCCTGTGGCCAGTACTTAAAAGAGTAAAAAGTATTTTGAGTATACACGCATCACAGCATCTACATTTTTGTGTCCTTTAATCAAAATGCATTCTCAGTCGACTATGATCCGCTAGTATTCAAAATTATAAATTATGTAGACATCAGGATGACCGGCTATAAAATATCTGATGCAATTCTCGTACACCCTTGTAGTAGCTTTAAACAAAGGACCACCAATTGATTGTATACCTCTTAAAAAGTTCACAGGTCACGCAAACGCCAATCATTTTAACTGGTGTTTTACCTTCATGTAAAACTCACTGCTATCGCAAAAAATGCAAATGAGGTTATTTCTTTTTTATCAGCTTAACAAGGTTTGTGCGTGTTGGGACAAGACTATGCATATGGTTACCTTGAAGTTCGATCATTTCTGAACATAATTTTAATAACACAGTACAACGGTATTTTATAAAAGGTAAAATACTCAAAGTATACCATCTTCTTCAAAATGAGAAGCTGCTTGAAGTTACATGAATATTTCCATTCATTTGGTTCACAGAAAATCGGAAAAATGAGGGGAACCGGCTGGATTCGAACCAGCGTCTCCGGCATTCTAGGCCAGCGCGTTTACCAACTGCGCCACGGTATTCCGCACCACAGCCGATACACAGCGCCTACGACCTGTTGTCGACTCCACTGACACCCACCACTCCCCCGTATCCTCCTGTGAACCATGGATTTCAGTCATCCAGAGACATCTAGTCGGCAGTTGAGTGAGTGTGAATCTCTCACCGCTGTTTGCACGACAGGTCTCTATGTTACTGAAAAACTACGACTACTCAGTGGGCCAGGATTTCATGGGATGAAAGTTACTTGCCTACTCCGCAAGATGGAGATGGTTCCAATCATTTGGTTCACAGAAATGGTATAAGTATAAAGGTATTTTATAAGAGGTAAAATACTCAAAGTGTACCATCTCCAAAATGAGAAGGTACTTGAAGCTACATAAAGACTTCCATATTAGAAACCTACTTTTTCTATAAGAATTATTGCAGTTAACACAGAAAGTTGACTGAAATTATAATACGAAAACATTGAAGAATTATTTGCTTTTCTCAAGTTAGAGCCTGCATCTACATTGAGTTAGGCGCTGAGCTTTCATCGAGCAGTTATCCCGTGCACCTGTGAACGAAATCTTGGCATTTCTTCCAAAACAGACGCCTAATCTGCCTTAAAGTGACAACTACGTCAGTTTCCAAATCAATCTGGTAGGTCATTCGTTATTCACAAACTACTCTATCCCTCAGCTACATATGAGTGATCGTTTTTTTGTCGTTCTCTTTTTACGGTGTACCCAGTTTAAAAAAAAATATTTCTGTTTCTTCTAGTTTTAAATACGACTGATCATGTATATCGAATTGCCTGGATGACCGTCAACCTTCAGAATGGAGATGACACACAAAGAAGAAGATCACGAATACTATCCCAAGAAAAATAACATTTCTTTTTACCAAATCAGTATTGATATGTTCTTTAACACCAAACGCGACCAAGGCAGAAATATAGTTTCTTCAAGGTTATTGAAGATTAGCTGAAAATGTGTTGAGTGACTTGTTGCTGAAATAATTATTTTCACCAGCCACTTGCGAGGAACTGCTCTTTCTTCTTTACTTGGTCACTTTTTGCATGTTCTGCCTTTTCCATAAGCTAGGGATACTTGTTGGCTATGAAACCTTCCGTGATATTGGATGAATAAGGACCAGAGGCTATCCAGCACAGAATGTGGCTGGTGCATAGGCCACACGATGGGCCCTTTTGCGTCTCTATCCGCGCTAGTTCCTAAGGCCTGCCCTTTTGGCAAAGGCAAGTACATTCTTAGGTCCTATCCATTTTATCTCTATTGGTTCCAAGGTTCTTGAGCCCAGCATAGTCTGCCTGTGATAACCCAGGGTTTCACAGCGACACAAGATGTGTGCCGGGGATTCTTCCTCTTCACCACACTACGTGCACGTTGGGTCGTTCATCACGAACAGGTGACGCCTGAAGGTGTTGTGACCCGTTAATAGGCCTACTAGTAATCTCAAGTTACTCCTGTCCACAGAGAGACAAAAACGTCCTATTCTCTCTGCAGGCCCTGCTAATAGTTCCCGAGCTTGACGGAGATGACCAGAGATGTTGTTGCATCTCAGAGAGTGTTGATTCTGGATCCACTCTCCAGTTGTTTTCCTAATCAAGTTTGCAGATAGTCCTAAGGCTGGTTCCGGGCACACAAAACTGTTGCCGGATCCCATCCTAGCCAGACGATCCGCCATGTCGTTACCCTTTACCCCAGCGTGCCCAGGTACCCACATCAATGATACCTTGTGTTTAGCTGAGATGTCGCCAAGAGCCCTCCTGCACTCCAGGACCAGTCCCGACGTTATTTTCCAAGCACTCAGTGCTTTGATATTACTTTCTGTGGTTGTGATAATTGTATAGTACTGACTACATGGACTTCCAGAGGGTATTTTACACCATCGCAACTAATATATTCCACACTATCATAACTAATATCTGCCCTTACCTTCATCTGTCATTCGCTTTTCCACAAATTGCAGCCTAACACCTTTCTTCTCATTATAGGGTAATGCACTCACTGCTATATCCCCATAGTCCACCCTCACTCCAAGTCGCTCCAACAGTGAGCCATTCCTGCCTTCCTTGTGGTCCTCCACACGAAAATAAATATTATCACTGTCTGCAGTAGAGTTTGTATCATTTTTGGGAGCTACTTCTTCAGCAAACACACATTGGGTCAGCACCAACACCAAAAAGTATCCACAAAACATGTTTTTAGACATTTGTTTAACAAGAATTTTCGCTGACTTTACCATCTACCACCTATAAAAATGTTCTAATCATCAGTCAACTGTCGATCTTTGAGATAAGCACACCGTTGCTACATTATCAAAATGAATGAAAAATGTATCAGCTTCTTCTTATATCTATTTCACACTAGGCAGCCAACCCTGAAATTCGCGTGAGGTATTAATTTTTAATGGGCAGTGTGCATCTAACAATTATGTGTGCGGTTTTTCAGATAGAAAAGCGTTTTTACGTTGATGTGCAGCTTTTATTTTTTAACACGTATCTGTGCAGGATGCTTCTATAACCCACAAATTATTGTGGTCAATGGATGTAAGTGGGCTGTATTGTATGAAAGCGTTTCCGCCAACCGTTTTCAATTTCACACCAAGATCTGGTTTGAAATCCACAGAACATATGATCCGTTTTTCATTTGTGTTTTATTAGCGGTTCTCAGCAAACCTTTTTTTTCCAGAAGCCGTCAGACCTTACTGTCCCCATCAATACTTAAGCCTTAAGGCCTATTGTATTATTGTTCCTATCATTTACAGTATCCACTCTAACAATCTGGATCCCTGCATAAGTTTATGCAGTTTACCTACTGGTCCTGGTGCTGAGCTGTACTCCATTGGTTCTAGCTTGGTCTTCCCAAAGAGCTGTTGTCTCTTGTAATCTAGCGCTTAGCACTCACAGAGCACATGTAGGACTGACTCAGTTCCTCTTCCACACAATCTGCAGTTGAGGTCACCATTGTAGAATCCCATTTTGTTCAGGTGTTCCTTCAGGCCACAATGTCCTGCGAGGAGACGCGTCATTATTCGAAGCTGAATTCTACTCAAGGAGAGCAGTGTTTCAGCTGTTTTCTTGCATGGATCTTTAATGAATGTTTTTCCATGAACACATACTGGCAACAAGTTCCACTGCTCCTTGTGCGGATGCTTCATCCATTCTCCGACCTGGTGTCTGATTGTGCTTCTAGGCACCCCGAGGGCGGTTTCTGCTCCAATGTATAGAGCAGATGAGCCTAGTCTTGCCAGCTCGTCCGCCCTTTCATTGCCTCTTATACCTGAGTGTCCTGGCACCCACTTCAAAGTTACTTTGTTGTGTTCGGCCAGCCTTCCCAGTTCTTGTAAACATTCCCAGACTAGAGCGAGCATAACTTTGGGCGCTTCTAGTGCCCCCTAAGTGTAGCCTGACTGTCTGTAAGTATTGCGATTCTCTTGTTTCTGTAGGATCGTTCATTATTGATCCTCGCACATTGAAGTATTGCGTACACCTCTGACTGAAGTACCGAGGCATATTTTCCTAGCGAAATGCTCTGCCTAGTTCCTCGTCCAAAGATTCCCACTCCTGTGCCTTGCTCGGTCTTTGATCTGTCTGTGTACCAGGCTATTTCCCAATGCAGGTTGTTTACTTCAAAGAGTTCTCGATCTCTTATTATAGTTTCAAATTTCTTGTTAAAGATATATTTCGGAGTTATGTGGTCCTTTCTAGCATCCATTATGGTGTGCCCCACATATTCTGCGATTTGGTTGTGTCCAAGATCCTTGTAAATTCCTCTTGGTAGGGTTTGTAGTCTAGAGTAGCCCATTGTCTCCTCGCCCATTATTACAATTTGCAACGGAAGGAGGTCCAGGATGGTCTCTAAGACTGCAATGGGTACGCTTCTCATTGCATCTGTTATGGACAGACAAGCAAGTCTTTGCACCTTGCTTAGTTCTGCTATAGCAGCTCGCTGTTTCATCTTTGGCCACCACACCAAAGACGCATATGTAATCATGGGTCTTACCACCATTGTGTATGTCCAATGCACCATGGCTGGACTTAGACCCCATGTCTTACTATGCGAGCGCCTCGATAGCACTAAAGCCATCTCGGCTCTTCTTTTAACTCTTTTGAGCTGAGGGTTCCAGGTTGGCTTAGAGTCTAGTACTACTCCTAAGTATTTAACCTCCCCTGACAGCTGTATTTGGCTACCCAGAAGTTGTAGAGGTCCTAAGGTCCCTCAACTTTCTTCCTTCTGGTGAAGGCAATTATGGACGTTTTGGACATTCAGTCCCTCCTTAAGTGTCCAGCTTGTAACAGCGTTTAGAGCCCTTTGCATTTTGTGTCTAACCGTGCTGTTGAATTTTGCTTGCTCTAGAATTACCAGATCGTCTACATATCCTAGAGTCCTGTTTCCATCCTTGTCTAGAAGACTGATTAGCTCGTCAACAACGAGGTTCCAGTAAACCTTACAGAAAGCAACAGTAGCTCAAGACATAACATTCTTGTCTAAAAAATTAAATAGAAACTAATTCTAAAGGAATCGCCAGATCTAGTTAGAATCTGACCCAGAGTTCGAATACTCATACATTATTGTACTGATACAGTAGCGTAGGATCAATATTGCGATATCCTTAGATGCTCCATACCAAAAAACACTGGACACAGGTAATAATTGAATCTCATATTTAGCCGACAAGCTTGATCCCTTCAAAGAAACTGAGGGATTTAAATCCATTAAGCTGCTACAAAGACGAATACGGTCGTCAGAGCTCGGAAAAAGTACATAGAGCAAGAACTGAAAGAAAAGAAGTCGGGCAAAGCTTCAGACCGCGATAGAATCTACCCAGCGTTCACATACATTAAGGCAAATATGCAGGATCGTAACTGGTGAAACTCCTTACTAACATCCCTATAGAAATGATTCTCTCCAAAAGGACAAATCTTTTGAAGCTGCCTAAAACAACTGATTATTTGAAAATGATGTGAATGGTTTATATACATACATATAGATACAAATGCTTAAAGGTCTAGGGTATAGCGCGCGAAATTGAGAATCCACGAAAAGACGTATTCCCGTATTAGCGAGTAGGCGTGGCCTCCTGCTCCCTTTCTCCAGTGTGTGTGTCTAAGATGAGGGGATCCAAAAATCCAAAGGTGAGGTCAAAAGGTCCAAAGACAAGGTCCAAAGGTCACCATAAAAATGAATTTCGCATTTCCAAGCTCCTGACGTTACCTTTAAGCTTACAGTAATGATTCAAAGAGCAAATTGAAGAAGAAAGCTTGCGCTTGTGTGCAACTATTTAGCCTTTTTTTTGATATCTTGTTTGTTTGTTAAATTACGAGCACTTATAGAATGTATGATTTTGCATTGCGAGTTTCTTTGCACATTAAAACACTTTTAAAAAAAAATCGAAAATAGTTGTCATTCATCAAGGTCTTAACTATCGCCTTCTGAAATATTATATATATTATGTAGTTTGAAAATAGAGTGAGTTATGCGAGAAATTGTGAGTCCGTGTTTTACATGGCAAATACGTATGTATAAATGTGTGTATCCAGGCCCCTTAAGGAGAGCAATCTAGAACTACTACTTGAGCTGCTTGACAACTTTAGTAAAAGCCAAGGTTTTGCCTAAACCTGTTGGTCTGACAGTCGTACATGACATAATATACGGAGAATAATATGCAAACTCCTATATGATATATCCATCTACTCACTTTAGATTGATCTACCTAGAAAGGTATGAGCTATCCTCAACAAAATTGAAATTCAACTGCTAAATGAGTGAGTGTGTCCTGCATAGGTAGAGGCCAAGGCAACTTCCTAGATTCGACTTCTATTCAATAATAGGTTTGTGAATTTTTGTTCAGAAATAGTTGTGAAATATAAAAAATAATTATAAAAATGGAGTCAAGCTGATTGACTCAGTACTTCCCGCATATAACGGTGACAATATATTATTATTTTTCCATTGCATGAAACTATGGTCTGAGATCTCGCAAATAGTTTCTTGCATCTCTCTCCGTAGGAACAAGGATGACACAATTTTTATTTTGCAAGCTTCGACTGGACGGACTGAAATGATCAGGAACACTAAAATCGCCTAAAGACGAAGTTTGAGTTGTTTTTATATTTGCAGCATTTTTGTATTATTGCTGCTTATGATACCATCTCATTTGAAAAATAAAAGCTTTTAACGTTTTTAACTTTTCAAATTTGAAAATTGCTAGTCTATTGATTTAATGTTCTTTTGAAACAACTATCTTACTAGCACACAAATGCGTTCCTTGCTTGTTTCAAAACCGAAAACCGCATCTTTCTATCGGGTTTAGTTTCCGAGATATCAACGTTTCTTGTAAAGTGCTACAAACGTCAAATTTTGTCAAAATGGCTGAATAACTCCGAAAATAGGCTTCGTAGACATAAACAATGGTTAACAAACTGGACCCAAAAATCGATTGTGAATTCAAAAACGTAATAATATACAGGATGTTCCTTTAAAATAAGGAAGTCTTTGAAATTATATTCTAAATGTAGAGCATTTGAAAAGAAACGTTTTTTATACCAAACATATTCGTCTAGTTTAAACGGCGTGGCCGCTAGGGAGCACCGCGCGCTTATTGGACCACCCTGTATATTTTTATTAAATGCTTCCGGCTCTACATATCAGCATTGTAAAATAACGGCGAGTTATTAGCGCGAAGCTGCAATAAAATAACTATTGAAATGAATGCGCGTATATAAATATTCAAAGTTTATTGTTACGGTAACTCTGCATTTATTGTATACTGCGGCCTTGATTACGTTATTCTAATATGTGTTCTATTTGACTTCTAAACAGGCAGCTGCAGATGTTGAACATATATTCATCGTTACTGTACATACAGTAAAGCGAAATCCCCAGTGGCAGAGCTCCCTCAAGCAGAAGCCAAGCAGCAATCTCCTTCTGAATATTATATAAGGTCTAATTTCATGTGGTTTACGTTCGAACCAAAATTCTACGTGTATTTTTTTGTAAATATGAAAGGGTCCTGAAGAAATGGGAGACGCTCCACCACCGGCGCAGCCGCGGGGCAAGATTGACCTGGACTTCTACATCAGGTTTGCTAGGCCGCTCATCTTCGACCTGCCAGATGCTCAAGGTACATCCAGGTGATGCCAAGTTCGATGTCGTGCGAAGGTAGTCCTAGAAGTAGGTACCCAATCTAACAAAGAAGATGGTTGAGTGGAAGAGCACTATTTTAGTGAATTCCGCCATTTGAAGTGTATCTATACTTCAATAAAGTCTATATTATTATTATTATTATTATTATTATATACTGCTAATTACCCCAAGGCCCTATAAGTTAATGAATTGGAAATGCAACCTGCTAATATTCCCTGTTTAATCACGGAAATTGATTGTTTGCATCGAATTTAATTATAATATCACTGACTTAAGTTTTTTCTGCCACGCGGAGTAAAAGTAGAGATTGAAGATCAGACTTATAAAGAGAATTTGGTAAAACCTTGAATTATCCACCTAAGAGATCAGCCAACGGAAAATGATTTTTTCTGGATGTATATAAAATGTGACTGTTTCCATTAGTATGGAGCGCAGATTCAGCAAGGTTCTGAAATTTTTTATTTTCGTCAAACGATACTGAGACTTAAAACTGCGACTGGATTTGTAATCATCACCTCGAAACTATCCCAAATGCGAGGTCTCATTGTAATAGAAAGCCAAATAAACATTTTCGATTTTTTTAAGTACTCCCGCCCGCTCGAGAGGTCTGAAACTTTTTATTTTCGTCAAACGAGACTGAGACTTCAAACTGCAACTGGATTTCTAATCATTACCTCTAAATTGTCCGAAATGCGAGGTTTCATTGTAATAGAAAGCCAAATAAACATTTTCGATTTTTTTAGGTACTCCCGCCCGCCCGAGGGATCTGAAATTCTTTATTTCCATCAAACAAGACTGAGACTTAAAACTGCGACTGGATTTGTAATCGTCCCCTCGAAATTATCCGAAATGCGAGGTTTCATTGTAATAGAAAGCCAAATAAAGATTTTCGATTTTTTTAGGTACTCGCCCGCCCAAGAGATGTGAATTTTTTTATTTTCGTCAAACGAGACTGGGACTTAAAGCTGCGACTGGATTTGTAAGCATCACCTCGAAATTATCCGAAATGCGAGGTTTCATTGTAATAGAAAGCCAAATAAAGATTTTCGATTTTTTTAGGTACTCCTACACGCCCGAGAGGTCTGAAATTTTTTATTTTCGTCAAACGGGACTTAGACATAAAACTGCGACTGGATTTGTAATCTTTACATCGAAGTTATCCAAAACGCGAGATTACATCGCAATAGAAAGCCAAATAAAGATTTTCAATTTTTTTAGGTACTCCCGCCCGCTCGAGAGATCTGAAGTTCTTTATTTTCGTCAAACGGGACTGAGACTTAAAACTGCGACTGGATTTGTAATCATCACATCGAAATTGTCGGAAATGCGAGGTTTCATTGTAATAGAAAGCCCAATACAGGTTTTCGATTTTTTTAGGTACTCCTACCCGCCCGAGAGATCTGAATTTTTTTATTTTCGTCAAACGGGACTGAGACTCAAAACTGCGACTGGATTTGTAATCATTACATCGAAGTTATCCGAAACGCGAGATTATATCGCAATAGAAAACCAAATAAAGGTTTTCGATTTTTTTAGGTACTCCCGCCCGCCCGAGGGATCTGAAACTTTCTATTTTCGTCAAACGAGACTGAAACTTAAAACTGCCACTGGATTTGTGATCATCACTTCGGAATTATCCGAAATGCGAGGTTTCATCGTAATAGAAAGCCAAATAAAGGCTTTCGATTTTTTTAGGTACCTACTCGCCCGCCCGAGAGATGTGAAATTTTTTATTTTCGTCAAACGAGACTCAGACTTAACACTGCGACTGGATTTGTAATCATCACCTCGAAATTATCCGAAATGCGAGGTTTCATTGTAATAGAAAGCCAAATAAAGATTTTCGATTTTTTTAGGTACTCCCGCCCGCCCGGGAGGTGTGAGATTTTTTATTTCCGTTAAACGGGACTGAGACTTAAAACTGCGACTGGATTTGTAATCGTCACCTCGAAATTATCCTAAATGCGAGGTTTCATTGTAATAGAAAGCCAAATAAAGATTTTCGATTTTTTAGGTACTCCCGCCCGCCCGAGGGATCTGAAACTTTTTATTTTCGTCAAACGAGACTGAAACTTAAAACTGCGACTGGATTTGTAATCGTCACCTCGAAATTATCCGAAATGCGAGATTTGATTGTAATAGAAAGCCAAATAAAGATTTTTCGATTTTTTCAGGTACTCCCGCCCGCCCGAGGGATCTGAAATTTTTTATTTTCGTCAAACGATACTGAGACTTAAAACTGCGACTGGATTTGTAATCATCACCTCGAAATTATCCGAAATGCGAGATTTCATCGTAATTGAAGGCCAAATAAATATTTTCGATTTTTTTAGGTACTCCCGCCCGCCCGAGAGGTGTGAGATTTTTTATTTCCGTTAAACGGGACTGAGACTTAAAACTGCGACTGGATTTGTAACTATCACCTCGAAATTATCCTAAATGCGAGGTTTCATTGTAATAGAAAGCCAAATAAAGATTTTCGATTTTTTAGGTACTCCCGCCCGCCCGAGGGATCTGAAACTTTTTATTTTCGTCAAACGAGACTGAAACTTAAAACTGCGACTGGATTTGTGATCATCACTTCGGAGTTATTCGAAATGCGAGGTTTCGTCGTAATAGAAAGCCAAATAAAGGTTTTCGATTTTTTTAGGTACTCGCCCGCCCGAGAGATGTGAAATTTTTTATTTTCGTCAACCGAGACTGAGACTTAAAACTGCGACTGGATTTGTGATCATCACCTCGAAATTATCCGGAATGCGAGGTTTGATTGTAACAGAAAGCCAAATAAAGATTTTCGATTTTTTTAGGTACACCCGCCCGCCCGAAAGATCTGAATTTTTTTATTTTCGTCAAACGAGACTGAGGCTTAAAGCTGCGGCTCGATTTGTAATCATCACCTCGAAATTATCCGAAATGCGAGGTTTCATTGTAATAGAAAGCCAAATAAAGATTTTCGTTTTTTTTTTAGGTACTCCCGCCCGCCCGAGGGATCTGAAATTTTTTATTTTCGTCAAACGAGTCTGAGACTTAAAACTGCGACTGGATTTGTGATCATCACCTCGAAATTATCCGAAATGCGAGGTTTCGTTGTAATAGAAAGCCAAATAAAGATTTTCGATTTTTTTAGGTACTCCCGCCCGCTCGACAGATCTGAAATTTTTTATTTTCGCCAAACGAGACTGAGGCTTAAAGCTGCGGCTCGATTTGTAATCATCAGCTCGAAATTATCCGAAATGCGAGGTTTCATCGTAATTGAAAGCCAAATAATGATTTTCGATTTTTTTAGGTGCTCCCGCCCGCTCGAGATATCTGAAATTTTTTATTTTAATCTAACGAAATTAAGACTTAAAACTGCGACTCGATTTGTAATCATCACCTCGAAATTATCCGAAATGCGAGGTTTCACCGTAACTGAAAGCCAAATGAAAATTTTCGATTTTTTTAGGTACACCCGCCCGCCCGAGAGATCTGAAATCCTTTATTTTCGTCAAACGGGACTGAGACTTAACAGTATGCTCTAAAGAAGCATGGCGAATAAAAGCAAATGCGTCAGTTTCAAGAACATGCTAATCTGGGCATGTTTATCTGTACCTTAATGTCTGCTTGTTAGCAGCTTATTATGGTTATGAAAGAAGCTTGGATTAATACAATAGAAGAAGAAAAATGGTAGTATATTCAGATAAGAACAAGATGAGGTAATTTTGTTGGTGAAATAAAAACGGTGAAGCTCCGTATATTTTGCACTTACAACACGCTATCATTTACGTCACAATCCTAGCCCATAATTTCGTAATATTAACTATAATAACGTTCTAACTACTATGCGTAAACTACAAACATGTTTGTAATAAGTATGCATTTATAAGATATTTATTTGAATACAGGTAATAAATACCACAGCAAGATGTTCCTAGTTATCTCAACTCTGCTGGAACTGGCGGTAAAGGAGGCTGATGGACACGTCTTTCTTCGCTATCTTCTCCTGTGGCTATCTGCGCCTATTCAAAAAAAATACATTCACATGGTTCCTCATAAAAAACGAAGCATCGTTATAGCATAAGAATTTCAGTAGCTGTCATACCAAAAGAGTTATAATTATTTATATATTACATTCTCAAGTATACTACCTCAAGTTCTTATAACACGTTATTGATTCCGACGTACTCATCAAATGTGCATTTTCCAGAAAACGTTTCTTAGACTAAAGCTCCGCAGAGTTAGTAAAATCTTTGACGTTCAATGCTAAATGATCACCATTTTTTGCAGTTTTGTTGTGGTTGTACCATATATGACAAAATTAACTTTTTCCTTTTGACTTTAACCATACGCCAGAATTACGTCCTGGAAGTCCGAGTGTGTTACCTTGGAGGCATCGGACAGATCATCGCCTTTATCATCTTTTTTCTTGTTTCTTGCGTAGCGTCCTATCAACCATATTACGTACTTCTCCCCTGTGTGACCGCTAAATGTCCAGTGAATAGAATGTCCAGTTTGCAGGAATCTCAGGCATACAATCAATCCCAACTGTAGCATAGTATACAAGAACAGGTTACCTACTATGTTCCATCTGCAACAATAAAAAGTATTCAATACCAAACGTTAAAAGTCTGTCGCTTAAGGTCCATACTAATCGTACGAAACAAATGTTTACTTGGTGGCGATGTTTACTTGTCCATCAATAAATGTATCATAATGCTGCAACATTTTAAAGGCTTTCAGCCTTGATAATGGCTTGATAATTTTTTGTCTTCTTGACGTCTGGTTACTTTTTAAATAACTCTTTAAATACGGTATAGGAACGCGTAAACATAATTTAAAGCGTATTATATTCTAATAAGGGATAACTATACACAGGGTGTTAATTAAGTATGTTAACAAACTTTAACGACGAATAGTACTCCGAAAAATAGAAAAAAATATCATATGAACATGGGTCCGGAAACGCTTCCTAAGGGAGCGACGCTCCTTTGCATGGGGCACCCTGAAGACGGTTTTCGATCGATCTTCTCGAAACCATTCATAACAAAATTACGAAACTAGGTACAATGGGTAAACTTTTAACGCTGAATCTGATTATGAATTCAGAATGCCATAATTTTAATCAGAGGTGTATCATACGGGAGGAGTTAAGGGTAAAATAACCCCATTTTCTAAATGGTCACTTTTTTGACATTTTGAATTTAGACATATGGTATTTCAGAGATTTCTACGGAAAAATGGTCTCTTGGTACATCTCGATAGGGTTAACCATTTTCGAGAAAAATGCAAATCACTGAATCGATGCAGGCTATTGTAAATAAATAAATGTTCATTTATTTAGTAAGTGTGCTGTGAAAAACAATTGCAATAATTCAGTAATTGATAAACAACTTGAGAACTGTCAGTTTATTCAGCTTAGAGTTATTACAAAACATTTAGGTATTATTTTTAAAGTAACATTATTAAATAAGAGTTTGAACAAATAAGAAATAAAATACTAAGACAAATAGAGAATGCTTTCTTAAAGTGAGTGTTGGAAGTGACCGCCACCAGCTTCAATACAAGGGTTCAGTCGCCTGCATCGATTCAATAATTTGCATTTTTCTCGAAAACGGTTAGCCCTATCGAGATGTACTAGGAGACCATTTTTACGTAGAGATCTCTGAAATACCATATTCTAAAATCAAAATGTCAAAAAGAATTACCGGTTAGAAAGTGGGGTTATTTTTCCCTTAACTCCTCCCGTATGATACGCCTCTGATTAAAATTACGAAATTCTGAATCCATAATCAGATTCAGCGTCAAAAGTTTACCCATCGTACCTAATTTCGTAATTTTGTTATGAACAGTTTCGAGAATATCGAGGGAAAACCGTCTTCAGGGTGCCCCATCATGCAAAGGAGTGTAGCTCCCTTACGAACCATTTCCGGACCCATGTTCATATGACATTTTTTTCCTATTTTTCGCAGTACTATTCGTGGTTAAAGTTTGTTAACATACTTAATTAACACCCTCTATATGTGGAAAGGGGACTCAGACTAAGGTGGTGGCATCTCTACTTCGAGATTTTCAAATGAAGACCCACCTGTTAAGCTTTGAGACATAAATGTATGTACTGACACCATTTACACGCTTTCGGTCAAGGAAAATTACAGTCTTTCTTCTATTTTCAACACAAATTAGCTACGAAAGCAAAACACCAACGTTTTCAACGTTTCATTAAGCACAATTATGTAAAATAATCTGTACCGGTTGCGCCCATTGAAGTACTTTTTGTCAGATTGCAACAATCTCTAAGTTGATCAGAGCAGTTTTAAACACTTTCATTTACAATTAGTTTAAATCTAACCCATTTGTTTTGAATTTTGTTTTGAGGGCGGGCAGTCAGAAATAAAGTATCTCTGTTTTTTGACAAAATCAATTAATTAAAAAACTGATTAGGAGGCTTGGTTTGAAAATTGTCCACAGAGAGTCTCACTAGTAAATTACTCATTTCTTCCTTCACTTGCGGATGGAACCTGCGCCTGATTTGCGCTAAGCGTCGACGTTTCGTCCACGATTATATATCATCAGGGCACTTCGATGACTAAGGCTATCCTTTTAGTGCTTACCTAACCTAAACCTATTGACATATACCTATCCTTGGGAGAGATAATGTGGGTATCGCTGCAGATTGGATTAGAATCGATGAACAGGACCCAATAAGTATTTCAGCAGCCTATTAGCTTCATTGAGGTTTTAATGTGGCATTTGATAAAAGTTGTGTTCTATGACTCATTCATTCATTTATTTATTTTCAGTAGACGTTACAAACGTATAGCAATCGTCATGATAAAACTTAAAACTAGAAATATACAGAGTTTCAAAAATACTATAGGGTCCTACAAGATAAATACTCTTCTATACTATAGAAACAGTGGTCAATCAAATAATCTCGTAGACTCCGTTTAAAACTGTACAAGGTTGCACAGGATTTAATTCTACCTGGCAGGTGATTAAAAATGTGTATACCTAAGTAGTTCGGAGAATTTTTACTGGAATTATATTTCCCAACAGGTAAATGAAAATGACTGTTTATTCTTGTGTCATGTGTGTGAAGGTCACTATTCAGAAAGAAATTGTTCTTATTTACGAAAATATACTTGGATATTTCTAATATATACAAAGACGGCAGGGTCAATATTCTGAAATATGTAAACAATTCCCTACCTGGCTGAAGGTAAGACACATTTGCTATGCATTTGAGAATTTTCTTTTGTGACACGAAAACCTGTTTACATCCAGAGGACCTACCCCACATACAGATGCCGTATATGAGTCTTGACTCAATATGGCTATAACAGACATTTAGTAAATATGGTATGGAAAGAACAGTCCTTAAATTTCTGAACACGTACTGCATTGACTATGGCCACTGTGGCACTCAAGATCAAAATATTCCTTTAACAGATAAGGATTTTCCATAAAACCGACGGCCAATAGTCAATCTAAGCTGTAAAATTTGATGGGTTCATATAAGTTCTGTTAAAAATATTTTGTCCTTACAGCTGTATTAAGGCTTACTGGTTCTAAGAAAGCTTTCAAATTAGCCCTAAAGATTTTAAACAGTTGAAGAAGAATACTTAACAAGGTCGCCTTAGAGCTACATGTTTTCTAAATCAAATAGGTACAACTAAAACCAATCAGAAGGTGTGCAAAATACCGTGTTCTTGAAAGTATATGTTGCTGAAATGGATGCGAGTGATGAAACCCGTTTTTCAGAAGCATCGTCAGCGACTTAGAAACCTGACAGGATCTGCTCTTGTAAATAATAACAATTATATAACAGAGGCCACAAAATCCTTCTCAAAGACATAAATATTATTACAAGAATTGCATATATTTCTCGAAGGAGAGTTCTAGTCATCACTGAAATCTTTAAAATCCAAATAATCGTGACGAATACTGTAGTGCCTACCTACAGTACTTACGTAGTAGTATTGGAGCAAATGAAGAAATTGCTAGTGATTGGAGTGCGAGGAGTGAGTACACGAAGCGATGTCAATCTTATCATCTGCAAGCCAACATGAAGTTCTTGTACTTCCAAAACATAGTTTTGCGAATGACAGTACGCTGCATGCAGGCATCATGAGCAATAGACCGATCTCTGTGGTCGAGCTGGAACGCAGAACACTGGCAGTGGCAGCTTCACTTTCAAAGGATCTCGATACCACTACCGCTTGGGGGCTCAAGAATATGGTTAAATTTAAAGCCTCCAAGACCCAGTATTGTACGGTATCAGACAAGAGATGCCCAAGCCAACACCAGGTTCTAATGAAGAACCAGGCTCTGCCAAGGAGTCACTCATTCAATCTGTTAGGAGTCAACATTACAGAAAATCTGATCTGGCACGAACACGTCGCGTCAATTGCAACAGCTGCTGGTAAAAAGCTTGGGTACCTATTTAGAGACAGAAAGTATTTCTCACCATGTAACCTCCTCACGCTATACGAAGCCCAGATAAGACCTTGCCTGGAGTATTGCTCTCATGTCTGGGGAGCTGCTGCCCCTGCTACCCTGTCTATACTAGATGCCGTCCAGAGAGGGCAATTCGACTAATTGGCGATCCGGCCTTAACGCGCCTCTTTCAGTCACTTTCTCACCGGCGTGTTATTGGTGACCTATCACTCTTCTACCGATATTTCAACGGAATCTGCTCCTCTGAGCTATCCTCCATCGTTCCGCTGCTCACTGTTCCTTTCAGATGTACCCGAGCGACAGCTGCACCTCATCCTAAGACGGTCGTTCTTCATACATCAAGAACTGAGCGGTACAACCGCACATTTATTCCCAGGGTGTCCAAGGCTTGGAATGGACTACCAGAAGATGTATTTATTGGACCTGCGGGTATTGGCCCATTCAAATCTTGCGTTAACAAACTTCTCCTAACATAACCCTTTCACAGCAGCCGCGGTACCTCTGGTATTTAGGCTCTGCCTGCGCGGTCTGCTGAGCTATAAAAAAGCACTTACCCTACCGCTTTTTCTTGATCCCTTAGCTTGCTAAAACAGCCAACAGTTGAGATGCTAAGATTTTGTTCTGGTGTATACAAATACACCTTTCCCGTCTGCTCGATGTTGTGATGAATGCACGGAAAAGTAGACGTCATCAGACAGCAGCTAAACGGCGTATTGCCATCCGAGTGGTCTACCGTGCCTTTTTTCATCAAACTTTTGTCGATCCAGGTGATATTGTACCATTCGTCGTACCTCTTGCTACCACAGCATTGCAGTTCTATCTGTAATCTGAAGAGTCATCTAGGTCATTCAATTTTTCAATTCAATTTATTTATTTCTATTAGGTACAAACTTTATACATTAATATACCTTATCACTAGAAGAAGATGGTTAGAAGAAGCTCTGCCTAGGCAAGTGTTGCCTGTCTTGCTGTGAGCTCCTTCTGCCGTCTTCGTAAAATTGTATATACAATTATTTAACATGACTTGTACCGACAAAAAATAATAATAATAATAATAGTAAAATAAAATAAACATAGGCAGGAAAGGAAACCAATAATTTGTAAGACTAATGAAATAATAAATAAATTTTATTCACAGAAGGAGATCGTGGATGGTATACGGAAATGGCTATTGATTATACTTTTTAAACTAAACTAGGATTATAAACTTTATTGTTCAAGTATTTTTTGCTATATTTAGTATTTTAATAAATTTATTAGCGTTGCACATTACATATGTTTTTATTGAATTCTTAAATCTTTGGTAACTGGGAATCTGTTTAATATTTAAAGGAATAGAGTTATATAAGTACGGGCCGAAAAAGAAAAATGATCTTTGTGTTACTGTTTTTCTGTAAAATGGTACTGTCACATTCATGTTTGCGACAGACCTTGTTGTTGTTGATAAATGACTTTTGTGTGAAAGGTTAATGCTGTTTCTATACGACCAGATTATACATTGATAGGCATACAATAAATTAATCACAGTTCAAACGGCAGATGAAGACTTACTTAATCAGTAAAGCATTTTGTTCTTATCAGGAATACTTGTCATCTGATTTTAATTTTAATGTGTCTTGATTTGTATATTTTTAACCTATTTTTAATCACTCTAGTCTTTGAATTTTTATTTTTATAGTTAAGCTGTTATTTGTAATCACATCACTTCTACAATTAATATTTTGTATACTTCTTTTTTGACGTATGTAAACTTATTAGTGATAACATGAATAAAGTACAATACAATACAATACAATACAATAATATTTAAAATCTGCAGTTCATGGTAAAGCTGTGAGGTTGGGTAGAGTCTATTTTCCTTAAACATTATTTTTAAAAGAGAATTTTGAGTAGTTTGAAGTAGGCTGATAGTTGAAGCAAAGGCACCCCCCCCACAAAGTGATACAGTATTTAAAAATAGATTCAGCAAGTGCAGAATATAACATGTATAAATTTTTCCGTGAAACAATATCTCTCAGCGTATAGAATTTATAGAATAGTATTCTCAGACGTTTATTTACGTGAACTATGTGATTATTCCAACGTAAATGTTGATCTAACATTACTCCCAAATACTTTATTGAAGATACTTTTTCTATGGCTGGACATGTATATGAATTCATACGACAGTTTGAGGAATGCAGTTTTAAAGCTAGATTAGTAGGTTGGTTCATGCATGTTGGGGTGAGGGTCATGTATTTGGTTTTCTTTATATTTAAACTAAGCAAATTTAGATCCAGCCATGTATGAGTTAATTGCAGGTTAACCTTTGCAGTAGTTCTTACTTCGTCCCAAGTTTTTCCAATAAATATAAGAGCTGTATCGTCAGCATAGCATATTATGGGCCCGGTAAAACAACTTATATCAACAATATCATTCATATACACCAGGAATAGCAACGGGCCAAGAACTGTCCCTTGAGGAACACCCATTCTAACTTCTGAAGTAGAACTGAGTTCATTTCCTATCTTAACTCGTTGTGTTCTCTCAGATAAGTAATTAGTAATAAGATCAAGTGCAAGTCCGCAGCCACCGTAACTATTCAACTTATTAAGCAGTCTCTCATGGCTCACAGTATCAAATGCCTTGGCAAGGTCACGACATACTGCTAAGCATTTTGAGGAATCGTCTATCGCCTTTGTTGTCTGTTCTAGAAAATCCCTCACTGCGTCCTCAGTGCTAGAATTTTGTATAAACCCATACTGCCTGCTTGTTAAGATTTTGTGAGTTAAGAAAAAGTCTGACAATCTGTTTTTTAGAGCTAGTTCAAATATTTTAGCAAAGTTATTAATTACTGATATCGGTCTATAGTTATTGATCATACTTGGGCTATCTGATTTATATATGGGCGTAATAGTAGATTCTTTCCATTCCTGTGGAATTTTTCCGGCAATCAGGTCATCTAGGTCATAAGCGAACTACTCCAGGGAAATAAGGATTTTCTCGTGACACTCAATCTGACGGGTTTTTTTGGGTCATATCTACCTACAGGAATAAAACCTAACTGTTTACTTCGTGAGATTTTGGGGAAATAAAAGTTATAAACACGTAAAGCTTAAAAACGGTAAATTTTGTCTTAAAGTGGCAACCAGCAAAAAATGTCTAACTGCAAGTACTTTTAAGATAAACTGTCTTAAGGAAGAGCTATAAAATAGCCGCCTATAGATTTTGAAGGCAATTATACAATAACATTGAGAAAAATAAGTCAAGGTCTCTGATTTGGCACTAAAGGTGGGATCTTTCGATACAGAATATGATATCAAAATTTAATTACGATTCATCAAATATTTTAAACAATATTGCATTTGATACCAGGCGACAGAAATGTTCTGCTGGTGCGCCATCTGTTAACCGAAGGTAACGGCAAACCAAAGAAAATCGCTGCTAAACAGCAGCAGACTCCTTGGTGGAACGGCACGGCGCAGGCGCGTCCGCTTGGCCACCAGAAAGCGCTGTTCTATATGCTGCTGCATATGAAAGCCGATATACTAGGGTTGCTCTATATCTCCGTCAATCCTCCAGTACGCAGACAGCTGTTTCACGCTTATTAGCGATAACCAGTGCGCCACAGGTCGATTGACGGAAATAGAGAGCATCAGATTTTTCATATCTACTAGACATCTGAAGCATGTGAGAGCAGGCGACAGAAAGGTTCTGCTGGTGCGCCATCTGGTACCCGAAGGTAACGGCTAACCAAAGAAAATCGCTGTTAAACAGCAGCAGACTTCTTGGTGGAACGCCACGGCGCGTCCTCTTGGCCACCAGAAAGCGCGGTTCTATATGCTGCTGCATATGGAAGCCGATATACGAGGGTTGCTCTATATCTCCGTCAATCCACCAGTACGCAAGCTGTTTCACGCTTATTAGCGATCACCAGTGTGCCACAGGTCGATTGACGGAAGTAGAGAGCATCAGATTTTTCATATCTACCAGACATGTGAAGCATCTGAGAACAGGCGACAGAAAGGTTCTGCCGGTGCGCCATCTGGTACCCGAGGGTAACGGCAAACCAAAGAAAATCGCTGCTAAACAGCAGCACACTTCTTGGTGGAACGCCATGGCGCGTCCGCTTGGCCACCAGAGAGCGCTGTTCTATGTGCTGCTGTATATGAAAGCCGATATACGAGGGTTGCTCTATCGCTAATAAGCCTGTCTGCGTACTGGTGGATTGACGGAGATAAACGAGTATATTTTTTCCCAAAATTCACAGCTTTTTTGTTTATAACTACTAAGGAACTTGGTTTGCGCTGTCTAAAAGTTAAGTATCTAAGACATTGGTGAATTTTTTTGAGTTATGGAGTATTTTTTAGATGTCTCAGTGAAGCTTCCAAATTTCAGCTCAAATGAAATTAGCTCAGAAACTCGGGCACTCAAAAGGTCAATAATCGTACTCTTCACGGCTCCTTTGTGCAAATGTTGAAGTATCTTAGACATGTATGGATGTTAATTGTATTTTTTTAGAATTATTTCTACAGTTGATTTTTGTACCCCTACAGCTTCCTCTGCGCTTACAAGATGATGAATGCGTTGCTTCTATGTAACCTAATACGTGTGTTTCCCTTTGCTCCCTGTTCTCCTACCTTATTTATTTTTAGACGAGCAAATATATCTGAAAACGGTTGCTGTCTCTGTGGGTATCTAGGCTGCCATTATTATAGAAAATTGACAATAGTTAAAATGAAAACGCAGAAAGAACAAAGCTAGATTTAATGAAAATATGATTAAAAGCTGACAGTCTCGCAAGTTTTTTTACAAATTTGCTTTTTTGTTCTTCATAGATGAGTCATAGCCCACTATCTACTCAATATTATAATAACACAATATTCATCATTTTAATGAGACATTATTATTCAAAAAAATGTTTTTGATTGTTTCTTCGAATTTGAGTAATATGTCTCTCATAGAGTAATAACCGCTTAGATGCTTATTACTTATAGTTCATTAACCATGGCCTACTGCTACAAATAAAGTAAATATGGAAAAATCAAATTTTGAGCGTAATTTTCAAAATAACTTAATACTAATATATATTTTTGAAAAGCTTGAATTATCCAATTGACTTCAAAAATAACATACAGGGTGTTCGATTTAAAAAAATACATGTTTGCTTCATAACTGAAAAATGGTTAGAGCAAGATAAAACCAAACTACGTCACTGGATTCTACAGAACGCATTCTATAATACACCTTTTTAAACTTCGATTTCGCCCTGTGTTTCAAAAACCAAGAGGGCCATGATAATTTTGTTGATCGCATCTTCATTTTGACAGAAAATAGCGTACTGTCGCGAAAACCGCAACTATCTAGCTTCAAAAATAACCGAGATACCCCGTAAAAGTGCCCAAAATGGACACCTTGTACAGTCGAATAAAAATAGTGACATATCTATAGATAATAGGATTGCGTTCAGAGCGTGAATTTTGAACTAAAAGTAAAAAATAGACTATATCCTACATACTATACACCGTGTTCAAAAAGTACCGGACCAAATGAATGACTAGGGAAGTAGGGGGCGATCTTTATGGTGACTTCGACCTTGACATCAATGTCATATCAAGATCAAATCGATTTTTTTAAACGAAACACCCACTTTTGACGTCGGAAATAAAAAGCACGGAAAATTTTACGTCCAGATATGGTGAATACGAACCTGTCTATCCGCCTTTTGCTGGAAGAATCGTTACCGTAGCTCTTCATTGCCGAAGTTATGCCATCGTGAAGGTGTTCTCGGGCTTTGTGCGCATGCACCAGAATGTAGATGATGACTGACCATGTCACTATCACCATAACAAGGGACACCACCAGCAGAACAAACAAGACTGTGTTTCCTTTCTTGTCCTCCGTTCGGTTGAACAACCGCATTAAAACAGCAGCCGCAGCAACGTTTAGAACCAAAAATATGAATACAGGAACAGCTTGAGTTGATGGTAGAATGTCTCCATCGCCACTTGCTACCATGTTGATGAACTGGCCCAGGTTGCTTCTCAGTTTTATTGCAGTGTAAAGTAGTCTCAGAGAGTACACAATGTTGATGGTCAGCAATATTGCTGTGGAGAAAAGATACATTTTTTGGAGCGCACTATATAAAGGGTGAGTTAAACTCAACGCCTCGGACTAATATTTAGTTTTTGTTGTTCTTAATTAAAACCCGTAACCGGTGACGTCCCATTATTGTTACATTCATGGTGACCTGGAGTCTTGGAGACTCCTCCCATATCACTATATTATCAATTCCATTTATTATTATCAGGATTTGAGTATGTTTATTTCAATTTCTAAGCTATTCTGTTGAACCTGGTGCAAAAACACTTACATGCTCTTCGCTACCAAGGATCGCTATAAAGGAAACTAGTAAAAGGACAGTTTGGATAATAAAAATATATTAAAAACCTCTAATCCTTTTGAACATTACACTATCTACATATCTTCTGAGATCAGGATAAACAAATCTGCAACAAGCACAAAGATAAGCTGTCTTTCTATGTAACATTGAGGGCATAGATAACAATATTTCCTAAGTTCGAGCCGGCCTTGTTGATCAGAAGGTGAGGAATCTAAGTGCAAAACGGTTTGTCGAGCTTGGACCCTCATCACGGAAGACTGGAAGGTTTTAGTCTTCTGGCATATCATTTTTTTCATCTGAGATAAATTGGACTGCTTGGATATTGATTTATGATCCATTTCTTTTGCAAAGGCAGGATCAATATCATCAATGTTGCTATTATCCGAGTCCCAGCTGTAATATTACTCTAAAAAGGTCTCTTCAAAGTTAGGATCTGTTGCAGGAATACTCCGTGACGTACTTTGACGATAAGCCATTATAATGTTCCAAAGGACACAAGCAAAATCCTGAACACACGATATATATATAACAGTCACGCTAATGGTGACGTGGAGTCTGCTAGACTCCGACGCGTGGTTTACACAACAACGGCTTCCTGTTAACTGACGTCACAAGCGATGCTGCCTCGGATGGTGGTTGTAGAAAGCTATCTGACGTTGCGTTTGTAAAGGTCATCTGGTTTCGAAATTATAGCTGTATTTAACTTTGAAGGAGTCTCCCAGACTCCATGTCAATGGTTACAGGTTAATCTTACCGCTTCGGTTAACAAATATGTTGTCAGAACCGCTGTTCGACAGATAAATAAATAGTTTTCGGAGCAAGACACCACTGTAAGATGCCCCCTAACCTTATTTTGAGCTACAACTTTGACACCATAACGACAAAATAGCAGATGAGTATTGTAAAGGTTGTTGTTTGAAAGAAAATCATCATAATTCAATAGTGTTCGCTGTAGTTTGCCCTAAAATGATGGACGAGTTGATTTTATTGGACACCAGTGATGACTCAGATTTTGAAGATGCGACCTTGTTGGAAGTATTTGACAACAACAACATCGAATACAGAGCCGACCTTTACGGGAGATTCAACTTAGATATGCTCTCGGAACATGAGTGTAAAGTGAACTTCCGTTTCGAAAAACGGCATATTCCGAGATTGGTACAAGCTTGACGAATTTGGAAACATTTTTGTGAAACGACGGATAATAATTGTTGCATATCTACTCAAAAGTCAAAACCACTGTCACTGTCAAAACCAAAACAGGTTGTGATCTAATTTTTATTCGTGCTGCGCATGCGTGTCGCTTCGTTAATCGCTATGGCTATCGTCCGTACCGTCTTCAGGGTGCCCCATGCAAAGGAGCGTAGCTCCCTTAGGAAGCATTTCCGAACCCATGTTCATATGACGTTTTCTTTCTATTTTTCGGAGTACTATTCGTGGTTAAAGTCTGTTAACATACTTAATTAACATCCTGTATAATTACTTAAATGATTTCAGTGCAAGTGGAAATCAATAACGCCGTGTATAAATGTAATGTACCAAAGTGGTTGCTTGACTATCTCCCATATTTGGATGTACGAGTTTCAATTACAATTGCTTTATGTAATTGCGTAGTATAACAATATAAGTTTCGCCAAAGTTATGCTTTGGTAAACCATCACAACAACAACACACAGGTAAAGTAATACCAATCTTATAAGCTTCGAATATTAAGAATGCTGGGAGCTAATAGCAGTCTATAAAGTCAATATAATATAAAAGACAAACTATTATATTTATAAGACAATGCTGTTGTGCCGGATTGATATTATTACCCGTATACCGTAAATCTGAGGAAAATACTGTTTTTTTTTATAACTGAGCAGACCGCGCAGGCAGAGCCTAAATTCCAGAGTACCGCGGCTGCTGTGAAAGGGTTATGTTAGGGGAAGTTGTTTAACGCGAGATTTGAATGGGCCAATACCCGCAGGCCCAATAAATACATTTTTTGGCAGTCCATTCCAAGCCTTGGACACCCTGAGAATAAATGTGCGGATGTACCGCTCAGTTCTTGATGTGTGAAGAATGACCGTCTTAGGATGAGATGCAGCAGTCGCACGGGTACATCTGATAGGAGTAGTGAGCGGCGGAACGATAGAAGATAGCTCAGAGGAGCAGATTCCGTTGGAATATCGGTAGAAGAGTGAGAAGTCATCAACAACACGCCGGTGTGAAAGTGACTGAAGGTAGCGCGTTGAGGCCGGATCGCCAATTAGTCGAATTGCCCTTCTCTGGACGGCATCTAATATAGACAGGGTAGTAGGGACAGCAGCTCCCCAGACATGAGAGTAATACTCCAGGCAAGGTCTTATCTGGGCTTCATATAGCGTGAGGAGGTTACATGGTGAGAAATACTTTCTGGCTCTAAATAGGTACCCAAACTTTTTACCAGCAGCTGTTGCAATTGACGCGACGTGTTCGTGCCAGATCAGATTTTCTGTAATGTTGACTCCTAACAGCTTGAATGAGTGACTCCTTGGCAGAGCCTGGTTGTTCATTAGAACCTGGTGTTGGCTTGGGCACCTCTTGTTTGATAGCGTACAATACTGGGTCTTGGAGGCATTGAATTTAGCCATATTCTTAAGCCTCCAAGCGGTAATGGTATCGAGAACCTTTGGAAGTGAAGCTGCCACTGCCAGTCTTCTGCGTTCCAGCTCGGCCATAGAGATCGATCTATTGCTCATGATGCTTGTCTTAGCACAGTTCATTTCCCGTTATAAAGTCAGTAGTAACCCATTCATTCCATGTAATGTGATCTCGACCCTTCAGGGCTAAGGCAATAGAGATAATTATTTGTAACTGCTAAAGGTCACATTTACAAATTAAAAATACTAAGGCAAGACGGAATTTAATTTAATTTAATTGCAGCTCTAGCACTCATTTGCACACCACTTCTTATCAATTAGAAGGATTTTAATTACCATTCGATTATTTAGCTCCTTTTAATTCCTCGTAGCCTCTAATAAGAAATTTTAGTAAGGTCCATTTTTTCTACACGCGAGAAGTCATTTAGCACGCAATCTAACGATCAACAAAAATTAAGTGTACAATATATCAGTTGTGATAACGCCGTTAACTATATATATTGGCACACGTGGTAACTTATAAAAGCCACCTATAATATGGCTAGTTTACTACTGTGGCTCTACTATTTTCAGACATACTCATTATAGGTCTGTTTTTACAGAGAATCACAAACCAGTCAGAGCCAATCAGTATTCGCCATTGCAGTTGTCAAACTATTTCTGACTAGTACTGGCCAATCAAATTGACGCTGACTAGTTTGTGATTGCTGTAAAAACAGACCAAATGTTACTGTACAGATCCAGTTTTGTTTAACTATAACGTAGAATTTCAGTCAGTTCATCAATGTAGCATTCAGTAAGGTTCTTTTATATTACCGAAGAATATTGACTATAGTAATGAAAATTGTGGTGATCCGGAACGCGCTCCTGGCTGTCATACGTTAGAACGCACCTTTAGCTGTCAGGCTTCCAAAGTTTGACATTGACGGCGGTGACATATGGTAGAAGGAAAAGATTAAAATTTGTTGTTATAATATAAGTGTATGAGTGTAGTCATTTGATGAAGTTCAGTTAAGTAATTTATTTGATTATCCTATATTGTTCAGATATTTTGATACGTGTCAGATCATGAGTGACTTTTCATACAGAAAATAACACTTGAATAAAGTAGTGGGTTGTGATAATCGTTGCTATAGTTCTGTTGATAGTTTGTTTATGAATTAGGAGAGGGGATTGTTTTTTGAAAAACGTAACAAGCGGGAGACCAAAATTTCAACAGAAGGGATTTTGAGTCTTTTTCACGAATATTTGCAGGTATGTTGTCTTTTGAGTTTGTATTATTAACTAATGTGGTCTGGCTACAATTGGTAAAGTGTTTCACAATATATACTATATATCCGGGATTTTAAGACGACTTTATATGGTGTTGGGTCTCTGATTTACGTCTACTCTAGGTAGGTCCTGAAGTATTGCAGGCTGATGGTGAACAGAGATAACTCTGTCTTATTTAGGTGTATCTATTTCAATCCTTACTGATCCTCTTTACGTATATACAATATCTATTTTATGGTTGTGGAAACCAAGGTGACTGTCCCCGGGGCGGCTTATCACTTACCGTAGGTGGAAGTGGGTTACGATCACGCGTTCACATGTACCATACGTTTCCTCTAACCAGCCCTTTTATATGTTGTTATTGTTTATATTTATTTATTGATCTATTTATGCGCGTAGATGCTATGCTTGCTATGCTGTTATGCTTGCTATGCTGCTATACTTGCGATGCTATGTTTATATTTTATATACCCTACCCCATTTACCCCTTTTATTTACTCCTTTATATGTTTGATTATATTTGTTCATTTATATATGCTGATATTTTACATTTTTCCACATTCTTTCCATTTTTCCCTATTTGACGTTGAACAGAGACTTAGCCCACCATGTATTATTATTGTTATTTATCATATAGACCGTGAATGTTTATAACCATTTCTTTATTATACAATATCAATAAGAAGAGCCAGTTTACCACTATTATTGAGACATTTTGAATCGTATATTTTAACATATCAATATAAATACCTGACTAGTAAAATATATGAAATACAAAGCACTTATGATTTGATAAATACAAGAATTAAGTAATATAATCATAACATAAACACTCAACTCATGATTAATAAATACAAAACAAATGTTAAGAAACAAATAATAAAAAAACCTTATCATAACATTTCTGTGTTTTGGTTTCATTCTCCCTGAGTTGGTAGACATGCATGCTAAAAGAATCTGGTTACCATGGGCACACATACAACATAGGGTTCTAAATTCCACCACTAGATGTCTTGATCACTTTGGCTATTTCTAAATTTGGTATCGGTTATGACAGTGACCAGTTGCTCGCTACAAAATCTATACATGGTGAGTCCTAAGATAATACTTTTTTTAAACTGTATATAGAAGTCATTAACATAAACAACTTTTTCACATAAGTATTTTCCAAAAACCGAAAAATAAGCCAGATACAGATGGGCTTTTGTATCGAGACTTATCTGGTGAGTTTATGTTTAGTTTTTCGCTCAGATTTATGTCTTATCGATCAGCCATTGTACCTTTCAATTAGCACAATAGTCACTTTTAGTTTATCATATTTAATGTTAAATTGTTGAATCTTAAAAGGAGTCCAACAATAATGTGCCACTTTTACCAATTTAAAATTAAAAACATAAACAAAAAGTGACTACTGCAGTATCTAGTAGCTGGAATGCCTATTCGATTTGACAAATATCTGAGCAAAAAACTAAACATAAATGGACTAGGTACTTCTTGATAAACAAGCCCAAATATACTTTGTTTATTCTGTATCTCACTTATTTGTTCGTCCTTTGAAAAACGTTATTTGAAAAATTTGTTTATTCTAACAACTCATATTCATTGTTAAAAGAAAGTATTAACTTAGGACTAGTTTCAGTACCTAACCTATCTTCTCCCAACCATTGGTCTAACTACTGGTTAATCGTGTTAGTCGACTCGGCTTCATCCTTTGAGTTGAATTAGACCTTTTTCAGAGGGAGAAAATGCTCCCGTGAAAATCTGTGCTGCCCCCTGCCCCACCCAGGAAAGCAATGAAGCACTGATTTGGAATGTTGTCATATTTTGAATGCTCTTAAGGGGCTTCTAAACGGGCAACACTTTTACAGCAATGTGTGGCTGCAATAGTATGGCCGGCAACATTGTCGCCAATAGCGGCCACACTGTCGAATATTTCTTGTATGGCTCGGCCATATAGCCACATATATCTGGATTGCGCAACGGCGCCCCACGCGATTTGAGAAAATTTTGTTATCAATGTAAAGAGGATGGTCTGTTGTGTGATTTTAAAAAATAAAATTTGCGAAGGAAGTACGTTTTTTGGGAAAAAATTAACAAAACTGTATTTTCAACATATCTCAGTACGGCATGCACACAGAACTATACAATTTTAGAAGTGAGGTACTGCTTGACAGATGATAATAGATGCGTTGTTGCATTTGCTCGACATTTAACATCACTTCGACCATATATATACCAAGATTGAAACGTTACAGAAAAGATTAGCATGGCCCCTGTGCAAGGATAACATAAAAAAATCGTGAATCGTTCTACATTTTTAACTATCTAAATTTAAAGATATCTTATTTCAAATGTTCCTTTGTTTCTAGTTGATGTTTGTGATTAAATATTATGCATTATTGGTTGTTTTATTTAGTTTGGATATAAGCTTTTTATGTAAAATCGGTGGCTTTAATATTGTTTGTGATTAAGCTTTATAGTTATATTTCGCCGATATCAGCTTCAATAAATCATTGAAACATATTTAATATCAGCAACGTCTGGGGGGGCCTAGTCCCCCCAGGACCCCACCTGGTAAAAACCTAATTAAGCCTAAAATAGCCTGAACTTAGATATCTCTTATATTGCACCCAACCTAGTAAGTATATGAACAACAACTTCAACCTCCATCTCAGTTTCTGCTAAAACGAAATTAGGTCAGACTTAATCCTTTTTGAACATCTGTGTATGAAAGTCCCAAAATGATTTAGTTTGATTTTTTCCAAAACACATTGAATGAATTTTTCATGTTCACTAACCTAAAAAAAAAATACATTAACTGATAACCGCTGCTTGCTGGCAACACTGCATCTTTGTGACACTTGAAATCTGTCATGCGGGTTTTCGATTCTAAAATTGTCTTATCCTGTTCGGGTACGTATTGAAAGTGGGGTGAAAATACCGAGCTTTAACTATTTTTTTTTTCAAAAATGCTTCTTTCACCAATTTTCTTCTTTAAAAGTACATAATAGACCATCCCCTTTGATTCAAATATGAAATTTTACCAAATTACGTGGGGCGTTGTTGCGTTGTAGCACCAGTTTTAGTTAGTCTTAAAGATGTTGGTGCAACTTTACATCAGCCAAAAAGAAACTGTCTTCAAATAAATTACTTCGTGGACACATGGTCCTTGTGCAAAAGATTTAGGCAATAAAAATGTGCTCTGCGTAAAATCATCTTATGTCGCTTATCTTATCGGACCTGTAATTCCTGTTACGGCTTTAATCGATGTGTAGGATACTACAAGTACGGGCTTTCCAAACTTCACGTTATCAGGAAAATTTTTCATCTCAACCAACGATGGAGCATCTTTCTTGAGAAGTGATTTCCTCAGCTTCTTTTCAATACTTTCCTTTTTACTCGTAGGTACTGTCATTTTATACTCTTCAAGGTATCTTGACATGCGTTATTGCGACGTTTAATTGTCATTAACTGGAACAAGTTTCTTTTTGTGTTTCCTAGTTCTCTGGCTATTGATCGGAACATACAGGGTGGGCCAATAGACAGTGGACGGAAGATTGTGGGCCTACTAAAACATATTTCAAAAATCTGTCACTTGATCATGGCAGTGAGCCTTGAAGTCTATAACGCTGAAATATTTTCACATGAGTTTTGGCGCTTATACAGGGTTTTTTTTTGAAACAATTTTATTATTAAAGTAAATATTATAACAACAATTTTAACAGTAACTCTAAACAGTGCTTCAAGCACTGGCCTCGAGAAAACAAGATTTAAACTTAGTGTGAGGTATAATTAGCTTATATTTGTATCCTAGTTAAGTAGTTCTTTAATTTCTTCACAAGGGAACTGAAACTATTTGTAGTCTTTATGTCTATAGGTAAGTTATTAAATGTTTTAGATGCTTTTACTACAGGATTGTTAAGACCGGTGTTAGTTCTTGTACTAATTTGGTAAATGTTGTTTATGATCCTAGTCTCATAATTATGAACTTGGTTAGTTAATATTATACTAGTATTTAATTTTTGTTGGTTGTTGAGTACTTTGTATATAAATTTACATTGTTCAATTTGTAATAATGAGGTTAGATTGAAGGCATTAAGATCTTGATATAGTTTACTTGTGCTAGTGGGTCTGTCATAGTTATATAATACCTTTAATATTAAACAGACATTTTTTTGAATTGAACCCCCTATATGTTATTGCATATTTGGATTCCTCGGTGAATTCTAGTGTGACCTTATGTGTGATACATGGAACTTTAAACTAACCGTTTTGTTATAAGTAAGCATCAAAAAAATTGGATATCGCGGCGATTATAGAACCTAGAAGGCCGTGACTATGCGGTTCAACTAAGCATTAAATCCGTCACCTTAGGTCGGACGGTAAAAAATTTCTTTTTGCACTTTGACAAATCACTAGATTGTTTAGAGAAATTTCAATCACGGGTAATTTGATTATTTCAAATGGGAATGCCTCATTTTATTCTTTACACCATCAAATGTGAAATCCGATAACATTTTCAACAATGTAGAATTGTCAATATCAATCTCTTTTAGTTTTCATTTTATCTCAAACCGGTGTTTTTCAATTACTTTTACCCCGTTACCCGAGACTTTAGACTGTCAGCCGTGTCATCAGCGACCATATTATGTTCGGCTAGTGATAACTAAAAATCCCCCAGAATGAATATTGGCACATGCTTTGTCGGCATGCGTACAGGGCTGCACTCGGTGATCGTACCACTGCTGTGAGTAATTAACGCTTAACAGTATATAAATGAAAAAATGTATCTTTTTTGTCAAGCTTTTTTGCTGTGAATTTCTAGATATTGAATCGATTTCTTGTTCACGGAAAGTAGTAATTATTTTTGTGCAACTAAGTAAAAATATTACTAAGACGGTCCTGACGTGCAGGACTGCCGATTCAGACCACTACTGAAAAATTAAATCTGGGATACACTACGTCGTCAGCTGATGCCTATCAAATCGACGTTAAGCCAGTATAAAGTACCAGGTAACAGAGCAAGTCAAGTCCAAAGAGGTAGCCCTCAAAATCATATTCAGAAGACTCAGATGACTCGCTGTCATTCAGCGCAATAATGATTTCATTCGATGGTGAATTTGAAAATCATGATTCTACTTTTATTATATGTTTAATGCAGTTTTTCATCTTGTTTTTGAATTATGCGATTTATAACTGCTGATGAACTTTCAAAGTGATTATAGCACCATCTGAGATCTCTTTTTAAATCCCGTGATATTCATTCAATCGGAGTAAAAATAGGGTGAAAATCTTAAAAGTTCACACCCACTACTTTGAACCATTTCATCAACTATACACTTTTTATTAAAGTTGTAACTTCTTACTAATTCCAGTAACTGACTTTTTATTCAAATTCCTGAAACTGTAATATCACGTATTGAGGTTTTGAATACATTTTTTTTGTCATAAATGGAAAGATCATACATAAGTTTTATAACAAAACTGTTTTTGTTTTCTTTTTTTCGCAATAATTCAAAAGTTATGTCAAAATAAAGATGGGTTTTTGAATCGAGTACCGAAAACACGTCGACGGCTCCTGAACCCGTGCGACGTTAACAAGGCGGTCAGGATGCTCCTTTGACCAACGACGTACTTCTCCGATACTAGATTCTAGATTCCCAGCTAATCGCGGAAATAGCTAAACTGGTAACTAGTGTATATTTGTTGCAACACAGTCGATGCATGAAGTTTGCAGCTCGAGACGAATTCTACGATCGAAAAAAATATGTTTTTGAATGTTTGAAGTTGAAGCCAAATTACAGATTCCAGTAACTAAGTACCTAATCAAATATGCTTCGTTGAAAAGATCTCCTCAAGACCTTCCAATTTCTTTTTCAATTTTTTTTTATCAAAAATTTTATTGATGTGCTTTTTGCACTTGCTACGCACATTTTTTCTACGACCAGCATAAATATGTGTTTGAATCAAATTTTGCTAGGCATACTAGTTGCACTGCACAGTACAAAAACTAATTACAGGAGGCGGTGGATAATTCAAAAAAACAGTGGAAATTAGGTTTGTTCGTCAATAGCAATCGCCATTCATTTTTTTTAAATGTAATAGTTAATGAAACAAAATCCCTTCATTCATTCAATTCATTCATTTTTAAGTTTTCTAATGTAAAGAAAGTAACTAGTAATCACGTTCTGTTTATCACTTGGTATTATTATTTACTTAACTCTGGGCAATGAAGCGTAACAATATTAAATTTTTATGAAAATTTTGCAAGCACTGTGCAGTGCAAGTAATATGTCTAACAAAATTTGATTCAAACACATATTTATGTTGATCATAGAAAAAATGTGCGTAACAAGTGCAAAAAGCACATCAATAAGTTTTTTGATTAAAAAAATAAAAAAAATGTTGGAAGGCCCGGGTTTCGATCCAAATACCCTGAGATCTACTATCGGACTCTCTAACCACTGGGCCATCCTTCGATTGAAGAGATCTTTTCAACGAAACATATTTGATTAGGTACTTACTTATTGGAATCTGTAATCTGACTTCAACTTCAAACATTGAAAAACATATTTATTTTGATCGAGACTTCGTCTCTAGCTGCAAACTTCATTCATTGGCTGTATTGCAACAAATGTACACTACTTACCAGTTTACCAGTACGTATTTCCGCGATTGGCTGGGAATCTAGAATTTAGTATCTGAGTAGGACGTCGTTGGTCAAAGGAGCATCCTTACCACCATGGTGACGTCACACGGGTTCGGGAGCCGTCGGCGTGTTTTCGGTATTCGATTCAAAAATCCATTTTTATTTTGATATAACTTTTGAATTATTGCGAAAAAAAAGAAAACAAAGACAGTTCCGTTACAAAACTTATATATGATCTTTCCATTTATCACAAAAAAAGAACTTTTTTCCTTAATTCAAAACCTCAATTGTAAGAAATTTAATAATCTCAGCCGTTCTAAACGAAGTGTCAGTTATTTTTTGCAATAATATTTAATTACTATTTCTCTATTCTTTCTAGCGCACGTTTCCAAAATAATGGCAATATTTGTACGGGTTTATAATCGACAGCGAGACACATGCCAACTATATTAATTAGAAATCTGATCGAGGGTATTTATAGAAGCCGGAATGTGCGCACAGCAGACTCCATCCGGAAATTTTCTATAGAAAATGTGAAATTGCTAGGTCAGTAGATCTCAGATATTTCGCCCGGTATTCGTGCGGAATTCTCGATATCGCTTCTTGTTTTGAACAAGGATTCTCAGTTTGATGATCCGCTTGCACGTAGGAATAGTTACTCTTATATTAATAGAGTCCCAAGAATGAATTTCAAAATGAATGAAACATGCAAAATTTTGAGGAACATGAAAAAGTCATAACACATTTGAGACCATTCTAGATATATTTTTTGGTTAAGATACATGTGCGCCTCAATTTTTTTCCGCATACAGGGCCAGACTGGTCAGGCTACTTGGGGATGGTTGAGGGTCTTAAGAGCCAGGGGTAGCCCGAAGTGAATTCAAAGATTGCAAAATATTTAACTGATTTAAAATACTATAATTTTTCAGTTTTTAGGGGCTATAACGTAAAAATATTTTCACTCAAATTTTAATATTTATACAGGGTGATTCATATCAAACTTACATTTTTTTAATGGACCCCCCTATATATTATTGCATATTTGGATTCCTTGGTTAATTCCAGTGTGACTTTATCTATCACACATGGAACTTTAGACGAACCGTTTAGGCGCAAATCACCATTTTTGGTATAAGTAGGTATCAGGAAAAAAATTAATATCGCAGCGATTGTAAAACTTAGAAGGCCGTAACTTTGCGGTACGACTGAGCATGAAATGCGCCATCTTAGGTCAGAGGGCTAAATTTCAATTCTTTTTGCACTTGGTGAAATCAGTAGATTAATTAAGGAAATTTTAATCACAGATAACTTGATTTTTTTAAATAGGAATGCCTATTTTGGTTTGAAGAATCAAATGTAAAATTTGATTACCTTTCTAACGATATAGCATTCTCGATATCAATCTTTTTTGGTTTTCATTTTATTTCAAATTTTCTGTCAAATCGGTGTTTTCCAATTTTCCTGCGTGCAAGCAACCTAGCAGGCCATGAAAAATAAACAAAATCTCGTTAATATGGAAAAAACCAGCTAACCTAGTAGAAAGGTGCAAACTAACTAGACCAAGGAGGCAAGATTATGAAAATTCCTTACAACATATTAGCTCTAACCGGATACAACAGCCGCAAGATATCTGATGTCAATGAGTAGCTGCGCTATGACAGAAGTGTTTGTTTTCCACAGCCTACTAGTTGTTGAGATCTACTAGAGCTTGACATGTTTCCAAAACGATTAAAAATTTTGAAACAAAAGGAAAACTACCAGCGATTTTTGGTTACAGTCTAACATGTTTAAAATGAAATTTCACATTTAATGGGATACAAATATTAGTCATTTCCGTTTAGTTTACTCAAAAGTGAGGATATCTCCAACTGCAGCATTCTGAACATCTATTGAAATAATTGCTAGAATTTTTTAATTCGCTATGTTGTAACTGTGTTTATTTCATGTAGTTTTCTGCAAACTAAATTATCTTTTACAATTCAAACAGACTGCAAATCAAGTTTCATTTTCCTCGATTTTGCTAATAAGTAGAAGTACCTACTGAAGAATTTGAAGGGTTCCAGTCAGAGGTATCATTACTTTTGACATACGGAAATGGCTACCTTTTATAGCATTAAATGTAAAACTTTATTCAGAAGGCATATATATTCTACTACCATAAGCAATCACTAGTAGTTTTCCTTTGATTAAGTATTTTTTTCACTGACTTTGGAAATTGTCTAATAGCCAAATTTTACATTTCATTCTTTAAACCAAAACAGGCATTCCCATTTGAAAAAATCAAGTTATCTGTGATTGAAGTTTCCTTAATTAATCTGCTGATTTCTCCAAGTACAAAAAGAATTCAAATTTAGCCGTTTGACCTAAGGTGACGCATTTCATGCTTAGTCGTACCGTAAAGTCAAGGCCTTCTAAGTTGTATAATCGCTGCGATATTCAATTTTTTTCTGATACGTACTTATACCAAAAATGGTGATTTGCGTCTAAACGGTTCGTTTAAAGTTGCATGTGTGATACATAATGTCACACTAGAATTGACCAAGGAATCCAAATATACAATAACATATAGAGGATTTTATTCAAAAAAATGTAAGTTTGATATGCATCACCCTGCATAAACGTCAAGATTTAAGTGAAAATATTTTTACGTCATAGCCCTTAAGGGTCCCTACCATGATCAAGTGACAGATTTTTGAAATATTTTTCAGTAAGCCCACAATCCTCCGTCTACACACTATTGGCCCACCCTGTATAATGAACAACACAAACTGCGACTCCTAAACTTGAGAATCTTCCGAAGGTTCGCTGGCCACAGTCTGAGAAATACTGATTTACATGAAACCAACGAATTCGACCTCTTCGAATTCGTTGCATGAAAGCAACTTAATAAATTTAATAATCGCTCGTTTGGGTTTCATTAGTGAAATTTTAATGCGGTGGCACAAAACGCGATTGTGTGTCATACACAACAATTTAAATGAATGTGTCAAAATGATGTATCGGATACCGCTCATGATAATTTAAAACTAGGTCTATTGAGAGTAATCGAAGCTGCTTTCAATTTTCCCTGCATAATATCGCCGCATGATAATAACTAACAGTTTCATCAAATTAATGTGCGCACCAAACGCAGCATGCGGCTGCTTTCAAATTAGATCGGAAGGATGTGAAATCTAGTACAGAGATGAGGATTTATTACCTAGTAATCTTCCACAAGACTGAGACGCCCCAACAACGATATACGCTTATTCCGAAGGTGTCTTTATGATTAACCAAAAATAGGAAATCATTTTGATGTCAAATAGCTCTTTGGTTGATGACATCCAAATAGCTGCTAGAGTTTGGTTGCCCAGTTGTAACAGTTATGTGTCCGTAATTTTTAAGCATTCTTAATAAACCCTCAGACGCTGACCCAAGCAAACTACATACAAATGGAAGAGAGTGGCAATGGAGAAGTTTCCAGAAAAATAAAATTTGGAAGATTCATTATTATCTGATCATCTATTTCATCACTTGAAGAACATCGAAAAAGTCATCTGAATATTCCAAAAAACGGCGGAGTTATTCAATTTTATATTTGCGTAAAGCGACCGCGGAGGTGAAAATCTGTATGACGTCACAAGTCACATGCTATTAATTGTTCGCGGCAGCCACAGTTTGGACTTGAGTGGAACGGCGAAGGTGTTTGTTGTAACGGGCAGACGCCAGTATATTTTTGAAGTAGGGAGGAAGGTTAGGTTCGCGGTGATTCTAGTAATCTTCCCAAAGTGGATGACATGATTATGGACACCAATAGGCGAGGGGAGTATTGTTATCGCGAAAATTTTCGATTTTGAGGTAATACGCTTCTTTAGTGTTTTATGTTGTCTACATAACGAAAATCCACACAACTCATTTCCGTCAGTCTGTCTGTACGCGTTTTTCTAGCCACGTAATCTCAGTAACCGCTGCATGGATTGTTATGAAATTTGGCAGCGATATGCTGTGGGGTAGTAGTAGGTAATGTTCTTATAAGTTTGAAAATCGGTGCATGGGCGGTGGAGTAATTAGCAAAAAACCAAAAATTTTTAATATTTCTCAAACTTTTTTAGGCGTTTTAGACGTTCCTTATCATTTTCTACTTTTTTGAATGGGGGTGATATTAGGATGGTTGAGGGGGGGGGGTTGTAAAGCTGAAAAATTATTGTATTCATAACAGGCTGTCCACTAACCTGTGAAAGAAAGGCGTAGCATCATAATACACTTTTTTAGGCATCCGAACATTACCCTGGCTATTACGGATCGTCGACTTAGAGTTTTCTGATGTATAAATGCGAGAGTATTGCTTCTGATCATTGTCTATGGTATAACTACGAAACTATAGGAATGATTTCAATTGAATTTTCACACAGTATTACTAAAAACATAAAACTCAATTTTTTGTATTCATAAATTCATGAATTTGTGGTTCTTGGGTTTTTAGGCCGGCGTCGGTTAGCGTTAAAGCTTGACGTTTCGCCACCACGAGTGGATGGCATCTTCACAAGCTATTTCACTTTGGCGACTTCCAAAATACTGACGGCTGGTGGATCTTTACCTGTATTTATACCTGCTAATGGTGACGTGGCCCAACCAGGTAGCGTTGGTAGCCCCGCCCCTTCGCGATATGGTAGTGTCTTCAGGTCCTTTAGGATGGGTATCCATGTCCGGTTGTCTTTCTGTGTTTCTTCTTTCCTGTTGAAATTATTATGATGTTTCTGTATTTCGATGGCTTCTCTTTGAAGTCTGGCATGGTATGAAGACGTAGCGGCAAGAACCTGTGTTTCTTCAAACTTGATCCTGTGACTTCCCTCCTTAACCGCATGTTCGGCTACCGCTGATTTGTCCGTATGGCCTAGTCGACAGCTAGCCTCATGTTCTGCAATTCTTGTGTTTATAGATCGCTTCGTTGTTCCTATGTATACACTCCCACATGTGCATGGTATGCGATATACCCCCGGTGTTGTGAGTGGGTCTCTTTTATCTTTCACCGTTCTCAAACATTCCTGTATCTTTCTTGTGGGCTTGTAGATGGTCTTGACGGTATGTAACAAAGAAACTGTTGAATTGATTATAATGGAACTTTGATATAGTATTACTATCTTGGCGAGGATGAAAAATGCGTAAGGTTTTTATAAATCGTGCCAGTGGCGGCGCAGAAATAATAAAAAAACTAAAAATATAAAAACAGTGTTTTAGAGGTTCCTGATCTTTTTCTGAGTTTTTTTGGGTGGGGGTGAAATTGGGGTGGTTAGGGGGTGGGGTGGTTGCAAGACTGAAACATTTGCTGTATTAATAATAGGCTGTCCACTGACCTGTGAAGAAAGACCTAGCGACATAAATCAGCTTTTTAGGTCCATTTGAACATTGCCTTGCCTATTACCGAAACTAAGGGAATTTTCTGTGTACATACGATTATTTATTGTTTTAGATCGTTTTGTATTTTGTAACCTTGAAACTATTAAATTGATTTCAATGAAATTTTGACACATTACTATTACTGTCGTGAGGATGGAAAACGCGTATGCTTGTTAGAAATCGTTAGTGGCAGCGTGGCAATAATAAAAAACTAAAAATATGAAAACAGCTCAAACATCGTTTTTAGATGTTTAAGGGATTCCTGACCGTTTTCTACCTTTTTTGGGTGGGGGTGAAATTGGGGCGATGATTTGGTTTCAAGGGGATCTCAGACTAAAGCTTCATGCTATGGGAAAATAACAAACTGGTATCACCGTAATGTGTGGGAAGTACTGAGTCAATCAACTTGACTTCATTTTTTTTCTATAGAAGAAATCTATTGTTTTATGAACACCTGTCTTTTTTCTTATTGGCATCACACTTATCACAATATTATTACACCGTTTAGTTAAAGCAAAACCGGAAAACATCTTAGAAACTACATTATTTCAAACTACATAGATGTAGAATATAATCATTGGAACTCTTTAGCAGGATTCCTAAATGACCGTGTAATAACCATGCCACCAGGTAACTACCTTCGATAGCTAGATCAAATGGATAGGAAAAGTGCTCAAATGAAATCTCACTCCCGGTTTCTATTTTCAAAGAAGTAGAGTACAAATCAAGCACAGACAGATAAAAATGGACATCTCACATACGTCACAGACAATTTCGGTTGAGGAAGAAGGGAAGGAATCTATTGTTTTATGGATTTAGGAACGCCTGTCTTTTCTCTTATTGGCATCACACTTATCACAATATTATTACACCGCTTAGTTAAAGCAAAACCGGAAAACGTTTTAGAGACAACATTTTTCAAACTACATAGATGTAGAATATAACCATTGGAGCTGTTTAGCAGGATTCTTAAATGACCGTGTCATAACCATGCCATCAGGTAATTGCCTTCGGTAGCTAGAGTAAATGAATAGGAAAAGTGCTCAAATGACATCTCACTCCCAGTTTCTATTTTCAAAGAAGTAGAGTACAAATCAAGCACAGACAGATAAAAATGGACATCTCACATACGTCACAGACAAGTTCGGTCGAGAAAGAAAGGAAGGAATCTATTGTTTTGTGAATCTAGGAACGCCTGTCTTTTCTCTTATTGGCATCACACTTATCACAATATTATTACACCGTTTAGTTGAAGCAAACCCGGAAAACGTTTTAGAAAGAACATTTTTTCAAACTACATAGACGTAGAATATAATAATTGGAGCTGCTTAGCAGGATTCTTAAATGACCGTGTAATTTATTTATTTATTTATTTATTTATTTATTTACAAGTTTGGAATACTAACAGCAGAGCCAACACGCACCCTCAATTTACTTCACAATATCGAGAACAAGCTTATAATATATAAATCAGTTAATTGATATATATCAAATAGAACGAAAAACATATCAAGTTACAAACCATATTGATTGAGCTTAGGTGAATATAAATAAAATACCTAAACACTTAATGAACGATTCAGCCATATAAATCAGAATTATTCGCTATGCGAAAGAAAGTAGTTTTTTGTTGAGCGTTTAAAAAGTCTAATATTCGTGCAAAACAAATCTGCCTCACAAAAGCGATTGCAAGATTTCTGCGACCTTATCATTGGGGAATTTAAACCTAGATTTGTGCGACGAAAGGATGGTTTAAAAATACTGTAGTGTCTATAAGACCTGTCAGGTACATTAAATTGAATCTTAGACAGAAGAAAATCACAATCATAGATGTTATTGAGAAGCTTATATATAAAACACATATCAGACGCTATTCTTCTGTTGTTCAATGTTATCATGTTAAATTTTTTCATTATTGGTCCGTAATTACTGTTTACAATTGGAGTGCGATTTTTGAGAGCTATAGTACACAGGAACTTATGTTGAATTCTTTCAATCCGGCTAGAATATACAGCATAACATGGATTCCAGACAACAGAAGCGTACATTAATTTATTAAACACGTAGGAGTAGTACAAAGAAGTCATTGCTTTTGGATCCCTGAAATCCTTGCAGGTCCTTTTTATGAACCCTAACAGCTTACTTGCCTCATTTATCGTTTTTTCAATATGGAAGCTAAATGTAAGTTTTTCGTCCAAATATACCCCCAGGTCCTTTGCTACTTGTACCTGTACCAGATCAACACCATCAAGTTTATACTTATATTCAATTTGTTTACGTTTTTTGTAAGACGCATGTAATTGCATTTATCCAAATTTAAAAACAGACTGTTGCTACTACTGTATAGAGTGAAACGATTTAGGTCTTCTTGAATGTTTGTACAGTCGGTGTCGCTCCTCACTATGGAAAATAACTTTAAGTCATCCGCATAGAGAGGGAATTGGCAATGTTTTACTTCTTTTTTGATATTATTTAAATAAATTATGAAAAAAAGTGGACCCAAATGACTTCCTTGAGGTACTCCTGATGTTACATTAAACACTAATGATCTGTTGCCTATCTGATAAACAGGAAGTTATCCATTGGCACAGAGAGCTGTCCACCCCGACATCAGCAAGCCTATCCAACAGTATAGAATGATCGATCTTATCAAACGCCTTACTGAAGTCGGTGTAGACAACATCCACCTGCCAACCTTTGTCAATTGCATCACAGGCGTACTCAACAAACCATACCAAGTTAGTTTCAACAGATCGCTTAGGAAGAAAACCATGCTGTTCCTCAATAATACAGCGATGAACGGTACCTAAGATTTCTTCGCATACAATTTTTTCCAACATCTTTGAAAACCCACATAACCATGCCACCAGGTAATTGCCTTCGATAGCTAGAGTAAATGGATAGGAAAAGTGCTCAAATGACATCTCACTCCCAGTTTCTATTTTCAAAGAAGTAGAGTACAAATCAAGCACAGACAGATAAAAATAGACATCTCACATACGTCACAGAGAAGTCCGGTCGAGGAAGAAAGTAACCGCTGCATGGATTGTGATGAAATTTGGGCAGCGTTATGCTGTGGGGTTGTAGTAGATAATGCTCCTATAATTTTTAAAGTCGTTATACGGGGGGCGGAATAATTAGCAAAAAACGAAAAATTTAAAATGCACCTCAAACTCCGTTTTTAGGCGTTTTAGGAGTTCCTGATCATTTTCTACTTTTTCTTGGGTGGGGGTGAATTTGGGGTGGTTGGGGGTAGGGGGTTGTAACATTGAAAAATTTGTTGTGTTCGTAATGGGCTGTCCATTGATATGTGAATAAAAAAGCTAGCGGCATGATACACTCTTTTAGGTCCATCTGAACGTTGCATTCTTATTATAGAAACCACGGGACTTAGAATTTGTGATGTATACATGCGAGTATTGTTTTAGATCGTTCGATGTCGCGTAACGCGAAAATTGTTCAATTGATTTTAATGAAATTTTGACACAGTATTACTTCCGTGGCGAGGATGGAAAACACGTATGTTTTGGAAAAATCGGGTCAGTGGCGGCGCGGCAAAACTAAAAAAACTAAAAATATAAAAACAGCTCAAACTTTGATTTTAGGCGTCTTAGGGGTTCCTGATCATTTTCTACGTTTTTTTGGGTGAGGGTGAATTTGGGTGGGTTGGAGGGTGGAAGGTTGTAAAACTGAAAAATTTGTTGTACTCATAATGGGTTGTCCACTGATCTTTGAATGAAAAACCTAGCAGCATAATACACTTTTTACGTACACCCGAACGTTGCCTTGCTTATTATGAAAACCAAGGGACTTAGAACTTGTGACCTGTAGAAGAAATACGCAGCGGCTTATTACACTTTTTAAGGTCCATCCGAACATTGGCTTGCCTATTACAGAACCCAATTTTGTGATCTGTACATACGAGTTTTGCTTCATTTCGTTCTATGTATATTGCGTAAAGCGAAAATTATTGAATTGATTTTAATAAAATTTTGGCCCAGAATTTATTACCGCGGCGAGAATGGAAAACGACTCTGTTTTTGAAAAACCGTGTCAGTGGCGGTGCGGCAATAATAAAAAAACCAGAAACATAAAATTAGCTCAAACTTCGTTTCTAGACGGGTTGGAGGCTCTTGATCATTTCGCATCGTCCAGTTGAAGCATGCAGAAAAAAAACTGTGGCGTCCTAGTTCCAAAGGAGGGAGACGCAAGAAACTATTTACGAGGGTTTTTTTTGTTGGATGTTGTTTTTGCGGGCGGATGGGCGATAATTTAGGTGCAAGGGAATTTTAGACTATAGCTTCAAGCAATGGGAAATAATAAAATGGTATCATCATTGTGCGTGGGGAGTACTGAGTCAATCAACTTGACTCCATCTTTTTCAAACTACATAGATATAAAATATAATCATTGGAACTGTTTAGCAGGATTCTTAAATGACCGCGTCACCAGGTAATTGCCTTCGATAGCTAGAGTAAATGGATAGGAAAAGTGCTCAAACGAAATCTCACTCCCGGTTTCTATTTTCAAAGAAGTAGAGTACAAATCAAGCACAGACAGATAAAAATGGACATCTCACATACGTCACAGACAAGTTCGGTCGAGGAAGAAAGTAACCGCTGCATGGATTGTGATGAAATTTGGGCAGCGTTATGCTGTGGGGTCGTAGTAGGTAATGTTCCTATAATTTTTGAAGTCGTTATATGGGGGGCGGAATAATTAGCAAAAAATGAAAAATTTAAAATACACCTCAAACTTCGTTTTTAGGCGTTTTAGGGGTTCCTGGTAATTTTCTACTTTTTCTTGGGTGGGGGTGAATTTGGGGTGGTTGTGGGGTGGGGGTTGTAATATTGAAAAATTTGTTGTGTTCGTAATGGGCTGTCCATTGATATGTGAATAAAAAAGCTAGCGGCACGATACACTCTTTTAGGTCCATCCGAACTTTGCATTCTTATTATAGAAACCACGGGACTTGGAATTTGTGATGTATACATACGAGTATTGTTTTAGATCGTTCGATATCGCGTAACGCGAAAATTGTTCAATTGATTTTAATGAAATTTTGACACAGTATTACTCCCGCGGCGAGGATGGAAAACGCGTATGTTTTGGAAAAATCGGGTCAGTGGCGGCGCGGCAAAACTAAAAAAACTAATAATATAAAAACAGCTCAAACTTTGATTTTAGGCGTCTTAGGGGTTCCTGATCATTTTCTACGTTTTTTTGGGTGAGGGTGAATTTGGGTGGGTTGGGGGATTGGGGATTGCCTTGCTTATTATGAAAACCAAGGGACTTAGAATTTGTGACCTGTAGAAGAAATACCCAGCGGCTTATTACGCTTTTTTAGGTCCATCCGAACATTGGCTTGCCTATTACAGAACCCAATTTTGTGATCTGTACATACGAGTTTTGCTTTATTTCGTTCTATGTATATTGCGTAAAGCGAAAATTATTGAATTGATTTTAATAAAGTTTTGGCACAGAATTTATTACCGCGGCGAGAATGGAAAACGACTCTGTTTTTGAAAAACCGTGTCAGTGGCGGCGCGGCAATAATAAAAAAACCAGAAACATAAAATTAGCTCAAACTTCGTTTCTAGACGGGTTGGAGGCTCTTGATCATTTCGCATCGTCCAGTTGAAGCATGCAGAAAAAAAACTGTGGCGTCCTAGTTCCAAAGGAGGGAGACGCAAGAAACTATTTACGAAGGTTTTTTTTTGTTGGATGTTGTTTTTGCGAGCGGATGGGCGATAATTTAGGTGCAAGGGAATTTTAGACTATAGCTTTATGCAATGGGAAATAATAAAATGGTATCATCATTGTGTGTGGGGAGTACCGAGTCAGTCTATCTTTTTCAAACTACATATATGTAGAATATAATAATTGGAACTGTTTAGCAGGATTCTTAAATGACCGTACAATTAACCGTGCCATCAGGTAATTGCCTTCGATAGCTAGATCAAATGGATAGGAAAAGTGCTCATATGAAATCTCACTCCCAGTTTCTATTTTCAAAGAAGTAGAGTACAAATCAAGCACAGACAGATAAAAATGGACATCTCACATACGTCACAGACAAGTTCGGTCGAGAAAGAAAGGAAGGAATCTATTGTTTTATGGATTTAGGAACGCCTGTCCTTTCGCTCATTGGCATCACACTTATCACAATATTGTTACACCGTTTAGTTAAAGCAAAACCGGAAAACATTTTAGAGACTACATTTTTTCAAACTACATAGATGTAGAATATAATCATTGGAACTGTTCAGCAGGATTCTTAAATGACCGTGTAATAACCATGCCACCAGGTAATTGCATTCGATAGCTAGATCAAATGGATAGGAAAAGTGCTCAAAGGAAATGTCACTCCCAGTTTCTATTTTCAAAGAAGTAGAGTACAAGTCGAGCACAGACAGATAAAAATGGACATCTCACATACGTCACAGACAAGTTCTGTCGAGGAAAAAGGGAAGGAATCTATTGTTTTATGGATTTAGGAACGCCTGTCTTTTTTCTTATTGGTATCACACTTATCACAATATTATTACACCGTTCAGTTGAAGCAAAACCGGAAAACGTTTTAGAAACAACATTTTTTCAAACTACATAGATGTAGAATATAATCATTGGAACTGTTTAGCAGGATTCTTAAATGACGGTGTAATTAACCACGCCACCAGGTAATTGCATTCGATAGCTAGAGTAAATGGATAGGAAAAGTGCTCAAATGAAATCTCACTCCCAGTTTCTATTTTCAAAGAAGTAGAGTACAAATCAGGCACAGACAGGTAAAAATGGACATCTCACATACGTCACAGACAAGTTCAGTCGAGGAAGACAGTAACCGCTGCATGGATTGTGATGAAATTTGGGCAGCGTTGTGCTGTGGAGTCGTAGTAGATAATGCACTTATAATTTTTAAAGTCGTTATATGGGGGGCGGAATAATTAGCAAAAAATGAAAAATTTAAAATACACCTCAAACTTCGTTTTTAGGCGTTTTAGGGGTTCCTGATAATTTTCTACTTTTTCTTGGGTGGGTATGAATTTGGGGTGGTTGGGGGGCGGGGGGTTGTAATATTATTATATGATACACTCTTTTAGGTCCATCCGAACGTTGCATTCTTATTATAGAAACCGCGGGACTTTGTGATGTATACATACGAGTATTGTTTTAGATCGTTCGATATCGCGTAACGCGAAAATTGTTCAATTGATTTTAATGAATTTTTGACGCAGTATTGCTCCCGCGGCGAGGATGGAAAACGCGTATGTTTTGGAAAAATCGGGTCAGTGGCGGCGCGGCAAAACTAAAAAAACTAAAAATATAAAAATAGCTCAAACTTTGATTTTAGGCGTCTTAGGGGTTCCTGATCATTTTCTACGTTTTTTTGGGTGAGGGTGAATTTGGGTGGGTTGGAGGGTGGAAGGTTGTAAAACTGAAAAATTTGTTGCACTCATAATGGGTTGTCCATTGATCTTTGAATGAAAAACCTAGCAGCATAATAAATTTTTTACGTACATCCGAACGTTGCCTTGCCTATTATGAAAATCAAGGGACTTAGAATTTGTGACCTGTAGAAGAAATACCCAGCGGCTTATTACACTTTTTTAGGTCCATTCGAAAATTGGCTTGACTATCACAGAACCCAATTTTGTGATCTGTACATACGAGTTTTGCTTTATTTCGTTCTATGTATATTGCGTAAAGCGAAAATTATTGAATTGATTTTAATAAAATTTTGGCCCAGAATTTATTACCGCGGCGAGAATGGAAAACGACTCTGTTTCTGAAAAACCGTGTCAGTGGCGGCGCGGCAATAATAAAAAAAACCAGAAACATAAAATTAGCTCAAACTTCGTTTCTAGACGGGTTGGAGGCTCTTGATCATTTCGCATCGTCCAGTTGAAGCATGCAGAAAAAAACTGTGGCGTCCTAGTTCCAAAGGAGGGAGACGCAAGAAACTATTTACGAAGGTTTTTTTTTGTTGGATGTTGTTTTTGCGAGCGGATGGGCGATAATTTAGGTGCAAGGGAATTTTAGACTATAGCTTTATGCAATGGGAAATAATAAAATGGTATCATCATTGTGTGTGCTGAGTACTGAGTCAATCAACTTGACTCCATCTTTTTCAAACTACATAGATATAGAATATAATCATTGGAACTGTTGAGCAGGATTCTTAAATGACCGTACAATTAACCGTGCCACCAGGTAACTGCCTTCGATAGCTAGATCAAATGGATAGGAAAAGTGCTCAAATGAAATCTCACTCCCAGTTTCTATTTTGAAAGAAGTAGAGTACAAATCAAGCACAGACAGATAAAAATGGACATCTCACATACGTCACAGACAAGTTCGGTCGAGGAAGAAAGTAACCGCTGCATGGATTGTGATGAAATTTGGGCAGCGTTATGCTGTGGGGTCGTAGTAGGTAATGTTCCTATAATTTTTAAAGCCGTTATACGGGGGGCGGAATAATTAGCAAACAACGAAAAATTTAAAATACACCTCAAACTTCGTTTTAGGCGTTTCAGAGGTTCCTGATCATTTTCTACTTTTTCTTGGGTGGGGGTGAATTTGGGGTGGTTGGGGGGTGGGGGGTTGTAATATTGAAAAATTTGTTGTGTTCGTAATGGGCTGTCCATTGATATGTGAATAAAAAAAGCTAGCGGCATGATACACTCTTTTAGGTCTATCCGAACATTGCACTCTTATTATAGAAACCACGGGACTTAGAATTTGTGATGTACATGCATACGAGTATTGTTTTAGATCGTTCGATATCGCGTAACGCGAAAATTGTTCAATTGATTTTAATGAAATTTTGACACAATACTACTTCCGTGGCGAGGATGGAAAACGCGTATGCTTTGGAAAAATCGGGTCAGTGGCGGCGCGGCAAAACTAAAAAAACTAAACATATAAAAACAGCTCAAACTTAGGCGTCTTAGGGGTTCCTGATCATTTTCTACGTTTTTTTGGGTGAGGGTGAATTTGGGTGGGTTGGAGGGTGGAAGGTTGTAAAACTGAAAAATTTGTTGTTCTCATAATGGGTTGTCCATTGATCTTTGAATGAAAAACCTAGCAGCATAATACACTTTTTACGTACATCCGAACGTTGCCTTGCTTATTGTGAAAACCAAGGGACTTAGAATTTGTGACCTTGTAGAAGAAATGCCCAGCGGCTTATTACACTTTTTTAGGTCCATCCGAACATTGGCTTGCCTATTGATTTTAATAAAATTTTGGCACAGAATTTATTACCGCGGCGAGAATGGAAAACGACTCTGTTTTTGAAAAACCGTGTCAGTAGCGGCGCGGCAATAATAAAAAAACCAGAAACATAAAATTAGCTCAAACTTCGTTTCTAGACGGGTTGGAGGCTCTTGATCATTTCGCATCGTCCAGTTGAAGCATTCAGAAAAAAACTGTGGCGTCTTAGTTCCAAAGGAGGGAGACGCAAGAAACTATTTACGAGGGTTTTTTTGTAGGATGTTGTTTTTGCGGGCGGATGGGCGATAATTTAGGTGCAAGGGAATTTTAGACTATAGCTTCATGCAATGGGAAATAATAAAATGGTATCATCATTGTGTGGGGAGTACCGAGTCAGTCTATCTTTTTCAAACTACATAGATGTAGAATATAATAATTGGAACTGTTTAGCAGGATTCTTAAATGACCGTACAATTAACCGTGCCATCAGGTAATTGCCTTTGATAGCTAGATCAAATGGATAGGAAAAGTGCTCAAACGAAATCTCACTCCCAGTTTCTATTTTCAAAGAAGTAGAGTACAAATCAAGCACAGACAGATAAAAATGGACATCTCACATACGTCACAGACAAGTTCGGTCGAGGAAGAAAGTAACCCCGCCACACGCCGCTGCAGAATGCACGCGAATCTGACACTTGCAGCGCTTCTCCGCAAAGCTTCCGCTCTCTCGAGATAATGTGATATTCCGATTAGTAGGTAGTATGTTTACTAGTCTAGTTTCTGCTCCATTAAAAACTGACCAAAAGTAGCATCCTTTTTGCCGAGAGATAGATATAAAGCAGCATCCACGCCCAGTGTGTCGTGCATTCACGATGCGTTCACCGCACAGCTTAGTTCCGACTTTGGCCGCGTTCGTCGTGGTGGCGGTGCTGGTGTGTGCACCCCCGGCCGCGGGGGCGGGGGAGGAATCGCCCGGGTTGCAGATTCTGACCAAGGTACCTAATTTCTAAGTTCGGCATTCAGTGGAGTTAGTGGACCGTGAAGTGTTCCGAAGGAGCGAAAAGAAGTCTTACGTAACAGCTTCCATTCTTATTATAAAAAAACGCTAACAAGTAAAACATACAAACACACAGTTTTAAGTTCACATCAAATTGGTTCTCATGTGTCAGTTTGGTATACCGGGTATCCCAGTATTCCCTTGACACGTGATATTTTCGTTACGAAAAACGGTTCAAGCAAGAACTGAGTGGTACTTTTGAAAGTACCATCGGGTCTATCATACCATGCATTCAAAACATTTTTTGTACGTCAACCCCTAAAACTCGCCCCCAACTTTTTTTTCAAATAGCACCCCATAGATTTTCCTACATAAATGATATCCCCATTTCATTTAAAACCTTGTGGTACCTTTAATTTTATATGGAAACTTATTTTTTCCGTAAAATCGTAAGCATACGACAAATAAAATGATAATTTGTTTGACCCCTGATATTTTTGTAACAAAAACGGATGAAAAAGAAAAGTAAGTGGATTTTTCAAGGATAGTGAATGACCTTTCATTCCTTGCTTATGAACCATTTTTTTCTTACCTAAACTCCTGCAATTCACCCCTAGCTTGTTCTTTCAAATTTCAATCCACAATTTTGCCTGCAAAAATGAATTCTTTACTTGAATTAAATTATCGTAGTGCCTTACTTTTTATGCCCCTACTGCAATTTATCGTTGATTTTTTTCGTTTAATCCACGGAATCGTAAGCATAAATTAATCAAAACACGTGTATGGAAAATATTTCTTTATTATCATGAATCAACTAATAAAAAAAAATGTGACAACAGAACTAAGTGCAAAAACGTGAAAAAGTTTTATGGTTACATCGGGCCGCGCCAAACCTGTGTGCAGGGTATGCCCTGCACACGGGCGCCAAAATTAACGATAAATTGCAGTAGGGGCATAAAAAGTAAGGCACTACGATGATTAAATTCAAGTAAAGAATTCATTTTTCCAGGCAAAATTGTGGATTGAAATTTGAAAGAACAAGCTAGGGGTGGATCCCAGTGGTCTAACCAAGAAAAAATTCTTCATAAGCAAGGAATGATAGGTCATTCACTACCCTTGAAAAACCCACTTACTTTTCTTTTTTATCCGTTTTTGTTACAAAAATATCAGGGGTCACACAAATTATCATTTCATTTGTCTTATGCTTATACTTTTACGGAAAAAAATAAGTTTGCATATAAAACTAAAGGTACCACAACATTTTAAATGAAATGGGGATATCATTTATATAGGAAAACCTATGGGGTGCTATTTGAAAGAAAAAGTTGGGGGTCAGTTTTAGAGGTTGACGTACAAAAAAAATGTTTTGAAGGCACGGTATGATAGACCCTATAGTACCTTTAAAAGTACCACTCATTTCTTGCTTGAACCGTTTTTTGTTACGAAAATATCACGTATCAAGGAAATCGAGGGACACCCTGTATAGGTAGGCTATTTCTTCAGAGCTAACACGTATTTGGCTAGCTATGGTACATGCCAAATTATGGTTTGAAAAATTAGTTTGGTGTTTGCAATTTTAGCTTTCTGAATTACATATTGTATTTGAATTTGAATCTAGCATCCTTGCTTCTTGTGACGTACATCACCCTGTATACGAATATGCGTCACGGGCTTTATATAGCCGATTTTAAAGCTAGAGGATAGTTTTAGTCTTCTCGTGTAAAAAAAATAATTTTTGATTCATTCCTTTTTGATATACAGTACGTTCATTTGACTGCGATTTGGATATAAAAAAATGGTCATAACTTTTAAATACCTTGTACAATGTAATAATATTCTATATTGTAAGAGCGGAAATCATTAGTAAAATGTGAATGTGGAATAATGTATAGGGTGTCTCATTTAAAAAAATGCATGTTTGCATCACCACGTGGTTATGGATCACCCTGTATGAATCAAAATATTTTCTGAGCAAGGAGCATATCCGTGGATACAACTTTTGTGTACAACTTTTTTCGCTATCTTCTACAGTAGTGGAGTTATCGACCGAGCCGGTACTAAAAACTCACCCTGTATATGTTTTCCGTGACAGTTCGCGGAGTTTCACAACCGTCTTTAAACTTCTCATGCCACTCGAACACTATCGTAATAAGCTATCATCTGGATATGCAGTTTCAACCATTTTCATTTCATTTCAGTTTGTATTTTACCTAACCGATGCCAAATATTTTATCGCATATCTTTGCTCAAGTTTCACTTTTTCGATGGGTTGCAAAAATTAATTTCTAACAAACTTCCAAGCTTTAAATGAAATCTTACTTGTGCAAAAGTAATTTCAATATGAACCTCTCACGTGTTTCTTTGTGTGTTATAAAATTATATCTTTAAAACAAGTTACAGACTAGTCTCGGTATATCCTGATATGTATATCGTTGCAGTAGCTTTTTACGAACACCTGAAACCCAAAAGAGATGATGAACACGAAAAGAGCCTCCGAGGCATAAGATTATCTAGAGCATCGAAATAAATTCATGGAATGGTATTTGGTGCACGTTGACGTACACGCATTCCACTAAGCAGGAAATATGCATGAATTAAACTACAAGCAGGATGCAACTACATACTGTATTGTTGAATACGGCAAATAATTTTGTTGAACATACATCATAAGTTAAGTACGGTAACGGGTAGAGTTTTCGGCACTTTAAGGATAGGATGCTACTATATAGTTTTATATGTTTTCTTTGATATGTTACTTATACAAGCAATATTTATGGTAAATTAGTGCATTTAAGAAGGACTGACAATTTTGATTTGCTAGTAAAATATTTTTTTTGCTACTTTGTCACAGTTGTTGGCACCTATTAGCTCTCAGTGGCATCATAGAAAACACAGTTGAAGTACTTTCTAGCTGAACAGATCTATGTTTCTAACAACTATTGAACCATCGTACAAAAGATTAGAGTAATTAGATAATTAGATATGAATACCATCTTTTTAAGCGAACAAAAATAGTTCTAGAAGCATGTAATAACAATAACAAAAATCTAGCTATTTATAACAAGTATTAAATCATCGTACAACGGGTCGGGTAATTGGATAATTAGATATCAATAACATCCTTTTAAGCCAAACAAAAATAGTTCTAGAAAAATGTAATAACAACAACAATAACAAAAGTGTAGCTCTTTTTATTGGTAATAGTTATATCAACGTAAATGTAGCCCTCAAAGCTATATAGCAGATACTTTAAATTCATTTATTTAAAATTAAATGAAATTATTCTTTACACCCTATATTATTCCATTCTGTGGGAAATGAGGTATCAACTTCCGCTGAAAGCTGCTTGTAAGGAAATATTATCAGATGTGTTGTTTTCTCTGCTGCCGAGAATGTAAAAAGTACAAGTAGCTTTGCTTGTCAATAGACTACCTTATATACGTTACATGATCCTTTTGGTCAGTTTTTGTTTTTTGTTTCGTCTCTAGTGAATACTCTTGCTGGATCGTTGGTAATGCCCATGAGGCAATTTTCATCTAGGTAGAAGTCACCTTTTTCAAATCATCCCCTACATCCCTTGCGCTTGCGTTTGGGAAAGATGCGGTACCATCTATCTCCTGGAGTACTGTTAGCAAATAGTTTTGCTCGCTGGTTTACAAGGTCCATGTGAAACTACTAAACTTTTCACGGAGCCTAAATTGAAGTGTATTCGTAGCAATGTTGTATGTTTTTAAGATAATTTTCTTCAGTTCACTATTTCGAATGCCTTGAACCGCTTTTTGAAAGATCACTTGTCACTTCGTTATAGGAATTTCTAAATGCTACAATTGGTATCCCTGTAACAAGACTTACAGTTATTGACGTGGTCCCTATTATTGCTTACAACTAAATTCTGGACATTTTTGAACTTGTTTAATAAATAAATGATCTTATTGAACCAAAATACGTCAAGAATAGGACTTTTCCGGCTCATAAAAAAATGCACTTGATGGCTCCCCAGTACCAACCACGAAAGTAGTGCGTTTTATACAGGGAGTTAACTAAGTATGTTAATAAACTTTAACCACGAATAGTACTCCGAAAAATAGAAAGAAAATGTCTTATGAACATGGGTCCGGAAATGCTTCCTAAGCGACCTACGCCCCTTTGCATGGGGCACCCTGAAGACGGTTTTCACTCGATATTCTCGAAACCATTCATAACAAAATCACGAATTCAGAATTTCATAATTTTAATCAAAAGGCGTGTCATACGTGAGGAGTTAAGGTTAAAAATAACCTCATTTTCTAAATGGTAATTTTTCTGACATTTTGATTTAAGAATACGGTATTTCTAAGATTTTTACGTGAAAATGGTCTCTTTTTACGTCTCAATTGGGCTAACCGTTTTCCAGAAAAATGCAAATTATTGAATCGATGCAGGCTATTGTATTCAATAATTTGGATTTTTATCGAAAACGATTAGCTCTATCGAGATGTACCAGGAAACTATTTTTACGTAGAAATCTCTGAAATACCATAACCTAAAATCAAAATGTCAAAAAAATTACCATTCAGAAAATGGGGTTATTTTTACCCTTAACTCCTCCCGTATGATACGCCTCAGATTAAAATTATGAAATTCTGAATTTAGAATCAGATTCGGCGTCAAAAGTTTACCCATCGTACCTAATTTCGTAATTTTGTTATGAATAGGTTTCGAGAATATCGAGGGAAAACTGTCTTCAGGGTGCCTCATGCAAAGTGGCGTAGCTCCCTTACGAAGCATTTGCGGACCCTTGTTCAATTGATATTTTCTTTCTATTTTTTCGGAGCACTATTCGTGTTTGAAGTTTGTTGTTCTCTGAGTACCAAATAGATTGATAATCACTGCAACTGGAATTTAATCAGAAGTTATAGAATTTTCATGACATCGTAACCTTACAGTCACATTTGAGGACGCACTGACATGCCGCACTTCGTGCTTCACTGTTTTGCTTGGAACAGGCAAAGTGACTAGTACCTACTGCAGGAGGTTGAAGTAATATAGTCAGATTTTAGGACATTATTTGTTCTGCAGAGTGACCTCTTAGTTTGCTAAATATCATTAATTTGATGACAAATGTGCCGACCACTATCAGAGTGCCAACAGCTGTACCTCCTGCCCTATCACATGTTATTATTTGCATTAATTATTCCTGGTCTACAGGTGCGCTATTTAGCGTTCACAAAAATGTATGAAATAACTCAAGCAGTAACTGCACCAAAACTTTTGAACACACACATTTTTGTAGTCAGTACGTTCCTGAACTGTTTTACTTTCATTCCCACATCCACGTGTGGACTCCTACATTCAAATTCCCTCAAACAAATATCAAATAAAGTCGGCGACAGTCTGGAGGTTGCGGGTTTAAATCCTGTCGGCCATCGAGTTCTGCCGACTTTTAGGAATTTAAGTTCAGTACTATTGAGAAACCAACAGCTATGAGTTTGTTTAATATGTATTCTTTCCTAACCGACAGTCGTTACCCCTTGGGTATACATTCAGCCTGAATTACCAAACTTCTCGTATTACATACAGATTTTTGGATGTACAACTAACGTTTTTGTCGCATCAGTTGACGAAGCTTACATATCGCTACATCGATGTTTTTTTAAATTTGGTCGAAGAAGCGAGGTGTACTGTACTATACCTTTGACATTCCTCTAATGTCATATCAGTCGTCTAAAGGCAAAACCCTACAAGTCACAAATTTTTCAAAAGAGAGTTTTTTTTTTTACTTCTGTGTCATCGGCATCAACTACTTTGGTCATTAGCCTCGTGTTCTGTGTAGGCTTTGTTACTGTTTCCCGGCGCCACTTAGGAACAGCACTGTTAATTAGAAGCCAACAGTGAATGCTCAGGTGGGGATTCTCGCTGAGCTTTTATGGATATTTATTTTTGGTTGAAAAAACCAGAAATAAATTTCTGCCTCTAACGAGAATCGAACCCGGGACCTTCCGGTCACAAGCCCTCGACCCTAACCACTGGGCCAACCCACCCCCCAAAAATAGAGTTTTATATACCTTTTTGTTCATTATTTGAAGCGCTACCATTTTCTATATTTTTCGCTTACAAAACCCGACATTAGACATGAGATATTTGGCTAAGAAAACTAGACTTAGGTGCAAACACCGACAAGTCCAAGCGGTGTTCTATTTCAAACACCGACATGTCCACAGGAGCCAATACGGACAACGGGAGCAAGTCACATGTCGATCGCACGAGGTATTCTGACCGTTATGTTTTATCTAGTCGCTGAAAATACGTTGTGGTGAATTCATGTGTTTTTCAGTTTACTGAGAGAATGAGATTAATTTATGCTGTATTGATAAATTATTGATAAAAATAACCATGTTTTTTGAAAAGTGCTTTGGATGCGGATTTTGGAGAGCCTACTTCAACAGAAGCTAGGTCCACATTAATGCAGAGGATCGAAGCTAATTGTTAAAATGCATTTGCTAGTTCTGAAGAATTTTGTTTGTCAGAAAATTTAGATTTTGACGTTTAAACCTTGTAACTCTTGAAATGTATCCTTTCTAATATCTAGCTTTATGTTTATAGTTTCGGTCGTTGAGTTCAGTGTTTGATTATATTCCTTTATATTCAGTAAAATAATCCAAATTGATAAGCGTTTCACTTATTTTGATCCGATTCCACAAAAATAGCAGTCAAAACACGACATGTCATAGTTCCTAACATGCAAAACCCGACGTGTCCAAATTTGAAAGTCAGATTTTAGAAAAACTAAATGTCCTAGATTTTGGGGCGTTAGGACTTAACATCCAAAAACGTCGTATATTATAATACTCTCGATTTCGTATTATTTTCGCTCATACTAACACTTTGATCTGTTTTTCTTGATTTCTGTAAAATTTGTTACCGTGAACTTGTCGGGTTTTGCATTTAGACGACTGATGTCTAGTTTAGTGAATACTTAATCAGCTTTCTATCGCACAGTGCATAATACAAACACATTATTTGTTATTATAAAATTTATTTGCTAATTGCAAGAGGTTATACACAAAACAGTACGCGAATACCTCGGTGAATACAAATAAAAAAGTGTATGTACAAAATGATCATATGCTGAAGAAAGAATCTTCAAATTAATAAGGTTTCAATTTTACTAGCGGGTCACAACTTTTGATTTATGTATCTATCTGAGCCATTCTCTTGACTGTTTTACTTCCACTCTCTCCCACTCTTTGTATTTGTTCTGGGTATTTGACGATTGTAGGTACAAGCTTTCTGAAGGAGAAAAGTGGACAAAACAGTCACACGTGCCCAGGTCTGGACTCCTTCAGGATACCTTGTACGTCAGAAAATATGTAATTGGTTGGAGAAATAAAATTGAATTGAATTACCCTTTTCTAGGTATTCAGGCAGTACCTGAAATCCCAACCGGATGACCTGGTACTAGGTGATGGCGTGCATCTGATCAGCACCCGCAGCGAGAACGACGCACGCGCAAACATGGACGACGGAACGCTACTGGGGGTCATAGAATCTTATCTTAGGGACCATGAGGTCAGGATAAGGCTGCCAGAGCTGATGCCTGGTGAAGGATTCGGCAGAGCGTTCAAGACCGCCATGGAAGAGGTTGACGGCAAAGATGAGAGTGAGTAGTTCATTGAATGGGTTTTTTTGACACTAGCATCTGGTACTCTGTAGCTTTGCACAAACTGACTCAATTGCGGATGCAGGAGTTTAATTGATTTGTTATTTGGAACAAAAATATACGATTTGTCTATGCAAGGACTAAAAAGGATCACAGAAAGCGGTATAAATACAGACACATGGGTTGATGTACCTCGAAGCAGCATGGGTCGAAGTAGCTAAGAAGGCTTATCATAGCGATGTTCGGCACGGTATCTCATTCACCAATGAAGCACCCTTTACCAGTAGTGTGCGAGGACCAGCTTGTTATTTTTCAAAATTTAATAATATCAATCTCTCTCAACTACGAAGTCTGTTATTTAAGCAACAAAATATACATTCATGTGATGGAATTGATTTTAAATTAATTAAAGGAATTTTTCCTGCTGTTAGGTATCCTCTATTGCATATAATAAATAGCTCCTTAGAAACCGGTATTTTTCCTGATACACTAAAAACTTTAACTATAGTACCAATTGCTAAAGTTTCCGGAACAAACAGGATAGAAGTATGCCGGCCAATAAATACACTACCTAATATTGAAAAACTCCTGGAACTCAGTGTATATATGCAGCTTAGTGAGCATGTCAGCAAGTATAGTCTCTTGAATATCAATCAATCAGGATATAGAGAAAAATATTCCTGTGAAAGCGCTCTGCACAAAGTAATAAATGATTCTAAATGCTCGTTAGATAAGGGACATGTTATTGTTGCAGTTTTCATTGATCTTAAACGTGCGTTTGAAGTTGTCGATAGAGAACTGCTTATTCGCAAACTTGAGATATATTTTGGCATAACAGATAGAGTCTCGGATAGAGTTCATCAGTGGTATTTATCTTATCTATCTCTAAGATATCAAGTCGCTAAATGAATGATAAATTTTCAAATAAAATTTTGGTTGAGCATGGTGTACCCCAAGGAAGTGTGTTAAGATCCCTGCTATTTATACTTTGCTACTTGCTGACGTTGGAGAATGTAGCATGCACCTTTTTGCAGATGATATAATCATATATTTATCTGGAACTGACGTGAACCAAAACTTAAAAATAATAAATGTAGCCTTGGAAAACCTAAGCAAATGGTTTCATAATAATAACCTAGTAGTTAGTACTACCAAGTCAAAATACATGCTAATTTCGAATAGGTCAGTTACACAGTTCGATATTGGTGTTACACTTAGTGGTAGAAGGTTACAACGGGTAACTGAAATTAAAAAATTGTAATACTTAGAGATAGAGGTAGCATTATTCCCCACTGTTGGTCATACTAGTCACTACATGGCAAGGAAACATAAACTTAGAAAATTTATATTGAGGTTTACTTCCTGTAGGAAAAACCAAATCTCAAATACCTTTGCAGCGATCCTTACAGTGCACCTTATCATGTTTAAAATTGGCTTTTAGCGCTCTATATTAGTCTATCAATTATGTATTATGTTTAGCTTACGAAATCTCCTAAATTACTTACCTTTGCTTAACTTGTTACTGGTTGCAGTGACTGTAAACCTCCTATGCCAAAATTGTTGCAAATCAACTCAATCAAAGTTTGTAAGTCACTAAGGCTAATCTGCAGCTATAGAGGGCGAAATTAGAATTTGGTTCAGATACCATTCCTAACCATGTTGAATATGTATGTTACTATTCCAGCTCTCACATAAAATGCACACTAAGATGACGACCTAACGTCATAATAGTTAAACATTCTATAAAAATACACTCTCCGTAAACACGCAGACACTATAGGGTCATGACCTACTTAAATTTTGTAATAAAATCAATAGGTATATTAAGGCTAATAGGTATATCCAAAATCTTCGAATTTTGCATGCTTAAATTCATACTAGTGGTCGTACTTTTTTAAAACTGCTAAATGGGCTGCCAAAGTTATGAATGTCGGCTGACATTAAATAGCTACACCGGATATAATTCATAGCTAAACGTTGATTTGTCTAAAAATTTTTATCTATTTGTCAACATCAGCTCTGCAAATCATCCATCCAACCAGTTGAGTCATAGCTTCTGAGACCATACGGATCTATGTGGTTATTAAAAATCTGAATTACTGTACCTAAGTATAATTGCAAACACCTTGACTGTCAAGTAGAATTTTTATAAAGTGACGCTGTACATATAACTATATAGAAGATATATTTCAGAAAGTATCTTTTTTGTATTCAACACATCTAATCATTATGTAAGCTAACTCATTTAAGGGACCTGGATACACACATTTATACATACGGATCTGCCATGTAAAACACGGACTCACAGTTTCTCGCATAACACACTCTATTTTCAAACTACATATATAATATTTCAGAAGGCGATAGTTAAGGCCTCAATGAATGACAACTATTTTCGGTTTTCCCAAATAAGTTTTTTAATGTGCAAAAAAAGTCGCAATGCAAAATCATACATTCTATAAACGCCTGTGATTTAACAACCAAACACGATATCGAAAAAAGGCCAAATAGTTGCACAAGCGCAAGCTTTCTTCTTCAATTTGCTCTTTGAGTCATTACTGTAAGTCTAAAGGTAACTTCAGTAGCTTGGAAATGCGAAATTCATTTTTATAGTGACCTTTGGACCTTACCTTTGGACCTTTTGACCTTACCTTTGGATTTTTGGACTTATCTGCCCTCATCTTAGACACACACTGGAGAAAGGGAACAATGTGGCCACGCCTCCTCGCTAACACAAGAATACGTCTTTTCTTGGATTCTCAATTTCGCGCGCTATACCCTAGACCCTTAACTGTTCCAAATTCCAACTACATATACCTGTGGTACCATAATATGTATTTATTTTGCTCGTGACACAATTGCAGGTCTAATTTTCAGTTATTCAGTCAACTTACTTACGTTGCACTTTCCCTGTCGCAATATGTCCACGTTAAATCACCCGTACTAACTGAAGTCACGCGTTAGCTGGGCTAGTGTCGGATCAATTTGGCATAATATTGCATTTATGGAACATGATGGTGCTTCAGACGTCCTTAAAAGTATCTACAGCTACTTTCAGTATTATTTTAGTGTAGGATGCAAGATTCCTATTTTATTATATCTGACGGTCTCTTCCTGGCAAGCTATATCGTCCGGCACATTAGCAGATCTACATGGTGGAATTTATTCATCTGTTTCAAATCTCAATACAGGCATTCACTACAGCCACCCTATAATCTTATCAGAAGGTTACCCTATACCAAATACACGACGTAATCATATTTTTATTTTGTAAAATCGCACTTGAGGTAAATAAGAACAGTAGCACGATATATATGATTGCCCAATCTGACTATAGAAGCATGCGCTCCTACCCCAAGCTATAAACAGAGCAATAGAAATAAAGCATATTAAATAACAATCACGCCTTTAGGGCCAGTTTCTCAATGTGCAGTTAAAAGTGTCAGATAGGTAGCTGCTAGTTAGTGTTTCTATGGACACAACTACTGTCAGAAGATATTTACATGACTTCATAAGTTTAACCTTCAATTGTTTGAAGAATTTATATAACAGTTATTCGTTAACTTCCAGATAAATATTTAACTGGGCATTGAGAAACCAGCCCTTGTCAAACAGCTGGTCATACTTATTTTGCTGTCACTCGTCACCTACACTCAGATTATGGCACAGCGTTCGAGACCTTGATATTCGTGACTTTCTGTAAAGCTTATGACTTTTTTTCACCGATCATCTATGGAAATTAGTTTGCTCACTGTAATTAAACGTCCGAAAACACAGTTGCTTTAGGTTCTAGCTTGTTATGTTTGTTTAATTACATATACTTCTTGCTGCATCTATTGTTAAATTTTTCACAAATCAATTAAATAGTGGTGAAAATATCTATATGGTCTATATGGCATACAAAGTCTTTGCTTTACACATCCAGCTCTTAGAAGTCTACAGGCAGATAGCAATAATGGAATGGTATAACGGGGATCCACTGCTAATTAAACAAAATATCTGGATTTCAGATCCTACTCACAAAGTTCTGTGAAATGATTTGATCAACAACAGCAGCTCGCCTCGCTTATTGCCTGGTCTAATTGCATTCTGATATACAGACAGAAGCACAGATTGCATCTCCTTGTCTCAGTAACGCTCTTACGGATAGACATAATGTGATCACTCATTCTGTGTCTTAAGTACGAGACTTCTACGGAGGAGATCTGCAACGACGTACTACACGGTCGACCAGATGATTGCTTAAGGGGCCTGGATACACACATTTATACATACGTATTTGCCATGTAAAACACGGACTCACAATTTCTCGCATAACTCACTCTATTTTCAAACTACATAATATATAATATTTCAGAAGGCGATAGTTAAGAACTTAATGAATGACAACTATTTTCGATTTTCTCAGAACAGTTTTTTAATGTGCAAAAAAACTCGCAATGTAAAATCATACATTCTATAAATGCCTGTAATTTAACAACAAAACACGATATCAAAAAAAGCTAAATAGTTGCACAAGCTCAAGCTTTCTTCTTCAATTTGCTCTTTGAATCATTACTGTATGTTTAAAGGTAACGTCAGGAGCTTGGAAATGCGAAATTCATTTTTATGGTGACCTTTGGACCTTACCCTTGGACCCTTTGACCTTAACTTTGGATTTTTGGACTTATCTCCCCTCATCTTAGACACACACACTGGAAAAAGGGAACAGGCGGCCACGCCTCCTCACACACATGGGAATACGTCTTTTCTTGGTTTTCAATTTCGCGCGCTATACCCTAGACCCTTAATTCAAATTAATAGCAAATCTTCAATATCTCGGAGATTTTCATATTTATTCTTTCCCATGGCAAGTTTTTCAAGTTTTTACTGCAGGTTATTGCCTGTTGTTTCACTTCACTATTCTGTCAACATTTCATAACAAATACAATGGTGGTGAAATTGGCAATGTACGTCTCTACGTTTTAACACTGCTTATTAATTTGAAGTCTACTTTTTCATCCTCAGAACCATTTACCTGCATTGGATAGCTTCACTAGCTTTTTCTACTGATTTATTTATGTCCGTGGCCTGTCGAGCGTGAATATTATTGAGGTGATCAAGATTATCAGGATTAACTGCATGTGTGATAGAATGGTATTGTTGTATTCGTTTATAGGAAAACAGTATGATACCATAATATCGTACACCTGGTCAGCTTGCAGTTTATCGTCCACAACTAGATCCCAGCTGCCTTAAGTTGAGAGCTTACTGAACGTTTCTTAATGCTTGCTGATGCAGCTCTTTATTATTGAGACGCAGTAATAAAGAACTAGGTTAGGCTAGCTTCAACTTCTGTCAACAAAATAAACTTCAAAGGACAGTGTGCTAGATAAATATATTGCATATCTGAGCACATAATCTGTTTGTAACTCTGCAGGCTATTGCTAACCATCTCTTACTTGGTAGCGTGCATCCTGTCTGTTCTTCAATACACATAACTTGTTAAGATATTTTCTGGTAATGTGCGAAGGTTCCAAGGTTTCCAGTACCGTGCGTTATGTGAATCAGGATTTCAAAGCTGACCTCAACCGCAGTATGTTAAAGTTGAAATGTGTTATTGGTATGAGTCTATTCTCACATAGTATACGTACAATTGCATGATATACATATGTATCATGTATATTTGGAACGCTAGCTGTATTTTACAATTATCTGCAATTGTTACTTGATTCAGGAGAACGATAAATAAGTTCAACAAGTCATTCGTATAATCTCACGTATTCCTTGTATCTGCTATCAAACGGAACTTGTATGCAAACTGCGAAGTTTTCTCAGTAGCACGATCTTGTAAACAACTTTCGCTAAATCGGGGGTCCGCCATTGCTGCACAAACGCACGTTTTTGATCTATTATTATCAATCATTGAAAAAGATGGTTATCGGGAGGTCAAACTCTATGGTGTAGATGGTTAAGTGCAGTTGAAGCAACCAACAATAGTCAGCTGTCAGCAAATTGGATAAACATTGTGTAAATAGTACATATTATTACGTGACATGATCACTCACAATGTTATCATAGAGGAGCTGATCCAATGCCGCTAAAATAGTTTATATCATATAGCTGTCTAGCCAAACGGTTCGAAACTATTTTAGTGTTTCACTGTTTTACTTATGCTTCTTATTCTTTCAATCCTCTCCATTTTATTAATGGAACGACCTGTATATTATTGCATATTCAGCTTCATTGATTGATTCTAGTGTGGCTTTGTGTATCACATATGAGACTTTTAACGAACCGTTTAGGTACAAAACACCATTTTTGGTATAAGTAGATATCAAAAGAAAATTTAACATCGCAGCGATTATGAAAATTAGGCTGTGCCTTTGCCATCTGACTAAGCATGAAATGCGTCTGTTTAGATTAGACGATCAAACTTAAATTGTCTTTCTACCTGAAGAAATCGGTAGGTCATTTTATTATTTTATTTACTTATTTCCATTAGGTACAAACTTTGTACATCAATATACCTTATCACTAGAAGAAGATGGTTAGAAGAAGCTCTGCCTGGGCAAGTGTTGCCTGTCTTGCTGTGAGATCCTTCTGCCGCCTTCGTAAAATTGTACATACGATTATTTAACATGGCTTGTACCGACAAGAATGATAATAATAATAAAATAAAATAAACATAGGCAGGAAAGAAAAACAATTATTTGTTAGTTTAATGAAATAATAGATAAATTTTATTCACAAAAGAAAACTTTGTTCAGTGATAACTCGATCTTTTTGAATGGGAATGCCTAGTCTTTTATACGGTCAAATGCAAAATTCGATAGCCTCTGTAACGATATAGGGTTGTAAATCAATCCATGGTAGTTTTCATTTAATTTCAAATTTGCAGCCAAATCGGTTTTTCCAATTTTTCTTCACATAGCCAACATAGCAGGCCTTTAAATATAAACAAAAACGCGTTCAGATGCAAGTAAACAACAAACTTAGCAGAAAGTCACACATGAACTAGGACAAGATTGTGAAACCTCCTTAAACCAAATCAACTCTAACCAAGAACAACGGTGCAACTGCGGTAACATATCTAAGGTCAAAGAGAAGCTGGAGTACGACTGAAATGGCTCTTTTTCACAGCCCACTGGCTAGTGCAATGCAATAGACATTAAACACACCCATTAAAAACCTTGAAATGAAAGGGTCTATCTGCGATTGTTGCTAGCAGTCTAGCATTTTCAGCACGCAGTTTCACGTTAATGGTATAAAAGGCTTTGTGAGATGTAGCGATACCTCTAACTGAAATCCTTCAGATATTTCAGTATCTATTAGCAAGATCGCAAAAAAATACTGACAGTTCAGATTTTAGTTTTCTGTCAGATGGCTTGTGTTTTATAATTTGAACAAACATTAATTATTCATAGGTGCTGAAGAATTTGCAAAGCTTCCGTCAGAGGTATCGTTACTTTTGTCTTTACCGACATGAATACTTTTTATTATTAAAAGTGGAATTTTATTCTGGAGGCATTAAACTTCCAGCAATATTCACTGGTTGTCTTCGTTTTATTTGAGATTTATTAAAGCTTTTGGAAATTTTTAAACTCTGGTAAATTGCAGTAGCTAGTAGGCTGTGAAAATTATCAATATTTGTCATACCCATCATGAATTTTATTTGACCTTAGCTATGTTAGAATTGGTTTGTTGTTAGATTAGTAACTTTTAAAATCTTGTCTCTTTCTGCTAAGTTAGTCATTTTCTTCCAAATTAACAGGCTTTTGTTTACGTTCCATTGCCTTCTGTATTGCTTATAAGTAGGAAAATTATATAACATCGATTTGATCAAAAAAATGAAATTAAATGAAAACTACCATGCAGAGACTGACATCTACAGCCTTACATCTTTAAAAGGGCTATCAGTTTTCACATTTGATTGTACAAAAGAATTGAGGCATTCCCCTTTGAAAATATCAAGTTATCTCTGATTGAACTTTCCTTAACTAATTTACCAATTTCTCCAACTACACAAACAACTCAAATTTTACCATCCAACCCAAGATGACGCATTTCATGCTTATTCATACCAGCAAGGCCACGACCTTCAGGATTTATAATCGCCGCCATACTAAATTCTTTTCAGATATACACTAAAGGCGCTAATCTTGACTCGTCCTGTATAGGGTGACATATTTGCATCTGTATCCCATTGTTCTGTATTGTTTCTGTTCATAGAGATGCAACTGGGGATGAACATTGGGTAGAATAGCTCGAAGCATCATAAACTAGAAACATGTACCAACCGCTTTATTGGACAGAATCCAAAGGGCATTAAATGGAACAGTTGAATTACATACCAAATTTCATTACTCAAGGGTATTCCCAAAGCTTTGTATAGATTTTGTTTGAGTCCGGAATTTTATCTGTTTACATAGCGTAAAAGCACTAAGCTTAGGAGAAATAGTAACCCAGTCATTTGAGGCGTCTTGTCCGCTCAAAGAGACCAAGGTTAAGGGTCTAGTTATAGCGCGCGGAATTGAGAATCCTTGAAAAGACGTATTCCCGTGTTAGCGAGGAGGCGTGGCCGTCTTTTCCCTTTCTCCAGTGTGTGTGTCTAAGATGAGGGGAGATAAGTCCAAAAATCCATGGGTAAGGTCAAAAGGTCCAAAGGCAAGGTCCAAAGGTCACCAAAAAGATGAATTTCGCATTTCCAAGCTCCTGATGTTACCTTTAAACTTACAATAATTACTCATAAAGCAAATTGAAGAAGAAAGCTTGCGCTTGTGCAACTATTTAGCCTTTTTTTGATATCGTGTTTGGTTGTTTAATTACAGGCATTTGTAGAATGTATGATTTTGCATTGCGAGTTTTTTTGCACATTAAAAAACTTTTTTGAGAAAATCATGTCATTCATTAAGGTCTTAACTATCGCCTTCTGAAATATTATATATGTAGTTTGGAGATAGAGTGGGTTATGTGAGAAACTGTGAGTCCATGTTTTACATGGCAAATACATATGTATAAATGCGTGCATCCAGGCCCTTTAAGAGAGTTCCAGGGAGGGCAGGTCCCTTGAGGACCTTCGAAGAAAAGCCAGGAAAGCTTTTTAACAAGGCAACATGACTGAAGGGAAGCTAGGAAGGATTTTAAGAAGGAACTACAATAACGGAAAAGAACTAGCTGGCGAGAATTCTGTGGGGAAATCAACTCCCTACCAGAATCAGCAGGGCTGATGGAAGTCCTGAGTGGCGAAGATAGAGAGAAAATCGCGTCTCTGAAAAAGGAAGACGAGAATTGGACAACGTCCAGCGAGGAGTCATTGGAACTCCTGCTGGACACTCACTTCTCCGGAGAGGGTGCTGGACATACCGCCGTCGGGTCAGATGCCGACCAGGCAGTCCAAAAAATAGACTACCAGGTGGCAGAGGACGTGGTAACAGATGGCGGAGGACGTGGTCACAGATGGCGTTATCACTTGGGCCGTGAGTGAATTCAGCCCCTATAAGGCAGCCGGCCTAGATGGCAGTATTCCGGCGCTTCCACAGAGAGGCTTGAACGTCATCCGGCCGTAGGTAAGGGTGATATTCAGAGCCTTTTTGGCGCTGGGACATGTGCCAGCCATATGTAGAGAGGCAAGGGTGGTCTTTATCGCCAATTCGGATGAAAAGGATAACACAGCTGCCAAATCCTTTAGGCCTGTTATTAGTCTGACATCCCTCCCAATGAAGACGTTGAAAATGATGGTCAGTAGGTATTTTGAAGAAAAGGTTTTAAGCAGACACCCCCTAAACGGGAACCGACATACTTGTGAGAGGCGCAAGTCAAAGGATACGGCTCTCCATGCACTAGTTAAGACACTGGAGAAAAGTATCACTAGGTGGAAAGTCGCCTTGCGGTATTTTTCGATATCAAAGGGGCCTTCGATAAGGCTAAAACGGTGACCATTTGCAACGCCCTGCAAGCAGGAGGTATATCAGCGATCTCCGTGAGCTGGGTGCAATATGGAAGGGGCCTTCGATAAGGCTAAGACGGTGATCATCTGCAACGCCCTGCAAGCAAGAGGTACATCAGCGACCTTGGTGAGCTGGGTGCGATATACGCTAGTTCGTGCAATCCAGGGAGACTTCCAGCGGGACATCCTGGTGAGGGGGAGCTGCCAGCAGGGCAGCTGTCTATCTCCGCTTCTCTGGTGTCTTGCTATGGATGGTCGGAACAAGACTTCCTGGCACAGGCATACGCGGACGACGATGTGGTATTCACTCTGGACGATGTCTATACGCGGACGATAGAATCCAGATGGCCTGTAGAACATTTAAGGATGGCGTACGAATACAGGACTCTCGGTAAATCCAACCAAAACGGAGCTAGTACTATGATGTAGACGGAAGAAGTTAGGAGGCTTTAGAGCCCCAACAATGTATGGAAGACCTTTAGCACCTTCGAGGGAGGTCAAATATTTGGGGGTGCTTTTTGACTCGAGGCTGACGTGGAGGTTGCACGTCGACAGACTTGTGTCAAGATCTGGCCATAGACGCTCAGCGTTCCCCTTAAATTGATTCTTGCACTGGTAAGACTGCTGAGCAATCGCTCAACAGTATTATCTTCCTGTCCACACCTCCTGCGCAGAGGGTAATCACTATCCTCATATTGTAGAGTCCTTTAGCAATTAAGTGCCCAGAAGTGTCATTCTACGCGGCTTTGAAAGCTTTGTGGGTGTCCTCTCAACTATCTTGGCTCCGCGGGCAAGATGAATTGTCCTTGCTTTCATCTTAGATCCTTGGGACTCAATTCCTTGATGTCCCGTATTTATATTTGAGAAAACAGTATTTATACTACTTGAACAGTCCACGCGTCCATCGCATGTTAAGTACTGATCCTGTTGAGGTTTACCCATGTTTGTCAGGGTAGACCGAAACCAAGCAGAATTTTACTCTGCATTACAAGTGATCAGTCCTTACTTCTAGGCATACGGTCTGCAATTATTTCAATAACTTTCAGTAAGTTTTACATTCATAGAGTCATCTGTTATAAACAGATTTGGAATGATCTTTCTAAATCACTCTTTTCGGGAATGCTCTGTAGATATTTGAGATACTCTTTTAGTTACGGATGGTGTGGATATTCACGTCTTGCTTTTGTGTTGAATAGTTGTCATTGTGTTTTGTTTACTCTATGTCTCACATCAAATTTATGTTGTTGAGGTCGTGACATCAACAAATGATTTACACCAGGAATGGTTGTTTCTAGCCTAGAGAATACAGATTGAATAAGGTGAATCAAGGACAATAAATTATTCACCTTCCAACACTTCATTACCGTCTATTAGGTTCATCCAGATATATTTATGTTCTAATTTGGTATAGACGGAGACTTTTTTGCAGAGAAATGTCTTTTAATGGGACGTTATTTAACAAAGATAAAAAATTATCTGCTCAATCACTAGCTTTTAGTAATTACGCATCCTTCTATCACTTATTTACTTAATGCGCACAAATGTTACCACCTCGAGGGATACATCTTCGTATGTATAAGTTAAGGCACGTAAAGTGTACATTAACTTAGCTATAACTTATGGCATCAATTATTCATTGTTTCAGAAGTTGAATCAATCATTCTTTCTGTATTGTTGCCATGTCTGAAGAAATGTCAGCACATTTCAATGACATTTCTTCAATTTCCTCGACAATATGTAACTGTTGAAATTGTCAAAGTCTTTGATCCTTTAGGTATATAGTTGAGTACTAGATAATTCAGTATTTGCAAAGTCCCCCGTAGGTATTGGAATTCTATGTTATTTTTCCCAACGCAGTAGAAAAAGTTTCTCAAGCCTGTGTGATGATACGGATTCTAATATACTAAAAAAAATTGCAAAAGTTTCATTAAATCATACTCATCTTCAAAAAAATTTAGAGCCTAGAAAATACTGATATTATTCTAAAATTGCTTTGGGATACCGTTGAACTAAAACTCTAACTACTAATAGCAGTCAGAGGAAATGTCTCTACATTTGGTTTAAATAGCAAGGTTTAGCCTCAGATCAGAGAGAGTAACTGCTGATAACTCTTCTCTTCAGTATTCTGTGCTTACATAAAAGACATTCATAATGAGTGAGAAAGTCACAGTAAGGTATCAAGCTAAGCAATAGAATAGAACCCCATCTACTTTAGACTTATTACTCACTGCAGCAATTCTGCTGCTGATGCTGGTCATCATCATCAACCTAGGTCTTATGATATTCCAGACTATATACACCTCCATCCTCCATCAACTAATGATCCTCTAAAAGCTGTAATGAGTATCTGAGTAATTAAGTACTTCGTGAAGGGCTGTTGCCAAAAAAGCGATGATTATAAAAAATTAATGGAAGTTGGAAGGTTGTTCACCAGTGACAAGATAAATTAATCCAACCTGCCTAAAATGCTGCAATCGCAAAATTACAAAACTTTGCTCAAAGATTAAAGCTTTCGGGTGGTCCAGAGCTTTCTGAAAGCCAAATGGGTCCAATTTGGCGTATAATATGAATACAGTTTTTCTGCCGAAAATGCTTTTTTGCTTTTGCCCCTTTGCTGAAGAGGCAAATCCCGAATGGCAGGAAAACATTTAACTTTAAAGACCTACAGAAATGTCCTCTATCCATATAACTCGATGAATTTAATGAAAAAAGTTGCCGCGTTATAGGCAGGTTGATTAGGACTTCTCTCATAAACAAACGTCGGTTAAGGTTCCTTGTCGGCCTGCTATCCGGCCATAACACCTTCAGAGGGCAGAGTTTCATTGTATTTCAGTTTGGATATCATAACAGTTTTTTTATGTTTCAACACACAGTATTGTTATTAGTTATTGATACATTAATGATTATAGCCTTTAGTTATTGTAAAATTGATTTATCATCAATAGCAAACCATATCAGTTAAATACGTTCAAACTAGAAGCTACGCGAAAGTAATTATGCCTTTTTATTGACTACCATTAAAGTTTTATATTATGTATAGGATATTGGATTCCTTCTTAGATATCCTGTATTCATATATCGTATCTAATAGAACAATTGAAAAAACCGAGTTATTAGACACGTTGGCTGGATCTCAGCTCTCAACTTATTGAGATGGACCGATGGGAACACAAATAACAACTGGCTGTCTAACCTATTTTGGACAAAATTTAATTCTACTTGTGGACTGCTGTGTGATTCATATACTTCAGCTAGGAGATGGTCCTACCGAACAGCAGACAAACTACCATTTTTCATAAAGATACTGTAATCTGTAGTCATGTTAAAACTCATTAAGGAAGGTTATGTGCCTTCAAGTGTATCTTTCAAAAAATAAGATCGGTATCTTAGAACCTAATAAACTCTACATTGGCATCTCAGGTCAGATTCCAAGTTCTAATGCATAATGTAATTTAGAGACCTTGTTAGGAATTACATGACGCAAGCAGATTACGGTACGTCATTCTATACTCATATAGATTACTTCTTCCACCTCATATTTCAACACCTCGTTCAGGTTTACAGTGTATTTGGTCGGAAACATCCAATAGTCATGTTCAGGACTAGCACCACCAATGGATATCCTAGGCCGTATTTGAAGATTTTCTATAAGTCTAGCTATGTTTGAATTTGATCTGACTATATTTTTGTACATAGCTTTATCTACAGTAGTTTTGGCACCTCTTGTACCGATAGCACGTTCTGTTGTGCTATATATTAGTTTTTAATAGTGCCATTAAGCCATAACGTACTCATTTGTTTAGAGAATATTAAGGCTTACCTTATCGTTATTCTAGTCTCCAAACTGGATCGTATCACTAGTATAAAAATTAATACTTAACTTTAAGGCCGCTGTTGTGTTTGATTATTTACTTATGGGGCATCTACTTCTTTAGATTGCGAAATTTTCAAATGTTTTACGATTTTTGACCTTTGAAGTCCGTGTCACTGTCCGTGTCACTTGTTGTGCTCAACATGTCCTTTGGTCCGTTACTGTACTTGTCTGTCTGTCTACTGCTTCTTATCGCTTAAAGAAGTATACTGTTATAATATATTATTTTTCATCTCATAAAAATGGCTGATAGTGGATGAGGTAACATTGTATGTCGAATACCTTTAAAGTGGAGCTGAGGCACCGCAATTTTGTTAAAAAAATTTAAATTACTTTTTTCATATTTTCACAAGTATTTTGTAACAAAAATATGATTTCGATAAACGGATTTGTTTTTTAGAAACTGCAAATAGTAAATTTTTGCTTGCTTATGGCCCGAGAGCTAAAGTCCCTAACCCATATATAGCTTCGAAGGGCTCTATTTTCCTCAACTTCATGAAGTTTTCGGAAAAACGGTATATAGAGATATTGTTAGTTTTTCGATTATATATACTCAAACAGCACAATTTATGCGAAAAAACAGCTGCATTGTCATAAGAACAAGGCCAGGTTATCATGGTATACAAAATATAAAAAATTATTAATTAAAATCAATGTACAACAATAAATTATATACTTTTCAACCTCTTTGGTTTGTCGTATACGACACGTGATCAACCCTACCGCGAATAGCTTTTCCTAGAACTTATCCCAAGTTTCAATTTACTTACAATTCCAGTTGGAATATCAGATAAATTACTTCAGAGGTAAATCGACTTCGGTAATAGCATATATGCAGTCTCATTTGTTACTCCTTAGAGATAGACTGAGGGAGTAGATATTTGTTGTAGGCAGCAAGATACGAGAGGATCTCACAGTACAGCTTGGTTGCATGTGACAGTCATAATTATTATTAGCAACCAGAAAAAGATGTTGATGCCGTTCTGATAGATTTTGTTATCCGTCATACTTCTCGCTCATTGTACACAATAAAGGATTCGGACAATACGAGAACAAAAAGCCGTAGCAATCGTTTCACTCGAGATATCGAGACTCGGTAAAGAGTCCACCAGTGGTGTTTACTGTCTTTACTGCGCTCTAAGGGCAAAAGTGAAGCGATACTCCAAGAGAGATTGGGAGACTTCTCGGAACGCGTAGCTATAAATGGAGAAATTCCGAACAGTTTACGATTTGCAGACGACGCAAATGCTCCAACTGCAAAACGTAACTCAACTCCTTAAAGTATGTACGGTAACAAGTATGATCTGAAGATCAGAGCTGTGTAAAGTAAAAGTTCATGATTCTTACGAAATCGGTTATAGTTGCAGACCTCCGACAGTTAACAGTTAACAAACCTGGAATAAAAGATCGATGTTTATTGAATTGAAGGGGTGTCGTGTTGAAGATATATAGATCTTGATGACTGCGGTGCAATTTTGATAGATTGGAGCACCTGATGCCATTTCTGCATTCTGATATCTGTTGGTATTCGTTAATATTGAATCTGCACGGTCTGCTCACCGCCTAAAATTAAAACAATAGGAGAAATAAGAAGTATCGAAGTTAGCCAGATTATCCTATTATTCTTATGGAACCTGATGGAGATGATAGGCTTCATATTAGGCACTAAAAGCAAACATTTACTTCAAAACATGTTCATGCGTCGAGTTTAAGAGGCATCTAAATAAATTATACTATCGGTGTCATAATAAGTTGTTGCGGAGATCTGATGTATGTGGCAATACAAGTTTAGGGTTGGAGTTTATAGGAATTATATTCAAAATATGTGCTAATTTAAAATTTGTGGAAATATCTACAACATTTTTGGACAATAATCTAGCGCAGTCGATTTTACACGCAATTGGGTATTAATGTATCAAAAAATACAATAATAGAACATGGTTAACCTTCTGACTAAACCCTAATCCAAACGCGAACAACCAAAAGGTATGCTAAGTATAGATTTTGTCCAGAGATTCACAATGTCAGGTTGAAAAAAGATCACTCATTTAGGCCACTCATATATTCAGGTATTTTTTGAAACGTAAAGACGTGACCTTTCCAGATAGTAAATGTTGTCCTTCTTATTCGTTAACACATTGTTGGACACTTTACTGGCCGGGAGGCTTCGTAATGTGGCACCTCAAAACGTTCCAATTTTTTTACGTTTGTAACATGATTTGCGTTATCAAAATATTTTAGTGGTATTCGTTTTTGACTCTTTTTTTAATTTTTGAGGTTTTTGGTGACAAAAAAAGGACGGCTATATCCGTCGTGTCATATTACAGCAGACATAAAGAAGAATGGCAATCCTCGGCTATAGCCGTCTGATCAGTGTAATCGTAAAACACATCTTGTGGGAAGAAAAGGACAATTTTCGAGACAAAAGCTAAAACAAAAACAACATTTTATTGTATCAAATTTATAAACAAAAACGCGTCTCTCAGAATATAGACGGTATAAAAACAAAAAATCAAATTTGTTAGCAAACAGAGGTATCCCCAAACAAAACAGAATTTAGGCACCAATTTATGTTTGACGCCACTCTTCAAAGCAGTCTGAACACAAAGCAGGTATATTTTCACAACCCTAGCATCTATAGCTAGTTTCTTTGCGTTTTCCAGACTTGAAACATTTGCATCTAAGAAAATATGATTTTATTTTATGATCCACTGGTACGGGCAGCTTCTCTGGAAAACGTCCCATACATGCTTCGAGTTTTGTATTGATATCAAACAATATATTCTATATGTATAATAGGTGGACGACGACTATCTGTTTAGGATGAAAGTATCTGCTTACCTACCTCCCATCAGTACTGAAAACATGAAAATCAAAAAAAAACACTCTTGCAATATGGCAGCAATACACGTGGTCAATGCATCACATTGGAGGTTATGGACGGTTATAGCCGTCGTGCCGTTTCACCCATGCACCTTAAAACATGAATAGTTGGGATAGCGTATAGTGGGTTAGAATTTGGCTATTTCAGAAATGACGAGCTTCACGTTACGGCACTAACATTGCTTAACAGGGCAAGTATACCGACATTCTGACGGTCGTCGCCGTTCTGCCGTAACAAGCAGATAACTTTTTGATTGATATAGCCGTCGTGGCGTATCACGATTACTCCCCGCAGACGGCTATAGCCGTTGTGTCCAACAACGTGTTAATATTGTATGTAATACTGATAAAACTTGATCTACATAACTATTATTATTACAGCGCGATCTAGCAACTGTAGCCTCAAACTAACTAAAAATAAAAATGACTTTAGGAAAATCGATAAAAAAAGACTATGTGGCTTCACCGTCGGCGTTGTGCGCCTCAGTACGGAAATTATATTTTTTATGTTAGCTTCATTTAGTGGCTTCTCTCGTGTAGGATGCACTGATAATCTTTTTATATCCTTGAGCCTGTATACAAATTTCCTCTTCAGACCGGCATCTACAGGAGTGGCGCACGATCTGGTAAATTTATCCACTTACTTCGATCATTCGTGTTCTCACATGGGCGGAGGCACTCTTTTACAAACCATGATATGTGAGTATGTATTGAAAACAGCTCATGGAGCAAAAAAGCATTTTGGGCATAACATCTTCTCCATCTAAATGTAGAAACGTTCAAAAGTGATGATCTGTACCTTCCTGGTTTTGCTGCGATGGAAAAGATTATATTGCAGTTCACAGTAAAATACATTTCGTATTATTCATATACATTGTAGATCATGTTTTTCATCTAAAAGTTCACAATTTCAAGGTATATACTATATAGCTTAAATTATTTGAATGGTAAGCCTTGTATTCGGCGATATTTCTATATCTATAATTATTACTGAGTCAGTTCAGCCATCTACTCAAACTGGTACCAGGTAGAATATGTACGATTGAGATTTATTTTTCCTACAGTTTTTGAGTAACCGTGCATGAGTTTTCATCTGGATAGGAAGCCAAATAGCGATTTTAGATTTTTAGGGTGAACTTGCAAATCTGAGGGTCTGGAAAATTTTGATTTTTATTACCTGAGGCTGGAACCCAAAACGACCGATGGATTTGTAGTAAGCGCACTGAAACTACACATGATACGAGTTTTCGTCCGGATAGGAAGCCAAATAACGATTTTAGATTTTTAGGGTGAACTTGCAAATCAGAGGGCCTGGAAAATTTTGATTTTTGTTACCTGAGGCTGACACCAAAAACGACAAGTGGAATTGTAATAAGCGCACTAAAACTACACATGATACGAGTTTTCGTCCGGATAGGAAGCCAAATAACGATTTTAGACTTTTAGGGTGAACTTGCAAATCTGGGGGCCTGGAAAATTTTGATTTTTGTTACCTGAGGCTGAAACTCAAAACGACCGATGGATTTGTAGTAAGCGCACTGAAACTACACATGGTACGAGTTTTTGTCCGGATAGGAAGCCAAATAACGATTTTAGATTTTTAGGGTGAACTTGCAAATCTGAGGGTCTGGAAAATTTTGATTTTTGTTACCTGAGGCTGAAACTCAAAACAACCGATGTATTTATAATTAGCGCACCGAAGCTACAAACGATACAGTTTTCGTCCGGATAGGAAGCCAAATAACGATTTTAGATTTTTAGGGTGAACTTGCAAATCTGAGGGTCTGGAAAATTTTGATTTTTGTTACCTGAGGCTGAAACTCAAAACAACCCATGTATTTATAATTAGCGCACCGAAGCTACAAACGATACAGTTTTCGTCCGGATAGGAAGCCAAATAACGATTTTAGATTTTTAGGGTGAACTTGCAAATCTGAGGGGCTGGAAAATTTTGATTTTTGCTACCTGAGGCTGAAACTCAAAACAACCGATGTATTTATAATTAGCGCACCGAAGCTACAAACGATACAGTTTTCGTCCGGATAGGAAGCCAAATAACGATTTTAGATTTTTAGGGTGAACTTGCAAATCTGAGGGTCTGGAAAATTTTGATTTTTGTTACCTGAGGCTGAAACTCAAAACAACCGATATATTTATAATTAGCGCACCGAAGCTACAAACGATACAAGTTTTCGTCTGGATAGGAAGCCAAATAACGATTTTAGATTTTTAGGGTGAACTTGCAAATCTGAGGGTCTGGAAAATTTTGATTTTTGTTACCTGCGGCTGAAACTCAAAACAACCGATGTATTTATAATTAGCGCACCGAAGCTACAAACGATACAGTTTTCGTCCGGATAGGAAGCCAAATAACGATTTTAGATTTTTAGGGTGAACTTGCAAATCTGAGGGTCTGGAAAATTTTGATTTTTGTTACCTGAGGCTGAAACTCAAAACAACCGATGTATTTATAATTAGCGCACCGAAGCTACAAACGATACAAGTTTTCGTCTGGATAGGAAGCCAAATAACGATTTTAGATTTTTAGGGTGAACTTGCAAATCTGAGGGTCTGGAAAATTTTGATTTTTGTTACCTGAGGCTGAAACTCAAAACGACCGATGGATTTGTAATAAGCGCACTGAAACTCCACACGATACGAGTTTTCGTCTGGATAGGAAGCCAAATAACGATTTTAGATTTTTAGGGTGAACTTGCAAATCTGAGGGTCTGGAAAATTTTGATTTTTGTTACCTGAGGCTGAAACTCCAAACGACCGATGGATTTATAATTAGCGCACTAAAACTACACACGATACCAGTTTTCGTCCGGGTAGAAAGCCAAATAACGATTTTAGATTTTTAGGGTGAACTTGCAAATCTGAGGGTCTGGAAAATTTTGATTTTTGTTACCTGAGGCTGAAACCCAAAACGACCGATGGATTTGTAATAAGCGCACTGAAACTTCACATGATACGAGTTTTCATCCGGATAGGAAGCCAAATAACGGTTTTAGATTTTTAGGGTGAACTTGCAAATGTGGGGTCTGGAAAATTTTGATTTTTGTTACTTGAGGCTGAAACCTAAAACGACCGATGGATTTATAATAAGCGCACTAGAACTATACATGGTATGAGTTTTTATCCGGATAGGAAGCCAAATAACGATTTTTGATTTTTAGGGTGAACTTGCAAATCTGAGGGTCTGGAAAATTTTGAATTTTGTTACCTGAGACTGAAACCCAAAACGACTGATGGATTTATAATTAGCGCACTGAAACTACACATGATACGAGTTTTCATCCGGATAGGAAGCCAAGTAACGATTTTATATTTTTAGGGTGAACTTGCAAATCTGGGGGTCTGGAAAATTTTGATTTTTGTCACTTGAGGCTGAAACCTAAAACGACCAATGGATTTGTAATAAGCGCACTGAAACTACACACGATACGAGTTTCCGTCTGGATAGGAAGCCAAATAACGGTTTTAGATTTTTAGGGTGAACTTGCAAATCTGAGTGTCTGGAAAATTTTGATTTTTCTTACTTGAAGCTGAAACCTAAAACGACCAATGGATTTGTAATAAGCGCACTCAAACTACACACGATACGAGTTTTCGTCTGGATAGGAAGCCAAATAACGATTTTAGATTTTTAGGGTGAACTTGCAAATCTGAGGGTCTGGAAAATTTTGATTTTTGTTACCTGAGGCTGAAACCCAAAACGACCGATGGATTTGTAATAAGCGCACTGAAACTTCACATGATACGAGTTTTCATCCGGATAGGAAGCCAAATAACGGTTTTAGATTTTTAGGGTGAACTTGCAAATGTGGGGTCTGGAAAATTTTGATTTTTGTTACTTGAGGCTGAAACCTAAAACGACCGATGGATTTATAATAAGCGCACTAGAACTATACATGGTATGAGTTTTTATCCGGATAGGAAGCCAAATAACGATTTTTGATTTTTAGGGTGAACTTGCAAATCTGAGGGTCTGGAAAATTTTGAATTTTGTTACCTGAGACTGAAACCCAAAACGACTGATGGATTTATAATTAGCGCACTGAAACTACACATGATACGAGTTTTCATCCGGATAGGAAGCCAAGTAACGATTTTATATTTTTAGGGTGAACTTGCAAATCTGAGGGTCTGGAAAATTTTGATTTTTGTCACTTGAGGCTGAAACCTAAAACGACCAATGGATTTGTAATAAGCGCACTGAAACTACACATGATACGAGTTTTCATCCGGATAGGAAGCCAAGTAACGATTTTATATTTTTAGGGTGAACTTGCAAATCTGAGGGTCTGGAAAATTTTGATTTTTCTTACTTGAAGCTGAAACCTAAAACGACCAATGGATTTGTAATAAGCGCACTGAAACTACACACGATACGAGTTTTCGTCTGGATAGGAAGCCAAATAACGGTTTTAGATTTTTAGGGTGAACTTGCAAATCTGAGGGTCTGGAAAATTTTGATTTTTGTTACTTGAGGCTGAAACCTAAAACGACCGATGGATTTATAATTAGCGCACTAAAACTACACATGATACGAGTTTTCATCCTTGTAGGAAGCCAAATAACGATTTTTGATTTTTAGGGTGAACTTGCAAATCTGAGGGTCTGGAAAATTTTGATTTTTGTTACCTGAGGCTGAAACCCAAAACGACTGATGGATTTATAAATTGGCGCACTGAAACTACACACGATACGAGTTTTCGTCCGGATAGGAAGCCAAATAACGATTTTTGATTTTTAGGGTGAACTTGCAAATCTGAGGGTCTGGAAAATTTTGATTTTTGTTGTCTGAGGCTGAAACCCAAAACAACTAATGGATTTATAATTAGCGCACTAAAACTACACATGATACGAGTTTTCGTCCGGATAGGAGGCAACATAACAATAATGGGTGGGGCATTTAAAACAATACAAAGGTCTAAAATGTGGGTTGGGCCACTTAGAATATTTTTTTCTTATTGTACCATGAGGGTACAGTGAAGAATATAAAATACTCCAAATTATTTTTTGCCTTTTTGATCAAATAATTTTCTTGAACGCGGTACTATGGTATAAAATGCCAAAAAACACTACAAAACCTTTGCTGTGCTGTAGTCAAGATTAGAGTTAGCGCTTTCTCCTGCCCGCAAACTGATCGGCATATGTCGCTGAGACAGTCAGGGTTATTAATTTATTCAGTAAGAGTTGATACTGCTACTACAAACATAAAAATAATTTCTTAGGTGGAGCACATATGCTTTAATTCAAGTATACCATAACTTCCTAGTGCAAAGTTATGCTAATCTTAAAGTGAGAATACGATACCTTTGACCGTACAAGGGTTAGATTGAGAAAATATCTTCAATGCAAAACTGGAAAATTCTTCATAGTAAGAATACCAAAATCTTTTCAGCATTTCATAATCTTAAAGGGGTTATACACGTACGAGCAAGTACGCGTACTTATAGCTCGACGACCTTTTTCGCCTGTGTGTCACCGTAAGTACGCGTACTTTAAAACCGTCGCGCAAACCGCCGGCGAGCCAACTGGTTTGAAATGTTGCTCGTAGCTGGTCTCAGCTCGTACTGCGAGCCGCGAGCCACCACTTTGTTTTGGCAGGCCATCGATGCGCAACGCTTGTTGTGTTTGGCGTTTGTTAGAAGTTTTGTTTATTTGGGAAAATTATCAAAATCAGTGATTTCAGCTTCACGTGTGTCACCGCGTCGAGCCGAGTAAGTTCGCGAACTTAAAAACCGCGTACTTAAAGTTCGTACGTGTATCACCCCTTTTAGACGCGACTTTTCCTAAACTATTTCTTCAACCAACGTTTTTTTATCCTCAGGCTCACCAAGAGGAGGCGGAGGTGGGGGCGGCGGCGGCGGAGGCGGCAAAGGTGGCGGCGGGGGCGGTCATGGCATCGTTCTTTTGGGTTTGATGATGGGCAAGATGCTGGCCGCTCTGGGAATTGGTGGGGTTGGTCTGCTCGCCATGAAAGCCCTCATGGTGTCAGCGCTCGCACTGATGCTCTCCGTCATCATCGGCTTGAAGAAGCTGGTGCATCATGACCACGAAGAAGGTAGGTCACACGCTCAGAGCAACAAGTGAACACAGAGGTAGTAAACAAACCACTTCAGCATGGCGCGCTCAAAGCCATCATCTTTTGACACTTCAGACCCAAACATTGCCAACTATCCGGAAAATTCTTCCAATGCAACCCATGTTACAAACACTGCTCTGCACTGTCCCATCTCCCAAAACTGTTAAGCTACACTCGACAGCAAGTCCATAAAGCTTCACAGTTACCAATAAATAGCGAATTCGATATTACTGACCAAGCATAAAAGACGCACAAACAAAACAAAAGTTTGACAGTCGGAGTTTACCGTAAACAAATCGCAGGAAAATTACATAGGCGTTGCCAGCTCCTTAAAATTTATGTAAGACAGAATTTGCGTTTATGATGAAGAAACATGCAGTAACACAGTAGAGGTCAACATATCTATTAATTTAGCTGTAATCTTTCCTGAACTATCAACATACCGTCTTTTTCAACGTAGAATGGAATATTTCTGGATACTATACAATCGTAAACAAGTACGATTGCCGTATCTGGTGGTCAATATGACAACGTGAGAAAAGATGTTGGCCTATTAGAATTAGTTGTTTACTACCTCTATTTCAGTTGTTACTCTGAGGTCACACGTTACCTAGTGAAATAGATCACAACTAATGTTAATAATAATAGTCGTCCGCAACTTGCCATAGTGACAAAAACTAAAAAAAGACTCATTCGCGAAGTTTAGCTAGTAGTACTCTTTCAGTTAACCAGTGCCCCTCACTGGTTAAGTTAAGTTAGTAACAAGTGACAAAAATTGAAAATTACTGATGACTTCATTACATAGATGATGAAAATTAGATAAAAGTATCTTCCAATTTATCGAAAGGGATTAAACGTTTGAAATAAGTACTAATATGGTTAGTTTTTTTTTGCCTTTTTACTTATTCTGAATTTCAGATTTATATTATTAATAATAATTTATGTTTAATGTTTATAAATATATGTGGCAGTAGTTAGGTGAATGATCAGTTGAATATAAAAGATTTGTATTTTTCTCGAAATGCTGATGAGAATGATGTTTGTACATAGGCTTTGGCATTGAACTGAATAACACTACAAACAAAATTGTGCTACGTATAACTTTTTTTAAGAAATATATTATAACGTATGTTAATTTTTGCTCTGGTATAACAAAAATTATGTTAAAAGACTTAATAACGGTACTTTACTAAGTCATTAATTTTGATCCCTTTTGAGTACAGAGTATTAATCTGATACATATTCAAACTACATGTTTTTAAAGATAAAAGGATACTTATACCGAAAATAGTGATTTACACCTAAACGGTTCACTTTAGGCCTCATGTATGATACATAAAGTCACACTAGAATTCACCAGGGAATCTGAATATGCAATAATATATGGGGTGGTCTATTTAAAAAAACATAACTTTGATACATTTGGTGTTTTTGGGACACCCTGTGTAACATGAAAATATTTTTAAGACGTAGCCTTTATGGATATCTATCCATCCGAAATTATTATTTTCTTTTTTATCAAATACCTTAGCCATAATGCTCCGTGTCGAATAACGTGAATAACCCTGTACATTTGTACAAAAACTGTATTCATCAAATTTAACAGAAACACGTTTTCCATATTTTCCTGATGTTTGGATATTAACTTGTGATTTTCTTGTTAGTCTTTAATAGCATTCGGTTTTCCGCAAGACTGGATAGTTAATTTAGGTTACCGGTTGCCTTCTTCGGCTTTTGAACACCTCATTACTAATCTCAGCATATATCAATACCAGCTAGGCAAACAGTAGTATATCAGCAGCCATGACAGCATTTTTTTAAAAGTAGTGGCACCACCAAAATTTAGTCTGAAAATACAAAACATGTCGTGTTAATCCTACTTTCTGTCATATGATCATTATTAACCTATATTATTTTTCAGGTCACACGGTGATCCATGCAGGTCATGGCCACGAATACAGAAAAAAGCGTGAAGCTGCCCTTGATATGGCGTATCAGGCCTGGGATCAGTACAAACAAAGCTAGAATAACTACATAGTTTAAGGGACATTAATTTATTATGCATATTTATTAACTACCAATATCTGGATCTCTTTTTTTACCGTAATTTCTCGAAATACTGCCTATATTTATGACTTCAATTACTGTATACTTCCTTCATTGTACTTACTACTACTGCCATTGGTGCAGATGTTGCCGGTATATATTGGATTTGTTGCAACGGAAGTTGAGAACGATTCAGAACTTTAGTGAGTTTACGCAAATCTTTATTAGTCTCCCAAACTCGATGTGCAGACCCAGTAAATTTCTGAACCACTCAGAGCGTTTGTTGAGGCAAACCTTTCTAAACTTTCTAAATGTTTTCTGTGCATTCTTCTATGCATTCCTCAAACACCGCAAAGGTGGTCTATGCTACTTACTTATCAACTCTACCTTAGTCTACATCTCTCTTAATCTCAGACTGTAAATACCTTCCTTATATTTATACTCTATGGCAATCGAAACCTACTCTTGTGATAAACTTGTTCTCTCTAGTCATTGTTATTACCTACTACCGTGACTTGTAAAATTTGATCTGTAACTAGTTGCTTCTGTAACAAGTCAGGTCTTACTAGTTATTTCTTATGAATGTCTTATTCAATATTCTTTACTTCTTCCCAAGAAACTGATGTTTTCGACTTAACTACCATACCTTACTATGACTACCATGACTTCTATGTTTTCTGTATGTGAGATTTTGGCACATTGTCAACATCCCGTTAACTATTGTTTCTGTAAGCAACCCCTCTAGTGGCACCCAGCTAACATATTCTGTCAGTGAGGTAGAGCTGGTTGCTGCAATAGGAGTGCATTTATACTCAGGATTGTTTTTATTTTAACTTTCTTTGTTAATTTATTTTTTGTGTAAATGGAGTACCGAATAGACAAAATGCAAATATATATTTGTTTTTTACTTTACATCTACTACGAAACCTCACATTTCATCTCTGTATTAACCAAAGTTAGACCAAGTTACGCCACGAATATATGACAGCAGTAATGCATGTAAACAGGCTCGAAAAATTCTAAAATCGGAGATAATGAAAGCACTTCAGTTGAGCAAAAACGGAAAATCAACGGGTCTGGATGAAGTCCACATAGAAATGCTAAAACTGTTAGAAGAAAAAAATTTGCTGCCACTGTTCCGTTTACTACAGAAAGTTCATGCAACAGGTAATATTCCAAAAGACTGGCTCACCTACATATTTATTCCCCTCGCTAAAAAATCTAAAGCCAATAAATGTGATGAGTTTCGACTGATAAGCTTGATGAGGCAAGTGCTTAAGATCCTACTTAAAATTATACAAGCTAGAATCTACTACAAGGATTAGGAACAAGGGAAGCACTAGGTAGTTTGAGTAAGACAGAAGGAATTCTGCCTATAGAGCAACCCTCGTACTAGGTAGTTTACCAATCCTCTTCCAGAAATGTCGAGATATGAGGAAAGACGTATATGCCTGTTTCAAAGACTACGAGAAAGCTTTCGATCGAGTTGATCATACCGTCCTTATGACATTACTGCAGAAAAAAGGATTCGACAAACAAGGCATCGAGTTCATTGGAAAGCTTGATTGGAACCAAGAAGCAACGATGAGATATGGACAAGCAACATCAGAACCGGTATGTATAGAAAAGGGGGTACGACAGGGTTGTGTTTTGTCGCCAATACTATTTAATATGTACTCTGAGCACATATTCAACCAAACAGTAGGCGATGATAAAGACGGCATAAAAATTAACGGTAGAATATTGAACAACATACGTTATGCAGACGACACGGTTATCATTGCGGACAGTCCAGAGGCACTTCAACGCCTAATCAACAAAGTTGATTAATTGATTAGTTGCATGAACAGACTTGAAGCTTTTGAAATGTGGACCTTCCGTAGGTTATTAAAAATATCATGGACTCAACACATCTAAAGATGAAGTGCTTAGACGTATGAGAAGGGAAAGAGAGTTACTTACTACAATAAAACGAAAAAAAGACTGCTTATCTAGGCCACATATACCGTAACAACAAGTATGATATACTAAAACTAATAATAGAAGGAAAAATCGAAGGTAAACGTGGTCCTGGTCGCAGACAACATTCATGGTTAAAAAACATACCCGATTGGACTGGTATGAAAACATAATCTTTAATTCGTACCACTCAAGACCGAAATAAGTACGCCGAAACTGTCGCCAATTTTTATTAAATGGAGATGGCACCTGAAGAAGAAGAAACCAAGTTGAATTGTTCTATCATGCCTATCCTACAAAATACTTCAGCAATCATTTTGCAATGGGCACGATATTGGAGATGTTTATAGATTGAGACTTCAATCTATTGAAGCATAGGCGAAGCTAGTCAGACTCTTTTCTGTATTAAATGGTAATTTAATCTTCTGAGGTGAGAATAAAGAAAACACTGTATCTAAAATTTTCACCCTGTCAGAACCCAACAGTTCAGTACAGGATAGATGCAGTCATGGTTATAGCTTCATGAGAATTTCCACCGTCATAGTTGCATACTGCTATTAGGACTCGTCAAATTCCAGCCTCTATTGACGACGTCAAAGGTACAGCCATGTAGACACGATAGGTTTTGGTGATAACTAACTGAACCAAAGTAAATAGCCGATCTCGTATGTAAAACTCCCCGATTTTGATAATATGAGATAATACAAATTCTTTCATGGTTGGTATATTGAAACAAAAGATGCTAAAAACGCAGCTCGTATTTCAGCATTCAAATGTATATTGTGGTCTTGAAAGATATACAGGGTTGGGATAAAGTATGGAACCAAGCAAATAACTTTGGAACGGAAAGAGTGATATTGCTGAAAATTTGCAGGCAAGTGTAGTGACGTCTAGTGCATCCGAAGACATTATGTTAGCTATTAATGTACTTCCGTTTAACCGGAAGTACCGTCAACCATTTTAATTTAAATGGGACACCCTGTATATTTTTGCAGATTTTAATTCATCTTTTTTTTTCTGAATATGTCCATAGTGGGTTTAGTGTCTGTTTCTTAAAAAATTTGCCTCACAAATTCGTCCGTGGCGGTATGTGGTCTTCCCGTTTGAGGTAATTTTTTTGTATTTTTTATTTTAGTCACCGTCAAACGTGTTATAGGACCCCTGTCGGGACGTAAATCATTAAAAGTTGACACACTTCTTTGTGAGTTCTCACGCGATCGCCAAAACCGACTTTGAATGACCGGCATTTTAAACACCTGAAATGATAAAGAAGCTTTATCTTTCCTGTTTTTACAGAAACTAGGTGTAATAATTTTTGTCACCATATGGCAACGTTTCATTAGAAATGCGTACTATACATACTTCTATCAAACGTACAAAGTACAAAAGTAGGTCAAGATGAGTAATGTTTAGCTAAATATCGAAACCTTGGATATCATTGTCTCTAAAAGCGATAGTAACATGTTACTGATTTTGAGACAGGAAGAGCCCTTTCACAAAGAAAAAGATGCCTAAGATACTTTCATATGCACAGAAATAATAATAGTTAGTTGTCAAATTATGATAATTTCCCACAAAAAAGTAGCTGTGGTGAAGATACCTGGAATGGGGTTTCTGACAGGAAGAAAATTACGATAAGCAAACTTCATTAGTGTAATTCGAACCTGATAGGAGTGTAATGGTAGATTGGATGCAAGATGGGGTAGAGTAAGAACAGCTTGTTAAAATCTAGTAGCTTGAGAAGGCTTCTCCTTCTCACTGCAGATTAATGCAAAACGATCTTCGACAAATAACAGACGGACCTTGAAATTATCTCTAAGACTACTTCAGATACCGTTGTAGTCAGAAGTGGTGGCAATACATTTAAGTAAGTAAAAGCCCCTCCACAAGACAAGTTCGTTAAAGCTAATATTTCCATGTTTGCTGCTACACCATTCTGCTTCACAACTCTTACGATAATTGAAAAGACATTCAACTTTGTAAACAAAAAGCAGAACAGTAAGCGTAGGAATAACAAAGGAATAAAACGACACATGTTGTACGTCATTGGAAACTTTCTGTTTTGCAATTTATTTTAAGTGTCTAGACCGAAGAAAACTTTTCGTACCTTAGGGAAATGACTCGAAGTTTATAGACATACACGATAAAGTTACTCCGCAAATATGAATGTCTGGAGACAACACGAAGGTGTTGGACGGGTGGCCAACTTGAACCCACCCCTGACATTTTGAACTTAATGCCACTGACAGGCAACATTTTGTTACATATTTTGATATCTCTATTCTACCTCAGAAGGTAGTGATAGTAGTCCCACATTGTAGAACTGCCACAGACGTTTGTCAAACTCAATAAATTAGACAACTTGCACAGTTAGTCTGGGAATATCTCTGTAGTGTTTAAAAAATTAAAAAAAGACCTACCTTTTACATATTTTCTTATGGTTGGCCTCCCGCAAGGGCTGAAGGCCTATAGCGTTTTTACAGCGCTGCGGGAGGATAAGTATCGGCGCACCTTAGATTTGAAGCGCTGCATGTTGTAGACATCGTCATCGGGAAACAAATTCCCCGGCAGCTCATTCCACAGCGTCGAAGTTCTCCAAAAGAAGGAATCCTGGAAGAGCCTGGTTTGGGGAGTAGGGACTTTGAACTGGCCAGGATGAGCTTGCAGAGCCTCTCTAGTGTTCTTGGTTCGGACGGCCTTCGGTGTTATAATCTGGGGGAGTCCACTCGACCGTCTTTCGTGATGAAGTCTGTATAAAACAGGGACAGCTACCCTTCTTCGATATCCCAGGCTGTGGAGGTCCCTCTTGAAGTTAAGCAAATCGATTAGACCAGTTGCTCTCCTCTGGATAGTATCCAGGAGCTAAAGACAGACTTCGGAGCGCATCTCCACACATGTGGCCAATACTCCAAAGATGTTTGGAAGTAGTCAAGATATATTGTGGGGCTGTAAAAGCAGCAAATCTTGAAAAGTAGATGTTTGGTTAAAATAAATCTTAGTATACTAACGCTAGCAACAGAGCTTTAGCCTTCAACAACAAGTAAACAAGTAATATCGATGGAGTTCTAATATTACGTGCTAAAATTTAAAACTTAATTTTATAAAAATCGTACATTTTTTGAGTGTGGACTAAATTGAAAGAAAAAAACCCTGTCAAGACAAAGCTTTTATTAAGATGCTCTAAAAAGCATAAAATATAATTTTCCTTTAAAGTTTTGACTACCAACTTATAGTCTCATTATATACAATTTATATAATCATAAAAGCTTGTTGCGCGATTTACTTGTGTGAATAAACTAGTAGGTACCTATTTAGTTGAGTAACTTAATCTGCTAATTTTGATGTTTACGCAAACCTCGCGAAAAGCTTTTATGGTCATATAAATTGTGTACTACGAGGCTATAAGTTGATAGTTGAAATTTTGAGGAAAGTTTTACTTTATTATTTTTAGAGCATTTGAATAAAACCTTTTTCTAAAAAGGCTTTTTCCTCTTAATCTATTTTTTACTTTTTGGTTATTACTGGCTATATTATTATATTGGATTTAGAATGATCGTCACACAGCTCACCGTGTATTGTCATTCAAACTAAACGTCTATACCAAAATCCAGTTCAATCGGTTGAAGATATCTGCGTCAAAATTAAATAGCAAGATCCCACCAAACAAACATACTATATTTACATACATTGCAAGTTGAAAAAAGCTCAAAGAAAAAAAAAATTAGTCGCGAATCTATAGAACCACATCCAAATCCGTATACCCATCACACATCTTTCTCCCATAGCGTTTTGTCGCTTATTGCGCGAAAACTAATCATAATATCTAAGTATAAGTATACTGATAGGTGTGAACTATTATTTAAGTTGTTTTTCAGAAACACTGCTACTGCTTGCACCTTTCATCACAGTGCGTGGTCTTCAATATTATGGTGAATGCGCTGAGTGCTAGGTAGACGTTAAGCGAAAGTGAATAAGCGAAAGTAGTGAAGGGATAGATACATGGCCGTTACAAGAGACTCTGCGCTGTTTATTGTAGTAAAGAAATATTGATCTCGTATTTTGAACCATTGGCACACTTTTTAAAACTTAAGTACACGCGTGGTGTATTCTGTTCACCACCAACACAGTATATATTATATCTTAGGTAACAAATGGTAACAAACAAGAAGGTAGCTTTTGTTTAGGTTCCCGGACAAGTAGGAATATATGGCAATGAAGCCGCTGACCGCGCTGCCCGCCAGGCAGCTTGTCTAACAGTAGCTATCGATAATCCCTATGTCAAAAAAGATGAACTCAAAATTCTGGTGAAACGATGCATCCGTGATCTATGGCAATCACAGTGAGATACTGAGAACACATTTCTCAAAAACTCAAAAAGGACAGTTACCCCATGGACACCCCCCATTATACTTCCCCGCGCAGATAGAGTCCGATTGCATCGATTGCGTATCGGACACACTGCTCTCACCCACTCTTTTGCTCGGCACCAACCCTCCCGATTGTAGTTTCTGTGGTACCCGTCTGACCATCCTCCACATAATCTGGGAGTGTCCATCTCTGCGTCACCTGCGTCAACTATATGAAATACCTCATGACGTACATAGTTGCTTTAATAGCCCTGATAAGATCAAGAACATTTTGCTGTACATCAAAAATTTGGGACTCTATTGGAGATTGTAAAGTGAAACTCGCAATACTGTAAATAGTGATAACGGCAGCCAATGACCACAGTAGTCGACGCTGCCTATAATTAAAAAAAACTACATAATAATTGCAAAATTGGTATTAATATTATTATCGATTTCATTACAAATAAAACCCAATCCATGGAACATAGTGAATATTATAATTATATCGGACTAAATACCTTTTTAATTCCCACACCGATAGGTGAGGGGAGTATTGTGATCGAGAAGGGTTTCGTTTTTGAGATAATACACTTTTTGTGCTTTTATGACATTTAGGTAACGAAAGTCCATGTCTGTCTGTCTGTCGGTCTGTCCATCGGTCTGTCCATAGGTCTGTCTGTCGGCCTGTCTAGTCGGTCGGCCTGTCGGCCTGTTGGCTTTCTTCCACCCTCGTAATCTCAGTACCCGCTACATGGATTGTGATAAAATTTGGGGAGCTATATGCTGTGGGGTCGTAGTAGATAAAATGCTGCCATAGTTTTGAAATTCGGTGGATGAGCGGCGGAGTAACTAGCAAAAAACAAAAAATTTCAAATATTCCTCAAATTTCGTTTTTAGGGATTTTAGGAGTTCCTAATCATTTTCTACTTTTTTTTGGGTGGGGATAAAATTTGGGGTGTTAGGGGGGCCGAGGGTTCATAACTGAAAAATTTGTTGCATCTATAATGGATTGTCCACTGACCTGTGAGAGAAAGGTCTAGCGCCATAATACACTTTTTTAAGTCAACCCGAATATTGCCTTGTCTATGACCGAGATCATGGAAAACCATTGAAATTATTTTAATTAAATTGTGACACAGTATTGCTACCGTAGCGAGCATAAAAAAGGCGCAGCGATAATATTAAAACTTAAAATATAAAAACAGCTCAAACTCCGTTTTTATGCGTTTTAGGGGTTCTTGCTCATTTTCTACATTTTTTGGCGGGGGTGAAATTAAGGTGGTTGGGCATAGTGGGTCGCAAACCTGGAAATTTTGTTGTGTTAATGATAGGCGGTCCAACCTGGCGGCATAGCACACTTTTTCGGGCGGACGATTCAAAAGTAATGAACACCGTAATGTGTGGGAAGTACTGAGTCAATCAGCTTGACTTCATTTTTGTTTTGCCAGTAGACGCGTGGTGTATCCTATGCACCAGATGAAGCAGCATTCGCCGTCATTTCTTTTTATCACCTACATTTGATATGATGGTTGAAAAAATTGATTCTCCAAATTGTTATCTGAGTTTCAAGTTTTCACAGGCGCAACTCTTCATAAGCACGCTACAGCCTCTCGGAACCGCCTTGATAAAGAATGCACTTGCCTCGCATCGGCATCTGTTGCTCCGGCAGCGACGTCAAAGAACGCTGATCATCACAATAGTCAGGTAGGTAGTGAAAGATTTTACTAAGTATATCAACATCACCTGTGAGCCAGATGGGATCCCCTCTTTCCTCTCAATGATAATTTACAATTTGTGCCTAAAGACCAACGCATATCCGAAAATTTGGCGTGAATCTAGAGTGAGACTCATATTAGAAAATGGAATAAGGCAGCTTCCAAAAACTATAGACCTATAACTCTCTTGCAATATATGCAGGACTTCTGAAAACCTTCAATACGGTAATATACAGGGTGAGTTTTTAGTACCGGCTCGGTCGATAACTCCACTACTATAGAAGATAGCGAAAAAAGTTGTATATAAAAGTTGTAGCCACGGATATGCTCCTTGCTCAGAAAATACTTAGATTTATACAGGGTGATCCATAACTACGTGGTGATGCAAACATGCATTTTTTTAAATGAGACACCCTATATATTATTCCATATTCAAATTCTACTAATGATTTCCGTTCTTCCAATATAGGGCACTGTTACATTATATAGGGTGTTTCAAAAGTTATGACCATTTTTATATCCAAATCGCGGACAAATGAACGTACTGTATGTCAAAAAGTAATAAATCAAAAATTATTTTTTTTACATGAGAAGATTAAAAATATCCTCTAGTTTTAAAATCGGCTATAAAAGAAGCCCGAGACGCATATTCGTATACAGGGTGATGTAGAATGCAAAATCCAAATTTTCTCTTTTTTTTCAAATGTAACCCCCAATATTTTATTATCCCAAAAAATTGCTTTTAATATGCTCTTTCATCTTTGTATAGCACTTGTTGTACCTACGTCCATCAGTTTCCGAAATATTTCGTTTTGTCGGTAAATTTAAAATATAGCCCCTATTTGTGTACTGAAATTTATTTATTTTGAGAAAGTACTATCTGATTTGTTTTTTATTTAACGAACAACTAAATTACAACGTCTTGATAGTATATGATGAAGTCAAAACCCTAAATCATCGAGATAATAAAGTCAAGTATGCTGAGGAAACAATTTTGTAGGCGTCATGCATAATTATCAAGTAGTTTTATCAGGTAGGCTTTGAAAAATTGAGCGTTTTCATAACCTGCTCAATAATTCCGTACTGTATGAAAAACTAGCTTTGAAAATTAATTTTTCCATTGAGGGTATTTAGGAGAATCTTTGAGAAATTGTCTACTTGCCTCTAGAATATATCAACTATGAATAGCAACATCCAGAACGGAGGCACTCTAAAACCAATGCGTTTGAAAGATTGAAGAATCGTTTTATTTGGACTGTGTCGTTTCATATTTCATAGCCTACCTGATACATCTGCTTGATAATTATGCATGACGTCTATAAAATTGTTTCCTCAGCACACTTGACCTATATTATCTCGTTAGTTCAGTGTTTTGACTTGGTCAAGTATTATTATCGCCTTATATTTTAGTTGTTTGTTAAGCAAAAACAAAATTTGGTAGTATTTTCTTAAAATAAATGAATTTTATTAAACAAATAGAAGGTATGTTTAAAATTTGTAGAAAAATCGAAATATCTCAGAAACTAATGAATGCAGCCATAATAAGTGCTATACAAAGATGAAAGAGCCTATTAAAAGCAATTCTTTGGTATAATAAAATATTGGGGGTTACATTTAAAAAAAGAGAGAAAATCTAGATTTTGCATTCTACATCACCCTGTATACGAATATGCGTCGCGGGATTTTTTTATAACGTGTTTTAAAACTAGAGGATATTTCTAATCTTCTCATGTGAAAAAAATAATTTTTGATTAATTACTTTTTGATATACAGTACGTCCATTTGACCGTGATTTGGATACAAAAATGGTCATAACTTTTGAAACACCCTGTATAATGTAACAATACCGTATATCGGAAGAACGGAAATCATTAGTAGAATTCGAATATGGAATAATATATAGGGTGTCTCATTTGAAAAAATGCATGTTTGCATCACCACGTAGTTATGGATCACCCTGTATAAATCAAAATATTTTTTGAGCAAGGAGCATGTCCGTGGCTACAACTTTTATATACAACTTTTTTCGCGATCTTCTACAGTAGTGGAGTTATCGACCGAGCCGGTACTAAAAACTCACCCTGTATATTGTGAAAACGTCAGAATAGAAACAAGTACATCTCAACACGGGCTCACACAAAATATGGCGGAAGTCCTGGACAACAATACTCAGACAAATGTTATACTTACAAACCTGAGTAAAGCATCCAATCATAACTTACACGTATTCTTAGTTAAATCAGACAAGATAAGACTTTCACCTAATCTCATAAGCGTACTGAAATCATACACAACAACCACATAATATTTATTGATCATTTATTGATACATAATATTTATTGATCATTTATTCATTAGACTACATTCTTCCTCTGATGTATGCAGATGATGTGAAAAGATACTGAACCATCAGTGTTGTTGGCGACTGCGAACAGGAAAATATCACCAATAACCTGTGACTACTCAAAAGGTAAGAAGATTTTACAGAAAATTTCTTGAGACATTGGTATTATACTTAGCCAATTTTAACGACCATAGAAGTGAACTCGTATCATCAGCCAACAAAATGCAGATTCTGACGACATCTGAGATACTGAGTATAAAGTCTACTTAAAATGCGTTTGTGTTTTCTTAACTGGAGTATGCTATAATTAATTGGAATCCATGCTAATTAGCGTAACACTTTTGCTCAATCCGCCATACAGGCTTGTTTGGTACAAACAACGGAATGCTCTAACGCGGCGTTAGAGAACGCCGTAACGCCGCGTTATAGAACGCCCTCTGTTTGACCGGACTTTAAGGGGCGATTTCATCGGTCCCTGATAAGTGTCAGATAGCATATCTCCAGATAACGCCATGTTACGTGCCAGGTCCTATGATCTGTCGATCCTTTCCATAACCTATTTTTTACGTTTTTGGAAGAGATCGTCGCCCACCATACACTATCGACTATCCATACACCACAAAGCCCGCTGAAATTCAAACAAACAAAAAATCCTAATCTCATTTATTTGACATCTGGATGATCTGAGACAACTGATTCACCTTTCGAGCTAGTGCAGATGAGCTTAAGTGGGGGTAAAGTATCTCACTTTAGACTCAGATTCAGAAAACAGAAGGAACGTACATTGAAATGAGTCATGACGTCACAAGTGAGAATTATCAGATAAAGCATGCAAGAGGAAAGCACCTATAAATAATATAGGCCTGTCTGACACCTTATCAGAAACAGGGGTGGGATTCCGTTCTGAATCGAGAAACTCGATCTCGATAGATGATCAACTCGATAGAATTATAAACTCGGATTCTGTTACTCGATCTGTTTTGGGTTTGGAAATCTTCGGGAATTCGATAGTTGAAATGACACATAATGAACTACCTATCGACATAAGATCGTTGTTTTTTGGTCCTGACCTCAAACATACCCAGAAAGATTATTTTTTTCTTTTTTTAACTTCTGTGTCATCCACATCGACTGCTCTGATCATTAGCCTCATTATTTTTTTGTTTCCATCTTTGTAATAATAATATTCACAGACATAATAATGTTGACAATTGTAAGAGAGCATCTATTACAGCAACATAGAGACCAGCAACACTTGATTTATATTCGGAGAAGAACAGAAAATAGAGAATAAATCAATCCTTTCCCGCTTCCTGTCAAAAGGTTTATAGAACTGTTTCGATTAAATAAAGAGTACATGCATGTATATTTTTTCATCTAAATTATATAATAACATAAACAAAAAGGTTCAGAGAGATTTTCAAGAAAAGGCATTACTCTGAAGGCTCACTTCTTCGCTGTCTTGAGATTCTACGCCACAGGTTCATACCAACGATGTATTGGACAAGAATTTATAGCTGGAATGAGTTAAACATCCATAGTAAAATAAAAGTTGATTTTCTAGTTACTGCTGCCACTAATATACTCACAATTTCCCTTATGTTTCAAAGAAAACTGAAGTACAGAGTTCCCTATAAAATAATGTTTGTGTAAACAGATGTATAACCTCACTCTTGAGAATCTAAGCATCGAATCGACTGCTATGCAGCTGTCGAGTATATGTATCGAGTTTATTGTCGAATTGTGGCAAACGGAATCGCTACTATCGTTTTTGATATCAAACTCGATATTATTTTTAAAACGGAATCCCATCCCAGGTAAAACCAGCCCCATGTGATGATCATTTATTTATCGGTTTACTAATATTATTATTAAGAACAAAAACGTTCGCTACCGCCTCGGCTATAACACATCCGGCTGGAAGCGGTGGCGCGGCGCGGCCCACATTTCGCCACGAAGGAGTTTCACCGGCACCCGGCGGCGGCCAAGCCGTTCACCCAGTGACCCGCTTTCCGGACACGGCGATCCTCGCTGCTCCGGGGGGCCACCTGAAGGTGGAACAACAACAACGGCCGGCGTGAGAAGAGGAAGCGCCGCGCAGCTCGCTTGCACGGCCAAGGTCTCGGACGGCGGCCAGGCGGGCAGGCAGACCGGACGAGGCCGGCGCGCCGACGACCTCGTCACGCTCCGAGCGACCGAGGGAAATGCAACGTTGCCACATTGATGGGTCCGGCAAAGTTTGCAGACCAAGTTAGCCTATACTGATGAGCATACTGTTGGAGACACGAGAGTAGATCGGTTTGGTGCGGAGAGGCAGTTTTACGTTCTCTCTGACCAGGAGCGTCGCATGACGGGTCTTGGAGATAGTCGACTTTATTATAATATACTAATTCTATCAGCGGAAATTATTGGAAAAGTATATTTTAAACCGGTCACAGTTAAGCTTACCGCTATTTCTAAATAAAATGATTTTTACAAAAAAAATAATGAAAATTTTTATATAATGAATAATGAAAATAATGATGGAACTTATTATATTTTGTCTTCCAGCGGAAGTCATGCTTCTTCAGAAGCCTGTTCAGTGACTTAGCAGAATAAGGGAAATCAATTTTCTCTCTTATGGCCACTAAAAGCTTCGCGCGTGTTGGAACAATTTTTTTTTTCTATATAAAATTCTTCGATTGTCCTTCTGACAACACGAAAATCGAAATCATCAATTTTTCCCTCAATTGCTAAGCGTGGCCTTTTTGCCCCTAGTGTGGCAAGTAAACTTCCAGGATCTTCCATGTTCCTCTTAAGATTCTCATTCCTAATCCTTTTAATACTGGTTGTCGACACTCCGGTATAATAAGCCGCCCTCTCAGTTTTTGCATGAAGAGGAATCTTCAACGCATGATTACGCGATTCCTCATCACACGCCTCAATTACTCGAGCTATTACTTCCCGAGCTTCGCCTCTAATCGTTTGTCCTTTCCTATGCGTAGCCATTATCGTTACAGCAAACGCAAACTGAGTCCTGCGAGCCTGCGACACTGACCAATGCAAAATTTCGGACGCTTGACCGGCGATGTTGTCGGCGAAACGTCGCTGCGTATAGACTACAAATGAACTGGACCGCAGTATGTTCACTATTACTAATAAGCGCTGATACTCACGCGCTCTCATTGCTGTATGATTTTTAGCAATTTTTTACGTGCCGCTTTCCTTAAATAGTGAGTCTAATCTGCATTCCTGAGCCCGCTCTTCTTTCGTGTCTTGAACTATATGTACAATACAAGGCACAAAAATAGTTTTCATGGCAACTACCTAAGACTCGAAAGATCTAGAAATGGAATTAATTACGATGGTATCAAGTTTTATAATGTTCTGCCAAACAGTCTTAAAGCTCTAAATGATGCACGATTCAGGTGTAGTATCAAAAATTACCTTCTGTCGAAGGCATTTTATTCTTTTGATGAATACCTTTCAGATAACTTCAAAGATATCTCTTTTTAAATGTTTTTGTTTCTGGCTGTTGTTTGTGATAACCTGTTATTGTTCGTTATATTTATATTTGTATATCAGCTTTTTATGTAAAAACTATTATTTAATTTATTTAGTATGTATCTACACCTTTGACGTGTGTAAGCATACTCATGCAAAAACACAAATAAACTACTACTACTACTACTACTGAGGGCCAGATCACCTCTGGCACAAGAATGCTCTGCCGCCCTTCAGAAGTTGGCAAGACATAAGAAGGTGACCCTACTGTGGGTCCCCGGACATATTGGTATATCGGGTAACGAGAGAGCGGACCGATTAGCTAGGTGTTTTTTTTTTCTTAAAGTTTTATTTAACACATAATGTTACAAAGTCAGTCTTGAATATATAAAATTATATAATGAGAATTTAACAGTAACACATTATTTGGAAATTAAATATTTTGTTTATATCAGTGTGTCCATATCTTTTTACTTTATTCCATCTATCCCGTCGTATTAGTTCCAGAAATTCATCAAGATCTCCCTTTTTATCTAAATTATCATAAACGACTGCCTCACAAAACCAAATCCATGTATTCAGCTTACATTTGGGCTTCATATCAACCAAGAAAAGTTCATATATATTTTTATTTTCAACGTTCACACCAAATTTACTTCTGCTATATTGCTGCCACCATTTCCACACAACGTCAGCCTGTCCACACTCCTTTAGTCGATGTTTCAAGTCATCTACCTTTTTGCATTTACTGCATAAGTCTATCTGATCTAAACCATGTCTTGCTAACTTTTCTCGACAAGGATAAGCATTATTTATTGCCTTATATGTTGCCCCTCTCCATGCTGTGTTTATGCGTCGATTTGAAATATTGTCCCATATTTTTGGCCAGTTCAGCTGTATTTTTTCTTGTATTTTTGGAGGCATATAGTTATTTAACATCACATCTTTATATATGAGCCTAGCGGGCCATGCTGCTTTGTATCATACTCCATTCCCTCACCTTTGTAGACATTATTTTAAATGAAGGGTGTATTTTGCCTTGGTTCTGAATATTAAAAATACTAACTAACAGTGATTTATAGTATATTTTACTACCAGATTGTTGCCATGGCTCAAGATTTTTCTTTATAAGTAATACCAAGGCCTTATTTTCAACATCTATTAGCATTATGCCTCCTTGTTCATGTGTGTTGTACAGTTGCTTCCTTGCCACCCTGTATAAATGTCCTCGCCATATATATTTTCCCGTTATCAGGACTATCTTTTCCGCCCAGTTTTTTGGTAAGGGCAAAATTTGAGCAATATACCACACTATGGACATTATCTAGCTGTTTAAATACCATATCTTTTTTATTAAATTTAACTGTCTTAGATTGTCTGAAAATATTTTCGCGTGTATACCTTGTATAATCTTTGCCCAATTGATTTCAATCATGTTAGTCAATTTTTTTGTAAAGGTTATACCCAGAATTACTACCTTGTGGGGGCCAGCAGCCCCTGCATCGGCCCAGAACCTATGCTGGGAATTAGTAGACGCCAGGTCAATAGATAATAACTTTAACTACCAGCCCCATATCAGGAATCTATCTAAGAAGTTGTCTAGAATCACATATCTAATTAGAAATCTTAATAATATCGTATCCAGGCGATCAATGTATTTCGGGTATTTTCAGACAAATTCACAGTACTGTATTTTGAACTGGGGTCATTCCCCACATCTATCCATGATATTTGCAGTCCAGCGGCGATGCATTAGGATTATTGCCGGTTTACATTATCGTGACTGTTGTAAATATTCTTTCATTAACCTGAGAATTTTAACGGTTCCATGTATATACATACTGGAGTATTTATTGTTTATGAAACACAACTTAAACCAGTACACTACGCACAATAATGTACATACTTACGATACACGTAACAAAAATGCGCTAGTGACTCCATATAATCGCCTACAGAAAACCAGAAATGGCTCAAATTATTATGGTATCGTGTTTTCTAATGTCCTTCCAGAGTGCATAAAGAAGTTAGAAGTATCAAGTTTTAAGAGAACAATAAAGTCGTACTTGATAAAATAGGCACATTATACTTTTGATGAGTATCTAAATAACGAATTCACCGATATGTCAGAATGAATTATACCTAGATTTATTGCTCTATTTACCTTCAAGTAAGTATTCCCTGTACTCAGATTGCTCGTTTCCTGTGTTATTGTACATGTTTTTTACTTTACTTGTTTTTTACTGTTTTTGTTTACTTATTTTTTTGACTTGTGCAAACTTTTATTTATGTATATAGCACCAATAAATTATTCTATACTATACTACTATACTAATGTGGCCCTGACAACTGGGCCTTCAAGGAACTGGCGAAAGCCTGGTTAGAGAGAGATGACTGCAGGCAAGCCAAAAGATTCACAACAGGTCCTGATAGGGGCCGAACGCAATGGCTTTTGAATAAAGGCAGAGAGATGCTCAACCTTCTGGTGGGGGTTCTCACTGGCCATTGCCGGCTGAATAGACATCTGTCACTTATGAGAGTGGTAGGGGACCCCATTTGCTCCATATGCTGGGAGGAGGACGAGACAGCGTTCCACTTCCTGGGCAGATGTGCAGTTTATCGCAACCATAGGGTTCAGATATTCGGCACGACGAAGTTTGGGGAGGAGCCACTATATTCAGCGAAATGGTCGGACATACTGACTTTCGTCAGGAGGTCTGGTAGGTTCGACAGGGAGCTTTCTAGGGTTTAGAATTTTAGTGTTTTCAGTGACTGGTTCAGTGGGGTTGGCAAAAAGGGCCAAAGGTGTCCTACTTGCCTGGCTTCGCCTCCCCATCACCACTACTACTACTACTACTACTAGCTAGCCTAGCTTCCATTATTTTATTTTTTATACGCTTCTACATATTCACGAAAACTCCAGTACGTATACTTGCCACTCAGATATACACAACTATCCAACCAGAGGAGCATCTGCTATAAGACCTCCACGATTTAGATTAGCAGCCTCTGCACGCAATTCATTAAACTTAAAGCTCTACAACACACTTCCTAGGACAATCAGACAGCTAAACTATATAAAATTTAAACAGCACATTAAGAACTTCCTCCTCGACCATTGTTTTGACGACTCAGTCGAATTTTTAAATATTAAGTTTTAACGCTGCTCCTACAATCCGGAATAGTTTCTCCGGAAGATGCGGGGAGCTGGAAAGGAACTGACGATGGGCGTGATAAATAAACAGGTGCGCGCTACATTAGAAAGAAATGGAAACAGTCATGTTAGCGCGTCGCCCGAAATTTGTAAAATTGAAGGGGCAGGCGATTTGTAGATGTTTTTTATCCCAATTCCTGACGCTTCATTTTTTACTTCCCACACCGATAGGTGAGGGGAGTATTGTGATCGCGAAAATTTTCGATTTTGAGATAATACACTTTTTGGGCGTTTTATGATGTGTACATAACGAAAATCCACGTCACTCATTTCCGTCGGTCTGTCTGTCTGTCTGTCTGTCTGTCTGTCTGTCTGTCTGTCTGTCTGTCTGTCGGTCTGTCGGTCTGTCGGTCTGTCTGTCGCGTTTTTCTACCCTCGTAATCTCAGTAACCGCTACATGGATTGTGATGAAATTTGGGCAGCGGTATGCTGTTGGGTCGTAGTAGGTAATGTTCCTATAATTTTGAAAATCGGTACATAGGCGGCGGAGTAATTAGCAAAAAACAAAAAAAAAATTAAATATTGCTGAAACTTCGTTTTTAGGCGTTTTAGGGGTCCCTGATCATTTTCTACTTTTTTTTGGGTGGGGGTGAAATTGGGGTGTTTGGGGGATGGGGGGTTGTAAAATTGAAAAATTTGTTGTATTCATAATAGACTACCCAGTGACCTGTGAAGGAAGACCTAGCGACATAAATAACTTTTTTAGGTCTATCCGAACATTGCCTTATGCCTATTACAGAAACTAAGGGAATTTTTTCCGATGTATGTACATACATACGAGTATTGCTTTAGATCGTTCTAAATTATGTAACGACGAAACTGTTCAATTGATTTTAATGAAATTTTGACACAGTATTACTACCGTGGCGAGGATGGAAAATGCGTATGGTTTTTATAAATCGTGCCAGTGGCGGCGCAGAAACAATAAAAAAACTAAAAATATAAAAACAGCTCAAACTTCGTTTTTAAGCGTTTTAGAGGTTCCTGATCATTTATTGAGTTTCTTTGAGTGGGGGTGAAATTCGGGTGGTTGGGGGGTGGGGGTTGCAAAACTGAAAAGTTTGCTGTATTAATAATAGGTTGTCCGCTGACCTGTGAAGGAAGACCTAGCGAAATAAATCACCTTTTTAGGTCCACCTGAACATTGCCTTGCCTATTACAGAAAGCAAAGGACTTTTGTCTGATGTAAACATGCGACAGTATTGCGTTAGATCGTTGTAACGAGGAAACTGTTGAATTGATTTTAATGAAATTTTGTAACAGCATTACTATCGTGGCGAACATGGAAAACGTGTATGGTTTTGATAAATCGTGCCAGTGGCGGCGCAGAAATAATAAAAAAACTAAAAAGTACATTGTTACCGTGGTGAGAATGGAAAACGCGTATGTTTGTTAAAAATCTTGTCAGTGGCAGCGTAGCAATAATCAAAGAACGCGACAAGTATGAAAGCAACTCGGTTTTTAGATGTTTTAGGGGGTCCTGATGATTTCCTACCAGTTCTTTGGGTTGGGGTGAAAGTGAGGTGGTTGGGGGGTGGGGGCTTGTAAAACTGAGAAGTTTGTAGTATCGATAATAGGCTGTCCATTGACCTGTGAAGGGAAGACCTAGCGGCATAAGACAATTTTAGGGGTAGGGGGGGCTGGCGATTATTTGGTTGCAAGGGATCTTAGACTAAAGCTTCATGCTATGGGAAAATAATAAACTGGTATCAGTGTAATGTGTGGGAAGTACTGAGTCAATCAGCTTGACTCCATTTTTAGTATTTTCACATGAAATAAGGAAATTACCCAAAGTGATATCGAAGCACTTTTTCGTTTTTTCTTCTGGGCTTTTCTTAAAAAAATTACAAATTTGACGAAGAAAATAGTCAACTTCAAGGGATCATATTTCATGTTGATTCAATTTTTTTCAAAAAATGCTTCGCTAGCCCTCTGTGTAATTCCCTTTTAAACTTCATGTAAAAATTTCGTGGAAAAATATTGAACTAGAGCGTCAGGAATTGGGATGAAGTCACTTGAAAATGACCGTTCATGCCCTCCGTAGGAACCGCCTTAATACTTTGTGTATGCTTATGTCCTCGTTCTATACACATACAGGGTTGGGATAAAGTATGGAGCCAAGCAAGTAACTTTGAAACGGAAAGAACGATATTGCTGAAAATTTGCGGGCAAGTGTAGTGACGTATAATACATCCGAAGACATTATGTTGGCTATTAATGTACTTCCGGTTTAACTTATGACAGTACAAGCTGAGTTATTGCCAACCGCAAAGAATTTTATTATCAACCAGGTTTAACTAAACTGGAGATTGTACACACAGCCGTTTATATCTAATGGTCAAGGTGAAATAATAAAGTTTTGGTACAGATTCCAACCGCTAAGAAGGTGCTACCAACTGTCTGCCATTGCTACTAATATTGTTTTTTGCGTTTGATACTTAGCGAAATTTGGTGTTCAGTTAATGTGTTTCTCCAGAAATAAAATCATGCATCGTTTAAGTATAAGAGGTGACCATGCAAATTTATGTTATAAAAACCTTACAAGCAATGCAGAGGATTCTAAAAAATAAAAATACCTAGCTTTTGGGGTCAGTCATCATTTACCTCTGAAATTTCTGGGGTATCATACTTTTCGGGAATCGATTATTCAGGTATTTATGTAATATTGAGCTATATGCTGTATGTTGTGGGCGAATTTATTGCTGAATTTTGTAGTACTTAAAGTTGCTAACTGGATACATCTTTTTCTTTTCTTGTCTCAAATTGGTATCTATATTCTGATATAAACCTATCTCTACACTATGAATAAACTGTTTTATGTACAGTTCTCAAAAAATACATTTTGAGCAACTATTGGCTTTTATTTCATCTATTAATGCAAAAATTTGACTATTTCGGTGGATTTCCGAAAATTACATATTTATTTGTGCATTCGTATAACCACGTACAGTGTTATGCACTCTGTGGATTTTCCCGTTTATTTGCAGCAAAGATTTCCTTCTTTCTGCTTCTGTAGCCTATTTCTGTAACTTTTTATGTATTTGCCTAATAAACATCATTATTATTATTGTTATCCCCAATTCATAATTATTACCACCCACATTCTAGTAGTGACTACAACCGCGAAGGGAGCACAGAAATCGGTTCAAACGCTTTAACATTAATAGATGTGTTCGTTATACAGCCCGCATAGATTACACATCCATATGCGCTATCATGCAGTTCGCTGATTTACACTATAAAGGGTCGGTAATGCTATTCCGCTTGACTATAATGTTGCTAGCCCAATTGTCTAGCATTAATGTTCCTTAGACAATTGATATGTAGATCCCTGTTAATTGCTATGCATCACAGGTTCGTGCGAGTAAAGCATAAGAAACAACAGCAGCACCAAAACAATAATTCTTAGGCAAAATTTCTTAAAGTATGGTATTAGAAACAAGAGTGAAATGTCATTAGAACAGAATGTATACAGCCGACAGTCGATGATCAGCTGCAATAACTATTTAACATAACAGGGTGTCCAGTTAGTGTGTAATTCTTCGATATCTCACAAGGTAAGTTATATAGCAAACTACCCCCGTATCTAACCATTAGGATGTTTACTTAGGATAAACATTACTTTATTATAAATTCTTGTTTGTGCCCTTAAGGCAGTAGTTGTTTGGTAGTCTTGCTGCCCGAAGCATCTCATGTAATTTTAAGCTTTATAATAAAAGTGTTCAGTCAAGCATTTGTTTAGTCTTTTTAAAAAGCTAAACTGAAGTGCGTGAACCATAATTGGTATACCTGATAGGATAAAGTGTCAAATACAGAAGTTATTTGGTTACTTAGGACGCATATTCGAAAAATATGCTAAAACATACAGGGTGTTGCGGGAAAGTACGATAGTGATCAACTTGATTTTTTTATAAAGAACTATATCTTTTTCCTAAATTCTTCTAGTTCCCATCATTGATCTCTATTCAACCCTAAAATATTTTTCGGATCGATTGCGACGTTGCCAAGTTATAATTTATTTTCTATTAATTTCCGGATTTGCAAGGTTGCAAGTAATACGTCCAAATTGATATATTCCTTTAACATTTCTCAATAATATTCTACAGCGAGTTACTTGAATATCAAGTGGATATTATCTTGGGTGTTACCAGCAATTTGTATAAACAGGGTGTTTTGGCAGAATTTTAAATTACGGCAATTTGAAGGTCATTTCACTTTGTTTTTTTAAACGTAACACCCTGTATGTTTTATTCTAAATCGAAATATCTACTAATGCCCTGTCTTGTCTTGTAATATATTTGTTTTCGCGTTTGTGACGTTGCCAAGTTATAAATTATTTTTCCAAATTTTTAAAAAAATATCCCCGTTTTTAATTTATTTTAAATAGAATCCTCTACTGATTTTTATTGCAGTGAATTGCGCATGTCGAATTTAGTAAGATCTCACAACTTCAAAATTTAGTTTTTATTAATTACTGAGCTACGGCTTTTTCAATAAACAGTATCGGAACGCTTAAATATTTCCAAAACTGCCACAGCTGGAGAGGCGAAATTCAATACTTGGGGATTTTACATACATACAGAATTCAAAAACGCTAACATCAGTGTTGTCAGATTTACCACTTCCACATTAGACTTCATAAATAGAGCACTCCGTTCAAAATTATGACATAAAATTGTTCAGCCCCAAGGAAATGATTCTCAAAAATAAATGTATGCAAAGTTTCACTTAAACGGGGCTACTTCATGAACAGGATCTCGTTGACCGTGTTCAACATTTGTGCAAACAAAATTATGTTTGACAATTAACTTGTCATTAACGTCATGACTACTTCGGTAGCGTTGGTCAAAGATTAAAATATTTGACGAAAAATTATTTTGATATCGATCAGAAGTAGCTTAGGTTTTTGCTTCCAATAATAATAATTCCAAAATGAGAACCAGTAATACCGGTACATTGGCAAAGTTTACGGAATACATATAAGTTGGATCACTCTCGGTCGGCACTTTGAAGAACTCACATGAAAGCGATGCCGCGGCCGCACGCGCCAGTTAGTCTTTGCGTTGGTTTTTGCTCAAGTACGAGGGTTTTTTAGCGGGGACTTGCTAACGCTTGGGTTGTACGTATATACGAGGGTCATTGAAAAACTATGTATTGACGGCCGATTTAGACATGCAAATACAAATATAAATTTTATTTTGCTGATGCACTAAGTTACATAAATGGATATCAAAAAGCCTAGTAAAACTATCACTGATGAATCTCAAATGATTTTACATATTGTAGCTATTTCGTAGATAAATGAAAACCGATGGTTCAAAGGTGCTGTGGTGTTTTAACCTTAATGTTTTATTTATTTGGCTTTTTGAGATCGCAGTTCATAAATTTTATTGTATAGTATATACGAACTCGTATGTACAATTTTAAAAGATGAACATGCGGGAATGCTTTACGTGGATGTGAATAAATTATTTTTAACATTTTGCCTTTCACTGTCATTCCAATTGCTACTGTAGAAACTAAATTGTGAAAGTTATCAAAAACATATTTTCGAGCTCTAAAATATAATTTACAATGACCCTGGGTGGTATGGTAAGACCAAATGAATATTTTGTCTCACTATACGCTTTTAGCGTGATACAATCCTTTTAGTACCTGTATCTCTTGTACTAATCACTTTAGACCCTAAGTGTGCTAGTTTGTTGGACTTGCTTTATCAGGAGGAACACGGGTACAAATATACAGGGTGTCCCATTAATAATACTGAATTTAATGTCATGTGACTAAAAACAAATACCTCATTGGGTAGTACAATGACAAAAAAAGACGCAACATCTGCTCTAATTTACATGCCCAAAATTATAATTCTCTATTACTGCCCAGGTCCCACATATTTCTTGTCCTAATCGTCGTGGGATACCCTGTATTTATATCCCTTACATTTCAAGGTTTACCACAAAATAAGGATGGATCTGATTGTCATTCTCCATCGGTTAATAAATTTAAATTGATTGGTAATATCTTTTCTGGCGAAATTGATTACTCTCAAACTTCTAAAAAGATTATCCATTTCCTGCAAACAAATCCGAGATAACAAAATCCGATATTTTTGGGACACTGTATACACTTCGCGTTAAACATGTTCAAACTCTACTTTGCGCCGCCCCGTATCTCCTAGCTGACGTCGGTACACTGTACCGGGGAGACGGAGCAAGGGGCAGGCCGTTTTGATATTCTTGCGGAGTGATCCAACTTACATGTATTCCGTAAACTTTGACCTTGGGGTCACGTAGGCGTTTGCTTTATATGGGAGTAGTAAGTGTTGAGGTAAAGGTTTGTGAAGGCATGTATATGCCACAGAGCTTCTTCAAACTCACATGGCAATAGCGTTCGAATGATTTCAAGGTGAGAATTCGATCGGATACTGAACAGCAGGTTCAAGGCGCTAGGTCCCCTCTCCCCTCCCCCTATCTCAAGTTACATCCGAGAGAGTAGAAAGTGATCTGTGGCATCGTAGGAAAGCAGCACACGAGGTTACCGATACCGAGGAAAAGAGAAACTTTTGGCATCTCATAGGAGTGGTTGCGCGGCGTACCAAGGCATTTGCCGCTGATTATACAGAACCGAAAAATACAGAGCGCAGCATTTTCTTGGACGCAGAAGGAAAATCTGGAAATTGAGTACCGGAAAGACTAACAGCTGTTCCACAAAGTCGGAGTAAAGGACACCTGAGGCCAATAATGAAATTCCGTTTGCAATTTTTTATTATTATTATTATTATTACAATTCTATCATGAGTAGAGCGCAGGGCGCTATAAACTCAAAATGCAAATAACAATTAGATACAATACAATAACTAAGCTAAGCTAAGCTAAGCTAAGGCACATCACGTACGCATATTGTTCCAGTTATCGAGTCTGTTCTTGAACAAGTTCACGGACTCACTATTCACTACGCTAGAGGGGAGCTTATTCCATACATCAAATACTCTATTGGACAGGACATGCTGTCTAACGGTGGTCTTGAAGGGTTCCTTTTTTAATTTCGTTGAATGACCTCGCAGATGGTCAGGATTAAGGCAGAACAAAGATAACAAATCTACTCCGAAGAGCCCATGTAGTGCGCGATATGTAACGTTCAAGTCACCTCGAGCACGTCTATTCTCGAAAAGTTGTAGATCTACTATTCTTAGCCGCTCCGCATACGATGGACGTCTTACTCCATATGATAGTCTAGTGCCACGTCGTCGTAAGCATTCAAGTGCATTTCGATCACCTTGCAAGATAGGGCTCCAAACGGGTCCAGCGATTTCGAGAAGAGGGCGAACATAGGTTCTGTATAAGAAAGAGGAGACAGCAGTGTCACATCCCCGAAATGACTTCTCCACCAGAAACAAAGACTTTTTGGCTCTAGAAGAAGCAAGGTTGATGTGTTCCGACCAAGATAAATTGTCATATACCGTGACACCTAGGTCGCAGTGACTTTTGTGGGAAGGGACCGTATGACCATCGATGAAGTAAGCGTACCTAGGATTGTTTTTACCGATGTGAATAATACAACACTTGCTCAAATTGAGTGGTACTGACCAGTCGTGGCACCATTGAGATAGTCTGTTCAGATCGTTTTGAATAACAGTAAAGTTGTCAACAGGAGTGTTATATATTTTAGTATCATCAGCATATGAGGAACACGTTGAACTTATGAGTTATGAATTTGCACTAATTTATTTCGTCAAGTATTAAAAAACCCACGTAGCAGAATTCTGAGCAATTAAAATCACTTTTTTGTTGTATTAAAAATTATCACGGACTCAAGAGGTCTCGAAAGTAATACCATTTTGAAACCATCACCGTTCAACTGTAGGTAACTACTGGGTGTATTGAAATAACATTTAAAAATATTTCTACATACTGAGAAAGGTTCAAGTTACCATTGTCACGGAAATGTTTTCTCTAAGCTAGAGGTCCCTGAAGAGAGGCAGGGTAACATATTTTGATGGGATATTTTGGAAACTGTTTGGTAGACCAGTTTTTAAGTTTACAATGTCGAACAAATTAAGGTATAGGGATGGACGAAAATTATATAGTTCTTATTTTAGACTTAAATTCCGAAAGTTTTAGTACCTTTAACAGATAGTCGCAGAGAAGGCAGTTGTAGAGAAAACATAATTGTGACATGTCAGAAATGCAGTTTTTAGTTTTTCGAAAATGTATTAATATAAATGCCATCAAATAAAATTTTGTATACAATACGGCTCAAAAGCAATCATTTATTACTGATATCATAAGATTCCAGGTCATGAATTTGCAACCTTGTTTTGATTTAGTTTTCACAAGACTTCTAGTGCAGTTGCAATATACACCGATAAAAAATCACAATATTCAGATTATGCATGGTGGTGAGGGGTTTCTTTTGAGGATGAGGCTGCCAAGATTTAGCTAATACTATGTAGACGTACAGTTCATTCAAAATGTAAAGCACACAACCTGTTCACAGGAGCATGTCCAGTCCAAAGAGCTTTTCCACCTCTTCTTATTTTGTAACGCGGTGAAGGAGTGACCTGAATAATCTCGATAAGCTAAATGGTAACTATTTTTGTTCTTTTGAGGTCTCCATATCTAAGTTAATCACAAATACATTCTTGTTCTCTATTCAGCACTAATAAGTAATTTGAGACTCATTTTTATAGTGCGTATGTTGGAATGTACCGAGACAACCTCTTAACTCGAAGTTTAGGGTAGATAATCCAAATACAATGGCTGGCAGTATGAAGAAAAAAGGCAAAAACTGGAAAGGCAGGTTTCGATAGACTACAAAAGTTATATCACGCTCTTGTAGCATTGAGGCTTTGTACTCACGAATGCAGAGAGCAAACAGCGATCTTAGAATACTTAAGGTGTCACTTTGCTTCTTCATATAATTTTTCCAATTATCTTGTACAACCAATTAACTACCGAATGTGGTTCAACTGTTAAGATTTTTGTTCAAGATGTTCCATTCCGTAAATGCATGCATCACGTTATGTGTAAAATGGTCAAAACACTGTTTCTTGTATATCGGTAGTTGCTATCAAACCAGCAAGAAAGGAACATGTTGACTTATTATATTATGGTAAAGTGCTGAATGTACAAATAGATGCAAGGTGAAAAAGAAGAGAGAAGTATAACTCACATAAACTGTTAATATCGAGGAGTTCCGCGCAGAGACCTAAAATTTTAGATGCAACTTAAGCAGATTTGAAACAAAAATAACACCATTTAGGTCCCTTACATTGCGTTTGGTATTTTTAACAAATTAGTCAGATGCGATTATCTTTATGCCTTCAATTTGGTTCTGAATTTTGGTAAAATCTAATTATTATATTTTTTCTCGTAAGTATCTGGACGTAACAGAATGAGACTTCCAATTCTCCTAGCGGTTGAGGAAACCAGTTGAGTGAGTTAAGCACTGACATCGATAGCCATTCTACAACAGAAGCTAATTTAATTTCCGTTGTTTACAGCGCAGCTGAACCAGCCAGGTCCGTAGTAGCTACATCGTACAGGATACTTCACAAAACACTTTCAAGGAGGATATTTTTTTTATGGTCGGCCTCCCGCAAAGGCTGAAAGCCTATGGCGCTGTAGAAGCGCTGCGAGAGGATAAGTATCGATTCACATTAGATTTGAAACACTGCAGGTTGTAGCCGTCGGGAAATTCCCCGGCAGCTGATTCCACAGCGTCGAAGTTCTCCAGAAGAAGGAATGCTGGAGCATTCGGGGAGTAAGGATCTCGACCTGGTAAGGATGAGCTCGCAGAGCTTCTCTAGTGTTCCTGGTTCGGACGGCCTGTGGTGTTATTATCTGAGAGAGCTCACTCGAACACCTTCCGTGATAGAATCTGTAAAACAGGGATAGGTCAGCCAGCCTCCTTCGATGTTGCAGGCTGTGGAGGTCCTTTGTGAGGTTAGGCGTATCGATTAGTCTAATCGCTCTTTTCTGGATAGTGTCCAGAAGCTTTAGAGAGTGCTTCGGAGCGCATCCCCACACATGGGGGCAATACTCCAGCGATGGTCGGATCTGTGCCTTGTAGAGCAGCAGCAGTTGCTCTGGTGTATACAACATTCTACAGCGGAACAAAGCTCCAAGCTTCTGGGATGCCGTTTTAGCAATACTGACGACGTGGTCGTGCCAGGACATGTTATTGTTGATGTTGATTCCCAAAATCTTGACGGAAGGTGATTCGACTATGGAGTGACTCTCCAATTCCACGGTTGGTAAGCCATCGTGAGACTTCTTTGTAAGTGTTGTTGCCTGAGTTTTTTGTACGTTGAACTGTACTTTATTTGCTAATCCCCACTCGAAAATTGTTTTGATATCTGCGTTGATCTGTGAGGCATGCTGCTGTCACCGACATACCGTCTCCTGGGATGATAGTGGCTTGCCTGGTTCCATGAACGACACTAATGTACTGTCATCTGCGAAACTGTAGATTGGATTGGATATAACCTATTTCGTTGTGATCCTGTTTTGCTGCCAATACGTATAGAAAGCAGCGTGTTCCTCATTATACCTAAGGACTAAATCGCCATAACGAACAAACTTACTTAGTCTGCAAGGCTATTCTAGTGTTGACCTTGTTGTCGCCCTTCTGTTAATATTCGAGGTGGACAACGTCAAGCTTCATCAGAGCTTAGAATATCACAAGTGTATCTGATCCATACAGCAGATGTATCTTAGGTCGCTGTATAATTAATTATTTTAAGAGTTAAAAGCCACGAGTTCCTAGGAGACCAGTGTTGTAGCAAAACATTCAAAAATATTTGATGTTAATTTTTTTGGAATTTAATCGTTAAGCCTCCTGGCCACTAGCAAGTAAAATTGCTAGAGTTGCTCTCACAGGTCACTTGCGTAGCGTGTGCACGACGTCATTAGAGAAATATTGCAGCAAAATTGCTTGCACTTAAAGAATTTGCGACTTGCTGAGAGCTTGTAGTGTACACGGTTACTCTCAGGAAATTAGTTTGCCGCAAAAATTTCGAGCCTGTTCCGAAAGTCTTGCAGCAAGTACTGTTGTAAATCGAGCAAATATGGAGAAGTTCAACTAGACGAGAGAAGATACGTGCCTTTCGATTGAAAATTTTGACTTATATCCTGAATTATGGAATGTACGTACACCAGAATTTAAGGACAGAATCAAAAGGCAGAATGCATTACAAAAATTGACCGAATTATTTAATACTTCTACAGCATAAATTCAAAGGAAGCTACATAATTTGAGAATGCAAATTAACCAAGAGCGGAGAAAAATTCAGAAAAAGAAAAGTGGACAAGGGACTAGTGAAATACATAAGAGTACTTGGAAGTTATTTGACTCATTAAAGTTTATAATTAACTCAAATATACAGAATACTACGGAAGGTAATCTGGTAAGTTGAAAGTCGATTTCTAGAAAAAAGAATGTTATGTTGTATTTCTAGCAGCAATTGTAGCAATGGTCGGAAAGTAATTAATTAGGCTAGGTCCGGTTCAACACTATCCTTTATTGACTCTCGTTCTTACAACTCTCCGTAGACAGGCAACCCGTTATACACACACATCCGCAACAACTGTTTAAGCTCCATTGGATCTTCATTTCTCAATTCAGTAAGCAACTTTTCGTGTATCCCTAGAGTAGTTCTACGTTGAATCCACTTTCTCACCCAACATTTTCTCCGCCTTTTACTACCTTTCTCTTGTTTTCTTTTTTTTTTTAATGGAATATACCACAACTACCGCCGCAGCTGTAGATTTTGCGTACGGCATCTTATCATCTATAGTGTACACGAAATCAGAACAACCAAGCCCAAGTGAACTTGCGAGAGCAACTTCCTAGATTAAATTTGCGAACAGCTAAAAGATAGTGTAGACAGACAAGCAAGTACTTGCTGCAAAAACTATCGCAAGTTACTTGCAAGTGGACACGAGCCTTAACACAAAAGCCATCAGAATTTTGGACACAAACGTGTAACGCAATAGTTATCTACAGGCCCGGTCAGCAGAAACCGACAGAATGAATCAGAAAACCAGGACCACCGGTCAGATCAAGCTGCAAAGAGCGACACGTCATCAAGGACTGACAGACTCAGCAGAAAGCGGCGCCGACCAATCAGAAAAATGACACGTCAGCTAGATAAGAATAAATAGCAGCGAAAGAAACACATTCGACAGTTCACCTGATGGCGATAGAAGTACATGAAACGAAATGCTGTATTCAAAACTGTATAGGCAATGGAAGTCCGACAAAGGCAAAGAGTAGAAATAATTATGGCTCTTTTAAAATAGACAGTTTTCATGGAGAGCTTGATTGACCTTAGTTAGCTGTGCCATCGAATGTCGCAGTTTAGCAAATCGCCATTCTCTTGGTAATTGTTCAAAGTCTTTTCGCCAATACAATATATATAAGTACATACTTTGAAATGAGGTTGACATTATTTTTTTGATTTGAGGTTTAAAGCAGTAAAAATTGTTTTCATTTTTACGGTATAGCTAAAACAAGTTGCGGTCAGTTATTTGGAGCACACAACTACACATTTCTCTGAGGTACCTAGTCAATTTTTTTTATGGTCAGCCTCCCGCAAAGGCTGAAAGCCTACGGTGCTGTAGAAGCACTGCGAGAGGATCAGTGTCAGTTCACGTTAGATTTGAAACGTTGCAGGTTGTAGCTGTCGGGAAACAAATTCTCCGGTCGCTGGTTCCACAGCGTCGAAGTTCTCCAAAAGAAGGATGCTGGAGGAGACTGGTTTGGGGAGTAAGGACCTCGACTTGGTCAGGATGAGCTCGCAGAGCTTCTCTGGTGTTCCTGGTTCGGACGACCTTTGGTGTTATTATCTGGAAGAGCTCACTCGAACATCTTCCGTGGTAGAATCTGTAAAACAGGGATAGGTCAGCCACCCTCCTTCGATGTACCAGGCTGTGGAGGTCCTTTGTGAGGTTAGGCGTATCGATAAATCTAATTGCTCATCCCCACACATGGGAGCAATACTCCAGCGATGGTCGGATCTGTGCCTTGTAATGCAGCAGCAGTTGCTCTGGTGTATATAACTTCCTACAGCGGAACAAAACTCCAAGCTTCTGGGATGCCGTTTTGACAATGCTGACGACGTGGCCAGGACATGCTATTATTGATGTTGATCCCCAAAAGCTGGACGGGAGATAATTCGACTATGGGGTGGCCCTCCATTTCCACGGTTGGCAAGCCATCGTGAGATTTCTTTGTAAGTGTTGTTGTCTGAGTTTTTTGTACGTAATATTTTAACTGATAAATCACATAATACCTACTAATTCATGTTCTACAGATCATATCCACCACATATTGCTATCAAGATGTACTTCAAAATTCCTATACATATATACATAGATTTTGGATTTCACGACACTTCGCAAACCTGGCATTACATTGCATATATTCAGGTAGTTCTGTTGGTGTTTGTAAAGATTGAAGAACTTATTTTATATCATACTGAACATTTCACAGCTACTGCATCCATCGTAGCGTCAAAGTTCTCTAGTTTCTTCAGAATTAGTGGCATTGATACATAGTACTGTTATATTGTAGTTTAAATACAGTAAGAAAATATTAGAGAACCTGAAATAGATCGCTGCGGTCCACCAAATGAAACAGTGTGCACATCTGTGATGTCTTGTTTGAACGTTTCATGAGACTGCTACTGGATATACATATACGATTTGATTCACGATGACGCATTGTCCCGAAATCAAACTATTTCTCAATAACGACGAGACCAATTTTTGAATTCGTGACTGCGCTAGCCGAAAACTTATGCCAGATCTGCATGGCACAGCATCAGGTTGCGCTAATTTAGCTCGGCAATCTGTTTACGGCCAGAACGACTTTATGAAACCACTGAACGTGTTTTTCACTTAAACAGAAGGATCTCAATAACCAGACCTGGTTCGAATATTGTATTTTCCACGCCCACCGCCACTCAATATGACACGATATATTTTTAGTCGTAATAAGCAACATTTTCTCAAAGCTCAGTAATCATAAGCTGTTAATCTGGAATCCAATAAATTGGAATATATAAGAATGACAATCAATCCAGGATCACTAAATAACACAATTATTGCCCAATAGAGGACATTATGGCTCGATATTATCAACATGCATATTTAATAAAGAATTTAGCAAAGCTTTTCTATTGGATGTTATTTAATAATAAGTATCATCCAATTGTATTTTATCAATACCGAAAACAAAACGTCAAAGCTGGATGACACTTTCATTAAAAATATTTTAGAAATCATGGATCAAAATCATCAGAAAGTCAGAACAAAGTGATTGATTTGCAAATTAATGCTAGATTTTTAACGTTTACCTTATAATTATTGTATAATTACCAATTGCAATTGCAGTCAGATTGATTGTAGACTGGATGCATGTTTGTTATAGAATAGATCTTCTTATAGAAATATTCACAGAGGATGTAAAGATTGTAGGCACTGCGTAAAAGGTACCGTAGCGCAGAAACACATTTATTTAAAGCACCTTGTTCACTTTCTGACTGTACGAAAGGTTTCTAGTTTAGGAAAAATAAGGATATACGTTATACTTTTTCCAGAATGCAGGGCTTTGCTGTTAAGCAGGATAGGCAACCAGAAATGCACGCTTGCATCATGTGTGTCTATAATAGCTTTGTGAAATGCAATAAAATGTTATTTTTACCCCTTTTCACTATAATACAAAGGTATATTGGAGGTATTTATACTTATTATCGATTGTAAATTATTGTTTTATTTGAAGAATGCAGTAATTTGAATTTCTTGTCATCATCATCATCATCATTAAATTGAGAGTGCATTTTATCCAGTGATCAAATGTGTCGGTTTTGTAGGATCTGATTGGTTGAGATTGGCAATTGCTAAACTCTCTGTTAAACAGAAAAATGCAAGTTTTTACCCATTTAGGATGGAAAATCAGAGTTGAAAACATACTAGAGAGTTCACAATGGTTGATTATATATAAAGCATGTCTTTTTTCACCTTTTTGAAGTAAATTTCAAGAGAAATCAATAATTTTCAGGGAACTTTGACAGATGCAAGTTCTTAAATGGGCTGCCCTGATTGATCAAAACCTTTGTTAAAATGCCCGTGTTGATAAAAGCGGGCCTATGCCTAACCAACGAGTAGGTAGTAAATTGCTTTTCAAATTTCGAACGAATTCAAACGAAAACTGTTGCTAGCAGAGATAATGAATTCAAGCCCCATGAGACACTTCTATCATCTTTGATAGTGGATGATGACAGCAAATGTTTTTCTGTTCTTAGCTCAAGCAGCTATATGTGTGAATGTATTATAGAAGTACGTATGAAGTTTTGAAAGAGCTTCACTACCACTTGTCAGTAGTAACATCCCTAGGACAGAAAACAGATGTGATAACTTTAGGAAAATCGAAAGCTGGTTTCTTGATAACAGCTCTAAGCCGCAGACTGAGGGCTGCTATCAAGTTACAAGCTTGATAAATTTTCCAGAAAATTATGAGGCACTTGGCAATATCTGACTGATATTTGGCCGAACATCTGTTGAAGTTGTTAATCTCAATTGTGTAGTCATAGCGACCAATACTTGCACTGAATGAAATTATCAGAGTAATTTGGATTGATAAAAATCGATGATAGCCTACAAAATGAGGAAATTACAAAGGCAACAAATTTCCTGAAAAAATTACCCTAGGTAGTATCCGATATACCTAAAACCTGCAAAAGAAGAGAAATAAGTGACTGAATCGATGTCAGTGATTGTGGTTTACCACTGGCAATGCCAACATTTAGGCAGATATACGTATTAATACTTCCACCCTCAACTGCTTTTCAGTATAGCAAACGCTGGGTGTAGCCATCCTTACGGGTCACCTTTGAATTGCTGAAATCAAACAGTATAAATATAGCGTAGATGACCTTTTCCAGTTACGTTATGCTTTTAGTAATACGATAAAGCTCATTTAACCCTTAACTGGTAAGGTGCCGTCTGTGAGACTGCAAGCAATCTTAAATTCGAGCCTACAACAAAACCTTACCGCATTTCTGGTAAATGACCTCATCTAATCTATCTGCCATTGGTATCCCTTTTATATCCCGTTTATCAATAAGTTTGCGTAAACAACATTCCAGATGTGCTTAGTTGTTAGTTCGGTTTAGTCTGTGAGACGGAACGTTACGGTTTGCGTTATAATATTTCTCCACTGGTAGTCATGGCAGGTCCGTCATTTTTTACCAAAATATTTTTATAGGTGTATTGCTTTACTTATTATCAATCACAAAATATATAGATTTGAGTGTGGTCAAAGTTTTTTTTTATTATCTTGGTCCTACAAATTTGTGCTGCTAATTTGTGTTCTAGTTAATAATTATCATAATTTTGTTTCTTTATATCACAGGTTCTGCTACTTTATACAAAATTATTATTAAAGGATATATACCCAACAAACCTTCATGCATTTTTTCCAAAAAATAATTAGGAGAGTTTGATTTTTTAAACTTCAAAGTCGTTACAGTCTCACAGGCTGCACGTTACCAGCTATGCCCCGAATTTGCACGTTACCGGTTAAGGGTTTTAATACTCCCATCCTCACATCCTCAACTGCTTTTCAGTATAGCAAACGCTGGGCTACTCATGGTGGCTGATTTACTTGAGCGTCAGCTATCCTCACGGGTCACCTTTGAACTGCTGAAATCAAACAGTATAAATATAGGGTAGATGACCTTTTCTAGTTACGTTATGCTTTTAGTGATACGATAAAGCTCATTTAATAAAAACACAAATTTAATTGTGGCTGTCATTGTATTCTGAGTTTGGATTTTAGTTAGAAATAATATGATGCTGTATTACTGACTCCCTATTATACTGAAAGCTGTGTGAATTTACAAGAAGTTAAGTTTTCAACAACAACAAAATGAAATTGTTTCGAAATTACGTTGATCCACAGTGATACCTCTTAAATAAACCGTCAGAAGTAACAGAATATCGAAGTAACCTTTTATTACTAATAAGGATATGTCCAAAATATTAACGTTTAGAGAAAACTGTTACTTGTATTTCTTCGCCATTTAATAGCACGAAAATTTTGACATAGATGCACATATTTTTATGTGGAAAGGTATTCTACTTTAGTCGATAAAATGGAAAGTTAGAATTTTCCCCTTCAACAACCATAACAGAAACATCAAGTTATTTAGAACCTCTCTATACTATTTACGTTAATATCTAAAACTACACAAGCATCGATGGGGCAAAATAAATTCAAGCTCGTGCTTATTTCTGCATATATTGCAAGTGTAGAGCGACAGGCAAGCGGATTGTGACTGACTCTCTGTTTTCTTCGCTGCCTTTTAAATGCACGCGAAAGACCTACATACCTACATATGATCGAAAAGAAAGTATTCGTAGGAAGTGGGAAATGTAGTATAGATTATAAGCGGAACTATTAGAAGACAATGCGTCTTTTTAATATGTTTTTCCATATTATATTAGCCCTAGTCGTACTTTTCCGTGATGTAGATCTGATTGCTCAAAGTCACAATTGCCCTAATAGGTGGGCATCAGATATTCTCCGCATCTAGTGATATGAATAACACATGTACATACCCTGATATACCTGTCGGTCAAATCAAAGTCATTCTCAAAATACACAGCTACGCTGTGCCAAATATTATGTTACAAGACAGTATCATATAATGTACCTTTCGCAGATGACAAAAAACTTACGTATGAATCAAAAAATGGAGAGCAACTAAAATCTGACCTGAAAAAAATTCTAGCAACTTAAAAAAATTGGGTTGCGGCAAATAGTATTAAGCTAAATGTTAACAAAGCACAAGTTATTCAATCTAAGCCTCACAAAAAGCTAACAAGCTTTGTATAGAGTATTATAAGTCAGCTAAAAGCTGAAGAATAAGCTGAGTTTCTTGGCTTCGTTGTAGACAATGATTTAAACTGCAAGCGACATATCAAAAACATAGCAGTTCAAATGAGCAAATATTGTTATGCCTTAGGGACAGTGCGTGCAAATATTGGTATGTCAGTGGCAATAACATTGTGCAGCTATGAATAAATTATGGGGTGAGATTCTGGGGGAACTCAACTCATTTGGAAAAAAATAGAGCAGTACGTAAAACATTTTTGGAGAGAAAATCGTATTATAGTTTGCAGGATTTTTTTCAGGGTAAGTCAGAAGTCACACTTTCCTAACAAATAAGGTGTGTCCAATTGTCCAAGCACTACATGAAATTCTACCTTCTAACTTGAAGGTAATAAATAGTTAAATAACCGGAAAACCTGAAAGAAATGGGAAGCTTATGTACGTGAATAAAAAATTGAACGCTCAAAATGTTATTGTTTGTGCGAAAAAAAAGTGTGTAATTTTATACATCAGTGTGTTATTTACTTAAATCATAAATCATTAGGTAGAGAGAAAAAATTAGTATTAAATTCTCAAATTAATAATTTTTGCACACGCAGAGGTATACGTATTTATTCAGATTTATTTACACAAAAGGTTCACATCCACAAAAGGTTCTTAGTGACAAAGACAACACAATTAATTTTTAATTTAATTTTAATAGTGTAACAGAACAAGAAACATACAATACGATACAATATGACATATTATGATAAATTAAGATTGACTGCCTAAGGAAACCCGCAAGGTGTTATTGTTTTGAACCTCGCTAATTAATATAAAAATTCTGTAAAACATTCTTCTTCTTCTTATGGTGCCTTGCATTAAGCGTTGGCGACTGCTATGGTTATTAGGTTTTGGTACTGATGTCTGTCCAATGCTGTGTGGAAAAGTTGTTCTGCCGTTAGTCCAGTCCATTGCCTAATGTTTCGAAGCCATGAAAGTTTCTTTCGGCCTAGCCATTTTCTGCCTTCCATTTTTCCGTTTAGGATCAGACGTAGGAAATCATACTTTGGTCCTCGCACTATGTGGCCGAAATACTCCATTTTTCTTTTCTTTATGACGCTGAAAAGATTTCTTTCCTCGCCGACCATCTGTAGCACTTCATCATTTGATGTGTGACTGGTCCATGATATTTTCATCATCCTTCGGTATGTCCACATTTCGAAGGCCTCTATCTTGTTTATAAGATTCCTTGTTAGGACCCAGTTTTCACTGCCATAGAGAAGGACTGACCAGACGTAGCCTTTACAGAATTTCTTTCGTATGGATATATCCAAGTGTGGGTTACATAATAGTGATCGCAGTTTGATAAAAGCATTGCGCGACTGTTCAATTCTCGATCGTATTTCCATGTCTGGGCTAAGCCCTTCGTTGATCCAGCAGCCCAGGTATTTGAAGCTTGCTACCCTTTCCAGTGCCTCCCCATCCAGTCTTGGAGCCTGATTATCTGGTACTCCCTGCTTACTAATGGCCATAAACTTTGTTTTGGTCTTGTTGATGGAGAGCCCATAGTTTTGGCATTCTGTGCTCACCCTGTCAATTAGTTCTTGGAGGTCTTCCATATTTTCCGCGAGCAGGGCTGTGTCATCAGCATATCGGATATTATTTATAGTTTCTCCTCCTACTCTAATGCCTTTACCTATATTGTCTATGGTCTGAAATATCTTTTCTGAGTAGAGATTAAACAAGCATGGAGATAATACACAGCCCTGTCGTACCCCCCTCTGGATGGGAATATCACGTGAGAGCTGGTTGTTTACTCTGACGCATGCGGTTTGGTTCCAGTACACGCTTGCTATTAGGCGTATGTCTTTTCCATCTAGGTTGATGTTGCGTAGATTCTCAATAAGTTTGACATGTTGCACCCTGTCAAACGCCTTTTCAAAATCTATAAAACAAACGTATACCGTTTTACGAACCTCACGGCATCTAGCCAGAAGATTGTCCATACAAAACAGAGCTTCTCGTGTCCCCATGCCACTTCTGAATCCTAGCTGTTCATCACTGATTGCCTGTTCACATTTGTTATGTATTCTGTTTTGAATAATTCGTAAGAGAAGTTTTGTACAGTGACTCATTAGGCTAATAAGTCTAAAGTCGCTGCAACTTTTAGGATTTGCTTTCTTTTGTATGGGAACAAACACAGATTTCAGCCATTCATCCGGAATATTGCCACTGCTGTATATGTTGTTAAACAGGTCAGTCATTGCTTGTATGTTATTATCATCGAGAAGTTTTAGCTCTTCGCTGTATATTTCGTCCAACCCAGGTGCTTTATCGTGCTTCAGTTGTTTTATTGCTTGTTCTACCTCTGATTTTAAGATGCTTGGACCAGTTTCTACATCAATAGGCTGAGGAGCAGGTCGTGTGTCCTCAAAGAGTTTACCAATATATGCTTCCCACTGTTTTATTATGTCTTCTGTATTGGAAAGTATGTGTTGGTTCTCGTCCTTTATTATATGCAGCCCATTATTTCGTTTTCTTCCTGTAACCTCCTTCACTTTTTTATGGACATTAAACTCGTCGTGCTTTTTTTGTAGGTGTTCCATTTCTTTGCACTGTTCTTCCATCCAATTTTCCTTCGCTTTCTTTATCTCATTTTTTATTTCTCTATTAACCCTGTTGTATTCTTGCTCGTTTCTATTCTTAAATGTTCTTCTGAGTTCCATTAACTGAAGTATTTCATTTGTCATCCATTTTTGCTTCTTCTTTTGAATAGTTCGTTTTAAGGTTTCTCCGGCGCTCTTTATTCCATCACGAATTTGTTTCCATTTTTGATTCGTGTCAACAGTTTCGTCTTTATGGAGGTTTTCTCTTATGTTATTGTTCATAATTACTTGGAACTGATTTCTCTTAACTTCATCTTTTAGTTGTCTCATATCATAACTTGTTGTTGTTGGTGTTTTGGTCATTTTCTTAAATTTAACCAACATTTTGGTCATTAGTAGGTTATGGTCAGAGGCAACGTCAGCACTTGGATATGTTTTAGTACATTTGATGGCATTTCTGTAACGACTATTTATCAGGATATAATCGATTTGATTTCTTATGATGTTATTAGAGCTGTCCTGTGGCGATTTCCAAGTATATAGTCGTCTTTCAGGTTGCTTGAATAATGTGTTTGTTATCACAAAATAGTGTTCTTGACAAAATTCAATGAGTTTTTCTCCTCTAGGGTTTCTCTCTCCGAGTCCATATGCTCCAGTTACAGCTTCTGTTGTTTCGCGTCCTACTTTGGCATTCAGATCGCCCATAATAATTGTGATTTCATTTCTTTTGGTATGTCGTAGTACTTCTCTAAGATCTGCGTAGAAGTCTTCAATTTCATTTTCTGTACTTTGCGCGGTTGGCGCATACACCTGGATTATGTTAATATCTGTTGGTCCATGTAGAGTTATCATCATGACCCTTTCAGAGTAGGGGATAAATCTTTTTATGGAATTATTAAGCGCCTTATCTATTATGATTGCTACTCCACTTTCATGAACATTGCGGCAATTTCCTGAGTAAAAAACAACGAATTCGTCGCTCTTAATATGACCAGACTCGGTCCACCTTGTTTCGCTTATGCCTAGCAGTTGGATCTTTAGGCGTCTCATTTCTACTTTGATGTTTTCCAACTTTCCTGGTTGGTACATCGTTCTGACGCTCCAGGTAGCCAGTTTACGAGGTTTATGATTTTTTGTCCACCCGGGGATTCTTCGCACCCCTGTCCCATCGAAGGGACGCCGGGGACTCGGGGCCATTCCTTGTGTGTAATTCATAGCAGTTTTTCTTGGGGAACGGTAGTGCAGTAGGACCCCTCGTCTTTCTGCACCGCAGTACTGTAGCCGGTTAAACCATAATTTGTCGCCTACAGTTTCCTGGTATTGAGCCCTTAGGGAAGTAATTCTTCGATGACCTCAACCCAGTACTGATACAGCTGCTGCTCTGTAGCAGGGTGCTTTTATACTATCCCTAAAAGCAGGGTTGCCACCTGCGCCAGGTCCGCCGTATCGAAGCCCTTCTTCTCCGTCGTCACCGCCGGTGTGGTCTTCATCCGTGACCCTGGACAAGGGGCCCCTACAGGGTGCTATCAGCCGGAGCCAGCTGAACCCAGGTTTTTTAGCGAGGTGTTACTCCTCGATCCCTCCTCCTTCCTTACCTCTTGCATGGCAAGGCTCCAGGCTTGGGACTGGCATAGCGGAGTTTGTAAAACATTAATGGCCCCTAAAATGATTCTTAGGTTTGGGATGTAGACCACATATTAAAACATTGCAATATTTTATTTATTTGTGCAATTACCCTCTAGCTCATATTATCCGAAAATGTACTTTCATGCCTGCATGTTTCACCTTAGATAATAGATAACCTCCCTCTTCCTTGGCCCTAAAGTAGTAACATACTTTATTATGCGGTCCTTTGACTAAAGAAGTTATTTAAAACTGTCCATTTTAATCCATAACACAAAACAATGCTGCTTAACTACCAATAACTAGTTCACTTATGATTGTAAGTTTTAACCTATTTGGCTTGGAATGGACTGCCAGAAGATGTATTTATTGGGCCTGCGGGTATTGTCCCATTCAAATCTCGCAAACTTCCCCTAACATAACCCTTTCACAGCAGCCGCGGTACTCTGGTATTTAGGCTCTGCCTGCGCGGTCTGCTCAGTTACATATAAAAAAAAAATTTGGGTGTTGATCGATAATTGCCTCATAGAGGACCAATGATAGAATGTAGAATGTGAAGAATTAACCATTTAGTATCTTGCCACTTTAATAAACAACATTTTTTTTACATTTACAACGAGTACCTATACATTTCTAATAACATATACGAAACAAATCTTTTTATTGTTAAATATATTCCTACTGAAATGTTTCAAGTGTACTTTTGTGTGCCAATTGATGAAAAAAATTCTGAGATATACTGAGCACTACTCAACCTGACTAATATTATCGTGTAAGCATAATCTTAACTAGTTTTAAACGTAGTAGAAGTGTACCGTGATTTGTAGAAAGCTCTGTTTACTTCTAGGTGAAAGTTGGAGTCGTCCTCTAACAGATGGCAGTACCTACTGCATTTTGTAGTTAGATACTGCAGATCCTCATTATACAGGTGGTGGAGAATAGTATATTGCGTATATAATAGTATTATAAGGTAAGCAAGGCTCGAAACTCATTATGGGCCTGCAGAAGAGGTGTCGGTAGTAGCTGGGGCCTGAGCCCAAAAGTGATGCACTGGCTCTATACTACAATACTCAGACCGTCATTAATATATGGCTCCATAGTGTGGTGGACCTGTATAAAGACGGAGGCAATAAGAGCCAAACTTAATAAGGTTCAACGTTTGGCATGTCTTAGCATAACTAGTGCAGTGCGCACAACACCTTTGAGTGCCATTGAAACACTACTGAATCTTCCTCCTTTGGATCTGGTCATTCAAGGGGAAGCTAGAAAAACTGGGTTCCGTCTCTGGAGTCAGGGTAACTGGACTTATATGAATCCAGGCAAAGGACATTCGACGATTCTAGCAGAGTTGCATGAGGATAGTCCTATTTTGTTGGCGAGGAGCGATATAGTTTCTCCTACGCATCGCTTCAATCGCAAATTTACGGTGGTGTTTCCGTCAAGGGAAGAGTGGGAATCTAGGGAAAGACAGCTCATCGAAGGAGGAGGACAGGTCTGGTACACAGACGGTTCACTGGCTAGAGAGGGCTCGGGCTCGCGAGTCTACGGACCCCATACAAGACTTTGACTCCCTCTTGGGGGCACACCACAGTATTCCAGGCTGAGGTCTATGCGATACTTGCTTCTGTAAATCGTATTCGGGAAATTGACGGGTCTAGGAGGCGGATTACTATCTGCTCTGGCAGTCAGGCAGCCATCAAAGCACTGAGTGCTTGGAAAATAACGTCGGGACTGGTCTTGGAGTGCAGGAGGGCTCTTGACGACGTCTCAGCTAAACACAAGGTATCACTGATGTGGGTACCTGGGCACGCTGGGGTAAAGGGTAACGAAATGGCGGATCATCTGGCTAGGATGGGATCCGGCAACAGTTTTGTGGGCCCGGAACCAGCCTTAGGACTATCTGCAAACATGATTAGGAAAACAACTGGAGAGTGGATCCAGAATCAACACTCTCTGAGATGGAACAACATCTCTGGTCATCTCCGTCAGGCTCGGGAATTATTAGCAGGGCCTGTAGAGAGAATAGGATGATTTTGTCTCTCTCTCTCTGGATAGGAGTAACTCGAGTTTGCTAGTAGGCCTATTAACGGGTCACAACACCTTCAGGCGTCACTTGTTCGTGATGAGGGTGGTCAACGACCCAACGTGCACATGGTGTGGTGAAGAGGAAGAATCCTCGGCACACATCTTGTGTCGCTGTAAAACCCTGGGTTATCACAGGCAGACTATGCTGGGCTCAAGAACCTTGGAACCATTAGAGACAAAACGGATAGGACCTAAAAATGTACTTGGCTTTGCCAAAAGGGCAGGTCTTAGGAACTAGCGCGGATAGAGGCGCAAAAGGGCCCATCGTGTGGCCTATGCACCAGCCACATTCCGTGGTGGATAGCCTCTGGTCCTTATTCATTCATTTAATAGTATAGTGCGCCCACTACTGGCAGCGTCCGGCTATGCTTTTAGCGCTCTTTTCGCTTTATACATACACAAAAAGGAATTCTCAATGCAAGAATGCTGATAATCCTGTAAAGATATATTTACGATATGAACATTTTTTCTCGCTCTAAGAAAATTTAGTTGATGAGGAAATTATGTCTAATTTGAACCAAGAAATATATTTTTTTATTTCAATACACATTTAAAAGAAATATGCTATGAGCAAGATTAACATTTTTAAGTAAGGATATCAGATTTTCTAATTGAGGTTCATAACTTCGATCAATATCATGTGATAATCTTGGTTCATGCACATCGACAGATCGCCTCAGGCCTTCTGGTCATTTGTTGTGTAGGCTGAAAAATATTCAGAATGTTTTGTGCAACCCATATGGCAAAGTGTGGTAAGTACCAAACCAATTTACTTGAAGCCGTTTCTTTTAAACAAATGCAATGGAAAGTCGGCGAAAATAAGGGTTTCATGAGTCTCTGCCTGAGAAAGTGAGCAACAAATGGTGCGATTTGGAAACAAAAATATCCTATTTGTATTCATGCGTATTCACGTTCAGACGCCTCCATCTTTGTACTGCTGAGTAAGAAATGGGAGAAATAAAGAAGATTACATGACCGTTATTTCAGAAAAAGTTGTGCACGATGCTACGTCCCATGTTTTCCTTTTAAATGTGTGTCGTTGATGTAGAGTTTCGGGATCTGAATACTACGAAAAGGGCCGCAGTGTAAACTGGACAAAAAAATTGGTGGCTATAGAGTTTCTCGTTTATTGACATGCTTATAATAGAAGTATTTTATCCTCTGAGATAGCATGTGCATATGAGTTTAACGGTTAAATTTTCTTGTAACGTGGAGTTACCTCTTGAGAAGCAAAGATTGCTTTTCCTTAGGCTCCATTAAGAAAAGTTTGCGGTATGGATATTATAATTAACAATAAAAACATTTTTTTTATCGAGTCAGAAGTATCCTAGGCACATTACATAAAATAAGAGAATAACGTATATGGGACAAGTAGTTTACACTTATGTATATAACGGTCACACAATTTTTGCCCAGTAGTCAATGGCATTCGGGTGGGTCAACATCAGGTCTTCAGGTCTTCAGGGCTGCATTGGGCAGAGTATGACGGGCAATTGAGCAGATGTTTTGTTGTTTGGGGTTCACCACAATCGCAGAGAGTGTCGGTTGGCAGATAGCCACAACTTTTTAAAGCTTCTTTAGACCTGGCCGTTTCGGTTCGGAGTCTATTAAGGGACCTCCATACGCTCCAGCACTCATCATATCCGGGCGCTATCTCTTCCGATGGTATCATCCAGGGACGTTCTTTGGCAGCTCTCCACTGATCCAGGTTACTCGCTAGGGCCACTTCAAAATCCTCCTTTTCCTGGATTTTAGCCTTTGATAAGCGGGTAAAATACCGTGAAGGGGGTGTCGATCGATGTTGGTTTGAGACAGCCGGTCACCAGTCTACAGGTTTCATTAAGGGCAACATCTACTTGCCGTGATTGAACCGAGTTGCACCACACGGGACAGGCGTACTCTGCTGCGGAGTAGCACAGAGATAAAGCTGTGGTTTTTAGAACCCGTGGGTTTGCCACCCAAGTAGAACTAGTGAGTTTTCGGAGGATGTTGTTTCTACCAGACACTTTCATTTTACGAGTAAGACAGAAGGAATTCTGCCGGTGCGCCATCTAGTACCCGAAGGTGACGGCAACCAAAGAGAGAAACGCCACTAGAAGCAGTTTACCTCTCCTTGGTGGAACGACAAAGCTCGCTCGCTTTTTGCCACTAGAGGCGCGGATTTTGACGCACGCAGCGTGAAGCCGATATACGAGGGTTGCTCTATACCTCCGTCAATCCACCAGTACGCAGACAGCTGTTTCACGCTTATTAGCGATCATCAGTGCGCCATAGGTCGATTGACGAAAGTAGAGAGCATCAACTTTTCCATGTTTAATAAACATGTGAAAGATGTACGAGTAAGACAGAAGGAATTCTGCCGGTGCGCCATCTAGTACCCGAAGGTGACGGCAACCAAAGAGAGAAACGCCACTAGAAGCAGTTTACCTCTCCTTGGTGGAACGACAAGGCTCGCTCGCTTTTTGCCACTAGAGGCGCGGATTTTGACGCACGCAGCGTGAAGCCGATATACGAGGGTTGCTCTATACCTCCGTCAATCCACCAGTACGCAGACAGCTGTTTCACGCTTATTAGCGATCATCAGTGCACCATAGGTCGATTGACGAAAGTAGAGAGCATCAACTTTTCCATGTTTAATAAACATGTGAAAGATGTACGAGTAAGACAGAAGGAATTCTGCCGGTGCGCCATCTAGTACCCGAAGGTGACGGCAACCAAAGAGAGAAACGCCACTAGAAGCAGTTTACCTCTCCTTGGTGGAACGACAAGGCTCGCTCGCTTTTTGCCACTAGAGGCGCGGATTTTGACGCACGCAGCGTGAAGCCGATATACGAGGGTTGCTCTATACCTCCGTCAATCCACCAGTACGCAGACAGCTGTTTCACGCTTATTAGCGATCATCAGTGCGCCATAGGTCGATTGACGAAAGTAGAGACCATCAACTTTTCCATGTTTAATAAACATATGAAAGATGTACGAGTAAGACAGAAGGAATTCTGCCGGTGCGCCATCTAGTACCCGAAGGTGACGGCAACCAAAGAGAGAAACGCCACTAGAAGCAGTTTACCTCTCCTTGGTGGAACGACAAGGCTCGCTCGCTTTTTGCCACTAGAGGCGCGGATTTTGACGCACGCAGCGTGAAGCCGATATACGAGGGTTGCTCTATACCTCCGTCAATCCACCAGTACGCAGACAGCTATTTCACGCTTATTAGCGATCATCAGTGCGCCATAGGTCGATTGACGAAAGTAGAGAGCATCAACTTTTCCATGTTTAATAAACATGTGAAAGATGTACGAGTAAGACAGAAGGAATTCTGCCGTCGTTCCACCAAGGAGAGGTAAACTGCTTCTAGTGGCGTTTCTCGCTTTGGTTGCCGTCACCTTCGGGTACTAGATGGCGCACCGGCAGAATTCCTTCTGTCTTACTCGTACATCTTTCACATGTTTATTAAACATGGAAAAGTTGATGCTCTCTACTTTCGTCAATCGACCTATGGCGCACTGATGATCGCTAATAAGCGTGAAACAGCTGTCTGCGTACTGGTGGATTGACGGAGGTATAGAGCAACCCTCGTATATCGGCTTCACGCTGCGTGCGTCAAAATCCGCGCCTCTAGTGGCAAAAAGCGAGCGAGCCTTGTCGTTCCACCAAGGAGAGGTAAACTGCTTCTAGTGGCGTTTCTCTCTTTGGTTGCCGTCACCTTCGGGTACTAGATGGCGCACCGGCAGAATTCCTTCTGTCTTACTCGTACATCCTTCACATGTTTATTAAACATGGAAAAGTTGATGCTCTCTACTTTCGTCAATCGACCTATGGCGCACTGATGATCGCTAATAAGCGTGAAACAGCTGTCTGCGTACTGGTGGATTGACGGAGGTATAGAGCAACCCTCGTACTTTCATTTTAGTATTGTTGCAGTGTTGCCGGTACGTTAGAGCTCTGTCCAGTGTCACACCTAGGTACTTCGGGTGTGTACAGTGGTGTAGGGGCACGCCTCTCCATATTAGCCGAAGTGTTCTGGAGGCTACTCTATTTCGTAGGTCAAAGGCGCATGTCTGAGTTTTCGTTGGGTTAGGTCTCAGTTGCTTCCGACTATAGTACTGATCGAGCTCCAATAGCACATCAGATAGTCCCTGCTCAACCTCATCGAAAGAGTCAGCCTGTACTGCGATGGCCCTATCGTCGGTGTATATATATAGCTCGAGGTACCTAGGTGAAGCGGTTGGTCATTGGTGTAGATGTTAAACAGGCTGGGAGCCAGCACGCTTCTTTGCGGCAGTCCATTTTTCTGACGACGCCATCTACTTTGATTACCCTGGAATTCGACTGAAAACGTGCGGTTTCGAAGTAGGCTCTGTATTGCACGGGTAAGTTGGAAATCTTTAGTTATCCCATATATTTTCTGAAGCAGTGCTCGGATGTTTATGGGATCATATGCTGCCGTCAAATCAATGAAGACTGCACCCGTCACCTTACGTTGTTGATACCCATTCTCAATAAATTGTGTTAGATTCAATACCTGTGAGGTACAATTCATACCCGTGCAGAAACCAGCTTGTCCTCTTATACGCAGGGAGTCTATACTTGCTGTCAAACGGTGTTGGATTATTCTTTCAAGAATTTTGAATGTGTGGCATAAGAGAGAGATGGGGCGATAGCTCTTCGGATCATTGGGATCCTTTCCCGGTTTTAATGTTGCGACCACTTTAGTCTTCCGCCAAATGCGCGGTATCTGACACTGACTCAGACAGTTATTAAACATTGCAAGTAACCAGAGTCTGGCTCCAGGTCCAAAGTGTTTAATTTGTTCTGTCAGAATGTCATTAAGTCCTGGAGCTTTGCGTGGCTTGCATTTGGCGATTGCTGCATTAAGTTGCGACATAGATATTGGTGAGGATAAGGGAGTTGATTCGTCTTTCCTATTCCAATGGATTTTAGTATTTGATTTTGGAATTCGATATTTAGGTTTGCCGTTTATAAGAAGCTGGGATGCTATTTCATTTGCTGAAACATTGGCACGTATTTTTTGCTCAGTTGAATCGTTATTGAGACGTTTCAGCAGTTTCCATGCTTTATGGCTGCTTCTACTCAAATCGATTTCCTCCATCATTTTTATCCAACAATAAAAACAATACAAAATATAGAAACAGCTCAAATTGCGTTTTCAGACGGTTTGAGGGCTCCCGATCATTTTTTGTATTGTCCAGCTCAAGCATGCAGAACAAAAACTATGGCACTCCAGTTTCTAAGGAGGGAGGTGCAAGAAACCATTTACAAGAGTTTTTGTGAGTTGTGTGATTTTTGCGGACGGGTGGGCGATGATTTGGTTGGAAGAGGATTTCAAACTTCATGCAATGGGAAAATAATAAAAAGGTATCATTACTATGTGTGATGGGAAGTACTGAGTCTACCAACTTGACTCCATTTTTCCTTATAGTTTGAGGAAGGATAGGAATATGTAACAAAACTGCATATGTATGGTATTTCATTTAAACGCAAATTCGACGCACTGCGAATTTATAACGATTTCATATAATTAAAATTGTCAATGTCATCGTTAAACCCTATAGATTTGTTCTTAAAATATTTTTTATGCCATGCGTGTTTTACACTACAATCCACTGACTCTAAGCCTTTCTAAATCAATCTATATGTTAAGAGCAAACACCGATTTCGGCCAATGGACGAAAAATATGGCCAAAACGCGTTTTGGCTGCTACCATTTTACCAATTTCCGAATTATCGCTTTCCGACTGTTTAATGTAGCCCAGAACGTGTTTTGGCTCAACTACGATTGCCAAAACGCGTCCTGTTCTACTGCGATTGCCATAACGCGTGGTGGATTTTGTGAGTGTCTCAGCTTGTAAACGATACCTCTGGAGCTAGTGTATTCATTTAGTATTACTTTGATCTTTGTGCGGGTTAGACAGTAGCTAGAGAGTGCCAAGGAAGACCTAAGGTTATGTTTTAATGATGAACTGCAAAAAGTCATAAGTGGTAGCAATGATCGTAGTTATATTTGTACAAGAGAAAGATACGAACCAACACTCATAGAGGTAAAGGCGGCAAAAGCTTGTAAAAGTAACGGTGATACAATGTCTTCCAAACAAAGACAATGATTGAAAAGGTATGATATTTTAAAAATTGGCTATATCGAAAGCTAATTGAAAGAAGGACAGACGAAACAGCCGAACTGCGTTATTTTTTCATGGCCCACGAGTTATTTGACATTATTCATTCCGCTCATGTGGGAGCTGGACGTAGGAGATTGTGAGGTATGTATGTTTCTTTCAGTTTTTTTTTTCACGGACCTAAGATTTACAAGTGCTTTTATTCATTTTAGTTATGGATTCTAAGCTCAGAGGCTATATTGTAACACAACACGGCAAATAATTGAGATTTATTTATTCGTAGTAGAATATAGAACGTGTTCTGGCAATCGTATTTGATCCAAAACGCGTTCTGGGCTACATTGAACAGCCGGAAAGCGATAATTCGGACATTGGCAAAACGGTAGCAGCCAAAACGCGTTTTGACCATATTTTCCGTCCATTGGCCGAAATCGGTGTTTGCTCCTAACATATACACCGAAAGGAAATACACAGCGATGAAAAAGACCATAGGTTCAACGATCCTAGCAGCTTAATTTACTGTGATACTTGATATAGTGCACCGAAAAATTTAATCAAGTTGCCTTATAAATCCAATTTATCGGTGCATGAAACACGCAAGGGTTAACATGAAAAGGAACAGGGTACAGGAAACATAAATTATGTCTAGACGATATACGTCACATCAATTTGAAGTTTGTATCTTTTGGGGGAATTTTGTGGCTTTTTATATTCACTTGAGTTCATCTCCAGCTGACAGCTGTTTGTGGAAAAGAAGAATAACAGCAGTATAAAATACTTACTTTAGTTATACAGGGTTATTCACGTTATTCGACACGGAGCATTATGGCTAAAGTATTCAATGAAAAAGAAAACAATAATTTCGGATGGAGAGAGACCAATAAAGGCTACATTTGAAAAATATTTTTATGTTATACAGGGTGTCCCAAAAACACGAAATGTATCAAAGTTATGCTTTTTTTTAAATGGAACACCCCGTATATTATTGCATATTCAGATTCCTTGCTGAATTCTAGTGTGACTTTATGTATCATACATGGGACCTAAAGCCAACTGTTTAGGTGTAAATCACCATTTTCGGTATAAGTAGATATCAGGAAAAAATTGAATATCGCAGAGATTATAAAATTTGGAAGGCTGTGACTTTGCCGTACTACTAAGCATATAATGCGTCAGCTTTGATGAGACTGTCAAATTTAAATTACGTTTATGCTTGGAGAAATCGGTCGATTAGTTAAGGAAACTTCGATCAGCGATAACTTGATTTTTCCAAATGGGAATGCCTAATTTTTTTTATACGGTTAAACGTAGAATTTAATAGCATTTCTAATGATGTAAGGTTATAAATATGTCTTTAATTAAGGAAAATTGTAAGCAAGATACATAGTGTGCTATGTATACGTACAGCATTGCCCTGTAATGGCCCCAATTGCATACTTGATGATTGACAGAATTGATTACCTAGTTTTAGTATCTAAATTTCGAGACGCTTAAAAGCCAAAGAAATCGAAACAAAAATTTCACTGTTTCGTATAAGCTGCCAACCTCTTAAGAGGAGTAATTCACCGCAAAATAGCAGCAATTTTCTTAATAGGGGATCCACTTCCATGAACAACTGCTATTATCTCTGCCTTTTTCTGCATCTCGACCGCCAACCTCTGTATCTCGTTGCATTAACTAGGTCTGTATGCAAACATTAGACGCTATTAAGTGTCGACCTCGTTCGAAAAAATACATAGAAATAAACATTTGCATGTTATGCGACCAATTTCCAAGGCCCATCATCTCGTTATGTGCAGAAAAGAAGCTTAATGCAACCCAGTTTCTATTCACCAAATATAAAATTGGACAAATGTTTGTCTCACAGTCTTATTCAGAAGATACGGCTTTTATATTCAGCAAGGTCAAAGGATATAGAAAGGTGAAAGGTTGCACTTGGAGGAAAGGTTTTCTTTTTTATCCTTCTCCTGCAGAGTCCGATATATCTACTTAATGGTAGATGCGGCATAGTGTCGTAGACGTAAAGGTTTCCCACTTCTCTTTCCTAAAAGAGAAGTAAAAGGGGTAAACTACCACTCAAATAACTAAATTATTCGAACTTATTAACCCTAGAATACTGACCTTATTTTTATACCGATTACTACTAACCTTCGTAAAACTTACTACTTGAGAAAGGCTCACAATTTAAAAAAAATGTTTTTATCGTTTATCAACTTTTACTGAAAATTATTCATTAAGAATATTTCTAAATACAGATATTAATAATAACAAGAAAAATTCCATTTTTGAACTGCAAGACACACAGCAAGGAGCAGATGTTCTCCGCAAAAGGACCTTTGGCTGTGCTCACATTAGCGCGTCGTCATTCTAAGTTTTTTGAAGGACAGTGTTGGCACCTTGCACCTTTGTTTAGACTAGGAGTGGCTCTATCCTCTGATCCATCTTAGTTTAAAGTATTCTCTATAATTTATCTTAGCAAGCGGGTTAAAGTTGGTCAAGTTTTCCGTTATTAGCTGTTTGGATGATAAATACATAATTTTTTTCTCGAGATGGTCCTAGCTCTTTAATTGTTGGTTGTGATCACACACAATCCATGAATTCGGACTCAGATGGACACTAAAGGCTTCTTGAACACTATGTTCGCTCTCGGAACCACTATCCAACGAACTCTATTCTCCTCATTTTCATCGGGCAATAATCCTTCTAAACCTTGTTTCGCTTCTAATGGTAATTATCTTTGTCATATCCCATTTGTTAGCTTCCATAATGTTATATTCTGAAAAAACTTAGAAACTAACGATATTGACAAAAAATAATCAAAATATCGCTAAACTGGTCTTATGTTTAAATATAACATTTATACTAACCTTCGTAAAATTTACGACGCCGTTGTCCAAATAAAACTATTCCAATTACTATCAAATGCACTTTGGGTCACTAACTTACTCACACCGATCTAATAGAAGATTAGGCGAGCATACAAGCAGGTCAAGGGATAAGCCGCGTCGATAAAATTGCAGATTAAACTAAGTCTCGTCGTAAAATTTACGATGGTTAGTATTCTAGGGTTAAGTGCTCTGTAATGTAACCTCGAGGTAATTTTTAATTGGATCTCTAAGAAAGGTTTATCCTGTATATGCTGGTTGTTAAATCAGCTAGGTTGATTTTTTCTTAACAGCTGCATAAATAATTCTCTTAGACCACTTTTGTCCTTTTCGATACAGCTATTAACTATTTTTTGTTTTTTCACGCTGTAGGAGTGCAGCGATGAGATAAGCGTCTGTGCACGTTAGACTTGAAACGCTGCAGGTTCTAGCTACAAATATCCCGGCAGCCTGTTCCACAGAGTCCTCCAAAAGAATGCTGAGCTCGCAGGGCCTCTCTAGTTTCTCTCGTTCGGGCGGCCTTTGGTGTTGTTATCTGGAAAAGCTCACTCGAACATCTTCCGTCATAGAATCTGTAAAACAGAGACAGGTCTGCCACCCTTCTCTGAATTTCGAGATCGTGCAGGTCCTCTGTCAGGTTAGGCGTATCGACCAGTCTAATTGCTTTCTTCTGGATAGTGTCCAGAAGCTTTAGAGAGCAGTGGGGAGCAGCACTCCAGCGATAGTTGGATTTGTGTCTTGTAGAGCAGCAGTAGTTGCTCTGGTATATGTAGCTTCCTACAACGGAACGGAACTCCAAGCTTCTAGGATGCCGTTCTAGCAATACTGACGACGTGGTGGTGCCAGGTCATGTTGTCGTTGATGTTAATCCCAAAAGCTTGGCGGAAGGTGACTTGTCTATTGAATGACACTATTTCCACAGTTGATAAGCCAACGTGAAGAACATTGGCGCCTATTGAAAAATATGTACGTCTGATGAGCAGCCTTCGACTACAACAAACAGAGATTGGTCATTCAAGAAGCTATTCAGCCACTGGCGCAGGCCACGCGGTAGCCAATAAGCATCAAGCTTGACGAGAAGTCCCTCATACCACACTATGTCGAACGCTTTCGATATGTCAAGTGCAACAATAAGGGATTCGCCATGATTTTCAATTGCTCTGTTCCACAAGCAAGTGACGTAGGCTAGGAGGTTACTCTTAAGCCTGTGCTTACGGAAGTCATCCTGGCAATCATTTATGATGTTACTGTTGCCCAGATATTTCAAGAGTTAGTGACAATCTCCATAACCTCAGAGATGATGCTGAGAAGAGCCACAGGTCTATAGTTGGTGGATTCCTGAAGTCCATGAAGATTTTTTCGTGGCTTTGGGTTTGACCATTGTTTGACCCATTCAGCCACGAATAAAGTAAAATAAAGTATTTCTATAATATTCGTATATGTCTATATAGCACAACATTCAAATTATTCCATTCAATTCCATAACAACTCATAGAAATTCACTGAAGAAGAACACGTATTGGGATTAAACAGGGACATACGCTTCACGATAAGGTACTTGTCATAGCGACTTTATGCGACACACAACACAAGTAACGGAAAGGAGGTAAATGACATCAAGGAAAAACATAGGGATCAGAATGCTAACCACATTCAGCTCTTCATTCAAAGTACTGTACTAGCACAATGAGACCACACTTTGGGGAAGCGAATTTCGCTCATAGGTGAGAGCATCCATTAACAGATGTGATTTGAAATGACCTTGTCCACAAAGGAGTCTAAAATATGTGGAATGTATGATTATGTTAAGGTGACTGCTCTGTTTGAATCGTATTGTAGGCGAGGATGGAAGAATCTCACAGTACTGGTTGTTACTACTGCTGCAGTACTTAACCTATTCTGCCTCCCACCTCGCCACAAGTTCTCTCCCACGAAGAGGAAGAATATCTTTTCTAGGAGTGCCTGAGATTTCTTGGCCACATAATGCAGCTTCCTTAGCTAATTTGTCAGCTTTCTCATTTCCTTGAATATTCGTATGTCCTTTGACACATATGAATGTAACGTTTTTATTCTGATCTTCCAGATGAACCAGCTTCTCCAAGATAGATACTATTATCCTGTCATTGTAGATTCTAGCCGCAGTGTTCTTCAGTGCCAGCAGAGCTGACTGGGAGTCTGACAGAACAACCAATTGGTCGTATGCAAGCTCTGCTTTTACGATGAAGTTCAGAGCCATCTCAATAGCGGTTAGTCCAGTCGTGTAAATAAAGCACTGCTGGTCAAGTTTGAATTTGAGGTTGTAGTTGTTATTTTGTACGTATACTGCACATCCGACTCCATCTTAGCTTACATGATTTTTGAAATCCATCTCATCACTGAAAAAAACGTGGGTATTTTTACAAAACAATTACAAGCACTATTGGAGCGATTTTACTATGTCATGTTGTAAAATCACAATAAAGTTTAACAAAAATACAATAGTTTTGTAGATTTACCAAATTTTGTAAAAATGGTTGAGGATTTTACAGAAAAAAATACAAATAATTCATTTTTTCACAAAATATTTCTAAAATTACAAAACTGTGTTGCATTTCTGTAAGAAAAAATTACAAGATAATTGCCATTATACAGAATGTTTGTTTTTTACAATCTTCTTTTGTGAATTTATAATTATTTGAGAAAAATACTCCAATAATGTTAGTAAAATATTTGATTTCTTCGGTTGGTATCAATGGTAATTTGAATAAAATGCTTTATATGGCCACTTGCCCTCAGTACAGATTACGCGTTGCCGATGAAAGGTAGCACTGGCGGGCGAGAAGAATCGGCTTGTGTGAATAGAGAAACAGCGAATGGGTCGTTATTTTATGAATTTTGTTTTGGAAGTGCCGGTATATAACGTGTAGTGGTGCTATTTGTGTTTGAAGTTTGAAGATTCATTGCATAAAATGAATACAAAGTGCATTTAAACAAGGTAAGCCGTCATCTTGGAAATATGGCCATCCTGTAGTATACCAAATTTATTTAGGGATGCATTCATTTTTATTTTTCTTCGATATGATATGGTTAATTAATGAAAAAGTTTTTGAGTCATAATACTTTAAGAACAATATTTTCTTTAATTTCAGATGAAGAAGGAAAAAAGAAAATTTCCATTTACAATGAAAAAATCCAGCTTATCAATGCAAGAAGAAGCAATAAAAGTACTATTTGTCATATATTTTAATTCTAATCGGATAAATCCAAAACATGTTTCGGTAACTTTGGAAATGGCTCAAACATATTTTATTAAAGTGTATCTTGGCTTTGGGAGAAAGTCAAGTCACACTCCCAGTAGGAAAACAGTAATTCCTTTTAATAATAAACTGGCACGTTAACTAATTGTTTGCCTGGCCAACAAGCTGATATAATATGCTTTTTTGTCAGCCGATAAGACTGAAACAGTTGATCTTCTACTTTATGTTTGTATAGAATTTTAATGTTGTGTTACCTTATTTTCATACATAAAATAAAAATATGTTTATAATGACAGCCTTTTCATGAAACCTATTATAATGGGTTTTTTGTAAGACTACAAGGTAATTTTATAAAATGAGGCAAAATTACAGAATAAATCATTAAAAAATTTGTAATAAAACGTATAATCGCATAATAATTTTACAAATTATCATGTTATACCACAGACAAATGTTGTGATATTACAAGAATGCGCTTTTGCGAAAATTGCTAAATGAAATTACAAATCTGATTTGTAATATTACTAACAAAATCGGTGGCACTAAATAACTAAATAACCTACGATTTTGTTAGTAATTTTACAAAACAATTTTTAGAGTGATGGAGCTCTCCAATGTAGTGAGCGTTAGAAACGGTTTTAGAACAAGGTGGTATAATAACATGTGGCATAAGGAATAAAATTCTGTAGGAGGAATTGTAAAAGGGAATCTCGTTTGGGAAAGCTTTAGCCAGAGCAGAAGAATTTTTGTTTTGCACCACTGTATCGTCAGATCATATATTGTTAGTGTAGATTAGTGATAGTGATAGTAGATAGTGAAGATAATACATCAGACCTCTTCCTACCTCTTATGAGGTAACCCACCACCCTATTTTGGCACTTGTGATTCAGTCTTGACAGTAGACCACATATTCCTCGAACGTCAAAATTATGAGCATATCCGGACAAGACACAGCCTCCCAATTACACTTCAACAATGTGTGGTGGACAATACTGTAACCTACAGGCTATTAAACTTTTTGGAAAGAAGTAAAATATATTGAAGGACATAAATGAGTAAGCAGCTAGTAACCTGGTAGTAGATGCCGCAAATCTCAGAAAAATACAAAGATTCGTAAATTCTAAGAAAGTATTAGATACTTCTGAACTTTTTGTACGCAGTTAAAAGTATGAAGTGAAACAATTTTCGGTCACAACAGTCTATAGCCACACCGAAGCTTAGGCAAACAACGTTCATTATTTTCAGAACCTTGCACGAGTGACGTAAAAAGTAGGAGTAAAGTACCGAGCTCAACTACTTGATGCCTTCTATTTTTCCAAGTAAGAAATTCACCTATGCCACTATACCGGATTGTGACCAGTGACACCGTATTCATAGCAGCCGACACCTACATTCCTCACGTCTCTAGGCACTATCAGTTTTATAGTAATTTTTATTGTTGTCAGGAAACAATTGCCTGTCAGTCTGTAACAAATTACACCAAGCAAAAGTGACGACAGGCTCTCTCGATACATTTCACTTATAGAACAGTTAAAAAGGTACGTCTATAACGATTATTATATATAAAGTTGGCCGTTTTTATCTATCTATTTATTTATTCCACTATTCAGGGATACAAGAGACAGAACATTCACAAGTAAAATCCACAAATTATAAAGATTGGTGATATCGCAAAAACATACAAACTAAATTTCGAAGCGAAATACAGAAATATACATTATCCTGATATGCAACTCCTCAAAGTAAAAATAATAACACTAACAAATAACAATACTGTCTCAAAACTTTATTAAAATCAATTCAATAGTTTCCACGTTACACGATACAGAACTAGTATGTTTATGTTACGCTCAATACCCGAAAAAAATATGCAGAACTAGTTTTGAGCAAGGAATATTTCCCAAACCCGAAATATGAATTTTGTACGGCTATTGAGCATTTCCAAATAGGCAGAACTAGTTTTGCGCATCTTGAAATACACAGAACTAGTTTTGCGTAACTTTAAATGCACAGTACTAGTTCTGTATATTTTCTGAATGACCAGCACAAATTCTGCTTCTTCCATTTAATCAGCGCCAGCGACGGACTCAAATAAATATAAAGTTGGAGAAGTTAAATATATTTTAATGAATATAAACAAATAATAAATCGCCAACTAAGGCTGGTCTAAATTTTTTTATTTGATTGTGTGAGCATCAAACTGGCTTGTGCTTCCAAACCTCTTTTTGTGTTTTCACGATTCGTACTTATATTGCAGGAACGTTGGCAAAGAAACCTAACCTAACCTAAACAATAGGTTTTTGCTGGTTTTTGACACACAATGCATAACGAATGTTCACTTTGGCTGTTATTTCGTACCACAGAACTAGCATTTCAAGTTGCGCAAAACTAGTTTTGTGCATTTCAAGATGCGCAAAACTAGTTCTGCCTATTTGGTAATGCTCAATAGCCATATAAAATTAATATTTAGGGTTTGGGAAATATCCCTTGCTCAAAACTAGTTCTGCGTATTTTTTTCGGGCATTGCCCGAATTCGGCTATTGAGTGTAACATATACATCAGAAAATTCCCTTGGTTTCTGTAATAGGCAAGGCAATGGTCGATGGAACAAGAAAGGTGTACTGCTCTACTAGGCCTTTCTTTCACAGGTCAAGGGACAGCCTATTATGAATACAACAAATTTTTCGGTTTTCTAACCCCCATTCTCCAGTCACCCCAGTTTAACCCCAACCCAAAAAAAGGGTAGTATAAAAATGACCAGGAACACCTAAAACGCCTAAAAACTAAGTTTGAAGAATATTTGAAATTTTTTGTTTTTAGCTTATTACTCTGCCGCCCATGCGCCGATGTTAAAAACAATAGTAGCAGAGTTACCTACTACGACCCTACTATTGCTGTCCAAATTTCATCACAATCTATACAGCGGTTACGGAGATTACGACGGCAGAAAAACGTCAACAGACAGACAGACAGACCGACGGCAATAAGTGGCGTGGATTTTCGTTATATGGATATGACAAAATGCCAAAAAATCGTGTTAAAACGTAGATGTATAAATAATCTGGATATAGATGTAGATAGCAAGATGGAAAGACAAAATAGAACAAACATTCCTTAATGATACAGTGAAAAGAAGTGCCCCTTCAGTTGAATATCTTAATGTGTTTAATGACATACTGCGACTCGTTAGTAGTTTTGTAATAATTCTGATTCTAACAATAACGGGGGCAGTGTTCATGGACCTTTCGGCATATACAATACCATTAACCACCATATCCTCTTCGGAAAAAATATTCAGGATGAGAGGAAATGAACCAAGGTGCAGTTCCGTGTTGTAATCGGAAAGAGTTCAACAGACTCCCAAGCAAGAATCACCGAATACTACAAGTTAAACCAGTTACGCCAAAACCCAGACGAAACGCAAAACTGCCTATTCCATCTTGATAACCGGTAAGCGAACGGTAGACTACAAAAAGACTGGGCTACTCCACTGCATTACACCTAGTTTATCTTGATGTTACCTTAGACACGACTCTGTCTTATAGAGAATACTTGAGGAAAATGAATACGAGGAACGGTGTTACTCGCAAACTGATAAATACCAATAGGGAGCCCTCCCTAGCGTAATGAGGACGACATCCCTTGCCACGTGCTTTGCACCAGCCAAATACGCATGCCCTATATGGTGCAGGTCGATTTATTATAACTGGACCCTACCCTGAACGAAAAAGCCAGAGAGCAGTATTTTCCCGTTTTTATCTGTTTGTGGACTATTCTAAGGCGTTTGATAACGTAAAGTGGCCTAAACCGTGGAAAATCCTTATCTCCATGGGAGTCCCTTACCGCTCAATATTTCTCATACAGCAACTCTATGAGTCTAATTCAGCCGTGTAAGAATTGATGGTAACCTGTTTGGTCAAACAGCAACCAGAAAAGGAGTTCGTCAGGGATGCGTATTATCTCCGATGTTATTTAACATTTACTCTGAATTTGTGATGAGACAGGTATTGACAACTGGAATGGCGGTATTACTATTGGCGGAAGCAAAATATTTAACTTAAGATTTGCTGACGATACAACCCTTACTGTTGCTTCTCAGAAAGAACCAGTAGCTCTATTGAACGTATTAGAACAACACAATGCAGTATACGGTCTTGGTATTAACTACAACAAGAACAAGGTTATTATCATAGATAGAGAGCATGACACTCATCGAAATAAAGTCAATAGGCCGTTGTGAGGTAGTTCAAAGTTTTGTGCACCTCGGTTCTTTGATCGACAATTCAGGTAGCTGTGAAAATGAGATTCGACGGCGCATTCAACAGGCACGGGTGGCCATGACAAAGATTAATAAAAGATGGCGTGACCATAACATCACTAAAGCTGCCAAAATGTCACTGGTTCAGTCTCTTGTGTTCTCAATATTTTTGTATGCCTCGGAAACTTGGACTGTTAAAAAGGCAGATCGAGCTCGCATGGATGCTTTTGAAATGTGGACGTGGAGGAGAATACTGAGAATTCCTTCTACCGTCCATCGAACTAATGTTTCCATATTGGATGAGCTCGGTAATCCAAAGAGACTGTCCTCCATTGTTTCGATGAGAATGCTTGACATTCTGCGGACATATTCACAAAAGCGTTAATATGGAGAAACTTGTAGTTCAGGGTCACGCCCCCAGTGGGTGGCGCCGTGGCCGTTCCCCTACACGCTGGGTGGATACGACGGAGCAGTTGCTAGATATGATTATCAAGAGCGCCACTGAACCAGCAGTAAATCGCGAACGATGGCGAGCTATAGTTCTCAAAAATATTGACAATATTCGTGTCGGCAGTACTCTAGCTCCGACTTAATGCATTTTACGAGTTCACAACATGTCTGTTAAGGCATTGTGACTATGATGATGACCCTGAACGACACCTATAGGATAATCACAGGCAGTCTAAAACCTACCAGCCTAGAACTCCTATACGTGTTAGTGCGAATCGGGCTTAAATCCAGAAAGAACTGCTTTATGTCAACAAATCCACGGACAGACGCCAAATCAGTAACCAAAGAGGTATCATCGAAGAGATGGATCACAAAGAACCACAAACCAACTCGAAGCCCAACTGAAAGCCTCCCTGCCGGATAACAACTGGAATTGAGGACCTGGAAAAGTATCAACAGGGTTAGATGCCAAATGGGCAGGTCTAGGGCTAACCTAGTGAGTGACGATACACTGAGGACGGTCTATGCTCCTGCGGGAACCCAGACGATGAAGCATCTATCCTGGCCATTTTGAAAACCCCTCCCTTAATCCAAGATCTGTGAGAAGCCAACGACACGGAGCGGCAGTGTAGTGTGTCAGACACTGGAAAGAGATTGAGTAAATACAATCCAGTGATCAGTGGCTGAATAGCTTTTTGAACGACCGATCTCTGTTTGTTGTAGTCTGAGGTTGTTTATCAGACGTATTTTCAATGAACGCCGGTGTTCCTCAGGGATTTGTTTTATCCCCTAAACTGTTCCTGCTGTACATCAACGAGCTGCTGGAAATAACGTCCAATCCAATCTTCGCTTTGCAGACGACAGTACATTAATATCGTGCATGGAACCAGGAAAGCCACTATCATCCCAGGGGACGGTACATCGGCGACAGCAGCATGCCTCAAAGATCAATGCAGATATCAAAAAAATTATCGAGTGGGAATTAGTGAATAACGTACAGTTCAACGTACAGAAAACCCAGGCAACAACACTTAAAAAGAAGTCTCACATTGGCTTACCAACTGCGGAAATGGAGGGTCACCCCATAGACGAGTCACTTTCCGTCAAGTTTTTGGGGTTCAACATCGACAACAACACGTCCTGGCATGACCACGTCGTCAGTATTGCTAAAACGGCATCCCAGAAGCTTGTAGTTTTGTTCCTCTGTAGGAAGCTGTACACACCAGAGCAACTACTACTGCTCTACAAGGCACAGATCCGACCATCGCTGAAGTATTGCTCCGATGTGCGGGGATGCGCTCCGAAGCACTCTTTAAAGCTTCTGGATACCATCCAGAAGAGAGCAATTGGACTAATCGATATGCCTAACCTCACAAAGGACCTCCATAGCCTGGAACATTGAAAAGGGTGGCTGACCTGTCCCTATTCTACAGATTCTATCACGGAAGATGTTCGAGTAAGCTCTCTCAGGTAATAACAGCAAAGGCCCTCCGAACGAGGAACACCAGAGAGGCTCTGCGAGCTCATCCTTACCAGGTCGAGGTCCCTACTCCGCGAACCAGCCTCTTCCAACATTCATTCTTTTGGAGAACTTCGACGCTGTGGAACGAGCTACCGGGGAATTTGTTTCCCGCCAGCTACAACCTGCAGCGTTTCAAACCTAACGTGCACCGACACTTATCCTCTCGCAGCGCTTCTACAGCGACATAGGCTTTTAGCCTTTGCGGGAGGCTGACCATAAAAAAAATACAATCATTTCTGACTTGAGACGTACATATGTGATCGTAACATATATGCGTCGATAGCCGATGCTATACCTCTCTACCTCTATAACTGTTCTACTATGCGTCCATTTCGCAGCTGAAAATAAGGCTGTTTGTATTGGTGAGCATGCCTGCAACGCAGAACACAAAAACATAATCACTTGTTTATGTGGCGTACAGTTTTCCGTGACAAGTCTGCGAACGTTTTGCATAAAAATCATCTACATACTTTTATTGTTCGGAGTCGAGTGCGGTCTACTTTTTCTTTTACTTCCCACTGGAAAAAAAGCAACCGATGTGATGCGAGAATAAATGAATTGATTCTAACAGTTTGTGAATGAGTACGTGCATGCTGCTATCTTGTCTTTTTACATACTAAGCTTTCTATTGTTGACTCACATATTTGTCACAGCAGAATCGATAACATCAAAATCAATCAATTCAGCCAAAAAACATCAAAGATGTAAATACAAAAAAAGCATTTCAGTCACAAATAAGCTTTCCAATTGTTTCTGAACTCAAATGCAAGAGGAATCAAAGTGTATTGTAAGTATTCCAAGGGAGACTAGATTTATCGCCAAGGACAACATCGATAGTATAGTACGCTTCAGTACACAATTAATTGTTAGTATTTGGGTGTTTTTACATCACCTTCAATATATTCACAGTTGTTTCAAATCCATGTCATTGAAAGAATTCGATCCTTATATTCGAAATAATCGCAGGTATGCCAATAAATTCAAAATATTTTATGTTCTTTATAACGACATGTATAATCCTTCTGATACCAGTATTGACATATAATGCAATCAAAGCACCCTTCTGTTTTCGAAATTTACCCTATGTTTCATTTAAGCAAAGCATACAATCAATTCAATGTACAAAAATTATTACTGCAACAGCAGTTCGTGATAATTCATCTGATAAAAATTAATTTTATTTCAATGGCCCTTGTCGCTCGCTGAACTATAATCAGCATTCGGCGGGACTGATGTCTCGATTCAATGAAGGTAAAAATGAAGAATAGGGGGATGATCTCAGTGCTACTATCTATCGCCGCGAACTCGTCAACATGGACGAAGTTGTTCCGTTGTGTTGTTTCGGTGTTAGCCATGTTGAGTCATCTCGTGGTTTTGCGTATTGCATCAGCAATTGTGTGATTTAAATGTGTCCAGTTATATATCAAATGGAGGACCTACTGAGGAATTGGGACTTAGAAGAGCTAACACCCACATTTGTAAGCAGGTATTTAGATTAGTCAGACAGTTATATTTCAAGTAATAATGCAACAACTGGTGCAGACTTATGTCTAATTCTTATATCATGCTCCTTATAACTTCATACAAAATCACACCATTAAACATCCAAATGTATGAATCAGTTGTCCTCGCAATAAAATCTGTTGGTCCAAGGAAAAGAAAGTAGTTTGGAATCAATTACCAAACACAGATTCGATTCAACGACAGGCTGCAATTGAATCATTCATTGGAATTCAATGACATCTTGTAGTTGAATCGATGATACGATATAATTCGCTCCCAACTATACATGCACTTCCCATTGGAGAAAACGTCGCTGTATTTGAGGAATGCTGAGTGTAACGTCCCATTGAATCCAAGCGTAAGTCTTTGACAAAACGACAGATTTTTCTGTGTGTCGAATCTGTCAATCGATAAGACTATTATTATGCAATAGTACCTTCACGTCTTTCAAAGTACGTTGGACCAAGTGACATAGTTCATTGACACATCTTGCTGTTTTTTACACTTTGAACTACGCTTTAGAAATACTTGTATTTAACAATAAAAGTAAGTTTACAGTATCAGCGTTCGATAGCACCCATATCGATGAGGGAGTGTACAACTCCACGAGAAGAGCTAGAGACGTAAGAAATAAGGGACGCTATATACTCATAACTTAGACAATCATCATAGTCATAATGTCTTAACAGACATGCTGTGAACTCGTAAAATGCATTAAGTCGAAGCTAGAGTATTGCCGACACGAATATTATCAATAGTTTTGAGAACTGTAGCTCGCCATCGTTCGCGATTTACTGTCAGTTTAGTGGCGCTCTTGATACTCATATCTAGCAGCTGTTTCGTCGTATCCACCCAGCGTGTAGGGGAACGGCCACGGCGCCGCCCACTCGGGGCGCGACCCTGAACTACAAGTTTCTCCATATTATCGCTTCTGTGAATATGTCCGAAGAATGTAAGCATTCTCATCGACACAATGGAGGATAGTCACTTTGGATTACCGAGCTCATCCAGTATGGAAACATTAGTTCGATGGGCGGTATAACGAAAATTCTTAGCATTCTCCTCCACGTCCACATTTCAAACGTATCTATGCGAGCTCGATCTGCCTTTTTAACAGTCCAAGTTTCCGAGGCATACAAAAATATGGAGAACACAAGAGACTGAACCAGTGACATTCTGGTAGCTTTAATGATGTTATGGTCACGCCATATTTTAGTAAACTTTGTCATGGCCACCCGTGCCTGTTGAATGCGCCGTCAAATCTCATTCTCACAGCTACCTGAATTGTCGATCAAAGAACCGAGGTACACAAAACTTTGAACTACCTCACAATGCCCTATTGACTTTATTTCTTCATGATTGTCATGCTCTCTATCTACGATAATAACCTTGGTCTTGTTGTAGTTAATACCAAGACCATATGCTGCACTGTGTTGTTCTGAAACGTTCCGTAGAGCTACTAGTTCTTCCTGAGAAGCAAATCTTAAGTTAGATATTTTGCTTCCGCCAATAGTTATACCGCCATTCCAGTTGTCCAATACCTGTCTCATCACAAATTCAGAGTAAATGTTAAATAACATCGGAGAAAATACGCATCCCTGACGAACTCCTTTTCTGGTTGCTGTTTGACCAGACAGGCTACCATCAATTCTTACACGTGCTGAGCTAGACTCATAGAGTTGCTGTATGAGAAATACTAAGTGGTAAGGGATTCCCATGGAGATGAGGATTTCCCACAGTGTAGGCCACTTTAGGTTATCAATCGCCTTAGAATAGTCCGCAAAGCAGATAAAAACGGGAAAATAATGCTCTCTGGCTTTTTCAATAATCAGTCTTAAGTTTAAGATCTGTTCACGCGTACTACGTCCTTCTTCGAAACCTGCCTGCTCCTGAGAAATTTGCCAGCCAATAAAACCCTCCAAACGATACTGTAAAATATATAGTAGAAACTTGTTTACATGAAAGATTAACGAAGGTGATCGATAATTGTCTGGACTTGTTGGAGATCCTTTTTTATGAAGTGAAACAAAAATGGACGTGCACCATTCATCTGGCCAAACATCGGAGGACCAGACGTTTCATGATGAATTTTAAAGAAAGAAATAGTTTTCCAAAGACGAGCTTAATCAACAAGTCATTTTATGTTGACGTTTTAACCTCATTATGTTAACTTTAAGTGCAATAATTAGCAAGTTTTCCAGTATTTAACAAATCACGCTCAGTCACAAATCTTACTGAGGAAGGGAAACAAGCGAGACATTTTAAAGACGTAAGAACTGAAGTGGCCCTCTTGAGTGCTATTTGTGAAATGCAAATCTTTGACAATGATTTCGTTTAGTGCGAATTGAGTGGAATGGTCAACGTTCAATGAGTCTACATTACGACCAAGTGAAAGTTCAAATAAGCAAATCATATTTCATGATTACTCACAAAAAGAAAGTGGTCACTTTCAGAAAACAATGTTTGATTTTCTAATTTCGTTAAATTTAACGCATTTTGTAGGCGAGAGTAATCTCTCTGTGTAATAAGAATATCTTCATTCTCACGTACGCAATCAATCAGTTCCATATTAGTCACACACGCGGTTTTCAACTCAGACGACTAGCGGATATAGCTAATAGCCGTTTGAGTTTGAGAAAACATGACCAAAGCAGGACAGTATTTATTTATGGTCGGCCTCCCGCAAAGGCTGACAGCCTATGGTGCTGTGGAAGCGCTCCAAGAGGGTAAGTGTCGGTTCACGTTAGATTTGAAATGCTGCAGGTTGTAGCAGTCGGGAAACAAATTCCCCGGCATCTGATTCCACAGCGTCGAAGTTCTCCAAAAGAAGGAATGCTGGAGGAAACTGGTTCGGGGATTTAGGACCTGGACCTGGTAAGGATGAGCTCGCAGAGCTTCTCTAGTGTTCCTGGTTCGGACGGCCTGTGGTTTTATTAATTCAGAGAGCTCATTCGAACATATTCCGTGTTAGAATCTGTAAAACAGGGATTGGTCAGCCACCCTCCTTCGATGTTCCAGGCTGTGGAGGTCCTTTGTGAGGTTAGGCGTATGGATTAGTCTAATCGCTCTTTCCTGGATAGTGTCCAGAAGCTTTAGAGAGTGCTTTGGAGCGCATCCCCACACATGGGAGCAATACTCTAGCGATGGTCGGATCTGTGCCTTGTAGAGCAGCAGCAGTTGCTCTGGTGTATACAACTTCCTACAGCGGAATAAAACTCCAAGCTTCTGGGATGCCGTTTTAGCAATACTAACGACGTGGTCGTGCCAGGACATGTTATTGTGTATGTGTATTAAACTACTTATTGGCTTCGTTGTCACGGCAGAGGATCAAGATCTGCAAGAAAAACTGTCGGAAAAGCTGATTGATGATGTCGGTTTTGATATCTGGGGGAAAGTGTCCAGTTGGTGGTGAAGAGGTTCGAAGCGGATACACCTACCCTGATTATGACCGTGGAAGAAAAAATCGAAACACTGAGGATTTTGTTTACGATCCACTTACCTTTCAGTCATGAGGTAACACCCTTGGTTGAATAACTGAAACCTTTTACAACAGAAGAAGTAATCAGTGCTTCGGACAAGCTGAAAAACCACAAAACACCAGGTCCAGGTGGCATTTCAGCAGAAATCATCAAGCTTGCGGTAAAAGAGCAACCGTGCTTGTTTCTTCGTGTGGCAAAACTATTCCCTAAACACTGCGTGCTTTCCAAAAACTTGAAAAGTTGCAAATACTGTGTTGCTCAAGAAAAACCAACCTGGTGCATACAGAAATATTGCACCACATGAGCCTTTCTAGATCGTATGCCTTAACATGCATTTTGTCTTCCTAAATCGCTTTCAAAAAGTGTGCTACAGCAAGCCATGCCATTTGGCAAAGCCCTAGATGAGCTTCCTGTGGTTCAGATTAAAAAAAAATATATATATATATTTCGCAAAATTGGAAAGTCTACTCACTACTTTTTTCTATTTCAGTTAGCGTTTCCGATCGTTGCATGAAAAGAAGAAAATATACGGTCAAGAAGGGATAATACTTTTTTGAAAATTCTATAGAGATTTTCCAAAAATATTAGTTATGGTTTGCGTTATAATTTTAAGAACAGTGCCTTGTGGGCAGTGGCACTTACTAATTATCCACGCATCCATTAGAAGCTTTGTGACAAAACCCGTATTTGTATGACCCTTTAAGTATCCTCGCTTTTTGGTGTACTTCGACCCCGTCGTAGAACTGGCAGTTCAAAAAAGCCTGACGTAACCAAAATTTCGCTAATAGTAGGCTCAAATTTGACATTAGCGGTAAAAATCCCAGTTTACCTTAACCCTTAACTGGTAACGTGCCGTCTGTGAGACTGCAAGCAATCTTAAATTCGACCCTACGGAAAAACCTTACCGCATTTCTGGTAAATGACCTCATCTAATCTATCTCCTATTGGTATCCCTTTTATGTCCCGTTTATCAATAAGTTTGCGTAAACAACACTCCAGATGTGCTTAGTTGTTAGTTCGGTTCAGTCTGTGAGACGGAACGTTACGGTTTACGTTATAATTTTTTTCAACTGGTAGTCATGGCAGGTCCGTCATTTTTCGCCAAAATATTTTTATAGGTGTATTGCTTTACTTATTATCCATCACAAACTATATAGATTTGAGTGTGGTCAAAGTTTTTTTTATTATCTTGGTCCTACAAATGTGTGCTGCCAATTTATGTTCTAGTTAATAATTATCATAATTTTTTTTCTTTACATCACATGTTCTGCTACTTTATACAAAATTATTATTGAAGGATATATACCCAACAAATCTTCATGCGTTTTTTCCAAAAAATAATTAGGAGGGTTTGATTTTTAAAGCTTCAAAGAGGTTACAGTCTCACAGACTGCACGTTACCAGCTATGCCCCAAATTTGCACGTTACCGGTTAAGGGTTAACCTGTGATTGTAAAATTTCACTTCGGTTGGTATTACTGAAGGACGCATCACAGCATGATAAATAACCAGCATAATATCTCTGAGGATTTCCTATATAAAAATGGTTCCCAAAAAATTTGACCTTGGGAGGGTTTATGGATGATTTTACGGCTGTGAAGATGCGAAAATGGAAATATCGATACCGGTACCAACTCGATATTTTCTAGCCAAATAGGCGCGTTTGGTTCGTACAGAGCATTTTGTGCAACTGATTACACCCCTCAATAATAATTATTTTCGATACCGATACAAAAGTATCAATACCAGCTTGGAATGCCTCAAAAAGTATCGATGACAAAAATACTCGATATTAGTGCAGAAGTTTCGAAGTATCCTTAGCATCCCTATAAAAAACCCTCCAAAGAGGGGACGCGCGTGTAATTTCCGCCATCTTGAGTTATTGTGCTGGTTGTTTACTATGCTGTGGCATGCATACTGTCATGAAAACTCTCACAATTGATAAAATTTATGTCAAAAGATAACATTTCATGCTGTGAGCAAACTCTTGTTGTATAGTAAATGATATACATGTTCAACATCTAGGAAAATGAGGTATCATGATACAGTCAACCTCTCGATACACCAACATTATACAACATAGCCTTTGCAACAAATTTAACCTTCCCTCCATATTACTCAAGGTACTGAATGGTGAGTACAGCAGTTTTCGAATTATTCGGCTTTGATGACGAGTCTAAAAGATCCTAAGATCCTAGATCGTCCATGCAATATTTTGGTGAACTCATAATTCAGTGAATACATTGAAAATTTGAAGGTAATTTTGTACCAATGAGTGGCAAGTGTGTCGAAGTGTAGCTAACTTATTTTTTTATTATGTGCATCTTGTCAACAGGTGTCGCTACATAAACCTCCAACTGGCGTAGCTGATGACAAAGTATTCTTCATAATTAGATTACGATCCAACTATAGACAATTAGGCCATGCTATTTACAATGCGTGAACATTTGATGGAAACGCGCGTAGTGTTTTGGACTGCAAACAAATTACATGGATTTAGTGAATTGTCGCGCATAGCGTTTTCATGTTAATGCTTGATTATTAATCAAAAAACGTATGTTATTAATGTCATGATACGATCTAGTAACTGTCGTTTGCATTGCTTATTGTACCAGGTTAGATATTTGAAGGAATTGTGTCAAATAAGTGTATCACGTTCATTCAGCTAAAGGCGATATGCATCATCTGCCAGATGTATTATAGTCTATTGATGATTTGGTAATTGAAATGTTCCAGGCTGAGGTCTATACTTGTGTAAATCGTATTCGGGAAATTGACGGGTCTAGGAGGCGTATTACTATCTGCTCTGACAGTCAGGTAGCCATCAAAGCACTGAGTGCTTGGAAAATAACGTCGGGACTGGTCCTGGAGTGCAGGAGGGCTCTTGACGACATCTCAGCTAAACACAAGGTATCACTGATGTGGGTACCTGGGCACTCTGGGGTAAAGGATAACGAAATAGCGGATCATCTGGCTAGGATGGGACCCGGCAACAGTTTTGTGGGCCCAGAATCAGCCTTAGGACTATCTGCAAACTTGATTAGGAAAACAACTGGAGAGTGGATCCAGAATCAATACTCTCTGAGATGGAACAACATCTCTGGTCATCTCCGTCAGGCTCGAGAACTATTAACAGGGCCTACAGAGAGAACAGGGCGATTTTGTCTCTCTAGATAGGAGTAACTTGAGATTGCTAGTAGGCCTACTGACGGGTCACAACACCTTCAGGCGTCACTTGTTCGTGATGAGGGTGGTCAACGACCCAACGTGCACATGGTGTGGTGAAGAGGAAGAAGAATCCTCGGCACACATCTTGTGTCGCTGTGAAACCCTGGGTTATCACAAGCAGACTATGCTGGGCTCAAGAACCTTGGAACCAATAGAGATAAAACGGATAGGACCTAGGAATGTACTTGCCTTTGCCAAAAGGGCAGGTCTTAGTAACTAGCGCGGATAGAGGCGCAAAAGGGCCCATCGTGTGGCCTATGCACCAGCCACATTCCGTGTTGGATAGCCTCTGGTCCTTATTCATTCAATTGTAATATATTTCGTGAAACACAAAGCAACACGGATCTGCTGTTTCGTTTCTGGTCTGCCTTAATTTGAATCTCATCTTTGTTGTCATTTAAAATTATCTCGAATTTTTGTTAGGCAAGCCAACAGTTGAGTTACCACAGTCTCTGATTGACTTGAAAACTTTCCAGTGGCACATAATAAATTAATTTCTCTCATGCTTGTTACTCTAGATGTATACGTAACCCAAAAGAAGAATATATTTTTTCTTCCAACTGTGCTGAAGTTTAGCAAAACAATTAAAGTAGAGCCCAGAGATATACCATTTGTGTACGTTTTGCGCTATATAAAAACTGCATACCATCTCTTAGTACAGTTCATCATTTGGAATAGATACAGTTTTGATAATATTCAATGGTTACCACTATTTTACTTTCGTACTCGTAACCAATTCATGGAATGTGCTTTTAACAAATTTTCTAACAAAACGTAACCTCTTAGAATGGTGAAAATGAAACACTAAGTTGTATTAGAACGCAAATCTGTCGGAAGACGTTCACGATGCATATTTTGACTGAACTATGATAAGACCGACACATTCCAGGATTATTAGCGACTCGACCGATGAAGAGGACCGGACTTAGTCAAATTGTTTAGGCAGGTATTGCTACCGTTATTGATAGCAACGCCAATCTGCTTTTACTTTTGTGCGTTACTTTTCTGTCTGAATCGGACGTTTTTTTCGGAAGTGTGACAGCTAGAGTATGTTTCGGCCTTGCGAAGATAATGGGATTTCACAGCGATGTGGATTACCCTGCAGCAGTGAAGCTACGTCGGCGGTTTGTCATTACGGTGGTGAAAGTAGTGACACTGATAATTAATTTGAACAGAGGGAGGTGGAGGTAGACCAATTAAAACCTCACAAAAGGTCACGTCTTAGCGCAGATGCAAAACAAATAGTACTAAATGATAATGAACTAACGAAGGATCCAGAGAATGAAAATAAGGGGAGTATGATCAAAAAGACGTCAATTCTAACACACGTTCCATATCCAACAGTATGTGAAATTTTGAGAAAGGGGCCACAAAACAGGAAGCGTAGGTTTGATGCTGGTGTTTCAAAAGAACTAGATCCCACGATAACAAAATTACTGAGGAATATTGTGTACGAAAAGTACAAAATTAATGAACTACCCACAATCGAATCCGTTCAAAGACAATTGGCTAGAATGGGGTAACAGTATCCAAGGAGTATATTTTAGCGATGGATTAGGAAGATTGGGTTTAGGTACAGAACTGTGAACAAACGAATGGCTATAATGGAAAGTGCAAGGATTGTGGGATGGCGGCACGATTACTTGTATAAGATAGAGCAATACCGGAACGAGGGAAGGTCAGTGTACTATCTTGACGAGACCTGGTATGATACCCATGATACCGCTAAAAAGGGATGGACCGACGGTACAAAGAAGTGTTAGCTAAAAGGCGGTCCACCAGATAAAGGATCCCGTATAGTTATCTTACACTGTGGATCATCTGACGGCTATGTCGAAAACGTACTCAAATTATGTGGAAAGAAAATTGAAGACTGCAATATAAACTACCACAAAAACATGGACTCGGGAATATTTGAGCAATGGTTTGAGTATACCCTTGTTTCCAATTTAAAGTCATTTAGCGTCATCGTAATGGACAACGCAAGCTATCACTCCAGACAAAGGTACAAAATTCCGAATTCAACGTTATCGTAGGCGGAAATACAAGATTTTCTCATAAAACAAGATTTGTACTTTGAAGAAACTTACAAAAAAAACTGAATTATTGGTCCTCCACACTGAACAGTTTGAGAAACAATATGTCATAGAAAGCATAGCAGAAAGTATGGTCATGATGTCTTAAGGTTGCCTCCCTATTTTTGCATTTTCAGTCCTATAGAATTAATTTGGGGACAACTAAAACAACGAATCGAACGTTAAAATTGAGTGTAGAAAGGAATAATTTACCATATGGTTTATACGGTTATATTGAAATGTCTCTACCATATATTTATCAACAGATAATAAAGTTTCAAACATCTTGTTCAACCAACTGATATATGAGCACTTTATTGGATGGAATGAACATTTTCGTTGTTGCCCACTCCAACGAATTCGAATGCCCAGTCCGACCCCGTTTCCTTTCTCTGTCGGCACTTTTTGCGGAGATCCTCACTTTGTAAACAAATGGTATATCTTTGGGCTTTACTATACATAATGTCGCTTTTTGGTTAGCCACCAACAACTTGCTGTTGATTGATAGAGCGGTCAGTGGACCTTAGCTCTTGTGTCAGTGGGGTATAGTAATACCTGTTTATAATCTGGTAACTATTTCTTGTATTTGACTAACCAAGTGGCTCTACAGACACAGCACATTGATGACAATATAAACCATGCCTGCCTAACTATCCAATTGTAGTGTAAATGGATTATTCGTGCGTTTGTATACTTATAACCACAAAAAAAGCTACGACGCGCGACGGTTAGATTCTACCGTAAGATAGACTTCAATAAACAACAATGGTAACATATGGTCACCGCTTCTATTCTTATCATAGTACACCTCAAGTATGCCGTCTGGTTATATGACTAAGAAATATTTAATGTAAATGAGCTTATTATTGGATATATAGCCAACACAACTTATCTGTTTCTCCCAGTCGATGAAACCAGCTTGTACCTGCACTTTATCTATCACAAGATTTCCATGTAAGGTAGTCCCTAAGTTACCTAACTGGTCATCATCATAGTCACAATGTCTTAGCAGACATGTTGTGAAATCGTAGAATGTGTAAATACATTTTACGAGTTCTCTTGGGATATCTTTAAGATCTTTAATGCAGTTTCCCATTTGCTTTCTGCATCCTCATGCCGTTGACTAGATGGTATCTACTGATTCATCCGCCTTTAGGGGCAATTTCTCACCCCAAGGACAAGAAGGTGTCCTGGCTCTTCTCAACTCGTCCACCCGAAGCTGTTGGTTGAGAAGAAGTTACTGTTTATACCGACAGTAGTTCAGTGTTCCTTTTAGTCGCCTTTTACGACGCGCAGGATATACGATGGGAGATATTCTAACCCGCCCCCACACGGGCACCAACCTAACTGGTATGTTTCTAAAAATAAGAACAGTATGTGTCCAACACTTAGCAGTGGGGGCACATGTCAACAGCTCTGCCTACTGGGTATCTATGCACAGTGGAAAATTCATGACCCAACAGCATCTGATTGAGGAAATAGCATATTGTTCCCGCAAGGATGCAATCGGAATGTTTGTTCATTGCGCCACCTCCGATGTATCTGCCCATAGCTGCTGACATTTTTCTCGCAAGCTGAGTCACGCAGTTGAGAGATCTTTGACTATACGCATGAGTGCTATTTCTCCTGCTAAAAGGTACAGGGGTGGTGTTGACGTAATGACCTGTAGAGCTCTGGTTGATGCAGACTATCTAACGTCTTTTGGTGCTAACTCCTTTTAATGGCTTTTCTCAACGCTGGGGCTCTATAGAGAGCAACTCTGTACAGGAGAGCCCTTCTCCTGCTACTACGTCTACCAATATTTGGCATAAGTTATGGGTTATGAATAATCATCTTCTTTTCCGCTTTGGCTGACACCCTTTTGAGATGCTCTCCGAAAGCCTTTTCGTTGTCAACATGATGCCTAGGTACACAATTGGATTTCTTGGTTCAAGCTCCTCTCCTCTCATCTGGAATTCTACTCGTATGCTGTCTCCTTTGGCTCTTGAGTAAATCGCCTCCGATTTCTCTGGGGCCAGCTACAAGTTGTGGTTCCTCATCCAACTATCTATAGATGAAAGAGCCTTATTTGTCACTTGCTTGAGAATCACCTCATCACGAGCGACTGATGCAATAATATATCGTGTTCATACCCTACTCCTTTTTTATTTTCAGGTAGACGTAGCCTCCGGACGCCATCGTAAAAGATGTTCCTTAGTAGCAAGAACAGTGACTATACAGGGTGGGCCAATAGTGCGTGGATAAAGGATTGCGGGCTTACTAAAAAATATTTCAAAAATCTATCACTTGATCATGGCAGGGACCCTTAAGGGCTATAACGCAAAAATATTTTCCCTTAAATTTTGACGTTTATACAGGGTAACTGCAATACTGACTGAGAATTTTGAATAAAATGAAAACCAAAAAAGATTAGTATTAAGAATGTTATATCGTTAGAAAGGTAATCAAATTTTATATTTGATTCTTTAAACCAAAATAGGCATTCCCATTTGGAAAATCAAGTTATCTGTGATTCAAGTTTCCTTAATTAACCTACTGATTTCTCTAAGTACAAAAAAGAAAAAGAAATTTAGCCGTCTGTCCTTAGGTGACACATTTCATGCTTAGTCGTGCCGCAAAGTCACGGCCTTCTAAATTTTACAGTTGCTGCGATATTCAATTTTCTTCTGATACCTACTTATACCAAAAATGGTGATTTGCGCCTAAACGGTTCGTTTAAAGTTCCATATGTGATACATAAAGTCACACTAGAATTGACCAAGGAATTCAAATATGCAATAATATATAGGGAGTTCCATTCAAAAGAATGTAGGTTTGATATGAATCACCCTGTATAAATGTCAAAATTTGAGTGAAAATATTTTTGCGTTATAGCCCTCAAGGGTCACTACCATGATCAAGTGACAGATTTTTGAAATATCTTTTAGTTCCACAATCTTCCGTCCACGCACTATTGGCCCACCCTGTATGTCTTTGAGCTCTGAAATTCTTACGACAACAATGCTTTCGTCGCCAGTGGTGCTGGAAGTAAAAGCGCATCACTGTCTTATTAAATAAATAACAAATTTGAAAATAATAATGCTGATCGTATAAATCCAGCTTCAATCCGTACTTATAACGCTACTAGATGACATTCATCACAACAATAGCCGGTACGGTGTAACTGTGCTAAGAGATTAATTAGCAGATGCATAATTGTTCATTACCGCTTAAATAGAAAGCAATTTACATAGTGACTGGACACTACTCAAATCTTGTCCTAGATTTTATTGGCATACAAAACAAGCCAAGACCGTTTGACGTTATATTGCCGGTGAGTAGTTCTAAAGAGGCATATCTCCAATTTTTAACCGTTTTAAAGTTTTCACGGCACGATATTATGTACTTAGCAATTTCAGAATAATATTAATTTGCTTCAGGTTTCATGTTAAGTAGCAAAAATGTTGAGAGTGATTTAATGAGACATCTCTAGATGAACCAAGAGCAGCTCTGAGAATACTAACGTAGTGGGATGAGGCCATAGCAGCTCTGAAAATATGGCCATCCATATATTTTTTCGAAGTCAGTGATTTTTTTCCAGGAGCCGTCCGACCTTACTATCCCCGTCAATACTTAAACCTTAAGGCTCATTGTATTATTGCTCCTCTCATTTACAGTATCCACTCCAGCAATCTGGATCCCTGCATAAGTTTATGCAGTTTACCTACTGGTCCTGGTGCTGAGCTGTACTCCATTGGTTCTAGCTTGGTCTTCCCAAAGAGCTGTTGTCTCTTGTGATCTAGCGCTTCGCACTCACAGAGCACATGTAGGGCTGATTCAGTTCCTCTTCCACACAATCTGCAGCTGAGGTCTCCATTGTAGAGTCCCATTTTGTTCAGGTGTTCCTTCAGGCCACAATGTCCTGTGAGGAGACCTGTCGTTATTCGGAGCTGATTTCTACTCAAGGAGAGCAGTGTTTCAGCTATTTTCCTGCATGGAGCTTTAGTGAATGTTTTTCCATGAACACATCCTGGCAACAAGTTCCACTGCTCCTTGTGCTGACGTTTCATCCATTCTCCGACCTGGTGTCTGATTGTGCTTTTAGGCACCCCCAGGGCGGGTTCTGCGCCAATGTATAGGGCAGACGAGCCTAGTCTTGCTAGCTCGTCCGCCTTTTCATTGCCTCTTATACCTGAGTGTCCAGGCACCCACTCCAAAGTTACTTTGTTGTGTTTTGCCAGTCTTCCCAGTTCTTGTAAACATTTCCAGACTGGAGCAGACGTAACTTTGGGCGCTTTTAGTGCCATAAGTGTAGTCTGACTGTAATTATGGCGATCCTCTTGTTTCTGTAGGATCGTTCATTATTGATCCTTGCACATCGCAGGATGGCGCACACCTCTGACTGAAATACTACCGAGGCGTATTTTCCTAACGGAATGCTCTATCTAGTTCCTCTTCCAAATATTCCTGCTCCTGTGCCTTGCTCGGTCTTTGATCCAGTGATAGTAGAATACTATTGTTATCAGAGATTATGCGATAGTAGAATACCATTATTACTACGCTTCTGTGCTTGATGTAATCTACAGCCGTTTTCTCGCCAGAGTACGGTTGGTGACCTCTGACTCTTCTACCGGTATTCAAATTAAGTCTGCGGGACTGCTGCACATCCTAAGGCGGTGACTCGTCCTACATCAAGAACCGAACAGTACGATCGCACCTTTATTCACAAGATATCCAATGTTTGGCATGAGCTGCCAGGAGAGCTTTGATTGTTGAGCTGCTGGTGTTGGCCTGTTCAAGTCTTGCATCAACAAACTTCTCTCTACGTGACCTTTTCATAGAACCCGCGATATTCTCTGGCGTATTGGCATGCACCGAGAGGCCTTGTAGTTCTCCAGTAGGTCATAAGGCGTTCTAGTGTTGGTTGTTGGGGGTCGGCAAGAAGGGTCTAAGTGGGCCCAATATTTTTTTTTATGGTCGGCCTCCCGCAAAAGCTGAAAGCCCATGGCGCTGTAGAAGCGCTGCGAGAGGATAAGTATCGGTTCACGTTAGATTTGAAACGCTGCAGGTTGTAGCCGTCGGGAAACAAACTCCCCGGCAGCTGATTCCACAGCGTCGAAGTTCTCCAAAAGAAGGAATGCTGGAGGAGACTGGTTCGGGGAGTACGGACCTCGACCTGGTAAGGATCAGGTCGCAGAGTTTCTCTGGTGTTCCTGGTTCGGACGGCCTGTGGTGTTACTATCTGAGAGACCTCACTCGAACATCTTCCGTGATAGAATCTGTAAAACAGGGATAGGTCAGTCACCCTCCTTTGATGTTTCAGGCTGTGGAGGTCCTTTGTGAGGTTAGGCGTATCGATTAGTCTAATCGCTCTTTTCTGGATAGTGTTCAGAAGCTTTAGAGACTGCTTCGGAGCGCATCCCCACACATGGGAGCAATATTCCAGCAATGGTCGGATCTGTGCCTTGTAGAGCAGCAGCAGTTGCTCTGGTATACAAAAACTTCCTACATCGGAACAAAACTCCAAGCTTCTGGAATGCCGTTTTAGCAATACTGACGACGTGGTCATGCCAGGACATATTATTGTTGATGTTGATTCCCAAAAGCTTCACGGAAGGTGATTCGACGATGGGGTGACCCTCCATTTCCACGGTTGGTAAGCCATCGCGAGACTTCTTTCTAAGTGTTGTTGCCCGAGTTTTTTGTACGTTGAACTGTATTTTATTTGCTAATCCCCACTCGAAAATTGTTTTGATATCTGCGTTGATGTGTGAGGCATGCTGCTGTCGCCGACGTACCGTCTCCTGGGATGATAGTGGCTTGCCTGGTTCCATGCACGGCACTAATGTACTGTCATCTGCGAAGCTGTAGATTGGATTGGATGTTATTTCCGGCAGCTCGTTGATGTACAGCAGAAACAGTGTAGGGGATAGGACAGACCCCTGAGGAACACCGGCGTTTATTGAAAATACGTCTGATGAACAGCCTTCGACTACAACAAAGATCGGTCGTTCAAAATGCTATTCAGCTACTGGCGCAGGCCAGGTGGTAGTCCATAAGCAGCAAGCTTGACCAGAAGTCCGTCATGCCATACTCTGTCGAAAGCTTTCGATATATCAAGTGCAACAACACAGGACTCGCCATGATTGTCTATTGCTCTGTTCCACAAGTGAGTGACGTAGGCAAGGAGGTTACCTGTAAACCTGTGCTTGCGGAAGCCATACTGGCGATCATTTATGATGTTATAGTTGTCCAGGTATTTCAGGAGCTGTGTGTTAGTGACAGTCACCATAACCTTAGACATGATGCTGAGAAGAGCCACAGGTCTATAATTGGTGGGATCAGTTTTTTTGCCTTTCTTAGGGAAGGGTTGTACGCAGCCAATCTTCCACGAAGCGGGAAACACGCCTCGTTGATACGAAAATGTGAAAAGCTTGCAAAGAATAGGTGCAAGTTCAGCGGCACAGCGTTTAAGGACAATGGCTGGAATTTGGTCAGGACCAGTAGCTTGAAAATATTACGGAATAAATCATATAAAAAATCAGGGACCTCTAAGTTCAAGGCCTATTAGTTTTAATGATATTAATGAAACTGGCTAACTCTCTGCCAAGCACCTTGTTTATGCAAAGTCATCATCATTACTGAAATTACTATTTTCACATCTTTCTAGGATCACTACGTTTTACATTACCAAAGGACTCAAGCATACTGATGTATTCATAGCAAAGCGTCAAGACGAGGTATGCATTTTTATGGACATGTAAGATTTATTGGGTAAAAACAGATTCGGAGCAGTGAAATTTCCTTAAACGTTTTATGGCGAATTTGATAGAAATCTATTTTATAGTCTATTACCCCAGTGAAGCTATGAAAGCGGATGTTAATAATATTAATTCGATAATTCTAAAATGCTTAAGGTTAATCCACGATTAAACACTGTTTTTTATATACAAACAAAACTTGTGTGTACATAGTCAATTTTTGATATCGTACGAGCCTAACGTTCATAAGGAAAGATAAAACTGTTATGGGTCAGTCACACAATTATACTCATTTAAAATCTCGCACTTTTGCAGGGATAAATACAAATATATTAGTCAAATAATTATTTGTAGGCAAAAGACATATTTATTAGTTTTTCGTATTATACGTCAACAAAAAGGTACTGTAATAACAGGAACAGTTGGGGTTGTCGAAAAGAAGGAAGCTTCCTGAACACGATGAGATTGAAATCAAAAAGATATGTCTGAGTACCTTACGCTCCAGAGCTTGGAGGCTGAGGAATTAGCATCTTCATGTCTAAAAAATTAGTTTTAAATTTATTGTTATTTAATATTTTACCCTTTCTATGCTTTCAGAATAAAAATAAATTTAAACATTTGACAGCTTGAAGACCTAAGCATGTTTCCTGCTGACGTATCTTCGTAACGCCCGACTACGGCTTATGCGTCTCTAGTATTTCGAAATAGACAACTCGTAAAAAGAACAAAATGTAGTATTTCGCCAAAACTAAGAAAGTTGTTCTTCTCAAAGGTGTCATCAGGCATAGATACTACTGAAAGTCGATGGACAACAATACCTGTAGAACGTGTAAAGTACGAGGGAGGTAATATCAATAGGCAATGTACCATCGCATGATACCTAATCGCCATTATTTGTGGAAAGAGTTGACCGATTCCGTACTCTATAATAACCCAGAACACAAGATATGGCAGCGATGCGTATAACCTGGATGCGTGCCTGCCCTACTAGGTTTCTAGCTCAGTTTTCTGTGCACCTTTCTGGTAGTTCTTCATAAAAAAGGATCTCCAACAAATCCAGACAATTATCGCCTACCTTCGTTAATCTCTCATGCAAGCAAGGTTCTACTACATACTTTACAGTCTCGTTTGGAGGGTTTTATTGGCTGGCAAATTTCTCAGGCGCAGGCTGGCTTCATAAAAGGTTGCGGTACGCGTGAACAGATCTTAAACTTAAGATAGATTATTGAAAAAGCCAGAGAGCATTATTTTCCCGTTTTTGTCTGCTTTGTGGACTATTCTAGGGCGTTTAATAACGTAAAGTGGCCTAGACTGTGGGAAATCTTTATCTCCATGGGAGTCCCTTACCACTTAGTATTTCTCATACAGCAACTCTATGAGTCTAGCTCAGCTCGTGTAAGAATTGATAATAACCTGTCTGGTCAAACAGCAGCCAGAAAAGGAGTTCGTCAGGGATGCGTATTATCTCCGATGTTTTTCAACATTTACTCTAAATTTGTGATGAGACAGGTATTGGACAACTGTAATGGCGGTATAACTATTGGCGGAAACAAAATATCTAACTTAATACTTGCTGACAATACAACCCTTATTGCTGCCTCTCAGGAAGAACTAGTAGCTCTATTGAACATTTTAGAACAACACAGTGTAGCATATGGTCTTGGTATTAACTACAACAAGACCACATTATCGTAGATAGAGAGCATGACAGTCATCGAGAAATAAAGTCAATAGGCCGTTGTGAGGTAGTTCAAAGTTTTGTGTACCTCGGTTCTGTGATCGACAATTCAGGTAGCTGTGAGAACGAGATTCGACGGCGCATTCAACAGGCACGGGTGGCCATGACAAAGCTTACTGAAATATGGCGTGACCATAACATCACTGATGCCAGCAAAATGTCACTGGCTTAGTCTCTTGTGTTCTCCATATTTTTGTATGCCTCGGAAGCTTGGACTGTTAAAAAGGCAAATCGAGCTCGCATATATGCTTTTGAAATGTGGACGTGGAGGAGAGTGTTGAGAATTCCTTATACAGCCTACCGAACTAATGTTTCCATATTGGATGAGCTCGGTAATCCAAAGAGACTATCCTCCATTGTGTCGATGAGAATGCTGACATTCTTGGGACATATTCACAGAAGCGATAATATGGAGAAACTTGTAGTTCAGGGTCACGCCCCGAGTGGGCGGCGCCGTGGCAGTTCTCCTACACGCTGGGTGGACACGATGAAACAGTTGCTAGATATGAGTATCAAGAGCGCCACTGAACTGACAGTAAATCGCGAACGATGGCGAGCTACAGTTCTCAAAACTATTGATAACATTCGTGTCGGCAATACTCTAGCTCCGACTAAATGCACTTTACGAGTTCACAACACGTCTGTTAAGACATTGTGGCTATGACGGTGATGATCAATATGCCGAAAGTTCCTTATATCAGGTCCACATTTTCAAGGATCCATAAATTCATTCATATAAAGCCACAATAATATGACATAACGTTACCTTCGTATTCTCGATTATGCTAGCAGTACGCCCGAAGGCACCCATAACGTGTGTTTCTAGTGGCATGATGTCTTTTTTTAATCCGATACGGACGAAGAACGAGTTCTATGAAAGTGAAATGGCGTCTGCTCTTCTCGCCATGTATCTCCTTGCCTTAATTAGAAGCCGTAATCGAATGCATAATATGGTACGATACGTGCGAGGTTTTTATTTTGGTAATTAATGATGATCCGATTACTCTTCTGTTCATTCGTTAAGCATATTAATCAGCACATCGATTATTATTGTTAGACTGCTGGAAGAAGGAAGATGAAACACTTGGCGATTAAGCAAGGGTGTTTCAGGGCCTAGGGTATAGCACGCAAAATTGAGTATCCAAGAAAAGACATATTCCCGTGTTAGCGAGGAGGCGTGACCACCTGTTCCCTTTCTCCAGTATGTGTGTCTAAAATGAGGGGAGATAAGTCGAAAAATCCAAAGTAAGGTCAAAAGGTCCAAAGGTAAGGTCCAAAGGTCACCATAAAAATGAATTTCCCATTTCCAAGCTCCTAACGTTACCTTTAAACTTACAGTGATGTCTCAAAGAGCAAATTGAAGACGAAAGCTTGCGCTTGTGCCACTATTTAGCCTTTTTGTGATAACGTGTTTGGTTGATAAATTATAGGCGTTTATAGAATGTATGACTTTGCAGCGAGTTTTTTTGCACATTCAAAAACTTTTTTGAGAAAATCGAAAATAGTTGTCATTCATTAAGGTCTTAACTATCGCCTTCTGAAATATTATACATGTAGTTTGAAAATAGTGAGTTATGCAAGAGACTGTGAGTCCGTGTTCTAGACGGCAAATACGTATGTATAAATGTGTGTATCCAGGCCCCTTAAGGGTCTAGAGCAGGGGTTCCCAACTGGTGGTACGCGTACCACTGGTGGTACGCGGAAACGTTTCAGTTGGTACGCGTGAGTGATGTGAGCAACATGCTATTAATAGCTTCTGAATGCATAAGCAGTGAGCACGCAAACATTACTCAGCTGCTTGTCTCTGGAGGAGTGGAGGAGAGTTGGTCCTGTTTTGTTCACAAATACAGGAGAAGAATATATCTGCATTTCCCACTCTATCATCATTTTTGGAAGAAAATGAAATATCTCTAATGCCAGATGTGGTTGCATATATCATTGTTCACTTGGAAGGCCTTGAAAAAGGTCTTAAGAAGTATTTCACTGAAGATTATTCAAAAGTGGACTGGATCAGAAATCCTTTTTCGGGAACCTCACCAAATGAATTGGAACTAAAAGAAAGTTTTATCGACCTTACAGAAGATTATCTTAATGAGAAACCTTTAATTAACGTCTGGATCGGATGTAAAACCGAGTACCCTTTGATCTTCCGGCAAGCTCTGCTATTTTTGATGCCATTTGTTACGAGTTACTTGTATGAGAGTGGATTTTCTGAACTCTTGTACATAAAAAATAAACAGAAGCAGAATAAGTGTTGAAGATGACTTAAGAGTGAAGATAAGTTCCATTCCTCCTAATGTTGATATCTTAATCACAGGCAAACAACAAAATGTTTCGCACCAAAGACTATAAAAGTATAATTTGTATGATGATTAATTTTTTGCTGAGTTTGCACTAATTTTTTAATTGTATGTTTTTAGACCCATAGGGTAATTACCATTTTAATCTTTCTATTTCTCCTTTATTATAAGCATGTCATTATAAATAAACAAATATCCATTACATAGGAAGTTTTTTCACGAATTTAATTAAAAAGCCTTTGGATACTTTTAGAAGTACATATTACACGTTTATTAAAATATTTAGGTTATTAAATTATTAGGTTATTAAAATATTTAGGTCTGGTGGTACGCCAAAATTGCACAATAAGTCGAGTGGAACGCATGTGCAAAAAGGTTGGGGACCCCTGGTCTAGAGTATAGCGCGCGAAATTGAGAATCCAAGAAAAGACGTATTCCCGTGTTAGCGAGGAGGCGTGACCGCCTGTTCTCTTTCTCCAGTATGTGTGTCTAAGATGAGGGGAGATAAGTCGAAAAATCCAAAGTAAGGTCAAAAGGTCCAAAGGTAAGGTCCAAAGGTCACCATTAAAATGAATTCCTCATTTCCAAGGTCCTGACGTTACCTTTAAACCTACAGTGATGACTCAGATGAAACAGCAAATTGCAGAAGAAAGCTTGCGCTTGTGCAACTATTTAGCCTTTTTGTGATATCGTGTTTGGTTGTTGGATTACAGGCATTTATCGAATGTATGATTTTGCATTGCGAGTTTTTTGCACGTTCAAAAACTTGTTTGAGAAAATCGAAAACAGTTGTCATTCACTAACGTCTTAGCTATCGCCTTCTGAAATATTATATATGTAGTTTGAAAATAGAGTGAGTTATGCAAGAAATTGTGAGTCCGTGTTTTACATGGCAAATACGTATGTATAAATGAGTGTATCCAGGCCCTTCACGCAATATTTTATTTTTTGTAGACAGCGGGGGTTTGTTTCTAGTCATCTTATTGAGATGCTGATGCTCCAGAATATAGTCACCTATGCTGTCACTGAAGTACAAACCTAGAACCGGGAATGAATGTACAAATAGGAATTGCCTTCTGTTGCAAGTAGATTTCAGAATTCAATGCCCTTTACATCCTTTGCAAATATTGCAAACAAAACGTAGGAGTCCCTTTTTCAATATCATTTGTCCTATCTGTTGTCTGCATATTTATAAAGAATATACAGCGTGTTCCAAAAAGGTAGTGCCAAACTTATGGAGTTTATAAGGGGGAACGTTTTTTACATAGCGATCCCTAGTCCGACAGAAGAAGTCGTTTTAGCTACAGATTCCCTTACGTTTAAAGTTTAAAACAAAAACGTATTGTTATTATGAATGTTCAAAATGACGTCCACCCACATCGTTACATAAATTGGCCCTACGAATCGTCGATTCACGCACCTGTTGGAAAATCTGCAGAACTTGCTGCATGTACATACAGTTGACTGCCACCACTCTTCCTAATAATGCCCCTTGAGTTGCTACATGGGTTGCATCAACAAGGAGCTCACAAAACCCCAGAGGGAAAAAATCCAACGGAGTTAAGGGGCCTGGATTCACACATTTATACATACCTATTTGCCATGTAAAACACGCACTCACAATTTCTCGCATAACTCATTCTATTTTCAAACTACATATACAATATTTCAGAAAGCGATAGCTAGGACCTTAATGAATGACAAGTATTTTCGATTTTCTCAAAAAAGTTTTTTAATGTGCAAAAAAACTAGCAATGCAAAATCATACATTCTATAAATGCCTGTAATTTAACAACCAAACACGATATCAAAAAAAGGCTAAATAGTTGCACAAGCGCAAGCTTTCTTCTTCAATGTACCCCTTGAGTCATTACTGTAAGTTTAAAGGTACGGTCAGGAGTTTGGAAATGCGAAATTCATTTTTATGGTGACCTTTGGAAATTACCTTTGGACCTTTTGACCTTACCTTTGGATTTTTGGACTTATCTCCCCTCATCTTAGACACACACACACTGGAGAACAAGCGGCCACGCCTCCTCGCTAACACGGGAATACGTCTTTTCTTGAATTCTCAATTTCGCGCGCTATGCCCCAGACCCTTAAGTGAGGACTTCCCTGGCCACCTGCTGGGTGCTTCTATTCCTATCTATCTCCCTAAAAATTGATGATTTAAGTGATCTCGCACAATACGGGTAAGATGTGCGACATATTTTTGAGACGCAATTTCAGTCAGTATGCCTTTAAGAGAATAACGTTTTTAAGTGTTTTAGGCTTGAGCAGGTAACAATACTTTTGTGACCAAAAATGACTATGTCTGTAGCCAAAATGGCTCATGTCGAACTAGGGGTCTTTATATAAAAAAATTTCTCCAGATCCTCCGCTATAGACTTCTTAAGTTTGGCATCACGTTTTTGGAATACCCTGGATATTTGTAAATATATTATATCAAACATGCGACTCAATAGGGTTGTGAATTGTGTAGTCCAAGACGCTAAATGTGGACGTACCTGCAAAGAGGTTTATGGAAGTCGAAATTACGGTGTATCTTATCTGATGATTTTGGACGTGAAATATGTAATATTTAACAAATAACCAATTATGATGGATGTTTAATACCACGAGTTTCAAAAGATCACGTTCTTGTGTTACCTTATCGTTTATCGCGGTTCTTCTCTGTACTCGAGGTGCTTTTATTGAAACTTCTTTTGAGTACATCTTTAAGTGATTATTAGTTAACGATTGTGCCCTATTTCATACACAGTTTTAGGTCGATAACAATTTTGTCGCTTTGTGAAATTTATTGCGGTTTTGTCCTTAAATAAAATGTACTTATTGTGATGTTGGATTCTACCAAACCAAAATAAGGCACAGAAAACAAAACGCGACTTGTTTGAGTTAAATATGATCAATATTGTATTCAGTTACATGTTTGAGGATAAATTTTCTTGCTTCCTTGCATAAAATGGGTTCAAATTATTACAATAATTTACTGCTACTGCTACCAAGCTTCTAGCTCTGAAGTTGAGTTGATGAATAGTTATATAATTAAAATATTCTTTGCATTAGAACTCTTATACTGATGCGCTGCAGACCTTACTTTTGTATCTCACAGAAATATAAAAGAAATATATAAACTGTATTAAATAACAAAAATTGTATGAATAATATCCTAAGTATGTGTACGGTAATAGATTGAATGTTTAGGATTTACTAATTCGGTTTTCTCAATGGAGTAGATGCTAAGGAAATAATATGTCAACGATACGTGGTGAGACAAATATCAATATAATTTTTTGCGTATCGCACAAATCAGTAGTCTAAATGCAAAACCCGACAAGTCCACGGTAACAAATTTTACAGAAATCAAGAAAAACAGATCAAAGTCTTATTATGAGCGAAAATAATACGAAATCGAGAGTATGATAATATACGATGTCTTAGGATGTTAAGTCTTAATGCCCCAAGATCTAGGACATATGGTTTTTCTAAAATCTGACTTTTAAATTTGGACACGTCGGGCTCTGCATGTTAGGAACTGTGACATGTCGTGTTCTGACTGCTATTTTTGTGGAATCGGATCAAAGTAAATGAAACACTTATCAATTTGGATTATTTTACTGAATATAAAGGAATCTAATCAAACACTGTGCTCAACGACAGAAACCATAAACATAAAGCTAGATATTAAAAAGGATACATTTCAAGGGTTACAAGGTTTAAACGTCAAAATCTAAATTTTCTGACAAACGAAATTCTTCAGAACTAGCAAATGCGTATTCACAATTAGCTTCGATCCTCTGCATTAATGTGGATCTAGCTTCTGTTGGAGTAGGCTCTCCAAAATCCGCATCCAAAGCATTTTTCAAAAAACATGGTTATTTTTATCAATAATTTATCAATACAGCATAAATTAATCTCATTCTCTCAGTAAACTGAAAAATACATGAATTCACCACAACGTATTTTCAGCGACTGGATAAAACAAAAACACAAAACGGTCAGAATACCTCGTATGATCGACATGTGACTTGATCCCGTTCTCCGTATTGGCTCCTGTGGACATGCCGGTGTTTGAAATAAAACACCGCTTGGACTTGTCGGTGTTTGCACCTAAGTCTAGTTTTCTTAGCCAAATATCTCATGTCTAATGTCGGGTTTTGAAGCGAAAAATGTAGAAAATGGTAGCGCTTCAAATAATGAACAAAATGGTATATAAAGCTCTATTTTGAAAAATTTGTGACTTGTCGGGTTTTGCATTTAGACGACTGAAATGCAATAATGATAGCTTCAACCATCCAAAATTCGGAGATAATCTAAAGCTTGTCTATCACCTGTTTGCTCCGTACATCCTACAATAGAGTAAAGGAATGGTTGTACTCACCAACGAAGAAACTTGAGTACATGAATATTTGTACAATCGGCAGGATTTCAGAGTGGGCAACAGGATATATGGCACATGAGGCAACATGATCATCACACGGTAATAACTGGGTTATTTTCGCGTGTGTCCGAAGAAAGCGGTCCAGGAGAGCCGAATCATCCGTCCGCGGGTACCCCGAGAGGGAGGGGGGAGGGAAGCGCATATATACCCAGCCGGGTACGACCACCGGTACCAAACTGTCCGTCCGGTCCGTCGCAATGTCGTCCACAAGGTTCGGTACCGCTATCGCCGCCGCGACGGTACTGCTTTGCCATTTTACGGCTTCCGCGCTCGCGCATCCTGCCGCAGACAATTCCGTGCAAACCGAAAATGACCTGCTGGACTCCATCTACAGTGACTGCCTGCGCAAGGACTCCATGTCCTGTCTCAAATACAAGATCTTCAGCTTCGTCGACAAGATGCTGGGGCACAAGGACACCATCACGGTCACAGAGGGAGTGCAAATTGTGAAGACCGGTGAGACGGATGGAGCTCCTAGAGCCATCTCCGGAGATGACACCATCGAAACAGTGTTGTTCAACAGAATCGCTAACTTTTTGGATACCCACACTATCAAGGTCGACATCAAAGGCAGTGAAATTGTGAACGCAGTGAGTTCCACCGCAAGGTCTCTTAATGAAGTAGCTGAAACACTTAGCGAGGAAGAACTCCAAGAAGAAAAGGATCTGTTGGAAGAAGGCAGGGGCAAGAAAAAGAAGGCTAACCGTATCCTCGGTCCTTTGATGGCAGCCATCATGCTGAAAGGTGCAGTTCTGGGGAAGCTCGCGCTAGCCGCCATTGCGATGATCGCAGGTAAAGCCCTTCTGGTTGGCAAAATCGCTTTAGTGCTCTCCGCAATCATCGGTTTGAAGAAGCTGTTTGGCCAGCAAGGCAAACATGTTACCTACGAGGTGGTAGCTCACCCGCAGCACAGTTCGAGCCACGTTTCAACCCACGAGACTGCATACGCTGGAAGCTCTGGAGGTGGCTATGGAGGTGACATCGGCTACTCGGGTGGATCTTCAGGCCATGGAGGTTGGGGTAGGTCATTGGACGCACAGAACCTCGCGTACAGGGGTCAGCCACAAGCACAGTCATGAGTAGTACCTGCCAAATGAAGCCAGTAATTAAGTTTATTTATGTATATTTATTTTTTTGTACTTCGATTACCATGACCCTTTTTGGGGTTAGTCATAGACATAGGTTGTTATGTAAAATAAAGAAATTTTCTTGAAGTGTTGACATTATTTCTACAAATGAGTATATTTAAAAAACAAAAAATAGTAAGCTAGCCAACTCTTTAGCTGCACATTCACAAAAGCTGTTTTTAGTAGAAACTAAAAAAAATGTAGTACCTATGGGTGTTCGAACCTTGGTTGGTTGCCACGTTTAAAGTTATAAATAAACTTCAAACTACGGCATAAACGTAGAAATTTAAATTTATTTGAATCCAATAGATGTAACTGTATACGATTTTTTGTATTACGTATATTGTCTGTTAAAGAAACAGCTAAGTTTTATTGACTCCTAGTCTCAGTTTTTATCTGTTCATTACATTACATCTGATTACATTGGTAACTTCGAATACTAATTTGAGGTTATTGTGATATCAACACAGACATTTTATTAAATACGTGTTCACGACGAAAAAATGTTAAAAGAACATCAACTCGATTATACCGGGAGCTGGTAATCTTCCAGTTGGTTTGTTCCAAAGTTATATCAAATATGATATTTACTTTTGCTAATAATTGATAAGTTTCACTGTAGCTTCAAGTGCAAGTAGATTTAGAAAGCGGGGTGAATTAACCGACAGATGTTGCTAGAAAAAGTGACATTTGTAACAAGTGGCAATGCTCAGAATATTTTTATCATAAATTATTAATATATCTTCATAGAATACTTCCCCCTTGTTTCATCCAGATGGACTCTACGTTACGAATTCCATACCTCATACCAAGATTCTTTGAAAACAGATACACTAGAATGCACAACAGTAAAGCAGTTCTTCTCACAAGAAAACTTGTATTATGATTTAATGGCTAACAGAGATTAACTATTACAAGTGTTTGCATTTTATCTTCCACTTAAATCATTTACTTAAATGTCTGCATAATCTTGTCGGGTTTCTAGGTAACCAGACCGACAAAACAATAATCTTAGTAATTATTAGATAAGGCCAAAGGTCCTCCGAAGCGCTTTGACAGCTAGTGACAACTAGTAGTCACTGTAGCGCTGGTGGTGTAAATTATGTGAGATGATTTGGTTGAAGATGAACGTACTCCGTAACCTTAAGGTAAGTAAACCAAAGTCAGGCAAGCACTGTTTTCTCAAATAAGATTCCAATACATACTATAACGCTGTGAATCACTAATTTTGAAAATTTTACAAAAATTACAATTAATGAAAGTCGTATACCTAATACAATATTCTTTCCGCTGGAAAATTAAGTCTATTTTGATACGACTATTCTATAAAAAAACAGAAAATGAGGATCTACAAGAATTCCTTGTTATAACAAATATTTTCAAAATATTCATCATTCGAAACGTGAAGCAATCTGAAACGACATGGGAAAATCGAAAGTCAATATACATCCTATACGTTTACATGATTAACTATAATGCTAGACAGGTCATTCAACTTATTGGTTAAATGATCACGATGACTGGTTTTTGCAAATGCATCTGGCATATTATTATAGATGCGTGCATATGTATGAATGAAATAAACAGCTCTTAACAAACTGGCTACGTCTCAAATGAATTTGGATACAAAAATTTGTTGCAAGGAGTTTCATGCCCAGAACCGTCAGCAATCATCATTCAATAAATCATAGAACAAAAGAATGGTATAACAGTAATTCACCACAATTTTGAACTGTTTTGCAGGTATCTAATGCCTGAGGTAGTTAAATCTTAAATTTATCTACCATACAATAACCCGCTAATGCCATATTATTTTTTTTATCTTATCAAAACTTGCCGACCATGCTGAACATCTTTGTCATCACTTATCTTTAACCAAAAAACTAACAATAGGTGTACAATGGTTCTCAGGCATATTTTGTTACGATGTTGCTTCACAAACTTTCAGGATTTTGAGCCACCTAGTCTGTAAAACGTATCATTATCATCATCGTAGTCACAATGTCTTAACAGACATGTTGTGAACTCGTAGAATGCATTTACACATTTTACGAGCTTTTCTTGGGATATCTTTAAGATATTTAATGCAGTAGTTTCCCATTTGCTTTCTGCATCCTCATGCCGTTGACCAGATGGTATCTACTGGTTCATCCGCCTTTAGGGGCAATTTCTCACCCCAAGGACAAGAAGGTGCCCTGACTCTTCTCAACTCGTCCACCCGAAGCTATTGGTTGAGAAGAGGTTACTGCTTATGTCGACAGTAGTTCGGTGTTCCTTTTAGTCGCCTTTTACGACACGCAGGATATACGATGGGAGATATTCTAACCCGCCCCCCCACGGGCAGTGAAACATATAGTAGATCGATTATTAGAAACGAACACAAAATTACTAGTCTCTCCGTATCTGCAGCTAGAGGCGGTTCACCACAGAAGTCAGTAATTAATCCGTTGCGTTGGTATTTCAATAAACACAGCTACCATCTGAAGCTGGACTTCGTAATGTAACGCTGTGAGATACGGAATATTGGGATGCTAATGTCCTTTTTCGCCTTTGGAGGGCTCAGATTTGTATAACTACAGAAGCGGATAGAGTAGGTGACCAATATCGTTCGACATCCAACTTTTCCTTGATATGCCGCAACCGAAAACATGTTGGTTTCATTCAAACACGGATGGATTTATTTTATATCCATCATCAGTCATCCTCCAATCGCAGCATTTAGTTAAATTATAATTTTAGAAAAATTAAACTTAGCAAATTGTTACTCAATTAAATACCTAGTTACTAGTTTATTTTCACAAATAAATAGTGCGATAAGCCACACAAATTATTCATAATGAGGCAACAAGTTGATAGTTGAAAAACATTTAAGAAAAAAATTTACTTTTATCCTTCTGGAGCTTTTAAATAAAATGGTTTTTGCTTTTGACTTTTTATTTACTTTTTAGTTATTAACCTGAATTTTTTTCTCAGAGAACCCTTTCATTTAATACCCATACTATAGGGAAGCATAAAAAACTATAAGAGTCCGCCATATTAGATTAAGAGTGGTGTCAAAATATTTTTCTAAATATTCTCAGCAATCCCTTTCATTTGATACCCTTATTGCAGAGTTGCATAAAAAAATAACCATTTCGCCATCTTGGATGCTCGTCCGCCATATTGGATTCAGAATGACGTCACAATAATTTACGAGTTACTCTCAATAAGCCCTCCCATTATTTGATACCCATAGAATGGCGTCACACAGCTTATCGTATATTGTCATCCAAACAAAATGTGTATACATAATTTCAGCTCAATCAGTTGAAGCAGCTTAGGAATTTTTAAGAGTCATTTTTAATAATGTGTTAAAAAGTCAATCGCAGCCTCAATCAAAACTCTAAGCTAGGAGCACAAATTCAAGGACTTGTCAATACTTTATATCATTATTAACACCGTTGATAGGATAGCAGGACCATAAGATATGTTACGTCCAAGAGATACAAAACCAATCCGTCAAACTATCGGCCTTGTTATTTTGAAATATCTGGGTAAACGCGCTAAAAACTCACCAGATTTAACAAAAGGGCCAACGTATTGATCAGCTATTACCTATCGACGATTTTGACCCCCTCAATTAGCTAGTACTTTCGGTACTTTTTGCAGAGAGTAGTTTGGGAATTGCATTATTATTATTGTTATCCAGCAAATACCATAATGCACAGATTTTACAGTACATCATTTCCACCTAGTACAATATGAACCCTGTTGAAACTTCTACACAAGATATAAACTATAAACCTTTATGACGATTATGTATCCAAAAGCTATAAACGTTACTGTGCAGAATACTGGATGTCCCAGAATTTCCTTACAGGTCATTTTCTTGTAACAAAAAAAGGTGGGTGGTATTTTTGAAGGTACTATAGGTTCTACTATACCATGCTTTCAAACAATTTCTTTTTATACTTCAACCCCTAAACTCACCTCCAACTTTTTTTTTGCGTAAGTAATAGGTACCGAATAGATTGTCCTACACAAATTAAGTCCTTGTTTTATTCAAAATTCTATAACGCCTTTCATTTTATATGTAAACCTATTTGTTCGTAAAATCATGACCATAAGATAAACTGGGGCGTAATATTTTCGTACCAAAAACAGATAAATGAAAACTAAGTGGAACTTTCAAGGGTACTGAATGGCCTATCATACCATACTTTTAAAACATTTTTTTTGTACTTTAACCCCTTAAAGTCACCCTCATCATTTTTTCTCAAACATCACCTCGCAGCTTTCCCTACATAAATGAAGTGAAGCCATTATTTTATTTAAAATCTTGTAATGCCTTTGATTTCATACACAAACCAATTTTTTAGAAAAGTCTTAAGCATAAGATAAATTTTTTTGAGGCGTAATGTTTTCTCAATTTTCTCAGTAAAAAAAGGTAAAAGACATCTTTTCTCGATAGCATGGTACCCTTAAGAATCACTACGTTTTTTATCCGTTTTTGACGAAAATATTAGGCCTCAAGCAATTTCTTATTTTATTTGTATTATGCTTATGATTTTACGAGCAAAATGAGTTTGCGTATAACATCAAAGGTTGCACAAGGTTATAAATAAAATTGGGATACCTTTTATGTACAAAATCTTATGGGGTAATATTTGAAAGGCAGAAAGCTGGGGGTGAGCTTCCAGGCATGACGTACAAAACACTTTTTTTGAATACAAGGTATGATAGACCCTATAGTACCTTCACAATTACGCCTCGATTCTTTTCTGAGTTTCGTTTTTTATTACGAAAATATCACGTATCAAAGAAATTGTGGGACACACGGTATAGCTGTTAGCCTCTCTTTAAAACTAAAAATTGACCATCTTGGTAGAAGGAAGTGTTTGCAGTACGGTAACAAATAGTGATCAAATAACGACCACTAAGTAAACAATACATTATTTGTCTCTCAGTTTCATTTTTTGTTAAGAAAATATCATGTACCAAAAAAATTCTGGGACACACGGTATATCTGTTAGCCTCTCTTTAAGACTAAAAATTGACCAGCTTGGTAGAAGAAAGTGTTTGCACTACGGTAACAAATAGTGATCAAATAACGACCACTAAATAAACAATACATTATTTGTCCGAAGAAATGACCAATTTTGCTTTGTAGGTCATCGACTGAAGTAAGTAAGGACGGAATTTCTCTTTTTTTCTGAACTTGACCATGCTGCGTGAAGGAAGCGTGCATTGTAATTTCGTTAATGTCAAGTACTTTTATTCTAATACAGGGTAGTGCAACATGAACCTGCATACGCTTTTCGCTGATCTTACCTTAAGCTCACCTTTTTATCAAATAGGGTACTTGCAGAGGTCGTGAAATCGCTTTGGGAGTATACATAGCGTAAAGAAAACCATATCAAGAAGCGGTAGGAAACAAAGAAACATGATTTTACTGACGGCCAAAAGAAGATATTTGCAGAATAAAACAAAGATATATTCAAATTTTTCCACGTGACCTAAAACAAGGGCCGACGTCACAGGTATTTTATCCATATCGACAATCGATACTGCTACAGCGCAGGTCAGTGAGATTCGACTGCAAACTAGAGATGATCTGAATTCTTTAACAATGCGACTCAATTTATTGATATTTAAGCATATTTGAAACAGGCAATTAATCCACTAGCATTTTTGTTGCAATACATTTTTATATCTGATATGTATCACAGTTCATCCTGTTTGTGACCGAGATTCGCAACTAATCGAAGCCATCATTTTATTTCGGTACATCCCATTATGAATGAATCCAAAGATAGAATCTAATTCAAGCCCATCCCTACAAAGTGAATTAGTAATCTAGCCAAACTTTTATTCTTTTGACTTTTGTACTTTTGTGTGTAACTGTGTTTTGTGGTTATAATGATCAATGTCAAAATGTTAGGTTAGCACTAGCTATCGGTATCGAATATCAATACTTTACATCCCATCACTATAGGATATCCTGACGTCAGGGGTTGATTGCGCGGCATTTTCCGGCATTTGAAATAATTTTTGGAGTATCTCTTACGGCCGATTCCAAAAAACCAAACAAGTGATTTTGTCATGTCTACCAGGCTCTAAGGAACGCGTAAACGCCATATTATTTTTTCTGCAAGTACCCCATTGGGAGATTGCTGCGTATTTCAAGTTATTTACTAATTAGTCATGTCGTTTCAAGATAAGGTATGCAGTAGAAGCATCATCGTTCACGGCTCTGAAAAAATCGAACTTTCCTGTACCGAATGTAGATATTGAAAACCGTATACAAGGATTTTGTACTTGACACAACAAACAAATAAAACATTTTTTAGATTTTCCCTGAATCTGTGATGTTGTTAAGTACAAGCCTTGAAATACAATACTCAAATTTACACTGATGGTACAACTTTTACATACTCGGATAATTGTTTGTCTACTGTGGTGATCCGGAACGTGCTCGTGGCTGCCAGACGTTAGAACGCACCTTTAGCAGTCACGTGACCGAAGTTTGACATTGACGTCATCAACGGATGATTTATAAAAACTTGTAAGATCTGAGTATGAGAGTAATTAGTCGATGAAGTTCAGATAAGTAATGTATTTGATTATTACTACATCATATATTGTTCAGATATTTTGTTATTTGTCAGATCATGGGTGACTTCTCATAGAGCAACAAATTTCGTAACAGTTCCGTGTTCACAGCTAAAGATACTGTTTTGTGATGCTTTTGGGTTTTGTCACTTGAATAAAGTAGTGGGTTGTGGTGATGGTTGCCATGGTTTGTTTATTTATTTCGAACGGGGATCGTTTTTGAAAAACGTAACAAGCTGGAGACCAAAATTTCTGCAGGTATGTTGTCTTTTGAGTTTGTATTATTAACTAATGTGGACTGGTTACGATATTCAAAATGTTTGACAACGTATATTATAAATCTGGCTGTAAAGGCGATATTATATGGTGTTGGGTCTCTGATTTCCATCTACTCTAGGTATTAGGTTGTGGAGCTTGCAGCTTGGTGGTGTTCAGGTGTATTTATTCAAATTCTTACTGATTTTTCTTTATTTATATATGGTATTTATTTACGGAAGTCCGATAGCCTGGTAGCTTCATATCCGTAAATTCAATACCACTAGATACATCGCATACAGTTTATTATTTTTGCGTTAAATACCCATGAATCAATGACTTCTATGAACATAGAGGACAGTGGTTAATTATCCTCAAACACCAATTCAATTAACGTTTCCATTACATTGATGGAAGTATCGACGTCAAGCAATCACCAATTCGTTGGGGTAACATTTCAAAAAATTCACAACGACGATGCATCGGCCATAATATGTACAAACTATTTTTCTGTTAATAAATCCTATAAACTGTAAATACAGAAAACTGAACACGTTCTGAAATGTCCAATAAGGTGATTTGATGAAGCGCTAATGTATCTGCCTGTATTATGCTTATGGAAGTTTGATCATTGAAGGTTTTTAAACGAAATAAGAGGACCACTGCACTGTATAATGTACATTGTAGTCATTGTCCCAATTTGATACCGCGGTGACATTTTCTGAAGTGAAGAGTGATGTTCTAAACGCTACGTTAGATACATTATGTATGAATCGTGTTAGACTGATAAATTTAAATTGGATTTCTCTACTAAAATTTTTAGTTTGTGCACGACGGCGACGCAGGTCTGTTAGACAAATTGGTTTGATGGAACACGTATTTTACTCATTTGGATCGATATATAGCTGTAAAATTTCCATCCGATGTTGACTACTAGCGCCCTGTTCTTGAAAGCAATGAAAAACAATGCTCCCAGGTACATCTTCTCACTGCACTCCCTTGCTATCTTACAGATAGTAAAATTCTTAGACATCAAACAGCATTGTTGACAAATGTCCCCATCAGTCACTGAGCATGAATTTTTGAATTTCAATTTCAAACTGAATGAATTATTACATATTTTATAGTTTTATAGCTTTGCAATTAGCTTAAATAACAGCGCTTGTGAAATTTATGCCAGAATACAGAATAATAGACTTGAAATCATAACGGAACAACCAATAGAAAAAAGCAGATGAGTTTTATGAAAGGCAGATCGACAATAAATAGAATATTCAGAATACGATAAATTACAGAAGAACATAGATAATACAACAGAGAAACGCATATAAGCTTCATAGTCTCTGTGAAAGCTTTTGGGAATGTAAACAGATGTAAATTATAGAATATTATGCAAGAACAGGGGTATCCAAAACACTTAATAAGAGCGATATAAAGTTTGTGCACCGACAACAAAACTGCCTAGATATAGGGGGAAAATTAACTTGAGAAATATTAGTAAGTAGTAGTAGTAGACGAGGCTGCTGAATTTCACCAACACTATTTTTAACCTACAACATATAGACGCCATTATAGAAAAGTGGAAAACAAAATGCCCCCCAGCTGTACATCTTGACCAAAATATCACCCTAAACCGATTAAGAATACGATATATACATACTATACAATATACTATACAAACAATCGATCACAAATTTAATATGAAAATATCAGTAAACAGAACTAAAACCATGGTTTTCTCAGGTAAATATGCAGCTAGGACAAAAGTTGTCGTAAACAGTGAAGTACTGGAACAGATAACACACTTCAGCCAGGAGAACCTTTTTCGTCCAATCCCTCGTCGTCCTTCGATCTTTCCCTCCCTTCGTTTTATTGTGGTTAAAAGTTCCTGATCTTTATTCATTCTCTCTAGTACCTTAGTGTTTGTTACCCGCTCGGTCCATGATTTATTGGCTAATCACAGTTATATCATTCAATAGAGAGACAGCTGTTATACTCATACTGCATCCTTGTCACCCAATCTTTACCATATCAAGAAAACAAATCGAGCTGTCAGATAGGTATTTTGTATTTAGCAAAGTGCACGATAGGTATATGAATGGCTGTCACAGTAGTATAGATAATAATAGACTTGGAATCATAACAGAACAACTAATAGAAAAAAGCAGATGAGTTTTATGAAAGGCAGATCGACAATAAATAGAATATTCAGAATACGATAAATTACAGAAGAACATAGATAATGCAACAGAGAAACGCATGTAAGCTCCATAGGCTTTGTGAAAGCTTTTGACAATGTGAACAGATGTAAATTATGGAATATTATGCAAGAACAGGGGTATCCAAAACACTTAATAAGAGCAATATAAAGTTTGTGCACCGACAACAAAACTGCCTAGATATAGGGGAAAAATTAGTAAGTGAGGGAGTTAGACGAGGCTGCTGAATTTCACTAACACTATTTTTAACATACAACATATAGACGCCATTATAGAAGAGTGGAAAACAAAATGCCCCCCAGCTGTACATCTTGACCAAAATATCACCCTAAACCGATTAAGAATACGACATATACATACTATACACCCTACAAACAATCGGTCACAAATTGAATATGAAAGTATCAGTTAACAGAACTAAGACCATGGTTTTCTCAGGTAAATATGCAGCTAGGACAAAAGTTGTCGCAAACGGTGAAGTACTGGAGTAGATAACACACTTCAGCCAGGAGAACTTTTTTCGTCCAATCCCTCGTCGTCCTCCGATCTTTCCCTCAACAATCAGTTGTAACAACCCGTACTTACTATTTCTAAAAATATGGCCAAAATATGCTGCTTTTCTTCGTTTTATTGTGGTTAAAAGTTCCTGATCTTTATTCATTCTCTCTAGTACCCTAGTGTTTGTTACCCGCTCGGTCCATAATTTATTGGCTAACCACAGTTATATCATGCAATGGAGAGACAGTTGTTATACTCATACTGCATCCTTATCACCCAGTCTTTACCAGATGAAGAAAACAAATCGAGCTGTGTCGGTTAGGTATTTTGTATTTAGCAAAGTGCACGATAGGTATATGAATGGCTGTCACAGTAGTATAGATAATAATAGACTTGGAATCATAATAGAACAACTAACAGAAAAAAGCAGATGAGTTTTATGAAAGGCAGATCGACAATAAATAGAATATTCAGAATACGATAAATTACAGAAGAACATAGATAATACAACAGAGAAACGCATATAAGCTTCACAGGCTTTGTGAAAGCTTTTGGCAATGTAAACAAATGTAAATTATGGAATATTATGCAAGAACAGGGGTATCCAAAACACTTAATAAAAGCAATATAAAGTTTGTGCATCGACAACAAAACTGTCTAGATATAGGAGAAAAATTAACTTGAGAAATATTAGTAAGTGAGGGAGTTAGACGAGGCTGCTGAATTTCACCAACACTATTTTTAACATACAACATATAGACGCCATTATAGAAAAGTGGAAAACAAAATGCCCCCCAGCTGTACATCTTGACCAAAATATCACTCTAAACCGATTAAGAATACGATATATATGTTACGGTCAAAGATGATATTTCGGTCTTTAACGATATTGGCCGGTCATTGTCGTGAATGTCCTATTACAGCGGGACGTCCTGATAATGACCGGCCAATAGCGTGAACATCCATATAAACTGGTCACTGTTGATAAACTGGGAATGGATTTACGTTTTTACGACTTTGCCCGGGCAATCTCGTTAATGTCCGCTCAAGAGTGGGCTGCCAAGGTTTGAATAAAATATAGGTTATTTTATTCTCATTTTGCCACTTTTGTATCTGTTTGTGTAAGTAGAGTGTGAGTTTAACAGCTTTAAGCATACAGTAGGTGATAAGTATGAGTGCAATGCGTGAAAAATTCATTGAAAAGCTGAACTTGCTTATTAAATCAAAGCGAAATGATAATAAGGCGTTTTTGAGTGGAAGTGAATACGAACAGCAAATTAGCAAATTAAAAGGCGCGAAAGAAGTGCTTTGTACCGAGAAATCTAAGAAAACAACGAAACATTACAGAATAATACGTAAATGTGACATAATTTCAACAAACCTAATCTGTAATATCAACTTTGGCCACGCAATGATGGTCGATGCCGTGAATGGCCGGACAAAGATGCAAAAACTAAAATACTTTCAACCTTGTCCACGACAGACGGGCATTCTCGTTATAGCCTGGGCAATAACGACATTGGCCTGCATATTTGGCTTCTAACGTTAATGCCCGGCCAATGTCATCAATGCCCAATTTACAACAGTGGCCGTAACATATACATACTATACACCCTACAAACAATCGATCACAAATTTAATATGAAAATATCAGTAAACAGAACTAAAACTATGGTTTTCTCTGGTAAATATGCAGCTAGGACAAAAGTTGTCACAAACGGTGAAGTACTGGAACAGATAACACACTTCAGCCAGGAGAACTTTTTTCGTCCAATCCCTCGTCGTCCTTCGATCTTTCCCTCAGCGATCAGTTATAACAACTCGTACTTACTATTTCTAAAAATATGGCCAAAATATGCTGCTTTTCTTCGTTTTATTGTGGTTAAAAGTTCCTGATCTTTATTCATTCTCTCTAGTACCTTAGTGTTTGTTACCCGCTCGGTCCATGATTTATTGGCTAATCACAGTTATATCATTCAATAGAGAGTCAGCTGTTATACTCATACTGCATCCTTGTCACCCAATCTTTACCAGATCAAGAAAACAAATCGAGCTGTGTCAGTTAGGTAGTTTGTATTTAACAAAGTGCACGATAGGTATATGAATGGCTGTCACAGTAGTAATCATTACTGGAAATATTAGAATGAAAGTTATTACTTGCACTATGTTTAATGCATTTTCATCACTCGTCAGTTAGCTTTTTTTCTTCTATTATTAAAAATATGATTTATTTCAGGATGTCAGATGGAAGTACTACTACTACTTTGAGGAACTGAGTAAAACCTGAAGCATCTTTACGTTTATAGGCATAAACTCAATAGTATCAATAATATTGGCCCATACTGTGTGATTGAGGACTGCAGCAGAACATCACTGGTGTTTCACCCATCGCCCTTCGATACACTGAATTATATACTGTTCGCAGCAAGCCCTAATACATCGAAGGAAAATATATATAATAAATACATGGGAAAATATAACTAATAGCTTTTTATCCAAGTAATAATCCATTAGCTTTTGGTGTGTGCAACTTAACAATCACCCAACAAGTGTTTTTTAGATAAGATACAAATTAGTCACCCTATGTTAAGCAGAGTGCCATTTAAAATACATATTTTCACCTTGCTGTAGCTAGGCACCATTTCATGTTACATATTTGGAAAGAAAGTATGATGTGGGTAAGCCAATGATATGAAATATTTTCAATTTGATTAGATGAGAAGCATACCCTATAATAATAATTAATTCAATTTTCTCCACCATTTATTAAAAAATATATCGATATATAACACGAACATTTATTAGTGCTGTTGTGTGGAATATTCCGAGCGAGTCGTCCTAGCGTGCGGACGTGATGTCGGACGATGTCCGACGAAGCCGATAATTCCGAAAGACTCAAGTGCAAAATATGTCTGGATTTTATAGACAAACGCTCGGTGAAATGCAACGAGCCAAATTGTTGCGTATACATTCATAAAAAATGTTTCGATGTCGTTTCAAAGGTGTTTATTGTGGATACTAAAAAGTGGCGTTGCCGTGGCTGTATTGAAGATTCTAAAGGGAAGAAATGCACACGCAGTCTGAGTTGCAGCGATCCAAGCTACGATGCTGGTGAAAATACATTGCTGAAAAAGGAGATAGACTGTCTGGTGCGTGAGAAGGAATTACTTGCGAAAATAGCAGCCGATAGAGAGTACACAGTCGAGTTACAAAAGAAACGGATAGCAGATTTGGAGGTCAACGCTCGCAGTACCGTGAGTGACAAAGACGGGGTATCCTTAAGTGAACAAAAAGTAGTCTCTGTTTCTTACAGTCAAGCCTTAAGGTCAACAAATCATAACAATCCGTATTTAATAATAAAATCAGCTGATGGTAGTATTCCAAATCATGCCATTGAAAAAGACTTCAAATCAAAATTTTCTCCTGGCTCTCTCAGCGTAGGCATAACACAAACAAAGTCAACAAAAAATGGATTTTTGATAAGCTGCAATAATACAGAGGACTTAGCAACTTTGAAGGATGATTTACAGTCTAATATAATAGGCAATCAATACAGAATTTCTGAGCCGACTAAAGTTTACCCAAGGCTGATAGTTTACGATGTTCCCAAGAAGTTTGTTAAGCAATCAAGCGGTGATAGTAAAATAGAACTGGTTGATGATTTTATTGACAAATTAATATTTGATAATAAACTTATGTGCGCCCAAAGTGATTTAAAAGTTTGTACTATTTTGAAGAATAATAATTCTGTAAATGTCGTTATTGAGGCAATACCTTCGATTTATAAACTATTTCTAGCTAGAGGTTACGTTTTTTTGGGCTGGTATAGGTGTCGCCTTCAGGAGCATTTTCATATCGTCCGTTGTTTTAAATGCTGTAAATTTGGCCATTTTAAAAAGGATTGCCGTAGTAATGACACTGTATGTTTGAAGTGTTCAGACTCCCATGAGACCAAAGATTGCAACTCCACAGTTGCCTGTTGTGCCAATTGCAAATTTTACAATAGTCGTCAAAAAACTAATTTCCCCACCGATCATTTTGCCAGTAGCAGTGCATGTGATGTTTACAAAATGAAGATTCAGTACCTCAAAAGCAATATAACTTATGAGTAACAAGAAAACTTCACTTTTAAAACTCGGACATTTAAATGTCAGATCACTATTTACTGCGTTTGATAACTTTGTTGACTTGTTGCACACAGAAAATTATGACGTAATGTGTATCTCAGAAACTTGGATCAATCAACACCATACAGCATCTATACTGGATATTCCCAATTATAAGTTTTTTCATAAAGATCGTCTCCGTAGAGGAGGAGGGGTAGGAATATATATTCGCGATGGGTTTTCTAGTCGTGTGGTATTTGAGGATTTCCATTCAAGCGATGGTATTGAACATATGTTTGTTGAAATTACACTATCAAAAATCAAAATTTTACTGTGCGTGGTTTATAGAGTACCTTCGGGTAGTACAGTTTTGTTCATTGAGCAACTTGATAATATTATGTCTTTCGTCACACCCCAATACGATTATATTGGGATATTGGGCGATATTAACATTGACCAACTACACGACCACTCTGTTTTAGATTGTATATCTTCTTATGATTTTATTTCTCAGATTAATGAACCCACCAGAATTACATCCTCTAGTGCCACCTGCTTAGACGTTATTTTTACTAACTCTGGTTTATCAGAACTCATAGCTGAAGTAGGAGTTCACCCTACTGACAATATATCTGACCATCATGCTATATTCTGCCAATTGAAGCTTGACATACTTAGAAGTGAGCCTAAAATCGTCACTTATAGGGATTTCAAAAGCTTTTCTAAAGAATTATTCTTAGAGGACTTAAATTTAGTTCCTTGGTATCAAATCTATTATATGAATAACATTGAAGACAAAATCTCATTCTTAACTACAGAAATTCTACAATTATTTGACATCCATGCTCCAGTAGTTAGTGCCCGAATAACAAAGCCGTATGCCCCTTGGTTAACACCTAACCTCAAACAAATGATGTCCAAGCGCGATAAGGCGCTTCGGGTCTATAAACGTACCAGAGACCTCAAACACCTATCATTTTATCGACAGCTGAGAAATTCTGTTGTCAACGCAGTTCGGCTAGAGAAAAAAGGATTTATCAATTATCACCTGAATAATTCAAATACTAAGACTCTCTGGAAGGCCTTTAAGTCCTCTGGCTTAGTTCCCAAAAGCTCTATAGACATACCCCAACAGTTTAATGATGTTAACGCTGTCAACCGTTATTTTGCTTCTGTTTTTTCCCCACCTAATAATTGTGTAAATTCTTTAAACCACTATTACTCTTCTAAGCTGAATGAAAACATCAATTTTGAATTCAGCCCAGCAAGTGAAGAGCTAATTTTAGATACAATAATGTCCCTACAGTCTAACGCACCAGGAAGTGATGGTATCTCAGCTATCATGGTCAAGCATTGCCTCCCCACTATTCTACTTCCAATAACGCACATAATCAATTGCTGTCTCGAAGCTGGTTACTTCCCAAATTCATGGAAAATGTCCTTGATTAAACCTTTGCCGAAGAGAAAAAACGTAGAGGACTTCTCTGATTTACGACCCATTACCCAACTACCTGTTTTTTCAAAAATCTTAGAAAAAGTTGTTAAAAATCAAATTAATGTGTTCTTGTCTAATAATGGCTTACTTCCCCAATGTCAGTCAGGCTTTAGGCAGGGTTACAGCACAGTAACAGCTTTAGCACATGTTTCCGATGATATCATTAAACAATGCGATGAAGGTAACGCCACTGCTTTAGTCCTGCTCGATTTTTCTAAGGCTTTCGACACTATCGACCATGAGCTTCTTGTTGCAAAGTTATTTCATTACGGTTTTGCTGAACCATGTTTGCAGTTTTTCCAAAGTTACCTAACGGGCCGTCAACAAGTTGTACAGATAGGTGATCGAATTTCTAATCCATGTGCTGTCACATCAGGGGTTCCTCAAGGATCCATCCTTGGACCGATGTTATTTTTGCTTTACACAGCTGATCTCCACCTTAATGTCTCTAATTCTTCTATAGCAACATACGCTGATGACACGCAGTTATATATGTCATTTGACGGTAATGATACATCCCAAGCCGTCCTGAAGATCAATGACGACCTTAGTAAAATTTCTACCTATGCAGATTACAATAATTTAAAATTAAACCCTTCAAAGTGTTCATTTATGCTCTTTGGTCATCCAAATGGTCGCAAAATTAGTCGATGTGAACTGGACATTAAAATTAATACGCTATCATTAAGCTCGTTGGATACAGCTAAAAATCTCGGACTAACGTTTGACAGCACGTTTCGATTCAAAGAACATGTAAGCCTGATATTGAAAAAATGCTACCTTGGCCTGAAGCATCTTTACGTCAATAAACACATTTTAAACTTCAAAACGCGTAAAAAACTTTGTGAAGCTCTTCTATTCCCTATTCTAACTTACTGTAATGTTGTATACTTCTCCTGTCTAGATGGATCTACAAAGAATAGATTGCAAAAATTCCAGAATAGTTGCTGTAGATTTGTATTTAACTTAAAAAAGTATGACCATATTTCCGATAAAATTAATCAGCTAAATTGGCTCCGACTTGAAAACATTTACAAATATCATGTTGCCACCCTGACTCATAAAATTTTAACCACTCAGACGCCATCATATTTATACGATAAATTCGTATCCCGTCGTAGTAAAATAGACATACATTTTAGATACAAAAATAGGTTGGAAATACCGTTTTATAATACAACATTTTTTCGTCGCTCCTTTATCTACAATGCTGTCAAAATATATAACGAAGTCGATGATACATTTAAGTCCCTCGCAGTAAATAGTTTCAAGAAGCATATTAGACGCCATTTCTTACAATTGCAATGCTGAAATGTGCACTGGAATAATGAATCTAGTCATTTTTTGAACAATCTTTTTCAGTATTACTACATATTTTGATTCAAGAAGGTTCTTGGCAGTTTGACATTTTACTTCAACTTATTTTTTTTTATATTTTTAAGTGATACTTATTGTATATTTTATATTGTTACTTTTATTTTAATGCCTTGTTTTTGTCACCCTGAAGTTATGTACCATGCACCCTGTTGTATGCAATTTTATTTTTAACTATTTTGTGGTTCACATTGTATTGTATTTTGTACTCGACATGCTTTACTATTTTTGTCTCTGCGATTTTTTATTCCCATTGTAATAGGTTGAGTGAGTAGTTTTCTAGACTCCGCCTATAGGAGGAGATTGTATTATGAATACTTTTTTTCCTCATTAAAGACATTTTATTATTATTATTATTATTATTATTATTATATACCAGGATCTACTTTCTAGAAAGTCATCACATTCTTCGCCTTCTGGTATCGGTCTGCCTTTTCTTTCTCGAATACTTGGGAAGCTGAGGAATTTTTTCCACACCTATAATTACAAAAAGGAAGCACTTTGAAGTAGTGCACAAATTATTTTAATAGAGGTGAATAGTCATAATACATGTACCTATATTTTTGGTGCATATTTACATGTATCTTTTGTTTCAGAAACTCAACTTTTAGGTTATGTCAAAAGATTATTGTTTTAGTTGATCCATTCCTTGAACCTGCCTATATGTACATGTAAAACTAGCAATAATTACCTACGAATAGACGTTTTTGCTACTCTTACATAATCCACAAAAGGTTCGCCACTACAATGAACTACTTCACCACTTCTACTTCACAAATAAAATTTAAGTAAAAAAATATATTACTTTCGAGTATCAAGTGGCAAAGATGCAGTATGACTATAACAACTGTTGCCCTTGTGAATGTGATAACTAATTTGCGAATAAACGTTTTCTTTCTCTTTGCTGTGTTCAATATGCATTCAAGTTTCTATCATGCATTATCTCATAAATTACATCATTTATTTGACAGATGTGCTTACCTGACAAAAAAAGTTTCCACAACAACAATTATGATAAAAATGTACAAAAAATTGTAAAACAAACAAATAAATGTCCTCAATTTTACATGGCGGTATATGGAAGACAAGCCATGTTTGCCCAATATCAGCTGATCATGACAACACGCCGCTTCATCATGGAATTGCTCTATATGGCGCATATTTCTGTACGTCTTTAGCGCAAAGCTTCTCTGCTCTAACTATTGCTAGCTACCAGTAGGCGGTAGGCTAATTCTACTTTTTCGCTCTCTAGCCCAGTTTGCCAACATTGTGGTACATAGTGTGGTCTGCAAAAATGATCAACTGCCATCTAAGATATCATTGGAGCTCGCCTAGACATGTTTTGGTGCATACGTGCCTATTGCTGTAAATACCCTATTAGTGCTGTATGTCACGCGTTGAAAGTATGTTCGTACTATTGTAATACACGCATATATGCAGTATGTTATGCTCAGTTACTGTTAGACGACTTCACTTGAGTATGTTTACATAGTAGTCAGTGGCGGGTTACTCAGTGCAGTAAGGCAGCTTTACAATAGGGTTAAAAGTTAAGTTCAGTGTAACCGCTTTACAAACGTGCAGAAACCCTTTGCGCCCTACTGGTAGTGTCATGTAACCACAAATTCAGTAATTCGTTGGCTCAGTCCTAATAGTTCGATGGGTCAACCACCAGCTGTTTTGTGATATTCAGAGCACCGTCTAATAGGGAAAAAATTCCAGTAGCCTGTTTGCGTCTATTTCGATCTGTTGTTCATGGTTATTGTGAACACATAGGGTCATGGTGCACTCGTTAAACTTTGATAGCTGTTTACTGTGAAATAAACGAAGGGAAATTTGATATGGCTGGTAAATAATAATACCAGTTATTGTTCGTTTTCACACATCATCCTAAATTTCGTAATTTTATTGTAATTGTGCCTTTCGGAACACGTTATTAGTGGTGGCTATACCAGCTAACCACCAGGAATATACAGGGTTGTGTTTGAAATTTATAGACAACGTAGATGTTTCAATTTATAATGTTTCGGACTTCCATGGTCTATATGATTTTTGAGTATCGCAAAGTTTCGACTGATTTAGTATATTCAGTCATCTTCAGGTGAACTGACGTTGTGATACTCAAACATAATGTAGATAATGGCAGTCCGAAGCAGATATTTTCAATACAGGCGTGTATCGAATGACATGTCTTGTACTACTCGAGGAAGGACACAGTGGACTGTTGCGGAGCTCAAAGCGATGGACGTAGATGATCTATATCATATTGTTGCAGAAATTCCTTCAGATGGGAAGTCAGTAGCGGATGATTATTTACCCGGGGATGAAGATGAGATCGATAACGATACGCTTGGGAACTTTAACGAAAATGTATCCGTCATACAAAATATTAGTAATTACACCGAAGCCTTCACTGTTGGCTTATAGCTAACAGTGCTGTTCCTAGAGTGGCGCCGGGAAACAGTAATAAAGCCTATCCAGATCACGGCGCTAATGACCACAGCAGTGGATGCCGATGATACAGAATTGAAAAAAGACGCCAAAAGACCTTTTCAAGATACTGGAGCTGATAGTGACAACAAACATCTGCCATGCGTGACAGATATCTTGCGTGCTACTCAGGGTACAACTGTCCCAGTATTTTCTGTACCACAGTACTAAGCAGTCCTACTGGTTACCCCAGATGGCCATCATTTTTGTTAAAAAATGCATTTTTAAGCTAGTGTAAAGCTGATTTTCAGTTCGTTTGTTCACTTTTTTGCTATGTTTTGTATTTTTTCAGTGAAATTCAAATAAATTCTTAAATGCAGACTCAAAGGGGTAGACTTCCGATCACGAAACCTCAAGTTCAGCGATGAACACGGTTCAATGGTTGACGTGTTGTACAGACGCGATTCTAGGAAGGATCAGCTGAACTGGATCAAAAGAGGATTGGTAGTAATGAATATAGGGTATTTGGTTGCGAAACTAGTTCCTTTTCGTTTTTAATGTCTGAAGTTATGCAGGTTATGTTAATGTCACGTCTATGAATGTCAAATTCAACATTCATTAAATTTTGGTGTCAGTCAGTATTTTGCAACTTTATAATGGAATCCAAAAAAAGGGCGACTAACTTCACAGCGAAAGAAGAGGCCGTATTAATAGAATTAGTGAAAAAATATAAGAATGTCTTGAAATGCAAGAGAAAGGATACAAATACTCATAGAATGAAAATGGAGGCGTGGTTGAACTTGTCCAAGGAATTCAACAGTTTGCGTAAAGAGACATTTCGTAAAGCAAAGGTACTTAAAAGTAAATATGAAAATTAAAGAGAAGGACAAAACAAAAGTCTGCCGATGAGAAACAGTACATCCATGGTCCCGAAATTCGCTAACGTTCCATTTAGTAAAATGTTCCTCACGCATCCTTAATTTCCGAAGGTTAGTCTCGGTCAAAGGTTCGTCAAAGTACTCCATCATGTAATTCAAGTGAAAATATCGCATTTTGGCTCTAAGCATTTGACTATGGGCCCGTTGTACAAACGCTCAGTGAACTCCCGATTACGCCTTAAGTTCAGCGATGAACGCGGTTCAACGGTTGACGCGTTGTACAAACTCGGTTCTGGGAAGGATCAGCTGAACTGCATCAAAAGAGGATTGGTAGCAATGAATATAGGGTATTTGGTGGCGAAACTAGTTACTTTTTGTTTTTAATGTTTAAACTTATGCAGGTTATGTTAATGTCACGTCTATGAATGTCAAATTCTGACATTCATCAAACTTTGTTGTCAGTCAAGAAGTATTTTGCAATTTTATAATGGAATCCAAAAAAAGGGCGACTAATTTTACGGCGAAAGAGGAGGCCGTATTAATAGAATTGGTGAAAAAATATAAGAATGAACTTGTGTTTGCGTGGAGAAATATCTCGTGAAGCAAAGGTACTGAAAAGCAAATACAAACATTTAAAAAAAGGACAAAACAAAAATTTACCGATGAGAAACAGTACATCCATAGTACCGGCGGTGGGCCTTCGCTGGGTTCCAAAATACAGGACTTGGACATATCAATAAAAGAAATAATCGGACCCCAAGTAACAGGATTCACATCTATATTCGACGATGATGCGGAAACTTTTATTGCTGATGTGCCTACAATTAATGGAGAATTTGTTCACGATACATTAGGTACAAATTTCATTGGGCATTTTTCAATTCGTTTTTTCTAACAATGTCATTCAAAGGTTCGTCAAAGTACTCCATCATGTAACTCAAGTGAAAATATCGCATTTGGCTATGTCACTCACGTCGGATATTCAGGTTAGAAACTGATCAGCTGGTCGTAAACATCGCCATTTTAAACCTTGAACCATCGTTAAACGCTCCTCGGTGGCCGTTCTACGTGATCCGAGGTTGAACTGAAGTCAACGCTTGAACTTTGTTGGTACAACAGCAAATTAGAAATGAACTCGGTTCAAAGTTGAACTCGAGTTAAACTGTGTTTGTACAACCGGCCCTATGTCACTCACGTTGGATATTCAGGTTACAAACTGATCACCTGGTCTTATAAATCACCATTTTGAACCTTGAACCGCCGTTAAACGCTCCCCGGTGGCCGTTCAACTTGATCCGAGGTTGAACTGAAGTCAACGCTTGAACTTTGTTGGTACAACAGCAAATTAGGGATGAACTCGGTCAAGAGTTGAACTCGAGTTAAACTGTATTTGTACAACCGGTCCTTTTAGATTATAGAACAGTTTGGGCAGTAATACCTCATGCACTTGGAGTGAGTTATTGACGCCAATACTTCAACTACGACCGAAGCTTTGAATAGTACGATTTAAATACATAATAATTACAAACTGTTGACAACTTGATCCTACATGTATTGTGTCTTTTGCGGCCATAATCCGATGAACTATTGGTTCTCGGACTGTTGGGTCGCCATCAATACGCTCCGCTGCCTTGGCGTCGGCGCGTTTTTCTGCTTGACGTTCTGCCAGCACGAGTGGTGGGCATCCTCAGAGTCTGTTACCTGTTCGACTCAGTTTCATGTAATACGCCGACCAGGTAACAGCTTCTGGAAATTCCAACCACTCGTGTTGGCAAAACGTCAAGCAGCGAAGCCGCCAAGGCGGCGGAGCGTGTCGACGCCGATCGAACAGCCCAAGAACCAACAGCTCATTAAAGCTTTCCACTAAAATAAATACTGTGACTCTTCGAATTAGGAGTTTGACGTTTCATAGTCGCAGTAAGGCCTGGTTTCAAAATCAGTGGTCACTCTGACGGTTTACTAACCTCGACCTGGTTAACCGACTGCGAGTCGTATTTTATTTTTAGCGGTTGGCGGTATTGTGTCCGCAATATTTAAATCTTCTCCTTATTTCCTTCGTTAGGTATTTCGTGCTGGTGTTTTGTGTTTTTCTGACAAGGCTGTCAAAGAACGATTTCGTTGAGTTGCCAGTAAGCCTTTACGGAAACACTGATTTGAATCTGGATAGATCAGTTATATGTCAAACAGCTGTCAAGTGGCATTTATGATTCCATGAATTTAACGGCCATCGAACAACGAAAAAGTTGGTTTAACAATAAGAAACAGATGGTGAAGTAAAGCACCTACTGATCTGAATCATCCGATCGCAATCGCTTGCTGTACAAGAGTGAACTACCCTATTTCTGACCGATTCCAGATCACTTTCCGAACGTCAGGATCAGTGATCCAACTGATCGGGTTAACCCGATCATAGTTTCCATAAAGGCCTAGTTACATGCGAATTCCAACCTCATTTTGGTTCTTTCTACTGACGTTTTATCATTTCATTCGCAGTTATTTGGTGTTTGGCTAGATAAAAGATTTTTAGGTTGGGTTGGTGCTTGGCGTTTTAAATGTTTCTGTGGCCTTTTTCAAATAATCAGCTTGGAAAAACCAAAAAAAGCGAACGACTTTTCAAAAGGAAAAATATCTGTTCATTTCGTTAGTAGAAAAACACATGCATGTAATAGAATACAAAACAATTGATGCAACAGCATGGCGCGAAAAAGACAACTCCTGAAAAAAGATAGGAGAGATATTCAATTGCAAATGTGCAAATAATAGCCGCAGATCTGTAAATGTGCTGAAAGAAAAATACAAAAATTTAAAAAAGACCAAGGAGTCATGTCATCGTATGCCTCAAACTAATTGACCCTAGGTCAAAATATTTTTGGTCTCATTGCTTCTTCATCACTGCTATACGCATTTACATCATGACCATCCATTTCAAATAAAAAGGACGATGGAAAGCGTTAAGGTAAACGATAAAATATGAAACTTCAAACGCCTAGCAAGTAGGAAAACCAAAGTGACATAACCTAATGCGCATGCGTCATCTCAAACCTGGGGTTAACTCAGGAATTTCTTGGGGTCAAGCTAACTGAGAGCTAATCTCAACTAAAATCGAAAAAAACAATTTGTGAAACATGATATCTAGGTAACCTCGGGTCAACACACAATTTTGAGTAAACCCATCATTGTGAAACCAGCCCTAAGCGGTGTTCATAAGCGACGGTTGGAGCGTGAGTTATTGAAGATAATTCACGCTGTTTGCTTATGGGTAGTATAATCTTTTTAGAAGTACTTTGTCAATAGATGTTTTCCTTAATCGGTGTAGATGAAAAATATTACTCACAAAATCACTCTATAAAATAAAACCATCAATGCGGTAACATTGTGGCTATCAAGATCCTAAAAAGTTGCAAGCCACAAAGGCAATCTGAATTCAAAAAAAAAACACCTCAGACGATATTTTACTTCAATTCAAAAGAGACAAAAATATTAACATCCTTTATCGTCGGAAAAAAGACACGTCAGAAAGTATTTCACCCCTAGTTCAAAATTTGAGAAAAATATTAACACCCTTTATCGTCGAAAAGAGACATGAGAATCTCGGCACTTGCATAAATAGGTCAACTTTACTTAAACGTACTCTTTCCTACCTCGGACTAGTCTACTGACACGTCATATCACCTACGTAATTCAGTGTCAGATAATCTGGTAGGCGTGAAATTGCTTAGCCAAACCTTATCCATCATACCGTTCTACCTAATATATCTTAACCTGGCGGTTTACATCCTCCTATATAGTCCTCCTTCTCTCCAATAGTAGCACATTTGTTTAGCTCTGGACGCTTGGTTATCACGATGTCGTGCCAAAATAGCAGAAAATCAATACATTCCTTTCAGGAGCACATTACGTCGTGCTGGTGCTAGGTAAACGGATTTCCAACTTCAAAGATATTTTTACTATTATTATATGATTATATTTCCTAGCTTCCAGTATTGATAAAGCAAGCATTAGGCATAGATGTTTCATGAAGATTAGTAGTATAATATTAAAATCGCGGATTTTTTTTATTGTTCAGTAGACCAATATAATATAGGAGTAGTTATACTAGAAGATATATAGACACAAAAAGACGAAAGAAAGTTCATACTAGATGCTTGATATTCATTAACAGAATAGTACGACTCATCAAGCAAATAAGATTTTAAGTCTCTTTTAAAAGCATACATGCAACGAATTTCTTTCAAGCAAAGAGCCATTTTATTATACAGTTTTATTGCCACGTATAGGACTCTTTTAAAAATATGAAAGGCTGTGTGATGGCACAATTAGACTATTGCAGCCTCTTGTATCATACGAATGGTTGAGGTTATTTTGCTGATACTTCGATGATTTTAACAACTAATAGCTCTTGATAATAATTCACCCTATATTGAACCCCATGTTTCGCTTTGTGGTGTTACTAAACGACAAAATACTGCATATTTTTCAGCCATGGACCTTTAGTTACTAGTTCATGAAAATATTGGATAATATTTGATAAAATTGGTGACAGTTTTTTTGTCTTGGGAGACATCACCATAGTCACAATATCTTTACAGACATGTTGTGAACTCGTAAAATGCATTAAGTCGGAGCTAGAGTATTGCCGACACGAATATTATCAATAGTTTTGAGAACTGTAGCTCGCCATCGTTCGCGATTTACTGTCAGTTCACTGGCGCTCTTGATACTCATATCTAGCAACTGTTTCGTCGTATCCTCCCAGCGTGTAGGGGAACGGCCACGGCGCCGCCCACTCGGCGCGTGACCCTGAACTAGAAGTTTCTCCATATTATCGCTTCTGTGAATATGTTCGAAGAACGTAAGCATTCTCGTCGACTCAATGGGGGATAGTCTCTTTGGATTACCGACCTCATCCAATATGGAAACATTAGTTCGATGGGCGGTTTAAGGAATTCTCAGCATTCTCATCCACGTCCACATTTCAAAAGCATCTATGCGAGCTCGATCTGCCTTTTTAACAGTCCAAGTTTCCGAGGCATACAAAAATATGGAGAACACAAGAGACTGAACCAGTTACATTTTGGTAGCTTTAGTGATGTTATGGTCACGCCATATTTTAGTAAGCTTTGTCATGGCCACCCGTGCCTGTTGAGTGCGCCGTCGAATCTCATTCTCACAGCTACCACTTGCATTGTTAAAGAATTCAGATCATCTCTAGTCGAATGCGCAGTTAAATCTCACTGACCTGCGCTGTAGCAGTATTGTTTGTCGATATCGATAAGATATCGGTGACGTCAGCCCTTGTTTTAAGTCACGTGGAAAAATTTGAATATATCCTTATTTTATTTTGCAAATATCTTTTTTTGGCCGTCAGTAAAATCATGTTTTTTGTTTCCTACGGCTTCTTGATATGGTCTTCTTTACGCTATGTATACTCCCGAGGCGATATCACGGCCTCTGCAAGTACCCTATTATGGCAGTACTCTGACAATTTAAAGATAAACAAGCTGTCTGTAGGCCTTTACGGAAGTAATCTGGATCCACATCGATCAGTATCATGTCAACCAGCTGTTTGGTGGGATTTACACCCTTTTGATGACCAACATTAACTGATATGTACCATGCATAGGGATATGTTGATCTATAAGCGAAACAAAAGCCTCTAAAATATCAATACGGAAAGCTTGTATTATATATTGGAGAACGTTTAATTAGTCTGAACAAGGCACTTGAGCACCATCGTCCTCCTTATATAGCTTAACTTTGAAATCGATACATAACCACTTCAAACTAATTAGGATGGAAGACGCCTTAGCTTTTTTTGTTAATGAATATCCTGCTGAAACTTAGTAAGCAGCTTAATTTTGATGAGGCGCCGAAGCTTTCTCGATACGAAAATTTTCAATCACAGCACCTAAGAAAGTGGCACTAAATCCTTTGGCGTACCACTAACAGACACCACGCAACCCTACTACTTGCCAAACCAATTTTTTTATCAGATTTAAAAAAAACTGGTTTGTCTAGTGGTTATATAATGTATAGTGTTTGACGATATCTATTATAGTAAATGCAGTATCAATCATCGTATTATATCGATTCGACGGCAGAAACGATTTCAGAGTTTTTCTTCCCAAATATAGGATTAACTAAAGTTCAGAAGCTTAAAAAATACTGGTCATACAAAATGGGTAGAGAGATCTCAGTATTTCCTACAGCGAATGTCTCAAAATAACGACATCGTCGAATAAACTATTGTTAACGGTCTTTTAAGTATGGCTTGTCAAATGACTCAATAATTAAATAATCATATCACCACATATGTTATAATATACACCGAGTATTATTTGGCACAGATGTTAGTTACCTTAAAGTTATTATTATAATAGTATAATCGGAGAATCTGAACTGCAGTAGATGTGTATGGCTGTATAGACAACTATTCGGCATATCAGTGTGGCTACTATGTCTTGTTTTGACTGTCTGCCGATGGATGGATGGATTAAAAAGGATTGCTAAATTGTATGTAAAATATTTTTTTGGCAAATTGAGTTTATTCAACATTATTATCTCATATCTTATAAGCTGGTTTTACTACGTTGGCGGAGATTTATGCAACTACAGTTATAGTATATTAGAGTACAGGTGTTCTTTAAAGTACGCGTGAGGTTTTGGGTGTTAGAGGTAGTTGGAAATGGAGCAAGTTCTTCAAAGAGCAGCTATAGGTGAGTAGTGTACACTGTTTTTTATAGCTACACTTTAGAATTATAAATAACATTACAAAAGATGTAGATAAGTAGGTACTATTAATGTAAAATGTTTTGACTAAATGGATCCGAACAGTTTCATATCAGGATGCACACAATTAGTAGAGGAGCTTCGACAAGCAACACTGCTTACAGTGTCCATAATATATCTTCAATGGAGCAAATTGCTGCAACCACAAGCAATCCCTGGCAATCAGTACGTCGCGTCAGCGCCAGTTCAAACGATACGCTTTCAGCAACTCGGCCTACCCTATTCACAGATATTATATGGCTGAGGCGGAAATTGCTCCCCACGCTCGATAGATATAATACAATGCTCCCACATGATGATTACTCCTTAATAATTACTACTGTTGACATTCCCAGAATCCAGAAATAAATGGAAAGGGTCTGTGATCTTATGCAAAGTCGTTGACTTAGGTATCTTCTCGCAAGGGTGGAACTAATTTAAGTATTTGATTATTCGTACATTGTATAAAAGAAGACCTAAAGGATTCTTTCGAAATGGTTAAATGCTGAATCCTGAATCATATTATTCACCCTTAAGATAAACAGCATCGTGATTCTATGACGCCGATATATTACTGAATCTCATTTGGATGCGTCAACAATGCGAAGCCAACACTATGCATTCTCAAATATTTCAAGATCACCGCTAGTTGTATAGGAAGTCAGAAAAAATACAAAACTGCCACCTGAAACAGCTGGCCAGCAGCGTAATTCATTCAAAATTAATTCTTGTGAAATTCTCTATTTCGGTGCATAGAGGTGGTCGGACTTTAGTAAGGTTTATCTCCAGTATAAGTGGCCCTTATTAGACAAGTAGAACAAGTGAAACTCTACCCTCTCGGAGTAAGTTTTAGAAACGTCCGGTTGATCGCAGAAAAGAAATAGCAGCACCAGAATAATCAACTTAATCTGTAGGTACTAACACCCGTATGCACCGTTTGGCAATTCTAATCCTAGTTCCCTAATCGCGTTTTGCTAATCTTTGGCATCTAGCCATGCACCGTCAAGAGATTAGCTAATCCAGATTGGAGATACGGCAAGGTTGTCTTCGCAAGATTGTTTTGACAGTGACATTGTCAAAATTGTCAGTGTGGGGGCGGTATAAGGAATTCTCAGCATTCTCCTCCACGTTCACATTTGAAAAGCATCTATGCGAGCTCGATCGGCCTTTTTAACAGTCCAAGTTCCCGAGGCATACAAAAATGTGGAGAACACAAGAGACTAAACCAGCGACATTTTGGTAGCTTTAGTGATGTTGTGGTCACGCTATATCTTAGTAAGCTTTGACATGGCCACCCGTGCCTGTTGAATGCGGCGTTGAATCTCATTGTCACAGCTACCCGAATTGTCGATCAAAGAACCGAGGTACACAAAACTTTGAACTACCTCACAACGGCCTATTGACTTTATCTCTCGATGGTTGTCATGCTTTCTATCTACGAACATAACCTTGGTCTTGTTGTAGTTAATACCAAGGTCATATGCTGCACTGTGTTGTTCTGAAATGTTTAATAGAGCTACTAGTTCTTCCTGAGAAGCAGCAATAAGGGTCGCATGTATTGTAGCAATACCAGGGCAATAAGGCGACCACAGTTTTCACGCTCGCCTTACAATAGGAGCATAAAAAGTAGACTATAGACAGTGCCCCTGTTTCATACGTATTTGTTTATGAAACCTGCATATTATCTATATAAAGTACTTTCGTTATCATTGGTTCGAACAGATGCTATTATAATCCCAACTTGACCGTGAACGTTGAAATTTCTTTTCGATTTTCCCGCGTCATTATATGTAATTAGATCGTGCGGCAGCCTATGTCGTTATTCTGTACGCCCAATTAAATTACTCGCTTTATTTATTAAAACTTTTTCAAATTGAATAATTGAAATGACACCGTCTGACCTGGATTTGCGCGAAACCACTTGTATTTTCTCAAACTGGGTAAAAGTGAGGTTTTTTGGAACAACAGGCCACTGACGCTTGCTGCATAAGTCGCAAGCTTGCGCTCATATATAAAACCAAAATATACATGGTGTTACTTAAATCTAGGCCTTCCCCAACAAGCATTCTAAGTTAAAATTACCTCACATCGACCACCGTACAGGTTACATGACTAATTTCAACAAGGATTATTTACTTCTAACTGTTCAACATTTTCCCTAAGTGGGGAATAAAACTAAAGTAATTTAGAGGTCAATATGAGGTCGAAGAGGAATTTATAACCGATAGGTCGAGAATAACATGTAGACATTCTACAGCTATTTAGGTCATATTGAGGTAAAACCGTCGACATTATCCCTATAGTATAACCTAAATCTGACGTAAATTTAACACTTTTAGCAACAACAAAGAAAACATGATACTTCTGATCTTTTCTTTCATACACATGGAACTACGGTTTATAATATGGCCATCTGCCTGTATAGATGTGGTGCTGTCTTCATAAACAGTTGAATGGTGATAATGGTGATACCTATAATGGATTGATTTTCAACTTTGTTCTTTGGTTACTTGAAAATAAAGATTCTATGCGGAATGAACTTTTTCGTTGAATGTGGACATAATAGTTACACAAAATTAAGGCGCCTTAAAAATGAGCTTTTTTAACAAATTTAGTAATTTTTTTTAATGACGTATTCTGAAACCCATATAACCTCAAATTATAAACACGTATCTTCTGGCGCGGTTGTTAGCTATATAGAACAGCATATTTTTTTCATGTGTTTTTTTTCATTATTAGAAGGACTGATCTAGCATATTTGAGGAAATAGGAATCTATATATGATTAAATATAAATTAAAAATGTCTGCTTTTAGAATTTTGACCTATAGGGATTTATTGCCACCATTTTTAACCAATAGCATATGTTTTCCATAATGATGTCGAAGCAGAGGTACATTTTCAACCTCGAGGGCAAAGTTTCCCTATTTTAGACTAAAAAATTACTTTAAGGTCAAAGTCTATTTTAAGGCGAAACTAGGGCCCTGTTGGATAATTTAGTATGGGGTGCGTCACATTTTGTTTATTTTTGATTCATGTGTTCAACAAAATTAAATTGTTTAAAGCAGTCCCAGGTCCTTCCATCTTTTGGCAGTTTATTTCTACCATGAGCTCTAAGAATTGTTAACAGCTCTCCAATTGCAGTTATAGTTATTTTATATTTTAAAGCCAACATCCTCAGTTGATCAAGAGTTGTACCCAATCACTTAAGACTTCATCAGTACTTATCTAAGTCATGTTCTTGACTGAATATGATCAGGATCATTTCATGAGGGTAATGGCTCATTGTTGGTTGAATAACTTGCGCAAGGACTAAAACTATTTTCCGTAACAGCAGTGCCTATTTTTCCTATATTTTTTATTACTCTATAATACTGAGATGTATGCCTATAAACCTTAGGTCGTTTCAGCTTATAACTTGAACTGCGCAACATATCGGATAATGCTGTTGTGTAGGATACAGTAGGTATACATAGTGGGGAAAGTATGTAGGTATCATTAAGGGAAATTTTGGGCACTTCAACTTTGAGCGAGTATTTCCAAGTAATTTTAACTTCCATCAAGACATTTGTTGTCATAGGTCTATAGAAACAGAGTTTTTGCCCTCAAAGTTAGTGCCAAAGTTAAAATTAGGATAATACACCTACTAAAAATATCCCTATAACCTCATGGCACTTAAGAAGGCTATTTAGTGAACAGTTCAACCTCTTGTTTTCCTTTTTTTTGTCGCTAACTTCCAATAAGTTTTTCTAGGTAATAAATAAGGTAATTTTTCCCTATTAAAATGCCCAAAAAAATCCCTAACTTTGAGGACATATTCTAGGTTAGTGCTAGGTAATTTATTACCTCTGCATTGATGTTTGCAGACAAAGATTTTTTGGTTAATATGATTAGGTGTATTTCTTGTAATTCTGAACCAATTGTTTCGACCTTTTCATCGTCTGACTATTAGAACACTAATTGGGTACATTTCGACTATTTCTCGTCAATGATTTGAACGCTCCAAGACATTCTGAGCTTATGAACATTAATTAAGTATACAGTTACTAACATTTGACTTATACAGGTTAATTTCTCTTGGGAGGTCGACTGTTTTAACAAAATGCTACTTGGGTATTTCTAACCTAAGTAGAAAAGTTCGTATAATAAATAAATTGGGTCTAGGAAGTCTGGTTAGAAAAAAATATATTTTTTATAATTTCTTAAAAGCCACTGAGCCCATCTTGTTAAAATTTGGCAGTACTGTTCTTTTTTTATAACTGAGCAGACCGCACAGGCAGAGCCTAAATACCAGAGTACCGCGGCTGCTGTGAAAGGGTTATGTTAGGGGAAGTTTGTTAACGCCAGATTTGAATGGGCCAGTACCCGAAGGCCCGATAAATACATCTTCTGGCAGTCCATTCCAAGCCTTGGATACCCTGGGAATAAATGTGCGGTTGTACCGCTCAGTTCTTAACGTATGAAGAACGACCGTCTTAGGATGAGATGCAGCGGTCGCACGGGTATATCTGATAGGAGCAGTGAGCGGCGGAACGGTAGAGGATAGCTCAGAGGAGCAGATTCCGTTGAGTTATCGGTAGAAGAGTGAGAGGTCACCAACAACACGCCGGTGAGAAAGTGACTGAAGGTGGCGCGTTAAGGCCGGTTCGCCAATTATTCGAATCGCCCTTCTCTGGACGGCATCTAGTATAGACAGGGTAGTAGGGGCAGCAGCTCCCCAGACATGAGAGCAGTACTCCAGGCAAGGTCTTATCTGGGCTTTATATAGCGTGAGAAGGTTACATGATGAGAAATAATTTCTGGTTCCCAAGCCTTTTACCAGGAGCTGTTGCAATTGACTCGACGTGTTCGTGCCAGATCAGATTTTCTGTAATGTTGACTCCTACAGCTTGAACGAGTGACTCCTTGGCAGAGCCTGATGTACACCACTGAGCTTAAAAAAATTAAATGTTGTTTATATACCATTATTAGGATTACTGGATAGACTGGGTAATATTTTATATAGCCAATATTTCAAATACTTTATAGAGAAGTGTGTTATACTTGTTTACAGTATCTGTATCCAACACAATCCTTTGTGAAACATACCATTCTTAGTACACATACAAATAATGTCTTAGATCGAGCATAGATGCTTTAATTCAAGTATACCATAACTTCCTATGCGCGCAAAGTTATGCTAATCTTAAAATGAGAATACGATATCTTTGACCATATAAGGATTAGATTGAGAAAATATCTTCAACGCAAAACTGGAAGATTCTTGAAAGTAAGAATACCAAAATCTTAAATCAAGCATATGGTAATCTTGACCGAAGCATTTCATAATCTTGACTGAAGCATTCCATAATCTTAACTGGAGCATTTCATAAACTTCACGCAAGTATCTCAACTTTATTCTAAAATTGCTATATTCTTGGATGAGGAATCTAGTAGTATTGATTTGAGCATTCAAACTCTTCTATGCGCATGTAGAAATTTTCCTCGTCTATGTCATTATCTACAAGAAAATTTCTTAAACCACATTTAACATACATGCTGGTAGGTCGGTAGGAACACCAGAGTCAGGTCTTCGCATTCCCATTTTTTTAATAGATCATTCATGGTTGGAGAGATCCAGTGATAAGGAAACTGACGGGAACTGGGACGCGACTCAAATGGCGGTGGACCAGCACTACCGGCAGATTCGTGGACCGATGGTTGACGGTGGTATCACGGGTATCACGTGGCAATGGCAGTTTATTTAACAGTTTGACTAGATACTCTATTATGTGCTATTACGCAGGATCCAGGATGCAGATATTACGCTACGGTGCTAAATACGGCGACAATCCAAAAACAGATAATGGCGGCGGGGACGCGGACGGGCAACAGACTGTTGATAAGAGAGGATGGAGGGGTTAGAGTTGACACGTAACACGCTGCGCGCCTACATACACCGACGTTGGTAGACGTCAAACAAATGATTTATTTGACACAAGTAAAACAGCGTTCATTTTCAGACCAAGATTATCATATTGTAAATGAAGGGTCGCATTTGCAAGCTGTCTATATTCCTGATAGAAGTAAACTGGACGCCGCTGGAAAAAATGATAATCTTCATATAAAATTATGAAATATTTGTTAGTAAATTATTATAGTCTTGGTTGCAAAGTAAATTATATTTTCTTTCGGAGCATATTTCTTTAAAATAAATAAGTATGTAAATCAAAAATATATTATTCTTGATACAAATTTACTATAATTTTCTCATCAAATATTCTTTCTTAGAGTGAGAACATATGTTTGCGGCATGTCTATCCAATATTGACAGCATCGAAAACTTGGCAGTAAGAGCTGTTAATAGTTTGAGTTTCTGAAACAACCTTTTGCAACATACAAATGCCGTAACATAAACCTAGTATGTGATGGCAATTATTTCAATATACTCACAGTTTACTAGGCACATTAATTTGACTATATTATGCTTCACTATAAGTCTTGATGGTTTTGGGTCAAACAGAAGATAGTTTGGAAAGTAATTAGAAAATGTAATAAAACTCCAGTGGCAGAAAGCTTCCAAGTAACAATTGGCTGTAAAAACGTTTTATTTCGCTTGTATACTTTTTCTCCTCAATATCCGTGAAGACTCAGCTCGAAGATCAAATTTTGGTTTCTCTCTTTCGTTATGTTTTTTCATCCCAGTACAATTAATACTACATTAGTACAGTCAGCTTAGTTACTCGTTGGATCCACAGTAAATGTGGCGTACAAGATAGTCCTATAACTCTTAGATATAATAAACTATCAATAATAAGTAATACCAAAAGTCCTATTCATTACAATAGTCAAATATAAAACGCATAGAACTTTGTATGCTGATGGATATCTAGTAGGTTATGATGTGATGATGAGCAAGGCAAGGTGGAAGGCGTAAGTAGCATGTATCTGGGATATCCTATAGTCATGCTTAATGTAATTGTATGACCAATAGTTTTTTTATTTACTGCCTCTGTGGAAGTCCAAGGTTGCCATAAAAATCATAGGATTACCGGACATCACAGCAAGCTAAAGGTAAAAAATAGACTTTATTGCAACTACGCCATATGTATGAGTTTATTGAGCCTACATCATCGCATGTGAGGAACATCCACTGTTTCCATCGGAGATTTTCCATTTTCGTTGAACGAGACAAAAACTCAAAACAGCGCCTGGATTTGTAATTAGGATACCCTAGTTATCTAGCACGCGAGGTTTCGTCTTCATCCAAGGTCAAATAAAGATTTTAGATTTTTTGCGGGTAAACCTCAGGATCCGGGCATCGGAGATTTTCCATTTTCGTTGAACGAGACTAAAACTCAGAACAGCGCCCGGATTTGTAATAAGGATACTCTAGTTATCGAGCAGGCGAGGTTTCGTCTTCACCGAGGGTCAAATAAAGATTTTAGATTTTTTGAGGGTGAACCTCAGGATCCGGGCGTCGGCGATTTTCCATTTTCGTTGAACGAGACTAGAACTCAAAACAGCGGCCGAATTTTCAATTAGGATACTCTAGTTATCTAGCATGCGAGGTTTCATGTTCATCGAAGGTCAAATAAAGATTTTAGATCTTTTGCGGTTGAAGCTCAGGATCCGGGCATCGGAGATTTTCCACTTTCGTTGAACGAGACTAAAACTCAGAACAGCGCCCAGATTTGTAATAAGGATACTCTAATTATCTAGCAGGCAAAGTTTCGTCTTTATCGAGGGTCAACTAAAGATTTTAGATTTTTTGCGGGCGAACCTCAGGATCCGGGTATCGGAGATTTTCCGTTTTCGTTGAACGAGACTAGAACTCAAAACAGCGCCAGGATATGTAATTAGGATACTCTAGTTATCGAGCATGCGAGCTTTCGTCTTCACCGAAGGTCAAATAAAGACTTTACATTTTTTGCGGGTGAACCTCGGGATGCGGGCGTCGGAGATTTTTCGTTTTCGTTGAACGAGACTAAAAGTCAAAGCAGTGACCGGGTTTGTTATTAGGATTTTCTAGTTATGAGCACGCGAGGTTTCATCTTCACTGAAGGTCAAATAAAGATTTTAGATTTTTTGCGGGTGAACCTCAGGATGCGGGCATCGGAGATTTTACATTTTCGTTGAACGAGACTAAAACTCAAAACAGCGCCCAAATCTGTAATTAGGATACTCTAATTATCTAGCATGCGAGGTTTCGTGTTCATCGAAGGTCAAACAATGATTTTAATTTTTTTGCGGGTGGACCTCAGGATCCGGGCATCGGAGATTTTCCATTTTCTTTGAACGAGACTAAAACTCAAAACAGCGCCCAGATTTATAATTAGGCTACTCTAATTATCTAGCACGCGATATTTCGTCTTCATCCAAGGTCAAATAAAGATTTTAGATTTTTTGCGGTGAACTTCAGGATCCGGGCATCCGAGATTTTCCATTTTCTTTGAACTAGACTAAAACTCAAAACTGCGGCCGGATTTGTAATTAGGATACTCTAATTATCTAGTATGCGAGGTTTTCTGTTTATCGAAGGTCAAGTAAAGATTTTAGATTTTTTGCGGGTGAACCTCAGGATCCGGGCATCGGAGATTTTCCATTTTCTTTGAACGAGACTAAAACTCAAAACAGCGCCCAGATTTATAATTAGGCTACTCTAATTATCTAGCACGCGGTATTTCGTCTTCATCCAAGGTCAAATAAAGATTTTAGATTTTTTGCGGTGAACTTCAGGATCCGGGCATCCGAGATTTTCCATTTTCTTTGAACTAGACTAAAACTCAAAACTGCGGCCGGATTTGTAATTAGGATACTCTAGTTATCTAGTATGCGAGGTTTTCTGTTTTTCGAAGGTCAAGTAAAGATTTTAGATTTTTTGCGGGTGAACCTCAGGACCCGGGCATCGGAGATTTTCCATTTTCTTTGAACGAGACTAAAACTCAAAACAGCGCCCGGATTTATAATTAGGCTACTCTAGTTATCTAGCACGCGAGGTTTCGTCTTCATCCAAGGTCAAACAAAGATTTTAGATTTTTTGCGGTGAACCTCAGGATCCGGGCATCCGAGATTTTCCATTTTCGTTGGACGAAACTAAAACTCAGAACAGCGCCCGGATTTATAATTAGGATACTCTAGTTATCTAGCACGCGAGGTTTCGTCTTCATCCAAGGTCAAATAAAGATTTTAGATTTTTTGCGGTGAACCTCAGGATCCGGGCATCGGAGATTTTCCATTTTCTTTGAACGAGACTAAAACTCAAAACAGCGACCGGATTAATAATTAGGCTACTCTAATTATCTAGCACGCGAGCTTTCGTCTTCATCTAAGATCAAATAAAGACTTTAGATTTTTTGCGGGTGAACATCAGGATCCGGGTATCGGAGATTTTCCATTTTCATTGAACGAGACAAAAACTCAAAACAGCTCCTGGATTTGTAACTAGGATAATCTAGTTGTCTAGCATGCGAGGTTTTGTCTTCTTCGAAAGTCAAATAAAGATTTTAGATTTTTTGCGGGTGGACCACAGGATCCGGGCATCGAAGATTTTCCATTTTCGTTCAACGAGGCTAAAACTCAAAACAGCGCCGGATTTGTAATTACGATACTCTAGTTATCTAGCACGCGAGGTTTCGTCTTCATCCAAGGTCAAATAAAGATTTTAGATTTTTTGCGGTGAACTTCAGGATCCGGGCATCCGAGATTTTCCATTTTCTTTGAACTAGACTAAAACTCAAAACTGCGGCTAGATTTGTAATTAGGATACTCTATTTATCTAGTATGCGAGGTTTTCTGTTTATCGAAGGTCAAATAAAGATTTTAGATTTTTTGCGGGTGCACCTCAGGATCCGGGCATCGGAGATTTTCCATTTTCTTTGAACGAGACTAAAACTCAAAACAGCGCCTGGATTTGTAACTAGGATACTCTAGTTGTCTAGCATGCGAGGTTTTGTCTTCTTCGAAAGTCAAATAAAGATTTTAGATTTTTTGCGGGTGAACCTCAGGATCCGGGTATCGGAGATTTTCCATTTTCATTGAACGAGACAAAAACTCAAAACAGCGCCTGGATTTGTAACTAGGATACTCTAGTTGTCTAGCATGCGAGGTTTTGTCTTCTTCGAAAGTCAAATAAAGATTTTAGATTTTTTGCGGGTGAACCTCAGGATCCGGGCATCGGAGATTTTCCATTTTCTTTGAACGAGACTAAAACTCAAAACAGCGCCCGGATTTATAGTTAGGCTACTCTAATTATCTAGCACGCGAGGTTTCGTCTTCATCCAAGGTCAAATAAAGATTTTAGATTTTTTGCGGTGAACTTCAGGATCCGGGCATCCGAGATTTTCCATTTTCTTTGAACTAGACTAAAACTCAAAACTGCGGCCGGATTTATAATTAGGCTACTCTAATTATCTAGCACGCGAAGTTTCGTCTTCATCAAAGGTCAAATAAAGATTTTAGATTTTTTGCGGGTGAACCTCAGGATCCGGGCATCGGAGATTTTGCATTTTCCTTGAACGAGACTAAAACTCAAAACAGCTCCCGGATTTATAATTAAGCTACTCTAATTATCTAGCACGCGAAGTTTCGTCTTCATCCAAGGTCAAATAAAAATTTTAGATTTTTTGCGGTGAACCTCAGGATCCGGGCATCCGAGATTTTCCGTTTTCGTTGAACGAGACTAGAACTCAAAACAGCGCCAGGATATGTAATTAGGATACTCTAGTTATCGAGCATGCGAGCTTTCGTCTTCACCGAAGGTCAAATAAAGACTTTACATTTTTTGCGGGTGAACCTCGGGATGCGGGCGTCGGAGATTTTTCGTTTTCGTTGAACGAGACTAAAAGTCAAAGCAGTGACCGGGTTTGTTATTAGGATTTTCTAGTTATGAGCACGCGAGGTTTCATCTTCACTGAAGGTCAAATAAAGATTTTAGATTTTTTGCGGGTGAACCTCAGGATGCGGGCATCGGAGATTTTACATTTTCGTTGAACGAGACTAAAACTCAAAACAGCGCCCAAATCTGTAATTAGGATACTCTAATTTTCTAGCATGCGAGGTTTCGTGTTCATCGAAGGTCAAACAATGATTTTAATTTTTTTGCGGGTGGACCTCAGGATCCGGGCATCGGAGATTTTCCATTTTCTTTGAACGAGACTAAAACTCAAAACAGCGCCCAGATTTATAATTAGGCTACTCTAATTATCTAGCACGCGATATTTCGTCTTCATCCAAGGTCAAATAAAGATTTTAGATTTTTTGCGGTGAACTTCAGGATCCGGGCATCCGAGATTTTCCATTTTCTTTGAACTAGACTAAAACTCAAAACTGCGGCCGGATTTGTAATTAGGATACTCTAATTATCTAGTATGCGAGGTTTTCTGTTTATCGAAGGTCAAGTAAAGATTTTAGATTTTTTGCGGGTGAACCTCAGGATCCGGGCATCGGAGATTTTCCATTTTCTTTGAACGAGACTAAAACTCAAAACAGCGCCCAGATTTATAATTAGGCTACTCTAATTATCTAGCACGCGGTATTTCGTCTTCATCCAAGGTCAAATAAAGATTTTAGATTTTTTGCGGTGAACTTCAGGATCCGGGCATCCGAGATTTTCCATTTTCTTTGAACTAGACTAAAACTCAAAACTGCGGCCGGATTTGTAATTAGGATACTCTAGTTATCTAGTATGCGAGGTTTTCTGTTTTTCGAAGGTCAAGTAAAGATTTTAGATTTTTTGCGGGTGAACCTCAGGACCCGGGCATCGGAGATTTTCCATTTTCTTTGAACGAGACTAAAACTCAAAACAGCGCCCGGATTTATAGTTAGGCTACTCTAGTTATCTAGCACGCGAGGTTTCGTCTTCATCCAAGGTCAAACAAAGATTTTAGATTTTTTGCGGTGAACCTCAGGATCCGGGCATCCGAGATTTTCCATTTTCGTTGGACGAAACTAAAACTCAGAACAGCGCCCGGATTTATAATTAGGATACTCTAGTTATCTAGCACGCGAGGTTTCGTCTTCATCCAAGGTCAAATAAAGATTTTAGATTTTTTGCGGTGAACCTCAGGATCCGGGCATCGGAGATTTTCCATTTTCTTTGAACGAGACTAAAACTCAAAACAGCGACCGGATTAATAATTAGGCTACTCTAATTATCTAGCACGCGAGCTTTCGTCTTCATCTAAGATCAAATAAAGACTTTAGATTTTTTGCGGGTGAACATCAGGATCCGGGTATCGGAGATTTTCCATTTTCATTGAACGAGACAAAAACTCAAAACAGCTCCTGGATTTGTAACTAGGATACTCTAGTTGTCTAGCATGCGAGGTTTTGTCTTCTTCGAAAGTCAAATAAAGATTTTAGATTTTTTGCGGGTGGACCACAGGATCCGGGCATCGAAGATTTTCCATTTTCGTTCAACGAGGCTAAAACTCAAAACAGCGCCGGATTTGTAATTACGATACTCTAGTTATCTAGCACGCGAGGTTTCGTCTTCATCCAAGGTCAAATAAAGATTTTAGATTTTTTGCGGTGAACTTCAGGATCCGGGCATCCGAGATTTTCCATTTTCTTTGAACTAGACTAAAACTCAAAACTGCGGCTAGATTTGTAATTAGGATACTCTATTTATCTAGTATGCGAGGTTTTCTGTTTATCGAAGGTCAAATAAAGATTTTAGATTTTTTGCGGGTGCACCTCAGGATCCGGGCATCGGAGATTTTCCATTTTCTTTGAACGAGACTAAAACTCAAAACAGCGCCTGGATTTGTAACTAGGATACTCTAGTTGTCTAGCATGCGAGGTTTTGTCTTCTTCGAAAGTCAAATAAAGATTTTAGATTTTTTGCGGGTGAACCTCAGGATCCGGGTATCGGAGATTTTCCATTTTCATTGAACGAGACAAAAACTCAAAACAGCGCCTGGATTTGTAACTAGGATACTCTAGTTGTCTAGCATGCGAGGTTTTGTCTTCTTCGAAAGTCAAATAAAGATTTTAGATTTTTTGCGGGTGAACCTCAGGATCCGGGCATCGGAGATTTTCCATTTTCTTTGAACGAGACTAAAACTCAAAACAGCGCCCGGATTTATAGTTAGGCTACTCTAATTATCTAGCACGCGAGGTTTCGTCTTCATCCAAGGTCAAATAAAGATTTTAGATTTTTTGCGGTGAACTTCAGGATCCGGGCATCCGAGATTTTCCATTTTCTTTGAACTAGACTAAAACTCAAAACTGCGGCCGGATTTATAATTAGGCTACTCTAATTATCTAGCACGCGAAGTTTCGTCTTCATCAAAGGTCAAATAAAGATTTTAGATTTTTTGCGGGTGAACCTCAGGATCCGGGCATCGGAGATTTTGCATTTTCCTTGAACGAGACTAAAACTCAAAACAGCTCCCGGATTTATAATTAAGCTACTCTAATTATCTAGCACGCGAAGTTTCGTCTTCATCCAAGGTCAAATAAAAATTTTAGATTTTTTGCGGTGAACCTCAGGATCCGGGCATCCGAGATTTTCCATTTTCTTTGAACGAGACTAAAACTCAAAACAGCGCCTGGATTTGTAACTAGGATACTCTAATTATCTAGCACGCGAGCTTTCGTCTTCATCTAAGATCAAATAAAGATTTTAGATTTTTTGCGGGTGAACCTCAGGATCCGGGCATCGGAGATTTTCCATTTTCTTTGAACGAGACTAAAACTCAAAACAGCGCCTGGATTTGTAACTAGGATACTCTAATTGTCTAGCACGCGAGCTTTCGTCTTCATCTAAGATCAAATAAAGATTTTAGATTTTTTGCGGGTGAACCTCAGGATCCGGGTATCGGAGATTTTCCATTTTCTCTGAACGAGACTAAAACTCAAAACAGCGCCCGGATTTATAGTTAGGCTACTCTAATTATCTAGCACGCGAGGTTTCGTCTTCATCCAAGGTCAAATAAAGATTTTAGATTTTTTGCGGTGAACTTCAGGATCCGGGCATCCGAGATTTTCCATTTTCTTTGAACTAGACTAAAACTCAAAACTGCGGCCGGATTTATAATTAGGCTACTCTAATTATCTAGCACGCGAAGTTTCGTCTTCATCAAAGGTCAAATAAAGATTTTAGATTTTTTGCGGGTGAACCTCAGGATCCGGGCATCGGAGATTTTGCATTTTCCTTGAACGAGACTAAAACTCAAAACAGCGCCCGGATTTATAATCAGGATACTCTAGTTATCTAGCACGCGAGGTTTCGTCTTCATCCAAAGTCAAATAAAGATTTTAGATTTTTTGCGGGTGAACCTCAGGATCCGGGCATCCGAGATTTTCCATTTTCGTTGGACGAGACTGAAACTCAGAACAGCGCCCGGATTTATAATTAGGCTACTCTAGTTATCTAGCACGCGAGGTTTCGTCTTCATCCAAGGTCAAATAAAGATTTTAGATTTTTTGCGGTGAACTTCAGGATCCGGGCATCCGAGATTTTCCATTTTCTTTGAACTAGACTAAAACTCAAAACTGCGGCCAGATTTATAATTAGGCTACTCTAATTATCTAGCACGCGAAGTTTCGTCTTCATCAAAGGTCAAATAAAGATTTTAGATTTTTTGCGGGTGAACTTCAGGATCCGGGCATCGGAGATTTTCCATTTTCTTTGAACGAGACTAAAACTCAAAACAGCGCCTGGATTTGTAACTAGGATACTCTAATTATCTAGCACGCGAGCTTTCGTCTTCATCTAAGATCAAATAAAGATTTTAGATTTTTTGCGGGTGAACCTCAGGATCCGGGTATCGGAGATTTTCCATTTTCTTTGAACGAGACTAAAACTCAAAACAGCGCCTGGATTTGTAACTAGGATACTCTAATTATCTAGCACGCGAGCTTTCGTCTTCATCCAAGGTCAAATAAAGATTTTAGATTTTTTGCGGTGAACTTCAGGATCCGGGCATCCGAGATTTTCCATTTTCTTTGAACTAGACTAAAACTCAAAACTGCGGCCGGATTTATAATTAGGCTACTCTAATTATCTAGCACGCGAAGTTTCGTCTTCATCAAAGGTCAAATAAAGATTTTAGATTTTTTGCGGGTGAACCTCAGGATCCGGGCATCGGAGATTTTGCATTTTCCTTGAACGAGACTAAAACTCAAAACAGCGCCCGGATTTATAATCAGGATACTCTAGTTATCTAGCACGCGAGGTTTCGTCTTCATCCAAAGTCAAATAAAGATTTTAGATTTTTTGCGGGTGAACCTCAGGATCCGGGCATCCGAGATTTTCCATTTTCGTTGGACGAGACTGAAACTCAGAACAGCGCCCGGATTTATAATCAGGATACTCTAGTTATCTAGCACGCGAGGTTTCGTCTTCATCCAAGGTCAAATAAAGATTTTAGATTTTTTGCGGTGAACTTCAGGATCCGGGCATCCGAGATTTTCCATTTTCTTTGAATTAGACTAAAACTCAAAACTGCGGCCGGATTTGTAATTAGGATACTCTAGTTATCTAGTATGCGAGGTTTTCTGTTTATCGAAGGTCAAATAAAGATTTTAGATTTTTTGCGGGTGAACCTCAGGATCCGGGCATCCGAGATTTTCCATTTTCGTTGGACGAGACTAAAACTCAGAACAGCGCCCAGATTTACAATTAGGATACTCTAGTTATCTAGCACGCGAGGTTTTGTCTTCATCCAAGGTCAAATAAAGATTTTAGATTTTTTGCGGGTGAACCTCAGGATCCGGGCATCCGAGATTTTCCATTTTCTTTGAACTAGGCTAAAACTCTAAACAGCGCCCGGATTTATAATTAGGCTACTCTAATTATCTAGCACGCGAGGTTTCGTCTTCATCCAAGGTCAAATAAAGATTTTAGATTTTTTGCGGGTGAACCTCAGGATCCGGGCATCGGAGATTTTCCATTTTCTTTGAACGAGACTAAAACTCAAAACAGCGCCCGGATTTATAATTAGGCTACTCTAATTATCTAGCACGCGAGGTTTCGTCTTCATCCAAGGTCAAATAAAGGTTTTAGATTTTTTACGGTGAACTTCAGGATCCGGGCATCCGAGATTTTCCATTTTCTTTGAACTAGACTAAAACTCAAAACTGCGGCCGGATTTGTAATTAGGATACTCTAATTATCTAGTATGCGAGGTTTTCTGTTTATCGAAGGTCAAATAAAGATTTTAGATTTTTTGCGGGTGAACCTCAGGATCCGGGCATCGGAGATTTTCCATTTTCTTTGAACGAGACTAAAACTCTAAACAGCGCCCGGATTTATAATTAGGCTACTCTAGTTATCTAGCGAGCGAGCTTTCGTCTTCATCCAAGATCAAATAAGGATTTTAAATTTTTTGCGGGTGAACATCAGGATCCGGGTATCGGAGATTTTCCATTTTCATTGAACGAGACAAAAACTCAAAACTGCGGCCGGATTTGTAATTAGGATACTCTAATTATCTAGTATGCGAGGTTTTCTGTTCATCGAAGGTCGAATAAAGATTTTGGATTTTTTGCGGGTGAACCTCAGGATCCGGGCATCGGAGATTTTCCATTTTCTTTGAACGAGACTAAAACTCAAAACAGCGCCCGGACTTATAGTTAGGCTACTCAAATTATCTAGCACGCGAGGTTTCGTCTTCATCCAAGGTCAAGTAAAGATTTTAGACTTTTTGCGGGTGAACCTCAGGATCCGGGCATCGGAGATTTTCCATTTTCTTTGAACGAGACTAAAACTCAAAACAGCGCCCGGATTTATAATTAGGCTACTCAAATTATCTAGCACGCGAGGTTTCGTCTTCATCCAAGGTCAAATAGAGATTTTAGATTTTTTGCGGGTGAACCTCAGGATCCGGGCATCCGAGATTTTTCATTTTCGTTGAACGAGACTAAAACTCAGAACAGCGCCCGGATTTATAATTAGGCTACTCTAGTTATCTAGCACGCGAGGTTTCGTCTTCATCCAAGGTCAAATAAAGATTTTAGATTTTTTGCGGGTGAACCTCAGGATCCGGGCATCGGAGATTTTTCATTTTCGTTGAACGAGACTAAAACTCAGAACAGCGCCCGGATTTATAATTAGGCTACTCTAGTTATCTAGCACGCGAGGTTTCGTCTTCATCTAAGGTCAAATAAGGATTTTAGATCTTTTGCGGGTGAACCTCAGGATCCGGGCATCGGAGATTTTCCATTTTCTTTGAACGAGACTAAAACTCAAAACAGCGCCCGGATTTATAGTTAGGCTACCCTAATTATCTAGCACGCGAGGTTTCGTCTTCATCCAAGGTCAAATAAAGATTTTAGATTTCTTGCGGGTGCACTTCAGGATCCGGGTATCCGAGATTTTCCATTTTCGTTGGACGAGACTAAAACTCGGAACAGCGCCCGGATTTATAATTAGGCTACTCCAGTTATCTAGCACTCGAGGTTTCGTCTTCATCCAAGGTCAAATAAAGATTTTAGATCTTTTGCGGGTGAACCTCAGGATCCGGGCATCAGAGATTTTCCATTTTCGTTGGACGAGAGTAAAATTCAGAACAGCGCCCGGATTTATAATTAGGCTACTCCAGTTATCTAGCACTCGAGGTTTCGTCTTCATCCAAGGTCAAATGAAGATTTTAGATCTTTTGCGGGTGAACCTCAGGATCTGGGCATCCGAGATTTTCCATTTTCGTTGGACGAGAGTAAAACTCAGAACAGCGCCCGGATTTATAATTAGGCTACTCTAGTTATCTAGCACGCGAGGCTTCGTCTTCATCCATGGTCAAATAAAGATTTTAGATTTTTTGCGGGTGAACCTCAGGATCCGGGCATCCGAGATTTTCCATTTTCGTTGGACGAGACTAAAACTCAGAACAGCGCCCGCATTTATAACTAGGCTACTCTAGTTATCTAGCACGCGAGGTTTCGTCTTCATCCAAGGTCAAATAAAGATTTTAGATTTTTTGCGGGTGAACCTCAGGATCCGGGCATCCGAGATTTTCCATTTTCGTTGGACGAGACTAAAACTCAGAACAGCGCCCGGATTTACAATTAGGATACTCTAGTTATCTAGCACGCGAGGTTTCGTCTTCATCCAAAGTCAAATAAAGATTTTAGATTTTTTGCGGGTGAACCTCAGGATCCGGGCATCCGAGATTTTCCATTTTCGTTGGACGAGACTAAAACTCAGAACAGCGCCCGGATTTATAACTAGGCTACTCTAGTTATCTAGCACGCGAGGTTTCGTCTTCATCCAAGGTCAAATAAAGATTTTAGATTTTTTGCGGGTGAACCTCAGGATCCGGGCATCCGAGATTTTCCATTTTCGTTGGACGAGACTAAAACTCAGAACAGCGCCCGGATTTATAACTAAGCTACTCTAGTTATCTAGCACGCGAGGTTTCGTCTTCATCCAAAGTCAAATAAAGATTTTAGATTTTTTGCGGGTGAACCTCAGGATCCGGGCATCCGAGATTTCCCATTTTCGTTGGACGAGACTAAAACTCAGAACAGCGCCCGGATTTATAATTAGGCTACTTTAGTTATCTAGTACGCGAGGTTTCTTCTTTATCCAAGGTCAAATAAAGATTTTAGATTTTTTGCGGATGAACCTCAGGATCCGGGCATCGGAGATTTCCCATTTTCTTTGAACGAGACTAAAACTCAAAACAGCGCCCAGATTTGTAATTAACATACTCTATTTATCTAGCACGCGAGGTTTCATCTTCATCAAAGCTCAAATAAAGATTTTAGATTTTTTGCGGGTGAACCTCAGGATCCGGGCATCGGAGATTTTCAATTTTCTTTGAACCAGACTAAAACTAAAAACTGCGGCCGGATTTGTAACTAGGATACTCTAGTTATCTAGCACGCGAGGTTTCGTCTTCATCCAAGGTCAAATAAAGATTTTAGATTTTTTGCGGTTGAACCTCAGGATCCGGGCATCGGAGATTTTCTATTTTCTTTGAACGAGACTAAAACTCAAAACAGCGCCCGGATTTATAATTAGGCTACTTTAATTATCTAGCACGCGAGGTTTCGTCTTCATCCAAGGTCAAATGAAGATTTTAGATTTTTTGCGGGTGAACCTCAGGATCCGGGCATCGGAGATTTCCCATTTTCTTTGAACGAGACTAAAACTCAAAACAGCGCCCAGATTTGTAATTAACATACTCTATTTATCTAGCACGCGAGGTTTCGTCTTCATCCAAGGTCAAATAAAGATTTTAGATTTTTTGCGGCTGAACCTCAGGATCCGGGCATCGGAGATTTCCCATTTTCTTTGAACGAGACTAAAACTCAAAACAGCGCCCAGATTTGTAATTAACATACTCTATTTATCTAGCACGCGAGGTTTCGTCTTCATCCAAGGTCAAATAAAGATTTTAGATTTTTTGCGGATGAACCTCAGGATCCGGGCATCGGAGATTTCCCATTTTCTTTGAACGAGACTAAAACTCAAAACAGCGCCCAGATTTGTAATTAACATACTCTATTTATCTAGCACGCGAGGTTTCGTCTTCATCCAAGGTCAAATAAAGATTTTAGATTTTTTGCGGGTGAACCTCAGGATCCGGGCATCCGAGATTTTTCATTTTCGTTGAACGAGACTAAAACTCAGAACAGCGCCCGGATTTATAATTAGGATACTCTAGTTATCTAGCACGCGAGGTTTCGTCTTCATCCAAGGTCAAATAAAGATTTTAGATTTTTTGCGGTTGAACCTCAGGATCCGGGCATCGGAGATTTTCTATTTTCTTTGAACGAGACTAAAACTCAAAACAGCGCCCGGATTTATAATTAGGCTACTTTAATTATCTAGCACGCGAGGTTTCGTCTTCATCCAAGGTCAAATGAAGATTTTAGATTTTTTGCGGGTGAACCTCAGGATCCGGGCATCCGAGATTTTTCATTTTCGTTGAACGAGACTAAAACTCAGAACAGCGCCCGGATTTATAATTAGGATACTCTAGTTATCTAGCACGCGAGATTTCGTCTTCATCCAAGGTCAAATAAAGATTTTAGATTTTTTGCGGGTGAACCTCAGGATCCGGGCATCCGAGATTTTTCATTTTCGTTGAACGAGACTAAAACTCAGAACAGCGCCCGGATTTATAATTAGGATACTGTAGTTATCTAGCACGCGAGGTTTCGTCTTCATCCAAGGTCAAATAAAGATTTTAGATTTTTTGCGGGTGAACCTCAGGATCCGGGCATCCGAGATTTTTCATTTTCGTTGAACGAGACTAAAACTCAGAACAGCGCCCGGATTTATAATTAGGATACTGTAGTTATCTATCACGCGAGGTTTCGTCTTCATCCAAGGTCAAAGATTTTAGATTTTTTGCGGTGAACCTCATGATCCGGGCATCCGAGATTTTTCATTTTCGTTGAACGAGACTAAAACTCAGAACAGCGCCCGGATTTATGATTAGGATACTCTAGTTATCTAGCACGCGAGGTTTCGTCTTCATCCAAGGGCAAATAAAGATTTTAGATTTTTTGCGGGTGAACCTCAGGATCCGGACATTAGAGATTTTCCATTTTCGTTGAACGAGACTAAAACTCAAAACAGCGCCTGGATTTGTAATTAGGATACCCTAGTTATCTAGCACGCGAGGTTTCGTCTTCATCCAAGGTCAAATAAAGATTTTAGATTTTTTGCGGGTAAACCTCAGGATCCGGGCATCGGAGATTTTCCATTTTCGTTGGACGAGCCTAAAACTCAGAACAGCGCCCGGATTTGTAATAAGGATACTCTAATTATCTAGCAGGCGAGGTTTCGTCTTCATCGAGGGTCAAATAAAGATTTTAGATTTTTTGCGGGTGAACCTCAGGATCCGGGCATCGGAGATTTTCCGTTTTTGTTGAACGAGACTAGAACTCAAAACAGCGGCCGGATTTTCAATTAGGATACTCTAGTTATCGAGCACGCGAGGTTTCGTCTTCATCGAGGGTCAAATAAAGATTTTAGATTTTTTGCGGGTGAACCTCAGGATCCAGGCATCGGAGATTTTCCGTTTTTGTTGAACGAGACTAGAACTCAAAACAGCGGCCGGATTTTCAATTAGGATACTCTAGTTATCGAGCACGCGAGGTTTCGTCTTCATCCATGGTCAAATAAAGATTTTAGATTTTTTGCGGGTGAACCTCAGGATCCGGGCATCCGAGATTTTCCATTTTCGTTGGACGAGACTAAAACTCAGAACAGCGCCCGGATTTACAATTAGGATACTCTAGTTATCGAGCACGCGAGGTTTCGTCTTCATCCAAAGTCAAATAAAGATTTTAGATTTTTTGCGGGTGAACCTCAGGATCCGGGCATCCGAGATTTTCCATTTTCGTTGGACGAGACTAAAACTCAGAACAGCGCCCGGATTTATAACTAGGCTACTCTAGTTATCTAGCACGCGAGGTTTCGTCTTCATCACAGGTCAAATAAATATTTTAGATTTTTTGCGGGTGAACCTCAGGATCCGGGCATCCGAGATTTTCCATTTTCGTTGGACGAGACTAAAACTCAGAACAGCGCCCGGATTTATAATTAGGCTACTTTAGTTATCTAGCCCGCGAGGTTTCGTCTTCATCCAAGGTCGAATAAAGATTTTAGATTTTTTGCGGTTGAACCTCAGGATCCGGGCATCCGAGATTTTTCATTTTCGTTGAACGAGACTAAAACTCAGAACAGCGCCCGGATTTATAATTAGGATACTCTAGTTATCTAGCACGCGAGGTTTCGTCTTCATCCAAGGTCAAATAAAGATTTTAGATTTTTTGCGGGTGAACCTCAGGATCCGGGCATCCGAGATTTTTCATTTTCGTTGAACGAGACTAAAACTCAGAACAGCGCCCGGATTTATGATTAGGATACTCTAGTTATCTAGCACGCGAGGTTTCGTCTTCATCCAAGGTCAAATAAAGATTTTAGATTTTTTGCGGGTGAACCTCAGGATCCGGGCATCCGAGATTTTCCATTTTCGTTGGACGAGACTAAAACTCAGAACAGCGCCCGGATTTATAATTAGGCTACTCCAGTTATCTAGCACGCGAGGCTTCGTCTTCATCCATGGTCAAATAAAGATTTTAGATTTTTTGCGGGTGAACCTCAGGATCCGGGCATCCGAGATTTTCCATTTTCGTTGGACGAGACTAAAACTCAGAACAGCGCCCGCATTTATAACTAGGCTACTCTAGTTATCTAGCACGCGAGGTTTCGTCTTCATCCAAGGTCAAATAAAGATTTTAGATTTTTTGCGGGTGAACCTCAGGATCCGGGCATCCGAGATTTTCCATTTTCGTTGGACGAGACTAAAACTCAGAACAGCGCCCGGATTTACAATTAGGATACTCTAGTTATCTAGCACGCGAGGTTTCGTCTTCGTCCAAAGTCAAATAAAGATTTTAGATTTTTTGCGGGTGAACCTCAGGATCCGGGCATCCGAGATTTTCCATTTTCGTTGGACGAGACTAAAACTCAGAACAGCGCCCGGATTTATAACTAGGCTACTCTAGTTATCTAGCACGCGAGGTTTCGTCTTCATCCAAGGTCAAATAAAGATTTTAGATTTTTTGCGGGTGAACCTCAGGATCCGGGCATCCGAGATTTTCCATTTTCGTTGGACGAGACTAAAACTCAGAACAGCGCCCGGATTTATAACTAAGCTACTCTAGTTATCTAGCACGCGAGGTTTCGTCTTCATCCAAACTCAAATAAAGATTTTAGATTTTTTGCGGGTGAACCTCAGGATCCGGGCATCCGAGATTTTCCATTTTCGTTGGACGAGACTAAAACTCAGAACAGCGCCCGGATTTATAATTAGGCTACTTTAGTTATCTAGTACGCGAGGTTTCTTCTTTATCCAAGGTCAAATAAAGATTTTAGATTTTTTGCGGATGAACCTCAGGATCCGGGCATCGGAGATTTCCCATTTTCTTTGAACGAGACTAAAACTCAAAACAGCGCCCAGATTTGTAATTAACATACTCTATTTATCTAGCACGCGAGGTTTCATCTTCATCAAAGCTCAAATAAAGATTTTAGATTTTTTGCGGGTGAACCTCAGGATCCGGGCATCGGAGATTTTCAATTTTCTTTGAACCAGACTAAAACTAAAAACTGCGGCCGGATTTGTAACTAGGATACTCTAGTTATCTAGTATGCGAGGTTTTCTGTTCATCGAAGGTCGAATAAAGATTTTGGATTTTTTGCGGGTGAACCTCAGGATCCGGGCATCGGAGATTTTCTATTTTCTTTGAACGAGACTAAAACTCAAAACAGCGCCCGGATTTATAATAAGGCTACTTTAATTATCTAGCACGCGAGGTTTCGTCTTCATCCAAGGTCAAATAAAGATTTTAGATTTTTTGCGGGTGAACCTCAGGATCCGGGCATCCGAGATTTTTCATTTTCGTTGAACGAGACTAAAACTCAGAACAGCGCCCGGATTTATAATTAGGATACTCTAGTTATCTAGCACGCGAGGTTTCGTCTTCATCCAAGGTCAAATAAAGATTTTAGATTTTTTGCGGGTGAACCTCAGGATCCGGGCATCCGAGATTTTTCATTTTCGTTGAACGAGACTAAAACTCAGAACAGCGCCCGGATTTATAATTAGGATACTGTAGTTATCTAGCACGCGACGTTTCGTCTTCATCCAAGGTCGAATAAAGATTTTAGATTTTTTGCGGTTGAACCTCAGGATCCGGGCATCGGAGATTTTCTATTTTCTTTGAACGAGACTAAAACTCAAAACAGCGCCCGGATTTATAATTAGGCTACTTTAATTATCTAGCACGCGAGGTTTCGTCTTCATCCAAGGTCAAATGAAGATTTTAGATTTTTTGCGGGTGAACCTCAGGATCCGGGCATCCGAGATTTTTCATTTTCGTTGAACGAGACTAAAACTCAGAACAGCGCCCGGATTTATAATTAGGATACTCTAGTTATCTAGCACGCGAGATTTCGTCTTCATCCAAGGTCAAATAAAGATTTTAGATTTTTTGCGGGTGAACCTCAGGATCCGGGCATCCGAGATTTTTCATTTTCGTTGAACGAGACTAAAACTCAGAACAGCGCCCGGATTTATAATTAGGATACTGTAGTTATCTAGCACGCGAGGTTTCGTCTTCATCCAAGGTCAAATAAAGATTTTAGATTTTTTGCGGGTGAACCTCAGGATCCGGGCATCCGAGATTTTTCATTTTCGTTGAACGAGACTAAAACTCAGAACAGCGCCCGGATTTATGATTAGGATACTGTAGTTATCTATCACGCGAGGTTTCGTCTTCATCCAAGGTCAAAGATTTTAGATTTTTTGCGGTGAACCTCATGATCCGGGCATCCGAGATTTTTCATTTTCGTTGAACGAGACTAAAACTCAGAACAGCGCCCGGATTTATGATTAGGATACTCTAGTTATCTAGCACGCGAGGTTTCGTCTTCATCCAAGGGCAAATAAAGATTTTAGATTTTTTGCGGGTGAACCTCAGGATCCGGACATTAGAGATTTTCCATTTGCGTTGACCGAGACTAAAACTCAAAACAGCGCCTGGATTTGTAATTAGGATACCCTAGTTATCTAGCACGCGAGGTTTCGTCTTCATCCAAGGTCAAATAAAGATTTTAGATTTTTTGCGGGTAAACCTCAGGATCCGGGCATCGGAGATTTTCCATTTTCGTTGGACGAGCCTAAAACTCAGAACAGCGCCCGGATTTGTAATAAGGATACTCTAATTATCTAGCAGGCGAGGTTTCGTCTTCATCGAGGGTCAAATAAAGATTTTAGATTTTTTGCGGGTGAACCTCAGGATCCGGGCATCGGAGATTTTCCGTTTTTGTTGAACGAGACTAGAACTCAAAACAGCGGCCGGATTTTCAATTAGGATACTCTAGTTATCGAGCACGCGAGGTTTCGTCTTCATCGAGGGTCAAATAAAGATTTTAGATTTTTTGCGGGTGAACCTCAGGATCCAGGCATCGGAGATTTTCCGTTTTTGTTGAACGAGACTAGAACTCAAAACAGCGGCCGGATTTTCAATTAGGATACTCTAGTTATCGAGCACGCGAGGTTTCGTCTTCATCCAAAGTCAAATAAAGATTTTAGATTTTTTGCGGGTGAACCTCAGGATCCGGGCATCCGAGATTTTCCATTTTCGTTGGACGAGACTAAAACTCAGAACAGCGCCCGGATTTACAATTAGGATACTCTAGTTATCTAGCACGCGAGGTTTCGTCTTCATCCAAAGTCAAATAAAGATTTTAGATTTTTTGCGGGTGAACCTCAGGATCCGGGCATCCGAGATTTTCCATTTTCGTTGGACGAGACTAAAACTCAGAACAGCGCCCGGATTTATAACTAGGCTACTCTAGTTATCTAGCACGCGAGGTTTCGTCTTCATCCAAGGTCAAATAAATATTTTAGATTTTTTGCGGGTGAACCTCAGGATCCGGGCATCCGAGATTTTCCATTTTCGTTGGACGAGACTAAAACTCAGAACAGCGCCCGGATTTATAATTAGGCTACTTTAGTTATCTAGCCCGCGAGGTTTCGTCTTCATCCAAGGTCGAATAAAGATTTTAGATTTTTTGCGGTTGAACCTCAGGATCCGGGCATCCGAGATTTTTCATTTTCGTTGAACGAGACTAAAACTCAGAACAGCGCCCGGATTTATAATTAGGATACTCTAGTTATCTAGCACGCGAGGTTTCGTCTTCATCCAAGGTCAAATAAAGATTTTAGATTTTTTGCGGGTGAACCTCAGGATCCGGGCATCCGAGATTTTTCATTTTCGTTGAACGAGACTAAAACTCAGAACAGCGCCCGGATTTATAATTAGGATACTGTAGTTATCTAGCACGCGAGGTTTCGTCTTCATCCAAGGTCAAATAAAGATTTTAGATTTTTTGCGGGTGAACCTCAGGATCCGGGCATCCGAGATTTTTCATTTTCGTTGAACGAGACTAAAACTCAGAACAGCGCCCGGATTTATAATTAGGATACTGTAGTTATCTAGCACGCGAGGTTTCGTCTTCATCCAAGGTCAAATAAAGATTTTAGATTTTTTGCGGGTGAACCTCAGGATCCGGGCATCCGAGATTTTTCATTTTCGTTGAACGAGACTAAAACTCAAAACAGCGCCTGGATTTATAATTAGGCTACTCTAATTATCTAGCACGCGAGGCTTCGTCTTCATCCATGGTCAAATAAAGATTTTAGATTTTTTGCGGTTGAACCTCAGGATCCGGGCATCGGAGATTTTCTATTTTCTTTGAACGAGACTAAAACTCAAAACAGCGCCCGGATTTATAATAAGGCTACTTTAATTATCTAGCACGCGAGGTTTCGTCTTCATCCAAGGTCAAATAAAGATTTTAGATTTTTTGCGGGTGAACCTCAGGATCCGGGCATCCGAGATTTTTCATTTTCGTTGAACGAGACTAAAACTCAGAACAGCGCCCAGATTTATAATTAGGATACTGTAGTTATCTAGCACGCGAGGTTTCGTCTTCATCCAAGGTCAAATAAAGATTTTAGATTTTTTGCGGTTGAACCTCAGGATCCGGGCATCCGAGATTTTTCATTTTCGTTGAACGAGACTAAAACTCAGAACAGCGCCCGGATTTATAATTAGGATACTGTAGTTATCTAGCACGCGAGGTTTCGTCTTCATCCAAGGTCAAATAAAGATTTTAGATTTTTTGCGGGTGAACCTCAGGATCCGGGCATCCGAGATTTTTCATTTTCGTTGAACGAGACTAAAACTCAGAACAGCGCCCGGATTTATAATTAGGATACTGTAGTTATCTAGCACGCGAGGTTTCGTCTTCATCCAAGGTCAAATAAAGATTTTAGATTTTTTGCGGTGAACCTCAGGATCCGGGCATCCGAGATTTTTCATTTTCGTTGAACGAGACTAAAACTCAGAACAGCGCCCGGATTTATGATTAGGATACTCTAGTTATCTAGCACGCGAGGTTTCGTCTTCATCCAAGGTCAAATAAAGATTTTAGATTTTTTGCGGGTGAACCTCCGGATCCGGGCATCGGAGATTTTCCATTTTCTTTGAACGAGACTAAAACTCAAAACAGCGCCTGGATTTATAATTAGGCTACTCTAATTATCTAGCACGCGAGGCTTCGTCTTCATCCATGGTCAAATAAAGATTTTAGATTTTTTGCGGTTGAACCTCAGGATCCGGGCATCGGAGATTTTCTATTTTCTTTGAACGAGACTAAAACTCAAAACAGCGCCCGGATTTATAATAAGGCTACTTTAATTATCTAGCACGCGAGGTTTCGTCTTCATCCAAGGTCAAATAAAGATTTTAGATTTTTTGCGGGTGAACCTCAGGATCCGGGCATCCGAGATTTTTCATTTTCGTTGAACGAGACTAAAACTCAGAACAGCGCCCAGATTTATAATAAGGATACTGTAGTTATCTAGCCCGCGAGGTTTCGTCTTCATCCAAGGTCGAATAAAGATTTTAGATTTTTTGCGGTTGAACCTCAGGATCCGGGCATCGGAGATTTTCTATTTTCTTTGGACGAGACTAAAACTCAAAACAGCGCCCGGATTTATAATTAGGCTACTTTAATTATCTAGCACGCGAGGTTTCGTCTTCATCCAAGGTCAAATAAAGATTTTAGATTTTTTGCGGGTGAACCTCAGGATCCGGGCATCCGAGATTTTTCATTTTCGTTGAACGAGACTAAAACTCAGAACGGCGCCCGGATTTTCAATTAGGATACTCTAGTTATCGAGCACGCGAGGTTTCGTCTTCATCCAAAGTCAAATAAAGATTTTAGATTTTTTGCGGGTGAACCTCAGGATCCGGGCATCCGAGATTTTCCATTTTCGTTGGACGAGACTAAAACTCAGAACAGCGCCCGGATTTACAATTAGGATACTCTAGTTATCTAGCACGCGAGGTTTCGTCTTCATCCAAAGTCAAATAAAGATTTTAGATTTTTTGCGGGTGAACCTCAGGATCCGGGCATCCGAGATTTTCCATTTTCGTTGGACGAGACTAAAACTCAGAACAGCGCCCGGATTTATAACTAGGCTACTCTAGTTATCTAGCACGCGAGGTTTCGTCTTCATCCAAGGTCAAATAAATATTTTAGATTTTTTGCGGGTGAACCTCAGGATCCGGGCATCCGAGATTTTCCATTTTCGTTGGACGAGACTAAAACTCAGAACAGCGCCCGGATTTATAATTAGGCTACTTTAGTTATCTAGCCCGCGAGGTTTCGTCTTCATCCAAGGTCGAATAAAGATTTTAGATTTTTTGCGGTTGAACCTCAGGATCCGGGCATCCGAGATTTTTCATTTTCGTTGAACGAGACTAAAACTCAGAACAGCGCCCGGATTTATAATTAGGATACTCTAGTTATCTAGCACGCGAGGTTTCGTCTTCATCCAAGGTCAAATAAAGATTTTAGATTTTTTGCGGGTGAACCTCAGGATCCGGGCATCCGAGATTTTTCATTTTCGTTGAACGAGACTAAAACTCAGAACAGCGCCCGGATTTATAATTAGGATACTGTAGTTATCTAGCACGCGAGGTTTCGTCTTCATCCAAGGTCAAATAAAGATTTTAGATTTTTTGCGGGTGAACCTCAGGATCCGGGCATCCGAGATTTTTCATTTTCGTTGAACGAGACTAAAACTCAGAACAGCGCCCGGATTTATAATTAGGATACTGTAGTTATCTAGCACGCGAGGTTTCGTCTTCATCCAAGGTCAAATAAAGATTTTAGATTTTTTGCGGGTGAACCTCAGGATCCGGGCATCCGAGATTTTTCATTTTCGTTGAACGAGACTAAAACTCAAAACAGCGCCTGGATTTATAATTAGGCTACTCTAATTATCTAGCACGCGAGGCTTCGTCTTCATCCATGGTCAAATAAAGATTTTAGATTTTTTGCGGTTGAACCTCAGGATCCGGGCATCGGAGATTTTCTATTTTCTTTGAACGAGACTAAAACTCAAAACAGCGCCCGGATTTATAATAAGGCTACTTTAATTATCTAGCACGCGAGGTTTCGTCTTCATCCAAGGTCAAATAAAGATTTTAGATTTTTTGCGGGTGAACCTCAGGATCCGGGCATCCGAGATTTTTCATTTTCGTTGAACGAGACTAAAACTCAGAACAGCGCCCAGATTTATAATTAGGATACTGTAGTTATCTAGCACGCGAGGTTTCGTCTTCATCCAAGGTCAAATAAAGATTTTAGATTTTTTGCGGTTGAACCTCAGGATCCGGGCATCCGAGATTTTTCATTTTCGTTGAACGAGACTAAAACTCAGAACAGCGCCCGGATTTATAATTAGGATACTGTAGTTATCTAGCACGCGAGGTTTCGTCTTCATCCAAGGTCAAATAAAGATTTTAGATTTTTTGCGGGTGAACCTCAGGATCCGGGCATCCGAGATTTTTCATTTTCGTTGAACGAGACTAAAACTCAGAACAGCGCCCGGATTTATAATTAGGATACTGTAGTTATCTAGCACGCGAGGTTTCGTCTTCATCCAAGGTCAAATAAAGATTTTAGATTTTTTGCGGTGAACCTCAGGATCCGGGCATCCGAGATTTTTCATTTTCGTTGAACGAGACTAAAACTCAGAACAGCGCCCGGATTTATGATTAGGATACTCTAGTTATCTAGCACGCGAGGTTTCGTCTTCATCCAAGGTCAAATAAAGATTTTAGATTTTTTGCGGGTGAACCTCCGGATCCGGGCATCGGAGATTTTCCATTTTCTTTGAACGAGACTAAAACTCAAAACAGCGCCTGGATTTATAATTAGGCTACTCTAATTATCTAGCACGCGAGGCTTCGTCTTCATCCATGGTCAAATAAAGATTTTAGATTTTTTGCGGTTGAACCTCAGGATCCGGGCATCGGAGATTTTCTATTTTCTTTGAACGAGACTAAAACTCAAAACAGCGCCCGGATTTATAATAAGGCTACTTTAATTATCTAGCACGCGAGGTTTCGTCTTCATCCAAGGTCAAATAAAGATTTTAGATTTTTTGCGGGTGAACCTCAGGATCCGGGCATCCGAGATTTTTCATTTTCGTTGAACGAGACTAAAACTCAGAACAGCGCCCAGATTTATAATAAGGATACTGTAGTTATCTAGCCCGCGAGGTTTCGTCTTCATCCAAGGTCGAATAAAGATTTTAGATTTTTTGCGGTTGAACCTCAGGATCCGGGCATCGGAGATTTTCTATTTTCTTTGGACGAGACTAAAACTCAAAACAGCGCCCGGATTTATAATTAGGCTACTTTAATTATCTAGCACGCGAGGTTTCGTCTTCATCCAAGGTCAAATAAAGATTTTAGATTTTTTGCGGGTGAACCTCAGGATCCGGGCATCCGAGATTTTTCATTTTCGTTGAACGAGACTAAAACTCAGAACGGCGCCCGGATTTATAATTAGGATACTCTAGTTATCTAGCACGCGAGGTTTCGTCTTCATCCAAGGTCAAATAAAGATTTTAGATTTTTTGCGGGTGAACCTCAGGATCCGGGCATCCGAGATTTTTCATTTTCGTTGAACGAGACTAAAACTCAGAACAGCGCCCGGATTTATAATTAGGATACTGTAGTTATCTAGCACGCGAGGTTTCGTCTTCATCCAAGGTCAAATAAAGATTTTAGATTTTTTGCGGGTGAACCTCAGGATCCGGGCATCCGAGATTTTTCATTTTCGTTGAACGAGACTAAAACTCAGAACAGCGCCCGGATTTATAATTAGGATACTGTAGTTATCTAGCACGCGAGGTTTCGTCTTCATCCAAGGTCAAATAAAGATTTTAGATTTTTTGCGGTGAACCTCAGGATCCGGGCATCCGAGATTTTTCATTTTCGTTGAACGAGACTAAAACTCAGAACAGCGCCCGGATTTATGATTAGGATACTCTAGTTATCTAGCACGCGAGGTTTCGTCTTCATCCAAGGTCAAATAAAGATTTTAGATTTTTTGCGGGTGAACCTCAGGATCCGGACATTAGAGATTTTCCATTTTCGTTGAACGAGACTAAAACTCAAAATAGCGCCCAGATTTGTAATTAGGATACTCTAATTATCTAGTACGCGAGGTTTCATCTTCATCGAAGATCAAATAAAGATTCTAGATTTTTTGCGGGTGAACCTTAGGATCCGGGCATCGGAGATTTTCCGTTTTCGTTGAACGTAGAAGCATGAATACAACATTTTTTGTAGGTTCCCTCATAGCATCTGACCTAGTTCTATACAACAAAACAAAGTAGATTGACGCGTGGTTGTATTGTACTACTTTGCCCAGATTAACAATGTAAGCACAAACAAAAGATGTCCATTTAATTTTCAGTGTTCCACCGAAGATCACTTTCCATTACCTTTGGTCACGGTTTTGGTTCCAAATAAATAACTCTTTGTATAATATTCAATGGTACGACGCTGCTGGAGGATTTCGTTAAAATAATTCAAGTACAATGACTGCTCTAGCTCGCAAAACATCACGATGGTCTCTCAGGTGTTTTTCATAGCAATGTGGGCAAAGAAAAACTTTTTTCGATCCGCTTGTCTGTCGGTCTGTTTGTCAGTTTATCTTTCGCGATTCTTATTACTGATTATTTCAATAATTGATTTTTATATAACACTTTGGGAGCAAAATTATTTGGACGGTGTTAGGTCATGCCGCTGCATTTTTTAATATCAAATCACAGAAGGATATACTTTGATATTCCAAACTAATGAATTTGTGGTTCTTGGGTTTTTAGGCCGGCGTCGTTTAGCGTTAAAGCTTGACGTTTCGCCACCACGAGTGGATGGCATCTTCAGAAGCTATTTCACTTCGGCGACTTCCAAAATACTTCAAGCTAACCTTAAAAACTTTGCAAGGCATTGCACTTTCGAAATGGTAATGAAAAAGTGGCACTTATGGGGACATTTTGCGCCGTACGTGAGTGTTAAAGGTAAAAAGGTGATAATTCACGAATTCCCAAAAGGATTTAGAATCCATTATTTTGCTTTGTTACGACAAATTAAAGAAAAAAAAAAACTCATAGCAACTAATAGACCCGATAATCATTGATAATTGCAGAAAAAAATATAAGCCAAAAAGCATTCTTGTTTTTGTTTTTGACGACTTCTTGGAAAAACTGAAGAATCTCTAAGTTTTCAGAAAAAATTATAACTCGAAATCTATCAATAATCGGTACACATACATGGGGGTGTTTTGGATAGGTCTCGGTACGGGCTATATAAAAAAAATTATTATCGTCACCCGATTGGCCACCCTGTACAAGCCTGAAAGGTAGAGTGAGGAAGCGCTCGTGGCGTGATCTGCGTCGGAAATATGATCAGAGGTTTAGTAGCTGGGATTGCGGAACACCCCGTGTTGTCTGTTAAGGTTTAAAAACAATCCTGGGGTCGCATTTGACCCCATGTTGTCATTTATGTTAAAACATTGGGACGTTGTCATTTAAGGGTTAAACGAGCCACCTGTATTTCAATATACTATAATACCTAAGCAAATTTGCCGAACTAGAACAAAATAGAGAGACCGCGATTGTCTTCTAAGAAAATCAATATAACTTTTGTAAGATAATAATAATAAAATACCACAGCAGATCGCTAGGAATAAATTAATGTCGATATTACCGTTGAATATTACCTTCTGTTTTTGACGATTTCGAAATATGGTGGAGGAGCCGTTACGGTGCTGGTGCATGCTATAACAGTTAATAAACTAAAAGTAAATTGGTTAGTTTGTAATAGCCGTTTGAAGATATTTAGCATTTTTAAAGCATTGAGTAGCAAAATAACGTTATTGTGCTTTTTTTTCATTTTAAATTAATAGACATTTATCTTTAAATCCTTGACTCCTGGGCACTTATGCTGATTTAGCATATCGTCACGGAATAAAGTTCAGTTTTGTATAAACTATTTTGACTTTACAGCCAGATATCGTTATAGGCAGGTATTAAACTCCAGCTCCATAAATTTAAATAACCCTAACCAATAAGATAAACCAGCTTACTTAACGCAAATTACTTAGAATTTTTTACAGTATGTTACAATAGGCAATACTGCTAATTAGCTCAATAGCAATTTTAGTTTTCTTTACAAAAGTATTTTCGGATATTTATATTGATCACAAATCGGTTTGAGAGTACATATAGCGGAAATATATGTACACGTACGATAGCAAACAAAATGAAGAAAATCAAGCTATATCTTAAAATATCTTTTCCATATGAAATAAAACAGCTGTGATGTTTTTCGATAATGACGTCGATGTTGTTATCGTCATAAGAGTCAAACTATTGATGATGAGAAAATAATTGTCAGTTTACGATGGTACTAAAATTAGTGCCAAAGTTTGAGGGACTAACACTAATGCACATATTGAAATAACTGACTCAGTGTCTGCTCAGTCACTCTACTACACTTAAACAATCTTCATATATCTACCCGAGCTTGCTAGCTATTCCATATTCTGCCCACAGGCTCTATGTCAGATAATTTCAGTGGCACGTGATCTAGCCTAGCTCTGTTGATTCGTCAACATTGGAATAGTACTTAAATTGGTACATCGTGATTACTTTAGGTTACAGCTTTTGCATTGTATTATATTTTTCCCAATTCTCTAACTAACTTGTGGTCCTTGGTTTGTTCGACTGGCGCTTATACGATCCACTGCAATGGCAAAGTTTACGGAATACATATAAGTTGGATCACTCCACAAAAATATCAAAACGGCGTTCTCCTTGCTCCGTCTCCCCGGTACACCGGTAGCAGTGTACCGACGTCAGCCGGGAGATACGGGGCGGCGCAAAGTAGTGGTTGAACGTGTTTAACGCGAAGTGTATACAGTGTCTCAAAAATATCGGATTTTGTTATATATACCTATCAGCTACTAGAGACTCGTTGTGCATAAAGGAAGATAAACACGAACGAATGATGACTGAAGCCAATGCAACAGGAAGAATAACCAAAAAGCTGGACTAATACGTATATTGTCAAAATTTAATGTGAATGCAATTATGCCAATACACTCATACAAGGGATAACCTTCGAGGGTGGCAATATTTGTAATACTGTTTTACAAATAAAAATGAAAATGAAAATGAAATGTTATCTCGGATTTCTTTGCAGGAACTGGATAATATTTTCAGAAGTTTGATTTTATCAATTGAATTTATTAATGGATAGAAAATGACAATCAGATCCATCGTTATTTTGTGGTAAACCCTGAAATATAAGGAATATAAATACAGGCTGTTTCACGATGATTAAGACAAGCAATATGTCGGAGCTGGGCAGTAGTAGAGAACTATATTCCCAATGAGGCATTTGTTTTTGGTCACGTGACATCCGATTCAAAATTATTAATGGGACACCCTGTACATCTGTGCCTTCCTGTGTTCCACCCGATAAAACAATTCCAACAAACTAGCACACGTCTAAAGTGATATATTCGAGACCTACAGGCCTACAGATACTTAAAGGATTGTACCACGCTAAGAGCGTATAGTGAGACAAAATATTCATTCGGTGGTCTTACCATACTAAGGTAAGGTAAGGGAAGGTTTTGCGGAACACCACTCACGATGCGCATTTATGGGGGCAGCCTTACTTCCAGGATCAGAACTACCCCGGAAAGAGTGGGTAAAACTTAATAGAGTCCGAACAGGCCACGGCAGATGTGCCGACTCCCTTTACAAGTGGGGCTATGTGCAATCTCCCTTATGTGACTGTGGCGCGCCCCGCCAAACTATAAACCATATTACGAGCGAATGTGAACTGCGTGCGTTTCAGGAATCGCGAGAAGAGTTCTTCACAGCCACACCGTTGGCGCTGAAGTGGTTGAAAGAACTTGACATCAACCTGTAAATACCAAAGACTATGTATCTTAGTTTGTAGCTGTATATATTTTGCTTTAGTATAGGTTATAATAGTTTTTCTTTTAATCTATATTTACTACCGTCATGTCTTTGAGCCATACGATAAATATAAAAACTACCCAAAGACATTCTGAATTATACTTTAGAGCTCGGAAACATTTTTATTGATAACTTTAACAATTTAGTTTCTACAGTAGCAATTGGAATGACACTGAAAAGCAAAATGTCAATTATAATTTATTCACATCCATGTAAAGCATTTCCACATGATTATCTTTTGAAGTTGTACATACGAGTTCGTATATACTATACCACAAATTTTATAAGTTGTGGTCTCAAAAATAAGCCAAATGAACAAAACATTAAGGTAAAATTACTATAGCACCTTTGAACCAATTTTTACTTATCTACGAAACAGCTACAATATGTGAAATCATTTGAGATTCATTAGTAATAGTGTTACTGTGTTTTATTTTTGATATCCATTTATGTAACTTAGTGTATTAGCAAAATAAACGTTATTTTTGTATTTGTATGTCTAAATCAGCTGTCAATACATAGTCTACCAATGACCCTCGTATATACGTAAAACCTTGGCGTTAGCAAGTCCCCGCTAAAAGACCCTCGTACTTGGGCAAGAACCAACGCAAAAACTAACTGGCGCGTGCGTCCGCGGCATCGCTTTGATGTGAGATCTTCAAAGTGCCGACGGAGAGTGATCCAACTTATATTTATTCCGTAAACTTTGGCATTGGCGACAAATTCTCGCTAAACACCAGCTTCTGAGAGCACCATCTGCCCTTGCTGGGGCAATATCAAGCAGTAAAGCGGCTTCTTTGCAGGAGTTCTTCGAAGACTTAATTAATTTTGAGCGTCAGGTAAATTTACTTTCTGCGCGTATCACTTTGCTCAGCCTGCTCAGTAAGATGTTTTTAAAGCACTCAAATATAGACAACGATGGACTCTCCAGCATCCAGTGATTGAGCTGGCGGTTTTTATTTACTAAGCTTTCAGCTTAGTAAATAGGAGTTTTTCCATTACAACTGTTCAAATACATTACCTAAACGCAAAGAAATAATTGCGTAGACATCCATTGCTTGTTTTGTAAAACAGAAAGCATCTCTTTTGGATCGACTTATTCTAACATAACGCAGTTCTATTATAGCTTAGTAGCAAAGTGGTATTTATGGGAGAAACCATATCGTAGGATCGATGGTGCGTGGAAACTACTAACTACTATATTTAGCAGTTTTCACTTATACTTTCAGAAATTCTGACTTTGATCAATGTGCGCTATTATAGATAGGTGATCTGCTAACACCCGTATGCACCGTTTGGCGATTCTAATCCTAGTTCCCTAATCGCGTTTTGGTAATCTTTGACGTCTAGCCATGCACCGTCAAGATATCAACTAATCCAGATTGGAGATACAGCAAGGTTGTGTTCGCAAGATTGTTTTGACAGTGACAGTGTCAAAATTTTCAGTTTGCGGTGCATAGCAAACAAGTAGTCTAATCCAGGTTTACGTAACTAATCGCGCAATTGACTTACGGTGCATACGGGTGTTAAGGGGCCTGGATACACACATTTGTTCGTACGTATTTGCCATGTAAAACACGGACTCACAATTTCTTGCATAACTCACTCTATTTTCAAACTACATATATAATATTTCAGAAGGCGATAGGTAAGACCTTAATCAATGACAACTATTTTGATTTTCTCAAAAAAATTTTTTAATGTGCAAAAAAGCTCGCAATGCAAAATCACACATTCTATAAATGCCTGTAATTTAGCAACCAAACACGATATCAAAAAAAGGCTAAATAGTTGCACAAGCGCAAGCTTTCTTCTTCAATTTGCTATTTAAGTCATTACTATAGGTTTAAAGGTAACGTCAGGAGCTTGGAAATGCGAAATTCATTTTTATGGTGACCTTTAAACCTCACCTTTGGTCCTTTTGACCTTATCTTTGGATTTTTGGACTTATCTCCCCTCATCTTAGACACACACACTGAAGAAAGGGAACAGGCGACCACGTCTCCTCGCTAAGACGTCCTTTCTTGGATTCTCAATTTCACGCGCTATACCCTAGACCCTTAACCCTCAATAGACAGACTTATTTTTTATGGCACAATTATCACACGGCGTTTTGACTGACCCCTAAGTCATTTTACAAAATTTTTAAATGTGAATTATATAACTGACAATTTCGTTCAGTTAATTCATTACTCAAATGTATTTCATCAACAGAATATTTCACAAAAATTAAAAATAAACAAAACACATGATGAATTGTTAACATAGATGTAACAAAACTTAAATTCTTAGCCGAAAACTAAGACACACTGATAAATGAAAACAAAAGAATGAAGTAACAAAACTTTTGTGATTGTGGTAACTTCCTTTTTCTAAATTAATAATTTCATCTTTACATTTGGTTCACACAAATTGAGTCACAAATGGGCTTTGCATATGGGGTCTTTAACATGGTCCTCCTCTGCATTTTCAACAATTTATTTTTATTTTTAAAAATATTGAATCAAACGCCAAAAATGCGCTTTTGAACTATTCATTTTTCAATAACACACAGGGGTCAACTAGACTCAACACACCTCCACAGTTCTGGACAAACAGTCTAAAATCCGAATATAAAGCGACCTTCACCGAACTGGTTAATGGATGAAAAGCATCTCATATTAAATTTAATATATTAGGAAACATATCGCGAGGGTTTTGGCTGAAAAATTTCAGTCCAGGATATGATTAATTAAATATAGAAAAATTAATTTTTTTAAACATTTCACTGGTTTGGTTAATAGACAAATCACATACCAATGAAAGTATGAAACCCATAGAATATGCAAACGTTAGGTTGGCGACGTTTTTCCCGTCCCAACTATAGGGTAGGCAGGTATAAACAGGTATATCAATAATAGTAATTTGCACCGGTGTGTCTATTAACCAAGCCAGTGAAATGTAAAAAAAAATAATTTTTCAATATTTAATTAACCATATCCTGGACTGAAATTTTTCAGCCAACCCACTCGCGATATGTTTTTTAACATATTAAATTTAACATAAAATGCTTTTCATCGATTAACCAGTTCGGTGAAGGTCGTTTTATATTCGGATCTTCTACTATAACATATCGGACCGCATGCACAGGTCTATATCAAAATAAACTGAAGTTAGGTGGATGCGCCGCGACGTACTATACAAAATAAAAAAGCTGTGCAGATTTAAAATAACGTTGGGTTATCATAGACCCCAGTACGATAATTAAGGTTTAATAATAATAACCGAAAGATGTGTGAGTTTCGCGTCTGGACAGCACCTCTTTGTCTCAGTTTGATCAACTTGTCTCTCATATCCACTACTGCTTCTTGATGGCATTATCCAGAATAATTAAGGATCTGTGGATACTCCTTGCTTGCACTCGATACGGCTTAAGGGTAGGCAATTAGACTACTCAATGGTGGTATACACATATTGAGCCCGCCATCAATCGGACAGCCAGTGCGCTGGTGATAATCTCCCTAATCTAGAATCAGTTGGTATTTGGCTCGTTTGTGATGTTTGGTTTTGCTAACTAGGGCAATGGTTAACTTAATTTGCTCAGGTCATGGTTTCTCATGACGATGTAGGTTGTTTGTTATATTTCGTCGGGAACGACTATAAACATTGTCAAATGGCTTGAGAGTCGAAGTTTTACTGTTAACTTCAAGGAAACTGATTTTATTGTTTCACTTTTTACCAAAACCTATTTACAGGCTCGATACAGCTTTCACACCTGGGGGTATTTATATTAAAAGTCCGGATAAAATTATTTCGTGTCGTAAAAGGCGACTAAAAGGAACACCGAACTACTGTCGGTATAAGCAGTAACCTCTTCTCAGCCAACAGCTTTGGGTGGACGAGTGGACAAGAGTCAAGACACCTTCTTGTCCTTGGGGTGAGAAATTGTCCCTAAAGGCGGATGCACCAGTAGATACCATCTGATCAACGTCATGAGGATGCAGAAAGCAAATGGGAAACTACCGCATTAGAGATCTTAAAGATATCCCAAGAAAAACTTGTAAAATGAGTAATGCATTGTACGAGTTCACAACATGTCTGTTAAGACATTGTGACTATGATTCACCCTAACGCCCAATGTGTCATACTGTCGATACGCAAGCACGAAGCTTGTCGTCTACCATTAAATGAATTTATGTAACTGCAACCCTTGATAGTGGTCATATGTAAGTATAGGGAATAAGGTTTTTTAAGGAATAAGGTAAGTTTCTAAGCTAGGAAACACCTAATGAGTTCCGTTTGAAAATTTGTATACGAAGATTTCATATAAGCGTTTTAAACCTTTCAAAAATATTTCTGCGCAGCTTGAGAACATTTTACAAATACATTTCTGACAGCTTTCTGGAAACTTACTCTCTGCAGGCTCACGGCAAACGTTTGTTTTTGGACCCTACGGGACGAATAAGCACAGAACAGAATCTCAAGGAAAACTATATAAAAAATCTACTACAAGCGGAATCCTACTTCCCCATTGTCTCGAACGTTTGGGGCTAGGGTGCGTTCTTTAGCTTCATTTCGAATTATTTGCATAAAAAAGCGGCTGTGGTTTCCTGTCCTCCTTTTTAATATACAAAAAGAACGCGAGACGATAAGCAAACAAAGGCTCATGCATAAGTTCTTGGTAAATGCCGGCACCCAGAAAGCGAAATTTGTTTTTGCTTTATTGCCTCGTTTTTCATTTGATTGTGTGCCAGTTAATTTATTTTATCATTTGGTACGCTTTACGAATGGAAAAGAAGTTACAGCAAATGAACGCATTTATCCTTCGTCAGCCTAAAAGACAGATAGATAAATATTTATGTTTATTATCAAACGGTTTACACCCTTAATATGTAATAAAGCAAAATAAAATAAGACAAGAAAATAAAATAAAACAGTATAGATATCGGAATTAACTAGCACACGCGATGTCATAAACTTATGAAAAGGATAGGAATTTCATGAGATCTTGGTAATATGTTTGTTTTTCAGAAATCAGTATAGGGGGCTCAATACTCCAAACATTGAAAGAAAATAAAGCGATTTTAAGTTCCGTCTGTCTACCATCAGCTTCCATATCATATTTAGATCATAAATAGAATCGATTGCCGAAATCCTCTATCTGAGTAATGACCGTGACTTTTGTAATATAAATATTTGAGGAATTTCCTTTATACAGATGAGGGGAAATAAGTATGAAATTTTGGTAACGTCAGGCGCTTGGAAATGCAAAATTACTTTTATGGTGACCTTTGAACCTTACCTTTGGACCTTTTGACCTTACCTTTGGATTTTTGGACTTATCTCCCCTCATCTTAGATGCACACAGTGGAGAAAGGGAACAGGCGACCACGTCTCCTCGCTAACACGGGAATACATCTTTTGTTGGATTCTTAATTTTCCGCGCTATAGCCTAGACCCTTAAGTATCAATTTGTTTACCGCTTAACCTCGGACGCGTCGTCTGTCGGACGAGGCGACACTAAAATACTGCCATAAATGGAATACTGCTTCATGCACAAAGTTACCACTTCGTCTAATCTAAGTATGACTGGATGACATACAGTCGACATAACAACACCGGTGTTTGTTCAGAATGGCATTACTTATCGAGAGATCGTCACTACGAGTACGCGATGAGACAACGCGTCCAAGTTTACTCTTTTACTCTTTTCTACCATGCAGAGCCAGGATTTTCTTATTTTCATCGCAAATCCATCTGTATACAGTGATATAGTAGCAAATAAATAGGTACAGTCAGAAAATTGGCTATATTAAGTCAAAAAGGAATTTAATCCATGTTTCACCAGAAATATGCCTACGTCTATAAACACAGTAATTGTGCAAGCTACGTGGCTAGTTCTAAAATTTTTAAATGCATATCTAGTTATCATTATCATAGAGCAATGCACACATAATATTACGAATGCACTAAAACACTATTTTACAACAATATGATGCTGACAATGTGGATCGTCTCTGAGGCGACACGTCCCAGTATACGTATCATTTGAGGAGCTTCCACGCAAAAGTGAACAAGTCCAACTTCATACCAAATTGTGTTATATACGAATTTATGTAGTTTAAGATAATATCTGCCAGATTGGCTATCTATTCCGCGTAATATTACAAAAATCCATCATATAACAGCATGGAAATATTAAGCATTCATACAAAATGGAGCAAGTCCTACTACAGGAGTTTTTTCATCGAAAATCGAACAAAACCTAACAAGTCCCTAATAGTATCATTAGGTTAGATCTAGGAATTCATGCAAAACTCAACAAGTCTACCCACGCCTGTCTATGTGGAGTAATAAATTTATTTTGTAGCTGCGTGGCGACTTTTATGCAAGGCAAGTATAAGTTCTGAACAGTCAGACATCTAAGTATGATATGCGCTAACTGAAATGGCGATGCGATTTTAGGAATCCTGGAATTTAAGGCACTTTACTGGTTGAGTAGTCTTGGGAACCGTCGACGGCGGCATAACCCCGATCTCGTACAAAACCGAAAACCGTTATTATAGTTGTTTAGATCTGTTTGTTGGCTGTGTTTATTACTGCAAAAACTCGAGGATCGATTCACATGATATATCAGTTCGGGAGGATGAGTGGTGAACCAGCAAAAGGCAGGAAAAATACACAAAATGGGAGTTGCAATGTCGTGAAAGGTTTATTTCAGTTTCTTTTCAAATGATTTCTGTTTGTCAGGGTGATAAATATTTGTTAACATTTTATGGGTACAAAATTCCTGATGTGAACTTGAACCCAAAAAACTGTAGACGTAAAGGAAAAAATATGAATGTTCCAAGGTCACAGCACTGGAAATAAACCACCGTAGGAATAAAACAGAAGGTGTAACTAAATAAGTTAAGGGGGTGATTCCTCATGGAAAAAAAGATAGGATCTTCCATATAAAGAAACTTCATTGGAGCATCCTTGTTAAGATACAGCCCATTAAAGGGGGTACATAAAATTTGTTTAACAAATTTTACCACAAGCATTAAAAAAGTTGCAATGTTGTAATTAACCTGACATCTTCTACTACCAAAAAGACACTTAGCTAGTAATTTACTTGGTTTATGCCATGGTTGTGAGAGGTGGAAAACGCAACCCCTAAAATTTATTTCGAATGCAACTTTTTGTCTTATTATGTGTTTACCATTTAAACATTTATTTCCGATAGCCTGTTTCATTCTAAACACAAAATGTCTCTTGAATTTTTTGCCCAAAATAAACCAGTTCGCAGCAAAAAAACATATTTTAAACAATCATTTACAACTATTATTTTAAACAACTCATCGAAAAACATAGCTTTGGTGACTCTATAGCTACAGATCATCGCCTCTTGCACCAAAACAATGATAAGGACTACGTTTGCGATTGCTTGATAGAAGAGACGCCGGCAGTTCATATTTAGAATTTTTAGTTTTTACTGTTAAATACAAATAATACAAAATAGTTTATACAAAGTATTTTTATTGTGTCTTTCACCTATAATCAAAATTTTAAAGCTTTTCAATCAAAACTGAACAAGTCCAAGATACAATCCATGCTAAACTCAACAAATACGTATCGTTCTTTCAAAAGTGCACAAGTCCAAAACAAAATGTGTTTTAAAATGAAACCTCCTCTCTTGAAAAATATGGATTCATACTCAAAATATGAACAAATTAAGCTACTATTTATCATGCAAAAACTGATTCAAATAAATAATTATTAAAGGTATTATTCAAAAATTACGTTTCCTGAACATTTTTATTAAAAGTCGACATGTTGACTTTGCGTGAAAGCTCCTCATTTACGGTACGTCCGAGGTTAAGGGTTAGTGTCCATATTCATGGCGGTAACTGACGGAAATGACCACAGAGTTAACATCTCTAGAGGGAGCCTAATTGGAATATTGGCCAGCCAACATCTATAGCGCTATTGCCACTCTTCTTAGTCCGCTTCCAGTTTCTTCAAAATCTGGCAGTTTCCGCAGTTTGAACACAAAGTATTTAAATGGATATTCAACTATACATTTCAATATACTTGCAATGTAACTGATTTACGTGAAGATAATTTGTATTGATTTAATGAAACCTCAAAAATGGTAAATTTCATAGCGGAATGTCGCAATAACTTCTAATATGTCGTAAATCTGGCAGCCTACAATCGGCGTGCCCTTAAGCTGTCATGTGGCTGTCATTGTAGTTGTGGTTATTGCGTGTGTAGAGATTTTTGTGATTTTAGTGTATATTTGACCGACTTTGTCACTATTTGTGGTGTGAATTAAATTATTTATGAACAATATTGTCATAATTGCATGATGAGACAACATAAAAAGTGCATAGCTTGCTGTTATAGCTACGAATCGGTGAACACTTCTTATCATAGGTGAGTGTAGGTTTTGTTTTAGTTTCCAGTAGCGTAATATATGGGGATAACTGGGAACAAAAGTAACTTCACTCCAGTTTGAGGAATAATAATGGTTGTTCAATGTATGTTTTGTGCACGCATTACATTCATGTCAATCAACATGAATTTTCCAAATTCAATTTTTTAAACTATTTGAGGACGTGAAGTGCAAAAATGTATGCCACATTTACTTACAGAAAATCTATCTATGGGAATTTTATAGAACTGGATATTACCTAATGCAATTATTATATTTTATTGCTGAAGTAAAAACACGATGCAGCCATTCCAACAGGCTACCTTTCAGAACACCGTTAGATATGTTTTGAAAAGCACTTCGTGGTAATAATAAATTATCAACTGTTACAAGGAAATTATGATAAGAGTAACTCTTTAAGTATAGCTAAATACTAATACAACTTATTGGTATCAGTTTGTAACATCACAGTTATAATTGAATCTATTAATGAACATCCAATTTTAATATGAAGTTGCACGCTACTGGTAATGCCCTCAGGCTGTCGAAATTTCCGTTACATGTTGGCTGATCAGCAACCTGTGCATTTTGTTGTTTACACTCCCTCTATAGATGTTAACTCTGTGGAAATGACAGTCTGTCCAACCCGGAGGTAATGATCGAGTAGAAATCGAAGACATTTTTCCGCTAATAACGTTGAATGGCGATTGCACAATTTCTCTGTAACAAGCGACGCTGTCATGGCGTGCGTCGCAGGCCGTTCAACTTTGGCCGTCGCCTTCGCCTTTACCTTCTCGTTCAACTTGCCCAAGATCCGCGATATTTCGAATTAACTTTCTCCCGCGGCAATGGTCTCGAAGCCAACTTTGCCGCGGCGACGCACAGTCGAAAGTAAAACAGTCGCCATGCTGCAGTCACATTAGGATTAAAATATTATGCAGTAACAAGACTGTTTAACATTTACTCTGAATTTGTGATGAGACAGGTATTGGACAACCGGAATGGCGGTGTAACTATTGGCGGAAGCAAAATATCCAACTTAAGATTTGCTGACGATACAACCCTTATTGCAGCTTCTCAGGAAGAACTAGTAGCTCTATTAAACATCTTAGAACAACGTAGTGCAGAGTATGGGCTTGGTATTAACTACAATAAGACCAAGGTTATGATCGTAGATAGAGAGCATCATAGTTATCGAGAAATAAAGTCAATGGGCCGTTGTGAAGTAGTTCAAAGTTTTATATACCTCGGTTCTTTGATCGATAATTCGGGTAGCTGTGAGAATGAGATTCGATGGCGCATTCAACAGGCACGTGTGGCCATGACAAAGCTTACTAAAATATGCCGTGACCATAACATCACTAAAGCTACAAAAATGTCGCTGGTTCAGTCTCCTGTGTTCTCCATATTTTTGTATGCCCCGGAAACTTGGACTGTTAAAAAGGCAGATCGAGCTCGCATGGACGCTTTTGAAATGTGGCCATGGAGGAGAATGCTGAGAGTTCCTTATACCACCCATCGAACTAACGTCTCCATACTGGATGAGGTCGGTAATCCAAAGAGACTATCCTCCATTGTGTCGACGAGAATGCTTACATTCTTCGGACATATACACAGAAGCGATAATATGGAGAAACTTGTAGTTCAGGGTCATGCCCCTAGTGGGCGGCGCCGTGGCCGTGTCCCTACACGCTGGGTGGATACGACGAAACAGTTGCTGGATATGAGTGTCAAGAGCGCCACTAAACTGACAACAAATCGCGAACGATGGCGAGCTACATTGCTCAAAACTATTGATAATATTCGTGTCGGCAATACTCTAGCTCCGACTTAATGCATTTTACGAGTTCACAACATGTCTGTTAAGACATTGTGACTATGATGATGAACAAGAAAATTAGGGATTAATTGGCAATGTCGTGGAACGTATTCGCGTGGTACGTTACGAAACCTTCAACTCAGATCCATAGGCGCAATGCACACTGAACGGGCATCACGTCAGGACAGAATTATGGGTAATATAATTGAAAAACTCCTGCTGACGTACCTGGTCCCTGAAAACGAACGCAGAGCAACGCCAACTTCTCCACCCCTACTTCTGGAATGAGTAGCCAATTAAAGAAAGCATAAAAGAGTAGTGTATACGATACATAGGGAGATAGAATAGTAAGAGCCTTACCACCTCCTGGCCGTAAATTAATGAAATAAGCTTTTTAAAAGAAAATAGAGTTCACATAATTATAGATTTATATAGGCCAAGCAAATCCATGCCCCGTGTGGGGGCGGGTTAGAATATCTCCTATCGTATATCCTGCGTGTCGTAAAAGGCGACTAAAAGAAACCGAACTACTGTCAATATAAACAGTAACCTCTTTTCAACCAACAGCTTTGGGTGAACGAGTTGAGAAGAGTCACCTCTTACTGGTGGTACAAGGACACCTTCTTGTCCTTGTACCAGTAGATACCATCTGGTCAACGGCATGAGGATGCAGAAGGCAAACGGGAAACTACTGCATTATAGATGTTAAAGATATCCCAAGAGAAACTCAACAGAACAGAATCCAACATTCAATTGTGTGAGGAAATTGGTAATTATCTATGGTCATGCGATTATTATAGTTGTTCAAATTACTGTAATAGGAGTTCTCAGGATAAAGCCTGGCATAAAATCGCTAAAAAAATTGGTGTGCAATGCGAGCTGTATAGTCTTATACCTTCTTCAGAACTTGAAAACGCATGTTTTAATCCAGTTAATAACCAGCATGTGCAGCCAAGCTTCACCTTGCCGTCTGCTACTGACCGAAATTTCTTGTCACTACCCCGGCCCTTCTATGTGCTTTAGCACTCGTCACGTCTCATCACCTCCACACTTTTGAGTTATAAAATAATTGTTGAGAATTGCTGAAAAAACGCTTTTTTCTTTAAACTAACTCTCAACTTCTACTTTAGTGTTCTACTTTACAATGATAAACTATGAAGCTTGCTTGAAATATTGTCTGCAAAGGTTTGTGCATAAAGGCTTCAGTTCTTCAAAACATTCGACATAAAGCTCCATTAGCTCGCGATTTCCTCTTCAGGCTTGAGAAAGAATTGTGACCTATAAGCAAACGCACTCCATGGAAGCTTTAACTACTGGTCGGGTCATCAATTGTAGCATTTTTAACACGCTTTTATTAGCTTCACCTGTATGTGGGTTTGTGGGTTTGTAACACTCTCTTGAATAGTTACTAAGTTGGTTATTCCATCTCTATCCACAAAACAGTTTATTACATCTAACGAAAAATCCGTTCAGTCTGGCATAACCGCTATGTTTTCCTATGCTCCTAGAAAGATAGTTGTTGAATTTGTCAGGAATGTGGAAGTAACTGCAATACTGTGCCATCTGTTGTCCTAAACTTTAACGTATCATGTGTCGACTTGGCTATAAGCGCCACCTAGAACTGACGGCGCGTAGCTTTGGGCAATACCTTAAGTTTACGTTATATCCGACAGGTAGCGCTGTAGTCAGAACGACGCTGTAAACGACGCCTGTCGGAAGTGCTAGTTGGTTATCATTTCTTAACCTAATAATTTCATCGGTGAAATAATAAATACAGTTTGAAAAAACCGAAAATAAATCTTTAAAGGTTAAGTTTAAGACGCGATTTTAAAGAATCTCGAACTAAAAGATTGAAAATAAGCTCAAAATAATGACCTACAAAAAATACTAGTATTATTGTGGGAAAATCGTGGACGTTTTATGCCACGTTATTCGTAAACCGAGCACCCCACGCTATTTCACAGTAATATTGGCAATTTTCGTTATATATGGGAGATTTCACCCTATAATTTGAGGAAATAACACTTTTGTTTCATGCGCTAAGAGCATGAAGTATTTAGGGCATTCAGTGCACCTATAACCTAACCTTCGTTTCAGCGTTTTCAGGTAATACTTACATGTTGCAAAATTTGAAAGACAAATCCAAAGGCGGCTAGAGTATAATAGCTCAATTTTATTGTAACTCAACTAAACGTAACTAAATATAGCCAATACCTGAGCCACAAATGATTTACCAAAAGTTGAAGTCTACTGGTGCAACTTGAGGTCACAGCATAGTAAACAACCAGCACAATAACTCAAGTTGGCGGTAATTACACGCGCATCCCCCCTTTTGGATGATTTTTTGTAGAGATGCTAACGATACTTCGATACTTCTAAACTAATATCGAGTACTTTTGTCATCGATACTTTTTGAGGCATTCCAAGCTGGTATCGATAGGTACTTTTGTATCGGTATCGAAAATAATTATGTAATTATTGAGGGGTGTAATCAGTTGCACGAAATGCTGTGTACGAACCAAACGCGCCTATTTGTCTAAAATATATCGAGTTGGTACCGGTATCGATGTTTTCATTTTCGCATCTCTACCCAAACTTCTCATCCGTAAAATCATCCCAAGGTCAAATTTTGTGGGAACCATTTTTATATAGGAAATCCTCAGAGATATCATGCTGGTTGTTTACTATGCTGTGTTGAGGTGTTGGAAACATTACTTCTGGTATTGACTGCACTAATACAAAAATCTGGTGTGCTAGATATTGAGCGTCGGTATACAGAAAAATGTTTGACGCATGGTCTGAGTCACGTTTAGGTCAAGTTACGCGATACAATGGTATACGCTACACGAAACTGTACTTTAAAGAAATGGTGACACGATCTTCTTCGATGACAACACAACTGGGCACTTTCACTAGTTAGCTGTTTTTATCAATTCGTGAAACTGTGAAATATTCATGTCCAAGCAACTCAACGAATTTGCACATTTGTAACTGAAGCAGCTTGTAAAGGTAGAGCATCGCGGAACATCCAAAATTAAAGTCCCAGAACAGGAAAAGTATGACATTATAATCATGGGCTCCATTTATAATGATATGCATTGAAACTTCCAAACTTCAGTATTATGCGGATAGAAATTTCTCTAGAAACCATTCATGCTGCAACAACCAAATTTGGTATTCGTAAAACCCAGCCTCCCAGTGGTGTATGTTAATAGCCTCACTAAAGTTTATCGAACAAAATAACATGTAAGTTAAGAGAAATTTGTAACTGCAAGTATTTTCATGTATGCTTGTTATTGTCCACTGACGTAGAAGATGCGCTTAGCGACGGTGTTGCTGTATACGTATATGCAAAAGTTGCCTATAATGCACCTAAGTCGCTTAGCTTTATTCTGGCCAATATATGCGTGGTTAGATGTTCACGTAATTCGATTGCCAGAGTCAGAAAGTTTCAAATAGGTAAGCGCATTATCGATGGTTTGCAAGCACTAAAGCGAATAGTTACTGTTTACGGACATATGACGATGGGAAAGAACCCAAAGAATCATAGCCCTGAACAATTAAGCTATTTTTTTGTTCTCAAATTTTGAGGCATCCTACTCTATTAATTCTACTAATTTAGTTAAAACAAGAATATAGTCACCAAACATCTCTTTTACAAAAAATGTCACTCTTCACATATTTATATTTTACTATAGTTGGTTAAGGATACCCACTGCCATGAATGAATAAAACATTTTTGACATTCCTAAGGGGAACGATGTCAGATGCTATTGTAGATTCTTCTTCTTCGTCTCAAGGTGCGATGCTGATTCCTGTATCTCTTACTCCCTCCAAATCGTCCTAGTAACTTTAGTCCTAATTCTGTTGTGCCACTTATCTGTAACTGTGAAGCCACGGTGGAAGTACGCTATAGTAACTCGTACAGAAAGTAAAACAATTTCCCTAAAATTTAAACATGCATCTCAAAATTTCCGAAATTCTTCTCACTAATAGTCATCACTGACCTTACTGTTTACTTTTCGATATGCGTCGTTTTTCCAAGATGTCGATAATGAAGAAGTTATACTTCAGTACGAACCCAGCTTGTTTCATTTTATTGTTAATAACTGACGGTACTAAATTTGCTCCTTCTTCAATCTCTTCCAAAGCTTCATCGTTGATGTTCCTCTTTATCCTTCACTCCGTCGTCATTTTGCTCCAATCCTCATAGCTAGCTGATAGATTAGTTTGATAATGCTTCTAGCTCTGTGACCAAAGAAAACACCTTTACTATCAAATACTTACTTGGATAACATTTCTCAACTTTTTTGGTTGGTTTTGGTATATGCACTTTTATGTATTACCATTAATTCAGGTCTATGGAACCTCAGCATGATATTCATATGCTTCCTGTTGTAGAAAATGCCACGGAATTTGTGAGACTGATATAACTAAGACTTTGACCTTTGACAGCAGCCGACCAACTACTAACGTACAGTGCTAAATTTGGATGAGATAATCTTGGGGTTGTGGCCAAAATTTTGAAACAAGAGACTAGGTCACGTCATAGAGGAGACTCTGGTGCTAACAGTCAAGCTTTCGGCAATGCTTATTGCCATGCTCAGGGCTTTCTACATAGTTAGAAGGAAAAGAAGAGTTTAGTTTCAAAATATATAATAAATTTTTAAAAGATATACTCACAACGTTGAGGTTTGCCAATTTAAAACAGCAATTGCATTGAGTGCAAACGACTTCTTAATGCTGCTAATAATCGTCACAATTTTTCCTAAAAATTTTAAAGAACTAGACTATCATGGCATCTTCCAACAACAGGTCAGGGAACAAACAACATATAATTGTAAATGACAAACAGACAGAAACGACCTTTACATGTTTAAATTTCAACACCTTTAGGTATTGCTAAAAAAATATTCTTTATTATATTTATTCTTAATATTTAATAAAGTCTAGATCATAAAATATGTGTTTTTAAGCCACGGATTTAGCAATACCTACGGGTTTTAAAGTTTAAACATGTAAAGGTCGTTTCCGTGTGATTGTTATTTACAATTATATGTTGTTTGTTTCCTGACCTGTTAGTGGAAGACGCCATGGTAGTCTAGTTCTTTAAAATTTTTATGGAAAATTGTGGCGATTATTAGCAGCATTAAGAAGTCGTTTGCACTCAATGCAATTGCTGCTTTAAATTGGCAAACCTCAACGTTGTGAGTATATCATTTAAAAATATATTATATATTTTGAAACTAAATTCTTCTTTTTCTTCTATGTAGAAAGCCCTGAAGAAGGCAATAAGCAGTGCCTAAAGCTTGGCTGTTAGCACCAGAGTCTCCTCGATGATGTGACCTAGTCTCTTTTTTCAAAATTTTGGCCACAACCTCAAGATTCTCTCATCTAAATTAAGTTTTTGGCCATAAGCTTCCTTCGTGCTAAATTTGGTAATACTGCCAGCGAAAACCTCCTAACATCACGTTTTCAGACGTTTCTCTGTCAACCACGAGCCTTTTCAACACCATTGTTACCATGCACATTCATTATCAATATTTTCTATAATAATTTTCACATCTAATTAATCCAGATTTCTTCGACAAGATGGCCATATTTATGCAAAGTGCTGGCTGGTTCACTTTCTTTTGTTTGAGACCCCTTTGTATGATAACCATCTATATAGTATATCTGTCTCTGTGCTTGAATGGAACTGAATACAATAATTTCTTTAGGATAATTGAGCGTTGCGAGTAAGAAAAATAAATACATGCAAAACGCAGCTCCCTAATTGTACGCAAATTGCTTTGTTCCAATCAACTTATTCATTTTGCGTTGCTTTGCTTTACATGATTATACTGATGGCAGCGAAAGTACGAGACACATTTTGCCAACTGTTTTGAGATAAGATGAAAGCTAAGAATAGTACCTACTACAATAGATTTGGCACACATGCTAGTGTTTATGCAAATCAATCTGGGGTTAACCGTGACTTCATTAAAACAAAAATATGGAGTCAAGTTGATTGACTCAGTACTTCCCACACATAACGGTGATACCAGTTTATTATTTTCCCATAGCATGAAGCTACAGTCTGAGGTCCCCTTGTACCCAAATCATCGCCTTCCCGACCAAAAAAAGTCTATTATGACGCTAGGTCTTTCTTTTGTAGGTCAATGGATAGACTATTATGCATACAACAAATTTTTGAGTTCTACGACCCCCCACCCCCCAGCCACACCAATTTCACTCCCATCCAAAAAAAGTAGAAAATGCTCAGGAACCCCTAAACGTCTAAAAACGAAGTTTCAGGAATATTTACAATTTTTGGTTTTTTGCTAGTTACTCCACCGCCCATGCACCGATTTTCAGAATTATAGGAACGTGACCTACTACGACACCGCAACATATCGCTGCCCAAATTTCATCACAATCGATGTAGCGGTTACTGAGATTACGTTGATAGGAAAACGCGCACAGACAGACCGACAAACTGACAGACGGAAAGACCGACAGACCGACAGACCGGCCTGTCTGTTGGCGTTCTTATTGTCTCGTAATCTCAGTAACCGCTGCAATGATTGTGATGAAATTTGGGCAGAGTTATACTGTGGGGTCGAAGTATAGGTAGTGCTCCCATAATTTTGAAAATCGGTATACGGGGGGCGGAGTAATTAGCAAAAAAGCAAAAAATTTCAAATATGCCCCAAACTTTGTTTTTAGGCATTTCAGAGGTTCCTGACCATTTTCTACTTTTTCTTGGGTGGGGGTGAATTTGGGATGATTGGGGGGTAGGGGGTTGTGAAACTGAAAAATGTGTTGTATTCGTGATGGGCTGTCCATTGATATGTGGATGGAAAACCTAGCGGCATGATTACCTCTTTAGGTCCATCCGAAAGTTGCATGCTTATTATAGAAACTACGAGACTTAGAATTTTTGATATATACATACGAGTATTGTTTTAGATCGTTCGATATCGCGTAGCGCGAAAACTGTTCAATTAATTTTAATGAAATTTTGACTCAGTATTACTACCGCGGCGAGGATGAAAAACACGTATGTTTTGGAAAAATCGGGTTAGTGGCGATGCCACATTCATAAAAAAACTCAAAATTTAGTTCATCGAACTGCAGTACTTAGAAATGTGGAACGTTTCACGATTTTGTGTATCATCCTTGCGCAGGGGCCATGATAATCTTCTCTGTATCGTTCCAATTTTAGTAGGTATATGTACCGCTGGAGCGAGTACTTCTGGAAAAGATTAAAAGTCTCTCATAATTTTTAGTGATAGTATTGGCGGCGATATAGTTTTCGACACTTCTGCCGATGAATTCTTATTTTTTTGATAAGAAATCTAACTTGAACAGCCAATCAGATGGTGATCCGTACCAATATATAATGAATAGATATGAGCATATTTTCCCTGGCCTTGAAGGTGTGTTTCATCTTAAAGGTATCAATTGATGAAGTCAACTTTGTCATACGATCAATCAAAAGCGATGCTATATTGTATAATTGTAGTCTGCTGGCAATACAAGACGTGTATGTTTTGACAGATTGTTTAGAAGCACAAAGACGTAGAGAGCTAATAAATTCAGTGTCTCCTTATACGTTGGCACAGTTGCATCTAAACTGCGAGAGCAAGAATTTAGGATTTTTCAGTTAACTAATGCAGGTATTATCGTAGGTAGGTGTGAATAATACGAGGCTTTCAGGTAGACGTATCATATAAAAGCTGCTCTGCTGTAGAATAATATAACAGCTACGAAAAAGCAAAACCAAGTAATTTTTCCTGCAATTAGGCCATGCGACTGCCAAAACCACTTTAAAAGAGAAAATATAACGCAAAAAAGGCACTCAGTACGGTTTGCTAAAAAACTGAATTTGTTAAAACGCCTTGAGTCACTACTTCCATATTCTGGAACTTTCCTTGGACTAATGGGCTCTAATGCAATGCTAGGCGCGTGCCAAGGACACGTCTTATATATTCTGTCCCTATTCCCACCACGTGTCTCAAACCTTCACCTACTTTCTAATGCAGGGCACAGACCTCAGCTTTCTATACTTGTGCATTGCCAGATTAAAAGATTCGGTTGGTATGGGCAATATAGTAATGTAAGGATAAGGATACTAGTTGATTAGAAGCGATGCACCTTATTATAGTACAAACTTATACTGCTTCTGTTTTGATAAAATTGATTTAAATGGAAGTATAGAATGCATTCATCAAAGGTCTCCTTATTAAAAATTAGCCGCAATAGTATATATTTAATTTTAATGTAATTAGTTCACTAAAATTCTGTTCAATAAACCATTTCTAATATTCGATGACCAACTTAATAACAATGTCAGAAGGATTGACATATGACAATGAGCTTTTATCACATTTACTAGCCTACTAACAGATCACAGATATATAGATTAATGATATTGATGTCATAAGCCTAATAATATTTTTAATTTTTTTGGAACATCTTCTTTTATTTGAGTATAGACTTGTTATGTCATTGAAAAGAGAGAAAAATCTATCAAGTGACCCTAATGAAAGGGTATAATGTAAAAATTAAAAAAATAATAGTTTTTTTCTTTACTCGTTTATATTCTGAAACAAAAATAACTAAATACTGCCATGTTATGGTAAAGAGGATATTGAACAACTTCAATATAAAGTTTTTTTTAAAGAAATATCATCTACTGAGATATATAGTAAGAATCTATACATAGTGGGCACACTGAATAATCATTTACGGCATAGGCTTTACTGCTCAAGAAGCAGGACGAGAAAAAATGAAATTAACAAAACTGATAGCATTCATTTTTATTATACTAATACTGTCATTAAGTCTGAGAGATTAACTATATTAGACTGTACGAGTATAATATAGCGTTACCGCTACCAGCAAATAAACTGAAACTAATCGCATAGTCAGCTTAGACCCATTGTTTACTGTTTAGTGGCTAATTAACTGTTTGTTCTGATTGAAGTATGATCTAGATTTTATTTATGTCTGTCCTGAAGAAAGAAAGTGAAATACTTTCCGACTATGTCACTGAATTTAGCCAATTCGTCACAAGAGCGCATGTGTACAATGACTGATGCCTCTACCACATACAACAAGATAAAACTTAAGTTACATTTCACGCAGCTATTTTTTTGTTCGTATCATGGTTTCAAGGAAGATATTCTGAAAAACTAAAAATTTTTAACTATTCTAGCCAACAGCACATCAAGTATCTGAAACACAAAACAATAATAATGCACAGAAAGCTCTAGTTGAAGATAATTTGTGGATAACGATGTTCAAACTACTGGGCGATGATAGCCTCAACCTTTAACGATCTTCTTAAATAAGATATATTGCTTAGGAATCCTACCACACGACTGGCTTCAATCAACTTTTATTTCGATGCCTAAAAAGATGTCAGTAAATAATGTTTACAATATCCGCTGACTATTCTATTGAGGGATCTACTGATGTGTGAGTAATGTGTTAGGCAGGAAAGAATTGGTTTTCACTCTGGTTTGGGACTAAAAAAGCCCTACTTGGGCTCAGAGCGTATTGCTTCGAAAATGTAAAGATCAAGCATCAGACGTTCATATGTGCTTTACAGATGGGGATCAGGTAAGCCCTGCAGAATTTATTAAGCTACTTTACGAAAATGGTCTAGATCATAGCGACATAAACTTAATTAGAAATCTGTACTGGGAACGAAAAGCATCTATACGACTAGAAATCCCGCACCGTAACTACATAACTATTAGATACAGATTGGTAAAAGGCTGTAAAAGATACTCAATACTTTGGTACGAAATTGAAGCCTGGATGCATCCGTCCCATGAGGCGATTAGGTGCATTCAAAATGTGGGTAATGCCTAAAATGCTGAAAATATCTGTATCTCCATTAAAACATAGTCATAAGAAAAATGAGTATGGATAGACGAACTACCGGAAATAACACATGCCATTAGGACACATATACAGAGGTCTTAAATATGAGTCATTAAGGTTAATAATAAAGAGCAAATTCGCGAGCAAAGAGGTCCGGGCAGGAACAACTGTTTATGACTGTGTTCGATAAGAGTGTGACAGACTGGACTGTTCTAAATACAGAACATCGCTCAAAATTACTAAAGGCAGGGAATGATTTGCTAAATTTGTAGCCAATTCTCTAGCACCTTAAGAAGAAAAACAAAAAGAAGTTTTTATTTTTAGAGAAGCATCCCCTAGAGTCATGATACCTATCGAGATTCCAAAGCGTTGTAAACCCTAATTAGGGGTGAGTAAACCCCTTGGTAGCTTACGCTGTCATGTAGAAGTGTTTATTAATCAATTTGTTTTATTGTACATGCTGATCATTAATGTACCTATCAAATAAACCCAATATATAGGGTGTTCATTTGAATCAGAATCATTCCCACCACAGATTTATCGAAAACGACTAAAAAAAACGCTGAGACACCTCAAAAGATTTGTCAATGGGTACAGCTTTTTAACAAAAAGTAACTTCACTGCAGTGCAACATCTGGCCCTCAGAGACATCCCCTAATAAATTTCAAACGACAAGGGGTATCGAGTAATATATTGTTTCAAATGAAAGTCGAAGAACTTTATTTTGACGTTTTATTTTTTAAAATTGGTCGATTCCTGGGCCAATATTTGAACAAATTAAGATATATAAAAATTTTTCTAATTTTCTTGGTAACGAATCGAATGATTTTAAAACATCGTACGTCGAAAAAAGGACCTAGACATACCTTTGATACAAGACATATTCGATAGCCCTTCTCACTTAAAAACGTTAAGGTGATGACGCTACGAAGCAGAGGGTACAAGGGGGTGAAATAGTCTTGACAAATATTTTGACGCGCCTCAGCGTCTTTTCTTTTAATCAGTGGTTTTCGATAAATCTGTGGTGGAAGTTTTCAAATGAATACCCTGTCTATTTTCTTGGGCAACATTCGACTTTCAAGCGCTTAATCAGGTGAGATGTCTGTGAAATCATAGTATGCATCATTAGAGCTGTAATCTTAATATTTGTCTCATAAAAATTATAGTGAAGTGACGCTACTGATCTGACATAGGAGCTTGAATCTGAGGACATGTGAACTACATATAAGGTCCAATATCATATTTCTGGTGTATATAGTCTGAACCACAATGCCAGTCTGTCCTCTATGGCAATAACTAGCAAAATCAGCTGCATGATGTTCTGCCAACCCCTTATATTCAAGCATATATTATGTACCACATGTTTTGCTGACATGTACAAATTCAACAACATATGGCACATATCACGTTAATATTCTCATTTCCACAACAATGGCCCACGCGTATACAAACGTACCAAAAGCGAGGCCAGAATCTGTCGTCACAAAATCAAACAAAGATAATAGCTACTTGATTATTTGAAATCTCACGTCACGGCATTAAAATGCGGGTCGACATTTTCATAAGATTTCTAATTGCAGATTTTTACTTTTAATTAGGGACGTTTGAGGTCCAGGAGTAATTACCTATTAGTAAAAGCATGATGGGTAAAACATACCGCGACTTCGTTACTGACAAACATACCCAGCCAATATGACCAATTAAGTTGATAAAAAAAGGATACAGGTAGATCAAGTAGGCTGACTTGAAATTTTCTACTTCTTCTTCTTCCTCCGTGTCTCAGCCTACACTGCTAGGTTGTCGTTCCATCGTTTTCGGGGACGTACTGGACTTTTGCGACCTAATAGAGCCTTGCCGCGTGCAATTCTGACTTTTTGCTTTTTCGAAAGAAGAGGACTTTCTACTTAATAACTTAAACTTTTTGACACAATCCTTCAGTTGTCATTTAACTTTCAAACACAGGGACTTCATATTTCTTCCACATTCTAAACGATTAGAGCTTGTAACTTTCAAAAAAAGACCATATTCATACATGATATCATCATCATAGTCACAATGTCTTAACAGACATGTTGTGAACTCGTAAAATGCATTATGTCGGAGCTAGAGTATTGCCGACACGAATACTATCAATAGTTTTGAGAACTGTAGCTCGCCATCGTTCGCGATTTACTGTTAGTTCAGTGGCGCTCTTGATACTCATGTCTAGCAACTGTTTCGTCGTATCCACCCAGCATGTAGGGGAACTGCCACGGCGCCGCCCACTCGGGGCGTGACCCTGAACTACAAATTTCTCCATATTATCGCTTCCGTGAATATGTCCGAAGAATGTAAGCATTCTCATCGACACAATGGAGGATAGTCTCTTTGGATTACCGAGCTCATCAAGTATGGAAACATCAGTTCGATGGGCGGTATAAGGAATTCTCAGCATTCTCCTCCACGTCCACATTTCAAAAGCATCTATGCGAGCTCGATCTGCCTTTTTAACAGTCCAAGTTTCCGAGGCATACAAAAATATGGAGAACACAAGAGACTGAACCAGTGACATTTTGGTAGCTTTAGTGATGTTACGGTCACGCCATATTTTAGTAAGCTTTGTCATGGCCACCCGTGCCTGATGAATGCACCATCGAATCTCATTCTCACAGCTACCGGAATTGTCGGTCAAAGAACCGAGGTACTCAAAACTTTGAACTACCTCAAAACAGCCTATTGACTTTATTTGTCGATTATTGTCATGCTTTCTATCTACGCTAATAACCTTGGTCTTGTTGTAGTTAGTACCAAGACCATATGCTGCACTGTGTTGTTTTAAGACGTTCTGTAGAGCTACTAGTCCTTCCTGAGAAGCAGCAATAAGGGTTGTATTGTCAGCAAACCTTAAGTTATATATTTTGCTTCCGCCAATAGTGATACTGCCATTCCAGTTATCCAATACCTGTCTCATCACAACTTTAGAGTAAATGTTAAATAACATCGGAGATAATACGTATCCCTGATGAACTCCTTCTATGGTTGCTGTGTGACCAGACAGGTTACCATCAATTCTTACACGAGCTGAGCTAGACTCGGACTCATACATGATGGTGGACTTATATATACAAATTTATAAGCTGTTAGTTTGGTGTCAGGAATGACGTTAGACGGATGAATTCACTTACATTTTCAAGGCATGTGTTTTTGGAATGTATGCATCAATCAGGGAATATGTTAGTCGTTGCATTGGCCTGTACTTTGTTCTTATAAGACAAGGAGATCATTTAACACCTTAATACGTATAAAAATATCTATGAAGGCCAGTGTCAGCTGAATCTGGGTACAGTTTAACATTTGAGATGAAGAGTTGACTATTCTGCATAAGGTATGGTGGAACAGTTGCATCTCGTACCCATGATATTTCGCAGCACCAAGGTCAAAGGATGATTTATATCAAAATGTTTTTTATTAATTTGACTTGCTAAAGTCACAAACGGAACTGTCACACCTATACAGTGCATCTACCTACATATTTTTGTGTCATCCACTATCAATTGCGTTGTGGTAAACGTACTCTGAATATTTGCGGCTTTGGTCTGCGCAAAACAATAAACTCTTATACTGTGCATTTAATTAAATTTAATTTAAGCAGTGTTTTGTGGTATCGAACCAAAGTAGATCTCTGCAACTGTCTTTATATATTTAAGTCTTGTATAAACTAGACTTTATACGTATAGTCATGGTGTTGGTTTATGTACAACTTTTATTTAAATTTTGTTATGACTTTTATGAAATCTCTGGTGCTATATAGCTATATTGGAAGTTGTAAAAAGAGGAGATGTTTGATTTACTACCGATGTTGGGCAAATTTTATGAGCACTGTCACCCGCAGCTTGATTCTGTGTTACATGCATAGTTGTTTAGATGGTGGCAAAACTGTGAGAAGTGCAGTAGATAGCACAGTCTGGTAAGCGGTTACCTGTAGAATTTTATACAGTTCGTTATGTTTTGCATTGCTGATTTGCAAAATAAATGTGTCAATATATCTTCACGGGTACGGAAACAAAACGAATACGCAATAACTTAGAACCAAGCAGAAGTAAGTTGTTAGAATCAGCCCGTTTTCGCAAATATAATTAACATGTGAGGTATGTATTTCCAACGTTAAATCACCTCCTAACTCATTATCTGAATAGAAAATACTATGCTATATTATTATTTTTCAGAACTATCCCCACCACCCCCACCATTAAATCATAGATTTGCACCAAAAGCGGACCAAAAGATACAAAAGCCTCTTCATGACAGTAAAGCCTGAAACTATTTGGATTATTTTTGTCACAGTTACTGCCACCTTGAAGTTCGAAAATTTGCTACCCTATGAATTTTTATTTCGCGAGTTTGAAAATTTTGCGGCATGCGCGGTAGCGCTTCCGACAAACGCATACATGCTTTTTATTATGGTAGCATTAGAATTTCACGTTGACATTATTTCTTGAGTACCCCCATCCCCACCATATTTTTATCATTGCGCGGGATCAAAAACCAAGATTTTTGCTTCTAACGATAACATTTTTTTAGTAACCAAGTTTGAAGAAAATTGGGAAACTCTGGTTTTTTGATGTCCGTCTGTCGTGTGTCTGTACGTCCGCGATTTCGTTCTGTAACGATTACTCAAAGACGCCTCAAACGATTGCTTCAAAATATGGACAACTTGAACTATTGAAGGTCCTTTCAAGGTGAAAAGGTTTTGGTGCCTATCAGATAATGAGTGTTGGAAAAGGGAGGGGGAATGTGTCTTTATGTCTAAAACACACATCGCACATTATTTGAGATCTGAAATGGAGGCTAAAAAAATTAAATAAATTGAAATTTTCAAATAACAAACCACTTGAGTTGGTGGAGCTCCTAGACCGAGGTCAAAGGTCTGAGATCCAGATATGGAATCCTTGTGTTCACTTCTACCAATTCATGTCGTTATATTGTCTATGCGCAATTGATATATATTTATGTGAGTACATTTTTTCATCTCACAAATTTTTGCCATCAGAACGATCTTTCTTCAATTCTTTTAGAATCTCTGACAATCTATGGGAAAAACAAGGTAATTCTGGAAAAAAGCCTATTGGATGTTGTCTTGCCAAGGCCATCATATACCAAGGAGTTAAATGAAGTAAAAAAATACATTCAAGAACAAGATCTTGATAAAAATAATGTCCACTGGAATGGTTCAAAGCGAACGAAAAAAATATCCAAGACTATCAGATCTAGCCTATGACTTTCTGCATCCTGTCCTGTTTTCAACAGCAGAAAATGTTCGAGTGAAGTTACCTTTCTGCAGAAAATATAGACGTACTAGTGTTTTCATATGAAAGTAAGTATATTGCGGTTGCGACCACATATAAGTGGTTTTTAAAAGCAAATTAATATATCTATTTCGTTGTACAAATTGTACTGTGCTTTAGTCCTAGATCCAGATCCGAAACCGAAACCTTAGAACTAGATCTCAGATTGGCATCCGGTTCCTATATTGAAAACCGGATCAGAATACGTCCAAATCCGGTTCCCTGTTTGACGAAAATCCGTCAATTATTCCAATCGGTACACTATTGGTTTGTAGCTGGTCCGTTTATTTATTTAGTCAAATAATCAGAGATACAACAGACACACAATCCACAAGTGTATCCACAAATTGTAAATATTAATACGTACTATCACAAAAATATGAAAAAACTAGATTTCCAAAAGGAATAATTAAACGGCATCTGATATATAAATCTGCATTATTATAATAAAGTTTCAACTGCTCAAAGTAAAAAAAAAACCACAATGGCAGGTAACAATACTACCAGCAGCAAGCAGTAGTAAAAACTGGATGCGAACTAAAATATATAATGTATAAATGAAGATATATACATACGGATACAGGTGTAGATAGCAAGAAGGTAAGACAAAATAGAGAAATAATATAAAAAACAGAAAAAAGACAGCCCTTAATGAACCAGTAACAAGAAATGCCACTTTAGTTAAAGTTTTAATGTTTTGATTGACATACTCACGAAGTCTACACATTCAGAAAAATAAGTAGCACTCCTTAACATGCGACAGATAGGTAAACTTTGAGTGTAGTTTATCCGCCATAACGGCACATAAAACATTTCTGCACTCAAGTTCCATTAAGGAACGTTTTGAGCAACCTGTGATAATAAATTAGAAGATTGAATAGTTCCTTAAATAATTTTGTGTAGAATTGATATATCATTTATAGTAAGCCGGTCTTCAAACGAAAAAGGTTTCAAACTGTAGTCAGAATTATTTCTGCGATTTAGATACCCAAAGGAATATTTTTTGGATGCTCTCGATTATATGACTAAATTTTTGTATATACCTAGGTGAACTATACACTACCAAAAATTAATTTGTCCAAGGTATTATAAGCATTGTGGGTTAGCTTAGTTGATTGCAAATGTTTACATCTATCATGCAGGTACCAAGAGCTATCAAACTTAGAAAGCTTCGTGCCGCTTGATTTCGGTATTAATTGAGGTAATTTCGACAACCCCAATTATGATTCAAGCTTACAACGATACTTCATGTAACTTAATTCACTATTACAAATTATTACTATTAGACATTAGAATCCCTCCTGGTAGCTTTTTGAGTGCAACCGTAACCTGCGAAGTGAACTGACAGCTTCAGTTGGTTTTCAAAGCTGTGCAACTTATTTGCTGATATTTGAATCCTCACGTCACTTAAACGTTTTCCTTGATTATAAGATTTCTTTTAGTGCATACCTTATTCATCTAATGCGAAAAAGTAAGTCCCCATAAAACTGACGCGTGAATCATATAGTGCGTAAATAAGGTATTGTTTTTCCTCATAAATCCAGACCTGTCGCCGCGAAATGAGTAAATTGAGTGGAGGCACTAATAAAGACTGGCCATAAATCAAGTTTGGTTACCACCCAGCCAATTCATCTTAGGCAGGTATCGAAAGGTGAACGTGCCTGTTCCCCTGGAGTTACTCTTTTACAGTCGATCTACTGACATGAATGCGTGCAACATATAACCAATAATTATATCAGATTTCTCCCCGTGTGGGGGTGGGTTAGAATATCTCCCATCGTATATCCTGCGTGTCGTAAAAGGCGACTAAAAGGAACACCGAACTACTGTCGGTATAAGCAGTAACCTCTTCTCAACCAACAGCTTTGGGTGGACGAGTTGAGAAGAGTCAGGACACCTTCTTGTCCTTGGGGTGAGAAATTGCCCCTAAAGGCGGATGAACCAGTAGATACCATCTGGTCAACGGCATGAGGATGCAGAAAGCAAATGGGAAACTACTGCATTAAAGATCTTAAAGATGTCCCAAGAGAAACTCGTTAAATGAGTATATGCATTTCACGAGTTCACAACATGTCTGTTAAGACATTTTGACTATGATGATGATGATGTCAGATTTCAGCCAAATTGTATACCTTAGAATATTGTGAGAGGCAGAAACGGTGCATAAACATACACACATATTATCCAGTTTTTCTAAAGGAATGCGGTATTGTACTGCAGTGTATGCCCTATTATCTCCGATGTTAACAACTCTATGAGTCTAGCTCAGCTCGTGTAAGAATGGGCTCGTTCACCTTTCTTTTTTTATTTGTGCATCTGAAAGAATACATATTTTATAGTCACCGTGCCAAAAATTAGACCTCTGTGAAGTTTCTAAGTCGCTCAAAAGAAATTATAAACACGAATGCCGGGCGCATTTTCGATACGCTGTCGTGACGTCATCAGATACGTCGACCGCGGCTCTGCGCACATTTTAGAATACAAAAACTACCACCAGTCACAATCACTGACAATAGATGTCACAATAACACAAATACATACATCGAACGTAACTATGCGACAAGTCGTGATGATCACAAAACATATATACTGAGTGATGATCTGAACACATGCGAACATATCTGCTTACGTCAAAGTTAGGTGTTCGCGCGCTTGAATTTCGCGAATTCAAATGATTATATTAGGCGAACGGAGCATCCTACAAGTATGAAATTTTCAGAATCATGTTTTTTCTATTTAAGCTTTATTTTAGGCAGGTCAAAATTGATTTTAAAAATTTTGTGAACAAGCCCATTGACGGTAACCTGTCTGGTCAAACAGCAACCAGGAAAGGAGTTCGTCAGGGATGCGTATTATCTCCGATGTTATTTAACATTTATTCTGAATTTGTGAGAGACAGGTATTGGATAACTGGAACGGCGGTATAACTATTGGTGGAAGCAAAATATCTAACTTAAGGTTTATTGACGATACAACCCTTATTACTGCTTCACAGGAAGGACTAGTAGCTCTGTTAAACATTTTAGAACAACACAGTGCAGCACATGGTCTTTGTATTAACTAGATAACAAGACCAAGGTTATGATCGTAGATAGAGAGTATGACCATTATCGAGAAGTAAAGTCAATAGGCTGTTGTGAGATAGTTCAAAGTTTTGTGTACCTCGGTTCTTTGACCGACAATTCGGGTAGCTGTGAGAATGAGATTCGACGGCGCATTCAACAGGCACGGGTGGACATGACAAAGCTTACTAAAATATGGCGTGACCATAAAACCACTAAAGCTACCAAAATGTCGCTGGTTCAGTCTCTTGTGTTCTCCATATTTTTGTGTGCCTCGGAAGCTTGGACTGTTAAAAAGGCAGATCGAGCTCGCATAGAGCTTTTGAAATGTGGACGTGGAGGAGAGTGCTGAGAATTCCTTATACCGAAACCAATGAGCTTGATAATCCAAAGAGACTATCTTCCATTGTGTCGACGAGGATGCTTACATTCTTCGGACATATTTACAGAAGCGATAATATGGAGAAACTTGTAGTTCAGAGTCACGCCTCGAGTGGGCGGCGCCGTGGCCGTTCCCCTACATGCTGGGTAGATACGGCGAAACAGTTGCTAGATATGAGTATCAAGAGCGCCACTGAACTGACAGAAAATCGCGAACGATGGCGAGCTACAGTTCTCAAAACTATTGATAATATTCTTGTCGGCAATACTCTAGCTCCGACTTAATGCATTTTGTGAGTTCACAACATGTTTGTTAAGACATTGTGACTATGACGATGTATGTATGTATGCCCTTTGTACAAGAAGCATAGATAATTCACACATTCAATAATTAATTGTTGTGGATACTTTATCGAGGAATATGATCCTGTATGACACATCTTCCTGTATCATGGAACTCGAAACTTTATGTAACTCACTTGCTGTTACTTTTCAGATTATATGGCTGAACCTAGTACAGAATACTGGTAGCTTCGTCTTTAAATGATTTTGAGATTTTACATAATCTTTCATAGGTTTTGCTGTTGTAGCTACATGTTTGCACTCTTTTGTCGTGACGGACGTAAGAAGGTAGATAAATATACAGGGTGTCCCACGACAATTAAGAAAAGCAATATATCGGAACTGGGCAGTAGTAGCGAATTATTATTTTGGGGGTATAATTTAGAGCAAATATAGTATCTTCTCTTATTAATGTGTCATCCAATGGGGTTTTTGGTCACGTGGCGTTCGATTCAAAATGTTCAATGGGACACCTTGCATATATTTGTGACTTTTTGTGTTCCTCCCGATAAAACAATTCCAACAAACTTGCACGCTTGGGGCCTAAAGTGATTAATTCTGTTCTGCCCTGTATGATTACTATTGAATTTTATAAGTCCCTAGCACTCAGGATAGTTAACAATATACTGGTCATTTGATACAGATACAATAAAATGGATGCCATGTGACGATAAAAAAGGGTACTTATACTTAAAGTTGACTTTAATTGGCCACAGTTATAGTTTGGTTTGCACAATTTACAAGCATAAACTCTCAAGAATTTCTTTTTTGAGTTCTTTATGACTAATTAGTAACACCAGCATTATTAGGCGACTAGTTTATAGAATAGTATTCTAGTATGAATCTATCAAGTGGACAATACAACAGAATTTCTTTGAACAAGTCCTAAAATTTTAAGGGCGTTGGATATAATGTCAGGAATATAAAAAGGAAACATAATATGTTTAGTTTTGCAAAGAAATTCTAATGGTCTATTGATTCCCAAAGAAGTAATTTTAAAGCATTCATCCAAAATGAGACGAAATAAACTGATATGATAGCGCCAAATAAAATTATCAAGACTTAAGTGCCATTAGTAGGGGCACCATGTTGTAGAGCCGATGCCACATCCAGCTTCTCCTAAGAGCTATAGTTTTGGTACCTTTAACTCAAAATTCTTCGAACATAAAAGTCCGTTACAGATTCTGTAACAGGAAATTCACATATCGGACCTCCTCCAAAATATGATGTTGAAGTAAAAATTTTTACTTGCAGTTATAATAAAAACTATTAAGAAGGCACTGCACTTGAGTTTGGATAAGGTTGGTAGCATTACACAGTGAAGCGGTCGCACCTCAGGTATCAACTAACTTTCAATTTGTTGACTTGGTGGCAATGACATCTAACAAATTAATATATTAAGACAGCCTCTAAGTCCATAAAACTTATCACGCTGGTTGGATGTACCGGTAAACAAACTTTTAGTAAGCGTAAACGTTGAGACAGCAATGTATCTCAGAAATAATATCGTACATTTCAAAACAGTGAAGCAACTTGACCGTCCCTGACACTGGTATTGACTTTCAAACCACAAAATGCCATCAATAGTGCCCAGTTTCATTAACACTGCCGGGATACGCTCCACTTTTTCTTTCGTTTGCGTGTTGCATCTACAGCTCCACCGCGTCACGCGGATCCGCTTGGTGGTAGGGGCCCGAAAACCACCACGCTAAGGAACACCTATAAAAGCTGGCTTAACGCCTCGCAACACCCTGTGTCCGTTTTGGTCGATATGGTCGCGGTACGTTGCTGTTTCGTTCTGATCGCGGCTGCTTCGCTCGTGCACGCTGCACCGAGAACCACCGGCAACGGCCCCGGTACGGTCCAGAACTCAATCCACGAGACGCACGCCTCCGCTGCACAACATTCCACCCCCAGAGCATCCGAAAGCAGTGCTGCGGGGTACTTGGCGGATTTGCGGTACATGTACAGTGTTTACCAGGTAGGTGGTCTTACAGAAATTCTAAAAAATTACTGCTCTTTTTTTATTGGATGATAGGGTCCAAAATAAATACAACTTTAGCTCAAATTTGCCAACGTTTCGAAAAATATATTTTCATCTTCAGGGCTCTAGAATACAGAAAAAAAGGCAATTATATACATTTTTTTAAACATTATTGGTTGTTGTTGTTAATTAGAAGCATCAATGTAAACAATCACATTATCCATATACAACGAAATATTAAAAGTATTGTTGAAATGTAAAAACGAAAAAAATTGTTTAATAGTTAAACAACACAGAATTAAAAAAGAGAATAGTCATTAACTATTACAATAAATTAAAGGTTAAGATTCCCCACCATATAATCTAATTATATATAAATCAGGAAAGTCCTTTGGTTTCTGTAATAGGCAAGGCAATGTCCCGATGGACTTAAAAAAGTGTACTATGCCGCTAGATCCTTCTTTCGCAGATCAAAGGAGACCCTATTATGATAAACACTTTTTCAATTTGACAACCTCCCACCCCTCAACCACCCCAATTTTACCCCCACCCAAAAAAGCATAGAAAATGACTAGTACGTTTAAAATGCCTAAAAACGAAGTTTGAGCTGTTTTTGTATTTTTAGTTTTTTCCTCGTTGCTGCGCCGCCACTGATACGATTCAAAAAAACCATACGCGCTTTCCATCCTCGTCACGGCAGTAATACTGTGTCAAAATTTCGTTAAAATCAATTCACCCATTTCTACGTTATTCAATTCAGAACGAATCTAAGGCAATATTCGGATGTATACATCAGACAATTATGTTCCATGGTTCCTGGAATAGGCAAGGAAATGTTCGGATGGCTCTAAAAAGGATCATTATGCTGCTGGGTCCCTCTTTAACAGGTCAGTGGACAGCCTATTATGAATACAGCAAATTTTTCAATTTTACAGCCCCCCAACCCCCAACCACCCCAATTTTCACCCCCACACAAAAAAAGTAGAAAATGATCAGGAACACCTAAAACGCCTGAAAACGAAGTTTGGGGAATATTTGAAATTTTTCGTTTTTTTGCTAGTTGTTCCGCCGCCAATGCACCGATTTTCAAAATTGTAGCAGCATTAGCTACTACGACCTCACAGCATATCGCTGCCCAAATTTCATCAAAATCCATGCAGCGGTTACTGAGATTACGAGGCTAGAAAAACGCGCACAGACAGACAGACCGACAGACCGACAGACCGACAGACCGACAGACCGACAGACCGACAGACCGACAGACCGACAGACCGACAGACCGACAGACCGACAGACCGACAGACCGACAGACCGACAGACCGACAGACCGACAGACCGACAGACCGACAGACCGACAGACCGACAGACCGACAGACCGACAGACCGACAGACCGACAGACCGACAGGCCGACAGACCGACAGACCGACAGACCGACAGACCGACAGACCGACAGACCGACAGACCGACAGACCGACAGACCGACAGACCGACAGACCGACAGACCGACAGACCGACAGACCGACAGACCGACAGACCGACAGACCGACAGACCGACAGACCGACAGACCGACACACCGACAGACCGACAGACCGACAGACGGACAGACCGACAGAAATGAGTGACGTGGATTTTCGTTATGTAGACGTCATAAAACGCCCAAAAGCGTATTATCTCAGAATCAAAAATTTTCGCATGCTGCATTGCTTCGAGAATCATATTTGAGGCTTTCAGGTATTAAATATAAGAATATTAAATCACCTTTGTTCGTTTTTTAATCTTTAAACGTATTTTTAAATTGTACTGGTAATTGACAAAGTATTGCAAGCTGCCGATGCCGTCGTATATAAAAGCAAAATATCTGTCTAAAAATTTGACACATTTCCTTTACCACTTAGATTAGACATCACATTTTTACAATTCCACGTCCACCTTCCCTATCAAAATAGCCATGGGAGCTACATGTAGTGGACGGAAGATGTATGCATCTTTACTGAGACTAAACGCAAACTATAAAACATCGAGTGAAGCGATAGAAACGTTGGTCACACTTCTTCAATATTCTAAGTCGTGATTGAATACGATAACTCTCTCTCTCTCTCCCTCTCTCTCTCTCTTCCTTTTTTTGGCCCTTGGTACTGTTTTCCACTCAGTGGGCCAGCTTGTCTTCCGTGGAATCCAAGATGGTCTGTCTCTTTGGACACTTGGACCCCAGATTTCCTTATAGGTTATCCTTTTTGCTATTTTTTTCTTCTCTGCTTATTTTGTTTTTTGTTCCTCTTCTTCCGTTCTATATTTTACTGGGATCGTTAGTCATTCACTCTCTCAGAATGCGGTAACAAAATTTATGCTCGCAACGTCTAAGTGAAAGCAAATGTCCAAGTTAGTTCATTCAGGCTTAGAGTTATTTAAGAAACAGCTCCAGTTAACTTCAAACTCAGGCAAAAGCTCTTCAGTTACTAAGAAAATGTAATAGCTAGACCTCACAAAAATTAGCTCTTATTTAGTTTTTCTTAGGAAAGTTTGACATCTAGGGTAACAATATGCCTCCAACTTAGCTAGCTAGTTCTCAAACAATACCGTTCTAGCGTGCCAATGGGGACATGACAATATATTTATTTGAGATGGTACTAGTTCTCTTAACAATGTAAATGAATTCATATGTTCAGAGTTATATACTCGTATTCGTAATAATTACTTTATCTTATTGCGTGCCCCTATAAATTCGCATGCTAGCTATGCTCACTAATAATTAATTTTTGCCATTACTAATGGCAAGTCGTTACCATGAAATTGGAGAGAGTTTCGCAAATATTAATTAGATAAATAATTCATGACAGACATTGTGTCCTGCACAATAGTTCGAATTGGATTTTAATTCACTAAATTTGAATTCATACGACGCCTACTATTTGGAAGTCGATGTACAACGTACACTGCGATAAATGTGTTGTGTAGGGACCTTTTGGCCATAGTCATATGAAATTCTGGTTCTTAGGCTGTTCGGCCGGCTTCGAGAAGCTCCGCCACCTTGGAGCCAGGCATTTTCAAAAGCCCTATTCGACGACTCCTGAGAAACTGTAATGTATTCAAATTATATATACTGCCTTTACCTCTGGCAACTTGTAATCAATAGAAGTTGGCTTCAGGGTAGGTTTAGAAACTGGCACCTTTTTTAAATAAACATACAAAATGTAATACTGTACAGCTAAGGATAAAATTTCACCAAATAATACTGAAATACAGACCAAGAATAAAATACCAAAAATATCCATTGTCACAACACAGGACAGGATGTCGTTTAGACCTGGGAATGTGAAAAGTGCACAGTTACTAATTCAGAAATAAGTCACATTTTGCAATTGTATAAAAATTTATATTGTAAACAGGAGTTTTTGTATAATTATTTTTATTGACATCAATATTTGGACTTTGTAAAGTCAAATACGTGACATCACAAAACGTGACATCTTTTAGTGTCAAAAGTGACACATTGGCATAGCTCGTTTAGACTCCTAGAATGGAAACGAAAGGCCTTTTCGGAAACTCTGATCGGGTTAACCCGATCAGTTGGATCACTGATCCTGACGTTCGAAAAGTGATCTGGGACCGGCTAAAGCGAAATCACCCGATATGCCATTCACCAGAAATTGAGTAATCCCTGCTGTAGAGCTACCTTCTGACGAACATTTTGATATCCCTTTACTCATTTACAACACCGCAAGTATTTCTCGCTGTGATTTGTTAAATGTGTATGTCAGGGTCAGATTGACACGTGATTGATGATTGACACTTTAGCTTCATTCTGGTGCTGACGATTTGCAAACTGTCCATGGACTGCGCAAAACTAGATGCGTAGCCGGAGCAGATTGGAAACAGTTTGCAAACTGTTCAAGACCGATCCGAGTTGCAAATAGCCCGAACATAAATTAAAACCACCGATCAGCTGTCACGATACGATCGGAAACAACAGCGTGTATACAGTGAACTGAGCATGCGCAAGCAGCAGTCCGAGAACGATTCATGCCCCCTGTCTCTGACTAGTTTGACAGCTTCCAAACCGTCCACAAATAGGGTACTTGCAGAGGTCGTGAAAATCGTCTCGGGTGTATACATAGAGTTTCTGAACTAAGAACTGAGCTCGGGAGTCGCCGAATAGGAAAAAGCTTCTGAGGATGCCAGCCACCCGAATTAGCGAATCATCAAGCAGCAAAACGCGATGACATCAAACCAGTGATCGCGATTACTTCTTCTCCTTTCCTATGTTACTGAAGACTCGTTCAAAACGGATGCACATCAGATGGCAAGCCTGAAAGACTACTTCAGCTCTTCAAAGCCATTAACTTCTATATTTAATATTAATATCGGTACTTGACGAGTCGAAATGCGTTATGTATACAACACCTGTCAATATCACAATAATTGTTCCGCATTATTGATCTTTCATTCATTACCTCTTGTGTCATTTGATTTCGAGTAACTGAAATGCATATAACTGTGTCAAGAAGGACGCAGTTGAAACGGTAAAGCATAATAAGAAGCAAACAGAGCACATATTTATGTCGATGGAACCGATTGTTCTCTGGACATCTATTGGTGTCAATCGTTCAGTTACAGACTACAAAGTAACACCATATGGCCATAAAAATAGTCGCCATCCCGCATAGAAGTGAAAACTGTACCGATTAAAAAGGCTCAAGTCTGAAACAATTCAATTCTTTCTTTCAGTTCTTTTTAATCTGTCGAGGAGAAATTCTCGAACAATACCTATAACGAGTATTATATATTTGCTTACAATCGATTCGACATGGCTGTTGTAGATCTAGGCTGATCCACGTTATTAAAATAGATCGTTTTTCTGCAGTTAATTATTTGTTGTCATAATCTACTTTTTTTTATCGAGCTTAACTTAAATATCAATCTGTGAGTGAACCTATAAAAGATATTTTGAAAAAATAACCATTGTCTCTGGAGAAAGTTTTGAAATAGAATTGAAATTTCCCATATTACCGACGTAATATCGGTCTCTTTATCGTTGGTCAGACCGAAAGGACGAGTAAATTCAGCAGTCAATAGGCTGAAGGACGCAGCTCTCGACTCAGTTTCACACAGACTACACAACTACCGCATGTTACAAAACTAGCTGCTGAAGGATTGCAAACCCAAACCAAAACCGCTGCAGTCGACTTTCATCTAACGCTTCATAAAAGTATTTCGGTGCGAGGAATCTTCTAAAGGTATTTTAAAGAGCCTGGCTAAAATAGTGTATGTCATATCAAGGTTAGTAGGCATTCACAGTAGCGGCTTATAGGAGCGTTGGAGTGCGTTGGAGTGCGTTGGTCAACGCCGAGTCCCCTCGGCAGGTGAAAGCAGGCCGGCGCCGGTTCCGCACGTAGTTAAACACACCAGTGCATGGTACAGTGAAAACAGACAAGAAAAAGAGTACAAAGATTGGCCAGTCGCATCTAGACACGGTATAGGAAACATGCAATCAGGATTCAAAATGTTGCCCATTATTGGCAAAACAATGAGGGACAGTTGCAAAAACACTGGAAATGATTCCCCTGAGGGGCTAGAGGGTACAATAGGGAGTGAAATAGTTTTTGGTTAAAAAGTTGTCTCTTTGGACAAATATTTTGACGCGTCTTGGCCTTTTTTCGTTTAATCAGCGGTTTGTGATAAATCCTTGGTGGGAGGTTGTCAAATGAACTATTAGTACATACATATGTAGACTCACATCATATACATTAGAACCATTTAGGTGAAATCAGATAAATATGTGACTGATACAGTGATACTGTCCATGCTCAACGAATTCTTGTGCGCGTCTTATTAAGGAAGCTATCCACTCTGGTAGAGACTGTTTGAATCGCTTTGTAAACAAGTTTTTGGTATCAAAAGGGAGAAGTGTTGTATCATTTTGGCGCTAAATTGAGATATGACGGCCGCATGACTGATTTGTTTGGTTTGGGTCTTGTAATATCATTGGCCGGGTACATTGTTATTTTGTTAAACATTGAAATTAGAATAGCTTTTACTTCCGATACACACCGGTAGGTGAGGGGAGTATTGGGATCGCAAAAATTATCGACTTTGAGATAATATGCTTTGTGGGCATTGGGAGCAACATTGACATTGGACGCGCTACATAAGGAGGCGCCTGCATTTGGCAACGTATGAGGAACGACCTGGCTTCGGTGGGAATTCTCGTGTCGGACAGATCCTTTGGGCTGGCCCGCCAGGTATAAGGTATTTTTTTTTATTTTACTTCTGTGTCATCGGCATCGACTATTTTGGTCATTAGCCTCGTGTTCAGTGTAGGCTTTGTTACTGTTTCCCGGCGCCACTTAGGAACAGCACTGTTAATTAGAAGCCAACAGTGAAGGCTCAGGTGGGGATTCTCGCTGAGCTTTTTTTTCATGGATATTTGTTTTTGGTTGAAAAAAAAAAGAAATAAATTTACGCCTCTAACGCCTCGACCCTAACCACTGGGCCAACCCACCCCTATAAGATAATTATAACATCGTTTAATGCTCATTCCTTCCAACATTTTTCTATCGCAGTGCGGTTATAGTGCAGCTTGTGTCTTTTATCCCAAATAGGGGTTTTCGCAAACACTGAAGCTATAAGTAATTGTTTATCGCTACTCATCTTCGACCGGCACAGACGAAACCAGGTAGCAAACTAAATTTCTGTTACTGTAAAGGCGTTCAAGTGGGCTTCCGACGCTGGTCAGCGGTCGAAAACTCAGTTGAACAGGTGAGCCTGCATGCGGCACCTGCACGCCTTCGCACGCCCTTGCACGCTCACTAAAAAGCGCCACTGTGTTTGCACGCTTACTGTGTGAGCACTCTCCGTTCTCGGACCTGTGCACTTTGATAAGCTTGCTATTTATAGCCATCCTTGACCACAATAAAGGATGGTTCTTGTTATCATCTTCTCTGACAGAGGGTAAATAAGGTGGTGAGTGGCAGGGTTCCTGGGACAATCTTAGCAGGCTCTGGTTATACAGGGTGTTCATTTGAAAACTTCCCACCCCGGATTTCTCGAAAACCGCCGAATAAAAAAAATGCCGGGACACATCAAAAGATTTGTTAAGGGGGACAACTTTCGAACCAAAAACTACTTCATCCTCTCTCTCCCATCCCCTTGATATTTTTAAATGACAAGGGGTATCGAGTAATATCGAGTAATACCTTGTTTAAAAGGTACTTTATTTAGACATTCAATTTTTTTAAATCGGTCGAAAAAAATAGAATCTGCATGTATCTCAACTTGTTCAAATAGGATACAAAAACAAATGAAAATATCATTTTTTGTATTACAATAAGTGTTCAAATGTTACCCGTTATTGGCCAAACAATGATATGCGATTTTAAATTCCCTGACGGGCAGCTGCAAAAACATGTTGTGGGATATCATGACAGCTTTCGATAATGCGTTGACGAGGGTCATCCAAAGTGTCCGTCAGGAATTTTAAAATTGCCATATCATTGTTTAGCCAATAACAGACAACATTGGAACACTTACTGCGACAAAAAGTGATTTTTGTATGTTTCTGTATGCTATTTGAACAACTAAGGACCGGTTTTTCAATGTCCAGTTAAATATTTATCTGCAAGATAACAGCAGCTGTTAGATAAATTGTTTAAATAATTGAAGGTTAAACTTGATGTCATGTAAATCTTATCTGACTGTTGTATCCATAACAGCGCTATCTGACAGATACCTAGCTGACACTTTAACTGGACATTGAGAAACCGGCCCTTAGATACATAAAGAAGACATAAATCGGATCGACTGATCTTAAAACATCAAACTTAAAAGTAAAGGACTACGACATACCTTTGAAACAAGATATTACTCGGTACCCCTTGTCACCTAAAATTTTTAAGGAGATGATTCTGGGGGCAGAGGCAAAGTTTACGGAATACATATAAGTTGGATCACTCTCCGTCGGCACTTTGAAGAACTCACATGAAAGCGATGCCGCGGTCGCACGCGCCAGTTAGTTTTTGCGTTGTTTTTTGCTCAAGTACGAGGGTCTTTTAGCGGGGACTTGCTAACGCCTCGGTTGTACGTATATACGAGGGTCATTGAAAAACTATGTATTAACGGCCGATTTAGACATACAAATACAAATATAACGTTTATTTTGCTAATTCACTAAGTTACATAAATGGATATCAAAAATAAAGCCTAGTAAAACTATTACTAATGAATCTCAAATGATTTCACATATTGTAGCTCTTTCGTAGATAAGTAAAAACTGATGGTTCAAAGGTAGGTACTGTAGAATTTTTACTTTAATGTTTTGTTTATTTGGCTTATTTTTGAGATCACAGTATATATATTTTATGGTATAGTACATACGAACTCGTGTGTACAATTTTAAAAGATAATCATGTGGAAATGCTTTACATGGATATGAATAAATTATTTTTGACATTTTGCCTTTCAGTGTCATTCCAATTGCTACTGCAGAAACTAAATTGTTAAAGTTATCAATAAACATATTTTCGAGCTCTAATATACAATTTACAATGTCCCTGGGTGGTATGGTAAGATCACCGAATGAATATTTTGTCCCACTAGACGCTTTTAGCGTGATACAATCCCTTAAGCACCTGTAGCTCTTGAACTAATGACTTTAGACCCCAAGTGTGCCAGTTTGTTGGAATTGTTTTATCGGAAGGAACACAGGCACAAATATACGGGGTGGCCCATTAATAATTTTGAATCGAATGTCACGTGACCAACAAAAAATACCTCGTTGGGTAGTACAATGAAAAAAAGGCACAACATCTGCTCTAATTTACATGCCCAAAATTATAATACTTAATTTTCTACTACAGCCCAATTCCGACATATTTCTTGTCATAATCGTCGTGGGATACCCTGTATTTGTATCCCTTACATTTCAAGGTTTACCACAAAATAAGGATGGATCTGATTGTCATTCTCCATCCGTTAGTAAATTTAAATTTATTGGTAATATCTTTTCTCGCGAAACTGATTACTCCCAAACTTCTAAAAAGATTATCCATTTCCTGCAAACAAATTCGAGATAACAAAATCCGATATTTTTGAGACACTGTATAGGCTTCGCGTTAAACACGTCCAACCTCTACTTTGCGCCGCCCCGTATCTCCCGGCTGACGTCGGTACACTGCTACCGGTGTACCGGGGAGACGGAGCAAGGGGCAGGCCGTTTTGATACTTTTGCGGAGTGATCCAACTTATATGTATTCCGTAAACTTTGGCAGAGGGTACAAGGGAGTGAAGTAGTTTTTGATTAAAAAGTTGCTCCCCTTGACAAGTCTTTTGAAGTGTCTCGGCTTTTTCTTTTAATCAACGGTTTTCGAGAAATTCGTGGTGGGAAGTTTTCAAATAAACACCCTGTATAATACTATAAGTTATGATCAGTATGACTGTAGTCAAGAACACACTGCTGACTGCGTAGTGAACCATGCCAGTGTTTCGTACACCAACGAATATATTATCTCAATATACCAATTAGGTGCCTTTGGTTCACTATATTATCTACTTAATCCGCACGATTCGATGTGCCAGAAATTACTATCCCCGTGAGTAGAGTAATATGGTAGCATAACAGTATCCTAATGGTGTGTAGGAACCCGAATCTGCGAATACTTTTTATATATAATGGAGCTTAGCTATCTCCAGAGCTTGACCACATTACAAGTCAAGTTGTGTTTGTTTTTTTACACTGGCGTATACGGTCGACAACGGTGGAAAAAACAAATCCGTCAAATTAACGAAGACGGTCACAGTTGCGCCATCCAGCACTGACGCGCATGACCGTGACCGTCTGCATTAGATTTGCCGGATTTGTTTTCTCTACTGGTTCAGTAGTCGACTTTTAACAGTCAATTCCAACAAGACTCACTTTGTTCCATTCGCATCATACGCAAACGGCTTACCGAAATACACCAACTTACAAATCAGTTGTAAACAGGTAGCTCCTATATCAATGGTCACCAGTATCAAGTACTTAGGAATATACAGGGTGAGTTTTTAGTACCGGCTCGGTCGATAACTCCACTACTGTAGAAGATAGCGAAAAAAATTGTATATAAAAATTGTAGCCACGGATATGCTCCTTGCTCAGAAAATATTTTGATTTATACAGGGTGATCCATAACTACGTGGTGATGCAAACATGCATTTTTTTAAATGAGACACCCTATATATTATTCCATATTCAAATTCTACTAATGATTTCCGTTCTTCCAATATAGGGTATTCTTACATTATACAGGGTGTTTCAAAAGTTATGACCATTTTTGTATCCAAATCACGGTCAAATGAACGTACTGTATATCAAAAAGTAATTAATCAAAAATTATTTTTTTTACATGAGAAGATTAGAAATATCCTCTAGTTTTAAAATACGTTATAAAAAAATCCCGCGACGCATATTCGTATACAGGGTGATGTAGAAAGCAAAATCTAGATTTTCTCTCTTTTTTTAAATGTAACCCCCAATATTTTATTATACCAAACAATTGCTTTTAATATGCTCTTTCATCTTTGTATAGCACTTACTATGGCTGCATTCATTAGTTTCTGAGATATTTCGATTTTTCTACAAATTTTAAATATACCTTCTATTTCTTTAATAAAATTTATTTATTTTGAGAAAATACTACTGAATTTTGTTTTTGCTTAACAAACAACTAAAATATAAAGCGATAATAATACTTGATCAAGTCAAAACACTGAATTAACGAGATAATATAGGTCAAGTGTGCTGAGGAAACAATTTTATAGACGTCATGCATAATTATTAAGCAGATGTATCAGGTAGGCTATGAAATATGAAACGACGAAGTCCAAATAAAACGATTCTTCAATCTTTCAAACGCATTAGTTTTAGAGTGCCTCCGTTCTGGATATTGCTATTCATAGTTGATACATTCTAGAGGCAAGTAGACAATTTCTCAAAGATTCTCCTAAATACCCTCAATGGAAAAATTAATTTTCAAAGCTAGTTTTTCATACACTACGGAATTATTGAGTAGGTTATGAAAACTGTCAATTTTTCAAAGCCTACCTGATAAAACTACTTGATAATTATACATGACGCCTACAAAATTGTTTCCTCAGCATACTTGGCTTTATTAACTCAATGATTCAGGGTTTTGACTTCATCAAATACTATCAAGACGTTATAATTTAGTTGTTCGTTAAATAAAAAACAAATTAGATAGTACTTTCTCAAAATAAATAAATTTCAGTACACAAATAGTGGCTATATTTTAAATTTACCGAAAAATCGAAATATCTCGGAAACTGATGGACGTCGGTACAACAAGTGCTATACAAAGATGAAAGAGCATATTACAAGCAATTCTTTGGTATAATAAAATATTGGGGGTTACATTTGAAAAAAAAGAGAAAATTTAGATTTTGCATTCTACATCACCCTGTATACGAATATGCGTCTCGGGCTTCTTTTATAGCCGGTTTTAAAACTAGACAATATTTTTAATCTTCTCATGTAAAAAAAATAATTTTTGATTCATTACATTTTGATATACAGTACGTTCATTTGTCCGCGATTTGGATATAAAAATGATCATAACTTTTGAAACACCCTGTATAATGTAACAATGCCCTATATTGGAAGAACGGACATTATTAGTAGAATCTGAATATGGAATAATATATAGGGTGTCTCATTCAAAAAAATGCATGTTTGCATCACCACGTAGTTATGGATCACCCTGTATAAATCTAAGTATTTTCTAAGCAAGGAGCATATCCGTGGCTACAACTTTTATATACAACTTTTTTCGCTATCTTCTACACTAGCGGAGTTATCGACCGAGCCGGTACTAAAAACTCACCCTGTATCTAGATTGCCATATCAAATGGAAAGAGCATACCGAATATGTTTTCAAAAAGATTTGTTACGTTATAAGCAAATTTAAACTCCTTTCCACTATACTTACCTATGAACAGATGATCATTGTACACGAAGCACTTGTTCATAGTCATATACGATATTGTATTGTGGTGTGGGGCGCAGCATGTAAAAATAATATAAAAGCAATAGAAATTATACAAAAACGTTTAATAAAAATTTTATATAAAGTGAAATGTACACATCCTAGTGACTTGTTATTTTCTAAAACAAAAATTCCAGATATCCGCCAAACATTTTTCATGTCATTAGGTATTTACCAATATAAAAATAAATCAAACTTGACAAAACACGAACATAAATATGACATAAGATATGCATGTAATGTTGTACCAAAGGCAAGAAAAAATACTTTATTACGATGTCATACATTTCTTGCTCCAAGACTATACAATGAGATAACAGAAAGCATAAAATGTCTAGTGCCTTTAAATTCATTCAAGTATGGTTTAAAACAATAGATAGTAAATAATAAGCGCATTAAAATTCACCAACTTGTAGACATATGCAATACCTATTATTACTGATATACAGGGTGGCCAATCGGGTGACGATAATAATTTTTTTTTAGATAGGCCGTACCGAGACCTATCCAAAACACCCCCATGTATGTGTACCGATTATTGATAGTTTTCGAGTTATGATTTTTTTTTTGAAAACTTAGAGATTTTCCAGTTTTTCCAAGAAATCGTCAAAAACCAAAACAAGAATGCTTTTTCGCTTTTATTTTTTTCAGCAATTATACTCAGTATTAAGCCTATTTTAATATCTAATAAAGAGAACCTGTACATCCGAACAATAATTAAGTACATTTTGGACCCAAGTTTGAAATCTCTGTTTTTAGTCAGGAGACCAAAACCTTCAAAATAAAATTAAAAATACTCATGCCTGGTTCTGGAGCACCAGTCTAATCTTAGAAACTCTGCAAGACATTGCACTTTCGAAATAATAATAAAAAAATAGCACTTATGGGGCCATTTTGCGCCGTACGTGACTGTTAAAGGTAAAAAGGTGATAATTCACGAATTTCCAAAATGATTTAAAAAACTTTTATTTTACTTTATCATGACAAATTAAAGAAAAAAAACTCATAACAACTAATAAGCATGATAATCATTGATGTTTTAATCACTTTTAATAAAAAAAAATTAATACCTGTGCTTTTTGCTGTGTACTATTGAACTTGAACGGCTAAATTAAGTTGTATGGAAAGTTAACAAAGGAAAATAATAATAAAACAACAATCTGTCTTTTAATTCCATGGCGGAATTACCTGGGAAGCGTTATCGTAGCATACGCCATCCCTTTTACTTCCCACACCGATAGGTGAGGGGAGGATTGTGATCGTGAAGATTTTCGATTTTGAGATAATAGGTTTTTCGGGTGTTTTATAATGTCTGCATAACGAAAATCCGCGTCACTCATTTTTGTCGTTCTGTCTGTCGGTCTGCCTGTCGGCGTGTCTGTCTGTACGCGTTTTTCTAGCCTCGTAATCTCAGTAACCGCTGCATGGACTGTGATGAAATTTGGACAGCAATATGCTGTGGGGTCTCAGTAGGAATATTTGATATTTTTGTTTTAATTACTCCGCCGCCGCGTTTTTTTGAGTGGGGGTGGAATTTGGGTGTTTGGGGGGGTGGGGTTAAAACACTGAAAAACTTGTTGATAGGCTGTCTACTGACCTATCAAGGAAGACCTAGCGATATAAATCACCTTTTTAGGTCCATCCGAACATTGTCTTGCCTATTACCGAAAATTAATTAACACAACTGCGCTTTGCCGACATGAGCTCGCAAAAAGCTACCTGAAAGAGAGGGATGGCGTATGCTACGACATCGCTTCCCAGGTAATTCTGCCATGAAATTGGAAGTCAGATTATTGTTTATTATTCCTTTCCTTTGTTAACTTTACATACAACTTAATTTAGCAGAAGTTCAATAGTACACAGCAAAACACTTCAAAAATCACAATTTGGGTATTAGTTTTTTTATTCGAAGTCATCAAAACATCAATGATTATTGGGTTTATCAGTTGTTACGGGTTTTTTTTTCTTTAATTTGTCATAATAAAGCAAAATAATAGTTTTTTAAATCATTTTGTAAATTCGTGAATTATCATCTTTTTACCTTTAACACACGTACGGCGCAAAATGTTCCCATAAGTGCTACTTTTTCATTATTATTTCGAAAGCGCAATGTCTTGCAAAGTTTTTAAGATTAGTCTGAAGCTCCAGAACCAGGCATAAGTATTTTTAATCTTATTTTGAAAGTTTTGGTCTCCTGACTAAAAACAGAAATTTCAAACTTTGCCCCCAAAATGTACTTGATTATTGTTCGGATGTACAGGTTCTCTTTATTGGATATTAAAATAGGATTAATACTGAGTATAATTGCAGAAAAAAATAAAAGCCAAAAAGCATTCTTGTTTTTGTTTTTGATGATTTCTTGGAAAAACTGGAAAATCTCTATGTTTTCAAAAAAAAAATCATAACTCGAAAACTATCAATAATCGGTACACATACATGGGGGTGTTTTAGATAGGCCTCGGTACGGGCTATCTAAAAAAAAATTATTATCGTCACCCGATTGGCCACCCTGTATATGGAATACATAATATTTAAATATAAATATTCCTGAATTAACCCTTATTTGTTGTTTCCATTTTATAATAATTACTTATACCCAAGCACAAGTTTTTAACTTTTTTTGGGTCACTTGTTGTTTATTGTATCTTATTTTTTTTATATTTACAATAAACGCTATACTACTACTACTACTACAGAAGATCGGTCGAATACGCATGCACTCTGACCATAGCCTTAGGCAAAATCATTGGCACGGCCGCTGAACGAGAATCGCATTTCAGATTCCCTGATATATAAATTACCAAACGCCAAAGGCATTACACAGAAACAGCCATAGTTATTCAATGAGCTACCGGTCACAGTCAAGACTTTGTCTATCCTAACTTGTGCAGAAGCAAAGTAGAATATTATAACGAAGCTAACGGGTACTATAGCTGAATGAACATGAATGCCCACTTTGCTTGACTATTGGTTTTTATGGACTTAGAAGTTAGGCTCTTTGTATACAATAGAAACATCTTTGCTTTTTAGTTGTATTCAAAAAATATATTTTGTGGTTTTTATGTTATTTTTGTACACTGGTAGAAAGATTTGATCAGTGTGCCATGATATGTGCACCTATTTACTATATAAGATACTCAATGTTATCTATTCGATGATTGTATGAAGAAATAGTGATACTACTGCTATTTTACTGCAGCTAATATTACTGTGTAAGGCTAGCATAAATTTAGTATGCTAGGTTTTCGGCTAGAGAATATTCAGAATACTGGTTAAAGGTACATTATGATATATCTAATCATAATATTACCTGTTACGGCTTTTTCTATACCAAAAATTTGACGTTTCTGCAGGGTGTCCAGTTAGTGTGTAATTCTTAGATATCTCGCAAGGTATACCTGATAAAAGAAAATGTCAAATACAAGTTATTTGGTTACTTAAGACGCATATTATGAAAGTATTTCGAACAGGGAAAGTAGGAACTTGATTTTTTTTATGGAACTATAAATTTTTCTTAAATTCTTCTAGTTTCCATCATTGATCTCTATTCTACCCTAAAATATTTTTAGGATCGGTTGCGACGATGTCAAGTTATAATTTATTTTCTAATAATTTCCGGATTTGCAAGGTCGCAAGTAATACGTCCAAATTGATATATTCCTTCTACCTTTCTCAACAATATTATACAGCGAGTTACTTGAATATTAAGTGGATATTATTTTGGATGTCACCAGCAATTTGTATCTACAGAGTGGTTTTTACGTTTGACTTCATAAATAGGGCATTCCATTCCAAATTATGACGTAAAATTGGTAAATCTGAAAACAGTGATATTAGCGTTTTTAAATTCTGTATGTTCAAAAACCCCCAAGTATTGAATTTCACCTCTCCAGCTGTGACAGTTTTGGAAATATTTAAGCGTTCCGGTACCGTTTACTGAAAAAGCGGTGTTGCCGTGTCTCAGTGAGTAATAGAAACAAAATTTTGAAGTTGTGAGATCTGACTAAGTTCGCAATGCACTGCAGTCAAATAAGTAGAGGATTCTATTTGAAATAAATTAAAATCGGGGATATATGTTTAAAGATTTGGAAAAATAATTTATAACTCGGCAACGTCGCAAACGCGAAAAAAAATACTACAAGGCGAGATAGGGTATTAGAAGATATTTCGATTTAAAATAAACAATACAGGGTTTTACATTTAAAAAAACAAAGTAAAAGTACCTTCAACATGCCGTAATTTAAAATTCTGCCAAAAACACCCTGCAGAGACAAATTGCTGATAACATCCAAAATAATATCCACTAAATATTCAAGTAACTCGCTGTATAACATTATTAAGAAAAGTCAAAGGAATATATCAATTTGGACGTATTACTTGCGACATTGCAAATCCGGAATTTAACAGAAAATAAATTATATTTTGGCAACGTCGCAACCGGTCCCAAAAATATTTTAGGGTTAAATAGAGATCAATGACGGAAACTAGAAGAATCTAAAAAAGGTATAGTTCCACATAAAAGAATTAAGTTAATCACTATCCTACTTTCCTGCAACACCTTGAATATTTTAAAAAAATTTTAGTATATGCGTCTTAAGTAATCAATTACCTTTTCAATTTGACATTTTCTTCTATCGGGTATACCTTGCGAGATATCGAAGAATTACATACTAACTGGACACCCTGTATATTAAGGCTGGTTTTCGTTGAATTTTTGAATAAACCAAACGAGATTGAGATCTTCTACCTAATGACTGAATCGCTTCTACCGTCACTCTTTCATTCCAGGAATGTGCATCATCTGACGTGACATCATGCTTGAAGCTCAAACTGATCGCAGCTATGGACAGAGTGGCTCGCAGCTTCAACGAAATCCCCATATTTGAAGGCGTGACCTTCGTAAAAGATCCAAAAGCAACCGTAGTCGACACCGAACCCAAGAGCGAAGCTGAAATTGAAGCGAATCTGCCAAGGTCACTTGAAGATAAGCAAGATGCCTTGAATGGAATGATCGCAGATAAAGTGTCTAATTTCATAGGGTCGCATACATTACAGGTAAATTCCTATCTACAGTATATTCAATCCCAAGATAGACTCCAAATAAACAGTCGCATGCAACATTCGCGTGGTTACTGTCGGCTAACGTCTGCGAACGCGCCAGCTATAGTCCAGTGCAATTATGAAATTTTATATGATTATTTAAAAGAGTTGCCCTATAAGCCCATTGCAACTCAAAAGTAGCCAGTTGCCAGTTTGAAATGATCATTAGGCAATGAATACTTGACATTGCATATTTGGATCTACTTTCCAGTCAGCCTTGGAGATTTTGACTTGCTAGATTATAACACACAATTTACACATAATGTACTGGACTATTAGGGACCCCACCGACACGAGCCAATCACGCACGCGGTCTTGTTTTCATTTGGTCTAGCTTGGCTGTGAATACAGTATAGTTGCGAAACGACACTACTGATAAGGATTACATTGTTTGAGTAAATTTCATTCGAAGAGCACAACCCTATATCCATCCTTCTACGTGATACTCAAACTGAAATCATAGTTTCTTAGCGGTAACATTTACTCTGAATTTGTGATGATACAACCCTTATTGCTGCCTCTCGGGAAGAACTAGTAGCTCTATTGGACGTTTTAGAAACAACACAGTGCAGCATATGGTCTTGATATTAACTACAATAAGACCAAGGTTATGATCGTAGATAGAGAGCATGACAATCATCGAGAAGTAAAGTCAATAGGCCGTTGTGAGGTAGTTTAAAGCTTTGTGTGCCTCAGTTCTTTCATCGACAATGCCGATAGCTGTGAGAATGAGATTCAACGGCGCACTGAATAGGCATGTGTGGCCATGACAAAGCTTACCGAAATATGGCGTGACCATAACATCACTAAAGCTACCAAAATGTCACTGGTTCAGTCTCTTGTATTCTCCATATTTTTGTATGCCTCGGAAACTTAGACTATTAAAAAGGCAGATCGAGCTCGCATAGATGCTTTTGAAATGTGGACGTGGAGGAGAATGCTGAGAATTCCCTATACTGCCCATCGAACTGATGCTTCCGTATTGGATGAGCTCGGTAATCCAAAGAGACTATCCTCCATTGTGTCGATGAGAATGCTTACATTCTTCGGACATATTCACAGAAGCGATAATATGGAGAAACCTGTAGTTCAGGGTCACGCCCCGAGTGGGCGGCGCCGTGGCCATTCCCCTACACGCTACGACGAAACAGTTGCTAGATATGAGTATTAAGAGCGCCACTGAACTGACATTAAATCGCGAACGATGGCGAGCTACGGTTCTCAAAACTATTGATAATATTCGTGTCGGCAATACTCTAGCTCCGACTTAGTGCATTTCACGAGTTCACAACATGTCTGTTAAGACAATGTGACTATGATGATGATAGCGGTAACAATCCAAGAAGGTACATGTCAAGTTCAGCGAACTAAGATGAAAGGGGTGACAGAAAAGGGGAGAAAGGAGTTTTTTCTTATCAATGTAGGTAGATGACATTCAAGTAACTGAGTCCAGTTTCTAGCTTCGCCTTATATGTACAAATAATGTATCTATCTATCTTCTTAGGCATTATATTTTTTGTTAGGGACTATAAGCTTAGTGCTAATATCTGTAAATAATCGAAATAATAAAGTCTAACTTCTGAAAAAAAAATGAGAAAACGTTTTACAGCAATAAAGATAGCTAAGTGTTCAGCGAAGTTAAGATTTCTATCGATTCTATAGATTCTTAGTTGATTTCCCTTCATATAGAGCAACCCTCGTGTATTCACTTCAAGTTGTTTGGAATTTGGAAACTATCATATTGGCTGCGTACATGATGAGCATTTTTAAGTTTGTAGTGCTAAAGATTAGAGTGGCCCAATCCGTACTGGATCATGAGATGTATAAAATGCTTTTGAATTACCATTCTACTTTCCATAGCAATTTGGCTCGTCAAATAATTGAAAATTAAGTGATACCTTTAAAGGAACACGTGTGAGAAATTTTGTGTATCTCCAGAAATGTCAATACTAAAATTTTGCATCCCTATATTGTAACAAAGTTTCATGGGCTGACATTCAATAAAATGAGAATTTCCTAGATGATTGAGGTTCTTAGGCTTAATAGGAAACAAATAAAAATGGCATCAAGTTGATTGACTCAGTAGTTCCCACATATTACGGTGATACCGTTTTATTATTTTTCCATTGCACGAAGCTAACTGATATCCTAATCAGATGTCATGCCAATTCTGTGATATTTAAAAGCAGATTATATTATCAAAATCTAGAGGGCAACAAAAATTTTACGGGCTGTCCAAAAAAAAAACTAGGAATTGTTCAGATTCCTACAGTACTCAAAACAGTTTGAACAGCTTTTATATTGCACCATATCTTTTTACTTCCCACACCGACAGGTGAGGGGAGTATTGTGATCGCGAAAATTTTCCATTTCGGGATAATACACTTTTTGGGCGTTACATAACGAAAATCCACGTCACCCATTTCCGTCAGTCTGTCTGTCTGACTGTCTCACTGTCTGTCTGTCTTTCTGTCTGTCTGCCGGTGTTTTTATAGCCTCGTAATCTCAGTAACCGCTGCATGGACGGTAACGAAATTTGGGAAGCGATATGCTGTGGGGTCGTGATAGGTAATGTTCCTATAATTTTGAAAATCGGTGCATGGGTGGCGGGGTAATTAGCAAAAAATAAAAAACTTCAAATATTCCTCAAACTTCGTTTTTAGATGTTTTAGGGGTTCTTGATCATTTTCTACTTCTTTGGTGGGGATGAAAGTGGAGTGGTGGGGGGATGGGGGGTTGTAAGACTGGAAAATGTGTTGTATTTATGGTAGGCTGTCCATCGACCTGTGAACGAAAGATCTAGCGTCATAGCACATTTTTTTAGGTCCATTTGAACATCGCGTTGCCTGTTACAAAAGCAAGAGACTTCTGACGTATACATAATGTTTATTGCTTCTGACCGTTCTATATCGTCTAACGTGGAAACTTTTAGATTAATTTTAATGAAATTTTTACACACTATTACCACCGTGGCGAGGATGGGAAACGTTTATGATTTTCAGAAATCGTGTCAGTGGCGGCGCAGCAAGAGTAAAAAAACTAAAAATGTAAAAACAGCTCAAACTTCGTTTTTAGGCATTTCAGGGGTTCTTGATTATTTTCTACCTTTTTTTGGGTGGGGGAGAAATTGGGGTGGTTGGGGAGCGGGGGTTGTAAAATCAAAAATTCTGTTGTATTCATAGTAAGCTGTCCACCGATCTGTGAAAGAAAGACCTAGCGGCATAATACACTTCTTTAGGTCCATCTTAACATTTCCTTGTCTATTACAGAAACCGACGAACGGAAAACGCGTGTGGTTTCTAGAAATCGCGTCAGTAGCGGCGCAGGAATGACGAAAAACTAAAAACATAAAGACAGTTAAAATACCTACCAACTTTATTGTTTGGAAAATATAAAAAGAATTCTGGTTTCTTAGGATGCCAGTGATTTCTAGTTTTTTATAAAAATAATTGTTCTTGTTTATCACAAGTATGCAAGATTAAAAAGATGTTACTTAACCAGGTTGCTGTCCCGGTTCCTGCGCTTTGCTGCGGTCACATCGAAATCAAAAGCGTAGTGTTTTAAAAGCTTGTAACAGCATCGTTGCTTGTACTGGGAGCTATCTATTTGAAGTGAGGTGGTTATTAGTCGACACTTCATCGGAACTCTTTGATTCATTATTGACTTTGAAATACTGATATGCTAGTGACCATGTCGTCAAAAGTGATGAACAAGATCATTTTGCTCAGATCTTTCAAAGGTAGTCAAAAGTGCAACAGCCGAGATAAGCGATACGCGATTTACCCTTTTGTAGAATTAGATTGCTTCAGCATTTTCTAATGAAAATTCGGTTCAATAAAATACCATGTGCTTACAACAATAAAAGAGCTGATTGAGGATGAACCACCAACAAACATATTGCCCTTAGCAACCAGCAGCTCAATCGGATTGTATGAGACAAGGGTATGTGGGTGCGTGCGTGTGTACGTGAGTCTAGCTAGCCGCCAAGAAATGAAAACAGGACAACAATGGTTTAATAAAGATTTACTTCATATATATGAATGCAGTACATTTATATTCTATCTATTTTTTTAAAAAACAAGAACTTAGCTTCGGAGGGAAGTCCAGGGAGTAATTCTCGTGGTGCCCTTCCGAAGAGAAGGTGGTGCCCCAAAGAAGGTGTTACATGCTGCTGCTGGCACCCCAAAGAAGGCTGGCTTCCTTCAAAAGGAGTTCTGGTGGTGTCACCCCAAAGAAGTGTCCATGGCATGGAAGAAGTGTGGTGCCCTTCCAAAGAAGTGTGGTTTTATGGTGGCACCCCAAAAAAGTGCAGAGCCCCTCCAAAGAAAAGGTGGTCTTGATGGTGGCACCCCGAAAAAAAGGGTGGTTTTCCTGTGAATGAGTTATGGCTGGTATTAGCATCTTGTAGAGGACTTCACAGGACTTCACGATCTGTTTCTGGAGTATGGACCTTCATGTGTTTTTACATTCTGAAAAATTGCGTTCATATACTTCAGAAACAAATCTATGAAGTGGCATATTTAAAAAGCTAAAAAGCAGATACTTTCAAATGTTCACATGGTAAAGATTAAAAAAAATATAGATATATACAGGAGCGAATAGGTAGAACAATGGTTAAAAAATTCATAAATGCTTTACATATACAGTCCTAGCGGATCTTTTCAGATACATAGTGATAAAAAAAGAGTATATAGAATATATTTGAAAATCTGCAACTTTTTCCTCACCCCTCGTAAAACAAAATTACAAAAATGTCCAACAGATCTTTTCATTGCATTCTTAATTAGCAAATCTGACTACTAGGTATTTTTACGTAAGGAATGTTATAAAAAAATGTGAAACATACAATACACACAAAATAAGGCATTTTAACACAAAAATATATGGCTAGAAACAAAGAATGATGTTCAGCGACTCGTTTGTTAGATAATTAATAAATATACAGTGTATGATTGACTTGATATTTAAAGATAAAAATGCTCGCCATCACATGTTCATGGAAAAAAATTTATAAATCGGAAAAAACACATTCCTACATATATCTGTAAAATAAAAAGCAGAAGCAATAAAAATATTATGCGAAACCATAGCAATCAAATCGTTATGATTTTGCATTGGGAATATGAATCCCTTACCTTGGTTACCACATAATTGCATAGACACAAAAGATTGTCTCAGAGAGACATAATTATATTAGGTGTTAACTGTTTGAGTTCAGAACTAGAAGGGAAGATGTACGTGTTTCGAAATAGAAGGTAATTTTGGTGGAGAGTGAGAGCATACCCCCACTCATTAGATTTTTCCCAAAATTTGTGCGCACTTGCACAGATTGTATAATATAATGACATTTCCAGCTAAAAAGGATAGAGATGGGAAAAGGTAGAGGTGAGAAGTAAAACAGTTATAAAAATGTTACTAGTATAATAAGGAAGTAGTTGCTAAAAATGGATGTTGTGAACTAGTTGTATATGGTAGCCAAGTAAATAATATAAAAATAATTTTGAAAACGGGTGAACCGTTGCATGCTCAAGTGCGTCATGTAATTCATAGTTCTCTATTTATTTTCAGATCAGATTTCCTACAGCAGCTGACTTCCAGCGCTCCCTAACGGAAGAAGGCCGCGGTAAAAAGAAAAAGATGAGTGGGTACCTCCTTCTGCCCCTTATCCTTGGAGGAACTATGATTCCTTTGGCTCTAGGTGCTCTGGCTTTGTTAGCTGGAAAAGCTCTGATCGTCTCCAAATTGGCATTGGTTTTGGCTGGTATTATTGGACTGAAGAAGCTCCTGTCAGGTTCTAGCGGTGGCCATGAGTCAGGACATGAGGTAGTAGTAGCTGGAAGCGGAGGGCACTCTGGATGGGGCAGGTCATACACCAAAGAAGAAGCACAGAAGATGGCTTATCAGGCTTATGCGCCAAAAGCGACGTCATGATTGAGTGCCTAGGTTATTTTTATTTATTTATTTATTGTTTTTTACATGAGTATTATTAAATTTTACGTGCCTATATGTTTAGGTTTTATTTGTCTAGCAAGAACATTAGCAGTCCGCTTGTTAAAGCTAGTTTGATGACACTAGTTACTCACGAAGATCTTAGGTGTTGAAACTTTAGCGTTCAAATACCAATCGAGGTTTACTTCAATAAGTGAGGAAAATTCATTGAAAACAAAAAAGTTTTTTAGATCAAAGACTCCGTTGTCTTGAAAATGGATGACTGATACAGCTTCTCAGAATTACTTTCCCATTTCTTGTTTGATTTATTGCGATATACTGGCAAAAATGAATAAAATTACATTACTTGTGGTGGTTATGGCATTTATAAGATGCTGGCTGCTATTGTCCAGGACGATATTTTTTCAAAACAAGCACCCTCGACGAACACATTACGAGAGAATGATTCAGGACATTCGGTGTCACTTTAGATAAAACGCATCTTACAACCAGAGTGATTCCTAATAAAACATTGACGAAACCTGCGGTCCACTTCTTGGTTTGAAGAACGCTGGTTTTTTCCTAGAAGCATGGTCAACAAGACTAAGTGTCCATTCCTTGTATAATGAGGAATACACTTATAATACACTTGTTGTCTTACCTTTGTAAAGCTTTCATTTCCACACTGCTTTTTGAATGTCCATATCCTTGAAGGGGTGTTGAGAAAATTTGGGGTAGGGAGAATTGATTGGAATCTTCTAAAGAATACAATTAGCCAGACGATGTCTCATTCAACTGTGAGAAGTATAGCTATAGACTCATTACTTTACTCTTTGTGAAGTTCTAATTTGCAACCGACAGTTTGAAGATATTACGTTTTATTATGTAATACTGAAAGGCGTTTGCCACGTAATTGAGGTTTTGAATTAAGAAAAAAATATTTTTTTTGTGATAAATGGAAAGACCATACATAAGTTTTATAACAAAACTGTTTTTGTCCTATTTTTTTGGCAATAATTCAAAAGTTACATCAAAATAAAAATGCGTTTTTGAGTCGAGTACCGAAAACACGCCGACTGCTCCCGAGCCCGTATGGCGTCACCATGGCGGTCAAGATGCTCCTTTGACCAACGACGTCCTACTCCGATACTAGATTCTAGATTCCCAACCAATCGCGAAAATACGTACTGGTAAACTGGTAACCAGTGAGTATTTGTTGCAATACAGTCGATAAATGAAGCTTGCAGCTCGAGACGAAGTCTAAGATCGAAATAAATATGTTTTTGGATGTTTGAAGTTGAAGTCAGATTACAAATTCCAGTAAGCACCTAATCAGATATGTTTCGTCGAAAAGATCTCCTCAATCGAAGGACGGCCCAGTGGTTAGAGAGTCCGATAGTGGATCTCGAGGTCTTTGGATCGAAACCCAGGCCTTCCAACTTTTTTTTAACAATGAATTTATTGATGTGCTTTTTACACATGTTAGGCACATTTTTTTCTTCTACGATTAACATAAATATGAGTTTGAATCAAATTTTGTCAGACATATTACTTGCACTGCACAGTGCAAAAGCTAAGTACAGGAGGCGGTGGAAAATTAAAAAAATCGGTGGAAATGAGGTTTGTCTATCAATATCAACCGCCATTTTTTTAAATGTAACAGTTGGTTAATAAAACAAAATCTCTTCGTCCGTTCAATTCATTCAATTTTAAGTTTTTTAATGTAAAAAAAGTAATTAAAACTCGTAATCACATTCTGTTTATGATTTGGTATTATTATTTATTTAACTTTGGGGAATGAAGCTTAACAGTTAAATTTTCATAAAAATTTTACAAGCACTGTGCAGTGCAAGTAATATGTCTAACAAAATTTGATTCAAACACATACTTATGTTGATCGTAGAAAAAATTGCGTAACAAGTGCAAAAAGCACATCAATAAATTTTTTTGAAAATAATAAAAAAAAAGTTGGAAGGCCTGGGTTTCGATCCAAGGACCCTGAGATCCACTACCGGACTCTCTAACCACTGGACCATCCTTTAATTGAGGAGATCTTTTCAACGAAACATATTTGATTAGGTACTTACTTACTGGAATCTGTACTGACTTCAAACATTCAAAAATATACTTATTTCGATCGTAAACTTAGTCTCGAGCTGCAAACTTCATTCATCGTCTATGTTGCAACAAATATACACTAGTTACCAGCAAGTATTTTCGCGATTGGTTAAGAATCTAGAATCTATTATCGGAGCAGGACGTCGTTGGTCAAGGAGCATCTTGACCGCCATGGTGACGTCACACGGGTTCGAGAGCCATCGGCGCGTTTTCGGTACTCGATTCAAAAACTCATTTTTATTTTGATATAACTTTTGAATTATTGCGAAAAAAAAGAAAACAAAAACAGTTTTGTTATATGACTTATATATGATCTTTCCATTTATGACAAAAAAAAAATATTCAAAACCTCAATTGTAGGCATGGACAGTACCTGCTAACTTCATTTCCAAAAGTTATTCATACTTATCATTAATTTTCTCCCAAACAAGTCTACATAGTAAAATATTTCTTATTAGTATAGTCAGAGCTAGTAATTCTGGTATAACCCTGACTATTAACGTGTCACCTCTAGAAACTAAACACAAAAGTTCTCATGTAAATATAGACCATGACATCAACAAAATTTTAAGAATCAAGGCAAAAAATGTTTTAAATACCATTAAGCATTCGTCTGCCTTTGCTTTTATGTAGTACATGTATATGTTGGTTGGTAAAAAAAAGTTTTAATGATTTCGAGCCCTTCAAGCAAAATTATCCACTGAATCCACTATGCCTTGGTGCTATCATATCTCTTTTCCTACTTCATTGGGATGGTATCTGTGTACTGATTTATGTGATCTTATTTCCATATCACGGACACCTTAATAAATTATATCGATCTATAAATAAAAAAAAACTATTACTGCCACAGTCCAGCTCCTGTTTGACCAAAGATATGTTACTGCCGTTGTTTCTGGTTAGACTTTGTTATTGTTGTGAGTAATTTTTATGATCTTGCCCCTTTAATCTAGTTCGTGTATATTTGTCTGCTAAGTTATTTGCTTTCTTCTACCTGAACAGGTTTTTGTTTGTATTTCATGGCCTGCTATGTTGCTTATAGGTAGGAAAATTGAGAAACGCCGATTTGTTTGAGAATCTAAAATTAAATGAAAACTGCCAGAGATTGATATTCACGACCTTATACCATTAGAAAGGCTATCAAATTCTATGTTTAACCGTATAAAAAAATTAGGCATTCCCATTTGAAAAAATCAAGTTATCGCTGGTTGAAGTTTCCTTGAATAATCGACCGATTTCTCCAAGCATAAAGGTAATTTAATTTTGACAGTCTCTTCAAAGCTGACGCATTTTATGCTTAGTAATACGGCAAAGTCACAGCCTTCCAAATTTTGTAATCTCTGCGATATTCAATTTTTTCCTGATATCTACTTATACCGAAAATGGTGATTGATACATAGAGTCACACTAGAATTATATAGAAAAAAAGCATAGCTTTGATACATTTCGTGTTTTTGAGACACCCTGTATAACATGAAAATATTTTTTAAATGTAGCCTTTATGGGTCTTTATCTCTCTCTATCCGAAATTATTATTTTCTTTTTTATCCAATACTTTAGCCATAATGCTCCGTGTCGAATAACCCTGTACATAGTATATAAAATGCTATAATACTAATAATACTACGAAACACTAATAATGCATGAGATTATAGTATTATTTGTACGATAAAGTACATATATAGGGAGGCGACTGTCAGCGCTGTAGTATACGTTGGTACCACGAATTTAAATGTTGTTCCTCTTTAGCCTTTACTCTACTCTTTGGTCAAAATAGTCATCAAATTATATTACGAAACACTATGTAATTCTCTTGAACCCAAAGCTTTTATATTCGTGAACCAGCCGGATCCTTTTACGATTCCGAAAGAAGAGAACTAGACACCGACGAAAGCGAAACTTGATTACATCCTCGGCGTACGATTCAGACTTTCACGTTGTATATGGCGGAAAAGAGCGCGTCTAGACGAGCATGATTTAATAAACGTGATTATGACGATAACGATTCCATAATAGTTTCTTGATTACCGGTGCCTTATAACAGTTTGAGTGTGGATCCATATTTATATGAATGAATTTGATTCCATTCATAAGCTTTGGATGATGCTACGTTAGTAGTTTTATGTTCGCTTTCTGTTACGCAATTCAACAAATCCTTTCCATATGCAGCTCAATGAGTTGGAATTGGAGGTAATTTAGACTACTAGTTACATTGATCCCAATTACTCTTTCCCTCTGTATCTCTCTCCTTATCTCTCACCCTCTCTTTCTCTCTCTCTCTCCCATTCTCTCTCTCTCTCTCTCTCCCTGTCTCATCGTCTCTCCCTCTGTTTCTTTCGATACAGGGTGGCCAATCGGGTGACGATAATAATTCACCAAAAAACCCCCATGTATATGTACCGATTGTTGATAGTTTTCGAGTTATGATTTTTTTTTTGAAAACTTAGAGAATTCCCTGTTAGTCCAAGAAATCGTCAAAGACAGAAACAAGGATGCTTTTTGGCTTATTTTTTTCTACAATAATTATACTCAGTATTAAGCCTATTTTAATATAATAAGGAGAACCTGTACATCCGAACAATAATTAAGTACATTTTGGGCCCAAAGTTTGAAATCTCTGTTTTTGGTGAGGAGACCAAAATATTCAAAATAAAATTAAAGATACTTATGCCTGGTCCTGGAGCTCCAATATAATCTTTAGAACTCTGCAAGACATTGCACTTAAATATAATTTTTTTTTAGATAGCCCGTACCGAGACCTATCCAAAACACCCCCATGTATGTGTACCGATTAAAGATAGTTTTCGAGTTACGATCTTTTTTTGAAAACTTAGAGATTTACCAGTTTTTCCAAGAAATCGTCAAAAACAAAAACAAGAATGCTTTTTGGCTTTTATTTTTTTCTGCAATTATACTCACTATTAAGCCTTTTTTAATATCCAATAAAGAGAACCTGTACATCCGAACAATAATTAAGTACATTTTGGGCTCAAATTTTGAAATCTCTGTTTTTAGTCAGGAGACCAAAATCTTCAAAATAAAATTAAAAATACTTATGCCTGGTCCTGGAGCCCCAATATAATCTTTAAAACTCTACAAGACATTGCTCTTTCGAAGTAATAATAAAAAAATAGCACTTATCGGGGCATTTTGCGCCGTACGTGACTGTTAGAAGCAAAAAAGTGATAATTCACGAATTTCCAAAATGATTTAGAAAACTATTATTTTAGTTTATTATGACAAATTAAAGACAAAAAACTCATAAGAACTAATAAACACGATAATCGTTGACGTTCTAATCACCTTTAATAAAAAAAATAACGCCTGGCCTTTTTGCTGTGTACTATTGAAATGCTAAATTAAGTTTAGTTTAGAATTACCTGGGAAGCGTTATCGTAGCATACGCCATCCCTTTTACTTTCCACACGATAGGTGAGGGGAAGGTTGTGATCGTGAGAATTTTCGATTTTGAGATAATAGGTTTTTTGAGCGTTTTATGTCTACATAACGAAAATCCGCGTCACTCATTTCCGTCGTTCTGTCTGTCGGTCTGCCTGTCGGTCTGTCTGTCTGTACGCGTTCTTCTATCCTCGTAATCTCAGTAACCGCTGCATAGACTATGTTGAAATTTGGGCAGCAATATGCTGTGGGGTCTTAGTAGGTAATGCTGCTATAATTTTGGAAATCGGTACATGGGCGGCAGAGTAATTAAAACAAAAATTTCAAATATTCCTCAAACTTCGTTTTTAGGCGCTTTAGAGGTTCTTGATCATTTTCTGCGTTTTTTTGGGTGGGGGTGGGATTTGGGAGTTTGGGGGGTGGGGGGTTGAAAAACTGAAAAACTTGTTGTATTTATGATAGGCTGTCTACTGACCTGTCAAGGAAAGCCTAGCGATATAAATCACCTTTTTAGGTCCATCCGAACATTGCCTTGCCTATTATCGAAAATTAATTAACACAACTGCGCTTCGCCGACATGAGCTCGCAAAAAGCTACTCTGAAAGAAAGGGGTGGCGTATGCTACGACATCGCTTCCCAGGTAATTCTGTCATGAAATTGGAAGTCAGGTTATTGTTTTATTATTCCTTCCCTTTGTTAACTTTCCATACAACTTAATTTAGCAGAAGTTCAATAGTACATAGTAAAAACACTTCAAAAATCACAATTTGAGTATTAGTTTTTTCATTAAAAGTCATCAAAACTCAACGATTATCGGGTTAATTGGTTGTTACGAGTTTTTTTCTTTAATTTGTCATAATAAAGCAAAATAATAGTTTTTTAAATCATTTTGGAAATTCGTGAATTATCACCTTTTTACCTTTAACACTCACGTACGGCTCAAAATGTCCCCATAAGTGCTACTTTTTCATTATTATTTCGAAAGCGCAATGTCTTGCAAAGTTTTTAAGATTAGTTTGAAGCTCCAGAACCAGGCATAAGTATTTTTAATTTTATTTTGGAAGATATCATTCACAATCGGTACTTAAATTAGATATATGCGCACTATTTAAACAAAAAAAAAAATGAAAATGGCGTATTCTATTGCATTCGACAAAATATTACCAAGGCCGTTTACCTCCAATCTAAAACAAGCAAATATCGTGCCCTAAACCTTAGACGAAGAACAGCATCGAAACATTGGCAACTTTTTGAATGATAATTTCTACTATTTCCAACGTTCTCTTTATGGGATATTGTCGTACATTTCTTGGAAAATATAATGAGCCTGTGAGTAGATCAACTGTATGTAGATTAAAGGAGCTCTTAGTTTTGATCTATATTACAAACTTCTTATCAATGGGCCTATACCACATTTTTTGTTTATTGGCTTAAACGAACCCTGACACCACGTATATACCATAAATAATTTTACAAAATTTTTCTAGCGTATTTATAACAGAAAAAAATTGCTCTAAATATTGAATTTTTTGAATCCATACACTTCCCGCCCAGGTCGTAATGTCACCTGTAGGGAACCAATAAGAGCTCACTGGTACAAAACAATAGCATCCGCTCGTAGTCGTCGGACCACAAAAGGACGCTTCTCATTGGTTCCCTACAGGTGACGTCATCATCGGCTATTTCAAATCACAGTACAATTTTATTTTTAGTGTTATTCTCATTTGGATCAAGTTTTCTGCTGACTTTTTACAGTAAACGGTCCTATTTATCATCAAAAATAATACCGCAGTAAATAAATTGATAAATTTGAGATCACCGTATAGGCCCATTGTGTGACCTTTAGCTAAATAAATGTTTTCTCGCGCTATGTAACAGTAATCTAAATTGATAACTTGGATCGCTGAAGGTTGTGAGGAGGTGTATCGGTAGCGATGTATGCGTAGGTTGTATTAAAGGGAGGCTGCTAAAATTGTATTAAAGGTCTACGCTTCCGAGAAAATCAAATGGGTGAACTGAGGCAGTTGTCAGATGTCGATGGCGTGAGAGCAACGGTTGAGAGAACGTCATGCACCAGTAGATCAACAGCGATGTAGGTACGTTTGGTCTGATATTTATGCGACTTTTTCTATAAATATTGGATGTTCGAACGCGTAATGTATGAGAATTTGCGTGATGGCACCGAGAAAACACGATTTCCTCGCGGTTTGATTGCTATTTGGTTCATACATAGACACGAGATAGATACTGTTTTTCTTATAACTAGAGCAGTGTGCTAAAAAGTAAGCACAGCAACCTAGTGGGTGAATTTTAATCCAGTATGTGGCTTGCGTTCATATCAAAATAAAAGCTATCAGTGATCAATGTTAGCTACGACTTTTTTGTGCTTTACACACAGAAAAATCTGTCGTTCTCTCAAAGACTTACGCTTGGATTCAATGGGACGTTACACTCAGCATTCCTCAACTACAGCGATGTTTTGTCCAATGGGAAGTATATAGTTGGTAACGAATTATATCGTATTGTCGGTTCAGCTGCAATATGTCGTTGGATTTCAATGAATAATTCAATCGCAGCCTGTCGTTGAATCGAATCTGTGTTTGATAATTGATTCTAAACTCCTTTCTTTTCCTTGGACCAACAGATTTTATTGCGAGGACAGCTGATTGATTCGTTTGGATGTTTAATTGTGTGATTTTGTATGAAGTTATAAGAAGCATGATATAAGAATTAGACATAAGCCTGCACTAGTTGTTGCATTTTTACCTGAAATATAACTGTCTAATCTAAATACCTACATTCAAATGTGGGTGTTAACTCTTCTAAGCCCCAATTTCTCAGTAGGTCCTCCATTTGATATATAACTGGACGCATTTAAATCACACAATTGCTAATGCAATACCCAAAACCACGAGATGACACAACATGGCTAACACCGAAACAACACAACGAAACAACCCGTTACCGAACAACCTCGTCCATGTTGGCGCAGATAACGGATAACACTGAGATAATCCTCCTCGTCTTTCTTTTTACGTTCATCAAATCGGGACATCAGTCCCGCCGAATACTGATTATAGTTCAGCGAACAACAAGGGCCATTGAAACAAAATTAATTTTTATCAGGTGAATTATCACGCACTGCTGTTGCAGTAATAATTTTTGTACATTGATTAGATTGTATGCTTTGCTTAAATGAAACATAGGGTAAATTTTGAAAACAAAAGGATGTTTTGATTTCCCTATATGTCAATACTGGTATTAAAAGGATTATACATGTCGTTAGAATGAATATAAAATTATTTTGAATTTATTGGCGTACCTGTGAATACTTTGAATATAAGGATTGAATTCTTTCAATGACATGGATTTGAAATAACTGTAAATATATTTAAAGCGTTGGAGAAACATCCAAATACTAAGAATTAATTGGAAACGCAACAGTATTATTTTCTCTGTATTAAGTTTGATAAATTTTCGAAGTGAAGCCTTACAGGGTCATCAAGAGCAGAAACAAGCACTTTCAAATATATTATCACAAGTGTTAGCTATGTGTTCTCTCCTATATCTAGGCGATGTGCTGAAAATCAAGAACAGTAATCTAGTGGATAATTTTTTTAATCCAGTATGTTGGTCCGATTCACTTAAATAAATAAGCTATTCAGCAGAGAACATCAACTATGGCTTTTGATTCTTTTTTGTAATTCGCGTATTTTTCAACGTTCAAAATTTTTCAAGGGGCATTTGTTGGCTCTGGAAATAGGGAGATGTGTGAAGTGACTTGAATAGGCAATGCATACTTTTTATGAAACTTATACTTCAAAAGTATAAGTATACTGCAAATACATGCTTGTAACTACGACAACCCGCTAAGGTAGTAATGGCTTCAAAGTACTGGCTGACTTTTACACAGTACAAGTGCACACACGTGAGTGGCTGGCGAACTTATTGGATCACCCTCGTAAGAAGTTAACGTTTTCTCTTGAATATGTAGCTACAAGAAAGGACAACGTTGTACGATGTATATCAGGGCCATAAACATCATTTGTGTAGAATAAAGCTCTTGAGCGCTGGTAAATGTTTGCTGCTTACTTTTCTTTATTCACTAACAATGTGAAGATTTGATTCAGTCCATTATAACTAATGGACCGAAAATATTATCTCCCTACTCAGTATTTTATAATGAGTCATATTTTCTTGGTAGTGGATAATACTAAGAAAAGAACTGTATCTAAATGGAAGCTATGTCCCTGAATTTCCTTGACAAGTGATATTCTCATAACCAAAGAAGTTCAAACGAAAACTAAGCTTAATTCTCGAAAGTACCATAGAGTATATCATACTATGCTTTTAAAACATTTTCTTTTTGTATTTCAACACTTAAAACTCACCCTCAACTTTTGTTTTTCAAATATTTAAATTCGTACCAGAAAATATCGGATGTAAGCCTGATAACAACAATTTAGCACCAAATAGTTTTTCTACACAAATTAAGTCCTTATATTACTTGAAATCTTGCAGTACCTTTGATTTTATACGCAAACTTATTTTTTTCTTAAAATCGTAAGCATAACATAAATAAAATAAGAATTTGCTTGCCGCAGAAAATGGATAAAAATAAGAATAATTGGGTTTTTAAGCGTACTGAATGACCGATGGTAGTAGAAAACAAATGCCTTTTTATGCTTTTTTATAACGAAAATATTACGCTCCAAGCAAATGCTCATTTTGTTTATCTTAAGTTAATGACATAAAGAAAAAAAATTGGTTTTTGTATGAATTCAAAGGCAACACTCTTGTGTGTGATATTAAATAGAATCATTCATTAATGTAGAAAAGGCTGTGGGGTACTATTTTGGGACAAAATTGGGGGGGGTAAGTTTCAGGGGTTGTAGTTAAAAAAATGTTTATAAAGCATGGTATGATAGGTCATTCGATACTCTTGAAAGGTCTACAGTTTTATTTTTTATCTGTTCTTCTTACGAAAATATTACGTCTTAAACAAATCCTTGTTTTATTCATTTTATTTACTATATTTACGTCAATCAAATAATCAAAAATGTCAAAATTTCGATGTGCTAATAAGGTCTAATTTCATGTGGTCTATGTGCGAACCAAAATTCTACGTGTATTTTTTTGTAAATATGAAAGGGTCCTGAAGAAATGGGAGACGCTCCACCACCGGCGCAGCCGCGGGGCAAGATTGACCTGGACTTCTACATCAGGTTTGCTAGGCTGCTCATCTTCGACCTGCCAGATGCTCAAGGTACATCCAGGTGTTGCCAAGTTCGATGTCGTGCGAGGGTAGTCGTAGAAGTACCCAATCCAACAAAGAAGACACAAAAATTTTGGAAAAAGCCTCAATTTATTTTTCAACATAGGATTATGGTTGAGTGGAAGAGCACTATTTTGGTGAACTCCGCCATTTGGAGTGTATCTCTGTTAACTTCAATAAAGTCTATATTATTATTATCCTGATTTTTCAAGTTTCTCTCGCATGACTGCGGTAGCAACAGATGTTGACGGGCTATGCCAAGTCAAAACCTGATCTATTACGGATCGGAATTTAGGAAGGATCGTACAATATCACAGGTCTTCAGGATTACAGACTTTTGAAATATTTTGTGTAACATTTCGTCCAGGCCTAACTGTTTTAGGTGTGGTATAAATGTGTGAGGCCTGAGACAGACATAATCAGGGGGACGATAGTAACTTTGTTTTGCTTCCAAAGTCGTTTTATTTCTATCGCAAGGTCAGTGTATTTAGATATCTTCCCAGCGTAGGCGTCTTGGACATTCGTATCGTTTGGAATAGCAATATCTATCAAATAGGTAACTCTGTCTGCCTTCGACTGGAAAACTATATCTGGCCGATTTGCCGGGATGACTATCTGTATGTATTTCAACGTCCCAGTATAGTTTGTATTCATTGTTTTCCAGTACTGATGTCGGTGTGTAATTGTAATATGGATCTGTGTTTTCTATTAGCTTGTTTGTTGTGGCTAGTGGTTGGTGTATGACTTTGGCTACAGAGTTATGTCTAGCTGTGTACTCGGTTCCAGCGCGAGTTTTGCATGAGCTTGTTATATGATCTATCGTTTCTTTCTGTTGGTGGCACTTTCTGCAATTGTCGTCGGTTATGGATGTATCTCTCATAATGTATTTCATGTAATTCCTTGTCGCAATTACTTGGTCCTGGTTAGCAAGCATAAAACCCTCAGTTTCTGGAAAGCCATCCTGCAGCCAGGTGTATGATTGTTTTTCATTCATGTGCTCTTGTGTAACGCGGTATCTGTGCTTGCCATGGAGTGTTTTTTGTGACCAGGTGTTTATTTTTTGTTTTTGTGATTCCCTGTGATTGTGTGTGTCTGCTGAGTGATCTGGGGAGGATAGGGTGAGTGGAGTATAGGTTTTATCTGCTTTTACTATTGACCTATGTAAGTTTGTCTGTTTGCTTTGGAAAAAGTCTCTAAGCGTTTTTATTTGTCGTGTGTGAAGTGACTGTATGTCTATAATTCCTCTACCCCCTTGTTTTCTGTCTATGGTAAGCCTTTCCTTGCACGCTTTCGGATGTGCCATTCGGTGCTTTGTCAGTTCCGTTCGTATGAGGATGTCAATGTTTTCAATATCAGTCTGCGACCACTTGACGATACCATTATTATTATATTTATTTGCTTATGACTTTACGAAAAAATAGGTTTTTGTATAAAATCAGAGGTACTATAAGATAGTATGATAGACATTGTAGTACTTTTAAACGTTCCACTCAGTATTCGTTTGAACATCTTTTTGATACGAGCATACCACGTGTCATGACCTTCCTGTCATAAATTTTCCACAGCCCTCTCTTGTCAAATAAGCTGTAACCCCCAGTGCTTTGTCTCAATAAACCTGCGACTCGACGAAAGCTGTTGGGACGAAAATGAAACCAGCGTATATATCTCAGCTAACTAAATAAGGATATCTCCTTCAAGATATAATAAAGCTTCATTACTTCTAAATAAAAACCTTCGGAGGTACCCTCGACGCAAGGACTTACACTTTAATAAGTGCAGCTAAGAGCCTTATAACATCTAGCACAAGATTCTGTGAAAAGGGTAGTATGAAGTTAGCACAACGAACACCTTTGCAACTGATAGGTCTCACTTTAATTGGGGCTTTTGACACACGTAACCGTTGCGTGGTAACACTCGACATACATCTCAAAAGCTTCGATTCCCTTTGCAGATATGATTTATAAGGCGCTTTCCTTTTACCTGATTTATCTGATAAATCTCACTTGTGACGTCATGACTCATTTCAATGTACGTTTTTGTCTTTTGAATCTGAGACTAAAGTGAGATATTTTACCCCAACTTAAGCCCATCTACACAAGCTCGAAAGGTAGATCAGTTGTCTCAGATCATTTAGATGTCAAATAAATCAATAAATGAGGTTAGAATTTTTTGTAAGTTTGAATTTTAGCGGGTTTTGTGGTGTATGGATAGTGGACAGTGTATGGTGAGCTACGGAAAACTTAAAAAAATAGGTTATGGAAAGGATCGACAGATTATAGAACCATAGCATATTACAAAATTTCGAGGAATGACATTTAACTGCACAAACACGTTACTTTAACTCATCTGAGCATCTGAGGTTTCCAACTGAGCTGAGCTATCTGATTTTGAAGTGATCTGAGCTAGTGCAGATGTAAAAGGAAAGCACCTAGATAGACTCCATATATTTCCTATAATACACGCAATATAAGCATGGACAGATTATTAACATAAGTAAATTGTCCATTGATGAACATGTATGTATATATGAAGAAAATAGTGCATTTCATAAATTCTAAGCTAATGGCAACAAATTAATATGAATATGAAAAATTTTGTAAATTGAGAAGGCGTTCTAAGCAATTTATTGTGAGTGATTACACAAAAGACTGAGACTCAAAATTGCGACCGGATTTGTAATCAGCACCTTGAAATTATGCGAAATGCGAGGTTTCATCTCAATAGAAAGCTAAATAAAGAAGTTCGATTTTTTTAGTTACACCCGCCCGCCCGAGAGATCTGAAATTTTTCATTTTCGTCAAACGAGACTGAGACTCAAAATTGCGACCGGATTTATAATCAGCATCTTGAAGTTATGCGAAATGCGGGGTTTCATCTCAATAGAAAGCTAAATAAAGAAATTAGATTTTTTTAGGTACACCCGCACGCCCGAGAGATCTGAAATTTTTCATTATCGTCAAACGAGACTGAGACTTAAAATTGCGACCGGATTTGTAATCAGCACCTTGAAGTTATGCGAAATGCGATGTTTCATCTCAATAGAAAGCTAAATAAAGAAATTAGATTTTTTTAGGTACACCCGTCCGCCCGAGAGATCTGAAATTTTTCATTTTCGTCAAACGAGACTGAGACTCAAAATTGCGACCGGATTTGTAATCAGCACCTTGAAATTATGCGAAATGCGATGTTTCATCTCAATAGAAAGCTAAATAAAGAAATTAGATTTTTTTAGGTACACTCGCCCGCTCGAGAGATATGAAATCTTTCATTTTCGTCAAACGAGACTGAGACTTAAAATTGCGACCGGATTTGTAATCAGCACCTTGGTATTATGCGAAATGCGAAGTGCCATCTCAGCAGAAAGCTAAATAAAGAAGTTCGATTTTTTTCGTACACCCGCCCGCCCGAGAGATCTGAAATTTTTCATTTTCGTCAAACGATACTGAGGCTTAAAATTGCGACCGGATTTGTAATCAGCACCTTGAAATTATGCGAAATGCGGGGTTTCATCTCAATAGAAAGGTAAATAAAGAAATTAGATTTTTTTAGGTACCTACACCCGCCCGCCCGAGTGATATGAAATTTTTCATTTTCGTCAAACGAGACTGAGACTGAAAATTGCGACCGGATTTGTAATCAGCACCTTGAAATTATGCGAAATGCGAGGTGTCATCTCAATAGAAAGCTAAATAAAGAAGTTCGATTTTTTTAGGTACACCCGCCGGCCCGAGAGATCTGAAATTTTTCATTTTCGTCAAACGAGACTGAGACTTAAAATTGCGACCGGATTTGTAATCAGCACCTTGAAATTATGCGAAATGCGAGGTGTCATCTCAATAGAAAGATAAATAAAGAAGTTCGATTTTTTTCGTACACCCGCCCGCCCGAGAGATCTGAAATTTTTCATTTTCGTCAAACGATACTGAGGCTTAAAATTGCGACCAGATTTGTAATCAGCACCTTGAAATTATGCGAAATGCGGGGCTTCATCTCAATAGAAAGCTAAATAAAAAAGTTCGATTTTTTTAGGTACACCCGCCCCCCCCCGAGAGATCTGATGTTTCTCATTTTCGTCAAACGAGACTGAGACTCAAAATTGCGACCGGATTTGTAATCAGCATCTTGAAATTATGCGAAATGCGAGGTTTCATCTCAATAGAAAGCTAAATAAAGAAGTTCGATTTTTTTAGGTACACCCGCCGGCCCGAGAGATCTGAAATTTTTCATTTTCGTCAAACGAGACTGAGACTTAAAATTGCGACCGGATTTGTAATCAGCACCTTGAAATTATGCGAAATGCGAGGTGTCATCTCAATAGAAAGATAAATAAAGAAGTTCGATTTTTTCCGTACACCCGCCCGCCCGAGAGATCTGAAATTTTTCATTTTCGTCAAACGAGACTGAGACTGAAAATTGCGACCGGATTTGCAATCAGCACCTTGAAGTTATGCGAAATGCGAGGTGTCATCTCAATAGAAAGCTAAATAAAGAAGTTCGATTTTTTTAGGTACACCCGCCGGCCCGAGAGATCTGAAATTTTTCATTTTCGTCAAACGAGACTGAGACTTAAAATTGCGACCGGATTTGTAATCAGCACCTTGAAATTATGCGAAATGCGAGGTGTCATCTCAATAGAAAGATAAATAAAGAAGTTCGATTTTTTTCGTACACCCGCCCGCCCGAGAGATCTGAAATTTTTCATTTTCGTCAAACGATACTGAGACTCAAAATTGCGACCGGATTTGTAATCAGCATCTTGAAATTATGCGAAATGCGAGGTTTCATCTCAATAGAAAGCTAAATAAAGAAGTTCGATTTTTTTAGATACACCCGCCCGCCCGAGAGATCTGAAATTTTTCATTTTCGACAAATGAGGCTGAGACTCAAAATTGCGACCGGATTTGTAATCAGCACCTTGAAATTATGCGAAATGCGATGTTTCATCTCAATAGAAAGCTAAATAAAGAAATTAGATTTTTTTAGGTACACCCGCCCGCCCGAGAGATATGAAATCTTTCATTTTCGTCAAACGAGACTGAGACCTAAAATTGCGACCGGATTTGTAATCAGCACCTTGGAATTATGCGAAATGCGAGGTGTCATCTCAATAGAAAGCTAAATAAAGAGGTTCGATTTTTTTCGTACACCCGCCCGCCCGAGAGATCTGAAATTTTTCATTTTCGTCAAACGATACTGAGGCTTAAAATTGCGACCAGATTTGTAATCAGCACCTTGAAATTATGCGAAATGCGGGGTTTCATCTCAATAGAAAGCTAAATAAAAAAGTTCGATTTTTTTAGGTACACCCGCCCCCCCCCCCCCCCGAGAGATCTGAAATTTTCATTTTCGACAAATGAGGCTGAGACTCAGAATTGCGACCGGATTTGTAATCAGCACCTTGAGGTTATGCAAAGTGCGAGGTTTCATCTCAATAGAAAGCTAAATAGAGAAGTTCGATTTTTTTAGGTACACCCGCCCGCCCGAGAGATATGAAATTTTTCATTTTCGTCAAACGAGACTGAGACTTAAAATTGCGACCGGATTTGTAATCAGCACCTTGAAATTATGCGAAATGCGAGGTGTCATCTCAATAGAAAGCTAAATAAAGGAGTTCGATTTTTTTCGTACACCCGCCGGCCCGAGAGATCTGAAATTTTTCATTTTCGTCAAACGGGACTGAGACTCAAAATTGCGACCGGATTTGTAATCAGTACCTTAAAATTATGCGAAATGCGAGGTTTCGTCTCAATAGAGAGCTAAATAAAAAAGTTCGATTTTTTTAGGTACACCCGCCCCCCCCCCCCCCCCCCGAGAGATCTGAAGTTTTTCATTTTCGTCAAACGAGACTGAGACTCAAAATTGCGACCGGATTTGTAATCAGCATCTTGAAATTATGCGAAATGCGAGGTTTCATCTCAATAGAAAGCTAAATAAAGAAGTTCGATTTTTTTAGGTACACCCGCCCGCCCCAGAGATACGAAATTTTTCATTTTCGACAAATGAGGCTGAGACTCAAAATTGCGACCGGATTTGTAATCAGCACCTTGAAATTATGCGAAATGCGATGTTTCATCTCAATAGAAAGCTAAATAAAGAAATTAGATTTTTTTAGGTACACCCGCCCGCCCGAGAGATATGAAATCTTTCATTTTCGTCAAACGAGACTGAGACTCAAAATTGCGACCGGATTTGTAATCAGCACCTTGAAATTATGCGAAATGCGATGTTTCATCTCAATAGAAAGCTAAATAAGGAAGTTCGATTTTTTTCGTACACCCGCCCGCCCGAGAGATCTGAAATTTTTCATTTTCGTCAAACGATACTGAGGCTTAAAATTGCGACCGGATTTGTAATCAGCACCTTGAAATTATGCGAAATGCGAAGTTTCGTTTCAATAGAGAGCTAAATAAAAAAGTTCGATTTTTTTAGGTACACCTGCCCCCCCGAGAGATCTGAAATTTTCATTTTCGACAAATGAGGCTGAGACTCAGAATTGCGACCGGATTTGTAATCAGCACCTTGAGGTTATGCAAAGTGCGAGGTTTCATCTCAATAGAAAGCTAAATAGAGAAGTTCGATTTTTTTAGGTACACCCGCCCGCCCGAGAGATATGAAATTTTTCATTTTCGACAAATGAGGCTGAGACTCAGAATTGCGACCGGATTTGTAATCAGCACCTTGAGGTTATGCAAAGTGCGAGGTTTCATCTCAATAGAAAGCTAAATAGAGAAGTTCGATTTTTTTAGGTACACCCGCCCGCCCGAGAGATCTGAAATTTTTCATTTTCGTCAAACGATACTGAGGCTTAAAATTGCGACCAGATTTGTAATCAGCACCTTGAAATTATGCGAAATGCGGGGTTTCATCTCAATAGAAAGCTCAATAAAGAAATTAGATTTTTTTAGGTACACCCGCCCGCCCGAGAGATATGAAATTTTTCATTTTCGTCAAACGATACTGAGACTGAAAATTGCGACCGGATTTGTAATCAGCACCTTGAAATTATGCGAAATGCGAGGTTTCGTTTCAATAGAGAGCTAAATAAAAAAGTTCGATTTTTTTTGTACACCCGCCCGCCCCAGAGATATGAAATCTTTCATTTTCGTCAAACGAGACTGAGACTTAAAATTGCGACCGGATTTGTAATCAGCACCTTGAAATTATGCGAAATGCGAAGTGTCATCTCAGTAGAAAGCTAAATAAAGAAGTTCGATTTTTTTAGGTACACCCGCCGGCCCGAGAGATCTGAAATTTTTCATTTTCGTCAAACGGGACTGAGACTCAAAATTGCGACCGGATTTGTAATCAGTACCTTAAAATTATGCGAAATGCGAGGTTTCGTCTCAATAGAGAGCTAAATAAAAAAGTTCGATTTTTTTAGGTACACCCGCCCCCCCCCCCCGAGAGATCTGAAGTTTTTCATTTTCGTCAAACGAGACTGAGACTCAAAATTGCGACCGGATTTGTAATCAGCATCTTGAAATTATGCGAAATGCGAGGTTTCATCTCAATAGAAAGCTAAATAAAGAAGTTCGATTTTTTTAGGTACACCCGCCCGCCCGAGAGATATGAAATTTTTCATTTTCGACAAATGAGGCTGAGACTCAAAATTGCGACCGGATTTGTAATCAGCACCTTGAAATTATGCGAAATGCGATGTTTCATCTCAATAGAAAGCTAAATAAAGAAATTAGATTTTTTTAGGTACACCCGCCCGCCCGAGAGATATGAAATCTTTCATTTTCGTCAAACGAGACTGAGACTCAAAATTGCGACCGGATTTGTAATCAGCACCTTGAAATTATGCGAAATGCGAGGTGTCATATCAATAGAAAGCTAAATAAAGAAGTTCGATTTTTTTCGTACACCCGCCCGCCCGAGAGATCTGAAATTTTTCATTTTCGTCAAACGATACTGAGGCTTAAAATTGCGACCGGATTTGTAATCAGCACCTTGAAATTATGCGAAATGCGAAGTTTCGTTTCAATAGAGAGCTAAATAAAAAAGTTCGATTTTTTTAGGTACACCCGCCCCCCCGAGAGATCTGATGTTTTCATTTTCGTCAAACGAGACTGAGACTCAAAATTGCGACCGGATTTGTAATCAGCACCTTGAAATTATGCGAAATGCGATGTTTCATCTCAATAGAAAGCTAAATAAAGAAATTAGATTTTTTTAGGTACACCCGCCCGCCCGAGAGATATGAAATCTTTCATTTTCGTCAAACGAGACCGAGACTCAAAATTGCGACCGGATTTGTAATCAGCACCTTGAAATTATGCGAAATGCGAGGTGTCATCTCAATAGAAAGCTAAATAAAGAAGTTCGATTTTTTTCGTACACCCGCCCGCCCGAGAGATCTGAAATTTTTCATTTTCGTCAAACGATACTGAGGCTTAAAATTGCGACCGGATTTGTAATCAGCACCTTGAAATTATGCGAAATGCGAAGTTTCGTTTGAGACTGAGACTCAAAATTGCGACCGGATTTGTAATCAGCATCTTGAAATTATGCGAAATGCGAGGTTTCATCTCAATAGAAAGCTAAATAAAGAAGTTCGATTTTTTTAGGTACACCCGCCCGCCCGAGAGATCTGAAATTTTTCATTTTCGACAAATGAGGCCGAGACTCAAAATTGCGACCGGATTTGTAATCAGCACCTTGAAATTATGCGAAATGCGATGTTTCATCTCAATAGAAAGCTAAATAAAGAAATTAGATTTTTTTAGGTACACCCGCCCGCCCGAGAGATATGAAATCTTTCATTTTCGTCAAACGAGACTGAGACTTAAAATTGCGACCGGATTTGTAATCAGCACCTTGAAATTATGCGAAATGCGAGGTGTCATCTCAATAGAAAGCTAAATAAAGAGGTTCGATTTTTTTCGTACACCCGCCCGCCCGAGAGATCTGAAATTTTTCATTTTCGTCAAACGATACTGAGGCTTAAAATTGCGACCAGATTTGTAATCAGCACCTTGAAATTATGCGAAATGCGGGGTTTCATCTCAATAGAAAGCTAATAAAGAAGTTCGATTTTTTTAGGTACACCCGCCCGCCCGAGAGATCTGAAATTTTTCATTTTCGACAAATGAGGCTGAGACTCAAAATTGCGACCGGATTTGTAATCAGCATCTTGAAATTATGCGAAATGCGAGGTTTCGTTTCAATAGAGAGCTAAATAAAAAAGTTCGATTTTTTTAGGTACACCCGCCCGCCCGAGAGATCTGATGTTTTTCATTTTCGTCAAACGAGACTGAGACTCAAAATTGCGACCGGATTTGTAATCAGCATCTTGAAATTATGCGAAATGCGAGGTTTCATCTCAATAGAAAGCTAAATAAAGAAGTTCGATTTTTTTAGGTACACCCGCCCGCCCGAGAGATCTGATGTTTTTCATTTTCGTCAAACGAGACTGAGACTCAAAATTGCGACCGGATTTATAATCAGCATCTTGAAATTATGCGAAATGCGAGGTTTCATCTCAATAGAAAGCTAAATAAGGAAGTTCGATTTTTTTAGGTACACCCGCCCGCCCGAGAGATCTGAAATTTTTCATTTTCGACAAATGAGGCTGAGACTCAAAATCGCGACCGGATTTGTAATCAGCACCTTGAAGTTATGCAAAGTGCGAGGTTTCATATCAATAGAAAGCTAAATAGAGAAGTTCGATTTTTTTAGGTACACCCGCCCGCCCGAGAGATCTGAAATTTTTCATTTTCGTCAAACGAGACTGAGACTGAAAATTGCGACCGGATTTGTAATCAGCATCTTGAAATTATGCGAAATGCGAGGTTTCATCTCAATAGAAAGCTAAATAAGGAAGTTCGATTTTTTTAGGTACACCCGCCCGCCCGAGAGATCTGAAATTTTTCATTTTCGACAAATGAGGCTGAGACTCAAAATTGCGACCGAATTTGTAATCAGCACCTTGAAGTTATGCAAAGTGCGAGGTTTCATCTCAATAGAAAGCTAAATAGAGAAGTTCGATTTTTTTAGGTACACCCGCCCGCCCGAGAGATCTGAAATTTTTCATTTTCGTCAAACGAGACTGAGACTCAAAATTGCGACCGGATTTGTAGTCAGCATCTTGAAATTATGCGAAATGCAAGGTTTCATCTCAATAGAAAGCTAAATAAGGAAGTTCGATTTCTTTAGGTACACCCGCCCGCCCGAGAGATCTGAAATTTTTCATTTTCGTCAAACGAGACTGAGACTGAAAATTGCGACCGGCATTGTAATCAGCATCTTGAAATTATGCGAAATGCGAGGTTTCGTTTCAATAGAGAGCTAAATAAAAAAGTTCGATTTTTTTAGGTACACCCGCCCGCCCGAGAGATCTGAAATTTTTCATTTTCGACAAATGAGGCTGAGACTCAAAATTGCGACCGGATTTGTAATCATCATCTTGAAATTATGCGAAATGCGAGGTTTCGTTTCAATAGAGAGCTAAATAAAAAAGTTCGATTTTTTTAGGTACACCCGCCCGCCCGAGAGATCTGATGTTTTTCATTTTCGTCAAACGAGACTGAGACTCAAAATTGCGACCGGATTTGTAATCAGCATCTTGAAATTATGCGAAATGCGAGGTTTCGTTTCAATAGAGAGCTAAATAAAAAAGTTCGATTTTTTTAGGTATACCCGCCCGCCCGAGAGATCTGAAATTTTTCATTTTCGACAAATGAGGCTGAGACTCAAAATTGCGACCGGATTTGTAATCAGCATCTTGAAATTATGCGAAATGCGAGGTTTCATCTCAATAGAAAGCTAAATAAGGAAGTTCGATTTTTTTAGGTACACCCGCCCGCCCGAGAGATCTGAAATTTTTCATTTTCGACAAATGAGGCTGAGACTCAAAATTGCGACCGGATTTGTAATCAGAGTCTTGAAATTATGCGAAATGCGAGGTTTCATCTCAATAGAAAGCTAAATAAGGAAGTTCGATTTTTTTAGGTACACCCGCCCGCCCGAGAGATCTGAAATTTTTCATTTTCGACAAATGAGGCTGAGACTCAAAATTGCGACCGGATTTGTAATCAGCATCTTGAAATTATGCGAAATGCGAGGTTTCGTTTCAATAGAGAGCTAAATAAAAAAGTTCGATTTTTTTAGGTACACCCGCCCGCCCGAGAGATCTGATGTTTTTCATTTTCGTCAAACGAGACTGAGACTCAAAATTGCGACCGGATTTGTAATCAGCATCTTGAAATTATGCGAAATGCGAGGTTTCATCTCAATAGAAAGCTAAATAAGGAAGTTCGATTTTTTTAGGTACACCCGCCCGCCCGAGAGATCTGATGTTTTTCATTTTCGTCAAATGAGGCTGAGACTCAAAATTGCGACCGGATTTGTGATCAGCACCTTGGAGTTATGCAAAGTGCGAGGTTTCATCTCAATAGAAAGCTAAATAAAGAAGTTCGATTTTTTTAGGTACACCCGCCCGCCCGAGAGATCTGAAATTTTTCATTTTCGACAAACGAGACTGAGACTCAAAATTGCGACCGGATTTGTAATCAGTACCTTGAAATTATGCGAAATGCGATGTTTCGTCTCAATAGAGAGCTAAATAAAAAAGTTCGATTTTTTTAGGTACACCCGCCCCCCCCAAGAGATCTGAAGTTTTTCATTTTCGTCAAACGAGACTGAGGCTCAAAATTGCGACCGGATTTGTCATCAGCACCTTGAAGTTATGCGAAATGCGATGTTTCATCTCAATAGAAAGCTAAATAAAGAAATAAGATTTTTTTAGGTACACCCGTCCGCCCGAGAGATCTGAAATTTTTCATTTTCGTCAAATGAGGCTGAGACTCAAAATTGCGACCGGATTTGTGATCAGCACCTTGGAATTATGCAAAGTACGAGGTTTCATCTCAATAGAAAGCTAAATAAAGAAGTTCGATTTTTTTAGGTACACCCGCCCGCCCGAGAGATCTGAAATTTTTCATTTTCGACAAATGAGGCTGAGACTCAAAATTGCGACCGGACTTGTAATCAGCACCTTGAAGTTATGCAAAGTGCGAGGTTTTATCTCAATAGAAAGCTAAATAAAGAAGTTCGATTTTTTTAGGTACACCCGCCGGCCCGAGAGATCTGAAGCTTTTCATTTTCGTCAAACGAGACTGAGGCTCAAAATTGCGACCGGATTTGTAATCAGCACCTTGAAGTTATGCGAAATGCGATGTTTCATCTCAATAGAAAGCTAAATAAAGAAATTAGATTTTTTTAGGTACACCCGTCCGCCCGAGAGGTCTGAAATTTTTCATTTTCGTCAAACGAGACTGAGACTCAAAATTGCGACCGGGTTTGTAATCAGCACCTTGAAATTATGCGAAATGCGATGTTTCATCTCAATAGAAAGCCAAATAAAGAAATTAGATTTTTTTAGGTACACCCGCCCGCCCGAGAGATATGAAATCTTTCATTTTCGTCAAACGAGACTGAGACTTAAAATTGCGACCGGATTTGTAATCAGCACCTTGAAATTACGCGAAATGCGAAGTGTCATCTCAGTAGAAAGCTAAATAAAGAAGTTCGATTTTTTTAGGTACACCCGCCGGCCCGAGAGATCTGAAATTTTTCATTTTCGTCAAACGAGACTGAGACTCAAAATTGCGACCGGATTTGTAATCAGTACCTTGAAATTATGCGAAATGCGAGGTTTCGTCTCAATAGAGAGCTAAATAAAAAAGTTCGATTTTTTTAGGTACACCCGCCCCCCCGAGAGATCTGAAGTTTTTTGTTTTCGTCAAACGAGACTGAGACTCAAAATTGCGACCGGATTTGTAATCAGCACCTTGAAATTATGCGAGATGCGATGTTTCATCTCAATAGAAAGCTAAATAAAGAAATTAGATTTTTTTAGGTACACCCGCCCGCCCGAGAGATATGAAATCTTTCATTTTCGTCAAACGAGACTGAGACTTAAAATTGCGACCGGATTTGTAATCAGCACCTTGAAATTATGCGAAATGCGAAGTGTCATCTCAGTAGAAAGCTAAATAAAGAAGTTCGATTTTTTTCGTACACCCGCCCGCCCGAGAGATCTGAAATTTTTCATTTTCGTCAAACGATACTGAGGCTTAAAATTGCGACCGGATCTGTAATCAGCACCTTGAAATTATGCGAAATGCGGGGCTTCATCTCAATAGAAAGCTAAATAAAGAAATTAGATTTTTCTAGGTACGCCCGCCCGCCCGAGAGATATGAAATTTTTCATTTTCGTCAAACGAGACTGAGACTCAAAATTGCGACCGGATTTGTAATCAGCACCTTGAAATTATGCGAAATGCGATGTTTCATCTCAATAGAAAGCTAAATAAAGAAATAAGATTTTTTTAGGTACACCCGCCCGCCCGAGAGATATGAAATCTTTCATTTTCGTCAAACGAGACTGAGACTTAAAATTGCGACCGGATTTGTAATCAGCACCTTGAAATTATGCGAAATGCGAAGTGTCATCTCAGTAGAAAGCTAAATAAAGAAGTTCGATTTTTTTCGTACACCCGCCCGCCCGAGAGATCTGAAATTTTTCATTTTCGTCAAACGATACTGAGGCTTAAAATTGCGACCGGATTTGTAATCAGCACCTTGAAGTTATGCGAAATGCGGGGTTTCATCTCAATAGAAAGCTAAATAAAGAAATTAGATTTTTCTAGGTACACCCGCCCGCCCGAGAGATATGAAATTTTTCATTTTCGTCAAACGAGACTGAGACTGAAAATTGCGACCGGATTTGTAATCAGCACCTTGAAATTATGCGAAATGCGAGGTGTCATCTCAATAGAAAGCTAAATAAAGAAGTTCGATTTTTTTAGGTACACCCGCCGGCCCGAGAGATCTGAAATTTTTCATTTTCGTCAAACCAGACTGAGACTCAAAATTGCGACCGGATTTGTAATCAGTACCTTGAAATTATGCGAAATGCGAGGTTTCGTCTCAATAGAGAGCTAAATAAAAGAGTTCGATTTTTTTAGGTACACCCGCCCCCCCGAGAGATCTGAAATTTTTCATTTTCGTCAAACGAGACTGAGACTCAAAATTGCGACCGGATTTGTAATCAGCACCTTGAAATTATGCGAAATGCGATGTTTCATCTCAATAGAAAGCTAAATAAAGAAATTAGATTTTTTTAGGTACACCCGCCCGCCCCAGAGATATGAAATCTTTCATTTTCGTCAAACGAGACTGAGACTTAAAATTGCGACCGGATTTGTAATCAGCACCTTGAAATTATGCGAAATGCGAAGTGTCATCTCAGTAGAAAGCTAAATAAAGAAGTTCGATTTTTTTCGTACACCCGCCCGCCCGAGAGATCTGACATTTTTCATTTTCGTCAAACGATACTGAGGCTTAAAATTGCGACCGGATTTGTAATCAGCACCTTGAAGTTATGCGAAATGCGGGGTTTCATCTCAATAGAAAGCTAAATAAAGCAATTAGATTTTTTTAGGTACACCCGCCCGCCCCAGAGATATGAAATCTTTCATTTTCGTCAAACGAGACTGAGACTTAAAATTGCGACCGGATTTGTAATCAGCACCTTGAAATTATGCGAAATGCGAAGTGTCATCTCAGTAGAAAGCTAAATAAAGAAGTTCGATTTTTTTAGGTACACCCGCCCGCCCGAGAGATATGAAATCTTTCATTTTCGTCAAACGAGACTGAGACTTAAAATTGCGACCGGATTTGTAATCAGCACCTTGAAATTATGCGAAATGCGAAGTGTCATCTCAGTAGAAAGCTAAATAAAGAAGTTCGATTTTTTTCGTACACCCGCCCGCCCGAGAGATCTGACATTTTTCATTTTCGTCAAACGATACTGAGGCTTAAAATTGCGACCGGATTTGTAATCAGCACCTTGAAGTTATGCGAAATGCGGGGTTTCATCTCAATAGAAAGATAAATAAAGAAGTTCGATTTTTTTCGTACACCCGCCCGCCCGAGAGATCTGAAATTTTTCATTTTCGTCAAACGAGACTGAGACTCAAAATTGCGACCGGATTTGTAATCAGTACCTTGAAATTATGCGAAATGCGAGGTTTCGTCTCAATAGAGAGCTAAATAAAAGAGTTCGATTTTTTTAGGTACACCCGCCCCCCCGAGAGATCTGAAATTTTTCATTTTCGTCAAACGAGACTGAGACTCAAAATTGCGACCGGATTTGTAATCAGCACCTTGCAATTATGCGAAATGCGATGTTTCATCTCAATAGAAAGCTAAATAAAGAAATTAGATTTTTTTAGGTACACCCGCCCGCCCCAGAGATATGAAATCTTTCATTTTCGTCAAACGAGACTGAGACTTAAAATTGCGACCGGATTTGTAATCAGCACCTTGAAATTATGCGAAATGCGAAGTGTCATCTCAGTAGAAAGCTAAATAAAGAAGTTCGATTTTTTTAGGTACACCCGCCGGCCCGAGAGATCTGAAACTTTTCATTTTCGTCAAACGAGACTGAGACTCAAAATTGGCACCGGATTTGTAATCAGTACCTTAAAATTATGCGAAATGCGAGGTTTCGTCTCAATAGAGAGCTAAATAAAAAAGTTCGATTTTTTTAGGTACACCCGCCCCCCCGAGAGATCTGAAGTTTTTCATTTTCGTCAAACGAGACTGAGACTCAAAATTGCGACCGGATTTGTAACCAGCATCTTGAAATTATGCGAAATGCGAGGTGTCATCTCAATAGAAAGCTAAATAAAGAAGTTCGATTTTTTTCGTACACCCGCCCGCCCGAGAGATCTGAAACTTTTCATTTTCGTCAAACGATACTGAGACTTAAAATTGCGACCGGATTTGTAATCAGCACCTTGAAATTATGCCAAATGCGGGGTTTCATCTCAATAGAAAGCTAAATAAAGAAATTAGATTTTTTTAGGTACACCCGCCCGCCCGAGAGATATGAAATTTTTCATTTTCGTCAAACGAGACTGAGACTTAAAATTGCGACTGGATTTGTAATCAGCACCTTGAAATTGTGCGAAATGCGAGGTGTCATCTCAATAGAAAGCTAAATAAAGAAGTTCGATTTTTTTAGGTACACCCGCCGGCCCGAGAGATCTGAAATTTTTCATTTTCGTCAAACGAGACTGAGACTCAAAACTGCGACCGGATTTGTAATCAGTACCTTGAAATTATGCGAAATGCGAGGTTTCGTCTCAATAGAGAGCTGAATAAAAAAGTTCGATTTTTTTAGGTACACCCGCCCCCCCGAGAGATCTGAAGTTTTTCATTTTCGTCAAACGAGACTGAGACTCAAAATTGCGACCGGATTTGTAATCAGCATCTTGAAATTATGCGAAATGCGAGGTTTCATCTCAATAGAAGGCTAAATAAAGAAGTTCGATTTTTTTAGGTACACCCGCCGGCCCGAGGGATCTGAAATTTTTCATTTTCGACAAATGAGGCTGAGACTCAAAATTGCGACCGGATTTGTAATCAGCACCTTGAAGTTATGCAAAATGCGAGGTTTAATCTCAATAGAAAGCTAAATAGAGAAGTTCGATTTTTTTAGGTACACCCGCCCGCCCGAGAGATCTGAAATTTTTCATTTTTGTCAAACGAAACTGAGACTTAAAATTGCGAACCGATTTGTAATCAGCACCTTGAAATCATGCGAAATGTGAGGTGTGATCACAATAGAAAGCTAAATAAAGAAGTTTGATTTTTTTAGGTACGCCCGCCCGCCCGAGAGATCCGAAATTCTTCGTTTTCGCCAAACGAGACTGAGACTCAAAATTGTGACCGGATTTGTAATCAGCACCTTGAAATTATGCGAAATGCGAGGTTTCATCTCAATAGAAAGCTAAATAAAGAAGTTCGATTTTTTTAGGTACACCCGCCCGCCCGAGAGATCTGTAATTTTTCATTTTCGACAAATGAGACTGAAACTTAAAATTGCGACCAGATTTGTAATCTGTACCTTAAAATTATGCGAAATGCGAGGTGCCACCTCAATAGAAGGCTAAATAAAGATGTTCGATTTTTTTAGGTACACCCGCCCGCCCGAGAGATCTAAAATTTAAGACCCTTGTTGGATTGCAGTGATAAGGTCTGTTCTAGAACAAGCATCATCAAACCTTCCATAAATTACATCAAACAAGCATATGAAAGTCAATTCACATGCGGTTTGAGAAATTATACAATTAATTATAAAAACGCCCCTTAATGGTGTAATGAAGTTTAACTGCAAGAAAATAAAAAATAATGAAGGGTGCTTAGGGCTAAACTCGTTAATTTCAATCTCAGTTTGGAGACCCTTCTTAGTACTTATCCTAACTCCTCTCTCGTCTCAGCAGCTCAGAAGCGTATGACATAATCATCGTGGTAGCGATGGAACGAAAGCAGGGCCGTGCCTTGGTGCAATAGCGTATAGCAGGGTTGCTCGAACGGTCTATCGCTAGTTTTTTTATTACAATTCACAAAAAAGGGGATTTGAATAATGTTGACAATTATAGGCCAATAGCAATTATTCCTATTTTTGCTAATATTTTTGAAATGATTATAAAAAAGAGACTATTATCTTTCTTCGATAACATGGAACTTTTAGCCAAGAAACAATTTGGATTTAGATCGAAGTGTTCCACGACACAAGCTGTTTTAGAAATTATTAGTTCTATTGTTGAGGGATTTGAGGAAGGCAGGCAGTCAATCATGACAGTCTGTGACCTGTCTAAGGCTTTTGACTGTGGGTCTCATGCCATTCTTTTACAAAAACTTGAATTTTGTGGAATAAGGGGTCACTCTTTAGCTTTCTTCCGCTCATATCTAACGAACACGGAGAGCCTCAAGGCTCTGTTAGGGCCCTTCCTCTTTGTGATATACCTAAATTATATATTTCATCAGCTTGCACCTATCAAATGTATATGTTTCGCTGACGATACCACCCTCATTCAGTCTCACTCTGGTTTAATAGTTCTGAAAAGCTTAGTTGCAATCGCTGAAAATGAAGCCGAACAATGGTTCACTACCAATAGACTCAAATTAAATGGAGAGAAATCGCAAAAAATTGTTTTGTCGACTAACAGAACCATACCATGGTTAAAGCCTCAGTTACACTGCTCGGTATAATAATCGATGGGTCACTCAGATGGGAAACTCACATTGAAATTCTATGCAAAAAGTTAAGCAACAGTCTATTTGTAATTCGACAACAGAAGCGGATGACCTCACTTGAAGGCTTACTTAATGCTTACTATGGTATCTTCCGTAGTTATTTAGTTTATGGTATTGCTTCATGGGGAGCCTCGAGTCACACAATAAGAGCATTTAAACTGCAAAGGGAGGCACTCAGAATTATTACTGGTGCCCCTTTTAATAGCCTCTGTCAGCCAATCTTTGAAAGACTTCACATTTTGCCAGTTCCATGTTTATGTATCCTATACTCACTAATTTCTATTCATGAAATTTAAATAAGATTTCCGTTCAGTCTGATTTGCATGATTATAACACCAGAGGATTTGATTCACTGAGACCGCCACGATACAGGCTTACAGCATCTAAAAGAAATTCTACGGACTTTAGATTCTACAACAAATTGCCTCGCGAATATAGAGATTGTAATGCATACACCTTCAAGAAGAAGATAAAAAATCTCATACTCGACCACTGCTTTTACACCATAGAAGAATTCTTAAACTGCCAAATAACTAGTTCTCATTGAGGCTTATAGGACGATGTCTTGTTCAGTGTTCAATGTGATTGTTATTCTGTATTTTTGTAAACACGTTGGACATTCCATGTAACGGATTAGCTGTAAACCTCGATACTTTCAAGCTCAGACTCGCCTATGCATGTTATGTTTGATGCTTTTTTTCTAATGACTTGCCATAAATGCACCTGTATGTATAATATGGTTAAAAAGATACTACTACTACTACTACTACTACTACTACTACTACTACTACTACTACTACTACTACTACTGGAGAGTTTAGGAAATCGGTTTGATCGCAAGGACAGAAGCTCTCGCACACTTGAAGGTGAAAGAAAGTCTCTCCACCCGACGCTGAGCCAGCTTGAGTCTGATCGCATGTCCAATGAACGCGAACGCGTCCATCCGACATGTCACCATGGCCCGACCGGCTAAAACCCATTCTCTCTTTTCTTACCTTCAAGTCCTCCTACCACTCACGGAACCTTCGTCGAACCACATAACAATATGAGGGTAGGGCTGTTCCGAGGTCGTTGATCTTGTAGTTCAATCACTACTTCTACGTTGCTCGCGTTCTTTGGCGCTCAGAATTTTCCTCACCATGCAGTGGATGGCTTTCCAGTAGACTTTATGGTATACCGTCAGTCTCACCATATTATCTGCCTTCAGACCTACAGGTAGATTTGCTCAGGCTTCTTGTATGTATAGGTTGTCGCATTTTTGGCACTTTTATGGGGTATCTCGGTTATTTTTGAAGATAGAGAGTTGCGGTTTTCGCGACAGTGTGCTATTTTTTTGTAAAAATAAAGACGCCGTTAACAAAATTATCATGGCTCTCTTGGTTTTTGAGATACAGGGTGAAATCAAAAACTATCGATTTTGTGACCACCCTCGTAACTCGCTTGTCTTTTATCTGATTGAACATTTAGAAAGGGCCTTATAGAATTTTTCTTGTAGAATCCAGTGGTATAGTTCGATTTTTTCTTACTCTAACCACTTTTCAGTTATGAAGCAAACATGTATTCTTTTAAATGAAACACCCTATATATTATTTCTGAGGTCGGTCGGAAATAATTCAAGCTTTTAAAAAATATACATTAGTATTGAGTTGTTTTGAAAATTACGCTCAAAATTTTATTTTTTCATTTTTTACCTTATTTGTAACAGTAGGCCATGACTAATCTATTAAAAACAATATCCAAGTAAACAATTATCAAGATACAAGATACTCAGTACCCTTAAACTCAATTACTTAATTGTATTTTATACACTATTAACTACTATTTGTGATGTGTGTGTTCAATAAATATTACTTATTGTAGTCCATTATTACATTACTTAAAAACAAACAACATTATATCAGAAGAATATCAACACAATATTAAATTTGAATATGAATCAAAATAAAAACTGAAAACATCGAGGAGCTTTTAGAGATGTTGGTTCAAGTTGGAGGCTATTTTCTCGAATGCAAATCTATGGCACAATTTCTTATTCCTTTAATGGCATTTCAAAGAATTATTGGTCTCCTTCGTGTTACGGCGACTAAATATTCCCAAACTTGGATCCTGTGCAAATGTTGAAATATCAACTTGTATGGATGGTTATTGTATTTTTTTTAGAATTCTTTCTGCAGTTGACTTTGGTACCCCTACAGCTTCTTCTATGTGCTTACAAGATGATCAAGGCGTTGCTTCTATGTAACCTAATACGTTTGTTTCCCTTTGCCCCTATTCTCCTTGAAATAAGTTTTAGGACGCGGTTGAATAAAAGATCCGTACCTAACTATATTCATCTTTAGACGAGCAAAAATATCTGGAAACGGTTGCTGTCTCTCTAGGTATCTAAGCGGCCCTTATTATAGAAAATTGACAATAATTAAAATAAAAACTTAGAAAGAACAAATCTATGTTTAACAAAAATATAAATGAAAACTGAGAGTCTCGCCAATTTTTGACAGATTTGGTTTTTTATTTTTAATAGATGAGTCATAGCCCTCTGTCTACTCAATATTATAATAACACATCACTTTCATGAGACATTATTATTTAAAAAAAGGTATTTTGATTCTGTTTTTCTCGAATGTGAGTAGCATGCTTCTTGTAGAGTAAAAACTGCTTAGATGCTTATTATTTATAGTTGATTAACCATGGCCTACTGCTACAAATAAAGTAAAAAAAGAAAAAATCAGATTTTGAGCTCAATCTCCAAAATAACTCAATACTAATATATATTTCTGAAAAGCCTGAATTATTTCCGATTGACTTCAAAAATAATATACAGGGTGTTCCATTTAAAAAAATACATGTTTGCTTCATAGCTGCAAAGTGGTTCTACAGAAAATATTCTATAAGATCCTTTTTTTAACTATTCAACAAGATAAAACCGAGATACGAGGGTGGTCCCACAATCGCTGGTTTTCAATTTCACTCTGTATCTCAAAAACCAAGAGGGCCATTGGTCATTGCAAAGCCTACCGTGTAGCGGTAGCTTGAATATCCCGTCGTACAGGACGTTCCAGTGGGTTGGTCCTTCCTCCCAGATCTACTATGGTTATAGATATGGTCCTGTCCTCGAAATAACTGCTTATTATAATGCGTACATATTCCGAGATGTTGCGCCTCTCGCAAGTTGATCGCTAGTGCTTTTTAACTCACAATTTTGCTTTTTCATTGACATTCTAGGATAGGCCTATATTTACCTTGACTAAAAATAGATTAGAACAAAAAAACTTTCTTAAATAAAGCTTTTATTAAAAGGTTCTAAAAAAAAAGAAAATAAAATGTTCCTTTAGAGTGTTAACTATCAACTTATAGCCTCATTATACACAATTTATATGTCATGTTTATATGGCACAATATCGCCTTGTTCATTCTTCATGGAAGAAATCTTGTATGTATATTCAGGATATATCAGGCGGTATAGGTATCAAAATATTCAAAATACATTACCATATTCCATGGCCGACTTTACTCACTAGGCCGGAGCATGAAATATGGCAACACTGAATCAGCGGGCCGGGTTTTTATTTGTTGTTATGTCATGTGTATTCTTCCAGACCAGAAAATATAGTTGGAAGGTGATTATTAATGTGTTTCTAATTATTTACCTGCACAAACGAAACTATAAAGATAAAAAGATGCCTGCAAAGTGTGTAGTACCAGGAATAGAGGACATACCAAACCATGGCCGAACATAACCTTCCAGAGTAAAAAGAACATTTCAAGGTGATTTTTAATGTGTTTCTAATCATTTACCTGCAGAAACGAAACTATGAAGATAAACAGATGCCTGCAAAGTGTGTAGTACCAGGTTGTACTAGCAATTGTGCTTCCAGTAAAGGACATAAACAGAAGTGGGTGAACAGCACAAGTGAACAGTATTCCTCGTATGGGCTGGTTATATTTATAAGAATAAAGACAATACTTTACAAACATTTCAAAGGATAAGACCTATTTTAAAGCACAATGTGGTACCTACAATGTTTTCTGGACCTTCCAAATATCACAGAAAAGTACAGTTAATAGAACTCATCTGGGCATGCATCTGGGCATATCTACAAAAAGATTTGATAGTGAAAGGGAATCAAGACCAGCAAGAAAGGCTTCACAGTGACCTAATAGTGAATTTTTCTAGCTCAGGTGACAATTTACAAAGTAAATTGAGAGCTCATTAGCAATTGTGCTTCCAACAAAGGACAAACAGAAGTGGGTGAACGGTATTCCTCGTATGGGCTGGTTATATTTATAAGAATAAAGACAATACTTTACAAACATTTCAAAGGATAAGACCTATTTTAAAGCACAATGTGGTACCTACAATGTTTTCTGGACCTACCAAATATCACAGAAAAATACAGTTAATAGAACTCATCTGGGCATGCATCTGGGCATACCTACCAAAAGATTTGATAGTGAAAGGGAATCAAGACCAGCAAGAATGGCTTCACAGTGACCTAATAGTGAATTTTTCTAGCTCAAGTGACAATTTACAAAGCAAATTGAGTGTTCATTTAGGTGGAAGTGGAAGTGGCAGCAGGAAACAGGTTGCGCTTATTTTTATTTTGTACTGTTTGACTACGATGAACCAGACATCAGATGTAAGTGGTATTAGTAGTAGTAGTTCTAAAAAGTATTTTTTTTAATTCATTAACCGAGATGAACTCTAATACGTATAAAATGTAATAATTATTATGAAACTATAGGCCCACTATATTTGACAGCTAAGCCACGTTGCCACATCTAAGGCTCCGGCCTAGTGTAGAGTCGGCCATGATATGGCCGATTCTTATTCGTGTCAAACAAATCTGTTTTCTTCATTTAAGGTCCTCAGGGTGAGGCCATTGATTTATTGTTGGCTGTATACGTCTGAGTTTACCGCTGTTATGATGCCATACTTCTTGCCACTTTTGATGACGGTTTTGCTTCATATACAGCTTCAGGTCATCTAGTCGTAATTTTCCTGCAGTTGCAGTGTCATCTGTTTATATGGGCTGTCGAGCAGCAATATCGGCTTGTTCCTTTTTCATGTAAGAAATCTTGTATGTATATTCAGGATATATCAGGCGGTATAGGTATCAAAATATTCAAAATACATTCCCATATTCCGTATGGGTTAAGCAAATATCGCCGCCTGTGCGCACGAGTAGATACCACACGAATTTCTCTTTCTATGCTTTGTAGTCGCTTCGCAGATGTGGTACATCTATGGTACCTACCAACGATGCCATACATTCGATAGTTAGGCAACAGGTGGCGTGGCCGATCTTGAAACGTAAATTTTCACACATAAGTATTAACTAGAGTGCGGAGAGTGGAATCAGATGAGAGTGTTTATAGTCGTAACGTAAGAGGTAACGCAACACTCTCATCTGATTCCACAGGTTTATTACCTTACGTCTTACGTTACCTCTTACCTTACCGCACTCTATTTAGTCCCATATATTCACACTCATAGACAAAGCTCTCACGCATGGCCGACTCTACACTAGGCCGGAGCCTTAGATGTGGCAACGTGGCTTAGCTGTCAAATAGCTGGCCCTTAGTTTCAGAATGATTATTACATTTTATATGTATTAGAGTTCATCTGGGTTAATAAATTAAGAAAAATACTTTTTAGAACTACTACTACTAATACCAATTACATCTGATGTCTGGTTCATCACAGTCAGACACTACAAAATAAAAATAAATGCAACCTGTTTCCTCCTGCCACTTCCACTTCCACTTAAATGAACACTCAATTTACTTTGTCACTTGAGGTAGAAAAATTCACTATTAGGTCCCTGTGAAGCCATTCTTGCTGGTCTTGATTCCCTTTCACTATCAAATCTTTTCGTAGGTATGCCCCAGATGCATGCCCAGATGAGTTCTATTAACTGTATTTTTCTATGATATTTGGGAGGTCCAGAAAACATTATAAGTATCACATTGTGCTTTAAAATAGGTCTTATCCTTTGAAATGTTTGTAAATTATTGCCCTTATCCTTATAAATATAACCAGCCCTTCCGAGGAATACCTTTCACCCACTTCTGTTTATGTCCCTTATTGGACGCACAATTGCTAGTGCAACCTGGTACTACACACTTTGCAGGCATCTTTTTATCTTTATAGTTTCATTTGTGCAGGTAAATAAGTAGAAACACATTAAAAATCACCTTGCAACGTTCTTTTTACTCTGGAATAAGGTTATGTTGGGCCATGGTTTGGTATGTCCTCTACTGGGCTGCAACCTGGTACTACACGCTTTGCAGGCATTTTGTTATCTCTATAGTTTCGTTTGTGCAGGTAAATAATTAGAAACACATTAATAATCACCTTCCAACCATATTTTCTGCTCTGGAAGAATACACATGACATAACGACAAATAAAAACTCGGCCCTCTGATTCAGTGTTGCCATATTTCATGCTCCGGCCTAGTGAGTAAAGTCGGCCATGTCTCATGGCATACGCATAACCTGATAGCTTTTTGCATACGCTATTGACATTTCCTCTACGTTCAAGCCTATTATCAAGAGTTACTCGCAAAAATGAAGCACTCTCTTCAGCAGAAATATTTCCACTATTGTATGGGAATCTAATTTGCTTCAGCGTTTGTTTGACATTAATCATCTGGGTCTTATTGACATTAATTGTTAGATTGTGTTATAAAAACTAATTTTCCAGAACTTTCAGCGATCTTATCAATCTTATCATACTATTTTTGTGTCCTCCAAAAAAATTACAGACGTGTCATCTGCGTAAAGGGTGGTATTTGCCGTGATTACTCTTGGAACTTCGTTGACGTAGAGTATGTAGAGGAGAGGCCCTAATATAGACCCTTGAGGTACTTTTCTCACAGTTATTAACTTGTTTGATTTGATGAACTGTCCATTGTTTCTATATTCTACAACACTCTGCTGACGGTTTTTCAGATATGACTTAGTGAGGCTAATACTGATTTTATTCAAACTGTAAAGCCTAAGTTTTTTGTATAGAATATAACGGTCCACCATATCAAAGGCGTTTGTTAGGTCTATACAGGGTCTTTCATAAGTTGGGACTTTCTCTCATACAGCAGATAGTACTCGCCAAAATGGGTGTTCGTTCCCAGTAACATATAAACAAGATATTTAGAGAAAACAAGATACTGACCATTGAAAAAATACTCAATTCTAAGTCCATCCCTGGGCAATGGCTCACTATGTCATAATATCACGACAAACAAGGTAGCGCTAGCGGTGTCGATGCCGGTGAGAAAACACTAAACCAGGCAGTTGTCATACGTCGCGTTGTGTACGAGAGTGGTTGACCTGTTACATCTGACGATCGGACTTTAAAAACAACAACAATGGCACACGCTTATAACAATAATGAACTGGTGGATATGATTTTGATGTACGGTTAGTGTGGTCAAAATACCGCTGCGGCTTCGCGGGTGTATGCCGATCGTTTCCCTACCCATACTCACCCTGCACCTCATCGATTTGTCTAGCTCGTGCAAAGAACTAGAGACACAGGATGTCTGAGTCGACATCGTGGTGGACACGCTGGAAGACCTAGACAACCTCGTATGGTCCAAATTGAAGAGAACATCGTAAGTCGTAATTTTTTTCACTGTTTTGCTGCTGGTTCACCGCGCACTAGCTTTGTCGTTTCAAGGGCCGTTGCTTTTAAAGGGGAAAGTCCCAACTTTTAGAACACCATGTATACAATTGTCAATTTTCCTCTATTCAGGGAATCCAGGACTTCAAGAAGGGCTAGATAGATAGCTCGTACAGTATTTCTCCCTTTTCTAAAGCCAATCTATTGTTCACACAAGAGACCATGGCTCTCGAGAAATGCAACTACTTGAGCATAGATGATCCGTTCAAAAATTCTGCTAATGTTGGGAAGAAGCAAATCTGGTTTGTAATTTTTAAAATCTTTTAATTCAGTTCACGCGTTTTGTTATTATGTTTTATTTGCTATATACCTCAGAGTAACAACTGAACATAGAGGTAGTAAACAACTAATTCTAATAGGCCAACATCTTTTCTTATGTTGTCGTATTGACCACAAGATACAACAATCATAATTGTTTACTGTCGTCTTAATTGTATAGTACCTATCCAGAAATATTCCATCCTACGTTATAAAAGACGGTATTTTGATGGTTCAGGAATGATTACAGCAAAATCAATACCTAGGTATGTTGACTTCTACTGCGTTACTGCATGTTTCTTCATCATAAACGCAAGTTCTGTCTTACATAAATTTTGAGGAGCTGGCAGCGCCTGTATAATTTTCTTGCGATTTGTTTACGGTAAACCCTGACTGTTAAACGTTTGTTTTGTTTGTGCGTCTTTTATGCTTGGTCAGTACAATCGCAATCGCTATTTGTTGGTAACTGTAGTGAAGCCTTACGAACTTGCTGTGCTATATTCGAGTGTAGTTTAACAGTTTTTCGAGATGGGACAGTGCAGAGCAGTGTTTGTAACATGGGCTGCATTGGAAGAATTTTCAGGTTAATTGGCAATGTTTGGAGGCTGAAGTGTCAAAAGATGATGGCTTTGAGCACGCCATGCTGAAGTTGTTTGTTTACTACCTCTATGCTCAGTTGCTACTCTGAGCTGTATACAAATGTTTATGCACAGCTTGAACTTATAGAATCAACGAAAGGTTGATCAGAGGGATGAGACGTAAACGACCCAAAGATTATGCAGCCGTCAATTCGACCAGTTGTACTTCAACTTGGTCAGACCAGTCGTACAATCAGTTCCATGTTATTTTGACCACAAAAAAAATAATCGCACTGCATCTAGTCTGACTGCTGATGGAACCAGCAAATAAAGTCTATGAAATAATAAACAGACCATTTTATACATCTATTTTTGATTCCAATAGAGCATACACATATAACACAGACAAATAAACAGTTTAATCAAAATAGGAAACAAACCAACATTTGAGCGCAATAACTAATTGGTTAATATTATTTTAATTGAGAGGATCCACTTGTAAATAAATGTTGACAATGCGCGATGTACCGTTCGTAATGAATAAACAATAATATTGCAGATAATTGCCATTTAGGGTGGTGGGTGCTCCTACTAATTTGGTAGTGAACAATGGGCTAAAAGGGGTGACATACGTACGAACTTTAAATACGCGGTTTTTAAGTTCGCGAACTTACTCGGCTCGACGCGGTGACACACGTGAAGCTGTAATCACTCATTTTGATAATTTTCCTAAATAAATAAAACTTTTAACAAACGCCAAACACAACAAGCGTTGTGCACCGATGGCCTGCTGAAATAAAGTGGTGGCTCGCGGCTCATAGTACGAGCCGAGACAAGCTACGAGTAACATTTCAAATCATGGATCGCCGGCGGTTTGCGCGATAGTTTTAAAGTACGCGTACTCTACGGTGACACTCAGGCGAAAAAGGTCGTCGAGCCATAAGTACGCATACTTGCTCGTACGTGTATCACCCCTTTAACATTTACTACGTTTCCACGGGCTTCCAAAACTGTTTTCAAAACGTTTTGCGATTTTGGATTGTCGGTGTTTCCACGATAGGATTCCAAACGATCTTCAGAAAGCATTCAAAACGATTTTAATTCACACTCTTTAAAACTGTCATTTTCTAGTTATACAAGGTGGGCCAGTAGTGCGCGGACGGAAGGTTGTGAGAACCTTGAGGGTGATAACATAAAAATAATTTCACATAAATTTTGACGTTTATACAGGGTGATTCATATCAAACTTACAATTTTTAGAATGGAACCCCCTATATTTTATTGCATATTTGGATTCCTTGGTCAATTCTAGTGTGACTTTATGTATCACACATGGAACTTTAAACGAACCGTTTAGGCGCAAATCACCATTTTTGAAGAAGTAAATTGAACATCGCCAGGATTATGAAACATAGAAGACCGTGACTTTGCGGTATGATCAAGCATGAAACGCGTCACCTTAAATTGTATTGATAAATTTGAATTCTTTTTATAGTTGGAGAAATCAGTAGATTAATTAAGGAAACTTCAATGGCAGGTAACTTGATTTTTTCGGATACCTTGGTTTATAGGATCAACAGTAAAATTTGATTACCCTTCTAACGATATACGATTCTCAATATCAATCTTCTTTGGTTCTCATTTTATTTCAAATTTTCAGTCAAATCGGTGTTTTTCAATTTTCCTGCATGCAAGCAACCTAGCAAGCCATGAAAAATAAACAAAACCCCGTCAATATGGAAGAAACCAACTAGCTTAATAGAAAGATGCGAACGAACTAGAGTAGCGTGGCAAGATCATGAAAATTCCTTACAACACATCAGCTCTAAAGTTATTTGGTTTCTTCCAGATTAAAATGGATATTAATAATCCCGTTAACGGGATTTTGTTTATTCTTCATGGCCTGCTGTGTTGCCTGCACTCAGGGAAATGGAAAAACACCGATTTGTCTGAAAATTTGAAATAAAATGAAAACCAAAAGAGACTGATGTCGAGAATGCTATATCGTTAGAAAGGTAATCAAATTCTACATTAGATTATTTAAACCAAAATAGCCATTCCCTTTGAAAACATCAAGTTGTCTGTTATTGAAGTTTCCATAATTAATCTACTGATTTCTCCAAGTACAAAAAGAATTCAAATTTAGCTGCCTGACCTAAAATGACGCATTTCATGCTTAGTCGTACCACAAAGTCACGGCCCTCTGAGTTTTATAATTGCTGCGATATTCAATTCTTTTCTGATACCTACTTGTACCAAAAATGGTGATTTGCGCCTGAACGTTCCATGTATGGTACATGAAGTCACACTAGAATTCACCAAGAAGTGCAAATATGCAATAATATATAGGAATTTCCATCCAAAAAAATGTAAGTTTGATATGAATCACCCTTTATAAACGTCAAAATTAAAGTGAAAATATTTTTACGTTATAGCGCGCAAGGATCCCTACCATGATCAAGTGACAGATTTCTGAAATATTTTTTAGTAAGCCCACAATCTTCCATCCACGCATTATTGGCCTACCCTGTATAACCTATTTTGTTGTTTATCATAAATCTTCATTATTGAGTTTCGAATAAACTCAAACAAACTAACTATAATGGCATTAGAAAACAGCACAGTGCGCGTCCTTCGAAAATTAAGGGATTCGAAGGCGCGTTCCATTTCAAAACTTTCGAAAGTGACAGCTGGTGCTACCACGATATTTCGATCTTGATACGATCCCAAAAATTTGCAAATCGACCTTGAACAGGAAACGCTTTGGAAACGATTCCAATTGACGCTTTCTCGATATATCTCAAAACTCAAAACCTTTCGAAAGCCCGTGGAAACGTAGTGAATTTAATCGTATAAAAAAATTAAGCATTCCCATTCAAAAAAATCAAGTTACCTCTGATTTTCTTAATTAATCACAAACGTAGTTCAAATTTTTCGTCCAGCCTAAGCTGACGCATTTTATGGTTAGTAATACGGCAAAGCCACAGCCTTCTATATTTTATAATCTCTGTGACATTCAATTTTTTCTGACCTTTACTCATACGGAAAATTGTGATTTACACCTAAACAGTTCACTTTAAGACCCATATGTGATACATAAAGCCACACTAGAATTCACCAAGGAATCTAAATGTGCAATAATATATAGGGTGTTCTATTAAAAAAAAACATGACTGATACATTTCGTGTTATGGGGACACCCTGTATAACATGAAAATATTTTGAAAATATAGCCTTAGTGGGTCACTATCCATGCGAATATACTACTTCCTTTCCATCAGATACTGTAGCTATAATGCTCCGTGTCGAATAACTTGAATAATCCGGTACGTACATAGCCACACATTTTGATTAACTGACAAAACGTTCGGTTGGCCAGCTAGGAAAATACCTGCTGTTGAAAGCCCATAGATGGCCACAATGTTAACAACACACCAAAGAAAGTAAAATGTGTGATTATGTTGTCAACAGTGTACAGTTTGAAGATCTTCAATTGAAATCTGTGCACCCACCACTGTACTTATGTCTTACACTAATTGTGAGCAAAAATGCGTACATTAGTTTATGTTTTGTGAAATTTGCGTAACTTCTACGATCGGACTGACATACCTATAACTCTCGAGGTTAAATCTTTGTGCTTTCTTCTTAGCAATTCAATCGATGCTTGAATTATGTTTAGACCAGCAGACATATCTCAACTAGTTCAAATTATCACTAAATAATACACCCTGCTATAATATATACAGTATAATAATAAATAAGAGTAATAATAAATAAATAAATAAATATACAAAAAAAATTGACTAAAGAATCGCTTGACGACCGTTATTACAAATGGACTACTACAAAGCGACGACGACTCTCATACTAGTAGGGCACACGCAATTGATCCTAAATCCTTATCAAAGTGAATTATGTGTGATAAGCTTACAAGACTAAGAGCCGGTTGTACAATGCAAGCTTAAGCTTCGGCTTAAGGTAAGACGACGTTAAACCACGTCAGTTGCAAAACGTCCACTGTACAATGCTAGCTTGGACCCCCACTCTAAGGTTAGCACGAGCTTACGTAAGCCGAAGCTCAACGCGAGCGTAGCTGAGGTTTGAACCAAACCTGATACAAGTGACGTGATATGTCAAGAAGAAACCGTCAAATTGCTTGTCACTTTATTAGGTCATACTTTTTGAAAGATTCATGTCTAACTTAACAAAGAGAGCAAATGAAAGAACAGAGACGGAAACGGTCATTGCCGAAATTTGACACAAACTGTCATAATTGCCTAACCAAAAAACCTAATTTTTCGGATGATTATGTCAGTACGTATTGCTTTATTGATGCTAACTGTAGTGAATTTCATTATCAACCAGGTTTAACTAAGCCGAACATTGTACGACGGATGGTACAACGGGTGTCGACTTTAAGCCTGAGCTTAGCTAAGCTTAGGCTTAACAAAGCTCGTGCTGAATCCGCGTTTGCACAACCGGCCCTTAATCAATTAACTATATATCAATTCTAGAAAGAGCAAAAGTAGCAAAAAGGTAATGTAGTCAATCTGTAGTCACTTTAGCATTTTTCAAGCACCCCTCCCCTTTGGAGATATGTGGTGAGTTTCAAGGCTACCTTCCCTCTCCCATCCAACACACGTGTATTTTAAGTAGGTAGCTACAAAGAATCTTAAATTTTCTCGAATATTGTCTTTAAGAGTATAATTTTATTTCACTCAGAAATTAAGGACCGTGTTAAAAATGTCTATACCGAAAGGTTCCAGGTTGCCTTTGATTGCCATTGACAAGTAATAATAATGTGTTTGACGAAAAAATAAATACATGTGACATCATACTAGACCTTCCTCCCCCCTTGTCATATTTCGCGATTTTGATCAAACCCCCTCCTCTCCCCTTTCAAATCTTACGTGATTAATGCACGGCCCCTTACTAAGATTAGAAAAACGCCAAAAGGCAGACAGACTGACAGACAGACCGAAGGAAATGAGTGACGTGGATTTTCGTTAGGTATATATGGGAATTGAAATTTTTTCTGATGATAATACTACCGTCACCTATCCATGTGGAAAGTAAAATTAGTAAAAGATGGTCTTTGAATTATTGATTTTCAACTTGGTGTACTTCTACGTTTGTATTTTTGAAACTTGTTCACACTTTTCAAGGGACGTGTCAATCCAGATTCACTAGTTACTGAACTAGATCTGCTTATTAAAGGTTCTTTCCAACAGGCCTGAATACCATACAATGTATCGTCACGGACATGCGCAGAACGTGAAATGCGTTCCAACACGTTTTGTGACCGTTCATGAAACGGTCCATAAAGCGTTCCAACAGATTTCGTTACCGTTCATGGGACGGTTTCTGTACGGTCAAATCGGTACTTGTTCCAGAGTTCCATGCGCAGTAGAAAGTGTTTTTTCTTCCTCTTGCTTCCTTGAGTCTTGAGTGTTGAGATTGAGTGTGATTTGATTTTGCTTCTTTTGTTTTTGCTGTTGCTTGTTGTTTGGCTGGCTCGTTTGTTGGCTGAAACTTCACCAAAGCCAAAAATGGAAATGAAATCAAACAATGATGTTATACATGGTATGTTATGATAAATTCGGTCATTTTTATGGAAAACATAACCCAGGTTCTTTGTTTATAGAGCTTCAGGAATACCTAATTGTCAGTGGCAACCATTATTCATGGCAAAAATTACCCGAATAGTCCTCATTTTTTGGTTGCGGTCGATAGACTAACACCAAGTCATCGTCAGAAAACTCAGGCCCCGATCAATTTTAATGAAGCTCTTGGCGTCCTGGCTTTTGACGGTGCCTTTGAAATGAAATCAAGGTTAGTTTTTTTGTTAGCTGTCAGAAATGACACGAGTTCATTGAAATAAGAGAAAGAACAGTTCCAACAGATTTTCCTGTTTGTACGGTCACGAAGCCATCCAAAACCAACGCATGCGCACCACAAACGATCCGAACAGTTTCGTGATGGTTCAATGAACGGTAGAAAGTACGCTGTTGGAAAGACCCTTTAGAAAACATTGCATACTTTTCCGAGAGAAGGGTCTTTCTAAGATTGCCGGTGACTAGAAAAGATGTGATCTGTGCCTGAAATTTCATTTGCATTATGAGATAGACGTAGATCTCTGTAAGATTTGATCACTTCTTACCGTTTTACGAAAACACCTGAAAAGTGATCTCGAGAAAAGCTATCCAATATTTACATAATCTTAGCTGTTGCTACCAGGTGCACTGTTTTTATAACCCGCATCCGCCTTAAACGCTCGGTCATAATGAGATACGTCATCATAGTGATGAGGCGCCACTACCTCGTACGTCGACGTGTGATGCTGTTGGTCCGTCAGCTTCTTGAGTGCTATCACTAGAGCTATCGTTAAAGCAATCTTCCCTACCAGAAGGGCCTTGAAAGCGACAGCGCCGATGAATTTGAGAGCTATAGCCCCCAAAGCTGCAGCTTTGAGGTAGAAGAGCATCATCATACCCCTCATGCCCATTCCGCCACCGCCTTTGTTGCCTTTCTTCTTCCTACCTACAAAACATGAGGATCATTAGGCTTTTGTTAGTTGATAAATAAAACGGAAAGTCAAAAAAGAAATTCACGTCTACTTGGCGTTCTGAGTTAGTCTTTGTCACCAAAAAGTACAAGATACAAACTTTAACCACGAATAGTTCTCCGAAAAATAGAAAGAAAATGTCATATGAATATGGGTCCGGAAATGCTTCCTAAGGGAGCTACGCCCCTTTGCATGGGACACCCTGAAGATGGTTTTCCCTCGATATTCTCGAAACCGTTCGTAACAAAAATTACGAAATTAGGTACAGTGGGCAAACTTTTGACGCTGAATTTGATTCTGAATTCAGAATTTCATAACTTTAATCAGAGGCGTATCATACGGGAGGAGTTAATTATTACAATTGTTTTTCACAGCACACTTACTAAATAGATGAACATTTATTTATTTACAATAGCCTGCATCGATTCAATAATTTGCATTTTTCTCGAAAACGGTTAGCCCTATCGAGAAGAAGAAGAAGTGACAATTTTTACGTAAAAATGTCTGAGATACCACATTCTAGAATCAGAACGTCAAAAAAGTTACCATTTAGATTAGAAAATGGGGTTATTTTTACCCCTAACTCCTCCCGTATGATACGCAACTGATTAAAATTATGAAATTCTGAATCCAGAATCAGATTCAGCATCAAAAGTTTACCCATCGTACCTAATTTTGTAATTTTGTTATGAATGGTTTCGAGAATATCGAGGGAAAACCGTCTTCAGTGTGCCCCCTTAGGAAACATTTCCGGACCCATGCTCATATGACATTTTCTTTCTTTTTTTCGGGGTACTATTCGTGGTTAAAGTTAGTTAACATACTTAAATAACACCCAGCATGGATAATCCCACTCAGAGAATCCTTTTATATTTAGGGTCATCGTAAGCTTTTTTAAGACTTGATCTGAGAATTGCTGATTGATATAATTATGTCTGACGGTATATCAGTCACACAATATATGACAATGAAGCAGTAAAAAAAATATAAAACTAATATAGTGTAAACGTTCATGGAATCATCGCTCAGCGACTAATAAATAATGACCTTATTGTTAACAGAAATGATTTTGATTCATCGAAACATACAATATGATGATATGTAGTTCACCTGCACCAATACATTGATCGTACGAACCCAGAGATCAACTTTAGCAAAGTTTACGGAATACATACTCGTATAAGTTGGATCACTCCGCAAAGATATCAAAACGGCCTGCTCCTTGCCCCGTCTCCCCGGTACACCGGTAGCAGTGTACCGACGTCAGCCGGGAGATACGGGGCGGCGCAAAGTAGAGGTTGAACGTGTTTAACGCGAAGTCTATACAGTGTCTCAAAAATATCGGATTTTGTTATCGTGGATTTGTTTGCAGGAAATTGATAATCTTTTTAGAAGTTTGAGGGTAATCAATTTCGCCTGAAAAGGTATTACCAATCAATTTAAATTTATTAGCGGATGGGGAATGACAATCAGATCCATTCTTATTTTGTGGTAAACCCTGAAATGTAAGGGATATGAATACAGGGTATCCCACGACGATTAAGACAAGAAATATTTCGGAACTTGGCAGTAGTAGAGAATTATAATTTTGAGCATGTAAATTAGAGCAGATTTTGTGTATTTTTTTGTCATTGTACTACCCAATAAGGTATTTGTTTTTAGTCACGTGACATTCGATTCAACATTATCAATGGGAGACCCTGTGTATTTGTGAATTCTTACACGAGCCGAATTAAAGAACACTCATATATTATTTGGTATACATTATGTAAATAGTACTAAATGGCGAACATGTTTTCTATACTGGCCTGTCATTTCCATTTCAAACCGTTGCAGTAAATGACTACAATATTCCTGATTACGCCAGCTACTGTTCCAAGGAGATATCACACACTATACTGTAGTTTCAAAAATATAATGTAAAGTCGAAAACTCTCTGCATTTTGTTTATTCTTTTAAGTCTGTGAATAGTTTAAATTATTTGCTTTTCCGAAGTTGCCATAGAGAGATTCATTAGAATTGTAAAACCCATCAATTGGAATTATGTGCTTAACCTACAAGTATTGGGTCTCCTTCCCTAGATGTGGTATGCTGTCAGTAGGATGAAAATGTTTTTACGTATAAATATTATAGTTGCGTATGATAAATAAATATTTTTATGATAAAAGTATATTGAACATTTCAGTGACAGAGAAATAGTTTCTAAAGCTGCAAGTGTTCTGTTAATACTGTAAGCTAAATATCTGTAACCTTGTATCTGTTGTGGCTCCACTTTTCTTGGTGATTGACACTTACTATTGTTATTGTTACTTTTCTACAATGCCCACATTATATGGTACTAGGTGGGCACACCAATCGACCTTTAAATAAAGGCTATAATACAGACGTGACTTGCAACTCATGAAACGTTTTAGTGTAAGTCAGAGCTAACCTTCGACAACAGCCTCATCCAGTTCTTTTAGGGCTCCCTGTGGCATCAGGAACTCCACTCTATGGGTGCGAATATACTCGGTGATCTTGTCAAGCAGCATCTTATCTGAAGCCTCACCATTGGTCCTTGGTTTACCGGGTATCTCGTTTTTTCTATGCAGAAAATCACACGTAGAGTAGCTAGTTCTCAACTATCTAGTGTCTATGTATCTAAGCTAATCTGTCTCCTCAGCTTGTAAAATAAGGTCTATGTCATTAGGAACTTCTGATTTTTCCTAGTTTGAACTAGTTCGAACTTCTGTTCTGTAGGATGACACCGAGGATAAAGTGGTTGGAGTTGGACAAGCTGGAATTAGTCTAAGAAACTGACCTATAATAGTTGCAGTAACGGTGAATATTTACTTATTGCATATCAAAATATTATGACATTTTGAGTTGCAGATAATGCTCGAGGTAATGTATTCGCTGCAGAGGCATCTTTTTGTGAAACGCCTTTTAGTGCAACTGCATTTAAGACCTTGACTTATCCATCTGGATGTATTCTTTCTTTTAGTTCAAACAAATTAAACAGATTTTTGCAGTTTAAACCAGAAGTCAGTTTTTATAATTAAATTTAGGACAAACTGGTTCGTCCTGAAATTGGGTTTAGCCGGTAACCTCAGATGAACCAATGAACAAAGTTGGAAAACATGTCATTTCATATGCAAGGCGATAGTGAAAAGTAATAAAAGCTACTCGAAATGGGCGTAGGTACAGTGAAGCAGTTTGCCTGCTAACAGGTAGCCTGCGCCGAACCGCACACAGTTGGAAGCAGCCCTAAGCAGGCAACCCGCGCCGACCGGTGCTAAAAGTGGTTTATAAATACATGCACTAATTTTCCAAGATATGCGCGAGCCGGCGCAGGTTGCCTGCTTTGAACTGTGTGCGGTTCGCCGCTGGCCAAAGCAGGGTACCTGCTTTCACCGTGCATGTACACTAAGGCTTTATTATAACCGCAAGTCCGTGCTGATCACTTAGACTACAGAGTAGGACTTACAGAGCCAACTGTTTAAGGTCACTGTTAATTACTCCTTGTGTGCTGATACTTTTTTTGATAGTCCCATCATTCCATTAAGGAACATAGGGCCTCTACAAGCTGACGCAAGTCTCATCTATTCTTCGCAGGTGCTTTATCTCTCTCCATGTCTTGCTCATTCTTCTTGGCTCGTCTGTAACTGGCTTCTCCAGATCAATTCCCAGCGTTGATATCTTCCACAATTCTTCATTCCATATTGTCCTTGGCCAAAAAACCCATACGACCGTCTGTAGACATCTATTAATGAAAACCTGGAGTTTTTACTTTGGTTCTTATTGAGTACGGGGTAGATTGCCAACTGTCTTTCTTGCTTTGAGAAGACGCTGTTGAATATCTTGATCTGTCCACCTGTGTTATAAACTATACTGCATAGATATTCAACTGCCTAGATATTCGAAATAGTCAACTCTGAATCGCTTTGCTGTAAAGAAGACGAGATTTTTCACGTTTACTCTTAGTCCCATATTTGAAGGTATGTATAACTTTGGTCCATATGGTATCATTCTTGCTTGTAGAGGTTTCCTTGATGAGTTGGTTTAAGGTGAGGAGGTCATCAGTCTCCTGCACCCGAGAGTTTCCCCGTAATTCTGTTCCTTTCTGTTCCTTCCGTGTATCCGTGTTGAGATTTTCTCCTTGATCCTTCTCATTTGTCCTGTTCGATAGCCTTGTCGTTAGCCTACTGTCTCCTCCGTTATAATCTGGGTTTAGTTTTTTGGCATAATTCTGTTCTCTTCTTTGTTCCACACCAAGGTCCTTCCATTCAGAATTGGTTTTTGGAATCTGACTTTGACGTCATGTCCTTTAGCTTTTTCTTCAGTCGCAACATCCCTGATCTTCTTCTGTATAAGTCTCTCTTTTTTTGTAAGTTCGCTGTATATGGAAATGTCTTTACTCTTCAACTTGTCCTTTGGCTTAAGAATTTCCACTTTTTGTCCCATGTAGGCAGCTCTATTGAGTATTTTTTCTCGTTGATTCTGCGAACGTTAGTGACACTTGGTGATTCAGAATTGCTAGTTATATCTTCTAGCTATTGCAGCAACTGACTGGATACTGTGAGCTAAGTAATTAAGTATATACCGTCACAATATGAGGTAAAGCAAAATACGCCTTTCCTGAGGATATAAGCAAGAAGAAGAGCTATGCTATCCATGCGATAATCCATTCTGGAGAAGAGCTGGTATCCCACCTTCCATCTTCTTCGTTGAGTTAAATACATTGACTTAGTTTCGTTATAACTGGTAATCTATGGTAGTCACTTACGCGACCGAGCTAAGTGACTATCAGAGATTAAGCCAACCTATAGTTATTGGTTAAAGAACACCAGTGGTTCAGCTTATTTAAGTTGGCACGACGCGACGATTAGGCCCTGCTTTGGCGTAGGGATATTGATATATTCTAGATAATATCAACTGCCAGAGAAGTTTAGTATTCATAAGCTGCAAACCTAGCATAAGTATCATCTGTGAACCTTATCATTCTTTAACTGCGAAGTTCTACTTGTTATGCAAAATAGTTTATTTATTTGACAGCTATCATGCCAAGTCAGATACTAAAAACAACCCTTTGTCTATCGACTTGTGAGTTCGTTAAAAAAAAAAGTTAAGCTGTGAGTTCTATGATTGAAGTATTGTGCTTTCTGGATACATTTTGTCTTTTTATGAGCGTGTACTGTTATAATACCTCTGGAAAACATGATTGATTCCATTGCGTATGTACCGCTGCTCAATACTTCTACAGTCAATTTGTTTTTGTCCTCCATGAGATCTGTTTTTTTGGTATAACATTTACACCTCAGAGAGCTTTTCTGCAGTAGTACAAAGTTTTATGCGATTACGGGCTTCATTTAGCGTCAATTTAGTGTCATACTATGACCGATATAGTTATAATATCATATAGGATATTTTTACTCTAAAGATAGGTAGATAAATATGCTTTATTGTCTAAGAAATTACAAATATCTTATTGACAAAGCTGTAACAACAAAATGTAGAATGTTCACTAAAACTCGTCATAGAACTCATTTAGTTTTTGAAATAGGACATTTTTACGTTTTTTACGAAAAACTTTTAAATCTTTTTGAATTTTAAAAGAATTAGGAAGTTTATTCTAAATCTTCAATCCATTGTAAATAATTGAATCTTTAACCAGTGCTGATTTGGGGGTGACTAATTTAAAATCATTCTTTTGTCTTACATTACGTTCTATATTTATGGTCTCAAATTTTGTTTTATTTTTGAATATTAATGTAGCCGTTTCCAAAATAAATAGTGCAATTACGGTCATAATTTTGTATTCTAAAAATAGTGGCTTGCATGAAGTTCTAGGTCTACTCTGGGCGATGCATCTAACTGCTCGCTTCTGTAAGACTAACAATTTATTTAAGTAGGTATGAGAACAGACACCCCAAAATGGGATGCCGTAACTCAACCTACTTTGGAATAATGCAAAATAACAATTTTTGGTGGTGTTTCTTCCTAGAGTTTCTCTAACTGTTCTTAGTATGTAAGTTACTTGACCTAACTCATTAACTACTTATCAATATGAGATATAAAATTCAATTTTTGCTCAATAGTTAGACCTAAGAACCTCATGCTGTATGTTTGATGTAATTGTTCGTTGTCTAAGTAAATCACGTCAAGTAAGCATTTGAAAGTCATGAATTTGGTTTTCGAGACATTAAAAGATAAAAAATTGCTGTCACACCATCTTTTGATTACAATTATATCATTTTCAATTTTTCTTTCTAAATCGTGTACGTCATTATCATGCCAGAGTATTGTAGTGTCATCTGCAAAAACATTGAATTGACCACTTATTTCTAATGTCATTAGGTTATTAATGTATACCAAAAATAAGATGGGACCTAACACAGATCCCTGTGGTACTCCACCTCGTATGTTCAATTTTTCTGAAGTTACATTTTTAGACAATTTAACAATTTGAGAACGATTACTCAAATAAGAGGTAAACCATTTTAGTGCTATTTTAGAACAGCCATATTTATCTAATTTTTTTCAAAATATCATGATTGACACAATCAAATGCTTTAGAAAAGTCACAGAATAAAGCTACTGAAATTTGATTTTAATTTAAAGTAGAGTATATTTTATGACTGTTGCTTCTTCAACCCTCATGGCGACCCACCCGAAGCCCCATAACTGACACATTTCTTACATCCTCAATTTTGCAAGCATGCATCAAAGTAAGAATGGCATGAGTATTGTGATTTCAAATACGTACATATGTGTAACGTAAGAGCATTTTTTTTACTTCTCAAGTATTCACGAGGGACACATCTTATTAATAGAGAGCGTAGCAGTCTGGCACTTACCTCAAGGTCCTATCAACAGAATTCTGCTTTATCCACAAACCTCCTCCGAGATTTATATCATGTGGCAAACTATCTATGTAATGCAATATCCTTTCCTGAAAGCAAACAGAACACTGTAACTTATATGAAACCTTAATAAATCGAAGACCCTCTCGGGAAATACATAAGATACATAATATGTATGTCACGTGGTACATACATATGTACCAGTGTATAACGATATGAGATACCCTCCAGCGTATTATCGAACATTGAATTCGAACTCACATAAGAAGACTGGAATGATTCTTGCTCAGTGATATGCAATTTTTAAACACACGTTGTTTAGAAACATTGTATTATTCTCTTGTGCAGTCCCAGCTAAATTATGGCATCTTAGGTTGGGGAGGAGTGCATCAGACTCATTTGAAGAGTATCAGTTCCTTGCAAAAGTGTGTTTTGAAGGTTATTTATTATAAAGAACCCACTTACCCCTCAAATAATTTATTTAAATAATCCCAGAAATTTGATATTCGACATCTATACAGCTATAACATATTGAATTTCGTCCACAAACATAAAAATTACATCAACTTCAATAGCCATGAACATAATACACGAACCAAGAATAGGACCTTAAGATCTCCTATATTTAAGTCAATAGGCCAAAAAAGTTAAATATATTTATGTTGCTGCATATACGATTTACTTCCTGCTTCACTGAAATCCATAAAATCTCATATTTTATACAAAAAAAGTCACAAAATGGATAATGAACACACCCAGAGATATTTTTTCAAATGTTTTTGGCACGATTTTGAACTGACACACTTACAAGCGTTTAATATAGTTAGTATTAGTTTTAATATACGTATTGTAAAGTATATGTATGTATTATAACCCACGCAAAGGTCAGCATCCTCTGTGGGTCAAACAATTTATTTGCCCTGTATTGTTGGTGAATAAATTATTATTATTATTCCAACAGGTTACCAGCAATTTCCAAGTGTTCCAGCTTATGGAGTAAGTACCTGTGTGGGACTCGATCGAATGCTCTGGAAAAATCATTGACGTATTTGAAAAGATTTGTCGTAATGGAGTGGCCAGGTATGAATCCACATTGGTTAGAGAGCAGAATATTGTTATCGATGGCAAACATTATCACTTTTGAAACGACTATTTGCTCGAACAGTTTCGCAATAAAGCCTATCGGTCGATAGTTCTTAGCACAGAACTTGTCACCTTTCTTGAAAATCGGGCTGACTGGTGCAGATGACCAGCATCGTGGCAGAACATGACCAAGAAAATATAACACTTAAAGGAAAGGCTAACGAGCACAAGTTTTCAAAACATCTGCTGGAATGTTGTCCAGACCTCGAGCAACAGATATTTTCATGTAACGGAGATTTTCTTCAATAACTTCGGAGGGTAACTCGATATCACAAAGGCTTTAAGAAGGCTCTCGATTTCAGGTCGAGAGTTTTCACTCAAATCTGTTGAAAAATCTTAAGCAAATGCTTCTTCTTCTTCTTCTTCTTCTTCTTCGTATGATTAGGATTTCCCCTGTTTGTCTACCTCTTATTCTGTCTCTGTTGTTGACGTTGTTGTTGACATCATATTATCTTCCTATCGTCCTGGAGATCTTCGACTGTATGTTTTGTTATTTTTACATAATTATGTGAGCCAATCTGTTGGGTCTCATTCTATTTACATGTTCGTTTCATTGTTTCTTCCGTGTTTTTATCCATTTATTGTTGCATTGTTCTCGTATGTTTTTATTTGTTTGTCTGTCCCTGAGAGTTATTCCCATAATTGATCTAAGTGTTTTCATTTCTATGCTGTTGTAAATTTGTCTTGTTCTCTTTATGTCTGCTCGTGTTTCTGTCGCATATGTTAGAATTGGTCGCATCGTTGTTTTATATACTTTGATCTTGCTCTCTGTAGACATATATTTGTTCTTCCATACAGTTTCTCTTAAACATCCACTAACTCTAACTGCTTTTGTCGCCTGTCTTTTAACTTCTGTAATCAAGTTCCTATCACTGGTTATGTCAATGCCCAAGTAGTTAAATGTCATCACTTGTTCAATAATTTTACCTTCCACTTCCAGTTTACATCTACGTGGTTCTCTACTGATGACCATGCATTTTGTTTTCTCCGCTGAAATTACCATATTGTATTTTTTGGCCGTGATCTTGAAAGTGTGGAGTTGCCTTTGCAGATCGTCTTCAGTATTAGCTATTAGGAGCGCATCGTCGGCGTAACACACTATGTTGATCTTATGTGGTCCCATCCTAAATCCTTCTCGCTTTTTTACTTCTAATATTATTTTGTTCATTATCATGTTAAATAATAATGGGCTTAGTGGGTCTCCTCGACGTATTCCTCCCTTTAGGGGCATGAGACCTGTTTCGCCCTTAGATGTTATGATTTTTGTTCTGTTGTCCTTCAGCAAATGCATCGGCTAATATTCCCGCTGATCTACCCTTCGATCATATATAACTAGATAAATTATGCAGAGGATAGTTCTGAGTCCAAGACAGGGATAGATACACATAAGCGTCAACTCGCGTATGCATTGGTAGATTTTAAATTTGGCGCGCTTTGTCTGTCAACGAAGGAAGAGACAGAGGTTAACCGGCCAGCGTTTAGGCGTCATTTCACGATTTAATCTTTGTTTACGTTGGTGGCTGTGTGTGTTTTGAGCAGTATTGTGCAAATTGTGATTAAAAACAGTGGTTGGAACCTGTTTTCTGTGCAAAAAGGAACATATACCGGGTGAGGGTCGATCTTGTCACACGTAAGTAATGTTTATATCATATTTGCAGTGGCGTAACTTTGCGGTATGTCCTTGCAACAGTCTCTTAGCGCCTGACGTTCCTTTATCAAGTTTCAATTTGAAAAAAGCATATGGGCAGTTAACAAATGCATCTCAGTTTACTATAAATATTTGTAAATCTGCGGAAAATATCTCAAAGTCCAGTTACCTTTTAAAAAACTGAGTGCACGATTTTTAAAAGCACCGACTTTTTGTTACATCATGCAATGAGGAATCTACCTCATACAGTTTTTGACACATTTGACAATCATTTATCTGATCAGGAGCACTGTCTTGATCTAACAAAACTTGTTTTAAAAAATATTTTGGTTTAAGATTTCACCATGAAATCTCTAAGTTGAAGTCCGTTGAAAGGATCAGAAATATATTCACCATAACCATTTTATTTAAAAATCAATGAGAAGTATAGCTTGTAGATGAATAATTTTGAAATAGGTAAGGCACGAGCTGATGTAAGTTCTAACTTAGGACATACAGACCTACCTCAAAAATAATAAATTTTGCTGAAGGCAGCTTACAATGTCTAAATCATCAGAAAAGTAAAGTAGCTTATTATGCGATGAACTATTCACTTAGTGCTAAAATGGCTAAATATTCAATTGAAAAGGTTCAGAATAAGTTGTCTGTACTCTGTACTAGTCCACTGAATATATTGAAATTCATAATCAGAAGCTTTCTGTTAGGTAAGGCATACTATGAATTGCAAGGATTCTTGAATGATCAACTAGTACTGTGATAACTGCTCAGTTTATTTACTTTTGTTTCATATGAAGTACTGTTGAGCCTTTAATGTGAATATGTATTTTACACAATTTGACGAATATATGGATGAGTATACATTTCTGTATGTTTGTGTGTTTTCATTAATTTTATTTTATGTATGTAATTTGTCTTATTCTTTTGACAAGTTCTATACCCTAATACGGTTATTTGGAACCAATAAATATTATCTATCAATCTACATCCTTTTGGTTGCAGATCCAGTGTTCTGGTGTCTTTGTTTTAACACAAATTATATCTGTTATTGTTGACTGATATACTGTAATGACTTCAGTGACGTTTTTTGTCCTCAACTTTAAGCTACTTTATTACTTTTAAACGATTAATAAAATGCTTGTTTTGTATAGTGCTTCATTCATAAGTATTTTGGTGTACCAGAGCTAACAATCAACTCCCATATTCAGTATATTGTTTTGTTAAAAGTGGACTGACGACACTGAACACATAAATTTACATATCAATCTCAGATAGAAGTTCAAATGTATATGCACCCGCCTATGTCCTATCTGGGGTAAACATATTGGATGTTTACAAAATCCACTAAGATGATGCAAGCAAACAATCACTGTGTTGAATACCTACCATTACTTATCTAGTGTTATATATGATCGAAGGATCTACCAGTATCAGATAATCAATAACTTTGGCATGCCTGTCACAGTCATTCTTCAGGTCGCATAACTAGCCCATGGAAAAAGAGAGAATGCGCGGTTCGTTCCATTCAGCTCCCCCTTTTATATTTGAATATCAAATATGAATTGATTATAGCTTCATTTTCTGACTTCAACTATGTCGTGCCTACAAAGACGTGAAATTGCGTCGTCAAATATACGTATGCATAATATGCAATTAGTCGAACCATACAGGTAGGAACAACTTCATGGTCTACTTGTCGTTTTTAGATTGGATTGATTAATGTGACAGGTAGGGCTGCAATAAAGAACCATACGCTGTTTCCATAAAACCCGATGCTCATGCGAGCATGAATATTTATATACTCGATCTGGATAAAATCAAATAAATTAAATCAAGTCACAAAACGGATAGAAATGGTATTTCAATGATGCACGCATTGAATGATATGAGCAGATTGTACCTGAGAGTAACTCAAAAGCCAGTAATTTGTACTGAGGCAAAGCCTTCAACCAATCTACTATTTTATCAAATTTTCCAGTATTCAAGGCAGTCTAGAAACAATAAGAGGATGGAGACGTTTTCCAAAAATGGCTTAGAATATGTGAAATTCGTGAAAACGCTGATGTGTTTTCTGTTATACACTCACATATATATTATTGACGCCCGCAAAGTTTACAAAACTGGCACTCTAGGTCTACTGAATGCTGAATTCTGATTTTTTATTCCTGACGAAATTTACTGAAGCCGGTACTGATGACTGATATTGAGTTATAAATCCAAAACATGTTATGTTTTTCATCAACATAACGTAAACATTTAACAAATCTATGCTTAGCGATAGTCAAACAACGTCTTCTATATTTATGATTCTGTTGTCATTCATTATTCTAATAGTAACGCTTCTGTATTTCGGTTAATCGTGGTAATAACGTAAGTCCTTGCATCATGGTTAAATCGTAACTTAAGGGTCTAGGGTGTAGCGCGCGAAATTGAGAATCCAAGAAAATACGTATTCTCGTGTTAGCGAGGAGGCGTGACCGCCTGTTCCCTTTCTCCAGTGTGTGTGTCTAAGATGAGGGGAGATAAGTCCAAAAATCAAAAAGGTACGGTCAATAGGTCTAAAGGTAAGGTCCAAGGGTCACCATAAAAATGAATTTCGCATTTCCAAGCTCCTGACGTTATCTTTAAACTTACAGTAATGACTCAAAGAGCAAACTGAAGAAGAAAGCTTCCGCTTGTGCAACTATTTAGCCTTTTTTGATATCGTGTTTGGTTGTTAAATTACAGGCATTTATAGAATGTATGATTTTGCATTGCGAGTTTTTTTGCACATTAAAAAACTTTTTGAGAAAATCGAAAATAGTTGTCATTCATTAAGGTCTTAACCATCGCCTTCTGAAATATTGTATATGTAGTTTGAAGATAGAGTGAGTTATGCGAGAAATGGTGTGTCCGTGTTTTACATGGCAAATACGTATGTATAAATGTGTGTATCCAGGCCCCTTAAGGAGCCTGGGTGCACACATTGATACTGTCCCTGGAGAGCAGGATTATACTGTGTCCAAATTGGCGTATTTGGCGATTTAAACGCCTACGTATACATTAAACATCACCGAATCTCATAGGGCTACCTAAATTTTAGTGCACAATATCTCGAAAACAAAAAAAAGCTTCTCCTGTAAAATTTACATTTTATGACTTGGTATACTTCTGCTCTAAGGGGACGATACATATGTATTTGCCATGTAAAATACGGATACGCAAGTAATCGCACAACTCACCTATTTTTCAAACTACATATAGGTATAGTATTTTAGAAGACAATAGTTAATACCTTAATAAAAAACCTCGCAATGCCATATCATACATCTTCAAATGTCCGAAATTTAACAGCAAAACACGATATCAAAACGAAAACCGAAGTGACATAGTGCAGGTTTTCTTCTACAATTTTACATATTTTTTAATCATTACTGTAAGTTTAAAAGCAAAGTCAGGAGCTTCTAAAGGCGAAATTTATTTTTATGGCGACCTTTGGTCTTTTGAACTTACCTCCCCTCATTTTAGACACACATACTTGAGAAAGGGGCCACGTTGCCTCGCTAACACGGGAATACGTATTTCCTTAGACTTTCAATTTCGCGCGCTATACCCTAGAGCCATAATGAACACTAAATCTGATGTAGGACCTTTTATTGGATTAATGACCCACGTCATTGGTTGGCGGAAGATGAATGCTGACGTCAGTCGATTTGTTGTGCAGTATCGGTACTTCTACGTTCGTTAGTAGCACAAAGTCATTCGCCGCACCTCAGAACAATAAATTATTTAATCTGTGTAGATGAAGGCACGACTTTTGTAATAAAATTATCAAGTAAAACGTAACGGAAACCATCAACAATCTGTGAGGATGTCTGATCTTGATAAAAATATACGATTCCAGTTAAGCTACGTAAATGGCACACTGCTTCCAGTACGTATGCCATCTGTCGAGTCTTAATGGCTGTAAAAAAGTCGAATCGTTTCAAAGATCTCTGATGCTTGACCCGCTCGACTGCCAAGAGGAGAATACTAAATATCGTATCATGAGCGGCCTTTGCTTATTTTATGTTGTGATGCGCTCAATGCGAATTTTTGTGCATAACATTTAGCTGGAAATGATGTTTTTAAATGCCGAAATTTGATTCTCTACCTCAGAGCTCATATAAGGTTCCCTCAAATGTACATTAAATCAACAAACGACTTGTTAATATGGTTGTTAATACACAGAAAAAAATACTGTTGCGTTTCCAATTAATTGTTAGTATTTGGATGTTTTTCCATCGCTTTAAATATATTCACAGTTGTGTCAAATCCATGCCATTGAAAGAATTCAATCCTTATATTCGAAGTAATCACAGGTATGAAAATAAATTCAAAATAATTTTATATTCGTTCTAACGATATGTATAATCCTTCTAATACCAGTATTGACATAATGCAATCAAAACATCCTTTTGTTTTCGAAATTTACCCTATGTTTGATGTAAGCAAAGCATACAATCTATTCAATGTACAAAAATTATTACTGCAACAGCAGTTCGTGATAATTCATCTGATAAAAATTAATTTTGTTTCAATGGCTCTTGTCGTTCGCTGAACTATAATCAGTATTTGGCGGGACTGATGTTCCGATTCATTGAATGTGAACAGGGGGATGATCTCAGTGTTACTATCGCCAAGAACGTGCCAACATGGACGAGGTTGTTCCGTTGTGTTGTTTCGGTGTTAGCCGTGTTGTGTCATCTCGTGGTTTTGCATATTGCATCAGCAATTGTGTGATTTATAGGTGTCCAGTTATATATTAAATGGAGGACCTACTGAGAAGTTGGAACTTATAAGAGCTAACACCCACATTTGAATGTAGATATTTAGATTAGTCAGACAGTTATATTTGAGGTAATAATGCAAAAACTGGTGCAGGCTTATGTCTAATTCTTATATCATGCTCCTTATAACTTAATACAAAATCACACAATTAAACATCCAAACGAATCAATCAGCTGTCCTCGCAATAAGATCTGTTAGTCCAAGGAAGAGAAAGTAGTTTAGAATCAATTACCAAACACAGATTTGATTCAACGACAGGCTGCGATTGAATTATTCATTGCAATCCAATGACATCTTGTAGTTGAATCGACAATACCATATAATTCGTTACCAACTATACACTTCTCATTGGATAAAACATCGCTGTATTTGAGGAATGCTAAGTGTAACGTCCCATTGAATCCAAGCGTAAGTCTTTGACAGAATGACAGATTTTTCTGTGTGTACTACTTTACTTTCTTATCGTTCGAATGAAGACTTTTGTTAGGAACCCATTAGGTTTGCTCTACAACCTGAAAGTTTGAATGACCTTCGTTAACGCGTCATGGAAGGCTGCCATGATACCCCGCAACATGTTTTGCAGTTAAAAGTGATATTTCCGTGAGTTCTTGTGATACATAAAGATTTTTCTAATTTTATCGAAAACAAATGGACTGCTGTTAAGAAGTCAATGTCAAAATAAGAGACTTCGACATTTCTTTGAAACAAGCTTGGCCCTAGCGGGGTGCCAGAAGAGAGAGGAAGTAGTTCTTGGTTGAAAAGTTGTCCCTCTTGACTAATCATTTGACGCGTCTTGGTGGGAGATTTTTAAATAAGCACCTTTTATAAATACGCTTGGCACTTGTATACTATCTCCACACCAAAATCCTATGAAGTCGACAAAAAATGAGTGGAAAGTACGACGGTCTTTGTTCAGTGTGCTGAGTTGCATTGCATGATCCTTCTTAATGATCAGTAATATTTATTATCATTAAAACGATTATCATTTATGTTTGGGAATGTTTTTTTTTTAATTTTCTACTCCACTTTCCGTCTTACCAAAGCCTATTAAACAGCAACCCTATTAAATATTTTTATTTAACCTATGTGATTCGGCAAATCATGTATTTCAGTTAGGATTTTTGCATCATTAGTCTTATCTGAGTCCCTGCTTCACTTTGTTAATATAAGATAAAAATGGATAGTTGCATGTGTATATAACACATTTTTATGATGATTCTGAATTCGTAAGCACTGCATTGCAAGTACACTGAAATAATTCGCAAATGTGCCCTGGTGCAACATAGTGCTACGTAGTACTTATTTATCCAAATCAATTGTTGTAAAGATTTGGAGGTGGGTTCTTCACTTCTACATATATACACTTGAAACAGAGGCCCGACTAAAGCCTGAAGCTACTGTGGGTACGGTATTTCATAAGCATCTATGTTTATGTGTGCCAGCTGACACCACAGCTCATTCATTTTAGCAATGCGAACATTTTATGCCTGTTAACTTACTGTTACTGAGGAATAAAGTGAACGTTCGTGGGAGAGTTGCGATGGGTGTGGCTGCTGAGCCAAAAAACAAAAGCCATAGTATCCACAGATTCAAGTGAGGACCTTATTCACCCGACAATATGATAAAACTTGCCACAGTATATCAGTGAGTCGCCTAAATTAGTAGATAAATAAATATCACGTATTTAAAAAATATGCCTGCGTGAAAGCAAAAAGACTATGTACAAATACAAATAATCATAATTATAGCAATGTAATAATTATTATTACTTGGGGTGAATTCAAGCAGCTGTAATATTCATTAAATATATAAAATACACCTTCAATTTGACGAACTACACGCGGCTGCCGACAAAGGTTTTCAAGGCTAGTCTTATATAGTATGTGACTACCCTCAAATAAAAAATAAATTTGTATGGATACTTTGATATAGCAAAAAAACATGTCAAAGTGTATGTATGAGGTAGAGGTTCGTTATTGCTAAGAACTGGTCTGCATATATAAGAGATAAAAAATGGACTTTCCTTTCAATCCTTTTTTGAGACACAAAAGCTCTGAACTTGTCTCTCAAAAGCAGTGTGACATGATAGCGTATTAAACCAAGCAATTTATGAGTAAATCAGGACTACAGTAATTGACAGAAACTGTACGCTAATAAGAAGCCGTTTAAACTAAAAGTTTTATTCATTCAAATTCTTATAACTGATGGTTTGTGTCTTTTATTTTGTTTTATTTAGAAGTCCTCGGAAGTTCCTTTAGCGTTACCTTATAGATTCCGTACAGTAGGGTACTTGCAGAGGTCGTGAGATCGTCTCGGGAGTATACATAGCGTAAAGAAAACCATATCAAGAAGCAGTAGGAAACAAAAAACATTATTTTACTGACGGCCAAAAAAAGATATTTGCAAAATAAAATAAGGATATATTCAAATTTTTCCACGTGACTTAAAACAAGGGCTGACGTCACAGGTATCTTATCGATATCGACAATCGATACTGCTACATCGCAGGTTAGTGAGATTCAACTGCAAACTAGAGATGATCTGAATTCTTCAACAATGCGACTCAATTTATTGATACTTAAACATATTTGAAACAGGCAACTAACCCACTAACATTTTCGTTGCAACACATTTTTATATCTGACAGTTCATCCTCTTGTGACCGAGATTCGCAACTAATCGAAGCCATCATTTTATTTCGGCGCATCCCGTTATCAATGAATTGGAAGATAGAATCTAATTCAAGCCCATCCCTACAAAGTGAATTAGTAATCTAGCCTAATTTTTATTCTTTTGACTTTTGTACTTCTGTGTGTGACTGTGTTTTGTGGTTATAATGGTCAATGTCAAAACGTTAGTTTAGCACTGGCTATCGATATCGAATATCAATACTTTACATCCCATCACTATAAGATATCACTGACGTCAGAGGTTGTTTGCGCGGCATTTTCCGGCATTTGAAATAATTTTTGGAATATCTCTCATAGCCGATTCCAAAAAACCAAACAAGTGATTTTGTCATGTTTACTAGGCTCTGAGGAACGCGTAAACGACATAATATTTTTTTCTGCAAGTACCCCGTTCTAGGTAATTTCATTGTTGCTGCCTTTTGTTTTTTAATGGCAAATACCAATGAAGGGCATAATTATATCGTTATCTGAAGCCGCAACCTTCCAAATTCATGCGGATATAGGGTCGCGTTTCACTGATAATCGGAAAACTAAATGTCACCACACCGTAATCTTCAAAATTGCTTTCAAAGTTTCTTTAGAGATATTTACAGATATTTCTAAAGTTCAACATCATTAAAATGTTTGTTTAGCTATACCATCTTTCGGTGTCTAGTATGGAAATTTTTGGAGCTTTATGACCACTGCGACTGCACAATATACAGGATGTTAATTAAGTATGTTAACAAACTTTAACCACGAATAGTACTCCGAAAAATAGAAAGAAAATGTCATATGAACATGGGTCCCGAAACGCTTCCTAAGGGAGCTACGCTCCTTTGCATCATGCACCCTGAAAACGGTTTTCCCTCGATATTCTCGTAACTATTTATAACAAAATTACAAAATTAGGTACTATGGGTAAACTTTTGACGCTGAATCTGATTCTGAATTCAGAATATCATAATTTTAATCAGAGGCGTATCATACGGGAGGAGTTAAGGATAAAAATAACCCCATCTTCTAAATGGTAATTTTTTGACATTTTGATTTTAGAATATGGTATTTCAGAGACTTCTACGTAGAAATGGTCTCTTGGTACATCTCGATAGGGCTAACCGTTTTCGAGAAAAATGCAAATCATTGAATACAATAGCCTGCTTCGATTTAACACCCTGTATAACCTGGAAACACTTATCCCTGGAGAAAAGTTAATAATGGTCTGTTTATCTTATAACATACCAAAGGATCTGGAGAAAGCGTACTGACAAAGTAATAACATAATAAGGTTTACTTCACAATTTATATGTATATTTGGGAGGAGACTGTCTCCACAACCGCTTATGCCTTTCCAGCAGAAAAATACATGGTGTATTAATTTATATTAATAGAAACGTCACCTTCCGTTTTTGAAGTTCCCAATGATAAGTGAATACTATTTATCTCTTTGTGCTTATTATCGCACACGCCAAGAGGGGCTTCAGTAATATGTGGTGTTGCCCGAGGTGTCGCATGCGAGCCTACTTTCAACCACCACTAGTAGTACGTGATTATAAAGAGTTAACAACATTACTAAGAGGTTTCGAACATATTCTGCAACATTAGTAACCATAACGTTAAATGAGTAGGGTAAAGACACTGAAGAGTACGCACCTAAAGTTTGACAGGTGACAAAAACTTGAAATATAAAACATTTTTCTTGGTATCATAAAAAAATTCCGACTACTTTGAAAAAAACGCACATGCATACTCTTGCGGACTGTGGATTCAGAGATTACGCAGTATTGATCATAAGAGTACGCAGGTATCCTCAACAAAAATCGCATACAAATTTACCACACCCAGAATATTTGGTACACTCTTCATGCCACCAAGTAGCACAAGAGTCGCATCTAATCCATTCCGAAGTGCTGTAATGTTCTCTGCACAAGGGACAGGCAATATTATTTACAGAGTCGGTAAAACCCTTAGAAGCTGATAATTTATGCTTCAATTTTTTTCCTGGGTGGTCCTCTGAGGCCTTGTATTTTTCACCGAAGACCTTTTTCTTCACAACATTTCCTTTTAACTCTAGTTTTTCTGTTAACATATCTTTGTATGGTGTGGAGGTTGATATTCGCGCGTGCTCTTTGTGGGCGTGCTCTTTGGGACATAATCAAAGAAACAAAGAACAGCATGCTGTCAAAATATGCAACCACATTTACACAAAGTATATGGATGATTTTATAACGTATAAAACCGCCACTACGCCGAGTAGTCAAAATCCAGTATGAAACTTCATTTTGATGAAATACTAACTATTGTAATCTCGCAAAAAGTTATAAAATAATACACAAATTATTTCTTCTTGCAATTTGTCCTGATAATTTTTCGCAAAACACCGCCTTATTTTGTACAACAGTAACCTTTCTTCAGACTTATCTACACTGTAGACTACACCTATCAGACGACCTTACAACTATGTTATTTTGGTACTGCGTACTCTTACGTGCTCTTACCCTACTATAATCAATATTCTATCAGGGAGTTATGTTTCTGGAGCATAACGCAGATCCTCTTTTTAGTGCAAAATATGAGCTTATGATCACCTAGTCAAGACAGGTAACTCCACGTTTGCAAGGCTGATCAAATTTACGACTATTACAAGGCTTGAAAAACATGTTTTCTGCGATCCTAGAACAGTTCTTTTTATACCTTTTTAGACTTAGTGTACAAGGAACCTTGCATTTTGATTAGAATCGTACCTACATGTACCAGTAAATAAAAAATAATGCTATTTACAACCTGCCTTCTGTAATACTTGTTTATTTCTTTGTTGTGGTACCATTTCGAAAAAATAAATTTTTCAAAGTATAATTGTAGGATATAGGTACATTCAATGCATCTCTCAAGCATTTTTTTAGAATTCAGTTATGTTTACCGAGTAACTCCACGAAATGTCTCAATGGATTTATAGACATTTGGTATTCAGTCGAGATATGCATATAAATTAAACTTTTTCGCTTTTATGATGCCTATTTTGAGACGATTTTGATTTATGTATGCAATTCCATTTCTGATACATTTATAAAAAGTAATTCATCCAAGATGTCGAATCTTAATTAACACTTTTGTGATTAACTAGATGCTAGTACTGATAAAATTGCCAACTTATTGGACACCTACAGTTATTTGAGTTCGCATCTTTGCCTCAAGTACTCATGATTTGGCTGTTTTCAGAATATACTATATTTTCGAAGCCGAACTGCCATAATTATTGAAACAGGTGCGTATGCTTTAAAGTTCGGAGAACGCTGAATGTCTGAGAATTAAGGCTTAACTGAACAACCTGTGCGGAGCGCCTGTATATTTAATAAACACAACTGCCCATGAGTTGAAATGCAGAAAGCATGACCTTTTTTATATTAAATTAAGCGAACTGTAAATACAAACTAACAAAGTGACACATTACGCCAATTACAATTTTTATTGCCAAGCCATAATTGGCAAAATAAGTGGAACCATCTCATTGAGTTTCACCGACCGAATCAGTAGATTAAGTAAGTAGGATAGTGGTGTCGATGAGGATGTACTCATTTTTAATGGACTGCTTAAAACAGGGTACTTGCAGTGGTGACAAATTTCGATTAAGAGCATAAGAGCATGTTTATAGGAAGAAAAATGTAGTAAAATGCTGTCTAGAACAAAACTTCCAGTCTTGCTGCTGTTCAGATAATAAAATATGTTATCGTAATTTACCTTTTTTTGTATTTTTCCACGTGTCTGAAAACGGCTGCTGATGTCATAAGGTAGTACAATAATCGACAATCGTAGCATGACTATTAAATTGATCAAACACCATCTCTAGCTACAACTGACAACCCCTAAAGCTAAATTCTGATACATGCGACATCGGACGACCGTACGAAACTGTTCCTATTGGTTGAAATATTTTGATTGGACATCATTTTGAATATTTTAACAACAGCTTCGTACCGTCGCGTCGTATCGTCGGATGTCGTATGCATCTGAATTTAGTTTAAGGAACGTTATGTTTACGTCAATCTTTTATTTTATAAATGATTTGGACTTTTGGTACCGATTAATGCCACAAATCCCAAAAACCAGATGCCTAGCCTCAACAAAAGTATAATGTCCAGTATCACAACCAAAATTGTCGACCAAGAAATGTCTACCTCAAATCCCATCCCCATAATATCTAGTGACGTCAGAGGTTATTTTCGCGCAGTTTAACGAGTTCAAATTTATATTAAGAATAAGTTAAAGCAACTCAAAAAAATCAACATCTATTTTATAATGTTTAATATGTTACACTGAATGCTTTAAGGCAATACTTTTTTTGAGTGCAAAGACCCCAGTATTCATGATTTAGTACTGGGTTAGATCCAGTTGACCAGATACCAGATACAGATTTAGAAACTTAGTCACTCAAGTATGGATAGGCATTACCCTGGATTACCGTTTTGATACTACTGTACTTGGCAAGTAGGTGTTAGGAGTACTGAGCTCTCGTACTAATGCTTGTTTATTTGACTTTTCAGGCTCCGTGCATCACTTATGGTGGCAAGAAAGCAAAACGGAGAAATAAATCAGAATAGATAAAAATCTGTCCAGTAATTTCGTTGTAGCTCAGATTCAGTTGCGCTTCTGGTTTGGCAAAACGTTAATTTCAGGTGTTCTGAATTTGTGCAATACGAGAGCTAGCTAAATCTTGAAGGATCACAACATGAACAAGGTCCTGCTCATATGTAGCACAATTAGTTGTTCTACCTATGAAAATTTTCATAGTGATAAACACTTTATATTCAAGCGCCTAATATAGAACGTAGTATAGGATAGGTTTTGCTGTAAACTGCTGTTCAGTTTAAATCACTATTAAGTAAACTAACTTCGAAGGTGTTGCTGCACAGTTTGTACACGAAAGTAGTATTTGACTTAGAATGCTCTTTTTCTATTCTAGCTAGGTTACCATCGAGTTTCAGTTAAACTGTTCTCATTTTAAAACATAGCTTCTGCAGCACAAATGATCAAGGCTATGTTGCTCACACAATGAACATTGCCCTTATAATTTACATTCAAATATGACAGTCCCGCCAGATCAGCTATGCATCAGAATTATTTGAAGACCATGTAACTGGACAATCATAAGGCTGAGTAAACCTATGAACAGTATACACATAGCTATGGTTTTAACCGGTAACGAATACTCGGATTTGGCCCTGAGTTTGGCCATATCATTGGCAGGAAAACGAGGACATCTTCTTGGGCTCCATTCTGGACACTAGAGCCAAGTATTCTTGTTTTTATATTGGGAGATGTTTGATTCTAACTCTATCTGGAGAAAAATGAAGTGACGAACAAATAAACTGAGACTTGCCAGTATCATGAGTCCTGATAAAAGTATTCATTGAGTTTTTGCTGTTAATCCTTTTAAACCTAATCGGTTCGCATGGACATGGCTCAATAGTTTATAACATCTACATCGTATATAGCTCATAAATTGAAAAAAAAGTATCTGTATTCTACATATTAGAGGAAGAAAGAAAAGCCAAAGGTTCCACCTACCTTCAGGCAAATAGAGAACTCGGTTTTGCCACAGCTCTCTACGAAACGAATTGCTTCTCTGTATATCAGGTATTCACTAAAGAAGTCTTCTTCTTCCACTATTCCATCTTCACCGAATACTCCGACCCACGAGGCTACCAAAATACCAACGAAGAAGACGTGTACGCTGTATAGCCTCATCGCTTGGCCCTTCTCACTTGTAGAGAGATAAGATGTGCTGTAAATAACAAATTACAAATCAGGGCGTTATAAATTGGAACAGCCTACGTCGGCTTCGTCCAAATACTCGCCTAAAGAAGAAATAAGCTTCGAGGGTGTTACGCTCTTTAAATCTTCAAAGGAAGGCTTGCGGTGTGAATTTTCATATGAGTATGCTTTATTTGGCAAAGCTATAATTATACTACAAACCTAGCTGTGAATATTGCAACCTAGAAGGATATGTTTGAAGAAGCTGTTTGGAGTTTGAGGCTATTCCGCCAAAGGTCACAGATTATACGGTTATCGATAGTTTCATGGAAAAGTGCCTTGGGGGCTTAAGAATGTGGTAAAATTAAGTGCTTTCAAGACCCAGTACTATACGCTATCAAATAACAAGTATTCAAGTCAGTACCTGGTTCCTTATGGATAATCAGGCTCTGCCTAGACACTCATTCAAGCTCTTGAGAGTCAAAATTACAGAAAATCTGATATGGCACGAACACGTTGCGTCAATTGCAACAGCTACTGGGAGAGTACCCGGGTAAATATTCAGAGCCACAAAGTACTTCTCACTATCTAACCTCCTAACGCTATATAAAACCCAGATAGGACCTGGTCTGGAGTGCTCTCATTTGTCAGGAGCTACTGTCCGTACTACCTTGTCTATACTTGATGCCGCCCAGAGAAGGACCGTGCGACTGATTGGTGACCCCGCCTTAACGCGCCACCTCCAGCCACTTTTTTACAGGCGTGGGGAAGGTGACCTTTCGCTCTTCTACCGACATACAAAAGGAGTCTGCTCCTCTGAACTATCCTCTATAGTTCCGCCGATCTTATCAGATGCACCCGCGCGACTGTTGCATCTCATCCTAACGCGGTCGTTCTTCATACCTCAAGAACCGAGCGGTACACCCACACATTTGCTCCCAGGATGTCCAAGGCTTGGAACGGACTTCCAAGAGATTTCTTTATTTGGCCTGAGAGTGTTGGCCTATTCAAGTTCCGCGTTAACAAACTTCCCCTAACATAACATAGCAGCCGCGGTATTCTGGTATTTAGGCTACGCCTACGCGATTTGCTCAGTTATAAAAAAATATATCCAAATGATAAAAATAATAACACATCTTTACTTGCTTGTCATGAAAAATGAACTGGTAATTACAAAATCTTGAACTTCATGAAAATAAATATTTAGCTAAGATTTCGCGAATATTACTGATAAACGCGGCAGCTGAAGAAATTAAGGACAACAAAATTCAACCAGTAACACCAAAAATACAAAATTACAAAACTTGAGTTTTGCAATAGTAGGTCTACCTCTAATGTTAATAATCTGTTACATATTACATTAACAATAATAATTGTATTTTGGCCGTAAAACTTTGGAGTTATTAAGCCCATGTTTACTAAATATTAACAACGAAATTGCGTAGATAACATTAGGAGTGGAGACAAGTGCAAATATTCAAGCTTCAATGAATTAATCTTTAATGCAACTTGTTTCAAAAGCGGTGTTTAGCTTGTGTAGAAGCAATTTTGGTCATCTGTGTTTTTGGACACTAATATCAATGTTGACTTCATGATAACCAATACGTCACGGATATTTTGCAACAGTTGCACATGAACTCCCCAGTTGCATGTGCTAGAGTTAAAATAATCAGTAATAGCAAAAATACTATATTAGAATTTTGAACTGTAGGAATTTTCTGGAGTACGAATCAGTCATTACATATCTATAACCTAGATTACTAAATGAATAATTGTGGATGCTCTAAAGCATTGCATTTTTATACTCTTAAATAACGGCATTGCGTCTCATCTCATTAAGTTCAGTTTATCAAAATCGTGATGCGAAATTGCGTAAATATATTTAAGAATAGAAACAGGTGCAAAAATTCATTTAAATTTATTTCAAGAATGAAGTCCACAAGTTTATAAGAGTCTTAACACAATCATTTTTAATCCAACGTGGTTAATGTCAGTACATAATCAAGGAGACTTGGATAGCTACCTCGCCACGAGATATGGTGAACTATTCATTTATAGTTGGTAATAATTTTACGACCCCTCTTATAGATTTATTACTGCCTTTTTTTTAATTGGGTGATAGGGTCCAAAATAAACACAACTTTGGCTCAAATTTGCCAACGTTTCGAAAAATATATTTTCATCTTCAGGGCTCTAGAATACAGAAAAAAGGCAATTATATACATTTTTTTAAACATTATTGGTTGTTGTTGTTAATTAGAGGCATGAATGTAAACAATCACATTATTCATATACAACGAAATATTAAAAGTATTGCTAAAATGTAAAAACAAAAAAAAATTTAAAAGTTAAACAACACAGAATTAAAAAGGAGAATAGTAAAAAACTTTTACAATAAATTAAAAGTAAAGATTCCCCACCATATAATCTAATTATTGGTCATTTAATCAGTAAATTAATGGATTGATGAAACACAGCAAAAACGTAGGACTAAAAAAGGGGATAATCACAAAAAAACAAAACAAACATACCCTTTGTGTTAAAAGTTGTGGTAGTCACCAGGTTCTTTAAAATTGAGTACATGCGTGTGTCCTAGATATTGGGATTTTGGTCTCTATATTTGCACACACTAACTACAGAAGAAGTTACTTCTCTTAACGTTACAAACAGACTGTATGGAAGGTGGAAAAATTATCTAATAGGTGTGAAGGCATTGTGTCTTTTATACGTACTTTTTAGTTTGATGTTTCAAAAATATTATAGTTTAGGGAGTGAATTACGAATTTTTTTGATATGGTTGATAATATTATAGCAAGATATGCTCAAATATGCAATATCAGCTCTTTTCTTTACAGTATTTTTATGTTTTATTATTTCTAACATTTCTTGGAACATCCTTTTTTTGTAGTTATCATTTGAACATAATATTTTATAATTTTCAAAATCAAATATATGAACCTCCGATATGACATGTTGAACTAATTGTGTGTGTCCTTCTTTCAAATGGTAGTTTTTGCAGTCTCTCTTATGTTCATATATCCTGCTCTTTAGGTATCTTCCTGTGGTTCCTATATATATTTTTTCACAATTTTTACATGGGATTTTATAAATTACGTCGGATTTTTGTTCTGCTGGTATTTTGTCTTTGAGCTGACTGAAAAAATTTTTCCGTATCGTATTTTGGCTTCTACATGTTATTGCTATAGTTTTAGAGCTAAGAATTTTGACTAGTTTTTCTGACAGCTTTTTTACATGTGGGATTTTGAAATATTTTTTATTTACATTGCTGTTACTACTACTATTAGGTTCATTATTGATTTTATTTGTATGTATTATTTTAGTGACGAGCGATGAGAAGTAGTTGTTTTTCTGTAGTATATTTTTTATATAATCTATGTTTTTATTATGTAATTTGGGGTCCGACAAATAAAGGGCTCTATGTTTGAGATTGTTTATAATGTTAATTTTATGTTTATGTGAGTGCTCAGACTCAAAATTGAGGAATCTCTCAGAGAACGTGGGTTTCTGATACCAGTCAAATTTAAGATTATTGTCTGAATCTTGAATAATGAGTGTATCTAAGAATGGAATTTTATTGTTTCCTTCAACTTCGGCTGTGAATTGAATTCTAGCATGGTAGCTATTAAATATATCTAATATTTCAGTTATCTTATCATGAGGTACTGCAGTAACAATATCATCAACATATCTTTTGAAAAATGGAACTCTAAAGGACAATTTTTGCAGGCAAGTGTTTTGTATAACTTCCATGACTATATCTGCGCATACAGGGGACATGCAGTTTCCCATTCCCAAGCCAAACATTTGAGAGAAGAATTGGCCATCAAACATGAAGTAGTTATTTTCTGTACAGAAGTTGACGATCAGAATAAAGTTGTTCAGTGACAATTGAATATGGTTAGATATGAGGAACATGGATATGAGGTGCCATTCTTATTTTCATTCATTTATACATTTCAAGTGACAGAACAAAAAACTGAAGCTTTGAAGATGTAATATGATATTATTTAAGTGAATAACTATTTGTCGTCTCATTGCTGAGCACATATTTAACTCGGTACTCAAAGCTGTCTAAGGAGGCACAGAAAAAAATATCTCCTAACGTTTCACTCTATCGTGCTTTATTATGTAATATAATCATTACGTAAAGCAAAATGTGGGTGGGCTTTTCCTTTCAGGCAATGAAAATCTGTCTGAACGGTTACAGTCTGCACCTTTTCCAGCTTTAGTTTCTAAAGATTCAAGTGATCATTTAAAATGCTCAAGTTTACAACCCTTCAGATGTAAATTCAAACTGACAGGTATAAATTACACCTGACAGTTTAAAATTACAAGTAACGAGTTGGAAAATCAACTTGACCGTTTTGAGTTATCACTTGACGCTTTAGAAACTACAACTGGAAAAGGTGTAGAGAAATTGCAATACACATTACCTTATCAAAAGCTGTAGCTTAAACTCACCTGATTTTTCGATATGGTCCTGCCCTTTTTCTCTTCCCAGGATGAATTGCAAAGCTCGTGTTTCGTTATTGGGATGTTCGTGCGATGCTGGTCTTCTAGAACTGCCCGCTTCACTATGAACTGGAGTCGGACTTGGTCGAGTGCTGAATGCGTAACTGAGGACAGGTTACGACCAACAAGCAATTTTATCCATACTGGTACGTCGTCGCCGCCACTTGCAGGCCAATAGGCCTATTTTGCTGAAAATAATGACGGTCTAGGTCGTCTAACCGTGTCCAATAACGAGATTAAATCGAACCGGTAGCCTGGGTCAATTTGACGTCAAATCAGCGGCGTAGTAAATAAACAATCTCTATGTTTTTGGTACTAGCTACTAGCTTTCGTCTTCTGAGTACTGGGTAGATTACCCCATATAGCACTAGATATTCTTTGAATACTTTTTAAATCTCTTGTATGTCCATGAACATTCAGCGGAATCACAGATCATTCGTTATTTGTCTTGAATATTCTGGAAAATTAAAATAATATACAATGTTTTCCAGCACCATGTCGACAAACTTTGAGGTATGAAAATATAATTAAAGTTATCGAGAAAAAATGCGAAAAAAAAGAGGTCAACCTTTTAATTAATTTTTTATTACATTTTCAATTTCTGTATCACGACTCCATGGGTTCGCGCAGATGTAGCGCCATAGCTTGATTATTTATCGACCGATTCACGACATTTTGAACTCATTTTATAGGAGAATGACTGGGCATATCAGCTAAAGTAAAAAAAGGTAATACCTGATAATTTCTAAGGCTAAAAAATTCACCAAAATGAAAAAAAATCTTTTTGTAATGCACTGATTTGGGTTACTTACAAATAATTTGAAAAAAAGCCGTATTAGTGCCTATTTATTAAGACATTTTAATGTTTAGCAGGATGTTTCCTGTCTTACCACATTCAATTCGTGTATGTAGCACTAAAATTCTCCTCAGAATAGGCCACTTTGGATTATGACTCCTTTATCACAGCACCATGTGTGCACGCAGTTGTAACGCCATATCCTGATTATCTATCAAGCGATTCACGAGTTTTTGGACTCATTTTATAGGGGAATGACCGAGTATATCAACTTAGGCAAAAAAGTACACTATCTGACAATTTCTAAGGCTAAAAAAATTCACCAAACTGAAAAAAAATATTTTTTTTTTGTAATGCACTTGTTTTGGTTACTTGCAAATAATTTGAAATAAAGCCGTATTAGTGCCTATTTATTGAAACAGTTTAATGTTTATCAGGATGTTTCCTGTCTAACCGCATGTAATTCGTGTATGTAGTATGAAAATTTTTGACAGAATAGGCCTTTTTGTATTATGACTTCTGTATCACAGCGCCATGTGTTCACGCAGTTATAACGCCATATCTTGATTATTTATTGAGCGATTCACAAGTTTTTGAACCCATTTTATAGGAGAATGACTGGGCATATCAACTAAGGCAAAAAAATTATATCCGAGAATTTCTAAGGCTAAAAAAATCCACCAAACTTAAAAAAAAATTGTAATGCACTTGTTTTGGTTACTTGCAAATAATTTGGAAAAAAGCGACATTAGTGCCTATTTATAAACACAGTTTAATGTTTATCAGGATGTTTCCTGTCTAACCACACGCAATTTGTTTGTGTAGCACTAAAATCGTCGACGAAATAGGCTTTTTCATTACGAGCAATTTTGAAATAAACAAGAATTTGGTATGCACGTTGTCTTTATTGGACTTCGGTAGAGATTATTACTTAAATGTAATTTACATGAACAAATGTGATTATTTAGTATTCTAATTAATCAACGAAATTTTCAAAATGTCTGCCATTCTTATTTAGGCACGCTTGACTTCTGAAACTAACGCTCTGGGTTACTCGACGCTAAGCTACGCTCCAGTCTGTTTTCTTTGATCTCCAAGTGATTCCAACATAACTCATTTCAATTAGTTGCCTTTCAGTCATTTGGCTGAAATACTAAACAAATAATAGTAAAAATAAGAATAATAAAATTTGTTCATGTAAACTGCATTTAAGTAATAATCTGTACCGAAGTCCAATAAAGACAATATGCATACCAAATTCTCGTTTATTTCAAAATTAGTAGTAATAAAATATCCTATTTCGTCGATGATTTTAGTGCTACACAAACAAGTTGCGTGTCGTTAGACAGGAAACATCCTGTTGAACATTAAAATGTCATAATAAATAGGCACTAATACAGATTTTTTCAAATTATTTGTAAGTAATCCAAATAAGTGCATTTCAAAAACATTTTTTTTCAGTTTGGTGAATTTTTTAGCCTTAGAAATTGTCAGGTATTATCTTCTTTTGCTTTAGTTGATATGCCCAGTCACTCTCCTATAAAATGAGTCCAAAATGTCGTGAATCGGTCGATAAATAATCAAGCTATGGCGCTACAACTGCGCGAACCCATGGAGTCGTGATACAGAAATTGAAAATGTACTTAAAAATTAATTAAAAGGTTGGCCCCTTTTTTTTCGCATTTTTTTCTCGATAACTTCAATAGTATTTTCATACCTCAAAGTTTGTCGACATGATGGTGGAACATATTGTATATTATCAGCTCTACAGGTCTTGTAGGCCTAAGGCTCATTCCAATTCCAATGCTTTGTTTTTCCAATTTCTGACATTCAGCTTCTCTAAGTCTTCCTCCTCTGCCGTCAGCCATTCCCTCCTGGGTCTTCCTCTTCTTCTCTTCCCTGTCACACTTCCCCTAAGCATTTTCTTTGCTGCTCTCGAATCTGGCATTCTGTCTAGGTGTCCTAACCATCTAATTCTTTGTGCTTTTATGACCGACAACTCTGACAATAGTATATTTAACACTTACAACAAAATACATCGCATTATATCTATAAGAGATATATTATTTGTCTTTCTATTTCCCTATCATAATTTTCACAATTTTCACTCGTTTACGCAGATTTTCTTTTATCAGATTTCACGAAAACCTTAAACTAAACTAAAAATAACATAGACCCACTCTAATCATAGCCTTAAAACTGTGTTGGCAATAAGAGTCCAGTAATAACACGCATTCATCCCTTTTGCTTTCCCAAAGTCAGTCCAGTACCCCAAATGTCCATTTACAACTTATTATTGGAAAATCCTTATCGCGGACCTACTTTACCACTTACGCCGCGCCAAAGTCTACCGTTTTTTTTTTGTACCTCCTGTTCGGCCTACCCTCCGTGGCTGCTTGCTACACCAGCGGTTCGTTAGCTGCCCACTAACCTCTACGCCGATGTCGTTGACATCGTCGCTTCAACCTGGCTTTGACCAATGTGTAGGTTGTATGAAGGAACTCATACAATTCGATCCAGAATCCCCTGTCACTCCTGCCAGATCCTTTCTCATACCTTAAGCCTCTAGTTGGGCGCCAAATACAAAGACTCTCTTCTCTTAGGTCGTGACCAAGGTTCACGCAGTGATAAAACAACTCACCGACTTTGAATATTATATCTTTCTTAAACTTTTACAATGAAATCCACCATATTATACCTAAAAATGGCATCCCCCTCACTGATTGTTATTTCCCTTACCATCTACTGGCAGTTCTCATATCAGTTGGATACCCATATTGTAGAAACGTATTAAAAATAACTATTCCACTGTTGGATTCAAAACGACGCCACATAGCTTATCGTGCATTGTCATCCAAACTAAACATACACATGTATGTACACAAAATTCCAGCTCAATAGGTAGAAGATATCTCCTACACGATTGAGTAGCAATATTCCAGCCGAACAAACATACATACACGTGTATTGCAAATTAAATAAAAGTGGTCATAGTCAAACAAACTCCCGGTCGGAGAAGCACAACGATTTGTCGACTGAATTGACTGCAGAAATTGGAATCACAGCATAATAAGCAACCTGCATAATAACTCAAGTTTGCGGAAATTACACGCGCATCCCCAATTTTGGATGGGTTTTTTGTAGGGATGGTAACGGTACTTCGATACTTCTGTACTAATATCGAGTTTTTTGTCATCGATACTTTTTGAGGCATTCCAAGCTGGTATCGATAATTTTGTATCGGTATCGAAAATAATTATATAATTATTGAGGGGTGTAATCAGTTACACAAAATGCTCTCTACGAACCAAACGCGCCTATTTGGATGAAAAATATCGAGTTGGTACCGGTATCAATATTTTCATTTTCGCATCTCTACCCAAACTTGACAGCAGTAAAATCATCCAAAAACCCTCCCAAGGTCAAATTTTGTGGGAACCTTTTTCATATAGAAAATCCTCAGAGATATTACGCTGGTTGTTTATCATGCTGTGCTGGAATGTCGATATTAAAAGCCCAGTCAAACAGAGGGCGTTCTAGATCGCGGCGTTAGGGCGTCCTGTAACGCTGCGTTAAAGCATACCGTTGTTTGTACCAAACAGGCCTGCTGACGGGTTGAGCAAAAGCGTTACGCCGATTTTTGTAAAGGTGTCTAGTGATTTTAACATAGATGAACCCAAGGTCCGGTCAAGCAGAGGGCATTCTACAACGCGGTGTTACGGCGTTCTCCAACGCCTCGTTATAGCGTTCCGTTGTATTGCTAGAGAACGCCGTAACGCCGCGTTCTAGAATGCCCTGTGTTTGACGGGTCTTTATTGTCTACAATTACATTTTTTGGGAGTCTCCGTCCCCCGTAATGTATAATCTGTGTCAATTACACAAAACTACTACTCACCCCGATAATTTTCAGGTTCTTGACATCTTTAGCATTGCATACGTCCAAATCATTTATCATATTTTCCTCTTAATAAGGTAAATTTCAATCTAACTGGATAGAAATGTCAAAAGTTATACACGTCAAAATTTCAAGTCTGCAAAATCTTACAAGTGAGCTGGAAAGCTGCAAAAGTAATGAGTTATAAGAAGGACCCACGACTTCATCTATGGATGGTTTTACCTCAGGATAAAGAACTAACAAGAGGAATATTTGAGAACACATAATTCTTGTATGTAAAATTTATCGTTCTTGACACTAAGTTGATGGCCGCAAACAGAGTGTTGCTCTCGCGGACGATAGCTTGATTTATTTGCATATATGATGTATGATGTACATTGATGACAAATAAACTATACTACTATACTACTATAAAATAAACATGTTTTTCTGCATGCATAAGTACAGGGTATCCAGTTAGTAGGTAATTCTTCGATATCTCGCAAAGTATACCTAGTAGAAGAAAATGTCAAATACAAAAGTTATTTGGTTATATAAGACGCATATTCCAAAAGTATTTTGAAATATACAGGGTGTTGCGGGAAAGTGGGATAGTGAACAAATTAATTTTTTTATATGGAACTATAAATTTTTTTTAAATTCTTCTAGTTTCCATCATTAACCTCCATTCAACCCTAAAATATTTTTGGGATAGGTTGTGACGTTGCCAAGTAATAATTATTTATCTATTAATTTCCGGATTTGCAAGGTCCCAAGTAATACGTCCAAATTGATATATTCCTTTAACTTTTCTTGATAATATTATACAGCAAGTTACTTGAATACTAAGTGGATATTAGCTTGGAGGTTACCAGCAATTTGTATCTACAGGATGCTTTTGGCAGAATTTTAAATTACAGCAACTTGAAGGTCATTTTACTTTGTTTTTTCAAATGTAACACCCTGTATTTTCGATTTTAAATCGAAATAACTACCAATACCCTATCTCGCCTTGTAATATTTTTTTCGCCAAGTTATAAATTATTTTTCCAAATTTTTAAACAGATATCCCCGATTTTAATTTATTTTAAATAGAATCCTCTACTTATTTTTACTGCAGTGAAATGCGCATGTCGAATTTAGTAAGATCACACAATTTCAAAATTTTTTCTCTATTAATTACTGAGATACGGCAACACCGTTTTTTCAGTAAACGGTACCGGAACGCTTAAATGTTTCCAAAACCGCCACAGCTGGAGAGGTGAAATTCAATATTTGGGGGTTCTTGAACATACAGAATTCAAAACCGCTAACAGCAGTGTTATCAGATTTACGACTTTTACGTTAGACTTCATAAATAGGGCATTCCATTCAAAATTATGACGTAAAAATGGTAAACCTGACAACACTGCTGTTTGCGTTTTTGAATTCTGTATGTTCAAGAACCCCCAAGTATTGAATTTCACCTCTCCAGCTGTGGCGGTTTTGGAAATATTTTAGCGTTCCGGTACCGTTTACTGAAAAAGCGGTGTTGCCGTATCTCAGTAATTATTAAAAACAAAATTTTGAAATTTTGGAATCTTACTAAGTTCGACATGTGTAATTCATTGCAATAAAAATAAGTAGAGGATTCTATTTAAAATAAATTAAAATCGGGGATATCTTTTTGAAAATTTGGAAAAATAATTTATAACTTGGCAACGCCGCAAACGCGAAAAAAACTTACAAAGCAAGATAGGATGTTAGTAGAGATTTCGATTTAAGGTAAAAGATACAGGGTGTTTCATTAAAAAAAACAAAGTAAAATGTCATAATATAACATCCAAAATAATATCCACTTAATATTCGAGTAACCCGCTGTATAATATTATTGTGAAAAGGTAAAGGAGTATACCAATTTGGACGTATTACTTGCGACCTTGCAAATCCGAAAACTAATAGAAAATAAATTATAACTTGGCAACGTCGCAACCGATCCCAAAAATATTTTGGTTTGAATAGATATCAATGACAGAAACTATAAAAATTTAAGTAAATGTTATAGTTCCATATAAAAAAATCAAGTTGATCATTATTCTACTTTCCCGCAATACTCTGTGTATCTTAAAATATTTTTAGAATATGCGCCTTAGGTAACCAAATAACTTTTGTATTTGACATTTACTTCTATCAGGTACACCTTGCGAGATATCGAAGAATTACGCACTAACTGGACACCCTGTATAAAAACTCGGTAATAGGCAAGATCAGCAGATGATTGTTATTTTGATGAGAACTTATATAGAGATTAGTATTTAGAGTATAAAGTGGGCTAAAGCTTAGCTCAAAATTTATTTTTGAATATTTCAAGAATTACCAGCAGTTTAGACAGAAATACAGGTCTTGTAAAGACAAAGACATGTTACTAAAATAAACTTTTTCCAGAAAAAAGATCTGGTTGAAAACAGTATGGCATCGGGTACCTGATGTACACTTATGGACAAAATGTATACCCTGTATGGCCCTACAGGGTTAATACTGCTTTCTGTCACCACATATAAATCACCACCCCTCGTCATGATTAAGTGTACAAGTTGGAATAAGATATATTTTATATTTAGATGTTTACTGATTGTTCCATCAAATATTGAAACCACTGAACCTAATCCAGATGAAGCCGCATAGAACAGTTGTGTTCTGAAAAAAAGTAGAGACAATGAACAATTAACTGTCAATATACTTTCTCCCATGTTGGGAAGAGCAAAGATCCTGTGAAAAGTATCCGCAACAACAAACGTCTTCCGGAAGAGGATGACTTAACAGTTATCAGCTGGTGAATTGTTTCAATGGTAGAATAGTGAACGGCGCGACAGCTCCGCAACATTTAATTGAAGACACAAGTGGATAAAGGTGTCATGTCACAAAATAATTATTCTGAGAAAAATCGATTTAAAGATTTTCGATTGGAACCTTTTTATGCACCACATTTGGGGCATACAGTTCAAGTATTTTTAAAGCTTAGTTATGTATTTTCTTCGTCTGTTTTTTTGATTTGGAGACACTTTTATATTTCACGAGAAAATGGACTCTTTATACACGAAAAATTGGCATAGCCGGGATTACAGTCATATGGAAAAAAGAACTGCGTACACAATCATTGATGTTTTTTTATTGTAAAAAAAGCACAAAACTTCAAACTAATCTAATAACTAATTGGTTTTCCTTTTTGTCTTTGGATGTTCTTCGTTGTCTTCAAAAATTTTTCCATAGTACCGTATTTATACTCTTTCTTACCTTGACTCCTTTATTCACTGCGAAAAGTAAAAAGTATTGTACATAACACCTTTATGACCTAAATATCGATGTTATTTATGAAAATAACATAACAAAGGGACTTAAGAATGAAATGGAAACATATTCACATATTTTAGGCTTACTGAATGAAAAAGACATATTTTTGAAAAAATGTTACATGACACCTTTATCCACTTGTGTCTTCAATTAATAAATCAGGCCGCGGAAAATCTTCACCGTATTTGAATGATTCTCATTACGACGAAATATTCTCACCGACTCACCGAATTTTGTATATTTTTCTAAATTGTATTTTTCTAGTTCACTCTGAAGACATGTTTACATGTCTATTTATACTGTTGTCGTGCTTTACGGAACGTAATTTCATTAAAACAGTGGACTACCTTACCAAAGTTTACGGAATACATATAAGTTGGATCACTCTCCGTCGGCACTTTGAAGATCTCACATCAAAGCGATGCCGCGGCCGCACGCGCCAATTAGTTTTTGCGTTGGTTTTTGCCCGAGTACGAGGGTCTTTTAGCGGGGACTTGCTAACGCCAGGGTTTTACGTATATACGAGGGTCATTGAAAGACTAGGTATTGACAGCCGATTTAGACATATAAATACAAATATAACGTTTATTTTGCTAATGCACTAAGTAACATAAATGGATACCAAAAATAAAACCTAGTAAAACTATTACTAATTAATCTCAAATGATTTCACATATTGTAGCTATTTCGTAGATAAGTAAAAATTGGTTCGAAGGTCCTGTGGTATTTTTACCTTAATGTTTTGTTTATTTGGCTTATTTTTGGGATCACAGTTTATAAATTTTATGGTATAGTATATACGAACTCATATGTACAATTTCAAAAGATAATCATGTGGAAATGCTCTACTTGGATGTGGATAAATTATTTTTGACATTTTGCTTTTCAGTGTCATTCCAATTGATACTGTAGAAACTAAATTGTTAAAGTTATCAATAAAAATATTTCCGAGCTCTAAAGTGTAATTTAGGATGTCTCTGGGTGTTATGGTAGGACCACCGAATGAATATTTTGTCTCACTATACGCTTTTAGTGTGACACAATACTTGAAGTACCTGTAGGTCTTGAATTAATCACTTTATACCCCAAGTGTGCTAGTTTGTTGGAATTGTTTTATCGGGAGGAACACAGAAAGGCACAAATGTACAGGGTGTCCCACTAATAATTTTGAATCGAATGTCACGTGACCAAAAACAAATACCTCATTGGGTAGTACAATGACAAAAAAAGACACAACATCTGCTCTAGATTACATCCCCAAAATTATAATTCTCTATTACTGCCCAGTTCCGACTTATTGCTTGTCTTAATCGTCGTGAAACACCCTGTGTTTATATCCTTTACATTTCAGGGTTTACCACAAAACAAGGATAGATCTGATTGTCATTTTCCATCCGTTAATAAATTTAATTGATAAAATCAAACTTCTAAAAATATTATCCATTTCCTGCAAACAAATCCGAGATAACGTAATCCGTTATTTTTGAGACACTGTATACACTTCGCGTTAAACACGTTCAACCTCTACTTTGCGCCTCTCCGTATCTCCCGGCTGACGTCGGTACACTGCTACCAGTGTATCGGGGAGACGGGGCAAGGGGCAGGCCGTTTTGATGTTTTTGCGGAGTGATCCAACTTATATGTATATTTCGTAAACTTTGACCTTACCTTCGGCTGAGGTAGAAAAGAAATGAAAAGAGCGAAAAAATAGAGAAATAGAAGTTCCACATTTCTGGCAAAAATATGTAACACTTCCCTTAGAAAATCTTGGATTGTCGAAATTCTAGTTAGAACAAAATATATTTCACCATAAATTAAAACAAGAAGTCAGTGATTGGAATTAGTAAAAAGTTACAACTTAGATAATAAGTATATCGTTAATGAAATGGCGCTAAATAGTGGGTGTGAAAGTTTAGGACTTCCATCATATTTTCATATTTTTAATCCATTAATACGGAAAAATTTGAAAAGGAATAACAGATAGTACAACAATCACTCCGAAAGCTCATCGGCAGTTATAAATCTTACAAGAGATCGGATGTACATTAGTAACGCATGAAAAATGGTGAAACAGTATATCTGTGGCTTGGATGAACAAGGGCCTATCTAAAACAAGTTTTGAGAAAATTGAAGATTTGTGAAAAAAATTCGAAGTGGTTTTTTTATTGACGTTTCTTAACCGAGCGACATGATATTTTTATAAACGTTGTAATGAAGCGCCAAATATTCATAAAATATGAAACTACTAGGTGTATTGAATGTCGTTAAAAGATTTTTGTTAGTTAGGCCCCAGCAGATTGGTCTCAAGTTAATATAGGCCTTATCTTTAATACAATAATTGACACAGTTAGGACCAGAAAATTGTTACTTAGGACCGGCTGTCGTGTAAAACATTAGTTAGACCCTTTTTAACTCGTCGAAATTTTCATCATTATGTTTAATTACCGTGGTAGGAGTGACAAATTTAAGCTTTTCTGTAGTAAAAACTATTTTATTAAAAAAATACATCTTCTGCAAGCTGTGTAATGTATACTAATATAGAACAAAGAAAATATTCATTATTGTAACAAAAAAATGAATAGCAGATACACAGATGTATGCGAGATTGTGTCTCAGAGGTGTGGGTTACCCATCCTAGCCTAACACAATAAGACAAACGTCTTCGTCGCCACTGATACTGTCAGCTTTTAAATTGAAATAAAATAATTGACTGTTCGGATGTATCTAACACAACAAGGTTGTAATATCTTCAGGTTTATTTTTAGGCAGTAGAAGTGGGTATGCATCATGTAGTTTTTTTGATCTAAGATGTTCTGTGCTTAATGTTTTAGGTTGTTATTTACGAAATCTCAAGGGCCTATAACATACATCAGAATTAAAGTATTATATATTTTTCAAAATAATAAGGACCTATAACTAGTAGATAGGACCTACATTTAAAACCAATTATATACCTATGTTATACTTTGAACCTTTTTATCTGCAAACTAAAAACGGCCGAAGATAACATAGGTCTCATATTTCCTGTATCATTTATGCCGACTTTTAGTTAGGCCTCAAAGTGAAGCAATAAGCCAAAAAGGCATAAAGGCTCAAGTCCATATAGGCCCCATTTAGTGTGTCTATATTACAAGATAGGTCCATTTACGACATGCAAAATGTGTAATTAGTGTAGATAAGACCGTGATAAAAAGACCTAAGGTATACTTAGGCCTTTTCACATACTATGTAATCCCCAACGAAAATGCCTTTTGACTTAGGACCTACTCCATCGGAAAAAGCGCATTATATTTATGAAGTTGAGCCCAAAACCCCATTTTAAGAAAATTTGCACATAGGCCCTTGTTCATCCAAGCCACAGATATAACATGTAATAAAAGCAGAATCATCATTATTAAATACACGGCCGAATGAAATTATTATCAACCTGAATGATAGCGACTCATCTTGACATTGCCTTGTATTAATTTTTTTCATTTCCTCATTTTTCATTTCAATTCATAAGTAATATTCGGTGCAGCATTGTTATAACGTGTTTGAATGGTATTTATTGTACATTTCATAGTGTTAAGGGGCTTGGGTATACACAGTTATACATATGCATTTGCCGTTAAAACATGTATTGCCATTTCGAACAGAACTTATAAACTACATATACAGTATTTCAGAAGATGATAGTTAAGACCTTAATGAATAACAACTATTTGCGATTTTCTCAAAAAAGTTTTTTAGTGTGCAAAACAATTCGCAATGCAAAATCATACATTCCTCAAATGTCTGTAGTTTAACAACCAAACAAAGCGCCGGCTATCTTCTTCAATTTGCTTTTTGAATTATTACTATAAGTTTAAAGGTAGCATCAGGAGCTTGGAAAAGCGAAATTAATTTATATGGTGTCCTTTGGATCTTACCTTTAGAACTTTTGACCTTACCTTTGGATTTTTCGACTTATCTTCCCTCACCTTAGACACACACTGGAGAAAGGGAACAGGCGGCCACGCCTCCTCGCTAACACGGGAATAAGTCTTTTCTTGGATTCTCAATTTCGCGTGCTATGCTCCAGACCCTTAATGAATGAGTAGTATCTCGATATCGTCGTTCAGGGTGGGAAAAGCCAAAGACGGAGCTAGGATAGGGGCTGGCAGCCCCTGCATCGGCCCAAAACCTATGCTAAGAATTATCGGGCGCCAAGTCAATGTAGCCCTGAACAACTAAGCCTACAAGGAACTGGCGAAAGCCCGGTAAGATAGAAATGACTGCAGGCAAGCCAAAAGACTTATAGCAGGCCCTGATAAGGGCCTAACGCTATCGCTTTTGAATAAAGGCAGAGACGCTCAACCTTCTGGTGGGGGTTCTCACTGGCCATTGCCAGCTGAATAGATATCTGTAACTCATGGGAGTGGCAGGGGACCCCATTTGCTCCAGAAGGTGAAAGGAAACGAAACAGCATTCCACTTCCTGGGCAGATCTGCAGTCTATCGCAACCTTAGGTTTCAGATATTCGGCGCGACGGAGTTCGGGGAAGAGTCACTACACTCAGCGAGATGATCGGATATACTGACTTTCGTCGGTAAGTCAGGCAGGTTCGACAGGGAGCTTTCTAGAGTGTAGAATTTTAGTGTTTTCAGTGATTGGTTCAGTGGGGTTGGCAAAAACGGCCAAAGGTGGCCTACTTGCCTGGCTTCGCCTCCCATCACTAATACTGCTACTACTTGATCAATAGCTGTTTAAAATCTAAAGGGCAACCACGTTCGGCTTTCGTCTTTAATGTTAGTGTGATCCTTGTTGGTTCTGTCCTCAAGATGTGGCACGCGACACTGTGCATTGTATGATACATGTTTCTGGCCATTAGAAATTAACTTTTTGAGAAACTAAGGCTATAAAATTACTTCCGAACGTTTTCACTGTATACAATAGTTCTTCAGTGCTAATTGTATTGTTGCTATAAATAGCTTAGCATATGCTGGAAAATATCGGTTCCATCGTCTAGAAGCCATTCTTTGTATAAACTTATAGTCGATTAAAAATAATAGGGTAATTGTTATTCAAATATCTAATAAAAACTTTCACAATTTTGCATCCAGAGTAGCTGAATAACTGTTCGGCACCTTTGACCATTACTGCCAAGTTTAAGTTTTAAGTGTTCCGCCTTTTCTGCTGGCGGCTTCGAGCCTGTTACCGTTCAATTAAATAGCTATTCTAGAACAGTCCATAAAAAATATATATTTTCTGGGAATTCCGCTTCTCGGTTCCTGTCTCTGACATTACAAGCTAGATTCATGTAAGGATAGAAATTGGTTACATTGGTTACATCCGCCAAGACTATGTTAGCTATAAGTCAGTTTATTCGACAGAATTGAAAAATAATTTATGTGAACCAAAAGTGGATTCAAATTAATTCACTCGATACATGGCAAGTTTCAGAATAAGCAGAAATGAAAATTGTGAATATGAGAGTAACTACTTGTCATATTGTATTACAACTCATGATTGAAAGAACGACTGTAAGGTACTGTGTAAAACAGTTACACATTTTTTTCCGACTTTCGAGCTTTGCTTTTTGGAACCCCTAATATCCAACATTATAGGTACATGGCTGCATTGGAAGATAATCTATATCACATTTATCAGGCAATTATGAATTTGTTTTTCTATTCACAGGACTGGACTAGATCATTCTAGGAACGTTTCCAGTCCTTTTTGCAGCACATTTATGTAATAGTTAAGCAGATATCGTTGATATGACATGTATGTTGCTGTAAATAAATAGATATTATTATTATATATTATATACTGTAGATTTGCCATCCCCGAAAAAGACATGTTAATGAATTCGCTTGTTATTTGCAATGTCAGAATAAGCACATACAATCAATGCGGATGGTCCAACTAATGTTCCTTTTTACAAATACGTTTTTTTGTGTCTGAGAAAATGCAGAATATTCTGTAAAATATCATTAAGTCCGAAAGAAAAATGCAAACGTATAATTAAACACCTATGCCGGTCCTATGTAACATAAAAGAGAGAAACGTTTTTGCTAAGGAAGCTTATGGCCAAAAGACTTAATTTAGATGAGAAAAACTTGGGGTTGTGGCCAAAAATTTTGAAAAAAGAGACTGGGTCACAGCATAGAGGAGACTGGTGCTAACAGCCAAGCGTTCGGCAATGCTTATTGCCAACTTCAGGGCTTTAACGTTGAGGTTTGCCAATTTAAAAAACAGCAATTGCATTGAGTGCAAACGACTTCTTAGTGCAGCTATAATAATCGTCACAATTTTTCCATAAATTTTTTAGAAAACTATACTATCATGGCGTCTTCCACTAACTTGTCAGGAAACAAATAACATATAATTGTAAATTACAAACACACAGAAACGACCTTTACATGTTGAAATTTTAAACCCTAAGGTATTATTAAATCCGTGGTTTGAAAACACACATTTTGTGATCTAGATCTTCTTAAATAAAGACCTTCTTGGTCTAACAGGTACTAAAATGGCCGTTACTTAGTGAAATGTGTTTTTCTATCACCATGACGACCATGACGATCGGACAGTTTCGGGTGCCTACCACAAGTCTCTGCTACACTCACATATTTACAAAGCCACCAGATCCTATAGTACATGGTGCATAGAAACGCATTTCTAAGTTACAGAGTAACGGCGCTGACTGTTTCCGTCAGCCTTCTGACGTTTTTTTTGCGAAGCACAAATAATCTTCAGCGTACCTATACTATCAAATGCTACTTGCGAAGAAGCTTTTTTACTCTGGCCGTCACTTACTTCTCCAATGACAAAAGTGGGTGCCGCTACAACTGAAAGAAGAGCAGACGACAGATACAACGTGAGGCTTGGTTATACCTTACTGTCAGTAAATCGCGATCTGTAGAAATGAACATTATAGATGAATTTCTCGAATAGAGTGGAATTGTTGAACGTGTTGTTTTGGACACACACAATAAGGCTCTAGATTATTGCGACAAAGTCTGCAATGAATATTTTACCTCGGTAGGACTGAAACTTTTAGCGTACCCTCCTTACAGTCCAGAACTTGTGCCCTGCGACTTTGCACTGTTTTCGTATGTGAAAGTAAAGCTGAAAGGGAGGCAGTTTTCTAAGGATGAGGACCTTTTGTGAGCTTGAGATTACTAGTGTGCTCTAATCTAATCCATAGTGAGACTTAGCAAAACTGTTTTGAAGATTGAAAAAAAAATTAAGTTGTATTCCAAAGCTCTCCTAGCACCCTTTGACTGGTTGATGCAATATTTTAAAAATATGATAGAATGATAAGAAATACAGGGTGTCCAGTTAGTGCGTAATTCTTCGATATCTCGCAGGGTATACCTGATAGAAGAAAATGTCAAATACAAAAGTTATTTGGTTACTTAAGGCGCATATCATTAAAATATTTCCAGTTATAGAGGGTGTTGCGGGAAAGTAGGATACTGATCAATTTGATTTTTTTATATGGAACTATAACTTTTTCTTAAATTCTTCTAGTTTGCTTCATTGATCTCTATTCAAGCCTAAAATATTTTTTGGATCGATTGCGACTCTGCCAAGTTATAATTTATTTTCTATTAATTTGCAGATTTGCAAGGTCGCAAGTAATACGTCAAAATTGATATATTCCTTTAATTTTTCTCAATAATATTATACAATGAGTTACCTGAATATTAAGTGGATATTATTTTGGATGTTACCAGCAATTTGTATCTACAGGGTGTTTTTGGCAGAATTTTAAATCACGACAACTTGAAGCTCATTTTACTTTGTTTTTTTTTTAAATATAACACCCTGTATTTTCTATTTTAAATCGAAATATCTACTACTACCCTATCTCGCCTTGTAATATTTTTTCGCGTTTTCGAAGTTGCCAAGTTATAAATTATTTTTCCAAATTTTTAAAATATTTTAGGGTTAAATAGAGATCAATGATGGAAACCAGAAGAATTCTAAAAAAAGGTATAGTTCCATATAAAAAAAATCAAGTTGATCACTATCCTACTTTCTCGCAACACCCTGTGTATTTCAAAATATTTTTACAATATGCGCCTGAAGTAACAAATAACTTTTGTATTTGACATTCTCTTCTGTCAGGTATACCTTGCGAGATATCGAAAAATACACACTAATTGGACACCCTGTATATCGCATCATGATGGTCCTAGCCAACTCTCTAGAGGTAGACTGGCCAATTTGCAGTGGCTATCTTTTCTAAAAACTGAGCGTATTCTCATTTTCACACAACCTTGTAATTGTGAAATTCACTTTATAACGGCCAAACACAAAAGAGATTTCTGGCAAACAATGCCCCGTCGCTAATGATATAATTTCTGCGATTAGCATCGCATGAAGAATGTAACTCGTCCACGAGAAACATAACAAAAGACGCAACCAAGGTGGAACCACTAAACAGTAGCGGGTATGTCTGGATCCGTGCAACATAGCAGCCATGTATAACTTAACCATACTTAGCGTGATATCAAAGTAAGCTACCCTTGGAGTAACAGATCAAATATGTGGCGCAACTCTGAGCAGCCAATACAAGATACCTAGATCCATGAAGGCGTACATAGTGTTCTCTTGTTGCCTTAAGTGCCAATTCTTTCTTTATTATAGAAGGTTCAGCAAATAAGCTTGATCGCAAGAACAAAAAGCACTCGCCCACCAGGAAGTGTAAGAGAGAGTCTGTGCGCCCAACGTTGAACCAGCTTGAGTTCTCTGACCACATGTCCAACGGACCCAAATGCGTTCATCCGAGATGCCACCACGGCCCGACCGGCTAAAACCCGTTCCCTCCTTTTTACCTCTGATGCTATATCTCCATCTCACGCATCATTGTGAGCGATATTCGTTGCAGTGCAGATGAGGTAATAATTAAAGACCATTTAGGAATAACTTCCAATCTTCATTTACCCTTGAAGCCGCTCCTCCTTCTCTTTTACACAGAGTATTTTGCTGACCATCTCATGTATAATGTTCCATGCCTCTACGCTGGACAACATCAGCGGGACCAAGGGCTCTGGGGTCAGCTCCCCATCCAGTTTTGGCTTGCCTCCTGTCTGTACGGCCTACATCGATCGCACAGCAACAGGGCATGCTTGGCCGTATCTTCCACCGCGCAGTGCAAACACCTTTCGTCCATCACCCGTCCTATCCGTTTCCTATACACTCGAAAAGGTCCATGCCCAGACAGTGCCTACGTTAGGAAATAGGACGTCTGTCGATGACTGCATTCCGCCCATTCATTTATCGACGGTATTAGTCGTTTCGTCCATTGTGCAACATCAGTGGTCTCGTTCCATATGCTTTGCCACGTACTTGCTGTCAGCCTTTTAGCCTCGGCGGGGCTTATCGCATTGCCAGCTTGACCATGGCGGATTAGCGTCCTCTCTTTGGCTAGCGGTGGTATTGTGTTATAACTTGCAGGGCTCTTGTAGACATCGTGCGATAAGAACTGACCTCCCGTAGAAGAGACATTCTCTGCAAGCTGTCTAAGGCCTTCTGATACCTTCTCCTTTTCGTGGCTTTACAGGAGCTCCGTACGTAGGACGACCGACTGTACAACCTGGCACAGTAGTGCCCTTTTGTTGCTACTGCGTCCTTCTACATTTAGAATCAGTCGTGACAGTATTGCCGCCTTCTTTCTAGCCACTACTCCTTTAAGGTGTCTTCGTAACACCTCTCGTGTCTCCGAGGTACCCTATGAACTTGCCTGTTGGGGCCTGCACTGCCTTTATTTGGAAGACCACGTTAGTTCTTTGTGCCAATGTGTAAGCAAAATTCTTATTGATGCGACACGAAGTTCAGGAGCTCCTTTATTCAGGGCTCTCTGGCATTGACAGTAGGCATCGAAAAATCCAATATCTTAGAACCCGATCTACAAAAAATCTTTACCTTATCAAAATGTCCAAGATGCACTGATCTTACAAATTTTTATTTTATTTGGTAAATAGCGTGCTACAGTATTGCACGAGCTTTTAACCGTACCGCTGTGCTAGATTACACTCCAATGTTTGTGATATACTATGATGCATCTTGGCAACCCAAAATTGAAGCCAAGACAAACAGCTAGAGTCTGAGACCTCATTTATTACTCCGGTCATATTTATTCAGGATTTACTTTGCTAATCCTCAGCATAACATAACAAATACTTACCTACTTACTTACTTACTTACTCCATGGCTCTACAACCCGGGGTGGGTCTTGGCCGACTGTACTATTCTCCTCCATTTTTGCCGATCTTCCATCAATGCTGCGTCATATTGTATACCGATGGTTCTTAGGTTCGCTTTTATGTTATCGCGCCACCTCATTCTGGGGTGCCCCAAAGGTCTTCGTTCCAGTGGTGCTCCTTCCCAAGCCAATTTAACCATCCTCGAGTCGGGCTGTCTTTGCACATGCCCAGTCCATTGTAGCCTTCTTGCCTTTATCGCACAATATCTGGATCTTTGTATAACTCTGACATCTCTTGGTTAAAAACTTTTAATTTTCGTTCATTATCTTTGGGTCAGAGTCCAGGTTTAGCTAGCGTACATAACAGTTGGTCTTAAAATCACAATTTACAAAACCGTCATACGACCAACATAACAAATACCATAAGTATTAAGAATATCTATGTTTGTTTTCAATAATTTTGTGTAAATATTAATGTTCATATAATAGAGCAACGTCCACTTCTCTTGAATATGATTTGATATTCCTATTAAATTACCTTTTCCGTTTTCGGTGAAGTTCTGGGCTTTGCGACATTCGATCAATATTGATCATGTTTACCTTCGAGCCTATTTCGAATGAAGTTATTGCATTAACTATGCACAAGCATCAAGCATGTAACCTACTTTACAAATTTTTGATATTTCTTAAAATGATACTAAACTAAATTCTATTTTCTAGATATATAACCTGCAGCTCTATTATAAGATTTAACGGGGAAAGATTTTTTTTTCGATACTTGGCTGTCTATCTACCACTTTTCTTCTTTTTAAAAAGTTAAAAAGTTTGTTGTTTTTCTTTTAAGCCGATCTATTCTATCTATTACTGAAGTATAGAAGAGCGGGTTTATACCCCTTCTCTCTTAAGTAAAACTATATACCTACTTTACCAGTGCTTGCGTATAGATAGGTACACTGAGATGTTTTACTTTTCGCACTAGTTTCTGCTGAACAAAAATTTGATCTTAAACATCTTCGTTGTACTGATGTTCCAAGGTGACTGTTAACTCCAAGTGTCAGGCGAATTATTTTGTTGGTGTGTATTATATATCTTATAAATTACGTATACTTGAAACGTAATTAGAGAATATTAGAATGATAATTCTAGCCTTAGCTACGGTTGCTTTAATATAAACAATTAACCGTTGGGTGGGCGTACCTGGTCGCAAGAAATTAAGTCAAAAGGTACATTATTTTTGATGTATGTCTTAAAGAAACATCATTATAATATATTTGGAAATAGTATCTTTAGATAATTGTTACAATGTCAATACGTCTCAGAGTTTTCGTCCGCAAGAACCTGCGTTCAGTAATACAACCGCCACTGCCACTCCATTGAAGTATTGTACGCATGTGTGAGGCTATGCTCTAAAGAGATCCCTGAAGCTTCTGCTCGTAAAGCTGATTCAACCAACTGATAAAATTTAGGAGTAAGGTAATTTGGTGACCTGACCATATTCTGCGGTTATGTTTCAATGAACTTCTGTGCTGTGAAATAACTTATTAGGATCATATAACAAATGTTGCAACGTTACAAGTGAATGTCACATTACTAACAAGTAACAAGTAATGTGACATCTACTGGTAACGTTGCATACTAACAAGTAATGTGACATTCACTTGTAACGTTGTGACATTTCTGAGGTTCTTGTAAAAAATAACCCAAGGAAGGACCATTAAAATTAATCGGATATCTGTAAACTGAGCTGCTGAGCATGTTCCGTAATCTGTAATCATGGGAGGGCAGTCTAGAGACCACAGCACTTAGGCCCCATTGGGAGATTCTCCTCAAGGAGGTCAAGATTGGCCACCTTTCACCCAGAATGGATTCTCGAAGTGATGAGACGCTGGGGGAGTCACAAAGGACGTGACGCACCGTCTCATCTTCCTGTTCACAGCCTCTGCAGAGAGGTGTGTCGCCTACTCCCATGTTAAAGAGGGGTTTCCGAAGCTGGCAATGTCCCGTTAAGGTCCCTACAACAGTGCGTAGTTTACTACTGGGCATCGCCAGGTAGCTCTTTGCTGCATCCTTACTAGGGTAATTTAAAAGTTCCCTGGCAAGTTGACAGGTCTTACCATTGCGATTTCGCTGTTGACGGTAATAAGCTTAGGGGGCTGGGGCCAAAGATTTTCACGCCTGCAGCCTTTCTAGCCAGTTCGTCAGCTTTTTCGTTGCCACTGCATCCCGAGTGACTTTTAATCCAGCATACCATGATGTGGTTTGCACGGGAGGCCCCTACAAGTGCTTGGAGGCAATCCCATAGTGACTCTTCAGGGCCACTAATGATTGTCTACTATCTGTGTAGATCTTGATGGTTTTTCTCGATATCTGTCTGCGAGTAATCTCGTTTGCAACTATGGTTATGCCCAATAGTTCTGTCTGAACTATACTGGCACACTTGTCCATAGTCCACTTAAGATGAAGACTCAGGCTTCTCGAGAAAACTCCGCAGCCTGCCCCTTCCTTATGTTTTGATCCATCCGTGAAAATATTAATTGTTCCTTCATCGGAGGTCTGGTTTTGACTATTTGCGTATATTGAGTAGGTACTATCAAAAACAAATCGAGGGGAAATGCTGTCTGTGCTCACCTGTATTTGGGGCATAAATTTGATTGCCCTCAGCCACACGAGACGTATAGTTTCCCCACAACCTACTTCTGGATTTATACCAAGAGTGTTGAGGCATGTCATGGCTGCCAGAGCCACTTCTTGTAAATGCATATCTAGTGGTGGCAGGCATAGCATCACCTCGATCGCTCTAGTTGGTGTTGTTAATATGTGAGACTACTTTGTTTTGGAATTTGCTGCTCTCTAAACAGCATAAAGATGGAACAAACTTGTGACACACGGTGCTTTACTATTGCTTCAAGATTATCCCTCTATTGTCTACATAATAATGAATCAAATGGTTACATGACAAACAATACTAACCCGCCACTGTCACCAATTACAGACAAACACTTTCACTAGTTCACTGGATTATAACAGAAGCTATATATAACACCCCGCCCGCACTTCTACTGTCAAGTTCACTTCGGCAAAATGCTCGTTATCAGTACCGCACTGCTTCTGTTTTTCGCTAAAGGTAAGGGCCAAGGGCAGCAGAGGATAAATATTACATTTGTGGCGCCTTCCGTAAAGTGACAGGTTAGTGACGAAGGTGTTTTGTGAGCGTGCGAGAATTTAGTGTTGGAGTTGCAGTCGCTTGAAGTTGTATTCAATGTGGATAAGAAGATCTGTTGCCGAGAGGGGTGCCAAAACAACTATTGCCGTAAACATGATTGTTGGTTTCGTCTGGTAGATCATTTAGTACTCTTGAAAGGCCCACTTAGTTTTGCTTTTTGTTCGTGCTTCTTACGAAAATATTTTGTTTCAAACGAACCCTTATTTAATATATCTAAAGCCTCGTGTCGGCTTGCAAGTAACTTGTGATAGTTTTTGCAGCAAGTACTTGCTTGTTTGTCTACACTATCCTTCAACTGTTCGCAAATTTAATCTAGGAAATTGCTCTCGCAAGTTCACTTGGGTTTGATTATTCTGATTCTGTGTACACTATAGATAAGATTTCGTATGCAAAATATGTAGCTACTGCGGTAGTTCTGATATATTTAATTTAAAAAAAAGAAAACAAGCGAAAGATAGTAAAAGGCTGAGAAAATGTTGGGTGAGAAAGTGGATTCAGATTCAGCGTAGGGATACATGACTCAAAGAACTCCTCAGTACTCTTATATATTCAATTACTCCCTTGTCCACTTTCCTTTTTTTGAATTATTTTCATTCTTGGTTAACTTGCGTTCTCAAATTATATAGCTTCCCTTGGATTTCCGCTGTAGAACTATTAAGTAAGACGGTCAATTTTTTTAATGCATTCTGCTATTTGATTCTGTCCTTAAATTCTGTAATATGTACATTCCATAATTCGGGATATAAAGTTTCAATTAAAAGACAGGTGTCTTCTCTCGTCCAGTTGAACTTCTCCATATTTGATTTACAACACTCCTTGCTGCAAGACTTTCGAAACAGTCTCGAAATGTTTGTGGCAAACTAATTTCCTGAGAGTAACCGTGTACACTACAAGCTCTCAGCAAGTCGCAAGTCCTTTATGTGCAAGTAATTTTACTGCAATATTTCTCTAATGACGTCGTGCACACGCTACGAAAGTGATTTGTGAGAGTAACTCTAGCAATTTTACTTGCTAGTAGACACGAGGCTTTACGCTTATGATCTTACGAAAAATATAGGTTGGTGGTAAACATTTTGCGCAATTGGATGAGGAAGCAACTACGAATTATTTGACTCAGTGTCATAAGCTGGCACCGTAGTACGTTTCATCAACATCCAGGAAACCTATAGTATTTCACAAATTATATCCAGAAATTTCTACTTTATTTATTCTTCTCGCCCAGCTTCTTTTGTAAAACAGTAAATGTTATGCATCACTAATTTATAAAATTGTTACAGTATACCGGGTGTCCCAGGTTTCCTTGGCATGTGATATTTTCATAATGAAAAACGGTTCAAGCGGGTCTTGAGTTGTAATCATTTTTTGTACATTATCCCCTAAAACTCACCCCCAACTCTTTGTTTTCAAACAGCACCCCATTTGTTTTCCTACGTAAATGATATCAGAAATTTTGCTACACCTTTGATGCTATACGCGTACTTGCTTTTCCGTTAAGTCGTAAGCATAATATAAATAAAATAAGAATTTGCTTGGAGCAAAAAACTGAGAACAAAGAAAACTGAGTAGCTTTTTAAGGATACTGAAAGCACTGAGTGCTTGGAAAATAACGTCGGGACTGGTCCTGGAGTGCAGGAGGGCTCTTGACGACATCTCAGCTAAACACAAGGTATCACTGATTTGGGTACTTGGGCACGCTGAGGTAAAGGGTAACAACATGGCAGATCATCTGGCTAGGATGGGATCCGGCAACAGTTTTGTGGGCCCGGAACCAGCCATAGGACTATCTGCAAACTTGATTAGGAAAACAACTGGAGAGTGGATCCAGAGTCAACACTCTCTGAGATGGAATAACTTTTATGGTCATCTCCGTCAAGCTCGGGAACTACTAGCAGGGCCTGCAGAGAGAATAGGACGATTTTGTCTCTCTCTGGAGAGCAACTAGAGATTGTTGGTAGGCCTATTAACGAGTCACAACTCCTTCAGGCGTCACTTGTTCGTGATGAGGGTGGTCAACGGCCCAACGTGCACGTGGTGCGTTGAAGAAGAAGAATTCTCGGCACACATCTTGTGTAGCTGTGAAAACAAATTATTATCACAGGCAGACTATGCTGGGCTCAAGAACCTTGGAACCAATAGAGATAAAACAGATAGGACCTAAGAATGTACTTGCCTTTGTCAAAAGGGCAGGTCATAGGAACTAGCGCGGATAGAGGCGCAAAAGGGCCCATCGTGTGGCATATGCACCAGCCACATTCCGTGCTGGATAGCTCTGGTCCTTATTCATTCATTCAAGGATACTGAATGACCTAACATGCATGCTTTCGAAAACATATCTCTTTTTTATCCTTTTTTATTACGACAATATTACGCCTCAGGTATCCTTATTTCAGTGATTCTATGATTATGACTTTAGGAAGAAAATTGTTTAGTTTGTCAAATCAAAGGCACTACAAGATTTTAAATAAAATTATGACATCATTGATGTAGGAAAATCTATGAGGTGCTATTTGGGAAAAAAATTTGGATGTGAGTTTCAAGAGTTGAAGAACAAAAAATGCTTCGAAAGCATGGCGTGATAGATCATTCAGTGCCCTTGGAAGGTCAACTTATTTTCCTTTCTTGTCTGTTTTTCTTACGAAAATATTACGCTTCGAAGGAATCATTTTATTCACCTTACGCTTATGACTTTACGAAAAATATAAGTCCGTGGATATAGTTAAGCATACTACAAGATTTTATATAAAATAAGGACTTAATTTGTGTAGGAAAAACTATCAAGTGCTATTTGATAAAAATATTGAGGGTGAGTTTTTAAGGCTGAAGTACAAAAAAAGTATTTTGGGACCATGATATGATAGACTCTATAGTACTTTTAAAAGTTCCACTCAGTTTTTTCTTTAACTTCTACTTTAACTTCTTTTGTTATGACAATATCATATGTTAAGGACATACGTCAAAGAATCAACGGTATAATCAAAGTGACTGCAAAACGTAGCTCGGTTTTGTTATTAATTTAATTCGATAACATAGTACCTGCACCCATTTTTCTCAGCTGCAAAATGAGTGTGCTTCAGAACATTTATGGTTCATTTGCATGGTCTTAGAAATGTTTGGAAATGGCTGATTATTGAGTAAAACGATTCAAGCTGTTGAAAAAGGTTTCAAAAGGAAGTTTTAGGGCTTCAGTATTTCTAGTAGCTAGTTAACGTCATAATTGTGCACAAGTAGTGATAAAACCTTGGCACACCAATACTATATTTTTTTCATAAAACGCCCACATTATATTACAGATATATGATATATCTAGATTTCAAGCAAAGTAATAGAGTGTGACTAAATTTAATCATACTTGAGTTATCGAGCTTCAATAAAGACCAATGAACCATAATACGAAAATTTAAAGTCACCAATGAATGGACAAAATATACGGGACGTTGAAAAGAGATCAAACAAATAACTTAGAGTCCTCAAGCGTCTATCAGAAAGTAAAAAATTAATCACAGTGGGACCGCGCCATTTTATAAGATGTGGAGAAAAACGGTATAAGTAGTATGAAAAATGGTTTTGCGTATTTTAGGCACCTTTAGGAGCTAAACACGTCTTTCGAGTTTGATTTGTATCGATTTTATGCTCAACCGGTATTTGTTGGAGAATACAGCTTCACTGCTTCCGCATTAAGTCTGATTTAGAGATTTCCAGAGAAGCTTACTTCATAAAACCAAATTTTGTAAATACGCAACGCATATCGACTCATTGAATTTATATATGATATAATATGGTTTAAAAAAGACGCCTGTTTGCAGGTTGGCCTTACAAACCTAATATACTGTGTAAGGCTTTCGCGGCCATCGTCCAATGAATTTGTGGTTCTTGGGTTTTTAGGCCGGCGTCGTTTAGCGTTAAAGCTTGACGTTTCGCCACCACGAGTGGATGGCATCTTCAGGAGCTATTTCACTTCGGCGACTTCCAAAATACTGGTAGTCGCCGAAGTGAAATAGCTTCTGAAGATGCCATCCACTCGTGGTGGCGAAACGTCAAGCTTTAACGCTAAACGACGCCGGCCTAAAAACCCAAGAACCACAAATTCATTCACTTACAAACCTAACTTTTAGTAGATTTGTCTATAAACAAAAGGTACTTTGAACGTGCTTGTTCCATGAGGTTCTTAAACATGGTGCAAATATAGTCACCAAGATGTTATTATCCATTTTACAGGGTGTTTCATAAGTTGGGACTTTTTTCATACAGCGGATAGTACTCGCCAAAATGAGTGTTTTTTCCCAGTAACATATAAACGAAATATTAAAGGCCCGGCCAAACAGAGAACGCGGCGGTCCGGCGTTCTCTAACAATACAATGGAACGCTGTAACGCGGCGGTCTAGAACGCGGCGTTCGGCGTTCCATTGTATTGTTAGAGAACGCCGGACCGCCGCGTTCTCTGTTTGACCAGGCCTTTAGAGAAAACAAGATACTGACCATTAAAGAAATCCTCAATTCTAAGTCCGTCCCTGGGCAATGGCTCACCATGTCATTGTATCACAACAAACAAGGCAGCGCTAGTGGTGCCCGAACTGCCGATTTCGGTGAGAGAAACAGGCAGTTGATCATACCGTCGCGTTGCTGTTGCTACGTCTGCAGATCGGACTTCAAAAACAACAGCAATGGTGCATACTTATAACAATAATGAACTGTTGAACATGATTTTAATGTACGGTGAGTGTGGTCAAAATACCTCTGCGGCTTCGCGAGTGTACGCCGATCGTTTCCCTAATCGTACTCACCCTGCACTTCGTCGATTTGTCTGGCTTGTGCAAAAACCTAGAGACACAGGATGTCTGAATCCACATTGTGGTGGTCACGCTGGAAGACCTGGACAACATCGTGTGGTCCAAATTGGAGAAGACATCGCAAGTACTTGCTTGAATTTTTTTTTTTACTGTTTTGCTGCTGATTCACCGTGCATTTAGCTTTGCCGTTTCAAGGGCCGTTGCTTCTACAGAGGAAAGATCCAAACTTTAGAACACCCTGTAGTCGTATTTTTAGAATAGCGTAACGTTAAGGGAATGTAACTGAAAGCTCCGACCCAAAAGAAAGTTGAAAGGAGATCAACAGAAAATCTAATCAAGTATATAGCGCGATTTTTATGAGCCCTTTGTGCAATCTTGATGCAACGAAGGACTGACCTACTTCTATACAGCGTCAGAAACTATGACCCGTTTGATGCACGTGGCACGCAGTAAGGAAATAGCGAGATCTCCGACGTTATCTCTACTACCACTTACTTGTTTATGCAGAAAAGCTGCAAAATCTCAGTGCAGATCCGGGCTGAATAATAGTTGTTCATTCAGCACCAAAGCAATATACAATCTGTCCGGTCGTCGGTATCAGAGGCTTTAGGAGAATAAAGTACGTTAATTTTTATGGACAAATCACCCCTCAAAGGTAGTCTTTTTCCTACCATAAAAAAAAAGCCAGCCTTTTTGTTTTTTGTTCTACAAATACAATCGATAGTGACACATTTAGGCCATGAAATAAATATATTCGAAATTTTATTGCATAAAAGGGCAAAAGAAATGTTAAAAGAAAGAAGAAAGTAATTATGTAAATTTTCGCGTTTTCCTACAATTTTAGCTTTTTAAAAAAAATTGAGCCGTTAACCTACAATTCTTTTATTTCTAAGCGATGTTTAAGAAAAACGGCTGTATATCTTAGCCCTAAGTAAAGCAGTTCAAAAGTTATGGTGGTTTGACTATGACCCTCTTTTATCTAATCCAGCAGTTGAGAAGGCCACAAAACAAAATACTTAGCGGCCACGAAATCTATTTTGTGAAAAAATGAAACAAATTTACAGCCATTTTTCGAAATGTCCTCCTTGATGTTGCAGACAAGCTGATGCTCTTACTGACACATGTTGCGTAGAGCGACTGGATAACTAGAAAGAGGAGCATATTTCTACAGTAACGTGTACGGTTAATTATTTGGCAATTTTGGGAGATAAATTCAGTTTTTTGTAACGCTTCGTGAAGTTACGTTTCAACATATGCTGACTTTGTCACTGTCAGTGTTTGATACATGATGACTTTCTTTTAGTCGGTAATGACGTCATAGCATGTTTTCTAAGGACTAATAACAAAAACTCTGGAGTCTTATAGTCAAATTTTGTTTTATTAGGATTTTCGTTTTAAGGTCTGCATTTCAATGGAAATCTCCAAAATTCTGTCTATCTCTGAAACAGTTGAAACTCTGACCCTACTTCGCTATCCAGAAACATGGAACTTGTCGTAATATAAAATTGCAAAGGTTTTTCTATTATGAATAGTTTGTGCAAATTTTTGCACGACGAGTAAAATCTGATTTTTATATGAATTGCTCAGCGATTTCAGGCTCGTGAAGACTTTTCGTGTATCTTTCTTGTGAGCTTGTAGATGGTCTTGAAGTTTTACTTTTGTTAGATTTTTCCTATTCTGTCTGTTATTCTAGGCACATGGGGTAGAAAAGCTTTTGCTATCGCTTCGCTTCGTCGTGACGGCCTCTTTTTCTTCACCAAATGACCCAAACTGGACGTAACTTTCACCGTTTTACTTCACAACTCAATACAATATCCCATAGCCTTATCTCAACTAGAACTGAACTCAACTGAACTGCTCCACGCTACCCGTGGCGCCTTCATCGAACCATCTAGAGAATTCGCTGACATTCGAGAATGTCCATCCGTTATTCCCGAAAACTCTGTTTTGCTCTATTTCGTCCCGTTGTTCTTGTTATTTCTTTTTCTGTATAACCGTTTGGCTCAAGAGCTTTCTTTAGGTGTTCCAGTTCAGTGTCGAGTTTCTCTGGTTTGTACACCTTTCTAGCCCGTTCTGTCAAAGTTCTAATAATTCCGTATTTCTGAGATGAGTGGTTTTTTGATTCTTTATATAATTACGAGCCAGTATGAGTTGATTTTCTATATACATTGTGTCCTAATATAGCTCCATTTCTTGTTAGGAGAACATCCAAGAAGGCCAGTTTTTTGTTTTCTTCTACCTCCACGGTGAACTGGTTGTTTCTATGCAGACTGTTCTGGTAATTCTTCTAGCTTTTGTCTTCAATGATTCCAAATGACGAACGTATCGTCCATGTATCTTAGCCATATATTAGGCTTGTATTGAGCGCTTTTTCGATCTTCTCCATTACAAAGTTTGCTACTACTGGGCTTGGAGGGCTTACTAATGGTCAATAGTGTCCTTACTATAGTCGAAAAGCACCAAAATAGATGTCTTATCTTCCTCTAATGTCTGTAGTATATCTACTATGTTAAGCAACGCAATGGTAAAGCTCATGTCCTGCTCTAAATCCAGACTAAGTTGAGGGCAAAATTCTATTTGCATCCAAATATTTTATTAATTATTGATATTTTTTCATGAGTTTGGATGTATGGTACAAAAGGTTTGTCAACCAACAATGTAATAAATAAATTTGAAAAAGCCTTATCTCTTCAAGATTATTTTTTTATAATATTGATCAGGGCTCCACAAATACGGTGAACTAACACTGTGCGATTCATATAGGCTGGTTTATTTCGTTCCCTAATAGGGAAGGAATGGCTGCATATTAGTAGTATCTTAAGTGAGATGTTGGTACGTTTGAGTTTAGATGAATAGAAAATTCAAAAATATGGTGACGATAACAAGTGCTAAGGGTACTTGCTTTAGACACCCACGTATAAATGAGAGAAATTAAAAATCCTAGTTTAATATAGACAAATTGTGCAAAATCTCCGCTGATCCCGCAAAAACTAACAGCACTCCAGCTTTTTAATTAAATAAAATAAGAGCAACACTTTTCAGGTTTACAGGACATGACGATAATTGCTTATAGCTTTATTGCTGGTTCAAACGTGGTAATATTTTCATTTTTCCTACCTTTTCTGTTCATGGCGGTCATAATTTTTTAGTCTTATGACATTACTAATAACTAACAGAAACAGCGTTTATGTTAATTTCGGTTTGGTGTTTTGGATTACTTTTGTGGCAATATTCAAATACTGTTAAGTGAAACTAACAATCAGTTATCTGTCATGCGAATCGGATCGTAAGAAGTAGACTGTGAGCTTCACTGACTAAATCCAAACTGACATTTACAAACTAATCCTCCGACAAGAATACACAAGTAACTGCAAAATTAACTATTGCTGGGAAGCGGCAAAAGATATATTAAAGCGAAGTGTACTCTTTAAACTGAATTCCAAGCTTCCGGAGAACTATGCCTCCATCATCAGGGAAAGTTTGTTGCTTAGGTTAGAAAATACGTAATGGAACATATTGGTTAGACTCGCACAAAAATTGTTTAAAAATATTATGATATTTAATAAGATATTTAATAATATCCTCGTCAATTAGTTCATCACACACAACATTTAGGTTAAAAAATCTATAGAATAATAAAATGGAATCAGATATCTGTTTCGTTCGGGGACTGGTAAATAAAAAATCTTACAGATGTTAATATACCTCAAGATATTTTAAAATTTCTCTCTTTTGGACCAAAATTTGGTGTTCTTTTTTTGAATTGTATGTTATAAGTTTTTTCTTTTCTTCTAAGGTGATCTGATTGTTACTAAATAAATCCTTTACTATTTTATTGCTTAATCTTTCTACTGAGGGGGTAGGGTCACTTTGAAGTCTTTCAATGAGGTTGGATGCCAAATCCATATACTGTTGCTTAAACATGACAACTGTCACATTACCTTTGTCTGATCTAGTGAGAATTAATTCAGGATGTTCTTTTAAAAACTTTTTTGGTTTTGAAAAGCAAGTTACGGTAGAAAGAACACTTCTTATTTAAACTGCTATGAAAGAAGTTAGTTACAACATTGGTTGATCTTGTAATTGGTGTGTTTCTCAGACTTTGGTCATCAATAGTGGATGTAATATAATCAACGTCAGCTAATATTGATTTAACTTCAACATCATTTTTGAATGACGGTTCTACACTAAATTTTGGTCCAAAAGAGAGAAATTTTAAAATATCTTGAGGGATGTTAACATCTGTCAGATTTTTTATTTACCAGTCCTCGAACGTAAAAGATATCTGATTCTATTCTATCAATCTATAGATTTTTTATTGACGAGGATATTATTAAATATCATAATATTTTTAAAGAATTTTTGTGCGAGTCTAACCGATATGTGCCATTACGTATTTTCTAACCTAAGCAACAATCTCAACAAACTTTCCCTGATGATGGAGGCATAGTTCTCCAAAAGCTTGGAATTCAGTTTAAAGAGTACACTTCGCTTTAATATATCTTTTGCCGCTTCCCAGCTATAGTTAATTTTGTTTCCTAACAAAGTCGGCAAACGTATTAGGCTTGCCCACAAGTAACTGCTCTACTATGCTTTGTTTTCCATCAACATAACTGTAGATTACACCACTTGAAGACCTGTCGGTTCGAAAGTGGAAGAGTTTTGTAAAATTTGACGAAACAGTTTTGTAGAAAATTAATGATTGATGAAAAATACGTCCTTTCCAGTAGGCTGTACAATGCTCAGACCACCAGAGACCTTGACAGACACGTTCAGACAGTGCTTGATCTCTCAGTCTACAGGAGGTTTAGGCCAGTGTCTCGGAATTGGGGCGATTCAAAGGTTGCAAGCCTTGGACAGCAATCCAGAGTTTGACTTAGTTGATGGTGTAACGCTGATTAGGAACGGACAGGAGTACAGAGATCTACCAGCTCATAACTTCGGTGAGAGTGATCCTTCTAGTCTTAGGTAAGAGTTTAGTTTTTCTGTACTTCAAGATATGTTTTACCGTATGCCACATTTTTATACATCCAAATTAGCGATCTATTTTTTAGTAATATTTGGTACTCTCCTCTTGCCAATAAAATATAATTTTCAAAATAGGTATATATTCCCATTTTGATAGATCCGAACTATTTCTTAATTTTCGTTATCATTAATACTCATAAGCAGCTTATCATCTGAGTGCCTACAGCTATTTTGCTGACATAATATTATATCATATTTGCTTTAATTAAGTTATATTGTTAAAAAACTTGAAATAGCTGCTACCCAGATAGCAATACCAAAAAAGCCGTTTTCTATTATTTGTTCTGGTGTTTGACATTTGACATACGCTCTCTGCACGATAAACACGGGGCTCGTGTAGTCAGTACCTAACCGATCCTCGTAATTTGTTGTACTTTCTTTAACATATTTGCTATTCTTTCATATCTAAGCAATTGATAATGTTTCATGTCCATAATAGTTTAAATAATTTGCACAGTAGGACACCACTGCGGTAAGTATTCTTCTTTTAAGTTTCATCTCTTAGTATAAGTCTCGTAGGCTTTTGTAGCAGCCTTTTAATATTTAAGCCAGCTAAACGGCCATGTCCTAAGTCGTGGTATATTATTGTAATTTTCAAAAATCTAACTAATTTAACTAATTTCGTTTGCCAGAGTTATCATTTTGCCACAATTTGACACGATTCTGCGGTGACAAGCTGTCGTTTACAAGTTAGACCGTCTAGGCTTCAATGTCACCTGTTCTTTCACAGGAATCTTTCTAGGTGGTCTTTTTCCGCGTTGCGTAAATCTATCATATTTTTCTAACAACGGATACCCTAGTAGTGACTGTAAGACAAAAACCTCTACATAATTATTTTAACTCTAATAAGTTTTTACAAGCTTGCAATACACCCTGAATTTCCTTGACACGTGATACTCTCATAGCAAAAAAAAAATCAAACGAAAGCTGAGTGGGATTTTTTGAAGTAGTATAGTGTCTATCATGCTATGCTTTTTAAACATATTCTTTGCACTTCAACCCTTAAAACTTACCTACAACTTTTTTTTTTCAAATAGCAACAAATAGTTTTTTCTACACAAATTATTTCCTTAAATTATTTAGAATCTTGCAGTACCTTTGATTTTATACCGGAACTTATTTTTTTTGTGAAATCATGTGAATAACATAAATAAAATAAGAATTTGCTTGACGCAAAAAAACGGATCGTAATAAGACTGGTTGGGTTTCTAAGGGTACTGAATGACCTTTAATACATGCTTTGGAAAACAAATGTCTTTTTTGAATTTTTATTACAAAAATATTACGGTTCAAACAAATGCTTATTTTATTCATCTTATGTTAATGACTTTCCAAAAAAGGTTGGTTTTGTATGAAGTCAAAGGCTCTATACCTATAAGTTACACCTGACAGTTTGAAATTACAAGCGACGAGTGGGAAAATTAACTTGACCCTTTTGAATTATCACTTGACGCTTTAGAAACTACAGCTGGAAAAGGTTAAGATGGAGGATTAGAGACTTTCGTTCACAGCTTATGGATTCCTTGATGTTAATAGAATTTGCGAACCTGTAGTTGGTTTGTTAGAGAAGCGCCTGAAAGCATTTACTTTGCTCAGTTTGTACCATTTGGTGCCATCAATTGTGATAACAAGGTACACAATGTATTAAGTAAAATAATGACCTTATTAATGCAGGAAAAGCTGTGGGGTGCTATTTCGAAAAAAAGGAGGAGGTAAGTTTTAGGGGTTGAAGAAAAAAAATGTTTTAAAAACTTGGTATGATAGGTCATTCGGTAATCTTGAAAGACCCACTTAGTTTTCTTTTTTATCTGTTTTACTTACGAAAATATCACGCTCCAAACAACTCCTTATTTTATTTATTTTATGCTTATGACCTTACGAAAAAAATTGCTTTTTGTATAATCAAAGGTACTACAAGAATTTAAATGACATGGGGACTTATTTTGTGTAGGAAAAACTATTAGGTGCTATTTGAAAAAACAAAGTTGGGGGTGAGTCCTGAGTGTTGAAGTACAAAAAAAATCTTTTGAAAGCATGGCACGATAGACACTTCAGTACTTTCAAACATTCCAGTCAGTTTTTGTTTCAAAATTTTTTTGTTACGTAAATATCACGTGTCAAGGAAATTCAGGGACACCAATAGTCAAAAACCAAACTGGTTCTTGTATCGACAGTAAGAGCTACTCTCTCAGTGTGCGTAATCTGTATAGCCAAATGTAGTTGTTGTTACTTGAAAACCTGAATCTTCGAAAGGCACTTGACCATCTATATCAAATCCAATATCAATGTTCTGCTTATAAATCTGAGCTACCTTTAACTGATGTCGACAGGGACACCAAAGTACAGAAGCATGTTTCTGCTCCGTTTGCAGAAAATGGATTAAAAGCTTTTTCTTCAATTGTAATTTAGTCACCGTTTCCAAAATTTATTTAATCGTTAGTATTATCATGTCCAGTATTATTAGGTGAACTTAGATTCAAACAGTTAATTAAGTCCCTACTTTTGGAACATTGTTTTCACTTTACACAGATGTTCGTAGACTTTGTAAGTACTCACGTAAACTCAAAGTGCCTGTAATGAATGACAGTAGACATATTTATAATGTAACGGTCTATCCAGCGGTCTATAAATTCTACTACTACTCTACTATTAATACTCCAAGCGAGATTAATGGTCTTTGTTAGGACTATCGTCACTAATAATTCACTTTTGTATTTCCACTCTTTTATTCAATTTTCAGTTCTACAATAAAATAACTAAACGCACCTAATGGCTGGCTAACAGAGCAACATAATTGAATCAGCCCCATTCGTTATCAACTGAGTGCTATTATAGAGTTTGAACGAAAAGCTAGGTATTGCTTGAATTTCATTTATGTAGCATTGAAAAACAATTATATCTCGGTAAACGAAATGGTGTACTGAAAATTCATCATAAGCAGTTCGCACAGCATCAAACTGTGATTGGTCTAAAATAAATTCAAACATGAAGAATTGGAAATTTATATAGTGACAGCAGAAAGGATTAAGAAAATATCAGTGCACCAAATCTATAGAGTTAAATAAGTACAGTGATTAATTTTGGTTGGTCATATCTTGGGTATTACGTGAGTCTCAGCTATGACAAGTGTCATTATAATGCCCCTGAAAGGTTCCTGAGCTTTAATTATACTAATTATCCTATCCAGAGGCAGGCTTCAGTCGCTGTAGGCGGTATTCACTCTATGACGCTAAGATCGATTGCAGGTTTTCTGGCAGCAGCTTTTCTGCAAACGCAAAAATATCCCATACCAAGAATACCGATAATCTGGTAAATAAATATACCTATAACAAAGGTATGCCTTTTCCCTCTAAGACAATTCAAGTGAGAAAGTTATGGTTTATTTGATCCAAATAAAGTATGATTTCATTGTCAATTCTGATTCTAAAGATAGAGTGAACAATAACATGTTTTCCTTCACAACTGAAACTTCTGTACTCCTCTGTTGAGAATTCCTAAAATGGACATTTTCTTACAGATCTTTCAAAAATATAAGCAGCTTCATAATGAGAACCCTGCATTAACAAGAATGATTCCAGTGTATACTGCATTACGAGTCACTTATTACCATCAAATTAATGATGCATTAAATTTACATCTCAATCGGTTCTGTTCCTATAAGTTTTCCATGTCTTGAGACATCATGTTATTTTCAATAATAATGTGTTATTAATTTCATCAATGTGGTATATTTTGTAAAACAAGAGCAGGGATTAATTATTGCGAAGTGGGGTTTTGAAGGAGTCACAACTGTGTTATTAGGAACGTCCCGGGTGTTTCCTCATACCTCGCCATCCCTTCTACCTTTCTAATTTGAACAAAAAAATTTTATGAAAGTTGTATAGTTTGCTCTTGTAATTTATGATTTAATACGAACAGAAAAAGAAATGATAAAAATACTGTTTTTCGCATAAAGTTGTCATTTTTAAAGCGGGACACAATATGGCGGAAAGAAATGTATTTTTTTCTTGTTTCAAAAAGTATATAGTTTGTTCACCTTGTTTTGGAAGGTTTTTGAAATATTTAACTTCTAAGGTTCTAAAATGTAGAAGCAAACCTCAATCCACTATAGGAGGTCAAAGAACAAACAAAATGTGGGGGTGAATATTCACTTAAGTTCGTCATAAAACTTATCCCCGTAATATACCTTATTTTTTGCAAAAGAGTTCTAAGTTGTTCACGAAACTTTTTTTTAATTAAGAACGACTGAGGAACTTTGTTATAAATTGTACCACATATAATTGAATATTTAATGAGCGATGATTTTTGGGTGATTAAATTACAGTCATTCCTTTGTCATATAATTAATATTCATGGTCTCAAATTTTGTTTTAGTTTTGAATACCAGTGACGTCGTTTTCAAAATGAATAGTGCTATTACGGTCAATTTTGTATTCTAAAGATAGTGGCTTGCATGAAGCTCTAGGACTACTTTTGGCAGTGCAAGTAACTGCTCAAGTAACTAACTAGCTATTTAAGTAAGTATGAGAACAGACACCCCAAGATGGGATCCTGTAACTCAACCTAATTTGGAACAATACAAAATAGCATTTTTTGGTGGTGCTCCATCCAAGAGTTTTTCTAACTATTCTAAGTATGTAGGATATTTTAGGAAATCCATTAATTAAATTATCAACGTGATTTGTAAATTTTCCTGAAGGCACGTCCGTAGTTAGCCTAAAGAATAAACAAATAACATTAAGGGGCTTGGATACACACATTTATACATACGTATTTGCCATGTAAAACACGGACTCACGAATTCTCGCATAACACACACTATTTTCAAACTACATATATAATATTTCAGGAGGCGACAGTTAAGACCTTAGTGAATGACAATTATTTTCGATTTTCTCAAAAAAGTTTTTTAGTGTGCAAAGAAACTTTAACAACCAAACACAATATCAAAAAAGGCTAAATAGTTGCACAAGCGTAAGCTTTCTTCTTCAATTTGCCCTTTAAGTCATTACTGTAAGTTTAAAGGTAATTTCAGGAGCTTCGAAATGCGAAATTCATTTTTATAGTGACCCTTGGACCTTACCTTTGGACCCTTTGACCTTTTGACCTTACCTTTGGATTTTTGAACTTATCTGCCCTCATCTTAGACACACACACTGGAGAAAGGAACAGGTGGCCACGCCTCCTCGCTAACACGGGAATACGTCTTTTGTTGGATTCTTGATTTCGCGCGCTATACCCTAGACCCTTAAATAAGCTCAACAGTCGCTGCCCTGTCACTTCAGGCATACATTATTTTGCAAGACTCTCGCAATTGAGAGATGGATCAATATCCTCAAGGGCATTCCAAATTAAATTTTGGTTCAACATCTGCTTCAAAATAAGATTCCGTAGATTGATGCAATAAAAACGTATCAAAAAAGCAAGGCCGAATCATTGATCTGATAAGGCCAAAGCCCTATCGACATTAGTGAGATGTTTCCCAAGAGATTAGCGTTTTTTAATGGGACTCAGGCGCGTACATAGGCCCTTATTCTGGAGGGCTGAAGCTTCGTTTTATTCAGTTCATTTTCGTTGTTCCAGATATCATCATCATCATAGTCACAATGTCTTAACAGAAATGTTGTGAACTCGTAAAATGCATTAGGTCGGAGCTAGAGTATTGCCGACACGAATATTATCAACAGTTTTGAGAACTGTAGCTCGCCATCGTGCGCGATTTACTGTCAGTTCAGTGGCGCTCTTGATACTCATATCTAGCAACTGTTTTGTCGTATCCACCCAGCGTGTAGGGGAACGGCCACGGCGCCGTCGACTAGGGGCGTGACCCTGAACTAAAAGTTTCTCCATATTATCGCTTCTGTGAATATGTCCGAAGAATGCAAACACTCTCATCGACACAATGGAGGATAGTCTCTTTGGACTACCGAGCTCATCCAATATGGAAACATTAGTTCGATGGGCGGTCTAAGGAATTCTCAGCATTCTCCTCCACGTCCACTTTTCAAAAGCATCTATGCGAGCTCGATCTGCCTTTTTAACAGTCCAAGTTTCCGAGGCATACAAAAATATGACGAACACAAAAGACTGAACCAGTGACATTTTGGTAGCTTTAGTGATGTTATGGTCACGCCATATTTTAGTAAGCTTTGTCATGGCCACCCGTGCCTGTTGAATGCGCCGTCGAATCTCATGCTCACAGCTACCTGAATTGTCGATCAAAGAATCGAGGTACACAAAACTTTGAACTACGTCACACCGGCCTATTGACTTTATTTCCAGATATACCTATCCACAAAAAGTGTAAATACGCCCACATAAGAACATAAATTAGTGTGATAAATTTCAGCACAATAAAGACCTCCTACATTGCGAAAAAGTCAGTATTATGTACTGGAAACGGCGTTCTTAGATTTCACCCCTGTCTTATAAATACGAGTGGTCTAAAAGAAATTAACAGGAACGTGTGGCCATGACAAAGCTTACTAAAATATGGCGTGACGGTAACATCACTCAAGCTACCAAAATGTCGCTGGTTTAGTCTCCTGTGTTCTCCATATTTTTGTATGCCTCGGAAACTTGGACTGTTAAAAAAGCAGATCGAGGTCGCATAGATGCTTTTGAAATGTGGACGTGGAGGAGAATGCTAAGAGTGCCACCGAACTAACGTTTCCATACTGGATGATCTCGGTAATCTAAAGAGACTATCCTCCATTGCGTCGATGAGAATGCTTACATTCGTCGGACATATACACAGAAGCGATAATATGGAGAAACTTGTAGTTCAAGGTTACGCCCCGAGTGAGCGGCGCCGTGGCCGTTCCCCTACACGCTGGGTGGATCCGACGAAACTGTTGCTGGATATGGGTATCAAGAGCGCCACTGTACTGACAGTAAATCGCGGACGATGGCGAGCTACAGTTCTCAAAACTATTGATAATATTCCTGTCGGCAATACCCTAGCTCCGAGTTAGTGCATTTTACGAGTTCACAACCTGTCTTTTAAGACATTGTGACTATTATGATGAAGAAAATGAATTGACGTTGATTTACTCTGACAACACTGATCTTAGCGTTTTTGAATTCTGTATATTCAAAAACCCCCAAGTATTGAACTTCACCGTTCCAGCTGTGGCAGTTTTGGAAATATTCAAGCTTTCCGGTACCGTTTACTGAAAAGCGGTGCTGCCGTATCTCAGTAATTAATGGAAACAAAATTTTGAAATTGTGAGATCTTACTAAACTCGACATGCTCAATTCATTGCAATAAAAATAAGTAGAGGATTCTTTTTAAAATAAATTGAAATCAGGGATATTTGTTTAAACATTTGGAAATATAATGTGTAACTTGTCGTCGCAAACGTGAAAAAAAATATAACAATGCGAGATAGGGTATTAGTAGATATTTCGATATAAAATAAAAAATACAGGGTATTAGATTTAAAAAAACAAAGTAAAATGACCTTCAAATTGCCGTAATTTAAAATTCTGCCAAAAACATCCTGTAGATACAATTTGCTGGTAACATCCAAAGTAATATCCACTTAATATTCAAGTGACTCGCTGTATATTATTATTGAGAAAAGTTAAAGAAATATATCAATCTGAACGTATTACTTGCGACCTTGCAAATACGGAAATTAATAGAAAATAAATTATATCTTGGCAACGTTGCAATCGATCGTAAAAATAATTTAGAGTTGAATAGAGCTCTGTGATGGAAACTAGAAGGGCTTAAGAAAAATTTATAGTTCTATATAAAAAAATCAAGTTGATCACAATCCTACTTTCCCGCAACACCCCGTATATTTCAAATTATTTTTAGAATATGCATCTTAAATAACCAAATAATTATTGCTTTTGAGATTTCCTTCTATCAGGTATACCTTGCGAGATACACACTAACTTGACACCCTGTGCCACATCAAATATTTATTTGCTTATCAACTAGCAGACGTTTATAAGGTAGATAAAATGGAATAGAAACCTGTACATCATTTGCGTATCGTCATTACATTAGTATGTATTTAACAAGGATAGAGGAGTGCTGCACTAACAATATGGATCACATTAATATACAAAATACGTCTATACACAAATGTTATTTGAAAAGCACATCTGAGACTTTATCTAGAATTCTTTATAATTTTGAAGCTAGAACCAAGATTTTATTTATAACGAAGAAAAATTTAAAACAGTAATAATTATTAAATGATTTACCTTACACATAGTTGACGATTGTGCGAGTGCAAGTCTTGGATTGGATATGAAGTATTATCGATAAAATTGTCCCTCAGCAACATTTGACGCTGTTCTTAAGGGCCCCACAGACATCGTTCTTTTTCATCAGGTTTGGATGATGTGCCAGCCGATGTCGGTTAAACCGATGGAACGATACCTCCATACACTATTCGGTTTTCTTTCAGTTTATCGCAAATTTTTGGTCCGTTAACATGGATAATACTTCGCATTGGCGGCGGCTTTAGCTATTAAAGTGAAATACAGCAAGAAAAAACGTTTTTTTAACTCCTTCCTGAACGATCCACGAATGGAGTCAATCTTCCTTTTCACTGAATCTGTATTTGCAGAGGGATCTATATCTCTCCATTTTTTCAACAGTTCTCCGTAGGCCTTATTTTTCATGTCCCTGTCTGCATACTCAGCGGATTTGGCTTTCCAGAGGCACTGAAAACTCCTATACATGTGTATGAATTCCATCATAAATTGTTTGCTATTTTGCCGTGTATCGCACATTTTTGATAGGTGTCGCTAACCCTAGATACGACGGGTAAAATCAAGCTCGGACAGATTTTTTGGAACGACGGTCAACACGATGGTTTTTCGGCACACACGGAACGAAATCAGTGTGACCGGTTGGCACGTCGTGCAAACCTAATGAGAAAGAACGATGCCTGTGGGGCCGTTTAGAGCTCATTTCTGTATATGTATATACATATATACTGTGTATACCTATCCTGATTAAAGTTCAACGAATTTGCATGGAACCATACATTTGAGTTACTTATACAAGAGTTGCCAATATTTCTAGATATTTTTGGGCCATTCCGAGATGTGTAGTCTGTAGTGTACCTGTACTTTTTCTTTGAAAAATCGTTGGCATATATTATAAAGCGTTTAGACCCAAGTATAGGAACTTAAAGTACCCCTACTTGAATATGCAGGCTTGTAAAGTAGGTACCATTGCAGTCTACTACATAAAAGAGGCTTTATTGTGAAATCATATGGGCGCTCCAGCAAATTTCTAAATATACTTTTACGAACGAAGGTGGGCGAGAAGCAGATTCTTTTTAGCCCTTCTTACGCCCTCCTGATGGAGTTGTGAAAGGGAAAAGCTCAGTTCTAATACAATAACGACATTGTATTAGAAAGGCAGTAATTTCGTTTAACCAGTGTGGGATGAAACTCGATTTCCTGGGTTAAGGAGAGACTTCACTGTGTAATATATTTTTTATCTTGGGCTTGCAACCAATTTAACGCTCTTCTGGCTTTTGTTTTGACTGCAATCTTCCGTACATCTAGCTAGCTATCTGAGCGAATAGGGATTGTTGTGGCGTATGGATGGAGAGGAAAATTACATTACAAAAATTCATACATGATAAACTACTTAAATCTTACCACTTGACGATAGTGTTGCCAGTTGAATAAAATAAAGATGCTCTAAGTATTTCCACCTTGATATTTTGCGATGATATAAGACAAGTAGGGTACCATTTTATAGCTTTGGAGTGTTCCTTACTTTGGTACTGGAAACTTTACACAAACGCCTTAGAATGTAGGAAATCCTTTTGTGGACGAATATTCCAGAAGTATTCCACGGTATTTATTCTAAATTACTGTAACATTATTTTAATAATAATCGTCTTTTATTCATAAATTTTACATATTATAAAAGCTTGATGTTAGACTTATGGCGAAGTCTAGCATAGGCTATTCAACTTAACCATAAACCGCCAAACCATTTTCAAAATATTTAGTCACATGATCGGAAGTCAAGTGACTTTTTCCGAAATCTTAAATATATTTTTTTATATATAACTGTGCAGACCGTGCAGGCAGAGCCTAAATACCAGAGTACCGCGCCTGCTTTAAAAGGGTTATGTTAGGGGAAGTTTGAATGGGCCAGTACCCGCAGGCCCAATAAATACATCTTCTGGCAGTCCATTCCAAGCCTTGGACATCCTGAGAATAAATGTGCGGTTGTACCGCTCCGTTCTTGATGTATGAAAAACGACCGTCTTAGAATGAGATGCAGCGGTCGCACGGGTAGATCTTATAGGAGCAGTGAGCGGCGGAACGATAGAGGATAGCTCAGAGGAGCAGATTTCGTTGGAATATCGGTAGAAGAGTGAGAGGGCACCAACAACACGCCGGTGAGAAGGTGACTGAAGGTGGCGCATTAAGGCCGTATCGCCAATTAGTCGAACTGCCCTTCTCTGGACGGCATCTAGTATAGAAAGGGTATTAGGGGCAGCAGCTCCCCAGACATGAGAGCAATACTAATACTCCAGGCAAGGTCTTATATGGGCTTTATATAGCGAGAGGAGGTTAGATGGTGAGAAATACTTTCTGGCGCTAAATAGGTACTCAACCTTTTTACCAGCAGCTGTTGCAGTTGACGCGACGTGTTCGTGCCAGATCAGGTGTTCTGTAATGTTGACTCCTAACAGCTTGAATGAGTGACTCCTTGGCAGAGCCTGGTTGTTCACTAGAACCTGGTGTTGGGCACTTCTCGTTTGATAGCGTACAATACTGGGTCTTGGAGGCATTAAATCTAATCATATTCTTAAGCCCTCAAGCAGTAATGGTATCGAGATCCTTTGAACATGAAGCTGCCACTGCCAGTCTTCTGCGTTCCAGCTCGACCACAGAGATTGGTCTATTGCTCATGATGCCTGCATGCAGCGTATTGCCATCCGTAAAACTGTGGATTGGGTTTGTAGTGCTAGAGAGAAGATCATTAATGTGAAGCAGAAACAATGTCGGAGCCAATACTTATCCCTGCGGAACCCCGGCATTGATACTATGGAAAGAAGAGGAAAAGCCGTCTACCACGACAGAGTTTTTCCGACCTGATTTCCAGAGATTCCGATTTTTTCAACATGCATGTAATTTAAAGATCAATTACTTGAAAACAAAAAAATTTTCTTCAATAGCTATTTTACTCACATTTATTTTTCCATCACACAGAAGTATTGAAAAAATATTATTCAAATAAGCTGTTCATATCAGTTTCTTATGAAATGAACCTATAAGCTACAAAATGTAAAAATCTTAATAATGTCCAAAAGATCATTATTTATTCATGTTGTTTTCTGTTGTTTCGTCGCTTCCGGATCTTTTCTGTTATTTTCGGCTGTTTCTTGCTGCTTTCTGTTGTATTCGGTTTTTTCTGTTTTTTTGCGGTTTTCTGCTCTTTTCTGTTGTTTCATGCTATTTTCTATTGTCCTCTATTGACTTGTGTTACGTTCTGTTATTTTCCGTTATCTTGTGTTATTTTCGGTTGTTTTCTGTTGTTTTCTGTTGTTATCTTATGTATTCTGGTTTTTTACTGTTTTCTGTTGTTTACTGTTGCTTCCTGTTGTTTTTTGTTGTTTTATATTGTCTTCTGTTGTTTGCTGTTTGGTTTCTATTGCTTTCTATTGTTTTCTGTTATTTTCCTTTATTTTCTGTTGTTATCTGTTGTCGTCTGCTCTTTTCGGGTGTTTTCTGTTGTTCTCTATTATTTCCGCCTGTTTTCTGTTATTTTTTGTTATATTCGGTGTTTTCTGTTCTTTTCTGTTGTTTGCTGTTTGTTTTCTATTGCTTTCTGTTGTTTTCTGTTATTTTCCTTTATTTTCTGTTGTTATCTGTTGTCGTCTGCTGTTTTCGGGTGTTTTCTGTTGTTCTCTATTGTTTCCGCCTGTTTTCTGTTATTTTTTTGTTACATTCGGTGTTTTATGTTCTTTTCTGCTGTTTGCTGTTGTTTTCTATTGCTTTCTGTTGTTTTCTGTTATTTTTCTTTATTTTCTGTTGTTTGCTGTTGTTTTCTATTGCTTTCTGTTGTTCTCTATTGTTTCCGCCTGTTTTCTGTCATTTTTTGTTATATTCGGTGTTTTCTGTTCTTTTCTGTGTATGTTGTCGTTTTCTGTTAGTTTTCTATTTCACAAAAAATGGGACCATAGAATTAGCTGTATAAGGAAAACGCTTCAGTACTTTTTATCATTTTTTTCTCATACATGCAAATATTGAAGTGATCTTCAAACTTTAGTGACCTTGCGGCAGTTGAAAAAGTAAATTTATGGATATTTCATAACAAAAAGTTCTTGCTTCCAAAATTTTAAACTGACAAAATTAAAAATTCAAAAATTAACTGTCACTCTGTCGCAAAACAAGAAAGGAAATTTTTTGTCGGACAAACAAAACATTTGTTTTTCGGTTCTGCAACTTTTTCAAACTTGCAAATTCATATTTTTGTAAGTCACGAAAATCAGCCTACCCTAGTGCTGAGTATATAAACAAACCTACAAACAGGGTAACTACAGCCCGCTCTGAAGACATAATATACAAATATATCTTTCCAGCTACTGACCCCATCTATTTACTACAGGACGATCGTCGACTCCTTGAGCTACGTATTGAGCGGCAGGCAACTCCAGTGGAACATGGGCTCCATCTATCCGGGTCTGATGATGAGAGTGGCGCCATCTGGCGCGCCAGGTGGCCTTCTAGAGTTTGTCATCGATCCGCATCGAGAAGCGGCCAGCGCACACTCTCTCAAAGAAGCCGGAACAGGTAACATTGCCATGATTTCGTTTGACAACTTCACGGTAGATGGCAATAGAGTGGAGGTGCTCTACAGTGTGTCCCAATATGGGTGTACTTATTAAGTTGCTATAATTTCCCCCAAACTGTTGGATGCCACTGGCATCACATCGTGCAATCGCATTTTATAATCGCGTTCTCTGTATATGGTACAATATTTATGGAAACATATAGCCCTGGCTTTTTATAGTTGAAGGGTCCAATGCAAGAAGCCCAAACAGCACAGACTTCTGTCGGACGTCCGAAACAGATCCCAGATAGATATGCACCGCTGGGACCTAAACTGGACGTCCGTCAGACTTCCTTTACTGGACCAGTTTTGTACTTAAAGTTTAGACTACCATCGGAGATCCGAAGTAAGCCCCAAACAAGAACGTACTAGCAAGTCCCAAAAGTGACGTCGTTTAGACATCCGTTGCTGGACTTCCAAATTCAGACTCGATTGGGAAGTACGAAAAATTTTTTTCTCTTCATCTGTAAATAATAAGTATTATCTAACATTGTCTCAAGTTTTTTGTTATTATATGGTAACCATCTTACGGGCAGTTTACGGAAAATATAATTGAACTATTTAGAAGATATATTACCCGGTAAAATTTACCAATCTCAACCTTCATTGACTTCTACTACTTATGAAGTTTGAAATTCGCGGGCTCGCGACCAACTTGCATAGTTGTCGGGCGCATGCGTATGCACCGCCATTTATGCTAATCTAGCACACAATTTTTTGACTTCTCACTTCTCGAAACGTTTTCGATTCATGTGTTCATATAAGCAATAAACTGACAGACAAACATAGCAAGCAAAGAGTTAAAAATTTTGTTTCACCACATCTGTTGAATAGTAATCAGCATTGATATTGGTGCGATTCCCTTATGGTACAATTCCAACTCAAATCGTGAGTTAATGTGGCAACATTGCTTTCGTCACAGGTTGCTTTTTCTCCCCACTCGATCTCTAATTGGATGATTCAAATTGTAGTCAGGTAACTGCCGTTTCTCGATATCTCGATCTTGTGACACGTGACTCGTCCATGACAGTCATGCCATGCCGACTTTGCCGTTTGTTTGTGTTCGCCATTCTGTGGTTCGCCATTGAAATTTTTCAAGAATTACAGTATTTTTAGTGCCTGTTTGGTCTATTTTCGTTTAGTTGCTTAAAGTCGATCGGGAGAGTAGTCAATTCTGTGGTTGTGGACTCGTGCAATATTACAGTGATTATTTCGAGGTGTTAGAGAAACGTTTTTATTCAATACCGCCATCATCTCAAATGCTTATATAGAATACGATGTTCCTTGATATGAGGTGCTGAGAAAACTTCAAGAGATATTGGTATCGAACAAAAATATATGTGCAAATACGGTTTTTTATATAATTTTTGTTCAACACACACCCTATATAGTATATAGAAGTATTGATTCAAACCTCCTGCTGAGTATCGTAGCCTTCATTGCCTGGTATCATACAGAACACAAGACTGCTCAAAAATAAGGTTTAAAAATCAGCCTGCTAAGAAGTACTATTTAGATACAAGAGGCTCTATTTAGGTACAAGGGAAACCATATGTAGGTAAAAGGAGGGCTCTATTTAGGTAAAAGGGAGACCCTATTTAGGTACGAGGGAGGCTCTACCTAGGTACAAGGCAGGCCCAATTTAGGTACAAGGGAATCCCTACTTAGGTACAATGGAGGTAAAAGGTAAGGCTCTATTTAGGTAAAAGGGAGACCCTATTTAGGTACGAGGGAGGCTCTATGTAGGTACAAGGCAGGCCCTATTTAGGTACAGGGCAGGCCCCATTTAGGTACAAGGGAGGCCCTATTCAGGTACAAGGGTGGTACAATCAAGCCTATATCGGACTTCCCTCGGACCAATAATTTGGTAACATCGGATCTCCCACATACGCAGGGGAACGTCGAACGACTTATTCAGGACGTGTGAAAGTCCAAGACGGACCTCATTAGAACGTCTGTAAGACGTCTGAGTGCTGTTTGGGAGCCTCTAAAGCGGCCCACAGACGCTCCGGAAATGCTCAGAGGAAAAACTGCACAATCCTGGCCACAAGGATTATCGGAGCGTATCTGGAGGTTTGCCGGACTGTACAGGCCGTCGAATGTGGAATTGAGAAACCATTCGATCGCCTGCGCAGGCCGTCTTTTGATGCCATGCTTGCTAGATCTGAACTGAACTGAAAGGTTTCCTGAGCAGTAATAAAAAATAAAATGGAGGTATGTCCTTTCAGAACCGATCACTTGGCATAATTATGCAATAATTTATAAACAAATGCTCGCTGCGCCAGGAGAAAACTCCAAACAAATGCGTCTGCATTCTTTTCCAAAGTGGCTATACTAGTGATGCTGAAAACGGTTAGATGCTGTATACTTCTTACTTTTGAGACACCGTGTACACAGGTTCTTCCTAACGGTCACATGGCGGTCACAGACCTCCTCGGATGGGTCTGCCAACTTGCATGGGCGTACACTCAACGCTATCCGTATAACACTGTTATAGATTACTGTGTATCATTCTAACCACTGAGTGTAGATGGCAGAAGATGTGCGAAAATTTTGTAACTTTAAGGTCGCATTCGGTCCCCCAATTGTCATTAGTTGAACTAATAGTTCACAGTAAAAATAAGATGTCGCTTGGATATCTATTTGGGTATTAAATTTCGTCACAGTAAGCCATGTCGATAGGTCAGCACGTCCAAACGTAATTCATATCGAAAAATTGCATGGGCGACATTGCATCCGGTCGGCACCGGGTCGGATTAGCATACATTAGTAATTTCAGTTTTATTATTTTGGCTATTGCGAGTATTTTGGCGATGAAAGGATTTTAGAAAGTAATGATGGGACGTAATTCTTATTTGCTATCGAACTTCGATAGCCTTAGATCGATGACCTTAGAAGAGTAGGCTAAACGTTTATGACTTCAGAATTTAGCACTCTACGAATAATTATGCGAAATAACTATCAGAATACTGAAGTTCTACCTCCGTTTAGCTTTATGTTCTATTATATATCAGTCATCAAATACAAAGTATCGAGAACAAAAGCGGATGGGAAATCCGCATCTCTATCATTTGGATGTTTTAGAGAATGACACATGAACACCGATACTATAACCTAGAAAATCGTAATATAATATAATCTGTTTCCCAATCATTTTTCCAATATTTCAATCGTGGCGAACTTTTTCTATACTAGCAAGTTGTTTAGAAAGCCCAGAAAAGAATAAGGTCGGCTTTTTCAAAATTCCAGCAGCTTTAAAGGATCAGGACGAAAAGTTGGTTTATCAACATTAAAAATGTTGGGTGATATCTTCGAAGCGAGGGAATGAGCATTATTATTTATCGTCGATGGTATAAACCATTCTTGCAAAATACTAGAATTTGCTCACTTTATACTGGGTAAGTACCTTCGTTGAAAGTATGACTAGTTGATCATATAAGATTTAGTTATCTCCAAGACTATTTTTTGTAGTAAGAGGTCAATGTTTTACAGAAATTCAATTTTTAGGGCAGCCTGCAGAGATAACCAAGACTGGATAATGGATAATCAAACATAATATGGGATATGTTAGTTCTAAGACTAAAGATATACAAGATAGCATAGACATCACAGAAGCATGCCATAGAAGTGGCTCAAAATGGTTTGTTAGTATTATTGTTTATTATTCCAGTTCATAGTTTATTAATCCAATAATTTTTTAGAGTGATGCTGATAAACTTTCTTCAGATATTGTCGACCCTATGGTTTAATAAACAGTCCAACACAGACTAGCCAGGAGGCCAAACAACAAGACGAGCAAATAATAGATGAATATATGTTTCTAACCAGCATAGGTAATAACATGTATTTTGAAATGTTGTTTATAATAAGTAAGCTACTTAGACCATTTGTTGTTGATTTTAGAATGGATTTGCAAGAGTCCTTGGTACATACAATCAAAAAGAAGTAGTGTAGGAATTTGTTCAATATAGACTAACCAGGAGATCAATTCAATAGAAGAGGAGCAAATAATAGTAGATGAATATGTGTTTCTAGACTGCTATTTGAAAGGTGAAAATATGTATTTTGATCTGGGTTTATAATAAGAAAGCTACTTAGAAACATTGTTGATTTCAGAGTGGGCGAAAAGCGAGAGTAGGAAAATGTTGACAAGGGGTAGAAGTAAATACAGCATGCTGTAACAGAAAGCCTACAAGAGTGCTTGGATAGACAATCAAAAGAAGTAGTAGTAGGAGTAGTAGGAAATGGTTTAATAAACAGTCTAACACAGACTAGCCAGGAGGCCAAACAACAAGACGAGCAAATAATAGATGAATATATGTTTCTAACCAGCATAGGTAATAACATGTGTTTTGAAATGTTGTTTATAATAAGTAAGCTACTTAGACCATTTATTGTTGATTTTAGAATGGATTTTCAAGAGTCCTTGGTACATACAATCTAAAAGAAATAGTGTAGGAATTTGTTCAATACAGACTAGCCAGGAGATCAATTCAAAAGAAGAGGAGCACATAATAGTAGATGAATATGTGTTTCTAGACTGCTATTTGAAAGGTGAAAATATGTATTTTGATCTGGGTTTATAATAAGAAAGCTACTTAGAAACATTGTTGATTTCAGAGTGGGCGAAAAGCGAGAGGAGGAAAATGTTGACAAGGGGTAGAAGTAAATACAGCATGCTGTAACAGAAAGCCTACAAGAGTGCTTGGCTAGACAATCAAAAGAAGTAGTAGTAGGAGTAGTAGGAAATGGTTTAATAAACAGTCTAACACAGACTAGCCAGGAGGCCAAACAACAAGACGAGCAAATAATAGATGAATGTATGTTTCTAACCGGCATAGGTAATAACATGTATTTTGAAATGTTGTTTATAATAAGTAAGCTACTGAGACCATTTATTGTTGATAAGGAAGCACTTTGAACTAGCTAACTAAATTGATTTCAGAGTGGGCTAAAAGCGAGAGGAGGAGACGATGATGGAAAATTCTATGGTATTGGATACTATAGCATGTATATTATGTAATAAACTGAATTAGTACAAATATAGTCTTTCTTGTTACTTATCCTCTACAAGAAATCTTATTCCACAGATTGTTTTATGATTTAATAATGAAAAATACTGATGTTTCCTAATTTGAAGATTGTCATTATTTTGAGTTCCACAAAGAAATTTTAAGGATGTTACTAATCCTCATACTTTTTATAGTGTTTATTCATTTTCTGTCAAGATTATTATAGAAAATTACTTTTCTCCTGACAAACTTAAAACAACATTCAAATATTTGACACAAAATATATACAACTGAATTTAGGTGTATGAAACGTACACACCTTTGTTTAGATTGGAGAAAATTTTCAATTGCTTCAGCAATAATCAGATTTTCTTAATGATGACATTTTCTGTTCACAACATAGAGGGTGCATATAATCTCAATCTAGATTCATATTGTATTGGGTAAAAAAGTCTTGATCTTCAAAGTTAGATTCCATTATTGTCATTGGAATTGTTATAATTTTATTTTTAACAAGCTAAGGGTTTATTTTCTGAATTGTTAGATGAAAACATATTTAAAAATGTTACTACACTTTTAAGATTCCAAAACTGTCCTCATGTAATTTAGTCTTTAGTCACTCCTGTTCAAAGACAGTACGCTAGGTGGGACTTTATTTGGAAATAAGTTATGGAACACTTCAAAAACCCTAACGATGTTGAATATTGAATACACACAAGTCCCTGGGGTTGAAAGGTACATTTTGACACTTCAAAAACCCTAACGATGTTGAATATTGAATATACACAAGTCCCTGGGGTTGAAAGGTACATTTTGACATCAATAGAGAGAAAGAATTAAGAATTTTAAAAAGGCCACTGAACAGCCATTAATAGTGATAGTTAATAAGAACGCAATTTCGTACTATTTCGGTTGAATAGAACATGTTTAGCACAGTGAAATAATAAAAAGCTCAACCTAGATTTAAAATTTTATTGCGATAAGTTTCTTTTACCTATACATCACATCCAGATAGTTTTTTGGTTATAGCAATTTAAATTATGACAGAAGTAAAAAAAATGATTAGAACACATAATTATTAGCTTTTGTAAATCCATTAAATATTCACACAACATACTATGTGACACTATATGCGATGCACCTAAAGTGTAATTTTTATAAGACCATTATTTTCAGAAATTTTGTGTACAAATAAACAATGAACATTGAACAACCACGACAAATATTAGGTTAGTTGTCAACACAGTGACAGATTACAAACTGTCAATGTCGAATAGGTGGTCGAATACAATCAGGCAGAATAGCCAATATCGAAAAACTAAATTACCAGAAACAGGCTCGCCCCTACCGGGAAAATGCTGAACACATGGCCTGGTGACATTGTTGTATTGGTTGCATAAAATCACAGTCGTTGTGTTTTTTTGGGTATTTCAAGGAGAACTCAAAAAATACCAAAATTACCAGCAAAAATCAAATTCATATATCATCTGTGTAATATCGTACATTGTTTGAAATAGATATAAATGTGTACAAAAGCATTTATAAAATTTTGCAAAAAATAACTTTTTTCAAAAAAATGTTTTTTATATGATATTACCACATCAAATAGAAGGTAGTGTCTTATTTATCATACTAAAATTTCACAACAATTGGTTTTGTCGTTTTCACACTGTCCTTGAAACCAGTTATTCGATCCGCAGAACGCGCCCTTAAACTCCGTACATTAACAAAGACGTTAGTTCGATAGGCGGTATAAGGAACTCTCGGCGAGCTCGATCTGCCTTTTTAACAGCCCAAGTGTCCGAGGCATACAAAAATATGGAGAACACAAGAGACTGAGCCAGCGACATTTTGGTAGCTTTAGTGATGTTATGGTCACGCCATATTTTAGTGAGCTTTGTCATGGCCACACGTGCCTGTTGAATGCGCCGTCGAATCTCATTCTCACAGCTACCCTAATTGTCGATCAAAGAACCGAGGTACACAAAGCTTTGAACTACTTCACAACCGCCTACTGACCTCAATGCTCAATGATTATCGTGTTCTCTATCTACGATCATAACCTTGGTCTTGTTGTAGTTAATACCAAGACCATACGATCCACAGAGTTAACATCTATAGAGGGAGTGTAAACAACAAAATGGTCGCTGACCAGCCAACCTGTAACGGAAATTTTGACAGCTTGAGGGCATTACCAGTGCCGTGCGATTTTATGTTAAAATTGGATGTTCATTAATAGATTCAATTATTACTGTGATGTTACAAACTGATACCAATAAGTTGTATTAGCATTTAGCTATTTACTCTTCATTGTAACAGTTGATAATTTATTATTACCATGAAGTGTTTTTCAAAACATATCTAACAGTGTTCTGGAAGGTAGCCTGTTGGAATGGCTGCATGGTGTTTTTACTTCAGCAATAAAATATAATAATTGCATTAGGTAATATCCAGGTCTATAAAATTCTCATAGATAGATTTTCTGTAAGTAGGGGAGACCGGGGCAAGACGAGGTCTGGGGCAGAACGGGAAAAGTGCTCCTATGCATGATTGATACACTGAAATGCGCTGGCAACAGTGTTATTAGTTCGACCTTTAGTTGGCTTACGTCGGTCAACCAATGAGGAACGTGGCGCTGCTCGTATTGGCTGCGCTGTGAGAAAAAATTGAATTTCCTCCTCATTTTAAAAAGTTTTGTCATAAACATCGATGTGCTATTAGGTGAGTAGCAAAGTTTTAGCAATATGTTTAACCAGAAGCCGTAGCGGTAGGATCGAGTTTTGGTATTAGATACCGTTTGTAGCCTTAACTGGTTTAGGTTAGAAATTCTTGAATTTACCATATTATGTATGTTGTTGGGGCAAAACGGACGGGGCATGACGGGATACTATACCGTCTTGCCCCGTACTATATATGCTATGTATTTCTTATCTGGTCTTTAATTTTTTTTCAGTCGAAAATCAAGTGCATCAACTTCTCAAACAAAATCTCAGCCTAATGCTTCAACTTTATCCATTAACAGCCATTGTGGTGAAACGGAACCTCTCTCTAACCCTACTATTTTTCCTGGCACAGCCATAGTTGATCATAAAATACCTCCATTATCACTATTTATTGAAGAATGAGAAAGCAAATGGCATATTCCTCGTTTTTGGTTAGCCCGGCAGATATTATATTTGTACCAAAAGAAATTAGATCTGCAGAAACAAAGACAAGGAAACGAGGTAAGATTGACGACGAATTTTCCATCTAAGAATTAACTTAGAAGAAAATTAGAAACAAACAGTAAAGAAGAACTAAAGACTAAGAAAAAGAAATCTGGCAACAACACTAATGAAAGAAAGACCAAAAGATGAATCTGGGGAAAAAGCAAATGCTAAGAAACCTAAACAGGGTAAAATTAAGAGGACTAAAAGAGAAACTGAGACGGATACTGACTTATCACAAGAAGATTGTGGTGACTGTGCTCGGATTTACAGTGAATACTTATATTCGCAGTCACAGGATCGGTGATGTATAGCATGCTTGGGCCCATAATTCCTGCGCTGGAGTTGATGACGAGCACGATAAAGCACATACTTGTGAACGTTTTCAGCCGTACTGAAGTATGTTCCCATTTTGCCCCGTGTCATTTCCCATTATGCCCCAATGGCGGGGCATAATGGGAAAAAAAGGTTATACTGATTTTTGCTACTTTTCGCCAAAGTCTGAATGGTTTAGTTGCTAAAAAAAGTTGCATTACTTAATTTAAATCCTTATGTTCCTACCTGACTAAACGTTAATACAATAAAACATTTAATTTTCTTGATATGATGTGTTTTTCTTTAAGTATCCCATTCTGCCCCGGTCTCCCCTAAATGTGGCATACATTTTTGCATTTCACGTCCTCAAATAATAGTTTAAAAAATGGAATTTGGACATTTCACGTTGATTGACATGAATGTAATGCGTGCACAAAACATACATTAAACAACCACTATTAATCCTCAAACTGGAGTGAAGTTACTTTTGTTCCCAGTTATCCCCATATATTACGCTACTGAAAACTAAGCCAAAACCTACACTCACCTATGATAAGAAGTGTTCACCGATTCGTCGCTATTACAGCAAACTATGCACTTTTTGTGTTGTCTCATCCTGCAATTATGACAATATTGTTCATAAATAATTTAATTCACACCACAAATAGTCACAACGTCAGTCAAATATACACTAAAATCACAAAAATCTCGACACACGCAATAACCACAACTACAATGACAGCCACATGACAGCTTAAGGGCACGCCGATTGTAGGTTGCTAGATTTATGACATATTAGAAGTTATTGCGACATTCCGCTATGAAATTTACCATTTTTGAGATTTCATTAAATCAATACAAATTATCTTTACGTAAATCAGTTACATTGTAAGTATATTGGAATGTCTAGTTAAATACCCAGTTAAATACTTTGTGTTCAAACTGCGGAAACTGCCAGATTTTGAAGAAGCTGGAAGCGGACGAAGAAGAGTGGCAATAGCGCTATAGATGTTGGCTGGCCAATGTTCAAATTAGGCTCCCTCTAAAGATGTTAACTCTGTGATACGATCTATTTATAATCTATATCAATAACACCTGTATAAATTTCTGTCATAGCACGTCTCTTGGCTAGGCAGTTCCTGGTCCCCTGCCTACTGGGCCTGAAGTTCAACGTTTCGAGTTTAATCCCCATCATCTTCGGAGTTTTGGCGTTGCTTGCCAAAAAAGCTGTGGTTGTCGGAAAGCTGGCTCTGATACTCACTAGCGGTATTGGACTAGCATCGGTGTTCTTCGGAGGAACAGGGGGAAGCAAGTGTCACTCTTACTATCCGGGAACAACCGCTGGGTACTACGGAAACGCTGGATGGACTGGCACTGCGCAGACCTTCAAAAGGTACAATTTTAGGAAACATAATTTCATTTAGTTTGAGTTTGTTATATCTTTAATAGGCTACTTGCAGAGGTCGTGAAATCGCCTCGGAAGTACACCTAGCGTAAAGAAAACCATATCGCGAAGCAGTAGGAAACAAAAAACATGATTTTACTGACGGCGAAAAAAAGATACTTGCAAAATAAAATAAGGATATACTCAAATTTTTCCACGTGACTTAAAACAAGGGCTGACGTCACAGGTATCTTATCGATATCGACAATCGATACTGCTACAGCGCAGGTCAGTGAGATTCAACTGCGCATTCGACTAGAGATGATCCGAATTCTTCAACAATGCGACTCAATTTATTGATACCTAAACATATTTGAAACAGGCAATTAACCCACTAGCATTTTCGTTGCAATACATTTTTATATCTGATAGGTATCACGGTTCATCCTGTTTGTGACCGAGATTCGCAATTATTCGAAGCCATCATTTTATTTCGGCGCATCCCATTATGAATGAATCCAGAGATAGAATCTAATTCAAGCCCATCCCTACAAAGTGAATTAGTAATCTAGCCTAACTTTTATTCTTTTGACTTTTGTACTTTTGTGTGTGACTGTGTTTTGCTGTTATAATGATCAATGCCAAAATGTTAGGTTAGCACTGGCTAATCGATATCGAATATCAATACTTTATATCCCATCACTATAGGATATGACTAACGTCAGATGTTGTTTGCGCGGCATTTTCCGGTATTTGAAATAATTTTTGGAATATCTCTCACAGCCGATTCCAAAAAACCAAACAAGTGATTTTGTCATGTTTACTAGGCTCTAAGGAAGGTGAAAATGACATAATATTTTTTTCTGCAAGTACCCTATTCATGATTTTTCCAATTTGAATGCCTCTCCTTATTTACTTTGTGTTTCCCAATTTGAGTTCTGCAACAGAGCAAATGGGCATTTGGTAATTTAATTCGTGGAGACAGTGCTATTTTTGAAATATTCTTGTGCTGATTCAGTACCTATTCATCAATTCTTAGAATAAATCAAACATGTATAACTAACAGATAAGATAGGTGGCTTTGATCCATCGTATTACATATGTCAATAAGAAAAACCACAATCAGTGGAACGCCAACAAATATTTGGTATTTTTTAAAGTACTATAGGGTCTATCATACCATGCTTTCACAACATTTTTTTGTGTACTTCAGCCTTTGAAACTCAACCTAACTTGTTTTTTAGATAGCTCCCAATAGTTTGCCTTACACAAATTATGTCCTTATTTCATTTAAAATCTTGTAGTACCCTTTCTTCAGAAATCTATGTCTTTCGTAAAGTCATAAGCATAAGACAAATAAAATAAGGACTTGTTTGAGGCGTAATATTTTCGTAAGAAAAACAGACAAGAAAGAAAACTAAGTTGACGTTTCAAGGACACTGAATGATCTGTCATACCATGCTTTCGAAGCATGTTTTTGTACTTTAAACCTTAAAACTCACCCCCAAATTTTTTGATGACAGATGACCTATCGAAACTTTTTTGTCTACTTCAGCCTCTAAAACTCAGCTCCAAGGTTTCTTCTAAATAGCATCTCACAGCTTCCCTACATAAATGAAGTCATTATTTTATTTAAAATCTTGTAGTGCCTTTGATTTCATACACCATTTTTTTCATATCGTCATAAGGATGCGATAAATAAAATAGGGATTTGTTTGAGGCGTGATAATTCCGTAACAAGTAAGGATTATTTTCTCTCTAAAGCATCATTCAGTACCGTGAAAAGACCCACTTAGTTTTTTATCCTTTTTTCTACAAGGGTATTAGGCATCAAACAAATTCTTGTTTTACGTATATAACGCTTATAATCATAAAAAATTAGTTTGCGTATAACCTCAAATGTACCATAAGACCTTAAATGAAATAGGGGTATAATTTATGTAGGAAAATCCATGGGGTGCTATTGAAAAACAAAAATTTGTGTTTCAGGGAATGACACACAAAAAAATATCTTGAACACGTGATACCATGGACACTATAGTAGTACCTTCTAAATTCCAACTCAGCTCTTGTTTGAACCGTTTTTCTTTACTAAAATATCACGTGTCAAGAAAATTCTGAAACACCCGGTATATAGACATAGAGCTATGGAGCTTCAGAACTTTTTTTTGTGTTACAGAAAGGCACCTTAAGAACCTCCAATTACAATATTCACTTAACGTTAAATAAAGATAGCTTTTATCTTGCTATTATAGGTATCTGTTTTATTTCAGTTACCCTAAAGGAGAATATCTAGAACCAGAATACAGAAGCAACAAGGATCAGCTTAATGTGTATCCCAGTATATTGCAGTCAGTGGAAAATGATTCCAGGACCGACAAAAGTAAAGGAAGGAATTTTGCTTGGAGTGAGGATGAGAAGGTTTTACAGGAGAAACCTGCATAGAGTCTGCGTAAAAAAATCTATGTATGCCAATTAGGACAAAAAATCGGGTATGATAGTTGCAAATGTATAAAAAGGGGCACAAATTGTACGATTTTTATAGTTACTATGCAGGCACGATGCAACTTGCAGGAAGTAATGCTGATCGTAGAGACAAAATAATATATAATAGCCATTCCTATACCTAAGGGCAGCTTATTAACCTAGCAAAATGACTTTGTACCTGAGCGAGAAAATGTAATTTACTACAGGCACTGACGGATGTTGTTTGATATATCGAGGTCCTGAAATATAATATTTTCTACCGACACATAATTAGAGAGTAGCTTGATTGTAATTTTTTATATACAATATTTTTCAATAAAAAAAGTATATCATATCGGATTTCCATGATTATTCATCCTACTAGCGACTTTTTTTATCGACTTTGTCCGACTGCTGGTGAATTAAACGGACATCTAGGTGGTTTATCTAGTGTCCATATACAGGGTGTTGATTAAGTATGTTAACAAACTTTAAACACGAATAGTACTCCAAAAAATAGAAAGAAAATGTTATATGAACATTGGTCCGGAAATGCTTCCTAAGGGAGCTACGCCCCTTTGCATGGGGCACCCTGAAGACGGTTTTCCCTCGATATTCTCGAAACCACTGATAACAAACTTACGGAATTAGGTACAGTGGGTAAACTTTTGATGCTAAATCTTATTCTGAATTCAGAGTTCCATAATTTTAATCAGAGGCGTATCATACGAGAGGAGTTAAGGGTAAAAATAACCCCATTTTTTAAATGGTAATTCTTTGACATTTTGATTTTGAAGTGTGGTATTTCAGAGATTTCTACGTAAAAATGGTCTCTTGGTACATCTCGATAGGGCTAACCGTTTTCGAGGAAAATGCAAATTACTGAATACAATAGCCTGTATCGATTCAATAATTTGCATTTTTCTCGAAAACAGTTAGCTTATCGAGATATAAAGACCATTTTTACGTAGAAATCTCCAGAATACCACATTCTAAAATGAAAATGTCAAAAAAATTACCATTTAGAAAATGGAGTTATTTTTACTCTTAACTCCTCCCGTATGATACGCCTCTGATTGAAATTATGAAATTCTGAATTCAGGATCAGATTCAGCGTCAAAAGCTTACCCACCGTACCTAATTTCGTAATTTTGTTATGAATGGTTCCGAGAATATCGAGGGAAAACCGTCTTCAGGGCGCCCCATGCAAAGGGGCGTAGCTCCCTTAGGAAGCATTTCCGGACCAATGTTCATATAACATTTTCTTTCTATTTTTTGGAGTACTATTCGTGGTTAAAGTGTGCTAACATACTTAGTTAACACCCTGTATAGTCATTTTAATTTTAGTTACTTCATAGGATATCTCAACATAGTTATCACAAAATTAAGCAACTGTTATTTATACTTAGTAATAATAGAAAATGATCTACAGAACTCAGATAATAAGATGAAGTATTCGGGCGGTTAAAGAAGTTTATGCCTAACCATCCTGAAGTCTTTTATGGTTAAACTTAAATGATTAATGATGCAACTGAAATTCTAACGATCGATGTACAGCATATTATCTGATGACCTCTTGTAATCAGTGGCGTATATAGAAATCGATTTCGGGGGGGGCCCCATCGGAAAAATTAAAGTTTATCTTATATGTTATAATATTAACGAAAACAATTATACAGGGTGAGATTTTAGTACCGGCTTGGTCGATAATTCCACTACTGTAGATGATAGCGAAAAAAGTTATACATAAAAGTTGTAGCCAGAGATATGCTACTTGCTCAGAAAATATTTTGATTTATACAGGGGGATACATAACTACGTGGTGATGCAAACATGTATTTTTTTAAAAGAAACGCCCTATATATTATCCCATTTTTAGATTCTACTAATAATTTCTGTTCTCACGATATAAGGTGTTATAACATTATACAGGGTATTTCAAAAAATATAACCATTTTTATATTCAAATCGCTGTCAAACGAACGTACTCTATATCAAAAAGTAATTAATCAAACAATATTTTTTTACACGGAAAGATTAAAAATATCCTTTAGTTTTAAAATCGGCTATAAAAAGAGCCCGCGACGCATACTCGTATACAGGGTGATGTAGAATGCAAAATCCAGATTTTCTCCTTTTTTTAAATGTACCCCCAATATTTTATTACACTAAATAATTGCTTTTAATATGCTCCTTCATCTTTGTATAGCACTTGTTGTACCTACGTCTGTCAGTTTCCGAGGTGTTTCGATTTTTCGGTAAATTTAGAATATAGCTTCTAATTGTGAACTGAAATTTATTTATTTTGAGAAAGTACTATCGAATTTGTTTTTTATTTAACGAACAACTAAATTATAAGGTCATGATGTAGGTGTGATGCATAATTATCAAGCAGATTTATCAGGTAGACTTTGAAAAATTGACAGTTTTTATAACCTACTCAATAATTCCGTACTGTGTGAAAAACGAGCTTCAAAAATTAATTTTTCCATTAAGGGTATTTTAGGAGAACTTTGAGAAATTGCCTACTTGACTCTAGAATATATCAACTATGAACAGCAATATCCAGAGCGGATGCACTCTAAAACTAATGCGTTTGAAAGACTGAACAATCGTTTTATTTCAGATGTGTCGTTTAATATTTCATAACCTACCTGATAGATCTGCTTGATAGTTATGCATGACGTCTATAAAATTGTTTCCTCAGCACACTTGACATATATAATATTTCGTTAAATCGGTGTTTTGACTTTGTTTTGACTTTGACTCAAGTACTATTATGGCCTTATATTTTAGTTGTTTGTTAAGCAAAAATAAAATTTGATAGTATTTTCTCAAAATAAATAAGTTTTAGTAAACAAATTGAAGGTATATTATTTAAAATTTGTAGAAAAATCGAACTATATAAGAAACTAAGGAATGCAGCCATAACAAGTGCTATGCAAAGATAAAATAGCATATTAAAAGCAATTCTTTGGTGTAATAAAATATTGGGGTTTATATTTAAAAGAAGAGAGAAGAGATTTTTTATAGCAGATTTTAAAACTAGAGAATATTTTTTATTCATCCGTGTAAAAAATATGATTTTTGATTCTACACTTTTTGATATACAGTACGTTAATTTGACAGCGATTTGGATATAAAAATGGTCATAACTTTTTAAATACCCCGTATTATCTAAAAATACCCTATACTGGAAGAACGGAAATCATTAGTAGAATTAGAATATGGAATAATATATAGGGTATCTCATTTAAAAAAATGCATGTTTGCATCACCACGCAGTTATAGACCACCCTGTATAAATCTAAATATTTCCTAAGCAAGGAGCATATCCGTGGCTACAAGTTTTATATATAACTTTTTTCGCTATCTTCTACAGCAGTGGAGTTATCGACAGAGCCGGTACTAAAAACTCACACTGTATATAACACATATGCATATTAGAAATATAAACTTCTATTTTTATAGATAATAATTTTAAGCTTGCTAATCGGACATCTGTGATCGTTAAAGTTGCCCTATTTGCTTTATTATTAGATTACCTTTTGATGTCGCTGCTAATTTTGTTCAGTACTATATTTTTTGACAACGACGTCAGCCTCTTCCCAGACGTCAAAACTGAATGCGTGGCTGGTTGGCCCCCCTGGCCCCCCCCTTATATACGCCACTGCTTGTAATAATCGTTGCCGCAAATCATGTATTAATGCTGGTAACGCTATTGTGAGTAAGGTGCATTCCCTCGTGCTGAATTCCATAGCTCATTAAATTAATTTAATAGAGTTTTTCGCGTGCGGTGCTTTGCTTAATCACACACTATGTAATTAGGCTTTGTAGCACGAAGCACAAGTGACACGGAAATTACTGTTTTGTAAACAAGATGGTAGGTGAGTTAGAAACTAAAGTTAATTAAGTGGCACAAACTTAGAGGAATGGAATATGTAATAGACTAATGTTATAGATAACCGATTCATCTTCATATCGAATGGAACATCACTTCATTGTAACTGATGGCCCATTTATGATAACCTAAAAAGTTAAATGTCAAATTGGATACAGTATCGACACAGAAACCTTCAACGATTCCTGTGTCCTTTCATAACCTCTAGTAGTATTGTTGGAAGCACAGAGTTAACATCTCTAGAGGGAATGTAAACAACAAAATGCACAGGTCGCTGACCAGCCAACATGTAACGGAAATTTTGACAGCTTGAGGGCATTACTAGTGGTGTACGACTTTATATTAAAATTGGATGTTCGTTATTAAATTCAATGATTACTGTGATGTACTGTGATGTTACAAATTGATACAATAGTTTGTATTAATATTTAGCTATACTTAGAGAGTTACTCTTATTATAATGCTAGGATGGACCTTAAAAAGTAAACTATGCCCCTAGGTCTTTCTTTCACAGGTCAGTAGACCGCCTATTATGAGTAAAAAAAATGTTATGTTTTACAACCCCTACCCCCAACCACTCCAAATTCCCCCCACCCAAAAGAAGTTGAAAATAGTCAGGTCCCCCTAAAACGCATAAAAACGAAGTTTGAGCTGTTTTTATATTTTTAGTTTTTTATTATTGTTACGGCGCCCCTGAGACGATTTCTAAAAACCGTATGTGTTTTCCACCCTCGCTACGGAATAATATTATGTCAAAATTTCAATAAAATCAATTTAACGATTTTCTCGTTACACAATACAGAACGATGCAAAGCAATACGCGCATACATGTTATGTATACATCTTAGTCCTGTTTCTGTAAAACGCAAGGCAATGTTCCGATGGACCTCAAAAAAGGAATTATGCCACTAGGTCGTTATTTCACAGGTGAATGGCCAGCCTTTAGGAATACAAAACATTTTTGAGTTTCACAACCCCCCAACCACCCCAATTTCACCTTTCAGCTGTAATGCATCACGCCACTTGTTTCTCATCACTATATTCGGGGGAAACCTACATAGATGCACATAATATACATTAAACAACCATTATTATTCCCGAAACAGGGGTGAAGTTACTTTTGTTCCCAGTTATCCCCATATTTTACGCTACTTAAGGCCTAAACAAAACCTATACTAACCTATGATAACTGGTGTTCACCGATTCGTCGCTATTCCAGCAAACTATGCACTTTTTATTTCGTCCCATCATGCAATTATGACAATATTGTTCACAAATAATTTAATTCACACCACAAATAGTCATAAAGTCACTCAAATATACACCAAAACTACAAAAATCTCAACATACGCAATAACCACAACTTGACAACTACAATGACAGCCACATGGCCGCTTAAGGGCGACGCCGATTGTAGGTTGCCAGATTTACGACATATTAGAAGTTATTGCAACATTCCGCTATGAAATTTACCATTTTTGAGATTTCGTTAAATCAATACAAATTATCTTCACGTAAATCAGTTACATTGCAAGTATATTGGGATGTAGCCCGGGATGTAGAGCTAAATACCCAGTTAAAAACTTTGAGGTTCAAACTGCAGAAACTGCCAGATTTTGAAGAAGCTGGAAGGTCCTTAAGCGGACGAAGAAGAGTGGCAATAGCGTTATAGATGTTGGCTGGCCAATATTCAAATTAGGCTCCCTCTAGAGATGTTAACTCTGTGGTTTGAAGCGTATTAAGTGTAAGAATTTTATTTACCTAAAAAATTGAACTAAGTACTATAAATAGGCCACCCTGTATGCTACCATATCAAATGGAAAACTACCGTAAATAGATACACAATTACCTGTATTCATATCAAGGGCGATAGGCAATGCACCAAGGAAGAGCCAGACTGATAGATTATAATGATTGAATATTCAAACAAAGACTCGGTTATCTATCGAATATTTCATTTATAATTTTTTACTGCATTTTTTCTACTCGATGACCCTTGTGTAATCTATATAGATATTTGAATTTGTTCCTATCATTGAAACACAAATTTCTATATAAGCAACACGGCATCATGCTGATGTAGTGTTTTCGAAATATTCGTCGTAGAGTAGTACTTTGAAAAATGCTGAAGGTACTGCTGTCAGCTATCATGCTTCTGTTGAGCTTCTCGTACAGCTTTTCAACGCCACTCTTATCAGATGATGGTGAGTATAGACGTATATCTGTTTGGTAAATTTGTAATTTTATAATACGGTAATAGACATAAATAACTCGTGAGCTATTAGCAGTTATGGCATTTTAGATGTTTGTTGGCCCATATTATCCATGCAGGAACTTCCTAGTTTTCTGTACAACTTTTTTTTTGTCGTAGGCAAGTTTTGTCTTAATATCAATATGCTGCTCCCTCAACATGAATCTGTACAAAGACGTTTTCTTAAATATTTGAACTCTAGGGTTAATGGTAACTATCCCCCAACCAGTTTTCTCCAGCAAACCTTATTGAACGCCTTCCCTGTTTCTAGCCTACATTAAGGACGGATTGAATACGGTATCAGGTTTTTCCGAAAACTGATAGCGGATAAAATTGATTGCCCGCAAATTTTGAATGACCTAAACTTTCATATTCCCAGAGTAAATAGGGCTTCAGTAAAGAGTTACAAAGGTGAGTTTCTTTTAGATACAAAATTGGAAAAATGCCTGCATACGAAGGGATTGAATATACTATTCCCCTGATTATCTTTTTTTTGCTCAAGCTGTTCGTAAATTATGTCAGCTTACTAGAGCTTCAGTATCATAGTATAGCCCTAATTCTGTTATATAATTGCTTTTCGAAATTGGTGAAACCTGTGAGTCTACCAAAAAATGATTCACCTTTTGTATGTTATAGTAATGAGTCATTTCAGTTGCTTTCAATGAGTTTAGCACATCCTTCTACCTTGCTTCTTAGCAAAATGAACCTTTGGAAGTCCGTTCTTCAAAGTGTAAGGGTTGTTCGTCCCTGTGCTTTCAAAAATTGTACAAAATGCGAGATGCCTATGTTTAATTATTCGGACCACTTCAAGGAGTGATGTCAGCAAAGTTCTACCAAGCTCTTTAAGGACTACGCTAATGTAAATTCGTGCTTGAGACCGTTCCAAATTGTTACAAAATGATCTGTCAGATGAAAAAAAAACCATAAAAAGAAATTTTGTATGTCTTACCAATTATATGTACAGTATTTTATTTCATTATTACAGCTACAAGTGTTTCTTTCTTTGCAGATTGTTGGCCACCATGTCCAGCTCCTTATGTATGCTATGGCTATGAATGCATACCTCCCTATATATCTGCTCAGGTCTAGTCAAAACGTACACCCTGTCTATTCATAATCTGGGACTGATCTGTATAATATTATGTTAGCGATAATTTCATCTTATCCACAAAATTGAGGTTTGGACCTATTAAGTTCAATGGAACTGTTCTTAAAACAAATAAATTATCTGTTTTATTTAGTTTACTTTTTGTGTCTTAATATTTTTTACAATGCACTGTTCACCGTACAAAAAATAAATATAACGCTTCACGATTGGAAGCGCCTGAGTGATGGTGAAATAAGACTTGGGACTATAGTTAATGCTTTATTTACCTTACGTTGCAGTTCCTAGGATCACACGCCGAAAAGAAATGTGCCACATCAATTTATAAGACCACATCAATTTATAAGAAAACCTAAACGCTAGGTTCTCCATAGCAAGAGAGTGCCAAAGTATTTTTATGTCCCTGGCATCCTTTTGAAAAGTTATTTTCTATCCAAAGTCTGACTTCACATTATTTGGAATGCTACTGTTGTGCGCTAAGCTACGAGCCCAAATTTGAATTTCTAAGCACATGTTCACTACTAATTATTGTGACTGTTGCAACTTTCCTTCTTAGACATGCTTTTGGAGGAAAATATCATTAGTTATACAACATCAAGCTATTTGAACGAAAGATCTATATAATATGTTGATATGTTTTGTGTTTAATAGTAGAGTGATGTACAAGTCGATGAAGGAATAGCGAAAAATTTACTCCGATAGAATGGTCATAGGACCCATGCTTGGCTCTTTGGCACCTTATAATTTTTTTATATGATCATATGTGCAATTTGATAAGCTTTCTAATGATATGCGGTTGTAAATATCAATCTCAATTTCAAATTTTCAGTGAAACCGGTGTTTTCCAATTTTTCTACCTATAAGCAACTTAGCAAGCCATGAAATATAAACAAAAAACTGTTCGTATGGAACAAAACAACTAACTTAGCAGATCGTTACGGACAAACTAGAGTAAAGGGACAAAGTTATAAAAATGACTTACAACAATTCAATTTTAACCAGAAATAGCAGACATAACACATCTAAGGTCAAAAAGCAGCTGGAGTACGACAGAAATGGGTATTTTTCACAGCATACCGGCTACTAAAATATTCTAAAGATTGACGATTCACAAAACCATTGTGAATGTTGAAATGAAAGGGAATCTACCACGTAATGTTGCTGGCAGTTTAATAGCTTCAGAATAAAATTTCACATTTCATGATTTAAGAAAATAGTAACCGATACCTCTGACTGGAGTTCTGCAAATTCTTCAATACTCATAAGCAAGATCGCCGAAAATGAAGAATGAATTAAAAATGTGCTCAAATTATAAAACATAATTTACCTGGCAGAAAATTCAAAAGTGATTTGTCAGTATCCCATTTTTGCGATCTTGCTAATAGATACTGAAAAATTCAAAGGACGACAGTGAAATGTATCATTACTTTTGACTTTGACGGAAACGACTACTGTTTTATACCATTAAATTAATGTGAAATTGCGTTCTGTGATATTAAACTGACGGCAGCGATCGCTGGTAGTTTTGCTTTCATTTCAAAGTGTTTAGTGATTTTGGAAATTTTTAATCTCTAGTACATTGCAGTCGCTAGTGGGCTGTAAAAATTATCAATTTCTGTCGTACTCCAGCTTCTCTTTAACCTCAGACATGTTACCGCCGTTGTTTCTGGTTAGAGTTGATTTGTTGTAGGGAATTGTTATAATCTTGTTCTTTTACTCTATTTTTGCTGGATCTTCATGCTAAGTTAGTCATTTTCTTCCATCTGAATACGATTTTGTTTATATTTCATGGTCTGCTAGTTTGTTTATAGGTAGGGAAGTTGAAAAACACTGATTTCATTGAAATCTCGAAATTGAATTAAAACTACCATAGATTGATATTCACAACCTGATATATTTAGAAAGCCTATCAAATTGCACATTTGGTCATATAAAAAAATTATGCATTCCTATTTTAAAAAATCAAGTTACCTTTGAAGTTTCCTTAATTGATCTACCGATTTCACCAAGTACAAATTAATGAAATTCGAACTCGACCGTCTAACGTAAGCTGACACATTTCATGCTTAGTAACACGGAAAAGTCACAGCCCTCTAAGATTTATAATAGATGCGATACTCAATTTTTTTCTGACATCTACCTATACCCGAAATTGTGATTTGCACCTAAACGGTTCGCTTAAAGTCCCATGTGCGATACATAGAGTCACACTAAAATGCACCCAAAAATCTAAATATGCAATAATATATAGGGTGTTTCATTAAAAAAACATAACTTTGATATGTCACGCTTTTATTAGACACCCTGTATAAAAGTCACTATTTTTAAAATGTTGCACAACTCGACCTACATACAATCGCAAATTCGATTTTTCGAAAAGTGGTATCGTTTGGTCACAAGAGTCCGATGCGCTAAGCTTGACTCACCCTGTATATGGCACTCCTAACGTGGTATGTCTCATCATATTGCACATGCTGTTCTCACTTTTTACGTCCTTGAGGCACAGCAATGCACTCTATTTCTTACTTACAAGCGTCGAGTAGGTTACAAACTTATAATAAATGCTGACATCCTGGTACAACGTATGAGCGTTAGCCTTACTTTAGCTTAGAAATTTTTTTAGAAAAGTGACTCATACCTTGAAAAAATAGAGGTGACATTCTTACATATTGACTTCGGTGAATCGCATTCCTGCATAGTGGTTACCGAGTTGGACCGCTCGATGCGAGACTTTTCGTTTACTGCGCGACATACATACCTCCTACCCACCTTATTTGAATGAAATTATTTGACTTAGGAAACCAAACGCACCTGAGCGTAAGCAAAAGCAAATAAGTAATAAAACTTGCAGACCCCACATTTACGGGGGTCGGCGTGCCTCCTTCAGTTTCACACAGAATTTCTCTGCATGTTTGAACTTTCCATCTTCAAGGTCATGGCCTGACTGAGAGTACAGCACGGCGTAAGACGTATCATGTGAAATTCCTGCTCATTTTTATTACTAAATTCCGCGAACTGCGCTTAGATAAATTAGAAAACGTTTGAGAAGAAAAGCGTTGATTCTATTATCTATGACTTCCAGTTTGATATTCAGCAAAAAAAAGTATTTAGAAAAATCCATTCCTTCCGTTTTTTTTCTACATTTTGTGGTTTTTCTAATTAATTTAATGTTATATACGTACATATTTAGTCTAAAAAACTGCTACCTACTAAAAGTATACATTAAATTATTTTTCATCAACAAAGATTTCTAGAAATTAAGGCTAAATGTGAGGATAGAAGCTTTTACTACACTGATGGGTCAATTACCGATGGGCGAGCTGGATGTGCAATTGTCAGAGAGATCAAAGACTGTGAGTCTATCAGACTTCCTAGTCAGTACTCAATATTTAGCTGTGAACTCTATGCAATATATCAGACCTTAGAACTAATTAAACGTACTTCGGCCAACCCCAAAGTAGTCATATGCTCTGACTCATATTCTAGTCTGACAGCGCTGGAAAACTTCCTCACGAAAAACCCATTAGTTCAAACAATTCAAGTGTTAATCAAGGAACTCCAAGATCGAGGTACAAACATAGGACTTATCTGGATTCCAGCTCATCAAGGAATAGTGGGTAATGAAAAGGCAGACTCACTAGCCAAAAAGGCCACAACAACATCGACCCTCAATAGCAACATTCCAGTCACTTTCCAGGAAGTTAAAAAATACTACACTGAGGTTATAAAAAATTACTGGAACGACAAATGGAAATCCTCCAGATCTCATCTCCATTCAATAAGGCAAAACATCCACTCGCCAAGACCATTCATCCCTTCAAATAGAAGAGACCAATGTACAATCACCAGGCTGAGAACTGGGCATATAAATGCTTCACATATTCATATCATCACAAAAGAAGAACCAAAAAAATGTCCACGCTGCGGACAAAATTTATCAGTGCTACACACTCTAGTGGAATGTAGACACCTCACGCCAGCAAGAGAGCAGTTCAACATCCTAGAATCCGTGACCAGTAACCTAGAATCAACGGCCGATTGTCTAAGAACTCTTAAATGCATTAAAGCCATCAACGCTACTCAGTTTATATAATGTACCTTTGTTTGTTTTTTGTTGTCTTCCTTATAATTTTCTTGTACATTCATTTAAAATCTGTATAATGTCGTCGCTAAAAACCTTGCAGTTATAAAGCGACTTTAAATAAAAAATAAAAAAAACAATTTATTGACTATAGCCTTTACAGTTAGATTCAATGGAGAATATTTCCGTTTCCCGGAATTTCTGGCTCACATTTATTGGACGTATCTTCGTGTCTAGCACCAGATTGTTTTTTTGTGACCAGAAGTCTATCCTGTCATTCGTTAGATGTAATTAATTTGTGTATATGTGATGCTGAATAATATTGCTCTGTCAGCAAACGCTTATGTATGAAGCAAAGATCAAACATCTACCTCAACATATCAACACTGACATCTTCAATTATACCAATGAATTTTCAGAAAGGCCATCCGCAACTAGACCGACTCGAGGGCGAAGTCTAGAGTTTGCTGAAAAGTGTGGTCTCTCCACTAAGGATATTCTACAAAAACTCCCAGCAATATATCCTCCATGGTCTATTCCTCCGCTCAGAATCAATCTAAGTTTGTCTGAATTACATAGGGATACAACACCCAATACTGTTTACATATCCCACCTTATGCGAGCGCTTCATGATTTTCAAGAAGACCTAGTGATATATACGGACGGTCGAAAACTCAACATGGTGTTGGAGCAGCAATAGTAGCAGAAAATGGTGAATTTGCATGGACCATCGACAAAGCAGCCAGTATATTTACTGCTGAATCGGTCGCCATTTGGCAGGCACTACTCTTCTTCGGATTTTCCAGCAAAGACAGATGCGTGATAGCTACTGACTCCCTTAGTGTGCTTCATGCAACAAAGAACAAATTCACTAAGGATCCATGCATTTGGAGGATAATAGAGCAGTGCGTCTCTTTACAACTAAGAAATAAGCAAGTCCATTTCATTTGGTTACCAAGCCATAAAGATATATTAGGGAATGAAAGGGCAGACCTGCTTGACAGACAGGCGTCTGAGTGTACAACTTCTGATGGGGGTATACCAATTCCACTATATGATAAAATCAAAGCCATCAAATTAGCAACTGAGCAGATCTGGCAAGATAAATGGAATCAGTACGGTGGCCATTTGAAACAAATTAAAACGCAAGTAGCCAAATGCGAATATCCGAAAAACCTGACTAGACATGAGCAAATTATCTTATGTAGATTACACATTGGACATACCAACTTGACTCATCTGTATATGCTGAATGGCGATGAAGCACCAAACTGTGAGACATGTGGAGAACGTTTAACAGTTGAGCATATCATTCTGTCTTGCCCTACCTTTCAGATAGCTAGACAGACGTTACATATTGGAGCAAACCTTTAAATTGTCTTATGAACCAAGCCCTCAGAAGTTGACAAGCTGCTGCTTTCTCTGAGAAATATTGGAATTCAAAAATATGAATAACTCAGCTTATTACTAAAACTTATCAAAGCAACCAAAGACCTTAGCAGTCGACGCTGCCTAAGCGAAAAAAAAATACTGCTCTTGACCAACTGTTGCCCTAGCTTAACAAATACGTCTTAAATAAATGACTTCTTGACCGCTGTTTAATGAAATCCTTCACAAATAACCATAATAAACAATAAATATGCATCCGTTGACTCAAAATGGATATATTAGTTTTTGAGAATATCTTTCTACTCTAACTACTAACTCAATGAAAATTGGGTTAGTCGAAACAGTGATCAGAATTATTCAAATTTGTAGCCTTCTACTATAAACCGGGGGCCTGCAGGCCCATAGAACACTCATCATTTTGTTTTGCACTTCTTGGAATGAATAGATGTAGAAATAATTGCAAAAGATTTTCAGTTAAGCTTCTATATTTTATACGATAACTTGAAACCTCACCAATTATAAACGATATTAGCACCGTTACTTACAAAGAAAGCAGACGCTGACATTCATACAATGTCTTGTTAGATAACCAGATACACTAAGTCAGAAACGAGACACACTTTAGCAGTCTTAGGTATACCATTAGATCTTTTCAAGCTGGTTTCTGAAGTCAAGTTTACTACTATACCGTATGAAACACGGTTCCATATGGAACCCCGTATTATTGATATCTAGTGAGACTATACATCTAATGGTACTACCCAGATGCGGTGCGTTGTCAGATTTCAGCACATAATATAGTCAGTGGGGTACCATAGACGGCACTTTAGCGGTTAAAGGTTAAGCCGATAATCGTAGTATCTGTCTAATCGAACTATTGCAATAATAATAAATTAACCTTATTCCTTACTCGTTTTCTTCTACAAATTGACCAGAAATGACGGAGTAATGGAGCTTAAATTGCATGTATCATAGTAAAGGCAGAAGATAATATATTTTTGCACACCTCAATTTCACTTATAGATACAGGGTGTCTAGTTAGTGTGTAATTCTTCGATATCTCGCAAGGTATACCTGATAGAAGGAAATCCCAAATACAAATGTTGTTTGGTTAATTAAGATGCATATTCTAAAATATCTTAAAATATACAGGGTATTGCGGGAAAGTAGAATAGTGATCAACTTGATTTTTTTATATGGAAGTATAACTTTCTCTTAAGTTTTTCTAGTTTCCATCACTGATCTCTATTCAACTCTAAAATATTTTTGGGATCGGTTGCGACGTTGTCAAGTTTTAATTTATCTTCTATTAATTTCCGGATTTGCGAGGTCGCAAGTAATACGTCCAAATTGATATATTCCTTTAACTTTTCTCAATAATATTATACAACGGATTACTTGAATATTATGTGAAAATGATTGTGGATGTTACCAGCAATTTGTATTTCCAGGCTGTTTTTGGCAGAATTTTAAATTACGGCAACTTGAAGGTCACTTTAATTTGTTCTTTTAAATATAACACCCTGTATGTTTTATTTTAAAGCGAAATATCTACTAATATCCTATCTCGCTTTGTAATTTTTTTTGCGTTTGTGGCGTTGCCAAGTTATAAATTATTTTTCCAAAGTTTTAAACAGATATCCCCGTTAAATAGAATCCTGTACTTATTTTTATTGCAATGAATTGCACATGTTGAACTCAGAAAGATCTCACAATTTCAAATTTCAAAACTTTGTTTTCAATAATAATTACTGAGATACGGCAACACCGCTTTTTCAGTAAACGGTACCGGAACGCTTAAATATTTCCAAAACCGGCACAGCTGGAGAGGTGAAATTCAATACTTGGGGGTTTTTGAACATACAGAATTCAAAAACGCCCCCAAGTATTGAATTTCACCTCTCTAGCTGTGGCGGTTTGGGAAATATGTGAGCGTTCCGATACCGTTTACTGAAAAAGCGGTGTTGCCGTATCTCAGTAATTAATAGAAACAAGATTTTGAAATTGTGAGATCTTACCAAATTCGACATGTGTAATTCATTGCAATGAAAATAAATAGAGGATTCCATTTAAAATAAATTAAAATCGGGGATATTTGTTTAAAAATTTGGAAAAATAATTTATAACTTGGCAACCTTGCAAACTCGAAAAAAAATATAACAAGGCGAGATAGGGTATTAGTGGATATTTCGATTTGGAATAAAAAATACAGGGTGTACATTCAAAAAAACAAAGTAAAATGACCTTCAGGTTGCTGTAATTTAAAATTCTGCCAAAAACACCCTGTAAATACAAATTGCTGGTAGCATCCAAACTGATATCCACTTAATGTTCTTGTAACTCGGTGTATAATATTATTAAGAAAAATTAAAGGAATATACCAATTTGGACGTATTACTTGCGACCTTGCAAATCCGGAAATTAATAGAAAATAAATTATAACTTGGCAACGTCGCAACCTATCTCAAAAATATTTTAGAGTTAAATAGAGATCAATGATGGAAACTAAAAGAATTTAAGTAAAAGTTATAATTCCATATAAGAAAATCAAGTTGATCACTATCCTACTTTCCCGCAACACCCTGTATATTTCAAAATATTTTTGTAATATGCGTCTTAAGTCACCAAATAATTTTTGTATTTGACATTTTCTTCTATCGGGTATACCTTGTGAGATATCGGTTGCCAAGGCTGGTTAAATATTCAATCTTGTTTGCATATCTGTGAGAAACTGAGAACGAATACATCGCCGTTGCAACAGCATACATAACGTTATGTCCACTAACTGAATGGACCGATGAAAGTAAACGCGAAGTTTCAGATCGGTAAAACGGTCCACCTGGCAAATTATCGCAAGACTTTCCTTTGAATTATTTCTTTTGGTGCTAATTGTCTCCGAAAACAGCTGTGAGGTTGCTGCCTGAGAGATTCTCTTTTACCGTTACAGGAAATTGGTTTTTATTATAAGTAACGTAATGGCCCCAAACAAAGATATTTCTTTTCATCACATCATCAAGTAGCACAATGCCTCTCATTAATTTAATAACTATTTAACTGGTGATGCGAGTATTTCACATAAATCTGAAACTCCATGAAGATGCGCCTGGAGAAAAGGAAATTACTAGTTGCTTTTGAATTATACACAAACAACCGTACCGAACAGATTGAATAAGAACAAAAGTATGAAGAAAATAAAATCGTAAATATAATATCAAAAATGCCCCTTTCAGGACAATTGTAGGGGGTACATCATTACGGTGCAAATCAGGACTATCAGTGCTACATCAGGAACTGTCTCCAAATCTGATGATACGACCCAATTTCTTGTAATGTTTCAATACAATGGTAATCTGTTTGAAATATTTGCTTTATTATTCGAGTTGGACAGTACTCGTATACAGGTACATCATTCTAGGACAGGCGAAGTACTTTAATTAAAAATTATTATATTCTGGGAAACGAGGTATGGACACATTTGGAATCTTAGAAATGAATCTGAAAACCAACATTCGACAGCAATTTTTTATCTTTTAATATCTCGAAAACCAAATTCATGACTTTCAGATGCTTACTTGACGTGATTTACATAGACAACGAACACTTATATCAAACATACAGCATGAAGTTCTTAGGTCTAACTATTTATCAAAAATTGAATTTTATATCTCCTATTGATAATTCAATTAATGAGTTAGCTAAAGTAACTTACATACTAAGAACAGTTAGAGAAACTCTTGGAAGAAGCATCACCAAATTTGTTATTTTGCATTATTCCAAAGTAGGTTGAGTTACGGTATCCCATTTTGGGGTGTCTGTTCTCATACCTACTTAAATAAATTGTTAGTCTTACAGAAGCGAGCAGTTAGATGCATCGCCAAGGGTAGACCTAGAACTTCATGCAAGCCACTATTTTTAGAATACAAAATTATGACCGTAATTACACTATTTATTTTGGAAACCGCATCATTGATTTCCAAAAATAAAACAAAATTTGAGACCGTAAATATAGAATATAATATAAGACAAAAGAGTGATTTTAAACTAATCACCCCCAAATCATCACTGATTAAAGATTCAATTATATACAATGGATTGAGAATTTATAACAAACTTCCTAACTCTTTAAAATTCAAAAAGATTTAAAAGTTTTCCGTAAAAAACTCAAAAATTTCCTGTTTCAAAAACCTTATTACACACTATGACGAGTTTTAGTGAGTATTCCACATTTTGTTGTTTGAGCTTTGTCAATAAGAATTTGGAATTTCTTAGACAATAAAGTATATTTATCTATCTATCTATGTATTTTTGTGGATTTTCAAAAGACTTTTGCTACTGTTGATTACTATTTACTTTAAAATTGAGGTGTTCGTCGTAAAAACGCCAATAGTCCAAATCTAACATATTTGGGAAAATGAAAAAAACTTCCCAGCATCTAAAAATTGATAATGTCGATTCAGGTACATGAAATGTACATGAGTTTTGAGATAGCCATGTTACTGTGAACGATTCTTAACACCGTTCTTAACATATCCCTATTATATCTGAGGTAAAGTGATATAATATAATGTCGCAGGCTTGTCATAATATCAGTCCTATTATAATACGCCTAGGCTTTTTCAATATGACGAGGCGTAATGTAAAACTAAAAAAGTAAAGGAAAATCTGACAATATGACTGATTATCTAAGACGTGTTGTAATACGCCTGACGCTTCTTAGTTTCATTGTTCAAAAGAATCTGTACGGGGTTTGTTTTTAGAATTTGACTGTATAAAATACGTCTTATTATAATACGACTTGCAGTGTGCCAGGCAAATTATGAAAATCACTCATAGGGTAAAAAATAAATAATTATAGATTTGGGTTATTTATTAGAACATGATCCACTCTTACGCCGCCCAATTTGCCAGCACAGCTAAAACTCCCTGTTAAAACTTTTAAAATTTTAAGATTATGGTATTGCAGGGCTGTTACAACTTCTCACCTTTGTAAAACTTTTCAAGTTCTTCATAATACTTGTCCTTGTACACCTAGCGAGTTATTTTCAATGCAATCATTTGCACTAATATTGCACAGAGAAACTGAACAGTAAGTCACAACCCCAATAACATACAATTAGCCTGACAAGTCGTCAGTCGTATTATAATACGACGAGTATAACCAATCAGAATCCAGAGTAATCGCGCGCTATTGAAATTTCACAATAAGCCTAATAAGCAACAGGCGTATTCTAATACGCCTTAAATTGTCTGTCAAGTTGTGAGTTCCTCGATTATTTCGGCGATATAGCACTACGCCTAGTCTTACTGAAAAAACCTAGGCGTATAATAATATGACAAAGTTTACAATAAGACTACGACATATATACTACTTAGGAATCTAAAGCGGTAAAAGAGAATTGTGTTTGTGGGCAAATCAATAACGCATCATCTCCACCCCAGTTTCATATACAATCGCAAAGAGACCATGAAGTTGATCCCATTAACCTTGAATCCGGACCGTCATTACATCTCCTAAAAACCATCTTCCCGCCTTGATGATAGTCATCGGCTTCGCGAAGATTTCCTCAAAGTAGATTTGTAACAGTAATGGCATTTAAAAGGACACGCTCTGATGTTTTTTCTTATATATAAAACCTGACAACGATTTGATGCATTTCAGTCCGTGACCATGTATGTGATCGTGTATTTGGTGCTTTTGGTTTCTGTGGGAAGCTCTGCGCAAAACGTGACCGATCTCCTCAAGGGCGTGGCTACCTACAAGGATTGCTTTACTTCCAAGGATCCAGCAACCTGTCTGAAGGTAGAATTTTGGGTATAGGGCACCTGAAGACCTCACATAGTTTGACCTCAACGGTTATGCCTAACTTATTATGTTCTGGGCGTCAGACTGTTTATAGCTCACCCATACAGTGTCATACACACACAGTTTGCAAACTACAGTTGAGACGAAAATAGTGGGATAAAACCACCAATTGTTGGCACTACAAGGTATCATTTTCTCGAAGATAACAATAACTGCTTCCATAAATGCACGAAACGTATGATTTCTATGATTATGTAGCCAGAAACCACTGCAGTTTTGAACTGATGAGAAATAATTTCGCAGCAAGCTCAAAAACCAAGGAATAAGACAACAAGTACAGACAATTGCAAATTCCGTATTACTGGCACCCTTTTCCCAATGGGTGACACTGGCTGATGCTAATTATTGGCACTACGCTTGTGTGTTGTATGTAGTGGTTTAAAATAGATATCAGATTGATTTTAACTTTTGTATAAAGAAGCAAGTGTAGTTATTACAAAAGCTTTGAACAAAACGGTTTAGTACAAGTATTTACAAAAAGTAAAGTATATTCTGGGTACCATATCAATCCAAATCAGATCTACAGCGTTACTACCTGTACTGCAGAAAATATTATCAGCTAAATTATTCCAGCTAATGTAAACATAAGTTCATGTTCTGTCAAGTTCTATATTCTTCTTAGAGTTTCCTTTTGCCTTGCACATATCGGCACCGGGCAACAATAGCGAATTATAATTTTTGGGGGGGTAAATTAGGTACTTGTTATTTGGTTATTTGGTCACGTGACATCTGATTCAAAAATTTTAATGGGACACCCTGTATATTTATACTTTTTGTGTTCCTTCCGATAAAGCAATACCAACAAACTAGCACATTTGGGGTCTAAAGTGATTGATTCAAGAGCTACAGGTACTTAAAGGACTGTACCACTGCCATTATGAAACACTACCAAAGTAATTTAACTGTAGGGGCACATGTATATAATCAATGGTAGTGAAAAAAAGAACAAAAAAGCATAAAGGCTCACTTCCGTATTGACCCAATTTAGTAGGGTTATATTACAAGATGTAAAATGTAAATTATTGCAGACAAAACCCTGATAAAACTACGTAAGATGTACACGGTCCTTCAGATACTTAGATTTTTTACATACTATTTATTCTCCTTTGAAATAACCTTTGGACCTGAAACCTATTTCATCCTAAAGGACGACGATTTGGTTTACGAAGTTGTTCGTCCAAGCCACAGATTTATTTTCAAATATAATACATCAAACAAGAGCACCACTGAATATTTAGTAACAAATAAATTATAAATTTCAATTTAATTGCTACTAATTAACGTCATCACGGTATAAAGTACATTTTTCTGTTGCACAATGTATGAATATGCCAACAAATAATACGGTACGTCAACCTCCGTTAACCATGTCAAAGTTTACGGAATACATATAAGTTGGATCACTCCGCAAAAATATCAAAACAACCTGCCCCTTGCTCCGTCTCCCCGGTACACCGGTAGCAGTGTACTGACGTCAGCCGGGAGATACGGGGCGGCGCAAAGTCGAGGTTGAACGTGTTTAACGCGAAGTCTATACAGTGTCTCAAAAATATCGGATTTTGTTATGTCGGATTTGTTTGCAGGAAATCGCATAATCTTCTCAGAAGTTTGAGAGTAATCAATTTCGCGAGAAAAGATATTACCAATCAATTTAAATTTATTAACGGATGGAGAATGACAATCAGATCCATCCTTATTTTGTGGTAAACCTTGAAATGTAAAGGATATAAATACAGGGTATCCCGCGACGATTAAGACAAGAAATTATGTCGGAACTGGGCAGTAGTAGATAATTATAATTTTGGGCATGTAAATTAGAACAGATGTTGTGTCTTTTTTTGTCATTGTACTACCCAATGAGGTATTTGTTTTAGGTCACGTGACATTCTATTCAAAATTATTAATGGGACACCCTGTATATTTGAGCCTGTGTTCCCCCGATGAAGCAGTTCCAACAAACGAGCACACTTGGGGACTAAGGTGATTAGTTCAGGAGCTACAGGTACTGAAAGGATTGTATCACGCTAAAAGAGTATAGCGAAACAAAATATTCATTCGGTGGTCTTACCGTACCACCTAGAGACGTTGTAAATTATATTTTACAGCTTGAAAATATTTTTATTGATAACTTTAACAATTAAGTTTCTACAGTAGCAATTGGAATGACAGTGAAAAGCAAAATGTCAAAAATAATTTATTCACATCCATGTAAAGCATTTCCACATGATTATCTTTTAAAATTGTACATACGAGTTCGTATATACTATACCATAAAATTTGTAAACCGTGATCTCAAAAATAAGCCAAATAAAACATTAAGGTAAAAATACTACAGCACCTTTGAACCATCAGTTTTTACTTATCTACGAAATAGCTACAATATGTGAAATCATTTGAGATTAATTAGTAATAGTTTTACTAGGCTTTATTTTTGATATCAATTTATGTAACTTAGTGCATTAGCAACATAAACGTTATATTTGCATTTGTATGTCTAAATCGGCCGTCAATATATGTATAGTTTTTCAATGACCCTCGTATATACGTAAAACCCAGGCGTTAGCAAGTCTCCGCTAAAAGACCCCCGTACTTGGGCAAAAACCAACGCAAAAACTAACTGGCGCGTGCGGCCGCGGAATCGCTTTCATGTGAGATCTTCAAAGTGCCGACGGAGAGTGATCCAACTTATATGTATTCCGTAAATTTTAACCATGTAGTCGCCTTTGAAGCCTTTGTCAGATCCACCGTGCGGTGCAACGAATCAATGCAGATGCATCGGTATGTAAAACATTTACTTACGTTTCGGCTGCTTGTACATGAACGCGTCTCTGAAATACAAATTGATTATAGCTGACTATGTCAGAATGCCTGTATTTTGTCGACTTACGGTGGGGCAAATATGTATAATAATAACCAGTAATGCGTCGGTGTCATGGAAAAGTAACACTTCCGCCCTTATTAAAATAACGGCATGTAAAACAGCATAGTCAAAATAAACATAAATGCATCACGTTTTATATACACGACCACACCAGTTGATCAGTAGGTATTCGGTATAGCTGGGTATGCTTCGTGAAAGGGCCTTACCAAATCCAGAAATGAACCTAATGCTGATTAAGGTTTACTTATGACTTCCTTCTGTACACTGAAAATGACGTGTTCTGAGTAGTTATTTTAATGCCGATTTTATCAACATGCATATTTAACCCAGAATGTAACAAAGCTTTTCTATTAGACCTTATTTAGCAAAAGCTTTCTATTGGATATTGCGGGCTAAGTTAATTAATATCATCCCATAGTATTTTATCAATATTGATAACAAAACGTCAAAGCTGGATGACACTTTTCATCATATCGTATATAAGTTTTATAACAAAACTATTGTTGTAAGTGTATATTTGTAGCAACATAGGCGATGAATGAAGTTTGCAGTTCGAGACAAAGTCTACGATCGAAATAAATACCTTTTTGAATGTTTGAAATTAGATCACAAATCCCAGTAATAAGGTACCTAATCACATATGTACCGTCGAGGCGATCCGTTCTACAAGATGCTGGGTGGTCGAGCGGTATAGTGTTCGGCAATGATTCCTTATGTTCGTGGGTGGTGTTGGTGGGTGTTGGTTCGAGACCCAGTCCGTGCAACTCCTTTTTTTTACTTTTTTTATCCAAAATATCCATTGATGTGCTTTTTACTCATGTTACACACATTTTTTGTACCATCGACATAAAAATGTTTTTGAATCAAATTTTATTAGACATTTTACTTGACATATTGCAAAAGCTAAGTACCGGAGGCGGTGGAGAATTCAGTCAGTGGAAGTGAAGTTTATCCGTCAATATCAATCGCCAATTGCTCTGATAGCGGTATCAAAATTAAATTATTCCAAAAAAGTAAAATTATTCGTAATCTTTGTTGTACTAGTAAAACATCTAATAACATTTGATTCAAAAACACATTTATGTCGATGGTACACAAAAATGATATAACATGAGTAAAAAGCATATCAATGAATATTTTGGATAAAAAAAATAAGAAAAAAAGAGTTGCACGGCCGGGGCTCGAACCAACAACACTCATGAATACAGCGATACCAAGCGATACGGTGTCGACCACTATGCCACTCGGCCACCCACACTCTTGTACAAAGGATCGCCTCAACGGTACATATTTGATTAGGTACTTTATTACTGGAATTTGTGATCTAGTTTCAAACATTCAAAAAGATATTTATTTCGATCGTTGATTTCGTCTTGAGCTGCAAACTTCATTCATCGCCTATGTTGCAGCGAATATACATTTTAGTTACAACTGTTACAAGTATTTTCACGAAATACGTCACACGGGTTCGGAAGCCGTCGGCGTGTTTTCGGTACTGGATTCAAAAACCCATTTTTATTTTGATATAACTTTTGAATTATTGCGAAAAAAAAAAGAAAACAAAAACAGTTTTGTTGTAAAACTTATATATGATCCCTCCATTTGTCACAAAAAAATTATTCAAAACCCTAATTTTTTGTGATCATTATCATTTGGTGGAAGAAAAAACTAGCGATCAAATGTAGTTTTGCGGAATCTATTTGGTTGAAATTAGCAATTGCTAAAATCTTTGTTAAACGAGAAAATGCAATTTTTCACCCATTTAGGATAGAAAATCAGACTGGAAAATGTACTAGATGGTTCATAATGGTCGATTGTATATAAAGCATGTCATTTTTCACCTTTTTGAGGTAAACTTCAAGAGAAATCAACAATTTACAGAGTACTTTGACAGATGCGTGTTCTTGAATGGGCTGCTCTGATTGGTCAAAGTCTTTGTTAAAATGCGCCTGTTGATAAAATCTGTACTTAAAGTTGTACTGCTGGACTGGTTTTTACTTTAACTTCATCACTATATTATCATTGCCCTTGTAACACGTTTTATTGATGAACTCTCTATTGTTAATGAGATTCTAGGACAGATAATCCAGTGGTCACTATCGAATGGTAGTTCTGCATCATCAATAACAATGAATCAAGTAAATAACCAGTACGCTTCACTTGTTAGGCAAATAGGTTCTCCTCTCTATACCCGCCTACCATTACAGTACTTGACCTGAGTTCAGTTTCCCAAAAGATGCTTAGCGTAGCACTAATTCTGCCTTTGCTCTAGGAAAGGGCGTTAATAGCCTTAAATGAAACCATCATGGACGATCGGCCCATTGTGGTGGGCTTCCTGGAGATACAAAAGAATCCCGACTACTTTGCGGAGAAGAATGATACTGAGATTCTACCTCCGGAAGGATCACAAAGGAGCATAATGCTCAGCGATGCGTTGATTCAGAAAATACAGGATTTCTTCAAGTCAAGGACGGTCCGAGTAAACCTAAGTAATGCGTTTGAAGGTAAGTGATAACATTTAGGTTCCTAACTCCCGATAAGCATAGTTGATGAAAAAATGCCGCCAATTGGCTCAAATTAGTTCTTCCCACACATTTTCGGTAGTAACGAATATTTTGTAATTGAGAGCAGGCGACAGAAAAGATCTGCCTGTGCGCCATCTGGCACTCGAAGGTAACGGCGAACCAAAGAAAATCGCTGCTAAACAGCAGCAGACTTCTTGGTGGAACGCCATGGCGCGTTCGCTTGGCCAGCAGAAGAGCGCGGTTCTGTACGCTGCTGCATATGAGAGCTGATGTACGATGGTTGCTCTATATCTCCGTCAATCCACCAGTACGCAGACAGCTGTTTCACGCCTATTAGTATACTGGTGGATTGACGGAGATATAGAGCAACCCTTGTACATCGGCTCTCATATGCAGCAGCATCTAGAACCGCGCTCTTCTGGTGGCCAAGCGAACGCGTCGTGGCGTTACCTTCTGGTGCCAAACTACGCCGTTAGAACGACGGCTACAGGCAGACACTCCGATCGACAGATATACCGACGGAAAGAAAGACATAATGTGTTCGTGATGTATATGTTACGGTCAAAGATGATATTTCGGTCTTTAACGATATTGGCTGGTCATTGTCGTGAATGTCCTATTACAGCGGGACGTCCTGATAATGACCGGCCAATAGCGAGAATATCCATGCAAACTGGGCACTGTTGATAAACTGGGAATGGATTTACGTTTTTACGACTTTGCACTGGCAATCTCGTTAATGTCCGCTCAAGAGTGGGCTGTCAAGGTTTGAATAAAATATAGGTTATGTTATTCTCGTTTTGCCATTTTTGTGTCTGTTTGTGTGAGTTTAACAGCTTTAAGCATACAGTAAGTGATAAATATGAGTGCAATGCGTGAAAAATTCATTGAGAAGCTGAACAAGCTTACTAAATCAAAGCGAAATGATAATAAGGCGTGTTTTTGAGTGGAAGTGAATACGAACAGCAAACTAGCAAATTAAAAGGCGCGAAAGAAGTGCTTTGTACCGCGAAGCCTAAGAAAACAACGAAACATTACAGAATAATACGTAAATATGACATAATTTCAATAAACGGGAAGGAACGCTTGATTAAACCTGTTGCGGAAACTTCACAGTCACAAGTATTGTATTATGCGACAAATGAAGAACTGCATATTTTATCAAACAGCTGCCCTAATCTGTAATATCAACTTTGGCCATGCATTGATGGTCGATGCCGTGAATGGCCGGACAAAGATGCAAAACCTAAAATACTTTCAACCTTGTCCACGACAGACGGGCATTCTCGTTATAGCCTGGGCAATAACGATATTAGCCTGCATATTTGGCTTCTAACGTTAATGCCCGGCCTATGTCATCAATGCCCAATTTACAACAGTGGCCGTAACATATATATCACAAAATCGAAACTTTTCGCAGTTACAATGGTAGTAGTATGTGGGAAGTACAAAATTGATGAGATGGTACCTTTCATCATTCAACGGGCTATCAAATCGACATAATAGATATACAGGTATTTTGCAAAGTCTTTTCGTCACTAGAACTGCAATAAAGTCTGAATGAAACGTTGTTTATTTTTTAACTAAATAGCAATGCAAAAGCAAAAGCGATTAAATTAATTTCAGTATAGAACAACACCCTTCTTTAATTTTATATACACAAAATGTTGGTAATTAAATAGAGCCGGCATAAATCGTGAGCACTTCAGTGAATAATAGAAGAGGTAAACGTTTGCAAAAACGAAACATTGAATTTTTGCAAATAACTGAGGTCATAAGTGGGCCGAAGAGGAAAAGCATAGGCTACCTGAGTGGTATACCTCTACTACTTGGCACATCATTCCTAAATATGTGGAAGCCCAATTTTGCCTTCGGAACAAGACTATCTGTTGAGCGAAACCAAAATGTGGCGATTGAGTCTTGTTGGTGACTTGTTGCTAAGGTCTATTCTTCCGGGTATTTGTACTCACATTGGATGCAATAGGTGTGGAATAACTATATATATCCTATATTGAGAATATCTGAAACACAATCATCTGCCACCGAAATTACCTATTCTTTTATTTTTCTGTAGCTTTACACCTTCCTGTATTTTTTCAATATAGTTTATCCTTCTAGGGCCGGTTTCTCAATGTCCAGTTAAAGTGTCAGATAGGTATCTGGCAGATAGCGTTGCTATGGATACAACTGTCAGATAAGATTTACGTGACTGCGTAAGTTTAGCCTTCAATTGTTTAAACAGTTTATCTAACAGTTGCTGTTATCTTGCAGATAAATATTTAACTAGACTTTGGGAAACCGGTCCTAATAGTTGGGGTACCCGAAAATTGCCGGGGAAAGTACAAAATGCTCACGTGTGTCAGAGTAAACACTCTTGATGCAAATAACATTTTTTTTGCAACTAGTACTATTACGAATCCAGATGATACTTTTCAGATGGGAGCGGATGCGAAAAAGTCCAGTCAGCTAGGGCTGAAAAGGTTTTTTTTATTGTTTCTGTAATATTTTCCTGCAATGTAAGTTTGTGCATCTATAATATGGCAGCATTTATCTATAACTATACCAGGCTAGTTTAAGATAGGAGACGAGATAAAAATTAATACGAATCGTTATAAGCTATGAAAAAGACGGCCATTATGTATAGTTTTGGAATAGTCGGCACAGCATCTTGATCGAAAGTACGTTGAAAATGTTTTGCATAGTGCCACACGGAATATAGTTTTGTGGATATTAAGCAATAAACCTAAAAAGGCGAACACAAAGCACGTAAACTCAAATACTCCATACTCTAATCACCCGTCAAGCCGTTAGTTCAATTCAAATCTTCTGCCGGGTATCACAGATTCAGCAAAACATGTTTCGGGTTAAAGCCTTGAACGCACTGGGTCGGACGGTACGGTACGAACGGTACGCACGGGATTTTTCAAAAATGTTTAGAATTGATTTACCTATGGGTGCGCGCACTGGGTCGTCACTGTCGGAACAGGACCATCCGCACCTTCCGCCGTCCGATAAAATCCCGAAAGAAATATTTCTAGGCATCCCGACCGTCCCGACCGGCCGTACCGATGACTCGTCAGCCCTTCGGCGCGTGCCTGCACGTGCTTCGGTACAGACGTTCCGCCGTTTCAGTTGAGCAATACTGGTTGCAAAGCGAACATGGATGTTTCCAATTACGGTGGTGCTCTAATCTCTTGCGATTTATTCTATGAATCCAGAATCTGGGTTTTCCTCGAGTTCTTGCCCTTTCTTCTTCTTCTTTTTGTTGTTCTTCTTCTGCTACCAACATTAGACTTACAATTATTTCTTCACCTAAAAAAAGTGCCGAAGGTGCGTACCGTTTGTACCGTTCCGTCCGACCCAGTGCGCGCTTAGCTTAAAACATGAATAGGCTGTGTTGTATTTGTGACTATTGTAGAAAAAATCCAGTGTCACATATTATCAACAATGCTTGTGAATAATAATAATAATAATAATTTATTAACCAACCATACAGGGCAAATAAATTGTTTGACCCACAGAAGGTGCTGACCTTGTGCGTGGGTTATAATACATACATATATTTTACAATACGTATTAAAAACTTGTAAGTGTGTCAGTTCAAAATCGTGTTAAAAACATTTGAAAAAATATCTCTGGGTGTGTCCATTATTCAATTTTTGACTTTTTTTTGTATACAATATGAGATTTTATGGATTTCAGTGAAGCAGGAAGTGAATTGTACATGCAGCAACATAGATATATTAAACTTTTTTGGCCTATTGACTTAAATATAGGAGGTCCTAAGGTCCTATTCTTGGTTCGTGTATTATGTTGTAATTTTTATGTTTGTGGATGAAATTCAATATGCTATAGCTGTATAGTTATCGGATATCAAATTTCTGGGATTCTTTAAATAAATTATTTGAGGGGTAAGTGGGTTCTTTATAATAAATAACCTTCAAAACACATTTTTGCAAGGAACTGATACTCTTCAAATGAGTTTGATGCACTCCTCCCCAACCTAAGATGCCATAATTTAGTTGGGACTGCACAAGAGAATAACACAATGTTTCTAAACAGCGTGTGTTTAGAAATTGTCTAAGATATTTGAATTTAGGTAATAGTTGTCTGACTTTTCGCGAAAGAAATTTTATTTGTAAATCCCATTTTAAATATTTGTCAATTATTATACCTAAGTATTTGACACTATCAGCCTCAAAAATTTGTCTTTTGTCTATTTCAATAGGTCCAAAATTCGGTAACGTATTTTTGTATGACGAAAAAGATAAATAGTAATGATAGATTAGAAAAGAATGTGGCTGGACGGATTCAATCCTTTGCCCTCATATTAACTTAGTACTTGAAAGATGAAATCGTAACTGGCAGCCAAAAAGGAAAAGTAATCTAGCCAATCGTATCTGCGCGGTCAGAGTGCATACTCATGTCTATTGTTATACGATAACCACCTGTAAATTATGTTAATTCTTCAAAGGCACTCCCACGAAAGCTTTCGGTGTGAACCATCACGTTATATCCATTCAAGAAAAGGAAACGCTGGCTCGTGACACGGTTTCCGGAGCCCAGCTCCTCAGTTTTTATGATCTTCCCAGAAACTCATTCACTTTACTTTCGATGGCGACCGCTTATGTATTTTGGCAGTTGCTTCACGAGCAATTCTGATTTCTTCTTCATCGAAAGTTGTCCGGCGGAATGCTTTCACTTTTACATTAAAGGTTTTGCGCCGTGTTTGAGATATGTAGCAGATTTTGCAATACAGGGTGACAATAAGTGAAGACACAAGTGGATAAAGGAGTCATGTCACAAAATAATTATTACTATTCTGAGAACAATCGATTTAAATATTTCTGTGGCTTGGATGAACAAGGGCCTATCTGCGTAAAACAAGTTTTGAGAAAGTTGAAGATTTGTGGGGAAATCGGAGATTTTCCATTTTCGTTCAACGAGACAGAAACTCAAAACAGCGGTCGGATTTGTAATAAGCATACTCTAATTATCGAGAATACGAAGTTTCATTCTCACAAAAGATAAATTAAAGATTTTAGATTTTTTGCGGGTGAACCTCAGGACCCGGGCACAGAGATTTTCCATTTTCGTTGAACGAGACAGAAACTCAAAACAGCGGTCGGATTTGTAATACGCATACTCTAATTATCGAGTACACGACGTTTCATCCTCATAAAAGATCAATTAAATATTTTAGATTTTTTGCGGGTGAACCTCAGGGCCCTGGCATCGGAAATTGTTCATTTTCGTTGAACGAGACTAAGACGCAAAACAGCAACTCTATTTGTGATTAGCATGCTCTAATTATCTAGGATACGAGGTTTTATCCTCATAAGAGATCAATTAAAAATTTTAGATTTTTTGCGGGTGGACCACAGGATCCGGACATCGGAGATTTTTCATTTTCGATGAACGAGACTGAAATGCAAAACAGCGACCGGATTTGTAATTAGGATACTCTAGTTATCTAGGATACGAAGTTTCATCCTCATTAAAGATCGATTAAAGATTTTAGATATTTTGCGGTTGAACCTCAGGACCCGGGCATCGGAGATTTCCCATTTTCGTTGAACGAAACGGAAACTCAAAACACCGGCCGTATTTGTAATTAGGATGCTCTAATTATCTAGGATACGAGGTTTTATCCTCATAAAAGACCAATTAAAGATTTTAGATTTTTTGCGGGTCAACCTCAGGACCCGCGCGTCGGAGATTTTCTATTTTCGTAGAACGAGACAGAAACTCAAAACAGCGGTCGGATTTGTGATTAGGATACTCTAATTATCGAGGATACAAAGTTTCATCCTCATAAAAGATCAATTAGAGATTTTAGATTTTTTGCGGGTGAACCTCAGGGCCCGGGCATCGGAGATTTTCCAATTTCGTTGAACGAGACAGAAACGCAAAACAGCGACTGTATTTGTAATTAGGATGCTCTAATTATCTCAGATACGAGGTTTCATCCTCATAAAGGGTCATACAAATATTTTAGATTTTTTGCCGTTGAACCTCAGGACACCGGCATCGGAGTCTTTCCATTTTCGTTGAACGTGACTGAAACGCAAAACATCACATGGATTTGTAATTAGGACACTCTAATTATTAGGATACGAAGTTTCATCCTCATAAAAGATCAGTTAAAGATTTTCGATTTTTTGCGGGTGAACCTCAGGACCCGGGCATCGGACATTTTCCATTTTCGTTGAACGAGACAAAAACGCAAAGCAGCGACTAGATTTGTAATTAGGATACTTTAATTATCTAGGATACGAAGTTTGATCCTCATAAAAGATCAATTAAAGATTTTAGATTTGTTGCGGGTGAACCCCAGGACCCGGGCATCGGAGATTTTCCATTTTCGTTGAACGAGACAAAAACGCAAAACAGCGACTGTATATGTAATTGGGATGCTCTAGTTATCTAGGATACGAGGCGTCATCCTCATAAAAGATCAACTAAAAGTTTTAGATTTTTTACGGGTGAACGTCAGGACCCGGGCATCGGAGATTTTCCATTTTCGTTGAACGAGACAGAAACGCAAAACAGCGACTAGATTTCTAATTAGGATACTCTAATTATCTAGGATACAAAGTTTCATCCTCATAAGAGATCAATTAAAGATTTTAGACTTTTTGCGGTTCAACCTCAGGACCCGGGCATCGGAGATTTTCCATTTTCGTTGAACGAGACAGAAACTCGAAACAGCGGTCGGATTTGTAATTAGGATACTCTATTTATCGAGGATACAAAGTTTCATCCTCATAAAAGATCAATTAGAGATTTTAGATATATTGCGGGTGAACCTCAGGTCTCGGGCATCGGAGATTTTCCATTTTCGTTGAACGAGACTGAAACGCAAAACAGCGGTCGGATTTCTAATTGGGATAATCTAATGATCTAAGTTACAAAGTTTCATTCTCATAAAAGATCAATTAAAGATTTTAGATTTTTTGCGGTTGAACCTCAAGGCCCGGGCATCGGAGATTTTCCGTTTTCGTTGAACGAGACGGAAACTCAAAACGTTGGCCGTATTTGTAATTAGGATGCTCTAATTATCTAGGATATGAGGTTTCATCCTCATAAAAGGTCAATTAAAAATTTTAGATTTTTTGCGGATGAACCTCAGGACCCGGGCATCGGTGATTTTCCATTTTCGTTGAACGAGACAAAAACGCAAAGCAGCGACTAGATTTGTAATTAGGATACTCCAATTATCTGGGATACGCAGTTTCATCCTCATGAAAGATCAATCAAAGATTTTAGATTTTTTGCGGGTCAACCTCAGGACCCGGGCATCGGAGATTTTCCGTTTTCTTTGAACGAGACGGAAACTCAAAACATTGGCCGTATTTGTAATTAGGATGCTCTAATTATCTCGGATACGAGGTTTTATCCTCATAAAAGATCAATTAAAAATTTTAGATTTTTTGCGGGTGAACCTCAAGGCCCGGGCATCGGAGATTTTCCGTTTTCGTTGAACGAGACGGAAACTCAAAACATTGGCCGTATTTGTAATTAGGATGCTCTAATTATCTAGGATACGAGGTTTTATCCTCATAAAAGATCAATTAAAAATTTTAGATTTTTTGCGGGTGAACCTCAGGACCCGGGCATCGGAGATTTTCGTTGAACGAGACAGAAACTCAAAACAGCGGTCGGATTTCTAATTAGGGTACTCTAATGATCGAAGATACAAAGTTTCATCTTCATAAAAGATCAATTAAAGATTTTAGATTTTTTGCGGCTGAACCTCAGGGCCCGGGCATTGAAGATTTTCCGTTTTCGTCGAACGAGACGGAAACTCAAAACATTGGCCGTATTTGTAGTTAGGATGCTCTAATTGTCTAGGATACGAGGTTTTATCCTCATAAAAGATCAATTAAAGATTTTAGATTTTTTGCGGTTGAACCTCAGGGCCCGGACATCGGAGATTTTCCGTTTTCGTTGAACGAGACAAAAACGCAAAGCAGCGACTAGATTTGTAATTAGGATACTCCAATTATCTAGGATACGGAGTTTCATCCTCATGAAAGATCAATCAAAGATTTTAGGTTTTTTGCGGGTCAACCTCAGGACCCGGGCTTCGGAGATTTTCCATTTTCGTTGAACGAGACAGAAACTCAAAACGTTGGCCGTATTTGTAATTAGGATGCTCTAATTATCTAGGATACGAGGTTTCATCCTCATAAAAGGTCAATTAAAAATTTTAGATTTTTTGCGGATGAACCTCAGGACCCGGGCATCGGAGATTTTCCATTTTCGTTGAACGAGACAAAAACGCAAAGCAGCGACTAGATTTGTAATTAGGATACTCCAATTATCTAGGATACGGAGTTTCATCCTCATGAAAGATCAATCAAAGATTTTAGATTTTTTGCGGGTCAACTTCAGGACCCGGGCATCGGAGATTTTCCATTTTCGTTGAACGAGACAGAAACTCAAAACAGCGGTCGGATTTCTAACTAGGATACTCTAATGATCGAAGATACAAAGTTTCATCCTCATAAAAGAGCAATTAAAGATTTTAGATTTTTTGCGGGTGAACCTCAGGACCCGGGCATCTGAGATTTTCCATTTTCGTTGAACGAGACAAAAACGCAAAGTAGCGACTAGATTTGTAATAAGGATACTCTAATTATCTAGGATACGAATTTTCATCCTCATAAAAGGTCAATTAAAAATTTTAGATTTTTTCCGGGTGGACCTCAGGACCCGGGCATCGGAGATTTTCCATTTTCGTTGAACGAGACAAAAACGCAAAGCAGCACTAGATGTGTAATTAGGATACTCTAATTATCTAGGATACGAAGTTTCATCCTCATAAAAGATCAATTAAAAATTTTAGATTTTTTGCGGGTGAACCTCAGGACCCGGGCATCGGAGATTTTCCATTTTCGTTGAACGAGACAAAAACGCAAAACAGCGACTAGATTTGTAATTAGGATACTCTAATTATCTAGGATACGAAGTTTCATCCTCACAAAAGATAAATTAAAGATTTTAGATTTTTTGCGGGTGAACCTCAGGACCCGGGCACAGAGATTTTCCATTTTCGTTGAACGAGACAGAAACTCAAAACAGCGGTCGGATTTGTAATACGCATACTCTAATTATCGAGTACACGACGTTTCATCCTCATAAAAGATCAATTAAATATTTTAGATTTTTTGCGGGTGAACCTCAGGGCCCGGACATCGGAGATTTTCCGTTTTCGTTGCACGAGACGGAAACTCAAAACATTGGCCGTATTTGTAATTAGAATGCTCTAATTATCTAGGATACGAGGTTTTATCCTCATAAAAGATCAATTAAAAATTTTAGATTTTTTTCGGGTGGACCTCAGGACCCGGGCATCCGAGCGGGCATCGGAGATTTTCCATTTCGTTGAACGTGACTGAAACGCAAAACAGCGACTAGGGTTGTAATTAGGATACTCTAGTTATCTAGGATACAAAGTTTCATCGTCATAAAAGGTCAATTAAAAATTTTAGCTTTTTTGCGGATGAACCTCATAGTATCCAGACATCGGAGATTTTTCATTTTGGTTGAACGAGACGGGAACTCAAAACAGCGGCCATATTTGCAATTAGGATGCTCTAATTATCTAAGCTACGAGATTTTCTCCTCATAAAAGATCAATTAAAGATTTTAGATTTTTTGCGGTGAACCTCAGATCGGGGCATCAGAGATTTTTCATTTTCGTTGAACGAGACTGAAATGCAAAACAATGACCGGATTTGTAATTAGGATACTCTAATTATCTAGGATACGGAGTTTCATCCTCATAAAGGATCAATCAAAGATTTTAGATTTTTTGCGGGTGAACCTCAGGACCCGGGCATCGGAGATTTTCCATTTTCGTTGAACGAGACAAAAACTCAAAACAGCGCCAGCGGTCGGATTTGTAATTATGATACTCTAATTATTAAGGATACGAAGTTTCATCCTCATTAGAGATTAATTAAATATTTTAGATGAGTAGGTGCTTTAACATAATTTTGATGATGGGTGCACATTTCTAATAGATTCATAATAATAGTAGATGGTCAGTCGTAACTCCTGTCTATTTGGTAAAAAAACGATGTAACACATATAAGATATCAATATGAAACATACCTCACGTAAGCAATTAGAGTGAGATATAAGGAAGTTTAAAAAAAATATACGGTTTTGAAAATAAACAACCCCACTAGGTTACAGCTCGCAACTCAAACAATGAAAAGGGGCAGAGGTAACCGAAAAATTTGTGAACATTCTTAATTTTCAACGAACTCCCTTTACTTTTCGTTTTAGGCAAAGTATAGGTAAAATCAGCACATGTCATGTAAAGGTGTCTTAAAGTAAGGTTAAACTGCAAGAAAACCAAGCTAGAGATTTCAAGACTATCAAAATAGGTTTAAAAACTATGCGATGCTATCAGTGTTAACTGGTTATATAGAAATTAATTGGAATGGGTACAAAAAAATGGAGTTCCTTCATTTACCCTTCATATCTACCCATCCCAAATTTGGTATCTTCCAAAAAAAAAAAAAATAACAAAATGGAAAGTGAATTTTAGGATATATATGTATAGTCCTTGCATAGTTTTGCAACTAGTCTACCATACCTGACTATTTAATTGTGTCTTGATCCAAATGCCGTTTGCCGATGCGAGCTCTCACTAAAAATAGTTAATATATTTGCTCCATAATCAAAGCTGCCTTTGATATTGCATTCACGGCATTCAGAAGTATCTGTGTTACAAAAGCCAACACAATTACTCGCAACTACTGTTAATCTCAAAATTGGCCAAAACCATAACTGATGGACAATAACAACGTTACCGGTCTACTAACCGTAGAAACATCTTAATTAGCAGTACCGGAAAAAAATAAACCACTCAAATTTGCGGTCGGAGCGGCAATAAGTAATAGAAATCAACAACGCTTGCCTTAACCTTAAGTTACAGTGCAGAAATATTTAGGAGATATAGAACCAATTATTTTGTGCATAGCGGAATAGTCTGCATTATTTATTTATTTATCGTATGGCTCACAAATCACATTCAAGATATAAATAAGAAGCAAAAAAAAAATGGATATAAATATAAATAGAGTAAATGTAGTATAGACTACAAGATACATAGTCATTATTTTCGCAAACAAACATCCAAATTTTTAATATATTCAACTGTTCCGTTGGTCAGGTTCAAGAAGTCTTCTGCTTGGCCAGTATACAGTCTTAAAGGACATTCTTCGATAATGTGCTGGACGGTTTGTCTCTCGGCTCCACAGTCACAACTTGCCGAAGGCGCTTTACCCCATTTTTTCATCATATCTGCGCATCTCCCATGTCTGGTCCTTATTCTGTTGGCACGAGACCATGTTTTACGTGGCAGTTCGAACCCTGTTGGTTTTGTGGTGATGCACTGTAGGTTCCGAGCATGTACTGGAGCGGTTGTCTTCCACTGGCTCTTCCATTGGTCAGAAATGGAGAAACCATCACGCATTAACTGTTCAGCCATTTTGTAGGGGGGATCTCTGGATCGGAGTCTGCATTTTTCGAGCCAGACCCCTGCTCAATTATTATTGGCAATTTGAGATGCTCCGATGCTTACCATCCTTTTAATACAGAATAAAGTAGTAGTTTATATTATAAAGCTAGTTAGGGGGTTCGTATGAGGCAGTTTAAATTTAGTAGATATTCCTCAAAGCTACTATAAGATTTTTTAGATGAACTATTGCATTAATTTATGATGCAACATAATACATACGTTATTCTTCAAAATAAGTACTAACATTTTCACAAATTTCGTCCGACATACCTTAAATCTATCCTTGACTGTAACTTAAATGCTGTTTTCGTTGATGGTACTCTTTGGTCCACAAATTGGCTGCAGAGGCTGTAGCTAAATTTAACTTTTTTCTAGTATAATCAAAAAATTAACCCAAATTCACAATTCGGCATTACTCATATTCACATAACTTCATTGCTGACTTGATAATCTTTTTTTAAATGCAGTTGTTCGGGTTTTGTCACGCCACTTGGTTCCTTGTGATTTAGCGCATGGCCCGTATCTCTAATTGTTTTTATGACGTTCCAAATATCGCTTTGAGTGCACAGTCAGTGGCACACATACTTTCTCTTAGTGTTATATTTCTAATAACTATAATAGTATTTTTTTCTTAATTACCTAGTTTTCTATGGTAATTTCATCAGTTCACAGTTAAGAGTAAACAAAATAAATGTAAGTGCTGGGTTAAGACTGCCACAAGGGTTTTTCGGTAATCCAGAGGGGGTGCCTCTTTTCAGCCAATCCGTAAATATACAGCTTTTCAGTCATTTCTTGACTTTGCTTATGCATCAAACAAAGATCGGTATGGCACAGGCACAAACGCTATAGCATTTTTTTGCCTTTAATGCCTTCAACGGGGCGTCGTGGGGCATTGTAATAGAAGAGTTGAATAACCGTGGCATACCGAGGTATTTCCGGAATCTGATTGGCAGCTATTTTAGTGGCACAGCTATAAAAGTAGAAAACGTAGAGCTAAAGATGTCAACAGGAGTTCCACAGGGATCAGCTTTGGGTCCTCTTCTCTGGACTGTACTGTACGATGGTGTCTTAAGGATAGTTCTTCCTCGAAACACAAAGACTGTGGCGTTCGCGGATGACCTCGCTCTGGTAGCCTCCACCAAAGGCGCGATAACTTTGGTGCAAACAACAAACGAGGGGCTGAGAAGGATAGATAAGTGGATGTCCAGACACCACCTTCAGCTGGCACTAAGCAAAACTGAGGCGGTCACTCTCCGGGATTCTAGGATCACTAGGAACCAAGTGAGTTTTCATCTTAGAGGGGTGCAAATAGTGCCCAGCAAATCGATAGTGGACTTGTAGACAACGAACGATGTTTCATCGAACACATAAAGAGAACTACTGTGAAAGTAAAAAGATAGGTGGCATTATTGTCACGTATAATGCCAAACGTAGGCGGCCCAAGTATGCGGAAAAGACATATCTTGAACGGAGTTATCCACTCAGTTATGCTATACGGAGCTCCAATATGGTATAAGGCAAAGGAGAGGAAAAAGCACCAGCAAACCGTAGACAGGGTGCAAAGGAAGCCGCTGCTGAGGGTGGCCAGTGCGTATCGTACTGTGTCTACTAAAGCGCTGCAGGTTATAACAGCGATACCGCCACTGCATTTGTTGACCAAGGAGAGGAGATACATGTATATCGCGGAAGGTGCTCTGCTAGAGCGGCGGAGGTCCGCCAGGCAGAAAACCATGGACGAGTGGCAGGGGATCTGGTCCAGTACAACGGATGTGGCGCAGTGGACTAAGCATCTGATTCCAAATATACAAGAGTGGGCAGAGTGTAAATACAGGACAACCTGCTATTACCTAACACAGGCGTTTGTAGGGCCATGGTCCCTTTCGGGTGTATAGAAACAAAATAGGACGAGCGACGGACGATCGTTGTCGACATTGTGGCCAAAGCGACACAGTCGAGCACGCCCTATTTGAGTGCGACAGATGGTCCTATTACAACCAGGAAGCGAGAACGAACCTGCTTGAGGACCTTACCCCAGAGAACATGGTGCCCATCATAATGTCGAGCGAGAAACGCTGGAAGATAGTACACAAGATGGTTTAAGGCATCTTAAAATTGAGAGAGATAGAGGAACGTCGGGATATGTAACAAGAAGATGCAGGAGGAGAAGAAAAAACATATTTAACTCATCTTGCATTGTGAAGAATATCGTTCACGATGATGCCCGGTGCAGCTGGAGATCGAGCAGAGGCAAGGAAAGAGGGAATGTGTTCTAGCCGGTCGGGCCGTGGTGACATGTCGGATGGACGCGTTTGCGTCCGTTGGACATGAAATCAGAGGACTCAAGCTGGTTCAACGTCGGGCGAGCAGACTCTCTCTCACAACACCAGGTGTGTCAGTGTTTCTGTCCTTGCGATTAAGCCGATTTCCTAAACCCTCTGTAATAAAAAACAAACGCTATATCACGGAGGCTATTTCTGAAGGTGCTACTGCTCAAAAGAAGAAAAGACCCAGTCTAAGCTAATCGTGAAAACGCTGTTGCTTGTTCTGGAAAATTCTGTTTGTCAGAAAATTTGGATTTTGAGATTTAAACCTTGTTAGCCTTAAAATATATTCATTCCAGTATCTACCATTATGTTTATAGTTTTAGTCGTTGAGCTCAGTATTTGTTTAGTTTTTTTTGTCTTCAGTATGAAAGTTTTAGATGTTTCATTTATGTTGATCTAGTTCCACAAAAACAGCTCTCAATTATCTCTATATTGAAGAGTTGAATTTTAGTTACATAAGTAGTCGTTTACCATATCCACGTTAACCTTATGCAGCTTATCTGAGTCGACTTTAGTGAATGTACTATCTAGGTACCTTACCCGTTCTTGTTGGTTATGAGAAACTAACTTAAAAAAAATACGTAACTAGTACAATCATAAAGAGTACGATAAAAAGGGAAACATGTCATGATTCCAGATGAAAAAGACAAATACGTGCAATGTGTCCCACAACGAATAACGTGCAAACTGTCATCGGTGAGTGACGGCAGTGACGGGACAGATTGATAGATCCCGAACCTTAACCCACCTTAACCTAGGTCGCAGTCTCCGAACCACGGATCAATAAAACGGGAACAGTCAATAGTCAAGTTAGTACCCCTACGTACACCTTCGATTAGGAGAATGGCAACAGCATACATATCCGTCTTCCGATTGGCTGTTTTGTGACGTCACGGTCCCAGGGCGGTTCAAATATTTTCCTCATTTTCTCGTCTTTCCCATGCCGAAAGAGGTGACGGAAAGCTTGAGAAGGTTCTTATTCCATAATCTATCATATCTTACCCTTATAACCCTTATTGCAGCTTCTCACGAAGAACTGGTAGCTCTACTGAACATCTTAGAACAGCGTATGGTCTTGGTATTAACTACAATAAGACCAAGGTTATGATCGTAGGTAGAGAGCATGATAATTATCGAGAAATAAAGTCAATAGGCCGTTGTGAAGTAGTTCATAGTTTTGTATACCTCGGTTCTTTGATCGACAATTCGGGTAGCTGTGAAAATGAGATTCGACGGCGCATTCAACAGGCACGTGTGGCCATGACAAAGCTTACTAAAATATGGCGTGACCATAACATCACAAAAGCTACAAAAATGTCGCTGGTTCAGTCCCTTGTGTTCTCCATATTTTTGTATGCCTCAGAAACTTGGACTGTTAAAAAAAGACAGATCGAGCTCGCATAGATGCTTTTGAAATGTGGACATGGAGGAGAATGCTGAGAGTTCCTTATACTGCCCATCGAACTAACGTTTCCGTACTGGATGAGGTTGGTAATCCAAAGAGACTATCCTCCATTGTGTCGGCGAGAATGCTTACATTCTTCGGACATATACGCAGAAGCGATAATATGGAGAAACTTGTAGTTCAGGGTCATGCCAAGAGTGGGCGGCGCCGTGGCCGTCCCCCTACACGCTGGGTGGATACGACGAAACAGTTGCTGGATATGAGTGTCAAGAGCGCCACTGAACTGACAACAAATCGCGAACGATGGCGAGCTACAGTGCTCAAAACTATTGATAATATTCGTGTCGGCAATGAATGAATGAATAAGGACCAGAGGCTATCCAGCACGGAATGTGGCAGGTACGTAGGCCACACGATGGGCCCTTTTGTGCCTCTATCCGCGCTAGTTCCTAAGACCTGCCCTTTTGGCAAAGGCAAGTATATTCTTAGGTCCTATCCGTTTTATCTCTATTGGTTCCAAGGTTCTTGAGCCCAGCATAGTCTGCCTGTGACAACCCAGGGTTTCACAGCGACACAAGATGTGTGCCGAGGATTCTTCCTCTTCACCACACCACGTGCACGTTGGGTCGTTGACCACCCTCATCACAAACAAGTGACGCCTGAAGGTGTTGTGACCCGTTAATAGGCCTACTAGCAATCTCAAGTTACTCCTATCCAGAGAGAGACAAAATCGTCCTATTCTCTCTGCAGGCCCTGCTAATAGCTCCCGATCCTGACGGAGGTGACCAGAGATGTTGCTCCATCTCAGAGAGTGTTGATTCTGGATCCACTCTCCAGTTGTTTTCCTAATCAAGTTTGCAGATAGTCCTAAGGCTGGTTCCGGGCCCACAAAACTGTTTCCGGATCCCATCCTAGCCAGATGGTCGGCCATTTCATTACTCTTTACCCCAGCATGCCCAGGTACCCACATCAGTGGTACCTTGTGTTTAGCTGAGATGTCAAGAGCCCTCCTGCACTCCAGGACCAGTCCCGACGTTATTTTCCAAGCACTCAGTGCTTTGATGACTGCCTGACTGTCAGAGCAGATAGCAATCCGCCTCGTCAGTTTCCCGAATACTATTTACATAGGCAAGTATCGCATAGACCTCAGCCTGGAATACTGTGGTGTGCCCCTCAAGAGGGAATGAAAGTCTTGTATGGGGTCCGTAGACTCCCGAGACCGAGCCCTCTCTAGCAAGTGAACCGTCTGTGTACCAGACCCGTTCTCCTCCTTCGATGAGCTGCCTTTCCCTAGAATCCCACTCTTCCCTTGACGGGAACACCACTGTAAATTTGCGATTGAAGCGATGCGTAGAAGAAACTATATCGCTCCTCGCCAACAAAATAGGACTATCCTCCTGCAACTCTGCTAGAATCGTCGAATGTCCTACGCCTGGATTCATAAAAGTCCAGTTACCCTGACTCCAGAGACGGAACCCAGTTTTTCTAGCTTCCTCTTGAATTACCAGATCCAAAGGGGGAAGATTCAATAGTGTTTCAATGGCACTCAAAGGTGTTGCACTGCACTGGTTATACTAAGACATGCCAAACGTTGAACCTCATTAAGTTTGGCTCTTATTGCCTCCGTCTCTATACAGGTCCACCACACTATGAAGCCATATATTAATGACGGTCTGACTATTGTAGTATAGAGCCAGTGCACCACTTTTGGGCTCAGGCCCCAACTACTACCGACAGCTCTTCTGCAGGCCCATAATGAGTTTCGAGCCTTGCTTACCTTATAATCCACGTGCTGCCTCCAAGTCAACTTGTGATCCAGTATGACTCCTAAATACTTGTCGGCAATACTCTAGCTCCGACTTAATGCATTTTACGAGTTCACAACATGTCTGTTAAGACATTGTGACTATGATGATCATATTATATCATAAAAAGTATGCAATATACCAGTCCACTAACAACTAATATATTTCCAGCTCGGAAGAAAGGAGGCGGTGGAGGCGGCGGTGGCGGCGGTGGCGGCAAAGGCAAGGGCATGATGATGGCGGTCGCGGGCATGGCAGCCGTGGCAGTGAACATGGTCATGGGCAAGATGATGGTAATGGCCGGATCGGCACTGATGATCGCCAAGATCGCGCTGCTGCTCTCCGTGATCATGATCATCAAGAAGATGCAGGAAAAGGGCGGCGGCGAGGAGAAACACGTGGTGTACGCGGACTCCGGCCACGGGGGCGGCGGAGGCGGTTACGGGGGCGGCGGGGGTGGTTGGCATCGGAGCATCGACGATCCCCAGAACCTGGTGTACAAGCAGTGGGCGCAGGCAGCGTCCTCCAACGAAAATGGCTCAGGTTTATAATGTATGATCGTGCGGTGGTACACGGTCCTTTTACCGACTTTACTGCCCTACGCGGGGTCCCATGGCTATCAAATCTCTTCCAAAATTTATTCATTCATCATTTGATACACTATAGTGCGCAGATATGCATATTTACTATAAATAAGTCACTCAATTTTGCTCAGGTTCTGTCTATAGGTGCTTCAAAAGTTTAAACCAGCTTCATGCGACTGTTGTACCAATGCAATGGGGTCTGGGAGGGATCTATCGGATTTCACTTACAAGAAATCTTTGTAAATGTAAAGGGTGTAGCTCTATTTATTTCCTTATACTATTATATTCTTTCTCTACATACGAAGGCTATAGTTTATTTAGATCAGTTGTTAGTGTTCTTTATTGAACCTCCAGTTATTTATTTCGTATAGTCAGTCTCAGAGATACCTATACTTGTACGTATAATGTTAAACTGAACAGCAAGGGAATTCGAATGGATCTCAGATGCAGGGCGTCTATTTTCAAATCAATCGATTTCATTTCGAATACGCAAATCGCATACGAATTATAGTCGGGTAATTCATGAAATCGGTATTTTCAAACGTCATACGAAATGACCGATTCATGCGAGTTGATTTTCGAATGAGTAGATGTGACAGCGTCGCACGTATCGCATGGGTGCTTTCGTATAAAATGAAAATTACTGGAACTTTCAGTCCAATACCAAAAATACCTAAAAAATAAACAATTTTCTCATCACAGAACTGTAGCATAGTAATCATGTGATACCTGGAAAACTTATCTAGCATCCAATTTTTGTATACTATCTGCTGATACAAGTGGGACTCACTGCACTTAGGTAGGCAAAATAACGTAATACACATAAAAAATACCTTTCGTGCTACACTCAAGCCCGATATAGTTGTAGGTGCTGGAATTTGAGGTGCTAAAGTGTCTATTACATTCTCCGTCATAGGCTTGGTTAGCCGGTATATCTTAACAAATGCGTTATCGCTCAATTCATACGATCATACGGATCGCTCCTTGCAGGCCCACTAGCTAGAAGCTCGTCTTGTTCAAGAGCCTCTATCGCACCTAAATTGATTAGAACATTAACAGCCATACTAGTAATAACAATAATATGACAAACCAATAAATCGTTTAAAATTTAAATGCATACAACTGCTACAACTTCAACATAAATAACCTAGAATCCACAGCTCTATCTGTCAAAATAATTTTTTTCGCATACGAATTCCATTTTCGGTTGGTGAAGATCAATCGATGTCACTCGCCCGAAAAAATTCGTACATAAGTGGAATTTGAAAATACAGTTTCATTGATGTTGCTCGAAAATATTGTGATTTCGCATTCGAAATAAGGATCGCATGATTTGAAAATAGATGCCCTGGACATTATTAACCTTTTCGTCGACTTTTCGACTGAAACACGGTTAAACATCTATCTCTCCCAGCGTCTTGCTGACTAAGCCAGATATTTTTATTAGCATAGTATTTCACACATGTGTTGGATACAGTTCAACAGATACAGGCTGGATTCTGAAGATTGCCAAAAATGGGACATTACTGCTAGATCTGATTAGTTGGGAAACGACGAAGGTTGCTCTGTATCTCCGTCAATACATTGGTACATCGGCTCTCATATGCTGCAGCATATAGAACCGCGCTCTTCTGGTGGCCAAGCGAACGCGCCGTGGCGTTCCACTAAGAAGTCTGCTGCTGTTTAGCAGCGATTTTCTTTGGTTTGCCGTTACCTTCGGGTGCCAGATGGCGCACAGGCAGATCTTTTCTGTCGCCTGCTCTCAGTTGGGATCCTATCTTGTTTATTCTAAATTTTGTACAAAATTTTGCAGCTATTTGATTGTTTCCTCACTATTGGTCGAAATAGTGGCTTGGGGCTTGCAGATAGTGATTTTTGTTGAACACGATCTCACATAACTTGCTTCATTCTTTGAAGATTTCTCGACAATACAAGATGTGATTCGCTGATTCCTTAGAAACTAGATGGATACATTTTTGACACTGTAGCAGCATTAAGTCATACACCTACCAAAATCGAGCAATACATATATTTGTAACCATTATTCAGATTGTCCTTAAACATGCTGATATCCAATTGTGGCAGCTTCATTTTCATGCTAAAGTTCCTTAAACTAGGGGTCTTAAAAAGAGGTCTCTGATATTTTTCGGTAAATATTGAGAGGAGAGTGACATTTGGGAATCAAGCATTGCAGGAGACGTACTAAACTTCTGTCCATCTGCCTCTGCATACATTTTGGAATAGCATTGATTTCAATGGGACTTCTGTTATCTGAATAGTTAGTAGTACTTTCGTTTGCCTACGCAGCATATAACAAAATATCTATAAAAATATGCCTCAAAATACTCTCAAGTGTATTACGGTATAACGTAGTTAAGTTACATATAAGTTTGCAAGACGCTTAGCTGTTAATGCAACCAGTAGGTCTCTCAGAATAGTTTTTTCTAAAGACCTGTGTTATACGAGGGTTTAAGAACCTAGAGCAACAGCACGTTATACAGGGTGGGGTATAGGAATGAAGTGTTTTTGAAATAATCATAAAATTATTAGTTTTTACTCTAAAAAAATTATTGGTAGTAGAACATAGCTGATAATAAACCATTTTGAAATATATAAGTGCAAAAATTACTTTGGCGTATGATGCAGCTGTTCACGAAAATTGCACTCCACTGTTTCCAGCTTCTGTTGATTTTTGAGAGATTTCATGGCGAGTCACAGATTGATAAGTCGGGAGACCGAGGAGGTCATGAAATGCCACCAAACCTCGAAATTGAACGATTTGGAAACAGGTGGCGAAGAACAGCCATGGATGCTCTAGCGGTGTGTGCCGTGGCCCCATCTTGCTGGAGCCACAAATCTTTGATATCCACACCTCTTCTTTGCAATTCAGAAATGGCAAAGGTATTCACCATATGAATGTAACGTTCACATGTTACTGTAGCGGTGCAAATTTGTGGATTCCATTATTTAGACGGCATTCTATAACGTTCCGGGGGGAGGGGGGGGACAATCAGTCAGGACAATCATACACAATTAGACCTTTGTTTGGCCAGTTCTGTTTGACGAACACATAGACTATTTGCACGTAGTTGGTAATTCAAAACTAAAACTCAGCTAATGGGGTATCTAGTTATTGGCGCAAGTCAGTTCCAGTTTTGTGCACTGTCACCTATCGAGTTAGTGAAATGTATTCTGATACGTATGCCTACGTTTGGTATTCGGCAAAGATATACAGCGATAGTGAACATTTGCGATCAACTTTCATTTTAAATCATCTTATCCTACCTACATCGTATCGATTAGCTAAAAAAGGAAGCGACGGCGACGTAACGTTTCAAGAAAACGATGAAAGTAAGTTCGCAAGAAAATTGCTAAAAGAGAAACCAAATTTGTTAAGAGGGTACCTTTTTCTTTAAAGCAAGGTAGGAGGCTTTGAAATATAACAAGAACCTTTACATACGACTTTTTCAAATCTCTGTATGACGGTCGTGTAGCTTGGCCCTCAGTTGTCCTGCAAATATAGGCAGCAGATTGACATGTAATGGATTAGAGCGATAACAATCCTATATGACCATATAATAGATGACAAAAATTAAATACTTCACCGACAACCAGTCAAAATGAATCAATTAAGAATACGGTTAAATTCAATGCCTCCAAGACCCAGTATTGTGCGCTATCAAACAAGAAGTGCCCAAGTCAATACCAGGCTCTAATGAACAACCAGCTCTGCCAAGGAGTCACTCATTCAAGCTGTTAGGAGTCAGCATTACAGAAAATCTGATCTGGCACAAACACGTCGCGTCAGTTGCAACAGCTGCTGGTAAAAAGCTTGGGTACCCATTTAGAGCCAGAAAGTATTTCTCACCACGTAACCTCCTCACGCTATATAAAGCCCAGATAAGACTTTGCCTGGAGTATTGCTCTCATGTCTGGGGAGCTGCTGCCCCTACTACCCTGTCTATACTAGATGCCGTCCAGAGAAGGGCAATTCGACTAATTGGCGATCCGGCCTTAACGCACCACCTTCAGTCACCTCCTCACCGGCGTGTTGTTGGTGACCTCTCACTCTTCTACCGATATTCCAACGTAATCTGCTCCTCTGAGCTATCCTCTATCATTCCGCCGTTCACTGCTCCTATCAGATGTACTCGTGCGACCGCTGCATCTCATCCTAAGACGGTCGTTCTTCATACATCAAGAACTGAGCGGTACAACCACACATTTATTCCCAGGATGTCCAATGCTTGGAATGGACTACCAGAAGATGTATTTATTGGGCCTGCGGGTACTGGCCCATTCAAATCTCGCGTTAACAAACTTCCCCTAACATAACGCTTTCACAGCAGCCGCGGTACTCTGGTATTTAGGCTCTGCCTGCGCGGTCTGCTCAGTTATAAAAAAATGTGACTGCGATGGATAGTAGACTGAAGGCACAGTCACTTCAAACATATACTACTTAGGCACTTAATTACATTACATTACATAATTAAGACTAGGAACAGATTTTTACAAACATTTTTGAAATATCACGTTATAAGAGCATAATATGTTTTGCAGTAGCATATCAGAATACAGATTTTCGAGCACTTTCCCCTAAAATGAAAAAGCGCAGGCGTTGATGGGTATAATTCCAACAATTAATGCCTAAGCAATATTTGTTCTGTGTACTGCCCTAACATTGTTTTCTTATTTTCAGATGACGGCTTTTTCTATTTCAGGAAAACCACCAAAACCTGGTAGCAAGCGATTGGAGCTCTTCTACAAGCTAAACCAGTTGAAGTAGGAGGTTGACTAATCCAAGAAGTGGGTGTGAAAGTGACCATACGTGATAAATATTTTTATTGGAATAGAAAGTGATAGCATTAAGGAGAGTAACTACTAAAGTACCTTTTATTTATTCATTATTTATCTATTCTTGTCGTGTTTGCCGAATAATGTTCTTAACAGCTACGTAATATATAGAGTTTACGTTAGCAGCATTTTGAAAATATATATGTTTTAATATAATAATATAATGTCAAGTTGTACATAGCTAAATTTATATTTAGGAAACAAAATATGTAGTCTGCCTGTTTGAATAAAACAAATTTAAGTGTGCATAGCTTTCGGTAATGACCTACCGCGTTGTCTCTATTTGTCTTTTCTTCTCCAAGAAGTAGCTCCAAACAAGTTGGGTTGCTCTATACTAAGGTATAGAGCATAGATTGTTGCTGTATACTTCGTATATCGGCTTTCGTATGCAGCAGCATATAGAAGCCGCGCTCTCTGGTGGCCAAGCGCACGCGCTGTGACCTCCTACCAAGAAATCTACTGCTGTTCAGCAGCGATTTCCTTGGTTTAGATATACAAGGAATAAGGGTAGAGATATTACCGCTCAGAAAATCAAGATTGGTACCTCAGTGCAAACGCTGTCAGGCATACGGCCATACTAGAGCCTACTGTGCAAAAGAGCCACGATGTGTAAGGTGTGTGGGCAGACACCTGACGAGTGAATGCCCTCAGCCTAGAAATGCTCAACCTAAATGCGTTCACTGCTGCGAAGGACACCCAGCTAATTATAGAGGATGCATTGTAGCCAAAGAAATGCAAAAAATTCAAGACAAAAGTACTAATACTAAAAAAGTTGAAAGGCCTAAACCACCACTAAGAGGAAATAGCGAAAACCCTGCACCCGTAGCAGTACCCAAACAACAGCAAAGAAGAGTTGAAGCTAATGACATGGGAAATAACACATGTCGACAAAATTTGGTTTGCCGTTACCTTGCCGTTACCTTCAGGTACCAGATGGCGCACCTGCAGAACCTTTCTGCCGCCTGCTACAACATGCTTCACATGTCTGGTAAACATGAAAGAACTGATGCTCTCTATTTCCGTCAATCGACCTATGGCGCACTGATGATCGCTAATAAGCGTGAAACAGCTGTATGCGTACTGGTGGATTGACGGAGGTATAGAGTAACCCTCGTATATCGGCTTTCATATGCAGCAGCATATAGAACCCGCGCTCTCTGGTGACCAGGCGGACGCGCCGTAGCGTCCCACCAAGAAATCTACTGCCGTTCAGCAGCGATTGCCTTGGTGTGCCGTTACCTTCGGGTACCAGATGGCGCACCGGCAGAACCTTTCTGTCGCCTGCTACGACAGTTCCTATATACAGTTTTTAGTACCGGCTCGGTCGATAACACCACTACTATAGAAGATATCAAAAAAAGTTGTATACAAAAGTTGTAGCCACGAATATGCTCCTTGCTTAGAAAACATTTTGATTTATACAGGGTGATCCGTAACTACGTGGTGATGCAAACATGCATTTTTTTTTATGAGACACCCTATATATTATTCTATATTCAAATTCCACTAATAATTTCCGTTCTTGCAATATGGGGTATTGTTACATTATACAGGGTATTTCGAAAGTTATGACCATTTTTATCTGTCAAATGAGCGTACTGCATATCAAAAAGTTATGAATCAAAAATCATACTTTTTACACGGATGGATAAAAAATGTCATCTAGTTTTAAAATCGGCTATAAAAAAAGGCCGTGACGCATATTCGTATACAGGGTGCTGTAGAATTCAAAATCAATATTTTCTCTTTTTTTTGAAATGTAATGCCCAATATTTTATTATACCAAAGGATTGCTTTTAATATGCTCTTTCATCTTTGTATAGCACTTGTTGTACCTACGTCCATCGTTTTCCGAGATATTTCGATTTTTCAGTAAATTTAAAATATAGCTTCTATTTGTGTACTGAAATTCATTTATTTTGAGAAAGTACTATCGAATTTGTTTTTTTTATTTAACGAGCAATCAAATTATAAGGTCATGATGGTATTTGATAAAGTCAAAACCCTGAATCGTCGAGATAATAGAGTCAAGTATGCTGAGGAAACAGTTTTGTAGGCGTGATGCATAATTATCAAGCAGATTTATCAGGTATGCTTTGAAAAATTGACCGTTTTCATAACCTGCTCAATAGTTCCGTACTGTGTGAAAAGCGAGGTTTAAAAATAAATTTTTCCATTAAGGGTATATAGGAGAATCTTTAAGGAATTGCCTACTCGCCTCTAGAATATGTTAACTATAAACAGCACTACCCAGAACGGAGGTACTCTAAAACTAATGCATTTGAAAGAATGAAGAATCGCTTTATTTGGACCGTGTCGTTTAATATTTCATAGCCTGCCTGATAGATCTGCTTGATAATTATGCATGACGTCTACAAAATTGTTTCCTCAGCACACTTGACCTATATTATCTCGTTAATCCAGTGTTTTGACTTGATCAAGTACTATTATGGCCTTATGTTTTAGTTGTTTGTTAAGCAAAAATAAAATTTGATAGTATTTTCTCAAAATAAATGAATTTTAGTAAAAAAATGAAGGTATACTTAAAATTTGTAGAAAAATCGAAATATCTCAGAAACTAATGAATTCAGCCATAACAAGTGCTATACAAAGATGAAAGAGCATATTAAAGGTAATTCTTTGGTATAATAAAATATTGGGGGTTACATTTGAAAAAAGAGAGAAAATCTAGATTTTGCATTCTACATCACCCTGTATACGCATATGCGTCGCGGGCTTTTTTATAGCCGGATTTAAAACTAGATAACATTTTTTGTCCATCTGTGTAATAGAGATGATTTTTGATGCATTACTTTTTGATATACAGTACTACTTTCATTTGACAGCAATTTGGATACAAAAATGGTCATAACTTTGAAATACCCTGTATAATGTAACAATATCCTATATTGTAAGAACGGAAATCATTGGTAGAATTTGAATATAGAATAATATATAGGGTGTCTCATTTAAAAGAATGTATGCTTGCATCACCACGTAGTTATGGATCACCCTGTAGATATCAAAATATTTTTTGAGCAAGAAGCATATCCGTGGCTACAACTTTTATATACAACTTTTTACGATATCTTCTATAGTAGTGGTGTTATCGACCGAGCCGGTACTAAAAACTCACCCTGTATTTGATTATAGTCCCCATAGTAAGGGATTTTTATTCTTACTCATTATTATTGTACAAGCACAATAACGCAAATTAATTATTGCAGTAGGAAAATAGAAGGTTATGCCTACGAACATGACAATAGCTTCAAGTACTCACACCTTAAAAGAAGCAGTAATGGAGATCGTTGACATCTAAATAAATTTAAAGGTATCCCGTGATTTGGTCACCTTGTATAACTGAAGAAGCTTTAAACTAAACAAAAAGCGTAATGGAAGATGGAACGAATTATCGACAAGGCAGTGGCCGCCGTCGAGGAGTGAAAGTTTTGTGTATGCTGGTCTGTGAGAAACCAATGACCCAGTGCTCGCTGCTTGCTGCCTTCGGCCATGGCATCCACTACAGGTAGCGGTCAAGATCAAAAAACCTGAGCTTGCTGCCGCTTCACGACCGCCAGCGCTTTTTGTTGGATTTATTTTGGACTTGTTACTTTCGACAAGTTGCACAATCGTTATTGCCGATTGCAGGTGCTGCATATGGCTCGATCGATATACAGGCTGAAATAACGTACTGCAACTTGATTTAACTAGGGTAAACTCGCCTATTGTTGGCACCTTTCCTATTATTGGCACTCTGATCTGTTTTTCTAAAAAATAAGGTAACAGTAAAGTAATGTTCTTTCCCGTATGACCTGGAACATCGCCTAATATTTTCCAATAGCCTAATCGTGCATATGTGATTTAGTATGTGCTCGAGAGCAGAGCGAAGGGGTTGTGTTTTTGAGAAGAGCAAATCGCGGAAAATTATTAGCGTTTTGTTAAGACGCACTATCAGGGCATTATTGATATAAAAAAAACTGTTTAATGAAGGTATCTACTTCCAGTACCATATACCCTTGAAGTAATGTCGTAGGTTAGATATTTATCTATTTTTTCTTTCATAAAGTGTATATTTGTTCAAAAAAATAGGGTGCCATTCACTGGTCACATAAAATGTGCGTAAGGCCAATTACCGGCACCCCTGTGCCAACTATTGGTACCTGGTAAAAATAAGCCTACCTAATATTGGCACTTTCATAATTCCTGCTTTTTTGACCTACTTAGTTCATAAAAATAATTTAAATCTGAGTAGTTGATAGGAAAAAGAGTTGGTAATGGAAACAATTATCATAGGGAACTAATATTCATATTATCTGTTAGTTTGTTACTTTCTATTGGTAGTAGTAAATCTAGCTTCGTTCCGTAACACCAAGATTATTTTGTGGGCATTATTTTAGAAAATTTGCATGTTTTTTTTACACTATCAGTAATCAGAAATAGTCGAATACAATCACAGCTATTTATATTTAGTCTGAAAATGCAATGTTTCAAGGCTTTGTAGAAAATATTCATGTGGCAACTATTGGTAACCCAAAAGGGCCAGTTTTCCATTACTAGGCATGCGACTAAGAATATAAAAAACAAGATGCTAATATTGTTGGAAACCTCTTAACATTTAAACTGTAGGAATTATCATAGTGTGGAAAAGTATATTTCTTTCAGATGCCACCAACATAGAAAACTAAGCCTAACCGACCCAAACAAAATATTATGTTACCCCTGTACAAGGAATATAACTTCAAATATGATAGGCATAAAATGCAGGTCATGTACTGGAACCTACCATACAATGTGTCTGGAAGAAAATAAAATCTTTAAAGATCCTTTTGTGTGGAAATGCCTTACACGAATGTAGTAAGTGGGACCAGAATTTGTTTCCCTACGGCTGCAACCTGCAGCGTTTCAAATCTAACGTGAACCGACACTTATCCTCTCACAGCGTTTCTACAACGCCATAGGCTTTCAGTCTTTGCGGGAGGCCGATCATAAAAAAATTTCTATGGACGAAACAAAGGTTATTTTTTTCCGATCATTGGTTGTTATACTTTTTAAAATGCTCTTTTAATAAACTGTTTAGTATTTTGTCTATAGTTTTATCAATTAAACAGTGAATTGAAACAACATCTTGGTATATGAAATAAGCTCTGAAGAAATTATATAAAAAAATATTAGCCATGATCAAATCAACTATCAGATGCAATGCCATATAAGCACCTATGTAGGTACCTAGATACTGGTCCACGGGTGCCAATAACTAGGCAGTAGTGGGTGCCGACAACTGGCCAAGAGTGCCAATAACTGGCACTTTCACAACTTTTCATTTTAAACCAATTTCTATGGAAATAGCTTGCTTCTTCTTACTTCTTATTATGTTTTGTGGAAGTAGAATGTTAGGGGCACATAACTTCATAGTTTCAATAATAGGTTTGGTACATAAGCCTTTTAAAAGGACATCAACAAGAAAGGAATCTCTTAAAGTGCCAATAACTGGGTAGTTTACCCTATAACAGATTGTGCCATCGCTTTCGACATGGTTGACCATGGCATTTGTGTGATGAAACTAAAGGAGTTTGGTTTTTCAGATAATGCGCGTAATTTTGTGAAAACATACCTTCAGTCAAGGCGGCCATGGGTTAAAGTTGGTGATTGTCTTTCAGAGCAATTTCAAGCTACCTCAGGCGTTCCTCAAGGAAGCAATTTGGGGCCCATACTTTTTTTAATTTTTGTTAATTCTTTACCTGATTGTCTCAAATACTCGCATTGTGTAATTTATGCAGATGACTTCAAACTTTTCAAGACTATACAGACTCCCAGTGATTGTCAGCTGTTACAGCAGGACATAGATTCAGTTGTAAAGTGGTTTGAAGATCACCATATGATATTGGATATACAAAAGTGTGGAGTGCTGACTTTCACACGGAAAATTAACTATGTTGTGAATGTGAATGTCATTTATAATCAATGCTTAGTCAGAAAAACTAATTGTAAAGACTTGGGGGTGCGCCTACAGGCAAGCTTGAAATTTAACGAGCACTATACAGAAATTGTCAACAAAGCATACAAAATACTGGGCTTTGCCATCAGAAATTCAAAATATTTCAGCATAAACACAACAATTAAGTTATACAATGCCTTGGTTAGACCGATTCTTGAGTATGCATCAGTAATATGGGCACCTCAAGCAGAAATGAATATCAACCTAATTGAAAAGGTACAAAAAAGGTTCCTTAGATATTTGTATTTTAAAAGGTATAATTTATATCCTCACTTAGTGCCTACCAACGACTTGCTTAACATGTCTATTATGCAGTCCTTAACAAAGAGGAGAAATATGCATTGTGTATTGTTCCCTGGATAACATTGTTAATAATATCTAATATAGGAATATTGTAATCTAATCAATTTTGTAAAGTTTCATGTACCAAAGATTACCCTAAGGGTGAATTGTAATGACCTATTCTATTCTAGTCCTTTCAATAAGTCTCCCATAAACTATATGCAGAATCAGTGTAACATTTTATTAAAGTGCAGTAACTTGGATTTCTTCAACTCCACTGTCAAGGAGATTAAGAAATTTTTTATGGCAAACCATACACTGGCAGATGATGATCCATAAAGTCACAATTATTTATGCTCTGTGATACTGAAAATGTGAATATGATTTTAAATGTTTTGTTATTTTTGTTTTGGCATTTTTAGCGAGTAAGGTAGTTATTGTGTTAGGCCCATAGAAATAAGCACTCTTACTACGAAAGTGTGTTTGTAAGATTAACAATAAATAAATAGATAATCTGTCAGAACTGACAGAAGCCTTTAACCCCTAGCCGGTACAGTGGTGTTTAGAAGACACTTATCAACCAATACTTCGTCTCAATATCCCCACCCCGTCAAGTATCGTTGCGCCGCTTGAAGTATATTCGAATGAACCGATGGAAGGTAAAATTGAGGGTAGGAGAGGCCAGGGCAGAAGACAGTGTTCATGTCTGAAAAATGTTAGGGACTGGACCGGTCTGAGCTCACAATCACTGTTAAAAGCTGCACAGGATAGAGAACGATTTGCCGAAACTATAGCCAACCTTCATTGAAGACGGCACCTTGAGAAGGAGATACCCTAGACCCTTAAAGTATATAGTATAGAGTATATTAATTGATGGATTATCTATCACCAGCTACCGTTAGGTTGAGGTACACAAATTCAAGTATTTCCTTTTCCTACACATGATGGTATAAACACATGCAGGACATCTATTAGATCCTCGAACATTCCAAAAATGCTCTTATGCGTTTCTAACTAGCATGTTACATCAGATAATGGCATATGAACTAACCTAAAAGACTGACATAACAGGCGGAGCGCACTAATATCTGTTGGATAATCTAGATTAATGACCATTTTTTGTTCCTCTCACTCACTACATCGACAGCGTCTCGCCTACTGGCATACGATTTCTTCTTTTTAATTTCACTTCCACGGACACGTTTTAGAAAATGCCGGTTAGCTGTTGGCTGACATGCTGAAAGTGAAATTTTACCTTTTCTTATATTCAGGAATGTCTTCGGTAAGAGTCACTGTTTGGAGTAGCGGAGCGAGCATACACCAAAGAAACGTTTTCAATTCAACTTGAAGAAATTTATTTAATCTTATATTATTTTTGTGTTTACTTTGAACTAGCTTAATTAATAATAGAAGCAAAACAATTTTTTGCTATTAATACTGCTAAACTTGGGTGAAAGTGGATGTGAATTACTATGTTTCAGATAAACAGACCTTTAGTAGCCTTAACCAGATATTTCTCATTTGCATCAATTCTTTCAGATATGAAGACACAAGTGTCATGTAACATTTTTTCAAAAATGTGTATTTTTTATTCAATAAGCTTAAAATATGCTTCCATTTCATTCTTAGGTCCTTTTGTTATGTTATTTTCATGAATAACATCGATATTTAGGTGATAAAGGCGTTATGTACAATAATTTTTAGTTTTCACAGTGGATGAAGGAATCAAGGTAAGAAAGAGCATAAAAAGGTTCTAGGATAAAATTTTTGAAGAGAACGAAGGGCATCCAAAGAAAAAAAGACAAACCAATTAGCGATTAGATTAGTTTTAAGTTTTGTGTTACTTTTGCAATAAAAGACACCAATGTTTGTGTACGTAGCTCTTTTTTCCATATCCTTTTAGTTCAGGCTATGCCAATTTTTCGTGTATAAAGGTATCATGTACATTCATGGTTCATTTTCACGTAAAATATAAAGGTGTCTCCAAATTTATAAACAGACGAAGAAAATTCATAGCTATGTTTTAAAAATACTTGAACTATATGCCTCAAATGTGGAGCATAAAAAAGTTCCAATCGAAAATCTTTAAATCGATTTTTCTCAGAATAACTATTTTGTGACATGACACCGTTATCCACTTGTGTCTTCATATGTTCAGAAGAGGTATTTACTTGGCACACAACTTCATTTGCTGTCCTTTGGTGCAGTTGCCCATTATTTAGTGGTATACTAATGATGATCTTGTTTTGGTGTAGCTGTGGTGAAAACCGTGATGCATTATTTATCATGCCGATTGTAGACAATTAAACGTTTTGGTATGTTACAGCATGTGATGTCATCAGGATACACTGTCAGAAATTTTATTAATAAAGGCTCGTTGGTCATAGAGGATCAAAGTAAAACTGCATACTTCTTGTCCTTCTCTCAACAAGTCCAAGCGAATCCGTTGTCATATTGCTTTATCAACAAATGTTAGGCCAATCAAATTAAGTCGAAAAAAAAAACGGATTCTAAAATTACTTTCCAGCTGGAAATTGTCTTAATACCTTTATTGGGTGCTAGATACGTGTAATCTGAGTTTGCACCGTCGCAGGTGGTGAGCTTAACCTTTGACAGCCCAAAAACTGTCAAATGTTTGCACTTTTTTTTTTGTTTTTTGCTTGTAGCTGGAAAATGGTGCATCGGGCGGAAAATTTTGTTCCACTCAGTAATAAAAAAGACTAAATTCTGCGTCAAACGGTATGCAAAACATAAAATTTGGTACAGTGGTATAGCCGAAATCTAATGATAAAGATGATAAAAAAACCGTATTTTAGTGCAAGCTTACATTGTGCGGCTTACCAAGACCACGTATCTTGAAACGAGATACTTCCATCAAAAGATACATAAACTTAAAGTTGCAGAGAATGTAATTTCACGTTAAATAGATAGGTACCTTAGTATCAAACTTAATCAGTTATAATTCCAAATTTGGAATTAATCTAAAATCGTTTTTTTTTCGTCGTTTCGAATCATCTGAAGTAATGTAAGGTAAAATCATATCAAAATTTTGTATCAAAGCAGAACATCCTGACTAAGATTATTAAGTTCATTAATATATTTTATTACCGTTAGATCTTTAATAAGTATTATTAATAAGAATTCAGTAATAATTGAATTAATCATAGCTCTTAATGGTTTAAGTGCAATGAATTAGCAATGTCATTTACAAGTTTATTGATGAAATACAAATGTAAACACATCATAAATAGATAAATATATGAATAAATAAATAACTAAATGGGACTAGTGACAAAAGCTGATATTAATACCAGCTGGTGCCAGAAATCCGTGGGCACACAGAAAAAAATGTTGTTGTGCCTTCAATTAATCGTTAGTATTTGTATGCCTTTCTGTCACTTCAACTATACTTACAGTTGTTCAAAAAGTGTGACATTTAAACAATTTACCTTTCAGGTTTGAAGCAATTGCAGGTAAGCTAATAAATTCAAAATAGGTTATATTCGTTCTAATGATATCTATTATCATTCCAATAGAAATATTAGCGTATAATGCATTTAAAGCATTATTTTGTTTTCAGTATACACCTTAGGTTTTTTTTTAAGCAAAGCATATAATTTATTGCTACAAAAAATTATTGTTACACTAGCATTTCTTGATAATTAGTTCAATAAAAAGGTTCATCTTGTCCAAAAGGCAACTTTAATAGACAAAACATGTATAAGAAAACCACGGTAACCTCACTAGCAGTCCAGATTTAAGACTGATTACACTAATGCTAATATAGGTAGTAACAATATTGGTATAAATAATACTCTGCTGTTGTAGCTAGTATGAGGTACAAACGTTAAATTAATTTGTTAGTTTCTAGGGCGAAAATGATACTATATCTTGTCCACCGAATAAACGGAGTAACCATGCACAGTATATGTAAATTGCATACTGAGAGCAGTGATGTTATTATAAACAGAAAAACTAAGTTCGACTTATCCGAGAAAAGCCCCAAAATATGTGTTTGAAATAATTTTTTACTCCTTCTTTTTCAGTGAATGCAGTATAGTATCCTACTAATGATTTCTGAGCCCTCTTAAGCCTTTGATCGACCCTCAAGTATTAATAGCACGAAAAAGACAACCAACAAGAAATTTTCACACAAAACAGAGGTTGTTGCTTGTATCTTAAGCAGCTAAGGTATCAGTGGACTGGACTCAAAGGAAGAATGATTTCCTAGGGGTTAAGTACCACCCGAAACTAGTAATAACTTTCGATTACTGTTTAGTAGCTTCCTCATATTATTTTATCAAAATAACTACAAACTGTGAAAGGACAATCTTGATAAAAAAAACCTTACCTAATGCTCTATAATTCATTTTTTAGTGTTTTTATTCTTTCCTTGAATGGTTTAAAGTTTCATACTGCTTTGTGATAAGAGGCAGGTTAACGTCATCGAGGTATCGTTATTTTTCGTCCAACGACAAGGGTAAAAAGCTAACTAATGTCTCTCTATGTGTTATATAAAAAAAACATAAATGACGATATCATGTAGCGCAGCTTCTAGTTCTCAAGGTTTATAGTGAACTGGGATATAAAAGCTGCAAAATCGAAAACAAGCACAGGAGCTTTGTTGGTTGTACTTCAATTCATTCGAAGTTCCAGCCCTTGGCCTATTTTAAGTTTTATCTGTTCCAGTAAATAATGAGGAACTAAAATTAGAAGCTCCAGTTCCAAGCATGGAATCACGCTTAGCATTTCATTTTGAAAAGGAAACATTTTTCTCGCACAAATTTTATTTCGACAGTATACAGAACATTGAATTAAAATAAATCACTTAATACCTAGAAATTATTGGTAGAATTGTTACTAATAAATGTCTTTGGCCTTTATGTTCAAGCACAGACTCATTAACCTTCTATATAGCTTTAATCGTCTTAAGAATCTGCAAACTGTCTATTTTTCGATATATTCTTGAACAACTTAAACGTATTCAAACATTGTAAATTATCCGCAAGTTCGATTCTGATCTTGATCCTACATTCTTTTAACATCAATATGGAAAGATAATTCGTCAACCAATATCAAAAGATGAAGTATATTTATATACAAGGTGATTCCTAAGTTGACAGTTTTTTAACTGTGTTCAGAAGTTGTTAAAATAAAGAACTTTTTCAAATCACTTTTTCCAACATCTGAAAAATAAGCGCGGCACCGATTTAAAAAGGCTAAATCTGGGCTTGTGTATCACTTTACCTAATCCGGTTATGTTTGGCTTTTGCCTGAATTTTTGTCTTACCGATTATTCATTGTACTGGTCAGATAGCGCAGTAGTCACTTTCTGGTAATCGTTGTTAAGTTTAGATTGATGAATCCTAAAAACGGCACATTATTTGACAACAATTTTCAAGATTTACCAATTTAAAATTAGCTACGACAAACAGACTAGGTACAGAACCAAAAAAGCAAATCGGTTGGGCGCTATACCTGTCAGTTGGTGAACTAGTCACTTTCAATACTCAGTAGTGATTTTTGTAGTTAATTTTTATATAGCAGATCCTGAAAGTTGTTTTCAAATAATGTTCCACTTTTAGGATTTATTTATTTATAAACTTAACAAAGATAAGCAGAAAGTCACTACTGGACTATCCAACAGGTACAATCTCTGATAAAAATCCAAGCAAAAGACATAAACAGACTAAATACGTCTTGATACACGATCTTAGATTTAGCTTTTTTATTTTGTATCTCGCTTATTTTTCATATTTCTGAAAAAAGTGTTTTGAGAAAGTTGTTTATTTTAACCACTTCTATACACAGTCAAAATTAGCAACTTAGCAATTACCCTGTATATGAGTAACAACGTTGCACAGACGAACGTATTGCAGAGACTGTACAGTCAGCTAGAAGTGCATTGCAATGAATATGAAGCCAAACAATAACATCAACGTTTCAATCTTAAGCTATATTGTCACTCCATAAACTCTACACCAAAAGTCACTTGCCCAATTTCAGATGCATTGAGATGAGCTTTGCAGCTAGTGACGCGTACCGAATTTATTCGAAAATGGCTAAAGTTGGCCTACTTACTAACCCTTTCTTCAAATAGAAGCCCCATAAGGTTCCAACATATTTTGGTAATCGAAGTTTGCAAAAATCGCTTCTTTATTAATCATTTTTTCTTAGCATCATAGCTATTAAATATGCAAGGTGATTGTATTATTGTATATAACCATGTCACGTGTTCAACACATCATTTTCCTAACTAAAAGTAATGCCAAACTGTATTTCACCAATAACAAGAAATTATGCGACAAAAAACTAGTGAAGTATGAAAGTTTGTGAACTGGAGTTACTCCTTGATCCCCTGGTATTTTGGAGGAAAAAAAGTAGACATACAGAGCTAGAAATAATTTCCTTTCGGGAAAGTATCTGCAGATATTCAGTCACAACTAATGAGTTTACTCAAGCTATAAGTAAACTGCTTATCCAAGTGTTGCAAGATAAATTATTTTAGGGATTTAGTACTTAGATTTTGCGTAAATCGCTCAATCCAATCATTGAGATCATCTATCTCGCTTTTGTTATTTGAAAATCACTTTTTGCGTTTTGATTTAACTAAGAAAATGTATTCATTAAACAATTTAGGCTGCAAGGACAATTCAAAGTTATTATTCCAATTGAGATTGACATTGTTCATATCATAATAATGTTGAAGATCTCCAGCCATTTTTCTGTTACAGCATATGACTATTGTGTTTTACAGAACAACAAAGAATTCGTTATTGTTCTGTATGCCAGATAACAGCATTTGGATTTCTGCGACATTTAAGTTTAATGAGAGGTACTCAAGCTGTTACAAGACATGTCAAACTACCTATGTACCATCCCTCATATAAACTATACGTATACTTGACGAGAATTGCTATACCAGAGCAACGACTTGCTACGGTATGTGCATCTCAACATATACATCTGAAACTGTCTTACATCAGTGACTCTGCTGTGTAGTATTCGATATGCTGCGATATTACAAGGTACATAGTTCAATAAATTAAACAGCTTACTAGTAAGAGTTTAACAGTATATAGTCAAAAAGGTTCTAGTGAAACCTTTAAAGTATTTTCGGTTTGTAATGTTACCTAACAGACTCCTTTACAAAAAACTACTTTATCAGAGATATGTTCTAATGACTTTCTTGGGAATCCCCCGATCTTGCATTTCATATGACCTGTGGTGGTACCCTTCATCCTCATGACTGTAACTATGGCTTTCGACATATTTGGGCTTTTTGATTATCTCGAAAGTGGTGGTCTCCTTATCGTGGTTCACTAGCTTCTTCAGACCCAGAATTGCTGTCAGCAATAACGCCATCTTGCCCATCATGAGCGCCATACCAGACATAACTGCAATGCCTTTGTAAGCTACTGCGAGGAAGGTACTTTTGATGGCCAAAGCCCAGTACAGAGCGTGGTTCTGTCCATGTCCATGCTTCTTTTTTCTAGCCTCTTCTGCGGATGGTTGAGCCAACCTAACTTCTAGTCGGTGTGTGTCAAAAAACCTAAAAAAGGATTAACTAGAGTTGGTTTCCTTATACATTTTTTCACGTATACGTAGATGTTGTAAAAAGTATGTGCTTATGAAACTGGGACAATGCTGGGTAAAGTAATTCTAGAAAAAAAAAACAAAACAAGATTCCCAGCGTGCCCAGATTGAAGAGATAAAGAAACGTTGAACATACTATCTAAAGGATAAAGTATAGTATAAAGAAGCCTACTGGGATATTTTACCATATATTTACTCGCATCAAGAATACCAGCTCATATTACAAAAGCCGTAGTGGAGAAAAAAATGAAGTCAAGTTGATTTACTCACTACTTTCCACACATTACTGTGACATCAGTTTATTACTTTCCCATAGCATGAAGCTTTAGTCTGAGATCCCCTTGCAACCAAATTATCGGCAGCCCTCCCCCTAAAATTGTCTGATGCCTTGTGTCCTTCCTTCACAGGCCAATGGACAGCCTATTATCAATACTAAAGACTTTTCAGGTTTACAACCCTCCACCCCCAACCACCCCAAAAAGGTAGAAAATGATCAGGAACCCCTGAAACATCCAAAATCAAAGTTTCAGCTATTTACATATTTTCAGTTTTTTGATTATTGGTAAGGTAGTAATACTGTGTCAAAATTTCATTAGAAACAATTTAATAGTTTCCACGTAACAAAATACAAAACGATCTAAAGCAATAAATATTCGTATGTATACAGAAATTTATAAGTCCCTTATTTCGGTAATAGGCTAGGCAATGTTCGGGTGAACCTAAAAAAGGTGATCTATGTCACTATGTCTTCCATCACAGGCTACTGGTCAGCCTACTATGAATACACCAGTTCAGTTTTTCAACCCCCACCCCCCAAGCATCCCAATTTCACCTCCACCTAAGAAAACGCAGAAAATGATCAGGAACCTCTAAAACGCTTAAAAACGAAGTTTGGGCTGTTTATATATTTCTAGTTCTTTTATTATTTCTGCGCCACCACTGGCACGATTTATAAAAACCATACGAATTTTCCATCCTCGCCACGGTGGTAATACTGTGTCAAAATTCCATTAAAATCAATTCATCTGTTTCCTCGTTACACAATATTAAACGGTCTAAAGCAAGACTCGTATGTTTACACCAGAAAAAATGAAGTCCTCAGTTTCTGGAACTGGAAGACATCTATGAAAACCCCAATATTATAGCAGTCATCAAAGCGCAGAGAATAAGGTGGCTGGGACATGTGGAGAGGATGAATGGGACGAGAATGGCAAAACTAGTTCTCAACCGGAGACGAATAGGAAAAAAAAGGAAGGGTAGACCAAGGGAGAGATGGCTGAAGAAGGCAGAAGATGATTTAAAGAAAATTAATGTTAAACACTGGAAAGAGAAGACGGCAGACAGAAATAGGTGGCGTGAAGTAGTCCAGGATATACTCAGAAATAGGTGGTGAAGGTATCCAAAGACAACTCTAAGTTGAAGTTTTCGCGGTACAAGATCAGACTGTACTCATTTCTGCCCTAGGCCTTCATGGTCTGTTGTGCAAGCTAATAATAAAAAATAATAATACATTCCTGTGGAAAATGAGAATCAAATGGGTGTTCTCTTACATTATATAAAATATTTCATCCATAATCAGTGTAATAATGTGGATATTTTTGCTGGTCCAAAAAGTAATTCTTGTCTAGCAATAGTTAGCTCCATTATAATGGTAACGAGGATTTTCGTTATATTCGACATTATTTTAAATGATCCAAACATTTCCTATTATTAATGGTAGTAGTATTCTTTTTTAGTTATGCATTGAGCATAACTATGCCACATTTAGACATGCTACATTAGTTTGCTAAGTACAATAATATTGAGAGATTTTTTTAATGTCTGCAAATGAAGATACGTAGATAATGCTTCAATCGTAAACCCTATAAAGGATCCTGCTATGTGTTTTAATCAGAATAATGCCTTGTTGTTCCGGTAATAAATAAGCGCTGTAACTATATATAACCGTTATCTTTTGGAAGTCTTATTTGACTAATTTGACGTACCAGTTATCAAAACACAGTTTCAAAGTCCCTAATACATAAATGAAAATAAATTGTTCAATTTCATCAAAGACTGAACATGCCTAGTTACCGAAATCAGTGAACTAAATCTCTAACCCTCTTAATATTGCGATGCTGTCTGTACAATGATGAATGGTGTTATGGTAATGAGCGGCATTTAACGAAGCGTGAGTAGCGCTTCTCAATGATAGCTAGGACCGGACCAGTCTGATTCCGTACTGATAGGCGGTAGTATGATAGTAGCAGTCGTAAGTCCGCAAGAAATAAATTTCTGGGGCATTTTTTGAACTTTCAGTGTTTTACTCGAAGAAGGATGCCTGAACAACACACTGAATTTCCGAATACGGCCGAATTACCTACAAAGACCTTACTAGTTACAGGTTCTCATCATCAGTTACAATGTCTCAACAGACATGTTGTGAACTCGTAAAATGCATTAAGTTGAAGCTAGAGTATTGCTGACATGAATATTATCAACAGTTTTGAGAACTGTGGCTCGCCATCGTTCGCGATTTACTGTCAGTTCAGTGGCGCTCTTGATACTCATATCTAGCAACTGTTTCGTCCTATTCACCCAGCGTGTAGGGGAACGGCCACGGCGCCGCCCACTCGGGGCGCGACCCTGAACTACAAGTTTCTCCATATTATCGCTTCTGTGAATATATCCGAAGAATGTAAGCACTCTCATCGACACAATGGAGGATAGTCTCCTTGGATTACCGAGCTCATCCAGTATGGAAACATTAGTTCGATGGGCGGTATAAGGATTTCTCAGCATTCTCCTCCACGTCCACATTTCAAAAGCATCTATGTGAGCTCGATCTGCCTTTTTAACAGTCCAAGTTTCCGAGGCATACAAAAATATAGAGAGCACAAGAGACTGAACCAGTGACATTTTGGTAGCTTTAGTGATGTTACGGTTACGCCATATTTTAGTAAGCTTTGTCATGGCCACCCGTGCCTGTTGAATGCGCCGTCGGATCTCATTCTCACAGCTACCTGAATTGTCGATCAAAGAACCGAGGTACACAAAACTTTGAACTACCTCACAACGGCCTATTGACTTTATTTCTCGATAATTGTCATGCTCTCTATCTACAATAATAACCTTGGTCTTGTTGTAGTTAATGCCAAGACCATATGCTGCACTGTGTTGTTCTAAAATGTTCAATAGAGCTACTATTTCTTCCTGAGAAGCAGCAATAAGGGTTGTATCGTCAGCAAATCTTAAGTTAGATATTTTGCTTCCGCCAATAGTTTTACCGCCATTCCAGTTGTCCAATACCTGTCTCATCACAAATTCAGAGTTAATGTTAAATAACTTCGGAGATAATGCGCGTCCCTGACGAACTCCTTTTGTGGTTGCTGTTTGACCAGACAGGTTACCATCAATTCTTACACGAGCTGAGCTAGACTCAAAGAGTTGCTGTATGAGAAATACTAAGTGGTAAGGGACTCCCATGGAGATAAGGATTTCCCACAGTTTAGGCCACTTTACGTTATCAAACGCCTTAGAATAGTCTTCCTTCTATAGCCCCCAATTATATAATTTTGTCTAATGGCCTAATAAGTTGTGTTCTTATTTCTTTCTTGACCAGATCAATGATAGTCGCCCCTCACGCATATTCACGTAAGTCGTGCGGGAACTGAAGCTGATGCTCATCATGGGTCACGCGTGATCCACCGTAAAGTGATGCATGGTAAATGACCATCGCTAGCACAAGTGAGACATTCTAAACATTTTCGTGCGTCTAGACTAACTTGTCTCGTTCCAATTGATTCATATCAGTGTTACGCCAGCATACTGCATCTGTTATGGCATTTTGTTTGTGAAAGGTTTAAAGGAAATACAGACCTATCATTTGGTCAGCGCTGCATTCATTAAAAAAATATTTTATAATATACATTGAATTACTATTCCTCGTGTTTCTCTTTATTTACTGTGTAGTAAAATGGATTAGACACGACGACAAAATCGGAGGGTCTAGGTATTCGACAAACACCCTAAGAAGCTTGTATCTGAAGTCTTATTGAAGAAATACAATTTCACACTAATAGGCTTCATAAATGAGCTACTGGTTAAAAAAATGTTGCTGTTGACATTTCCTAATGACTTCCGAAATTAAGGAATCGTTTTTTTAAGGTGTGAAAATTATTGAATAAAGGGTACATACTAGATACAGCCTAGTCGCCTTTACCCCGCCTTTACACATCCACTTCTAAGGAGCAACTTAATAATTTTCTAGACATCGCCTGTGTAACTTCTTAGAACAATCTAGTGAGATTAACATGATACGTAAAGCATGTGTCCAAACTAATTTTAAATTAATCCAATTTTCTTGAGGCCGTCTTGTATGCCTTTGATGAATTATATATGAAACATGCAGCCTTGTGTGTATCATTTCCATCAAATAGTTATACAGGGTAGGCCAGTAGACGGAGGATTGTGGGCGTACTAAAACGAACTTCAAAAATCTGTCACCTGATCATGGTAGGGGGCCTTGAGGGCTATAACCATAAAATATCTTCTTTCGTTTTGACGTTTATACAGTGTGATTCATATCAAACTTACATTTCTTTGATTAGTACCCCCTATATATTATTACATATTTGGATCCCTTGGTGAATTTTAGTGTGAATTAGGTATCATGTATTTATAGAACTTTAAACGAAACGTTTAGGCGCAAATCACTATTTTTGTATAAGTACGTAACAGGAAAAAATTGATATCGCAGCGATTGTGAAACTTAGAACGCCGTAACTTTGCGATACGACTGAGCATAAAATGCGTCACCTTAGGTCAGACGGTCAAATTTGAATTCTTTTTGTACTTGGATAAATTATAGTAGATTAATTAAGGAAATTTTAATCACAGGTAGCTTGATTGTTTTAAATGGGAATGCCCAATTTTTTCTACACCATCGAATGTAAAATCTCATTACCTTTCCAACAATGTAGGATTATCAATAACAATCTTTTTTAGTTTTCATTTTATTTCAAATTTTCAGTCCAATCAGTGTTTTTATTTTTACAACCTATAAGCAACCTAGCAGGCCATGAAAAATAAACAGATGGAAGACACCAACGAACTTAGCAGAAACATGCCTAACAAAATAGAGTAATGAGGCAAGATTATAAAAATTCCTCACAAGATATCAGCTCTAACGTGAAACAGCAGCGGCAACCAAAGTGCTTATTTTTCACAGCCTACTAGCTATTGACAAATTTCCAAAATCAGTAAAAAACTTTGAATGGAAGAAAAACTGCCAGCGATTGTTGCTGTCAGTAGAATATCTATATTTTCAGAATAAATTTTCACATTTAAGGTAGCGATACCTCTGACTGGAGCCCTTCAAATTCTTCAATTGATACTCCTTCTTGTTAGCAAAATCGCAGAAAATTAACTGAATTGCAGTATGTTTAAATTATAAAACATAATTTACTTGGCAGGAAAATACATGACATAAACACAATTACAACATGGAGTAATAAAAAATTCTAACAACCATTTCAAAAGATGCTCAGAATGCTCCAGTTAGTCATATCTTTACATTTGATTTAACGGAAATGACTACTTTTTCATCCTATTAAATGTGTAACTTCATTCTGAAGACGTTAGACTGTCAACAACAATCGCTGGTAGCTTTTTCAAGATTTTTAATCGTTTTTTGGAGAGCTGTCAAGCTCCAGTAGATCTTAATAGCTAGTAGGCTGTGAAAAAAAAACACTTCTGTCATACTCCAGCTTCGCATTGACAGAAAATATATCTTACCGCTGTTGTCTCCGGTTAGGGATGATGTGTTGTAAGGAATTTTCATAATCTTGCCTCGTTGGTCAGGTTCGTTTGTATCTCTTTACTAAGTTAGTTGGTTTCTTCCATCTGAAATGGTTTTTGTTTCTTTTTCATGGCCTGCTAGGTTGCTTATGTGCAGGAAAATTGAAAAACACTGATTTGGCTGAAAATTTGAAATAAAATGGAAACTGAAAAATATTCATATTAACATTGATACATTGTTGGAAAGGCTATCAGATTGTACATTTGATGGTATAAAAAAACTAGGCAATCCCATTTGAAATAGTCAAGTTACCTGTGATTGAAGTTTCCATTATTAATCTATTGATTTCTACAAGTGGGAAAAGTCACACTAGAGTTCACCAAGAAGTTCAAATATGCAATAATATATAGGAGGTTCTATTCAAATGTAAGTTTGATATGGATCACCCTGTATAAACGTCAAACTTTGAGTGAAAATATTTTAAGGCCCACTACAATGATCAATTGATATGTTTTACTTACTGGGAGTTAGCAGTACTCAAATTTAAACTAGTATAGTACGTCCCCACGACATAATTTGTTTACCGAGTGTGAAGTTGCGCATAGAAAGAACCATACACCATATCTTGTCGAAAAAACTATAATAAGCGTTTATGTTATCTATTTATTTATTTATTTGGAAGCATTTTTTGAAATTTTCAATTTGTAAAAATGGGCTGTACTATAATGAACTGTATTATTGCACGGCTCAAAACTTGCAGCGCTACAAAAGGATGCACCCATATAGAGGGAAAATTTTCGAATCACGTTTTTAGGGATTGCATACTTGTTTTTACTTCAAGACAAAGATTAAATGGCTTAGGCTTTTTGCAGTATCTAATCTGGTCTGATTTTCTTCAAAAATTTTTTTGGTAGGTATATACAATTTGATCGCCAAAATTTTTATAATTAATTTTATATTACCATTGTAGTTTTGAAAAAATGCTTGGCTGAAGAAGACCACAAAGTGGATAGACTTTTTTCTCTCCTTGTGTTGCCTTTTGGAACCTCATCCTCAAAAACCTACTACTGGATAAAATATATAACATTACATGCATTAGGTTACAATGAGATCATAAAAAAATCTATCAACTCTGTATATTTTCACAATGGTTTAAAAACCAAACTCCTGTTGATGATTAGATTTCAGTCTCATATAGAACATGCCCAACTTAAATCCCATTCATTTTCTGAAGAGGAGATTGAAGTGATGCTAACCTAGCTGAAGTTTCTCCCAACAGATCATCCAGCTGCTCTTCACTCAACTGCTCAAGCGTTGTCTCGTTCAACCTATACTGCAAGCTCTTTGAAATTCTTTCATTGGCAACTAAACTGACTCCGTCCAGAACTTGCAGACTTTTTGCTCTCAATGCCCTATCAGCTACTTTCAGCGCCTGCACTTTGAAACACTTCAACAACTGGTCCTTGCTTGCACACTGTTCAAACATTTTTCCAATCACTTTTAAGCCACTGGGTGCTTCACCTTTGACCTCACATATCACCACTATTAAACTAAGATAGACCAAGATAGAATTTTGCAAGGACATGGTGTCTGCTCCAAATTAAACAACCAACTGTGTGTTCTTGGATCTAAGTGCAGAATATATTATCAGAGTTTCGTGATGTCTTGGCTCTTTCAGAGCGTACAGTCTCGATACATGTTTGAAATAAATCACGCAATGAATTTCCGCGAGTGTGGATTGGCGAAAAGAGAAAATGAGGTTTGTAAACAAGAGTAAATATTTTTTTATGTTTATATTATATGTATACAGGATCTTATTAAAACAGCCAACGGACGTCTGTATCAATAATTGCACTTTCCATCCGCAATAGGGTACTTGCAGAAAAAAATATAATAATAACAATAATATGCCTTTATTGATTCTCCAACATGAGGCGAAGTTTAGCCAAATCTCTACCACTTAACCTCGTGAAGGAGGGTGCAAAAATTTACATACGTTTATAAAAAATTATAATTTGTACTTTAATTTTAATATCATGTTGGTCTACATATAATGATAAAAAAATGACATGTAACCAATTGAAGATAGCAGTACATAATACCTACTCTTAGTAACATAGATGGAAGTAAAGAATGTGGTACTGTTCATAAATCTCTTAACAACTCACTTTTGACATACTTTTTGAAAGATAATAGGTTTCTAGCCTTTGAACCTTGATTGATGTTACTGTAATGTTTCACAGCATTATAAATAAAAGATTTCTGATATGACGACGTATTATGACTAGGTATAGTAAGGAGATTGCTATGTCTTAAATTTCTAGAAACGATGTCTCCACGTGGTATAAGCTTATTGACAAGATATGCAGGTTTATTGGTTGTTACAAGTCTGTGTACAAAGACAGTTAAAAGATATTTATACTGAACGAGTAGTGGTAGCCACCCCAAATCCCCTATTTTAGACGAAACATGATCATATTTACGCAAACCTAATACGAACCTACAACCATTCTTTTGAAGTTTTCGCGTTCCTTAGAGCCTAGTAAACACGACAAAATCACTTGTTTGGTTTTTTGGAATCGGCTGTGAGAGATATTCCAAGAATTATTTCAAATGCCGGAAAATGCCGCGCAAACAACCTCTGACGTCAGTGATATCCTACAGGGATGGGATGTAAAGCATTGATATTCGATATCGATAACCAGTGCTAACCTAACATTTTGACATTGATCATTATAACCACAAAACACAGTCACACACAAAAGTACAAAAGTACAAAAGTCAAAAGAATAAAAGTTAGGCTAGATTACCAATTCACTTTGTAGGGATGGGCTTGAATTAGATTCTATCTTTGGATTCATTCATAATGGGATGCGCTGAAATAATATGATGGCTTCGATTAGTTGCGAATCTCGGTCACAAACAGGATGAACTGTCAGATATAAAAATGTATTGCAACGAAAATGCTAGCGGGGTTAATTGTTTCAAATATGTTTAAGTATCAATAAATTGAGCCGCACTGTTAAAGAATTCAGATCATCTCTAGTTTGCAGTTGAATCTCACTGACCTGCACTGTAGCAGTATCGATTGTCGATATCGATAATATACCTGTGACGTCAGCCCTTGTTTTAAGTCACGTGGAAAAATTTGAATATATCCTTATCTTATTTTGCAAATATCTTTTTTTGGCCATCAGTAAAAGCATGTTTTTTGTTTCCTACTGCTTCTTGATATGGTTTTCTTTACGCTATATACTCAGACGATTTCACGACCTCTGCAAGTACCCTATTGGAGGAGCCATAACTTCATGTGCATGTGTTTAGGTGCTTCTAAATACCCTAGTTCAGAGATCAGATCAGTCCGGTAAGTCATACTTTTGATTCTTAGGCCACAGTACCTCAAAGAGTAATGAGCAATGGAGGTAAAGAAAAAAAAGAATGGATTGAAAGGGTAATGGGTAAAGTTCAAGAGCTATGAGCATTACATGTATAGTCTTGCATATGATTAACGTTTTAAATTTGTTGTTAGTTAATTATTACTAAATTTGTGTACAGGGTGACCTAATAAGATTGGACGCCGCCGGCAATATCTCGGTAAAAGTTAATCATATAACTTCGAGCAAAAAATATTAGGTATTAAGTAAATCTGCTAAAAGAAATCGCTGGAAATTATATTCAAATTCCACAAGTCGCTGCTACGATCAATCAGAAAAACGGCTTTTTCTCAAAAAATATACAAATAAAGGTATATTATAAATTCTACCACCATGTAGACAGGGCGGTTTCAGATTTTTTTTGTTAATAGTTTTTGCTCTATCTTGTAAGATATAGTAGTGGGGGAATGTCAAAGAAGTTTTTATGCAAAATGTCCATAATTTTTGTATAAGTTGACAGAATTAAGCAAGCTTAGTGTTTTTTGAAAGAGCCATTCTTACTTAATAGCCTGTTGTATAAAAATTATCCAAGTTTATCTTGACTTAGTAGCTACAGGGCGGTATTTGACATCATAACAATTATTATGTATTATTACGAAAATTTTAAATAGTATGCTATATACATTTTAACACAAATATATAGAGGAAGAAATTCTTAAGAAGTCAATGCAAGATTCAACTTCTTGTCTATTTTCAAATTGGAAATATCAATAAAACAAGTATTATGATAAGTGTGCTGTGAGATTCAGAAACAATTGCTGCCCTATAGAAATATAGCCTTCATCACATCGTTTTAGTAATCATTCTATAGATAATACTGAAGTAAAACTACTAGAAATCATGTCATCATCATGTTAATTAGGTTTATGTATTTTTTGTTTGTTATCATTGTTGTTATACCATCTTATTTGGCTGTATTTTGCTATTAATTGGTCTAAATTTTTAAGATCCATTCACATTGATTTTTTCTTACTATCGTTGCTTGTGGAATTCATGTAATAATTTTGAGATCAGCTCAAATTGACGTTAAATAATAACAAATATGATAATCAATTTTATACTGTAATTTCTTTTTGTTTGTTTTTTTAAGTTCCATTATTTTGAAAATTGAGTATAGCACTTATTGGCGACTACTACGCCACATGTAGGTTATTTCAAAAAGTTAAAATATGATTTCTAATGGTTCTACTCGAGTATTATCTATAGAATGATTACTAAAACGATTACTAAGACTCTTTAAATTGTACATATTATCCATTTATAGCTTTATACATTATGCAATTTCCCACTAATTACTATAGTACATGATTACTATGTGTGTACTTTTTACTAAGTTATATGTATATCCATGTTACTGGCTAGTGGGAAAAGCTCCTAGTGGCATTAAAAAAAAATTGTCGAAGTTTCCGTCGTATTAAACAACATGGCAATAGTATCGCTAGATATAACTAAAGACACTGCCCACATCCTAATCCTAATCCTAAAAAAATTACAACAAAATTGTTCTGTCAAATATACACACGTGTAATAAAGGTTTTCAGTAACGTGTGAGACTCAGCGTCATCGTGACCTTTTGAACTTTCCAGAGCCAGCCGAACTTGCTCGTGTACAAATTTTCTTTATCATATTCCTCTGACGCACAAAAATTTATTAAACGTTATGAACGGACATAATTGTTCATAGTGAGATCCCGAGTACTGCGCTGTTATTGATTTCTCGACGACAAATCGGTAGTCAATAAAGTTTTACAATTTGCAAACATGTCGCATAATTATACGATAAGGATCGATAAGGAAACATATTATTCTGGCTACTTATTTTCTAATCTAAAAAGATACGAGTGAGATGAGAGAAACTAGTAGGAGATTAATATCATGACAGAAGTCGTATACAAGCCGACGACTCAGCTAAAAGATGGAGTTCTTCTTGAAAGTGAGGAATCTGGTAGGGACACGCTGTTCCTCTACCTTTCTACGATTATAGGTAAGTTTCCTTGACAACACCTCTAGTATAGTCAATTAGCCAATTGGAGTCAAATTCTTTATTACTGCTTTTAAAATGGATATACGTATATTGCAACTACCTTTGAGGCTTTGAATTAAGAAAAGAAGTACTTTTTTGTGAAATGGAAAGATCATATATAAGTTATTTAACAAAACTGTTTTTGTTTTCTTTTTCTTTCGCAATGATCCAAAAGTTGCATCAAAATAAAAATGGGTTTTTGAATCGAGTACCGAAAACACGCCGACGGCCCCCGAACCCATGTGACGTCACAATGGCGGTAAGGATGCTCGTTTGACCAACGACGTCCTACTCCGATACTAGATTCTAGATTCCCAGCCAATCGCGAAAGTACGTACTGCTAAACTGGTAACTAGTGTATATTTATTGCAACACAGTCGATAAATGAGGTTTCACCTCGAGACGAAGTCTACGATCGAAATAAATATGTTTTTGAATGTTTGAAGTTGAAGTCAGATTACAGATTCCAGTAAGTACCTAATCAAGTATGTTTCGTTGAAAAAAATTTTTTTTCAAAACCTCAATTGTGTTCCGCCGATTTTTCAGCCTATAGGTTCATCCATTTATCCAGATGCTTAAAATATGTTTAAAGTATTTACCAAAGTAAATTGTCCTGTCTCTGTGGTACGACACATACTAATAAGTTTTCCTACTATATATGAGCCATAAAACGAAAAAGCTCATTTATTGTTGACTATCGAAGCAGCTGCTGTACAGTACTGTACATGTGGCTGTTGCTGTTGATGTAATATTTTCGTCTTCCTGAGGGTATTTCGCATCTAAATGATTTACCTTGTGCTAGGAGAATTAGCCCTATAATTTGTGATCCGAAAATAAGTATACCTTAGAATTTAGAATGAATTAATGTTCTTTGAACACAGGAATATAAATTCTTATGAGTTTTGTAATCACCTATTAAACAATAAACAAGAAGAGGCACTTAAGGGGCCTGGATACACACATTTATAGATACGTATTTCCCATGTAAAACACGGACTCACAATTTCTCGCATAACACACTCTATTTTCAAACTACATTTATAATATTTCAGAAGGCGATAGCTAAGTCCTCAATGAATAACAGCTATTTTCATTTTTCGCAAAAAAGTTGTTCAATGTGCAAAAAAACTCGCAATGCAAAATCATACATTCTATAAATGCCTGTAATTTAACAACCAAACGAAAGCGCAGGCTTTATTCTTCAATTTGCTCTTTGAGTCGTTACTTTAAGTTTAAAGGTAACTTCAGGAGGTTGGAAATGCGAAATTCATTTTTACCCACATAGCACTGGATATTCTATGGATATTCTTTAAATCTCCTCTATGTTCCATAAATATTCAGTAGAAACATAGAATATTCGTTATTTCTCTTGATTATTCTGGATTACTAACGTAATATTCTTTATAGAATATTATTATTTCATCCACTTAGGATAATCAGTAATTATTCGTTTAATGTTTGAATTATTCCAGAATATACCAGTAATATTCTTCATAGAATATTATTTTAATAATCTGCTAAGAACAAGATGTAGCTATTTTCTGACGAACGTTTAGTAATATTTGTAATAGAAATACCTGTATGTAGGCAAATATTCCATATGAGGCATTATTAATTTATATTTGCACATTTCTCAGTGAATTAAAAAAACCTTCATTCGTTTTGCGTTCATCCTAGATATACCTAATAAGTATTATGTGCAATTTTCAAGTTTATTAGTCATTAGCCATTGCCAGCAATACAGATACGGCATTCACCGACGATAAAGTGACAGCATCTTATGCTGATGTATGGTGACTACCCAGACAGCACAATATATTCCTGGAATATTCTTATTTCATCCAAAATAGATTGAGAATATTCAGAACATTAATAGAATGTACTATGAATGTTTTTATTGTTCTCGTTCCCATGAGGATGTACTAGGAATATTACGTCATGATTATTCCATGAATGTGCCGAAAAAAATATTCTGATAATATTCATAAATTAATATTATCTGAAGAATAATCTACGAATATGCCTTTTGGTATGAATCTTAAAATTATCAGTTAAATAAATTTATATTTTGTCTTTTCCTGTTTTCTGTTAGCTTATTGACAGACACTTGACAGAAATATGCAGAGGCGATTCAAAGCTGCCCGTGAAGCTGCCCTTCCTTTTTCTTTTTGTACAAATGACAGTCAAGTCAACTGTCATTTATAATTCCCGCCATCCTGCAGTCGTGGCACCGTTACAGGTTGCGGATGCGCCGATGCGGATTTTGAGGTTAGCATTTATTCGTCACGGTTCACGGTGGTCCGAGCCCCGAGGTCCGAGAAAGTCGAAGATTTTTGTCTATGGTGGTGCCTGCTACAGTGCTGCATTAATTAAGCTTGTGCTCCCGTGATAATCAGATAGTTACCCTTTATTCTGTTCATAACTCTAGGGGGTAAGTATAACTATTTTGTTTCTATAAATTCCAGACTTTTTGTAGCACCACAGAATATGTTGTAGTTGTAACACCATGTGGTAGCAATTCCCTTGTTCAGAGCCTAATCTCTATGTTCCAGTCTTATTTGTCTTAGGTACCCTAATTTATACATTAAAACAACCACTAACAACACATTTTGGTATAATTTCCACTATTCATTCTTTTACGTGGAACCCACTTTAAAATACAACGAAAAACCTTTGAAACATTTACAGATATCAAACCTTAGTAGCTGTTTTAATTTGTTTTAGTGAAGTATTCTGAAACAATGCCTAAACATCCCAAAAGAAACTCTTCTTGGTATAGACATTTCAATCATGAAAACAAAAAGTTGCTGGATACAATTTTCAACAAAGAAAAAGTAGACTGCGGCGAAAGTAACCATAACAATATCAATGAAGTGGATCCAGTAAAACATCCCAATTTTGGTTTGAGTGCTAGCACCAGCGCTAGCACCAGCACTAGCACCACCGCTAGCATCAACGCTAGCACCACTGCTAGCACCACCGCTAGCACCTCTGATGAAAATTTAAATCACCCAAATACCTCATATTCAGTTTTTAATAATGAAAATAGCTCAGATGAACAAGTTATTAGTGATGAGGAAATGCTAATGTTCAGTAGTGGAAACGAATGTCAGGCAGAGAGTGGTGAAGATTCTCATTTTGAAAACTTCCCAGAAAACAATTTTAGTGTTGTTGATAAGTTGAAAAATTGGGCAGTTGTAAATAAAATCACTCATAGTGCAATGTCTGGTTTGCTTGACATCTTATCTAGTTCCGGTATAGATATTTTTGAGAATCTGCCAAAAGATACACGTTCTTTTTTAAAAACAATTAGGCATACTAATACAGTTACTGTATCTCCTGGAGAATATTACCATGTTGGTATCCAAAAATCCCTTGAATATCTATATAGTAATTTAAAAATGTTTCCAAAAGGTTCCTTGATCGAAATAGGAGTTTGTACTGATGGTCTTCCACTATGTAAAAGCTCACTGAGCCAGTTTTATCCTGTGTTAGGGATAAATAAAAGTCTTGAAACAAAAAATGTCTTCCTAATTGGCCTGTACCATGGATATGAGAAACCAAAGGATTTCAATCAGTTATTATCAATGTTTGTTTGTGAGAGTATAAAACTTATAGAGAATGGTATCACTGTATTCAATAAGAAGTATTCATTCAAAATTTCAAGTTTCCACTTTGATGCTGTTGCAAAAGCTTCAGTTCTATTTATTAAAGGCCATTCTGGTTACAGCTCATGTACTAAGTGTACACAAGAAGGGGAGTATATCAAAGATCGAGTATGTTTCCCTGATTTAGCTTTTACAAAAAGAACTCATAAAGATTTTGTTGATCAGACTGATCCAGATCATCATACTGGACATACTCATTTACTAAAAATACCAGGTATTAACATTATTGACGATATTCCACTTGATTATATGCACCTTGTTATGTTGGGGGTAGTAAAAAAAATTATTAGTGGAATCTGGTGCAATGGTCCTCCACCAAACAAATTGTCTAGCCATCAAATTCAAATGATATCTGAAAATCTGCTTGGTTTAGTACCTTATGTTCCCATGGAGTTTGCAAGAAAACCAAGAGGCCTTAAAGAAGTAAAGATGTGGAAAGCTACAGAGTTTAGGCAGTTTCTGCTTTATACTGGACCCCTAGTTCTGAAGGATATCCTTCCTAAAAATATTTATCAACTCTTTATGACCCTGTCTGTTGCAATAAATCTTCTATTGACAGAAAATATTAGTAATGACTTGATTTCATATGCAGAATCATTATTACTGTTTTTCATTAAAAATGTCAAGGAGATTTATGGGTCTCATCTTTTGACCCATAATTTTCATAATCTTTTACATCTTTGTGATGATGTTAGGAAGTTTGGTAGCTTAGATAATTTTAGCAATTTTGCCTTTGAAAACTTTTTACAGCATTTATTGAAACTTGTTAGGAAGCCAGAAAAACCACTGCAGCAAGTTATTAGACGGTATCATGAAATGCACGTTAACCAGCTCCAGAATTCAAATACTAGTCTGAAAGATAAAGAGTATGTTTTAAAGAATGAACACTTTGGTGGGTCCCTTATTTTAGATTGTGTTGGGCCAGAATATAAAGCAGTATATTTCAAAAATTACTATTTGGGAAGTAATCCTAAAGATTCGTGCTGTATTTTAAATGATGGTTCAGTCTTTCAGATTCACAACATAGCTTTTTCTACATCATTGGGAAAAGATGTTATTATTGGACATCAGTACAAAGATAAATGTGACTTTTTTTCATATCCTTGCCCATCCTCCAATTTAAATATTTACAAAGTAGACAGACCAACTGATCCCATTTATGTGCCCATTTCAGAGATTAAATGCAAGGCCACACATTTTCCATATGAATCACAATTTGTAATTTTTCCATTAATTCATTCTACTACCTGTTAACTATTTTAAATTGAAGAGCCTGGAGCAATAAGGGACATAAGCCACACTGACTTAATTTTGAGAACACAGGCATTAAAAGTTTCCTATATTATTTGTTATGAACTGCTACAATATATTCACTAATGATTGAACTTTGAGTTGATGTATACTTTTAATGGAAAATCATGTCAAATTTTTGCAATTTAATTTTTTTTTTGAGAATACTGTGGCTTACTGCCTTTTTGTAAAACATGTTTAGTCCAGATTGATTTCTTTATTTACATCTGTATCTTCAAAATTGTTGTATGTGAAATCCATGTTTTTTTGTAGCTCCTCTTTTTTACAGCATTAATGGTAGAAAATAAGTATATTTCTTGAACTAGTTGTCTGCAGTTGTGCTCGCATGGCTTCTCTTTGTCGATCTTTAGCAGCAATATAGCTGTGGGCAAGATTTCTAGTTACGTTTAACCTGCCTTCAGTATTACATTTTCTCCATCTAGACTTTTACAATATTTGAGGAGTAGCCATTTTGCCTCTGCAAACTTAATGCTACTAAAAATACACTATTCTTGAACGTCAAAGGTACTAAGCCAGAAATATCAATTTGTATATGAATAAGGGCACACCAGTTCCACAACCTTTTTCTTAGCTTAGCTTAGGTTCCTTATTGCCCCAAGCTCTTCAATTAGCTAAAATTTCCAATAATACAGCATAATCACTAAATAATATTGAAATCATCACAGAACAAATTCAACTATATGTGTATATTGTTGATCTATGACTCTAGGATAGAAATTAAAAAAATAGCATGTCCTGGATTATCGTTAAGTTTTTGGAATCCGATGAGGTAGAGGTAGTACCAAAATCATGGTACTGTGAAGATAAAAAGATGGTGAAGTTCCCAGGATATAAACCCAGCAAAATAATACATGCAATAAAAAGTCAAATGACACCTCAGGACTGCTGGAAATCCTTTAGTGTAAGTACTTTGCTCTTACTATAAAAAAATTTAAATGGTTTAAGAGGGACCATATGACTAAACTTCGCTTGTACTAAATTTGCCACACAATAAAGACATTTATTATTAGTTACTGGTAGGAAAAGAGTTTATTGGTAGGAATGAATAAATACATAATCCCTACATATGGTTATTTAAGTCATATCATTATTTTCTTGTCATATTAATCATTACTTGGGATAATCTTTTTGACTGAAAAACTACCTACCTGCTAGTATATTATCTTTTTTTTTTTTTAGAGAGGTACTGAAAGTTACTCTAAAAATCTCTTATGACACATGTCACTGCTAATTTCAATTATGGTATACTGCCTCTTTCTCTGTTAGTAACAATATATGTTTTTTTAATAGGTGGTGCTCCTGAGAAACGGTGAAACGTTTGACAGTCTACATCTGGCCTCAAAAAAGGCACAAAAGGCCTGCTATACTTCGGATGTGTCAGAAGTAGAAGAATATCAGTTAAACAAGAGAAGGCCAAAAAAGAAAGTTTTTTCTTCAGATGAGTCAAGCTCTGAGCTAGAACTAGATGCACCGCCGAAAAGCTTTCCCAAAGAATCTTTCTCTAAAAATCTAGACACCCCTATGGAGCAACCTAAGGAATCTAATACTGCTGATGATTCAGGCAAGTTGAATGTTTTTACCCAGGTACACCTTTGAAACATATCAGCTAATAAAAGCTAATTTGAACCAGATTCAAAGGGAAATAAACAGACTTTACAATGCTCAAAAAGATTGTAGTTTATTTTTCTTATACTGATGCACCTATTTGACTGAAAAATTCAACTGTTAAAGAACATAAAATGTTGCGGCTGTCATTCTTTTATTACAGTTTATACAAGTTCTTCAGAGGCTTCAATTTTCCACTTCAATAAATTTTAGTACTTTGCTTTAAAAAAGATTCACGTACATAATATATTTTTTTTTTCAATTTTCAGACACAAAGTTCAAAAAATCTGTTTTGACATTTCTGCATAGAATCACTAAACAAATAAGCGATCTAGAGAAGCAGCTGGATTCTTTGAGTGTTCAACAGTGTCAACATAACTTTAAAGGAGAAGTAGATCAAAATAAAGAAGAATATGAGAATGTGTACCAGCAGTTACCAGTTGAATCAGAAGAAGCATTGAGAGGAATAGAAAAGAAGTTAGATGACAGCCAATTATCTACATATCTGGTGAGCACTATCTTATTTTGTTGATAATTTTAGATTTCCTATGATAGTGTTTATCAAGGATAATGATGTTCTATTTTTGGAGTTCACAGAATCTATTTTTATTTTTCGTTAGGTGCTTAAAAATATTGGGAAGCAATTTCAGCTGAGCACAGCGAATTTATTTAATTGTTTTGACAAGGTTCCAAGATTTTTTTTGTAGTGAGGGGGTTAGGGTTCAATTGCCCTAATAATTGCTGGACAGTCTTAAGACTTATTGTGCACAGGGTCCAAGATTCTTGAATAATAATATTTTCGATTCTATTAAGCTTATATAAAAGTTATACATTTGAAACCTTTCTTTACAGGTTGGATGTCTGCAGAAAATTGGAGGGACTAATTACAAGGAAGCCACTCGCCGAATATCAAAGAGGGTTATTTCAGATAAAGTTGCAGTACATTATTCCCTAAAGGGCCACAAATCCAAACAGCCATTCATGAATTTAAAGATATGTGCTTTGATAATTGGTAAGGAAAAAGTGTATCTAACTTATAACAAATCATGTTACAAGAAAATGAAATTTACGTATTAGGCAAATGTTAGATTCTACAATAATATCTTCTTAAAGAGTTATTACAAAATGGGAATTCTTTCTTGATCTATAATGGCTTAGTTGTACCTCCATTTTTGCATATATGTAGATTGAAATGGGGTCTTTATCATACTAAATTATTTTTCCATTATTCCAGAAGCTGTACAAAGTTGTATTAAAGACACTGTAAGCAGCAAAGAAATTGAGCTTGCTCTGGGAGTTTATTTAGCTAAAGCCAGTGAGAGACTAAAAAAAAATACTGAGGGGTAAGTTTTAGGTACACATTATTGACGTTCTCATTATCTTTTATCTCTTTATTGATAAATGAATAGATCCACTAAAGACTAAAGGAGAATAGTAATAAACAACAATCAACTTCCATTTAATTTACTGTTGCTGGCAAAATGTTAAAACTTATAAATACCCATTTAGGGGAAAATCTATCATTGTAGTTAATGAAGTGCATTTGAATGTACATTATTTGCTTTAAAATAAAACTGTTTTTCTTATTTTGCAGGATTATGCTGGAGGACGACGTGCAATAATATTTTTTTAAAGTGTACATTGAAATTGTACAGTTAATATGTACTGTAATGTAATATGTACATACAGGTCCCACTTATATATATTATATATATTATATATATTTATATATATTCTTTTTATTAATCCCTATGATTAGTGTGAGCCTAAATCCTTCAATGCTGGTCAAAATACTATATGAAAGTTGGATGCTAGGTTACATATTACTCACATTAGGTAGGCAGACAACAAGACTTGAATAAATGAAATGAAGTGATAAAAGGTGTAAGTTTGTTTTCAGTGTTGGGCAAGGGCGAGTTCACATTAACTGTAAGTAAATATTCATGCAATGTTCTTTCTCTACATCTATAAAATATTCATTGATTAATATTAGATTATTTTTAGAATATTCTTTTAACATTCTTTCCAACATTTATTCTTCAAAGATATACCAGGAATCTTCCTACAATATTCGATACATCTTAATAACAATTATAGAACATTCTGAGGGAATAACTTATGCATGTTCCTTCAAAGATATACCAGGAATCCTCCTAGAATATTCCATACATCTTAATAATAATCCTAGAATATTCTGAGGGAATAACCTATGCACGTTTTTTGGATTCCCATTTTCACATTCCTGGAATGTTCATCCGATATCCTATATATTCACGGACTTTTCATGGAATGATACAATATTCCAAAATGGTGATTCCTAGAATGTTCTTAGAATATAATTGTGCTGTCTGGGTAAGGTGTCGTCAGTTGTCAACCTTGTCTGGTTGTTACTCGCTTCAAGTGTTCTGTCATTATGTGCTTCAACATGTGGATGTCGGCATTTTAGCAATTCAAGAATTCACGAGGTTTATTCCTGAAAAGCCTGCATTTTATACCCAATTTTGTACAATAAAGTTGCTGGTTGTTATAAAGTGTGTGACAGTGTTCCAAATTATGGTCACCTACTATGGTGTAAGGTTCATTATATAATGTAAGTAGATTTTTGAGGTTAAATGAAACAAGTTTACACTTTTACACTTTATTTAGGCATCTGGACTGAGATATCTAACCACTTAACTTTTGTGACCATCTGCCACTAGTAGGTGCCATTATTTTTGGAACAGTATCCATAATTCCCTAAAAATGTTTCGTATATGAGGTAATTTAGACAAAATGTTCCTAGAATATTCAAAAACATTCTAGCACGATTGTTCATGTAATATCCGTGGGGAATATTCGGGGGAATATTCTAGGAATATAGCGTGTTTTTACCATTTCGAACGTTTACAGAATATTCTGTAAATATTCGAATTATCCATTGAATTTTTCCAGAATATTCATAATATCTGTAGTGAATGTGAACAGAATATTCTCATATCATCCGGTGCTATGTGGGTATAGTGACCTTTGGACCTTACCTTTGAACGTTTTGCCCTTACCTCTGGATTTTTGGACTTATCTGCCCTCATCTTAGACACACACACTGAAGAAAGGGAACAGGTGGACATGCCTCCTTGCTAACACGGGAATACGTCCTTTCTCTGATTCTCAATTTCGCGCGCTATACCCTAGACCCTTAAACCAAATTTTTGTGTGGTCATCTGTGGCACAACATTGATTCTAGATGCATCCGAAGGAATGTAGTGATAAAGTGAAGTTCCTAATTTTGTCTTTGTACGTAGGAAGTCAGGGCCGTAGATAGGCGTTGACCATGGGGGGGGGGGGGGGGTTCATGTTGACCTTGGGGGGGTCATGCTGACCTTGAGAGGTTCATGTATTAAAGACTTTACTTACTAGAGACTTTACTTTGTAATGTCTTAGGTCCGTTTTCATAGTCTTCCTCAAGTCTCAAGTATCCCTTGAGTAACTTGAGGGTTACTCAAGTGTGGCTTTCCTTGTGTATCTGTGTCCTAAACAACATCTACCATACGGGGAGATTCATTTGGCGAGGTTGTCATATTGCAAATATAAGTCAATTTATGATACCTATGCATTTTGATGTTTTCTGTTAGCTCTTTTTCTATTTTACCAGTATTCCGTGTTCTGTGGCGGACTTTTTTCATTTTATTTCGGCGCATCCCATTATGAATGAATCCAAAAATAGAATCTAATTCAAGACCATCCCTACAAAGTGAATTAGTAATCTAGCCTAACTTTTATTCTTTTGACTTTTGTACTTTTGTGTGTGCCTGTGTTTTGTGGTTATAATGATCCATGTCAAAATGTTAGGTTAGCACTGGCTATCGATATCCAATACCAATACTTTACATCCCATCACTATCGAATATCACAAACGTCAAAGGTTGTTTGCGCGGCATCTTCCTGAAAAAATTTTTGGAATATCTCTCACAGACGATTCCAAAAAACCAAACAAGTGATTCTGTCATGTTTACTAGGCTCTAAGGAACGCGTAAACGACATAATATTTTTTTCTGCAAGTACCCCATTGTTAGAGAGGTGAATCTCACTTTTATTTTCAGCATCGCTGGTGATCACGTCAGCAGTATGCAGCTTTGTCTGGATGTCCCCGGCGCTGATAGTCCTGAAGTCGACTGACCCAAACGTCAACCCAATTGGCAGACCCGTAACACCGCTTGAAGAGGCCATCATCGGTGGAATATGGTTAGTTGGTGTCGTTTTTGGTAACTTAAGTTTGAGTAGGCTGCCTGACGTATTTGGGAGGAAGAAAATTATCACGTTCGTGTCTATTCTGTTGCTTGCATCTTTCCTTCTACTTGCATTCGCTTCAAATGTATTTTTGTTGTACCTTGGTAGATTTTTGACGGGATTCTGTTTTGGAATGTACTTTCCGTTACTTTCCATTTATGTGTCAGAAATTTCTGGACCGCGTAATAGGGGAAAATTTGGAGGATCGATTGGCTTCTTCATAACACTGGGAGGCGTTTATACTTTTGCCTTAGCACCTTTTTTTTCCTTACCAGTTTTTACATTGTTGTGCGCATTGCCATTAACTATAAGTATCGCATGTTTTATTTTCATACCAGAAACACCTGTGCAATTAGTTTCTAAGGGGAATATACAGACGGCAGAGAAAATATTGAAAAGACTTAGAGGTAGATCAGACATTCAAAATGAACTAGGAGAGATTCAAACCACCATTAGAACCTCAGGAAGAAGTAAAGAAGGAGAAATACTGCCTAAGTTCAAATCACCTGGCACAAGGAGAGCCTTGGTCTTAGCTATAATCATCAACACGCTACAACGGCTGGTGGGTCACTCGGCATTTTTGGGATATCTGCACCCTGTTCTTGCAGCTGGTGGGGTGTCACCCAAAATTGTTCCATTCCTAACGTCACTGATGCTGCTACCGCTGCACTTGGTATCCGCTACACTAACGGATAGGTTAGGTCGAAGACCTATGCTTCTTTTCTCAGTCTTTGTTTATGGTTCGTCCGTCGTGGCCCTAGGAGTTCATTTCTACTTCCAGGAGCTACACTATAGCCTATCAAATGCTTTATGGATACCTATAACTTGCATGGCTTTGATGTTTGGAGGATTCACAGTAGGCATGGGCATGATTCCTACAATCTTAGCTAGTGAAATATTACCGGATGAGGTAAAGTCATTTGGAATGTCAATGGCAAACTTTGCATCTACAGTGGGTAATATGGTCGCTATATTCACTTTTCCCATTATCATGGAATTCATGGATCTGTACTGGTGTTGCTGGTTGAGTGGGATGGTTAGTTTATTCACACTTCTGTTTGTGTTCTTTTTTGTACCTGACACTAAAGGAAAGACTGTATTAGAAATTCAGAAGATGTTAAGCAGTTAACCTTGCAGAAACAACAACAGAACAAATTTGAACTACTAACTGAATAGTTCTCCTCATATTTAGCAAACAACAATATTTAATTAGAAAATGTAATATTAACCTAAATAAATTTAAAAAAAGGATTGCTGTTATCAATTCACCACACCCTATAACGATAAATCCTTATCTCTATGGGAGTCCCTTACCACTTAGTATTTCTCATACAGCAACTCTATGAGTCTAGCTCAGCTCGTGTAAGAATTGACGGTAACCTGTCTGGTCAAACAGCAACCAGAAAAGGAGTTCGTCAGGGATGCGTATTATCTCTGATGTTATTTAACATTTACTCTGAATTTGTGATGAGGCAGGTATTGGACAACTGGAATGGCGATATAACTATGGGCGGAAGCAAAATATCTAACTTAAGATTTGCTGACGATATAACCCTTATTGCTGCTTCTCAGGAAGAACTAGTAGCTCTATTGAACGTTTTAGAACAACACTGTGCAGCATGTGGTTTTGGTATTAACTACAACAAGACCAAGGTTATTATCGTAGATAGAGAGCATGACAATCATCGAGAAATAAAGTCAATAGGCCGCTGTGAGGTAGTTCAAAGTTTTGTGTACCTCGGCTCTTTGATCGAAAATTCAGTTAGCTGTGAGAATGAGATTCGATGGCGCTTTCAACAGGCACGGGTAGCCATGACAAAGCTTACTAAAATATGGCGTGACCATAACATCACCAAAGCTACCAAAATGTCACTGGTTCAGACTCTTGTGTTCTCCATATTTTTGAATGCCTCGGAAACTTGGACTGTTAAAAAGTCAGATCGAGCTTGCATAGAGCTTTTGAAATGTGGAAGCGGAGGAGAATGCTGAGAATTCCTTATACCGCCCATCGAACTAATGCTTCCGTACTGGATAAGCTCGGTAATCCAAAGAGACTACCCTCCATTCTGTCGATGAGAATGCTTAGATTCTTCGGACATATTCACAGAAGCGATAGTATGGAGAAACTTGTAGTTCAGAGCCACGCCTCGAGTGGGCGGCGCCGTGGCCATTCCCCTACACGCTGGGTGGATACGATGAAACAGTTGCTAGACACGAGTATCAAGAGCGCCACTGAACTGACAGTAAATCGCGAACGATGGCGAGCTACAGTTCTCAAAACTGTTGATATTATTCGTGTCGGCAATACTCTAGCTCCGACTTACGAGTACACACCATGTCAACACATTGTTACTATGGTGATGATATAACAATAAGGTATGTCATATTGTCAGGGATACCAGGTGGCTTCCAGCATCATGAAAACATGCTTTTGAACTACATATTGTCCCAAATGAGACGAAGATTACAATCACTCATTAGTTCCAAGATCGGTTGTAACTGAATCTACTCAGATACATTTGTCAATCTAATATTGAATCTGCGCAGAAACATTAGAGCTCTGAACTATTTAGAATGCTTGTCCTAGTCTTTTTTCTTCCGTCAGCAACAAGAATTGGTGTATTAATTAAACTTTCCGCAATTTTCACTACATCCTATAACAGTAAGGTATTCCTTGATGTTAAGCATACCTGATAGTTTCTAATGTCATGAGAAAGTATCTTTGAACTAGATATTATCCTGGATAAGACGAATATGGTAATTACTCATTTTTTCAAAAAAAATCAAAATGGTCATAACCGAATCTACTCAGATTCACTTTAACATTTCAATGCCGAATCCGCGCCCATACGGTAGAGCCGTGAACTACTCAGGATGTTTGTTCTGTTTTCTCTTCCAAAAACAACAAGGATTGATGTATTAATCAAACTCTCTGCAACATTCGCTACATCCTATAAGTGTAACGTATGCCATAATGTTCGACATACCAAATAGCTTCTAATATTACGAAAACGTGATTTTGATCTGGATACCTATTATGCCGAATAAGACAAGGATCGCAATTACAAATTTGTTCCAAAATAAATTCACAATGGTCCTAACTAAATCTAGTCAAATCCATTTGGAGAGTCCAACGATGAATCTGTGCAGAAACGGTAGAGCTCCGAACTGTTTGAAAAAGTTTGTTGTTTTCCCTTCCATCATCTTATCTTTTACAAGAAGAAGATTTAATGGGTCTCAGAGTCTTGCTTCTTTATACGACACGATTTAAATGCTGAACTTTCATTGCCATTTGTAAAATTACCGCTCTGTTTTTTTAAATAGACTATAGTCCATTATTGTTGCTGTAAAAGCGAAATCATATGAAAATTATGCACTCTTCTGTAGATTGGTATCTTAAGGGGCCTGGAAACACACATTTATACATACGTATTTGCCACGGACTCACAATTTCTCGCATAACTCACTCTATTTTCAAACTACATATATAATATTTCGAAGGCTATAGTTAGGACCCTAATGAATGACAACTATTTTCTATTTTCTCAAAATAGTTTTTTAATGTGCAAAAAAACTCGCAATGCAAAATCATACATTCTATAAATGCCTGTAATTTAACAACCAAACACGATATTAAAGAAAGGCTAAATAGTTGCACAAGCGCAAACTTTCTTCTTCAATTTGCCCTTTGAGTCATTACTGTAAGTTTAAAGGTAACGTCAGGAGCTTGGAAATGAGAAACTCATTTTTATGGTGACCTTTGGACCTTACCTTTGGACCTTTTAGCCTTACCTTCGGATTTTTGGACTTATCTCCTCTCATCTTAGACACACACACACTGGAGAAAGGGAACAGGCGGCCACGCCTCCTCGCTAACACGGGAATACGTCTTTTCTTGGATTCTCAATTTGGCGCGCTATACCCTAGACCCTTAATCTCAATCACAGGCCTCTAGGGCATAATCTATTGTGTAGTGTGGTGGATGGTTTGATTGTGGTGGGTCCTCCATTCATTTGTGTTACTATTATTTATTTATCCATTTTAAAAGCTACATGAATAAATGAAGGTCATTCACAGAAGGCACTGCCTTGTGCGTGAATATCCCCCCGGTATAGAATAACTAGAATTTCAGTTCCTATGGTCCTACTTCTCGTGCACTCACTAACTTGTAGACCTTCCCATGATTCGTCATCTTTTGGTTCCTCCTATAATCCTGCGGTTTCTACCATTTCGACCAGTAAAACTCCCATCTCTTTTGCAGTCAAACACCAACCATATTAACTTTCCTAAGCTTTTTTCAGAATAACTTCACAAACAAATTTTTAATTACTACCTCGTGTCATGTCATGTACCTCAAAAATAAAAAAAGTCTTGCCAATGTTTTCCGGGAAAAATTAGAACCAGGTAATTTTTCACTGGGATACGTTAAACGAACTTTTTGTTGTATTGTATTGATGTCGCTGTTTAAATAAATCATAAACCATAATGTGCAAGGATAATTGGCGAAGTTCCTAGACTAGTAACACATTACAATATAAAACCAGTTGAGTTTGAGAGTTACCTGAATAATTGACTACACCCACATAGCACCGGATGATACGAGAATATTCTGTTTACATTCACTACAGACATTATGAATATTCTGGGAAAATTCCATGGATAATTGAAATATTTACAGAATATTCTGTAAACCTGCGAAATGGGAAAAACACGCTATACTCCTAGAATATTCCGCCGAACATTCCGCACGGATATTACATGAACAATCGTGGTAGAATGTTTTTGAATATTCTAGGAACATTTTGTCTAAATTACCTCATATACGAAACGTTTTTAGAAAATTATGGATACTGTTCCCAAAATAATGGCACCTACTAGTGGCAAATGGTCACAAAAGTTAAGTGGTTAGACATCTCACTCGTATCAGTCCAGATGACTAAATAAAGTGTAAAAATGTAAACTTGTTGCATTTAACCTCAAAATTCTACTCACATTATATAATGAACCCTACCCCATAGTAGGTGACCATAATTTGGAACACTGTCACACACTTTATAACAACCAACCTATTGTACAAAAATGGGGTATAAATGCAGGCCTTTCAGGAATAAAACTCGTGAATTCGTGAATTGCTAAAATGCCGACATACAAATGTTGAAGCACAGAATGACAGAACACTTGAAGCGAGTGACAACCAGACAAGATTGATAACTGACGACACCACATACATACATCAGTTCATCAGGATAAGATGCTGTCACTTTATCGTCGGTGGATGTCGTATCTGTATTGCTGGCAATGGCTGATGACTAATAAACTTTTGAAAATTGCACATAATACTTATCAAGTATATTTAGGATGAACGCAAAACGAATGAAGGTTTTTTAATTCACTAAGAAACGTGCAAATATAAATTAATAATATCTCATATTGGATATTTGCCTACATACAGATATTTCTATTACAAATATTACTGAATGTTTGTCAGAAAATAGGTACATCTTGTTCTCAGTAGATTATTAAAACAATATTCTATGAAGAATATTACTGGTATATTCTGGAATAATTCAGACATTAAACGAATAATCACCGATTATACTAAGTGGATAAAATAATAATATTCTATAAAGAATATTATGTTAATAATCCAGAATAATCAAGAGAAATAACGAATATTCTATGATTTTACTGAATATTCATGGGACGTATAGGAGATTTAAAGAATACTCATAGAATATCCAGTGCTATGTGGGTGCCTACCAGAGGAGTATGGTCATTTAAAGATTGTTGGGATAGTTTTCAGAAGTTGAAATAACAATGATGAAAATAAGAGTTGGTATGTGATAAACAACCGGCACATACCTAGAAGACAGTTAAGTTTTACGGTTTTCTTCAGTATAGTACGGTGCTACTTCTCACACGAAGAGCACGCTTGACCTAGTGTTTCATTTCAATGCAGCTTATATGTCAGAGGCGTAGTTATAAGATTTTCCTTGCCATACGGTGGTTGATGAATAATATAACTAATCTCAGTGGTCTCGTATAATAATAATAATAATAAAACCATTTATTTCAAAAGGTACAAACGTACGAATGAAATTACGTCACAAAAAAGGAAGACAAACATACTGTTATAATATGTTCACAAAAAAAAACTAATAGTAATCATAATACTAAATCAAAATAATACCTAGTCTTCAAAACTACCATACTCATTCAAAGTATATGGCTCTAAATTCAATAAAAATTTGAACAGGTTTTTTTTAAATGTCTTTAGTGTGCTTATATTCTTAATGTGGGTTGGTAACTTATTATATAGGGTAATGCAGCTGTAATACACGTTTTTCTCAGTTAAGGTAAGTCTATGTTTGGGATATATGTAGTTCATGTTTCTTGTTTTATATGGATGATCTGTTAGCTGACTATCAAAAGATTCTCTGTTTTTGAAAACATAGAGTACGCATTCTTGTATGTAAATTCCGTGAACAGTTAGTATGCCACTTTTCTTGAACACACCTCTGCAGCTATCCCTAAAGCCCAGATTGTTTATTACTCTTAGAGCTTGTTTTTGCAATACTAATACTGTTTGCATATTTGCATTGTTACCATAGAAAATGCAACCATACCTCATGAGTGATTCAAAATTTGAGTGATACACTATTTTTAACATTTGCTTATTCATATATCTTGACAAAATTCTTAAACTGTATAAAACCGAACCTAATCTCTTACAAAGTTGACAAACATGATTATTCCAAGACAGGTTTTCATCTATTATCATTCCTAAAAGACTAACACTTGAATTTGGAACAATGTCAACATCATTAATAGAAACTCTATCAGGCATGGTCATATTTGATCTGTTTGTTCTGAAAAAGATTATATTAGTTTTATTTTTGTTGATTATCATTTTTTCTTTTGCAATCCAATTCTCTACTTTTCTGAATACATCATCAACAGTTTTAATTGCAGTTTCAAGATCTCCAGCTTGTATTAGAAAACTACTATCATCAGCATACTGGGACATCATACAGTTACCAATACTTAGTATTTCTGACATGCAAGGTATACTGAAAAAGATATACTCGTACATTACACTAATAAAGAGGTAGGTCCATAATATTAACGACTATCGTCATTAGCTTTGGACTAATGCTGTCAGTCATTTAAAGAAACGTCGTACATCAAATTCGAAACTTAAAGATTTACTACCGACATAGCACCGTAGGGTATGGAAATATTCTGCCTATATTCGCTCCAGATATTGTAGAATATTCTGTACACCTTCTAAATGGAAGAGACATGCTATGTTCTTAGGAGATTCCACCGAATGTTCGACAGGAATATGACATGAAGTGTCAACTAATTGTATTGAACCTGGAAATTCTACTCATGTTATATAATGATTCATACGCCACAACAACAGGTGACCATGACTTGAGATACTTACACTCTATATCATGACTAGCAACTTTGTTGCACAGAGTCGAGTATAAATGCACTTCCTTGGCCGTTAAAGAATAAAACTAGTAAATCACTGAAACGTCCACACCCTCATTCTAAAATGGAGCAAATACATACTAAGAAATGCTATATTAATGTTACCATGTCAGCAATCCGCATAGTTGGCAGTGGCTAATGACTAATAAACTTGAAAGTATTTGCCTACATTTAGAAAAGATTTTGTTACGAATATTACTTCAGTATTCTCCATAAAATATCCAGATACCTATTAGGAAGAATATTTCTGGAATATTATGGAATATTTCAGACATCGAGTGAATAATCAATCAATAATTCTAAGTGAATAAAGTAATAATAATCTATAAAGAGTATTATTTTAATATTCCAGAATAATCAAGACAAATAACAAATAGTCTATGATTATGCTGAGATCCATGGAATACTGTCACCCCGAAAAAGTGTTCATGATGGTGGCATGGAAGAGGTGTGGTGCCCTTCCAAAGAAGTGTGGTTTTCCTTGGTGGCACCCCGAAGAAAGTGGTCTTGATGGTGGCACCCCGAGAAAAAAGGGTGGTTTTCCTTGGCTATCACATAATGGCACAGACACAAAAATTATCTTAGAGAGACATAGCTACTGTATATGTTTACCGTTTGAGTTCAGAAAGCAAAAGGAATAAACCATTTCATTTCATCTAGAAGTTAACGTCGGTAGAGAGAGAGCATACCCAACACTCATTAGATTTTTCCAAAATTTGGCGCACTTGCGCAGTGTGTATAATAAAGTAATATTTTCAGCTGAAGGAAGTAGAAATGGGAAAAAGGTAGAGGTGAGAAGCAAAATAGTTATAAAAATGTACTAGTATAATTAGCAAGCAATTGCTAAAAATGGAAGTTGTAAACTATTTGTATATGGTAGCCAAGTAAATAATATAAAAATAATTTTGAAAACGGGTGAACCGTTACAATACATAAAAGATGCATATGTAATTCAAAGAATATTTAGTACTAATATGGGTATGCAATTCAAAAGGTAAGGTTGATAAACTTGATAGGTGTGGAATTTATGAAATTATCTGTAGCAATTGTAATAAATGCTATATAGAATAAGCTAGGAGATCAATTGGGATTACGTTTGAAGAACATATCACACGTTTACGATATGGTAGTATAGATGATTTTAACGTATCCGAATACGTGTTCGAGAATGAACATATTGCAGATTTGAGTAATTCAAAATTAGTTCGTAGTCTAGTAAGGTTTAAGAAACTAGATGCATATGATACCTTGGAAATAACAAAGAAGTTAGGTAACGTAAATTCTATGATTTCTCAAAGATAACGTATTTATCTAACATGTTCCTCCAACATCCAACAGATAACCGATTCAGATCATGCGACGATTGGTTGCACACGTTAGGTATAAACAGCGATAGTTACGGGGTTAGTAATTAGTCTAAACTCTTGGGTCTTAAAAAACACATTTTTTGAAGACAACGATTCTGTTCCTAAACTCAATGTCTTGGTAGTCAAAGAACAAATGCACACCGGCTACATATATTTTTATCTTTGCTACTCAGTGACAACAGAATCATGCTTATAAGCATTAGAGGCAAAAATATCTATCTCTATCTTTTTGTCATTTCAGTGCAAAGATTCATCGACTTTATGCGTATAATATTTCTCTAGGTGGAGCCAGTATATACTACTCACTCATATACTTCACCAAAAGACGGTCAAGCTAGTGAAAATAGAATCGTTTATAAACATGTAATAAATAATACAAAAAAAAATATCTACCTTTATGGAAAAACATCTATCAAAAAAGGAAATAGTTAAAGTTGATACATACAGCTTTTAATCTCATCTCTGTCCTGGACAGCTCACGAAGACGTAAGTGGGAGGAGACTACGTCGGAAATGAACTTCCAACACTCAAGTCGAAAGGCCTGGAGCCTTCTTAGAAAACTAGGCTCAAGCACGCCATCCACACGGGCACCGTCGGGAGTAACTCCAGACAAGATTGCTGCGTATATTGTAGAAACGTCAAGAGCACCTTCTGATAGAGAGCATACAAAACGCGTGAAGAAGGGATTGACTTTACTGAGGAGGAACGCTCCTACCCAAACAACGTTTTCCCGACCCTTCTCGATCGAAGACATTAATAATGCCATATCAGATGTTAGGCCTGGAAGGGCTCCTGGTTTCGACGGCGTCCTGCCGGAATTTCTCATTCACGCAGGTCAGCAAACAAGAGTGTGGCTATCTTTCTTCTTCACGAACCTCCTTAATACGGGAAACCTCCCACGGGAATTCAAAAGAACGAAGGTCATATCAATATTAAAGCCCGGTAAACCGAACGATCAACCCGCCAGCTACAGACCTGTAGCCTTGCTCAGTTGCTCCTATAAATTGCTAGAAAGAGCCGTCTACAACCGATTGAGCGCGACTATCTTAGACCGGGTCCCGATAACCCAGGCTGGTTTCAGACCGGGTCGCAGTTGTTGTGATCAAGTACTGTCCCTCACAACGCATATAGAGGCAGGCTACCAGCAAAACATGAAGACGGGAGTGGCGTTTGTTGACCTCACTGCCGCATACGATACGGTCTGGAGGGAGGGTCTCCTATATAAGTTGTTGCAGGTGATTCCCTGTCAGACCACTACAAGACTCATAAACAACATGTTATGCGACAGAAAGTTCCAAGTCATCCTAAACGAGAAAGCAAGCAGGCAGCGCAAATTGAACAACGGACTTCCACAAGGCTCAGTACTGGCCCCCTTACTTTTCAATCTATATATATCTGACATGCCAGAAACAGTCAGTTATAAGTTTTGCTATGCGGACGATATAGCCATAGCTTTTTCCGATAAGAGCTTCAAGAACGTTGAGCATACTCTTTCTAACGACTTGTTAGCTCTAAACAACTACTTCAAGAAATGGAGACTAGTACCGAGCCCCAACAAAACCGAAGTTTCCTGCTTCCACCTGAATAACAAACTAGCTAAATATGAACTGCAGGTACTTTTTGCAGGCGAACCCCTGAAGCATAACCATTTCCCAAAATATCTTGGAGTAACGTTAGATCGCACCCTCTGCTATAAGAAACATCTCGCAAACACTGCAGGAAAACTCAGAACACGCAACAACATTATCCAAAAGCTGTGTGGAACGACGTGGGGTGCCACTGCTCCAACTCTACGAACCAGTGCACTAGCTCTTGTCTATTCGTGTGCTGAGTACTGTGCGCCTGTCTGGATTAACAGCCATCATACCAGAATAATTGACGTCCAACTAAATCACACTATGAGACTTATTACAGGCGCAGTTAAGACAACCCCAACTCAATGGCTGCCTGTACTCTCTGGAATAGCCCCACCGCAGCTGCGAAGGACTGACGCCCTTCTAAGGGAGTATAACAAGATTACGGCCAACAACAAACTGCCCATCCACCGAGCAATACCCCCGTTGCAAATAAACAGACTTAAATCCCGACAACCACCAATAAGGGATGCAGAAGGGCTTAAAACCAACAACTTTGACTCCTTGAACCAATGGCGCTCCCAGTGGGAAGGTTTTGCGGAACACCACTCGCGATGCGCATTTATGGGGGCAGCCTTACTTCCAGGATCAGAACTACCCCGGAAAGAGTGGGTAAAACTTAATAGAGTCCGAACAGGCGACGGTAGATGTGCCGACTCCCTTTACAAGTGGGGCTATGTGCAATCTCCCTTATGTGACTGTGGCGCGCCCCGCCAAACTATAAACCATATTACGAGCGAATGTGAACTGCGTGCGTTTCAGGGATCGCGAGAAGAGTTCTTCACAGCCACGCCATTGGCGCTGAAGTGGTTGAAAGAACTTGACATCAACCTGTAAATACTAAAGACTATGTATCTTAGTTTGTAGCTGTATATATTTTATTTTAGTATAGGTTATAATAGTTTTTCTTTTAATCTATATTTACTTTTGTCATGTTTTTGAGCCATACGATAAATAAAACAGCTTTTAATAATATAAACATTAAACTAATTAGTCTTTCTTGCAACCTTCTAGCTGGCTGTAGCACATATCACCTTTTTTTAGATGTATCTACCTTCTTTTTCATCAGAAAACGTTACAGAGCAAAATATCCGAAACACGACCTATGTGGAAAAGATCAGACTGCATCCTTCTGCTTGCCATACAACTCTGTTATGAACGCTTTGCTATATATTAGATGAAATACTACTTGTACTATGTTATAAATGACGGGTGTTTAACCCGTATATCAAATTTTTCTTGAGCATCTATTTCTTCATTTCTAAGAGCACGGTAAGTTTTTCGACCTTGGAGCGACCCACACTTTAGAAATCACGTAATCGATTTGTCTGTCACAGTTGTCACTGTAGGACGAAATCTATTGGTCGCAGTCTCAGAGTAACAACTGAACATAGAGGTAGTAAACAGACTACTTCAGCATCGCATGCTCAAAGCCATCATGTTTTGACACTTCAGCCTCCAAACATTGCCAACTAAACTGAAACTGAAAATTCTTCTAATGCAACCCATGTTACAAACACTGCTCTGCACTGTCCCATCTCAAAAAACTGTTAAACTACACTCAAATATAGCACAGCAAGTCCGTAAAGCTTCACTACAGTTACCAACAAATAGCGAATTCCATTTTACTGACCAAGCATAAAAGACGCACAAACAAAACAAACGTTTGACAGTTGGAGGTTACCGTAAACAAATCGCATGAAATTACATAGGCGTTGCCAGCTCCTCAAAATTTATGTAAGACAGAATTTGCGTTTATGATGAAGAAACATGCAGTCACGCAGTCGAGGTCAACATATCTATTGATTTTGCTGTAATCATTCCTGAAGCATCAAAATACCGTCTTTTTTAACGTAGAATGGAATATTTCTGGATACTATACAACTAAAACGATAGTAAACAATTATCATTGCCATATCTGGTGGTCAATATGACAACGTAAGAAAAGATGTTGGCCTATTAGAATTAGTGGTTTACTACCTCTATGTTCAGTTGTTACTCTGAGGTCGCACCCGAGAAATGTAAAGGCCAAAATTATGCAGAATTTTGTTGTCTCCATAAATAATTTGAAGCTTTTTTCCATACAGTTTACCAAAATGAAGCTATCTTTCAAAAACCGTTGTGAAGCAGAGTTTTCACCCTTTTACCTCTCGAGCGGCAACCCCCAGACAACATTGGAGCTGACACTGTTGTCTTTTCGATAACGTGTTTTCATGACAAATCAGTTGCATGATTCCAAAAGTGTGGGTCGCTTCAAGGTAGAAAAACTAACCGGGCTCTTAGAAGTACTAGCTACATCGAGGTAGAATCCCAAGGAGACGCTATAAGGTTTAATTTTGCATAACAAAAATGGTAGCAGGAGGCGTGGCTAAGTGTGGTAACAATATGGACGCCTCGCCAGAGCCAGATTACTTTCTTATGTAAATAATTTTGAAAATTCATTACAATGATGATCGAAATATGAAGTATTGGGTTGATTTTTCAATCTAATGCGAAATTCATAGTTAAATATATGAAAAAAAACAGGCTTTGTAGAGACGACATTCATCATCAATTGAATAATACAACTGTATTATTGCTGCGATACGTTACACTTTATTGAGATGAAGATTACAAGTGCAGTCCTGTACATTGTTAATTTTTTGCATACATACCTATGAAATGTAATTCCTGTCGATTTCTTCTTATCCATGCCATCTCTGCTAGAACAACTACGATAAGCACATGAAACCATTATTTCTTTTATGAATTCACTAGAGTATCACTTAAAAATAACTAAAAATCCCTGTAAAAACACTCAAAAAAAGCAAACACGGAATTGTCAAAGAAACGTCAGCTGTTTGACATAAGTGTCGAATCAATATGGCCAACTTGCACCTGCTTTCAGCCACGTCATCGCGCCTCCATGGGATTCTACCTCGATGACTAGCTATAAAAAAAAAGGCTAGACTTCATTTTAGCGGAAACCAATTTGAGGCTTGAGAGTAGTGTCAGTCGACTCGGTTTGATGTCCTGAGTAAAACGAGACCACTCCTAGACCCAGGAAACGCTCCGGTGAAATTGACTCGGTTTGACGCCTCGAGTGGGATTAGACCATACCCAGCCTAAGAAAACGGCCCGATAAAAATCTATGCCTCTTTGAAATTTCAAACCTAACCTAAAAACGACTTTGAAATTTCTATATTTTTGCCACGAAATATATGATCAATTCTAAAGTACTTGACGAGTAGGGTACAATGACACCAGAAGCAACACTAAGAAATGGAAAATAAAAAAGTTATGATACTTTGAAGTCTTAATGTACCTAGAAATAAGGTAGGTTTAAGTTGGATTAGGTTTGTTCACTTGTATAGACAGGGGGGCCTGGGGGGGCTGGCCCCCCCCAGACGTTACTAATTTTGTAGATTTTGAATACTCCATGTAATATGCTCCCAGGTAAGTAGGGTAGGTCACCTGTTCAGTTTTTTCAGTATGCTGGAATAGGCCCCAGGCGCAGACCCTCGAAGACCTTTTTTGGCTTAATTTCCTAAACTGAGAATCAAAATAGACGTTTTTTCAGTCTACTAGTTGATACAGTTCGAGTCAGGACATCAAACCGAGTTGATTGACACCCTTTTTTAGCCCGACCCTATTAGTTAGGTTATATCAGGTAAGATATTGAAATTGCCAAGTTTTAAAGTGGCGTAGATTTTCACTGCAATGTTTCTTCACCTTGGAAGTGGTCAAGTTCGAGTCACGATGTCCAACCACGTCGATTAACACTCATTTTGAGCTCAACAAGTAAACTTTTCTGGATAAGTTAGGTTAGGTAACGAAACTTCAAAATGCCGTAGCTCTTCAACAGAACGTTTCCTCGGTCTGGGAGTGGTCTCGTTCGATTCAGGACGTCAAACCACGTCGTTTGACACCACTCTCGACCCCCATTTCGGTTTCCGCTAAAACGAAGTCTTACCAAGAAAAATTTTGCAGCGCCGACTCTGATATACACGAGTGTCGTACGGCCTACTTAGGATTTTCTCTACAATTAGTAGCACTTGGCCGTTTTCGCCCGCGCACAAATGGTTAATTGATGACAGCTGTCACTTTTCCGAAACACACACGGTGTGGCTCTAAGTTAACGGTTGTGTCTTGTAGGTACAGAAAAGCTTCGACTGATGAAGTGAAAACACGTCGGAAAGCATTTATGGCTCGGTTTTATGAATAACTATACCAAAGCAATCATGACAAGACGGTAAGTCACAGAGAGTTCGTCTTCCCCACCACCCAAAATAACAGTTATTATGTATACAGGGTTGGGATGAAGTATGGAACCAAGCAAATATCTTTGAAACGGAAAGGGTAAAATTGCTGAAAATTTGCAGGTAAATGTAGTGACGCATAATGCATCCAAAGACATTATGTTGAATATTAATGTACTTCCGGTCCAACCGGAAGTACCGTCAACTTTTTTAATTTAAATGGGACACCCTGCATATTTTTTCAGATTTTGCAGTGGGTTAAGTATTTGTTTCTGTAAAAATGGGAAAAATAAAGCTTTTTTATTTGTCTCACAAATTCGTCCGTGGCGGTCTGCGGTCTTCCCATTTTAGGTAAGTTTTTAATATTCCCAGTTAAATTAAAAAGTTTCAGTGTTTTAGTCACCGTGTTATAGAACCCCTGTCGGGATGTAAATCATTGAAAATTTGACACACTTCTTTGTAAGTTCTCACGCGATCGCCAAAACCGATCATCGTTTAGACTTTAGATGGCCGGCATTTTAAGCATCTGAAATGATAAAGAAGCTTTATCTTTGCCGTTTCTACAGAAACTACTACTAAACCCACTATGGACGTATTCGGAAAAGAAAGATGTATCAAAACCTGCAAAAATATACAGGGTGTCCCATTTGAATTGAAAAAGTCGACGGTACTTCCGGTTAAACCGGAAGTACATTAATAGCTAATATAATGTATTCGGATGCATTATACATCACTAAACTTGCCTGGAAATTTTCAATAATATCATTCTTTCCGTTCCAAAGTTTTTTGCTACATTATCCCAACCCTGTACAAGTAGACACACAATCGTAAATTAATGACGCTGATCTGTTTGTTTTGGTAAAAGTAGCTTTAAATCAAATTTGCGAAGGTTTTGAGGGATGTGTTGCAATCTTCGGGACTTCTTTGAGTCAAAAGTTTTGGTATGGTCCAGTTATATCAAAATATGATCCTCTGCACTGCTTTAACTGCACTCATAGCAAGAGGTATCTGGTACTTCATAGTAAAACACCAACTCCCACTGAGTTGGGCACATAAACATGTTGGGGTGGGGTGGGTATTGTAGAAACGACATGGCAGCTGTTTTCGGAAAGAGAACTTCACTGGAAAATGTAGTAGGCCCTGAACCGGTTCTGGGAATATCCGCGAAGTTAGAAAGACAACTAGTAATAGTAGTAGTGCTGAGGGGCACCCGCGCCTGGCAAGTAGGTCCCAGTAGACCTTTTTTGTCATCCCCGAATATTACCACTTAATCACCCCTGCCTGCATCCCTTTCCCTGCCATACCTTCCCGATTTTTAATATAGGCCAATATGTCAGCCCAGCATAAGTTTGTGCAGTTTTGCTACTGGTCCTGGTGCTGAGCTGTACTCCATTGGTTCTAGCTTGGGCTTCCCAGAGAGCTGTTGTCTCTTATGATCTACCGCTTCGCACTCACAGAGCACATGTAGGGCTGGCTCAGTTCCTCTTCCACACAATCTGCAGTTGAGGTCTCCATTGTAGAGTCCCATTTTATTCAGGTGTTCCTTCAGGCCACAATGCTTTGTGAGGAGACCCGTCGTTATTCGGAGCTGACTCCTACTCAAGGAGAGCAGTGTTTCAGCTGTTTTCCATGAACACATCCTGGCAACAAGTTCCACCGCTCCTTGTGCTGATGTTTCATCCATTGTCCGACCTGGTGTCTGCTTGTGCTTTTAGGCACCCCCAGGGCGAATTCTGCTACAATGTATAGAGCAGACAAGCCTAGTCTTGTTAGCTCGTCCACCCTTTCATTGCACCTTATGCCTGAGTGTCTTGGCACCCACTCCAAAGTTATTTTGTTTTGTTCTGCCAGCTTTCCCAGTTCTTGTAGACATTGACAGACTAGAGAAGACCTAACTTTGAGCCCTTTTAGTGCCCTAAGTGTAGCGTGACTGTCTGTAAGTAGTGCGATCCACTTGTTTCTGTAGAATCGCTCATTATTTATCCTTGCACAATGCATGACGGCGTACACCTCTGACTGAAACACCGAAGCGTATTTTGCAAGCGGAATGCTCTGTCTATTTCCTGTTCCAAAGATTCCCGCTCCTGTGCGTTGCTCGGTCTTTGATCCCTTTGTGTACCAGACTATTTCCCAATGCAGGTTGTTTACTTCGCAGAGTTCTCGATCTCTTATTATAGTTTCGAACCTTGTTAAAGATATTGTCATGACGGCCTCTTTTTCTTCACCCAGGGAATCAAACTGGACGTAACTTTCACTGTTTTACTTCACAGCTCAATACAATACCTATCCAATATCCAATAACCTTATCTCAAATGAACTCAACTGAACTAAACTACCACGCTACCCGTGGCGCCTTATATATACTGACACATTTACATTTCTAGAATCCATACGTCATTCTCGAAAACTCTAGACGATTCGATGACATTTACACTTCAAAGATCTAACCTAGCACTTTGACTTTACATCATGTATGACAACCAATGACAACTAATACAAATACACGAATACCATAATATACAGTATGTTACAATATATTTGGAGTTATGTGGTCCTTTATAGAGCTAGCTCATTTAAAAAGACTAGAAACTCTCAAAAAAAGGTGAGACATTGAAGCAATAACGAACAGCGTGTATAGAGTGAAATGAGCATGCGCAAGTAGAGGTCCGAGAACGATTCTTGCCCATAATCTCTGGCTAGTTTGACCGTTTCCACACTTTGCTCCATATGGGGGAATTTAGGAATTACATTAACCAGCAAGGCTTTTTATAGTACAGATGATTGTCAATATTATTTTACCTGCGATCTAAAGCAAACGACCTTAATTTTATAGTATTTCTACATTTTTTTGTATCTCTTTTGTTTAACATGTAATATTCGTTTTTGGATTCTCGTATTTCTCACTCTGCTTACTTAGTAGTGTTTTTATGTTTCTTATTTGACGATTGATAATAATAACGATATGAAAGGTATAATATCTACCTGACATGCTAGCAACTGACATTCCGCAAGGAAGTGGTAGGTCGTTTCATCGTCCTCTTCACAGCCCAAAGGTAGGAAGTCATCTTCAATTCTTAATAGTGATAGATGCCACCTGAACCTGTAGTGCCCCGTCACCCACGAGGATTTTGTTTGCCCATCGCCCTTGGTTCCGTAGCCATCCTAATCTAGAGTGTTCAGCGCGGCTATAAAATCCTTGGCTTTTTTGCATCCTACACTTTGCATCTACTGCTCGTCTATGGTATCGTTTATTTACTTATTGGGGGCTGACGTTACCTGCTGCGTACTTAATCCTATAACGGGCTCCGGGCCAACAAGCGGTCCCCCGGTGCTGATAGAGAGTTAGCTAAAAGGTGGATAAAAATCGACGCTCTCTCAGGTGGGGCAGAGTCCTGGGGCACATTTAGCAGGCTCGAGAGTCCACAGTGGCCCTGCAACCAGAGGAACGTTCTGGTACTTTTTAGACAATGAGCTGCTGAGACAGTTGGTGAATTTGTTGACAGTTTATAGTACCTGCTAGTCATACCAGGACCTTGCTGGGTTCTGATGCTTTCGAACTGGAAAATGTAAGAGAGGTCTCGAGAAATGAAACTAATAGAGGTGTAAAAGTGCCCACTGTATGGTCTATGTACCGGTGACCGTGTGGCCAAAGTATACAGGGTGTTTCAGAACTATGGGATCAAACTTCTAGGGGTCCCATGTCCGGAAATGTGTCCATACGGTACTACGGCCCTAAGAAGGTTGGTTGGTCTGTCAATGTATGGGCAGGCATTGTTGATGATTATTTGATTGGACCATACCTTCTACCCGAACGGTTAACAGGATCTATTTACTGGCGTTTCTTGGAGGAAGTTCTTCCAGAACTTCTTGAAAATGTTCCAATAAACGTTCCACAGCAAACATGGTTTCAGCACGATGAAGCGCCGGCTCACTTTGCTGCACCAGTACGTGAGGATTTGGCTCAGCGGTTTGGGCACCGTTGGATTGCTAGAGGTGGGACCGTTTCTTGGCCTCCTAGATCACATGATTTAACACCGCTAGATTTTTTTCCTGTGGAGACATGTAAAGTCTTTGGTCTACGAAACTCCAGTAGAAACATAGCAAGACTCAATTGCACGATTTACAGCAGCACTTGAAATAATTCAAAACGAGAATCAAATGTTTAGTCAAGTCCGCCGAAATCATGTGCGACGTTTAAGTCGGTGTATTCAGGTTGGACGAAGACATTCTGAACAATTATTGTGACGATATCATGTACAAAAGGCGAAAAGTGAATGCATTGAAGGCTATTTAGGCAATTTATCGTCTTTCTACATTTTAACGCTTCTCAGAGCCGTAGTACCGTATGGACACTTTTCCGGACATGGGTCCCGATAATCAAAAGTTTTCTACTGTTGCACTGAATAACCCTAAAAGTTTGATCCCATAGTTCTGAAACACCCTATATATTCCATCCTCATATAACCTACAATATACCCAATTCTACCAAATCCATAATGTCTGAAGTGTTACTTTAATTGGAACGTATTCATTCCTCAGAGCCTCTTCAAAATCAATGGGAAATGAGCACTCATTTGTATTATTTGAGTGTTTACAAAACATGGTAACATTTTTGGTTATTGTTGTACTCGTTCCTAATTGTTGGTATTCTTTTGAGGTAAATTTGGAGAAAAATGCTCATACACTAGCTCACGCTTACCGCTTAGTTTTAAACGACTCTAATCTAGACATTTCATTGAATTCTCACTGAAAAAGATCCAGCGTTAGTGATAATATAAAAGCTGTTTGAATAACTGGGTATAATAAATTTACAATTTACACACGCGAACAAGTACTTCATGGATGTAACTACGGCAATTGACTTACCGGAGTACCGCTTGCAATCTGCTTGTAGTCTTTATTGTAATGACCGTCGTCTGATCTTCCCCTTCGTTAATTTATTTTGCACGGCGTATGCGTTTAACTGCTTTAGCAGATCATATAAAATTTACTCGATCAAGAAGAAAAGTAAGTTGAATGCGATATGCTCGCATATGCTATGCTATGTTTATCACTAGAATTCGTTTATTTTTGAATAATTGAGAATTGTGATCAAGGTAAAGGATTAAGTAATATCTATTTTTCTGATCACTTATTTCTAAAGTGAGTCTTTGAGAATGTAATATTGTTTTGCATCCAGAGCCTCCAATGGTAAGAAAAATCTTACTCGTATCAACATTTCTAGCTTCGAAACGTGACGAGGAAAAGTCACTAAATCCTTCCAAGAATATTTTTAAGGAAACGCGAAAATTTGCTGTTAGTCTCAAAAAACAATAATAGTATTTGTACCTATAGATATCGATAGACAGTAACACAGTGCTTCAAAAGGCCTTTTGAGCAAAAATCCTACTTTAACAGTTTTGTGAACAACTTGAAAAGTCTTTCGGATTTAGCTGTTTTTGGAAATACATTTGGCTTTGGAGGGATTTGCTTCGGAATTTACATGATATGACTATTATGTCACCCAATGAGGTATTTGTCTTTTGTCACGTGACGTCTGATTCAAAAATTTTAGTGGGACACCCTGTATATTTGTGACTTTTTGTGTTCTTCCCGATAAAATAATTCCAACAAACTAGCACACTTGAGGTCTGAAGTGATTTAGTCAAGAGCTACAGGTACTTAAAGGACTGTACCACTACCATTATAAAACACTACCAATGTAATTTAACTGTATGGGTACATGTTGTAATCAATGGTAGTGGTATCATCTTTTAAGCACCTGTAGCTCTTGAATTAGTCACTTTAGACCCCAGGTATGCTAGTTTGTTGGAATTGTTTTATCGGTAGGAACATAAAAAGTCGCAAATATACAGGGTGTCCTATTAAAAATTTTGAATCGGGCGTCACGTGATCAAAAACAAATACCTCATTGGGTGAGATAGTAATAAGAAAAGATACTACATTTGCTCTAACTTAAACCCCCAAAATTGTAATTCGCTACTACTGCCCAGTTCCTATACATTGCTTGTCTTAATCGTCGTGGGGCACCCTTGTATATAAATCAATTTATACGTTAGGTTAAATACATGACTTAATTTATAGATAGTACGGCTGTTATGCAAGCAGCAGAAAACTTATTTATAGTCCTATCCTGGATTTAGTGGATTTTGTTCTCAAGGATCATGGTTCACATGTAAATGCTGATATGGATTAAGAGGTTTTTGTTATCGAATGGATTTAGTGGTATTTGAATCTCATTCTCCCACGGATTTAGTGGATTTTGTTTCCAACCTTAAAGTATTAACTAGAGTGCGGTAAGGTAAGAGGTAACGTAAGACGTAAGAAAATAAACCTGTGGAATCAGATGAGAGTGTTTATAGTCGTAACGTAAGAGGTAACGCAACACTCTCATCTGATTCCACAGGTTTATTACCTTACGTTTTACGTTACCTCTTACCTTACAGCACTCTAAATAATCCTTAATTCCTAAGCCGATAACCCCCACCAAGCGGCAGCTCTATTGCAATTTAAAAAACAGCAGAAACAAAAGGATACGAGTTATAACGTTCCATGAAAGGTAAGGCTACATTGACTGTCACAGATCTTATCAATTGGAGTAAGTATCAAAAATTTCCGTTCGTAGCTTTAGATGTTAGATGCTACAGCTGGATATCAAAATGAGGCAGACTGATTCAAAAAGTGTCTTAATGCAATTGGATACACGTCAATATTCATTTACTATATGATTTTAATACCTCAGCTAGGCCTCAAGCAAGCTGTATGAGTGTCAGTATGCATATGCCCTTTCTTGTCTTCAAAGAAGCAAAGATGCAGGAAATCTGTTGATAAAAAAGGCGAATAAAAGTACTCGTGAAGCTAAGATGTGTACAGCTTGGTACCGGCCCCTTTTTCAGTGTTTTCAATACTATGGGGATGTGAATGCTGTATTTGAGATGAAAGGTCTGAAAGCAGATTTGATATAAAAAGCTGATTATATAAAAAAACTTTCACAAAATCCATCCTTTATCTTTAAATGAGAACTTCCGTTTTCAAAGTCGAGTAATGTCGAAAGAAAACAATTGTTAAAACCACAGTACACAGAAAACACCTCTTTTCGAAGGCGATTAACGTGAAGGGTGAAACTTCCTTGAAGTCAAGTTGGGCAGATCCGAATGTCTGGAACCTAGCATTATCCAGTATTGGAAAGGAGCAAAGAATATGCTCCGCTGTTTCGTCCTCCACGTAGCAGAAGCGGCAGTCTGAAGTTTGTTCAAGACCCAACTTCCGCATATGGTACCTTAGACGGCCATGTCTCGTCAACAGACCGACCAGAATGCGGAGGTCGTACCTATTACATTCCATGATCCTCGGGAGGCCTGACTCGAGGGTATCTTATAAACGCCTTCGTGTGCAGTAGCCCTGGTGTATCTCGCCAGTTCAAGAGTGCTTTCCACACTGCCCAGTCCGAGATGGTCTTTTTAGCGGTGCTTTTTGCAATGCCCGCGAACGTTTCTGGTCCTATGAACACAAATTCAGTTCCTCCTTTTGCTAGCACGTCGGCCAATACATTGCGTTCCACTCCGCTGTGACCCGGAAACCCGAATCAAGGTTACCCTGTTTCCCGTTCCGAGTTCGTTGAGGAAGTGCATGCAGTTCCATACCAGTCTTGAATCAACCCGACTGGAGCACAGTGCTTTCAATGCAGCCTGGCTGTCTGAAAAGATTTTTATAGATCTATTTGTCAGGGGCCTTTTGATTAGTTCCCTGACTCACAGCTCTATGGCAATCATTTCTGGTATACCTCCCAAGGTTGACTGAAATTCCAACTCTTGGATTAGTACCAACTATTCCCGCTGCTGCCCCCAGTTCAGACTTGGAGCCGTCAGTAAATAGCGCAAGATCAGAGCAGCTAAAAAGCAGTACCATGCTGACATTATCAGATACTTCCTCTCAGCTTTCTAAAGAAGGCCCATGTATAAATAATACAAGCTGTTCGACTACATGTCCAATTATCGAATTACTGTCATAGGTCTCGCAAAATGCTTGCAGCAGTAATTGCGTCTATTCAAAGTTACCGATAATAACGCTGCCAACGCCGATACCGAACATGAAAGGCATTGTGGTGAAAGACGAGAATTATCATGATCCTCTTGGATGTAATCTTGAGCTCAAGATATATCTTTGAACGGAATCTAGTTCTGCTTCATCACGATGCAATTATAGGATGGGTTGGAGGAAAATTGTATCTGATAAGCTACCAGCATTATACATTTACGCTGACATCGCTGTAACTGCAACTTTAAGGCACGGCTAACCAGAACGTATTGAAATTACTGACACTCTACCGCCAACCTCATCTAAACGAATGGTCTACTATGAATAATCCAACTTGTATATATATTTTTTTAAGCACAATAGACTCTCGTAGCACTAGTTAATTTTAATTTTTGACCCGGTCCGACAAAATCTCATGTAAACAGATAATATTATACTTTTTACTTTTATACGTTTATTCTAATATACATCCATACTCTACAGAAACACAGACAGACAGACAGACTGACGGAAATGAGTTGTGTGGATTTTCGTTATGTAGACGTCATAAAACGCCCAAAAAGCGTGTTACCTCGAAATCGAAAATTTTCGCGATCACAGTACTCCCCTCACCTATGGGTGTGGGAAGTAAAGCTATTATTTCACTTTATTATGACATATTAAAGAAAAAAAGCTCATAACAACTAACAAACCTAATAATCATTGTTGTTTTGATGATGTTTGATAAAAAAAACTAATACCCAAATTGTAACTTTTGACGTATCTTTGTACTATGCACTATTGAACTTCTGCTAAATTAAGTTGTATGGAAAGTTAACCAAGGAAATGAATAATAAAACAATAGTCTGACTTTCAATTCCATGGTAGAATTACCTGGGAAGCGGTGTACTAAATTTTGTTGAACAAAGTAAATCATCGGATTAATTTAGAGACATCTTTTAAAAATTAAATTTTCCTAAATTTTTTGTGTGGTTGTAGCAGATACCATCCCTTTCTTTCAGAGTAGCTTTTTGCGAGCTCACGTCGGCGAAACGCAGTTACGTTTTCATAAATTTTCCTTTTACATTCCTCTAATGTTTATCTGAACTTTCAATAAAATATGCTCCAGGATATAGTTTTTTATAAATATAAGAAACATACGCTTAAACGGCATCCCAGAAGCTTGGAGTTCTGTTCTGCTGTAGGAAGTTGTATACACCAGAGCAACTGCTGCTGCTCTACAAAGCACAGATCCGACCAGCGCTGGAGTATTGCTCCCATGTGTGGGAATGCGCTCCGAAGCACTCTCTAAAGCTTCTGGACACTATCCAGAAAAGAGCGATTAGACTAATCGATACGCCTTACCTCACAAGGGACCTCCACAGCCTGGAACATCGAAGGAGGGTGGCTGACCTATCCCTGTTTTACAGATTTTATCACGGAAGATGTTCGAGTGAGCTCTCTCAGATAATAACACCACAGGCCGTCCGAACTAGGAACACTAGAGAAGCTCTGCGAGCTCATCCTTACCAGGTCGACGTCCTTACTCCCCTAACTAGTCTCCTCCAGCATTCCTTCTTTTGGAGAGCGTCCACGCTGTGGAATCAGCTGCCAGGGAATTTGTTTCCCGACGGCTACAACCTGCAGCGTTTCAAATCTAACGTGAACCGACACTTATCTAAAACTTATATAAAAAACGAAAAATCTTAAAACTGTTCGTTCAAATATAATATGTAATGTGAATAATAGTTCTACTACCTTCACGAGCTTCTCTACATGTGAATATCAATTTTTCATCCATACATTCGGCTGTCTGTCAAGACGAAACCTCGTGTCCTGGGTAATTTGAGGATGCTCATTATAAATTTGAGCACTGTTTTGAGTTGAAATTTCGTATAACGAAATTCAAAATCAAAAATCCTTATTGGACTGTCTATCAAAACGAAACCTCGTGTCTTAGATAATTTGAGGATGCTAATTAGAAATTTGACCACTGTTTCGAGTTGCAGTCCCATATAACGAAAATCAAAATTTTCATATCCCCCCAGATCTCCAGATTTAGCAAAGAATCAAAAACCTTTATTCGGCTGTCTAACACATGCTAATTACAAATTTAACCACCTTTTTGAGTTGCAGTCTCGTATAACGAAATTCAAAATTTTCATATCCCCCAGATCTTTAGATTTAGCCAAACAATCGAAAATCTTTATTCGGATGTCTATCAAGACGAATTCTCGTGTCTTGGATAACTTGAGGATGCTAATTACAAATTTGAACACTGTTTCGAGTTGCAGTCCCGTATAACGAAAATCAAAATTTTCATATCCCCCCAGGTCTCAAGACTTAGGCAAAAAAATCGAAAATATTTATTCGGCTGTCTATCAAGACGAAACCTCGTGTCTTGGATAATTTGAGGATGCTAGTTACAAATTTAACCACCGTTTTGAGTTGCAGTCTCGTATAACGAAATTCAAAATTTTCATACTCCCCAGATCTCAAGATTTAGCCAAAAAATCGAAAATATTCGGCTGTCTATTAAGGCGAAACCTCGTGTCTTGGATAATTTGAGGATGCTAATTAAAAACTTTTACACTGCTTTGAGTTGCAGTCTCGTATAACGAAGTAAGACAGAAGGAATTCTGCCGGTGCGCCATCTAGTACCCGAAGGTGACGGCAACCAAAGAGAGAAACGCTACCAGCAGCAGTAAACTCTCCTTGGTGAAACGACAAGGCTCGTTCGCTTTTTGCCACTAGAGGCGCGGATTTTGACGCACGCAGCGTAAAGCCGATATACGAGGGTTGCTCTATGCCTCCGTCAATCCACCAGTACGCAGACAGCTGTTTTACGCTTATTAGCGATCATCAGTGCGCCATAGGTCGATTGACGGAAGTAGAGAGCATCAATTTTTCCATGTTTAATAAACATGTGAAAGATGTACGAGTAAGACAGAAGGAATTCTGCCGGTATAGAGCAACCCTCGTCGTATAACGAAATTCAAAATTTTCATATCCTCCAGATCTCAAGATTTAGCCAAAAAATCAAAAATATTTATTCGGCTGTCTATCAAGACGAAACCTCGTGTCTTGCATAATCTGAGGATGCTAATTACAAATTTGAACACTATTTTGAGTTGCAGTCTCGTATATAACGAGTTTCAAAATTTTCATATCCCCCAGATCTCAGGATATAGCCAAAAAATCGAAAATCTTTATTCGGCGGTCCATTGAAGCGAAACCTCGAGTCTTGGATAATCTGGGGATGCTAATTACAAATTTGAACACTATTTTGAGTTGCAGTCTCGTATAACGAAATTCAAAATTTTCATATTCTCCAGATCTTAAGATTTAGCCAAAAAATCGAAAATATTTATTCGGCTGTCTATCAAGACGAAACCTCGTGTCTCGGATAATTTGAGGATGCTAATTACAAATTTGATCACTATTTTGAGTTGCAGTCTCGTATAACGAAATTCAAAATTTTCATATCCTCCAGATCTCAAGATTTAGCCAAAAAATCGAAAATATTTATTGGCTGTCTATCAAGACGAAACCTCGTGTCTTGCATAATCTGAGGATGCTAATTACAAATTTGAACACTATTTTAAGTTGCAGTCTCGTATAACGAAATTCAAAATTTTCATATTCTCCAGATCTTTAGATTTAGCCAAAAAATCGAAAATATTTATTCGGCTGTCTATCAAGACGAAACCTCGTGTGTCTTGGATAATTTGAGCATGCTAATTACACATTCGAACACTGTTTTGAGTTGCAGTCTCGTATAACGAATTTCAAAATTATCATATCCCCCAGATCTCAGGATTTAGCCAAAAAATCGAAAATCTTTATTCGGCTGTCTATCAAGGCGACACCTCGTGTCTTGCATAATCTGAGGATGCTAATTACAAATTTGAACACTATTTTGAGTTGCAGTCTCGTATAACGAATTTCAAAATTATCATATCCCCAGATCTCAGGATTTAGCCAAAAAATCGAAAATCTTTATTCGGCTGTCTATCAAGGCGACACCTCGTGCCTTGGATAATTTGAGGATGCTAATTACAAATTTAACCACCGTTTTGAGTTGCAGTCTCATATGATGAAATTCAAAATTTTCATATTCCCCAGATCTCAAGATTTAGCCAAAAAATCGAAAATACTTATTCGGCTGTCTATCAAGACGAAACCTCATGTCTTGGATAATTTGAGGATGCTAATTACAAATTTGAACACTATTTTGAGTTGCAGTCTCGTATAACGAATTTCAAAATTTTCAGATCCCCCAGATCTCAAGATTTAGCCAAAAAATCGAAAACCTTCATTCGGCTGTCTATCAAGGCGAAACCTCGTGTCTTGGATAACTTGAGAATGCTAATTACAAATTTAATCACCGTTTGGAGTTGCAGTCTCGTATAATGAAATTCAAAATTTTCATATTCCCCAGATCTAAAGATTTAGCCAAACAATCGAAAATCTTTATTCGGCTGTCTATCAAGGCGAAACCTCGTGTCTTGGATAATTTGAGGATGCTAATTACAAATTTGAACACTATTTTGAGTTGCAGTCTCGTATAACGGAGTTCAAAATTTTCATATTCCCCAGATCTCAAGATTTAGCCAAAAAATCGAAAATCTTTATTCGGCTGTCTATCAAGGCGAAACCTCGTGTCTTGGATAATTTGAGGATGCTAATTACAAATTTAACCACCGTTTTGAGTTGCAGTCTCGTATAACGAAATTCAAAATTTTCATATTCCCCAGATCTCAAGATTCAGCCAAAAAATCGAAAATCTTTATTCGGCTGTCCATCAAGGCAAAACCTCGTGTTTTGAATAACTTGAGGATGCTAATTACAAATTTGAACACTATTTTGAGTTGCAGTCTCGTATAACGGAATTCAAAATTTTCATATTCCCCAGATCTCAAGATTTAGCCAAAAATCGAAAATCTTTATTCGTCTGTCTATCAAGGCGAAACCTCGTGTCTTGGATAATTTGAGGATGCTAATTACAAATTTGAACACTATTTTGAGTTGCAGTCTCGTATAATGGAATTCAAAATTTTCATATTCCCCAGATCTAAAGATTTAGCCATACAATCGAAAATCTTTATTCGGCTGTCTATCAAGGCGATACCTCGTGTCTTGGATAACTTGGGGATGCTAATTACAAATTTGAACACTATTTTGAGTTGCAGTCTCGTATAACGGAATTCAAAATTTTCATATTCCCCAGATCTCAAGATTTAGCCAAAAAATCGAAAATCTTTATTCGGCTGTCTATCAAGGCGATACCTCGTGTCTTGGATAATCTGAGGATGCTAATTACAAATTTGAACACTATTTTGGGTTGCAGTCTCGTATAACGAATTTCAAAATTTTCATATCCCCCGGATCTCGAGATTTAGCCAAAAAATCGAAAATATTTATTCGGCTGTCTATCAAGGCGAAACCTCGTGTCTTGGATAATTTGAGGATGCTAATTACAATTTTAATTACCGTTTTGAGTTACAGTCTCGTATAACGAAATTCAAAATTTTCATATTCCCCAGATCTCGAGATTTAGCCAAAAAATCGAAAATCTTTATTGGGCTGTCTGTCAAGGCGAAACCTCGTGTCTTGGATAATTTGAGGATGCTAATTACAAATTTAAACACAGTTTTGAATTGCAGTCTCGTATAACGAAATTCAAAATGTTCATATAGTATTCCCCAGATCTCAAGATTTAGCCAAAAAAATCGAAAACCTTTATTCGTCTGTCTATCAAAGCGAAACCTCGTGTCTTTAATAATTTGAGGATGCTTATTACAAATTTAACCACCGTTTTGAGTTGCAGTCTCGTATAACGAAAATCAAAGTTTTTATATCCCCCCAGATCTCTAGATTTAGCAAAAAATCCAAAATCTTTATTCGGCTGTCTATCAAGACGAAACCTCATGTCTTGGATAATCTGAGGATGCTAATTACAAATTTAACCACAGTTTTGAGTTGCAATCTCGTATAACGAAATTCAATAAGTCTCACTCAAAGACAGGTGATCTAACCTGTATTGTGACTGTCTATTTCTCTAAAGTATCCATATCTGAGATCCTTGCCAACTTCCGGAATCAGTAGCTAGATATAATAATTATCGTAGGTAGTGCATTTCTACACCGCTTTCGAAAAAATCAAGTGCCACTAGTATTCAATTAGCACCTGATCAAGAGGCAGAACTTTTCTCTGATATCCATTGTTATGGTGCTTTTGCGTCTAATCTCTATGCAGGAAGATGTCCGGAACAAACGTTCGCTTTGTCTGCTACGATTGTACTGTGTCGCGTAATGAATAATAAGCTTTGCATTAGCATACTTTCGATTCTCATATCAGCAGCTCTTGCGCGCCGGCTTGCAGTTGTTGGTTCCGTAATTGCATGTCTGATTAACCCAGTAAAGCACCATTGTATTACATGTCTGCACAATATGAGGACCTAGGCTAGGTTACCAGATATACAGGGTGTTAATTAAGTATGTTAACAAACTTTAACCACGAATAGTACTCTGAAAAATGGAAAGAAAATGTCATATGAACATGGGTCCGGAAATGCTTCCTAATGGAGCTACGCTCCTTTGCATCCCAGTAAACACTCATACGTTAGTTAAACGTTATTCAATCTCTGACACCTTTTCATTTTTACGTTACTTTTTTGCGTACAATCAACTTAAAAATGTCGCGGTCTCTAACGTTACAAGTAACGTATAAATATACGTTTTATCCCGGTTTTAAAAAAGCGATCATTATACGTTTAAAAAAGTTCAATTTGTAACCCTTTTCGAAAACGTTTAAAAATCGTGTATTTGCGACGTTAATAAGATATTATTTTTGCCCCAATTAAAACATTATTCTGAGGTAGTACTTGAATTGCTATTAATAGTGCTTATAATTTTAAAGGGTATCATAAATAAAACGCAGCGGCTGTTTTTTTAACGTATCTATTGAACTCTCATTAATAAGTGTATACATAAAATTAGAAGGCTGCTTATAAAGGAAAATAAAATTGAAATGTTCGAAATGTGGACTCTGCGACGAATGCTGGGAGTGACCTGGGTGGACCACATGAGAAATGAGAACGCTCTCCACGCTATTCCGATTGAATACAAAACAAAAATCACCCCAAAGGTCCATCAGCAGTTATAAATCTTATTAAATTTGTCAATAAGATGCCAAAACTGCATTAAACATGATTGTAATAATAATAAAAGTTGATTCATCATTCTTAAATATACAAGCGACAGCCTTGTTATGGAGAAATTTGCGACAGCGTCGCTGAGCAGATTCCGAGCAATGGCGACCCGACAGCAACAGGGCTGTCAAAATTGGAGGTAATATATTGTTATCCGTCACGATGACGTCGTTGCATGATACGAAATTTACGTTTGACAGCAGATATTGTGCGATTTTCGTCTGTCGCTTGTAGTCTGCAAGATACGTGATAAGGCTGCGGAGTGAAACTATTATCAATAGTACATATAATATATAACTTAAAATAAGGTATATACACAACTTTAAGGGCGCTTATAAAAACGCAATGTAAAATTTTTTTTTCGTTAAAGTTGCTCGTTTTGTTACTTTTCTTTGTACTTGACGTTTCGAGAGAATCTTAAAATGTGGCATAATTGACAATTACCTGAAAGTAGAGCATTTTCATTAAGTCTAGAACAACCCTAACTATTTATTTTTCATGACCGCCACCACAGGATGTCCGGCGTTAACAAAAGTTAGGAAATCACAGTTTCAATTTTGCGTCAATCCAAATCATTATAAGTATATGAAAATAAACCAATACAGATTTATTCCTTCAACAGTATGAAACAAAATGTAAAAAAGCCAAATAATAATCAGGAAGGATGATAATTACAACGCTACTATTAAGAAACGGTTATAGGTACTCCATATGAGTTGAGAAGAAAAACTAGAACAAGCGCACGCCACCAAGCGACGAGTTGTAATAGCATCATTTGCATCTCTGAGGTCCACAGCAAAATGTTAGCATTAGGGACATTCGCATTTTCATCTCAGCAAATTAGTTAGTCATGTAGATGTACTTACCAAACGCACGACCTGTACTAAACAGCTGAAAACTCAGGAAGCGGAGAACACTTGTTGACTCTACAACAACACGGGTGAAAATGGCCGCCGCCAGTACTGATGTCACGACATACATGCACAGCCTGGCTCTTTCGGACCAATCAAATTGCTCCGTTTAGAAACTACGTTATTATAACGTTGTACCTGAACCAGCAATGCATGTTATTTTCATCTGCTATCATAACGGTTTGTATAGCTTATAGCGGATTAGCAAAATTATGTATTTTGTTTGTTGTTAGACGCTTGACCAGATTTTGATCCTAATTTAAAAATGAAGAACTTTTGAAAGACCAGTTGCTCATATGGTTAATAAAATGGTTTAGACAAACGTCACTTCAACATTGAAACTCTATGGATTGCAGAATGATTATGAACCAGAATGTTATATTAACGTCTGAATACACCATTTTTGTAACACTTTATTTGTGGGGTACACAACGTTACTATAACGTGAAAGTGAGCCACCGTAGAATTATGTATTTAATTAAACGTTATTATGACGTTTTAATCAAACGATATAATTTTACACCAAAATCAAACCATTAACATTCTAACGTAAACGTTTTATCAGCCGTTCACACGTTTAAATTACGTTTAAGTAACGTATATGTGTTTACTGGGATGGGGCACCCTGAAGACGGTTTTCCCTCGATATTCTCGAAACCATTCATAACAAAATTACGAAATTAGGTACGATGGGTAAACTGTTGACGCTGAATCTGATTCTGAATTCAGTATTTCATAATTTTGATCAGTGGCGTATCATACGGGCGGAGTTAAGGGTGAAAATAATCCCATTTTCTAAATGGTAATTTTTTTGATATTTTGATTTTAGAATATGGTATCTTAGAGATTTCTACGTAAAAATGGTCTCTTGGTACATCTCTATAGGGCTAACCGTTTTCGAGAAAAATGCAAATTATTGAATCGATGCAGGCTATTGTAAATAAATAAATTTTGATCTATTTAGTAAGTGTGCTCTGAAAAACAATTGCAATCTGCGCGCTTTCTGTTGTTTTGAGCTAGTTATGAATCTATTTGGTTGTATTTGGTCGTTTTCTGTCGTTTACAGCTGTTATCTGCTTGCTTTCTGTTGTTTTGAGCTGTTTTCTGTTCTTTTCTCTTGTATTTGGCTGTGTTTATTCGATTTCTATTATTTAGCGCTGTTATCTTCTTGCTTTTCGTTGCTATGGGCTGTTTTCTGTTCTATTCGGTTGTATTTGGTCGTTTTCTATCGTTTGCAGTTGTTATCTGCTTGATTTCTGTAGTTTTGAGCTGTTTTCTGTTCTTTCCTGTTGTATCTGGCTGTTTAGCCGTTTTCTATTGTTTAGCGCTGTCATCTGATTGCTTTTTGTTGTTATGGGCTGTTTTGTGTTCTATTTGGTTGTATTTGGTCATTCAAAATTTATTTGTGAAGTTATTCTGAACAAAGCTTAGGAAAATTAATATGGCTGATATTTGACTGCACAAGAGATCGGAGTTTTACTTGTCGAAATGGTAGAAACAGCAGAATTATAGGAGGACAAAAGATGACTAATCATGGAAAGGTCTACAGGTTAGTGAGTGCACGAGAAGTAGGAGCATATGAACTTAAATTCTAGTTACTCCATACCACGGGATGTTCACGCACAAGGCAGTGCCTTCTGTGAATGACCTTCATTTATTCATGTAGCTTTTAAAATGAATAAATAAATAATAACAATAATAATAAGTCATGCAGTCATGCGAGAGAAACTTGAAAAATCAGAATAATAATAATAATCTTGAAACGAGAGGTGTCTTCCAAGGAGACTCCTTGAGTTCCTTGCTCTTTTGCATCTCACTTTTGCCTCTGTCCATAGCGCTGAGAAATACCAAAGGATACAGCTGTGGCACGCCCAATAATCGGAGGCACAAGGTCACTCATCTGTTTTATATGGATGACCTAAAGCTTTACGCCTCCGGTCAACGCGAACTACAAAAATCGCTGAGGGTGGTGCAGGAGTACAGTCATGCTATCGGAATGGAGTTCGGGACAGACAAATGTGCATTGGTTCATCTCAAGAAAGGACGAAGCGGAGACACTGTAGATGAGGAACAGCTCGTTGGTGGGAGCATCTTGCGACACCTGCATGTCGGAGATACTTATACCTACCTTGGAGTGGCGCAACAGCATGTCCAAGAGGCAGAATTGGTTAAAGTACTTGCACCGACTTCGGCAGATCTGGTCGTCAAAACTGTCCAGTAAGAACAAAGTTGCTGCCACAAACATGCTTGCCGTCCTATTTTTATTATACACCTTTGTTGCTATACACTGGAGCTTAAGGAAATCGACACGAAGACCCGCAAAAGGATGGAGAGAAGCTTGAATCCTAAGTCCTCTGTCCCGAGAATATACCTCCCGCGACACCTGGGAGGGCGTGGACTATTGGGTTTGGAGCGTCTGCACAACAGAGTAGTGTTGCGCGTCGTGCGAGAGCACGAGAATGCGGGAAAAGGAGCCTTTCTTTTTAGCGCAGCGAAACGAGCAGCTGAGGAGCTCAGCCTGACACTCGACTTCAAGCGGAGGTGTCAGCAGTCCATTACGGAACTTGCTCCCGCAGAATTAAAATCCCACATTAAAACTGCCGAAGTCGACTTCCTCTTAAGACTTCATAAAGATAAGCCAATGCATGGAATCTTCTACAAACATCTAGAAGAGCATGGATTGTCTGAACAGTTGACATTCTCTTTCCTAAGATCTACTGGGTTGAAGTGGGAGACTGAGGGCTTTATAATGGCTTACCAAGACGGTGTCTTCAACACCTTGGTGTAACATAAAAGTGTTATGGGTGTAGATGTACCCGACACCCATTGTAGGGCTTGACGATAGGCGCGCTTATGCTTCTCTTGTCGGCGTGCAAGACGTACGCTGGAACGGCTTACGTCCATCGGCACAAAGCGGGTCTACGAGAGCTCTACTATCATTTAAGGCACTCATACGGTATCGATGAGACACCGGTGCTGCCATACGCTCCAGGGGATATAGAGTCCGTTGTGGAGAACGGGAGATGCCGGATTTACTGGAAATACTCGTTCCCCACGGTCGAGCTTGTACAGGCAAACAAGCCCGACATAGTCCTTCTCGACCACCAACAGAAGACGATGTTCGTTATTGAGTTTTCGGCGCCTGCCGAGGTGAACATCATCTCTAAGGAGGAGGAAAAGCGGAGCAAATATCAGGAGTTGCTCGGACAACTTCGCAGGCGCTGGCCAGACTACACTGTAAGTCTGCTGGTTATGGTCATTGGATCCCTAGGTGGAATGAGGAATATGCTGCTCCCTGCACTGCGCAAAATACCGATGTGCCGTGCAGCGGCGCACATCTTAGCCGCCAGAATGCAGAAGGCAGTCATCCTTGGGTCCCTTCGTCTACTTAGGGCGCACGATTCGCGGACCCAGTGATTGCTCACCTCACGGTGTGAGGAGTAGTCATTTGGTAACGGAACAGCAGCTTTATACCCTTATTGTTATTGACAACAAGTTAATTTTCAGCGTGTGGTGTCAAAAAGCTGATAATAAAGACAGATAGTAATTATCAAGCCATAACTCAATTGCCAATGTTTATTAGTAAAAAACTTACATGGAATTTCCCTTAAACTTGCCTCGAAAAACAGCGACTGAATTGTTAATATGGCGCGTGCTATATCTATAAGTACCAGGATTATTCAAGAGAAACCTCATCAAATGACTTATTAAATATTCCAGTAGGTTAATCTCAGTCAGCTCATCACTGTGCTGTAGTAGGAAGTACCGTTGTACTTTCGCTGGGATGTAGTAATACATACACCAGCCGCCGATGAATATATCTGCTTTACTAGATATCTTAAACCGACAATAACTTAAGCGATTCATACGCTGTTGTTTAGTATCAGTACGGATTACTTTAGAATGAGTGAATCGATGCCTTAGAAGCTCTTGTATTTTTTAAAGAATGCTTACTAGGCTTCACTATGAGAACATAATTAATCGTTTTTAACATACTTACTCTTAATGAAGGAAGATTCTTTACTTAATGTGGTCCTCGTGGGTTGAGTCGAATTGTCCCCGCGGTAGAGAATGTCGTTTTCTTGTGGGCTGAATTCTCTCCCCGGTGGGGTCGACTTGTCTCCCTTACCAGATTGCAGGTAAATTTTCGGTTAATTAAAATTTAATAATACATTTAAAAACTGATTATTATTTGGATGAGGTGAATAAAATGATTGGTTATATTTGGCATGAAACGATTCGCAGCCATTTGTTGTTCTTAATAAAGAAGATGAATGTTCAGCCCATACATGAGGAGGGAATTTTGAATTGTCATCGATATAATTTTCTACTAAATAATCACAAAATTTATCTACACGATCACAATTTGGTTTCAACTCATAAAGGTCCATAGCAAAACAGTCACCAACACTTTCTGGCCGCAAGAATGGTAGTCCAAATACATATGTCAGACATCTTGTTGTGTCGGTGTCATCTTCCTTTTGCTTCTTGTATTCGGATGATAGACCTAATTCCTGGATCTTTCGATACCAAGATTGACCAAGATGGAATCGACATCCTTTGATTTTGGATTGTGGGAAAATTTCAGCCAAACTGGTGTGAATCGCACTTTCAAAATCGGCTGTTATAACACTTGGGGTTAAAGTGCAGCCTAGTTTTTCTACTTCTTCTCTGACAAATGCAAACATTTATTTGTATGAAGACGTTGTTTTATTGGGTAACAAGCAGAAGACGAGTGGAACGTAGTGTCCATTTTTACATCCATGTATCGTAAAAAGTTGCAAATAATATTTTGGGCAGTAGTTAAAAGTGCCATCTACGTACAGATGTGATACGGATGACAAAAACTTCAAATTAGTTTCACAAGAGAATATTACAATTTGACTAATTTCACAATTTTTGATGAGAAAATTTTCATCTTTATTTGTTTTTATATTTTGCGACAACAGATACCACATCATGTAAACGAGGTAATTAAAGAGCGATTAGACCCTTATTAGTTGGAGGGGATCGATATCAATAGGGAGGGAAATCGGATGTCACCGTTTTGAGGACAGGTAATATTTTGAATTTATGGAGACAACTCGAACCTGTCCGGTCCTCGTTTTTTGATATCTGTAATTAAAAACATTGCTAATGCTTTTGAAAATAGGTCCTCAAAAAAACTTGTGACAGGGTGCCTAATAGTTACTTATTAACATCGGTTGATGTAAGGAAAGGTGATACGTAAATCTGATTATACATTATAATTTATCTATTATTAATTGCGAGTCTTTACACATTCATAGCTTATTAAATGAGGTAAATATACTGAGTTCGGACAGTATTAGCTAACCAGATATCATTTCGCTGTTTTCTAGGAGTGAGGGCGCTATAGATAGATAGTACAAAGTTTTTGTTGATTTAAAGTTTGTTTCGTTGATCCTTGCCCAAAAAGTAAAGCTGTTCCAGAAGTGAGATGGCAAGCGGTTAATTATAGCCAATATGAACGGCCAAAGGAAAGCCAATCTCATAATTTTGAGTTAACGATAGGGTGGTTACGTGATCACAGTTTCGAAAGGCCACATGTCAAACGTCAGCATGAGTTGTATTGTTTGAGGTCTATTCGATAGAATTTGATTTCAAAAAGGGTAATGTTATGGATTGTGCTTCAAATAGCACGATTTACTGATATTAACAACATGGCTGTAAAGTCGTACGTCGTCATCAAATAGCAAGTCTAAGCCCTTGCATGGCTTACTAAATTTGAAAGTTGTGCAGCTCATTTCAAGTTTAAGATTCACCTTCAGAGCAGAGCACAGTTTCGTCTTCGCTTTAACACATTCTACATATCGGTGTGTCGCTTAGCCCCACAATATGGAGGTGTTTTTTGACAGTGGCCAGTGAAGAATCCTGCTTGAGACGTAAGTTTGGCCTGGCCATCGCCAAGTACTTCTTGGGCATTGCCATACCAAAACATGCAAGGGTTTCCTTGTCAAATTGGTATCCTTGTAGATCTTCCAATCGTTTTACCATTTTGACATGGGGATGTTTTTTCGCTATTTCCGCAATGGGCCTATACCACATTTTTGGTTTATTGGCTTAAACGAACCCTTACACTACGTAGATGCCATAAATAATTTTACAAATTTTTTCTATCGTATTTATAACCGAAAAAAATTGCTCTAAATATTGAATTTTTTGAATCCATACACTTCCCGCCCATGTCGTGACGTCACCTGTTGGGAACCAATAACAGCTCACTGGTACAAAACAATAGCATCCGCTTGTAGTCATCGGACCACGAAAGGACGCTTCTCATTGGTTCCCTACAGGTGACGTCATCATCGGCTATTTCAAATTACAGTACAATTTTCTTTTTAGTGTTATTCTCATTTGGATCAAGTTTTCTGCTGACTTTTTACAGTAAACGGTCCTATATATCATCAAAAATAATACCGCAGTAAATAAATTGATCAATTTGAGATCACGGTATAGGCCCATTGTGGTATTCGACCGAGAAATGTCTTTGGTATATAGCCTTCCTGACTAGGCCGTCCGCTGTACGGTTGCGCTTGTTGTTGTTGTGCCCTTTAACCCACCTAAGCACAATATTCTTTTTGAAAAATCAAACGTCATAAAAGAACTTGACAAATCCTTAAAACAAGCTATTACTCGATACCTCTTGTCACTTAAAATGTTTAAGGGAATGATCCTGTGGGCCCCCCGCAGAGGGTGCAATGGCAGGAAGTAGTTTTTGGTTAAAAAGGTGTCCTTCTTGAAAAATATTTTGAGACGACAACGTTTCTTTCTTTTAATCAGTGGTTTCCGATAAATCCGTAGTGGGAAGTTTTCAAATAAACACCCTGAACATAATTTAATTGATACGAATGTACAATAATCTGTATGACCTAATTCTATTTGGGTCCACTACATGAAGCAGTGATGACTCATCGGCAAACAGGTGCGATCACGCCCAATGGATTCCTTCATGGGTCTCACAAAACATCCTCAGCGCAACAGAATATTACGGCTCGGTATTTCGTGTCCCACTTGTCGGGGAATTCGTATGCAAATTATTATCTGACGGCGGCTTCTCTCAGCATTGGCGAAAAATTCATGAGATCTATAAAGGTGTGTGGAAGTGGAGAACGACGCGCTTAGAGGCATTTATACTAAAAGTCCGTATAAAATAAGTCTTTACTCTCAGTTTACTTACAACAGTGTAATTTATTGTAATATAGTCAACAATTGTACTTAGTGCAACAATTGAAGTAATAAAAAGCTTATATTTGGAGAAACTACAGAATATTCATAAAAAAGTATACAGGCTGTGTCGGACAGTGACAAACAAGAACAGTCGTCATCTACTTCTTTTGCAGAGTCTTGAATGTAAGTGCGCGAACACAGTGGGGCTTTTTACTGAGCGTGCGAAGGCGTGCAGGTGCCGCATGCAGGCTCACCTGCTCAACTGAGTTTTCGACCGCTTACCAGCGTCAGATGCCCGCTTGAACGCCTTTATAGTAACAGAAATTTAGTTTGCTACCTGGTTTCGTCTGTGCCGGTCGAAGATGAGTAGCGATAAGGAATTACTTGTAGCTTCAGTGTTTGCGAAAACCCCTATTTGGGATAAAAGACACAAGCTGCACGATAACCGCACTGCGATAGAGAAATGTTGGAAGGAATGAGCATTTAATGATGTTATAATTGTCTTATACCTGGCGGGCCAGCCCAAAGGCTCTGTCCGACACGGGAATTCCCACCGAACCCAGGTCGTTCCTCATGCGTTGCCAAATGTCAATGTTGTGCCCAATGCCCACAAAGCATATGATCTCAAAATCGATAATTTTCGCGATCCCAATACTCCCCTCACCCATCGGTCCGTATCGGAAGTAAAAGCTACTCTAATATTAATGTTTAACAAAATAACAATGTACCCGACCAATGATATTAAGAGACCCAAATATATAACGTTAGGCAATTGTATTTACTACGTACAATCACTTAGTATCAGAGATATATTTAAATAAGCATAACATATTTATACACAACCACAACACTAGATGTAGGCTGGGTACCACAATAATTCCTAAAAATCAAAAACTTGTTTACAAAGCGATTCAACCAGTCTCTACCAGAGTGGATAGCTTCCTTAATAAGACGCGCACAAGAATTCGTTGAACATGTATAGTATCAGTCACATATTCATCTGATTGACAAATTTCAACTAAATGGTTCTAATGAATATGATGTGATTCTACATATGTATGTACTAATAGTTCATTTGACAACTTCCCACAACGGATTTATCACAAACCGCTGATTAAACGAAAAAATGCCAAGACACGTCAAAATATTTGTCCAGAGAGACAACTTTTTAACCAAAAACTATTTCACCCCCTAACCCCTCAGGGGAATCATTTCCAGTGTTTTTGCAACTATACCTCATTGTTTTGCCAATAATGGGCAACATTTTGAACCCTTATTGCATGTTTCCTATACCGTGTCTAGATGCGACTGGCCAATCTTTGTACTCTTTTTCTTGTCTGTTTTCACTGTACCATCCACTGGTGTATTTGACTACGTGCGGAACCGGTACCGGCCTGCTTCTACCTGCCGAGGGGACTCGGCGTTGGCCAAAGCAGTCCAACGCACTCCAACGCTCCTATAAGCCGCTACTGTGAATGCCTACTAAGATAAACAAGATTGATACACAGTCTGTGCATGCAAAAGTAGCAATTTGTTTGAGGAATGGTTTAGTAGTTTTTCTGGGAGTGGGTCTCGTTCCAGTAGTTAGGGGATAGGGGATCCAATCTCACTAATAATCTATATATTATTATGATATTGCAGGGCTCTCTGTGAACTTCCGAGCATAATATTGATGGTACGATCGAAAGTGTTTATTTCGCGCCTCAGCGGCTTTTTTTGACATAATTCCTATAAGCAACAAAGCCTTTTCAATAACAGTACACTCATAAAGTAAAAATTCATGAAGGGTTGATATCATTGGATGGCACCAGCATAATTCTACGTGCAGCCTTGCTGTGTCCAAACAAAAATTTTAGAAATTTTGCGAGTTAATTTATGGCCGCTTGACATATAGCCTTTAAAATTACCCTAAGGCGAAAAATGAGACCCAAATCTATACCAGTGATCTCAGATGATATCTCATGATTAGTAAAAAATATTCGCTTTATTTCTGTAATTGCTATTATCTATACCAACACAAAATTATTTTTTATGGTTTTGAAACACATACACCTGTTTAGGAATGTTATTAATAAATTTGAACGAATTTTTTTAATGTAGTGAATAGCAGAGTCCTCAGTTTGTAACATAGGACAAAAATTGAACCCAGGACTCATAGAGAAGAGTATCAAAACTATTAAGTTTCATTAATAAAAAAAACAGTATTCCCAATGTCTGTATATACTACTATTGGAATTGATGAAATATGAGGTAAATCCTCTGCTCCAGAAGTGCCCATTATACCGGGTGTCCCAGAATTTCCTTGACATGTGATATTTTCGTAACGAAAAACGGTTCAAGCAAGAACTGAGTGGTACTTTTGAATCCACTGTAGGGTCTATCATACCATGCATTCAAAACATTTTTTTTTGTACGTCGACCCCTAAAACTCACCTCCAACTATTTTTTTCAAATAGCACCTCATAGGTTTTCCTACATAAATGATATCCCCATTTTATTTAAAATCTTGTGGTACCTTTAATTTTACATGCAAAATTATTCTTTCCGTAAAATCTAAAGCATAAGACAAATGAAATGATAACTTGTTTGACCCCTGATATTTTTGTAACAAAAACGGATAAAAAGGAAAAGTAAGTGGGTTTTTCAAGGGTAGTGAATGACCTATCACTCCTTGCTTATGAAGTATGAACCATTTTTTTCTTACTTAAACCCCTGGAATCCACCCCTAGCTCGTTCTTTCAAATTTCAATCCACAATTTTGCGTGGAAAAATGAATTCTTTACTTGAAATTAATTATAGTGGTGCCTTACTTTTTATGCCCCTACTGCAATTTATCGTTAGATGACTAGATATTGAAACCTAAAGGCAACAAGTAAAGCTGATTAAAGAGTATTTCTGCTAACAATAACGTTTCCTATCTAGATGTCTTTTCTCATTATCTCAAAAATACTGTCACGACGGCCTCTTTTTCTTCACCCAGGGAATCAAACTGGACGTAACTTTCAATGTTTTATTTCACAACTCGATACAATATCTCTTAACCTTATCTCAACTATAAGCACCTTATATATACTTCATCGAACCATCTAGAGCATTCGATGACATTTCTAGGATCCTTCCGTCATTCTCGAAAACTCTAGACGATTCGATGACGTTTACACTTCAAAGGATTTAACCTAGCACTTTGACTTTACATCATGTGTGACAACCAATGACAACTGATACAAATACAGAATACCATAATATACAGTATGTTACAATACCTTTTTGGGGATTTGTCAGATTTGAGACTGATGAACGAATTAGAATAGAAAAACAGACTATGTTGAAGAAACCACTTGATTTTTCCATATCAGTTAGTATGTTAACAGTTCAGCAAATTATTACTATATAACAACAAGAATGCCGACATGTGCAAGGCTACTATATAGGTAAGTTTGTATGATGTGGGCGGGCAGAAATTATATGTTTTCCAGGTATTATAAAGAAAGTTTTATTCAAGAATTTAACGGGTGTGTAATTGCATACTCGCTTTTATCCGTTACCAAACAACAGGTCAATGACAATTTTTAATCTGTTTTTGTCCTTTAGAAGATGAAATTCTAACAGACGATGACTTTTGTGGAAGAAATATTGATTAACTTAAGCAACAGGTAAGCAAAAATGGAATTTATACTTACAAGCTTGTTGAGATTGTTGCTCTGGTTAGAAAGTTCAAAATGGAACATATCTAGTTAGACTGCCACTAAAAATACTTAAAATATGATATTTATTAATATCCTCGTCAATTAATTCATCACACACAATATTTCTTACAATATTTCAGCCCTGATGATGGAAGCGTAGTTCACCGGAAGCTTGGAATTCAGTTTAAAGAGTACACTTCGCTTTAATATATCTTTTGCCGCTTCCCAGCTATAGCACAATTTTATATGTAAGCATATGTATATAGATATAGATATAGGTATAGGTATAGGTATAGGTATAGGTATAGGTATAGGTATAGGTATAGGTATAGGTATAGGTATAGGTATAGGTATAGGTATAGGTATAGTTAAAGGTATACATAAGCATACATAACGAAGTACCTATTGGTACGTTACGCGTATTGGGACTTGATGAAAAAAGCACTAACATTGCTTTTATCCTATCAGAAGAATCGTCAGTTACACGTAACATATATTCGCTACGAAACTTTCAGCTACACTCCATCATCTGGAGTGCCACAGGAGTCTAGCTTGGACCCTTTGCTTTTTCTACTTTTTGCAAATATGTGATACTTTAGACTGGCATAGATGGCTGTACGCCACTTGAACTTGACCGACTTGAAACCATTTTTTGAAATAAACTGTATCAATGATTGCTAAAATTCACAGCTTCCACTATCTGCTTTAGAGAATTGCTGTATGATGAAAAAACTTGATTCAAATATAACTAAACGTAAAGCAGTTACAAACAACAGATTGTGTATCCATAATATCTTTCTGGAACTAAAGTCCTTAGATAAGTTACTGTGATTTAAGCGTGGCATTTGATAATAAGCTGAGTTTTGACGATCATATAAATTAAATTGTAGCACTAATAGATCTCTCGGCTTTGCAACAGGGAAATTGTAAGCTTATATATGATATATTGAAGAGAGGTAGAAGAGACTTTTAAAATATTTGGATTTAAAAGTGATGAAGTTTATCCTCCAAGGGGGTATTTTTGGAGGAATTCCAAATGTTATGGCTGTCAGAGATATACTTCTGTCAATTTTTTGTACACACTTCTACATGGAACGGTTATACGGCCAGAATCGTTCTGACTTATATTTTGGTCCCTTGACTGAGCTCCACAGAAACAATGTTTTATTTTTCTGTAGGCGTGAGAAGGTCTGTCTAATATTGAAATTGCCTGTATATGAACTCCAACAGTATCAGTAGTGTTTGCGATTCTTAATTGTGTGATCATTGGTGAGCTTAAGCGCACATTATAATAATACTTACAGTACTGTTTATTTGTTTCTTCGTGTTAGCCAAGAGCCATATCACCCTTATAGATTTTTTAATGCGATTCAGTATATTTGTGTTATATTTTGGGCAGTAAATGCTACCGTTATTATGTACCACGGCCGACTCTACTCACTAGGCCGGAGCATTGAAATATGGCAACACTGAATCGGGGACCGAGCTTTCATTTGTTGTTAAGTCATTAGTGTATTCCTCCAGAGCAAAAAAGGAGATTGGAAGGTGATTTTTAATGTATTTCTAATTATTTACCTGCACAAACGAAACTATAAAGATAAAAAGATGCCTGCAAAGTCTGTAGTACCAGGATGCACTTGCAATTGTGCTTCCAATAAAGGACATACCAATCATAACATTTCAGAGTAAACAAGAAGGGTAGAAGGTGATTTTCAATGTGTTTCTAATTATTTACCATCTACAATCGAAACTGTAAATATAAACAGATGCCTGCAAAGTGTGTACTACCAGGTTGCACTAGCAATTGTGCTTCCAATAAAGGACATAAACAGAAGTGGGTGAACGGTATTCCTCGTATGTGCTGGTTATATTTATAAGAATAAAGATAATACTTTACAAACATTTCAAAGGATAAGACCTATTTCAAAGCACAATGTGATACCTACAATGTTTTCTAGACCTCCCAAATGTCACAGAAAAATACAGTTAATAGAACTAATCTGGGCATGCTCAAGTGACAATTTACGAAGTAAATTGAGTGTTCATTTAAGTGGAACTGGAAGTGGCAGCAGGAAACAGGTTGCGTTTATTTTTATTTTGTAGTGTTTGACTACGATGAACCAGACATCAGATGTAAGTGGTTTTAGTAGTAGTAGTTGGTAGTAGGTAGTAATACATATAAAATGTAATAATTATTCTGAAACTATAGGCCCACTATTTGACAGCTAAGCCACATGGCCACATCTAAGGCTCCGGCCTAGTGTAGAGTCGGCCATGTATGTACCCGACTCCTGCGACTAGTACTTATTTGCGAAGTTCAAAAATTAGCTTCTAATCAGCTTGATATTAGTGTACGCCAAAGAAAAGTGAATCGAAATAATTAAAAAAATAATCTATAGGTATGATGTGTACCACTCCTTGCGCTAAATAACGAATAAGGAGGCGCGAAACGTCAGAAAGGTACCTGTCATAGGTAAAATTCCATACATAATGACGAAAACTGGCACATAGCGGTTCGGTTGTTCCATCCGGCTTCAAATAAAAAGCTAATGTATGTACGTTATTTGTGTCACTCTTAGGAGTTCATGATCAGACAACACCTCTGTGTACAACAGATGAAAACGATCAACCCACAACGCGGATGTTTCGTCACTGAAAGAATCGTAGAGATTCGATTCGTACTTGATTTTCGGAACCATTTGATGTATAAAGGAGAAACCGATACTGGTCAGTAGCGTACCATACTAAATGGTGAAGGTGATTGCTAAATTAAAACCTTACGGCATATCTGGCATCAAATAACCTACACAGTACAACAAACTAACAAACAGCAAAGCTTTATTGGGAGTTGCGCCTTCTATACCACGAAATTTTTCCTATTGACACAAGCATTAGGTTTAAGGCGAATGTGTCGCCAGTTGACATTCCAAAAGCACTCTATGTGCGCAAACACAGTGCGGCTTTTTAGTGCGTGCGTGCAACTGCGTGAGAAGGCGTGCAGGTACCGCATGCAGGCTAACCTGCTCAACTGTGTTTTCGACCGTTTACTAGCATCAGAAGCCCGTTTGAACGCCTTTGCAGTAACAGAAATTTAGTTTGCCACCTGGTTTCGTCTGTGCCAGTCGAAGATGAGTATCGATGCTTCAGTGTTTGCGAAAACCTCTATTTGGGATAAAAGACACAAGCTGCCGCACTGCGATAGAAAAATATTGAAAGGAAATAAGTGCGGTTATAAAAGTAGACGATTAGTTTATATACAATATTTATCTGGATATATTCATAAGCTTGGAACTGAAGTAATACATCAAGAAATTTGTTATAAATGTGGTAGTGATAGATCAGATAAGAGGTGCTCTGCAAATTATTTAACAAAGATATCTCGAATTGTTTTGGCCTCATTTGGAGGCATTCACTGGTAATTACGCCTAATCCATTTTCTAGCCCGAGATAGTGGGGTATTAACCATTCCTATTCAAACTGTATATATTCTTCTGTATATACTTTAACTGTGTCTGATATTCGATATGTAATTCGATATTAACAAAATAACAATGGTATTACGAGACCAAAACATGTAACGTAAGGCAATTGTATTTACTACATACTATCACTTAGTATCATAGGTATACTCAAATGAGCATAACACATTTATACACAACCATAACACTAGATATACGCTAGGTGCCACAATAATTCCCAAACCAAACAAATCAGTCATGCGGAGGTCATATCTCAATTTAGCGCCAAAGTTATACAACACTTTTACCTTTTGATACCAAAAACTTATTTGCAAAACGACTCAAACGGTCTCTACCAGAGTAGATAGCTTCCTTAATAAGACGCGCACAATGTATTTTACAATGAATTCAATCATTATACGTTATCCATCCCAATGAAGCAAACAAAATCAATTCAGACTTTTAAAATGAAGCTGAAATAGCTTTCTTTAATCCCAAAAATTTCAGGAACTAAATATCTGAGGTACATTGGCTTCTTTTGTCTTACGGTTCTTATTTGTTTACTATTCTTTAAGTACTTATTCACGTTATATCTTATATGTAATATACGAATGGACCTACCTGAATCTCGTCTCCTTTAGAACCTTTAATCAAGATGTTTATTTTTATTATTATGACTGTTCGTCAAAGCACAATACAGGCCAATTGCGTGAGGATACACTAAACAGAACCTGAGTGAGCCTGGCTGAGGATGCTGCATTGAAAATCGTTAATTTAAATTTTGATTGAAGCACCCCCTGCCAGGCTCATGAACTGGAAATAAAACCTTTGTTTAAGTTTATGCATAAACGTATTCTGATCACTGCTTGTTTGCTGAGCAATGCTGATGACTCTGCTGTCAGTATTTTAGAAAGATATGGAGCAGCTGAAAACTGATGAAGCTTCGTGGTACCTTAATTGCGACCCCCATGCCTTAAGCGATACCCAGAGCCATACAGATTATTATGAAATTTGACGTTTCAGCTACTTCCACACACAGAAAAATCTGTCGTTCTGTCAAATACTTACGCTTGGATTCAATGGGACGTTACACTCAGCATTCCTCAAATACAGCGACGTTTTCTCCAATGAGAAGTGTATAGTTGGTAGCGAATTATATCATATTATCGATTCAACTACAAGATGTCATTGGATTCCAATGAATGATTCAATCGCAGCCTGTCGTTGAATCGAATCTGTGGTAATTGACTCTAAACTACTTTCTTTTCCTTGAACCAGCGGATTTTATTGCGAGGACAGCTGATTGATTCGTTTGGATGTCTAATGGTGTGATTTAGTGTGAAGTTATAAGGAGCATGATATAAGAATTAGACATAAGCCTGCACCAGTTGTTGCATTATTACCAGAAATATAACAGTTTGACTAATCTAAATACCTACATTCAACTGTGTGTGTTAGCTCTTCTAAGTCCCAATTTCTCAGTAGGTCCTCCATTTAATATATAACTGGATACATTTAAGTCACACAGTTGCTGATGCAATACGCAAAACCACGAGACGACACAACACCGAAACAACGCAACGGGACAACTTCGTCCATGTTGATGAGTTCGCGGCGATAGCAGCATTGAGATCATCCCCCTCTTCTTTATTCTTATCTTCATTGAATCGGCACATCAGTCCCGCCGAATACTGATTATAGTTTAGCGAACGACAAGGACCATTGAAACAAAATTAATTTTTATCAGATCAATTATCACGAACTGCTGTTGCAGTAATAATTTTTGTACATTGAATAGATTGTATGCTTTTCTTAATGGAAATATAGGGTAAATTTCGAAAGCAAAAGGATGTTTTGATTGCATTATATGTCAGTACTGGTATTAGAAGGATTATACATATCGTTATAACGAATATAAAATTATTTTGAATTTATTGGCGTACCTGTGATTACCTATGCTTATATTGCATTGAATTCTCTCAATGACATGGATTTGAAACAACTGTAAATATATTTAAAGTGATGGAAAAACGTCCAAATACTAACAATTAATTGGAAACGCAACAGTATTTTTTTCTGTGCACGCGTTGTAACAGAAAATCTATAGAAATGATTAATGGCACCAGAAAGGCCAGCTAATTTGTTTAGTATATTTCTAGAGTCAGCTTGGATTAGCAATATTATTAGCATCCATTTTAGCATACTAACGGTAGTATAACAGCATCTTACATATGTCTCTGAAATTATATTCAACACTATTTTTATATCGAATAGATTCTGCAGTTTCTTCCTAGAAAGTAGTTCTTATTTTGTGTCTTAATATTTCTGTTATGCCTGACATGTCTGCCACCACGCGGCCTAATGGATATACCTAACACATGATCTTCAGGTATTGCAAATGTGGCAAATCAGCTTATGGTAGACGAGAATGCTCAAATAACGTAGCGCACGCATTGTAAGGATAGCTTTATTTTAGATTATTTATGGTTTATTCATGTCACGTTCAAAACGTTTCGAGTAATTTATGCATTTCGCTTATTTGCATAATTTTATCACACTCGTGAACATTCACTTTACAAGAATGTGGATTTGTTAGGTCAGTGATACTATTAATGCGCAAAACCACCATATAGTGGAAGTGTTGTTCTTCGTTTTATTGGTTATTCTTGGCTTCCAACTAATGCTGGTGCTTCACTTGGCATTGCGAATTCTTGTATAGCGGCGACACAAATATTTTGATGCATTCCCGTAGATATTCCACAAGGGTCTGTATTAGGATTTGAGTTTCTTTCGGTCTTATCCACTGCATAATGGCATAACTGTATTTAAAAGTATAATACAACCTCATTTTGATTACTGTGCTAGTGTTTTATACTTAGGTGATTTAGGTTCAATTCAGTCTCTGCAAATTTTATTTAATAAAGGAATGAGAACAATCCTTCGATGCAATCATTACACACCTATAGCGTTAATGCAGTCCACCCTAGTGTGGTTTTCAGTAAAAGAGCGACTATACTACCTTACTAGGTTTTTGTATTTAAATTGAAGAATGGTATGTTACCTACCTATTTTTATGAGTTTGTGGTGCCCACAGGCCAAATTCACTCATGCAGTACAAGAAGTATAAATGATTTTAGTGTATTTAAAACAAACAAACAAAGTACTGCAACATCTTTGTTCCATAAATCAATGAGTGAATTTAACCATCTACCAGCGCCAGTCAAAAATGCTGTGACTCTGAGGAGCTTTAAAATGAAATTAAAAGAATATGTTTCAGAACGTTTTTAGTTTAAGTCTATTTAGATCAATTAATTTAGAGATATTTGTAGCTTAGGTCTGCGGTAAAGTCAATTCTTGGGTTAGTGTTATTGTTATTGTGTTATATAACCGCATCTCATTATTTCTATTGTTTGTGTGTTTTCAGTTGTTTATTGGTTATCCCTGTAATACTGCATTAAGTTTATAAGAGTTTCATTTAAAGATTTTTATACTGTTATGCCATTATTTTTATGAATATTATATGTAGTAGTAGGTTATTCCTATTAAATAAAGCTATCTATCTATCTAAATTCATGACATCATTACAATGTTAAAATAATGACAATTTCTCAATACAGTTGTGGCCGGGAGAGCTTCGCTTTAGAGATACAGTGTACTCAAGTTTAAAAAAATAGATTATTTCGAATATTTTATAAACCGCTGCTTATGAAATTTTGAAATTTGGCGTACAGGATAAGCTAAGGATCCTCCATGATTTAGGAAATACGGTGATAAATTACAAGAACCAGTGGTGGAGATATGGGTATGCAATTACCCTTTTTTTAAACTCCTACGCCACTGACTTTATTGCAAATAAAAATAATATTTTTCAATGACTCATGTTTCTTGAAATAAAAAAGTATTCCTGCATTTTCTTCCTATGACAGACAGTTTTCGAGATATTTGCCATTTTTTTCGGTTATGTAAAAAAATGCTATTGCATTTTGTTCGTAAGCCGCACCCTTTCAGATTTGCTCAGGTACTACTAGTATTTATTAAGAATAACAAGGCATACATCTAAACACCTGAACTATTATTGATCGGAGTTTAGGAAGGATCTTACAATATTACACGTCCTCAGAATTACCGAATTTTGAAATATTTTGTGCAACCTTTGTTATTATTATATTATTTCCACTGTACTGCTCTAACGATAATTCAATAGTAAGTTATGTTTGCTTTATATATTTTTTTGTGTTTTTTGGAAGTTAGATGAAAGAGTAGACGTGTTCCAAACCTAGCCTCCTGTAGTAGTTGAATAAAGTCTTTTATTATTATTATTTTTGTTACTTTGGTGTCTATTCCAAGGTCATTAGACTCGTGTTCTGCATATGCTTTGTTACTGTTTTCCGGCGCCGTTCTAGGAACAGCACTGTTAATTAGAAGTCAACGGTGAAGTGATCAGGTGAGGAATCTCGCTGAGATTTTTGTATAGAAGTATATTTCTGTTTGGAAAAACCAGAAATACATTTCACCCTCTAACTGGACTTGAACCCGGGACCTTCCGGTCACGAGCCTTAGGCTCTTGGCCTAAGGCTTGACGTTTTGCCACCAAGAGTGGATGGCATCTTCAGAAGCCATTTCAGTTCGGCGAATCCGAAATACCCAGAATTTTGAAATACTCACTAACAAATGGCTACAACGATAATAATTTGCCAGTGGTATGATTCGCTGATCTTAGGTTATACTAAATTAATTTTTGTCAATCGGCTGGTATTTATAAAACTGCTGCAAAATAGTTGTGATATGTTTTAGTGTAGTAGCATTGAACTCATTGCATTTTAACAGGGGTAATTACCCCTCCCAAGATTTTTGAAAAAAAAACTCGATTCAACTTTGACTTATTTTATTTGACTTATTTATTCAAGCAACACGCACTGAAAAAAATCTTTTTTGCAGCAACTAAACTACAAAAGGGTTTATTTTGCATTATTACAGTGATGCATATCTAATATATTCCCCTTGTTACATTATGTTTTTGGACGTCCGTTTCCTGATGTTATTGCACGTTATCGGTTATTTGTGGCATGCGCAGTTCTCCCGAAGTAACCGAATCGGCGAATAACCGATAAAGTTGTACGTTAGTTACGGAAGTTTACGGTACGATACGATTGATGCGGTATTGCCAGGTCTAAACTACTACGCGGCAATGAGAAAAGAACTGTCCTGATTTTGATAGCAACAATACTTATTTTGTGGTTTATCACTATACAAAAGGATCAGGTTTTCTTCAGTCAATTTTATTTGACAGTAATACCCAATAAAAGCTACAAAGTTAGGCGTCTCCGGCAACAGCGTATTATCATCACGGGACTGAACCATGGTAGTGTAATCTGAGATGTCATGCTTCGGGGATCCTTTCTAACCCATTTTTTATTTTATTTCCGATGCGATCTATTTTCTGCTTGTGGTGTTTACTTGTTGCACGTAACATATCTTGGACATTTCCGACCAAATCGATCATAATGTGAGGTTAAGCTAAAATCAAATAGGTCCAATAATTGTTAATGTCAATGGTCAAATAACGCACTGGTACACGTCACAGATTTGGGTTACAAAAACTGTACACAACGCACATGCTTATCCTTTATTCGAAACACACTGCGCATGCTTAGAATAATGTTTACGGATAACGTCGTCCCAATTTTTAGTGGCTCAAAATCTCTCTAATGTCCTATACAACGTGGTAGTTTGTCACAAAAATGTACTCATTAATTACCTGTTTCGAAAATTGCACCGATTAGAAAAGTTAAAACACTAAAAAATGGAGACGTGTTGTGGCTACTCGGATACCTGACTGATGGGTTTTCATGATCGTTTAATTTTGTATGCTGTGCCAATAAAATGTTCACGGGTGACATGTATTACATAATTATTATTTGTATTCCGTAAAATTAAAGTTGATTAATGCATCAATAGATTTTTTATTTCATCTCCCTAAAATACCTGATACTCCACTGTTTCACTTGCTGTTTATATCTTCTTTTTTATTTTAATACTATTAATTAACATGTTCCTTCTCTTGCATCAACATCCTTCACGAAGGCATTACAAAAAATGGTGAAAGCACACACTACTTCATGCCCCGCTACCCCCCCCCAAGACTGAGGTCTGGATACGCCCCTGGCGATACTAGCCATTATCTTAAGGCTTCGTCGATCATTCTTATCTGGCACAACCGTTCAGTATCAGTGGCAAGGTCTAAGTACGTTTTGTAGACAAACATATGCAATTTTTGCATACTGACTTTATTCACTCGTTAAAATCTATTTAATGAAGAGGGTAGACGACACGCTGTAATCCTAGTGCCTAAATCTTCACTTTTCAATAAAAGAACAGGTTTTACCTATTTTACTCAGAGCTAAAACCTGGCTGGTCTATAATACCTAACAAAATTACGGAAAATGTGTCCAATATATCTAGCTCCTCAAAGCCAGGATGCCTAACTGAGCTTGATATTATGAACGGAACCCAGACATATTACACATTAAACATTTATATTATAACTAGCACTAAAGTAACACATCGAATGCCGCAGGACAGTTGCTTTTCAATTTTCAGATACATTAATTCTTCTAGTTATGGGCAAATGAAAGTGAAACAGCTTGTTATTGTTGACACTCAGCTACTGACTTCTGTAATGAGATGGCATAATGATTACCTTTTGCACCACATTTGCATAATTATAGATTATAGAACAGCTTATGAATCGATGCATAGTTATGTGGTGTAATTGATTCAATTTATACGATACTGCACTATTTGTAAAATGGAGGAATGAAAAGAGGAAGATGACTCAAGTAGGCGGACTTCTTCCGCAGTAATATGAGAAGTAATTTCACACTATGACTTTATACTTCTCCAATATATCCTGCTATGATGAGAAAAGGCATCATCACCATAGTCACAATGTCTTAACAGACATGTTGTGAACTCGCATTAAGTCGGAGCTAGATTATTGCCAACACGAATATTATCAATAGCTTTGAGAACTGTAGCTCTCCATCGTTCGCGATTTTTTGTCAGTTCAGTGGCGCTCCTGATACTCATATCTAGCAACTGTTTCGTCGTATCCACCCAGCGTGTAGGGGAACGGCCACGGCGCCGCCCACTCGAGGCGTGACCCTGAACTACAAGTTTCTCCATATTATCGCTTCTGTGAATACGTTCGAAGAATGTAAGCATTATCGTCGACACAATGGAGGATAGTCTCTTTGGATTACCGAGCTCATCCAGTATGGTAACATTAGTTCGATGGGCGGTATAAGGAATTCTCAGCATTCTCCTCCACGTCCACATTTTAAAAGGATCTACGCGAGCTCGACCAAACTCAAACTGAGTGAAATTTTTTAAACTACTCAGGGGTCTAGGCTTTAGAGATAATTTTTTGTACATCAAACCTTAAAACTCACCCCAAACCTTGTTTTTTCAAATCGCACCCAATATAGACTCTCCTATATAGATTAAGTCTCCATTATAATAAAATCTCGTAGTACCTCTGATTTTATACAAAAAACCTATTTTTTGTAAAGTCACAAGCATAAGATAAATAAAATAAGGATTTGTTTGAGGCACAATATTTTCGTGATAAAAATATGAAAAAGACATTTATTCCAAAAGCTTGTGTGGCAGGTCATTCAGTATCCTTAAAGCCCACTTGGTTTCACTTTTTGTCTGTTCTTTGCGCTAAACAAATTAATATTTTATTTATATTATATTTATGACTTTACGAAGAAAATAAGTATAACACCAAAGATTTTAAATAAAACAGGTAAATCATTTATTTAGGAAAACATATAGGGTGCTATTTGGAAACAAAATGTTAGAGGTGAGTTTTCGGTGATGACGTACAAAAAAAATGTTTTAAATGCATGGTATAATAGACCCCATAGTACCTTCAGAATTACAACTTTAATCAGCTGCCAAATGATATAAAAAGCCAGAAGACTCTGAGTATGTTCAGACAGAAACTAAGGTGCTTCCTGGTCGAAAAGGAATTATACTCGTTGAGAGAGTATTGGGTCTAATTTATTTTGTACTAATCTGTTATTTTAGTTGTCCGTATTGATGTCCATATGTATATTGTATGTGTTTACTGAACTGTAAGCGTATTTTAAAAATTTGCTTCTGCTGTACAAATTGACTTGTTCTATATCTCTTTTGAGATCAAAGGAATTAATAAAGAAACAAACGAACTCAGTTCTTGCTTAAACCACTTCTCTTCATGAGAATATCACGTGCCAAGGAAATTCTGAGAAACACAGTATATCAGTCGTATAAATGCAAAACCCGACAAGTCCACGGTAACAAATTTTACAGAAATCAAGAAAAACAGATCAAAGTCTTATTATGAGCGAAAATAATACGAAATCTAGAGTATTATAATATACGATGTTTTAGGATGTTAAGTCATAGCGCCCCAAAATCTAGGACATATAGTTTTTCTAAAATCTGACTTTCAAATTTGGACACGTCGGGTTTTGCATGTTAGGAGCTGTGATAAATAATTATATAAACTATTTGAGGCATAATATTTTCGTGATAAAAACATGAAAAAGACATTTATTCCGAAAGCATGTATGGTAGGTCGTTCAGTATCCTTAAAACCCACTTGGTTTCACTTTTTGTCTGTTTTTTGCGTCAAACAAATGCATATTTTATTTATATTAGGTTTACGACTTTACGAAGAAAATAAGTATGACATCAAAGGTGTCACAAGGTTTTTAATAAAATAGGTAAATCATTTATGTAGGAAAACCGATAAGGGTGCTAGGTATTTGAAAACAAAAGGTTAAATGTGAGTTTTCGGTGATGACGTACAAAAAAATGTTTAGAATACATGGTATAATAGACCCTACAGTACCTTCAGAACTACAACTCAGTTCTTGCTGAAACTACTTGTCTCTATGAGAATGTCACGTGTCAAGGAAATTCTGGGACAACTAGTATGTTAAAAATAAATCATTGTCATGTCGTTTGTAAACTAAGTGTTAAAATTAAATGATGAATTCCGGTGCTACTTGTTTCCCATTCTACTCAGTTTTGTGATTCTGTCCGAAAAAGAAAGAGCTTATGTAAAGGCATGTGAATTTTTTTGAGGCGTTGTGCTTAAGAGTCATTGTGGTCAAACAGTATCACTACTTTTAGTCTTACAGAAGCGAGCAGTTAGATGCATCGCCAAGAGTAGACCTAGAACTTCATGCAAGCCACTATTTTTAGAATACAAAATTATGACCGTAATTGCACTATTTATTTTGGAAACGGCTATATTAATATTCAAAAATAAAACGAAATTTGAGACCATAAATATAGAATATAATATAAGACAAAAGAATGATTTTAAATTAATCACCCCCAAATCAGCACTGGTTAAAGATTCAATTATTTACAGTGGATTGAAGATTTATAATAAACTTCCTAATTCTTTTAAAATTCAAAAAGATTTAAAAGTTTTTCGTAAAAAACTTAAAAATGTCCTATTTCAAAAACCTTATTACACACTAGACGAGTTCTATGACGAGTTTTAGTGAATATTCCACATTTTGTTGTTACAGCTTTGTCAATAAGACATTTTTAATTTCTTAGACAATAAAGCATATCTATCTATCTATCTAAAAATCACTAATCACCACAGAATCATTTGACACTATCCGTGATTTTCGCATAATCCAATATTTGTGCACTGCCTTAGCGACTACCGAACTACCACGTGACCTGTAAGAATGAAGCTCGTCGCCACCACTTGCATTTTCTTTTGCTTGTAAACAGAAGATCGTGCCGATTGCCTTATTGCCAGCGTACGATTTTCGGTTTCACAGATTCACTGTCGACGAGAAACCTGCCGGTAGCGGAGTGGGGGGCCCAATGCCGAGCGAGATGAGCCTTTGTGGGTCACTGCCAGCCAATGGGTACGGCAAATATGTCAGCGCGTCCCCCCAGCTGGGGGTCACGGCTGGGAAAAGAAAGAAGAAGAAAGGTCACCGGAGCCGGCGGAGACACGGTATAAAACCGGAACCCTGACATTGGATGGCGCATCAGTGTCAGTGCCATCACCATGAGAGGGTACCACGTGATTGTGTGCTCGTTACTCGCGGCCAGTGTCATAGCACAGGACTCTTTCGATACTTCGGGTGTTAGGATAGCGTTGAAGATTTACGATGATTGCGCTAAAGCCGATGGATTCTCACCGTGCCTTAAGAAGAAAGCCATCACGTTCTTGGATCGGTTGTCTCGAATGGAGAAACTCACGATAGCCGACGGATTTGTGCTAGCTAGGGCTGCTGATGCCACTAAAGATGGACTTCCTATTACCGAGGAGCAGATTGAGAATACCCTGCCCAGGTAGGTTGAAGTTACAAGAGTAAAAAATATATTCCCTAATGGTGTTCACTCAGCAAAACTTATCAGCATGTGGATCGATTTTAGCTGAAGAATATTCAAAGTTGAAATTATAAATTGAATGAAAAACAAAAAGTATTGATATATTAAAAATAACTGATCTATCGAAATATCTTTTTTAGTTCCTTAAATCTATTTCACCGCTATTTTGATTTGAATTTTTTTTGGAATCACTGTCTCGTTTCAAATTTTTTTGAATAAAACAAAATTGGATGTTTGGTCAAAAAAATATTTGAAAAAAATATCACTACAGTAAAATTCAGTGATACTTGAAGTCATCTATACTTTTGCCAGGTAACAAGTTCATTCAGGCATCTGATAAACTTATCTTTAATTATTATGTCTTATTTCGCAATTATTTGGGTCATGATTTAAAGCATGTATAGTTGACCACACAACTGCCATAAAATTCTTGAGCAGAGCTGGTAAAAAATATTCATAAGACCATAAGACATAGAGGCATATATAATATAATATATAATAATAATATTTATTCACTCTCAGAGTACCTAAAAAACAATGACAATTAATGGAGTATCATGTCAAAAAGGCCACCAAACTAGAAACATCTACCAGATATATTTTCAACATTAATGCATTTTTGAAAAAATAATGATCTGATTTCAAATGCTGCCGCCTTAAGCCTTATTACTACTTATTACTATATAATAGGTATTTACATGATCAGCAGACACAGAAGCATAACTGTTGAAGGGGTCCTTACTAAGTTAGTTCTCAGTAATCACCACAGCGAACGTAAGTTACCTGTTAAATGTCAAGGAACGTAATTGCTACAATCTAATCATCACAAAGTGAAAAAGTTGCTACTGAACTCAGCATAACTGCACCATAAAAGGGAATACTATGTACTACTTCGTTAAAGGTTACTTAGCAGTTTATATTTCACTTAGTACTCCTAGACTGTTGGACTGCTTATATATTATGAAATCTAATAATCATTCTTTATCAAAAACAGGTCCTCAGACGCGAAAGATGATGCACTTAACGGGCTGTTGATGGATAAAGTAAGCAACTTTATCGGAAGCAGAACAGTTGAGGTAGCACTGCCCAAAATCACTGCTGAAGATTTCGTCGGAACAGGTTAGAATCGTGTCATTATCTTAAGTGATTTGCTAGTAGTTGTCCATGTAATACTGAAGTAAATAATGATAAGTAATTAAATACAGAAAGGTAACCTCTTTTAACCGACATTTTGATAACGTTCACTTGTTAGCTGTAATGCAGTCATAGTGTTCGTACATAGTCAACTGAATAAGATGTTGGAAAAGATCAATTACCATAGCACAGGATCTAACGATTGGTTTTATATGTATGATGCTAGATGTAATTTAGCTTTCAATATGGCTATCACCACCTTATAAAGAGGAAACAATTTTTATGTAGTTTGCATGTATTGTCGTTCTGCATCTGGTGTAAACAGAAGTATTCTACCAAGTTCTTAGCAAACATGGTTATATAGAAATTAGTATCTTCCTCTGCTAGAATGAAAACTTTATTCGTAGTTCTAAAGGTTTGGCAATGCTCTAATCCGGAGTCTTCCACTTTTATTTTATGATTTTTCTACTACGTTCATCGAAGCAAGAGGCGATTTTGGTTTTTTCTCACTGTAGAATGTTTGTTTTTTTGCTTACATGTAGTTATAGCTAACTGGTGGATTTAAAAATTGAATGCAGGATGCATTTTATATACTTGCAGTCTCAAAAATAGCTGAGTAATGCTAAAGAGCAACCTAGCTGTTATCTATTGTGCTAAATTGATCAGTAATATAGATTTTAAGATTAATGTCGCCTCAACCTTTGGATGAACTTTAATCACCTTCAGTCGACATATCACCGCCAACAGCATTGAACCCTATATAGTTTTTATAGGTAACCAAGTTCTCAGCAGCAACTATACAACAGTGGTAAAGATGACTTCTGAACGATAGGCATACGTCGGTTTTATTACAGTCATAAAGATAATCAAAGCTTCACAAACTATAGCTCATAATAGCATCATAGGTATATATATACGACATAATATGGCAAATTCAGAGTCTCATAATAATACAGTAATGTCTAAACACCTATTAGCCAACAGATTTCATTTATAGATGTATCGATACCTTGCAACAATATAGAACTAAAGATGTGTAGCAGCTTGAGTCTCTAGTTCTCTTAAGGTACATATAACGATGAGATAAGTAGTAGTTGTATATGTTACACTCAATAGCCGAATTCTGGCAATGCCCGAAAAAAATACGCAGAACTAGTTTTGAGCAAGGAATATTTCCCAAACCCGAAATATTAATTTTATACGGCTATTGAAAATTACCAAATAGACAGAACTAGTTTTGCGCACCTTGAGATGCTCAGGACTAGTTCTGTGGTACGGAATGGCAACCAAAGTGAACATTTGTTATTCATTATGTGTCAAAAACCAGCAAAAACCTATCGTTTAGGGTAGGTTAGGTTAGATTGGCTTAGGTTAGGTTTCTTTGCCAACGTTCCTGCAATATAAGTACGAATCGTGAAAACACAAAAAGAGGTTTGGAAGCACAAGTCAATTTGATGCTCACACAATCAAATAAAAAATTTAAACCAACCTCAGTTGGCGATTTATAATTTGTTCATTAAAATATATTTAACTTCTCCAACTTTATATTTATTTGAGTCCGTCGCTGGTGCTGATTGAATGGAAGAAGCAGAATTTGTGCTGGTCATTCAGAAGATATATAGAACTAGTCCTGTGCATTTCAAGTTGCGCAAAACTAGTTCTGAGCATTTCAAGATGCGCAAAACTAGTTCTGTCTATTTGGTAATGCTCAATAGCCGTATAAAATTAATATTTCGGGTTTGGGAAATATTCCTTGCTCAAAACTAGTTCTGCGTATTTTTTTCGGTGATTGCCCGAATTCGGGTATTGAGCGTAACATATATAACACAAACACGAGACTTGACCATTTTTATTATTGGTCTACTGCATGTGAACATTATAACTTGCTTTGCTATTAAATGTGGGAATATTGAAGCTGATTTGATTAAAAACTTTCAGGCAGTCCATAATGTCATGTAAAAAAAGCAAAACAGATATTATATCTCTTATTGATTTCAATGAAACTTCAAAATAAAACTCCATAATCACTGCCTCGTTCTGACTCTACCGTACTAAAGAGTAAAGCTTTTCCTGACCATACTTACGCTGAGTATTTCTGTTGAACCAACTTTTTTGTCTCAAAATAGAGATCAGTCGTCTAAATGCAAAACCCTACAAGTCCACGGAGCAAATTTTACAGAAATCAAGAAAAACAGATCAAAGTCTTATTATGAGCGAAAATAATACGAAATCGAGAGTATTATAATATACGATGTTTTAGGATGTTAAGTCCTAACGCCCCAAAATCTAGGACATATAGTTTTTCTAAAATCTGACTTTCAAATTTGGACACGTCGGGTTTTGCATGTTAGGAACTGTGACACGTCGTGTTTTGACTGCTATTTTTGTGGAATCGGATCAAAATAAGTGAAACAATTTGGATTATTTTACTGAGTATAAAGGAATCTAATCAAACACTGTGCTCAACGACAGGAACTATAAACATAAAGCTAGATATAAGAAAGGACACATTTCAAGGGTTACAAGGTTTAAACGTCAAAATCTGAATCTTCTGACAAACAAAATTCTTCAGAACTAGCAAATGCGTTTTCACAATTAGCTACGATCCTCTGGATTAATGTGGACCTAGCTTCTGTTGAAGTAGGCTCTCCAAAATCCGCATCCAAATCATTTTTCAAAAAACATGGTTATTTTTATCAATAATTTATCAATACAGCATAAATGAATTTCATTCTCCCACTAAACTGAAAAACACATGAATTCACCACAACGTATTTTCAGCGACTGGATAAAACAAAAACGCACAACAGTCAGAATACCTCGTGCGATCGACATGTGACTTGCTCCCGTTGTCCGTATTGGCTCCTGTGGACATGTCGGTGTTTGAGATAAAACACCGCTTGGACTTGTCCGTGTTTGCACCTAGGTCTAGTTTTCTTAGCCAAATATCTCATGTCTAATGTCGGGTTTTGTAAGCGAAAAATAAAGAAAATGGTAGCGCTTCAAATAATGAACAAAATGGTATATAAAACTCTATTTTGAAAAATTTGTGACTTGTCGGGTTTTGCATTTAGACGACTGAGATGTATCTTGGTGACTTGCTAACCGCTTTTGACCCTCAGGACGTAAGGGAGGCGGTGGTGGCGGCCAAGGGGGCGGCGGAGGCGGCGGCGGCGGTAAGATGAAGAACATGATGGGCGGCATGATGATGGCTGTCGCAGCCAAGATGGCCGCCTTGGTTCCAATCGCGATAGCTGGTCTCTTCCTGTTGGCGGGCAAAGCGCTGATCACGGCCAAGATCGCTCTGCTCATCTCAGGAATCATCGCCATCAAGAAACTTTTCGCATCCAAAAATCAAGGAGGCGGTGGCCATGGGGGCGGCTGGCAGAGCAGCGGCCACGGAGGCGGCGGTGGCGGCGGCTGGCAATCCAGCGGGGGCGGTTGGGATAAGAGGTAAGCCGATTCTCAATATTTCATTTCAAGATGATAATTATTACATTCAAGCTTGGGATGAGTATAGTAAAGGGTTTTTCAATAAGGACGGGTTGATGTTAAAATGAAATAAACCAAGCTGTGTGTGAGATATCAAATAATTGTTTTTTTTTTATTTGAAAGGCCCATGTATGCCATTAGGTGTGGAATATCACATCATTCAAATGTCCTCCGCGGCTTCTCACGGTGGCACGGATCCGAGTGGTCCAATTTTCAATCACTCTGCTGCATAAATCCGGCTGAATTCGAGCCACGGACTGGATTATGTTCACTTTAAGGGCAGCGGTAGACTCCGGCTTATTGGCATAGACCTGTGACTTCAGAAAACCCCACAAGAAAAAGTCTAGTGGGGTTAAATCGCACGATCTTGGTAGCCAATTCACGTCACCTCTGCGAGAGATAACCATACCCCCAAATCGTTCGTGCAGAAGGGCCAACGTGGCGTCCGCTGTGTGGCAGGTAGCGCCATCCTGCTGGAACCACATGTCGTTCACCTCCATGTTGTTTAACTTGGGATAAAAGAAATTCATTAGCATCCTTCTGTAGCCCTCGTCGGTAATGGTAATGGCTTCACCAACGCCTTTTTCAAAAAAGTACGGACCAATAACGCCGCCGGCCCAGAATCCGCACCAAACAGTAACTTTCTGTGGATGTATGTTTGCCTGGTGAACCTGAGGTTGAGGATTGTTGTTTGGCGTTGTCCTATATATGACAATTCTGCTGGTTAACATAGCCATTCATCCAAAAATGCGCCTCGTCACTAAAGATGATTTTTCGGCGGAAATTGGGGTCTTCTTCCAAACGCTCCAAAGCCCAGTCAGCACACACACGACGTTGTCTATGGTCATCATGTTTGAGCTTCTGGGTAAGTTGGATCTTGTATGGATGTAGGCCCAAGTCCCGGCGCAAAATTCTCCAGGTTGAAGTCTGCGAAAGGCCGAGTTCTTGTGAACGGCGAGGAATTGACTTCCTTGGGTTCTCTTGGACACTTTCACGGACAGCGGCAATGTTCTCGGCTGATCTGGAACTCCTTTGACGTAAGGGTGTTGGCTGATTGTTAACTGAACCAGTCGTCCCGAATTTCCACACCAAACGTTGCAAAGTCGACTTTGAATGACCCCCGCGTCTTCCGTAAAATGGGCGCAACGCGCGCATGGTCTGCACTAGTGAACACTCATTTTGATAAAAAAGTTTTATCATTTGTACTGGCTGCTCAATTGTGTAACCTGTCATGGTGATTTGGCATAAGTCACTAATCATAAATCACTAGATTATGCACACGCTGTCAAAACAACATGGCCGGCACAGCCTACCAAGGTCGACCCGTCCTAATTGAAAAACCCTTTAGTGTGACTTTAACAGTCGATATAAAAACAGTTCTTTTTTTAGGATATAGATTTTAAGTTTACAAAAAAATGATTTTTTATTAATTTCTCAAAGATGACAAAGCCGATTTTTTTGTAATTTGGCAATACTGTTCACTGCAATAAGACGCTAAGTCAGCAGTGACCAGAAGATGATTATCATTTCTAGTGGGGTCTCAGGGGGAGTCCCACGATTAGTATTAGCAAAAAATATACGTCACTGACACTAAAAAAAATTAAATTTCGTTTTTATAACAAGCCGATGAAAACACAATTTATTTGTCTCTTGATGTCTCTTCGTATCTTTGTTTTCGAGAAAAAAATGAAAACCACTTCAAAGCCCGTCGAGCACCAATTTGTTCTCCTCATTGATAGGCTGTAAGTCCAAAGGCGTATTTCTGACCCAAATTCAAGTAGAAAAGTTCATATAAACATGTTTCCTAAAGTGTCTGGTCTTTACGATAGGGTATCAAAGTATGGAAGAAACATTGATTCTTTAACACCCTGTATCTTGTAAACCACTATTCAAAACACATGTTTATTTAAACTTTTTTACTTGAATTGGGGTCAGAAATACTCTCTTTGTATTACGGCCTATCAATAAGAAGAACATAATGTTCTAATCATTTTTTTGACGAGCTATAGGTAGTGGTTCTTAACTTTTCCAAAAAAAACAAAATAAGATACGAAGCGATATCAACAGATAAAAAAGGTGGGCTGCTATCTGCTTAGTCTTAAAAAAACATCCAACTCTTTTAAAATCAGTGGCATACAGGTTTTTGCTAATACTAATCGTGGGACTGCCCCCCGAAGCCTGAAATGATGATAATTTTCTAATCAGTGCTGGCTAAGCGCCTTATTGCAGTGAAAAAACTGCCAAATTACAAAAAAATCGGATCAATGAAATTAATAAAAAATCATTTTTTCCCAAACTTTGAGACCCTGTATCTTAAAAACGAAGCACTTGTGCAACGATATTTATATAAAATTTCCACTTTGAAATCAGTTTTTCTATCGAGTGTTAAAGTCTTGCTACTAAAAAGATGACCACCCTGTGTATGAAAAATTGAAGACAGCAGCAGTCCAAATCATTGTGCTTAAAATTTGACGTATAGAATTGAACTTATTCAAAAAAAATCCATATTCTGTGATGCGTGAAAAGCGATTGTGTCCTTATTTGAACTCTAGTGGCTATGGCTGCTAACACAGTACCCGATGGCTGAAGTAAACTCATGTTTAAGATGTCTCTCAGGCAATTTTCACCAGATCTTCCTCCTTTAAGTACCCAGTAAGAATCATAGTTAACTGAACTTGATCTCTTATAGGTCATGGTTAAGTAATTATGACTTTCTGACCGCTTGCTAGAGTATCATCTACATTGCGTTATTGGTATAAATATTATTGCTTTTAAGGACGGATCTGAGAAACAAGCTAATTGATTTTGACTAACCTCAGTTACACACTATGTCAATGTATTAAACCCCGTCCCGCAACCATGTTGCCATACTGCCAAACTAAACAGCCTTGATCCTTAAATTGAATACCTTAATAGCGAGTATACTTATCCACTCCTCAGCTGACTCCATAACGGTCAATACCTTTAAGATGATGCTACTTATACCCTATATGAAGACGATTACATCTACAGGAAATTACAAAATTATGTTTGATAGCACTGTGACTACAATACTGATGGCCGCTGGATAGCGTTCAATGTAACCCAAATGTTGTTTTCACATTTTTAACAGCAAATATCTTTATTCGTAGTGCAAATTCTGTAAATAATATAAATCTATTTAGGTACACAACAAAAAATTTTAGTACAACATCAGAGCTTATAAAAGTTTATAAACTTGTTCAAAAACTTCAAAAACAGGATAAAAAACCCATATTAAAATTTTGGCCACCTACCTTAAGCGCTTCCGTCCTTAATTAGCGAGGTTTAAATCATCGTCATTATTTCAAGGCCTGTGAGACACATACCACGCATATACGTTATTTTAAGTTGCATATTAAGCTTTTCATTGGCTAACCATTCTGTTTTGATTGCAGGTCGCTAGAAGACGCTTCCGCCCAGAATCTGGCGTACAAAGCTTACGCACCCAAGTGAATCAAGACTTAAAGAGCTGACAATCTCCTAGATGAGATGGAGGTTGTAGTTTACAAGAAAAACCTCATGTTGTACAAATGACCTTTGACCAATTTTATGGTCGCCTCTAGTTTTATTTACCATCGACTAATGGCTACGCTTCATAGCTCCACATTACCGTATTCGGATAACTATCTAAGTCAGAAATACTTAACTAAAGCTTAACGATACTTCAATCCAAGGTCAATGATTTATATACTTAAACAAGCTCCTTATGTACTTCCAAAACCTGTGCTTACTTCGCATACTTCATTTTTTTATTCACCTTTCCATCATTTGATCTGTCACCCCTGTCCTATTGCAGCCCGTTTTTCAATGTCTGCTTATAGCAAGGTTTTGCTTTATGCAATAGTTGCCCTAATTTAGCTTCGACTATGAACCAATAAAACAGAATTTCTGCGCCTGATCTATCTGTTATTCTAGCTTATAAATCAAAACTCCTTATTTTCTCTATCACAGTCTGTTGTACATATTTTCGTTATCTTCACCATCCTCTACAGTAGTTTGGAAATATTGCTGTTGTACTTATCTATGTACCTGTCTTCCTCTTTATCGTAATATCGAGTACTGGATACTCCTTTCTAGTCATGCTTCACCTCATTCATTCACTTATTGCTTTTCTATGGTCACGTAAGCATATATGCTATCTATACCATTTCTCAGAACATGCTTCTCAGAAAGTAGATACCTTATACCTTCTTCAGCTTTTTCAACTTTTTTCTATCAATTTTTGCGACATTTCTTTTTACGTTGCTGTCCATCCAATGATATCATCAGCATATGCTGCTTGTTTGTTTTAGTACTGACTGTAGTTCCACATCTGTACTGTATAATGCTTCTACACTTTCCTTTTATTTCCTGAGAGCTTGGAAACTGTGCTTCTGTCTACGACTTCTTCTTATACAATTGTGTTAATGACCCTGCTTTACCGACCATGAAAAATTGAATGAGTTCCGCTCGAGTTGTGGGATCTGTGAGCGTAGCCAACGACTTGGAGTACATCCGACTGTATAATTTATTTAAAAATATTTATGTTTATTTATTTTCGCCTTGTGACGAGTGGTACCATATTTTTTGTTTATACCAGACAGTATTTTTAAATAAATAAATGTGTTACACGCACGCTCCTTTATTTCCGTACATGCCTGAACGAAAGCGAAAACAGTTCTGCATTCCAGCAATAAAGAAGGTCAATTGCCAACAGAAGCAGTCTGAATTAAAAATCAGAGGAAGCTAGGGCGCCATATATAACAGATATTTAGAACAAGAATCATGAGGATCTATGTTCAATTATAGTACGTGCATATCTATTCATAGCTAATAATTGATGAAAAAAGGATGACTAGTATATATATTAACAGCATATATGAATTTGGTGAGTCCCAAAGCGTGATTAGTGGACCAAAAAGATATTACCTAATCAATATATACAATACAGTGCTTTAAAATTTCATGCAATTTGAGCGGTTCTAATACCTAACAAACCAGCGACTTGTAGTTGAGGATAATTGCTAAAACCTCGGAGTTGAGTTACGCTCTAGAGTGACACACGCAATTATAGCTCAATATCCTGCTAAATTTTAGAAGTTTCGATTTCATTTTTCATAAATGGAGAGAGTGGCGCCAAGAAAGAGAGAAAGAGATAATCACTTTCTGATATCATTGCAAAAATAGTCATGTACTCTTCAGAAATTTCTCTCATCGCTGGAACTAGCTAGCGAGACATATCTGAAAAGGAAAGTTGGCTTTGAAAATTTGATAAACAAGTACTTCTTTCCCTTTTAGGTGATTTTTGACATACTAACGTGGCATTGGTTGGCTTATAGTAACAAATAATTTGTTTTCGCTACGCCAAGGCATAGGTGAAACGACTAAATGCCGACAAAAAAGTTCCCAACGTTCTTTAATGAACAATGTAATGAGGATTGGATATTATAAGGAACGTGAATGTTGATTTACAATACTCACACGATTATCATCGATGAGAGACTGACATACTTAGTTCCATTATATCTTTTATTCCGTGTCATGAACTTCTTAGATTTCACTTGACCTCAGTCGAGAAATTCTGGCTTCTTAGAGCAACTGCAGGGTTCTGGTATGTCGTTAGAAGTATAGAGCAGGTAGACGATCACTTCTTAAAATATATACCTATTAGTTACCGGAGAAAGGTAAATGTTTTCTTGCTGATACCCATATTACACTGAAGCTTCTGCCTCTGTTGCAAATAATTGTCGATACATAAGTAGCTACTAGGGGACGGAAAAGTGCATGAACTTTCAAAGCCGCTGATTTCGTTGCGATGTTTTTTAAATATAAATGAATAGAACATAAGGATTTTTACATATAATCTGATAATAAGATGACATTTTGAAAGCAGTTTTGTACAAAAGTATGTTCATGTTAAACTTTAATAGTAAAGATCATAAAACAATTTATAACAATTATTATTTCTTTCTTTCAGTTATCATACTTTGAAATAAAAATAGTTACATATAGGGGCATTTAAACATCTGAGCTGTGAACACGCTGGACTGCTGCAGTACAATGCAATCCAATTTTTCCGCATCTGCAAGCATTTTCGCATTCCTTATTATAATCGGCAGAATAACGTTTCTATCAGGAGCCGGAAATTTTTCCATTATTATTGGCTTCAATTTATAAAAGACGTACCTCAATCTTTTCGTAGTCACATTTGTGTTTGAACATACGCATCTTAACTGTTGCTGCATGAGATGTAGGTAATTGAGGTAATTGATTGCCGGTATATTACGCGGCACCCTTTAGAAGCAAAGTAAACCTTGACGGATTTAAATACTTTGGAGCATTATATAAAGCTAAAATGCATGCCAAACCAGCTAAAAAAAATTGTCAGGATATTTATCGACATTATCAAGTAACTCTGCATCGTCAAATACATTTTTTGATGTTTCTATACCTTTTTTTTTTGAAAAAAAACAGAAGACGGATCCACTAGAAGCATGCAGAAAGAGAGAAAATTTATTACATTTTGGTGTGGTGTGTGATTTTTCTAAGTCATTTGATGAGAAACATTCTGTGCAGCTTTACCACGAAGCGGCTTTTGAAATAAATTCCACTTTAGTTTGGAGTTAGTGCAGTTCTAGAAGCCCTATTTAGCTGCAGCGACTGTAAATTAATCGCTGTTTCAACAATCAATTTGTCTGCATCACAATATTTTTTTGTGGTCACGATCAGCCTCCTCTTCTGCTCAGAATTACAAATTGGAGAAGACGTTACTGCCATACAACACTGTCAGGATTTGTACTTACTGCCTATTTCTGTTGGCCTTTATTATTGCTATGTCCAGAAATTTCTCTTGGCCAGTTCTAAGAGGCACAGGCTCCACCTTCGGGTAAAGTAAGGGAAAAAAATTAAAGACTACTTCAACAGAATTCGGCTTTCTGGATGCCAATTCCACATCATTTCAAATATCATATAGACAAAAAAAAATGGAGTCAAGTTGATTGACTCAGTACTTCCCACACATAACAGTTCCAACCAAATCATCGCCCGCCTGTCGTCAAAAAACATCCAACACAAAAACTAGTGAATAGTTTCCTAAGTCTCTCCGTAGGAACTAAAACGACACAATTCAGCTTCAACTGGACGAAACGAAACAATCAGGAACCCCCAAATTGCTTAAAAACGAAGTTTGAGCTGTTTTTATATTTTTAGATTTTTATTATTGCTGCGCCGCCACTGACACGATTTTTGAAACCATACGCATTTTTCATCCTTGCCGCGGTAATAATACTGTGTCTAAATTTCATTAAAATTAATTCCATAATTTCCATGTTGCTAAATTTAGAACGACCTGAATCAATACCTACCCCTACCAATACCAAATCCCTTGATTTCTGTAATAGCCAAGGCAATGTTCGGATGGACCTAACAAACGTCTATTATGCCGCTAGGTCTTTCTTTCACAGGTCAATGGACACTATCATAAATGGAATAAATTTTTGAGTTTTACAACCCCCCCTAACCACCCCAATTTCACCCCCACCCAAAAAAAGTAAAAAATGATCAGAAACCCCTAAAACGCCGAAAAACAAAGTTTGAGCTATTTTTACATTTTTAGTTTTTTTATTATTGCCGCGCCGCCACTGATACGATTTTTCCAAAACATGCGCGCTTTCCATCCTCGCCGTGGCAGTAAATACTGTGTCAAAATTTCATTAAAATCCATTCGATAATTTTGGCGTTACGCAATAAAGAACGATCTAAAACTAAAACAACACTCGGATGTATACATCACAAATTAAGTCCCTTGGTTTCTATATAAGCAAGGAAATGTTCGGATGGACCTAAAAAATTGTATTATGGCGCTAGGTTTTTGATTCACAGGTCATTAGAGAGCCCATTATGAATACAACAAATTTTTCAGTATTACAACCCCCCACCCCCCAACCACCCCAAAAAAAGTAGAAAATGATCAGGAACCCCTAAAACGCCTAAAAACGAAGTTTGAGGCGTATTTGAAATTTTTCGTTTTTTGCTAATTACTCCGCCCCCCGTATAACGATTTTCAAAATTATAGGAACATTACCTACTACGACCCCACAGCATAACGCTGCCCAAATTTCATCACAATCCATGTAGCGGTTACTGAGATTATGAGGGTAGAAAAACGCGACAGACAGACAGACAGACCGACAGACAGACAGACCGACAGACAGACACACAGACCGACGGAAATGAGTGACGTGGATTTTCGTTATGTAGACATCATAAAACGCCCAAAAAACGTATTATCTCAGAATCGAGAATTTTCGCGATCGCAATACTCCCCTCACCTATCGGTGTGGGAAGTAAAGAGGCAAAAGTCAAAGAATATGCTTTTAACTTGGACAACGGTGTCGTTAAGTATTAAACTGGATTCAAATGATCGAAATTATCAGGCAGTGTTAATGGTATTCAACGTAAGAGGTTTCAAATCATGGTTGGCAGAAGCAGCTGCTGCATTTTTGCAACGCGCTTTCTAATTTGAGGCTAGAGATCTATTCGTACAACATAGGTGACAAAAATATATCTACTTTATATCTACTTTATCTCTCAAAGATTCCTTCAAAGAACGCTGCAAATGCGACAGCTTCAGGTCAGTTTCATAAATTGGAGAAGAAATTGCTGCTATACAACACTATCCGAATTTGATTCACCCTACCTCAATCAGATTAGCCTGCTGATGGATAGTCAGTTTCAGTTGCATGCATTTGTTTATCTCATAATTTAGTAACATCCAAGACTCCACCACACCGGTATAATAAACTACGCTTTTATTCTTACGTACATGATGCAAATGCTTGGAATAAGAATTTAATCGCTGATCTGTTCCATAAAGCCATTTTTTTGAAAGACGATTCAAATTCAACATTTGTAAATTATTATACAATAGCATTCCATCGCATGTCAAATGCCTCAGTATGGCCGCATTTACAGAGCTTGTTCTTATCTATTTGTTGTCGCAACAGTACTAGTATTTTGGTATCTAATAAGTGCTGTACTATCATAGGTGACCCTTCACATAAGTTTAACTTAAGCTTGCAGTCCTAACGTAACTATATAAATTAAGCAAGAAATGGATGGAAGAGCACATTGTGGTGAATCTCTCTTTGACGTTTTCCCAGTATTTATGTGACATCAACACCTTGTTCATAATTATGTTATTAGGGGAAGAAAAATTATTATTACTGTCTTAGCAGCATCCTAAAAAAATAGGCAAACGCTACTACTCACAATGCGAGGCTAATAACGGCATGTTGTTGGAAGTATAGGTAGTCTCTTCTTTAAAGCTATATTACGTCAAATTTGGACTAGTTCTGGTAAGGTTTAACTAAACACAATCATGTAATTTTTATTCGCAGGCATCATAGACTTGCACTTCCGGTAAGTTTTTGGAAAAAAAGTTATTTTATTTTAAATTGCATTTTGTTAGCTGAGGGTTTTTATTGCAACAAATGCGGTGTTGCTTTTTCGTTAGCAAAGTTCAATGAATCATTTTTTAGTGTTTCTATTCTTTTCCTTCCAGCAACAGGAAAAAAGCTGGAGTCTCTCAGTTAATGTTATATAATAGTGGCTCCAACTAGACTTAGCTTAAGTTGGAAATACTGAATCTACTGAATTGCTGCTGAATTTAATAAAGTATTACGTTTCAACAGTATTGTTCTGCAATTTACGGAAACAAATTTATTGAGGCAGGGGCACAAATTAATAAATAAATGAATTGCCTGGAGCTATCATGCGTTTCTGTAAATACTTCACTTCTGAGATACATAAAACTCAATATAGTGACCCTTTTCATCAAGTCTATCTATATTGATACTGATATACTGTCAAGCCTGCGTATTAGTACAGTAACTTAAGGGTTACGTAGCAAAAATCTGTTTCTGTGCTTTTTAAAAGCTTTTACTTTACTTATTTATCCTAGAGGCAGTTTTCATGGTTTTTCATTGCTCAGTGACCAGAAGATTTTCGTGTACACTAACCTGTTTAGGTATGCGTATGCCCTAGTACTTAAGCGGTGACTTTTATCACATAGGTACTAAGATCGCTTGACTCGCTTTATGTCTATAAGACTGGCGACCTCTAGTATCTCTCTGCTATAAGCATAGTAAACGGTACTTTCACAATGAAATTGCTTTCTTCCTTTCACTATATATAGTTTCATGGTCAGCTGGCTAGATGTAACTACCATCCAACAATAACTTATCTTCATGTGTTTTACCAGGGTCACAAAAATTGTACTGATTTTTGACAAGACTCAGTGCTATAACAATAAAGCGACTGGTAGTAATGATGTGACCCTATATTATATTTGGGAACATTTGCTGATTCAGCTTTCACATATTATGCTATGGTTTATTATATATCGCTATATCTATACTTAGTGTGATCAAAATTACCAAGATGCAGTGCGTAATGATATTGAAATTCAATTGGCAAGCAAGAACACTGAGATTATTATTGATTCTTCCTTAGAAGGGTTACTTAGATCCACTAGTTGCTAATTAAATGTGTTTGGTTTGTATAAAATTGTGAGAAATTCGTAATAGAAAGCCAAATAGAGATTTTCGATTTTTTAGGTACTCCCGCCCGCCCGAGAGATCTGAAATTCTTTATTTTCGTTAAACGAGGCTAAAACTCAAAACTGCGACTGGATTTGTAATCATCTCCTTGAAATTATCCGAAATGCGAGGTTTCAACGTAATAGAGAGCCAGATAGAGATTTTCGATTTTCTTAGGTACTTCCGCCCGCCCGAGAGATCTGAAATTTTTATTTTCGTAAACGAGGCTAAAACTCAAAGCTGCGACTGGACTTGTAATCATCACCTTGAAATTATCCGACATGCGGGGTTTCATCCCAATAGGAAGCCAAATAGGCATTATCGATTTTTTTAGGTACTCCCGCCCGCCCGATAGTTCTGAAACTTCTTATTTCCGTCAAACGAGACTGAGACATAAAACTGCGAGTGGATTTGTAATCATCACCTTGAAATGATTCGAAATGCGAGACTTCATCGTAATAGAAAGCCAAATAGAGGTTTTCGATTTTTTTAGGTACTCCCGCCCGCTTGAGAGATCTGAAATTTTTTATTTTCGTCAAACGAGGCTAAGACTCAAAACTGCGACTGGATTTGTAATCAGCACCTTGAAATTATCCGATATGCGAGGGTTCTTTACAAAAGGAAGCTAAATAGAGATTTTCTATTTTTTTTAGGTACTTCCGCCCGCCCGAGAGATCTGAAATTTTTTATTTTCGTCAAACGAGGCTAAAAACCAAAACTGCGACTGGATGTGTAATCGCCACCCTGAAATTATCCCAAATGCGAGATTTCATCGTAATAGAAAGCCAAATAGGGATTTTCGATTTTTTTAGGTACTCCCGCCCGCCCGAGAGATCTGAAATTCTTTATTTTTGTCAAACGAGGCTAAAACTCAAAACTGCGACTTTATTTGTAATCAGCACCTTGAATCAATCCGAAATGCGAGGTTTCATCGTAATAGAAAGCCAAATAAAGGTTTTCGATTTTTTAGGTACTATCGCCCGTCCGGGAGATCTGAAATTTTTTATTTTCGTCAAGCGAGTCTGAAGCTTAAAACTGCGACTGGATTTGTAATTATCACTTTAAAATTATCCGAAATGCGAGGTTTCATCGTAAAGAAAGCCAAACAGAGAATTTCGATTTTTTAGGTACTCCCGCCCGCCCGAGAGATCTGAATTTTTTTATTTTCGTCAAACGAGGCTAACACTCAAAACTGCGACTGGATTTGTAATCAGCACCTTGAAATTATCCGACATGCGAGGTTTCACCCCAATAGGAAGCCAAATAGGGATTTTCGATTTTTTTAGGTACTGCCGCCCGCCCGAGAGATCTGAAACTTTTTATTTTCGTCAAACGAGGCTAAAACTAAAAACTGCGACTGGATTTGTAGTCGTCACCTTGAAATTATCCCAAATGCGAGATTTCATCGTAATAGAAAGCCAAGTAAAGGTTTTCGATTTTTTTAGGTACTCCCGCCCGCCCGAGAGATCTGAAATGTTTTATTTTCGTCAAACGAGGCTAAAACTCAAAACTGCGACACAATTTGTAATCAGCACCTTGAAATTATCCGATATGCGAGGTTTTATCCCAATAGGAAGCCAAATAGGCATTATCGATTTTTTTAGGTTCTCCCGCCCGCCCGATAGTTCTGAAACTTCTTATTTTCGTCAAACGAGACTGAGACATAAAACTGCGAGTGGATTTGTAATCATCACCTTGAAGTGATTCGAAATGCGAGATTTCATCGTAATAGAAAGCCAAATAGAGGTTTTAGATTTTTTTAGGTACTCCCGCCCGCTTGAGAGATCTGAAATTTTTTATTTTCGTCAAACGAGGCTAAAAACCAAAACTGCGACTGGATGTGTAATCGTCACCCTGAAATTATCCCAAAATTCTTTATTTTTGTCAAACGAGGCTAAAACTCAAAACTGCGACTTTATTTGTAATCAGCACCTTGAATCAATCCGAAATGCGAGGTTTCATCGTAATAGAAAGCCAAATAAAGGTTTTTGATTTTTTAGGCACTACCGCCCGTCCGAGAGATCTGAAATTTTTTATTTTCGTCAAACGAGGCTAAAACTCAAAACTGCGACTGGATCTGTAGTCGTCACCTTGAAATTATCCCAAATGCGAGATTTCATCGTAATAGAGAGCCAAGTAAAGGTTTTCGATTTTTTTAGGTACTGCCGCCCGCCCGAGAGTTCTGAAATTTTTTATTTTCGTCAAACGAGACTGAGACTTAAAACTGCGACTGGATTTGTAATCACCACCTTGAAGTTATCCGATATGCGAGTTTTCATGGTAGCAGAAAGTCAAATAGAGATTTTCGATTTTTTTAGGTACTCCCGCTCGCCCGAGAGATCTGAAATTTTTTATTTTCGTCGAACGTGGCCAAAACTCAAAACTGCGACTGGATTTGTAATTATCCCCTTGAAATTATCCGAAATGCGAGGTTTCATCGTAATAGAAGGCCAAATAAGGATTTTCGATTTTTTTAGGTACTAGAGAGATCTGAAATTTTTTATTTTCGTCAAACGAGGCTAAAACTCAAAACTGCGACCCAATTTGTAATCAGCACCTTGAAATTATCCGATATGCGAGGTTTTATCCCAATAGGAAGCCAAATAGGGATTATCGATTTTTTTAGGTACTCCCGCCCGCCCGATAGTTCTGAAATTTCTTATTTTCGTCAAGCGAGACTGAGACATAAAACTGCGAGTGGATTTTCAATCATCACCTTGAAATGATTCGAAATGCGAGATTTCATCGTAATAGAAAGCCAAATAGAGGTTTTCGATTTTTTTTAAGTACTCCCGCCCGCTTGAGAGAGCTGAAATTTTTTGATTTCGTCAAACGGGGCTAAAACTCAAAACTGCGACTGGATTTGTAATCGTCACCATGAAATTATCCCAAATGCGAGATTTCATGGTAGTAGAAAGCCAAATAAAGGTTTTCGATATTTTTAGGTACTCCCGCCCGCCCGAGAGATCTGAAATTTTTTGTTTTCGTCAAACGGGGCTAAAACTCAAAACTGCGACTGGATTTGTAATCGTCACCTTGAAACTATCCCAAATGCGAGATTTCATGGTAGCAGAAAGCTAAATAAAGGTTTTCGATATTTTTAGGTACTCCCGCCCGCCCGAGAGATCTGAAATTCCTTATCTTCGTCAAACGAGACTGAGACCTAAAACGGCGACTAGATTTGTAATCATCAATTTGAAATTATCCGAAATGCGAGGTTTCAACGTAACAGAAAGCCAAATAGAGATTTTCGATTTTTTTAGGTACTCCCGCCCGCTCGAGAGGTCTGAAATTCTCTATTTTCGTCAAACGAGGCTGAAAGTTAAAACTGCAACTAGATTTGTAATAATCCCTTTGAAATCATCCGATATGCGAGGTTTCATCCCAATAGGAAGCCAAGTAGAGATTTTCGATTTTTTTAGGTACTGCCGCCCGCCCGAGAGATCTGAAATTTTTTATTTTCGTCAAACGAGACTGAGGCTTAAAACTGCGACTGGATTTGTAATTATCACTTTGAAATTATCCGAAATGCGAGGTTTCATCCTAATAGAGAGCCAAACAGATATTTTCGATTTTTTAGGTACTCCCGCCCGCCCGAGAGATCTGAAATTCTTTATTTTCGTCAAACGAGGCTAAGACTCAAAACTGCGACTTGGTTTGTAATCAGCACCTTGAAATTATCCGACATTAGAGGTTTCACCCCAATAGGAAGCCAAATAGAGATTTTCGATTTTTTTAGGTACTCCCTCCCGCCCGAGAGTTCTGAAATATTTTATTTTCGTCAAACGAGACTGGAACTTAAAACTGCGACTGGATTTGTAATCACCACCTTGAAATTATCCGAAATGCGAGTTTTCATGGTAGTAGAAGGTCAAATAGAGATTTTCGATTTTTTTAGGTACTCCCGCTCGCCCGAGAGATCTTAAATTTTTTATTTTCGTCAATCGTGGCCAAAACTCAAAACTGCGGCTGGATTTGTAATCGCCACCTTGAAATTGTCCGAAATGCGAGGTTTCGTCGTAATAGAAAACCAAATAAAGGTTTTCGAATTTTTTAGGTACTCCCGCCCGCCCGAGAGATCTGAAATTTTTAATTTTTGTGAAACGAGGCTAAAACTCAGAACTGCGACTGGATTTGTAATCATCCTCTTGAAATTATCCGAAATGCAAGATTTCATCGTAATAGAAGGCCAAATAGGGATTTTCGATTTTTTTAGGTACTACCGCCCGCCCGCCCGAGAGATCTGAAATTTCTTATTTTCGTCAAACGAGGCTAAAACTTAAAACTGCGACTGGGTTTCTAACCAGCACCTTGACATTATCCCAAATAGTGAGCAAAATATCCCAAACCTAATTTTTTGCAACTGTTTAGCTCTAATACATTCCAGAGGGGTCTAGTTGCAAAGGAGGTGGGTACTAGAGAATCAGAACATGTTAAGTGCACAACTTTTGAACTACTGTACGATAAGATGGATATAAATCTGCTGGATATCCGCTTGAGGTTCCTTCTAAAGGACAGGAGAGCCTAAAAGCAGGTTTTCCAGTATATTGAGTTGCGTGTTTTATAGTTTTATTTCATGTAAATAGTAATATCGTACAATAGGTATGAAATATGAGTAAAAAATTGTCGCAACAGAGAGTGAGCATTGTGAGAGGAGTTATCTTTAAATCAAATTCTATTTAGTTAATAGACTTAAATAGAACTGCTTTTGCAATTTCAAAAATATGGTAAATCTGTATTGCAGAAACAATAGTTTTCGGGGAAAAAATAGAAAATAAAAATTTATTGAAATAATGATAATATTGAACACATAATTTTATGTTGATTTCTTGTGCTAAACTTTTCCAATCCAACCAGGAATTTATTAACTTTATTTTAGTTAGTTTGCTAAAAATACTATTTGTCCCGGGGTCCCATAAATGTTGACATGACACATCACCGGACAACTTAGTGTTATTTCAAGTTTTCTTTGAATTGGGGGTAGACAATACTGGTGTTGTATCTAAGTAAACTTCGCATAATAGTACATGTGCAATATCAATATATTGTAAACTACTAATAAATAATAAGCTACACAAATAGGTTTTCATATTTTTTTTGCTAAAGCAACTACTTGTGATAATAGTGGACGTGGTGCAGTGGTGTGACGCCTAACTCTTCTTCTTCTCCTTCATTATAGTGGATAACCTCCGCAAACGGATAGTTTTTGATTAGGTCGTCTTCCTTAGCCCATGAGTTTCCTTTTCCCACATGAAGAACTCGTAGTGCTGCAGGATGGACGTGCTGCGAAGCGAAAAATATTAGGCTTAAACAAATATTTGTCAACAGAGTCGAGTATTAGTTGCCTGTTTTTCGTTGAGCTATCATAACTGATATGACAGTGGCGGCTGGTGAGGTAGTGCCACAGTGCCATGACACTACCTTAGTTTTCGTCAAAAACATATTTATCTATCTATCTATTAAACTTTCCTTGTTCTGTGTTAGTTTCCAACGACTTTTTCTGTTTTATATGGAATGGCTCAGCGGATAAATGCTTGCACCAGGCAACACGTGGCATCGTGGCAACTCACCCGATGAGAGCTGACGACGCGGCGCGACGGCGAGATATGACAACAGCCTACGCTGCCGTTTCTTTTAGGGCACAGACAGAGTGAGAGGAATCTTATCACACACGCTTATGAGTGACAGAGATAACGTTATGCTGGACGTTTGAATATACTTTAAATACGAAAATCCGAAGTAGTTCATAGTCATATACGATATTGTATTGTGGTGTGGGGCGCAGCATGTAAAAATAATATAAAAGCAATAGAAAGTATACAAAAACGTTTAATAAAAATTTTATATAAAGTGAAATGTACATATCCTAGTGACTTGTTATTTTCTAAAACAAAAAATTCTAGATATCCGCCAAACATTTTCCATGTCATTAGGTATTTACCAATATAAAAATAAATCAAACTTGACAAAACACGAACATAAATATGACATAAGATATGCATGTAATGTTGTACCAAAAGCAAGAAAAAATACTTTATTACGATGTCATACATTTCTTGCTCCAAGACTATACAATGAGATACCAGAAAGCATAAAATGTCTAGTGCCTTTAAATTCATTCAAGTATGGTTTAAAACAATGGATAGTAAATAATAAGCGCATTAAAATTCACCAACTTGTAGACATATGCAATACCTATTATTACTGATATATATGGAATACATAATATTTAAATATAAATATTCCTGAATTGACCCTTATTTGTTGTTTCCATTTTATAACAATTACTTATACCCAAGCACAAGCTTTTAACTTTTTTTGGGTCACTTGTTGTTTATTGTATTTTATTTATTTTATATTTACAATAAACGCCATACCATACTAAGATCGTCCCAGGCACATTACCCATATTTCCATTCGCATGATTCACTATTTTTGTTTTGTTTCAGCAGTTAGGAATTGTTTGTGTCTAATGCTGATGTCGGCTTTTCTCGTTAAAGGTTTGAAATTTAGATCTTATTAGTTTAAGTGAGTTGTGCGCTGTTTTCGGGTCGGTATCTCTTTTATGTTTAATTAAAATATATCAATGGAGCGAGAATGAATAAAATTGGTGCATTAATAAACTCATTTAGCAATCTTCCGCTGGAAGAAAAACTCACATTAAGGAATTAGGACGTCCAACACCCTCTTTTAAAAGTTGAAAAACTTATTGTAGTGCATAGAAATCGCGTTGTCGTAAATTTAATAAAACTATTTATGATAAAAAAATTGGATAAGTGACTGTGAAGAAGTTAGCAAATTGTTTTGTGTGTGTTCTATTTGGAGGCGATGACACTTGGGCGAAAAAAGGCACGGATGATCTTATTCCTATATGGAGAGAAAATGAAGACCCATGAAAAATCTAAAGTGCATATGAATAATGTTTTCAGTTTATCGATGCTTGGTAAGCCGAACATAAAGGCTCAGTTAAATGCGGCTTATCCGCTAGTTATAAGTATTTTTTCCATTTTATATCGGTCTGAAATTTTGGCTGTCATTCTGGCACTACCTCTCTAACTTGGCACGAGCCGCCACTGCAATATGACTATTCATTATAAAATGTATGTTCCTTGTGTGTTGTACTGCCAACTTTAAATATTTTAGCATCACTTCAGTTACTAATTAGCTGGATGTAAGTCCTTTTTTTTAGCAGTAATAATCTGCTAATGCAGCAAATACTACTACTATACTGTATAAAAGTCACAATCGCAAATACCGGGTATCCCACGACGACTAAGACAAGCAATATATCGGAACTGGGCAGTAGTAGGGAATTATAGTTTTGGGAGTGTAAATTAGAGCAAATATAGTATGTTTTGTTATTGTGTCACCCAATAAGGTATCTGTTTCTGGTCACGTGACGTCCGATTCAAAATTTTTAATGGGACACTCTGTATATTTGTAACTTTTTGTGCTCCTCCCGATAAAAAAATTCCACAAACTAGCACACTTGAGGTCTAAGGTGATAAATTCAAGAGCTACAGGTATTTAAAGGACTGTACCACTACCATTATGAAACACTACCAAAGTAATTCAACTGTAGGGGTATATGTTATAGCCAATGGTAGTGGTACCATCCTTTAAGTACCTGTAGCTCTTGAATTAATCACTTCAGACCCCAAGTGTGCTGGTTTGTTGAAATTATTTTATCGGGAGGAACACAACAATTCACAAATATGCAGGGTGTTCCATAAAAATTTTTGAATCAGACGTCACGTGACCAAAAACAAATACCTCATTGGGTGACACAATAATAAGGAAAGATACTATATTTGCTCTAATTTACACCCTCAAAATTATAATTCCCTACTACCCACCATACCCATATATTGCTTGTCTTAATCGTCGTGGGACACCCAGTGTATCTACAGCCAGAAAATATCAGATTATGCTAAGTTACCTGTACTTATGGTTTCCTGTTCGCTTTATATTTAAAAAAAAAGAAGACTCTTTCTTCTGTGTCACAAGGAGCTGCAGCTTGTCATAAAAATATCGTGCATAAGTGTACACCTTGCAAAACTTACCTGCCATGCCAGCTTTGCATATCCTACGATTGAAGATATTATGAGACTCATAGTACTCATCATAACAGCAATTGTAGACATGACTGCCATAGCCTTGAAAGCTAGAGGTAGAAGAATGGCTTTCATCAAGAGAGCTGCAAGTATCAGCGAGAATGTGTAGCTGGTCTTCTTTTTGCCTTTCCTTGCTGTTTCTGACCCACCTATAGATATTAAGGTAAATATGTGAGGGAAAATACATGAGAATAACAGGTGAATTTGACTTATTTGTTTGTAAGGTTCAGAATAGCGTGATGATAGCTGTTACTATAGTCACCTTTTACTTATAAAGATCATCATGTTTGGATTATTGAGAGCTTGCGTATGCCTAATTTTATAACTACTGTGAAAGGTACTCATTATGTAAGACGTATGCCGATCAAGGTTAGGTGATAAGAGTAGAGAGTGCAAGAACTGCATGTGTGAACAGAGTTAATTGCAGCAGAGATATAAATTTAAAACTTAGAGTACGAATGATGAGGTGTAGTGTTTTTGGAATCTGCTCCCCAGTTTGAACCTTGGACGCTTAAGAAGGGGGAAATGATAGACTGAAGGCTTTCGAAAGGTAGCGTTATCCGCGAATTCTGAGTATCTCTTGGTCTGGTAGGGTCTCAAATATCGAATTATAGCAGAGAATACAAAAACAGGAAGAACCTATAAGCAGCCTCAAAAGAAAAAGGTAGAGTACCTTGGTCATATTATAACGGAACCCAAATATGTACTGCTATAAAACAAAGCAAGAGAAGCCAATGAAAACGAAGAACCTCTTGAATGAAAAATTTGAGGTATTGGTTTGGAATGACGTCAAATTAATTACTTCGAATGGCTGGAAATAAGGTTAGGATTGCCATGATAATATCCAACCGCCGCTCCGCTAAGAGATGGAACTTCAACAAGAAGATGTGTGACATTTAGTTCGAAATTTTCCTGAAGAATCATGGGAGGCTTGTGAGTTTGAATGTATAAATTACTTAGATATAGTTTATGCACTTTCTTTACCAGATATGACTAAGCATGGAGCACTGGGGGGAAATCTACTTATTATTTTTAGCAATAAATATGGCATGAAGCAGACCCTAGTGAACCTTCATTTAAGAAGATAGCATCTTTACCTTTGTATAACAAGATACGTGACAGAGGGACCTGATGCTTATGAAGTGGATTTGGTTCAATTAAATTAGTGTAAAGCTTCTTGAAATTATGGCTTCAAACAGGTAAAAAGTATGTCATTACAGAAGAATTGTGTGATCACTGCGGAAAGAAAGATAGTTTTATGCAAATACTGCTGCTAAAAAAAAACTGCTCGTACTTCGCGAAAAACTTGTTTGCTATTTTACTGGCTATTTTACTGACATAATGTCAGATAACTGAATAAAAAGTATTTTTTTTATTAATTCGTGTAGAAAATCAAGTGGCTAGGGCATTTCTCCCTGAGTCCCCAATTTTGTGAGGTTTCATGTATCAGTCGTTCTAGAGAATCAGTGTGTTAACAAAATTGGAAGCATATCTACAGTACATCTGAAAGCTCAAATAAAAGAAGTACAACCACTACAATACTCCCTTTAACCACTAGGTTACCTAAATCAAAACTTCTGATCGTATAAAGAATTCCCGTGTGACTCACTATAGGCATGAGCACATTAAGCGCAAACATAGTACCAAGCCACTTATATATTTTTTTGGGAAAAATTTATTTTAGTCTTAATGACGTGTGATTCAACTGTTTTCGATATTAATCTTCAATAAGCAAAAGTCAGCCCCCAAGACACACATGTTCCTTTAATATTCGGTACTCACCATTGCTACTCGAATTTGTCTGAACCTCAGTTTTGTTTTCGTAGCTTTCGTAATTCAGATAGTTCTTGAACTTATCCAGCACAGAGCCACAGGTCAAGTTCAGTGTTAGTAGCAGAAACACTAGGCCGAACAAAATCGCTAGTGATCTCAACCGCATTTTTTATAAGAATGTTAGTTTCTGATATGTAAATGCATATTGTTGATGCTTGACCTACTCTTAAGGACAATTTGAGAGACTGATAGAAAAAATAGCTGTATGTCAAGTGGAAACGACGTAAGTAGTTGACAGTAAGTAATGGCTGCATGCCATTGCAAATGATAGATATTGTTAAAACGGTATATGCAGATTTGGTAGCCGGAGTGTAACCAAATATTTATTATTCATAAAATTGTGATTTGGCACTTAAGCTGAACTGAAATGTTTGCTATTTGTTAACAAGTTGTTCATTTCAGAAAGCTAGTAAGTACTTGTACTCGTTTTTTGTGCAACCTAAATACATTAAAAACATATCCTGACCTATTTAAGAGATCTACCAGTAATTCTTTATCTAAGTAGTTTTCTAAACAAGATTTACACAATCGAATGACTTGCTGATATCACAAAAGGATTCCCACAGGGAACTCGCATATCAGTCAATTTTACATAGAAGAAATATGTAGCTGAAGTAACACAGGTTTTACCACAAAATATTTTGTCAGCTCCAGATTGTTTCTTAATTTTACTTTCCACACCGATAGAGGATGGGAGTATTGTAATCTCGTGTATTTTCGATTTTGATATAAGACGTTTTTTGGGTGTTTTATGACGTCTTTATAAAATCCACGTCACTCATCTCCGTCGGTCCGTCTGTCGATCTGCTTGTCTGTCGGTCTGTCAGTCTGTCTGTCGGTCTGTCGCGTTTTCTACCCTTATAATCTCAGAATCTCAGTAACTGCTGCATGGATTGTGAAAAAATGGGTAGCGATATTGTGGCATAATCATGATAATGATCATGAAAATTTTCGATTTTGAGAAAAGACGTTTTTTAGGCGTTTTATGTCTACATAACGAAAACCCACATCACTAATTCCCGTCGGTCTGTCTGTCGGTCTGTCTGTCTGTCTAGCGCGTTCTTCTATCCTCGTAATCTCAGTAGCTGGTGCATGGATTGTGACAAAATTTGGATAGCGGTATGCTGTGGGGTCATAGTAGATAATACTGCTATAATTTTTAAAATCGGTGCAAGGGCGATGGAGTAATTATCAAAAAACCAAAAATTTCAAATACTCCTCAAACTTCGTTTTTAGGAGTTTTAGTTGTTCCTAATCATTTTCTACTTCCTTTTTTGGTGGAGTGGAATTTGGGTGGTTAGGGGTGGGGGGTTGTAAGTCTGAAAAATGTGTTGTATTGATAATAGGCTCTCCTGACCTGTAAACAGAATGAGGGCGGCAGCAACGCGGCGATTTGATGTGATATCAAAGTAATGTGTGCGAAGTACTGAGTCGATCAACTTGACTTCATCTTTATGTTTATCAATTTAAAATCTTCATCACCAGTGAAGGGATACAAATACATACTAGGGTAAGCCTGACTTTTGTTCTCATCTGTCTCCATAAAACTTGTAGTTTTGGTCAAATTTACTACGACGGACTTCGGAACATTCTTGAAGTTTATATTCATCTTATCCGCGACCTGCTTGGGAACCCAATAGAGAATATTATCGTTCTCCTCCGAAATATTTTTGATTTATCTTTTAGCACCTGTTCTACCTGATACACAACTGTGTTTTCGGTCTTCAAAATTTGCAAATAGCTGATTGATTATAGAAACTGATGTTTGATCTATTCTGGTTGGCCATTTGATTTTTGCGTTCATGTTCATGTTGCGTTTTCACTATTTGAATTCTACGAGTCAATATTGAAATCACCCGGCAATTATACTTATGGGTCATGACTGCGTATCTACCTGATACGTGAAGTTTTACTTTCTTTTTGTTTGTTTTAATAATTTGGAAACAAATGCAGACTTAAGATCGCGCTTAAGATCTGCCGCCGCGCCGCGGTGCCGTCAGGCCAGCTGGGTTGCAAAACGTCCATTGTGCAATGTTAGCTCAGCACTCTATACCAACCTTGATACGAGCTTATCGTAAACCAAAGACTCATATAGCTTAATCCCAAATTAATTGTGGTTGAAATGCATGACGTGATATGTCAAGCAGCAAGCTCCAAACTGCTTCTCATTTTATTAGGTTATATATTATATTAGACAGATGTGTGTGTAATTGAATAGTTAGGACCGGTTGCACCGCCTTGCTTAACTCCAGCTTAATCTAAGCTAAACCTTAAGCTCCAAATCTGAGTTGCACCACCCTACCTTCAGTATTAAGCAAAGCTTAAAAGGAGCGTTTAATCTAAGCCGGAGAAGTGTCGGGCTTAAGGTAAGGTTATCAAATTTCCTTGACAGTTTTGTTATGACGTTTGTTGTGACATTAGGTGCTTTCCTTTTACATCTGCACTAACTCAGATCACTTAAAAATCAGATGGCTAAGCTCAGTTGGAAACCTCAGATGCTCAGATGAGTTAAAGGAACGTGTTTGTGCAGTTAAATGTCAATCCTCGAAATTTTGTAATATGCTATGGTTCTATAATCTGTCGATCCTTTCCATAACCAATTTTTTTACGTTTTTCGTAGCTCACCATACACTATCGACTATCCATACACCACAAAACCCGCTAAAATTCAAACTTTCAAAAAATTCTAACCTCATTTATTGATTTATTTGACATCTAAATGATCTGAGACAACTGATCTACCTTTCGATCTTGTGCAGATGGGCTTAAGTGGGGGTAAAATATCTCACTTTAGACTCAGATTCAGAAGACAAAAGGAACGTACATCGAAATGAGTCATGACATCACAAGTGAGATTTATCAGATAAATCAGGTAAAAGGAAAGCGCCTATTGTGTTGTATCAGCATTAAGCTTAATTTAGATTCACGCGACATCCGACGATACGACGGCGACGGTACGAAACTGTTCTAATTGGCTTAAATATTTGGATTTGACATCATTTTGAATATTCCAACCAATAGGAACTGTTTCGTATCCTCGAATGTCGTTTGCATCTGAATTAAGCTCTATTGTATTATTGCTCCATAGTTCATCTCTATTGTTTAAAAGCTAAAGGTAAAGGTGTTACGGTCGAAACACTTATTGTCGGGTTTTTTTTTAGCGTTCTCTAACGCCGCATTACAGCATTCCGTTGTTTGTACCAAACAGGCCTGCTTTACGGGTTAAGATAAGCGTTACGCTAATTTTTGTCAACATGTCTAGTGATTGAAATGTAGATGAACTCAAGGCCCGGTAAAACAGAGGGCATTCTAGAACGCGGCGTTACGGCGTTCTCTAACTCTATTTGACGTGGCCTTAACGCTTTGATATTTTTGTGACCTATATCATTTTCGGAAGTATCTTCAGAAAAGATCAGAATACTTTTCTAAAGCGTCAGTTACAAATTCAAACTGTCAGGCGTAAACTACAACTGACATTGAAACTACAACTTTTGAAACTACTGCTGGAAATGGTATAGCTGGGTAATTGAGGTTCATTGATAAAGGTGAAGGAATTGTATTATACAGAATTATATCTGAAAAGCGTGCTATAGACTTGCTGGTGTATAGGCGTATATACAGGGTGTCCAAGTATTCAACCGACAAGACTTGACAGGTAATAGGCGTCATATCTCTATGAACATTGAGATAGAAACATGAAGCCTTAAAATGGTTAAATTTCAAGACACATGGTGTCAAAGTCTCACTTTTATTTCCGTTTTTTCTCAACTATGTTGTAATCAAATAGCACAACAGAATAAATTTAGATATCGGGATAGTCTTCAAGGAAAGAAATCCAAATTCAGTTACGGTTTTGGTGTCATGAATAAAGGGCGCCACCTACAGCACATCGAACTGCTTTGAATTAACAGATTTTCTTCCAGTTCAGTGTATCAGTATGAATAATAAAAAAATCGTATCCACAATATGTTTTGCCTAAAAGAGGTATACTTTGCTTAAGTCGCTGAAGGCAACCGTTTTAGAGGAGTTTGCAAGGCATCCCAAATAGTTGTAAAATGTGATCAAAGGAATTATCGGTATTCGCGACCGAGTTAGTATTAGGTCAACATGTTTCAAACCCATCTTAATCATTGAATAGGTGGTGATGGAGTTTAAGAATACTTCATTAATAATGTGTAAAATTAATGAAGGTTATCTCAAACACGGTTTCCTTTAGAGACTTAAAGGATACCTTTGTCAAGTAAAACATATTGAGTAAACAATTTTTTTATACTAACATTGATGCATTAAACTGGAAGCCAGTTTTGGTCACTTAAATGAGAATAACGTGCCGTAGGTAGCACCCTCTATCCATCATAGCAAAACCTTGGTTGAATCTGGATTTCTCGGCTTGAAAAACCCCTCCATACGTAATTTCGAATCGTTGTGCCATTCTTGAAAATCTATCTTTAAAATTAAGCTTTTTAGGGCTTCATTTTCCTATCTCAATGTTCGTAGATAGTGAGATCTATTACCTGTCACTCGTCGGTCGCATATCCGGACACCTTATATAATAAAACGAATAGTGGACATTGGAAAGCCGTATTTAATTTATACGGTGGATGCACATAACAATGGAAAAATTAGAGCAAAATAAAACAGAATCAAAGCAGAGCTGAATGATTTTATTCATGAAAATATGTATAAATACAAACTTATGAAGGTAAGCTGTGTAACTAGCGATTCTTGATCAGTGACGCGTTAATGGCGGCCTATTTATACAATGCGTAACCAATAATTAAGCTTTATACTGCAGTCAGAGTAGAAGTATCGCTGTAAAATAATGAACAGTAGTAATATTTTATAAATTATAGACTGGTCTGTAGTTCCATATAACACCCCCTGGCCCCGTAAATACATCTCCTAGCAGTTCGTTCCAAGCCTTATACACTCAGGGCATAAATTTGCGGTCGTATATCTTGATATATGAAGAACGACTGCCTTATAGTTAAATTTCACATTGCATGATACCTCCGCTAGCGGTAAATCGGCGCAAACAATGTTGTCACGCGCTTATATAACAAAATCGTAAGATCCCTTAGATGCTCAGCTAACGAATAGATATTACTGTATGCTTGATTGTATGCATAATCTGTGAGCAAATATTCAACAGTGTTTCTCAATTTTCTATTATTTGGAGTCAAACATTAATTGCAATCCTTAATTTCTAATATGCCTAATCCACGTCCAATCATACCAACGGTAGCACGACTGCTGAAACATACGTACACTTGGCAACAGCGCTTGAAATGGCGGCATGCGAGCTCTCGGCGTTGCCCCTTTGTGCAGGTCCTTTAGCCATAGCTTAGAGATCGGTACAGGCATGCACACGCATACTGTGGGAAGCTATAGATGTGCGAGTGTACTCAATATATTCGCACTCAGAACGTTCATCGCAGACTTGTACTGTCGCATATCTGTGCGAACTCAAGTCGCTTGATCCATTCGGTATCGTGATAAAAATTTCTGAGGAGCAAAAAAACCGTAAATTAGAGCACCAACGCACATGTATGTTTCTTTCATGTTAATCAAAAACCGACACCAGTTTTAGGCTCACACCATGTCGCTTATCTATTTTGCGCGATGTGACGCATTGTGAGAGGGGCCATGAAATCACAGCAGTTTCGCAGCAATTACGCACGGTTTGACAATGCCGCAAGATCCGCCGAGGGTCCGGCTTGCCGCTTCGCGGTGGCCGCCCGTTTAGATTTGACGCGCCAGTCTTAGTCAGGTGCGTAGCGATATAGCAGGTGTGGTAAGTTATTCTTGAAGTTTGCGCGGGAAATTAGACGATACAATTAATAACAATGCAGCAAGGCACATCGGTTAGCAATACAGCATCCAAACGACATGTTTTATCAACCGGTGAACGCAATATAGTGAAGAATGTTTACGATGGTGTACGTACACGATTTCCTGAAAGGCCGGTGAAGGAAATCGTTAAACTTTGCAGCGATCTGACTAAGGTCTCAGTTGCAACAATTTTCAGAATTTTGAAGGAAAAGAAGCGCGACGTAGTATTTGTGGTAAAATCACTTAAACAAAAAAGAGGAGTTAAAAAGATTGTTTTGGATGGTGACGTGAAAAATGCGATTCGTCGAAAAGTCCATTCATTTTATCTCCGTAATGAACTTCCAACGATAAAAAAACTACAACAGGAATTACAAAATGATGAAAGTCTGCCAAAGATATCTCGTCGGGTATTATTGAGAACATTACGCGAAATAAATATCAGATATTTGAAAAGAAAGCGGAACAGCGCATTGATTGAAAGAGACGATATAGTATTATGGCGTAGAGAATATTTAAGAAAAATACGTAGTATTCGTAACGCCGGGGGAATAAAAATCTATTACTTGGACGAAACTTGGTTGAATGAAGGGCACACGGTTACTAGGTGTTGGCAGGATTTGAATATAGCGAGTCGTAGACAAGCCCATCTTGAAGGCCTAAGTACGGGATTAAAATGCCCTTCAGGCAAAGGCCGTCGGCTAATAATAACGCATATTGGCAGCGAATCTGGGTTTGTGGATGGGGGATTGAACGTCTTTGAATCTCGGAAAACTGGTGATTATCATGAGGATATGGACGCTGTAGTTTTTGAATCTTGGTTTAAATCCATATTGACAAAATTAGAACCCGGTTCGGTTATTGTATTAGATAACGCGTCCTACCATAGTCGGCGTTTAGAAGCTCTTCCGACTTCTAATTGGAAAAAAGCGGATATCTATGACTGGCTCGTGTCAAAAAATATAGAATGCGATATGACTATGCTCAAAGCACAGCTGTCACAACTCGCGCGTCACCACAAAGAAAGGTATATAAAATTAGCAGTAGACGAAATGGCTAGGGAAAAGGGTTTTACAGTTTTAAGACTGCCTCCGTATCACTGCGAGTTAAACCCAATCGAGTTAGTATGGGCACAAGTAAAAAATGAAGTAGCGCGTAGGAATACAACTTTTAAGTTGGCCGATATACGTATCCTTTTAGAAGAAGCAATCGGTGCGGTAACTGCAGATAACTGGCAGAAATGCGTATCACACGTAAAAGCAGAGGAAGAAAAGTTTTGGAAATTAGATCCCCATATAGATTCCGTAATAGAGCCAGTCATAGTTAACCTTGGCAGTGATACAACCAGTGACAGTGACGAGTCCTTTGACTGTAGTTCTGCTAGTGATGACGAATTTCCACCGCACACGTCCGCAACTGACTGAGATTCAGAACAAGTATATTTATTTACTTTTTATTTGTTTTTGTTGTTTTTTTGTTGTTTATTTTTTTAATTTATTTTAATTTATATATTTACTTTTTTATTCGTTGTTTATTTTTAAGACGTTCATAGACAATTTAGTCAATCACTTTTGTTGCTGTTGCTCCAGTTTCTTAAGCAGAATATATTTTTTGTTCATTGTAACTTTTAAGACTTTACTTCTTACTCTGAATTTAATTTGTTGGATTCTAAGTTCTCCTTTGAAGTTTAGAGAGTTTATTTATTGTTTCATTTTCGTATTCATGCACCTTTTCAGTTTCCTATTCATTTTGTTAAACATAAAAGAAGGGTGGGAGGAGTGGTGGGACTCGATATGCAGCCACCTCCTCGTGGTGAGTCCTGGGTAGTCCGCATAAAGACTAGCTGAGAGCTGCATTACTGTTGTAGATTATTTCAATTCCACTTCCAGTATGACCGAATGTGAGAACTTTACTATTTGAAATCTTTGGCTGACGTCTAACGTAATATAATGTTTCCATTGAAACTGTACCTGTGGTTGCCTGCCCCTACCAAGCCGCTGTGCTGATGGCCAATAATTAAGCCCATAGCTATTTGACAATATCATACTTGCATTTTTGAGAAAGACTGCACATTTATGTAAACGAAACATTAGCAACTACTCAACTAGTTATAACTTCCAATATCTAGTAGCATATATCTAGCTTTGATTCGGATAAGTAATATTTTATCATTAAAATATATCTTTACATTTCAAAATAAAATCGGGTACACCTATTTGTAAAAAATGAATACAGAACGTATAGAATTTTATGATAGCTTTAAATTGTATATTGGCTCTGAATCCCTATCTAGACCTTCAAAGAAATCGAGCGCGCCACTGCTACCCGGCGTGACCAGGCGTGACGCAGGTATCATCGAATGTGGAACTTAACTATAGGATGAGATGCAACGTGCGGGTGCATCGGTGGGTATCGGAACTGTAGAGGATAGCTGACTGACTCTGAATGGGTACCCAAGTTTTGGTCAAAAGCTGCTTTAATTTACGCAGGTCAGTGCCAGATCATGTTTTCTGCAACACTGACTTATAAGAGCTTAAATTAGTGACCTCTTGGCAGTGCCCGATTGTTCATTAGAACCAGGTACTGGCTTGGACTTCTTATTTGATAGCGTACAATTCTGGGTCTTGGAAGCATTTATTTTTTTTACCATACAGGGTGAGTCAAGCTCAACGCCGTCGAGTTGGGCTACGTTCTAAAAATAATGACTTTTATACAGGGTGTCTAATAAAAGCGTGACATATCAAAGTTATGTTTTTTTAAATGGAACACCCTGTATATTATTGCATATTTAGATTTTTGGGTGCATTTTAGTGTGACTTTATGTATAACACATAGGACGTTAAGCGAACCGATTAGGTGCAAATCACAATTTTGGGTATAGGTAGATGACAGAAAAATGTTGAATATCGCAGCTATTATAAATCTTAGAGGGCTGCGATTTTGCCGTGTTATTAACCATGAAATGTGTCAGCTTACGTTAGACGGTCGAGTTCGAATTACGTTTGTACTTGGAGAAATCGGTTGATCAATTAAGGAAACTTCAATCAAAGGTAACTTGATTTTTTCAAATGGGAATGCATAGTTTTTTTTACATGATCAATGTGCAATTTGATAGGCTTTCTGATTATATCAGGTTGTGAATATCAATATATGGTAGTTTTTATTAAATTTCGAGATTTCAATCAAATCGGTGTTTTTCAATTTCCCTACCTATAAACAAACTAGCAGGCCATGAAATATAAACAAAATCGTAATCAGATGGAAGAAAACAACTAACTTAGCAAACAGATCTAGCAGAACTAGAGTAAAAGAACAAGACTATAAAAATTCCCTACAACAAGTCAACTCTAACCAGAAACACCAGCGGTAACAAGTCCAATGTTAAAGAGAAGCTGTAGTATGACAGAAATGAATAATTTTTACAGCTTACTAGCGACTGCAATGTACTAGAGATTAAAAATTTTTAAAATCACTAAACAGTTTGAAATGAAAGCAAAACTTTCAGCGACCGTTGCCGTCAGTCTAATATCTTTAGAACGCAATTTCACATTTAATGGTATAAAACGGTAGTCATTTCCGTCAAAGTCAAAAGTAAAGATACCTCTCACTGTCGTCCTTTGAATTTTTCAGTATCTATTAGCAATGTCGCAAAAACAGAAATACTGACAAATCATATTTTAGTTTTCTACCAGGTAAATTATGTTTAATAATTTGAGCATGAGTCAGGGTTCATTTTGAGGTACCTTTAGTTATGACTATCGGACATCTGTTCGCTGTTGATACGGCTGACAGTCTAAAGTACCGGGTAGCAGAGTATAGATTTGGTTCAAAGACATACATGTTCTATCGATTGAACGATGCATTCAGCCTCACAGAAATTTGCTAATAATTCATGATTTTTCCTGGGTATTTGTTTTAGATTATTATAAATTTCTAATACCGTGGTGTTCCGTGGTTTGAGTTGTGAGGACATCATACAGCTGTTGATATATATGTACTTATGTACCAAATTAAGTGAGAGAGAAAGTACTTCGAGATTAACCATTCCAGATCCTGTACGATAAGCTTTTATCAAATCTATAGCCACAAGACGTACCGCAGGCTGAGACTACTTAACAAGTTAGCACAGTTTAGCAGTGCCTTCCAGTTCCACTTGGCGAGAAAAGGAAAGAAAACTTACCTATTTTTTGCATGTCTGCCCAATGTTGAAGTTTCAGTCCAAATCACAGTTACCCACTGTGACTTATTACAACGGGCTAAAAAAATTCTTTTGCCTGCTCATTTTTTGCTACCTTTCCTTCTTTCTTATTTCGTAGGATATATACAATTCATTATGGTCTTCTTAAATTCAGTTGCCTTACGTCATGTCGTTGAGAGTGGTATAGCATAGTATAGCGTTTATTGTAAATATAAGACAAATAAAATACAATAAACAACAAATGGCCCAAAAAAGTTAAAAACTTGTGCTTGGGTACAAAGTAATTATTATAAAATAGAAACCACAAATAAGGGTTTATTCAGGAATATTTGTATTCTCTAGATATTAGTAATAATAGGTATTACATATGTCTACAAGGTGGTGAATTTTAATGCGATCATTATTTACTATCCATTGTTTTAAACCATACTTCATGAGTTTAAAGGCACTAGACATTTTATGCTTTCTGGTATCTCATACAGTCTTGGAGCAAGAAATGCATGACATCGTAATAAAGTATTTTTCCTTGGTTTTGGTACAACATTACATGCATATCTTATCTCATATTTACGTTCGTGTATTGTCAAGTTTGATCTATTTTTAGATTTTTTAAATACTATCCTCTTCCATCTTTGGGATAACAGCATCAAGGTGGACAAGATAGTGCCTTAATACTGACTAAAATGTTCATTTACATCGTGGTCCGTTTTTGATGTCTTGGAATTAACTGCAATTATCCCATTTTTTCAAACGAAAAGAAATACCAGCAGTGTCAGAATTTACTGTTTTCATGAAATCATGTCGTATCGGTGTAGCTGAAGTGAATGTTGCTACTATTATGAAGAGTACCTTATTATATCAAAATGGAGACATTTTTTTATGCAGCCGTCCCGAAAATAGGACACTCGGTATGATTTATTGAATCGAAAGTAAAACTATACACAAATCGTACCGAAAGTGATAAATCATACCAAAAGTTCTATTTTTGGGACGGCTATAATGTTCGTAAGTAATATTTATAGTATCTATCCCTATTGTTTTTAAATAGTTTGTCTAATAAACGGCTACGGAAAAAAACGTTGTACGTAACGCTACCCAAAATGTCAATTTCGGGACTTTTTACGTAAACAACTAGTTGAGAACAAGCAATTACCGTGCCTTTGTGACAGCTCCTTGGTTTTGACGCAAATGTACTGTCTAGTATTATGAACTAAAGGGGTATTGGGACCAAAACAAATCACCTGAAGGAAGTATTTAGTTTTAGCCTTTATGATAGTAATATTAACAATACTTGCATTATTATATTCTTCTGAAAACTGGATCTGACCATTATTCCAAGATCAGCAGTATTAACCAATATGGGCAGGGACGAATGGAGGGGGGACGATTTCATATCACCCTCTGATCTTGCGCTATTTTCAGATGGCTCCAAGTCTGAACTGGGGGCAGGAGCGGGAGTAGTGAGTACCAATCCAAGAGTTGAAATTTCAGTCAACCTTGGGAAGTATACCATACTCTTCCAAGAAGAAATGATTGTCATAGAGCTGGGAGTCAGGGAAGGAATCAAAAGGCCCCTGACAAACAGATCTATAAAAGTCTTTTCAGATAGCTAGGCTGCATTGAAAGCACTGTGCTCCAGTCGGGTTGATTCAAGACTAGTATGGAGCTGTATGCACCTCCTCAACAAACTCGTAACGGGAAACAGGGTATTCTTGATTTGGGTTCGGGGTTACTGCGGAGTGGAAGGCAATGTATTGGCCGACACGCTAGCAAAAGGAGGAATTGAATAATATGTGTTCATAGGACCAGAGCCATTCGCGGGCATTACAAAAAGCACCGCTAAAAAAACCATCTCGGATTGGGCAGTGAGGAAAGCACTCCTGAACTGGCGAGATACACCAGGGCTACTGCACTCGAAGGCATTTATAAGATACCCCTCGAGTCAGCCCCCCCCCCACCCCCGAGGATCATGGAATGTAATAGGTACGACCTCCGCATTCTGGTCGGTCTGCTGACGGGACATGGTCATATGAGGAAGCTGGGTCTTGAACAAACTTCAGACTGTCGCTTCTGCTACGTGGAGGACGAAACAGCAGAGCACATTCTTTGCTCCTGCCCAGTACTGGATAATGCTAGGTTCCAGACATTCAGATTTGCCCAACTGGAACCTCATGACTTCAAAGAAGTTTCAGTCTTCACGTTGATCGTCTTCGTAAAGAGGTGTGGACTGTACGGTGAACTTTGAAAAGGTGTGAGCCACAATAGACACAATTGAGTCGCAGTGGAGGGAAGCAGCTCTGCCCCACTCACTTTGAAGCTAACCTAACCTAACCTAACCAATATGTGGGTTATCCACTATATCAAACGTCTGGGATATTAACGCCAGAGCAATTACATGATAGTTTCGTTTCCTTTTATACATTGCATTTTTGTGTTGCAAAGAACTAAGCTCCGTTGCACATAGTTAACGTGTTTTCCAGCCTAGGTGATAAGCCCGGACCTTTACTGGCTTACAATGTAATAGACTGAATAACTGTTACAACAGCACTTCATAGAAGGAGCTCCTAGGGAGGCAAAACGTGTATACAGCAAGATCAGCGAGATGGTAAATAATTTGCTAAGATACGTCTTTCATTCGATAGCTAAATTAACTGGGCTAGATCGATATGCCGCTACAGTTATGCTCAAGTGGTGTGTGATAAAATGTACGACTTTATTATTAAATGGAAATATTGCTATTCTACATAATAATGACATTACGACAAATGACCCGAGGTTGCACTGTGGTAAGATTTCTCTATGTAAAGCTACAAGTACAGTTAAATAATGAATAAATAAGTATTAAATATATACACAATAGATTAGGTTTAATATTCTACTTGATAAAGGAATACACGTTGCTCTGCTATAAATTTTCGGCAGACAACCTTTCCCCTAGATACAGATTCAACTTCAGTGATAGGTTTCGTAATACAACAATAGACTTAGCGACGAAACTATGAAGAGCTTTGGTTTGATTTCAAAAATACATCAGAAGGTATGTCGCGAAGCTTGTCATTGATTTCAAAAAATTAGATCCAGCAGATGGACATTTCATATCTTAATATACCACTTTATTAGGAAAACATTTTTAACACGATGAATAGGCCTCGCCCTTGCACAAAATTATGCACGGATTCTAGACTAAAACGTGTTTTTGTTGAAAAGTCAAAATTCTAAAAAAATATGCAAAACCTCAAATGTAATCCTATCGTATTTTTAAAAACACGTCATTTTTTCAACTCGACACACTTTCAAATATGTATGTTGCCCTATATTCATTTTTATGATAACTTGGAACTTTATGCGGCTTCATGAATTAAAAATTTTAGTACCATTTAGTTATAGTTTGTACTGCTTATAATTATTACTATACTCATTGAATTGCGAATCAGCGTTCCACTTAGATACGAAGTACAAGGATTACATCCTTTTTAGAGGATAGTAATTATACAGGGTGTCCCAGAAGTCAACGTCAAGCCGCAACGGGGTGGCAGGATTGGTTGTAACTATCATGAGAAAAATCAGAAAAAAAATCTATCCCATGCAGTTTGAAAATTATGGGCATTTAAAGAAAACCTAGAAATTTGGTCAAATTATAACAATTTTTTGGTTATTGTGGTTAACCTTTATTATTTTTGTTCATTTAAACTTTGGAACCGTAACCCTAGATAACATTTTTAGAAGCACATTCAAAAATAATGACACAATTGCCCCAAGTTTTCTAGAATGAAGACTATTTATTAAACTATGAATTTAAAATTTTCAATGTTTGCCGACTTTGAAAGGCCCTCCTTTAAAAAAGTGTACTGAAGTGCCTTGGCAAGTGCCATTAAAAGTTGGCGCATTTAACCAGGATTGTAAAATGTTACAATACTTGTTAGTTTTATACCAGAAAAACACGAGTAAAGAAAGGAAGACCTCAAGTAACCCGATTTTTGATAACCCATTTCACTCAGGTCAGATGTTCTTTATTCGCACAAGCTTCTGGCAGGTTCTTAATTCTGCGGCAAAATGATGAGAGAGGTGGATAGTGGACATGCTTGCCATGAGTGAGCAAGACAGATAGTGACGCCACTTTTAGCAAAGTCAACAAAAACAAGTAAAATTAATAAAATAATGAAAAATCTTGACCTAGCTTAGTTTAGGTTTATTGTATTAGAAGTCAGATAGGGAAATAACATTTTTTATTACAATACAAGTTCAAACTGTGTACCATCAGCCTCAATACACGCCCTAAATTTTCATAAAAAAGATCTACTTATTAGCCAGGCACATTTAATGCGAGAAGACAGATCCTTGTATCGCTTTAAAGTAAGCCTGTGGACCGGAATTTTAAAAAGGCAAAATTGTTGGGCCTTTTGAGCTGCCTGATAATTTGAATGGCACGAATTACCTACACTTTTTACGATAAAATTTACCAACTTTGTTAGAGGACGTACCACTAAAGTGGCCTACAGACGTTGATGTAAGCTGCGATTCCTCAATCAACTCAAGGTATCATGAAGCTTGCATCAGTTGCATAAGTTCCTACTCAAATCGAAACGTGTTGCGATGCCTGAATCGACTTGATATTTCATGCACGTTTCATGCAACACCAGAATAGTAGGGTGGGCTTATTTCTTTGCATCGACGCAATACTATACACGTTGAAACCTGCATCACTGCATCAGCGTCACCGGCTCGGCGACATGGCTCACCGTCCATAATAGGATTCCAGAATCTGCATCGCTGCAGGTCGCAACTGATACCAAATTCGTGATTCAGTACCACACACGCTGCTACTTGCGTTATGAAACGTAGAAGTCGATACCTGAATCGCAGCATGCATCAACGTTTGTAGACCACTTAACCAGATCGTCGCCACATGAGGTATCAACAAGACGGCTGCCCAGCGCATTACTCAGTGCAAATAATAGGTTTTCTTGACCAAAAATATCCGGAAGGTGGAGGCGGACGTTTAGGCACTATCTCATGGCCAGCGCGTTCCCCAGATTTAAATCTCCTGGAGTTTTGTTAACGGGGTGTTCTCAAAGAAAAAATTTATTCTTAGCCCATTGACAGCGTAGACGAGCTGCGTAAACGAATTTCTCAAGCTGCTGACGATATCAACTCTCGAGGATATACCTGGCTAATAAGTAGATCTTTTTTAAGAAGACGTGCTCGTAGGGCGTGTATTGAGGCTGATGGTAAACTATTTGAATATTTATTGCCTGACCTTTATTCAATAAACCTAAACTAAACTGGGTCAAAATTTTTCATTATTTTATTAATTCTACTTAATTTTGTTGAATTTTCCAAAAGTGGCGTCACAATCTGTCTTGCTCACTCATAGCAAATATATTCATTAGCGATCTCTCTCATCATTTTGCCGTAAAATTAAGAACCTACCAGAAGCTTGTGCCAATAAAGGACATCTGACCTGAGTGAAATGGGTTAGCAAAAATCGGGTTACTTGAAGTTTTTATTTTTTTACTCGTTTTTTTTTAGTATGAAACTAAAAAGTATTGTACCATTTTACAATCTTGGTTAAATGCGCCAACTTTTAATGGTACTTGCCAAGGCACTTTAATACATTTTTTTTAAAGCAGAGCCTTTCAAAGTCAGCAAACTTTGGAAATTTTAAATTTATAGTTTAACTAATAGTCTTCATTCTAGAAAACTTGGGGCAATTGTGTCATTATTTTTGACTATGCTTCTAGAAATGTTATTCAGGGTTACGGTTCCAAAGTTTAAACGAACAAAAATAATAAAAGTTAACCACAATAACCGAAAGATTGTTATACTTTGACCAAATATCTAGGTTTTTTTTTAAATTCCCATAATTTTCAAACTACACGGGATAGATTTTTTTTCTGATTTTTCTCATGATAGTTACAACCAATCCTGTCACCCCGTTGCGGCTTGACGTTGACTTCTGGGACACCCTGTATAAGCAAGCTCAGGCAGAATTATAGTTAGATAGTTTTTTGAATTTATTGTACAGTTTATCTCATTAGATGCAAATTTCCTAAAGGCAATTAGAAGGTTTGGAACTAATTCGGCAGGTACTTGGAGATACGTTATTATTTTGCTTATTCCGTTTCAAATTATTTGAGCAATGATCAATTTCTTATCCGTGGATGGGTCTAGCTACCAACTAATATGATATAGATTAATGTCTGCATGATCTAGAAAAGGTTGGAACATGTCTTTGAAATTTTATCTTATTCAACTAATAAATAAATATTTCTCATAGCGAAATATCAATAGTCCTTCCAATGTTATAAGATTTATTTCTTCATAGTTGCCTCTGATGCCCGCCAGACTTGAGACCCATCACAGCAGCAAAAAGTGCAAAGAAGAACCCTGCCATTCCAGTAGCTCCCGTCAGCAGAATCAGCCCACCGATCATCACTGGTATAAGTGTGAAGAACTTCAACTTGTAAGCTAGTAGGAGTGGTAATAAGTAACGTCGATATTTTTTCCTGTACTTATGCTTGCCACGTTCTTGACGACTGGAGTCCTCAAAATCTGGAAGCATAGAAATGAAGATATTACACTCTACGATGCAATCCTGAAAACTTTAGAAATCGTTATTTTTTTTAGTAAAATGTAAATTTGCATAACTCATAGTAAAACTGGATATAAAATTATCAGTGTAGGTACTTTGGTGCAGCAACAAAAGTACTAAACCTCTCATACGAGGGTTGCACTATACCTCCGTCAATCCACCAGTACGCAGACAGCTGTTTCACGCTCACTACTAATCATCAGTCCGCCATAGGTCGATTGACGGAAATAGAGAGCACCAAGGCGCGTCCGCTTGGCCACCAGAGCCACCCTCGCATATCGGCCTTCATTTGCAGCAGCGTATAGAACCCGCGCTCACTGGTGGCCAAGCGGACGCGTCTTAGCATCCTGTTCAGCAGCGATTTCCTTGATTTGCCGTTACCTTCGGATACCAGATGGCGCACTGGCAGAACCTTTCTGTCACCTGCTACGTCATACCTCTCACTAAACAGATTCGCTTCAAACCCGACCGGCGCCGGCGCCTAGCGTTTCTAAATCTTCAGAATATTATTTGGATTAGCGACGCTGATATTTGCAACAAACTCAGTGGTGTAGGAGCTTTCTTTCATGTTTGATTGAATAGCCATATCTACACAACTGGTTTTTGTAACTTATGATCATATCTAGAACAATGTGTCATATAATGTCACTTTAAAACATTACAATCTAAATCATCAGTGAAAAAAGGCTACAAATAGAAACTAGATATTATGAAATGCTAAGAGGTTCTACGTATATCCTACAGATATCCTGACATCTAAAATGAAGCAACTCAAACGCCAGTGGCAGATGATGGAATGAGGCGAAGTAGCAGCATGTAGGTTAGGGACATAAATTTCAGTTGTATATAAATTATTTCAGCCAATACTCTACACAAGGCATAGCCTTCAGAGTGGCACTATTTGTATAGACCAATACGAATAAAGTAATCTCTATATCATGGAAGATGGTTAACTTATCCTGTGTTTGAATAACAAGGTAGAGTTAAATATCCTATTATTTTGCAAATCGGTGCATGGGCGGCGGAGTAATTAACAAAAACCAAAAAAATTAAATATTGCTCAAACTTCGTTTTTAAGCATTTTAGAGGTTCATTAACCTACGAAGGAAGACCTAGCGACATAAATCACCTTTTTAGGTCCATCCAAACATTGCCTAGCCTATATTACGGAATCTAGGGGACACTATTAAATTGATTCTAATGAAATTTTGACACAATATTATTACCGCGGTGAGGATGAAAAACACGGTTTGCTAAAAATCGTGTCAGTGGCAGCGTAGCAATAATCAAAAAACTAAAAGTATGTAAACAACTCAAACTTCGCTTTTGGATGTTTAAGGGTTCCTGATCATTTTCTACCTTTTTTGGGTGGGGGTGAAATTGGGGTGGTTGGGGGGTGGGGCGCTGTAGAACTAAAAGTTTGTAGCATTGGTAATAGGCTGTCCACTGACCTGTGAAGGAAAGACCTAGCGGCATAAGACAATTTTAGGAGGGGGGGGGGCTGGCGATTATTTGGTTACAAGGGATCTCAGACTTAAGCTTCATGCTATGGAAAAATAATAAACTAGTATCACCGTAATGTGTGGGAAGTACTGAGTCAATCAACTTGACTACAATTTTTTCTTATGTGCGTTCTAAACTAGAATACTGTTCTGTTGTCTGGAATCCTGGCTATCAGTGTCACATTGACAGGCTTGAAGGCATTCAACCAAGGTTCCTAGAATATCTTTCGTATAAAGTCGATCACGTTTATCCTGAACAAGATAGATCATAATTCATTAATGAAACGTTTTCAGTTTCAGAGTTTGGAATTCAGGAGGATAATTTCGTCCTGTGTACTTTTGTATTAGCTCATGTGTAACAAAATTGGCTGTTCTGAATTATTGGGTTACATAAGGTTAGATAAGCTTTTTTTTATATGAAATGTATAAATACCATTTAGTTATAGAAATAGAATGTATACCTTTTTAATAAAAAAAAAAATAAAAAAAAAAGCTTAAATGTACCTCATTATAACTCTCGTCACTATCAGACATTTTATTACCAGAGACCGCGAACAACATTATTACTAAAATCGCCAATAAAAGCGATGTGTTCAAATTATAATAGTTTTTCTAAGCATTGTGATATTTTTAATTGTACCATTTTTGAGTTAAAGTTGACCGCTAGAAGATTGCTACTAGATTAACACTTGTTTGTTGTTATATAATATTATCATGAAGTATTGCCCGGTAAAGGGATGTAAATCTGTTGGGCAATACAGTGCTATGATTATGATTATGATTCTAGTACCTTACTTTGATTTTCCTCTTCATCACTCACGTTATTAGACTACAGCTTTCCCCTGATTCTTTCAAGTTTCGGTGACTATTACTTTTCATCTATCTTGTCATCCATAGGCACAAATCTCATCTAATCATCAGATATGCTACTTTGCGTTTCCGTGAGTGTGTATGACTACCTCTTATTTTCACCTCGCTTAGTTCTTATGAATAATATTATGGCTAATGCTTTGACTAATATTCTAGCATTTTAAACCCTTCCAAACCCTAAGGCTGGCTTGTTTTTAATCATTATGCATTTTCACTATATTCCATTTAATTCTTTAAGCTACTGGAAGAACCTCATTATCCGATCAAACCTGAAAAGGATCTACGAGGATTGCTCTGTATCTCCGTCAACCCACCAGCACGCAGACAGCTGTTTCACGCTTATTAGCGATCATCAGTGCGCCATAGGTCGACTGACGGAGACAGAGAGATTCAGAAAAAAACCTCAATTGAATTTGCCATTTAATTACTTGCAGAAAAATCCTTAGGCTGACAATAAGCTCCACTTCTAGTTTAAAACTGCTTGGAATTTATTAACAGATCAAATCTAACAGCCTCGGATTATTAGTGAACCGGTAAACTGATTGTCCAAAAAACACAGGACCACAAATTCGTCAGCACACAATAGACATAACATAACCGTGAATCAGATACTATTGACTAACCATTATTTCTGTCAACAATGAACAGATGGTAGACGGTAGACTCGACAGAAATACAACAAGCACTCTCTCGAGAAAAACGTAGAGTTCTTTCAGGCCTATTGGTGTATATAACTGCTTATATAAAAGGGAATTGTTATTCTGACGATGATGACATGTCACATCGTTAATTAGTTCTTTTATTTTGAGTATGTTGTTAAACATCAGGTGTATGATTACACTTTTATAATTACAGCAACATAACCGACTTAAGCCGTAGTATGAGTACTTTTGCGTACCAGCCGAAGTATGAGAGTCTGAAATCACTGAGGGTTGCGGCTAGGTCCGTTATTTTATATTCGGTCTTTGTGGATTAGGTGGCCCTACATCTGTAGTTTTTTGTACCGTCAAACAAACTGCTCGTGTCGTTTGTATGCGCATGCGTTGTCTTTGGATGGCTTCCTGACCGTACAAGAGAACCTGTTAAAACAATTTTTCACAGAAAACACCGACCCAGCTCCGCAAAACTAGCCTCGATTTCATTTCAAAAGCCAATAGTGCCAAGACGTCAAGAGTTTTTCTCTAAAATCGATAACCTCGCCTATTTTGCGATTCACATCATATTGTAGATATGAGTGATAGTGAATTTAGCGATTTCTCATTAGGACCTGAGAGAACAAGGCATACACAATCAAACAATTAGCAAAAGCAAAAACAAGCAAAGTATCGCCAAAGTGAAATAGCTTCAGAAGCTGCCGTCCAATCGTGGCGGTGGTGCAAGTAATATATCTAACAAAATTTGATTCAAACACATATTTATGTTGATCGTAGAAAAAATGTGCGTAACAAGTGCAAAAAGCACATCAATAAAATTTTTGATAAAAAAAATTAAAAAAAAGTTGGAAGGCCTGGGTTTCGATCCAAAGACCCTGAAATCCACTAGCGGACTCTCCAACCACTGGGCCATCCTTCAATTGAGGAGATCTTTTCAACAAAACATATTTGATCAGGTACTCAGTTACTGGAATCTGTAATCTGACTTCAACTTCAAACATTCAAAAACATATTTATTTTGATCGTAGACTTCATCTCGAGCTGCAGTTTTCCTTCATCGGCTGTGTTGCAACAAATATACACTAGTTACCAGTTTAGCAGTACGTATTTTCGCGATTGGCTGGGAATCTAGAATCTAGTATCGGAGTAGGACGTCGTTGGTCAAAGGAGCATCCTTACCGCCATGGTGACGTCACACGGGTTGTAGAGCCGTCGTCGGCGTGTTTTTGGTACTCGATTAAAAAACCCATTTTTATTTTGATACAACTTTTGGATTATTGCGAAAAAAAAAAGAAAACAAAAACAGTTTTGTTATAAAACTTATATACGATCTTTCTATTTATCACAAAAAAGTACTTTTTTTCTCATTAAGTGCCTCAATTGTTGCCGTACATCGTTGAATGTAGTTGGTAACTTAAGAAGAAGAATGTTCTTGAACTTTTAGTACCATGAGACTAATGTACCAGAAATTCATGAATCAGCAAACTGCATATCCTCATTCATACAGCATCTTTCCTTTACCAAGCACTTCTTGCAAAAAAACCGTGTCAATCTGCAAATTAAGAAGCTCATACGGTGTTGTGTTGTAATTGCAAAAGAATGCCTCCTTGTTATCTCTTACATCTATTTTTAGTGGTTTTCACGTCTGGCTTAGGAACCGTGACCTGCTCATCACACTGACAAATGTGTTTTCCAGTTAGGTGGGGTAATTACGCTTAGCAAGCAGTGAAATGATATTTTGTTTAAACCTAACTTGTGAGCAGTGTACAGGTTAAAGTTGTTTGTCAGCATCCTAGCCTTTTAACAATGCGGCTGTCCCAGGAAAAAACACAGTATATGAAAAAAATATATTCTGAGAAATCGGGTGTGAAAGTTCTTTAAAAATTAACAAAAACTAAATTCTGACGCTGGCTAGCCTGATTTCTATTCTACTACTACCTCGCTCTCCCCGTGTGGGGGCGGGTTAGAATATCTCCCATCGTATATTCTGCATGCTGTAAAAGGCGACTAAAAGGAACCGAACAACTGTTGGTATAAGCAGTAACCTCTTCTCAACCAACAGCTTTGGGTGGACGATTTGACAAGAGACAGGACAGGTTCTTGTCCTTGGAGTGAAAAATTGTCCCTAAAGGCGGATGAACCAGTAGATACCACCTGGTCAACGGCATGAGGATGCAGAAAGCAAATGGGAAACTACTGCATTAAAGATCTTTAAGATATCCCAAGAGAAACTCGTAAAACGAATAACGTGAGAAACTATTGATAATATTAGTGTCGGCAACACTCTAGCTCCGACTTAACGCATTTTACAAGTTCACAACATGTCTGTTAAGACATTGTGACTAAGATGGTGATGATTCATATTACACGATTGCTCAGATTCAAGAAGATTCAGCCAAAACGCATGATGATTAATGTTTTCCATTTTAGGTACTAGATACCCGACTATAGTAGATTTTTTTCCCTGCATTTATACCGCAGTAGGCACCTTCAACTGTCTATTTTGTCCAAGCTAGCCTTTCAAAAAAACTGCCGTTTAAGCCGCCAGAACAAACTAGAACCCTACTAAAACAAAGGTCAAAACAGAGCATCTACAATGGCCGTTACAAAATGATGATCCCTGATTGGTTGGTGCATTTACTGTGTTTTAATATCTAGCTGGCACGCAGATACTGTGTCTTGGAATTTTGATAATTCTTGTTGTTGTGTAGATACTGGGTCTCGTCAGTCAAAATCTCCGCTACTTCGGCATATATTGAAGTTTTGACTGTTTAAACAGATAGATCATGGCCCGGTATGTACAAATTTATCAAAATCTCAATATAAGAAAAAAATGCACATACTGTTTTTCTTTGGGACAGCCGGGTGGTATGTTAGTTTAGTCTCAATTTTAAGTACATGATAGACACACACAGAGTATTTTGAATAAGTTACGAAATCATTTGTCGCCACTATACTGAATAGAGCGAAATTTATAATTTGTTATTTTCTTTGCACTGTTTTTTCTCAGGTTATTTTATACCTAGTTTGAGATACATGGAGATTCAGTTATTTAACAGTCGTTTATTCCCATTATGCTTAGTGACTGTTGGTTACTGCTTCTTTGGGAACAGAGAAAAAGAGTGAGAGGGAGATAATGTGAAAGATAGAAAGTAGTGTTATATGGTGTACTGATATCCTGAAAAGCAGAACGAATACATAACAAACTTTACTTTGAGTGCTCTTCAGGAAACTGAGGATCTACCATGATCGAGTGAGGGGGGGGATTACAAGATCGCGAATATGAAAGGGGTGAACCTTTAAAATCCTATTAACTAGATTTTTCATGGTCACAGCTGTATAGCTGTCATAGAAATGTGGAGGTAAAGCATTCTCTAATTTCTAGAATTACGTCTTTGCTCTTCAGACTGTTTTTTGTCAGATTACCTTATACCTAGTTCGAGATATATGGAGATTCAGTTACTTAACAGTCGTGCATTCTCATCATACTTAGACGGTTGCTCTCATTACTTGGATTGTTTTTCGGGGCCTTGTCATGACAGCAGAAGCTTTTACGCGCATAAAATCGGAAGCTGAATTTAGTCCTTTTGATACTCAAATACTTGCGTGTTACCTACACGAATCTACAATCTGTGCTAGTGTACCTTATTCAACGATGGGTGTGCGAACTCCTTTACTATCGACATTTTCTCGTCTCTATCATTATTGCGAGCATATCTATGTTCCAGTGGTACTGTTATACTAAACAGACATATCGGCTTCATTACACTGGGTAAATATATAGGTACATTGTGCGATTATTATATTTTTCTTACCTTTTGTTTCTGTAACCGTTTGTCGCGGTATTTGTGTCAGGTATAGTTTCAATCACAAGATCGATACATCAGATAAACATAGATATACCTATAACATGTGTATAAAGTGGGCGGTGGAATAATGTTTTGCTGATATAGTTAATGCAAAATAAAATTTTTCAATAACATAGACTTTCTTTGGCCCATAATATTACAGCTATATGAATAGTCACACATATAGTATCGCTATGTACATCTCTCATATACAGGGTGAGTTTTTAGTAGCGGCTCGGTCGATAACTCCACTACTGTAGAAGACAGCGAAAAAAGTTGTATATAAAAGTTGTTGCCACGGATACGCTACTTGCTCAGAAAATATTTAGATTTATACAGGGTGATCCATAACTACGTGGTGATGCAAACATGCATTTTTTTAAATGAGACACCCTATATATTATTCCACATTCAAATTTTACTAATAATTTCCGTTATTATAATATAGGGTACTGTTACATTATACAGGGTATTGCAAAACTTATGGCCATTTTTATATCCAAATCACGGTCAAATGAACGTACTGTATATCAAAAAGTAATGATTCAAACATCATTTTTTTACGTAAGAAGATTAGAAATATCGTCCAGTTTTAGAATCCGCTATAAAAGAAACCCGTGACGCATATTTGTATACAGGGTGATGTAGAATGCAAAATCCAAATTTTCTCTTTTTTTTTAAATGTAACTCCCAATATTTTATTATCTCAAAGAATTTCTTTCAATATGCTCTTTCATCTTTGTATGTCACTTGTTGTACCTACGCCCATCAGTTTCTGAGATATTTCGATTTTTCTACAAATTTTAAATACACTTTCTGGTTGTTTACTAAAATTTATTTACTTTGATAAAATACCATCAAGTTTTATTTTTGCTTAACAAACAACTAAAATATAAGGCCATAATAATACTTAATCAAGTCAAAGCACCGAAGTAACGACATAATATAAGTCAAGTGTGCTGAGGAAACAATTTTATAGGCTTCATGCATAATTATCAAGCAGTTGTATCAGGGATGCTATGAAATATCAAACGGCACAGTCCAAATAAAACTATTCTTCAATCTTTCAAACGCATTAGTTTTAGACTGCCTCCGTTCTGGATATTGCTGTTCATAGTTGATGTATTCTAGAGGCAAGTAGACAATTTCTCAAAGATTCTCCTAAATACCCTCAAATGAAAAATTAATTTTTAAAGCTGGTTTTTCACACAGTACGGAATTATCGAGCAGGTTATGAAAACTGTCAATTTTACAAAGCACACCTGACAAATCTGCTTGATAATTATGCATGACGCCTACAAAATTGTTTCCTCAGCATACTTGACTTTATTATTTCGATGATTTAGGGTTTTCACCTCAATAAATAGTATCATGAACTTATAATTCAGTTGTTCTTTAAATAAAAAACAAATTAGATAGTATTTCCTCAAAATAAATAAATTTCAGTACACTACTAGAAGCTACATTTTAAATTTACCGAAAAATCGAAATATCTCTGAAACTGATGGGCGTAGGTACAACAAGTGCTATACAAAGATGAAAGAGCATATTGAAAGAAATTCTTTGAGATAATAAAATATTGGGAGTTACATTTAAAAAAAAAAGAGAAAATTTGGATTTTGTATTCTACATCACCCTGTATACGAATATGCGTCACGGGGTTTTTTTATAGCCGATTTTAAAACTGGAGGACATTTTTAATATTTTCATGTGAAAAAAATTATTTTTGATTTATTGCTTTTTAATATACAGTACGTTCATTTGACCGCGATTTGGATATAAAAATGGTCATAACATTTTAAATACCCTGTATAATGTAACAAAACCCTATATTGGAAGAACGGAAATCATTAGTAGAATAATATATAGGGTGTCTCATTTAAAAAAATGCATGTTTGTATCACCACGTAGTTATGGATCACCCTGTATAAATCCAAATGTTTTCTAAGCAAGGAGCATATCCGTGGCTACAACTATTATATACAATTTTTTTCACTATCTTCTATAGTAGTGGAGTTATCGACCGAGCCGGTACTAAAAACTCACCCTGTATGTAGAATTATTCATATAAAAGATTACTATCGTTCAAATTTGTATCACCTGAATATTACCCAATAAATCATTTTGACTCATATGACCTACTTTACGATTCCAGTTTGATGAACGCGACGTCGTGTCTGATATTCGCACTTAGCAAGTTCATTTGGTGTTCCGTATGCTTGAGTATCTCATGCAGATTTGTACTTCGTGATCAAAATCCGCTTTGTCGTGCTCAGGACACAACAAAGTGCAATAATGGGTTTAGTATAGTCTAATTATTCAATTAAATTTTGGTTATTGGGCTGTTCTGCCGGCGTCGACATGCTTCGCCCCTTTAGCGTAGGAGCGCTTCTCGGCTTGACGTTTCGCCAACACGAGTGGATGACATCTTCAGAAGCTATTTCACTTCGGCGACTTCCAAAATACTGACGCCTGGTGAATCTGCACCTGTATTTATACCTGCTAATGGTGACGTGGACCAACCAAGTAGCGTTGGTAGCCCCGCCCATTCGCGATATGGTAGTGTCTTCAGGTCCTTTAGGATGGGTACCCATGTCCGGTCGACTTTCTGTGTTTCTTCTTTCCTATTGAAATTATTTGTTTTTGTATTTCGATGGCCTCTCTGTGAAGTCTGGCATGGTATGAAGACGTAGCGGCAAGAACCTGAGTTTCTTCAAACTTGATCCTGTGACTTCCTTCCTTAATCGCATGTTCGATTACCGCTGATTTGTCCGTATGGCCTAGTCGGCAGCTAGCCTTATGTTCTGTAATTCCTGTGTTTATGGATCGCTTCGTTGTTCCTATGTATACACTCCCACATATGCACGGTATGCGATAAACCCCCGGTGTTGTAAGTGGGTCTCTTTTATCCTTCACCGTTCTCAAATATTCCTGTATCTTTTTTGTGGGCTTGTCGTTTTCCTTTCGTAACATTTTTCCTATTCTGTCTGTTATTCCAGGCACATAAGGTAGAAAAGCTTTTGCTATCGGTTTAGGTTCTGGTTTTGCCCTATTTCTTCTCATTGTTCTTGTTACTTCCTTTTATGTGTAACCATTTGCCTTAAGAGCATTCTTTAGATATTCCAGTTCGGTGTCGAGTTCTTCTGGTTCGCACACTTTTCTAGCCCGTTCTGTCAAAGTTCTAATAATTCCGTACTTCTGAGATGGGTGGTGATTTGACTCTTTATGTAAGTACCGGTCAGTATGAGTTGACTTTCTATATACCTTGTGTCCTAATGTAACTCCTTTTCTTGCTAGAACAACATCAAGGAAGGCGAGTTTTTTGTTTTCTTCTACCTCCTTGGTGAACCTGATGTTTTCATGCACGGTGTGCAGGTGTTCTAGAAATTCTTCTAGCTTTTCTCTTCCGTGATTCCAAATAACGGACGTATCGTCCACGTATCTGAGCCATATCTTGGACTTGTATTGAGCGCTCTTTGAGGCTGCCTGTTCGATCTTCTCCATTACAAGGTTCGCTACCACGTCGAAGCTGACCAGCATGTCGGATTCTTCCAGCTGTAGGTCTTTGATTTTATCGCATACCATGCACATGTGTGTGTGGCATACATAGGAACAACGAAGCGATCTATAAACACAAGAATTGCAGAACATAAGCCTAGCTGTCGACCAGGCCATACGGACAAATCAGCGGTAGCCGAACATGCGATTAAGGAGGGAAGTCACAGGATCAAGTTTGAAGAAACTGAAGTCCTTGCCGCAACGTCTTCATATCATGCCAGACTTCACAGAGAAGCCATCGAAATACAAAACATCATAATAATTTTAATAGGAAAGAAGAAGCAGAGAAAGTCAGCCGGACATGGATCTGCATCCTAAAGGACCTGAAGACACTACCATATCGCAAAGGGGCGGGGCTACCAGCGCTACCTGGTTGGGCCACGTCACCATTAGCAGGTATAAATACAGGTGCAAATCCACCAGCCGTCAGAATTTTGTAAGTCGCCGAAGTGAAATAGCTTCTGGAGATGCCATCCACTCGTGGTGGCGAAATGTCAAGCTTTAACGCTAGACGACGCCGGCCTAATAACGCAAGAACGACAAATTCATTAGATAATGGTCGCCAGAGCCTTACACAGTGTATCCTCAGATTAAATATTTTTTTTTCGATGAACTCCCGTTTCGTTACACCTATTCTCGTCTGTGGACTTTATGCTGTTTATACAGGGTGGCCAATTGGGTGACGATAATATTTTTTTTTAGATAGCCCGCACCGAGACCTATCCAAAACATCCGCATGTATGTGTACCGATTATTGATAGTTTTCGAGTTATGATTTTTTTTTTTTGAAAACTTAGAGATTTATCAGTTTTTCCAAGGAATCGTCAAAAACAAAAATAAGAATGCTTTTTGGCTTTAATTTTTTTCAGCAATTATACTCAGTATTAAGCCTATTTTAATATCCAATAAAGAGAACCTGTACATCCGAACAATAATTAAGTACATTTTGGGCCCAAAGTTTGAGATCTCTGTTTTTAGTCAAGAGGCCAAAACCTTCAAAATAAAATTGAAAATACTTATGCCTAGTTCTGGAGCTCCAATATAATCTAAAAACTCTGCAAGACATTGCACTTTCGAAATAATAATGAAAAAATAGCACTTATGAGAGGCATTTTGCGCCGTACGTGACTGTTAAAAGGTGATAATTCACGAATTTCCAAAATGATTTAAAAAACTATTATTTATTATGACAAACTAAAGAAAAAAAACTCATATCAAAAACAAACATGATAGTAATTGATGTTTTAATCACTTTTAATAAAAAAAACTAATACCTGTGCTTTTTGCTGTGTACTATTGAACTTCTGCTAAATTAAGTTGTATGGAACGTTAACAAAGGAAAAGAATAATAAAACAACAATCTGACTTTTAATTCTATGGCGGAAGTACCTGGGAAGCGTTATCGATAGGTGAGGGGAGGATTGTGATCGTGAAAATTTTCTATTTTGAGATAACAGGTTTTTTGGGCGTTTTATAATGTCGACATAACGAAAATCCGCGTCACACTGTCGGTCTTCCTGTCGGTATGTCTGTTGGTCTGCCTGTCGGTTTGTCTGTCGGTCTGTCTGTCTGTACGCGTTTTTCTAGCCTCGTAATCTCAGTAACCGCTGCATGAACTGTGATGTAATTTGGGCAGCAATATGCTGTGAGATCTTAGTAGGTAATGCTGCTATAATTTTGGAAATCGGTACATGGGCGGCGGATTAATAAAAACAAAAATTTCAAATATTCCTCAAACTTCATTTTTAGGCGTTTTAGAGGTTCTTGATCATTTTCTGCGTTTTTTTGGGTGGAGGAGGAATTTGGATGTTTGGGGGGTGGGGGGTTGAAAAACTGAAAAACTTGTTGTATTTATGATAGGCTGTCTACTGACCTGTCAAGGAAGACCTAGCGATATAGATCACCTTTTTAGGTCCATCCGAACATTGCCTGGCCTATTACAGAAAATTAGTTAACACAACTGCGCTTCGCCGACATGAGCTCGCAAAAAGCTACTCTGAAAGAAAGGGATGGCGTATGCTACGACATCGCTTCCTAGGTAATTCTGCCATGAAATTGGAAGTTAGACTATTGTTTATTATTCCTTGCCTTTGTTAACTTTCCATACAACTTAATCTAGCAGAAGCAGTACATAGCAAAAAAATTAAAAAAATTACAATTTGGGTACTCGTTTTTTTATTAAAAGTTATCAAAACATCAATGGTTGTCGGGTTTATTATTAGTTGTTACGAGTTTTTTTTTTCTTTAGTTTGTCATAATAAAGCAAAATAATAGTTTTCTAGATCATTCTGGAAATTCGTGAATTATCACCTTTTTACCTTTAACACTCACGTACGGCGCAAAATGTCCCCATAAGTGCTACTTTTTCATTATTATTCCGAAAGTACAATGTATTGCAAGGCTTCTAAGATTAGTTTGAAGCTCCAAAACCAGGCATAAGTATTTTTAATCTTATCTTGAAAGTTTTTGTCTCCTGACTAAAAACAGAGATTTCAAACTTTGGCCCTAAAATGTACTTAATTATTGTTTGGATGTACAGGTTCTCTTTATTGGATATTAAAATAGGCTTAATACTGAGTATAATTGCAGAAAAAAGTAAGAGCCAGAAAGCATTCTTGTTTTTGTTTTTGACGATTTCTTGGAAAAACTGGAAAATCTATAAGTTTTCAAAAACAAATTATAACTCGAAAACTATCAATAATCGGTACACATACATGGGGGTGTTTTGGATAGGCCTCGGTACGGGCTATCTAAAAAAAAATTATAATCGTCACCCGATAGGCCACCCTGTATATACTGTATCCTTAGTTTGTATATTATGGTCATACATCGAAAATATTGTAGGTATACTAATTTTGGGTTCAACCAAAGTAAAACACTATACGATATATTTTCTGCTAACATAACTTTAATGCATGTCATCCATGGAACAATTCTGATGCAGTATGCTAAACATCAAGTTCATATTACTTATAAAGGAGGTTGCAGATTTCTTGATTCGCTGAACCGTAATATCTTTAAATAACGGAAATAGATGATCGAAACTGGTCAACCAATCTAACAGTTCCACTATAAAATAGTCGACACTACAAAACTGTTACTTATGCGCTCGATACTGACACAGCCCTATTCTAAGGCATTAGGGACCTTAGATTGAATTTGCCAGTTAGTAGAGTACAGCCTGTCAAATTTAGGGAAAAACGTACTGCTCTTCAATACATAAATAATTATAAAAAGAAAACTTGAGTTGAAGGAGGGATCTTCCTGACAGGGAATTTTGAACAATTGGACAACTTTATTAATTTATTCTTTTAGAAAGTATAGAAAGTTTTGGGTTCCAAAGCTTTTTATGATGGATATTTTGATACTGAAAACGGAATGGCTAAAAAGCATTTCATTGCCTTCAAAGGTCAACGCGTTTTGGCGTGGTTGCTGTTTCTTGATATTTTATTGCGCTACTAAATTTGTCGCGTTGCGAGTTATAGACGCTAAGTTAAATTTGCCCTGCCGCTTAAAACAAAACATGTTGCCTGATGTCGGCAAGACATCAGGTGTCACTTACGTCAATGCCAAGTCATGCTGGAGATGGTGGCAATGAATTACGGAATGACAAAACGATGATCTGTCGCTCTACGCAACATGTGTCAGTAAGAGTAGCACTATGTCTGCTACACCAAAGAGGACATTTTGAACCATGGTGGTAACGTTTTTGGTTTCTTTTTTCTCCCAGAATAAATGTCGTGACCTCTAAGCATTTTGTTTCATTACCGTCTCACCTACCGGATTAAAAAATAAAGGATAATGTTCAAATCATCATAGCTTCTAAACTACTTTACCTGGAGCCAAGATGTATAGCTATTTTTCTAGGAAACATCACGTACTATCGCTTAGATATAAAAAAGTGTAGATCAACAGACTACGTTATTCTAAAAAAACTAAAATTGTCTTACAATTAAAAAACGAAAATAGATTACATAATTGTTTTCTTTCAATATTTATTTGCCCTGAAATGAAATGAAATTTGGAAAATGTTTACCATTATTTTACGGCCTACATGTTTGGCTATCGAATGAGACTTATTGTGTGCAGAACCTCTACATGTGTAGGTAGCTATGCGATTAAATGAGTACAACACTCGTGCATCAATTAAACAAGAAATAAAATGGCCGTCGTTATATTATGGTGGGAGAAAAACTACTTATAGGGTTGACTTGTCGATACAAGTTAACGTATTTGATCGCCCTAAAGGCTCCAACACCGACGACAGGACATACAGGACTGTATAAGCATTGTTTACTCAATGAAATTAAAAGGAGGCCTCTTTTCAAATATACAGGGTGTCCAGGTAGTGTGTAATTTTTCGATATCTCGCAAGGTATACCCGATACAAATACAAAAGTTATTTGATTACTTGAGACGCATATTCTAAAAATATTTTAAATTATACAGGGTGTTACGGGAAAGTAGAATAGTGATCAACTTCATTTTTTTATATGGAATTATAACTTTTTCTTAAATTTTTCTAGTTTCCGTCGTTCATCTCTATCCAACCCTAAAATATTTTTGACATCGGTTGCGATGTGCCAAGTTATAATTTATTTTCTATTAATTTCCGGATTTACAAGGTCGCAAGTAATATGTCCAAATTGATATATTCCTTTAACTTTTCTCAATAATATTACACAGCGGGTTACTTGAATATTAAGTGGATATTATCTTGGATGCTACCAGCAATTTGTATCTACAGAGTGTTTTTGGCAGAATTTTAAATTACGGCATATTGAAGGTCATTTTTCTTTGTTTTTTAAATGTAACACCCTGTATGTTTTATTTTAAATGGAAATATCTACTAATAACCTATCTCGTCTTGTAATTTTTTTTCGCGTTTATGGGGTTGCCAAGTTATAAATTATTTTTCCAAATTTTTAAACAAATGTCCCCGATTTTAATTTATTTTAGATAGAATCCTCTACTTACTTATTGCAATGAATTGCACATATCGAACTTAGTAAGATCTCACAATTTCAAAACTTTGTTTCTAATAATTAGAGATATGGCAACACCGCTTTTTATACGACATAATTTTGAATGGAATGCCCTATTTATGAACGCTAATGTAAAAGTGGTAAATCTGACAACACTGACGTTAGCGTTTTTTAATTCTGTATGTTCCAAAACCCCCAAGTATTGAATTTCACCTCTCCAGCTGTGACAGTTTTGGAAATATTCAAGCGTTCCGGTACCGTTTACTGAAAAAGCGGTGTTGCCGTATCTTAGTAATTAGTAGAAACAAAATTTTGAAATTGTGAGGTCTTACTAAATTTGACATTCGCAATTCATTACAATGAAAATGAGTAGAGGATTCTATTTAAAATAAATTAAAATCGGGGATACTTGTTTAAAAATTTGGAAGAATATAACTTGGCAACGTCGCAAACGCGAAAAAAAAATATTACAAGGCGAGATAGGGTATCAGGATATATTTCCATTTAAAATAAAAAATATAGGGTGTTACTTCTACAAAAAACAGAGTAAAATGACCTTCAAGTTGCTGTAATTTAAAATTCTGCCAAAAACACTCTGTAGATAGAAATTGCTGGTGACGTCCAAACTCATACCCACTCAATATTGAGGTAACTCGCTGTATAATATTATTAAGAAAAGTAAAAGGAATATATCAATTTGGACGTATTACTTGCGACCTTGCAAATCCGGAAATTAATAGAAAATAAATTGTAACTTGGCAACGTCGCAATCTATCCCAAAAATATTTAAGGGTCAAATAGAGATCAATGGTCGAAACAAAAGCAATTTAAAAAAAAGTTATAGTTCCTTATAAAAAAATTAAGTTGGGCACTATCCTACCTTCCCGTAACACCCTGTATATTTCAAAATATTTTCAGAATATGCGTCTTACGTAACCAAATAACTTTTGTATTCGACATTTTCTTCTATCAGGTATACTTTGTGAGATATCGAAGAATTACCCACTAACTGGACACCCTGTATAATCAAAGTTGTGATATGGAGTACCAAGCGTACCTGTGATCATAGGTATCCTACTGCCCATTGACCATGACGAACTAGAAGGATAAATAGACCAGGAGTCAAACCAGGAAGAGATATCCCTGCTCTCGCGACAGCAATCCTTTTGGGCTGTGTCCGATCCATCTACGTTTGTAGTGGATAGCAGCAGCGTGAGTAACAGAATCTCCCAGAGCTGAAACAAGGTAGAGTCTGTAGATTGAAGCAACATTTTCAGGTTTAAACTTTTGAGGATAAACATTTTGGTCGAATATTCATGTGGTTGATTGCGTTCTCAGGTTTCTCACTACGTAACCAACATGCATGGCGTCCCACTCAAGATTACTGTCAATATTGGATATATGCCCAGATATTTTGTGTAAATTTTACCTTTACAGGGTTGGAATAAAGTACGGAACCAAGCAAATAACCTTGGAACGGAAAGAGTGATATTGCTGAAAATTTGCAGGCAAGTGTAGTGACGTCTAGTGCATCCGAAGACATTATGTTAGCTACTAATGTACTTCCGGTTTAACCGGAAGTACCGTCAACTTTTTTAATTTAAATGGGACACCCTGTATATTTTTGCAGATTTTAATTCATCTTTTTTTTTCCGAATACGTCCATAGTGGGTTTAGCATTAGTTTCTGTGAAAACGGGAAAGATAAAGCTTCTTTATCATTTCAGGTGTTTAAAATGCCGCTCATTCAAAGTCGGTTTTGGCGATCGCGTGAGAACTAACAAAGAAGTGTGTCAACTTTTAATGATTTACGTCCCGACAGGGGTCCTATAACACGTTTGACGGTGACTAAAATAAAAAATACAAAAAAATTACCTCAAACGGGGAGACCGCAGACCGCCACGGACGAATTTGTGAGACAAATTTTTTAAGAAACAAATACTAAACCCACTATGGACGTATTCAGAATTGGTTACATCGGGCCGCGCCAACCCCGTGTGCAGGGTGTGCCTCGCACACGGGCGCCAAGATTAACGATAAATTGCAGTAGGGGCATAAAAAGTAAGGCACTACGATAATTAAATTCAAGTAAAAAAATTATTTGTCCAGGAAAAATTGTGGATTGAAATTTGGAGGAACTAGCTAGGGGTGGATTCCAGGGGTTTAAGTAAGAAAAAAATTATTCATACGCAAGGAATGATAGGTCATTCACTACCCTTGAAAAACCTACTTACTTGTCTTTTTTATCCGTTTTTGTTACAAAAATATCAGGCGTCAAACAAATTATCATTTCATTTGCCTTATGCTTGTGATTTTACGGAAAAAACAAGTTTGCATATAAAATTAAAGGTACCACAAGATTTTAAATAAAATGGAGATACCATTTATGTAGGAAAACCTATGGGGTGCTGTTTGAAAAAAAAAAGTTGGGGCAAGTTTTAGGGGTTGACGTACAAAAAAACTGTTTTGAATGCATGGTATGGTAGACCCTATAGTACCTTCAATAGTACCACTCAGTTCTTGCTTGAACCGTTTTTCGTTACGAACATATCACGTGTCAAGGAAATTCTGGGACAACCGGTATATCAGGCGAGAGAGATATACGAAATGCCTTAGCCGCCGATAAAAAATTGTAAATAAAGTTATTCGAACCTAACCGCGAACGATCAATTAAACAAAATTATTCTTTTACGGCATTTTTGATTAAGGCTAACAGTTCTTTTATAATGGAGATACTTAAGCAGTTACTAATCGATAGACGCAATTTTTATACAATTAGTTTAGTCGATGATTTATTGAAGTGTGTAGAGCAGAAAGTAAATATTCCTAGTTCAAGCGCATTTGGCAGTAAGATATAGAAAAAAACTATAAGTTGATAACAAATACTTTATACCTTTCAAAATTCTGGAAAGTAACTGTCTATGTAAATCATATAAATCACTCATTGGGACAAAGCAGTTTAGTTGAGTCACGCATTATAATATCATTTTCTATGAAAGTCACTATTTAGTGATTTGTGATTTAGTGATGGTTACTACTAAATCATCTTTGGTAATAAAGAGTAAAACATATTCGTGTGTATAAGACGGAGTATTCCAGAAAACTTACTCCCTATGCATTTTGGAAGTTTTAGATTAGGAAAAAAGTGGCATAAGTAAGTGTGGCGAGTAATTTTTTAACAGTGATTTTAAGGATACATTTACTAAATTTACTAAACGACATGGTGAAAATTGACTATAATGGAAGCTTAATCACCAATGACCAAAGTATGTTCTGATGCTGAATGGCATAAAAATTCGATCTATATGCTTACCCCTAAGAGCAACAACTGAAATAGAGGTAGTAAACAACTAATTCTAATAGGGCAACATTTTTTCTTACATTGTCATATCGACCACCAGATACGGCAATCATAATTGTTTACTATCGTCTTAATTGTATAGTATCCAGAAATATTCCATTATACGTTAAAAAAGACGGTATTTTGATGGTTCAGAAATGATTACAGCAAAATCAAAAGATATGTTGACCTCCACTGCGTGACTGCATGTTTCTTCATCATTAACGAAAATTCTGTCTTACATTAATTTTGAGGAGTTGGCAACGCCCATGTAATTTTCCTGCGATTTGTTTACGGTAACCTCCGACTGTCAAACGTTTGTTTTGTTTGTGCGTCTTTTATGCTTGGTCAGCAAAATCGAATTCGCTATTTGTTGGTAACTGTAGTGAAGCTTTACGCACTTGCTGTGCTATATTCGAGTATAGTTTAACAGTTTTTCGAGATGGGACAGTGCAGGGCAGTGTTTGTAGCATGGGTTACATTGGAAGAATTTTCAGGTTAGTTGGCAATGTTTGGGTCTGAAGTGTCAAAAGATGATGGCTTTAAGCACGCCATGCTGAAGTGGTTTGTTTACTACCTCTATGTTCAGTTGTTACTCTGAGGCTTACCCCAATGCATATCTGCTATACAGTACTTTCCCAAAGCCCTAATTTTATACTGTACGCCATTTTTTGTTATATCGTATTGATTACATATACTGGTATGTACTTAGTACTTGTCACGCATTTCCACATTAGGCACGAAATAGTGTTTGGACTGGTACAATCTTATGGGTGCTTAAGATGCACCTGTTAAGTTTTCGAAGTCACTGTGATATAGGAAAGGAGTGGGGAACGAGGGCAAACAGAAAGACTACTTTTTGTACTTACAAAGGTCGCATTTTGGCTCCTCTATACATTATTTACCTTCATAATCCATCCGAACGTGCGCTGTTTGTAATAAAGTAAAAGTAATCTTTTTTACTTATGGTGAGTGACCCTATTCCAAGGTGCTAGATTTACTGCAATTACCCTTGTTACCGTCGTGGCGTGGATGAAAAAGTATTATGGGTTTTTAATAGATTCTCACTGATTGTGGAGTAATCAACAGAGAAGATACCTACTGGATAGATAGGTGCAAGAAGTACTAAAGCTTCGTTTATAGGAATACTATAACCAAATTTTGTGCGAAGAGTTATATTGGGCTAAGCAATGGCCAGGGCTTAAGGAATAGGTATCTTTGACTTTATGCAATATCTTGAACTTCAAACTTCGTTCAGACGTTGCAGCCAGGCGAAATTCATTACTATTAAGACCACAAGTACCCTTTTACCTTCAAGCAAAAGTACTATCCATATTATTTTAAAATCACAATGCTAGCTATTGGTCTACTATGTCATCAATAATTTTTTTATTCTCATATTCTCGTAGCTCTGGTTCGTTGCGCTTTACCTGCCTACAATTCAAATTATGGCGGATGAAGCTTTACGAAAGGTTTCTGTTTTAACATATTTATAATTATCGGTGTCGGAAGTAAAAACGAGACTTGAAAAATAAAATATTAGTAGAAAAATATTTATCATCCTTCGTATTAATCTTCATTCTCTTTGATACTCTTGTTCCACCTGTCTGTCATAAGCTTCTGAGAACCTATTTTTGGATATCTGCTTAGTGTTCACATCACATCACTATTAAGCTCCAAATTCGACACATATCTTCGACCTTCCGATTCTGTTTTGGGTAAGGATTTACTTTAGGGTACAGCCGCTAGGTGGCGCCGCTATATGTCAATCGAAAGGGCTCAAGGTGGGGAACAATAATGTCCCCGGGCACAACACCCGGAAACGAAAGAGAAAAAAGTTATGGAGGAAACAATTTCCCATGTTAAGTGTATGGGAATTTTTTCGAAAAATTAGGGTACAGCCGCTAGGTGGCGCCGCTATATGTCAATCGAAAGGGCTCAAGGTGGGGAGTAATAATGTTCCTGGGCACAAGACCCGGAAACGAAAGACAAAAAAGTTAGGAAACAATTTGGTAATTTTTCGAAAAAAAAATTTCTCATTAAAAGCCATTGGAAGCAAGAGGAACATGTTTATTTTATTTATTACCTAACCTAACCTAACCTAAACCTAACCTAACCTACGTGGAAGATTTCATTCACTTTTAACGAGAAAGAAAAATTCCCATAGACTTAACATGGGAAATTGTTTCCTCCATAACTTTTTTCTCTTTCGTTTCCGGGTGTTGTGCCCAGGGACATTATTGCTCCCCACCTCGAGCCCTTTCGATTGACATATAGGGGCGCCACCTAACGGCTTTACCCTAAATTTTCGAAAAATTCCCATAGACTTAACATGGGAAATTGTTTTGTCCATAACTTTTTTGTCTTTCGTTTCCGGGTGTTGTGCCCGGGAACATTATTGCTCCCCACCTCGAGCCCTTTCGATTGACATATAGGGGCGCCGCCTAGCGGCTGTACCCTAAAGTAAATCGTAGCCCTGTTTTGACTTCAGGAAACAAATAAAAGTCACAAGGAGCAAGATCGAGAGAGTAGGGGGAGAACTACAATTTCCAGCCCTAATTCTATAATTGTTCTGAGACAAATCGCTGATCTGTGAGACGCAACCAATGCTCATGATACAGCGCACAACCAAAGTTTAGATAAGGCGACCTTTATTGCTTTTATTTTGCCTTTACGTTTACTCGAAGTACAGGGTGTCCCATTTTGGGCACTTCTATGGGGTATCTCGGTAATTTTTGAAGATAGAGGGTTGCGGTTTTCGCGGCTACTTTTTTGTGAAAATAGAGATGCCGTTAACAAAATTATCATAGCCTTCTTGGTTTCTGAGATACAGGGTGAAATAATAGCTACCGATTTTGGGACCACTCTCGTAACTCTCCCTCGGTTCCATTTAACCTATTGAAAAGTTTAAAAAAGGGTCTTATAGATTATTTTATGCAGAATGCAGTGGTGTAGTTTGATTTTTTCTTGCGCCAAACATTTTTCAGTTATGAAGCAAATATATATTTTTTAAATGGAACACCCTATATATTATTTTTGAGGTCAATCGGAAATAATTCAAGCTTTTCATAAATATATATTAGTATTAAGTTATTTTGAAAATAACGCTCAAAATTTGATTTTTTCATCTTTTACTTTATTTGTAGCAGTAGGCCATGACTAATCTATTAAAAACAATATCCAAGTAAACAATTATTATTAAGATACAACATACTCAATACTTTTAAACTCAATTATTTTATACGCTATTAACTACTATTTGCGATAATGTTCAATAAATGTTACTTAGTCCATTATTACATTACTTAAAACTAAACAACATATATCTGAAGAATACCAACACATTATTAAATTTGAATTTGAATCAAAATAAAAACTAAAAATTTCGAGGAGCTTTTAGAGTTGTATGGAGGCTATTTTCTCGAATGCAAGTCTGGCACAATTTCTTATTCTTATGGCATTTAAATGAATTATTGGTCTCCTTCGTCTTATGGTAAATAAATGTACCCAAACTTGGATCCTAAGCAAAAGTTGAAGCATCTTAAATTTGTATGGATGGTAATTGTATCTTTTAAACTTTTCAATAAGATAAAAGACAACCGAGTTACGAGGGTGGTCCCAAAATCGATAGTTTTCGATTTCACCCTGTATCTCAAAAACCAAGAGGGCCATGATAATTTTGTTGACGGCATCTTTAGTTTCACAAAAAAGTAGCAAACTGTCGCGAAAACCGCAACTCTCTATCTTCTAAAATAACCAAGATAGAGAAGAAGCATCATTAGTTTAATGAACTTTGGAAGTATGCTTTAATGTTGTAGTATTAATATTTTTATATTTCTAAAAATAGTAACTTGTACTGAGTATGTCACCATCAGTATATATTTCTTCCTGAAGGACAGCCACGCAGGTTTCAAGTTTCAATTACCTTCTTGCTCAAAGCCTGCTTCGCTGAATCTACCCTACTGTCATTGGGACACACTGTGAGGCTAGATTCTATTCTATCTAATCACCCTCTGTCAGGGATGATTATTGAGAATTTACTGTCTAGGCCTAAAGTCTCTTTGCTCTTCCTACTCTCTATGAAGTGCCCAAAATGGGACACCCTGTACATTGATATATCGCCGTAAGTGTACTCACCCCTGGCGGTATCCAAAATAGCTGCTTCATGTCGCAAAAACCCCTGTCGGCGGTCCTTCTGGTACCTCACCCAGTACCATTGAGACGCGGAAGGTGGGCAGATCTGGATGCGGCGGCACGCGTTGGAAACGGTAGGTTTTGAGCAGTGGTGCGCGTCACGGGAGACTACTGACGGCCGCGAGGCGAGCAATGGTAATGCCACGATGTCTTATGTCAAATATTATCACGAGTTACGCCTGAACGATCTGCTAAGCTTCGCTACTGGGCAGTGGTGGAGATCAGAAGTCGTTCTGAGGATTAGAAATGTGATAGTCCTCCCTTTTTGTATTGAGCAAACGCCTCCAACTTTTTTTACTTTGACTTTGATGGCCGTTTGCACCTGCTTGCTTAACTGAGGCTCAATATTAGGTGGACCTCATCCCAAAAATTACACCGCTGAATCTTTGGTTCTTGGGTTTTTAGGCCGGCGTCGTTTAGCGTTAAAGCTTGACGTTTCGCCACCACGAATGGATGGCATCTTCAGAAGCTATCTTACTTCGGCGATTTCTAAAATACTGACGGCTGGTGGATCTGCACCTGTATTTATACCTGCCAATGGTGACGTTGCCCAATCAGGTAGCGTTGTTAGCCCCGCCCCTTCGCGATATGGTAGCGTCTACAGGTCCTTTAGGATGGGTACCAATGTCCTGTTGACTTTCTGTGTTTCTTCTTTCCTATTGAAATTGTTATGATGTTTTTGTATTTCGATAGCTTCTCTGTGTAGTCTGGCATGGTATGCAGACGTTGCGGCAAGAACCTGAGTTTCTTCAAACTTGATCCTGTGACTTCCCTCCTTAATCGCATGTTCGGCTACCGCTGATTTGTCCGTATGGCCTAGTCGACAGCTAGCTTTATGTTCTGCAATTCTTGTGTTTATAGATCGCTTCGTTGTTCCTATGTATACACTCCCACATGTGCATGGTTTACGATATACCCCCGGTGTTGTGAGTGGGTCTCTTTTATCCTTCACCGTTCTCAAATATTCCTGTATCTTTCTTGTGGGCTTGTAGATGGTCTTGACGTTTTCCTTTCGTAACATTTTTCCTATTCTGTCTGTTATTCCAGGCACATAGGGTAGAAAAGCTTTTGCTATTGGTTTAGGTTCTGGTTTTGCCCTATTTCTTCTCATTGTTCTTGTTATTTCCTTTTCTGTGTAACCATTTGCCTTAAGAGCATACTTTAGATGTTCCTTCGGTGTCGAGTTCTTCTGGTTCGCACACTTTTCTAGCTCGTTCTGTCAAAGTTCTAATAATTCCGTACTTCTGTGATGGGTGGTGGTTTGATTCTTTATGTAACGCTACCTGGTTGGGCCACGTCACCATTAGCAGGTATAAAAACAGGAGCAGATCTACCAGCCGTCAGTATTTTGGAAGTCGCCGAAGTGAAATAGCTTCTGAAGATGCCGTCCACTCGTGGTGGCGAAACGTCAAGCTTTAACGCTAAACGACGCCGGCCTAAAAACCCAAGAACCACAAATTCAATAAACTCAATACCTATACTCGACAGCTGCAGAGCAGTCGATGTTTGACTCATTCCAGCTGTAAATTCTTGTCCAATACATCGTTGGTATGAACCTGTGGTGTAAAATCTCAAGGCAGTAAAGAACTTAGCCTCTGGAGTAATGCTCCTTCTTGAAAATCTTTCCTGAACAAAGGTCGAATTTCCTCAATCAGATGCCTACAGGACCTTTTGTTTATGTTATATAACTTCGATAAAAATATATACATGTATGTACCTACTTATTTAATCGAAACAGTTCTATAAACCTATTGTCGGGAAGCTCGAAAGGATTGCTTTTTTCTCTAATTTTCATTCTTCGAATATTAATCAAGTGTTGCTGTTCTCTCTGTTGCTGTAATAGATGCTCTATCACAATTGGCAACTGTATTATGTCTATGAATATTATTATTACAAAGATGGAAACAAAAACAAAATAATGAGGCTAGTGACCAGAGCAGTGGATGCCGATGACACAGAAGTAAAAAAAAGAGAAAAAATAATTTTTCTGGGTATATTTGGGGTTAAGACCAAAATACAATGATTTAATTTCATAGGTAGTTCATATGTATCATTTCAACTATCGAATTCCTGAAGATTTCCGAAGCCAAAACAGAGCGAGTAACAGAATGGGGTTTATAATTCTCTCGAGCTGATCATCTATCGAGATCGAGTTTCTCGATTCAGAACAGAATCCCACCCCAGAGGTCGTTCTGAGGATTAAAAATGTAATAGTCCTCCCTTTTTGTATCGAGCAACCGTCTTCAACTATTTTTACCTTGACTTTGATGGCCGTTTGCAGAGATTCACGACCTGACTTGATTTTCAAGCTACTTGACTTGACTTGATTCAATATCAAGTCAAGATCAAGTCAAGTATTTGTTTCCCAAATACAAGTCAAGTAGTTACACATCAAGCAACTTGAAAATCAAGGTTATCAAGCTAACTACTTGCTTTTTCTTGAAAAATAGTTCTTTTTTGATATTAATCTGATTAACTGCCAAAACGCAATAACAATAAAAATCTATGTATATAAAGATGTAATCTTTTATTTAAAAAAAAACATCCAAATACGAAAACTCCAACAAACTTAGTTAAATAATGAATGCAATAATATGAAATAAAAATACGAAATATTCTGAATTCTAACAATAATACATAAAAAAAAACAACAAACTCAAGTGGGGGCAAGTTGGCTCAGTGGTAGAGTCGAGGGCTAGTGACAAGGAGATCTCGGGTTCAATTCTCGTTAGAGGCGGAAATTTATTTCTGGTTCTTTCGTTCAAAAATAAATATCCATAAAAAAAATCTCAGCGAAGAATCCCTACCTGAACCTTCACTGTTGGTTTCTAATTATTAACAGTGCTGTTCCTACTGTGGCGCCGGGAAACAGTAACAAAGCCTACATAGAACACGACGCTAATGACCAGAGCAGTCGGTGCCGATGACACAGAAATAAAAAAAAATTAATATCCCTATTTGCCATCCATGATTTGAGACACATAAGACTTCTGACGGAGTTATGACCTAATCGATTTCTTGTTTTGGTAAGAGTTCTAGATCACTGTTTTTCAACTGGAGCTGAAGAAGCTGGCGTTGCCAAAAAAAACTTTGGTCATTGCGGCAAGGTTTGGAAACACACTTATTTCTTTAGCGTATGGCTACATGGATTAATTGGCAATAAGGCTTAAACAATAAAATAAAATACAAATATTAAATTTAAAACAAACAAAAATATATAGCTTTTAGATTTTAAAATTAAGACCATTTATCCAGTCAACTACAGACTTCGAGGCTTCGAAGAAATCCGACTGTTGTCCAGCATATGCGGTAATCGGGCATTCGGTGACAATATGGTGAACAGTCTGCCGGGGCTCTCCACAGTCACAGGACGGTGATTCGGATATCCCCCATTTAAAGAACGAGTCACGACAGATGCCATGCGACGTTCTGACTCGATTAAGGGTTTTCCATGTATGGCGAGGCAATTCCATTCCTGGAAGGGTTAAAGTGGGGTCCATAGTGGGTGGAGCCTGTACCGGCTTCTGGACGTCCCAATTCCTCCTCCAGTGCTCATCAACTTGGAAGCCATCCCGCAAGGGCCGTTCTGCAAATTGTAATGGGGGATTTCTAGACTTCAACCTCCGAAGATCTCCATCATCTAGGTCAGTATGCAGTGGAAGTTGGGGATTGGATAGTATTGTGTTGTATTCCTTCACCAGTTTATCCTGTCTGCGGATATGAGGAGGAGTGAAACATACATTGGTGTCTTTTCTACCATTCTAAATTATCTTCAGTTCTGTCCCTTGCCGCTTGAATACTAATAAATTTATAATCTGTTCATCGGTTTCATCTCGATCATGTTTATTGTCAAGTTCCATAACCCACGAATCTAGTCTATCAAGCAGCATATTAATGCAAAACTGATGGCAATACTCTTCAAAACATTAGGGTAATGGCAAATTCGTTCAATCAACGACCATTCTGTGTCGGTTGGCTTTAAAGTTTTAAAGTGATTGGGTGCCTGCTTGCTGTCGTAACCTCGGTGATTCCCCTATTTGAGCGCTTCAATTCACATTTTACAGATCGATGTCAAGTAGTATCAAGTAGTTTGATTTTAATTGATATCAAGTCAAGTAGTTCAGTTCGAAAATCAAGTCTCTGTCAAATATCAAATTTTCAAGCTGCTTGGCTTGATGAATCCCTAGCCGTTTGCACCGGCTTGCTTAACTGAGGCTTAATATTAGGTGGACCTCATACCAAAAATTATACCGCTGTCATTCATAACATTTACTGAAGCTTACAGGTCAAAAACTAAGCCGAAGATGGGCTTGGCTCAAATAGCACATAACCTACGATTATTTTATTCATATGTCAATTGGCGACGTTTGTGTAATTTGTGGATTAAAGCCTCGTTTTCACGGTGATAGTTACTATTTTAGAAGTACTCTTGTGGTAGTCAGCGCCATAGTTGTGTCATGAAACACGTTGAAAGGGTATTGTGATAGTAGCAAGCACAGCATAGTAAACAATGTTGTATTCCTTTATACAACGGTTTGTCTAGATGGCCTGCTAACTTACTTCTTCATAAATAACGGGACGGATGTCTCTTGATTAAACTTTTATTCTCATATCGTACAAACAACGCACCTTTACTTAACATTACATTTTGACATCTGCCATATTGACAATTGGCATTAGTGACATGCTGACTGCAGACTCATGACATAGAATATCTACTTCGGGGTACGATGACGAGCTTCTAGGGTTGTCAGTTACAATACTAACCAGCCTTATATCTCCGAGGATTTTCTATATAAAAATGGTTCCCACAGAATTTGACCTTGGGATGATTTTACAGGTGTAAAGTCTGGGTAGAGATACGAAAACGAAAATATCGATACCGGTACCAATTCGATCTTTTCAGCCAAGTGGGCACGTCTTTTCCTTACAAAGAGTTTTGTGCAATTTATTACACCTCTCAATAATTATATAAATAGTTCATATACCGATACCGCTACAAAAGTAGCGATACCAGCTTGGAATCGTTCAAAAAGCATCTAAGATAAAAATACTCGATATTAGTGCAGAAGTACAAGTATCGAAGTATCGGATACCCGGCTTAAGAGACGCAAAGATTCTGGGATGCGCAGGAGTCCCACAGGCATCGGGGGCGCACAGCGCAGCCGCCCCCACTCCTAACCCGGGGGAGACAGGTGCCGACCCTGTGACGCGACCTCAGTCTCTCGGAACACGCCGAACAGGTGACATCAGCTTCTGAGGATGCCAACCACTCGTGTTGGCGAAACGTCAAGCAGCGAGGCGCGCTGACACCGATGCTGCGGATCGTGTCAATGCCGGCCGAACAGCCCAAGAACCAATAGTTTATGGTATTGGACTTTGTTCGGTAAATGTATCTTTGTATAAAAGTAATCTGAGTTTAACCGCAGTCACTTCAGCACATCCTGTATAATATACATATAACTATGTACAACGACGTCCTATTAGGACGTCGACGTATATCCATTGATTCTTAAAACAGCCAAGGTTGTACCTATTCCTAAGAAAGGCCCAGCAGACTATGTTTATAACTATAGGCCAATTGCTTTACTCCTCCTTTTATCTAAAATAATAGAAAGAATTCTATTCGATAAAATTATATCATTTTTGCAACAACATAACCTTTTACATAGCGCTCAACATGGATTTCTCAAAGGTAGATAGACGGCGACTGCTATATATAGTTTCATAAATATGATATATGACAATGTTAACAGAAACATGAAAACCCTCGGAACTTTCATGGATCTTAGCAAGGCATTTGATCTTGTGAACCATGAAATTCTATTAGACAAACTGAATGCCTATGGTTTGAGAGGTAAACTAAACGACCTAGTAAAAGGTTATCTTTCTGGTAGATCACAACTAGTTGAAATAAATGGAGTTAGATCGGAGACTTTGCCAACAACCTGTGGAGTACCCCAAGGCTCTGTCCTGGGACCTCTGCTTTTCCTGTTATTCGTAAATGATTTACCTCAAATAGTCGTAAATAACAGTTTAATTATGTTCGCGGACGATAATAGCTATATATGTAGAAAAGAAACTAAGTTGGAACTAATAGAGCATGCTTAAAATATTATAAATGAATTTACCAAATGGTTCACTAAAAACAGATTATTTTTGAATGCTCGAAAAACTGTTTTTATGAATTTCACTCCTAGATGTAAAACCCTATCTGAATCTTATTTGATCAAAGTTAATAGTAAAAGTATTTCTCATGTATCTGGAGTAAAATTTCTTGGCGTAGTAATAGAGAATAGTTTGGAATGGAAGGCCCATGTTGACATGCTACGTAAACAGTTATCTTCAGTTAGTTATGCTCTGTATAGATTATCCCAGTTGACAAACAGTGAAGTTGCACTTTCTTACTACTTTTTTCGTTTCAACTCCAGAGCTAGTTACGGAATTCTATTCTGGGGATGTTCTGCATGTACGCTAATAGGGTCTTTCGCCTTCAAAAAGGCTGTTTGAGGAACATAGCTAGTGTATCTAGGCTTGCCCCATGCAAGCAGATCTTTCCACATATGCGTATCTTAACATTACATTCGATTTATATCTTGAGTGTACTAACATTTGTTAAATCAAACCCAGAACGTTTCACCCCAAACAATCACTTTCATAGCTATGATACTAGGCATGGTTCGGATTACAGTATTCCACATCATAATTTAGCAATCTTTGAAAATAATCCTTCTTTCGTTGGCATTCACTTGTACAATAAGCTACCTCTACTCTTAAGATTGTCTAATCTCACAACCTTTAAAAAATGTGTCAAAGATATTTTATTGATAAGGGCTTACTACAGTGTTGAGGAATTTATGACAGACAATTTTAGTAATTTGTTCTAGTCTATTTCAGCTTATACATTGATATCTTAGATTAATTTTTTTAAAGTTTAATTTTGATAACTGTTCCTTTGTTGATGATATCACTATGTACTTTTATACTTATTTATATTGTAATCTTAAGCACTGCTGTCATGACTTATTACTTACTATTCTTGTAGTCCAAGGGATCAATAAATTACTTTACTTTACGTCGTTGAATGTGTATAAGTGGGGTATCCACACGCCACTGGTCTGCGAGACAGATACGTTCCAGCGTCTGGAATAATGAGTGGTTTCGTACGAAAATCGTCATTATGCCACAGTGTCATTATTTAAATAGTCTAACGGGGAACCGCGGCATGTCTTTCAATAGAAAAAGAGACATTTTATATTATAAACGAAGTCGAAGAGCAATTACTTTGTAAACGGACATTCTGGTTGAAAAAACGGGGTTCGGACCACACGCGCCTTTTGTCTTGGGTCTCAACAATACGAGTGATATGCGACAGCTGTCTACGATAAATGGCTGGGGGACTCAACTCGGTGGGCTGGAAACTGACTGCCTTTGACCTGTATGCCCGCGAATATTTGTGAACACGTTAGAACATAATTTCATAAATAAAATAAAAATACTTTAATCCAAAGAATATTGATCTGAAATTGAAATGTTTAGCCTGTAGATGCAAAGCAATCAACAAAATTGAAAAGACGAGGAGGAGCAAAATAGTTTGCTAACACGGCTAATGATCGCAGAGAAAAACAAATATCTTTATTATCCCTTAACTGGTATGGCGGGGTCAATTCTGACCCCAGCCGAAATAATTAATGAAAGTACAGAAAAGCAGAACGACCTGGCAACCCCACCGTCTAGCTATTTCCTTAAAACTGCAATTAAAGCACCTACGTATTGGAGTTGCTGTCAACATTTCGCCCAGTCAGGTCATCCACGACCTGGGGTCAAAATTGACCCCGTCATACCTCAAATGTAATTTTGTATGTCTTATTTGTGAGAAGAAATGGCTAATCCAGACACTGATAAAAGACCTCTGACTCAACAAGAGTTACAACAGATTGTTGATTCATTTGTTAGTGAAGATGACATTTCTGATGCCCCCACTATTGAAGTGAGAGCTCTTATTTGTTGAGTTGGTAATATTCCTGAAGAGAACGAAAATGAAAACAGGCGTATTGGAAGAGCCCCTAAACGTACAAGGACTACAGGGTGTTATATTTGCCCACGAAACGATAATAAGCAATGATTCATGTTTTGCAAATGTCATAAACATATTTGTAGTTGTATAAAAACAAGCATTTGTAGCAGATATAACCAGTAAAAATCTATGTTGCCAAACTTGTTTGTCAGAATTTTTATTTGCTTGAAAAAGGTTTGTTTTCTTTTGTCTCCCAACTGATTCTGTATATTTAAACAAGGCTTGTTCATTTTTGATACAAAAACACACTTTTTAGCTTTTATCAGTGGAAGGTTTGTCCTTCAACTACTTTTCAAATGTACCCTGTATTTTTCCCAAGCGGATGTCTGGAATGGATTTTTTTTGTTCTTTTAGCAGCAACATTAGAATAAAATACAACTTTTTTTACATTCATACCTGTTGTCATTTTTTTGCGCAAAAATTCTATAGGTCTAACCAGACCCCTCCATACGCTGAGTGTAATTTTTTTTCGCCATACCAGTTAAGGGTTATTGTCTTAAAAGCATACGAGTTTGATTGGCTTTTTGTCGCAAAACTGATTTTCATCTGAAATGATAAGCAGCTGTCATATTACTGAATCTGCAAGTGGCTAGAGTCACAGTACGAACCAGAACATAGATATTACATTTTGGAAGCAGGAACCAATGGCATGCAATAAAACTTGAGTTACTATCAACTGATATGATTAACGTATATGCTGTGGAACATGCTCCGAGTGGGTGCATACATTATTCAGTGTGTATAAATACAAAAACACCTGTCTGATTTTTGAGCTGTGTGCTTGCAAATATTTTTGGCTACATGTCATCGATTGCAAAAAACTCGCTAAAACAGCATAACTTGCAAAACTGTATTTTTTGAAAGTTGTTGTCATTGCTGTAGGCATAGGTGTATGTAAGCTAGCCTTTATTAATTCGAATATTGCGTCTGTTGTTTTAACTACTGACATGTCTGTTAGATGACTCATTATTTTAAATTTACGAAATCCACATATTTACCAGGAAATGGTATGTTGCATAAGGCAACTTTTGGAAGTTTCAAATGCGAAAAACGCCAGATATATCTAGCATATCAGTCTAGAAAAATAAAATCGACAAGACATCTTTGTCGGCTCTGCAAAAAGCCCATTTATCTGGAATGCACAAAGAAAATCTGTATTCATTGTGCGGACGAATAACTCATTATATTTGATACCTGCGATCTTAATAAATTCATGTTTTGCTATTTTGTTGGTTTCTGATGTATGATGTGTTTAAGTGGGAATCGTTGAACTGAACAATAACACCCAATGTAAGTTTTCTATGTATAACTATTTCTATATTATTTAATAACCAATCACTTTGTTCTCTGGTATTTGCTTTAATTTGCCTAAAAATAAGTTTTTGCTTTGCTAGCTTCAAAGTCAGTCGGAAATAGTTCAAGCTTTTCAAAAACATATATTAATATTCAATTATCTTGAAAATTACGCTCAAAATTTGGTTTTTCCATTTTTTACTTTATTTGTAGCAGCAGGCCGTGACTAATCTATTAAAAACAATATCCAAGTAAACAATTATTAAGATAAAAGATACTCAATACTTTTAAACTCAATTACTTAATTGTATTTTATACGCTAATCACTACTATTTGTGATAATGTTCAATAAATATTACTTATTTTAGTCCACTATTAAATTACTTAAAACCAAACAACGTTATATCTAAAGAATATCCACAAAATATTAAATTTGAATTTGAATCAAAATAAAAACTAAAAACAACGAGGAGCTTTTAGAGACGTTCGTCGTCAAGTTGGACATGACTCTTTTCTGGAATGCAAATCTATGGCACAATTTCTTATTTTTTTGATGGCATTTGGAATAATAATTATTAGTCTCCTTCGTGTTATGGCCATTAAATGTTCCCAGACTTGGATCCTGTGCAAATGTTGAAGTATCTTAAACTTGTATGGATGGTAATTGTATTTTTTTGAGAATTCTTTCTGCAGTTGATTCTGGTACCTCTGCAGCTTCATCTATGTGCTTACAAGATGATGAAGGCGTTGCTTCTACGTAACCTAATACTTTTGTTTCTCTTTTCTCCATAATTCTCCTTTAAATAAGTTTTAGGACGTGGTTGAATAAAGGATCCGTACCTAACTATATTTATTTTTAGATGAGCAAATATATCTGGAAGCGGTTCCTGTCTCTCTGGGTATGTAACCTGCCCTTATTATAGAAAATTGACAATAATTGAAATAAAAACACACAGAAACAAAGCTATATTTAATAATAATATAAAGGAAGACAAAGTCTCGCAAATTTTTTACAGATTTGCTTTTTTGTTTTCAATAGATGGCTCATCGTCATAGTCACAATGTCTTAACAGACATGTTGTGAACTCGTAAAATGCATTTACTCATTGTGCGAGTTTCTCTTGGGATATCTTTAAGATCTTTAATGCTGTAGTTTCCCATTTGCTTTCTGCATCCTCATGCCATTGACCAGATGGTATCCTCTGGTTCATCCGCCTTTAGGGGCAATTTCTCACCCCAAGGACAAGAAGGTGTCCTGACTCTTCTCAACTCGTCCACCCAAAGCTGTTGGTTGAGAAGAGGTTACTGCTTATACCGACAGCAGTTCGGTTGATTTTAGTCGCCTTTTACGACACGCAGGATATACGATGGGAGATATTCTAACCCGCCCCCACATGGGGGCTATCTGCTCAATATTATAATAACACAGTCATCACTTTAAAGAGACATTATTATTTAAAAAAAAGGTATTTTCATTCTATTTTTCTGGAATTTGAGTAGCATGTTTCTTGTAGAGTAATAACTGCTTAGATGCTTATTATTTATAGTTGATTAACCATGGCCTGCTGCTACAAATAAGTTAAAAAATGAAATAATCAAGTTTTAAGTGCAATTTTCAGAAAAACTTACTACGAATATATATATTTTTGAAAAGCTTGAATTATTTCCGATTGACTTCAAAAATAATATACAGGGTGTTTTATTTAAAAAGATACATGTCTGCTTCGCAACTGAAGAATGGATAGAGCAAGAAAAAATCAAACTGTACGAATGAATTCTACAGAAAAGGTTCTATAAGACACTTTCTTAAACTTTTCAATAAGAAGAAAGACAACCGAGTTAGGAGGGTAGTACCAAAATCAATAGTTTTCGATTTCACCCTGTATCTCAAAAACGAAGAGGGCCATGGTAATTTAGTCAACGGCCTCTTTAAAAGTAACATACTGTCGCGAAAACCGCAACTCTCTATCTTCAGAAATAACCGAGTTACCCCGTAAAAGTGCCCAAAATGGGACACCCTGTACAATGAACGTTTTGTAACTTCGTTGGTTTAATGGAAGCTTAGGTTAAACCGAAACTGAGGCTTGCATTGTACAACCGGCCCTTAACAGGATAAGGACGAACTGCAGCAGGTGGTGAAAACAGCCCCCGCCCCCCGAATTACGAATGCGCAGGTGATAGAACATCCGATTAACTTCTAATAATTTGATGTTTATTGCTAATTCTAAGACTGTAGTATGTGGTTTATACATACACCTTCTGTGGTATCATGTGAGTCATACACTCAACAAAATCAATTAGTATTAGTCTGTTCACCCTGAAAATATTCAGTAGGTGCTATCCCACTGGGATATACATATAGCAGTCGTTCAAAAGGTTTTACCACGTATGCCGAATTTAGCAGTTTCACACCTTGAAAGAGCCGATGAGAAAGCTCCAGCAAGCTTTTCACCAGATTAGGGCTACATGTACTTATCTTCTTCTTCAGGTGCCATCTCCATTTAGTGAAGGTTGGCGACAATTCCGGCGTACTTATTTCGGTCTTGAGTGGTACGAATTAAAGATGACGTGTTCATACCAGTCCAATCGCGTATGTTTTTTAACCACGAATGTTGTCTGCGGCCAGGACCACGTTTACCTTCGATTTTTCCTTCTATTATTAGTTTTAGTATATCATACTTGTTGTTCCGGTATATGTGGCCCAGATAAGCAGTCTTTCTTCGTTTTATTGTAATAAGTAACTCTCTTTCCCTTCTCATACGTCTAAGCACTTCATCGTTAGATATGTGTTGAGTCCATGATATTTTTAACAGCCTACGGAAGGTCCACATTTCAAAAGCTTCAAGTCTGTTCATGGTATCCATTTTTAATGTCCATGTTTCTACTCCATATAAGAGAACTGAGTGCACGTATGCCTTTACAAAACGGTATCCTAGGTTTAAGTTCAAGGTTGGGTTACATAACAGGTTTTTCATCTTTAGGAACGTGGCTCTGGCTTGTTCTACGCGTGATCTTACTTCAACGTCAGGGTCTACATTTGTCATTATGCAGCTGCCAAGATATTTGAATTTCTCAACTTTCTCTATTGCGGTGTCATATATGTTTATGTTCAGTTGTGGGTTTGAGGATCTTGTTATAGCCATTACTTTAGTTTTTGTGACATTAATTCTCATGCCTAGCTGATCTCCTACCTGTACAACTTTGTTGATTAGGCGTTGAAGGGCCTCCGGACTGTCCGCAATGATAACCGTGTCGTCTGCATAACGTATGTTGTTCAATATCCTACCGTTGATTTTTATGCCGTCTTCCTCATCGCCTATTGCTTGATTGAATATGTGCTCAGAGTAGATATTAAATAGTATTGGCGATAAAACACAACCCTGTCGTACCCCCTTTTCTATACACACCGGTTCTGATGTTGCTTGTCCATATCTCACCGTTGCTTCTTGGTTCCAATTAAGCTGTCCAGTGAACTCGATGTCTTGTTTGTCTAACCCTTTTTTCTGCAGTAATGTCATAAGGACGGTGTGATCAACTCGATCGAAAGCTTTCTCGTGGTCTATGAAACAGGCATATACATCTTTCCTCATGTCTCGACATTTCTGGAAGAGGATTGATAAACTGGCTAGTGCTTCCCTTGTTCCTAATCCTTCGCGAAATCCAAATAGCGTATCGCTTTGATCGGCTTCACATTTGTGGTAGATTCTAGCTTGTATAGTTTTAAGTAGTATCTTAAGCATTTGGCTCATCAAGCTTATCAGTCGGAACTCATCACATTTCTTGGCTTTAGATTTTTTAGGGAGGGGAACAAATATGGAGGTAAGCCAGTCTTTTGGAATATTACCTGTTGCATGAAGTTTCGGTAGTAACTGGAACAGCGGCAGCAAATTTTCTTCTTCTAAAAGTTTTAGTATTTCTATGTGGACTTCGTCCGGACCCGTTGCTTTTCCGTTTTTACTCAATTGAATTGCTTTCATTAACTCCGATTTTAGAATCTCTGGAGCCTGTTCACATGCATTACTGCTGTCATATATTCGTGGCGTATCACTAGCGAAAGTTTTCTGTATATATGTTTGCCATACTTTTAATATTTCTTGCTCTTCTGTTACCATTTCATTATTTTCATTTAGTATACCTACTAAGGGTTGGCTTTTGTTGGAATGCATTATCTCTTTTATTTTCTTATAAACTCCGTGGTTGTCTTGTTTCTGCTGAAGTAATTCAATCTCCTCGCATCTCTCTTTCATCCACTCTTCTTTTGCTGTTCGGATTTTCTTCCTTATTTCTCTATTTATTTGTTTATATTTTTCCACGTTTTTGTGCTTGTGCTCCCTTCGACTGTCCATCATCTGTAGTATTTCATCTGTCATCCAGTCTTTCTTGGCCTTAGGGCTGGCATACCCTATTTCATCTTGTTCTACATGTACTTATAACGGGAATTAAGTTTCTTGATGTTCTCACCTCGGGCATCCTTGTATCCTACGTACTTACATAAACATCCTGTACCAACAAAGCACAACTGACATGCACTTTCTTTGTTTCCACATAACCCGCAAGAATACACGTAAGAATGCACGCGACTGTTTAAATGGAAACCAGAAACGGAATGAAGTTATTTAAACTGGTATGCCCATTCCGGACCACTTTTGATACATCCGATTATTATTTACTTTAATGTATTTACCGGGTCACCTAAAATTTCTTGTTATTGTCAATGTACATTACCTGGTATTGTTCTTTTTAAGTATACTTTAAAAAGGTGGGGCCATACTATATAGCCGCATGCAAAGTGTCAACCTTCTGTTCATTACTTGTAGTGTAAGGTTTCCATCATGTCGAATATTGTATTGAGGGATCTGGTTTTACTTGTGCTTGGATACTCTGTGATAGCCGTGAGTGTGGTTTTAATAACTTAGAAGCTGTGTTACAATTTCGGCATTTCTGATAAACTATTCATTCTTTGGCAATTTGTTCTGTTCCTTTTACTTTTTACTTCCCACGCCGATAGGTCAAGAGTGTATTGTGATAGTGAACATTTTCGATTTTTGGATAATGCTGTTTTTGGGCGTCTTATGATATCTACATAACGAAAAAAATCTACGTCACCCATTTTTCTGATAATCTCAGTAATCGCTGCATGGATTACGACGAAATTTGAGCAGCGATGTGCCATTGGGTCGTAGTAGGTAATGCTGCTATAATTTTTAAAACCTATGCATGGGCGGCGGAGTGATTAGCAAAAACCAAAACATTCAAATATTTCTCAAACCTCGTTTTTAAGCTAAATTCAGTTGCACACGACATCGACATACGACACACGACGAAAACATTCTGTCGTATAGTCTAAAATGTGTGCATTCACATGAGTCTGAAATTTTCGTACGAAATTTGGTTACAAACTTGGGGAATTTGTATTTTCATAGTTGGTACCTATTAAAGTTAAAGCAAGTCTTTGCCCTGAAGAAATAGGTTCGCGAACACAATAAATTCACCTGAGCCGTGGACCAATAATTTGAAGCAAAGATTTAAATGCATTAGTTAACATTCGCAAATAATTAAAATATTTTTCTGTGTCAGTTAGCTTCATCTCCTGCAACAGATTATGGTACGCTCCTTGCTTCTTTCTATTTTTAAAAATGTCTGGAACCCAAATTCTTCGCGTTCTTCCTCTTTTCTTCATTTTTATCCATAAGAGGGATAAAAGTAAAATATTTATTGAATTTACGTCTTGCGCTCGCTGAATTATCATTTTCGAATACAAATTCATGGAGATTGTCAGCTGTTAAATTACATACGACATCGAATAAAGAGTTAAAATATTTTCAACTTTCCGACCGTCGTATAAAAGTTAAAATAATCGGACATTTAGTTTGGCGCCAATCCATTTTGAATATTTTAACCAATAGGAGCGGTTTCGTACCGTCGTATCGTCGGATGTCGTGTGCATCTGAATTTAGCTTTAGGCGTCTTAGGGGTTCTTGATCATTTTCTACTTCTTTGGGTGTGGGTGAAATTAGGATGGTTGGGTGGTGTGGGTTGTAAAACTGAAAATTTTGTTGTATTCATAACAGACTATCAATTGACCTGTAAAAAAAAGACCTAGAGGCATAATACACTTCGATGCAGCCGAATATTGCCTTGCCTATTGCAGAAGCCAAGAGACTTTTCTGCTGTATGTAGATTGTGTGACGTGGAAACTATTCAATTGATCTTAATGACATTTTGGCCCAGTATTACTAACATGACAAGGACTGAAAACGCGTCTGGTTGTTACAAATCGTGTTAGTGACGGTGTAGCAATAATCAAAATGTTAAAACATATCGAACCTCGTTTTTAGGCGTTTTCGGGGTTCCTGATTATTTTTCACCCTTTTGGATGGGGTGAAATTGGGGTGGTTGGGGGTGGAGGATTGTAGACTAAACATTTGTTTTATTTATAATAGGCTGTCCATTGCCTTCTGAAAGAAAGTCCTAGCAGCATAATTCTTTTTTGTGGGCGGGAGGACGATGATTTGGTTGCAAGGGGTTCTCAGGCTATAGGGCTTTATTCTATAGGAAAGAAATAAGCTTGTATCACCGTACTATCTGGAAGGATCTTATTTTATTAACTTTGTCTTGCAAAACTGATCAAGAAATTACATAGCCCGCTTCACGAATAGTGAAATTTCTTTTCTAACCTCCCGTTGAAGTCTCTGATAGGCTTTGGACAACTAAATTTCTTCGCATGCTTCACTCGCTAGAATATTACAGTCCTTGGAATATTTTGTATTCAAGATTGCACGTAGTATAAGTAAAAACCAGGTGTGGAACCAGGGACATTCTCATTGCAAAACCAAGGGGAGCCAATGTTTGCTTATCGTTAATGGTCCTTAGTCTAGTATACCTTCTGAGGTTATACTTTTTAGCTTTCACCCCTCACTTTCGAATAATAAACAACAAATACAATGATTAGTGCTTCTAATTCTGAAAACTGATTTCTTTTTGGCATATATTATATGCGTTCGAAAGTAACAGAGACAAAAGGAAGGTACTCTCCAGAGAGACTTCCTTTAGCTATATGTCTCACCATGCAATGGTCATTGTAGTTTCTATATATTTGCTTATTGTAGTCTCTATCCACCCAGTTCTTTACTACAAAATGCGGTGATTGAAGGAAACAGTTTGAAACAGACTTTGGTTTTATGAAGTCCCGCTTCATCATATCGAATTCTGGTAATGCAACTTCATATTCACCAAAAATATTTTTCTTTAGGAAAAAGCTGACCTCAAAACGAGATGTAAACATATTGGAAGTACAACAGAAGCGTTTGATTGTGGTGCTGAAAGAACTTTGAAATTCTTTGATAATCTGGAATCTCGACAGAAACTTCAACTTCTTCCAGGAATAACTCTACTGAGGTACGTACAATTACCGTTGCTTTAAGATCTTCCTCCCTCTATCTGCATCTGATTTGTGCTTAATTCATTTTGAGCTTTATGACTTTCGCGACTTATAATTCGAGAATTCTGTAGGATATTAAGATCTTATTTAGGTTCCTGGTTCCACTAAACAGTATTTTTCAAGAGCACAATAATATAAATGTTTGTCTTATGAGTCTTCATACCTTGCTGATGTGGATAGGTCCTTGGGGATGCCACCCATCTGTATTTTCTGTTTCTTTGACTGTGTTCATAAACTGCTTAAACTAACGGTTGTGACTTCTGTCATTCACAACATCAATGAACAGCTGGACTTGGTGATGGAGGAGATACGTCTCTATATTTTTATGAAAAGCAAAAAGAGGGTTTTATAAAAATTTGACGACTGTTAACATTACTTGTTGGAAGGGCTACCAATCTAACTGATCATTTTTTAAGGTGACTGAGAAGGGTTAAAGTATCTCAAACACTTCTCTTGGTAGAACTTCACAACTATTTGTACCAAGTAAACACGTTTAGTCAAAATGTATTCTGTAGTTTGTACTTTTCTAAGTTTGAAAAAAAAGACAAAAAATATCACAAAGAGGTGAAGTACGCCTGTCGCAGTTTATAATTATGACAGATGCCGACGCAGATACTTGTTTAAGTTATGTTGCTGCAATTTGATTATCAGAGAGTGCATTGCTAATCACTTTATTCTTTTGTCGGTAAAAGGTCAATTATTCCATAAAAATACAAAAAAAATGTCGTCACTGTATACCTATTACAGACCACTGCTGTTGAAGCTCCCTTCATCAAAACAACTAACAAAAATCGTTTTTCTAATATATTCCAACATTTCTTTTAGTTACTTTTTTGTGTACTAAAGATATCGTCCATTTTGTTTTACTTTTGAGAAATAAAAATGTGTCTCAAATCTTTGAAGTACAGTTTAACCCTACACAATACAACACCTCAAAATTCTTATATGTTGAGGGAAGAGTTACTAATAATTATTTTCTAAAAGTCTTTCGTTCTATACCCTTTTATAAACTAAACATAATAATGTACAAAAAGGTGAAAAAATAAAAAGTATAAAGATATGTGGTTCTCTTTAGTTCTAGTAATTCATCAAGTATCGGCAGATCGCTTAAAGAACTAGAGCTTCTGCCAAATGATCCCTCCCAAAGAAGAGAAAAACTGGTGGATCTTGTGCTTGGTGCTGTGAGCAGATTTGCTTCAGGAAAGACGCTGGTGCTGAACTTTGATAAAATGTCGAGAGAAAATCTGGCCAGAGCTATAGGAGAAGGTAAGGACTACTAAACCAGCTAGAGATAATACTATCGTGTTTCATTAAAAAGCATCACCATGCCGAAGTGAACAAATTTCGTAAAATTCTAATCAACTAGGATTTGTATGAATGAAGTGGCATGTGAAAGGAAAACTGGAGGCTTTTCTGTGGTTATGTGACGCGCTTTAGACCAGTGCAGGTTCAAAACTTAGTTATACTGTGGATAATGAATTAAGTAGATGATATTACGGATACAAAAGTATGCTCTCGCTCTTTAGAAAATGTCTCCCTGAATCCAAGACAAAGGATTCCATTTTTTTTTTCATAAGTCCTATGATGTTAATTTTTCAGGTCGTGGTAAGGATAAGAAGAATCCTCCCAGTCCTTGGATGATAGGAAGTATTGGATTGGTATTGCTGTTGGTTCCTGCTGCTCTGGGTGCGCTGGGTGTTTTAGCGACCAAGGCACTTATCGTTGGGAAAATGTCACTAGTACTGTCATTAATATCCGCGTTGCAATACTTCTTTTCTGGTGGAAAGGTTAGTTTCATGTTATACTGCAAACACACCTCATAAACAGTTCTCTCTGTTAGTTTATTATACAGGGTTATTCACGTTATTCGACACGGAGCATTATGGCTAAAGTATTTGATAAACAAGAAAATAATAATTTGGGATGGATAGAGACTCATAAAGACTACATTTTAAAAATATTTTCATGTTGTACAGGGTGTCCCAAAAACACGGAATGTATCAAAGTTATGTTTTTTTAAATGGAACACCCCGTATATGATTGCATATTCAGATTCCTTGGTGAATTCTAGTGTGACTTTATGTATCACACATGGGACCTAAAGCGAACCGTTTAGGTGTAAATCACCATTTTCTGTATAAGTAGATATCAGAAAAAAATTGAATATCGCAGAGATTATAAAATATGGAAGGCTGTGACTTTGCCGTATTACTAAGCATAAAATGCGTCAGCTTTGATGAGACTGTCAAATTTAAATTACGTTTATGCTTGGGGAAATCGGTCGATGAATTAAGGAAACTTCGATCAGCGATAACTTGATTTTTTTAAATGGGAATGCCTAATTTTTTTTATACAGTTAAACGGAGAATTTGATAAGCTTTCTAATGATATGAGGTTGTGAATATCAATCTCTGATAGTTTTTGTTTAATTTTAAATTTCGGCGATTTTCAATTTTCCTACCTATAAGCAACGTAGCAGGCCATGAAATATAAACAAAAACATGTTCAGGTAGAAGAAAACAACCAACTTAGCTGAAAAATACACACTAACTAGACTAAAGGGACAAGACTATAAAAATTCCTTACAACAAATCAACTCTCCCAGAAACAACTGCGATAACATCTCTAAGGTCAAAGAGAAGCTGGAGTATGGCAGTAATAGATATTTTTTTGCAGTCTACTGGCTACCGCAATTTACTAGAGGTTAAAAATTCCCAAGACAATTAAAAACCCTGACATGAAACAGAAACAACCAGCGACTGTTGCTCCAGCACGCAATTATCAATCATATGTAATGGTGTAAAAAAGTACTAATTTACGTCGAAGTCGATACCCCTGACTAGAGCCCTTCTATTTGTCAATATCTATTAGCAATATTGCAAAAAAGGAATACTGACAAATCAGATTTAAATTTTCTGCCATTTAAGTTATGTTTTATAATTTGAACAAATTTTAATTCATTCTTCATTTTCTGCGACCTTGCTAATAGGTACTAAAGAATTTTCAGAACTCCAGTCAGAGGTACTTTTGACTTGAGTTTTGGCAGGAGTGCATACTTTTTCATATCATTAAATGTGAAATTTTATTATGAAAATAATAAACTGCTTACAACATTCTCTAGTAGTTTTTATTTTATTTCAAAATTTTTAATGGTTTTGGAAATTACCAATCTCTAGTACATTGCAGTAGCTAGTAGGCCGTGAAAAAATCCATTTCTGCCATACTCCAACTTCTCTTTGACCAAAGATATGTTACCGCCGTTGTTTCTGGTTAGACTTTGTTTGTTGTGAGTAATTTTTATATTCTTGTCCCTTTAGTCTAATTCGTGTGTATTTTTCAGCTAAGTTAGTTGTTTTTTTCTACCTGAACAGGTTTTTGTTTATATTTCATGGCCTGCTACGTTGCTTATAGGTAGGCAAATTGAAAAACGCCGATTTGTTTGAAAATTTAAAATTAAATGAAAACTACCAGAGATTGATATTCACAACCCTACATCATTAGAAAGGCTATCAAATTCTACGTTTAACCGTATAAAAAAAATTAGGCATTCCTATTTGAAAAAATCAAGTTATCGCTGATCGAAGTTTCCTTAATTCATCGACCGATTTCTCCAAGCATAAACGTAATTTAAATTTGGCAGTCTCATCAAAGCTGGCGCATTCTATGCTTAGTAATACGGCAAAGTCACAGCCTTCCAAATTTTATAATCTCTGCGATATTCAATTTTTTCCTTGTATCTACTTATACCGAAAATGGTGATTTACACCTAAACGGTTCGCTTTAAGTCCCATGTGTGATACATAAAGTCACAATAGAATTCACCAAGGAATCTGAATATGCAATAATATACGGGGTGTTCCATTTAAAAAAACATAACTTTGATACATTTCGTGCTTTTGGGACACCCTGTATAATATGAAAATATTTTTAGAATGTACCTTTAATGGGTCTCTATCCATCTCAAATTATTATTTTCTTTTTTATCAAATACTTTAGCTATAATGCTCCGTGTCGAATAACGTGAATAACCCTGTACATTGTTATCCATAGAATCTTAAAAAAGGCCACATCTGGAATCCGAAGTGGAATCAATAGAAGCGCTGTATCATGTTCTTACCTCAAGAGAAGAGATATTGTGCTTCTATGGTGTATTCAGTGCAGTAAAATGCAGTGGCGGCTCGTGCCAACTTAGAAAGGTAGTGCCAGAATGACAGCCAAAGTTTTAAACCGATATAAAATTGAAAAAAATGCGTATAACTAGCCGATAAGCGTAATTTAACTGAATCTTTACGCTCGACTTACCAAGCATCGATAAACTGAAAACATTATTAATATGCACTTTTTCTCCCATATATGAAAAAGATCATCCGTGCCTTTTTTCGCCCAAGTGCCGTCGCCTACAAACAGAACACACACAAAACAAAATAGTTTGTTAGCTTCTTCACAGTCACTTATCCTATTGTTTTTCTCATGAATAGTTTTATTAAATTTACGGCAACGCGATTTCTGTCCGCTACCTATGAGTTTTTCAATTTTAAAATCCGGTGTTGGACGTCCTAATTCCTTAATCTGCAGATTTTCTTCCAGCGGAAGATTACTAAATGAGTTTATTAATGCGCCATTTTATTCATTTTTAGCTCCCACGATATACATATTTCAACTAAACACAAAAGAATACCGATCCGAAAACAGCGCACAATACAACCCACTCAAACTAATAAGATCTAAATTCAAACCTTTAACGAGAAAAGCCGACATCAGCGTCAGACATAAACAAATCGAAACTGTTGAAACAAAACGAAAATAGTGAACCATGGATGGAAATATGGGTAATGTGCCTGGCACGATCTGATTCGGATTTTCGTATTTAAAATCTATCCAAACGTCCAGCATAGCATTATCTCCGTCACTCATTAGCGATTGTGATAAGATTTCTCTCACTCTGTTTGTGCCTTATAAGAAACGGCACGGTCGGCTGTTGTCACATCTCGCCGTCGCGCCGCGTCGTCAGCTCTCATCGTGTGAGTTGCCACGCTGCCACGTGTTGCCTGGTGCAAGCATCTATGCGCTGAGGCGCTATTGCCATTTTATATAAAACAGAAAAATCGTTGGAAACTAACATAGAATGAGAAAAGTTTAAGAGATAGATAAATATGTTTTTGTCGAAAATTAAGGTAGCGCCATAGCACTCTGGCACTACCTCACCAGCCGCCACTGGTAAAATATTGCATTTGCGCTAGAAAAATTTTGGAGACACATTTTTTTGTATTATAAGGGAGGTTATAGGTTCTAGTAGACTCACCTTCTACAGTTGAAAAATTGTCTACTAAAGACTTAACATCTTATGCTGTGTTCGTATTAGTGGTTAACTACACCTTTCCCAGCTACAGTTTCAAAAGTGTCAAGTGATAACTCAAAACGGTCATGTTAACTTTCGAACTTTCAAACTGACAGGTAAATTACACCTGACAGTTTGAAATTAAAGTGATGAGTTGGAAAATGAACTTAACCGTCTTGAATTATCACTTGACGCTTTAGAAACTACAGCTCGAAAAGGTGTAGTTCATCTGCTACAGGTGGGGCAAAGAGAGCTTCTAGGGGCGCCTGTATTTTAGTGATGAACTGAAAATCGAAGTGTAACTCATAGGAGCTTTGTCACTCACATAACGCCTAAGATATCTTGTGCTGTATTTAGATCGAATCCAAAGAGCGTAGCCTAATATAGCGCAAACGGCTAAATTCAAGACACTTTCAAATTTTCGTAATCCGTATGCCCGCAGCATATGAAACTTTCTGTTAAAATAAAATACGTAGCTGTAGCTACCTAATTTAATTTTTGTTCCCACACCGATAGGTGAGGGGAGTATTGTGATCGCGAAAATTTCAGATTTTGAGATAATACGCTTTTTGGGCGTTTTATGTTGTCTACATAACGAAAATCCACGTCACTCATTTCCGTCGGTCTGTCTGTCGGTCTGTCTGTCTGTCGCTTCTTTCTAGCCTCGTAGTCTCAGCAACCGCTGCATGGATTTTGACGAAATTTGGGCAGCGATATGCTGTGGGGTCGTAGTAGGTAATGTTCCTATAATTTTGAAAATCGGTGTATGGGCGGCGGAGTAATTAGCATAAAACAAAAAAATAAATATTGCTTAAACTTCGTTTTTAGGCGTTTTAGGGGTTCCTGATCATTTTCTACTTTTTTTGGGTGGGGGTGAAATTGGGGTGATTGGGGAGTGGGGGGTTGTAAAATTTAAAAATTTGTTGCTCTCATAATAGACTGTCCACTAACCTATGAAGGAAGACCTAGCAACATAAATCACATTTTTAGCCAAGGGACTTGAATTTTCTGTATACGTGCGAATATTGCTTTAGATCGTTTTGTATTTTGTAACGTGGACACTATTAAATTGATTCTAATGAAATTTTGACACAGTATTATTACCGTGTTGAGGATGGAAAACGCGTATGTTTGTTAAAAATCGTGTCAGTGGCAGCAAAAAACAAAAAGCATGTAAACAACTCACACTTCGTTTTTAGATGTTTTAGGGGTTCCTTGTCATTTCCTATCTTTTTTTGGGTGGTGGTAAAATTGGGGTGGTTGGGCGTTGTAAAACTGAAAAGTTTGTAGTATTGATAATAGGCTGTCCATTGACCTGTGAAGGAATGTCTCATGCCTAGCGGCATGAGACAATTTTAGGAGGGGGGCTGGCGATTATTTGGTTGCAAAGGATCTCAGACTAAAGCTTCATGCTATGGGAAAATAATAAATTGGTATCACCGTAATGTGTGGGAAGTACTGAGTCAATCAACTTGACTTCATTTTTTTATTTATTTCTGAATGTATGAGGGGTTGGAGTAGTGATAAAAATCGCAAATCGCTATTCTTGTAGAACCATAAATGCAGTCAAGTCGTTCAGTACTCCACACTTCCGTCTCATCGCCACACCGAGTTCTACTCTCAAAAATATTCCGATGAGAAAATCTTGGGGTTGTGGCCAAAATTAAAAAAAAAAGACTGGGTCACAGCATGGAGGAGACTCTGATGCTAACAGCTAAGCTTTCTGAAATATTTATTGCCATCTTCAGGGCTTTAATGTTGAGGTTTGCCAATTTAAAAACAGCAATCGCATTGAATGCAAACGACTTCCTAATGCAACTAAATAATCATCACAATTTTTCATAAAATCTTTCAAAACCTATGCTATCATGGCGCCTTTCACTAACAGGTCAGGAAACAAACGAACATATAATTGTAAATTACAAACACGCAGAAACGACATTTACATGTTGAGATTTTAAAACTTGTAGGTATATTATTAAATCCGTGGTTTAAAGGCACACATTTTATGATCTAGGTTTTCTTAAATAAAGACCTCCTTGGTCTAACAGGTGATAAAATGGATAAAATGGCCATTACTTAGTGAAACGTACACATTACAAAAAATTGTGACGATTATTCAGTTGCATCAAGAAGTCGTTTGCACTCAATGCGATTGCTGTTTTTAAATTGGCAAACCTCAGCGTTAAAGCCCTGAAGATGGCAACAAACATTGCCGAAAGCTTGGCTGTTAGCACCAGAGTCTTTTCCATGCTGTGACCTAGTCTCTTTTTTCAAAATTTTATCCACAACCCCAAAATTTTCTCACCTAAATTCAGTTTTTTGGCCACAAGCTTACTTGGTGCTCAAAAATATTGTTGTCCAGTTTAACGTCCTTAGTTACGATGCTTTGAATTTTCATCATAAACCCATCGCTTACAAGAATGTTGATTATTTTCTTTGGTTAGCTGAATATTGCAGTGAAAGGCATATCTCCTGTTTTTGTTTCTGAATGTACTGATGTTTTCAGAATCGAAGACATTTGGGCTCAAGTTATCTACCGTAGATTATGTAGACCTATATACTGAGGACAAATATCAAGCAGCATTAGATATTAATATTACAACCCTGTCCTACATGGACGCTATTAGCTTGAAATTCTTTCTGGATATCTAACATCATTCACTAATGTACTGTTTTAGAACGTAGTTCCAAATGTGTATGGAAACAAATACGCTGGTGCCTATGGACCTCCTACTAGCAGTGGCTGGAATGGATACGATGCAGGACCTGGGTACGGCCGCAACTTCTAGGACACAAGCGAAGCCAGGAGACACCTAGTCGAGCGATTGCTGAAAATGTAGTGATTGTTTGTAATTTATTTTATTTATTAAACTTAACTCCTAGTAACTACGTCTTTCATATTTGACAACAAGCCACCTTAAAAAATAATACAGAATAAATCAACAGCAGCCTCGAACTACTAAACTTTAATTCGATTGCTTGTCATATAAACTACATGATTTTTTAGTGATTTCGGTTATATCCCTGAAATGAGTATATCAGATTTATAAAAGCTGGGTAAGGACCAGCATGATTGTAATAAGATTTTATCATTTTTTATGATCAGCTACATACCTACAGTACATTCAGTCCTAAGAGAGACTCCAAATAAGCAGTCGCATGCAACATTCGCGTGGTTACTGTCTGCGAACGCGCCAGCTATAGTCCAGTGCAATTATGAAATTTTATATGACTATTTGAAAGAGTTGCCCTATGAGCCCATTGCAACTCAAAAGTAGCCAGTTGCCAGTTTGAAATGATCATTAGGCAATGAACACCTGACATTGCATATTTGGATCTAATTTCCCGTCAGTCTTGGAGATTTTGACTTGCCAGATTATAACACACAATTTACACATAATGTACTGGACTATTAGGGGCCCCACCGACACGAGGCGATCACTCACGCGGGATTGTTTTCATTTGGTCTAGTTTGGCTGTGAATACACTATAGTACTGTTAGAGCACGCAGACAATATGTAGCTCTTTAAGTTCTGTTCATACCTCGACACACATGGATAGCACATTCGTTATTGGTCCTAGCATCGGGTGCTAGGGTCGACGAAAGGGGTCAAAGATGACCTACTGCCTGGTTTCGCTTCTCCATCACAACTATTACCAAGGGTACTTTTACGCAAATAAGGTTTAAACTATAAATTCGTTTTGAAATTATATTCATTTCTTTATTTTCCATAGACCAGGCACATTACAAGGTGACCAAATTTAATGTCAACCATGAATCATAGCTAACTAAGAACCCGTAGGCTCTGCTTCGTCCGTTAAAAAATTAAGTACGTTTTCCAATACAAATAAAAAGAAATAACACCTCAATATAAGAATACTGCATTTTATGGTTGGAATGTTGAGCTCCTGGAAGTGACAGTAAGGTAACCAGTGTCCTGAATCTTCTTTAGCGTCCAAGCGGGGCATGATATGATAGTCTAGATAACAAAATGCTAACCTAAATACCCTATTTTCCTGATAGCTAGCTAGTTGTGTATTTCTATGACAATTGAAAGTATCCGACTACATATTTCTCGGCGATTTCAGGACACTCGAAGTTGTTTTCGGTTAGCGAAGTACATAGTTGTTGTTATATTGGGAGTATCGTCACATATTTTCAATAATGAACATCCAATTTCTTACTTACAAATTAAATCCCATGGTACAAATGGATAGCACCGTCCTAGGTTATAGCATTATTTCCCTATTTGATACTATCCTGTACTATCTTGAAGTATCTGCCCTGCTTTGACGATAAATTATTAACGTTTAAATAAACATGTACTTGTACTTTTGCAGTTCAGTCAAACAGAATGGCACCACGAAATGTAATTTCTGAAGCTGTGGTTGCCTCTCTATTTTTCTTTTTGGTAATGGGGGAGTTAGGTTTCAGTTGCTCTAAAAGTTATTGTGTATCCCCAGTCAAAGAGTCTTTTGTGAACTTTGAGATGCATTGGACTTAGTCTTTAGGATATTATGATACTCGTAATGATACCCTGGTTGCCTCTCTGATTCAGCGTGCTTCACAGAGCCTTCACTAGATACAAACTTATCGGCCCTTATCGGCCCTTAGCCCTTTGCTACAATCACAAGACACTAGAAACTTCTACCACACGCTTCGCAATGTTCTATAGCAAGATGTTTTCACCGATATACGTGGCTAATTATTATATAATTCTCTAAAGCTGCTTCCACAGCATCACCCCCGCATAGTTGTGTCTGGGGTGTGTGTGGAGTGGGTTTACTATGCGGTGACCCCATACCCCATGGTTTATAGTAAAACTAAGGGACTAAATAGAGTGCGGTAAGGTAAGAGGTAACGTAAGACGTAAGGCAATAAACCTGTGGAATCAGATGAGAGTGTTGCGTTACTTCTTACGTTACGACTATAAACACTCTCATCTGATTCCACAGGTTTATTTTCTTACGTCTTACGTTACCTCTTACCTTACGGCACTCTATTTCGTATTTAAAATACAGAAGCTTAGTACAGCAGTAGCATCTATCGTAGATATTGTGAAGCTACTGGTTTTATAACGGTTCAAAGAACTAGTTCTCGGCAACGAAAACCCACGCCAGTAAATCTCTATATCGCACTGAAGACACTAGGTGGCAGTAAATAGTTAAAAATGCCGAGCTTACTGTCTCTGTGTAAGATTGCCTTTATCTATTTATTTATTTATTTATTTATTTTAACGTCTGCAATTTGTGTACAGAAACTTATGTATTTTGAGAAAGTACTATGGAGCTTTAGTTTTACTTAACAAACAACTAAAAAACAGGGCCACAGTGATGAGCGTGTTAGCAGAATTATCGAGATGGCTGTCATGTATGCTGACGAAGAAATTCAATAAACGTGATGAATTATTATTTTTTTTTTAACATCTAAGGTCATTTAGCCGTTACTTTGCTTCTCGTGGCTCTGTACTGTATTTTAGGTCTGCTATTTTTGGTGTTGTTTGACTCTATACCCTGCTGAACCTATCTATAACCTTTAAATAGGCTAGTACTTTGTTTTCGAGTTCGACGGTATCTTTAAGTGACGTAGATAGATCTAAAAGGGTTCTGGCATTTGCATGTTCCTCACAGGTGAAAGTCTGCTTAGTCTGCTACCACACAAGTGGCATATCAGCCGCTGTGACCCAGTAAGGAGGTATGAGCCTCTAATGTTTGTATTTCCTATCTGTAGGCGACATAGTATGACCTGTTCTTTACGTTTTGTGGTATATTCCCAGTTCTCCGTGGTAACAATGTGGAACGCTTCACGATTCTGCATGTCATCCTTGCGCGCAGGGGCCATGCTAGTCTTCTCTGTATCGTTCCAATTTTAGCATATGTACCGCCGAAGTAAGTACAATGAATAATTACCAAGCAAGTCTATCAGGTAGGCTTTGAAATATTGACAGTTTCCATAATCGTCTCAATAATTTTGTACTGAGCGAAAACCAAGTTCTTAAAACGAACTTTGCCACGAAAGAAAACATACAGGGTATTTGGGAGAATCTTTGAGAAATTGCCTACTTGCTTTTAGAAGGTGATCGGTCACGAGCGCGCGCGGTTTGATTTTTACCTGTTTACAAAAAGGCTGCCTTCATAGGCACCGGTCACTTGCGCGCCGAAAGAAGATTAAGCTGGGTTATTCCTAATAACCACATCCCTTTTATTCTTGGGAACTTTCATCTTCCCTTTTACGACTTGCGGTAGCTTACAGTTACTTCTTAGATTATTTAAATGACTATTCGGCTTCTGTAGATGTGTAAAACTACTTTTAATGAAAATATTTCAGTGGTTCGCAATCCTTAGTTGCTGTTTGTGAGTATTGTTTGTGTTTTACTTTTTTATCATGGAGACATGGACGTGTTAAGTGTGAAAGGGAAGAAATTAATAGTCCTTAAAGATTATACATTCCGAAGAGATAAAGAAACCACCCGTGGTGTAGCTTAAAGATGCTCTAGAAGAAGATGCATAGCATGTCAAGTCAAAAGTAACTATACCTCTGACTGGAGTACCACAAATTCTTCAATAACTATTAGCAAGATCGCAAAACATGATGAATGAATTAAAATCCGTTAAAATTATGAGACATATGTTTACCTCGCCGTCCCGCGCGCTGGTGTCCACATACCTGCCTATTATCCAAAATATTTTGGAGGCTTCTGACCGGTGGTGGGATTAGGACCAATCTGATCGCGGCGCGCTAGTGTCCTATGGCCCTTTAGAATATATCAACAGTGGTATCCAGAACGGAAGCACCACCCTAATTCTGATGCGTTTGAAAGATTGAAGAATCGTTTTGATCGTGCTGGATTAGTTAATATTTCAAAGCCTACATAATAAGAATACTTCATAGGTATGCTTCACGTCTATAAAATTATTTCCTCGGCATACCTACTCAACATATGTTACCTCTTTAATTCCGGGCTCTTACTTTAGCAAATACTACTATGACATTGCAATTTAGTGATTCATTGAATAGAAATTAAATTCCACAGTACTTTCTCAAAATAAATAAGTTTCAGTACATAAATAGAAGATATATTTGAACTTTGCAGAAAAATCTGAGTATGTCAGGAACTGATGAATGTAGGTATCACAAATACTATGAAAGAGAATGTTGAAGTTTACTTTGTGGTATAAAAAGTATGGGTATTACATTTGAAAGAAATAAAAAATCTTGATTTCGCTTTCTACCTACCTGAATATGCATTGTCAACTTTTTTTAGAGCCGGCTTTAAAACTAGAGGATGTCTTCTATCTTGCTATGTAAAAAATTTGGATAAGAGAATGGTAATCACTTTTAAAATACCCTCTATAGTGTTACAATACGTTACATTGTAAGAACGAGGATCATTAGTAGAACCTAAGTATCGGAAAATATATGGGAGGTCTCAGTTAAAAAAAAAAAAGGTAAGAAAGAATTTAATTGGGTAGTCTTAAACGGCGCTCTCACTGTGGAATTTGTTGGTATAAAAATTTATTTTTTCTACTATATTGACAAAACCGGATTTTTCCCGTACTAGTAATCAACAAATTTAACATTAAACCTTAAAAAAAAAGAAAAAAAGTTGTTGACCGCGGTGAGATTCGACCCACGCCCTCCCGAACGGGGGCCTAGCGTCCTAGCTGCCTGTGCTTCAGGAATAACAATACAGCGTGCATAATACGTCGTCAGTTACCTGTTGTAATTTAATTCGACTTTTTTAAAACCGGAAGCGATATTGACAGAACCGTATCTTTCTCGGATTAGTTTTTTCATGCTACTTCCGAATATGTACTTAGTTTTCCTCTAGCACCTGTAGTTTTGGATATCTTTTGTATACGGACAGACGGATGGGTGAACGGACAGACTGAGGCTCTGCATAAGCTCCCTCCAGTGAGTCAGTGAGAGCTAAAAGTTATGTTTGCATCACCACTATGGCTGTTTTTTGGCGCCCATGCATTCAAAACGTATTCGTCTGTATTTCTAATACATTCATTCTGGCATTGAAGCGATGACGTCATAGTAACATAATTTCAAAATGTATTCAAAACGATTCAAAACCAACCGGATGTTAGTTTCAAACCAACATAACCTAAAATTATCGCTTGTAATTGTAAAGCTGTCATGTCATCGTAATGTCTTGCAGGTTCAAAAATTTCGAATGAACCACCACAACAGCGAAATCCTATAGAACAAAATATGATGGAAGTGCAGTTGGCGTAGTTCTTAATTACTGTCGATTTGGAAGCATACAATTCTTTGCAGGGTGGGTAAATTTCCTACTTCTGCCACAAAAATACATCGAAAATAGATAGGTTACTTGTTTGAAGTTTGGCGCCGTTTATGAGGTGTTTTCAAAACTGTTAATTCTAGCGCTGGTTGAAGTCTATGACGTCAGCGATTAATACGTGACAAATATGTATTCAAATACCTAAGGTCGCCAGAATCGCCCTGTACAGATCAAAATATTTTCCTAATAAGCAGCATATACTTGGCTACAACATTTATATGCAACTTTTTTTGCTATCTTTTACAGTAGTGGAGTTATCAACCGATCCGGTACTAGAAACTCACCCTGTATAAGCCTTTCCCCTGCACATCTTCGATCGGAATCGTTTTATGCTGCTCTGTCGGTGCTCATCGTTTTCCGTTTTACTTTAACGTGTATCAAATGTAGCCTCTCCATTTTGCTTAAAAAATCAATAAAATTTGTAGGTCGAGCAGATGGCACCTTAATGTCTGAGTTAAAAAATGGTATTTCGCAACCAGAACAGCTAACGGTTCCGGTTTGACCAGCTGGTGTAGGGTCTTAAGACATGCAGCAAAAATTTGTGCTGTATGGATATTATTAATGTTCACACTTGCTACGGAAGTTGTTAATCATTTCAGTTATAAATTCAATACGTCTTCACTTTTTTGAGCACATATTTATATGGTTGAGTTTCCGAGGATTGGAATGCTAAATTACTGTTAGATACAGACATATCGTGGTATAAAAAAATACTAATTGTACAAGAAGGTATTTTTTTTTACTAGCAGAGGTAGTTAAAGGGGACCTCAAGCGTCTACAGTGTTTGCTAGGGAACAAATATGTACTTTCAATCTTGATTATTTGATTTCTGTTAGCTAGATAATATTTTCAAACTTTTTATGACTTTAGCCCTCCCACAACGCTTAAACGCTGTCTCAGAAAAAATATACCGAAATGTAACCGACACCTCATACAATGGGGTATTTTCCAACTTGCTAATATTGCCTGGTTAATGGCTAAAATCGATTGCTTGTATCTAATTTGTAATGATGGCACTGTTTGCTTAATTTTTTTCTGCCCACGCGGAGTGAAGATAGACTTTGAGAATCATCCCTTTGAAAACAGCTCATTTAAATCTCTGAAACCTCCAGCCTAAGAAATCAACCAGTCAAAAGTGATTTTTATGCCGGACGTAGATAGGATGTGACTATTTTAATTTGAATTGAGCGTAGATTCCAGGTTGTCGTGTTGCTAATACGTTGCATAGTTTTTCTATAAAGGATGTAAACTTTATTTTATGTTTATTTAGTTTCCGTCTTTTTGTAGACTATAAATGTTATATTTCACAGCTATTCCATTTTCTTGCATTGTCATGTAGTTAGCAGTTTACTCTGAGAATGTTTCATAGTCACTTTTCACAATTTTACTCGTTATTCGGCAACACTTGTCTTTAACAGCCTGTCACTAGAATCATGCATACATAACCTCCCCTGGTGTTACGACTGTCATGGTATCTCATCTAACCAAGATACATCATGAAATCATGCAAACAAACATCTGTTAGTATCAATACGAAAAGAGAGATTATGTCTGTAGATAAAGAAAAGACGACAAGGTACAGTCACATTCTAAGGATAGCTCCACGAAAGACTTATTACGTCACGCTTAGATTCATTACGTCACAGCTTTGGCGCGAAATTTTATGTATGAACTTTGCAGGTGCTTTTTAAGCCACTTCGCGTTCACAGTAAAAGGTAAAAATGTTAGTTATATGGTTTTTGGGGACGTAACATCAATATTTCGTCATAAAATTTTGTTCTGAAAATCTCCATTACACCTGATGGCGGCTTAACTACAATAAACTATAATAAAGTTTCGTCGTGAAGAACAGTGTAGTTTCAAATATTAACGACATCCACAATAAACACCGATAATTTGTAAACGTGGTCACATGAAACATGACCTTGAGAGTTCTTGTAAGAAACAAGCAAACCTTTGATGACATTTATCATTTATTTAGAAATATTCCCGGTCAGACTTGCTTTCAAGCATAATATTATCTTGTAGGTTCTGTCAACTTCATGCACACTCATTTTGATAGTAAATAATGAGCAATTTTTGAATAACATTCTATTTTGACATATTATTTTTAATTAACTATTTCTAACCCATAGTGGCCGGGCATGGGATGGTATAGGCAGTGTCTGCACTCTCACCATTTTTTGGATATCTGTTACGTTAAGAAAATGGTGATTGCGTACACACAGCCGATTTTATAGACATCCACATTTTGAAGACTTTGGCCAATGAGAATTAATAGCGAGGGCCCATAGTATTTTACGGACCACCGGGTCACCGCTCAGTCAGCCGATGACGCTGTGACGTCATCCTAGACGTCCATGCCATGAGCATTACCTCAAAACATAAATACAACCAGATAGATTTTTCAAATGCAAAAATTAATATTAAGAATCAAAACATTGAAATCGTAAGTTCCGTAAAGTACTCAGGTATTCAACTTGATAACTTCATATTATTTGATAAATATTTTGATTATGTACACAAGAAAATCTCAAAAAAGCTATACATTTTCACCTGTCTGCCGAGATGAGGTTAAAAGTATATCAGACAACCACATTTTGACTATTGTTCTTCTGTACTTTATCTTTTTACCTCAAATAAGCTGGCACAGCTACAAAAAATACAGGGGATGAGAATTACCATCAGAACGAATCGCTATACCTACACTTATTCAATTGATGCTATGAAGCCTTAATTGGTTATCTGTATCACAAAAACTATATTATCTTACCACAACATTTGCTTTTAAAATAGTGTCAGGTATGGCACCAACGTATTTACAGTGCTTATCTAAAATAGTGCACATCAGATTGAAAAACAAACTATTTATATTTCTAGAACAAACAAGAAAGGTAGCATGAATTCCTTATCTTTTTAGGGATTCAATGAGTATAATAAACTTCCAAATACAGTAATTATTTTTTAATGTTAGTATTATTATTTTGGGATAATCAATTTGTATTTTTAATAACTACTACTTCGCCAGTTTAGGAGACTGACATCTAGGCCAAAATCAACTCTGGCAGTAAATTTAAACTTTAAAATCTGGGGGCCTCAAAATTTTCGGTTTTTTTAACCTGAAGGTGAGCCTCAAAACAACGGCTGGATTTGTTAGAAGCATCCACAAAATATACACGATACGAGTTTTCGTCCTGATAGGAAGACAGATAACGATTTTAGATTCCTTGGGCGAACCTGAAAATCCGAGGGCCTCAAAACTTTTGATTTTTTTTACGGTTTTTTTTGACGGTGAACCTCAAAACAACGGCTGGATGTGTAATTAGCATCCTCAAAATATACACGATACGAGTTTTCGTCCTGAAGCCAGATAACGATTTTAGATTTTTTGGGTGAACTTGGAAATCTGAGAGTCTCAAAATTTTCGATATTTTTAACCTGAAGGTAAACCTCAAAACAACGACTGGATTTGTCATAAGCATCCTGAAAATATACACGTAAGAGTCCTCGTCCTGATAGGAAGCCAGACAGCGATTTTAGTTTTTTTAGGTGGACTTGAAAATCTGAGGGCCTCAAACTTTTTTATTTTTTCAACCTGAAGGTGAACCTCAAAACAACGGCTGGATTTGTGATTAGCATCCTCAAAACATACACGATACGAGTTTTCGTCCTGATAGGAAGCCAGATAACGATTTCAGATTTTTTGGGTGAACTTTAAAATCTGAGGGCATAAAAATTTTCGATTTTTTTAACCTGACGGTGAACCTCGAAACAACGGCTGGGTTTGTAATAAGCATCCACAAAATATACACGGTACGAGTTTTCGTCCTGATAGGAGCCCAGATAACGATTTTAGATTTTTTGGGTGAACTTTAAAATCTGAGGGCCTCAAAATTTTTGATTTTTTTTACCTGACGGTGACCCTCAAAACAACGGCTGGATCTGTAATTAGCATCCTCAAAATATGCACGATACGAGTTTTCGTCATGATGGGAAGCCAGATAACGGTTTTAGATTTTTTGGGTGAATATGAAAATCTGAGGATCTAGAAATTTTTAATTTCTTTACCTAACGCTGAAACTCAAAACAGCGGCTGGATCTGTTATTAGCATCCTCAAGATATGCACGATATGAGTTGTCGTCCTGATGGGAAGCCAGATAGGGATTTTAGGTTTTTTGGGTGAACTTGGAAATCTGAGGGACTCAAAATTTTTGACTTTTTATACCTGACGGTGAACTTCAAAACAACGGCTGGATTTGTCATAAGCATCCTCAAAATATACACGATACGGGTTTTCGTCCTTATAGGAAGTCGGATAACGAATTTAGATTTTTTGGGTGAACCTTAAAATCTGAGGGTCTCAAACTTTTTGATTTTTTTCTACCTGACGGTTAACCTCAAAACAATGGCTGGATTTGTAATTAACATCCTCAAAATATACACGGTACGAGTTTTCGTTCTGATAGGAAGCCAGATAACGGTTTTAGATTTTTTGGGTGGACTTGGAAACCTGAGGGCCTCAAAATTTTTGATTTTTTTTACCTGACAGTGAACCTCAAAACAACGGCTGAATTTGTAATAAGCATCCTCAAAATATACACGGTATGAGTTTTCGTCCTGATAGGAGCCCAGATAACGATTTTAGTTTTGTGAACTTGGAAATCTGAGGGTCTCAAAATTTTTGATTTTTTATACCTCACGGTGAACCTCAAAACAACGGCAGGATTTGTAATTAGCATTCTCAAAATATACACGATACGATTCTTCGTCCTGATAGGGGACCAGATAGCGATTTTAGATTTTTTGGGTGAACTTGAAAATCTGAGGAACTCAAAATTTTCAATTTTTTTAACTCTAAGGTGAACCTCAAAACAACGGCTGGATTTGTCGTGAGCATCCTCAAGATATACGCGATACGAGTTCTCGTCCTGATAGGAAGCCAGATAACGATAGATTATTTATATAGATTAGATTTTTTGGGTGAACTTGAAAATCTGAGGGCCTCAAAATTTTTGATTTTTTCAACCTGAAGGTGAACCTCAAAACAACGGCTGGATTTGTAGTTAGCATCCTCAATATACACACGATACGAATTTTCGTCCTGATAGGAAGCCAGATAACGATTTTAGATTTTTTGGGTGAACTTGAAAATCTGAGGGCCTCAAAATTTTTGATTTTTTCAACCTGAAGGTGACCCTCAAAACAACGGCTGGATTTGTAGTTAGCATCCTCAATATACACACGATACGAATTTTCGTCCTGATAGGAAGCCAGATAACGATTTTAGATTTTTTGGGTGAACTTGAAAATCTGAGGGTCTCAAAATTTTTGTTTTTTTCAACCTGAACGTGAAGCTCAAAACAACGGCTGGATTTGTAATTAGCATCCTCACAATATACAAGATACGAGTTTTCGTCCTGACAGGAAACCAGATAACGATTTTAGATTTTTTGTGTGGACTTTAAAATCTGAGGGTCTCAAAACTTTCGATTTTTTTAACTTGATGCTGAACCTCATAACAACGGCTGGATTTGTCATAAGCATCCTCAAAATATACACGATACGAGTTTTCGTCCTGATAGGGAGCCAGATAACGATTTTAGCTTTTTTGGGTGAACTTCAGAATCTGAGGGCCTCGAAATTTTCGATTTTTTTAACCTGAAGATGAACCTCAAAAAAATGACTGGATTTGTCATAAGCATCCTCAGAATATACATGATACGAGTTTTCGTCCTTATAGGAAGCCAGATAACGATTTTAGATTTTTTGGGTGAACTTGAAAATCTGAGGGTCCCAAAACTTTTGATTTTTTTTTACCTGACGGTGAACCTCAAAACAACGGCTGGATCTGTAATTAGCATCCTCAAAATAGACACGATACGAGTTTTCGTCCTGATGGGAAGCCAGGTAACGATTTTAGATTTTTTGGGTGAACCTGAAAATCTGAGGGTCTGAAAATTTTTAATTTTTTTACCTAACGCTAAAACTCAAAACAACGGCCGGATTTGTAATTAGCGTCCTCAAGATATACACGATACGAGTTTTCGCCCTGATAGGAAGCCATATAGGGATTTTAGGTTTTTTGGGTTAACTTGGAAATCTGAGGGCCTCAAAATTTTTGATTTTTTATACCAGACGGCGAACCTCAAAACAACGGCTGGATTTGTAATTAGCACCCTCAAAATATACACGATACGAGTTTTCGTCCTGATAGAAGACCAGATAAAGGTTTTAGGTTTTTTGGGTGGACTCGCGAAAATCTGAGGGCCTCAAAATTTTTGATTTTTTTTACCTGACGGTGAACCTCAAAACAACGGCTGGATTTGTAATTAGCATCCTCAAAATATACACAGCACGAGTTTTCGTCCTGATAGGAGGCCAGATAACGATTTTAGATTTTTTGGGTCAACTTTAAAATCTGAGGGCCTCAAAATTTTTGACTTTTTTTACCTGACGGTGAACCTCAAAACAACGGCTGGATTTGCAATTAGCATCCTCAAAATATACACAATACGAGTTTTCGTTCTGATGGGAAGCCAGATAACGACTTTAGATTTTTTTGGGTGAACTTGAAAATCTGAGGGACTCAAAATGTTCGATTCTTTCAACCTGAAGGTGAACCTCAAAACAACGACTGGATTTGTAATTAGCATCCACAGAATATACACGATACGAGTTTTCGTCCTGATAGGAAGCCAGATAACGATTTTAGATTTTTTGGGTGAACTTTAAAATATGAGGGCCTCAAAATTTTCGATTTTCTTAACCTGAAGGTGAACCTCAAACCGACGGCTGGATTTGTCATAAGCATCCTCAAAATATACACGATACCAGTTTTCGTCCTTATAGGAAGCCAGATAACGATTTTAGATTTTTTGGGTGAACTTGAATATCCGAGGGCCTCAAAACTTTTGATTTTTTTTACCTGACGGTGAACCTCAAAACAACGGCTGGATCTGCATCCTCAAAATATACACAGTACGAGTTTTCGTCCTGATAGGAGGCCAGATAACGATTTTAGATTTTTTGGGTGGATTTGTATTGAGCATCCTCAAAATATACACAGTACGAGTTTTCGTCCTGATAGGAGGCCAGATATCGATTTTAGATTTTTTGGGTGAACTTGAAAATCTGAGGGCCTCAAAACGTTCGATATTTTCAACTTGAAAATGGACCTCAAAATAATGGCAGGATTTGTAATTAGCATCCTCAAAATATACACGATGTGAGTTTTCTTCCTGATAGGAAGCCACATAACGATTTTAGATTTTTTTGGTGATCCTTAAAATCTGAGGGTCTCAAAACTTACAACTTTTTTAACCCGAAGGTGAACCTCAAAACAACGGCTGGATTTGTAATTAGCATCCTCAAAAGATACACAGTACGAGTTTTCGTCCTGATAGGAGGCCAGATAACGATTTTAGATTTTTTGGGTGAACTTGAAAATCTGAGGACCTCAGAATTTTCGATTTCTTTAAACTGAAGGTGAACCTCAAAACAACGGCCGGACTTGTAGTTAGCATCCTCAAAATATACACGGTATGAGTTTTCGTCCGGATAGGAAGCCAGATAACAGTTTTAGATTTTTTGGGTGGACTCGCGAAAATCTGAGGGTCTCAAAATTTTTGATTTTTTTTACCTGACGGTGAACCTCAAAACAACGGCTGGATTTGTAATAAGCATCCTCAAAATATACACAGTACGAGTTTTCGTCCTGATAGGAGACCAGATAACGATTTTTGATTTTTTGGGTGAACTTTAAAATCTGAGGGTCTCAAAATTTTTGATTTTTTATACCTGACGGTGAACCTCAAAACAACGACTGGATTTGTAATTAGCATCCTCAAAATATACACGATACGAGTTTTCGTCCTGATGGAAGCCAGATAACGATTTTAGATTTTTTGGGTGAACTTGGAAATCTGAGGGTCTGGAAGTTTTTAATTTTTTTACCTGACGCTGAAACTCAAAACAACGGCCGGATTTGTAATTAGCATCCTCAAGGTATATAAGATACTTGAAAATCTGAGGGTCAGTTTTTACGAGTATAGGGTGAATTGATACTTCTTTTCAACTGTATATAAAAGTCGTTAAACGTATACTGTGTAAGGCTTTCGCGGCCATCGTCCAATGAATTTGTGGTTCTTGGGTTCTTAGTCCGGCGTCGTTTAGCGTTAAGGCTTGACGTCTCGTCACCGCAAGTGTATGGCATCTTCAGAAGTTATTTCACTTCGGCGAGTTCCAAAATACTTCAGTCGTTAAACAAGTTTTTCAAATTACTTTTTTCAGAGACTTGAAATATAAGCGAGATATAAGATAAAAGACGTAAGTCTGAGCTTGTGTATCAAGACGTACCTAGCCTGTCCATGTTTAGTACTTTGCTCGGATTTTTACCCTATCCATTAGGCATTGCACCTGTCACATAGTGCCGTACTCACTTTCTGTTTATCGTTATTAATTTTTAATTGATAAATCCCAAAATTGGCGCATTATTATGAACGAAACTTCTAGATTTATTACTGCCTCTTTTTTATTGGGTGATAGGGTCCAAACAGTCTGTTTGTAACGCTAAGAGAAGTATCTTCTTCTGTAGTTAGTGTGTGCAAAGATAGAAACCAAAATCCCAATATCTAGGACACACGCATGTACTCAATTTTAAAGAACCTGGTGACTACCACAACTTTTAGCACAAAGGAGCCCTGAAGATGAAAATATATTTTTCGAAACGTTGGAAAATTTGAGTTAAAGTTGTGTTTATTCTCGACCCTGTCACCCAATAAAAAAAAGGCAGTAATAAATCTATAAGAAGGGTCGTAAAATCATTAGAAACTTCTAGGACCTACGAGTTTAGAATTAACTACAATAAACCGAAAGCGACTAGTCCATCAATTGTCGCCTGATCGACAAGACAAAAATCCGATCAAAAATCTAAACATAAACAGGCTAGGTACGTCTTGATACCGACTTACCCTTTTTGTATCTGTATCTCGTTTATTTTTCAGGTTTCGGAAAAAAGTTATTCAAAAAAGTTTCTAACACTAATGACTTGTAAACACAGTCAAAAAAGTATCAGTTTAGTACCCACTCTGTTAGGCATAGACTATCAAGCCTTCGGCAAGAACTCTTAAATTTTTCTGACAAGTAGATTTATTCTTCCTATATCGTATTATCTTAATACGAAGAAAGCTTATGGCCAGAAAACTTAATTTAGATGAGAAAATCTTGAGGTTGTGGCCAAAATTTTGAAAAAATCGACTGGGTCACAGCATGGAGGAGACTCTGGTGCTAACAGCCAAGCTTTCGGCAATGCTTACTGCCATCTTCAGGGCTTTAGCGTTGAGGTTTGCCAATTTAAAAACAGCAATTGCATTGAGTGCAAACGACTTCTTAATGCAGCTAATAATCGTCACAATTTTTCATAAAATTTCAAAAAAACTAGACTATCATGGCGTCTTCCACTAACAGGTCAGGAAACAAACAACACATAATTGTAAAGGTCGTTTATGTGTGTTTGTAATTTACAATTATATGTTGTTTGTTTCTTGACCTGTTAGTGGAAGACGCCATGATATCATAGTTTTTAAAAATTTTATGGAAAGATTGTGACGATTATCATAGCTGCATTAAGAAGTCGTTTGCACTCAATGCAGTTGCTGTTTTTAAATTGGCAAACCTCAACGTTAAAGCCCTGAAGGTATAAATAAGCATTGCCGAAAGCCTGGCTATTAGCACCAGTCTCCTCTGTGCTGCGACCCAGTCTCTTTTTTCAAAATTTTGGCCACAACCCCAAGATTTTCTCATCCAAATGAGGTATTATCAGTATTGGGTAACGGATACTTGAATCATCGAACACATTTTTGGAAAACAAAAATTTTTTTTATTATCGGTAAAAAATAAATAACAATAAATAAAATAAATTAATATCTCAGGCTGGCTTGTATTCTGGCTGTAGACCCAACGGCAGCGGCATGTCAAAGCTTCTTCCGTACCCGGAATGTCCATGGTGGGCAACGTGATGGTCCTCGTGGTCTGTTGAGTGAGAACTAGAATGAGTGTACACTGGTTTGGCTACCACTTCGTAGGTGGTCTTACCCTGATGATGATGCAACGACTTGAGGCCAATGATGGCCGATATCAGCAGCGAGATGAGACCAGTCATCAGGGCCTTTCCGGCCAACGCAGCCAGAGCACCAAGGGCCAGTGCTCCAAGTGTCCCCTTCATCAGCGCTGCCGCCGCCAAGATCATTCCCATTCCACCACCTCCCTTCTTGCCGCCTCCACCGACCCTCAAAACAACGGCTGGATTTGTCATAAGCATCCTCAAAATATACGCGATATGAGCTTTCGTCCTGATAGGAAGCCAGATAACGATTTTAGATTTTTTGGGTGAACTTGAAAATCTGAGGGTCTTAAAATTTTTGTTTTTTTTACCTGATGGTGAACCTCAAAACAACGGCTGGGTTTGTAATTAGCATGCTCAGGATATACACGGTACGAGTTTTTGTCCTGATAGGAGCCCAGATAACGATTTTAGATTTTTTGTGTGAACATTAAAATCTGAGGGTCTCAAAATTTTTGATTTTTTTTACCTGACGGTGAACCTCAAAACAACGGCTGGATTTGTAATTAGCATCCTCAAAATATACATGATACGAGTTTTTGTCCTGATGGGAAGCCAGATAACGATTTTAGATTTACTGGGTGAACTTGAAAATCTGAGGGTCTAGAAATTTTTAATTTTTTTACCTGATGCTGAACCCAAAACAACGACCAGATTTGTAATTAGCATCTTCAAGATATATACGATACTTGAAAATCTGAGGCACAATTTGTATAGGGCGAATCCTAAGTTGATACTTCTTTTCAACTGTATATAAAAGTCGTTAGACATAAATACTGTGTAAGGCTTTCGCGGTCATCGTCCAATGAATTTGTGGCTCTTGGGTTTTTAGGCCGGCGTGGTTTAGCGTTAAAGCTTGACGTTTTGTCACCACGAGTGGATGGCATCTTCAGAAGCTATTTCACTTCGGCGACTTCCAAAATACTTTAGTCGTTAAACAACTTTTTCAAATTACTTTTTTCAGAGACTTGAAATATAAGCGAGATATAAGATAAAAGATGTAAATCTGAGCTTGTGTATCAAGACGTACCTAGCCTGTTCATATCTAGCTTTTTGTTCGGATTTTTATCCTATCCATTAGACATTGCTCCTGTCACATAGTGCCGTAGTCACTTTCTGTTTATTGTTATTAATTTTTAATTGATAAATCCCAAAATTGGCACATTATTATGAACGAAACTTCTAGGACGTACAAACTTAGAATTAGCTACGATAAACTGAAAGTGACTAGTCCAGCAATTAACAGGTACAACGCCTGATCGAGAATACAAAAATACGATCAAAAAACTAAACATAAACAGGCTAGGTACGTCTTGATACGGACTTACTCTTTTTGTATCTGTACCTTGTTTATTTTTCAGGTTTTGGAAAAGGGTCATTCAAAAAAGTTTCTCACACTAATGACTTGTAAACACAGTTAAAGATGTATCAGTTTAGTACCCATTCTGTTAGGTATAGACTATCAGTCCTTGGCAAGGCCTCTTAAATTTTTCTGACAAGTAGGTTTATTGATCCTGTATCGTCTTACGTGAGGTATTATCTTTTACGAAGAAAGTTTATGGCCAAAAAACTTAATTTAGATGAGACAATCTTAGGGTTGTGGCCAAAATTTTGAAAAAAGACAGGTCACAGCATAGAGCAGGCTCTGGTGCTAACAGCCAAGATTTCGGCAATGCTTACTGCTATCTTCAGGGCTTTAACGTTGAGGTTTGCCAATTTAAAAACAGCAATTGCATTGAGTGCAAACGACTTCTTAATGCAGCTGTGACAATCGTCACAATTTTTCCATAAAATTTAAAAAAAAACTATGCTATCATGGCGTCCTCCACTAACAGGTCAGGAAACAAACAATATATAGTTGTAAATTAGAGACACACAGAATCGACCTTTCGGGTTTAAAATTTCAACATGTAAGGGTCGTTTCTGTGTGTTTGTAATTTACAATTATATTTTTTTTGTCTCTTGACTTGTTAGTGGAAGGCCCCAATGATAGCATATTTTTTTTTTTGATTTTATCGAAAAATTGTGACGATTATCACAGCTGCATTAAGAAGTTGTTTGCGCTCAATGTAATTGCTGTTTTTAAATTGGCAAACCTCAACGTTAAGGCCCTGAAGATATAAATAAGCATTGCCGAAATCTTGGCTATTAGCACCAGAGTCTCCTCCATGCTGTGACCCAGTCTCTTTTTTCAAAATTTTTGGCCACAACCCCAAGATTTTCTCATCCAAATGAGGTATTATCAGTATTGGGTAACGAACAATAGATTCATCGAACACATTTTTGGAAAACAAAAATATTTTTTTATTATCAGTAAAAAATAAATAACAATAAATAAAATAAATTAATATCTCAGGCTGGCTTGTATTCTGGCTGTAGACCCAACGGCAGTGGCATGTCAAAGCTTCTTCCGTACCCGGAATGTCCATGGTGAGCAACGTGATGGTCCTCGTGGTCTGTTGAGTGAGAACTAGAATGAGTGTACACTGGTTTGGCTACCACTTCGTAGGTGGTCTTACCGTGATGATGATGCAACGACTTGAGGCCAATGATGGCCGATATCAGCAGCGAGATGAGACCAGTCATCAGGGCCTTTCCGGCCAACGCAGCCAGAGCACCAAGGGCCAGTGCTCCAAGTGTCCCCTTCATCAACGCTGCCGCCGCCAGGATCATCCCCATACCGCCGCCTCCCTTCTTGCCGCCTCCGCCGCCTCCTCCACCACCCCCACCGCCTCCTCTAGCCGTGGATTCATCGCCTCCAGCCACGCTGAGCAGGTTCAGTTTGACGGAATGGGAGCCCAGAAATCCATGCAGCTTCTTCAGCAGGAAAGCGTCCAGTCTGGCATCCGGGTCATCAGGGAACTCCCTAGCAAGATCCGCGACGATATCAGCCGTGTTGGCCCTAGCACTGCCGTTCTCCTTCACTATCGTCACACCCGGCAAAACACTGTAACTGTCGTCCTCGTTCAACTTATCAATCCATGACACAACGTCCAGCTTGAGGCACGTGAGCCCGTACGAGTTTTCGCAGTCTTTGGCGAGGGACTTCTTGTACTCGGTCCTGTCATTTTTGACAGGCTGCTCAGCGGTGGTGAGCGCGATAACCAACGCGAATGCGATGACCGTTTGCAGCCACATGGTGCTGTAGCTGCGATCGTCGGAGTACTGGTGCCCGCCATCTAAATTCGCCGTGTTTATATAGTAAAATGTCGGGATCGAAAAAGTCGCAGCTAGGCTAGATGAAGCAGTTACTGGAGCACAAAGTAATTGTGTGTAGCGCAAGTGACGGGATGAACGAGGATTCGACGGCGGCCGTCACATTTTTTATGCAGGACCGGCACCGACGTTCAGTCTAGTTGTGCTATTGTTGTAATTTACTTTTACTTGTGCCTTTTGTGGTTATCTGCTGTTTGATCTTGTTTTTTGTAGAAAGCAGAGTACTGATATGAGCAACAGATGTGCATCGGTACAAATGTACATCTAGAGATCGGATGATAATAATTTGATAGTCCCGCCGACTTCGCGCTAAAAAGGGTACTTGCAGAAAAAATATTATGTCGTTTACGCGTTCCTTAGAGAGAGATATTCCAAAAATTATATCAAATGCCGGGAAATGCCGCGCAAACAACCTCTGACGTCAGTGATATCCTATAGTGATAGGATGTATGGTATTGATATTCGATATCGATAGCCAGTGGTAACCTAACATTTTGACATTGATCATTATAACCACAAAACACAGTCTCACACAAAAGTACAAAAGTCAAAAGAATAAAGGTTAGGCTAGATTACTAATTCACTTTGTAGGAATGGGCTTGAACTAGATTCTATCTTTGGATTCATTCATAATGGGATGCGCCGAAATAAAATGATGGCTTCGATTAGTTGCGAATCTCGGTCACAAACAAGATGAACTGTGATACCTATCAGATATAAAAATGTATTGCAAGAAAAATGCTAGTGGGCCTGTTTCAAATATGTTTAAGTATCAACAAATTGAGTCGCATTGTTAAAGAATTCAGATCATCTCTAGTTTGCAGTTGAATCTCACTGATCTGCGCTGTAGCAGTATCGATTGTCGATATCGATAAGATACCTGTGACGTCAGCCCTAGTTTTAAGTCACGTGGAAAAATTTGAATTTATCCTTATTTTGTTTTGCAAATATCTTTTTTTGCCGTCAGTAAAATCATGTTTTTTGTTTCCTACTGCTTCTTGATATGATTTTCTTTACGCTCTGTATACTCCCGAGACGATTTTACGACCTCTGCAAGTACCCTGGTGTATTTAACATTAGGGCTTCGATGCAGATGAAGGTGTTCAAAAATTCGATTACAGTCTACAATATTTGTTTCTCCCTTTTACTTTTTACCCGTTATATTATAATTATACAGGGTGAGTCGAGGGAAATGCATCAAATGCTAGGAATGTATTGTACTCGTGAGAATAATGTAAAAAGTCAATATGTTCTTATCCGTTCGTCATATGTCTTCAAGTTACAGTGTAATTGAAAATGTTTTTCTAGTAGTTCAAAGACATTTGATTACTCTGATATTTTGACGAGGTATCAGTAATTGAGTATTTATTTAAATCCCCACACTAGTCGAAAGCAATTTTCAACAAACGTCTTCTCTAAACGGTGGTTTGGTATGGTCGATAGTTATTTAATTGACCCTTTCGTTTGGAGAATCGCCTCATAGAAGACAACTACTTCAATTTTTCACAAAATGAATTACACTGTCTGGTGCCTGCTAGGGAATGTTCCTGCAAATATCAGAATGCAGTTGGACTATCAGCACGGAGGAGCTGCTGCACATGTCACCCGTCAGGTCAAGCAACATATACACGAGCGTTTTTCAGAGCGTTGGATTGGTCCTGGAGGTCCTGTTAATTGGCTTGAAGGTTCTCCAGAGCTCACACCACTTGATTATCATAAATGAGGCTGTTTAGAGGTCAGTGGCGGTATTTTTGGGCATTTAAACGAACGCTATAACTAAGAAAATAATAATTGAAATTTTTTTATTGCTAGTATGCTACAACTTGAAAACAAATGAGAATCGCTTAAGAACATCTGAGTTTTTTACATCATTTTCACGTGTTTAATACACTAAAGTAGTTTGTTGCGTTCATCCCGTCTCATCCTGTATAATTGTAATTGTTTCAACAATTTCTAGCAAAATTTAAGTTATTCTCTGATGTTATTGATACCCAAAATGCGTTGGTCGTGAAAACAATTATATTTTTACGTAATACCTTGCTACTTTAGTATTTTTTACTAAATTTTGTACCGTAATTAACGAGCTAAAACAATGACTCAAGATTTATCAGTTCAGTGAGTGAAATAGAAAGAACTTGTTTTAGGCAAATGTTTTAAAAGTATTTTTCAAAATATTTAAGCGTAGCGTTGAACGACCTCATATAAGATGCCCATTGCGTGTAGTATATCATTTTTTTTTCAATTCAATTTCAATTTATTTACTTCCATTAGGTACAAACTTTATACATTAATATAACTTATCACTAGAAGAAGATGGTTAGAAGAAGCTCTGCCTAGGCAAGTGTTGCCTGTCTTGCTGTGAGCTCCTTCTGCCGTCTTCGTAAAATTGTACATACGATGATTTAACATGACTTGTACCGACAAAAATAATAATAATAATAAAATAAAATAAACATAGGCAGGAAAGAAAACCAATAGTCTGTAAGACTAATGAAATAATAGATAAATTTTATTCACAGAAGGAGATCGTGGATGGTATACGGAAATGGCTATTGATTATACTTTTTAAACTAAACTAGGATTATAAACTTTATTGTTCAAGTATTTTTTGCTATATTTAGTATTTTAATAAATTTATTAGCATTGCACATTATATATGTTTTTATTGAATACTTAAATCTTTGGTAGCTGGGAATCTGTTTAATATTTAAAGGAATAGAGTTATATAAGTACGGGCCGAAAAAGAAAAATGATCTTTGCGTTACTGTTTTTTTGTAAAATGGTACTGTCACATTCATGTTTGCGACAGACCTTGTTGTTGTTGATAAATGACTTTTGTGTGAAAGGTTCATGCTGTTTCTATATGACCAGATTATACATTGATAGACGTACAATAAATTAATATTTAAAATCTGCAGTTCATGGTAAAGCTGTGAGGTTGGGTAGAGTCTATTTTTCTTAAACATTATTTTTAAAAGAGAATTTTGAGTAGTTTGAAGTAGGCTGATAGTTGAAGCAAATTATCTTTGGATGAACAATGGATGGCAATACTGATATAACTTAGAGCTACTTGAAAGCTTCGTTCTATTCATAGAAGTATATACAGTATCCACAAAAATTTCTATTCTATTGAGCTAGAAAACCCAAATATACAAAATATTTGCAGCCCTCGAGTGAGAACCTAAAACTGCAGCATTCAGCAGCTTTATCACTTACAGGCTATTAGCAATCACGTCATGCTACTGCTTCATTCTCTGCTTTACAAGCCGGTGTTATTTCCCTTCCCGACAGGACTATACTGATACCTGGTACACACTCTGATTACGTTGCGGCGCGATCCTTTTATCCAATTATACTTTTCTCAGATATGTATTTTATTGGTCTGCGGGTATGCAATTTTCTTCCGATGATCAGATTTCATTTTATGTACTTTCCCCTGTAGTCGTTTTTCTCTAACAGCTATAAGAATACTGTTGTTTAGCTTTGCTTTTGTTTTAACCGTTTTGCTATCTGCTTGAATTGTAACTCGGTTAAGTCAAATACCCACCTAGTACGCTAGATGTGCGACAGAGAGAGAGAGAGAAAATATACAGTGTGGTCCAAAGAGTGTGCAACAAATGGGATTTTTTTTTATTAGCTGCACAATCAAAAATCCAATATTGCCAAAAGTTGGTGCATGTCCGATAACTAATTTAAGTGCACTTAGAATGGTTCCAAGTTCATCAGTATACGGGGTGAATCAAAAAATATAAAAATTGTACAAGAGTAAAGTACCCTTATTTTCAAAAATTCAGCAAAATTTTATCAACAAAAGTTGTTTAGAATCAAGAGTTATGCCTAAGTACCAAAACTTGGCCTCCTCTGACAAAAAAATTTTTTTTAGTTTAGTTAGTAATATCTGCTGCTTCTCGAACTGTTTTGTAGTTGTCACCACATATTAAAACCAATTCCGCCCTCTCGGGTAACGTTAACTGTTTGGGAGGAGGCATTTTAGGTACGTAAAAAGACAATGACCGAGCAATAATTTTACAATATTGTAAGAAAGTGAGACTAATGTCATCAAACTGTCATAATGTTTACTTAAGATCCACATTTGTTTTTTTTCCATGGGTATCCATGATTTTTTTAGTAAGATTTCATGTTTGTGGATTAATTTAAATACATGTTTAGAAATAAAAAATTAATAAAGGGTTTGCGGTTTTATTGAGAGTTATTCTGATATGCATGTAATTATAAGCAACCCCTTGCCTTAGTAAAAAGATTTTTTCCGAAATTATAAAGCCATATTTAATATCCTTGCAACAAACATTTAGCTTGTGATTCCCAAAGAAATTTTAACCTCAGGTAAATTTCACAAAAATGCTTGAATTTAAATAAAGTTCTACAAAATTAATTCAATTTCAATTAGTGTATCAGTTTTACTAAAAAAAAATTTTTTTTCTCAGAGGAGGCCAAGTTTTGGTATTTAGGCATAGCTCTTGATTCTAAACAACTTTTGTTAATAAAATTTTGCTGAATTTTTGAAAATAAGGGTACTTTACTCTGGTACAATTTTTATATTTTTTGATTCACCCCGTATACTGATGAACTTGGAACCATTCTAAGTGCACTTAAATTAGTTATCGGACATGCACCAACTTTTGGCAATATTGGATTTTTGATTGTGCAGCTAATAAAAAAAAATCCCATTTGTTGCACACTCTTTGGACCACACTGTATAATAATAATAATTTATTCACCAACAATACAGGGCAAATAAATTGTTTGACCCACAGAAGGTGCTGACTTTGTGCGTGGGTTATAATACATACATATATTTTACAATACGTATATTAAAACTAAGACTAACTATATTAAAATCCTGTAAGTGTCTCAGTTCAAAATCGTGTTAAAAACATTTGGAAAAATATCTCTGGGTGTATCCATTATCCATTTTTTGACTTTTTTTTGTACATAATATGAGATTTTATGGATTTCAGTGAAGCAGGAGGTAAATCGTATATACAGCGACCTAAATATATTAAACTTTTTTGGCCTATTGACTTAAATATAAGAGGTCTTAAGGTCCTATTCTTGGTTCGTGTATTATGTTCATGGCTATTGAAGTTGATGTAATTTTTATGTTTGTGGACGAAATTCAATATGTTATAGCTGTATAGTTGTCGGATATCAAATTTCTGGGATTCTTTAAATGAATTATTTGAGGGGTAAGTGGGTTCTTTATAATAAATAACCTTCAAAACACATTTTTGCAAGGAACTGATACTCTTCAAATGAGTTAGATGTACTTCTCCCCAACCTAAGATGCCATAATTTAGTTGGAACTGCACAAGAGAATAATGCAACATTCATTCAGTGAGTTAACTGAAAATATTATGTTCCACGGTTCGTTTTCTTCAAACCTCAGAAAAAGTTACAATATAATGAAATACATGGGGCAAAAATAGGCGTTATTCATGATAAGTAACAGTCTATCTAAGTTTCATACAAAGAATTCACGGCAAAATCATTCATACGGGTGTTAATGGTTTATTCATTCCGGTACAGTTTTCCGTACTAATTATCTAGTCTTTTTTTAGCATCATTATCAGCAAATTTTCCGCTATTCTGCCATTATATGATAATTCCTTGCGCTACGAAAGCTATGAGAACCAGTCAGTCTGACTAACACAGATTCCATTCATGTCAAAAGAAATCATATTGCACTTTTACACCTCTCAATAATGGCTCATAAGTTTTAAATTAGCATTCTAATTTAATTTTTTTTCTGCTAAAGAAGCAGGAGGAAAATGTTACATAGGTATTCTAAACCATTGTGTGTGGCGGCTGTTGTGCCTTGCACTTTGTATTAAGGAGAGGTGTATTGGCTTTACTTGATTTATACTGTCATTTCCAAGTCCATGTATTTGAAGGTACGAGTATCCATAACAGCGTCTAACATTTGAAATTATCTCATTCCTAATTTAAAATTCTTAGTAATATCTAAAGGATTTGCTCCTCCCAAATGATTGGTAATTATTCCAATTTGATCAAAGCTAACTAGCACTACCACTAATCTCTCAGCCCCATAAATCCCAAATGGCAACTAAGAGGTCTAGCTTCTTTGACCAAAGGGCTATAAAGTAGATGTGACCCACCATTTTGCTGTCTTAACTGATATTGCGAAATATTTAGACTGGACCCAGATACCATGTTCCATTATCCCTTGAAACTCTGGTTTCGTAAAAAATTGTGATTTGATTGAATAGACATCTCAGAGATATCCTGTGTCATGATAGACCTGTAAACTAGTCATAGAATATCACTTATGACTGCTTTATGCACTCTGACAAGCTACAAAGTGTTTAAAGTTTTTGACATCTGACATCCCAATTTTGCAATCAACCTTATAGCGTTTTCGACTTATTGCCCTATCACTGCACTCATAGGAACTGAGTGTCAACGTTATGTTCGTCTTAGATTTGCGTGCAAAACTAGTGTGGTTTTTTGTTTTCGACTTATCCGCTTAATTGCACTTGAGTGCAAATTATCGCCACGGACTCTCTGAGCTCGTGGAGATTTCAGTGCATTTTTGACGTCTTATTAATTATGACCTATTTTATTTGTCAGAGCAAATAATTTTTTGAATTAAGAACTGGGTAGTGGGATAGTATACATAGTAGCATGAAAGGTGCGGAAAGTGTAGTTGGAAGAACTGCGAATATCGTCATCTTCGGATGATGAGGAAATTGAAGCATATCTAGTTAAATTGCAAACAACAGCTGCGGGTGTCCCAAAAATACGAATATTTCTTGAAGATGTTGTTCATATACTGACGAAGGAAGAGATAAAGCAATATGTAACTTTTTACCGATATAGATAGATATTCATTCTTAGTGCAAAAGCTATATGGCACAAAATGCTGTTAGTTTTTATGTCGATAAATAGAATAGATTGTTGAATAAAGTGGATTCAAACTATTCAGATTCCAAAACCACCACAGAATGAAATTGAGCTCTCGCGATGCAAAATGACATCAAACTGTCATCAGTTGGCTGACAGAACAGTTATTTGAATTGCACTGAAATTTGGTGTATGTTTGACTTACCAGTTCAGATTTATTGCACTTCTGGGCACCAGACGAGTTTTCAATTTGCACTGTAGTGCAATCGTGGTTAAAATCAGTGCAGTAAGTCTAAAACGCTATTAGTCGTATTTGTTCATGTGTAATATATTAGATCTTATCTTAACCCTATTGGCCTTCCTACTATTTCTATTCAAAAGGAAAGCTTCAATGATTGTATTATTTACTTGATGTCGTAGAAAAATCTAGCGGTTCCGGTCCTGTGAGAGTGGCTAGTATCAAATTTTCCATCAACACATTCACATGTTCTGCTTCTTATCGCCGCGTAGGTCACGGATGTTTCACTTTTGGAGCTAGTCGTTATGCTGATACATATATCAAATGCTTCGGGTCAGAACAACTCTTCTCATTTCTCCTATAATTTATAAGCTAATGGGCAGTTTGACCGTACGGATGTATAGATCAGGAAAGTTTTATCTTGATTAATCTTTATTCAGCTGTTTCATCTTTGCTTATGATTCACTTTCTACAGTTATTCTTAAGGGGCCTGGATACACACATTTATACATAGGTATTTGCCATGTAAAACACGGACTCACAATTTCTTGCATAACTCACTCTGTTTTCAAACTACATATACAATATCTCAAAAGGTGACAGCTAAGACCTTAGTCAATGAAAACTATTGTCGATTTTCTCAAAAAAAGCTTTTTAATGTGCAAAAAAACTGGCAATGCAAAATCATACATTCTGTAAATGCCCGTAATTTAACAACCAAACACGATATCAAAAAAAGGCTAAATATTTGCACAAGCGCAAGCTTTCTTCTTCAGTTTGCTCTTTGAGCTATTACTGTAAGTTCAAAGATAACGTCAGAAGCCTGGAAATGCGAAATTTATTTCTGTGGTGACCTTTGGACCTTACCTTTCGATTTTTGGAGTTATCTACCCTCATCTTAGACACACACACTGGAGAAAGGGAACATGCCAACCAACCGTGGAAATGGAGAGTCACCCCATAGTCGAATCACCTTCTGTCAAGCTTTTGGGAATCAACATCAACAATAACATGTCCTGGCACGACCACGTCGTGAGTATTGCTAAAACGGCATCCCAGAAGCTTGGAATTTTGTTCCGCTGTAGGAAGCTGTATACACCAGAGCAACTGCTGCTGCTGTACAAGGCACGGATCCGACCATCGCTGGAGTATTGCTCCCATGTGTGGCGATGCGCTCCGAAGCACTCTCTAAAGCTTCTAAACACTATCCAGAAAAGAGCGATTACACTAATCGATACGCGAAACCTCACAAAGGACCTCCACAGCCTGGAACATCGAAGGAGGGTGGCTGACCTATCCCTGTTTTACAGATTCTATCACGGAAGATGTGCGATTGAGCTCTCTCAGATAATAACACCACAGGCCGTCCGAACCAGGAAAACTAGAGAAGCTCTGCGAGCTCATCCTTACCAGGTCGAGGTCCTTACTCCCCGAACTAGTCTCCTCCAGCATTCCTTCTTTTGGAGAACTTCGACGCTGTGGAATCAGCTGCCGGGGAATTTGTTTCCCGACGGCTACAACCTGCAGCGTTTAAAATCTAACGTGAACCGATACTTATCCCCTCGCAGCGCTTCTACAGCGCCATAGGCTTTAAGCCTTTGCGGGAGGCCGACCGTAAAAAAAAGGCGGCCACGCCTCCTCGCTAACACGGAAATACGTCTTTTCTTTGATTCTCAATTTCGCGCGCTATACCCTAGACCCTTAATGCTGTATCACACATCATACGTCCATGTGGTAAATTCTGGTAACCCCATAGAACCAGCAGTCTGTTTAAGCTGGAGAATGGAGGAAAATGCCTTGTTATATAATTGAACTAGTTGTGGAAAATAGTTCTAAGCACGAAGAATGCAGAAGAAGCTCATTTCAAAGGGCAAAATTTAAGGGTAGTCTTTCATACAATTTCTTGTTAAAACACCTATCCCCTTTAGATTGTAGTTTTTTAAAATATTAGTCGAAAGAGATTTGGCAGAGTCGTTAAGCTAATAATATTATGATAGTACGAGGTGCGACCCGAAACACTAGAATTTTATAATAAATAGATAAAAAAACAACTTTAGGAGGAACTTAGTATGCAAGTTGTTCGTATCTTGACACTTTCGCACAAAATTGATTGCTCAACCACAAAAAAATATAGCAGTGGGCCATTTTCATACGATTTCACAGAACGTCTGTTATTTGCTGAAATATCAGACAAGTCTGCCTTAAAGTAACGTTATACAGGGTGTCCCACAATGATTAAGACAAGCAATATATCGGAACTGGCCAGTAGTAGGGGAATTATAATTTTGGGGGTGTAAATTAGGCAAATATAGTATCTTTTCTTATTATTATGTAACCCAATGAGGTATTTGTTTTTGGTCACGTAACGACCGATTCAAAATTTTCAATGGGACACCCTGTATATTTGTGAATTACTTTGGTAGTGTTTCATAATGGTAGTGGTACAGTCCTTTAAATACCTGTAGCTCTTGATTAATCACTTTAGACCCCAAGTGTGCTAGCTTGTTGGAATTGTTTTATCGGGAGGAACACAAAAAGTCACAAATATACAGGGTGTCCCATTAAAAATTTTGAATCGAACGTCACGTGACCAAAAACAAATACCTCATTGGGTGACGCAATAATAACAAAAGATACTCTATTTGCTCTAATTTACACTCCCAAAATTATAATTCTCTACTGCTGCCCAGTTCCGATATGTTGCTTGTCTTAATCGTTGTGGGATACCTGGTATAATGATGATAATATTCCTAAATTCCGATCCGTAATAGTTCAGGTGCTGACTTGGCACAGCCCGTCAACACCTGTTGCTACCGCAGTCATGCGAGAGAAACTTGGAAAATCAGGATAAGCTACATAAAAATTAAGTAAACAAAATGACATATATACAAACGTTGATACTGATGCTTAAATACATTTCATATATGACCAGCTAGTTAGTGGATTAAGAGCACCGAATCATATACAGACCGAACAGTATATCCATCAGTCATGGAAAAAGGCATTCATGTCGCTTTCACAAAACATGTACTGGAAGACATACCTAGGCCTTAAACGTGCGACATTCCACCGTATGCAAGCTTTTCATGCTGAATGAAGTCCAGATAAGACGTGGCCTGGAGCATTGCTTACAAATCTGGGGAGCTCCTGCCTCCAATAGCCTATCCATAATTATTGACGCAATCCCAAGAACAGTGATTCGACTAATATGTGACTTCGCCTTAACGCGCCACATCCAGCCACTTATTCACTGACATGCGGTCAGTGACCTTTCACTTTTCGACCGATAGTTGGAGAGATCTGTTCACAGAGTTAACATCTCTAGAGGGAGCCTAATTTGAATATTGGCCAGACAACATCTATAGCACTATTGCCACTTTTCTTCGTCTGCTTAAGGACCTTCCAGTTTCTTCAAAATCTGGCAGTTTCCGCAGTTTGAACACATGTTCCTCAAAGTATTTAACTGGGCATTTAACTTTACATTAAAATATACTTGCAATGTAACTGATTTACGTGAAGATAATTTGTATTGATTTAACGAAATCTCAAAAATGGTAAATTTCATAGCGGAGTGTCGCAACAACTTCTAATATGTCGTAAATCTGGCAACCTACAATCGGCATCCCCCTAAAGCTGTCATGTGGCTGTCATTGTAGTTGTGTTTATTGCGTATGTTGACATTTTTGTTGTTTTAGTGTATATTTGAGTGACTTTGTGACTATTTGTGGTGTGAGTTAAACTATTTATGAACAATATTGTCATAATTGCATGATTGAATGAAATAAAAAGTGCATAGTTTGCTGCAATAGCGACGAATCGGTGAACACCACTTATCATAGGTTAGTATAGGTTTTGTTTTGGTTTTAAGTAGCGTAAAATATGGAGATACACTTCATGGTAATAATAAGTTATCAACTGTTACAATCAAGTTATGATAAGAATAACTCTGTAAATATAGCTAAGTACTAATACAACTTATTGTATCAGTTTGTAACATCACAGAAATAATTGAATCTATTAATGAACATCCAATTTTAGTATAAAATTGTACGCCACTGGTAATGCCCTCAAGCTGTCAAAATTTCCGTTACATGTTTACATTCCCTCTAGAGATGTTAACTCTGTGGATCTACTCCTTTGAGCTATTCTTTGTAATTACCTCACCAGATGCACCTGCAGGACTGCTACACCTTACCCCAAGGCGCCCGCTCTTCATACGTCAAGAACTTTTTGTTCTTACAGCCTGTAGGAGACTGCCAGCAGATATTTAGTGGGTGTTGGAGTATCCAATTCCAGCGTCCTATAGCCTAGCATGTACGTAGCAGCCGCGGTTCTTTGACATTTAGACTTTAACTTCGAGGCTTCTTAGTTATAAAAAAAACAAACAAATTTTTTATCTATTTTGTTAACTGATAAGGCTAGCCTTTCACACTAACGTACTAGATAGTTCCATAATTATCACGTATCAGCTGAATGAAACCCCACACAAAATTACTGAATCTCATATTCAACAAAATCTATCATTGAATGGATCTTAATGTCAGTTAGTTGTGATCAAGTAATTGGATTAGTGTTAATATTGAATTAAAACGCATACTTTTATTTCGTTGAAGTACTATGGGCGTACCTGCTCCCCATAACCGAATGTGAGAATTTTACATACAGAAATGATCATGCCAGAAATAGGAATATGAATATAACACGTTATTGTTATTCACATTTTGTCGAGATTTATATTTTTTAATTTAATTTAGTGTCATCGGCATCGACTGCTTTGGTCATTAGCCTCGTGTTCTGTGTAGGCTTTGCTACTGTTTCCTGGCGCCACTTAGGAACAGCACTGTTAATTAGAAGCCAACAGTGAAGGCTCAGGTGGGGATTGTTTGCTGAGCTTTTTTTACGGATATTTATTTTTGATTGAAAAAACCAGAAATAAATTTCCGCCTCTAACGAGAATCGAACCCGGGGCCTTTCGGTCCACGAGCCCTCGACTCTAACCACTGAGTGAACCCACCCCCCAAGATTTATATTTGTTTTGATTTCCTAAACCGCCTAATAAAATTTTACCGTTTCACGAACCAACAGCCATTTTATCAGTTAAATGCAACTGCGAAATTTCTCTTGCAAAATTACTTTATAGAAGACATTTTGCCGCAATTTCAAAGGGCTGTAACAATTTGAAAACACCCTGTAAATGATCATTGAAAAAACGTTAATGTTCTAGTAATATCTATTTTTACTAATTGTGGAGGGTTTGTTGAATGATATGGAAGGAAGGAACACACAGTTATGGAAACCCTCATAAAACCACAGTACAGCAGCACTTTCTTCCCAATAGAATTTTCGACCGCTGGAATAATCTGCCAGGATTTGTCGTGAACTCTACCAGTGTGAATAATTTTAAAAACAATTTGGACAAGTTTTTTGAATCGTGACACTTTAATGCCTATCTCAATATCGCTGTACTCTTATTTTACGTTATGCCCTTGTTCTGAGTTTATAGCCTATAGGCTCAACTCTTCTCTGTTGTTTAATAATAATAGTAATTTAAGGCTGTATTAGACTACCATATTTTTGAAATCAGATTTGATTTCATTTCTTGAACTGCTCAAATAGGCTAGTGTAATACACGAAATTGTTTCAAATTGACAGATTGAACCAAAATTGAGATGGAATTTAGAACATGTTCTATTTCCAAATCATTTTTGGGCTGGGGGCATGCGCATTTGAAACATAAATGTCATTGCGTCAGGAAAAAGGTAAACAAAAGTAAGGACAGTAACCTTACTTTTTAAATTCGGTCGGCTTTTCCAGAATGCTCTCTGGTACTAATATAAATTGAGAAATCCACATTCGGATGAAAGTACACCAATAAAAACAACATGTTAATCCTACGGCCCCAGCTAGTAAATTTCCACCGGACCGGAATGCCCCGCGAACATTGAGATTTGAAGGATTTTGAACTGGTTATGGCGTATGAAAACCCCCAGCCCCAAGATAGGTGCTTTTGTTACCTTTGTGGCGAGTTTACCAACATTCTTGCGAGTTGTGTGGAAGCAATTGGCAATTTGAAGACAATATAACAGGTAAGATGTTAGTATCTTTGCAATTATGTTTCATATCAGTTTCATATACAATAATAGCCCTGATTATATTAAAAGTAAGGTAGGTATAGTCCAAATTGCACTATAAAAAATTTGTTCTTAGCAGATTCGGTAGATTTAGTTTGTAATATTGTATTAAGTCCTACATCACATTTTGGATGTATTAACTATTAGTTACGTACAATGTATTTAAGTGTATCTAATATTTTGCCTCAGTGTATGGCAACATTGTCACTTTTTATTATGGTGTTTTCCTACGTTTTGTTGTTTTTTCATATTGCAAAGGTCCTCGGTTAAGTAGCCACACTTGACTGCACTGAGGATAACAGAAAGGCATTCAATATTAAGAGTAACATATTTCTTTTGATTTAAGGATGACTGGTCTACTGAACATATATCTCTGCTGATAGAGATATACGAACAACATCCCTGCTTGTATGTGGTCAAGTATGTGTACTACCACAGTAAAATCAAATGGAGTGCTGCTATCACTGCCATAGTAGAGGCTCTGAAACCAGATCTACTGTAACTGAACAAGAGGTACAGCAGAAGTTTATGGGCTTAGGGTCAACATATGCACAAGAACAGAGGAAAGTTTTAGTCACTTCGCACTAGAATGGGAGAATACGAGGTAAGAGTCTCAGCTTATCATAAATGAAGTGGTGCAGTATTGATATAACAGTGCCAAATTTCTACTAATAACTATTGAATCGCACTTTGAGCCAAAGGAATAACCTAACATGTACTTGAATATATTGTTAATATTTTTTGCCTTAACTTCCCTATAACTCGAACCTACCTGTAAAAATTGTATGTGCATATATTAGGAAGGCTAAACTTTCAATGCAGTATTTTGCTTTCAGGCAACTCAACAAGAAATATGAGGTTAGTCATGCTGGGATTCTATCACCCACAAGCGAACTATCAGATATACCTCAAATTGACTCGCTCCGCTCACAGATACAAAGTACAGGTGGTGCTCAAAAAAGAGGGGGAACAGACTGCATTAGTAACTCACCCAAGTGTATAAAAAACAACAAGTACCAGCAGATGCAGAAATAAAGGTGCTGATGAATGCTGCTGATCAAACATTGAAAACTTCTCCTCACTCTACAGTCCACAAAGGGACAACCATTTTGCAACTGCGGATGACCATATGGCACAGTTTATTGCATCTCAATTGAAATAAATAAAAAATTAAAATACCAAACAATGTATATTTTGAATTTCATATAATATTACAAGATACAAGAAAGAAAGAAAAAGTATAATGTTTCCATTTTTAATTCAATTCCTTTAGCCTTATTTTGCCAAGATTTACTAAAGCTCCAAATGTATTCTCAACTGCTGTTCTAGTTCTAAACAACAAATATTTGATTACAATTGGTTCACATAGTTCTGGAACTATCAGACTTATTGTACTCTCATGGCTTCGAGCCACTGGATGGTTTCACTGGCTAAACATCGAAGAATTATTGCTAGCCTGAAAATGGAAATGTTTATTACTTTTTATTCATAAGGTTTACTGCTAATATTACCTATTTTCTCCTGTTATGCATTCTCATAGATGGTTACCTAGCTTGTCAAATTATGCTAAGGAGCTTGCTGAAGATTTTATTATTCATTCGTAAAAAGTCCTTCCAATGATCTAGATCTTCTAGTAATAACTCTTCTCTCAACATATGTAGCATACATGTGCCTTCATCTATTCTTCTCAGCCGCTTCTTTTGTCAATTTTTTCTTTTAGTAGTTAGCCTCTTAATTCGCCTGTCTTCGAGTTTTTTGCAAGGTAGATGGATAAATACATGTTCTAGCATTATCTTTTTCCATTGCCGAGGGAGTAAGTCAAGTGTAACGAATGAGAATTTCAATAAATAGTAGTCGATAAACTACAAACAATACCCAAAAAAGCCACCAAAAAAGCTAGGTTATGATTTTATATTTTATTTTGACCATTGACATTTTGACACTGACGTTCACACAATCACAAAACATGTAATTGCAAAATACGTCATGTCAGATCTGACAACTTTGACTGTAGAGGACATCTGTGTTCGGACAGTTGACAGATAAGATGTATTCAACGAATGTAATGCGCAGAATCGCAAATCAATTCTTGAACCAAATTTGGTGTAGTGTCAAACAGACAAAATGCTGGGCCACAATTTTTGAGATCATTTTTCATTTCAAATTTGGTTCAAGAAATGAAATCAAATCTGATTTCAAAAATATGGTAGTCTAATACAGCCTTTACTTGTTGCCTGTACTATGAAGGAGATTATTCCGGTATCTTTTAACTATGTAGGTGTACGGTCCACTTGGGCTATAATTTCGGGTCCTTTTCCCATGTGGAGCACTGATGGCCAACTATTATAAGCTCATACAAAGCGTGTGTTGTTATAAAAGCCAAATTTCGTGTGCAACGGCGTCGAAAATACGATACAGAAAGTGAAAATTTGTAACAGGATATTATCGCAGCGCCAGCGAAAGTGACTGCACCACTTAATGCAGGTCCTCTACCTCGTCAATAAAATTGCCACTTTTTATTTAACTGCAATTATGACTGATACATATTTATATAGCAGCGAAATATTCAAACACTGCTAAAGCAGAGAAGGCACATTTGTGTTTTGACTTTAGCAGAAGGAGAATTCTTCATAGATTAATAAATATTTACTTTAGAGCAATTCTTCATGGATAAAGTAAGGTCTGGTGTAATAATTTGATAGATGACGGCCATTCGGAGGATTTCTACGTCTGGATCATTGCCCTGCAATTAGCTAACGTACAGGGTTGCCCATATTGAGCCAAATTCTGAAAAATTGTCCGTATATGTGTGCCATTAAAAAAATTAGATAAATTGATAGTACAAAACAGATCTCTCAGCCTTGAGGAATATTCTGAGCATCAAAAATTATTTTTACATTTGTTAACAAGGTAAAAGTAAAATTAAGATGGTATTGCAAATGCAAGCTCAAATTTAACTCCTGATCTCCTAAATTGAACCTACCCTCAGATCCTGATAAACTAGGAAAACAGATTAGGTAAACTGTACTAATGTCTCTTTAAGAAAAGTTGGGAAGTACCGAAACATCATTTTTTTCTAATAATTGCTAACAAAATGTGTAAGAAAGTTGTGTACTGCAAGAGACGGACACTTAAATATTTTTTTTTTTTTTGGTCCAACACCAACACATTTTCAATGAAACCAAGTGTGGCAGTACAGGTACTGAATCATTTCAACCTGGTCTTCAGTCTTGCCTTCAGTACAGAACCACAAAGGTTCAGGTTCAGGAGCGTTAGAAATTTAGAATGGCTTCAATTGAACTGGGGTTCAACTACAGGTTTCTTAAGTGGTTCAATATGAGCACCTAGCTCCAACATTAAGACTAATTCCATGTTTAAATAAATAATGAAAAGTCTCCCGGTAGTGACGGAATTCGTTCAGAATACCTTAAAATTGTAGGCAAACTGGTCATTAGAATCAGGTCAGTATCCATTTGTTCTTAAAACAAGTAGTATGTCAGCACTTCATAAAGGAGGAGATAATCTGGATATGTCCAGTTACAGGCAGATTTCCTTTACATCGTCAATCTCGGAAATTTTCAAAAAAGTAATAAAAAACCGAATTATCTGACCTTTATATAAAAGTCGTATATTGCCAAACAGATATTATAATTATTATAATTTTTATCTGTAAAGCATACTACTCTCCTCTGTTAACCTGTGTTAATGGTCCGATCAAAATCACGGACAGTTCGGTACAATCTGTAATTCACAAAGGATAGTCGGTCGGTTTGTAGGCTAGCGAGCTACTACAAAGATACGACACCACTTTTTCAGCAAAAAAGAGGCATTCAATTTAAAATAACAGAACTATGAGGCGTGGAAGTGCATGCTGTATTTTAAAAAAACCCCTGATTATTGCAGATGTGGCGGTTTTTGGAGATTTTTAAGCGCTCCGGTACTTTTTACTGAAAAAGCGGTGTTTCCAGTAATTAATAGAAATACAGCTTTGAAATTAGGGGAACTTACTAACTTTGGTATTTTGTTGTAAGAAAATAAATGGGGCATTCCATCCAAAATAACAAAATTATGACATAGAACGTAAAACTGGTATGTCTACCAACATTGCTGTTAGCAGTTTTGAATATTAAAAAAACCGCCAGGTACTGAATTTTATTCTTTCAGCTTTAGCAGTTTAGGAGATATTTATGCGTTTCAGTACCTTTTCTTAACCCGGTATACGTTGAGGGTCGGTAATTTGTCTTATTGTCGAAAACGGCTAAAAGAACGCTGCATTAAGGGGCCTGGATACACGGACTCACAATGTCTCGCATAACTCACTCTATTTTCAAACTGCATATATAATATTTCAGAAAGCGATAGTTAAGGCCTTAACGAATGAAAACTATTTTTGATTTTCTCAAAAAAGTTTTTTAATGTGCAAAAAAACTCGCAATGCAAAATCATACATTCTATAAATGCCTGTAATTTAACAACCAAACATGATATCAAAAAAGCTAAATACTTGCACAAGCGCAAGCTTTCTTCTTCAATCTGCTCTTCGAGTCATTCGAGGAGTCATTACTGTAAGTTTAAAGGTAACGTCAGGAGCTTGGAAATGCGAAATTCATTTTCATGGTGACCTTTGGACCTTACCCTTAGACCTTTTGACCTTACCTTTGGATTTTTGGACTTATCTCCCTTCATTTTAGACACACACACTGGAGAAAGGGAACAGGCAGCCTCGCCTCTTCGCTAACACGGGAATACGTCTTTTCTTGGATTCTCAATTCTGCGCGCTATACCCTAGACCCTTAAAGGTCTCCCTATGCACAGAATTTGATCAAGTTATAAAGACGAATACCAGAATTCACGTAGAATGTATAAACAGACCTTCGACAAATAATAAAAACCACTTAAATATCAATTAGTCCAGTCTTTCATTGTGTTCGAACGCATTTGACTATTTTCAATAGACGGAATGAGAATGACTAAAATTAGGCATCCCATTACTATTTCTTTCTAGCCACGCCTCGTATGAATGCACTAACAGGAGCACCCACAAAAGCTTGCTCGAGCATCCTGATAAAATTAATTTGTTCTATGAAGGCCTTCCAATAAACGTAGTGCCATACAGTAATGCTAAGTTATAGTTAATGAAGTATACGACTAAACAGTTGCTCAACGAAGAATATAGTGGATTAATCCTTCTAAAACGTGCGTTATGCATATGTGAAGCTTATAGGAAGAACAACATTGACTGGTTCTGGTTCTCATGATATTAATATATAATAATTAACTGTTCATATTCAATAGGTTATTCTCAGTATTGTTAGTATCCAGAGGGCAACTGCTGATCTTCATCGCCACTTCACTAGGACCTCTCTATACTTGGTTAGTCATTGATTGAATAGAAAATATCAGCTCAGAGAATAAACGTAGGAATATGAACAGCTAGCAACAGTAAAATTTTTATAAAGATTGTACAGTCATGGAATGACTATCGTTAACTGCAAATTATATATCCACGCTCATAACTTATTTATGTGGTTTTAGTATGAAGTTGCTGTATCTTCAATATTCGCAAAGAAAAATCTGCTACTTAGTATTCTGTGGAAGCCTTGATGTACTGAAGAAGTGACCTTCAAATTAGCCAAATGTCTGTTTCTTGGAAATTGCATTCATGCACGAAAATGTGTGATAATAGAATAAGCCAAAACCTATTTGACTTTAAGAGGTTACCTGATTGTACAGATTTTACCTACAGGATAAACATCTTAACATTGTGAAATCAATATCTGGAAAATGACAAAGTTATTGAAAAACGACCAAGACCAGGATAACTGCAACCGACAGAAGAATTCAAAGAATGCAAGACAGGGTTGCCGCATCTAGTTCTAGACTAGGTGAAAACGTGTGATTATAAATATTATTTGTAATGGAACTACATTTTATGATCTTAACCTTATAACTGTGAGTAAATTAAATCTAACACTTGAATATTACCCCTACAGTTGCCTTTTAAGTTATCTTAGTATTAAGTGTTTAGAGAAGTATCGCAACATTGTAATTCGAAATCCCTTTAAAATTCACTTGGTTTACCTGAAACGTCTGACGCATCGGACCGTGTCAAGTCCAACCACACGACTGGTGGACATTTAGAGGCGTAACGTACGGGACGAATGTTGTAAGCTTTTCCTCAGTTTTTGCCACTATAAAGTTGTTTGCTACTATTGTTGCCGTTATTGCTGTTTGTTGCTGTTGTTTTTGCTGTTATTGGTGTTTGTTGCTGTTTTCATTACTGTTACTTTGTTGTTGGAAGTTGTAAGATTCCATCCCAACAATGGAGAATTTAAAGGGCAAAATGCTACGTAGTCAGGCACGGGAAGTGATTGCTAACGTTATCAGAGTGTGTGACGAGGAAGCGGCGAACAACGCTGTCAAGTTGCCTTTGAAAAATAGAACGGAGAGCGTAGGGAGATCCTCTATTGTGAAAATAGGAAAGAAGGTCAGCAACGGATTAATAAATACTGAATGTGTATTTGGTATTGCACTAATTATATCTTAATGTTGAGTGTTTGGGATGACACGAATGTAAAGTACTATGTCTATCGATCCTTGCTAGAAATAAAGTAAATAATAATTTTAATAGCTCAGTATAACTCACCAGTGACGCTTCTATTCAATTTGGTGACAGTGCACTCTTATTCCTTGTTATGCCGTTTGCAGATTCGTTGTAAAATATTTTTAACAGTTGAGTGGATTTTTGTTTATAAAGTTGTTTCTGTTTACTACTTCTGAAATTCAGTTTTCTAGTGATTATAGAATATTCAGCTGATTGTTCTATGCTCCGCAACATATGATACTACACTATTTGGTAGGGTTATTTTTTAGTTTGATTTTAGTTAAGTGGTTAGGTGGAAAAGCTGTCATAGCTAAACTTCTCCATTTGTATTTTAACACAATAAAAAACATATTATTATTATTTACAAAAAACAAAAAAGTCCAGCCCGGGCTACGACACATTCCATTACCCAGTGACTACTCCTCACACCGTGAGGTGAGCAATCACTGGGTCGCGAAATCGTGCGCCCTAAGTAGACGAAGGGACCCAAGGATGACTGCCTTCTGTATTCTGGCAGCTAAGATGTGCGCCGCCGCACGGCACATCGGTATTTTGCGCAATGCAGGGAGCAGCGTATTCCTCATTCCACCTAGGGATCCAATGACCATAAACAGCAGACTTACAGTGTAGTCTGGCCAGAGCCTGCGAAGTTGTCCGAGCAACTCCTAATATTTAGTCCGCTCTTCCTCCTCCTTGGAGACGATGTTCACCTCGGCAGGTGCCGAAAACTCTATAACGAACATAGTCTTCTGTTGGTATGTCGGGCTTGTTTGCCTGCATAAGCTCGAGCGTGGGGAACGAGTAGTTCCAGTAAATCCGTAAAAAATATTATTATTATTATTATTACTACATATCACTACAGTATGTCCCACTTCAAAGTCAGCATTGAATGTAATAATTTGTCTTAGACTATTATGTTATAAATAAATGAGCCCAGAAAATAAAAGCGTACAACGCCACTGAGCATTGTCATTTTAGGGAATTGGCGGTCATTTTTTGCGAGTTCTTCCCCCTTTCGTCGCGTATGCAGGTAAACTGGTAGGACTATATTGCTACACTGTACGCCCTTCATACGTTGCATTTCAATACGAACTATGCACCTTGAATAATTCTAATCACGAGACTTTTATGGGAAATGGGTCAAAAATTATTTTAAGACACCTCTAGCTACGTACCTATACTGTACCTTTTCCAGCTGTAGTTTATAAAGCGTCACGTGATAATTTAAAACGGTCTAGTTAATTTTCCAACTTGTCGATTGTAAATTCAAACTGACAGGTATAAGTTACACCTGTCAATTGACGAGTTGGAAAATTAACTTTACGGTTTTGAATTATCACTTGACGCTTTATAAACTACGGCTGGAAAAACTGTAATTGTAACATTCAGTCTCTCGGCCCTTCAGCCTTTTGTTGGAATACACACTTAATTTGACAGCTCTTTTAATAAACGTCGTTAATACTAGAACAACTTTTTGTTTGAGTCGACCTAGTACACGCATCTTAAATGTGATCAACCGTTTCTGTTATTGAATTTAAATCACCCAATTCAACACTTCAAGTAGTATAGCATATTTTTGAAATCTAACAAATAATAATATTTTGTAAATATCTCAAAAACGCAGTCCCTAGTTAATAAATTAAAATGGTCACAAGGTAACAAATGCAGCATCATTCAAGATTAAAGCAATCGCCAATTGATGATCAGCATGATCTTTTTCCCTTTTCTTCATAATGTGAATGATGAAAGTGACTTTTAGCAGAAGGATCTATTTTACAGGAGCGATATCTTTGTTGATATATTATTTTCTTTTAGAAACATGACTGAAACTGATAGAGGTCACTACAAGCTTTAAAATCATAGTACACTTACACTTTAAAAATGAATAAGAAGAATCTCAGTGGTTACTTTCGTTGACCTAATTTTCGAGAACTTCACTTAGAAGATAGGTGCATCTAGAACAACTATGGAATACAACTAATCAGTTGATAAAACTGTACAAAGTCTTGCTATAGTCTAATAGAGTTTTAAGATCAGAACTAAATTTCAATTACCTTAAACTGTTTTTCCTTAGTTATACTAGTACTGCTTCAGATTCGTCTAGGCGGAATGATACAGGTTGCCCCACGACGATTAAGACAAGCAATATATTGGAACTGGGCAATAGTAGAGAATTATAATTTTTGGGATGTAAACGTTATCTCTTCTTATCGTTGTGTTACCCAATGAGATATTTGTTTTTGACCAAGTGACGTCCAATTCAGAATTATTTAAGGGACATCCTGTATATTATTATCATCCTATGCCCCTCCTAATTAAACAATCCCAACGAACTAGTACACTTTGTGTTTAAAGTGATCAATTCAACAGCTACAGGTACTTAAAATATCGTACCGCTACGATTGATTATAACATGTATCTCTTCAGTTAAATTATTTTGCTAGTGATTCATAAGGGTGATGGTACAATCCTTCAAGTACCTGTAGGTCTTGGATTAATCACTTCAGACTCCAAGTGTGTCAGTTTGTTGGAACTGTTTTGTCGGGAGGAATACAGAAAGACATTCATATCTAGGGTAACCCATTCTTAATTTTGAATCGAACGTCACGTGACCAAAAACAAATACCTCATTGGGTAACACAGTAACAAGAAAATACACAACATTTGCTTCCATTTACATCACCAAAACTACAGGGTTATTCACGTTATTCGACACGGAGCATTATGGCTAAAGTATTTGATAAAAGAGAAAATAATAACTTCGGATGGATAGAGACCCATAAGGACTACGTTTTAAAAATATTTTCGTGATATGCAGGGTGTCCCAAAAACACGAAATGTAGCAAAGTTATGTCTTTTTAAATGGAACACCCCACATATTATTGCATATTCAGATTCCTTGATGAATTCTAGTGTGACCCTATACATGGTACTTAAAGTGAACTGTTGTAAATCACCAATTTCGGTACAAGTAGATATCAAGAAAAAAAATAGAATATCGCAGAGACTATAAAATTTGGAAGGCTGTGACTTTGCCGTATTACTAAGCATAAAATGCGTCAGCTCTGATGAGGCTGTCAAATTTAAACTACGTTTATGCTTGGAAAAATTAAGAAAACTTCGATCGGCGATAACTTGATTTTTTCAAATGGGAATGCCTAAATTTTTTGTATGGTTAAACGTAGAATTTGAGAACGTTTCCAATGATATGAGGCTGTGAATATCAATTTCTGGTAGCTTTCATTTAATTTTAAATTTTCGAACAAATCGGCGGTTTACAATTTTTCTACCTATAAGCAACGTAGCAGGCCACGAAATATAAACAAAAACCTGTTCAGGTATAAGAAAACAACTAACTTAGCTGAAAAATACACACGAACTAGACTAAAGGGACAAGATTATAAAAATTCCTTACAACAAATCAACTCTCCCAGAAACAACTGCGATAACATCTCTAAGGTCAAAGAGAAGCTGGAGTATGGCAGTAAAAGATATTTTTTACAGTCTACTGGCTACCGCAATTTACTAGAGGTTAAACATTTCCAAGACAATTAAAGACCCTGATATGAAACAATAACAACCAGCGACTGTTGCGCCAGCACGCAATTATCAATCATATGTAATGGTGTAAAAAAGTAGTAATTTGGGTCGAAGTCGATACCTCTGACTGGAGCCCTTCTATTTTTCAATATCTATTAGCAATATTGCAAAAAAGGAATACTGACAAATCAGACTTAAATTTTCTGCTGTTGAAGTTATGTTTTACAATTTGAACAAATTTTAATTCATTCTTCATTTTCTGCGATCTTGCTAATAGGTACTGAAGAATTTTCTGGACTTCAGTCAGAGATACTTTTGACTTGAGTTTTGAATTGCATACTTTTTTTATATCATTAAATGTGAAATTTTATTATGAAAATAATAACAACATTGTCCAGTAGTTTTCGTCTCATTTCAAAATGCCTAATGGTTTTGCCAATCTTCAGTACATTGCAGTAGGTAATAGGCCGAGAAAAAATCCATTTCTGCCATACTCCAGCTTCTCTTTGACCAAAGATATGTTGCCACCATTCTGGTTAGACTTTGTTTGTTGTGAGCTATTTTTATAATCTTGTCCCTTTAGTCTAGTTCGTGTATATTTTTCAGCTAAGTTGGTTGCTTTCTTCTACCCGAACAGGTTTTTCTTTATACTTCATGGCCTGCTACGTTGCTATTGGTAGGAAAGTTGGAAAACGCCGATTTGTTTAAAAATTGAAAATTATACAAAAATCATCAGAGATTGATATTCACAACCTTGCACCGTTAGAGAGGTTATCAAACTCTACGTTTATCCATATAAAAAATAGGCATTCCCATTTGAAAAAATCAAGTTATCGATGATCGAAGTTTCCTTAATTAATCGATTGATTTCTCCAAGCCTAGACGTAATTTAAATTTGACAGTCTCATCAAAGCTGGTGCATTTTATGCCTAGTGATACGGCAAAGTCACAGCCTTTCAAAATTTATAATCTCTGCGATATTCAATTTTTTCCTGATATCTACTTATACTGAAAATGGTAATTTACACCTAAATGGTTCACTTTAAGTCCCAGGTATAATGCATAAAGTCACACTAGAATTTATCAAGGAATCGGAATATGCAATAATGTATGGGGTGTTCCATTTAAAAAAACACAGCTTTGATACATTTCGTGTTTTTGGGACACCCTGTATAACATGAAAATATTTTTAAAACGTAGCCTTTATGGGTCTCTATCCAACCGAAATTATTATTTTCTTTTTTATCAGATACTTTAGCCATGATGCTCCGTGTCGGATAACGTGAATAACCCTGTATAATTATCTACTACTGCCCAGTTCCGATATATTGCTTGTCATAGTCGTCGACGGACACCCTGTATTTGTATTTTGGTCACAGTGCCGACTATGCAACTGCATGAGCACAGCAGAAAAACCATTGTACAGATCACAAGTATTGACAAAAACGACTGCACACTAAGTAACTTATTTAATCGAAAATAAATAAACATAAATACTACTAAGGACAAATTTGGTATCACTTATTCAGGTTTGTATTCAGGCTGCAAGCCGAGCGGTAGAGGCATGTCGAAGCTCCTTCCATAAGAAGAGTGCCCGTAGCCTCCTCCATGGTGGTCTTCATGAGCGATGGAGTGAGAGCTAGAATGCGTGTATATTGGCTTGGAAACGATCTCGTAGGTAGTGGATTTATGGCCGTGATGTGTCAGTGCCTTCAAACCGATGATAGCGGACAACACGAGTGAGATCAAGCCCGTCATCAGGGCCTTGCCAGCTACGGCTGCTATGCCACCTAGAATGAATAGAATGAAAACAGGTTAGATAATTGCAAATGTACTCTTCGTATATCAGAAAATTTAAAAACCACTGCTCAAAGAAACTGCTGGAGCAAAAATAAGCTCCATCCATCAATTGGGAAAGAGCTCAGATCTCAGATTGTAATTTCTGCATTCTAAGGGCCGGTTTCACAATAATGGGTTAACTCAAGGTTGTGTGTTGACCGGAGGCTAACCCTAGATGTCATGTTCCACAAATAGTGGTTCTCGATTTTACTTGAGGTTAACTCTGAGTTAACTTGACCCCAAAAAGTCTTAGAGTTAACCCCAGGTTTGCGATGACGCATGCGCATTAGGTTATGTCACTTTGGTTTTGCTACTTGCTAGGCGTTTGAATCTACCGTTCTATCGTTCTTTTTATTTGAAATGGATGGTTATGATGTAAATGCGTATAGCAGTGACGAAGAAGCAATGAGACCAAGAACATTTGGACCTAGAGTCAATTATTTTGAGGAATATGACCGTGACTCCTTGGTCTTTTTTAAATTTGTGTATTTTTTTTCAACACCTGCACAGATCTGCGGCTATTATTTGCACACTTACAATTAAATTCTTCTCCTATCTTTTCCCAGGCGTTGTCTTTGTGGCGCCATGTTGTTGCATCTTTTGTTTTGCATTCTATTACATGCCTGTACTTTTCTACTAACGAAATGAACAGATATTCTTCATCTTTTGAAGAGCTCTTCGCTCTTTTTGGTTTTTCTGTGCTGAGACACGGGTACATGCACGGCTATTATTTGAAAAGAGCCCCAGAAACAACTACAATGCCAAGCAGTCAAGACACTAACCCAACGTAAAAATCTTGTATCTATGCCAAACACCAAATAACTGCGAATGACATGAAAAAACGTCAGTGGAAAAAACAAAAATGAGGTTGGTATCGGCAGCTCAACGAACTCATTCTTTGACAGTCTTGTCAGAAAAACACAAAACACCAGCACGAAACACATAACGAAGGAACTAAGAAGAAAAAGAATTTTGAATGTTGCGGACACAGTACCACCAACCGCTAAAAATAAAATACAACTCGCGGTCAGTTAACCCTACGTCATTTTATGATTGTGAAACAAGAGGCGTGCCATTGTTCGAATTAAGTCGCAGGTCGAGGTTATAGTAAACCATCAAAGCGACCACTGATTGTGAAACTGGGTCTAAGGGTCACGCCATAGGTACTCGATAATATGTTGAGTGCATTAGTTAATCCAAAGCCAAACGTGCAGTTTTGGGGTAGTATTTGATAGTCATGCTGTTAGCGGTAGAATAAATTAGATACAAACTAACCGACCCTATTGTACACGGTGGTGCAAAATTAACTACCTCATAGAATGTTGTCATGGTTTTGTTTGTAGTGGTAAAAATATTCAATCGAAATAATTTGTCGGTTATCCTAGCTCAATGAGAGTACCGTAGAAAATATGGAAGACGCGTATTAACTGCAAATGCATTTCGACAAATATTAGCGACAAATTTTCAACAAACTGGTCTACATCTGATAAACCGTATATTGGAGGAATCTCGTTCAGCTCGTTCAAGGGATAATACAGGCCGCGTATGTTTGTAGTGGTTCGATGGAAAGGCCTAGCATATCAACAAGGAAACGATCTTCACCATTATTAATAAATATTACCCGTGTGCAACGAATTTTGGTGAAGGATTTGCACTTCTTGTTCCCTTACCAAATGCAGGTAACAAATAAAATTCTGTTAGACTTAGAGAACGACTTCAATATTGTAATGCCTTGGAAACAAAATTGAGGATTTTGGAACAACACTTTAATGAGCGACGACACTGTGAATAAGCAGAACCATGGCGCATTCGTAAGTTTATCCTTCAATTGTTTAAGCAATTTATCTTAACAGTTACCGTTAACTTCCAGATAGATGTTTACCTGGACATTGAGAAACCGAAATATTCACCTGCAATAAAAGAAACACATGATGTAAGCTATAACCCAGACGAAGATGAAACAAAATATATATAGAGCGGGACGACAGCAAATGAGTCAGAATACTTTTCAGGGAAGAGAAGTTTTACATCGGCAAAAAAAGTTTGAGTGGCATGAAAGTTCTGGGCCTATAGTTACTACAAGGTCTATCCGTGTATGGAAGACTCGAGTGTGAGTTTTACCGTCGCTTATTTTTTCAGATGTAAGCACCAGCCACCAGTAATGAGAGTCACTTGACCTGGGCATAGATCTGTATAGAATATGTGCTAGATGAGGAGTAGCTGCTAAATTCTCAAAAATAATGTTGTGTTATTTTACTGCTCCTTTTATAGGGTGACAGGATTGGTTGTAACTATAATGAGAAAAATCAGAAAAAAATCTATCCCATGCAGTTTGAAAATTATGGGCATTTAAAGAGAATCTAGAAATTTTCTCAAATTATAACAATTTTTCTGTTATTGTGGTTAACTTTTATTATTTTTGTTCATTTAAACTTTGGAACTGTAACCCTAAATAACATTTCTAGAAGCACAGTCAAAAATAATGACACAATTGCCCCAAGTTTTCTAGAATGAAGACTATTTATTAAACTATGGATTTAAAATTTTCAAAGTTTGCTGACTTTGAAAGACCCTCCTTTAAAAAAAATGTACTGAAGTACCTTGACAAGTGCCATTAAAAGTTGACGCATTGAACCAGGATTGTAAAATGGTACAATACTTGTTAGTTCCGTATTAAAAAAAAAAACGAGTAAAAAAAGGAAAACCTCAAGTAACACGATTTTTGCTCACCTATTTCACTCAGGTCAGATGTTCTTTATTCGCACAAGCTTCTGGTAGGTTCTTAATTTTATGGCAAAATTATGAGAGAGGTGGATAGTGGACATGTTGGCCATGAGTGAGCAAGACAGATAGTGACGCCACTTTCAGCAAAGTCAACGAAAATAAGTAAAATTAATAAAATAATGAAAAATCTTGACCTAGCTTAGTTTAGGTTTAGGTTTTTATTACATTAAAGGTTCAAATTGTGTACCATCAGCCTCAGTACACGTCCTACATTTTCTTAAAAAAGATGTACTTTTTAGCCAGGCGAGAAGACGGATCCCAGTATCGCTTTAAAGTAAGCCTGTGGACCAGAATTTTAAACGGCAAAATTGTTGGGCTCTTTGAGCAGCCTGAGAATTTGAATGGCACATTTTTACGATAAAATTTACCAACTTTGTTAGAGGACGACCTACAGACATTGATGTAAGCTACGATTCCCCAATCGTCTCAAGGTTTCATGAAACTTGCATCAGTTGCATAAGTTCCTACTCAAGTCGAAGTCTGTTGCGATGCCTGAGTCGACTTGATATTTCATGCACGTTTTATGCAACACAAGAATAGTAGGGTGGGCTTATTTCTTTGCACCGACGCAGAACTATGCACGTTGAAACCTGCATCACTGCATCAGCGTCACCCGCTCGGCGACATGGCTCATCGTCCATAATATGATTCCAGAATCTGCATCCCTGCAAGTCGCGACTGATACCAAATTCGTGATTCAGTACCACACACGCTGCTACTTGCGTTATAAAAAGTAGAAGTCGATACCTGAATCGCAGCGTGCATCAACGTCTGTAGACCGCTTAACAGATCGTCGCCACATGAGGTATCAACAAGATGGCTGCCCAGCGCATTACGCAGTGCAAGTAAGAGATTTCCTTGACAAAAAATATCCGGGAGGTGGAGGTGGACGTTCAGGCACTATCTAGTGGCCAGCCCTTTTCCCAGATTTAAATCCCCTGGAATTTGGTTATCGAGGTGTTCTCAATCAAAAAGTTGATTCAAAGCCCATTAAGAGCGTAGCCGAGCTGCGTAAACGAATTTCTCCAGCTGCTGAGGACATCAACTCTCGAGAGTGGCACATTGCTAATAAGTAGGTCTTTTTTATGAGGATATATGGCGTGCATTGAGGCTGATGGTGAACAATTTGAACATTTATTGCCTGAATTTTGTTCCAATAAACCTAAACTAAACTAGGTCAAAGTTTTTCATTATTTTATTGAGTTTACTTATTTTTGTTGACTTTTCTAAAAGTGGCGTCACTATCTGTCTCGCCCACTCATAGCAAATATGTTCATTATCCATCGCTCTCATCGCTTTGTCGTAAAATTAAGAATCTACCAAAAACTTGTGCGAATAAAGGTCATCTGATCAGAGTGAAGTCGGTTAGCAAAAATCGGGTTACTTGAGGTTTTTATTTTTTTACTCGTTTATTTTAGTATGAAACTAACAAGTATTGTAACATTTTGCAATCCTGGTTTAATGCTCCAACTTTTAGTGGTACATGCTAGGGCACTTTAGTACATTTTTTTTAAAGCAGGGCCTTTCAAAGTCAGCAAACTCAGAAAATTTTAAATTCATAGTTTAGTGAATAGCCTTCATTCTAGAAAACTTGGGCAATTGTGTCATTATTTCTTACTGTGCTTCTAGAAATGTTATTTAGGGTTACGGTTCTAATGTTTAAATGAACAAAAATAATGAAAGTTAACCACAATAACCCAAAAATTGTGATAATTTGAGAACATGTCTAGGTTTTTTTATAAGCCCATAATTTTCAAACTGCATGGCATAGATTTTTTTTATGATTTTTCTCATGATAGATACAAACAATCGTGTCATCCTGTTGCGGCTTGACGTTGACTTCTGGGACACCCTGTGTATAGGTTAATGGAATAGAAGTTTTTCAATAACTTTGTATTCTTTCAAATTATTTATGAATTAATATTTTTAATAACGTTTCTTCACTCCGAAATATTTAAAAAACTGTAGGGGTATCTCGGACCTACAGATTAGTGGTTGAGTACAATTTTCGCATGTTGGCGATTGAAGAATGGAGCCATGTTCTATAAAAATCTCTGTCAATGCCGTGACGTTTGTGTAAAATACGTACCCAACGCAAGGGCCAACAGGGTCCCTTTCATCATGGCAGCGGCGGCGAAGATCATATGGTGACCGCCACCGCCCCCCTTACCGCCCCCGCCGCCGCCTCCACCCCCGCCCCCCCTGCCGGTGCCCACCGTGTCCTTGCCAATCAGGTTCAGCCGCACCGAGTGGCTGTTCAGGTAGGCGGTGATCTTCTTCATCAGGAAGGCGTCCAGTCTTGCGTCAGGGTCGTTGGGGAACTCCCTGGCGAGGTCCGCTACCTAGACATAAAAGCAGCAAAGTTGCTTTACTCGGAACTTCCCATATACAGGGTGTCCCAGAAGTCAATGTCAAGCCGCAACGGGGCGACAGGATTGGTTGTAACTATCATGAGAAAATTCAGAAAAAAATCTATCCCATGCAGTTTGAGAATAATGGGCATTTAGAAAAAAACCTAGAAATTTGGTTAAATTATAACAATTTTCCGGTTATTGTGGTTAACTTTTATTATTCTTGTTCATTTAAACTATGGAGCCGTAACCCTAAATAACATTTCTAGAAGCACAGTCAAAAATAGTGACATAGTTGCTTCAAGTTTTCTAGAACGAAGATTTATTAAGCTATGAATTTAACATTTTCAAGGTTTCACAACTTTGAAAGACCCTCCTTTTAAAAAATGTACCAAAGAACCTTGGCAAGTGCCACTAAAAGTTGGCGCATTTAATCAGATTTGTAAAATGGTACAATACTTGTTAGTTTCATACTGATAAACCTAAACTAAACTTGGTCAAAATTTTTCATTATTTAATTAATTTTGCTTATTTTTCTGACTTTGCTAAAAGTGGCGTCACTATCTGTCTCGCTCACTCATAGCAAATATGTTCGTTATCCATCTCTCTCATCATTTTGCCGTAAAATTAAGAACCTACCAGAAGCTTGTGCGAATAAAGGACATCTGACCTGAGTGAAATGGGTTAGCAGAAATCGGGTTACTTGAGGTTTTTATTCTTTTACTCGTTTTATTTAGTATTAAACTAACAAGTGTTGTACCATTTCACAATCCTGGTTAAATGCGCCAACTTCTGATGGCACTTGCCAAGGCACTGTAGTACATTTTTTAAAGGAGGGCCTTTCAAAGTCGGCAAACTTTGAAAATTCTAAATTCATAGTTTAATAGATAGTCTTCATTCTAGGAATCTTGGGGCAATTGTGACTTCATTTTTGACTGTTCTTCTAGAAATGTTATTTAGGGTTACGGTTCCAAAGTTTAAATGAACAAGAATAATAAAGGTTAACCACAATAACCAGAAAATTGTTATAATTTAACCAAATTTCTAGGTTTTTTTCTAAATGCCCATAATTTTCGACCTGCATGGGATAGATTTCTTTTCTGAGTTTTCTCGTGATAGTTACAATCAATCCTGTCACCCTGTTGTGGCTTGAAGTTGACTTCTGGGACACCCTGTACATTATTTATAATAATAAAAAATCTGGAGCTAGTGTACTATCCACTCTGTCCATTATCCCAATATCGCCTCCATAGGTCGAAGTAGTCCTGATGATAAAAAATCGGAAATTAATTTCAATTAGTAAAATGGACAAACTTGCAATCGACGTAATGATGTATGATGATAATTCAAGTAACAACCCTGGAAATTGTTTTTTTATGGTTGTATATACGTTGGAGGGTGCCAGAAAGCGATACTACTTGCGGAAAAAGAATATTTTTAGAACGTAGACCTCAAAAGTATTATTGATTGATTCAAATCTCTCCCAAACCCTGTCACATTGAATGCCTTAGAAAAGCAAAGTTAAAAGTTTCAATTATTTGATTACCTCAGCAATTGAATCAGTCAGTTTCACGAACATAATCAGCCCTATACACAGTGTTTGTTGTTATACAGGGTGTCCAGTTAGTGTGTAATTCTTTGATATCTCGCAAGGTATACCTGACAGAAGAAAATGTCTAATACAAAAGTTATTTGGTTACTTGGGGCGCATATTCTAAAAATATTTTGAAATATACAGGGTGTTGCGGGAAAGTAGGATCAACTTGATTTTTTGATATCGAGCTATAACTTTTTCTTAAATTTTTCTAGTTTCCAACATCGATTTCTATTTAACTCTGAAATATTTTTGGGATCGGTTGCGACGTTGCTAAATTATAATTTATTTCCTATGAATTTCTGGATTTGCAGGGTCGCAAGTAATACGTCCAAATTGATATATTCGTTCAACTTTTCTCAATAATATTACACAGCAAGTTACTTGAATATCAAGTGGATATTATTTTGGATGTTACTAACAATTTGTATCTACAGAGTGTTTTTGGCAGAATTTTAAATTACTGCAACTTGAGGGGTTTTACTTTGTTTCTTTAATATACAACACCCTGTATGTTTCATTTTAAATCGAAATATCAACTAATACCCTATCTCGCCTTGTAATATTTTTTCGCGTTTGCAGCATTGGCAAGTTATACATTATTTTCCCAAATTTTTAAAACAAATATCCCCGATTTCAATTTATTTTAAATAGAATCCTCTACGCTAACATCTGTGTTGTCAGATTTACCACTTTGACGTTAGACTTCATAAATAGGGCATTCCATTCAAAATTATGACATCCTGATCTAACCCTAGTAAAGGTATGGTGATATTAATATCAGATAAGGCACTTCGTTGATTGCAATGTCAAAAAATGTTTTATGAGAAATACCTAGTTTCTTTCCTTCAACCTTATAGATATGGAAGAAGTAAGAACGTGTCGTACCATAGGTGCAATAAAACTTGATAGTAACATTGCCATTGTTAGTTAACAGGTAACTGTTAGTTAACAGGTACCTCAAAATGGTTTGGCATGTAAACTCTGAAATTTTTCCTCCCGACCTAACTTAACTTGAATATTTTTAAGCACATCGGATTCGACATTTCTTATAAACTAACATTCGGATCTGTCCTATGACTTTACTAACTAGGTACTTTATTATAATTATCAGTAGTCAAAATGTTGTGGAAGTGATAATTGCTTTAGTTTGGGTTTTTGATGTTTTGAAAGAATATGAGATCGTATGTGTCATTTTAACTGAATAAGGACAACATATAATCTCGCGCAACCTTATGAATGCGGATTCACAATACTTCTTTATAGTTTATAGCAAAATGATACTTTTTACCAAAGTTTATATCGAAATCAATTCAAAATTTGTGTATCGTTATTGTCAATCGATTGAAAGAAAATTAGAATAACATTTTTCTCAAATTTGTATTGAAAACAATTTTCAGTTTGTTATTGTTATGGTCAATTGACTGAAAGAGATTAGCAATAAAAATGCATGCAAAAACAAGTACTGTATGTTGCTCTTTACAGTTCATAACTACTATCTTCTTTTTTAATTTTCAAATAGTATCTTTGTGAGTTGTACGATTTGCTTCAACATATCTATTTTCGCTTTTAGTTTTGTATCACTTTGCGCTTTGCTCTGTTGAAGTAAAAAATTGCAAATATATCAGGAAACGCATTTCGTAACATCCTGTTCAATGGGCCTATACCGTGATCTCAGATTGATCAATTTATCTACTACGGTATCATTTTTGAAGATACATAGGACCGTTTACTGCAAAAAGTTAGCAGAAAACTTGATCCAAATGAAAATAACACTAAAAAGGAAATTTTACTGTGATTTGAAATAGCTGCTGATGACGTCACCTGTAGGGAACCAATGAGAAGCGTCCTTCCATGTTCCTCTCCCAGTAAATGATTTGCGACAATGTGTGACTCTGAACAGTCTTCTTTTCTTTGCTCAGAACATAAAGTACACTCGATGCAGCACATATTTTTTGTGACAGTTTACATGCCTGAAACGTCATACTGACTGAACGTTGTGTACGCTGTACCCATAAGGGCTGTTCCAAATTACGGTTCTATCACCGTCGCAGAACTGTTCTCATCATGCCCCGCCCATTTTGTGATTCTAGAATCGATGATTGGTTTGTACGCTGGCGTTTTTAGAACTGTAAAATGGGATGGTGATAGAATCGTAATTTGGAACAGCCCTATAGATATCATAACCTAATAATTAGAATGTCAACGTCGGTGGGAGAGAAAAGAGAGAAAATGCTATTGCTTTGTGCCACTGAGCTCTTATTGGTTCCCTACACGTGACGTCACGACCTGGGCGGGAAGTGTATGGATTCAAAAAATTCAATATTTAGAGCAATTTTTTTCGGTTATAAATACGATAGAAAAATTTTGTAAAATTATTTATGGCATCTACGTGGTGTCAGGGTTCGTTTAAGCCAATAAACCAAAAATGTGGTATAGGCCCCGTAACTCGTGAGTAGTTATTATAACTTCGGACCGTAATTCCAGACAATACGAAAACACTTTACGCGTACTCCATTCTCTGTTACTATCAAGATCGTTTGCACTTTTGGTACACACAAATACACACCATGTCTGCCGTATTTGACCTGGCACTGCCATTCTCCCGTACCACCGACACTCCCGGCATCACACTGAAGTCCTCCTCCTCGTTCAACTTATCCACCCACGAAACGATATCCAGCTTGAGACATGTCGCCGTGTAAGTGTTGGCGCAATCCCTGGACAGCGACTTCTTGTGTTCACTCTTCGAAGGGGGCACACTTGTGGACGGTTGCCCCCGGGGGGCAGGGGCTTCCGTGCTGTTTCGCTCGTCCTCGGCTGCCCCTAAGCTGCCCAATAAGCACAGGGTGAGCACCAGGAGGTTGAGCATGATGCAGCTTCTGGTGGCGTACTGATAACAGAGATGCATCTCCGCTGTTATATACGCCTATCTCGAAGCGAGATGGTATAGTTTTTTTGCGAGGAAATCGTGATTATCATTTATCAATGGTCGTGCTCCGAATACGGTTGACTAATAGTAACGACGCTTGGGGCAGTGTAAGTGAAGCTTTCCACGCCCAGAAGTAAGGTTTGGTGCGCCATGGGCGTTTGCGTTGGGGCGCCACGGCTTCAAAAATATTGAACATTTATCATTATGTCAGCATAGTTTATATTTTAGGTGTATTACGATTAAGCTATGTACAAATGATAACAATAACGTTGATTAAGGATGTAATCAACTTATAATAGTCCGGGATCGTATCATGGGTTACCTTGTCAGTTGGAAGATAATTCGTCATAAGATGGACTTTGGGGGCCATTAGACCAATAGTACTGGTACCTGCCGCCAATAATTGTCCATCCATAGCTTTCTGGTAATTTATCTGTGGGGCACCGCATGTGTGCATTACACCAGATATTGGAGATGAATACCGTTCGCTTGATTTGTTAATAATTTATTTTTGAGACTCGTTAAATAGACATACTTGTCCCTGCTACCCCTGTCAGCTACCACAATCGAGAATTTTCGTATAAAAAATTGTTGGACGTCTCATCGCAACGAAGCCATCCACAAACATTAGACTTGATAGTAATTATTTTTACACCCGGGATTTGTACTACAACTTCTGAGCGTAGGACCAGGATAACATACCACGCGATTTGTAGGACAATGTTGCTGTCAAATTGTATAAATATTAACGAAGCAACAGTGAAAAAATCAGGCTGTTAGTAATAAATTTGTATGACCTTGTTATTGGTACATCTTGGATGGAGGGGGACAATGTGATCAAACCATAGGTTTTGTAGGACAAACATTTTTTCTAATAAGGTTGATCATATTCTTAAGATTTAGTTGAAAAACTAACTGTTAGTGATTAATTATTGACACTCGTCAAATTGACATATTTCATCCCTGCTACCCCTGTTAGTTACCACGATCGAGAATTTTTGTAGAGGAAAAAGTTGGGTGTCTCGTCAAAATGAAGCTACTCACGCAAAATTAGCTTGTTAGTAGTAAGTAGTGAAAATGGGCCTGGGATCCCGGACTATAATTAGACGCACGTATTCAAATAATGCATTTTGAGTAGCTCAAAATGGATATGACGATAAAAATAATAATTTCATTTGTTAACCCTCCATTATGTTATCAAAGTACCTCAACCTCATGTTGTTACACTTTATTTGCAGAAATTGTCATGAGATTGTGAGTACGTCGTAAAACGGCATCCCAGAAGCTTGGAGTTGTGTTCCGCTCTAGGAAGTTTTATACACCAGAGCAACTGCTGCTGCTCTACAAGGCACAGATCCGACCATCGCTGGAGTATTGCTCCTATGTGTGGGGATGCGCTGCGAAGCACTCTCTGAAGCTTCTGGACACTTGGATCCAGAAAAGAGCGATTAGACTAATCGATACGCCTAACCTCACAAAGGACCTCCACAGCCTGGAATATCAAAGAAGGGTGGCTGACCTGTCTTTGTCTTACAGATTCCATCAAGGAAGATGTTCTAGTGAGTTCTCCTAGATAATAACACCAAACGCCATCCGAAACAGGAACACTAGAGAAGCTCTGCGAGCTCATCCTTACCAGGTCGAGGTCCTTACTCCCCGAACCAGTCTCCCTCAGCATTCCTTCCTTTGGAGAACTTCGACGCTGTGGAATCAGCTGCCGTGGAACTTGTTTCCCGACGGCTACAACCTGCAGCGTTTCAAATCTAACGTGAACCGACACTTACCCTCTCGCAGCGCTTCTACAGCGCCATAGGCTTTCAGCCTTTGCGGGAGGCTGACCAAAAAAAAGATGGATGATAACCACAAAGTAAAAGCAACACGGACTCACTATACGTTTTTGTCATATATTGTATAGTGAGTGAATATTCAAGTATCTAGAAGGTAGTAGCAGTTTATAAACCTTAATGTTGTTGGTTTGACAAATGCCCAATTCTGTGTTAATCGAAGCCTCGATTTTGGGAACTTCAACCATGGAATCGGTAGATTGTAGATGTTCTGGCTTACTTTTTTTCAGATTCACTATGGAGCTTCTGCTGAGAGAACAATTCAACCTGAATCACATACTGTTGATTGATGAAAAAGCTTTGAAAGTAGACATCTACAAGTATAGACCATTATTGCGCAGCTGAACTGCGACTAGTAATTTCACTAAACGTAGCTGCTATAGTAGCTTTGCAAATATAGGTTGTAGTGAAAGCAACGTTTTGTTTGGCCAACTAGAAAAATAGCCTTTATGTGGCTTTGTTGGAAAAGACGATTCAAAGGCGTATATGCTGATAACTTAAAGAAAGGGAAAGAGGTAGTTTTTTTGCAGTCTGAGCCTGAGAGTTTAGTTTGTAGCTGCAGTTGACAAACAATGCAAAACTGATAAGTATTGCATTTCTTGGATCATGCAGTTAAATTTTTTTATGCATCTGCATTCTGAACACAATAATCTCTCTCTGCAGCCCTGTGCAATTTCTTTTTGTATAGGTACATACAGCAAGCAACTATCCCAGAAGACGGAACGTCGAGGACAGCATATCATCCCAGGAGACGGTACATCGGTGACGGTAACATGCCTCACAGATCAACTTAGATATCAGAACAATTACTGTTAAGTACGAAACAATACTGACAAAGAAGTCCCACGTTGTCTTACAAACTGTGGAAATGGAGGGTTACCAATAGTAGACTCACCTTCAGTCAAGCTTTTAGGGATCAGTATCAACAATAGGATGTCCTGGCATGTCATCAGTATTGCTAAAACGGCATCCCAAAAGCTTGAAGCTTTGTTCCCCTGTAGGGAGGTGTATACATCATAGCAACTACTGCTGCTCTACAAGGCACAGATCGAACCATCGTTAGAGTATTGTTCACATGTGAGATGCGCTCCGAAGCACCCTCTAAAGGTTCTGGACACTCTCCAGAAGAGAGCAATTTGACTAATCGATCCGCCTAATCTTACAAACGACCTTTAGAGCCTGGAACATCGAAGAAGGGTGACTGACCTGTCCTGTTTTACAGATTTCATCGCGAAAGATGTTCGAGTAGGCCTTCCCAGATAATAACACCAAAGGCCGTCCGAACGAGGAACACTAAAGAGGCTCTGCGAGCGCATCCTTACCAGGTCGACGTCCCTACTCCCAGAACAAGTCTCCTCCAGCATTCCTTCTTTCGGAGAACTCCGACGCTGTGGAATGAGCTGCGGGGAATTTGTTTCTCGACGACTTCAACTAGCAACGCTTCAAATCAAACGTGCACCGATACTTATCCTCTTGCAGCACTTCTTCAGCGCCATAGGCTTTCAGCCTTTGCGGGAGGCCGACCATAAAAAATGTAGTAAAAACTTAGTTTTAAATTTATTTAGGTATGCCTCTAATGGAAGGTATGTAGAACCTAACTGTGAATGTTTCAACAAATGTGGAAATTTAGTACCGATGCCATATTCAAGTTGTAGCTACTCTACTCTGGTTTCTAGAGCAACTGTATAGAATCAAGTTGCGGGACTTTGTAGGTCCTATAATTGGGCAGAAAACAATACTGGACCTCAAATACATCAGGCGACTTTTTCACTCCTGCCACATTGTCATTACAACTGAACATTGGTTTCCTTTGTGCAACAGTGTAATGTCTGAAGTTGATTTTCTATACCCAATAGATGGAATTTTTATACTCATATTCAGCTTCTATAGTTTAGTTTGTGTTTTTCTTTAGATAGTGTGAATGCTGAGAAGATGTTCTTTTTACCTTTCTAGACGTTATCTCTTTATTTGTGGTGCACTAGCCAAACGTTGCATCGAAGGTCGTACCTAAGACTGGTGGTTGCGGTAACCATATTTTCTAACAATTTTTCCATAAAAGATCATAACTGACTTAATGCCGCTACTTCTATATCTTGGATGAGCTAAAAGCGTTTTCTATATATCCTTAGGATGTTATCTGTATCAGGCTTTTAGGTGAATTTAGTGTAATCAAATCTATCACTATGCATGTTGAATATACTTTGTATTAGTGTTTCATGCTCCTCATAGCTTAATATTACTTAGCCGAAGCCAAGCATTAAAGTTGATATCACTATTTATGTTTAAACAGTTTTATACTCTACAACACAACCTAATCTAACCTCAGGTATATCATCAGATAAGTAAAAATGGTACTTCTTTTAGAATTTGATACGTTAATAAAATAGCTCTCAGGGTGTTCAAGATGATTTGAGTAAGGGTGGTTAATAACTGAGTTTTAATTTCTGATTTCTTGGCCTAGATTCTGTATGGCCTCAAATCACTAACTGTGGAAGTTAATTCTAAGATAAAAAGTATGATCCGCTAGCGATCTGGATCATCCATTACGTATTTGGTGGTGATTAAATATCCGGCCAGTGTTTTAAGTTTCAGACTCGCAGAACGAAGATAAAAAAATTCCGACACCCTTGATTTTCAGTTTCACCTCAAAAATTCTAAAATCTTTATTCGGTTTTCTATCAACCTGAAATCCCGTATCCTGGATAATTTGAGCGTGGTGATTACAAATCCAGCCAGTGTTTTAAGTTTCCGTCTTGCAGAACGAAGATCAAAAATTTCCGACACCCTTGATTTTCAGTTTCACCTCAAAAATTCTAAAATCTTTATTCGGTTTTCTATCAACCTGAAATCCCGTATCCTGGATAATTTGAGGGTGGTGATTTCAAATCCAGCCAGTGTTTTAAGTTTCCGTCTTGCAGAACGAAGATCAAAAGTTTCCGACACCATTGATTTTCAGTTTCACCTCAAAAACTCTAAAATCTTTATTCGGTTTTCTATCAACCTGAAATCCCGTATCCTGGATAATTTGAGCGTGGTGATTACAAATCCAGCCAGTGTTTTAAGTTTCCGTCTTGCAGAACGAAGATCAAAAATTTCCGACACCCTTGATTTTCAGTTTCACCTCAAAAATTCTAAAATCTTTATTCGGTTTTCTATCAACCTGAAATCCCGTATCCTGGATAATTTGAGCGTGGTGATTACAAATCCAGCCAGTGTTTTAAGTTTCCGTCTTGCAGAACGAAGATCAAAAATTTCCGACACCCTTGATTTTCAGTTTCACCTCAAAAATTCTAAAATCTTTATTCGGTTTTCTATCAACCTGAAATCCCGTATCCTGGATAATTTGAGCGTGGTGATTACAAATCCAGCCAGTGTTTTAAGTTTCCGTCTTGCAGAACGAAGATCAAAAATTTCCGACACCCTTGATTTTCAGTTTCACCTCAAAAATTCTAAAATCTTTATTCGGTTTTCTATCAACCTGAAATCCCGTATCCTGGATAATTTGAGGGTGGTGATTTCAAATCCAGCCAGTGTTTTAAGTTTCCGTCTTGCAGAACGAAGATCAAAAGTTTCCGACACCATTGATTTTCAGTTTCACCTCAAAAACTCTAAAATCTTTATTCGGTTTTCTATCAACCTGAAATCCCGTATCCTGGATAATTTGAGCGTGGTGATTACAAATCCAGCCAGTGTTTTAAGTTTCCGTCTTGCAGAACGAAGATCAAAAATTTCCGACACCCTTGATTTTCAGTTTCACCTCAAAAATTCTAAAATCTTTATTCGGTTTTCTATCAACCTGAAATCCCGTATCCTGGATAATTTGAGCGTGGTGATTACAAATCCAGCCAGTGTTTTAAGTTTCCGTCTTGCAGAACGAAGATCAAAAATTTCCGACACCCTTGATTTTCAGTTTCACCTCAAAAATTCTAAAATCTTTATTCGGTTTTCTATCAACCTGAAATCCCGTATCCTGGATAATTTGAGGGTGGTGATTTCAAATCCAGCCAGTGTTTTAAGTTTCCGTCTTGCAGAACGAAGATCAAAAGTTTCCGACACCATTGATTTTCAGTTTCACCTCAAAAACTCTAAAATCTTTATTCGGTTTCCTATCAACCTGAAATCCCGTATCCTGGATAATTTGAGGGTGGTGACTACAAATCCAGCCAGTGTTTTAAGTTTCAGTCTCGCAGAACGAAGATCAAAAATTTCCGACACCCTTGATTTTCAGTTTCACCTCAAAAATTCTAAAATCTTTATTCGGTCTTCTATCAACCTGAAATCCCGTATCCAGGATAATTTGAGGGTGGTGATTACAAATCCAGCCAGTGTTTTAAGTTTCAGTCTCGCAGAACGAAGACCAAAAATTTCCGACACCCTTGATTTTCAGTTTCACCTCAACAATTCTAAAATCTTTATTCGGTCTTCTATCAACCTGAAATCCCGTACCCAGGATAATTTGAGGGTGGTGATTACAAATCCAGCCAGTGTTGTAAGTTTCCGTCTTGCAGAACGAAGATCAAAAATTTCCGACACCCTTGATTTTCAGTTTCACCTCAAAAATTCTAAAATCTTTATTCGGTTTTCTATCAACCTGAAATCCCGTATCCTGGATAATTTGAGGGTGGTGATTACAAATCCAGCCAGTGTTTTAAGTTTCAGTCTCGCAGAACGAAGATCAAAAATTTCCGACACCCTTGATTTTCAGTTTCACCTCAAAAATTCTAAAATCTTTATTCGGTCTTCTATCAACCTGAAATCCCGTATCCAGGATAATTTGAGGGTGGTGATTACAAATCCAGCCAGTGTTTTAAGTTTCCGTCTTGCAGAACGAAGATCAAAAATTTCCGACACCCTTGATTTTCAGTTTCACCTCAAAAATTCTAAAATCTTTATTCGGTTTTCTATCAACCTGAAATCCCGTATCCTGGATAATTTGGATTACAAATCCGGCCAATGTTTCGAGTTTCCTTCTTGCAGAACGAAGATCAAATATTTCCGACACCATTGATTTTCAGTTTCACCTCAAAAATTCTAAAATCTCTATTCGGTTTTCTATGAACCTGAAATCGCGTATCCTGGATAACTTGAGGGTCATGATTTCAGTCTCGCAGAGCGGAGATCAAAGATTTGCGACACCCTTGATTTTCAGTTTCACCTCAAAAATTCTAAAATCTTTATTCGGTCTTCTATCAACCTGAAATCCCGTATCCAGGATAATTTGAGGGTGGTGATTACAAATCCGGCCAGTGTTTCAAGTTTCCGTCTTGCAGAACGAAGATCAAAAATTTGCGACACCCTTGATTTTCAGTTTCACCTCAAAAATTCTAAAATCTTTATTCGGTTTTCTATCAACCTGAAATCACGTATCCTGGATGATTTGAAGGAGGTGGTTACAAATCCGGTCAGTGTTTTCAGTTTCAGTCTCGCAGAATGTTCTATACTTTGATAAAGGGTAAAGGTCGCCGAAACCGAAACTGTATTGCAAGCGTGGTGGTTTTAAATTTTATTTTAAAGCTTAAAATAGCGGCGTATATATGAACAAAGATTTGATTATTTGGGAACATTTTCTATTCGATCTTGTGGTCCATAATTATTGATGTTCCTTGGAATTACCTCTTCATATAGATGAGGTGGACACGCCCGTGTACGGATGCTAGTTTGCGTGTGTGTGCTCACCATCATTCTAACTCGATACTTACTTCCAAATGGGAAAATTACTGCGTATTTAAAAATCGACTAAAGATTGAAGAAAGTAGATGAAATGAGACTGACTAGGATGTTGTCGCTGCAAGTGCTCTACATTCGGCCGCCGCATTTTTATCGAGGCAGGAAATCTCCGATATTTTAATTATATATAGGCGAGATTCCGGGTCGTTGGTAATTTAGACGAGGCCGTTGGTATGAGACTTATTTCAAATATGATTGGAGAATACAAAGATGTCCCGAAAAAGTCAAATATTACCGAGTTCGTAAAGCATGGTGTAATAATGGGATGTCCAGTCATTCGTAATTGGCCCTTGTACCAAAATTTACGGAATACATATAAGTTGGATCACTCCGCAAAAATATCAAAACGGCCTGCCCCCTGCTCCGTCGCCCCGGTACACCGGTAGCAGTGTACCGACGTCAGCCGGGAGATACGGGGCGGCGCAAAGTAGTGGTTGAACGTATTTAACGCGAGGTCTATACAGTGTCTCAAAAATATCGGATTTTGTTATCTCGGATTTGTTTGCAGGAAATGGATAATATTTTCAGAAGTTTGATTTTATCAATTAAATTTATTAACGGATGGAAAAAGACAATCAGATCCATCCTTATTTTGTGATAAACCTTAAAATATAAAGGATATAAATACATGTTTCACGACGATTAAGACAAGCAATATGTCGGAACTGGGCAGTAGTAGGGAATTATATACCCAATGAGGTATTTGTTTTTGGTCACGTGACAACCAATTCAAAATTGTTAATGGGACACCCTGTACATTTGTGCCTTTCTGTGTTCCACCCGATAAAACAATTCCAACAAACTAGCACACGTCTAAAGTGATTAATTCGAGGCCTACAGGTACTTAAAGGATTGTATCACGCTAAAAGCGTATAGTGAGACAAAATATTCATTCGGTGGTCTTACCGTACCACCCAGAGACATTCTGAATTATATTTTAGAGCTCGGAGATATTTTTACTGATAACTTTTACAATTTAGTTTCTGCAGTGGCAATTCGAATGACACTGAAAAGCAGAATGTCAATAATAATTTATTCACATCCATGTAAAGCATTTCCACATGATTATCTTTTAAAATTGTACATACGAGTTCGTATATACTATACCATAAATTTTATAAGCTGTGGTCTCAAAAATGGGCCAAATAAACAAAACATTATTTTTACTTATCTACGAAACAGGTACAATATGTGAAATCATTTGAGATTCATCAGTAATCGTTTTACTACGTTTTATTTCTGATATCCATTTATGTAACTTAGTGTATTAGCAAAATAAAAGTTATATTTGTATTTGTATGTCTAAATCGGCTGTCAATACATAGTCTTTGAATAACCCTCGTATATACGTAAAACACTGGCGTTAGCGAGTCCCCGCTAAAAGACCCTCGTACGTGGACAAAAACCAACGCAAAAACTAACTGGCGCGTGCGGCCGCGGCATCGCTTTGATGTGAGTTCTTCAAAGTGACGACGGAGAGTGATCCAACTTATATGTATTCCGTAAACTTTGCTTGTACTTTGTAGAAGAGCAGGCTTGTTGACTCTGTGCGCAATGTTTTATTCTATTTTTTTCAATTATTTATCAAGCCGAAACTCCATTTTTACAATTATTGTAGTCATTAAAAATCTAACACAGTGTAGTAACAAAAAACTAACAAACAATACTTAAACTAATCCAAAACTAAATCTATAATATATTCCATTAAATTTGACATTGAACTTATTAAATGAAAATCTAAAATGATACTATTAATGCCTTTTAAGGGTCTGCACATCCGTGTGACACGGTTGTGCATAGCGTAGTCACTAGTAGAATGTGCCGGTTAAAAAAAACTGTCAGGCAGTTTTTGCGTTTTGTACAAGAGGCAATAAAGTATATCTTTATATACAGGGTTATTTACTTTATTCGACAGGGAGCATTATGGCCAACGTATTCGATAAAAAAGAAAATAATAATTTCGGATGAATAGAAACCCATAAAGGCTACACTTTAAAAATATTTTCATGTTATACAGGATGTCCCGAAAACACGAAATTTATCAAAGTTATGTTTTTTGAAATGGAACACCCCGTATATTATTGCATATTGAGATTCCTTGCTGAATCCTAGTGTGATTTAATGTATCATACATGGGACATAAAGCGAACCGTTTAGGTGTAAATCACCATTTTCCGTATAAGCACAAATCAGGAAAAAAATTGAATATCGTAGAGATTATAAAATTTGGAAGGCTGTGACTTTGCCGTATTACTAAGCATAGAATGAGGCGTTGGCATAAAATGTTACTAAATTAAACTGGTGCTCCCAGCAAATATGGGGTAGTTAGAGTCACAATAATCCCTACCTCTAGGGGAAATGTCAAGCGTGCAGTAGTCAAGCTATGTCCATTCTCAGTAACTTCTGAAGAAGGCGTACAACAATCACCTTTCGTGATGACATCTCCCGAGTCACCTCAAACCGCGGGGTATGTCGAAAACTCGTGAATACCCGTTAAATGAGAAGAAGAAGAAAAATGGGTTGACAGAAGATATCAGAAAAAGTATTAATATAGATTGCCAAAAAACATAATTGTATTACAATACGAGTTCACTGTTGGAAAAAACCGCAAGTTACTCTGTGTTAATTCTCAAGTCAAAAGCATTTAATAAGGCGGGTTCACGAAAATTTTCCTTTGCCGCAATTTAGGCGTAAATTAGCGTTTGTGTTAATTCTAAAGTTTAACCTTGCTTCACGAAATTGTTCATGAAGCAGCTTTGGATTTAACTTAAGAATTAGGCGTAAGGATTGACCTTGGAAAGATAATTAGCTTCCAGCTTTACCTTACCGCAAAGTCAAATCAAAATCTTAGGAGTGTCTGAGCATGCGCGAAATGCTCTGAATATAAAATTATGATCTGGCATGAAGCAAGCACTCCTGAGATCACCTTACCCTTTCTATTCATTCATTTTTGGTCGTAGTTTGAAAAACAAATCTCGCCTTTCGCAAACAGTATGACCGCCAACGCGCCAAATCTTAAAAATATAACCTTAAAATCAAAACAGGCCGTTGAAAACAGACTTTGTGAAACGTCACATCTGTCATCCTTAACGCTAAATTCAAGTTTCATGAACGTCGATCCTCTTGCGGCTAAAGTTAAGGATAAAGTTAATACTAACGCTCAATTTACGGCTAAGTTACGGCAAAGCAAAAGATTCACGAACCTGCCTTTAGTGATCTAACTTCAGACATCTGAAAAAGTATTTACTGCGATCATAGACTTCGGCTCGAGATGCAAACTTTGTTCATCGTCTATCGTGCAACAAATATACGCAAGTAACTATTTTCGCGATTAGCTGAAAATCTAGAAAAGAGGTATCAGAGAGGACGTCGCCGTCGTTGGTTAAAACGAACATTTTGACGTCACACGTCTTTATTCGGGAGCTGTTCTCTTGTCTTCGGTATTGGATTCAAAAATCAGTTTCTATTTTAACATAACTACTGCGGAAGAAAGAGAAAATAAAGTTTTGTTATAAAACGTATATATAATCTTTGATTTATCACCAGTATATTTTTTAAACCCAGTTTCTCTAGAAACAATGCTTTGTAGCAATTTGGACCTCGAAATCTATTCCGTCTTGAGAATACAGTTTTATTTTGTCTGGAAACTAGAATAATTTTGGCGGTATAATATTACGACCAGACCACGTTGACCACATATTCGATCTGCCTTCGAAGTGTTTGTTCACACAAATGAATTGGGTTCAAACATTGATGGGAAATATATGGTCTCATATTCAGTTGTAGATTAAGCTATAGTTTTATTCTGCTGTCATATCATCCAAACTAATTTTTGGTAATTTAGTGGGGTGGCATTACATGATATGTTTCCACATTTAAGAATAATTACAACCTACCCAGAGGTCAACGTGTTAGTAACTGTAGGTATATTCAAGATTTATGTGGTGAAACTGATACCATTGATAGAACTACATGACGAAATCTGCGCCCTTCTAGCAGTACCAATATGATGTAGGTATGTAACAGTCTTTCCGAATCTTTGTCGAATACATTTGAGATCAAACTTTGCACTTCAGACGTTGATAAGACAATTAGTATAAGGAGTAATATAAATAATGCTTCCATTTATACATAAATAAATTTTAATAAATTAATTTATAACAATAACAACAATATTTACTTATATACAGTATCAGTTCACGGCTTATTGTAAAATCCTAGTGTCATGAGCAAAAGTGGTTTTAAAATATTGAGGTAATGGATTTCTGTTTACAAAATATAGAATTATTATCAGATTCGTGAAATCATAGAATTTCTGCACAAAAGTGGTACACATTTTAGTCTATCAAAATTAGGTATCTTATAAATTACATTCAGAATCCTGTTACGAAAAGAATAATGAACTGAGTGCGAATTGCAGATACTCTGAATTATGATAACGGTAATCGTAAGACTAGCCAAAGTTTACGGAATACATATAAGTTGGATCACTCTCCGTCGGCACTTTGAAGAACTCACATGAAAGCGATGCCGCGGCCGCACGCGCCAGTTAGTTTTTGCATTGGTTTTTGCTCAAGTACGAGGGTGTTTTAGCGGGGACTTGCTAACGCCTGGGTTGTAGGTATATACGAGGGTGTCGAGGGTCATTGAAAAACTACGTATTGACGGCCGATTTAGACATACAAATATAACGTTTATTTTGCTAATGCACAAAGTCACATAAATGGATATCAAAAATAAAGCCTAGTAAAACTATTACTAATGAATCTGAAATGATTTCACATATTGTAGCTATTTCGTAGATAAGTAAAAACTGTTGGTTCAAAGGCGGTGTAGTATTTTTACCTTAATGTATAGTTTATTGGGCTTATTTTTGAGATCACAGTTTATAAATTTTATGGTATAGAATATACGAACTCGTATGTACAGTTTTAAAAGATACTTAGTGGAAATGCTTTACGTGGTTGTGAATAAATTATTTTTGACATTTTGCTTTTCAGTGTCATTCCAATTGATACTGTAGAAACTAAATTGTTGAACTTATCAATAAAAATATTTTCGAGCTCTAAAATATAATTTACAATGTCCCTGGGTGGTACGGTAAGACCACCGAATGAATATTTTGTCTCACTATACGCCTTGAGCGTGATACAATCCTTTGAGTACCTGTAGCTCTTGAACTAATCACTTTATACCCCAAGTATGCTAGTTTGTTGGAATTGTTTTATCGGGAGGAACACAGGCACAAATATACAGGGTGTCCCATTAATAATTTTGAATCGAATGTCACGTGACCAAAAACAAATAACTCATTGGGTAGTACAATGACAAAAAAAGACACAACATCTGCTCTAATTTACATGCCCAAAATTATAATTCTCTATTACTGCCCAGTTCCGACATATTTCTTGTCTTAATCGTCGTGAGATATCCTGTATTTATATCCCTTACATTTCAAGGTTTAATAAGGATGGATCTGATTGTCATTCTCCATCCGTGAATAAATTTAAATTGATTGGTAATATCTTTTCTCGCGAAACTGATTACTCTCAAACTTCTAAAAATATTATCCATCTCCTGCAAGCAAATCAGAGATAACAAAATCCGATATTTTTGAGACACTGTATAGACTTCGCGTTAAACACGTTCAACCTCTACTTTGCGCCGCCCCGTATCTCCTGGCTGACGTCGGTATACTGCTACCGATGTACCGGGGTGACGGGGCAAGGGGCAGGCCGTTTTGATAGTTTTGCGGAGTGATTCAGCTTATATGTATTCCGTAAACTTTGGACTAGCCAACTCGATAGTTCTTGCTGCCTCAAAAATAGGCATCTGTCAATCAGTAACTCCTCAAACAATAAAGAAGAAAGCTAGTTGTGCGTTTGATGATTTTGAGAGGTAGAACTGGAAATGAAAACTAACTATTGCTTCCTACTTCTGGTTTAGTAAAATTATCACAATACCCTGTCATATCATTTGTCATTATTAATACAAGCTGTGATAACCGACATTCAATGCGTCATCCTGTTCCATAGCGGACCTGCTCCAATGTGGCGCCACCTGCGGCACAATCTCATAGCTGACCTTGGAATGACCCTGAGCTGCTGTTTCAACGAGATTCTTCAATCCAATTGCGCCAGCAATGGTCAAAGCAGTGAGACCAGCACCCAGACCCTTAAATGCTACGACTGCAACGACGGAGAGCAAGATGGGGAAGATTATCGAAGCTTTGAGTTTGAGGATAAGCAGCAGTGGAAGTAGAAGCTTCCGTATCTTGCGGCTACGAGCTTCTGAAATAAAAAATGCACAAACATGGTTATTATGGCCTGTCTTCGTCATGCAGCATGTCAAGTAAATCTTAAGAATAGCCACAATGGATCTCACAAGAAATCGACGATAGTTTTGCATTAAGTGCGGAGGTACAATCAACCAAAATATTTCAGTTTAATAACCTTGTATCATATAACTTCGAGCAAAAAATATTATTAGGTAAATCGGCTAAGAGAAACTGCTGTAAATTATTTTCAAATGCCGAAAGTGGCCGCTGGGGGGCGCAAATGTTACGATCAATCAGAAAAATGGCTTTTTCTCAGAAAATATGCAAGTAAAGTTATATTATAAATTCTACCGTCATGTAGACAGGACAATTTCTTATTTTTTTTGTTGATAGTTTTTTTACTCTATCTTATAAGATGTAGTGGTATGGGGGAATGTAATATAGCTTTTTGTTTAAATGGCCATAAATTTGGTATAAGTTAACGGAATTAAACAAGCTAGGTCTGGTTTGGAAGAGCTGTTCTTATCTAACAATCCGTTACATGAAAATTATCCAAACCTATCTTGACTCAGCAGCTACAGGGCTGTATTTGAGATCATAACAATTATCACGCATTATTACGAAAATTTCAAACGGAATGCTATATCTCTTTTAACATAAATATATAGAGGATAGAATTCCTAAAAGCGAAAGATTCAACTTTCTAGCTATTTTCAAACCGGAGATATCAGTAAAACAAGTATTCTGACAAGTGTGCTGTGAGTTTCAGGAACAATTGCCGCCCGATAAGGATATAGCCTCCCTCTAATCGTTTTAGTAATCATTTTATAGACAATACTCGCGTTTAGTGCGCAGCCATATACGTCATGAAATAGATACATATTTACAAGTCCACCAAAATGCAGTGTGGCTTATATTGCTTCATCTTAAACCAATGGAATGTCTATATGTTTACACATTGTAATATGTGGTACTCCTAACAATACACATCTTCGTAATATATAAGTACGTTGTTGAAGATTATGTGATGGTATGACGGTAATAGGCGACACAATGGGTACCAGCAGTGCAACAACAGTATTCGACCTCTGTTGAACTATTCAGCTTTTGCTTTCGGTGGGATGAGGTAGTGGCAGCAAGAATATTTATGATGTAGCATAGTAAGGACTATTAGTGGATGCATTAACTCATCTGACGGGCCAATTTGCACATCTTTTTTGTGATAATGTTAACGAAATTGGTCACGTGAATACCGCAACTTTTATATAACCATTTTTACATTCACAGAGGTGAAAAGGGAGTTGAAAATACAGATACAGATTCGCATAACAAGGTATAGAAATTCCGATTAAGCTGGTAGTCTTCAAGTTGCAGATCACAGTTACATATTTGAGATTTGCAACGGTGATAAGTAATCTGTTGGCTTATAATTTATGTATTTGTTACTACCTGCATCATAGTCAAGACCTAAGCACTTTTGCTACGTCCGCTGTGGTAATAATACAGTTTCAATGTACCATTGAAATCAGCCTAGCAGATCACAGTTACAGATTGCTAAGTGTTCCATGTACTGAAGAACTACTAATGGTATTTTTGTGCACAATTTTCAGATTAGTGGACATAGTTTCTTGAAAGCAACATATTCTTGAGCCTTAAATCTTCGTTTCTTGAAGATTGCCCTATTGCTGCTGTGACAGATTTCTGAAACCACGAAGTTTTTCTGCGACAAAACATAGGATTGAGGAGCATACTATCAAAAATAAGTACTTTTCAGGAGTAACATTAAAAACACATAGGGAGTATACGTACAATACCAAGGTTTTCCAGAGCAATGCATACCGCGGGCAGTCTTTAAAGGATACAAAAATAATGGAATATATAAAAAGTTGTTAGCATCGTAGTAGTTGAAGCGATTACCGAGATTATCCTGAGAGAAATTGAGAGATTGAGAGGCAAAAAGACTCATAAAAGATAGTAATAACTCACCTAAACAATTTGGCCTATGGTGTAAGCATAACAACTATATGTAGTGTTTAATCAACTTCATGTTGTGGACCCTGACTTTGAAAAGGAATATAGAAATACAGTCAACCAAAGTGGTTTCCACATAGAGAGCCAAGTATGTTAGTTTAGTATGGTTCGTCTGTTAGAGGAGATCTTTGAATCAGGATACATCGGTGAAGTAAAATCCAGCCACGCGTCACAATAATCTCTTGAATTTTTGATTATAAGTTCAACTTCTCTGTGCTTTTTCGCAATATTTCAAATCAAAAGCGAGAAGTTAGACATTTTATACTATATCGTCAACGTTCTCTTGCAAGTATTTCTATACGGTTTACTTTATGAGAATGTACTGAAACTGATATTTTGTAGGAAATCTTGAAAATATATATTTCTTTCGAACGAAAATGGATTTTCACTTTTTACTTTTGTTAATAAAGCTGACTATTTTGTTTTCTATTCTCGTGTCTTATAAGTAAAAGTAAGATGCTCTTCTAGTATGTGAAATATATTTTAGATACATTTTTGCAAGCTTCACTAGACGAATTATTGAGCTTAACAGAAATCACTCACCTACAAATTCGTTATTCCTTACCACAGTATACAACAAATTTTGACATATGACAAACAAATGTCTCGTGATCATGCAAATCTAAATTACATAAAACTGTAATGAAGCATCTCATTCAGAAACAAAAAGAACTGCTTGCACAAGCCTATTTAATACCACACTTGGTATGAAAACTACAACTAACAAGTCAAGTATAATGATCCATTAAGCATACACCTTTGGTCTAAGAAGAATAGAGCTTCAGCTGAAATACATTTTTTGATAACCGCTACATAAACTTTTCAGAAATAGAAAACTTCTTCCAGCCATATGTGTGCCTGAAACCGTTCATGGTAGGCTTATTACACTCTCTTTCACCCGCTCGTGAAAATATTATTTCCTAGTAATCCTACAGCACCATTTGTAAAGCCTATCATTAAAAATTAAAAGTAACTAGTAAAGCATACCTACAGATCTCATCTTTATGCTCTAATAAAAATGCTGTTAATTAAATTGATGCATCTCTTGCAGTGTCTGTAAACAAATCCGTATTCAGACCACATCAGAAAAATAATTAAGAAGCCTACATATTTTTCCAACACACTCGCTAAGCAGCTGTTAGGATGTTAAGAGTTTTATATTAATCATTGACGTGACACTATTAGAGCGAATGTGTCTGGTCTGCAAAAAACTAGAATTTCGCGCATCTCTTAATTGTCTGCACCTCGCCTTTGTACGCTTTCAAAATCGTCATTATTTTTAAGATCTTATCTTGAGGTATGTCCGAGTTGTACACAGAGGGATGTAACACTGATGCAGAGGCTACCGAAACTTTAGTAACATATTCGAATTTAACGTATTTGTTTTTACTTCCCACACCGATAGGTCAGGGGAGTATTGTTACGTTTTTTGGACGTTTCATGATGTCTACATAACGAAAATCCACATCACTCATTTCCGTCGGTCTGTCTGTACGCGTTCTTCTGTCCTCGTAATCTCAGTAACCGCTGCATAGATTGTGATGAAATTTGTGCATCAGTATGATGTGTGGTCGTAGTGGGTAATGCTGCTATAATTTTTATAATCGGTGCAAAGGCGGCGGAGTTATTGGCAAAAAACAAGAAATTTCAAATACTCCTCAAAGTTCGTTTTTAGGCGTTTTAGGTGTTCCTTATCATTTTTTACTTTTTCTTGGGTGGGGTGAAATCTGGGGTAGTTGGGGGGTGGAGGGGTTGTAAAATTGAAAAATTTGTTGCATTTATAATATACTATCCACTGACCTGTGACGGAAGACCTAGCGACATAAATAACTTTCTTAGGTACACCCGAACATTTGCCTATTGCAGAAACCAAAGGACTGATTTTTTTCTGGTGTGAACATCGAGTGTTGCTTCAGATCGTTCTGTATTGTGTAGCGAGGAAACTGTTGAATTGATTACAATGCAATTTTGACACAGTATTACCACCGTGGCGAGGATAGAAAATGCGTATGGTTTTTATAAATCATGCCAGTGGTGACGCAGAAATAATAAAAAAACTAGAAATATGAAAACAGCTCATACTTCGTTTTTAAGCGTTTTTGCGGCTGGGGGTGGAATTGGGGTGGTTTAGGGAGTGGGGGTTGAAAAACTGAAAAATATGTTGTATTCATAATAGGCTGTCTACTGACACGTGCAGGAAGACCTAGCGACATGAATTACCTTTTTAGGCCCATCAGAACATTGCTTCACGTATTACCGAAGCTAAAGGACTTTTTTCTGTGTATATACGAGTATTTATTGCTTTAGATCGGTTTGTATTTAATAAAGTGGAAACTATTAAATTGATTCTAATGAAATTTTGCCACAGTATATTATTACCGTGGAGAGGATAAAACGCGTATGGCTGTTAAAAATCGTGTCAGTGGCAGCGTAGCAATAATCAAAAAACTAAAAATATGAAAACAGCTCAAACTTCGTTTTTAGATATTTTTGGGGTTCCTGGACATTTCCTAGCTTTTTTGGGTGAAGGTGAAATTGGGGGGTTGGGAGTTTGCTGCTGAATCCGAAAATCAAAGAAATACCTGACTCTGCTCTGTGTTAAGTGTTAAAAAACATTACATAGTAAGTTCTTTGCACAGGAATATCTTATCTGGCACTGCGCAGAGCATGTCGGCGATCATTGTCGATTGCTTTTGTAAATGCTATATTCTGTGTCTGCTTTCGTTTTTCAATAGGTACGACTCCCCTAAAGCTATACTTATAGAAAAGTATGAGGTTCTCAGTTATAACTTTATTGCAAAAATAGAAAAATAAAGGACCTCCTTTGCTTGCATGATTTACCTTCAAGTTCAAATTTATCTCGAAATTACAGTCCATGTCGCAGTAATAAGCAATCATCTGTATGGTACCCGTACTAACAACGTGTTTCAGGTTTCATCATTGGTCTGGAGCTTTTACCACCATAAACGTGTTCATCTCTTAAAGTACCGTTTGCAAGAAAATTGCATGTATTTGTTTAAGATATGATATTTTGCTCCCATAAAGTTGAAATGCGGAATATTAACGCCTATATTACCAACTAACATTAACTCTCCTATCTTCATTATCCTTACCCAGCAGCATCAAGATATCAAGTAAATGCATATTTGGCAACCAAGCAACGATAAAAAAACTTCTGGAACGCGCAGTTTTTAAAGAGGTATGTCCATGTACGAGTATAAATACCGAGTTTGGTTGTAATTTGCTCCAAGTTTACACCCATTTTTCGGACAGAAAAGAAAATACCTATATGTGTAAACAACCTGGTCTATGGGCTTGGCGACCATCTGTACTCACCGCTAGCCATCCACCGTCTGTAAATCAAGCAAGCTATGTCCGGAATGCAAGATTCACTTGTCGAATGCCAAGTTCGAGGTGAGAGCTGCGCTGAACAGGTTGGTCAGTAAAAGCTAAATGCCCGGGTCCATGAGGCGGTGAACATTTCCACCAGCTGATACAGTCCCTTTAAATGGAGAAGTTTCCGAAAAAATAAAATTTGGAAAATTCATTATTATCTGATGGTCTATTTCTTCACTTGAAGAACGTCGAAAAAATGATTTGAATATTCCAAAAAACGGCGGAGTTATTCAATTTTATATTTGCGTAAAGCGACCGCGTTAGGCGAAAATCTGTATGACGTCACATGTTTGGTTGGGACCCCGCCATGCATATGCTGCGCTGTACAGTATGCGACATTTAGACTTGAGTGGAACGGTGAAGGTGTTTGTTGTAACGGGCAGATGCCAGTATATTTTTGAAGTATGGAGGAAGGTTACGTTCGTGGTGATTCTTCCTAAAGTCATGATTATGGACTTTTACTTCCCACACCGATAGGTGAGGGGAGTATTGTGATCGTGAAAATTTTCGATTTCGAGATACTACGCTTTTTGGGTGTTTTATGATGTCTACATAGCGAAAATCCACACAACTCATTTCCGTCGGTCTGTCTGTACGCGTTTTCCTAGCCACGTAATCTCAGTAACCGCTGCATGGATTGCTATGAAATTTGGCAGCGATATGCTGTAGGTAATGTTCTTATGAGTTTGAAAATCGGTGCATGGGCGGTGGAGTAATTAGCAAAAATCCAAAAATTTTAAATATTCCTCAAACTTTGTTTTTAGGCGTTTTAGACGTTCCTGATCATTTTTTACTTTTTTAGATGGAGGTGATATTGTGGTGGTTGGGGGGAGGTGGGTTGTAAAGCTGAAAAATTATTATATTCATAACAGGCCGTCCACTAACCTGTGAAAAAAGGGCCTAGCGTCATAACATGAACGAGGAGGCCGGCGGCGCGGTGGCTTGCATCCTCGACAGGGCATACACAGACTTGCGTTGTGTCGTGTGACGTGTGACGTCACAGCGGCTTCGCGCGGAGGATATGGCAATTCAAACTTTGAAGGACTATAACTTTTCTATTAATGGAGATAATTACAAAATTTTTTCGCCATTGTTCTCTAACTCTTCAGGACTATCTGATTAACTAAAATTTGAAAAAATGGAAACTTCCTCATCTATGCGATTCGTAGTCATTTGAAATTTCATTTTGGTTTCTTTATCGTCCTATTGATAATAAATGAAGCTGTGTACAGTTGCAAGTTGGATATGTCTAGTAGCTGACAAAACATGGTCAACGTAACTTCGACAAAGTTCAACTCCGCAATATCCTATCGTATCCTATCTTATCATATACTTTTCGTAACTAAATGCAATACTACTTGAGTTTCTGAAATGGGTTTGGAGAATTTCCTTCAATACCTTTTGTGAGTATCTGAAATGGAGTTTCGTATTGGTGTCGGTCGACGATTACATCAAAACTTTATTTCAGCTCTTTTCGATGAGACTAAGCAGAAATGGAGTCTGAAATATAGTTTATGACATCCGTATCATTACAATTTATAGTTCTAAAGAAACACCCCTTTGCTTTTCTAGGAGACTAAAATACTGTGGTCAAGTTCTGATATACTACTACCACTATCGTAATAATAAAGCTGCTCATAACTGTACGTTAAGTAATTGAGATGTCTAGAAAATTTTCCCCTTCTCATTACAAGACCAATGGCAAGCTAAAGTAACTGAGTAGTTTAAACTTCGAGTATGTGTGGAGGACGTTCAGTAGTTCCCTACAATTTTTAAACCTATCTGAACACGTACTCGTTTGCTTATTAATCAAAATTACTCTCCACTATCTGTGGACCTGTCGCAGTCCATGACAAATATTATAGTATCCTTTATACAGGTATCGGTTAACAAAAAATATAAAACTACATACTATATCTACAATAGCTGCTTTGGCAGCAAAGGGAAACAGCCACAGCATTCGTCATTGCTACGAGTTTAATCAAGAACTGTGCAACGTTCTGTGTTACTTCACCAAAATAACTACCAGCTTAATCAACTTTTGTTCGCATCTATATGGCTTAACTTTATAAGCTTTTTTTAATTCTTGACACATTGAAGAACGTTCAAGGCACCCTCTTTGTAAGTCAAAAATTTTAGCACAATATACATAATTATCTTAAAAATTGACATGTTAGAATTACAGTGAGGCAGTATCACCTGGAATACATTTTTACTTCTCCAAGTAAATTGCATTTAGTAGCGAACATGCACATAACAAGAAAGGCCACTCTATGCTTCAATCTCAATTCAGCACTTCCCACATGCTGTCTGTTGGTACTCTTCCTCAACAAATCTCACAAAGATCCCCTGCTGTACACAGGGTACTAGTACATAGCATATACTTCTTCTTGTAAAAACTACAAAGTCCCAGTTGCACATAAGCGAAGGGCAACAAAGAGTTTCTTCAGGCCTCGTCCCGAAGCTTCGGATAGTGATTTATGCAAAACCATGGAGAGCGTTTCTGCAAAATCCAATCATTTGTATGTAACTGGGGATTTCAACTTACCTGATTTAAAATGGCTGCTCAAAGTTATACCTGTTAGTAACTATCCTTGAACACCTTTTTTGGAGCTTATGCGCGATACCTGAATTACACAACTGATTGATCGTCCCACCAGGTTTCGCAGTGAACAGACCGCCTTTCAGTAAATCCGATCATTGTACGCTCTTCTCCAAACTGCAATTTAGCATACCAAATGTGCATTCCAATGTGGTCCAGACACTTAAATTTATTAATTTTACTCAATTGAACCGTATTTTATCAGATGTTGACTGGCATGCACTTTTTGAATCTCAGAACACACAGAGGATATGGGACATCTTTATTGATAAACTAAGCCTAGCTGTGAGTGATTGTAGTTCATATAGGAATATCAAGTACAACCAAACTAAGCCCTGGATAGGTGAAAGCATATCTCGACACAACGCACACAGAATTCTCGAATTATCTTAATAAAAAACTGACTACCGCTAAAGCATCGTACGAGAAACGGCTTGTTAAATCTAAAAACCGGAAGAGGCTCTATAATTATCTCAGGTCTTTGCTGACCTTCAAGGTGTCCATTCCTACAGTACGAAAACCTGATGCTACGATTTGTGCGGATCCTATTGCTTCAGCCGAAGTTCTTACTGATATTTTTTCTGCGGATGTTAGTAGTTAGTTAATTAAATTCTTCTCGCATAGAAGCGGACGTTACGTTCACCACAAATGATCTTCCACAATACATCTCTCAATTGACTGACTGTTAAAATCCATCTGGCATTAATCTGTATGACCGCTGGCGCAATAGTGCTCCGACTGCGTAGCGTCATTCGATAGGCGCAGCAGCGGCACACAAGGCGGTGCGGCAGCGGCACAACGAACCGCGCGTTGGCTCATTAGCTTACTGACACACTTTCCTCTCTTCCGGTCACCGACCGTGACCTCGACAGACAATTTCTCCGCGACTCGTTCGACTACTCGCCTGCATTCATTCACGGCCAGTGGTCGTTTCATTTTAACGTCCGTCGTACGTCGGTTGCATGCAGCTTCTTATAGTGTTCGATTTCTTGATTTCTGCAATCCAATTCCTTCAATTTCTTCTATTTTTGTCAGATATCAAATATCTTGGTACTAATTTTTGTTTTGCTATTAGCATGTATCTATGTTGTTTATTTCACTCCACTAGTGACGATTTACAAGTTACTGTGGCATTCAGCCATGATGCTGTTCCTAATATACAGGGTGAGTTTTTAGTGCCGGCTCGATCGATAACTCCACTACTGTAGATAACGAAAAAAGTTGTATATAAAAGTTGTAGCCACGGATATGCTCCTTGCTCAGGAAATATTTAGATTTATACAGGGTTATCCATAACTACGTGGTGATGCAAACATGCATTTTTTTAAATGAGATACCCTATATGTTATTCCATATTCAAATTCTACTGATGATTTCTGTTCTAACAATGTCAGGTATTGTTACAATATACAGGGTATTTCAAAAGATATGACCATTTTTGTATCCAAATCGCGGTCAAATGAACGTACTGTATATCAAAAAGTAATGAATCAAAAATTATTTTTTTATATGCTAAGATTATAAATATCCTTTAGTTTTAAAATCGGCTACAAAAAGAGCCCGTGACGCATATTCGTATACAGGGTGATGTAGAATGCAAAATCTAGATTTTCTCCCTTTTTTCAAATGTAACGCCAAATATTTTATTATACCAAAGAATTGCCTTTAATATGCTCTTCCATCTTTGTATAACACTTGTTATGGCTGCATTGATTAGTTTCTGAGATATTTCGATTTTTCTACATATTTTAAATATACCCTCTATTTGTTTACAAAAATTTATTTATTTTGAGAAACTACTATCAAATTTTATTTTTGCTTAACAAAAAACTAAGATATAAGGCCATAATAGTACTTGATCAAGTCAAAACACTGAACTAATGAGATAATATATAGGTCAAGTTTGCTGAGGAAACAATTTTATAGACGTCATGCATAATTATCAAGCAGATCTATCGGGTGGGCTATGAAATATTAAACGACACGGTCCAAATAAAACGATTCAATCTTTCAAACGCGTTAGTTTTAGAGTGCCTCCGTTCTGGATATTGCTGTTCATAGTTGATACATTCTAGATTCAAGTAGACAATTTCTCAAAGATTCTCCTAAATACCCTCAATAGAAAAATTAATTTTTAAAGCAGGTTTCTCACACAGTACGGAATTGTGGAGCAAGTTATGAAAACGCTCAATTTTTCAAAGCCTGCCTGATAAATCTGCTTGATAATTATGCATCACGCCTACAAAATTTACTTGACTTTATTATCTCGATGATTTAGGGTTTTGACTTCATCAAATAGTATCGTGACCTTATAATGTAGTTGTTCGTTAAATAAAAAACAAATTAGTACTTTCTCAAAATAAATAAATTTCAGTACACAAATAGAAGCTATATTTTAAATTTACCGAAAAATCGAAATATCTCGGAAACTGATGGACGTAGGTAGAACAAGTGTTATAGAAAGATGAAAAAGCATGTTAAAAGCAATTCTTTTGGATTATAAGACATTGGGGGTTACATTTAAAAAAAAAGAGATAATCTGGATTTTGCATCCTATATCACCCTGTATACGAATATGCGTGACGGGCTTTTTTTATAGCTGGTTTTAAAACCAGAGGATATTTTTAATCTTCATATGTAAAAAAATAATTTTTGATTTAATACTTTTTGATATACAGTACGCTCATTTGACCGCGATTTGGATACAAAAATGGTCATAACTTTTGAAATACCCAGTATAATGTAACAATACTCGACATTGGAAAAACGGAAATCGTCAGTAAAATTTTAATATTCATTTAAAAAAATGCATGTTTGCATCACCACGTAGTTATGGATCACCCTGTATAAATCTAAATATTTTCTGAGCAAGGAGAATATTCGTGGCTACAACTTTTGAATACAACTTCTTTCGCTATCTTCTACAGTAGTGGAGTTATCGACCGAGCCGGTACTAAAAACTCACTCTGTATAAACCACGTCAGAGAACTGAACAAAAGTAACATCGATATCTGCCCTATACATCTATTCCTTATGCTTTAATACCGTAGAAACAGTTTTAGCAAGTTTATTGATTATAAGCAGGTAAGATACTGCAGTAGCTTTACTGATATCGCATGTTTGTAAAACATTCATCGCTACACTCAAAGCTCGACTCAAAGCTGCTTAATAGTACATGTCTCCCTGTACTTCAGTTTCGTTTGTGTGTTTAGATTGTTTATACCAGTATATTGCTCCTAAATTTTTGCTTCGCACCATGTCACGCTTTTGTGGTATGAACCATGCTTCTAATGCCAACGGAATGGTATCTTCAATGTTTATCAAACTTCCACGTAGCTAATTAAATAGTGCTATTATGAACATATAAAGACGCGTACTATATCCTTCCACATAGTTTTGAACATTTGCCTTATTGTATTATCTGAGTAACATCCTTCCCTATTTGAAGGTCTATTTTTTGTATCTGCATACCTGCTGATCAAAAAAACTGAACTTAATCCCATTAACAGACAGTTTCCTTGACACGTGATAACTTCGTAACAAGTAAAACTTCAAACAAAAACTGAGTGGTACTTTTGAAAGTACTATACGGTCTAAATATCATGCTTCTAAATCACTTTCCTTTGTACTTCAACCCCTAAAGCTTACACCAAACTTTTCCCTTCAAAAAGCACCCAATAGTTCTTCCTACACAGATTATGTCTTTACTTCATTTAAAGTCTTGTAGTCCCTTTGACTTTTCGTAGTCATAAGCATAAGATAAATAATATAAGGATCTGTTTTGAACCGTAATATTTTCGTACCAAAAACAGATAAAGCAGAAAACCAAGTGGTGCTCTCAGGGGTCTTGAATGACCTATCATACGATGCTTTTGAAACAAAAATTTGTACTTCAACCCCTAAAGCTCATTCCCAACTTTTTTTTAAATAGCACCCTAAAACTTTTCTTACACAAATGCAGACGTCATTCTATTTAAAATCTTGTAGTGCCTTTGATTTCATATAAAAACTATTTTTCACAAAGTCATAAGCATATTATAATTAAAATAACGCCTTCTCTGAGGCGTAATATTTTCATAACAAAAAAGGCCAAAGAAGATATATTTTTTGGAAACATGATACTCAGATACCTTAAAAGCCCACTTCTTTTTTCGTTTTCTTTTTTATCAGCTTTTTTGCAAAAACTTCAGACGTAAAACAAGTTTCTATTTTATTTATATTATTTTTTATATTTTATGACAGAAATATGTTTTCGTATAACACCAGACATTCCACAAGTTTTTAAATGAAATACAGATATCATTTATGTAGAAAAGCTTATGGGATGCTATTTGAAAAGAAAACGTTAAGGGCGGATTTTTGGGATGACATACAAATTATTTTTTTTAACACTTGCATACCACAAAGCCTATAGTACCTTCAATACTACAACTTAGTTCTTGCTTGAATCGTTTTCCGTTACATGAATGTCACATGTCAAGGAAATTTTTGGACACCCAGTAGATTCATAAAACTATATACTCCTTCTGTTTCGTTCCAGATTTCTTATCTTTAGCGTTGGTATCCAGATATGTTGTGTATTTTAGCACATTTTTAAGGAGCCGCTACAGATATTACCTTTTTCTGGTCATTTTCTACTGACGCCAATAGAACCTTGAAAATTTTCTCGAAATAACTTTACAGTTATTGTGTGGCTCCTTTAACAGGTGTCAACATATCATTATGTCACTAATGTAGTAATGTGCTTTATAATGAATTGACATCAAACAGTATCGGATGCATCCCAAAAACAGCATTTGTGTACATACTTTTTTGAAACTGCAAATGGGACATTCAATAGAAAAAGCAATCCTGCCAAGCAAGTTAACATGGATAAGTTACAAAAATCAAGTTCTACATTTTGGGTAATTTATATATTCCTCCATCACACAAACCTTTGCGCAAATTGTGGGTACATTTACTTGGTTGGCTTTATTGGTATAATTAGATCATGTACTCAACATAAAGATTTATGTTATTGATGTCTCCGTTTAGAAACGATCTCTTAGGCACTGATTGCAGTAATAACTTTATCTACAAATTTTAAACATCATTAGGTAAGGTCACCGTACATTAACAAAGACTACCACGCGGACTTGGTAGTGTTATAATCACCGACGATAAATAAACATGCTGTTTTTTGACTTTGAGGTAATACACTTTTTGGGCGTTTTACGATGTCTACATAATGAAAATCCACGTCACTCATCTCCGTCGGTCTGTCTGTCTGTCGTTCCGTCTGTCGGAATCTTCTGTATACATACGAGTATTTATTGCCTTAGATCGTTTTGTATTTTTTAGCGTGGAAACTATTGAATTAATTCTAATGAAATTTTGACGCAGTATTACTACCGTGGTGGGGATGGAAAAAACTTATGGTTGTTAGAAATTGTGTAAGTGGCAGCGTAGCAATAATCAAAAAACTAAAAATATGAAAACAGCTCAAACTTCGTTTTTAGATGTTTTAGGGGCTCCTCATCATTTTCTACCTTTTTTTTGGGGGAGGATGAAATTGGGATGGTTGGGGGGTTGTAAAACTGAAAAGTCTATAGCATCGATAATAGGCTGTCCATTGATCTGTGAAGGAAAAACATAAGCCAGAATCTTAGGGGGGGGGCTGCCGATGATTTGGCTGAAAGGGGTATTGGACTAAAGCTTCATGCTATGGGAGAATGATAAACTGGTATCACAGTAATGTGTGGGAAGTACTGAGTTAGTCAACTTGAATTCATTTTTCAAAGTCTGTCCGTGAAATTAAACTTGGGCTATAAAATGGAAAGGCTACAAAGTCTAGTACCTACATGTGTAGGCAGGGCTTTGAGTTAATGCTCTAGCCCAGAGGTTCCCAAACATTTTTGTGCCGTAGACCCCTTGCTATGTTTTTCGTTTTTTGATAGAGCCCCTACTTACCAGATATTGTTCTTTTGTAAATGTCTTACTCTAGGTAGTGAAGTTTAGTGTTAAAAACTTAATGTAAAAACACATATTAAGTTTCATACATTTATTAAATGCATTTAAACTACTCAAAATAAAATGATGTATCTGTTGTATACGCAACTTAAGATAAACATAAGCAATTCTTTACTTTATGGGTACTTTTATAAATAATGTATATGTCTATATATTATAAGATAGTAGGTATAATGTTAGTAAATAGGTACTATCAGCGTACGTTGAGATCTACTATCGTGGACCCCAATTCTCATTTCCCCCAAGTTTATTTTCGCTGATGTAGACCCCTTGCAGATAGTCATAGACCCCTGGGGGTTGATATAGTCTACTTTGGGAATCACCGCCCTGGCCTATAGGCAATGCTATATTTAGGTACAGCAGTTATGACTATGTAATGGAGGTGAGATTAGGTTCAATTTTTTCTGTCCGTCACTAATTTGTTTTCAGTCAGTTTAGCACAACAGTTATCAAAATAGTAACATCTATCTCAAAAGTGTTCTAGTAATTCTACTTGAACGAGGCTTCATCTTATACGTGAAACGACGAATTAAGTCAGAGAAGCCCATTTAGGTATTAAGCTCATTTTTTTTCTGCAAAACCTCATCTCTGCATTTCTCTTGCAGCTACAATATAATATAACTTAGCATTCAAGGCGACTTTCTATTTCATTAGATACAGATTTGATATACAAAGTAAAGTGACTTTTATATGTCCCAGATGCTGAATGTGTATGTTTACTTTCTCCGCTTACATCTGCCCTTTCTAATGTTCGATTTCTGAAAAAAATATATGTATCTGTGGATTGGAAAGATTTAGAAAAGCGATTATACTACTGTTTGAAATGTGTGCCACCAATTATATGTCGACACTGTATCTCTCAGGTGTGATATTTAAAAAAGGGGAAAGCTCTACAGAATCATACGACTTTATGCATATTTTTTTGCTTGTTCTGTCCTTAAGAACTTATAAAAGGTACTAAAAGGTATCTGCACCAGAGCGAGTAAGTGGCCTTTAGAGAAGACACTGAAAGTAGAAAATCAAACAGTTCAGAAGGACGTAATTCAGTGACAGGTGGACCAGAAAGTACCAGATGACCGACATCTCTTTGATCAAACGTTGGCCTGATGGCTTGGGTCAACAGAGTCTCACAAAATTGTGCTAGTATACATTTCATCGAATTCTGAAGAGGTATCTGAAGGATAAGGGTGTTTCGTACACTTTTCCAATGATTAAGTAATTTTTGGCCGTGAATTTCCTGTTCATAGGTGCCGACCTAACATTAAGAATGTAAGCCTATCTGGGGTAGGAGCCTTATCTTTCTATATCGTTACCATGTAGCGTTGGTAATCGTGTACGATTCAAGTGCAATAGAGTCGTCATCTAATTTTTTAGAAAGGAAACCGTAGAAGTACAAAATAGTTTTAATCTGGCTTCAGTATGATTTGTAGACTTGCTATAAGGAGAAAAAGGAAAAAATGCATGTATCACTAGGGGACAACTAATAGTGCAAATATTGGAAATAACTAGAAAAATGTTCCCATAACGATACTGTCTCTTTTATTTGTGAAACATTTAGCGAATGTTTCTAGTTCGTTTTTTCCGTTTTTGAAATATATAGTTTAGCTTTTTCGGTATAGTATTTCCCTCAAGTAGTACATAAAATTTCAGTTTCGTTGCCAAGTTAGTGCCTACAGGTCATTTTATTACACAAGTATTATACAGGTTTTCTGACTAGTAGTATACAGTAGTGGTAGTATACATGATGGTCCACTTTTCAATAGCAGGAGTTTAACACTCTAGAGAAAAACTGATCATGTGTTGAAAGTTTCATTTGAACATGATTGCGCAACAGCTTCCTTTTTAAGATACACGTTGTCAAAGTTTGGGTAAAAAACTAATTTTTTGAAGACTATAGAGCCGATTTTTTTGTAATATGGCAGTGCTAATTTCACTGCAATAAGACGATAAGTCAACAGTATCTAAAAGGTAATCATGATTTGCAGTGACGCCTCGAGGCACAATCCCACGATTAGTATTAGCAAAAACATAGACGCCACTGATCTTAAAAAATGTTATATTTTAGATTAAACAGATAGAAATAGAGCCTTTTTGTCTCTTGACGGTGCGCGTATCTCACGTTTTGTTTTCGAGGAAATAAATAAAAGCCATCCCATAGGCTATCGAAAAAAATGTGAAAACAAAACAAATTAGTTTTGTTCTTCTAATTGATAGACCGTAACTTCAACGGCGTGTTTCTGACCCAAATTCAAGTAGAAAAGCTCAAATAAACATATGTCTTACAGAGTAGTTTTTAAGATACAGAGTGTCAAGAAATCAATTTATTCCATTCTTTAGCATCCTACATCTCGAAAACTAGACTTTTAAGGACATATACTTATATGAAGGTTTCTGATATTTGAATCAGAAATACGCCCTTGGAATTATGACCTATCAATGTGAAGAACAAAGCTACCTTGTTTTGTTTTCAACAAAAGAAAAGTTTTACTTCTATCTGTTTAATCCGAAAAGCAATATTTGTCTTTGTCTATTGATCATACATGGTACTTGTCAATTAGTGCACCAGTCACTTTCAGTTGATCACATTTAATTTTAAATTGCTAAATCTTGAAAGTTGCTTTATAACAATATACCACTTTTAGAATTTTCCAACTTAAATTTGACAACACCTAACCAATTTGACAAAAATCCGAGCAAACAGCTAAGCATAAATAGGCTGGGTACGACTTCATATATAAGCCCAGATATACTTTTGTTATTCTGTATTTGCTTATTTTTCAGCCTTCTTAGGTTATTCGAAAAAATTGTTTATTTTAACGACTTCTATACACAGTTAAAGAAAGGATCATCTTAGGACTCACCCCGTATAATATAGTCTCCTAATATGCGTTTGCTTGTGTGTGTTACTTTCAGTAAATGTTGTCAGTCACTCGACAGCCTGCAGAATGAGCCTATACCACATTTTTGGTTTATTGGCTTAAATGAACCCTGACACCACGTAGATGCCATAAATAATTTTACAAAATTTTTCTATCGTATTTATAACCAAAAAAATTGCTCTAAATATTGAATTTTTTGAATCCATACACTCCCCGCCCAGGTCGTGACGTCACCTGTAGGGAGCCAATAAGAGCTCACTGGTACAAAACAATAGCATCCGCTCGTAGTCATCGGACCACGAAAGGACGCTTCTCATTGGTTCCCTACAGAAAGGACGCTTCTCATTGGTTCCCTACAGGTGACGTCATCATCGGCTATTTCAAATTACAGTACAATTTTATTTTTAGTGTTATTCTCATTTGGATCAAGTTTTCTGCTGACTTTTTACAGTAAACGGTCCTATGTATCATCAAAAATAATACCGCAGTAAATAAATTGATCAATTTGAGATCACGGTATAGGCCCATTGTAGAGTTACACTTAGCCTCTTTCATTTCAAGTAATGCATCCAAACTAAATCTACATATATAGGTAGGAACATTATATTGTTCCACTGTTTTATAAAAAAATAGAATAGTTACCAGTCTCCATACTCCTGGACTCCTCAGCAGGCAACCTCAGCTTGAGTTGGTGATCCGCCAAGAACCGTATACATCTCTGGACGATTCCTTCATCTCCCTTCGTCTCCTTCTCATTCCTGTCGCCAACCTTTTCAAGCACGACGTAATCACCGATGGTACCACTCGTTTCCACTTTGTCCACATACTCCACCAAATCCTTCTCCGCACAGGACAGCTGATCTCCGCAGTGTTCTTCGCAGGCTCCAAGGGTGAACAGGACCAACAGCAGTAGGCACGCCTTACTCATGGTACCAGGAATGATTTTTTTGTATTGTTTGACAGCGTTTGATGTCAATGAGTTGGTGGGTGTACTTATATTTTCGTGAGGAGACGAGTAGGGGATTCATGTACATGATTAAAATATGTAACACGGATACCGTACTTGGTCGTGATGAAGGAATAGCAATGAGCAATTGGCATGTACGTCGGATTTGAAGATGGGGTGATTATGTATTCAGTGTCATGATGTATGCACATTAAGGTATTTGTGTATTGTGTGATGAGAGAGTTTCACTACAGCCGGTCAGTATTTTTGATTTGTTATGTATTTGTGTGGTATGCTGCATAGGCTATTCGGGTAACCCGTTGATTTACTTATAAAAAATCAACTTATGTACGTACTACATGAATCGATGTCCCATTCTGAAAGCGAAAGCTGCATTAGCATGTGGAATAATAATAATAATTTATTCATCCTTAGGATCCTTTTACAGATATTGGACATGTCAAATACAAATATAATTAAAACAAACCTAGCACTGCATGTAACACATAAAAATACATATTTAAAAATTTTGAAAACTCCTTTACCAATTATCAACTAGACAGGAACTGCATATATATAAAATATAATAGCACACTGCATGTAACACATAAAGACATATTCAAACATTTAAAAACTCCTGTACCGAATAAAAACAACAGGAACTGCTTTAGCATATAGTTAAAACGTTTGTTGTCAGTTACACCTCTTATATATGAGGGCAAAGAGTTAAAAAGCTTATGGCCCATGTAAAATGGACTGCTTTCATATAGGGCGGTTTTGTGCCGGATTGATCTCAGCGAACTGCTGCACCTAGTATCATAGCTATGTAAATCACTATTTTTCTCATAGCTATTCGTAGCAGTTCTCGCAAAGTTTATACACTTATAGATATAAATGGATGCCAATGTAAGCCGTTTATGTTGTTTAAAGTATGGTCTACATGATTGTGTTGATTTTGAATTAAAAATAAGACGAACTGTTCTTTTTGCGCAATAAAAACTCGCGTGGCCAAAGATGAGTTTCCCCACAATATCACGTGGTATGATATGTGGAAATGGACCATTGCGAAGTATATATTCACAAGCTGAGACGTAACTAAACAATGTTTCAACTGAAGAACTGCATAATAGCTGCTGTTCAACTTCTTGCAGACGTTACCAACATGTGTGGTCCAACTCATGTCGCTATCAAGATGTAGACCAAGGAATTTGGTAGTGTTAGCGATACTAAGTGTATCTGAGTTGACAGGGATGTTTAAGTCTTGAATTCTACGACATGACTCAGACCTAGCATAAAATCGCATACACACAGTTTTGTTGGTGTTAACAATCAAGTAGTTTCTTTTGCACCATTTTGTGAATTCTGCAGCTACTGCATCCATCCTACTATGCAGCATGACGAATATTGCGAATTTTTCTCATGGTACTAGGAGCTTGTCCCATTAGCCAGTAGCTTCTTCTGAAAGATATAATCTTTAACTATCACTCAGTGGCCACAATCACAGGATGTAAATTCGATTTGAACACCAGCGCCGACTCAATCAACATAGTCTCAAATATTATTTAGACACGAGGGTTGCTCTATACCTCCGTCAATCCACCAGTACGCAGACAGCTGTTTCACGCTTATTAGCGATCATCAGTGCACCATAGGTCGATTGACGGAAATATAGAGCATCAATTTTTCCATGTTTAATAAACATGTGAAAGATGTGCGAGCAGACAGAAGGAATTCTGCCGGTGCGCCATCTAGTACCCGAAGGTACTGATGATCGCTAATAAGCGTGAAACAGCTGTCTGCGTACTGGTGGATTGACGGAGGTATAGAGCAACCCTCGTATATCGGCTTTACGCTGCTTGCGTCAAAATCCGTGCCTCTAGTGGCAAAAGCGAACGAGCCTTGTCGTTCCACCAAAGAGTTTACTGCTGCTAGTAGCGTTTCTCTTTGGTTGCCGTTACCTTCGGGTACTAGATGGCGCACCGGCAGAACTCCTTCTGTCTGCTCGCACATCTTTCACATGTTTATTAAACATGGAAAAATTGATGCTCTCTATTTCCGTCAATCGACCTATGGCGCACTGATAATCGCTAATAAGCGTGAAACAGCTGTCTGCGTACTGGTGGATTGACGGAGGTATAGAGCAACCCTCGTATATCGGCTTTACGCTGCTTGCGTCAAAATCCGTGCCTCTAGTGGCAAAAGCGAACGAGCCTTGTCGTTCCACCAAAGAGTTTACTGCTGCTAGTAGCGTTTCTCTTTGGTTGCCGTTACCTTCGGGTACTAGATGGCGCACCGGCAGAATTCCTTCTGTCTGCTCGCACATTATTTAGACAGTCAGTGGCACGCCACTGACTTTTCTCAAAACAAAAAAATTGAAATCTGTATTCAATCATGAGCAGATTTGATCATTTGAATTTTTTTAGTCAGACGCACGAGTTACATTTATAAAAATAAAATCTACGTATGTCTCTGCATGGTAATTTGGTGATATTGTCATATTAACGATATTATTGCGATCACGCAAGAGAAACGGTTTCTATTTTTTTAAGCGAAAACCGTGTATCGTATTAAAAAAATAAAGTGTTCAACTTTGGTTAGAAATGGGTGGGGATTTCAAAAATGATCTTTATTTTGGCAGAAATCACTGGCGTACCAACAATGTCTGCCAAAATAGGCAGGTCAAATTACGCACCAACGCCACTGGTGGAGATTTAAGAAAAATTGATTCATTAAAAAATGCCTCTTCGTTCATAGTACATGTATGACGCAATTCATTAAGATATCTGAGGTGGTATTATAAATATTAATAATTATTTGTTTTTGAAAACCTTTCCACCCTGTATCTCAAAAGGTGAGACGTTTAGCACATACGTTCATATTAAGTTTTCTTCTTAAAATGGACCCAAAGATCACCCCCATAAACATTGATATTCAAATAGGAAACACCCTGTATAAAGAGATCGGACAGGGCACAGCCGTGAGAAAATGTGGGAGCTCCTATTTTTTTTTATGGTCGGCCTCCCGCAAAGGCTGAAAGCCTATGACGCTGTGGAAGCGCTGCGAGACGATAAGTATCGGTTCACGTTAGACTTGAAACGCTGCAGGCTGTAGCCGTCGGGAAACAAATTCCCCGGCAGCTGATTCCACAGCGTCGAAGTTCTCCAAAAGAACGAATGCTGGAGGAGACTAGTTCGGGGAGTAAGGACCTCGACCTGGTAAGGAGGAGCTCGCAGAGCTTCTCTAGTGTTCCTGGCTCGGACGGCCTGTGCTGTTGTTATCTGAGGAGCTCACTCGAACATCTTCAGTGATAGAATTTGTAAAACAGGGATAGGTCAGCCACCCTCCTTCGATGTTCCAGGCTGTGGAGATCCTTTGTGAGGTTAGGCGTATCGATTAGTCTAATCGCTCTTTTATGGATAGTGTCCAGAGAGTGCTTCGGAGCGCATCCCCACACATGGGAGCAATACTCCAGCGATGGTCGGATCTTTGCCTTGTAGAGCAGCAGCAGTTGCTCTGGTGTATACAACTTCCTACAGCGGAACTAAACTCCAAGCTTCTGGGATGCCGCTTTAGCAATACTGACGACGTGGTCGTGCCAGGACATGTTGTTGTTTATGTTGATTCCCAAAAGCTTGACGGAAGGTGATTCGACTATGGGGTGACCCTCCATTTCCACGGCTGGTAATCCATCGTGAGACTTCTCTGTAGGTGTTGTTGCCTGATTTTTTTGTACGTTGAACTGTACTTTATTTGCTAATCCCAACTCGACAATTGTTTTGATATCTGCGTTGATCTGTAAGGCATGCTGCTGTCGCCGACGTACCGTCTCTTGGGATGATAGTGGCTTGCCTGGTTCCATGCACGACACTAATGTACTGTCATATGCGAAGCTGTAGATTGGATTGGATGTTATTTCCAGCAGCTCGTTGATGTACAGCAGATACAGTATGGGGGCTAGGACAGATCCCTGAGGAACACTGGCGTTTATTGAAAATACGTCTGATGAACAGCCCTCGACTAGTACAACAAACAGAGGTCGGTTGTTAAAAAAACTATTCAGCCACTGGCGCAGGCCAGGTGGTAGTCCATAAGCAGCAAGCTTGACCAGAAGTCCGTCATGCCATACTCTGTCGAAAGCTTTCGATATATCAAGTTCAACCACATGGGATTCGCCATGATCGTCTATTGCTCTGTTCCACAAGTGAGTGACGTAGGCAAGGAGGTCACCTGTAGACCTGTGCTTACGGAAGCCATACTGGCGATCATTTATGATGTTATTGTTATCCAGGTATTTCAGGAGCTGTGTGTTAATGACAGTTTCCATAACCTTAGACATGATGCTGAGAGGAGCCACAAGTCTATAATTGGTGGGATCAGTTTTTTTGCCTTTCTTAGGGATGGGTTGTACGCAGCCAATCTTCCACGAAGCGGGAAACACGCCTCGTTGATACGAAAGTTTGAAGAGCCTGCAAATAATAGGTGCAAGCTCAGCGGCACAGCGTTTAAGGACAATGGCTCGAATTTGGTCAGGACCAGTAGCTTTATTGGTGTTCAGTTTTTGCAGGATGCTTTTTACATCTCGATGTTCAAATTTGACCTCTGCCATTCTCGACTTCACGCTTTTGGTGGTGGTCGGAGTACTTCCTTGAAAGTCTACAGTAGAATTGGCTGCGAAGAGCTTCCCCAAGATGTCTGCCTTTTCTTTAGGAGCAGAAGCGATGGATTTATCCTCTCTGGTCAAGGGTGGTATTGACGAATAGGAAAAGTAAGCCTAGTGGCACTTTTTTAATATTACTTTTGCAGGAACATAAACAATAACTTTTATTCACGTAAAATAAATAATTCGGTTTTGACACCGGTAATGCATAATACAGTTGGTAGTTGAAGAAGGCCATCTCTTATTCTACACGCAAACTTAAAAGAGCTTTATGGTACCGTTGGTGTCGAACTGCTGGCTGGTGTAGCGATCTTAGGCCCGTATTTATAGTCCCGACCTTGAGGCTCCCTTGAGGAAGCCTTAGCCAAGGACGCCTTGGAATGTTCTAATTTATAGTCGTTCCTCAAGGCCTCCTTAGCCAAGGAAGAGGAAAATCTGGCAACGTTGCAAAGAAACCAGAGAAATAGCAAAATCCACTGTCAGTAGTGTCATTTTCTGTATGCACTGTCGATAATTATAATTTTGGAAACATTTATTTAAAAAATATGGAGAAATTGAAATCTGAGGCATTTACAACAAATAATGGACTGCAACAAGGAGGAGCTATCAGTCCTTTGATATTTATAACGTTTATGGATGAAGGGAAGTACACAGAACTGTGAAACCTGTATAGGATTTGCTGTATATATTTGATATCGAAATTTGGAAAAGGGAAAGAATTTCGGAATGTGCATTTGCAGATGATGTAGCGATACGATAGTAGCCAACAGCGAGAAAGATATGCAACATTTATTCACAAATTGGAATCAAGTTTTAAAGAGAAATGAAAAAAAACCAAAGGGGTCAGTGGTATCAGCTTATCTGCAGAAGGAAAAGAGGTGCAAATACAACAAGTTGATTATTATTTTGAATATCTGGGTGTAGCATTAGAACAATCAGGGAGCCAAGAACTGGAAATAAACTAGGTTATTCAAGAAACCAACATATCACTACCTGAAAAATCGTTTTCTAGGACATAGGGAAATAAGCAGGTAGACAAAGAGGTCAATTTATAGAACGATTTATAGGCCAGTCCTGACTTACTATTGTGAATCGTGGATATTTAGAGCATGGAGTAAAAGCAAGTTAAAAGTAATAGAAATGAAATACTTTAGGAAGGTTAAAGGTGTTACCAGAAGAGAAAAAATCAAAAACAGTGTAATTAGAAAAGAGTTGGGAGCTGGAGGCATTAGAAAAATGTATAGAAGAGCAACAGGAAGAATTTTGGAAAAAAAAGATAAAATACATGGACCAAAGTGAAAAGAATCCACTGCAAGAGATTAAAAAGAACACAAGTTGATTTATGTGCAATAATTTGTTGTTTTTATATGAACTGTAACTTTTGACACACTCTACATCAGACTGTGTAAAAGAGTTTCTGATTATATATATATTTAAAAAGTGGAAAATAAAAAAGTTTTTGCAAAATTGTTCTATTAACTTTACACTTTTTTACAGATTTTAATAACTTTTTTCTATCACAAGCAATTGGTACAAAATTAATATATTTGCAAATGAAGTTTCTTATGGAAAGGTCACTGCAGCTGCAATATGTGTGATAAGAAATATTTCAAGTGTTACACATTAAACAGCTATTAGATGAAAGTTTTTGACACAATAAATTTGTCCAGTTTCACTACAAAGTAAAAGCAATAGTAAAATTGTTTAATACAGCAGCTCTGTGCCTTGATAAAATATTTTTTTGTGTGAATAGTGTACTTGCCTTTAATAACCGTTATAAGTTTATCCCTAATATATTCCAGGAGCTTATGCAAACTATTATTTAACTTCTTCATTTTCTTTCCATCCAAATAAAAATACTTTATAAGTTGGAGCATTTATTCTAACCACATACTGTTTATTATACATGTTTTGTTTATGATACAATGTGCCGAAGGTCAAGTTATGAGTTTCAACACCTAGGAGCAATTGTAAAATAGTATTTTGTAGGCTAAATAGGTTAAATTCACCCATGCCAGTGCTCTGCGATGAACATTTTATAACTTCATACATCACTGCACGGTCAATGTGCCATGACCGCAATATTTGTAGTTTAGCTACTCCCATTATACTGGACCAAGTACTCTAAAAAGTGGACACAATATCAGTCATGAATACTTTTAGAGGAACTAAACTTAGATTTAATTTAATCACCTCAAAAAAAAATCATAAATACATTTTCTGTATATTAATAGAAATAAGACATACTAGTACTCCTTCCCCAAATTTGTCCACTACGATAACAGTAGTCAGATCAAAATCATAAATGTTTAAAACATGGGTCACATCTATAGCCACTATATTGTTTCCAAACTAGCATAGTTCATTTGAAATTCTGACATAACAAATCAGACAAAAATCTATACTATACAACTTATGCTTGTATAAACCATCCTTCACCTCCATACCTTGTTGTGTATAATACAATAATATATAATTATTATTATTATTTTTTGTCTTCTTTCTGTGTCATCGGCATCGACTGCTCTGGTCATTAGCCTCGTGTTCTGTGTAGGCTTTGTTACTGTTCCCCGCAGCCACTCTATTATTATTATTTCTATCTTGCTTACACTGACTTACTCATAAATGGGCTTATGCAACATCATTATTCTGTTTAACTCCTTGTTGACATGTCAATAGGACATGATGTTTTAATACTTTGGATATCTTTTCTCCTTGTTGAACCTTCACAATTTAGATTATCTGAATCTAAGATCCTGAAATAAAAAATTAATTTAGAAACTGTTATTTAATACTGGTGAACAGCTTGAAAGTAGGTACTTGCCTTGAAGGTGGAACCCCCAATGCAAGTTTAGGTGCCACTATCGATTTATTCATTTGTGGGAGTGTATATGTTGCATGATCGTAATCGTAATCACTTTTCTCCTTCAATTACCATTATCATACTGGTAGTTTCAGTATTTCAGTATGTTTGCATGAACATTGAACACTTTTGGTTTGGACTTAAACATTATTTATTATTATAAACAGCGCACCATACACCTACTACTATCTCTCATAGATATACCAAAAAATCAAGTCAAAACTCTGGAAAATAATTCAAAACACTATTTTTTGGTGAATACAAAACAATATTTTTCACATATTTTTAATTAACATAATATAACCTTACTCTTAAATGTCAAACGAAGGTAAGGAACACATAAGGAAGGTCTAAGGAAGAGCCAAGGGAGCTCCCATGCTACCTTAGGCTCAAGGAGCACTTGAGGAAGACTTGAGGAAGCCTCAGCGACTATAAATTGGATTTTGTCGCTAAGGAAGACTCAAGCATCAAGGCGACCTTGAGTCTCCCTCAAGGAAGGTTTATAAATACGGGCCTAAACTTATGTTAAGTAGGTCATTAGCCGTTGCAGACACCAGTTCAAAATCTAAACCCTAGGTGACGCTACAGTGTAGTGCCCAACTTGATAAGAATGTTTTTAGGCATCCACAATTTTATACCAGTTTCTCTCGGGCGGGCGGGTGGATCTAAAAATATCGAAGTTCTTTATTTGGCCCTCTATCAAGATGAAACCTCGCATTTCTGATAATTTGAAGGTGCTGATTATAAATCCAGTTGCAGTCTTGAGTCTGTGTCTCGTTTGACGAAAATAAAAAGTTTCAGATCTCTCGGGCGGGCGGGTGGACCTAAAAAAACCGAAGTTCTTTATTTGGGCTTCTATCAAGATGAAACCACGCATTTCGGATAACTTGAAGGTGCTGATTATAAATCCAGTTGCAGTCTTGAGTCTGAGTCTCGTTTGACGAAAATAAAAAAATTCAGATCTCTCGGGCGGGCGGGTGGACCTAAAAATATGGAAGTTCTTTATTTGGCCTTCTATCAACATGAAACCTCGCATTTCGGATGATTTGAAGGTGCTGATTATAAATCTAGTTGCAGTCTTGAATCTGAGTCTTGTTTGACGAAAATAAAAAATTTCAGATCTCTCGGGCGGGCGGGTGGATCTAAAAAAATCGAAGTTCTTTATTTGGCCTTCTATCAAGATGAGACTTCGCATTTCGGATAATTTCAAGCTGCTGATTATAAATCCAGTTGCAGTCTTGAGTCTGAGTCCCGTTTGACGAAAATAAAAAATTTCATATCTCTCGGGCGGGCGGGTGGACCTAAAAAAATCGAAGATCTTTATTTGGCCTTCTATCAAGATGAAACCTCGCATTTCTGATAATTTCAAGGTGCTGATTATAAATCCAGTTGCAGTCTTGAATCTGAGTCTCGTTTGACGAAAATAAAAAATTTCAGATCTCTCGGGCGGGCGGGTGGACCTAAAAAAATCTAAGTTCTTTATTCGGCCTTCTATCAAGATGAAAGCTCGCATTTCTGACAATTTCAAGGTGTTGATTATAAATCCAGTTGCAGTCTTTAGTCTGAGTCTCGTTTGACAAAAATAAAATAATTTCAGATCTCTCGGGCGGCGGGCGGGTGGACCTAGAAAAATCGAAGTTCTTTATTTGACCTTCTATCAAGATGAAACCTCGCATTTCGGATAACTTCAAGGTGCTTATTATAAATCCAGTTGCAGTCTTGAGTCTGTCTCGTTTAACGAAAATAAAAAATTTCAGATCTCTCGGGTAACTTGCTGTATAATATTATTGAGGAAAATTAAAGGAATATATCAATTTGGACGTATTACTTGCGACCTTGCAAATACGGAAATTAGTAGAAAATAAATTATAACTTGGCAACGTCGCAACCGATTCCAAAAATATTTTAGGGTTGAATAGAGACCAATGATGGAAACTAGAAGAATTTAAGAAAAAGTTATAGTTCCATATAAAAAATCAAATTCATCACTATCCTACTTTCCCGCAACACCCTGTATATTTCAAGATATTTTTAGAATATGCGTCTTAGGCCCGGTTTCATAATCATTCACTAATGCGTTGATTAGCAAATGTACCTATAAACTTAATCATTCCATTAAAGTGTTGCGCGTTTCATAATGCATTTGGAAACGTCAATTAATTAACATGCAATAAAATGTGGTTGGTACACCTGAAAGAAGGTTTTATGCCACATTGTGTGCCGTTTGAACTACATTATGACATTTCTCTTAACCTGTAAAAGTGAATGTGTCAGATTGTGACAAGTTTTCATGTTTGCAATTCTATTAAATAAAGCATTATTACTCTTATGAGAAAGGTATGGAATCAAAGCCAAAAAAAGTAAAACGTGCGCGTGATGGTAACATTACTAAAGAAGAGGAACTGCTACTCATTCGTACAGTAGTAATATTCAAAAGCATTATAGAATGCAAATTTACAGATAAAGCGAACAATCAGGAGAAGGTAGGTACCTGACGAGTGAGGATATAATACAGTCGTCTACAAATACATATAGAGATGAATAAATAAAATATTATGCAATTAGATGAATACTTGCTTTTAACTGTGCTCAAAAGCTGCTATGAATCGATGTAATCTGTTTTATTTTATAAACATTGATAAAAGTGAACAACCACTGGCAACTCAACCTTAACCTAATGAAATTCTGCCCAACTAGCAAAGACGCACTATAAGCCGCGACTTAAAGGACTGTTCAGTTGTGAAGTTGTTGTACTGTTGTTTCCTAAACACTAATTTGCTGGTTAAATGCTGTCCAAAATGCCATTTTGCTCCCAGTAGCATATTTGTTCTTTAACGAAGTGTTTAGAACGTTCTTGTAGCAACTTTGTACAACATCTTATGCGATAAATTTGGAAGTGTTGTATAAAAACTTATTAAAGCATTTATATGCAACAGATCACCTGGCTGCATAAAATAGCTACGTAAGAGCTCTGTAAGAATGTCGTTCTGAGCTGTTCGGCTCCTTCTGTAGTAATTATACAACAAACCTTAATCTTATTGCTTTAGCATGCGAAATCTGTTTTCTATTCAGCACATTACTCTCAGCAGTAGCTTTTATACAACTGTGGTTTATAGCTGGTAAAAGCTGTTTTTGGCAGCTATATTGGAGCGATTACCGAGCAGAAAATCTTAGCCTGGTATATTTTTGTTGTTTAACGCAGGTATCGAGAAACAGCTTTATAGCTTTTAAGTTCTGATGAGTATTTTAGGTTATACGCATTTGTGAATTAATAGTTACAATGGCTGATTTTACGAAGTGAAAAAGATTGAAAAGAATTGCCACATTCCATATAAAAATGTAATTCAGAAAATAATGCGCCCAAACCTGCTAGTAGAAATTCCAGTCACTGGCAAGAAAACAATAACTTCAAATAATACGCAGCGTGAACAAATAATTGGTTTGAAGATTTGGAACCTCTTGAACAATGTTTTCTATATGTAAGCTATATTTCATAAAGGCACTCCAACCACATATCCCAACAGATTAGTAGTGTAAGACATCGATAAAAACAATGTTGCTCTATAACAGCATTACTTAAGTAAGTTAAAGGGGTAAATGTTGTATATCTACTCTATAACTACTGCGAACGGGGTCAAATCGCAACTCAGTGACATACGGCTCGACTCGTCGGTGATGGTTCTAGCCTAGTACATGGCAGCCGACTGACAGCTGTGAATTCAGAGCTACGCCAAATTGCTGTATAATAAGTGCTGATTACATCAATCTATCCTATAAGACGACAATCAATATGGATGATACTTTGACACTCATGAATATCATAACCAGCGGCCATATTGGTCAATTAATCAACCGATAATGCTGTGGAGGTTATTTAATTTTGTTTCAATAATCGTAGACTATATATTTTTTTATAAATGCACTCAAATGTAGCAATTGTGATGATTCCAATGTAATAAAGACATAATACTGTACTATAAAATTGAAATTTAATATACAGCAGTGTTGAAAAATCCATCAAATACCGAGCGCGTGGAAAATTCGTCATTATTTTATGCTAAATGCATAGTAAAATTTCGTGTGCAACTAAATCAAGCCCTCTGGATGCATGCTGTCGGATTTGTTAAGGATACTATTCAAGATTATTAATGGCCGACATATACACATACAAGATGGATTCATAAGATATGACATGCAATTAGAAGCTAGAATAATTTGACTGTATAAAATATTTCTACTTCATTTATGCAATATTTAGAGAATCATTTAATTACATTAAGGTTGATTCATGCAACAAAACAATCGGGTAGATGTTGTAAAAAAGAGGTTTTTCGCATTATTGATGTACCCAAGCACTATACAGCTCCTAGGGAGCTGTCATGTAGTAGTGATGTAAGGACTCTTTAGCGGCTGCAAGAACGTTTATACAACTGTTGCTTAAGAGTTGCAGGCAATCTTTATAGAAGATCTTAAACGATTGAACTGCTCTATATGTTGTGCCCATTTTGCCTGTATAACTGTTGTGAGAACATTTTGCAAATGTTCTTGCAGCAAACGGTGCTGTGAAAGAAATGCTGTGTAAACGTCCTTACAACTCTAAAAGAACTGAGAATTGTTAGTTGGGTGATATGTGTGTCAACTCTTAAACGTCATACAAACGACATGTCAGATTTATAGGTTGATTTTCGAATTAATGCTCTTTAACTGGCAGAGGGCGAGCAATTACCTTATTGGGCAATTATGTCATTTTAATCTGTCACTTGGTGATTATGAAAACCATTTATTTTCTAATGCTCAGATTAGGCATAATGGGTGAATTAAGTTTGATTATGAAACCGGGCCTTAGGTAACCAAATAACTTTTGTATTTCACATTTTCTTTTGTCAGGTATACCTTGCGAGATATCGAAGAATTCCGCACGAACTGGACACCTTGTATAAGTAAGCGTCAGCTTATTATATTTGACATATACGATACTTGAACTATCCTATCCGTGGCCATATTGAGCACCATCTAGCGGATTAATGACTAACCTGATGAAATGTAATAAATTCTGTTAAGCATTCTGTCGATCCGTTATAAGAAATAAGATTGTCGATTTAAAAAAATGGTGGAAGTGCTGATGAGTTTCGCTTCTCACCTGTCGTTGAAGTCTCCAGAGAAATATGCCGGAATGCACAACGAAATACGGTCAATAAAGAAAAGATTGATAGTTGTAACAAAAAAAAACTCACAGAGGTTTATAATGTTGAAACAGCGATAAGATTTGTTGACGTTAACACGGGGATTCTCAGTTTCTCAGACTATAATCTACCGCCAGTGAAAAGTTATATCTATACCTACGATTTGCCTATGTCAGTCTATGATTTCAATCAGTTTTTCGTCGTTACTTCTATTGTTCGTTGAATCTGAGAAACCGCAGTTCATCCCTTGGTGGTAGGAATAAAGATTAAGGCTTGTCAACGTGATACCTACAGTCTGTTGCTTGTCATTTTTCCACGTAACAGGACTCACTGCTCTGTTCACTGTGGTTTTATTTTATCCAACAATATTCAGACTACATGATTGCTGGATTGGTTATTTTGAAATACGTGTTAATTTTCTCTTGGTGATTTGAGTGGTAAGGCAAACAGATATAGGAGAACTACTTTGTTATTGAATACTGAATATAGCTCTAAATTAGTTATTCTAATTCTAACTATTGCGCTCCTATAAGTGCTTTCTATAAATGAATACTAATGGGGCTTTCCACTACCAATACTTAAAGTGTATGGATATGGCTTTTAATTTGGCGCCTTCGCAGTAACTTCTATTTCCATCGCTTCCTACAGATAGGAAAATTCTGTACGACACGACTACTGTAATAGCAGTCATTCTAAGCGACATCTAGCGAAATAACGTCTAGATGCCGCAAATGTCTGCGTGAAAAGAATTCTGCTTGGCATGCTGCCGAGACAAGGTACCAGCTGTTGCTATTATTAAATATGGTGGGAGCTGTATTAGGTTATGCGTCTAGCCGATCATTGATACCTCCAAAGAAATTGGACGTTGAACATTTGTTTAAGGTAGAATCAATATTGCTGTTACTGGTGAAACAGCACAAACGATTCTTTTTTTGGTTCTAGGCGGCATCAGCAATTAGAGTGATTAGCCGTGTTACAGCTTCTCATTTGAGGGATAAAATGACAGTATTTTCACTTGAATCTTAGGTTAGCGTTCTTCGCGTTCCGGCACTGATTATCTTAAGAACATGTACAAGAACGTTAGATAGGTATGTCCTATCTCATATTTGTTATAACAACTGGTTCTCTTCTGTTGCCTGATGGAGAACTCCATGCCTCCACCCTTATTTTTATCTGCGTCAGATAGGTTTGCAACCATTTTACACACATTTTCTCTTTGAACCAGCCTTTCAGGTCATATGATGAGATATCATATGACTGAGCTGCTAACCTAGCAGCCCCAATTTTTTATTGTCTCGTTTACATATACAATATCTTAGTCAGAAATTATACAATATCCATTAGCTTAGAATGGCTTGAAGCAAAGCATAATATCCCTCCCTATGTCCGATTAAAATCCACCAAAAAGCGTAACTACTACAAATCCTTGCTTTATTTTTTGAGAGTATTGTATTGAAAATGTCTGTAAAATAATGCCCTCTAGAAGCAGATACTCAAAGTGCAGAGATAGGCATTTGTTCTAGATTATACTGAGATAGTTTACTACAGTAAAGTCACTTTTCGCTGCCATGTAACTTTCTTCATGCTGGGACCATTGTACGTCGCAGCTTCAAATCAAAAGTACAGATGGAGCTACGCTGTAGTGACGAACAGTTTCTTTTATAGGAGTGGATAGACATTTCACTTGTATGGCCGGTGACGTACGAGAATTCTTAACTTTTTTTTATCGCAAATAGAAAAAATGACAGAAGACGTGAATGGTAGATAACTAGTGATGTCGTTATAATTTCTCTGCCCGCTACTTTTTCTAAAATAATTATGAATTTACAAAGTAAAACTGTATAAAAATAAACATTTCGTAAAATTACATTTGTCTTGGAATTTCCTGCTATAAAAAACAATATAGCTCTGTAATTTTAGAAATATTTTGTGAAAAACTGGATTATTAGTATTTTTTTTTGTAAAATGCTAAAGCACTTTTACAAAATGTAGTAAATTTACAGAACTATAGTATTTTTGTTAAAATTTAATACAAAAAAACGCGCAGTGCAGAATCATACATTCTATAAATGCCTGTAATTTAACAACCAAACACGTTGTCAAAGAAAGGCTAAATAGTTGCACAAGCGCAAGCTTTCTTCTTCATTTTGCTCTTTGAGTCATTACTGTAAGTTCAAAGGTAAGGTCAGGAGCTTGGAAATGCGAAATTAATTTTTATGGTGACCTTTGGACCTTACCTTTGGACCTTTTGACCTTACCTTTGGATTTTTGGACCTATTGCCCCTTATCTTAGACACACACACACTGGAGAAAGGGAACAGGCGGCCACGATATACCCTAGACTCTTAAGAGAACGTTTAGGTTTGGGTGCAGTTTTTGGGGCTTTAGATTGAGAACTTTTATTGTGTGGCTGCATTTTTTTAATACTTGAAGATATTAACATTTATTAGTAAATTAAGTACTGACCTCGTTAAGGCCTTTTCTTATATTTAGAAGAAACTGAAGATATATCCAATTGTCCAATGATTCGCACCCAAATTAAGCCCAATTATTGGCGCCTTCCATTTCTTTTCCAGGGATAGCTCTACGGCTGTTAAAATAAGAGCAAATGTCCTTTCTTAAATTGTTTTTTACAAAAAATATATAAATTTGAAACTCAATTGAAATGCGAAGCTTTCAACAAAAACAAAAACTGAAACGTCAAATAATTAAGTAAAATGGACCACAAACTAATAGCTAATTCAAAAAAGTAAACACGAAAAACTTGGAACGTCTAATTAAAAACGGATAACTACTTTTCAAGAAACTACCACTGATGGTCTAATATTCATGAAGACGGGTACTCAAGGAAGTTTAAGTTTGTACAGATACAAATTTTTTCTTCAGACATAAAGTATAGTATTTTTTTGTTATTTGAGGACTTATCATTTGCCTAGTCATTAGGAGATTTGAAAAGTAAGGCTTGAGAACTGAAATATTGATCATCGACTACCTATGGAAGATCTTTCTGTTCATCTTCATTAGATAATGTTTCGTTTTGTTCCTTACACTTTTCATTTTGTACAGTTTCAATTTCATTAAGTTTAGCTAATGTCTCTTTTTCATTTGTATCGCTTTTTGATTTCTCTTCCATAAGATATTCTGTATTTTGCTCCACTAGGTGTATGAAATAGCTATAGTATAGTCTAAGCCGGAGTAAAATAATTAGTGCTAAACATTCTGAAATTGATCCAGATAGAAGCCACGTCATTTGACTGAATACATTTCAAGTGTTATATAAACCAAGTTTTGAAGCTACCAGCACAACACTGAAAAACTTAGTGATTACTATATGAATTTTTCACTTTTCGAAAACATACCCCACGTCAATCGCTAACAAGAAAGCCATTATACTAATTTGCTGGAATTGGTCATTAGACGACAAGTACACAAGGACAATTATTAATTATCTTCAGTCTACCACGAGCTTATGCTAATACACCTATTATTATAGTATAATAAAATATGAGTGACACTTTGTCGTCTTCGCATAACGAAACAATTTACATAAACTACTGTTATTCGCAAGCATGTGGGTCAGTATATGAAAAGAATATTAATATAAGTGGACAATACAAAAAAGGTACTCTCTATTTCATTGACAGAAGAATATATATCATGAGACACGGTTCTTATGCTAGAAGTGGTTTCTAGTTCACTGTCAAAAAAACTCCAATTTTTGCTAAAAGAAGGTACCAGCTATTTAATTACGTTCGTGTGGTTAGGAACCCATCCGTAGCAAGTTCAGTGAACACGCGTTTCGATCTAACTAATTACAACCAAACGGCTTGTGACTGCTTTTGGCATCTATTGTTGAATTGTCAACTGATTCTCACAAAAAAATGTTCGCAATCAGCCCTACGTACTTTTAAAAGTTGCTTTCGAATGTTCTTACTAGTCATAAAAGACCACCGTTAAACGGCAACCTCTACACAGGATGAGTCTTGAGTGTATACTTTTTCAAATGTGTACAGGGGTCGTTAAAATAAACAACATTTTCAAATAACTTTTGTATGAAAAATGAAAGATAACCGGACCCACAATCGAAGTAGGTCTGAACTTGTGTATCAAGACCTACCTAGTCTGTTTATATTTGGTTTTCTGCCCGAACTTTTATACAGGGTGTCCAGTTAGTGCGTAATTCTTCGATATCTCGCAAGGCATACCTGATAGAAGAATTATGTCAAATACAAAAGTTATTTGGTTACTAAAGACGCATATTCTAAAATATTAGAGGGTGTTGCGGGAAGGTATAGGATAGTGATCAACTTGATTTTTTTTATATGGAACTATAACTTTTTCTTAAATTTTTCTACTTTCTATCATTGATCTCTATTCAACCTAAAATATTTTTGAGATCGGTTACGACGTTGCAAAGTTATAATTTATTTTCTATCAATTTCCGGATTTGCAAGGTCGCAAGTAATCGTCCAAATTGATACACTCCTTCAACTTTGCTCAATAATATTATAGAGCAAGTTATTTGAATACTAAGTGGATATCATTTTGGATGTATCCACAGGGTGTTTTTGGCAGAATTTTCAATTACGTCAACCTGAAGGTCATTTTACTTTGTTTTTTAAATCTAACACCCTGTATGTTTTGCTTTGAATCGAAATATCTACTAATACCCTATCTCGCCTTGTAATATTTTTTTAGCGTTTGCGACGTTGCCAAGTTATAAATTATTCTTCCAAATTTTTAACAAATATCCCCGATTTTAATTTATTTTAAATAGAAGCCTCTACTTGTTTTTATTGCAATTAATTGCACATTTCAAGCTTAGTGAGATCTCACAATTTCAAAATTTTGTTTCAGTTAATTATTGAGATACGGCAACACCGCCTTTTCAGTAAACAGTACCGGAACGCTTAAATAATTCCAAAACTGCCACAGCTGGAACGGTGAAATTCAATACTTGGGGGTTTTGGAACACACAGAATTCAAAAACGCTAACATCAGTGTTGTCAGATTCACCACTTTTACGTTAGACTTCTTAAATAGGGCATTCCATTCAAAACTAGGACGTAAAATTGGTGAATCTGACAACACTGGTGTTAGCATTTTTGAATTCTGTATGTTCAGGAACCCCCCAATTATTGAATTTCACCTCTCCAGCTGTAACAGTTTTGGAAATATTTAAGCGTTCCTGTACCGCTTACTGAAAAAGCGGTGTTGCCGTATCTCAGTAATTAATAGAAGCAAAACTTTGAAATTGTAAGATCTTACTAAGTTCGACATGCGCAATTCATTGCAATAGAAATAAGTAGAGGATTCTATTTAAAATAAATTAATATCGGGGATATTTGTTAAAAATTTGGAAAAATAATTTATAACTTGGCAACGTCGCAAACGCGAAAAAAAAAATATTACAAGGCGAGATAGGGTATTAGTAGATATTTCGATGTGAATTACAAAATACAAGGTGTTACATATAGAAAAACTAAGTAAAATGACCTTCAAGTTGCTATAGTTTAAAATTCTGCCAAAAACACCCTGTACATACAAATTGCTGATAACATCCAAACTAGTATCCAACTAATATTCAAGTAACTCACTGTATAATATTATTGAGGAAAGTTAAAGGAATATATCAATTTGGACGTATTACTTTCGACCTTGCAAATCCGGAAATCAATAGAAAATAAATTATAACTTGGCAACGTCGCAACCTATCCCGAAAATATTTAAAGGTTGTATAGAGATCAGTGATGGAAACTAAAAAAATTAAAAAAAAGTTATAGTTCCGTATAAAAAAATTAAGATGGTTACTATCCTACTTTCCCGCAACACCCTGTATATTTCAAAATATCTTTACAATATGCGTCTTAGGTAGCCAAATAACTTTTGTATTTGACATTTTCTTCTATCAAGTATACTTTGCGAGATATCGAAGAATTACCCACTAACTGGACACCCTGTTGATAGTCTAGAGACACGGTCTATAGACCGTCTAGAAACACCTTTTTTCTCTTGACTAGCATCTACACTACAATGTGCAGATTTGGACGAGACAAAGAATTTCTCATCAGTCTCATGTCCGCTGTCCACTATGGAGGACATTGCACTGTGGGGAATGAGTTCCTGTTTAGTGATGAAATAAAGCGGAAATGTAAACGTTAGTGGACGCGAGAAGTGTTCGCATAAGAACCTACGTTCGGCAATACATTACTAAACAAATTAAGACTGGAAGACGCCACGGGCTTCCGGAATTTTATCCGGCTGAGGTATTTGGATTTGAAATAAAACGTACAGGATGTTATATTCAAAAAAACAAAGTAAAATGTCCTTCAAGTATCCGTAATTTAAAATTGTGCCAGAAACACCCTGTAGGTACAAATTGCTAGTAACATCCAAAATAATATCCACTTGATATTTAAGTTACTCGGTGTATAGTATTATTGAGAAAAGTTAATGTAATATATCAATTTGGACGTATTACTTGCGACCTTGCAAATCCGGAAATTAATAGAAAATAAATTATAACTTGGCAACGTCGCAACCGATCCCAAAAATATTTTAGGGTTAAATAGAGATTAATGATGGTAACTAGAGGAATCTAAGAAAAAGGTATAGTTCCATATAAAAAAATTAAGTTGATGATCCTACTTTCCTGAAACACCCTGTATATTCCAAAATATTTTTAGAATATCCGCCTTAAGTAACCAAATAACTTTTCTCATTTTCTCATTTTACGAGTTCACAACATGTCTGTTAAGATATTGTGACTATGATGATGATGATTTTTGGTGGAAGTATTTATGTTGGAGTCACCTACAATAACGACTGAGCGATATCTGCCAGATAAAAGATTGTGAAATGATAGAAAATGAACATGAAAATGATGAATTGCAGTGGATAGTGGACTTGGATGTGGAAGTGGATACAAACGGAAATAAGTCACTCAGATGGTCGAACTGATACGCCATGAAACACTAATACTCGCAGCATATCCCTTAAGCAATTAATATGCCACATACCTATACGGCAGGTAAGATTTATAATAGCAAAAAAGGTTTTTTGATTGTGTATATCAACTACACATTAAACTTATCTTGTTTCTAAAAAAAGGCTACATGAATAATTCATTAGTAGTGGTATTAATACCGTGCGTGGCCGGAAGAACGGCTAATCATCTTCATTCAGGTCTACTAGATAGAAAGTGACCAACTAATTTCAGAGAAGTGTCACAGTGAGCGATAATAAGACACATAGCATGCTGCGTCTACCTATACGGCTTCTTCAATTTGTTCCGAAGGAACTTGGGTATACCAACACTTCTCACAACCATTGACACCGCTAAACTGACCAGTCATTCGTCTATGGGGCGGAACAGGAACATTTTAATTGATAATTTAGCATATATGACCGATCCTAGCTCCGATTTTTTTTTATGGTCGGCCTCCTGCAAAGGCTGAAAGCCTATGGAGCTGTAGAAGCGCTGCGAGAGGATAAGTATCGGTTCACGTTAGATGTGAAACGCTGCAAGTTGTAGCCGTTGGGAAACAAATTCCCCGGCAGCTGATTCCATAGCGTCCAAGTTCTCCAAAAGAAGGAATGCTGGAGGAGACTGGTTCGGGGAGTAAGGACCTCGACGTGGTAAGGATGAGCTCGCAGAGCTTCTCTAGTGTTCCTGGTTCGGACGGCCTGTGGTGTTATTATCTGAGAGAGCTCACTCGAACATCTTCCGTAATAGAATCTGTAAAACAGGGATAGGTCAGCCACACTCCTTCGATGTTCCAGGCTGTGGAGGTCCTTTGTGAGGTTAGGCGTATCGATTAGTCTAATCGCTCTTTTCTGGATAGCTTCTAGAAGTTTTAGACAGTGCTTCGGAGCGCATCCCTACACATGGGAGCAATACTCCAGCGATGGTCGGATCTGTGCCTTGTAGAGCAGCAGCAGTTGCTCTGGTGTATACAACTTCCTACAGCGAAACAAAACTCCAAGCTTCTAGGATGCCGTTTTAGCAATACTGACGACGTGGTCGTGCCAGGACATATTATTGTTGATGTTGATTCCCAAAAGCTTGACGGAAGGCGATTCGACTATGGGGTGACCCTCCATTTCCACGGTTGGTAAGCCATTGTGAGACTTCTTTGTAAGTGTTGTTGTCTGAGTTTTTTGTACGTTGAACTGAACCTTATTTGCTAATCCCCACTCGATAATTGTTTTGATATCTGCGTTGATCTGTGAGGCATGCTGCTGTCGCAGACGTACCGTTTTCTGGGATGATAGTGGCTTGCCTGGTTCCATGCACGATACTAATGTACTGTCATCTGCGAAGCTGTAGATTGCATTGGATGTTATTTCCAGCAGCTCGTTGATGTACAGCAGAAACAGTGTAGTGGATAGCACAGATCCCTGTGGAATACCGGCGTTTATTGAAAATACGTCTGATGAACAGCCCTCGACTACAACAAACAGAGATCGGTCGTTCAAAAAGCTATTCAGTCAGTGGCGCAGGCCAGGTGGTAGTCCATAAGCAGCAAGCTTGCTGATTCGCCATGATTGTCTATTGCTCTGTTCCACAAGTGAGTGACGTAGGCAAGGAGGTCACTTGTAGACCTGTGCTTACGGAAGCCATACTAGCGATCATTTATGATGTTATTATTGTCCAGGTATTTCAGGAGATGTGTGTTAATGACAGTCTCCATAACCTTAGACATGATGCTGAGAAGAGCCACAGGTCTACAACTGGTGGGATCAGCTTTTTTGCCTTTCATAGGGATGGGTTGTACGCAGCCAATCTTCCACGGAGCGGGAAACACGCCTCGTTGATACGAAAGTTTGAAGAGCTTGCAAAGAATTTGTGCAAGCTCAGCGGCACAGCATTCAAGAACAATGGCTGGAATTTGGTCAGGACCAGTAGCTTTATTGGTGTTCAGTTTTTGGAGGATGCTTTTTACATCTCGATGTTGAAATTTGACCTCTGCCATTCTCGAGTTCACGCTTATGGTGGTGGTCGGAGTGCATCATTGACACAATGACACATACTCTGTTAGCTGATACTTTGGACTGGCTTGATGACAATTTGATACATATCAGCTGACGTTTCTTCCAAATTCGTTTGATCACTGCACGTGTCGTGGAGAAAGCTGGTATGTTGGAGAAGGGATAAAAGATAATATTTCAAAACCCCAACAACGTTTAGTTGCTCGAAATGTCTAATGGATGAAATGAAGCCTATCTTTTAATCGCTCACACTATGTCTTATATCTTACTATACAGGCTAGTGTGTAGCCTGTAACTGCTGCTTTGATTAATATTCTATACACCAGTGGATCAAGCTCCCTAATCCATTGCCTCCTCATTAACGTACTTCCGGGCGTACGTCACTCATTTAAACCAGACACAAGTAAATACGTATACTTTCAGTCAGCCATATCACACATTTAAAGCATATACATATTTCTATACTGGTATACTTTCAGCCAGCCAGTTACTTACTTATACGGTTGCCGTGCGAAGTGGAATGTCAACTGAAATTTAAACAAACTACTGTAGCTAGGCTGTGGGTTCAAGAAAACGATATAACGGACTCTATCAGAATTCGACACACTCTCCAAAATTTAAATATTTCTAACCATTTCATCGCTGCGTTCCATAAAGGAGATCAAAGTATTTATTGGATTGTTTTCGCTATTGTCTCGTCTTATATTTTTTGCGATGCCATAGAATAAGAGTGTCGGTATTATCCACGCAAATACATAATAGCCACTAAATGTCAGTATTTTCAAAGGATCGCAAAGTGTCCAGTACGAATTGACCTACTGTTAAAGAAGTCTAAGAATAAGCTGCATACCATGGTGTAAAGTGAAATAGCCGTGACTTGGCATTAATTCTATAATAATTTATGAATACTGGTAGTTGTATGTAGTTTAATAAAAATAGACGCCAACCACTAGTGTTAATAAAAATTGTGACATATACAAAGAAGCGATAATATGGAGAAATTTGCAAGTCAGGGTCACGCCCCGAGTGGGCGGCGCCGTCGCCGTTTCCCTACACGCTGGGTGGATACGACAAAACAGTTGCTGGATATGAGTATCAAGAGCGCCACTGAACTGATGGTAATACGCGAAAGATGGCGAGCTACAGTTCTCAAAACTATTGATAATATTCGTGTCGGCAGTACTGTAGCTCTGAATTAATGCATTTTACGGGATCAACATGTCTGTTAAGACATCGTGACTATGATGTCAGTGGCGGCGCAGCAATAATAAAAAGAACTAAAAATATAGAAGTAGCTCAACATTCGTTTTTAGGCAATTTGAGGGCTCCTGTTCATTTCGTTACATCCAGTTCAAGCTTTTAGAATAAAAACTGTGTCGTTCTAGTTCCTACAGAGAGAAGAATGCAAGAAACTATTTACTAGAGCTTTCGTGGTTGACGTTCTTTGAGGGCAGGCGGGCGATGATTTGGTTGCAAGGGAATCTCAGACTATAGCTTCATGCAATCGGAAAATAATAAAACGATATTACTGTTATGTCTGGAAAATGCTCAGTCAAGCAACTTGATGGAGATATTTGACACATTATACATAAATCTAGAATCAGAGTAAATAATACGCGAGTAATATATCAAGCGGGGTACTGCACTGTTGGTAACCCCCCTACCATCCACATCTGAAGAAGTGAGTCTTGAGGAGTCTTGGTCGACGTCGTCGACAATGACCAGAAGGTGGTTATTATGCAGTGATAGAAAAGTTGCTCATGATATCGTCAACCAGAGATAATAAAAAAAAATAATGAATAAATGAAAAATGTGGTGTAATATAATCAGATAATATAGCTGTACTTTAGATGATAAGGAAAATTTTATATTATTCTAATTCTTTAATATTTGAGGCGCTAAACTTATTATTGTGTAAAAAACATTGTATTGTGTGTGTGGAAGTGGAAGGACTTTTACCTGAAATGGACTTTATTTGTGATGTGGACTATAAATTCTGATCAGGACTATACAGCCGAAAGAGACTTTAAACAGGACTATACACCCAAAAATGACATTCAAACACATCCCACATATAAGTACATAGGTACTTCTGTGGTTCTCCTTGCTTTATTGACGGCTGAAATTTTAATTATCTATACTACTGTAAATTCTATATGTCAATAAACATTACAATATACAGGGTGAGTCAAGCTCAACGCCTCGGACTCTTGTTACCAAACGATACCATTTTTCGAAAAATCGACTTTGCGACTGTATGTAGGTCGAGTTGGACTACATTTTAAAAATAATGACTTTTATACAGGGTGTCTAATAAAAGCGTGACATATAAAAGTTATGTTTTTTTTAATATAATACCCTGTATATTATTGCATATTTAGATTCCCGGGTGCATTTTAGTGTGACTTTATGTATCACACATGGGACTTTAAGCGAATTGTTTAGGTGCAAATCACAATTTTGGGTATAGGTAGATGTCAGAAAAAAATTGAATATCGCAGCTATTATAAATCTTAGAGTGCTGTGACCTTGCCGTGTTACTAAGCATGAAATGTGTCAGCTTACGCTAGACGGTCGAGTTCGAATTACGTTTGTACTTGGAGAAATCGGTAGATCAATCAAGTAAACTCCAATCAAAGGTAACTTGATTTTTTCAAATGGGAATGCATAATTTTTTTATACCATCAAGTGTGAAATTTGATAAGCTTTCTAATGATATGCGGTTGTAAATATCAATCTCTGGTAGTTTTGATTTAATTTCAAATGTTCAGTAAAACTGGTGTTTTTCAATTTTCCTACCTATAAGCAACTTAGCAGGCCATGAAATATAAACAAAATACTGTTCAGATGGAACAAAACAACTTAGCAGATCGTTACGGACGACTAAAGTAAAGGGACAAAGTTATAAAAATGACATACAACAAATCAATTCTAACCAGAAATAGCAGACATAACACATCTAAGGTAAAAAAGCAGCTGGAGTACGATAGAAATTGGTTTTTTCACAGCATACCGGCTACTACAATTTTCTAAAGATTGACGATTCACAAAATCATTGTGAATTTTGAAATGAAAGGAAGGATCTACCACGTAATGTTGCTGGCAGTTTAATAGCTTCAGAATGAAATTTCGCATTTCATGATTTAAAAAATAGTAACCGATATCTCTGACTGAAGTTCTGCAAATTTTTCAATACTCATAAGCAAGATCGCCGAAAATGAAGAATAAATTAAAAATCTGCTCAAATTATTGAACATAATTTACCTGGCAGAAATTAAAATATGATTTGTCAGTATTCCTTTTTTTTTGCGATCTTGCTAATAGATACTAAAAAATTTAAAGGACGACAGTGAGAGGTATCATTAATTTTGACTTTGACGCAAATGACTACTGTTTTATACCATTAAATGTGAAATTGCGTTCTGAAGATATTAGACTGACGGCAACGATCGCTGAAAGTTTTGCTTTCATTTCAAAGTCTTTAGTGATTTTGGAAACTTTTAATCTCTAGTACATTGCAGTCGCTAGTAGGCTGTAAAAATTATTCATTTCTGTCGTACTCCAGCTTCTCTTTAACCTTAGACATGCTACCGCCGTTGTTTCTGGTTAGAGTTGATTTGTTGTAGGTAATTTTTATAATCTTGTTCTTTTACTCTAGTTCTATTGGATCTTTTTGCTAAGTTAGTTGTTTTCTTCCATCTGAGTACGATTGTGTTTATATTTCATGGCCTGCTGATTTGTTTATAGGTAGGGAAATTGAAAAACACTGATTTCATTGAAATCTCGAAATTTAATAAAAACTGCCATAGATTGATATTCACCACCCGATATAATTAAAAAGCCTATCAAATTTCACATTTGATCGTATAAAAGAAATTATGCATTCCCATTTGAAAAAATCAAGTTACCTTTGATTTAAGTTTCCTTAATTGATCTACCGATTTCTCCAAGTACAAATGTAATTCGAACTTGACCGTCTAACGTAAGCTGACACATTTCATGCTTAATAACACGGAAAAGTCACAGCCCTCTAAGATTTATAGTAGCTGCGATATTGAATTTTTTTCCGACATCTACCTATACCCAAAATTGTGATTTGCACATAAACGGTTCACTTAAAGTCCCATGTGTGATACATAAAGTCACACTAAAATGCACCCAGGAATCTAAATATGCAATAGTATACAGGGTGTTCTATTTAAAAAACATAACTTTGATATGTCACGCTTTCATTAGACACCCTGTATAAAAGTCATTATTTTTAAAATGTAGCCCAACTTGACCTACATACACCTGCGGAGTCGATTTTTCGAAAAGTGGTATCGTTTGGTCACAAGAGTCCGAGGCGTTGAGCTTGACTCACCCTGTAGATCCTTGCGGCACTCCCATATTCACCGATGTCAAATTTGATTCGATTTCAGATGAAAGTCCATTTTTACTACCTAACCAAACTGCTGCATTTATCTACGTGTCAAAAGTGCGTAATGACATATGGATGCTCGATAAATTGATAACAGCCGAAACAACGGCCGATGCACACAAACGACTGAGGAGGGGGCACAGACTGACCAGGAAGTGTGTCACTAGCCATTCTCGCCGCCTCGTGAGGTATTCTTCACCGTGCCTCGGCCGCGATCGCGCACTGGGTCGCGACATGCCCTCAATTCCACCAAGAAGCGGACGCGCGATGTCGTGATAGCAAGTACCAACGATGTACGTCATCTATCTGGTCTTAGCCCTGTTCTGTGACGTCGCATCTAGGGCCGAGGCCCTCGCTAACGTTACCCTCCACAAGGACTTTCAAACTTTGACCGCGGATAATGACCTGTGGGTGCACCTCGCGAAAAACTGCAAGAATGCGTCGTATTCTTGTATCAAAACTAGTGTACACGACTACTTGAAATCAGTGCTAGAAAATCCCGGAGATGTGCAGTTTACCTCGTTCCTCAGGTTTCCTAGAAACTCTTTCCAATACACTCCACCGGACAACTCCTCGTTTTCTGAAGACAGTGATGATGACGACTCGTACGAAATGCCTCTGCAAGAGGTCTCTAGATCACTTACAAGTGCGACTAAAACGTTTTTCATGACTCACGATGTTGAGTTGAGCCTGCCAGGTTCATTTTTTCTAGGAAGTGTGTTGAAGGTATCACCCAGGAGTATGGACTCAAACAGCACGGTTTTGAAGCTGGAAGTTGACGCCAAACAGTCTGACGATACTTCGGTGGGAGAAGGAAGAATTTTCTTCAAGAAAATTCGTAAGTACCGTCATTTCCTACGTTATATATGCATCTTTAATTTAGATATACAAAATTCGGCCAATGTGTCGTCAAAGGAAAGGTAAATACTGTTTTATATAGTACCTGAGGTTTTAGTTAGTTATGTGCATAGTTCTAACCTCAAACGAATGTACCACGTGGTGTACCGCATGACGTCATCTGAAAACAAATATAACTGCTGTCATTCAATGTCAAGGAGAGGGGAAGAAAATCTAGGTCGTGTTACGTACTAGTGTCCTACTCTCACGCTACGGAACGTCAATGCTGAAACTGAGGGTTACTTTGTCAGCTTCTTATGAACGTTTGCAATATGTTTCAGTTAAAAAATATAAAGGATTAATAACTGTAGCGCTATGTAGGGCCGGTTGTACAAATGCGGACTTAACACGAGCTTTGTAAAGCTTAGCTAAGCTCAGGCTTATAAAGTTGACACCCGTTGTACAATCGTCGGCTTAGTTAAACCTGGTTGATAATGAAATTTACTACAGTTGGCATCAACGAAGCAACACGTACTGACACAATCATCTGAAAAATTACCTTTTTTGGTTAGGCACTTATGACAGTTTGTGTCAAATTTCGGCAACAACTGTTTCTATCTCAGTTCTTTCATTTGTTCTCTTTGTTAAATTAGACACAAATCTTTCAAAAAATATGACCTTATAAAGTGACAAGCAATTTGAAGGTTTCTCCTTGACATATCATGTCACTTGTATCAGGTTAGGTTTAAACCTCAGCTATGCTCGCGTTAAGCTTCGGCTTACGTAAGCTCGCGTTAAGCTTGGAGTGGGGGGCTAAGCCAGGATTGGACAACGGACGTAGTGCAACTGACGTCATTTAACGTCGGCTTACCTTAAGCCGAAGCTTAAGCTTGCATTGTACAACCGGCCCTCAAAGATACTATTTACCGATTAAGCTTCCCATAGTCGGAGTCATGACTGTTAGTGCTAGCTGTCTAATCCCATCGGCTAGAGACCGAAAGGTTGGACTGGTCACCCATACATCGGGTGCCCAGAATTTTCTTGACGTGATATTCTTCCAGCAAAAGGGTTGAAACAAAATGAGTGGCATTTTTGAGAGGAATATAGGGTCTGCCTTACCGTGCTCTTAAAGTAATCTTTTTGTTCTTTAACCCTCCAACTTTTTATTCCAAATTGCAGCCAATCATTTTTCCTAAATAAGTTAAGTCCTTGCTTCATTCAAAATCTTGTAGTACGTCTGATTCTGTACACAAACCTATTTTTTTGTAAAGTCATAAGCATAAGGTAAATAAAATAAGAAGGGGGTTTCAGATCGATTAGACTAGAGAGGGTTTTCCTGTGTTTGCTTAAAAGAAATCTCTTGCTCACTTTTTAAGGGTGTCTTAATGATCCATTTCGCTCATATTTGACACATACACTATGTACACAACTTGTCGACATCAGCGGTCCTCATCGGTCCATTTCAAGTCTCTTCGTAATACTAATACACTAGACTAATTAGTATGATATGATGGCATTTCAAGTTCAAAATTCAACAAATCTTAAAAGCGTGTTGAGTTGGAACTGGAGCCAAAAGTTTTCATGTATATTTTCACATTTGTGACAACATTCTCCAAAGAATTGAATAAGCTAAGTTGCATGACATTAGGTTAACACTTATAGGGCTGTTCCAAATTATGGTTCTATCACCGTCCTAGAACTGTTTTCATCATGCCCCGCACATTTTGTGATTCTAGAGTTGATGATTGGTTGCTACGCTGGCGGACCAACCAATCACCGTTTTTAGAACTGTAAAATGGGCGGGGCATGATGAAAACAGTTCTAGGACGGTGATAGGACTGTAATTTGGAACAGCCGAAATGTAAACAAAAGCCTTTTCAAACAAAGCATGAGGGCATCAAAATTGTTATCAACAGCTAGAAAGTATAAAAATGCTCTTCTTCTGTGTTCTATGTAGGTATGTAGGTACTCATCAATTGCAATGCGTTAGTAGTAAATAGTAGTACTGGCTGTGACGTCAAAAAGCAGCTGCTCAGCGAGTGGAGAAGAGATGTTAGTGGATTCTTTGCACGGTATTTAATGTGAACTGATACATAATATTTAGAACAATTGAGAACCATGCTCATTGTCGCTTATTTATGTATGCAAAAACATAATTTGTATACCTGATTAGACGCTAATGACATCTTTACTATTTTTAGTCCAGAATCGTCATTTTTGTCTTATCTGTGACTTCGGATGACAGTCCTATATACCAAGATAAAATTAGAAGCATTTTCGAAATGCGCCTCCAGGATACAATGGCAAACAGTAGGTCAAAATTAAGCAACTTTTTTACTTTTAATGTGAAAAGTGTTCACTCTCAGGTTATCTTTATGGGAGGAAAAGATTAGCACATCATGTAGTTTGTTACAGAGAATTGAGTTTTTTAATTACACTCGTTTGTCTTACACAAATTTCTCCTAAACGCCTAAACTGTTTGATGAAATACTTTCAGAAAATTAGTAGGTAACTTCTTCTAGCGAGCACAATATCGTCGATATTCTGTTTTTCATGTATACCTTAGATCCATTTTCATAAGTAACTTTTAACGACATACCGTTATTTAAAATATTGTTGACTATGACGGTCCTTGCCATAAATTTGTTTTGAGGATGGGAGTAATATCGCATTAGTACCAAAGACGAATAAAATAAACCTTGCTATGGGATATTATACTCTATTGACTGAAAAATCATTTAATTGCATCTAGTTGCTACACTTTTAAAACATGCTTGTCATACATCTTGTCAAAAACATATTATATTCTCTGGGTGGCCCTTCCATCGGTTCGACAAACGTGTGGCTTGACCAAGAGTTTTGCAGTCTTAGCATCTGCCTCACTAGTTACAAAGAGACAAAGAGTGTAGTTGTGCTATTTATGTATGGGAAACATACATATTTAGTGTAAGGTGTAAAAAGGTTATTGTAATCAATGCAAATGCTTATAGGTTCCCGAAACCTAATGTTTATGAAACCATATGTGTTAAAATTAACTTTACAGAAACCATGTTTAAACTTTCTAAAATTGTTTTTTGAACATTATATTTGAGTGTCTTTTGAATATCGTACTGTTGATCCACATCATTGTATATAGAATGAGTGATAAGACAGTAATTAAGCAGGCCATAGAAGCAAGCATAAATCGCGCAAAGCCTATGATATGGTACAATAACAGTGTAATCATATTGTTAGCGATTTCTTAGCTATTACTATCCTAAGAGCTAAGGGTTGTAATTTTGGAAATTCTGGACGTTCCTTTAAGCTACCGACCTCTTTATCAATTTCACTTTCTTGTTTCTTTTCTTTCTTTCTTCGATGTACGCCCTTTTCCTGTAGTCCTTTTAGGCACCCTTAAGATGTGATGAAGAGTGTTCTGTAAAGGCTAACAATTCTGGTAATTTAGTTTTTACGCTTTTTATATTTTTGGAAATACTGATACTATTCAATAACTCTTCAAGTCCTTCTAGCCTATATGTCGTAATAAATATTTTTTGAAGTCAGGAGAGTAGCTCGAGCTATGGGCGATGCTGAGTGCACCTTTTTCTGTATACTTGAGCCAGTTATATTGTGGATTTTTTCACGCTTCTCTATCAAACTGTCTAATAAAGTTATTGGAGGTGATTTGTTATCAAGTTACCATTATTTTGTCACCCATGTGAAGCACAAAGCAGCAGAGCTGGTTCCAAGCATCATTGTTTTTTTACTTTTTGATTCTTCATGGCTCAATGAAGGAGACCTTGCGTACTACAAATACATCTGGACTTTCCTCGTTAGAAGCAACGGCCCTTGAAACGACAAAGCTAATGCACGGTGAATCAGCAGCAGAGCAGTAAAAAAAATCCAAGCAAGTACTCACTATTTGGTAGCTACGGAAGTTGTAAGTACGATCCCGTCGCAGACGCCTTACAGGTAAAAGTACGATTTGCGATGTCTTCTTCAATTTGGGCCATACGACGTTGTAGAGATTTTCCAGCGTGGCCACCCCGATATAGATTCGGACATCCTGTGTCTCTATCTCTTTGCACAAGCCAGATAAATCGACATGGTGTAGGGCGAGTACGGTTAGGGAAATGATCGGTGTACACTCGCGAAGCCGCAGCGGTATTTTGACCACACTCACCGCACATTAAAGTTATGTCCACCAGGTCATTATTCTTATAAGCATGCACCATTGTTGTTGTTTTTAAAGTCCGATCGGCAAATGTAGCAACAGCAACGCGACGGTACGATGAACTGCCTCTTTTTCTCACCGGCATCGGCAGTTCGAGCACCACTAGCGTTGCCTTGTTTGTTGTGATATTATGACATGGTGAGCCATTGCCCAGGAATGAACTTAGAATTGAGGATTTCTTTAATGGCCAGTATCTCGTTTTCTCTAAATATTTCGTTTATATGTTACTAGGAAAAAACACTCATTTTTTTCATTTCATGTATGAAAAGAAGTCCCAACTTATGAAACACCCTGTATTTGCAAACAATGAACTCGTATTATTACAGGCCACAAGTATTGAAGATACCGAATTGTCGTCGGACCACTAGACATAGATTATGATAATGAACAATTTGGAATGGTCACATAAATAACAACCTGCTCACTACTTGAAAAGATGACGCATGCAGTACACGCATACTCTAAAAATTTGGAATATAGACTCATTTCGAGACCAAAGTGTAACGGCATACATATTTTACGGCAGAACGTTTGTATTGCATACCAAAATTCAGAGATGCTTTCCCTTGTACAGTGTACAAGAAAGCCGCTATGGAGTACTGATTTGCATCTACACAAGCTTTCTTTTATATTGTACACGGAAGGGGATATCTATGAGTCACTGGTTAAAATTGCCTTGAAGTCCTGCTGCCTATATCAGTTTAACAGCATCATTAGCTTTTCTACTAAATTATGGAAAAAGATAAACTAGATAAATTTTGTTGTCTCTGATAATATTTGCATTCACTTGTTCGTTGGCCACCTAAATATAACACATGCAAATGCAAAGCAGTGAAGCTTAATTCATATAATTTCTCTATATCTCCGCAAGCAGTCGAATGCTATATGCTATACACGCCTGACAAAAAAATTACACAATAAGTGATACTTAATATTAGTCGTACTAGTGACTGCTATTTGAGTGGAATGCCTATCATAAATATTGCTTTATAACTCGTCGCTCTACAATTTATTACGGTCCAAATTAAGCAGCTGGACATACCTTTTATTCATTTCTCAGTGCCTAAATAAATTCAATTCTACAAATATTACTTATTTAATCAATTGAATAGCCAAATAAAATATCAAACCGATGAATGCTTACCTAAAATTAATCTCCAGGTTAGAACTCAATATCAAATTCAAATAACCATGTTCCGTAGTAGTGATATTACGATATGGGTATTTTCAAATTGCGCCCGAGAAAAACAAGTTTAAAGTGGGTGACACACGTACGAACTTTAAGTACGCGGCTTTTAAGGTCGCAAACTTACTCAGCTCGACGTGGTGACACACGTGAAGTTGAAATCACTCATTTTGATAATTTTCCTAAGTAAACAAAACTTTTAACAAAGGCCAAACACAACAGGCGTTGCGCATCGATGGCCTGCTGAATCAAAATGGTGGCTCGCGGCTCGTAGTACGAGCCGAGACAAGCTACGAGCAAGATTTCAAACCAGTTGGATCGCCGGCGGTTTGCGCGACTGTTTTAAAGTACGCGTACTTACGGTGACACACAGGCGAAAAAGGTCGTCGAGCCATAAGTACGCGTACTTGCTCGTACGTGTATCACCCCTTTAATGGATTGGCAATGCTGAAGCCAAAGTGGAAACGGTGTCGCTAGACGCCAGTGGGCTACTAGCGCGCCACTGCGTCATCAACCGACTGAAGGGCATGCATTTTAAAAAAAGTAACTTGTACTGCCGCATCCCGTAGATCTACTGAATTTCAATCAAATTGTAGTTTTGGAGCTATATCAGTAATCTGCAAATTACTTTCTATCTCTAGAGCTCTTGTAGTGAGCAAGTGGTCACTGTCAAAACCAATACCAAATTTTGAAGTAGCCAAAGTGATCAAGACGTCTAGTGGTGGAATTTAGAACCCAATGTTGTATGTGTGCCCGTGGTAACCAGATTCTTTTAGCATGCATGTGACCAACTCAGAGAATGAAATCAAAGCACAGAAATGTTATGATATGGTTTTTTTATTAGTTTGTGTTTCTTAACATTTGTTTTGTATTTATTAATCATGAGTGCTGAGTATTTATGGTATGATTTTATTTCTTGTATTTATCAAATCATGAGTGCTTTGTATTTCATATATTTTACTGGTGAAATATTTATATAGATATGTTAAAATATACGATTCAAAAATGTCTTAATAATAGTGGTAAACTGGCTCTTGTTGTTGATGTTGTATAATAAAGAAATGGCTATAAACATTCACAGTCTAAATGATAAATAATACTAATAATACATGGTGGGCTAAGTCTCTGTTCAACGTCAGGTAGAGAGATATGGATAGGATATGAAAAAATGTAAAATATCAGCATATATAAATACATAAATATAACCAACCATATAAAAGAGTAAATAGAGGAGATAATTGGAATAGGTCGGACCTGGGTTGTTGCCAGGATATCGGTCTACCGTAAATAAATATCATATGTAAATAAAGAGAAATCAGTAAGGATTCAAATAAATACACCTAAACACCACCAAGCTACAAGCTCCAGGACCTAACACCTAGATTAAGCGGAAATCAGAGACCCAACGCCATATAGTATCGTCTCAAAAGCAGGATGTTTGGTATATAAATTGTGAAACACTTTAAATATCGTAGCCAGTCCACATTAGTTAATAATACAAACTTAAAGGACGTGAATGAATAAGGTCCAGAGGCTATCCAGCACGGAATGTGGCTGGTGCATAGGCCACACGGTGGGCCCTTTTGCGCCTCTATCCGCGCTAGTTCCTGAGACCTGCCCTTTTGGCAAAGGCAAGTACATTCTTAGGTCCTATCCGTTTTATCTCTATTGGTTCCAAGGTTCTTGAGCCCAGCATAGTCTGCCTGTGATAACCCAGGGTTTCACAGCGACACAGGATGTGTGCCGAGGATTCATCCTCTTCACCACACCACGTGCACGTTGGGTCGTTGACCACCCTCATCACAAACAAGTGACGCCTGAAGGTATTGGTGACCCGTTAATAAGCCTACTAGCAATCTCAAGTTACTCCTATCCAGAGAGAGACAAAATCGTCCTATTCTCTCTGCAGGCCCTGCTAATAGCTCCCGAGCCTGACGGAGATGACCAGAGATGTTGTTCCATCTCAGAGAGTGTTGATTCTGGATCCACTCTCCAGTTGTTTTCCTAATCAAGTTTGCAGACAGTCCTAAGGCTGGTTCCGGGCCCACAAAACTGTTTCTGGATCCCATCCTGGCCAGATGATCCGCCATTTCATTACCCCTTACCCCAGCGTGCCCAGGTACCCACATCAGTGATACCTTGTGTTTAGCTGAGATGTCGTCAAGAGCCCTCCTGCACTCCAGGACCAGTCCCGACATTATTTTCCAAGCACTCAGTGCTTTGATGGCTGCCTGACTGTCAGAGCAGATAGTAATCCGCCTCCTAGACCCGTCAATTTCCCGAATACGATTTACACAGGCAAGTATCGCATAGACCTCAGCCTGGAATACTGTGGTGTGCCCCCCAAGAGGGAATGAAAGTCCTGTATGGGGTCCGTAGACTCCCGAACCAACTTAAAGGAGAACATACGTGCAAATATTCGTGAAAAAGACTCCAAAATGCCTTGTTTAAATTTTGATTTCCAGCTTATTACGTTTTTCCTCCTCTCGTCATAATAAACAAACTGTCAACAGAACTATGGCAACGATTACCACCACCCACTGCTTTATTCAAGTGACAAAACCCAAAAGCATCACAGAACAGTATCTTTTACTGTGAACACGGAACTGTTACGGAATTGGTTGCTCTATGGAAAGTCACTTATGATTTGATAAATATGAAAATATCTGAACAATATATGATGTAGTAATAATCAAATACATTACTTAACTGAACTTCATCGACTAATTACACTCATACTCAGATCTTAAATTTTTTTATAAATCATCCGTCGATGACATCAATGTCAAACTTCGGTCACGTGGCCGCTAAAGGTGCGTTCTAACGTCTGGCAGCCAGGAGCGCGTTGCGGATCACCACACTCTCAATCCCTTCAATCGTATTATTTCAACCTTAAAAACCCGCCACTGCTTCATGGGACGGTCTTTCTGAGTGCATAAATACATTTACATCGTAATGACACCGCTATGATACTAATTCGTACTTACTAATGGCTACCCACTTCTGGCTTTTAAACATTGCTACATCGGTGTCCCGTTATTTTGTGTGTTTTGGATAGCGCAATTTCGGCGGGCTTCTAATAGTAATTAAGCATACACAAAAACCGTTATAACAACCAAATTCTATTTACTAAATTCATTAAATTTAATATTTGTGTGGTATCTTCCGATTAGTTGACACTAGTCTAAAAATAGAAGGATATTAGGAGCGAAACTAATAATACCCATGGGCTATGGTCATTAGAATAACTGAGCATTATACTAGACGCAACTTTTATGAGACAAATTGGGCATTTACTGCTTTTGCTTAAGAAAGTGGACAGAGTAGAATGGCTGGTTGTTATGGCACAACGCAGTTCAGCAATAATTTATCCTGCTGGCGAGCATGTTTCGCTAAATATGAAATGTTCAGAAATCATGTATATATCACTAGTCTATTAGTCTTCGCTTAAATGTAAAATTAATTACCACTTTATTTCTCAATACTGTAACATGTTTCGGTGTACAACAGCTTTTTCAACCAAAGAGTGGGTGGTACGTATAACTATTATCCCTAAGTCTAACGAAAACTATACCAAAGGACTTCACATCAGAAAATAGGTATCATACAACAACGACTACAACCCAAAATTAATAGATAGTATAATAAAGAAAAGATCATATAAGGAAACCATAAAACAAGTTTACCCAAATATCCCAGATTCAAATTTCAAGAAATACCACCATTCATTAACTTAAATAGGAACACTATCAGACAACATTGCCAACAAGCCTAAAATATTAGAAGACACAAGTGGATAAAGGTGTCATGTCACAAAATAATTATTCTGAGAAAAACCGATTTAAAGATTTTCGATTGGAACTTTTTTATGCACAACCTTTAGGGCATATAGTTCAAGTATTTTTAAAGCATTGCTATGTATTTTCTTCGTGTCTTTTTTACTTTGAATACGGTTTTTTATTTCACGGGAAAATGGACTTTGAGTGTACATGACACCTTAATTTTTTTTTATGGACAGCCTCCCGCAAAGACTAAAAGCCTATGTCGCTGTAGAAGCGCAGCGAGAGAATAAGTGTCGGTGCACGTTAGATTTGAAGCGCTGCAGGTTGTAGCCGGCGGGAAACAAATTCCCTGGCAGCTCGTTCCACAGCGTCGAAGTTCTCAAAAAAAAGGAATGCTGGAGGAGACTGGTTCGTGGAGTAGGGACCTCGACCTGGTAAGGGTGAGCTCGTAGAGCCTCTCTAGTGTTCCTCGTTCGGGCGGCCTTTGGTGTTATTACCTGGGAGAGTTCACTCGAACATCTTCCGTGATAGAATCTGTAGAACAGGGACAGGTCAGCCACTCTTCTGCGATGTTCCAGGCTATGGAGGGCCTTTGTGAGGTTAGGCGTATCGATTAGTCTAATTGCTCTCTTCTGGATGGTGTCCAGAAGCTTTAGAGAGTGCTTGGGAGCGCATCCCCACACATGGGAGCAGTACTCCAGCGGTGGTCGGATCTGTGCCTTGTAGAGCAGCAGTAGTTGCTCTGGTGTGTACAGCTTCCTACAGCGGAACAAAACTCCAAGCTTCTGGGATGCCGTTTTAGCAATATACATATTACATATACATATACATATTATACATGAAAAATTAGCATAGCCTGTATTAAAAGGATATGGACAAAAGAGCTACGTATACAAACATAGGTGTTGAAACTAATATGTTCACTAATTGGTTTTTCTTTTTTCTTTGGATGCCCTTCGTTGCCTTCAAAAATTTTTTCATAGAACCATTTTATACTCTTACTTACCTTGACTCCTTTATCCACTGTGAAAATTAAAAAGTATTGTACATAACACCTTTATCACCTAAATATCGATGTTATTTATGAAAATAACATAACAAAGGAACTTAAGAATGAAATCGAAGCATATTTTAGGATTATTGAATGAAAAATACACATTTTTGAAAGAATGTTACATGAAACCTTTATCGGCTTCTGCCTTCAAATGTGTTTTCTCTAGACATCACTGGCTATATCTGAGGAAAAAAACTGTTTCAACAACAACACCCTTATGTACACTAGAGCATAAAAAAACGGTATGACATAACCTCAAACTCATGTGTCATGTTGGGAGCTCTAGAAACTTTACTCTTAACAGTAATAACAGTGGATAAAGGTGTCATGTTACCTTGACTCCTTTGTCCACTGTGAAAAGTAAAAAGTATTGTACATAACATCTTTTGTCTCCTAAATATCGATTTTGCTTTTGAAAATAACATAACAAAGGGACTTAAGAATGAAATGGAAGCATATTTTAAGCTTATTGAATGAAAAATACTCATTTTTAAAAAAATGCTACATGCATGCAAAATGCTACATGACACCTTTATCCACGTATAAATAATATCACAATCGAGATAAAAAACAAGCTGCCTATGGGTTAGTCATACAGAAATTAAAGGAAATCGAACCAAATGCTGATAAGTCAGCGGTTGTGAAAAAAAATAATAGTTTAAGAAGTAATGTCAGGAAGGAGAAGAAGAAATATGAACAGTCCTTGTATAGTCTGGGCATCTGTGGATGATGTATATCATATTAAATTGTGGTACTATGAATGGGCTCGTTCACCTTTCTTTTTTTATTTGTGCATCTGAAAGAATACATATTTTTTAGTCACCGTGCCAAAAATTAGACCTCTGTGAAGTTTCTAAGTCGCTCAAAAAAAATTATAAACAAGAATGCCGGGCACTTTTTCGATACGCTGTCGTGACGTCATGTACGTTGACCGCGGCTCTGCGCACATTTTAGAACACAAAAACTACCACCAGTCACAATCACTGATAATAGATGTCACAATAACACAAATACATACATCGAACGTAACTACGCGACGAGTCGTGATGATCACAAAACATATATACTGAGTGATGATCTGAAATCACATGCGAACATATCTGCTTACGTCACAGTTAGGTATTCGCGCGCTTGGGTTTCGCGAATTCAAATGATTATATTAGGCGAACGGAGCATCCTACAAGTATGAAATTTTCAGAATCATGTTTTTTCTATTTAAGCTTTATCTTAGGCAGGTCAAAATTGATTTTAAAAATTTTGTGAACAAGCCCATTATTAGATTTCATAATATACATAAAATACACCACCTTTTCCGTTTTCTTCTAACCGCTTTTTTATAATTATCTGTCAAAATTAACGCAAAACCTATCAGTGTCAGCACATCGTCATCTTCAAGGCATGTCATCCGAAACGAACTGAGGACCTCTCCGGCATACCGGAGGTCTACCCATGCATGTATACCTGCAGCTCAAAGCGACAGAAAGCAAGCAGATAACAGCGGGAAACAATACAAAACGACTAAACATAGCCGAATACGGCATGAAAAGAACAGAAAACAGCTAAAAACAACAGAAAGCAAGCAGATAACAGCTGTAAATGGTAGAAAATGACCAAATACAACCGAATAGAGTCAAAACTAGCTCAAAACGACAGAAAGCAAGCAGATAACAGCGCGAAACAATGGGAAATGACTAAACATAGCTGAATACACCAGAAAAGAGCAGAAAACAGCTGAAAGCAACAGATAGCAAGCAGATAACAGCGCTAAACAATACAAAACGACTAAACACAGCGGAATACAACGGAAAAGAGCAGAAAACAGCTAAAAACAACACAAAGCAAGCAGATAACAACTGCAAACGATAGAAAACGACCAAATACAACCGCATAGAACAGAAAACAGCGCATAACAACAGAAAGCAAGCAGATAACAGGTGTGAACGGTATAAAACGACCAAATACAACCACTAACTCAAAACGACAGAAAGCAAGCAGATAAACTAAACACAGCCGAATACAACAGAAAAGAGCAGAAAACAGATAAAAACAAGAGAAAGCAAGCAGATGACAACGGCAAACGTTAGGTATACCTGCACAGGTGGACCTTTCCGATAGACCAGAGCGTGTATGGCCGGCATAAGTCATAATTCCGATGCAGTTGTAGCTCTGTGACTAGAAAATAATACGCTGGGCAAATGCTAATCATTATAATATGTAACAAATTAATACACATATAACTGAAACACGACTCATGTGGATTAACACAGTGTTAGTATAATTTTTGATTTTATCTAGATACAGCCGAAGCCACAAAGCAAAATGTGACCACCCATATACACGCTTCGGTGTAAAATGTGCGAGTCGCACCACTAACTGTTATATAATATTGACTTGCGTCAATTTCTCCACACAATCCTTCATATTCTTTATTGCACGACATTTCTTCCGGACATTTGGTGCAAGGTCGCCCTATTCTTCCCAAAGGTTTCGCCACTCTGAGGCCTTTTGGTCCATAGTTGCAGATCATCATGTGATACCTATAAGAACAAGAAAACACATGACAATCGTAGTTAATTGACTTAACTACATTAATAGGTCAGGCGAGGTGCAATGATTTTCTACGAAATTTATCCAATTGTCTCAAGACTTTCACAAACTTATAAATTGATCACTAAAGTACAAATTTAATATGTTCATCACCCTATAGTACAGTAAACCTACAGTGAACGATCATTAAATATAAGACTTGCTAGCTGCGCATGTAATTTCTCCTATCTCTACTTTCGTGATCGGTAGTTCAGGAGAAACGATTTTTTTTTATAAATGAGCAGACCGCGCAGGCAGAACCTAAATACCAGAGTACCGCGGCTGTCGTGAAAGGGTTATGTTAGGGGAAGTTTGTTAACGCGAGATTTGAATGGGCCAATACCCGCAGGCCCAACGAATACATCTTCTGGCAGTCCATTCCAAGCCTTGGACGCCCTGGGAATAAATGTGCGGTTGTACCGCTTAGTTCCTGAAGTATGAAGAACGACCGTCTTAGGATGAGATGCAGCGGTCGCAAGGGTACATCTGATAGGAGCAGTGAGCAGCGGAACGATAAAGGATAGCTCAGAGGGGCAGATTTTGTTGGAATATCGGTAGAAGAGTGAGAGATCACCACCAACACGCCGGTGAGAAAGTGACTGAAGGTAGCACGTTAAGGCCGAATCGCCAATTAGTCGAATTGCCCTTCTCTGGACGGCATCTAGTATAGACAGCAGCTTATCTGGGCTTTATATAGCGTGATGAGGTTATATGGTGAGAAATACTTTCTGGCTCTAAATAGGTACCCAAGCTTTTTACCAGCAGCTGTTGCAATTGACGCGACGTATTCGTGCCAGATCAGCTTTTCTGTAATGTTGACTCCTAGCAGCTTGAATGAGTGACTCCTTGGCAGAGCCTGGTTGTTCATTAGAATTTTAACGTAAAATGAAGATTTTTTAGAAAATTTGATGTCATTAATTTAAATGTATGGTGATCTAGGATGTAACAATCAGAGTTATTGTAGTTCCTAGACATTTAGTTACTGTGAATCTCATAATTATGTTCCTACTATTGAAAAGGAGAATATATGGGAAGTGCTAAGCAAATTAGCTATAGATTATTAATATATTGATCAACAGACTTGAAATATAGCATATCGTAGATGCATCCTTTTGAATTTTGACCAGTTGTCGGATGAAGCTATAATGTTCGTACGACGACGGCGACGTACGATGTCTGAAAGCAAAAGACTCAAATATAAACTTTCTTCACTGTCTCATGCTCTTGAGCATTCAAAGTGGTGCATCAAAAATGATAAGGACGAACTTGATTTCTGGTATTCATATATCTTTTCATTAAAAGCAAATATGCAGGCATGTATACAGGATGTTGATTAAACATACCTCAAACGCTTAGGAGAAGATATCATGAACCACTCCCAGCATGCTATATCCCTTAAAGTCTTTTGTAATCTTGATTTTCGATTATAGAGGGCAAACAAAATTTTTGATAATAATAACACCTTGTTACAAAAAATGTTAACATATGGCTGTAAAAAAATTTCCACCTGACCCTGTAAGTCTTCAACGTTTTACAATGACGTTATGTAAATCGATGGCTTTAGGTAGTTAGATAAGAAATAATTCAATTAGACTAAGTCCAGAGATCTAGTAGGCCATAAGCACGGTGCAACTACATTAAAATTAGCGCCATTGCACATGAACCAACCCAACTGTAGTGAGTTGACAGTGGCACATCATCCATTATACAACCACCTAAGCTGTAACAAGTTACTATAAGGGAGTCGCATTTAATCTCTACATTCGTATAGCGATTCGTGGCGAAAGATCCGTTAAGTGAAAGAGGTGAACAATGGAAGACAGAAAATGCATCATAACCAACTCACTTTTAACAAATCTAACAAATACCAGGAGATCAATAGCGACGAGTATTAAAATAAAATCTACGTTGAACATTATTTTTAGTGTCTGCACTTGAATTCGGTTATTAAGTGAAACAGTTCATTTAAGTAGCCAAAATGTTATTAAAAGGCAACAGTGTCATTTAAAATGTTATCTTTTAGTGGATGAAATCAGTAAAAAAAGCAAGGTTGGCTTTGTCGGAAAGCTTATTCGCTATATAATACTGTAACGACGGCCTCTTTTTCTTCACCAAAGGTCGTAACTTGCACTGTTTTACTTCACAACTCAATACAATAGCACTTAACCTTATCTCAACTAGAACTCAACTCAACTGAACTGAACTACCACGCTAGCCGTGGCGCCATATAGAGAATTCGATGACATTTCTATAATCCATCCGTCATTCCCGGAAACTCTAGACGGTTCGATGACGTTTCACTTCAAAGATCTAACCTAACACTTTGACTTTACATCATCATGACGACTAATACAAATACACGAATACCATAATATACAGTATGTTACAATACGCTCGTAAAGGAGCGATGGTTCAAGATACTTCAAAGAACTGAATATGCTTGGTATAGCCCAAAAAACATGTCCAACATGCTTATGTTCAACAAAAAATTTGTAAAATGGCCTGGAATCAACGAACTTGAATTTATATTTTTTGATATGCCTACTATTTGTTGTCTTTTAACCGTATTCTATACTAACAGGTTTAACAATATTCAAACCCTGATAGCGTATCCCATCAACATGTGGATGAAAACAGAAGAACATATACTTGAATAAGCTCACTTTTCCTCTAAACAGCTCCTTCCGCAACCAATGCGATAAGTCTCAGCCCACAGCATCTGGTACAGATATCCAATTAACATTGTCTTCATTCTGCTGAAGTCCTCGAACACCTTTTCATTACTTTCAGCAATTTCGTACTCATACCTAGACATTAAATTGTTTCAACTTAATTTTTCTTAAATACAGGGTGTTCCAGAAAGACGGTCCCATAGAAGAACCCCCATCTCACTGAGTCAAAATATTGCGAATAAACACAACATCCACACATATAGCAAGTTGCACCGTTTGACCGTGAGAGGGCTTCAAAGTCAAGAATAATTTTTCAATTTTTGTTGATAACTTCACAACGACGTTTGCGATTTGAATGAAATTTGGTAAACGTGTAACACCAAAGAATGCCACATTTTAATACTTTTAACTCTAACACTATGGTGTTTTGGAATGGTGAACCGATGTCTTCGCCACTTACATTAACCACTATTTTTCTTATTTTTAGTGCTTTCGGTTTGAAATTTTTCCACAACAAAGATACATCATTGACAAATATTTTTCACTCTTAGTAAATTTTCGTATCTGCCACGGTTTAACAGTTAAAAATAATTCTGTGATACTTCAGTAGTAGCGCACTGGTCTATTTTATCCGGAATTTAATTGATTGCATTTTGTTAGTCTTTCGCTTGTAAAATTATCGTTATCAGGGTAAATCAGTTATGCTTCTAAATGTGTCGGATCGGTACTTTTTCGCAGAAATTGACACTAAATAAATTGAAAAAATGTTATTGATATTTCGCAATTTCAACAAACATTAGATATCAAAAAATGAACGGATAGTAAATTCATTAATGTCAAACTGTACCAAATCAATCTACAAGCAAATCGCAGATGAAGAGTAACAATTTTTGTGATCGGGTTATGAGATCGTGTAAAACCGTTAAATGTATTGACCAAACAAATGTAGGACTAGAGCAGATTCATATTATTTATTTATGTCATCTGTTGTTCAAAATGATCACCATTCACTTCTCTGCATAAATTTATTCTCCTTAAAAAATTGAACTGCATTCTTCTTAGAGAATCGACATTTTGAAGTTGGCGCAAGGCGGTTACAATTCTGTTCCATAGCTGTTCTTCTGTGTCTATTCGCTCCTTATAAACCTTGTCAGCTATGGCCCCCCCAAAGGAAAAAGTCGCATGGAGTAAGATCTGGCGAGCGCGGTGGCCACTGAATTGGAGCATCTGCCCCTCTTCCAATCCATTTTCCAGGATAATGCTGACAGCTGTACGTCACAACTGACAGCAAACCCGTTTAAATTTGAATAACCGGTAGGTATTAAATGGGTATTTATTAACCACAAATTAGGACAACAACTGTCAGTGACTATCATATTTCTCAACTTGTAGCGTTACATCCACCAGATTCACGCTACCGCTACATAGCGCAAACGGTAGCAGCTTGCTCTGCTGAATGCGGCCAATGACGTCCAAAAATTATTGCTCGCAACTGTATCTGACGAAAAACAATACTGTTTTCACCATTAAAGCCAACAAAAGATTTAAACCACCTACATCATTGTCACTTCACTCTGATAACAATAATTTTTCAAGCAAAAGACTAACAAAATGCAATCAATTGATTTCCGGGTAAAATAGACCCCCGGTTTTGAAGTGCCCTTTTACTAAAGTACCACAGAATTATTTTTAACTGTTTAACCGTGACAGATACGAAAATTTACTGAGAGTCAAAAAATATTTGTCAATGATGTATCTTTGTTGTGGAAAAATTTCAAACCGAAAGCACTAAAAATAAGACAAATAGTGGTTAATGTAAGTGGCGAAGACATCGGTTCACCATTCCAAAACACCATAGTGTTAGAGTTAAAAGTATTAAAATGTGGCATTTTTATGGTGTTACACGTTTACCAAATTTCATTCAAATCGCAAATGTCGTTGTGAAGTTATCAACAAAAATTGAAAAATTATTCTTGACTTTGAAGCCCTCTCACGGTCAAACGGTGCAACTTGGTATATAGGTATGTTGTGTTTATTCGCAATATTTTGACTCAGTGAGATGGGGGTTCTTCTATGGGACCGTCTTTCTGGGACACCCTGTATACAAGAATATTCTTTCAAATAAGTCGTGCAGTATTAGCCCGCCAGTATACGTATCGATAGGCGGCATGGCGTCAATGAACCGTTTGAGGGTTGTCTCGAAATGCATGTTTTACGTCTCTTTGATTACAATCGCATGCGATCAGAATGGACATTCCGAATGGTTCGTACCTCTCTCGTGTCCAATGGAGGTACGTTTTTTAAATTTTATGTTGCAAATGGTTAGATCATCGATTCCAAGCGCAATGGAAAAGTCCAGAGTTATCACTACCCTCAAACCAGGAAAGCCGAATGAAGATCACTTCAATTTTGTTATCATGGTTTTTCTTAAAGAGATACAGAGCTACAAAAACAAAATACCTATGCAGGATTAATTCTTGTTGTTGCCCCGCAATGGACTAGTATCATGAGTGAAACCAATAATTAAATCTTTATAATCCCTTAGTGTATACCAAAATAGGTGTCCTGATGCATTTCACTACTCTCTGCAGTAGCTTACTTCATCAATCAGTGCATCCAATTTGATTTGTCATCCGTCAAGGGGACGCTCTTTGGGTATCACCCCTTGGCTGACCCGCATGAAGAAAAGTTGTGCGAGAGAAAGCTTTGTTTTGTCTATTGTGCGGTTGGTTGTCAAGTGAAGTTAAACCTTTTTTTTTAATTTAAATCCCAATTGATTGCTATCTGTAAAACTAGTCACAATGAGCAAATAGCTTGTTGGACTAACACTTACATGTAGGGAACAGTTCATTATTTCCTCTTACATTTTTTTTGACATACACAAAGTTTATTACTGGGAACTACACACTACACATTCACTCAAGTCTTTCTGGAAGATCACTTGGGATGTGTCTCTTCAACCTGCGGCTGCCCTGATGCTGCATAAGGTGCCTGGCTAATGGGTTGGGATGCTCTTGAAAACAAGTTCTGTACCTCTCGGCGATGTTTGACACTTCCTCTTTCACTGATGGGATCTGCGAGTCACGCCTGATAAATTCATTTGGAACATACCATAGAGCTTTGGTTAGGAGTCGTAATGTTTTGGCTTGGAACCTCTCCAGTATTTTGATATTAGAGTTCGATGCCGATCCCCATAGTTGTATACCATAACACCAAATTGGTTTTATTATGGCCTTATTATCAAGACTTTGTTGCTCAACGACAGAGAGGATCTGTGACCTATCAACCAATATAGGTTTTGAAGTTTCAGCCCTAGCTGTTTCCGTTTAGTAAAGATGTGTTTTTTCCATGTCAGTCTCCGATCAAGGTGCATACCTAGATATTTTACATATTCTTGTTGTTTTAGATTCTAGCCATTTAGAGATACAATCGAACAGTTGTTCCTCCTGTTTTGATTCGTTCGCTTTGATACGCCACCTCCTGAGCCAAGTTTCTGTGTCGTTAAGGCTTTTTTGTAGCTGATTTGATGCCTCCATGTGGTTAAGATGCACTGATATTACTAACTAACGTTATAATTTTTGATTGAGTTTTGTTTCAACGAATTTTTTTTTTTGAAAAGGGCGTACGACCTTAGATTAGTTTGAACGGCAACAGGGCACAGATATTTGTAGCGGAAAAATTTGAGAAGATTCTTATGCCAAACTGCATCATACGAAATCATAAAAAACCATGATACTAGTCCATTGGGCAAGCAAAACCTTTTTATAAAATGCCAAGCATACCACTCCGCGATCATTTTGGTGGTTTCTGCCGCTGTATGAAAGGAGTCCCTGTCTTCACCTAGAAAGACCCTTCCGTTCAGGTTCTGCCCAACTTCACTGAAGTTTGTGGTAATATAGCATGGAGCACTGAAAAAGAAGGATTTCACTGTTTTTAATGAAACTTCCACTGATTCTCGGCGACCTTTATATCTGACTTTGACAACAAGGTACTTGCAGAAAAAAATATTATGTCGTTTACGCGTTCCTTAGAGCCTAGTAAACATAACAAAATCACTTTTTTGATCTTTTGGAATCGGCTGTGAGAGGGATTTCAAAAATTATTTCAAATGCCGAAAAATGCCGCGCAAACAATCTCTGACGTCAGTGATATCCTATAGTGATGGGATGTAAAGTATTTATATTCGATATCGATAGCCAGTGCTAATCTAACGTTTTGACATTGGTCATTATAACTACAAAACACAGTCACACACAGAAGTACAAAAGTCAAAAGAATAAAAGTTAGTTAGTTAGGCTAGATTACTAAACCACTTTGTAGGGATGGGCTTGAATTAGATTCTATCTTTGGATTCATTCATAATGGGATGCGCCGAAATAAAATGATGGCTTCGATTAGTTGCGAATCTCGGTCACAAGCAGGATGAACTGTGGTACCTATCAGATAAAAATGTATTGCAACGAAAGCGCTAGTGGGTTAGTTGCCTGACTCAAATATGTTTAAGTATCAATAAATTGTGTCGCATTGTTAAAGAATTCAGATCATCTCCAGTTTGCAGTTGAATCTCACTGACCTGCGCTGTAGCAGTATCGATTGTCGATATCGATAAGATACCTGTGACGTCAGCCTTTGTTTTAAGTCACGTGGAAAAATTTGAACATATCCTTATTTTATTTGGCAAATATCTTCTTTTGGCCGTCAGTAAAATCATATTTTTTGTTTCCTACTGCTTCTTGATACGGTTTTCTTTACGCTATGTATACCTCCCGAGGCGATTTCACGACCTCTGCAAGTACCCTATGTAGCATAATTTTGCCCCATTTTGCCTTTCTGTTGTACAATACTGAACTACCAGCTCACCCCCCAGGTTTTCACTTATCTGGTGAGGTATGAAAATGAAAACGTACTTACTTGTGGTCGTAAATACATCTGGATGCCTGACACTGGGCAGTGAATTCAAGGTCCGGGTCATAGGACATCGCCAGCATATCAGAAATGCATCGAAATGCACCCCTGGTCTCGTTGCCAATTGCGACTTTGTTTCGGTAATAATTGTGCGAGTCTACAATAGCCTTTCTGAAAGTAAGGTAAATAATAGCGGTCGTTTGTACTACATCAAAAAGTTATTCTTGATATTATACAAAGCCTTACACCAATTTGCAATATCATCTAGACGTAGTAAAAGGCAAATAATAGGTCGGGGTAAGTAAACACATAAAAATAATTTCTTAGATGGAGCACAGATGCTTCAATTCAAGTATGCCATAACTTCCTATACGCGCAAAGTTATGCTAATCTTAAAGTGAGAATACGATATCTTTGACCATATAAGAGTTACTTTGAGAAAACGTCTTCAATGCAAAACTGGGAATTTCTTGATAGTAAGGATACTAAAATCTTAAATCATGCATATGGTGATCTTGGTATTTCATAATCTTGACTGAAGCATTTCATAGCCTTAACTGGGGCATTTCATAAACTTGACGCAAGTAGCTCAGCTTTATTCTAAAATTGTGATATTCTTGGATGAGGAATCTAGTAGTATTAATTTGAGCATTCAAACTCTTCAATGAGAATGTAGAAATTTTTTTGGAGAAATAGTTCTGCAAAATTTCCTAAATCACTTTTAATATACTTAGTACTTATCTGGGAACATCTGAGTCAGGTCTTCGCATCCCAATTTTTTTAATAGCTCATTCATGGTTGGCTAGATCAAGTGATAAGGAAGCTGATGAAAACTGGAACGCGACTCAAATGGCGGTGGACCAGCACTACCGGCAGATTCGTTGACGGTGGTATCACGGGTATCACGTGGCAATGGCAATTTATTTAATAGTTTGACTAGATACTATTATGCGCTATTAAGCAGGATCCAGGATGCAGGTATTACGTTACGGTGCTAAAGACGGCGGCGAATACGACAATCCGAAAACCGATAATGGCGGCGCGGACGCGGACGGGCAACAGGCTTTTGAGTAGAGAGGGTGGAGAGGTTAGAGTTGACCCGTGACACGCTGCGCGCCTACGCACTACGACGTTGGTAGACGTCAAATAAATGATTTACTTGATACACATATAGGGTGTGCTTGTAAAACAGCGTTCATTTTCAAACCAAGATTATCATATCGTAAATGAAGGTTCGCATTTGCAAGCTGTCTATATTCTTAATAAAAGTAAACTGGGCACCGCTGGAAAAAATGATAATCTTGATATAGAATTATGAAATATTTGTTATTAAATTATTATAGCATTTGTTGCAAAGAAAATTATATTTTCTTTTGGAGCATATTTCTTTAAAATAAGTCTATAAATCAAAAATATATTATTCTTGATACAAATTTCCTATAATTTTCTCATCAAATATTCTTTCTTAGAGTGAGAACCGATATTCTTGTTGTAAGTATGTATTTACAAGAATATCGCAATTCTTGACTTGAGAATTTCTTTTTATGAGTGTAGAACGTAAGAATTTTGATTAGAGGTCCTTTGAAGTATATTTTGTTATCGACCAAACCCGATTTTGTGATGACAGTGCCCTTCTAGGCTATCCATAGGGCGGAAGGATAAACTAGTTTTCCCCTAAGTCGAACTAGTGTATCCAAGAAGCGATGGAAAGGACTACTTTTTCCTAGGCTCAACTAGTCTATCCTAAGTTCTATAGGATTTATCGATTTCATTTTTCGTAGTTTTGAACTTATATTCTGTAGGATAAAACTGACGAAACAGAAACCAGTCAGAATTAAGCAAGCTGGGATTAGCCTACAAAACTAAAATAAATTTATTGCAGTTCCAATATCTCAAATAAAGATTTACTTTTTTTTAAGTAAACCTAGCTCAAGATCTGAAAGATTTGAAATCTTGGATTGCCAATCTTTGGTTAGCTTGATAAAATTAGTACCTATACTATGATAAATTTTGTTTTGCGAAGGCCTAAAAGGGGTGATACATGTACGAGCAAGTACGCGTACTTATGGCTCGATGACCTTTTTCGCCTGTATGTCACCGTAAGTACGCAAACTTTAAAACCGTCGCGCAAACCGCCGGCGATCCAACTGGCTTGAAATCTTGCTCGTAGCTTGTCTCGGCTCGTACTGCGAGCCGCGAGCCACCGTTTTGTTTCGGCAGGCCATCGATGCACAACGCTTGTTGTGTTTGGCGTTAAAAGCTTTGCTTATTTAGGAAAATTATCGAAATGAGTGATTTCAGCTTCACGTGTGTCACCGATGTCGAGCCGAGTAAGTTCGCGAAATTAAAGACCGCGTACTTAAAGTTCGTACATGTATCACCCCTTTAACACACCTCAAGTCAGACTCCTGAAGAATTGAACAAACCGACAACCCAGCCAGATGGAACAGGATTGCAACTATTACCTGACTTCTGGATCATTGTAGATAATATCGCAGTTGACTACCGGTTTTCCATAATCTGTCGTACATACAATGTTTTCGTCACTACTACAAGATGGCCAACGAGTGGAACAACTTCCATAGGTGCTCCGAAGATTTAATAGACTCAGCAGTGCAATATGAAAGAAAATTTCACTTTCCATCAGCATGATCGCAGATTTGACTTAAGTAACATATAACAGACGTCACTCAACTAAATGTCGCTAAAGGTGTACGTCTACTTTTTGCCTTGACTAGCGTCTACACTAATACTACGTTTCAAAGTCCCATTAAAGACCTCGATTTGCTCCGTAGCGTTTCAGTATTCACTCAACATCAAACTATCAACAAAAATCTGTGTTCCGTTATTGCGTTTCCAAGGCCATGGATGTCATCGTTTTGCTCGGAAATCAAATTGAGATTTTAGCGATCTTTGTGTCAAGACCGTCAAAAGATATTTTTCACTTGACAGCTAACAACTTAACATAGCCTCTTCTGCTTTATTTGTAGGCTGTCCCTTTACTTAAATCTATGGTTTAGAAGTAAATACGATGGGAAACGGAGTTCAATATGTTTTGGATGAAAATAACGAAATTATTACAGAAACTGACAAAGTTTTAGTTATAAATGAAGGTGGGTACTTCATGAGAAAGCAATTTTATTGTTATAGAGAACTGCTAGCAGCTCTGTGCAGTTTTCGTGTACTTATAATGATTCAGTGCTCATCCTTTCTTGTATTTTCAATGTTTCAATCTATTTGAATGTTCTTTCAGTTTCACCACAAAGTATTTTCACAAAAGCAAAACAGCCTCAGGGCTCATATGGTAACAACTGTGACTGAAACTACTCACTCACTCTGACTCTAAGAAAACAGCACAGGTTAAGTGATACGTCAAAATTGTCAAAAAAAGATCTTTGCCATTTCATAAATGTTCCAACCTTCCTAACATCTGGAATCATGTGACTATCCTCGAAAATTCGTCTGCTCACTCGATAGCTGGGATTTTGGAACATAGTATAAAATGTGCAGATTTAGAGCCCGTCCAGATAAAGGGATTTACGCGCGAGTGGACTCGTAAAACGCTTGTAACGCGCGGGACTCTCGACTCGCCCGTTGTGCGCGCGAGCGCCGCGCGAGTCGAGATACTTGGGCGACATTGTTGCGTCCAGTACAACGCGCGAGTCCGTGGCGTGTGGACGTATTTGTTTTTGAAAATAGAGCGTCATGACTTCGATACAGAACTTTTCATTGATGCAGTATATTTTAAACCCTAATAAGTTTTAATATTCATAACAATTCTATTATGCATAATATTGACAACCCATTTTAAAGTCTAATTAACTAAAATGCAGACCACAAAGCACATCGTTGTCAGCTTTGCAGATAGCTCACTATCAAATGCTTTGACTACTTCACTAATTGTTAGGTTATAGTGACTTTCATCGATTTCACCACATAATCCCTCGTACACACTATTGCAGCTAAGTTCTTCAGGTTTTTCAGGACACCTGCTGCAAGGAGGTCCAAATTTCCCCAAAGCCTTTGTCACCTTAAGGCCTCTTGGTCCATAGTTGCATATCATCATATAATACCTTAAAAAAGAACCAATTTTCAGAAGAATCCAATCACAACTCGCCTAGACAGTAGACTCTTAGGAAGAAAGTTACAACTTGTATAAATATGGAGGTGATTCTGTAAGTACCCGGCCCGCGCTAATAATGGTGTTAGTTGATTTAGAGACACCTATACAATCTATAAAGCTTAAACGTTTCAAGTTTGAGGACGTCACGTTGTTTAGTATTTGTTTGGCATTGGCAGACATCAACTGTGATCGTTCTCAGTGAATTTGTTAAAATGGAAAAGATTGGTCATCGTCAGATCGTAAATAAGTGCACTATTTCTATTATTTTCAATAGGGTACTTGCAGAAAAAATATTATGTCGTTTGCGCGTTCCTTAGAGCCTAGTAAACATGACAAAATCACTTGTTTGGCTTTTTGGAATCGGCTGTGAGAGATATTCCAAAAATTATTTCAAATGCCGGAAAATGCCGCGCAAACAACCTCTGACGGTGATATCCTATAGTGATGGGATGTAAAGTATTGATATTCGATATCGATAGCCAGTGCTAACCTAACATTTTGACACTGATCATTCTAACCACAAAATACAGTCACACACAAAAGTACAAAAGTCAAAAGAATAAAAAAAAGGCTAGATGGCTAGATTACTAATTCACTTTGTAGGGATGGGCTTGAATTAGACTCTATGTTTGGATTCATTCATAATGGGATGCGCCGAAACAAAATGATGGTTTCGATTAGTTGTGAATCTCGGTCACAAACAGGATGAACTGTGATACCTATCAGATATAAAAATGTATTGCAACGAAAATGCTAGTGGGTTAATTGCCTGTTTCAAATATGTTTAAGTATCAATAAATTGAGTCGCATTGTTAAAGAATTCAGATCATCTCTAGTTTGCAGTTGAATCTCACTGACCTGCGCTGTAGCAGTATCGATTGTCGATATCGATAAGATACCTGTGACGTCAGCCCTTGTTTTAGGTCACGTGGAAAAATTTGAATATATCCTTATCTTATTTTGCAAGTATCTTTTTTGGGCCGTCAGCAAAATCATGTTTTTTGTCTCCTACTGCTTCTTGATATGGTTTTCTTTACGACACGTATACTCCTGAGACGATGTCACGACCTCTGGAAGTACCCTTTTGAACTCTGAGTGAGTCTGCTCCGTCGTTTGCAACAGGATAATATTGGGTTACAGAGGTTAAACAAGATCGTGTGAGCTGTTAGGATAAGCATCGTAGTGTTCGACCAAATGTGGTAAAGACTCAAAGAAAGAAAATCCAGGAAATAGTACTGGATGATCTCTGACTGAAAGTAGACTGGCTAGTAGACATAGGCGTATTATCTGAAAAGTGCATATTATCTGAAAAGTTTGCACGAGAACTTAAGCAAGAGCAGTATCGTGAAGATGTTTTAATTGAGGATTTAGGCTCAGCAACAAAACCGAATTTATAGGCCGTTTAATAACTACGGATGAAACATGGGTTCATCACTTTACACCCAACAGGGACCAACGGACAAACAACACAATGAACTGGAAAGAGGAACCAACATCAAAGAATTTGCGTCTTTCACATGGTACTGCAACTATATTATATAAGGAGTGAACGTTTGGGCTTCTGAATTCCTGAATAACTGATACCTTTAGTTGAATATAACTGTTTGATGTGATTTTTTGCTTGACTAGGTCGCATAGGTAGAGCTGTCGAAGTAGCAACAGCATCTACATCTACGCGCACAAGTATTACGGTATTGGATGATTCTGGTCTAACATTTCTTACGGTCAGGGCTGTTAGTCACTTTTCAGCACATGCTGATTTTTACAACTCGCAAAATACTTGATACATGACCACTTTGTTTCAGTCGTCAATGACGTAATAACACATTTTCTAAGGAATACCAAAAAATTCCAAAATCCGACGATAAAAGAAATTCTCTAAAATTTTATTTATCTTTGAAATAGTAAAAAAAAACGGACCCTACTTTATACGACCTTTTTTGAAAAAAGAGTCTTCTCCTGTACAAAACCAAAAAGACTAGGATATGTAGATGAGTAATAGGATACGGACTTTTGACTCTAAATATGTTATTATAAATCTTAGAAAATTTTCTTCTGTTTAGTACTGTACATAAATATATTTTGCGTAATTTTCTTTTAGAGAGGTGTTTCCGGAAAACCAGTTATTCGCAATTCCCCCAATATAACGGCTAAAGTGGTAAATACTCTAGGAGCATGGTTGAATTTTGAAAAGAGTACGTGAGAATCTATAAAATAACCAGTTTTCAAAACCATCATGAAATCTTACCAGACAATATCTTTGTTAGAACCAAAAGACTATACTAGTATAATGCGGCCATAGTAAGTTGACCAGCGACAAGAATTCGGCGAAGTATGTAAGAACGTTGCCATAACTATTAATCTATTTTAGATATCAACTCTCTCGAGTTCAAATGTTCCAAGGATATACTCGACTTTACCTAATTAATTCTATTTTCTCTTTTGGTGCGTCGGTTTACTTTATTTGTAAAGAAAACGGCAAATAATTTTTCCGTCAATATACCTCTTATCTATTTCATAAAACATATAACTACAACCGGCAACAGCACATTTTCCTCCCCACCTTAAAGACAGTGCAGCATCGTGATTGAATAACCTCCGCAGACAATATTTGATTTATCTACTCTCTTTACCCCTTTTTAGACTTAAAATGATAATAACAATCGCTACCACAAGCCACGCTGGTGAGTTTGCGATGGCCATACAGTAGGTATCTATACTTACATATTCTCCTTAACACTTCTTCCGCATCCTACGCGATGTGTGTCGGCCCATACCATCTGGTAGAGATATCCAATCATGGTTGCCTTCATTCTGCTGAAGTCCTTTATCACTTTTTCGTCACTTTCGTTAATCTCCAATTCGAACCTATTGTGTAAAGGGGATTTTTTTTGACGTCGATTTTAAGTCGAATCTATTGTTGAACCAAGCAGCTCGTTGCTCCTACCAAATTCAGTGAGGCACGTAAATATGGGTAATTCTAAAAAAATAGCTGATATTGCCTGTATATTGTTTTTCTTAGGTATTGATTTTAATGCCATAAAAATTTATATAGATAACTAAAACAACATCTGTAGACAATAGCCAGTAAAATAATTCTTTTGAGATCTACAGGGTGTGACATGTCACGTTTACTTGACTTTGTAAAAAGATCGTGAGGCCAGTGTCGTATATGCGGAGACAATTTTTGATGCTATGTACTCAAAATGCCAGTAATACTACGATTAAATAATTATAACCTCTTAGTGTATACGTGAAGAGCAAACACCGATTTCGGCCAATGGACGAAAAATATGGCCAAAACGCGTTTTGGCTGCTACCATTTTACCAATGTCCGAATCATCGCTTTCCGACTGTTTAATGTAGCCCAGAACGTGTTTTGGCTCAACTACGATTGCCGAAACGCATCCTGTTCTACTGCAATTGCCATAACGTGTCGTAGATTTTGTGAGTGTCTCAGCTAGTAAACGATACCTCTGGAGCTAGTGTGTTGATTTAGTATTTGATCTTTGTGCGGGTTAGACAGTAGCTAGAGGGTGCCATGGAAGACCTAAGGTTATGTTTAAATGACGAACTGCAAAAAGTCATAAGTGGTAGCAATGATCGTAGTAATATTTGTATAAGAGAAAGATACGACCAAACACTCACAGAGATAAAGGCGGCAAAAGCTTGTAAAAGTAACGGTGATACAATATCTTCGAAACAAAGACAACGATTGAAAAGGTATGATATTTTATAAATCGGCTATATCGAAAAGCTAATTGAAAGAAGGACAGACGAAACAGCCGAACTGCGTTATTTTTGCATGACCCACGAGTTATTTGATATTATTCATTCCGCTCATGTGGGAGCTGGACATAAGAGATTGTGAGGTATGTTTTTTCAGTTTTTTTTTTCACGGACTTGAGATCTACAATGGCTTTTATTCACTTTAGTTATGGATTCTAAGCTCAAGAGGAAATATGGTAACATGACACGGCAAATAATTGAGATTTATTTATTCGTAGTAGAATATAGAACGTGTTCTGGCAATCGTAGTTAACCCAAAACGCGTTCTGGGCTACATTGAACAGCCGAAAAGCGATAATTCGGACATTGGCAAAACGGTAGTAGCCAAAACGCGTTTTGATCATATTTTCCGTCCATTGGCCGAAATCGGTGTTTGCTCCTAGCATATACAAGAAAAGGTGTACTGATGCATTTCGTTACCCTATTTTGTTTACTAGTACTCGTAATTCCATTTTAAAGTTTGACTACACGCGCTGGTGTACTGTGTACACCATCGGATTTAGGTACGTTGAATTTCCTGAAAGGTGTAAGGTGTCGTCTCTGCCGTTCTACCTAACTCTGAAAGATGGTATTTACTTAAAGCTTGCTTTGCAGTGTGACCATCTTTGGTATTTTCAGTACGAAATTGGTATAATTAAGAGCCTGCATAGGGCATGTTGTATAGCAAAGCAATGCTTTGCCGTCAGCCAGCAGTTGTCGTGCAAACTTTGCCGAGCAAGTAACTCCACTTTTTTCGCCTATTGCCAACTAAATAGCTACCTTATCACGACTGATAACTGAATTAGGGACTGATTCAAGCTGCTTGGTTGGCCACCAGGGAAATAAGCATAAAATAGGCTGGTTGGGAACACTCGCTCATCCAGCAATCTGATAAAGTCTAAGAGTCTAAGAATGATAAATTTTGTCTATGTTATGGGTAAAAAGTCTTGAATTGTAAGTATTTTCAAGACAAACTATATCAAAGAAGATAGCCTTAAGCTATAAGATGGCCGTTTCTGAATTATGAGACATTTATTGTTCAGAAAATTGCAAAAAAACCAGCAAAATTAATAAAACCTTATACAATAACATTTTGCAGAACTGCAGCTAGATCCTGCTATTACACTAAAAGTTAAGCCGAGATCAAAACTTCAGTACAATTCGTCCAATAGCTTGAGTAATAATGAATTTGATTATCCCACGCAACTTTTCTTTGCAAAGCTATAAGACAGAATGTCAAAAGAAAACTCGATCTTTATACCTGAAAAAAAAATTAAAAATTATTTTAAGTATTGCAGAATCATTCAATAATAATGCTCCAATTTTGTGCTTATTATTATCAAATAGAATAACTTTTTTGAACTGAGTTATAAAATTATTTTTTCACACCTGCAAAGCTGGCATTTCTATTATGTACCCTAAATTAAAGAAAAATATCGTAGGTCAATTTGGGCCAAAGTTAGCCAAATCTCTTTTAAAATTAACAGCCCCTTGTCGAAACTGCACTTACGTGCAATTAAGCGGATCAGTCGAAAACAAAAAACTAGACTAGCTTTACACTGAAATGTAAGACGAACATAACTTTGATACTCAGTTCCTATCGGTGCAGTGATAGGGTAGTAGGTAAGTCGAAAATGCTATTAGTAATCATAAGCCGAATATTTGTTCACTGTTGACACGGATGACAGTCTAAAGTATTGGGTAACAGGGTATAAACATGGCTCAAAAGACCTGCCAGATTGCTGGATAAATGAGTGTCATGAGAAAATCCTTATTTCCGTGGAGTACATAATATTAGACTTATTGGCATACCAGTCAGTGACCATTTTTCTTGTTTCTTCGACAGTTGTGAATGTGAGATTAAATTCTTTCTCGTCGACTCTTCCATTCAGATTTTGTCCCACGTCGGTGAAGTTTTTTGTTGCAATACAATCGCTGCTGTAATGTTATAGACAGTTATTCAAACAACTCGTTTTGTACTGAAAAACTCGTGATAGATTACTTTGGACTTGACGCTAAACGTAGTTAAACCATCATTTTTGAAATAGAGCTGATGCACCTGCTAAAAGCGCACTACATCCTACTGTAGACCTATTAACTCAATTTCTAAAACCTAGTCCTAGTAGTCCTAGTCTGATTCACTGCGCTTCAGTAATCTGGACTTAAAACCTTATCTCTTAGTAATGTACAGGGTTATTCACGTCATTCGACACGGAGCATTATGGCTAAAGTATTTGGTAAAAAAGAAAATAATACTTTCGGATGGATAGAAACCCATAAAGACTACATTTTGAAAATATTTTGATGTTATACAGGGTGACCCAAAAACACGGAATGTATCAAAGTTGTGTTTTTTTTAATGGAATACCCCGTATATTCGAGGGTTGCTCTATACCTCCGTCAATCCACCAGTACACAGACAGCTGTTTCACGCTTATTAGCGATCATCAGTGCGCCATAGGTCGATTGACGGAAGTAGAGAGCATCAATTTTTCCATGTTTAATAAACATGTGAAAGATGTGCGAGTAAGACAGAAGGAATTCTGCCGGTGCGCCATCTAGTACCCGAAGGTGACGGCAACCAAAGAAAGAGACGCTACTGGCAGCAGTAAACTCTCCTTGGTGGAACGACAAGGCTCGTTCGCTTTTTGCCACTAGAGGCGCGGATTTTGCGAACGAGCCTTGTCGTTCCACCAAGGAGAGTTACTGCTGCCAGTAGCGTCTCTTTCTTTGGTTGCCGTCACCTTCGGGTACTAGATGGCGCACCGGCAGAATTCCTTCTGTCTTACTCGCACATCTTTCACATGTTTATTAAACATGGAAAAATTGATGCTCTCTACTTCCGTCAATCGACCTATGGCGCACTGATGATCGCTAATAAGCGTGAAACAGCTGTCTGCGTACTGGTGGATTGACGGAGGTATAGAGCAACCCTCGTATATCGGCTTTACGCTGCTTGCGTCAAAATCCGCGCCTCTAGTGGCAAAAAGCGAACGAGCCTTGTCGTTCCACCAAGGAGAGTTTACTGCTGCCAGTAGCGTCTCTTTCTCTGGTTGCCGTCACCTTCGGGTACTAGATGGCGCACCGGCAGAATTCCTTCTGTCTTACTTACCCCGTATATTATTGCATATTCAGATTGATAAATTCTAGTAAATTCTTATGTATCATACATGGGACTTATGGTGAACCGTTTAGGTGTGAATCACCATTTTTGGTATAAGTAGATATAAGGAAAAGATTGAATATCGCTGAGATTATAAAATTTGGAAGGCTGTGACTTTGTCGTATTACTAAGCATAAAATGCGTCAACTTTGGTGAGACTGTCAAATTTAAATTACATTTATGCTTGGAGAAATCGGTCGATTAATTAAGGAAACTTCGATCAGCGATAACTTGATTTTTTCAAATAGGAACGCCTAATCTTTTTTAAACGGTTGAACGTAGAATTTGATAAGCTTTCTAATGATATCAGGTTATGAATATCAATCTCTGGTAGTTTCCATTTAATTTTAAATTCTCAAACAAATCGGCGTTTTTCAATTTGCCTACCTATAAGCAATGTAGCAGGTCATGAAATATAAACAAAAACCTGTTCAGGTAGAAGAAAACAACTAACTTAGCAGAAAAATACACACGAACTAGACTAAAGGGACAAGATTATAAAAGTTACTCACAACAAACAAAGTCTAACCAGAAACAACGGCGGTAACATATCTTTGGCCAAAGAGAAGCTGGAGTATGGCAGAAATGGAAAAGAAGGTTGGTTTCCGCTTTGGTTTGGCTAGTAGACTTACATGTGGTCATAAACACATTTCGACGCCTGACACTGAGCCGTAAATTCAAGGTAAGAATCGTAAGATATCGCTCTCATATCTCCCACGGGCCTAAATGCACCCCTGGTTTCGTTCCCTATTGCAACGTGGTTCCTATAGTAGTTGTGCGATTCGACAATGGTTTTTCTGAAATACAAAGAGGCACTTTAGGTTTTGTGTCTAATGATAAACTATGGAAAAGTGACAACAACAGTGGTTTTCTTCGAATGCCGACGTATGACGTAAGGATTTCTTTAGTGCTGCTGGATTATGATTGCTAAAAGTGTATAGTATTAAGTATCACGTCAATTACCCGTTTCCATATGATTTCTAAAATTACAGTATTTCTTTATGTCATGCTACGAAACATTGAGTCTGCTGTTTCATAAAGAGCATCATCAGCGTGGTATCTGAGATTTGTTTAATAACGACAATATAAGGGTGTCCGGTTCTAATCTTCCCACCCAAATATCTCTGAAAATATTAGAATTAGTCGAAAACGTTTCAGAAAAAATCTGAAAGGTAACAAGGAGACATTAGCCTTGACCTTGGCCATCAATTAAACACAGTCTTTTCAGATGGAAACCCCTACTTTTGGCCCTGAAATGTCATATGAAGGTCAAGTCAGTGCTTTTAATATCGGAAACTACTATACTTAACCCAGGAAGAGAAGACCTTTATATGACCTTGTGAGTAGAAAGGTCATATGCGGATGCAGAATTTCCTGCTCTTGCAGATTCTGCAATAAAAGCTAGAGTTTTCCATTAAAAAACCGATTTGAGCTTCATTTGACCTTGAAGGTCAAGGACATATTGAGGGCCCCCTTTTTTCTTACGTTAGTACTGATAGGGGTTCCTTTTAGCAAAACTCCAACTAGGGGTTGGGAGGGGTATCAATTGACGCAGATTGATGTCCAGGCGGAGAAGATGCTCTGGTGAAAAAACGTTTACTTCAATTTACAATAGGAAGTTAAGCAAAAAAGGTATTCTAGTACCTAGCCCGCCATGCTATGAAAAACCAAACAGGTGACAACTGTACCTCTACTATCAAATGATATGTAGCTTGATCGCATATTTCATGAAAAAGTATTGAAGTTTCAGTCTGGGAATGATGTCGTTCAACTCAGCGCGTCATTCCACGTTTCACTCCTCTCGACTCATTGTCGAGTTTCGCTAAAACAAACTCAAGCCTCAATGTTTTCAGTTATGTGGATCGGGATTAAAATTATATTATGTATATTTATACAGGGTGTTAGTTAAGCATGTTAACAAACTTTAACCATGAATAGTACTCCGAAACATAGAAAGAAAATGTCATATGAACATGGGTCCGGAAATTCTTCCTAAGGGAGCTACGCTACTTTGCATGGGGCACCCTGAAGACGGTTTTCCCTCGGTATTCTCGAAACTATTCATAACAAAATTACGAAATTAGGTTTAGGTGCGATGGGTAAACTTTTGACGCTGAATCTGATTCTGAATTCACAATTTCATAATTTTATTCAGAGGCGTATCATACGGGAGGAGTTAAGGGTAAAAATAACCCCATTTTCTAAATGGTATTTTTTTGACATTTTGATTTTATAATATGATATCTCAGAGATTTCTTCGTAAAAATGGTCTCTTGGTACATTTCGATAGGGCTAACTGTTTTCGAGGAAAATGCAAATTATTGAATCGATGCAGGCTATTGTAAATAATAATTTGCATTTTTCTCGAAAACCGTTAGCCCTATTGAGATGTATCAAGAGACCATTTTTACGTAGAAATCTCTGAAATATCATATTCTAAAATCAAAATGTCAAAAAAATCACCATTTAGAAAACGGGGTTATATTTACCCTTAACTCCTACCGTATGATACGCCTATGATTAAAATTATGAAATTCTGAATTTAGAATCAGATTCAGCGTCAAAAGTTTACCCATCACGCCGAATTTCGTAATTTTGTTATGAATGTTTTCGAGAATATCGAAGGAAAACTGTCTTCAGGGTGCCCCATATGCAAAGGAAGCATTTCCGGACCCATGTACATGCGACATTTTCTTTCTATCTTTCGCAATACTATTCGTGGTTAAAGTTTGTTAACATAATTAACACCCTGTATATCATATCTCTTAAATTCGGTTTATATATTCTATTTCATTTTTTAAGTGACTAAAGGCGGGTTCATGAAACTTTTCCTTTGCCGCAATTCACCCGTAAATTGGCTTTTGTGTTAATTCTAAAGTTGAACCTACCGTCAGTAATGTTCATGAAACAGCTTTGAATTTAACTTAAGAATTAGGCGTAAGGATTGACCTTGAAAAGATAATTAACTTCCAACTTTACCTTACCGCAAAAGATAAATCTAAACCTTAGTAGTGTCTGAGCATGCGCGAAACGCACAGAACATGATCTGGCATGGGGTAACCACTCTTGAGATCACCTTACCCATCTTATTAATCTTCATTTTTGGTCGTAGCTTTGAAAACAAATTTCGCCTTTCGCAAAGGGTATAACCGCCAACTCGCCAAGTCTTATAGCGTTTTCGACTTACTGCACTGAATTTAACAACGATTGCACTACAGTGCACATTGCAAACTTGTCTGGTGCCCAGAGGTGCAATAAATCTGAACTGGTAAGTCGAACAGACACCAAATTTCAGTGCAATTCGAGTAACTGTTCTGTCAGCCAACTGATGACTGATGACAGTTTGATGTCATTTTGCATCCCGAGAGCTCAATTTCATTCTGTGGTGGTTTCGGAATTTAAATAGTTTGAATCCGCCTTATTCAATCATTTATTCTATTTATCGACATAAAAACTAACAGCATTTTGTGCAATAAGGCTTTTGCACTAAAAATGAATATCTATCTATATCGGTAAATACTTATGTATATCTTGTTCTATCTCTTCTTCCGTCAGTTTATGAACAACATCTTCAACAAATATTCGTATTTTTGGGACATCCGCAGGCGTTGTTTGCAATTGAACTAGATATGCTTCAATTTCCTCATCATCCGAAGATGACGATATTCGTTGTTCTTCCAACTACACTTTCCGCACCTTCCGTAACCTATCGTAGCATCCATGCTACTATGTATACTACCCCACTACCCAGTTCTTAATTCAAAAAATTATTTTCTCTGACAAATAAAATAGGTTATAATTAATATTTTATAGACGTCAAAAATGCGCTGAAATCTCCACCAGCTCAGAGAGTCCGTGGCGATAATTTGCACTCAAGTGCAATTAAGCGGATGAGTCGAAAACAAAAAACCACACTAGTTTTGCACTCAAATCTAAGACGAACATAGTTTTGACACTCAGTTCCTATGAGTGCAGCGATAAGGCAATAAGTCGAAAACGCTATTAAAAGTATAACCTTAAAATCAAAACAGACCGTTGAAAGCAGACTTGTGAAACGTCACATCTGTCATCCTTAACGCCAAATTCAAGTTTCATGAACGTCGATTCTCTTACGGCTAAAGTTAAGGAAAAATTTAATACTAACACTCAAGTTACGACAAAGGAAAAGTTTCGTGAACCCGCCTTAATTGTAATTACGGTTCAAGCTTGACAATGATCCAAGGGAATGTCATTTCCCTAACAATAAGAACACATTGAAAGTCAGCCGATAAGTGCCGATGTGATGAACATCGCATCTGCTGATGAGATTACTTCACCGTAGGAGAATGGGATTACGAAAAGAACATTTCTCTCTATTCAAGGCCCTTTTAATGATTTTGTAAGAGCATAATATGAGGATCTCGTCTTCAGCAGCAAGCTAAAGTAGTTCCTTACGTCTTTTAAGGTGAGAAACGAAAAAACTCACATTGTATTGAAAACAATACTGGAGCTCGTTCGAAAAGTGTATATAGTAGTGGTATATGTATATATATAAGAGTAAATCAGCTGACCTGGTATAGTTACACCTTGACGAATAATTCTAGAACGGCTAACCTATTCTGATAATTTGTGGGATAACCTTGTGGGGTAATGGGTAACCTCACCGCTGTCACAAGTCACATTATAACCTCAAATATAATAAAAACAATACATACACGAATCTGTGAAACAAAGTTAATTTGGTGATCGTTCTGCTTATTATTATTCAAATACACATAGCTTATATCAGCTGACGGAGTTTTTAAATTTTTTTGGCGGCACAGTTGCAATGCGCATGTCAGGTAACTTTTAACGATGTCTTCGACATGGGTAAAGAAGGGTGCACCCCGGGTGACACCTTGTCGGATTTCGAACAAATGACATTTGGGTAAATAATATACCACGGTGTACCACTCTCTTTTTTTTCGAACGAAACGTATAGTCATCGGTATAACACTTATACTGTGGGTGTACTTTTCGAACGCGTTCCTGAAGTACTGTTGGTCTGCTTCTAGTTACCTGAACAATGGAGTAGCTACTATAACTTCACAATGCTGAACCGGTGTTCCGTAGTTTGTCTCGCAGACCACGTTTTCGTCGCTGCCACACGCTGGCCACTGACTACTACAGCTTCCATCCGTACTATCAAAGTCGAGGACAGATATAAGCAGCATACAGGCAAATGGGGAAATATTCTTAGTGATCTTCATTGCTGTTAATAGGTGCTCAGAGTTTGGCAGTCAATGTCACCGTTTCTTTTGACAACCTTGGTCGTCACGCGCTTTTATGCTAGTGTTGTCACTAATCCTTAGATCTAAAGCATGTTGTTATTTCTGTGGCTTGAATGTAAGGGTGCCAATGTTTTCCTTTCCGACTTAGAATTGTACACACCGGTAGTGAAAAGTGGTTTTAAATATCTTTATTAGAAGGGGCCAATGTCTTGTTTTCTGTCGTACAGAAGACATCAAAGCAAATAAGGTCAAACATCATATTTGAATTTGAGGATAAAAGCACTTATCTCATAGCGTTTTCGAATTAATGCTCTCAGGGCGAGCATAGATCATCCGCAATCAAACTAGAGATCTGTCAAGAGTTGATGGGAGCAAGATGGGAGCACTTCACAAATCGATACTACGTTCCAAAGTCCCATAAAAGACCTCAATTTGCTCTGTAGCGTTTCAGTATTCACTCAACATAAAACTGTCAACAAAAATCTGTGTTCCGTTATTGCATTTCCGGGGCCATGGATGTCATCGTTTTGCTCGGAAATCAAATTGAGATTTTAGCAACCTTTGTGTCAAGACTGTCAAGAGATATTTTTCACTTGACAGCTAACAACTTAACGTAACCTATTCTGCTTTATTTGTATGCATTGCACTCTGACTCTGAGAAAACAGCACAGGTTATGTGATATGTCAAAATTGTCAAAAAAAGGTTTTTGCCGTTTCATAAATATTCCAACATCCCAGAAAAGAGCGATTAGACTAACCGATACGCCAAACCTCACAAAGGACCTCCACAGCCTGGAACATCGAAGGAGGGTGGCTGACCTATCCCTGTTTTACAGATTCTATCACGGAAGATGTTCGATTGAGCTCTATCAGATAATAACACCACAGGGTGTCCGAACCAGGAAAACTAGACAACCTCTGCGAGCTCATCCTTACGAGGTCGAGGTCCTTACTCCCCAAACTAGTCTCCTCCAGCATTCCTTCTTTTGGAGAACTTCGACGCTGTGGAATCAGCTGCCGGGGAATTTGTTTCCCGACGGCTACAACCTGCAGCGTTTCGAATCTAACGTGAACCGATACTTATCCTCTCGCCGCGCTTCTACAGCGCCATAGGCTTTCGGGCTTTGCGGGAGGCAACTGAAATCACGTGACTATCCTCGATAATTCATCTGCTCACTAGATAGATGGGATTTTGGAACGTAGTACGAATATGATCGAACACAAAAATGACTTCTTGCTTTGTGCAAGTGACGGCTGATAAGGCCTCAATTTAAAATTGAAGTTCTTCTAGGTACCGACTATAAAAATTATAAAATGGTCAGTGCCTACCTTCGAATATTAAAGGTGTTAAAACGCAGTTTTCCATTATTATGTATTATGTGCTTTTTGCTTTTCCTGCGATCATCACAAGGGGGGCTATTTCCTTCGAATGATTGAATGTTCTTCATCTTTTTCTACCAACCACAAAATACTCCTCCTCACAGAAAACCAAGCCTTCAATACTTGTTTGACATACAAGACGTCGCTCTCAAATGCTCTGATCTGACTTCTCGGAGCAATTAAGTTCAATTTGAGAACGTCCCGCGAGCGAATAACAGGTAAATTGAATTTGCAAATCTGGAGCAGAGCCGTCAAACCGAACATACAATTTACGTCAAATGCGCTTTGAAAGCGTCTTGAGACCAGTAAATCGAAAACACTATCAGTTACTGATTTCCGTGATAATAAACAAGTCAGAAATAAAAATGCCTCTATTACTCTACCTAGTATCAGTTTTAGGACATCAAATTGAGACAAAAATTATTTAATAAACATCATATTATTATTCAAAATAATAATAATAAATCAGGTATAACAATTAAAAAAATTCTTTGCAACAATATATGACACCGATTTACTTTCATACCCTGTTAAGAGTGGGCGAGTGCATTTTGTTATCGCCCGCCACCCGCAAAAGTTGAAAGCATAGTAAAGTCAATGACACAGTCTCCTCTTTTTTCAACTATTGTTATAAAAATAGGTTAATACTTAATCTCAAAAAAACTGATTTCATGAATTTTTTTATTAGAAAAGATACGCTGAATGATCAGACTATAACATTAAATAATGGTGATGACATTAACTTTTCTAATGAAGTTAGGTTTTTAGGTGTTTGGTTGGATTGTAGACTAAACTGGGATGTGCACATAAGTCGCATATGTTCAAAGATAAACAGTGCCATATTTGCCATATCTTCTCTAAGAAGTAGTCACCCTAAAGAATATCTGCTTTCTGTGTACTTTTCTCTTATATATTCACATATACAATATAATGTCATTCTTTGGGGAAGTGCTATGAATTCTAAGCGTGTTTTCATCTGCCAGAAGAGGGCTATACGACTTATTTTTAATGTACGTGTTGATACGTCATGTAAGCCACTTTTTATTGAACATGGTATATTAACTTTACCCTGCATCTATATCTTCAAATCTTTGTTGTATGTGAAACAAAATATTAACAAGATGTCAACCGTATCAGGCACTCATAACTATCACACTAGACATGGTTCACTTTTAAAGAAAAATCAGCATATGACTAAAAAATATGAAACAAGCCCATTATATATTTCACAAACTTTTTATAACAAATTACCTAGCCAAATAAGGAATCTTCCTTTTTATAAATTTAAACAGATTGTCAAAATGTTCCTTTTAAAGAAGGCTTACTATAGCATTGAAGAATTTTTGAATGATGCTGTGTGTATTGAATAGACGTTGATATTTACATGTTAATCCTCTGATTTCTTTGACTTGTATGACTTGTATTGCTTGTTCAGTACGAATAAATATATTATTATTATTATTATTATTATTATGGCGCAGTAGAAGCCCTGCGGAAGGATGAGTGCATGTGCACTTTAGATTTAAAACGCTGCAGGTTGTAGCCGTCGGAAAGCAAATTTCCCGGCAGCTTATTCCACAGCATCGAAGTTATACAAAAAAAAAAGAAAGCTGGAGGAGACTATTTCGACCTGGTAAGGACGAGCTCGCAGAGCCTTCTAGTGGTCCTCGTTATTACCTGGGAGGGCTCACTTGAACATCTTCCGTGATAGAATCTGTAAAATAGTGACAGGTCAGCCACCCTTCTCCGATGTTCCTGGATGTGGAGGTCCTTTGTGAGACATATGTAGAGCATTACTCTGTCTAACGCATGCTGGAACCAACCCATATATATGTCTGCGCTTAGAAAATATATTATAATGATGCAAATGACGTATAATAAAATTCGTCTTTGTGGAAATGATGATGTTTTTAATAAAATTGTCGAACTTAAAACTCGATGAATATAAATGATACTGGAATAAGTGTCTATCATTGAATTTTCTCTGTAGGTCTACATATCGATGGCTCTTAGATTACTAGCACAATTGAATAGATTTCACCACTTACCTTATCTGTTACACCTTTATGAGACACATAAAAAACAGTTTTGTTTTCAAGTTTTGTGTAACGAAAGAGTTAAATCAGGTATGGTATGTCTTATACTGGAATGTATGGTAGCGTTAAACCTTGTATAAATTCAGCATCAAGTCGCGTAACGTCATCTCGTGTTTGACGTACCTAATTGTCGAATATCTTAAATTCTTGGCTCTCCTTTGGGTACAGATAACTCGGCTCCAACAGCTGTTTTAGCATGTTAGCCTATCTGAGGAAATTTTGTTTCGACAGTTACCTCTTCTCCCAGTTCGCATGTAATACAGGTATAAACTTGAGGTCTGCCGAACGATGGCGAAAAATTGTTTTTGAAATATTAGGCATAAAATTCTAATTCTTATTTCTGCCCTTCATATCTTCTTGTATAGCCGAAAACGGAGCAAGAAGTACACAATTCAACCTCTTATGTTGCTTTTGATATATGATAAGACCTCGCGTTACTTCTGTAAGATTAAGGGCCGGTTGTACAATGCAAGCTTAAGCTTCGGCTTAAGGTAAGCCGACGTTGAACCACGTCAGTTGCAAAACGTCCGTTGTACAATGCTGGCTTAGCCTCCCACTCCAAGCTTAACACGAGCTTACGTAAGCCGAAGCTTAGCGCGAGCTTAGCTGAGGTTTAAACCTAACCTGATACAAGTGACATAATATGCCAAGGATGAACCTTCAAATTGCTTGTCACTTTATTAGGTCATATTTTTTGAAAGATTTGTGTCTAATTTAACAAAGAGAGCAAATGAAAGAACAGAGACAGAAACGGTCGTTGCCGAAATTTGACACAAAGTGTCATAAGTGCCTAACCAAAAAACGTAATTTTCCGGATTATTATGTCAGTACGTATTGCTTCATTGATGCCAACTGTAGTGAATTTCATTATCAACCAGGTTTATCTAAGCTGACGATTGTACAACGGTTGTTGACTTTAAGCCTGAGCTTAGCTAAGCTTAGGCTTAACAAAGCTCGTGTTAAACCTGCATTTGTACAACCCGCCCTAAATGGTGTGGGAAGTAAAATGACAAAACGGACTCAAACCTCGTTTTTGGGCATTATAGGGGTTCCTCATAATATTCTACTTTTTTTTGTCTGGGGGTGATTTTGACTGGTTAGGTGTGGTAGGCTGTAGACTCAAGAATTTGTTGTATTCATAATATGTTGTCCATTGACCTGTAATGTGTGTAACTTCGTTTTTAGGCACTATTATAGGGGTTCCGGAGGAGGTTGTAAAACTGAAAAATTGGTTGCATGCACAACAGGCTACACACAGAAAAATCTGTCGTTTTGTCAAAGACTTACGCTTGGATTTAATGGGACGTTACACTAAGCATTCCTCAAATACAGCGACGTTTTCTCCAATGGGAAGTGTATAGTTGGTAGCGAATTATATCGTATCGTCGATTCAACTACAAGATGTCATTGGATTCCAATGAATGGTTTAATCGCAGCCTGTCGTTGAATCAAATCTATGTTTGGTAATTGATTCTAAACTACTTTCTTTTCCTTGGACCAACAGATTTTATTGCGAGGACGGCTGATTGATTAGTTTGGATGTTTAATGGTGTGATTTTGTGTGAAGTTATAAGGAGCACAATATAAGAATTAGACATAAGCCTGCACCAGTTGCTGCATTATTACCTGAAATATAACTGTCTGACTAATCTAAATACCTACGTTCAAATGTGGGTGTTAGCTCTTCTTAGTCCCAATTTCTCAGTAGGTCCTCCATTTAATATATAACTGGACACATTTAAATCACGCAATTGCTGATGCAATACGCAAAACCACGAGATGGCACAACACGGCTAACACCGAAACAACACAACGGAACAACTTCATTCATGTTGACGAGTTCGTGGCGATATCAGTCCTGCCGAATACTGATTATAGTTCAGCGAACGACAAGAACCATTGAAACAAAATTAATTTTTATCAGATAAATTATCACGAACTGCTGTTGCAGTAATAATTTTTGTACATTGAATAGATTGTATGCTTTGCTTAAATGAAACATAGGGTAAATTTCGAAAACAAAAGGATGCTTTGATTGCATTATATGTCAATACTGGTATTAGAAGGATTATATATATCGTTATAGCGAATATAAAATTATTTTGAACTTATTGGCGTACGTTTGATTACTTCGAAAATAAAGATTGAATTCTTTCTATGACATGGATTTGAAACAACTGTAAATATACTTAAGGTGATGGAAAAACATCCAAGTACTAACAATTAATTGGAAACGCAACAGTATTTTTTTTCTGTGTACAAAGGAAAGATTTAGCGGCTTAACACACTTTTTTGCGAGAGATGATTTCGTCGCTTAGGGATGTCAGATTATAGCTTTATTAGCGTAAAGCTATAATCTATATTATCTTATTTTGTGCGAAGTACTAAGACAATCAACTTGACTTCTTTTGTCCATAACGTATGGACGTCTTCTAATATAATGATGTTTCGTAAAATGTCAGTTCCTGAAAGATTAGCTTTAATATCAATTTTGGAAGCGGTTCACTTATAAGCCATCGGTCTCTCCTCTTCAATTTAGCAGCCACCTTCTCAATGCATTTACAACTGCAAGATGTGTATGACGCTGATGAATTGTGTACAGAAGCTAAGCATTTTTCGTTTTATTAGTATAAAGGCCTGGTCAAACAGAGAACGCGGCGGTCCGGCGTTCTCTAACAATACAATGGAACGCTGTAACGCGGCGGTCTAGAACGCGGCGTTTGGCGTTCCATTGTATTGTTAGAGAACGCCGGACCTCCGCGTTCTCTGTTTGACCGGGCCTTTAGATGCATATAAAATGCAAGCGTTACTACCTACTTAAAGTTGTAGTTGAATTCGTCGCTACTAAAGTGAATGGTGTGTTGTTATAAAATATGATACTTTTTCAGGTGAATATATCAGCGAGCGCCTACTATATGCTCTGTTGGCCCTGCTCCTCGTTATCAAGTTCCTTGCTGTTAAGATCCTGTTTGTCCTGCCTGCTATAATTGGAGCAGCTGCCGCTAAGAAACTCATCCTGAAGGTAGTATAGGCTAAGAGCATGGTATACACAAAAAAGCGAAATTCTTAATTTTATGGCAAAAAACTTAAAAAAATCTAAAATAACCTGAGAGCAAAATCAACAACCTTTCCCCCCTGAAAGTTGATTTATTTATACAAATAGTAAATAGATTCTCAAGGATGAAGTGTCATAAACTTTGTATTGGAACATCCTTTTTCTGGATCGCCTCTGAACACCAAGTGATCCTGTAACATCTAGCGAAGCATCTTTCTTCAAAGCAGTCGCCTCTATACGCACATCAGCAACATACTGCAGAATGGTTGACACACCCTCATCAATGTTATTATCAACAGGTTACTCAGAACAACATATACTTTGGCGTTCTCTGTAAGATTGAGGCAGTAAGCAGCAAAGTGTATTTACTGACACAGATATATTCCTAAGTCTACCAAATGGCTTAAATCATGAATGATCAAACCTGCTCTACTATCTCCTTGCTCTACTATTGATTCTAACTGCTTTTTGATATCAAAGTATAAGCACCTAATAAAACTCTCTCTGTGCTCTTTTAGATATCCAAAGCATCCCCACAAATCACCAAATAAGTCATTCGCAGGACCTATTATAATCTCTAATAATCTGCTAGAAGCTAAGAACTTTCAATTGATACCATTTCTACTTGTAGGCTATAACTTAACTGGTACTTTAGCGTTTATCTCTTAGTGTCGCATCTCGTTTGATCTAAAATAAGTATACAGGGTGGGCCAATAGTGCGTGGAGGGAGGATTGTAGGCTCACTAAAAAATATTTCAAGAATCTGTTACTAGATCATGATAGGTACTCTTGAGGGCTATAACGTAAAAATATTTTCACTCAAATTTTGACGTTTATACAGGGTGATTCATATCAAACATGCATTTTTTTGAATAGAACACCCTATATATTATTGCATGTTTGAATTCCTTGATCAATTCTAGTGTGACCCTATGTATCACACATGGAACTTTAAACGAACCGTTTAGGCGCAAATCACCATTTTTTGTATAAGTAGGTATCAGAAAAAAATTGAATATCGCAGCGATTATAAAACTTAGAAGGCCGTGACTTTGCGACATGACTAAGCATGAAATGCGTCACCTTAGGTCAGACGGCTAAAATTGAATTCTTTTTGTACTTAGAGAAATCAGTAGATTGATTAAGGAAACTTCAATCACAGATAACTTGATTTTTTTTAAACGGGAATGCCTATTTTGGTTTAAAGAATCAAATGTAAAATTTGATTATTTTTCTAACGATATAGCATGCCCGATATCGATCATTTTTGGTTTTCATTTTATTTCAAATTTGTGTTTTCCAATTTTCCTGCATGCAAGCAACCTAGCAGGCCATGAAAAATAAACAAAAGCTCGTTAATATTGAAGAAACCAGCTAACTTAGTAGAAAGATGCAAACTAATTAGAGCTGCGAGGCAAGATTATGAAAATTCCTTACAACATATTAGCTCTAACCAGAAACAATAGCGGTAACAAGAACGCTCATTTTCCACAGCCTACTAGCTATTAGCAAATCTCCAAAGTCAGTAAAAAAATATCTAATCAAAGGAAAACTACAAGTGATTGTTGCTACCAGTATAATAAGTATGTCTTCTGAATAAATTTCTACATTTAATGCTATAAAGAAGTAGCCATTTCCGTAAGTCAAAAGTAATGATACCTCTGACTGCAACCCTTCAAGTTCTTCAGTAGGTACTTCTACTTATTAGCAAAGCCGCGGAAAATGAAACTTGAATTGCAGAGTGTTTGAATTGTAAAACATAATTTAGTTCGCAGAAAACTGCATGAAATAAAGACAATTATAATATAGCGTAATCAAAAAATTCTAACAATTATTTCAATAGATGTTCAGAATGCTCCAGTTGGAGATATCTTCACTTTTGACTTAACTGAATGGAAATGACTAATTTTTTTATCTCATTAAATGTAAAGTTTTATTCTAAACATGCCATGTGAAATTTTATTCTAGACATGTTAGACTGTAAGCAAAAATCACTGATAGTTTTCCTTTTGTTTAAAAATTTTTAATCGTTTTGGAAGGTTGTCAAACTCTGGTAGACCTCAATAGCTAGTAGGCTGTGAAAAACAAACACTTCTGTCATAGCCCAGCTACTCATTGACATTTAGATATCTTGCGGCTATTGTATCCGGTTAGAGCTAATATGTTGTAAGGAATTTTCATAATCTTGCCTCGTGGCTCTAGTTAGTTTGCATCTTTCTACTAAGTTAGTTGGTTTCTTCCATACTAACGAGCTTTTGAATATTTTTCATGGCCTGCTAGGTTGCTTGCACGCAGGAAAATTGAAAAACGCCGATTTGACTGAAAATTTGATATAAAATGAAAACCAAAAAGATTGATATCGAGAATGCTATATCGTTAGAAAGGTAATCAAATTTTACATTTGATTCTTTAAACCGAAATAGGCATTCCCATTTGAAAAAATCAAGTTATCTGTGATTGAAGTATCCTTAATTACTCTACTGATTTCTCCAAGTGCAAAAGGAATTCAAATTTAGCCGTCTGACCCAAGGTGACGCATTTCATGCTTAGTCGTACCGCAAAGTCACGGCCTTCTAAATTTTATAATCGCTGCGATATTCAATTCTTTTCCGATACCTACTTATACCAAAAATGGTTGTTTGCGCCTAAACGGTTCGTTTAAAGTGCCATGTATGATACATAAAGTCACACTAGAATTAACCAAGGAATCAAAATATGTAATAATATATGGGGGGTTCCATTAAAAAAATGTAAGTTTGATATGAATCACCCTGTATGAACGTGAAAATTTGAGTGAAAATATTTTTACGTTATAGCCCTCAAGGGTCCCTACTATGATAAAGTGACAGATTTTTTAAATATTTTTTAGTAAGCCCACAACCCTCCGTCCACGCACTATTGGCCCACCCTGTATACTTGCGTATTTATGTACCTTACTGCTTACATTACACCAAATATACTTCTTCTGCAGGTGCTGCTGTTCCTATTTCCCGCTCTTCATCATCTGTTCAAGCTATGCGCCTACACCCCATACGGTGCCAAGCACCACATTCACAAACACCAGATCGCACACATTCATGCGGTAGTCCCACACCATCATCACCATACTCCTCACCACCATCACCATGGGCACGTAGAAGTGGAAGCGGAAGTACCAGAGTACCACTACGACAGAGAAGGGCACCGACCTCCGAATCTGTACGAGGGAGAAGTGGAACCACCCGATGATGATTATGGCGATGGGTGAGTGTGTCTTCCAAGGTTCTAGACTAGAACCATTATAAAAATAATAGGCCAACCATGTAATGGTATTGAGACCACCTTTTGGTGCGTGGGAGTTTTCTACATTTGTTCGTTGTGCTGATGCCATCGGAAAGCTGGCACAGCGAACTACCATTCTGTCTGCATTTTAGTGAATGATGATAACAATAATAATAATAAAGCTTTATTTCCAACAGGTTTTACACCCAATCACAGGAAATTTCTCATACATAAAGAATACAAATTGAGAAGGCTGAAATTCACATTGCTGTAACGAAGCTCATTAGCTAATACAAAAATATACTCAAAGTTGCAGATAGAATGCAGTTATCTATAACAATTAACAAAAAAAAATTACTTAATTCCGGGTACAGTAACTTCCGTAAGTCTCTAACAATTTTTGTCTCTCACAGCAGAAGATATCACATTTGTCACATATAAGGTTATACAAGCTGCACATAACGTTCACAGGTAATTTGGTTAAAACATTTGAGTGACATACATTGCAGTAGAATGCCATATGACGACTACTAATTAACCTAGGAGTATGAAAATTAAGCTTACTTAGTCTCACAGGACAATCAATTGAGTTATGCAACAGTTTGAACAAAAAAGACAGAGCATTTTTGTCCCGTGGCGTTTGCATGCATTCAATTTGGAACATTTCCAGCAGGATGTCATGGCTGAATCCCCTTTGTGGGTAAAAACCATAGGATTTAAGAAATAAATACTTGAGCATTCTACGTTGTACAGATTCTATTGTATCTATGGAGTTTTTGTATATTGGATGCCAGATTAATCTAGCATACTCCATCTTGCTTTGAATAAAAGTAAAGTACAACAGCTTTAGAATATTTTCATTAGTAAAGCTAGACCAGTTCCTGACACAGTATCCAAGTAACCTTAGTGCCGACGATACCACATTTTCAGTATGGTCTCTATTGAATCAAATATGACTCCCAAATCTTTGAAACTAGTTGCCCTTTCAATGCTAACACCTGCAATGTGGTAGTCGACGTACTGAAATCCGGTTATCTTTCTAGTATAGGAGATAACCTTACACCTAGATATATTAATTTTCAGCCGATTATCTAAGCACCAAGGGTGGATCAAATCTAGGCTATTCTGCAGCGCTACACTGTCAGAATCTTTTTTATAGAATTATATATTTTGAGGTCATCCGCAAAGAATAAACGCATAGAAGGAATCTGCAAGGATCAGTCATTTATAAAAATTAGAAAAAGCAGGGGCCCCAAATTGGACCCCTGCGGAACGCCTGATACTGGTGTGTAAAAAAACGATTTAAAGCCACCATACTCAACATAGGATGATCTATTGAGCAAGTACGATTTGATCAAGGTAACCAGTGATTCCGATAGGCCAACAGCCTCAAGCTTCTTCAGAAGTATGTAATGATCGATTTGGTCGAAGGCTTTTTGAATATCGGTATAAGTAACATCGACTTGACCTTGAGAGTCAAGAACCTCTGAAATAAACTGAGTTATACATACCAAATTAGAGGTGGTATATCTCCCTGTGATGAAACCGTGTTGAGCGTCAGACAATGTTATTCTTACAGAGCTGTAAATTAGATCGTAAACAATCTCAAATAATTTTCCAAAGTTACACAAAATTGCTATTTGCCGATAGTTGCTTATATCTTTATGGTCACCATTTTTGAAGACTGAACAAATCTTTGTCGTTTTCCATATTTGCGGATAGGAACACGTTTTCAGAATTAGATTAAAAACTACTGACAGAGGAGTTGCAAAAACATGAATGCAGTCTTTAACCAAAAAACTAGGAACATGATGACTGGTTTATGAGATCATTATTTATGGCGCACCCTGTACGCTGAGCTTTCTGGTCAAATTTTGTACTATGTTTGAAAATTCAGCTTAAAGTATTGATTTTGTGCTCACCGAATGACAAATAATATTGAAAAAATGATGGAGCGATATGCCACTAGTTAGAAGCTCATTGATTAGACAGCGATAAAGTTAAGAGCAGGACACGCACTTTTGAAAACTTTGAAAATTAAATGTGCCGCCGTTCTGCTATAACATTAACCACATTTAATGGTTTCAGGCACAGCATTGCGTATTGGTTCAGTTATAGTAATACTCACATACTGGAGGATATTTTATGGGTCATAGATTACCAGCATCTGGTAGCTTTTTTATAGAACATCTAGCTGCTGTTCTAGCTCACGAAAAATTATGAGATGGATTGCCATCAAGGCAAGCTCTATTCCATCAGTAAGCTTCAGGGATTTTGCGGAACTTATGTGTAATGAAGCTTATCATCTTTGGCATCTATACACTAAATTCACATATATGCTATTTCGCCTACCAATATTAGAGAGCTTATAGATTCTAGCCATTCAGAATAAAGTTGAATACAAACAAAACAACCGGTAAAGTCAATTACGACTGCTTCAAATACTGGTAGGTGTAAGTCCAATAAAAATGATTAGATATTTTGTTTTTTGACATTTTTGCGTCCCGCTTTATAAACTAGTTCTCACCGCTTTTATTATATTTCGTCTTTCCTAGAAATTAATAAGAAAAAGTAAACATACGAAGGTAATCTCATGCAGACAGTTCTTGAGTAAGACCGCAGATTATAGTAGATGCTTAATAACTTTCTCCTCGCGTCTTTTGTTTATGCAAAGATTAAAAAATATTTCCAACCACTTCTCAGATATTACGTTTGAGTCGTACTGCAAAGGATAACACTGGAGAGTTCCTTGTCTTACGTTAAACACTTTCTGTTTAAAAACAGGATTATGGCTATATTGTTTTATTTGTGTATGCCCAAAACAACGATAGTCAATGTCCTTTCTAGTAGGTAGAGATCTAAATATTCCATATCCTATCCTATCCTCCCTTAGCTCCGAAGCTCGACCACCTCCTAGTGCAACGTATTTTTGTTAATTAATTAATTAATATAAAAGCTCAACTATACCTTGTCCACCGAACAAACGGAGTAACCATGCACAATATATGTAAATTTTTACTGTATGTTCAAGAGTTATATGCACACCGTCTACAAAACTGCATACTGGGAGCACTGACGTTACTATAAGCAGAAAAATTAAGTTCGATTTATCCGAGTAAAGCTCTAAAATATGGATTTGAAATAATTTTTTACTCCTTTTCTTCAGTGAATGCAGTATAGATGGGGTTTTCAGCAGCAATTTGAAGCTCCCAGCGCGACATATCATCACCAAATAATTAAATTGCTTTCGACAGTATCATTTTCGAATTTTGACAACCGTTGAAATTATAATGACTAAGCTGGGCAGTTTTAATGGTAGGGTATTATTTCTTGCCATTAGTAAAAAACTGCCGAATAAAACAGAAACAATTTTAAACTCCCTAGTTACCCTTGATAGTCCTCGGTAAGCATTTATTATTTGCAGTTAATCTGTAGTCCGGAATTTCCATATTTCATATCCTGGTAATTTGCTTATAAGTAGAAGTATTGGAAAACACCGATTTGATTGCAAATCTGAAACTAGATAAAAATATTGATATTCGTAACCTTATATCTTTACAAAAGCTATCAAATTTTGCATCTGATCGTATGAATGAATTTAGGCATTCCCATTTGAAAAATATATCTCTGATAAAAATTTCCTTAATTAATCTACCGATTTCTGCAAGTACAAAAACAAACCAAATTTGATCGTCTTACTTAAGCTGATAGATCAGCTCAGTCTCACGGCAAAGTCACATCCTTTTCCAAGTTTCATAGTCGCTGCGATATTTAATATCTTTCTGATATTTACTTATACCAGAAATGGTATTTTGCACCTAAACACTCACGTGATACATAGGGTCACACCAAAACTACGAAGGAAAAAACATAACTTTCGTATGTCTCGCTTTTAGTAGACACCCCGTACAAAATTCGTAATTCTTAAAATGTAGCCCAACGTGACCTACATATACACAGGCATAGTTGCTTTTCTGGAAAGTGTTATCCTTTGCTCACAAGAGTCCGAGGCGTTGAGCTAGACTTAACGTGTATATTTTGTAACCTGTGAACTTCTTATTTATGAAATTACCATAAGCAGATGTTAGTTCGGTGAGCATGTTTATTCTCCTAAAAAGGGTTATAGGTTCAAGTCAAAACTCAAAAATATCATATTTTGTAGCCGAGTGTATATTCGTTCAAATAAATTACAACAAACAAAAGTAATTACCAACATGCATGAGTAATTTACCATAGGAAAGTTTATCACTTAATGAAACTCTCGGTGCGAGCTCCTCAACCGCTTAACGCGACCATTATTATTTAAAGTACCGCCTTGCGCATGTAATGACTGACATACTAAAGAATGTGTATGATTACGTTAAACGTGTATTCTTTGTGACTTGTCATTCATACGCAATGCATCAGAACTCCAACAAGGTGTAAACAATTCCAGCCCAATGTTTTTGGCGTCGAATCTTTTTGGATGGCCAATATTTTGGCCGTGTGAGAATGAGAAATGTGGCCTACAAGTGCATGTATCAATCATTTTTTACAACGGAGAGTAAGTCAAAGTCAACTGACCTAAATTTTTGTCCAGAATTATTATTACTTAACATCTAGTGTTTAAATCTTAAAAAAGTGAATGAGCTGGATGTGCTCTTATCCGATTTTAATAGCTTAAAAACTATATGTTTAACAGAAACATGGGCCACATCAAATAATATTAAAAATTATGTCATAAATGACTTTCAATTGTCTAGCTTTTATTGTAGGCCCCAACATACAGGCGTCGAAACTGTAATCTATGGTAGATCTGATATTCACGCCAAGAGTATGGATGTATCTGCATTTTGTGTTGAGAAGGATATCGAAATATGCGCGACCCAACTAAAGTATGGTACGGCAAAAAGTCATTCTAAACTGTTATAGACCTCCGTCTGGTGACAAAGCAGTCTTTTATGATAACCTGATTAACGTCTTGAATTACATCTATAAACCCGGAATCAAAGTGATCTTATGTGGAGACTTCAATATAGATACATATCACAACGGTAATAAGGATAACATAGATTTTAATACGATTCTTCGTGAATTTAACCTAGTTCCAACAATTATTTGGCCAACTAGAGTAGGTAGTCCATGCACTAGCACGCTGGATCAAATATTCATAAACTTTGATTTTGACAGTTCAACCTGTGTTAGATAATACAATATCAGACCATAAAACGGTGGCAGCTCCGAGGGCCAGATCAGCTCTGGCACAAGAATGCTCTGCCGCCTTTCAGAAGTTAGCAAGCCATAAGAAGATGACCCTACTGTGGGTCCCCGGACGTATTGGTATACCGGGTAACGAGACAACGGACCGATTAGGTAGGATAGGGGCCAGCAGCCCCTGCATCGGCCCAGAACCTATGCTGGGAATTAGCAGACGCCAAGTCAATGTGGCTCTAGACAACTGGGCCTACACGGAACTGGCGAAAGCCTGGTTAGAGAGAGACGACTGCAGGCAAGCCAAAAGATTCATAGCAGGCCCTGATAAGGGCCGAACGCTATGGCTTTTGAATAAAGGCAGAGAGACGCTCAACCTTCTGGTGGGGGTTCTTACTGGCCATTGCCGGCTGAATAGACATTTGTCACTTATGAGAGTGGTATGGAATCCCATTTGCTCCAGATGCTGGGAGGAAGACGAGACAGCGTTCCACTTCCTGGGCAGATGTGCAGTTTATTGCAACCTTAGGGTTCAGATATTTGGCACGACGGAGATTGGGGAGGAGCCACTATATTCAGCGAAATGGTCGGACATACTGACTTTCGTCAGGAGGTCTGGTAGGTTCGACAAGAGTGTAGAATTTTAGTGTTTTCAGTGGTTGGTTCAGTAGGGGTAGGCAAAAAGGGCCAAAGGTGGCCTACTTGCCTGGCTTCGCCTCCCCATCACTACTACCACTACTGCATTATTATGCGTTTTAGGCCAAACGGGTTTCTCCAGTTTAAGATAACCAACGAGCCATCTAACTTATATTTTGCACGTTTAACTAAATCATCACATCAGCACATGTAATATCAGGTATATAACCGACATATTGACTGAGCTATACATTCATCGTGTTAATACAGCAGCCATTTCTGAAGACTCGGTGTAATTGGAACGTGCTTTCTTTTACAGTTCCTGCTGAAAGTATTTCACACGAGCGACGGTGTGTTGAAGAAGCCGGTTATTTTTTAAGCGTTTCAATAACATTTCGATAATGCGAATCATTTGATGAAAGTAACACATGGCGATGGAAGATTTTGTTGTTAGGAACTTTTAAGCTTTTGCTGGAATTTTAATACTCATACCCCATGATGCACACATATACGTGATGTAAAGATTACATTATTCTAGGAGTACCTGGCCTTTGACCTCTTTGCGAACCGAAATTTTTCCAAAGATACAGGGCGCACAAGATTTTCTACAAAAACAAACTGCTGCTCCCAGAAATAATTTATGCGAGATTGTTTAATCTACAGGGTTATTCACGTTATTCGACACGGAGCATTATGGCTAAAGTGTTTGATAAAAAAGAAAATAATCATTTGGGATGGATAGAAACCCATAAAGGCTATATTTTAAAAATACTTTCATGTTATACAGGGTGTCCCAAAAACACGAAATGTATCAAAGTTATATTTTTTTAAATGGAACACCCCGTATACTATTGCATATTCAGATTCCTTGGTGGATTCTAGTGTGATTTTATGCATCATACATGGGACCTAAAGCGAACCGTTTAGGTGTAAATCACCATTTTCGGTATAAGTAGATATCAGGAGAAAATTGAATATCGCAGAGATTATAGAATATTGAAGGCTGTGACTTTGCTGGATTACTAAGCACAAACTGCGTCAGCTTTGATGAGACTGTCAAATTTAAATTACGATTATGCTTGGAAAAATCGGTCGATGAATTAAGGAAACTTCGATCAGCGCTAACTTGATTTTTTCAAATGGGAATGCCTAATTTTTTTATACGGTTAAACTTAGAATTTGATAGCCTGTCTAATGATATAAGATTGTGAATATCAATCTCTGGTAGTTTTCATTTAATTTTAAATTTTCGAACAAATCGGCGTTTTCCAATTTGCTTACCTATAAGCAACGAAGCAGGCCATGAAATATAAACAAAAGCCTGTTCAGGTAGACGAAAACATCTAACTTATCTGAAAAATACATACGAACTGGACTAACGGGACAAGATTATAAAAATTACTCACAACAAACAAAGTCTAACCAGAACCAACGGCGGTAACATATCTTTGGTCAAAGAGAAGCTGAAGTATGGCAGAAATGGATTTTTTCACGGCCCACTAGCTATACTGCAATGCCTAGAGATTGGCAATTTCCAAAACCATTAAAAATTTTGAAATAAAATAAAAACTATTAGAGAAGCAAGCAGTTTATTATTTTCATAACAAAATTTCGCATTTAATGATATAAAAAAGTACGCAATTCTGTCAAAACTCAAGTCAACAGTACCTCTGACTAGAGTTGTGAAAATTCTTCAGTATCTATTAGCAAGGTCGCAGAAAATGAAGAATGAATTGAAATTTGTTCAAATTATAAAACATAACTTAAATGGCAGAAAATTTAAATCTGATTTGTCAGTATTCCTTTTTGCAATATTGCTAATAGATATTGAAAAATAGAAGGGCTCCAGTCAGAGGTATCGACTTGGACGCAAATTAGTACTTTTTTACACCATTACATATGATTGATAGTTGCGTGCTGGAGCAACAGTCGCTGGTTGTTTCTGTTTCATATCAGGGGTTTTAATTGTCTTGGAAATTTTTAACCTCTAGTAAATTGCGGTAGCCTGTAGACTGTAAAAAATATCTATTACTGCCATACTCCAGCTTCTCTTTGACCTTAGAGATGTTATCGCAGTTGTTTCTGGGAGAGTTGATTTGTTGTCAGGAATTTTTATAATCTTGCCCTTTTAGTCTAGTTAGTGCGTATTTTTCAGCTAAGCTAGTTGTTTTCTTTTACCTAAACAGGTTTTTGTTTATATTTCATGGCCTGCTCGTTGCTTATAGGTAGTATAATTGAAAATCGCAGATTTGTTTGAAAATTTAAAATTAAATGAAAACTACCAGAGATTGATATTCCCAACCTTATATTATTAGAAAGGCTATCAAATTCTACGTTTAACCGTATAAAAAAATTAGGCATTTCCATTTGAAAAAAACAAGTTATCGCTGATCAATGTTTCCTTAATTCATCGACCGATTTCTCCAAGCATAAACGCAATTTAAATTTGACAGTCTCAACAGAGCTAACGTAATACGGCACAGTCACAGCCTTCCATATTTTATAATCTCTGCGATATTCAATTTTTTCCTGATATCTACTTATACCGAAAATGGTGATTTACACCTAAACGATTCGATTTAGGTACCATGTATGATACATAAAGTTACACTAGAATTCACCAGGGAATCTGAATATGCAATAATATACGGGGTGTTCCATTTAAAAAAACGTAACTTTGATACATTTCGTGTTTTTGGGACACCCTGTATAACATGAAAATATTTTTAAAATGTAGCCCTTATGGGTGTCTATCCACACCAAGTTATTATTTTCTTTTTTATTAAATACTTTAGCCACAATGCTCCATGTCGAATTACGTGAATAACCCTGTATATTAAATGTTGGCTACTTATATCCAGGATGGAAGAATGCAATATTTTCCTCATCACTTTAGACGCTTAAAAAAACCAACAGTCTTCTTATTCAGTTACACCCACCAATTAAGCACATTTTGTACCGTATTTGCGCTGTAAACTGATGATTTTAGTGGCCCTAAAGGAAATAATCCACAGATCTAACAAGCCATAAGCCATAAAAATCATGAACCTGTTTCACCACCTCCAGATAGGTGTCAGACTGCCTAACCGTAAGTCTTTGTCACTTTCTTAGGTGCAGTGACAAAGACAAAGTATCGTCTTTTTGGAAAAAGACTGCCATATCTCAAAATTTTCACTTTTGTAGGTTTTCGGTTTAACCATTTTTTAAATATGCATATTTTTTTGTGCGAAAGTATCATAAACCTACCGCGCTTCTTTACCCGTAGATGGCGCTATGTAAAAACGTCATATCTTCATTTCCTGACGCAGCGCTAAAGCAAGACAGCAATATGACATATATGTGATATTACAACCATAGATAATCTCCCAACAGAAAGACACGTGCTTTTTGCGAAAAGACCATCACAAATTGAAATAAACGTACCTTACGTGGCAGTTCTTTGGTGCAAAAGTGTCATATTCTGAAATAGTGTAGCAGAGCAGAATAATAAAAAATGATGAAGACTATCACAACTCAAAAAAAAAAATAGAAAAAATACAATTATTGACTCATTCCGAAGACACAAAATACTCAAACTCTGGGCATGTAGAGACATTGTGTCACTATACTCATTAACTCATACTTAAACCTTTTACTAATAGGGTACTTGCAGAGGTCGTGAAATCGTCTCGGCAGTATATATAGCGTAAAGAAAACCATATCATGCAGCAGTAGGAAACAAAAAACATGATTTTACTGACGGCCAAAAAAACATATTTGCAAAATAAAATAAGGATATATTCAAATTTTTCCACGTGACTTAAAACAAGGGCTGACGTCACAAGTATCTTAGCGATATCGACAATCGATACTGCTATAGCGCAGGTCAGTGAGATTCAACTGCAAACTAGAGATGATCTGAATCCTTTAACAATGCGACTCAATTTAATAATACTTAAACATATTTGAAACAGGCAGTTAACCCACTAGCATTTTCGTTGCAATACATTTTTATATCTGACAGGTATCACAGTTCATCCTGCTTGTGACCGAGATTCGCAACTAATCGAAGCCATCATTTTATTTCGGCGCATCCTATTATGAATGAATCCAAAGTAGAATCTAATTCAAGCCCATCCCTACAAAGTGATTTAGTAATATAGCCTAACTTTTATTCTTTTGACTTTTGTACTTTTGTGTGTGACTGTGTTTTGTGGTTATAATGATCAATGTCAAAATGCTAGGTTAGCACTGGCTATCGATATCGAATATCAATACTTTACATCCCATCACTATAGGATATCACTGACGTCAGAGGTTATTTGCGCGGCATTTTCCGACATTTGAAATAACTTTTGGAATATCTCTCATAGCCGATTCCAAAAAAACCAATCGTGATCTTGTCATGTTTACTAGGCTCTAAGGAACGCGTAGACGACATAGTATTTTTTTCTGCAAGTACCCTATTGTTGATTCGAAAATAATTGCAGTATCAGTTTCATAAAACTTTAACGAGCTCTCCTGATACATAACAGTCTTTTTTCAAGCAGATGATATGTAGATAACCGATCTGACACTTATCAGAAGCTGGTGGAAGCGACCCTAAAAAGAAAAGGTCTCAAGTTCTAATAGCTGCGGTCGCAGATGATTAGGCGACTGATCTGTCCTAGCATTTATGTTGTTAGAATATTAATATCATGTTATTTATTCTTTATGTTTTTGTTTTCACTTTTAGCCAATGTCGCCACCTCTTCAAAACGCTAATTCTAAATGCGTTGGGATCCTTAAGTGAAAACGTACTCTTAGTCTTGAGAGCGATATTCCTGAAGCTGTAAGATGTAGTAGACGAACATATTTCACATTACAGTAGATTGTAGGAGCACATTTTGCATGAACTTTCAAATTATTATTAGCTGCATGCGTTACATAGATTATTACCTAGATGTGTGAACGAACAGTTTGACAAATTAGGAACTGGATTCTATAATCTATATTAGTAATCTTTCTTAAAAATGGACTCGCAACATTGTATTATGCTTAGCTTAAATCACGACCAAAGACACTCGCACATCGTACTACGTACTGTACCAGTAACTATGAATATTATAATAATTTCCAACTTCTGATATTCAAAGATATGGAAATCCCAGTAAAGTGTATAAGTTCATGAACTGTTGACCCTTGAGTGAACAGTCCAAGAACCATCAGAGCATGGCCTACCCAAATTCCCACGACGATTAAGGCAATCAATACAGGGTGTTAATTAAATATGTTAACAAACTTTGACCACGAATAGTACTCCGAAAAATAGAAAGAAAATGTCATATGAACATGGGTCCGGAAATGCTTTCTAAGGGAGCTACGCTCTTTTGCATGGGGCACCCTGAAGACGGTTTTCCCTCGATATTCTCGAAACGATTCACAACAAGATTACGAAAAAAAGCATTTCCGGACCCATGTTCATATGACATTTTCTTCCTATTTTTCGGAGTACTATTCGTGGTTAAAGTTTGTTAACATACTTAATTAACACCCTGTATATCGGAACTGGGCAGTATTAGCGAATTATAATTTTGGGGATGTAAACTAGAGCAAATATAGTAACTTTTCTGGTTATTGTGTCATTCAATGAGGTATTTGTTTCTGATCACGTGACGTGCGATTCAAAATTTTTAATGGGACACCCTGTGTATTTGTGACTTTTTATGTTCCTCCCGATAAAACAATTCCAACAAACTACACACTTGGGGTCTGAAGTGATAAATTCATGAGCTAGCGGGCTTTGAACCCGCGACCTCAGAAACTCTAGTCCTGCGCTCTGCCACCTGAGTCTTGCCGGTCATGTCAACCCATTCCACAAGGCGTCAACTAGATGCAACGGACCATCGCGCCGCTAACTGATTTTGTGTGAGAATGGTATCGAATCCTAAAGAAACTGTAAATACCGCATTGTGAGTAAAGCCGCGGTAACTGCTGCCTAACCAAGTATAGTAATAAAATATGGAGGCTAACATATTCACGCGGTCGCCTGCATAATTTGTTACGGCTTGTAACTGCACATTACAGAGTATACAGTATTGCACACTGTTAACCAAAACCGCCTTGGTGCGAATGGTATGCAGCAAGAAGGTGCAAGTAACATGATATTCACTTAGTAAATGTGGCATTCTTCTTTGTAGTATTTGGTATATCTCACGGATGGTTTTAAAATTTACTCCCCGCTAGTTTTTTCGCGAATAAATAACAATCGACCAATTTTTTCAGAACTCTGTACAATAATTCTCCTTGACCACCTCTCCAGCGGGATATTACAATATTCTGGGTCGGCCAAGTAAGATCTAGATACTAATGTTACACTCAAATAACCCTTGTGATATTTATTTATTTTGAATAATTTTTCTATACGTCCTTTGTAAATTACGTATGGAATATGACATCAGACAAATGTCCACCATTTTCCTTCATAGAGGGATTGATCCGTTTTACCGCGCTTTCCATTACACCACATAAAACCATCACCACGTAAACAAGAAACAACAACACGACCAGAAACATCTATTTTCAGCCTCATTATTTCACCGCGAAGATTCTACTTAAGCTGTTTAATATTCAGGCACACTTTGGGCCGATTTTATCAACAGGCGCATTTTAATAAAGGCTTTGACCAATCAGAGCAGCCCGTTCACGAACATGCATCTGTCAAGGTTCTCTGAAAACTATTGATTTCTCTTCAAGTTTACCTCAAAACGGTTAAAAATGACATGCTCCATATACAATCGACCATTATGAAGCATCTAGTATCTTTTTCAGTCTGGTTTTCCGTCCTAAATCTGTGAAAAATTGCATTTTCTTGTTAGAGCTTAGCAACTGCTAATTTCAACCAATCAGATTCTGCAAAACTGTTCATTTGATCGCTAGTTTTTTCTTCTGCTAAATAATAATGATGACAAAAAATTAGGGTTTTGAATAATTTCTTTTGTGATAAATGGAGAGATGAAATATAAGTTTTACAACAAAACTGTTTTTGTTTTCCTTTTTTTCGCAATAATTCAAAAGTTATATCAAAATAAAAATGGGTTTTTGAATCCAGAACCGAAAACACGCCGACGGCTCCCAAACCCGTGCGACGTATTTCGTGATAATCCATACTTGTAACAGTTGTTACTTAAATGTATATTTGTTGCAACATAGGCGATGAATGAAGTTTGCAGCTCGAGACGAAGTCAACGATCGAAAGAAATATCTTTTTGAATGTTTGAAATTAGATCACAAATCCCAGTAATAAAGTACCTAACCAAGTATGTTTCGTTGAAGCGATCCGCTCGGCAAGACGCTGGGTGGCCTAGCGGTTTAGTGTTCGACAGTGAATCGCGGTGTTTGAGGGTGGTGTTGGTTCGAGACCCAGCCCTTGCAACTACTTTTTTTTTATTTTTTTTTCAACCAAAATATTCATTGATATGTTTTTTAATCATGTTAGTTACATTTTTTTACCATCGACATAAATGTGTTTTTGAATAAAATTTTATTAGATGTTTTACAACAAAAAGTTACGAATAATTTTACTTTTTTGAAATAATTTCATTTTGATACCGCAATCAGAGCAATTGGCGATTGACATTGACCACTGATAATAAATCCATTGCATATTGACGGATAAACTTCACTTCGACTGACTTTGAATTCCCCACCGCCTTTGGTCCCTAGCTTTTGCACTATGTCAATATTTTTCCCAGTTTTACTGGAACTAACAAAACTCGTATAAATCAGCTGATTACTATATTGTTAGTCTTACAGAGGTGAGCAGTTAGATGCATCGCCTAGTGTAATTGCATTCAAGTCACTATTTTGGAATACAACATTATGACCATAATAGCACTATTTATTTTGGAAACGACACCACTAATATTCAAAAGTAAAATAAAATTTCAGACCATAAATGTAAAGTATGAGACAAAACAATAATTTTAAATTAATCAACCCCAAATCATCACTCATTAAAGATTCAAGTATCTATAATGGAGTGAAGATTTATAACAAAATACCTGAGTTTCCTCAATTCAAAAGGATTTAAAAATTTTCCGTGAAAAACTTAGAAATTTTCTGTTACATGAACCTTATTATACCCTAAATGAGTTAGTTCTATGGCGAGTTTTAGTGAGTTTTCCGCAAATTTTGTTGTACAGCTTTGTCAGTAAATATCTTCTAGTTTCTTAGACAATAAAGTATATTTATCTATCTAACTATCTGTTATCAAGTTGCCATCTAGGTAAAAGAGTACAGAGCGGGAGAAAGTTTTACATTTTTTGACATTGTAGCTTGCAATTTTTAATTCCTATGCTAAACAATGTGGTTGTATTTTAAACACATTTCACTTTACTTATTGTGATTTCTATATAATTCATTCATCGTTACTGTTAGATTACAATGCCCAATTTGCATTTTATACATCCATCACCGAGAAGAAAATGTGTGTGATAAATACGAATAAAACCAGAAGGAGGATACTTGGATCGTCACTTAGAAATGGACAATTTTTGCTAATGCTGTCGAAAATCTAGTTGATGCTATTTCTTTCTTTCTATATTTTACGTCATAAATGACGGGTTCATTGAGCATACTGTCTTATAGTTTTAAACAATTAATCATCTCATGGTCAGTACCTTGTGTCGTTAGCAGATAACTGTATTGGCACGTAACTTCAGATTGGTATTAGGAAGGCTAGGAGCATGCCGTGTCTGAAAAGGCGTTTTCTTCGAGCTAAGCTAAGCTAAATTTTTAGGATGAAAGCTTGTCTAGGAGAGCTGCAAGTTACAGTTAATCAAAATGAATTCCTACCACATTCAGTATGGCGAATAGCTCTGTTTGGAAGACAGTCTCAGTTCTCGAGTGAGAGACTTTTCTACACTCCTCAGATGTTCTATCACCACAAACAGCGATACGTTGTTGGCTAACTAGCCGCAAAGTTTAACAGGAAGCCCATAGGCCAGAAGCTTGTTCAGGAGTTACTTTACCTTGTTATTTTTTCTGAATTGAGGATACCAATGTAATAATAATGAAAGCACATCAATGACGGCCAGTCATACACCTGGCTGCAGCATAGTCAACCCTTTCTAGAAAGTGAAGGTTTTGTGATTGCTATCCAGGACCAAGTGATTGCGACACAAAACTACATAATCAAAGATCCATCCATAAAGAACGATAATTTTGAGAAATGTCACCTATGAAAAGATTTGATATTGAAAGGGAATCTAGACCAGCAGGAATGGCTTCAAAGTGACCTAATAGTGAATTCTTCTAGCTCAAGTTAAAATTTACAAAGTAAATTGAGTGTTCATCAGCAATTGTGCTTCCAATAAGGGACATAACCAGAAGTGGGTGAACGGTATTCCTCGTATGGGCTGGTTATATTTATAAGAATAAAGACAATACTTTACAAACATTTCAAAGGAAAAGGCCTATTTTAGAGCACAATGTGGTACCTACAATGTTTTCTGGATCTCCGAAATATCATAGAAAAAGACAGTTAATAGAACTCATCTGGGCATGCCTCTGGGCATACCTACGAAAGGGAATCAAGACCAGCAAGAATGGCTTCAAGGTGACCTAATAGTGAATTTTTCTAGCTCAAGTTAAAATCTACAAGTAAACTGAGTGTTCATTAGCAATTGTGATTCCAATAAGGGACATAAACAGAAGTGGGTGAACGGTATTCCTCGTATGGGCTGGTTATATTTATAAGAATAAAGACAATACTTTACAAACATTTCAAAGGATAAGACCTATTTTAGAGCACAATGTGGTACCTACAACGTTTTCTGGACCTCCCAAATATCACAGAGAAATAAAGTTAAAAGAACTCATCTGGGCAAGCCAACGAGGGCATGCACCTAGGCATACCTATGAAAAGATTTGATAGTGAAAGGGAATCAAGACCAGCAAGAATGGCTCCACAGTGACGTAATAGTGACTATTTACAAAGTAAATTGAGTGTTCATTTAAGTGGAAGTGGAAGTGGCAGCAGGAAACAGGTTGCTTTATTTTTATTTTGTAGTGTCTGACTATGATGAACCAGACGTCAGATGTAAGTGGTATTAGTAGTAGTAGTTCTAAAAAGCATTGTTTTCCTAATTTATTAACCCAAATGAACTCTAATACATATAAAATGTAATAATTATTCTGAAACTATAGGCCCACTATTTGACAGCTAAGCCACGTTGCCACATCTAAGGCTCTGGGCTAGTGTAGAGTCGGCCATGGCCTGAACGAAAGGTTACAGAAGATATTCCAAAAGTCTGACTTGTCGCTACCGCAAGCATGCGAGAGATACCTTTGACAACCAGGATAACTAATTATAATAATATGGGTTTATCTTATCTGGCGAGCGTTTAGCAAAAGCTATACTTACAACCTAGCCAGCAGTAGGCAAACGCTTCCTTACGTTGTACTCCATATCAGAAACATAATAGATTCTCGCCTTTTGCGGCACAGTTTTTGACTCTTTAACAAAAAACACCGTGAAGCGTTCTGTGCAGCCCATAAGACCCAGATTTAACGGACATAATCTACAAAGGGCGGCTATTCGTAGAATCTCTTTCTCTAACTTTTTTTAACCTGGTTTAATTTGTGTAGAATCGTGTCGCATCACCGCAATGACCATCGTCATCACGAGACGGAGAACGAAATCGACGGTTGGGGTCAAGGACATTCTTCTGCTTCCGCCACTAGGAGGCCGAAGCCACCGTCGTCGGCCGCTCGACCTACGCCGACAGAAATCGAGAGCATGCTGCTGAAAGCAGAAAAGGAAGCGAAGGTAAGGCAGGTGAACTGGTGCAGAGACACGTGTCCATCTTCGCATATTGATTCAATGCTCCATAGTTAAAGCCATGCCTGGATTAACCATGGGGCTATTTATCATCTACATAAATGATATACCACAGCACATGTCATCACTAAACATGCAAGTGTCAACGGTAATAGGTCTGTTTTTACAGAGAATCACAAACCAGTCAGAGCCAATCAGTATTCCCCATTGCAGTTGTCAAACTATTTCTGACTAGTATTGGCCAATCAAATTGACGCTGACTAGTTTGTGATTGCTGTAAAAACAGACCTAATGTATGCTAACGACACCACGTTCAGTTTTCGTATTAATAACAGTAACATCAACGCGAAACCACAGTACATAGAACGTGTGTTAAATCACTCCAATGAATGGTTTGCCTCAAATGAACTGCATTTAAATACAGAGAAAACTAGTACCGTTGCCTTTTAATTAAATAAAAATGTCGAACAATCTGATACAAAATTCTTGGGAGTTAGCATTGATTCGAGAGTATCCTAGTCGGTACATATAGACAACTTAAAAAATAGATTATCTAAATCAGTATATATGCCATCCGTAAGATAGCTTTTACAGAAGATAGCGTAGCCGCTCGAATGACTTACTTTGCAGTATTTCATTCTGCTCTCAGCTATGGTGTGCTAGGGTGGGGTAATTGTGCACAGACGCGTTTACAACAGATTTTCTTGATACAAAAAGCTGCAGTTAGAAACATCGTTAAAGCACACTATAATGAACACTGCAAACAAATTTTCCAAAACCTCACAATAATGACACTGATGTATGCTGTCATAATATATCGTAACTTACTTTATATAAAAAACAATACACACCGATATGTACCTCACTCAGCAGTCCATAGTCATGAGACTAGAGGTAGAAGTAAGTTGATTCCGCCGAACAGCAGATTGAATAAAACAAAATCTTTAGGAGTCGAACTGTATAACTTGCTTCCGCCATACATTATAGAGTTACCTATAAAAGAATTCAAAAGGAAAATCAGCCATGTTTTATGCGAACTAGCGCCATATAGCTTAGATGATTTTAAAGTTTTTTGTAGATCCAACAAAACACTTTAATTGTACAATTCTTGTGTCATTTTTATTGTTATATACACTTATTGTTTATATGTTTGTTACTAACCTGTTTTTACAACGTTTGATTTGACAGAATATCACATTATGGTATATGAGATGTTATGACTCATGAGAGATACTCTCTTGTGTGTGTGTAAATATCGATATTGAATAACCTACTTACTACAAGTGTTGAGACTTGTACTCGAAATATGTAATGCATTTTGTTATTACCTCTATTTTATGTGACGGACCAACAATGTATCTACATTTATTGGAAAAAATAAATATCTATCTATCTAAAGGGGCCCTACTTTTATTTAATGTGACAGAGCAAATATTAACTCAATAGATGAACAATAAAATCAGTAGATCTACTAAAAACTTATTTTCGAGATTTCAATCAAAACGGTGTTCTTCAACTTCCCTACCTATGTAAGCAAACCAGCAGGCCATGAAATATAAACAAAAACGTGTTCAGATAGAAGCAATATAGATAAACTAAGGTAAAAGGGCAAGGTTATAAAAATTCCCTGCAACCAATGAACTCTAACCAGAAACAACGCCGGTAAGATGTCTAAGGTCAAAGAGAAGCTGAAATACGACAAAAATGAATAGTTTTTACAGCCTACTAGCTACTGCAACATATTATGGATTAAAAATTTCCAAAACCATTAAACTTTCAGCGATATAGTTACTACATTACATTTCAGTCAAAGTCAAAAGTGACGATACCTCTGACTGTCCCACTGTAGCCCCTCTAATTTTTCAGTATCCATTAGCAAGATCGCAAAAAAATAATACTGACAAATGAGATTTTAAGTGTTTGCCAGGCAAATTATGCTTTATAATTTGATTTGATTAGATGTGTTACCTCTGTTATGTCTGATTAGACTTGATTTGTTGTAAGTCATTTTTATAATTTTAGCTGTTTACTCTAGTTCGTCTGTATCTTTCTGCTAAGTTAGTTGTTTTTTTCCACTAAATAGTTTTTTGTTTTTATTTCATGACATGCTAAGTGGCTTATAGGCAGAAAAATTGAAGAACACCGGTTTGGTTGAAAATTTTAAATTGAATGAAAACTACCATATCAAATTAATTCTAATTGAAGTTTCCTTAATTAGTCTACTTTGTTTCTCCAAGCACAAATGTAATTCAAACTTGAACGTCAAACCTAGGTTGATCAATTTCAGGTTTAATCACACGGCAAACTCACAGCCGTCCAAGTTTTGTAATCGCTGCGATATTGATTTTTTTCTGATATCTACTTGTATCAAAAATTGTGACTTGCACCTTAACAGCTCAATTCAAGTCTCAGGTGTGATACATAAAGTCACACTAGAATTTACCCTGTAATATAAATATTCAATAATATATACAGGGTGTTCCACTTAAAATATCATAACTTTGATATGGCACGCCTTTATTAGAAACCCTGTATAAAAGTCATTATTTTTAAAATGTAGTCCAACTCGACCTACATACATTCGCAAAGTTAATTTTCTAAAAAGTATTATGGTTTGGTCACAAGAATCCGAGGCGTTGAGCTTGACTCAGCCTGTATAAAAATGAAATAGAAAATACCTATACCTACCCATTGGACACTGTCGGCACCTGTGGCCCGTGCCAACATAATGAATAAATTGAAGTTGAACCGCTACAAAGGCGACGCTCAAAAAGGAAAAGTAAGTTAGCCATATAGGTCGTTTGTTAGTGTTATGTCTATGTGTTACATGGCTACAATTTACCAAGATAACTCTAAATAACTATTTTAAGGCTGCTGAGGATAAATTAAAAGCAGTGAAAAAATTGCCCAAAATAAGTTTTTTAAGCAAACTTAACGCTCCGCTTGAAGACGATTGCACTCAAAATAGTTCTGATTACTAAGCAAACGCAAACATTGAGAGCAGTGCTGATAATGTAAGCGGGACTCATGACGTACTTATAAGAAAGTGTATAGTAGTTTCTTTTGTTATATCGGGAATATAGTTTCATAACTAATAGTATTTGCATTTTATTTATAAAGGGTCCCTTAAAATTATAAGCCCCGTGCCCCATGAAAGCTTAATCCGGCTATGGTTAAAGCCGCATCCATTTTTACATCCTACATCGTAGGTAAATATCTACGACATACAACCCAAGCATATTTCTGCAGCCTATTAGCTTTATGGAGATTTTAAGGGTGACATTTGATGAGTTGTGTTTTATAACTGCACTGACCATGACCAAATACACTACAAGATTAAATTATCCTATCAACAGCATATAAGGAGTATCCATATAACTTTATACGGCCAATAACCAATCTAGATAGTAAAGTTTTAAGGAAGCTTTATGGTGATTGCAAATAAATTCTGTCATAGCTATTTTGTCCTCACAGCTCCCTTAAGAGTTACTGGCTTTAAGAAAGGTTTCAAAAAAGCCTAATGGTTCTAAACTGTCAAAGACAGATAATCAAAAAAGCCGCCGTAAAGCTATCTATTTTCCAAGTTGAATAGGCACAACTAAAAACTTTCCTCAATCTTGTTGGCTTTGAAAATTACGTTTTTAATCAAGAGTTGTCAGAATTTGTAGGGTTCTCATTTTTTATCAATGGACTGTCACTCGTTTCATTTGTTAGAGAAAATTTAGAATTGATGTTCATAATATAGTAGTATCTCGAATAATACTGAAATGGTATATAGTACCTATATACCTACCTAGAGTATTTCTGCAGATAAAAAGGCGTACCATCATAGAGCTCTGTACATAAAACCAATTTATCTTTATATACCAAAATATCTACATGAAAGCAAAAGCAAAGGCAAAATAGGATTATTAAGATTTATTGAATTTCATTGACAAACATAGCAATCATATTAGCTTCATCATACATGAATAATAAATAAGAACGCAACTCAAGACAAATAATTCCGACTCCCGAAGAGTTTATAGGTCACATCCCAAAAATACAAAGGACTTTAATGATAGCTTTTGATGATTCTCGTTAAGACTATTGAATGTGCAGATCAATTATTTCAGTATGTTCTGTGCATTAACTGTGGAACGCCCATGGAGCAGGCACTATGCTACAAACTCTGCCCAACTTAGCATCCGATTGATGGAATACTTGTTTAAATATCTGTAATTAAAAACAGTACAGTCTCCTTTGATTGAAATCTCTCAGAACCGTTTATAGACTCTCTTAATTTCAGTGAACCGTTGGCAATACAGGTTCGTAATTCAATAAAAATGTGAACACTGCGTAGCTGCTTCATCTATGAGAATACCGCTTTGTAACTTGGATTCTGCGGAAATCACAGGTTCATTTTCTCAGCTAAAATGAATTATAGCATATCTGATACTAAATCTAGAAAAAAACAAAGCAAGCACGCAAGTGTTTATGACTTCTCTGCAAATAGACATATTTGTATTTGTGGGAAAAATGTTTATGTTTGATACGTATGATCATTTATTCAGGGTTACTGGTATATCGATCACTTTCCTGCAAGAGGTGATAGAGGGACTCAAATGTAGTAGATTTAACCCCCCATACGTAATTCCGAAAACCGATAGTTTTCGAGATAATTAACATTTAATGTTTTTCAACCAAATGTCCAAATTTCCGCACTAGATCCTAAACTAAGAAAAGAACCTGTTGTTGATTCTAATAATTTCTATTTTAGTATTTAACTAACATACACAAAGCTATTAGTATTAAATGTTTCAAAATACTAAACAGTTCCAAACTAAAAACAAATATAAAGATAATCAACAAAATTTTTACATTCACCGTGAAAAAAAATTATCTAGGTTTACAAACGGTTGAACAAATCGCTAAAAAAAACTTTCCTACCTAATAACCTTTTCAGAAAGATTATAAACAGCAATGAATAAAAATCACCTATTCAAAAAGAACGAATTACAGTACAATCATTATTGATAGCTCGGATACGTACTAGAATGTTTGCAAATGCGGTCGATGATTTTATTCAAGTAAAACAAATTAAATCCACTCAAAGTTTCTAGAGATCTTGCTCAATGTGTTGCCCTTGATTTCGGATACAAGTACGGATCCGCTTCTTCGATTTTGGAGTCTCGTAAACCAATGCCTTCATGTGTTCCCAGACGTAAAAATCAAGAGGTGTCAGATCTGGGCTCCGCGCAGGCCATGGGATGGGTTCACCCCTCCCTATCCATTTGTTCGGGTATGTGTTGTCCAACAACTGCCGAATTGTGATACGGTGATAAGCTGGACAACCATTATGCTGGAATATCATATTGTTGATAATTCTGTATTATGTTGATAAATTTTGTTAAATAGTTACTTGTGGTTATACTGTCATTCTTGTCCTTGGAATAGGCCATCAGATAAGGAAGTTTTTAAAATAATTTGTTTGACTGGTGGTGTATATTTTTTTGAGCTAAACAATTTTCTTTCACGATGAATGTAAAAACTGTGTTCTTTATTTTTTAAATAATTGTATGTAGTTTGAAACTGTTTAGTATTTTTACACATTTAAATACTAAATTAGATTTGCGTATGTGTCAGTAAAAAACTAAATTGGAAATTACTAAAATCGACCGCAGGGTTTTTTCTAAATTTGGGATGTATTGTGGAAATTTGGACCTATCGCTGAAAAACGTTAAATGTTAATTATCTCGAAAACTAACGGTTTTCGGAATTACGTATCTATTGCATTTGAGTCCCTCTATCACTTCCTGCAGGAAAGTGGTCGAGTTACCAGTAACCCTGTATATCCAAATTGCTGTCGAACGAGCGTAATATCAAAAAGTAATAAATGAGAAATTTTGTTTTTTACATCGCTAGATAAAACATATTCTCTAGTTTTGGCATCGGCTGTAAAAGAAGGCGACGACGCATATTCATATAGGGGTGAGCTGAATTTCTACAGCAAAGATCAACTGCACATTTCCTGGCATATGGCAGACATGTGTGGAGTAAGCTCGTTCATTCGCATGGCGAGGCCTCATGTCGTGGTATTGTGATTGGTTAGCGAACTCCATCTCTGATCGCAAAATCTCTATCTTGGTAGACGGCTTCTCCACTTACTTCCATAAGGTCAACGCTGGAGTTCCCCACATATCGATATTGGTGCCAACACTGTTTCTTTTGCATCAATGGCCTAGCACTACAAACCCAATCCGCAGTTTTGCGGATAATACTACCATGCAGTCGTTAAAATATTTTAACATGTAGAACGTACATAATAAAATAATAGACGTAGATATTGATAGAATAATAAAAGATACAATAAGGTGTTGAGTAACCTCTATCGTGCTCTCCAGCAATCCCATGACCATACCTAACTGTTACCAAATCCCAGGTCATATTAGGGAGTCCTCCAAGTCAATTAAGGTAGTGGGCTGGAGTTAAACAGGTACGCTACTGCTACCGATTATCCTGCTCTCAGTAATCTTATGATTATACCTAACTGTTTCAACTTTATTCCAGGTCATATTAGGGAGTTGAGGTAGTACCCCAGGTCATATTACGGAGTACTCCGCAGAAATTCTCGTTAGCCACCTTGTATCTCTATTTTCAATATATAGCTTATTACAATAGTTTCAAAGCAATGGTTAAAACATGCATGCAATGATATATAGGGATAAATTGCAGAAATATACCCAGTGAAAAATTCACCCCCAAATTAATTTCACTCACAGCAACCGAAGCACCACGCGTTAGGGTAGTTAGCCGTACATTGTATATTTTCATTTTTCGTATTTTTCTTTTCAAAAGGGCCGTTCATAGACTCTCGGTCCAATCTTTACTAAGTGCCATAGAAAATAAACACATGGTACCAAATTTTCGTAAACATAGGCGGGCACTTACGGGGTGAGTGTCATTCAAAACGATGGCTATACTTGCTTACAAGCAATATTACTATTTTAAAAAATCTCTATCGTTCAGCTGTTAGATTTGTTCTTGAATATACTTGTATAATATGAGCTCCACACTATCAATCGTACGACATTCCTAAAAGTGACACAAATCATACAGATCTCCTTCATTGATTGAATTTAAACATTCTTAGCAATAAAAGAGGACAATATGATATTCCTTCATGCACCGAGTAATTAATGGAGATATTGATTGCCCAGATTCACTCACAAACAGGTTTCATAACAACAAGGATGCTACGACAGAATGATTGTTTGGTTGGTTGGTTGGTTAACATGCTTTATTGCCAAAGATATATAAAAAAATCTTATTGACAAAGCAAATAAGTAAGTAAAAGTACATAATGAAAATACATATACATAAAAAATAAAATACAAATACATAAAAATAAATAAAATACTTAAAAGTCAGACATTCACAAATTAAAAATTTTACTGACACCCCATAGATGAAGGATATTTTTATGTTCATCCAACACTTGGGGCAATAGTTAACTAACTCATTGAGTGAAGGAAAATTCAAAATATTGGTCCAGCGAGTAGAATCCTTGTGTTATTAGTATTTTTTTAACGCTTTACGGAACTTCATAATATTTGGGATTGCTTTAATATCCGATGGCAAGTAGTTATATATTTTCACACTATTATATATTATGGAATTTCGCACGAGGGTAGAACGAGGTATTGTTAGCGGAATGTCATGTCTTCGGCGAGTTGCATAAGCTTGTTGATGGTCGGAGAATGAAGAACGATGTTTGTGTGTTAGGCTCGTAGTCTCTAACATGAAAAGAGATGGCAGTGTAAGGACTTTGTGACGAATAAAAAGCGGTCTGCAAGGATCTCTACAAGAAACACCTACAATATATCGTATTGCACGTTTTTGCAACTTAAAGACAGATTGGAAAAGGAACTGGCTACAACAACCCCAAAATGGTAGACCGTGGGATTGCACCACCGCGAAAAAAACTGTCCTAGCAATCGAGATGCCCAAGTTTGTTGCTGCAGCTCGTACGCAATAACAGCCTGATGCAAGCTTTTTGTTCAAACTGATAATATGTTTTTGAAATTTAAGGTCAACATCAAGCTGCAATCCAAGAAACCTAGTACATTCAGAGCTTTTGATGGAAAATTGTTCACAAACGATGTCATTGATATCAACACGAAATCCAAGAACTTGTGTTTTTTTAAAGTTAAATAAAAGCCCATTTGAATCACACCAGGTTTTGATAACAACGATCTCACGTGCAATTGTATGGACCAGATCTTCTGGCTCATCTTTGTGCCATATCACAGTAGCATCATCAGCAAAGGCAGCTTTCTTCAACTCGCCGTTGACAATACGTAAATGCGTATCTAGAAATTTGGCGAAAATGGGATTGATACGCCAATGCACATAAATTTGACTATGCTTCAAATTGTGACGTCAAGGCGTAGTGCAAGAACGCAGCCCCCGAATGGAGAATTAAAACTGTAGGGCCTTACGTTTAAAATACGTATCATCATCATAGTCACAATGTCTTAACAGACATGTTGTGAACTCGTAAAATGCATTCACACATTTTACGAGTTTCTCTTGGGATATCTTTAAGATCTTTAATGCAGTAGTTTCCCATTTGCTTTCTGCATCCTCATGCCGTTGACCAGATGGTATCTATTGGTTCATCCGCCTTTAGGCCGCAAGGACAGGAAGGTGTCCTGACTCTTCTCAACTCGTCCACCCGAAGCTGTTGGTTGAGAATGGGTTACTGCTTATGCCGACAGTAGTTCGGTGTTCCTTTTAGTCGCCTTTTACGACACGCAGGATATACGATGGGAGATATTTTAACCCGCCCCCACACGGGTAAAAACGTATGGTCAGTCTTTAAATCGCCCTCCTAAAAAATCGGTAAAAATGAGATGCGCCTTTACGGATTGTCAGCGGCGAATTGGCTTTAACCATATATCACTGCCCTGGGGGTGCCTAAAAGCACAATCAGACACCAGGTGGGAGAATGGGTGAAACATCAGCACAAGGAGCAGTGGAACTTGTTGCCAGGATGTGTTCATGGAAAAACATTCATTAAAGCTCCATGCAAGAAGATAGCTGAAACACTGCTCTCCTTGAGTAGAAATCAGCTCCGAATAACGACGGGTCTCCTCGCAGGACATTGTGGCCTGAAGGAACACCTGAATAAAATGGGACTCTACAATGGAGACCTCAACTGCAGATTGTGTGGAAGAGGAACCGAGTCAGCCCTACATGTGCTCTGTGAGTGCGAAGCGCTAGATCACAAGAGACAACAGCTCTTTGGGAAGACCAAGCTAGAACCAATGGAGTACGGCTCAGCACCAGGATCAGTAGGTAAACTGCATAAACTTATGCAGGGATCCAGATTGCTGGAGTGGATACTGTAAAAGAGAGGAGCAATAATACAATAGGCCTTAAGGCTTAAGTATTGACGGGGACAGCAATGTCGGACGGCTCCTGGAAAAAAAAAACCATATATCAACTATGGTTATTTCGGGTCACTAGGCAAATGGCTAGGTCTGCAAATAATTTGCCAGATTATGGGTATAGATTTGTTCCTTACTGGGATTTGAAACGCAGATGAAAACAGCAGAAACAAAAAAAAAAACAAAAAGAATCATGGTGGCAACCTCAGTTAGCGACAGGTATGCAAACGGGGTGTGCCTCTCTGAGCAGAAGTAAACAAAACTTGGAAATCTAAAAAAAAAATTGTTTTTGTTGCTTTGTGGTCTAACGGCGTTCTACTATATCGTCACTTACTGAAGACAAACCCAAATACGGATTGATGGAACGCAAAACTAATGCTTTGGGATACTTCACAGTCTCATAACATAAATATATTCACTTCATCATCATCATAATCATCATCATTTACTCAAATTAAGTTAGTTTGTAGCGTTCTTTGTAACAGTCGTATAGTAGCAGTTATGCTGAACAAATCTACACTACGGCTTCTAATATTTTTATTTTCGATCAGATAAAGGCACGTCTCCAGAAGGAGAGGGAACGTATTCACGAAGAGAACCTTCGTATCCAGGATCAACTGAACAAGGAACTTAAGCTGCAAGCGAAGCTGAAGCACTATGCGTACAAACATAAGCTGCCACCGAAGCACCCTCACATCACCACGAATCGTATCTTACCACCTCCAACTAGCCTGCAGCCTTCCAGAACAATATCAAGGTTCGAGGAACCTCCAAAAGTTCAGTCTTCATTTGGAGAACCTCCAGTGTATCTGGATGGGCCTCCAAAAGGACCTGGATCAGCTGAACTGCCCTCAAAGGGCACAGATTCGTTTTCACGACCTCCTGGTGCCTCAGTTTCATTTGGAGAGCCACCCGAAGGGTACCAAGTAGAAGAAGGGGAGACTGGACATAGCGATGGTGTCGTAAACGTGGTTGGTGTGAATCCAGACCTACAAGCGACCAGGGTAGCTCAAGGTATGGTTTCAACCAATAAATCATTGAATCAAATTTATTAATAATAATAACTTTCACAACACATTTTTACAAGTCAGATCTAAATCTAATACATCTTGTTATTGCATAATCGCATTAACAGATTTATTTAGCATGTAATAAGATTTAAAGTTATCTAATTGAACTAGCAGCTTAAAACTGCTATATATCACCAAAATAATACAAAAACAAGAAGTTAAGATTAAAAGTAACAAGAGAAATGCCCACATTTAAAATTTGAAGCAAGGTACTCCTTGTTTAGTTGTTTGATATTGTATTTTCCATAATACGGTAATATCTAGTTTTTTGTTTCACAAAAGAAATGTCTTACGAAAAATAATTGATTTTTGCTAATGGCAATGTACTTTTTAATTTGATAGAGACTTTTTCCTCTTTGATTGACATAAGATGTCAGTATTCAAATGCAAGAAAGTGTTTGAAGGAGTTAAAAACTTTATCATGTCTATTACAAAAATCAATATAATTAATGTAGTATGTTTCTTACATAAAAATAGAACAAATGAGCATGTGCGTTTCCTATTAAGTCTTGAAGATAAAACAAAATTAGCACTGAAATGATTTTCATCACAATAAATGTACACCATCAGCTGCAAGACAGGCACAACAGCTTGAAAATAATACGAGGGTTGTTCTGTATCTCCGTCAATCCACCAGTATGCAGACAGCTGTTTCATGCTTATTAGCAATTATCAGTGCGCCATAGGTCGATTGACGAAGATAGAGAACATCAGAATTTTCATGTCTACCAGACATGTAAAGCATGTGAGAGTAGGCGGCAGAAACGATCTGCCTGTGCGCCATCTGATACCCGAAGGTAACGGTAAACCAAAGAAAGTCACTGCTAAACAGCAGCAAACCTTTTGGTGGAACGCCACGGCGCGTTCGCTTGACCTGACCAGAAGAGCGCGCTTCTATGCTAACTGCATATGAGAGTCGATATACGAGGGTTGTTCTATATCTCCACCAGTACGCAGACAGCTGTTTCACGCTTATTAGCGATCAGCAGTGCGTCATAGGTCCATTGACGGAGAGAGAGAGCAACTGGTAGACATGAAAATTGTGATGCTCTGGTAGACATGAAAATTCTGATGCTCTCTATCTCCGTCAATCGACCTATGGCGCACTGATGATCGCTAATAAGCGTGAAACAGCTATCTGCGTACTGGTGGATTGACGGACATGTAGATCAATGCTCGTATATCGACTCTCATATGCAGTTGGCAGTGACTTTCTTTGGTTTGCCGTTACCTACTCTTGAAAATAATTTCTGAGCATTCTGGGAGAAACTCTGAACATGTATTTTGAGGATAACCTCATAGATAATTCGTTTTTCCTTTAACGCTTAATCAGAAACGTACATGATCATTTGTTTTACTTTGATATAAGATGCATACGCATACTAGAGTTATGCCATCGATGTGATAAAGTTTAAATCTTTTTTTGAAACATTTTCTGTATTTGGGTATTGACATGTTATGTCATTGAACTAGACAAAAATGCATATTTGATGATCCTAATGAAACAGTACATTGCTATTTAAAATAAAATCGATTATTTTTCTTACTCGCCTGTTTTGTAAAACAAAAACAAAAACCTAAAAGTGCCCGGTTATAGAAAATACAATATCAAGGAATTTGGATCAGAATCTTGGGGTCGTGGCCAAAATTTTGAAAAACATCATCACACACACATTATCCGGTGCTGACAGCCAAGCTTTCGGCAATGCTTATTGCCATCTTCAGGGCTTTAACGCTGAGGTTTGCCAATTTAAAAACAGCAATTGCATTGAGTGCAAACGACTTCTTAATGCAGCTAATAATCGTCACAATTTTTCCATAAAATTTTTAAAAACTATACTATCATGGCGTGTTCTACTAAAAGGTCAGGAAACAAACAACATATAATTGTAAATTACAAACACATAGAAACGACCTTTACAATTATATGTTGTTTGTTTCCTGACCTGTCAGTGGAAGACGCCGTGACAGTATAGTTTTTTAAAATTTCATGGAAAAATTGTGACGATTATTAGCTGCATTTAGAAGTCGTTTGCACTCAATGCAATTGCTATTCTTGGCAAATCTCAACGTTAAAGTCCTTAAAGATGGCAATAAGCATTGCCGAAAGCTTGGCTGTTAGCACTAGAGTCTCCTCTATGATGTGACCCAGTCTCTTTTTTCAAAATTTTGGCCACAACCCCACTCATCTAAATTAAGTTTTTGGCCATAAGCTTCCTTCGTATTAAAGAATTTGTGTATACATTCTTTTATACAATCATTATTTAGTGGGATATATACTAATGGGCACCCTTTATACAGACATTTGTACAAATCAAGATATTCTAGTTCAGAAAATCACAATTTCAGAACGAAATAAAATGTATAATCATGCTGTAAAAAACCTTAACTGATGATACCATTTTTATTAATATTGGCAGTTGCATGCATTTTACTCTTACTCGTAGTGTATTGTAGAAGCGCAGATCTAAGCACCCCGGACCAGTCCGACATCGCTTTAGCGCCGTTGGTCTTTGTTATTCTTATTATTATAGAAATGCATTTCTCCATGCTTATTGAATTGAGTCATGCTTGTTTTAATAAAACTGAGGTTTTCATAAACGACTAATGATGGGAATGTCAGAGTTTTCAGGCATACGTAAGCACTCCTACAATAGCCATGATAGTGAAGAGCCGGAAAACCTGCCAAATAATATGTTCGCAGCCTTTGTTTGCGTTATGCTCTATGTGTGCCGTTTACTATCATCATCCAAGCTTTTACTCAGCTTAGAAGAGTTTTGTGACTCCATAAATTACTGAGAGTGAAGGGACACGTGAAAGTTTTTTATGCATTGTGCCAATTAGTTGACCAATTTTGGTAAACCTTCAGAGATGTAGGAAACAGGTCATCAGCAATATCAAAATACATATTTCTTCATACTAGCATCATCAAAATGTAGTATAATGATGTCCTTAGAGTTTCTCTTAATCGTTATACCAGCCTCTCCTTTAAACACCGGCCACTTGCTTATCTCAGGACCTAATGACTCGCAGATCACTACACGGACTACCTTTTCAATCAAAAAAGCTTTACTCGGACTTCAACAGCATATAGAACACAAAAAATAAAATCATTTTTCATATGCCATTATTCTGGAACACAAAAATTAGGGAAAACGAAGCTTTTCGAAGCCAAAAGTACGAACTTGTGACCACTAGTAATTTTTGCAAAGCACACACATAAAAATAATTTTTTAGATGGAGCTCAGATGCTTTAATTCAAGTATACCATAACTTCCTATATGCGCAAAGTTATGCTAATCTTAAAGTGAGAATACGATATCTTTGACCATATAAGGGTTACGTTGAGAAAATGTCTTCAATGCAAAACAGGGAAATTCTTGATGGTAAGAATACCAAAATCTTAAATGAAGCATATGGTAATCTTGACCGAAGTATTTCATAATCTTGACTGATGCATTTCATAATCTTAATCTTAACTGCGAGCATTTCATAAACTTGACGCAAGTAGCTCAACTTTATTCTAAAATTGTGATATTCTTGGATGAGGAATCTAATAGTATTAATTTGAGCATTCAAGCTTTTCTATGAGCATGTAGAAATTTTTCTGGAGAAAAATTCTGCAAAATTTCTTAAATCACATTTAATATACTTAGTACTTATCTAGGAACACCTGAGTCAAGTCTTCGCATCCCAGTTTTTTTAATAGCTCATTCATGGTTGGATAGATCCAGTGATAAGGAAGCTGATGGGAACTGGGACGCGACTCAAATGGCGGTGGACCAGCACTACCGGCAGATTCGATGACTGATGGGTTGACGGTGGTATCACGGGTATCACGTGGCAATGGCAATTTTTTAACAGTTTGACTAGATACTATTATGTGCTATTATGCGGAATCCAGTATTCAGATATTACGCTACGATAATGGCAGCGTGGACGCATACGGGCAACAGGCTGTTGAGTTGAGAGGGTGGTTAGGTGACACGCTGCGCGCCTGCGCACTCCGACGTTGGTAGACGTCAAATAAATGATTTACTTGATACAAATATAAAGTGTGCTTGTAAAACAGCGTTCATTGTCAAACCAAGATTATTATATTGTAAATGAAGGTTCGCATTTGCGAGCTGTCTATATTCTTGATAGAAGTAAACTGGACACCGCTGGAAAAAATGATATAAAATTATGAAATATTTGTTACTAAATTATTAAAGCCTTGGTTGCAAAGAAAATTATATTTTCTTTCGGAGCATATTTCTTTAAAATAATAATATAAATTAAAAATGTATTATTCTTGATACAAATTTTCTATAATTTTGTCATCAAATATTCTTTTTTAGAGCGAGAACCGATATTTTTGTTGTGAGTATGTATTTACAAGAATATCACAATTCTTGACTTGAGAATTTCTTTTTATGTGTGCAGAACCATTTATTGAAAGCATTTGTTCTTTACGAACCACTCTCGCAAAATTTGTGTGAAAAAATAAAAAATAAATATAAAAACGTTGCGTACAGTACTCTTTGCATCCACTGTGATTCAATATACATTGATCAAACTCCTAGATCCTAGAAACATAGACTGTTACCTCCCATATAAGCGATAGCAGACTTCATCTTAGAATATGAGCCTTTTCAATATATTCGATGTACATGTCGATGAAACCGAGACCATTTTCTTTTATTGATATTTTCACTTCCAGCAATAATGAAGCTGAAGGAGCAGGCAGTCGCCCAACCGCAGGTTCCTCAAAACCCTCCCTTCCTTCCTTCCGAGCAAACGTTATATACTCAAGCCATCATACCTCAACACACCCCTCCTCAACAGACACCCATAAACAGAAAGAATTTCGACGTAGCGGCAGTGAATCCCAATGAGACTAAGAAGGTGGACATGAAGAAGCCATCAGCGAGTCCTATAGAGCAAGCCATCTACTCGGCAGCCTCTATAACTTACGATCCGTTCTACAGTCCGATCCTGGAACAGATTGATAAGATTTTGAACGAGTTACAATTTACGGAGGAGCCTTGCAAGGAGCGGCTGATCTGTAGTATGTACAAGAGCCCACAGAAATTCAGTCCACACAGTAACCTGATTTCAGCAGAGCTCAGCAGGTGCGTGATTTATGTTATTTTCTAATAATTAAGTCGATAGAGGCGGAAATACTAACAAACGGAAAATGAATTACAGCTCACATAGTATAGGTATGAAATTTCAAATCAAGCTACCGATAAAAGTTTCCAATATTCCGTATAATAATAAACTATAATTACGACCAAAATTCTAAATCTTCAATCTTCTCTTCAGTATTGTCATAAAATCTAAAATGCCGGTATATAGGTACCACTGACGCTGAAGGAGGATCTGCTATTGTAACTTAGAATATTCAAATAAATAAATGTCGACTTTTATACAGGGAAGGTATTTAGTACCGGCTCGGTCGATAACTCCACTACTGTAGAAGAAAGCGAAAAAATTTGTATATAAAAGTTGTAGTCACGGATATGCTCCTTGCTCAGAAAATATTTTGGTTTGGGTAGGGTTGGGTAGGGTGGTCCATAACTGCGTGGTGATGCAAACATGTAGTTTTTTAAATGAGATACCCTATGTATTCCATATTCAAATTCTACTAATGATTTCCGTTCTTTCATTATAGGGTATTGTTACAATGGACAGCGTATTTCAAAAGTTATGACCATTTTTATATCCACATCGCTGTCAAGTGAACGTACTGTATATCAAAAAGTGATGAATCAAAAATCATTTTTTCACGCGGATGAATAAAACATATTCTCTAGTTTTAAAATCGGCTATAAAAAAGCCCGCGACGCATATTCGTATACAGGGTAATGTAGAATGGGAAATCTGGATTTTCTCTCTTTTTTGAACATAATCCCTAATATTTTATTATACTAAAGATTGCTTTTAATATGCTCTTTAATGTTTGTATAGCACTTGCTATGGCTGCATTCATTAGTTTCTGGGATATTTCGATTTTTCTACAAATTTTAAATATACAGCTTCTATTTGTTTACTAAAATTTATTTATTTTGGGAAAATACTATCAAATTTTATTTTTGCTTAACAGGCAACTAAAATATAAGGCCGTAATAGTACTTGATTAAGTCAAAACACTGAACTAACGAGATATTATAGGTCAAGTGTGCCGAGGAAACAATTCTATAGACGTCATGCATAATTATCAAGCAGATCTATCAGGTAGTCCATAAAATATAATGCGACACAGTCCAAATAAAACGATTCTTCAATCTTTCAAACGCATTAGTTCTAGAGTGCCTCCGTTCTGGTTATTGCTGTTCATCGTTGATATATTCTAGAGGCAAGTAGGAAATTTCTCAAAGATTTTACTAAATACTCTCAATGGATAAATAAATTTTTAGAGCTCGTTTTCCACACAGTGTGGAGTTATTGAGCAGGTTACGAAAACTGTCAATTTCTCAAAGCCTACCTGATAAATCTGCTTGATAATTACGCACCATGCCTACAAAATTGTTTCATCAGCATACTTGACTTTATTATCTCGATGATTCAGGGTTTTGACTTCATCAAATACTATTACAACCTTATAATATAGTTATTCGTTAAATAAAAAATAAATTCGATAGTACATTCTCAAAATAAATTTCAGTACACAAATAGAAGCTATATCTTAAATTTACGGAAAAATCGAAATATCTCGGAAACTGATGGACGTAGGTACAACATGTGCTATACAAAGGTGAAAGAGCACATTAAAAGCAATTAATTCTTTAGTATAATAACATCTTGGGGTTACATTTAAAAAAAAGAGAAAATCTGGATTTTGCAAAGCGAAAGCGTCGGAAGAACGCAGGCACATGGAATAGAACATACCACATCTTTCGCTGCGAAGAATATTGCTTACGATGATTCCCATCAATGGTGTACCTGTCACTTCGCAAACCAAACTGGTATGGCGAGAGCCCTCCCGCTTTCTCTACCCCCAGGTGCAGCCACCGGGAGTTCATAATATCAAACTACCGTGTCCAGTGAGCAGACGTGTCTATACAACAATGCGAATTCGGGGGGGTTTTGCACCCTTGCTCAATCTCACCACGTTCGTTTTCTTCCTTTCTTCTGGGAATTTTCGTTTGTACCTCGATACTGAAGACTTTCATCTTTCATAGTGCTTCACAGAATTTATACTGCTGCGGTCTTCATGATATAAGCATCTATTAAGTATTACAAGAAAAATAATTCAAATTCCAGTCAACGTATTTTGATACTGCGTAACATTAAGCTGAACCCATTTATTGCCTATACAGGGTGTTAATTATATACATTAACAAACTTTAACCACGAATAGTACTCCAAAAAATAGAAAGAAAATGTCATATGAATATGGGTCCGGAAATGCTTCCTAAGGGAGCTACGCTCCTTTGCATGGGGCACCCTGAAGATGGTTTTCCCTCGATATTCTCGAAACGATTCATAACAAAATTACGATATTAGGTACGATGGGTAAACTTTTGGCGCTGAATCTGATTCTGAATTCAGAATTTCACAATCTTAATCAGAGGCGTATCATACGAGAGGGGTTAAGGGTAGAAATAACCCCATTTTCTAAATGGTAATTTTTTTGACATTTTGATTTTAGAATGTGGTATTTCAGAAACTTCCACGTAAAAATGGTCTCTTGCTACATCTCGATAGGGCTAACCGTTTTTGAGAAAAATGCAAATTATTGAATCGATGCAGGCTATTGTAAATAAACAAAATAAATGTTCACCTATTTAGTAAGTGTGCTGTGAAAAACAACTGCAATAATTGGTAAACAACTTGAGAACTGTTAGTTTATTGAGTTTAGAGTTATTACAAAACATTTAGGTATTATTTTTAAAGTAACATTATTTAATAAGAGTAAATAGATGAACATTTATTTATTTACAATCGCCTACATCGATTCAATAATTTGCATTTTTCTCGAAAACGGTTAGCCCTATCGAGATGTACCAAGAGAACATTTTTACGTAGAAGTCTCTAGAATACCATATCCTAAAATCAAAATGTCAAAAAATTACCATTTAGAAAATGGAGTTATTTCTACCCTTAACTCCTCTCGTATGATACGCCTCTGATTAAAGTTATGAAATTCTGAATTCAGAATCAGATTCAATGTCAAAAGTTTACTGATCGTACGTAATTTTGTTATGAATAGTTTCGAGAATATCGAGGGAAACCGTCTTCAGGGTGCCCCATGCAAAGGAGCGTAGCTCCCTTATCAAGCATTTTCGGACCCATGTTCATATGACATTTTCTTTCTATTTTTCGGAGTACTATTCGTGGTTAAAGTTTGTTAACATACTTAACTAACACCCTATATAATTTCAAACTGTCATAAGTTGTCGAGTCAGTTTAATTGGGAAGGTGATGACTGAAGTGATCAACTATTAATTTTGTGTGCGCTGTTTGAGAACGTCAACGTCGTATACAAGCTTCAAAAAACAATTGATGTTTGTTTAATGTATTTTAAGTTCAGTTCTCTTAGATCATATACTTCGTTTTATAGTCTACGGTTTCTGTCCAAACCACAAAATCATTTTACTCCGACTCTGCTTTTTTCTACGGCTAACGACCAGTTAGACGTAATGGATGTATTTAGGAGCATTTAAGTAGTTCCTGCAGTTTCGCGCGAAAGTGCATTACTACCAACATACTTGGACTGAATAATTGCTGCAACATAATGCGAGTCGGTATTCTACTACAAAACAATAATGATATGACATTATTGTCCTCATGATTGAATATAACAGAAATAATTTCACTTATTGTTAAGAAATGAAAAGTATGCATAGCACTAAATGCACCTAGTCACCAGATAATATGATGCTGCTGTTATTAAACAAATTCAAAAGTGAAATCACTTAACTTAGTTCTATTAAAAGAGCTTGTCCTTAGATGCAACAGTCTTCTCTATTTGAAGTTTGAAGCTCTTTGAAACTTCAGCATACCCACTGAATTCCGCGGTATTCCGCATGTGTTTCACCATGAAATAGTTGCTCGATATACCCATACTAAGTCGTAGTTGTCTTTCCATTTACCCTCCCCAAACAAACACTGTCTTTACTTGACGCTTCCATGTGTTATAATCGGGAGAGCTTTGTCATTTGGCTTCATTCATATATCTGGCCAGTTTGTCAGCTGTGTTGCATTCGCTATCAATAGTTATTCATATCCGATTAGATGAATTGGAGTATACATCCACATGTAAGTGTTGAGGCTTTCGCGGCCGTCGGCAACTGAAAAATCCCTAGATCTTCTCGGGTTTTTAGGCCGTCGTCTGTTGGAACTTCTTCCTAACGTTTCGCTAGCACGAGTGGCTAGCATCTTCAGAGGTCGGTGTTTTCGGATCGAAATCTACCTGACAACTGACTGTTCACTGTACACTGTACCCTCGGCCGCAGGTCATATTTATACTGACCGTTGTTTGTTAATCGCTTCGGGGAACTTGCCTGGACACGTGGTTGTTTGTCGTTAATTCTGTTTTTCAAAACAGGATGCTATATTTTGTTCAGGTTCAGTGACTCTTCTTTTCTGTTAAAATTATATGGGTGTTTATGAATTTCTATAGCCTCCCTAACTAAGCGCGAGTGGTAGGTATTCGTGGCAACTAATAACCTTGTATCCTTGAATTGAATACATGCCCTCTTGTCCTAGTGCATGTTCTGCTACCGCTGATTTTTCTGTCTGTCCTAGTCTGCAGCCTTTCTTACGTTCGGCTATTCTCGTGTTCAAGGAGCGCTTAGTTGTTCCTACGTATACCATTCCACAGGAACATGGTATTTCGTACACCCCTGCCGATGTCTTCGGGTCTCTCTTATCTTTCACTGATCTGAGTAAATTCTTAACTTTCTGCGTGGGCTTGAAAACTGTTTTTATTCGATGTTTTCTCAAGATGCGGGCAACCCCATCGGTGTCACTTTTGATGTATGGAAGGTACGCTTTTTCTGCAGCCGGTTCTTCTCTCTTAGTTCTTTTTGGATTCACTGCTTTCCTGATTTCACTCTTGCAGTAGCATTAGTTTGAATAACCTAACTTAGCTAAGCATTCATTTTCATCAAAATGAAGCTAAGCTTGAAATTTTCGAATACCCCCTTTAGAAATATTCACATTATCCTTGAAGATAGAGCTCCCTAGGGGGTAGAAATCACAAATAAAATTATGAGTTGACAATACTTCAGTGAATGGAAGGATACATACTCTTGCCTAGAGACCAAATAAGTACCCAAAATTTGAGACATCCAAACTCATCAGGAACAGATCATTGTAGCAACTTAATTTCTTAATTAACAATTCATGGTAACTATTTGTAATAACTGTCGGTATTAATTATACAGCTAAGTATAAATATAAACTACCGTATTAGTTTAATGACATAATTTAGTGTACTTTCAGCATATCACCGAATTTTGGAAAAACAAAATAAAAGCTTCAATTCTCAAGGCTTGTGAGTATCGCTATGGTAATAATACTCTTGCCGAAAAATAAGTTAGCGGTAATTTGTGAAGACTAATTTTGGGGAAGCGAAAGTTAACCTAGCACTTCTAATCTGACGACCAACTAAATGTATTTCATCATTATCAACGAATAGTGTTTTAATTTATTGTTCTGATAACGCGTTTGCCCTAAAGAGAAAGAATGTCCCAGTTACCTACTATACCACAGCTGCTGGAAAGCCACTGGCTAACGCCAGCATTTGCAGACGGTGTTTACTTTACGGCTTTTTTCTTGTATTTGCAGAACCAGTATCAGCGAAATTGATCGAGTTATTTGTAACAGGTGCAGTTTGTTCAGTCAATTGTAAGAGAACATAGTAGATGTATAGTTAATTGGCTACAGAAACATGGAAACAAGATGATTTGCGATCTTTATATAAATATTAATAATCGAAATTAAGACCCTCTTACAGGAGTATTATAACACTAACGGTGACATTTATTCGCAGTAATATAATATCGATAATAAAGCTACAGAAGGATGCACCTTGTTCCATTCTAGACTAGTGTGCTAAATTGTCTTTTTGAACTTTGCGAGCTCTTTTTTTGCTTCTGTGTCATGGGCATCTACTGCTTTTGGTCACTAGCCTCGTGTTCTGTGTAGGCTTTGTTACTGCGCCACGTAGGAACAACAGCGCTAAAATTGGAAGCCAACAGTGAAGGCTCAGGTGGGGATTTTTTATGGATATTTATTTTTTTATTGAAAAAACCAGAAATAAATTTCCACCTCTAACGAGATTCGAACCCGGGACCTTTCGGTCCACGAGCCCTCGACTCTAGCCACTGAGCCAACCCCCCCCCCCCCCCCTTGCGAGTCATTTATGGTTATTTTGGTTAAAGGTTTCTTTTTTATTTTATGAGAATTCGGTGTGATGGCAATTCCTTTAACTGGTATTATTTTTTATTAATTGTTATTAAGCTCTACCTTATACAAGGACACCATGTTGTAAAAGTGATGTAATGTGCTTAATTCTTTAGACGAGCATAATGTTTTATACACTCTTTAATAAAATTTTGCATACTAAAGAGATATTAAGTATTTAAATCTGTTTAAAATAATGAATATCTAGCTAGAAGCTTACATAAACTTTAATTCCAAAAAGTCAGCTAAAAGATGTTGGCACATATAGGTGTCGACTTTTTGGGCAAGCTCAAATCCTAAATTGTTGATATTGCAGTGAAAACAAAATTTGCTATGTTGGATTCAGGTCCAGTAGCCAGAACTCCCTAAGGTGAAGTATATAATTCTGAAGACGTATTTGAGTTTCTTCTATACCCAAAAGAGACAAACCGGTTGTAAAATAGACACCTTGACTCTCAATTTCTGCATATACTTTGCAATGCCTTTATACATCGTATGATTGACCTACCACGTATCATTGGTTGTATATCGGTATTCTACAGTCATCATTTTTATACAGGGTTGGGATAAAGTATGGAACCAAGCAAATAACTTTGGAACGGAAAGAGTGATATTGCTGAAGATTTGCAGGCAAGTGTAGTGACGTCTAATGCATCCGAAGACATTATGTCAGCTATTAATGTACTTCCGGTGTAACCGGAAGTACCGTCAACTTTTCTAATTTAAATCGGACACCCTGTATATTTTTGCAGATTTTAATTCATCTTTTTTTCCCGAATACGTCCATAGTAGGTTTTATTTGTTTCTTAAAAAATTTGTCTCACAAGTTCGTCCGTGGCGGTCTGCGGTCTTCCCGTTTGAGGTAATTTTTTTTGTATTTTTTTTTTTAGTCACCGTCAAACGTGTTATAGGACCCCTGTCGGGACGTAAATCATTAAAAGTTGACATACTTCTTTGTGAGTTCTCACGCGATCGCCAAAACCGACTTTGAATGACCGGCGGCATTTTAAACACCTGAAATGATAAAGAAGCTTCATCTTTCCCGTTTGTACAGAAACGAATGCTAAACCCACTACGGACGTATTCGGAAAAAAAAGATGAATTAAAATCTGCAAAAATATACAGGGCGTCCCATTTAAATTAAAAAAGTTGACGGTACTTCCGGTTTAACCGGAAGTACATTAATAGCTAACATAATGTCTTGAGATGCACTAGACGTCACTACACTTGCCTGCAAATTTTCAGCAATATCACCTTTTCCGTTCCAAAGTTATTTGCTTGGTTCCATACTTTATCCCAACCCTGTATAATAGATGTATATTTGAGTTCCACGATACACTTTGTTTTTGGTCTTTCAGGGATCCAAAGGAACTGAAGAAGCCAAAATCAACGAACGCAGCTGTGATAAGATTCTACAAATACATCCAAGCGGCTAGAGATGGACAAAATCAAAAGGACTGTTTGAAGCTCTACCCAGCGTGTTCGATAAATACGGAAGTTTGAGGCAGCATGGAAGAGTTTCAAGTTTGAACGCGCAACATAGAACGTGGCTCATGTCTCTCTCACATGTCTCTACATAATTACCATCAACGCCATACAGAAGTCAACTAATAAGCATTTCAGTTATATAACTAGTTCAAATACAGGCAATCTCACCTATACATAGTATATTATAGAATTGAAAGGAGGATAATACTTTCTGTCTTTCTGTCTTGATCTACAAGATTTTTTAATGCAGTTAGATATTATGTACCATGATAATTGTCTGATACTTTGTATGCCTACTACTTTATATAGAGTAGCCCATTTCTAGTGGCTGATCAATTTGTTTTAGGTAAACATACCGGTGTAATTAATCTAAAGCAAGTCGTAGTCCCGAAAATAAATGTATAAGATATTTATGTATTTTCATGTTTCATACACGGGACATGCTTTAGAACAATTTGGTCTAGATTTGGCACATAGTTACAAAATTTGCTGTAGCGACATTCTTCAGAAAGAAATAAATCACGTTCCATGCTCAAACAAAATCTAATACATATTCGTACATATGAGTGAGGAACATGATATTACCACAGTATGCATGTATTATATATGTCAGATAGCTTGACATTCAGATATGTGCCAGCTGTCAAAAGATATATGTAAATGCCTTACTAGTTGAGTAGTACACTCAAGCCACCAGTGGTCTTTCTAGTCTAGCTAGATATGAAAACCGTTTTAGCTAACAATAACGTACTTGTTGGTGAAGTCCATTAGCGTTCGTTATTACGTTACATTACATTACATTTCATAAACGTTGATAAGCATTGTAGGGGTACATCTATATATTAAAAATTTCAACAATATCCTTGCTATAGTAACTGTGTTAGGTCCGGTTTGACAATGTGCTCCTCTAGTTACATAAATTACCTTTTTTATTTAAGTTATTTTACGGACAGACTCGCTCAGTGGTCTTATTTTGGAGAAATCGCTCTACTACTTCATTAAACATATTTTTCTAACCTGAGAAAGGAAATTCAATAGTTTGCTTTCTCCTTTTCAATGCGCTCAGATCCCGAGCTTTGAGCCTAATTGTGAAATGATTTCAGACGCTCGACTTGAAGGTTGCCGAGGTTAGATTGCAGAACTATTCCAAGAAATATGAGATGCCAGTTACTTATCGAAATTGGAGCTGAAGGAATTAGGTGAGAAATATCACCACTGGCTTTGTATTTAAATAAAAATGCTTACTCATCTTACTTGAATACGCGATGCAGTCATAACTTAGGCAACATAAACGTCCAATGTTGACCCTTGATAATCTAGGATAATGAGTCTTTACGGGCGGAAATCGATACTCTTCTTTCTTTCTCTTATTTTAAACTGTGACAGGACCTCAGAGTAACAACTGAATATAGAGGTAGTAAACAACTAATTCTAATAGGCCAACATATTTCCTTACGTTGTCATATGGACCACCAGATACGGCAATCATAATTGTTTACTATCGTCTTAATTGTATGGTATCCAGAAATATTCCATTCTGCGTTAAAAACGACGGTATTTTGATGGTTCAGGAATGACTACAGCAAAATCAATAGATATGTTGACCTCTACTGTGTTACTGCATGTTTCTGCATTATAAACGCAAATTCTGTCTTACATAAATTTTGAGGAGCTGGCAACGCCTATATAATTTTCCTGTGATCTGTTTACGGTAAACCCCGACTGTCAAACGTTTGTTTTGTTCGTGCGCCTTTCATGTTTGGTCAGTAAAATCGAATTCACTATTTGTTGGTAACTGTAGTGAAGCTTTACGGACTTGCTGTGCTATATTCGAGTGCAGTTTAACAGTTTTTCGAGATGGGACAGTGCAGAGCAGTGTTTGTAACATGGGTTGCATTGGAAGAATTTTGAGGTTAGTTGGCAATATTTGGAGGCTGCAGTGTCAAAAGATGATGGCTTTGAGCATGCTATGCTGAAGTGGTTTGTTTGCTACCTCTATGTTCAGTTGTTACTCTGAGGACAGGACCAATGCAACTTGTGCTTTCGTTACCTCTTTCCTTCTTAGTTTCAGCATTGGTCTACTGTTGGTAGAGTATGTAGGTATGTTGTCATGCTCTAGGCCAGATTGCTTCTATGTCAAATTATTTTCTCACCTGTTATTTATCAGCTTCACACAATGGCGTAATTGTGTCTATATCAGCATGTCGCAAAATACGTTGTCTACTCCCATTAAGCTAAACAGCCATTACCAAACTACTTCTAGGTTATACCACCTATAAACAAACAGCGTAAACCATTTTCCATAACTCATGGTCCAGCCATGGGTTATGCGCACTGCCTACTGGATAAGAGTACTTATCTCTTGGAAATGCATAGGATCGAACCCTAATTCGTACTGTGAGAGTACCTATTTAAGTGACAACGGAGTGAGGTTAAGTTATCAATATTGTGTAATTATTATGTATTTAAATCGTTGTAGAGCTGAATAACTCACTTGTTGGTTTACACACTTCAACTGCGTGAGTTATCACTGTTATGACCGATCATTGAACAATATATAGTATTGCATGGCCTTCATTCTCGATCATATTTGTTTAGTGATATTTTAATCTACATCGTATGATCAGTTTCTCCAACCTTTGAATTGAACTGCACTTCATGTCATTCATATCATCAAATGTGTCGCAAAATTTGCTGACAAGAAACTAGTAACCAATTTGTGTTTTGTTGGAGACCGTTTCGGCTACACTCTAGATAACTATGTGCAATTATATTATTATTCTCTAACAGCAGCTTGATTTGAGATTCCAGCTGCTACCATGAATTCCTGAAAGACTTGTTCGTCGCTAAATAAATTTTTGACGGGTCTTTCAGGTGCTTTTTTCCGTTTCTAATCATACAGTTTTTAAATATATCTGCTAATCGTATGGAAAGAAGTCATCTGAAAGACATGGTTGAGTTTGGTATAACATACAATTGACGATATTGCGGTTGCAATATCTTTGAATACTCAAAGCTTTGATTTTGAGGTTTTCTAGTTCAACTAGGCTTAAGCTATATTTGCAAGCATCTTGTTGTACGTTTTGCTGTATTTATTTATTTAATTTATTTATATGTAAATACTATGAATAAAACATATTATAGTAATAAAAGTGAATGTGTGTAAGAGTTGCCTTTGATTTACTACATCAATGAAGAATATGTATATAAATTTGGTATCAGTTAAAAGGATTGGTCTGGTCTGTCGTGACGCGTTCAAAATTTTGCTTATGATAGTCCAAATTCGGATAGATGGACATATTTGTACGATTTTTATGAATAATGTTACTACAACGGCTATTTCTTCCTTACTTGTTTCCTGCTGCATGGACAATTTGCGGCGTATCTGGGAAGGGCAAAAGAACCGATCCCACCACAGAGTTAACATCTCTAGAGGGAGCCTAATTTGAATATTAGCCAGCCAACATCTATAGCGCCATTGCCACTCTTCTTCGTCCTCCTCCAGTTTCTTCAAAATCTGGCAGTTTCCGCAGTTTGAACATAAAGTACTTAACTAGATATTTAACTATTCATTCCAATATACATGCAATGTAACTGATTTACGTGAAGATAATTTGTATTGATTTAATGAAATCTCAAAAATGGTAAATTTCATAGCGGAATGTCGCAATAGCTTCTAATATATCGTAAATCTGGCAACCTATAATCGGCGTGCCCTTAAGCTGTCATGTGGCTGTCATTGTAGTTGTGGTTATTGCGTGTGTCGAGATTTTTGTGATTTTAGTGTATATTTGACTGACTTTGACACTATTTGTGGTGTGAATTAAATTATTTATGAACAATATTGTCATAATTGCATGATGAGACAACATAAATGGTGCTTAGTTTGCTGTAATAACGACGAATCGGTGAACACTTCTTATCATAGGGGAGTATAGGTTTTTAGTTTTCAGTAGCGTAATATATGGGGATAACTGAAAACAAAAGTAACTTCAGTTTGAGGAATAATAATGGTTGTTTAATGTATGTTTTGTGCACGCATTACATTCATGTCAATCAACATGAATTTTCCAAATTCCATTTTTCAACTATTTGAGGACGTGAAATGCAAAAATGTATGCCACATTTACTTGCAGAGAATCTACCTATGAGAATTTTATAGAACTGGATATTACCTAATGCAATTATTATATTTTATTCCTGAAGTAAAAACACGATGCAGTCGTTCCAACAGGCTACCTTTCAGAACACTGTTAGATATGTTTTGAAAAACACTTCATGGTAATAATAAATTATCAACTGTTACATTGAAATTATAATAAGAGTAACTCTCTAAGTATAGCTAAATACTAATACAACTTATTGGTATCAGTTTGTAACATCACAGTAATAATTGAACTATTAATGAACATCCAATTTTAATATACAGTCGCATGCCACTGGTAATGCCCTCAAGCTGTCAAAATTTCCGTTACATGTTGGCTGGTCAGCGACCTGTGCATTCTGTTGTTTACACTCCCTCTATAGATGTTAACCCTGTGGATCCCACCAACTACAGACGTGTGGCTTTTCGTAGAATTATGTCTAAGGTTATGGAGGCTGCCAGTAATACAGAGCTCCTGAAATATCTGATCAACGATAATATCATAAATGATCGCTAGTATAGCTTCTGCAAGCACAGGTCTACGTCACTCGCTTGTGCAGCAAATTGACAATCATGGCGAATCCCGTGTTGTTGCACTTGACATATTCGAATCCATCGACAGAGTGTGGCATGAGGGACTTTTGGTCAAGCATGCAACTTATCGACTGCCACCACGCCTGCGCTAGTGGCTGAATAGCTTCCTGAACGACCGATCCCTGTTTGTTGTAGTCGAAGGCTGTTCACCAGACGTATTCTCAATAAACGCTGGCGTTCCTCAGGGGTCTATCTTATCCCGTAAATTGTTTCTGCTGTACATCAACAAGCTGCTGGAAATAACATCCAATCCAATCTACAGCTCCATGACAGTGCATTCATATCGCGCATGGAACCAGGCAAGCCACCATTATCCAAGGAGACGGTATGTCGGCGACAGCAACAGGCCTCATAGATCAACGTAGATATCAAAACAATTGTCGAATGGGGACTAGTAAATAAAGAACAGCTCAAGGTACAAAAAACTCAGGCCACAACACTGACAAAGAAAGCTCACGTTGGCTTACTAATTGTGGAAATCGAGGGTCACCCAATAGTCGAGTCACCTTCCGTGAAGCTTTTAGGAATCAACCTCAACAATAACATAACCTGGTACCACCACATCGTCAGTATAGCTGAAACAGCATCTCAGAAGCTTGGAGTTTTGTTCCGCTGTACTAAGCTGTATACACTAGCAACTAATGCTGCTCTACAAAGCACAGATCCGGCCATCGTTAGAGTATTGCCATGTGTGGGGTGCGCTCCGAAGCACTTTCTAAAGCTTCTGAACACTCTCCAGAAGAGAGCAATCAGACATACCGATACGCCTAACCTCACAAAGGACTCCCACAGCCTGAAACATCAAATAAGGGTGGCTGACCTGTCTCTGTTTTACAGATTCTATCACGGAAGATGTCCGAGTGAGCTCTCCCAGATAACAACACGAATGCCATCCGAACTAGAAACACCAGAGAGGCTCTGCGACCGCATCCTTACCAGGTCGAGGTCCCAACTCCACAAACCAGTCTCCTCCAGCATTCCTACCTTTTCCCGATGGCTCCAACCTGCTGCATTTTAAATTTAACGTGTACCGATAGATATCGCAGAGCTTCCACAGGCTTTCAGCCTTTGCGGGAGACAGACCATAAATAAAACTACAGGCAATCAAACTTTACGTACTTTTTACCTCTTTAGCTGAACACATAATGACTAATCCTTATCTTCCTGGCTTCAGTAATCGCGTTGTCTATGTTCTTTTTTAAAAATGCATTTAATGATGGCTGCTCTTGTCACAAGACGTACAAAGATTGATAGAATTTTTGCAATTTATATTCCAGGACATTTTTAACAGAGTTTGTATTATTGAGGATATTCAGGCCAAAAGATTTATATGCAATTAATTATAACTAAATAAAAATCTTTTGGGTTGTTATGTCATAAGAGCTACTTCAAACAACCACCTTGAGTATAAAGTGTAGTTATAAAGGGTAACTGAAGAGAATGGGAGTACAAAATTACTATACAGCTATGTATAAAAGTCAGAATAATAAAGACTGCAGATAAAACTTGAAGTATTTTATTTTTTAAGTAGGTACGAAGGAAGTGTATGGCCAAAAAACTTAATTTAGATGAGAAAAATCTTGATTGTGGCCAAAATTTTGAAAAAAGAGACTGAGTCACAGCATGGAGGAGACTCTGGTGCTAACAGCCAAGCTTTCGGCAATGAAGACAGAAAGCCTCCACATTTCACTAAGTAACGGCCATTTTATCACCTGTTGGACCAAAAAGGTCTTTATTTAAGAAAAGTCTAGATCATAAAATGTGTGTTTTCAAACCTGTGTGTTTGTAATTTACAATTATATGTTGTTTTGGTTCCTGACCTGTTAGTGGAAGACGCCATGATAGCATAGTTTGTTTAAAAATTTTATAAAAAATTGTGACGATTATTATAGCTGCATTAAGAAGTCGTTTGCACTCAATGTGTTTTTTAAATTGGCAAACCTCAACGTTAAAGCCCTGAAGATGGCAATAAACATTGCCGAAAGCTTGGCTGTTAGCACCAGAGTCTCCTCCATGCTGTGACCCAGTCTCTTTTTTCAAAATTTTGACCACAAACCTAAGATTTTTCTCATCTAAATCATTTTTTAAGTATACGCTAGAGCAAGTACCCCAAGCTGAGAACTGCGCTGTTGCCACATTTTAGTTTGAAACATACCTATTTCGCAGATATGCATATTATTTGTTTAGTTAATATAGTAAACTGTCTTTTTCTTCAAAACGCCCCTAATACAAAATTCTGGCTGCGCCTCTATTATAAAGTTCCCAACGGGGTTCTCAAGTAGCGTTCCTGATCGCACTAAACGAAGCCCCGTTGGAATACTGAAACATTCGTTCTGAAGAGCTATATTAGTGTTCAGCCATAAGTTTCTTATCAAATAAATTGTCCGAGAATGCGAAGATATATTTTTGTTGAATTGAGAATTCCTGTATACAGGGTGTCCCAAAAAATAGTGTCAAGCGGAAGTCCAGAGATAGAACACAACTAGAAGTATCTGAATCATCCCCATATATGTTATGCAATTTTTTGTAGTTTCCGAGTTATGAATTTTTTCCTGAATTTCAGAGAATTCTCTACCTCGACAACTTAAAACTGTTCCCAGAGAAAAATTGACTTTTCCAAATTATCTTTTTTGGCAATTAATCTCCAAGAGTTTACTATTCATACATAAAATAATCGGCTTCGTAACCTTGATGAAAGTCATACAAATTTTAGCGTAAAGTGAAAAATTTACGATCTGATAAATATAACTTAAATCTGCGACTCGCAATTAAAAATCCAAAAAGGTGATTTCATGATTTCTAAGCGGGTCTAAAAACTTCTTCAGACTATCAGCTATCATAGTCATTAAAAAAAAGGAGTACTTAATGGGGCTACTTCAAAGACAAGAGGCGAAGATTTCTTGAAATTAGCGATGTGTTTTGCAATTCATCAATAACTTATATGTTAACGCGTTAATAGCAGATTAATTCTCAGTACCACAGTAATAAACGTTAAAAACGTTGCATAAATTAAACATTAAAGAAGGTCCTATTTCTTGCTAAAAAACCACAAGGAGCGCATTCCTACCTGAGCGCCAACAAGGGCTAACGCTAACGCAGTAAACGATGGCGATGTTAGAAAGAGATAGCTATGATATTGCTGTGATGTCTTTTCAAAATGTGTCATTGCATAGGTTGTTTTCGTTGTCTTTATTCAGTCGTCTGTCTGTCTTTGCGGCTTTAAAACGATACGCTTTTGTTTGGATTGGTGTTGTTTCTGTTGTCTGACTACTTGGCTATCCCTACGGACCTTGAGTGCACGACAACTGAATTTAACGATGCTATTTTCTGCAAGAGACTATGCAACAAATGGATAGGTCGTAGTGGACCCACTGAAAGGCCGCCACGGTCACCTGACTTAAATCTGATAGAGTTTTTTGTTTAGGACTACTATAAAAAACTAGTCTATGCTAGAGAGTGTCGAAACATCAGCGAATTACGCAACAAATTAACACAGGCTGAAGAAACAATAAAAAACAATCGAAGAGCCTTTGTTAATTTAAAAAACAATTTTTTCAAAAGATGTAGATTATGCGTCGAACAAAAAGGTAGGCATTTTGAAAATTTCTTGTGAAATTTAATAAACTTAGTCAAGAAATTTGATAATTTCGTTTCATTTTACAATTTCCCACTTCCAAAAAAGATTTTGCACATGTAACAAAAAATCTTAGCAAAGTGACACAGGTGGTCATCTATCGATAGTCTGGTCGTACTGAATGTTTTTTTATTGCGGCACTGACAATCATTCGGCTATTAGCGCCCTAAACTTAGTTATTGTTTTATTTAAAATCCCATCGCTAATTTCAAGAAATATCCACCTCCTGTAGTTGAAGGTCGATTGGAGACAAAGTAGCCCCATTAAATACTCCTTTTTGTTAATGATTATGATAGCTGAGAGTCTGAAGAAGTTTTTAGACCTGCACAGAAATCATGAAATCACCTCTTTAGATTTTTAATTGCGAGTCGAAAATCTAAGTCATAATTCACAGAACGTATATTTTTCACTTTACACTATAATTTTCATGACTTTCATCAGATTTACTAAGCCGATTCCTTTATGTATGAACAGTAAACTCTTAAAGATTAATTATCAAAAAAGAGGATTTGGAAAAGTCTTTTAATTTTTGTTTTGGAACAGTTTTAAGTTGTCGAGGTAGAGAATTCTCTAAAATTTAGAAAAAAATGCATAACTCAGAAACTATAAAAAATTGCATAACATATATGGGGGTGATTGAGATACTTCTAGGTGTGCTCTATCTCTGGACTTCCGCTTGACACTATTTTTTGGGACACCCTGTATGATAGGTCCGAGTAACAAATGTTGAATTGAATACATCGAATGCGAGAATTCGTCTAAGCTCTATGAGAAAAGAGGTTGTAAATAGAATATTCTAAGATGCAGATCTATAAAACCCATCGAGGTAGAATCCCATGGAGGCGTTATAACGTTGCTGAAAGCAGGTGCAGGTTGGCCATATTGATTCGACACTTATGTCAAACAGCTGACGTTTCTTTGACAATTCCGTGTTTGCTTTTTTGAGTGTTTTTACCGAGATTTTTAGTTATTTTTAAGTGATGTTCTAGTGAATTCATAAAGGAAATAATGGTTTCATGTGCTTATCGTAGTTGCTCTAGCAGAGATGGCATGGATAAGAAGAAATCGACAGGAACTACATTTCATAGGTATGTATGCAAAAAAATAACAATGTACAGGACCGCATTTGTAATCTTTATCTCAATAAAGTGTAACGTATCGCAGCAATAATACAGCTGTATTATTCAATTGATGATGAACGTCTTCTCTACATAGCCTTTTTTTTATATACTTAACTATGAATTTCGCATTAGATTAAAAAATCAACCCAATACTTCGTATTTAAATCATCATTGTAATGAATTTTCAAAATTATTTACATAAGAAAGTAATCCGGCTCTGGCGGGGCGTCCATATTGGTATCACACTTCGCCACGCCTTCTGCTACCGTTTTTGTTATGCGAAATTGAACCTTATAGCGTCCCTTTGGGATTCTACCTCGATGATAAAACCGCGTACCTGCCAAAATAGGGATTACTACAAAATAAGTACTCCAGAACAGAATAGAGTACGTTATGTATGGACTTCGGAACCAAATATCCCTGCCTTAATTCCAGACTCTGCTGAACGCATTACGAACAAGCTCAAATGTCTGCTTCATGAACACAGCTTCACCCAGAACAAGAATTTGCGTCAACATGAACAACAACTTTACAGCTGCAGATGAGCTAACTTCTGAATGCGTTCGAGAGTAGCTAAGTAAAAAACAGCTATTGTCTCTTTAAAATCAACGCACCGATATATAACCAGTATAGGTCACTGATTACAGATTCTTCAGACATACTTTTTATCTATCAATATCGTCTAACTGAGCCCATATACGCTCAAGTATGCTCTCAACCAACTATCCTTAATGCGTCGACATAACCCCTCTAGGATATCTTTCTACCAGCATACACGAGGCTGCCTCTTCTCAGTGTGAAGATGAAAATATGCGAAACGAAAAAGGACACATGTCGTAGTCGTTACTTACAAAAAATAATTTATTAAATAAGAGTTCAATAAATAACCTTGGGCTCAATCACAATACCTATAAGGTCTGTTTATGGTATACTGAAACCTTCATTGTGACAAGCTATATTAGTATTTAGCCACAAGTTTCTTATCAAGTAACTAGACCTTGAATGGGAAGGCATTTTCTTGTTGAATTTATATTTTCTGTATAGGTAGGTCCGAGCTAGAGAGCAAGATAATCATCGAGAAATAAAGTCAATAGGTCGTTGTGAGGTAGTTCAAAGTTTTGTGTACCTTGGTTCTTTGATCGACAATTCAGGTAGCTGTGAGGATAAGATTCGACGGCGCATTCAACAGGCACGGGTGGCCACGACAGAGCTTACTAAAATATGGCGTGACCACAGCATCACTAAAGCTACCAAAAAGTCACTGGTTCAGTCTCTTCTGTTCTCCATATTTTTGTATGCCTCGGAAACTTGAACTGTTAAAAAGGCAAATCGAGCTTGCATAGATGCTTTTGACATGTGGACGTGGAGGAGAATGCTGAGAATTCCTTATACCGCCGATCGAACTAATGTTTCCATACTGGATGAGCTCGGTAATCCAAAGAGACTCTCCTCCATTGTATCGATGAGAATGCTTACATTCTTCGGACATATTCACAGAAGCGATAATATGGAGAAACTTGTAGTTCAGGGTCACGCCCCGAGTGGGTGGCGCCGTGGCCGTTCCCCTACACGCTGGGTGGATACAACAAAACAGTTGCTAGATATGAGTATCAAGAGCGCCACTGAACTGACAGTAAATCGCGAACGATGGCGAGCTACAGTTCTCGAAACTATTGAAAATATTTGTGTCGGCAATACTCTAGCTCCGACTTAATGGATTTGACGAGTTCACAACATGTCTGTTAAGACACTGTGACTATGATGATGAGGTCCGAGCAGCAAATGTAGGTTTGTGGTATGCTAAATCTCTCATGTTTCACGTCATGAGAGGGGAGAAATATCATCTACTTCAAGTAATAATAGAAGGAAAAGTCGTACGAAAAAGAGCAATCAGAAGGAGAAGACATTCATGGCTGAAGAATCTGAGTGATTGGTATAGTTGCTCCAATAACCAGCTATTTAGAGCGATGGCTTCCAAAGTTCGAGTTGCCTTGATGATTGCCAACCTCCAGAATGAGGATGGCACCTAAAGAAGGAGAAGAAACCTCTTATCAGATATTATCCCGTTAAAGCCAACGCATCGTAAGAAACCAGTATAGTGCAGACTACATATTCTCCAGAGATGCCTTTTATCTGTGAGTATTGTCTATCTAAGTCCCTATGTGCTCAAGTATGCACTCAACCAACTAAGGGTAGACGCTACCTATACCTTTCAATGTCTAATCTTTGTGGGCATTGATCAAAACTTCTCTAGAATAAATTTCTACCAGCATAGGTCAGGTTTTTTTCGCAGTCTGAAGATAAGTAAAAAGAACAAGTCTCGCAGTCGTTATTTACAAAAAAATAATTTATTAAATAAGTCTTCAATAAATAACTTTGGGATCAATCACAATAGCTTTAAGGCCTGTTCGTGGACGAAGATGCACCACCCTGATAGTAGGCTGAGTAGGCCATATTCTGTGCCTCCTGAGATCCAGTCCATACTCTTTGGTAGGGTCCACCTTGGTTGGGTTCCCAGCCTGGCTCGTAGGAACTGGGGGTTGACATTGGGGGAGCGGGGGCACCGTACATGGGAGCGGGCTCCATTGGAGTCATCGACATTGGCATCATGGGCATCATACCTGAAATTCAAATAAATAGATACGCTCATGTTGGCTGATGAATATTTTCAGAAGCTGATAAATTAGTCGAATGCAAACTATATGACAAACTAGAAGATGGGATCTCTAATCCATGTCCATCAGTCACTATTGTATATACATAACCAGATACGCTTCAGTTGAGGAGTTTGTCTACCTCTTTCCTCCTTCTTTGCTATTTGGACAGCTGTTTAAACAATCCTGTGAGAAGAGGTTAAAAAATGTGTTAATAAGTGTATGCTTATACTTCTTAATTATAATCCTTCCAGTTAGGTTTACTAATATGAATTCTTTGTAATCAAGACTTTTGTTTCACTTCCCATAAAATATTCCTTTTTATTGCCCGAAAGTAATTAAGATGTTGTTCTCAGATGTCTTACAAATCGCTGATCGTATGCTTATGATACTAGTTCCAATTTAATGTTACGTTATCCTAACTATGATTTGTCTCAAGTTATCGGACATCTTAGTAAAATCATTATCATGCATCACCTGTAGACATACAAAAGTTATTGACAGGTTAGTTATTTATGTTATCATATTCCACCTTTGATCAGGATTTGGAAAAGTTCAATCTAAGTTTATTGGCTACTGGATATCAGCGGAGGCTGTACATTTTGTTAAAAATATCACTACTTGCAATGGAAAATATGTTTTCAGATGAAAACGTAGAAGCTATCCAAACTGTACCTCTGTTTGCTACAAATACTTGTACTGAAACTTTTACTCGAGAGAAATGGTACATACCTCTTATTATGATACTTGTCACTAGATATCGTAACTTTGATTTCAAAAGTTATACATATTTTCAAAAATATTAGGCAATTTTGTTCATCATCAATTAAAAATATGGTAATTAACTACACTAGCAATAACTAACTGATTTGCAGCAAAGGGTCATCCGTTTAAATGGAACAATATGTTGGAGCAATACGAAGTCCTTGACACCAAAATACTGATTAGTTTGGTATGCAGTAGATGATGCACCAAAAATGGTTATTAGTGGTGGCACGTATTTTTAAAGTATAAGTAAATGAAGTATAGGTCACGGACTGGTTGTTTGCGGCATTCACAATATGTAGGTACCTGATCCTAAATTTTGATAAGCCAAGTTATGATAGAATCTCTTTTTCTTTCGTCATGGAAATCATGAAAATTCGTACATAAGTTTCGTAAGCGATGTTGCTAGTACGTGACTTTCGTCATTAATCATAGCTTTAACATAGTGCAAGGTAGGACATGTTTACATAGAAGCTTATTGTAACTATGAAATTTGAAGATCACGCAAATTAGTTCATTCTTAATAAAATTCACTTTTAGGTCTGCTATATGCTGGTCCAAAACTACGTACTCTGACAGTGATACGTTGACCATTTGGAGAAGCTACTGGCGTATCATTTTTTATAACAACATTCATAGTAAAGTACTATAAGTGCCGTATGAACTAATTTGCAAAAAAGGGATGTCTCCAAAGGGCAGATCTATACTGTGAAGGAGTACAATATGCTCTAACGACAGACCACCCTAATTTTCAGATCCAAGGTGAATTGACGTTTTGAATAAAAATTTTTTTTTGTCATTTAAGGCACTCATACGGTATCGATGAGACACCGGTGCTGCCATACGCTCCAGGGGATATAGAGTCCGTTGTGGAGAACGAGAGATGCCGGATTTACTGGAATTACTCGTTCCCCACGCTCGAGCTTGTACAGGAAAACAAGCCCGACATAGTCCTTCTCGACCACCAACAGAAGACGATGTTCGTTATTGAGTTTTCGGTGCCTGCCGAGGTGAACATCGTCTCTAAGGAGGAGGAAAAGCGGACCAAATATCAGGAGTTGCTCGGACAACTTCGCAGGCTCTGGCCAGACTACACTGTAAGTCTGCTGGTTATGGTCATTGGATCCCTAGGTGGAATGAGGAATACGCTGCTCTCTGCACTGCGCAAAATACCGGTGTGCCGTGCGGCGGCGCAGATCTTAGCCGCCAGAATGCAGAAGGCAGTCATCCTTGGGTCCCTTCGTCTACTTAGGGCGCACAATTCGCGGACCCAGTGTTTGCTCACCTCACGGTGTGAGGAGTAGTCATTGGGTAATGGAACAGCAGTTCGGTGTGTCGTAGCTCGGGCTGCACTTTTTGTTTTTTGAAATATAACTTTATTTATCCTGGCGGGGTGTCTGACAGGCAGGTATTAATCCCAACCAGTGAAGTATACAAATGAAAAGAACAAACAAATTACATAAACAAGAAGGTAAATTAAAACAAATAATATATGACCTAGCTTAGGTTGATTTCGTTTAACAGAAACAGTCTTTTTACCTTATCTTTGAAGACTTGTGGGCTGTATGTTTTTAAGACAGGTGGTGTTTTATTGTAATAATGAGCAGCATTATAAGTAAACGAATTTTTATACATTTCTGTTCTGTGTTGTGGTATACCCAAGGTGCTTTGAACAAAGCGCAACGTACTGGTAAACTGGTAACTAGTGTATATTTGTTGCAATACAGTCGATGAATGAAGTACGCAGCTCGAGATGAAGTCTATGATCGAAATAAATATGTTTTTGAATGTTTGAAGTCAAAGATTACAGATAGATATATCAAATATGTTTCGTTAAAAAGATCTCCTCAATCGAAGGACGGCCTAGTGGTTTTTGTTGCTATTAAACTGGACTTTTTATAAAAATTCGAAGCTATAAAAACTTAATAGAGGCGACAAGAACAAACCACGCGGTTAAGCTAAACATTTCATGATCTAATGTATTTACTTACCTGATTTACCGAGATACTGGTAAGCAATAAATCCGAGGACAATCAATATGGCCAGTTTGCTGAGGATTAGGGCCTTGGTGGCTTTAAGACCAATCAGTCCAAGGAAGATTGGCATCAGCAGTTTCATCTTGAGTTTAAATAACAGCAACAAAGGGAACAGAAGTTTCTTCTTCAGACCCAGACCTCTCGCTGTAAAGGGGAAACATAATTAAAGCTATATTTTGGAAGGTGAACTGCGTAAAACCTAAAATATTCTCAGGTGATGACTCACTACTGTCCCAATGTTTTCGATACCAAGGGGTATCAAAATTCCATACCAATCAAGCGACACGTGCTCAAGTTACAGGTTGTACAACTATTATCAATCATAATAGTCACCAGGGAAACTTTTCTTCAATCCCAACTTACCACCCCTATTTAATGACCCCACATCTAGCCGGTCTTAAATTTCATCCAAGCTGGTTCAGCGGTTACAGACATACACGGGACAAAATAAATAGCGAATAACGGAAATGGCTGTAGACAGTTCTGATGTACTCAGAGAACGTATTATCTCGAAATCGAAAGTACTCGCGATCGCAACACGCCTGAGATGTGAGAAGTAATAAAGTCTCAACTAGGCTAGATTAAGGTGTATATATACAGGGTGTCCCATGACGATTAATACAAGCAATATATCGTAACTGGCAGTAGTACAGAATTATAATTTTGAGGGTCTAAATTAGGACAAATATAGTATCTTTTCTTATCATTGTGTCGCCCAATGAGGTATTTGTTTTTGGTCACGTGACGTCCAATTCAAAATGTTTAATGGGACACCCTGAATATTTGTCCCCTTTTGTGTTCCTCTTGATAAGACTATCACTTGGGGTCTAAAGTGATTAGTTCATGAGCTACAGGTACTTAAAGGATCGTACCACTACCGTTGATTATAACATGTACCCCTACAGTTATTACTTTGGTAATGTTTCATTACGGTAGTGGTACAGTCCTTTAAGTACCTGTAGCTCCTGTACTAATCACTTTAGACCCCAAGCGTGCTAGTCTTTTGGAATGGTCTTATCGAGAGGAACACAAAAAGCCACAAATATACAGGGTGCCCCATTAGAAATTTTGGATCGGAGGTCACGTGACCAAAAACAAATACCTCATTGGGCGACACAATGAGGTATTTGTTAAATGAATGAATAAAGTGTGCCCATTATACATAATGGGCACACTTTATTCCATACACGGACTATAGTATATATCTCAGTAAATAAGATTGTATGAAAAACGTCTCTACATAAGTTATATAAACTTTTATTTTAGATAATATGGGCGTATTCGGTTGTTTTTGTTTCGGAAAAAACTTAGTAACGAAACTTAACAATTTTTTTAAATAGCAATAGAATTTGATATTATATATTTTTTCTCTTTTCAAAAAACGTAAGATATTAGTAACCAAATACAAGAAAACGGTTAAAAAGCTATTATGTTTAATACATCAATAGCATTAACCTAGTATGCATTTTACTTCAAAGTAAAACAAATGTGCTTCCTTATTAACCCTTGAGGACAAAATGAAATTAACAATGAAACGATTTCCATCACAGCAGATGTTCAAAATGTTCACATTTAACAGCAAGCCAGTAGCTACGGAAAGCTTGAATAGAAATTGTGGGCGTTCTGGGAAAAAACATTTGAACAGCCACTGTGATGAAAACCATTTCATTGCTAATTTCATTTTATCTTCAAGAAAAGGACGTACAAGCTCATTTTGTAACGGTTCACCCGTTTTCAAAATTATTTTTATATTATTTACTTGGCTACCATATACAAATAGTTTACAACTTCCATTTTTAGCTACTGCTTCCTCATTATACTAGTACATTTTTATAACTATTTTGCTTCTCACCCCTACCTTTTTCCCATCTCTACTTTCTTTCAAATGGAACGATATTTATATTACACCGCCTGCGCATATCTAATGAGTGGGGATATGCTCTTGCTCTCCACCAAGGTTACCTTTTATGTCGAAACACATATCTCCTTCCTTTTGCGTTTTGAACTCAAACAGTTAACAGCTAACGTAATTATGTCTCTCTAAGACAATCTTTTGTGTCTGTGCCATTATGTCTTAATCAAGGAGAACCACCTTCTTTTTTTCGGGGTGCCACAATGAAGACCACTTTTTTTGTCCGGGTGCCACCATGAAGACCTAACTTTTTTGTCGGGGTGCCACAATGAAGCCACCTTTTTTTTGGTCGGGGTGCCACCATGAAGACCTAACTTCTTTGTCGGGGTGCCACCACCAAAGCCACCTTCTTTTTTTGGCGGGGTGCCTCAATGAAGACCACTTTTCTTGGTCGGGGTGCCACCATGAAGACACCACACCTTTGGGGCACAACCTGAACTCCTGAAGAAAACTTTTCTTTGGGGACACCACACCTTTGGGGCACCACCTGAACTCCTCAAAAAGCCAGTCTTCTCTGGAGCACCACCTTCCTTTCGGAAGGGCACTACTACGAGGACTTCCTTCTGAAGCTAAGTTCTTTTTTAAAAAAAAATAAAATGTACTGCATTCGTATACTCACTAAAATAAATCTTTATTAAACCATTGTTGTCCTAGTTTTCATTTCTTGGCGGCTAACGAGACTCACACATTCACGCACACACGCACGCACCTACATACCCTAGTCTTATGCAGTCCTACTGAGCTACTGGGTGCTATGAGTAATAAAAGTGTTGGCTGGTCGTTCATGACCAAGCAACATTTTTATTGTTACAATTTTTCCTATTTTGCTGTAAGATACATAACTAAGGCTAATGCTGTTGATGTAATAAACTTAGCAAACATTCAATTTTCCTTTGAAACATTTTATTGCATTTGGGTACCGAAATATTGTCATTGAAAAAAGAAAAAACTATCTATCGGATGAGCCTAATGAAAAGGTACGTTGCTATTTAAAATTTAAAAATCATTGTTTTTGATGCCCACTTTTCTGTTTTCTGAAACAAGAGCAACCGACTACTGTCGCATCGTGGGAAATACAATTTTGAACAACCTTTATAAAAAATAATTATTTAGTGATATATATGCTATGTTTCATGCATAATGGGCACATTGTATATATGACTATAGATATAATTAGAGCAAATACGGATTGAAAAGCTGGATAGAGCAAAGCAAAAGAAAAAGAGGTACTACTATATGCGATGCGTGCATTTGTTACGATAAAGTTGACCCAATTTCAATGTATAATTTTGAGTGTCAATTTTAAGCACCATTTTAATATTTCTTCTAACATGCAGGATATTTGTTACACACAGATGTAGTACTCGATTTCAGTTTTTATTGACGTATCACACATCTTTCAGATAAATGCAATGTTTTTCATTAGAGGCTATAATTATAGCAATTGCTAAGGCTAAATTGATCAGCAATTTGAAATAAACATAAGTATTATTTGTTTCATTTTTACCTTCACTCTGTACAAAAGTCTTCGTTAGCCTATACAAAAATAAATTATACATTTTCCTCACGAATAATTTTTAGTTTTCTCAATAACTGCATTTCGCATCAAGTGATGTACATATTGGGTTGTAAATTGATGAACCTACTCTTCGTTTTTCGCATCATAGTGGAGAATTGATATACTTGATGCAGCATTTAACTTTCCTGCCACATAAACTAAAATCAATGAATGTTGTGCTAATTGGCCCATGTCCAATAGTTTCCGTTAAACTTCTGAAGCATTTTCCAACATTCATAATAATAAAAAGCTTCGATACTGTACAGGTGATTGAACACTTTACTAACCGCAGATCGGTAAAATTGTGTGGTTCTGCTTTTTACTTTTTTACTTTGACTGACATCTTCTTCAGAAGCAACCTAATATTTCCCGTTATAGGGTGATTCTTCAATAATTTCTCATTTGAATAAGTGAATCATAACTGCTGATAGACTGATTTCCGAAACATCCGGACGCAGCGATTTATTTTTTTGAAGCTTTTAGGTTACATGTGTTAGCTGAAAGTCATTTCATCAATTACGGAGATGGTGTTGAGCTACTCATAGAAGAATCAACAATTTTGGAAGACGAACTACTAGTCATTGTGAATAAGCAATGTCCCAAGATCTTATTTTGGTATCGCTATTAATTGTTTATGACGCGTACAAATTAGTTTCCAAGAAACCACTTTAAAAAACATTTGTCTTATCTGAATTTCGAGACAGATTTCGTTTATCCAAGCTAGTGGTCCTATTTATTGTTGAGCAACTATCCCAACAAATTTCGTCGAAAACTAAACAGTAAATATTTTAATAAATTTATATATCGATTGGAACTGATTTACTTTATGTCTTATAGCGTTTTTCACTGGTTGCACTAGGGCTACACTGGATTTTTGTTTTGCATTTCACTGGCAGTTCCAGTGCAAAATTTTTTAAGTGCACTCATTTCACTGGCATTTCTGCACTCGGAGCGGTCGAACTGAATGCAATAATTTCGCACCGATTTCAAACTGAGTGTCGTGGAAGTGAACAAAGAAAATAACAGTGATGTGTATTCCACTGGAAGAACCCAGTGCAAAAGTGTTACCCTAGGCGAACTTTTTCAGTTTTCTGCACTCGCACGGAGTGCACTAAAATGAGCCCAGTGAAAAATGCTATTTGAAACCATGGTTTATCATTATAAAATTGGAAAATACTTCTTGGCTGACAACAAAACTTGACGAATGTCATAATTTTACATTCATAGACGTGACATTAACATAACCCGCATAACTTTAAACATTAAAAACGGAAAGTAACTAGTTTCGCCACCAAATACCCTATATCCACTGCTACCAGTTCAGCTGATCCTTCCCAGAACCGGATCTGTACAACGTGTTTGTACAACCGGCCCTAAGAACTACACTCTACTTGAACGTCAAACAGTTTCGATTATCAAAACGTGAAAAACTGACAGCTGAAGTCAGCAATAACCATTATGCGATAAAGAGTTCAACAACAGTACCTCGGGAGACTTCGCCGTATTCATAGTCATCTCTTGAGTAGTACTGAAGGTCCACTTGGGTAATACTCAAGTGTATCCTTTCTCGTGCATCTGTTTCCCAGACAATATCTGCGAGCCGGGAGGAAAACATTTGGCGACGTTGCCATATTTCAAATATAAGTCAATTTGTTATGCCTATGCTTAAAAATTTTAATGTTTTCTGTTATCTCTTTTTGTTTTGTGTCAGTAGTTCTTGTCCTTTCCAGGACATTTTCCAGATGTAACAGAAACTGACAACCGGCTTGACTGCAACGAAATGTCATGTTCACGTTTCGTTACTTGATTATTGCTCAGGTGAGCCTTACGTGAGGGACGCCTCAAGTAGCTGTCGAAACACAAAACTATACTTAAGGGACACGCAAGTGTTAAGTATGAACTGAGAAATGGTCCTTAGAGACTTAGTATGAGATTAAACAGCATTCACTGACCCATGTGCAGGAATTTAATGAGGAGCTTAAAAGTTACGACCAATGTTGCCAGTATCTTACTGTAGCATTGGATTGATCAGTATAAAAACAAAAACTAAACTCGTTATGTAAATCTCTAGCTTCAGCAGGCTAAACGAACTAAGAAAGCCTTGGTCTGAATCTAGATAAAATACAGGGTGGGCCAATAGTGCGTGGACGGAGGATTGTGGGCTTAATAAAAAATATTTCAAAAATCTGTCACTTGATCATGGTAGGGACCCTTGAGGGCTATGACGTAAAAATATTTTCACTCAGATTTTGACGTTTGTACAGGGTGATTCATATCAAACATACATTTTTTTAAATGGAACCTCCTATATATTATTGCATATTTGGATTCCTTGGTCATTTTTAGTGTGACATTATGTATCACACATGGAACTTTAAACGAACTGTTTAGGCGCAAATCACCATTTTTGGTATAAGTAGGTATCAAAAAAAAATTGAATATCGCATGATTATAAAACTTAGAAGGCCGTGACTTTGCGGTACAACTAAGCATGAAATGCGTCACCTTACGTCAGACGGCTAACACTGAATTCTTTTTGTACTTGGAGAAATCAGTAGATTAATTAAGGAAACTTCAATCACAGATAGCTTGATTTTTTCAAATGGCAATGCCTATTTTGGTTTAAAAAATCGAATGTAAAATTTGATCACCTTTCTAACGATATAGCATTCTCGATATCAATCTTTTTTGGTTTTCATTTTATTTCAAATTTTCAGTCAAATCGGTGTTTTTCAATTTTCCTGCGTGCAAGCAACCTAGCAGGCCATGAAAAATGAACAGAAGCTCGTTAATATGGAAGAAACCAACTAACTTAGTAGAAAGATGCAAACTAACTGGAGCAACGAGGCAAGATTATGAAAATTCCTTGCAACATATTAGCTCTAACCGGATACAACAGCCCCAAGATATCTAATGTAAATGAGTAGCTGGGCTATGACAGAAGTATTTGTTTTTCACAGCCTACTAGCTATCGAGGTCTACTAGAGCTTGATAACTTTCCAAAACGATTAAAAATTTTGAAACAAAAGGAAAACTACCAGCGATTTTTGCTTACAGTCTAACATGTTTAGAATTTCATATCTAATGGGATAAAAAGATTAGTCACTTCCGTTTAGTTAAGTCAAAAGTGAAATCTCCAACTGGAGCATTCTGAACATCTATTGAAATAATTGCTAGAATTTTTTAATTACGCTATGTTGTAATTGTGTTTATTTCATGTAGTTTTCTGCAAACTAAACTATGTTTTACAATTCAAACAGACTGCAATTCAAGTTTCATTTTCCGCGATTTTGCTAATAAGTAGAAGTACCTACTGAAGAATTAGAAGGGTTCCAGTCAGTGGTATCATTACTTTTGACTTACGGAAATGGCTACTTTTGTTATAGCATTAAATGTGAAAATTTATTCAGAAGACATAGATATTATACTGCCAGCAACATTCACCAGTAGTTTTCCTTTGATTAAATATTTTTTTACTGACGTTGGAAATTGACTAATAGCCAGTAGGCTGTGAAAAATGAGCGCTCTTGTTACCGCTACTGTTTCTGGTTAGAGCTAATATGTTGTAAGAAATTTTCATAATCTTGCCCCGTTGCTCTAGTTAGTTTGCATCTTTCTACTAAGTTAGTTGGTTTCTTCCATATTAACGAGCTTTTGTTTATTTTTCATGGCCTGCTTGGTTGCTTGCATGCAGGAAAATTGAAAAACACCGATTTGACTGAAAATTTGAAATAAAGTGAAAACTAAAAAAGACTGGTATCGAGTATGCTATGTCGCTAGAAAGGTAATGAAATATTACATTCGATTTTTTAAAGCAAAATAGGCATTGCCATCTGAAAAAATCAAGTTATCTGTGATTGAAGTTTCCTTAATTAATCTACTGATTTTTCCAAGTACAAAAAAAGTTCTATGTTAGCCGTCTGACCTAAGGTGACGCATTTCATGCTTAGTTGTACCGCAAAGTCACGGCCTTCTAAGTTTTATAATCGCTGCAATATTCAATTTTTTTCTGATACCTACTTATACCAAAAATGGTGATTTGCGCCTAAACGGTTCGTTTAAAGTTCCATGTGTGATATATAAAGTCACACTAAAATTGACCAAGGAATCCAAATATGCAATAATATATAGGGGGTTCCGTTTAAAAAAATGTAAGTTTGATATGAATCACCCTGTATAAACGTCAAAATTTAAGTGAAAATATTTTTACGTTATAGCCCTCAAGGGTACCTACCATGATCAAGTGACAGATTTTTGAAATATTTTTTAGTAAGCCCACAATCCTCCGCCCACGCACTATTGGCCCACCCTGTATATCCATATACTCACACTCGTCTTCCGTAGCGTTGCTTTCGATATCCAGTCCACTCTTGGGATTATAGACGATCTCAGTTTTCTCCATCAACATCTCAGGTACCTGCACTCGGAAAACGTGGGTCTGGATCACTCTTGCTACCCTCTTGAAAATCGCAGCATCGATGTTCTGCAGTAAATTCAATATAATGTGTGATTAATAACAGTTTAACCTTGCTACTTCGATCGATATTGACAAAAAAGGGTGTAAATTTTGTAAGGCAATCTTAGTTGTATAACATGTAGGAAACGTTTGGCTTTTATTTTCGGAAATAATTAATTTTTCAGCTACTAAACCATTTGCTTAATGATAAAGACATTACCTGAAAGTAACTATAAATAAAGACTTCACCATACCGATTGACTGTTAATTATTTAAAAATGTTTCTTATCCTTCGTTACAGCTTGAATAATTATTGAAGGAAAATCGAGCTGGATTGATCCTAGATACTATGATAGTATAATTGTTGTTATTATGATGTATTATTCCAGTGCTTCTCGTTCCTTCTATTGTATTACGAAGGTACTACTTAGAACTAGCTTTGCGTAAGATATGACTTCAACGCAACACATTGAAGGCTACATACTTTATCAGTATTGTGGACTTTTTGGGACCATTTTTTAGAACGTCACGCGATTGTAGACAGTAGAGATATTTTATTAGGATCTTCAGTTGCCGACGGAGTCAAATTTTTTGAGGCAGATGTTTAACGTTTTCTGGGAAGCTGAGTGTACCACTATACCTCCAAAGTTTTTCATATGAGACCAAAGGGCTAAATTACATCAGGTGCTAAAATAATTCTTTCGGTTACCAAATGAATTTCCCAAAACTATTGAATGTTGGTGTAACCGTGATATTCTTGATTTAGAGCACCTTTGTTTTTAGATGGAATATTTTGACTTTTGTAAAGGATTTTGACCTACTGTGATGAACTTCAGTTACTTTCTGTAGGGTAAGATCGTTCATACAAAAACTCCTTATTTTTCTATTTGCGACGTTTCGACTTATATTAAGTCATCTCCAGGCAACAGAAAATCGAAGTTTTTATAGTTACTAGGAAAAAAAAAATCATAAGAATTTGACTAGATAAACAACTGGATTAATAAACACTACCAACTGTATTAAAATATAACGCTGCAAGACACGTACAGTAAAAACGAATAAAATTATAACAAACAGCAATGCCATTGCCGTTTTTATTCTGTTTCTGTTTGTTATAATTTTATTCGTTTTTACTGTACGTGTCCTGTGGCGTTATATTTTAATACCGTTGGCAGTGTTTATTAATCCAGTTGTTTATCTAGTCAAATTCTTATAATTTTTTTTCTAGTAACTATAAAAACTTCGATTTTCTGTTTTCTGAAGATGACTTAATATAAGCCGAAACGTCGCAAATAGAAAAATATGGAGTTTTTGTAAGAATGACCTTATCCTACAAAAAGTAACTGAGGAATATTTTGAGTCTATGCAGATGTAGATCCTAAAGGTATCCTATTTTTTACAAAATGTTTGAATCGTGATTAGTGCAAAATGATATTGTTTTTCGAACTATACAAGTGCTTTGAAGCAAGATCAGCTCATCAATCAATCTGAATCCAATCAGTACCCAGCCGCCACTAAGTCACCCACTTATCACACTAAACATCACCACCTTAGCACTCCTGGCGTCCGTTTGGATGTTAAGCAGGTTATCCAGGTACTCCAGGACCCTTTCTTTGACGCAGCCCATGTCTCCGCACCTCTCCAGGACCGCGTTGACCAATTGCTCGCCGGTGCGTGGGGTGGCTACCCCCGCCGATGCTAGGGCCCCGAGGGCTGCGATCACGACCAGGCACAACCTCAACATTTCGATGGAGTGAGATAATGATAATGGGCGGCGTGGGCGCGGTTATATATCACTCGATGATATGGGGGTCAGGGGACGCACTGCTGGTGAATTTGTAATGATGACAGGCAGCGGCGTCGGTGCGTAGGCGTTGTGTCTCGTTGGCTTTCTTATCTTATCATATTAATCAATACCAATACTGCCGTGCTAAGCCTAAAAGGCGTATCTCTTGAAACTGTAATTTTTACGGCGATTGTAAATTGCAGCGATGGTCAAGTATTCTTAATCCGGGATATGAAAATTGCAGCGGCTGGTTATTCTGCCATTTCAGGTAAACATGTAAATTGCAGCGTACGACCCTCTGTTAGGGATAGAAGAGATAGTAATTACTTATTACTAATTTGACATTTTTATGCAGTGTTGAATGCATATTTGCTGACGGTACTTTTCAGTACTGTACAAAATTCTTCAAGCAGCTGTTTACAGCTATTTACAATCCATGGACTAAAGAATGGACATTACATTTCATCGGTTTTCATATTGTTAAAAGATAAGTTTTTAATATCTTATGAAAAATGTTTTGCTATTCTCGAAAATATTTGTTGTAAAAACAGTTTAAATTTAGAACCAACAACAACTGTAGTCATAGACTTTGAAAAAGCAATATACACTGCAGTAAAAAATGTTTGGCCTGAAGTTCAGATTGTTGGGTGTCGATTTCACTTAGGTCAAGCGTGGTGGCGTAAAATTCAAAGTCTAGGTTCAGCGAGTGAATACAAAACTTTGACCGATATTGGTAAATGGTTAAAATATACATTTGGCTTACAATTTCCGAATCCTAATGAAGTAGGTGATGCTCATGCTTTCGGCTTTGCAGGAATTTAGCCTGCTGATGCAAGGGTGTTTTATATGCAGACTATTTAGTCGAAGATTATATATCGGGGGATTCTGAGTTTCCTCCAGAAATTTGGGCAGAACACTCTGCCAACACATCTCGCACTACCAAAGCCTGTGAATCATTTCATGCGCACTTTAACTAGAGTTTTTATAGCAGCCATCCATCATTGTTTATTTTTGTGGAGTCTTTGATAAATACTCAAACAGACACGTACATTAAAATGAATAGTGTCAGAATAAAGCACGCTCCAAATGCAACAACCAAAAAGAAGCAAGATTTTTTGAATCACTAACAGAAGTAGGTAAGTAAATGCCACCAAACTATTGCTTCAGATAAAAATTAATTTGACCTATCACATAATATTATTTTTATATAATATTTTGCTATACAAAGCCAAATTAATTTTTAGAATACCTCCAAACAGGTAGACTAACCCTAATCCACCCCCTGCGGCGACGCCGATAAGCCGATAAGGGATCCTCGCTGCAATTTTCAACATCTTTTATGGTTACATTTAAGATTTATAAGATTATACCCTAACCGCGGCTGCAATTTGCATCTGCGCAATTTTTATTATGACCACTTTAGTAAATTTACATACCGCACCAAGTAGATACAGTTGGATTAAGCAGTTTTCAGTTGCTATCCATAAGTTAGTAACTGTGTTCTATTCTTAACAAATATTCAAATCAAAATCCTGTCAAATTTCATATCTAACTGAGATGCGTTCATTTTGCTTAGGAAAATTCATTTGTCTAGCATAAGCAAAAAGTTGTTATCTCAAGGATAATGTATGTTCTTTGAGCATTAGAATTTTTAAACATTTTGAGAATGGTTTTTAATGAAATGCATTTACAATAAGTTCTTCATTTGTACATAGTCAAGAAAAATAGCTCATATACAAGGTGGGCCAATAGTGAGTGGATGGAAGATTGTGGACTTACTAGAAAAATTTCAGAAATCTGTCACTTGACCATGTTAGGGAGCCCTGAGGGCTATAACGTAAAAATACTTTGACTTAAATTTTGACGTTTATACAGGGTGATTCATATCAACATTATATGTCTTTGAATGGAACCCCCTATATATTATTGCATATTTAGATTCCTTGGTGACTTCTAGTGAGACTTGATGTATCATACATGGAACTTTAAACGAACCGTTAAGGCGCACATCACCATTTTTGGTATAATGAGGTATCAAAAAGAATTGAATATCACAACGATTATTAAACTTAGAAGACTGTGACTTTGCGATACAACTAAGCATCAAGTGCGTCACCTTAGGTTGGATGGCTAAGTTTGAATTCCTTTTGTATATGGAGAAATCAGTAGATTAGATTGCAAGATGTCTTTTGCCTGGCTGTCTCTATCAAGGACCTAGCTATCAAGTTGAACTATATATTACTGAATCTTTGTTTATATATTTCAAAAAATATTATTAGTAGTATTGACATTTAGTGCCAAAAATACTTTTATTCAATAAATCATACCATGATAAACAAAAACGGATAAAATTTGAAACAAAATCCTATGACTATGAAGTCCCAGGATTCGTCAACATTTATTTTATATTGGTATACATTCCTCAACCCACAGTTTGCAGAAGACGTATTTATTTGAATGAAATGGTTTTTACTGAAGGAAGTTACACGACTACCGGTCATGAGTAACAATTTTCAGGTCCTAAGTGTGTCAGTTACTGTATTAGACGCAGAGCCTAAGTTCATTTAAGACCAATGTACTAGGGCCTAACTAATAAAAATCTACCGACAATAATCAATAAACCAAATAGTTTCATGTTTTACGAATATATGGGCCTTCATTGCAACGTTGCAACGTCAATAAAAAACAACTTTGATCTTTTTTCACAAATCCTCAATTTTCTCAAAACCTGTTTTATCCAGATAGGCTCTTGTTTATCCACGCCACATAATTTATTACTGCAATCTAGCAATAACTGCAGTTCAAAAAATATCTGGCTAGAAACATGTTAATCACAACAATATGTACTACTTACAAAGCAATACATTTTGTCTACAAAAAAAAAGGAATAATATAAAACGTAACAAACATTTGCAGTCGAAACGTTAAAAATTATCTGAACTCCCCCTCCTTATCAGAATTCTGGATCCGCCCCTGGTACGGTAGGAGGTGTATTGTTCGCTTTACTACCGTCTAACTAACGATTGGTGCCAACAATGGACCTCAAATCGAAACAACCAAATGCCATGCGTTACCCAGCAGCCACCAGGTTTTGACCTATTGTGTAAAACATGGGCCACCTTAAACCGAATAAGAACCCAGCATGGTAGATGTGCCTATACCCTGTGCAAGTGGGGCAAGACAGGGACACCACTCTGCGATTGTGGAGAAAACCAGACTATCAGACACAGCATAGAAGAATGTCCCATAACATCCTATGAAGGAGCACCCGAAGAGTTCCTGACAGCGACGCCAGAACCAATAGCTTACATCAATTGAGGAGCTTCCACGCAAAAGTGAACAAGTCCAACTTCATACCAAATTGAGTTATATACGAATTTATGTAGTTTAAGATGATATCTGCCGGATTGGCTATCTATTCCGTGCAATATGCAATATTACACAAATCCATCATATAACAGCGTGGAAATACTAAGCATTCATACAAAATGCAACAAGTCCTACAACAGGAGTTTTTTCATCGAAAATGAAACAAAACCTAACAAGTCCCTAATAGTATCATTGGGTTAGATCTAGGAATTCATGCAAAACTCAACAAGTCTACCCACGCCTGTCTATGTGGAGTAATAAATTTATGTTGTAGCTGCGTGGCGACTTTTATGCAAGGCAAGTATAGGTTCTGAACAGTCAGACATCTAAGTACGATATGCGCTAACTGAAATGGCGATGGGATTTTAGGAATCCTGGAATTTAAAGCACTTTACTGGTTGAGTAGTCTTGGTAACCGTCAACGGCGGCATAACCCCGATCTCATACAAAACTGAAAACCGTTATTATAGTTGTTTAGATTTTTTTTTGGCTGTGTTTATTACTGCAAAAACTCGAGGATGGATTCACATGATATATTAGTTCTGGAGGGTAAGAGGGGAACTCGTAAAAGGCAGGAGAAATACACAAAATGGGAGTTGCAATGTCGTGAAAGGTTTATTTCAGTTTCTTTTCAAATTATTTCTGTTTGTCAGAGTGATAAATATTTGTTAACCTTTTCCAGGTACAAAATTCCTGATGTCAACTTGAACCCAAAAAGCTGTAGATGTAAAGGAAAAAATATGAATGTTCACACACTGGAAATAAACTACTGTAGGAATAAAATACAAGGTGCAACTAAATAAGTGTAAAACATTTAAGGGGGTGATTCCTCATCGAAAAAAAGGTAGGATCCTTCATATAAAGAAACTTCATTGGAGCATCCTTGTTAAGATACAGCCTCTTAAAGGGGGTACATAAAATTTGTTTAACAATTTTTACCACAAGCATTAAGAAAGTTACAATGCTGTAATTAACCTGACATTTTCTACTACCAAAAAGACACTTAGCTAGTAATTTACTTGGTTTATGCCATGGTTGTAAGGGGTGGAAAACGCAACCCCTAAAATTTATTTCGAATGCAACTTTTTGTCTTATTATTTGTTTACCATTTAAACATTTATTTCCGATAGCCTGTTTTATTCTAAACACAAAATTTCCCTTGAATTTTTTGCCCAAAATAAACCAGTTCACGGCAAAAAAATATTTTAAACAATTATTTACAATTATTATTTTAAACAACTCATCGAAAAACATTGCGTTCGTGAATCTATACCTACAGATCATCGCCTCTTGCACCAAAACAATGATAAGGACTACGTTTGCGATTGCTTGATAGAAGAGACGCCGGCAGTTCATATTTAGACTTTTTAGTTTTTACTGTTAAACACAAATTAAAAAATAATACAAAAGAGTTTATACAAAGTATTTTTATTGTGTCTTCTACCTAGAATGAAAATTTTAAAGCTTTTCATTCAAAACTGAAAAAGTCCAAAATGCAATCCATGCAAAACTCAACAAATACGTATCGTTCTTTCAAAAGTGCACAAGTCCAAAACAAAATGTGTTTTAAAATGAAACCTACTTTCTTGAAAAATATGGATTCATACTCAAAATATGAACAAATTAAGCTACTATTTATCGTGCAAAAACTGGTTCAAATAAATTATTATTAAAGGTGTTATTCAAAAATTGCGTTTCCTGTACAATTATTAAAAGTGGACATGCTGACTTTTGCGTGAAAGCTCCTCAATTCGTTGAATGTTTGTTTGTAACTTATTTGTAATTGTTTGTTATCATTGTGTCTTATATTGCCATACGCTAAATAAATAAATACTACCCCCTTTTCCCTTCTGTACGCCACGGCCATGCAGACAGCCAAATTCTTCGGCGAGTGGTGTCTTCATTATTATGGTTCCGTTCCGCTAGAGAATCCGGAGATACTGAATTAGTATGCGACGCCTGGCGCAGGAAAACGCGTCTTCACTTTTTAAATGGTGGGTGTGAGGGGAATTAGGTCTTCGATTGATAACTGTTCGGTCAGTTGGAATGTACGGCCACCCTTTATTTGGACGGGGTATTATAATATCCGTATTGTCGTAATACAGTAACCGTATTTCTATTTTTGTTGTGGATCTGGAGCCCTGTGGTTCAAGTTTGGACGCGAAGAAGTGGGTATTGGAGCTAGTGTGGCAAACGAAAGTATTGCTAATCCAGGTTATCTTGATCTGACTTCACTACTAATTTCTGTCACTGTTTCTATGGGAGTGAGTTATGGACATTTTATGGTAAAGAGATTCATTTATAAGACCTCGATGATGTAACATAATATGAAATATTTTTTCTATAACTGTTGTACACCGTATCCCTCAAAACTTACTCAAGGACTTAGATGATGATTCGATTTGGTTACATGTTATACTCGGAATTTTAAATTACTTCCGATAAAAGTATTATCTATCTTCTCTACAGCTTTTATGTATTTATTTCTTCTGAATGTGGTCACACCATTCCAACATCCGTTATTAGGTGCTACTTGTATCTCTACTGCATCTGTCAAAATCTGAGTATTAAAGTTATGTACTAGGTTCAACATTTGGCATGTCTTAGTATAACCAGTGCAGTGCGCACAACACCTTTGAGTGCCATTGAAACACTATTGAATCTTCCTCCTTTGGATCTGGTAATTCAAGTGGAAGCTAGAAAAACTGGGTTCCGTCTCTGGAGTCAGGGTAGCTGGACTTTTATGAATCCAGGCAAAGGACATTCGACGATTCGAGCAGAGTTGCATGAGGATAGTCCTATTTTGTTGGGGAGGAGCGATATAGTTTCTCCTACGCATCGCTTCAATCGCAAATTTACGGTGGTGTTTCCGTCAAGGGAAGAGTGGGAGTCTAGGGAAAGACAGCTCATCGAAGGAGGAGGACACGTCTGGTACACAGATGGATCACTCGCTAGAGAGGGCTCGGGCTCGGGAGTCTACGGACCCCGCGATACTTGCTTGTGTAGATCGTATTCGGGAAATTGACGTGTCTAGGAGGCGGATTACTATCTGCTCTGACAGTCAGGCAGCCATCAGAATACTGAGTGCGTGGAAAATAACGTCGGGACTGGTCCTGGAGTGCAGGAGGGCTCCTGACGACATCTCAGCTAAACACAAGGTATTACTGATTTGGGTAGTTGGGCACGCTGGTGTACAGGGTAATAAAATGGCGGATCATTTGGCTAGGATGGGATCCGGCAACAGTTTTGTGGGCCCGGAACCAGCCTTAGGACTATCTACAAACTTGATTAGGAAAACAACTGGAGAGTGGATCCAGAATCAACACTCTCTGAGATGGAACAACATCTTTGGTAATCTCCGTGAAGCTCGGGAACTATTAGCAGGGCCTGCAGAGAGAATAGGACGATTTTGTCTCTCTCTGGATAGGAGTAACTTGAGATTGCTAGTAGGCTATTAACGGATCACAACACCTTCAGGAGTCACTTGTTCGTGATGAGGGTGGTCAACGACCCAACGTGCACGTGGTGTGGTGAAGAGGAAGAATCCTCGGCACACATCTTGTGCCGCTGTGAAACCCTGAGTTATCACAGGCAGACTATGCTGGGCTCAAGAACCTTGGAACCAACAGAGATAAAACGGATAGGACCTAAGAATGTACTTGCCTTTGCCAAAAGGGCAGATTTTAGAAACTAGCGCGGATAGAGGCGCAAAGGGGCCCATCGTGTGGCCTATGCACCAGCCACATTCCGTGCTGGATAGCGTCTGGTCCTTATTCATTATGTACTTAGTACCGATTATGATTAAAAGAATACGTTAGTAATGTTCATTTGGATGTACCATTTGAATATGTTGTAACAATTTGTTGACTAGCCTAGTATTCTTACTTATTTACTTACTTGAAGTTTATTGTCCAGCCAAATACATGAAAGTCCATTTGCAGGCAGGACATTCGTGATTACAAAAAAAATTACAGCACTTACAATTTACAACCAAAAAAAATCAAACAAGCAATAAACAAGACTATGCCTAAATGGACAAAGACCCATCCATAGAATAAACGCTGTGATCCAGTAAGTACCACTTTGCATACGTGTAGAAAACTCTATCCTGGAATATCCTGGAGTATGGAACCACAAGATCCGTTGCGGATTGTTACATTTTTATGTATTTCATTTAGCATATGAATTATGTGGATTGATGGTAGCGTGAGAATGTTGTGCTTTATGAAATGTGTTTTTCAACTGGTGCCTGCTGGTGCGCCTTCCAAAATATGAACCGCTTGTTTTTGTAACGTGAAGACTCTCTCAGCTGATGCTGACTCACCCCACAGCAGACTGTCAGCTTAAGTGACTGCTAACAAGAGAGAAAATAAGAGATTCTAAATACCCTTTCCTTGGTTGCTTTCTATATACTATACTTATATGATAGGTCGATACGCACAAAAATACGATTAAGAATAAATTTTATTTGAGGTATTGAAATTCCAGGCAATAACTCCTCTGGAACTACTACTCTTTGATTATTACACGCATACTAAGAAAGAATTATACTGTATAACTGATGACCGATTTTACCCTCATTATATCCGATCCTTAATTAACACCAACATGTCTGAGTTTTTGATCCACCTTAATTAGAAAATGATCCCTTAAGAATTAAGTCTACCTGATATGCAACTATAGGGATATCGCTAAATCGATATCATTGACGAAACGATGAAAACACTTTGGTAAAATAAAACTTCATCAAGCAGAGTAAGCCTAGGGTATCATAAATAGTTTGCTGAAGCTTGTTTTTCATATCAGATCTCCTAGATGGTTCAATTTGTTCATGACTTGTGGTAGATAGTTTTTCCACAGCTTAGCGTATTCCTGTTTCCATATTGAAACTTTAATAATCGTGTCTCTATGCACACTTTTCAAGAAATCTTAACAGAAAGAAACTATAATCCCAGCATTTTATTTGAAGTAAAGCAAAAATGCTCTTTAGATATAGGGATAATAGAGGTTCAGAGGTATAGGTTTCTTCCTCAGCGTGTATCATTATTTTATGCCTTTAGCCATGCCTTCCACGAGGCTCAAAAGTAAGGCAAGAAACATGGAGGGTACACTCGTGACACTTGAATACTCTTCATATTCCAAACGCTTTCTGACTGAACTTTAAGCAGCTGTTTCACTAATAAGGAAAGCAAATAGAAGAGACTACTCCAGTAATTAGACATTTTAAGACAAATAATGACACAAAATCAGTATTATCAAAAAGCCAGTATTATCTTTAATTGAAATATTTTAAATAAAATGGAAAGAGTAGATTACCGCCAAAGGTGCGCAGCCCTTCCAGTGAAAATATACAATGTGTAGATGGTTATCAAAATAAATTTGAAAAACTAACAGAATATTTCCGTCAATCACCTTTCGCCTTCTTTGCCTGAAACATATTGAGATTGAGTTTCTCTTAGCAGACCAGCTGCCAAATTTGTTTGCATACTTAAATATTGGCAAGCAGTAACAGTCCGCATCTATCAAATTTTCTCTCTTTGCAGTTATCAATAGTTAACTATCGCTGTGTAGAGTATTTTTTTTATGGTCGCCCTCCCGCAAAGGCTGAAAGCCTATGTCGCTGTAGAAGCGCTGCGAGAGGATAAGTATCGGTTCACGTTAGATTTGGAACACTGCAGGTTGTAGCCGTCGGGAAACAAATTCCCCGGCAGCTGATTCCACAACGTCGAAGTTCTCCAAAAGAATGAATGCCGGAGGAGTAAGGACCTCGACCTGGTAAGGTTCCTGGTTCGGACGGCCTGTGGTGTTATTATCTGAGAGAGCTCACTCGAACATCTTCCGTGATAGAATCTGTAAAACAGGGATAGGTCAACCACCCTCCTTCGATGTTCCAAGCTGTGGAGGTCCTTTGTGAGGTTAGGCGTATCGATTAGTCTAACCGCTCTTTTCTGGATAGTGTCCAGAAGCTTTAGAGAGTGCTTCGGAGCGCATCCCCACACATTTCCACGGTTGGTAAGCCATCGTGAGCCTTCTTTGTAAGTGTTGTTGTCTGAGTTTTTTGTACGTTGAAGTGTACTTTATTTGCTAATCCCCACTCGACAATTGTTTTGATATCTGCGTTGATCTGTGAGGCATGCTGGTGTCGCCGACGTACCGTCTCCTGGTATGATAGTGGCTTGCCTGGTTCCATGCATGACACTAATGTACTGTCATCTGCGAAGCTGTAGATTGGATTGGATGTTATTTCCAGCAGCTCGTTGATGTACAGCAGAAACAGTGCAGGGGATAGGACAGGTCCCTGAGGAACACCGGCGTTTATTGAAAATACGTCTGATGAACAGCCCTCGACTACAACAAACAGAGATCAGTCGTTCAAAAAGCTATTCAGCCACTGGCGCAGGCCAGGTGGTAGTCCATAAGCAGCAAGCTTGGCCAGAAGTCCGTCATGCCATACTCTGTCGAAAGCTTTCGATATATCAAGTGCAACAACACGAGATTCGCCATGATTGTCTATTGCTCTGTTCCACAAGTGAGTGACGTAGGCAAGGAGGTCACCTGTAGACCTGTGCCTACGGAAGCCATACTGGCGATCATTTATGATGTCATTATTGTCGAGGTATTTCAGGAGCTGTGTGTTAATGACAGTCTCCATAACCTTAGACATGATGCTGAGAAGTGCTACAGGTCTATAGTTGGTGGGATCAGTTTTTTTGCCTTTCTTAGGGATAGGTTGCACGCAGCCAATCTTCCACGAATCGGGAAACACGCCTCGTTGATACGAAAGTTTGAAGAGCTTGCAAAGAGTAGGTGCAAACTCAGGGGCACAGCGTTTAAGGACAGTGGCTGGAATTTGGTCAGGACCAGTAGCTTTATTGGTGTTCAGTTTTTGGAGGAAGCTTTTTGCATCTCGATGTTGAAATTTGACCTCCGCCATTCTCGAGTTCACGCTTATGGTGGTGGTCGGAGTACTTCCTTGAAAGTCTACAGTAGAATTGGCTGCGAAGAGCTTCTCCAAGATGTCTGCTTTTTCTTTAGGGGCAGAAGCGATGGATTTGTCCTCTCTGGTCAAGGGTGGTATTGACGAATAGGAAAAGTTCTGATTAACAGCCTTAGCTACAGACCAGAATGTTCTGGACGAACTAGGACATGAGAGGAGCTTGTTCTTAATTTTTTGGTTGTATTCCTCCTTGCTGCTGTTCTGATCTAATGTTTTTTATGACAAACTTACTATAATGACATATTATGTCCGTACGCTTACAATTAAAGCTTTTAGTAATATATTCTATTCTCAGAATGGTTCTTTATTCTTAACATATGGTACAAAGGACAGTATCTTTTATCTTTGCGTTTGTTAGTAGTATACAAATCAACCAGAATACAATGGTAATTTAGAGAAAATGCTTGTATCTGTTAACTCAGGCAGCAGACTTACAAATCGATTGTTTACCACTTGCTTGTAGAATTCTGAGTAAAATGAAAGTCAGTGAATCTGAAAGTGGAATTCAATTATTCTAAAGCATACTTGCTAATTTCTCTGCTTGCAAGGAATATAAATTCTGGGTTGATATCTGTGTAATATTCGTAGATGCTGTGACATTGAATGGCGATAGGTATTTCATCTATTAAAGTTAGTCGACAGAAAATTCAAAAGGCGTATCCTATTTTTTCGGTTAAATAAGGAAGACGTATGCTAAGATCGTACATGCTGGATGTTATCTATTTCAGTCAGCCTATACTTGAGTATAGGACAGATATGACTTTATCCTTGCTCGTCCATACTATAGTGATTACAGTTACATCTTGTTGCATACTATATCATTTCCAACAGTAGTTTCAGAAGGATCAAATTACATTTTTGAAGTGTAACTGTAAATTCAATTTGCCAGTTGTAATTTATACCTGACAGTTTGAGTTTACAAATGAAGCTTCAGAAATATAATTTGATTCTTTGGAAACTACTGCTGGAAACGTATTTTTCATTGCTAAATTATTATTTTATTAAATTAAGGCCTACATCACTATTTACAGAAATTCCTAATTATTTTGGCCGTCAGACATATCGGGCTTAAACTGAGAATATTCAACCATAATCTATTACATCTGATGACATTTCTCATTCGATACATACGGGGTGTCGCAAAAAATATAGCGTCAAGCGGAAGTGCAAACTTAGAAGTATCAACAGTATCTAATATGACGATAAATTTTTGTGCGTTTGCAAAGCGTAGTACTCACCTAATTAAGCACTTTTGTCAATAATAATGAAAGGTCTTTATTTTCAACTCGGCGAACATCAGCTGAGCGGTTTGCTTAACCGAGCATGTATCAGCTAATTATAGTAGAAGGCACAATACTTAAAATTACGACAAAAATAGTTACATGGAACAATTTACACAACAACAGTTTAAAACTCATACTCACATAAATCTGTTAGAATTTACAATATCAAATAATATTCAAGGTCAACGAATACAACGAATAAGTACTATGATTTACGAACAAATCTGAATTAGCTAGCACCTCAAGAAGTACCCCTTATATTTGCATTTAAAAGCTGCGTATGGCAAAGATCTAAAACTAAAGGGAACTTAATTATAAGCTGCTGTCACATTATAAGTATAAGATCTTCTATATAACGTAGTTTTGTGGCTTGGAATACCCAAAAGACGATTTGACCTGGTGCCCGTGTCATGACCTGATTGACCAAAGTACTTTAGCTTTCTTCACAAATATCGTGATTTTCCTGTAATAATTAATTTATCTAATAAGCATGCTAGATGTAGTTTGAGACGGTTATGCCAATTCAACCATTTAAGTTCACTTGTGGCTAACATGATCACGCAACCTACGACCGAAAATATACCTAATGCAAGCATTTTGTATTTTTTGTATTTTATATTTACAACTAACATCAAGACGATCATCATTTTCATGTCAAATTTAAAAATGGTCAGAAAACATAAGTATAACAGAGACATCGTCTACTGCGGTTATCCAATCCCCATGCTGGATCAATTCAATTCAATTCAATTCAATTCAATTCATTTATTAATCCGTCAGATCTGATACAGATATTGGATACGTCAACATACACAAGATTTAAAATCAGTATTGTACATTCACATTTTCTAGAAATTTAGACATACATATATAAAAACACATAAAAGATTATACAAATTAAAAAACAGTTAGTATTCACGCATTACATGCATCGTAAAACTCTTGCAGGGAGTAGAAAGCGCCATTTATCAGAAAGCCTTTCAACGCACTTTTAAATTTTGCCCCATTCAGACAACTAATGGAACTCGGTAGAGATCTGAATTGTTTGTGGCCCATATAAAAAGGACTGTTTTCGTATATTGCGGTGTTGTGCTTAATTGATCTAAGTGAGTTGCTGCCCCTAGTATGGTAACTATGCAAATCAGAATTTTTTTCATAATTATCTAAATTTGTCTTGGCAGATAGTATAGATTTATATATATAAATTGATGGCAATGTGAGAATGTTGTATTCCTTAAAGGTACATCTACACGATTCCCCAAACTTCAAATTGAAAATAAGTCGAATCAGTCTTTTTTGCGCTATAAAGATTCTATTTGCTAACGCGGAATTTCCCCAAATTATTATATGGTATGATAGATGTGGATATACAATCGAGATCATCTTTAAGGTGAGAAATAACATATGCTGTTGTCGGTTGTAGTTATAAGTTTATGAAGTAGATAAATAGGATATTAGGTGAATATAAATTATTTGCCGTTTTCTTTATATATCAAATAGAACAAGTCGTAAAGGATGGAAATAGAATAGAATTACTAAGAGTTATGGCAACGTCCTTATTTCTTTCACCAAACTCTTTTTGCTGGTCAATTTACATTGAACACACACTGCCTTCAAATCTAATTGAAAGTGATTCTGAAGTATTCCAGAGTATAGAGAGTGGTACATATATAATTAATTCAAAATAGGAAAGAGGCATCAACCTCAAAGTGATACAATACCGCGTCTCATTCGAGATCTAACAATAAATCATTAAAGAGCTTGAGAGTACGTTTTGTAATGGGAAAACTACCATAGGATCAGTTTCAAAAATTAAATTAATCGCAGCAGGCATATGTTCTAGAAGTTACGTGACACGTTGCTGAACTACATCTTTCAGGTAAACAAATTCTACTATGGTGCCATTGGAATTAGGTAGGTCTTGTAAATGGCGCGTATTTGGCATGAGGTATAGAAATAGAATAATTATCTTCTCCGTGCTTATATGACTTGAAGAGTAAAGCATGATTTTAGGCTCTAAAAAGGCCTACCAATGCACCGGTGGAAAAATGTTGGGTGCAACTAGGACGTAGCTATCTGGCAGATAATTGTACATAACGATGCCTTACATGCCAGGTTTCCCTGCAATGATTGGAGTAGCGGTCTCAAAGGTGGCAATATAGGTACCAACCGGACAGACAATCTTACACACATTGCTGGCGTGGAGCTAGGTCGTTAAAATGTTTTTTCTTGGATTAGCCAAGGAACAAAGATTAATTATGTCTGCATACCCATATCACTTCGACAGCATTGAGGCTTTAGGTGGAAGAAGATAGAGTGCTCAACAATTGAACAATCAACTGATAGTTTATCTTCTATATTCATTTCCCTACTTTTATTTAGCCTCAGAAATAAATAGAGGTCTACGTTCAGAAGCTTCGAATTTTGAATTGTATCTCCAAGGTACATACGCCTGGTACTTTTCCTAATGCTATGTCAAAGTTTACGGAATACATATAAGTTGGATCACTCCGCAAAAATATCAAAACGGCCTGCCCCTTGCTCCGTCTCCCAGGTACACCGGTAGCAGTGTACCGACGTCAGCCGGGAGATACGGGGCGGCGCAATGTAGAGGTTGAACGTGTTTAACGCGAAGTGTATACAGTGTCTCAAAGATACCGGGTTTTGTTATCTCGGATTTGTTTGCAGAAAGTGGATAATCTTTTTAGAAGTTTGAGAGTAATCAATTTCGCGAGAAAAGATATTACCAGCCAATTTAAATTTATTAACGGATGAAGAATGACAATCAGATCCATCCTTATTTTGTGGTATACCTGAAAATGTAAGGGATATAAATACAGGGTGTCCCACGACGATTAAGACAAGAAACTGGGCAGTAGTAGAGAACTATAATTTTGTGCGTGTAAATTAGAACAGACGTTGTGTCTCTTTTTATCATTGTACTACCCAATGAGGTATTTGTTTTTGGTCACGTGACATTCGATTCTAAATTATTATTAATGGCACATCCTGTATATCTGTACCTGTGTTCCTCCCGATAAAACAATTCTAACAAACTAGCACACTTTTGGGGTCTAAAGTGATTAGTTCAAGAGCTACAGGTACTTAAAGGATTGTATCACGCTGGAAGCGTATAGTGAGACAAAATATTCATTCGGTGGTCTTACCATACCACCCAGGGACATTATAAATTATATTTTAGAGCTCGACAATATTTTTGTCGATAACTTTAACAATTTAGTAGCAATTGGAATGACGCTGAAAGGCAAAATGTCAAAAATAATATATTCACATCCACGTAAAGCATTTCCATATGATTATCTTTTAAAATTGTACAAACGAGTTCGTATATACTATACCATAAAACTTATGAAGTATGATCTCAAAAATGAGCCAAATAAACAAAACATTAAGGTAAAAATACTAGCTACTCGCATCTTTGAACCATCAGTTTTTACTTGTCTACGAAATAGCTACAATATGTGAAATCATTTGAGATTCATTAGTGACAGTTTTACTAGGCTTTATTTTTGATATCAATTTATGTAACTTGTATTGTATTAGCAAAATAAACGTTGTATCTGTATGTCTAAATCGGCCGTCAATACATAGTTTTTCAATGACCCTCGTATATACGTACAACCCAGGCGTTAGCAAGTCCTCGCTAAAACACCCTCGTACTTGAGCAAAAACCAACGCAAAAACTAACTGGCGCGTGCGGCCGCGGCATCGCTTTCATGTGAGTTCTTCAAAGTGCCGACGGAGAGTAATCCAACTTATATGTATTCCGTAAGATTTGGCTATGTGAAGTTTTTGCAAATATTGGGAAGGTTGCTATAAGCAACCAAATTATCAATAATTCTTTAACTACATGAAGTTTATGAGGATATGTGAAGAATAGAGAAATATCCTTAGTAGTATAGTAGTAGTAATAGTCTTTCAAACAGTTCGACAGTGTCAGTTTCCAGAATGTCTGTACCTATCAGACCATAGAAAAACGCACAGATTAGGAAAAAGCCTTTATTCACAATAAATAAAAAATAAATAATATAAATATATCAATCACAGTCCTATTTATATGGCGCGTAAGCACTGTATGCCACCTGCTGACTCAGATCTGTCCTGTCTGTATGAAGGTGATGAGGATCCCAAGCAGCATGGACGATGGCAGGGGCTTGGTCTTGGTGGACTTTGGTGCAGAACTTCCAAATGGCCAACGCCGAAGCAGACACGAAAGATATGAAGGCCAACTGCATGGCGTTCCAGGCCTTGAAGCCGAGCAGTCCCAAGGCTAGAGGGATCAGGATCATTGCTTTGATTATCACGAAAATGGCAATGGGCATCAGGGCCTTCTTGATCTTATGCTTGGTCCTCCTACGTGCTGAAAGTGTATAAAAATATGATGTAGGTGTTCAAGCATTAATCAGTCACGTGTAGAGTTTCAAGCATGGGCGTTATTTATAAGGCGAGAGGTATCAGATGACAAACCTCAGTGAGCTACTTATTTTTTTTTTAAAACTGAACTAAACATTTCATGAAAGCAGGAAAATAAAAAAGATAATCTTTCTAAACTTGTTCAGTGATACCTGTCAGCCCATACTGAAACTGTATAGTGGATGTTTAACTAGTACAAATCGACTGTCGTTTGCTTATAATAAAACCCTTATTCATAGGGTGTCCCACGACGATTGAGACAAGCAATATATCGGAACTGGGCAGTAGTAGCGAATTATAATTTTAGAGGGGTGAATTAGAGCAAATATAGTATATTTTCTTATTATTGTATCACCCAATGAGGTACTTGTTTTTGGTCACGTGACGTCTGATTCAAACTTTTTAATGGGACACCCTGTATATTTGTGACTTTTTGTGTTCCACTCGATAAAACAATTCCAACAGACTAGCATACTTGGAGTCTAAAGTGATTGATTCAAGAGCTACAGGTAATGAAAGGACTGTACCACTACCATTATGAAACACTACCAAAATAGCTGTAGGGGTACGTCATAAACAATGATAGAGGTACCATCCTTTAAGTACCTGTAGTTCTTGAATTACTTTAGACCCCAAGCGTGCTAGTTCGTTGGAATTGTTTTATCGAGAGGAACACAAAAGGTCACAAATATACAGAGTGTCCCATTAAAATTTTTGAATCGGACGTCACGTGACCAACAACGAATACCTCATTGGGTGGCACAATAACACAAAAAGATACTATATTTGCTCTAATTCACCCCTCCAAAATTATAATTCGCTACTACTGCCCAGTTCTGATATATTGCTTGTCTTAATCGTCGTGGGACACCCTGTATAATATTGTAGAAATTTTCGGAAAATTTTATGTGATGTTCAAAATATTCGAAAAGTCGTACACACCTAAACATACTTAACATAGTTGACTTTACCCAAGTTTATTGTGCTAAGACTATAATCGTGTAATTTTTATAGCTTTTTGATAAGGTAAACTCCAAAAAGGCCACTTCTTATTAGGCTCATATATTATAAATTTCTGTGATATTTCATAATTATGGACAAAGCATATCCTGCGTTTCTTAGGCGACTTAAAGTGGTGCAGAATGCGTACAGGATTATACCCAAACAAATACAAGTACCCTCTGTCAATCACAAGCTTCTTGTGAACAATCAACAAATTAAGGTCAAGCGTTACTAACAGGTATTATTTGATACACAAAGGAGCGACCACATGCTGTTAGCAGCTAAATTAAAAAATAATGATGCAACTTATTTTACTGTGGTTCTGCCTAACCTGCTCTTCCTCTCTGCCGAGATAAGGTTAAAAGTATCAGTCCATTATACAACCTCCCTTTGACTATTGTCCTTCTGTACTATACCGTTTTAACTCAAATTAGCTGTCACAGTTACAAAAGATGCAAAATCGTGGGATGAGAATTATCTTAAGGACGAATCGATATTCACCTATTCAATTGATGCTGTCAACCCTTAATTGGTTATCTGTATCACAAGGACTATATTGTAACATACTGTATACTATGGTATTCGTGTATTTGTATTAGCTGTCACTGGTTGTCATGCATGATGTAAAGTCAAAGTGCTAGGTTAGATCTTTGAAGTGTAAACGTCATCGAATCGTCTAGAGTTTTCGAGAATGACGGATGGTTTCTAGAAATGTCATCGAATTCTCTAGATGGTTCGATGAAGGCGCCACGGGTAGCGTGGTAGTTCAGTTCAGTTCAGTTCAGTTCTAGTTGAGACAAGGTTAAGAGGTATTGTATTGAGTTGTGAAGTAAAACGGTGAGAGTTACGTCGAGTTTGATTCTCTGGGTGAAGAAGAAGAGGCCGTTGTGACAATATTATCTTACCATGGTATTTGTTCTTAAAATAGTGTCAGGTATGGCACGAACATATTTGCAGTGATTCAACTATAATAGTTATATACATGCACATCAGACTATAGAAAGCAAGCTATTTATATTTCTAAAACTAACAAGAAAAGTAGCATGAATTCTTTATTTTTTAAAGGATTCAATGATTACAATAATCTTCCAAATACAATAAAACAAAGCTCGTCGCTTAGAATATTTAAACAACAATTATTAAAGTACACAAGAGCCATCTGATAATCTTTAGACTCACAGTTAACTTCTTGCTATTATTGAGGTTTCTAATATCGGCATTGTATATTGGCGTAGTATATACAGGGTGGGCCAATAGTGCGTGGACGGAGGATTGTGGGCTTAATAAATAAGTTTTCAAAAATCTGTCACTTGATCATGGTAGGGACCCTTGAGGGCTATGACGTAAAAATATTTTCACTCAAATTTTGACGTTTATACAGGGTGATTCATATCAAACTTACATTTTTTTTAATGGAACCCCCTATATATTATTGCATATTTGGATTCATCGGTCAATTTTAGTGTGACTTTATGTATCACACATGGAACTTTAAACGAACCGTTTAGGTGCAAATCACCATTTTTGGTATAAGTAGGTATCAGAAGAAAATTGAATATCGCAGCGATTACGAAACTTAGGAGGCCGTGACTCTGCGCTACAACTAAGCATGAAATGCGTCACCTTAGGTCAGACGGCTAAAATTGAATTCTTTTTGTATTAGGAGAAATCAGTAGATCAATTAACGAAACTTCAATCACAGATAACTTGATTTTTTCAAATGGCAATGCCTATTTTGGTTTAAAAAATCGAATGTAAAATTTGATCACCTTACAATATTATTATGAAATATTACATTCGATTTTTTAAACCAAAATAGGCATTGCCATTTGAAAAAATCAAGTTATCTGTGATTGAAGTTTCCTTAATTAATCTACTGATTTCTCCAAGTACAAAAAGAATTCAATTTTAGCCGTCTGACCTAAGGTGACGCATTTCATGCTTAGTTGTACCGCAAAGTCACGGCCTTCTAAGTTTTATATTGGCTGCGATATTCAATTTTTTTCTGATACCTACTTATACCAAAAATGGTGATTTGCGCCTAAACGGTTCATTTAAAGTTCCATATGTGATACATAAAGTCACACTAAAATTGATCAAGGGATCCAAATATGCAATAATATACAGGGGGTTCCATTTAAAAAAATGTAGGTTTGATATGAATCACCCTGTATAAACGTCAAAATTTAAGTGAAAATATTTTTACGTTATAGCCCTTAACGGTCCCTACCATGATCAAGTGACAGATTTTTGAAATATTTTTTAGTAAGCCCACAATCCTCCGCCCACGCACTATTGGCCCACCCTGTATAGTGTCAGCATTAATGTAGTTATTTTTAAGTGTTAATTTTATTTTTTTTGAATAACCAATTTGTATTTTTTTTTCAGGTATCACTACTTTATTTTGTATTAGGGTAATCCTATTTTGAAATAAAGCTTCTTGTTATTCTTATTCTTCTTCCCGCTTTCGTACAGATCTAGATCTAAATGGTAGGTACATGAAACTTCTGTCTCCGTAATATTGATATTTGGCCTAAACAACATGTAACCACTTTACTGAGCAAACCTATATATGAGACACGTTGCTGTTACTCCTTTTTGGGTTTTTCTTAAACACGGCAATACTAATCACATGCCATTTGGTATGTACCATGCCATGATTTTGTAGGCTGCTTTTTCAGATAGATGTATTTATTGTTGAATAGTAAACGTAGTAAACATAAATAGGTATTAGACACGCGCATGCCACAGAAAGCCACCGTTGTTGAGAATCATTTTTATTACCTGGCTTAATTTTACTTTTGAGGTTACAAAGCACTTTGTGTGTGATGTTCTGAAGGTGATCAGATTGCTGTGTTAATTGGTTTGTGCAGTTACCTTCGCCAACATCTCGTGATCCAAAATTGAGTTTCAAGCTCACTTCGTCGTTGTCTAAATTTCTAGCATCTAACGTTGCCTTGGAGCCGATCAGTGGTAAATCTACCGACAGGTCGTTGCCTTTGAAGTAGTTGATCACTTCATCTTGTATATCTGTTGCAACCTAAAGTAAGAAAACAAAAGGATCTTTGAGTAGTATCAAATGTTGTTGAGCAAAGATTATTCATAACAAGTGTTTCTTGTACATAGCCCTTAACTGTCTAGGGTATAGCGCGCGAAATTGATAATCGAAGAAAAGACGTATTTTCGTGTTAGCGAGGAGGCGTGGCCACCTGTTCCCTTTCTCCAGTGTGTGTTTGTCTAAGTTGAGGGGTGATAAGTCTAAAAATCCAAAGGTAAGATCAAAATGTCCAAAGGTAAGGTCCAAAGGTCACCATAATAATGAATTTGGCATTTCCAAGCTCCTGACGTTACCTTTAAGCTTACAGTGATGACTCAAAGAGTAAATTGAAGAAGAAAGCTTGCGCTTGTGCAACTATTTAGCCTTTTTTTGATATCGTGTTTGGTTGTTAAATTACAGGCATTTATAGAATGTATGATTTTGCATTGAGAGTTTTTTGCACATTAAAAAGCTTTTTTGAGAAAATCGAAAATAGCTGTCATTTATTACGGTCTTAACTACAGCCTTCTGAAATATTACATATGTAGTTTGAAAATAGAGTGAGTTATGCGAGAAATTGTGAGTCCGTGTTTTACATGGCAAATACGTACGTAAATGTGTGTATCCAGGCCCCTTAAGTTAATGCAAACCAATGCAACGTATCGGTAGAGCAGGATAGTGAAATAGTAGATGAATTGTTATACATGGATGTACATCATGAATTGTTAAGGACAGGAATAGCTGGATGACGTTATTTTAAAATAAAAAAAATATATGTAATTCATCTGCTCTGAAAATATTTTATCAAAGTTCTGCTACCTTCGACGTATTGGGAGAGATCTTTATCACAGTAATCTAGTAACTTATACATTGCTTTTGCTAAGTTTAGTTTCCTTTAAACAATTCAAATTCTTATTTTGTTTATGTTATGCTTATAGGTGTAGGTATTCGAATGTATTTATTTCTTTTTATATATGTTTCAACATCAATTCATGAATAATATCATATGATAAGTTGAAGAAACTTTTCGCAATTGTTAGAAAGAGGTCAGTTTCGGTATGCTATAAATACATGGTGGACTTGTGAGCTGCACATATGAGCAGCGTATATAAGAGGTTCATATAAGTTTAGTATATGGGCCTCAGCTTTTTAGTTTTCATGCTGAAAGTCATCAAGCATCTACTTGATGACATCATGTCAGTGTATCAATAAAATGTAGCATCTCTCTTCTCAATAAGCCGATTTTTAAATTAGTGGCGTTATACATAGCAAGTGCTTTAGGCATGTCAGTACAAAACTTAACATTAGCACTAACTGCAAAATGATGGCCATAAACAAATTTAAAAAGTAAAGGGTATCCCTTAATTCCCTTGAAACGTGATATTCTAGTAAGAAAAAAAAAACGAAACCTGAGTGGAATTTTTGAAAGTACTATATAGAGTCTGTCACACCATGCTTTCAAATAACTTTTTTTTACTTCAACCCTCTATACTCACCCCCAACTTTCTTTTTTCAAATAGCACCCAATAGTTTTTCCTACAAAAATTAAGGATAAAAGATAAAAAGACATTTGCTTTCGAAAGCATGTAATATAGGTGATCCAGACTCAGTTTTATTTTTGTCCGTTTTTGCATAGAGCGAATTCTTATTTTGTTTATGTTATGCTTATGATTTTACGAAAAAAAGTTTGCGCATTAAATTAAGGGTACTACAATATTTCAAATAAAATAATGACTTAATTTGTGTAGGAAAATTTATTTGGTGCTATTTGAAAAACAAAATTTGAGTGTGAGTTTTAAGGGCTGAAGTATAAATAAATGTTTTAAAAACACAGCATAATAGAGTACGTACCTAATTACAAAAATTTCACTCAGTTTTTGTTTGATTTCTGTTTGTTACGAGGATGTCACGTGTCAAGGAAATTCAGGGATACGAAAATGTATTAGTAAACAAAGCATATTTTTTAGTAACTGCAGATCTAGTCGCTATTGATGTTGAGCTGATGTTAAGTACGAAATGTATTTTGTCCTTTCAAATAAATATAGCTTATAACAATTATTTTATTGGAAATATTAAGGCAAATGTATATAACTGTGATTGCAGGTTAATAGAAAAGACGTCGAGTATAAAATACCTGGGTATAGTAGTTGACCAACACCTGAAGTGGTCTGAACATATTAATTATGTGGCGAAACGATTAAGAGTTCTAATACATACATTCCTCGAATTAAGAGATATTCTATTTAGGAAAAATCTGATTATACTGTATACCTCTCTTGCTGAACCAATAATTAAGTATTGCATACCTGTGTGGGGAGCTGCATTCAAAACATCCATGCATCCTTTACAAGTTACACAGAATACCATATTAAAGATAATATTCAAGAAAGGTCGACTATTCCCTACTCGCCAATTATATGAAGTGGCGAAACGATTAAGAGTTCTAATACATACATTCCTCGAATTAAGAGATATTCTATTTAGGAAAAATCTGATTATACTGTATACCTCTCTTGCTGAATCAATAATTAAGTATTGCATACCTGTGTGGGGAGCTGCATTCAAAACATCCATGCATCCTTTACAAGTTACACAGAATACCATATTAAAGATAATATTCAAGAAAGGTCGACTATTCCCTACTCGCCAATTATATGAAGAAAACGAATTGTTCAACGTTCGCTCAATATATATCTTTAGCTGCTTAAAAAGAATGTACAGAGAGAAAATAAATTTTTCGCAAGTACACACCGTAAGAACAAGGGCCAATGAAAATATGAACATTAAAATTGACTTTTTTAGTAAATCTACCACTCAAAATTCTTTTCTTTTTTGTGGCCCCAAATTTTTTAATAGTATTCCAAAAAGATTGAAGGAAATTTCGAACTACAACAACTTCAAAAGGGAAGTTAAACAATATATAAAAGATCATCCAAATCAATTCTAATTACTCTATTCGAAGTGCTTTTCTGATTAAACCGATTTTTTTATATATTTTATTTATTTTGTTTCTATTGGCTCATAGACATGCTCGAACCGCTGCCTACTTCCATCCAGAATTACTTATCACTTATTACACCAATAGGTTTCTTGTTAAATGCTCTGCTGGAACTGCGGCTCACAAGACAGGCCTCGTGGCCTAGCGTCAGCTGCTGTTTCGTAGGGTATTTTTTTTTTAGCTTATATGTAGCCTGTATATTATTTATGTATCCTTATATCATTATCATTTTTTATCAATAAATGCGGTAGAATATAAACTTTCATAAATACCTCACTGAAACTCCTCGGTAGTACGAAGGTCTCCTCTTGCGCCGCGGGCAAGGCCACGACCATCGACGCGGCCAACGCACACACCAGACACAACACCCATTGACTCATTTTCGCATCAATTAACGGTCAAATGGTGCGTCTACACCCACGCCTACGAATTTATATACAGTAGGCGTGGCTCTAACGGCAACTTATTTGGCACCTATCGGGGAGAAAATTTGGAAAGCTTCCGTCAGACGTGAGTATATGAACAGTGGGGTTTTTATTGTGGCCGATTTTCATGAACTGATCTGTCATGCAAGCTGAAAATTGCTAAAAACGTCCATGGAAAGTTCTCCAGTGTCATAGAAGCTGTTGTACAAGATTTTGTATACAAGACAGTTCAAATGTTCCTCTAGTAGGCTCTGACTTCTTTTCCTTCTATTTTTGTTTATTTCTGTGTCATCGGCATCGACTGCTTTGGTCATTAGTGTTGTGCTCTTTTTAAGCTTTGTTACTATTTTCCAGCGTCACTCTAGGAACAGCACTGTTAATTATGAGCCAACAGTGAAGACTCAGGCGGGGATTCTCACTGAGCCTCTTTTGTGCATATTTATCTTTGATTGAAAAAAAAACAGAAGAACCCAGGACCTTCCGGTCACGAATACTCGACTCTAACCGCTGAGCTGACTAGCTTTCAGTCTCAATCTTGTCTGACGAAAATAAAAAAATTCAGATCTCTCGGGCGGGCGGGTGTACCTAAAAAAATCGAACTTCTTTGTTTGGCTTTCTATTGAGATGAAACCTCGCATTTCGGATAATTTTAAGGTGCTGATTACAAATCCGGTCGCAAGTTTGAGTCTCAGTGTCGTTTGACGAAAATGAAAAACTTCAGATCTCTCGGGCGGGCGGGTGTACCTAAAAAAATCGATCTTCTTTATTTAGCCTCCTATTGAGACGAAACCTCGCATTTAGGATAATTTCAAGGTGCTGATTACAAATCCGGTCGCAATTTTCAGTCTCAGTCTCGTTTGACAAAAATAAAAAAATTCAGATCTCTCGGGCGGGCGGGTGTACCTAAAAAAATCGAACTTCTTTATTTAGCTTTCTATTGAGATGAAACTTCGCATTTCGCATAATTTCAAGGTGCTGATTACAAATCCGGTCGCAATTTTAAGTCTTAGTCTCGTTTGACGAAAATGAAAAACTTCAGATATTTCGGGCGGGCGGGTGTACGTAAAAAAATCGAACTTCTTTATTTAGCCTCCTATTGAGATGAAACCTCGCATTTAGGATAATTTCAAGGTGCTGATTACACATCCTGTCGCAATTTTGAGTCTCAGTCTCGTTTGACGAAAATGAAAAATTCAGATCTTTCGGGCGGGCGGGTGTACCTAAAAAAATCGAACTTCTTTATTTAGCTTCCTATTGAGATGGAACCTCGCATTTCGGATAATTTCAAGGTGCTGATTACACATCCTGTCGCAAATTTGAGTCTCAGTCTCGTTTGACGAAAATGAAAAATTTCAGATCTCTCGGGCGGGCGGGTGTACCTAAAAAAATCGAACTTCTTTATTTAGCCTCCTATTGAGATGAAACCTGGCATTTAGGATAATTTCAAGGTGCTGATTACAAATCCGGTCGCAATTTTGAGTCTCAGTCTCGTTTGACGAAAATGAAAAATTTCTGATATTTTGGGCGGGCGGGTGTACCTACCTAATAAAATCGAACTTCTTTATTTAGCTTTCTATTGAGGTGAAACCTCGAATTTTGCATAATTTCAAGGTGCTGATTACACATCCTGTCGCAATTTTGAGTCTCAGTCTCGTTTGACGAAAATGAAAAACTTCAGATCTCTCAGGCGGGCGGGTGTACCTAAAAAAATCGAACTTCTTTATTTAGCCTCCTATTGAGATGAAACCTCGCATTTAGGATAATTTCAAGGTGCTGATTACACATCCTGTCGCAATTTTGAGTCTCAGTCTCGTTTGACGAAAATGAAAATTTTCAGATCTCTCGGGCGGGCGGGTGTACCTAAAAAAATCGAACTTCTTTATTTAGCTTCCTATTGAGATGGAACCTCGCATTTCGGATAACTTCAAGGTGCTGATTACACATCCTGTCGCAAATTTGAGTCTCAGTCTCGTTTGACGAAAATGAAAAATTTCAGATCTCTCGGGCGGGCGGCTGTACCTAAAAAAATCGAACTTCTTTATTTAGCCTCCTATTGAGATGAAACCTGGCATTTAGGATAATTTCAAGGTGCTGATTACAAATCCGGTCGCAATTTTGAGTCTCAGTCTCGTTTGACGAAAATGAAAAATTTCTGATATTTTGGGCGGGCGGGTGTACCTACCTAATAAAATCGAACTTCTTTATTTAGCTTTCTATTGAGGTGAAACCTCGAATTTCGCATAATTTCAAGGTGCTGATTACACATCCTGTCGCAATTTTGAGTCTCAGTCTCGTTTGACGAAAATGAAAAACTTCAGATCTCTCGGGCGGGCGGGTGTACCTAAAAAAATCGAACTTCTTTATTTAGCCTCCTATTGAGATGAAACCTCGCATTTAGGATAATTTCAAGGTGCTGATTACACATCCTGTCGCAATTTTGAGTCTCAGTCTCGTTTGACGAAAATGAAAATTTTCAGATCTCTCGGGCGGGCGGGTGTACCTAAAAAAATCGAACTTCTTTATTTAGCTTCCTATTGAGATGGAACCTCGCATTTCGGATAACTTCAAGGTGCTGATTACACATCCTGTCGCAAATTTGAGTCTCAGTCTCGTTTGACGAAAATGAAAAATTTCAGATCTCTCGGGCGGGCGGGTGTACCTAAAAAAATCGAACTTCTTTATTTAGCCTCCTATTGAGATGAAACCTCGCATTTAGGATAATTTCAAGGTGCTGATTACAAATCCGGTCGCAATTTTGAGTCTCAGTCTCGTTTGACGAAAATGAAAAATTTCTGATATTTTGGGCGGGCGGGTGTACCTAATAAAATCGAACTTCTTTATTTAGCTTTCTATTGAGGTGAAACCTCGAATTTCGCATAATTTCAAGGTGCTGATTACACATCCTGTCGCAATTTTGAGTCTCAGTCTCGTTTGACGAAAATGAAAATTTTCAGATCTCTCGGGCGGGCGGGTGTACCTAAAAAAATCGAACTTCTTTATTTAGCCTCCTATTGAGATGAAACCTCGCATTTAGGATAATTTCAAGGTGCTGATTACACATCCTGTCGCAATTTTGAGTCTCAGTCTCGTTTGACGAAAATGAAAATTTTCAGATCTCTCGGGCGGGCGGGTGTACCTAAAAAAATCGAACTTCTTTATTTAGCTTTCTATTGAGGTGAAACCTCGAATTTCGCATAATTTCAAGGTGCTGATTACAAATCCGGTCGCAAGTTTGAGTCTCAGTCTCGTTTGACGAAAATGAAAAATTTCAGATCTCTCGGGCGGGCGGGTGTACCTAAAAAAATCGAACTTCTTTATTTAGCTTTTCGATTGAGATCAAAATTTGCATTTCGGATAATTTCAAGGTGCTGATTACAAATCTGGTCGCAGTTTTAAGTCTCAGTCTCGTTTGACGAAAATGAAAAATTCAGATCTTTCGGGCGGGCGGGTGTACCTAAAAAAATCGAACTTCTTTATTTAGCTTCCTATTGAGATGGAACCTCGCATTTCGGATAATTTCAAGGTGCTGATTACACATCGTGTCGCAAATTTGAGTCTCAGTCTCGTTTGACGAAAATGAAAAATTTCAGATCTCTCGGGCGGGCGGGTGTACCTAAAAAAATCGAACTTCTTTATTTAGCCTCCTATTGAGATGAAACCTCGCATTTAGGATAATATCAAGGTGCTGATTACAAATCCGGTCGCAATTTTGAGTCTCAGTCTCGTTTGACGAAAATGAAAAATTTCTGATATTTTGGGCGGGCGGGTGTACCTAAAAAAATCGAACTTCTTGATTTAGCTTTCTATTGAGGTGAAACTTCGCATTTGGCATAATTTCAAGGTGCTGATTACAAATCCGGTCGCAATTTTAAGTCTCAGTCTCGTTTGACGAAAATGAAAAATTTCAGATCTTTCGGGCGGGCGGGTGTACCCAAAAAAATCGAACTAGTTTATTTAGCTTTCTATTCAGATGAAACCTCGCATTTCGGATAATTTCAAGGTGCTGATTACAAATCCGGTCGCAAGTTTGAGTCTCAGTCTCGTTTGACGAAAATGAAAAATGTCAGATCTCTCGGGCGGGCGGGTGTACTTAAAAAAATCGAACTTCTTTATTTAGCTTTTTATTGAGATGAAACTTCGCATTTCGCATAATTTCAAGGTTCTGATTACAAATCCGAGCGCAATTTTAAGTCTCAGTCTCGTTTGACGAAAATGAAAAATTTCAGATCTCTCGGGCGGGCGGGTGTTTTGATGCCGATCGGATAATGGGGAGTGGAAAAGGGTGGGGGTGCATAAAAAAAGTGTAATATAACGTACAAATATGATAGCACCAGCTTAAGGAGAATATGTCTTTTATGTCTAAAACGATTTATCACACGTTAATTTTTTTCTAAAATGGAAGCTAAAAAAAATAAATAAATTGAAATACTCAAACGTATGAATAACACCAATTGAGTCGAGAAGTCCCTAGAATGACGTCTACCTCGTTCAATGTCCACATTTTCTAATAAGGCCGCCATTTTAAGCTAACACAGTAGCTGAAATGTATTAGTGTAAGGGCAGAGTGCTACACAATAAAATATATTGGTATCATGCATAATAACAAACATTACTGCTACCTCTGCCACTAACACGAAGAAATGACAATGGTACTTTTTGATTATCTGGCCAAGATACTTCACAAATTAAACACCCCATTTTATAACTAGCGCATGCATGTCGAATCAACATATTTACGTTCACTACACTCTTAGGCAGAGCATAACGAGGCCATTGGGCATACGGGCAAGAGAGCTAGTCCAAAACTTTGATCTACCTCAAGAATCACTGTTTCCATTTGCCTGTCAAGAAGTCCTGCCATGGCAGCTACCAACAATTGAACTTCGTACCGATTTGGCTCAGCTTTGTAAACGCGTCGCTCCACCTATCCAAATACTGGCTCATTTTCATGACCTAATTGGACAGTATCCTAGAGCTTCAGTAATCTATACTGACGGTTCCAAATCTGAGACAGGCGTTGGTTGTTCTTTGGTCGCTGAAAATTTGTCACACACATGGGCATTATCACCATTTACAGCGGCCTACACCGCTGAGCAGTATGCAATTTGGCAATCGCTGAGGTACTGTGAGAGCTTCAGCATATCACAGCCTTTTATTATAGTGAGCGATTGCTTGGCGGCATTAACAGCTCTGTCGTCTCGTTGTACTGAGGATCCTCTTGCACAAATGTCGGCGTTAGCTGATAGCAAGGAAACGAAACTGCAGATATTGCTTCCAAAAGTGCTGCTCTTTCTCCTATTATAGATGTTCCCGAAATTAAACTCGACGACCAAAAACGAATGTGTACCAAACGGATGTTGGACGTCTGGCAGCATCGCTGGCAGAATGTAAACACACAACTTCAGCAGACCAAACCCAATGTAGCTCCATGAAGACCTCGATTGGAACTGAATCGAGAGCAAAGGGTTCGTCTACATCGACTTAGAACGGGATATACTTCTATAATACACTCGCATCTATTACTTGGATGCGATGCTCCAGTCTGCAATATGTGCCACGAACCTTTAACGATACCCCATATTCTACTAGAATGCCGCGAAACTGAACACCTCCGCAACACTTTTAACCTTACAATAAATCTAAAGGATTGTCTATCGGAGCATCAGAACATAAAAATGGTTATGCTGTTTCTCAAATCCACAGGTTACTGCGAGTAGACAGAAGGAATTCTGCCTGTGCGCGATCTAGTACCCGAAGGTAACGGCAACCAAAGAGGAACGCTACTAGCAGCAGTAAACTCTCCTTGGTGGAACGACAAGGCTCGTTCGCTTTTGCCACTAGAGGCACGGATTTTGACGCAAGCAGCGTAAAGCCGATATACGAGGGTTGCTCTATACCTCCGTCAATCCACCAGTACGCAGACAGCTGTTTCACGTTTATTAGCGATCATCAGTGCGCCATAGGTCGATTGACGGAAATAGAGAGCATCATTTTTTTATGTTTAATAAACATCTGAAAGATGTGCGAGTAGACAGAAGGTTACTACTGGAGAATTTAAACGGCGTGTTGTGCTTTTGTGTAGGTTACCTACATTACTCTTCTTTCCCTCACACATTTATTTACATAACCACCTTTCTGTCCAATATTACTTACATTGTGAGATGTACAAATAACTTGGACCTACCCTGATGTATGAAGTTAGCTGAACAAGCGGCCAATAACCCTGGCAGTTGACGCCGCTTTAAAACACAATAAAAAAAAAACTAGCGCATGCATTCACAACTGCACTATTTAGCGAGACTCTGATTGCTGTTAATTCAATAATAACGGGAGCAGTGATGAGACGGCATTTTTCTAATAGAAATTTGTTTTTGTGGAAAATATAGTAGCGCCTTGGTGCTCCGGTATATTCATTAACAAGGAAATACGTTCAGCTTTCGTTTTCTTTTATTTAAGATGCAACCAATATTTGGAATACTTGATTAGTGGGCCGTGAAATCTACAAAATGAATCTTGGTACATATTCACAATCATATGTCTCCACATAAAATGCCCAGATAATCATATCTTTGATCGATCCTTTGAAGTGAGAGAAATGGGATCAGCTGAGGTGCACATATTTTGTTTATCCTAAATTAATCAATATTTTAGCCATACAGGGTGTCCAGTTAGTGTGTAATTCTTCGATATCTGGCAAGGTATACCTGATAGAAAAAATATCGAACAGAAAAGTTATTTGGTTACTTGAGACGCATATTCTAAAAATATTTTGAAATATACAGGGTGTTACAGGGAAGTAGGATAGTGATCAACTTGATTTTTTTATATAAAACTATAACTTTTTCTTGAATTCTTCTAGTGTCCATCATTGATCTCTATTCAACCCTAAAATATTTTTGGGATCGATTGCGACGTTGTCAAGTTATAATTTATTTTCTATTAATTTCCGGATTTGCAAGGTCGCAAGTAATACGTCCAAATTGATATATTCCTTTAACGTTTCTCGACAGTATTATACAATGAGTTATTTGAATATCAAGTGGATATTATTTTGGATGTTACCAGCAATTTGTATCTGCAGGGTGTTTTAGACAGAATTTTAAATTACGGCAATTTGAAGGTCATTTTACTTTGTTTTTTAAAAGTAACAAACTGTATTTTTTATTTTAAATCCAAATATCTACTAATACCCTATCTTGCCTTGTAATATTTTTTTTGCGTTTGCGACGTTGCCAAGTTATAAATTATTTTTCCAAATTTTTAAACAAATATCCCCGATTTTAATTTAAACACACTGTCGCGAAAACCGCAACTCTCTATCTTCAAAAATAACCGAGATACCCCGTAAAAGTGCCTAGAACGGGACACCTTGTACAGCAATCAGAAAAATTGATGAACACGAAAATTGGTGTGCGACTTTTACGTTCCTTGATTTAACTAAAAAGGTTTAGTTCAGTTCATGAAATCACAACCTCTACACTGTCAAACAATTTGCCAAAACCGACTTTCTCTAGACTAACACGTGTTTCGCTCGCTATTTTGACATTATCAGGGCAAGATTTAGTGTATCTAAAAAAGCTGTTGTTTGTTGTTTAAATAACTTGACTTGACGAATGATTATAGGCTGTATACTTGTGTCGTGTTTATAGCTGCCATGCTGAAAAATGCAGTACTACACTATCAGAACTCATATATAATATTGAATCTTGCTTGAAAAACATGGCTAAGATTTCATAAGCCAAGATAAATAAAAATAAATAGAATAAGGTTCGACATGGTGATAGGCTTTGTTTTGAAATCTGAAGTAGTAAAATAATACGCTTAGCTATAATTGTTTAGTAGATTGTATTTTGGTTGATGGATGCCAAAAGCTTCCTCTTAGATCCTTCTAATAACTACATAAATACACTAAACTTTGCTCGTTGTTTTTATTACCCTCAATTTTTATTCGTTTTACATTTTGTAACGGATTAGCCTATATGTTAGGGAAATATACAACATTATATTATGTGCTTGTGTGCTTTATACTTCTGACCGACATGTGACTGCTAAAAAAATTGCAGTTCTTCGTTAAAACTTCAACCCAGTTCCTTTTGTATTTTGTTCAATCCAATCGTCAAATCTTTCAGACATCTCCGCACTCATATAATTTTTCCAATCTCCCACCTGTCCTTTTCTCAAAAAATGTATTCCCTTTCTGTCAAATGCGTTCTCTCCATGCTTCTTGTCTGTTAGCACCTCAACATTACAGCCTCTGTTATTCCTCATTTTTTCAAAGCTCAAGTAGCTTTCAATTGTGTCCACTTCAGAATCAGACAGTCTCTTGCCAAGAAAACTTGCTATGTTCCTAATTACTCTCTTGGCATCTTTTTTCATTTCTTCGTATCGGATTATGAGGATGTTGTCTTGATGTCTTCTATTCCAAGCCTCCAAACAGTGATTGAAGAAGCTTCCATATGCAACTGCGTCGTTAAGGAACATTTCGCAAAATGTGTCAATGTCGACGTAGAATCCATGGAGTAGTTGGCTGTGGAAGTAGTAGGAGATGCAGACATCTTTCGGATGTCTCATTGTATATATTACCTGAAACGAGAAATGATAGTCAAATGAGCTTTTATAGCAGAGAAAAGCAAACAGGTTACTCTAGAACACCGTTTTGACACAATTGAGGTTTGGAATTAAGAAACAAAGTACTTTTTTTGTGATAAATGGAAAGATCATATATGTTTTATAACAAAACTGTTTTTGTTTTCTTTTTTTTTTTCGCAACAATTCAAAAGTTATATCAAAATAAAAATGGGTTTTTGCATCGAGTACCGAAAACACGCCGATGGCTCCCGAATCCGTGTGACGTCACCATGGCGGTAAGGATGCTCCTTTGACCAACGACGTCCTACTCCGATACTAGATGCTAGATTCCCAGCCAATCGCGAAAATACGTACTGCTAAACTGGTAACTAGTGTATGTTTGTTGCAACACAGTCGATGAATGAAGTTTGCAAATCGAGGCGAAGTCTACGATCGAAATAAATATGTTTTTGAATGTTTGAAGTTGAAGTCAGATTACAGATTCCAGTAAGTACCTAATCAAATATGTTTCGTTGAAAAGATCTGCTCAATCGAAGGCTGGCCGAGTGGTTAGAGAGTCCGATAGTGAATCTCAGGCCTCTCAGGGTCTTTGGATCGAAACCCAGGCCTTCCATTTTTTTTGTCAAAAAATTTATTGATGTGCTTTTAGCGCTTGTTAAGCAAATTTTTTCTACGATCAACATAAATATGTGTTTGGGTCAAATTTTGTTAGACATATGACCTGCACTACACAGTGCAAAAACTAAGTACAGGAGGCGGTGGACAATTCAAAAAATCAGTGGAAATGAGGTTTGTCTATCAATATCAATCGCAATTCATTTTTTTTAATGTAATAGTTGGTTAATAAAACAAAACCCCTTCATCCATTCAATTAATTAATTTTTAAGTTTTGTAATGTAAAAAAAGTAACTCAAACTCGTAATCACATTCTGTTTATCACTTGGTATTATTATTTATTTAACTTTGGGCAATGTAGCTTAACAATATTAATTTTTTTTTTAAATTTAACAAGCACTGTGCAGTGCAAGTAATATGTCTAACAAAATTTGATTCAAACACATATTTATTTTGATCGTAGAAAAAATGTGCGTCACAAGTGCAAAAAGCACATCAATAAATTTTTTGATAAAAAAAACTAAAAGTTGGAAGGCCTGTGTTTCGATCCAAAGACCCTGGGAGGCCTGAGATCCACTATCTGACTCTCTAACCACTGGGCCATCCTTCGATTGAGGAGATCTTTTCAATGAAACATATTTGACTAGGTACTTACTTACTGGAATCTGTAATCTGACTTCAACTTTAAACATTCAAAAACATATTTATTTCGATCGTAGACATCGTCTCGAACTGCAAACTTCAATCCTCGACTGTGTTGCAAGAAATATCCACTAGTTACCAGTTTACCAGTACGTATTTTCGCGATTGGCTGGGAATCTAGCATCTAGTATCGGAGTAGGACGTCGTTGGTCAAAGGAGCGTCCTTACCGCCATGGTGACGTCACACGGGTTCGGGAGCCATCGGCGTGTTTTCGGTACTCGATTCAGAAACCCATTTTTATTTTGATATAACTTTTGAATTATTGCGAAAAAAAGGAAGACAAAAACAGTTTTGTTATGTAGGATCTTTCCATCTATAACAAAAAAAAAAATTTATTCAAAAGCTCAATTAAAATTTGTCAGCATGACTCAGGCTTTAGAAAACCATATAGTACTACAACTGCTCTTTTTAATATCCTAGACAAAATCATAAGAGCCCTAGGTAAAAAAATGTGTGCAGCTCTGGCATCCATTAATTCCTCCAAAGCTTTTGATAAAACCGATCACAGACTCATGTGTGCCAAGCTTAAGTTCTACGGTTTTGATAGGACAGTGATCAGGTTTTATAAATGTTACTTAAAGGGTAGATCTCAGTGTGTGTCGGCTTCTGGAGTGTTCTCAAGTGAGCGCCCGATTGCCTCAGGTGTTGCGCAAGGCTCAATACACTGTTCATTTTAATATACGTGGTGGACATGGCTTAACTTATTCAGTATTCTTTATTAGTCATACGCAGACGACACTCAGCTACTGTACTTTTTCTCTTCTGAGGATCTTCCTAGAGCGTCCATAGAAATCAATGAAGATCCCAAATGAACTTGTAGATGCTCAGCTCATTATAATATAATTATATATGCTAATAAATCTACGGACATCCTGTTTTGTCAGAAATTTAGAAAAAATATCCTAAAAGCTGGATTAAAGGTAATCAACAATATTTTTTTTATATCATTTTTTGCTATGCTCTAGTAGCATAGTAAAAGAATTTGTTTAAAAAATTGTGATTACTGACGTTATATGGCGCTGTCCCTATGGTTACTGTAAATGGAAGCTGTTTCCAGATGCCAATATGGTAAGAAACAGTTTCAACTACTAAGACTAAAATAACTAATAGTGATAGCTAATTCAAACGATGGTCAACCTGGCAATTATATAAACTACATATTTCAGAAAATATTCCTAAACACTTTTTTTGTCTAATCTTAAAATATGTTTATTCTATACCTTTAAATACCAAAATTAGACTACACAAAAATCTACACCAACGTAGCAAAATTCAGTACAAACACTAGAGCAGCTGTTGTAACACCAACCCATGATGTTCTACTCAAATTACCAGATGAAACGACAGTATTGACAGGAGAGCTCTATGCAATATTGGAAGCTCTCAAGTACATTGCACACGAACAAGCACTAAATTGGTTGATTATACATAACTGATTCCTTGAACTCTCTAATTCTTATCAAGAAACTGTACTGCAAAAACCCTATAGCAAATTTGATAAAAGAGCAAATATCGCTTCGGTCTACTAAAAAAGAAATAGTTTTGCGGTGGGTACCATCGGACACCGGGATAAAAGGAAATAAAAGAGCAGATAGCCTTGCCAAACATCGGAGATAAAGGTTAGTTTCACACAAAAAGTTATCGCCCATTGAAATCATAGGTGGTTGAGCAAGGCATCGAAGCTACGTGAATTGAAACTGTCTCTATCTCCGTGGCAAACAATCACTGCAAATAGGAAGACCAGCTCCTAGATGTGAATATTGTGAAGTGCCTCAAACCGTTGAACACTTGAACACATACTTGTGACGTGCCTAACGTTCGATGTGTACAGACATCGGTTCAAGATTGATGCAGACATAAAAAATATTTTAGGTCCATACTGTAATGTAAAAAACCTTGTATCATATTTAAGTAGTGCCCAATTATTGTATGAACTGTAGTTAATTACTAAGCTCACCGCTAATGACCCTGAGGGTTGAAGCGGTTTCTTAAATACAAAAAAAATACCAAAATTCGCTGCTATCTTATAAGAGCCCATGTTAAAATTCTGATTTTTGATCGTTAATAGCTTTCTGAGATAATCGACAACAGGTTTTGATTTTTTTCAGGTAGATACCTATGTGATTAAACCTATCACAAATGAAAAAAAATGCATCTAATAAACACTTATGTGAACGGACGTCCTTAACTGCTTAACAGTTTGCTTTGTAGTGTAAACAACTGGTTCTAAATGAATCCGTTGTCTTATGATAAAATGACTATGAGCTGTACTTACAGTCATATTTGCTTTCAAATGTCAGAAGCGAAATGATTCTTAATAGATCTGAGTTGCAAAAACATGTTGTGGGATATCATGTTAGTTTTCGATAATGCGTTGACGAAGGTCATCCAAACTGGCCGTCGCGCGTCGTCAGGAAATTTTAAATTGAAGCCTATATCATTGCTTGGCCAATAACGGGCAACATTTGATTTATTGCAATAAAAAATGATATTTTCGTATGTTTTTGTATTCTGCCTGAGCAAAATTATCTCTCAAACCGTAATCAAATGGTAAGAATCTCGAACAGTTATAGCAGGTAAATGTTGATTAAGTATGGTGTCCTGCAGGGAACAGTACTTGGCCCGCTTCTATTTAACTTGTAGGTGAATGATTTATTTGAAATTGACAGTGTTGGAAAAATAATATGTTTTGCGGATGACACCCTCATACTAGACAAAGCTGACGACTGGACAATATTAAAAGAAATTATTGAAAAATATTTTATTAAGATTATTCAATGGTTTGATATCAAAATTGTAACAGTAAACTTAAAAAAAACCAATTTCGTTGCCTTCACTTCCAATGCTAGATTTTTACCTCTCCATTAAATACCATGCAAAGAAGACTGACATTAGTAGGGTAGATAGTATGAAATACCTTGGAGTATATCTAGATTCACATTTAAAGTGGGATAAGCAAATTTTACATGTAATGAAAAAAATAAGATGTGTAGCATATAAACTAGAAATATTATCCAATATTCTAACAGATAATTTCCTTAAAATATTATATCATGCTCTAATTGAAACACATCTAATATCTGGATTACCAGCTTGGGAATCTGCCTGGAAGACATATATTTCTGAATTGGACATATTACAAAAATATGTGCTGAAATCTATATTTCATAAATCTAAGCTCTATCAGTCAAACGATTTATACTAAGAAACAAAGATACTCAATACTAGGCAACTTTATTTCTTACATACCAGCAATTTATTCCACAAAACCTGTGTTGATGAAATGAAACATAAACATATACATGTATATGTATGTATATAGCACGAGGCACAAAATATGGTCATCAAACTTAGTTCGATCACACAAAACGATGTTCCAACGATCATTTATGTACCTAGCTCCGAAACTGTATTCTGCAGTACCATCAACTATGAAGTCCCTCAAATTTGGCAAAAATTTTAAGCAAAAACTATAGGAATGGATTTACTCTGTAGAGCGAATGATTATACATAATATTATTAATCAATAAAAATTGTTCTTGTAATATTCTGATATGTATATTTGAAAACATTTAAATTTTTCGATCACCTTGTATATCCACCCACAGGCAATGCCTACTGTGGATTTGTTTATATTTATTTACTACACTGTAATTATGGTGAATAAATATATTATTAAGTTAAGATGCACAACGATTCTAATTTTCTCAAAAAAGAATCGACCGATTTTAAAAAATCAAACGTCAAAGCAAAGGACTTTGACATACTTTTGCAGCCAGATATTACTCGATACCCCTTTTCATTTATTTCCTAGGTGATGGTACAAGGGAGTGAAGTAATTTTCGGTTAAAAAGTTATCCTTCTTGACAAATCGTTTGACGTGCCCCGACGTTTTTTCTTTTAATTAGCGTTTTCAAGAAGTCCGAGGTGAGAATCTTTCAAATGAACACCCTGTATATAAAATTCGAAAATTTGTTAATTTCTCTACCTATTTTATTGTGATTAATAAGACAATTAGCGACACATTTTTCATCGACGCCACTTATAATGGACTCGTATCTATTGAGTACCTATTGAGCATTTGACTAGAACTTATTATTTTTTATCATTGGTAGTTCCTGTAGCTATTAAGGTTACCTTGGATCCTCTATCTAGATGGAAACTTTGAGAAAGTATCATTATTTACATATCTTAAGAATGGGCTTTATCACCTACCTTTGGCTTTACCCTATCTAGTTCGGTTGGAAGCAGTTGAAATGGCAGATGCGTCTTAATACTTCTTGGCGATGACATATTTTCTACATAATCTACAGAATTGTTAAAATTCTCACCAAATAGACTAGTGAATTCATATAAAACCACCGATGCCCTGAAATTGATGTTTAATAAATTATTTATTAACGAAATGTGATTGTCATTTTCTTACTCTATCAGTGGGGCTCTAATTTGCTGCAATACTCTTCGAGATTTTTGGAAATCTAGGTCATTTTGGATCAGCCATATCATTTCTTGACACCATGTTGAACCTGTAATATAAAAAATTTGATTACATCATATTAGTTCTTGTCAGGTAACATGCAGACCGCATTATCTTATATCGACTGACAGCAGTAGTAGGAGTGTGAACTCGTAAAATGCATTAACTCGAGGCTACAGTATTGCCGACACGAATATTATCAATAGTTTTGAGCACTGTAGCTCGCCATCGTTCGCGATTTGTTGTCAGTTTAGTGGCGCTCTTGACACTCATATCCAGCAACTGTTTCGTCGTACCCACCCAGCATGTAGGGGGACGGCCACGGCGCCGCCCACTCGGGGCATGACCCTGAACTGCAAGTTTCTCCATATTATCGCTTCTGTGTATATGTCCGAAGAATGTAAGCATTTATGCGAGTTCGGTCTGCCTTTTTAACAGTCCAAGTTTCCGAGGCATACAAAAATATGGAGGACACAAGAGACTGAACCAGTGACATTTTGGTAGCTTTAGTGATGTTATGGTCACGCCATATTTTAGTAAGCTTTGTCATGGCCACACGTGCCTGTTGAAGTAAGAGATAGTTTGGTAAAATTGCTAATATGCAAATAAATTATTTAAATAAGCCACCCTCATACAGGTTCAAGCTACCATCAAGTATAAAATCTGTAGTATAAGGGAGTCCCTTAGGAGCAAGTTTACAATAGTAAATATTCTAACAGCTGCTCAATATTGCTAATACATTTACTGAGAAGGTGAGAAGCTGGTTTACATGTAAATATTTTTCAAAGTCAGTCACGTAGCCAATAAGCTATACCTTTTCTATTAGAAAGCAAGGAAAGCTAGATTATTATTATCTCGAAAAACTCCTTAATGTGCAAATATCTTTCAGTTACACTATAACTGCTAAGAAATGCGAGCATGGTGCAAGTAATAGTTATGCATTTCCTACAGTCGACCCGCAAGATGGTTTTTTCGTTAGATTGGGTTAACATCTTCACTACAATTTGTACAAAAAGTCACATTTTGCTAAAAAAAAATGTCCAGACGTTGTCGATGTATTATTAACAAGCCCAGTATGTGATTAAATGATTTTTCTGTTTTGGAATATTCTACACTTTCCAGTCACAACTATGCTTTACTAAGTGCAGCATTGTAAATCGAATGAGAATGAAGTAATTACCCCAATTATTTTAACACAGAGTACTTCTAAAGGCCCAATTACATAACGGTTTAAAAACTAGCGGTTAGCGAATCCATTTCATAAACAGCAGTTTACGTTAACAGCTCTGGTTAACTGGTAGTTATGTTTACCCAATGATATAATATGGGTATAACTTTTGGCTCAATGACTTTTGTTGTGGTCGACCGATGGCAGATAAGCTCACTTTCGAGGTTAAAAAAACATGGATTTTGATTATGGTCTATGGTGGTTGTGTTCTTGCAATACAATAGACATTAGTTTTCCAATCGACCATAGAACTGACATTGTGAAACAAAGCTCCACACTACCTATTGGTTAACTTCCATCTGTCGGTTAAGTGGCAACCTCTGATTGTGAAAATAGGCCTTTAAGACGAAGATCCTGCACTATAAGTATATGAAACTCATTGGCACCAATTTAGGCAGAAGAAAATAGGCCCTTACGAAAAATATAAGTGAGTTAACCCGATCACAAGGATTGACGTTCGGAAAGTGATTGCGATAAGTTATTCGCTGTTTTTCTTAACCATCTGTTTTGTGTTCTTAGCCAAACCTTATACTGGTTTAATGCCCGTTTAATCAACAGGTCCATAAGTACCACTACTTCACTACTTGAATCTGATTTTTTGCCAATGTAAAATACTAAAAATTGGGTCTTTCTTATGGGTCATACGGGTATAATGTTGGGCACACTATCACTTGTCAGTGCGCATCTGACGGGGTAGTTTAAGTAGCAGTAGTAACAGTTTGCGTAAAGTCCTAATAACACTGTCCTGAAAAATCAACAGTTTCAGACGTGGTTGTTTAAATCAACAGAAAATCGAGGATCATAACTTTTTGCACTTATACAATTTATTCAGAAAGACACGTATCAAGTCAAAAATACAATATCTGTGGAGCACCTGGCCTAACACAGTAGTTATACAGTATACGCTTTATAATCTACTCCAAATGCGGTTCTTTTGAACCTTTTCGTTCATATTTAAACTACTGACGTCCTACGACTCAACAAAACTATTGGCTTTTGTCACTGAACCTATAAAGCTTTCTAGTCAAATTGAGATCAAAAAGTATATAATATATAGGGTTACTGGTAACTCGACCACTTTCCTGCAAGAGGTGATAGAGGGACTCAAATGCAATAGATTTAACCCCCCATATGTGAATCCGAAAACCGATAGTTTTCGAGATAATTAACATTTAATGTTTTTCAACCAAATGTCCAAATGCCCACTAGATCCCAAACTAAGAAAAAAAAACTGTTGTTGATTCTGATAATTTTTATTTTAGCATTTAACTAACACATAAACAAAGCTAACTTAGTATTAAAATGTTTCAAAATACTAAACAGTTCCAAACTAAATCCAAATATTTAAAAAATAATCAACAAAATTTTTACATTCACCGTGAAAGAAAATTATCTAGCTCCAAAAAAATTATACAAACGGTTAAACACATCGCTAAAAAAACTGTCCTACCTAACAACCTTTTAATTAAATCCACTCAAAGTTTCTAGAGATCTTGCTCAATGTGTTGCCCTTGATTTCGGATACAAGTACGGATCCGCTTCCTCACTTCGGTTTTTGTAACTCGTGTTGAAAAAGTTCGTTTCATCTCCTCCGCCGCATTGATAATTTTTTGCCTTAATTCGTCAGCAGTATTAACTGGAGTTTCGTAAACCAATGCCTTCATGTGAACCCAGACGTAAAAATCAAGAGGTGTCAGATCTGGGCTCCGCGCAGGCCATGGGATGGGTTCACCCCTCCCTATCCATTTGTTCGGGTATGTATTGTCCAACAACTGCCGAATTGTGATACGGTAATGTGCTGGACAACCATCATGCTGGAATATCATGTTGTTGATGATTCTGTATTATGTTGATAAATTTTGTTAAATAGTTACTTGTGGTTGTACTGTCATTCTTGTCCTTGGAATAGGCCATCAGATAAGGAAGTTTTTAAAATAATTTGGTTGACTGCTTGTCTATCTTTTTTTGAGCTAGACAATTTTCTTTCGCGGTGAATGTAAACATTTTGTTCTTTATTTTTTAAATAATTGTATGTAGTTTAAAACTGTTTAATATTTTTACACATTTAAATACTAAATTAGATTTGCGTATTTGTCAGTAAAAACATAAATTGGAGATTACTAAAATCGACCGCAGGGTTTTTCTAAATTTGGGATGTAGTGTGGAAATTTGGACATATCGTTGAAAAACATTAAATGCTGATTATCTCGAAAACTATTGGTTTTCGGAATTACATATGGGGGGATAAATCTATTGCATTTGAGTCCCTCTATCATTTCCTGCAGGAAAGTGGTCGAGTTACCAGTAACCCTGATAATCGACCAATTTTATTAGCAACCTCTTTTTTCGCACTTTTGTTGTGGTTTTCTTTGTTGTAAAGTGCTCTTATGTGCCACGGATGACATTTTATGGAAGTGTATTTATAAGATGTATTTAAATTGGCTTGATCAATCTCAAATGTGTGATAATGATCGACATAAACTCCATTTCGTCAAAATTGAACTAGAAAAAGACGTGTGATCTAAAAGTTTTTTTCGGGATTGCTTCAAGCCGTGTTTCCAGTAATTTTATTGTCTAGTATTGACAGCAAGCGGCTATTATTAATAATTTTAATAACAATAGCCTTTATTGTACAACAGTTATTCATTTATAGAATAATTACAAATACAAAAGAGGAATAGAAATAAGACATTCTAATCCAACATAAAAAAAAAGAAAAATAGCTTATAACTACGAATACAGATTTACTACCTTAATTATTATATCCCTCAAAGAACAAAAAAATATGTCGCGGTAATTACATATCTTGTTCTCACACATAACATACACAAGATACTAATAAAATGTGATTTCTACCTCTTATAATGTTAACTGCGGTGACGTCGCGATAGAAATCGTGGTACATTAAAAGTGATTAGCTCTAAAATTTGATAAAACTATTAGCTGTTTTGTATAATGATAAAACAGATGAGATTTGCCTTCGAATATCTAAACTACACCTTATCCACCGAACAAATGGAGTAACCATGCACAATACATGTAAATTTTTACTGTATGGTCAAGGGTTATATGCACACCATCTACAAAACTGCATACTGAGAGCAGTGATGTTATTATAAACAGAAAAATTAAGTTCGATTTATCCCAGTAAAGCCCCAAAATATGGGTTTGAAATAATTTTTTACTCCTTTTCTTCAGTGAATGCAGTATAGTAACATCAAGTAGATCACACAGCTCATCATCATTTGACTTGAAACATGAAAATTTTAGGAATCTTCTATGGACTTTTTCAACCATTGCTATCCGATGCTGATAATAAGAATTCCATATTATGCTGTCATATTCTAGCTGAAGTAGCTCCTAAAATACAGTAATTTAAAAGATTTTATGTTGTAAAAACTTTTGCAGTGCAGTTCCTAACTAAGCATACAATCTTAAAGCCTCCGAGACTTTGAAATATATGTTGCGTAAAGGAAATTTTTTGATCGAATATAATTGCTTAGTCACTGATTGTAGTGCATTGCTCTAAGTTACGTGAGAGAATGGAATAAGCAAACTCATAATATTTTTCCTTGTATAGCTAACAACTTTGCATTGTTTGCGTTAAGTTACGGCTTATTTTCTGTGCTACACCATTCATTAACGTAGACTAATTGAAGTTGGAGGGAATAGCAATCCTGAATGCTCTTTATGACTGAGTACTATTTCAGATCATCACCGAAACACAGATATTCACAGCTTAGTTTCTCACATAAATCATTGATGAACATTAGAACAGCCTCACGGTATCAATCATCCCTAGCAATTATTTTGAGTAAGCCTCACCTGTTTTTGGATAGCTGACCAGCCAGACGTCATCCTTTCTCACAGATGCATCCAGAATCCTTTGAGCGTAGTTTTCGAAGAACGCTGGCAGCACAACTTTTCCGGGATGAAATTCCCAAAGAGAATTACCTTCTCCCAATTGGTTCTCGTATATCGACCTAAACCGGTCGTCTAGTTGATGTCTTGAGACTCTCATGATAGCGACTGTACTGCAGAGTCGCGAAAATTTCACTTTCATCTAAGGCAGCTGCACTTTCATTACATATGTTACATATGCGGAAGCTGCACTAGGTACAGTTCCGCACGGTCAGTTAATATAGGTGGGGACAGATTTTATTAGTAAGTGAGGAAAAATCTGTAGCCGAGAATTTTTTCAATTTCCAGATATATTGTTTTGACTATGAAAATCTATGTCACGTATTTCCGTCACTCCGCTTGGAAGTGGTGCCTAATCACTTTTTTGCCTAGTATGAGAGACAAACAGCATTAATGTCACACAAGGTATATAACATACAGGGTGTCCCGATATTTGGCCGACAATGCTTGACAGGTGATAGACCTCATATTTTTATGAACATTGAGATAGGAACATGATGGCATAAAATACTTAATTTTTAAGATACAGGGTGTCAAAGTTTTACTTTTATCTTCGTTTTTTCCCATTAATCCGCAATAAAATGGCAAAGCGATCTAAAATTGATTGGGGGGTTTTTTAAGGCAACAAATCCAAATTCGACAACGGTTTTGCTATCATGAATAAAGGGCGCCACCTGTGGCACATTGAACTCATTGAAATTATCAAAACTTTTTTTCGCATTGGTGCATCAATATGAATATTAAAAAAATGGAGTCAAGTTGATTGACTCAGTACTTCCCACACATAACACTGATAAAATTTTATTATATTCTCTTGGCATGAAGCTATAGACTGAGATCGCTTGCAACCAAATTATAGTTCGCATGTCCTCAAAGACTATCCAACACAAAAACTAGTAAAGAGTTTCCTACGTCTCTCCGTAGGAACTAAAATGACACAATTTTTATTTTGCGAGCTTCAGTTGGACGAAACAAAACAATCAGGAAGCCCCAAATTGCTTAAAAACGAAGTTTGAGCTATTTTTAGTTTTTTTATTATTGCTGCGCCGCCACTGACATGATTTTTGAAAACCTTGCGCATTTTTCATCCTCGCTACGGTAATAATAGTGTGTCTGAATGTCGTTAAAACCAATTCCATAATTGCCATGTTACTAAATTCAGAACGATCTAAAGCAATAATCGTTTGTATACATCAGAAAATTCCCTTGATTTCTGTAATAGCCAAGGTATTGTTCGGATGGACCTAAAAAATGTCTATTATGCCGCAGGGGTCTCTCCTTCACAGGTCAATGGACAGCTTGTTATCAATCGAATAAAGTTTTACAACCCCCACCCCCTAACCACCCCAATGTCACCCCCACCCAAAAAAAGTAGAAAATGATCAGGAACATCTAAGTAGACTTTGGAAGAAAATTGAATACCGCAGCGATTATAAAACTCGGGATGCTGTGACTCCGTGATCTGACAGCATTTATGCGCAAGCTTGGGTTACACTGTCAAATTTGATTTTTTTTAGTACTCCGACATATCAGTAAAAAATTATTAAGGAAACTTCAATCACAGGTAACTTGATTTCATCAAATGACAATGCTCAATTTTTTATACAATCAAATGTAGAATTTGATATCCTTTCTTAGACATAAGATTGTCAAAATCAGTCTATTTTAGTTAGCATTATTAAAAATTTCAGTCGAATTCCTGTTTCTCATTTTTCCCATCTACGAGCAACCTAGCAGGCCATGAAAAATGAACAGAAACCTGATCAGATCGTGGAAGACAAATAACTTAGCAGAAAGATGCAAACAAATTTGAGTAACGAGACAAGTGTATTATGTAAGAGTTCCGCCGTCATGACCCGACAAATTGTTGGTTCTTGGGTTGTTCGGCCGGCATCGACACACTCCACCGCATTGGCTATGGCACGCTTCGCTGCTTGACGTTTCGCCAACATGAGTGGTTGGCATCCTGGCATTCTCAGAAGCTGATGTTCTCTGTTCGGCGTGTTCCGAGGAATTGCCTCAAAAGATTTACCCTCAGTAACTTGCCTTTCGTTTTTTGACAATTCCCAGATGCCTCTACCGTAGTTATTATGAATGATTTAAAAGCTCTGCAGAAATACTGTGATCTAAGCTGTCTCTTTCTTAACTTGAAAAAGTGTAATTTCATGAGACTCACCAAAAATACAACGAACATTGTTGAATTTAGATATAAGTTAGGGAATACTGAATTGGATCAACTGAGTATAGTTAAAAGTTTAGGGGTATACGTCGATACAAAATTATCATTCAGTAACCACATAGCGCACATTGTAAATGAAGTCAACAGAACTCTAGGTTTTATCAATAGGTCATGCAAAGAGTTCAGGAATCCTAGAACTCTGCTTTCATTGTACTATGCCTTTGTGCATAACAAACTGATGTACGCATCTGTAGTGTGGAATCCTTCCTATAGTGTACATATTACTAGGATAGAGAGAGTCCAGCATAAGTTTTTGAGGATGCTATCACATAAAATTGGACTACCGATAACGGCTAGAAACTACACGCCGATTTTGAAAATGTTCAAAATGATTACGTTGAAAGATCGGAGAACTATTTTCGATATTTGCTGTCTTCATAAATTGTCAAGTGGGTTGCTTGATTGTCAGGATCTATTGATTCGTCTTAATTTTAATGTTTCTGAAAGGAATCTTAGGATAAATGAACTTTTCAGAACACCATTTCGCAGAACAAATCTTGGCACTAATTCTCCGTTAATCAGAGCCCAAAGAAATCACAATTGTTTTTGTAAAGACATAATTAACACCAGCCTACGTAGTCGCCTAAACGTAAATTGAAACTTCAATATTTAAACAATTCGGCCGAATAAGTAGTGATATATAGTAGTAGATAGTAAGTAAACAGTAGTAAATTGAGCAACAACTGCAGTATGATTATTATGGATCCAATATCTCAATGTCTAGTTTTAAGGGATGAGCAATAAAACTAGTACCTTTTTGTACTTGTGTACGATACTTGTTATTAAGTTGTTATTTAGTAGTGGGTGTACTTTTGGTTTGTACTGTCTTCACCACAAATTGTGTAAATAAATAGATAAATAAAAAACTATGCTTATAGGACTGGTCTATTAGTAATGCATTCTGGAATTCTGTTATTACTAAAAGTTGGATTTAAGTTTACTTTAACCCTTATGGGAAAAATTACTAAAATTCACCTAAGTTAGACCTTTTAATACTGTTTTATGCCTGACAGCAATGAACCAAATTAATAAGGCCAAAGAACCATCTGCTGTTAAAAATGGTTTTATTTATTTCTGATAATTAGCACGTGAGCTACGCAACAACTTCGCCTGAATTTTTTTTCCAGGGGCCATCCGACCTTACTGTCCCCGTCAATACTTAACCCTTAAGGCCTATTGTATTATTGCTCCTCTCATATACAGTATCCACTCCTGCAATCTGGATACCTGCATAAGTTTATGCAGTTTACCTACTGGTCCTGGTGCTGAGCTGTACTCCATTGGTTCTATAGCTTGGTCTTCCCAAAGAGCTGTTGTCTCTTGTGATCTAGCGCTTCGCACTCACAGAGCACATGTAGGGCTGACTCAGTTCCTCTTCCACACAATCTGCAGTTGAGGTCTCCATTGTAGAGTCCCATTTTATTCAGGTGTTCCTTCAGGCCGCAATGTCCTGTGAGGAGACCCGTCGTTATTCGGAGCTGATTCCTACTCAAAGAGAGCAGTGTTTCAGCTGTTTTCTTGCATGGAGCTTTAATGAATGTTTTTCCATGAACACATCCTGGCAACAAGTTCCGCTGCTCCTTGTGCTGATGTTTCATCCATTCTCCGACCTGGTGTCTGATTGTGCTTTTAGGCACCCCCAGGGCGGGTTCTGCTCCAATGTGTAGAGCAGACGAGCCTAGTCTTGCTAGCTCGTCCGCCCTTTCATTGCCTCTTATACCTGAGTGTCCTGGCACCCACTCCAAAGTTACTTTGTTGTGTTCAGCCAGTCTTCCCAATTCCTGTGAACATTCCCAGACTAGAGCAGACGTAACTTTGGGCGCTTCTAGTGCCCTAAGTGTAGCCTGACTGTCTGTAAGTATTGCGATCCTCTTGTTTCTGTAGGATCGTTCATTATTGATCCTTGCACATTGCAGGATAGCGTACACCTCTGTCTGAAATACCAAGGCGTAGTTTCCTAGCGGAATGCTCTGTCTAGTTCCTCTTCCAAGATTCCCGCTCCTGTGCCTTGTTCGGTCTCTGTTCCATCTGTGTACCAGACTTCGCCTGAGTGATATTATCATGAATACATTAATATTCATTTATAAGTGTAAACAACCAACTATAGTGTGAGGTTTCTCAGAGAACATATACGTTATGATTTTTGTATATTCTTTATTAACAAAATAAATTAACAAATTCAAATCCCTATCAAGCTTGTTGAGGTACATATGCAGCATACGCCATCTGTTGAGCGTCTGACCTATCGTGGTGATGCAAGTGTACATCTGCTGGCGCACTATGCAGATGAGCATGATCAACATGATGAGCATGGTCAACGAGATGCGCGTGATCAACGTGGTGCACATGAGCATCCCCATGGTGCAGGTGCGCGTGGGTGTCCAGGTGAGCATGGGTGTCAAGGTGGTGCAAGTGAGCGTCATAGGCACTGTGGACGATCTCTGGAGGCTCTGGATGGTAAATCTTGGCGCAGAACTTCCAGACTGCCAGAACAATGCTGGTTACGAAGGAGATGAAAGAGATCTGGATGGCGTTCCAGGTTTTGATGCCAAGAATACCCAGAGCCAGCGGTATCAGAATCATGGCCTTGATGAGGATGATGAGAAAGATCGGTGCGAAGATCTTCTTCAGCTTTGACTTCTTTCGGCCTTGTAAGAAAAATATAAAAGTATAAATTTTTTTGATATTTAGGAGAATATTTGTTGAGCCCATATTTTTCTCTGTGTACCATTTTGTAGACTTTTACCATACAAATTGTATTAACTTGCTCCTTAAAATAGCTACTATTGTATTTAGGGCCAGTTTCTCAATGTCCAGTTAAAAGTGTCAGATAGATAGCTGCCAGATAGCGTTTCTTTTGACACAACTCTCAGATAAGATTTACGTGAATTCATAAGTTTAACCTTCAATTTATCTGACAGATAACCGTTAAGTTCCAGATAAATATTTAACTGGACATTGAGAAACCGGCACTCAGTCGATAAAATGAGCTCAGCTATGGGGTGGAAGTTAGGTTATCATAAATATATACTCGTAGAGTACCTCATCGATTTAATTTGAGACGTAAGTTGGATAGGAGAACAGGTACAGTACAACCTAAAAATGAATAAGGTCCCACGCTGTCTTACAGTAAAAGATCCTAAAATTGAGCAATCCATCATGACTAATATTGAGTGTTTATTCCTTGTTTTATATCAAATACGAATGTTACAACATCAACTAGCGAGCTTTGCAAAAATTGCTGGAAGGCTGTTGGTGTAACACCCATAATTTGAATTTGACCATATCTCATGTTATGGTCATGTTGTTTGACGTGAACTCAGAGTAACAACTGAACATAGAGGTAGTAAACAAACCACTTCAGCATGGCGTGCTCAAAGCCATCATCTTTTGACACTTCAGACCCAAACATTGCCAACAATGCAAACTAACCTGAAAATTCTTCCAATGCAACCCATGTTACAAACACTGCTCTGCACTGTCCCAATTCAAAAAACTGTTAAACTACACTCGAATATAGCACAACAAGTTCGTAAAGCTTCACTACAGTTACCAACAAATAGCGAATTCGATTTTACTGACCAAGCATGAAAGAGGCACAAACAAAACAAACGTTTGACAGTCGGAGGTTAGGGTAAACAAATCGCAGGAAAATTACATAGGCGTTGCCAACTCCTCAAAATTTATGTAAGACAGAATTTGCGTTAATGATGAAGAAACATGCAGTAACGCAGTAGAGGTCAACATATCTATTGATTTTGCTGTAATCATTTCTGAACCATCAAAATACCGTCTTTTTTAACGTAGAATGGAATATTTCTGAATACTATACAATTAAGACGATAGTAAACAATTATGATTGCCGTATCTGGTGATCGATATGACAACGTAAGAAAAGATGTTGGCCTATTAGAATTAATTGTTTACTACCTCTATGTTCAGTTGTTACTCTGAGGACGTGAATCACAGTGAGGCTAGGAGAGAGAATGGGCCTATACCACATTTTTGGTTTATTGGCTTAAACGAACCCTACAAAATTTTTCTATGGTATCTATAAAAAATGCTCTAAATATTGAATATTCGAATCCATACACTTCCCGCCCAGGTCGTGACGTCACCTGTAGGGAACCAATAAGAGCTCACTGGTACAAAACAATACCATCCGCCCGTAGTCATCAGACCACGAAAGGACGCTTCTCATTGGTTCCCTACAGGTGACGTCATCATCGGCTATTTCAAATTACAGTACAATATTCTTTTTAGTGTTATTCTCATTTGGATGAAGTTTTCTGCTGACTTTTTACAGTAAACGGTCCTATGTATCATCAAAAATAATACCGCAGTAAATAAATTGATCAATTTGAGGTCACGGTATAGGCCCATTCTATAACCCGAAAGGTAATAAAATGAAGTCAATGGGATTATGGAAGACCAGTATTGTGATACACAATAAATTATACGGCTTGTGAAAGTTAATCTGATGGCTGCAGAGTAATCACCAAAAATAGATTAATACCAAGTACCTCTTTAACTAAGGACTGTTATCCATAGTCGATCCTGAAGGATCCTTTAATACTTGAGGGTTCCTTAAGTATGATTTTGTGACTCGACAGCTACCTGAGTAATACTCAAGTAACGAAAGATCAACATGACTTGTCAACATGACATTTCGTTGCAGTCAAGGCGATTTTGTAGGATAATTTTGGAGTATGGTGTTGACAGTTTCTGTCCCATCCGGAAAAAGTACCGGCACAAAACACGAAATACTGGCACAAAACGAGAAAAGGTAACAGAAGTCATCAAAATGCGTAGGTATAGGGATAACGACTGGACTTATACCATAAATATGGCAACGTCGCGAAATGTTTGCCCGCCATCTCGTAGATGATGTCTAGGAAACATAGACAAGAAAGGACACACTTGAAGTCCTCTTAAGTATACCTTAAATATTACTCAAGAAAACCTTAAGTACTACTCAAGAGACTATGAATACGGCCCTTAGAAATTGTCCTTATCATATTCAAGGTATATTCAAAATAGTATTACTACTTAATTCTGAGCTGATATTTTACCAAGTCATGACCATCCAGAAACAGTTACTGCTGAACTATATCAAAAAAGATGTTCACTTACTTCGGCTTTCTATGTCTGTGCCAGATCCAAATTTGACCTTTACGTCGAGTTGGTCATTTTCCAAGTTCCTCGCGTCCATGGTCACTCTTGACCCAATAAGGGGAATATCGACTGACATATCATGCTTGGTAACATATTCAATGATGTGGTCTTCTAGAGATTTATCATTGCTTCTACTTGTTTCTTCTAATTTGTTTGTTTTTACATCCACATCTCTCAAAGCCTGAAAAGAAGAAAGGTTTGGTTAACGAAAATTTACCATTTTATATATTTTGAAGCAGCATCTTTTGTAATATAAATAATTAGAGCAGCAATAAGGTGGTTCCTAATATACATGTAAGCATTTAAATGCTATTGGCGTCATGATATTGGCAAATCAAAATAGTCAGATGCCTGGTTCGTAGAAAATTTTCGAAATGATACTGATGACTGTATAAATATAATTATGGGATCAGGTTTTTCCACTATCTCCATATGCAGTATGATCAACACAGCAAACACTAATAATGATTAAGCTAGGACCCGAGATCAGCATGAAGCTAGTTACATCTCTGAACATGTCCTAGTTGCCCTGCCAAGTGAATTTTGAAATTCATTATTTAATGTCACGATTATACTACATTAAATATCGATATTAAGCTACTGGTGGCTCCCTTGTTAAGCTAGTATCTACATAGGTCTTATAGATTCGGATGAAAAATATAATAAAGTTTTAGTTACTGCAATGGATTTAAGACATCAGTTGTCCAAAAGGCGGTCTGTTTTCATAACTTGCTATACTGCATCTCACCCAGCCTTCCACTGGTGTGATCCTCGGCTGTTTTCAAGTATAAATTTAAATAATAAATTCATAAGAGGTCGAGGATGTACGTAATGACTTTAGTTCCGTTTGGGGATTCATGATCATCTTTTGTGAAAAAAAGATATATAAATGCTTTTGCAGTTTGCTTAATTTTATGAAAAAAGTATATTAATTTAGTGACTAATGATATATCGGAGAACTAATAGAATGTAAACATTTATTTGTGCTGTTTGTTCGGCCTACCTATAACCAAAAATTTGGAAAAATACTATGCAGTTAATTCCTTTACAAAATAAGAGTGCTATCCATTATAATACAGACATTTATGTAACTAATAAATTGTAGTTATACATGGTGTTAATTAAGTATGTTAACCAACTTTAACCACGAATAGTACTCCGAAAAATAGAAAGAAAATGTCATATGAACATGGGTCCGGAAATGCTTCCTAAGGGAGCTACGCTCCTTTTTATGGGGCACCCTGGAGATGGTTTTCCCTCGATATTCTCGAAACCATTCATAACAAAATCACGAAATTAGGTACGATGGGTAAACTTTTGATGCTGAATGTGATTCTGAATTCAGAATTTCATAATTTTAATCAGACGTGTATCATACGGGAGGAGTTAAGGGTAAAAATAACCCCATTTTCTAAATGGTAATTTTTTTGACATTTTAATTTTTGGAATATAGTATTTCAGAGATTTTTACGTAAAGATGGTCTCCTGGTACATCTCGATGGGGCTAACCGTTTTCGAGAAAAATGCAAATTATTGAATCGATGCAGGCTATTGTAAAAAAATAAATGCATTTTTCTCGAAAACAGTTAGCCCTATAGAGATATATCAAGAGACCATTTTTACGTAGAAGTCTCTGTAATACCATATTCTAAAATCAAAATGTCAAAAAAATTACCATTTAGAAAATGGGGTTATTTTTACCCTTAACTCCTCCCTTATGATACGCCTCTGATTGAAATTATGAAATTCTGAATTCAGAATCAGATTCAGCGTCAAAAGTTTACCCATTGTACCTAATTTCGTAATTTTTTTATGAATGGCTTCGAGAATATCGAGGGAAAACCGTCTTGAGGGTGCCCCATGCAAAGGAGCGTAGCTCCCTTACGAAGCATTTCCGGACCCATGTTCATATGACATTTTTTTTTTCTATTTTTTGGAGTGCTATTCGTGGTTAAAGTTTGCTAACATACTTAATTAACACCCTGTATAAAGTGAATAATATCTGAAGAAACAACGTAAAACTTACAAAAACAAAGTGTTTGGGGGTGGGTTGGCCCAGTGGTTAGGGTCGAGGGCTTGTGACCGGAAGGTCCCGGGTTCGATTCTCGTTAGAGGCGGAAATTTATTTCTGGTTTTTTCAACCAAAAATAAATATCCATAAAAAAAAGCTCAGCGAGAATCCCCACCTGAGCATTCACTGTTGGCTTCTAATTAACAGTGCTGTTCCTAAGTGGCGCCGGGAAACAGTAACAAAGCCTACACAGAACACGAGGCTAATGACCAAAGTAGTCGATGCCGATGACACAGAAGTAAAAAAAAAATTAAAGTGTTAATTGCAGTTAGTATTGAGAATGAAAAATGAGTCTTACTTCCAAGCCATTTCCGAAGTCAGCCGATGCAATTTTGGGTGCTGGATTTGCGACAGCTGCTCCTAAGAGAAACAAAAAAACAATGGCGCGGGCCATTTTGCACCTATCACTATGGACGCCCGCTTATCAATGGGTAGTATTTTTATGACCCTTATTATTTATACTGACAGTGGTGGGAGCGAGAAAGTGCAACTGAAACTAAACGAAAATAGTTGCCTCCGAACATAAATTTTCTTGAAACGCACGCTAGCCGCACTGCCGCAGAATATTTGATTAGGAAGCTTTAAATGGCCACACGGAGGAATTTGAGTACATGCCTAAATGTAGCGTTGGACGGTATTAATTGTTCCGGATGGATGCCTAATTGGCGATATCGGATTGGTGTAATTAGGACAAAGCTTAGGGCCGGATTCATAGATAGTAATATAATATAGGGAGATGTATGATTTTTATGATTACATAGCCAGAAATTACTGTAGTTTTGAACTGATGAGAAATAATTTCTCAACAAGCTGAAAAACCAGGGAATAAGACAAAAAATACAGACAATTGCAAGTTCCGTATTATTGGCACCCTTTTCCCAATGGTTGGCACTGGCTGATACTGATTATTGGCACTACGCTTTTTGTATTATATGTAGTGGTTTAAAATAGATATCAGATTGATTTTAGCTTTTGTATGAAAAAACAAGTGTAGTTATTACAAAAACTTTAATCAAAATAGTTCAGTATAGGTATCTACAAAAAATAAAGGACATTCTGAGTACCAAATTAAGCGAAATCAGATGCACAGCGTACCACCAGTACTGCACAAAATAAATCAGTATCTAATACAGTAATAATTATTGGTAGCTAAATTGTTCCAGCTAATGTAAGCATAAGTTCAAGTTCTGCCAAGTTTTCTATTCTTCTTAGAGTTTTCTTTTGTCGTACACACATCTTTTTCGTAGACTTTTTTATTTTTGGAGCATTTACTTTTCCCAGTTCTGGGTTGTACTGGGAACATGTGTTGCCCCCTTCCTTTTTTAAGTACCCTTCGATACCTATGAACCAACCTCTGATGTTCTTCTCCGCAATGCAAGAAGAAGCGGAGGTTATTCCTTCAAAAGTGCTTCAATATGCCCTAGACGGCACTTCAGCCAATCCTTACCAGGCATATTTCTTTGAACCGACCGTTTCTCTGTCCATAAGCTCTTTAACTGAAGGTCTATTGGATCCTAGGAAGCCTCTTCCTGTAATTTTTCAAGACTCAATTTACAATTCTAGTTTCTCCATCAGATACTAGGTAGCTCTTTTCCATTATTTTTGAAGTTGTATTCCTGTCTGAACTGTATGGTTGACCTAACATCTCAAATTTTTTAAAAACATCCTTTTTTGACTTTGCGGTGCGCACCTCATCCAATGGCTTTCGTAAAATGTCTTCGGCGTACCGGGAAGGCAAAAATGGTACTGTAAATCAATTTGCCTATGCGGTTCATAAAAGGGTTGTTTTGCCGTGAAAACCAAAAACAAAATACTACTTTTGAACTGATATTTATCCTTGTGTCAACAAATAGATTTGGGACTGCCTAGTGTTCCACTTATTGGCACCTTGAAATGCTACGTACTAGCTAATACAATTTAGCAGTACTATCGGAAAACTATTCTAACTAACTATTTTAGATTACTAGCTACTATTAAAAATCATCTATATACTTGTATTGGCTGTAATAGAATGATTTAACTGCCTGAAGGGTGTGCGTGTTTCATACCTAATTTGCAAGCAGATAGCAAGCATAAACATATGGAGAATATTAAATTTACCTTTTTCACTAGCCTTCCAGGCCATTACGATCAATACTAAGACGATTTTGCTTCAATTTGAAGTGCTTATAGTGTACTGGAAGCTACACAATTGAAAAAAAGAGCAGTGGCAAGTATTGGAACTTTATTTAGTCCGCAGTCCTAAGATTTTGGCACCCCATGACAACATTACGTGACTTCACAAAAATAGGTTCCAATCGTTGGCACTCCAATTTTTACTAAAATAGATGATCAAAAAAAAGTTGTACATCCTGAATATACTTGAATGGACCTTGCATGATTTATTTCTGTCAAAAATGCAGGTGTATCACCAATCATTTCGATATAGAGGGTACTTTTGTGATACCCACCGGTCTAAATTTTGCGCTGATTCTGCAGTCTTTCACGTGACACCCTCACTTCTCTGCTGACATGCATCTACTGGTAAAAGAACCCTTTTATAAAAATTATGTTAATACCACCATATTCTGTTGCCTCTTCTAGTAGTAGCACAACAATTAGCTGCCGCTTTCTGAAAATCGTTAAATTCTACAAAAACTGCGTAAGATGCCAACAATTAGCGAGGTGCCAACAATTGGGGGTTTTACCCTAGTAATAATAATATCTTTATTTCAATAACATGAATATTACATAAAACAATATTAATATATCAGTGGAGCGAAATACAGAATGCGGTGCGAAAACACTGCCTCTGCTCTTCCATCCAACTCCCACACTTATAGAATTCTTTTACAATCATAAAAAATATATCAAAATTGCCCAATTGTGAGTAGCTACATATAGACGTAAAAATATATGTAATTAAAGTTCACTGCATAGAAAATTGTACACTAATTAAACGCGTTAAATGGTAGTATGAATAAATCAGATATGAGGGAAGCATAATATAAAAAAATGTATAAAATTTGTGCACTAGTTAAGCATATTAAATATTAGTATAATAGCCAGTTATTAATAAAGGAAGTATAAACATCAAAAAAAAGTGTATAGAAGTTTGTTCAATAGTTACGCATATTAAATAGAAGTATAGTAATAAGTCATTTAAGACAATAGGTTCAGGTGGAGAGCTAGGGTGCTCCAACGCAACAACGCCCCACGTAATTTGGTAAAATTTCATATTTGAAGTAAAGGGGATGGTCTAACTAGTTGAAACTCGGTATTTTCACCACAATTTCAAAACGTACCCGAACAGTACAAGACAATTTTGGAACCGAAGACCCGCATGACAGACTTCAATAGATACGGTGTTGCCAGCGAGCAACAGCTATCAGTTAATGTACTTCACTATATTGTGCAATTGCAATTTTTTTAGGTTAGTGACTGAAAAACATAGACAATTATACCAGATCATTGGATCTCGTCTACGATTATAACAATATCCAAGACACCAAACTCTAAAGAATGTTCTGACCATCGAACAATTGCTCTTATGAGTCATATCTTGAAAATTTCACTGAGAGCAATTCACGATCGAATATTCACCAAGACTGACTCCGAAACAGGCTACAGGCACGTGTGGCCACGACAGAGCTTACTAAAATATGGCGTGACCATAACATCACTAAAGCTACCAAAATGTCGCTGGTTCAGTCTCTTGTGTTCTCCACATTTTTTGTATGCCTCGGAAACTTGGACTATTAAAAAGCCGCATCGATCTCGCATAGATGCTTTTGAAATGTGGACGTGGAGGAGAATGCTGAGAGTACCTGATACCGTCCATCAAACTAACGTTTCCATAGTGGATGAGCTCAGTAATCCAAAGAGACTATCCTCCATTGTGTCGACGAGAATGCTTACATTTTTCGGACATATTCACAGAAGCGATAATATAGAGAGACGCTACAAGTGGGCGGCCAAGAGAGAATTACCATAAATCTACAGATTATAAATAACATGCGTATAGCAACAGACCAACCAGAGTGCGGAAGTCTTTCCTTCCACCCCGCTATGACCTGGAACCCAATGAAAAGATTCATGCAAGTATTTTTTTAACCCGTTTGGAGCCCAGTACTTTAAGGGCAACCTGGCTATCTAATAAGGTTTTTATAGATTTGTTTTTGAGGGGTCTTTTGGTCAGCTTCCTGACTACCAACTCTATGGCTATAATTTCTGCTTGGCATACTGTGGTATACTTTCCAAGGTTTACTGAGGTTCCAACTCTTGGATTGGTACCAGCTACTCCTGCTCCTGTGTCAGCTCTGGTTTGGAGCCATCCGTGAATAGCTCAAGATCGGAGGGTAATATGAAAAAAAGACGTTGTAGAATCTCTCCTTGTGCACTTGGGGAACCATGATGTCCGGGACCATTTCGAGTGTGTGGTGATTTGTGAATTCAACCATAGTACCAATTGTGTCTGGTCCTAGTTCCTTTTTGTCCTGTTTGTCAGTTGATAGGCGACCATTCTGTTACCACTCCCGACCTCCAGGTGGATACTTACTATTGTTCATATTTTTTACTTATAGGGTCCCTTCGAATGGTGGCGGAAGTAACTAAACCACCTTCAGCAAGAGTTTAAATGGGAGGAGTTTCAATATTAATGCAAAGAAATAATAATACTTTAGGTATTCGCCTTGGATAATAGGAGCCTAACTTAACTGTAGTGCTGTGAATTTATAAAGCGCAACATACATCTCAATGCAAAACTAAATACTTCCAATAATTCAAAAGTGAGGGAAAAGGGAAAATAAAACAACAACGAGGGGTGTATAGAAAGTATTAGACCTCTATCACTTAACAAAGTATTTGCTATCTGAAAATACTTTTATTGAGTATCGAGTTATTACGTTACCTCTCAAAATACCCATTAAGGAGTTTTTGTTGTCCTGGTAGTATCCAGTACCTTCCAAAGCTCATCGAACAGAACTCACTTGTTTTTCAAACTACATACACAGTATTTTAGAGCGCGATAGCTAAGACCTTAGTAAATGACAGCTATTTGCGATTTTCTCAAAAAAGTTTTTTAGTGTGCGAAAAAACCCGCAATGCAAAATCGTACAGTCTTCAAATGTTTATAATTTAACAACCAAACACGATATCAGAAAAAGACCAAATAGATGACAAAGGGCAAGCTTTCTTCTTCAATCTGCTTTTTGAATCATTACTGTAAGTCTAAAGGTAACGTCAGGAGCTCGGAAATGCGAATTTCATTTTTATAGTGACCTTTGGACCTTACCTTTGGCCTTTTGACCTTACCTTTGGATTTTTGACTTATCTCCCCTCATCTTAGACACACACACTGAAGAAAGGGAACAGGCGGCCACACCATCTCGCTAACACGGGAATACGTCTTTTCTTGGATTCTCAATTTCGCGCGCTATACCCTAGACCCTTAAAAATATACACTATGCAACCCTGTGTCACTTGATATATTTGACGCTATAAATATCGACCAAGAGCAAATAGAACATTTTATTGCGCCTCTCAAATTTTACCCCTTTAATTATACACAGCTTCAGATGTATACCGGATGTCCCAGAATTTCGTTGAAAAGTCATATTTTGGTAAAAAAAGGCAGTTCAAGCAAGAACTAAATTGTAATTATGAAGGTACTATTAAGGTCTATCATACCATGCATTCAAAACTTTTGTTTCATACGAGATCCCCGTAAACTCACCCCGCACTATTGCTTATAAATAGCACCCCATAGGTTTTTCTACATAAACGATATACCTATTTTATTTAAAATCTTGTGGTACTTTGATGTTACACCCAAACTTATCTTTTTGTAAAATCATAAGCATAATGTAAATAAAATAAGAATTTGTTTGTGTATGAAATCGAACTCACTACAAGATTTGATATAAGAAGCACACAGTAAAAACACTAGAGGTAGGATACTCCCATCTATACCGTACCATAAATCAGTGCCTTATGAAAGATCTTTTACTTACTCCCCGTTGTATAACCCACAACTTCAGGTGCTAGGTTTGATGCAATTCAAGAAGCGCATCCATCTATGTTTTACAGGAATCAGATTTCTCCTATAATAGCTCAGTAAGAATCTATATGTGTAATTGTTAACCAGCAGTAAAGTATTTCAATTTTGAATTTGATTCATACCTTCATTCGCTCCATAGACCTTTTTTGTAATTTTTATAATGCTTATTTATCTGCGTCTACTTTGAACATGTAATTTTTTTTGTTTATCCTCCATACGTCATTTTCCATTATTACCGAAATGTAGGTAAACAAGCCCAACATAGTCCTACTCGACCGCTGACAAAAGACGACGCTCATGATCGAGTTTTCGGTACCTGCGACGGTGAACGACGAAAAGCGGACCAAATATGAGGAAAGCTTGACTGTTTCTGACCAGACTATGATCATTGGATATTAGATCTCTATGTGGAGTGACAAATATGCTTTTCTCTGCACTGTGCGCAATGCCGGTGTGCCGTGCGACGGCACGTCTTAGCAGACACAGTGCAGGAGGGCAGTCATTCTTGATTCCCTTTGTGTACGAAGGCCGTCTGATTCGCGGACCCAGTGATTACTCACCTCACGATGAGAGGGGCAGTCATTGGGGATAGGAACAGCTGGTCGGTTTGTCGGAGCCTAGGTTTTTTTTATATAACTGAGCAGACCGCGTAGGCATAGCCTAAATACTAGAGTACAACGGATGGTGTGAAAAGGTTATGTTAAAAGTTCGTTAATGCGTGACTTGAATAGGCCAACACCCGCAGGCTCAATAAATACATCTTCTGCCAGTCCATTTTATGCCTTGGATACCCTAAGCATTGTTTCCCGTTTTTATCTGCTTTTATCTTCTAGGGCGTTTGATAGCGTAAAGTGGCCTAAACTGTGGGAAATCCTTATCTTCATGGGAGTCCCTTACCACTTAGTATTTCTCATACAGCAACTCTATGAGTTTAGCTCAGCTCGTGTAAGAATTGATGTTAACCTGTCTGGTCAAACAGCAACCAGAAAAGGAGTTCGTCGGGGATGCGTATTATCTCCGATGTTATTTAACATTTACTCTGAATTTGTGATGAGACAGGTATTGGACAACTGGAATGGTGGTATACTATTGGCGGAAGCAAAATATCTAACTTAAGATTTGCTGACGATACAACCCTTACTTATGCTTCTCAGGAAGAACTAGTAGCTCTGTTGAACGTTTTAGAACAACACAGTGCAGCATATGATCTTGGTATTAACTACAACAAGACCAAGGTTATTATAGTAGATAGAGAGCATGACAATCATAGAGAAATAAAGTCAATAGGCCGTTGTGAGTTAGTTCAAAGTTTTGTGTACCTCGGTTCTTTGATCAACAATTCAGGTAGCTGTGAGAATGAGATTCGACGGCGCATTCAACAGTCATGGGTGGCCATGACAAAACTTACTAAAATATGGCGTGACCATAACAGCACTAAAGCTACCGAAATGTCACTGGTTCAGTCTCTTGTGTTCTCCATATCTTTGTATGCCTCGGAAACTTGGACTGTTAAAAAGGCAGATCGAGTTCGCATAGATGCTTTTGAAATGTGAACGTATAGGAGAACGCTGATAGCTCCTTATACCGCCCATCGAACTAATGTTTCCATATTGGATGAGCAAGGAAATTCAAAGAGACTATCCTCCATTGTGTCGGCGAGAATGCTTACATTCTTCAGACATATACACAGAAGCGATAATATGGAGAAACTTGTAGTTCAGGGTCATGCCCCGAGTGGGCGGCGCCGTGGCCGTTCCCCTACACTCTGGGTGGATACGACGAAACAGTTGGTAGATATGAGTATCAAGAGCGCCACTGAACACTCTAAATAAGAGACAAGTTTACTGTACAAAAATAATTTATTCAATAAATTAATAAAACTTAATAATTATGATCTGCTTCAGTCCCTGTATGCTCCATAAGCCAACATCTGTGCTGCATCTGCACTCCTTTTGGCTATGATATGAGCAGATGGCTCCCAGGCAGCAGTACTGATATGCGTATGTGCACTGTCCGCTGCCAGTTTTTGGAACAGCTGGAAGATTGCTAGACCTGCTGATATCACAAAAGAGAAGAATGCGAGCTGAAGCCCATTCCATGCTTTCAGGCCAAGGATTCCGATAGCTAAAGGCACCAAGGTCATGGCTTTCAAAAGAAGGAACACTACAATTGGTATGAGGATTTTCTTCACTTTATGCTTCTTGATCTTGAACTTTTTTCTGCGACCTGCAACAAAAATTTGAAAAACATGAGTAAGACTATACTGTGTAAGGCTTTCGCGGCCATCGTCCAATGAATTTGTGGTTCTTGGGTTTTTAGGCCGAAGTGAAATAGCTTCTGAAGATGCCATCCACTCGTGGTGGCGAAACGTCAAGCTTTAACACTAAACGACGCCGGCCTAAAAACCCAAGAACCACAAATTCATGAATAAGACTACACTTACTTATATTATCTATATCACTTAAAAAAGTTTGTAATAGTTTTGCAGTTAGCCTAACAATTTCACATCAGCAGTATTAGGTACTAGTTTTTGGTTAAAATTAATTGCTTTCGGTGAACAAATTAAGGTTCCATTTCTTTAAATGGTATTTCGAAGACCTATATGACAGCGATCGAAGAAATATAAACTATTAATGGTTAACTCCCTTAAAACAAAAATAGGCATAAAAAACTAATAAAAATGATTATATCCCAATAATAGTAAGTGATATGGCTCTACCTAATAAAAATAAATATAATCTGCTTTAATTGAAAAAACACTATAGCCATTTCATTCCTTCATGGGGGTTGTTGAATCCGCTACTAAATTGGAGTAACCCGACTTGATTGTTTTCTTGTTTGTGCATACAGCATATGACGCGAACGTGTTTGACGTTTTATACGTTAAATATTAGTTAAGTATTTCAGCAAGCTTCAAATTATTTTAAATTGTTACAGCTGTCTGAGTACATGATGCATTTGCATGCATTTATATTTAATGGCACCCTAAAAAATTTTCGTACGAATAGACTCAAAGCAGTACTTTTTTCTTTGATAATCTCTCACGAGAAAATAATACCTTATTTTGCCTACAATTCTTTGACATTCTGCATAAGGTAATGTTACAAGGACGCTAACTGCTCACCTTCAAATTGATCGTCATCCCCAAAGTTGACTTTCACGTTGATTTCTTCGTTATCTAAACTTCTTGAATCAACTTTGACATCACCCAGTTGTGGCACTTTGAATGTGACATCGTGTGTCTTCAAAAAGTCTTCAACGCCGGCTTCGAGGCTATCTTCACTTCTTCCTGTCGTCTGGCTCAATTGGTGGTTGTTTCGGCTAACTTCAATATCGGAAAACTGTGAACATCAATGTTTGTCTTATTTAATGCAATTTTTTAAAATTAATTTTGTTTCACCAAATATAAGAAATGTCCCTATTTTATATTGGTGCTGTCATATTTCCTTAGAGAACTTCAAAGGTATTTGAAGAATCCTAATTCCTCTGTTATATCTCTTACTTCGCACTAAGCAAAAAGCCGATGTCAGCAGGCAAAGCAACGTTAAGGGTACAGGGTATAGCGCACGAAATTAAGAATCCAAGAAAAGATCTATTCTCGTGTTAGCGAGGAGGCGTGGCCACCTGTTCCCTTTCTCCAGTGTGTGTGTCTAAGATGAGGGGAGATAAGTCCAAAAATCCAAAGGTAAGGTCAAAAGGTCCAAAGGTAAGGTCCAAATGTCACCACAAAAATCAATTTCGCATTTCCAAGCTCCTGACGTTACCTTTAAACCTACAGTAATGACTCCAAGAGCAAATTAAAGAAAAAAGCTTGAGCTTGTGCAACTATTCAGCCTTTTTTTGATATTGTGTTTGGTTGCTAAATTACAGGCATTTATAGAATGTATGATTTTGCATTGCGAGTTTTTTTGCACATTAACTAAACTTTTTTGAGAAAATCGAAAATAGTGTTGTCATTCATTAAGGCCTTAACTATCGCCTCCTGAAATATTATATATGTTGTTTGAAAATAGAGTGAGTTATGCGAGATATTGTGACATTGTGAGTCCGTGTTTTCCATGGCAAATACGTAGGTATGTATAAATGTGTGTATCCAGGCCCCTTAAGAGACAACAAGAGAATTTTCTTTCCCTAATTCGAAACGAGACAATCATCTTGTTGGTCCTTTGGACATCACTTCTGTCTGGGGATTTAATTAAATGAAACTTATACCGGCAACTATATAGCTCACCATTTTTTAACTCTATTTTGCTCACATTATGGTAATAAAGCTCGAATTTGGATTGACCGCATTATTTCTTCCTCCAAACAACATATGAGACGCTTACTTCTCAGTTAAGTAAGATTCCATTCAATGCAAGGTCACTTCTGTAATACTCTTGGTACGCAAATTATTATTCTTATTGCTTATTAGAAGTTAAAGAGTTGTAAAAGTCGAAATTGTATCGTAAACGTCAAGATAAGGCGGATCCGCGATGTTATAGTACCATTAGAATTTTAACTACTTCCACATGTTGAATCTTAATGATGGTGCCACTACATATCAGTAACTCGATAGATTGTTCTTCTCAGTGTGAGTATGGTTACAGTCATAAAAAAGCTAAGCTTCTTTTTTTATTTTTCTTGTCTGTGCTTTGCTACTATAGAGTAGAAGATGACAAACGCTGAAATGAATCGATGTTAACTGCAGTTCCCTTTCATCAGACTTACAGATTTTAAAGGGATCTGTTGTTGGTGAATGAAAATTCTAGAGCACCTAAAATTACCGAGGCACGAAAGCCCTCAAAATTTCTTCAATTGCGCGTAAAGTGATCTAATACATCAAGCATAAAAAAGATGCCACTAATATGGACTCTTCTAGTGGTATGACCAGCCCTTAAATATCTTTTTCGCTACACCCAAGGAGAGTAAGCACTCTGAGTACAAAAGCCGAATGAAAATAATTTACAAAATTATACCCCCCCTCCCTCACTTGCTGCCATGCCATATTCCTTCGCTACTAGTTGAGTAATTTTGAAAACAAAAGGAGCTTCGCTGCTTAAAACATTTTATCATTTTTGTCGATAAGGATATGAAACGAAGTTTTTCCACCACCTCTTGAACTGAGAATGATTCATGTAGTTTGCAGCTGAAACTGCGAGTAATTTTTTTAACATAAATTCGAAATACTAGTAGTTTGGGCTATTTCACGGTTGAACGCTTTTTATAGGTTTAGTTCTGAGCTACACAGAAGTACCATTTGACGTGCTCTATAATAGGGGGTCTGAGATAAAATCTATGGACTGTCATAGTAGTGTGAGCATATTTCATTATGATGAAAAGCATTGAGCTTGAGATGCTCATTTCTTCATATACCCTGTTACCCGATACTCTAAACTGTCAGCCGTGTCAACAGAGAACAGCTGTTCGGCTAGTGATAACTAAAAATACTCCAGATTGAGTCTTGATGTATCAATTATTTTAAGCCTTGAAGGCATACAGGACAGTACTGAGTGCAGGCAGTTAATGACAAGTAATTGTCGCTTGGTGACGTTTTCGTCTATGCTCTGAGGTCAATGCTTATTTTACATTTTCTCGAGAAAATCCGGCATTTCTTTCAGTATATCAGTATGGCTGGTCTGAATGATGATGATTACGCTTTAAATAAGGTAAGAATTAAGATAAGAGCATTTTGAGCTTAACCATACGCAAGCAACATTTCTTTTTACAGCAATGGAAGAAAAATATAACGTTGAAGGGCAACGCAGTGGCTATACAAATAGTAAAAAATGTGTGGAACTATCTCAGAAAGTTGACACAGGATCGATTTCCTGCATTAGAACTGAACATTACTGAGGTACCAAATAATTAGTAATTTAATTAGAAACATTTTTATGAAAAAGTATAAACATTTTATTATACAAATCAATAAAATAATCTATTTTTTTCAACCTACCATATTTGCTGCGAATTTCTGGATATTGAAACAATTTCTTGTTTACAAAAAATTGCCATTCCTTTCTGGCAATGAGATATTCAGTAAGAATATTACTAATACTGTCCTGATCGCAAGATTGCCAATCAACACCACTAGTAAAAAATTAAATTTGAGATACACTTCTTCATCAGCTGATACCTATCAAATAGACGTCAAGCCAGTTTAAAGTATCAGGTAACAGAGTATACTGGCTCACTTTGTCAGCATGATAATTTATCCTAATGTTTTCAACATACCTGGAAATAACCTCCTTTCAGGACACTATCCAGAAACGAGAAAGCTTTGAACTGGAAACAGGCAATTGTATCGCTGGCCTCACACGATGACCTCATCTTCTCCACGTGGGCATCCAAGGGCGTGCCCTTCCAAAAGGCAGGTTTGGTGTCAGAGGCCGCTGCCAAGGCAGCCACTGTTAAAAAAATTACAGTCCTACAACCGCCTGAGGACATCGCGATGAGCACCTTGTCAGAATGAATGTAGAATTTTATGCCGCTAGCTTTAATACCTCCGAGTAATCGAAAGTGCTCGCGGGCGGAATACTGATTCGATGGACTGATTTCGGGTGGACGAGGCGGTCAATCATACGGAAGATACGAACTCTACCTTTGTCAACGTACAAAATATTTCGCAAAAAATGGAGTAAGACCCATTGCTTGGCAAACAGCTTTTGCTGTATTGGACTAAGCTATTTACTAATTCGATGATTATTATTATGCATGTCTTATTTTTTCTCGCATGGTTGCGGTAGTAACAAGTATTGACGGGCTGTGCCTAGTCAATATTATACCTGCCCTATTATTATCCTGAATTCAGGAAGGACCGTACAATGCTACAGGTCTTAAGGATTACAGACTTTTGGAAGGTTTTATGTAACTTTCCATCCAGGCCCAATTGTTGCAGGTGTGGCGTAAATGTATTTGGAGTAAGGCCTGAGATCGACATAATGAAGGGGACAATGACAACTTTGTTTTGTTTCCATAGTCGTTTCATTTCTGTGGCGAGATCGGTGTATTTAGATATCTTCCCAGCGTAGGTGTTTTGGATGTTCATATCATTGGGAATCGCAATATCTATTAGGTAGGTCACTTTGTCTGTCTTTGACTGGAAAACTATATCTGACTTATTTGCTGGGATGGTTTTGTCTGTATGTATTTCAATGTCCCAGTACAGTTTGAATTGATTATTCTCGAGTACTGAGGTCGGTGTGTAGTTATAATATGGATCTGTGTTTTCAATTAGCTCTTTTGTTGTGGCTAGTGCTGGTGTATGACTTTGGCTGGCTGTATACTCAGTTCCAGCGAGAGTTTTGCATCCACTAGTTATGTGTTCTATTGTTTCTTTCTGTTGGTGGCATTTTCTGCAATTATCATCAGAGATGGATGGATCTTTAATTATGTACTTCTTGTAATTTTTTGTCGCAATCACTTGGTCCTGGATAGCAAGCATGAAACCTTCCGTTTCCGGAAAGAGCTGGCCATCCTGCAGCCAGGTATATGACTGCTTTTCATTAATGTGTTTTTGTGTAACACGGTATCTATGTTTGCCGTGGAGTGCCTTCTGCGACCAGGTGTTTATTTTTTCTTGTTGTGCTTGTATGTGGTTGTGTGCGTCTGCTGCGTGGTCTGGACAAGAAAGGGCGAGTGGTGTGTAGTTTTTGTCTGCTTTTACTATTGCTTTATGTAAGTTTGTTTGTTTACTGTGGAAAAAATGTATGAGTGATTTTATTTGTTTTGCATGAAGTGACTGTATATTTATAATTCCTCTGCCCCCTTGTTTTCTGTCTATGGTGAGCCTTTCCTTGCATGCGTTGGGATGTGCCGTTCTGTGTTTTATGAGTTCTGTTCGGATGATGATGATTATCATTATTATTATTAAACAACAGATAAGAGTTGAGCCTATAGGCTATAAACTCAAAACAGGAGCATAACGTAGAATTAGAGTACAGTGATATTGAGATAGGCATTAAGGTGTCACGATTCAAAAAACTTGTCCAAATTGTATTTAAAATTATTCACACTGGTAGAGGTCACGACAAATCCTGGCAGGTCATTCCAGCGGTCGAAAATTCTATTGGGAAGAAGGTGCTGCCGTACTGTGGTCTTGAGGGCTTCCTTCTTCAACTTGTACTGGTGCCCTCGTAGATTACTGTTACTTCGTTGGAACAGCTTTGACAAATCTACCCCGAAAATGTTACGAAGCGCACGATATGTTATAATTAGGTCGCCCCGAAGACGACGATCAGAAAAAGGAGTAAGACCAAAAATTCTGAGCCGATCTGTGTAGCCGGGGCGCACCGTACCATAGGGAATACGTGTAGTTCTCCGTTGCAGTGATTCCAATGCTTCTTGGTCGCGAACAAGTATGGGATACCACACCGGCCCAGCAAACTCCATCAGGGGTCTCACGTAAGTTTTATAAAGAAGGCCGTGCTATCACAGCCCCAAAACGACTTCTCGAGTAGATAAATAAACCCTTTGGCCTTCGAGCACAGAGCGTTGACATGATCAGACCAGGTAAGGCAGCTGCTGACAATTACTCCAAGATCGCAATGGCTGCTAACAGAAGGGATTGTTTCGTTCAAAAGTATATGCTCCAACAGCGGGTTATTCTTACCGATGTGGAGAACACAGCACTTGGATGTATTCATGGGTAGATTCCATTTCCTTGACCAGCTTCCAAATTAATCTAGGTCCTGGTGCAACACATGCGCGCTGGTTAGCGGGTTATCGAATATCTTTGTATCATCAGCATAAGAGGAGTAATTTGACTTGATGAGGACGGGTAGATCTTAGAGAATACATAGTATCCTAGGATCATGAGGCAGTCTGCCTATAGCTCAAATAATAATCAATTATAAAATAGTAAATATTTAGCAACTGATCTGTACGCAAATACCTTTTCTAACTGCAGTATAAAAAAAACTTCTATTTATTCTCTTACAAATACTATCTACTTTATGTACCCAACTGAAATTGTAGGATTGACCCCTGTAGTACTCCAAGTTCACTATCAAATGGTTCCGATCTCCGATCGTTCATTTCAACGACAGTTTTACTATTAATTATGTAATATTTCAGCCATAACAGGATGTTACCCCGGAAACCAAGAGCTTGCAACTTCCGTTCAATAATATCTTGATGAATAGTATCGAAAGTTTTGTCAAATCAAAGAACAATGCATCAACATAACAACACAATTGTAACATAGCTGTATACAATCAACCAAAGGGCAAGATGCACTTTCAGTTGACCTGCATGGATAGAAACCATTTTGGCATTTGCTGATAGGTTTCTGTCTTTCAACAAAGGAAAGCATTCTGTTGTAGATCACTTTTTCAATAAGTTCACAAAGAGCTCTAAGTATTGTGATAGGTTTATGGTTGTCCAACGAGCATTTGTCTCCTTTTACTCCCCACACCAATAGGTGGGGTAGCATTGTGTGTGTGTATTGCGAAAATTTTTTATTTTGTGATAATTCGTTTTCTGAGTATTTTCAGATATCCACATAACGACAATCCACGTCACTCATTTCCGTCGGCCTGTCTGTCTATCTGTCTGTCTGTCTGTCGGTCTGTTGGTCTGTCTGTCTATCTGTCTGTCTGTCTGTCGGTCTGTTGGTCTGTCTGCCTGTCTGTCCGTCTGTCTGTCTGTCTGTCTGTCTGCCTGACGTGTCAGTGGCGGCGCAGCAATAATAAAAAACTAAAAATATAAAAACAGCTCAAAATTGGCTTTTATAGGCATTTTTGGAGTTCCTGGTAATTTATTATTATTTTTTTTTTTTAGTGGGGGGTTGTAAAACTGTATTTTTTGTGGTGTTCATATAATAAGTTGTCCATTGACCTGTTAAAGAAAGACCTATAACGGCATAATACACTTTTTTGGCCTATCTGAGCACTGGCTAGTGTTTTCTGATGTATACATAATTATGTGTATTGCTTTAGATCGTACTGTATTGTATAGCTTGGAAATTGTAGAATTGACGTTAGCGAAATTTTGACACAGTACTATTACCATGGGTAGAATTGAAAACACGTAAGAATAGACAAAACTTCGTTTTTAGAGGATTTGTGGTACGGGATCGTTTTCCACATTTTTTAGATGGGACAAAATTGGGGTAGTTTGAGGGTGGGGGTTGTGAAACTGAAAAATTTGATTCACCTATTCGTAGTGGGTTCTTGATTGTCATGTAAAGGAATGAGATAATATACTTTTCAGCTTTGTACGAATTCTTTCTATAGTTTCCATTCACGAACATTTCTCTGTGACAACTGCGTCTATTTTCAAAAGCTATAAACGTTTTTTCTCCTTGTTGCATTAGTAGACCATTGTGGAAACTTAATAGAGATCAGGTAATCATCTTATAGGACCAACAACATAAAGGAAGAAGAGATAGGCATGCAAGCCGATAGAGTTAAGAGATAAAGATACTTTATAATTAAGGACTAAGTCGTCTGTAAAATGTACTATGACAATTCTCTAATTTTCCAAGATCGTAATACCTCCTCCATCTGTTGAAACAAAAAGTAATGTCAGTGCTGTTATGCCTTTTTCTTCAGCAAAAGCTAACCAAGCTCTAACTACAGAGTGATTAGAAGGGCTTAAAAAAACATAGAACAATACATCAAATGACTCAATCTGCTTAATTTTCACGACAATGGCGTAAGAATCTATATTTTACATTATAATATTATAAATCTGGTGCCGATTTGCCTAAATCTTAAATAAAAATGGCAGCACTATGCAGATTTATGTTGCAAATCCTTCTTATTGTCCATCGATATTTTCTCCATACTTTCGTAACTTATTTTACCGTTTATTGCAAAGAGTGTTACAAAAGAGTGTTACAAAAAAATAGGCCGTTGTGGAGTAGTCCAAAGTTTTATATACCTCGGTTCTTTGATCGATAATTCGTGTAGCTGTGAAAATGAGATTCGACGGCGCATTCAACAAGCACGTGTGGCCATGACAAAGCTTACTAAATTTGGCGTGACCATAACATCCCTAAAGCTACAAAAATGTCGCTGGTTCAGTCTCTTGTGTTCTCCATATTTTTGTATGCCTCGGAATTTTGGACTGCTAAAAAGGCAGATCGAGCTCGCATAGACGCTTTTGAAATGTGGACATGGAGGAGAATGCTGAGAATTCCTTATACCGCCCATCGAACTAACGTCTCCATACTGGATGAGGTCGGTAATCCAAAGAGACTATCCTCCATTGTGTCGACGAGAATGCTTACATTCTTCGGACATATACACAGAAGCGATAATATGGAGAAACTTGTAGTTCAGGGTCATGCCCCGAGTGGGCGGCGCCGTGGCCGTCCTCCTACACGCTGGGTGGATACGACGCAACAGTTGCTGGATATGAGTGTCAAGAGCGCCACTAAACTGACAACAAATCGCGAACGATGGCGAGCTACCGTGCTCAAAACTATTGATAATATTCGTGTCGGCAATACTCTAGCTCCGACTTAATGCATTTTACGAGTTCACAACATGTCTGTTAAGACATTGTGACTATGATGATGATGTTACAAAAAATGCCCAAAAGGTCTCACAGTTTGTGTAGTAGTTACAAATAAATAAATAAATAAATGCTCTTCGACAAGCCATGTTGCGCAACTTCTCACTTGGCAAACAAATGTTATGTCGTTGGGACGTACTATACTGCAGCACAGCATTCACCATTTTATTTGCAGAACTGTAAATTTACGAAAATTTATTTCCGAGATCAATGGTAAATGTTGAGCTTTATACAATTTACTACAAAACATGTCGTTATGTTTTGCTTTTTAGGGGACACATTTATCACGATGAACCATCTAATTACCGTACCCTTCAAATTGTCTCCTAACTAAATGCATTTTCTGAATCCCATAATATTCTAAGTAGATATCATCTACTTAGACTATAATAATGCTCATAGGATGGATGTTCTGCTTGCTTCAAACATTTTTATACGAGAATTTCTGGAGAATTTGGGTATTAAGATTTTTTTTATAACTGAGCAGACCGCGCAGGCAGAGCCTAAATACCAGAGTACCGCGGCTGCTGTGAAATGGTTATGTTAGGGGAAGTTTGTTAACGCGAGATTTGCATGGGCCAATACTCGCAGGCCCAATAAGTACATCTTCTGGCAGTCCATTCCAAGCCTTGGACACCCTGGGAATAAATGTGCGGTTGTACCGCTCAGTTCTTGATGTATGAAGGACGACCGTCTTAGGATGAGATACAGCGGTCGCACGGGTACATCTGATAGGAGCAGTGAGCGGCGGAACGATAGAGGATAGCTCAGAGGAGCAGATTCCGTTGGAATATCGGTAGAAGAGTGAGAGGTCACCAACAACATGCCGGTGAGAAAGTGACTCAAGCTGGCGCGTTAAGGCGGGATCGCCAATTAGTCGAATTGCCCTTCTCTGGACGGCGTCTAGTATAGACAGGATAGGGCAGCAGCTCCCCAGACATGAGAGCAATGCTCCAGACAAGGTCTTATCTGGGCTTTATATAGCGTGAGGAGGTTACATGGTGAGAAATGCTTTCTGGCTCTATTTAACACGTTAACTGCCATGAGCATCACCGGTGGTTCACGAAAAAATTTTCATCCGATGCCGTGAGCACCACCGGTGGTCTCAACCATGCTTCACTCTAATGTCAGATTACGGATGCCGGCACTGTGGGAAGTTTTATTGTTTTCTCTACTACGGATTATAATTATTTCATACTATGTCAGTAATGGGGCCTTTGTGCGATAGTTACTAATTTAGGCTTATGGAATGCATAAAACTAGCAACCAATCAGTGTAATATATTTTTGTGTTTTACTTGTTTCACTGAGAGACATTAACATAAATTAAATGCTTGCCTTCTGTAATATATAAATGTACTTCATTTGGTTTGAACATTAAATAAAAATTTATTAGTGGTGAGACCACTGGTGATGCTCACGGCATCTCGGATATCTAATCATTACTGAGGTGCCATGTGCATCACTTTTTTTTGAAAAAATTGCATTGAACACCTTCAATTTATCGTGTAATATATCCCAAAAACAAGCTTAAATGGCTTAAAATATGAATTTTCTACTATGGCCTCTGAGGAGTAACTTTAAGGTCCTTATGGCGACAGTCAACGTGTTAAGGAATACTTATAAGAGTTATACGCTGTGCATAAATAAGCACTCAGAATGTTACGATTTTTGAGAGTTCGCATTTTCTGCCTTGCTCCATCAACATTGTTTAAAGAAACCATCTTACTGCCACGTTGAGTTGAGATGATTGAACTATTGATCTCTGCAAATAAATTTGACTGCTATAAAAGGGGCAATTTTAATAATTGCTTCAATTTTTCTATGGTTATTTCAAACAATCCATGCATGCAAGTTGTTATGACGATTTCTTCTGAGAAATGTTTTAGCCAAAAAATGTTACAGGGAAATTTTAGGATATGAATCTTGCTTCAACCCATTTTTGGATGATTGCGTTTTAGTAGGTACTCATTTTTTTGTAGTTATTCCTCGCTCAAAACTTTTTGCATAGCTTTTACGTTAAAACATAACGTAAAAACAAATAGCGTGGCATGCAACTGATCTGTCAATGCATCGCTTAAAATTTTGAAGGCTTAAAAAGGCAAGAAAAGATTTTGAGGATGTATTTCTTTTGAATTTTTTTTTTCAGCACTACCAGTGTAAAATTATGTCATATAACTGTAACACTATGTTGTGTTTTTAAAAGCCTTCATTATGTACGCTTGTTCGGGTGGGATCTTGCAACTCAATTTTGAAGCAGATATCTTCAACCGATTGAGTTGAAATTTTGTATACACGTTTAGTTTGGATGACAATGCACGATAAGCTGTATGACGTCGTTCTAAGTCCAATAGTGGAATAGCTATTTAATGCATTTCTACAATATGGGTATCCATACTGATATGAGAACGCCCAGTAGATATTAGGGGGAATGACTAATGAGAGGAATTTCATCACTGACAATAGACCCACTGATGTCATTCTTAGTCAAACGATGATTTTTTTTTGTGACAGTTTGGGGAAAATATACTATTCAAAGCCGGCAAGTTGTTTTATCACTGCATGAACCTGACGATCTGAGAGAAGAGAGTTTTTGCATTTGACGCTCAACTAGAGGCTTGCGGTGTGAGCAAGAATCTGGCAGCAGTCACAGGAGATCCTGGATCGAATTGTACGAATTGTACGACTTCCTTTATACAACCTACGCAGTGGTCATCACCAGGTTGTATCGACGACGGTGACGGTGACGACATGGATATGAGGTTAGGGGGTAGCTAACGAACCGCTGATGCACCGAGCAACAACGAAGGGTAGACCGGACAGACGGTGTGTATGACTGTGACAGCGACGTAAGTGGTAAAGAAGATCCGCGGTAAGGATTTTCCAATAATAGGTTCTAAAGGAACCTCTGGACTGACTTTGGATAAACTCGTGTCGTTAGTGGACTCTTCACCAACACAGTTTTAAGGTTATGTTTAGAGTAGGTCTAAATTTTTACTTTAGTTTAAGGTTTTCATGATGTCTAATAAAAGGAAATCTACGAAAATGAGTGGATATCAGGATAGCGCAAATTCTAAGTTAGAAACTGTCGTTCAAATGATGGCAAATAATATGTATTCTCAGATATAATACGATGTTGTAAGTGTAAGAGTTTGGGGAAAATATACTATTCAAAGTCGGTGAGTTGTTTTATCACTGCGTGAACCTTGCTTACGACCTGAGAGAAGAGAGTCTTTGCAGAGTGAAAGGGCTTGTTGAGAGTGACTCGAAAAATAATGTGACGTCATTCTAAATCAACTATGGCGGACCATCCATCAAGATGGCAAAATAGTTATTTTTAATGCACTTCTGCAATATGGGTATCAAATAAAAGAACTTGCCGAGAATAAATAAAAATTGTGTTTGATATAAATGCAAGTTAATAACTAAAAAGTAAAAAATAAATTAAAACGAAAAACCTTTTTAAAAAAAGCTGTTATTAAAAGGTTCTGAAAAAAAGAAAATAAAATGTTCCTTTAGAATGTTTATTATCAACTTATAGCTTCATTATACACAATATATATGATCATCAAAGCTTGTCGCGCGATTTATAAAACTAGTACCTATTCAATTGACTAACTTGGTCTGCTATGTTTAATTGTGGTAAAATTTCAGTTTAATTAAATTCTTATAGGTGCTTACGTAAACCTCGCGACAAGCTTTTATGATCATATAAATTGTGTAAAATGAGGCTATAAATTGGTAGTTAATATTTTTAAGTTTTTTTGTTTTAATTTATTACAAATATGTATGTAGGAGGTCTGATAGGTCAGTAATACGCCAGAACTCGAAATAAATAAATAATTTATTACAGACTAGACAACAAGAAATCTCCATCAGCACAAATTATTGCACGTAGGCAGAGTACGCCATCTGTTGAGGTTCATCGAAGCTTCTAGCGATGTGAGCATGCGCTGGAGGCTCAGCTACCACATGAGCGTGAGCATTGTTCTCTGCTATCTTCCTCGCGAATTGGAAGATGGCAAGACCACTGGATATTACGAAGGAAATTAAGGAAAGCTGAAGAGCCTGGAAGGCCTTCCAGATGAGCACCCCGAGAGCCAGTGGCACTATTACGATAGCTTTGAGGAGGATGATCACCAAGAAGGGCAGAACGATTCTTTTGATCTTGTTTTTCTTGTGGCGGTGGCGAGCTGGAAATAAAAAGCGGGTTAGTGAAAAAATACTATATTTCTTAAATAAGTATACAGAATATACTAATAGAGGAAATTTTACAATTGATAAAAAGTTTACTATAGACAAAAAAGCTATAGAGACCAATTGCTGTAAAATGTAGATAAAAATAGCTGCACTCCAAGAAATAAGATCTCACCTATTTAGACCTCTGTTGTGTAACAAGCACCAACAAGAGCTAAACACACAAAAGTGAAAAATCTTAGTATAAGCAGCGTGATGCTAACTTAACATATATCTCAGATGACATACAGGGTGTCCAGTTAGTGCGTAATTCTTCGATATCTCGCAAGATGTACCTGATAGAAGAAAATGTCAAATACAAAAGTTATTTGGTTGCTTAAGGCGCATATTCTAAAAATATTTTAAAATATACGGGGTGTTGCGGGAAAGTAGAATAGTGATCAACTTGATTTTTTTATATGGAAGTATAACTTTTTCTTAAATTTTTCTAGTTTCCATCATTGATCTCTATTGAACCCTAAAATATTTTTGGGATCGGTTGCGACGTTGCCAACTTATAATTTATTTTCTATCAATTTCCGGATTTGGAAGGTCACAAGTAATACGTCCAAATTGATATATTCCTTCAACTTTTCGCAATAATATTATACAGCGGTTTACTTGAATATTAAGTGGATATTATTTAGGATGTTACCAGCAATTTATATCTACAGGGTGATTTTGGCAGAATTTTAAATTACGGCAACTTCAAGGTCATTTTACTTTGTTTTTTTTTTAATGTAACATGTTTTATTTTAAATCGAAATATCTACTAATACCCTATCTTGCCTTGTAATTTTTTTTCGCCTTTGCGGCGTTGCCAAGTTATAAATTATTTTTATAAATTTTCAAACAGGTATCCCCGATTTTAATTTATTTTAAATAGAATCATCCACTTATTTTTATTGCCGTCAATTGCACATGTCGAGCTTAGTAAGATCTCACAATTTCAAAATTTTGTTTCTAATAATTACTGAGATACGGCAACACTGCTTTTTCAGTAAACGGTACAGGAACACTTAAATATTTCCAAAACCGCCACCGCTGGAGAAGTGAAATTCAACACTTGGAGGTTCTTGAACATACAGAATTCAAAAACAGCAGTGTTGTCACGTATACCAATTTTACGTCACAATTTTGAATGGTATGCCCTATTTATGGAGTCTAACGTAAAAGTGGTAAATCTGACAACACTGCTGTTAGCGTTTTTGAATTCGGTATGTTCAAAAACCACCAAGTATTAAATTTCACCTCTCCAGCTGTGGCGGTTTTGGAAATATTTAAGCGTTCCGGTACAGTTTACTGAAAAAGCGGTGTTGCCGTATCTCAGTAATTAATAGAAACAAAATCTTGAAATTGTGATGTCCTACTAAACTTGACATGCGCAATTTATTGCAATAAAAATAAGTAGAGGATTCTATTTAAAATAAATTAAAATCGGGGATATTTGCTTAAAAATTTGGAAAAATAATTTATAACTTGGCAACGTCGCAAACGCGTAAAAACTATTACAAGGCGAGATAGGGTATTAGAAAATATTTCGATTTAAAATAAAAAATACAGGGTGTTACATTTAAAAAAACAAAGTAAAATGACCTTCAGGTTGCTGTAATTTAAAATTCTGCCAAAAACACCCTGTAGATACAAATTGCTGATAACATCCAAATTAATATCCCCTTGATATTCAGGTAACTCGCTGTATATTAATAAGAACAGTTAAAGGAATATATCAATTTGGACGTATTACTTGCGACCTTGCAAATCCGGAAATTAATAGAAAATAAATTATAACTTGGCAACGTCGCAACCTATCCCAAAAATACTTTAGGGTTCAATAGAGATCAATGATGGAAACTAAAGAACTTTAAAAAAAAGTTATAGTTCCATATAAAAAAAAATTAGTTGGTCACTATCCTACTTTCCAGCAATACCCTGTATATTTCAAAATATTTTTAGAATATGCGACTTAAGTAACCAAATAGCATTTGTTTTTGACGTTTTCTTCTATCAGGTACACTGTGCGAGATATCGAAGAATTACCTACTAACTGGACACCCTGTAGTTTTCTCTGTCTCTCTATCAACAGTTGTTTTGTGAGGTATTCACTTTTACGAGAACTACTGAAACCTAATTTATTTATATGCATGTAATTTCTTCTATATGATGAAAAAATATTTCTAAATCTCGTTCACAGCTCACACAGCTTTGCTGCAATATATCTACATTATTGTTAATAAGTCCTTGTATAAAACAATATGGTTCTGCAGGAGTTTGAATTGGTTCACGATTTTATTTATAATTGCACGTATGTTTCCAGATTTGATAATTATACATTGTATATGTGAAAGGAGGCATATCTCGAAAAATGCCAGATAGATTTCTGAAGCAAGAAGCGATGCTTCGTTAAATCATATTTTTTATTGGGACATGTGATCAGCTAGTAGGAATTAACGCTATTCTCCGCGAATCATAGGCGTAGTTGAGTCCCTGAATCTGGGGGGGGGGGCTTAAGTCCCTGGATCTGGGGGACCTTAAGTCCCTGCCCTAGATACAATAAAGTTAACAGAACGAATTATTTTTGGACCTTTGGGGAAGGCTAATTTCATTCTTGGGGGGCTAAGCCCCCCCGAGCCCCCACCTAACCGCGCCTATGCCGAGAATTAGTGCGGTTATATAGAATTCATGCCCTTGTTACGACGTTACGGTACCAGATGATATTCAAGAATACAAAGATGTTTTGAAGTACTACCCAGATCTTCCTTAGCATCTCTAAGTTTATCCATTGGCGGGCTGAAACAACGTTTGAAGTCAGTTATAGTTTTAGTTAGCTTAGCCCATTACCAAATAAGAATTTTTCAACAGAACATCCCCATGGTTATACGAGGGTTGCTCTATACCTCCGTGAATCCAGCAGTACGCAGACAGGTGTTTTACGCTTCAGTGCGCCATAGGTCGATTGACGGAAATAGGGAGCATCAATTCTTTCATGTCTACCAGACATATGAAGCATGTTGTACAGTAGGTGACAGAAAGGTTCTGCCGGTGCGCCATCTGGTACCAGAAGGTAACGGCAAACCAAGGAAATCGCTGCTGAACAGCAGTAAATTTCTTGGTGGGCCGTCAAGGCGCGTCCGCTTGGCCACCAGAGAGCGCGAGTTCTATACGCTGCTTAACATGCTTATCATTCGTTAGAAATTTATGAAACTGCATAGTTGGCTGCAACTGAATAGGCAAGCTAGCTATGGGCATGACAATAAATTTGACATTTTGAGATTTAGTAGTCCTTTTTTTACTTTTCCTGATCCCACTTATTTTTCAAAAGCTCGTCAATTCTCACTCAGAGGAATTAATCAAGGGATTGTGCTTCACATATTGTTATGACAGTAGCTCTTCTGAGCTAGTAAAACAATTCATCTGCAAACCATCTGCTTTTATTATACTTGTTGAGTATTTTTGGCTTAGTGCCAGTACGTTTTGTAGGTATTTGTTTTCTAAACAGGATAGTCATTTTAAAAGAAAATTATAATGACCGCATCCTGTTGAAGCATGGTATGGAATACATGATTCAGTAACAATGTATTTCAATTAGTTATAGAAAAATGTACTGTGCAAGGGTTTCGGGCCGTCATCCAATGAATTTGTTGTTCTTGGATTTCTTAGTCGGCGTCGCCGCTGTTTAGCATTGAGGCTTGACGTTTCGCCACAACGAGTTTATGACATCTTCAGAATCTCAACGCTCAAAGACGTCGGCCTAAAAACCCAAGAACCACAAATTCAGTCTTAAAAGAACTTGACACAAAAATAGGAGAATCAAATGAAAAAAAATAGTTCCTGCCTAGGTATAAGAAAAATCAGCGCAAAGCCTAAAATGATACCCTTCTTTAGGTAGCCATACCTACTTTGAGAAGCATCAGCTTTCTTCTATTTAAGCAGATGTGATCAAATCTTGTGATTCATAATATACAGGATGTGCGAGAGATACGTGATACCCAAACAAATTATTTACCTTTGGATGAAATCATATGCATCTATACTGATACTAACCTTCAATGCTTCTATCTTCAAATTTCCAGGTGACATCAAGTTCATCATTGTCCAGGTTTCTTGCTCCCATGGTAATTTTTCCACCAACAGGTAGCTTGAAAGTCACATCGTGAGTCTTTACATAGTTTTCTACTTTGCTTTCGAGGTCTAAGCTCCTTTGGCTGACTTCGTCCATAGGCTTGTCATTCCTTGATACTTCTACATCTTCTGATACCTACAACAGGCAAGTATGACACAGAGGCTTGAATGGATGTGCTAGTGTTTTCTTGTTTTGCAATGAAAATTGGTGATATAAGATCTAGGGAAGTGGAAGTTTTGAGTATGGTAACACAAGCAATCTTTGTTTTTTTCTGGAGTGTAGATAAAAATTCAAAGTAAAATATTGGATTTTTTATCAAGGAACCTATTTTTATAAAAAGTACCCTTATTGTATATATCCATGCATGATAACTGTCAGGCAGTTTCAAAAGTATAGCTCCCCAAAAATTTGAGGAAAATGGTTGCCATAGTAGTAGAGTACATGCGAAGAACATAATTGCTACTCTAGCCTCATCAGACAGGAGTGTTTATCGATAGTAGTTCTGAAGTATCTTATACCAGCAAGTCAACATCAGCAGAACAGTTTACCTGCAAGGACTGAGTCATTCCAGCAGCCCACAAAAACATACCGAAGCAATGTACATGACATCATCATGCTACAGAAGAAAAATGTTATATTGATCAAAGATGGGACCAGTCCATTGTTAGAATACATAAAACCTTAGCATGCAGATGGATTTAGAAAAAGCAGATGAATATGCAAGCAAAATGATATCCATGCAAGGCACGATCAACTCAATGAAAGAGCAGTTTGGCAGATACACGAAGAATTTGCTGAAGAAGAACAAGGAAACTATCGCTAAGCTTCAAGGATAACATAGAGTAGCCATGAGGGAACTTACAGCAGACCGGGATAGGCTAAAGCAGTTGCTTGACTCTCAGAAACGAGAATGTGTGGGTATTAAGAGCAAGTTTGAAAGGGACAAAAATAATCTGTTGAAGAAGAATGACTAATACAAGGCAGCCTTGAGAAAGCTCAACGAAAAACACAACAGAGAAGTTTCTGCTTGAAAAATGAAATCAAGAGATTGAAGGCCTTGGATCAGCCGAAGAAAGCGGAGAATAGATGTGACCGAGTTAAGGATGAAAATGCAATGCTCAAATAGAAGATTACGCAGCTGGAGGCTGAGAACGCATCCTTGAAGAAATACCTGGACCACGCGACTGTGCAGGCCAAAAACACTGCGGCCAAGGAAGATGAATCAAGGTTGAGAGAAAGGTTTGTGCATCATGAAGCAGAAATCAAGAAGATGAAACCAGATATGACAGATACGCTTGATAGTATGAGAAAGGTCATCGAAGACGTTGACAATAAGATGAGAGAGCAACTGGTGAATTTGGAAGATGAGAACGTTCGACTGAAAAAGGAGCTGGAAGACACTTTGGCTGCACCATATGCTGATAGTTCTGGGATAAAACAATTGAACTACGGACATAATAAGATAAAGCAGAAGATTGCGCAGATGGAAAGCGAGGTCGATAGCGAGAGGCTAAAGAAGAATTCTTACAAAGTCATTGAAAATGCAAACAAAGCTGTGTAGCAGCGAACCAAGGAATCTTCGCCCTTTGGTCAAGTATTTAGCCAGTGGTCCTACAGATTTTTAAGATTGAAGATCATTTGATTCCAGAAACGGACCGAAATTATGAAAGGTGTTTATATTAATAAAGATTTGAAGAGTGGTGGAAAATAATAGATAAACCACTGATGCGTTGATGGTTGTTGTTAATCTTAGAAGTAATACATTTCCACACAAAGAGAACCTTCCAATCATCTGACCGGTGCTACGAAAACATGCTATGAGCTAGGTTACCAAATAAAAATGTATTATACTTTGTAATTATCCTGTTCTAAGAATCCTTCAATGAACGACGTCACAGCAGCGCCAAGGTATCCAAGGGGATCTTCATCGAACTCGAGCTCCTTTTCCTCCCTGGGGGTGGGACTGGCACAGCTCAACCCTATCAACCCTAAAACAATGATCACCCGACACACCTTCATATCTAACTAATTAGTGACTAATGAACAGCGAGAATATCAACCCCCGTTTTTATACCTCGCAGTGGTTCAGTAGAACGGTCCCTATCGGATTTGGTAATGTAGTGCGTACCTTTAAACAAATCGGGACTGCTCGCCTTGCATACTAATCATTCATGTTTTTGATTTATTAAAAGACGAGCACCGGTATTCGGAACCTTGCCATAATAAATAATTAATGAGCGTCAAGGATGTGCTTCTGGTGTAGGAGAAATTCCGGTGAAACAATGTCGATGAAAAGCTTTGATAGGAATCTCAATGCAATTTCTATTTGGCCGTCTGCTGTCAATTAGGGCAGGTTAGGTGTAGAATACGTACAGTGTGTTGAATTTTTTGGTTTCCCTTTTTACACGATTTGTGCTTTCGCGGTGCTTCCAGTAAAACGGAAAAGGTTATAATACTGGGTGTTAATTAAGTATGTTAACAAACTTTAACCACTAATAGTACACCGAAAAATAGAAAGAAAATGTCATATGAACATGGGTCCGGAAATGCTTCCTAAGGGAGCTACGCTCCTTTGCATGGGTCACCCTGAAGACGGTTTTTCCTCGATATTCTCGAAATGATTCATAACAAAATTATGAAATTAGGTACGATGGGTAAACTTTTGATGCTGAATCTGATTCTGAATTCAGAATTTCATAACTTTAATCAGAGGCGTATAATACAGGAGGAGTTAAGGGTAAAAATAACCCCATTTTCTAAATGGTAATTTACTTGCCATTTTGATTTTAGAATATGGTATTTAAGAGATTTTTACGTAAATATGGTCTCTTGGTACATCTCGATAGGGCTAACCGTTTTCGAGAAAAACGCAAATTATTGAATCCATGCAGGCTATTGCAAATAAGTGAATGTTCATCTATTTAGTAAGTGTGCTGTGAAAAACAATTGCAATAATTGATAAACAACTTGAGAACTGTCAGTTTATTCAGTTTGGAGTTATTACAAAATATTTAGGTATTATTTTTAAAGAAACATTATTTAATAAGGGTTTGAACAAATAAGAATTAAAATATTAAGACAAATAGAGAACGTTTTCTTAAAGTAAGTGTTGGAAGCACAGACTACTAAAAAATTAGTAGTCTTTGGTTGGAAGCACAGATATTTTTTAGTAGTCATTGGTTAGAAGTGACCGCCACCAGCTTCAATACAACGGTTCTGTCGCCTTATTATTGAATGAAGGACTCTTTCAAAAATATGTAGTATGTTTTCGTTTATCAAGCATGAATCAACTACTCTATTTCTGAGGTCTTCTTCGTTTTGAACAGGGGTCTTGTACACTAATGACTTAAGGTATCCCCATAAGAAGTAATCCCAAGGATTGATATCTGGCGATCAGGGAGGCCAAAACTGTGGACCACCCCTACCTATCTAACGGTTAGGATAATTTTCATTCAAAGCTTGACGCGCAACTAGACTAAAATGTGCTGGAGCACCGTCGTGCATGTATCACATACGACACCGTTCTCTAAGTGGAACTTCTTCTAATAATTCAGGTAGAACATGTACTAAAAATTGCTGGTATTGTTCCCCAGTAAACCTATGAAGCAGAAAATATGGACCAATGAAGTGGCTTCCTATAATTTCAGCCCAAATATTGAAAGAAAAAAGTTCTTGGAAATGATGTTCTATGAAGGCGTGTGGATTATCCTCAGACTATACGTGATTGTTATGAAAATTGATAATGGCATTCCGGGAAAAACAAGCTTCGTCAGTAAACAATACTTGACTTAAGAAATTCGGATTCCTTAAGATTTGATTTCTTAACCAATTGCAGAGGTCTACTCGTAGTGGTAAATCCCTCGGTATTAGAGCTTGCACCCGTTGCATGTGATATGGATATAGCTGCTGATCTCTTAAAATTTGCCACACCGTTACATGGGTAATATTTAATTCATGCGCTATTTTCTAGCTTCAGGATTTCTCTCAATTTAGTTTAGAACTGCTTCCTCCATCTGAACGGTTCGTACTATTGCAGGTCTTCCTATGACAACTGTAGACCTTTTAAAAACTACCTGTTTCGGAAAGTCGTACGTGGATTCGTATAAACGTTCTTATAGCAGGCATTGCGCATTGGAGATATCGTTCATGATAGATACGTCTCGCAGCATTAGCGTTACCCTGAGCCATTCCATAACAGAAATGCATATCTGTCATTTTTCCGTTAGTAAATTGGACCATTTTAAGCGGAATATCAGTACACTTCTACTTGACAACAAACTCTAAACTGAATAAACTGACAGTTCTCAAGTCGTTTATCAATTATTGCAATTGTTTTTCACAGCACACTTACTAAATAGATGAACATTTATTTATTTACAATAGCCTGCATCCATTCAATAATTTGCATTTTTCTCGAAAACGGTTAGCCCCATCGAGATATCTAATGACCATTTTAATGTAAAAATCTCTGAAATATAGTATTCTGAAATCAAAATGTCAAAAAAATTACCTCCTCCCGTATGATACGCCTCTGATTAAAATTATGAAATTCTGAATTCAGAATCAGATTCAGCGACAAAAGTTTACCCATCGTACCTAATTTCTTAATTTTGTTATAAATGGTTTCGAGAATATCGAGGAAAAAGCGTCTTCAGGGTGCCCCATGCAAAGGAACGTAGCTCCTTTAGGAAGCATTTCCGGACCCATGTTGATAGGATATTTTCTTTCTATTTTTCGGAGTACTATTCGTGGTTAAAGTTTGTTAACATAATTAACATCCTGTATAATATACCAAAATCAAAGACTGCTAATAACTTTAGATGTTGATGCCGTGATGTAAAAAAAAAATGTATCAAAATAAAAATCACTACTACCACCTATTGCATGGCTAGCTTTAAAGGAAGTGTTATTAGTTAGGTATTTACCACTCTACTTCCTTTCGTTGCCTAGATGTTACAAAGGGTATCATTATATAATGCGCACAACTGTGCCCCGAGTGACTTCATGAAGTTCCTGGAAAAAAGGAATATAACAAACGTTATTTAATTCCATCTAGGCCGTCTTTGTTATCGGAATCAACAATCGGCGAGATTTGGGTGAAAATTGCTCTCCTTAAAGTGATGTGCTACATTAACAATTTGGAAATGATCGTTCCTCTCCTTATGACGCCGTCTCCTTTCAAAGACTGTCGATCCAGATAGCTAACGTAGTTCTAGATACGGCCATCCAGAGAATGTCAAGCGATGATCAGCCAAATCATCTTAGTATGTCCCTCAACCAAGAATTTTGGCGTCTGCCGAGAGACCTTTTACCTTGGAGTTTTCCTTCTATAATCAGTCGCAGAATTTTGTATTTTCTCCTTGCATGATATGACCTACATATGTTGTTTTTCGTTCCTTGATGGTAAGGATCATGTGTATAGTGTGTATAGTATACGGCGATAAAGATGCATTTCAAAGGCGTCTATTTCTATTGAAGTATCTACAGGCATAAGCGGCGCAACTGATCTAGTATGATCAATTAGCATTGGTTTCTAATTTTTTTGTAGAAAACTATATTGCATAGTTGTGTATAGATTATAGAAAGTTACGATTCGGTTCTTCAGATGTCAATACAGTTTTTGTGTAGGGCCAGAGATAATGTACCGTGTGACAAAAATGTGGGTGATGCTTATAGCTCCTCTTTTTGTCAGTGAATATTGATCAAATTCAGAACGAATGTGGACATCTTGTTACAAATGATTAGGATGGTGAGGTTTGGGTTTCAGCCAAAGCCGTGCTCAAATTGGTAATTTCTAATTCAACGCCCTATAGTAATGTACTCGAGTTGTGTACACTGTCCTAAAAAACATATTCTTTACATTTCTTACCTCTAGAGTTTCCTAAATATTGTATTGTCATTGTAGTACTCAATAGGATACTGATGGTTTGAAAACAGTGTTTGGAGAATTATATTTTTGGTTTTAGTTATTTGTCTTGCTTTCTAATTTTACGTACATATACATAGTATTTCTGTCCTTTGCTTCATTTCTCCACTGGTTATTTTATGTGAATGACATATGGTCCATCCTCCACACAGTAATACTGAATTATGTGAGTAAAACCCAAAATTTATGTTGTACAACCATACGTTTTAGCATATTTGAAGATTCAATTTTTTGGGTACTATATTGTAATTATGTTAGGATGATTCAATCGGCAGGTTTTATATTAGGTGCCCCACAAACTCCTATTTCTCCTCTACTGCAACCGAGTTGCACCTTTTTACAGTTTATTTATATTTTAGTACCCTGAAGCTCGTAAATTTGCTGATTGTAGCATACACTTGACTTGAGTAATTAATGCATGGCTATTCTCCAAATGATGGCACAGTTGGTTTCCTTGAGTGTCTGTATTCTTCAATTATTGGATTATGGGAACGCTGCCAAAACAGAGTTATCCAACGTTCTATTGTTCTAGCCCTATATGATCCCCCTCGGTGATATCTTGCGTTGTTCAAAATCTTTATGTTCGGCCTTCATTAAAAGTGTTATTTTCTTTTAATTATATTTATTTATTTATTATCATTTCACACTTTTCACTTATAATGACATTTGACTATTTGTTTTCCATCTTAACCTTCCTTTCTTTAGTTTTGTGATTTATGTTACTTTCTTTCAATTTTTATTTAATTTCTTGCCTCTGACTAATAAACAATAGACAAAAAACTAAAACAGATGTCCAAATGATAAGTAATAGCCATAGAAGTCGTTTACAGGTAGTCGTCTTGGCCTTCATGCCCTTATAATATTGTGCCCCAAACCTGCTATTGAGGTGGAAACACGATACACCTGTTTCGATTGCATTTGGCTACCGCCTTCATTTGCGAAAGTAATAACGATAGTGCCAATAATAGCCGTTATTGTCTAACAGTGGCACGTTTATAGTTTAATATGAATACCTCCAAATACATAAAAAGTGTAAGCTAAATAGGACATTCTGAATAGCCATGAAGAAAAAATGAAACACGTTCAATCACATTCAAAGATTAGAAATACAAACACGCTATTTTAGTTAGATCAAAGAACAAAAAATGTCTCACAGTAACTGCATGTCTGCACATAAAGTATACAGGAGATACGTAGGCAAACAATTGATTTATATAAGTTGTAAGTATATCGTCTGAAGCCTTTGGTGAACTACAGTACGTCCCACCTGATTTGGCATCCCCTTATATTTGAAATATAAAAGAAAATAGAATCCAAATCGACAAATTGACGTGTGATGGCGATTTTTATTTACTTTTATCATTTCATAGATAAAATGAGTGGCAAATTTTAGCTGGGACACACTGTATGTGTTGTTTCATCTCAAGTTTTTTTTTATGGTCGGCCTCCCGCAAAGGCTTAAAGCCTATGGCGCTGTAGAAGCGCTGCGAGAGGATAAGTACCTGTTCACGTTAAATTTGAAACGCTGCAGGTTGTAGCCGCCGGGAAACAAATTCCCCGGCAGCTGATTCCACAGCGTCGAAGTTCTCCAAAAGAAGGAATGCTGGAGGAGACTAGTTCGGGGAGTAAGGACCTCGACTTGGTAAGGATGAGCTCGCAGAGCTTCTGTAGTTTTCCTGGTTCGGACAGCCTGTGGTGTTATTATCTGAGGGAGCTCAATCGAACATCTTACGTGACAGAATCTGTGAAACAGGGATAGGTCAGCCACCCTCCTTCGATGTTCCAGGCTGTGGAGGTCCTTTGTGAGGTTTGGCGTATCGATTAGTCTAATAGCTCTTTTCTGGATAGTGTCCAGAAGCCTTAGAGAGTGCTTCGGAGCGCATCTCCACACATGGGAGCAACACTCCTGCGATGGTCGGATCTGTGCCTTGTACAGCAGCAGCAGTTGCTATGGTGTATACAACTTCCTACAGCGGAACAAAACTCCAAGCTTCTGGGATGTCGTTTTAGCAATACTGACGACGTGGTCGTGCCAGGACATGTTGTTGTTGATGTTGTTTCCCAAAAGCTTGACAGAAGGTAATTCGACTATGGCGTGACCCTCCATTTCCACGGTTGGGAAGCCATCGTGAGACTTCTTTGTGAGTGTTGTTGCCCGAGTTTTTTGTACTTTATTTGCTAATCCCCACTCGACAATTGTTTTGATATCAGCGTTGATCTGTGAGGCATGCTGCTGTCGCTGACGTACCGTCTCCTGGGATGATAGTGGCTTGCCTGGTTTCATCCACGACACTAATGCACTGCCATCTGCGATGCTGTAGATTGGATTGGATGTTATTTCCAGCAGCTCGTTGATGTACAGCAGAAACAGTGTAGGGGATAGAACAGATCTCTGAGGAACACCGGCGTTTATTGAAAATACGTCTGTTGAACAGCCCTTGACTACAACAAGCAGAGATCGGTCGTTCAAAAAGCTATCTAGCCACTGGCGCAGGCCAGGTGGTAGTCCATAAGCAGCAAGCAGCAGCAAGCTTGGCCAGAAGTCCGTCATGCCATACTCCGTCGAAAGCTTTCGATATATCAAGTGCAACAACACGAGATTCGCCATGATTGTCTATTGCTTTGTTCCACAAGTGAGTAACGTAGGCAAGGAGGTCACCTGTAGACCTGTGTTTACGGAAGCCATACTGGCGGTCATTTATGATGTTATTGTCAGGAGCTGTGTTTTAATGATAGTCTCCATCACCTTAGACATGTTGCTGAGAAGAGCCACAGGTCTATAATTGGTGGGATCAGTTTTTTTGCCTTTCTTAGGGATGGGTTGTACGCAGCCAATCTTCCACGAAGCGGGAAACACGCCTCGTTGGTATGAAAGTTTGAAGAGCTTGCAAAGAATAGATGCAAGCTCAGCGGCACAGCGTTTAAGGACAATGGCTGGAATTTGGTCAGGACCAGTAGCTTTATTGGTGTTCAGTTTTTGGAGGATGCTGTTATATTGGTCTCACGTATTCCTTAGTAGCAATAACATCACTTGTTATAAAATCAAATGGAGGTATGGAGTACCAATCTCACCGTATTCGTTGAAACACTTGCATAAATTCGATCGACTAGTAGTGCGAAAGACAAAAACATAAACGAGAACCACTCCAGGGTTTTAATGCAACAATCCTTTAAAGGAAATTGGAGCTCAGTGCACACATAAAGTCTTTGCCTGAGTGACTGAGTATTGAACCACATTAAAAAAATAGCATGTCAAATAATCATTATATTCGAAAAATGATGACCACACTTTCCATGATGTTTCTCTATAATTTTTGGCTTCTACTATGTCTGACCGTGAGGGAGATATCAAAACACAAATTCAATTCACTTTTTTATTAATAATAAATAAATAAATAATTTAGTGGTCAGTCAAGCTCATTCTGTGTGAGCGTTGTAGACAATGTCTTGAGCGGAGAGTTCCCTTCCAGCGTATACAGGGTGTCCATAAGCTACAGCTGGCACTGGAACGTCGACATGGTGATAGTCGACATGAGGTTGCGAGTAGTGAAGAACTTCGTATGCTGGCGTCTGAAAACAAATATATGTAGAATATGAGTGGATTTGGAATGTAAGGGAGAAAATCATTGCAGCGGTAAATTTATATCCTTTTCAACAGTTGTCCTTATGAAAGAGCCACAATCTTGAAGGTGACTTATATATTGGAAGCTCATCGAACGAGGAGGACAGGTCTGGTACACAGACGGTTCACTCGCTAGAGAGGGCTTGGGCTCGGGAGTCTACGGACCCCATACAAGACTTTCACTCCCTCTTGGGGGGCACACCACAGTATTCCAGGCTGAGGTCTATGCGATACTTGCTTGTCTAAATCGTATTCGGGAAATTGACGGGTCTAGTAGACGGATTAATATCTGCTCTGACAGTCAGGCAGCCACCAAAGCACTGAGTGCTTGGAAATAACGTCGAGACTGGTCCTGGTGTGCAGGAGGGCTCTTGACGGCATCTCAGCTAAACACAAGGTATCACTGATGTGGGTACCTGGGCACGCTGGGGTAAAGGGTAACGAAATGGCGGATCATCTGGCTAGGATGGGATCCGGCAGCAGTTTTGTGGGCCCGGAACCAGCCTTAGGACTATCTGCAAACTTGATTAGGAAAACAACTGGAGAGTGGATCCAGAATCAACACTCTCTGAGATGGAACAACATCTCTGGTCATCTCCGTTAAGATCGGGAACTATTAGCAGGGCCTGCAGAGAGAATAGGACGATTTTTTCTCTCTCTGGGTAGGAGTATCTTGAGATTGCTGGTAGGCCTATTAATGGGTCACAACACCTTCAAGCGTTACTTGTTCATGATAAGGGTGGTCAACGACCCAACGTGCACGTGGTGTGGTGAAGAGGAAGAATCCTCGGCATACATCTTGTGTCGCTGTGAAACCCTGGGTTATCACAGACAAACTATGCTGGGCTCAAGAACCTTGGAACCAATAGAGATAAAACGGATAGGACCTAAGAATGTACTTGCCATTGCCAAAAGGGCAGGTCTTAGGAAGTAGCGCGGATAGAGGCGCAAAAGGGCCCATCGTGTGGCCTATGCACCAGCCACATTCCGTGCTGGATAGCCTCTGGTCTTTACTTATAATTATTGGAAAGATTAACTTATTGACATCCTTAGTTAGGAACAAAAGGACACAGACAAAGTTACTGCCATCCTATGTATTGTCAGTTTGTCCTCTGTTCCTTTTATCATTCCATATAGAATATCATAATAGGGATGTTTAACATTAGCCGCATTTTTGTACAATAAGGACCATATTTATATATTTCATGTATACCTGGCTCTAGTTATATGCCTAAATAGTACCTATGTACCAGATGACCACTTCGTAGCTGTTTTAGATAAAAGGCATTTGAAAACAAAAGATAAGTTCGTAAGTTTTAAAAAGGGGAATACCTTGCACGTATGTATTGTATGTCTTCATCTTAAGTCTCACAAAGTAAGTCGTTTTGAAAGGTACTTGGCAGGATAACGTTAACTTTGAAGAGTAGGCAATGTGGAATTGTATTATTTACCTTAGAGGTTACTTAAACCACCCTTGCTTACGTTTCAGCTTTGAGTTGCAATATTAGATATATCATTTGCTTACCTTTGATACAAACTTGGAGAATACGGAGATGGTACCAGTAAGGACCAACGAGAGCAGAGAAAGGGTCAGGGCTTTCCATGTTTTTAGTGCAATCAGTGCTAGAGCGAGAGGTACCAATACAGCAGTCTTGAATTTCAATCCCAGTAAGAATGGAATAATCACCTTCTTAACAATTTTTGACGATCTGCCTGGAAAAGAATATACACCGTAAATTTCACATATCTAACTGCGAAGAAAGGAGGCATAAAATCTCTGATAATGCAGCAAAAATGAAAAAATGAAGTCAAGTTGATTGACTCAGTACTTCCCACACAGGTCAATGGACAGCCTATTATCGATACTACAAACTTCTCAGTTTTACAACCCCCCAACCACCTCACCTTCACCCCCACCCAAAAAACTGGTAGGAAATGATCAGGAACCCCTAAAACATCTAAAAACCGAATTTGAGTTGTTTTCGTACTTTTCGTTCTTTGATTATTGCTACGCTGCCACTGACACGATTTTTAACAAACATACGCGTTTTCCATTCTCACCTCGGTTACAATATACTGTGTCAAAATTTCATTAGAATCAATTTAATAGTGTCCACGTTACAAAATACAAAACGATTTAAACCAATAAATTCTCGTATAGTATACAGAAAATTCTAAGTCCCTTAGTTTCCGTAATAGGCTAGGCAATGTTCGGATGGTCCTAAAAAGGTGATTTGTGTCGCTAGATTTTCCTTCACAGGTTAGTGGACAGCCTATTATGAGTACAAGAAATTTTTTAATTTTTCAACCCCCAACCACCCTAATTTCACCCCCGCTCAAAAAAACGCAGAAAATGATCAGAAACCTCTAAAACGCTTAAAAACGAAGTTTGAGCTGATTTATATTTTTAGTTTTTTTATTATCTCTGCGCCGCCACTGGCACGATTCATCAAAACCATACGTGTTTTCCATCTTCGCCATGGTAGTAATGCTGTTTCAAAATTTCATGAAAATCAATTCAACAGTTTCCTCGTTACAACGATCTAAAGCAATACTCTCGTATGTTTACATCAGAAAAAATTCAGTCCTTTACTTTCTGTAATAAGGCAATGTTCGGATAGACCTAAAAAAGTTATTTATGTCGCCAGGTCTTCCTTCACAGGTCAGTGGAGAGTCTATTATGAAAGCAACAAATTTTTCAATTTTACAACCCCCCACCCCCCAACCACCCCAATTTCACCCCCACCAAAAAAAAAGTAGAAAATGATCAGGGACCCCTAAAACGCCTAAAAACGAAGTTTCAGCAATATTTAATTTTTTCGTTTTTTGCTAATTACTCCGCCGCCTATGCACCGATTTTCAAAATTATACGAACATTACCTACTACGACCCCACAGCATACCGCTGCCCAAATTTCATCACAATCCATGCAGCGGTTACTGAGATTACGACGTTAGAAAAACGCCAACAGACAGACAGACAGACGGAAATGAGTGACGTGGATTTTCGTTATGTAGATATCATAACATGCCCAAAAAGCGTATTATCTCGAAATCGAAAATTTTCGCGATCACAATACTCCCCTCACCTATCGGTGTGGGAAGTAAAAGCTTCATAGTTTCTATAAATCAACTCATGAATGAGCATTCATTGACTTGTGCATAACAAAGAAAGTGTTTATCCGTTGAAGAGTAAGAAATGGTCAAAAAGCAAAAACGAACAATATTAAAACGCTGTTTTTGGTCATAGAAAAACCCCTTGATAATTAAATAAAATAGTAAGCGAGAAAAATTTATTTATTTATTTATTTTTCAATGAAAATGTTACACTGATAATGATTTTCAGTAGTTTTTGACACTGTATAGTACATGCTACGTGCTTATGTTCACTAGTCTTACAGATTGTCTTGAAATTTTCAAATATATTTTCAACCCCTTCCCTGACATTCTGTCTGCACACCATTCTATAGTTAGTGCAAAATGTTTTGAGGTACTGAGCACCAGTATTGATATAGCTAAACTACGATCCATATAAAAAAGGCATCGGGATTATGTTCTCTAATATCTATTTGCATAATTGCTAAGTTCGATGTAATTTCAGTATCAATTTATGAAAGCTGTGCACCTAGTCTGAACCAATGGCGTTTTTTAAGCGGCCACAAATTCCACAGAAAACTACCGCCCTATACAGGGTGGGCCAATAGTGCGTGGACGGAGGATTGTGGGCTTAGTAAAGAATATTTCAAAAATCTGTCACTTGATCGTGGTAGGGACCCTTGAGGGCTATGACGTAAAAATATTTTCACTCAAATTTTGACGTTTATACAGGGTGATTCATATCAAACTTACCTTTTGTTATATGCAACCGCCTATATATTATTGCATATTTGGATTTATTGGTCAATTTTAGTGTGACTTTATGTATCACACATGAAACTTTAAACGAACCGTTTAGGCGCAAATCACCATTTTTGGTATAAGTAGGTATCAGAAAAAAACTGAATATCGCAGCGATTATGAAACTTAGAAGGCCGTGACTTTGCGGTACAACTAAGCATGAAATGCGTCACCTTAGGTCAGACGGCTAAAATTGAATTCTTTTTGTACTTGGAGAAATCAGCAGATTAACTAAGGAAACTTCAATCACAGAAAACTTGATTTTTTCAAATGGCAATGCCTATTTTGGTTTAAAAAATCGAATGTAAAATTTGATTACCTTTCTAACCATATAGCATTCTCGATATTAATCTTTTTTGGTTTTCATTTTATTTCAAATTTTGAGTCAAATCGGTGTTTTTCAATTTTCCTGCATGCAAGCAACCCATCAAGCCATGAAAAATAAACAGGAGCTCGTTAATATGGAAGAAACCAACTAACTTAGTAGAAAGATGCAAACTAACTGGAGCAACGAGGCAGAATTAAATTCCAACATATTAGCTCTAACCGGATACAACAGCCCCAAGATATCTAATCTAAATGAGTAGCTGGGCTATGACATAAGTATTTGTTTTTCACAGCCTACTAGCTGTCGAGGTCTACTAGAGCTTGACAACTTTCCAAAACGATTAAAAATTTTGAAACAAAAGGAAAACTACCAACGATTTTTGCTTACAGTCTAACATGTTTAGAATTTCATATCTAATGGGATAAAAAGATTAGTCACTTCCGTTTAGTTAAGTCAAATGTGAAATCTCCAACTGGAGCATTCTGAACATCTATTGAAATAATTGCTAGAATCTTTTAATTACGCTATGTTGTAATTGTGTTTATTTCATGTAGTTTTCTGCAAACTAAATTATGTTTTACAATTCAAACAGACTGCAATTCAAGTTTCATTTTCCGCGATTTTGCTAATGAGTAGAAGTACCTACTGAAGAATTTGAAGAGTTCCAGTCAGAGGTATCATTACTTTTGACTTACGGAAATGGCTACTCTTTTATAGCATTAAATGTGGAAATTTATTCAGAAGACATAGATATTATACTGCCAGCAACAATCACTAGTAGTTTTCCTTTGATTAAATATTTTTTTACTGACGTTGGAAATTGACTAGTAGCTAGTAGGCTGTGAAAAATGAGCGTTCTTGTTACCGCTATTGTTTCTGGTTAGAGCTAATATGTTGTAAGGGATTTTCATAATCTTGCCTCGTTGCTCCAGTTAGTTTGCATCTTTCTACTAAGTTAGTTGGTTTCTTTCATATTAACGAGTTTTTGTTTATTTTTCATGGCCTGCTAGGTTGCTTGCATGCAGGAAAATTGAAAAACACCGATTTGACTGAAAATTTGAAATAAAATGAAAACTAAAAAAGATTGGTATCGAGTATGCTATATCGTTAGAAAGGTAATGAAATGTTACATTCGATTTTTTATACCAAAATAGGCATTGCCATTTGAAAAAATCAAGTTATCTGTGATTGAAGTTTCCTTAATTAATCTACTGATTTCTTCAGGTACAAAAAGAATTCAATTTTAGCCGTCTGACCTAAGGTAACGCATTTCATGCTTGGCTGTACCGCAAAGTCACGGCCTTCTAAGTTTTATAATCGCTGCGATATTCAATTTTTTTCTGATACCTACTTATACCGAAAATGGTGATTTGCGCCTAAACGGTTCGTTTAAAGTTCCATGTGTGATACATAAAGTCACACTAAAATTGACCAGGGAATCCAAATACGCAATAATATATAGGGGGTTCCATTTAAAAAATGTAAGTTTGATATGAATCACCCTGTATAAACGTCAAAATTTAAGTGAAAATATTTTTACGTTATAGCCCTCAAGGGTCCCTACCATGATCAACTGACAGATTTTTGAAATATCTTTTAGTAAGCCCACAATCCTCCGCCCACGCACTATTGGCCCACCCTATATATCCTCCATGTTCCATATTTGTACTTATCTTGATATTTGACGACGTAAATTCGTATATGGGTTATTACGTCGGACAATCTTTGTATTGTTAGTCATTGGAGAGTAGAAAACATGCGAGTATTGCTTACCAGATGCTGCCAAGGGAACAGTTAAATCGCTAGCTTGGAACGTCCTTGGTACGTATTTTCCAAATGGACCATCAGGACGAAGGAACGATGGAGGCTTGACTACGACGTCATGGCTTTGAAGAAAGTCTTCAAACCTCTCAAGAATATCCTTCTGTAGTCCTCTGGTTTCCTACAATCAAATCAGTTCATTGGTAGGTATTCAGTAGTAGGGCCTCCCGAAGACAAAAAGCACGATTATACAGGGTTACTGGTAACTCGACCACTTTCCTGCAAGAGGTGATAGAGGGACCCAAATGTAATAGATTTAACCCCCCATACGTAATACCGAAAACCGATAGTTTTAGAGATAATTAACATCTAATGTTTTTCAACCAAATGTCCAAATTTCCACACTAGATCTTAAACTAAGAAAAAAACCTGTTGTTGATTCTGAGAATTTTTATTTTAGTATTTAACTAACACATACACAAAGCTAACTTAGTATTAAAATGTTTCAAAATACTAAACAGTTCCAAACTAAGTACAAATATAAAAATAATCAACAAAAATTTTACATTCATCGTGAAATAAAATTATCTAGCTAAAAAAAAATGTCAAACGGTTGAACAAATCGCTAAAAAAAAATTCCTACCTAATAACCTTTTCAGAAAGATTATAAACAGCAACGAATAAAAATCACCTATTCAAAAAGAACGAATGACAGTACAATCATTATTGATAACTCAGTTACATACTAGAATGTTTGCAAATGCGGTCGATGATTTTATCACAGTAAAACAAATTAAATCCACTCAAAGTTTCTGAAGATCTTACTCAATGTGTTGCTCTTGATTTCGGATATAAGTACGGATCCGCTTCCTCACTTCGGTTTTTGTAACTCGTGTTGAAAAAGTTCGTTTCATCTCCTCCGCCGCATCGATAATTTTTTGCCTTAGTTCGTCAGCAGTATTAACTGGAGTCTCGTAAACCAATGCTTTCATGTGACTCCAGACGTAAAAATCAAGAGGTGTCAGATCTGGGCTCCGCGCAGGTCATAGGATGGGTTCACCCCTCCCTATCCATTTGTTCAGGTATGTGTTGTCCAACAACTGCCGAATTGTGATACGGTAATGTGTTGGACAACCATCATGGCTGGAATATCATGTTGATGATTCTGTATTATGTTGAGAAATTTTGTTAAATAGTTACTTGTGGTTATACTGTCATTCTTGTCCTTGGAATAGGCCATCAGATAAGGAAGTTTTTAAAATAATTTGTTTGACTGGTTGTGTATCTTTTTTTGAGCTAGACAATTTTCTTTCACGGTGAATGTAAAAATTTTTTTCTTTATTTTTTAAATAATTGTATGTAGTTTGAAACTGTTTAGTAGTTTTACACATTTAAATACTAAATTAGATTTGCGTATCTGTCGTTAAAAAACTAAATTGGAAATTATTAAAATCGACTGCAGGGTTTTTTCTAAATTTGGGATATATATATAAATTTGGACATATCGTTGAAAAACATTAAATGTTAATTATCTCGAAAACTATCGGTTTTCGGAACCACATATGGGGGGTTAAATCTATTGCATTTGAGTCCCTCTATCACTTCCTGTAAGAAAGTGGTCGAGTTACCAGTAACCCTGTATAGTTTTGCGTTGCCAGGGATTATTGAGTGTCTTTGGTGGAGGGTACGCCGATCTTTGTGGGCATATAGATGAGACTATTTCAATGGTATTTGATTAGTAGACTTGAGCCATAAGCTTTCCTGATTATGGGGCCTCCCACGAGCACTTGATTTGACTCTACTCGATTTCCATGTATGGAGACATGCAAAAGAGCTTGTGCTCGAAGTAGAGATCAACGACATGGGACATCTTGGTTCAAAGAATTAAAGCAGCTTTTGTGACAATGAGAGAAGAGATGTGACTCTGCACTACCACGGTCGAAATCAGACTATACAGGGTGTAACTTTTAAGGATGTCCACACCTATATTACCGTGTAGATCTTGCTGAGCTGATCATTTTTCAATAAGCAACATGGGTCCGGAAACGAACCGTTTCAGAGATAGCGCTACCGGAAGTAGTCCTTCCTGACGCCTGAAGTTAGGCAATTAATTCGACGCCTTGCGGCCAGTAGCGTGGCCGGCGCGGTCTCCGGATCTCAATCCCCTGGATTTTTTCCTGTGGGGTCACCTGGAAGCACTTGTCTACCAAGGGGGTACACACAGCAGAAGAGCTGATAGCACGCATCATTGCAGCAGCTGGAGACGTCAGGGAGCAGCCACAGGTAATCAACGCTGCCACTGCATCGGTCATCCATCGAGCCAGATTGTGCGAGCAAGAAGGCGATGGCCACGTGGAGCCTCTCCTTCACTGATTTTTGACTGGTCTCGGTGTTTTTTTGTTGTTGTCATTTTGCAATGTTTTTTTTTGTTTTGTTTGTTTGGTTTACTTTTGACATTTTGGCCATGACGATTAAATGTTGACAAGCCGAATCTGTCTTAGCAGCTGATCCGTAACCCCCTCTCTCCTCTACCAATTACGAGGCGTTGAATGAATTGCCTAACTTCAAGCGTCAGCAAGGATAACTTTCGGTAGCGTTAGCTTCGTAACGGTTCGTTTTTGGACCCATGTTGCTTATCGAAAAATGATCAGCTCAGCGAGATCTACATGGCGGTATAGGTGTGGACATCCTTAAAAGTTACACCCTGTATATTAGAATCGGGACGCACTTTTAACAAAATTAATCACTCTCTAATTACCTATAAAAGTAAATAAAATAAATTCTTGTCTTGACTGCATTTACATTAATGTTATTGACTTTGAGTTAAGTTAAGTTAAGTTACTTGAGCTTGATTGTACACGTCGGACATCACTCTAAAGAGTAATTAATGAAGACATTTTTTAAAGCACTTGAACAACACTGTCGCATTTATTTTTTTTACATAGAGTTCAAATCAACCCCCTTATCTTTTTTTGATGCATTTGACAGAAATGTCAGCTTACAACTAATTATTTCCTTAGTATCCGTGACTAATTAATACTTCAGCCGAAAAAAGTTATTCCACCAAAAATATATAGAAATAAAAATGTGCATTTTTGTAAATTCCTGAATACATTACAGAAGCAATGGTATAAAAAATTAGGGATATTTAGGGTACAGGTCTATTAACAAAGCATCTTCGATATGTGCATTTCTGTACACCCACAAAGTTTGGCCAACCATCCTAATTACAAATCCGGCCGCTGTTTTGAGTTTCAGTCTCGTTCAACGAAAATGGAAAATCTCCGATGCCCGGATCTTGAGGTTCACCCGCGAAAAATCTAAAATCTTTATTCGACCTTCGATGGGAATGAAACCTCGTCTCCCTGATAATTAGAGTATCCTAATTACAAATCCCGCCGATGTTTTGAGTTTTAGTCTCGTTCAACGAAAATGGAAAATCTCCGATGCCCGGATCCTGAGGTTCACCCGCCAAAAATCTAAAATCCTTATTCGACCTTCGATGAGGATGAAACCTCGTATCCCTGATAATTAGAGTATCCTAATTACAAATCCAGCCGCTGTTTTGGGTTTCAGTCTCGTTCAACGAAAATGGAAAATCTCCGATGCCCGGATCCTGAGGTTCACCCGCCAAAAATCTAAAATCTTTGTTCGACCTTCGATGAGGATGAAACCTCGTATCCCTGATAATTATAGTACGCCAATCATTCTGTATATGTATAGGTATATCATGGAAGCCAGTGCACGAAAGGGTCCTATCATAATTAATGAACAAAAAATTTAAGGATTTCTCAACTTAAACTACCTTTATAAGTTGACTCTAATATGTGGCGCCATAAATAGGCAACGACAATGGAGGACTTTGTATGCAAGAAATTTCTCCCAATTTTAAATGCTTTTTGAGAAACTGAAACAGTAAGTGAATATGCTAGAGTTACTTGAGCAAATTGATTTATTTCCATTATCATGGATTATCGGGAATATGGTTGTATGTATAAACTTTTATTTGAAATAATTTCCGATACCGTACAATATCAGATACATTTTTGAATACATTATTAATTAAAATACTACAAGCCATTCTTGAATTTTTATATGAAGCAAAGTTAGAAGAAAGGTCTATTCTGAATTTTGATAAAATTTACAGGCTCCACAGAAAACAATACGATAGGTACTTGAGAAGCCTGGCAAAAAGGAAATTTTTGTTTCGTTACCATTGTGGTGGGTTTTGATGTCATTCATGGTTCGTATGAAAAATACTACATTATACAATTTTACACATCTGAAGGCCTTCTACAGATCTAGATGGTATTACAGTGAAGTTATGGTTACAAATTAAGAAGGTATTGAGCTCATCGCTGATTTTGATAATTCTTTCTGGCAGCAGCTCCAACTATTTCTACATGTGACTATTATTTTTATTGACCTGCATCCAATTTTTTTAATATGGCGAAGTTTTTCGTAACATACGAAATACAGATACTAATCCAACAGGAGCTTGAGAGCAAAATAATGCTAAACGGTTAGCTTTATTGAAACATAACTATAGAGGGCTGTCAAAAAAAATTGGCTCTGAATTATCCCATATTTTATCAGATATTGTGATAACAGAGCTTTTAGATGCTAACTTGTATCGAAATCGCCAGCTAAGTTATTGCCTTGAGAATAAAGTTGAGAACAAGTTACAGTATTTCAAATGAAGCTTTCGGTCACTGAGGGAAGCATATAATTTCCTTTTCAAGTTGACCGATACCATTTTATACAAGGATGGTATATGTATGACTAATCAGGTGTACTTTAGCTAAGCATTAAAATTGGTAAAACTTATTTTTAGTAGAAACTATTCTTTTTGTTAAAAGCTTTTATTTAACTTGCAATGTATGTACGCTTGTTCGGGTGGAGTCTTGCAACTCAACAAGATAGCAGAACTTTTAAAGACCTTCTGAATGCATTACGAATTGGCGAACTTTAGTCAAATCATCTTGCTATTTCAATGAAGCAGCTAAACAAAAAACCAACCTCGATGGAAATAGCCCTGCAAATTTACCCTACTAACCAACAAGTACACAATCACAACAAAATTGTTCTCGAACATTTCCGGGCTCGTTCTGTAACTATTAACAAAATCGTAGCACAGGATAGTCTAGTAGATTATACTCGAAAAACTGACAACTGAGATCTAAATAATATTATACCATCAGATATAAACAAGACAGGAGGGCAACCTAAGGAGCTAGAAATATTTATGCATTCAATGAGATGAACAGGCTCAGAAACCTAGCCAGTTATAACTAAAAATTAAAAAATAAATGTAAGAAAAAAACTTTTTCAAGAAATCTTTTATTTAAATGTTCTAGAAATAAGAAAATGAAATTTTCCTTTAAAATATGTTAACTATCAACTTATAGCCTCATTATACACAATTTGTATGATTATAAAAGCTTGTCGCTGGGTTTACGTAAGTACCTATAAGTAATTAATTAGACTGCAATTTTAACACAATTAAACTTAGCAGACCAATAGTCAATTACATAGGTAGTTCATCTACACAAAAAATCGAGCGACAAGCTTTGATGATCATACAAATTGTGCACGATGAGGCTATAAGTTGATAGTTAACATATTTTAATGGAAAATTTTATTTTCTTCTTTTTAGAACATTTAAATAAAAGCTTTCTTAAAAAAGTTTTTTTCTTACATTTATTTATATATGACCATCGTGCTGAAAAGGTGCAAACGGTTGTCTTTGAGGTAGGATACCAATACCATATACTTTCAAATATATCGGCCTTGACAACATGAAAACTCTCAGTTTACCTGTACATCACGGTTAAACTTCTTGACAATCACCAAGTCCTCAGTAACCCTAATCTCGTTCTTATCGGCAACTTCTTCTACCCAACTCAGTGTTTTGGGTTTGATGCAGCTTACACTGAGCTGGCTCAAACAACTCCTGTAGATATCCTGGACAAGTTCAACAGCCGATGGAGCTGCTTGAGTATTAGCGAGCAAGCACACTAGCAATGGTAGTACCGCGAACTTCATAGTGATCGATCGGAATACTGTCAGGTACTGTTAATGAAGGTACCTCTGGCACTGCTAATGAATTGTAGGTACCGTACACGCAAATGCCATACATAAAAAATAAACGTTGTTTTATATCTTCGGCGAGCGGAAGTAGAAATCATATTTGACGAACTGGGTTTGGGACACATTTGGAATACATTTATAGCCAAAACAAAAGTAAAAGTTGTACGGCTAATTGGTTTGTGTGATGGACAAATTGGGCTATCTTGAAATATGAGGTAGTGTTCTGTGAAATTATGATGCAAACCTTAATTTTATTATGGGGAAGTGTAACAGAGACTGACAGAGTCCTTGTCTAAATATTTTCGGAGCTGGAAAATGTTTTCAGAAATTCAAAGCTTATACAAGATGAAGCTGATCTATTTTGTTGGGTTATGATAAAAAGATAGTTTGCGATTATACTAGGTGGTAGGTGGTATCTAGTTAGGAAAAGTGTAAATCCCTTACTTGTTATTAAAATAAGAAGGTGTAGGACCTTATTTCTGCAGAGAGTATATCTTCTGGCACCATAAGCCAGGAAACGACTTACGTCTCTTAAAGTGAATGTTGTTATAGTTTTTTTGGCTATTTCGGTCGTGTTCTGCTAGAAATAAAGTACATCCACTGCAAATAATACAATAATCAGAAGTTTAATTCCAATAAATTTGATTTTACAGAATTAGAAGATCTCACTGAATTTTTTGTAAAGCAAAACTCGACCGAACTAATATGTGTTTCAGTTAGCAAGCGTAGTCCAACTACACGCCAATCTGCTTTGTTTTGCAAACTAATCTTCCTCCAAAACGTCTGAAGTTCATTTAATTTGTTCTTATAAACTTTATCTTTAGTAATGTCGAGTGGTTCAGGGTAAAAAAATGCCCAAGCCTAGACAACAGATCAGTACCGACACAAAAAGAAATCCTCCGAAGTATTAGTGGTATCCCAAATACAGAAATATGTCGTAGCATTCTACAAACTCAAAAATTTTAACACTCCCATGTTTATACAGGGTGTCCCACGACGACTAAGACAAGCAATATATCGGAGCTGGGCAGTAGTAGCGAATTATAATTGTGGGGGTGTAAATAAGAGCAAATATAGTATCTTTTCTTATTATTGTAACACCCAATGAGGTATTTGTTTTTGGTCACGTGACATCCGATTCAAAAATTGGGATACCCTGTATATTTGTGACTTTTTGTGATCCTCCCGATAAAGCAATTCCAACAAACTAGCACACTTGGGATCTAAAGTGATTAATTCAAAAGCTATAGGCGCTTAAAGGATGGTACCACTACCATTGATTATAACATGTACCCCTACAGTTAAATTATTTTGCTAGTTTTTCATAATGGTAGTGGTACAGTGCGTGGTAATCTCTTCTGAACCAACAGCTTCTGGTGGAAGAGTCAGGATATTTTCTTCTTGTCCTTGGAGTGGGAAATTGTCCCTAAAGGCGGATGAACCAGTAGGTACATCTGGTCAGCGGCATGAGGATGCAGAAAGCAAATAGGAAACTACTTCATTAAAGATCTTTAAGATATCCTAAGAAAAAAAATGAGTAACGCGAGAATCAGCGAGGCCTTGGATATGATGCTTCGCGATCCGAGAGCTCGTACACGGTAGAAGTCATCTGTCAACCTTTGTTCTGACTGAATGACTGACTGACTGTGGCTCAGACCATCAATTACTTCTGTGCGAACTTCACTTAAAGGTATGTCCACGTTCCAAGCGGAATGTACCGATGGAGGTCCCTGAACCTGCTTCTTTTCGGTCTAAATGTTCAGACCTTTTTCGGGATACCTCTATAACAGATATGTCAAATTCAAACGATATGTGGCTATCATTCAAAAATGTACTTTTACATGCTCGCATAGATGCTTTTGAAATGTGGACGTGGAGGAGAATGCTGAGAGTCCCTTATATCGCCCATCCTGAGCGAGCTTTGCAATCCAAAGAGACTATCCTCCACTGTGTCGCCGAACATGCTTACATTCTTCGGACATATTCACAGAAGCGATAATATGGAGAAACTTTTAGTTCTGGGCCGTGCCCCAAGTATGCGGCGCCGTGGCCGTTCCCCTACACGCTGGGCCGATACGACGGAACAGTTGCTGGATATGAGTATCAAGAGCGCCACTGACTGTCAGTAAATCGCGAAGGATGGCGAGCTACAGTTTTCACTTCACGCATGTTGATATTACATTTGTATAGTTATGTAGTAAAGTATCAAACTGATCTGCAGTCATTCTTAATTGTTTTCTAAAACAATCAGGATCTTCTAATTTCCATTCCACCAGTAAAGTATCCAAAGCATCCAAGATCTTACGTCGAGAAATCCATTCACGTACACAACGTTTACGTATGCTTCTTCCATTTTGTTTCTTCTTCACCGTTTGTTCTTGAGGCAACTCTTTCATTTTTTCGAAGGAAATGAGCATACAGCATGGCATTTGAGTCACTTTTATAAACGGGGTAGCTATGCGGCTTGGTGAGGCGATTTGTGAAGCGACTAGCCGCACTGCGAAAATCAACCCGTGTAAGGCTCCCATTACACTCTGGGCAGACGTACTGTAATATCGCAGCATCAGTATTAAGACATGACGGAGACCGAAGAGGAATCGTTATACTTAGTAAAGTGGTCGAACGTACTGACATCCATCAGGAGGTTTGGTAAGTTCGACAGAAAGTAGCTTACCAGGAGACCATGGCGGGGTTTTTGGTGTTGGTTTCCACACAGCATTTGATATCCACTGTATAGTCCCAGGCTATTCTTAAAGGGATACGCAAAATGTCCCAGGGAAAGCGATATCCTGGATGACCTGGCATGGGACAGCCTATAGATATCCCGACGGGACTTCATTAGACCACCATGGGTAAGCATTTGGAAAATCCCCAGGTCCAAAATATTATCATTTGGTCCTTTATCTATCCTCTTAAACTTAGCGCCAGATTTTTTTTTTAAGGTCGGCCTCCCGTAAAGGCTTAAAGCCTATGGCGCTGTAGAAGCGCTGCGAGAGGATAAGTATCGGTTCACGTTAGATTTGAAACGCTGCAGATTGTAGCCGTCTGCTGGAGGAGACTAGTTCGGGGAGTAAGGACCTCGACCTGGTAAGGATGAGCTCGCAGAGCTTCTCTAGTTTTCCTGGTTCGGACGGCCTGTGGTGTTATTATCTGAGAGAGCTCAATCGAACATCTTCCGTGATAGAATCTGTAAAACAGGGATAGGTCAGCCACCCTCCTTCGATGTTGCAGGCTGTGGAGGTCCTTTGTGAGGTTTGGCGTATCGATTAGTCTAATCGCTCTTTTCTGGATAGTGTCCAGAAGCTTTAGAGAGTGCTTCGGAGCGCATCCGCACACATGGGAGCAATACTCCAGCGATGGTCGGATCTGTGCCTTATACAGCAGCAGCAGTTGCTCTGGTGTATACAACTTCCTACAGCGGAACAAAACTCCAAGCTTCTGGGATGGCGTTTTAGCAATACTGACGACGTGGTCGTGCCAGGACATGTTATTGTTGATGTTGATTCCCAAAAGCTTGACAGAAAGTGATTCGACTATGGGGTGACCCTCCATTTCCACGTTTGGTAAGCCATCGTGAGACTTCTTTGTACGTGTTGTTGCCTGAGTTTTTTGTACGTTGAACTGTACTTTATTTGCTAATCCCCACTTGACAATTGGTTTGATATCAGCGTTGATCTGTGACGCATGCTGCTTTCGCTGACGTACCGTCTCCTGGGATGATAGTGGCTTGCCTGATTCCATGCACGACACTAATGTACTGTCATCTGCGAAGCTTTAGATCGGATTGGATGTTATTTCCAGCAGCTCGTTGATGTACAGCAGAAACAGTGTAGGGGATAGGACAGATCCTTGAAGAACACCGGCGTTTATTGAAAATACGTCTGATGAACAGCCCTCGACTACAACAAACAGAGATCGGGCGTTCAAAAAGCTATTCAGCCACTTGCGCAGGCCAGGTGGTAGTCCATAAGCAAAAACATACTGTGATTTTCCTATCTACGTGGAAGTTACCAGGGATCATACCAATTTTATAGGCTGATAAATTAGCGCAATATCTATCTATGCTTTCAAACCTCTCTAGCACTTTATGAAATTGCTATCTATATTTTTATATATCCCACAGTTCGTCCTCATATTGCGCCTACGCAACATATTTTTTCCAACGACAGATCTACTGAAACTGATTTGGTATTATACATTTATTACATATCTGAGTAGAGAGAGTACATCACAGCATACTGCTGCAAATATTATAATGAGTATAGATCAGAGATAGAGAGTTGAGATAATAGATGATGTGTGTTTTCCAAATTTTTACAGCATCATAGAACCACCAAAAAAGTATTGCCCCGAAATAAAAGAAAAGTTCTAACAAACCTTTCTCCCCACTTAAGGTATGGAAGTACAAGCAAATAAAAATGCGTATAGTTTAAAATACACTATAACGTCCTTAGCTATTAAATATATAATATTGACGGCAAGTGCCTAAATGCCTACTAATGAAGAAGTATAGTAGTAGGAAAAGAAAGCATCTGGCGATGCTAGGTGACTAATGAAGTACAGGTTGTTTGGACGTTGTTTGATTCAAATAATTGTCATGTTGCCGATCAATTTGTCAATACTCAAAATGTGTATCAGAGCATGATTCTTGTAATGTTGTTTTCCCACAGGGTATTTGCATTTCATATACTATAGCTATAAAAGGATAAGTCAGAGGTATCCTAAAACAGCTTCGCCGTATGTTCGGGTATTTTGTAGTAGTCGGTCTAACGTAGCATAATTCTGTGGCTTGGAGGAACAAGGGCCTATGTGCAAATATTCTTCAAATTGGGTTTTGGACTCAACTTCATATAAAGAATGCGCTCTTTCTGATGAAAGTCAAAAGGCATTTTGTTGGGAATTACATAGTATGTAAAAAGACCTAAGTCACTTCAGTGTATATAAAGGCCTATGTATACCTTTTTATCACGGTCTTATCTACACTAATTAAACATTTTCCATGTCGTAAAATGGACCTATCTCGTAATATAGACCCACTAAATGGGGCCTATATAGACTTGAGCCTTTATGCTTTTTTTGCTTTTTGCTCCACTTTGAGGCTTAACTAAAAATCGGCATAAATGATACAAGAAACGTGAGACCTATGTTATCTTCGGCCGTTTTTAGTTTGCAGATAAAAAGGTTCAAAGGGCCTAAGTGTAACATAGATAGATTGGTTTTAAATGTAGGCCCTGTCTACTACTTAGGCCCTTATTATTTTGAAAAATATGTAATACTTTAATTCTGATGTATGCTATATGCCCTTGAGGTTTCGTAAACAATAACCTAAAAAAGGACAGTTGTGCACAGAACATCCTAGTTTAGAAAAACTACATGATGCATACCCACTTCTACTGCCTAAAAATAAACTTGAAGATATTAGAACCTTGTTGTGACGTTGTGTCACATACATACATTTTATTTGAATAATTCAGCTTTCAAATTATTTGAAAGCTAACAGTATCAGTGACGACGAAGACGTTTGTCCTATTATGTTAGGCTATGATGAGTAACCCATACTTCTGAGACACAATGTCGCACACACCTGCGTATCTGCTATTCATTTTTTTTTGTTATGAATAATGAATATTTTCTTTGTTCTAAATTAGTATACATTACACAGTTTGCAGAAGATGTATTTTTTTAACAAAATAGTTTTTACTACAGAAAAGCTTAAATTTGTCACTCCTACTACTGTAATTAAGCATAATGAGGAAAATTTCGACGAGGTAAAAAGGGCCTAACTAATGTTTTACACGACAACCGGTCCTAAGTAATAATTTTCTGGTCCTAAGTACTAATTATTGTATTAAAGACAAGGCCTATATTAACTTGAGACCAATCTGCTGGGGCCTAACTAACAGAAATCTTTAAACGACATTCAATAAACCTAATAGTTTCATACTTTATGAATATTTGGCGCTTCATTACAACGTTTATCAAAATATCATGTCGCTAGGTTAAGAAACAGCAATAAAAAACAACTTCGAATTTTTTTCACAAATCTTCAATTTTCTCAAAACTTGTCTTATGCAAACAGGCTCTTGTTCACTCAAGCCACAGAATTTTGGTAGGAAAAGAAAACCACTGCCCATTAAATAACGTGACAAGGTATAAGGCTAGAATACCACTGATAAAACGTCTTTGGTTTTTATTAAAAGAAATACATAGTATTTACAGAGGGTTTTCAAAATAAATTAATTGCTTTATAATAATCATTCCTTGAGATATGCATTATACGCCAGTTCGTTTCCGCTCAGTTGCCTTGCAAATCCTGGATGCTCCCAACCACTGGTCAGCGGAGCAGCATGCTCCACGTGATGATCTACATGTTGTGGGTAGTGGACGACCTCATAGTTCACCAACTGAAAACACAATTTATGTTTTATCTATTGTCATCGACTGAACTTCCTTGCATTCGCTACTATGGATTTTATAGTAGTAGAAAATCGTGAGCATGATCACAGTAAAAGAAAATATGAATTAAGGGACCTGGGTATACAGAGCGTGCATATGAATTTGCCATGTTAAAACACGGATTTCCATTTCGAACAGAATTCACTTATTTTTCAAACTACAAACACAGTGTTCCAGAAGGTGATAGTTAAGACCTTCATGAATGACAACTATTGGCGATTTTCTTAAAAAAGTGTGCAAAAAAACTCGCGATGCAAAATCATACATTTTTCAAATGTCTGTAATTTAACAACCAAACACGATACCAAGAAAAGGCCAAATAGGTGACAAAGTGCAAGCTTTCTTCTTCAATTCGCTTTTTGAATCATTACTGTAGGTTTAGAGGAGCTTGGAAATATGAAATTCATTTTTATGGTGACCTTTGGACCCTACCTTTGAATCTTTTGACCTTACTTTTGGATTTTTGGACTTGTCTCCCCTCATCTTAGACACACACACTGGAGAAAGGGAACAGGCGGCCACGCCTCCTCGCTAACACGGGAATACGTCTTTTCTTTGGTTCTCAATTTCGCGCACTATACCCTAGACCCTTAATGTTATGTGTATCCATCTATGTGAGAACGCATCTGGCTGAGTTGTAGATTAAGAAGACAAGAACACAAGGAATCTGGTGGAGTATAGAGTGGCTTAGTTGATCTACAATAGCTACTTGTGTGACTTGTAAGTCTTATCCATGTTCTGGCTTACTGGACTGAAAAGCTATTTACTTATGAGTTACATATTCATACAACAAAAATATAGTTCAGTGCTAGTTACTTTATCAAACCATTTATGTCACTAATATAGTGGTTAATACAGCTTATTACTCATTTATAGAAAAATACAAGAGCAAAAAGCAACATATATCTTAGGCCAAAAGATCTCTATTCTTCTATGACAACACTTAACGTTAATATGAAATCGGACTTCTTTCTTTGACGTTGTCTGGTTCCTGGATTCCCAGACTTGACAGACTTACCAACTGATACTGTGACACAAGAACTAAGGTTCCACGGACCACTTTGATAATCAACAACGACTTGACTTTACTTGAAGTCGGACTTGTGTTTTGCTTGTCAATTTATTGAATGCTCCAAACAAGGCATATCTACTACATGCTACAATTGCATTGCGAATGTTCAGTTATCGACCAGTGAGGCAAGAGGCCTTTACGGAAACACTGATCTGGATCAGGATAGATCAATTATATGCCAAATAGCTGTCAAGTGGGATTTATAATTCCATGGATTTAACAGACATCGAACATCGAAAAAGAATGAACTGACCCTATTTCTAACTGATACATGATCACCTTCCGAACGTCAGGATCAGTGATCCTTGTGATCGGGTTAACCCGATCATAGTTTCTGTGGAGGCCTAAGATGAATCAATCGCTAAAACTAAGAACCTACGTCTGTCAAATTTTCATTTGATCTCAAATATTAACTATCATGCAATAGCTAATACGTTTTTTAAGTTTCTTACCTTTGGTTTGGTAAATCTGAATATAACCAGAGCTCCTGTAAGTACAAGGGACAGCAGACCCAAAGTTAAGGCTTTCCACGTCTTGAGGGCTATCAATGCTAAGGCAAGAGGTACAAGTACAGCTGTCTTAAACTTCAAACCCAAAAGGAATGGTACTATTACCTTTTTCACCAGCTTTGAAGAGCGACCTGAAAGAAAAGTATGTTACTTCATGAATAGTACCAGCTGTAGCACAAAAATCTCTTTCGGGACTTAAAAAAGATGCAACTAGTAAACAGATCTTTTTTGAAACCAGATGCCATATCTGCATGCATTTTAATTTCGCAATTCAGTTAAGGTAATAGCCTGAAAAACATATTAATCCAGCTATCAGTAATTTAAGGCTAACTTATTTTTTTGGGCCATTAAGCACATAACACAAAGATATGGTTGATATTATAACCAATATCCAGGTCCCGCTTACCACATCATGTTATATATAAAGAAAATAGGTATTCAACAAAACCATGTTTTTGACAGCAGCATCTTCAGGCTGAACAACTGTTTTTCAATTATTTCCGCAATCACCCTTTTCGCTATGTACCTTCGAGCTGCAGTCTTCCATTTCTCAGATTTTTTAGTGCCATTTTTATCAACTGGCTCTAATCTATGCATCCGTAATATTTATTTTATTTCGTTTTGTTTTGCATGTGATAGAGTTCTTGTATTCGTATGGATGCTCTTACCAACACATCTAACGATTCATTGTACAACTTATTCTAGCCATATTTCTCTGGATTATTCTGATCGTAGAAGCTACATTTCTGTTCTCTGAACTTGTTAGTTTCCAGTTTCTTTTTTAAAGCTAAATGTAATTACGTAACTTGGAAATATAGAGAAAGCAACGTGGAGGATGGATTGTCTTCCATAGCAAACTTCAAACATTAAAAAGCTTGTTTCAATGATTACTGCTCACTTGTTGCTAAATGTAAGACCTTTACATTAATTCATTTTACGTCAAGTGCAAGGCTTTGTAATCTGATTTGTAGTGTCGCACAAAGTAAGCAACACATAGGTCAGTATCAAAATTAAAAACTAGGGTTTCAATGACAAAACGACAAATATTATCTGCTTCATATATTCTCTCGTGTCACATCGTATGAAAAGGTATGACAATTCTCCTTTGCTATCACCATTAATTTTGCTGATGATACAACCCTTATTGCTGCTTCTCATTTCTATTAAATCTTTTAGAACAACACAGTGCAGCGTATGGTTTCGGTATTAAATACAACAAGACCAAGGTTATGATCGTAGATAGAAAGCAAGATAATCATCGAGAAATAAAGTCAATAGGCTGTTGTGAGGTAGTTCAAAGTTTTGTGTACCTCCGTTCTTTGATCGACAATTCAGGTAGCTGTGAAAATTAGATTCGACGGCGCATTCAACAAGGCACGTGTGGCCATGACAAAGCTTACTAAAATATGGCGTGACCTCGGAAACTTGGACTGTTAAAAAGGGAGATCGAGCTCGCATAAATGCTTTTTAGATGTGAACGTGAAGGAGAATGCTGAGAGTTCCTTATACCGCCCATGGAACTAATGTTTCCATACTGGATGAGCTCAGTTATCCAAAGAGACTATCCCCCATTGTGTCGACGAGAATGCTTACATTCTTCGGACACATATACAGAAGCGATAATATGGAGAAACTTGTAGTTCAGGGTCATGCTCCGAGTGGGCGGCGCCGTAGCCGTTCCCCTACACGCTAGGTATTTACGACGAAACAGTTGCTGGATATGAGTATCAAAAACGCCACTGAACTGACAGTAAATCGCGAACGATGGCAAGCTACAGTTCTCAAAAACTATTGGTAATATTCGTGTCGGCAGAACTCTAGCTCCGACTTAATGCATTTTACGAGTTCACAACATGTCTGCTAAGACATTGTAACTATGATGACCACCATTAATTTAGTTGCCAAGGTGTTATGACCGTAGTAGGCGATATATAGACGAGATTTAAAGTTGATAATTCATTACAATATTTCAAGATATGACTTATATTATGTTAGGAGATCCTCACCTGTTACAGCGAGTGGAACTCTGAGATCTTGAGCTTCAAAGGACCTGGGAATAAGCGATGCAAGTGGTCCAGTCTTTTTGAGAATTGTTGGAGCTTTAGCTACAAGGTCATGCGTTTGAAGAAAATCGTCGAATTTGTCGAAGATATCCTCAGAGAAACCTCGCTCTTCCTGAAAGATAATATTATATTGGTAACATTTATACCCTCAAACAATGCGACAGGTTGAACTATATCTCTTTTTTATGTCCATAGATACAACATCACTCAGTTTGTTAAGAGCCAAGGCTTGTAGTTCGGACGCAGCAAAACTACCTCTTTTTCAAATTAAATAAAGAGATTTTGAAATAAGAGCTGGTTAGATGGAGTCCCATGACGTGACAACGGCAACGTTTTGATAAATTTAATTATACTGAATCCGGTTTTGTTATCTTAAAATGTTTAAATTAGGAACTAGAACTACAACTTTAGAAATTCGTGCTGAGTATAATCACTAGGGGTGTAACACTAAAAAAGTTGCAATTTGGTGAGCTAGTGGTTTTTAAGATACTGATAATAAATCAAACATCAATCCTCTGTATCTAGCAGTGATACGTGCTTTAAAAGGATTCATTTGCATGTTCTTACGTTTTTTTATAGTTTAGCATTAGTAGTTGGGCTGACCTTTCGATGAAGAGGTCCCCGGATGCAAACATAGAACCTCAAATCTTAGATTATCAAGAAAATTTTAGAATTAGTTTTTTTCAATATCGATCTCTGTAATTACTTTTAGTGTAAAAAAATTTGATCCTTCGAGCACGTATAACATCCACACCTAGGACAAAGGCACGTATTGCCGATTCATAACTTTTCTCCGTTGAGATATTCCAGACCTATTTTCCAAATGTTCCAATTGTGTTAATCAATGTTGTTTGGAACAATTTGAAGGTCAAAGCTAGCTCAAAACAACAGAAAGCAAGCAGATGACAGCGGGAAACAATGGAAAATGTCTAAACATAGCTTAATACAACAGAAAAGAACAGAAAACAGCTAAAACAACAGAAAGTAAGCAGATAACAGCGATAAACAATAGAAAAGGGCGAAATACAACCGAATAGAACAGAAAAGAACAGAAAATAGCTGAAAACAACAGAAAGCAAGCAGATAACAACTGTAAACGGTAGAAAACGACCAAATACAGCCGAATAGAGTCAAAGCTACCTCAAAACGAGAGAAAGCAAGCAGATAATAGCTGCAAACGGTGGTAAACGAACAAATATAGGCGAATAGAGTCAAAGCTAGCTCAAAACGACAGAAAGCAAGCAGATAGCAGCGGGAAACGATGAAAAATGATTAAACATAGCTGAATACACACTGTTTTATCACTGCGTTATTAACACACCTCGTTCGAATCTTCCTCTCTCGGTGCATCCTTTCTCACAATAGACAGGTCCTCAGTAACCTTAATCTCTTCACTATCAGACACATCTGTGATCCACTGCAGTGCTTTAGGTTTCACACAACTAACGTCCAGATCTCTCAAGCACCCACTGTAAATATCCTTGGCCAGTTCTACTGCTGAGGGGGTGGCATGGACCGTAGCCACCAAAATGGCGGTCGTCGCAACAAAAAAAATCCGGACGACCATTTTACGCGGTAATTAGTAGCTGAATGAGGTTCCAATTTGAATTTGGGTGGTTATATATGCCTTCTGCGACGGAAACAGCAAAGACAAAAGGACGGAATTGGGGGCGATACGTGAGTGACATTGCACATGCTGCGGTATCGGTTTCATTTGCGGCCGTTTCCAATGGTTTGCGAGCGGAATTTGGGTCTTCGGCCGTACATGAAGTAAAAGTGTTAGCGTGATATCAATTCAGAGCTTCAAAGCTCAAAGACGGTGTTGCTCTGACTGCAACTTGCCAAAAGTCCAAATCAGTAGCTTCGAGGTAATACGACTACCACAGTAAAACAATATTCGTGATAATAGTAGTTCAACGATGCGTAATGATATTATGTAAATCAACGAGTAAGTTATTACCACTACCGTGAGTTGAGCTATTCCAGACCGTTATTTGCGACCAGAGAAATAAACCATCGGTTAAACCACGGTAAATAAATTAAGAGAAGCATAGAAATAGCTAGGACAAGTTTCAACACTAAATGCAAAATGGAAGTGTGACGAAGAAATCAAAATACGCATAGCGATGGCCAGTACAACTTTTATAAAGTTTAACAGCTTTCTTTTACGCCGAGAAACGCCACTAAATATCAGACTGCGAGTGGTAAAATGCTATATATGACGAATATGATTTTAAATATATACGTCAGATAGAGAGAACTACTGGAGAAATTTCAAAACTTATATGTAAAATTAAAAGCAGTACAAAACCGTCGGTATGTTTTTTATTATATTCTAGGATGATTTGAGGAGACTAGTGTAGGTAAACAAACTCTACCCAAATGGATTTTTTTATCTCTCTAAAATCTTAATTTGATTTTCTATTAAGTCACAATTTTGAGTTTCAGTCCCGTTTGACGAAAGTCAAAAATTTCAGATGTTCAGACCTTAAGGTTTGTCTAAAAACTCGAAAATCTTTATTTGGCTTTCTATTAAGATGGAACCTAGTGTTTTGGCTATATATGGCCAATACTAATATACGGCGCTGAAACTTGGTCCCTCAAAATCAAGTCAATGAATAGGATAGAAACCTTCGAAACGTGGACGTTACGTCGGCTTTTGAGAATCCCGTGGACAGATCATGTTACGAACCAGGATGTATTGAATAGAGCCTCCACTCAAAGACAGTTACTGGAAATCATAAAAAGACGCAAGCGGGCTTACTTAGGTCACATGCTTAGAGGCTCCAAATGGAGGTTGCTAAAAGAAATTTTAATGGGTAAAATTGAGGGGAGGAGAGGTCCAGATCGCAAACAACACTCATGGTTCCGAGATGTCAGAAACTGCGATCATCTTTCTGACAGATTTATGTGTCTCTTGACTGACAGCTAGCATTTTTGTTATTTCTGCTAGCTGCTTCTTCAATTCCCCATTTTCTTGGGTAAGGAGGTCAACAGCGCCTCTCCTCACTTCTTCTTCTTCTTCCTCTCCTACCTCTTCGCTGGAGGAGCCTCAATCACTTCTGGCCCGTCAGTCATACTTTTATACCGTCTCCCAAGAACATAGCCGGATTAAGGTTTCATGGGGCCCGGGGCTTATAATTTTAAGGGGCCCTTTATGAATAAAATGCAAATACTATTATTTATGAAACTATATTCCCGATATAACAAAAGAAACTACTATATACTTTTTTATAAGTATGTCATGAGTCCCGCTTATAGTATCAGCACTGCTCTCAATGTTTGCGTTTGCTTAGTAATCAGAACTATTTTCAGTGCAATCGTTTTCAAGCGGAGTGTTGGGTTTGCTCAAAAAACTTATTTTGGGCAATTTTTTCACTGCTTTTAATTTATCCTCAGCAGCCTTAGAATAGTTATTTACAGTTATCTTAGTAAATTGTAGCCATGTAGGACATAGACGTAACACTAACAAACTATATGGATAACTTGCTTTTCTTTTTTGAGCGTCGCTTTTGTATCGGTTCAACTTCGATTTAATCATTATGTTGGCACGGGCCACAGGTGCCGACAGTATCCAATGGGTAGGTATAGGTATTTTCTATTTTTATACAGGCTGAGTCTAGCTCAACGCCTCGGACTCTTGTGACCAAACCATAACACTTTTTAGAAAAATAACTTTGCGAATGTATGTAGGTCGAATTGGACTACATTTTAAAAATAATGACTTTTATACAAGGTTTCTAATAAAAGCGTGCCATATAAAAGTTATGATATTTTAAGTGGAACACCCTGTATATATTATTGAATATTCATACTACAGGGTCAATTCTAGTGTGACTTTATGTATCACACCTGAGACTTGAAGTGGGCCGTTTAGGTGCAATTCACAATTTTTGATATAAGTAGATATCAGAAAAAAATGAATATCGCAGCGATTATAAAACTTAGACGGCTGTGAGTTTGCCGTATGACTAAACTTGAAATTGGTCAACTTAGGTTTGACCTTCAAGTTTGAATTACATTTGTACTTGGAGAAATAAGGTAGACCAATTAAGGAAACTTCAATCAGAATTAACTTGATTTTTTCAAATGGGAATACCTATTTATTTTTATACAGTCGAATTTAAAATTTGGTATCAATCTCTGGTAGTTTTCATTTAATTTCAAATTTTCAACCAAACCGGTGTTTTTCAATTTTCCTACCTATAAGCCACTTATCAGGCCATGAAATACAAACAAAAAACTATTTAGGTGGAAGAAAACAACTAACTTAGCAGAAAGATACAGACGAACTAGAGTAAACAGTTAAAATTATAAAAATGACTTACAACAAATCAAGTATAATCAGATATAACAGAGGTAACACATCTAATCAAATCAAATTATAAAACATAATTTGCCTGGCAAAAAATTAAAATCTGATTCTTTTTTTTTGCGATCTTGCTAATAGATACTGAAAAATTAGAAGGGCTACAGTGGGACAGTCAAGGTATCGTAACTTCTGACTTTGACTGAAATGACTATTGTTTTATATCATTAAATGTGAAATTTCGTGCTGAAGATATTAGACTGCTAGTAACTATCGCTGAAAGTTTAATGGTTTTGAAAATTTTTAATCTATAATACATTGCAGTAGCTAATAAGCTATAATTCTGTCGTATTTCAGCTTCTCTTTGACCTTAGACATCTTACCGGCGTTGTTTCTAGTTAGAGTTCATTGGTTGTAAGTTGTAAGGAACTTTTATAACCTTGCCTCTTTACTTTAGTGTATCTGTATTGCTTCTATCTGAACACGTTTTTGTTTATATTTCATGGCCTGCTGGTTTGCTTATAGGTAGGGAAATTGAAAAACACCGTTTTGGTTGAAATCTCGAAATTAAGTTTTTAGTAGATCTACTGATTTTATTGTTCATCTATTGACCTAATATTTGCTCTGTTACATTAAGTAAAAGTAGGGCATCTGCGAGACTCCTTTGAACCGCGGGGCCCGGGGCTCCAGCCCCTTTAGCCCCATGGTTAACCCAGGCATGCTCAAGAAGCGTAGCAAGTGCACAGCAACAGCAGTTGAACCACCATAATAATAATAAGAGATGGATTTTGGTGAAAACTATCAAACCAATGATAACGCCATGATGGCAACTTTCAGATAACTTCCCACACCACATTATTATATTATCTAGTATAACGAGAAACCATGAAATTTTATAACACATAACACTGTTCGAGATGTCATGTGTGAAATAGGCCAGATGATCTCCCTAGAAACGACCTCGAGATCTAATACAGAAACTGATATTTTTATTACATTTCTACCGTGACTAATGGAACTATACTATTTTTTATACAACACATGCACACCTACGTCCCTCTGACGGTAGTAGAATGAAAACAGAATCGATTGTAGAAGGAAACGGTATAGACGTTGTTAGTACCATCTATCAGGAGAACGTTGAGTTATGTTAGGAATAAACGATGAGTCAGCGCGCCGTTGACAGATTAATATTTTTTATGGAACTTAAGGATATAGATATACGTGAATATTAAAGTGCTTTTATGACGAATAGTTATATTATATGTATAATAAATATAACATATCGTATAGTTTCCGTTAGGAATAAGTATTTTATTTTTATTTATAACCTTATAAAATGATCCTGGCAGAACAGTAGCTATGAAAACCTAACTTTAGACTACGTTTCTCGAGTTGTTGATGTTGCAATGATGGTAACAATAAAGCGCGTCTCATTAAATGTTGGATGCTGGGCACACTGACGTATTCTTTCAATAAGTGAACATCAGTCAAGAATTAATAGATTGGAAGTTAGATTGCCCTTTAATTCCAACTCCCACCGGAAAAGTTGTACTTGATTAAATACTGTTACCCAATCTCATTAAATATGGTCCACTAGTGAGGTAGTAGATAATGGACCAATTATGTAATATTGTTTTTTCTCTTTGCCATCTACAAATGAGGACATAATATATAGGTTGCTCATAAATCACTATTTTTCATGAAACCATCTTTTATTGCAAATTATTTGTAACGAAGTGCCTTAAATAAGAGATAATAATATGCCACTATCATCCCAGGAGACGGTACGTCAGCGACAGCAGCATGCCTCACAGATCAACGCTGATATCAAAACAATTGACGAGTGGGGATTAGCAAATAAAGTTACAATTAAAATTTAAATTACAATAATTCAGAAAGTCGTAGGAGATCAAAATAATCGAAGATACCAATTTGCATTTGATAAGAACAAAATAAATTGATCCATTTATTATATAATAACATCTCATTATACACAGACATATATAATTTTGACTATACTAATGGTAGTAAACAGCGTAGCAAAAAAATCCGAAAGGGATAAGGGTCATACGACCGGTCGGCTCTCTTGTGAAGGATTTAGGGGTCCTTTGAAGTGTCGGCACTCGATAGGAGCACAAAAAATGTAAACAGCTCTTATATTTCTGACCTGTACAATACCTAAGGTAAACCGCTAATGATATTCAAATGCTAAAGCATCAACGAGCACTCCAAATGTACAATTATATATAATAATAATAAATCGTCTTTATTTCTTCAGTCTTCAATAGGCGAAGTTTAGCTCAGCTATTCTTACACTTAACCTAATGTAGACTAAAGCGGAATTACAGTACATGTATGGTAATTAAGGATAAAGAACATTTATTTACATTACAATTTATGTCTTAAATAATATAACTTAAACAAATAATAGAACCAGCAATAGTTGATTCCGATTAAAGTTCTAAAATTTTGACAATAAATAATTGAAAACGCCTTTCGGAAAACGTCTCGAAGGTAAGTTTTTATAACTATCAGGTAAGGAGTTATAAGTTGTAACAGCGCGCTATGCGTAAAACTTCGGTTGAATAAAGCAATCAGATGCAGTGGCATGGTAAGGGTTAGGCTATGTCTAATATCGACATTGTGAATATTGTGTCTAAAAATCAGTTTTTCACGAAGATATGACGGTTGTGATGTGTTGAGTAGCTTTTGAATAAAGATAAGAAGATTGTATTTAAATTTCTGATCCATTTTTAGCCAATTTAGCTATTTATGTGTTCCATTGTATAGTGTTGAACATATTATATTAAGCTAACATCTGCTTCACATGGAAAGAGAGGAACAAAATAAAATTAAAGTATCATGGCACATTGGTTAATATTGATATTAAAATTTTTATTTTTATAAAACTGAGCTAATAACTGCTCCAATAACTGACGTCATGTTCTCAGTACTGTAATATGTTTATCAATAAAATTTGAACAGTACCTAATTAGAGTAAACGTGCGTTTAGTTGTACTGCAACACGCGCAAAAAGATTGTTGCACTCAGTTGTCGTCTTCATGTGTTCAGCAACAGATATACGCGTTTTACCATGTAGTTGCAAAAATAACTATAGTCCCCATATCTAAAATCGTTTTAACCGTAGAATACTAACCATCGTAAATTTTACGACGAGACTTAGTTTAATCTGCAATTTTATCGACGCGGCTTAGCCCTTGACCTTGTACGCTCGCCTAATCTTCTATTAGATCGGTGTGAGTAAGTTAGTGACCCAAAGTGCATTTGATAGTAATTGGAATAGTTTTATTTGGACAACGGCGTCGTAAATTTTACGACGGTTAGTATAAATGTTATATTTAAACATAAGACCAGTTTAGCGTTATTTTGATTATTTTTTGTCAATATCGTTAGTTTCTAAGTTTTTTCAGAATATAACATTATGGAAGCTAACAAATGGGATATGACAAAGACAATTACCATTAGAAGCGAAACAAGGTTTAGCAGGATTATTGCCCGGTGAAAATGAGGAGAATAGAGTGCTTTGGATAGTGGTTCCGAGAGCGAATATAGTGTTCAAGAAGCCTTTAGTCCATCTGAGTCTGAATTCATGGATTGTGTGTAATCACCAATAAACAAAGAGCTAGGAACCATCTCGAGATAAAAAATTATGTATTTATCATAAAAACAGCTAATAAAACCATGGTTGGTACAATGAAAAACTTGACCAAATTTAACCCGCTCGCTAAGATTAATTATAGAGAATATACTAAACCAAGATGGATCAGAGGATAGAGCCACTCCTAGTCTAAACAAGAGTGCAAGGTGCCAACACTGTCCTTCAAAAAACTTATAATGGCGACGCGCTAATGTGAGCACTGCCAAAGGTCCTTTTGCGGAGAACATCTGCTATTTGCTGTGTGTCTTGCTGTTCAAAATTGGAATTTTTCTTGTTATTATTAATATTTGTATTCAGAAATATTCTGATTATGAACAATTTTCAGTAAAAGCTAATATACGATAAAAACGTTTTTTTTTTAATTGTGATCCTATCTCAAGTAGTAAATTTTACGAAGGTTAGTAGTAACAGGTATAAAAATAAGGTTAGTATTCTAGAGTTAAAGAAGTTTTAATCGCACAATTTGGCAGCGTCGCGGGGAATGTTTCTCAGGCATCAGGCTATTCCACAATGAAGGAAACAGTAGTGAGTAGTAAATATACCAGTTGAGGTATAACCACACTTCAGAGGTCCCACACGTACATACAGGGGTTGCACTGTGTCAACCAGTGGCAGTACTTATTGCATCAAATTCCTGCTCGCGATGACAGAAAGGTAAGTGAAGTAATCCGCCAAAATAAAAAAAAATCGTAATGCTCAAGAATCGCTGTTATCTGTCTGTTGGCATCCGCATACTGTAAGATTTTGTACATCAGTACTGTTGTTTCTTTTCCTGATAACTTTCTTTGTTCTCCATCCTGTATTTTGATTTATCAGCAGCAGTAGCGTAGTAAGCATATGTGTATAGGGGGTTACAAGTGTCACTTAAATTCCAGTAGACACTTTGGAACCACTGAAAATATCGGGAAACTTTTGGCTGGTTCTCAAAAATCTCTGAAGGTAAAGTTGTAGGAGGTTTATCATTGGGAGGTGGAACACAAGTAGAATAAAGCAGACTTTTGTGCTCCTTAGTCTTATCTGATGGTAGTAAGTCTGGAGTCGACAAAAGTTAGCGTACATGTCAGCCCCGTAGCTTCAGAGGTTCAGTAGGCCCTGGAGGGTGATCGGTCATGAGCACCCGCAAAAAATCTAAAATCTTTAACTGATCTTTCATGAGGATGAAACCTCGCATGCTAGGCAATTAGGGTATCCTAATTATAAATCCGGCCGCTGTTTTGAGTTTCAGTCTCATTCAACGAAAATGGAAAATCTCCGATGCCCCGATCGTGAGGTTCACCCGCAAAAAATCTAAAATCTTTAATTGATCTTCTATGAGGATGGAACCTCGCATGCTAGTTAATTATGATATCCTTATTGCAATTCCGGCCTCTGTTTTGAGTTTCAATCTCATTCAGGGAAAACGAAAATTCTCTGATGCCCGGATCCTGAGGCTCACGCGCAAAAAATCTAAAATCTTTAATCGACCTTTTATGAGGACGAAACCTCGCATGCTAGATAAATAGAGTATCCCTATGACAAATCCGGCCCCTGTTTTGATTTTCAGTCTCGTTCAGCGAAAATGGAAAATCTCCGATGCCGGGATCCTGAGGTTCACCCGCAAAAAATCTAAAATCTTTAATTGATCTTTTATGAGGATGGCACCCCGCATGCTAGATAAACAGAGTATCCTTATTACAAATCCGGCCCCTGCTTTGATTTTCAGTCTCGTTCAACGAAAATGGAAAATTCCGATGCCCGGATCCTGAGGTTCACCCGTAAAAAATCTAAAATCTTTAATTGATCTTTCATGAGGATGAAATCTCGCATGCTAGATAATTGGGATGTCCTAATTATAAATTCGGCCACTGTTTTGAGTTTTAGTCTCGTTCAACGAAAGTGGAAAATCTCCGATGCCCGGATCCTGAGGTTCACCCGCAAAAATCTAAAATCTTTAATTGATCTTTCATAAGGATGAAACCTCGCATGCTAGATAATTAGGGCATGCTAATTATAAATCCGGCCCCTGTTTTGATTTTCAGTTTCGTTCAACGAAAATGGAAAATCTCCAATGCCCGGATCCTGAGGTTCACCCGCAAAAATCTAAAGTCTTTAATTGACCTTTTATGAGGATGAAACCTCGCATGCTAGATAATTGGAGTATCCTTATTACAAATCCGGCCCCTGTTTTGATTTTGAGTCTCGTTCAACGAAAATGGAAAATCTCCAATGCCCCGATCGTGAGGTTCACCCGCAAAAAATCTAAAATCTTTAATTGATTTTTTATGAGGATGGAACCTCGCATGCTAGTTAATCAGAATATCCTTATTACAATTCCGGCCCCTGTTTCGAGTTTCAATCTCATTCAAGGAAAATGAAAATTCTCCGATGCCCGGATCCTGAGAACTCACCCGCAAAAAATCTAAAATCTTTAATCGACCTTTAATGAGGATGAAACCTCGCATGCTAGATAATTGGAGTATCCTTATTACAAATCCGGACCCTGTTTTGATTTTCAGCCTCGTTCAACGAAAATGGAAAATCTCTGATGCCCCGATCCTGAGGTTCACCCGCAAAAAATCTAAAATCTTTGATTGATCCTTCATGAGGATGAACCTTCGCATGCTAGATAATTAGGATATCCTAATTATAAATCCGGCCGCTGTTTCGAGTTTCAGTCTCGTTCAACGAAAATGGAAAATCTCTGATGCCCGGATCCTGAGGTTCACCAGCAAAAAATCTAAAATCTTTAATTGATCTTTTATCATGATGAAACCTCGCATGCTCGATAAATAGAGTATCCTTATTACAAATCCGGCCCCTGTTTTGATTTTCAGTCTCGTTCAACGAAAATGGAAAATCTCCGAAGACCGGATCCTGAGGTTCACCCGCAAAAAATCTAAAATCTTTAATTGCTCTTTTATGAGGATGAAACCTCGCGTGCTAGGTAATTGGAGTATCCTTATTACAAATCCGGCCCTTGTTTTGATTTTCAGTCTCGTTCAACGAAGATGGAAAATCTCGATGCTCGGATCCTGAGGTTCACCCGCAAAAAATCTAAAATCTTTAATTGATCTTTCATGACGATGAAACCTGGCATGCTAGATAATTAGGGTATCCTAATTATAAATCCGGCCGCTGTTTTGGGTTTCAGTCTCGTTCAACGAAAATGGAAAATCTGGGATGCCCGGATCCTGAGGTTCACCCGCAAAAAATCTAAAATCTTTAATTGACCTTTTATGAGGATGAAACCTCGCATGCTAGATAAACAGAGTATCCTTATTACAAATCCGGCCCCAGTTTTCATTTTCAGTCTCGTTCAACGAAAATGGAAAATCTCCGATGCCGGATCCTGAGGTTCACCCGCAAAAATCTAAAATCCTTAATTGATCTTTCATGAGGATGAAACCTCGCATGCTGGGTAATTAGGGTAAAGTGTGTAAAAGCCTAAATATAAAATATCTAAACAGATGTCCTTCATATTTTGACTAGTCCATGGATAGGTATTTCCTGAATTATGTATTATGTAGAAAATCCAAGGATACTAAAAATTGCTTCATTGTTATCTGTGATAAGTAGGATTGTATAGAAAACTGGAATTACTGTATCATTACTATAAAAATACATATAATGATATATATTGGTATCCATTGGTTCATTATAAAAAATTAACGGAACGAGAACTATAACTAGTCTAATTATTTTAATGTTTTCCATTAAATACCTCAAAAACTGATAATTATTATGTGTACCCCAAGAATTACCAATATCCCCAAACTAACAAAAAATTACCAAAAGCAAATTAGGTGATTAGAAAACGGCATGCTTACTGATAATATTTCTATTGTTCGTTAATGGTTTTCTAAAATAATATAAAAAAACTCAAACAACTTGGCTCGTGCCTTCCCACACATTATTTTGATCTTATTACTTTCCAATAGTATGAGACATGAGATCCCCTTGAAACCATATCATCGCTCGCCCGCTCGCAGAAGAAATCTCTCGTAAAATAGTTTCCTGCATGTCTCTCCTTGATGAATTGGACGACAAAGTTTTATTCTGCAAACTTCAGCTGATACCCTAATCACATGGCACGGCAATTTTTCGATGTTTAAAAACCATACGATAGTATGAGTCCTTATTGCTAAGGTTTCCCAACCACGCTATCCTACCTCGGCTCATTTTGACCAATCAAAAAAAAAGAACCAGTTGAAAGTGGTGAAAGATCCCTAGGGTGCTCAAACAACTCAGAGTTTGAACGGTTTTTACATTGTACTATTTCTTTTTTAATTTGGCACGAATTTTAAAAACCATAGGCTTTATCGATGTGTTACACGCCCCACGGTTCGATTTAGAAATTTAGTTGCTACCAGCTTATTTATGAGCTGTCCACTTTACAGGATTATCTACAATCAATCTTTTATCAAGAATTCGATCCATTTTATTGGAGGATATTTTGGTTAATTTTGAGTTCAAGCCCTTCTTCACGAATGTATCCCTTCCAGTTAGCCTATGCGTACCTGTAAATCTTTTGGAGAGGCAAAACAGGGATCCAAGCTTGATAAATATTGCTTTTTATTCAAGTTACCGTGTTCCCCAATTGGATGGATAAGTTTTTGAGCAAATTTCTGGTTTGTAATAGGCTCACTACTGCTTCTTGTGGGCGTTTGAACAAGAAGCATTAAATCACAACATCTTGCAACCAAAATGCTGGTTCCAGTATCTCAATGACGCTTTTGTAATTTGGCCTCATCGAAAAAGTTCCTTGGACATCAGCTATTTTTTGTAGGATAAGGTCATTCAAATAAAAACTACTTATTTTTCTATATGCGACGTTTCGGAAACTTCGTTTTTCTGTTGCCTGAACATGACTTAATATAAGTCGAAACGTCGCAAATAGAAAAATAAGGAGTTTTTGTTTGAATGACCTTATCCTACAAAAACTAACTGAAGTTCATCACAGCAGGTCAAAATCTTTTACAAACTGATAGGCGTTCCTTGAATGAATGAATAAGGACCAGAGGCTATCCAGCACGGAATGTGGCTGGTGCATAGGCCACACGATGAGCCCTTTTGCGCCTCTATCCGCGCTAGTTCCTAAGACCTGCCCTTTTGGCAAAGGCAAGTACATTCTTAGGTCCTATCCGTTTTATCTCTATTGGTTCCAAGGTTCTTGAGCCCAGCATAGTCTGCCTGTGGGTTTCACAGCGACACAAGATGTGTGCCGAGGATTCTTCCTCTTCACCACACCACGTGCACGTTGGGTCGTTGACCACCCGCATCACAAACAAGTGACGCCTGAAGGTGTTGTGACCCGTTAATAGGCCTACTAGCAATCTCAAGTTACTCCTATCCAGAGAGAGAGACAAAATCGTCCTATTCTCTCTGCAGGCCCTGCTAATAGTTCCCGAGCCTGACGGAGATGTCCAGAGATGTTGTTCCATCTCAGAGAGTGTTGATTCTGGATCCACTCTCCAGTCTTTTAAAAAACAAAGTAAAATGATCTTCAAATTGCCGTAATTTAAAACTCTGACCAAAACACTCTGTAGATGCACATTGCTGGCAACATTCAAAATAATATTCATTTAATATTCAAGTAACTAACTGTATCAATATTATTGAGAAATGTTTAAAGAATATATTAATTTGGACGTATTACTTGCGACCTTGCAAATGCGGAAATTAATAGAAAATAAATTATAACTTGGCAACGTCGCAACTGATCCCAAAAATATTTTAGGGTTGAATAGAGATCAATGATGGGAAATATAAAAATTAGAAAAAAGTTATGGTTCCATATAAAAAAATCAGGTTGATTACTATCCTACTTTTCCGCAACATCCTGTACATTTCAAGATATTTTTAGGATATGCGTCTTAAGTAACCAAATAACTTTTGTATTTAGCATTTTCTACTGTCAGGTATACTTTGCGAGATATCGAAGAATTACACACTAAATGGACACCCTGTATAGTATACAAACCCAATATTTACGTAGTTTCTAACTAGGGACCTAGAATCACGAAAAGACCATGAAAATTAGTACAAATAAACTATCTAAATGCCTTATACAAAGATATCGTCATGAATTTCACCTTAAATTTCATGATATGGATTTTTTTTCTTCTTTTTCTATTTTTTCCCCTTTGGGCCAACGAAAATGTACGGCATATGAAAAACTATCATCTATGCATAAATACTTTCAAAATAAATTAATTTTATGTTGTCTCAAATCACCCCGTGGACCACGGAAAAAGAGGGGGTTGCAACCCTCAATTTTTTCGACTTGTCGCATTATTTTTGTACGGTGTTGCGGAATAATGGATTAGAAGCATTATTGAAATAGCATGAAATTGATGCCGTACAAAATCAAATGACCGAATTTACAGTGGAAATTGTTGGAAAATAAAAAAAAAATCGACTTTGTGGACCACCCTTTTTGTACGGCACTGCGCATTTTCTTATTATTTTTCATGGATCTATCGATGGTAAGAATGCCGTACAAAAATATATGACCAAAATTTACCCACTCTCCCTGAATTCATACCGCACTCAGTTGGACAGCTTACAAGTGACGGCATAGTGCTGAGTCTTATTATTTTATGCTCTTACATCGTTCTAGATAGGTCACCTGGTGGTTGAAATGACCCATCATTTTTTTAACACGGGCCAGTAGTCTATAAGGTTAGTCTCAGTCATACAGTAGCACCCCTGAGGGTGTCTCGTGCAAACGTGGACTAAAGCTCCGCGTTTGAGAGAAAAATATTTTTTAGTACACAAAAAGTAATGACTATCCCATCAAAAGAAAAAGGTTATTTAGATTCTCAAGTATAATACTTCTTTTTATGAAAACAACTCGTATTGCACGAAAGCAAAGTGATATAACAATTCAAATCATGATATATGAAATATCGTAACGCTAAATAGCTTCAAGCATGGACTGAACGAGTACACCATAATAGTGCATACAGGTGCACCCCAAATGTGCGAGTTGCTTTCTGTGTACAGAGCCCTCCATATTGATGTAACGCAAATCTGTGATTAATTTGTACAAACGTACATACGTCCTCTATGATGTTAATGTCGTGTATCGAACTAATTGTTATATTTCTTTTTTATTAACTGTGATTATTGTATTAAAATCTGTATTGAAAGTTGTCTTCTCCGATAGCATTTACTTGAGCTTTCTGATTTTCAGCTACCAGAAAACTATATTAAATGCGGTGTCATGGCAGAACATCGATGGTTATGATGGGATCGTACTGGTCACTGCTCCAGATCAGCTAGTCAATCAGAAGGTAAGTGCGTGGTAAGGTTGCTACAAGTCAATGTTAAGGGGCCTGGATACACACATTTATACATACGTATTTGCCATGTAAAACACGGACTCACAATTTCTCGCATAACTCACTCTATTTTCAAACTACATATATAATATTTCAGAAGGCGATAGATAAGACCTTAATGAATGACAACTATTTTCGATTTTCTCAAAAAAGTTTTTTACTGTGCAAAAGAACTCGCAATGCAAAATCATACATTTTATAAATGCGTGTAATTTAACAACCAAACACGATACCAAAAAAAGGCTAAATAGCTGCACAAGCGCAAGCTCTCTTCTTCAATTTGCTTTTTGAGTCATTACTGTAAGTTTAAAGGTAACGTCAGGAGCTTGGAAATGCGAAATTCATTTTTAAGGTGACCTTTAGACCTTACCTTGGACCTTTTGACCTTACCTTTGGATTTTTGGACTTATCGCCTCTCATCTTAGACACACACACTGGAGAAAGGGAACAGGCGGCCACGCCTCCTCGCTAACACAGCAATACGCCTTTTCTTGGTTCTCAATTTTGCGCGCTATACCCTAGACCCTTAAGATGAATATTGCAGTAAATATAAGTCAAGGGACCATCGTGGATGAGATAATCCACTGTTCTTGAATACTTTCGTAAAAAAGGTTCTAAATATGGTACATGCCAGTTTTAGATTTAAAACCCACTTTTTCATAAAATCAATTTTCGTAGTAAAATGCTGTTTCAAGCAAAGCACAAGTTGTGTGGTGGATGTTAGGACACAACCACTACAAGTGTGAGTATTATATTAGCTATCAAATATTTACTTATATACGTCTTTTCCTCTGAGACTACCTTACATTTTAATATGTTACAAGATAGCAGGGAAATGTCAAATTATTTGATTTGATATCAGTAAAATATATAGTAGTGAACATACGGGTATGGCATTAAAGGAATATGATGCTTTACTCCTATTGGATGCAAAACTGTATCATACTGTTCATCATATTCATAATAGAATCATTGTAGAAGGATACCGCTAATAACACAGTGCATGTATAGCTCTTTTTATCCATAGTGTCTAATCGGAAAATGCTTTTCCATGTAAGCTGCTAATTACGGCCTATGAGGAGGTTTTAAATTTTTCCTGGTACAATATTTTTAACGTTAAATTATGAGCACATTTAGTGATTCACTGTGCTGCCTTGAGCTACTAGTAATAGCCATTTTAAGTATTTTAATATTCAGCTTTTATTATTCTAAACATAAATTTGAACATTTTATCACATAATAAATATCTATGTTCATGACGCAACATTTCGTGTTTCATTTATTTTATCATATATTTTGTGAATTATTATATTAAACATCCTAATAATTGAATTGCTATGCTGTGAATTGTGCACTTTCTAAATTAGGGTTTAAACTCTTCGTTTTATAAGGTACTTAGACTGAGTATGTGCTTGAGTAAATACCTACCTGACAATCATATATGATACCATCAACTTGATTCAGAAAAGGTGACATTCGTATTATTCCTTACTGCTTAATTGGTTTATCTACGGTAACATTTAAGTGCATACAGGGTTATTCACGTTATTCGGCACGAAGCATTATGGCTAGAGTATTTGATAAAACAGAAAATAATAACTTCGGATGGATAGAGACCCGTAAAGGCTACATTTTAAAAATATTTTCATGTTATAGAGGGTGTCACGAAAACACAAAATGTATCAAAGTTATGTTTTTTTTTAAATGGAACACCCCTTATATTATTGCATATTCAGATTCCTTGGTGAATTCTAGTGTGACTTTATGTATCATATATGGGACTTAAAGCGAACCGTTTAGGTGTAAATCACCATTTTCGGTATAAAGTAGATATCAGGAAAAAATTGAATATCGCAGAGATTATAAAATTTGGAAAGCTGTGCCTTTGCTGTATTACTCAGCATAAAATGCGTCAGCTTTGATGAGACTATCAGATTTAAATTACGTTTATGCTTGGAGAAATCGGTCGATTAATTAAGGAAACTTCGATCAGCGATAACTTGATTTTTTCGAACGGGAATGCCTAATTTTTTTATACGGTTAAACGTAGAATTTGATAACCTTTCTAATGATATAAGATTGTGAATATCAATCTCTAGTAGTTTTCATTTAATTTTAAATTTTCAAAAAAATCGGCGTTTTTCAATTTTTCTACCTATAAGCAACGTAGCAGGCCATGAAGTATAAACAAAAACCTGTTCAGGTAGAAGAAAACAACTAACTTAGCAGAAAAATACACATGAACTAGACTACTTTTTTTGGGTGGGGGTGGAAATTGGGGTGGTGGGGGTTGGGGGGTTGTAAAATAGAAAAATTTGTTGTAGGAAGACCTAGCGACATAAATAGCTTTTTAGGTCTATCCGAACATGCCTTATGCCTATTACAGAAACTAAAGGACTTCCGATGTATACATACGAGTATTGCTTTAGATCGTTCTATATTATGTAACGAAGAAATTGTTCAATTGATTTCAATGAAATTATGACACAGTATTACTACCGTGTCGAGGATGGAAAATGCTTATGGTTTTTATAAATAGTGCCAGTAGCGGCGTGGAAATAATTAAAAAAAGAATCGAAAATTTTCGCGATCACAATACTCCCCTCACCTATCGGTGTGGGAAGTAAAACTAAAAATATAAAAACAGCTCAAACTTCATTTTTAAGTGTTTTAGAAGTTCCTGATCATTTTCTGAGTTTCTTTGGGTGGGTGTGAAATTGGGGTGGTTGGGGGGTGGGGGGTTGTAAAATTGAAAAATTTGTTGCTTTCATAATAGACTGTCCACTGACCTGTGAAGGAAGACCTGGCGACATAAATAACTTTTTTATGTCCTTCCGAACATTGCCTTGCCTATTACAGAAAGCAGAGGACTAAGAATTTTTTCTGATGTAAACATACGAGAGTATTGCTTTAGATCGTTATAACTAGGAAACTGTTGAATTGATTTTAATGAAATTTTGCCACAGTATTACTACCATGGCGAAGATGGAAAGCGCGTATAGTTTTGATAAATCGTGCCAGTGGCGGCGCAGAAATAATAAAAAAACTAAAAATATAAAAACAGCTCAAACTTCGTTTTTAAGCGTTTTAGAGCTTCCTGATCATTTTCTGCGTCTTTTTGGGTGGGGGTGAAATTGGGGTGGTCGGGGGGTTGTGGGTTGAAAAATTAAAAAAATTCTTGTACTCATAATAGGCTGTCCACTAACTTGTGAAGGATGATCTAGCGACACAAATCACCTTTTTAGGTCCATCCGAACATTGCCTAGCCTATTACGGAAACTAAGGGACTCAGAATTTTCTGTATACATACGGGAATTTATTGGTTTAAATCGTTTTGTATTTTGTAATGTGAACACTATTAAATTGATTCCAATGAAATTTCGACATAGTATATTGTTACCGTGGTGAGAATGGAAAACGCATATGTTTGTTAAAAATCGCGTCAGTGGAGGCTTAGTAATAATCAAAGAACGAAAAGTATTAGAACAACTCAAATTCGGTTTTTAGATGTTTTAGGGGTTCCTGATCATTTCCTACCAGTTTTTTGGGTGGGCCTGAAAGTGAGGTGGTTGGAGGGTGGGGGGTTGTAAAACTGAGAAGTTTGTAGTATCGATAATAGGCTGTCCATTGACCTGTGAAGGCAAGACCTAGCGGCATAAGACAATTTTAGGGGAGGGGGGCTGGCGATTATTTGGTTGCAAGGGATCTTAGACTAAAATCTTCATGCTATGGGAAAATAATAAACTGGTATCAGCATAATGTGTACTGAGTCAATCAACTTGACTACATTTTTTTGTTTGCTCCACAGATATTGCACGATGCGATTACGGAAGCCCAACAATACGATGCATCTCTAACAACGGAGTTGGCCGTTTTGCCTTTGCCCAGCTTGAAGTCCAAACTGGTGCACTCTCCTACGGGACCCATAGACCCCGACTATGGGGACGTGAGAGCATTCAAGAAAGCTGCTGCATCTGGGATCAAGAGAGCATTGAAAAGCGGCATGAAAACTCCGTTACTTGTTCTGGAAGAGCACCCCCGGTTCCAGAGAGCCGAGCTGGTTACGTTACTGGGGGCACTTCAGGCTATCTATGTGGTAGGTGATTTACCAGTGTAATTGCGCCTACTCATTTATACAGAGTGAGTCTTAAGTACGCAACCCATCAATGGGCTAATTCACTATTTTTCTTGAAATGGCTCTCTGGATAGTTTTTGACGAGACCAACACATACAATTTTTTTAGAATTTTTACGACCTTCTTATTAGGGCAAAAAGCAAAAAAAAGGTCGAAAAACTGCAGAATGACGTCACGGACCCCCTAATAAAGTTTGGCAACGCCGAAAGCTCGGTTTGGTTCTAGTTGCGGCGCTTACGTTTAGCTGTCGTGTTCTGTGAACGCTAAATAAGCCGTTTCATGTTCCATGGTCGATGACATTGACAGTAGTCTGTTGTCTGACTGCCAGTGGTAATACTGATAACCATTCAACGATAACCTCAAATCTAAATATGACTGAATTTTTTGGCGACACTAGTTGACAGCACGACGTCACTGGAACACAGTTAACAATACAGCGATGCCAGATGCTTGAAGTCCGTATGTACGAGGGACGATTATTTTACAATGCCTATTTATAATTCGGCATATCATTGAATTTATCGCTCACATAAAACTACACTTACATATGGCACTAGTTAAATACTTAGATGATTAATGTGCATACGGTAGGGGCCCGTATTTTGAGAGGGACATGTTTAAAAAGTCTACGTATGTCCAATAAAATTTACCGACCATCCTGGTATACGGTGGTGGCAGTGACGTCACTAGCCCCATAATTTGAATTTCAAACTCAAATTTTGCTGAAACTAGATGTATAAAAATTCTGAAAAAAATTGTATGAACGTACATTCCCGTCAGTTTTCCAATTCTCTTGAAAAAGATAAATTTATGTGTAAATAAATTAGCCCATTATCTTGGTCCCGACAAAGTTAAAATGAGGCATTAACTTCAAAAAACAGAAAATGTTGTCTGATTACTTCAGTACAATAAGCCATGTAACTCTTGATACTTTGCATTACATTTTGAAACATGTATGAAGTTTCAAAAGTAAACATAGTCATCTTTTCAGCTATTTCAACTTGGGCGGATGCAATGTAATTTCGGTTGTAACTCCGAAATTTTGAGGTTTAGGAATAGCAAATGTTATACTAAAAATAATCAATATTTTTCAAGGTATCAAAAAGGTATACAGGGTGATCCATTTGAAATAATAGAGACTACTATCTTTCCGGAAACATGGTAGATCTAACCACGTTGTAAATGCCATTGCAAGATTAGCCGTTTTGGAAAACTTCCTCATTCAAAAACCGTTTTAGAGATAATTGAGGGATAGACTCACTCGTATAGTCAGCTGTTCGGCTTCTTGCGGGATCTCCAGCATTTTGGAACCTTTCTCTGATGATCGTTAAATAACACGTTGTTGGACACAACGGCTATAGCCGTCTGTGGGGAGTGATCGTGATACGCCACGACGGCCATATCAGTCAAAAAGTTATCTGCTAGTTACGGCAGAACGGCGACGACCGTCAGAATGTCGGTATACTTGCGTTGTTAAGCAATGTTAGTGCCGTAACGTGAAGCTCGTCATTTCTGAAATTATCAAATTCTAACCCACTATACGCTATCCCAACTATTCATGTTTTAAGGTGCATGGGTAAAACGGCACGACGGCTATAACCGTCCATAACCTCCGATGCGATGCATTGACCACGTGTATAGCTGCCATATTGCAAGTATGTTTTTGTTTGATTTTCACGTTTTCAGTACTGATGGGAGGTAGGTAACCAGATATTTTCATCCTAAACAGATATCCGTTGTCCACCTATTATACATATAGAATCTATTGTTTCATATCAATACAAAACTCGAAGCACGTGTGAGATATTTTCCAGAGAAGCTACCCCTACCAGAGGATCATAAAATAAAATCATATTTTCTTAGATGCAGACAATGTTTCAAGTCTGGAAAATGCAATTAAACTAGCCATAGATGCAAGGGTTGCAAAAATAAACCTGCTTTGTGTCCAGACTGCTTTGAAGAGTGGCGTCAAACCTAAATTTGTGCCTAAATTCTGTTTTGTGCGTGGATACCTCTGTTTGCTAATAAATTTGATTTTTTGTTCTTCTACCGTCTATATTCTGAGAGACGCGTTTTTGTTTATAAATTTGATACAATAAAATGTTGTTTTTGTTTTAGCTTTTGTCTCGAAAATTGTCCTTTTCTTGCCACAAGATGTATTTTACGATTACCCTGATCAGACGGCTATAGCCGTGGTTGCCATTCTAGAACATAAAGTCTGCTGTGATATGACACGACGGATATAGCCGTCTTTTTTTATTGTCACCAAAAACCTCAAAAATGAAAAACAGAGTCAAAAATGAATACCTCTAAAATATTTTGATAACGCAAATCATGTTACAAACGCAAAAAAATGGGAATGCTTTGAGGTACCATATTACGAAGCCTCCCGGCCAGCAGAGTGTCCAACAGTGTGATAAGAAATGGTACTATGGATCATGATAGTAATGTAGTGATAGTAAAGTAGTGATTCCGAGGTCATCTTTAGTAATAGAAAATAAAAAACTATTGAATATTCAATAATTGCACTCAAAACTTTAATAGACGTGAAAATCGACATTGCTATAATAACCTGATTTTTCTTCAAGTTCCATCTCCTAAAGGAGGTTGGATATCATGACAATCTATTAATTATATAAAAAAAGAGTTCATTTCTGTCAAGTCAAGAGTATAACAATACCTCTGATGGGAGTTCTGCACATTCTTCAGTACCTATGAGCAAGGTCGCAGAAAAATGAAGAATAAAATCTATTCAAATTACTAAATCAATGCACCTGGCCAAAGATTCAAATCCGGTTTGTCTGTTTTAATATTTTTTGCAATCTTGCTAATACATACTTAAAAATATGAAGGCCCCCAGTCAGAGGAACCGTTACTTTTAACACTGACAGAAATTACTACCTTTTAATCTCTAGTACATTGCAGTAGTTAGAAGGCTGTGAATTGGATACATTTCTGTCGTACTCCATCCTTTCTTCTATCTTGATATGTTACCGCCGTTGTATGAAATTTTTATAATTTTGTCTCGTTACTCTAGTCCGTCTGTATTTTTCTGCTAAGTTAGTTGTTTTCTTCCATCTGAACACCTTTTTGTTAATATCTCATGGCCTGCGAGGTTACTTGTAGGTAGAAAAACTGAATAACAGCGATTTCGTAGATTTTAAATTACATGAACATTACTAGAGATATATACAGGGTGTCCCATGACGATTAAGACAAGCAATATATCAGAACTGGGCAGTACTAGCGAATTATAATTTTGGGATGTAAATTTTTCTTATTATTGTGTCACCCAATAAGGTATTTGTTTTTAGTCACGTGACGTCCGATTCAAAAATTTTAATGGGACACACTGTGTATCTGTGACTTTTTGTGTTCCTCCCCATAAAACAATGCGATTGTGTTCGATATTAAATTTTACCGTAATATCATCTGGATTATTTCTCGATACTAAATAATTTGAACACTACTTGTCAGTAATCTGGATTTAATTAAAGGTGGTTGAACTTTACGCCTTATCAAAACTTGAACAAAGTAGCTAGATAAGATTGCTTCGAGCATAACGTTATTTATAAGAGATCTTGTAATTTTCACATTGTGTGATTAACATTAACATATGCGATAAAGTCGTTTACAGATTTTAATGAGACTTTATCAGCATGCATTTTATGGTAGTTAGTAATACGAATGGGACAGTATAAGTGAGAGAGGGAGACGACCTGCCTAGTCGTTTTTGAGATATACTGTTTGCGATTCAATGTTCTCCAAATGTGGGAGTAACAGAACGACAACTTCAATTGAGTTAACAACAAGATGCAAAAATATTTTCTAACGATACTTAATATCTTAAAACGTTAAACAATGTCATATTGAGCATATCAAAAAGGTGTCCGATTAATTTGACTGAAAATAATAATATACCGGTACCAATATGATATGAAGTCTACGCGAGCAGAATCTAAAAATTATCTAATAAACGATATACAGGGTGTTAACTAAGTATGATTACAAACTTTAACCACGAATAGTACTCCGAAAAATAGAAAGAAAATGTCATATGAACATGGGTCCGGAAATACTTCCTAAGGGAGCTACGCCCCTTTGCATGGGGCACCCTAAAGACGGTTTTCCCTCGATATTCTCAAAACCATTCATAACAAAATTACGAAATTAGGTACGATGGGTAAACTTTTGACGCTGAGTCTGATTCTGGATTCAGAATTTCATAATTTTAATCAGAGGCGAATCATACGGGAGGATTAAGGGTAAAAATAACCCCATTTTATAAATGGTAACTTTTTTTGATATTTTGATTTTAGAATATGATATTTCAGAGATTTCTACGTAAAAATGGTCTCTTGGTAGATCTCGATAGGGCTAACAGTTTTAGAGAAAAATGCAAATTATTGAATACAATGGTCTGCATCGATTGGAAAAATCACATCATACACCCACATTTTAATATTACTCCCAGTATACTACACACACTCCTACATACGAGGATTTTTGCCTAAACTTGTTGAGAGTTAAATAACTACCATTATTTCATCGACTTCTAGATTACTCAACAGTTTAATTGCAAAAACGTAATTTTTAAACCTTTCCCATGGAGACTTACTTAAGGTGATATGAATTACACAAGACTACTATTACAGCTGATTTGCCAAAATATGTATCCATATATCTAATACAAAGTTCTTTATTCACTAGGTATGGGAGGCACCGAGTGGTATATCATTTTATTAATATAACAGGTAAAATGTTTGAAGTGCAGTGCATCATTATGATCGATTACATAAGGTTATACTGCCTACGTATCACATATCAGCCATCCTATAAATACTGGATTTACAATATCCAGATAATCTTAGAGATAACCACTAAAGAAAATCGATTCTTTGTTACTCGTGTAGTCCAATTTGGGACAGAAAATACTGCCTAGGCAAACTTAAAAATAGAACGATTCCAGTATCTCAGTATCTAGAAACTGTCTTTGTTTCGTCTCACTCTGTCTTAGCTCATCTGTACATAGCAATCGTTAAAAAATAACTTCGTATTTCCGTCAATCTACGTAATTCATACACTAAAGGAAATACACAAAAATATAACAAGTCGTTTATGTCACTCCAATTCACCAGTACAGAACCATCAGTAACGGATCTTGTGGTGCCATACTCCAGGATACGAATGGACTAGTATCACGAAGTTAAGAACAATGGTTTAATTGTTATACTTTCTACATCATTTTGTTTTTTAGTAATTCCATTCTAAAGTTTAAAGAAAGGAATTCAAATTCAGCCAATCAGTGCCAACCGCGCGAATCATCAGCAGTACATTGTTGCCAAGAACAGCTCTGACTTGCAGACGGGAACAGAAGACAAGATGGATGAGCCAGCCCACGTACAGCTCCGGCATTTCGCGCGCCATCAGAATGCGGCAACACAGCACACATATATGTCTTTTGATTGGCTGTTCGCCTTTAGGGCAGTGACGTCACTGCCCTAGGAGAATTCAAATATTTTCCTTATTTTCACGGCTTTCCTGCGCCCAAAAAAATCGGAGAAAAACATGAGATGCTTTTTATGACGTATTCTGTCATATGCAACCAATAAAAAAATGCATGATACTAGTCCATTGCCGAGCTAAACAAAATGTATATGTTATGCCGAATTGGCGTAATTGCCGATTTTACGTATTCGACAATTTTTTGCCGTTGCTCATTGGATGTAATAGGCAAAATAATAACCCAATACACGAAATAGGTACACAATCTTTTGCCGATTACGTGACATAGGCAACCAGTGTAACAACACAAATTTAACCCTGTTCTTTTCATATTACCTATAGGTTATGTTTTTGTTTACTTCTTGGGTTTACTTAGGGTCGGTTTCTCAATGTCCAGTTAAAGTGTCAGATAGGTATCTGCCAGATAGCGTTTCTCTGGATACAACTGTCAGATAAGATTTACGTGACTTCGTAACTCTAGCCTTCAATTGTTTAAACAATTTATCTAACATTTGCTGTTATCTTGCAGATAAATATTTAACTGGACATAGAGAAACCAGTCCTGAGTAGTTTGCCTATCAGGAATGCACAGTGTTTACTTGTATAATAAATTTGGAATAGTTTTGGCAGAGAAAGAAGGAAAATTTAATGTCGGCACAAAGCATGGAATTGTAGATACCTGGTTGGAAAGCAATTATCTCCGGTCAACAAAATTCAAAAAATTGAATTTAAACGACGTGCCTAATCATGAAACAAATTTTTGAATGCTTGTTCATAAAGGGTCAGTTGGTCTTGGATAAAGATATATAGAAGGAATATAATCTCCTCTAAAAAACTAGCTTATGATAACTATATAAATAATTCTCAAAATAAACCTAAAGATGTTTGGAAAATCGTCAATTCAGAACGAAATAGACAAAATACCAAGGCAAACGGAAATATCAATCTGACACCTGATGATTTCAATAACTTTTTTATATCCGTTGCCACCGAAATTATTAAAGATCTCCCAGTAAATCGTAGCGTACAGTGCAACCTGCTGAACAGTATTCCATCTATCTCAAATTCTCTTGTACTATTGTCTGTTCATGAAACTGATGTGATAGATGCTATTGATTGTCTTAAAATATCTAATAGCTCAGATATATATGATCTTAACAGTAAGGTGGTAAAACATGTTAGCCCGGCACTAATCAGGCCACTTACACATCTGTTTAATACGTGCATTGCATGTGGCGTATTCCCTGACTGTCTCAAAGTGTCCAGGGTAATACCTGTATTCAAGCAAGGCGAAATTCACCTGCCTGAGAACTATCGTCCTATTTCAATAGTCCCTCTGTTTGGCAAGATATTTGAAATCATAATTAAAAAAAGCCTTTGTAATTATCTAGAGAAACATAAAATCTTGGATGTGTCACAATTTGGATTTCGGCAGCACCACTCTACCATTCAGGCAGTATCCAAAGTTGTGGAGGATATAGTGGAGGGTCTTGAGAGAGGTGAGCAGATGGGCCTTACCCTCTGTGACCTTAGCAAGGCATTTGACTGTGTCTCCCACCAGCTTTTGCTGGAAAAAATGTCCAAATATGGTATAAGAGGACTCCCATTAAAGTTACTACGCTCTTATCTTGAGTCCAGGACGCAGTGTGTTTGCCTGGAAAATAAAATCTCTGAAATGAAGTTAATAAAGAGCGGGGTGCCCCAGGGTTCAGTTCTGGGACCTCTGCTCTTCAGACTGTATATTAATGATCTGTTTGGTTATCTACTGCCTGTAAGAGCAGTATGTTATGCTGACGACACCACATTGATTAGCCGTGCAAATTCCGATTTGGAATTAGAAAAAAATATGTCGGAAAGTAAATCCAAGGCTGTGTGTTGGTTTACTCAAAATAATCTTAAGTTAAATGTGAGCAAGACACAAGAATTGAAGTTTTTAAAACAAAACACTCAAGACAATCCAAAAGATAACGCTAATGTATTAGGCATAACCTTAGATAATAGGCTAAATTGGCAGGCTCATATTTTGTCATTAAAATCTAAGCTGGCTTCATCAATATATGTTATTCGTAAACTGAAGAGGCTAGTTAGTTCGACGACCATTCTAACGGTATATTACTCACTTTTCTACAGCCATATGAGCTACGGCATTAGATTGTGGGGGAACTCGCCACATGCAGTTAATATTTTTAGACTTCAGAAGAAGGCTGTACGTATTATGGTAGGTGCTGGCTATAGGGACCATTGTAAACCCCACTTCATTAACCTTAATATAATCACACTGCCATCATTATACATTTACTCGCATCTTGTGGACATTCATAGTAATAAGAACAATTACAGCCTAAACTCTAATTACCATTCTTATAATACCCGATCCGCAGAACTAATAAGAGTTCCTAGATATCGGCTAGAGAAGTCTGCTAGGAACTCTTCACAATTACATCTATACAATATCTTACCAGCTCCTCTCAAAAACTTAGAGCACGCAAAATTTAATGCCTCCATCAAAGCTTTTCTTCAGGAAAATGCATTTTATTCAATTCGCGAGTACATGGACACCCTCAAGACGACAAGTACTTTCAAATTTGTAAAGTAGTTATTTTTGTATTGTTGTTTTTACTTATGTGTATTGTCTCTGTTTTTACAATTTAAATTTTATATTTTTACATTTTATGTTATATATGGACTATTTTATCCTGACTTGCTACAAATGTAAATTTTACATATCGTAGTGAAATAAATCTATCTATCTATCTATCTATCTATCTATAAACGCTGTAATTGTTCAAGAATGTGCAATTCAAAAAGGTGTAAATGTATAGAAACTAAGTATTTATGCAATTCAGCTTGTCATGCTGGAAGAAGCTGTAATAATCATTAATTTTTTTATATAAAAGTGTAACGCCTACTTTTATAGACAAAATACATACTTTTTTTATAAAATCCTGAAAACTATACGCTTCTATTTTATATTAAATAGTCTTTTTACGGCTTGATCTTCTAGAAGGAACAAAAACTTCCTTATAGAACATGTTCGTCACTTGGTATACCGGTTTTAACCGGTTGCTAATGCTAAAAGCTAAGCTTCTGCTTATTCCTTGAAGTAGGCAAAATAAAATTACAGAATTACGTGCAAAAATTTGCTGAATAGATGAAATCGGCAATTACGCAGATTCGGCGTAACTTATATACAGCCTGGCAAGTGTAGCAAGAGACTTGGGAATTTCGCCACTGTCTCACACGCACACTATATTTCATATCCTCTCGTCTCTTGCTATCCTTGTCTATTTCATATTTCTCACAATTCTTGTTGCGCTTGTCAGGTTGTACACATATATACGTTTTTTGCGCTGTCCTCTCCCCTGGGCATATCAAAATATTCAGAAAGCAATTCTACGCATGTGCAAAGCGGTTCTTACGGGATTACAGCCCATATTCTGTGGATGAACCTTTGCGCATATAGGCATAGTCTTGTCTTGTCTGTTGCTTTTTTTCTGCTGCGAATTGCAGTTTTATTGTCGTAATAATTTGTTCTTAAGATTGTGATTGTTCTGCAAGTAACGAAAGATAATTTTCAGACGTCTCCACCAGAGCACAAATTCGGAAAGCATTTGTCAGACAACTATATGAATCTGGAAAAATATTATGCATACTGTCTCTGCTAAGATTTAAATCAAAGGTGTTTAAAAAATGAATGACTGAATCGTATTGTCACCGAATTAGCTGAGATTTTGAAGCAAATTTTTATTACTTATTAGGCTTGTTATTGTTGTTTTATAACTTCAAGAAATGTAGAGTGCAGTGAAGCTGCAACGTCCCATAACAGTCAGTAATGAGTATTATTTCACATGCTTATGTTATGTTCAATGAAATTCTAAGAGAACAAGAACAACTTCCCCTTCTAGCTTTACAACCTTGCATAGCTTTGCTCTTCCGGATAATTAGAGTGTGATTTGTCCTTTTAATTATACTGTCTGATTTTCAGCCGATACAGCTGCGTGAGTCTGGTAGCCCAAAAGCTCAAAAGGTTCATAAATTGGGAGTTCTAACAAACGACATTGAGAAAACGAAAAAGTTGATCCACATCGCCGATATATTAGAGTCAGGACGCCGCGTTGCCTGTGACATCGGTGATGCTGATCCTGAACGGATGGCTCCCCAAAAGGTAGGTACTGCAGAAGTCAGATATATACCTATGAGTTGTTTACATTTCTTTCAGATCTCAATCAGTGTCGACACTTTTATAGTGTAGCTACGATATTATGTGGACCTGAGTAATGATAAAACCGTAGTTATCTATACAAAATATACAGGGTGGTCCAATAAGCGCGCGGCCTTGGTGTTTGAATTAGAAGAAAATGACTTCAATAAAAAAATGTTTCCTTTCAAATGGTCTACTTGCAGAAAATAATTTCAAAAATGGCGGACATCCGCTTGTACCGGAAGTAGGTATCAACTTCCTTATTTTAAATGGAACATCCTGTATATTATTACATTTTTGAATTCAGCATCAATTTTCGGGTCCAGTGTGTTGACCATAGTTTATGTCTACGAAGCCCATTTTCGAAGTGATTTAGCAATCTTTATAAAATTTGCGTTTGTAGTACTTACAAGAAATATTAATATCTCAGAAACTAGGTACGACAGAAAGATGCGGTTTTCGGTTTTTAAACCGGCATGAAACATACTACTTGTGTTTCAGTAATATCACTGTTTGAAAGCACATCAAACAAATATACCAGCAATTTTCAAATTTGAAAAGTTTGAAACATCAAAAACTTTTTTTTTCAAATGGGACGGTATGATAAGTTTCGCATCAGTGGATGCGAAATCAAATTCTCTTTCATTTTTATCTAGGTATATGTGGTTCTATCTTTAACGGTTTTCAAGATATTTACAATTTTGTGATTATTCCATAATGGCGCGTAGCAATTGGGAAAATCGTAGGCGGCGTGGTTCGCAGATGAAACAATTGGCAGCAAATCTTTCATCTGAAGTGTTTCGGCCTCTAATACTGAAATGTGCTTCCGCTCCATCTAACTGTAGCCACATTATTCTGAAAAAGTCCAGTGGTAAATTTTCCAGAGTGGTTTTTAAATTTCCATTTAGAAAATTTTGGAAAACAATAGCTTATCATGCGGCTTCCAGTAATGCCACCCCAAATCTTTGGACTCCGAGCTGGTTGTCAAAAAACGTCTCAAAATTTGGAATAACGTCGGCGTAAAATATGAGAGGAGGAAACATGTAGTTAATGAAGATAGTGAGTTTGACATTCTCGCAATTATTGTAGTTGGAGATCCGCATAGCAGTACTATGGCAGAAATTAGTCGCTATTTGGGCACTGGTCAAACATCTGTGAACGTGATCTTAACGAAAAACATATAGCATCCTTATCACGTGCAGCTAAATCAAGCACTTGAAAGACAAGACTTTGAAAACAGAATTAATTTTTGTAATTGGGGTCGTGCTCGAGTCCAGGAAGATGCACTCCTTTTCAACAGTGTGTTGTTCACGAATGAAGCTACATTTCTTTCTTATGAAATGTTACTTCACCGTTATTACTAATGGCTATGTAAACTGGCATAATTTACATTTTTACATTTTTTCAAATTTGAAAATTGCTAGTCTATTTGTTCAATGTGCTTTGGAACAATCATCTTAGTGAGACACAAGTATGTTTCGTGCTCGTTTAAAAACCGAGAACCGCATCTTTCTGTCGTACCTAGTTTCGTAAATATTAACATTTTTTGTAAGTACTACAAACGTCAAAATTTTATAAAGATTGCTGAATAACTTCCAAAATAGGCTTCGCAGATACAAACTATGGTTAACAAACTGGACCTAAAAATTGATGCTGAATTCAAAAATGTAATAATATACAGGGTCTACTTCCGGTATAACCGGATGTCCGCCATCTTTGAAATTATTTTCTGCAAGTAGACCATTTGAAAAGAAACATCTTTTGTTCAAGTCATTTTCTTCTAATTTAAACGATAAGGCCGCTGGAGAGCACCACGCGCTTATTGAACCACCATGTGTTTTTTATCACTTCCAGTTCCAATAAAGACGATTGCATATACGTACACTATATCTGACCCACGCCTCTTACAAATATTACACGTTTGGTAGCTGATGCAAAAAAAGTCGTTATTCTCCCACACAATGATTTCTTAATGTTTTGATTTCAGCCTTTTTTACTTTCAGGTAGAAGAATATGTGAAAAGAGTCTTTCATGACGGCATCATCAAACTGGATGTTATCAGCGATCTGGAGCAACTGAAAAAAGAATTTCCACTGTTTGAGCCAGTCAACAGAGCTGCAAGTGTCGTAGAAAGGCACCGTGGTCGAGTGATCTTCTTGGAGTATGATCCAAAGGATAACGTAACCGAGACCTTGTATTTAGTAGGAAAAGGTAAATCAGACGCAGAGCAATCTCTAGACGACCTAGGAATAAAATTCTTCAGAACTTCTAGAGTAGATCTTTTATCACTTTGATGGCTGATAAATGCCAGCTGAGCCGGTAATACTTCAACGTTTTTCCGAAAGTATAGTAAACTTTGTTACCTACTTTTGATCGCCCTGTATATTTTTTCTCTTTGAAATCCTTGAAATATACTAATTATTTTTTGTATTATAATGTGTCCTAGAAGCTGGCTTGGAAGGCATGGTTTCATCCAATGGTACCGGCGATCATCCGACATGAATTGCTTAAGATTATTTCCTGTGTGGCGACTTAAAAAACATCGTTTATAAAACCTGAAAATATCTAGGAACTAAGGCACAGGATTTCTGTAGAGATAAGAAGTGTTGCAAAAGGTTCTGCTATCCATTTTTAACTAGTGCAGCTAAAACATATCAGACATATCAGATACATATCACGATCAAAATTTCCTAGGTTGAATTTGATGGACAGCAGAAATTTTAAATTTTTTGTATTTTGTATTTAATTTCTGAATCTAAACCATTATAATACACAGTGAAGCAGTAACTGAGATAAGACGGGGTCAGAGATTCACACGATCGTTTTCTGAGTGTCTTTTGGAGTATATTCTTCTTACTATAAAGTCTTTTAAGACACGCGTAGGCTCTCTGGATCTGTAGATTACCATCATCTTCTCAGAAGCGCAAGAAGCAGTCACCTGACACACCTAAGCTTCTAGAAAAGAAAAGAGTTTTATCTCAAATTTCAGTTGTTCTTTAATACGCTTTGCTGAAACTGTACAGCATTGCATTTGACCAGGTTTGAAATGAGATTATGGATTTCGGAGTAGGTGGTTATTGATCGTCGTTAAGTTGAACAGCGGCTTCGTTTGAATGCTAGGAGAGTCGTGTATAAAAGAAGAAGAGGGCCCAAGACTGAACCTTTGGAAACACTACATAGAAGCCACGCCTGCGAGGAGATGACATGCTTTTGTTTGCTAGAACAATTTGTTCTCTATTTTTGGGATAGGACTCAAAAAAAGGTTACCGAATTGTTGGAGCCATAATAATTCAGCTTCGTGCAGATTAAGTATGTTTCATACAGCCGAAAGCACCTGCATAATCTAGTGACAGTTAGATCTTTTTCATCTTCGTGTCTCCAGACCTAATTATTATTTACTAAAAAAAATTGATCTGTATTTCCAGAAGTAACCCGTTTACAGGAAGCACAAAAAATTACGAGAAATAGTGAGTTAATAACAATAAGAACAGATGATTCAACTTAATTAAGAATACTACAGTATTACTGCATAAAATAAAGCAATAAAAAGAGGATAGATAAACATGTTAACATCAAAAAGAAAAAAAAACAGCAAAATAGATTCAGAGAGGAACGTTAACTCATTTACGTGAAATACAGGAGGACGTGAAGTAGGAGGTTAGTAACAAAGAGAGAAGGTTTGAACTCAATCTATGATGGCACAGTATCCCTAGATAGAATAAAGCAATAAATATAGGATGGATAAATGTGTTAACATAAAAGAAAATTATCAAAGTAGAAATAAAAATACGCATCGTAGCGTTAAGATTCAGTTGCGGTAGAAAAGTGAGTAAGCAAGTTGAAGCAAGTGTTAAAAAAAAGGTTTAAGGGAGATATTAACCCATCCACGTGAAATACAACAGAGTACGTGAAATAGTAGATTAATAATAAAGAGAATGGGGTTAAAATTAGTTGATGGTAGTACAGTGTATCTGTATAGAAAAGACATTTATACTAAAATTCTAACAGACGTACAAATACTAATGAAAAATACAACAAATGCAATGGATCAGTAAAAATAATTTATTATAAAAGATAGGAAATCATTCAAAATACCCGAACTTTCACTACGCGTATTGAATAATTTGCAATACAATGGATATCCAGTCAACATTTTAGATCCGGGCCTGAAGAAATCGTTCATTTGTTTTTACGAAAACCTGATTGGTGTTATGGTATTATATCGTATTCATTCTCATAGTTTATATGTGAAATTAAACTACTTTTTTAGAATTTTTGATACCGTTCATAATAAGCTTATTGGATGTGAATCATTCACACGCGAAGGGATATTTGCATTCCATTTGCTTGGCCGCTTTATCAAGATGATGGTTGGACGTTTCATCACGACAATGCTTGGTCTCACAGACGGGCGATTTGTCGATGAACAATTGAGGAATTATGTGTGGGAACTAGGGTCACCCCTCTACTCTCCCGACTTTGCTCAATATCACTCTTTCCATTTGCTTCCTGCAGTCTAAAAACAGTTGAGGGGTCGGAGACTTGACTGGGATTTAGAGCACAAAAAGGCCATGGTGGGTATTCTAAACATATATATCAAATAGCGCTTTATTAGAAGTATAATATAAGCAGATAAGGCGATTGGATGAGACGATAGTTGAACATTTAGAAATTAATGCTTCTCATTGTTATACTGTAGCACCATCTGCATTAGTTTCAGATAAATTCTCGGTTCAAATAACTGCAAGCTATACTAGATAGATGTAGATATATTGAGTAAGTGTGAAGCAGCACTGTAGGACAGGAGAGCCTAATGAGTCATCGCGATAGGCAAACACTGCGGATTAATCGAGAATATATTTGCTTATATAACTTTTGTAGAATGAATATATGTAGCCGTTTAGGCCCAGTTTTACAATCATTGGTAACCCCTGGTGATCACTTAACCGACAGATGCAAGTTAACCAGTAGATATCAGATCGCTCTGTTTCAGAAAGGAAACCAGTGGTTAAGCTAACTTATCTTCAAGTTAGCAGCACGGTTGACTCTCAGAGTACTGCCATAATTGTGTTCTGTGAATGCAACCTATCTCTTTGACAAATGAACCTAACCCCTGTAGGTATTCATATTTTTGACTTGTGTCACAATAGACTATAATCAAACTCCATCGACTTAGACGCCAATGTCAAAATGCATGTTTTTATAGCCTCCAAAGCAAGATTATGTCTCATCGGTTGACGTCAGAGATAACCCATACTTTATCCTTGGGCTAACTTAGCTACTGGATAACCAGAGCTTTTGACGTAAACCGCCGATTACGAAACTCATTGTGTTCGCTAACCACTAGTTTCCTTTTAACCTCAGGTTACCTGCCGATTGTGAAACTGGGCCGTAGAGTTACTTAAACCGTTGCGCTTGTTATTACAAAAGCGTTTGATCAGCTGTGTCATACTTTGAAGAGCTATATCAACAAATTTGTCAAAACCTGCTAATTTGGAATGAAGCAGAATAGCTGTTGTAAAGTAAAATAATTCTGCATACTGATAGTGAGATGCGATGCTTTTGGTGGCTTCCTAGAAAGCCCATTTTGGAGAGACCGACAAAAACTTCGGCGTTGAGGACTGTGGGCCAAAAGAAACTCTCTCTCTGTTGAAGAATACACCACGGCATTTCAAGCAGAAATATATTATATAATAATATAATAATATTAAATAATATTGGCGATTTTAGCTTCACTATCATAGTCACAATGTCTTAACAGACATGTTGTGAACTCGTAGCATTTACTCATTTTACGAGTTTCTCTTGAGATATCTTTAAAGCAGGAGTTTCCCATTTGCTTTCTGCATCCTCATGCCGTTGACCAGATGGTATCTTTTACTTCATCCGCCTTTAGAGGCAATTTCTCACCCCAAGGACAAGAAGGTGTCCTGACTCTTCTCAACTCGTCCATATAAAGCTGTTGGTTGAGAAGAGGTTACTGCTTATATCGACAGTAGTTCGGTTCCTTTTAGTCGCCTTTTACGACATGTAGGATATACGATGGAAGATATTCTAACTCGCCCCCACACGGGCAGATTTTAGCTAATGCCTCCCGTATTATTCACGAAATTCAGGGGCCTAATATCTGCTCTGATATCTAGGCAGAATTGAAAGCATTAAGTGATTATACGTACGTTCCTCAACGTAGAAAGGTCTTGGATGACATTTCGGCAATACGTCATATGTCACTGAAACGGCGGAGACGCTCACCAGGCGAGAGTCAATAAATAATGCCCTTTTTTATAACTGAGCAGACTGTGTAGGCAGAGCCTAAGTACCGCGGCTGCTGTGAAAGGGTTATGTTAGGGGAAGTTTGTTAACGCGAGATTTGAGTGGGCCAATAATACGAGCAGGCCCAATAAATACATCTCCTGGCAGTCCATTCCAAGCCTTGGGTACCCTGAGAATGAATGTGCGGTTATACTGCTCGGTTCTTGATGTATGAAGAACGACCCCCTTTAGGATGCGATGCCGCGGTCGCGCGGGTGCATCTGATAGGAGCGGTGAGCGGCGGAATGATAGAGGATAGCTTAGAGGAGCAGATTCCGTTTGAATATCGGTAGAAGAGCGAGAGGTCATAACAACATGCTGGTGAGAAAGTTGCTGGAGGTGGCGCGTTAAGGCGGGTCGTCAATTAGTCGCATTGCCCTTATCTGGAAGGCATCAAGTATAGACAGGGTAGTAGGGGCAGCAGCTTCCCAGACATGAGAGCAATACTCCAGGCCAGGTCTTATCTGGGCTTTATATAGCGTGAAGGGATTACACGGTGAGAAGTACTTTCTGGCTCTAAATAGATACCCAAGCTTTTTACCAGCAGCTGTTGCAATTGACGGAACGTGTTCGTGCCAGATCGCCAGATCAGATTTTCTGTAATGTTAACTCCTAACAGTTTGAATGAATGACTCCTTGGCAGAGCCCGGTTGTTCATTAGAACCTGGTGTTGGCTTGGGTACTTCTTGTTTGATAGCGTACAATACTGGGTCTTGGAACCATTAAATTTCACCATATTCTTGAGGCCCCAAGCGGTAATGGTATCGAAATCCTTTGAAAATGAAAGTGAAAGTGATCCTAAGCCGACCATGGGGCCATCAGCAGGTACCATTAGAATAAGGTGACCATTCGTCCCGGATTTTGCGAGATTGTCCCGTTTTCAGACGAGCCGTCCCGCATTTACGCCGTCTCGGAAAATGTCCCGGATTTTGTATATTTCTTTTTTGTATATGATTTTTCAATTTATAAAACAATTTCATCCCCATTCTACGGCTGACACAGCGGAACATGGAAACACCACCGCCAACGCGTCTTTTGCGTCACATAACCCAAAGTGACATATAAATGTTGACATGTGACGTCACAATAACGCGTCGGTGGCGGTGTTTCTATCTTTAGCTGTGACGTCACACAAGCAGTGTCCGGGCAGTGTTGCCATTCGTTGCGACTTGTCGCGAAAATAGCGACATTTTGATTACGTTGAGACGTAGCGGCGACAAAATAAACCGATTTGTAGCGACTTTTTGAAAAATTCTATTACTATCTTTTTTTCGCACTGATTACTGCTTTGCTTGTCTATTCTTCTTTTCGGTTTTGACCAGACTGTCTTCTGGTGGTCAGCTGGTGTCGAGAAATTCCTATAATAGTTAAGTTTTGCTCAGAGGAAGATGGGCATTATTTCGAAATAAGTTATAATTTGAGGTTCATCCAGATGTTTCTCGATAAAGTTAATTTTTGTGAGTTGTTCTTAAATCTATCACGAATTTTTTCAGAGGGGAAAAAGATAACAGGAAAACTAAAAGAATTTTATTTTTTTATTTAATTAGCGTATGGTTATAGTATACATGAAAAATGGGTTATACAATTATAAAAGGGTTTTTTATGTTTTTTTTATTTATTTTTTCTTTTTTTGCGATTTAATACCGAGACTGGAAATCCATTCTACGGCTCATGGTTAGGCTTGGAGGAAGTCCTTGTTCTTGCCTGGATACGCTCTAAGGCAACATTCCTGCACTGTATCCCTGACAGTTTGGTGTTTCGCCTCACAGTCACATGCCCATGTTTGTCTGTTTAGGGTTGACCATTCCTTTCGGTGGAGTTCAAAATCTTGACCAAGAGGCAAATTACTGTTCAGTTTTTCTGGTATTTGTGTAGCCCAGACTTCTGCCCGTTTAACTGCAGGGTTAAAATCATCAGATTCAAGTTGGACAGCTGCTGTAATTGGTAATTGTAAAAGGAGAGATCGGGTATATCGTGGTGGATTGGCAGTGACGGATTTGTTTTGAATTTTTTATATCCTTTCAGGGCATTTTCTCGACAGATGCATGGTGGAGCTATTTGGCTGAGTGTTGGTAGCCAGTAAGTTGGGATCGATTTGATGCATCCCGTAACAGTTCATAGTTCATCGAAGTGTTTAACTGTCGAGCAAAATTCAGCCGCAGAGAAACAAAGGCTCAGGGCCGAAGTACGGAGGGTAGAAGGGGGGGCACCTCAGGAGGTTCCACAGGATGTTATTTCTGCTGTTTGCTTTGGCTGCGATGAACTGAATGTTTTTTAAACGATAGTGTCCTATACAGTGTGACACCTATTTATTTGGGTGTGGGAATTGAAAGTGATTCTAGGACTACAAAATTTTGGTATGTCAAAGTTACGTTTTTTTTAAACTAGTCGATTTACTACATGATAAAATTTAAAATACAGGGTGTTCCATTTAACACAAGCTTGATATTCGTATTTAATTATGGACTGGAAGTAGCATTAAATACATCAGTATTTTCTATTACTGATCAAGTACTAATAACCAAGATAAAGTTTTATTGGTTTCGAAATTCTAATTTTCTGTGAGTGCTCCCAATTTTTGAAAAATTAAAATATCTCGGTAACTACAAAACTTAGATGTATGAAATGGGTAAGAAAGATTATTTCGTTTATGACTTATACATAATGTATTTTATTCATCGTATCGCTCAAAAACGTGACAATAGTAAATATAGATTAAAAAAACTATTATAACCTATACTAGAATAAAATAGATACAGCTGCAAACTAAGATACATAGTCTTTGGTATTTACAGGTTGACGTTCAGTTTTTTCAACCACTTCAGCGCCAACGGTGTGGCTGTGAAGAACTCTTCTCGCGATCCCTGAAACGCACGCAGTTCACATTCGCTCGTAATATGGTTTATAGTTTGGCGGGGCGCGCCACAGTCACATAAGGGAGATTGCACATAGCCTCACTTATAAAGGCAGTCGGCACATTTGCCGTGGCCCGTTCGGACTCTATTAGGTTTTACCCACTCTTTCCGGGGTAGTTCTGATCCTGGAAGTAAGGCTGCCCCCATAAATGCGCAACGTGAGTGGTGTTCCGCAAAGCCTTCCCACTGGGAGCGCCATTGATTTAAGGAGTCGAAGTTATTGGCTTTAAGCCCTTGTGCATCCCTTATTGGTGGTTGTCGGAATTTAAGTCTGTTTATCTGCTTGGTGGATGGGCAGTTTGTTGTTGGCCGTAATCTTGTTATACTCCCTTAAAAGGGCGTCAGTCCTTCGCAGCTGCGGTGGGGCTATTCCAGAGAGTACAGGCAGCCATTGAGTTGGGGTTGTCTTTACTGCGCCTGTAATAAGTCTCAAAGTGTGATTTAGTTGGACGTCAATTAGTCTGGTATGATGGCTGTTAATCCAGACAGGCGCACAGTACTCAGCACACGAATAGACAAGAGCTAGCGCACTGGTTCGTAGAGTTGGAGCAGTGGCACCCCACGTTGTTTCACACAGCTTTTGGATAATGTTGTTGCGTGTTTTCAGCTTTCCTGCAGTATTTGCGAGATGTTTCTTATAGCAGGGGGTGCGATCTAACGTTACCTACTGCAAGATATATTGGGAAATGGTTATGTTTCAGGGGTTCGCCTGCAAAAAGTACCTGCAGTTCATATTTAGCTAGTTTGTTATTCAGGTGGAAGCAGGAAACTTCTGTTTTGTTGGGGCTCGGTACTAGTCTCCATTTCTTGAAGTAGTTGTTTAGAGCTAACAAGTCCTTAGAAAGAGTATGCTCAACGTTCTTGAAGTTCTTATCGGAAAAAGCTATGGCTAGATCATCCGCATAGCAAAACTTGTAACTGACAGTTTCTGGCATGTCAGATATATAGATTGAAAAGTAAGGGGGCCAGTACTGAGCCTTGTGGAGTCCGTTGTTCAATGTGCGCTACCTGCTTGATTTCTCGTTTAGGATTACTTGGAACTTTCTATCGCATAACATGTTGTTCATGAGTCTTGTAGTGATCTGACAGGGATCACCTGCAGCAACTTATATAGGAGACCCTCCCTCCAGACCGTATCGTATGCGGCAGTGGGGTCAACAAACGCCACTCCCGTCTTCATGTTTTGCTGGTAGCCTGCGTCTGTATGCGTTGTACTTGATCACAACAACTGCAACCTGGTCTGAAACCAGCCTGGATTATCGAGACCCGGTCTAAGATAGTCGCGCTCAACCGGTTGTAGACGGCTCTTTCTAGTAATTTATAGCAGCAACTGAGCAAGGCTAGAGGTCTGTAGCTGGCGGGTTGATCGTTCGGTTTACCGGGTTTTAATATTGATATGACCTTCGTTCTTTTGAATTCCCGTGGGAGGTTTCCCGTATTAAGGAGGTTCGTGAAGAAGAGAGATAGCCACACTCTTGTTTGCTGACCTGCGTGAATGAGAAACTATGGCAGGACGCCGTCGAAACCAGGAGCCCTTCCAGGCCTAACATCTGATATGGCATTATTAATGTCTTCGATCGAGAAGGGTCGGGAAAGCGTTGTTTGGGTATATGTACAATGTAAAACTGCGACAAAATAGGGTGCATTTTGGGCCATAGGACACTAGCGCGCCGCGGTCAGATTGATCCATATCCCACCGGTCAGAAGCCCCCAAAATATTTTGGATAATAGGCAGGTATGTGGACACCAGTGCGTGGGGCGGCGAGGTAGACTTATGTCGTATAATTTTAACCGATTTTAATTCATTCGTCATTTTTTGCGATTTTGCTAATAGTTACTGAAGAATTTGTAGAACTCCAGTCAGAGGTATCGTTACTTTTGACTTGACAGAAATGAATTGCTTTTTTATATTATTAAATGCTAAATTTTGTTCTCAACATTATAAGTTAACCTGATCACTATAATAGATGCAAATTAAGAAGCTGGTATAGTTAGCAGACTGAAATGTCTTAATAATACCCTAAAATTTTAATTAATCAGGACGTGTTCTAATTTGTCACAAATTTCATCGATTTCTTGACGATTTAAAAAAAAGTCCGAGAAATTTACCTTCACAGCTTGAGCGTGGGAGCATCATGGTTGTGATCATTATTTCTTTTAAGAACAATCTATTCCGATTGATCCATCAGAAAAAATGCTATGCATCCTCTTCTAGAGCATCACGGGTGGTTTCTTTATCTCTTCGGAACGTATACTCTTCAAAGACTATTAATTTCTTCCCTTTCACACTTAACATAGTCTCCATGATGAAAAAGTAGAACACAAACAATACTCACAAACAGCAACTAAGGATTGCAAACTACTGAAATATTTTCATTAAGGGTAGTTTTATATACCTACAGAAGCCGATTAGTTATTTAAATAACCTAAGAAGTAACTGTAAGTTACCGCAAGTCGTAAAAAGTCAGACGGAAGTTCGCAAGAATAAAAGTGTTGTGGTCATTAGGAATAACCAAGTTTAATTTTCTTTCGGCGCGCAAGTGACCGGTGCCGATGAAGGCACCCTTTTTGTAAACATGTAAGAATCAAACCGCGCGCGCTCGTGACCGATCACCGCATTTTGTTGACATGATACGCTATCCGTTTGCACGGTACGTTCAAAAACAATAAATTCTAGGATGTACCCTTCTGATCTCACATATCGCTGTCAACTTATCAAACTTGTTGAAACCTTCCGTATTTATGGTGAAGTTGATCTCATTTGAGTCGTGTAGTTCCCCGACCTATAAGTCTACTGGAATACATGCCTCACATTAGTTAGATTGCTTGTGGCTTGATTAATATTTTGATGGCACAAGTGCTTCTAGTCATTATACAAGATACGTGGGTAGGCTATCTGTAAACCTCGATATATTTATATAGCTTGTTAAGGGGAAATGGTGGATATTCAATTATGTGCCAAAAAGAAATAAAAAATTAAAGAAGAGAAATCAGTACCTCTCCGGTGAATGGATGCGGTCTCATTTATTTCCTTCTGATTCCCTGCTAATTAATTGCTTGGAAGCAATTATCCATCGAGATGTTGATACATTAAAGAAGCATATGTTTTTATTGCTGACTGAATCATTACAAACCGGGTTAGGCTGGCATCAAGACTTTATATCTGAAATACAGAATGTTAATTAAGTATGTTAACAAACTTTAACCATGAATAGTACTCCGAAAAATAGAAAGAAAATGTCATATGAACATGGGTCCGGAAATGCTTCCTAAGGGAGCTACGCTCCTTTGCATGGGGCACCCTGAAGACGGTTTTCCCTCGATATTCTCGAAACCATTCATAACAAAATTACGAAGTTAGGCACGATGGGTAAACTTTTGATGCTGAGTCTGATTCTGAATTCAGAATTTCATAATTTTAATCATAGGCGTATCATACGGGAGCAGTTAAGGGTCAAAATAACCCCATTTTCTACATGGTAATTTTTTTGACATCTTGACTTTGGAATGTGGTATTTCAGAGATTTCTACGTAAAAATGGTCTCTTGATACATCTCGATAGGGCTAACCGTTTTCGAGACAAATGCAAATTATTGAATCGATGCAGGCTATTGTAATAAAATAAATGTTCATCTATTTAGTAAGTGTGCTGTGAAAAACAATTCCAATGATAAACTGATAGTTCTCAAGTTGTTTATCCATTAGTGCAATTGTTTTTCACAGCACACTTACTAAATAGATGAACATTTATTTATTTACAATAGCCTGCATCGATTCAATAATTTACATTTTTCTCGAAAACGGTTAGCCCCATCGAGATGTACCAAGAGACCATTTTTACATAGAAATCTCTGAAGTACCATATTCTAAAATCAAAATGTCAAAAAAATTACTATTTAGAAAATGGAGTCATTTTTACCCTTAACTCCTCTAGTATGATGCGCCTCTAATTAAAATTATGAAATTCTGAATTCAGAATCAGACTTAGCGTCAAAAGTTTACCCATCGTACCTAATTTCGTAATTTTGTTATGAATGGTTTCGAGAATATCGAGGGAAAACCGTCTTCAGGGTGCCCCATGCAAAGGAGCATAGCTCCTTTAGGAAGCATTTCCGGACCCATGTTCATATGACATTTTCTTTCTATTTTTCGGAGTACTATTCTTGGTTAAAGTTTGTTAACATACTTAATTAACACCCTGTATAAGAAACTCATGAAGGATACACACACACAGGATACACTGTATACCAGAATGGCATGTTATGGAAACTATAGCTGAAATCTCTATAGCTGAAGCTCAAATGATTTTCTTTTTTTTTATGTACACCGCAGTCCAATTTCAATATATTAACAGCAAACAAAAAATAAAGGGGGTCGATAGGATTGACTTTTTTAGTTTAGCAGCAAGAAGTAACGTGCATTCGAAATCATTTTACGCACGAGAAAACTTTCTTAACTATGCCAAAAAAAATACAACTGCAGCTTCAGAAAAAAGATATTAACTCTCCGATCAGCTGTGCAACATTTCTAGTTTATACATCGAATGGTGTCCGCTTGTAAGCTATATTATTTATTGTTTTGTGCAACAAGGGCAGAAATTCAGATACAAATTTATGACAATCTATTTACATAATAACATTTGGTCACCTGTTTTATCTGTAAACCATCTTACATGACTTACTTTAATAAGGTTCGATAATACAGGGTGGGGCATAAAAACCAAGTGTTTTTGGTTCGAGTAATACTCATATATTAGAAAAGGGAGGAGCGCGCGGTTTATTACAATCTATTCATTGACTCAAACCATTTCACTTTCTTACTTGCCACTTGCCATCATGGAGCGGTAGACGTTAGAACAACGTGTGGCATATGGCGTGGCATCATTGGCCCATATTCTTTTTGGAGAAAATGGGGTCACCGCTACAGTAATATCTGAACGTTACATTCATATGGTGAATACCTTTTTCATACCTGAATTGCAAAGAAGAGGTGTGGATATCAAAGATTTGTGGTTCCAGCGAGATGGGGCCACGGCACACACCGCCAGAGCATCCATGGCTGTTCTTTGCCACCTGTTTCCAAATCGTTCAATTTCGAGGTTTGGTGGAATTTCATGAAGTCCTCAGTCTCCCGACATCAATTTGTGATTTTTTTCTATGGGGGTAAATCAGGTCACATGTTTAAAGGGCCAAGACCAGTACGTTAGACGGAGAGAAGGAAGCGATTCGCCATGGAATCTCTCAAAAATCAACAGAGTCATGCTGGAAACATTGGAGTGCAATTTTCGTGAACGGCTGCATCATATGCTGGATGTAATTTTTGCACTTATTTTAAAAACACTTGGTTTGTATGCCCCACCCTGTATATAGAACTATAACATAACTAAAACATGGCGATAATACAATGACCAATAGGCTATAGGCGAAGTTGCCTGTCCAGTTCGCGTCGCCATAACTATTCAACAGAAGTGTAAATAAAACATTTTATATTGGATTTATCCAGCCTATATGGAAGATAACCTTTATGATCTAAGTAAATGAATGGAACAAGGCAGATGATACGAAAGGCATGTCTAATGAAATACACAGTCTTTCGAAAAAAATCTCTTCCAAATAAAAAAACATACGAGATTAAGAGCAGTGTTACAGCGCAGCAATCAATCAAAACTATATTATAATATCACACAAAGCTACGAAAACTGAGGGTCGTATTCATAGTCGATACTTAAGGGTCACTTGAGTAACACTCGAGTAAGGATACGTCAACATGACATGTCAAATGACATTTCGTTGCAGTCAATGCGATTGTGTAGGTAATTTTGGAATACGGTGTTGCCATTTTTGTACCACATCCTGCAAATGTCCGCCACAGAGCACGAAATACTGGCACAATACAAAAAGAGATAACAGAAAACATCAAAACGCGTAGGCATGGGCATAACAAGTTGACATATATTTGCAATACGACAGCGTCGCCAAATGAATTCCGCCATCTGATAGATGTTGTCTAGGAAACAGATACACAAGGAAAGCCATACTAGGTTGTGAAACTTACTTAAAAATTTGTTGTATTCATAATAAGCTGTCCACTGTCCTGTCCTGTCCTGTGAAAGAAAGACCTAACGACATAATACTTTTCTTTAGGTCCATCCGAACATTTCTTTGTCTATTACAGAAACCGAGAGAATTTTCAGATGTAAACATTCGAGTATTGCTTTAGATCGTTCTGTGTTGTGTAATGAAACTATTAAGTTGGCATGATAAAAAAACTAAAAATATAAAAACGGCTCTAACTTCGCTTTTATGCGTTTTAGGGGTTCCTGATGATTTCCAATTTTTTTTGCTGGGGGTGAAATTGAGGTGGTTGGTGGCTGGGAGGTTGTAAAACTGAAAAGTTTGTAGTATTCATAATGCTCCATCATTTCCTTGCCTATTAATTACAGAAACCAAGGGAAAGATCTGGTCAGTGTTCTCGAAACCTGACTAGGGAGTATCCTGTTATTTGCCAGGTTTCCTTATGATTTTTTGGTGGATTCCAAATGAGATGCGCTATTGTCTCATATTGGGGTTTTTAGTCTTATGTATCACAGTCGTCATTCAGTAACAAGGTAGACAGTATCCTAATCCTAAGACGCAGATGTGCTACTAGCCCTCACTTTGGATTTATCGATTGCATTGCGACCTGTGTTAAGATTTCATAATAGGGTACTTGCAAAGGTCGTGAAATCATCTCGGGAGGATACATAGCGTAAAGAAAATCATATCAAGAAGCAGTAGGAAGCAAAAAACATGATTTTACTGATGGCCAAAAAAAGATATTTTTAAAATAAAATAAGGATATATTCAAATTTTTCCACGTGACTTAAAACAGGGGCTGACGTCACAAGTATCTTATCGATATCGACAATCGATACTGCTACAGCGCAGGTGAGTGAGATTCAACTGTAAACTAGAGATGATCTGAATTCTTAAACAATGCGACTCAACTTATTGATACTTAAACATATTTGAAACAGGCAATTAACCCACTAGCATTTTCGTTGCAATACATTTTTGATAGGTGTCACAGTTCATCCTATTTGTGACCGAGATTCGCAACTAATCGAAACCATCATTTTATTTCGGCGCATCCCATTATGAATCAATCCAAAGGTAGAATCTAATTCAAGCCCATCGCTACAAAGTGAATTAGTAATCTAGCCTAACTTTTATTCTTTCGACTTTTGTACTTTTGTGTGTGACTGTGTTTTGTGGTTATAGTGATCAATGTCAAAATGTTAGGTTAGCACTGGCTATCGATATCGAATATCAATACTTTACATCCCATCACTATAGGATATCACTGACGTCAGAGGTTGTTTGCGCGGCATTTTCCGGCATTTGAAATAATTTTTGGAATATCTCTCAAAGCTGATTCCAAAAAACCAAACAAACATTTTGTCATGTTTACTAGGCTCTGAGGAACGCGTAAACGACATAATATTTTTTCTGCAGGTACCCTATTACCATAATTTTGTTGGCAAAAAACAGGGACTGTTTCCTGGCACAGCTCTTAACCAATGTCAATTATTCAAAGGTCATTTTTTGTCAGTGTTGTTCATCGATAAAGCCACACGGAGGTGACCGATGTGCCAATATAGTTTATCTTCAGGTATATGTGGTTCTTGCTGATAGGCCAATGAAGCGCAATGGAATATTCACTTATTTTCTACAGCAAATTAAACTGGAATGAGAATAAAAGTAATTCAATATATTGCACAATTCTGTAAATATTATGTCACCTGGTGCTTCCGTATGCACTCCTCCAGGCGGCTAAGCAGCATGAGATATATATTATGAGTCATTAAATGGATTGAGTGTGCGCTTGATTAGCAAAATAGATTGAAACATGAGACTGGTTCTTCTGCGGCTGACGTTCCATCTTAGATAGAATTACAGTGGGAGATTCAACGCGCAAATTAAGCTTTTTGCTTTTTGTTTAAAAGTAGTAGGGACTCGAAAGTTTACGATCTAATAAAAATATCTTGTAATAGTCTGGATTTTCAATAATTTCTTACATATGGAGTTGATTGGGGCTATAAATATCTGCAGGCAGAGAAAAATTTAAGTTGATTCTGAGGCAGTTGTTATAGATTATCGTTTATGAGAATTTATGTTGAACATGGTTATGCATAACCCATTGGCGCCATGCAATGTCGGATTATAAGTGAAAAGGTATTAGAAATTATCGCTCTGGCTGGCTCAAAGTCTTGATTATATTTTATTTTATTTCATTTTTTAAACGCACCGATTTATTATGGGATTGGTCGTCGAAAGCTTCAATAGGTAAATCTTAAATAGTCTACTGCACCCACTTTTTGTCATAGCATCCTCTTATCGTACCGCATCATTTGTAATGTCGTTATTAGATTATGTTAGGTTTGAAGTAGATGAGCCTTACATCGATCCTTTGATCTATTATTGTAATTCAGACCTATTCATAGTTGGTAGAGGCATTGATTAACATATTTCTATACAATATGTTAATCAATGGTAGAGGTTATTGTCAGATCCAGTATTCAAAGAGTTGTGACACCAAATGATTTGTTTTCGGTTATTTCATTAGAGGGCAGCTATGCAAATTATGTGTGACCATTTGGTTGCCTTCTTTTTAAAAGGTTTTATTTAACTTGCAATGTATGTGCGCTTGTTCGGGTGGAATCTTGCAACTCAATTTTGAAGCAAATATCTTCAATCGGTTGAGCTGAAATTTTGTATAAACGTTTAGCTTGTATGACAATGCACGATAAGTTATATGACGTCGTTCTAAATCCAACAGTGGAATAGTTATTTAATGCATTTCTACAATATGGGTATACATATTGACATGAGAACGCCCAGTAGATGTTAAGGGGAATGACAATCCAATGAGAGGAATGTCGCACTGACAATAGACACAATAGACCCACTGATATCATTTTTAGTCAAACGATGCATTTTGTTGTGAGAGTTGGAGGAAAATACTATTCAAAGCCGGCAAGCTGTTTTATCACTGCATGAACCTGACGATCTGAGAGAAGAGAGTTTTTGCATTTGGCGCGCAATTATAGGCTTGCGGTGTGAGCAAGAATCTGGCAGCAGTCACAGGAGAGTCTGGATCGAATTGTACGAGTTCCTTTATACAATCTACGGAGTGGTCATCACCAAGTTGTATCGACAACGGTGACGACATCGACGTGAGGTTAGGGGGTAGCTAACGAACCGCTGGTGCATCGAGCAACCACGAAGAGTAGACCGGGCAGCCGGTGTGTATGACTGTGACAGCGATGTGAAGTAGTGGTAAAGAAGATCCGCGGTAAGAGTTTTCCAATAATAAGTGTTAAAGGAACATTTGGGGTGCTGGACTGACTTTGGGAAAGTAATATGGATAAACTCGTGTTGATAGTGGAGTCTTATCACCAACACAGTTTTAAGGTTATGTTTAGAGTCGCTCTATATTTTTACTTTAGTTTAAGGTTTTCATGATGTCTAATAAAACGAAATCTACGAAAATGAGTGGATATCAGGATAGCGCAAATTCTAAGTTAGAAACTGTCATTCAAACGATGGCAAATAATATTTTTTTTTAGATATAATACGATGATGTGTTTTGTTGTAAGAGTTTGAGGAAAATCTACTATTCAAAGTCGGTGAGTTGTTTTATCACTACACCAACCTTTATTACAACCTGAGAGAAGAGAGTCACAGTGCACAGTGAAAGGGCTTGTTGAGAGTGACTCGGAAAATATTATGACGTCATTCTAAATCAACTATGATGACGAAATAGTTCTTTTTAATGCACTTCTGCAATATGGGTATCAAATAAAAGGGCTTGCCGAGAATAAATAAAAATTCTGTTTGATATAAATGTAAGTTAGTAACTAAGAAGTAAAAAATTAAATAAAACAAAAAAAACTTCTTTAAGAAAAGCTTTTATTTAAAGGTTCTAAAAAAAAGAAAATAAAATGTTCCCTTAGAGTGTTAGCTGTCAACTTGTAGCCTCATTATACACAATTTATATGATCATAAAAGCTTGTGGCGCGATATACTTGTGTAAATTAACTAGTACCTATTCAACTGACTAACTTGGTCTGCTAAATTTGTGTTAAAATCTCAGTTTAATTGAATTCCTATAGATACTTACGCAAACCTCGCGACAAGCTTCTATGATCGTATCAATTGTGTATAATGAGGCTATAAGTTCATAGTTAACACCCTAAAGGAACATTTTATTTTCTTTTTTTAGAACCTTTAAATAAAAGCTTTTCTTAAAAAAGTTTTTTGTTTTAATTTATATTAAAGTAAGCTACATCCTGATGCTTGGTTCCAGGTGTAACCTACGATACCGGAGGTGCCGACGTGAAGACTGGTGGATACATGAGAGGTATGTCCCGCGACAAGTGCGGAGCGGCGGCAGTTGCTGGGTTCATGGAGATGGTACGACTGTTGCAACCAAAGCATATCCGCGTTGTAGCAGCCATGAGCATGGTGCGCAATAGCATCGGCAGTAACTCCTACGTGGCTGACGAAGTCATCACTGCCCGGTCTGGCAAGAGGGTGAGGATCGTCAATACCGACGCTGAGGGAAGGATGGTCATGGCAGATGTTCTTTGCAAGGTAAGATCTCAAAGACCTATCTATCTCTATCATCGAGGTAGAACCCCATGGAGGCGCGATAACGTGGCCGAAAGCAGGTGCAGGTTGGCCATATTGATTTGACACTTATGTCAAACAGCTGACGTTTTTTTGACAATTTCGTGTTTGCTTTTTTTGAGTGTCTTTACCGAGATTTTTAGTTATTTTTAAGTGATATTCTAGTGAATTCATAAAGGAAATAATGGTTTCATGTGCTTATCGTAGTTGCTCTAGCAGAGATGGCATGGATAAGAAGAAATCGACAGGAATTACATTTCATAGGTATGTATGCAAAAAAATAACAATGTACAGGACCGCATTTGTAATATTTATCTCAATAAAGTGTAACGTATCGCAGCAATAACACAGTTGTATTATTCATTTGATGGTGAACGTTGTCTCTACAAAGCCTGTTTTTTTTCATATACTTAACTATGAATTTCACATTAGATTGAAAAATCAACCCAATACTTCATATTTAAATCATCATTGTAACGAATTTTCAAAATTATTGACATAAGAAAGTAATCCGGCTCTGGCGAGGCGTCCATATTGGCACGACACTTAGCCACGCCTCCTGTTACCGTTTTTGTTATACGAAATTGAACGTTATACCGTCTCCTTGGGATTCTCCCTCGATGATCTCTATATATGTTACGGCCACTGTTGTAAATTGGGCATTGATGACATTGGCCGGGCATTAACGTTAGAAGCCAAATATGCAGGCCAATATCGTTATTGCCCAGGCGATAACAGGCTATAAAGTATTTTAGTTTTTGCATCTTTGTCCGGCCATTCACGGCATCGACCATCAATGCATGGCCAAAGTTGATATTACAGATTAGGGCAGTTGTTTGATAAAATATGAGGAAGATTTTAAAAAATATATATATATTTTCATCGCTTCACAAAAAAATTGAAAGGAAACTTAAAATACCTAATCGTTAAATATGACAAATTAAAATACTAAAACATGTCTATAAAAACAAGATCAAAGCATCCATTAAGCATTTTTGTTACAACATGGTAATGAGCCATGGCACTTTGAATTGCAGATTTTGTCATTGGCACGGCACGCACATTTTTTGTTTTTGCAGCCGCCCTTACAATAGCAACGCTTATATCCTTGGCTTCCAAAAATTGCATTTTGTGTTACAGCTTCTCTAAGGGAAATTTCTTTTCGTTTGATATCGTCACAACGTTTTCCAACAATATGAACTTTTCCAAACATGGATTGAATTCGCTTCGTGTAAATTTTTGCTTGAGAGCTCCATTTAATAACCTATATTTTATTCAAACCTTGACAGCCCACTCTTGAGCGGACATTAACGAGATTGCCCGGGCAAAGTCGTAAAAACGTAAATCCATTCCCAGTTTATCAACAGTGCCCAGTTTACATGGATATTCACGCTATTGGCCGGTCATTATCAGGATGTCCCGCTGTAATAGGACATTCACGACAATGACCGGCCAATGTCGCTAAAGACCGAAATAGCATCTTTGACCGTAACATATGTAAAAATGAGTCCCTTTTTCCCTTGGGCACGGCATCACGTGAGAACGGCTTTACCAATTTCATCCATCTTTTTTTTGTAAGTTTGCGATTACTTCGTAGAAGGTTTTTACGGGAAGAAATCTAAGAAAAATTATGCAGAACATTAGAAAATTTGAAAAAAATTGAGAAAAATTGACAACTACGAAGGGTGTGTAGTGTTAGTGATTTGTTTGTTATTGTTGTCATGTATGACGTTGCTGTCAAAAATACCGGTTAGGTGTTAGATGTTTAAACGTCGATTAATCATCCGGAAATTTCGAGCCCGTCAAGTGTGCGTCGTAGAAATAATGACAAATGCGTATACAGAGTGTTAATTATTGATAGACCGTAATTTCAAGGGCATATTTATGACTCAAATTCAAATAAAAAAAGCTCATACGTATAATCGACCGACAACGCTTGACAGATGATAGACCCCATACATTTCTATGAACGTTGAGGAACATGAACGGATTTAAATTAAGTTGGATTTTCATCTGTTTCGTCTAAAAAACAATATTCAATTTTTTTTAAGGTCAGTGGCATTCATTTTATATTTTCTAAACTTTGACACCATATATATTGAAGACCAGACTTTAGGCACATGTTTAAGTGAACTTTTCTACTTGAATTTAGGTCAGAAATACGTTCAGAGAAAAAACGTTAAATTGATTGAAAATACAGGGGTAACAAAAGCGAAGACGTCTCGATTCCACGCATCCCTATGATTTTAAGCATCATGCTATTCGTCTTTAAACTGTTGCAATTTTCAGTGCGGCTTGCATTTGCATGACGATAACTAAATAGCAAGGACAGTCATTGACCGTTTGTGGTATCAATCTTGATATTGCATGTTTTCCACATAGTCATGTAGCCTGTTCAGTTTTGACAAAATCATTATTGATTTATGGGCCCGAAAACGAAACAAAACATGTTGGATATCAAAAAGTATTTCAATGATCACTATGCTCTTCAGATAGGTATTATTATTTATTGCAGATTTAAGTTCAGTTTCAATATTCATAGCCAAGACAGGACAGCGTCTGTCGGGTCAGCTAGTACTTTTATAAATCCCAGATAACACCTGGCCTGGAGAATGGGCTAATTTATTGACACAAAAAATACATTTTTTTTCAAGAGAATTGGAAAATTGACGGGAATGTACGTTCATACAGTCTTTTTCAGAATTTTTATACATCTAATTTCAGCAAAATTTGAGTTTGAAATTCAAATTATGGGGCTAGAGACGTCACTGCCGCCACCGTATACCAGGATGGTCGGTAAATTTTATTGGAAATACGTAGGCGTTTTAAACATTCCCTCTCAAAGTACAGGCTTCTACCACATGCACATTAATCATCTAAGTATTTAACTAGTGCCATATGTAAGTGTAGTTTTATGTGAGCAATGAATTCAATGAGTTGCTGAATTATAAATAGATGTTATAAAATAACCATCCCTCGTACATACAGACCTCAAGCACATGGCCGACTTTACTCACTAGGCCGGAGCATAGAAATATGGCAACACTGAATCGGGAGCCGAGCTTGTGTCATTAGTGTAATTCTTCCAGAGTAAACAATAAGATTGCAAGGTGATTTTTTATGTGTTTCTAATTATTTACCTGCAAAACGAAACTATAAAGATAAGAAGATGCCTGCAAAGTGTGTAGTACCAGGTTGCACTAGCAATTAGTGCTTCCAATGAAGGACATAAACAGAAGTGGGTGAAAGGTATTCCTCATAACGGCTGGTTATATTTATAAGAATAAAGACAATGCTTTACAAACGTTTCAAAGTATAAGACCTATTTTAGAGCACAATGTGGTACCTACAATGTTTTCTGGACCTCCCAAATATCACAGAAAAATACAGTTAATAGAACTCATCTGGGCATGCCAACGAGGGCATGCATCTGGGCATACCTACGAAAAGATTTGATAGTGAAAGGGAATCAAGACCAGCCGGAATGGCTTCACAGTGACCTAATAGTGAATTTTTCTAGCTCAAGTGACAATCTGCAAAGTGAATTGAGTGTTCATTTAAGTGGAAGTGGAAGTGGAAGTGGCAGCAGGAAACAGGTTGCGTTTATTTTTATTTTGTAGTGTCTTACTGTGATGGACCAGACATCAGATGTAAGTGGTATTAGTAGTAATAGTTCTAAAAAGTATTTTTCTTAATTTATTAACCCAGATGAACTCTAATACATATAAAATGTAATAATTATTCTGAAACTATAGGCCCCCTATTTGACAGCTAAACCACGTTGCCACATCTAAGGCTCCGGCCTAGTGTAGAGTCGGCCATGGTTATCAGTATTATCACTGTCAGACAGACAACAGACTACTGTCAATGTCATCGACCATGGAACATGGAACGGCTTATTTAGCGTTCACAGAACATGACAGCTAAACGTAAGCGCCGCAACTAGAACCAAACCGAGCTTTCGGCGTTTCCAAACTTTATTAGGGGGTCCGTGACGTCATTCTGCAGTTATTCGACTTTTTTTGCTTTTTGCCCTAATAAGAAGGTAGTAGAAATTCTAAAAATATTGTATGTGTTGGTCTCGTCAGAAACTATCCAGAGAGTCATTCCAAGAAAGATGGTAAATTAGCCCATTGCTCTCATATCTGGGGAGCTGCTGCCCCTACTACCCTGTTATACTAGATGCCGGCCAGAGAAGGGCAATTCGACTAATTGATGACCCGGCCTTAACGCACCACCTCCAAACACTTTCTCACCGGCATGTGGTTGGTGATCTCCATTCTTCTACCGATATTCAAACGGAATCTGCTTCTCTGAGCTATCCTCTACAGTTCTGCCGCTCACAGATCCTATCAGATGCACCTTCGCGAATGCTGCATCTCATCCTAAGACAGCCGTCCTTCAAGAACCGAGTGGTACGACTGTAAATTTATTCCCAGGGTGTCCAAAGCCTGGAACGGACTGCCAGGGGACGTATTTATTGGGCCTGCAGGTGTTTGCGTATTCATGTCCAGCGTTAACAAACTTCCCCCAACATAAACCTTTTACAGCAGCCGCGGTACTCTGGTATTTAGGATCTGCCTATGCGGTCTGCTCAGTTATAGAAAAAAGAAACAACGCCACAACATGTGCAGGGCATAGACACCTTTTTGCTCGGTAGATACCAAATATTTTCATCATAAGAAGCTGTAGTATTTCAGATGTGCTACAGATCTCTGGCAACTACATAGCGTTTCTAAATGAATCCGAATAATTGCAAGGAGCGATTATTTGTCAAAAATTGAGGAGTGCCTCTCTTTAAAAATTACAGTACCTTACAAGAGATTTTAGGTAATAGCTGCTATAAGAAATAATTTAGAAAAGTAACATCTTTCAGATGCATTCAACTGATAAAGTCCAGGAAAGTCCAAAACTTTGTTGTCTTGTACAGGAAAAAATGTGTTATTTCAAATTTAAAAGTCAATAACTTAAATTTGCATTTTTTAACTAAACAAAAACTCTGAGTGATTATTGACACCAAATTGAGGTTTCTCGAGTTGGAATGTACTGTTGTAGGAATGGTGAATGTACTCTTGCAATGGAAAACACAATCATTTTACAAGTAGAATTCACCAATAATTAAAAATAAACTGTTAAAATATCCCAGTAGCATTCACCATATATCAACATGTTAAATTTCCTAATGAAAGAAACAGATAAGTATGAAAATATATTTCCGACATTATACCTCTTATTCTAATATTGGTAACCTCGTTATATGTCTATGCCATGTTTTGTTTCTGATTTTACTAACAATTTTAAGTGAGTTTTCTAAACCGTCAATTCCCACAAAAAGCTTTGAGCATAAAAACAGAGACCACCAGTATTGCTTCCATCAAGTATAAATAATGTTAAGGTTGAAGTAGTGAATCTTTAAGACGAAGTCACGTGTACCTGGATTCATCTGAAGATGCAATGCCAGCTTTGGTTCGCTACAAGGCAACCTATGAATTAATACGTTTCCATGGGCTTTAAAGTAGGGGGTTCTATTTAAAATAAATTAAAATCGGGGATACTTGTTTAAAAATTTGGAAAAGAAATATATAACTTGGTAACGTCGCAAAAGCGAAAAAAAATATTACAATGCGAGATAGGGTATTAGTAGATATTTCGATTTAAAATAAAAAATTCAGGGTGTTAAATTCAAAAAAACAAAGTAAAATGACCTTTAAGCTGCCGCAATTTAAAATTCTGCCAAAAACACCCTGTACATACACATTGCTGGTAACATCCAAAATAATATTCATTTAATATTCAAGTAACTCGCTGTATAATATTATTGAGAAAAGTTAAAGGAATATATCAATTTGGGCGTATTACTTGCGACCTTACAAATCCGAAAATTAATAGAAAATAAATTATAACTTGGCAACGTCGCAACCGATCCCAAAAATATTTCAGGGTTAAATAGAGATCAATGATGAAAACTGGAAGAATTAAAAAAAAAGGTATAGTTCCATATAAAAAAATCAAGTTGATCACTATGCTACTTTTCCGCAACACCCTGTATATTTCAAATATGCGTCTTATACAACCAAATAACTTTTGTATTTGACATTTTGTTCTATCAGGTATACCTTGCGAGATGTCGAAGAATTACGCACTAAAGGGACACCCTGTAAATGCATACAGACCTACACAATCTGTATCTGTGTCTATAAAGTGGGAAGGGTGGGTAGTCCCACTACACTTAGGCCACAACTGGCCCATTGCGCATCCTCTGAGGGAGTTGTTTCCTCAGGTCATCGTCCATCCTGCCGATTTTAGGAAGGTGGACAATTTGCTAGTGCACATTTCTCTTATGGGCAGGAGTAGGCCAAGACTCGCCGAACGCACACTCTCTAATAGAGGATAACTTTGGGCACTCACCCGGGCTTTCACATTTGACGTGTTCCGCAGTTCTACCCATCGTTTTACCATGGGAGTGCTTTTTGGCTATTTCCGCAATTGGGATTGTCGACATTCCAAAAGGGTCCTAAAATTTTTAGATCGGCAACTTTTCTGACTAGACCGTCCGATATACGGTTGTCTTTGTTATTGCTGTTCCCTTTAACGCACCTCAGGACAATATTGCTGTTGCCTAAAGCATAGGTTAAATAAAGATTGGTTGCATTCTATTGCTAACCCTGATATGATGCAAGGTCTTTTTGGGGTTAAAGCTTACACAAATTCGAATCCCAGTTCCACATTTTCTCTACTTCATAAGAATGTTCCTGCTTAACAAAAAATTAGCATAATTGATAAATCGTCGAGATAGTTAGATCTATCTTGGTAACTCTTCAATTAACGTGGTTCTACAAGACCCTTGACTGATCTGGAAGAATGTTTATTGAGAGAAAAAGTCGTAATCAGTATATTCAATCATAGTGCGTTATCAGCAGAAGGATTCGGTCTAATATTAACTAATTTTAATTGTACACTACCCAAAGGAAGCAGTATGCAATTTGACAGCCAATTCTGTAGAGTATACTTTAACTTGTACTAATTTCGAGAAACTCTGTTTTTTTTTCTTTCTTCTGTTCTGCACACTGTTCAGTTTCTACTGAGTATCCCACCATCATTATGACAATTATTTCTGTCTGGAAGATACACGCGTACGGAGCTTGAAGCTTCTCTGCGTTTCTTTACCTTCCAGACAAAAGCCTCCTCCACATCTTTGCATTGAATCTATTACAGTTGTGTGCAAAAACAGTGGTATTACAAAATTTAATTTACATCTTACTGTATTTTGTTTTATGTCCTTATATACATGTATAATTATGTTCCTTTCATATATCAATGCCATCTAGTATTTTTATAAACTTTAATTGAATAAAAATCAATAAATACATAAAAAAGTGATACACTTTCTGGCTTCTCGGGATTCAAGCCATTTTCTGAGATTTTTTGCACCGATGGAATTCAACTATTTATGAATTATGTAATACGTGCTTGTCTATTAGAATACATTACTAAACAGAATACCGCATTTATATTGCTTTGTGAGTTAATCAGAAGTCAGATACTAGTGTTGGTAGGCTATTCATCTTGTATAATTAACGGCTTCTTGCAACGAGTCATAGCACAGGTTTATGTAAATGGAACAACAATAGCTTCCGCGTACTTCACTAGCTATAAACTAGGTTCCCAGGGACGTATGCACGCTGTAACTGTTTTAGTTGTTGACAACATTTTGCCAATATTAACAGGACTAACACTATAGAATGATATTTTTACGTTTCAAATCATCACTTAATAAGGAATTCCCCTGTGGTAGAAACTGTGAAGTGAATTTTCGTATGTTGGAATGCCCAAGTATGTAACAGACATTACACATATTTTAGAGCAAATACTACACAGTATAAGAACTCATCAAACAATAATTATGTTTTTTTTAACCAATCCGGGAAGATTCAGGATATAGCGTAGCTCCTGATCAATCCTTTCTAAAGGGTATCTCAGCATGAAGCGCACAAAGATGGGTGAACCTAAACCACGATTTACCGACAAGATATTTAAAAAAATCTCAAAAAATGTGTTTGCCTTATATCGACAGTTATTTTGTTTCTTTTCCATATGACATAATCATATCGGGGTGTTAATTAAGTATGTTAAGAAAGTTGCCTGCATCGATTCAATAATTTGCATTTTTCTCGAAAACGGTTAGCCCTATCGAGATGTACCAGGAGATCATCTTCACGTAGAAATCTCTGAAACACCATATTCTAAAATTAAAATGTCAAAAAAAATACCATTTAGAAAATGGGGTTATTTTTACGGGCGGATGCAAATTGCAGCCGCGGTTAGGGTATAATCTTATAAATCTCAAATGTGACCATAAAAGATGATGAAAATTGCAGCGAGGATCCCTTATCGGCTTATCGGCGTCGCCGCAGGGGTTGGACTAGGGTTGGTCTACCTGTTTTAAGGTATTCTAAAAATTAATTTGGATTTGTATAGCAAAATATTATATAAAAGTAATATTATGTGATAGGTCAAATTAATTTTTATCTGAAGCAACAACTTGGTGGCATTTGCTTACTTACTTCTGTGATTCAAAAAATCTTTCTTCTTTTTGGTTGTTGCATTTGGAGCGTGCTTTATTTCGACACTATTCATTTTAATGTATGTGTGTGTTTGTGTATTTATCAAAGACTACAAAAATAAACAATGATGCATGGCTGTTATAAAAACTCTAGTTAAAGTGCGCATGAAATGATTCACAGGCTATGGTAGTGCGTTGGCAGAGTGTTCTGTCCAAATTTCTGGAGGAAACTCAGAATCCCCGATATATAATTTTCGACTAAATAGTCTGCATATAAAAACACCCTTGCATCAGCAGGCTAAATTCCTGCAAAGTCTAAAGCATAAGCACCACCTACTTCGTTAGGATTCAGAAATTGTAAGCCAAATGTATATTAACCATTTACCAATATCGGTTAAATTTTTGTATTCACTCGCTAAACCTAGACTTTGAATTTTACGCCACCACGCTTGACCTAAGTGAAATCGACACCCAACATTCTGAACTTCAGGCCAAACATTTTTTACTGCAGTGTGTATTGCTTTTTCAAAATTTATGACTACAATTGTTGATTCTAAATTTAAACTGTTTTTACAACAAATATTTTTGAGAATAGCAAAACATTTTTCATAAGATATGAATAACTTGTCTTTTAACAATATGAAAACCGATGAAATGTAATGTCCATTCTTTAGTCCATGGATTGTGAACAGCTGTAAACAGCTGCTTGAAGAATTTTGTACAGTACTGAAAACGTCAGCAAATATGCATTCAACACTGCATCAAAATGTCAAATTAGTAATAAGTAATTACTATCTCTTCTATCCCTAACAGAGGGTCGTCCGCTGCAATTTACATGTTTACCTGAAATGGAAAAATAACCAGCCGCTGCAATTTTCATATCCCGGATTAAGAATACTTGACCATCGCAGCAATTTGCAGTCGCCGATTTTTACCCTTAACTCCTCCCGTATGATACGTCTCTGATTAAAATTATGAAATTCTGAATCCAGAATCAGATTCAGCGTCAAAAGTTTACCCATCGTACCTAATTTCGTAATTTCGTAATTTTGTTATGAATGGTTTCGAGAATATCAAGGGAAAACCGTCTTCAGGGTGCCCCATGCAAAAGAGCGTAACTCCCTTAGGAAGCATTTCCGGACCCATGTTCATGTGACATTTTCTTTCTATTTTTCGGAGTACTATTCGTGGTTAAAGTTTGTTAACATACTTAATTAACACCCTGTATTTCGACTTTGAAAACAATATCCTCATAACCATACTTTTTTCTCTCGTCCCATTAATCCTTATCCAATAACATGTCCAATAAAAAAATGCAGGTTTTTATCTCTAGCACAAGATTGTCCACATTACGTTACACTGTTACTCTAAAGTCATTTGGGGCACCGGGGTAAGCGCACTTTTTTACAAGACGTTGAATTGAAATGTATGTACAAACAGTGATGATGTAGAAATGGATATGTATTTAGGCGATGACAAATAATGATCAATAGGCTGAAAAGTTTGTGCTATAGACAGAACATTGCAGTTTCTTCTATTAGGATAGTGCATTGGATAGAGATCAATGGAATGATATCAAAAAAGTATGGTAACGAGCGGAATATCCTTAAAAATCGAAATTTAGTAAAAAAAGGTCAAAAACTCCTAATAAACCTTTTAAGCTCATTTACTTTTCATGGCTGTATTTTTAAGTCGCTAAGTAACATGTATTATTATCTATTATAAATGTTTTTATTTCAACAAAATGCCCGCAATGTTCCAAAAGTTACCATAATTTCAAATAAGAAAAAAAAACACGTAGTTTTTATTTTTCTATGGCACATACAGTACAAGACGTCCAATGTTCCTCATTGGCCTTTCAGCCTGAATTGTGGGATCTCTGAAAGTTCGGTGTAGTCACAAAAATCTTTGTCTGCTATTGTATGTGGTGACCTTGCATGCATGTATTGCAATGTAACCCACGCACAAAGTCAGCACCTTCTGTGGGTCAAACAATTTATTTACCCTCTGTATTGTTGGTGAATAAATTATTATTATTATTGTCAATAAAAATATGTGTCATGGTAGTGCTTTATGTATTTTGTCATGTCGTGGTGTCGTACTGTAACTCAAACTAGCGTTATTTGGCTTATCTAGTCTTACTTATAGAGGGCACATGTCTGACGCAAATTCAAGTAGAAAAGTTCATGTAAACATGATGTGTCCTGAAAAGTCCAGTTTTCAGGATGATGATTTCAGATTCAGGTTGTCAACATTTGGAAAACATTTATCTTTTATTAATTTCTTAATGATCATTGAGCTGACTTTTTGTATTTTGGATGTATTTTTCACTACAACAAGACGCTTTTGAAGATAAAGTTTACTTACGATGATTGTATAGTTTAGATGAAGGTTGACTTTTTATTTATTTCTTAAAGATCATCGAGCTGATTTCTATAATTTGGCAGTATTGCGCACTGCAATAAGACGCTAAGTCAATAACTACTAGAAGATAATTATTATTTTCATTGGCTCTCCGAGGGACAGTCCCAAGATTAATATTAAACAGATAAAAACAGAACTTTTGTTCCTATTGATGTTTCTTAGTACCTTACTTTGTTTTCTAGGACGAAAATAATATTCACTTCATAACCTGTCGAAAAGAATGTTTAAATGACACAAGCTAACTTAACTCAGACGAATCCTTATTTTATTAATCTTATGCTTATGAATTTAATAATAAAAGAACTGGTTTTTGTATAAAATCAAAGGTGCTGCAAGATTTTTAATGAAATAAAGGCTATTTTGCGCGGGAAAAGCTATAGGGTGCTACAAAAGGTCTGCTTCGGACTTCCATTGTCTATATAATTTTGGATCACAACGTTTCGATTGATGTGGTATCTTAAATCATCTTCAGGTAAACTGTCGAACATGTCCCTTTCATTGCTATTTATTCTCGTCTAGATGACGTGTCATTTTTCGTGGCTTGTCCTGATTGGTTGCTGCGCGTTCTGCTGAGTGCGTCAGTGACGTCGCTTCTTCCTAATGATGACGTGGCCAAGAGGCTAGTGGAAGCAACAATGCAAGAGAATCATACTAGCAGAAATAAAGGTCTTGAAGAACACAGGCATTCACTAAGTATACCATACGTGAAAGGACTATCAGATACAGTCAGAAGAATAGGACAACACTATAAAATTCAAACACGATTCTCAAGAAGCACCACTCTTCGAAGTCTACTAACGAAAACAAAACCCAGGAATGAACATCAAGAAACAAAAAGCGGCATCTACGAAGTACCATGTGAATGTGGCAAAGTATATATTGGTGAAACGAAAAGACCCCTGGAAGCGAGAATTAAGGAGCACAGAATCAACACCCAGAGAGCAGAGACAGGAAAGTCCGGAATGGCAGATTACGCTTGGACCGAGCATTGCATTATTGACAAAGAACCTCAATGGTATCGCCGGAAATTCAAGGAAGCAGCTTATATCGCCAGCAACAAAAACGTGTACAGCAAGCCTAGTGTGGAAATTAGACCAATAAGGCAGCCCCTCATAAGAAATATACAAAAACTAAAATTGGACAGAACAAACTTGGACACAAACGTGGGACTCAGTGACTATCAACGGCCATGTCATCATCAGCAAGAAGCGACGTCACTGACGCACTCAGCAGAACGCGCAGCAACCAATCAGGACCAGCCACGAAAAACAACACGCCATGTAGACGAGAATAAACAGCAATGAAAGGAACATGTTCGACAGTTTACCTGAAGACGATTGAAGATACCACATCAATCGAAACGTTATAATCCAAAAATTATATAGACAATGGAAGTCCGAAGCAGACCTTTTGAAACATCTACCTTGTCTACAAATTTCAAACAACTATAGGGTGCTATGTGGAAAAAAAAGAAGTACAAAAAAATGTTTTGAAAGCTAGGTATGATAGAACCTGTGGTGCCTTCTACAATTCCACTCAATTTTCGTTTGAACTTTTTTCTGTTACAAAAATATCACGAGTCAAGGAAATTCAGGAACACCCTGTATTATGTGTGTTCCTGAAATATCGACCGACATGCCGTGAATAGCAGCGGCAATGATCGATTGCTATTGCGTAATCGAAACGTGAATTGCACCGACACAGTCGCACTTGTAAGCAGCCGAGCACGTGATCGGCTCGGCAATGCTGCACTTTTCAAAAGTCAATGTTACCGTGATAATAAACTTGATTGTCGACTGACTAAGGTAAATGTGTACCTGCCTGCATATGCCGATACATACGTATATAAATAGCTGTGCGTCTGTGTGCATTGCTTTGGATTACTTAATGCTGAGATAATTGTTACCGTAATATGCTGTAATGGTATTATGCTAGTATGCATATTATTTAATAGTTCATGGGCGTATACTCAAGGAAATACGGCAGGATATGTGACCAAACTGGTAGAAAGAAATTGTTTAGTGTAGTGAGCAACTGGTCACTGTCAAAACCGATACCAAATTTAGAAATAGCCAAAGTGATCAAGACGTCTAGTGGTGGAATTTAGAACCCAATGTTGTATGTGTGCCCATGATAACCAGATTCTTTTAGCATGCATGTGTACCAACTTAGAGAGAATGAAATCAAAACACAGAAATGTTATGATATTGTTTTTTTATTATTTGTTTCTTAACATTTGTTTTGTATCTATTAATCATGAGTGCTGAGTGTTTATTACTTGATCCTTGTATTTATCAAACCATGAGTGCTTTGTATTTCATATATTTTACTGGTGAAGTATTTATATTGATATGTTGAAATATACGATTCAAAATGTCTTAATAATAGTGGTAAACTGGCTCTTGTTATTGATATTGCATAATAAAGAAATGGTTATAAACATTCACAGTCTAAATGATAATGATAATAACCCCCATCAGGTGCTAGAACGTTGACGCTCGTTTGGGGGCTTAGAAAGTGACTTTTTGATGGGCCAGCTATGTCGGTTGATGGTTCATCAGAGGTTTTAATACCACCCGGAGTTGTCATGCCGGCAGGGCTCGAGATCAAAAAGTCACTTCAACCAAGGCTAGCACACTCAGCAAGCTGTGGGCTTGGTAGTTTTACATACCCTACCAAGCACAAAGCTCCTTCCCCCAAGCTATCTTGGCCTCGGTCAGATAGGGATGTGGCGAATCCGGGGAGAAATGCCACAGAGGGCTAAGCGCCGGTCCTTCTGTCACACACCGTTATTGCGCCCCACACTTCAACGACCTCCGCAAGGCGTGGCTGGGGAACGTTGTGAGGGATACGCAACCGGGGGGCTTGCCTTAACCGGCCGGCCCGTGAGGAGAAAGCCTCAACAAAACCCGACAGTAAAGTCGCAAATCCTCCGGAGCACCTTGGGCCAACTTCGGAGTAAATATAAGTCCCTTCTCTCCTGGAATGGGCGTCACCCGGGAGAGCGACATTTAGATCGTCCCTACTCGTGGGAACGCGATGGATAAAGTTAGTTTTTCAAACAACCAACGACGGCCTAGGGTACGTCGATTAAACTCACCTGAACCCCAAAACCAAACACAACAACCAACAGCACACAACCCAACTGCGGATGTTTTGCCGGTACAGCCGGCAACCACCAAAGCTGGTAAACCAAGACAGCGCTTACAGTGGACTACTGAGATGAACAAATCTGTAATGCACTGTTACTATACCGCCACAAAACTTGAAACCATCTCTACAGGCTACAGACATGAGCTGTATAGGCTGTTTACAGCACAATACCCACACCTCTCAACACGTGTAACCGAACAAAGACTTATTGATCAAAAACGAGTCATAACAAAAAACAACCATCTTACCCCACAAGAACTACAAGCTATAAAGAGCCTTGTATCCGACGAAATAAATACTGTCACACCAAATGATTCTTCAGCCGATGAATCAATCACGGAAAGACAGAATAATCATACCCGAAGTAACCAGACGCCAAACACAGATACAACCAATAACACCAGCATACACTTAGATGTGGATTCAGAACACGAGCACACACCAGATACACCAAACCAAACATCCATTAACTTACCTTCCACAGCCACACAAAGCCAAAACGTTACGCCACCACCTTGTATCACACAATCTACAGAACAAGTGATGAACACACAATATAACAAATGGTGTGGCACAAATCCTACACTGCGAGATCCCTTGCCTAGACTGATTTTTAAAAACAACACTCGACAAATATTACAAACAGTAAATTCCAACATAATACCACAATTCTTAACAAAGGATAGTAACCTAGAAGACATCCATACTGTTATATATGCTGCTGCAGCAACCACCCTCATAGTTAACGGCCAAAAACTTCCAAAACGATCGAAAGACCACACAAGCAAAAGATCTGAACCTAAATGGCAAATTAGAATCGAAAATAAAATTAGCACAATCAGGAAAGATCTCGCACACGTCACTCAATATATCCACAAGAACAACCTCTCGAAACGCATACAAACAACAATAAATAGACTCAAATCTAGATCACCACAACAAACAATATCCGAAATATACGATACGCTTAAACAGAAACTTGCAGTCTACGCAGCTAGACTCCGCAGGTATAATGAGTCCAACGACAGAAAGGATACTAACAACCTTTTTCAGAAAAGTGAGAGGCAGTTCTACCAAAAGATCACATCAAATAATCAGATAACAGCAATAGAACCTCCAAGTAGAAAAGAGCTAACCGACTTCTGGGGAAGCTTATGGTCAGAGCCCAAAACCCATAATGAAAACGCTCCATGGATTAGACAAGAAGAGGAAAAACAACAACACATACCAGAACAGGGAGACGTTATTCTTACACCACAGGAAATAGCCGAAACAATAAAACACACCCACAATTGGAAGTGCCCGGGCGTAGACAACGTGCAGAATTTCTGGTACAAACAATTTAGTGCAATATATGAAGTACTCACAGACCAAATCAATAAAGCCATACTCCAACCCAACAGGCTACCCAAATTCCTCACACAAGGAGTAACATATATAAAACCAAAAAACGCAGACACCAAGAACCCTGCCAATTACCGTCCGATCACTTGTCTCCCCACCTTGTACAAGATCATCACCGCAACAATAGGCAAAAGGATTGAACAACACCTTACTCAAAACAACATCCTGACCGAAGAACAGAAAGGATGTAGAAAACAAAGCCAAGGTTGCAAAGAACAACTAATAATTGATAGTGTGATCATGGAGCAAACTAGAAAAGAACACAGGAACCTCCATACCTGTTTCATCGATTATAAAAAAGCTTTTGACTCTGTACCCCATAGCTGGCTAACGAAAACTCTTCAAATATATAAAATTAATCCAACCCTTCGTCAGTTCCTTACAAGAACTATGGAGACATGGAGAACCAACATACATCTTAAAACTCAGGACGGTCATATCCAAACGGAGGAGCTATGCATAAGACGCGGTATCTTCCAGGGTGATTCACTCAGTTCACTGTGGTTCTGCCTTTGTTTAAATCCACTCTCCAACGCACTTAATAACACAAATTATGGTTTCAACATCAGACACCAGAAAGTTAATCAACACAGAATCAGTCATCTTCTCTACATGGATGATATAAAACTGTATGCAGCCACTGAAGTGCAACTGAAGGAATTACTTAAAATAACAGAGGTTTGTACGTCAGACGTCGGGATGGAATTCGGAACGAGCAAATGCAAGGTGCTCCACATCCATAAGGGCCAATGGAAGAACCATTCCGAACAGGAAATATTAACTGGCCAAACTCTGGACAACATGGAGAAGGACGAAACGTACAAGTACCTAGGCTTCAATCAGAACATTAAGATTGACCACTCAGAGGTTAAGGCTCAACTAACACAAGAGTTTAGAGACCGTCTCATTACACTTCTGAAAACAAAATTGAACTCCAAAAATCTTACGAAAGCAATTAACACATTTGCGATACCGGTCCTCACAACTCCTTTGGTATCATCAAGTGGTCGCACACTGATATTGAAAACATCAACATACTCATACGAACGGAACTCACAAAACACAGAATGTCACATCCGAAAGCGTGCAAGGAAAGGCTTACCATAGACAGGAAACATGGGGGCAGAGGAATTATAGACATACAGTCACTTCACACAAGACAAATAAAAACACTCAGAGACTTTTTCCAAAGCAAAGAGACAAACTTACACAGATCAATAGTAAAAGCAGACAAAAACTATACTCCACTCACCCTATCCCGCCCAGATCACCCAGCAGACGCACACAATCACATAGAATTACAACAAGAAAAAATAAACACATGGTCACAAAAAGCACTCCATGGCAAGCACAGATACCGCGTTACACAAGACCACATTAATGAAAGACAATCATACACCTGGCTCCAGGATGGCCAACTCTTTCCAGAAACTGAGGGTTTTATGCTTGCTATCCAGGACCAAGTGATTGCGACAAGGAACTACATGAAATACATAATTAAAGATACATCCATAACCGACGACAATTGCAGAAAGTGCCGCCAACAAAAAGAGACAATAGACCACATAACAAGCGCATGCAAAACTCTCGCTGGAACCGAGTACACAGCTAGACATAACTCTGCAGCCAAAGTCATTCACCAAGCACTCGCCACAACAAACAAGCTAATAGACAACACAGAGCCATATTACAATTATACACCGACATCCGTACTCGAAAACAATAAATATAAACTGTACTGGGATGTTGAAATACATACAGATAAGACTATCCCGGCAAATCGGCCAGATATAGTTTTCCAGTCGAAGGCAGACAAAGTTACCTATTTGATAGATATTGCTATTCCCAACGATACGAATATCCAAAACGCCTACGCTGGGAAGATATCTAAATACACGGACCTTGCGATAGAAATAAAACGACTCTGGAAGCAAAACAAAGTTACCATTGTCCCCCTAATTATGTCTGTCTCAGGCCTCACACCAAACACATTTACACCACACCTACAACAGTTAGGCCTGGACGAAAGGTTACACAAAATATTTCAGAAGTCAGTAATCCTGAAGACTGCAATATTGTGCGATCCTTCCTAAATTCCGATCCGTAATAGTTCAGGTGCTGACTTGGCACAGCCCGTCAACACCTGTTGCTACCGCAGTCATGCGAGAGAAACTTGGAAAATCAGGATAACACATAGTGGGCTAGATCTCTGTTCAAGGTCAGAGAGAGAAATATGGAAAAATGTTAAATATCAGCATATATAAATGAATAAATATAAACAACCATATAAAAGAGTGAATAAAGGAAATAATTGGAATAGGTCCAACCTGGGTTGTTTCAGGCTATCGGCCTTCCGTAAATAAATATCATAGACAGGGTGGGCCAATAGTGCGTGGACGGAGGATTGTGGGCTTACTGAAAAATATTTCAAAAATCTGTCACTTGACCATGGTAGGCACCCTTGAGGGCTATAACGTAAAAATATTTTCACTCAAATTCTGACGTTTATACAGGGTGATTCATATCAAACTTACATTTTTTTGAATAGAAACCCCTATATATTATTGCATATTTGGATTCCTTGGCCAATTCTAGTGTGACTTTATGTATCATACATGGAACTTTAAACGAACCGTTTAGGCGCAAATCACCATTTTTGGTATAAGTAGGTATCAGAAAAAAATTGAATATCGCAGCGATTATAAAACTTAGAAGGCCGTGACTTTGCGGTACGACTAAGCATGAAATGCGTCACCTAAGGTCAGACGGCTAAATTTGAATTCTTTTTGTACTTGGAGAAATCGATAGATTAATTAAGGAAACTTCAATCACAGATAACTTGATTTTTTCAAATGGGAATGCCTATTTTGGTTTAAAAAATCAAATGTAGAATTTGATTACCTTTTTTCTGATACCTACTTATACCAAAAATGGTGATTTGCGCCTAAACAGTTCGTTTAAAGTTCCATGTGTGATACTTAAAGTCACACTAGAATTGACCAAGGAATCCAAATATGCAATAATATATAGGGCGTTCCATTCAAAAAAATTTAGGTTTGATATGAATCACCCTGTATAAACGTCAGAATTTAAGTGAAAATATTTTCACGTAATAGCCCTCAAGGGTCCCTACCATGATCAAGTGACAGATTTTTGGAATATTTTTCAGTAAGCCCACAATCCTCCGCCCACGCACTATTGGCCCACCCTGTATAAATAAAGTAAGGATTTAAATAAATACACCTAAACATCACCAAGCTGCAAGCTCCAGGAAATAATACCTAGAGTAGACGGAAATCAGAGACCCCACGCCATATAGTATCGTCTCAAAAGCAGGATGTATAGTATACTTTGTCAAACACTTTTACTATCGTAGCCAGACCACATCGGTTAATAATACAAACTCAAAAGACAACATACCTGCAAATATTCGTGAAAAAGACTCAAAAACCCTTTTGTTGAAATTTTGGTCTCCAGCTTCTTCGAATGCAGCCGGTACCCTTCATTTTTCCGATTTTTCTGTGAACCAAATGAATAAATTTATCTCCCTCTCGCGGAGTAAGCAAGCACCGTTATTCCAAATAAAATATTGTTTCATCACCATCGTCTGTAGTCGCTATGGCAAAAATCCATGAACTGCTACCTCATCCACCATATTCTCGAAATTTAGCCACATCCGACCATGCCCATGCTCTAACATGCATGTTTGCAATTGTTTGCAAGAGCATGTTGTTATTATTATACACTATGTGTTTATATTCTTACCGATGACAACATGTGCACTCATCACGCTCAAATCGTCCCTTGCAAATCGTACAACACTTCACTCGAAAATTCACCCGAAAATCGCCCACTAAACATGGAACGATCAAACCAAAACAAAGCGCTGCCACTATATGTTGTTTATACCTGTTCACCCAAGTTGCGTGGTCGATCGATGCGACTTTGTTACGTTTTCCGAAAATAACTTTTCTTTTTTTTTCAATTTCCTATATAATATCTTTGACATTTTTCTTACTAATTTATCGAAATATTCTGTGCTCAAATTCTTCCATTCTTCTCGAAGGTATACCCATATTGCGTAGCGGTAGTTGGAGAATGATTTTTCACCCTCCTGTCGAGCTCGTCCCACACCAATTTGATCGGAGACAGATCTGGTGATTGAGCCGGCCATTTCTTGATTTTGATTACTTTTTCTCGTTCTTTTCGTATTAAAAAATGCTTGGCACAACTTCAAAGTGTGTTTGGGGACGTTATCCTGTTGAAAGGTGAAGTTTGGGTCAATAACATTCAGCCCAGACGGTATAGCACTCTCCCGAAAAATCTTCAGACAGTCTTCCTTGTTCATTTTTCCAACTATTTTTACCAGACAACCAGGTTTACTGCCACCAAAACGTCCCCAAACCATTACGCTACCACCACCGTGCTTCACAGTTGGCACAGTGCACGCTTCCAAAGCCCTCTCGTCCTTTGAGCGACGCACAAATACTCGTATGTTGGACCCGAATATTTGAAATTTAAATTCATCTGTCCAAAGGACCATATGCCACTGGTCGCTTAGTTTAGTCTATCTTCTTATGTTTGGCCGTTAATTTGGGTTTTTTAGCCATTACACATCCTCTTAGTCCTGCAGGCAATAATCGTCTTTTAACGGTAGTAGCTGGTACTGGAGTTTGTCGTGTCTCATTTAAAACAGCAGTGATTTGTGGAGCAGTTAGACGTCTTTTAGACAACAGTATAATGAAGTTGTCCTCTTGACTTGTTGTGGTTTTTGGTTGTCCAGTCCTTTGCTTGTCCTCAAGTTTTCCTACTTATCCTTTCCTTATAAGGCTATAATATACATACCTTCACACGACATGCCGAGCTTTTTCGCAGTTTGCCGCTCACTGTTTCCTTCCCCACTGAGAGTACAGATAACATTTCGCTATTCCATAGTCTTCGTTTTGCCATGTTTAACACAAAAATTCAATTTCATCGACTTCTCGGTTATTTTAAAGCACACTAGATCTGAAACAACAATCACGAATGAATCCTTGATTGCATCTGACAAGCCTCTATTAAATATGAATGCAATCCGCATGTAATCCACCATAGTTGCAGGTAAAACGATTTTTCTCGGCAATTTAATAAGATGGCAATAAAACCAAGTTCAACGAAAAAAGGAGAATCTAAAAATTATTTAGAAATCCGTAAAGGGATCAGTTGTTTATACCTGGAATAATCCGAATGACCAATTAGATTTATTATAAAAGGTTGTTAGGTTATATTTTTAACAGATTTGTGGTCAAATAGGAAGATGTGACTACTTCCAAATTTTTATGCGACTGCTTCCAAACTTTTGGACGGTAGTGTACATACGGTCAGTATCTTCCTTTGAGGTAATGAGCTATTTTGGGACCTCACATGCTTTCTTTAGCCATTCCACTACTACTGCAAATACTGCAATATATCGTCAAAGCAGCTTTGGTGTTTTTACATTACCGATTATTAAAAGGAAAATACGATGACTTTACCCAGAGGAGGTCTGGCAACACGCTGTGCCTCCATTCAGCATCCTTAAGCAAGATGGTTCAAACAAACAAAATCTTTGTTTACTTTTCGTAATTTATTCGAATTCGTTGCCTCCGGCTACTTCCTCTTGCCAAATCTGAAGAAATGGCTAGATTGTAAGAAATACGGATCGAACCATGAGGTAATCATTGAAACAAACGCTTATTTCGAACACCTTGAACAAAGAATATTATAATTTCTAGGAATAAACATGTTAGTGAGCCTTTATTCCGTGTAATGCTTATTTCAACAACAAAAATATAATTATTTACGGAACTTCACTGGTATTGAATAATATTTGCGAAAGTGACAAAAAACAAAAACAGAGGTGTTCATGGCTTCACTAAAAAAATTGGTTAAGGTATGAAATTAAAGTCTCTAAAAGCCTTTAAATAAAATAACTTCATATAAGTAGGAAAAACTGTGGGGTCCTATTTGAAAAAAATGGTGGTGAGTTTTTGGGGTTGAAGTACAAAAAATGCTTCGACAGCACACTTGAAAGGCCTACTTAGCTTCCTTTTTTGTATCTTTTTGTTACAAAAATATTAAGCCCTAGTCCTTATTTTATTTATCTGATGCTTATGACTTTATGCAACAATTGGATTATGTATGAAATCAAAGATACTACAAGATTTTAAATAAAATAAAATAAAATAACATAAGGACTTAGTTTGTAAAAATAATATTACAATTACAATTAAAATCCTATTGCTGGTGCTATTTGAAACAAAAGGTTGGCGGTGAAATAAAAAAAAATTAAAAGTATGGTATGATAGGTCCTATAGGACTTCTAAAACTACGACTTACGGGAGTTATCCGTACCAAGAAACTCCTGTGTCATCACACTGCCTGGAGGGTATCCCACATCATCATCTTAGTCACAATGTCTTAAAACAGACATGTTGTGAACTCGTAAAATGCATTAAACTCATTTTGCGAGTTTCTCTTGGGATATCTTAAAGATCTTTAATGCAGTACTTTCCCATTTGCTTTCTACATCCTCCTGCCGTTGACCAGATGTATCTACCGTATCATCTGCCTTTAGGGGCAATTTCTCACCCCAAGGACAAGAAGGTGCCCTGACTCTTGTCAACTCGTCCACCCAAAGCTGTTGGTTGAGAAGAGGTTACTGCTTATACCGACAGTAGTTCGGTGTTCCTTTTAGTCGCCTTTTACGACACGCAGGATATACGATGGGAGACATTCTAACCCGCCCCCAGACGGGTATCCACAGACATAAGCTTGACATCTAAAGAATATCAGTCCTAGGTTCCATTGGGAAGTGAAAACTTTTCTAGTGGCAAGAAATGTTACACATAGGCAATGCAACTCATATACCACCGGTATCCAACACCAATGCTCAAGTCCTCCAACATATTGTCTTTCTAGCATGCTATGAGGGGTAGCTATAGTCTGTCCACTGAAGAAAAGGAGTAAAAAATTATTTCAAACCCATATTTTGGGGCTTTACTCGGATAAATCAATTTTAATTTTTCTGTTTGTAATAACATCACTGCTCTCAGTATGCAGTTTTGTAGACTGTGTGCATGTAACCCTTGACAATACAGTAAAAATTTACATATATTGTGCATGGTTACTCCGTTTGTTCGGTGGATAAGGTATAGTACTATGTGGGTTTGTTCAAGTACACCAGAACTTTTTGAGAATACCAATAGTGAACGTCTAGTTACCGTTAGGTTCCGTCTAGGTATCTTAAAACTTTGTGGGTGTGTCTGCATTGAGTATTTTGCCTTGCGGTATTAAAAAGTGCAAGTAATTAGTGTACAGAACAATGAAGGCTTAAAATTCAATTTTTTCTCTGTATGTCCGTACAGCCATGAGAGTAACTTATCATGCTGGCGCTGGTTTGATACAGGATGCGAATAAAAGTATCTGAAATAACAAGTGTGAAGGTTGGGTCAAATTATTTAGTTACCAATACTCTATCCATAAGGACAGCTACCACTGTCAAATTCACTTTCCAGTAGCAACTTCTCTCTGCTCTGAAAACTCCACTGAAATATACCTATTACATTTACTTAGACTTAGACCCACAACCAGAGAAAATAGTTGTGCTTCCGGAACATATATTTGCAAAAGGATACTTTGAATTTCATACTAAGAAACAAAACATGCATTACTTGTGTCATGTGTTGAGCAAAGAAATGTGATAGTCCATAATTGAGGGTAAGGCTCGGATAGGGCTACAGTTGCTAGTAAGATATCGAGCCTTCGAAAAGGAAATCCGTAATAAGAAGACAGAAAAAAGAGGAGGGGGAAAAACTTACGTCACACTACTGTATGACTATTTTTGACTCTACACCACCAATGCCATTTTGAAGTGAAGGTAATAACAATAAATGGATCTTGCAGATTTTTCCTTATGGGAGGAAATACATATATCTGCATTTGTTCAGCAAGTGTGATATATCCTGCTGTAAATAGTGAAAGGTAGAAATGAATTACATAGAAATGTAGCCCTGCGGAAATATGGATTATAGTTGGAGTCAGCCCTGCACTGTATTTTGGCACACACCTATTAATATTTCCTGTAGAAAGTCAACTTGCTTATTGGGTAAGACATTTTTTGGATATTCTACCCAGATCTCTGTTCAGCAACAACTTTATTTGAACCTGAAAGTTCGGGTGACCTTCGTCAACGTATAATCGAAGGCAGCCATGATACATGTTTTTGCAGCTGTCCCACAGAAATTTAAACATTGCCTTTATCATTGTTTGGGCGATAATGCGCAACATTTTGACCACTTCTTGAATCAAAAAGTAATGTTTCTGTGTGTTGTGTTTTCTATTTGAACAAATAAAGATATATAGAAATTTTTGTAATACCGAGAAGCAGCCATTAACAAAGCAAAAAACATTCTTAAACAAAACTGTTACCCTTCCGACCTAATAAACTCCATTTTCAAATCTAGAATCCATGCTTTTTGTAATACTCTTAATAAAAATAAAAATAATAATACAAATCAAAAATATCTTACAATTCCATATATACCAAATCTTTCAGAAAATATACAAAAAGTTTTGAAAACCCATAATATCCCCACCAGTTATAAAGCTCACAACCTCATACAAAGGACTTTCAGTAAACTAAAAACCAAAACAGAGAAACATAAAATGACACACGTTGTATACAAAATTCCCTGTAACGACTGTAATAGTTCCTACATTGACCAAACATCCCAACTGTTAGAAAATAGAATAAAAGGACATAGGTATGATAAAAAAAATAAAGCAGCATTATCCAAACATCAAATTAATAACAACACAATTTTAATTTCAATGATCTCAAATATTACAAACTGAACAAAATACATATAAAAGGGAAGTACTTGAAATGATCTACATTAAGAAAGACACAAATAGTATTAACGATAAAACAGACATTAGAAACCTTATTAGTTCAGTTTATTATAACATCATATAATGATTTACAATGTCATGTTTTTTTCATTCCACACAAAATTATATTTCAAATATTTCTCAAGAATCTTAAACATTTTTCAGTTTCAATAACATTTAACACAAAACTAAAATTCCAAATATAAAAAAAAATAAAAAAGAAAACAACATTTAATGTCAAATGTCACCACTATTGTTATTTGCATCACTCATCTAAATACACATCTTTCTTTTTCTTATGGATATAAAAATATTTCTCTCAATGTAAAATGTTCTGTGTATTAATGATTCTGTGGCAACTATAATTTGATATGTAGCCTATCACCTGTTTTGTGTTTCACAACTGCCAATTTTGCACGTGCATTGCTCATCATTCGATTTTTATAATTTAAAGTTTCCTTTTTCTTTGTGGAAATGAGAAAACGAAGAAAATGCGCTAAAGGGCATTCCAAACATAAAGACCATTAACAGCCTGGGTCATTCTATTTTTTTTATTATGTTTGTATTCTAACCTGGTTTAAAAGAATTTTTTGGTAGGTATATATTTTAAAATTATAAAAACCTGTCATTTATTAACATATTTTTGTAGTTTATTTTGGAAATTAAAAAAAGAACCATACTGAAGAAGACCACAAAGGTGGTCGAAACGTTTCGACCCATTGTTTGAGATAAAACTTTGTGTTTTACCTTCCCTTCTCCCTTGTCAACATTGAACCATAGTCCCGAAAACCTCATCAAGATATACAGGGTGAGTTTTTAGTACCGGCTCGGTCGATAACTCCACTACTGTAGAAGATAGCGAAAAAAGTTGTATATAAGAGTTGTAGCCACGGATACGCTCCTTGCTTAGAAAATATTTTGATTTATACAGGGTGATCCATAACTACGTGGTGATGCAAACATACATTTTTTTAAATGAGACGCCCTATATATTATTCCATATTCAGATTCTACTAATGATTTCCGTTATTTCAATATAGGGTATTGTTACAATATACAGGGTATTTCAAAAGTTATGACCATTTCTATATCCAAATCACGGTCAAATGAACGTACTGTATATCAAAAAGTAATGAATCAAAAATAGTTTTTTTACATGAAAAGATTAAAAATATCCTCTGGTTTTAAAATCCGCTATAATAAAGATCCGTGACGCATATTTGTATACAGGGTGATGTAGAATGCAAAATCTAGATTTTCTCTCTTTTTTTAAATGTAACCCCCAATATTTTATTATACCAAAGAATTGCTTTTAATATGCTCTTTCATCTTTGTATAGCACTTGTTATGGCTGCATTCATTAATTTCTGAGATATTTCGATTTTTCTACAAATTTTAAATAGACCTTCTATTTGTTTACTGAAATTTATTTATTTTGAGAAAATACTATCAAATTTGGTTTTTGCCTAACAAACAACTAAAATCTAAGGCCATAATTATACTTAATCAAGTCAAAACACTGAATTAACGATATAATATAGGTCAAGTGTGCCGAGGAAATACTTTTAAAGACGTCATGCATAATTATCAAGCAGATGTATCAGGTAGGCTATGAAATATCAAACGACACAGTCCAAATAAAACGATTCTTCAATCTTTCAAACGTATTAGTTTTAGACTGTCTCCCTTCTGGATATTGCTGTTCATAGTTGATATATTCTAGAGGCAAGTAGACAATTTCTCAAAGATTCTCCCAAATACCCTCAAAGGAAAAATTTATTTTTAAAGCTGGTTTTTCACACAGTACGGAATTATTGAGCAGGTTATGAAAACTGTCAGTTTTTCAAAGCACACCTGATAAATCTGCTTGATAATTATGCGTGACGCCTACAAAATTGTTTCATCAGCATACTTGATTTTATTATCTCGATGATTTAGGGTTTTGAATTCGTCAAATTGTATCATGACCTTATAGTTTAGTTGTTCGTTAAATAAGAAACAAATTAGATAGTACTTTCTCGAAACAAATAAATTTCAGTACACAAATGGAAGCTACATTTTAAAATTACCGAAAAATCGAAATATCTCGGAAACTGATGGACATGGGTATAACAAGTGCTATACAAAGATGAAAGAGCATACTAAAAGCAATTCCTTGAGAAAATAAAATATTGGGGGTTACATTTAAAAAAAAAAAGAGAAAATTTGGATTTTGCATTCTACATCACCCTGTATACAAATATGAGTCATGGGCTTTTTTTGTAGCCGATTTTAAAGCTAGAGGATATTTTTAATCTGCTCATGTAAAAAAAGTAATTTTTGATTTATTACTTTTTGATATACAGTACGTTGATTTGACCGCGATTTGGATATAAAAATGGTCATAACTTGTGAAATACCCTGTATAATGTAACAAAACCCTATATTGGAAGAACGGAAATCATTAGTAGAATTTGAATATGGAATAATATATAGGGTGTCTCATTTAAAAAAATGCATGTTTGCATCACCACGTAGTTATGGATCACCCTGTATAAATCTAAATGTTTTCTGAGCAAGGAGCATATCCGTGGCTACAACTCTTATACACAATTTTTTTCGCTATCTTCTATAGTAGTGGAGTTATCGACCGAGCCGGTACTAAAAACTCACCCTGTATAATTTTTATAACTCGTTCGACAAAGAATCGACCGATTTCAAAAAATCAAATGTCAAAATAAAGGCCTCTGACATACCTTTAAAATGAGATATTACTCGATAATCCTTGCCATCTAAAATTTTTATGGCGATGACCCTGGAGGGCAGAGGATACAAGGGGGTGAAGTAGTTTTTGGTTAAAAAGTAGTCTTCTTTGTCATATCTTTTGATATCCCTCAGCACTTTTTCTTTTATTAACTGGTTTTTGATAAATCCGTGGTGAGAAGTTTTCAAATAAACCTGTCCTTTTTGGACCTGATGACGGTCATTCAGTAGAAATACGTATAGCTCGGGTTACCGTCTTTCTCTACTTTATCTTCTTCTGCATCTCTTCGTTCATTGCGCTAATTCCCTACTAGGGAAATCAATTGCAACATAATATTCTTTTAAAAATTTCACGTATCGTATCACGTATCGTTACCGTTTCGATGCATCCTTTTGAGGACGCTGCACTACAAACAGCTTAAATTGACTTGCACGTCAAGTGGGGTCAGCAGAAAACTTGAACTGTTAAATGTGCGCGCACCTCGAAAATTCGCCGACGTGAATGACCTCTCTCGTCGACAGGCTCTTCATCTGGACAGCTGACTGCAGTTACGAAAATTGTGTGGTGGTATGTAACATCGTGTCATATAAATTATTTGAATGCTCGATCAAATTCGGCTAAGAATCTCAACTCAAGGAATAGATCCCGCCACATCGTTAAAATCTCTAGAGGGAGCCTAATTTGAATATTGGCCAGCCAACATCTATAGCGCTATTGCCACTCTTCTTTGTCCGCTTAAGGACCTTCCAGTTTCGTCAAAATCTGGCAGTTTCCGCAGTTTGAACACATGTTCCTCAAAGTATTTAACTGGGTATTTAACTATACATACCAATACACTTGCATGTAACTGATTTACGTGAAGATAATTTGTATTGATTTAACGAAATCTCAAAAATGGTAAATTTCATAGCGGAATGCCTCAATAACTTCTAATATGTCGTAAATCTGGCAACCTACAATCGGCGTCCCCTAAAGCATGTGACTGTCATTGTAGTTGTGGTTATTGTGTGTGTTGAGATTTTTGTTGTTTTAGTGTATATTTGAGTCACTTTGTGACTATTTGTGGTATGTTAAATTATTTATGAACAGTATTTTCATAATTGCATGATAGGACGAACTAAAGAGTGCATAGTCTGCTGCAATAGCGACGAATCGGTGAACACTACTTATCATAGGTTAGTATAGGTTTTGTTTTAGTTTTCAGTCGCGTAAAATATGGGGAAACACTTCATGGTAATAATAAATTATCAACTGTTACAATCAAGTTATGATAAGAGTAACTCTCTAAGTATAACTAAATATTAATACAACTTATTGTATCAGTTTGTAACATCACAGTAATAATTGAATCTATTAATGAACATCCAATTCTCCTCAAGCTGTCAAAATTTCCGTTACATGTTGACTGGTCAGCGACCTGTGCATTTTGTTGTTTACATTCCCTCTAGAGATGTTAACTCTGCGGATCTCCCTGAAATCTGGCTGTCTGAGTCTAAACTCTAACACCATGGCTTGTTGTGTGTGTCAAGCAACAGCTTTCCTCAGGAAAATTGAAACATATTATTGAGTGATCCGTAGTAGCCCCTCAAAAGATTTTGATGAAGTTTAAATTTGAAATACTTTAAAGACATGAACTTAATCAAATCTGAACAAATAATTACAATGAATTTGTGGTTCTAGGGCTGTTAGTTCGACGTTGTTTACCGTTGAGGCTTGACGTTTCGTTACCACTAGTGGATGTCATCTTCAGATACTATTTCGAATACTTCGGGTGGATGGCATCTTTTAAATGGGATCTTCAGATGACTTCGGCTTAAAAACCCAAGAACCACAAACTCATTGGACGATGACCGAGCTAGCCTTACATAGAACAAATAATTACAATCAAGCTACATCGTAGAATTTTGGAGGCGCCTCTGCTCCCAGTTTTATATATTGAAAAAACACAACCCAGCGCATGGTCAGATGGCATGGCAACTAGGTATTTGAGTAGTGTGACACGGTGGCGTAGGGATATATTCAAAAGAGGAAAATCTTTGGGTTGTGACCAAATTATTGAAAAGAAGTGTCACTGCATAAACGAGACTCTGGTGTGAGCTTCCAATCTTTCGGCAACATTTTCCATATTCAGGGCTTTCTATAATAGTTACGGAAGGATATGGGTTTGATAATAAAAATAAGTTTATATGAAATATACTCAATACGTCGAGGTTTGCTCGCAAAAAGCCTTGACATCGTATATCTTCCAAAATTACAAAATTAGTGGTTTGAAAACACACATTTTCACACCTCTTTGTTGGTCCAGATGAGAAAATGGCCATTACATTCTAATGGGGAAACAAATCACGAGCGAGTGAAATTGATTGACATGTATCAGTATAGTGACAGTCAACAATGTCAACTGTAGAAATAAAAAAAACAAAAATTGATTGCCAGCTGTAAAATTTGAATATACGTAGGCCCAAAATAATAAAAAATATTATAAACTGTTGGAGATGTCAATGAGGCCAAAACAGCCACTTGGGTTGCGCGGGAACACTGCCAAACAATTTCCTTTCCATGCTTAAAATAAAAATAGATGCAGCTCAAGCCATCAATTTCAGACTACTTTAAGTTGCTTTTACTTACACCTGTTTTCAGAGGGTTATTTACTCCTGTTTTCACAGAGTTACTACTTACACCTGTTTTCACAGGGTCATTACCTTGAAAATTCTTATTTGAATTCTCTTTGCTTCGTGTACTTGACACTAGTATCTCGCAGTCCTTTACGGCTACGAGACTTGATAAACTCCCAGTTCCCTGTCTCTATAGAAGATGCCCTGGTTACATAACCAGCAAGAGGTCCAATGACTAATGGACCGTTTCAAAACAGAACCTTTGGAAATAAATTATTTGAATATACAAGACCTTAGCATCACCCCAAGACACTGTGTGACCTGCTTCAACGGCATGCGCTGTGTTAAGTCACAGCTTGTTACATTACGATTGATATCACTTTTGTGTGAGTTTATCCTACTTTGTGAATTTCTGTATGCTTATCCTATGACTTATTACAACCACCACAAGGGATTTTGTATACAATATTGCATTTCTCTAACGTTTCAACAGGAATTTTTAGTTTAGAATTTAATTTCTAAACATAAAATTTTCATTTTCTCACCTGGACTAATAAGGTCTTTTAAAATTTTAAGTCGAAAGGTATGTGTTTCCAAACCACGAATTTTGTAATTTCCGGTAATATATCAATATACAGGGTGTCCCAGAAATAACACGCCAGAGTGACATGGAAGGCAGATTGGCATTAGATCAATCAGATAACATCGACATGACCTTAGTAAAAGTTTCCTAGTGTTCGAGATATTGCCACTTTTAAGGTTTTTCAAAAAATTCCTACTTTTGCTCCTTTTGTTGCCCGTTATGGCTATAAGGATTTGCGGACTTATGATCTTTTCTTTCGGACTACTACTAATAGTTGGTTGAGATGACAAAGTATTGGTTTCATTGAAAACAATCACGGTATGTTAAAAAAACAACCAAATTCTTAGATTTTGTGTCAATGCAAAAACCTTAACCAAGGTTTAACTGATTACTGTGACAACGAATGAACTAGACTGAATCCGCAAATGCTCTTAAAAACCAACCTACTTAATGCTCTTTCAAAAACAGTATAACATTTATAGGTTCCTTTTACTAAAAATTGAATAGCCCCCAGCTTTTTCATAGAACTCGTAATACTTCTACGTCTAAAACGCCTAGATACATTGTCCTTTTTAATTCGTTGTAGCATGGCCGACTTTACTCACTAGGCCGGAGCATGAAATATGGCAACACTGAATCAGCGGGCCGAGTTTTCATTTGTTGTTATGTCATGTGTATTCTTCCAGGAGCAGGAAATATGGTTGGAAGGTGATTATTAATGTGTTTCTAATTATTTACCTGCACAAACGAAACTATAAAGATAACAAGATGCCTGCAAAGCGTATAGTACCAGGTTGCAGCCCAGTAGAGGACATACCAAACCATGGCCTAACATAACCTTATTCCAGAGTGAAAAGAACGTTGCAAGGTGATTTTTAATGTGTTTCTACTTATTTACCTGCACAAACGAAACTATAAAGATAACAAGATGCCTGCAAAGCGTGTAGTACCAGGTTGCAGCCCAGTAGAGGACATACCAAACCATGGCCCAACATAACCTTATTCCAGAGTGAAAAGAACGTTGCAAGGTGATTTTTATTGTGTTTCTACTTATTTACCTGCACAAACGAAACTATAAAGATAAAAAGATGCCTGCAAAGTGTGTAGTACCAGGTTGCACTAGCAATTGTGCGTCCAATAAGGGACATAAACAGAAGTGGGTGAAAGGTATTCCTCGGAAGGGCTGGTTATATTTATAAGGATAAAGACAATAATTTACAAACATTTCAAAGGATAAGACCTATTTTAAAGCACAATGTGGTACCTATAATGTTTTCTGGGCCTTCCAAATATCACAAAAAATTACAGTTAATAGAACTCATCTGGGCATGCATCTGGGGCATACCTATGAAAGGATTTGATAGTGAAAGGGAATCAAGACCAGCAAGAATGGCTTCACAGTGACCTAATAGTGAATTTTTCTAGCTCAAGTGACAATTTACAAAGTAAATTGAGTGTTCATTTAAGTGGAAGTGGAAGTGGCAGCAGGAAACAGGTTGCGTTTATTTTTATTTTGTAGTGTCTGACTGTGACGAAACAGACATCAGATGTAAGTGGTATTAGTAGTAGTAGTTCCAAAAAGTATTTTTCTTAATTTATCAACCCAGACGAACTCTAATACATATAAAATGTAATAATTAAACTGAAACTATAGGCCAACTATTTGACAGCTAAGCCACGTTGCCACATATAAGGCTCCGGCCTAGTGTAGAGTCGGCCATGGTTGTAGGCATCAAAATACTGAATAAAGCATAAAGCTGTTTTCTCATTTTCCATTGATTTTTAGTCACTATAACGTATTTCCAAAATGTTTACCACCCACTCTTATACACAACCTGCATCTTCTTAAAAATTGTCGCTTTAAACTTCTCAAATCTAGATCAGAAATTTTACGTGTTGCTTGATGGATTCGTTGATGCAATTCATTGGCTGATCGAACTGGTTTTCCGTACACCTTATCTTTTAAACATCCCCAGCAAAAAAATCCAGAGGGTTCAGGTCTGGAGAGCTGGGGGGCCAAGAAACTGGTCCTTGCCGGCCAATCCATCTGTTAGTGAAGCTTTCAACAAGATAATCCCTTACTGCACGACCATAGTGCGCAGGGCACCCATCATGCTGTTACCACATCCTTCTTCTTGACTGAAGAGGCACATCTTCCAAAAGAATGGGTAGATGATGTTGCAAAAAATCCAGATACATTCCTGCATTGAGGGTGGCAGGGAGTTCGAATGGGCCAATGATGCATCCGTTGTGGATCCTGGTCCAAAGATTTACTGAAACTGATGCTGTGAACGGTCCTCTCTTATTTCATGGGGATTTTCCAACTGCCAGCTGTGGATATTGTGCAAGTTAAGATACCCGTCTCTTTTACAGGCCGACTCGTCGCTCCACAAAATCCTGTCGAAAAAATTGGGGTCTTCCTGATGCTTCTCCAGCGTTTTTTGAAAAACCTTAAAAGTGGCAATATCTCGAAAACTAGAAAACTTTTACTAAGGTCATGTCGATGTTATCTGATTGATCTAAAGCCAATCTACCTTCCATGTCACTCTGGCGTGTTATTTCTGGGACACCCTGTATAATATGTCAAGGTCGTTTTATAAGTTTGTATTTTATACCTATGTGATGATTTTTTCAATTGTTTGTGTGACCTGTGTTGTGGAAAACACCGATACAAAATCAACAATATCTTGACGTTTTCTTGAGAATTGCATTTTAAAGTCTTTGACTAAATACACATTTGTGAGCAAATCCCAATGTTACCATTGAAGATAGATCCACGCACTGTAGTCATTGACGCACTGCACAGCACTCGTGACCTGTGAATGTTAAAATTGATGTGTGACCTCTCACTTTATTAATAACTCCCTTTGTCGGCGCAAAATTAATGTTTATTTTTGTCGATTTAATATACTTTTCTGTTAATAGCACGCACTGTTCTCGATCAGTGAGAAGCCACCAGTAAAATTTAGGCTGATACCGTTTTGTATGTATAAATCAATCTTGATGCCGATAACGGTAACGATAACTAATGTTAGAAACCCAGATGCAGCAACTACGAACACTACAGTATAACCACTTGCTAAACTGATTTTATTTCCCACACCGATAGGTGAGGGGAGTATTGGGCGTTTCATGATGTCAACATAACGAAAATCCACGGTACTCATTTCCGTCGGTCTGTCTGTCGGTCTGTCTGTCGGTCTGTCTATCTGTTTGTCTGTGCGCGTTTTTCTAGCCTCGAAATCTCAGTAACTGCTGCATGGAGATGAAATTTGAGCAGCGATATGTTGTGGGGTCGTAGTAGGTAATATTCTTATAATTTTGAAAATCGGTCCATGGGCGGTGGTCTAATTAGCAAAAAGAAAACGAAAAAAATTAACTATTTCTCGAACTTCGTTTTTTAGTGTTTAGAGGTTCCTGATCATTTTCTACTTTTTTTTGGGTGGGGGCGAAATTTGGGTGATTGGGGGGGGTGGGGGTTGTAAATCTCAAAAATGTGTTGTATTGATAATACTGACCTGTAAGAGAAAGACCTAACGGCATAATAACCTTTTTTAGGCCCATCCGATCATTGCTTTGCCTATTTGAGCAACCTAGGGATTTAGAATTTTCTGATAAATACATACATAGGAATATTGCTTTAGATCGTTCTGTATTAATTAACGTAAAAGTTATGGAATGAGTTTTAATGAAACTTTGTCACAGTAATACTACCAAGGAGAGGATGGATAACGCGTATGTTTTGGAAAAATCGTGTCAGTGGCGGCACAGTGATATTAAAAAAACAAAAAGAATAAAAACGCCTCAAACTTTATTTTTAGGCGTTTTTGGGGTTCCTTAACATTTTCTACTTTTTTTTGGGTAGGAGAGAATTTGGGGTGGTTGGGGGGTGGGGGGTTGGAAAACTGAAAAATTTGTTGTATTTATAATGGGCTGTCCATTGACCTGTGAATGAAAAACCTAGCGGCATAATACACTTTTTTAGGTCCATTCGAACATTGCCTTGGTCATTCAAACATTGCCTTGCTCATTATAGAAACTAAGCGACTTATTGTCTGATGTATACACACGAGTATTGTTTTAGATCGCGTAACGCTAAAATTATTCAGTTGATTTTAACGAAATTTTGACACAGTATTACATCGGTCGGAGGCAAGGATGGAAAGCGGGTATGTTTTGGAAAAATCGTGTCGGTGGCGGCGTAGCAATAATAAAAACTAAAAATATAAAAACAGCTCAAACCTTGTTTTTAGGCGTTTTAGGGGTTCCTGATCATTTTTTACGTTTTATTGGGTGGGGGTGAAATTGGGGTGGTTGGGGGGTGGGGGGTTGTATAGCTGATGTATATTGCGTAACAAGAATTATTAAATTGATTTTAATGAAATTTCGACACAGTGACTACCGCGGCGAGAGTGGAAAACGCGCCAGTGTCTGAAAAATCATTGTGGCGGCGCAACAATAATTAAAAAACTAGAAATACAAAAACAGCTCATACTTCGCTTTTAGACGGTTTATAGACTCCTGATCGTTTCGCATCGTTCAGTTGAAGCATGCAGAATGAAAACTGTGGCGTCCTAGTTTCTAAGGAGGGAGACGCAAAGAACTATTCTCGAGAGTTTTTGTGTTGGATGTTTTTTTGCTGGCAGGTGGGCGATGACTTGGTTGCAAGGAGATTTCAGACCTTAGCTTCATGCAGTGGGAAAACAATAAAGTGGTATCATTATTATGAGTGGGAAGTACGGAGTCAATCAACTTGACATTTTTTTCAAACCTTACGGAAGCGCTTCGCTATATTGGCATTCTCAGCTGAACACTTAGACTCAGTCTTCCCTTGGAATTGCTGACATAGCAACACACGTGTTGGGTTTGAAAAAATCTGTTGGGCAAGTGGTTAGCCTAGGGAATGTTTACAGAAAGAGTGATTGTTTGTTTTTAGCTGTCCACTGTATAGAAGTTCATAATAACAATAATTGCTAATTGTTTCATAATAATAGCTTTCATTGCGCTAAAGTATAGCTTATCCAAGGTGTTGCATACATGCATAAATATCATGGTAGGTAATATATACAATACATTAAACTAGCTATAAATAGAATTATTGGACACAGGCAAGCTCCTGTTATATGCTCGATCTCTTGGACAAGATGGTAGTTGTCTGCTTGCTATCAGGTTGGAGCCACAAAAATAAAGCCCATTTTGAGAGAAGGACAACAAACTTAGGTATTACCAAAGTTTACGGAATACATATAAGTTGGGTCACTCCGCAAAAATATCAAAACGGCCTGCCCCTTGCTCCGTCTCCCCGGTACACTGGTAGCAGTGTACCGACGTCAGGCGGGAGATACGGAGCGGCGCAAGGTAGAGGTTGAACGTGTTTAACGCGAAGTAAATACAGTGTCTCAAAAATATCGGATTTTGTTATCTCGGATTTGTTTGCAGGAAAACCTTGAAATGTAAAGTATATAAATACAGGGTGTTTCACGATGATTAAGACAAGCAATATGTCGGAGCTGGGCAGTAGTAGAGAATTATAATTTTGGGGATGTAAGTTAGAGCAGATGTGTCTTTTCTTGTCATTGATGAGGTATTTGTTTTTGGTCACGTGACATTCGATTCAAAATTATTAATGGGACACCCTGTATATTTGTGCCTGTGTTCCTCCCGATAAAACAATTCCAACAAACTAGCACACTTGGGGTCTAAAGTGATTAAAGCAAGACCTACAGGTGCTTAAAGGATTGTATCACGCTAAAAGCGTATAGTGAGACAAAATATTCATTCAGTGGTCTTACCATACCACCCAGGGACATTCTAAATTATGTTTTAGAGCTCGGAAGTATTTCTATTGATAACTTTAACAATTTAGTTTCTACAGTAGCCTTTGGAACGACACTGAAAAGCAAAACGTCAAAAATAATTTATTCACATCCAAGTAATGCAATTCCAGATGATTATCTTTTAAAATTCTATATACGAGTTCGTATGTACTATACCATAACTTTTTTAAGCTGTGGTCTCAAAAATAAGCCAAATAAAAAAAACATTAAGGTAAAAATAGTACAGCACCTTTGAACCAATTTTTACTTATCTACGAAATAGCTACAATATGTGAAATCATTTGAGATTCATTAGTAATAGTTTTACTAGGTTTTATTTTTGATATCCATTTATGTAACTTAGTGTATTAGCAAAATAAACATATTTGTATTTGTATGTCTGAATCGGCCCTCAAACATAGTCTTTCAATGACCTTCGTATATACGTAAAACCCAGGCGTTAGCAAGTCCCCGCTAAAAGACCCTCGTACTTGGATAAAAACCAACGCAAAAACTAACTGGCGTGTGCGGCCGCGGCATCGCTTTGATGTGAGATCTTCAAGGTGCCGACGGAGAGTGATCCAACTTATATGTATTCCGTAAACTTTGGTATTACCTTTGACTCAAAGGTTACGTTTGCAAAGCCCATCTCACATCACATAAATTAATCCTTGAAAGCACTTGGATTTGTTGCAAGAAACTGAAGATATTTAATAATAAATAAGCTATTCTGGAATCGTATTCAAACCAACATGAGGTCAAATATCGCTTTAATTATTACCTACCTGACAAGATTTTAACAATAAATATCATGGTAATATGATAGTTTTATAATGTTTGTGATACAGATAACCATCCAATAGTTGATAGCATCAATTAAATAGATGTATAACGACCCGTTCTCATGATAGTTCTCATCCCACTTCTGTAATTCTGCCAGCTGATTTGAGTTAAATGTGAAGGTAAAGAAGAACAATAGCCAAAGTGGGGCAGTAGATGGACTGCTATAATAGTTTAAACCTTAGACAGAAAATTAGAAAATCTTGTAAAATAGTACAGCCTTTTAGAGATTTTCTTGCGTTCATAATCAAGATGTTTATCAAATAACAGGTAGTTATCAAGTTGAATACCTAAGTATTTTACACGAAAGTAACGGTTTCAATGTTTTGAATATTAACAATAATTTTTGCATTTGAAAAATCAGTATGGTTGTATTTATGTTTTGAGGTAACGATCATGGCCTTGGATATAGAGCCTTAAAACTTCTTGGAAAATGGAGGTGTTGAACTTTGAAGGTCTTGTTAGATATAGTTTTGAAGCTTTGTAATAATCTGTGCATTATACTAAACATTACTTCAAAATCGTCAAAATTACTTTCTCGTCAGTATTTACTATCACTTTTTTGCATCTTACAACTAGTCGCCTGAAATCCAACCAGATTTGATGAAGCTTTGGCGTAATATTTGATGGATTTTAACCCGCAGCCAAGCTTTCGGACTTATAACATCAAAAATTTAGTAGAACTCTCAGGTAATGGGGTTTTTATGCTGGCTGGAAGGTATCTACTAGTATGCGTCTTTAAAAAATGTATTTTCGGCATTCTCGATATAATATCTGTTCGACGTTTTCATTTCTCTGCTATCATGTTCGATATTCAAGCTCCAGAGAGCCTCTGCTGTTATATGTTCAAATATGGTAAAAATAACTCTTGCCGTTTATTAATATTAATTTTCTGAACTTAAAGCTAATTATTACATAATAAGGTGATCATTTATTTAACATATTTCTCATTGCGTATTGGCTGAGCTGGGTGCGTTTAATCGCTATTAGCTTATAAATGTCCTCACTGTAATAAGTAAAAATTATTAAGGATATGTGGGATTTCCTTCTGCAAGAAGACAAAATTTACATTACCTTGGATTGCGTAAGGAGAAAAATGTAATCGGCAGTCACTTGTGAGTGACGCGAAGTAAATGTTTACAAAGCAACGTAGTTAAGCATTCATGCCTTTAAAACAGCTTTTGTCGGATAATTGTGAGTGAAGTGAGCCAAGCTATATCTACAATTTTGGGAGGTCCCCTTGTAAACTCATTATCTTGAGATAGAAAGGTTACATCGCGACCTCACGTCATGAAGTCTTAAAGCATAGAGGATTTAACAAAGCTTCAACAAGACAAAATAATGAGAATTTATCGGAGGTTCAATACTTGCTCAAATACTTTTAGTTTTAACATTCGGAGCATTCTTCTATGCAACCACATTTCGAATGCTACCAGGCGATTAATAGCGTTGGCCTTGAGGGTCTAGGTCTCAGCACCATATAGCAACACTGACCAAATATAGCATCTGACCATTCTCTGGCGCAATCTGAGGTTTAAGTTGTCATTACAGAAGAATGATTTCATTTTTAGGAAAGTTGTGCGAGCTGTTTCTATTCTGCACTTGATCTCTTTATCTGGGTCTAGTTGTTCCGTAATGTAGCAGCCAAGATATCTAGAATGGTTGACTCTCTCCACATTTTGTTGGTCTATATGTAGGGAAGCTGCGGCGTGTGGTTGGCGACTGAATATCATAAATTTTGTTTTAGAGACATTCATTTTTAGACCTATTTCCCGTCTGATTGCATAGACTATACAAATAATTGATGTTACAGCGTTCTTCTAGAAGGAAGATAATCCCTGGTCCCGATGTAGATTTAGATCTTCTTGGATTATTTTGTTTTGTTGTTTTATTTCCTCATTCTGATTAGTTTTTTTTTGTTTTTCTTTTAGTTCAAAGAAGATGCAGTGAATGCGGTGAATCCTCATCTCTTCACCATTGCTACACTCACTGGTCATGCCTGCTTGACTGTAGGGGAAGGTTACTCAATTGGTAAGTATCTGTTCATGGTTTCTCGAATTGCCTGCAAAAGGTTATTCGCATAGAAATAGGGTCCTTGCACCCAAAAAATATATTGCTTTAAAGCACTCATTGTAACGTATTAAACATCATAAAATAGAAGTTTTCGATATTTTAAGTTGCTTGTGAGACTTGTTTCAACTATAAATTTGAACTAGTGAAAATGGCGCGAAAACAACCTCTGACGTCACAAGACATTATAGTGATGGGATTTGAGATATCACAAACACTGTTCGATAATTTTGGTTACGACACTTGACGCATGTCATTCGTCATATTTTAATTGGGGTTAGCGTCATAGCGTTTTCGATTTACTGCTCTCAGAGCGAGCATAGATCATCCGCAATCAAAGTAGAGATCTATCAAGAGTTGATAAGAGCACTTCACAAGTCGAACATGATCGACAACAAAAATGACTTCTGGTTTTGCGCAAGTGACGGTTGATAAGGCCGCAATTTAAAATTTAAGTTGTTCTACGCACCGACTATAAAAATTATAAAGTAGTCGGTGACTACCCCCATATATTAAAGGTATTAAAACCCAGTTTTCCATATTATGTATTATGTGCTTTGTACTTTAATTGCGATCACCACAAAGGGGGGCTATTTTCTTCGAATGATCGAATGTTTTTCACCTTTTTCTACCAACCACAAAATACTTCTCCTCACAGAACGCCAAGCCTCAATTCTTTTTTGTCGTACAAGACGTCGCTCTCAAATGCTCTAACCTGGCCTCTCGGAGCAATTAAGTTCAATCTGAGAGCGTTCCGCGAGCGAACAAAAGGTAAATCGAATTTGCAAATCTGGAGCAGAGCCGTCAAACCGAACATACAATTTACATCAAATGCGCTCTGAGAGCGTCTGAGAGCAGTAAATCGAAAACACTATTAGACATCTGATTTCTTTGATCTTTGGCGTTAACAAGGAAGTCCAAATCACAAAACCGCAAATCAAAATGGAAGATTGACACAAAATTGACGTAAACAAAACCTACCTTGTGTTTCTGTGTCACAGAACAACATGTTGTTCTGTGATTTTTGGGGTTGTCATTTATAATTAGAGATGGGTTTAGTAATGTCGATTATTGTACTATCTTGTGATGTCAGCACCCGTTTTCAGTCACGTGTACAAATTTGAAAAAACCCTAAATTAGTATTACAAATTTTTTCAGCTGAACAGCATCAAGGGTAGAATTTTTGTTATAGACAGCCTTTAAATATGCTTTTCTTTCCTCTAAACATAATCTTAATCTAAAATTACGACCACTGCAAGTACCCTAATGCTAGATGGAAAACTCTTCTTGAAACATCTTTTATTCTATTCTTAAAAATCAACAAAATTGGTGAAAATGGGTTATAGATAGTTTTCTGATTTGAAATTTGGTCATCTTGCAACCAGAAGCATGAAAAGAATGCAAACGAACTTTATAAGGGGCATGTTTGCATCGGCATTAGTGTTTTCATCTGTAGGCTTGCTAATTAGCTAGAGAGCTTTTATATGCTAAGCTTCAAAGAAAATATACGTACAAGAGGATAATACTTGATTGATATTATTTGACTGTACTATGTACATTGATGAAATTCGTGTAAGATTTCGGTAAGAGCAACTTTTTGTTATTTCGGGGTTCCGCCGTATTTATTGAATACGAGTATACGAATTTATATACGAGTATATGAACATATGATAATATTTCAGACAAACGGAGAAATACGTAATGTATCGTCCACCTTTATGTACCTCAAATGGGTTTACAGTACTGTCATTGGCCTTCTCTTTTCTAACTTAAATTCGAGCATTTTTTCCACTGCATATACAGGGTGTTAATTAAGTATGTAACAAACTTTAATCACGAATAGTACTCCGAAAAATAGAAAGAAAATGTCATATGAACATGGGTCCGAAAAACACAAAAAGGCGCAAATATACAGAGTACCTCATTAATAATTTCAAGTCGGACGCCACGTGACGAAAAACAAATACCTCATTGGGTAACACAATGATAAGAAAAGACACAACATTTGCTACAACTTACACCCCCAAAATTAGAATTCTCTACCACTGCCCAGTTCCGATATATTGCTTGTCTTAATCGTCGTGGGACACCCTGTATAACTGTATTCAGAATATGAAAAACCAGCCGCAGTACCGCAGTATCACGGAAACTTTATTAAACTCATTTCATTTGTTTTCTTAAGATTTCACTGGCTTAAAAGCCAAACATAAAATCTCTTTTGATAGTCAAAGTATAAGTAATTTATTCTGCGAAGTTGAACAAATATGTAATTAGAAATAGTAATTAATTTTCATTTTTTCTTTTATACTGTAATGTTTGTAATCTGACATAGTAGATTGGTAAAGTTATTGTTCTTCACGTTTGTGACGGTCAATATATCATGGCGTAGCCTTGACAGATGCAAACTGTTTCATTCGATTTTGGTAATCTAGGCTCTATCAAATTTCAATAGAATAATTTCAAATTCGAGGTACTCAAAATGCTAATATCAAGATCTGTCTGTAAAATATGTTTCAATTGCTAGCTGCGTAATTTACGTTACAATGTCATTTCCTTAGAAAGCGTGGCCAATGTCATTTGAGGTTACAATTCAGTTTTCCCGGAACTGTGTTACTTAGAAATTGTAGATTTTTTATAGGGAAAAGCCTATATTTATGTTCATACTTCTTTGTTTAAAAAAACGACCTTCTGTAAGGATTCATTAGAAGGATACGAAGCACTCGTATCACTTTTGGAGCAGCCGATAGTAACAAAAAGTTAATCAGTAGCAGCTCTCTTGAAGCGGAAGGAAAATTAACAGTATAATGGCAATCATAGCAAAAACAGTGTGGTGCCGCCATTTTCCTTGGGACAGCGCTATGCATTTGCTTCCTAAGGTTTTTATCTAAGAATGACTTTGCGCAATTGCGACGAGCTGATGGGGACGAGTTTTATGTTTTTTTACCATGGTAAAGGAGTAAAAGGAGTTTTATGGAGTGATTTAAATTCGGAAGCTTACCTGTGCTGAATTACTAGTGCATTCAGTCATTTAGGTGGTTTCAAGTGCCCAGTTCTCTACCTATTTGAAAAACTGTGAGGTGCCTCTGCAAATGTTGTTGAACCTGCATCACTTAATAATAAACAATCACAGTTACATAGTTGCGTGCTTTTTGAGAGGAAAGCCTCATTCACAACAGCGTGATCTTAGAAGTGATATGAAGTACTATTTCGGAAGTCATAAGAAAATCTGTAGAAATCGTATAACAACATTCACATTCACCAAACATGCAAGTGGTTCAGTGAGTGTTAAGATTGTTTCATACAGTTTACTTGTGCAGCTAGGACCATAGTACAACCTCCTATAGGTAGTAGTATATAAAGAATGTGAATGCAACTCTTTGTGTAGCTGAAAATTCGATCTATAATATTCAATCGTAGAAAAGCAGAACAGGATGTAGGAAAAAACTTTAAGTTGAACTACTTTTTCCACTTCTTTAGTTCTAGTTTAGGTTCAAATAAATTGCTCACTTTGTCACACACACAACTGTCCGTCAGGAATTTGAACATCGCCTATATATTGTTTGGCCAATAACCAATAACACGCAACATTTGAGCACTTATTCCAATAAAAAGTGCTATTTTCGTGAGTTTTGTTGCCTATCTGAACAAATTCAGATACGTATAATACAGGGTGTCCAGTTAGTGTGTAATTCTTCGATATCTCGCAAGGTATACCTGATAGAAGAAAATGTCAAATACAAATGTTATTTGGTTACTTAAGACGCATATTCTAAAAATATTTTAAAATATACAGGGTGTTGCGGTAAAGTAGGATAGTGATCAACTTGATTTTTTTATACGGAACTATAACTTTTTCTTAAAGTGCTCTAGTTTCCATCATTGATCTCTATTTAACCCTAAAATATTTTTGAGATCGGTTGCGACGTTGCCAAGTTATAATGTATTTTCTATCGATTTTCGGATTTGCAAGGTCGCAAGTAATACGTCCAAATTGATATATTCCTTTAACTTTCCTCAATAATATTATACAGCGAATTACTCGAGTATTAAGTGGATATTATTTTGGATGTCACCAGTAATTTTTATCTACAGTTTTTGGCAGAATTTTAAATTACGGCAACTTCAAGGTCATTTTACTTTGTTTTTTAAATGTAACACCCTGTATGTTTTATTTGAAATCGAAATATCTACTAATACCCTATATCGCCTTGTAATTTTTTTTCGCGTTTGCAGCGTTGCCAAGTTATAAATTATTTTTCCAAATTTTCAAACAAATATCCCCGATTTTAATTTATTTTAAACAGAGTCCTCTACTTATTTTTACTGCAATGAATTGCAGATGTCGAACTTAGTAAGATCTCAAAATTTCAAAATTTTGTTTTTAATAATTACTAAGATACGGCAACACCGCTTTTTCAGTAAACGGTACCGGAACGCTTAAATATTTCCAAAACCGCCACAGCTGGAGTGGTGAAATTCAATATTTGAGGGTTTTGAACATACAGAATTCAAAAACGCTAACAGCAGTGTTGTCAGATTTACCATTTTTACGTCATAATTTTGAATGGAATGCCCTATTTATGAAGTGTAACGTAAAAGTGGTAAATCTGACAAACACTGCTGTTAGCGTTTTTGAATTCTGTATGTTCAAAAACCCCACAGTGTTGAATTGCACCTCTCCAGCTGTGGCGGTTTTAGAAATATTTAAACGTTCCGGTACCGTTTACTGAAAAGTCGGTGTTGCCGTATCTTAGTAATTAATCGAAACAAAATTTAGAAATTATGAGATCTAAACTCAACATGCGCAATTCATTGCAATAAAAATAAGTAGAGGATTCTATTTAAAATAAATTAAAATCGGGGATATTTGTTTAAAAATTTGGAAAAATAATTTATAACTTGGCAACGTCGCAAACGCAAAAAAAAATACAAGGCGAGATAGGGTATTAGTAGATATTTCGATTTAAAATAACAAATACAGGGTGTACATTTGAAAAAACAAAGTAAAATGACCTTCAAGTTGCCGTATAGTCGCATATAGAACCCGCGCTCTCTGGTGGCTGAAGCGGACGCGCCGTGGAGTTCCACCAAGAGGTCTGCTGCTGTTAGCAGCGATTATCTTTGGTTGCCGTTACCTTCAGGTACCAGATAGCGCACCGGCAGAATCTTTCTGTCTCTGCTCTGACCTGCTTTGATTAACTCGTTTGTGGTTATTCTTTTATCGCTCTTTCTGATATGTCTCTCTTATTTGTACTTCCAAAGTTGTCCTGTAAACGCTTTTCTTATAACGTGTTGGGCAATACAGGTTACTTATTTATTTATGTATAAACAATATGTCATTCTTCTTGACTGTATCATAATATGAAATACTTTTATGGTTGGAATATAGACGTATTATAACTATTTGCTAGTAGCGAACATCGTTCACCTGCAGTCAACGCGGAAGGCGGCTGCAATATATTTTCCGTTAACGAGGTTATGGTTTGCATAATCTGATATACTAATCTAAATAGAGACCTTCTTGGTACCGTGACATTCCTGTCATTGAGTTAGTTACCATTGAGGACCTTGATCGGAACAGTTACTGTGTGTTATTGTTTGGCATTGTTTATGGATTTCTAAATAACTGAACACTACATTTTATCAAGCTGTACCGTTATACAGTGTGATTCATAATTTATTAGTGAGTTTTGCAAAATGAAGAACTTCTAATTTCATTATTTTGATCATGAATGATGGAGGAGAAAAATGAGAGATGCTGGCTAAATCAATATCACTAGCTTGTTTGCAGGAATTTTAAGAAAATTTTGTACCGGGTGGTCAGATAAGAATGTAAAGTGCTATATCTCAAAAACTATTCGCCATAGAGACTTGCGGTAAAAGAATGATTACTAAAATGGCTATAAGAAGCCCTCAAAAAATATTATCAGAACTCCAAGATGGTCATCAGTATCTTAAATATTCAAAGCGATTCTTCACTGAAATCCACCTAGTAAATATTACCAAAAAGTTATGCTTTTCAAAGCTAGGATTTACTGGATTAACTTTTGTTTGACACTCTCTGATGTATCTTTTAAGTTAAAGTGGTGGGGGTAATTTAGTGTGTTTTTAAATAAGCATCTATATCTTCTGTAGGACTGAATGAATTTCAACAAACTTGGTCTTATTGGAAACAGCATTTAGTGTTCCATCAAACCCATTTTACCTCTGATATGTAGGTATTAGAGATACCACTAGAGAGCGTTTTTTGATACAATAACCTAAAACTGCAAAATTGTTCAAAAAATCGGATTCAATGATATGACTTTTTTTCATAAGGATCTAGAGTAGTAATATCTAGATAGATTAGCAAAAAGTGTATGATGTCGATATGTTACTCCTAACGTGAAATATCGAAGCACGGAGTTATCATGTAATTCAAAAAAGACGCCATTACACTGGTAATTATTGTATTTATTAGTCTTTTTCGGGATAAAATTTCATAATTCAACCCTTAACTGGTGGCACTGAGTCTAGGAGAGTCCGTTCCAGCTACAGCACACAATTTCTTCCACTACAATTGTTTCTGCGGCAGGCCACTTTATGTGCCTTCCTATCATTTAATAGACATTAAGTCTGTGAAAAACAGGTCACGTGAGGATTTTTCATTTCCATTTGAAGTCATGGAGTCTCATAGACTCCTTGTCACCATACGTGTCTGTCAAAGCCGCACTGGCGGCAACGGCAAATAATTTTTGAACTAGGCAATATTGCTACATAATGCCCCTCAAGATTGACAAGAAAAACATGTATGCTTGTTTTTTTTGTATAAAAAACCAATTTGCCTGCAGAAATGTTGCCAGATATGTTGTATGACAAAATGGTCAAAATTACGATTTTTCACTTAATGCGCGAGTTGTCTGTATCAGTTATATTACAAATCAGCCCTTAGTTTCTATTCTGTTATAGTTTAAGGGGTTACAAAACATTAATTATTAACGCTAAACGAATTTTAGAGATACTTATTGAATTTTGAACTTGATTGATATTTGGAAGTAGGTTTTTTATTATTTGAAATGTGAACAGTAGCACAAGTTTTACTGTAAAAAAATATAAATCTTAAAAAATGACTTTTGCTGATAACATTAAAAAAAATGGAGTCAAGTTGATTGACTTAGTACTTCCCACACATAACAGTTGCAACCAAATCATCGGCCGCCTATCGTCAAAAAAACATTTCCTTAATCTCTCCGTAGGAACTAAAACGACACAACTCAGCTTCAACTGGACGAAACGAAACAATCAGGAACCCTCAAATTGCTTAAAAACGAAGTTTGAGCTATTTTTAGATTTTTATTATTGCTGCGCCGCCACTGACACGATTTTTGAAAACCATACGCAGTTTTCATCCTTGCCGCGGTAATAATACTGTGTCTAAATTTCATTAAAATTAATTCCATAATTTCCATGTTACTAAATTCAGAACGACCTGAATCAATACCTACCCCTACCAATACCAACTCCCTTGATTTCTGTAATAGCCAAGGCAATGTTCGGATGGACCTAACAAACGTCTATTATGCCGCTAGGTCTTTCTTTCACAGGTCAATGGACACTATTATAAATGGAATAAATTTTTGAGTTTTACAACCCCCCCAGCCCCTAACCACCCCAATTTCATCCCCAACCAAAAAAAATGTAGTCAAGTTGATTGACTCAGTACTTCCCACGCATTCCGACGATACCAGTTTTATTATTTTCCCACAGTATGAAACTAGAGTCTAGATGCCCCTGCAATCAAATAATCGCTCGCCCGACCGCAAAAAAGCGTTTTATTCTACTAGGTGCTTCTTTCACAGGTCAATGGACAATATATCATGATTACAACACATTTTTAAGTTTTACAAACCCCCACCCCCGAACCACCCCAATTTCATCCCCAACCAAAAACATTTTTAAAATGATCAGGAACCTCTAAAACGTCTAAGACGAAATTTGAGGTGTTTTTTATATTTTTAGTTTTTCTATTATTGCCGCGCCGCCACTGAAATGATTTCGAAAAACCATACGTGCTTTCCATACTCGCCGCGGTAATAAATCTGTGTCAAAACGTCATTAAAGTCAATTCCACGTTTCCACGTAACACAATACAAAACGATCCAAAGTAATACTCGTATGTATTTTGTATGCATCAGAAAGTTCAAGTCCCTTGGTTTCTGTAATCGGCAAGGCAATGTTCGGATGGACCTAAAAAAGTGTATTATGCCGCTAGGTCTTTCTCCCTCAGGTCAGTAAACAGCCCATTATGAGTACAACAAATTTTTCAGATTTACAACCCCCCACCCCCCCAACCACCCTAATTTCACCCCCACCCCAAAAAAAAGTAGAAAATGATCAGGAACCCCTAAAACGCCTAAAAACGAAGTTTGAGCTGTTTTCATATTTTTAGTTTTTTTAATATTGCTGTGCCGCCACTGAGACGATTTCTAAAAATCAGACGCGTTGTCCATCCTCACCAAAGTAGTAATACTGTGCCGAACTTTCATTAACATCAATTCAGTAATTTCAACATTATAAAATACAGAACGATCTAAAGCAATACTCGTATGTATACATCGGAAAATTCTCAAAGTTCCTTGGTTCCTGTAATACACAAGGCAATGTTCGGATGGACCTCAAAAAGTGTATTATACCGCTAGGACTTTCTTTCTCATGTCACTGGACAGCCTATTATGATTACAACAAATTTTTCCCCTAAAACACCTAAAAACGAAGTTTGAGGCATATTTGAAATTTTTCGTTTTTTGCTAATTACTCCGCCGCCCATGCACCGATTTTCAAAATTGTAGCAGCACCTACTACGACCCTACACCATATCACTACCCAAATTTCATCAAAATCTATGCAGCGGTTACTGAGATTAGGAGGCTAGAAAAACGCCAACAGACAGACCGACAGACCGACAGACAGACCGACGGAAATGAGTGACGTGGATTTTCGTTACGTAGGCATCATAAAACGCCCAAAAAGTATGTTATCTCAAAATCGAAAATTTTCGCGATCACAATACTCCCCTCACCTATCGGTGTGGGAAGTAAAATCCAGTCATGGAGTCATCGAGACTCCATGTTATCATTAATGTTACAGAAAGCAATGCCAGCGATTAAGGGTTAATACTTCTTGAATATTGTGAGTATTCTTAGTTCACGAAATCACAAAAAAGCTACTAGGGACATAATAGTCAATGCACATAATATGCAAGTGCAAGTTAGATAGAATATGGTCAGTAGACTATGGAGGAAGAACAAATGCATTTAAGGAGGTATTCGTCTTGTTTCACCATTTTTTTTCTTATTAATTCCCAACTTGTTCTATGTAATTTTTTGAACAAAAAATACTTTTGTTATTGAAAAATTATTGAGTTATCAAATTCATCATGAAATTTTGAAACAGACTAGTAAATAGCAATAAGTAACAGTGTAACGGCACCTTCTTGCAAAAGATAAAGATACCAGGAGTTTTTATGCTCCTCAATGTGTTAAACAAGGTCCAACGACTCCAGTTTATCGCTAAGCAAGTAGAAGCTCAGCTTCGTTATTTCCCTTAGCGATATAATAAACATAAATTTAATAGTATTTGAATCTTTAGGACTCCTGGTTAACTTCAATATTGGAATAAAATAGCATGAGATCGGTCGCTAGGGAAATTCAATCAACAAAAGCACAAGCAAGGCTGGTATGAAAATCAATTTTTGCTGGTGCTTGATTGGATATTAAATATTTTACAGCACCACCCGAGAACATGATCTTAACTTTACCCTGCGTTTTAGCACTGAACTGGAATCATCTGGTATTTATCCACCCATTACAACATATTCTTATTATAATATTGTTACCCATCATGAGAAGAATTTCAATTAAGGCATCCTTGTTCAAGCAATAAAATTCACGGTACTAAAGCTCAGTCTTGTAAACAGTGTCATTAAATGCAAGAGCATGGGACTAAACGTCTTTTCGATAGAAATAGGCTCACATACAGACATACCGTTTTTACTTCCTACACCGATATGTGAGGAGAGTATTGTGATCGCGAAAATTTTCGATTTTGAGGTAATACACTATTTGGTTATGTCTACATAACGAAAATCCACGTCACTCATTTCCGTCGGTCTTTCTGTCTGTCTGTCGGTCTGTCTGTCTATCTGTCTGTCTGTGTGTCTGTCGGTCTGTCTATACGCGTTTTTCTAGCCGCGTAATCTCAGCAACCGCTGCATGGATTGTGATTAAATTGGTGCAGTGATATGCTGTGGGGTCGTAGTAGGTAATGTTTCTATAATTTTGAAAGTCCGTGCATGGGCAGCGGAGTAATTAGCAAAAAACAAAAAAAGTTAAATATTATAAATATATAACTTCGTTTTTAGTCATTTCAGGGGTTCTTGATCATTTTCTACTTTTTTTGGGTGGAGGTGAAATTGGGGTGGTTTGGGGGAGGTGGAGGGTTCTAAAATTGGAAAGTTTGTTGATTTCATAATAGACTGTCCACTGACCTGTGAAGGAAGACCTAGTGACATGAATAACTTTTTTAGGTCCATCCGAACATTGCTTTACCTATTACAGAAACCAAAGGAATTTTTTCTGGTGTAAACATACGAGTATTGCTTTAGACCGTTCTATATTGTGTAACGAGGAAACGGTTGAATTGATTTCAATGGATATTTGACACAGTATTACCACCGTGCCGGGGATGGAAGATGCGTATGGTTTTTATTAATCGTGCCAGTGGCGGTGCAGAAATAATGAAAAACTAAAAATATAAAAACAGCTATAACTTCGTTTTTAAGCGTTTTAGAGGTTCCTGATCATTTTCTGCTTTTTTTTGGGTGGGGGTGAAAGTGGGGTGGTTGGGGGGTGGTGGGTTGAAAAACTGACAAAATTTTGGTATTCATAATAGGCTGTCCAGTAACCTGTGAAGGAAGACCTAGCGACACAAATCACCTTTTTAGATCCATCCGAACATTGTCTAGCATATTACCGAAACTAGCGGACTTTTCTGTATACATACAAGTATTTATTGCTTCAGATCGTTTTGTATTTTGTAACGCGGAAACTATTAAATTAATTCTAATGAAATCTTGATGCAGTATTACTACCGTGGTGGGGATGCAAAACTAAAAATATGAAAACAGCTCAACGTTTTCGTTCCAGATCATGTTTTCTGTAATGGTGACTCCCCAAAGCTTTAATGAGTTTACTTTGTCCAAATAGACCTCTAAGGTATAATACGCCCTTTTAGTTGTATCAGGTTATACAATATGCAGTTACCTAATGGTAGCGAGGGTACCTTTTTTTAAAAAAAATACATATAAACAGCGTTTACATGTTAACAAGGGTGTCCAATTAGTGTGTAATTCTTCGATATCTCGCAAGATATACCTGATAGAAGACAATATCAAATACAAAAGTTATTTGGTTACTGGACGCATATTCTAAAAACATTTTGAAATATACAGGGTATTGCGAAAAAGTAGGATAGTGATCACCTTGATTTTTTTATATAGAACTATAACTTTTTCTTAAATTCTTCTAGTTTTCATCATTGATTTCTATTTAATCCTGAAATATCTTTGAGATCGGTTGCGGTGTTGCCAAGTTATAATTTATTTTCTATTAATTTCCGGATTTGCAAGGTCGCAAGTAATACGTCCAAATCTTATAGTTCTTTAACTTTTCTCAATAATGTTATACATCGAGTTACTTGAATATTAAGTGGATATTATTTTGGATGTTACCAGCAATTTGTATCTACAGGGTGTTTTTGGCAGAATTTTAAATTACGGCAGCTTGAAGGTCATTTTACTTTGTTTTTTAAATGTAACACCCTGTAGGTTTTATTTTAAATCGAAATATCTGCTAATACCCTATTTCGTCTTGTAATATTTTTTTTCGCGTTTGCGGTGTTGCCAAGTTATAAATTATTTTTATAAATTTTTAAACAAATACCTAAGATTTTAATTTATTCTAAATAGAATCATCTACTTATTTTTATTGAATTGCACATGTCGAACTTAGTAAGATCTCACAATTTCAAAATTGCTTTTCTATTACTGAGATACCGAGGCAACACCGCTTTCAGTAAACGGTACCGGAACGCTTGAATATTTTCAAAACTGCCATAGCTGGAACGGTGAAATTCAATACTTGGGGGTTTTTGAACATACAGAATTCAAAAACGCGAACATCAGTGTTGTCAGATTTACCACTTTTACGTTAGACTTCATAAATAGGGCATTTCATTCGAAATTATGACGTAGAATTGGTGAATCTCACAACACTGATGTTAGCGTTTTTGAATTCGGTATGTTCAAAAACCTCCAAGTATTGAATTTCGCCGTTCCAGCTATGGCAGTTTTGGAAATATTTAAGCGTTCTGGTACCGGTCTCACCCCTTTATGTGATTAAGTATGTCCCTACCTTAAATATGTATCAACGCTGACAATGTAATCAATGTCGTGTACACAACTAGGGCGCAACCAATTCTGCAGCGTACGCTACAAACAAAATCAGGCATTCTTGCACTTTTAGAAAAGCTAATAGTAGTTGGTTGCTTATATGCTGCGAAATACAGGTTGGAAAAGCGCACTGTAGTTAGTTGTAGAATGGTTGTAGTGATTTAATATACCACAGTACTGACCTTCATAACAGAACATTTAAAAATTTTTATCGCTTTTAGTCCTGTTATAACCGTTACATTAGTAGTGATGCAAATATCTGGCGATTAAATAATAATGCTGTAATGTCATCATCTGTTATTAACGGAGGAGTGCAGTTATCTTTCAATAATGTACAGTCTCCATATTGCAATATTTTTCCGTTGCTTGGTAATTATCGTCTGCATTTGTAATGTTCACTCATCATTATCATACCATTCTAGAATGCATGCAATTAGTGCTTTCAGCACTTCACTATAAATGTGGAATAATAAATGGCACGAAACAAATCCACTCAAGCAACGCACGGCACGGGTTGTCTCCTCTGTGCTATGGTATTCTGTAGTATAAGTGTAGGTTTGGATCTTTGTCCTCCCATATGTGAAGCAAGCAGAAGAAGTGGTAGACTAGTACAATATGTAACAAGGCTAGAGTTATTATTTTATATATACTTATATACTATCCATTTAGTGGATCAACAAATTGTATTTTCTATAGCCATCCACGCACTGGGGATATTTTTGCAGCAACTGAAGAGTTGCAACAATAGCTCATATTTGTTTTTATAGAATACCACGAGTTTACAACTTTTTGTACTAAGGGCAACTAAAAAATTATGTCTTGATGTGTTTTAGCGGCAATTCAACTGTTGAATGAAAAATATAAAGGTACTTTCAGACCTCGTTTCAGACCGTGAGATCAGCTTGTCCGTTCAGTCACATCAGTTTCAGTCGAACTGTCAGTTAGCTGTTATGTGTAAATACAAAAACTGTAAGAAAAACTGAAACTTATATACGGAGCTGTGACTAGATGAGTATACCAAAAGTGATCGTATCAGTATCAGATAAATGAATGTAACTACAGGATGTCCTACGACGATTGAGACAAGCAATATATCGGATCTGGGCAATAGTAGCGAATTATAATTTTGGGGGCATAAATAAGAGCAAATATAGTATCTTTTCTTATTTTAGTATCACCCAATGAGGTATTTGTTTTTGGTCACGCGACGTTCGATTCAAAAGTTTTAATGGGACACCCTCTACATTTGTGACTTTTTCTGGTCCTCCCGATAAAACAATTTCAACAAACTAGCACACTTGGGGCCAAAGTCATTAGTTCAAGAGCTACAGGTACTTAAAGAACTCTACCACTACCATTATGAAACACTACCAAAGTAATTTAACTGTAAGGGTTATAATCAATGGTAGTGGTACCATCCTTTAAGTAGCTGTAGCTCTTGAATTAATAACTTTAGACCCTAAGGGTGCTAGTTTGTTGGAATTGTTTTATCGGGGGGAGCAAAAAAAGTCACAAATATACAGGGTATCCTATTAAAAATTTTGAATCGGACGTCACGTCACGTCACAAATACCTCGTTGGGTGACACACTAATAAGAAAAGATTATATTTGCTTTAATTTTAACCCCCAAAATTATAATTCGCTACTATTGCCCAATTCCGATATATTGCTTGTCTTAATTGTGGTGGGACACACCCTGTATAAACAAACCTGTCGATCAGGTCTCAGTCGCATAAAGTTATTTCTAGGAGTAGTGAGTACCTTGCGCCATGGCAAATCATGACTTACAGTGAGTTTATACAGGGTGTCCATTTAGTGTGTAATTCTTCGATGTCTCGCAAGATATACCAAATAGGAGAAAATGTCAAATACAAAAGTTATTTGATTGTTTGAGGCGCATATTATAAAACAGAAATAGACAGTATAATGATCACTTGATTTTTTGAAATAGAAATAGACTCATTAAGTTTTCTTCATTAATCTCTATTTAATCGTGACATATTTCTGGATTGATTGCGACATTGCTAAGCTATAATTTATTTTTGGATTTGCAAGGTCGCAAGTAACACCACCAAACTGGTGTATTTCTTTAAAATTACTCAATATTATGCAGATAGTTACTTGAAGTTTAAAAGCATGTCTTTACACATAGAGCTATTTATTAGTAAACCTGAAAACTGTCCAGCTCTTTACGATATAAAACTGATAGAATACTACTATAAGAAATTCTTTAATTTATGTCGAGGACAGAAATATTTGAACAGTTTCTAGACGCTGTACAGCTGCTGTCTCGGCGAAGTTCATGTTAACAAAGCAACTTACTGAGATGGATTGAGCGCGGAACACAAAATTACCAATCTCGTTTTGGTTGAGCAACTTTTGTCTTGTTCAAAATAAAAGTAACAATCGCGCACCTACCATAGGATCATTCCGTTTCAAACTGAACGAAGACTTCAATGGTTCTATAATTATAACAAATTATTGAAATGATTTGTTTCATCTGTGCTAAGTTGTTTTGTAGTTTAAATGTGGGTTTGGGTCTTGAATGGATCAAAATATCGAACTTTCATTTTAGGCGCTCAACAGATTGTATTTTCTGAAGAACGACTAACTCTTATACTATTTAACGTGATTTTACCAAAGAATTGACATGGTTTGTTTTTTAGATGCTATGGTATTTTGTAGTACAGGTGCGTGGGTTTGGATCTTTATCCTTCCATATAAGAAGCAAGCGGAACAAGTGGCACAATAATAGATTGTGTAGTATGGTCAAAATTTTATTTGCTGTACTTAAACTGCCGTTCAACGGCAGCCTACTAAAATGCCGTTAACAGATGTGACGTCACTGAAGTGACATGTTTGACGGCTTTGTAATCGCTGTACTTAAACTGCCGTCAAACGGTAGCCCACAAACATAACGTTAACAGCTATGACATCATCAAGACATCATCGAAGTGACGTATTTGACGGGCTTATATTCGCTGTAATCAATCTGCCGTCAAACGGTGGCCCACTGAAATGCTGCTAATACCATATTGAATTTCTTGTAAAAATTGCTATTTTTCATTATCGGTTATATTGTTTTCGAATTGCTTGCATTAAAATTGTGACAATTTTTGCTGAATTATGGGAATCTTGGGCAAGCATTCCGATTAGTTTTGAGCAGCTCAACGGACAGACATACTCTCGTTTGAGCAAGGACTTAATGTACTGAAAAATGTCTAAGACTATGTGAAATTGTAGAGGAGGATATAATATCTGATCCAGTTGAAGTTGAGGAAGCTTATATCAGTGAATGAGTTCCAAATCAAATGACGTCAGCAGTTTAACAATCATTTTATTGAAAAGTGGAGTGATACCACATGATTATCATAAAAATAGATAAGAAATACTGTATCATCTGTGAAAAGATCTCATAATGTGTTTTTCTGGGTATAGTTTTCAATAAAAGTCTAGAACCGAACACCAAATTTTAAATTTCATCGACAATTGGAGGAGCAGACTTTCAAATTGCATTTTGTTCAATATTACAAATTTTCAGGAAAAGAAAAGAACAGTACAGAAAAAAAAACCAAATCATAGAGAAAAAAGATTTGTGATAATATAATCATTTCTCCATTGGAGAAGTCTCATGACACTCATAATAAAATAAGCAGTTACGTATCCGTAAAATATAGACGAAAAGTAATTGGTCAGTGAAAAAATTTTTGAAATCCGTCAATAAATGGCAGAGAAATCAATAATTAAAGTTTGCATATTTTGCGCGAAATAGTTGCCGCCTTCAATTTGGCTGTGACGTCACGATTCCGCAATCCGCATAGCCAGCCGTCTGTGCCGCGCGCTGCCGTAGATCTGTGTATCGTGGTATCGTGGAAGCTGTAGAGTGTTTTGTATGTACATTATTTGATTTTTAAATAAGTGTTTTTTAGTTTTTTACCATAACGGAAGAAGGACTTGTAAAAGGACAAAGTCATATTAAAATATCTCTTATTGATCTAGAAACGCTTTAAGATAATAGTTTCGTGAGAAAATAGACGCCTTCCGGTAAACGCAAATAAAAACTAGCATTTGTTGATATTTTTGTTATTGTCTCTTTGCAATACTGAGGGTGACTGTTGTATTTAAACTATAACTAACTGAACTGTAGCAACTCTTAGAAGATAGTGATTCTTTTGAAGGAGAACTCTCGGGTGATTGGGGGATGGTCATCAGACACTTATATTCTGTATCGTTCGTTTTTTTCCTTCTCATGATTGTTTGCACTTTTTGATCTTTTTGTTTAACTTTGCTGTCAACTTGCACTTTGTTTAAATATTGTTGTCGGGATTATATCTGATACATTCACTGTGCAATCCTTAGATAGTGGATTTTCTAGTACATCCGGCTCTTTGTATATTGAATGACACTGAATTACTTCGAAAGGTTGCCAACTTGAGGTCGATGAAGCATCGTTCTGCAATAAATTTTCTAAACATTCTGCGCGTCGCCTTTTTTCATATGCTCAGAGTTTTCTTCTAGGATCAACAAATTTTTGACAGTCAAACTTATAAGGGCAGCCTTCAGTTTTCAGCTTTAATGTACCACCAACTAGTTTATATTTGATTAGATTTTCAGCATAATTTTCAAGCTGTATCAACAAAAACATAAGTTACGAATCCGAAAATGTAGAAATATATAACACAGTAAAGTAATTCAGCATACGTAACGTCAAAATTTTATGTATCAGATATCCTATTAATGTATTTATTCAAGAAACGAAGACATGTGGAAGGCTGCAGAAGGGTCGTTTCAGTCCCGGAGAAAGACTGAATAGAAGCCATGATGATCATTCAACAGATAGGATAAATGCAATAGGTTAGGTAAATTATCGTATGTGTATATGCCTGTACCTCATACAAGCATTGCTTTCGAGGTGGCAATATTTGTAACTCATTAATAGGTACAAATAAATTGAAAAAAAAAATGAACTAACTAATTTACTATTGGGTAAAGTAATCCTTAACAACCAGTGAGGCTATCCATATATAGTTGATAATAATTAACACTTATCAATAGAACATAAATACAATGGTATACTCGCATCAAAATGATCCTCACAAACATATTTTATACTTTTTGGTACTATTAAATCCCGTTTCATCACTTTGCACCACTTCTTTTGCATACAAAGGTGCGTGGGAAAAAACTGTATTAGGTGTTTTAATCGTTGTGCTCACACACTTCGGAACAATGCAATATTTTTTATAACATCCTTTTTTAATGTCACTCATCATAGCAATATTATTTGATATGCACTAAACTAAAAAACAAATGAGACGATTGGTTGCTCAGCTCACGGCGCCACCACCACGCTGTGCCGCTGTGCCTGTGTGCGTTGTCTGATACGTGCGTCGCGTCGTGTGGCTCAGCGGCAGCGGCCGCCCGCACTGGCTACGGAGCTATGACGTCACACCACTCGGTCAGTCGTGCCAAAGATATTTCTGCGGAGCGCGACGTTGAAACATTGTAACTTTTTTGTCTTTAGAGATATATTCATATTTCTTTCACGCTTTTCTTTTATTTTTCTTATATTTTCTTTTGAATCGATAAAAAATTTTTAGTAAACTTCTCCATTATGAAAGAAAGTTGAAAAATAACTTGTAAAAATAAAAATAAAAGAAATGCAGTTTGTTTTGTCTAATTTGAGTTTCATTGTTAAGTAGCAAAAACAAAAATTTTGAAATATTTGCAGCATATTAGAATGAAACAACAATATATAATAGTAGTATAATAATAGTACGTGTAGACGATACATTTTTTAATGAAATCATTTTGATTAATCTCAGCGCATTCAAAAACAACTAGTTCTATTCCAGTTCCATACATTACTAGTTTGGCACAGTTTTCTCACGTATTTCTATTATTTGAGCTCCCGAACGAACAATATGCAATAATAATAAAAGCGCAATCAAAATGCTTTTTATCCATGGACTTAAATCAGTTTGTTTGTCCAAGTATGATTTCCCACCGAACAGCACGGAGACTAAATGCATTTTGTCTGTCTTATTGTTTGATCATAGGAATACACAGCCGCCTCTATCTGAAATACTTAAAGTTTAGGTTGCTCCTCATTGCTCATAGCAGAACCTTTGATTTAACGGGCAACATACTGATGAAGCTGTTGGAACGTCATGTCAGTGGGCTGCCGTTTGACGGCAGTTTAAATACAGCGATTACAAAGCCTTCATATATGTCAGTTCAGTGACGTCACATCTGTTAACGGCATTTTAGTAGGCTGCCGTTGAACGGCAGTTTAAGTACAGCGAATTTTATTTGATACGTGTGCAATTGAAATGTCCAGGATAAAGTCGATCTAAGATTAAGCCTTAGTTAAGCAAGCCAGTGCAAACAATAAGACTTTCCGGACCTAAAAGCGCCTTTGTATTGTATTGTATGTATAGTATTTATTGCCTTGTGATCATACACGTATAAGACTGATCACAAAACTACCACTGGTGATCTTAAGCACTTTAAACTCTTATCGGACTATCTGTTCAGTGTAGGACTGTATTTTCTGAAGCTCGGCCTCTGCTTCTTGATATTGCTTTTCTTTTCTTATTGCTTTTCTTTTCTTGAGCTGGAGGCTGTCAATTTAGAGGAAGAATACCATGATCATAACGTCGCTGTCGCGTCGGTTTGGCCGGCATGATATGGCGTGCCGCTGTTTAAAGGCGGTATTGACCGTTATATAGCACAATTTCATCAAAGGTATCAATTCCGCGCCCATCCTTTCCAACTACGGACATGCGGACTTTATACTAATGAACGGTTTCGGTGACCCCATTCCGATGGCAGGCGATAGCAGATTAACTGGACATTGCTTATAGCCCAGTCGTACCACTTACGAAGGCGATGCCTAAATATTGCTTATTATGTGTCTGTATCATGTCACAAAACTACTTTATTGCTCTACATAATTGTCGATAGGGTTCTGGTACTATCCCAAGCAAGCATATCAGTCGCAATACTGGCCAGCTGGCATCTTCTGAAACATGTTAGCTTCCTCACATTTAAAATTTGCGCTATAGGGTAAAACCACCAATTGTTGGCACCTCTCTAATTGTTGGCATCTTACGCAATTTAACGAATTTCAGAAAGCGGCAGCTAATTGTTATGCTACTAGTAGAAGTAGCAACAGTATATGGTGATATTGATATAATTTCTATTAAAGTGTTCTCTCACCAGTAGATGCTTCTCAGTTGAGAAGTGAGGATGTCACGTGAAAGACAGAATGGGCGCGAAAATTAGACCGGTACGTGTCACAAAAGTACCCTCTATAACGAAATAACTGGTGGTACACCTGCATTTTTGACAGCAATAGATCATATAAGGTCCGTTCAAGTATATTTGGGATGTACAACTTTTTTCTGATTATCTATTTTACTAAAAATCGGGGTGCCAACGAATAGAACCTATTTTTGTCAAGTCGCGTAATGTTGTCATAGGGCGCCAGGATCTTAGGACTGCGGACTAAATAAAGTTCCGATACTTGTCACTGCTCTTTTTTTCAATTGTGTAGCTTCCAGTACACTACAAGTACTTTAAACTGAAGCAAAATCATTTTCGCGTTCATCATAATGGCCTGGAAGGCTAGCGAAAGAGGTAAATTCAATATTTGTCCATATGTTTATGCTTACTATCTGCTTGCAAATTAGGTATGAAATACACACACTATTTAGGTAGTTAGATCATTCTACTACTGCCAGTGCAAGTACTTAATTGATTTTTAACAATAGTCAGTAACCTAAAATAGTTATTTTCCTATACTACTGCTAAATTATGTCATCTAGTACGTAGCATTCCAAGGTGCCAATAATTGGAATACTAGGCAGTCCCAAATCTATTTGTTGGCCCAAGGATAAATAAATGTTATTAGTTTTTACGGCAAATCAATCCTTTTATGAACCGCATAAGCAAATTGATTCGCAGTAGCATTTTTGCATTCCCGGTACTCCGAAGATATTTTGCAAAACGCATTGGATGAGGTACGCAAAGGAAAGTCAAAAAAGGTTGTTTCCAAAAAAATTGGGATGCATAGCTCAACCATACAGTTAGGCTGGGATACAACTTAATAATGGAAAAGAGCTAATTACCTAGTAAACAATGGAGAAGCTAGAATTGTGAATTGGATCATGGAAAATTACAGAAAGAGGTTACGTAGTCGACCTCCAGGTGTCAGTTAAAGAGCTTGTGGATAGGAATCAGAGAAACGTTCCTGGTAAGGATTGGTTGAAATGCCGTCCATAGCTGATTGAAGTACTTTTGAAAGAATAACAGCGGCTCCTTCTTACGTTGCGGAGAAGCACATCAGAGGCTGGTTCATAGGTGTAGAAAGGTACTTAAAAGAGGAAGGGTTATTCAACGGGGACGAAACGTGCTCCCACTATAATCCAAAACTGGGAAAAGTAAACGATCCAAAAGGAGGAAAAGTCTGCGAAACAGATATGTGCAGTGCAAAAGAAAACTAAGAAGAATAGAAAACTTGTCAGAACTTGAACTTATGTTTACATGAGCTGGAACAATTTAGCTGACAATAATTATTACTGTATTACTATTTTATTTTGTGCAGTACTGGTAGTAAAGCTGTGAATCTGATTTGGTTTAATTTGATACCCAGAATATCCTTTATTTTTTGCAAAAACATGTACTGATCCGTTTTGACTAAAGTTTTTGCAATAACTACACTAGTTTCTTCATACAAAAGTTAAAATCAATCTGACATCTATTTTAAACTACTACATATAATACAAAAAGCGTAGTGCCAATGATAAGCGTCAGCCAGTGCCAGCCATTGGGAAAAGGGTGCCAATAATACGAAATTTGCAATTGTTTGTATTTTTGTCCTATTCCTTGGTTTTTGCGGCTTGCTGTGAAATTAATTCACATCAGTTCGAAACTACAGTGATTTCTGGCTATATAATCATATAAATAATACATTTCCTGCATTTATGGAAGCAGTTATCGTTTGAGAAAATGTTACCTTAAAGTGCCAACAATTGGGGGTTTTACCCTATATAGCGACTGCTCCAGTGTTGCTCTGCGCCATGCACGAAGTTCATGTCCATGATGTCAATCTGTTCTGAACTGTCAAAGTTTCATTGAGAATGTTCATCCATGAATTGTGATATTTGTGGTAGGTTATTCGACAAACCGTAATATTGGGAGAGGTTTTCAGAGAACTATCAAATAATTATGATTGGAGACAAATATAGGTTTCAACAAACTTATACAGTATATAATATAAGCCCGGGCTACAATCTCTAGGTTCTGAAAAGAACACGCAGAAGCAAATGGCAGACTGGAGAATAACTAAGAGTCGCAGCAGTTTCATACATTCCGTAGATTCATCGATAAAGTGTGGAACCAAGCAAATAACTTTGGAACGGAGACAGTGATATTGCTGAAAATCTGCAGGCAAATCTGTAGGCAAGTCTAATGCATCCGAAGACATTAGCTATTAATGTACTTCCGGTTTAACCGGAAGTACCGTCAACTTTTTTAATTTAAATGGACACCCTGTATATTTTTGCAGATTTTAATTCATCATTTTTTTCCGAATACGTCCATAGTGGGTTTAGTACTTGTTTCTTAAAAAATTTGTCTCACAAATTCGTCTTTGGCGGTCTGCGGTCTTCCCGTTTGAGGTAATTTTTTTTGCATTTTTGTTTTTAGTCACCGTCAAACGTGTTATAGGACCCCTGTCGGGACGTAAATCATTAAAAGTTGACACACTTCTTTGTGAGTTCTCACGCGATCGCCAAAACCGACTTTGAGTGACCGGTATTTTAAACACCTGAAATGATAAAGAAGCTATATTTTTCCCGTTTTTACAGAAACTGATGTTAAACCCACTATGGACGTATTCCGAAAAAAAAGATGAATTAAAATCTGCAAAAATATACAGGGTGTCCCATTTAAATTAAAAAAGTTGACGGTACTTCCGGTTGAACCGGAACCTTGACTCAATGCACACTGCTAATTTTTACGAGCAAACCTCAACGATACAGCCCTGAAGATGGCAATAAACGTTACCGAAAGCTTGGCAGTCAAGACCAGAGTTCTCCTTTTTGCAGCGATCCGTGTTTCTTCTCAAAATTCTGCCCAAAACTCCAAGATTTTCCTGTTCTGTCATTGTCATTTTGGTATTATCGAAAATGAAGATGTATGTTTAATGTTTGAGAATCACCGACTTAGGCAATTATTTCACAAAAAAAGCTACTTTCCCTGCGCAGCGGACAATCAGTATCACTTATGCCAAATTAATTTATTGTATTTATTGTTAAATATTTTGTACCTACTGTAATAAGGGCAACAGCTGTAGCCCAAACGTTAGTTTTTCATCATATGTGATTTTAACCAGTAAAGTAGAGTAGAGATCTTTATTTAGCTATTAACTATTCAAATACATAACAAAAAAATATAACACATAACACATAACTCTGTTTTGTAACAACCCTTTGACTCGCTTTTTTAACATAAAAATAGAAAAATTCTTCACCTCACTCGGTAGTCTATTATAGTCCACTACTCTTTTGTAAAACACCGAACTCTGTGTCCTTGATTTTCTAGCTTGCTTAACAATATAATTTTCTTTACCTCTAGTGTCATATATATGGCTGATTCTACAAACGGTGGAATAAAATGGAGTGATTTTTAACCTTAACTTTTTTTAAGGTATTTTGACTCAAAAGTGGGTTTTTCTGTATAGTTTCACTACGGATAATTTGTCTATAAGCTGGCCAGACAATATATACAGAATTATACATTTTGTAGCCCTTTTTCAATTTTTGGAGGACAGGGAAGTGAGGATAGTCACAGGAATGTGATAATGGAGCTGAATTTTGAATTAAAGATGAATCTGTTACTAACTGTTAGACTAGTCCATGGTATGTTTGTCATAAATTTAACTTAATAGCTTAAAAAATAGTATGTTAGTATGTGTATGACTGTCCATAATCTAAATCTAGTCTATATAGTGATGTAAGTATAAGAAACACTCAGTATATAAACTTTTATTTACTGTACAAAATAAAATTGCTACAGTAAGAAAGAAAATGCAATGATTGCACAAGTTCTCTTTGATTGAAAACAAAAAAAATTAGGAATTTCTTAATTACTATACAACCAAATATAACTAGAGGACTCACTGTGTAGTAAAATCAAAATTTTAACAGAATGTTTTGTGAAAAACAGAATTGAACTCATGACAGCCTAAACATATCCAAAGTTTTCTCTCTCTCCAAAAGCTCATGGTTCATAGTCACTATCTGGTCAACAATCTTGGCATGTAAAGAAGATAGGATCGGTTGTAATACAACTGATCTGCGCCAATTCACGACTACGACAGACACACTGAAACCAATCTTGTCCACTATTATCCTCGCTATACAAAGAATACAGCGACAAGCATCCTATTCCCTTCGTTTCTTTTTTTTTTTTCATTTGCCTTCACTTTGTTACCTGATTTAGTCTTTTTTTGCTCATCGCTGCCTTTCTTTTCTTTTCAGTCTCGTTTCGTCTATTAGGACCTTCTTATCTTCCTTGACATCACCATTCAATGTATTCTGTTTGCCTATTTCCTTATCGTCTTCTGGAAAAGGTTCTTGAGGATCGATGCCCACATCAGGAATAATCAGCCAAAAATCAAGGTCATCTACAGTTAGTAGCAGACTCGGTGGGAGATCACCAAGTAGTTCATCATGTCATATTTTTTGGTAGATCAATTTTGCATTTGTTCTCGCTATCATTTCTCTCAGAATCTGATTCGCCAAAGATATCGTCGGTTCTCACTTTTGATATTGTGGAGTATTTTACAGTACCCAAACGGTAGTGATCACTACTACAGAAGCAACTTAAAGACTTCATTACGACTATCTGTGGCATATACGCATTTCCTTGTATCGGATGGACTTGCAAAGTTCCCTTGAAAGGTAGCAGCCTGTGTTGTTCCTTGGTGATCAAGGCGTCCATTTATTCAATACCGTTGGCAGTTACCGTGAAGAACCTTATGTCTGGACAACGATTCTGAATGGCGCTACAAAACTGAGTTAAGTTCGCAACATCGCCTCCTGATACCCCAACACTATCTGCTGTTCTCTTTCATTTTCTCTCTTTTTATTTAACATTTCCTCTCTGGTTTGAGCCTTCCTCTTTGATTTAGCCATATCTGCTTTCACAACAATGATTCATACAAAACGCCTTTTCACGCCACCAATGCATGTTATATTATACTGAAAAGTGAGTATAAAGGATCTTGAAGAGCTAAGGTTTTTGATATGAAGCTAGAAGGATGACTATATTATTTGAAGTACTGTGTTCATGGAAGAATTCTCACTTCCCTGATAGGATCTCACTTCCCTGTCGACGCAACTTCAGGGAAGTGATACACAGGAAAGTGAGATTTTCAGGCTATTACCTCAATGTCTCAAAAACTATATATTTTGCTGCTGATAGCATATACGCAAATACTTCAGGTAATCAATGTTAATGTACTCAACTGATAAAAACTTTGAATTAGTTGAAAATATTAGTATAAACACATTCCAGGTGGGTGAGAAATTGACTGTCCTCTCGAGCGCAATAGCTCTCATACACAGCGTTATTACAACAAACCGTTAACCGATTAAAACAAAACGGCAACATTATGTTAACTTCACCCGGTGCTTCCAGTTGCCCGAATTGCAACATCGCTTATTATTTGATTTCTGTGTGATTTTAACGAATTTTCAGCTGGCAGGGAAGTGATATGGAATTCGTGTCGCCTTTATTCAATCAAGGAAATTATGAAGAAATGTTTGAACCAGTATGACGCCGATAGGTTTCTGGAATCAGTTAAATAATAGTGGTAATCTCCAAGATATTATAGTTCTGCATGAGGAGCCCGTTACGGTTATAATTAGTCCTTAGATCTTAAACTCAGGCATGTCGCCCCACAGGGAAGTGATAATTTTTGCTATAAAGTGGTGATTCTGAATAAAAAGTATTCATTCAATTGAAGTGATTTTCAGTGCCCACTTTGAAATAGATCAGATACTTATTTTATATATTTTGTAAGTAGAAAATTTTGAAAATTGGAGAATCTATGAGCTGAGCGCACCAAAATTCCTCTATTTGTAGAACTGCCCATATGTACACCTTCAAATTTAACTAGAATATGTTTCAACTAGTCAGGAACCAGATTTATATTAATTTTATGAACAAAAAGTAACATGCTATATCTTACATATGCCGTCACATCTAACCTCTGTAATTTTTTTAACATACTGTCTACTGAAGTCCTATAATTACATTGCAAAATACATCTCATAGCTCTATTTTGTAGAATTTGTAACCTTTTCAAATCACTTTGTTTTGCCATGTATATAATAGTCGGGCAATAACTGAAATGTGGCAAAATTATTGTATTATACACCAATTTCCTCGAATAAACTGTTAAAAACTTACTGACCCTCCACAAAAATCCAATTTTTTTCCCAACTTTACTGCAAATGTAATCAACATGTTTCTCAAATTTCAAATCTGCATCTACTATAACCCCAAAGTATTTAATTTCTTTTACGATCTCAGTAACCTCCCCACATATATTAAAAAAAAAGTAAAGAGCAATGAATCAGAGCAGCAGTCACATGATAAGCTTCTGAAATTACATTAACCAAGCAAGATTATCCGGAGACCAGATACAAGTTTTTGGCTAGAACCTCGCGCGGCAGAAATCATATGTGCTTACTCCCAAAATACCGGCGAAAAGTGAGCATTCTCTTGTTTTTGACTGGCCTATATAGCAGTTATAAAAAGACCGCTAGTGAAATGGTTGGAGTCGTCCGAAGTGACTACGGTGATTTTTCTTCCGCTTCTTGAATATGCCGTTATCCATTGGCAGGAGTATGAGAAGCAATTCTTTTTTTTCAACAGTTCCGGTGTACTGTTATTTCAAGAGACTGTCTTTGTATTTGCTGTTTTAGGTCACCTCCTTAGTTTTCAACACCTGATGATGAATTTAGCTCTGATATTCGGAATGGGGGCTTGATAATGGATACACTAACTTTGATTTTACTGCATGGGGGTAGTTTGAAGCGACCAGCTTTGATATGATAAATTTTAGTTCAAAAGGCCGCTGTGCGCAAAAAGCAAAACACGATGCTCACTGAAAGTAGATTTGCAACATCTTAAAAATAATAGCGATTTTTGTCATGGTACACATATAAAAATATATTCTTGAACAAGTATACCATATCTTTCTATAGGGCTATTCACCCGACACGGAGCATTATGGCTGAAGTATTTGACGAAAAAGAAAATAATAACTTCGGATGGATAGAGACCCATAACAGCTACATTTTAAAAATATTTTGATGTTGTACAGGTTGTCCCGAAAACACGACATGTATCAAAGTTATGTTTTTTTAAATGGAACACCCCGTATATTATTTCATATTCAGATTCCTTGGTGAATTCTAGTGTAACTTTATGTATCTTACATGGGACTTAAAGCGAACCGTTAGGGTGTAAATCACCATTTTCGGTATAAGTAGATATCAGGAAAAAATTGAAATTCGCAGAGATTATAAAATTTGGAAGGCTGTGACTTTGCCTTATTACTAAGCATAAAATGGGTCAGCTTTGATAAGACTGTCAAATTTAAATTACGTTTATGCTTGGAGAAATCGGTCGATTAATTAAGGAAACTTCGATCAGCGATAACTTGATTTTTTCAAATGGGAATGACTATTTTTTTTATACGGTTAAACGTAGAGTTTGGTAGCCTTTATAATGATATATAAGGTTGTGAATATCAATCTCTAGTAGTTTTCATTTAATTTTAAAATATCAAACAAATCAGCGTTTTTCAATTTTCCTACCTATAAGCAACGTAGCAGGCCATGAAATATGAACAAAAACCTGTTCAGGTAGAAGAAAACAACTAACTTAACAGAAAAATACACACGAACTAGTCTAAAAGGACAAGATTATAAAATTACTCACAACAAACAAAGTCTAACCAGAAACAACGGCGGTAACATCTCTAAAGTCAAAGAGAAGCTGGAGTATGGCAGTAATAGATATTTTTTGCAGTCTACTGACTACCGCAATTAACTAAAGGTTAAAAATTTCCAAGATAATTAAAAACCCTGATATGAAACAAAAACAACCAGCGACTGTTGCTCCAGCACGCAATTATCAATCATATGTAATGGTGTAAAAAAGTAGCTATTTGCGTCGAAGTCGATACCTCTGACTGGAGCCCTTCTACTTTTTAATATCTATTATCAATATGCAAAAAAGTAATACTGAAAAATCAGATTTAAATTTTCTGCCATTTAAGTTATGTTTTATAATTTCAACAAATTTTAATTCATTCTTCATTTTCTGCGATCTGGCTAATAGGTACTGAAGAATTTTCAGAACTCCAGTCAGAGGTCCTTTGACTTGAGTTTTGACAGAATTGCATACTTTTTTATATGTTTAAATGTGAGATTTTATTATGAAAATAATAAACTGCCTACAACATTGGCTAGTAGTTTTCGTTTCGTTTCAAAATTTTTAAAGGTTTTGGAAATTGCCAATCTCTAGTACATTGCATTAGCTAGTAGGCCGTGAAAAAATCTATTTCTGCCATACTCCAGCTTCTCTTTGACCAAAGATGTGTTGCCGCCGTTGTTTCTGGTTACACTTAGTTTGTTGTGAGTAATTTTTATAATCTTGTCCCTTTAGTCTAGTTCATGTTTATTTTTCTGTAAGCTAGTTGTTTTCTTCTACCTGAACAGGTTTTTGTTTATATTTCGTGGCCTGCTACGTTGCCTATAGGTAGGCAAATTGAAAAACGCCGATTTGTCTGAAAATTTAAAATTAAATGAAAACCACCAGAGATTGATATCCACAACCTTACATCATTAGAAAGGTCATCAAATTCTACGTTTATCCGAGTAAAGAAATGAGGCGTTCCCATATGAAAAAATCAGGTTGACGCTGATCTTAGTTTCCTTAATTAATCGACCGATTTCTCTAAGGAGGCAGATAGTGGTGGGGAAGGCAGGTAGTGGTGACTGAGGGGTTATTTTCGGCGATGGCAAAAAGGACCTACTGCATGGGCCTACTTGCCAGGCGCGGCCACACCACAGCTACTACTATAGGTCAGAGAACACTCATGAAATTTTGCTGCAATCTGAGATTTTGAACTTTTCCACAATTTCCTTTTTCTGTCGTATCTATCGGTTTTTGAAACATCTGTTGACAATGCTGTTCAATAAATTTTAAATTCAAATGGCACAAGTGTACTGAATAGAATGGAGAGTACTTTGAAGGAGAGCTGTTGGTTATTTTTAAATTAATGTTTCATTGTTATACGAGTACTATGCCAATCCTGCTGTTTTCTGACATCACTTAATTCCAAAGCATACTATTTGTCGATCGTAGAAAAAATGTGTGTGACTTGTGTAAAAAGCATATCAATAAATTTTTTTGGTACAAAAAAGAAATTAAAAAAAAGTTGCAAAGCCTGGGTTTCGAATACAGATGGTCAATCTAATACTCTATAATGGTGCGCCACCAGAGGAAGAGCTTCCTTCAGCGGGACATATTTGGTTAGGTAGTTTATTACTGGAATTTGTAATCTAGTTTCAGACATTCTAGTAGATATTTATTTCGATCATAGCCTTCGACTCGAGCTGCAAACTTCATTCATCGTCTATGCTACAATAAATATACACTAGTAAAGATTTTCACGTTTGAGTGGGAATCTGGAACCTACATCTACTATCGGAGTGGGACGTCGTTGGTGAAAGCATCATCTTGACCACAATAGTGACGTCACTCGGGTTCGAGAGCTGTCGGCATGTTCTCGGTAATGGATTCAAAAGCGCATTTGAATTATTGCGAAAAAAGAACAAAAATAGTTATGTTACAAAACGTATATATGAAATTTCCATTTATCACAAAATAATTTTCATCATGGAATGCTAAAATTATTGCTGCCAACCCTAAAATCATCACAGCAGGACGCCTCTTGTTGGTATCAATAACGAGAGATGGTCGTCCAAGTAGCGAAATGAGGTCGCATAGCGGTCCCGAAGCGACTAAAAATTTCGATTGCACAATTCCGAAATGACTTTTTTACAGTTAGGGTAGCGGATAACATAGCCGTACTATCCGGGTTTAATGGAGTGCTTCGGAATTTGATAATGCGTGAATAGGTCTGTCCACAAAATTCAGTTTTTTACTGAAAATGAAATGAAATATTGCTGAAGTCCAGAAACAAATCCAAAACCGCAAGGCAAATAATTAATAACACGGTGACAACAGACAAGCATACGCAGACACAATCATCAGATAATTGCCGAAAATACCCGATAGGCAAAAGTAATGAGTTTAACAACTACTTTAATCAACTTGCTACAAATATGCATGATACAACTCTCCTGCCCCGAATAAGTAATCATAAGACTGCATACTTCAGACCTACAAATCAAAATTAAATACTAGACCTAATAAAAGCTATGAAATCATCAGCTTCTACTGGGATTGATGGAATTTCGTCAAATCTATTGAAACCCGTATCAGATACCATCACTGCACCACCAGAAGATATATTTAACTGCTCACTTTCTACTGGTCAGATCCCAGAACGACTCAAGACTGCAAAAATTATACCGATTCGCAAAAACGGTAGCACACATCTAGTAGAAAATTACAGACCGATATCGCTTCTCTCACCGCTTTCAAAGATCTTAGAAAAGATAGTAGCTGAAAGATTAACATCATTCTTTATAGACTGTCATATATTAACGCCACATCAGTTTGACTTTCAGAAAGGGAAATGTACAGTAGATGCAGTGGTAGATTACCTGAATGTACTATTTAGCCAATCGGACTGCGGCATGAAAGCGCATGGCCTATTTATAGATCTTAGTAAAGCCTTCGACCTTGTAGATCATGATATACTGTGCCATAAGTTAGATTGTTATGGTATACGTGGAATTCCATCACAGTTGTTTGAGAGTTATCTATCAAACGCAGCACTGTGTTGAAATGGAAGGAAAATTATCCGATACTTTAAAGATCAATTTTGGTATTCCACAGGGTTCTGTTCTTGGGCCATTATTATTTATTACATATATAAATGACTTGGTTGACTATGTGAATGTGAACTTCCATTTTGCTCAGATACATTCACTTATATCTTATGGTCTGATATGCTGGGGCATTGCAAGTGACAGCCAAAGAGTGTTTATATTGCAGAAAAGGCCACTGAGGATAATCAAAAAACTTCCTCAAAGAGCATCATGCAAAGATGCTTATAAAGCACTCAATATTATGGCCTTGCCAAGCATACTCATTTACCAATGGTTACTATACGCCCATAAAGACAAGACCAAATTTGAAACATTGGGCAGCAATAGCTCACATACAACAAGAAATACTACTGTACTAAAATACCCAGGTATCGCACAGCAACATTTCAAAGAAGTCCTGCATACCAGTGCATTAAAATATATAACCACTTGCCCTCAAAGTATAAGTGTCTGTCAATGAACAAATTTGAAGCCACTGTTAGGAGAATACTTACAGAAAATATCTTCTATAGTACTGAAGAGTATTTCGGTTCCAACCTTATCTGAGTTTAGACGACTTTATACTTATGTCTGTTAGTTTGTTTTTTATTACAATTGTTTAAATTTATAGTATAGAAGTTTTTTTAGAGCCTACCATCTCTAGGTCTAGATGTTTTATTCTGTCCATATACTTATGTGCTAGTCTGTGTTCTATGTTATGTCAGACGATTCTAGTGGAGAGGTTACTTTCTCTGTGTAAATTGCTATTTTTAGGCATAGCGAAATAGTTTCATGTATTTTCATTTCTATAGGATACTCAAGTGATTTTCGTCGTTAAATTTTCCACTAAAATTATGCTTTGTCATTTGAATAAAAATAAAAACATATTTTGCAGTAAACTTTCCAGTACTTGGGCTTATAGAGGAAAACCCTCAAACACAGTCATATGAATTATATTTTAATGTTTAGTAATTACAGTTGTTTGTCTTTCAGTAATGGATAATGGCCCTGCAAGAAAGTCCAACTATAGTGCGCATCTTCAAAAATCATCTGAATTGATAGGTGATCCCTTTGAAGTATCGACCGTCCGTCAAGAAGATTTCGAAGCTTATAAGGGGATGATGGAAGGAGATGACGTTACCCAATCTGGGCCCAAGCCTTCTTCACAGAGTCCAAGGGGACACCAAGGTAAAATACAACAACAAATAGTTACCGAGCTAATACCAACGCTGAAACGAAGTAGCTTGACAACACATTGGGCCAAACAACATGAAATTGTTTGCATAAATAACGGTTTAATATAATGGACCAGATACAGAGTTTCTATTCTCTTACCTTTATGGCGTTTGATGTTGTTTATGGTAACAATAGTAGAGCAATCGCTGGACGTGAAAACATTCCCGAAGCTTGTATAGTCTCATACTGCTTTTTGCCATTAATTTTTAGAAAATGACTTATTTAAACCAACAGAATCGTAATCGTTTATATTAAGTTCAAAGCTTTCTACATACGAGTATATGTGCAGGGTCTCCATTTAGTGTGTAATTCTTCGACATCTTGTAAAGTATACCTGGTAAAAGAAAATATCGAATATAAGAATTATTTGATTGTCTAAGACGCATATATTAAAAATATTTTGAAACTTATAGAGTATTGCGGGAGATCAGGATAATGATCAACTTGATTTTTTTACATGAAACTATCAACTTTTTCCAGCTTCATTTAGTTCCAATCGTTGATCTCTATTTATTGATATTTCTGGGATCCGTTGTGATAGTGCCAAGTTATAATTTATAATAATGTTGCGTAATATGTCCAAATTGATGTATTCCTTTAAATTTTCTCAATGTTATTATACAGATAGTTACTTGAATATTAAGTCAATATTATTTTGGATGTTACTATGTGCGCCTAGAGGGTGTTTTTGGAGGAATTTTGAAGTATAGTATGCTAATTTGAAAGTCATTTTACTTTGCGCTTTTAAATTTAACATCTTGTATGAACTTAAGTAAATTTCAAGCTGAATCTTTTGTACTTATCGCTCTTAATTTTTAAGCACATCAAACGATGTCATACCTGCGAATCTCACCGAGACTTTTGACTTTTTTGTAGCAAGAGAAAATCAAAGTAATCTTTTTAAATCACGGTAACTTGTCAGCTGTGAAAATATTAAATGGTTATAAGTTTATCTCTCCATACATGCCACATTTGCACATGTACATGAATTGCTAAACTTGCGTGTACTATTCTGCTTCAAAGTGATTTTAAACATCTATACAGAGATGAGGCAAAAAAATGTCAACCGCTTCCACGTAAATACAGTTTCCCTGCTATCTGCAGCACTAATTTATGAATAACACACAAATATATGTTAGGTAGACAAACAAAATGGAGCCATGATGGAGCCTGGTTGACAATGACGCGTATTATGTGCAAACTCCAGAATACGAAGATCCTAATGGCCCCAGTAACGTGAAAGTTGAATCTTGACCAAGTCTTCCATTTACCATTAGTTTATGTACAGTTTAAGTTGTTTCACGTTGCCGTTACCGTTTTCGGGAAATTGTACAGCTGCCTTGAAAAAGCACACGATATCACCAAAGTCAATTTTTTTAGAACTTTGTGGGATATTTTTATGAATACAACAAATGTTTGACTTTTCAAACCCAATAACAACAACAACACATCTAAAATGGGATGCGACGCCCGACGTCAGGCGTTCGTTCTGCGTGTAATGACGCCTTTACATTTTTCTCTTATGCATTTCAACATTTTATGCCCTTCTCAAACAGCTCTAGGTTCCTACCACACTGTAGAACTCTCTCAATTAAATGTCAGACAAAAATATTCTTTTAAATTGATTGAGCACTTATAAGTATCTGGGAACTATTGACTCTCATTTAAGGTGGAACGATCATGCAACAAATTTAACAAAAACGTTAAGACAACTTTTATATCGGTTTAAATATTTAAAAAACCTTCTAGACTTACAGCATCTAAAAATAATTTATTACTCCTTAGTTGAGTCCAGATTAAGATACGCTATTTTAAGCTGGAGAAGTGCGGCTTACTGCCACATAACATCACTAGATATACTGCAGAAAAGGATTCTAAACGTAATATTTCGCAGACCTTTACTCTATCCTTCTGCAGCATTATTCTTTGAATCTGGGATTCTAGATATTCGGCAAATCTTTCTGCATCAAATTTTTGTACATATTCATTTGAATAAATTTACACTTGAAAAACTTAATCATGAACATTTTACAAGGTATATGGCTGGTGATTCAGTAATAGTTCGACTATTACAGAAAAATGTAAGTCTAAGGTCCTTCAACTATCTAGCGCTGAAGGTTTATAATTTTATATCACAGATCTATAAAACATACTTGATTACTCTGAATTCCCCTAATGTGATAAAAACTATATTTAATAAGTATATTATCCTGTTAGGTAGAGACGAAGCAAAAAAAATTTTGGAGGGTGACTGATGTTTCCCTCCTCTCTTAACTTGCTAACTTCTTTCTTTTTTTATAATAATAATATTAGTTAATTTATGAAAGATATGTGAATACATTGGAATCTATTCATTGTCAGTGCCACAAGATAGTAGAGATAATGGACTAATTATTGGCAAATCGGCTATCATGTTCAGTGTATTTTTATGTTTGTTTGTGATTTAAAAATGTTATTATTTAAACTGAGATGTATTGGGATACAAATAAACATTATTATTATTATTACTAATTTACCAGTTTACGTTACCGAATAATATTTCAGGGCCTGCCGCATTCCTAATTTTGGCATCTGGCTTAGATGAGCATGGCTCTGGCAGCCGAAGTCCTTTGAAGTACAGTCATCTGGATATAGCATCTAGTGCTGGTTCACTTCCTCTACCAGCTACTGGCTCTCCCGTGCTGGCGCTCGCAGAGCAGTATCTCCTGCAACACTTATAAGAATATGGCATATGTATATTCACTACCCACAGGTTGGACTGTCATAAAATATATTTTGAATAAATTTTTTGAACTATTGTGTTTCAGCTATTTATGTAAGCCTCTTTATTAAGCCTATCTATAACTGAACTGTGCAAATGTTAAAATAGGAAATAAAGCGGTAAGTATCACATAAAAGCGCTCATATACCATATACAACAATCAGTGAGGAAGTTTCCACTTTTTCAAATTTTATTTAATCAAATAGTCCTAAAAAGTTAGAGAACAACGGTGAAAAAATTTTGTAATTATCTCCATTAATAGATAAGTTATAGTCCTCCAAAGCTTGAATTGCCGTATCCTCCGCGCGAAGCCGCTGTGACGTCAGACGACACAACGCAAGCCTGTGTATGCCCTGTCGAGGATGCTGCTCCCGCAAGTCACCGCGCCGCCGCCGGCCTCCTCGTTCATGTTGTTATTCCTTGTTTTCAGTAGGGTAGGCGACGCCGACGGTGACAAAACGATACACTGCAGTTTATTGATACTCGTATTATTAGAATATGTCTAGCAGACCGAGAAACTCTAAATATTGCATTGTACTCAGGTGTACTAACACCACCATAAAAGCACCAAACAAATATTTCAATGGATAGCCCATTATGAATACAAAAAATTGAGTTTTATGACCCCCCACCCCCCAACTACCCCAATTTCACCCCCACCCAAAAAAGTAGAAAATGATCACGAAATTCCTAAAACGCCTAAGAACGAAGTTTGAGCTGTTTCTATATTTTTAGTTTTTCTATTATTGCTGCGCTGCCGCTGACACGATTTTCAAAAATCATTAAGATTTTCCATCCTCGCAGCGGTAGTAATACTGTGTGAAAATTTAATTGAAATCAATCTAATAGTTTCCTAGTTACACCATACAGAATGATCAGAAGCAATACTCTCGCATGTATACATCAGAAAATTCTAAGTCCCTTGGTTTCCGTAATAGCCAAGGTAATGTTCGGATGCACCTAAAAAAAGTGTGTTATGACGCTGGGCCTTTCTTTCACAGGTTACTGGACAGCCTGTTATGAATACAATAATTTTGCAGTTTTACAACCCCCCACCACCAACCACCCCAATATCACCTCTATACCCAAAAAAAGTAGAAAATGATCAGGAACCTCTAAAACGCCTAAAAACAAAGTTTGAGGAATATTTAAAATTTTTGGTTTTTTGCTAATTACTCCACCGCCCATGCACCGATTTTCAAACTTATAGGCACATTACCTACTACTACCCCCACAGCATATCGCTGCCCAAATTTCATAACAATCCATGCAGCGGTTACTGCGATTACGTGGCTAGAAAAACGCGTACAGATAGACGGATAGACCGACGGAAATGAGTTGTGTGGATTTCTGTTATGTAATTCATAATTATGTCGAGATCCACTTTAGGAAGATTACTAGAATCACCACGAACATAACCTTCCTCCATACTTCAAAAATATACTGGCATCTGCCCGTTACAACAAACACTCCGCCGTTCCACTAAAGTCTAAATGTCGCACACCGTACAGCGCAGCGTATGCATAGCGGAGTCCCGGCTCCCGGCTGTGGCTGCAGCGAACGATTCATGTGATGTGACGTCATACGACAATTCATCGCCACAGTCGCTTCATGTAAATATAAGATTGAATAACTCTGCCGTTTTTTGGAATATTCAGATGATTTTTTCGACATTCTTCAAGTGAAGAAATAGACTATCAGATAGTAATGAATTTTCCAAATTTTATTTTATAGAAAACTTCTCCATTCTTAATGGCACCGAAAGAATGCTGCTGAACCATTATAGCGCATCTGTGAAGGCTTGCAGTATGTTCTTGAACCCTCGTAGATTTAAGGCATTTGGAGAAAACTTACTATGGTGAGCTATTTATACACTCACATCACACTGTTCTTACTTCCCACACCACAGGTTGAAGAAGGAGAAACTCCAATATTTATTTGTATTCTTAGAGAACAACATAGTGGCTTAAAAATTACTTACATAAACCACAGACCTGACACAACATGGCATTTAAAGACATATATGTTGCACTTTACAATTCTATAACCTTGGTTGCTTAATATCTAGGCACCCTTCTCCTTCATCACTGGAAGTAATGCTGGTCTATTCAATTTTACGACAGCCATATACATATACCTGTCTGCTTATTAACCCCTCCAGCGTGGCTGATAGTGCTCTAAAATGTTTTTTTTTTTTTTTTTTATGGTCGGCCTCCCGCAAAGGCTGAAAGCCTATGGCGCTGTAGAAGCGCTGCGAGAGGACAAATGTCTGTTCACGTTAGATTTGAAACGCTGCAGGTTGTAGCCGTCGGGAAACAAATTCCCCGGCAGCTGATTCCACAGCGTCGAAGTTCTCCAAAAGAAGGAATGCTGGAGGAGACTGGTTCGGGGAGTAAGGACCTCGACCTGGTGAGGATGAGCTCGCAGAGCTTCTCTAGTATTCCTGGTACGGACGGCCTTTGGTGTTATTATCTGGGAGAGCTCACTCGAACACCTTCCGTGATAGAATCTGTAAAACAGACATAGGTCAGCCACCCTCCTTCGATGTTCCAGGCTGTGGAGGTCCTTTGTGAGGTTAGGCGTATCGATTAATCTAATTGCTCTTTTCTGGATAGTGTCCAGAAGCTTAAGAGAGTGCTTCGGAGCACATCCCCATACATGGGAGCAATACTCCAGCGATGGTCGTATCTGTGCCTTGTAGAGCAGCAGCAGTTGCTCTGGTGTATACAACTTCCTACAGCGGAACAAAACTCCAAGCTTCTGGGATGCCGTTTTAGCAATACTGACGACGTGATCGTGCCAGGACATGTTATTGTTGATGTTGATTCCCAAGAGCTTGACGGAAGGTGATTCGACTATGGGGTGACCCTCCATTTCCACGGTTGGTAAGCCATCGTGAGACTTCTTTGTCAGTGTTGTTGCCTGAGTTTTTTGTACGTTGTACTGTACTTTATTTGCTAATCCCCACTCGACAATTGTTTTGATATCTGCGTTGATCTGTGAGGCATGCTGCTGTCGCCGACGTATACTTAATCATCTCGGAAAACGATTTTCAGTAGTTTTCCTTGTACTACCGTCATAAATAATAGTATCAGACTGTAAAATGATATTTGATTGTCTATTAGACGTAGTGCTTGCATCTATAGGGCTGAAGTGGCGATGATAGAGAGGTAAGTAACCCCAATATGACTGCCATTACCACGAATACATGGGAAGTAGTGAGTTCGATCACTTGACCCTGCTGTTCACTTTAATAGTCTTGGAAATGACAGCCCTTGAATGGGTTTATTGTTTAATATTTTTTTTTTAATTTTTCATATTCATATTGAGACACTTGAAATACCTGCCTGAGTGATAAGTACACATATATGTATAGAATTCTCATAAATACTAATTAATAAAACATTTGTTTGATTTTTTCGTTTTTTCAATTAAGAATGTACAAGGAATTCACGTTTCTCGACAATATGCTTTGATATGATTGTAAACATACCATTTCAATGATACTGAAAATAGAGTATTCAATTATGCAGATACTGGTATATCAATACTTCGAAATGATATCATTTATAAGAAAAAACTTGCTAACAACGTACCTATCATATTCCATTACCTTTTTAGAACACCCCTCCGGTGTTAAAAAAGGCGTCACCTACCAATAGTGATTTTATAACGCAGTTGTTGTTGAGGTAGTACACGATGAATTAATTAATGAGTACTCTCTCTTTTATTTAATGCGCATTTATGATACAATTAGAAAACTGTAGAGATCGGTATCCAATATAAACCATTACAAATCATTAAATGGCACGTGACAATATGAATTGCATTACTCTCTACATGTGCTTCCCATTATGAACAATTCAAGTCAGTAAAGTAGCATGTTACTCCATTAGTGCCTAGGCTGCATACAACTCGTTAGTGTACGTTAGAGTGGTCTATCTGGCCACAGCCATACATTGATGCTATTTCTGCTGAAACGTTAAAATGCTTGGGTGACGACGGCATCTCTCTTTTACATAATATTTGTAAGAGTGTCTGGTCTTCCGGTGTTTGGCCAGATGAATGGTGCACATCCATTTTTTTCCACTTCATAAAAAGGGATCTCCAACAAATCCAGACAATTATCGCCTACTTTCATTAATCCCTCATGCAAGTAAGGTTCTAGTACATATTTTACAATCTCATTTAGAGGGTTTTATTGGCTGGCAAATTTCTCAGGCGCAGGCAGGTTTCGTCAAAGGACGCGGTACGCGTGAACAGATCGACAAATTATTGAAAAAGCCAGAGAGCATTATTTTCCAGTTTTTATCTACCTTGTGGACTATTCTAAGGCGTTTGATAATGTAAAGTGGCCTGAACTGTGGGAAATCCTCATCTCTATGGAGTTCCTTATCACCTAGTGTTTCTCATACAGAAACTCTACGAGTCTAATTCGGCTCGTGTAAGAATCGATGGTAACCTGTCTAGTCAAACTGCAACCAGAAAAGGAGTTCGTCAGGGATGTGTATTATCTCCGATGCTGTTTAACATTTACTCTAAATTTGTGATGAGACAGGTGTTAGACAACTGGAATGGCGGTGTAACTATTGGCGGAAGCAAAATATCCGACTTAAGATTTGCTAACGATACAACCCTTATTGCAGCTTCTCAGGAAGAACTAGTAGCTCTATTAAACGTCTTAGAACAACATAGTGCAGCGTATGGTCTTGGTATTAACTACAATAAGACCAAGGTCATGTCATAGATAGAGAACATGATAATCATCGAGAAATAAAGTCAATAGGCCGTTGTGAAGTAGTTCAAAGTTTTGTATACCTCGGTTCTTTGATCGACAATTCGGGTAGCTGAATGAGATTCGACGGCGCATTCAACAGGCACGTATGGCCATGATAAAGCTTACTAAGATATGGCGTGACCATAACATTACTAAAGCTACAAAAATGTCGCTGGTTCAGTCTCTTGTGTTCTCCATATTTTTGTATGCCTCGGAAACTTGGACTGTTAAAAAGGCAGATCGAGCTCGCATAGATGCTTTTGAAATGTGGACGTGGAGGAGAATGCTAAGAGTTCCTTATACCGCCCATCCAACTAACGTTTCCATACTGGATCAGCTCGGTAATCCAAAGAGACTATCCTCCATTTTGTCGACGAGAATGCTTAGATTCTTCGGACATATACACAGAAGCAATAATATGGCGAAACTTGTAGTTCAGGGTCATGCGCCAAGTGGGCGGCGCCGTGGCCGTCCCCCTAGACGCTGAGTGGATACGACGAAACAGTTGCTGGATATGAGTATCAAGAGCGCCACTAAACTAACAGTAAATCGACAACCATGGCGAGCTACAGTGCTCTAAACTGTTGATAATATTCGTGTCGGCAAACCTCTGGCTCCGACTTAATGCATTTTACGGGATCACAACATGTCTGTTAAGACATTGTGACTATGATGATGATGATAATGATGGATATATGCGGCCGCCTTATGCAGTGTAGTTGATATGCTGCAACATATTAGGAAGACGCATCTGGGGAACAAAGCAAACAGAAAAATATAATAGACTGCCCTGCCACCAAAACGAGAGTACTTTGCATGCGCCATAATATGAAGGTGTGCTCTGCACTCTCTGCCATAGATAAAAGATTTTTGGGTTGGGTTAGGTTATAGATAGGAAACTGACCTTCAGCGCCATCTCGCGTTTGGAGCAACGAAATAACGATCTAGGGGGGCGCAAGAGAAATACCTGACTACGAGGGCGATTAGAAAATTTCAGATAGAAAATTTTGTGGTGATAGTAAAGTTCTAACACCGCTCAAGTCAAAATTTACAATTTGCCAGACAGCCACACAAATATCATAAAGGAACTATTTCAGCGCTAGACGTAGGTTTTAGGAGTATGTCTGCGCATTATAATTGTTTCTATTTGTCTGACAAAATGCAAATTCTGACCTAAGCTAATGTTAGAACTTTACTGTAATATTAAAAAGACAGGTTAGCGATTCCACCACAATACTGGTGGAGCCATGAAATTAAAGTAGAACAGTAAGGTCCACATAGCTTCATTATTTTCATAAAACATGATACAAGAAAATTAAAACAATAAGTAACAGTAAACTGAATAATAATAAGGATGATGATAATAATAACTCCTGATGCACACTCTTGGCAGTCACTGCTGCTCGTAGCAGTTTTCTGTCCTTCGGTTTCAGTGCTGATCCCTTGAGACTGTCAAAGGTTTTGTCAATGAACATTAACAATTCTATTCCAGTCTGTCCATCAAACCTGGAAGCAAACATTTGCAAATGTAATCCCGTTGTACAGTACAGCTACATTTGAATCAATATAATAATAAGAATCAATACAGAAGGTGTGGCATTCAAATGTCCATGTTGATACCAATCATAAGAAAAACTATGATGATGACGAATGACTCCTACAGTAGAACCCAATGTTTAGGTGACCATTTGGCATTGAGCAAAAGGATCTTCAGAGTATAATAAATGTTCAATTATACATTCACAAAAAACTGATTTGTTGAAGCTAATATCTCCATATTTATACAGTGCAATAAATGACATGACATGACTGGTAAGGCAATATGAAGTGCATTACAGAGGATGTCCCCAGACAAGCTGCATGTACAGAAATGGTGGAAAGTAGACCACAGTTCATTGAAAAGCTCACATCTAAAACCAATTTAGCTGTTACAATTTTGTTTTATGCATGTTTGTTGGCATGACCCTAAAAATTAACCCAAAAATCAGTCTTATATTTTTCTTCTGAGCACAGACTTGCCTACCAGTATCAAGCAACCTACCCCATGTGACGATGATACATGATTATAGTCAAAAGTGTAAAAGAACTATACATATATATTATATGAAATACATCTAACCTTGATCAGGCAACTACAGTGGTGGATTTGCATTTACTTCTATGTTGGATCTTCGTCTCTTGTGTATTGGTCGATCTGCCTCTTTGTCCTCTAGCGCAAAGTGCCTGTCACAGACTCGATAAGCATTTCTGACTTCTGTTGGGGTTTTCTGTCGAAGCTTCGAATTTCCAACCAGTATTATCCAGCGACACCTCGGCAATCATAAATCCACCCTAAGTTATGTGAATTGAAACTTTTATTCTTTGATTAAACGTCATCACTCATCACTAATGTGATATATTACAGAATTAGTGGTGGCAATGAGGCATCCTTGTTGCGCAAGGAGAGCCCTGTTTTTGTGGGGGCACTGGGGGCCCCACAAAACATATACACTTGGGGGCCCTACTCTGCCTACCAGGCTGACGTATTTACAAATTTATACATTATTTATATAACTTATAACCAAACTTATGGATGTCGACTGTCAAATAGCTCTAGGGTGAATGACCATTTTGGTGTATATGAATTTTGACATAACACGGCTGAGTTTCCCACGTATGCTCTCTGCAGCCCTATAAGTGGTACTCGCAGGAAATAGGAGCCGCTTTAGCGCCGCGCCGTCGCCGTCGTTGACATACCGCCCGCCTCCCTTGATTATCAGCCTACCGCAGTACCGCGTTCCTGCAGCAGTACCGGAGCACCGCGTCCGCATGGCTGCACCTGCTAACTTGGTCAAGGATAACCCGATCGGATTTATAGCGATCTACACCACTAGGTCGCAGATGCTGTTGTGCGTTTGTTTACCTGTGAGGGACGGAGGTAGCCTGCAGTATCGCCTTATACTCTTTCACGGTCTTCTTGAGCTAGTTTTATTAGTCTTCTGTGTAATTTCTGAAAGCTGTGCTAGTGGTTGCCTCTTTGTTTGAACGGTGTATCAATAAAACTACATATTCTGGAAGAACAACTTTTTGCTATTTCTGTTATGCTATCTCTATGAACTTTACAGAAATACAAAATATTTGACAAAAATTAAATACTTAATAATGGCCTCCTGGAGACCTTAGGAAAGTCCTAGTACAACGCGAGAGACGTGTGTGTGGAGACTTTTTTCATCAAGATTTAGAGTAGCAGAAACAGAGAATGGATGCCAAATCTATGCGATTGTTCGGTGGTGCTTCGGCAAATCAGACCGTGGAAAGGATATGTATGCTGAAAAAACTCTGGATGATGCTCCCTATCTACGATAATAACCTTGGTCTTGTTGTAGTTAATACCAAGACCATATGCTGCACTGTGTTGTTCTAAAACGTTCAATAGAGCTACTAGTTCTTTCTGAGAAGCAGCAATAAGGGTTGTATCTTCAGCAAATCTTAAGTTAGATATTTTGCTTCCGCCAATAGTTATACCGCCATTCCAGTTGTCCAATACCTGTCTCATCACAAATTCAGGGTAAATGTTAAATAACATCGGAGATAATACGCATCCCTGACGAACTCCTTTTCTGGTTGCTGTTTGATCAGACAGGTTACCATCAATTCTTACACGAGCTGAGCTAGACTCATAGAGTTAGAGAGCATATATCCAAGTACCGTATAAATTTGCCGAGTCCGATAGGATGAACTACAAAATACTGTGACCTAATTTAACCGATCCGATTTTGAAGCGATACAACCCAAGCAACACACTAAATTTGGTAATAGTATACTATTCAACGATGCGGTTGAGTCAACAAGTGTTGCGAGTTGAATACCTACTTCTTCTTCTTTCAGTACCATCTACTCAGCGGAGGTTGGCGATCATCATTTGCAACTCTTCTCTGCCTTTGGCTAAACGAATGATTGTGCAGGCCTCTCTGATATTAAACCACTGGCGTAAGTTCCGAAGCCAGGAGAACTTTTTTCGCCCGATCCCTCTTCGTCCTTCGATCTTTCCCTCAACGATCAGTTGTAACAACTCATACTTACTATTTCTAAGAATGGCCAAAATATGCTGCTTTTCTTCGTTTTATTGTGGTTAAAAGTTCCTGTTCTTTACTCATTCTCTATAGTACCTATAGTGTTTGCTACCCGCTCCGTCAATGATATCATTAATATATCCACATCTCAAAAGAATCCAAAAGTTTATCTACGACCGAAGCAACTAATGGTACGACTTAAATGCATAATAATTACGAACTATTGATAACTTAACCTCACTTCTGTAACATAAATACCGTACACCATCGAATTAGCCTTTGATGTCTCATGGCATGACCACCTTTGCAGTAATTAATAGACGTTTTTCATAACCCATGGCTGGAGCATGAGTTATGAAAAATAATTGACGTTTGTACTGTGTAAGGCTTTTGCGGCCATTGTCCGATGAATTTGTGGTTATTGGGTGTTTAGTCCGGCACCGTTTAGCATTAACGCTTGATGTTTCGCCACCACGAGTAGCTGGTATCTTCAGAAGCTGTTTCACCTCTGCGACTTCCGAAATACGGGCGGCTGGTGGATCTGCGGCTGTATTTATTCGTGCTAACGGTGACGTGGACCAGCCAGGAAGCCTTGGTGGCCCTGTCCCACCGTAATATGGTAGTGTCTTCAGGTCCTTCAAGTTGAGAACCCATGTACGGTTGATTTTCTATGTTTCTTCTTTCCTATTGAAATTATTGTCATATTTTTGTATTTCAATGCCTTCTTTGTGAAGTCTAGCATAGTATAGAGAAGTTGCTGCAAGAACCTGAGTTTCCTCGAACTTAATCGTATTATTGTCTGTATAACCTAGGTGACAGCTAGCCTTATGTTTTGCAATCCTTGTGTTTATCGATCGCTTCGTTGTTCCTATGTATGCACTTCCACATGTGCATGGTAAGCGATAAACCTCCGGTGTTTTACTCTTCACCATCACCAAATGCTCCTGTAGCTTTCTTGTGGGCTTGTATATGGTCTCTTTCCTTTTTGTAATAGGTATTTGTTCTATTCTGTCTGTTATTCCAGGCTTCCAAGCACATAGGGTAGAAAAGCATTTGCTATCGGTTCAGGTTATTGTTTTGCCCTATTCCTACTCATCGTTCTTGTTATTTCCTCTTCTGTATAACCGTTTGCCTTAATAGCGTTCTTCAGGTGTTCCAATTCAGTGTCGATTTCCTCTGGTTTGCACACTTTTCTAGCTCGTTCTGTCAAAGTCTTAATAATTCCGTACTTCTGAGATGGGTGGTGGTTTCGCTCTCTGTAAGTAGCGGTCAGTATGCGTTGGTTTTCTATATACCTTGGTGAACTGGATGTTTTCATGCAGGCTGTACAGGTGTTTTAGAAATTTTTCTAGCTTTTCTCATCTGTGGTTCCAAATGACAAACGTATCGTCCACGTATATGAGCCATATCTTGGGCTTGTTTTGAGAGCTTTTCAAAGCTCCCTGTTCGATCTTCTCCATTAAAAAGTCGCTACTACCGGGCTCAGAGGGCTTCCCATGGCTACACCTCCAATTCGTTCGTACATGATATTGTCCCAGATAAAGTAGGTTGTTGTTAAATCGTACTTGAAGAGGTTAGTTGTATCATCTGGAAATATGTTCTTAATGTGTTCAATAATTGCATCGCTTAATAGCACGTTTTTAAATAATGACAGAACGTCGAAGCTGACCAGCATATCAGATTTTTCCAGCTGTATATTTTTGATTTTCGAAATGAAATGCTGAGTGGATTTTTCCAACGTATTATAGCTGTAACAATGCGGTTGAGTGTTTTGCCAATTCGTGAATAGGAGAACCGATTCCAAACGATCGAGCGATGTGGAAGTTGGCTTTGCGTCAGTGCTTCGCTTTTCATACCTTCTTCTTGGTTTCTTCGTCGAGGCTTGAATTCTTCACTATGGTCTTAGATTTTCTTATATGATCTTGGTAGGGTCTTTGGCTATAGGGTGCGGTAGGTGTCTGGATCTAGCAATACCTTTATTATACAGGGTGTCCCATGGCGATTAAGACAAGCAATATATCGAAACCAGGCAGTAGTAGCGAATTATAATTTTGGGGGTGTAAATTAGAGCAATCTTTTTTTCTTATTATTGTGTCACCCAACAAGGTAGGTGTGTTCCTTCCGATAAAACAATTCCAACAAACTGCACACTTGGGGTCTTAAGTGGTTATTTCAAGAGCTACAGGTACTTAAATGATGGTACTACTCCCATTGATTATAACATGTACCTACCCCTACAGTTAAATTACTTTGGTAGTGTTTCATAATTATTATTTGCTAGCAAAAATTAATCTTTATGTGCCAACAAGCCCTATCCTAGACATTGTATATACTTCAACATCCCGTTCTGCAGAACAAATTTGGGTTTGAATTCTCCACTTGTAAGAATGCAAAGAAATTTGAATACTTTTGGCAGAGACGCCGATATTTTTAGCCATCAGTTTTCATCATTTAAGCGTTTAATAAAAAAAACAAATTTTTATCCGCAACTCCGTCTTGACCAAAATTGTTCTGCGGGGTAGTAATCTAGTGACAATTATTGTAGTTTAAAATTGTTCAGCTTTAACATCTTACATTCTATCTTGTTAAAATTTTGATGAACATATACTTGTAACTTAGTGCAAAACCTATGATGTGGATGTCATTTTGGAGATTTTCTCTGTTGATATCCCAAATTGTGTGAAATAAATAAATAAATAAATAATGGTAGTGGTACCAGTCCTTTAAGTACCTGTAGCTTATGAATTGATCACTTTAGACCCCAAGTGTGCTAGTTTGTTGGAATTGTTTTATCAAAAAGAATACAAAAAGTTACAAATGTACAGGGTGTCCCATTAAAAATTTTGAATCGGACGTCACGTGACCAAAAACAAATACCTCAATGGGTGACACAATAATAAGAAAAGATACCATATTTGCTCTAATTTACACCCCCAAAATTATAATTCGCTACTACTGCCCAGTTCCTATATATTGCTTGTCTTAATCGTCGAGGGACACCCTGTATTCTTGTAGTATTCGATGTCCATCACTACTGAGGCGTTGCCCTTATCCGCAGGCAGAATAGTAAGACTTTTATTCCTATTGACGTCTCTTAATGCTTCCATGATGCTTAGATGATTTGGTTGCAAGGGGACCATAGAGCACAGCTCCATGCAATGGGAAAATCTTAAAATGGTATCATCGTTATGTGTGGGAAGTACTGAAACAGTAAACTTGTTCCCATTTTTGTACTCCTGCTTCATTCAGTATTCGGCCCACATAAAAAATAAAAATGGTGCAATTATTTGTTGATTTCCATAAAACACGACACAGAATCCAACTACAAATAATAATGCAACCGGATATCTAAAAATAAATACGAGTATAAAAATCGCGAGATGCAGTAACAGATGTAAACAAAAATCTACGGTAGGCCGCAGTTATTCAAAAAGGAACTAGGAAGTTATTAGAGTACAATGCTAAAGGTGGGACAGCATAACACTATGGTTTTGGAAAATGGACCTCAATTTGAGAGGAAGGCCGTGAACCTATTACATTTCATTTAATAATTCTACTTTACATATAGAACCTGTCAATTGATTCTTGCGCTCAAACTTTATAATTTGCAACCTTTAATAATGCTTATGCAATCTACTAAGAGTTTTTCACCCAATTTGCTCAGTGATTTTTGTGCACTAACGCGTTACCTTTACAAGATGATAATTCTACTCATGTGTTATACACGTAAAATTTACTCTGAATTTGTGATGAGACCGGAATGGGACAACTGGAATGGCGGTATAACTATTGGCAGAAGCAAAATATCTAACTTGAGATTTGACTAGTAGCTCTATTGAACGTTTTAGAACAACACAGTGCAGCATATGGTCTTGGTATTAACTACAATAAGACCAAGGTTATTATCGTAGATAGATAGCATGACAATCATCGAGAAATAAAGTCAATAGGCCGTTGTGAGGTAGTTCAAAGTTTTGTGTACCTCGGTTCTTTGATCGACAATTCAGGTAGCTGTGAGAATGGGATTCGTCGGCGCATTCAACAGGCACGGGTGGCCATGACAAAGCTTACTAAAATATGGCGTGACCATAACATCGTTAAAGCTACCAAAATGTCACTGGTTCAGTCTCTTGTGTTCTCCATATTTTTGTATGCCTCGGAAGCTTGGACTGTTAAAAAAGCAGATCGAGCTCTACTGGATGAGCTCGGTAATCCAAAGAGACTATCCTCCATTGTGTCGATGAGAATGCTTACATTCTTCGGACATATTCACAGAAGCGATAATATGGAGAAACTTGTAGTTCAGGGTCACGCCCTGAGTGGGCGGCGCCGTGGCCGTTCCCCTACACGCTGAGTGGATACGACGAAACAGTTGCTAGATATGAGTATCAAGAGCGCCACTGAACTGACAGTAAATCGTGAACGATGGCGAGCTACAGTTCCAAAACTTTTGATAATATTCGTGTCGACAATACTCTGGCTCCGACCATTACATCGTTAAAGCTACCAAAATGTCACTGGTTCAGTCTCTTGTGTTCTCCATATTTTTGTATGCCTCGGAAACTTGGACTGTTAAAAAAGCAGATCGAGCTCGCATAGATGCTTTTGAAATGTGGACGTGGAGGAGAATGCTGAGAATTCCTTATACCGCCCATCGAACTAATGTTTCCATACTGGATGAGCTCGGTAATCCAAAGAGACTATCCTCCATTGTGTCGATGAGAATGCTTACATTCTTCGGACATATTCACAGAAGCGATAATATGGAGAAACTTGTAGTTCAGGGTCACGCCCTGAGTGGGCGGCGCCGTGGCCGTTCCCTTACACGCTGAGTGGATACGACGAAACAGTTGCTAGATATGAGTATCAAGAGCGCCACTGAACTGACAGTAAATCGCGAACGATGGCGAGCTACAGTTCTCAAAACTATTGATAATATTCGTGCCGACAATACTCTGGCTCCGACCATAACATCGTTAAAGCTACCAAAATGTCACTGGTTCAGTCTCTTGTGTTCTCCATATTTTTGTATGCCTCGGAAACTTGGACTGTTAAAAAAGCGGATCGAGCTCGCATAGATGCTTTTGAAATGTGGACGTGGAGGAGAATGCTGAGAATTCCTTATACCGCCCATCGAATTAATGTTTCCATACTGGATGAGCTCGGTAATCCAAAGAGACTATCCTCCATTGTGTCGATGAGAATGCTTACATTCTTCGGACATATTCACAGAAGCGATAATATGGAGAAACTTGTAGTTCAGGGTCACGCCCTGAGTGGGCGGCGCCGTGGCCGTTCCCCTACACGCTGAGTGGATACGACGAAACAGTTGCTAGATATGAGTATCAAGAGCGCCACTGAACTGACAGTAAATCGCGAACGATGGCGAGCTACAGTTCGCAAAACTATTGATAATATTCGTGTCGACAATACTCTGGCTCCGACTTAATGCATTTTACGAGTTCACAACATGTCTGTTAAGACATGGTGACTATGATGATATACGAAGAGACTATCCCCCATTGTGTCGATGAGAATGCTTACATTCTTCGGACATATTCACAGAAGCGATAATATGGAGAAACTTGTAGTTCAGGGTCACGCCCTGAGTGGGCGGCGCCGTGGCCGTTCCCCTACACGCTGAGTGGATACGACGAAACAGTTGCTAGATATGAGTATCAAGAGCGCCACTGAACTGACAGTAAATCGCGAACGATGGCGAGCTACAGTTCTCAAAACTATTGATAGTATTTGTGTCGACAATACTCTGGCTCCGACTTTTTACGAGTTCACAACATGTCTGTTAAGACATGGTGACTATGATGATATACACGTAAATTTGTTTACACGTTCTGGTATAGCTATTACCAATTAATATTAAAAATACAGGTGTAGAATTTTATGCTCGATTTTTTACTGTATCATAGTTCATACCATAAACAAACCAGTTTCAATACTAAAGCGCATTGCACTAAATTGACAGGTACCTGACTTCTTACCTAAAAGTTCGTTGATTTTCAACACAGATTATAATTTGATGCTTTATATGTTTGATTTCCAGCCAATCCATAGCACACCTTACATGTAACGCACGCATAGCTAGAAAATGAATGTCGCTCATTTTCATTGGCTAGTTTGTCTGTAAATGAGAATCGGTGTGGGCCCCACTGGTTTGTCTGAAACCAAATCAGAAAAAATAAAAAACCAAGATTTTATCGAGGATCGAACTAGAAAGCAAATTTCTGGAACGTCAACAACCACAATTGTGAAAATAGTCAAAAAAACACTCCCATGCCCAGATGGTAAAGCGATGGGAAGTACTACAATGATGCCGATTTGCCAAGGAAATCCTTGCAGGTTTTGGCATAGCAATATCCAAGAAATACTTTGCGATGACCAGGCCAAACCTACGCCTCATATTAGGACTCCTGGCTGGCCATTGTCAACTCAGGGAACACCTTTACATTATGGGGTTAAGCGACACACCGATATGTAAAATGTGTGAGTCATCATCGTAGTCACAATGTCTTAACAGACATGTTGTGAACTCGTAAAATGCATTAAGTCGGAGCTAGAGTATTGCCGACACGAATATTATCAATAGTTTTGAGAACTGTAGCTCACCATCTTTCGCGTTTTACTGTCAGTTCAGTGGCGCTCTTGATATTCATATCTAGCAACTGTTTCGTCGTATCCACCCAGCATGTAGGGGAACGTCCACGGTGCCGCACACTCGGGGCGTGACCCTGAACTACAAGTTTCTCCATATTATCACTTCTGTGAATATGTCCGAAGAATGTAAGCATTCTCACCGACACAATGGAGGATAGTCCCTTTGGATTACCGAGCTCATCCAGTATGGAAACGTTAGTTCGATGGGCGGTATAAGGAAAAATCAGCATTCTCCTCCACGTCCACATTTCAAAAGCATCTATGCGAGCTTGATCTGCCTTTTTAACAGTCCAAGTTTCCGAGGCATACAAGAATATGGAGAACACAAGAGACTGAACCAGTGACATTTTGGTAGTTTTAGTAATGTTATAGGCACGCCATATTTTAGTAAGCTTTGTCATGGCCACCCGTGCCTGTTGGATTCGCCGTCGAATCTCATTCTCACAGCTATCTGAATTATCGATCAAAGAACCGAGGTACACAAAACTTTGAACTACTTCACAACGGCCTATTGACTTTATTTCTCGATGATTGTCATGCTCTCTATCTACGATAATAGCCTTGGTCTTGTTGTAGTTAATACCAAGACCATATGCTGCACTGTCTTGTTCTAAAACGTTCAATAGAGCTACTAGTTCTTCCTGAGAAGCAGCAATAAGGGTTGTATCGTCAGCAAATCTTAAGTTAGATATTTTGTTTCCGCCAATAGTTATTCCGCCGTTCCAGTTGTCCAATACCTGTCTCATCACAAATTCAGAGTAAATGTTAAATAAAATATGTGAAGGCGAAGACGAAATTGTAAGACACGTTATATGTGAGCGCCCAGAGTTATCTTTCTATTAGAGAGTGTGCGTTCGACGAGTTTTGGCCTACACCTGCCCGCATAAGGGAGATGGCCCCTCGCGACTTGTTCACCTTACTACAGTTGGCCGAATGGACGATGACCTGAGGAAATAACTCCCTGGGAGGATGCACAAAGGGCCACTTGTGGCCTAAGTGCAGTGGGCTACTCGCCCTCCCCACTGTACAGATACAGAACCTTGAATAAAATAGCAATACATGGATACATACTAAAATATAATATATCATGAAGGAGTATATTCATGTAGATTACTGTAGGTGTGTCTTTAATAGTCCTTATGTGGAGTTTTTTTAATCACCTCAAAATATTTTACAATACATATTTGTTCATCCCATAACTATCTTTTAGAACCTATTCCAAGGGCTTAGCCAGGTATGGGCAAGGGGGGCAGCCCCCCCCCCTAGCAGGCTATGGGTAACCACGTGCTACGAGTCCGATCGAATCGCAAAATATTGCTAGGAGTTGTATAGTCAACAGTTAAGAGGAGGTAGTTGATTAACCTTGTGTGAGTTCATTATATGCGTTGGTTTGGAAGCCAATGATTCAGGCATATTGGAACCTGTTAGTTGTTGATGCATTACACTCAAAAGCTATCGACCTAGACACACGCATAAATAATATCGGAAGAATAATAATAATAAATAATCATAAAGGATCATCGTAGTTTGGTTCAGCCAGAACTGCAACTGCCTTTAGAACTCATTTACAAGTTCTGCAACATCGCTCCAACTACCGATCTCAATCTCCAGGAGATTTTTGGGGGCAATCGATTTTTCTTCTCTGTTTAGATTCTCTTTATCTTTTATCCACACTGGAGTAGCGTTTTTCTGATAAAAAATTACCTACTTTTGGTTTGATGTCACTATATCCTAGTGTAATGTTGAGTAACTTTTCCCGTGTACACAGAAAGTTGATACAAAAAAAAAATAACTGCATAATAAACGTTTTTATACCATGCAGCCTTTGGACTGAATTGCCACTACTTTGGAGAGCAAATAAAAAAAGGCCTTTCAAATACATATAAAGCCTCCTTCTGGCCCCTGTCAATATCAACTATTACTGGCATTAACCCACACAGTTATTTAAAAAAAAGTTTTCATGGGGGGTGACTCACAACCCCCCCACCCCCCACTTGCATCTGCCGGGCCGTGCAACTTTTCAACCCGCAGTTCCGCATGCGCATTTGTCATGACTACCGAGATGGACATTGACAGTGACAGTTCTGTGTGCCGTTTGCAGAATTCAAAAATGTGTATTGTTTTGGAAGAATTTCTCTGTTTTCGTAGTATTTTCATTTCTTGTATCCACAATTGAGATCCAGCAATGTACAATAAAGTGTTTTGAAAAATGTTGTCTACTATTATGTTATGTGTAAAAAAATCTTAAAGGTCCTTTATCCAAAATGTCCTTCTTATTGGCATTACTTGATCAGTATTGAAGACAGAAAATTTAGCTAATGAGGGTTGAAATTAATTTTGGGTATCATACTTTCTGTCGCATATGTTTAATTGAAATTGAGGATTTTTTGGAGGTATTTCATTTTTTTACATTAGTATATCTAATATAAGAGAAAATTGATGCAATAGGTAACGGGGAGAGCTATTTCTTCAGAACTAGGTCCACTTTCCTTATATATATTATATATTAGGTTAGTATGATTAGAAACAGTTTGTAACTTCTTCACTAATAATCTTTTACAACTAATCTAATACACAGTGACAGGTATAATATGTATCACATTTGCTCTTCGTACATTAATTCAGAAGGACCAAAGATTTTTTTTACTTTTAAGGTTGACGAATTATTTTTTTTAATTTTTCTATAATTTTGACAAATTTTACTATTTATTAGACGACTCACACTTTTCTTTTGAAATTTTTTCACGAAGTATATTATTTTTTAGCCACATAATTTTCTACATCTATCCCCAATGTTGCACAAAGATAGACAACTTTTGCATTATTTATCAAAGTATCCTACTTTGATGTTTTACATTTTGAGCTGTCAATAAAGGCAGCTTTTATCATTTCCCCCGTCATTGTAGCGTTTTTTTTAGAATAGCGAATATCCATTATAATAATTAGCATCAACCCCTTCATGAAATAAAATCTTGAATCAATTCATGTAGAAGGTCAGCAATGAAGTTACGTTAGATATTTAAATTTGGCGCCGTTGTGGCATCATCGGATAATAATCAGAAACCTTCGGCAGCCTTCGGGACTGCGGGTGAAAAAGTTGCTCGGTCCGGCTGGACGCAAGTCCCCCCCCCGTCTCTACGCCCTTGATGTTATTAATACCCCTGTCTGCCCCCTTCCCCCAAATGAAATCCTAGCTACGCCCTTGACCTATTCAACTTTATAGGACCAGTCAACTTTCAATGGCTGTTGTAAAAAATCCTAACCATGAGTCGGTCAAATTCGATGAGTACTTCATTTTGAAGCAATTCTTTTTGTATGACTGCATCCGCTTCATTCCCCGCACTAAGCGTAGGCTTCATTGAAGAACTGCTATTGAAATTCATAATGTCGACCCTATTTGCTAAATTGATTGATTAATGTTAAATTTTATGAGTAAACACCCACAGATCCAATAACTAGAAGTTAGTCAACTGAAAAAATTCGCAATCTATGTTTTCGGTTTGCAAATGGCTTGGTGTTCGCGCCTACTGCTTTGTTAATGAAATTGTCAGTGCTTCCAAACAAATCCACTCAAATGCGTCTTATCGTAACTCTGATTGTAGATAATTTTATCAATACTTTAGAACGTTTTGTATGTAAGTTATCCAACCAAAGAGCTTCTTATCCTAAGCTAACCGTTGTGTTTTTTTTTATATAACTGAGCAGACCGCGCAGGCAGAGCCTAAATACCAGAGTACCGCGGTTGCTGTGAAAGGGTTATGTTAGGGGAAGTTTGTTAACGCGAGATTTGAATGGGCCAATACCCGCAGGCCCAATAAATACAACTTTTGGCAGTCCATTCCAAGAACGACCGTCTTAGGATGAGATGCAGCGGTCGCACGGGTGCATCTGATAGGAGCAGTGAGCGGCGGAACGATAGAGCATAGCTCAGAGGAGCAGATTCCGTTGGAATATCGGTAGAAGAGTAAGAGGTCACCAACAACACACCGGTGAGAAAGTCACTGAAGGTGGCGCGTTAAGGCCGGATCGCCAATTATTCGAATTGCCCTTCTCTGGACGGTATCTAGTATAGACAGGGTAGTAGGGGCAGCAGCTCCCCAGACATGAGAGCAATACTCCAGGCAAGGTCTTATCTGGGCTTTATATAGCGTGAGGAGGTTACATGGTGAGAAATACTTTCTAGCTCTGAATAGGTACCCAAGCTTTTTACCAGCAGCTGTTGCAATTGACGCGACGTGCTCGTGCCAGATCAGATTTTTTGTAATGTTGACTCCTAACAGCTTGAATGAGTGACTCCTTGGCAGAGCCTGGTTCTTCATTAGAACCTGGTGTTGGCTTGGGCACTTCTTGTTTGATAGCGTACGATACTGGGTCTTAGAGGCATTAAATTTAACCATATTCTTAAGCCCCCAAGCGGTAATGGTATCGAGATCCTTTGAAAGTGAAGCTGCCACTGCCAGTCTTCTGCATTCCAGCTCGACCACAGAGATCGGTCTATTGCTCATGATGCCTGCATGCAGCGTACTGTCATCCGAAAAACTGTGGATTGGGTTTGTAGAGCTAGAGAGTAGATCATTAATATGAAGCAGAAACAATGTCGGAGCCAACACCGATCCGATTTTCCGACCTGAGAGGAAGTCTGCGAGCCAACCGCAGAGCTTAACAGGGAGGCCATAAGACGGGAGCTTGTTTAGGAGAGCTGCATGCCACAGTTTATCGAATGCCTTTGAAATATCGAGAGCAACGACGTGAGCCTCGCCAAACGACTGGATGAGTTTGCTCCACACATGTGTGATGTAAGCCAGGAGATCTCCAGTTGATCTTTGGTGTCGGAATCTATATTGTCTGTCGTTGATTAAGTGATGGAGCTCTAGGTATTTAATGAGCTCTTGGTTGACGCGTCTTTCCATCACTTTACTGATTACAGAAAGCAGAGCTATAGGTCTGTAGTTAGTCGGATCAGCTTTGGACCCCTTTTTTGGCACTGGTTGGATGCAAGCTGTTTTTCAATCTTTTGGAAAAATGATGGAATCGTAAGATATCCGAAAGAGGCGGGTAAATATGGGAGCAAGCTCCGGTGTGCACTTCTTGACAATAATGGAGGGGATCATGTCGGGCCCATTTGCCTTATTAATGTGTGGGTCTGAAAAGTTCATAAGCTGACAAAGACCCTATGTTTCGTATAGAATTCAATTTTATATCGAGCAACTTCAACTTTTTTGATATTTGCTTTGGTAACAGCCTCTTTGGGGCGTCTACTGCATGCAGTGATATCGTTGCTCATTTCGCCCCATTACTTAGCAAAACCACTTTTCTACCGTTGGTTTTCCTGACATTTATATTTAAATATAATCTAGGTAAACTTTTATGCACATACATATGGACATATATCATATCATATCACAAGGTGATATGATATATCGCTCCCTCTGTCTCTCTCTCTCTTTCTCTATCTTCTTATTCAAATATCTCAAAAGTGAGATTCCAATATGTATCTATCATCATATTATTGTGGATATAAAGTTATAGAGCTGCAATGCAGAGTACAAAATACCTCCGAAAACTTCACTAGTGTGGGGTAGTCCATACTTATAACGAAAATAAACTAACGAGACGCATACCCCGCATATTGATGCCTATACTTTTTTTATTTAGAAACTAGTCTAGAAATAGTGATGATAGGTTACATTAAATAGGATTGACAGCAAGGACTTTCTGACTATATGGCTACTTATTTTGCTTGAGCATGCATCATACTCAAACTTAATGGAACAGAGAATTCGACTTCTTCTTCTTCTTCTGGTGCCGTATCAGGTACCCCTGACGTTGGAAATTACGTTGGCGAATTGATCACGGTCTTCGGCTAATCTAAATAGTTGTTCGGCATTGCGTATTCCGGTCCAATCGCGAATGTTCTTCAGCCATGACATTTGTTTCCTTCCAATACCTCTGCGACCCTCGATTTTGCCTTTCATTATGAGTTGAAGGATTCTGTAGCGGTCCCCTCGAAGGATATGCCCCAAGTACGATATTTTTCGTATTTTGATTGTCTTGATCAAGTCTCGGCATTTGCTCTATTTAAAACTGCTTCGTTTGTCTGTAGGGCCGTCCACGGTATTCGGAGCATTCTTCTATGCAACCACATTTCGAATGCTTCCAGGCGATTAATAGCGTTGGCCTTGAGGGTCCAGGTCTCAGCACCATACAACAACACCGACCAAATAAAGCATCTGACCATTCTCTGAAATCGACTGAACTAGTCTATAATTTGAACCTGTTATGTGAAGTCCAAGAATAACATGAGGTTGAGTACCACTGATTTACGTTGTTAGTTGACGTCGAGCATCATATTTGGTGTGTCTGAATGTGGGTGACACCGTAGTTTATTTTTTCAACAAGGAGATCACTAGAACGAGGTAAGCTGGTATGAATTAGTGCCAATGACTCAAAATTTAAAGATATTGGCGTTGATATTGTGTATTCTGGTTCTTTTTAGCTAATTTGTATTTTTTATTCACCGTTTGGTTTTTGAAATGCGTTTTAAACTTTTTTTCAGCTTTTTTTTGTTGTACAGCTTAATAGCTACAAAATAGTTTGAGCCCCTTTTTCTGTAACATTTATTTTCTTTATAAAGGTCTTAGCCCTAAAAAATCTGTGAAATAGACGCCGGCGCCGAAACATCGATCTTTTGAAAAAACCTCTACATTTTTCTGTTTCTATTATCTCTAAATTTGAAGCGCCTGCATTGTAGTTTAGTTAAATAACTGTGATAAAAATTATAGAATTGTCTTTCTCATTAAATATCATTTTCCTCACTGTCCTCGTATACGTAAATTCCTAAATGTTGTTAAGAAGCGTTGATATTGGTTGGATTTGTATTAGCTTTACAAATGACTTAGAAAGGTCTGAATGACTTTACTTACTACGTTTGCTGTTTGTTGGGGAACTTCTTTCTTTTCATCGGTTTTAAGTGTGCTAGACGAATATAATTTTTAATTCTTTTTTGTAAGGGGATGCAAAAAATAGCGTTGCTTTGTTAAGTTAGTTTTAAGGTTAGTTTATATCCAACCGTTACAAGCGGCTCTGGGACGTGAGCTACTGATACGTCTGGCAGTGGTCCAGTCCAAAACTGATTTTCCTGACACGAAACTGGCAGAATGGGGTCCAAAGTTAATATGACTGACTTACTGATGGAATGAAATGAAACATGATAATTCTGATGTTACTCCACCTATGACTGGCAGAAATTTAAAATTAGACTCGCATCAATCTAGCTAACTAGTCAATCGGCTAGAAGACCCGACAGACCTATCGCGACAGCAGTGCAACTAAGAAAGAAGGTCCTAGGGACTGCGCTGACATGCATTGATGAACAAATCACTGTCCGTCTCAATCACACAATATTTGTGAGCTGAACAAATGACAAACTAATAGTGTAACTTTTATAACCCCAGCTACCGTGGCTTTCGGCAAAGTTTACGGAATACATATAAGTTGGATCACTCCGCAAAAATATCAAAACGGCCTGCCACTTGCTCCGACTCCCCGGTACACCGGTAGCAGTGTACCGTCAGCCGGGACATACGGGGCGGCGCAAAGTAGAGGTTGAACGTGTTTAACGCGAAGTCTATACAGTGTCTCAAAAATATCGGATTTTTTTATCTCAGATTTGTTTGCAGGAAATGGATAATCGTTTTAGAAGTTTGAGAGTAATCAATTTCGCGAGATAAGATATTACCAATCAATTTAAATTTATTAACGGATGGAGAATGACAATCAGATCCATCCTCATTTTGTAGTAAACCTTGAAATGTAAGGCATATAAATACATGGTAGTAGTAGTACAGAATTATAATTTTGGGCATGTAAATTAGAGTAGATGTTGTGTCCTTTTTGTCATTGTACTACCAAATGAGGTATTTGTTTTTGGTCGCGTGACATTCGATTCAAAATGATTAAAGGAAAAAACGCCGAGATATGTCAGAAGATTTGTCAAGGGGGAAAAAACTACTTCACCGCCTTGTACCCTCTGCCCCCAGGATCATCCCCTTAAAAATTTTAAATGACAGGGGGTATCGAGTAACATCTTGTTTCAAAGGTATGTCGAAGTCCTTTATTTTAACGTTTGCTTTTTTATATTTGTGCCTGTGTTCCTCCCGATAAAACAATTCCAACAAACTAGCACAGTTTGGGGTCTAAAGTGATTAGTTCAAGAGTTACAGGTACTTAAAGGATTGTATCACGCTAAAAGCGTGAGACAAAATATTCATTCGGTGGTCTTACCATACCACCCAGTGACATTGTAAATTATATTTTAGAGCTCGAAGATATTTTTATTGATAACTTTAACAATTTAGTTTCTACAGAATGACACTGAAAAGCAAAATGTCAAAAATAATTTATTCACATCCATGTAAAGCATTCCACATGATTATCTTTTAAAAGTGTACGTACGAGTTCGTATATACTATAATGTGGGATATGATTTGGTCAAGTGAATGTGACTCGGTTTTAGTGATGTAATAGGTATATTACTGAACACTTTAAACTATAACAATAATTCACGTCGTAATAATATAATGCTCTTGAAGATATATCGATCGCGTCGTTGATGCCGTCGTCTTTAGCGTCTTTCGTCGTACGTCTTGACACTTCAACTGACATCCTGTGACTCGTGACACGATGCCGTAAAGTTTATAAACTGTGATCTCAAAAATAAGCCAAATAAACAAAACATTAAGGTAAAAATACTACAACACCTTTGAACCATCAATTTTTACTTATCTACGAAATAGCTACAATATGTGAAATCATTTGAGATTCATTAGTAATAGCTTTACTAGGCTTTATTTTTGATATCTATTCATGTAACTTAGTGCGTTAGCAAAATAAACGTTATATTTGTATTTGTATGTCTAAATCGGCCGTCAGTACCTAGTTTTTCAATGACCCTCGTATATAAGTACAACCCAGGCGTTAGCAGGTCCCCGCTAAAAGACCCTCGCACTTGAGCAAAAACCAACGCAAAAACTAGCTGGCGCGTGCGGCCGCGGCATCGCTTTGATGTGAGAAGTGCCGACGGAGAGTGATCCAACTTATATGTATTCGGTAAACTTTGCTTTGTAGTACTCCTTGATATTGATATTTGGCTGACTAAAGCTCTTCTAGGATATATTGATTCGAATAAGGACATTGGTAAAGGATTTGTATGTGGTATTTAATCCGTTTCAGCGTAACGTATGCAAAACAGTCTGATAACGGTACTGTGCTGTAATAGAGAGGATCTAAGTGAAATAACCTTTAGCAGTTCTTGTATATTTTACTAAGCCGGCTCTAAGGAAAGAATTGCATAATCCTTGCAAATATGACATAATATTTATGTAACTACGGCACCTTCACCTATCAGGATAGAGCCAGTTCAATGATTGAAAATAATTAATTGGTTAAGTTCATGATAATCATATGCGCGTTCAGTGTGTGTTTCAGAAAAATGGATTTTTCAATAGCAAATGAATCATTTAATAAAGTTCAAGGTGGTAATATAAATGTCTATGTATATATGCATGTAGATACTTGACAAGATCTACAAAAAAATCTAAAAACTAATTCAAGTACATACTTAACCAAGGTTGCGGTGTGTATGCAATCCCCTTTGCCATGAGCTTGAGCGTGTGTGGAGAGCATACGAGGGGTGTTTTTTAGATTCGCGGACACGCGTACAAAGGTTTTCAGTAGTGTGAGGCCATCGTAAATTGACGACTTTCAGGTAGTGGTCGTCATTATCATGCTGAGTCTAAAAATGGAGTCAAATTGATTGACTCGGTACTTTCCACATATTACGCTGATACGTAAAGTGGCCTAAACTGTGGGAAATCCTCATCTCTATGGGAGTTCCTTATCACCTAGTGTTTCTCATACAGCAACTCTACGAGTCTAATTCGGCTCGTGTAAGAATCGATGGTAACCTGACTAGTCAAACTGCAACCAGAAAAGGAGTTCGTCAGGGATGTGTATTATCTCCGATGTTGTTTAACATTTACTCTGAATTTGTGATGAGACAGGTATCAGACAACTGGAATGGCGGTGTAACTATTGACGGAAGCAAAATATCTAACTTAAGATTTGCTGACGATTCAACCCTTATTGCAGCTTCTCAGGAAGAACTAGTAGCTCTACTAAACATCTTAGAACAACATAGTGCAGCGTATGGTCTTGGTATTAACTACAATAAGACCAAGGCCAAGGCAAGACCAATAGGCCGTTGTGAAGTAGTTCAAAACTTTTTATACCTCGGTTCTTTGATCGACAATTCGGGTAGCTGTGAAAATGAGATTCGACGGCGCATTCAACAGGCACGCGTGGCCATGACAAAGCTTATTAAAATATGGCGTGACCATAACCTCACTAAAGCTACAAAAATGTCGCTGGTTCAGTCTCTTGTATTCTCCATATTTTTGTATGCCTCGGAAACTTGGACTGTTAAAAAGGCAGATCGAGCTCGCATAGATGCTTTTGAAATGTGGATATGGAGGAGAATGCTGAGACTTCCTTATACCGTCCATGGAACTAACGTTTCCATACCGGATGAGCTCGGTAATCCAAAGAGACTATCCTCCATTGTGTCGATGAGAATGCTTACATTCTTCGGACATATACACAGAAGCAATAATATGGAGAAACTTGTTGTTCAGGGTCATGCCCTGAGTGGGCGGCGCCGTGGTCGTCCCCCTACACGCTGGGTGGATACGACGAAGCAGTTGCTGGATATGAGTATCAAGAGCGCAACTAAACTTACAGTAAATCGCAAACGATGGCGAGCTACAGTGCTCAAAACTATTGATAATATTAGTGTCGGAAATACTCTAGCTCCGACTTAATGCATTTTACGAGTTCACAACATGTCTGTTAAGATACTGTGACTATGATGATGACGGTGATACCAGTTTATCATTTTCCCATAGCATGCAGCTATAGTCTTACGTCCCCGTGCAACCAAGTCACCGCCAGCCTCCCCCAAAACTGTGTTATGCCGCTAGGTCTTTCCTTCAAAGGTCAATAGATAGCCTATTATCAATACAAAATTTTTTTCAGTTTCAACCCCCCCCCCCCAAGATTTTTAGTTTTTGGTTGTTGCAGCGCCACCACTGACACGATTTCTAAAATCCATATGCTTTTTCCATTCTCCCCAAGGTAATAATACTGTGTCGAATTTTCATTAAAATCAATTCGGTCATTTCCAGGTTATACAATACAGAACGATCTAAAGCAATACTTGTATACTTCTACATAAGAAAATTAAGTCCCTTGGTTTCTGTAATAGGCAAGGAAACGTTAGACAGGAAAGGAAAGGAAGGAGAAATGTATTATGCGGCTAGGTCTTTCTTTCATAGGCAATGGACAGTCTATTATCCATACAACAAATTTTTCACCTTTGCAACCCCCCACCCCCAAACCACCCCAATTTTACCCCCACACAAAAAAATAAAAAGAATGATCACGAACCCCTAAAATACCTATAAACGAAGTTTGAGCTGTTTTCGTATTTTTAGTTTTTACTTCCCACACCGATAGGTGAGGGGAGTATTGTGATCGCGAAAATTTTCGATTTTGAGATAATACGTTTTTTGGGCGTTTTATGATGTCTACATAACGAAAATCCACGTCACTCATTTCCGTCGGTCTGCCTGTCTGTCTGTCTGTCTGTCTGTCTGTCTGTCTGTCTGTCTGTCGGTCTGTCTGTCTGTCTGTCTGTCTGTCTGTCTGTCTGTCGCGTTTTTCTACCCTCGTAATCTCAGTAACCGCTACATGGATTGTGATGAAATTTGGGCAGCGTTATGCTGTGGGGTCGTAGTAGGTAATGTTCCTATAGTTTTGAAAATCGTTATACAGGGGGCGGAGTAATTAGCAAAAAACGGAAAATTTCAAATACGCCTCAAACTTCGTTTTTAGGCGTTTTAGGGGTTCCTGATCATTTTCTACTTTTTTTTGAGTGGGGGTGAATTTGGGGTGGTTGGGGGGTGGGGGGTTGTAATACTGAAAAATTTGTTGTATTTATAATGGGCTCTCTAATGATCTGTGAATGAAAAACCTAGCGCCATAATACAATTTTTTAGGTCCATTCGAACATTTCCTTGCTTATAATAGAAACCAAGGGACTTAGAATAATTTGTGATGTATACATCCGAGTGTTGTTTTAGTTTTAGATCGTTCTTTATTGCGTAACGCCAAAATTATCGAATGGATTTTAATGAAATTTTGACACAGTATTACTGCCACGGCGAGGATGGAAAGCGCGCATGTTTTGGAAAAATCGTGTCAGTGGCGGCGCGGCAATAATAGAAAAACTAAAAATGTAAAAATAGCTCAAACTTTGTTTTTCGGCGTTTTAGGGGTTTCTGATCATTTTTTACTTTTTTTTGGGTGGGGGTGAAATTGGGGTGGTTAGGGGGTGGAGGGTTGTAAAACTCAAAAATTTATTCCATTTATAATAGTGTCCATTGACCTGTGAAAGAAAGACCTAGCGGCATAATAGACGTTTGTTAGGTCCATCCGAACATTGCCTTGGCTATTACAGAAATCAAGGGATTTGGTATTGGTAGGGGTAGGTATTGATTCAGGTCGTTCTGAATTTAGCAACATGGAAATTATGGAATTAATTTTAATGAAATTTAGACACAGTATTATTAACGCGGCAAGGATGAAAAATGCGTATGGTTTCAAAAATCGTGTCAGTGGCGGCGCAGCAATAATAAAAATCTAAAAATATAAAAACAGCTCAAACTTCGTTTTTAAGCAATTTGGGGGTTCCTGATTGTTTCGTTTCGTCCAGTTGAAGCTGAATTGTGTCGTTTTAGTTCATACGGAGGGATTTAGGAAATTACTAGTTTTTGTGTTGGATGTTTTTTGACGACAGGCGGGCGATTATTTGTTTGGAACTGTTATGTGTGGGAAGTACTGAGTCAATCAACTTGACTCCATTTTTTGATTATTGCTACGCTGCCATTGACACGATTTCTAACAACCATACACGTTTTCCATCCTCACCACTGTAGTAATACTGTGTCAAAATTTCAATAGAATCAATTTAATAGTTTCCACGTTATAAAATACAAAACGATCCGAAGCAATAAATACTCGTATGAACACAGAAAGTCCCTTAGCTTCCGTAATAGGTAAGGCAATGTTCGGATGCACCTAAAAAGTCAAAATTTCATTAAAATCAATTCAACAGTTTCCTTGTTACACAATACAGATTTGAAACAATACCCGTATGTTTACACCAGAAAAAAGTCCGTGGTTTCTGTAATAGGCAAAACAATGTTCGGATGGACCTAAAAAAGTGTATTATGATGCTAGATCTTTCTTTCACAGGTTAGTAGATAGCCTATTATGAATATCACTAATTTTTCAGTTTCATAACCCCCCACCCACCAACCACCCAAATTTCACCCCCACCCAAAAAAAAGTAGAAAATGGTCAAGAACCCCTAAAACGCATAGAAACGAAGTTTGATGAATATTTAATTCTTTTTTTGTTTTTTGCTAATTACACCGCCGCCCATGCAACGATTTTAAAAATTATTGGAGCGTTATCTACTACGACCCCACGGCATATCGCTGCCCAAATTTCATCGCAATCCATGCAGCGGTTACTGAGATTACGAGGGTAGAAAAACGCCAACAGACAGACAGACAGACCGACAGACAGACAAACAGACCGACGGTAATGAGTGACGTGGATTTTCGTTATGTAGACATCATAAAACGCATCGTATTATCTCAAAATCGAAAATTTTCGCGAAAAAATTCATACGGCCGAATAATTCGTATATGCCCTCATGACCCTCATATTTTAGTAAGGTGTTTCACCAGATGCTTCAAGACGGACACTGTTGAAACTTGCTGTTGGCAAGATGTAACGAATGCTGACTTTCGAGCAAGATACCTTAACATTTTATCCAGTATTTAACGACTGCTAGCCACAGCTATGTGTTGACACGGTGCCATAATGTCATGTCAATACTATCTGAGGAAAAAGAAAATGAAGCAGTTCAAAACCAGCAGCAGATGACATGTAAGGCGTAGTAGCAGCAAAGGTTAGGCACATAAATTGCAGTTATGGATTATGTTCGACAATATTCTATACAAGCCGTAGTTTCCAAAATAGCACTATTTATATGATTCAGTACGAGTAAAGCAAATCGAGATGCTTTACTGTAGATTAGTGTCTACGAGGCAATTTGAGCCAGCTACTCATATTGAAGGGCCCCCAAAATAAAGTGTTTGTCAGATAAGAGGTGATATCAAAAGAAATTAAAAATATTGCCTCTGAAAGCAACTGGGAGTCTTTAGTTACACTCCATTGTGAATGATCCGCTATTTGATCCTAAGTGCTGTGCTGTTCAGAACTTATGGATTGTAGTCCGGGGTTATAATTATACACTGTATAGCTTTGTTGAAACCTATGATTGTTTTCAATTATACTTGATACTTATCTAAAAACCTTTACGAATATTACAAGTTTTATATAACCTAATGGATAACACAAATATGATCACAGGTCACAGATGAAAATTGACGGTACAGATTGATATTGTGGATAGGCATCATGACCCCTAGCGTTCGGTACATATTGTGTGAATTGTAAATATGGCTTTGTTAGTTAGTTTGCTGCCAACTTGCCGTACCCGTAAAGATGCTTATTCTGCGTTGGTACTCTCTAACTTAAGAGATAGAAACATGTTTCTATCACCATGACGACCATGACGATCGGGCAGTTTCGGGTGCCTATTAAGGTAGCTGTCCATTTGAGAGAAAAGCTCTCGAGAGTCGCTCTCGAGAGTCGCTCTCGAGAGTAATTCTCGCAGATGGACACAGTTTCGCGAGCTACTTTCCGACAGCACTGATGCACTATCAGAGAGCGGACAAGTTGAGAGCTGCTCGCAAGTGGACGGCGTGATTCTCTGTAATCTGAGGGCAACTATCATAATTTGAATGAAATTCGTACTGTGAGAGTGCTCGCAAGATGGAAGGAAAGAAAGAATGACCGAAGGAAGATGTAATCAAACTGATTGGTGTTTATGAAGAAAATTCAATACTTTGGGATACAAAGTGTGTGGAATACCAGAACCATATAACTATAACCATAGTTACATATCACCCTCAAATTACTACTTTGTTCTTTGTCATCACAAGGAAAAAATGCATGAGCTACTCTTCAAATTAGTATTTTCATAGTGCTATAGGAATCTCCTGCAAAATATAAGCATTTGTAAAGTATATTCACACACGGCACCTATTTTTTTTAATAATACCTGACGCTAAAAATCGTAATGTGACCATTATGCGTTCGTAGACGGAAATAGCTTCTCGAATTTTTCGTATCTCTTTTCGCTATTGATGGTCCAACTTGGTCTATTAAATATTGAACCTGCACTGCATTCATACGGACGAAATTGCGAAATTGTTGTGCATCCTCGATTTGCAACTCCCATGCGAGTGTAGAGCATGCACCTAACTCTTTTCTACGCTGAATCAAAGGTTTGATCCAGCACTTCCTTTTCGCTATTTTTGTTTTTTCTTCCTCTTAAGTAAAATTTTGTAACAAACGATAGCAGCCGCAAATTTTTCAACATCCATATTCTGCAAATATTAATCTCAATGCGTACGAATTCACCGGCTGTGAGCACTGTTGCTATAACTCTCAGCGAGTCCCTCTCGTGGAGCTTTCTGAGAGTAAAAAGTCCTTAAAGTACTCTCAAAGTACAAGCAACTGAGATCAGCTATCGAGAGTAGCTCTCGTGAGTAACTCTCTAGTGGACACCTACCTTTACGGGTCTACTATGCTGTCACGGCACGCTGTCATATTTACGAGGCCACCCGGTCCCACAGTACATAGTGCATAGAAACATATTTGTAAGTTACAGAGTACCGGCGCTGGATCTTTATTCAATTAGCTGATTATGACTTTTAGGGTTACAATAAAATTATTACGATTATTTATACACCCAGTGTAACTTCAGTAACAACCTCACGTAAATATTTAACACATTTTTTCAGGTATGCTCAGAATAACTGAAGGATTCACTACACATTATAATTCTTAAATGTACATACTTATGTATATAGGAACATTGTTTTAATGAGTCAGCCTCGTAGAATTTTGGCGTTGCCATCAGCATATTGTATGTATGAGTATGTACACATGGGGCCATCGACCTTTGCCCAAATTTTTCGAGACGTATTGGCTAATGCCACTCTGAAACAACAATTTATGTAAAGCGTGCATGAGATAAATTATGTGCGGAAACAACAGCAAAGGAGCATAATGAAGTATAAGAAATATTTATCTTGTCAGATACCGCCAGTGCAGTAGGAGTAGATTTAATGAATGAACTTTTGACTTTCCGTATTTGACATGGTCTGGGCCGGTATTCTTGACCGCTCGCATGCAGCGATAACGCTGCCTTTAAAAGCGAGGGGAGCGAAAATCACTGCTGTTTAGATTCTCACATCCTCTCCTCACAATTGAAGCGCTCGCGTCAAAGGGGAGTGCTTTCTGTCGCTCGTGTCACTGGTGTAGCAATGTAAATAGGTTATCACCGACGATTAGGGTATCTTAAGTTGAGATATGTGCTCTTATTTATAATTATTATGCTTTATAGTGGAAGCATAAAAACATGTTTCAGAGCTCCATCGAGTTGTTTTAAGAGGCCCTCTAACAGTGTTTTTCAACCTTTTCCATAACACGACCCCCCTAGTAGTAAAAAATATTTCTTGACTCCCGACCCTTTTTTTCATGTATGTTAAAAGTATTTAAACCGTACAAAATTTTTAGGCGTTTGCGTTATTATAATCTGCTGGAATTATCTGATACCTTCTGGTTGAAAAGGGAAAACAAGTATACGGAATTAACAATCGAGGCTTTGAAGTATTTCATTCCATTTTCTACCTTGTACTTGTGTGAGTGCGTAACTTCATGGCCCAAATAAGAAGTAAACTAAAAATCGCCTAAATTTGGAAAACGATTTAGTATTTAATATTGCAAATCGGATCCGTTATGGAAGCAATTGATTAGACAAAGTCAAGCGCAACCTTCACATTAAAATGTACATTTTTAAAATGTATAGATTTTTTTACCGATTTCTCACTCAGAAATCACTAACAAAACTCGCTGAAAACTAAAAGGTAATTTAGATTAACAAAACAAACCTTTTGATATGTCTTGGACACAATTAGCATTTATCTGGATGATCTTGTAAAAATTACAGATTTATATCCTCAATTCCTCAACCAATAGCAAAAATTTTGGTTTACTATTTTTCAGTGATTTTATAAAAAAATTGTAATCTTTTAAAAGTTTAGCTTAATGTATGGGATATATGATTCGAAGTTATAATACGAACTATAACTAAAGTATAGTCGCTGTGATTACCATTATTTAATTTCAGACAAGAATATTGGTATCGAAATAGAAAACAACATTTCTTTCACATTAAATGGGGGCCAAATTTGCCGCTAATTAAATCAGATTTATCCTTAATGTTGCTTTTTGGTTGATTCTAATCTTCATGTTTAGAATAGTTAGTTCAACCTCGATCGATGTATATCACCGACAATTATTATTTATCGTCTGTGATGTATACGGTACTTTATCAAACGAACATATTGGTTATGTTTTGACAACTTGACGTTCTGTTCTGACATTTTACATCAATACGCGATGTTGTCGTATCTCAATGCTCGCTTTTCAAATTTGCGAGGGGAGCGGTAGGTGAGAATCTAGAAATGCCATATCGCTGCAAATCATATCGCTCCTTTGACGGATCGCTCGCTTGCGAGGGGAGCGACTTGGGAATACCGGCCCTGGTATCTTGCTTTTGGCTGTCAAAATATAGCAAGCCTTTTCTATGAACTTCTCGACTAATAATTTCATCTTTCCGACTTCTGAAGTCTTTGAAGCTCTTCTTCCAAAGGTTTCCTGCAGGGTTTGACTCTTGGGCCAGTCCTTTAATCGCTTTTATATACACGGGTTCCGATTTTCAAATGAAGATTGTTTCTATTCCGATGACACCTCTATCGTTGTTCAGTCGCAGTCTAATGTATTCCGTTGTTTATTTATTTATTTGTCTTTACTCACTGCAATTCGGGAGTTGTACATTCATTATTAGTGTTACATTACTCATATTTATACAAATTGGGTATTTACTTAATTTTTTGATCTGTGCAAACATTTGGATGTAAATAGAACAAATAATTTATTATTATTGTCCTGATTTTCCAAGTTTCTCTCGCATGATTGCGGTAGCAACAGGTGTTGACGGACTGTGCCAAGTCAGCACCTGAACTATTACGGATCGGAATTTAGGAAAGATCGAACAATATTGCAGGTTTTCAGGATTACAGACTTCTGAAATATTTTGTGTAACCTTTCGCCCATGCCTAACTGTTGTAGGCGTGGTGTAAATGTGTTTGGTGTGAGGCCTGAGACAGACATAATTAGGGGGACAATGGTAACTTTGTTTTGCTTCCAGAGTCGTTTTATTTCTATCGCAAGGTCCGTGTATTTAGATATCTTCCCAGCATAGGCGTTTTGGATATTCGTATCGTTGGGAATAGCAATATCTATCAAATAGGTAACTTTGTCTGCCTTCGACTGGAAAACTATATCTGGCCGATTTGCCGGGATAGTCTTATCTGTATGTATTTCAACGTCCCAGTACAGTTTATATTCATTGTTTTCGAGTACTGATGTCGGTGTGTAATTGTAATATGGATCTGTGTTTTCTATTAGCTTGTTTGTTGTGGCTAGTGCTTGGTGAATGACTTTGGCTGCAGAGTTATGTCTAGCTGTGTACTCGGTTCCAGCTAGAGTTTTGCATGCGCTTGTTAGTGGTCTATTGTTTCTTTTTGTTGGTGGCACTTTCTGCAATTGTCGTCGGTTATGGATGTATCTTTAATTATGTATTTCATGTAGTTCCTTGTCGCAATCACTTGGTCCTAGATAGCAAGCATAAAACCCTCAGTTTCTGAAAAGAGTTGGCCATCCTGCAGTCAGGTGTATGATTGTCTTTCATTAATGTGGTCTTGTGTAACGCGCTATCTGTGCTTGCCATGGAGTGCTTTTTGTGATCAGGTGTTTATTTTTTCTTGTTGTAATTCTATGTGATTGTGTGCGTCTGCTGGGTGATCTGGGCGGGATAGAGTGAGTGGAGTATAGTTTTTGTCTGCTTTTACTACTGATCTATGTAAGTTTGTCTCTTTGCTTTGGAAAAAGTCTCTGAGTGTTTTTATTTGTCTTGTGTGAAGTGACTCTATGTCTATAATTCCTCTGCCCCCATGTTTCCTGTCTATGGTAAGCCTTTCCTTGCACGCTTTCGGATGTGACATTCTGTGCTTTGTGAGTTCCGTTCGTATGAGTATGTTGATGTTTTCAATATCAGTGTGCGATCACTTAATGATACCAAAGGAGTATGTGAGAACCGGTATCGCAAATGTGTTAATTGCTTTCGTAAGATTTTTGGAGTTCAATTTCGTTTTCAGAAGTGTAATGAGACGGTCTCTAAACTCTTGTCTTAGGTAAGCCTTAACCACTGAGTGGTCAATCTTATTGTTCTGATGGAAGCCTAGGTACTTGTACGTTTCGTCCTTCTCCATGTTATCCAGAGTTTGGCCAGTTAATATTTCCTGTTCGGAATGGTTCTTCCATTGGCCCTTATGTATGTGGAGCACCTTGCATTTGCTCATTCCGAATTCCATCCGGACGTCTGACGTACAAACTTCTGTTATTTTGAGTAATTCCTTCAGTTATTATTGTTATTATTAACTAATCCACAGCAGAACTCAGTATGTGGTGAATGAGGTATGGTTGTATTTGTTATTACGAGAAACCTCGACCTACAGCAGACTCCTTGGACCTTAAATGGTAGATATATTAGATCATGCTAGACTACACCACTGAGACTCTGTCGGATCTATTGGAATCTGAAAAGCATATATACTGTAGAGATAATAGTCATAATATGTAAGGTTCAATCACGACTGCATATCTGGTTCGTTAGTTGATGTGACTCAGTATGGTTGGATACCATTCTAGGGAAATTTGTCCTCCAAAGCAAAGAGTGGACCATAAGTTTCTTAATGTGTGTTGTTGGATTCTAAATGTGAAGCGGTGTTGTCTCATTTTGGGACTGCAGTCTGTGTATCAAACTATTCACTCATAGTACGGACAGAATCCAGGTCCTAAGACGATAGTGTATTATTAACTCTCACTTTGGCCTTATCAACGATACAAATACTCACAGTTTGATAGGAGGTCAGCAAAAGCAAGTGCCGCTTCCTTTTTTAAATAGTCTTGTCCTGAATTCGTTTGGTATTTCTGCTGGAATCAAATTAGAACAACTCACCTAGAGGTTTCACCAAAAACTTACATTCAAGCCTATGTTTTGCCTGGGGCGTTTATATTGATACGGTAAATACAGTAGTAAAATTTGAAATTTGATTTTCTGTAAGGTGGCTACATCATATTCAATAGCACAGTTGATTTTTATTGAATATTATAAATTTTTTAGGTAATTACCTTGTTGTATATAGGATCATTTCAAAGAATCGTTATCGCGTTAGCTGCAGTAGCTGTGAATGTGCTTTTAATACGCTATCCCATTCCGCTGCTCCATAAAATGCACGAGAGGGTCAAGAGCATGATAAATGACTTTTAAGTGGTGTGCATATATTATGTATACTTAGTGACTGTTATTTATTTTATAAATATATGAATAATGTATCCTACTTCACTTTTGCGACGAATGGCGTAAGTATTCCACTTCATTTGATTTTCAATAAAAATGGCTAGATATTCAATATGATTAAGAAATTAAATATGATCTAATGAAGATGATTATTTCATCATATATGCAAAAGTAAAAATGGTAGACTCATGAGCTAATTTTGTGATATGCAATGGGCCATTTAGACAATAAACTTTGACTTACAGTATATTCAATCCCAAGATGGACTTCAAATAAACAGTCGCATGCAACATTCGCGTGGTTACTGTCCGCTAACGTCTGCAAACGCGCCAGCTATGGTCCAGTGCAATTATGGAATTTTATGTGACCATTGAAAAGAGTTGCCCTATGAGCCAATTGCAACTCAAAAGTAGCCAGTTGCCAGTTCGAAATGATCATTAGGCAATGAACACTTGACATTGCATATTTGGATCTCATTTCCAGTCAGCCTTGGAGATTTTGACTTGCCAGGTTATAACACACAATTTACACATAATGTACTGGACTACTAGGGACCCCACCGACACGAGCCGATCACGCACGCGGGCTTGTTTTCAGTTGGTCTAGCTTTGCTGTGAATACAGTATAGTTATAGCTATAGGTAGCTACATTTCGAAGTCTCTATCGTCTCGTCTAGGCCAGCCCCTATCAAAATGGGCAGACGACGCTCTTGGTGGTCTCAGAAAATTTCCAGTAAATCAGCAGAAGGCTAAGAGGTAATTATAGGACATTAAAGTATTTGAGAGGCGAAATCAGTTCAAAAAATCTACTAAAATAATCACAGGAAAATCTCGAAGCGTCGTTATTATCTCACTGTAGCAACCGGTAGGTATAGTGTTTACGAAGTCACTTGGAACAGCAAAAAATGCTTGGGCGGCTTCTCCTTTGTGAAACGCCCCAGGGTCCCTGTATACCTGCCGCGCACCGACGATAAACCGAGTGTCGGTGCTGCCGCGTTTCACAAAGGAGATGCCGCCCAAGCATTTTTTGCTGTTCCAAGTGACTTCGTAAAGACTTTAATATGATGAAACTGGTCGCCTATAGTAAATTCTTCTCAACTACTTCCACCTTGAAATCGAAATTTAACTGAAACACATTAAACTGATAACTGGAAGACCACAAACTTTTAAGTATTAATACTTTGCGATTTCATATTTGGATTAGCTGCTTAGTCAATGAAAAGGTTTTAATGAACTGAACATCGAACATTTTTAGAGGTGAAAGGGGTTTGAATTGCACTGGAATTAATGTTTTTCATTGTTCTTTATAACTGCCATGTTGCTTGGGGAGTGTCACAGGATATTAATCAAATCTGTCTTTTGTTTGACTATATTAATACCTAGACTACACCTTATCCCTTACAGTGGTCATAAGAGACTGAAGGTTCAGATTACGTTTGGGGGAAACTAGATACTGTTTACTGAAGATCTGTATATCCATACATAAAAGAAAATCATGTGCTACGCCACTGCTATTCGAAAGCTTCATTTGATAGTTTTTTATAGCAGGTATAGTGATGTATGATATATGCTCAACAGTGGAAGGTTTTTTTGGTTTATTGGTTCTATTGGCTTCTCTGTCTTACGAATATGCATGTCTTTGTATATCGCTTTCTAAAAAAATGAACTCGCAGGCAGGAAGGTCCATACAAAAACTTGAACAAAATGCGTCAAGCATTTACTGAATGGTTTTACTTATAATAGTAACTTTCCAGGAAAACCGAAAGCAGTAGACAAATCCAAGCGTTACGAAAACATCTACATTCTGAACATCCTATTTATAGTAGGGTGTAAACAGGACATTTTTCAAGTTGCTTTATAATTATAACGTTGTTCAGATTAAACTCCTATCCATGACAAGAAGCAGAGCAGTTAAATATACACATTGAACTGCTTGGTGCTTACTAAACTTGCAGTTTTTTAAGTTAAAAGTCAAAGTCCAGCAGAGCCAGTTTTTGTATACCTCGTTCACATCATACATCTACAGGAGTCACATTTCTCTACTTCACCCACTAGTAGACGAAAGTCTTAAATACCTGGTAGTAATCTACGTATTATTCCGTTGGAGATGAAATTATTTTACTTCACGCGTCTTCTGACTGTGCCTTAACATATAAAGATGCACCAAACCATTTTATTACTTACAGCTTCTTAGAAAGAGACCATTTCCATCAACTGAAGGAATTTGTAGATCGTATCGAAGTTGATTGATGAACAAATAAGTGGAGTACTTTATTTTAGCATTTTTTTCTTTCGTCACTATTTTGCTATTTGAAGAAAAGGTCAAGGAACTTTATTGCATAGGAACTAATACTAATTTTTTTAATCTGCCTTTTTTTGACGATGTCCTAAGATCAGTTTATGAAAAGCATCCGAAGGAAGGCATGTATTTGTTTTCCACAAGATAGCTAACGACTTCTACTTAAGTAACGCTAGAAGGTATTTTCTTGTTTTTCGCTTATAACCTGCAATATATTTCTGCCGTACGACAATGGCCAAAACTCAAACTGCAGTGGCTACTACCACAATTTCCGTATGACATAACACTTGGTTTTTTAAAGACGAGTCTTCACCAAAAATTTCGTATCAACTGAAAGATCAGCACAGAGCGGTGATCTATCTTCACGTGATACTCTTGTAAAAATAAGTGGCAGTTTGGTGAAACAGGTAGTAAAAGATCGCCAACCTCATGGCACACGTCAGTTCCTGAAACAGAGGAAGTCCTTTAGATGAAAGCTGATAACAGAGAAAAAAATCATGAACTTAAAGCCAAACGTGACAAAATTTATTACATTCTTCTTAGCACCTGTTTTGTTCTGAAAAGGAGAGACCGCTTTTTCTACCTGGAAATGGTATTGGGCAACACATACTTCTGAAGTCTGCAATCACATTAATACTACACACAGAGAAATCTGTCGTTCTGTCAAAGACTTACGCTTGGATTCAACGGGACGTTACATTCAGCATTCCTCAAATACAGCGATGTTTATCCAATGGGAAGTGAATAGTTGGTAACGAATTATATCGTATTGTCGATTCAACTACAAGACGTCATTGGATTCCAATGAATAATTCAATCGCAGCCTGTCGTTGAATCGAATCTGTGTTTGGTAATTGATTCTAAACTACTTTCTTTTCCTTGGACCAACAGATTTTAATGCATTATTACCTGAAATATAACTATTTGACTAATCTAAATACCTACATTCAAATGTAGGTGTTAGCTCTTCTAAGTCCCAATTTCTCAGTAGGTCCTCCATTTGATATATAACTGGACACATTTAAATCACACAATTGCTGATGCAATACGCAAAACCACGAGATGACACCACACGGCTAACACCGAAACAACACAACGGAACAACCTTGTCCATGTTGGCGGGTTCGCTGCGATAGTAACACTGTGATAATCCCCCTGTTCTTTATTTTTACGTTCTTTGAATCGAGACATCAGTTCCGCCGAATACTGATTATAGTTCAGGGATCGACAAGGGTCATTGAAACAAATTTAATCTTTATCAGATGAACTATCACGAACTGCTGTTGCAGTAATAATTTTTGTGCACTGAATAGATTGTATGCCTTGCTTGAATGAAACATAGGGTAAATTTCGAAAATAAAAGGATGTTTTGATTGCATTATATGTCAATACTGGTATTAGAAGGATTATACATACCGTTAGAACGAATATAAAATTATTTTGAATTTATTGGCGTACCTGTGATTACTTCGAATATAAGGATTGAATTCTTTCAATGACATGGATTTGAAACAACTGTAAATATATTTAAGGCGATGGAAAAACATCCAAGTACTAACAATTAATTGGAAACGCAACAGTATTTTTTTCTGTGCAAGTATAAATAAACAGTGTGAATTATTTTTCAACAACGCCTACTACAAACAGTACTGATGATCTCTTGGAAATTCATAATTATGTAGACACTCCATAATAACTGCAAAGGTAGCTATGACACATCGAACGCTAACTCAAACTAAACAGTATTTATTTTAGTGACAGAACTTAGGTTATGTTGTCAACATAGCAGTTCGTTATTTCTCATATTATGTGTTCAAATCGTACTATTAATTGCTTCAATTATATATAAAGCATAGTATTCAACTTGTCAAAAGGTAATGCTAATAACTCACTTGTTGATTTAGAGCACTCGGCAACGGCTCGTGCTGCAAACTTTAACTACGTAAGGTATTTTCATTGCACAATATACCACCTCTCATTTATCACTCTACTTCAAGAATGCATTTCTTAAACAACGTATTCCATTTACAACATAGAATGCATCTAGAACTGCTTAGTAAAATTTAACCACGATAGTATTCCTTAAATGTTTGTGCCTAATGTGTCTGTCCCTTTACTATTAATAACTTTCAAACCACAATAGTCACTATCCCAATGTGGAAGTACAGGGCCATTTAAAAAATATCTAACTATATAATGGTGTAGGAACCAGAGGCAAAAAATAGCCATTTACCTGCTTAAAAACTTGTGCAACGCCATTGTAAAGTAATTTGGTATTTTTTGTAAAGGCTAGCGAAAGGCATAAACAACCCTTTCATCTAAAAGGGAAGGTTCTTTTATTTTTTAACGTGGTAGCAAAAAATCAGCCACGTTGCGTCTCTGACCTTTTTGCTTTCTACCTGGTACGTGAGACAGACGTAGAAGACAATCATTATTCTTTATTGAGGTACTTTCGGGATAAAATTATAACAGTCGTAAAATTATGTTCCTAAAAGTGAATGCAATTGCGGCCCTATTTTACAGCTTAGATTAAAAATGTTATATCAAGATTTTAGATGTCACCTACGAGAAATGAGTTGAAAAGCATTTTATTAAGAGGGGGTTTTAGTTATAGTACGTACATGAGAGCTGTTTGCAATGGTTCAGCTGCAACCCTTTTTTGACTATCGATTTTGAGATAACTGAACTGAAAAAAATATGAGCATAAAGAAAAAGGGCAGTTCCATGTTAATGTCGACGTATTTTCTGAAATTTCCTAATAGACAATTATTCAAAAATTGCCAAAGGTGACGCTTTTTTGCCTAAATTCACGGTCTCATCAATCACCCTGTATAAACTTATTCTAAAATCGGGATCGACATTAACATAGATTGAGCTTTTAGAAAAATGAAAACCACGTCTTTGAGCCAAAAATTATTAATTTACAGGGTCAAAAACGGTTAAGGCAGAGCCTTGCATTGAACAATCGCGCGCCTATTGGGACACTGATCAAGGCGCCACCAATACAAAAGTATGCAAACCACTGTTTATGAATGAGTTGAGATTCATTCATTTCTGAAGTGGGATAGATTTTGTTTTGGGCATCGACTAAATTTGTAGTCAGTGGTTTTGGGTGATTTACACATATACACTACAGGCCAAAAGTTAGGAACTACTAAAATTTAAACAAATCGCGGTAATTGGTTTTGAACAGTTATAATTTTCAGGATTACTACGAAATCTTACAATTTTCAACCAGATTTGTAAGTAATTAGAATTTAAATTGGCAGGCCCAGGCCGAGAAGTCTAGAGTCTTGGGCTCACGCTTTTTTGCGTCGCGAATAGAAATTACATTTTTTACTTTGTAACATAAACTGATAAAAACCTTGTATTTTAATTAACATTTATTCATTCCAGAAGTCATGTTCCTTTGCTAAGTTCTCCACTTTCACGATGTTTTGTGTTCAGACGGCAAAGTAGCAATAGTAACTTTTTGTGACATAGAACTGCCATTGAACTTGATAAAAACCAATTGTGGTTTCTCTTTAACGCACCATTTTTCATCCAAACGGTCATTTTTCTTCTCTGAATACCTTCTTCATCAGGTGTCATATATCAGGTAAAATAGGGACACCATCTTGGTGTCTGGTGTGGCAGCATTAGAGGTCAGATAGGCATCTATTATAGTCCGCAATTAACCCTTAACTGGTAACGTGCCGTCTGTGAGACTGCAAGCAATCTTAAATTCGAGCCTACAACAAAACCTTACCGCATTTCTGGTAAATGACCTCATCTAATCTATCTGCCATTGGTATCCCTTTTATATCCCGTTTATCAATAAGTTTGCTTAAACAACATTCCAGATGTGCTTAGTTTCTTAGTTCGGTTCAGTCTGTGAGACGGAACGTTACGGTTTACGTTATAATTTTTCTCAACGGGTAGTCATGGCAGATCCGTCATTTTTTACCAAAATATTTTTACAGGTGTATTTCTTTACTTATTATCAATCACAAAATATATAGATTTGAGTGTGGTCAAAGTTTTTTTTTATTATCTTGGTCCTACAAATTTGTGCTGCTAATTTGTGTTCTAGTTAATAATTATCATAATTTTTTTTCTTTACATCACATGTTCTGCTACTTTATACAAAATTATTATTAAAGGATATATACCCAACAAATCTTCATGCATTTTTTCCAAAAAATAATTAGGAGAGTTTGATTTTTTAAGCTTCAAAGACGTTACAGTCTCACAGACTGCACGTTACCAGCTATGCTCCGAATTTGCACGTTACCGGTTAAGGGTTAATACTTTTGTATTAATCGCTCAACATCAGAGAAAGCAAACTAGTAGAAGATAGTATTTATTGTCATTTTTCAAGTTTTTCTGCTGGGAGTAAAAAATGGCAATTACCTACTAATTAGTGACAAAATGTAAAATATACATTCCAGTCTACTGGCTGGAATTTAATCTGCTCAATATTCATTTTAAATAATCAAAACGCTGTCACGAAATAGAATGTTATTTTGGACTGTTTTAATTCTGTGGTTTTGATGTTTGTAAATGATGAATGATTTATGATAAAATCAAACGCAAAAATAATGGGACCAAAGTTATTTTCAAATATAATATGGTTCATAAATTAGTCATTTCAACCAGTATTATACAGTCTAATTACTTAAAGGTGTGTCAATACTTTTAGTGGTAAATTCAAAGTCTAAGACCACAGCGACACTTACGTCGGGTTTGAAACATTGGTTTTTCTTGTGCGTATCATCTGTAGTGTTCGTTTCACTGTCATACTAAATTGAGCATGATGTGTCTTTATTGGTGCTTCTGAGAAAATTACAGCACAACAGACTTTCTTCAACAAATAAGTCATGACCTTACAAACGAACGAGAAAACTTTTTATAACCACAAATTAGTCAATCAAAAAACACGAGAATCTGATTCCTATCATATTTTCCACACTATATTAGAAGTCACAATTTTGGAACTTCCAGTCTTATCGCAGGCCTATGCAGGATTTTTAAAATTTGGGTGCACCTTAGAGTAACAACTGAACATATAGGTAGTATACAAACCACTTCAGCATGGCGTGCTCAAAGCCATCATTTTTGACACTTCAGCCACCAAATATTGATCAGCTGTGACCTCGCAGTGACAGTTCAAATTGTAAACAATGCTGTGTAACGCCAACTAACCTGAAAATTCTTCCAATGCAAACCATGTTACAAACACTGCACTTTTTGTGTTCTATCTCGAAAAACTGTTAACTACACTCGAATATCGCACAGCAAGTCCGTAAAGCTTCACTAGACTACCAACAAATAGCAAATTCGATTTTACGCTCCAAGCATAAAAGACTCAAAAACAATAAACAAAGCAAACGTTTGACAGTTGAGGGCATGCGGTGTTGCTAGCTCCTCAAAATTATGCAAGACTTCAGAATTTGCGTTTATGATGAAGAAACATCCAGTAACGCAGTAGAGGTCAACATATCTATTGATTTTGCTGTAATCATTCCTGAACCATCAAAAAACCGTCTTTTTAACGTAGAATGGAATATTTCTGGATACTATACAATTAAGACGATAGTAATTAATTACGATTGCCGTACGTGGTCGATATGACAACGTAGGAAAAGATGTCAGCCTATTAGAATTAGTTATTTACTACCTCTATGTTCAGTTAGTACTCTGAGGGGTGCACCAATAAGAATGCCGCAATTTTATTCAATTTTCTGAGCCACGAGCAATTTTTGGTAGCAACAAATATGTGATATATGCTAATTTTTCAATTATTTTTGTTTAAACAAATCGAATTTTCTTGTCAATGCCGTTGTATTCTTGTCACTCATTGTATGTAAGCGGATAGCCGAAATAATAATTGTTGTATTTCACCCCTTAAGGAGCTATAGTCTAAGCTGTCAATGAGCCAACTACCTTAACGTAAACTACGTTTCGTCAAATTTTGCCACTCATCACAAAATAGAAAGATCAGTCTAATAATTTGAATCGTCCTGTATATGCTTTATATCACCTACACGCGTAGGTGTATTTTCAAGCTTCTGCATTACTGCAATGGTGTCTGTAACCTCCAGCAAAACAAAGACGAATAAATACCTATATTATTCGAAATAAATAATGCAGCATTAGTAATAAAACAATCTCAAATAGGGGTATTGCTAATATCTAGTTAGCCTTGGATATTTCCACTAAATTAAAATATATGCTGTATACATGTCTTTAGTATATCCGCGACAAAACACAGAAATATTGCATTGCCAAGGCAAAGTTGCAGTAATACAGCTGATTTCGATTTCCTAGCAGTTGAGAAATATCTATCTTCGGCATAGCAGGTGACAGGGCCGTATCAGGAACTGCGATATTAAACCTCCTAGCACGAAGTTTTTTCAAATGTATGAAGGAGTTTTCCGAAATTCCGTCACATATGATTCAACTAGTGAATGTAAATTCAGCCACATAGCGTGGCACTTTGCTGCAGATAAGATTATTAAAATGCTGAATCAAGAAGACACGCAAGGATGTACAAATCTAGCACTAATTTCCAAAAGTAGCTCAGGGATCCAAAAGCTAAAATTTCTATAAGGCGTTGTGTTTTCGATTTTTTTTTTCCATGAGCCGTCCGACCTTACTGCTGTCCCCGTCAATACTTAAGCCTTAAGGCCTACTGTATTATTGCTCCTCTCAATTACAGCATCCACTCCAGCAATCTAGATCCCTCCATAAGTGTTTATGCAGTTTACCTACTGGTCCTGGTGCTGAGCTGTACTCCATTGGTTCTAGCTTGGTCTTCCCAAAGAGCTGTTGTCTCTTGTGATCTAGCGCTTCGCACTCACAGAGCACATGTAGGGCTGACTCAGTTCCTCTTCCGCACAATCTGCAGTTGATGTCTCCATTGTAGAGTCCCATTTTATTCAGGTATTCCTTCAGGCCACAATGTCCTGTGAGGAGACCCGTCGTTATTCGGAGCTGATTCCTACTCAAGGAGAGCAGTGTTTCATCTGTCTTCTTGCATGAAGCTTTAATGAATGTTTTTCCATGAAGACATCCTGGCAACAAGTTGCATTGCTCCTTGTGCTGATGTTTCATCCATTCTCCGACCTGGTGTCTGATTGTGTTTTTAGGCACCACCAGGGCGGGTTCTGCTCCAATGTATAGAGCAGACGAGACTAGTCTTGCTAGCTCGTCCGCCCTTTTATTGCCTCTTATACCTGTGTGTCCTGGCACCCAGTCCAAAGTTACTTTGTTGTGTTCAGCCAGTCTTCCCAGTTCTTGTAAACATTCCCAGACTAGAGCAGACGTAACTTTGGGCGCTTCTAGTGCCCTGATTGTAGCCTGACTGTCTGTAAGTATTGCGATCCTCTTGTTTCTGTAGGATCGTTCATTATTGATCTTTGCACATTGCACCATGGCGTACACCTCTGACTGAAATACCGAGGCGTATTTTCCTAGCGGAATGCTCTGTCTAGTTCCTCTTCCAAAGATTCCCGCTCCTGTGCCTTGCTAAAAATGTGGGACGCTTCACGATTTTTTTTTCGATAGTTTTTATCTTCGCTGGATATCTAATAAGTGAAATGAATTTTAACGTACATAGACTACAAGCTATCGATTTGATACGGCTTCGTCGCAGCCGAAAATTTAGTCCTACGGGTTTCTTGAGAAGGAAAATTCCTATATTCCTACAATTTAAGTTTCTTGGTACATCCTTATTTTAGTGGTACGATAAAATTATTATTTGAACTATTATTTCCAGGTCTCATACCTTGTTATCAGCTAAATATTTTTTGGTGAAAAGTCACTTGAAGTTGATAAAACTTCATGTTTCCAGATGCTTATTTATACATTCTCTGATATACAGTGTGAGTCAAGCTCAACGCCTCGGACTCTTGTGACCAAACGATACCACATTTAGACATATTGACTTTGCAGGTGTATGAAGGTCGAGTTGGGCTACATTTTAAAAATAATGACTTTTATACAGGGTGTCTAATAAAAGCGTGACCTATCAAAGTTATGTTTTTTTAAATAGAACACCCTGTATATTATTGCATATTTAGATTTCTGGGTGCATTTTAGTGTGACTTTATGTATCACACATGGGACTTTAAGCGAACCGTTTAGGTGTAAATCACAATTTTGAGTATAGGTAGATGTCAGAAAAAAATTGGATATCGCAGCTATTATAAATCTTAAAGGGCTGTGACTTGTCCGTGTTGCTAAGCATGAAATGTGTCAGCTTACGTTAGATGGTCGAGTTCGAATTACATTTGTGCTTGGAGAAATCGGTAGATCAATTAAGGAAATTTCAATCAAAGGTAACTTGATTTTTTCAAATGGGAATGCATAATTTTTTTTATACTATCAAGTGTGCAATTTGATAAGCTTTCTAATTGTATCAGGTTGTGAATATCAATCTATGGTAGTTTTTATTAAATTTCGAGATTTCAATGAAACCAATGTTTTTCAATTTCCCTACCTATAAACAAACTAGCAGGCCATGAAATATAAACAACATCATATTCAGATGGAAGAAAACAACTAACTTAACAAAAAGTTCCAGCAGAACTAGAGTAAAAGATCAAGATTATAAAAATTCCCTACTACGAATCCACTCTAACCAGAAACAACGGCGGTAACACGTCTAAGGTTAAAGAGAAGCTGGAGTACGACAGAAATGGATAATTTTTACAGCCTACTAGCGACTGCAATGTACTAGAGATCAAAAATATCCAAATTAACTAAACACTTTGAAATGAAAGCAAAACTTTCAGCGATCGTTGCCGTCAGTAATATCTTCAGAACGCAATTTCACATTTAATGGTATAAAACAGTTGTCATTTCCGTCAAAGTCAAATGTAATGATACATCTCACTGTCGTCCTTTAAATTTTTCAGTATCTATCAGCAAGATCGCAAAAAAGGAATACTGACAAATCATATTTTAGTTTTCTGCCAGGTAAATTATCTTTAATGATTTGAGCAGATTTTTAACTTATTCTTCATTTTCGGCGATCTTGCTCATGAGTATTGAAGAACTTGCAGAACTCCAGTCAGAGGTATCGGTTACTATTTTTTTTAAATCATGAAATGTGAAATTTTATTCTGAAGCTATTAAACTGCCATCAGCAACATTAGGTGGTAGATTTCCTTTCATTTCAAAATTCACAATGGTTTTGTGAATCGTCAATCTTTAGAATATTGTAGGAGCCAATATGCTGTGAAAAATACCCATTTCTTTCGTACTCCAGCTGCTTTTTGACCTTAGATGTGTTATGTCTGTTATTTCTGGTTAGAATTGATTTGTTGTAAGTCATTTTTATAACTTTGTCTCTTTACTCTAGTTCGTCCGTAGCTATCTGCTAAGTTAGTTGTTTTGTTTCTTCTGAACAGTTTTTTGTTTATATTTCATGGCCTGCTAAGTTGCTTATAGGTAGGAAAATTGAAAAACACCGGTTTTACTGAAAATTTGAAATTAAATCAAAACTACTAGAGATTGATATTTGTAACCGTATATCATTAGAAAGCTTATTAAATTGCACATTTGATCGTATAAAAAAAATTATGCATTTCCATTTGAAAAAAATCAAGTTACCTTTGATTGAAGTTTCCTTAATCGATCTACCGATTTCTCCAAGAACAAATGTAATTTAAACCCGACCGCCTAACGTAAGCTAACACATTTCATGCTTAGTAGCACGGCAGAGTCACAGCCCTCCCAGATTTATAACAGCTGCGATATTCAACTTTTTTTTGACATCAACCTATACCTGAAATTGTGATTTGCACCAAAACCGTTCGCTTAAAGTCCCATGTGTGATACATAAAGTCACACTAAGATGCACCCGGGAATCTAAATATTCAATAATATACAGAGTATTCCATTCAAAAAAACAAAACTTTGATATGTCACGCTTTTATTAGACACCCTGTATAAAAGTCATTACTTTTAAAATGTAGTCCAACTCGACCTACATGCACTCGCAAAGTCGGTTTTTCGAAAAGTAGTATCGTTTGGTCACAAGAGTCCGAGGCGTTGAGCTTGACTCACCCTGTATAAATATCGTTTAAATTGAAAACGTAAATTAAAGAAGTCCACGTAGTAGGGGGTAAACTGAATTCCTATTATATGCGTTATTACATTAACCTTTTGCACTTCCTAGTAGTTTTTATCGATATAAAGTGAAAATGTAAATTTCAGATAGAAATGGATTGTATCAGTTTGTAGTGATTTTTCACAGAAAAAAAATACTACTCAGCCAAAGGAAGAGTAGAGCTGTGCTATTGACGGCCTCCCAAAAACATGTTCTAGAGATATAAAGTAAAAATAGATTTTTTTTTTCGATAACATTGAGGTTTTCTTATTGCATACTTCAACTTTCTGGGATGCTAAAAAATGGATATTTAAAAATGGAAAAATACTCAGCATCCCATATAGTCAAAGACCACTGATGAAACATCATCATAGTTGTTGTTTTAATTTATCGTCAAGAGGATAAACTGTCCAGGAATTGTACCTGTGCTATCGAGATCTTTTTCGACCATCCTGTGACGTCAAAATCAGGTTGATAAGTAATGTCTCAACTCGTGATAAATAACGAAACGTACCTAGCAACTATTAATACCTTTTTATAAAAAAATTCCGGAGAACCTTTTCTGCACATCAGACTTTTAGGTCTGATCTTGCAGGTTTTAGTTAAAAATAAAAATACAGATGCAGAAGTAATCCCATGACGAACGAAACGACAGTTCTTAGAATTTTTGCTAATGACATCCGAAGTGATGAATCAAATTGTCACTTTTCCTTGTTTACTTACTTCGAGGTAGCAGCATATCTGCATGATTCAGCGTGAACACATAACAGTCAGAAGTCATAAAACTTTGTTAAAATGGGATCAGCCCCTTTTTTAATTGTCTGCCAAATCTCTATTGTGTTTAGGATTTGCAAAAATGCATCCAGGAGAATACAACAAGGATGTTGTAAAATGCAAATGAGGCCCACTAATTTTTTACCTGACTTGAAATCATCTACCTAAAAAGGTATAAAAGGTTGGGATATATTACGTAATTTATTGAAGGATCCTTTATGAATATTACATATTTTACTGTGAGTGTAAAATCCTTCCATGCAACAAAATCTTCTCGAATCTTATTTTTTTAGTATTTTGTGAATTCTGTACGCCAAAGCCAAAAACTTACTTCGTTTATTTTAATTGTATGTTGTAACTATGTCAAGTTTTTCAATGCAAGATATACAGGGTCTTAATCAAGTATGTTAACACACTTTAACCACGAATAGTACTCCGAAAAATAGAAAGAAAATGTCATATGAACATGGTTCTGAAAATGCTTCCTAAAGGAGCTACGCTCCTATGCCTGGGGCACCCTGAAGACGCTGAAGACGGTTTCCCTCGATATTCTCGAAACCATTCATAACAAAATTAAGAAATCAGGTACGATGGGTAAACTTTTGACGCTAAATCTGATTCTGAATTCAGAATTTCATAATTTTAATCAGAGGCGTATCATACGGGAGAAGTTAAAGGTAAAAATAACCCCATTTTCTAAATGGTATTTTTTTGACATTTTGATTTTAGAATATGGTATTTCAGAGATTTCTACGTAAAAATGATCTCTTGGTACATCTCGATAGGGCTAACCGTTTTCAAGAAAAATGCAAATTATTGAATCGATGCAGGCTATTGTAAATAAATAAATAAATGTTGTTCATCTATTTAGTAAGTGTGCTGTGAAAAACAATTGCAATAATTGATAAACAACTTGAGAACTCTAAACTTAATAAACTGACAGTTCTCTTCCTCTCTAGAATGTGGCAACTGAGCCAAACAAAATGCACCTCAACAGTGTCAAGTGCAAGACAGGAATCCAGGTCACTTTGTTAGTAAACCCCAAAGGTCATGCTCTACTTGTATTTGAATGTAACGTAACCCACTACACCAATTATCTCACTTGAATGCAAATCAAAGTTAAGTAATCATATTACAGATCGGAGGCTGTAACATTATGTCATAACTTGGTATAAAAATTTTGCAAAGTGTGTTGTCCACACTGAAGCCTATGCCGAAATTTCCGATTCGTTATTAGATATGTCACTCAGAAAAGCTTTTTCGAGGTAACAGAAAGCGTGACAACGAAATTTATCAAGAAGTTTGGTCGTAGTCAGATGCAGGTAGCAAGATCATTTTTATCAAAACATACAGAACTTAATTCAGAGAGGAAGAGTAGTCTTGACTGACTAGTTAATGTACAGGCTTCAATCTTGGGGTTGCAGCCATAGCAAAAATGGTGAGGCCAATGAAGGGAATGAAACTATTTGTTTATGCTAAGCCTTCGGAAATGTTTATTTCCTTCTTCAGAGCTTGCTACAATATAAATATGTGTTGAATGTAACAATATAGAATAGTAACAAGGAAAAAACAGCGATAGGTTTTATCTTCAGGAGTCACAATCTCGAAAAGCATGAAGGTTACATCAAAAAACATCAAGTTAAAGCGCACAAGACTGGTCACAAGGTTAAAAATTGATCAATAAACGATGATTAAAATGTTGGAAAATTTGAAGAACAGCGTGCATGTTACACTTTGCACGCTATTCTTCCGATTTAATGTAATTTTCTCATAATTTTCACCATTTTAATCATCATTTCATCGTTTATTGATCAATTTTTACCCTTTTGACCAGTCTAGTGCGTCTTAACTTGATGTTTTTTGATGTAACCTTCATGCTTTTCGAGATTGTGACTCCTGAAGATAAAACCTACCGTTGTAAGTTTTTTCCTTGTTACTATTCTATATTGTTACATTCAACACATATTCATATTTTAGCAAGCTCTGAAGGAGGAAATAAATATTTCCGAAAGCTTAGCATGAACAAATAGTCTCATTCTCTTCATTGGCCTCACCATTTTTGCTACGGCTGCAACCCCAAGATTTAAATCTGAACTTAATTCATATAACTTCTGAAATGTATCTCTGTTGATCAAATCAGTTCATAAAATCACGGTCATTGAAATGCATAAAGTTTTATTGACGTTTCGACTAGCACTGAGCGTGATTATTAGACGCATACTGGAATAAAACAGCAAAATGTTATTCTTCAACATAATGATGAAAGTTAAGACAAGAATCAAGAATGTATCAATACTTCAGGAATACCTGTGCCACAACAATGAAACACAATAGCATAGATTGCACATAACCATACGGGAATAAGCCATAGAGAAAAGCTCACTCATTTCTGTAGAACATTGACTATGTAGATTCCTTCTTGGAGCATCCTCAACCAGACTTAGAAACTTGGTCTCGGGAGACCAATGAATTCGTATATAGATATAAAGGAACTCCATATATTACCATTTTGTCGAAAAAACATAGCATCAATATTAAGTCTCTTCCATAGAAAGCCAAATGAGGTGTTTCAGCTTGAAATGGAGATCGGTGACAAGCGCGTATGGTTTGATTTATACTGTTTTCAGAAAGGGTGCCCTAATCGGCACCGGTCACTTGCGCGCCGGAAGAAAATGATGCTTCGGTGTTCCTAAAGGCAACATACATTGTATTTCTTAATCAATACTGATTACGAACATAACCTAGTTGTACTTTCAGTGCTCCTGTAATAAGGTGCACGTAGATGACACTTTTTATTATTCTGCAAAAACTTTTATCAATTGTTTATAATCGAGGCTTTTAAAAATGGTCCTTATATACCTGTGCTGTTACTTAGCAAATTAAGTTCTACATATTTCTTAGGTTTTAAATTATTAGTTCATTACTGTAGAGAAACGCCTCACAAATAATTTGTGATTCTTGAAATCGCAATCCACTTATAAATAAAGCAAGTTTGGCCTAACTGTACAATAAGTAGGGTGTAGATTTCATCTAATATAAGCCTGGTTCAAAAAAAATACAGAACTTGAGTTCAATTGTAGCATATAAATCTGCTAAATCTGGGAGTTCGGTACATTATTTCTAGATCATGAGTAGGCTGCGGAATGCTTTGTAGAAGCTATTATTTACTGCATTCAAAACAGCTATTATTTATTTAAATACATTGAATTTGAGTAAATTTTCAATGTCTCGGGAAACATAGATTTCAACTAACTTTTTATCTTATTTCCAATGAATATTACGAGGAGCATTCGGCAAGTTAGAAAAAAAAAACACGTGATGCAATTCAATTCTAATTTAATGCTGACAGAAAGTGCTGCTAATCTGTGATATTAGTACGTATTACCATTTTTTTTGTTATTATAATGACTCTGGTCAGAGACCAACAGGCCAGATCTTTTTGCCCCATCCTTGTATAAGGAAGGGAAATTTTAAAATGTATTAAATATAAGACACTATGGAACAGTAGTTAGTATTTTATGTTTTCTTGTACTTTTCTTTTTTTTATATTTTTTTTAGTTTTGTTTTTGTTTAGCTATTATTACTTTTTTTTAATTTTAAATTTTTTGCTGCCTCTTACAATCTACAATTGTTGAGTCGAGCCGTTTTATATACAATTTTTTCTTATTTAATTTTCTATCTAAATTCAAAGTTTTAGTTTTACAGTACAATGATTATAAATTAGTTTATATATTTGCTGGTTTTCGCAGCCCAGAATTAAAGTTATACTAGTTGGAAGCGCAAGATGAGTAGAGAGATTGAAATACATTTGAGTGGTTTCTTCTGTTGTATTTAGACACTCCAGAAGACAATGTTCTAATGTGGCGACCTGCAGAACGAATCTCCCCCCAATCCTATTCTTGATTTATGTTGTGGGACCAAGTTGTGACCACTTGTGAGACGACATATTGTTCTAATATAACTTCTTCTTATTTCCTTCTCAAACCAAGTACTTGTTCTAATGTATGGTTGTATCGATTTGTAAAAGTTTCCTTTAGGACAACTTGTATAGTATTCTTGTCACTCTCTTCTCTTTTTCTTAATAAGGGCATTTATGTCTGAGCTAGGGATTTTGAAATTTGCTATAAACTCACCACCAGTTAGAGCTTTTTTTTTGCTAATCGATCCACAGTTTCATTCTCAATTATATTTGAATGTCCTCTGATCCATGTAACTTGTATCTGCTCATTTAAGTCCTGGCATTTTTTAGTGATATCGATGATATCAGTTAGCAGATAAGTAATATTTGGTGATGGACTTAGTTTTTCCAGTTTTTGTGCAGCACTTTTGCTATCGGTGTGGGAAGTAAAAAGACAAATGAAGTGTATGAAGTAGTATACGATGTTCTTGTTCTGGATCCATCAGCTAATCAAATTCACCAGTGTTGCTAGATTAAGATCTAAAAAGTACTGATCCTCGTCAGAGTGTTTCTATATTCAAGTAACATAAAAAAGTATGCTGATAAGGACAAAAAGTGCAGTGACTTTGTTGTATGCAGATTTTTATAACAAATTGTATAATGGAAGTTAACAAAGACTATGATAATTAGGATATTATATTTCCATTGTGTACTTAGCTAATGAGAGTTACACATTATTCAATCTCAATAACATATCATATCATAATTCCTGGTGATATGTATAATTGAATAATAATTAAATTATTGTTAGTATCACATCCTGGCGATTTTTTGACCACCAGCCTGTATCGAGTAATATGTATGTAGTCTATATATCCTTCTGAAAATTACCACAAGGTATTAATTATATTATTACACGTCTGTACTACATGATATTCTGTTCTAGGAGCTACTGCTTTTATTGTCTCACTTTTACACAAAAATGTGCTTTCGGAAATATCTACTTTTAAGAAATTTTGCGCAAGGCATACATTTTGGAACCTTAACCAAATTGTCGATGATGTACTCGATTAAACCAACAGTCAAATTAAAAAAAAAATCAAAAGTAAAATAACATACTAATTTTGAGAGAAACAGGACGGATTTTCATAAAAATACACCGAACACATCCTGAAGCCCTCAACACGTGATTTAAATGCAAATAACCACAGTGAAAGGTAGTCTCAACTGATTACTCCTTAAGAAAGAAATAAAAAAATATCTTGTAGTCGCTGCCACCTACGTAGCATGAAGTCCAGAAAAAATGCCTCTCTGTATTAAGGTGAGCTTTATATAAAATGAATTTATGAATTACATATTGTTGGCAATAAAATTTCTCAGTAACACTACTTCAAGACAACAAAACAATGCGAGTTCTATCCGCAGATCAGAAAAGTACCACCATAGTACAAAAATCCTATTATCAGGATAGAAAGTCATATTACATACCGTACACGTGTCATAAATTTTAAAAAAATAGAGCATACTTTACGACAAAAGGTGACTTCAAAGTAAAGCCAATTAATTTTTTTCTCTGACTAGATACAACCGATTTGCATGATTTCAAAACGCTTCTAAAAATTTAGGTTTGCTTATTGATGATCAATTATGGTTTAGAGAGCATGTAAGTTCATTGATGCAACGTGCATATATGCGTCTTAGGCTGTTATATACCAATAAACACATTTTGAACAAAACATTGAAGAAAAAACTCTGTGAAACTCTAGTTCTCTCTACTTTCCAGTATTGTCCCATAGTTTATTTTCCATGTTTAGATTATAATACTGCGCATAGGTTACAGAAGATCCAGAATACTTGTTGTCGGTACATTTGTAATTTGAGGAAATATGACCATGTTTCAGCGAAAATTAAAGAGTTAAATTGGCTAAAAATGCATGAGAGATTTAAATACAATCTCCTTATCTTTATTCAAAAGCTACTCAATACATCACAACCGTCGTATCTTCGTGAAAAACTGATTCTTGGACACAATATTCACAATGTCGATATCAGACATAACCTAACCCTTACCATGCCACTGCATCTGACTGCTTTATTCAACCGAAGTTTTACGCATAGCGCTGTTGCAACTTATAACTCCTTACCTGATAGTTATAAAAAATTACCTTGGAGACGTTTTCCGAAAGACGTTCTCAATTATTTAATGTTGAAATTTTAGATGTTTAATCGGAATCAACTATTGCTGGTTCTATTATTTGTTTGAGTTATATTATTTTAGACATCACTTGGTTGTAATGTAAATAAATGTTCTTTATACTTAATTACCATGAATGTACTGTAACGGAATTCTGGTTTAGTCTACATTAGGTTAAGTGTAAGAATAGCTGAGCTAAACTTCGCCTATCGTAGATTGAAGAAATAAAGACGATTTATTATTATTATTATTATTACTATCTGACTTTCTAAGTTCCTCTCGCATAATTGCGGTAACAACAAGTGTTGACGGGCTGTGCCAAGTCAACACCCGGACTATTATTGACCGGAATTTAGGAAGAATCGCACAATATTACAGGTCTTCAGGATTACCGACTTTTGGAATACTTTGTGTAACATTTCGTCCAGGCCCAACTGTTGAAGGTGTTGTGTAAACATGTTTGGTGTAAGACCTGAGACAGACATAATGAAGGGGACAATTGTGACTTTGTTTTGTTTCCAAAGTCTTTTTATTTCTATGGCAAGGTCCGTGTATTTAGATATCTTCCCAGCGTAAGTGTTTTGGATATTCACATCATTGGGAATGGCAATATCTATCAAATAGGTAATTTTGTCGGCCTTTGATTGGAAAACTATATCTGGTCTTATTATTATTATTATTAGACTTACACTTTTGAGAAGCTATCTTTCCAGAAAGTATTCCTGAGTATCAAGAGGAGGAGAGTCAAGGTTAACGTAACTAGTCCTTTTTATTATTTTTCTTGAAGAAATGAGAATGAAAGGAATGATGTCTTATGTTCATGCAGTATCTATAATAAAAATTTTGCTACATTTTCAATGCGCAACTCAGAACTATCCACTAAGTCAATTACAATTTCGACATCTATAATTATTAATTGCGGCAAATCTACACTCTATTTTGGCTACATAAATTCCACAGAGCTCCTAAAAAATGGCCACAAAACATATAGGCACGTATGCCTGTACTTGATAAGCACCTCAGCATTTATAAGGCAAAATCGTAATACAATAAACAAAATCTAAAGACATTACTAAAATTTTGTGGGAAATTTACTACAAATGCATTTTATTTTATGCGCCCTTTTTTTACCTGCGAGAGCTCAAATGCACTATCGTAATATTAATTGTACAGGAAATAGACAGGTGGTAAAACACTATCACTCTAAGGACCACCAAATACTGAAAGTAAATGTACCCTCTTAATGAAAGTGATCCCTAGTATAAATTATAAAGCTAGACATAAACGCGCACCTGGTTTTTTGCCTTCCATATGCATTTTTTTTAATCACAGGCTATATCAGAACACGGAAGAGACCTAACGGTATATGTACGAACATATGGTGTACGCTTTTTTGTGTACTGACTGCACCGTTGCTTGGTTAAAACGCATCCCAATAACCAAATGATGATATTGGATTTCTTTGCTACAACCGACAAAGTCTGAAAACGATATGTATAACTTACTAGTATACGAGAAATTAAAAAAAATCAAAATAAACGTCATTGGTCGTCAAATCCGCCCGTTGTTCTGAGTTGCAGCCTCACGTAACGAATATCAAAAATTTTCAAGACCCTCAAATCTTCACGTTCACCCTAAAAATCTAAAATCGTTATTTGGCTTCCTATCCTAACAGAAACTCGTGTCATATATAATTTGAGGACGCTAATTACAAATCCGGCCCTTGTTTTGAGTTGCAGACTCAGGTAACAAATACCAAAATTTTCAAGTCCCACAAATATTCACGTTCAACCCTTAAAAATCTAAAATCGTTATTTGGCTTCCTATCCTGACAAAAAATTGTGTCATATATAATTTGAGGACGCTAACTACAAATCTGGCCATTGTTTTGAGTTGCAGCCTCAAGTAACGAATATCAAAAATTTTCAAGACCCTCAAATCTTCACGTTCGCCCTAAAAATCTAAAATCGTTATTTGGCTTCCTATCCTGACAGAAACTCGTGTCATGTATAATTTGAGGACGCTAATTATAAATCCGGCCGTTGTTTTGAGTTACAGCCTCAGGTAACGAATATAAAAAATCTTCAAGACCCTCAAATCTTCACGTTCACCCTAAAAATCTAAAATCGTTATTTGGCTTCCTATCCTGACAGAAACTCGTGTTAGGTATAATTTGAGGACGCTAATTACAAATCCGCCCGTTGTTTTGAGTTGCAGCCTCAAGTAACGAATATCAAAAATTTTCAAGACCCTCAAATCTTCACGTTCGCCCTAAAAATCTAAAATCGTTATTTGGCTTCCTATCCTGACAAAAACTCGTGTTAGGTATAATATGAGGACGCTAATTACAAATCCGCCCGTTGTTTTGAGTTGCAGCCTCAAGTAACGAATATCAAAAATTTTCAAGACCCTCAAATCTTCACGTTCACCCTAAAAATCTAAAATCGTTATGGCTTCCTATCCTGACAAAAACTCGTGTCATGTATAATTTGAGGACGCTAATTACAAATCCGCCCGTTGTTTTGAGTTGCAACCTCAAGTAACGAATATCAAAAATTTTCAAGACCCTCAAATCTTCACGTTCGCCCTAAAAATCTAAAATCGTTATTTGGCTTCCTATCTTGACAAAAATTTGTGTCATGTATAATTTGAGGACGCTTATTATAAATCCGCCCGTTGTTATGAGTTGCAACCTCAAGTAACGAATATCAAAAATTTTCAAGACCCTCAAATCTTCACGTTCGCCCTAAAAATCTAAAATCGTTATTTGGCTTCCTATCCTGACAGAAACTAGTGTCATATATAATTTGAGGACGCTAATTGTAAATCTGGCCGTTGTTTTGAGTTACAGCCTCAGGTAACGAATATCAAAAATTTTCAAGACCCTCAAATCTTCACGTTCACCCTAAAAATCTAAAATCACTATTTGGCTTCCTATCCCGACAAAAACTCGTGTTAGGTATAATTTGAGGACGCTAATTACAAATCCGCCCGTTGGTTTGGTTTTGAGTTGCAGCCTCAAGTAACGAATATCAAAAATTTTCAAGACCCTCAAATCTTCACGTTCACCCTAAAAATCTAAAATCACTATTTGGCTTCCTATCCCGACAAAAACTCGTGTTAGGTATAATTTGAGGACGCTAATTACAAATCCGCCCGTTGTTTTGAGTTGCAGCCTCAAGTAACGAATATCAAAAATTTTCAAGACCCTCAAACCTTCACGTTCGCCCTAAAAATCTAAAATCGTTATTTGGCTTCCTATCCTGACAGAAACTCGTGTCATATATAACTTGAGGACGTTAACTACAAATCCGGCCATTGTTTTGAGTTGCAGCCTCAAGCAACGAATATCAAAAATTTTCAAGGCCCTCAAATCTTCACGTTCGCCCTAAAAATCTAAAATCGTTATTTGGCTTCCTATCCTGACAGAAACTCGTGTCATATATAATTTGAGGACGCTTATTATAAATGCGGCCGTTGTTTTGAGTTACAGCCTCAGGTAACGAATATCAAAAATTTTCAAGACCCTCAAATCTTCACGTTCGCCCTAAAAATCTAAAATCGTTATTTGGCTTCCTATCCTGACAGAAACTCGTGTCATATATAATTTGAGGACGCTAATTATAAATCCGGCCGTTGTTTCGAGTTACAGCCTCAGGTAACGAATATCAAAAATTTTCAAGACCCTCAAACCTTCACGTTCGCCCTAAAAATCTAAAATCGTTATTTGGCTTCCTATCCTGACAAAAACTCGTGTCATGTATAACTTGAGGACGCTAACTACAAATCCGGCCATTGTTTTGAGTTGCAGCCTCAAGCGACGAATATCAAAAATTTTCAAGGCCCTAAAATCTTCACGTTCGCCCTAAAAATCTAAAATCGTTATTTGGCTTCCTATCCTGACAAAAACTCGTGTCATGTAAAATTTGAGGACGCTAACTACAAATCCGCCCGTTGTTTTGAGTTGCAGCCTCAAGCAACGAATATCAAAAATTTTCAAGGCCCTAAAATCTTCACGTTCGCCCTAAAAATCTAAAATCGTTATTTGGCTTCCTATCCTGACAGAAACTCGTGTCATATATAATTTGAGGACGCTTATTATAAATCCGGCCGTTGTTTTGAGTTGCATCCTCAGGTAACGAATATCAAAAATTTTCAAGACCCTCAAATCTTCACGTTCACCCTAAAAATCTAAAATCGTTATTTGGCTTCCTATCCTGACAAAAACTCGTGTTAGGTATAATTTGAGGACGCTAATTAAAAATCCGCCCGTTGTTTTGAGTTGCAGCCTCAAGTAACGAATATCAAAAATTTTCAAGACCCTCAAATCTTCACGTTCTCCCTAAAAATCTAAAATCGTTATTTGGCTTCCTATCCCGACAGAAACTCGTGTCATATATAATTTGAGGACGCTAATTATAAATCCGGCCGTTGTTTTGAGTTACAGCCTCAGGTAACGAATATCAAAAATTTTCAAGACCCTCAAATCTTCACGTTCACCCTAAAAATCTAAAATCGTTATTTGGCTTCCTATCCTGACAAAAACTCATGTTAGGTATAATTTGAGGACGCTAATCACAAATGCGCCCGTTGCTTTGAGTTGCAGCCTCAAGTAACGAATATCAAAAATTTTCAAGACCCTCAAATCTTCACGTTCACCCTAAAAATCTAAAATCGTTATTTGGCTTCCTATCCTGACAAAAACTCATGTTAGGTATAATTTGAGGACGCTAATCACAAATCCGCCCGTTGTTTTGAGTTGCAGCCTCAAGTAACGAATATCAAAAATTTTCAAGACCCTCAAATCTTCACGTTCGCCCTAAAAATCTAAAATCGTTATTTGGCTTCCTATCCTGACAGAAACTCGTGTCGTATATAATTTGAGGACGCTAATTATAAATCCGGCTGTTGTTTTGAGTTACAGCCTCAGGTAACGAATATCAAAAATTTTCAAGACCCTCAAATCTTCACGTTCACCCTAAAAATCTAAAATCGTTATTTGGCTTCCTATCCTGACAAAAACTCATGTTAGGTATAATTTGAGGACGCTAATCACAAATCCGCCCGTTGTTTTGAGTTGCAGCCTCAAGTAACGAATATCAAAAATTTTCAAGACCCTCAAATCTTCACGTTCACCCTAAAAATCTAAAATCGTTATTTGGCTTCCTATCCTGACAAAAACTCGTGTTAGGTATAATTTGAGGACGCTAATCACAAATCCGCCCGTTGTTTTGAGTTGCAGCCTCAGGTAACGAATATCAAAAATTTTCAAGACCCTCAAATCTTCACGTTCGCCCTAAAAATCTAAAATCGTTATTTGGCTTCCTATCCTGACAAAAACTCGTGTCATGTATAATTTGAGGACGCTAACTACAAATCCGGCCATTGTTTTGAGTTGCAGCCTCAAGTAACGAATATCAAAAATTTTCAAGACCCTCAAATCTTCACGTTCACCCTAAAAATCTAAAATCGTTATTTGGCTTCCTATCCTGACAAAAACTCGTGTTAGGTATAATTTGAGGACGCTAATCACAAATCCGCCCGTTGTTTTGAGTTGCAGCCTCAGGTAACAAATATCAAAAATTTTCAAGACCCTCAAATCTTCACGTTCACCCTAAAAAATCTAAAATCGTTATTTGGCTTCCTATCCTGACAAAAACTCGTGTTAGGTATAATTTGAGGACGCTAATCACAAATCCGCCCGTTGCTTTGAGTTGCAGCCTCAGGTAACAAATATCAAAAATTTTCAAGACCCTCGAATCTTCACGTTCACCCTAAAAATCTAAAATCGTTATTTGGCTTCCTATCCTGACAAAAACTCGTGTTAGGTATAATTTGAGGACGCTAATTACAAATCCGCCCGTTGTTTTGAGTTGCAGCCTCAAGTAACGAATATCAAAAATTTTCATGACCCTCAAATCTTCACGTTCACCCTAAAAATCTAAAATCGTTGTTTGGCTTCCTATCCTGACAAAAATTCGTGTCATGTATAATTTGAGGACGCTAACTACAAATCCGGCCATTGTTTTGAGTTGCAGCCTCACGCAACGAATATCAAAAATTTTCATGACCCTCAAATCTTCACGTTCACCCTAAAAATCTAAAATCGTTATTTGGCTTCCTATCCTGACAAAAACTCGTGTCATGTATAATTTGAGGACGCTAACTACAAATCCGGCCATTGTTTTGAGTTGCAGCCTCAAGCAACGAATATCAAAAATTTTCATGACCCTCAAATCTTCACGTTCACCCTAAAAATCTAAAATCGTTATTTGGCTTCCTATCCTGACAGAAACTCGTGTCATATATAATTTGAGGACGCTAATCACAAATCCGCCCGTTGCTTTGAGTTGCAGCCTCAAGTAACGAATATCAAAAATTTTCAAGACCCTCAAATCTTCACGTTCACCCTAAAAATCTAAAATCGTTATTTGGCTTCCTATCCTGACAAAAACTCGTGTTAGGTATAATTTGAGGACGCTAATCACAAATCCGCCCGTTGTTTTGAGTTGCAGCCTCAGGTAACAAATATCGAAAATTTTCAAGACCCTCAAATCTTCACGTTCACCCTAAAAATCTAAAATCGTTATTTGGCTTCCTGTCCTGACAAAAACTCGTGTTAGGTATAATTTGAGGACGCTAATTACAAATCCGCCCGTTGTTTTGAGTTGCAGCCTCAAGTAACGAATATCAAAAATTTTCATGACCCTCAAATCTTCACGTTCACCCTAAAAATCTAAAATCGTTGTTTGGCTTCCTATCCTGACAAAAATTCGTGTCATGTATAATTTGAGGACGCTAACTACAAATCCGGCCATTGTTTTGAGTTGCAGCCTCAAGCAACGAATATCAAAAATTTTCATGACCCTCAAATCTTCACGTTCACCCTAAAAATCTAAAATCGTTATTTGGCTTCCTATCCTGACAAAAACTCGTGTTAGGTATAATTTGAGGACGCTAATTACAAATCCGCCCGTTGTTTTGAGTTGCAGCCTCAAGTAACGAATATCAAAAATTTTCAAGACCCTCAAATCTTCACGTTCGCCCTAAAAATCTAAAATCGTTATTTGGCTTCCTATCCTGACAGAAACTCGTGTCATATATAATTTGAGGACGCTAATTATAAATCCGGCCGATGTTTTGAGTTACAGCCTCAGGTAACGAATATCAAAAATTTTCAAAACCCTCAAATCTTCACGTTCACCCTAAAAATCTAAAATCGTTATTTGGCTTCCTATCCTGACAAAAACTCATGTTAGGTATAATTTGAGGACGCTAATCACAAATCCGCCCGTTGTTTTGAGTTGCAGCCTCAAGTAACGAATATCAAAAATTTTCAAGACCCTCAAATCTTCACGTTCACCCTAAAAATCTAAAATCGTTATTTGGCTTCCTATCCTGACAAAAACTCGTGTTAGGTATAATTTGAGGACGCTAATCACAAATCCGCCCGTTGTTTTGAGTTGCAGCCTCAGGTAACGAATATCAAAAATTTTCAAGACCCTCAAATCTTCACGTTCGCCCTAAAAATCTAAAATCGTTATTTGGCTTCCTATCCTGACAAAAACTCGTGTCATGTATAATTTGAGGACGCTAACTACAAATCCGGCCATTGTTTTGAGTTGCAGCCTCAAGCAACGAATATCAAAAATTTTCATGACCCTCAAACCTTCACGTTCACCCTAAAAATCTAAAATCGTTATTTGGCTTCCTATCCTGACAAAAAATCGTGTCATATATAATTTGAGGAGGCTAATTACAAATCCAGCCGTTGTTTTGAGTTACAGCCTCAGGTAACGAATATCAAAAATTTTCAAGCCCCTCAAATCTTTACGTTCGCCCTAAAAATCTAAAATCGTTATTTGGCTTCCTATCCTGACAAAAAATCGTGTCATATATAATTTGAGGACGCTAATTACAAATCCAGCCGTTGTTTTGAGTTACAGCCTCAGGTAACGAATATCAAAAATTTTCAAGACCCTCAAATCTTTACGTTCGCCCTAAAAATCTAAAATCGTTATTTGGCTTCCTATCCTGACAGAAACTCGTGTCATATATAATTTGAGGACGCTAATTACAAATCCGTCCGTTGTTTTGAGTTGCAGCCTCAAGTAACGAATATCAGAAATTTTCAAGGCCCTCAAATCTTCACGTTCACCCTAAAAATCTAAAATCGTTATTTGGCTTCCTATCCTGACAAAAAATCGTGTCATATATAATTTGAGGACGCTAATTACAAATCCAGCCGTTGTTTTGAGTTACAGCCTCAGGTAACGAATATCAAAAATTTTCAAGACCCTCAAATCTTCACGTTCACCCTAAAAATCTAAAATCGTAATTTGGCTTCCTATCCCGACAAAAACTCGTGTTATGTATAATTTGAGGACGCTAATTACAAATCCGCCCGTTGTTTTGAGTTACAGCCTCAAGTAACGAATAGCAAAAATTTTCAAGGCCCTCAAACCTTCACGTTCACCCTAAAAATCTAAAATCGTTATTTGGCTTCCTATCCTGACAGAAACTCGTGCCATATATAACTTGAGGACGCTAATTACAAATCCAGCCGTTGTTTTGAGTTACAGCCTCAGGTAACGAATATCAAAAATTTTCAAGACCCTCAAACCTTCACGTTCACCCTAAAAATCTAAAATCGTTATTTGGCTTCCTATCCTGACAGAAACTCGTGTCATATATAATTTGAGGACGCTAATTACAAATCCAGCCGTTGTTTTGAGTTACAGCCTCAGGTAACGAATATCAAAAATTTTCAAGACCCTCAAATCTTCACGTTCACCCTAAAAATCTAAAATCGTTATTTGGCTTCCTATCCTGACAAAAAATCGTGTCATATATAATTTGAGGACGCTAATTACAAATCCAGCCGTTGTTTTGAGTTACAGCCTCAGGTAACGAATATCAAAAATTTTCAAGACCCTCAAATCTTCACGTTCACCCTAAAAACCTAAAATCGTTATTTGGCTTCCTATCCCGACAAAAACTCGTGTTATGTATAATTTGAGGACGCTAATTACAAATCCGCCCGTTGTTTTGAGTTACAGCCTCAGGTAACGAATATCAAAAATTTTCAAGACCCTCAAATCTTCACGTTCGCCCTAAAAGTCTAAAATCGTTATTTGGCTTCCTATCCTGACAAAAAATCGTGTCATATATAATTTGAGGACGCTAATTACAAATCCAGCCGTTGTTTTGAGTTACAGCCTCAGGTAACGAATATCAAAAATTTTCAAGACCCTCAAACCTTCACGTTCGCCCTAAAAATCTAAAATCGTTATTTGGCTTCCTATCCTGACAAAAAATCGTGTCATATATAATTTGAGGACGCTAATTACAAATCCAGCCGTTGTTTTGAGTTACAGCCTCAGATAACGAATATCAAAAATTTTCAAGGCCCTCAAATCTTCACGTTCACCCTAAAAATCTAAAATCGTTATTTGGCTTCCTATCCTGACAAAAAATCGTGTCATATATAATTTGAGGACGCTTATTACAAACCCAGCCGTTGTTTTGAGTTACAGCCTCGGGTAACGAATATCAAAAATTTTCAAGACCCTTAAACCTTCACGTTCACCCTAAAAATCTAAAATCGTTATTTGGCTTCCTATCCTGACAAAAAATCGTGTCATATATAATTTGAGGACGCTAATTACAAATCCAGCCGTTGTTTTGAGTTACAGCCTCAGGTAACGAATATCAAAAATTTTCAAGACCCTCAAATCTTTACGTTCGCCCTAAAAATCTAAAATCGTTATTTGGCTTCCTATCCTGACAAAAACTCGTGTCATATATAATTTGAGGACGCTAATTACAAATCTGCCCGTTGTTTTGAGCTGCAGCCTCAAGTAACGAATAGCAAAAATTTTCAAGGCCCTCAAACCTTCACGTTCACCCTAAAAATCTAAAATCGTTATTTGGCTTCCTATCCTGACAGAAACTCGTGTCATATATAATTTGAGGACGCTAATTACAAATCCAGCCGTTGTTTTGAGTTACAGCCTCAGGTAACGAATATCAAAAATTTTCAAGACCCTCAAATCTTCACGTTCACCCTAAAAATCTAAAATCGTTATTTGGCTTCCTATCCTGACAAAAACTCGTGTTATGTATAATTTGAGGACGCTAATTATAAATCCAGCCGTTGTTTTGAGTTACAGCCTCAGGTAACGAATATCAAAAATTTTCAAGACCCTCAAATCTTCACGTTCACCCTAAAAATCTAAAATCGTTATTTGGCTTCCTATCCTGACAAAAACTCGTGTTATGTATAATTTGAGGACGCTAATTACAAATCTGCCCGTTGTTTTGAGTTGCAGCCTCAAGTAACGGATATCAAAAATTTTCAAGACCCACAAATCTTCACGTTCACCCTTAAAAATCTAAAATCGTTATTTGGCTTCCCATCCTGACAAAAAATCGTGTCATATATAATTTGAGGACGCTAATTATAAATCCGGCCGTTGCTTTGAGTTGCAGCCTCAAGTAACGAATATCAAAATTTTCAAGACCCTCAAATCTTCACGTTCACCTTAAAAATCTAAAATCGTTATTTGGCTTCCTATCCTGACAAAAAATCGTGTCATATATAATTTGAGGACGCTAATTACAAATCCAGCCGTTGTTTTGAGTTACAGCCTCAGGTAACGAATATCAAAAATTTTCAAGACCCTCAAATCTTCACGTTCACCCTAAAAATCTAAAATCGTTATTTGGCTTCCTATCCCGACAAAAACTCGTGTTATGTATAATTTGAGGACGCTAATTACAAATCCGCCCGTTGTTTTGAGTTACAGCCTCAGGTAACGAATATCAAAAATTTTCAAGACCCTCAAATCTTCACGTTCGCCCTAAAAGTCTAAAATCGTTATTTGGCTTCCTATCCTGACAAAAAATCGTGTCATATATAATTTGAGGACGCTAATTACAAATCCAGCCGTTGTTTTGAGTTACAGCCTCAGGTAACGAATATCAAAAATTTTCAAGACCCTCAAACCTTCACGTTCGCCCTAAAAATCTAAAATCGTTATTTGGCTTCCTATCCTGACAAAAAATCGTGTCATATATAATTTGAGGACGCTAATTACAAATCCAGCCGTTGTTTTGAGTTACAGCCTCAGATAACGAATATCAAAAATTTTCAAGGCCCTCAAATCTTCACGTTCACCCTAAAAATCTAAAATCGTTATTTGGCTTCCTATCCTGACAAAAAATCGTGTCATATATAATTTGAGGACGCTTATTACAAACCCAGCCGTTGTTTTGAGTTACAGCCTCGGGTAACGAATATCAAAAATTTTCAAGACCCTTAAACCTTCACGTTCACCCTAAAAATCTAAAATCGTTATTTGGCTTCCTATCCTGACAAAAAATCGTGTCATATATAATTTGAGGACGCTAATTACAAATCCAGCCGTTGTTTTGAGTTACAGCCTCAGGTAACGAATATCAAAAATTTTCAAGACCCTCAAATCTTTACGTTCGCCCTAAAAATCTAAAATCGTTATTTGGCTTCCTATCCTGGCAAAAACTCGTGTCATATATAATTTGAGGACGCTAATTACAAATCTGCCCGTTGTTTTGAGCTGCAGCCTCAAGTAACGAATAGCAAAAATTTTCAAGGCCCTCAAACCTTCACGTTCACCCTAAAAATCTAAAATCGTTATTTGGCTTCCTATCCTGACAGAAACTCGTGTCTTATATAACTTGAGGACGCTAATTACAAATCCAGCCGTTGTTTTGAGTTACAGCCTCAGGTAACGAATATCAAAAATTTTCAAGACCCTCAAATCTTCACGTTCACCCTAAAAATCTAAAATCGTTATTTGGCTTCCTATCCTGACAAAAACTCGTGTTATGTATAATTTGAGGACGCTAATTATAAATCCAGCCGTTGTTTTGAGTTACAGCCTCAGGTAACGAATATCAAAAATTTTCAAGACCCTCAAATCTTCACGTTCACCCTAAAAATCTAAAATCGTTATTTGGCTTCCTATCCTGACAAAAACTCGCGTTATGTATAATTTGAGGACGTTAATTACAAATCTGCCCGTTGTTTTGAGTTGCAGCCTCAAGTAACGGATATCAAAAATTTTCAAGACCCACAAATCTTCACGTTCACCCTAAAAATCTAAAATCGTTATTTGGCTTCCTATCCTGACAGAAACTCGTGTCATATATAATTTGAGGACGCTAATTACAAATCCAGCCGTTGTTTTGAGTTACAGCCTCAGGTAACGAATATCAAAAATTTTCAAGACCCTCAAACCTTCACGTTCGCCCTAAAAATCTAAAATCGTTATTTGGCTTCCTATCCTGACAAAAAATCGTGTCATATATAATTTGAGGACGCTAATTACAAATCCAGCCGTTGTTTTGAGTTACAGCCTCAGATAACGAATATCAAAAATTATCAAGGCCCTCAAATCTTCACGTTCACCCTAAAAATCTAAAATCGTTATTTGGCTTCCTATCCTGACAAAAAATCGTGTCATATATAATTTGAGGACGCTTATTACAAACCCAGCCGTTGTTTTGAGTTACAGCCTCGGGTAACGAATATCAAAAATTTTCAAGACCCTTAAACCTTCACGTTCACCCTAAAAATCTAAAATCGTTATTTGGCTTCCTATCCTGACAAAAAATCGTGTCATATATAATTTGAGGACGCTAATTACAAATCCAGCCGTTGTTTTGAGTTACAGCCTCAGGTAACGAATATCAAAAATTTTCAAGACCCTCAGATCTTTACGTTCGCCCTAAAAATCTAAAATCGTTATTTGGCTTCCTATCCTGACAAAAACTCGTGTCATATATAATTTGAGGACGCTAATTACAAATCTGCCCGTTGTTTTGAGCTGCAGCCTCAAGTAACGAATAGCAAAAATTTTCAAGGCCCTCAAACCTTCACGTTCACCCTAAAAATCTAAAATCGTTATTTGGCTTCCTATCCTGACAGAAACTCGTGTCATATATAATTTGAGGACGCTAATTACAAATCCAGCCGTTGTTTTGAGTTACAGCCTCAGGTAACGAATATCAAAAATTTTCAAGACCCTCAAATCTTCACGTTCACCCTAAAAATCTAAAATCGTTATTTGGCTTCCTATCCTGACAAAAACTCGTGTTATGTATAATTTGAGGACGCTAATTATAAATCCAGCCGTTGTTTTGAGTTACAGCCTCAGGTAACGAATATCAAAAATTTTCAAGACCCTCAAATCTTCACGTTCACCCTAAAAAGCTAAAATCGTTATTTGGCTTCCTATCCTGACAAAAACTCGCGTTATGTATAATTTGAGGACGTTAATTACAAATCTGCCCGTTGTTTTGAGTTGCAGCCTCAAGTAACGGATATCAAAAATTTTCAAGACCCACAAATCTTCACGTTCACCCTAAAAATCTAAAATCGTTATTTGGCTTCCTATCCTGACAGAAACTCGTGTCATATATAATTTGAGGACGCTAATTACAAATCCAGCCGTTGTTTTGAGTTACAGCCTCAGGTAACGAATATCAAAAATTTTCAAGACCCTCAAATCTTCACGTTCACCGTAAAAATCTAAAATCGTTATTTGGCTTCCTATCCTGACAAAAACTCGTGTTATGTATAATTTGAGGACGCTAATTACAAATCCAGCCGTTGTTTTGAGTTACAGCCTCAGGTAACGAATATCAAAAATTTTCAAGACCCTCAAATCTTCACGTTCACCCTAAAAATCTAAAATCGTTATTTGGCTTCCTATCCTGACAAAAACTCGTGTTATGTATAATTTGAGGACGCTAATTACAAATCTGCCCGTTGTTTTGAGTTGCAGCCTCAAGTAACGGATATCAAAAATTTTCAAGACCCACAAATCTTCACGTTCACCCTTAAAAATCTAAAATCGTTATTTGGCTTCCTATCCTGACAAAAAATCGTGTCATATATAATTTGAGGACGCTAATTATAAATCCGGCCGTTGCTTTGAGTTGCAGCCTCAAGTACCGAATATCAAAATTTTCAAGACCCTCAAATCTTCACGTTCACCTTAAAAATCTAAAATCGTTATTTGGCTTCCTATCCTGACAAAAAATCGTGTCATATATAATTTGAGGACGCTAATTACAAATCCAGCCGTTGTTTTGAGTTACAGCCTCAGGTAACGAATATCAAAAATTTTCAAGACCCTCAAATCTCTACGTTCACCCTAAAAATCTAAAATCGTTATTTGGCTTCCTATCCTGACAAAAACTCGTGTTATATATAACTTGAGGACGCTAATTACAAATCCAGCCGTTGTTTTGAGTTACAGCCTCAGGTAACGAATATCAAAAATTTTCAAGACCCTCAAATCTTCACGTTCACCCTAAAAATCTAAAATCGTTATTTGGCTTCCTATCCCGACAAAAACTCGTGTTATGTATAATTTGAGGACGCTAATTACAAATCCGCCCGTTGTTTTGAGTTACAGCCTCAGGTAGCGAATATCAAAAATTTTCAAGACCCTCAAATCTTCACGTTCGCCCTAAAAGTCTAAAATCGTTATTTGGCTTCCTATCCTGACAAACATTCGTGTCATATATAATTTGAGGACGCTAATTACAAATCCGGCCATTGTTTTGAGTTGCAGCCTCATGTAACGAATATCAAAAATTTTCAAGACCCTCAAATCTTCACGTTCACCCTAAAAATCTAAAATCGTTATTTGGCTTCCTATCCCGACAAAAACTCGTTTCATATGTATAATTTGAGGACGCTAATTACAAATCCGCCCGTTGTTTTGAGCTGCAGCCTCAAGTAACGAATATCAAAAATTTTCAAGACCCTCAAATCTTCACGTTCACCCTAAAAATCTAAAATCGTTATTTGGCTTCCTATCCTGACAGGAACTCGTGTCATATATAATTTGAGAACGCTAATTACAAATCCGTCCGTTGTTTTGAGTTGCAGACTCAGGTAACAAATACCAAAATTTTCAAGACCCACAAATCTTCACGTTCACCCTAAAAATCTAAAATCGTTATTTGGCTTCCTATCCTGACAGGAACTCGTGTCATATATAATTTGAGAACGCTAATTACAAATCCGCCCGTTGTTTTGAGCTGCAGCCTCAAGTAACGAATATCAAAAATTTTCAAGACCCACAAATCTTCACGTTCACCCTTAAAAATCTAAAATCGTTATTTGGCTTCCTATCCTGACAGGAACTCGTGTCATATATAATTTGAGAACGCTAATTACAAATCCAGCCGTTGTTTTGAGCTGCAGCCTCAAGTAACGAATATCAAAAATTTTCAAGACCCACAAATCTTCACGTTCACCCTTAAAAATCTAAAATCGTTATTTGGCTTCCTATCCTGACAAAAAATCGTGTCATATATAATTTGAGGACGCTAATTATAAATCCGGCCGTTGCTTTGAGTTGCAGCCTCAAGTACCGAATATCAAAATTTTCAAGACCCTCAAATCTTCACGTTCACCTTAAAAATCTAAAATCGTTATTTGGCTTCCTATCCTGACAAAAAATCGTGTCATATATAATTTGAGGACGCTAATTACAAATCCAGCCGTTGTTTTGAGTTACAGCCTCAGGTAACGAATATCAAAAATTTTCAAGACCCTCAAATCTTCACGTTCACCCTAAAAATCTAAAATCGTTATTTGGCTTCCTATCCTGACAAAAACTCGTGTTATGTATAATTTGAGGACGCTAATTACAAATCTGCCCGTTGTTTTGAGTTGCAGCCTCAAGTAACGGATATCAAAAATTTTCAAGACCCACAAATCTTCACGTTCACCCTTAAAAATCTAAAATCGTTATTTGGCTTCCTATCCTGACAAAAAATCGTGTCATATATAATTTGAGGACGCTAATTATAAATCCGGCCGTTGCTTTGAGTTGCAGCCTCAAGTACCGAATATCAAAATTTTCAAGACCCTCAAATCTTCACGTTCACCTTAAAAATCTAAAATCGTTATTTGGCTTCCTATCCTGACAAAAAATCGTGTCATATATAATTTGAGGACGCTAATTACAAATCCAGCCGTTGTTTTGAGTTACAGCCTCAGGTAACGAATATCAAAAATTTTCAAGACCCTCAAATCTTCACGTTCGCCCTAAAAGTCTAAAATCGTTATTTGGCTTCCTATCCTGACAAACATTCGTGTCATATATAATTTGAGGACGCTAATTACAAATCCGGCCATTGTTTTGAGTTGCAGCCTCATGTAACGAATATCAAAAATTTTCAAGACCCTCAAATCTTCACGTTCACCCTAAAAATCTAAAATCGTTATTTGGCTTCCTATCCCGACAAAAACTCGTTTCATATGTATAATTTGAGGACGCTAATTACAAATCCGCCCGTTGTTTTGAGCTGCAGCCTCAAGTAACGAATATCAAAAATTTTCAAGACCCTCAAATCTTCACGTTCACCCTAAAAATCTAAAATCGTTATTTGGCTTCCTATCCTGACAGGAACTCGTGTCATATATAATTTGAGAACGCTAATTACAAATCCGCCCGTTGTTTTGAGCTGCAGCCTCAAGTAACGAATATCAAAAATTTTCAAGACCCACAAATCTTCACGTTCACCCTTAAAAATCTAAAATCGTTATTTGGCTTCCTATCCTGACAGGAACTCGTGTCATATATAATTTGAGAACGCTAATTACAAATCCAGCCGTTGTTTTGAGTTACAGCCTCAGGTAACGAATATCAAAAATTTTCAAGACCCTCAAATCTTTACGTTCGCCCTAAAAATCTAAAATCGTTATTTGTCTTCCTATCCTGACAGAAACTCGTGTCATATATAATTTGAGGACGCTAATTACAAATCCGTCCGTTGTTTTGAGTTGCAGCCTCAAGTAACGAATATCAGAAATTTTCAAGACCCTCAAATCTTCACGTTCGCCCTAAAAATCTAAAATCGTTATTTGGCTTCCTATCCTGACAAAAAATCGTGTCATATATAATTTGAGGACGCTAATTACAAATCCAGCCGTTGTTTTGAGTTACAGCCTCAGATAACGAATATCAAAAATTTTCAAGACCCTCAAATCTTCACGTTCACCCTTAAAAATCTAAAATCGTTATTTGGCTTCCTATCCTGACAAAAAATCGTGTCATATATAATTTGGGGACGCTTATTACAAACCCAGCCGTTGTTTTGAGTTACAGCCTCGGGTAACGAATATCAAAAATTTTCAAGACCCTTAAATCTTCACGTTCACCCTAAAAATCTAAAATCGTTATTTGTCTTCCTATCCTGACAGAAACTCGTGTCATATATAATTTGAGGACGCTAATTACAAATCCGTCCGTTGTTTTGAGTTGCAGCCTCAAGTAACGAATATCAGAAATTTTCAAGACCCTCAAATCTTCACGTTCACCCTAAAAATCTAAAATCGTTATTTGGCTTCCTATCCTGACAAAAAATCGTGTCATATATAACTTGAGGACGCTAATTACAAATCCAGCCGTTGTTTTGAGTTACAGACTCAGGTAACGAATATCAAAAATTTTCAAGACCCTCAAATCTTCACGTTCACCCTTAAAAATCTAAAATCGTTATTTGGCTTCCTATCCTGACAAAAAATCGTGTCATATATAATTTGGGGACGCTTATTACAAACCCAGCCGTTGTTTTGAGTTACAGCCTCGGGTAACGAATATCAAAAATTTTCAAGACCCTTAAATCTTCACGTTCACCCTAAAAATCTAAAATCGTTATTTGGCTTCCTATCCTGACAAAAAATCGTGTCATATATAATTTGAGGACGCTAATTACAAATCCAGCCGTTGTTTTGAGTTACAGCCTCAGGTAACGAATATCAAAAATTTTCAAGACCCTCAAATCTTTACGTTCGCCCTAAAAATCTAAAATCGTTATTTGGCTTCCTATCCTGACAAAAACTCGTGTCATCTATAATTTGAGGACGCTAATTACAAATCTGCCCGTTGTTTTGAGCTGCAGCCTCAAGTAACGAATAGCAAAAATTTTCAAGGCCCTCAAATCTTCACGTTCACCCTAAAAATCTAAAATCGTTATTTGGCTTCCTATCCTGACAGAAACTCGTGTCATATATAATTTGAGGACGCTAATTACAAATCCAGCCGGTGTTTTGAGTTACAGCCTCAGGTAACGAATATCAAAAATTTTCAAGACCCTCAAATCTTCGCGTTCACCCTAAAAATCTAAAATCGTTATTTGGCTTCCTATCCCGACAAAAACTCGTGTTATGTATAATTTGAGGACGCTAATTAGAAATCCAGCCGTTGTTTTGAGTTACAGCCTCAGGTAACGAATATCAAAAATTTTCAAGACCCTCAAATCTTCACGTTCACCCTAAAAATCTAAAATCGTTATTTGGCTTCCTATCCTGACAAAAACTCGTGTTATGTATAATTTGAGGACGCTAATTACAAATCTGCCCGTTGTTTTGAGTTGCAGCCTCAAGTAACGGATATCAAAAATTTTCAAGACCCACAAATCTTCACGTTCACCCTTAAAAATCTAAAATCGTTATTTGGGTTCCTATCCTGACAAAAAATCGTGTCATATATAATTTGAGGACGCTAATTATAAATCCGGCCGTTGCTTTGAGTTGCAGCCTCAAGTAACGAATATCAAAATTTTCAAGACCCTCAAATCTTCACGTTCACCTTAAAAATCTAAAATCGTTATTTGGCTTCCTATCCTGACAAAAAATCGTGTCAAATTATATAATTTGAGGACGCTAATTACAAATCCAGCCGTTGTTTTGAGTAACGAATATCAAAAATTTTCAAGACCCTCAAATCTTCACGTTCACCCTAAAAATCTAAAATCGTTATTTGGCTTCCTATCCTGACAAAAACTCGTGTTATATATAATTTGAGGACGCTAATTACAATTCCAGCCGTTGTTTTGAGTTACAGCCTCAGGTAACGAATATCAAAAATTTTCAAGACCCTCAAACCTTCACGTTCACCCTAAAAATCTAAAATCGTTATTTGGCTTCCTATCCTGACAAAAACTCGTGTTATGTATAATTTGAGGACGCTAATTACAAATCCGCCCGTTGTTTTGAGTTGCAGCCTCAAGTAACGAATATCAAAAATTTTCAAGACCCACAAATCTTCACGTTCATCCTTAAAAATCTAAAATCGTTATTTGGCTTCCTATCCTGACAAAAAATCGTGTCATATATAATTTGAGGACGCTAATTACAAATCCAGCCGTTGTTTTGAGTTACAGCCTCAGGTAACGAATATCAAAAATTTTCAAGACCCTCAAATCTTCACGTTCGCCCTAAAAGTCTAAAATCGTTATTTGGCTTCCTATCCTGACAAACATTCGTGTCATATATAATTTGAGGACGCTAATTACAAATCCGGCCATTGTTTTGAGTTGCAGCCTCATGTAACGAATATCAAAAATTTTCAAGACCCTCAAATCTTCACGTTCACCCTAAAAATCTAAAATCGTTATTTGGCTTCCTATCCCGACAAAAACTCGTGTCATATGTATAATTTGAGGACGCTAATTACAAATCCGCCCGTTGTTTTGAGTTGAAGCCTCAAGTAACGAATATCAAAAATTTTCAAGACCCTCAAACCTTCACGTTCGCCCTAAAAATCTAAAATCGTTATTTGGCTTCCTATCCTGACAAAAACTCGAGCCATATATAATTTGAGGACGCTAATTACAAATCCGGCCGTTGTTTTGAGCTGCAGCCTCAAGTAACGAATATCAAAAATTTTCAAGACCCTCAAATCTTCACGTTCACCCTAAAAATCTAAAATCGTTATTTGGCTTCCTATCCTGACAGGAACTCGTGTCATTTATAATTTGAGAACGCTAATTATAAATCCGGCCGTTGTTTTGAGTTGCAGCCTCATGTAACGAATATCAAAAATTTTCAAGACCCTCAAATCTTCACGTTCACCCTAAAAATCTAAAATCGTTATTTGGCTTCCTATCCCGACAAAAACTCGTGTCATATGTATAATTTGAGGACGCTAATTACAAATCCGCCCGTTGTTTTGAGTTGAAGCCTCAAGTAACGAATATCAAAAATTTTCAAGACCCTCAAACCTTCACGTTCGCCCTAAAAATCTAAAATCGTTATTTGGCTTCCTATCCTGACAAAAACTCGAGCCATATATAATTTGAGGACGCTAATTACAAATCCGGCCGTTGTTTTGAGCTGCAGCCTCAAGTAACGAATATCAAAAATTTTCAAGACCCTCAAATCTTCACGTTCACCCTAAAAATCTAAAATCGTTATTTGGCTTCCTATCGCGACAAAAACTCGTGTCATATGTATAATTTGAGGACGCTAATTACAAATCCGCCCGTTGTTTTGAGTTGAAGCCTCAAGTAACGAATATAAAAAATTTTCAAGACCCTCAAACCTTCACGTTCGCCCTAAAAATCTAAAATCGTTATTTGGCTTCCTATCCTGACAAAAACTCGAGCCATATATAATTTGAGGACGCTAATTACAAATCCGGCCGTTGTTTTGAGCTGCAGCCTCAAGTAACGAATATCAAAAATTTTCAAGACCCTCAAATCTTCACGTTCACCCTAAAAATCTAAAATCGTTATTTGGCTTCCTATCCTGACAGGAACTCGTGTCATTTATAATTTGAGAACGCTAATTATAAATCCGGCCGTTGTTTTGAGTTGCAGACTCAGGTAACAAATACCAAAATTTTCAAGACCCACAAATCTTCACGTGCACCCTTAAAAATCTAAAATCGTTATTTGGCTTCCTATCCTGACAAAAAATCGTGTCATGTATAATTTGAGGACGCTAATTACAAATCCAGCCGTTGTTTTGAGTTACAGCCTCAGGTAACGAATATCAAAAATCTTCACGTTCACCCTAAAAATCTAAAATCGTTATTTGGCTTCCTATCCTGACAAAAACTCGTATTATGTATAATCTGAGGGCGCTAATTACCAATCCAGCCGTTGTTTTGAGTTGCGGCCTCAAGTAACGAATATCAAAAATTTTCAAGATCCTCCTCACGTTCACCCTTAAAAATCTAAAATCGTTATTTGGCTTCCTATCCTGACAAAAACTCGTGTCATGTATACTTTGAGGACGCTAATTACAAATCCGCCCGTTGTTTTGAGCTGCAGCCTCAAGTAACGAATATCAAAAATTTTTAAGGCTCTCAAATCTTCACGTTCAACCTAAAAATCTAAAATCGTTATTTGGCGTGAGGTACCATAATCTGCATTTTTGGTAATGCACAGATTTTTTGCGCTATGGATGGATAAACACCGTCATTAATGGTAGTTTTTAGAAAACTATTTCTAGATTTCAGTCTGTTTGGGGAAGGCTGGTGTCAATGCAGCGTATAATTAACGTTTAGTTCTCTTTTGTCATTCAGCGTTCGCGGCATTTTCTCGCCCAATATCTGGGGAGATACCGTAGAGTTTCTGATAGGCGTTGCTCTTAAGCAACCTGTTATTCTACATGTCTCGGGCTTGCAACTAAAGGGGGTGCAAGTTTAAACAAGTAAGGCGATAGTATACCGTGGAGAGGTGGATAACGAGAGGTGTTACGGAGAACACCTTGGTGAGTATACAGGGTGAGTTTGTAGTACCGGCTCGGTCGATAACTTCACTACTGTAGAAGACAGCGAAAAAAGTTGTAGCTACAGATATGCTCCTTGCTTAGAAAATGTTTAGATTTATACAGGGTGATCCATAACTACGTGGTGATGCAAACGTGCATTTCTTTAAATGAGACGCCCTATATATTATGCCATACTCAAATTCTACTAATGATTTCCGTTCTTACAATATAGGGTATTGATACATTATACAGGGTATTTGAAAAATTATGACCATTTCTATATCCAAATCGCTATCAAACGAACCTACCGTATATCAAAAAGTAATCAATCGACAATCATTTTTTTTACACGGGAAGATTAAAAATATCCTCTAGTTTTAAAATCGGCTATAAAAAAGCCCACGACGCATATTTGTATACAGGGTGATGTAAAATGCAAAATCTAGATTTTCTCTCTTTTTTTAAATGTAATCGCCTATATTTTATTATACCAAAGAATGGCTTTTAATATGCTCTTTCATCTTTGTATAGCACTAGTTATGACTGCATTCATTGGTTTCTGAGATATTTCGATTTTTCTACAAATTCTAAGTATAACTTGTATTTGTTTACTAAAATTTATTTGTTTTGAGAAAATACTTCAAAATTTTATTTTTGCTTAACAAACAACTAAAATATAAGGCCGCAGTAGTACTTGATCAAGTCAAAACACTGAGTTAATCATATAACATAGGTCAAGTGTGCTGAGGAAACAATGTTATAGACATCATGCATAATTATCAAGCAGATCTATCAGGTAGGCTATGAAATATTAAACGGCAGATTCCAAATTAAACGATTCTTCAATCTTTCAAATGCATTAGTTTTAGAGTGCCTCCGTTCTGGATATTTCTGTTTATAGGTGATATATTCTAGAGGCAAGAAGGCAATTTGTCAAAGATTCTCCTAAATACCCTTAATGGAAAAATTAATTTTTAATGCTCGTTTTTCACACAGTACGGAATTATTGAGCATTTTATGAAAACTGTCAATTTTCCAAAGCCCACCTGATAAATCTGCTTGATAATTATGCATCACGCCTACCTACAAAATTGTTTCCTCGACATACTTGACTTGATTATCTCGATGATTTAGGGTTATGACTTCATCAGATACTATCATGACCTTATAATTCAGTTGTTCGTTAAATAAAAAGCAAATTCGATAGTACTTTCTCAAGATAAATGAATTTCAGTACACAAATAGAAGCTCTATTTTAAATTTACCGGAAAATCGAAATATCTCGGAAACTGATTTACGTAGGTATAACAAGTGCTGTAAAAAGATGAAAGAGCATAATAAAATCAATTCGTTGGTATAATAAAATATTGAGGGTTACATTTAAAAAAAGAGAGAAAATCTAGATTTTGCATTCTACATCACCCTGTATACGAATATACGTCGCGGGCTTTTTTTATAGCAGATTTCAAAACTAGATGATATTTTTAATTTTCCGTTGTAAAAAAGATAATTTTTTATTCATTACTTTTTGATATACAGTACGTTCGTTTAATAGCGATTTGGATATAAAGATGGTCATAACTTTTGAAATACCCTGTATAATGTTATAATACCTTATATTGTGAGAAGAGAAATTATTAGTAGAATCTAAATATGGGATAATGTATAGGGTGTCTCATTTAAAAAAATGTATGTTTGCATCACCACGTAGTTATGGATTACCCAGTATAAATCAAAATATTTTCTGAGCAAAGAGCATATCCGTGGCTACAGCTTTTATATTCAACTTTTTTCTACAGTAGTGGAGTTATCGACCGAGCCGGTACTAAAAACTCACCCTGTATATCGTATAGGTGCAAAGGTAGAGAAGAAAACGGCAATACTATCACAAACTGATGCCAAATGTGGGACGGCCTAACAGCAACAAGAGGGCAGTACTGCCCCAGTTTCTACGTTACAGTATATTCAATCCCAAGATAGACTCCAAATAAACAGTTGCATGCAACATCCGCGTGGTTACTGCCCGCTAACGTCTGCAAACGCGCCAGCTATAGTCCAGTGCAATTATGAAATTATACGAATATTTAAAAGAGTTGGCCTATGAGCCCATTGCAACTCAAAAGTAGCCAGTTGCCAGTTTGAAATGATCATTAGGCAATCAACACTTGACATTGCATATTTGGATCTACTTTCCAGTCAGCCTTGGAAATTCTGACTTGCCAAATTATAACACACAGTTAACACATAATGTACTGGACTATTAGGGACCCCACCGACACGAGCCGATCACGCACGCGGGCTTGTTTTCTTTCGGTCTAGCTTGGCTGTGAATACAGTATAGTACCATAATTGTACACCCAAATGTTTGTGTTTATACCAGCAAGAACAGCTATCTTGCTTCTTGCACTGACTTTGTTCATAATTACTCGTAATATACTATTAGGCATGCAACTGGTAGCATTGAATCAAATCAATGCAATTTGCTTTAATATAAATGTGCGTATGTAGGAGTTCAATACATGTATAATATTATACATGCAACCTCGGAAAAATACGACTAAGCGCTTTTTATACAAAAATATACATACCGCAAATTGTCAGCTCAGCTACCAGCAATTATAGTTATTTCAGAAGAACTGTTATAATGCGATACCGTTATGTTATTTGGATTTCAAATATGCATAATAGATATATACATGTTAATTATGGAAAGATATAGAACAACTTTGATTAGCTGCAAGATATACCAATAATGCTTATTAATCTGTCACAAATGCCAACAAACCAGCAGTCGCTCACGTGCAAACGACGCAAGAAAATAAAATGTGTTTGCAATAATGTTATCAAGCTTACCAGAACTACAGTGAGTCTAGCGGTTCACGTTTGGGTAGTTTGAGTCTATCCCTCAGAGTAACAACTGAACATAGAGGTAGTAAACAAACCACTTCCGCATGACGTGCTCGAAGCCGTCATCTTTGACATTTCAGACCCAAACATTGCCAACTAACCTGAAAATTCTTCCAATGCAACCCATGTTACAAACACTGCTCTACACTGTCCCATCTCGAAAAACTGTTAAACTACACTCGAATATAGCACAGGAAGTCCGTAAAGCTTCACTACAGTTACCATCAAATAGAGAATTCGATTTTACTGAGCAAGCACAAAAGACGCACAAACAAAACAAACGTTTGACAGTTGGAGTTTACTGTAAACAAATCGCAGGAAAATTAAATAGGCGTTGCCAACTCCTCAAAATTTATGTCAGACAGAATTTGCGATTATGATGCAGAAACATGCAGTAACGCAGTAGAGATCAACATATCTATTGATTTTGCTGTAATCATTTCTGAACCATCAAAATACCGTCTTTTTTAACGTAGAATGGAATATTACTGGATACTATACAATTAAGACGATAGTAAACAATTATGATTGCCGTATCTGGTGGTCGATATGACAACGTAAAAAAAGATGTTGGCCTATTAGAATTAGTTGTTTACTACCTCTATGTTCGGTTGTTACTCTGAGGTCTATCCTCATGGTCTACGCAGTCAGTGAAGTAAACAAGGACCAATAATCTATAAAATAATATCGGGATCCTTTGGCGTAACTGTAAATAAATTAAAAGCAAAAATCTTTTTAAAAAAGCTTTTATGTAGGTAAATGCTCTAGAAATGAGAAAATAAATTTTGCCTTTAAAATTTTAAATATCAGCTTATGGCCTCATTATACAGAACTTATATGATCATAAAGGCTTGTCGCGAGATTTGCGTGAGTAGCTGTAAGCATTTAATTATTCTGAAATATAAATAAAATTGAATTTAGCAAATTAAGCTTCTCGATTAAATAGGTACTAGTTTATTTACGCGAGTAAATCGCGCGACATGCCTTTATGATTATGTTATTGTATTATAATGAGTCTATAAGTTGATAGTTAAATTTTTAAACAAAAGTTTTAATTTCCTCTTTTAGAGTCTCTAAATAAAAGCTTTTTTTTAAGTTATGTTGCTCTTGATCTATTTCTCACTTTTGAATCATCGCTGGCTAGGATTCTGAGTCAGTTCATCTCATTCAAAGTATCATTGTTGCAAGGTCGTTTGTAAATTTCAAATAGTCTAGCTCTTTCACATTGAGATCCTATAATGATTTTGCCTTAAGGCCACGTATGTTTCAAAAACCATAAAAAACCTCAACAGTCCGCCGTATCGGATTAAGAGTGATAATATCAAAATATCTTTCTAATTATTCTCGGGGAGCCCTCTCATTTGATACCCATATTGTGGAAGTACTTAAATAATACTACTCTGCCATCTTGGATGGTCAGCTATATTGGATTTAGAATGATGTCACACAGCTTATCGTATATTGTCATTCGATCTAAACGCGTATACAAAATTTCAGCTCAATTGAATGAAGATATCTGCTTCTCAGTTGAGTAGTAAGATTCCACTCGAACAAACGTACAAACATGTATTGTAAGTAAAATAAAAGCTTTTAAAGATACCATGCAGTCTAACCTCTCATCAAATCTATTTAATCCAACCCGACACTTGTTTCGCTATTTTTGTTGGCACCTTCAGTGGAAGAATTATACTAAATTATAACTCCTTATTATTGTCTTATATACCCACAGGACTTCCGTAACATACTTTTTCTTTGGGGGTATATTACTTGTAGGGTGGACTGCTGGACACGTTAGATAACACGAAGTATTTAGGAAAGTAAAACAAATAACAAGCAGTCTGCCATTGGCACTATACATCCCAATTTATTACATTGTTTTATTATCTGCTATTTTTGGGCTTCCATATGCGCCTTGCAGTTTACTACTCTACGAACTAATTTAACTAGTATAATCAACCACCCAGGTCTGGCCGTGGTGACCGTATCCGTTTATATGTTTACAATATCTTCTCACTACAATATTGCTCTTGCTATTATTTCTTCTCCTTTTAACTAGACAATGCGTTAATGGTTTTTGTTGTAGTCTCATTGTACAATCTTTTATTCAACGTCAAGTTTCGGCGGTACTGTATGGAAGAACAAATATATGTCTACAGAAAGCAAGATCAAAGTATATAAAACAACGATGCGACCAATTCTAACATATGCGGCAGAAACCCGAGCAGACACAAAGAGAACAAAACAAATGTTGAACAGCATAGAAATGAAAACACTAAGATCAATTATGGGCATAACTCTCAGGGACAGACAAACAAATAAAAACATACGAGAACAATGCAACATTAACAGCATCAATAAATGGATAAAAACACGAAAGAAAGAATGGGATGCGCATGTAAATAGAATGAGACCCAACAGATTGGCTCACATATATGTAAAAATAACAAACCATACAATCGAAGACCTTCAGGACGGCCAAAGAAAAGGTGGGAAGATAATTTGATGTCAGCAACAACGTCTACAACAGAGATAGAATAAGAGGCAGACAAACAGGAGAAATCCTAGTCATACGAAGAAGAAGAAGGACAAGAAGAAGAAGGAGAAGAAGAAGTTTCGGCGGTCATAGTGACCAGACCTTGGTGTTAACGGTATAGCCAGTAGTTCTACGGTGACACAAATTATGAAGTTATGAAAATAGTTTATGCAGAGATATCATCATGTTCCAGACAATGAAAAAAAAATAGAGATTCTAGCTGAGTGGACTTGACTTACCCGAAATGCTATTGCTGCGGATGGCATGCAGCAAGACAGGAACAGTTCTGTGTGGTTCAACGAACGTGAAAAATCCATGTGTACGGGATTTTAAACCCGTCTGTTAGGAGTGTTTCGTTAAGACATTTAAAAATTGCGTATAACAATTTGTTCGTGTACTCATGCCTTGCAGTTTTGCTTGAATACCAGGATTTAGGGTTTCGAGTACTATAAAACATATTTTTTTAATTAGTCAGTTAGACACTATTTAAAAAATTATCAGTTTTCATAAGAAATCTTAGTCTGTAAGAAAAGTGGAGGTTGATTTGTTCTGTCATATGTTTTCACCTTAATTCATGACTGTTATGTTAACTAAAACCTATTCTGCAAAAAACATAACTGATTTTTCGACATAGTTATTTGAAGTCTAATTTTTATTTTCTTTCGAAAGATGCGGTCACCATGAGCGGACCTGGGTAGTATTATAACACTTTCTACTCGTCGGTACTTAAGGTGCCTGGATACACACATTCATACATACGTATTTGCCATGTAAAACACGGACTCATAATTTCTCGCATAACTCACTGCATTTTCAAACTACATAAATAATATTTCAGAAGGCGATAGTTAAGACCTTAATGAATTTCAACTATTTTCGATTAACTCAAAAAAGTTTTTTAATGTGCAAAAAAACTCGCAATGCAAAATCATACATTCTATAAATGCCTGTAATTTAACATCCAAGCACGACATCAAAAAAGGCTGAATAGTTGCACAAGCGCAAGCTTTCTTCTTCAATTTGCTCTTTGAGTCATTATTGTAAGTTTAAAGGTAACGTCAGGAGCTTGGAAATGCGAAATTCATTTTGATGGTGACCTTTGAACCTTACCTTTGGACCTTTTGACCTTGCCTTTGGATTTTTCGACTTATCTCCCCTCATCTTAGTCACACACACTGGAGAAAGGGAACAGGCGGCCACGCCTCCTCGCTAACACGGGAATACGTCTTTTCTTGAATTCTCAATTTCGCGCGCTATACCCTAGACCCTTAAGGGTTGACTATCGAGCACGTTTTCCGCTAAGTTAGACTTTTCATGCATTCACTTCTTTTCCCAGCAAGTCAAATTCTAAGCCGGTTCATGATCATTGCCTTGAATTTTGAAAGTGAAGTTGATTGAATCAAATTGAAAATCCTTCTTTCATCTCACCTTCTTTGCCTTCTGTTGGTGCATAGTATTCAAATTCGTTGGTGCATAGGCTGGTGTGATATTTAAGTCGAAGGGACATGTTTCAGGGACTAAAATTCTGTGTGTAGACTGGTGAGTACGGCTATTCCAGGTATGTGTACAAGTACATTGGTGTTGCATTGAACACTGTCCAGCGTTAGGGCAGTATGGGGGCATATTGATAATTTGCATTTTATTTCGTCAGGGATTCAGTTGCTTTTACAAATAGAAATAGCCCGTACGTTGCATGCCTCAGTATGTGTTTACTTGGAGATTCTCCGAACCTTATAACTTACGGTCATTTCTACTGTTACTTTATGTTAACAACATTGTGGAACATGCGTGTCTAGTAGCCATTGCCCTATCCATGGAGGGCGATTGGGTGCTACTAACCTCACGCGGGTAGTTAAGTACGACTACTCCAAATTGCGATGATATAATACACTACAGGATACTCTATACAGGGTATCCCAGAAATAACACGCCAGAGTGACATGGAAGGTAGATTGGCTTTAGATCAATCAGATAACATCGCCATGACCTTAGTAAAAGTTGTCTAGTTTTCGAGATATTGCTACTTTTAAGGTTTTTCAAAAAAATCCTACTTTTGTTTTTTTGCTGCCCGCTTTGGCGATAAAGATTTGCGGACTGATTATCTTTTTTTCTCGGGCTACTATTTCTACCTCTATTCATTACTTTTATGCTACAACAAATTAAAAAGGCCAATGTATCTGGGAGTTTTAGACGTAGAAGTATTACGACTCCTATGACAAAACTTGGGTCTGTTCAATTTTTAGTAAAAAGAACCTATAAATGTTAATACTATTTTGGAAACAGCATTAAGTAGGTTGGTTTTTAAGAGCATTTCCTGATTCAGTCTGGTTCATTCGTTTTCACAATCAGTTAAACCTTAGTTAAGGTTTTCGCATTGACACAAAGTCTAAGAATTCGGTTTAACGTACCGTGAAAATTTTCAATGAAATCAATACTCTGTCGTCTCAACCAACTATTAGTAATAGCCCAAGAAAAAAAAATCATAAGTCCGCAAATCCTTATAGCCATAACAGGCAACAAAAGGAGCAAAAGTAGGAATTTTTTTGAAAAACCTTAAAAGTGGCAATATCTCGAAAACTAAAAAAATTTTACTAAGGTCATGTCGAAGTTATCTGATTGATTTAAAGCCAATCTACCTTCCATGTCACTCTGGCGTGTTATTTCTGGGGCACCCTGTATATGCACGTGAGTAAATTAATCGACCATTTCAACGGCATGCCATATTAAAAGCGAAGGTAACGCCAATACTATTCATCCTACTGTTGTTGGCAAGATGCAGTGAAGATAGCCTGATGGTTGCAAGTCCGTCCACGTATTTGACCTGGCGATTCTATAGACGACGATGCAAATATGCAAGAGCGCTTGCCTGCCTGCCTGCGTTACGCAAGTGCGTGTCTTGTTTTCTTATACCTGTAACCTACATCGTGTCAACGAGCTATTAACATACACACAGCTTTGGTATCTCTACAGGAAATGAAACAGCATTTGTAATATGCAATAGGTGTAGGGAACACCAGAAGATATAAAATGAATTAGATTTTAGATTCGATGACGATACTTTAGCTTCTTATCAGTATTATTACTTGAATTGATTTGACATCGCTGTTATCGGAGCTTTATGATTAAATATAATTTTATGGGATACTAAAAATAGTCTGATAAAATATTCCACCTTGTTTACCAGATCTACATTTGTCTTCTCTGTAGAATCTTCAGAAAAAAACTAGTTCCTCTTTTTGGTTAATAGTTCTATTTTATATTACTAGTTAACAATTATTAACTTTTCGTTTGCGTTTCCAATTAATTGTTAGTATTTGGATGATTTTCCATCACTTTAAATATATTTACAGTTGTTTCAAATCCATGTCATTGAAAGAATTCAATCCTTATATTTGACGTAATCACAGGTGTGCCAATAAATTCATAATAATTTTATATTCGTTATAAGGATATGTATAATCCTTCTAATACCAGTATTGACATATAGTGCAATCAAAACATCGTTTTGGTTTCGAAATTTACCCTACGTTTCATTTAAGCAAAGCATACAATCTATTCAATGTACAAAAATTATAACTGCAACAGCAGTTCGTGATAATTCATCTGATAAAAATTAATTTTGTTTCAATGGCCCTTGTCGTTCGCTGAACTATAATCAGTATTCGGCGGGACTGGTGTTCCGATTCAAGGAAGGTAAGAATAAAGAACAGGGGGATGATCTCAGTGCTACTATCGCCGCGAATTCGTCAACATGGACGAAGTTGTTCCGTTGTGTTGTTTAGCCGTGTTGTGTCATCTCGTGGTTTTGCGTATTGCATCAGCAATTGTGTGATTTAAATGTATCCAGTTATATATTAAATGGAGAACCTACTGAAAAATTGGGACTTTGAAGAGCTAACACCCACATTTGAATGTAGGTATTTAGATTAGTCAAACAGTTATATTTCGGGTAATATGAAACAACTGGTGCAGGACTATGTCTAATTCTTATATCATGCTCCTTATATTTTCACACGAAATCACACCATTGAACATCCAAACGAATCAATCAGCTGTCATCGCAATAAAATCTGTTGGTCCAAGGAAAAGAAAGTAGTTTAGAATCATGTACCAAACACAGATTCGATTCAACGACAGGCTGCGATTGAATCATTCGTTGGAAACCAATGACATCTTGTAGTTGAATCGACAATACGATATAATTCGCTACCAACTATACACTTCCCATTGGAGAAAACGTCGCTGTATTTGAGGAATGCTGAGTGTAACGTCCCACTGAATCCAAGCGTAAGTCTTTGACAAAACGACAGATTTTTCTGTGTGCACCTAAGATACTCGGGGCATGGTAACTGTATAGAAAAAGGACTCAGAAGCTTGATACAAGAACTTAAAATGTATAAAAATGTGTTCGATATTGAAACACTGGCTCAACACACCTAACCTATGAGACTATGACAAATTTATAGAGACGTAGTAGTCAAAAGAGGTTAATAAAAATTATGTACACGTACTCTACAATAATGCTCAGCTAATCAATATGATAGCTTTCAAGATTATATTCCACATGCTCATAATACAAGACCAACAGTCAAACCCAAGGTACCAAAAACCTGTAAAGTCTCGATTTATCATATTTATATTATTTACTGGTATTCTTGTTATACTTTGTACTTATACGTACAAATATACATTGTTTCACTCTTGTAAAATTCAAAAAATATCATTTGTCAGAATATTCTAGTGACATATGTATATTGTCACGACGACCTCTTTTTCTTCACCAAAGAATCATACTGGACGTAACTTTCACTGTTTTACTTCGCAACTCAATACAATATCTCTTAACCTTATCTCAACTGGAACTGAACTCGACTGAAATGAACTACCACGCTACCCGTGGCGCCTTATATACACTTCATCGAACCATCTAGAGAATTCGATGACACTCTAGAATCAATCCGTCATTCCCGAAAACTCTAGACGATTCGGTGACGTTTACACTTCAAAGATCTAACCTAACACTTTGACTTTACTTACATCATGCATGACAACTAATACAAATACATGTATACCGTAATATACAGTATGTTACAAAATCATAAATTTGAAACCATAGCCATTGCACGATTTAATGTCAGAAACCTTTTGTGTTTTCTTAAATATCTTTTTACTCTCACTTTAAAAACTGTTTCTTAAAGAACGTTAACCTCATCAGGTTGTGCATTAAAAAATGGTATGCTCCAAAGTGTACGATTGTTATAATATAAATATAATACAAATTTGCTTCAGATATACGTGTATAACGAAAGTGAAGAATATCAGTTAAACCATCACCTTCCCAGATGCCCATAGCACCAGTGGCGTGCCGAAAGGGCCCGCAGTGTGGGGGGCCTCGAGCATGCGGGGGGCCCCCATTGACACCATTCAGTCACTTTATGTTTTTTTAACGAAAGTCTGCCTCGTTGGCAAGCCTTAAACACTAAATTAAAAAACAGTGAAACTGTGGGACCCACATTAAAAAAACTCTGACCAACCAGATGGTCATTCAGGGTCGAATCGATAATTTCATCAAAAAGTAACTATTTAGTCGTCGTTAAATGTTTGTCGAATCTAGCTATAGTAACAAAGAAAAAATCTGACAGGGATGAGGCAAAGGTCTTATAAATAAAATAGAAAATTTTAAATTTGTGTTTTTATTAATATTTCAAGGAAAAATGTTTGAAAACGTCAATTTACTTTCAAAATGTTTGCAAAAAGTGATATTGGTTTATTTAGATTGGACAAGCCACAGATTTAATTGCATATGTTGATCAATTAGGGAATTAGTAAATAATTGTGAAAATATCTTTGAAACTTCAGTAACAATAGCAAAAGAGTGGGGTATTGAGCCACAATTTACAGACAAAAGAATTCGTAAATTCGTACTACTAAAAGGTTTTTTGATGAAATGACGATTGATGAACCAACTGAAGACCCTAAAAATCGTCTAAGGATTTTAGTATTCAACTCATGCCTAGAACTATTTTAGTGCAACTAAAAAATGGATGTGAGGCATTCACAAACGTCTATTCAGAATTCGATATTTTAAACCATAAAACACTTATTGAAGTGCAATAAGGGGAAATTATTGATAAAGTAAAAGAACTCTTTGAAAAATATCCAGACGATCTCATACAAAATCTTGCGTCGGAACTAATTCAAATAAAAAACCTTCTATATGTAATCGTGAAAAATCTTAACAGTATTAGCCCTTAACTGGTAACGTGCCGTCTGTGAGACTGCAAGCAATCTTAAATTCGACCCTACAACAAAACCTTACCGCATTTCTGGTAAATGACCTCATCTAATCTATCTGCCATTGGTATCCCTTTTATATCCCGTTTATCAATAAGTTTGCGTAAACAACATTCCAGATGTGCTTAGTTGTCAGTTCGGAAGTTCGGTTCAGTCTGCGAGACGGTACGTTACGGTTTACGTTATAATTTTTCTCCACTGGTAGTCATGGCAGGTCCGTCATTTTTTACCAAAATATTTTTATAGGTGTATTGCTTTACTTATTATCACTCACAAAATATATAGATTTGAGTGTGGTCAAAGTTTTTTTTTATTATCTTGGTCCTACAAATTTGTGCTGCTAATGTGTGTTCTAGTTAATAATTATCATTTTTTTTTTCTTTACATCACATGTTCTGCTACTTTATACAAAATTATTATTAAAGGATATATACCCAACAAATCTTCATGCATTTTTTCCAAAAAATAATTAGGAGAGTTTGAGTTTTTAAGCTTCAAAGACGTAACAGTCTCACAGACTACACGTTACCAGCTATGCCCCGAATTTGCACGTTACTGGTTAAGGGTTAGGGAATTTTCTGATATTATTTTCGAAAAAAATCTGTTGTTATTACTAGTGTACCTCAAATTTGCACTGGATTTCAGTTGTTTCTAATACTGCCTGTCACATCGGCTCAAGCAAGTTCATTCTCAAAACTAAAGCTAATCAAAAAATTTGCAAGATCGATAACGGGTGAATCGCGCCTAAGTTCTTTGGCATTAATTTCTATAGAAAATGAACGGACAGAAGACATAGACTTAGACCAAATATTTGACATATTTATTACTTTCATAGTGATGATATAATATAAACCGATTTGAAAGATTATTTTTTTATATAGAACCCGGGCCCCATGAGAAAAGTTAAGGGGGGCCCACGAAGACGTTGGCACGCTACTGCATAGCACTAAGGTGTTTGTTTGAAGAATAGACATCCCTCGAGCCTTATAGATCACAATTATTAACGGTGACCATAAGGTCACCGCCACAATGTTTGGGAACGAGACCATTAACAAGCTGACAGGGCCAGCAGACAAAAAATCAATATTCATAAAGAAAGCTGGCAAAAAACACAAAGACCGCCCCGTTCTACGAAACAAACGGAATGACGTTGAAAAAACACGGGGTGCCATGAAATGCGGAAGAGGACGGTAGACCTAACGGGACAACAGCCAACAAATGGCCCTGTGGGGTGCAGCCAGTGTTGCCAGATTACACGATTAATCGTGTAATTACACGATTTTGGTCCCTGTTACACGATTACACGAATATAGAGCAAATTCTCACGATTTTTGGCGTTTGTTAAAAAAATAGCTATTTTTGATAAGAATTTAAAACTAATAAGCTAGACTGCGAAAAATAGTAAATTAATTTTACTTAAATTACCTAACCTAACTCAAGTCCGCCCCCGTTCCTGTTCATATCGATATCGATTATGAAAAATTTTTCAGGCGATCAAATAAATTGTCAATACTAGAGAACTCAGTGTCAATTTCATCGTGCGTAGATCGGTTACCAACACCATTCTGTTCCTTCTCGTTCAGTCTGCTGATAAATGATACCTTATAGTGATTCTTCAGAAATATGATACCCTTGTCTTGCACGCTTCCAAAAAAATGCAGTCAAGTTGATTGACTCAGTACTTCCCACATATAATAGTGATATCATTTTATTATATATTCCCTTCGCATGAAGTCTAAGATCCCTTGCGACCAAGTAATCGTTCGCATGTCCTCAAAAAACATCAAACACAAAAACTAGTAAATAGTATCCCAAGTCTCTCCGTAGAAATTAAAACAACACAATTTTTATTCTGCCAGCTTCAACTGGACGAAACGAAACAATTAGGAACCCCCAAATTGCTTAAAAATGAAGTTTGAGCTATTTTTTTGTTTTTAGTCTTTTTATTATAGCTGCGCCGCCACCGACACGATTTTTGAAAACCATACGCATTGTTCATCCTAGCCACGGTAATAATACTGTGTCTAAATTTAATTAAAATTGATTCCATAATTTCCAGGTTACTAAATTCAGGACCATCTAAAGCAATACTCGTCTGTATACATCACAAATTCAAAGTCCCTTGGTTTCTATAATAAGCAAGGCAATGTTCGGATGGACCTTAAAAAGGGTATTATGCCGCTAGGTCTTTCTTTCACAGGTCAATGGACAGCCTATTATGAATAAAACAAAGTTTTGAGTTTTACAACCCCCCACCCTCTAACCACCCCAATTTCACCCCCACCCAAGAAAAAAGTAGAAAATGATCAGGAACCCCTGAAACGCCTAAAAACGAAGTTTGAGGATATTTGAAATTTTTCGTTTTTTGCTAATTATTCCACCCCCCGTAAAACGATTTCCAAAATTATTAGAACATTACCTACTACGACACCACAACATATCGCTACCCAAATTTCATCACAATCCATGCAGCGGTTACTGAGATTGCGACGTTAGAAAAACGCTAAAAGACAGACCGACAGACAGACAGACAGACAGACAGACCGACAGACAGACAGACAAACCAACGGAAATGAGTGACGTGGATTTTCGTTATGTAGACATCATGACACGCCCAAAAAGCGTATTATCTCAAAATTGAAAATTTTCGCGATCACAATACTCCCCTCACCTATGGGTGTGGGAAGTAAAAGCACAAAAGTGACGAGTATAAGCAGAACTGTAAAAGAGAGTGGGGAAAAAGAATGGAAGTGGAAGGCAAGCAAAAAAGTATCAGTGTATGTAATTATGCATGGTATGTTAGCTTTTTATTTTACTTATTTTGGTTTGGTACCTTTTAAATTATTTATCTAATATTTTTTATGACTTTACACGATTTTACACGATTTTTGGAAGTCGAGGTACACGAATTTCTCTTCACTTCATCTGGCAACACTGCGTGCAGCATGGATCTGGTTTTAATTGTTTGTTTTTCTATGTGTACGCCCCCTCTAGATTCTGTGAGAAGGTATGACGAAGCAAAGCAGATTCATATTTTTTTCTACAGAACGTTACTGCATCTGTTGTGCGAAAAATGTAACATTCTACCTAATTGTCTGTTAGCTTGGATAACCATTTTTTTTGTAACTTAGTACCTATACAGGGTGGGCCAATAGTGCGTGGACGGAAGATTGTGAGTTTACTAAAATATATTTTAGAAACCTGTCACTTGACTATGGTAGGGAACCTTGAGGGCTATAACATAAAAACAATTTCACTTAAATTTTGACGTTTATACAGGGTGACTCATATCAAACTTACATTTTTTAGAGTGGAGCCTCCTATATATTATTGGATATTTGGATTCCTTGGTAAATTCTAGTGTGACTTTATGCATCATACATGCAACTTTAAATGAACCGTTTAGGCGCAAATCACCATTTTTGGAATAAGTAGGTATCAGAAAAAAATTGAATATCGCAGAGATTATAAAACCTAGAAGGTCGTGACTTTGTGGTATAATCAAGCATGAAACCCGTCACTTTAGATTAGACGGATAAATTTGAATTCTTTTTATAGTTGGAGAAATCAGTAGATTAAATAAGGAAACTTCAATCGCAGATAACTTGATTTTTTCAAATAGGAATGCCTATTTTGATTTTCAGAATCAAACGTAGAATTTGATTACCTTTCTAACGATATAGGACTCTCAATATCAATCTTTTTTGGTTTTCATTTTATTGCAAATTTTCAGTCAAATCGTTGTTTTTTACTATTTTCCTGCGTGCAAGCAACCTAGCAGGCCATGAAAAATAAACAAAAGCCTGTTAATATGGCAGAAACCAACTAACTTAGAAGTGTTTGTTTCTCACAGTCTGCTAGCTATTGAGGTCTACTAGAGCTTGACAACTTTCCAAAACGATTAAACATTTTGAAACTTAAGGAAAACTACCAGCAATTTTTGCTTACAGTCTAACATCTTTAGAATGAAATTTCATATTTCATGGGATAAAAAAGTTGGTCATTTAAGTCAAAAGTGAAGATATATCTAACTGGAGCATTCTGAACATTATTGAAATGATTGCTAACTTTTTTAATCACGCTATGTTGTAATTGTGTTTACTTCATGTAGTTTTCTACAAACAAGCAATTCAAGTTTCATTTTCCGCGATTTTGCTAATAAGTAGAAGCACCTACTGAAGAACTTGAAGGGCTAGAGTCAGAGTTATCATTACCTTTGACTTACGGAAATGGCTACTTTTTTATGGCATTAAATCAGAAAATTTATTCAGAAGACACAGACATTCTACAGCCAGCAACAATCACTAGTAGTTTTCTTTTGATTAAATATTTTTTTACTGAGGTTGGCATTAGCCAAGCTAGTAGGCTGTGGAAAATGAGCGTTCTAGTTACCGCTATTGTTTCTGGTTTGAGCTAATATGTTGTAAGGAGTTTTCATAATCTTGCCTCGTTGCTCTAGTTTGCATCTTTCTACTAAGTTAGTTGGTTTCTTCCATAACAACGGGCTTTTGTTTATTTTTCATGGCCTGCTAGGTTGCTTGCACGCAGGAAAATTGAAAAACACCGAAATAAAATGAAAACTAAAAAAGATTGATGTCAGGAAGTCTATATCGTTAGAAAGGTAATCAAATTTTACGTTTGATTCTTTAAAGCAAAATATGCACTCTCATTTGAAAAAATCAAGTTATCTGTGATTGAAGTTTCCTTAATTAATCTACTGATTTCTCCTAGTACAAAAAAAATTCAAATTTAGCCGTCTTACCTGAGATGACGCATTTCATGCTTAGTCGTACCGCGAAGTCACGACCTTCTATGTTTTATAATCGCTGCGATATTTAATTTTTTTCTGATACCAAAAATGGTATAACCCTATCCCTGAGGGTTGATGTTACGGAAGGAAGGTGAGAAGTCATCTTACCACGACCAAGATATCGCAACCAGAGTAGTCATATTGTCTATCGTTAATTAAGTGACGAAGCTCAAGGTATTTCGTAACCTGTTGATTGATTCAATTCTCCATCACTTTATTGATTACAGAAGACAGAGCTGTAGGTCTGTAATGCTGATGGTCTGGTTCCAGTTCGAGCACCATTAGTTAGATAGATAGATAGATAGCTTTTATTCCGACAGGTGAATTCACCCAATTACAGGAAATAGTTCAATCAATGACAAAGTACATTAGGCATACATACATACATACAACATTATATACTAAAGTTATTCAATTAGATACAAGTACATCAGGCATACATACAATGTTACATGATATCCCAAGTTATGTTCAAGTTATGCTAAAAGGGAAAAAAACGAAAAAAAAACGCTTCAGTGGTCTGATCAGATATTATGTGTGAGAGAAAGAAATTGTTGCTTTATTTCAGATTTAGATGAATAATTGATATCACTATATTCGCTTAATAAGTTGAAATTCCCACACATAACACTGATAGGTGATTTTTTTGAAATATTTGTACGGGCTGGATCACAGTAAAATGTTATCTGGTGTCTCAAAGTGCGTGCAGGTATATGAAAATTAATCTTACTCAGGATGAACTCACATACTACACCATTATGCAAAACATCATGGAGGAAATTTAAGCTACTTATAACTCTTCTACTATTCAACGATATATAACCAAATTCATTTAAAAGTATAGAATAATCACATCCCCTTGCCGGATATTCTCCTGACGATTTGAATGATAGAAATTTTAAAAATTTTCTTTGTATTCCTTCGATAGTACTTATATGTATATTGTAGGTAGGATACCATACCAGGGAACAATTTTCTAATTTTGATCGAACATATGAAAAATATAATAGGCTCAATACATATAAATTGGAAAAATCTCTGGTGTTTCGTATAATAAAACCCAACATCTTATTAGCAGATGACGTCATATCACTTATATGGTCAGTAAACGACAAATCACTATCAAAAATAACACCAAGGTCTCTCATCTGGCTACACCTATTCAGCACTCGGTTCTCAACTTTGTAAGACCATACTATAGGTTCTTTCTTTCTACAGTAAGTGAGAATAAAGCATTTATTTGTATTCAAATTGAGATGATTATCCCTGCACCATTTCAATACAGTATCAATATTGCTTTGCAAAACTTCACAGTCGACAGCTGAATTAATATTATGGAGGATCTTCAGATCATCCACATAAAGTAATTTTTGACATGTAATTGAAAGAGCTAAATCATTAATAAACAGTAAAAAAAGTAGTGGTCCCAAATTCGAACCTTGAGAGATTCCAGATACGGGTGAAAAAATATCAGATCGGTGACCTTCATGCTCCACAAATTGTTTCCGATTGAATAAATAAGAATGAAAAAAGTTTAATAGCCTCGTGGAAAATCCAAACCTTTTCAATGTTTCCATCAGAATGAGTAAATTTACTTGATCAAATGCTTTCTGCAGATCCATGTTCACAACATCAGTTTGATCTCTATTATCTAGACCAGCGTTTCCCAAACTTTGTTCTACTGCGACCCGGTAAATTTCTTACTCCTCTTTCGTGACCCACCTAAATTTTTGGATTCACAGAAATCGGTATCAGGTAAAATCATCATCATAGTCACAATGTCTTAACCTCGGTCTTAACAGACATGTTGTGCATTTAAACATTTTACGAGTTTCTCTTGGGATATCTCTAAGATCTTTAATGCAATAGTTTTCCATTTGCTTTCTGCATCCTCATGCCGTTGACCAGATGGTATCTACTGGTTCATCCGACTTTAGGGGCAATTTTTCACCTCAAGGACAAGAAGGTGTGCTGACTCTTTTCAACTCGTCCACCCGAAGCTGTTGGTTGAGAAGAGGTTACTGCTTATACCGACAGTAGTTCGGTGTTCCTTTTAGTCGCCTTTTACGACACGCAGGATATATGATGAGAGATATTCTAACCCGCCCCCACACGGGCTATCAGGAAATAAAACACAGTTATTGCTAATATGTATGTATTACTATTATAATAATCAGTGAGAAGTATGGAGTTGTTTATTTTTCACCAAGGTATCCAAGTCCGCCGAAACCGATAACAGTTTTATCCTGAGGTCTGGTTCGACTTCAAGTCAGTTTCTATATTTATTTTTTAGGTAAACTAGTGTTGAAAATCCTGCTTCACACTTATAGGTTGTGACAAAAGGCATTAAAAATTGTATTGCTTGATTAGCTACAACTGGACGTTACTGCCGACAAGATAACCAAAAATCTATAAACGGTTTTCGATCGAACATGTCTTTGAGTGCTATGTCACAAGACAGTTCAATTAACAATTCGACATTTGAATCTGTCAAATTAGTTTCGGAGTCTAATGTAAATGGGTTTCTTCTTCTTATCCATGCTTTGTTGCTGTTAATTGGAGAAAGATATTCTTTGATTGGTCTCCAGCCCTAATATATGTTCTTTGATTGTAGCTGAAGTACCATGTGGCAAAGAACTCATATTATACTCTTCTTGTAATTCACTTAACTTATAGTAAACGCTGTGTAGTTCCCTGTTTTAGCACGATGTGACCACAGATTAAGTTTTTTCTCTTAGCTTCCACCTTGTCTTGTACTTTAAAGACAGTTATATTGTTGCCTTGTAATGTCATGTTTAGATTATTTAAAAAATCAAAAATATCGGAAATGTAGGTAGCCTTTACCAAACAATTGCTGGAATTTAACAATCTTTTCTGATTCACAGAGAACGCTTTTGGCTTTTATTGGTGCTTAAGATGTTTCAGTTCCCAAATTCCGCATCAATTTTTAAGGTTTCATAGACTCGTTTGCAAGTTCTGTATTACAAATTAAACACTGTGACGCCAATTCAGTGTTCCCAGTGTTGATCATCATTGTCTCGTTAGTCAAGAAATAAAATCTACCATCTCCTATACTTATTTAAAATATGAAGGCAATGCTGCGACCCGGTAATTTTTTTTGGCGACCCAATACAGGGTCGCGACCCACTGGATGGGAAACGCTGATCTAGACTGTCACTGAGCTATGCCAACTAAGTTGGATGTACAAGATTTTTTTTCTTTAGTGCTAGGTTTTTCCAACAATTCCGAACACCTTCTCTATCGTATGCATTCATGAGCCGACCTGCATTTTGCAGCTTTATTTATAGCCACCGTATCTGATCGCCATTTTGTCGGGCGTCACCGGTTTCCTGGTTTGGTTGCCAATTGGACCAGTGTCACGCTCGCGCAGCTATTACGAACCTTAGGCACGTAACCATGACATTGTCAATGGGTATGAGGTCGCGCAGTCACTCCCATGTGTCGATGCTGTCCTACAAATATATAAAATAAAGGATGCTTCGCCATACATTGCAAGTAACAGGTGATTACTCGGTATACTGCATTGGAATACATGAATACAAAGCCTAAAGGCCCGTACTTGTAGCTTAGTAAAATCGGTGCGTTATAGGTCGTCATAGCCACAATGTCTTAAAAGACATGTTCAGTGGCTCTCTTGATACTCATATCTAGCAACTGTTTCGTTGTATCCACCCAGCGTGTAGGGGAACGGCCACGGCGCCGGCCACTCGGGGCGTGACCCTGAACTACAAGTTTCTCCATATTGTCGCTTCTGTGAATATGTCCGAATAATGTAAGCATTCTCATTGAGACACAATGGAGGATAGTCTCTTTGGATTACCGAGCTCATTCAGTATGGAAACATTAGTTCGATGGGCGGTATAAGGAATACTCAGCATTCTCCTCCACGTCCACATTTCAAAAGCAACTATACGAGCTCGATCTGCCTTTTTAACAGTCCAAGTTTCCGAGGCATACAAAAATATGGAGAACACAAGAAACTGAATCAGTGACATTTTGGTAGCTTTAGTGATGTTATGGTCACGCCATATTTTAGTAAGCTTTGTCATGGCCACCCGTGCCTGTTGAATGCGCCGTCGAATCTTATTCTCACAGCTACCTGAATTATCGATCAAAGAACCGAGGTACACAAAACTTTGAACTACCTCACAACGGCCTATTGACTTTATTTCTCGATGATTGTCATGCTCTCTATCTACGATCATAAACTAGGTCTTGTTGTAGTTAATACCAAGATGTTCTGCACTGCGTTGTTCTAAAACGTTCAGTAGAGCTACTGGTTCTTCCTGAGAAGCAGCAATAAGGGTTGTATCGTCAGCAAATCTTAAGTTAGATATTTTGCTTCCGCCAATAGTTATACCGCCATTCCAGTTGTCCAATACCTGTCTCATCACAAATTCAGAGTAAATGTTAAATAACATCGGAGATAATACGCATCCCTGACGGACTCCTTTTTTGGTTGCTGTATGACCAGACAGGTTGCCATCAATTCTTACACGAGCTGAACTAGACTCATAGAGTTGTTGTATGAGAAATACTAAGTGGTAAGGGACTCCCATGGAGATAAAGATTTCCTACAGTTTAGGCCACTTTACGTTATCAAACTCCTTAGAATAGTCCACAGAGCAGATAAAAACGGGAACATAACGCGTTTTCAATAATCTGTCTTAAGTCTAAGATCTGTTCACACGTACCGTGTCCTTTTACGAAACCTGCCTACCGCGTCCTTTTACGAAACCTGCCTGCGCCTGAGAAATTTGCCAGCCAATAAAACCCTCCAAACAAGACTGTAAAATATATAGTAGGACCTTGCATGCATGAGAGATTAACGAAATTAGGCGATAATTGTCTGGATTTGTTGGAGATCCCTTTTTATGAAGTGGAACAAAAATGGATGTGCACCATTCATCTGGCCAAACACCGGAGGACCAAACCCTCTTACAAATATTATATAAAAGAGAGATTCCGTCTTCACCCAAGCATTTTAATGTTTCGGCAGAAATAGATAGCTAAGATATTTTACATGAAGTACCACGTCTGCCGTAAAGAGGCGGCCTGGAAAAAATCGTAAGCTTTGTGAGACTTATCTTCATTTACTCAACCATTAACATCTCTTGAATTTGAACCTACAGAATTACTCTGGCACAGTGACTGGGCAACTGCGGAATCGTTTGATACGACACGCCTTTCGTAGTTTTTGTTAGAATAGTTCACAGTTCGAAATTTACAAGCCTGTTTTCCCTAACGCTCTTTTAATCAGTTACTTATTTTTCGAGTTACGGGGTGATGCCTGTAAAATATTATATATGATATTATTATACTACGGTACCTAGTTACGTATTTAATAGTAACCACATCTGAAAAAGAATGAGTCAAGCTGATTGGTTCAGTACTTCTCACACATAATGATGAGACCATTTTATTATTTTTCCATTGCTTGATTCTACAGTCTGAGACCCTCTTGCATCCAAATCATCGCCCGTTGGCCTGGAAAAAAACATCAAATACAAAAACGCTCTTAAATAGTTTCATGTCTCTCTCTCTCGGCAGGTACAACTTTTATTCTGCAAGCTTCACTGTTGCGATATCTAAAAACCACACGCATTTTCCATCCTCATCATAGTAGTGATACTGTGTCGAAATTTAATCAAAACCAATTTCAGGTTACATAGCACAGAATGACCTTGAGCAATACTCGTATGTGTACATCAGGAAATTCCCTTAGCTTCTACACTAGGTAATGTTCGGATTGATCTAAAAAGCTGTATTATGCCACTAGGTCTTTCTTTTAGAGGTCAATAAAGAGCCTAATGAATACAGCACATTTTTTACAACCCCACCACCCCTAACCGACAGACAGACCAACAGACAGACCGACAGAGACCGACCGAGACCGACAGAGACCGACAGAGACCGACAGAGACCGACAGAGACCGACAGAGACCGACAGAGACCGACAGAGACCGACAGAGACCGACAGAGACCGACAGAGACCGACAGAGACCGACAGAGACCGACAGAGACCGACAGAGACCGACAGAGACCGACAGAGACCGACAGAGACCGACAGAGACCGACAGAGACCGACAGAGACCGACAGAGACCGACAGAGACCGACAGAGACCGACGGAGACCGACAGACCGACCGACCGACAGACCGACAGACCGACCGACCGACCGACCGACAGACCGACAGACAGATAGATCACCAGACATACCAACGAAAACAAGTGACATGGATTTTCGTTTTGTAGACATCATAAAATGCACGAAAGAGTATTATCTCAAAATAAAATTTTTTCGGGATCACAATACTCCCCTCACCTATCGGCGTGGGAGGTAAAATACAGGTGCTTTAACATAAACAGCTTTTTTTATAGCAGCCATGCATTGATGCTGTATGGATGTTTTTCTTTGCCATCTTATATATCCATATCCTTAATCTACGAGGATCTCAACTATTTTTAGATAAAGGTGCCTCTTAGCCCGAGACAAAGACAAATATCTGCCTCTACATGTCTTAGTAGTGATACCTTGGGTGATACGTTGAATCTCGCGATCATACCGAGCAACAGATATTGCTAATATAATAATGTTTGGACGCGCCATAATATTTGCTTCTTTAACAGTGTTTACGAAGATACAGAGGACCCGCATCTTTCTTTTATGTGGCTATAAATTATATCAAGCTTGTCCACGTGAAAATATTCCTTTGTTTACATTTTGCGTCCTTGTAGATATAAAAAGCATCGAAGCTTTGGGAGACCGTCATTAAGGAACTTAGATACGCCTTTTACGTATTTTTAAAATAAGAACTCGATACAAACAGGCTTAAGTGATTAAAATACCTTATTCCTAAACGAACGTCTTAGTAATAAAATAGAAGAATAACCTCCCATATCATTTCTATTTATAACAGTGGAGGCTGGTTTCGTTAATATCCATTGACAAATTTCAAATTCGGAACAAAACAGCGTCGAGAAATATTTAGCAATGTTTATTATTGTTTAAAACCCTGACCTTACGCTACGTGTATTAGAAGTAAGAGGTAATTACGGAGAATGACAATGGAGATTTTAACAACAAATATTGATATCATGGCATTCATATTGTAACGTGCTGGAATGTTATACCAGATTTCGTTGAGCTTGAATTAATTATATAAATCTGTAGATTGGATTCAACGTCAAATTGGCTGTTATTTAGGAACTAAGCTTTCTCAAAAAGGTCTAGGTTTTGTTTCAGGTATACAGGGTGAGTCAAGCTCAACGCCTCGGGCTCCTGTGACCAAACGATACCACTTTTCGAAAAACCGACTTTGAAAGTGTATGTAGGTATGTAGGTCGAGTTGGGCTACATTTTAAAAATAATAACTTTTATACAGGGTATCTAATAAAAGCGTGACATATCAAAGTTATATTTTTTAAATGTAACACCCTGTATATTATTGCATATTTAGATTCCTGGGTTCATTTTAGTGTGACTTTATGTATCACACATGGGACTTTAAGCGAACCGTGCAGGTGCAAATCACAATTTTGGGTATAGGTAGATGTCAGAAAAAAAATGAATATCGCCGCTATTATAAATCTTAGGGGGCTGTGAGTTTGCCGTGTTACTAAGCATGAAATGTGTCAGCCTACGTTGGACGGTCGATTTCGAATTACATTTGTGCTTGGAGAAATCGGTAGATCAATTAAGGAAACTTCAGTCAAAGGTAAGTTGATTTTTTCAAATGGGAATGCATAATTTTTTGTATACGATCAAATGTGCAATTTGATAGGCTTTCTGATTATATCAGGTTGTGAATACCAATCTATGGTAGTTTTGATTAAATTTCGAGATTTCAGTCAAATCAGTGTTTTTCAATTTCCCTACCTATAAATAAACTAGCAGGCCATGAAATATAAACAAATTCGTATTCAGATGAAAGAAACCAACTACATTAGCAAAAAGAACTAGCAGAACTAGAGTAAAAGAACAAGATTATAGAAATTCCTTACAACAAATCAACTCTAACCAGAAACAGCGGCAGTAATATGTCTAAAGCCGGCGCCACATATGCGGGTATTTGCCGAATATCAATATTCGCCGTTTTCTCAACCTTGCTCGCCGAATAGCAAGCACGTATCGCCCTTTAGCCGAATAGCATATAATCGTGGTTCGTTGCTCGCCGCATACCGCATATGTGGCACCGGCTGTATTAGGCGAATAGCAAATAATCGGGGTTCATTGCTCGCCGCATAACGCATGTGTGGCGCCGGCTTAAGGTTAAAGAGAAGCCGGAGTGCGACAGAAATGGATATTTTTTACAGCCTACTAGCGACTGCAAACTACTAGAGATTAAAAATTTCCAAAATCGCTAAACACTTTGGAATGAAAGCAAAACTTTCAGCGATCGTTGCCGTCAGTCTAGTACCTTCAGAACGCAATTTCACATTTAATGGTATAAAACAGTAGTCATTTCCGTTAAAGTCAAAAGTAATGATACCTCTCACTGTCGTCCTTTAGATTTTTCAGTAGGTATCTATTAGCAAGATCGCCAAAAAAGGAATACTGACAAATCATATTTTAATTTTCTGCCAGGTAAATTATGTTTAATAATTTGAGCAGATTTGTAATTTATCCTTCATTTTCGGCGATCTTACTTATGAGTATTGAAGAATTTGCAGAACTCCAGTCAGAGGTATCGGCTACTGAAGCTATTAAACTGCCAGCAACATTACGTGGTAGATTTCCTTTCATTTCAAAATTCACAATGCTATTGTGAATCATCAATCTTTGGAATATAGCCGGTATGCTGTGAAAAATACTCATTACTGTCGTACTCCAGCTGCTTTTTGACCTTAGATGTGTTATGTCTGCTATTTCTGGTTAGAATCGATTTGTTTTAAGTCATTTTTATAACTTTGTCCCTTTCTCCGTAACTATCTGCTAAGTTAGTTGTTTTGTTCCATCTGAACGGTTTTTTGTTTATATTTCATAGCCTGCTAAGTTGCTTATAGGTAGGAAAATTGAAAAACACCGGTTTTATTGAAAATTTGAAATTAATTCAAAGCTACCAGAGATCGATATTTACAACTGCATATCGTTAGAAAGCTTATCAAATTGCACATTAGATCGTATAAAAAAATGATGCATTCCCATTTGAAAAAATCAAGTTACCTTCGATTGAAGTTTCCTTAATTGATCTACCGATTTCTCCAAATACAAATGTAATTCGAACTCGACCGTCTAAAGTAAGCTGACACATTTCATGCCTGGGTGCCTGTGCACGTCTGGAAACAATTTCCCTGGCAGCTCATTCCTCAGCGTTGAAGCTTTCCAAAAGAAGGAATGCTGGAGGAGACTGGTTCGGGGAGTACGAACCTCGACCTGGTAAGGATGAGATCGCAGACCCTCGCCAGTGTTCCTCGTTCGGACGGCGTTCAGTGTTATTATCTAGGAGAGCTCACTAGAACATCTTCCTTGATGGAATCTGTAAAACAAAGACAGGTCAGTTACCCTTCTTTGATATTCCAGGCTGTGGAGGACCTTTGTAAGGTTAGGTGTATCGATTAGTCTAATTACTCTGTTCTGGACAGTGTCCAGAAGCTTTAGAGCGTGCTTCGGAGCGCATCCCCACATGACAAATTAATAATGAGAAATTCAATGAGAAGTTTCAGGAGTTGACAAATCTTGATTTGAACTATGAACCCACCATTAGGTAATTCAATATTTAATCCCTATACAAGCCAAATAATAAAAAACAAGGAAAAAAACATACAGTTAAATCTTTAATTCATTTCTCAATGCCTAAATAAATTCAATTCTACAAATATTACGTATTTAATTAATTAAAATGCTAAACAAAATATCAAACCACTTAATGTTTACTTATGTTTACTTTAATAGTAATGATATTAAACAAAAAAAATGAAGTCAAGTTGATTGACTCAGTACTTCCCACACATTACGCTGATACCAGTTTATTATTTGCCCATAGCATGAAGCTTTAGTCTAAGATCCCTTGCAACCAAATAATTGCCAACCCCCCCCCCCCCCCAAAATTGTCTTATGCCGCTAGGTCTTTCCTTCACAGGTCAATGGACAGCCTATTATCGATACTACAAACTCCTCAGTTTTACAACCCCCCCCCCCCCCCCCCAACCACCTCACTTTCACCCCCACCCAAAAAACTGGTAGGAAATTATCAGGAACCCCTAAAACATCTAAAAACCGAATTTGAGTTGCTTTCATACTTGTCGCGTTCTTTGATTATTGCTACGCTGCCACTGACAAGATTTTTAACAAACATACGCGTTTTCCATTCTCACCACGGTAACAATATACTGTGTCAAAATTTCATTAGAATCAATTTAATAGTGTCCACGTTACAAAATACAAAACGATTTAGACCAATAAATTCTCGTATAGTACACAGAAAATTCTAAGTCCCTTAGTTTCTGTAATAGGCTAGGCAATGTTCGGATGCACCTGAAAAGGTGATTTGTGTCGCTAGATCTTCCTTCACACGTTAGTGGACAGCCTATTATGAGTACAATACATTTTTTAATTTTTCAACCCCCAACCCCCCAACCACCCCAATTTCACCCCCACCCAAAAAAACGCAGAAAATGATCAGGAACCTCTAAAACGCCTAAAAACGAAGTTTCAGCAATATTTAATTTTTTTTGTTTTTTGCTAATTATTCCGCCGCCTATGCACCGATTTTCAAAATTATAGGAACATTACCTACTACGACCCCACAGCATACCGCTGCCCAAATTTCATCACAATCCATGCAGCGGTTACTGAGATTACGAGGGTAGAAAAACGCGACAGACAGACAGACAGACAGACAGACAGACAGACCGACAGACAGACCGACAGACAGACCGACAGACAGACCGACAGACAGACCGACAGACAGACCGACAGACAGACCGACAGACAGACCGACAGACAGACCGACAGACAGACCGACGGAAATGAGTGACGTGGATTTTCGTTATGTACACATCATAAAAGGCCCAAAAAACGTATTATCTCAAAATCGAAAATTTTCGCGATCACAATACTCCCCTCACCTATCGGTGTGGGAAGTAAAAACGACAGTTGACAGCGTGGCAATGCTGAAGCCAAAGTGGAAACAGTGTCGCTAGACGCCAGTCGTTATTTCCAGTAGCTCGTTGATGTACAGCAGAAACAGTGGAAACTCCTAAGGAACACCGGCGTGACACCGGCTTGGCACATTAGATTATAACAGTCATTGAATTCAGGCCTTCATAATTGTTCCATCTGTCTCAAAAGCTTATACCATTTCCAATAGCGTATCACTAATCGCAAGCATGTCCTCAGCTAACGTCCTTAATTCGCCAGCATTTTTTAAGCTCCGCGTCAACAACAACATCTAAATCTGAATGATTAGAGAATGATGCAAATCGTATACTAAATCATTAAGAAAAACCAGACTTACGTTTTATACAGGGTTATTCACGTTATTCGACACGGAGCATTATGGCTAAAGTATTTGATAAAAAAGAAAACAATAACTTGGGATGGTTAGAGACCCATAAAGGCTACATTTTAAAAATATTTTCATGTTATACAGGGTGTCCCAAAAACACGAAATGTATCAAAGTTATGTTTTTTTAAATGGAACACCCCATATAATATTGCATATTCAGATTCCTTGGCGAATTCTAGTGTGACTTTATGTATCATACATGGTACCTAAAGCGAACCGTTAAGGTGTAAATCACCATTTTCGGTATAAGTAGATATCAGGAAAAAATTGAATATCGCAGAGATTACAAAATATGGAAGGCTGTGACTTTGCCGTATTACTGAGCATAAAATGCGTCAGCTTTGATGAGACTGTCAAAATTAAATTACGTTTATGCTTGGAGAAATCGGTCGATGAATTAAGGAAACTTCGATCAGCGATAACTTGATTTTTTCAAATGGGAATGCCTAATTTTTTTTCTACTGTTAAAAGTAGAATTTGATAACCTTTCTAATGATATAAGGTTGCGCATATCAATCTCTGGTAGTTTTCATTTAATTTTAAATTTTCAAACGAATCGGCGTTTTTCAATTTGCCTACCTATAACCAACGTAGCAGGCTGTGAAATATAAACAAAAGCCTGTTCAGGTAGAATAAAACAACTAACTTAGCTGAAAAATACATGCGAACTAGACTAAAGGGACAAGATTATAAAAATTACTCACAACAAACAAAGTCTAACCAGCAACAACGGCGGTAACATATCTTTGGTCAAAGAGAAGCTGGAGTATGGCAGAAATGGATTTTTTCACGGCCTACTAGCTACTGCAATGTACTAGAGATTGGGAATTTCCAAAGCCATCAAAAATTTTGAAATAAATTAAAAAATACTAGAGAATGTTGTAAGCAGTTTATTATTTTCATAATAAAATTTCACCTTTAATGATATAAAAAAGTATGCAATTCTGTCAAAACTCAAGACAAAAGTACCTCTGACTGGAGTTCTGAAAATTCTTCAGTACCTATTAGCAAGGTCGCATAAAATGAAGAATGAATTAAAAGTTGTTCAAATTATAAAACATAAATGGCAGAAAACTTAAATCTGATTTGTTAGTATTCATTTTTTGCAATATTGCTAATAGACATTGAAAAATAGAAGGGCTCCAGTCAGAGGTATCGCCTTCGATGCAAATTAGTACTTTCATACACCATTACATATGATTGATAGTTGCGTGCTGGAGCAACAGTCGCTGGTTGTTTCTGTTTCATATGAGGGTTTTTGATTGCATTGGAAATTTTTAACCTCTAGTAAATTGTGGTAGCCAGTAGACAGTAAAAATATCTATTACTGCCATACTCCAGCTTCTCTTTGACCTTACAGATGTTATCGCAGTTGTTTCTGGGAGAGTTGATTTGTTGTAAGGAATTTTTATAATCTTGTCCCTTTAGTCTAGTTAGTGTGTATTTTTCTGCTAATTTAGTTGTTTTCTTCTACCCGAACAGATTTTTGTTTATATTTCATGGCCTGCTACGTTGCTTATAGGTAGGAAAATTGAAAATCGCCGATTTGTTTGAAAATTTAAAATTAAATGAAAACTACGAGAGATTGATATTCACAACCTTATATCATTAGAAAGCTTATCAAATTCTACGTTTAACCGTATAAAAAGAATTAGGCATTCCCATTTGAAAAAATCAAGTTATCGCTGATCGAAGTTTCCTTAATTCATCGACCGATTTCTCCAAGCATAAACGTAATTTAAATTTGACAGTCTCATCAAAGCTGATGCATTTTATGCTTAGTAATACGGCAAAGTCACAGCCTTCCATATTTTGTAATCTCTGCGATATTCAATTTTTTCCCGATATCTACTTATACCGAAAATGGTGATTTACACATCAACGGTTCGCTTTAGGTACCATGTATGATACATAAAGTCACACTAAAATTCACCAAGGAATCCGAATATGCAATAATATATGGGGTGTTCCATTTAAAAAAACATAACTTTGATACATTTCGTGTTTTTGGGACACCCTGTATAACATGAAAATATTTTTAGAATGTAGCATTTATGGGTCTCTATCCATCCGAAATTATTATTTTCTTTTTTATCAAATACTTTAGCCATAATGCTCCGTGTCGAATAACGTGAATAACCCTGTATAATTGGATGCGACTACACTGTAGTACACTGCGTCCACGTGCTTGAATAAATCAAGACCGTATGATTTATGGTTTGTCTTAGGCACAGCAGGTTTAAAAATGTTGCATAATTAGCGATAGTTTTTTTCATCTTTTGAAAGTGCTGATGTGAAGACTGCTATCGACATATTTACGTCCTCGGAGTTCTCCTCCAGGGCTAGCAAAAAGATGAACCAGTAGGGGGCTGGAACAAACTTTTCATTTTTGGTGCAATAGCAAATTCACATTCAGCTCAGTGTACACACAGAAAAATCTGTCGCTTTGTCAAGCACTTACGCTTGGATTCAATGGGATGTTACGCTAGCATTCCTCAAATACAGCGACGTTTTCTCTAATGGAAAGTGTATAGTTTGTAGCGAATTATATCGTATTGTCGATTCAACTACAAGATGTCATTGGATTCCAATGAATGATTCAATCGCAGCCTGTCGTTGAATCGAATCTGTGCTTGGTAATTGATTCTAAACTACTTTCTTTTGCGTGGCCTAACAGATTTTATTGCGAGGACAGCTGATTGATTCGTTTGGATGTTTAATGGTGTGATTTTGTGTGAAGTTAAGTTATAAGGAGCATGATATAAGAATTAGACATAAGCCTGCACCAGTTGTTGCATTATTACCTGAAATATAACTACCTACATTCAAATGTGGGTGCTAGCTCTTCTGAGTCCCAATTTCTCAGTAGATCCTCCATTTAATATAGAACTGGATACATTTAAATCATACAATTGCTGATGCAATACGCAAAACCACGAGATGACACAAGACGGCTAACACCGCAACAACACAACGGAACAACTTCGTCCATGTTGATGAGTTCGCGGCGATAGTAGCACTTAGATCATCCCCCTGTTCTTATTCTCACCTTCACTGAATCGGAACAAAAGTCCAGCCGAATACTGATTATAGTTCAGCGAACGACAATGGCCATTGAAACAAAATTAATTTTTATCAGATGAATTATCACGAACTGCTGTTGCAGTAATAATTTTTGTACATTAAATAGATTGTATGCTTTGCTCAAATGAAACAGGGTAAATTTCGAAAACAAAAGGATGTTTTGATTGCATTATATGTCAATACTGGTATTAGAAGGATTATACATATCGTTATAACGAATATAAAATTATTTTGAATTTATTGGCGTACCTGTGATTACTTCGAATACAAGGATTGGAATTCTTTCAATGACGTGGATTTGAAACAACTGTAAATATATTTAAAGTGATGGAAAAACATCCAAATACTAACAATTAATTGGAAACGCAACAGTATTTTTTCTGTGTACGTAAAAAACCCGAACTTTTACAGGAAATTGGTAACCTTGAGTATAAATCCAGGATATTCGTTTTATCTAACATGGCAAGGTCTATAAATTGATAGCTCTTATTATAGGTAACGATAAGCATCGCATTTTTTGTTTGAATTTAGCCGTTTCTGTACAGGACTCGGTTAAGCAGAATGCTACTTAGTTTTTATTTGTTTTTAATTTACACTGACGATAACCTGAAAGTATTTGTGGTAGTATTTTCTCGCCCTCCTGTAGACCTACATTCATACACCACATTTGAATTCGACAAATTTTGAAATTTTTGAGTTGAATTTATTGTGTCTTCGAGCGATCAGAATACTGAAGAACTCAAAAGTCAAGTGTATACTCCTGTAGATATTAATGAAACATTTAAAAAAAATTCCACACGCTTACACGTATCCGAAAATCACATTGGAGTTCTCTATAGACGAAGACAGCGAAAGCCTCAATGCTAGCGCTGATTATGGCTTTGGTTTTTTTCCATAATATGTCATTTTACTTGACACATTGCAAAAGTTAAGTACAGGAGGTGGTGGAGAATTCAGTCAGTGGAAGTGAAGTTTATCCGTCAATATCAATCGCCAATTGCTCTGATAGCAGTAAAACATCTAATAAAATTTAATTCACAAGCACATTTATGTCGATGGTACAAAAAAATGTGTGTAACATAAGTAAAAAGAGTATCAATTAATATTTTGGTTAAAAAAAATAAAAAAAAGGTAGTTGCACGGGCTGGGTCTCGAACCAACACCCCACCCACCCACGAACACAGGGAACCATTGTCGAACACTATACCGCTCGACCACCCAGGATCTTGGGGAACGGATCGCCTCAGCGGCACATATTTCATTTCATTTCATTTATTTGCACGAAACATACAAATAATGCCACCCCTAGAAGGCTGAGCCTTGTGTCGGGGTATGGGCATACATTAGATAATCATAAATCACAAAAATTTTATAGTTTCATCTGATATCCCTCACCATTTTATATCAGAACTGGATCGTAACTGTTGACAGCTTCTTTGGATTATGCTTGTTGTTGCTTTTCCATATGGTTTATAGAACATTCTGCAGTGTGTTTCACTTGAACCAGGCAAAGATGAGCTTCAGATAATATCAATGATGCTTTTTGAGTGTAAGTACTGTTAGAAACTAAAAATTTTGAGGATCTGAACGCACAACTGTCATTTGATTTGACATATATATTAGGTACTTTATTACTGGGATTTGTGATATAATGTCAACCATTCAAAAAGATATCTATTTCGATCTTTGACATCGTCTCGAGCTGCAAACTTCATTCATCGCCTATGTTGCAACAAATATACATTTTAGTTACAACTTACACTGTTACACTGTTTTCGGTTCTGGATTCAAAAACCCATTTTTATTTTGATATAACTTTTGAATTATTGCGACAAAAAAAAGAGAACAAAAACAGTTTTGTTGTAAAACTTATACTTGATCTCTCCATTCATCACAAAAAAAATTATTCAAAACCCTAATTTTTTGTCATCATTATCATGTAGCAGAAGAAAAAACCAGCGATCAAATGTACAGTTTTTGCGGAATTTGATTGGTTGAAATTAGCAATTGCTAAACTTTTTGTTAAGCAAGAAAAGGCAATTTTTCACCCATTTAGAATGGAAAATCAGACTGGAAAAGATACTACATGGTTCATAATGGTCGACTGTATATGAAGCATGTCATTTTTAACCTTTTTGAGGTAAACTTCAAGAGAAATCTTTAGCTATCAGAGTACTTTGACAGATGCATGTTCTTGAACGGGCTGCTCTGATTGGTCAAAGCCTTTGTTAAAATGCGCCTGTTGACTAAATTCGCTTATAGATAGAACATTAAAAGCGTGAGCTCCTTCATAAATTTTTTGATTATGTGGGTATGTAAATATTTACAAACTGCAATCATAACCTGGTGAGCTTTCCAAAGCAGGTTGTTTTCCTAATGAGATCTCATCTTTTAGCAGAATTAATTCGCGGCTAGTATTTCTAATTACAGTCACCTGACTAGTAGTTGCTTTAATTAAAAATTATATTGCAGCCCAACAAATTAGAGTAATAGTTTTTTACGTATTTATAAATGTACACTTTATAATTATACGAGGGTTGCTCTATACCTCCGTCAATCCACCAGTACGCAGATAGCTGTTTCACGCTTATTTGCGATCATCAGTGCGCCATAGGTCGATTGACGGAAATAGAGAGCATCAGGTTTTCAAGTTAACAAAACATGTGAAACATGTGTTAGCAAAAGGCAGAAAGTTCTGCCGATGCGCCATCTAGTACTCGAAGATAACGGCAACCAAAGAGAATCGCTACTAACAGCAGTAAACTCTTTGGTCCCTCATATATCGGCTTTCATACGCTGCTGCGTACAGAACCCGTGCCTCTGGTGGCTAAAAGCGGACGAGCCTTGTCGTTCCACCAAAGAGTTTACTGCTGATAGTAGCGATTCTCTTTAGTTGTCGTTACCTTCGGGTACTAGATGGCGCACCGGCAGAACTTTCTGCCTTTAGCTAACTTTTACAATTATGTCAAAATTGGATAAGCTGAGTAATTCGGACTTTATGAATGGATTTTTTTTTTATCATGGCCAAGTTAAGGGGGGAAAATACTTATCACCGCCTTTCTCCTTCTTCTCCTTATATGGTAAACATCTTACATAGGAGCATCCTTGGCTTTACAAATACTAAACTGTTGTCTCTAAATATGTTTAAGTATACTCAAGTTATTTGGCAACTTGACGCAAAGAAGCCCATAGAAATGCTCTCCAATTATAGTTAGTAAAATATTTGACAGTATATTTTTGAAATTGGAAAGTGGAGATTTGATAGTAAACGGTGTCAGTTTAGGTCACTGGTTCAACAAATCAAGAAAGATGTGCTTTAGGTATAGACATTTGTGAAGTTGTATGTATTACATTTAAAAAAAATGCAGCAAAATTGTCCAAGTCTCAGTCTACTTATAAAAGAGAAATTACGTAACACTTCTAAGTATCACTTCAAGAGACCAATATATTGTTTATTTATTTGTTTAATGTATATAGGTGGCATATAAATACTGTAAAGATACATTCTTTTCCGTGAAAGGTCATTCAAAGATAAGATATGGAAATTCACAAAATTAATTTTAATTCTGCTTAACATTTTTTGGGCCTTAATATTACCGAAAAACTTCTCTCAAGATAGCTGCAGCTCTAGGTTAATGTATCTTCAAAATTCGATCTCCTGAAACCTTGTTTATTCTAGGAAACAAAGTAGCTTCTGTAATAAATGCCAGAGTAGTGGTCTCAGAGTAACAACTGAACATAGAGGTAGTAAACACCTAATTTTAATAGGCCAACATCTTTTCTTACGTTGTCATATCGACCACCAGATACGGCAATCATAATTGTTTACTATCGTCTTAATTGTATAGTATCTAGAAATATTCCAATCTACGTTAAAAAAGACGGTATTTTGATGGTTCAGAAATGATTACAGAAAATCAATAGATATGTTGGCCTCTACTGCGTTACTGCATGTTTCTACATCATTAACACAAATTCTGTCTTACATAAATTTTGAGGCGATGGCAACGCCTATGTACATAATTTTCCTGCGATTTGTTTACGGTAACCTCCGACTGTCAAACGTTTGTTTTGTTTGTGAGTCTTTTATGCTTGGTCAGTAAAATCGAATTCGCTATTTGTTGGTAACTGTAGTGAAGCTTTACGGACTTGCTGTGTTATATTCGAGTGTAGTTTAACAGTTTTTCGAGATGGGACAGTGCAGAGCAGTGTTTGTAACATGGGCTGCATTGGAAGTTGGCAATGTTTGGGTCTGAAGTGTCAGAAGATGATGACTTTGAACACGCAATGCTACTGCCGTCGCTACCAACAGATGTGAGAGTAAGAGCTCTGAACTGTCTAGAAAACCTCATCAGGGGGACATAGAGAAAGATTAACGTATTGCAAATCACCAGAAAGTGGTACAGAGTTTTTGGGAATGAACTCATGGAGGTCACTTTGAGATATGCCAAAAACATATTTTCAGAAATCGAGTCTGCAGGATTGGGGTTGCTGGATACTATAGCCAATCAACAGTGGAGACGGGAGAAAATATGTGTATGAAATTTATAGAAATTGAGTTCAACTGAAAAAATTTATGATCATCCAAAACGCGTCCAATCAGGCGGAATTTCTTGAGTAACCTATGCTTGTCTCAAAAATTGAGTCCTGGTGGTCTTTTTCCAAAACCAGGCCTAATTCAACCCCTCATTGTATTAGCGACTAAAGTGCCTCGTGAAAAATCGATGTTGAAGTTTGTGGATTTGAGGTATTTTTTTTAATATCCTTATGGTTCAGTATGGCGGCTAGTCAACATATAAATGTTACTTGTTCTCAACCATTTTTTTGTTAAATATTTTGTACTTTGAGAAATGCTGCAGTGGTAGCCATAAACTAGTCTTTCACTAATGGCGTTTTTTCTGAATTAAGCGATGGAGTAGTAGTTTTTCTCCATGCTCCATGCTCCCTTACAAAAGCCGTCCGTATTAGAATAGTAGAAGCAATTAATATGACAGAGAAACCACTGCCATACTGGCACTGACTGCATCGGTCAAGTTTTATATGCAGTTGACGTGGCTATTCTAGGAAAGTGATGTCTTATCCTAGCATAAAATTATATACCCACTTTCATCGCTGCATGCAAATTGATCAGCGGTCAGGTCATCGCAGTAAAAACAAAAGTGGATGGAGATACACGTAGAAAGTAGAGTTTGCGACCTCAATTCCTTCGTACATTTTTCTCGGAATAAAGCGGTAATCTGCGCTTTCGACGCGACGCGACGTTTCTACGCTTAGGTCAGCCTTTACAAAGTGGTCCGATAAAGATCGAATCAAATGGTAGTCACTTGGAGACAACTGGGATAAATAGATAGTATTTGACTGTGTTAATCATTACTACGTTCCAAAATCCCATCAAAGACCGATTTGCTCTGTAGCGTTTCAGTATTCACTCCACATCAAACTCAATCAAACTGTCAACAAAAATCTGTGTTCCATTATTGCATTTCCGAGGTCATGGATGTCATCGTTTTGCTCGGAAATCAAATTGAGATTTTAGCGTCAAGACTGTCAAGAGATATTTTTCACTTGACAGCTAACAGCTTAACATAACCTATTCTGCTTTATTTGTATACATTGGGTGTGTTCAACGGGACCTAGCGCAAAAGCGCTAGCGTGGAAGCGCTTGCAGGCGCTAGGAGTGACCTTTGAACGACTTTCCTTTTGACGTGATAAAACTGTCATATCCATTTCCATATTTTAATATTTATTACTGTATTGTCAAAAACCTAGGCTATAAAATCACAAAACCTGATATTAAATTGACACTAAACAAAGGTAACTGCTTCTCTCAGATCAAAAAATAACTTTTTTCCAGTTATGTGCTGCTTTGCTAACCAAACAGCGCTTTTTTGAAGCGCTTACCAAGCTAACCGGCGCTTTTTTGACAGCTTGTCGATCATCGATTAGTTAGCGCAAAGCGCCCACGAGCGCTGACGTCCGCTAAGTCCCGTTGAACACTACCATTGACATTCTAAAGAGTACCACTGCTTTGACACTCTGAATCTGAGAAAACAGCACAAGTTATGTGATATGTCAAAATTGTCAAAAAAGGATCTTTGCCGTTTCATAAATATTGCAACATCCCTAACATCTGGAATCACGTGACTATCCTCGAAAATTACTCTGCTCACTGGATAGATGGGATTTTGGATTCGTAGTACATATGTAATGTTCTGCTCAATAAGCTTGTTCGAATTGGATTATGTTAATCCATATTTTTGGATTAAATCGCTTTTGAGTAGTCGATGTCTGTATGGCTCACAGACAAGATAATGAAGTTCAACACCGAAATCCCATATGATGTCAATGTAGGTGACAGATCGGAATGGGCTCTAGGAGAATCTCCACATATCATCTATCACCTGATACACTGATGGCTCTAAAAATTCATCAACAAGAGGAGGCATACAGGGTGAGTTTTTAGTACCGGCTCGGTCGAAAACTCCACTACTGTAGAAGATAGCGAAAAAAATTGTATATAAAACTTGTAGCCACGGATATGCATGCAGACGTCCAGTAGTAAAGCCTAATTTGTGACACACGTTGAAGAGCAATCAGATGTTTTGAAATACGCTGTGACCTGTGAACAACATGGTGTAGCACTACTCTGTAACCAAGCCTGAACAATTAAAATTTCACTTCCCAGTAGACGGTCTACTACACGGCAGCGGAATACGCAGCTCCGGTCTGGCTCAACAGCAAACACTGTAAACTTGTTGATGTCCAGCTTAACCAGACAATGCGAATGATTTCGCCGAAATCATTTCGGGCACATTGAAGTCAACACCAACATACTGGCTTCCAGTCCTCAGCCATATTCCACCCTCATATTTACGAAGTGAAACAGCTCTTCTCAGAGAATTCATGAAAATCCAGAATAATAATCTTCTACCAATTCATCGTGAATAAATAACATAGAAATAAAAAGATTGCGCTCCAGACACCCTCCAATAATAAAAGCCGACGCCTTTTTCAAGAAAACTTTGATATCGCTGCCGCCTGGAGAACACACTGGGAAAATAATGCGCCGTACGAAATCCCACAAATGCCATGCATAGTCACCAAGCCACCCGGAATGGAATTACCGAGGAAAATATGGACAACGTTCAACAGAATCAGAACGAGCCATGGGGTATGTGCTGATACTCTACATAAATGGGGTAAAGTTCCCAATCCACAATGTGATTGTGGAGATCCACGGCAGACCATCCGCCACATCACTGAAGAATGCCCTCTAAGATGCTTCAATCTAAGATTCAATGAGTTCCTGAAAGCAACGGAAAACTCCATTGACTACATTAAAACATTAAATGTTTGTAATTTCCTATGTCCTTTCGTTCTATATTATACATAATGTTATTGTTAAAGTGAATGTTGAAAGTCAAATTTAATTTTTCTTTCTTTCTTATTTTAATGATGTGTTGTATGCCATACGCTAAATGAATAAATTGAACATATCAAACTTCTTTATAATGTGGTATAGGTACCTGACCCAAGGACACATAAATAAACCGATCATACAATGATTCAAGAATTTACTAGGTTTTAGAAATTGGTCCATTAACAATGGAGCAGCAGAATCAATCATCTAATACAATAGCTCTAACTCCTGTCTGTGCACGCTCTAGTATCCTAATTTAGAATAAAGCCATTGAAAAGCATGCACCAAGAAGTTCAAGACACCGTATTTCTTTCTTATGGAAACTCTGAATTTCCTTGAACATACATATTGTATACAGAGTGAGTTCTGCAACCTTTTCGAATAACGTTTTTCAGAAAATCGAAAAATAAGCGAGATACAAAATAACGAAGGTATATCTGGGCTTGTGCATCAAGACGTACCCAGTCCTTTTTATGTTTAGTTTTTTGCTAGAATTTTTGTCAAATCGATTAGTCGTTGTACCTGTAAGATAGAGCAGTAGTCCCAATTCCTTTTTTTTCCCTGGGAGCCGTCAGTACTTAAACTTCCCAGAGGGGGGACGGTGCACGGCCAGCACCGTTGGAATGATTACACCATCATCCCGGACGGTCTGATGGGGGTCCCCCGTCCGGGCCTTCCGGTCGATCATCCAAAGTGCCGGCCGCGTAAGATGCTCCGCTCAGCGCTCGTGTGGGCGTCACCAACACGGTCGAAACTGAATGCCCTGTGTATATCCAGTCACCCACCCAAGCGCTAACCGCGCACAAGGCTGCTGCAGCCCCACTATCGAAGGCAGACGCTGTTCATCGCGCAACCACGTGGGTCCCTGTCCCAGTTCCTTAATGTTTATTCACTTTGAATTGATAGATCCTAAAAGTAGCACATAATTATGAAAGAACTATTACGATTTACCAATTTAAAATTAACTACCATAATCTGAAAGTGACTATCCCACTAATTGACAGGTACAATGCCCGAACATGCATAAGAAAAAAATCCGAGCGACAAATTAAACATAAACAGACTAGATACGCCTTGATAAACAGGCCCATATTTACTTTTATTTATTCTGTATCTCATTTATTTCTCAGTTTCCGGTTAAAATTTTTTTGAAAAAGTTATTTATACTTGTCGAGTCAGTTTAACTAATCTAAATCTTCATTGTACTCAGCAAAGGTTAAACCAGACGACATCAAAGATTAATTTCGCTAATGCAAATCGAGTTGAGATATCTAATTTCGGTTTTTTTTTATATAATATTATTTGGTGCACATGTAGCAATTATAATTGATAAATTTGCAATCTCCTTTAGATCGTTTTTCAGTCACTTGACCGGAATTTGCCAAAAAAGGTTGTCTACTTCACGCGCGAGCGAAGGTCGTTTGAGTGATTTTTGAACGTGCTATTTTTTTACGTAATCGTCTGTAACTCTATCACGACCTTTACAAAAAATCCTATTAGATAATTTATTTAATCGTTACATCTGCAAGCTTTGCAAAAACATCGGCTTGCTTTTACAATCCCACCTATAACACATGCTGATATTCGCAGTATAGCGCTTTTTGGGGGGCAATGCCAATGCCGCGGTAAATAGCTCAGCAGTAGTCAAACTTATTTTTTGTCGCTTTTCATTTGTCTGACGAACTTTACCATCTATCTCAAATAATGCCATCAAATAGGCTAAATATGTTATATAGAATAATCCGATCTAAATTCGCCCAGATCATGTTTGATTGAAAACAACAGTTGCAGCAGAAAATCGTCTGCACAGAAAAAAATACTGTTCGTTTACAATTAATTGTTAGTATTTGGATGTTTTTCCATCACTTTAAATATATTTACAGTTGTTTCAAATCCATGTCATTGAAAGAATTCAATCCTTATATTCGAAGTAATCACAGGTAAGCCAACAAATTCAAAGTAATTTTGTATTCGTTCTAACGATATGTATAATCCTTCTAATACCAGTATTGACATACAATGCAATCAAAACATCCTTTTGTTTTCGAAATTTACCCTATGTTTCATTTAGCCAAAGCATACAATCTATTCAATGTACAAAAATTATTACTGCAACAGCATTTCGTGATAATTCATCTGATAAAAAATAATTTTGTTTCAATGGCCTTTGTCGTTCGCTGAACTTTAATCAGTATTCGGCGGAACTTATGTCCCGATTCAATGAAGGTAGGAATAAAGAACAGGGGAATTATCTTAGTGTTACTATCGTCGCGAACCCACCAACATGGACGGTTGTTCCGTTGTGTTGTTTCGGTGTTAGCCGTGTTGTGTCATCTCGTGGTTTTGCGTATTGCATCAGCAATTGTGTGATTTAAATGTGTCCATTTATATATTAAATGGAGGACCTACTGAGAAATTGGGACTAGGTATTTAGATTAGTCGGACAGTTGTATTTCAGCTAATAATGCAACAACTGGTGCAGGCTTATGTCTAATTCTTATATCATGCTCCTTATAACTTTATACAAAATCACGCAATTAAACATCCAAACGAATCAAGCAGCTGTCCTCGCAATAAAATCTGTTGGTCCAAGGAAAAGAAAGCAATTTAGAATCAATTACCAAACACAGATTCGATTCAACGACAGGCTGCGATTGAATCATTCATTGGAATCCAATGACATCTAACTTGTAGTTAAATCGACAGTACGATATAATTCGCTACCAACTATACACTTCCCATTGAAGAAAACATCACTGTATTTGAGGAATGCTGAGTGTAACGTCCCATTGAATCCAACCGTAAGTCTTTTTTACAAAACGACATATTTTTCTGTGTGTATGGGTAATTGGTGCTTTACACATTAAATTTGTATGAACTCTTTGACATAAGAAAGGACCACTGTAACGTGATGTCAATCTTGGGGCAGAAAACTCAATATGTGACAGTAACAATTGACAGTCTATCTGTCCATGTAACAATTCATATAAAATCAGGACTGACATTCGGTTTCGACGCCGCTCTAAGGATTGAAAATCAAATCTTCTAATCAAGTCATCATAGTCTGAACCTCTTGTAGGATATATACCATCTATTTCGAAACACAAAAACTTCAAAAATGTCTTTTGCACTTTATCACTGACGTCAATATGTTGCTCATAAATTGGATTCCATATAAGAGACCCGTATTCCAGTTTAGATCTTATAAGGCTAAAGGATACATTTTTTAGTGTCAAAATGTTGTCAAAGTTCTTACAATTTCTTATAAGAAAGCCAGAAGTTTGACAACCACTCGTGACTATTTGATGTATATGATCATTGAATGTCAGTTGTTGATCAAAGTAGACACCTAAATCTCTTACAAGTTCACTGTGTAGAAGAACACAGTTTTCCAACGAGTAATTGTATAAAATGCTACAAGCTTTTCTGGAAAATGTTACTGTTCTACGTTTGGCCACGTTCAGACTCAGTTGGTTATTTACGCACCACCTTTGAACAATATTTATCTGTTCCTGAAGTGCGATACAGTCCTCTAAACTGAAGATAACTGAATAAAACGTTAGATCGTCTGCGAACATTACCTTAAAACAGGGTAAAGAATCACGTATATCGTTAACGAATAGAATAAACAACAAAGGTCCCAAATTTGACCCTTGTGGAACACCACTAGTCCGAGTGTAAACATGTGAATAATAACCATTATAAAACAGATACTGTTCTCTTTCAGACAGGTAAAAATTTAAAAGTGCTAAATAGGAATTGTTGAAGCCCATATGTTCCAATTTCTGAAGCAAAATACGGTGACTGACCTTGTCAAAGGCCTTGGAGAAGTCCGTGCACACCACATCTACCTGCCCCTATAATCCAAATTTTCGCACAAATATTGATCGAATACCATTAAATTAGTGACAGTTGAGCGTTGTTTGATGAACCCATGTTGATGGATCGAAATATGATTTTTCGTAGACAAGTATATGCGGTTATACAAGATAATATCCAAGACAGTTGCGGTAAAAATAGTTTGGGGTATGTAGCTCTACTGCAAAATCTGCTTTGATCTACACCCGTAGTAGAAAACGTAATAATTCTTGTCTTTGTGATGTTTTAAAGAATAGTTTCAAATCCAAAGGTGCAGATTTTATAACAAACAGCATCCAACACGTTTTGTTTGACAGGCGATAATTCTAAAAGCCCTGCTATTGCTGCAAGCGCTAAAATATTTTTTTTATTTAAATTTTGATTAAAATTGTATTTCATTTCGCGAACCGTGCACAATTTTGCAGCTCGCTTAGACGTTTTTTCAACTCGACATTAATTTCGCCAGGGAAATATTTCGATTAAACCTGAAGTACTAAGTTTATTATTGCCCTAATATATTGCCCAACCATAAGTAGGCCAACCTACAGGGTCAGTTTTTAGTACCGGCTCGGTCGATAACTCCACTACCACTACTACAGATAGCGGAAAAAGTTGTATCCACGGATATGCTCGTTGCTCAGAAAATATTTAGATTCATACAGGGTTATCCATAACTACGTGGTGATGCAAACATGCATTTTTTTAAATGAGACACCCTATATATTATTCCAAATTTAAATTCTACTAATGATGTCTGTTCTTTCAATGTAAGGCACTGTTACATTATACAGGGCACTTCAAAAGTTATGACCATTTTTATATCCAAATCGCTGTCAAATGAACGTACTGTATATCAAAAAGTGATAAATCAAAAGTCATTCTTTTTACACGGATAGATAAAAGATATCATCTAGTTTCAAATTGGCCATAAAAAAAGCCTGCGACGCATATCCGTACACAGGGTGATGTAAAACGCAAAATCTAGATTTTCTCATTTACTTCCCACACCGATAGGTGAGGGGAGTATTGTGATCGCGAAAACTTTCGACAATGAGATATAATTATAAGATTTGGATATAAACATGGTCATAACTTTTGAGGCACCCTGTATAATGTTATACACCTTATATTGTGAGAAGAGAAATTATTAGTAGAGTCTAAAAATGGGATAACATATAGAGCGACTCATTTAAAAAAATATATATTTGCATCACCACGTAGTTATGGATCACCCTGTATGAATCAGAATATTTTTTGAGCAAGGAACATATCCTTGGCTACAACTTTTATATACAACTTTTTTCGCTATCTTCTACAGTAGGGGAGTTATCGACCGAGTCGGTTCTAAAAGCTCACCTATTCAATGGACAGGCCAGACCATAACGCGATATTTATCAAAATGGCGCAAGGAAGAAGTCTTATTTATCCTTATGTTCTTTATTTATTGATTTTCAAAGATTTTTGCTAAATTTAAAGGGACAATTGTTGGTCTATGATTCAGAGCTTCTATTGTGTCAATTATTATGTTAGTTATGATGGTTTTGATTCCCAAATAATGAATAAGGCCCTAGTCAGTCACGCTTTTTTACTGGTCTAGCAAATGGTATGTACGCCTAGCCTCACAAAGAACCTCCATAGCCTGGAACATCGAAGAAGGGTGGCTGACCTGTCCCTTTTCTACAGATTCTATCTCGTAAGATGTTCGAGTGAGCTCTCCCAGGTAATAACAGCAAAGGCTGTCCGAACGAGGAACACTAGAGAGGCAGGCTACAACCTGCAGCGTTTCAAATCTAATGTGCACCGACACTTATCCTCTCGCAGCGCTTCTACAGCGACATAGGCTTTCAGCCTTTGCGAGAGGTTGACCATAAAATAAATGTATCACTGATCCGCTTATTCGACACACTGCACAATACACATTCAAGCTTCAGTGCTCCTCAGTTTTCGATGTATGAACGACACGGGGTATACGTTATGTGTGAAAACATGAGTGTGCATTCGTTAACTCCAAGCATGTAATTATAGGCAAGGTTTAACGTGACGAGTGATTGCTACAACAGCTGCCGAAGTTGTCTAACAGGTATTGGTTAATTAACCAACTAATGAACAAATTAATCTTCTTCTTTCAACATCCCCTGATGTGCAGATATAAACGATAGTTCAACCAAATCAATATAAAGCCCATAAAGTATGAATGAACACAAAAAGCAGAATTTGCATTTAGAAAAAGAAGCTCGACTGACTAAAAAGTTATCGTGTTTACTGCTGGTTTGACTTGTACACTTATCAAGAAATACAGACTGGGTGATATCACCCTTGCCAGCATTTGTAAAACTCTGTTCCTCTTTTAACTGAAATAAATAATTAAGGATAATTAATGAATTTATACCATCTTATACGTCTGTGATATTTGTTGATATATTTTGATGGAAAATTGTTAGAATGGGCCTATACCACATTTTTGGTTTATTGTCTTAAACGAACCCTGATACCACGTAGATGCCATAAATAATTTGACAAATTTTTTCTATCGTATTTATAACCGAAAAAAATTGCTCTAAATATTGAATTTTTTGAATCCATACACTTCCCGCCCAGGTCGTGACGTCACGTGTAGGGAACCAATAAGAGCTCACTGGTATAAAACAATAGCATCCGCTCGTAGTCATCGGACCACGAAAGGACGCTTCTCATTGGTTCCCTACAGAAAGGACGCTTCTTCTTGGTTCCCTACAGGTGACGTCATCATCGGCTATTTCAAATTACAGTACAGTTTTCTTTTTAGTGTTATTCTCATTTGGATCAAGTTTTCTGCTGACTTTTTACAGTAAAAGGTCCTATGTATCATCAAAAATAATACCGCAGTAAATAAATTGATCAATTTGAGATCACGGTATAGGCCCATTCGAGATTTGAGTTGTCACTTTGGGTCATCGCGCCTATCCACACCTACATGGCTTTTATGTGATGGCACACATGACGTGTACTGCTTTTTTATCGAAAACTGATGCGTAGGAGATAATGTGATGGAATGGATGAAGTCAACTGGATCACCCGATGCTTTTAGAACTTTTTCAGTCTTCTGTTTTTTTTCTAAAATATTATTGTCCTATATTGGGTTACTTATATTATTATAAGGTTCCGTCGTAAGGTGTGAGGTGCCTAAAATGCTATAACTTCTATTATAGACGGTAGCGACTAAAACAGTCTACTCCCAGGTTTTCCATTTGACCTGGATATACAGCCGTGAGGCAGTAATAATTTTTCCCTCTTTATAGTTATTCAGCATTTGTGCGAGACTTTTTGATTTTGATAATCGTTTTTTGTTTTTCACCACGGAATGTAGTCAACAATGTAGCAACTGTGGCGATGGATAACTTAACCAGAATCTATTATTGGGAGTTTGAAGCATGTGTAAATTTGAATTAATTATTAAAATTACAGTTTCTTCATAGTTAAAATATTACTTCACATACATCTGTGAAACAACTTTGTTTATTTGACAACACAATTATTTTGGCATGTATCACTTAGCTTGTTTCTCATTCTTCTAAGACGTTGCCGACTTTACTCACTAGGCCGGAGCATGAAATATGGCAACACTGAATCAGCGGGCCGAGCTTTCATTTGTTGTTATGTCATGTGTATTCTTCCAGGAGCAGAAAATATGCCCGGAAGGTGATTATTAATGTGTTTCTAATTATTTAGCTGCACGAACGAAACTATAAAGATAACAAGATGCCTGCAAAGCGTGTAGTACCAGGTTGCAGCCCAGTAGTGGACTACCAAACCATGGCCCAACATAACCTTATTTCAGATTAAAAAGGACGTTGCAAGGTGATTTTTAATGTATTTCTACTTATTTACATGCACAAATGAAACTATACAGATAAAAAGATGCCTGCGAAGTGTGTAGTACCAGGTTGCACTAGCAATTGTGCGTCCAATAAGGGACATAAACAGAAGTGGGTGAAAGGTATTCCTCGGAAGGGCTGGTTATATTTATAAGGATAAAAACAATAATTTACAAACATTTCAAAGGATAAGACCTATTTTAAAGCACAATGTGGTACCTATAATGTTTTCTGGACCTCCCAAATATCACAGAAAAATACAGCTAATAGAACTCATCTGGGCATGGCCTGGGGCATACCTACGAAAAGATTTGATGGTGAAAGGGAAATCAATATATTATATGTCATCGATGTCAACAACCAAAATTGTCAGTGAGGGAAGAATGTGAAAAACGTTATGTTGCAGTTAACGGGATACGTGACGGAGTCTACAAGAATGATATTTGGATGCTGTGATGGCCCACCAGATTAAGGTAACACCGACTATGAGGGTATACGGAACTATTATGGATTGGGCGAGTGTGTAGGAGAACCGCTGGTGGAACTGTCAGGCAATGAGGAGTGTCAAAATTTAATGTATTATTTATCAGCCAATACTCTTATACAAGTTCTACTTTCAAGGGTGGCATTAGTTTGTACCAGTTTGTACGACTAAATAAATAAATAAAATAAAGAAATAAATAAATAAAGACCAGCAAGAATGGCTTCACAGTGACCTAATAGTGAATTTTTCTAGCTCAAGTGACAATTTACAAAGTAAATTGAGTGTTCATTTAAGTGGAAGTGGAAGTGGCAGCAGGAAACAGGTTGCGTTTATTTTTATTTTGTAGTGTCTGACTGTGATGAAACAGACATCAGATGTAAGTGGTATTAGTAGTAGTAGTTCTAAGAAGTATTTTTCTTAATTTATTAACCGAGATGAACTCTAATACATATAAAATGTAATAATTATTCTGACACTATAGGGCCACTATTTGACAGCTAAGCCACGTTGCCACATCTAAGGCTCCGGCCTAGTGTAGAGTCGGCCATGTCTAAGATGATCTTCACCCCATAACCTCATTTTAAGGATAGCATGCAGATTGGATTGTGATTTTTGAATTGTATTAATGAGCTGGAAGAATGCTGCAGTTACTAAGATCATGCCACATAGTATAAAATGAATGGATATAGTTTAAAAAATCTAAAAGCACGCCTACAGAGATAATCGGGCGGAAAAGTTAAAAATGATTTTTAGACTAGACTCTAGTGCTTTTTGACTTTTCAGGTTTTTGTTTTCTCACAGTTAGTATTGTTTGAACTGACAATATAATTAATATTAATATTTCATATGTCAATCGTTTTCCCTTGCTGCTTTCTGTCTGTCTCCACATTTCACAAAGTAACGGCCATTTTATCACCTGTTAAACCAAGAAGGTCTCTATTTAAGAAAGTCTAGATCATAAAATGTGTGTTTTTAAACCACGGATTTAATAATGCCTACGGGTTTAAAATTTAAACATGTAAAGGTCGTTTCTATGTGTTTGTAATTTACAATAATATGTTGTTTGTTTCCTGACCTGCTAGTGGAAGACGCCATGATAGTCTAGCTTTTGGAAAAATTTTATGAAAAATTGTGACGATTATTAGCTGCATTAAGAAGTCGTTTGCACTCAATGCAATTGCTGTTTTAAATTGGCAAACCCCAACGTTGTGAGTATATCTTTTTAAAAATTTATTATATATTTTGAAACTAAATTCTTTTTCTTCTATGTAGAAAGCCCTGAAGATGGCAATAAGCATTGCCCAAAGCTTGGCTGCTAGCACCCGAGTCTCCTCTACGATGTGACTCAGTCTCTTTTTTCAAAATTTTGGCCACAACCCCAAGATGTTCTCATCTATATTTTCTGAGATATACCGTGTACCATATCTCTCTTCTACTGTGCGCGATCAAGACAGCATTCCATTGGAGCAGTAGCAGCATCACGACTTAAGGCGAAATAAGCTTAATATGATAATAATCTCGCACAATTTAAGTGAAATTACGTACTCTCGGTAAAAACTCCGAGATTCAAAATGAAACCCCAGAAAAATTATAAGTTATTGATGGTAAAGCCGTGTATATAATAAAGGAGAGCGTAATTATATGAAACAGCTCCTTGGGATGCGGACGCCACGCCTGATATTGGCTTTTTATGGTTTTCTGATGATCCTGAATGTGCGCCTTCTCAGTCGCAGGCTGAAGATTCCCATTGCGTGCAATACAGACCTAGCCAAAAGTTCATACCACAGTGCACCGTTGGAGCAGTGATGAGCGCTGCAAAAAAGGACCATTCCTAGGGGATACAGGAGGGAATATATCCCTGGGTGGGTGAGCGGTGCGAACTCCTATACGGCGACTTTCAGGAAACCAACAATCCAGATATTGCCGACGAACTCATCTCTGCCCTGGACAGCTCACGAAGACGTAAGTGGGAGGAGACTACGTCGGAAATGAACTTCCAACACTCAAGTCGAAAGGCCTGGAGCCTTCTTAGAAAACTAGGCTCAAGCACGCCATCCACACGGGCACCGTCGGGAGTAACTCCAGACAAGATTGCTGCGCATATTTTAGAAACGTCAAGAGCACCTTCTGATAGAGAGCATACAAAACGCGTGAAGAAGGGATTGACTTTACTGAGGAGGAACGCTCCTATCCAAACAACGTTTTCCCGACCCTTCTCGATCGAAGCCATTAATAATGCCATATCAGATGTTAGGCCTGGAAGGGCTCCTGGTTTCGACGGCGTCCTGCCGGAATTTCTCATTCACGCTGGACAGCAAACAAGAGTGTGGCTATCTCTCTTCTTCACGAACCTCCTTAATACGGGAAACCTCCCACGGGAATTCAAAAGAACGAAGGTCATATCAATATTAAAACCCGGTAAACCGAACGATCAACCTGCCAGCTACAGACCTATAGCCTTGCTCAGTTGCTCCTATAAATTACTAGAAAGAGCCGTCTACAACCGATTGAGCGCGACTATCTTAGACCGGGTCCCGATAACCCAGGCTGGTTTCAGACCGGGTCGCAGTTGTTGTGATCAAGTACTGTCCCTCACAATGCATGTAGAGGCAGGCTACCAGCAAAACATGAAGACGGGAGTGGCGTTTGTTGACCTCACTGCCGCATACGATACGGTCTGGAGGGAGGGTCTCCTATATAAGTTGCTGCAGGTGATTCCCTGTCAGACCACTACAAGACTCATAAACAACATGTTATGCGACAGAAAGTTCCAAGTAATCCTAAACGAGAAAGCAAGCAGGCAGCGCAAATTGAACAACGGACTTCCACAAGGCTCAGTACTGGCCCCATTACTTTTCAATCTATATATATCTGACATGCCAGAAACAGTCAGTTACAAGTTTTGCTATGCGGACGATATAGCCATAGCTTTTTCCGATAAGAGCTTCAAGAACGTTGAGCATACTCTTTCTAACGACTTGTTAGCTCTAAACAACTACTTCAAGAAATGGAGACTAGTACCGAGCCCCAACAAAGCCGAAGTTTCCTGCTTCCACCTGAATAACAAACTAGCTAAATATGAACTGCAGGTACTTTTTGCAGGCGAACCCCTGAAGCATAAACATTTCCCAAAATATCTTGGAGTAACGTTAGGCCGCACCCTCTGCTATAAGAAACATCTCGCAAACACTGCAGGAAAACTCAGAACACGCAACAACATTATCCAAAAGCTGTGTGGAACGACGTGGGGTGCCACTGCTCCAACTCTACGAACCAGTGCATTAGCTCTTGTCTATTCGTGTGCTGAGTACTGTGCGCCTGTCTGGATTAACAGCCATCATACCAGACTAATTGACGTCCAACTAAATCACACTATGAGACTTATTACAGGCGCAGTTAAGACAACCCCAACTCAGTGGCTGCCTGTACTCTCTGGAATAGCCCCACCGCAGCTGCGAAGGACTGACGCCCTTCTAAGGGAGTATAACAAGATTACGGCCAACAACAAACTGCCCATCCACCGAGCAATACCCCCGTTGCAGATAAACAGACTTAAATCCCGACAACCACCAATAAGGGATGCAGAAGGGCTTAAAACCAATAACTTCGACTCCTTAAACCAATGGCGCTCCCAGTGGGAAGGTTTTGCGGAACACCACTCGCGATGCGCATTTATGGGGGCAGCCTTACTTCCAGGATCAGAGCTACCCCGGAAGGCGTGGGTAAAACTTAGTAGAGTCCGAACAGGCCACGGCAGATGTGCCGACTCCCTTTACAAGTGAGGCTACGTGCAATCTCCCTTATGTGACTGTGGCGCGCTCCGCCAAACTATAAACCATATTACGAGCGAATGTGAACTGCGTGCGTTTCAGGGGTCGCGCGAAGAGTTCTTCACAGCCACACCGTTGGCGCCGAAGTGGTTGAAAGAACTTGACATCAACCTGTAAATACCAAAGACTGTGTATCTTAGTTTGTAGCTGTATATGTTTTATTTTAGTATAGGTTATAAATTTAAATCTATATTTACTACTGTCATGTTTTTGAGCCATACGCTAAATAAATAAAAATAAGCACCGCTGTATCAGACACGTAGCAGTGATGGCACATGTCATCAACTGCTCTGCTGATTCGGAGTCGCCCCTAAAAGGGCCACAGCCTAAGCGCGCAAACACAGTAGGGCTTTTTAGTGAGCGTGCAAGGGCGTGCGAAGGCGTGCAGGTGCCGCATGTAGGTTCACCTGCTCAACTGAGTTTTCGACCGCTTACCAGCGTAGGAAGCCCGCTTGAACGCCTTTATAGTGACAGAAATTTAGTTTGCTACCTGGTTTCGTCTGTGCCGGTCGAAGATGAGTAGCGATAAAGAATTACTTATAGCTTCAGTGTTTGCGAAAACCCCTATTTGGGATAAAAGACACAAGCTTCACTATAACCGCACTGCGATAGAAAAATGTTGGAAGGAATGAGCATTTAATTATGTTATAATTATCTTGTACCTGGCGGGCCAGCCCAAAGGATCTGTCCGACACGGGAATTCCCACCGAACCCAGGTCGTTCCTCATGCGTTGCCAAATGCAGGAGCCTCCTTATGTAGCGCGTCCAATGTCAATGTTGTTCCCAATGCCCACAAAGCATGTTATCTCAAAATCGATAATCTTCGCGATCCCAATACTCCCCTCACCCATCGGTGTGTATCGGAAGTAAAAGCTATTCTAATATTAATGTTTAACAAAATAACAATGTACCCGACCAATGATATTACGAGACCCAAATATATAACGTTAGGCAATTGTATTTACTACGTACTATCACTTAGTATCAGAGATATATTCAAATGAGCATAACACATTTATACACAACCACAACACTAGATGTAGGCTAGGTTCCACAATAATTCCCAAACCAAACAAATCAGTCACGCGGCGGTCATATCTCAATTTAGCGCCAAAATGATACAACACTTCTCCCTTTTGATACCAAAAACTTGTTTACAAAGCGATTCAAACAGTCTCTACCAGAGTGGATAGCTTCCTTAATAAGACGCGCACAAGAATTCGTTGAGCATGTACAGCATCAGTCACATATTCATCTGATTGACAAATTTCAACTAAATGGTTCTAATGTATATGATGTGAGCCTACATATGTATGTACTAATAGTTCATTTGACACCTTCCCACCACGGATTTATCACAAACCGCTGATAAAACGAAAAAAACGCCTAGACACGTCACAATATTAACAAAAAAAACTAAATTTATACAAAAATATATTAGTAAATTAAATTGATAATTGATGTCCAGAGAGACAACTTTTTAACCAAAAACTATTTCACCCCCTATTGTACCCTCTAGCCCCTCAGGGAATCATTTCCAGTGTTTTTGCAACCATCCCTCATTGTTTTGCCAATAATGGGCACCATTTTGAACCCTTATTGCATGTTTCCTATACCGTGTCCAGATGCGACTGGCCAATCTTTGTACTCTTTTTCTTGTCTGTTTTCACTGTACCATGCATTGGTGTGTTTGACTACGTGCGAAACCGGCGTCGGCCTGCTTCTACCTGCCGAGGGGACTCGGCGTTAGCAAACGCACTCCATTGCTCCTATAAGCCGGTACTCTGAATGCCTACTAACAGCGCCTGAGCGAGGTAATAACACGTTGTCCTATGCTGCTTTCCACCCACTCCCGTATGGACCGTATCAGCCCCTTTGTCCACTTCGCGACCTCCAATGTATCTGCCCAAAACTTCTGCCATTTTTCTAACGTGCTGTGTCTCACAGTTGGGAAGTCTTCTTTGTATCTGTATATGTAAGTTTTCGCACAGTTTCCTACGCTATAGGGGCAGTGCTGTCGTAAACCTGTAGAGTTCTGGTTGCTACCATTAGCAACGCTTTTCTCTATAGAGTATCCAACGTCTGTTGGTGGTTTTTCATCTTAATTACATTTTGACACAATGGAACTCCATATAAGACCACAGATTGAGCTACTGAGGGCAAAAGTCGTGACAGTATAGTAGTAGTAGGTTATCTTCGACCACACAGAACCAAAACCTACTATACCTAAAGTACTGTAGTCTCACTTTTGAACTTAAGGTTATTTGGTATAACTATCTGATTAAATTAATACCATTGGTGCATCAAAATAATGATATAGCTACCCTTGAATTGATGAGAGTAACATTAAACCACTGCTCAATAGCCTTATCGGTTTACAAAAGGGTACTACAAATTGTTTTCGTACAGCCTTACTTATTTCATTTTTTCAGTACATTCTACATTCTTCAAAGCCACTATTTAAACCGGATCTGTCAAGTGTCACTTAGTGATTAATGCACACCTGTGGTCCCAAGTCCGCAGAAGGTCCTGATCAGTAGAAAACCGCTACTGTTTTAGTTTCGTTTTTGACATACGGAAGCTATGCAGAGTCGCAGGAAGCAAGGTCTGAACTGCAGAAGGGATGCGCGAGAAGTTACCGTTTGGAGCATTATCATGATGTAGGTATCAGGTGTCCATCCTTGACTTTGGCAGCAAATTCTTCATAGATCCAATAAGTTTAGACAAGATCATTTCGAGAGAAAGATAATTATGGGGCGAATCCGCAAAAAAGGAAGAGGTTGAGGAGCAGAACATTTAAAGGATGGTAACCCGAGCGGCACGTGTTTCTGCTAATTGGCTTCGTCAGACCCACATCTAGATGAGGTCACATAGCATAACACTTGGTTTCGGGTGTAACCTGAGGAGTCAAGGATGGAAAAATCAAGCCAGAAGCCACCGACAAGAGCCATCCAGCACATTTGTGGCTTTGGCCGAAAGATCTCGCCTTCCGAGACAACAATCAACGTCGCCACGGAGGCCAGCTATAGCTACCTTCCGACGGACTTCTACAGCCCCTAGGGACGATGAAACAAAGACAGATGGTCGTGCGGATCACAAACAAGTAGAGAGAAAGAGAATCCGCAAAAAATGAAGAGGTTGAGGAGCAGAGCCCTATGTGTCGTTGGATCTATCGATGATCATGACTTTGGTTTTTGTTTCGTTGATTTTTAGACCATAATCTCTACTGTAGTTGTCAAATTTATCCATTATGCTTGTCAGTTGTTCTTCACCTGTAGCAATGATTAGGGTATCGTCGGCATACCTCAGGTTGCTTATTTTTCTTCCTCCAACTGATATTCCACCCTCCCAGTCGTCAAGCTTAACCCCGCTTCTTATCTAATCATCTCTACCGAAACTTGTTAGTAAGAATCTTGTTTAGGCGTAGGGAATCTTTGGCTGTTTTCACCCTGAATGGGGATATTGCGATATTGCTCTTCGCAAACCGCTCTATTCTAGTATGGTCAACTAGCAGGGCTCGTGTCACTTAGGTTTTCTTAAAGGAGTGATACACGTACGAACTTTAAGTACGCGGTTTTTAAGTTCGCGAACTTACTCGGCTCGACATCGGTGACACAAGTGAAGCCGAAATCACTCATTTTGATAATTTTCCTAAATAAACAAAACTTTCAACAAACGCCAAACACAACAAGGGTTGCGCATCGATGGCCTGCCGAAACAAAGTGGTGGCTCGCGGCTCGCAGTACGAGCCGAAACCAGCTGGATCGCCGGCGGTTTGCGCGGCGGTTTTAAAGTACGCGTACTTACGGTGACACACAAGCGAAAAAGGTCATCGAGCCATAAGTATGCGTACTTGCTCGTACGTGTATCACCCCTTTTATATACGCAATTTCAGGCAAACTGACATTGCCTATCTTTTTATCCCGATGTGTATAGAGTCTGTTAACTCAAGGGTACCTCCAGATGAGCAGTATGTGTTTTATTACGGTACTCGCTATTCCCAGCGCTGCTAGCCTCTGAACCTTAGCCATCTGGAGCATAAATAAGGTTTCTCTACGCTCTCTACCAGACACGATATTCATTGCACTGGATCCATGATCTGGCGTCTGCCATACAGAGGTAGTTTAGGGCTTTGAGCTTAAGTCGTCAGGTCCTACCGGCTATGCGACTGATGTACGATATTTTATTGTAAAATGACCACGTCTTTGGCGCAAAGCTATTTAACATTTGTTGTACATTTTCACTATTACCATGTACTGTTTCCTTCGAGTATAGCCGGAACGATATTAGATTTTAAAACGGCTTTTCCGATCGCTACAGGGGTTCGTATAACATTTGACACGAACAGTTGCTAAATTTTGACAGGTGTTGTGGACAATCTATGTATATTTGTGTAATTGATTATTATTAATTTAACATTCCTTTTGATGATGACATTCAAAATAATATTTCTATGTTTAGTTCTGTTAGGTGAAGCTCACTTTTTGCGAAGAAATGAATTTTTGCACTTATGCTCACGATTAGTGTTTTTTTATCCGATAGCCGATAGCTGTTGAAGTACGATATTCGATTTACTAACTTAGTATGACGATATGTCAGTTATAGCCTTTAATCAGTAAACTTAACGTGTGCATGTTGTATCATCATATCTGACCGCATAAGCCATGTATTATCGAAGCAGACGAAGAACTTGTTCCCGTCCAGTAAAACTGTTAATACAGGGGAATTGAGTACTTAATAAAGTACCCTGGCACATGGTATCTTTGCATACCAATTCTTCATGCCACAGAATAAATTAGTCAACGTGCCTGCAGTTATAGGTGATCTAAGACGTATCGCATCAGATATATGAGCCGTTTATGCATAATTATTATTCTAGGAGTTAATTACTTTTTACTCAACCGCGCTAAAAAACTATCAAATAATATATAACAGGAGCGAATCTAGCAAAGGGGTATCTCAGCGACATAGTCGCGTCTGCATAGGCTGTGTAAGTGTACACCCTACAAAAATCTCGTAAAGTATTGGATCTTGTACCTCTTATATCTTATTATGATGATGATGTGATGAGACAGGTATTGGACAACCGGAATGGCGGTATAACTATTGGCGGAAGCAAAATATCCAGCTTAAGATTTGCTGACGATACAATCCTTATTGCTGCTTCTCAGGAAGAACTGGTAGCTCTATTGAACGTTTTAGAACAGTACAGTACAGCATATGGTCTTGGTATTAACTACAACAAGACCAAGGTTATTATCGTAGATATAGAGCATGACAATCATCGAGAAATAAAGTCAACAGGCCGTTGTGAGGTATAGTTCAAAGTTTTGTGGACCTCGGTTCTTTGATCGACAATTCAGGTAGCTGTGAGAATGAGATTCGACGGCGCATTCAACAGGCACGGGTGGCCATGACAAAGCTTACTAAAATATGGCGTGAACATAACATCACTAAAGCTACCAAAATATCACTGGTTCAGTCTCTTGTGTTCTCCATGTTTTTGTATGCCTCGGAAGCTTGGACTGTTAAAAAGGCAGATCGAGCTCGCATAGATGCTTTTGAAATGCAGACGTGGAGGAGAATGCTGAGAATTCCTTATACCGCCCATCGAACTAATGTTTCCATATTGGATGAGCTCGGTAATCCAAAGAGACTATCCTCCATTGTGTCTATCAGAATGCTTACATTCTTCGGACATAGAAGCGATAATTTGGAGAAACTTGTAGTTCGGGGTCGCGCCCCGAGTGGGCGGCGCCGTGGCCGTTCCCCTACACGCTGGGTGGATACGACGAAACAGTTGCTAGATATGAGTTTCAAGAGCGCCACTAAACTAACAGTAAATCGCGAACTATGGCGAGCTACAGTTCTCAAAACTATTGATAATATTCGTGTCGGCAATACTCTAGGTCCGACTTAATGCATTTTACGAGTTCACAACATGTCGGTTAAGACATTGTGACTATGATGATGATATCTTACGATTTAAAAATTCTAGATCCCGTTACAGCCTGCTTGTGGTACCTTAAGACCTCACATTGTCTTATAATGTACATCGAATGTTTTTTGTCTATGCAGTAAGACACATATCACCGGTATTTTCCATGTACAATAGGGTGGAGCGAATCAAACCACCCTATATGTATAATAGGTACCTTTGCTACGCCTTATTATGCGAGAAAAATCTGAGCTCCTAAAAACCTTATCTTTGGCCGCCAAAAATGACTTGAATTTTAGAAAATCACCACTGCCATTTTTAACTTAGCGAGATTCCTCATTGCTGAGTTTAAACCACATTGTATAGGTGCCTTTAGTACCCCTTATTGTGTGCAAAAAATCGGTGGGCCCAAAAACTTCATCTTCGGCTGCCGAAAATGAATAAACGTTTCGAAAATCAACACTGTTATTTTTAACTTAGCGCATTTTTGATACCTTGAAGTTTAAGCACCCTGTATGCTTCGTGTTAGAATGTCTCCCATCGTATATACCCTGCGTGTCGTAAAAGGCGACTAAACTACTGTCGGTTTAAACAGTAATCTCTTCTCAACCAATAGCTTTGGGTGGACCAGTTGAGAAGAGTCAGGACACCTTCTTGTCCTTGGGGTGAGAAATTGCCCCTGAAGGCGGATGAACCAGTGGATACCATCTAGTCAACGGCATGAGGATGCAGAAAGCAAATGGGAAACAACTGCATTAAAGATCTTTAAGATATCCCAAGAGAGACTCGTACATTGTGACTATGATGATGATGCTTCGTGAGTACTTATTGTATGAAAAAAATACTGGACGTCAAAAGGCGCTACTTGAACTATTAAAATGGAAAACTTACGACGCCAAAACGGTTTTCGGCAGACACTTGAATCCTGAGAAAATTTATCTGGTGTGGAGTTTGAAATCGTAAGTACAGATGCCAAGTACATGTATGAGATGTGACAAGCAATTTCCTCGGGAGTTTTAAAAGAAGATTTGGCTCGAAAAGGGAGGAGTATGTCCTCTCTAGATGACTTAGCACAGCCAGCAGGGTCCGTAATACGTTGCCATCAACAAGCCCTCTCCAAACCTAAAGATTTATATTGACTGAGTTTGTAATTAAAGTATATGCCGTATGTTAGTTTGAAATTAAATGCAACTAGCTTTGCTAGGCGATTATTTCTCGATACCTTCCTAATAAACTGAAAAAAGTAATCGATCGTATAATTCAGATAAACGGATATTTTGCTCATCCAGAAAACCTTTTGCTTGTTATGCTAGGAAATGACAGAAAACATATTCGCTAGAGAGCTTAAAGAGGAATTTTAAAATGTAGATCAAAGGCAAAAACATGATATCAGAATATTTCGTCTTAATACTCGTAGTTTAAACTCTGATAGTCACGATTACGTGGAGTTGATAGGTTGGCAAAATGTTGAACTAAGCCCCATTGACAAGAAAAATTTCAAATGAAGAATTAACTAACACAATATGATCTCTTTAGTTCGAATCGGTTGAGCGAGTTAGTAACCGAAGCCTCTATGGCGGTTTATAGCTCTAATGCGCGAAACTGGTTTATTAAGGATTGTATTGAATTGAGGAAAATATTACTGCAGTTTGATAAAAAGAAACAATTTACATTTGCCTTAAGGTGGGAGGATAGGGTGTAACTGCAGATTACAGCACATTCACCTGGTGAGTACTGGGTAATTGCAGGAAGCCTGGCTTGTTTTTCTTGAAAATATAGCTGAGAGCTGCAGATTTTCCATCCTTTTGTTGGTAATAATGAATGAATTTTCTAAATAAATTATCAAGTTTTCGACAGCCGAAGGAGCTGGCATGTGGCATTCGTTCTTTGTTAAGTGTAAAAGGGAAGAAATTAATAGTCCTTGAAGAGTATACGTTCCGAAGAGATAAAGAAACCACTCGTGGTGTAGCCTACAGATACTCTAGAAGAGGATGCATAGCATCATTGCTGATGGATCAATCGGAAGAGATTGTTCTTTTCGCAATTAATAATTTAAAAAAGTAATTCATTTCTGTCAAGTCAAAAGTAACGATACCTCTGACTGGAGTTCTACAAAATCTTCAGTAACTATTAGCAAGACCGCAAAAATGACGAATGAATTAAAATCGGTTAAAATTATAAAACATAAGTTTACCTCGCCGCCCCGCGCGTGTCCACATATCTGCCTATTATCCAAAATATTTTGGGGGCTTCTGACCGATGGGATTAGGACAAATCTGACCGCGGTGCGCTAGTGTCCTATGACCATACATACTCTATACATGTATTTATGTTAAAAGAGATATAGCATACCATTTAAACTTTTTGTAATAATGCGTGATAATTGTTATGATGTCAAATACCGCCCTGTAGCTACTCAGTCAAGATAGGCTTGGACAATTTTTATACAACGGATTATTAGATAAGAACAGCTCTTTCAAACGAGGCCTAGCTTGTTCAATTCCGTTAACTTATACCAAAATTATGGACATTTAAATAAAAGGCTTTATGACATTCCCTCACCACTACATCTTACATGATAGAGCAAAAAACGATTAACAAAGAAAATCGGGAATTGTTCAGTCTACATGAAGGTAGAATTTATAATATACCTTTATTTGCACATTTTTTTTTTTGAGAAAAAGCCGTTTTTTTATTGACCGTAACAGCTACGCCCCCTAGCGGCTACTTGCGGGACTTGAAAATAATTTCCAGCGATTTCTCTTAGCCGATTTACCTAACAATATTTTTTGCTCGAAGTTATATGATTAACGGTTACCGAGATATTGCCAGCATCCATTCTTATTAGGTCACCCTGTACATAAATAACTATTATTATACAAATGGTTAAATTATTCGTACTTATGTGTATATAGATGAATAATTTTAAATGACGATTTCACTAACAGTATGAATAATATATAAAATAGGTGTCAAATAATGAAACATTAAGCCAACGTCCTACACTGTGCATATGAAGCCGTCAAAAAATGTGCTTGCATCGTGGCAGTATCTATTTTTGTGAGCTTGTTAACATAAACATTAGCATAATGATTACCTGGTATTCAAGTGAAATGCTCCTTTATCAGTACGGTCAGGTTCTATATACCATCTCATCGATTGCAAATTATGTATTATCAAAGACAGGATGGAACTTGTTTAGTTTTAACAAGACTGTTTGTACACTGAAATTGAGTATTTAGTGGGTTACTACCGTATCATTATCCATAACTACCCGTACATTTTTATGCCTCAGAAAATATTAGCAAATATGCTAATAGGTGTGGAGATAGTCTGGGAAGATTCCATTTATATCCAGAATATTGTACCGAGATGTGAGACTGCAGATTTTATCAAAACATCACTGTATACCATCCCATACCTGTACACCACATGCTTACAAATCCCCGTTAGGGTGATAAAATGCCGGAGTTAGGAATTAGGCTTAAATGTTTAACTCCCAATAAAAAAGGATATTATTTTAGATTTAGGATAATTATCTGCGTGAAGTTGCAGCTTCCAAAATGGTGTGAAAAAGCATATTACTTCCCACACCAATAGGTGATGGCAGTATTGTGGTCGCGAAAATTTTCGATTTTGAGATAATATGCTTTTTGTTCGTTTTATGATGCCGAAAATCCACGTCACTCATTTCCGTCGGTCTGTCTGTCGGTGTGTCTGTCTGTCTGTCTGTCTGTCGGCCTGTCTGTCTGTAGGCGTTTTTCTAGCCTCCTAATCTCAGTAACCGCTGCATGGATTTTGATGAAATTTGGGTAGCGATATGATGTGAGGTCTTAGTAAGTAATGCTGCTACAATTTTGGAAATCGGTGCAATGGCGGCGGAGTAATTAGCAAAAAATTTCAAATATTCCTCAGATTTCATTTTTAGGCGTTTTAGGGGTTCCTGATCATTTTCTACTTTTTCTTGGGTGGGGCTGAAATTGGGGTGGTTGGGGGGTGGGGGGTTGTGAAGCTGAAAAATTTGTTGTACTCATAATAGGCTGTAACTGACCTGAGAGAGAAAGCCCTAGCGATATTTAGATCCATCCGAACAGTGCCTTGTATATTACAGGAACCAAGGGACTTTTCCGCTGTATACATACGAATATTGCTTTAGATCGTTCTGTATTTTATAGTGGAAACTACTGAATTGATGCTAATGAAATTTCGGCATAGTATTACTACTTTGGCGAGGATAGAAAACGCGTCTGATTTTTAGAAATCGTCTCAGTGGTGAACAAAAAATATGAAAACAGCTTAAACCTCATTTTTAGGCATTTTAGGGTTTGCTGTTCATTTTCCACTTGTTTTGGGGTGGGGGTGAGATTGGGATGGTTGGGGGGGGGGATGGGAGGTAAAACTGAAATTTGTTTGTACTCATAATAATTCGGGAAAATAATAAAACTGGTATCATCGGAATGTGTGGGAAATACTGAGTCAATCAACTTGACTACATTTTTTTTTTAGAAAGTTAACTTATTCATATGTTTTCAGGTGTACTTGCTTCATGTGTATATGATGCAAGTACCTAAATGGTGAATGTTTAACTAAGTCTCGACATATCCTTACCTATAAAACTGGTTAGACTTTAATGCCAATTAGTATAATCCATTTACTAAAGCTGTTGCGAGGTCTTGGTTAGCTGCATTTGATTCGAACTAGGTCTAGATAATCTGTGATAGCTGAATGTGGTCGTAAACCTTTTAGTATCCTATGGGAACTATTTTAAAGGCAGCAACATTAATGAAGAAGAATAAATAAATGTAGATGAATATTTATTTATTTATTTATTTAGCGTATGGCTACATGGATTAATTGGCAATAAGTCTTAAACAATAAAATAAAATACAAATATTAAATTTAAAACAAACAAAAATAAATAGTTTTTAGATTTTAAAATTAAGACCATTTATCCAGTCAACTACAGACTTCGAGGCTTCGAAGAAATCCGACTGTTGTCCAGCATATGCGGTAATCGGGCATTCGGTGACAATATGCTGAACAGTCTGCCGGGGCTCTCCACAGTCACAGGACGGTGATTCGGATATCCCCCATTTAAAGAACGAGTCACGACAGATGCCATGCGACGGTCTGACTCGATTAAGGGTTTTCCATGTATGGCGAGGCAATTCCATTCCTGGAAGGGTTAAAGTGGGGTCCATAGTGGGTGGAGCCTGTACCGGCTTCTGGACTTCCCAATCCCTCCTCCAGTGCTCATCAACTTGGAAGCCATCCCGCAAGAGCCGTTCTGCAAATGGTAATGGGGGATTTCTAGACTTCAACCTCCGAAGATCTGCATCATCTAGGTCAGTATGCAGTGGAAGTTGGGGATTGGATAGTATTTTGTTGTATTCCTTCACCAGTTTATCCTGTCTGCGGATATGAGGAGGAGTGATATGGCACAGAACGGGCAGCCACGGTAGGGGGGTAGTTTTTAGACAGCCACTAATTATTCTCATTGTCTCATTCAGTTTGGTGTCAATCATTTTTGCATGAGGGCTGTTTAACCATACTGGGGCGCAGTATTCAGCAGTAGAATAAACAAGACTGAGAGCAGATATTCTGAGGGTGGTTGCGTTGGCCCCCCAAGTGGTACCGCACAATTTATGAATAATACTGTTTCTGGTGCTAAGCTTTGCTGCTGTGCTTTCTAGATGTTTTCTAAATGATAATGTTCGGTCCATTGTTATGCCATCGGCATACATGAACTTCTTTGAAGTGGTGTTGGGTATATCAGAAATGTATAGGTTGAATAAGACTGGAGCAAGAACTGAGCCCTGGGGTAAACCATTATTTAGGTGCCTCATTTTACTTCTACTGTCACCCGTTATTACTTGGAAGGGTCTATCGCAAAGCATGTTGTTTAATAGCGACGTTATTCGGCCACACGGTACTACTTTCAGGAGTTTGAAAAGAAGGCCTTCCCTCCAAACTGTGTCGTATGCTGAAGTCAAGTCGACGTACACTACTGTAGTTTTCAGCCGTTTCTGAAACCCAGCCTCAATGTGGGTTGTTAGGCTGAGTACCTGATCCGTGCAGCTACGGTGTGTAGATGAATAAATACATATTTTTTAGAAAAAACGAAAAATCCTATTTTATAAACATACATGGTGCAAACTATTTCGGATACGTTTTTAATATATTTTGTGCATTGCGGTGCAGAATTTTTTACTTATTTCAAATAAAAAGTATGCAAAGAATTGATTCTAAGGTTTTCCAGATTTCTTTCAAATCTTATGTTATGTTACTGTATTGGTATTAAGCACTATTGCGATATATTACCATTTCTTATTAGACGGTGTGTTGCATTTCTAAAGACTAAATGCACTATTGGTTCTCATTTTAGGTTCTTCAATAATGTTTAGTTCAGTAATCGCAGTTTGTATTGAAAAATACAACAGAGGTGCTTCTGCTCAAAACAGCGAAGTAAAATAGCAATACACAGCTTTTGAGCCTCTTACCAATTACTGCCATCAAATTAAGTAATATTCAACTTACATCAATCTTTTCTTTCAAAATGTAAATAGACCCTGCAAACGAGACCTAATGTAGGGTTTTGCATACTAACAAGTGAGTAATTCTGACAGGATGAGACCCCCAACCCTTCATCGCTTTCAGTCCCAAATCTCTGAAAAAGTAAAAAAGGTTTGCTACCACTACATTCAGTAAGGTCATTAACATAACTAGAGAGAACTGCTGTCATACATAGGCGTTCATGGGAGAATTGCTTGTAGATATAAAGGTAGAGATAGGGCTAACGACATATTATTTCAACGAACGACTCCCCTTTTTAGGACAGCGGCTTTATTTTATCCACCAAAAGCATAATACGAGGGTGTCTTGTTAAGTCCGTAACCCTTGAGGCAAATTTTCAACCAAAAATCATTTAACTTTTCTACGTAATCTCCTTTTAGCTCGATACATTTAGTTCAACATTTTTCTAGGTTTTGATTTATTCTAAAGGATTTTTTAGTGCCTTGTAACTAAGCGTTTGATTCAGATGTTCACCGGATTCGAATCTCCTACCACCCAGCGATTTATTCAGGTTTGCCATGAAATAATCGGAGATGGTTAAATCTGGAGAATCTGATTGATGACGTCGTAGCTTGTACCCCAACTGATGCAATTTTACTATAGTTGCTACATCTTTATACATCCGTGGATTGTACTGATGAAACAACACTTTTTCCTCTGGAAATGCGTTTATTTCTGCTTCGAAACACTATATATGTTTTGTCCAACAGGTGTGAGCAATATTTTCTGTTGATCGTTTTATCAGTTTCAAGGTAATTGGTATGAAGTATACCGCGCAAATCCGAAAAAACTATGGTAATGATTTTGTTAGCCCAAGACTTACGCCCTTTCAATCTTCGACCGTCCAATATGATTTTGTGGAACATATTGACTATTTCTAGCATAAAGACTTATTTTGGACGACCTGAACTTTTAGTGTCACGTACACTAGCGTAACCAAAATGGAACTAAGTAAAGTACTTTTTGATCATTAAAATTGAGAATGCGTGGACCCTATCTAACTCAGCTTTAATCTATTTTGAAATTAACCCTGTCACATACAAGTGTTTAATCACTGCTAGGAACACACTTTTATCGATTTCTATGATCAAATGGAAGTTGCTTATTTCAGGTGCAGTTGCATTGCAGTACATTTTTCTTGAAACCGGTTAGCCGTATCGAGATGTACCAAGAGATCATTTTTACGTAGAAATCTTTGAAATACCGTATTCTAAAATCAAAACGTCAAAAAAATTACCATTTAGAAAATGGGGTTATTTTTACCCTTAACTCTTCCCGTATGATACGCCTCTGATTAAAATTATGAAATTCTGAATTCAGAATCAGATTCAGCATCAAAAGTTTACCCATTGTACCTAATTTCGTAATTTTGTTATGAATGGTTTCGAGAATATCGAGGGAAAACCGTCTTCAGGGTGCCCCATGAAAAGGAGCGTAGCTCCCTTAGGAAGCATTTCCGGACCCATGTTCATATGACATTTTCTTTCTATTTTTCGGAGTACTATTCGCGGTTAAAGTTTGTTAACATACTTAATTAACACCCTGTATAGCATATACCGTTGGTATAATATGATCCTATTTTTCAATATTTTTTTATCAAAACAGTACCAAGATACTCAGCCGCAGGAGCACGCCTATGGTGCGGCCAATGTTTCTTTAATCTCTTTTGGCAGTTAAAAGCTCATTCCAAATTCAAAGCCCGTATTCAGTGGCTAAATCTTTTGGAAGAAGTTCCTCGAGCATTCTAAGAAATTGAAGATTAGTTGGCCTGCCTGTGGTAGGTTGCAATTTTCGAGTAACTAGTTGAACACTGAACACAGTAAGTGTCGCTACTTCATTGATCTATCCCTTTATATTTCGCAGTGTTGAAACGCGTTCAAGGAAATAAAAGCGCCTTAGTCAAAACGGAATTATCTAGCATAAATATAATAAATACTACATTTCAAAATCCCATCAAGGACCTCGATTTGCTCTGTAGCGTTTCAGTATTCAGTCAACATCAAACTGTCAACAAAAATCTCTGTTCCGTTATTGCATTTCCGAGGCCATGGATGTCATCGTTTTGCTCGGAAATCAAATTGAAATTTTAGCGATCTTTGTGTCAAGACTGTCAAGAGATATTTTTCACTTGGCAGCTAACAACTTAACATAACCTCTTCTGCTTTATTTGTATGCTGTCCCTTTATTTTAATCTATCGTCTAGAAGTAAATACAATGGAAAACGGAGTTCAATATGTTTTGGATGAAAATAATCAAATTATTACCGAAACTGGCAAAGTTTTAGTTGTGAATGAAGGTGGGTACTTCATGAGAAAAGAATATTATTGTTACAGAGAACTGCCAGCAGCTCTATGCAGTTTTCATGATGTTCTTATAATGATGCAGTGCTCATCCATTATCCATTCTGATATTTTCAACATTTGAATCCATTTGAACGTCCTTTCAGTTTCACCACATAATATTTTCACAAAAGCAAAACAGCCTCAGGGCTCAGATGGTAACTGTGACTGAAACTACTCACTCACGACTCAGAAAACAGCACGGGCTATGTGATATGTCAAAATTGTCAAAAAAAGATCTTTGCCGTTTCATAAATATTCCAACCTCCCTAACATCTGGAATCACGTGACTATCCTCGAAAATTCATCTGCTCACTCGATAGATGGGATTTTGGAACGTAGTAAAAGAGAACAATCTTTGAATGACTTTTTGTAGTTCTCTGTATTAGAATAAAATAAAATTGTAGCTAGAAATCCTTTGCAAGTGCCCCATACTATTACTGTAATGTGTCAAATCTAATTAGTGTGGACTGATTCCTAAAGCTCTGCAAGTCTGCTGTGATAATTTCATTCATCGTACCTACTAAAGTGATATTTACGACAAAGGTTGTTTGGATCATGAGTATACGCTACTGTTTTTAAGATATATCGCAATGACGCTTAGTCCCAAACAGTTCAAAACATTTGCATCTAGTTGGTACTGTCCTGTTGACGCTGCTTATGGTAATAAACTAAAACCGACTCAGATCACGTTAAGAGGTCATCTTTTAACAAAGTATATACATACACTCGAATTCGGAAAAATCTAAATTGAAACATAATCGTGAGCCTAAATTTGACGCTAGGGTCATTTCCAAATGAATTTCATAAATATACAAAGAGCTACCTATTTTCTATCGCAGATCCGGAGTAGCAGAAAATTATAATCTCAAAAACGGTATCACGCATGAAACTCTGAGGTTACCAATGACCAGGATGAGAAACCTGATTGCATAATATAGGAAGTTTAACTAGCTATGAATGAATGAATAAAAGAAAGAGGGCGAGAGACTTTCTGGTGCATAGGCCTACAAGCGGGCCCTTAAGCACTTCTACCTACCATTGTTCTCAAGTCCAGTCCTCATTGTAAAGGTGGGGATGGCCTTTGGTTCTGCCCATTTTATGTCATCAGGTTCAAGAACCCTTCCTAGTATGGTCTGCCTGTGATACCCAAGTGCTTCACAGCGACATGGAATATGATGTGCCAAAGACTTTCTCTCCTCGCCACAGCGTATACACGTCAGGTCGCTTGCCATCCCCATCACATACAAGTGACGTTTGAAGGTGTTATGGCCACATAGCAGGCCAACAAATAATCTTAGCCGGCTGCTGCCCAGTGAGAGGCAGAACTACGCCACCTTGGCCAGAGGTCCTAAAATAAGCCCTCTAGCCCAGAGATCCCTCTCCATCTCATAAGATGCTTATTTTACAACCACACTTCTGTTTTCCTTCCAATGGTACCTGCTGCCAGCCTCACAGCCAGATCAAGATTCAGGAAATTATTCCTCGACCTCACCTTGCGAGCACGTCGGCCGTTTCATGACCGCAATCTCGAACAGACTCGGCACCTATATAAAGTGGCACCTGTTATCTTGCAAAATGTCATTCAAGACCTTTCTACAGTTCAGAACAAGTCTTTATATAAATCTATGATGTCTACATAACGAAAATCCACACAACTCATTTTCGTCGCTCTGTCTGTCTGTACGCGTTTTTCTAGACAGTGACCGCTGCATGGATTGTTATGAAATTTGGACAGCGATATGCTGTGGTGGTAGTAGTAGTAGGTAATGCTCCTATAAGTTTGAAAATCGGTGCATGATGGGCGGTGGAGTAATTAGAAAGAAACCAAAAATTTTAAATATTCCTAATACTTTGTTTTCAGGCGTTTTAGAGGTTCGTGCTCATTTTCTAATTTTTAGGGTGGAGGTGATATTGAGGTGGTTGGGGAGTGGGGGGGTTGTAAAACTGAAAAATTACTGTATTCATAACAGGCCGTCCACTAACCTGTGAAAGAAAGGCCTAGCGTCATAATACATTTCTTTAGGTGCATCCGAACATTATCTTGGCTATTACGGAAACCAAGGGACCTAGAATTTTCTGATGTATCCATGCGAGAGTATTGCTTCTGCTCATTCTGTATGGTGTAACTAGGAAACTATTGGATTGATTTCAATTAAGTTTTCCGCTGCGAGGATGGAAATCTTTATGATTTCTAATAATCGTGTCAGCGGCGGCGCGGCAATAATAAAAAACTAAAAATATAGAAACAGCTCAAACTTCGCTCAGCTGAGGCTCAATTTCTCGGAACACGCCGAACAGGTGATAGCTTCTGAGGATGTCAACCACTCGCGTTGGCGAAACATCAGGCAGCGAGGCGCGCTGACGCCAAGGCAGCGGGTCGTGTCGACGCCGGCCGAACAGCTCGAGAACCAAAGTTCATCGGACCATGGCCGCGAAAGCCTTGCACTATTCATTTCTATATAGTCATTGTAGTAAATATATTCCACCTCAATAACCGACAGGCGAGAAGGGAACTGCAAATAGAGTGGCTCAGTCAGACTGCAACATTGCCCAAACCCAGTCTATCTAGGTGTTACATTAGACCGGTCCCTGACTTTCACGAAACATATCGACAAAACCAAGGCCAAAGTCGACACCAGAAACGGCATTCTCCGGAAACTGACTAGTGCTCGATGGGGGGCAGACCCTAACGTCCTGCGCTCCTCGGCCCTTGCACTGTGCTACTCCGCAGTCGAGTATGCATCCCCCGTATGGGAGATATCATCACATGCCCGAAGACTGAACCCTGTCCTGGATGACACATGTAGATTAATAACCGGATGCCTAAAACCCACTAACCTTGATCAGCTCTACATGCTAGCCGGAATAGCACCACCGCAAATACGTAGGGAAACCCTAGCCATGGCCGAACGAAGCAGACAATGTGAAGACACCAGACATCCTCTGTACCAATATATACCGGCAGCCAGACTGAAATCAAGGCGAGGCTTTATGAAAACTACACAGCCCCTCACAGCCTCTAAAACTGCTACCAAGGAGGCAAAATGGGAACAGCGCCTAGCAGTCAACAACACCCCAACCTGGAATACAAAAGAAAAACTTCCTGTAGGCTCAGATTCAGACTGGGGCACCTGGAAAACCCTCAACCGACTCCGGTGCCAAATGGGGAGATCCAAGAACAACCTCCTGAAATGAGTATACGTGGAAGAGGAAACGTCTGAATGTGGAGAATCCCAATGGAACACCTTCTAGCGTGTCAATCTCTACAAGCCCCATGTACCATCCGAGACCTTTGGACGTACAATGAAAATGCTGTGAAATGCGCCAGACACTGGAGTGATATATGAATATTTATAGTTACATTCACAACATATTGCCATAATATTTATTTTTATCTATGGATATTTAATAATTCCTAGTTACAAGTTGTAGTTCAGACAGGATTAAATAAGTAAATATAATTATACTGCTTTGTACTGTTATAGTTTCCACTGTCGTATTTGTTGTGGTATCTTGAAATAGGGGGTCAGTTAACATTATATTGGAAGAGCAGAAATATGCCATAATTATAATTCCCCTTACTAAATAGTCACCTGGTTTTTTTTTGATATTATGGAGAACATGTAGGAGGTACCGAGTGAAGCTTATTGATGCTATTTTTCCTTTTAATCTTTCACCAAAAATTGGACACAGCAACAACGCACGGGTCGCAGTCAGCTGTGAGAGAGCGCGACTCTTCCGCAGCCTTTATGTGACGTCACAGGTGAATGACTCGTCTACGTCACGTCAGTTCAATGGCAAATCGCGACCTAGATCTTAGTGATCTTACTGACAATCGTCTTGCCGGTTGCTGCAACAGCAAAACTTGTGCAGCAATCCTTTAAAAACGAAAACAGTTCACGAGATTTTACATACTTTGTATATATTCATGATTTATACATATGTTTAAACATTTTCATTATTTAGTGCATTACTATTATGCCTGGAGAATCCAAATCAATCATCAATAATTGCTGCCGTGGCAGTTCAAAAATTATTGTTCGTAGACTTTACTAATCCAGCAAAGAACTATTATTGATTAGACTAAGAGGTGTATGCATTCTTGTTTGGACTGAGCTCTCAAAAAACAAAAACATGCAGTGACTTATGTTACTATATAACTTTAAAAACTGCACTATTTTCATCACTGCATGATAGACTACCAGCTGAAAATATTTATTACTGTTCACGGGTATAGTATTAGCGCCAACGTCGACCCAACGTAGGGTTACCAGCAACTAAATTTGGAAATCCGGAATCAGATGACTCCTTTTTAGAAAAAAACCTAGTGGCTGGTATAAAATTGAATCATTATATTGGAAACACAAATTTTATATCAAAAAATAAAAAAACTAAGCCAATATAATAACTATGTATATACATTTAAAACACAGCTCTGATCTCTGATATTCTTAGTTGGCATAGAGGTACGCCTTTATAATACAAACAAAAATCTGCTTCCATCGGAAGTGTAAATCAATATATTTGAATCTTGTATTTTTAGGTTTTATACTGATCAGGATCTTTGTACAAAAAGTATCTGCTGAATTTATACATATTTCTGTCCACTTGCTACCGCTTTCAGAAAATGGGTTTTGACATAGGTTTCAGTGTAAAATTGCTTAATTATTGTAATGTCTTCGAAATTTAGCAATCTTTTCTTCATGGGTTCTAATGACGAACAGTTTCTTTTCTTTATCAATTGAGAGGTCTTTAGTGAATAAGCACTCTATACGCTTGCATTGTATAGAACCTAGATATTAAGGAAACTTCAATTAGCTTTTTTCAAATAAGAATACCTAATTTTTATACCATCGGATATATCTAAATTTGTATATCTTTTTCTACGATTTCAAAAAGATCTGCAGTATATGATTGTCGATATCAATTTCTTGTAATTTTCGTTTTATTCGAAATTTTCAATCAAACCGGTGTTTTTCAATGCTGCTACCTAGTAGACTACGATAAATAAACAAAAACCTGTTCAAGCGGTAGAAATCGACTAGCTTAACAAAAAAAAGCAAACAAACACGAGTAACAACATAAGATTGTTGAAGCTTCTTACAACATATCAGCTACATCTAGAAACAACAGCTGTAATATATCTATGGTCAAAAACAAGCTAGAGTTTGACAGAAGTGGTTATTTTTCGTAGCCCACTAGCAACTGAAATGCTTTTTATTTAATGTAATAATGTTTTTTTTATTTAATTTGATTTACAAACGTCCAAAATGACTAAACATTTTGAAGCAAAGAAAAACTACCAGTACCAGCGATTGCTGCTAGCAGTTTATATCTCTATTTCCACATTTAATATTAATCAAAAGGCAGTCAATTCTCTCAATTCAAAAGTAACGATACCCCCCTCCGAATGGAGCCCTTAAATTATTCGGTAGGTACCTAACAGCAACATTGCAGTAGATATTCAACTAAAATCTGTTAAATATTATAAAACATAATTCATTTGGCAGAAAAATACATGGACGAATACAAGAAACAAAACTAAAACGTGAAATAACAATAAATTATAACAACAATTTATTATAATAGGTATTAATACCCTCTGAGGCTTTTGTTTATATTTCATAGCCTAATATTAGGTCGCTTACAGGTAGCAGCACTGACAAACACTGGTTGAAAATTTGGAATAAGATGAAAATTACAAAAGACTGATCATATATCGTAGAAAAACAATCAAATTATACATTTGATAGTATGAAAAAAACACATTTCCATTTAAAAAAATCAAGTTAGCTATGATCAAAGTTTCCTTAATTAATCTACTGATTTCTCCAAGTACAAAAAGAGTTACAACTTGGCCGTCTAACCTAATCTAGCGCAATTCATGCTTAGGGACACCGCAAAGTCCTAGGCTTCTAGGTTCTATAACCTTTGCGCTACTTAATTTTCTCCCAATACCGACTTATACCAAAAATGCTGATTTGCACCTGAACAGTTCGTTTTAGTTCCATGTGTGGTATATAAAGTCACACTAGACTAGAATAATTGACCAAAGGATCCAAACATGTGGGGAGGGGGTGGGTGCTATTTAAAAAAATATAAATTTGATATGAACACCGAAATTCAAATAAAAATAGTTTTAGGTTGCAGCTTTCAATGATTCGGACCATGACGAAGTGGCAAAATTCTGGAATATATTCTAGTATGCCCATTATCATCCGTCCAGGCAACAACACTTACAAAGAAGTCTCTCGATGGCTTACCAACCGTGGAAATGGAGGGTCACCCCATAGTCGAATCACCTTCGGCCAAGCTGTTGGGAATCAACATCAACAATGTCCTGGCACGTCCACGTCGTCAGTATTGCTAAAACGGCATCCCAGAAGCTTGGAGTTTTGTTCCGCTGTAGGAAGTTGTATACACCAGAGCAACTGCTGCTGCTCTACAAGGCACAGATCCGACCATCGCTGGAGTATTGCTCTCATGTGTGAGGATGCGCTCCGAAGCACTCTCTAAAGCTTCTGGACACTATCCAGAAAATAGCGATTAGACTAATCGATACGCCTAACCTCACAAAGGACCTCCACAGCCTGGAACATCGAAGGAGGGTGGCTGACCTATCCCTGTTTTATAGGTTCTATCACGGAAGATGTTCGAGTGAGCTCTCTCAGATAATAACGCCACAGGCTGTCCGAACCAGGAACACTAGAGAAGCTCTGCGAGCTCACCCTTACCAGGTCGAGATCCTTACTCCCTGAAGCAGTCTCCTCCAGCCTTCCTTCTTTTGGAGAACTTCGACGCTATGGAATCAGCTGCCGGGCAATTTGTTTCACGATGGCTACAACCTGCAGCGTTTCAAATCTAACGTGAACCGATACTTATCCTCTCGCAGCGCTTCTACAGCGCCATAGGCTTTCAGCCTTTGCGAGAGGCCGACCATAAAAAAAACTCACTATTAACCTACCCGGTATGAGTAATCAAAGACGGAAGTTTTGTATAGTACCTACAAGTGATTTTTGCAATAAAATAGTAATCTTGAGACACCTTGCTCCTAGATTCTGAAAGCAAGACATAAGAATGACGGACTGTAGGTTGGTTTTGGTTTTGGATAGGAGCTGACGGAGGTTGTAGTATTTTAGCTAGAACATCATAAACTATTTAAGACAATATGGGGAAATTAAAGCGTTTGCTTAATATTTGTAATAAATACGTTCGTCAATAGTGTTTTGTACTGAATATGTGGAATGCAGTTTAATTTTCCGCAGGCAACAGCTAACAGGATTAGTACAATGTTTTTTTGTACTTTCATTTACCAAATGAGTTCATTGTCATTACGATCTTTATCAAATGATCGACACTGCACTTGTACAAAAACAGCAGGAATTACAACGTTAATTACCACACGATAGCAGTTATAATATTGTATGAATGATATCTGATACTGAATAACGGGGACAAAGATTAGGTAGTATGTAAGCGGTATTCATTTTTTTTCAGATGCTGGCCATACACCCTCAACAGCAGCCCTCTGAAAAGAAATCTTTGATGCTGCTATATTGATATATCTGCTTTTGTATATTTTATCTACTCCCATTAAGCTATACAGCGATTACCATCTACTTTTGAACAAGTAGTACCTATAAGCAAACAGCGTGAACTATTTTTCATAACTCACGCTCCAGTCGTTGGTTATGAACAATGCCTACTAGATACCAGTGCCGATCTCTTAGAGGAGCTTATGATAAAATACACGCTATAATAACTACAAAGTTGACCAAACGCTGATTCGACGGTCTTTATTTTACAGAAGTGGGATTAAGTTGTCAACAATTCGTAATTATTGTGTATTTCATCATCATCACAGTCACAATGTTTTAACAGACATGTTGTGAAGTCGTAAAATGCATTAAGTCGGAGCTAGAGTATTGCCGACACGGATATTATCAATAGTTTTGAGCACTGTAGCTCGCCATCGTTCGCGATTTGCTGCCAGTTCAGTGGCGCTCTTGATACTCATATCTAGCAACTGTTTCGTCGTATCCACCCAGCGTGTAGGGGAATGGCCACAGCGCCGCCCACTAGAGGCGTGACCCTGAACTACAAGTTTCTTCATATTATCGCTTCTGTGAATATGTCCGAAGAATGTAAGCATTCTCGTCGACACAATGGAGGATAGTCTCTTTGGATTACTGAGCTCATCCAGTATGAAAACATTAGTTCGATGGGCGGTATAAGGAATTCTCAGCATTCTCCTCCACGTCCACATTTCAAAAGTGTCTATGCGAGCTCGATCTGCCTTCTTAACAGTCCAAGTTTCCGAGGCATACAAAAATATGGAAAACACAAGAGACTGAACTAGCGACATTTTAGTAGTTTTAGTGATGTTATGGTCACGCCATGTTTTAGTAAGCTTTGTCATGGCCACACGTGCCTGTTGAATGCGCCGTCGAATCTCATTCTCACAGCTACCCGAATTGTCGATCAAAGAACTGAGGTATACAGAAGTTCGAACTACCTCACAACGGCCTATTGTTATCGTATCAAGTTGATATAGCCTCGATAATATGAATAAATTTCCTCACTGGTAGCAGCTGTCTAATATTGGTTCAATTAGAAAAAGTTGCTCATCATACTTGATACAACTTTGTTCTTCAAACTTCTCCGTTTCAAGTGGCGAACTGCAGCGTCCATTTTACGCGAATTTTACAAGGACTAAAAGAGCATGAATGAAGTAACCGCTAGCAGATGCAGTGGGTACCTTTAATCTAAAAGGTCCCTCCACCGATTAGCGAGAGTAAAATGTAAAATATCATGTCTTCAATCGTTGGTCTCGTTTTAGGGGAGTCGAATTTGCGCTATTTTTTTCGTTAAAAGAAAGACCTTTGCACGTTTTTACTTTCACTGATTATTAGCTTCTTCGTAAACTTTAAAGGCAGGTCAAAAGTATCTTCAGCCTTGTTTTAAGGTAGCGTGCAGTAACTACGCAGCTTATACAGAGTGGCCAATCGGGTGACGTTATTCATTTTTTTTAGATAGTCCGTACGATGAGATCTATCCAAAACACCTATGTATGTGTAGCGATTATTGATAATTTTCGAGTTATGATTTATTTTTGGAAAATTTAGAGATTTTCCAGTGTTTTCAAGAAATCGTCAAAAACAAAAACAAAAATGCTTTTTGGCTTAAATTTTTTCTGTAATTATACTCAGTATTAAGCCTATTTTAATATCCAATAAGGAGAACCTGTACATCCGACCAATAATTAAGTACATTTTGTGCCCAAAGCTTGAAATCACTGTTTTTAGTCAGGAGACCAAAACGTATGCCTGGTTCTGCTACTCTGAAAGAAAGGGATGGCGTATGCTACCACACTGCTTCCCAGGTAATTCTGCCATGGAATTGAATGAATTAATATTGTCTTATTATTCCTTTCCTTTGCTAAATTTCCATACAATTTGGTTTAGCAGAAGTTCAATAGTACATAGCAAAATCACGCCAAAAATCACAATTTGGGTAATCGTTTTTTTTTTATTAAGAGTCATTAAAACTTCAATGATTATCGTGCTTATTAGTCGTTACTAGTTTTTTTCTTTTATTTGTCATAATAAGGTAAAATAATAATTTTTTGAATCATTTTGTAAATTCGTGACACCTTTTTACCTTTAACAGTCACTTACGACGCAAAATGCCCCCATAAGTGCTATTTTTTCATTATTATTCCGAAACTGTAATGTCTTTCAAAGTTTTTAAGATTAGTTTGGAGCTCCATAACCAGGCATACGTATTTTTAATTTTATTTTGAAGGTTTTGTTCCCATGACTACAAACAGTGATTTCAAACTTTGGGCCCAAAATGTACCTAATTATTGGTCGGACGTACAGGTTTTCTTTATTGGATATCAAAAAAGGCTTAATACTAAGTATAATTAAAAAAAAATGAAAAAAGCCAAAAAGTTTTTTTTTTTATTAACACATAACCGGATCAACCACGCAGGGTTATTAGCGGTGGACGGCACAACTCAAAAATACAATAATTGTCAATTGTAATATTGCACAGGTATCATATTGAAAAATAAAGGTTAATGTCTCTTATAAATTTTAGAAGGCTATCAATATTTGAAGTTAGTATATCTTGTAAACTATGCTGTAGGTGGTTGGCTCGTCTTGCAGGTTCATAGCTGGGGCATTCAAGGAGGATGTGTTTGATTGTCAACGAGGTGTTGCACGTGGAACAGGTTGGTGGTTCTGCGTTGTTAAATAGATGCTGGTGTGTCAGAAGTGTGTGACCAATACGCAGTCTCGAAATTGTCACCTGGTCTCTTCTGTTAGCAGGAAGCTTCAAGGTAGTAGCAACTTGTGGTATGACTTGGTGAAGTTTACTACTACTGCGATCCCATTTCTGCTGCCATCGGTATCGGATGTGATGTTTGATGAGGAGTTTGATATCGGAGTAAGGTACATGGTTATCGGTTATGACGTTAGTATCGGTCACCGCTCTCGCCGCTGCTCTGTCAGCTTCCTCATTTCCTGCGATTCATTTTTGTTTTTGTTTTTGACGATTTCTTGAAAACACTGGAATATCTCTTAATTTTCCAAAAATAAATCATAACTCGAAAACTATCAATAATCGCTAGACATACATGAGAGTGTTTCGGATAGGTGTCGGTACGGGCATCGTCTGATTTTCTAAGTAAATCGCTTATAAAAATAACTTTCACTTTCACCACAGGATAAATTCTCTTTGACAGTGTTTTGAGGTAGCAATTCGATTTTCAGTAGTCAGTATCAGCTGCATATCCAATGAAAAGGTATACTGCACAAGCACCGCTGTAAACCTATCTCCTTCGCATAGACGGGCAAAAAACGAACAATGGTCTGTTGAAAGTAAAAAAAATCATTCTCGGGTTTCGGAAGTGATCTGTGCTGATAAAAGCCATAGAGAACAAAAAAATCCAAGACGGAAATCGCGTCAATACTCCCTCAAGAGGCTGCGTCCCAACAGATGCGAATCTATTCAGTTTCATCAATCACGTGCACACAAAAAAGCCTGCACGGTTTTTTGCGCCGTCCTTTTGCGACAAAAAACCGCACGTGCTGGGTTCCTCAGGCCCTAAAAAATGAAACGCGGAAGTGCATGGCTCTTTTCATAGTGCAGGAATTTTAGGCAGTTGCATATCTCGTTTAAGTAAAGTGACCATTTTTTTCTGACGCCAATGCGGGACGGCACGGCGCGTAGAACGATCTAGCCCGGACACTGCTTGTGTGACGTCACAGATAAAGATCGAAACATCGACCGACGTGTTATTGTGACGTCACATGTCAAAATTTATGTGTCACTTTGGGTTATGTGACGTCAAAATGACGCACTGGCGGTGGTGTTTCCGTCTTCCGCTGTATCAGCCGTGGAGTAGGGATGAAATTGTTTTATAAATTAAAAAAATATATACGAATAAGGAATATATAAAATCCGGGACATTTTCCGGGACGGTGTAAATGCGGGATGGCTCGTCTGAAAACGGGACAATCCCGCAAAATTCGGGACGAATGGTCACCTTACGTTTAAGTCCATGGGTAGATGTTATTTGAAATTAAATAACATAATGTTAAGCTCCCTAAAGCTTAAATTGATGTCTCTAGAATTTATTTTAAAAGCTTTTATTTAACTTGCAATGTATGTACGCTTGTTCGGGTGGAAGCTTGCAACTCAATTTTGAAGCAGATATTTCGAACCGATTGAGCTGAAATTTTGTATACACGTTTAGTTTGGATGACAATGCACGATAAACGATGCGACGTCGTTCTAAATCCAATAGTGGAATAGTTATTTAATGCATCTCTACAATATGGGTATCTATATTGATATGAAAACGTTCAGTAGATGCTAAGGGGAATGACAATCTAATGAGAGGAATGTCATCTCTGACAATAGACACAATAGCACAATAGATCCACTGATGTCATTTTTAGTCAAACGATGAATTTTGTTGTGAGAGTTTGGGGAAAATACTATTCAAAGCCGGCAAGTTGTTTTATCACGGCATGAACCTGACGACCTGAGAGAAGAGAGTTTTTGCATTAGGCACTCAACCAGAGGCTTGTGGTGTGAGCAAGAATCTGGCAGCAGTCACAGGAGATTCTGGATCGAAGTGTACGAGTTTCTTTATACAGCCTACGCAGTGGTCATCACTAGGTTGTATCGACGACGGTGACGACATCGACATGAGGTTAGGGGGTAGCTAACGAACCGCTGGTGCACCGAGCAACCACGAAGGGTAGACCGGACAGCCGATGTGTATGATTGTGACAGCGACGTAAGTGGTAATAATAAGTTGTAAAGGAACATTTGGGGTGCTGGACTGACTTGGGGAAAGTAATAGGGATAAACTCTTATTGTTAGTGGACTCTTATCACTAACACAGTGTTAAGGTTATGTTTAGAGTAGGCCTATATTAAAGGAAATCTACAAACATGAGTGGATATCAGTGGGGGAATTCTATAACTCTAAGCGAAGCGATAGCGAAGCGATAACGACATTCTTCAACGCTTTCGCTCGTTTCGGTATTCCATAAATGTCTTCGTTCCGACTCGGACATAACGAACGCAGACGAACGGTATAAGCGATAGCGAAAGATTTTGGATCTCGTTTGTCAAGGTTTGACGTTATTATTGCTGTGTGTCAAAGTGACAATTTGCTTAAATTTATTTGTGTACTTAATTAACAAGCAATGAATTGAAGAGAAAAAACTAATCCTTCGCAATGGTCGGCATTGCTGGATTTTGCAGAGTCTCATCCAGAGATATTTAAGCCAACTCGTGATTGCTCGTGAGTCATCGAGCTCCATGCCGAAAGCGTAACGAAGCGTTAAACTTTAGTTATGGAATGTCGTCAAAAATCGTTTTCGTAATTGATTAGCTTCGTCTTCGCCTTGCTTTCGTTACTATAGCGAAAGTTACAGAATCGATCCACAGGATAGCGCATATTCTAAGTTAGAAACTGTCATTCAAATGATGGCAGATAATATGTATTTTTAGATATAATACGATGATGTGTTTTGTTGTAAGAGTTTGGGGGAACTATACTGTTCAAAGTCGATGAGTTGTTTTATCACTACAAACCTTGTTTACGACCTGAGAGAAGAGAGTCTTTGCACAGTGAAAGGGCTTGTTGAGAGTGACTCGAAAAATAATATGACGTCATTCTAAATCGCCTATGGTGGACCATCCAAGATGGCGAAATAGTTCTTTTTAATGCACTTCTGCAATATGGGTATCAAATAAAAGGGCTTGCCGAGAATAAATAAAAATTTTGTTTGATCTAAATGCAAGTTAATAACTAAAAAGTAAAAAATAAATTAAAACAAAAAAACTTTTTTAAAAAAGCTTTTATTTAAAGGTGCTAAAAAAAAAGAAATAAAATGTTCCTTTAGAGTGTTAACGATCAACTTATAGCCTCATTATACAAAAATTATATGATCATAAAAGCTTGTCGCCCGATATACTTGTGTAAATTAACTAGTACCTATTCAATTGACTAACTTGGTTTAAGTGTGTTAAAATTTCAGTTTAATTGAATTCCTATAGGTACTTACGCAAACCTCGCTACAACTTATGATCAATTTGTGTATAATGAGGCCATAAGTTGATAGTTAACACTCTGAAGGAACATTTTATTTTCTTTTTTATAGAACCTTTAAGTAAAAGCTTTTTTTTAAGTTTTTTTGTTTTAATTTATTTCAGCTGAAATTTAGTAACAAATATGATGCTTAAACAAAGGTTTGAAGTTCCAAGAATAGCCAAACAGATAAAGTTTAGACGGGTTCCAGAAGAATCTCAGATGAAACCTTTCTGTGACAACTTTAATGGTGTCAGGTCGAGTGAATGTATTATATAAATTCCGGATTTAAACCGATTACAGTTCGTACATCTACTGGCCTAAGAAATATTAGGTCGATGCGTTTTAGTTCTATAAGGAATTATGCACATTTTTCTTTATTTCTTGATCGCAACTAGATCGATTTCCAGTGAGATTAAGTCAGATGGAGGTCAAAGCCTATTTGATAGTGTGTGTGCACATAGCAGTACATATGGCCTAGCAGTGAACCCCTTGAAGACCAAGTATATGGTGGTTAGACGGAGACAACAACAAGTAACAAAAATAACTAGATAACGAGGAAATTCAGCGAGTCGATAAATATAAATATCTGGGAACAATAATAAGAACAGACTGGAGACAAAAAACGGAAATTAAAAGCAGAATCGAACAAGCACGTCAAACATTTATAAAGATGAAGTCGCTCCTCTGTAACAAGGACTTCGATATTAACCTAAGGAAAAGGATATCTGAAATGTTACATTTTTCCCATTGTACTATACGGCATGGAAGCGTGGACATTGACCGAAGCAACCACGAAACGCATAAATGCATTTGAAATGTGGATGTATAGGCGAATGCTGAGTATTTCTTGGGTGGACAGACTGAGGAACGTAGACGTGCTCGCCAGGGTGGACAGCGAGTTGCAATTAATGCATAACATCAAAACAAGAAAGTTAGAATACCTCGGACATCTCATGCGCAACCAAAAATACTCACTGCTGCAGTTAATAATCCAAGGAAAAGTCCAAGGAAAGAGAGGTCCTGGACGAGGAAGGGACTCATGGTTGAAGAACCTTAGAAAATGGTATGCCCAGACAACACCACGACTCTTCCGGGCCGCAGTCTCAAAAGTTCAAATTGCCCTAGTGATCGCCAACCTTCGACGATAGAAGATGGCTCCCGAAGAAGAAGAAGGTCATGATAGTCTTAGTTTGTTTGTTGTTGCAGCGTTTACTCACCGTGAAAACTTGGTTACGATCAAACCAATGCCTTCCGTTCCATAGTCTTCAAGTATTGCTGTTCTTTGATGCCATAGTAAGTGCAAAAGTGCTATTAATCTGCAATGGACTAGTATCACGAGGTTAAGAACAATGATTTAATTCTTATAACCGCTTAGTGCATACAAAAATAAACGTACTGCTGCATTTCGTTACTTTCTCCATCACTCTGCTTTTTAGTAATTCCATTCTAAATTTAAAGAAAGGAATTCAAATTCAGCCAATCAGTGCCAACCGCGCGAATCATCAGCAGTGCATTGTTGCCAGGAACAGCTCCGACTCGCAGACGGGAACAGAAGACACGATAGATGAGCCAGCCCGCATTTGCTCGCGTACAGCTAGGGCATTTCGTGCTTCATCAGAATGCGGCAACACAGCACACATATCTGTCTTTTGATTGGCTGTTCGCCTTTAGGGCAGTGACGTCACTGCCCTAGGAGAATTCAAATATCTTCCTTATTTTCACGGCTTTCCCGTGCCCAAAAAAATCGGAGAAAAAATGAGATGCTTTTTATGACGTACTCTATCATATGCAACCAAAAAAAAATTCATGATACTAGTCCATTATTTGCAATTCACTTATATTTTACTATTACAATGCTTCATGCGCCTATGGGTGTGAAAAGTAAGTTTGAAAATAGATAGATAGATAGATAAATATGCTTTATTGTCTAAGAAATTACAAATTTCTCTCATCATAGAACTCATCTAGTGTGTAATAAGGTTTTTGAAATAGGACATTTTTAAGTTTTTTACGAAAAACTTTTAAATCTTTTTGAATTTTAAAAGAATTAGGAAGTTTATTATAAGTCTTCAATCCATTGTAAATAATTGAATCTTTAACCAGTGCTGATTTGGGGGTTATTAACTTAAAATCATTCTTTTGTCTTATATTATATTCTATATTTGTGGTCTCAAATTTTGTTTTATTTTTGAATATTAATGTAGCCGTTTCCAAAATAAATAGTGCAATTACGGTCATAATTTTGTATTCTAAAAATAGAGAGTACAATATAAGGGAGCAGCTGCAGTTTGAGCAATCTACTCATTTTAATGATAGCGAATAACGAGAAATTGATATTTGTACGGGATTTCTTCCCTTTCAGCTCAGAATTGGTCCGTTTTCTAATGTGTGAAGAGAATTGTGGCTTTTCCAACAGTTCGCGAGAATGCCTACCAATCATCGAGGTAGAATCCCAAGGAGACGCTATAAGGTTCAATTTCTCATAACAAAAACGGTAGCAGGAGGCGTGGCTAAGTGTGGTAACAATATGGACGCCTCGCCAGAGGCGGATTACTTTCTTATGTAAATAATTTTGAAAATTCATTACAATGATGATTTAAAAATGAAGTATTGGGTTGATTTTTCAATCTAATACGAAATTCATAGTTAAGTATATGAAAGAAACAGGGTTTGTAGAGACGACTTTCATCATCAATTGAATAATACAACTGTATTATTGCTGCGATACGTTACACTTTATTGAGATAAAGATTACAAATGCGGTCCTGTACATTGTTATTTTTTTGCATACATAACTATGAAATGTAATTTCTGTCAATTTCTTCTTATCCATGCCATCTCTGCTACACCAACTACGATAAGCACATGAAACCATTATTTCCTTTATGAATTCACTAGAATATCACTTAAAAATAACAAAAAATCTCGGTAGAGGCACTCAAAAAAAAGCAAACACGAAATTGTCAAAGGAACGTTAGCTGTTTGACATAAGTGTCGAATCAATATGGCCAACTTGCACCTGCTTTCAGCCACGTTATCGCGCCTCCATGGGATTCTACCTCAATGCTACCAATACTACCTGGACTATAGTCAGTAGAAACGCAAGGCCTCAGGCATCAGAAAAACCTTTTCTATCATAGGTAAAAAATAAATATAAGCGAATATGACATATGGCACGTGGCACCTTGCCCGGTGGTGGAACTCATTAGTCGGCGGTGAGAAAGGTGGCGGAAGCGGATGTGCCAAAGGTAACTAGATGCGGCCCGAGAAGGTAGCCGCAATGTGCAGCTATGCGCTCCTACCTCCCTATCGAAAGGGTGCAATTAATAGAGAAGATGGGATTTAATGGAAGGATTTGCAGCGTCAATGTTGGGCGATTATTATAGGAAATAATAGGGTTTGTGTACAGGGGATGTGTGAAATAAAGAACTACACTGAATTGAATAGGAATACCTCAAGTCAAGGTGTTGGGGCCTATTCTATTCTTATTATACAGGGTGTTAATTAAGTATGTTAACAAACTTTAACCACGAATAGTACTCCGAAAAATAGAAAGAAAATGTCATATGGACATGGGTCCGAAAATGCTTCCTAAGGGAGCTACGCCCCTTTGCATGGGGCACCCTGAAGACGGTTCCCTCGATATTCTCGAAACCATTCATAACAAAATTACGAAATTAGGTACGATGGGTAAACTTTTGACGCTAAATCTGATTCTGAAATCAGAATTTTATAATTTTAATCAGAGGCGTATCATACGGGAGGAGTTAAGGGTAAAAATAACCCCATTTTCTAAATGGTAATTTTTTGACATTTTGATTTTAGAAAATGGTATTTCAGAGATTTCAACGTAAAAATGGTCTCTTGGTACATACATAGGGCTAGCCGTTTTCGAGAAAAATGCAAATTATTGAATACAATAGCCTGCATCAAGGGAACAGTGGTTATCGTCGGCAGTTAATTTTCAAAATGACAGACTGTGATAATGGACGAATAAATAACTGTTTTCTTATGCATAGGTATTTTTACATTTCTCATGAATACTTGTTCGTCGTCACCCGTTGGGTTCCTCGGCAGCCACGAGAAAGTAGAACTTTCTACACTTGTTATCATAATAACTATTTCAGTCAATATGATAAGCAAAGTAAATATAAAAGTTATTTGAAGACCAGGCTGCTATGTAATTATGAAGAGCAATATGGTAATACTTAATATAAATGTAGATATGACTGCAAATACCAGAAACCAGGAAATATACTGCTCTAGTTTGTTAACCTGCGGATACCTGAGACTGCAATGTGGATATACAAACAAAATAATATAAACAATTTACCTTAAAATGGTAATGATCCTGGTCCCTTATCCGTAGCTATACGAGTCTCGTATTTTAGGTACGAGAATTCATCTACTTCTCCCCCTTCGGTACCTAGATATCCTATCTCAGGGTATCTCAGCAGGAACGACTTATTTATGCTTTTGTCATAGTTTTGGTGTTTGCCCGTACATTGTATGAGGTCACATTCACCCTGTTTCGCCAATACTGGGTTTCCTTGGCATTCCTGCGTTCTGGCATACACTGATGTGGCTCGCTGCTTTTTCGCGACATCTCTGAAAGCTTCATAGTCCTCAGATTTTTTCTTGAGGACGATGGTGATCTCCGCCACTATGGTTTTTTAGTACCAAGGCCCCTCAGTCTGGACGCTATTACTCGTCGTTCGAATGGCATCTGTCTGAGATCCTTGGTGCCGGTATCTTTTTTTGTCTTCAGAGTGTAAGTTGTTCCCGGTACGTCACTTATCCATATCAAATAAAAAAAGTGTCCATATCCATCGCCGTGTCGTCATCATCTGGTACCAGGTCAATGTGCGTTCTTTTTCATAGTCATATCTGTTTCCGCGCCAGGTCGTCTTCGTCCACGTAACACTACCAAAGATACGAGCCCGGACTTAGCTATCCCAGCCAGCAGAATATAGCAGAACACGAGAGCACTCGGACATCGACGCCAACCGAGAGCAGTATGTGGATCTGAAGGCCAGGGTCGTCTTCAGTTTCCACATGATTCGCAGGCAATATTTACTATTGGCTACCCAGGAGGACGAGGTGAACTCCAAATGATTTCACAAAGTCCAGAGTCACCTCACCCTTCTGAGGACACCCAAACGGCCATCGACAGAATTCCCTGTTCAATGATTATAAACATTGCTAACTATATGGCAGAATCTCTGACTATTTCAATAAGTACCTCACTCAAGAGGCAACTAGAAAGTGCCTTTTACTCAGTCAACGAATATTTGAATTTCGTATTTTGTTACTCAGCATTCTGTTGATACCTTGTCTATTTTTTTCTGTATATCCATATCATTTTTTCCTGTGTACATTTTTCTGTATCATTTTTTGTAAATTTGACAGATTGTGTTTTTCATACATATTTGCTTAAGATTATTTACATCCCCGACAATGTTCTGATGCACATGACGATAAAGAGGTATCTGACTCTAAATCTAAAAAAGAAAAGCTGATAGAAATATTAGTTCTTTGATTATATGGAACCAAAGTGAGACTGCTTAAAAAAAGATGCTTGGAATATATTCTGCCAACTCTTCTGCCATTTCCTAATCTATTAAACTTCCTATGTATATAAGCTGTATATAAAGCTGCACTTAGATTCCAAGCATTCAGACCTGAATAAATCTAACATCATTCAAAACTGAAAAAGTCCGAGTTATTTTCATAATTTCATAAAATATTTGCTGGTCAAAAAGTTATTTTTCTGGGATTAAATTAATAATGCATTTTGAAGTCAGTAACATTTAAGGGCGAAACAGGTCTCATGCCCCTAAAGGGAGGAATACGTCAAGGAGACTCGCTAAGGCGATTAATATTTAACATGATAATGAACAAAATAATATTAGAAGTAAAAAAGCGAGAAGGATTTAGAATGGGACCACATAAGATCAACATAGTGTGTTACGCCGACGATGCGCTCCTAATAGCTAATAATGAAGACGATCTGCAAAGGCAACTCCACACTTTCAACATCACGGCCAAAAAATACAATATGGTAATTTCAGCGGAGAAAACAAAATTCATGGTCATCAGTAGAGAACCACGTAGATGCAAACTGGAAGTGAAAGGTAAAATTATTGAACAAGTGATGACGTTTAACTACCTGGGCATTGACATAGTGATAGGAACTTGATTACAGAAGTTAAAAGACAGGCGACCAAAGCATGTAGAGTTAGCGGACGTTTAAGGAGAACCTGTATGGAAGAACAAATATATGTCTACAGAAAGCAAGATTAAAGTACATATAACAACGATGTGACCAATTCTAACATATGCGCCAGAAATACGAGCAGACACGAAGAGAATAAAACAAATGTTCAACAGCATAGAAATGAAAACACTAAGATCAACTATGGTAATAACTCTGAGGGACAGACAAAGAAATAAAAACATACGAGAACAATGCAACATTAACAGCATCAATAAATGGATAAAAACACGGAAGAAAGAATGGGACGGATATGTAAATGGAATGAGACCCAACAGATTGGCTCACATATGTAAAAATAACAAACCATACAATCGAAGACCTCCAGGATGGCCAAAGAAAAGATGGGAAGATAATTTGATGTCAACAACAACGTCAACAACAGAGACAGAATAAGAGGTAGACAAACAGGAGAAATCCTAGTCATACGAAGAAGAAGTCATTTTTGGTTGTAAGTACATACATACATAAGGAAACAAGAACATTTGTTTGCAACACCTCGTATATTTGGCCGCGTGCCCTGAAGGGTTGCTAATAATAGGTGATCATGATCTAACATTTGCCCATTTGGCATCAAAGGGCTGCTTTGGGAGCCAGGTAGAAAATTGCATTAGGGTCTTTCTTATGCTTTGCAGCGGTCGCTACCACCTTGTCAGGCAAGTCGCCGCTGGTTGGGATAAAAAAGTCGATTCAGAAGAAAGTGAAAATGTCTTTAGAGAAAAAGATAGATGAGATGTGGTAGGCTATGTCAGGATAATGTAAAAAAAAAATTGGCAAGTTAGAAACTGAATCCATTTTTTTAGATTAGCATTTGTTATTAATTTATCGCTTGATGTTGGATATAGTTTCAATGAAGGAACTTTTGACCCGTTTAATATAAATGAAAGGCGAAAAGTGGAAATATGTCGCAATAGACGAAGTTGCTCATTTGTCTTTTTAATCCGCGACTTCTCGATAACTCCTAAAGTACTTATCCGACATATTTTTTTGGAGATTTAGAGCTAACGCATATACAAACATTTTGTATGTCTATGTTTATGATTTATTTGTCAATTTTGGACCTACTGAAATAGACAAAAGACAAATTTTTGAGGCTGATAGTGTGAAATAGATAGGTATAATAATTGATAAACATTTAAAATGGGATTTACAAATAAAATTTCTTTCGCGAAAAGTCAGACAACTATTACCTAAATTCAAATTTCTTAAACAATTTATAAACACACGTTATTTAGAAACATTGTATTATTCTCTTGTGCAGTCCCAGATAAATTATGGTATCTTAGGTTGGGGAGAAGTGCATCAAACTCATTTGAAGAGTATCAGTTCCTTGCAAAAATGTGTTTTGAAGGTTATTTATTATAAAGAACCCACTTACCCGCTGACCCCTCAAATAATTTATTTAAAGAATCCCAGAAATTTGATATCCGACAACTATACAGCTATAACATATTGAATTTCGTCCGCAAACATAAAAATTACATCAACTTCAATAGCCATGAACATAATACACGAACCAAGAATAGGACCTTAAGACCTCCTATATTTAAGTCAATAGGTCAAAGAAGTTTAATATATTTATGATGCTGCATATACGATTTACTTCCTGCTTCACTGAAATCCATAAAATCTCATATTGTATACAAAAAAGTCAAAAAATGGATAATGGACACACCCAGAGATATTTTTTCACATGTTTTAAGACGATTTTGAACTGACACACTTACAAGCTTTTAATATAGTTAGTATTAGTTTTAATATACGTATTGTAAAATATATGTATGTATTATAACCCACGCACAAGGTCAGCACGTTCTGTGAGTCAAAAAATTTATTGGCCCTGTATTGTTGGTGAATAAATTATTATTATTATTAATAATCACTCCAGTGATGACTGAAAAATCCTGGAAAAACTAAAGGCTTAAGGCAACTGTGTGTGTGTAGATAAGCTTGTGGGTAGTAGTAGTAGTAGTAGTAGTAGTAGTAGTAGTGATGGGGAGGCGAAGCCACGCAAATAGGCCACCTTTGGCCCCATTTGCCAACCTCACTGAACCAATCACTGAAAACACTAAAATTCTACACCCTAGGAAGCTCCTTGTCGAACCTACCAGACCTCCTGACGAAAGTCAGTATGCCCGACCGCTGAATGTAGTGGCTCCTCCCCAAACTCCGTCGTGCCGAATATCTGAACCCTAAGGTTGCGATAAACTGCGCATCTGCCCAGGAAATGGAACGCTGTCTCGTCCTCCTCCCAGTGTCTGGAGCAAATGGTGTCCCCTACCACTCTCATGAGTGACAAATGTCTATTCAGCCGGCAATGGCCAATGAGAATCCCCACCAGAAGGTTGAGCGTCTCTCTGCCTTTATCCAAAAGCCATAGCGTTCGACCCCTATCAAGGCCTGCTATGAATCTTTTGGCTTGCCTGTAGTCGTCTCTCTCTAACCAGGATTTCGCCAGTTCCTTGTAGGCCCAGTTGTCCAGGGCCACATTGACCTGGCGTCTGCTAATTCCCAGCATAGGTTCTGGGCCGATGCAGGGGCTGCTGGCCCCCATATTAGCTAATCGGCCCGCTCTCTCGTTACCCGGTATGCCAATATGTCCGGGCACCCACAGCAGGGTCACCTTCTTATGGTTTGCTAACCTCTGAAGGGCGGCAGAGCATTCTTGAGCCAGAGCTGATCTGGCCCTCGAAGCTGTCACCGCTTTCAGAGCTAAGCTTGTGGAAAGCTTATGATAAATGGATAGAGCTATACCTGAGTGTATTAAGCAGAATGGGGAGAACTTTGAAAGATACATAGTTGTTAGCTGTTCGCATCCCAACAGTACTCATCAACGCACGTTGGTGTTCTCAAGAAGAACTTAAAGACAATATAGTTGATAGGGCTACCAGAAATAACAAATTTTGTGGCTGTCGTTATTTTTAGCATACCCAGTAAGAAATAGGTAAACGATTCCCAATAACGATACCGAAGGTCTGTTATTTTGGTCGAATAAGGATAAGATTTTTGCTGATATTTTTGCATGGAACAGGAAATGTTTCGCACAAGACAGATGATTGAAAGCTGTTCCACCTTCCACCCATATTTAACCTTAGATATGTTGTATGGTAGTCAACATTCTTGCAGAAAAAGGAAAATCAATAATATTTTGAAATATTCCACCCATAAATAAATGAGATATTGAGGATAGTGCAACGCTTTAATGGTTATACCCAAAAACAGCAATCAAAATCTCGAATAATGAAAAATGTGGTTATTTTTACTGGTCCAAAAAGTCATTCTTGCCTAGCAGTAGTTAGCATCATCGTGAGCTTTCGTTATTTTCGACATTATTAGGTGGTCCAAAAACTCGCTAATACCTTAGGGTTTGCGTGGTCATACTGGTACACACATAAAAATAATTTCTTAGATGGAGCACAGATGCTTTAATTCAAGTATACCATAACTTCCTATACGCGCAAAGTTATGCTAATCTTAAAGTGAGAATACGATATCTTTGACCATATAAGGCTTACATTGAGAAAATATCTTCAATGCAAAACTGGGAAATTCTTTATAGTAAGAATACCAAAATCTTAAATCAAGCATATGGTAATCTTGACCGAAGTATTTCATAATCTTGACTGAAGCATTTCATAATCTTAGCTGGGAGCATTTTATAAACTTGACGCAAGTAGCTCAACTTTATTCTGAAGTTGTGATATTCTTGGATGAGCAATCTAGTAGTATTAATTTGAGCATTCAAACTCTTTTATGAGCATGTAGAAATTTTTCTGGAGAAATAGTTCTGCAAAATTTCTTAAATCAAATTTAATATACTTAGTACTTATCTAGGAACACCTGAGTCAGGTCTTCGCATCCCAATTTTTTTTAATAGCTCATTCATGGTTGGATAGATCCAGTGATAAGGAAGCTGATGGGAACTGGGACGCGACTCGAATGGCGGTGGACCAGCAAGCCCGGCAGATTGGATGACTGATGGTTGACGGTGGTATCACGGGTATCACGTGGCAATGGTAATTTATTTAACAGTTTGACTAGATACTATTATGCAGGATCCAGGATGCAGGTATTACGCTACGGTGCTAAAGACGGCGACGAATGCGTCAATCCGAAAACCGATAATGGCGGCGCGGACGCGGACGGGCAACAGGCTGTTGAGTAGAGAGGGTGAAGAGGTTAGAGTTGACCCGTGACACGCTGCGCGCCTGCGCACTCCGACGTTGGTAGACGTCAAATAAATGATTTACTTGATACTAATATAGGGTGTGCTTATAAAACAGCGTTCATTTTCAAACCAAGATTATCATATTGTAAATGAAGGTTCGCATAAATGCAAGCTGTCTGTATTCTTGATAGAAGTAAACTGGACAAACTGGAATATTATAGTTTCCTTTGGGGCATATTTCTTTAAAATAAGTATATACATCAAAAATATATTATTCTTATTGTGAGTATGTACTTACAAGAATATCACAATTCTTGACTTGAGAATTTCTTTTTATGTGTGTAAGTACCATCATTGATTGTCCTGCCAAAAAACAAAAATCGGCCTCCCGTTAGTGCCTTCCGCCTTCAGCAGTGCAGGTTGTCGAAATCGCTATCGGTGAACCGATCATTTCCTTCATTAACTGCTGCAACCGATAATAATTCTGTGCGACTATCGGGACAGCGATGTTGCCGGCTGTCCAATTTTAAATATGAAATAAACACAGGCAATGGTCTCATTTTTTTTTCTTTAGGATAGTGGCCACAGCAGGGGCTATGCGGCCAAACCAAAACTTAATGTTCTTAAGGTATGGTCCAATCAAAACTCATATCTTATCTAACCTATCTAAATTCTATCTCAACCTAACCAAAAACAGAGAAAACAGTAACAGCTGGACCACGGTATAGGGTAGGGATCATGGAAAGGTTAATTGAGGCCTCACATAAAGGAACGATGAAAGTCTAATTGCTCCTAAACTAATATTTAAATTCGTTTTTACTTGTGCTGAAAAATTTTATGACAGCGTCCATCACTTCGCTGTTTGTTACTGCCAAACACATTAAGATGATGCTATTGGCTGGAAGGCTATTTGATTTTGTTAATACAGAAAGTAGGTATCTTGTAGGTGTGGTATTCAAGCTGCAACCAAATAAAAGATGATTCAGATCATCTTCTGATTCATTGTTGCATTCGCAGTGTGGAGTGTCAGTCAAACCCCTTTTGTAAAGCAGGCTGTTACAGTTGACTACTCCAAAAATGCACCTCAGTAGTGAAACGTGTATTCTACGAGGTAGATTGACTTTTTTGTATAGCGGTGTAGGTATCGTTGCTCCATAGATTTTGCTACAGTGGTACGAACTGCTGCATACGGAAAGACGGTATCTTTGTTCTGATTCTGCTCTGTAGTTTTTCCGAATTAGTGGTATTATGTCGTTGCAGTAGACTTCACTGATGGTAGCTGCTTCGTTTGTTGTGACTCATTTTTTGGCCAGTATATCTGCAATATGATTTCCTTTTATGCCAGTGTGCCCTTTAACCCACACAAATGTGATTCTGATATTTATTTGGCTTAGCTGATTTTTTGTTAGATATTGTCTTTAAAAATGATAAACAATCTGAAAGAAGCAATGGTCTCAAAATTTATGCGTTCTACTTTCAACTCCAAGCGAACGTTTATTAAAAAATGGCATTATCTAGGTTCTCTCATTGTCAGTTCCAGTTCTTGTCACGCATCTCAGAAACTGATAAAAATGAACCAGTCACACAGTAAAGCTTGATTACTTAGTGTTCTCGATTTTTTATTATTAGTTCATCGTCACCTTTTTTTTATGGTCGGCCTCCCGCAAAGGCTGAAAGCCTATGGCGCTCTAGAAGCGCTGCGAGAGGATAAGTGTCTGTTCACGTTAGATTTGAAACGCTGCAGATTGTAGCTGCCCGGAAACAAATTCCCCGGCAGCTGATTCCACAGCGTCGAAGTTCTCCAAAAGAAGGAATGCTGGAGGAGACTGGTTCGGGGAGTAAGGACCTCGACCTGGTAAGGATGAGCTCGCAGAGCTTTTCTAGTGTTCCTGGTTCGGACGGCCTGTGGTGTTATTATCTGGGAGAGCTCACTCGAACATCTTCCATGATAGAATCTGTAAAACAGGGATAGGTCAGCCACCCTCCTTTGATGTTCCAGGCTGTGGAGGTCCTTTGTGAGGTTAGGCGTATCGATTGGTCTAATCGCTCTTTTCTGGATAGTATCCAGAAGCTTTAGAGAGTGCTTCGGAGCGCATCCCCACACATGGGAGCAATACTCCAGCGATGGTCGATCTGTGCCTTGTAGAGCAGCAGCAGTTGCTCTGGTGTATACAACTTCCTACAGCGGAACAAAACTCCAACCTTCTGGGATGCCGTTTTAGCAATACTGACGGCGTGGTCGTGCCAGGACATGTTATTGTTGATGTTGATTCCCAAGAGCTTGACGGAAGGTGATTCGACTATGGGGTGACCCTCCATTTCCATGGTTGATAAGCTATCGTGAGACTTCTTTGTAAGTGTTGTTGCCTGAGTTTCTTATACGCTGAACTGTACTTTATTTGCTAATCCTCACTCGACAATTGTTTTGATATCTGCGTTGATCTGTGAGGCATGCTGCTGCCGACGTACCGTCTCCTGGGATGATAGTGACTTGTCTGGTTCTATGCACGACACTAATGTACTGTCATCTGCGAAGCTGTAGATTGGAATATTAATTTTCATAAACTATGCAATCTTTCTATTCCCATTGTGATGGTAATAGGGTGTCAAAAATTTGATGAAAATTGAGTGTACTATGTTTAAAAAAATTAAAAGTCTATAGGTATGTCTGGCTTATTCGTGTAAGGATGCTTTGGATTTTGATTTGGATAGTACTACAGTATCACTCTAGACAATCGGAATAGTTGTTCAAAAGCAAATAATTTGACGTCATATACGAATCAGAAAAATTCATAAAAAATGAATTTATTTTTGACCCCGGTGCTCAAACTGCGATATCACTTTTGATTGTTTATGAAACTATCATAATAATCTGTTATATCCTCAATTATCTTAAGCTTCTGGTAGCACATCACGATACTTTTATAACAACAATGGCCTCCGCCCGAAGTATGTATTTGGGGTCTTTCGAAAATCCACAATATCGAAATTATATTAAAAAATGTATGTTTAACGGTCAACTAAGACAACACAAAACAACCACGGAGAACTAGGAATATACTACCACGAAACGGAAAAAGCAGGTCATACTATGTCGCCTACGAATAAGACATACAAATAACACGCACTCTTATCTCCTTGCCGTGTTAGAGCGGCCGATATTTGGTAGCAGGATAACTGTAGCCCATATTTTCACATGTGAGGAATATTCAAATGCAAAACCCCTTTAAGCCTACCGACTTCGCTCAAAGATACCATAAAACTAGAAAACAAAGTACTAACCTATAGATCTGTTTAATAGGATATAGAGTCAAACCACCAATAATAACAGACCTAAAATATACAGAGCAACATAGAGTTTAAGAAACCCAGGTGTCAGAAGATATTCAAAAATCGCCAGTCGCGCGGAGGATGCACACCTTTTATGATTATAGAATTTAACGAGATTCAAAGTAGTGGCTAAATGACCTTAGCTTAGCTAAGCTTAGGCTTAAAGTCGACACCCGTTGTACAATTATCGGCTTAGTTAAACCTAGTTGATAATGAAATTCACTACAGTTGGCATCAATGGAGCAATGCGTACTGACATAATGATCTGAAAAATTACCTTTTTTGGTTAGGCACTTATGACAGTTTGTGTCAAATTTCGGCAGCGACCGTTTCTGTCTCTGTTTTTTCAATTGCTCTCTTTGTCAAATTAGGCACAAATCTTTCAAAAAATATGACCTAATAATGTGACAAGCAATTTGAAGGTTCACCCTTGACATATCATGTCACTTGTATCAGGTTAGGTTTAAACCTCAGCTAAGCTCGCGTTAAACTTCGGCTTACGTAAGCTCGTGCTAAGCTTGGCGTGGGGGGTTAAGCCAGCATTGTACAACGGACGTTTTTCAGCTGACGTGGTTTAACGTCGGCCTACCTTAAGCCGAAGCTTAAGCTTGCATTGTACAACCGGCCCTAAGACGCTACTAGTTATAGTTTTTTTTATAAATATGTTCCGTTGCTAAACCTCAGTGTCAGTTTATAGTTGCATAAAAATAAACCCTAAAAGCCTCGTACTTTAAGAATATTTAGCGAATATTGATATCCCTCTCAGAGCCGGTTGTACAATGCAAGCTTAATCTTCGACTTAAGGTAAGCCGACGTTAAACCACGTCAGTTGAAAAATGTTGTACAATGCTGGCTTAACCCCCCACTCCAAGCTTAGCACGAGCTTACGTAAGCCGAAGTTTAATGCGAGCTTAACTGAGGTTTAAACCTAACCTGATACAAGTGACATGATATGTCAAGGAGGAACCTTCAAATTGCTTGTCACTTCATTAGGTCATATTTTTTGAAAGATTTGTGTCTAATTTAACAAAGAGAGCAAATGAAAGAACAGAGGCAGAAGCGGTCGTTGCCGAAATTTGACACAAACTGTCATAAGTGCCTAACCAAAAAAAGATAATTTTTCGAATGATTATGTCAGTACCACCGTCAGTACGTATTGCTTCATTGGTGCCAACTGTAGTAAATTTCATTATCACCAGGTTTAACTAAGCCGACGATTGTACAACGGATGTCAACTTTAAGCCTGAGCTTAGCTTAACAAAGCTTGTATTAAACCCGCATTTGTACAACCGGCCCTCAATGGTATTCAGGCCTGAATAAACCCATGAAAAGCGACAACACTGCACCACAAAGGATCTGTCCACCGTGGGAACTTGCAGCAGCACCGCCAATCATGTTCTACGTTACGTCCATCCTAGGTGCCGCATATGGTACTCTTGAAGTCAACGCTGATAGGAACTACTATAAAGTAAACTACTATGGCAGCTATTCCACGATAATGTGCAGAAGATGGCAGCCACACTGTCTTAAGATTGTAATATACAGAATTTCTTGAACGGTCTCATATGGTTTAATTTCTCGTACAACAGTTCAAAACGCGACATTGTGAATTGTAGGTATAATAAACTTTTCTGGCTATTAGAGGAGATACACTGTTTGAGAGATTAGTGCCATGAAATTTACTGCCGCGTATATCTCGATCGTTTCTACAACACTCAGGGCCCTATGGTGCAATCGAAAGCTGAGCGTTTAACGCGAGTCAGACGCAGGTTTCAGCCTAAAGTAAAGAATTGTCTAGAGACAATGCAGTACGACTAGATTTTTTTATAGTTTTACCTGTGCTTAGAGCGCCACGACAGGTATCTGGATTTCGAAGTGTAAATGTTTCTCACCCCAATGAGTATATTTATATTTTAGAAAATTTGCTCACTAATTTATGCCTGCTGAAGCAAAGTAGAGAGATTCGACGGCGCATTCAACAGGCACGGGTGGCCATGACAAACCTTACTAAAATATAGCGTGACCATAACATCACTAAAGCTACCAAAATGTCACTGGTTCAGTCTCTTGTGTTCTCCATATTTTTGTATGCCTCGGAAAGTTGGACTATCCTCCATTGTGTCGACGAGAATGCTTACATTCTTCGGACATATTTCATGACATTTCTTTGTAGTTATATATACGACACGATTAGCAAAGTTGGATCTGGCGTGCGAAGTCTGCAATGAAAGTAACAAATAAGGTAGATCAGTTCACTATCAGTTAAAAAAAGAGTCGCCTAACCCCTCATACATCCTACATTCTCACTATATTTACAGCCAGGCGCAAGTTTCTTTGGAGCGCAGAAATCGCCAATATTGGGCTTTTTGCGTAATTCTTCGATATCTCGCAAGGTGTACCTGATAGAAGAAAATGTCAAATATAAAAGTTATTTGGTTACTTAAGACGCATATCCTTAAAATATTTTGAAATATACAGGGTGTTGCGGGAAAGTAGGATAGTGATCATCTTGATTTTTTTATATGGAACTATAACTTTTTCTTAAGTTCTTCTAGTTTCCATTGCTGATCTCTATTCAACCATAAAATATTTTTGGGATTGATAGCGACGTTGCCAAGTTATAATTTATTTTCTATGAATTTGCGGATTTGCAAGGTCGCAAGTAATACGTCCAAATCGATATATTCCTTTAACTTTTTTCAATAATATTATAGAGCGAGTTACTTGAATATTAAGTGGATATTATTTTGGATGTTACCAGCAATTTGTGTCTACAGGGTGTTTTTGGCAGAATTTTAAATTACGGCAACTTGAAGGTCATTTTACTTTGTTTTTTAAATGCACCGTATATTTTTAATTTTAAATCGAAATATCTACTAATACCCTATCTCGCCTTGTTATATTTTTTTTTTCGCGTTTGCGACGTTGCCAAGTTATAAATTATTTTTCCAAATTTTTAAACAATTATCCCCAATTTTAATTTATTTTAAACAGAATCCTTTACTTATCTTTATTGCAATGAATTGCGCATGTCGAATTTAGTAAGATCACACAATTTCAAAGTTTTGTTTCTATTAATTACTGATACGGCAACACCGCTTTTTCAGTAAGCGGTACCGGACCGCTTAAATATTTCCAAAACTGCCACAACTGGAGAGGTGAAATTCAATACTTGGGGGTTTTTGAACATACAGAATTCAAAAACGCTAACATCAGTGTTGTCAGATATTGGCGATATTGTGGCAGAAAATCGCCACACCTGGTATCTCTCGGAGCGAGTCTTCTAAAGAATAGAAGTAGAGGTAGGGATATTGTGTTCTCTCTTCAATCTGTCAAAGGCTACCGGCTATCTGCGTCCGATTCGTTTATATCGGCTTTCTATAGTCCAGCTTGCTAATCGTATATATCCGAATAACGTCAGCGCCACCAAAACAGTTTCCCTAGTAGGATAATTGATTTTTGATAATTTGTGCAAGCTAAGGCTAAGTATACTCCAGGATGCAGCCCTCCAATTGCCAAATCGCATGCAGATGAAGAAAACGGACCTCTGCGACTCGACCGCTTGCGTTGTGGCTTCTGGTTGACCTGGTGGACGGGTGGGGCACACCTCCTCGTGGATGCTGCGTCGTGTTCTCCAGCAGCAGCACCAACTGGCGAATGGTAAACGACCGCCACCGCGGGTTCAACGACCGACACGAGCCCTGACCTACTAACTTCGCGAGGGCAACGATCCGCCATTCTAGTTTCTGCTCCTAGTGCTCTTTCGGTCAGCTCCGGAGGAATGTCAGATGCACCGAGACACCGACACCGAGAGACAACCAAGACATCGAACTCACAGCCTGGCAACTCTGTCATGCCGTACCAGCTTCACTCATCACCTTCGTATCGAAATTTGGGCAGTCTTTAAAAACAACATCCCAGAAATGGGATTCCGAAATATACAGCTGACTTTACTCTTTGGATTTTATTTACTTTTTGTATCCTGACCGTTATAATCCAATCTTTTTGCAATAAAATCCTGGGATACGGTCAATAATATATTTAAAAAATATATATATATGATGGCCAACGTTTCGACGCTAGTAGTGCGTCATCTTCAGGGCGTGTGTGATATAACTAAAATTAAAAATTGGTCTTGTAAGGATCCAAACTACACTTCGTGCAATGAATACAACAATATTAACATGGAACACAAACATAATCTACAATTTTACAAAACACATTAAAACTTTAAAATCTAAAATTAAAATGCACAGAAAAACTTACACTACATCACGATAGTCTCAAATATTGTTGCCAGATGGTGTAGGCTACTTGATACTTATTGAGAGACTAGTGGTATAAAAATTCCTAGCTGGGTGAGAGCATTGATAACATCTACGTTAAAAAATATATACAAAAAGAAGAAAACACATTAAAATTGATTGCGAGGAAAGTAAATATTGGTAAGATGGAAGAAAGTATAGGCTATGTCCCTTTTATTAAATTTGCATATATACACGAAAGATTGCTCGTATCAGTTCTGAAATTCAAGCTGTTAGAACATTTTTTTATGTGAATCATCTCTAAAATATTTCGCTTATACCAGTCTTTTTCTTTACATAACGTTCTAACGTTGTCAAAATCGATTGAATGTTTGTTTTCTATGGCATGCTTGCTAAGGGCAGTAGAATTCGGGTTGTTACTTTTAATGTCATACTTATGTTTATATATGCGTTTGTTTAAATACTGTTTAGTTTGTCCTATGTATGAGTTGGGGCAGTCTTTACAAGGGATTTCATAGATCACATTACTATGCATGTCTTTTTGTAACTGTGGTTTAAGATAGTTTAGTTATATCACACACGCCCTGAAGATGACGCACTACTAGCGTCGAAACGTTGGCCATCATATATATATATTTTTTAAATATATTATTGACCGTATCCCAGGATTTTATTGCAAAAAGATTTACTCTTTGGCTAATAATAGAGAACAAAGAATTTTGAATAGAGAATACAGAATTAGATACAGCGACATGCATCGCAGAGAAAGTGCAAAACATCCAAAAAACTGATTAAAAGCACAAAAAAGCTTGTCTGGAGATCACTTACGACTTGCGACATCTATCTTGATATGCCATACCACACAATAGGGTACTTGCAGAGGTCGTGAAATCGCCTCGGGAGTATACATAGCGTAAAGAAAACCATATCAAGAAGCAGTGATTTTACTGACGGCCAGAAAGAGATATTTGCAAAATAAAATAAGGATATATTCAAATTTTTCCACGTCACTTAAAACAAGGGCTGACGTCACAGGTATCATATCGATATCGACAATCGATACTGCTACAGCGCAGGTCAGTGAGATTCAACTGCAAACTATTTCTGATGTTGCCAAATTTCTTTTTAAATATTTACGTTGGCCATACATCAATAATTTAATTTACGAGCGTGTTTTGTTATATGGGTATACATATTCCCAAATGAAATGAGACTTCTCTTTTATCCTACTACAGCCGTAGTTTCTCATTGAGTAATACTGCGAGATGCAAAATGCAAAACGGAATCATGTCAGCTGCTCCAAAGCAAGCATATTTTCTATGTGGTTTGCCAACTACGCATTCGACTAGAGATGATATGAGTTCTTTAACAATGCGACTCAATTTATTGATACTTAAACATATTTGAAACAGGCAATTAAGCCACTAGCATTTTCGTTGCAATACATTTTTATATCTGATAGGTTTTACAGTTCATCCTGTTTGTGACCGAGATTCGCAACTAATCGATGCCATCATTTTATTTTGGCGCATCCCATTATGAATGAATCCAAAGATAGAATCTAATTCAAGCCCATCCCTACAAAGTGAATTAGTCTAGCCAAACTTTTATTCTTTTGACTCTTGTACTTTTGTGTGTGACTGTGTTTTATGGTTGTAATGATCCATGTCAAAATGTTAGGTTAGCACTGGCTATCGATATCGAATATCAATACTTTACATCCCATCACTATAGGATAACGCTGACGTCAGAGGTTGTTTGCGCGGCATTTTCTGGCATTTGAAATAATTTTTGGAATATCTCTCACAGCCGATTCCAAAAAACCAAACAAGTGATTTTGTCATGTTTACAAGGATCTAAGGAACGCGTAAATGACATAATGTTCTTCTGTTGACCAATCAGCCTATTAATTTTTTTTTTAACTAATCGTACTTTGAGAAAAAATAAAACGGTTTATTTTAATGATTTTGATTTTTTTGATGAACCACTGAAGCGAAACGCATCAGACATACAGCCATAAAGTTTCAGGCATTACATACCATACCATTTCTGAGAACGGCCTTCAGACCACTATTTCAAAAAGAATGCTACGAGATCCTCCGTTTTGAATTCAAATTCTACCCCACCAGCCGTGCATATATACGTGCAATAATACTTCATTTTCATAATAAACATATTCTTCATTAATTTCTTTAATATGGAATTAATCTTCAATCCGATTACACTGTTGTAATTGTCAATCAATGCAAGTTAATAACTAAAAAGTAAAAGATAAATTAGAAGAAAAAACTTAAAAAAAAGCTTTTATTTAAAGGTTATACAAATAATAAGATAAAATGTTCCTTTAGAGTGTTAACTATCAACTTATAGCCTCATTATACACAATTTATATGATCATAAAAGCTTGTCGCCCGATATACTTGTGTAAATTAACTAGTACCTATTCAATTGACTAACTTGGTCTGCTAAGTTTAGGTGTGTTAAAATTTCAGTTTAATTGAATTGCTATAGGTACTTACGCAACCCTCGCGACAAGCTTTTATGATCATATAAATTGTGTATAATGAGGAAATAGGTTGATAGTTAATACTCTAAAGGAACATTTTATTTTCTTTTTTTTTAGAACCTTTAAATAAAAAAAAGTTTATCAAAAATTTTTAAATATGCGTTTTTGGACCATTTGAGCCCTTTCTTACAACGTTTTAACATACTGAGCAAATATCAGCATGATTTTAGAGAAGGCAGGTCAACTTCAACAGCATTGTTTTCCTTTTATGATGAAATAGTACAGTTTATCGAGGCAGGCGGAAGCCCTGCTGCTATTTTTTGTGATTTGAGCAGGTCTTTTGATTGCGACGATCACTCAAAGTTACTTTCTACTTTGGAAAGGTACGGATTGAGGGGCATATCTTTGAAGTGGGTTAAAGAGTGTCTGTCACATCGACAGCAATATGTTTCATTGCATAGTAGTGAAAATACTGTTACATCTGACACCTTACCGATAACTGTTGGGGTCCCGCAGGGGTCTGTGATGGGCCCTGTGCTATTTATCTTATACATCAATGGCATCACAGAGGTCTTAGGGAATACCCATCATACCATTTACGCCAACGATGTCTCCTTTCTAATTGCAAATAAACATCAGACAAATGTGCTAGAACATCAGTGTGGCCAAGTACTGGAGGTTGCAATGAAATATTGTAATGAGCAGGGCTTGTATTTCAATACGTCTAAAACGCAGATCATGCAGTTCCACAACCATCAAAAAAGCGTAAATATCCTGAACATAAGCGTAAATGGCAATGCTATACAGACCACTTCAACAACCAAATTTTTAGAAATTAATTTTGATGATACACTTTCATTTAGATCACATTGCGATAATTTGGTGTCAAAACTATGTTCCTTCACATACATCTTCCGCAATTTCCGTGATATTTTACAAATAAATGGAATTGTAACTGTGTACTATGCACAAGTTGACTTGAGGTTGAGGTACGGAGTTGGTCTGTGGGGAAATACTGCCTTAGCAAAGTCTATATTTCTCGCTCAAAAACAAATTGTACGAGTCATTGCTGGTGTAGCTCAGATCCACTCATGTTGCGAGATCTTTCCGAAACTGAATATAATGACAGTACCTTGTCTGTACATTTATGAAGTATCTCTCTATAAACACAGGAACAAACTGTTGTTCTCGAGAACTGGAGAACGGACAAATATCAATACTAGACAAAAAGACTTATTACATGTTCCGTTTTACCGGTATAATGTTACTATGAAATCGCCCAATATAATGGGCATAAAAATTTATAACGCTCTTCCGGATGTTATAAAAAGTTCATCTAATATGAACTATTTTAAAAGAAGTCTTAAAATTTTTTCACTTCAAAAGGCGTATTACTCACTTGCCGAGTTTGTAAGTTGAATTGTATTCATTTATTGTTCGTTTAGTATTTGTATTGTTTTGTACTTTTTTATTTAACTAAATTCTGTGATGACTTTTTCCTATACTATGTATCATAGTCTTTTGGAAATAAATGATGATTGATTGATTGATTTAAAAGCTTTTTTTAAGTTTTTCTGTTTTAATTTATTCTGTTTTACCTAGACATTAACCGTCTCTAAACATTCTATAACCATGTATATAACTTATCGTGTAACTTCCTTTGAACATAAAGGGGGTTACATCTCGGCTAAGTTCTGTAGGCTTGACAGCTACAATAATTCTATTTAGAGGGGTACCACAGGAGTGTCAGTATCATTTTTATGACTTATATAGTGTATTATGCAAAAAAATATAGCTTAAATAAAAAATTGATTGTCAGCAAAATATGCAACTCAGAAACTTTACTTTGTTCAGTACCTATGTTGTATCATCGCTGAAAGGCGTTCTTCTTTACTGACCACCTGAGTGTTACCTGAGTTCACTTCACTGAACTGTTATTGTAATGAGGTGTGCGTAGTTATGAAAGAATCGCAGATGAGAGATAGACACTTTTGTGATGGATGAATGAATTACAGGTTAGGATAACGGATGAGGAACAAAAGACAATACATCACAGAATACCGATGACACGAAAGTAGGTAGATGAACAGCTATTCGTCATTGAGGTACTGCTAACCAGAAAATTAATTTTTTATTGCCGTAGATTTTTAAGAGTCCGTTACTCTATGCTATTTTATATTCCCAGGTCCGTAGTCGCAGGGGTACTTAAAGGGGTTATCGCAAATCATTATATGAGATGGTAAGTATACGTTCAAGTCGCTTTAGGTAAGTGTAGTAACATAGTTTTGCGGCCAACAAGTGTCCTAAACTACCAGAAACTTCCATATTGTATCCAGATAAATTAGAAGATATTGAAACTACACTCACTGGCACGGAGAACGGAGCACTTGAGATCTTATGATTATTTTTTTAAAATAATAATGATAATAAATCGACTTTACTAGCTCTGATATAGGTACAATAACAAAAAGAAGTACAATAAACCTGTCACGAAGTCTAGCCAAGCGGCTATTCCACCTAACCATAGGTGAGATAACCCAAAAAAAAGAAACCTTAAGTAGTAGTAGATAGCGTAATGTGTACATAGCCTTTTCACTTAATATTATCATCTGAATAACAGGTGGGATAACCCAAAAGAAGAAACCTTAAGTATTAGTAGGTAGATGCGTACATAGTCTCTCATAATTTTTGTAATGTTTCATTATCCTAAATACTTGCCCACAAAAAACATCAATCTTTAATTAATTTCTAACAGCAATCAATCCCGTATTTGAAAAAGAAAATTGGATTTAATAAAAGGTGTACTCAAATGAAAATTGTATAATTTATTGTATCACTCAAACTGCATAGCTGACCATGGGCTTTTTTACTGTTTTTAATAAATTTTGACAGACGTTTTGCTGTAGTTAACAAGTCGCTTAAAAGTTTTGCTGCGTTTATTTGAGCTAGAAATTCTTGCTGTCAATCCCCAAACCGCGGCTGCTATGGTTGCGTTGATTCAAGAAGTCCAGCGTTATCATTCCGTATCAAATAACACTGTGCACCATATTTATACACGTTTTATGGAAACTGGATGTTACACTAGACGACTTGGACGACAACGACAACGAACGAAGGACTAACGCTCATGGTGATCGTCATGTTACAGCTATAGAAATCAGAAATCGACCTCATCACGCCCGAAATACCAATGTAAGCGAACCATTAGACGTAGACTTGATGAAGCCAATCTTGGTAGTCATAACCCCTACAGGTCCGCAGCTTCTTAGACGTCATCGTGTAGCGCGACTCCAATTTGCGAGAAATCATGATCACTGATGTGAAAATAGATAAATCATTAGACCAGATTTTGCCTGCGATCTCCAGATGGTCGTGAAAGGGTTTGGCGAAGACCACAAGAACATTTTGCAGAATGTACCTTTAGTCCCAGGGTAGGCTACCAAGGAGGTTCGCTTATGGTTTTGGCTGGAATTTCTCTGGAGCCACGCACGGAGTTGTACATCATTCCAAGAGGGTCTTTAACTGCTGTCAAGCAATTTGACGAAATTCTGCATGATTGTGTTGTTCCTTATGTTGATTTTATTGGAAATAATTTTATTCTGATGCATGAAAATGCCAGACCCCGCACCGCGAGAATTACTCTATAATACTTAAACGATGTAGAGATTGAGGTCTTGGAATGGCCAGTGTTAAGCCCAGATGCGAATCCAATTTAAAATGTCTGGGACGTGCTTGGGGGAAGAATACGAAGACTTGTTCCTATTCCTTTAACCTTAAATGAACTGCAGCATGCAGGAATGGGACCTTATTCCTCAAAAAGACATTCGTCATTTGATTTTAGGTATGCCAAGAAGAATGCAATTAATCATTCGGGCACGCGGACGCAACACTAATTATTAAAAATGCCCCAGAAGATAAAAACTGAGTACAAGAGCAGTACTGAAGCAGATTAGCAAAGACAAGGTTGCATCTATTCATAAACTTTTCATTTTGGGGATGACTAGCAAATACTGGCAGCATAAAAAACTCCCTTTGCTTATAGAAAGCTATGAATACTTATTACCAATTGGAGACCAAATATATTCCAACGTATTACACCCCTACTTTACCACAGAATGCAAGACCTACAACTTCAAACTAGGAGTAGAATATACGAACTTTCATCAAGCTGACCCTACCACATACATCAAGTTTAAACAACAATAGAAGAAAAATGGGATCAATGTGAACACATATACACAAACGGTTCAAAGACGACAAACGGTGTAGGCTGCGCTTTCTACCATGAAAATAAAAAGTATCAAGAATTATACAAACTTCCTCCAGATTGTTCAATATATACAGCTGAGTTGACAGCCATTCAAAAAGCACTAGAATATTCTCTCAGTAATACTGAGCTTAGAGATGTTATAATCTTCAGCGACAGCAAGAGTGCAGCTATGAGATTAGAGCATTCAAGAATTTCATCGACTTTCAACCATATCATCTCAAACAGAATGAAATTGATTTACAGACACAACAATTTGGAAATAATGTAAAAATTGTATGGATTGAAGGACATACAGGTATACTTCAAAACGACACCGTCGACATACTAGCAAAGATGGCGACTACAGATGGAATATTGATGAGGAATTTCAAAATTCCCTACAGTGACTTGAACAGTAAATTATACAAGAACCTGAAAGAAAAGTAGAGTGAACACTACCATAGTAATCCATCCGGAACGATATGCAAACAGATCCAGCAGAACATAAGAACAGAACCCTGCTTTAAGAGAGAAACGAATAGACCACTTGTGAGAACACTTTGTAGATTGAGGTGTGGCCCTCAACACAAAACTAGAATAGGGCTAGACGATGACCCTCACTGCAGATGTGGAGAGATTGGTACTGCTCAACACTGTATATTAGAATGCAAATTGATCAATAATGAGGTAACAGACCTGTATCACAGGTTGTCAAACTATATTCGTTACCCGCTAATATGATCTCTATACTAGCTAGTGAAAACAACTGTGCATACAAACAATTAAATAACTTTTGCACACAAAAACTAAAAATAACACTGTAACTTTCATCTGTAACTAATGTAAAACAATGTTCATATTATTAAAAAAAAATAGATGTCCATCCAAAATAGGACTGGCCAGTTGATCTCAGATCAGAGCCAATAATATAAAAAAAATAAAAATGCCCCTGCCCAATTTTTGCTAGCAATGTGTTTCATTTTTCAATAATTTAATGTCATTTTAGCAAACTACCAATTTATGTTTTTTTGTAGTATTATAACAAAAGAGCTTTTTTCAAATAAATGGCTGATTTTAATGTTAGAAATTACCTAAAACACGTTGCTTTATTTGTCAAGTGCTCCGTTTTTCGTACCGATGAGTGTATGAATGGCCTCGCAAATTATAAAGTCAGGTTTGAAGTTAATAAAAATATAAGTTCTAGTCGTTTTCTTTCACAAAATAGTATCTTTTGTATCTCAGAAACCTATGAACACTCTGCGATACTCTAGAAACGCTTTTTAAGTTCAAATGTTTTGAGAATATAACAGCTCTCTATTCCCACTGCTGTCTTCTCAAATCAGTACAAGACAAGTCTGTATTCACAAAAGGCATTTTTTTATGAGTGAATAAGTGCTGGTGGGCTGAATTATAGATACCTATCTAAAATGGTACAATATAGTTCATTAAGGGGCCTGGATACACACATTTATACATACGTATTTGCCATGTAAAACACGGACTTACAATTTCTCGCATAACTCACTCTATTTTCAAACTACATATATAATATTTCAGAAGGCGATAGTTAAGACCTTAATGAATGACAACTATTTTCGATTTTCTCAAAAAAGTTTTTTAATGTGCAAAAAAAACTCGCAATGCAAAATCATACATTCTATAAATGCCTGTAATTTAACAACCAAACACGATATCAAAAAAAGGCTAAATAGTTGCACAAGCGCAAGCTTTCTTCTTCAATTTGCTCTTTGAGTCATTACTGTAGCTTTTATGGTAACGTCAGGAGCTTGGAAATGCGAAATCTATTTTTATGGTGACCTTTGGAGCTTAGCTTTGAAGCTTTTGACCTTACCTTTGGATTTTTGGACTTATCTCCCCGCATCTTAGACACACACTGGAGAAAGAAAACAGGTGGCCACGCCTCCTCGCTAACACGGGAATACGTCTTTTCTTTGATTCTCAATTTCGCGCGCTATACCCTAGACCCTTAAGAAGTAGATGTGAACGTTTCACACAGAATAATATTAGTTGTAATTGAAACTCATATATAAAGTGGTGCCAAAAGCTAGCCTATTATAACCCATCATTCTGTACAAGTAATACCTATCCCCTCGATAATAACAAGTGGACAAATATTCCACAAGACCTGAATCTGAGGAAATACCATAGACCAGTTTTTCTGACCATGTTAGGTATTTTAGTTCTGACAAATATAGGAAAAAGAATCAGTTTTGTACCTTTGCTGTGAAAGACAATGTGTACGGTTTGAAATGTTTTCCCTTCCTGTACTTTATACATACTTCCTGAATAAATATCTGTTGTACCTGTAAACCTCTCCGTACCACTACTGCATCAAAAGAGGAGACGTGGAAGTAGATTGGCAGATCATTGAACTCGCGGAGTTACTGGGTCAGGATTGAAGCGGTCAATAACCTTCCACAGCCAGCGATGATTCCCAGTATATACTGGCAGCGTTTTGATATTGTTCATTGAGTAAAACATTTAAATGAGACACTCATTCCACTTTAAAATAAGGCGATTTCATTTACATATTGCTTTTACATATAATACATATCTAGAAAGTTGATATGAAAGTTTCAGGAGATATGCACATTCAAGAAGCCTTGGATAATAGGGTTATGGTTCCTGGATACTTCATACCCGGTGTGCAGGTTTGTCCTCGCGAAGGATTAGAACAGACTTGAAGCTTTTGAAATGTGGACATTCCGTAGGTTATTAAAAATATCATGGACTCAACACATATCTAACGATGAAGTGCTTAGACATATGAGAAGGGAAAGAGAGTTACTTACTACAATAAAACGAAGAAAGGCTGCTTATCTGGGCCACATATACCGGAACAACAAGTATGATATACTGAAACTAATAATAGAAGGAAAAATCGAAGGTAAACGTGGTCCTGGTCGCAGACAACATTCATGGTTGAAAAACATACGCGATTGGACTGGTATGAACACATCATCTTTAATTCGTAACACTCAAGACCGAAATAAGTACGCCGAGATTGTCGCCAACCTTCATTAAATGTTGTAAATGAGTTTTTGATATTGTAGTATAAGCAAAAATAGGTTTTGACTGCAATTTTCCTTATTGTCAACAAATCTTTTTCATCCTTTGTTGGTTCAGATAGATTTACTTGAGGATAATTAAAAAGGGAAAGGTGTATACGATACAGCATTGAGTATATATGCTGATATCAAAGATATACAAAAGAGACTAGGAACTCTATACATTTTCCAGCTGTAGTTTCCGAAGCGTCAAGTGATAACTTCACTTCAAGTTAATTTCCCAACCCGTCACTTGTAATTTCAAACTGCCAGGTGTAGTTTATACCTGTCGGTTTGAATTTACACCTGACAGTTTGAAATTACAAGTGACGAGTTGCAAAATTAACTTGACCATTTTGAATTGAAAATGAATCGTGAATGACACTTTTCTACTCAAAAGTTCCTGATATTTCGGTTTTTTACATATATATGGGCCCTCAAAGATTAATGTTTGGCTAGTATCGTTGGTGATACCCCAAGAAGAGTAAAAAACGATCAGGAACTCCTAAAACGCCTAAAAAGATAGTTTGAGCTGTTTTTTATAAATTTTTAATTTTTGATGATTGCTGCGCCGCCACTGACACGATTTCTAAAAACCATTTGCGTTTTCCATTCCGAACACGGTAGTAATACTGTGTCAAAACTTCATTTAAATTAACTGAAAAGCTTCCAGGGTACAATACAGAACGATCTAAAGTATACATCAGAAAATTCAAAGTCTCTTGGTTTCTGTAATAGCCAAGGCACTGTTCAGATGGACCTAAAAAGAGTATTATGGCGCTAGGTCTTTCCTTCACGGGTCAGTGGACAGCCAATTATGAATACACCAATTTTTTCAGTTTTGCAGCCACCCAACCCAATTTCACCCCCACCCCAAAAAAAGTAGAAAATTGTCAAGAACCAATAAAACGCCTAAAACGTATTCTGCAGAATATTTGAAATTTTTGGTTTTTTCTAATTACTCCACCGCCCATGCACCGATTTTCAAAATTAAAGCTACACCATCTATTACGACCCAAAGAACGCCAGAAGATAGACGCACAGACAGGCAGGCAAATGTGGATCTTCGTTATCTAGATATCATATGTGTATTATCTCAAAATCGAAAATTTTCGCGATTACAGTGCTCCCCTCACCTATCGGTGTGGGAAGTAAAGTGTATTAAAACCGTCCCTGGCTGTATTTCTGTGATTGACAGCTGTCAATGCTATTTAAATAAACTCACAACTTAATCTTGCGCAACGGTACCAAATTGCATGAGAATTCGACGTCTGATTAAAGAATAAAAGGGACAGACGTTATACAGGGTGGGCCAATAGTGCGTGGACGGAGGATTGTGGGCTTACTAAAAAATATTTCAAAAATATGTCACTTGATCGTGGTAGGGACTCTTGAGGGCTATAACGTAAAAATATTTCCACTTGAATTTTGACGTTTATACAGGGTGATTCATATCAAACTTACATTTTTTAGAATGGAACACCCTATATATTATTGCATATTTGGATTCCTTGGTCAATTCTAATGTGACTTTATGTATCACACATGGAACTCTAAACGAACCGTTTAGGCGCAAATCACCATTTTTGGTATAAGTAGGTATCAGAAAAAAATTTAATATCGCAGCGATTATAAAACTTAGAAGGCCTTGATTAAGCGGTTCGACTAAGCATGAAATATGTCACCTTAGGTCAGACGGCTAAATTTGAATTCTTTTTGTGCTTGGAGAAATCAGAGGATAAATTAAGGAAACTTCAATCACAGATAACTTGATTTTTTCAAATAGGAATGCCTATCTTGGTTTAAAGAATCAAACGTAGAATTTGATTACCTTTCTAACGATATAGCATTCTCGATATCAATCTTTTTTCGTTTTCATTTTATTTCAAATTTTCAGTCAAATCGGTGTTTTTCAACTTTCCTTCATGCAAGCAACCTAGCAGGCCACGAAAAATAAACAAAAGCTCGTTAATATGGAAGAAAGGAACTAACTAAGTGGATAGATGCAAACTAACTAGAGCAACGACGCAAGATTATGAAAATTCCTTACAACATATTAGCTCTAACCAGAAACAATAGCGGTAACAAGAACGCTCATTTTTCGTAGCCTACTATCAACTAGCCAAGTTCCAAGGTCATTAAAAAATATTTAATCAAAGGAAAGCTACTAGTGATTGTTGCTGGCAGTAGAATATCTATGTCTTCTGAATACATTTTCACATCTAATGCTATAAAAAAGTAGCCACTTCCGTAAGTCAAAAGCAATGATACCTCTGACTGGAACCCTTCAAATTCATCAGTAGGTACTTCTACTTGTTAGCAAAATCGTGGAAAATGAAATTTGAATTGCAGTCTGTTTGAATTGTAAAACATAACTTAATTTGCAGCAAACTACATGAAATAATCACAATTACAACATAGCGTAATTAAAAAATTCAGGCAATTACTTCAAGAGATGTTCAGAATACTCCAGTTGGAGATATCTTCACTTTTGACTTCGCTAAACGGAAACGACTAATTCTTTTATCCCATTAAATGTGAAATTTCATTCTAAACATGTTAGACTGTAAGCAAAAATCGCTGGTAGTTTCCCTTTTGTTTCAAAATTTTTAATTGCTTTGAAAAGTTGTCAAGCTCTTGTAGACCTCAATAGCTAGTAGGCTGAGTAAAACAAACACTTCTGTCACACCCCAGTTACTCATTGACATTAGATATCTTGCCGCTGTTGTATCCCGTTAGAGCTAATATGTTGTAAGGAATTTTCATAATCTTGCCGCGTTGCTCTAGTTAGTTTGCATCTTTCTACTAAGTTAGTTGGTTTCTTCCATATTAACGAGCTTTTGTTTATTTTTCATGGCCTGCTAGGTTGCTTGCACGTAGGAAAACTGAAAAACACCGATATGACTGAAAATTTGAAATAAAATGAAAACCAAAAAAGATTGGTATCAAGAATGCCATATCGTTAGGAAGTTAATCAAATTTTACATTTGATTCTTTAAACCAAAATCGGCATTCCCATTTGAAAAAATCAAGTTATCTGTGATTGCAGTTTCCTTAATTAAACTACTGATTTCTCCAAGTACAAAAAGAACTCAAATTTAGCCGTCTGACCTAAGGTGACACATTTTATGCTTAGTCGTACCACAAAGACACGGTCTTCTAAGTTTTATAATCCCTGCGATATTCAATTTTTTTCTGATACCTACTTATACCAAAAATGGTGATTTGCGCCTGAACGGTTCGTTTAAAGTTCCATGTGTGATACATAAAGTCACACTAGAATTGTCCAAGGAATCCAAATATAAAATAATATATAGGGGGTTCCATTCAAAAAAATGTAAGTTTGATATGAATCACCCTGTATAAACGTCAAAATTTAAGTGGAAATATTTTTACGTTATAGCCCTCAAGGGTCCCTACCATGATCAAGTGACAAGTTTTTAAAATATCTTTTAGTAAGCCCACAATCCTCCGTCCACGCACTATTGGCCCACCCTGTATTTTCAGTGTATAATAGATCCCTCTTCAAATTCCTTATCAGCACCACAAAATCGACAAAAGTAGGGCCCATATGATCAATTTACATCAGCATCGTCATTAAAAACCTTTCCATATGGCTGTCATATCACGAGAAAGAAGACAGACCTGGAAATGATTGGCAGATCAGTGACCTCGCAAAGTTACTAGGTCAGGATTGAAAGCGGGCATCGACCTCCGGACTGTCAACCATAATCAGCGTGTTATCGTTCGACTCGTTAACACCGTTGAAGTAGATAAATCTTCGCGGATTCACACAATATAGCATGCACCTTCATGATCACTTTCGTGTTCCGAGATAACTGCTTCCTGAGCATTGTTAGATCGAAATTAACAAGAAGTATGGACGCTTCGTTAATGCTGCATCAGCCTGGGAATAATGTATTCGTATTTTTGGTATACTGAAACGCCTCATGCATTATTCATGCAGTTGTGGTTACGCAAGTATAATTTAGGTTCCAAATTTTCGTGGTGTTGTATCATGTTCAGCTTTTTTCGTTGTCATTGTTCTCTTCTTCCTTCTGGTTATATTGGAGTGTTTTGTAAAAAGAGAATGACGTTTAGAGGAAGATACCCTAATTTGAGACGGCTTCCTATCTCAACGTGTATGTGATGGCATACAACAAAAATACTGCGAACTTCTTCTTCTTTAAGTGCCGTCTCCTATCGGAGGTTGGAAATCATCAATGCTATTTTTACTTTATTTGCCGCTGCTCGAAATAGTTCTATGGAACTGCATTGATACCACTCCCTTAAATTTCGCAGCCATGATATTCTCCTTCTGCCGACGCTCCTTTTTTCTTTTATTTTACCCTGCATTATAATTTGTAACAAACGATATCGTTCTTCCCTCATTGTATGTCCTAAATACAGCAGTTCTTTAATGTTTGTATTTTTAAGAATTTCACAGCTTTTACCCATTAGGCTAAGAACTTCTGTAGTCGTTTTTCGCTGCGTCCAAGATATTTTTAGAATTCTTCTATAACACCACATCTCGAATGCTTGTAATTTATTTACATGTTCCTGTTTTAGCGTCCAGCTCTCCAATCCATACAACAATGTTGAGAATACGTAACCTCTAAGGGTTCTAATTCTTAATTCCAAAGAGATGTCTTTATTACATAGCATTTTCTTTAGCTTTACAAATCCTGCTCGTGCTGTTTCGATCCTTGATCTTATTTCTAAGGTCTGGTCGTTATAGTGAGTTATCCAGGTTCCCAGATATTTATACTTTTTGACTTGTTCGAGTGTTTGACCTTCTAAGTTTATATTTGCAGCTACATTTGGTTTCTTTGTAATAATCATGTATTTTGTTTTTCTGGTGTTCATTTTAAGACCGTATTCTCCGCAAAACGTATTTGTCCTGTCCAACAGAGTTTGAAGATCTTCCACTGAGTTTGCCAAAATTACTGTGTCGTCTGCGAATCTAATGTTGTTGATTACCTTTCCATTTATTGTTATTCCTTCTAGTTCCGATAGTAAAGCTTCTTCGAATATTGCTTCGCTGTATACATTGAAAAGCAGGTTCGACAGAACACATCCCTGTCTTACGCCTCTCTTAATTTGTATTTCCGAACTGAACTCATTGTCGATTTTTATTTGTGCTCGTTGGTTCCAGTAAAGGTTGGTTATTATTTGTAAGTCTAACGAACTACCTACATTTTTTTTATTGCGAAGGTCAATCTAGCTGACTACATTGTATGTGTTTTACCTTGATTAAGGTTTGCTGGTTTGCTGGTCAAACAGCAACCAGAAAAGGAGTTCGTCAGGGATGCGTATTATCTCCGATATTATTTAATATTTACTCTGAATTTGTGATGAGACAGGTATTGGACAACTGGAATGGCGGTATAACTATTGGCGGAAGCAAAATATCTAACTTAGGATTTGCTGACGATACCACCCTTATTGCTGCTTCTCAGGAAGAACTAGTAGCTCTATTGAACGTTTTAGAACAACACAGTGCAGCATATGGTCTTGGTATTAACTACAACAAGACCAAGGTCATTATCAAAGATAGAGAGAATGACAATCATCGAGAAATAATGTCAATAGGCCGTTGTGAGGTAGTTCAAAGTTTTGTGTATCTCGGTTCTTTGATCGACAATTCAGGTAGCTGTGAGAATGAGATTCGACGGCGCAATCAACAGGCACGGGTGGCCATGACAAGGCTTACTAAAATATGGCGTGATCATAACATCACTAAAGCTACCAAAATCTCACTGGTTCGGTCTCTTGTGTGCTCCATATTTTTGTATGCCTCGGAAACTTGGACTGTTAAAAAGGCAGATCGAGCTCGCATAGATGCTTTTGAAATGTGGACGTGGAGGAGAATGCCGAGAATTCCTTATACCGCCCATCAAACTGATGTTTCCATATTGAATGAGCTCGGTAATCCAAAGAGACGATGCTTACATTCTTCGGACATATTCACAGAAGCGATAATATGGAGAAACTTGTAGTCCACGGTCACGCCCCGAGTGGGCGGCGCCGTGGCCGTTCCCCTACACGCTGGGGGATACGACGAAAGAGTTGCTAGATATGAATATCAAGAGCGTCACTGAACTGACAGTAAATCTCGAACGATGGCGAGCTACAGTTCTCAAAACTATTAATAATATTCGTGTCGGCAATTCTCTAGCTCCGACTTAATGCATTTCACGAGGTCACAACATGTCTGTTAAGACATTGTGACTATGACGATGATGATAAGGTTTATGAGACAATCGACAATATAACCATTTTTCCAGAAGAAGCACAGTGGACAGGGTTGCCATATTGGGGGATTTTCTCCCAAATTTGGGGTATTTTCAGCCTACTGGGGGAAATTTTGGGGGCATTATTTCCTGGGGGATTTTCTGGGGGAGAAAATAAAGCCTTAGGAATTTTTGGGGGTACTTTTCTTCGTTTTTAATAACGCAAAACTGAAAATTTACACTTGCTATTTTTTATTTTGGCACGCCCAACTCTACACTTCCTTCTTAAGCTTAATTCAGATGCACACGACATCCAACGATACGACGCCGACGATACGAAACTGTCCCTATTGGTTGAAATATTTTGATTTGGTATCATTTTGAATATTTCAACCAATAGCAATGGTTTTGTACTGTCGTATCGTCGGATGTCGTGTGCATCTGAATTAAGCTTTAAAAGTGGGTTGGCAGACTTGCGGCAATATTAAGGGTGAGATTTCACCTATGAAAATTGGCTGTGCTAACTTTACACCAAATGAGAATATGTTACGCAGGCTCAACGCAGACATGTATAAAGTTGCGGATGACAATGCCTTTGATATATTATTTGAATAAATTTCATAGTTTAACCTCATACATTTTTTGTTTGCTGTATTTAATACATTACTTAAAATGTTTTTTTTTTGTTACGAAGATTACATATTAATAATATTAGTCTATGAAAGAATCTATTTTTTACGTTTTGTTAAACCACAACCTCAAAAGATATTTGTTGAATTTTATTTCTTTTTTAAGTTTCAACGGATTTGTTTTCTCAGTGTATACAAGAATGAAAAAAAATGAGTTTTTTTAGAAGAACATCTTTTTTTCGACTTTGTTTACATTTCGCTATCGCTAAGTGTACGTGTATTACATAACAAAATAATATTCATTTATTTCTTGATATTTTTGTTAAAAACATTTTAGGGGATTTTTTTTCAAATATGTCTACTTTGGGGGATTTTTGAACCTGACCTGGGGGAAATCCATCAAATCTATCTGGCAACCCTGACGGTGGAATCCAGGTTAGATTTCCGTCTCACGATTTACCGATTTCGCAATGTTCGGTTTCCTGGTAAGTGGCGAGGATGCTGATAGTATGACGGCTGTATCTGAGGTCAATGCCCACCGCTCGCCCTGACCTACTAACTTCGCGAGTTCAACGATCTGCCATTCTACTTCTGTATCTCTCCTTTAAGTTAAATAAGGCATATACAAGATGCACACGGGATGGCCATACTGCTCTGAGATGCGCCGTCGGATAGCCGTACTGAAAATTCTTCTTGCTGATTTCATCAGGCTGTTTTCGGTGGAAGTAATAACGTACGCTACAAAGGAGTTTTTGCATATCTCGTGGCGGTAGTCCTGGGTCGACTTCTTTTTGCTGATGTTATGATGGACTATTAACATATACAGGGTGGTCCAATAAGCGCGCAGTGCTCTCTAGCAACCATACCGTTTAAACTAGACGAAAATGTTTTAAATAAAAAACGTTTATTTTCAAATGCTCTACATTTAGAAAATAATTTCAAAGATGGCGGGCTTCCGGATATACCGGAAGTAGGCATCAACTTCCTTATTTTAAATGGAACACCCTGTATATTATTACGTTTTTGAGTTCAGCATGGATTTTTAGGTCCAGTTTGTTAACCATTGTTTATGTCTACGAAGCCTATTTTCGGAGTTATTCAGCAATTTTTACAAAATTTGACGTTTGTAGTACTTTACAAGAAACGTTAATAACTCGGAAAGTAAACGCCACAGAAAGATGCGGTTTTCGATGTTGAAACAAGCAAGAAACGTACTTGTATTTCGGTAAAATCATTGTTTCAAGAGAACATTAAATCAATAAACTAGCAATTTTCAAATTTGAAAAGTTAAAAACGTTAAAAACTTTTTTTTTCAAATGGGATGGTATGATAAGTTTCACATTGGTGGATGCGAAATTAAATTCTCTTTCACTTTTATCTAGACATATGTGGCTCTGTCTTTGATGGTTTTCAAGATATTTACGGTTTTGTAATTATGGCTTAGGAATTGGAAGAATCGTAGGTGGCGTGGCTCGCAGACGAAACAATTGGCAGGAAACCTTTCATCCAAAGTGTTTCGGTCTCTGATACTGAAATGTGCTTTCGCTCCATCTACCTGTAACCACATTATTCTTAAAAACTCCAGTGGTAGGTTTTCCAATAGGTTTTCCAAATTTTGGAAACCATCAATTAAATATGCGGTTTCCAATAATACCACCTCAAATGCTTAGACTCCATGATGGTTGTCAACAAATCTCTCAAAATTTAAAAATGTAAATTATACCATTTTACATAGCCGTTAATGATAACGCTGTAGCTAGTCTCATAAGAAAGAAAATGAAAGAACTTCATAAGAAACGTAGCTTGATTCGTAAACAATACACTGTTGAAAAGGAGTGCATCTTCTTGGACTCGAGCACGTCTCCAGTTACAAAAATTCATTCAGTTTTCAAAGTTTTCTTCAATTGTTTAATTTAGCTGCACGTGATAAGGATGCTATATGTAGGTACTCCGTTAAGATCATGTTCACAGATGTTTGACCAATGTCCCAATAGCGACTAATTTCTGCTGTAGCACTGCTATGCGGATCTTTAATTACAATTGCGAGAATGTAAAACTCAGTATCTCCATTTATTACTACTACATGTTTCCTTCTCTCATATTTTATGCCCACGCAAATCCAAATTTTGAGAGGTTTGTTGACAACCAGCATGGAGTCTAAGCATTTGGGGTGGTATTATTGGAAACCGTATAATAAACTAATGTTTCCCAAAAATTTTTAAATGAGAATTTGGAAAACCTGTTGGAAAATCCACCACTGGAGTTTTTAAGAATAATGTGGTAACAGTTAGACGGAGCGAAAGCACAGTGTAGTGTTAGAGGTTGAAACACTTTGGATGAAAGGTTTCCTGTCAATTGTTTCGTCTGTGAGCCACGCCACCTACGATTTTTTCAGTTCCTACGCAATAACTATGACACCGTGAATATCTTAAAAACCACCAAAGATAGAACCACATGTACTTAGATAGAAGTGAAAGAGAATTTAATTTCGCATCGACCGATGTGAAACTTATCATACCATCCCATTTGAAAAAAAAAACTTTTAACGTTTCTAACTTTTCAAATTTGAAAATTGCTAGTCTATTGATTTAATATTCTTTTGAAATAACGATCTTACTGAGGCACAAGTACTTTATTGCATGTTTCAAAACCGAAAACCGCATCTTTCTGTCGCGTTTAGTTTCCGAGATATTAACGTTCCTTGTAAAGTACTACAAACGTCAAATTTTGTAAAAATTGCTGAATAACTCCGAAAATAGGCTTCGTAGACATAAACAGTGTTCAACAAGCTAGACATAAAAATCGATGCTGAATTCAAAAACGTAATAATATACAGAGTGTTCTATTTAAAATAAGGAAATTGATGCCTACTTCCGTTATATCCGGAAGTCCGCCATCTTTGAAATTATTTTCCAAATGTAGATCATTTGAAAAGAAACGTTTTTTATTTAAAACATTTTCGTCTAATTTAAGCGGTATGGCCGCTAGAGAGCACCGCGCGCTTATTGGACCACCCTGTATACGAGCCATAAATGAGCATAATGTAAGAAGGAGCTCGGACTTGTGCATGTTGGGTTGGTTGGATGGAGATTTTATGATGGACGGCAAGATGAGTATCTTCTACTTCCTTAGTTGCTATGACCGTAAAAGTTTCAAGACTTTTCGGCGCTGCAGAGCGGAATAACCACGTGCTCTATTCTTTACTATCTGCGGGAAAACACATCATATGGATAAAGCATGGAGAAAGAAAACTTTTGTCGATGCTGCAGCATTAGAGTAGTCGAAATTCAGTGAGAAACCTGTAAAATGGTTTTAAAAAAAAATTATCTCAACATGTTTACGCACTATGATGAAGTATACAGGACGGGCCACTCACTGAGTTGTCGGAACATGTTTTGGAAATCTGTCACTTGATCATGGTAGAGATTCTTGAGGACTATAACACTAAAATATTTTCACTCAAATTTTGACGGTTGTACCCCTATATGTTATTGCATATTTGGATTCCTTGGTGAATTCTAGCGTGACTTTATGTATCATACATGGAACTTTTAGGCGCAAATCACCATTTTTGGTATAAGCAGATAACTGAAGAAAATTGAATATCGCAGCGATTGCAAAACTTAGAAGGCCGTAACTTTACGGTACGACTAAGCATGAAACGCGACATCTTAGTTCAGACGGTTGAACTTGAATTCTTTTTGTAGCTGGATAAATCAGTAGATTAATAAGGAAACTAAATCGCAGATAACTTGATTTTTTTAAATGGAAATGCCTATTTTGGTTTAGAGAATCAAATGTAAAATATAATTACCTTTCTAACGATATAAGATTCTCAATATTAATCTTTTTTTGGTTTTCATTTTATTTCAAATTTTCACTCAAATCGGTGTTATTCAATTTTCCTGTGTGTAAGCAACCTAAATAAACAAAAGCCCGTTAAGATGGAAGAAACCGACTTACATAGTAGAAAGATGCAAACGAACTAGAGTAACGAGTCAAGATTATGAAAGTTCCTTACAACACAGTAGCTCTAACCGGAGGCAGCAGTGGTAAGATATCTAATGTCAATGACAAGATGGGGTATGACAGAAATACTTTTTTTCACGGACTACTAGCTACTGAGGTTTACTAAAGATTAACAACTTTCCAATGATGAAAAATTTTGAAATAAAAGGAATACTACCAGCGATTTTTACTCGCAGTCACACCTTCAGAATGGAATTTCGCATTTAATGGGATGAAAAAATTAGTCATTTCCGTTCCGTTAAGTCAAAAGTATCTCTAACAGGAGTATTCTGAACATCTATTGAATCGATTGCTAGAATCTTTTATTACTCCATGTTATAATTGTGTTTATTTCATGTATTTTTCTACAAACTAAATTATGCTTTATAGTTCAAACAGATTGCAGTCCAGGTTTTATTTTCTGCATTTTGCTGAGTAGAAATACCTACTGAAGAATTTGAAGGGCTCCAGTCAGAGGTATTATTACTTTCGACTTACGGAAATGACTACTCTTTTATGAGATTAAATTTGAAAATTTATTAAGAATACATAGGTGTTCTACTGCCAGCAACAATCGCTGATAGTTTTCCTTTAGCTAAAATTTTTTTACTGACTTTGGAAATTGGCTTAAAGCTAGTAGGCTATGAAAAATAAGCATTCTTGTTAACGCTGTTGTTTCTGGTTAGAGCTAATCTGCTTTAAAGAATTTTCATAATCTTGCCTCCTTATTTTAGTTCGTTTTTATCTTTCTACTAAGTTTCTTCCATCTTTACGCGTCTTTGTTCATTGTTTCATGGCCTGCTAGGGTGCTTACACGTAAGGAAATTGAAAAACACCGATTTGACTGAAACATTGAAATAAAATGAAAACTAAAAAAGATTGATACTGAGAATCCTATATCGTTAGAAAGGCAATCAAATTTCACATTTGATTCTATAAATAAAAATAGGCATATTTGAAAAAATCAAGTTACCACCTGTGATTGAATTTTCCTTAATTAATCTACTGATTTCTCCAAGTTCAAAAAGAATTTAAATTCAGCCGTCTAACCTAAGGTGACGCATTTCATGCTTAGTCGTACCGCAAAGTAACGGTCTTCTAAGTTTTATAATCAGTGCGATATTCAATTTTTTTCTGATACCTGCTTATACCAAAAATAGTGATTTTTGTAAACGGTTCGTTTAAAGTTGATACATAAAGTCGCACAAGAATTCATTAAGGAATTCAAATATGCACTAATATATAGAGGGTTCCATTCAAAACAAGGGTCCCTACCATGATCAAGTGACAGATTTCTGAAATATTTCTTATAGTAAGCCCACAATCTTCCGTCCACTCACTTTTGGCCCACCCTGTATATACGTCGCTCATAGCGCGTACATTTTTTCTGTTCATGTGCTTCATTAATTAGGCAGTTAATATCCAAGTAGTTTTTAAGACCAAAAAGTCATTCTTATACTTGACTTTCGCATTATTTTGGAATACTGTCCCTTTTTAAAGTAATTATTCTTGTTAGAACCTCCAATGATATACCATAATGTTTGAGGTGTTGTCAGGTGACCACAATCGATCAAAAATTCTAGGAATAAATGAGAATTTTCATCTAGAGTATTCAGCTTTCACTATAAGATATTATTTAGTAATTTGGCCTTAATACATATTATTCTCAGTAATATCCATCTATAGCGATGCCACTAGTTATTTGCTTACCTTATGTATTGTATTGTTTAACATTTACTCTGAATTTGTGATGAGACAGGTATTGGACAACTGGAGTGGCGGTATAACTATTGGCGGAAGAAAAATGTCTAACTTAAGATTTGCTGACGATACAACCCTTATTGCTACTTCTCAGGAAGAACCAGTAGCTCTATTAAACATTTTAGAACAACACAGTGCAGCATATGGTCTTGGTATTAACTACAACAAGACCAAGGTTATGATCGTAGGTCGAGAGCATGACAATCATCAAGAAATGAAGTCAATAAGCCGTTGTGAGGTAGTTCAAAGTTTTGTGTACCTCGGTTCTTTGATCGACAAGCCGTGTAGCTGTGAGAATGACATTCGACGGCGCATTCAACAGGCACAGGTGGCCATGACTAAGCTTACTAAAATATGGCGTGATCATAACATCACTTTGGGCATATAATGCATCACGAAAAATACCGAATCCATCACCTTATACTACAGGGTAAAACGGACAGCAAAAGGGGACCCGGGAGACGTAGACACTCATGGCTACATAATCTACGTCAATGGTATGGGCTCACTTCTTTACAGCTATTCAGGAGTGCAGTGAACAAAGCACAGATGCTAATCGCCAACGTCCGCAACGGATAAGGCACTAGAAGAAGAAGATAACATCACTAAAGCTACCAAAATGTCGCTGGTTCAGTCTCTTGTGTTCTATATATTTTTGTGTGCCTCGGAAACTTGGACTGTTGAAAAGTCAGATCGAGCTCGCATAGACGCTTTTGAAATGTGGACGTGGAGGAGAATGCTGAGAATTCCTTATACCGCCTATCGAACTAATGTTTCCATACTGGATGAGCTCGGTAATCCAAACAGACTATCCTCCATTGTGTCGACGAGAATGCTTACATTTCTTCGAACATATTCATAGAAGCGATAATATGGAGAAACTTGTAGTTCAGGGTCACGCCCCGAGTGGGCGGCGTCCACTGCAACAGCAGTTCGTGATAATTCATCTGATAAAAATTAATTTTGTTTTAAAAAGGAACAATAACCCATGCTTTCAAAACATTGTCTGTGCTGTTAAAGAAATTGGTAAGTAGTATTCGTAACAACAACATCATATATCGAATTCAATAGCCCTTGTTGTTCGCTGAACTATAATCAGTATTCGGCGAGACTGTCCCGATTCAATGAAAGTAGAAAGAAAGAACAGGGGGATCATTTTAGTGTTATTATCGGCGCCAACCCGCCAACATGGACAAGGTTGTTTCGTTGTGTTTCGTTGTGTTGTTTCGGTGTTAGCCGTGTTGTGTCATCTCGTGTTTTTGCTTTTTGCATCAACTATTGTGTGATTTAAATGTGTCCAGTTGTATAGTAAATCGAGGACCTACTGAGAAATTGGGGCTTAGAAGAGCTAGCACCCACATTTGAATGTAGGTATTTAGATTAGTCAGACAGTTATTAGTTATATAGTCTTATATCATGCTCATTATAACTTCATACAAAATCACACCATTAAACATCCAAACGAATCAATCAGCTGTCCTCGCAATAAAATGTGTTGGTCCAAGGAAAAGAAAGTAGTTTAGAATCAATTACCAGACACAGATTCGATTCAACGACAGGCTGCGATTGAATCATTCATTGGAATCCAATGACAACTTGTAGTTGAATCGACAATACAATATAATTCGTTACCAACTATACACTTTCAATTGTTTTTTTTATGGTCAGCCTCCCGCAAAGGCTGAAAGCCAATAGCGCTGTAGAAGCGCTGCGAGAGGATAAGCGTCGGTTGACGTTAGACTTGAAACGCTGCAGGTTGTAGCCGTCGGGAAACAAATTACCCGGCAGCTGATTCCACAGCGTCGAAGTTATCCAAAAGAAGGAATGCTGGAGGAGACTGGTTCGGGGAGTAAGGACCTCGATCTGGTAAGGATGACGTCGCAGAGCTTCTCTAGTGTTCCTGGTTCGGACGGCCTTTGGTGTTATTTTCTGGGAGAGCTCACTCGAACATCGTCCGTGATAGAATCTGTAAAACAGGGATAGGTCAGCCACCCTCCTTCGATATTCCAGGCTGTGCAGGTCCTTTGTGAGGTTAGGCGTATCGATTAATCTAATTGCTCTCTTCTGGATAGTGTCAAGAAGCTTAAGGGAGTGCTTCGGAGCGCATCCCCGGACATTGGAGCAATACTCCAGCGATGGTCGGATCTGTGTCTTGTGGAGCTGTATTTGAGGAATGCTGAGTGTAACGTCCCATTGAATCCAAGCGTAAGTCTCTGACAAAAGGACAGATTTTTCTGTGTTTAATTCTCGAAATAACTAGTTGTCATCATACACATCCTCCTGGACAACAATTGCTGCATTAAGGTCGACCTTTTTTCAAAAAAATTTATCTATAAAATCTTATCTATAAAAAATCTATAAAATTTATTTTCAGTAAGATCTGTCAAAGACAACTAGAGTATCTGAAGTGAACCGTAGCACAGACCTAGCAACAGCAAAGCGTAAAATATTCGTACGCAGTCACTTCTGAGCATTTTCTAATTCGCGGAATGTCAGGCCTAGACGATTTGCGGCTTTCTCCGCATTTCCACAGCTTTCACCTGCGTTTCACTTCCGGCAAAGTTTATTCGCTTTTCCCTCCGGACGGAGCACTGATCGTCTCGCACACTAACATATAAATTGAGTGGAATGATTGATGACTGCAGAGTAACGTTCGCTTGAAGCCATTCAGTAGCAGTTCTCAATGGGTTATACATAATAGGAACTAACACTACTCTCACGTATTCTACAGTGACCAGTCTCTGTATTTTTGCTAAAGTTATACAAAATTGCGAGACATACAAAATTGAGATTCCAACTTTTCAAGTTACTTTTAATATGTTTTGATTAGTAGCAATAGTTGTGATTGGATGCATGGAAAACTAACTACAAGTTTTAATCCAACAACCTTTGCTTGAAATTATTCCGAAGCAGTGCTCAATGGAATATAATAGACACTTAGAATACTCTCAGATATTTTTTATTGACCAATCTGTCTTTTTGCTAAGAGTAATAAAAAATCCAGGAACATAATTCACGTTTGGACTATTTGAAGTTCGTCTTATTATCTTTGATTAGTTGCAAAACTGGTAATTGTACGTATGAAAAACGTAACTTACAGTTTTGATACCTTTTATTAGTTTTTTTTCGTACTCACTTCGGCGGTACATATACTAAAATTGGAACGATACAGATTAGCATGGCCCCTGCGCAAAAATGACACGCAAAATCGTGAAGCGTTCCAAATTTTTGAATATTGATGAGGAACTTTAAAATTCCCTACAGTGACTTGAACAGTAAATTAAACAAGAACCTGAAAGAAAAGTGGAGTGAACACTACCATAGAAATCCATCCGGAATGATATACAAACAGATCCAGCAGAACATAAGAACAGAACCCTGGTTTAAGAGAGAAACGAATAGACCACTTGTGAGAACACTTTGCAGATTGAGGTGTGGTCATTGCTCAAGCCCTCAACACAAAACTAGAATAGGGCTAGACGATGACCCTCACTGCAGATGTGGAGAGATTGGTACTGCTCAATACTGTATATTAGAATGCCAATTGATCAGTAATGAGGTAACAAACCTGTATCACAGATTGTCAAACTATATTCCGTTACCTGCTAATATGATCTCTATACTAGCTAGTGAAAACAACTGTGCATACAAACTATTATATAACTTTTGCACACAAAAACTAAAAATAACACTGTAACTTTCAACTATGACTAATATAAAACAATGTTCGTAGGTATTATTAAGAAAAAATAGATGTCTATCCAAAATACAACTGGCCAGTTGATCTCAGATCAGAGCCAATAACATAAATAAAAAAAACATTAGTTTTTAACTGCTCCAACAAAGGAGGGGTAAGTTATTAGATTCGGCCCGTTTTCGCATCAACGTGCAGAGTGTCATTTCCAAGGTAAAATCACCTATTGACTCATTCCTGAAAAGAAAATGCTATGTTATATTATTATTTTTCCAAGAAACCCCCCACAATTCCCCACCATTAAATCGTAGATTTGCACCACAAGTGAACCAAAAGATAGAGACCAGAAACCTCTTCATGTAAAGTTTGAAATTATTTGGATCATTTTTGTGACAGTTATTGCCATTCTAAAGTTCGAAAATTTGCTACTCTTTATGAATTTTTATTCCGCCATTTTGAAAATGTTGCGGCATGTGCCGTAGCGCTTTCGACGTAAGAAAACATGGTCTTGATTGTGGTAGCATTGGATTTTCACGTTATGAGTTTTTTGAGTTACTCCCACCCCACCCCTTTTTATGATCGCGGCAAGACCAATAACTAGATTTTTGTTTCTAATGACAACCTTTTTATAGTTGCCAAGTTTGTCTGTATGTCCGCGATTGTTCAAAAAAGCGATTGCACCCAAATTTGCTCCAATACCTGCAGTTATGCTTATTAACAGATCCACTTGAATAACATGTGCATTAATCAGTGAGGCAGATATCTTTACGCGAATGGTATTATCATTAATCACTATAGTTCACAAAACTCAACTAGCCGATTTGAATCATCTTCAGCTAACTGTTGCACTATTCATTTAGAATAGAAAAGTTTATGGTGTTTAGTAACTTTGTGCATAGAACCAAATCAAATATCAGTCCCTTCCACAATTTTGCGTAATAAAGTATTAGGATTAATGACAAAATGTCTCAAAACTTCAACTTGAGCGGCTAGTGATACTGTGTCAAAATTTCATTAAAATCAATTCAATAGTTTCCTCGTTACACAATACAAAACGATCTAAAGCAATACTCGTATGTTTACAAGTCCTGTGGTTTCTGTAATAGGCAAACAATATTCCGATAGACCTGAAAAAGTTATTTATGTCGCTAGGTTCTCCTTCACATGTCAATGGACAGTCTATCATGATTACAACCTCCCCAAATTTTACTTCCACTCAGAAAAAGTAAAAAATGATCAGGAACACCTAAAATGCCTAAAAACGATCGAAATACGACCCTACAGCATATTGCTGCCCAAATTTCATCAAAATCCATGCAGCGGTTGCAGAGATTATGAGGCTAGAAAAACGGAACAGGCAGACAGACAGACCGACAGACAGACAGACAGACCGACGCAAATGAGTGACGTGGCCTTTCGTTATAAAACGCCCAGAAAGCGTATTATCTCAAAATCGAAAATTTTCCCGATCACAATACTCCCATCACCTATCGGTGTGGGAAGTAAAATGCCTAAAGTTATGGTCAACTGATTAAAAAATCACTTTTACTAAACTGATAGCTCTTACTCATTACAATTGCAGAAAAAACACTCTCCCTCTTCAGTAGCTCATACTTTAAACCACATCTGTTGAAATATAAACTCTTTACATTTGATCCACATCTGAAGACAAAAAGATTCAGTTTACTGTGAACTAGTATATTATTATTTGAATATGCGACAGTGAAGAATCTGATCGATGTTCTCCAAACCAAAGAGTGACTATGAGTTTTCTAGTTTTTCTTGTAGTTTGCTTAGTTGGTACACAAGATAAATTTCTATCCATTTTAAACCTGCAAATGACCGAGATAGTACGTTTGCGTGTTAATAGCACAGCAAATTTTTTACTATTCTTATTTACCACCACGCGCAGGTGTTCAAAATGAAGATGCAAGAGTCGAGGAGTCTAATCACATTATCATCTGCGTTCTGCGTGGCTGTAAATAACAAAAACTATATGACCAAAGGATGTAAGGATATTGCTGACGTTTCATAAGCAAAATGTGGTTGGGATAAAGATGCTATAATGTGCGGAATTGTGCCTTCATAATTGCAGTAAAACATGAAAAGATAAATAGGTGTTATTATTTGAATTGTTTAAGTTAGGCGAAAAATTTCAACCTGTAATTATTACCTTTGTGCTCGTTCAGCTATAAAAGCTAACACTGATAGTTAATGTTTGAGCTTTTAAAATAAATAAAATGATTTTATAATAATAATAATCATCATAATCCTTCATTACTCAAAAGAATAAGTCCAGTTATAGGATACGGCATCACCCACAAATCATCGTGAAGTTGTATAAATCTAAGCTATACTATATTTGAAAATGATTGATAGCTAACATTTTATGGCATAGGTGCTAATTAGGTAAAATACAGGATCGCGCAAAGCAGAAAATAGTAAATATTTAAACTTTCTCATTTTAGTCTTTTACAAGATTTTAGGAGGACCACTCTTGACATACAATACATCATAAATGAAAATTAGGAATCCTTAGCGGATTAAGCAACAATTATATCTCGTATTGCCGTTCTCGAATTACAATTACTTGTAGTAGCAGTTTCGTCCCGCACAGTATACCACGAAAAATTAAAAGTAAATAATACCCTAGATACGGTCCTTGCTCTCAACTCCCAGCTACGCTCGGTCAGCGGTCAAGTCCAGTCTTCATTGCAGTTTCTTCGCCCATACAGTATACCCGCGTTACGCATCAATCGGGCATTAATCGGGCTCGGGAGTGTTTTTGTTGAAACGTGTCTAATCGAGTGTCCTCTCCCTAGAAGAAGCTCATGACATGACTCTAATTCTTAGGCTGCCCCAGTAAGTGGGCAGCCTTTTATTTACATTTTTTATCTTTTATTATTTTCTTTCAGGATGGCCCCTACACCGAGTAACACATGTTATTCGGTGGCCATTTAGATCTGCCAGACAAAAGTGTTTACATATGTAATACACTGAGCATTTCGCAACGGAATCACATGCATTCCTGTAATTCGAAATGGGCAGCCTTTTATTTATATATTTTATTTATATTTTTTTTTTATTTATATTTTTTATCTTTTATTATTTTCTTTCAGGATGGCCACTACACCGAGTAACACATGTTATTCGGTGGCCATTTAGATCTGCCAGACAAAAGTGTTTACATATGTAATACACTGAGCTTTTCGCACAGGATTCACATGAATTCCTGTACTTCGAAATGGGCAGCCTTTTATTTATATTTTTTATTTATATTTTTTATTTATATTTTTTATTTTTTATTATTTTCTTTCAGGATGGCCACTACACCGGGTAACACATGTTATTCGGTGGCCATTTAGATCTGCCAGACAACAGTGTTTACATATGTAATACACTGGGCATTTCACAAGGGATTCACATGAATCACACATATTATTCGGTGGCCAATTAGATTTTCCAGACACAAGTGTTTACATATGTAATACACTGAGCATATCGCACTGGATTCACATGAATTCCTGTAATTCGAAATGGCTTTTGGTTAACGCCTTCAAATGAAGTGCCACAATTAAGTGAGCATATGCCCACCGATAAGAACACGTCTAGAAGATCCACAGCAGTCGATAGTACCTAAGACAAGTAAGTTAATTCCATACTGTTTTCAAATCTCTTCTTGTGTGTCTAGATTTCCTTCACATGAAGGCTGATCAGGACTTATGTGGTTCGACTTCGAATCCACTTTACTTTTTTCGTTATAAATTATAGTATTCATATGTATACTATCTTAAACTTTCATATTTCCGATGGCGTTATCCGACCAACGGTTGCAGAATACAATTTATTCTGTAGTCTTTGTCTATGTACACATGAAGATACTCGGCCTACCTGCTTTCACCCTTGATGCTAAAAGCGCCGTTATCCCAATGAAGGGATAGGATTTTTTACCTGCTATGAATATAGATCTATATTGGGTCGATCGATATGTAAATTTGTACCCTGCTGCTAGAAATACATGTTTATTGTTTTATCTCTTTCTTCAAGCAACAAGACAGGGGCGGCCTCTGAATCCAAGGGCTCATATTCAGTAGCTGCCCTTCTCACTGGTTTTCTCCTTTACATGCAAACGTCTTGAAATAGGATAGTTATCTGCAAATCTTAGGTCATTGGCCGCTATCAGCGCGTTAGCGATTCCTCTTCACAGAATACTCCAAGAAGGCATTGGAAAACCGGTGTAACCCAGTAAGACTTCTCGGATGTCTTTCATAAACAATCGGCGGTCCCAGTCCCGGTCCCCCTAGAAAAAAGGGAGGGGGAGAGACCTAGCCCTAAAGGAGCATATGCTCGCAGCTCAGAACACCCAGACTAGTAAATAGTCAGCCAAGATAATACATATTATACTGGTCGACTTGCTAAATATTTAGATAAGTGGGCTAATATCACTAATAATCGGCTTGCTTTCCTCTGGATTTCTTGTTATAAGAATCACTTTAGCAACATACTAGTGAACACTATTATACCAAACCCATCTTTTACATCAAATGAATCATCTAAAGTAAAAGATGGCAATCATATTATTACACATAGGCGTTGGTTAAAAACAAACTCATAACCCTTTCCAGGGGTCCGAAACCCGACGGTAAATCTCAAGGCTTTGAACATTTTTTAATTTCAAGGTCTCTGACATTTTAAATTCAATAACATTCAAGTACTACAATACCTAGAGGTACATATTTATGATTCCAGTTGACAAAATTAAACAATATCTGTCTTTTTACCTATGTTTAATTGTTTACCGTTTGGCCTTTATAGGGTGCCTTTTGTGTTTACAAAGCTCATCCAGAGTTTCTAACGTCTAATGACATTTTATGTCATTGACTTTGACGACATATATCAGCAGTAAAGTGTTTTTGTGCCATCTACAATATGTACCTTTTTTGAGTTTGACTTTTACATATCGTAAGTCGTTGATCGTAAGTTCTCTTACCGGAGGAGAAATGAACTTTTATTGTAGTTCAGGTTGGAAAACTCCTATTCAAGGACAGATGTTCCTTTTTTGACCCGACTCCCCTCATAGGGAGGTTTGTAGTGGCCCGCCTCACTGTTAAATACAGTTGGGTGGATTTGCAAATCTTAGAACATAGAAAGTATTTAGCATTACGCTCAAGTAAACAGTAACTCTATTGTTTTCCGATTTGGTGCAGTCTAAGTAGCATTGCTGGTATCAGGGATTCAGCTAGCACAAGGGTACACATCTTATTATGCATAGTGACAATCATTGTGACCGCTCTTGAGATATTTACAGACGAGACGTTTTCCCTCACAAGTTGCGGTGCACACTGTAGCAATAAAGTCGTGTATGGGTAATGGCAGGTAATGACAGTCTAGAACATATCCATTATTTGCATTGTTAGCTGTATTGACGCACCTAGATCATAATTTAGGCCTACGAATTTTCGGACTGTCCTATTCTGATCAGAATACAATGTAATATACATTGCGTGTACGGGTAGTGTCAGTTTTCAGAATCTTTAATACTATCCAAGGCAAATTTGGTAGTGGTGAACATAAAAATATTAATACAAGACAATTTCCCTGCAAGTAGGGAATATTGATTGATTGAATTCCCTACTACCGACTGCGAATTAATAATACTGAAGCATATGTGTCGAAGTTTTTGCATTTCTAGCATTGGTTTATTTGCAACATAATCAAATCTAAACTGTATTGGATATCCATGGTCGAAACCAGGTTCGGCTTCCGTAACTATAGATATCTTCATAGTATTTTGGAAACGTGGCTATGCGTTTCCCCCAATCAACCTTTCCATCTAAATATTTACAAAACGGTTCTCGCTGAAGAGCCCAAGGAAATGGTAGTACTTCCATCCCAGCTATGGTACTCTGTCCTGGGCAAACTGCTTGTATCAGAGCCTTTAGGTTTGACACGATGTTGCAAAATTTTTCCCTAAGGTTGGAATTTTATCCAGGATTTTTCACAGTTAAGCCCTCACTCTATCTTATCCTCACTCAGTTCAAGTACTTTAAAGCAATACACTGCGTTGAAAAGATGGTGGATGTTTTGTGCCACAACGCAAAATGAGCACTCTATCAATTTGACACTGAGGTTTTTAAATTCCCAATGTCAAGACGTGGTCTCATGTGCCACCATAAGCGCACAACATGGAGCCTTTAATTTTCATTCTCGTATTCATATGCATACTGTTTTGAAATTCCTTATTGTGTGTCTCTTACAATCCTGATTGGTTATTGACCGTTATGAACTCATCACTAGAGCTCTTGTCCCTCTGACACTGATTCCTTAGGTATTGGGTGAGACTTTCGCGGCCACGATCCGATATGAACTGTTGGTTCTTGGGCTGTTCGGCCGGAGTCGACACGCTCCGCCGCCTTGGCGTCGGCGCACTCCGCTGCTTGACGTTTCGCCAACACGAGTGGTCGGCTCCTCGGAAGCTGATCTCACTGATCACCGATTTCTAAATTCTAACTGTTAACTTCAGCCGCATTTGGGGGCAGGAACTTGAATTGAATTAATCAAAAGCATAGCAGGCTAGACGTAAACGTCTAAGGTGTTTGCGACATTTTACATTCAACCCCTTTCAAATTATCCTATAGCCTCTGCTAAGGGGATCCTGTGAATTCCCCCTATATTTCAGGTGTGTACTCCTCTATATTGTATTATTGCTATTAATTGTTGTATTATGGGCATCACTTATTACGATTATGCGAAACTGGATAAACGTTGCAGTTTTGAAGAGTGGTAGCAAGATAGGTTAGCTCATTTTCATGTACCTGTTTTCAAAATGTCAATGCCAATACCTCTTACAAGGCGTAGCCTTCGACGTGACAGTATTGGTATTGTCTCATAATGGAAGATTCAATGAGTTCCTGAACGCAACGGAAAACTCCATTGACTACATTAAAACAGTAAATGTTTGAATGTAATTTTCTATGTCCTTTGTTCATATTATACATAATGTTGTTGTCAAAGTTAATGTTGAAAGTCAAATTTAATTTTTCTTTCTCTCTTATTTTAATGATGTGTTGTATGACATACGCTAAATAAATAGTACGAGTAATTAAATAAAATAATTATATTACTATTTTCTTATCTCTATGAGTGGTTGAGGAAATTCTAGATCTTTTGCTTTGAACATCTACAAGTAATTGTAATTCGAGAACGGCAATACGAGATATAATTAATTGATCAATTGACTTACCTGAAGGAAAATTGATCCATATTATATGAGTATTGCCGTTCGAAGAATTACAAACCCTTCCCATCATCCCACCCTATGTTGATCTAGAATTTTGAGCAAACTTGCAATGAAGACTGGACTTGACCGCTGACCGAGCGTAGCTGGGAGTTGAGAGCAAGGACCGTATCTAGGGTATTATTTACTTTTAATTTTTCGTGGTATACTGTGCGGGACGAAACTGCTACTACAAGTAATTGTAATTCTTCGAACGGCAATACTCATATAATATGGATCAATTTTCCTTCAGGTAAGTCAATTGATCAATTAATTGTAGGCTCCAGTAGCATAGAGCATGTATGGGTTTTCTCCCTGTTGACTTTTTCGGTGGTACGGTAACTTTCGTTGCTTTAGCAGTCTATAAATGGTCGCTTCTCCAACTCCAGTCATAGTTGAACACTTAGAAACTATACTCCGAACACCGACCGCAACGTAAATTTTAACTAAAATTAAACATGGAATCAGCATATAGGTCTTGGAAAAGTACCTGCGTCATACTTTGCGGAAATCCCTAATTACCTGCTCATACACAACTTACATTTAAAAGAGCACGTTTAGTATTTTAGGGGTCCTATGGTTTACATTTTCTAGAAATCAAAAATACATCTTTAGACAGATATAACCATCGAATTTTATTAAGTATATCCATCTCTTCATTATATTTAAGTAAATGATACACACAGTTTACCAAGTTGAAAATATGTATTATATTTATAATAATACTTGTATATAGGTAAATTCACTGTTTTCAGGTGCTACCCTCGATTTTAACTGCTATGCAATAAAATTTCAGCTATCAAGAATTTTCAAATGGACTATAGTTGACTTTGATGAATCACGTATTGTTGAGGTAGTCTATTTGATATGATTTGTTCAGTAAATATTTTTAACACTGCTAAAATTTAAGTCACATATTTCAGATAATGAGTTGCAATTGTGGCATATTATATATACATAGGAGATAATCGAAATATATTAGTTTTCGGAGTGCTAAGGTAGAAGGTTGGACATCTCCGTGAATTTTGTTTAGATATGAGATAATCAAGTTTTGGTAGTAGGTACTCAGACTAGAGTTGGTTATTAGCTAGCTTGTGTAAGAACTTCAATCCGAAATGTATTCTCCTCAGCTCAAGTGGCTGCATATCAAACCTAACCAACAGTATCCTGAGCTGAATTCTATGGTGATCGGTCACGAGCGCGCGCGGTTTGATTTTTACCTGTTTATAAAAAGGGTCCCTTCATCGGCACCTGTCACTTGCGCGCCGAGAGAAAATTGAGCTTGGTTATTCCTAATGAGCACATCCCTTCTTGCGAACTTTCATCTATCTTTTTACGACTTGCGATGACCACCCGGCTTCTGTAGGTATATAAAACTACCCTTAATGAGAATATTTCAGTAGTTTGCAATCCTTAGTTGCTGTTTGTGAGTATTGTTGTTGTTTTCATCATGGAGACTATGTTAAGTGTGAGAGGGAAGAAATTAATAGTCCTTGAGGAGTATACGTTCCGAAGAGGTAAAGAAAACACTCGTGGTGTAGCCTGCACATGCTCTAGAAGAGCATGCATAGCATCTTTGCTAATGGATCAATGGGAAGAGATCGTTCTTAAAAGAAATAATGAGCACAACCATGATGCTCCCAAAAAACAAGCTGTGAAGATAAATTTCTCGGACTTTTTTTACATCGTCAAAAATTGATTAAATTTGTGACAAATTAGAACACGTTCTGATTAATTAAAATTTTTTGGGGTATTATAAAGACATTTCGGTCTACTGACAATATCAACTTCTTTATTTGCATCTATTATAGTGATCAGATTAACTTATTATGTTCAGAACAAAATTTCTCATTTAATAATATAAAAAGGTAACTCATTTCTGTCAAGTCAAAGGTAACGATACCTCTGACTGGAGTTCTACAAATTCTTCAGTAACTATTAGCAAGATTCCAAAAAATGACGAATAAATTAAAATCTGTTAAAATTAAAAGACATAAGTTTACCTCGCCGCCCCGCGCGCTGGTGTCCACATACCTGCCTATTATCCAAAATATTTTGGGGGCTTCTGACCGGTGAGATTAGGACAAATCTGACCGCGGCGCGCTAGTGCCCTATGGCCAATTTTATATCCATGGAATAATTTGATACATACGTATTAAAATCCTATAACATGTAACTTGGATACTACGTCTTTAATTTTGTCGACACTGTGACACTGTATTACTACCGTTGAGGGAATGTAAACAGTGGATCGTTGTTAAAACTCTTGCTAGTGACTGAGGAGAAATCAACAGAAAACGAAAAATTTTAAAATCGCACAACCTTTGCTTTTATATGTTTCGAAGGTCCTTGATCATTGTTTACATTCTTTATGAGGATGTTGTAGGGATGGAGGACCTCCAAACCTTTTGTTAGCTCCAAAAATGTGTGGGAAGTACCTGGACCAAGACACTTGATGCCGTTTTAAAGTTTAGTTTTTTTTTTTATTTTTTTTACTTACTTAATGTCGACGGCACCAAATGTATAATAATATCGCTGGCAAACAGACAATAAGGGCAATGCAAATTCTTATTTCTTCTAAATGTTTTGCGATTGCAATGGGTACACCACGCGCAGTTCAAAGCAGCTCATGCATAAGTTGTGAATGAGTATCTCTAATCTGCCAACTATTGCCCAAACCACTTAGAAAATTGCATGCTGGTGGTGCCATTTATTCTGATATCAAGGTATATTTATATTTAGTAAAACAATCTAGGGATACGGTCACTTATTATATTTCCAAAATTTAAAATTTTACGACGTTTCGACGCTTCTATTAGTCTCACCGATCGAGCCATTTTACTTTCTGACGTCAAAAACAGACCTGACAATCTCAAAAAGGTAAGGAATATCCTGTCCCAAAACAGATGCCCCCAGCACTTCACGAACACTACTATCAAGAAGAGAGTTCATCAACTTTATAACCGCCAGTAACCTTCAAATAATGATAATAATAAAAAGAAATATTTTTCAATGCCTTATACACCTGGACCCTCCGAAAATATTAAAAAAATGTTCAATAAGTTTAACGTAAATGTTGCCCATACTGCCACGACAACAACCCGTGCAGTATTTTCAAGCCTGAAACCAAACAGCATGAATTTCAGGACAGATACAAGCGATCTTTCATGCATATACAGGGTGTAACTTTTAAGAATGTCCACACCTATACCACCATGTAGATCTCGCTGAGCTGATCATTTTTCGATAAGCAACATGGGTCCAAAAACGAATCGTCACAGAGATAACGCTACCGAAAGTTATCCTTGCTGACGCTTGAAGTTAGGCAATTCATTCAACGCCTCGTAATTAGCAGAGGAGAGAGGGGGTTACGGATCAGCTGCTAAGACAGATTCGGCTTGTCAACATTTAACCGTCGTGGCCAAAATGTCAAAAGTAAACCAAACAAACAAAATAAAAAAACATTGCAAAAAAACAACAACAAAAAACACCGAGATCAGTCAAAAATCAGTGAAGGAGAGGCTCCACGTGGCCATCCATCGCTTTCTTGCTCGCACAATCTGGCTCGATGGATGACCGATGCAGTGGCAGCGTTGATTACCTGTGGCTGCTCCCTGACGTCTCCAGCTGCTGCAATGATGCGTGCAATCAGCTCTTCTGCTGTGTGCGGTGCACCCCCTTGGTCGACAAGTGCTTCCAGGTGACCCCACAGGAAAAAATCCAGGGGATTGAGATTCGGAGACCGCGCCAGCCACGCTACTGGCCGCAAGGCGTCGAATTAATTGCCTTACTTCAGGCGTCAGAAAGGACTACTTCCGGTAGTGCTATCTCCGAAACGGTTCGTTTCCGGACCCATGTTGCTTATTGAAAAATGATCAGCTCAGCGAGATCTACACGGCAATTTAGGTGTGGACATCCTTAAAAGTTACACCCTGTATACAAATTTAATAAATGGAACATAGCCTATACTTTCTTCCATCTTATCAATATTTACCTTCCTCCCTCGATATTTAATTGTTTTATAAAAAAAAATTAATTGTAAATGTTAGTCATTTTTGTATCTGTTTGACAATTCTGATATTTTATTTTAGTTTTAATACCTGAAGGTGACGCCTAATAGAAGCGTCGAAACGTCGTAAAATTTTATATTTTCAAAATATAATAAGTGACCGTATCCCAAGATTGTTTTGCTAAATATATGAAAGCTGATAAATAAAAATTCTGAGAAACTTTCTCGGTTTTTGAGGCCTTGGGAATGGGTGATTTTGGAACGACTTTTGTAAGGTGGCATAGTCTGTCAACAGCTTTTTATTTTTCCCAGCTGGTAGTAGTACGTAATTGTTTTTGGACGTGTCAAAAATGCGAATGCATTCAAATTTTGAATGATATGACGTGTTACATAATTTATCTATCATTACGTTAAGAATTGCTAAGAAGTCTAAAACATCTTGGCGCCTATTTGCTGTGTTGCTATGCAACGTTCACTGGTATTTCTCCTCTTTTCGGCAGTACTGGGCACCCAAATGTAGCAGCAGCATTTTCACGTTGTGGCTACGGCCACAGTCGCTATCAGGAGTCAATAACCCGAAATTCACTTTCAGAGATACCCATTTATTGTGCGCTTTTCGTACACGATGCCAATGCCCTTTGCGATGCTAGTCTAGGAGCTGAGGCTTTTTCGTCTAAAGGTTTCACCAAAAACTGCACCTATCGATGTCTCCTCGTACCTGTTACTTGTAGATTCATTTATTTATTATGTGTAGGAAAATTACAAATAATGCTTTTCAATCTGATGCCAAAGGTATCGATAATTTTACCTTGACTATGTTGAAGGTCTGTTTGCCTGTAACTTTTCGCCATTTGATGCACATAGACTAATGTTTTGTCTTGAAATGGGTCATTTTGCTAAAAGTTGGCGGCAAGCACTAATAATAGAACCAGTACCAAAAATCGCCAAACTATGTATTCTGTCCGATTCAGGACATATTCGCATCCTACCAGTATTCTCAAAAACTGTAGAAAAAATAGTTCAAATTTAAGTCACTTCTACCAAGTACTCCAATCAGTGTCATGGAGGTAGAGTGCAATGAACCTCCTTTGTATCTAAGGAGACAAAAACTGAGTACAAGAGCAGTACTGAAGCAGATTAGTAAAGACAAGGTTGCATCTATTCATAAACTTTTCACTTTGGGTCTGACTAGCAAATACTGTCACCATAAAAAACTCCCTTTACTTATAGAAAGCTATAAGTACTTATTACCAATCAGAGATCAAATATATTCCAACGTATTACACCCTACTTTACCACAGAATACAAGAATTACAACTTCGAACTAGGAGTAGAATATACGATCTTTTCTCAAGCTGACCCTACTACATACATCAAATTTAAACAGCAGATAGAAGAAAAATGGGATCAATGTGAACATATATACACAGACGGTTCAAAAACAACAAACAGTGTAGGATGTGCTTTCTACTATGAAAATAAAAAATATCAAACTTCCTCCAGATTGTTCAATATATACAGCTGAGTTGACAGCCATTCAAAAAGCACTGGACTATTCTCTCAGTAATAATGAGCTTAGAGGCGTTATAATCTTCAGCGACAGCAAGAGTGCAGCTATGAGATTAGAGCATTTAAGGATTTTACCGACCTTCAACCATATCATAACAAACATAATGAAATTGATTTACAGACACAACAATTTGGATAAAAATGTGAAAATTGTATGGATTAAATATACATATAGGTATACCTCAAAACGACACAGTCGACATACTAGCAAGGATGGCGACTACAGATGGAATATTGATGAGGAATTTCAAAATTCCCTACAGTGACTTGAACAGTAATTTAAACAAGAATCTGAAAGAAAAGTGGAGTGAACACTACCATAGAAATCTATCCGGAACGATATACAAACATATCCAGCAAAACATAAGAACAGAACCCTGGTTTAAGTGAGAAACGAATAGACCACTTGTGAGAACACTTTGCAGATTGAGGTGTGGTCATTGCTTAAGCCCTCAACACAAAACTAGAATAGGCCTAGACGATGACCCTCACCGCAGATGTGGAGAGATTGGTACTGCTCAACACTGTATATTAGAATACCAATTGATCAGTAATGAGGTAACAGACCTGTATCACATATTGTCAAACTATATTCCGTTACCTGCTAATATGATGTCTATACTAGCTAGTGAAAACAACTTACTGTGCATACAAACTATTATATAACTTTTGCACACAAAAACTAAAAATACCACTGTAACTTTCAACTACAACTAATATAAAACAATGTTCGTATTATTAAGAAAAAATAGATGTCCATTCAAAATAGAACTGGCCAGTTGATCTCAGATCAGAGCCAATAACATAAATAAAAAAAAATTAAGTCACTTCTTTTGTTGAAGGGCAGAAAATTATCCCTCATGACCAATCTGGCTTCAGAAAACATTGCATTACAACATCTGCCTTACTAAACCTTTGTGAAAACATAATCCGTGGGTTGAACATTAAAACGCCAATGGCTCTCATTTCAGTCGACTGTTCCAAATTAATTAACAAAATTGATCACACCCTGTTTTGTGCCAATCTACGGTGCATTGGTTGTGATGGCATTATAATCAAGTTTTTTGAAAGCTACCTCACGAATTGCAAGATATAGATATATCCAACATCGAATGTCACCCAAATACACTCAGGCGTACCTCCAGGGTCAATTTTGGGGCCCTTGTTGTATCCGATATATGCCTTTGATTTGGCCAAAATGATTCAAAACTCTGAATTCCAGTCATATAGAGATGATACCCAACTAACACACCGTTTCAGTATAGATGATTCACATAATACTATCCCACCATTGCAAAAAGCCATTGATAAACTGTGAAAATATTCTACGGATCACAATCTATCAGATAAATCAAAATACTGGTTTTCTGTTCAAATAGCAGGAGAAAGGATGTTAAAAGATAATTCAACCTCAAAATCAACAACAAACGAAGTGCATCTCACAAATAGTGTGAAAAACTTGGCGTAGAGCTTGATGTCAAGTTGCGGTTCTCCGATCACGTAAATGGAGAACGCGTCTGTTTTTGAAAAATCGTGTCAGTGCCGGCGCAGCAATAATCAAAAAACTAAAAATATAGAACTGCTCAAGCTTCGTTTTTAGACGGTTCTGGGTCTCAGGGATGTTCCGCATGCGGAAACTGTGGCGTCCTAGCTCCTAAGGGGGGATACGCCAGAAACTATTTACTAGAGTTTCTGTGTTGGATGTTTTTTTGTAGGCGGGTTGACTATGACTCGGTTGCAAGGGAATTTCAAACTATAGCTTGTTGTAATGGGAAAATAATGAAATAGTACCGTCACTATGTTTGCGTGGGAAGTACTGAATCAATCAACTTGACTCCATTTTTTAATTTCAAACTAAGGGAGTGGTATTTAACCACATTTAAGGAGGGAGTCTACAAATCTGCAAAATTCTTATTCTGTTAAAGCAGTTCCATTATCTCTGAAGAAGACCAGATGTGTCTTTTCTACAATACAAGACGCTGATGGCTTATACAGTCCTTGAACTGTCTCTACCCATTCTGGTTTCCAGTTATTTACTAGGCAGGTTGAGGTATTTTTCAACGCTTGGCTTATGTTAGCATGACTCCGTTGAGCGCGTTAGAGGCACTGCTGAATCTCCCTCCACTCGACTTGGTAGCTCGAGGGGAGGCAAGGGTATCTGCGTTCTGATTGTGGAGTCAAGGCAGTTGGTCCTTTGGGAATCCTGGCAGGGGACACTCTGCCATCCTCTCGGAACTGCAAAGGGATAACCCTATCCTACATATGAGGAGTGATATAATTCCTCCTACATATCGCTTCGACTGCAAATTTACCGTGAGGTATCCTACAAGGGAAGAGTGGGGGCTAAGCGGCAGGCAACCTTTTGAGGGTAGGGGGCCAGTCTGGTACACCGACGGCTCACTTACCGACGAAGCCTCCCGCGCTGGGGCCTATGGGCCAAAAACAAAGGTCTCCCTCTCTCTTGGGGGAAACACCACGGTATTCCAAGCTGAGATATATGCGATTTTAGCTTGTGTCTTTCGCATTTACGAAATTCAGGAGCCAAGCAGGCATATCACCATCTGCTCTGACAGCCAGGCAGTATTAGAAGCATTAAGTACTTGCAGGTTTACATCAAGGCTCGTTCTGCAATGTAGAAAGGTGTTGGATGACATTTCGGCGAGACATCAGCTGTCACTTATGTGGGTGCCGAGTTATGCTGGAGTTAGTGGTAATGAAATGGCGCACGCGCTCGCAAGGCGAGGGTCGAAGTATAACTTCCTGGGTCCTGAGCCGGCTTTGGGGCTGGCAGCAGGTACCATCAGAAGGAAAATAGAGGTGTGGTTGCAAAATCAGCATCTTATCAGATAGGGAGAAATCTCCGGACATCTCCATCAAGCTAGAGAACTTATTTCAGGACCTCTGGATAATGTGGGACGGTTCTGTCTCTCGCTGGAAAGAAGCCGACTAAGGTTACTTGTCGGCCTGCTATTCGGCCATAACACCTTCTAGCGCCATTTGTATATGATGGGAGTGGTAAATGATCCGACGTGTACACGCTGTGGCGAGGAGGAAGAATCCTCGGCACATATTCTTTGTCGTTGTGAAGCTCTTGGGTATCACAGGCGGACTATACTCGGTTCAAGGGTTCTTGAACTTGAGGATATAGGATGGGCGGACGAAGATCAAATTCTTTATTTATTGATTCTAACATATTCCAGCTTTCATATATTTTCGGGTATCTTCAGTGCAGTAATTTAAATAAATTGGCCTTAAGTAGATTCGATACTTCGAATGCTGCTAAGTTCTCTACTCAACTCATTGCAGAATTTTTTGCGGCTATTGTTCACCAGCGCTCATCAATGTAGGTGCAAAAATGACATACATGTGTATTTAATTAAGTGACTTCGTAAACTAATATAGTATGCAATTCGGCAAAAAGTTTTAAAAACTGATCACTTCCTATAGACTCTTTTCCACCAGCTCCGCGGCTATGACTACTTGTGTTGTCGGCCTTTACAAAGAAAAGTATGTACATTCAAGCTTATACATTTAATTTTTTATTCTCGATACTCTCAGTGGTACCCTTATTAGAACAGTTAGCCAGAGTATGAAAATGAGACAATGATTCACACCGCGTCCTAGGTTGCAGGGCTGGTTGAATATAGGAGGATATAGGAGGATGTTCTGCAGCGGCGCACAGCGTATTGCGTGAAGGGGATTTATTCAAATAATAAAAATAAGATATGTCAATATAGTTTCAATATTTTTATAGTTACTTACTTACATCTCATCAGTAATTCTACTGGCCATAGGACACTAACGCGCCGCGGTCAGATTGGTCCTAATCCCACCGGTCAGAAGCGCGCAAAATATTTCGATCACCAGATGGGCCATAGGACACTAGCGCGCCGCGGTCAGATTTGTCCTAATCTCACCGGTCAGAAGCCCCCAAAATATTTTGCATAATAGACAGGTATGTGGACACCAGCGCGCGGGGCGGCGAGGTAAACTTATGTCTTATAATTTTAACCGATTTTAATTCATTCGTCATTTTTTGCGATCTTGCTAATAGTTACTGACGAATTTGTAGAACTCCAGTCAGAGGTATCGTTACTTTTGACTTGACAGAAATGAATTACTTTTTTATATGATTAAATGCGAAATTTTGTTCTGAACGTAATAAGTTAATCTGATCACTATAATAGATGCAAATGAAGAAGTTGGTATTGTCAGCAGACCGAAATGTCTTTACAATACCCCAAAAAATTTTAATTAATCAGAACGTGTTCTAATTTGTCACAAATTTGATCGATTTCTTGACGATGTAAAAAAAGTCCAGAAATTTACCTTCACAGCTTGTTTTGTGGGAGCATAATGGTTGTGCTCATTATTTCTTTTAATAACAATTTGTTCCGATTTATTCATCAGCAAAGATGCTATGCAGCCTCTTCTAGAGCATCTGTAGGCTACACCACGGGTGGTTTCTTTATCTCTTCAGAACGTATACTTTTCACGGACTATTACTTTCTTCCCTCTCACACTTAACATAGTCTCCATGATGAAAAAGTAGAACACAAACAATACTCACAAACAGCAACTAAGGATTGCAAACTTATGAAATATTTTCATTAAGGGTTATATATCTACAGAAGCCGAATAGTCATTTAAATAATCTAAGAAGTAACTGTAAGCTACCGCAAGTCGTAAAAAGACAGACGAAAGTTCGCAAGAATAAAAGGGATATGGTCATTAGGATCAACCAAGCTTAATTTTCTTTCGGCGCGCAAGTGACCGGTGCTGATGAAGGCACCCTTTTTGTAAACAGGTAAAAATCAAACCGCGCGCGCTCGTGACCGATCACCATTCTACTTGGGCTTTTTGTGAGTTGCTGACAATAGGCTTTTGCATATTAGATTCATTCAAAATAAATACGACATGCAGCAAGTTTAGCCCTTGATATATTACATAAAGATTATTGTGCAGCAGTGTATCTCAAAAATGCAAAAAAGAGAAAAACTGCATTTTTCAATAATTTTTTTCTCAGACATCTACACAATAATATGCTGAAACTAAAAAAAATATATAGATAATAATACAATATGCCAAAGAATAACTATAAGAATAAATCATAATCTACGAAAAAGAATTTAATTATTCTAATGCTACGGTAGTACCATTGATATTAATTTTAAGCGTTGCAGTAGAGAGGGTGCCACCGCACGAGGTACGCTCGTGTATCTATCTGCCTGTAGTAGGGGTGGGCGATAATTATCGATGTTTGGAGAACATCGATGTTTCACATTCGATGATCGATATTTCTACCATCGATGTTGTTAACTTGAACCATCGGTGAAAACATCGATGTTTTGAAAAAAATGCATCGATGTTTTGCTAAAAATTTCGATTACAATTTGGAAATATACAAAAATTAAACTCAATGCCCAATAGAAAGAGCTCGTTAAACATCCACCAATAGAATCTGTTTGTTGGAGTGGAGCATATTGATAAAATCGGGCCTTAGTGCAATACCCGAATATCGATGTTTTTGCGATGTTCAAACATCGATGTTTTGAATACGATATATTGTAGTTATGATGACAGACCGTCCCATCCCTACCCTGTAGTATAGCAACGAGCGTACTACCAGAGCATAAAGAGTAAACCAGCAGCGAGACTCAAACCGAATCTTTCAGGACGTTTTGATACCCTTGAATCCGTATGGTCTCACTTCGATTGTCGCGTTCAAGTCGCGTTAGAGAAGCGATTGTTCAAGACCTGAGCGAGAATATTATATCCGTAAAAATCCCATAGTCATAATTGTATGAACGCTCGGGAACACTGGTCTGCATTTCGTTTAAAAGACAACTATGAACATATGCCGAAATAATCTGAACAGGTACTAGCACGGAAAAACTCCATTGTGCAAGGTATGAATATATTTTCGAAATGCCTCTTTTCGGATTATGTAATCGGCGCATAATGAAATTCTGGGACAAAAGGCTGGTCAAAAATGGACAGGAAAGGGATCATTAGTGTCCGACCGAACATTCGGGTTCGGTTTTGGTTTCGGCCTAGTTTCGGCTAAAAAACGGGTTTCGGTTTAGTTTCGGTTTCGGCTGCCATCCAGCCGAAACTACGGCCGAAACCGAAACTAAATTCGATTTGCTGGGTAAATGATGGTAATAACTTATCACAAGGTAAGAAGCCTACTTATAGGAGCCAAGCTTGCAAAGAAACGTAGATATTACTCTCACTAGAATTTCATTCCGTTTCTGTCTTTGAGAAAGGTTTCCCTAAAATTCACGTCGCCTTACCGACGACTGTTTCCACTGAACAACTACTTAATGCTACTAGTCAAATTTATTCAGACTGAGGAAGCTATTTGCAAAGAAAGTTGATAAATTACTTACTTACTTCAGAAATTTAGTTTTAAAGCAGCTAATTGAAACAGTGTCATTAAGATTGACCATAGTTTGGAATGTTATTTAGTAGATACAAAATAAAATATAAATATAAAATAGTTGATATTTGGTTCAGATTAACTTATTATTTCAAAAAGTATAAATAATTTATTTGAAATAAGGTGTGATAATGCGGATGAAACGTTATTCATTTTTATATCCACGAAAAAATTACTGACGTTATATTGATGTTTCGGTTTCGGTTTCGGCCGAAACTGAGTCGGAGGCCGAAATTCGGTTTCGGTTTCGGCCGCAAAAAGTAGTTTCGGTCGGACACTAGGGATCATCGATGATGATATTTCAGATGTCTCCAAAAATAACGCTCTTTATTTATACAATTTCGATATGAAATAATATATATAATATAATTTATAACCAGTAAGTAAATACTGAATGATAAAATTACAAAATTGCTGTAAACACACAATTTGATTTTATAACCTGCAGAATTCGTACCTATAATGGACATTTACATTAGGTATTTTAAAATTCGTATTAAATATTTTTTTATTGTATAATACCTGCATGTCTTGGCGTATAGTCTTAAAATATAATTTAGTGGGTTATCACATGGATGACAATACCTTAAGGTGCAAATCGTTAGATAATAAAATATCATATGCATTGATGTAATATTATTTTGCAATCTAAATGCATGTTCAAGGACTGAGAGCGTTTCTTTTTATACGCAATTAAAAAGCATAGTAAACAATGAAACAACTAATATTGGATGAAAGAATAATAAATACATTATTTTTACTGAAGCAATTCTTACATGCCTTTCAACATCTGACAGAAACGCAAAAAGCTGAATTTACAGTTTCTTGTCGTGTTTGTACAGAGCGAAGCTGAACAACGATCATCGTTCCATCCCATCCATAATAACACCGGCAAACGCACAACAAAACAAAAACAACTCAATACGGCCCTGGAATTCACATTCTACACTCGTCAACGGCAAAGCGTATACTGAGACTGACCTATCACTCTGCATCGGGAACGCATCGGGAAGTAGCCGAAAAAGTTTGTGCATGTTTCTCGCATCAATTTGAAGAGTTGCTCTGCTGGTTTACTCTTTATGCTGTGGTACCACTGAGTACTGACCGTGGACTTAGAGCACAGTGGCGTGCCGAAAGGGCCCGCAGGGCCCGCGGTGCGGGAGGGTCCCGAGCATCCGGGGGGGCCCCACTCACGCCATTTAGCCACTTTAAGTTTGTTTAGCGAAAATCTGCCTAGTTGCCAAGCCTTAAACACTGAATTAAAAAACAGTAGAACTGTGGGATCTACTTTAAAAAAATTATGTCCCACCAGATGGTCATTCAGGGTCGAATCGATAATTTTATTAAAAAAGTAACCCTTAAGTCGTCGTTAAATGTTTGTCGAATCTAGGTATAATAAGAAAGAAAAAATCTGATAGGGATGAGGCAAAGGTCTTACTAAATAAAATAGGAAATTTTGAATTTGTATTTTTATTAATATTTCAAGGATGTATGCAAAAAAATGATATAGATATTGGACAAGCCACAGATTTAATTGCATATAATTATGTTTCAGATTAATTAAGGGATTTAACAAATAATTTTGAAAATATCTTTGAAACTTCAGTAACAATAGCAAAAGAATGGGGTATTGAACCACAATTTAGAGACAGACAAAAGCATTCGTACTACTAAAAAGTTTTTTGACGAAATGGCGGTTGATGAACCAATTGAAGACCCTACAAATCGTTTAAGAATTTTAGTATTCAATACATGCCTATAGAACTATTTTAGTGGAACTAAAAGATAGATGTGAGGCATTCACAAATGACTATTCAAGATTCGATACTTTAAACATTTATTGAAGTGCAAGAAGTGGAAATTATCAATAAAGTAAAAGAACTAGTTGAAGAATATCCTGACAATCTCACACAAAATCTTGCGTCGGAACTAATTCAAATAAAAAATCTTCTATATGTAATCCTGAACAGTGTTAGGGAATTTTCTGACTTTATTTTCGAAAAAAAATCAATTGTTGATTACTAGTGTACCTGAGATTTGCACTGCATTTCAGTTGTTTCTAGTACTGCCTGTAACATCGGCTCAAGAGAGCTCATTTTCAAAACTAAAACTAATAAAAAATTTTGCAGGATCGACAATAGGTGAATCGCGCCTAAATTCTTTGGCATTAATTTCTATATAAAATGAACGGGCAGAAGGCATAGACTCAGACCAAATAATTGATACATTTATTGCTTTCATAGTGGTATTATGAGTTTAAAATAAAAATAAAACAAATTTTAATATCGGAAGCATTTTATTCAGTAGATGAATTTTTAAATTATGTTTTTGTTTAGTAAGACGGGACATATATATGCCCAGAGCATACAGTAGCCTCGCCTGTTTTTAAAAAATTGTTTTTAAAATATTTTTTGTAGTATGTTTTATATGTGTAAGCTTTTAATCATTTTTAAAATTCTAGTTTGTAATTTCTACTTTCTTTCCACATGACTTGTGTAAATACGTTTTGTATATTGCCACCAATAAATCGATTGATTGATTGATTGATTGAGTGGCCATATAATTTGAACCGATTTGGAATATTATTTTTTTACATACAAGGGGGGCCCCGTGAAAGAAATTGCGGGGGGGGCCCCCGAAGACCTTGACACGCTACCGTTGTCGCATCAATTTGAAGAGTTGCGCTGCTGGTTTACTCCTATGCTGTGGTACTACTGAGTACTGACCGTGGACTTAGAGCAGCAGCAGCAGCAGCATCTCCTTTTTTGCCAAATTCGCTGAGGTCGCACCGCGCGCCGCGCGCCGTGCCGTCGGAAGTGTCGGTCGGTCCGGCCGCGGCCGCGGCTGAAATGCGCTATGCTACAGTCACTGTAGTACGTGTTGTATGCATATATTACATCTCCAATAGTTGTTTACAACACTTATTAGAGAGATATTGCTGTACCCAGATGTGCCAAGCGGTAATACCGCGCGCGCTATTTTGACATTTAAGCATGCGCAGATACGTTGGAGGTGTACGTTGCGCTATTTCATGGCCGACTCTACACTAGGCCGGAGCCTTAGATGTGGCAACGTTACTTAGCTGTCAAATAGTGGGCCTATAGTTTCAGAATAATTATTACATTTTATATGTATTAGAGTTCATCTCAGTTAATAAATTAAGAAAAATACTTTTTAGAACTACTACTACTACTACTAATACCACTTACATCTGATGTCTGGTTCAGTAGTCAAACACTACAAAATAAAAATAAACGCAACCTGTTTCTTGCTGCCACTTCCACTTCCACTTAAATGAGCACTCAATTTACTTTGTAAATTGTCAATTGAGCTAAAAAAATTCACTATTAGGTCACTGTGAAGCCATTCTTGCTGGTCTTGATTCCCTTTCACTATCAAATCTTTTCGTAGGTATGCCCAGATGCATGCCCAGATTAGTTCTACTAACTGTATTTTGATATTTGAGAGGTCCAGAAAACATTGTAGGTACCACTTTGTGCTTTAAAATAGGTCTTATCCTTTGAAATGTTTGTAAAGTATTGTCTTTATTCTGATAAATATAACCAGCCCATACGAGGAATACCGTTCACCCACTTCTGTTTATGTCCTTTATTGGAAGCACAATTGCTAATGAATACTCAATTTACTTTTTAAATTGTCATTTGAGCTAGAAAAATTCACTATTATGTCACTGTGACGCCCTTCTTGCTGGTCTTGATTCCCTTTCACTATCAAATCTTTTCGTAGGTATGCCCAGATGCATGCCCAGATGAGTTATACTAACAGTATTTTTCTGTGATATTTGGGAGGTCCAGAAAACATTGTAGGTACCACATTGTGCTTTAAAATAGGTCTTATCCTATGAAATGTTTGTTCTTTTATCTTTATAGTTCCGTTTGTGCAGGTAAATAACTAGAAACGCATTAAAAGTCACCTTGCAATGTTCTTTTTACTCTGGAAGGTTATGTTCGGCCATGGTTTGGTATGTCCTCTACTGGAAGCACAATTGCTATTGCAACCTGGTACTACACACTTTGCAGGCATATTTTATCTTTATAGTTTCGTTTGTGCAGGTAAATAATTAGAAACACATTAAAAATCACCTTCCAATCTTATTGTTTACTCTGGAAGAATTACACTAATGACACAAGCTCGGCCCCTGTTTCAGTGTTGCCATATTTCAGTGCTCCGGTCTAGTGAGTAAAGTCGGCCATGGCTATTTGGAAATAGCGCCTGACGTTACGTACGGAAAATAACTAACGTGCGGTATAGTCGCGGTATCGCCATTCGGGAAGAATCGTCACCAGTCGTGACGATTCGTAGTTAGATTGTCGTTGGGCGAGGCGAAGCCAAATAAAAGCGTTTTATGCCTTTATGGTGGTTTTGTGTTTGTTGTTGTAAAACCTACCGATTTTGTGATGCAGTGAATTAAAATAGAAATACAATTGGCTCCAACCAAAACTAATGCTTCTAGATCTTGATCCTTCTTGCGATAGAAATGGCAAACTAAGATAGCGAGCAACAAATATGCAAACTCCAAAGCAAAGCAGTGTAAACCACAAGTGTAAACTGAAAAAAGTAATTTTCAAGAGTTGTCACTTATTTCCTTGACGATCTCTTGACTCTTGACACACTCTTGACAGATTTCAAAGCAAAATACGGAGTGCAACATATGTGTGGCAATAACTGTCAATTTTACAAGGACGATAACGCTGCGCTATCTATAATACCGCTGCGCAAATACCGCAACATATGCTATATCTGTGGTTGGCAATATCTCTCTATTGTAACTTGCGCCAAGTACAGTGTATCCAATGTCACTTGGAACAGCAAAAAAACACTTGGGTGGCATTTCCTTTGTGAAACGTGACGGATACATAGGCGACGCGCAGCCTCCACTCATAATAATAATATTAAGCAATATACACCTTGTTCCAGGATGAATCCTTTGAGGGACAATTTCTGACACCGACTTATGTTATATATGTTTAAATTATGTGTTTATTCTTAATAGCTAAAAAGTTGAAATGTCCTTGATCAGATCTCCAAATCGCACTTATCATATTCGTACATCACTAGGTGACCAGCTGAGGTAAAAAATCAACAAGAACATTAAAAAAGACCTGTTAGCGTAACCGTACCAAACGACCATCGCCCTTTTTTACTGTAAAATCGAGTGCTTTTGTCTAAAAGTGAAAGTGGCCACACAAGTTTCAATCATCTTTACAACAAAACTTCAAACGTTGATCTCTCTATAACAAATGCCAATTTAAGGATAATTCCTTTTGATATCGTTTTCACATTCAGCTACGTGCCATTTCTTTTTTCGGGACACGTGTGTATACGTATTAATATTGAAAAAAAATTATCAGAATAGTGCGTTTTTGCTGAGAAAATGTATCGTGTTTTTTCACGATACAAGATTTTTACACAAAGTGCTAAAATATTAGATATTCGTTTGTGTACTGCTTTCTCACACTCAGGAAAATGTGAAGACTTTCACTTTATTCCATATATATCGCGATTGCTCCGAAAAGTGAAATTACTATGTAACGAAATTATAATGGGATCAGTGGAAGGTGAATCACAGTATTCATTTTTTTCAATTACATGTTCAACACTTTTCTTTCAATTTAAATCACTGCGCGTCTTGTAGTGGTGAATAGTGATCCGCTTAAACGTGGTACCCGGTTCCGAACCGGTTCTATGGTGCCTACTAAAAAAACTGGATTAACACATATTGAAATAACATTTATTTCAAAAAAATAACGAAAATAACATAACCATAGTTATTAGAAACATAAGTAAGTGTTAGGGGCTTTAAAAAATTAAACATAAAGAAACATAAAATCGTTCCCGGAACATAAATGTTAAATCTATAACATAATCAACGAAAAGTTATCATCTTCAATCAGTCTCTCAGTGATCGTAAGTCTCAGCCTATATATTTAGTTTTCCTAAAATTTAGCGGTGTGTTTACTTTTTCAACCATGTCTCTTTATTATTAACCTATAAGTAGGTAAGTGCTATAGGTAACTTACCAAATTATCACAATGGGCCTATACCACATTTTTTGTTTATTGGCTTAAACGAACCCTGACACCACGTAGATGCCATAAATAATATTACAAAATTTTTCTATCGTATTTATAACCAAAAAAATTGCTCTAAATATTGAATTTTTTGAATCCATACACTTCCCACCCAGGTCGTGACGTCACCTGTAGGGAACCAATAAGAGCTCACTGGTACAAAACAATAGCATCCGCTCGTAGTCATCGGACCACGAAAGGACGCTTCCCATTGGTTCCCTACAGAAAGGACGCTTCTCATTGGTTCCCTGCAGGTGACGTCATCATCGGCTATTTCAAATTACAGTACAATTTTCTTTTTAGTGTTATTCTCATTTGGATCAAGTTCTCTGCTGACTTTTTATAGTAAACGGTCCTATGTATCATCAAAAGTAATACCGCTGTAAATAAATTGATCGATTTGAGATCACGGTATAGGCCCATTAAACACAAGTTTTACTTTTACCGGTGAAAAATGCTGAGAACTGAATCTAGCTCAATGCAATGCATTGAATGTGAACTGCAAACGCTCCGTCGGGCAATCCGCACACGTGTTAGTCACTATAGGCGCGCCAATCACAACCCAAGGCTCATCTAGTTACAAAACACGAGACTGGGCGCGCGAAATTTAAATTTCTTGCGGCACCGTTATGAGACCGAAACCCGGTCTCATCTTTTTCAGAACCGGTTCTGCGGCCTGATGAAATACCCGGGTAGAACCGGGTATTTTGGAACCGGGTAGAACCGGGTGCATGCACCAGTCATTGTGAAGCCCTTGAGAATCACAGAGAGACTATATTAGAGGGTCTTTGAACCTGAAGACATATGATGAGGAGGTCCGAAGGCCACCGTCTCCTTTGCAATGGGAACTAGATTGAGGAGAGGTGGAGAAGGCACACACATAAAAAGAAATTCTCAAGTCAAAAATTGTGATATTCTTGTAAATACATACTCACAACAAGAATATCGGTTCTCACTCTAAGAAAGAATATTTGATGAGAAAATTATAGAAAATTTGTATCAAGAATAATATATTTTTGATTTATATACTTATTTTAAAGAAATATGCTCCGAAAGAAAATATAATTTTCTTTGCAACCAAGGCTATAATAATTTAATAACAAATATTTCATAATTTTATATCACGATTATCATTTTTTCCAGCGGTGTCCAGTTTACTTCTATCAAGAATATAGACAGCTTGCAAATGCGAACCTTCATTAACAATATGATAATCTTGATTTGAAAATGAACGCTGTTTTACAAGCACACCCTATATTAAAATCAAGTAAATCATTTATTTGACGTCTACCAACGTCGGAGTGCGCAGGCGCGCAGCATGTCGCGGGTAAACTCTAACCTCTCTACTGTCTCTACTCAACAGCCTGTTGCCCGTCCGCGTCCGCGCCGCCATTATAGGTTTTCGGATTGTCGCATTCGCCGCCGTCTTTAGCACCGTAGCGTAATACCTGCATCCTGGATCTTGCATATTAGCACATAATAGTATCTAGTCAAACTGTTAAATAAATTGCCATTGCCACGTGATACCCGTGATACCACCGTCAACCGTCAGTCATCGAATCTGCCGGTAGTGCTGGTCCACCGCCATTTGAGTCGCGTCCCAGTTCCCATCATCAGCTTCCTTATGACTGGATCTATCCAACCATGAATGAGCTATTCAAAAAATTGGGATGCGAAGACCTGACTCAGGTGTTCCTAGATAAGTACTAAGTATATTAAAAGTGATTTAGGAAATTGTGCAGAACTATTTCTCCAGAAAAAATTCCACATGCTCGTAGAAGAGTTGCTCAATGCTCAAATTAATAATGCTAGATTCCTCATCCAAGTATATCACAATTTTCGAATAAAGTTGAGCTACTTGCGTCAAGTTTATGAAATGCTCCAGTTAAGATTATGAAATGTTTCGGTCAAGATTATGAAATACTTCGGTCAAGGTTACCATATGCTTGATTTAAGATTTTGGTATTCTTACTATCAAGAATTTCTCAGTTTTGCATTGAAGATGTTTTCTCAATCTAACCCTTATATGGTCAAAGATATCGTATTCTCACTTCAAGATTAGCATAACTTTGCGTGTATAGGAAGTTATGGTATACTTGAATTAAAGCATCTAAGAAATTATTTTTATGTGTGCATATGGCGCTTGTCACCAGAAAGCCTTCTTCTTTTATTCATTGATCTATGTGGGTGTGCTTCAAAAAAATTTAAATCTATCTACGACACGCGGAAGGAGGTCATGACGGAAATCTCCAGCTGTATTGACTGGACTGTGGCCTAAGTGTGTGTGTGTATCTCCGTCAAAGTCAATAACCTGTAAATTCAGCGTGCGAAGCAGCACGCTGCTGCTGCCGGGGTCCTTAACCTCGCACAGTTTCACAGCAACCGTCGCGACGCCTCGGGTCGCTTCCTGGTGCACGGAAGACGGCGTCGTCGCCGACGTCGACATCGTCGACGGAAAGAAAGTAGAGGCAACGACGTGGCGGACACCATCTTGCACCAGGTTTCATCAGCGGGCCAGAAGACCAGACCACCGCAATATTAGCATATGCTCGACGCCTTAGTTTATATCATTGACGTCTTACCCATCAGTGGTCTATATCCTTAGGGATGCGGTGAGCTAAGAAGTGAGACAGATATATCTGAGACGAGAGTGTGCTTTACCATATTGACATATTGAGGACACCATGCACTACACTGCTAGATACTGATCGTAAATCGGCACAAAATGCTCTCTGAGAAGAGCTTGGTTGTAGTTACTTCAAACTAAAATATTTAGGCCATAGTGTGATGTAGTAAAGGCCACAATTTATTCATTTATTTTTTTATTTATTTATTTAATACACCACCAACAGTGTTAACCAATTACTGGTGGGTAAATACAGAAAAATACAAAAAATAGCATAGTAACAATAACAAACACTAATTAGTAGATCACATTTTACACAATTGCTTAATATTAGTCAAGTTGGTATTGAATATGTCCAAACTGTCCTGGATACTGTTATAGCAGAAACACATTGAATACAAAGGTGAGTGCAAGAGTATGTTAGTTCACGGGGTAGGGAGTTAGAGTGTGAGCGTATTTCTAGTAAAAAATTTCGGAGCGTTAAATTTTATCAGCAATGTGAAGCAGGGGCAATCGTGCATATTACGAAGGGCCTTGTAGAGAAAGATTAGCGAATGAGTTTTCCTTCTATTCTCAAGACTGACGAAATCATGTTTCCATTTCCGCCGCGACAGTAAACTTTATGTCGAAATTTGTCAAAAATCAATTCAGTAATTTTCGCTTTACGCAATACACATCGAACGAAATTAAGCAACACTCGTATATGTATACGTCACAAAATTCTAAATCCCTTGGTTCCTGTAATAGGCAAGCCAATGTTCATATGGACTTAAAAAAGAATATGCCGCTAGGTATTTCTTCCGTAGGTCAATGGACAAACTATTATGAATACAACAAATTTTTCAGTTTCACAATCCCCCACTCCACAACCGTCCCAATTTCAGCCTCACCCAAAAAAAAAAGTAGAAAATGAGAACCCCTAAAACGTCTAAAAACAAAGTTTGAACTGTTATTATGTTTTTAGCTTCTTTATTATTGCTGCGCCGCCACTGGCATGATTTTTCCCAAGCATACGCCTTTTCCATCCATGCCGCCGTAGTAATACTGTGTCAATGTTTCATTTTATTAATTTTATTAATAATTTTCGCGTTACGTGATATCTAAAACAATACTCGCGTATGTATACATCACAAATTGTAAGTCATTTTTCATTCACCGGTCAATGGACAGCCCATTATGAATATAGTAGATTTTTCAGTTTTACAACCGCCCACACCCCAACCACCCCAAATTCAGCCCCACCCAAGAAAAAGTAGAAAATAATCATGAACTCCTGAAACGCCTAAAAACGAAGTTTGAGGAATATTTAATTTAATTTTTTTTGTTTTTTGCTAATTACTCCGCCGCTAGTGCACCAATTTTCAAAACTTTAGCAGCATTACCTAATAGGACTCCGCAGCATATCGCTGCCCAAATTTCATCACAATCCATGCAGCGGTTACTGAGATTACGTGGCTAGAAAGACGCGTACAGACAGACAGATAGACCGACAGACCGACAGACAGACCGACAGGCAGAACGACGGAAATGAGTGACGAGGAAAAGCGTACTATCTCAAAATCGAAAATTTTCGCGATCACAATACTCCCCTCATCTATTGGTGTGGGAAGTAGGGAGTAGGCCATTTGAAAAGAAATATTTTTACATTAGCCATTTTCTTCTAATTTAAACGGTATGGCCGCGCGCTTATTGGACCACCCTGTATAATGCGTATAATCGTTGAAAATCTTCAATCAACGGTATAATGATAAACAAACTGTAACAGTACAGGTGTGAAATACACAGTATTTTAATGATTGGGGAGAAAGAATTGATATGCTGAAGCTTAAATCTGTTTACAGACTTCAGCTGCATTAGCATAATTATGTGTTCGTACAGTAAGTAATATGTAACTACATACCAAGACAACTAACTTTAATGGTACGGAACCATTATCTGTCAACAGAAGCTGAGATTTTCAAGAGCAGCAAAAGTGTGGTAATTTCAAGTGAGATTATTTTAAAGACAATTATTTTTCTAGTTAAACCTATTTTGGAGACTATTCGGAGAATAGATATCACACTAGCTTCATAAATCTTATCTCGTATCGTATCTAAATCTGGAAATGGACCGTAACAAACCGGAATGCCGTTCCGTTTCGTAACGAAATGTGGCAGACCAGTTCCTCTGCTAGCGCCTGCCGTAATCCATCTGTATAGTTCCGGTTCTCTACAAAATTTCAAAAGTACTTTAACAAAATCAAAAGGGATCTAAAGCCTCGTGTCCACTAGCAAATAAAATTGCTAGAGTTACTCTCACAAGTCACTTGTGTAGCGTGTGCACGACGTTATTAGAGATATATTGCAGCACAATTACTTGCACAGGAAAATGGTTTGCCACAAAAATTTCGAGGCTGTTTCGAAAGTCTTGCAGCAAGGAGTGTTGTGAATCAAATATAGAGAAGTTTAACTAGACGACAGAGCACACATGTCTTTTAATTGAAAATTTGCCGACCTATTTAATACTTCTACAGCAGAAATTCAAAGGAAGATACATAATCTGAGAACGCAAGTTAACCAAGAGTGGAGAAAAATTCAAAAAAAGAAAAGTGGACAGGGACTAATGAAATATATAAGAGTACTTGAGAGTTCTTTGACTCATTAAAGTTCATGTATACCTAGAGTAGTTCTACGCTGAATCCACTTTCTCACCCAACATTTTCTCCACCTATTACTATCTTTCTCTTGTTTTCTTTTTTTTTTAATGAAATATATCACAACTACCGCAGCAGCTACAGATTTTGCCTACGACATCTTATCTGTAGTGTAAACGGAATCAGAACAATCAAGCCCAAGTGAAATTGCGAGAGCAATTTCCTAGATTAAATTTGCGAACAACTAAAAGATAGTGTAGACAAAGAAGCAAGTACTTGCTGCAAAAACTATCACAAGTTGCTTGCAAGTGAACACGAGGCTTAACAATTACTCAACTTTATTTATTATATATAATCCTACAGAAGTACAACAGGCGTCTCTAAACTTGTCAATGTCTATTCATGGTTCAACGAGAAGGGGCTCAAAGATAACCTAAAAAAATCAATCGTGATAAGTTTTAAGGCAAAAAATATTTATCTTCTGAATAATAACATTACGTACATTAAATAGGCGGAATTCAAATTTAACAGATCGCATTGCTGGATAGTCTGGGAGTGTTATTTGATGAACACTTCCGTTTCAGGACCATAACCTCAGAGCCCTCCAAAGTCAAAAACGGTCCGTTGAAAATAACTAAAATAAAACTCACGAACCGTTATATATTATATTAAGCAATTTGGAATATGCTGATTTAGTGGTTAGTCCCTGCCTAACCCAGCAAGAGGCTTTTAGATCACAAAAAGTCCAAAAGAGCTGTGTACATTATGATTCAGGAGTACCAGAGGTACAATATCGAGACTTGTAAGAAACGTCAATAGAACACTGATGGGTAGGTAGGCTATTCTTTATGATAGAACCCTAATGTATTTTTTTTTGTAAGCTGACATTTAGAATAAAATCCTGAATTTACGCTATGTTAAGTTTGTACTGAATATCCTTCCTCATAAGCAAAAGTATTTATTTTTCATTATAACCTCCTTCGAGCTCTATATCCCTTTACCAGAGACGTTCAACAAGCTCGATACCTTCTTATGATAATAACTGTTTTACTCCTCCAAATACAGGGTTGGGATAAAGTATGGAACCAAACAAATATCTTTGAAACGGAAAGGGCGATATTGCTGATAATTTGCAGGTAAATTCAGTGACGCATAATGCATCCGAAGACATTATGTTAGCTGTTAATGTACTTCCGGTCTAACCGGAAGTACCGTCAACTTTTTTAATTTAATGGGACACCCTGTATATTTATGCACATTTTATTACATCTTTTTTTCCAAATATGTCCATAGTGGGTTTAGTATTTGTTTCTGTAAAAATGGGAAAGATAAAGCTTTTTTATTTACTGAAACGTTAATTTTATTTGATGTGTTAGAGTAAGAAAATAAGAAAATTTCAAATGAATTATCTCAGATGTTCAAAATGCCTACCATTTACTTCCTGACAATATGCAAGTTTGTTAACAAATTGCTGAGTTACCTTTTGCAAGATGTCTCTACGAACCAATTCACGTCATGATCAGGAGGTCAGGAGGTAAATGGCCGGTATTTTGAACATCTGAAGAAGCTTTGTCTTTACCGTTTTTACAGAAACTAATACTAAACCCATTGTGGGCGTATTCGGAACAAAAAGATGTAATAAAATCTGCATAAATATGCAGGATGTCCCATTTAAATTAAAAAAGTTGACGGTACTTCCGGTTAGACCGGAAGTACATTAACAGCTAGCATAATGTCTTCGGATGCATTATACGTCACTACACTTGCCTGCAAATTTTGAGCAATATAATCTTTTCCGTTCCAAAGTTATTTGCTTGGTTCCATACTTTATCACAACCCTGTAGTCATTGACGTTAACAGCATAGAGATAATAATCCGATGGGACTAAAACTGCCGAATGAGGTAGCATTTTACACTTCAATTTCATTAATTTTGTAAGCTAGTGCATTACTTGGTGAAACAACATATACTTCTTAGCCAAAGTTGGTCATTTTTGCCTGATTTCTTTGCTCAAATGTTGCAATAACTCAAAATAAAATAATAGGTTATTCCAACAGAGTTAAAATCTCTAGAGGGAGCCTAATTTGAATATTGGCCAGCCAATATCTATAGCCCTATTGCCACTCTTCTTCGTCTGCTTCCAGTTTCTTCTAAATCTGGCAGTTTCCGCAGTTTGAACGCAAAGTATTAAACTGGGTATTTAACTATACGTTCCAATATACTTGCAATGTAACTGATTTACGTGAAGATAATTTGTATTGATTTAATTAAATCTCAAAAATGGTAAATTTCATAGCGGAATGTCGCGATAACTTCTAATATGTCGTAAATCTGGCAACCTCCAATCGGCGTGCCTTTAAGCTGTCATGTGGCTGTCATTGTAGTTGTGGTTATTGCGTTTGTCGAGATTTTTGTGATTTTAGTGTATATTTGACTAACTTTGTGACTATTTTTGGTGTGAATTAAATTATTTATGAACAAGATTGTCATAATTGCATGATGAGATAACATAAAAAGTGCATAGTTTGCTGTAATAGCGACGAATCGGTGAGCACTTCTTATCATATGTGAGTATAGGTTCTGTTTTAGTTTTCAATAGCGTAATAGATGGGGATAACTGGAAACAAAAGTAACTTCACTCCAATTTGAGGAATGATAATGGTTGTTTAATGTATGTTTTGTGCACGCATTACATTCATGTCAATCAACATGAATTTTCCAAATTCCATTTTTTAGACTATTTGAGAACGTGAAATGCAAAAATGTATGCCACATTTACTTATAGAAAATCTATCTATGAGAATTTTATAGAACTGGATATTACCTAATGCAATTATTATATTTTATTGCTGAATGGAGCCATTCCAACAGGTTACCTTTCAGAACACTGTTAGATATGTTTTGAAAAACACTTCATGGTAATAATAAATTATCAACTGTTACAATGAAATTATAATAAGGGTAACTCTCTAAGTATAGCTAAATACGAATACGAATATTGGTATCAGTTTGTAACATCACAGTAATAATTGAATCTATTAATGAACATCCAATTTTAATATAAAGTCGCACGCCACTGGTAATGCCCTCAAGCTGTCAAAATTTCCGTTACATGTTGGCTGGTCAGCGACCTGTGCATTTTGTTGCTTACACTCCCTCTATAGGTGTTAACTCTGTGGTTATTCCTTTTATTAAGATAACAATGAAAGCTTTCAGAATAGAACCAAAATTAGCGCAATTACAGCATCTAATATCTGCTGGCATTAGACATCCACACCTGTTAGGTGGTCCTATTTTTTATAATATCGAATGGTGTAATCCGAAATTTGGTCAAAATATAGGTTGTTGTTTTTCACCAACTGAAATTGACATTTTTTTTTATGGTCGACCTCCCGCAAAGGCTGAAAACCTATGGCGCTGTAGAAGCGCTGCGAGAGGATAAGTATCGGTTCACATTAGATTTGAAACGCTGCAGGTTCTAGCCGTCAGGAAACAAATTCCCCGGCAGCTGATTCCACAGCGTCGAAGTTCTCCAGAAGAAGGAATGCTAGAGGAGACTGGTTCGGGGAGTAAGGACCTCGACCTGGTAAGGATGAGCTCGCAGAGCTTCTCTAGTGTTCCTGGTTTGGACGGCCTGTGGTGTTATTATCTGAGAGAGCTCACTCGAACATCTTCCGTGATAGAATCTGTAAAACAGGGATAGGTCAGCCACCCTCCTTCGATGTTCCAGGCTGTGGAGGTCCTTTGTGAGTTTAGGTGTATCGATTAGTCTAATCGCTCTTTTCTGGATAGTGTCCAGAAGCTTTAGAGAGTGCTTCGGAGCGCATCCCCACACATGGGAGCAATACTCCAGCGATGGTCGGATCTGTGCCTTGTAGAGCAGCAGCAGTTGCTCTGGTGTATACAGCTTCCTACAGCGGAACAAAACTCCAAGCTTCTGGGATGCCGTTTTAGCAATACTGACGACGTGGTCGTGCCAGGACATGTTATTGTTGATGTTGATTCCCAAAAGCTTGACGGAAGGTGATTCGACTATGGGGTGACCCTCCATTTCCACGGTTGGTAAGCCATCGTGAGACTTCTTTGTAAGTGTTGTTGCCTGAGTTTTGTGTACGTTGAACTGTACTTTATTTGGTCAATTACGACTATAATCCATTTATTCAAAATCCATCTACAATTACAAAAAAATATGTGTATTACATGTTTACTTTTCTATTTAATTGGTTAATTTTATCAGTGATTAAAGATTTAATTATGAATGGCGTTTATAGAGATCATTAGTGGATTCCTCATCATTAGTTTATGCATATAAAAATATATTACTTATTGCTTGCTGATATACATAGATAACAATTTACTAATTACCTTGGTTTTCTGCTCTTGGTCCGTCAGCCGTAGAGTGATTTTCACCACCTTTGCAGTATTTTGATCAAACGCACTTATAGCTGTTGATCCTACGATACGTAAAAAATGCATCAGAGAAGCAAGCACACTTCTAATTCAAATAGTTCACTTGCAAACGTACAAACAAACAAACCTGACAATTTATTGATTGAAATTGATAAGAATTGATAATCGTTATAATGGCTTGACATTTTTTCACCTTTTTCCTGTTTTAATGTGATATGAAGACTTATGTGCCTGTCAAAGTACTAGCCATCAAATTAACAAGTAGACTGGCACAGTTTTTTTTTTCATTCTCACTACATACAAGACTACTTATTTTAACAAAATTACAACTAGTCACGTAACAATTAGGACTGCAAACATATGCGTATTTGTGCTAAGATTCTCAGTTTCACATTACATTATTGCATGTTACCGGCCTACTATTATTATGTGTATCATTTAATAGCATATAAGATATTCATGTTTGCGATAAGGCAGACTAATAGTATGAAGATAGGCTTCATATCAGCCATGTAGGCAGGGAATAATGTTTAATTTAGGCATCTAGTTTGAATATTAAAACCTACCTGGAAGTAAAATTGCTAATGGCTTCTTTCCTTCCTATAAAGTATTAACAATTCACCAATTTTGATAAGAATCCGTCTTCCAGAAATAAGCCATGTCCTTTACTATGATTGTAAAAATAAATCGGTGACTAGAATTTCAACCCTAAGCTTCCAAAGCTAGTGCATGCACAACATAAATAACTTTTGTTTTAAATTATAATATTGGAAAAATCTATGTCGTTTTATAGGCATTAAAGGTACTGTTATATGTTTATCAAAGACTTAAAATAGCTGCCTTCTCAATGCTGTTGGTGGAATTTCTTATTTCATCGCTTATAATTTTTGAGATTCAGATGTCATCCCCCTGTTGGTGCCTTGTGTAATTCACATGTTTGACGTCAATTCTGTACCGTCGAATTCTTAAGGATTCTTTCTTTTACTTCCCACACCGAAAGGTGAGGGGAGGATTGTGATCGCGAAAATTTTCGATTTTGAGGTAATAAGTTTTTGGGCGTTTTATGATGTCTACATAACGAAGATCCACGTCACTCATTTCCGTCGGTCTGTCTGTCTGTCGGTCTGTCTGTCGGTCCGTCTGTCTGTCGCTTTTTTCTAGCCTCGTAATCTCAGCAACCGCTGCATGGATTGTAATGAAATTTGGGCAGCGGTATGCTGTGGGGTCGCAGTAGTCGTAGTAATTTTGGAAATCGGTGCATAGCAAAAACAAAAACAAAAAAACTAAATATTGCTGAAACTTCGTTTTTAAGCGTTTTAGGGGTCCCTGATCATTTTCTACTTTTTTTTTGGGTGGGGGTGAAATTGGGGTGGTTGGCGGGTGGGGGGTTGTAAAATTGAAAAATTTGTTGTTTTCATAATAGACTGTCCACTGACGTGTGAAGGGAGACCTGGCGACATAAATAACTTTTTTAAGTCCATCCGAACATTGCCTTGCCTATTACAGAAAGCAAAGGACTTTCTTTTTTTTCTGATGTAAACATACGAGAGTATTGCTTTAGATCGTTGTAACGAGGAAACTGTTGAATTGAATTCAATGCAATTTTGACACAGTATTCCTGCCATGGCGAAGATGGAAAACGCGTATGGTTTTTATAAATCGTGCCAGTGGCGGTGCAGAAATAATAAAAAAACTAATAATATAAAAACAGCTCAAACTTCGTTTTTAAACGTTTTAGAGGCTCCTGATCATTTTCTGCGTTTTTTTGGGTGGGGGTGAAATTAGGGTGGTTGGGGGGTTGGGGGTTGAAAAATTAAAAAATTTCTTATACTGATAATAGGCTGTCCACTAACCTGTGGAGGAAGATCAAGCGACACAAATCACCTTTTTAGGTCCATCCGAACATTGCCTAGCCTATTACGGAAACTAAGGGACTTAGAATTTTCTGTAGACATACGAGAATTTCTTGGTTTAAATCGTTTTGTGTTTTGTAACGTGAACACTATCAAATTGATTTTAATGAAATTTTGACACAGTATATTGTTACCGTGGTGAGAATGGAAAACGCGTATGTTTGTTAAAAATCGTGTCAGCGGCAGCGTAGCAATAATCAAAGAACGAAAAGTATGAAAACAAGTCAAATTCGGTTTTTAGATGTTTTAGGGGTTCCTGATCATTTCCTACCAGTTTTTTGGGTGGGGCTGAAAGTGAGGTGGTTGTGGGTTGTAAAACTGAGAAGCTTGTAGTATCAATAATAGGCTGTCCATTGACCTGTGAAGGAAAGACCTAGCGGCATAAGACAATTTTAGGGGGGAGGAGGCTGGCGATTATTTGGTTGCAAGGAATCTTAGACTAGAGCTTCATGCTATGGGAAAATAATAAACTGGTATAACCGTAATGTGTGGGAAGTACTGAGTCAATCAACTTGATTTTATAGCCGGATGATGGAAAAAATGGTATAATCGGTAGTCTGAAGGAGTTCCTCGGAAAAATCCCACTCCCATTAGTTTTTTACTAGCTTTTACATTTTTTGTTTTATCTTATGAATGTGTTTTATCTCTCATAATTTTGTTAACAAAGACTGATGTTTTCGTTCCAAATAGAAAAAAATCTAATTATTCCAATTTTTCCCGTTTTCTCCAAATCGTTAAATCTATTATGGCAAAACATACTGTGTTAACAGCTTCCTACAGCACCTCCAACAAAGTTATTCACCAACAACAATCTTAAGCGAGAGCATGTTCCAGGATCTAGCGACAATAAACAAGAAGACAAACAAATAGCCTGCAAGCAAGGAAAAGGCTTCGCAGCGAGCTTGATGACATATGTACGTACAAGCATTGTGTACAATATCCCAGTGTATCCGCTCAGCCTTCCTATAATGCATCTTCAAAACCCATTCATGGTAGACTAGGCCCATGTAAAAAAACCCACGCTGACCGACCGTCATCACGGCGGTGTCCACTTCCAGCTGGCCATGACCATGGCGCCGCCCACTTGGGGTGTGACCCTGAACTACAAGTTTCTCCATATTATCACTTCTATGTATATGTCCGAAGAATGTAAGCATTCTCGTCGACACAATGGAGGATAGTCTCTTTGGATTACCGACCTCATCCAGTATGGAGACGTTACTTCAATGGGCGGTATAAGGAACTCTCAGCATTCTCTTCTATATCCACATTTCAAAAGCGTCTATGCGAGCTCGATCTGCCTTTTTAACAGTCCAAGTTTCCGAGGCATACAAAAATATGGAGAACACAAGAGACTCAACCAGCGACATTTTTGTAGCTTTAGTGATTTTATGGTCACGCCATATTTTGGTAAGCTTTGTCATGGCCACACGTGCCTGTTGAATGCGCCGTCGAATCTCATTTTCACAGCTACCCGAATTATCGATCAAAGAACCGAGGTATATAAAACTTTGAACTACTTCACAACGGCCTATTGACTTTATTTCTCGATAATTATCATGCTCTCTATCTACGATCATAACCTTGGTCTTGAATTAAAAAAAAGTACTTTTTTTGTGATAAATGGAAAGATCATATATAAGTTTTATATTAACTGTCTTTGTTTTCTTTTTTTTCGCAATAATTCAAAAGTTATATCAAAATAAAAATGGGTTTTTGAATCGAGTACCGAAAACACGCCGACGACTCCCGAACCCGTGTGACGTCACCATGGCACCATGGCCCCTTTGATCAACGACGTCCTACTCCGATACTAGATTTTAGATTCCCAGCCAATCGCGAAAATACGTACTACTAAACTGGTAACTGGTGTATATTTGTTACAGCACAGTCGATGAATGAAGTTTGCAGCTCGAGACCAAGTCTACGATCAGAAAAAAAATATGTTTTTGAATGTTTGAAGTTGAAGTCAGATTACAGATTCCAGTAAGTAAGTACCTAATCAAATATGTTTTGTTGAAAAGATCTCCTCAATCGAAGGATGGCCCAGTGGTTAGAGAGTCCGCTAGTGGATCTGAGTTGGATCGAAACCCAGGCCTTCCAACTTTTTTTTATTTTTTTTTATCAAAAATTTTACTGATGTGCTTTTTGCACTAGTTACGCACATTTTTTCTACAATCAACATAAATATATGTTTGAATCAAATTTTGTTAGACATAATACAACAAGTGGAAAAAATCTAGTTATTCCATTTTTTCTTCAAATCGTTAAATCTATTATTATGGCAAAACATAATGTGTTAACAGCTTCCTACAGCACCTCCAACAAAGTTATTCACCAACAATAATCTTAAGCGAGAGCATGTTTATCCAGGATCTAGCGACAATAAACAAGAAGACAAACAAACAGCATGCAAGCAAGGAAAAGGCTTCGCAGCGAGCTTTATGACATATGTACGTACAAGCATTGTGTACAATATGCCAGTGTATCCGCTCAGCCTTCCTATAATGCATCTTCAAAACCCATTCATGGTAGACTAGGCCCATGTAAAAAAACCCACGCTGACCGACCGTCATCACGGCGGTGTCCACTTCCAGCTGGCCATGACCATGGCGCCGCCCACTCGGGGTGTGACCCTGAACTACAAGTTTCTCCATATTATCACTTCTGTGTATATGTCCGAAGAATGTAAGCATTCTCGTCGACACAATGGAGGATAGTCTCTTTGGATTACCGACCTCATCCAGTATGGAGACGTTACTTCGATGGGCGGTATAAGGAACTCTCAGCATTCTCTTCTATATCCACATTTCAAAAGCGTCTATGCGAGCTCGATCTGCCTTTTTAACAGTCCAAGTTTCCGAGGCATACAAAAATATGGAGAACACAAGAGACTGAACCAGCGACATTTTTGTAGCTTTAGTGATTTTATGGTCACGCCATATTTTGGTAAGCTTTGTCATGGCCACACGTGCCTGCTGAATGCGCCGTCGAATCTTATTTTCACAGCTACCAGAATTATCGATCAAAGAACCGAGGTATATAAAACTTTGAACTACTTCACAACGGCCTATTGACTTTATTTCTCGATAATTATCATGCTCTCTATCTACGATCATAACCTTGGTCTTGAATTAAAAAAAAGTACTTTTTTGTGATAAATGGAAAGATCATATATAAGTTTTGTATTAACTGTTTTTGTTTTCTTTTTTTTCGCAATAATTCAAAAGTTATATCAAAATAAAAATGGGTTTTTGAATCGAGTACCGAAAATACGCTGACGACTCCCGAACCCGTGTGACGTCACCATGGCACCATGGCCCCTTTGATCAACGACGTCCTACTCCGATACTAGATTTTAGATTCCCAGCCAATCGCGAAAATACGTACTACTAAACTGGTAACTGGTGTATATTTGTTACAGCACAGTCGATGAATGAAGTTTGCAGCTCGAGACCAAGTCTACGATCAGAAAAAATATGTTTTTGAATGTTTGAAGTTGAAGTCAGATTACAGATTCCAGTAAGTAAGTACCTAATCAAATATGTTTCGTTGAAAAGATCTCCTCAATCGAAGGATGGCCCAGTGGTTAGAGAGTCCGCTAGTGGATCTGAGTTGGATCGAAACCCAGGCCTTCCAACTTTTTTTTTATTTTTTTTATCAAAAATTTTACTGATGTGCTTTTTGCACTAGTTACGCACATTTTTTCTACGATCAACATAAATATATGTTTGAATCAAATTTTGTTAGACATAATACAAGTGGAAAAAATCTAGTTATTCCATTTTTTCTTCAAATCGTTAAATTTATTATTATGGCAAAACATAATGTGTTAACAGCTTCCTACAGCACCTCCAACAAAGTTATTCAGCAACGATAATCTTAAGCGAGAGCATGTTTATCCAGGATCTAGCGACAATAAACAAGAAGACAAACAAACAGCCTGCAAGCAAGGAAAAGCCTTCGCAGCGAGCTTTATGACATATGTACGTACAAGCATTGTGTACAATATCCCAGTGTATCCGCTCAGCCTTCCTATAATGCATCTTCAAAACCCATTCATGGTAGACTAGGCCCATGTAAAAAACCCAGGCTGACCGACCGTCATCACGGCGGTGTCCACTTCCAGCTGGCCATGACCATGGTCCGGCCGACATGACAGCAGCACCTTTGAAAAAAGCACGCGCCTACTGGTGTTGCAGCGGCCTTAAAGAGGCCGCAACAAATGGTTTTATAAAGAGTTGCAAATCGCTCCGGTCAATGGGGATTATGACAAGCGTATGAAGTGAAAGGGCCGTGTTAATTGGGCTGACGAGGGCTTAGGCGGACATGGTCGGCTCGTGCCAGAGGCTTGGCCAAAAATTGAAACAGTACACACAAAAAGAAATTCTCAAATCAAGAATTGTGATATTCTTGTAAATACATACTCCCAAAAAAAATATCGGTTCTCACTCTAAGAAAGAATATTTGATGAGAAAATTATAGAAAATTTGTATCATATTTTTGATTTATATGCTTATTTTAAAGAAATATGCTCCAAAAGAAAATATAATTTTCTTTGCAACCAAGGCTTTAATAATTTAATAACAAATATTTCATAATTTTATATCAAGATCATCATTTTTCCCAGCAGTGCCCAGTTTATTTCTGTCAAGAATATAGACAGCTTGCAAATGCGAACCTTCATTTACAATATGATAATCTTGGTTTGAAAATGAACGCTGTTCTACAAGTACACCCTATAATTAGTATCAAGTAAATCATTTATTTGACGTCTACCAACGTCGGAGTGCGTAGACGCGCAGCGTGTCACGGGTCAACTCTAACCTCTCCACCCTCTCTACTCAACAGCCTGTTGCCCGTCCGCGTCCGCGCCGCCGCGCCATTATCGGTTTTTGGATTGTCGGATTCGCCGCCGTCTTTAGCACCGTAGCGTAATGCCTGGATCCTGCATAATAGCACATCATAGTATCTAGTCAAACTGTTAAATAAATTTCCATTGCCACGTGATACCCGTGATACCACCGTCAACCATCAGTCATCGAATCTGCCGGTAGTGCTGGCCCACCGCCATTTGAGTCGCGTCCCAGTTCCCATCAGCTTCCTTATCACTGGATCTATTCAACCATGAATGATCTATTAAAAGAATTGGGGTGCGAAGACCTGACTCAGGTGTTCCTAGATAAGTACTAAGTATATTAAATGTGATTTAAGAAATTTTGCAGAACTATTTCTCCAGAAAAATGTCTACATGCTCATAGAAGAGTTTGACTGCTCAAATTAATACTACTAGATTCCTCATCCAAGAATATCACAATTTTAGAATAAAGTTGAGCTACTTGCGTTTATGAAATGCTCCCAGTTAAGATTATGAAATGCTGCAGTCAAGACTATGAAATACTTCGGTCAAGATTACCATATACTTGATTTAAGATTTTGGTATTCTACTATCAAGAATTTCCCAGTTTTGCATTGAAGATATTTTCTCAATCTAACCCTTATATGGTCAAAAATATCGTATTCTCACTTTAAGTTTAGCATAACTTTGCGCGTATAGGAAGTTATGGTATACTTGAATTAAAGCATTTGTGCTCCATCTAAGAAATTATTTTTATGTGTGTAGATGGACTTCAAAAGTATTGGGGTCATGTGAGTTCGGGAACTCGATCTGTGGATTAACCCTTGAGAGCTAAGTTTGTTTCAACAAACAAGAAGACCTTTTGTAAATTATACGATTCGAAATTCATAGTATCCCCATGTGCTTAATTCTCCGATTCATCCAAGAAACGCTACAATAAGGGTAAAAGAAAACAAAATATTTCAAGCATGCTGAGGGCACACAGAAAAAATACTGTTGCGTTTCCAATTAAATGTTAGTATTTGGATGTGCTTCCATCGCTTTAAAATAATATATTTACAGTTGTTTCAAATCCATGTCATTGAAAGTATCCAATCCTTATATTCGAAGTAATCACAGGTACGCCAATGAATTCAAAATAATTTTATATTCGTTCTACCGACATGTATAATCCTTCTAATTCCAGTATTGACATATAATGCAAAAAACATCCTTTTGTTTCCGAAATTTTCATTTAAGCAAAGCATACAATCTATTTATTCAGTGTACAAAAATTATTACTGCAACAGCAATTCGTGATAATTCATCTGGTAAAAGTTAATTTTGTTTCAATGGCCCTTGTCGTTCGCTGAACTATAATCAGTATTCGGCGGGACTGATGTCCCGTAAAAATAACGAACAGGGGAATCATCTAACTGTTACTATCGCCGCGAACCCGCCAACATGGACGAGGTCGTTCCGTTCTGTTTTTTCGGTGTTAGCCGTGTTGTGTCATCTCGTGGTTTTGCGTATTGCATCAGCAATTGTGTGATTTAAATGTGTCCAGTTATATATTAAATGGAGGATCTACCGAGAGATTGGGACTTAGAAGAGCTAACACCCACATTTGAATGTATAGGTATTTAGATTAGTCAGACAGTTATATTTCAGGTAATAATGCAACAACTGGTTGCAGGCTTATATCTAATTCTTATGTCATGCTCCTTATAACTTGACACAAAATCAGACCATTAAACAGCCAAACGAATCAATCAGCTGTCTTCGCAATAAAATCTGTTGGTCCAAGGAAAAGAAATTAGTTTAGAAACAATTGCCAAACACAGATTTTATTCAACGACAGGCTGCGATTGAATCATTCATTGGAATCCAATGACATCTGGTAGTTGAATCGACAATACGATATAATTCGCTATCAACTATACACTTTCCATTGGAGAAAACGTCGCTGTATTTGAGGAATGCTGAGTGTAACGTCCCATTGAATCCAAGCGTAAGTCTTTAACAAAACGACAGATTTTTCTGTGTGTGGTCTAGAATAAAAATATATTCTTAACTGGTTCGTCCTATACACCAGTGGCCTGACTTTTTAAAATTAGGAACCTGTCATTTAATTTAGCTAACGATAAAGTGTACAGATAGATATATGTCTTGCTGAAAGATCTTTCCAAAAAAACTTCCGAACATTATTTTGGTTATAGAGTTGATGAAAACTTCATTGTCTACAGACACGTTACAAGGTGTTAATTCAAAACTAACTTCAGTACTTGCTTATTTTGTTTCATCAAAAATGCAAACGTTAGCCTTATAGGTGACTACTCTACTCTACTACTACTCAATGTTTTTTTTTTGTAAATTTGTAATTTTTGTAAAGCAGAGCCCTACGGCACTGCCACAACCAGTAGTCATTCATAGCTAATCGACCGACTAAGGCGCAGACCCTTCAAAATGTGCATTTGATGACGGATTACGGTAGCCGCAGAAGCGCCGGTGCATGGTCAATTGATCTGCAAAAAGGCTGACCGCCCATACCCTACATTGCCCTAAAAACTAGGCAAGATATGTAGAAATATGGACAATGTACAGGGTGACCTAATAAGAATGGACGCCGGCAATATCTCGGTAACTGTTAAAGGGGTGATACACGTACGAACTTTAAGTGCGCGGTTTTTAAGTTCGCGAACTTACTCGGCTCGCGTCGGTGACACACGTACGAACTTTAAGTACGCGGTTTTTAAGCTTGCGAACTTACTCGACTCGCGTCGGTGACACACGTGAAACTCTGAAGTACACACTGTACTGCGATTTCTTCAATAGAAGCTTCGTGTTATTTGGGAATTATATCATATTACATTTTAAAAACTAAAAAAACTAAACGAAATCGAAAAGTGTGGGTAAAGAACTGGCTTATGAAAAGAGAGCATTTATCACATGTGAATTTAGTAAGAGAGTTACGTCAAGACAAGGAAGATTTCCATAATTATTTCAGAATGTCCTCATGATATCTCGCACTTTTTTATGTTCATTACGATACCCAGCCCTTAATGAATTAATTGTTGTTATCAATAGTACCATCTCTTTCCACCTTACGTATAATTTCTAATAACTTACTGTATGCTTGAAATCTCATATTCTTGTCTTTGCTTCTAATTTTCCAAAGACAAGGATAATTTCGGAAACATTCTATGAATTCTGTGAGCAGTTCATGTGAGTTCTGAAATCAGTCATTTTGATAATTTTCCAAAAACAACAAAACTTTTAACCTCGCTTTTAACAAACGTCAAACGCTGCCGAAACAAAATGGTAGCTCGCGGCTCGCAGTGCAGATTTCAAACCAGTTGGATCGCCGGCGATTTTGCTCGACGGTTTTAAAGTACGCGTACTTACGGTGACACACAGGCCAAAAAGGGCGTCGAGCCGTAAGTACGCGTCCTTACTCGTACGTGTATCACCCCTTTTATTAATCATATAACTTCGAGCAAAAAATATTATTAGGTAAATCGGCTAAGAGAAATCGCTAGAAATTATTTTAAAATTCCGCAAGTGGCCGCTAGGGGGCGCACCTGTTACGATCAATCAGAAAAACGGCTTTTTCTCAAAAAATATGCAAGTTAAGGTATATTATAAATCCTACCGTCAGGTAGACAGGACAATTTCTGATTTTTTTTGTTAATAGTTTTTTGCTCTATCTTGTAAGATGTAGTGGTGGGGGAATGTCAAAAAAAGATTTCATTCTAATGGCCATAACTTTGGTATGAGTTAACGGAATTGAACAAGCTAGGTCTCATTTGGAAGAGCTCTTCTTACCAAATAACCTGTTATATAAAAGTTTTCCAAGTTCATCTTGACTTAGTAGCTACAGGGCGGTATTTGACAACATAACAATTGTTACGCATTATTACGAAAATTTTAAATGGTATGCTATATCTTTCACCATAGATATATATAGAGGACCAAATTCTTAAAAAGTCATTGCAAGATTTAACTTCCTAGCTATTTTAAAACTGGAGATATCAATAAAACAAGTATTAGGACAAGTATGCTATGAATTTCAGAAACAATTGCTGCCCTATAAGAATATAGCCTCCGTCACATCGTTTTAGTAATCGTTCTATAGATAATATCCAAGTAGAATCATTAAAAATCATATTTTAACTTTTCGAAATAACCTACAGGTGGAGTAGTAGTCGCCAATAAGTGCTACATTCAGTTTTTAAAATAATGGAACTTTTAAAATAGACAAACAAAAGAAAATTACAGTATAAAATCGGTTATCATATTTTTTATTATTAAACGTCGATTTGAGCTGATCACAAAGTGTTACATGAACTCCACAAGCAGCGATAATAAGAAAAAATCAATGTGAATAGATCTTAAAAATTAAGACCAATCAACAACAAAATAAAGCAAAATAAGATGGTATAACAACAATGATAACAAACAAAAAATACATAAACCTAATTAACATGCGCATACCAAACCTATTGTCAGTATTGCCTTAGATGTTCAATGGCGTCCATCGTTTTAGATGCACTTATGTATCCATTCACGCGTGGATTAACCTGCCAGTGTGAGCATCTAGAGCAACACTGAAAATAGGTTTAGTATACGCGTGTGAGTTAAGTTTATGTATTTGATCTGTTAACTTTGTTGTTATACCACGTAACTTTGCTTTATTTTCCTGTCAGTTAGCCTTAATTTCTAGAATCTATTCACATTGATTTTTTCTTACTATGTTTACTTGTTGAGTTCATATAACACTTTGTGATCAACTAAAATTGATATTTAATGATAATAAAAATAATAATCAATTTCATACTGTAGCTTATTTTTATTTGTTTCTTTTAAAAGTTCCATTATTATGAAAATTGAATACCGCACTTATTGGCGACTACTACGCCACCTGGTGGTTATTTTAGGAAGTCAAAATATGATTTCTAGTAGTTTTACTTGAGTATTATCTATAGAATGATTACTAAAACGATGTGACGAAAGCTATATTCCTATAGGGCAGCAATTGTTTCTGAATCTCACATCACACTTATCATAATACTTGTTTTATTGATATCTCCAGTTTGAAAATAGATAGGAAGTTGAATCTTGCACAGCCTTTTTAAGAATTTGTTTTAAAATGTATATATCATACTATTTAAAATTTTCGTAATAATGCATAATAATTGTTATGATGTCAAATACCGCCCAGTAGCTACCAAGTCAAGATAAATTTGGTTAATTTTTATACAACAGATTATTAGGTAAGAATAGCTCATTCGAAAAAGACCTAACTTGCTTAATTCTGTCAACTTATACCAAAGTTATGGCCATTTGAATAAAAACATTTTTGACATTCCCCCACTACTAGATCTTACAAGATAGAGCAAAGCACTATTCACAAAAAAAAAATCAGAAATTGTCCTGTCTACATGATGGTAGAATTTATAATATTCCTTTACTTGCATATTTTTTGAGAAAAAGCCGTTTTTCTGATTGATCGTAACAGTTGCGCCCCCTAGCGGCCACCTGCGGAATTTGAAAATAATTTTCAGCGATTTCTCTTAGCCAATTTACCTAATAATATTTTTTGCTCGAAGTTATATGGTTAACGGTTACCGAGATATTGCCGGCGTCCATTCTTATTAGGTCACCCTGTACATTAAAGGTATGGCGTGGGCTGATATACCTATGACAACCCTTCATAGAAATATCTCCATCTTAATACAGAACTAGAACTGGACCATCATCAATGTCACCATTGGTGATAACATAAAAAAATTTATGAAAAAAATAATGCTAAATGCTTGTGACTGTATCCGTTCCATTCTGAGAAAATATAAAATGTATGTACATATACCTACTTATTTTCATCAAATAAATCAATCGTAGATTTGTTAATTTTTTAGACTATACGTACATTCAATGTCTATTTCAGTAGCTGTGGGAAACCAATCAACTGATAGTATGTACTATAGACCTTCCAAATTAATTGCTTGTTAATTCCATCTATATAACCTTCAGATTGTTCTCGTATAACCAACGCTTCAATCATTATGGATCAATTGATTTTGTTACGGCAGGATTTAAATATTTTTAAATTTTTTAATTGAGATTCCTTCCCTTTTTTCTGAATTCAATATTAGGAAGTTACATTGTTTTTCTCATTAAACAGATCCAGTTTTTATATCAAAAAATGCTAAAAATTTCATTTCATTTCTAGCCTTGATGAATTGGCAAGGTTCCATACCAAACAAGGTTATCATTGTTATTGAAAAGTGCAGGTAATTTACTACCGTTAAATGTAGATCTATTAAGCGAGACCATCAAACTGTGTTAGTAATGCAAAAACTGTTTATTGAAATGCTTTTGTTCCTGTTGCTCCAAAAAAATTGTTGTTTGTTCAAAATAATAGTATAAGGGTTTTCATCGACATCAGAAAGAGCTATACGCTGACTATCAATTCCACTGAAAAATGTATCCAAAGATTTAATTATATAGCACGATGTATGCGGCGGAACAGTCGTATCATCCACAACAAATAATAACGACAGTATGTTGAAAGTTTAGAATATTTTATTTATTCATATAAATCTACTAATCATCTAGTAATCAGTTAGAGCTACTGTACAATTTATCTTAGAGAAGGGTGTAAAGTGGGTATAGTCATGAGATGAGAATGGCGCACTCACTTCCCACTTGTAAACTTAAATACCATCATCATCATCATAGTCACAATATCTTAACGGACATGTTGTAAAATCGTAAAATACATTAAGTCGGAGCAAGAGTATTGCCGACACGAATAGTTTTGAAAACTGTAGCTCGCCATCGTTCGCGGTTTACTGTCAGTTCAGTGGCGCTCTTGATACTCATATCTAGCAACTGTTTCGTCGTATCCACCCAGCATGTACGCTGGCGCCGCCCATTCGGGGCGTGAACCTGAACTACAAGTTTCTCCATATCATCGCTTCTGTGAATATGTCCGAAGAATGTAAGCATTCTCATCGACACAATGGAGGATAGTCTCCTTGGATTACCGAGCTCATCCAGTATGGAAACGTTAGTTCGATGGGCGGTATAAGTTTTCGAGGCATACAAAAATATGGAGAACACAAGAGACTGAACCAGCGACATTTTTGTAGCTTTTGTGATGTTATGGTCACGCCATATTTTAGTAAGCTTTGTCATGGCCACACGTGCCTGTTGAATGCGCCGTCGAATCTCATTTTCACAGCTACCCGAATTGTCGATCAAAGAACCGAGGTATACAAAACTTTGAGCTACTTCACAACGGCCTATTGACTTTATTTCCCGATAATTATCATGCTCTGTATCTACGATCCTAACCTTGGTCTTGTTGTAGTTAATACCAAGACCATACGCTGCACTATGTTGTTCTAAGATGTTTAATAAAGCTACTAGTTCTTCCTTAGAAGCTGCAATTAGGGTTGTATCGTCAGCAAATCTTAAGTTAGATATTTTGCTTCCGCCAATAGTTACACCGCCATTCCAGTTGTCTAATACCTGCCTCATCACAAATTCAGAGTAAATGTTAAACAACATCGGAGATAATACACATCCCTGACGAACTCCTTTTCTGGTTGCAGTTTGACTAGACTGCTGACTGACTAGACATGCCTATAAGAAAGAGTTATATTAAAAATATTATAAAAGAATGAATTGATACCAATCTTTATAGTCATCAAACGCGTTTAAAAAGTATAAATAAAAGTATTGAAATGCCATAGTAAAAATAGTAAATAGAAGATTAGTAAAAATAAATTTACACTGTTAGTACCGCGCCAGTACCACAATATGCCAAGCATGTCGTTCGTTGGCCACCCTGCTTTCCAATGTAAGCTAACTGTTTTACTAGCTGTCGTGCCAGAAATATTTCTTATTATAACAGCAGACATGTGTCTATCGGAGTTGACTAAACATTTCGTATTTATTCACGCCTAATTTTAATCTCTTCTTTCTCCTGGTGTAGCTTTCTTATTAACAAACGCAAACATGTTTTTTGTGTATTTTCTTTTGAAGATAAAGCATGGATTAAATTAAAGGACAGCTTGGTATGTCATCTTTTTTGTGTCAAATAGAGTGACTTATTAATGACTTATTAACTAGAATAATTTAAAAAGTATATATACAGGGGCACGGTGTCGTGGATAATTTGAGGACGCTTATTACAAATCCAGCCACTGTTTTGACTTTCAGCCTCATTTGGCTAAAGTAAAAAATTTCAGTCCACCTTGATTTTCGAGATGCGCCTTAGAAAATCGAAAATCTCTATTTGCCCTTCTGTCAAGATGAAACTTTGTGTCGTGGATAATTTGAGGACGCTTATTACAAGTCCAGCCACTGTTTTGACTTTCAGCCTCATTTGGCAAGAGTGAAAAATTTCAGTCCACCTTGATTTTCAGGTCCGCCTTAAAAAATCGAAAATCTCTTATTTGGCTTTCTATCAAGATGAAACTTTGTGTCGTAGGTAATTTGAGGCCGCTAATTACAAATCCAGCCATTGTTTTGACTTTCAGCCTCATTTGGCAAAAGTGAAAAATTTCAGTCCACCTTGATTTTCAGGTCCGCCCTAAAAAATCGAAAATCTTGGCTTGGCTTTCTATCAAGATGAAACTTTGTGTCGTAGATAATTTGAGGCCGCTAATTACAAATCCAGCCACTGTTTTGACTTTCAGCCTCATTTGGCAAAAGTGAAAAATTTCAGTCCACCTTGGTTTTCAGGTCCGCCTTAAAAAATCGAAAATCTCTATTTGGCTGTCTATCAGGATGAAACTTTGTGCGGTAGATAACTTGAGGACGCTAATTACAAATCCAGCCACTGTTTTGACTTTCAGCCTCATTTGGCTAAAGTAAAAAACTCCAGTCCACCTTGATTTTCGACGTGCGCCTCAAAAAATCGAAAATCTCTATTTGCCCTTCTGTCAAGATGAAACTTTGTGTCGTGGATAATTTGAGGACGCTTATTACAAGTCCAGCCACTGTTTTGACTTTCAGCCTCATTTGGCAAGAGTGAAAAATTTCAGTCCACCTTGATTTTCAGGTCCGCCTTAAAAAATCGAAAATCGCTTATTTGGCTTTCTATCAAGATGAAACTCTGCGTCGTAGATAATTTGAGGACGCTAATTATAAATCCAGCCACTCTTTTGACTTTCAGCCTCATTTGGCAGGAGTGAAAAATTTCAGTCCACCTTGATTTTCAGGTCCGCCTTAAAAAATCGAAAATCTCTTATTTGGCTTTCTATCAAGATGAAACTTTGTGTCGTAGATAATTTGAGGACGCTAATTATAAATCCAGCCACTCTTTTGACTTTCAGCCTCATTTGGCAAAAGTGAAAAATTTCAGTCCACCTTGGTTTTCAGGTCCGCCTTAAAAAATCGAAAATCTCTATTTGGCTGTCTATCAGGACGAAACTTTGTGCGGTAGATAACTTGAGGACGCTAATTACAAATCCAGCCACTGTTTTGACTTTCAGCCTCATTTGGCTAAAGTAAAAAACTCCAGTCCACCTTGATTTTCGACGTGCGCCTCAAAAAATCGAAAATCTCTATTTGCCCTTCTGTCAAGATGAAACTTTGTGTCGTGGATAATTTGAGGACGCTTATTACAAGTCCAGCCACTGTTTTGACTTTCAGCCTCATTTGGCAAGAGTGAAAAATTTCAGTCCACCTTGATTTTCAGGTCCGCCTTAAAAAATCGAAAATCGCTTATTTGGCTTTCTATCAAGATGAAACTTTGCGTCGTAGATAATTTGAGGACGCTAATTATAAATCCAGCCACTCTTTTGACTTTCAGCCTCATTTGGCAGGAGTGAAAAATTTCAGTCCACCTTGATTTTCAGGTCCGCCTTAAAAAATCGAAAATCTCTTATTTGGCTTTCTATCAAGATGAAACTTTGTGTCGTAGATAATTTGAGGACGTTAATTATAAATCCAGCCACTCTTTTGACTTTCAGCCTCATTTGGCAAAAGTGAAAAATTTCAGTCCACCTTGGTTTTCAGGTCCGCCTTAAAAAATCGAAAAACTCTTATTTGGCTTTCTGTCAAGATGAAACTTTGTGTCGTAGATAATTTGAGGACGCTAATTGCAAATCCAGCCACTCTTTTGACTTTCAGCCTCATTTGGCAAAAGTGAAAAATTTCAGTCCACCTTGGTTTTCAGGTCCGCCTTAAAAAATCGAAAATCTCTTATTTGGCTTTCTATCAAGATGAAACTTTGTGTCGTAGATAATTTGAGGACGCTTATTACAAATCCAGCCACTCTTTTGACTTTCAGCCTCATTTGGCAAATGTGAAAAATTTCAGTCCACCTTGATTTTCAGGTCCGCCTTAAAAAATCGAAAATCTCTTATTTGGCTTTCTATCAAGATGAAACTTTGTGTCGTAGATAATTTGAGGACGCTAATTACAAATCCAGCCACTCTTTTAACTTTCAGCCTCATTTGGCAAAAGTGAAAAATTTCAGTCCACCTTGGTTTTCAGGTCCGCCTTAAAAAATCGAAAATCTCTTATTTGGCTTTCTATCAAGATGAAACTTTGTGCCGTAGATAATTTGAGGACGCTAATTACAAATCCAGCCACTGTTTTGACTTTCAGCCTCATTTGGCTAAAGTAAAAAACTTCAGTCCACCTCGATTTTCGAGGTGCGCCTTAAAAAATCGAAAATCTCTATTTGCCCTTCTGTCAAGATGAAACTTTGTGTCGTGGATAATTTGAGGACGCTTATTACTAGTCCAGCCACTGTTTTGACTTTCAGCCTCATTTGGCAAGAATAAAAAATTTCAGTCCACCTTGATTTTCAGGCCCGCCTTAAAAAATCGAAAATATCTTATTTGGCTTTCTATCAAGATGAAACTTTGTGCCGTAGATAATTTGAGGACGTTAGTTACAAATCCAGCCGCTCTTTTGACAATCAGCCTCATTTGGCAAGAGTGAAAAATTTCAGTCCACCTTGATTTTCAGGTCCGCCTTAAAAAATCGAAAATCTCTTATTTGGCTTTCTATCAAGATGAAACTTTGCGTCGTAAATAATTTGAGGACGCTAATTACAAATCCAGCCACTGTTTTTACTTTCAGCCTCATTTGGCTAAAGTAAAAAATTTCAATCCACCTTGATTTTCGAGGTGCGCCTTAAAAAATCGAAAATCTCTATTTGCCCTTCTGTCAAGATGAAACTTTGTGTCGTGGATAATTTGAGGACGCTTATTACAACTCCAGCCACTGTTTTGACTTTCAGCCTCATTTGGCAAGAGTGAAAAATTTCAGTCCACCTTGATTTTCAGGTCCGCCTTAAAAAATCGAAAATCTCTTATTTGGCTTTCTATCAAGATGAAACTTTGTGCCGTAGATAATTTGAGGACGCTAATTACAAATCCAGCCACTGTTTTGACTTTCAGCCTCATTTGGCTAAAGTAAAAAACTTCAGTCCACCTCGATTTTCGAGGTGCGCCTTAAAAAATCGAAAATCTCTTATTTGGCTTTCTATCAAGATGAAACTTTGTGTCGTAGATAATTTGAGGACGCTAATTACAAATCCAGCCACTCTTTTAACTTTCAGCCTCATTTGGCAAAAGTGAAAAATTTCAGTCCACCTTGGTTTTCAGGTCCGCCTTAAAAAATCGAAAATCTCTTATTTGGCTTTCTATCAAGATGAAACTTTGTGCCGTAGATAATTTGAGGACGCTAATTACAAATCCAGCCACTCTTTTGACTTTCAGCCTCATTTGGCAAATGTGAAAAATTTCAGTCCACCTTGATTTTCAGGTCCGCCTTAAAAAATCGAAAATCTCTTATTTGGCTTTCTATCAAGATGAAACTTTGTGTCGTAGATAATTTGAGGACGCTTATTACAAATCCAGCCACTCTTTTGACTTTCAGCCTCATTTGGCAAATGTGAAAAATTTCAGTCCACCTTGATTTTCAGGTCCGCCTTAAAAAATCGAAAATCTCTTATTTGGCTTTCTATCAAGATGAAACTTTGTGTCGTAGATAATTTGAGGACGCTAATTACAAATCCAGCCACTCTTTTAACTTTCAGCCTCATTTGGCAAAAGTGAAAAATTTCAGTCCACCTTGGTTTTCAGGTCCGCCTTAAAAAATCGAAAATCTCTTATTTGGCTTTCTATCAAGATGAAACTTTGTGCCGTAGATAATTTGAGGACGCTAATTACAAATCCAGCCACTGTTTTGACTTTCAGCCTCATTTGGCTAAAGTAAAAAACTTCAGTCCACCTCGATTTTCGAGGTGCGCCTTAAAAAATCGAAAATCTCTATTTGCCCTTCTGTCAAGATGAAACTTTGTGTCGTGGATAATTTGAGGACGCTTATTACTAGTCCAGCCACTGTTTTGACTTTCAGCCTCATTTGGCAAGAATAAAAAATTTCAGTCCACCTTGATTTTCAGGCCCGCCTTAAAAAATCGAAAATATCTTATTTGGCTTTCTATCAAGATGAAACTTTGTGCCGTAGATAATTTGAGGACGTTAGTTACAAATCCAGCCGCTCTTTTGACAATCAGCCTCATTTGGCAAGAGTGAAAAATTTCAGTCCACCTTGATTTTCAGGTCCGCCTTAAAAAATCGAAAATCTCTTATTTGGCTTTCTATCAAGATGAAACTTTGCGTCGTAAATAATTTGAGGACGCTAATTACAAATCCAGCCACTGTTTTTACTTTCAGCCTCATTTGGCTAAAGTAAAAAATTTCAATCCACCTTGATTTTCGAGGTGCGCCTTAAAAAATCGAAAATCTCTATTTGCCCTTCTGTCAAGATGAAACTTTGTGTCGTGGATAATTTGAGGACGCTTATTACAACTCCAGCCACTGTTTTGACTTTCAGCCTCATTTGGCAAGAGTGAAAAATTTCAGTCCACCTTGATTTTCAGGTCCGCCTTAAAAAATCGAAAATCTCTTATTTGGCTTTTTATCAAGATGAAACTTTGTGTCGTAGATAATTTGAGGACGCTAATTACAAATCCAGCCACTCTTTGGCTTTCAGCCTTATTTGGCAAAAGTGAAAAATGTTAGTCCACCTTGATTTTCGAGGTGTGCCTTAAAAAATCGAAAATCTCTATTTGGCTGTCTATCAGGATGAAACCTTGTACCGTAGATAATTTGAGGACGCTAATTACAAACCCAGCCACTCTTTTGACTTTCAGCCTCATTTGGCAAGAGTGAAAAATTTCAGTCCACCTTGGTTTTCAGGTCCGCCTTAAAAAATCGAAAATCTCATTTGGCTGTCTATCAGGATGAAACTTTGTGCCGTAGATAAATTGAGGACGCTAATTACAAATCCAGCCACTGTTTTGACTTTCAGCCTCATTTGGCTAAAGTAAAAAATTTCAGTCCACCTTGATTTTCAAGGTGCGCCTTAAAAAATCGAAAATCTCTATTTGACCTTCTGTCAAGATGAATCTTTGTGTCGTGGATAATTTGACGACGCTTACAAATCCAGGATCTAATCTAATTTAAAAACGTGCATCATTGTGCGCTACCCTGTATCTGTAGGCTGTTATACGCGTCATACGAGGCGCTTGCAAATCAAATTATAGATACAACTGTCTTCAAGTCTGGTCATCAGAATTCTGATGGCGTATCGATTAGAGGCTGTTACATGAAGCACTATGCTCGGTAGTGCTTAACTGTGAATAATATCTAATACTTTGTTGATTAATATAAATTTTGTTTACTTTTTGTGTCCTGACGATTGTAGTCCTGAGAATGATGCACTTTTAGCTTCAAAACGTCGGAAATTATTTTTGTTATATGTACCATTGACCATATCCCAGGATTATATTACAAGGAATTAATATAAATGCAGGAGCTACAGAAGTAGTCTACTTGGATATTTTTTTTGCGAAGGTGTAAAGTATAATGACAAAATATGAAGCAGGGTAAGTTGTCACATGGTTCGCAAGTCTAAGCATAAAGGGAAAAACACTAGTATAGCAGATATGAGAGACCAATAATAATTAGTTTTATGAAATATAAACTCAAAAAAAATAATTTATCGGCATTTCATGTATTTCAAAAATCTATATCAAAAGTGTATGCTACCTATAATTGCAGTATTTATTTCAGTGCCTCTGTAAGCTCTCCCTGTAGAGACAGTCGAAATATTAGTAAGGTGTATATTCAGTTCAATGAATTTGGCTTCATTTGTAAGCCAGTGAATATGAGTGAATCAGAAAAAGAAGCACAGGGTAAGCTTCCGAAGTGATACTAGTCACGTAAAAATCTCGTTCCAGCATTTGTGTGATTTGTATTTGACTTCCTCTCAACAGAGCTTTAGTGGTATCCTATACATAAGGTATAGAATTCTCTTGACAAGATACAACGTTTTTACGGAGAAAAATGCATAGCATTTACCTTGGTGAAAGTGTACCGCTATATCTGATAAGTGAAATGAGATTTGCTCAAAAAAACAAAATGCAAACAAAAATAAGTTAATCTACTTTCAGAATATAAGCAAGAGCATTTACTCCTTAAAAAATATCTTATACTGACATGTTGAATTATGTTTACCATAAAGGCAACACTTTCACAACAGTAGCGTATCACTTGCGTTATGTTAATTACAGCCTGTAAAATTGTAAGTGTAAGTGTAAAATTATGTCTAGATGTATCTGAGCACAATAATGTTATTTGACATAGAAATGATGTTTTAGTATGATCTGATTGAATACTTTTTCTAGACGTCACCTATGAGGCGCGTGACCAATATAACTTGGCCCCTCTATAGCTCCGAAAGCATAAATTTCATTTCAATTAAATTGTCATTGATACAAGTAGCTAAAACATTTACTTAACATACCAGGTTCCCAAGACTATAGAATTGAAGAGATATGATGAATTTACTTGAGCTTGTCCGTTAAGTAGTGATCAATTGACCTGTAAGTCTTAGACCACAACAGTATACCTCCCTGAGACACTAATCGTTATATATTCCTTCAAGTTGTTTTGTATACCTGTGATCGAAAACTGTAAAGATGTTACTTGATCTGATCTACAATATGTATTTCTCTTTAAGAACTTTCATCGATGCTGCAAAAAATCAAAACATATGATCGTTGATTGAAGAAAATAGGGTTTCTTCAATCAGGGATACGATTCTATGTTGCCGATAGTGATTAGAACCACTTGTTTTATATTCATCTACTCCACATTATTTCAGTCCACCAGTAGTGCCTAGTACAGAAAGCCCGCCACTGTACAAACATTTTGAAAAAGTAAACAAAACACCATTGTATTACCTACACTCTCTTTTACCTGGCTTGACACACTCAGAGGTATAATTTATTAATATTTAAACAACATTGTTCCACGTTTTTGATTGATGTTTATTTATAATCAAGTTATTTAACCTGGTTAAAAGACACACCGTGAATTTCGTTTTATGGATGGTATAAGTGCTACAGCATAGTGCATGTTTTGGTTGCATTAAAAGCAATCGGTTCTATGCAAGTTACAGCTAAACTTATATAGTATTACGTAGAAACTCTAATTAAGTAGAAGAAAATTATTTTCACACCACCCTACCAATCGCATCAGGCACGATGTCCCTAGTCCAAGTCAGCGCTGCTTCGATCTTTTGGATCTTATCAGGTGGATCTGGGTAAAACCCAGTATCAGGCTGATATGGAAGCCAATAGTGTAACTCAATGTCTGCAGTTGCATTAGCACTCGGAGTTGTTGTTTTTGTTGGTTCGCAGCTTTCTGAATAAACTGGGAAGTTTTCCCTGATATGTGTACTTACGCATGAACCACCACTGACGGATCGCTCAGGATCCGGGGGAGCGGGCTTCTGTCTGGAGGGTAAAGAAGTGCGGCGGAGCTTCGCTCTGGGAACCTGCAAGATTGTCTTCCAGGCGGAAGTGTATGCGATATTGATGGCGTCATACTAGACGGAAGTCGGAAAGTGTTCTGAACAGAGAATATATATATGCTCTGATAACCAATCAGCTCCGAAAGTGGTGGCAGCTCCGAGGGCCAGATCAGCTCTGGCACAAAAATGCTCTGCCGCCCTTCAGAAGTTAGCAAGCCATAAGAAGGTGACCCTACTGTGGGTCCCTGAACATATTGGTACACCGGGTAACGAGAGAGCGGACCGATTAGCTAGGATAGGGGCCAGCAGCCCCTGAATTGGCCCAGAACCTATGCTGGGAATTAGTAGAGGCCAGGTCAATGTGGCCCTAGACAACTGGGCCTACAAAGAACTGGCGAAAGCCTGGTTAGAGAGAGATGACTGCAGGCAAGCCAAAAGATTCATAGCAGGCCCTGATAGAGGCCGAACGCAATGGCTTTTGAATAAAGGTAGAGAGACGCTCAACCTTCTGGTGGGGGTTCTTACTGGCCATTGCCGGCTGAATAGACATTTGTCACTTATCTGAGTGGTAGGGGACCCGATTTGCTCCAGATGCTGGGATGAGGACGAAAAACCGTTCCACTTCCTGGGCAGATGTGCAGTTTATCGCAACCTTAGGGTTCAGATATTCGGCACGACGGAGTTTGGGGAGGAGCCACTATATTCAGCGAAATGGTCGGACATACTGACTTTCGTCAGGAGGTCTGGTAGGTTCGACAAGGAGCTTTCTAGGGTGTAGAATTTTAGTGTTTTCAGTGATTGGTTCAGTAGGGTTGGCGACAAGGGCCAAAGGTGGCCTACTTGCCTGGCTTCGCCTCCCCATCATTACTACTACGCATGAACCACGCAGAGTAAAACAGAGGACGTATGAGTTCGAGAAGACAGTTCAAAAAGCCTAACTGAACCAAATAATATTTGAGGTATAGCCAAGTCACATACTTGTATTAGACAATGTATGATTAAGTCGTCTTGAAAAAAATTCTTGGAATAGTGAAAAAAACCAACCAAGTTAAGCCAGGCGAAGCAAATCATAGTAGAGTGGAGACCAAGTTTCGCTAGAGACTCTTTTGTGCGAAGATGACGAAACTCCATCACATTTCCTGTGCCACTGTACCTGGCGTGACAGAAGTCTCATCTATTTGTTCATAGATAGAGGATGGAGGCTACATGAAACCTGTGTTGAAGCTATGGAGTCTCATTAAGTAAACAGAGTTAGACACAGTGCTGCCTATGCAGTTGTAGAGGAACTACAGTGGATCTGACTGTGTTGTGTGACAATAGTGTAGCGCAATTCTAACAGGTACAACCTAATCCAATCCACTACACAGTGGGCTCATTCTACATGTACAAAATTGTTATTCCCTTTTCCAGTTCATCTGGAACCCAAAAGCTTAATATGTATCCAGACGACTGAGAAATATTGGTGTCTAGTGTACCTCATCTTCATCTAAGATTTCTTCTTCTTGAGATGTCAACTTCATTCAATCAAGATTGGCAACAATTTTGGCAAATACCGTTTTTAAACCATGCATTTTGTATGCATCGCTGTCTTCTTTTGCCTTTGATTTTGCCTTCTGTTATTAGTTTGAAAGGGGCATATTTAATAGTCCTCATGATATGTCCAAGATAGGAATTGTTTCTCTTCTTTCTGACTGTCCTAAAATCGGAGAAATACTACACAAAAAAGATTCAAAATTTAAAAAAAAATCAAAAATGACTGATCAAACACATCATATTGGTATGTCCGAATACAGAAGAATCCCTTTTGAGGTATAACCAAGTCACACACTTGTATTAGACAATGTATGATTAAGTCGTCTTGCAAAAAATTCTTGGAATAGTGGAAAAACCAACCAAAGTTAAGCCAGGCGAAGCAAATCATAGCAGAGTGGAGACCAAGTTTGGCTAGACACTCTTTTTGCGAAGATGATCCATCTCCGTCACACTTCTGTGCCACTGTAAGTACCTGGCGTGGCAGAAGTCTCATCTATTTGTTCATAGATAGAGGGTGGAGGCTATATGAAACCTGTGTTGAAGCTATGGAGTCTTATTAAGTAAACAGAGTTAGACACAGTGCTGCCTATGCAGTTATAGCGGAACTACAGTGGATCTGACTGTGTTATGTGAAAACAGTGTAGCGCAATTCTAACAAGTACAACCTAATCCAATCAACTACACAGTGGGCTCAGTCTACATGTACAAAATTGTTATTCCCTTTTCCAAGGCATCTGGAACCCAAAAGCTTAATATGTATCCAGACGACTGAGAAATACTGGACTCTAGTGTACCTCGTCTTCGCCATCTAAGATACCTTCTTCTTCTTGCGATGTCAACTTCATTCAATGAAGGTTGGCAACAATTTTGGCAAATAACGTTTTTTAGCCATGCGTTTTGTCTACACCGCTGACTTCTTTTGCCTTCTGTTATTAGGTTGAAAAGGGCCTATTTAATATTCCTCATAATATGTCCAGGATAGGAAGAGTTTCTCTTCTTTATGACAGTTAAAAGATCACGTTCTGTGTTCATTCGCCGCAAGACTTCGATATTTGTAACGCGGCCTGTCCAAAGTATTCTTAACTTTCGGCGATATACTCACATCTCAAAAACCTCCATTCATTGTATTGATCTTCATCGTCTACACTTCGACTTCATACAGAAGCCCCGGGAAAACATAGCGTTTGACGAAACTATATCTTATTTGGGCATTTAGACTTCTATCACTTAGCAGGACTACGCATTTTCAGGAATGCTGTTCTAGTCATCTCGATTCGTGCTCTAATTTCCACATTTGGATTCAAGTCCTCTGTAATCTAAGATATCATCTACTATAAAATCCTAGCAGGAGTGGTCTTTCAGGAACCAAGATCACTAGCTTTCCGTGATCCAAGGCTACTTCTTCCGGGGACAGATCAAAACCAGGTGGTTTTTCAAGTAATCACAGCATTGGATGATGCTGTTATTCGGCTCTCTCTGTATATCCTTGTTTCCAGTTATTTATTAAACTTAGATTGGATTAGAAAGCCAGTTAGATGTCTTTTATTTTTTATGGGTAGGGGTCTGGAAACGGAGACGTAGACATGAAGACCGAGATTTTTTACAATTTTGTCATATTTCTTTACTTGTACAGGTTGGAGAACGTAGCCCTTAGGTAGGAGGTAGACTTAATGGTCCCTGTTATGAACCTCATTTTCTGGTTGATATATGAGTATCTTGAATTTTTGTGTAAGGACTGCTCACCCAAGCTGCATCACAGGACTCGGGTATAGTAGTCATAAAGCTGAAGATTGCAGAGTGCAACAAAGCTTGTAAATTATGTTGTTTCTTGTTTTAGGTGTGGTGGTCGTCTTTGCTAAGCATTGTCAAAAGATGAGTATTATGTGAGACCTAGATATTATGTCAGCATAAGCTGCTTTCAAAAAAGTTTTAATGACTCATCTAACTTTTCAGTTATTACAATGTGATCGTTAACAATGTAGAAGAAAGTTTTTGTTGATTTGTAAGCAGATATAATAAGAAAAAATACTGAGCTCAATGGATAAATGAAGTGAATTCACTCGACTCTCCTTTTGATTATTTATTAGTAGTTATTCAAAATGACTGACGTCACTCTGATTGAGTTTCAGGAGTGAACTCAAATCATGAATATCTGAACAAGGGCACTAAAAGTATCATTTAGTGAAGAATGGAAATTTTGCTGCTTTTGGAATGAACTGCATGATCTCAGGCAGTTTACATCGACACGGTCTGCCCACTTCAGTGCTGCATGGCAAGAGTAGATGGCATCCTTCCTCAGAAGCTGTTTCCTGCTCAGTCAGTTTCGAGAAATTGAGGCAGATCTTTGAATGCTGCTATTGAAAACTCCCTAAATTTAACTTTAATATGCCTAATCTGAAAAAGAACGCAAAAGTCCTTTGGTATTGGCAATCAGTCCGTTATGTATCATGCCATCCTTCTCGCAACTTATAGCACGACTACATCTGTGAATACCATTCCAGTTACAATATCGGAGCAATGGGCAATTTATGTCATCGTTATGGGAGGCAAAGAAGGCGTGTATAACGAATATGTTCTCCGTACCGTTAACTGTAAACAAGAACTGAAAAAACCTGTATTACAATTTGCACAGGCTAACATGTATTTTACATTAGCACGACTGGCTTCCTGATGGCTAAAGTAGGTCAACGGATGGCGAGTAATAGTGTGGACAAGATACGATACATATAAAACGTAGAGCCAATGATATTACCACAAGCGAGGGATTCGCAGGTCGTCAACTCCCTTGATGAATCAGGATTCCATTTTAAGTGTTTGATAATTTTGATTAATTGTAACCCTAATTAGTAAAGTTTCGTTAGGACTATTACATTGGTATTTTACATCCGAAGTGTCAGATTCGCCGAATTTAACACCCGAAGTCCTACTAAGCTTTTCATATATGCCTTCATATTGTAATTTTTTTTATAACTGAGCAGACCGCGCAGGCAGAGCCTAAATACCAGAGTACTGCGGCTGCTGTGAAAGGGTTAAGTTAGGGGAAGTTTGTTAACGCGAGATTTGAATGGGCCAATACCGGCAGGCCCAATAAATACATCTTCTGGCAGTCCATTCCAAGCCTTGAACACCCTGAGAATAAATGTGCGGTTGTACCGCTCAGGTCTTGATGTATGAAGAGCGACCATCTTAGGATGAGATGCAGCGGTCGCACGGGTACATCTGATATGAGCAGTGAGCGGCGGAATGATAGAGGATAGCTCAGAGGAGCAGATTCCGTTAGAATATCGGTAGAAGAGTGAGAGGTCACCAAAAACACGCCGGTGAAAAAGTGACTGAAGGTGGCGCGTTAAGGCTGGATCGCCAATTAGCCGAATTGCCCTTCTCTGGACGGCCGGCATCTAGTATAGACAGGGTAGTAGGGGCAGCAGCTCCCCAGACATGAGAGCAATACTCCAGGCAAGGTCTTATCTGGGCTTTATATTGCATGAGAAAGTTACAGGGTGAAAAATACTTTCTGGCTCTAAATAGGTACCCAAGCTTTTTATCAGCAGCTGTTGCAATTGACGCGACGTGTTCGTGCCAGATCAGATTTTCTGTAATGTTGACTTCTAACAGCTTGAATGAGTGACTCCTTGGCAGAGACTAGTTGTTCATTAAAACCTGGTGTTGGCTTGGGCACTTCTTGTTTGATAGCGTACAATACCAGGTCTTGGAGATATTAAATTTAATCATATTCTTAAGCCCCCAAGCGGTAATGGTATCGAGATCCTTTGAAAGTGAAGCTGCCACTGCCAGTCTTCTGCGTTCCAGCTCGACCACAGAGATCGGTCTATTGCTCATGATGCCTGCATGCAGCGTACTGTCATCCGCAAAACTGTGGCCACAAGAACTGAGGTCCCAGGGACCGCCCTGATAATACAAAATGACGTGACTTGAGTTGTTGTTAATTGTAGTATTTGACAGCTGACGTCTATGCAATGAGTTTTGTTCAAATTCCAAATATATAGCTGACTTTTGGGATTCAAGAGATAATCACCTCATAGAACAGGTACCCCTTGTTATGAAATAAAATGTTGATTGGGCCGTTATGAAGTTAATATTCCAGAAATGCGGCGGTCGAGTTTTAACTTCATTTTTGGATTGGCTGTAAATTTTAAATGATTCCGTTGCATTGCCTTGTCATCTAATGCAATTACCGGATCATTTTCGGTCTAGATCACTTTCCCAGTCGATACTTGTTCAGTTATACAGGGTTGTACATAAAGATACCCGAACATTCTTCTAATTTTCTCGAAAACGGATCGATCGATTTAAAAAAATTAAACGTCAGAATAAAGGACTTCGACGTACCTTTAAAACAAGCATTACTCGACACCTTTTTTCATTTAAGTCAAGTGGTTTTTGGTTAAAAAGTTATCCTCTTAACAAATCTTTTGACGTGTCGCGGCGTTTTTTCATTTAATCAGTGGTTTTCGATAAAATCGTGGTGGGAAGTATTCAAATGTAATAGTTGTTGATATATTAATTGGTTATCATTTATGTGTCTTTAATACATGTAGAATTGGTAACAAACTATCGCAGAAACTGGTTAAACGCAAAATCTTATAGAACTATTTGTGGTGATAATGAGCCCGCACGAGCCACCACCTGCACCAAAGCGGGCGGTATCGGCCGTACTCGCACCCGAATCCGGCCAATGCCAGGCATCGTCCACCGACGCGACGCTTACAGCACGTGCCGCTCGCGCGACCCTAACCTTCCCCACTTGGGCTCCACGAACGGCCTGCCGCCCCGCGGCACCACCAATCGTAGGCCGAGCACGCGGTACGGCGTCCCGACGCAGCACGACTGCCACTGCGGTGTTGCCGTTTCGATGGCGACGTACCCAGGTGCTCGGAAAATTGGAAAAGTAGCGAATACAGGTCCCGGAGACATCTACACAAGTTCGTCCCAGACAGCACAATATATTCCTGGAACATTCTTATTTCATCCAAAATAGATTGACAATATTCAGAACATTAACAGAATGTTCTATGGATATATAATAGTTATAAAAACAAACATATAAACTACTTATAAACTAATTATTGTCACCGGCAAAGCTATCAAAGCCAAAAACAATTGAGAAACTTGAACAGATATACCTGTATAAATATTCATACAAATGCATGTACATTATGTAAATTTTGGAGAAAATAAGGGACCTATAAAATTACACTGTGATACATTAATAAAATAACATTTTACACATACTTTTGTACATTGCCAGAAAAAAAAAATGAACAAATATATACTGCTTTCCCTTATCACATTTGCGATATCTAATACCTATTTGAGGAACTTGTGCAAAAATAAATTTTAATCAAAGTAACATCATACATAATAGTTAGCAATTTAAATTTAGCTATACATAATAGTTAGCAGTTTAAAGATGGTCCTCCACACACTCTTAAAATTATGAACAATTCCTTTGAAACTCGCTTTATAAATTTTTAAATTTTGTATGGCCTGTTGAAGCTACACGCTGTGCACAGGCCCGCAAAACTTTATACACTATGGTGCACACAACCAATTTTTTTATACGATACAACTGGTGCATTGGGAGGATTGAAGTATATACAGCGTTCTGTTCTGTGTTCAGAAATTTAACTCTACTAGCTTCTTAATTTCATATCTGCCTTGTAAAATTATATATTTTTTAAAGATATTCTTATCATTTGCATGGAGTATATTTTGCATAAATATTGCTTATAAATATATGGCAAGTTATTATAAATCTTACATGCCATGTAAGTACGACTTCTTAAACTAACGTTTTTTTGTAAGGTTTGTATTTGAACTTGATTCTGGTCTCTATATCTTGTAGAATACCTATGATCTATTTTCTTCAGTATATCTTTATTTTTGTAGATAAATATTATAACTTGGTGCATATACAGTTGCCTAATGTCTAAAATACCAGAGTCAAAAAATAGTGCATTGGATGAATATGTACATTTTCTATTGTATATTATCTTTAATTTTTTTTTTGCAACACGTCCAGCGGTCGAATATGACAGTATGCAGCAGCTCCCCAACTAATAATTCCATAACGTATCCTTGATTCTACTAATGTATGTCTTTATTGGTTTCATTCCCATGAGGATGTACGAGGAATATTACGTCATGATTATTCCATGAACGTCCCGATCAAAATATTCTGATAATTTTGTGGACATATCTATACGTGATACGTTTGTAAGTGCTCCGTCTGAAAGTCGGCTTTTTTATCGGTAAAAGTGTATCAAAAATTTTGGGACCTTCGTACGATAATGGTACAATCTAAGGCAAACATGGATCACACGGAGTAAGCAAGGTATGCAACATCTACTACTAGAAATTTGAAATTTAACGCAGAAAAGCATACTGGAAAAACGTTAACTATTCCGACGGAATACAAAAAGTGGTAGATAAAAACACATCTGTGAGAAAACAAGCAAATCGAAAATAATAGGCCAGGAAATTTAGCTATGACTGATGCCGTGCCAGATGTTACAAACAAGGATCTTTATGCTCTTATACAACAGGTATTGAACAAAAATATTGAAATAGAGCAACAGCTCAAACATAACCAGGAGGTGATATACGCCGAAATACAGAAAATAAAAGATGAATTTGAGAAGATAAGTAGTGATTTGAAATCCGAAAATGTTAACCTTAAAAAAGAAGTTGTAGAACTAAGAAACAAAATAAATGTGGTAGAACGGAGAACCAAGAAATATAACATTGTTACTTATGGACTTAAAGAAGAGAATAATTTGAAAGATATAGAATATTTGTTGCACGTCTTCAATGAAAAATTGGAAGTCAAATGCGGTTTTGATGATTTTAGAGATTTCTTTCGCATTGGCGTTAACAAGGGGGCAACACCGAGACCCTTTGTTGTTGAAACTTTGAACTATCCATTAAAAGCAGCCATATTGGAAAATTCTAAAAAGCTGAAAGGCACTGGTATTTTCATTACTCAGGATTACACAAAAAGTGACTACGAAGATCAAAAAGTACTTGTATCCCACTTGAAGCAAGCAAGAAGTTTTGGAGTATCGGCAAGTTTGAAAAAACAGAAATTACATATAGAGAATAAAATTCTGACGGCAGAAGACCTGAGAAAAGGAGCCATAGTGGAGATAGTGGAAAAACGGAAAAATGAAGAAGATCAGAAAGAAAACAGCGACCCAAGACCAGATATAGGAACAAAAAGGAAAGTTAACGACAATGACCTAGAACATACTCCCCCGCATAAGCGAATTACAAGACTTAACAGTAAGGGTAAATAAAGTAAGCAATTTTTTTTTTTCATTGTTTTATAAAAGTAGTTTAGCTATAGCAATCATGGACACATACATAAGAGACTTTGAGCCTCAGGTAATCGACACAAAACGCTTAGGTGATATACCAACAACCAAAAACTACTTTTTCAAAAATTCTGATGTAAATTTCAAACTGTTTCATATGAATATAAGAAGCATATTTAAAAATTTAGATCAACTCAATATTCTGTTGCATAGCTTAGATAATGTGTTTGATGTTATAGTGCTTACAGAAACGCATAAAGTTTATGGTACAAGTTTAATCCAAATTCCAAACTTCTGTTTGTATTACAATGAGGGTGACGTCAATAAAAACGATGGGGTAATAATATATGTTAGAGATTGCTTAGCAAGTGACTGTACAATTATAGACTTAGCGGTCACTAAGGCACTGAAGGTTGTGTTGCAATTCAATAATGAAAAAATACAAATTATTGGCATTTATAGGTCTCCATCCATTCTAGTGCAGTCATTTAACAATAATCTGCAACAATTTTTAGAGACAAACAAAAGTGATAAAATTAATATTCTTGTTGGGGACATAAACATTGACATTTTAGAAAAGAACAGTAATCAACATTGTCAGGAATATTTGAACATTATGGCAGAATACGGGTACTTGTCAGTAATTAATGAGCACACCAGGGTGGATGGAGTATCGAAATCTTGTATAGATCACATTTTTGTAAAATCGGCATTGTGTTGTGATAATATACATTCGGCTGTTTTAGAATATGACCTAACTGATCATTTTCCTACTTTATTAAACATATCTCTCCCAGGAATATTCCTTCAAAATGAAGGTGCAAACAGTATAAGTAAAACAAAAACTTACATAGACTATAGAGAACTAAACCACAAATTGCAGTCTGAAACCTGGGTGGATGTGCTTGGTGAAGTAGATGCGGAGAAAGCTTTCAATCTCTTCATTGACCGTCTTTGTGGCCATATTAATAATTGTAGTAAAAAAATAAAAATAAGACATAATCAAATTAAAAGACATCCGTGGATCACAAATGGACTCATGAACTCTATTAATAAACGAAATGATATGTACCAACAAATGAAAAGGTTTCCAAATGATTTAGAACTACGCAACGATTATAAAAAATACCGCAATAGACTAACTGGGATTGTAAAACAAGCAAAGCAAGATTATTATAAAAAGGAGATCAGTAAGATTCAGGGTCATTCTTCAGATGTATGGAAGCTCGTTAACAAAATACGACAGAAAAAACAAGATGACAATATACATTTCATAGAAAAGGAGGAAGGAGGGAAAACGACCAACAATCTTGAAACAGCTAATGAGTTCTGCAGATATTTCTCAGGGATAGGGGAGGCACTAGCCAAATTAGTTTGTAAAGGTAACATTCATTACCGCAAGCAGAAATTGTCAAATTCAATATATCTCAGACCAACAGATGAAGACGAAGTGCTAAAAACAATAAAAGAACTAAAACCCAAGAAATCGCCTGGTTTAGATAATATAAGTCCATACACAATCAAAAAAATCGCACATAACGTTTGCAACACATTGGCCTATCTAATAAATATGTGTTTGGATCAAGGTGTTTTCCCATCATGTTTAAAGACAGCTGTTATTAAACCCCTCTACAAAAATGGAGAAAGAGCAAATCTATGTAACTATAGACCAATAGTTCTTTTGTCGTGTGTCTCCAAAGTCTTTGAAAAAATACTAAAAAAACAATTTAGTGATTTTGTTAATAAATATAACATCTTAGCTAATCAACAATATGGCTTCCAACAAGGCAAGTCAACTCAAGATGCTATTGTTGATCTAACAACAAAAATATACGAAAGTTTAGATTCAAATAAACCATCAGATTGTGTTTTCATAGATTTGGCCAAAGCTTTTGACACGGTTGATCATACGGAACTATTAGTAACTTTAGAAAATTTGGGTTTTCGAGGAATGGCATATGAACTAATAAAGAGTTATTTGAGTGGAAGGAGGCAATGTGTAAACATAAATAATAGCCGAAGCGAATGTAAAGACGTAAGATATGGTATACCGCAGGGGACAGTCTTAGGGCCCATGCTGTTTAATTTGTATATTAACGACCTTTTTACACTGAATACAACTGGAAAAATAATTGGTTTTGCGGACGACACGGCTGTTTTTTATAGTGCAAATACGTGGGGGGACTTGAAAAATATAATGGAAAAGGACTTCAAGACCATACTAAATTTTTTCTCCAGCAAAATTTTAACTGTCAACTATCAGAAAACAAACGTTATGATGTATTCCTGTGATAAAAGATGCTCCCCTAGCTTTGATCAGATAGAAATTCAAATGCCAACAGAAAAAATAGAAATTAAAACAGTTGAAAAAACTAAATATCTAGGCATCATTATTGACAGGCACATGAAGTGGAATTATCACGTGGACGATTTAGTGAAGAGATTGAGAAGTTTGATCAGCAAATTTAAATTTTGTAAGGACATCTTGGATAAAAAACAATTAATAATAATGTATTTTGCACTAGTTCAGTCCATACTCAGCTATGGAATTCTGGCATGGGGAGCAGTGTTGAACTGCTATTATAAAAAAATAGAAATTGCCCAAAAGTGGATATTGAAGTTAATTCTAAACAAACACATGTCATATTCAACCGAAAACTTATACAAAGAGTCGAAGCTACTTGACTGTAGGCAGTTATATTTCAGCAGTGTAGTGATATATCAAATTAAACATAAACAACATATCAATCCAATAGAACATAATTATCACACCAGAGCCAAGGCTTCTTCAGTCAGTGTACCAAAAACATCAAAGACAGTGGGACAACGTTGCATTTCATATTTGGGTCCCAAAATCTACAATGTCATCCCGGATATCCTCAAACAAATAAATTCCGCGGCAAAACTTAAAAAAGACCTCAAGAATTGGATTTTTCAACAACCAAGGCAAAAAATACACAAGATAATTGATATAAAAAACGAGTATATACTGAACTAATAAACTGATATTTTCTCACTAATTACGACCAGTTACCGATTATGGAATATCTTACCTATTATTGTCTATTCACCTACTAAGACTTGTCAGATAAATTTGTGTAATATGTCTGTATGTATGATTGTATTTCTGTGCGAGTATGTAACATTTGATAGTTAGATATACATAATTATATAGAGGCGTATGATGCACTGTCATTTTTTTTATTAAGTATGATGTTTATTTGTCTGTTATTTTAATTAGTATAAGCCCAAGCACAAGTATTTTACTTTTTTGGGCATTCTCTCTGTTTATTGTTTTTTATTGTTAATGTTACTATATACTTTATTCTTTTGTACTGGAAAGCAATAAACATTATTATTATTATTATTATAATATTCATAAATTAATATTATCTAAAGAATAGTCTATGAATATGCCTTTTGGTATGATTGTTAATGGGGGCGTGGCACCCTTACAGGTTAGGTTAGGCTTGAGAACTTTGAGGTTAGCTTCATTCGTCATGGTGGCGGTGGTCGGTGGTGTCTGCTTGTGCCTGTGCATTTTTCTCCTGTGATAATTGGATAGTTATCTGTGTTCTGGAACATGATTTTCACTTGTTATTTAGTTTACAACTTCATCTAGGAGCGACTAGGGTGAGTGTAACTATTTTGTCTCTGTAAATTATCGACTTTGTAGCACCATGTGGTGGCAACTCTCTTGTTCAGAGTCTAATCTCTATGTTCTAGTCTTACTTGTCTTGCCGTAGGTGCCCTAATTAATATATAATAACCACTAGCAATATATTTGATATATTTGTGACTATGAATTTCCAGTGTTTATTCTACTAAATTTGATTAAAATACAACGACAACATTTTGGTGAAAATCTAGCATTGTAGTTAATGAAGTGTATTTGAATGTACATCATATGCTTTAAAATAAAACGGGTTTTTTTATTTTGCAGGATAATACAGGAGGACGATTCCGTGCAATGAAATGTTTTTTTAATGTGTATATTAAAATACAGGTTCCGTGTTCTGTTTTATATATATTTTTTTCATCAATCTCTATGTGCCTAAATCAATGCTGCCCAAAACACTGTATGAAAGTTGGATACTAGCTTATGTGTATACTACTCGCGTTAAGTACCTAGGCAGACAACAAGACTTACAAATAAATGAAATAAAGTGATAAAAGGTTTTAGTTTCTTTCAACATATATTCTTCAAAGATATACCAGGAATCTTCCTACGATATTTGATACATCTTAATAACCATCGTAGAATATTCTGAGGGAATAACCTATGTATGTTTCTTCAAAGATATACCAGGAATCTTCCTACAATATTCCATACATCTTAATAATGATCGTAGAATATTCCGAGTGAATAAGCTATGCACATTTTTTGGATTCCCATTTTCACATTTTTGGAATGTTCATCAGATAAATCTATATATTCATGGACTCTTCATGGAATGATACAATGTTCCAAAATGGTGATTCTTAGAATGTTCCTAGAATATATTGTGCTGTCTGGGGTTTATTATAAATGTACGAGTACCTTTAGACAGGTTAACCAATACATTGCACATTGGTGTAAATCATAAGAGTTTCAGTAAATAGAGGAACAAAAAGCCAAAGAATGTGTAACCTGAACGATACCAAATGTTTCTTCTACTTTGCTCAAGCTCAAGCCGATTTGTATCTGTATTTGCATGTGAGCACAGATAAGATTGAAAGAAGATGAACCTCAACAAGAAGCCGCAAGGGGTCTTGATTTTCGAAAAAAAGCATCATGAGGCGACAGTAGAATAGAAGAGAACAAATAGTTATGTCACGACTACAAATAGGACACACCCTGTCAGCCCATGTTTGAAAAAAGTGAGGGTCCAGTCTGCCCAGCGTGTAACGAGAAAGTTACAGCGACTCACATCCTCGTGGAATGTACATTTTATTTAAACCAGAGACTATCCAACCACTTATCCAGTGCCATCAAAGAAGTAAGCACTTCTGCTACAATCCTAAATATGTTGAAATTTATCAAGGACATTAATCTATTTTTTGAAATTTAATCAATATGAATACATATTGGGTTAGATGGTTGAAGGTTTTGTAATGCCGAACGTTGAGGTTTTTTTATAAAGGCAAAAACTGCATGTCGGTGATATACGGGATGATATATCGTTGGACTTTAATCCAATCCATTTTCCGTTCAGTAAGGAAAATACATGGGTGGTATCAGAGCTTCTCCATGTACAATGCTAAACCTCGTAGGTATTTCAAATTCTAAATTGGTAACAGGAACAACATTTACCTCGCCTGAGAGAGCTATTCAACCACTCACACTTACTCATAGGCTCATAGGCAGACTGTTAACAGCCCTAGATTTGAGTGTCCCAATCGCCGATGCTGTTCTTGTAACGCTGCATCATACACTGCAATGTTTACGTAGACCAGCTAAATGTTTAAGGTTATTGGGAAAGGCTTTTTGACCTTTTTAGGGATTAATTGTATACAACCTCTTCCATTCAGTAGGGAAGGTGCATCGAAGAGCTGGAACATCTGTCAGGGCACCAGCGTTCTGCAGTACAATGCTGTCGTTTATGCTGAACCAGAAGCTTTCGTAATAAATGTGTTAAGTTAGGTTGAAGGTGAGCGGAGCGATCATGCCTCCTTCCACTGCGACCCTGTTGCGTCTATTGTGGCACCGTACTATCCACACCACTTGATGAAGACAATGGTCGTGTTGGGTCAAACTTCCTTGAAGTCGAAGAAACCTAGCCTTTTCCAATACTGGACGGGAGCACGGTATACTGCCCTGTTTCGTTCTCCACATAGCGGAAACGACAGTCCGATGTTTGTTCTAGACCTATGTTCCACAAGTGGTTCTTAAGACGACAATGTCCCGTCAACAGATAAGCCGGTGGGGGAGGGGGGGAATCGGTTGACTAGAGAAGTATGCTATGAACACCTTCGAGTGTAGTAGCACTGGTGTATCTCGCCAGTGCAGGAGTGCTTTCCTCTCTACCCAATCTGAGATGGTTTTCTTAGCAGTGCTTTTCTCAATGCCCCCAAATGGTTCTGGTCCTATAGACACATATTTGGTTCCTCCTCTTGCGAGTATGTCGGCCAATACCTTGCCTTTCACTCCGCTATGATCTGGAACCCAAACCAAACTTATTTTGTCCCTTGTTCCAGATACAGTTTTTTTTGTCTGGGGTCTATTGTTCAGCTCCCCGATTCCCAACTCTATGGCTGCCATTTCTGCTTGAAAGATTAATACATGTTTTGAGTGAAAGAGCAGCGATGAAATACGCATCCAAAGCTTAATTTTGCCCTTTTGTCAAACTATTTCTGGGATATTTTTATCGATGCATTGTTGATGCTAGTGGTTGGGAAAATATAGACATATTATCATAATATACAATAAAAGACGGTATTTTAAATTTGGTTTGGCGATAGCTATGATACAGACAATATGGATTCCGACACCAAAGATCAACTGTGGCATGCAGCTCTCCTAAACAAGCTCCCGTCTTATGGGCTCCCTGTTAAGCTCGGCGGTTGGCTCGCAGACTTCCTCTCAGGTCGGAAAATCTCTGTCGTGGTAGACGGCTTTTCCTTTTCTTTCCATAGCATCTATGCCGGGGTTCCGCAGGGATCGGTATTGGCTCCGACATTGTTTCTGCTTCATATTAATGATCTACTCTCTAGCACTACAAACCCAATCGACCGTTTTGCGGATGACAGTACGCTGCATGCAGCCATCATGAGCAGTAGACCGATCTCTGTGGTCGAGCTGGAACGCAGAAGACTGGCAGTGGCAGCTTCACTTTCAAAGCATCTCGATACCATTACCGCTTAGGGGCTTAAGAATATGGTTAAATTTAATGCCTCCAAGACCCAGTATTGTACGCTATCAAACAAGAAGTGCCCAAGCCAACACCAGGTTCTAATGAACAACCAGGCTCTGCCAAGGAGTCACTCATTCAAGCTGTTAGGAGTCAACATTACAGAAAATCTGATCTGGCACGAACCCGTTGCGTTAATTGCAACAGCTGCTGGTAAAAAGCTTGGGTACCTATTTAGAGCCAGAAAGTGTTTCTCACCATGTAACCTCCTTACGATATATATTGTATTATTAAGCTCTGATAAGACCTTGCCTGGAGTATTGCTCTCATGTCTGGGGAGCTGCTGCCCCTACTACCCTGTCCATACTAGATGCCGTCCAGAAAAGGGCAATTCGACTAACTGACGATCCGGCCTTAACGCGCCACCTTCAGTCACTTTCTCACCGGCGTGTTGTTGGTAACCTCTCACTTTTCTACCGATATTCCAACGGAATCTGCTCCTCTGAGCTATCCTCTATCTATCCGCCGCTCACTGCTCCTATCAGATGTACCCGTGCGACCGCTGCATCTCATCCTAAGACGGTCGTTCTTCATACATGAAGAAGCGAGCGGTACAACCTCACATTTATTCCCAGGGTGTCCAAGGCTTGGAATGGACTGCCAGAAGACGTATTTATTGGGCCTGCGGGTATTGGCCCATTCAAATCTCGCGTTAACAAACTTCCCCTAACATAACCCTTTCACAGCAGTCGCGGTACTCTGGTATTTAGGCTCTGCCTGCGCGGTCTGTTCAGTTACAAAAAAAACTTACTTCAACTCCTGATGTAGGAAGCAAAATATGAGGCAGGACTGAAATAAACGGATAGCAGCTGGATTCGGATGGAAGGACCAAAATTCTGGCAATGCCGGCGGGACGCTTGTGCCGTCGTCGACGTCCACCCCACCCCCTCCACAAGCCGCGCGGCTCATTTAAGCGTCCGATAGCCCAGCGGCCGCGTCACTCTGCACGCAGACAGAGAACGCGCGTGCACGCTTACTCTCACTCACCGCTCTCACTTGCGCCGCAGCAGTACCGCGCGCCACTCGCAGCAAGCCGTGACCTATCTATCGTGCGCTTCTCTATCCCAGTCCCGCCGCGCTCTAACCATGGACGGAGGAAAGCTGGATCCCACCGGACAGTACTAACGGGGTACCACCGCACCGCAGAAGGGATGTACCAGGGTGGACTCGACCCGACCGGGCTCTATTGAGAGATGTGGAAACGGAAAGACGAAGATGTGGCAGTTAGCGGGAGACGGAGGACGTAGGGAGACCTCCAGTTGTCGACGCAAAAGACTACGGTAGGTTCTCAATTTTTTTATGGATTAAGGGCCGGTTTCTCAATGTCCAGTTAAAGTGCCAGATAGCTTTGCTATGGATACAACTGTCAGATAAGATTTACGTGACTTCGTAAGTTTAGCCTTCAATTGCTTAAACAATTTATCTAACAGTTGCTGTTATCTTGCAGATAAATATTTAACTGGACATTGAGAAACCGGTCCTAAGGGCACTTGTTAATACATTTGTTTTTGCTTTGATTTTGAAATCATCAAATGAAACCGAATCGTAAATCAGAACGGATCATCATGCGTCAAAAGTCTTGATTTTATATTTCTTCATTCTTTACTAGCTTATTTGAAGAGAAAATTTTGCCTAATGATCTAAGAATCCAAGAAAAAGCTAAAGTATCCATGATTTTGATAGAAATGATTGAAGTATCGTAGAGGTTAATAGTTTTGTTGCTGCTTTAGGGTCATTGAATTTCATAAATTGGTAAATTAGCTCCAAAATATTATTAGTCATCAAAAATATAATTTTTACAGTTTCTACATGTTTGTACAATTCATAGATAGAAGAAATATTCGCTTATCTGATGAATAAGAAAAAGTATTCGTAAATTTTTGGTTGATGTCGGTCACATTTTCAAAACTGCTCTCAAATGTCAAATGAATTCCGAAAATTCTGCCTAAGGATATAAGTACAAACGCATACAAGTTATGAGCTAACTAACTATAATTTAAATCTATTGAAAAATTTTTGCATAATGATCTGAAAATCCAATAAAAAACAAAAGTATTCATAATTATGATAGAAATGATTGAAGTATCTTAGAGGTTAATAGTTTTGTTGCTGCTTTAGGGTCATTGAATTTCACAAGTTCATTGTTTGCTAAATCAGCTCTAAAATATTATTAGTCATCAAAAATATAATTTTTACAGTTTCTACATGTTTGTACAATTCATTCAATTTTTGGTTGATGTCTGCCACATTTTCAAAACTGCTCTCAAATGTCAAATGAATTCCGAAAATTCTGTCTAAGGATATAAGTACAAAAGCATACAAGTTATGAGATAACTAACTAAAATTTAAATTATCTTTATTTCAATATAGGTGTTATACAAAAACTGAAAAATCACAGTTTATACGAAATGTTTTTAAAACAGCTTTGATGATATTTACAATTGGTTTGTGAAAAGATAACTAACAATAAAAAAGTTTTTGCAGGGAATACATTAATAAGAAAAAATAATATTTCTACTTTACGTATTAAGGGCAAATCGTAATAAATATCAAAAGTAACCTATGCCAATTTCGTAGTTGAAAGCTGATTAAAAAAATGACATTCATTTTTAAGGTGTAACTAGAAAAACGATTTTTTCAACGTTCCATGCTTAAATCACCTTTAAGCTTTTATAAATAATGTAGCTGATACAATTTTTTATAAAAGTTTTTTTTAGAACAAAAACTTTACCAGCATTATGCGGCAGTCAGGATTTCAAGTGTTCAGAATCCAAAATCAAAGTAAAATTGTCTGCTTTTTAAAATAGAATAGGAAAAAATGCCAAATCAGAACTGAGCAGGTTTTTTTATAAAGATAACAAAAACGTCAATTTCAATATGGAATTATTGGTAGTAGAGTAGTTTAGGTTGCTGCCTCCCCTTACTATTCATTCCTGTAGCACATAGAAATGAAAAAATCTAACAAAATTAGTTTCTCCTTTGTTAAACATTATATATTAAAACACAGGTTATTATTCGATATAATTATGAAGGCAAAACCGGTCATGCAATCAATAGGTTATATTATTATTTATATTATCTCTATTCTCCTATTTATTCTGTAATATTTGCCTAAATTCAGTCAGACTTAAAAGCTTAACAACGTGTGACAGATTTAGGCGAAATTTTCGAAACGAGTGTATTCACATAGGCAGCTTCAATATGTATTAGTTCATTGTTTTAAAAAAATTAAAAATCAATCTACATTGCTATTATTTCGCATAATTAATATTGGCTATTCAAAGCAACAAAAGATCATCGTGCATTCAATTGCACCGCACCGTTATTCTTGAATACGCTGTATATATACACGCTAATCGAATCCAGCCATTCAGTTGAGTAACTGTGAGTATAAAGTACTTCCTGATATAATTTTTCCACGATTAGGTAGCAGTTTTCGCCTCAAAAGACCTTGCTTTATTCCAAGAATAGGTATCCTATCGATGTAATTTATACAAGACGGAAATTGTAATACAAAAACTTTTTACCTTCAATGAACTAGCATCATGATATGCATAGTTTGAATTAAGATCAATGACACTGCTATGAAATAGAGTTTGTTATTAAGTACAAACAATCAGAGATATTTATAGTTGCGTTCAAAATAAAATTGTAACTCATGTCCAGTCAGAGGTGTACGTAGGCCTCAGAGTAACAACTGAACATAGAGGTAGTAAACAACTAATTCTAGTAGGCCGACATCTTTTCTTACGTTGTCATATCGACCACCAGATACGGCAATCATAATTGTTTACTATCGTCTTAATTGTATAGTATCCAGAAATATTCCATTCTACGTGAAAAAAGACGGTATTTTGATGGTTCAGAAATGATTACAGCAAAATCAATAGATATGTTGGCCTCTACTGCATTACTGCATGTTTCTTCATCATTAACGCAAATTCTGTCTTACATAAATTTTGAGGAGTTGGCAACGCCTATGTAATTTTCCTGCAATTTGTTTACGGTAACCTCCGACTGTCAAACGTTTGTTTTGTTTGTGCGTCTTTTATGTTTGGTCAGTAAAATCGAATTCGCTATTTGTTGGTAACTATAGTGAAGCTTTACGGACTTGCTGTGCTATATTCGAGTGTAGTTTAACAGTTTTTTGAGACGGGGCAGTGTAGAGCAGTGTTTGTAACATGGGTTGCATTGGAAGAATTTTCAGGTTAGTTGGCAGTGTTTGGGTCTGAGGTGTCAAAAGATGATGGCTTTGAGCACGCCATGCTGAAGTGGTTTGTTTACTACCTCTATGTTCAGTTGTTACTCTGAGATGTAGGCTAATAGGCGGGGAAGTATTAAAACCTATGAAGCTTTCAAATTCTGGATATTCCACTTCAATATTTTCGTTGCATTACAATAAATCGTGTGACTCTTGTGTTTCTGTCATTATGTCGACCAATCTGATGTTTTAATAATCGGTGAAGATATTTTTAACTCCATACATGTTTGTCTTCTATTTAATTCAGCATAATATCACATAATCACCACAACACATTACCCGTTTTTGGGTGGTCCATTTGACGGATGAGAGGCATCATTTGCTACAAAAAAAAAAGAATAAGGGATGAATATTTTATACCTATCTGATATAGATACTGCTGATTTGAACAGAAAAAAGGCAACCGATAATTTTATATGTATAGTATATGTACACATATTGAACTAGCAAATTGCAATCAATTCCCATTATGGAATGAGAAACATGTTTATGTTTTCTTATCTGTAGATCTAATTAAATTATATGACTAATACCTTCCTGTGGGAGTTAATCTGAACGCATGTAAATTGTATAGCTATCCTACATGCCAGAGTAGTGTCCAATAGAGAGTATGTACCTAATTGCAATAATTGGTTGCACTAAATAACATATACTACGTTTCCATGGATTTTGAAAACTTTTTCAAAACGTTTTAGGGTTTTAAATATATCGTGGAAACGTCAATTGGATGCGTTTTCAAAACGTTTTCTGATCAAGGTCGATTCGTTAATTTTTGGGATCTTATCGAGGTCCAAATGTCGTGGAAATACCAGCTGTCACTTTCAAAAGCTTTTGAAATGAACTCTACACACTGCGTAGATGTCGCTATCGTTAGTTTATTGAAGTTTATTTGAATTCCAAACTAAAGATTTATGATAAACAAGAAAAAATGTTATAAAACTAGGAAATGACATTTGCCAAGAGTGTCAGTTGAAAACGTTTTGAATCCGTTTCGGAAATCGTTTCGAAACCTATCGTGGAAACACCGGCAATCCAAAATCACAAAACGTTTTGAATACAGTTTTGAAAGCTCGTGGAAACGTGGTGATAGATATTCCGGGAGGGGAGTCGAGAATTTCCTTTTCCTCAAGTGCTCCAAAAGTTCAAAAGCAGAGCTTAGTTGCCTGTCACCATAATTATAGTGAACTAGTGATAGTTACTACATGATTTGATAGCGAAGTCAGTATATATGAAATATCAGTAATTGTTTCGATTGACATAACTTGTTTTTTGGTCAAGGTTTGTCAAACAAACGCTATTTAACTCCGCCTACCCAGGAAAGTTTGTGGAAGATAAAGTACTTATAATATGCTTTGGGAGTCAAAATATCTCATGAAAGGATTGAATGGTGCCAGTATCTCAGGGTGAACGTGCAGTTCTACCAGCTCTTCATCTCCAAAAAATAGACAAATAGAGGTAAATAAGAAATATGATAAAAAAAAGAATAAAAAAATACACAGTATATCGGTATACTAAATTTTATATATATAATATAAGTACATATTATGATAAATGAAGGAATTGTACTGACAGACTTTCCAAAATCATTAGAAAGGACTCATGAACAAAGGCTAGAAGGCATCGAAATTTCTACCCATTTTACTATAGAAAAATTTGTTGAAAGTGGCATAGAACATAACTTTATTATTAAATAGTTATGCGATACTGATACTAAGCGTTAGAAAAATATATTACTTTACTTCCTCAACTTAAGACTTCATTTTCCTCACAAGGAAGAACGATGCATTGAATAACAGCTTCTAGAAGTAGTTCAGTAAAGTTGCTTTGATGCTGCATGAAGCAGTAAGATGACCGAGCTTAGCAGGATAGCTTAGACAAGTCCCACGACGATTAAGACAAGCAATATATCGGAACGGGGCAGTAGTAGAGAATTATAATGTTGGGGTGTAAATTAGAGCAAATGTTGTATCTTTTTTTATTATTGCCTCACCCAATGAGGTATTTGTTTTTGCGCACTTTTCTATGTTCCTCCCGATAAAACAATTACCTCTCAAATGAGTCAGTTTAGACTCCAACTGTGCAGTTTGTTGGAATTGTTTTATAGGAAGGAACACAGAAGGGCACAAATATACAGGATGTCCCATTAATAATTTTGAGTAAGTTGTCACGTGACCAAAAACAAATACCTCATGGGTAACACAATTACAAGAAAAGATCCAATATTTGCTCTAGTTGCGCGTAGCTCGGCCATTGAATGAAAGAGAGTGCGCATGTCATGTGTCCGTGAAATTGAAATGATTCATTTGAACAAAACGTAATCAAAAATATATAAATTTATGAATCTTCCATGTCATTATTTCACAATTAAAAAAATTTAAAAGATATGTTTACTAAGATAATTTTGAAGGTTAAATTATTATGCACTTACCGTATTCTCACCAAGAAAGTCTTCATTATATTTTTTACCCAAAGCAGTCACTTTTTTGTAGCACGTGGTATGATAACCTACAAAATCGAGTAATGCATTGGTTAACTCAACGCCACTGTATTTAAAATTTTTCTTTTTACGAAAATTTAATTTCAACGAACAGTTTTTATACGTTTCATCGTTAAAATCAAAAACATCATCGTCCGAATTGCATAGAAAACACTTTTTAGCCATTTTTTATCACAATTTAATGTTTATAAATAACAACAATCAGTATAGTAGTAGTAGCACGCTTTTTCAATTCAGAAGAATGAGGCAAACTGTTCCAATACAATGATGTATTTACGAGTGTATCCTTTGTTAATACACGGGATAGTTCGCTCGGACCTCTCTGGCGCACGTATTCACTGGCAGCAATATTTTGATCTTTACAATTCGACAACGGGAATTCCAGACTGATTTTTCGCAGACAACCCTATATCGACGTGTTTGCAATAAAATTATCTTTATTTTGATATAAGTTTCATGCATTAACCACAGTGGTGCAAATTACTATTATTGATTTACCTGTTTATACCTGCCTACCCTATAGTTGGGACAGAAAAAACGTAGCCAACCTAACGTTTGCTATGGGCTTCATGCTTTCGATTGGTATGTGATATGTTATTAATCAAACCAGTGAAATTTAATATAAAATACTTTTTATCCATTAACCAGTTCGGTGAAGGTCGCTCTATATTCAGATCTTCTACTAATTTCAGAGACTGAAAAGTTATTAACATGCTTTATGCTTCGCTTGATGCCGCTTAGGTGAGAATCGGCCAGGCGCAGACGTTAAAGATAGTTCGATAAGCAAACCTTGTTTTTGCAGTCAGACATACATTGAAACAAATACATAATAATATCAGAAAGTTACATAGAATTCATTTCAGTTTAGCAGCTAATCAGGATTAGTCGACAGAAATGTTACTTTGAGCTAGATGCAGCTCGTTTTCCAGCCACTTAGTTTAATTAAAGTATACGAGCGAGTGCGCCATGCCTGAATAATCTATGAAAAAAGGAGTCGGTTCTCAGAGTGGTACCTGTGGATGATCGGCGATAGGCACAAAAACGATACCAGTTTTCCTGATCCTCCCGTGCACGTTGCTACGTTGCTTCCGCATCTCTCGATCTCCGAGACCGTCGCCAGTGATGCCAATTTAGCTATTTTATAGCTAGATCTAGCTATTTCGCAACAAGGTTTAGCTAGTAAAATATCGTCTAGCTATCTAGCCATTTTCTCTAGCTATTTCCCTTTTCTGCTTTATTTAATAATAATCGCTTTTATTGGCAAATCTATAGAAAAAAAAACATAATGACAACAAGAAAAAATAAATTATAAGTATATAGTTTGCCAAAAGGCAGAGTTCGGGACTTCCCGTTCTTCTATTATTGTTGTGCACTTCCTCTATACCATCTATGCTTTGACTGTTCTGCGAAGCTATCAAGATCATTTCATATTTGTGCGTCACAGTTGTGCGTGCTCTATGAATTTCGTTTAAGTGTTTTGTGGTACAGGTGGTGTCAACTGTCAAGCCGCGTGTTGTCGATTTGTCATTTGTCAGGTTCGTTTCCCGCCTTAACCCTTCAACCTTTAACGGTTGTATGAATATAATTTAAAAACATTTTCGATTTTTCGGTTTTGAAAAACAAAAATCGTGGATACTGAATTAATTCTGAACGGTAGGTTTGAAATATATAGTATTCCAAGGTGAAAGGCATATAAATGTATAAAATGGACGACACTTTATTGTTTTTTTCGTAAATTGTTCCTGTTCTAATCTACAGTCTCATCATTTATATTTAAAGTTAAATATCAAAGTTCAGTGCAATCAGCAATGACAAATTTGACAGATGACCTGTAACATGAAACAAATAATTGAACTGTCAAAAATTATGTGTCATTTGATGTGAATGGTCTGTTAGAAATAGCAACTTATTCATAGATAAAAGATTTTTGGGTTTATTATACAAATGAAACTACAAGCATCCCCTCCGGTCGAAAATGATGTAATTATTATAATATTCTATAACAGGAATAAATAAAATATTAAAAAAATCTAGCTATTTTCTAGCTATTTTTCTACAGTGCTCTAGCTATTTTAAAGTCCAATGAGTTGGCATCACTGACCGTCGCCAGTGTTGCTGCTGCTGCTGCTGCTGCCGCTGCGCTGCTGGGTCGTTGATCTCGCGTCGCGGTTTTCGCCCACATTTTCTATCATCGACCATATCGCACACGAACTCTCAGCAAACCGTTTCCTGCCTACTCCACGGAATTACAAAGTTCACACTCAGTGTTCCAAACTAGAAATTACTAGGTATATTAAGACCCGATTTTATCAACATGCAGATTTTAACAAAGACTTTGACCAATCAGAGCAGCCCTTTCAAGAACATGCATCTGTCAAAGTACTCTGAAAATTATTGATTTCTCTTGAAGTTGACCTCATAAAGCTCAAAAATGACATACTTTATATACAATCGAGCATTGTAAATCATCTAGCATCTTTTCCAGTCTGATTTTCCATCCCAAATCGGTGAAAAATTGCATTTTCTTGTTTAATCAAAAGTTTAGCAATTGCTAATCTCAACCAATCAGATTCCAGATTCCGTTTCCATTTGATCGCTGGTTTCATGCTGTATTAAATTAATGATATGATGACAAGAGATTCACTCATTGCATTATTTGGATAAAACAATAATTTACTATCGATAATAATTATGAATACCTGCAACATATCTCTGTTTTACAGTAAAAAGAGTTAAAAATAGCACTTCGTTACATTTCAAAGGTTACAGCTACTTTCCAGACGTATGTGCATTACTGGTTGCCTATCCAGAACCCCACAACGCCAAAGCTTGCCATTTTATAATTAAAATTAAGTATAACCCTATTTGATGTACAATGCACCTGTGAATACTTCTATAAGAAGATCTATAACAAACATGCATCCAGTAAATGAAAGATTGATTCTTCATAAAAGTATGTATTTTCATATAATCCATCTGACTGATGGACGTAGGATTTTTAATTATTAAATAAGGTAGGTAGTTGCTGTGATTGATATAGGTACCTACTACTTTTATCACAAATTATCGCAGTTTGCAATTAGTAATTATACAATAATTATAATGTAAATATGGAAAATGTGGCATTAATTTGCAAATCAATCGCTTTGTTCTGATATCTTGCTATGATTTTAATCCATGAATTTCTAAAATATCTTTGACAAAAGTGTCATCCAGCTTTGACGTGTTGTTTCCAATATTGATAAAATACTATTGGATGATACTGATTAACATAGCCCTCAATACCCAATAGAAAGCTTTTGCTAAATAGCATCCAATAGAAAAGCTTTGTTAAATTCTTTGTTAAATATGCATGTTGATAAAATCGGCCCTAAATGTAGACCTGTCTAAGCTTAGCAGTTCACTACATTGCCGCTGTCATCAAAGATGTCGAATTTTATTATAGATCACTTGTTTTCTTTCTTAGAGGAACATGTATTCCCAAATGAGTATAGTTCTGCTTCCTTACTTCACTTTGAAATACAAGCTGATAAAGCAGCTCGCGGGGCACCAATCTGTTCATCTCCAAATCAAGTAGGCAAGCAGACGACCTAAAGTGTCTTTTAGAGAACAAGATGCAAGATTGTTGGCAAAATGAATGGCACAGAGGCACGAATAACAAACTTCGTCGGATATCTGATTCTGCTGAGGAGAGCAAACATAAAGGCACCTCAGTCCAATAATATCTCGAATTAGAATAGGTCACACTCGTCTCGCTTCGTCATATCTACTTTTAGGTCAGAACCCTCCTGTATACGAACAGCGTCAAACACAGTCTATACCTCCATTGGTGTCAAGTAAACTTTACAATAAGGCACACCTCACTAAGTGTCGGCTATACAGAAACTCAAGAAGCATGATGCAACTTTTGAATGCTGTGAATATCTTAACTACCGTTCCGGTTGAAATAAGAAAATTGTCTTCCTTAAAATAGCCGGACATTAATTTGACAACTGATCAAATTAATGACACAAAACACAAGCGACTCAATGTGCAGCATACCGTTTTTGGTCTTATCCTCAATTCAGAAGATAAGTTATCTTGCTTCTACTGGTACACAAAATAAATAAGATGCACTGTTTTACAGTTACTGGTTTTGATCAGACAACTATCTTCACATATAGCAAATATCTTTGTAGATTTACATATATTACATTGTTATTGTAGTACCCTAATTATATCATATTTTTGAGAAGACATGAAGTTTTCGAAGAGAAGAAAGTATTTCAGCACTTCTGAAGGCCCAAAAACGCTATTCGCCTCATTTCTTTTGTACATGTGGGTTATGTTGCTTTCCATAACAATTTTGTACAATCATATATTAAGCAGCTATAACGAAATAGTACGACTGCTGTAGAGGATAAGTAGTATTCTAACCTGTAATCTGTGAAAGTCACAGTTAGGAAGCCAGTTAGTCAATAGCGGTAAAGAATCTTGGGACTGGTCATATGCTACTATCCAACATAGTTTAGAGACGAAAGAAAGAGAGGCGAGTTAGTAGGGTAAAAAATTAAAACTTAATCGACACAATATTTCTGTACCGAAGTAATGTGCGAGCGAATGCATATATAGGAAGGTTGGAGTAGCACGTGCAGTAGAAAAGGAATGGGTTTCAACCGGTTGAGCCCTGAGGGCATATCGGATGGCTATTGCATATGTTGGACTTGACATTAGAGGCCTCAAGCTAGTACAATGTCAAGCGGGCGGATTCTCTCTCACATTCTCGGGTGCGAGGGCGCTTCTACCCTGCCATCAGCCTATTTCTTAAGCCCTCTATAAAAAATGCTGATTTCTTAAACTCTCTATAAAAAAGCTGGAATATAAGCAATACAATTCAGCATTCACGTTGATACTGTACCAACTAGTACAGGGTTCAGATTTCTGGATGAGATAATAATTACGCAAAAGGCTACTGTACTGACGAAATAATGAACTCCCTCCTTGATGGAGGAAAGAAACCCTAGAAATTGAAGTATGACCTCCCGCGGCGGAAAACTAGTGGTGTTAACATTCAGATGTATGACCTGTGAGGCCAGGCGTATGCGGAACTACCAACCACCCATCGGATACGTGACAGAAGTAGAAGTGTATCCTCGCAGGCTGCGGCGACCTCGTCCGACTGAAAGTGAAATGAAATGGTCGGCGCGTCGGTACGGCCGGCCAGCAGGCAGGCAGTTGGCCGTGCATCGAGGTACGACTGGCGCGCGAGCCACGCCGATGCTATTTTTAAAAGGAGGATTTCGCGAAAGCATTGACCCCAAAGATGGCCAATCGACCGGCCGGTCAGATCTGTATCGCACTCTGTTTTGAATCTTCTAGAATTCTGGGAAGATACGCGATATTTTAATAGGATCGAGATTGATCAAGGATGTGTTTGTGTTATTTTGACCTTTAGATCGTCCCTACTCGTGGGAACACGATGGATAGAGATAAGTAAAGTTACTTCCAAAAATAACCAACGACGGCCTAGGGTACGTCGATTAAACTCACCCAAACCCAAACAGAACAGCCAAGAGAACACAACCCAGCTGCGGACGTTTTGCCAGCACAGCCGGCAACCACCAAAGCTGGTAAACCCAGACAGCGCTTACAATGGACCACTGAAATCAACAAACATGTAATGCACTGTTACTACACCACCACAAAACTAGAAACCATCTCTACAGGCTACAGACATGAGCTGCACAGGTTATTTATAGCACAATACCCACACCTCGTAGAACGTGTAACTGAACAGCGACTCATTGCCAAAAAAAGAGTCATAACAAAAAACAACCGCCTTACACCCGAAGAGCTACAAGCTATAAAGATTCTTGTATCCAATGAAATAAATACTGCCCATCCGAATCACCCGCAGACCTCAAACAAAACCACAATCGACAGCACTAGCATACGCTCAGAGACAGATCCAGAACATGAGCACACACAACATGTACCAGATACCGCTGTCCAACCTAATGATTCGCTAGCTACTGAATGAATCACAGAACGACATGCCATTCGTACCCGAAGTAATCAACCTCCAAACACAGGCACGACCAATAACACCAGCATACACTTAGAATTGGATCTAGAAAATGATCATACACCAGATACACCAGAAACAACATGCACTAACTTACCTTCCACAACCACACAAAGCCAAACCACGGGATCCACATTGTAAACTGTCGTCGTTGGCTGTCAAGACGGTTCGGAGGACCTTTGTCTTTATGTCATAGTTCGTCGGTCAGTTTGGCATACTGTCGGTCTGGTCACCCAGAAACCAGACAATGGTATATAGAAAAAAAGAAAAAAATAGAGGAAGAAAGAATTAAGAGCAAAGCGTGAAGTGCAACTGTTAAAACAGGCATCGTTAAAACAACTAGGGTAATTTTGATGCTGTAAACGCAATTTTGGTGGATCAGATGTTGCTAAAAAGTGAATTTATATGATCGAAAAGTCCACGACTTAATTTTGGTTACATTGAGTCACACAGTAAAGGGTTGCTATGCGATTCGGCTTGTTCGTAGCGCCTGTGTTTTGATATAGTCTTTAAGGGCCGGTTTCTTGATGTCCACTTAAAAGTGTCAGATAGGTGCCAGTTAGCATTTCTATGGATATGAACTGTCAGATAAGATTTACGTGAATTCGTAAGTTTAACCTTCAATTATTGTTGTTTAAACAATTTATCTAAAAGTTATGCGTTAACTTCAAGGTAAATATTTAACCGAACATTGAGAAACCGGCCCTAAGTAAGGAATATCAGGATATTCATGCAGGGCCTCGTTTGCAACATACTAAGGGGCATTTGTAATAGTTCTCAGGATCCTGCTTTGGAGTTCCTGCAAAGCAGCAAAGGATAAAGCTGCCGAAATGTAATTTGGAATTCTGTTTTTTAACATCTGAGTATTATTTGGCCCACTCTAGTACTTCCTCTGCCGCTGTCAGTAGCCTGTCATGGACTAGGTTACTAGACCATGACTGGGCCACTAGTGCGGTGTCGTCAGATAGACCTCACAGTTGCTGGGGCTAGGGACATCGTGAATGAAAAAAGAATAAAGTATTGGTCCAATGACCGAACCCTGACCAACCGCGGCCTTGATAAGATTGTAAACTATTTAACAGTTATGTATAATTGATAATCAAAAATTGAATGTACAGCATTTAAAACACGGATAACATTTTTCACATGAGGGCACACAGATGAGAACAACTACAGATTTGTAACAAGTGACTTCATCTAATAAAATGAGGTTGTAAGCTTAATGCCTATTTTTCTAATGACCGCGACTATAGATTATATGGGTGTCTTTCATGGGTTTCCGTCAACGATTGAAACTATAATTTTTCTTCGCTACTACGTTTCGGTTTATTTCAATCTAAACCATCCTCAGGTATATTACAAAAATGTAACCGACATCTGAAATTAACACACCTGAAGATGGTTTACATTAATATAAGCCGAAACGTAGTAGTGAAGAAAAATTATACTTTCAATCGTTGACCGAAACCAATGAAAAACAACCATGATCAACAGTTGTGAGTTTAAAGACATGTAGTGCATCTTTTATATCCGAATTTGTTAAACTCCAAGCTATTTCTACTGTTTGTAGCGTCCTATTAAAAGCTTTAACTCTCAGTACTCAAAAGGAACCATTCGGGAATAATTATAGACTATTATATGTTACTGCCTTCCTACTGATTCTATTTTTGGCTTGCTCTATACACATAAATGTCTACCGCATCAACATTAGCGTACATACGACTCTGTGAAAGGGCAGTGTTAGACGCTGGGGAAAGTATAAATAGTTTTGTGAGAAGATATGTTATCCCAAAACATCTCCCTTAAAAGTGAAAGAAAATCTGATATAATAATTCTGTTATACTTCGGCTAGAGTACCTATGAAAGGAGAATAGACATCCTATGAATAACGTTTCCATAAAATTCTTCCCATCTTCTTATATCAACGGCTGATCTTGAACTTCCAAACATCCAGTTCTCTCCTTGCATGTCTGGGTGATTGCTGTCACTAGTCCAAATATGACTCAAATTGGCCTTTTCTACCAATATTTGGTGGTAGGCGTGCTTTTCATATTTTAGCAGATAAAGAAGTACAAAAGAATTATTTTTCTTTAAAAAGTAAAGAGATCTAATTATCTTCTATTTTGCCTGACCGAGCAAGGACTCTTTTAAAAGCTCAGATAACTGAGCAATTGTGGTCTACCAAAATAAATTTTGTTTTTCTTCCTCACTCTGGGTCACAGCAGCCTATCTTGTTAAGGTTTGTCACATTGTCGTTGGATGTCATTGGAAAGAAATACAAAACTTTCAAAAGAATTGCCCACCCAAAAGAAAAAACACTAATCGCTGTTGCTTAGTTGATATGGCATGTAAGTTTTTTGAGCTTTATTGATTACTCTCTCCATTCGACAAACCTTTCTTAAAATAGTCATGGAGGGTAGATCAAAACGGATCTGGACATATTTTTTAGCAAGAGTCCAAAATAATTCAGATGAGCAATACAATATGGATAAATAATGTTCTATTGATGAGAATCCCAACCATACCTTTAGTCTGGAACGTTTGATGCTATTTTTTTATTGCTAAAGAAGCTCTTTTTAAATAACTAAGTTAATAATAATGACACATGCTACAAGGTACTTGGAGAGATAATAAGAAAGAAGCTGGACGGTTATGCAGAAACAATTTTAGGGGAATATCAGGCTGGATTCAGGAGCGGCAGTAGTACGACAGATCAAATATCCGTCCTCAAAGAACTACAAATTACAAGCTATGAATATAGAATGGAACTACACGTCCTTTTCATAGACTTTAAACAAGCCTAGGATAGTACAAACAGAGAGAGAATGTATGAAGCAATAGTGCAGCTAGGAATTCGAGGAAAACTCATGAGGCTAATAATGACATTACAAAAAACCAAGAATAAATTACATGGACGGGAAGTGAGTCACAGGAATTTGTAGTAAGAAAAGGACTCAGACAAGGCGATCCTCTATCAACGATACTTTTTAACTTGACGCTTGAAGCAATAATTAGAAAAAGCAAAATCAAGATAAATGGAACCATATTTAATAACGAACACCAATGTATAGCATATGCAGATGACAACACTAGTAGCAAAAACAAAGGAGAGCTAGAGAAAATCACGGCAAGGATAGCTGCGGAAGCAAGGAGATTTGGGATGGAGATAAATCAAAGTAAAACAAAATATATGGTCATGGAACAAAGGGAAAATACTTCCGATGATCAACCGAACCTAACTTTTACGGCCAATAACATGAAATATACTTTTGAAAGGACTACGGAATTTATGTACCTTGGGGTAATCATAGAGCAAAAGGGACAGGAGAAACAAGAAATACAGGCAAGCATCGTCAAAGGAAACCAGAAGTATGGAGCCCTGAAAAATCTTATGAAATCCAAATATGTATCCAGAAAGACCAAAGAGAGAATTTATTCAACTGTTATAAGACCAACAGCGACATACGATATGCTTGTGAGACGTGGACTATGAACAGAGAGGAGGAAGAAAAAATTATTAGATGGGAAAGAAAAATGTTGAGAGCCATTTATGGAGGCGTAAGGACAAACGAGGGATGGAGGAGAAGAACAAACCAGGAACTGGAAGACATCTATGAGAACCCCAATATTATAGCAGTCATCAAAGCGCAGAGAATAAGGTGGCTGGGACATGTGGAGAGGCTAAATGGGACGAGAATGGCAAAACTAGTTCTTAACCGGAGACCAATAGGAAAAAAAGAAAGGGTAGACCAAGGGAGAGATGGCTGAAGAAGGCATAAGATGATTTAAGGAAAATTAGTATTAAACACTGGAAAGAGAAGACGGCAGACAGAAATAGGTGGCGTGGAATAGTCCAGGATATACTCAGAAATAGGTGGTGAAAGTATCCAAAGACAATTCTATGTTATATAAATTTTAGCGGTATAAGATCAGACTGTACTCATTTCTGCCCTAGGCCTTCATGGCCTGTTGTGCAAACTAATAATAAATAATAATAATAAATAATAATGATAAGAATAATTTTATGAAGTGATAGTTTAATAATTTTGACAACGTTATCTTTACCGAGGACGCCAATGTGCATATGATGATGGTCATCCAGAAGCGTATCTGTTTAAATTCCACATCGTCGGAGTGGGGGGCCGGGGCCGGCCAGGCATAGGTAGAGTCGCTGGTTGCTGGCTCTGTCGGAGTGTCAACGATCTCTCGGGTCAATCAGCTGAGCAGGCCGGCCCAGCGGCAACGCAACAGCTTGCTCGCCAGCAGTACCCATGCCTAGGGGCCAAGTATTTTGGTAACTCTGCCGGCGGCGGCGGTAGTGTGAGCCGAATCGAAATCGTGTTGGGCCGACAACCAGCTCCACGGTGCACGTACACCTTTATACACCAGTCAATTTCACGAAATCGCGATGAATATCATCATCATAGTCACAATGTCTTAACAGACATGTTGCGAACTCGTAAAATGCATTAAGTCGGAGCTAGAGTACTGCCGACACGAATATTATCAATAGTTTTGAGAACTGTAGCTCGCCATCGTTTGCGATTTACTGTCAGTTCAGTGGCGCTCTTGATACTCATATCTAGCAACTGTTTCGTCGTATCCTCCCAGCGTGTAGGGGAACGGCCACGGCGGCGCCCACTCGAGGCGTGACCCTGAACTAAAAGTTTCTCCATATTATCGCTTCTGTGAATATGTCCGAAGAATGTAAGCATTCTCATCGACACAATGGAGGATAGTCTCTTTGGATTACCGAGCTCATCCAATATGGAGACATTAGTTCGATGGGCGGTATAAGGAATTCTCAGCATTCTCCTCCACGTCCACATTTCAAAAGCATCTATGCGAGCTCGATCTGCCTTTTTAACAGTCCAAGTTTCCGAGGCATACAAGTATATGGAGAACACAAGAGACTGAACCAGTGACATTTTGGTAGCTTTAGTGATGTTATGGTCACGCCATATTTTAGTAAGCTTTGTCATGGCCACCCGTGCCTGTTGAATGCGCCGTCGAATCTCATTCTCACAGCTAACTGAATTGTCGATCAAAGAACCGAGGTACACAAAACTTTGAACTACCTCACAACGGCCTATATTGACTTTATCTCTCGATGACTGTCATGCTCTCTATCTACTATAATAACCTTGGCCTTGTTGTAGTTAATACCAAGACCATAATAATATATGAGATGAATATAGTGTTGGTCAATAAAAAACATAACTGGAGAGTCATGGTTTTACCAACACTAGGTATCTAGTGTTGTCATGAAATAGTTAGCAAAAGCAGGATATACAGAATAAAGGCCTTGGGTTAAATATGAGCTCTGTCATTGGTAACACTTTGTTGCGTTTTGAGGCCTATTTCCAGATGGAAGTTTTTTCTGCCACCGTTCTGCATGTTCAAGAATAAATGCGCTAGATTTGCTGATGACTCCAATTTCAAAGCCTATAGCCCTACTCTTGATAGACTACTCATTAATTCAAATGAGGCTCTAACTCTGGCAGAAAAATGGTTTAATGCCAATAATTTGCTACTAAATAAGGACAAAACTCAGAGGTTGATAATTCCTAAAAGCTCGAAATTAGATCAGAGCAACTCAGTAAACTTTTGGGACTCACTACAGATGGCAAGCTTTCGAGAGCTCAGCAGACCGTTAGTTGAGGACGTTCATATCGAGCCAAGTATTTTTGACAAGAACGCTCCGTTCTTTTGTTAGTTTTTAATATATTAAAGACCTGCTGCAGGATCACATATATGCGATCCCCTTATGGGGCCAAAGTACAGCAGCTGTTTCTGCCTTTAGGTTACAGAAAAATATGTTTAGTCTCAACATTTCTATAAGTCTTTAGGTGGCCAATATTTTTTATACTGGAAACTTTTCACCAAGTAAAAAGGCTATCGCATTTCAGAAGATCTTCAAAAGGGCGAGTGCCTATTAGTATTAATATTGAATAAAATTTTTATTAGAAAAAGAAACAGAAAAAGCAGCATCAAATCGTAGCCCAGCACAGTTCCCCAAAAGCATGGCTTTTGAAAGGAGCTATAGTAAAAGATCTTGGAAATCCTGGTGAATATCATTCCTATAGTTTTCCTACGGAACAATATTTTGACAGTTCTTCTATGTAGCACTGGCGAACAGCTCTCATAGCTGAATTTTAGAATTTGGACCGTTCAGCAATCTTTTTATTATCTTGCAGGCTATGAGTGTCCTCACAAAGTGATTCGAAGCACATACCTACTTATTTGAGTAGTCTGATCTAAGCATTGTAAATTACAGTATGCCAGATGTCCCAGAATTTCCATGAAACGTGACATTTTCGTAACGAAAGACGGTTCAAGCAAGAACTGAGTTGTAGTTCTGGAGGAACTATAATGGTCTATCATACCATGTTTTCAAAACTTTTTTTGTACCTCAACCCTAAAAGCTCAGCCCCAACTTTTTTTTCAAATAGCACCCAATAGTTTTTTCTACACAGATCAAGTCATTATTTTATTCAAAGTCTTGTATTGTCTTTGATTTTATAGACCTATTTTTTTGTAAAATCATAAGGATAAGATAAATAGACTAAGGATTTGTTTGAGGCGTAATATTTTCGTAACAAAAATAGATAAAAAATCAATCTGGCCTTTCTAAATTTTGACGCCCTACTTTTTTTTTCAAATAGCACCCCAGTGCTCTTCCTAGATAAATGAAGTCATAATTTTTTTTAGGTATAGCGGCATCAACTGCCACGGTTATTTGGTAATGTCTCTGATTTCATTCACAAACCGTTTTTTTTTTCGTAGACATAAGCATAAAAAAAATAAAATAAGGGTTTGTTGGTTTTTTTGAGTCGCAATATTTTCGTAATGAAAAAGAATAAGAAATTTTTTGGAAAGCATGGTATGATAGGTAATTTGGTACCCTTAAAACCCACTCAGTTTTCTTTTGTATACGTTTTTTTTTTATTAGGCGTCAAACATATTCTTATTTTATTTATATTATGATTATAATTTTACGAAAACAATAAGTTCGCGTATAACATCGAAGATACCACAAGATTTTAAATAAAATAGGGATAGGATTCATGTGAGGAAACCTATGGGGTGCTATTTGGAACCAAAAAGTTAGGAATGAGTTTTCGGGGATGACGTAAAAAAACTGTTTTCAATGCATGGTATGATAGACCCTATATAGTACCTCCAGAATTACAACTCAACAACTTCTTGCTTGAACCGTTTCTCGTTACGAAAATATCACGTGCCAAAGGAATTCTGAAACACGCGGTATAAATATTACAGTTTAATATTTTAATATATCAATGTGTCGTTGATTTTCTTTTAGCGTTATATGATACTTCTATTTAATATTCACTAAAAGGTACCTATTTGAGATAGATTTTATGCCATTTTACATCCGATTGAGTATTTATATAAACAACAAGGTTTTATATGAGAATTTTAATAGTTTCATATAAACATTAACAAACCCAATCATAAGGTCGGTATAAAGCACTTACTCAAATTTCATTAACACCCGTATGCACCGTACGTCAATTGCGCGATTAGTTACGTAAACCTGGATTAGATTACTTGTTCACTATGCACCGCAAGCTGACAATTTTGACACTGTCACTGTCAAAACAATCTTGTTAACACAATCTTGCCGTATCTCCAATCTGGATTAGTTAATCTCTTGACGGTGCATGGCTAGATGCCAAAGATTAGCAAAACGCGATTAGGTAACTAGGATTAGAATCGCCAAACGGTGCATACGGGTGTTTAGTGAACCAGATGCACCTCTGTTTTGTCGGGTATCCAGCCATTAATTCGCTTATTTCAACAAATTTTACTGGACTAGCATATCTCTTGTCCCCAGTCGATCGTGTGTACGAAAATATGCGTAGTGAGCAGGCCCGTTTACCGCATCACTAATTAACTTGTAGCATGACGATGAGAACAGGAAACGTAATGAGCTAATAAGGTTGCGTCAAAAGTTATCAAATGCTTATGTGAAGGGTAGTCATGAAGTATGAGTGCTTTATAATTTTACTTAACTCTCCAATCAATCAATCATTCATGTATTGATAAGTTGTCTGCACTAAATGTGCAGTCGAAGGGTTGGCTGAAGTTTGCGCGTACGAGTAAATTGTGCTATGCTTTGCTACTTCGATAAAATATTACCGGAAGAAGATTAAGTTCATTCTAGCGGATGTCAAATATTACATAGCATAATTCTCATTTATATACATTTTCCTCCCACATGGTTTGCCTGTGTTTAATTGGCTATTAGCACTACTCCTACTTTGTCGTAATTCTTTCGAAGTTGCTATCCTTCGTTAAGGGGCCTGGATACACACATTTATACATACGTATTTGCCATGTAAAACACGGACTCACAATTTCTCGCATAACTCACTCTATTTTCAAACTACATATATAATATTTCAGAAGTCGATAGTTAAGACCTTAATGAATGATAACTATTTTCGATTTTCTCAAAAAAGTTTTTTAATGTGCAAAAAACTCGCAATGCAAAATCATACATTCTATAAACGCCTGTAATTTAACAACCCATCGCGATATCAAAAAAAGGCTGAATAGTTGCACAAGCGCAAGCTTTCTTCTTCAATTTGCTCTTTGAGTCATTACTGTAAGTTTAAAGGTAACGTCAGGAGCTTGAAAATCCGAAATTCATTTTTATGGTGACCTTTGGACCTTACCTTTGGACCTTTTGACCTTACCTTTGGATTTTTGGACTTATTTCCTCTCATCTTAGACATAGTCACTGGAGAAAGGGAACAGGCAGCCACGCCTCCTCGCTAACACGAAAATACGTCTTTTCTTGGATTCTCAATTTCGCGCACTATACCCTAGACCCTTAATAACAATACATTCGATGGTATAGTCTAGAACGTAGGGAAAGATTTAACTCGTATGTAAGGATACCTGCAACCTTGATGTAGTTCTTTAATATACTTGAGTCAGAAAGTATCAGAATTTAATCATACATCTCATATGTCTGACTGCTTAAAAATTAGTTGTCTATTCCCTCATGCTTTAGAGAAAAACAATACTATCCTGGAGTCTACAGATACAGAGATTGTCTATTTGCCAAAAAAAATATTCTTGGTAGAGACCTTTCCAAAATCTTGGAGCTTTGACATGGCTTGAGTGGGACCTTCACCTGGAGTTCGGGTGTTTCTGTAATTATTCTAAAAATATTAGCGAAGCTACTTTGCAGTTTTTTTTATAACTGAGCAGACCGCGCAGGCAGAGCCTAAATACCAGAGTACCGCGGCTGCTGTGAAAGGGTTATGTTAGGAGAAGCTTGTTAACGCGAGATTTGAATGGGCCAATACCCACAGGCCCAATAAATACATCTTCTGGCAGTCCATTCCAAGCCTTGGACACCCTGGGAATAAATGTGCGATTATACCGGTTGTATCGGTAGAAGAGTAAGAGGTCACCAACAACACGCCGGTGAGAAAGTGACTGAAGGTGGCGCGCTAAGGCCGGATCGTCAATTATTAGTCGAATTGCCCTTGTCTGGACGGCTTATAGTTATAGATATTTTCTTTTGGGGTAGCTATAATCTATAATAAAATATAGATCTTCACTTAGCTGGATTGGGATAGTTGACTCCTAGTTCTAAGAAGTTCGCCTGAGTGCTACGATCTTTGAACATCCCTCCCTCCAATACAGATCATACCATTCTATTATAATGTATGTATCATATTATCGAGATGATTCAATGGCTCCAATCAGAGTGGTGGGATTTTGAGAGCAATGACCAAAAGAAAGCGAAACTTTTCCGCATAGAAATGTGCTACTTAGCCATTCAAAACAAAAGAATAATTTGAATAGACTAAACTGAATTCCGGTGAAAGTGAATGAACTTGTTATAGAATAGATACAATTCATAACAGTAATCAACTATTCGTGACAGTATATTGATCTTGCTTACGATACATTGTAACAACGGTTTTCAGTTATTAAATTTGTATCTGTAATTTGTAAAAGATACATAGTAATAGAGTGGGCAGTAATAACAGCTATGTGGCCACATGGTGCCTGACTTTTTGGATTCTTAAAGTGAATGATGTCTTGTATAAGCTCACACTCCTCCCACGTATGGTTAGTCGTTCCATAGTAGTTTCCAATACAGTTATACATTTTTTCTGAGATGCAACATAAAATAGAATAAATGTTGTGGATCTCGTGTTTCACTATTACACTTCAAGTTTTGATACTTGGTCAAGTATTTCACTTTACTTTGAAAAACGTGTATGGCGTGTTTGGGTGAATAGACTTAGATATGGCTGAGAAAGAAAATACAACACCCTAATTCAAATAAGTAAGTCTAAGACAGAAGTCGCTAGTACATAATTGTCTGATACTGAATATGCTTTGTTAGCGAGGCAAGACAGTGCTACATAAAGCTCAAATTTCACTAAAAGCCAGCAAAATTGGTCACGGCATTAGCTGCGTTGTAATAATTTCGGTTTCTTTTGGAGTGGCCAAAAATCCCGAGAGTTGTCATACCCTGCCATTTTTTTTTATAACTGAGCAGACCGCGCAGGCAGGGCCTAAATACCAAAGTACCGCGGCTGCTCTGAAAGTGTTATGTTAGGGGAAGTTTGTTAACGCGAGATTTGAATGGACCAATACCCGCAAGCCCAATAAATACATCTTCTGGCAGTCCATTCCAAGCCTTGGACACCCTGGGAATAAATGTGCGGTTGTACCGCTCAGTTCTTGATGTATGAAGAACGACCGTCTTAGGATGAGATGCTGCGGTCGCACGGGTACATCTGATAGGAGCACTGAGCGGCGGAACGATAGAGGATAGCTCAGAGGAGCAGATTCCGTTGGAATATCGGTAGAAGAGTGAGAGGTCACCAACAACACGCCGGTGAGAAGGTGACTGAAGGTGGCGCGTTAAGGCCGGATCGCCAATTAGTCGAATTGCCCTTCTCTGGACGGCATCTAGTATAGACAGGGTAGTGGGAGCAGCAACTCCCCAGACATGAGGACAATACTCCGGGCAAGGTCTTATCTGGGCTTTATATAGCGTGAGGAGGTTACATGGTGAGAAATACTTTCTGGCTCTAAATAGGTACCCAAGCTTTTTACCAGCAGCTGTTGCAATTGACGCGACGTGTTCGTGCCAGATCAGATTTTCTGTAATGTTGACTCCTCCACTATTATGATGTATTGTGTATTCCCCATAAAACTCCTGCAAGTACTTTTTGCAAATATAAATATTAAATATCTATATCAAAAATAGCTAAACTGAAAACTAATGGATCATAACCTGTCCTTGGTAAGTGGCATTTGAAAATTACATCATAATCCCAGAGAACAGCTAAGTATTCCTATTCATCAACAATTTAACATAACTCATATTCCATTTTCTCTCAGATTGACAACACTAAAAAAAAACATAAGATCACGAAGTGCACTTTTGACATTCTAATCACGTAGTTAACATTTTTGCAATATAGTCATAAATCAGAATGGGTAGTAATCATCATATCAATTTGCTAAACGCTAACAAGTTCAATCCGTCGGACAATTTGTAATCTTGACGTCCGTAACTTTGTGCACAGATAATAATCGTCCTGCTAGCTGATAAGCAATGCAATTATTCCAGAATTGCCTGATAAAGTCATACCTCACGCGCCTCATTATTCCTGCATAAAGCATGAGCAGAATGTAAATTAGGACGATTGCAATCTAGCTGTGGAAGTATTGATGGAAAAGCTACTGCTCTTCTCTTTTCTTCTCAACTTCCATACACTAGTCTTAATGGCATCATCGAATACCCACTTAATAATAATGGACTATTTGAGCAAAACTGCTTTTGCTGTAAATTAAATAAAAAGATACCTGAGTAACCAATTCATTGAAGAATGAGAAATAAAAAAATGGGTTAACATATGTTAAATTAAAAAACATGTCGTTATTTTATACTGGCGTGATTAATAAAATAGGCAGAATAAATAAACACACAAATATAAATAGATAACACAGCAAATATATCCTTTAACCCCAAACGGATAAACTCATATCTACATCTTATGTGGTCATACAAATTATACAGAACATAAATCAAGCATCTCTTGGGTCATAGGTATTAAGGGTCAACTCGCGAAATACCTCTCCAAAAGAATAGATGAAATAATATACTGTATAAGTATACAAAAATCATATAACAAAACTCGAGCAGCACTTGGGTCTTTGGTATTAAGGGTCAACACGCGAAATACCTCTCCAAGAGCTCCAATCTCTGGGGCGGAGAATTATCATGATAACTATGAGGCGAACTCACTAAGATACTATGGGTCCACTCGCAAAGTATTCACTACTTTGCAGTGGCGTATATAAGTGGCCTCGCGGGCCCCCCGGGCCCCCCCCCGAAACCAGTCACGCATTCAGGTTTGACGTCTGGAAGAGGCTGAAGTAATGTCAAAAAATATAGTACAGAATAAAATTAGCAGCGACATCAAAATGTAATCTAATAATAAAGCAAATAGGGTAACTTTAACGATCATAGATGTCTGATTAGAAAGTACACCTTGGTAAAAGTATGTGGGTTTTTCAAGGGTAGTGCATGACCTACCATTCCTTGCTGATGAACCATTTTTTCTTACTTAAACCCCTGGAATCCACCCCTAGCTTGTTCTTTCAAATTTCAATTCACAATTTTGTCTGGAAAAATGAATTCTTTACCTGAATTTAATTATCGTAGTGCCTTAGATTTTATGTCCCTACTGCAATTTATCGTTAATTTTTTTCGTGTCATCCATGAAATCGTAAGCATAAATTAAATAAAACACATGTGTGGTAAATATTTTTTGTATTATCATGAATCAACTAATAAAAAAAATGTGACAAAAAAACTAAGTGCAAAAACGTGAAAAAGTTTTATGGCTACATCGGGTCGCGCCAACTCCGTGTGCAGGGTGTGCCCCGCACACGGGCGCCAAAATTAACGATAAATTGCAATAGGGGCATAAAAAGTAAGGCACTACGATAATTAAATTCAAGTAAAGAATTTATTTTTCCATGCAAAATTGTGGATTGAACTTTGAAAGAACAAGCTAGTGGTGGATTCCAGGGGTTTAAGTTACGGAAAAAATAAGTTTGCATATAAAATTAAAGTTGCCACAAGATTTTAAATAAAATGGGGATATCATTTATGTAGGAAAACCTATGGGGTGCTATTTGAAAAAAAAGCTTGGGGGTTAGTTTTAGGGGTTGACGTACAAAAAAAATGTTTTGAATGCATGGTATGATAGACCCTACAGTACCTTCAAAGGTACCACTCAGTTTTTGCTTGAACCGTTTTTCGTTACGAAAATATCACGTGTCAAGGAAATTCTGGGACACCCGGTATATCCGGCGACCGATGGTCCCGCGCCTGAACTTGATCCCTGTGTGCTGTATGGGAGCTAAAATTTGTCAAGATTTGATGAGGAAAAGTGAGAAGAAAGGCAGTTATGATATGTGTATGTTCGGCGACTGGAACATGGAGATTCGATAGTATATCATTAAAAATATGGTCACCGAAAATTAAAAGCCGAATGCAAATGCTATTTTTGCAGATAGCAGAGCAACTAGAGGCAGACATCCCTTAACCCCTTAAATTCGGGGCATAGCTGGTAACGTGCAGTCTGTGAGACTGTAACGTCTTTGAAGCTTAAAAAATCAAACTCTCCTTTGACGTTGACCTTAAATTTCAAAAACATATTATCAGTTTGAACAAAAAGCTTGCATCAGGTTGTTATTGCGTACGAGCTGCAGCAACAAACTTGGGCATCTCGATTGCTAGGACAGTTTTTTTCGCGGTGGTGCAATCCCATCTGTCCTACGGTCTACCATTTTGGGGCTGTTGTAGCCAGTTCCTTTTCCAATCTGTCTTTAAGTTGCAAAATCGTGCAATACGATATATTGTAGGTGCTTCTTGTAGAGATCCTTGCAGACCGCTTGTTATTCGTCACAAAGTCCTTACTCTGCCATCTCTTTTCATATTAGAGACTACGAGCCTAATACATAAACATCGTTCTTCATTCTCCGACCATCAACAAGCTTATGCAACTCGCCGAAGACATGACATTCCGCTACCAATACCTCATTCTACCCTCGTGCGAATTTCCATAATATATAATAGTGTGAAAATATATAACTACTTGCCATCGGATATTAAAGCAATCCCAAATATTATGAAGTTCCGTAAAGCGTTAAAAAAATACTAATAACACAAGCATTCTACTCGCTGGACCAATATTTTGAATTTTCCTTCACTCAATGAGTTAGTCAACTATTGCCCCAAGTGTTTGATGAACATAAAAATAACCTTCATCTATGGGGTGTCGGTAAAATTTTTAATTTGTGAATGTCTGACTTTTAAGTATTTTATTTATTTTTATGTATTTGAATTTTAATTTTTATGTATATGTATTTTCCTTATGTACTTTTACATAGTTATTTGCTTTGTCAATAAGATTTTTTATATATCTTTGGCAATAAAGCATGTTAACCAACCTAACCAACCAACCTTATTATTTTTTGGAAAAAATGCATGAAGATTTGTTGGGTATATATCCTTTAATAATAATTTTGTATAAAGTAGCAGAACATGCGATGTAAAGAAAAAAAATTATGATAATTAACTAGAACACAAACTACCAGCACAAATTTGTAGGACCAAGATAATAAAAAAAAACTTTGACCACACTCAAATCTGTATATTCTGTGATTGATAATAAGTAAAGCAATACACCTATAAAAATATTTTGGTAAAAAATGACGGACCTGCCATAACTACTACTTGAGAAAAATTATAACGTAAACCGTTACGTTCCGTCTCACAGACTGAACCGAACTAACAACTGAGCACATCTGAAATGTTGTTTACGCAAACTTATTGATAAACGGGATATAAAAGGGATACCAATGGCAGATAGATTAGATGAGGTCATTTACCAGAAATGCGGTAAGATTTTGTTGTAGGCTCGAATTTAAGATTGCTTGCAGTCTCACAGACTGTTAAGAGTTAACCACAAAAATTTCGTCCGCAACCCAAATTTTCAGCAAACGTTGACCCTAAGGAGGCGCGGTAGCACCGCCAAGCCGATACGCGGAAAGTTAATCTCGATTTCCTGGTGTTCGCTGTTTGTTTACGAGGCATGGACGGAACACGAAAACAGAGGCAGGGTGAGCGAAAATCACTCTGACGACCTTGCCGATGGAAGAAGCGTTGACCGCGGCGCAGCAAATCAGGTTGAAGCGCCATAGGAGGGTCACTCTCACTTATGGTACGACCGCAACACACCTCGCTACTCGCCACCGCTCGTTACACTTCCAATAATGCCTGCGAATAGTACCATACATAATAATGTATGCGCTGGTGCTCAGAGAATATGAAATAGGTATTATGGTAGCTTTTGCGTACTACCCTTAGAGGTGGATTAGTGTGTACTGTCAGGTCATCTGGACCATGGCCGACTCTACACTAGGCCGGAGCCTTAGATTTGGCAACGTGGCTTAGCTGTCAAATAGGTGGCCTATGGTTTCAGAATAATTATTACATTTTATATGTATTAGAGTTCATCTGGGTTAATAAATTAAGAAAAATATTTTTTAGAACTACTACTAATACCACTTACATCTGATGTCTGGTTCATCACAGTCAGACACTACAAAATAAAAATAAACGCAACCTGTTTCCTGCTGCCACTTCCCATTCCACTGAAATGAACACTTTACTTTGTAAATTGTCACTTGAGCTAGAAAAATTCACTATTAGGTCACTGTGAAGCCATTCTTGCTGGTCTTGATTCCCTTTCACTATCAAAGCTCTTCGTAGGTATGCCCAGATGCATGCCCTCGTTGGCATGCCCAGATGAGTTCTATTAACTATCTTTTTCTGTGATATTTGGGAGGTCCAGAAAACATTGTAGGTACCACATTGTGGTTTAAAATAGGTCTTATCCTTTGAAATGTTTGTAAATTATTGTCTTTATTCTTATAAATATAACCAGCCCTTATGAGGAATACCTTTCACCCACTTCTGTTTATGTCCTCCTTTGGAAGCACTAATTGCTACTGCAACCTGGTACTACACACTTTGCAGGCATCTTTTTATCTTTATAGTTTCGTTTGTGCAGGTAAATAATTAGAAACCTATTAAAAATCACCTTCCACTCTTCGTTGTTACTCTGGAAGGTTATGTTGGTAAGTCCTTGTTTGGAAGCACCAATTGCTATTGCAACCTGGTACTACACACTTTGCAGGCATCTTTTTATCTTTATAGTTTCGTTTGTGCAGGTAAATAATTAGAAATATATTAAAAATCACCTTCCACTCTTCGTTGTTACTCTGGAAAGTTATGTTGGTATGTCCTTGTTTGGAAGCCCCAATTGCACTTTGCAGGTATCTTTTTATCTTTATAGTTTCGTTTGTGCAGGTAAATAATTAAAAACACATTAATAATCACCTTCCAACCATATTTTTTGTTCTGAAAGAATACACTAATGACAACAACAAATAAAAGCTCGGCCCGCGAACAGTGTTGCCATATTTCAATGCTCCGGCCTAGTGAGTAGAGACCACCATGTCTGGACCCATCGGAATTTGGAGGACCCGTCTGAGTTTCGCGACCATGTGAGGGAAAGTGACGTTATCTGTTAGTTCATGACCTCTAATGATGCATGGACAACTTGAGGAGTCAAATGGGGTCGTTTGCCCTCGTTAGTGTCCTTTTTTATGCCATAATTTACACCCATATCTAGGGGTTATGGTAGGTACTTCTGTATATGAGACCAGATAAGGTCAAATGGTTTAAATATTTATGACCTGATTTAATTATCCTTTTATTTCTTGCATCTCTACCGTTTTCTTCACTACAGACATGCCTAAGATTTCCATTTACAGTTGTTTGTGGGTAAAATTTAGCGGTTAGTGCCTCACTCTCTTCTGTCTTTATCGCTGCCTCTCTAATTTTTGTAAATCTTTATGTTTATTAGAAAAATATAGGGGCAGTATATATGATAAAGATTAATATACGTTATAGGATGCAGGAAAGGCAATGAACCGATTTATTTTATTAGTAGAGTATGCTATGCTAATTATTATCAATGATCATATGTTTGAGTCATAGTGCAATAAACTTCATAAACCATTTGTTCTCAGTTAGTTGACCCAGCAGCTATAAAAGTGCCTAATAATAGTTCCACGTACTGGGCTGCAGTCTTCAAGAAAAGGCTTACAATATTTAGTCAGTCCCTCTGTATGTGTGTAGCCAAAACCAACCTTTCACAACATTGCGTAGTACCGACAGGGTCAACGTTTTCCGAAATACATCAATGCGGTACGGGTGATGACAATGCTCTCAGAAATTCTTTTCTGTGAGGTACCGTTGGTGTGTGGTGTATTTGTAACGATATCACAGCACGCATTCATTCATTATCACGCAAGTTTCACATGGAGGAATATTATATCACAGTTTAACAGACTGTTCGTATCAACTTACACTTTAAAGACTTTCTCTCACTCACTACTCAGTAATGTACAAAGGAAGCTGGCCCTATTTGGAAAATGTCTTATCTACATTACATTTCCAAGCATCCCTTATTTGCGCTTAACTGTAATTTTTTCGTAGGTTAATGGATGCATCACTCACTGTATATGCAATCAATTTTTTCGTAAACTAGTGGATAAATGACTAGTTAAAAATTATAGCAAAAAATTATTGAGATTGTACTTTACCCAGAGCCAGAAAAGAAAGGACTAAATAGTACATTCTTTTAAGTTAATTATTAATGACTAAATGTCATTCAGATTAGCGAAATAAATATTTTATATTAATGTTTGAGTTGTTCGATTTTCTAAATTCACGTATTAACTTACCCACGTTATTCTAAATATTTAAAAATCATAATACGGTAACTTCCCAATAAGGCAAGTGGTAATGTAATGTCTTTCAGGAATCGCAGCTTGTATCTGTTCTGACCAAAAGAGATTCGAGGTAGTAAAAAAACAGAATGACAAATTGACCAGACAACAACAATTATGCAAAATACTTGCCAACACGAAAGGTGCTGACATTATGTAATGGATCGGCTAATGGAAATAAAATCTTGTTACGGAAGTACCACACGGATCAAGATTGAATTTTTCAACACAAATGCGTATTCAGTTCATATTATTGGGGATAATGATGGTTCCGTCAGGATTATCTTCCCCGTTAGGTACAGATTCTGCGTGTAACCATATTTACTCAACTTTTGTTTATTATTGCTATAATATAGTAATTTTTATTATTAAACTTGGTGGTGTGTATTTAATTCGGTAATTATGACCTCCCAGAGGTGATAAAATAAGGTTGTTACGTAGGGACAACAGCATTCGATACCTCCAATGATTCGTGGATAAACATTATATTCACGTAGATTCACTCGCTGATTTTTAGTCATTCGCCTTCAAGTACTGCCCATTCAAACAAACTCCAAATGTGTTATTAATAAGACCTCTGTTTTTTTGTTGAACTGCAGAATAAAAGTTATATGAATATTACTGAACAATTATCATGATGATTATTCAAAAATAAAAAACGTCCAAGGAGGACGAGGAGATCTCTGTTTAAGTTGCAAGAATCCCAGAGTTTAGTTATGAGTTAAAATGCACAGCTATTTGAAGGCATATAAGGCTTAGAGATGGCATGACATATTAGGTCAAGGAAATTAATAGCTGTGCACATACATGTTAAGGTTCAATGCTTCAACTCTGTCCCCCTTCAACTCCACTCCTGATACCGATAAGTTTTGAAACTGATGGGTTACCCCTAAAGAATTATATCAAGTTTTTGTTGATAGATATAGAATTATTCTTTCAAAAGTACACTGACTTTACAATGACCTTGGAAAATACGGTCTCATATGTCCAAAAACGCATATAAGCGATTCAGAATTTTTTCCTTTTTACACATTACGCAGTGTGTAAAAAAGAGATATCGGCATGATTTAATTGTTTTGTATTTTACTCACTGATATTGCCTTCCGTCTTTTGAATTCAATCAAGATCTATGTAGCCATGGCCGACTCTACACTAGGCCGGAGCCTTAGATGTGGCAACGCTGCTTAGCTGTCAAATAGTGGTCCGGTTACCGTAAATTGTTTTATAGTTTCAGAATAATAATTATTACATTTTATATGTATTAAGAGTTTATCTCGGTTGATAAATTAAGAAAAATACTTTTTAGAGCTACTACTACTAATACCACTTACATCTGATGGTTCATCGTAGTCAAACACTACAAAATAAAAATAAACGTAACCTGTTTTCTGCTGCCACTTCCACTTACACTTAAATGAACACTCAATTTACTTTGTAAATTTTCACTTGAGCTAGAAAAATTCACTATTACTTTCACTTTGAAGCCATTCATACTGCTCTTGATTCCCTTTCACTATCAAATCTTTTCGTAGGTATGCCCAGATGCATGCCCAGATGAGTACTATTAACTGTCTTTTTCTGTGATATTTGGGAGGTCCAGAAAACATTGTAGGTACCACATTGTGCTTTAAAATAGGTCTTATCCTTTGAAATGTTTGTAAATTATTGTCTTTATTCCTATAAATATAACCAGCCCTTACGAGGAATACCTTTCACCCACTTCTGTTTATGTCCTTTATTGGAAGCACAATTGCTAGTGCAACCTGGTACTACACACTTTGCACGCATCTTTTTATCTTTATACTTTCGTTTGTGACGGTAAATAATTAGAAACACATTAAAAATCACCTTCCAATCTTCTTTTTCACTCTGGAAGGTTATGTTTGGTCTGTCCTTTATTGGAAGCACAATTTCTAGTGCAACCTGGTACTACACACTTTGCAGGCATCTTTTTATCTTCATAGTTTCGTTTGTGCAGGTAAATAATTAGAAACACCTTAAAAATCACCTTCCAATCTTCTTTTTTGCTCTAGAAGATTACACTAATGGCTTAACAACAAATAAAAGCTCGGCCCCCGATTCAGTGTTGCCATATTTCAATGCTCCGGCCTAGTGAGTAGAGTCGGCCATGATGTAGCAGTCACTGACATTACGCGGTGACAGTAACGCTCTCGTATTCGATGTTTGCATTGAACTACATTTCGCCTTTGTATGAGAAGTGAAGAACAGACCAGAGTTTGTATGAACTGGAATGTTCTCACGCCATCAAAACCTTCCCTAACCGAAAAGTACTAGCACGGTTCCCTGTTGCTGTCTGATGACTCGGCCGAAATGCATCGGTACGATGAACTCGCTTTTTCGACGTGAGTCTGAAGACCTGGGAGGAAGACGACGACCAACACGATGGTGCTCTTATTTAACTTTTTTTATTCTCCTTTATTACCATGCTTGTTCTTCCTCGTCATTGGAGACCATAGGCGCAATAAGGGGGTACCCGTTTTAATATATGGGGAAAAAGTTGTCCTTCTTCTTCTCCTTTAGGTGCCGTACGCAATGCAGCGTGTAGGCGAGTCACTGTTCGTCATGTTAGATCAAATGTAAGGTATGTTCTCTTGCTTTTCTGAATAGTGTTCCGATGTCTCTGATACCGCACCAGTTTCTGATATCTCTGAGCCAAGAATGTTGTTTTCGTCCTGGCCCTCTTCTTCCTTCTATTTTTCCCATTAAAATTTCTTTCGGGATTTTATATTTGGAGCCTCTTAATATATGTCCCAAGTAAGTTACTTTTCTGCTTTTGATAATGTCCAGCAGCTGTCTTTCTTCATTTGCTCTTCGTAGAGCTTCTTCGTTGGTGACGTGGTCCATCCAGGGTATTCTTAGAAGTTTTCTTAGAGTCCACATTTCGAACGCTTCTATGCGATTCATTGATCTTACTTTCATTGACCAGCTTTCTGACCCATATGTTACTATAGGCCAAATGTAGCATTTAAATACCCGCAATCTTAAGTCCAGAGGCACTTCTCGGCGAAGGAGGTATGTATTAAACTTTATGAAAGTATTTTTGGCCACAGCAATCCGGATCTTTATTTCTTCATCACAATCGCATTTCGCGTTTAAAGTGGCCCCCAAATATTTGAATTTCTCCACTCTTTGGATTTGCTGGTTGTCGATTGAAAGGCTTTCACTACCTCTATCCTGACGGCTTACTACCATTAATTTTGTTTTCGAAGCATTGATATTCAATCCGTATTCCATCCCAACTCTGTTAATGTTATTGACTAGTGTTTGCAAATCTGATATATTATCCGCTATAATCGCAGTATCATCAGCATACCTGAGATTATTAAAAAAGTTGTCCGCTAGGCGTAATTCAAGTCCAGAATAAAAATTTTACTTGCACTGAAACGTAAAAAACGTGATATTCGAATGCACATCTTTTTATCGGATGATTCTCTCGTATTACGACAGGTAAACTAAGTGGGTTCATACAGGCCTAAGTTGATACTTCTTTTTAAACTGTGTATATCATAGAATAAACTTTTTTCCGAAAAATAAGCGAGATACAGAATAAAAAAAGTAAATATATAATATTCAGTAAAGGAAGACCAAATGTAAGCAGCATATCGCTACACCTAAACAATAGACCCTTAACAAAAGTGAACCACGTTAAGTTTCTAGGCCTAATACTAGATTCGAAATTAAAATGGAACCTGCACATAAAAAACATTATCACCTCATGCCAAAACGGACTGAACCTAATAAAAACCTTGGCAAATAAAAGATGGGGAAGCGACACGATTTCCATACTAAGAATCTACAACGCAGTCATTAGAAGCAAAATTGACTATGGTGCTATATGTTATGACAACGCAAGTAAAAGTCTCCTGAACAAACTAGACGTCCTACAAAATACAGCAATCAGGACTGCACTTGGATTGCTACGAACCAGCCCTATAGAGAGCATGCAGGTCTTAGCTAACGAGCTTCCGTTAAATCTACGTAGAAAATACCTATCTTTATGTTATGCTGCCAAAACTTCAACCTTCCCTGAAAACCCAGCCTTCGACGTAATATTCCATAACAACCGATCAACTTTGAACCAGGATACCAAGTACATGCAGTTCTCGGAGAGAATCAGGCACAGCAATTTCAACCTGGACTTACAGCGTGAAACCCTTCGGTGCTGTCTGGATTTCCCCCCTTGGATCACACCGCAGGTATCCATCGACACTTCCTTGAGTGCATATCCAAAACTAGATACAAATCACCAGCTTATACAATGCATTATACCGAAATCATTGAACGAAACCACGGTGCTCAAGTAATTTTCACTGACGCTTCAAAATCTATAGGAGAAGTTGGCTGTGCTGCAGTTAGCCATAATATCAACAGATGTGTCAGAATCCCTCACTACTGCAGTGTATACACAGGCGAGATAACAGCCATCAAAATGGCACTTACTATCGCAGAAGACTACCCGACATCGAATATTCTGGTGGCAACGGACTCGTTGAGTGCACTTTATGGTTTAAAACAACTATACCCAAAAAATCCAATTATCTGCGAAATCAAGAAAACTCTTCTAAATCTTAGCCACTCAGGAAAAACGGTAAAATTTTTATGGGTGCTCTCTCATATAGGAATCACAGGAAATGAGGAAGCTGACAGAGCAGCGGCGAGAGCGGTTACCGATACTAACGTCATAACCGATAACCATGTACCCTACTCCGATATCAAACTCCTCATCAGTCATCACATCCGATACCGATGGCAGCAGAAATGGGATCGCAGTAGGAGTAAACTTCACCAAGTCATACCACAAGTTGCTACTACCTTGAGGCTTCCTGCTAAAAGAAGAGACCAGGTGACAATTTCGAGACTGCGTATTGGTCACACACTTCTGACACACCAGCATCTATTTAACAACGCAGAACCACCAACCTGTTCCACGTGCAACACCTCGTTGACAATCAAACACATCCTCCTTGAATGCCCCAGCTATGAACCTGCAAGACGAGCCAACCACCTACAGCATAGTTTACAAGATATACTAACTTCAAATATTGATAGCCTTCTAAAATTTATAAGAGACATTAACCTTTATTATTCAATATGATACCTGTGCAATATTACAATTGACAATTATTGTATTTTTGAGTTGTGCCGTCCACTGCTAATAACCCTGCGTGGTTGATGCGGTTATGTGTTAATAAAAAAAAAGTAAATCTGGGCTTGTGTATCAAGACGAACCTAGTTTGTTTATGTTAACTTTTTCACCCGGCAACTGGTACGCTAGTCACTTTCAGTTTATCATAGCTAATTTTGAATTGGCAAATCCTGAAAGTTGTTTCATAATAATGTGCCACTTTTACGATTTCTCAATGTTAAATTAATAACGATAAACAAAATGTGACTAATGCACTATCTGACAGGTACAATGCCTAATCAATCTGACAAAAATCTGACCCTGTATAATAAGGAAAAAAGTAAAAAGCCATTCAATTGACTCAGTATAACACTATGCAAAATATAGTTTTCCCAGTTTCGCCGGTCAAGGTTTCTTTATACTACCCTCCTCTACTGTACTATGTTGCAACGCTATACGTCTGACTTCTAATGATTTTGATAGGAGCTTATAAACTCAGTATCGTTCATAGATAGATTGAGGTTTGTGGATTATTTCATAATATCAACATCAAGACCTATTTAACTTTTTAGCGCTGCCTCAAACTTGTTCTGCTAGGTGAGAGCTCTTTGAAATCCATGAAAATTGGTGTAGAAGCCAGATGCATTTTTGGAAATCTTGGAATGTCAGAAGTTTTTTGGACACTTTTGTAGTATCTATGTCACAAAAACATAAATGTTAGGGTAGGTTTCATATAATTAATTATATAGGCTGGAAAGCTACTGTTGATCAAAAAATATAGAAAATGCTTTAGATCAGTTTTTAGTTATTTTAGATGTCTCTAATAAAATAACTAAATCAACCACATGTTTAAGGGGAGATGATACTGGAGTGGAACGAAGTTAGTAGGCTGCGACAGCCTCACAAATATTTGCATGTGTAGTAAGCTTTCTGTTTCCTACCTTAAAGATTTGACACAACTCTGTTGCTAGTATTTTTGGAACTTGGCCGTACATGTATACATTTCCCTTCAAAGGAAGGAACAATGGTCAGTAGCGATTATTTAACTGGCATACTTTGATATATGGTTATGTTCATTGTCACTCTTTTATACATTAAGGAGATATCCCTTTGATGATAAAATCACATAAGTACCTATTTATTTATTTTTTCCGTAGTAGTATCGCCGGAAAAAATTTGTGGTCTTGCCATGATTGCATAGTACTTATTAAAAAACTGGAAAATCGAAGATGACTTAACTTGGACGCCATCGTGGAAAAATTAGGATAGGATCTCCAAGATATGTATTTAGTTAAATCTCCCAGCTTTACTCTGAAGCCTATGTTGTGATCAAATGTTTTTTTAAAGGTGGTTAAATTTATGCATACCTACATACACGCAAAGAACTTAGAAGGAATCAACAGTTTTAACTGTTTTTAAAATCTGCTGCTATTCTCCTAGTTATTAGAAAATTTTTATATAAGTAATATAAGAATGAATTTGTGGTTCTTAGGTTTTTAGACCAGCGGAGTTTAGCGTTAAGGTTTAACGCTTCGCCACCTCGAGTGGATGGCATCTTCAGAAGCTATTTCACTTTGGCGATTTCCGAAACACATCTACTTACTTACTTTTTTACTTTAAGTATTTTGAAGATGGCATCCACCCGTGGTGGTGAAACGTCAAGCCCTAACGCTTTAGCGTTGTTTACAACGCCGGCTAAAAACCCAAGAACCACAAATTGATTGGACAATGGCCGCGAAAGCCTTACACAGTAGGTACCTAATATAAGAATGCCAGGAAAGAACCGATTTAATCAGCTTAATTCTATTTTTTTTGTGATTTAGATGAAACGTTTTGATTTCCAAATGGTCCACATTATTCGCACCGCAATGTCGATCTATCAAATAATAAATTGGAAAAATGTAGCGATTATACATAAAACATGTCTAAATGTGCTGATCGATCGAGTAGATCACACCGTCCTTATGTCATTACTGCAGAAAAAAGGGTTAGACAAACAAGACGTCGAGTTCATTCGAAAGCTTTATTGGAAACAAGAAGCAACGGTGAGATATGGACAAGCAACATCAGAACCGGTGTGTATAGAAAAGGGGGTACGACAGGGTTGTGTGTTATCGCCAATACTATTTAATATGTACTCTGAGCACATATTCAATCTAGCAATAGGCGATGAGGAAGACGGCATAAAAATCAACGGTAGGATATTGAACAACATACGTTATGCAGCCGACACGGTTATCATTGCGGACAGTCCAGAGGCCCTTCAACGCCTAATCAACAAAGTTGTAGAGGTAGGAGATCAGCTAGGCATGAGAATTAATGTCACAAAAACTAAAGTAATGGCGATAACAAGATCTCCAAACCCACAACTGAACATAAACATATATGACACCGCAATAGAGAAAGTTGAGAAATTCAAATATCTTGGCAGCTGCATAACGACAAATGTAGACCCTGACGTTGAAGTAAGATCACGCATAGAACAAGCCAGAGCCACATTCCTAAAGATGAAAAACCTGTTATGTAACCCAACCTTGAACTTAAACCTAAGATACCGTTTTGTAAAGGCATACGTGCACTCAGTTCTCTTATATGGAGCAGAAACATGGACATTAAAAGTGGATACCATGAACAGACTTGAAGCTTTTGAAATGTGGACCTTCCGTAGGTTATTAAAAATATCATGGACTCAACACATATCTAACGATGAAGTGCTTAGACGTATGAGAAGGGAAAGAGAGTTACTTACTACAATAAAACGAAGAAAGACTGCTTATCTGGGCCACATATACCGGAACAACAAGTATGATATACTAAAACTAATAATAGAAGGAAAAATCGAAGGTAAACGTGGTCCTGGTGGCAGACAACATTCATGGTTAAAAAACATACGCGATTGGACTGGTATGAACACATCATCTTTAATTCGTACCACTCAAGACCGAAATAAGTACGCTGAAATTGGCGCCAACCTTCATTAAATGGAGATGGCACCTGAAGAAGAAGAAGAAATGTGCTGATGCTCCTTAAATATAATATGTTAGTTCCGCCTCTGTCGCACAGTGCCCGGTCTGCCGGTGCCCTTCATCTTCAGCAAGTTAACCGACAATGTCGTTTAATGCTGCCAGAATGACGCTCATAGAAATATGCAGAATGATGAGAGCAAGCTCTACAGTACAAAGCGTTATGAGGGTAAATTATATTAATTAACAGACATGTCATTTTTCAGTGCTCACATGATTACCTACTATGTAAAGTATTTAATTAATAACTATTGCCATTATGTCGGCGGTGTCCAGTCACCAGACCTGATGTTATCCTAATGGCCTCCGTATCACGACTTATGAGGTATCTGGTAATACTTATTTGTAATTTATACATGGTCATTCTGAATTGTGAGATCGGTATTCCAGAAATACCGTGACGTCAGGAATTTGAAGAATGAATCAAAAATATTTTCTTAGAGCGCAACATCTCTATACAAAAATTTAGTTTATATAATTTTTTAATACTCTGTTTTTTCATTCCTTTTCATCGCAGTTCACGTTAATCGTTCATTAATGAGCGTAGTTCTGCCCGCAGTAAGATCAAATACAGTGTGGCGCATAGGAACGCATATTTTTAACATCATAATATTTTGTACATTAAAGATATTGATTTTTTAATTACAGCTACATAAAGCAATGTAGTGCACTTTTAAATGCTTACTGCATGCATAGGTTACAAGAACTGAAAGCTGCTGTTCGTCAAAAATTTGCAAGAGTACCAGAAGAAATGATTTTACGTGTGGTGCATAACTTCCAAGAACGGTTGGAGTTGTAGAAACAGGACTACACTTGACTGGCTTTATTTATCATCATTAGTTTAAAAATGCACTGTTATTACTTTGTTTATGTGTACTCAAAACAATGATATATTTGGTTGGTTGTTTGGTTAGTTAACATGCTTTATTGCCAAAGATATATAAAAAATCTTATTGACAAAGCAAATAAGTAAGTACAAGTACATAATGAAAATACATATACATAAAAATTAAAATACAAATACATAAAAATAAATAAAATACTTAAAAGTCAGACATTCACAAATTAAAAATTTTACTGACACCCCATAGATGAAGGTTATTTTTATGTTCATCAAACACTTGGCGCAATAGTTGACTAACTCATTGAGTGAAGGAAAATTCAAAATATTGGTCCAGCGAGTAGAATGCTTGTGTTATTAGTATTTTTTTTAATATATAAACTGTTACGCTTACGTGAAAAACATGCGTTCTTCTGCGCCACATGTTACTCGGTGTTTCATCCAATAAAACGCACTTTTTGAGCCAATTATATACAGGGTGAGTCCTAAGTTGATACTTTTTTTTAAGTGTGTATAGAAGTCGTTGAAATAAACAACAGTTTATTTCAAATTAGTAAATCCTGAAGTTGATTCATAATGATGTACCACTTTTAAGATTTAAAATTAACAACAATAAACAAAAAGTGACTTCTGCACTATCTGACACGTACAGTGTCTAATCGACTTGGAAAGAATCCGAGCAAAAACCTAAATATAAACAGACTTGGGGCGTCTTGATATACAAGGCCCGATATACTTTTTTATTGTGTCTCGTTTATTTTTCAGTTTTCTGAATAAAGTTACTTGAAAAAGTTTATTGTAGCGACTTCTATGTACAGTTAAAAAAAGTTCTAACTTGGGACTCATCCTGTATATGTTTATAAAACCATAGGTAACTTCATCTACTTGTTACAAAAAAGGCACCACTACAAAGTTTCTTAATTTGCCATAGTCCTTATGATGCTTTGGGGAATTAGTAGGTTAAAAAGAAAAAAAAACTAATTGTTGCATCACTTCTGGTCATAAAATATTATTATTCATATTTAGCCCTAGTATAGAAAATTATCTAAAAACGCGGAAATACATTCTGAGTGGCGTTTCGTGTCTGTGTGACTATTAATATCTTCAAGGGTTTATGTCAAGATGATGCCCAGTTTCTGTTCAGAATGCATTCTTTTAACGAAACTGAATTTTTGTTGGATGGTAAACAGAATAAACTGCTGTTTGCCAACTCTAACCCTTTCTTTGTATTTGTCCCCGGTAGATACAAGTATCTGTGGCTTCATTACTTTATCATTTAGGTAAATCAGGAGAGATTAGAGTCCATTATGTGTCTATCAACTCTACATTGTTATTTTAGTGGGTGCCTCTTCTACTAATAATAAATTAACAGTACATATTTGTCTCCTAGTCTCCACAGTAAAGTTGATTCATCTAGTTGCTGTACAGCATTCTACTTTTTTATTTCGGGCAAACGGCTACAAAATAACACCAAATGTTCACATTTTCTGGTTTACGTAATGCAAATGAATTCCACAATGTAGCTTCAATTCAAGTTTTCGAAACAGGCCGCTGCATTTCTACTGCTGACCCTCTGACATTTGAAGAAGGTCTTCGCATGATCTTGACATTGCGTCAGCGCGACGTTGTCATAACAAAAGCATTGGTTGTAAGCGAAACTACTTTTCATGTTGAGGGCCGCTGATTGAGGATACTAGGTTCAATGAAATGCTTATAAATGGTCAACAGAACCAACGATTCTAAACCTAAAGACAAGCTATCCTGATAAGAAATGTTTCCCAGACAACACCTATGTACGTTCTTTGATTTTGTGGTTATGGGTATCTTACAGATTATATTAAATGTGCTCAGTTATTTGGTGTTACACTAATCTGTAGAAGCTTTGATAAGCTGACCCATATTTTGCTGAGTGAAGGATATCCATCAAGAGAATATTTGTGCTACCCCTTATTTTACTTATGAATTAAGTTTAAAAGCTAATCATGCTAAAATAATATTCAGAGATTCACGACTTGACTTGATTTTCAAGCTACTTGACTTGACTTGTCTTGATATCAAGTCAAGATCAAGTCAAGTATTTGTTTTCGAGATTCAAGTCAAGTAGTGACACATCAAGTAACTTGAAAATCAAGTTTTTCAAGCTAACTACTTGATTTTTCTTGAAAAAATAGTTCTTTTCTGATATTAATCTGATTAGCTGCTAGCTAAAACACAATAACAATAAAAATCTATGTATATAAAGATGTAATAACTTGTTTAAAAAAAACATCCAAAAACGAATAGTCGAACAAACTTAGTTACATGATGAATGTAATAATATGAAATAAAAATACGAAATATGACTGACTTCTGACAACAATATACAGGGTTACTGGTAACTCGACCATTTTCCTGCAGGAAGCGATAGAGGGACTCAAATGCAATAGATTTAACCCCTCATATGTAATTCCGAAAACCGATAGTTTCCGAGATAATTAACATTTAATGTTTTTCAACGATATGTCCAAATTTCCACACTACATCCCAAATTTAGAAAAAACCCTGATGTCGATTTTAGTAATTTCCAATTTAGTTTTTTACTGACACATAAGCAAATCTAATTTAGTATCTAAATGTGTAAAAATACTAAACAGTTTCAAACTACATACAATTATTTAAAAAATAAAGAACAAAATGTTTACATTTATCGCGAAAAAAAATTGTCTAGCTCAAAAAAAGATACACAACCAGTCAAACAAATTATTGTAAAAACTTCCTTATCTGATGGCCTATTCCAAGGACAAGAATGACAGTACAACCACAAGTAACTATTTAACAAAATTTATCAACATAATACAGAATCATCAACATGATATTCCAGCATGATGGTTGTCCAGTACATTACCGTATCACAATTCGGCAGTTGTTGGACAACACATACCCGAACAAATGGATAGGGAGGGGTGAACCCATCCCATGGCCTGCGCGGAGCCCAGATCTGACACCTCTTGATTTTTACGTCTGGGGTCACATGAAGGCATTGGTTTACGAGACTCCAGTTAATACTGCTGACGAACTAAGGCAAAAAATTATCAATGCGGCGGAGGAGATGAAACGAACTTCTTCAACACGAGTTACAAAAACCGAAGTGAGGAAGCGGATCCTTACTTGTATCCGAAATCAAGGGCAACACATTGGGCAAGATCTCTAGAAACTTTGAGTAGATTTAATTTGTTTTGCTTGGATAAAATCATCGACCGCATTTGCAAACATTCTAGTGTGTAACTGAGTTATCAATGATGATTGTACTGTCATTCGTTCTTTTTGAATGGGCGATTTTTATTCATTGCTGTTTATAATCTTTCTGAAAAGGTTATTAGGTAGGAAAGTTTTTTTAGCGATTTGTTCAACTTTTTGTATGATTTTCTTGAGCTAGATAATTTTATTTCACGGTGAATATAAAAATTTTGTTGATTATTTTTTAAATATTTGTATTTAGTTTGGAACTGTTTAGTATTTTGAAACATTTTAATACTAAGTTAGCTTTGTGTATGTGTTAGTTAAATACTAAAATAAAAATTATCAGAATCAACAACAGGTTTTTTTCTTAGTTTAGGATCTAGTGTGGAAATTTGGACATTTGGTTGAAAAACATTCAATGTTAATTATCTCGAAAACTATCGGTTTTCGGAATTACATATGGGGGGTTAAATCTATTACATTTGAGTCCCTCTATCACCTCTTGCAGGAAAGTGGTCGAGTTACCAGTAACCCTGTATAGAAAAACAACAAACTCAAACATGAAAAGAGTGAATATCTAAAATAGATCTTTAATATCCCCATTTGCCATCCATGATATAAGACTTCTAACGGAGTTATCACCTAATCGATTTCTTGTTTTGGTAAGACTTGGGGCAGCTCTACAAAACTGCCTTTCAACTGGAGCTAAAGAAGCTGGCGTTGCCAAAAAGTCGTTGGCCATTGCGGCAAGGTTTGAAAAAATACATTCTTGTCTTTTCTACCATTCTAAAATATCTTCAGTACTGTCAGCTCTTGGGTCATAAATATATATATTTGTCGATTTTGTAACACCAGGCCATATCGTCGCCTGTACTATTGGCAGGTTTTATATTAAATAAACTTAGTAGATCTATTTCAAACTTTTCGACACCACTATGGATTGAAGATGATGCTACTGGAACTGGAACTGATGGTTGTGGCTCAGACATCTGCAGAGAGTCAGCCCTCTGCTTTAAAAATATCTTCAAAATGTTTAACTGCTTCTATCTGCAACTCATTTCCCCAACTTTATGTCGGGGTCTAGAATTAGGACAACACAGTACGTCCAGTTAGTTCGCTTTACTTTACTTGATATCAAGTCAAGTAGTTCAGATCGAAAATCAAGTCAAATATCAAATTTTTGAAAAGCTTAAGCTTTCAAGTCAAGTCAAGTATGAAAGGAAAAACTGAAGCTACTTGGCTTGATGGATCCCTAGTAATATTGTGGTGCTTTTTCTTGGAAGAAAATGCAGCTCTTATGGCCAGCAATGGAGAGTACCGCTGAGTCGTATGACCAGTAACCAACAACTCTACTAATTTGGGATGGTTGAACATTCAATCTTGATCATTACGGATGAACATGGACCACTTTGGGGCCTGAGTGCTATAATCTTGAGAGTGTGGCTGTTGGTTGGGATACTCGCTATTAGCGTTCAATGGAAGACGAAGAAGAATAAATGACAAGCATTTTTTCGCACTTTTCGACATATACTATTATTATAAACCATTGTTTACTCCCCAAAAAATCAAATCGGCACCACTGCATAGAGATGCAGACTCGTTGGCAGCAAAAAAGACAACCGAGGCACGCAGCGTAACATAAACGTTTCCGCGTTGCCATTTTCAAGGTCACCGCTCCATGGCACTCTTGTACATTACGTCTTGAGGTAATAGAATTTGTAATACTGCATCCCGGAGCAGCCTTGCGATAGCATTTTTCTATTCAGATACATATGTACAAGGCTACCTTTTCATTGGATTTTTGTTAATGATCACGTGAGGCGTGTGCAAGGTGAGTGTGCACAGGGTCGAGTACAATCTCTGTTCCTCGCTGAGAATGACTCTAGCTATGACAAAATCTTGTGTACGTAAACAATAATTCCAAACAATTGAGGTTTTGAATTAATTTCTTTTTTGTCATAAATGGAAAGATCATATATAAGTTTTATAGCAAAACTGTTTCTGTTTTTTTTTCGCAATAATTCAAAAGTTATATCAAAATAAAAATGGGTTTTTGAATCCAGTACCGAAACGCCGAATACTCCCGAGCCGTGTGACGTCACCGTGGCGGTCGGGATTCTCCTTTGACCAACGACGTCCTACTCCGCTACTAGATTCTAGATTCCCAACCAATCGCGAAAATACGTACTGGTAAACTAGTAACTAGTGGATATTTGTTGCAATACAGTCGATAAATGAAGCTTGCAGCTCGAAATGGAGTCTAAGATCGAAATAAATATGTTTTTGAATGTTTGAAGTTGAAGTCAGAGTACAGATTCCAATAAGTAAGTATGTACCTAATCAAATATGTTTCGTTGAAAAGATCTCCTCAATCGAAGGACGTCCCAGTGGTTAGAGAGTCCGATGGTGGATCTCAGGGTCTTTGGATCGAAACCCAGGCCTTCCAACTTTTTTTTATTTTTTTTTTATCAAAAAATTTATTGATGTGCTTTTTGCACTTGTTACGAATATTTGTTCTATGATCAACATAAATATGTGTTTGAATCAAATTTTGTTAGACATATTACTTGCACTGCGCAGTGCTTGTTAAACTTTTGTAAAAATTTAATTGTTAAGCTTCATTGCATTAAATAAATGATAATACCAAGTGATTAACAGAATGTGATTACGGGTTTGAGTTACTTTTGTACATTAAAAAACTTAAAAATGAATGAATTGAATGGATGAAGGGATTTTGTTTTATTAACCAACTATTACATTTAAAAAAAATTAATGGCAATTGATATTGACGGACAAACCTCATTTCCACTGATTTTTTTAATTGTCCACCGCCTCCTGTACTTAGTATTTGCACTGTGCAGTGCAAGTAATATGTCTAACAAAAGTTGATTCATACACACATTTATGTTGATCGTAGCAAAAATGTGCATAACAAGTGCAAAAAGCACATCAATCAATTTTTTGACAATAAAAATTAAAAAAAAGTTGGAAGGCCTGGGTTTCGATCCACTATCGAACTCTATAACCACTGGGCTATCCTTCGATTGAGGAGATCTTTTTAACGAAACATATTTGATTAGGTACTTACTTACTGGAGTCTGTAATCTGACTTCAACTTCAAACATTCAAAATGATATTTATTTTGATCTTAGACTTCGTCTCGAGCTGCAAGCTTCATTTATGGACTGTATTGCAACAAATGTCCACCAGTTACCAGTTTACCAGTACGTATTTTCGCGATTGGTTGGGAATCTAGAATCTAGTATCGGAGTAGGACGTCGTTGGCCAAAGGAGCATCCTAACCGCCATGGTGACGTCACACGGGTTCGGGAGCCATCGGCGTGGTTTCGGTACTCGATTCAAAAACCCATTTTCATTTTGATATAACTTTTGAATTATTGCGAAAAAAAAACAAAAAAAAAAAGAAAACAAAAACAGTTTTGTTATAAAACTTATATATGATCTTTCCATTTATTACAAAAAAAAATATATTTTTTTTTCTTAATTCAAAACCTCAATTGATTGAACGTCAATCCACAGTCGGGCGTAGAACCAAGGAACCAACTCATACGAGTATTTTGAGAGTCCAAAAATAGCACATTCACAAACACCAAACATTCCTTGACTCTCGCTCCTCAGAAACACACAATTAAGCTCCAGGGTAGGGGTGGGCGATAATTATCGATGTTTGGAAAACATCGATGTTTCACGTTTGATGATCGATGTTTTGAAAAATGTGCATCGATGTTTTGCTAAATATTTCAATTACAATTTGAAAATATACAAAAAAGTAAACTTAGTGACTCTGAAATTTTTTGGGCTTCGGTTTTGCGGCATGATTTGAAATACTAATCGAACGCGCTTTGGGTTCCTTTATAGAGGTGTACATTCTAATTCCTTTCAGTGAACTATAGTTCATAAACGAACTACTATTCTTTACGGAAACAACAGCGACGCAATGGTGACCGATTGACGTCAATAGGAATTTATGGGAGGGGGGTTAATCACAAGCTACTAGATTTGGCCGATTGATAAAGCTGTGATAAAGCCACGGCTCACGTCCTCACAATGGAGTTAACTCGTTTTCTATGTGAATTGTTTTTTGTTTGTTCTATTTTAAGTTGATTTGAGATGGACATTTGACATTGGTTGATTTTAGATGAAATTCAAATTCGCTAATGTTGCAAAACAATTTGAAAAAGGAAATAGACAATCTAAACCGAACTGAAAACAAGTTGGCTCCATCGATCGGTCAAATTTTAAAGCTTGCGGTTATGGTCTGATTAGAAGCATTGAGTAACTAGTAATACAACAGGTACAACCAGCATAGTTGGGGACTAAGACGGATAGATGTCAGGGACCGATTCGCACAAATGTCCAAGTTTTTATATTGTGTGCATTTGTTCTTTATTAGTAGAAAGTATGTTGTTAATTCAATTTTTTCAAATCTTTGTTTAAATTAACAAATATGTTGGTTTAGCTAGTTTCTGGACTTATTATTTCGTGTTTACTATGCTCTTTTTTGAAATTCGAAATGATAGTAAAATACATATATCGTTATTTATTTCTAACATTAAAATTGAAGAACATCAATACCCAAATATCGATGTTTTTGCAATGTTCAAACATCGATGTTTTGAATACGATATATCGTAGTTATCGATGGCAGACCGTCGATGTCGATATCGATGTCCCATCCCTACTCCAGGGAGGCAAAATATTCTACCTCGTCTATATAAGGCTCTCCCTCCCTCTAGATCCACATCAGCTCAAACCAAATTGGATTCGAGCTAAACTTTTGTTGAATCAAATAACAAACGAATTTTTTTCAGGATACTTATACTATGCTTATATTATCTACTTTTGGGATATGATATGCCCTACTGTCTAGTCAAATTATCTACTATATCATATTTAATCGTATATAAGATAAGAAAACTGTATACCTCAGCAATAGAAGCCCGAATGGAACTTTTTAAAAATGTATCTTTGTTTCTGCTTAGTATGAAACCACGCTAGATTAGAAGAAGAAAAGTTGGTCATGTCCACATAGCTTTAAAATGATTTCCACAGTTTCAAATGTTTAATATTAACTAAAACAATTTGTGCGCCTAATGTTTTCATTTCTAAAATTTATTTTCTTTGTTACAGATGATGACCATCAGACGTGAACAGAGAACATCTCACTGCCACACAAGTTACCCTTTTCCACCCGTTATTCAATCTGGATGAATGAAGACTGATGATTTGTTATTTTTTTATTACTTTTTAAGATTGTTTTTATTAAATTATGTTAGTTTAAGTTCCTTAAGATAAAGCATTCATAACAAATGATGATGTTTTACTTAAATTATTGTACATACTTCATATGTATATTTCCATGCTTTATATATCCCATGAATTTTAATTAAAAATATACCAATAATTCTGGGTTACCGTTTCTTTTCCAATGTCTTAGTAGAAGGGTCGTACTCATAGACGATACTTTCTACAAGTTCTAACTATAAAACCGTAGGTTTTCAATGCCTCAGAAACTATCATAGAAATATGGGCGCCAAAAGTTAGCTTACAATCAAAAATAATACCTAAACACTAATAGATGAGCACATTTCTAAAACAGAATCTTCAACAGAATACGGGTATTCACAGCAAATCTTCTTCCTTGTATAACTAACAACTTTACATTTATTTACATTAAGCTGAAGCTTGTTTGAAACACACCATGACTGAATAACATTCAGCTGAGCTTGCAGTCAGTAACGTTATTAATTCTAGAGTATATCTTTGGGTCATCTGCAAAGCCAAGGCGTCCACATTCCATCATGTTGCACAGGTCATTGATAAATATCTAAAAAAGTAATGGTCCCAAATTAGATCCCTGGGGTACTACTGATGACGCAATATATGTCTCAGAACGATGTCCGTTGTATGTAACAAACTGCCTACGATCATGCAAATACGACCGAAGTAATTCTTTTGCGTCATCAGAGAATCCCATAGAGCTCAGCTTGTTAAGTAAGATGGTATGGTCAATCCTATTGAAAGCCTTCAAAAAATCTGTGTATATCACATCAACTTGTTGGTTTTGATCCATAGCTTCACAAATATATTGTGTTATTATAAATAGATTAGTGACCGTTGATCGATTAGCAATAAATCCGTGCTGAACTAATGCGCATCCCCACTTTTGGAGGGGTTTTTTGTAGGGATGGTAACGGTACTTCGATACTTCTGCACTAATATCGAGTATTTTAGTCATCGATACTTTTTGAGGCATTCCAAGCTGGTGTTGATACTTTTGTATCGGTATCGAAAATAATTATATAATTATTGAGGGGTGTAATCAGTTACACAAAATGCTCTGTACGAACCAAACGCGCCTATTTGGCTAAAAAATATCAAGTTGGTACCGGTATCGATATTTTCATTTTCGTATCTCTACCCAAACTTGACAGCCGTAAAATCATTCAAAAACCCTCCCAAGGTCAAATTTTGTGGGAACTATTTTTGTATAGGAAATCCTCAGAGATATTATGCTGGTTGTTTTCTATGCTGTGGTACGGTCTTGTCAGTTTCTGCCACATCCGGAAAAATGTCCGCCACAAAACAAGAAATACTGACACAAAACAAAAGTAGATAACAGAAAACATCAAAATGCGTAAGCATAGGCATAACAATAGACTTATATTTGAAATATGGCAACGTCGCCAAATGAATCCTGCCGTCTGGTTGATATTGTCTAGGAAACAGATACAGAAGGAAAACCACACTTGAGGGTCCCTTGAGTAACTTTCAAGTATCCCTCAAAGGATACTTTAGAAACGACTATGAATACGGATCTTATTAGTATAGATGAGGATATGATACATAAAATTTGTCGGCATATTATCACTACCGTTTAGTTAAACACAATTATGGACATAGTTACATAAGTATTTGAGGAAAATGATTAGCAGCAGTTGATTACTAGCTCTAAATTGATCTATAAAAATGTTCAAATAAAATAAATTCAAGCGGTTGAACCAAAGCATCAGAAACGAACTACTGTACCATCTGAACTTACGCTAGCCAGTCTATCACTAACCATAATAGAGCAAAAACAAAAGTAGACTACACTGAGAGAAAACTTTAATCGCTACGATTAAAATTCTAATCACCGCAATTAAATTTTGCATCAAAATATGTGACAATTAAACTGTTTAATTGCTATAATTAAATAGTGAATTCTGTTTAGAATTAATTGTGGTAGTGAGCAATATCAAATCAGTGGTTGTCAAAAAAATGTCACTGTGACTGTAGCTTAGCTTAATAGTTACAACTAAACCACGTCTCCAAGGTTATTCACTTGTTTAATTCCCTCAATTGGCGATTCCAATTACCGATGAGGGCGCTGGCGTTTGTAAACAAATATGGAGGATAGCAGGTATCCTGCACGCTGTGACACGCTTTTGAAGGAAATGCGTGGCAATGAATGCTTTTATCATAGTCTTTTTTGGAGTGGCAACCATAAACACTACAGTTTGTATTAAACTTGCTAGCCCTTCTTGATTTGAAGCCTGATGGAGATGCCATATTCTTGACAATAGCGTATGAAGAAGGTCCGAAGAAATATTCTAACACACTATATACCAATTAACAATGCACAAACTCGAAAACACGACTGAACGAAGAAACATAAACGACATATGAACGGTTAATGGCATGTTAATTGTGTGCCGTCCGAAATTCGAATACCTGCTTTGTCAGTGTAGATTTTTGCCGCTAGAGGTCTCATCGATTTTTGGAATTGCCAATTAAACAGGATTATTTATTACGGTTATTTATTTGTGACATTCTTTTTGTCATTGTACTACAGACAATTAATTAAACTGTTATAATGAAAAACTTCAATGCCAATACATATTTGTTTCTTAATTTAATACGGATAATTCCTATACTCAATTAGAGGGATTAAAAAAAGCAAATGGATTCAAAATAATCTTTATTTCTGGTAAAATAATTAACTAAAAATCATAATAACAAAAATTAAAATCTCTAGTTTATCATATCAAAAAAGTTATTATTGCACATAAAACGTCTGTTACACCTACGAACACATAATATCATTGGAAAATTGTTACACATTTCGATCTTACAGCAAAGTTACCGGATATGTACGACTCGTGTACTCCAAAGACATATTTGACCATGTAGGTACCTATTCTGTTCCACACATAAAGATACAAGCACGCATAAAACTTATAGGAACACAAAATAGTATGTGATAGTAAAACCTAACAGCGAATGCACCTCACACCTGTAACCGTGCTGTAACCACTAACGACTAACTGAAATGTAAAACAACAGTGAAGGGCATCTATCTCTATCGCACTCGCTTGCCCTCTACAAAGAAGAAAAGAGATGGAGCATGGTAAACATCCCCCACCTCGGGAAACGACCGTTAGGCTTATTTCGTGACTTATCACAGCTGTAATATCCTTTAACTCTGGCAATTAAGATGTTTAATTGGAAATTGCAGTACTTCAACCAGTTTAATTGTCATTGTAACCTGAAGTGTCTACGATAGGAATAACGACAGTTACTGATTTATTTTTACAGTAACGCTCGTTAATCATTACTATTAAAATGTTATTAATTGATTGAAAGTAGTAGTACTTAAACCAGTTTAATTGTTACAATAATATGCGTTTTCTGTGACAAAATCGAAGTATTAGAATTCCGTTTTTATGACTGACTAGGAAGCTACATTTCAGAAAGAGCACGCAACTTTGATATAGGCTATTAAAAATGTACCAGTTAAACACAGGGCTGGCTTTCTCAGTGTAGACACGCAGATATAGAGGTAACCCAATAACGTAGTTTTTTAAGATACAGATTTCAAGAAGCGTGTTTAAAATGTATTATTTTTTTAGTTGTTGTATCTAAACAGCTTCTGAACTTATTGACTCCTACTACAGCATCACTATATTGATTTGAAGCCAATGCTGGTATTCTCTACCCATTCCATTCGATCGCCAATTAAAATCCAGATACTTCAGATAGCTGTCCTTATAATCGCCTCAAGCAATATTCATATACGTAGATATTTCAGATATCTTCCATGTCAAATAATTATAGTAATAGCCACTAACTGCTCCTCAATTAGTGTCCACACGTATTAGCGCAGCTTCCAACAACCTATACAGGCAATTTTCTTCTTGAAAAATGGAAAGTCTTAAAAACTGGAACACTACCGATAACAGGCTCTTCAGGACAAATTAAGAAGTTGAACGCTTACCAACCTAATTGGAAGTAAATGGGTTTATGAAAACAGCTTCATTTATTAGGGATGATAAGAATCAGTATAAACCTTGCTTTGAGTGATTAACTCCTGCATCTCCTTTTGCGACATTGTGCTCAAATTATAGGAAATGCACATTATTAAATGAATTTTCATTATGCTGGTATGTATCAAGAAATATATAGTGAAACGTCTTGAACCCGCCAAAGAGTGATTGGAAGAGATTTAGGGTAGCTCATATTAGTCCAGGCTGTAGGGCTCTTTTGTCCGAAAAAGGTCGGAAAGAAATGAAATTTGGTGGGATGATAGACATTGGTCCCCTGAACTTACCCCTAAGTTTGCGACCTCGAGGGTTGCCGCTTGAGGAGTGGGGGTGAAAACTCTGCTTCGCGACGCTTCAAATGATTTATGGAAAGAACAAAATTGTGCATATACCGGGTGTCCCAGAATTTCCTTGACACGTGATATATTCGTAACGAAAAACGGTTCAAGCAAGAACTGAGTGGTACTTTTGAAGGTACTATAGGGTCTATCATACCATGCATTCAAAACATTTTTTTGTACGTCAACCCCTAAAACTCACCCCCAAGTTTTTTTTTCAAATAGCACCCCATAGGTTTTCCTACATAAATGATATCCCCATTTTATTTAAAATCTTTTGGTAACTTTAATTTTATATGCAAACTTATTTTTTCCATAAAATCATAAGCATAAGACAAATGAAATGATAATTTGTTTGACGCCTGATATTTTTGTAACAAAAACGGATAAAAAAGAAAAGTAAGTAGGTTTTTCAAGGGTAGTGAATGACCTATCATTCCTTACTTATGAATCATTTGTTTCTTACTCAAACCCCTGGAATCCACCCCTAGCTTGTTCTTTCAAATCTCAAACCACAATTTTGCCTGGATAATGAATTCTTTACTTGAATTTAATTATCGTAGTGCCTTACTTTTTATGCCCTTACTGAATTCGCAGTCCTATATGATCAAAAACCTACGTGCAATTTTTACGGAAAGACAGTTATTGATGTTTTAATACGCTCAAATTGAGTCGCGCTTACGTTATGCGCTGTGTTTTTGGGGATCATCGGTAAACGCTCAAAAAGTATTTTTGAGCCAAAAAAGAGTGATACGATGCATGGTGGGTGTTGACAGCACACACAGCTGCAGAGAGCTATTTAATCAACTGAAAATATTGACATTACCCTCCCTGTTTCTTTACGAAATGGCTATATATACTTATCAAAATAAAGATAAATTTCAGCTTAATAATTCTGTACATAAGTTTGATACACGACAGCAATTCGATTTTCACATTCCTTTTGCCAAATATCAGATAGGAAGTAGATCTCCGGATGTTTTGGGTCCCAAAATTTTTAACAAATTACCAGATAACATTAAGAAGATTACGTGTTTCAAACTATTTAAAACCGAGTTGAAAAAATATCTAACGCAACAGTGCTTCTACGCCATTAAAGATTTTATTCTCATTTGAATTTTACTTTGTTTGTCTTAACTATTAGTGTGGTTTGTTTCGTATAATGCTTGTACTATTGTATTATGTACTTATGTAATGTGTATATGTAAGTGTATGTGTTTTTGTATTTTATTTAACTATTATTTATCATATACTCCTTATGGATGTATATATTTGTAACTCCATGTTGTACATTTTGACGAATCCTATACATAATTTTGTATGTCAATTGGATAATAAAGGAAAATGAAAAATGAAATGAAATGAATTTATCGTTAATTTTGGCTCCCGTGTGCGGGGCACACCCTGCACACGGGGTTGGCGCGGCTCGATGTAGCCATAAACTTTCTCACGTTTTTGCACTTAGTTTTGTTGTCACTTTTTTTTATTAGTTGATTCATGATAATAAAAAAATATTTTCCACACATGTGTTTTAATTAATTTATGCTTACGATTTCATGGATTAAACGAAAAAAATTAACGATAAACTACAGTAGGGGCATAAAAAGTAAGGCACTACGATAATTAAATGCAAGTAAAAAAATTATTTTTCCAGGCAAAATTGTGGATTGAAATTTGAAAGAACAAGCTAGGGGTGGATTCCAGGGGTTTAAGTAATAAAAAAATGGTTCATAAGCAAGGAATGATAGGTCATTTACTACCCTTGAAAAACCTACTTACTTTTCTTTTTTATCCGTTTTTGTTACAAAAATATCAGGCGTCAAACAAATTATCATTTCATTTGTCTTATGCTTATGATTTTACGGAAAAAATAAGTTTGCAGATAAAATTAAAGGTACCCGAAGATTTTAAATAAAATGGGGATATCATTTATGTAGGAAAACCTATGGGGTGCTATTTGAAAAAAAAAGTTGGGGATGAGTTTTAGGGGTTGACGTACAAAAAAAATGTTTTGAATGCATGGTATGATAGACCCTATAGTACCTTCAAAAGTACCACTCAGTTCTTGCTTGAACCGTTTTCCCTTACGAAAATATCACGTGTCAAGGAAATTCTGGGACACCCGGTATATATGCAGAAGAACATATTAAAAGCAATTCTTTGGTATAATAAAATATTGGGGATTACATTTAAAACAAAAAGAGAAAAATCTGGATTTTGCAATCTACATCACCCTGTATACGAATATGCGTCGCGGGCTTTTTTATAGCCGATTTTAGAACTAGAGAATATTTTTTGCTCACCCGTTTAAAAAAATTGAATTTTGATTCATCACTTTTTGATATACAGTAAGTTCATTTGACAGCGATTTGGATATAAAAATGTTCATAACTTTTGAAAAACCCTGTATAATGTAACAATACCCTATATTGGAAGAGCGGAGATTATTAGTGGAATTTGAATCTGAAATAATATATAGGTGTCTCATTTAAAAGAATATATGCTTGCATCACCACGTAGTTATGGAGCAAGGAGCATATCCGTGGCCACAACTTTTATGAACAACTTTTTTCACTATCCTCTACAGTAGTGGAGTTATCGACGGAGCCGTTACTTAAAACTCACCCTGTATATACCGGAAGTAGGTATCAACTTCCTTATTTTAAATAGAGCACCCTATATATTATAACGTTTTTATTATTTAGGTTTTCGAATTCAGCATCGATTTTTAGGTCCAGTTTGTTAACCATAGTTTATGTCTATGAAGCCTATTTTCGAAATTATTCAGCAATCTTTAAAAAATTTAACGTTTGTAGTACTTTACAAAAAATGTTAATACCTTAGAAACAAAGTACGATAGAAACATGCGGTTTCCGGTTTTAAAACGAGCAGGAAACATACTTGTGTTTTGTAAGACCACTGTTTCAAAAACATATAATAATAATAATAATAATAATAAACCGTCTTTATTATTCCCAAAGATACAGACATCTATATCAATATGGAAACAAGTGAGCAGCTCAGTGGCGAAGTTTAGCTACAGCTACTCTTACACTTAACGAATGAGTGCATACAAATTTGTTCTTGACAGGAGTAACAGCTAAATTACAAAAAAAAAACAACAAAAAACCGTTAATTATGTGGTCTACCCAAGAAATATAAAACATACACACAAGTTATGCATTTTTTTTGTTTGCCACAAACATTCCGATTAAAATCTGTTTATTTTTGGAGGAGAAGGGTGGTTTTGATATATTTTCTAAAACTATAAAAAGACATGGTTTTGGCGGTTTGATCCACGCTGTTGGACAAAATGCAAGCATTGTATGTGAAGGACCTTGTAAATATGGAAGAGCTATGGAGAGGCATTGTTATAAGTGAGGTATTATATTTAACCAATAGATTGGCAATTTTTAATTTGAAAAGTTTAAACGTTAAACACTTTTTTTTCAAATGGGATGGTATGATAAGTTTCAAATCATGTGACATATGTGGTCCTATCTTTGATATTTTTCAAAATATTTACGATTTTGTAATTATTATTCCGTCATTACGGAATAACGTCTAATTCCTATACGCCATTACATGTAGGAATTAGATGAATCGTAGGTGGCGTGACTTGCAGATGAAACAATTGGTAGGAAACCTTACATCCAATATATAGCTATAACCTGTACACAGTGTACTGTCATCCAAACACGTGTATACAAAACTTCTGCTCAATCGATTGAAGACGTCTTCTCAAAATTGAGCAGCAAAATTCCACCCGAACAAACGTACATAGATGCATACACATATTGCAAGTCTAATAAAAGCTTTTTAAAAGTATCAGTGTTGCCAACAGACATCACTAGAATTCTTTTGTACGGCGAATTCTAAAGCGAGAAAGTAATACTAATTACAAGAAGAAGGCATCTGTAAATATTGTAATAAAACTGAAGGAATATGTAGTTGACTAAGCACGCAAAAGGTAACAAGCATTCGTCATAATAGAAGGTAAAATGAAGATTTTAGATTTTTTGTGGGTGAACCTCAGGATACGCGCGTCCGAGAATTTCCACTTTCGTTAAACGAGTCTGAAACTCAAAACAGCCTTCGAATTTGTAATTAGCGTCCTCAAATTATGTAGGACACGAGGATTCGTCATAATAGAAGGTCAAATAAAGATTTTAGATTTTTTGTGGGTGAACCTCAGGATCCGCGCGTCCTAGATTTTCCATTTTCGCTAAACGAGGCTGAAACTCAAAACAGTGCCCGGGTTTGGAATTAGCGTCCTCAAGTTATAATAGGACACGAGGTTTCGTCCCCATAGAAGATCAAATAAAGATTTTAGATTTATTGTGGGTGAACATCAGGATCCGCGCGTCCGAGATTTTCCATTTTCGTTAAACGAGTCTGAAACTCAAAACAGCCTCCGAGTTTGTAGTTAGCGTCCTCAAATTATGTAGGACACGAGGTTTCGTCTCCATAGAAGATCAAATAAAGATTTTAGATTTTTTGTGGTGAACCTCAGGATCCGCGCGTCCGAGATTTTCCATTTTCGTTAAACGAGACTGAAACTCAAAACAATTCCCGGATTTGTAATAAGCGTCCTCAAATTATGTAGGACACGAGGATTCGTCATAATATAAGGTCAAATAAAGATTTTAGATTTTTTGTGGGTGAACCTCAGGATCCACGCGTCCGAGATTTTCCATTTTCGTTGAACGAGGCTGAAACTCAAAACAGTGTCCGGATTTGTAATTAGCGTCCTCAAATTATGTAGGACACGAAGATTTGTCATAATATAAGGTCAAATAAAGATTTTAGATTTTTTGTAGGTGAACCTGAGGATCCGCAAGTCCGAGATTTTCCATTTCCGTTAAACGAGACTGAAACTCAAAACAGCCTCCGAATTTGTAATTAGCGTCTTCAATATATGTAGGACACGAGGATTCGTCATAATAGAAGGTCAAATAAAGATTTTAGATTTTTTGTGGGTGAACCTCAGGATCCGCGCGTCCGAGATCTTCCATTTTCGCTAAATGAGGCTGAAACTCAAAACAGTGCCCAGATTTGGAATTATCGTCCTCAAGTTATACTAGTACACGAGGTTTCGCCCTCATAGAAGATCAAATAAACATTTTAGATTTTTTGTGGGTGAGCTTCAGGATCCACGCGTCCGAGATTTTCCATTTTCGTTAAACGAGGCTGAAACTCAAAACAGTGCCCGGATTTGTAATTAGCGTCCTCAATATATGTAGGACACGAGGATTCGTCATAATAGAAGGTCAAATAAAGATTTTAGATTTTTTGTGGGTGAACCTCAGGATCCGCGCGTCCGAGATTTTCCGTTTTCGTTAAACGAGGCTGAAACTCAAAACAGTGCCCGGATTTGTAATTAGCGTCCTCGATATATGTAGGACACGAGGATTCGTCATAATAGAAGGTCAAATAAAGATTTTAGATTTTTTGTGGGTGAACCTCAGGATCCGCGCGTCCGAGATTTTCCATTTTCGTTAAACGAGGCTGAAACTCAAAACAGTGCCCGGATTTGTAATTAGCGTCCTCGATATATGTAGGACACGAGGATTCGTCATAATAGAAGGTCAAATAAAGATTTTAGATTTTTTGTGGGTGAACCTCAGGATCCGCGCGTCCGAGATTTTCCATTTTCGTTAAACGAGGCTGAAACTCAAAACAGTTCCCGGATTTGTAATTAGCGTCCTCGATATATGTAGGACACGAGGATTCGTCATAATAGAAGGTCAAATAAAGATTTTAGATTTTTTGTGGGTGAACCTCAGGATCCGCGCGTCCGAGATTTTCCATTTTCGTTAAACGAGGCTGAAACTCAAAACAGTGCCCGGATTTGTAATTAGCGTCCTCGATATATGTAGGACACGAGGATTCGTCATAATAGAAGGTCAAATAAAGATTTTAGATTTTTTGTGGGTGAACCTCAGGATCCGCGCGTCCGAGATCTTCCATTTTCGCTAAATGAGGCTGAAACTCAAAACAGTGCCCAGATTTGGAATTATCGTCCTCAAGTTATAATAGTACACGAGGTTTCGCCCTCATAGAAGATCAAATAAACATTTTAGATTTTTTGTGGGTGAGCTTCAGGATCCACGCGTCCGAGATTTTCCATTTTCGTTAAACGAGGCTGAAACTCAAAACAGTGCCCGGATTTGTAATTAGCGTCCTCGATATATGTAGGACACGAGGATTCGTCATAATAGAAGGTCAAATAAAGATTTTAGATTTTTTGTGGGTGAACCTCAGGATCCGCGCGTCCGAGATTTTCCATTTTCGTTAAACGAGGCTGAAACTCAAAACAGTTCCCGGATTTGTAATTAGCGTCCTCGATATATGTAGGACACGAGGATTCGTCATAATAGAAGGTCAAATAAAGATTTTAGATTTTTTGTGGGTGAACCTCAGGATCCGCGCGTCCGAGATTTTCCATTTTCGTTAAACGAGGCTGAAACTCAAAACAGTGCCCGGATTTGTAATTAGCGTCCTCGATATATGTAGGACACGAGGATTCGTCATAATAGAAGGTCAAATAAAGATTTTAGATTTTTTGTGGGTGAACCTCAGGATCCGCGCGTCCGAGATTTTCCATTTTCGTTAAACGAGGCTGAAACTCAAAACAGTGCCCGGATTTGTAATTAGCGTCCTCGATATATGTAGGACACGAGGATTCGTCATAATAGAAGGTCAAATAAACATTTTAGATTTTTTGTGGGTGAACCTCAGGATCCGCGCGTCCGAGATCTTCCATTTTCGCTAAATGAGGCTGAAACTCAAAACAGTTCCCGGATTTGTAATTAGCGTCCTCAATATATGTAGGACACGAGGATTCGTCATAATAGAAGGTCAAATAAAGATTTTAGATTTTTTGTGGGTGAACCTCAGGATCCGCGCGTCCGAGATTTTCCATTTTCGTTAAACGAGGCTGAAACTCAAAACAGTGCCCGGATTTGTAATTAGCGTCCTCAATATATGTAGGACACGAGGATTCGTCATAATAGAAGGTCAAATAAAGATTTTAGATTTTTTGTGGGTGAACCTCAGGATCCGCGCGTCCGAGATTTTCCATTTTCGTTAAACGAGGCTGAAACTCAAAACAGTGCCCGGATTTGTAATTAGCGTCCTCGATATATGTAGGACACGAGGATTCGTCATAATAGAAGGTCAAATAAAGATTTTAGATTTTTTGTGGGTGAACCTCAGGATCCGCGCGTCCGAGATCTTCCATTTTCGCTAAATGAGGCTGAAACTCAAAACAGTGCCCAGATTTAGAATTATCGTCCTCAAGTTATAATAGTACACGAGGTTTCGCCCTCATAGAAGATCAAATAAACATTTTAGATTTTTTGTGGGTGAGCTTCAGGATCCACGCGTCCGAGATTTTCCATTTTCGTTAAACGAGGCTGAAACTCAAAACAGTGCCCGGATTTGTAATTAGCGTCCTCGATATATGTAGGACACGAGGATTCGTCATAATAGAAGGTCAAATAAAGATTTTAGATTTTTTGTGGGTGAACCTCAGGATCCGCGCGTCCGAGATTTTCCATTTTCGTTAAACGAGGCTGAAACTCAAAACAGTTCCCGGATTTGTAATTAGCGTCCTCGATATATGTAGGACACGAGGATTCGTCATAATAGAAGGTCAAATAAAGATTTTAGATTTTTTGTGGGTGAACCTCAGGATCCGCGCGTCCGAGATTTTCCATTTTCGTTAAACGAGGCTGAAACTCAAAACAGTGCCCGGATTTGTAATTAGCGTCCTCGATATATGTAGGACACGAGGATTCGTCATAATAGAAGGTCAAATAAAGATTTTAGATTTTTTGTGGGTGAACCTCAGGATCCGCGCGTCCGAGATTTTCCATTTTCGTTAAACGAGGCTGAAACTCAAAACAGTGCCCGGATTTGTAATTAGCGTCCTCGATATATGTAGGACACGAGGATTCGTCATAATAGAAGGTCAAATAAAGATTTTAGATTTTTTGTGGGTGAACCTCAGGATCCGCGCGTCCGAGATCTTCCATTTTCGCTAAATGAGGCTGAAACTCAAAACAGTGCCCAGATTTGGAATTATCGTCCTCAAGTTATAATAGTACACGAGGTTTCGCCCTCATAGAAGATCAAATAAACATTTTAGATTTTTTGTGGGTGAGCTTCAGGATCCACGCGTCCGAGATTTTCCATTTTCGTTAAACGAGGCTGAAACTCAAAACAGTGCCCGGATTTGTAATTAGCGTCCTCAATATATGTAGGATACGAGGATTTGTCATAATAGAAGGTCAAATAAAGATTTTAGATTTTTTGTGGGTGAACCTCAGGATCCGCGCGTCCTAGATTTTCCATTTTCGTTAAACGAGGCTGAAACTCAAAACAGTGCCCGGATTTGTAATTATAATTAGCGTCCTCAATATATGTAGGACACGAGGATTTGTCATAATAGAAGGTCAAATAAAGATTTTAGATTTTTTGTGGGTGAACCTCAGGATCCGCGCGTCCTAGATTTTCCATTTTCGTTAAACGAGGCTGAAACTCAAAACAGTGCCCGGATTTGTAATTAGCGTCCTCAATATATGTAGGACACGAGGATTTGTCATAATAGAAGGTCAAATAAAGATTTTAGATTTTTTGTGGGTGAACCTCAGGATCCGCGCGTCCTAGATTTTCCATTTTCGTTAAACGAGGCTGAAACTCAAAACAGTGCCCGGATTTGTAATTAGCGTCCTCAAATTATGTAGGACACGAGGATTCGTCATAATATAAGGTCAAATAAAGATTTTAGATTTTTTGTGGGTGAACCTCAGGATCCGCGCGTCCGAGATTTTCTATTTCCGTTAAACGAGACTGAAACTCAAAACAGTGCCCAGATTTGGAATTATCGTCCTAAAGTTATAATAGGACACGGGGTTTCGCCCTCATAGAGGATCAGATAAACATTTTAGATTTTTTGTGGGTGAGCTTCAGGATCCGCGCGTCCGAGATTTTCCATTTTCGTTAAACGAGGCTGAAACTCAAAACAGTTCCCGGATTTGTAATTAGCGTCCTCGATATATGTAGGACACGAGGATTCGTCATAATAGAAGGTTGAATGAAGATTTTAGATTTTTTGTGGGTGAACCTCAGGATCCGCGCGTCCTAGATTTTCCAATTTCGTTAAACGAGGCTGAAACTCAAAACAGTGCCCGAATTCGTAATTAGCGTCCTCAAATTATGTAGGACACGAAGATTCGTCATAATAGAAGGTTGAATGAAGATTTTAGATTTTTTGTGGGTGAACCTCATCAGGATCCGCGCCTCCGAGATTTTCCATTTTCGTTAAACGAGACTGAAACTCAAAACAGTGCCCAGATTTGGAATTATCGTCCTAAAGTTATAATAGGACACGGGGTTTCGCCCTCATAGAAGATCAAATAAACATTTTAGATTTTTTGTGGGTGAGCTTCAGGATCCGCGCGTCCGAGATTTTCCATTTTCGTTAAACGAGGCTGAAACTCAAAACAGTGCCCGGATTTGTAATTAGCGTCCTCAATATATGTAGGACACGAGGATTCGTCATAATAGAAGGTCAAATAAAGATTTTAGATTTTTTGTGGGTGAACCTCAGGATCCGCGCGTCCGAGATCTTCCATTTTCGCTAAATGAGGCTGAAACTCAAAACAGTTCCCGGATTTGTAATTAGCGTCCTCAATATATGTAGGACACGAGGATTCGTCATAATAGAAGGTCAAATAAAGATTTTAGATTTTTTGTGGGTGAACCTCAGGATCCGCGCGTCCGAGATTTTCCATTTTCGTTAAACGAGGCTGAAACTCAAAACAGTGCCCGGATTTGTAATTAGCGTCCTCAATATATGTAGGACACGAGGATTCGTCATAATATAAGGTCAAATAAAGATTTTAGATTTTTTGTGGGTGAACCTCAGGATCCGCGTGTCCGAGATTTTCTATTTCCGTTAAACGAGACTGAAACTCAAAACAGTGCCCGGATTTGTAATTAGCGTCCTCAATATATGTAGGACACGAGGATTCGTCAAAATAGAAGGTCAAATAAAGATTTTAGATTTTTTGTGGGTGAACGTCAGGATCCGCGCGTCCCAGATTTTCCATTTTCTTTAAACGAGGCTGAAACCCAAAACAGTGCCCAGATTTGTAATTAGCGTCCTCAATATATGTAAGACACGAGGATTCGTCATAATAGAAGGTCAAATAAAGATTTTAGATTTTTTGTGGGTGAACCTCAGGATCCGCGCGTCCAAGATTTTCCAGTTTCGTTGAACGAGTCTGGAAATCAAAACAGCCTCCGAATTCGTAATTAACGTCCTCAAATTATGTAGGACACGAGGATTCGTCATAATATAAGGTCAAATAAAGATTTTAGATTTTTTGTGGGTGAACCTCAGGATCCGCGCGTCCGAGATTTTCTATTTCCGTTAAACGAGACTGAAACTCAAAACAGTGCCCGGATTTGTAATTAGCGTCCTCAATATATGTAGGACACGAGGATTCGTCAAAATAGAAGGTCAAATAAAGATTTTAGATTTTTTGTGGGTGAACGTCAGGATCCGCGCGTCCCAGATTTTCCATTTTCTTTAAACGAGGCTGAAACCCAAAACAGTGCCCAGATTTGTAATTAGCGTCCTCAATATATGTAAGACACGAGGATTCGTCATAATAGAAGGTCAAATAAAGATTTTAGATTTTTTGTGGGTGAACCTCAGGATCCGCGCGTCCAAGATTTTCCAGTTTCGTTGAACGAGTCTGGAAATCAAAACAGCCTCCGAATTCGTAATTAACGTCCTCAAATTATGTAGGACACGAGGATTCGTCATAATATAAGGTCAAATAAAGATTTTAGATTTTTTGTGGGTGAACCTCAGGATCCGCGCGTCCAAGATTTTCCAGTTTCGTTGAACGAGTCTGGAAATCAAAACAGCCTCCGAATTCGTAATTAACGTCCTCAAATTATGTAGGACACGAGGATTCGTCATAATATAAGGTCAAATAAAGATTTTAGATTTTTTGTGGGTGAACCTCAGGATCCGCGCGTCCAAGATTTTCCAGTTTCGTTGAACGAGTCTGGAAATCAAAACAGCCTCCGAATTCGTAATTAGCGTCCTCAAATTATGTAGGACACGAGGATTCGTCATAATATAAGGTCAAATAAAGATTTTAGATTTTTTGTGGGTGAACCTCAGGATCCGCGCGTCCAAGATTTTCCAGTTTCGTTGAACGAGTCTGGAAATCAAAACAGCCTCCGAATTCGTAATTAACGTCCTCAAATTATGTAGGACACGAGGATTCGTCATAATATAAGGTCAAATAAAGATTTTAGATTTTTTGTGGGTGAACCTCAGGATCCGCGCGTCCAAGATTTTCCAGTTTCGTTGAACGAGTCTGGAAATCAAAACAGCCTCCGAATTCGTAATTAGCGTCCTCAAATTATGTAGGACACGAGGATTCGTCATAATATAAGGTCAAATAAAGATTTTAGATTTTTTGTGGGTGAACCTCAGGATCCGCGCGTCCAAGATTTTCCAGTTTCGTTGAACGAGTCTGGAAATCAAAACAGCCTCCGAATTCGTAATTAACGTCCTCAAATTATGTAGGACACGAGGATTCGTCATAATATAAGGTCAAATAAAGATTTTAGATTTTTTGTGGGTGAACCTCAGGATCCGCGCGTCCAAGATTTTCCAGTTTCGTTGAACGAGTCTGGAAATCAAAACAGCCTCCGAATTCGTAATTAACGTCCTCAAATTATGTAGGACACGAGGATTCGTCATAATATAAGGTCAAATAAAGATTTTAGATTTTTTGTGGGTGAACCTCAGGATCCGCGCGTCCAAGATTTTCCAGTTTCGTTGAACGAGTCTGGAAATCAAAACAGCCTCCGAATTCGTAATTAACGTCCTCAAATTATGTAGGACACGAGGATTCGTCATAATATAAGGTCAAATAAAGATTTTAGATTTTTTGTGGGTGAACCTCAGGATCCGCGCGTCCAAGATTTTCCAGTTTCGTTGAACGAGTCTGGAAATCAAAACAGCCTCCGAATTCGTAATTAACGTCCTCAAATTATGTAGGACACGAGGATTCGTCATAATATAAGGTCAAATAAAGATTTTAGATTTTTTGTGGGTGAACCTCAGGATCCGCGCGTCCAAGATTTTCCAGTTTCGTTGAACGAGTCTGGAAATCAAAACAGCCTCCGAATTCGTAATTAACGTCCTCAAATTATGTAGGACACGAGGATTCGTCATGATATAAGGTCAAATAAAGATTTTAGATTTTTTGTGGGTGAACCTCAGGATCCGCGCGTCCAAGATTTTCCAGTTTCGTTGAACGAGTCTGGAAATCAAAACAGCCTCCGAATTCGTAATTAACGTCCTCAAATTATGTAGGACACGAGGATTCGTCATAATATAAGGTCAAATAAAGATTTTAGATTTTTTGTGGGTGAACCTCAGGATCCGCGTGTCCGAGATTTTCTATTTCCGTTAAACGAGACTGAAACTCAAAACAGTGCCCGGATTTGTAATTAGCGTCCTCAATATATGTAGGACACGAGGATTCGTCAAAATAGAAGGTCAAATAAAGATTTTAGATTTTTTGTGGGTGAACGTCAGGATCCGCGCGTCCCAGATTTTCCATTTTCTTTAAACGAGGCTGAAACCCAAAACAGTGCCCAGATTTGTAATTAGCGTCCTCGATATATGTAAGACACGAGGATTCGTCATAATAGAAGGTCAAATAAAGATTTTAGATTTTTTGTGGGTGAACCTCAGGATCCGCGCGTCCAAGATTTTCCAGTTTCGTTGAACGAGTCTGGAAATCAAAACAGCCTCCGAATTCGTAATTAACGTCCTCAAATTATGTAGGACACGAGGATTCGTCATAATATAAGGTCAAATAAAGATTTTAGATTTTTTGTGGGTGAACCTCAGGATCCGCGCGTCCGAGATTTTCTATTTCCGTTAAACGAGACTGAAACTCAAAACAGTGCCCGGATTTGTAATTAGCGTCCTCAATATATGTAGGACACGAGGATTCGTCAAAATAGAAGGTCAAATAAAGATTTTAGATTTTTTGTGGGTGAACGTCAGGATCCGCGCGTCCCAGATTTTCCATTTTCTTTAAACGAGGCTGAAACCCAAAACAGTGCCCAGATTTGTAATTAGCGTCCTCAATATATGTAAGACACGAGGATTCGTCATAATAGAAGGTCAAATAAAGATTTTAGATTTTTTGTGGGTGAACCTCAGGATCCGCGCGTCCAAGATTTTCCAGTTTCGTTGAACGAGTCTGGAAATCAAAACAGCCTCCGAATTCGTAATTAACGTCCTCAAATTATGTAGGACACGAGGATTCGTCATAATGTAAGGTCAAATAAAGATTTTAGATTTTTTGTGGGTGAACCTCAGGATCCGCGCGTCCGAGATTTTCTATTTCCGTTAAACGAGACTGAAACTCAAAACAGTGCCCGGATTTGTAATTAGCGTCCTCAAATTATGTAGGATACGAGGATTTGTCATAATAGAAGGTTGAATGAAGATTTTAGATTTTTTGTGGGTGAACCTCATCAGGATCCGCGCGTCCGAGATTTTCCATTTTCGTTAAACGAGACTGAAACTCAAAACAGTGCCCGGATTTGTAATTAGCGTCCTCAATTAGATTACAGTGACATCCTTGGCTACACTGGTACTCTTACCTTCTAAGCAGAGGTCCGGCTAGTTTTTTATTCAAAGCGATTCATCGACCATATATTCTTTTGGCTCATTCGTACATGTATGTTATATCCTTAAGACATATCTGTTCAGGACATCCTGCTCACAATCAAGCACTAATAGTTTTTTAATGCTCTTGGCCATATTTTGGGAAAACGGTCAGCAGTGATTTCCTGAAAGCTCACTTCCGCATGTTTTCTGTATTAGAGCTGAGATCTGACAATTGCATTTCCTGGAAAACCATTCGTCACGTCTGCGTTACATGCTAACATCCAGATATACCAATGCTAAAATTAAATTGGTACTTGAAAAAAGGATAACAAAAAAATGTTATAAATAGACGGCGCTCGAATTAAACGATAATTCAAGGATAATATTTTTAATCATCTAGGTCAGTGGGTTTCCGATAAATCCTTGTGTGCAGTACCTGGTTATAAATTTGCCCATCATTTAAGGTTAATGTAAAATTTTACTTCCAGCTGAATGTATCGACAGTTTTCAGTACCACCTCCTAACGGTATTAAGATATATAAGATCTGCAAACGGAAATGATTATAATTACAATTGTCAAGCTGGTAAACATACTACTACTACTCGTCGTTAACTGTCTAGGCGGTCCGGAGGACCTTTGCCTTTATGTCATAGTTCGTCAGTCAGTTTGTCATCCTGTCGGCCTGGTCACCCAGAAACCAGACAATGTTATAGAGAAAAAAAGAAAGGGAGGAAGAAAGAGAGGAAGAAAGAAGAAGAGCAAAGAGAGAAGTGCAACTGTTAAAATAGGCATCGTTAGAATAAATAGGATAATTAATTTTGATGCTCTAAACGCAATTTTGTTGGGATCGGATATTGCCAAAAAGGGAATTTATATGATCTAAAATTCCACGACTTAATTTTGGTTACAGTGCGAGCCGCGGCCTGGAATGTTTGCGGACTTGCTCGACCGTGTAGTCCACTGAGTCACGCAGCAAAGGGTTGCTATGCGATTCCGCTTGTTCATAGCGCCGCTGCGCCTGTGTTTTGATATAGTCCTTTAAGTAAGGAATATCAAGATCTTTATGCAGGGTCTCGTTTGAAACATACCAAGGGGGCATTTGTAATAGTTCTCAGGATCCTACTTTGGAGTACCTGCAAAGCTCGCATGTGCGTCTTAGCTATGAAACACCAAGCCGCACATGCGTAAGTAATTGCAGGTCTAATAATAATTTTGTACAGCCGAATTTTGTTAACCAGACTTAATTTTGAAGTTCTACATAGCAAGGGATAAAACTGTCGAAATGTAATTTGGAATTTTGTTTTTAACATCTCAGTATGGTTTCGCCATGTCATACCCTTGTCTAGGGTGACACCAAGGTACTTGACGGAAGAGCTCCACCGTAATAGAGTACCGTTAATAGAGACCTCTGGCGGGGTGCCGCGACGCTTTTTGGTACAGTAGATAGCCTGCGTTTTAGAATGGTTGATTTTGATAAGCCACCGATCCGCCCACTCTAATACTTCATCCACCGCTGTCTGTAGCCTGTCATGGACTAGGTTGCTAGACCTAGACTGGGCCACTAGTGCGGTGTCGTCAGCATAGAGATAGACTTCACAGTTGCTGGGACTAGGGGCGTCATGAATGAAAAAAGAGTAAAGTATTGGTCCAAGGACCGAACCCTGAGGAACACCGGCCTTGACAGGCCGTATTGTCGACAATACATTGTCAATTTTGATCCGAAATTTCCTTCCTTCCAGAAAGGATTTCAACAGTTTTAGGAGCCAAAAAGGAAAAACCCTTTTGGATTAACTTATAGAGGAGGCCCTCATGCCATACTTTGTCAAAGGCTTTCGATACATCTAGAAGTAAGACACCAGTGCTCTTGTCTTCGGTAAATCCCCCGGTTATACGCTCCACCAGTCTGACTGCCTGTAGCTCAGTGCTATGTTCAGACCGAAATCCGAATTGGACGTCAGGAATCACGTTATGATCCGACGAAAAATTGTCAAGGTGACGGAGAATCACTTTCTCGGCGAGCTTTGAAGGTGCTGACAGCAAACTAATGGGACGATAATCCTGGGGAAATATCGAACCCGCTTTCTTTGGGATCATAATGACTTCAGCAACCTTCCAAGCCTTGGGGAAGTATTGAGTCCTGAGCATAGCGTTAATTATTGCCACCAGATATGTCACGGCTTTTGGCGGGAGTAGCTTCAACGCCTTGTTAGTGATCTGATCCTCTCCAGGTGCTTTCCGTACCTTGAGGTCTTTAATATGGCCGAGAAGCTCTGCTGGTGTGCAGTGAGGAATCATTGGTAATTCCTCTGTTGTGCTATGCAGAGCTTCTGTGGAGGAATCTTCCGAAGAAGTATCTTCGAAAGAGGATCCACCAACAGAAGCATTGTCACCGTCCCCACCATTGGCCCTGAAGTACCTCCTGACAGATCTTACAATTTGTCGCTCCTCATCGAGGTCATTATCAAGATCATAATTGGGTGAGAACTGATTTTCCATAGCATCAGCAAAAACCTCCACCTTATCACTAGTCGTAAAGGCCATGCCTCTAGGACCATGAATATGGGGAAGTTTTTCCCGTTTGCCGTTTCTGAGCGCTTTCGCGACTTTCCATAGGGGAGCACTTGCGTCAAGCATTCCCATCAGAAACTCGTTCCATTGCTCGTTGCGCAATTCGTGGAGTGCGTTTCTCACTTCATGGACAAGATTCGTCGCTCTACGGATGTCATCAGGATGACAGGACCTCTTTGCTTGCTTGATAGCAGATCTTTTATCCGAAATTTTTTGTCGAATATCAGCTGGAAGGAAAGGTCTACCTGGGCGCTGCACAGGATGCACCGCTGCGCGTTGTAGAGCGTTTTGAACGAAACTTGTCCACTCCGCTTGAGCGGCATCAATTCCATTCTCATCAATTATGATCGGGATACTGGGAAACTCTCTGAGGAGAGACTTGTATAGCTCCCAATCAACGCGTTTTCTTGAAGGAGTTTGCTCCTCCAAGTTATGTTCATTCCCCACCTCCAAGATGACAGGCAGATGATCGCTTGAAATATCATACATGACCCTAGAAGTAACACGGAATCTACAATTTCTAGATATTGCGAAATCTATAACATCAGGTGCTTGCAAGTGGTTAAAAGGGTGATGCGTAGGCTCCTCAGTGCTGTGGATGAGGCACCCATTTCGCATCACATGATTGTATAGGCGAACACCGCAAGTAGAGTTAAGCCTTGAGTGCCATGCGCGATGTTTGCAGTTGTAGTCCCCAGCAGCGATAAGAGGACCCGAGCAGTCCAATAGAACTTCAAGGTCAGCCTCTCGCAGCCTGGAACCACACCTGACATACACCGATGTGATTTTCAATGGGATACCTCCAGCCATATTTATTACAACAGAAGCCGCTTCAATGCTTTGCATCTCAGCGTTGCTGCTTCTATGATAATCAATACCACGTTTCACCAGCACGGCCAAGCCGCCGCCGCGTCCAGTTAATCTGTCAGCGCGTATGACATCGTAATTCGGGAAAACTAAGCGGTCTCCGGGATTTAGCAATGTCTCCTGCAGCAGAGCTACGTCTATGCATTCATCCAAAAGAGCTTGATGAAATTCCCGTCTTTTGGGGATGTCCTTTAGGCCCAAGCAATTCCAAAAGAGAATTTTGATGAATGCAGGCTGTCTACTGCTATACCTAGCCATTTAGTGGCTGAGGAAAGATCGCCTGCAATGCCTGAGTGGCGCTAATCAGGGGACTGATTATTTGCTGTAGCGACCTTAGCGCTGTTGCTAGGTCCACGTTTTGAGAAGTCAAGGAGGAACTTTGAGCAGGAGGGGCGGACAAGGGTGTGACATTGGCCGCTTCTGCATAGGATTTATTACGCCTTTCAGTGATAACCTGGATGTTCCTTCGAGGAGTATACCTACACGTCGGGCTATTCGCTGAATGCCCCTCACCACAGTTTGCACATTTGCGCGCCTCTTGCTCTGTTAGAGGGCACAAATGTGTCATGTGGTCCTGAGCACATTTGACACACTTAGGAGACGCAGTACAATATGACTGCGCATGTCCATATTTCTGGCAGCGATGGCACTGTCCAATGAGTCGAGAATTCTTTTGAACTTCGACTCTTATCGCTAGGCCCAGCAGTTCGTGTTCATTGAATACTTGCTGGGACTTCTCTATCTTTGGCAGTATCACCACCACCAAAGGCATAGGCACGCCTCCGCTACGTTTGAGGCGGATAATATGGTGAGGGGAATAGCCTTTCTGCTCTAATTCCTCCTTGATATCATGTTCTGAAAAGGATGCGGGGATCCCTCTGATAACTGCGTGGATATTTCTTTCAGAGGGAAGAGGAAACGTATGATGTGGGACGTTTTCCTCTTTGAACAAACGAATGATTTTCCTGTAGTCATCTTCCGACTTAGGAAGAATGCGAATCCCCGCATCGACGGCTACTGCACGTTCTATTTTGATGCCAAGACTAACAAATTTGCCATTAAGTGTCCGCCAACCAGTCACCTCTCGTAGGACTATCGGAGTGACACGACGTTGTTTGGATGACAGCTCCGGTGTCACTTGAGTTGCGCAGGTTGGTGTAGACGTAATATCACCAGCCAAATGAGTATTCACGTCAGTACTTTGCATATGTAATGGAGGTGTGACTGGATGGCTTTGTTTTATAGAAGCAGAAGGTTGCAAAAGAGACTGTTTAGTTGTAGGACATAGAGAATCAGAAGGAGTAGCAGGTTTTGAAGGTAAAGGCGGATAGTCGTCTAAAGAACGTACTGTTCGTCGTTTACGACGTCGAACGGTGGCAAATCCGTCATCTTGAGTGCTGTTCTCGTCCTCTGTGGCAGTAGAGTTATTTGTTGGCGTTTGGCTGTCAAGTTTTCTTTTTGTGTTTGAGCTGTCAAGTGGAAAGGAAGGACTTAGTTGGGAAGTAAGAAGGCTCACCTGGGTGGTCAGTTTCTCAATCTGTTTTTGTAAGGTGGTAATTTGAGTAGTTTGTTCAGTAATCTGCTTCGCCTGGTCCTGGATGATTTTGTACAGCAGTGACTTTTCATCGTCGGTTTTGACAGCTGGTGAATTTTCTTCATTTTTCTTGCTTATTTGGATGTTTGCCGGGTGTTCGGTACTGGGATGGATGGTGGGATCCCCAGTTGACCCATCAGAGTCGATCTCCATTCAAAAAAGCTAGTTTTCTCAATACTATTGTAAAAACTTTCTGGAGCGCAAATTAGTGACGTTTACCCAGAATGCCCTATACAGGGCGATGCTGGTAAACATATTCGGAGTAATTGCGTGGGTTTTCGAAATCCTCATCTCTATGGGAGTTCTTTATCACCTAGTGTTTCTCATACAGCAACTCTACGAGTCTAATTCGGCTTGTGTAAGAATTGATGGTAACCTGTCTAGTCAAACTGCAACCAGAAAAGGAGTTCATCAGGGATGTGTATTATCTCCGATGTTGTTTAACATTTACTCTGAAATTGTGATGAGACAGGTATTAGACAACTGGAATGGCGGTGTGACTATTGGCGGAAGCAAAATATCCAACTTAAGATTTGCTGACGATACAACCCTTATTGCAGCTTCTCAGAAAGAACTAGTAGCTCTATTAAACAGAACAACGTAGTGCAGAGTATGGACTTGGTATTAACTACAATAAGACCAAAGTTATGATCGTAGATAGAGAGCATGATAATTATCGAGAAATAAAGTCAATAGGCCGTTGTGAAGTAGTTCAAAGTTTTATATACCTCGGTTCTTTGATCGAAAATTCGGGTAGCTGTAAAAATGAGATTCGATGGCGCATTCAACAGGCACGTGTGGCCATGACAAAGCTTACTAAAATATGGCGTGACCCTAACATCACTAAAGCTACAAAAATGTCGCTGGTTCAGTCTCTTGTGTTCTCCATATTTTTGTATGCCTCGGAAACTTGGACTGGTAATAAGGCAGATCGAGCTCGTATAGACGCTTTTGAAATGTGGACATGGAGGAGAATGCTGCCTTATACCACCCATCGAACTAACGTCTCCATACTGGATGAGGTCGGTAATCCAGAGAGACTATCCTCCATTGTGTCGACGAGAATGCTTACATTCTTCGGACATATACACAGAAGCGATAATATGGAGAAACTTGTAGTTCAGTGTCATGCCCCGAGTGGGCGGCGCCGTGGCCGTCCCCCTACACGCTGGGTGGATACGACGAAACGGTTGCTGGATATGAGTGTCAAGAGCGCCACTAAACTGACAACAAATCGCGAACGATGGCGAGCTACAGTGCTCAGAACTATTGATAATATTCGTGTCGGCAATACTCTGGCTCCGACTTAATGCATTTTACGAATTCACAACATGTCTGTTAAGACATTGTGACTATGATGATGATGATGATGGCCCAATTTCAGGAAATAATCTGCCGCCTAGGTCAAGATCATAAAATGCTGGAAGTTAGTTTCGCTTAAAAATAGATTTTTATCCAATTACGTGATTATATACAAGTAACTTAAAATATATCTTCTGATTTACGGAGTTTTCTGTATACCACCCCTGTTTTACCTTAAAATAAGCTCTTTATTAACTATCGATCTGTCTTCCGAAGCATCATTTCAAGACGCTTTTATACTCAAAACCTCAAAACTTGGATTCTTTGGAATAAGAAATGGTGGTGGTATTTATTGGCACTTACTAACCGGCGCATTTGATCGTCAATAAGTCTGATCTGGAAGTACTGAACAATACTTCAGAACTTCAGAAAAGCTCTGAACCCTTCTTAGACTGTTGATGGAAAAACCTCATATTGAATGACCAATGACCTTGCTCTGTTCTCTAACTGCTGTATTCGTGAAATGAGGAGCAATAAATTTGTTGCACGGGTACCAGCTGTTAATACTCGAGCCAGATTTAGTTATGCTAAATTTAATTCAGACATGATTTTGTTACTACTTAATATATTTATTTTGAACTATAGATTTTACATGTAAGTACGTAGTAAATTAAGACAAAGCGCCATTTTTTATAACTCTCTACTATCAAGAACGCAATTGCTCAGGTTCGTTTCGTAACCAAGCTTATCATTAAATACATGTGCGTATTCCGGAATAAAGCCAGTGATTGATTTTACAGCCTTTTTTAATACATTGTTGGACACTCCGCTGGCCGGGAGACTGCGTAATATGGCACCTCAAAACATTCCCATTTTTTCTGCATTTGTAACATGATTTGAACATTTTGAGGTTTTTGGCGACAACAAAAAAGACGGCTATATCCGTCGTGTCATATCACAGCTAACTTTATGTTCTGGAACGGCAACCATGGCTAGAGCCGTCTGATCATTGTAATCGTAAAATACATCTTACGGGAAGAAGAGGATAATTTTCGGGACAAAAACTGAAACAAAATCAAAACAAAAAAATCAAATTTATTAGATTAGCAAACATAGGTATCCCCGAACAAAAGAGAATTCAGGCACAAATTTATGTTTGATGCCACTCTTCAAGGCAGTCTGGATACAAAGTACTAAACACATGAAAACCTACAAAAAAACATTCACAATATGGCAGCTATACACGAGCTCAATGCATTGGAGGTTATGGACGGCTGTAGTCGTCGTGCTGTTTTACCCATGTGCCTTAAAACATGAATAGTTGGGATAGCGTATAGTGGTTTAGAATTTGGCAATTTTAGAAATAAAGAGCTTCACGTTATGGCACAAACATTGCTTAACAAGGCAAGTATACCGGCATTCTGACGGTTGTTGCTGTTCTGCCGTAACAACCAGATCACTTTTTGACTGATATAGCCATCGTGGCGTATCACGATCACTCCCCGCAGACGGCTATAGCCGTTGTGTCCAACAACGTGTCAACTGACTACCTTAGACATCGTTTATGTATCAAGAAAATGTTATTTTATAGCTTTTAATGCACTTTGTTCTTTACCATGGCCCGACTAACAAAAAATAAGTGAATTACCGAGTTTTTGTAACTACTAATAAAGAAGAGAATCACAATAGTGTTTTACTTCTTACTTCAATTGGCAGAAAAAAATAAAAAAGGAATGCCTTTGGCCCCACTATAATTTGGAAAGCACTGATCAAATTCATTTCAAAACGAATATTTAAAGATAAATATGGGAAATCATTCAATCTACGTAATGAAACAACCTTTACCTCAAAATGAAAAAAAATGTGTTTCGTTTCGTTCAAAAAATGTCTGCTTTTATTCAAGATACAACGGATAAATTTAATGACATAACATTTTTGCATTAATAGTGAAGTTTTCCTCAGCATCTCATAATTTCCATTGATTTTGAAGTTAGGTGTCTAGTTCAAGATTTAACTTTTAAGCGACGATTCTCAAATTTAGAATTTCCTAGGCAGATCTGTAGGTAGACTAATTAGAGCTGTTAGCAAATAAGGAGATTGCTGTTGAACTTTCATGACTATAATATGACACTTGCAAGCGATAGGATAGGACGTGCATGCGTCTTCAAGAGTTGGCAGTGTAACGAATAATGTCGATCTAAATAACTAAAAAAATCCCGAAGGCATACCAAAGTCTAGTCTTGTGCACAACGTATCGTCAAAGTTTAGGGAATACATATAAATTGGATCACTCTCCGTCGGCACTTTGAAGATCTCACATCAAAGCGATGCCGCGGCCCCACGCGCCAGTTAGATTTTGCATTGTTTTTTGCCCAAGCACGAGGGTCTTTTAGCGGAGACTTGCTAACGCCTGGGTTGTACGTATATACGAGGGTAATTGAAAAACTATGCATTGACGGCCGATTTAGACATACAAATACAAATATAACGTTTATTTTGCTAATGCACTAAGCTACATAAAGGGATATGAAAAATAAAACCTAGTAAACCTATACCTAATGAATCTCAAATGACTTCACATATTGTAGCTATTTTATGCATACGGAAAAGTTGGTTCAAAGGTGCTGCAGCATTATTACCTGGATGTCTTGTTTATTTAACTTATTTTTGAGATCACAGTTTATAAATTTGATGGTTATGAACTCATATGTACAATTTAAAAAAACAATCATGTGGAAATGCTTTACATGGATGTGAGTAAATTATTTTTGACATTTTGCTTTTCAGTGTCATTCCAATTGCTACTGTAGAAACTAAATTGTTAAAGTTATCAATAAAAATATTTCCGAGCTCCAAAATATAATTTAGAACGTCCCTGAGCTGTATGGCAAGACCACCGAATGAATATTTTGTCTCACTATACGCTTTTAGCGTGATATAATCCTTTAAGTACCTGTAGGTCTTGAATTAATCACTTTAGACCACAAGTGTGCTTGTTTGTTGGAATTGTTTTATCGGAAGGAATACAGAAAGGCACAAATGTACAGGATGTCCCATTAATAATTTTGAATCGAATGTCACGTGACCCAAAAAAATACCTCATTGGGTGGTACAATGACAAAAAAAAATACACAACATCTGCTCTAATTTACATCCCCAAAATTATAATTCTCTACTACTGCCCAGTTCCGACATATTGCTTGTCTTAATCGTCACGAAACACCCTGTATTTATATCCTTTACATTTCAAGGTTTACCACAAAATAAGTATGGATCTGATTGTCATTTTCCATCCATTAATAAATTTAATTGATAAAATCAAACTTCTAAAAATATTATCCATTTCCTGCAAACAAATCCGAAATAACAAAATCCGATATTTTTGAGACACTGTATACACTTCGCGTTAAACACGTTTAACCTCTACTTTGCGCCGCCCCGTATCTCCCGGCTGACGTCGGTACACTGCTACCGGTGGACCGGGGAGACGGAGCAAGGGGCAGGCCGTTTTGATATTTTTGCGGAGTGATCCAACTTATATGTATTCCGTAAACTTTGGTATCGTCTAGGTATACTATAGCCATCGAACAACAACATGAATCAATCCCAAAATCTCTCTACAGCTGCATCGCACTACCTTATTCAGGTACTAAAAAAATATATAGATTTGCAGTCAGAACAATCGTATCCTAGGTACAAATTACAACAAAAATGACAAGCAAAAAAAATACTATAGCTATATGGACAAAAACTCATCCACAGAAAATGCACTATAATCCTCGCGTATGTGTATAATTTTTTTTATCTCGGTAATTCGTATCCTGGAGTATGGCACCAGAAGATCCGTTGCAGATCTGGTTTTGTACTAGTGAATATTTGAGTGACGTAAGTGACTAGATATATTTTTATGTATTTCCTTTAGCGTATCAGTTATGTAGATTGATGGTAGAGTAAGAATGTTGTGCTTTTTGAAAGGGGTTCTGCAGTTCGTGCCCGATGAAGCCCCTTTCAGGATATGAACCGCCTGTTTTTGTGACGTGAGTGGTCTCTAAACTGCTTCTGAATGTTTTTAGCCGTCGCGCGTCGCATGGAAAACAATTGCGAGGAAAGCTTAGCGCATAGATAGTCTATTGACTATTGACTATCATATTTGATAAGACCAAGAGAGACTGGTATCGAACGAACATAATACCTAACAATTTGATAGGTTGAGAGCGTGTATGATGCTTATCAGAGCTGAAAAATATACAGGGTGGTCCAATAAGCGCGCGGTGCTCCCTAGCGGCCATACCGTTTAAATTAGGCGAAAATGTTTCGAATAAAAAACGTTTCTTTCCAAATGCTCTACATTTAGAAAATAATTTCAAAGATGGCGGACTTCAGGATATACCGGAAGTAGGCATCAACTTTCTTATTTTAAATGAAATACCCTGTATATTATTATCGTTTATATCTACGAAGCCTATTTTCAGAGTTATTCAGCAATTTTTACAAAATTTGACGTTTGTAGTACTTTACAAAAACGTTAATATCTCGGAAACTAAATGCGATAGAAAGATGCGGTTTTCGGTTTTGAAACAAGCAAGGAACGTGTTTATGGTTCAGGAAGATCGTTTTTTCAAAAGAATATTAATTCAATAGACTAGCAATTTTCAAATTTGAAAAAAATTTGGAAAGTTAAAAACGTTAAAAACTTTTATTTTTCAAATGGGATGGTATCATATGTTTCACATCGATGGATTCGAAATTAAATTCTCTTTCACTTTTATCTAGGCACATGTGCTTCTATCTTAGATGGTTTTTAAGATATTTACGGTTTTGTAATTATTGTGTAGGAATTGGAAAAATCGTAGGTGGCGTGGCTCGCAGACGAAACAATTGGCAGGAAGCCTTTCATCTCAAGTGTTTCGACCTCTAATACTAAAATGTGCTTTTGCTCCATCTAATTGTAACCAGATTATTCTTACAAACTCCAGTGGTGAATTTTTCAGCAGGTTTTCCAAATTTTCATGTAGAAAATTTTGGAAAACATTAGTTTATCATGCGGTTTCCAATAACACCACCCCATATGCTTAGACTTCATGCTGGTTGTCAACAAACTCCTCAAAATTTGTTTTTACGTGGGCGTAAAATATACATGAAGATAGTGAGTTTGACACCCTCGCAATTGTTGTTAAAGATCCGCATAGCAGTGCTACAGGAGAAATTAGTCGCTATTTGGGCATTGGTCAAACATCTGTGAACATAATCTTAACGGAGTACATATTGCATCTTTAATCACGTGCAGCAAGTAGTTAAAAGACAAGACTTTGAAAACTGAATGAATTTCTGTAACTGGAGTCGTGCTCGAGTCCAAGAAGATGCACTCCTCTCCAAAAGTGTGTTGTTTACGAATGAAGCTACATTTCTTATGGATTCTTTCATTTTCTTCTTTATGAAATCTAGCTACATCGTTATCATTAACGACCATGTAAACTGGCATAATTTACATTTTTATACCGACGTAAATCCAAATTTGGAGAGGTTTGTTGACAACCAGCATGGAGTCTAAGGATTTGGGGTGGTATTATTGGAAACCGCATATTAAGCCAAGGTTTTCTAAAATTTTCTAAATGAAAATTTGGAAAACATGTTGGAAAATTTACAACTGGAGTTTTTAAGAATAATGTAACTACAGGTAGATGGAGCAAAAGCACGTTTGATATTAGAGACCGAAATACTTTGGATCAAAGGTTTGCTGCCAATTGTTTCGTCTGCGAGCCACGCCACCTACGATTTTTCCAATTCCTACGCCATAATTACAAATCCGTAAATATCTTGAAAGCCGTCAAAGATAGAACCACATGTGCTTAGATAAAAGTGAAAAAGAATTTAATTTCGCATCCAACGATGTGAAACTTATGATACCATCCCATTTGAAAAATAAAAGTTTTTAACGTTTTTAACTTTTCAAATTTGAAAATTGCTAGTCTATTGAACTAATGTTCTTTTGAAACAACGATCTTACTGACACACAAATACGTTCCTTGCTTGTTTCAAAACCGAAAACCGCATCTTTCTATCGCGTTTAGTTTCCGAGATATTAACGTTTCTTGTAAAGTACTACAAACGTCAAATTTTGTAAAAATTGCTGAATAACTCCGAAAATAGGCTTCGTAGATATGAACAATGGTTAACAAACTGGACCTAGAAATCGATGCTGAATTCATAAACGTAATAATATACAAGGTGTTCCATTTAAAATAAGGAAGTTGATGCCTACTTCCGGTATATCCGGAAGCCGCCATCTTTGAAATTATTTTATAAATGTAGAGCATTTCAAAGTAAACGTTTTTTAAGAAAAACATTTTCGTCTAATTTAAACGGTATGGCCGCTAGAGAGCACCGCGCGCTTATTGGATCACCCTGTATATTTACTTTTATTATCATTTAATTTAAGTTTATTGACTGATTTTTGCCTTATGCATCTTGCGTTGCCTCCCAGCTCTTGTCAAAATTGCGGTTTCATCAGCGAATATTATGCACTTATCATTCATAAACGAGGAGAGAAGATCGTTTATGTACAGAAGAAATAGAATTGGTCCGAGAACCGAGCCCTGCTGTCCACCATTTAAGACTGCTGCAGTTTTAGATCATTTCCCATCCGTGACTACATATTGTTTCCTGTTTGTTAAGTAGGAAATTATGAATTTCATTACGTTTCGGCGGAATCCGTAATACTCTAATTTGATGGTCAGTATCTGTGTGTTAACACTATCGAAGGCTTTGCTGAGGTCACACATGACAGCATTCATATATTGACCCTAAGCCCGTGTTCACATCGGACGCGCCTCGCTTGGAGCATAGCGCTTTGCTTAGCGCTACGCTATGCGCCCGATGTGAACGGCTGCATCTAAATGTATGGGTTGGTTCCCCGCGCTTTACGCTAGGCGGTAAGCGTAGCGCTATGCGCTCGATGTGAACGGCTGCATCTAAATGTATGGGTTGGTTTCCCCTCGCTTTATGCTAGGCGCTAAGCAAAGCGCGATGCTCCAAGCGAGGCGCGTCCGATGTGAACACGGGCTTAATGTTATAGCTGAAATTATGGGCTCGGTGTTTTATATACTAAGAAAGATCTCTGATCTGCAATATGCAGAATATGTAGTATTTTTTAAATCTGGTATTGTCCCAATAGCCTAATGGCTAAGCTTCAGCTTTTTGTAAAACATTACAAATAATATAATTGCTCAACGAGCGGTGATGATGGCATTAACTCACGCAGTTGGAGTGAGTTATTATCATTACCACGAGTTCAATACTATACTTTATCTAAGAGCTAAGCAATTGACGTTTCAAATTAAGATAAAAAGTACTTTTTTGTGATAGATGGAAAGATCATATATAAGTTTTATAACAAAACTGTTTTTGTTTTCTTTTTTTCGCAATAATTCAAAAGTTATATCAAAATAAAAATAGGTTTTTGAATCGAGTACCGAAAACACGCCGACGGCTCTCGAACCCGTGCGACGTCACCGTGGCGGTAAGGATGCACCTTTGACCAACGACGTCCTACTCCGATACTAGATTCTAGATTCCCAGCCAATCGCGAAAATACGTACTGCTAAACTGGTAACTAGTGTATATTTATTGCAACACAGTCGATGAATGAAGTTTGCAGCTTGAGACGAAGTCTACGATCGAAATAAATACGTTTTTGAATGTTTGAAGTTGAAGTCAGATTACAGATTTCAGTAAGTATCTAATCAAATATGTTTCGTTGAAAAGATCTCCTCAATCGAAGAATGGCCCAGTGGTTAGAGAGTCTGCTAGTGGATCTCAGGGTTGGAGGGCAATTGCCCGATATTATCTTTCACGTATAAATGGTCAAGGCCAATGTTTGCAATACAATAAAGGATCGCAAAGGATGCGAAATAGTTTGAGTTTTATTCGAAAAATAGAATCGAATCGCACCCTAAATTTGGCTCAACCCTCTGTTATTAAAGCGTCTATCATAATGCTATGCATATCGAAGAGATCAATACTGTTATCCAGTAGGCGGTGTTCATAACCCACGGCTGGACCGTGAATTATGAAAAATAGTTCACGCTTTGTTTATAGGTCTGTTCAGAAATAGTTTGGTAATGGTTGTTTAACTTAATGGGAGTAGTTAATGACCTCCTTGTATTATTATTATATCCGCAGCACCGTAACCTTTTTAAATTCAAAATTTTGAATTAACTACCCACTTCCATTAGACCAAACTCTATATTTTACGACATTGTAAAAAGCTTTGTTAGTTTGTGTTGAGCTTTTACATTTTTTCGTTGCCAGAATGAATATTAACACAACTGTCACGTCTGGCAATTAATCTGAAGTATAATCAAGTCATGAATGCTCTAGTTATGAGTTTTTTCCAAGTTCAGCATGACTGGCTGTACTGATAAAAATACAAACCCAAGCACCTAGCGCCTTAAATTTTATCTGCTTACCTTAATATGTACATACAGGTCCGTCACGATAAAAATAAACTGTTATCAATGAATGGTTTCGAAGAGTTATTACAATTTGGAGATTTTCTTGGCTCGGCATGAGGTCTGTAATGAAACATGTTGCACAAACCTTACAATACCTTTCACAAAACAGCGGCCAGAAATGGTGCAATAATAAGTAATTACAGGCAAGTTTGTATATCAACCTATACTGTCAATCTTTTATCACCAGCTCAAATAACACTGTAGTTATTAGGGAGGATCACTATATTCCGTTTTTAGAAAACTAATATTATACGGTTAAAATACGTTTAACTAGCTAAGCTTGAATAATGTGTAGAGCCGTTAAGTTGGAGTATGCTAATTTGCAACAACGATACGAATTATTTCCAATGCACTTCACAGGCCTCTCAACTTTCAACAAAATTATAAGTTTCATGAACACGGCAATGGGAACCCTATCTGTACAAGATATTAGAGTATCTACTCAACAAACAAATAGTAAAGTTCTTTGAAGAAAATAACTTATTCAGCCCTAGTCAGCATGGGTATCGTAGCAATAAATCTACTTCTACAGCTTTAAGTGCTCTCATTAAACATGTGGTAGAAGGATTTGAGGATAAAACACCAATACGTTGCACATTTTTTGACTTATCCAAAGCGTTTGACTGTGTTTCACATGCTATTTTGTTGGACAAATTATCTTTGTACGATTTTCGCGAGAATAGTGTAAGATTAATTAAATCATTTCTTGGAGAGAGAAAGCAATATGTATCACTCTGCGGTGCTAAATCAGATTTACAAATCTGTAAGTATGGTGTACCACAAGGTTCCATTTTGGGTACTACGCTCTTCTTGATTTACATAAATGACATCTCCAATTGCGATCCAAAATCAGATTTTATTCTTTATGCAGATGATACAACAAAAATTGAGAGGATTATTGACCACGATCAACAGGCATCAGTTAAAGCTTGGTGTCTCTCAAACTCGCTGAGTCTAAACCATACAAAGACAAGACATATTGATTTTAAAACAGTTTGCTCGTCAGAAGAGAAAGATCAGAATGTGAAATTCCTAGGCGTGACTTTAGATCCACAAATGTCATGGAGATTACACACTCAGGAACTCTCAAAGAAGTTGTCCAGGACTATTTATCTTATAAGAAATCTGAAAAATATAGTAAATAATACAACACTCATGAACTGCTATTATGCATATTTTCAAGCAAACATGTCGTATTCTATATTAAACTGGGGCTCTTCTACACACTACAAAGAGATTTTTGGCATACAGAGACGATGCGTAAAAGTATTGGCCAACCTGAAATATAGAGAGCCATGCAAAGATACGTTTATAAGATTGCATCTACTTACATTACCTTGTATTTTCATTTTAGAATGCTTATGTCATGTAAAACAATAAAACATCATATGCCAGACATAACGAATTCCATAGTCATAGTACCAGAAAATCTGCCAATTTTAAAATACAGAGTACCAGAATTATTAAATCAAGAACAGGCATAAATTATTTTGCCTTGCACTTCTACAATGCTCTACCAAGCAGGGTGAAAGTATTGGAAATTAATACTTTTCGTGACAAGATCAAGGAATACTTCATTAAAAAAGCATTCTATGATCATGAGGAATACCTCCACAATGACTTCAGTGATTTCAATGTGTAACATATCTGCCAAAATTAATTTGTACAATTTTTTAACTGTGTATCTTTTGTTAACTTTTTAATGTGTTATTTTAGGTTAAGCATGTCAATATTTTTATTTCAGTTTTAACTATATGTATGTATGTATGTTAATTACTAAATTTTGACTTGTGCGAAAAAATTTTCTTTTGTACTAGCACCAATAAATGACTACTACTACTACTATATTGCTTTAGTTTTAAGCGCTTTAACAATAATACAGTTGTCGTAGTGTAATTTCTGAAGCTTATTCCATAGTTTTTTCTTTTTGGTCCAGATTGAAGTAAGGTCTCACCGCTTGCAGAGTAATAACTATATCTTCCTAGTTCCTACGGAGATGGATGCAAGAAACTATTTACGGAGGTTTTTGTGTTAGATTATTTTTTGCGGGCGGGCGATAATTTAGCTTCATGCAATGGGAAAATAATAAAATGGTATCGCCATTATGTGTGGGAAGTACTGAGTCAATCACGCTGACTCCATTTTTTTTTTCGGGTGACAATCAACTAAACATCGTTAAGGTTTAGTCACTGCAGACGAATAAAAGTAGAAGTGGTAAAATAATGAGAGTTGTTCAAACAGTAATATTTTATTTCGCGCTGTATTAGACACAAAGTGGCATATTCATTAAATCATAAAATAGCAAAATACTTTAGTCTAGTTTTTATACATAATCCTTGCCACGCCTGATGCTGCATTAATAAGAAGCGTTTCCTGAGAATAAGTTATCCGCTTTGACGGAGTCCGATTCTGCTGCAGAAGAAGCTCCACAAAATTGTTCGCGCTTGTTGGTATTTTAATAGCTCAATTAATTTCAGCCTAGGATATAAAAATGGTTTATGCACCTTGCATACTTGCTTCATGAGAGCCGTACTTGATTCATAATTGGAGTTTTTCTGTCACTTGGGAACTTGTTATAACTATTAATACTCATCGGGGTAATAAGACGCCTGTTGTACGTTGACTTGCCTGTTGCCACGTCTCAGGTAATCCTTAAATCCTCATTGAGCTGCTTAAGTTATCTTTAATATAGGTTCAATTTAATTGAATTCTCTGGTATCTTCGTAGCTTAGAATTTTGTTTTGCATGTTCTATACCAAACTGGTCGAACTAATGGAAATAGTTTGATACTTTTAGGCCGCATTTTATCAACAGGCGCATTTTAGCAAAGGCTTTGATCAATCAGCGCAGCCCATTAAAGAGCATGCATCTGTCAAAGTTCTCTGAAAATTATTGATTTCTCTTTTAGTTTACCTCAAAAAGGTCAAAAATGACATGCTTTATATACAATAGACCATTCTGAACCATCTAGTACCTTTTCCAGCCTGATTTTCTATCCTAAATGGGTAAAAAATTGCATCTAACGCAAGCTTTGACGGTCGATTTAGTACAACCAATCAGAATCTACAAAACCAGAACTTTTGATCACTGGTTTGATGGTGTATCAAACAAATAATAATGAAGAGAAGGCATTCAATTACAGCATTATTTTAATAGCTCCAAATTTCCGGACATATCCGGGATTTTCCGGACGCATGGTCACCCTACACTTAGATATAAAACTTAATTAGTAGTGATCGGTGTAAGTGCTAAATAAATTTCATATTTTAATCTTACCTATATAACATTCCATAAAATTCAACTTCATGAAAAAGCAATTACAATTTTGCATTTCTTATCTTTTCTCGCATGCTTGCGGTAGTAGCAAGTATTGACGGGCTGTGCCAAGCCAACACCTGACCTATTATTATTCTGAATTCAGGAAGGACTGTACAATGCTGCAGGTCTTGAGGATTACAGACCTTTGGAAGGTTTTATGTAACTTTTCATCCAGGCCCAATTGTTGTAGGTGTGGTGTAAATGTATTTGGAGTAAGGCCTGAGACCGACATAATGAGGGGGACTATGACAACTTTGTTTTGTTTCCAGAGCCCACTAACGTAGGTGTTTTGAATATTCATATCATTGGGAATCGCAATATCTATCAAATAGGTCACTTTATCTGCCTTTGACTGAAAAACAATATCTGGTCTATTGGCTGAGATGGTTTTGTCTGTGTGTATTCCAATGTCCCAGTATAGTTTGAATTTATTGTTTTCGAGTACTGATGTCGGTGTGTAATTATAATATGGATCTTTGTTTTCAGTTAGTTTGTTTGTTGTGGCCAGTGCTTGGTGTACGATTTTAGCTGCAGAATTATGTCTGGCTGTGTACTCAGTTCCAGCAAGAGTTTTGCATCCACTTGTTATGTGTTCTATTGTTTCCTTCTGTTGGTGGCACTTTCTGCAACTATCGTCGGTGATAGATGGATCTTTAATTATATACTTCTTGTAATTTCGTGTCGCGATGACTTAGTCCTTGATAGCAAGCATAAAGCCCTCCATTTCTGGAAAGAGCTGGCCATCCTGCAGCCAGGTGTATGACTGCTTTTCATTAATGTGGTCTTGTGTTACACGGTATCTATGTTTGCCATGGAGTGCCTTCTGGGACCAAGTATTTATTTTTTCTTGTTGTGAATGTATGTGATTGTGAGCGTCTGCAACATGGCCTGGACAAGAAAGGGCGAGTGGTGTATAGTTTTTGTCTGCTTTTACTATCGCCTTGTGTAAGTTTATGTTTGTTTGCTGTGGAAAAAATATCTGAGTGTTTTTATTTGTTTTGTATGAAGTAAATGTATGTCTATAATTCCTCTACCCCCTTGTTTTCTGTCTATGGTAAGCCTTTCCTTGCACGCATTCGGATGCGACATTCTGTGTTTAGTGAATTCTGTTCTGATAAGTATATGAATGTTTTCTATGTTACCTATATAACATTCCATGAAATTCAATTTCATGAAAAAGTAATTACAATATAATTTATATTATTATATAGTAGGTGAGTAGAGCATAAATAACTACTAATAAAAATAATTATACTAAAGTAAATAAATAATGAAACCTGAAAAACAGAATTTAGAAAAACATCTCCATAATAATATTACTAACGCAGCCATGATTCCACTATGGATATGACATGCCAAGTATAATGTATAATATTGGTTTCAAACTGATATGCCGTTTCAAGGGGTATTTGCTATTTTTAGCTCCCAGCTTTTTGCACTGAAATTTCTTGTCGCAACTATAGAAACCTACTTCATTATATGCTTCTACACCGTTTACGCACATCACCCCTGGAGAAAAAAGCACTTTAGGATTACTGGAAAAAATGTACTTTTCAAACAAACAAGTCTCATATAATCCCGAATTTATCTGATTTCTCATTACTCTTGCTTCATTCGTTTGTTAACGTTGAATATTCTCTCAAATGAAGTTGCTGTAAACGCACCAGCGGAATTGGTTAACACGTTTTGCAGTACTGGACTGTTGCTTTGCTTCATAGTAAGGCTTTTGTTTGCGCTCGAAGGAAAAACTACGTAGGTATGCCATACTTTCGATTCCACAAAGTTGTTGAAGCTACATAATTGAAAAATGTACGAGAAAAATACATTCATACATACATCTGCGCCCTTTTATAAATAACTGCAATCAATTTGACTTGAATCATAATGGACACAACAAAACAAAACAAAGTAAAAGTAGTATTATAACTATCTCTACATACAATCATGCAGCCAAACAAAAACACCCCTAGCATCCTAGCAGAAGCACAGGAAAAGCCGCTTGAACTAAGAAGAATGGAACTATCATATATGCTAGCAAGATCAGGGCATCTCCGCTAAACCCGATGAACTACACACTATTCCACAGTGCAACAAACAACACCTACCAAACTCACTCAAGACTTCCCAGACCGCTAAAAATCAGGGTGTCAAGCTACTCATCCACACTAGGTACTGAACTAGTTCCAATGTATAATAGGACTCATCATCCGTTACCACCTTGGACATCACAAAAAATTCCTATCAATTGGGAATTTTGCAACACCACAGAGATAGTGCCAGCAGCCAAGTATACAGACAAAGATTTCTAGAAATTAAGGCTAAATATGAGGATAGAAGCTTTTACTACACTGATGGGTCAATTATCGATGGGCGAGCTGGATGTGCAATTGTCACAGAGATCAAAGAAGAGAAGAGTCTTTCAGACTTCCTAGTCAGTACTCAATATTTAGCTGTGAACTCTATCCAATATATCAGACCTTAGAACTAATTAAACGTACTTCAGCCAACCCCAAAGTAGTCATATGCTCTGACTCATATTCTAGCCTGACAGCGCTGGAAAACTTCCTCACGGAAAACCCATTAGTTCAAACAATTCAAGTGTTAATCAAGGAACTCCAAGATCGAGGTACAAACATAGGACTTATCTGGATTCCAGCTCATCAAGGAATAATGGGTAATGAAAAGGCAGACTCACTAGCCAAAAAGGCCACAACAACATCGACCCTCAATAGCAACATTCCAGTCACTTTCCAAGAAGTTAAAAAATACTACACTGAGGTTATAAAAAGTTACTGGAACGACAAATGGAAATCCTCCAGATCTCATCTCCATTCAATAAGGCAAAACATCCACTCGCCAAGACCACTCATCCCTTCAAATAGAAGAGACCAATGTACAATCACCAGGCTGAGAACTGGGCATATAAATGCTTCACATATTCATATCATCACAAAAGAAGAACCAAAAAAATGTAGTAGGTAATGCTGCTATAATTTTGAAAATCCGTTCATGGGTGGCGGAACAATTAGCAAAACAGTACTCAATATTTAGCTGTGAACTCTTTCCAATATATCAGACCTTAGAACTAATTAAACGTACTTCAGCCAACCCCAAAGTAGTCATATGCTCTGACTCATATTCTAGCCTGACAGCGCTGGAAAACTTCCTCACGGAAAACCCATTAGTTCAAACAATTCAAGTGTTAATCAAGGAACTCCAAGATCGAGGTACAAACATAGGACTTATCTGGATTCCAGCTCATCAAGGAATAATGGGTAATGAAAAGGCAGACTCACTAGCCAAAAAGGCCACAACAACATCGACCCTCAATAGCAACATTCCAGTCACTTTCCAAGAAGTTAAAAAATACTACACTGAGGTTATAAAAAGTTACTGGAACGACAAATGGAAATCCTCCAGATCTCATCTCCATTCAATAAGGCAAAACATCCACTCGCCAAGACCATTCATCCCTTCAAATAGAAGAGACCAATGTACAATCACCAGGCTGAGAACTGGGCATATAAATGCTTCACATATTCATATCATCTCAAAAGAAGAACCAAAAAAATGTCCACGCTGTGGACAAAATTTGTCAGTGCTACACATTCTAGTGGAATATACACACCTCACGCCAGCAAGATAGCAGTTCAACATCCCAGAATCCGTGACCAGTAACCTAGAATCAACGGCCGATTGTCTAAGAACTCTTAAATTCATCAAAGCCATCAACGCTACTCAGTTTATATAATGTACCTTTGTTTGTTTTTGTTGTCTTCCTTATAATGTTCTTGTACATTCATTTAAAATCTGTATAATGTCGTCGCTTAAAACCTTGCTGTTATAAAGCGACTTTAAATAAAAAATAAAAAAAAACACCCCCAATAACGATGCTATTTCGCTAATATAGAGCCATATAGAGCACAATACCGATATTTTCATTTTAATTGTTTGTTCCAAGAAAAGACACAATGCATAGATTCACGCTGTTTTCGTGTGCTGATTTTAAATGGGGCACGAGATGGATGTCGAGACCCAAATTTGGACCGGTCGATTGGTGGATTTTTTCTGTCAAACTGCCAAGACATTTTAATGGCCTGGACATCAAAAATAATGGGCCCGTCCTTTTATTGTCCAGAGGTTCGCATAGGCAGTTATATCATATGTCGGCTGATCTCGCAACCAAAAGAGAAAATCAGAACATTATGTAGTGCAGACATAAATCTACAATTTTTGTTTTACCATAGAGCCCAACAAACATTGTCAGATCTATCATTGGCCACAACAGTTTAACAAACTCATTTAACTTTAACTTTTAACTATTTTTAATATACGTTGTATACACCAGAGCAACTGCCGCTGCTCTACAAGGCACAGATCCGACCATCGCTGGAGTATTGCTCCCATGTATGGGGATGCGCTCCGAAGCACTCTCTAAAGCTTCTGGACACTATCCAGAAAAGAGCGATTAGACTAATCGATGCGCCAAACCTCACAAAGGGCCTCCACAGCCTGGAACATCGAAGGAGGGTGGCTGACCTATCCCTGTTTTACAGATTCTATCACGAAAGATGTTCGAGTGAGCTCTCTCAGATAATAACACCACAGGCCGTCCGAACCAGGAAAACTAGAGAAGCTCTGCGAGCTCATCCTTACCAGGTCAAGGTCCTTACTCCCCGAACTAGTCTCCTCCAGCATTCCTTCTTTTGGAGAACTTCGCCGCTGTGGAATCAGCTGCCGGAGAATTTGTTTCCCGACGGCTACAACCTGCAGCGTTTCAAATCTAACGCGAACCAATGCTTATCCTCTCGCAGCGCTTCTACAGCGCCATAGGCTTTCGGCCTTTGCAGGAGGCCGACCATAAAGAAAATACACAGTTTGTACCTAATAGAAATAAATTGAATTGAATTGAATTGAACTTCAGTTGTACACCTTGTGTTCTAAATTCGATTCTCACCGTCGATTAGAACCTCCGCAACGAGTCAGTATCAGGGTTAGTCGGATTAGATGAGCTTGCGACTTTCATATACATTTTTTGACATTCAAATTTTGACGTCAAAAATCTAGTACGACATTTCTCTTCAGTAAACCCAATGGTGATAATTCTCTTTCAATTTTCCTCATAGATGCCATATTGAAAGTAAGCAGCTTTAAATGAATAGTGTAGCAAGATTTGAAGAGGTCATTGTCTCTCAAGATATACGTTTATTAATGTCTTAACCAATTTTTTGTCATATCTCGTGCCTCTTCATTAGCAAACTCCATGTTTAATGATATTACGTGCTATAACAGACTTATCTTCCATGTTCTGAATCTTCTAGGAACACAATAGTGACTTGTTATATCACATCAAATTGTTGCTACTTAAAGCTGCTCGTGTTATAAAGAGGACCATAGAAAAGTATAAAGTTCATGACGACATATTGAAAACGAAACGTCGCGACGTAAGATATTTTCGACATCGCCAGAAGCATAAGTTCAAAATGCTGCAAAGCGATGTTGTTTATTGAATTGACGTTAGCTTCATAGCAAAGTTATAATACATATTGTCACGACGGCCTCTTTTTCTTCACCCAGGGAATCAAACTGGACGTAGCTTTCACCGTTTTACTTCACAATTCAATACAATATCTCTTAACCTTATCTCAGTTACAACTCAACTCAACTGAACTACCATGCTACCCGTGGCGCCTTATATACACTTCATCGAACCATCTAGAGAATTAGATGGCATTCTAGAATGCCCAACGTCATTCCAGAAAACTCTAGACGATTCGATGACGTTTACACTTCAAAGATCTAACCTAACACTTTGACTTTACATCATGCACGACAACTAATACACAATACACGAATACCATAATATATAGTGTGTTATAATATCTTTTGGCTGTTATGGTCATTAGCGTCATTTATAATAACAAAAAAAACAAAAACTGTGAGTTCTAGTTTTGTTCACATTGGATGTTCTAAGCGTTCCCCAATTCAACTGGCTATCTGTTATCGTTGTCAAGATCTTATATGGGTGGGTGTTTCTAAGACTAGGTACCTATATGCATATGTCTCGGAGATTAATGCTATGTTTATTTGACTCCATCTTTTCCAATCCCATAAAAGCAGAATAACCAGTAATTGGGTAATATTAGCTCGTCTAAGTACTTATATTGCAAGTGGTTTTATATAAATGAGCCTATAACTGCAAAAATAGGCAAGGGTGGCAACACAGGTTAAACTACATATTGACGAAATGAAATGATCCAATACAGCAAGCCCAAGAAGTTAAAGATTCGCTCAAGCTTCCGAATATTACAACCGAATAATCGTAGCCATGCAAACTCCTCAAATCCCTCTTCTACCTGAACATCATTTTTTTAATCGATATGATTTGAAAAAGAAGTTGCTGGTACATAAATGAGAGCAGCGATATAGTACCAAACTAGTTTCGATAAGAAAGCATTGATAATGTGGTTGCATTTTTACAATACTGCAAAAATGCGTTTTCAGACACACTTAAAACCAAGTTGTATTATATCGTGATGAATGCATTACCATAAGGATAATGATTGGAATTATTCCAGATTATGTGTCACGCTTGAATTAATATAGGTATAACTAACAACAGTTGAAATAAAAGGCTTCGTGAACATCATCAAGGAGGGAAGGATAAGGTACATAATATATAAAATGACATACCTTGGAATCCAGACTGTGAGTTAAGTGATTCACTTAAGATGTTCGCATGAACGTGCATAGCTACTGTCAAATCAGATATACTTAAGCAAGACAATTTGATTAAGTGCCAAGTGCGTTTGAAGGACATGCAGATATTATATCTTATCTCCAACACATATAAGGAAGAACTCCAAACTTTTTTGCATTCTGAAAAGACTGACAATTACTTTTAGAAGAGTGAGTTTAGGGACACTTTGTAGTTGATCTACCTATCCGAACATTGCCTTAGAAGACATACCTGAGGACATTTTGTTCTCCCATGGTATGGTAGAATGTGGGATCATCGTAGCTAATTGAAAATTATTGCACTGACAGTGAACTGTCATCCAGGAGCAGCCTTGCCAACTCTAGGGAAATTTTCCTATTCTATGGAAATTTGATCAGCTTTAGGGAAATAGGGGAACTGGCTTGAGTTCTAGGGAAATTTCAGAATTTTTGAAAAGTAGCGTTTGTCCCAATTTAGAATTAGGGGTAGAACTACCAATTTAATAAAACAATCCTTTCACAATATTCAAATCAATTATTCATTTTAAAATGATTGAATCGGAATTCTAATTTTAACGCCATCTGCATTCTAACTCACTGAGCTGGATTTTCGGAAAAAAGACTACAGACTTATGGAAATAGATAGGTAATATAAAAAATGTAAGAATCGAAATAAACTCAGAACAAATGCATTAATTGGGTTATTACACACAAAAAGAACGTTTAACTTGAAAAATACTGTTACAGTGTTGAAATTGATAACTTGTTTTTGAATGAATGAATCAGGTTAAGGTCAATTATATATTTTTTTATTTTAATATCGATTGAAGACTCAAGTGGATAAATGTGTCATGTAACATTTTTTCAAAAATGTGTATTTTTCATTCAATAAGCTTTAAATATGCTTCCATTTCATTCTTAAGTCCCTTTGTTATGTTATTTTCATAAATAACATCGATATTTAGGTGATAAAGCTGTTATGTACAATACTTTTTACTTTTCACAGTGGATAAAGGAGTCAAGGTAAGAATGAGTATAAAAATGGTTTTATGAAAAAAATTTTGAAGACAACGAAGGGCATCCAAAGAAAAAAAAACCAATTAGTGATTAGATTAGTTTCAAGTTTTGTGTTACTTTTGCAATAAAAAACATCAATGTTTGTGTACGCAGCTCTTTTTTCTATATCCTTTTAATACAGGCTATGCCAATTTTTCATGTATAAAGGTGTCATGTACATTCAAAGTCCATTTTCCCGTGAAATATAAAAGCGCCTCCAAATTAAGAAAACAGACGAAGAAAATACATAACTATGCTTTAAAAATACTTGAACTATATGCCCCAAATGTGGTGCATAAAAAAGTTCCAATCGAAAATCTTCAAATCGATTTTTCTCAGAATAATTATTTTGTGACACCTTTATACACTTGTGTCTTCGATTGTTAAAGTACCTAGGTATTTTTTGTTTTAATAATGTATGTTTTATAGAATAAAATGTCTTTTTCCAACAATCGCGTTTATTTTTGTTTTTACCCTAACTTTTTCCATTAAATATAACTACCAACTAATTTTAAGATTCCCGCCAATTTAAATTTAGGGAAAAAAGTGCTAATCTAGGGAAATTTTAAAGAGCACTCAAGAAATTTTTCTCAATGTTTGTTGGCAACGCTGTCCAGGAGTGCGGCCACTTTATAATCCTGTCTCTCCCTCTGAGTTGGATTTTATGCTGATCAACTTTACTGAATAAGAACCAACCCCCTCCCACAAACCGGTGTAAGGTTTTGTTAGTTTATTATTGTTTGTTAGTGTTCAGCTACTGAATGTAATAAAATTGGTGCATGCTGCGATGTTTACACACCTATCTGTAATAACTTTCCTATTAGAAGCTACCCATCTGACTGCAGCGGTGAGAATAAGCATAATTGAAGGAAATTTGTTCAACGTGGACTGAATTTGGTGCATCATTTATCTACAGTATGATTCAAAATAGCAGAATTGGTGAGCTGCATAACGTCAAAGTTTACGGAATACATACAGGGTTATTCACGTTATTCGACACGGAGCATTATGGCTAAAGTATTCGATAAAAGAGAAAATGATAATTTCGGATGGATAGAGGCCCATAAAGGCTACATTTTAAAAATATTTTCATGTTATACAGGGTGTCCCAAAAACACGAAATGTATCAAACTTATGTTTTTTCAAATAGAACACCCCATATATTATTGCATACTCAGATTCCTTGGTGAATTCTAGTGTGACTTTATGTATCACACATGGTACCTAAAGCGAACCGTTTAGGTGTAAATCACCATTTTCGGTATAAGTAGATATCAGGAAAAAATTGAATATCGCAGTGATTATAAAATATGGAAGGCTGTGACTTTGCCGTGTTACTAAGCATAAAATGCGTCAGCTTTGATGAGACTGTCAAATTTGAATTATGTTTATGCTTGGAGAAATCGGTCGATTAACTAAGGAAACTTTGATCAGCGATAACTTGATTTTTTCAAATGGGAATGCCTAATTTTTCGTATACGGTTAAACGTAGAATTTGATAGCCTTTCTAATGATATTAGGTTGTGAATATCAATCTCTGGTAGTTTTCATTTAATTTCAAATTTTCAAACAAATCGGCGATTTTCAATTTCCCTACCTATAAGCAACGTAGCAGAAATATAAACAAAAACCTGTACAGGTAGAAGTAAACAACTAACTTAGCTGAAAAATGCACACTATCTAGTCTAAAAGGACAAGATTATAAAAATTCCTTACAACAAATCAACTCTCCCAGAAACAACTGCGATAACATCTCTAAGGTCAACGAGAAGCTGGAGTATGGCAGTAATAGATATTTTTTACAGTCTACTGGCTACCGCAATTTACTAGAGGTTAAAAACTTCCAAGACAATTGAAAACCCTGATATGAAACAAAAACAACTAGCGACTGTTGCTCCAGCACGCAACTATCAATCATATGTAATGGTGTAAAAAAGTACTAATTTGCGTCGAAGTCGATACCTCTGACTGGAGCCCTTCTATTTTTCAATATCTATTAGCAATATTGCAAAAAAAGGAATACTGACAAATCAGATTTAAATTTTCTGCCATTTAAGTTATGTTTTATAATTTGAACAATTTTAATTCATTCCTCATTTTCTGCGATCTTACTGAAGAATTTTCAGAACTCCAGTCAGAGGTACTTTTGACTTGAGTTTTGACAGATTTGCATACTTTTTTATACCGTTTAGTGTGAAATTTTATTATGAAAATAATAAACTGCTTACAACATTATCTAGCAGTTTTTATTTTATTACAAAATTTTGAATGGTTTTGGAAATTGCCAATCTCTAGTACATTGCAGTAGCTAGTAGGCCGTGAAAAAATCCATTTCTGCCATACTCCAGCTTCTCTTTGACCAAAGATGTGTTATACCGCCGTTGTTTCTGATTAGAGTTTGTTTGTTGTAAGGAATTTTTATAATCTTGTCCCTTTAGTCTAGTTAGTGTGCATTTTTCAGCTAAGTTATTTGTTTTCTTCCACCTGAACAGGTTTTTGTTTATATTTCATGGCCTGCTACGTTGCTTATAGGTAGGAAAATTGAAAATCGCCGATTTGTCCGAGAATTTAAAATTAAATGAAAACTACCAGAGATTGATATTCACCACCTGATATCATTAGAAAGGCTATTAAATTCTACGTTTAACGGTGTACAAAAAATTAGGCATTCCCATTTGAAAAAATCAAGTTATCGCTGATCGAAGTTTCCTTAATTGATCGACCGATTTCTCTAAGCATAAACGTAATTTATATTTGACAGCCTCATCAAAGCTGACGCATTTTATGCTTAGTAATACGGCAAAGTCACAGCCTTCCATATTTTATAATTTCTGCGATATTCAATTTTTTCCTGATATCTACTTATACCGAAAATGGTGATTTAAACCTAAACCGTTCACTTTAGGTACCATGTATGATACATAAAGTCACACTAAAATTCACCAAGGAACCTGAATATGTAATAATATACGGGGTGTTCCATTTAAAAAAACATAACTTTGATACATTTCGTGTTTTTGGGACACCCTGTAGAACACGAAAATATTTTTAAAATGTAGCCTTTATGAGTCTCTCTCCATCCGAAATTATTATTTTCTTTTTTATCAAATACTTTAGCCATAATGCTCCGTGTCGAATAACGTGAATGACCCTGTATAAGTTGGATCACTCCGCAAAAATATCAAGACGGCCTGCACCTTGCCCCGTCTCCCCGGTACACCGGTAGCAGTGTACCGACGTCAGCCAGGAGATACGGGGCGGCGCAAACTACAGGTTGAACGTGTTTAACGCGAAGTCTATACAGTGCATTTAGAATTAAAGAAAAGACGTATTCCCGTGTTAGCGAGGAGGCGTGGCCGTCTGTTCCCTTTCTCCGGTGTGTGTGTGTGTCTAAGGGCCGGTTTCTCAATGATGGGTTAACTCAAGGTTGTGAGTTGACCGGAGGTTAACCCTAGATGTCATGTTTCACAAATGGTAGTTTTTGATTTTACTTGAGGTTAACTCTGGGTTAACTTAACCCCAAGAAATTCTTGAGTTAACCCCAGGTTTGCGATGACGCATGCGCATTAGGTTATGTCACTTTGGTTTTGCTACTTGCTAGGCATTTGTTTACCTTAACGCTTTCCATCGTTCTTTTTATTTGAAATGGACGGTTATGATGTAAATACGTATAGCAGTGATGAAGGAGCAATGAGACCAAGAATATTTCGACCTAGAGTCAATTATTTTGAGGAATATGATGACCATGACTCCTTGGTCTTTTTTAAAAATTTTTTATTTTTTCTTTCAGTACCGTTACAGATCTGCGGCTATTATTTGCACATTTGCAATTAAATTCTTCTCCTGTCTTTTCCCAGGCGTTGTCTTTTTCGCGCCATGTTGTTGCGCCTTTTGTTTTGCATTCTATTACACTTTTCTACTAACGAAATGAACAGATATTCTTCATCTTTTGAAAAGTTGTTCGCTCTTTTTAGGTTTTCCATGCTGACACACGGGTACATGCACAGCTATTATTTGAAAGAAGCCCCAGAAACAACTACAACGACAAGCAGTCCAAACACCAACCCAACCTGAATGAAATGAAAAAACGTCAATGCAAAAAACCAAAGTGAGGTTGGAAATCGCATGGAACTGACAACTCAACGAACTCATTCTTTGACAGTTTTGACAGAAAAACACCAGCACGAAACACCTAACGAAGGAAATAAGAAGAATAAGAGTTTTAAATATTGTGGACACAGTACCACCAACCGCTAAAAATAAAATACAACTCGCGGTCAGTTAACCCTACGTCATTTTATGATTCTGAAACAAGAGGCGTTCCATTCTTTGAGTTAACTCGCAGGTCGAAGTTAGTAAACCGTCAGAGTGACCACTGATTGTGAAGCTGGGCCTAAGATGAGGGGAGATAAGTCAAAAAATCCAAGGTTAAGGTCAAAAAATCCAAAGGTCACTATAAAAATGAATTTCGCATTTTGATTCTCCTGACGTTAGCTTTAAACTTACAGTAATGATTCAAAAAGGAAATTGAAGAAGAAAGCTTGCGCTTTGTCACTGTTTTGGCTTTTTTTGATGTCGTGTTTGGTTGTTAAATTACAGACATTTGAAGAACGTATGATTTTGCACTTTTTTAAAAAAATTACTCTTAGATGTTATTCATTAACTATCACTTTTGAAATACTAATACACATAAAATATAATAATTATTCTTAAACTATAAAACAATTTAAATTTTCTGCGGAATGCCCGCCGTTTGGCCCACGGTAACCGGCCCACTATTTGACAGCTAAGCGACGTTGCCACATCTAAGGCTCCGGCCTAGTGTAGAGTCGGCCATGAACCAGGGCTTGGACGTCGAATGAAAAATCTCATAAAAATGCAATTCGCATTACGAAGATCATGACGTTACCTTTTAACTTACAATAATGATTCAAAAGTCAAATTGAAGACGACATATTGTGCTAGGTCAATACAGTGGTCTTGTTTTGATATCATGTTTCGTTGGTAAATTACAGACATCTGAAGAATGTATGATTTTATAATGCGTTCTTCATTAAGGCCTTAGTTAACACTTTCTAAAATTTTATGCTTGGAGTTTGAAAAACAAGTGAGTCCTCTTCGAAATGCAAATCCGTGTTTCACATCGCAAATCATCATCATCATCATAGTCACAATGTCTTAACACACATGTTGTGAACTCGTAAAATGCATTTACACATTTTACGAGTTTCTCTTGGGATATCTTCAAGATCTCTAATGCAGTAGTTTCCCATTTGCTTTCTGCATCCTCATGCCGTTGACCAGATGGTATCTACTAGTTTATCCGCCTTTAGGGGCAATTTCTCACCCCAAGGACAAGAAGGTGTCCTGACTCTTCTCAACTCGTCCACCCAAAGCTGTTGGTTAAGAAGAGGTTACTGCTTATACCGACAGTAGTTCGGTGTTCCTTTTAGTCGCCTTTTACGATACGCAGGATATACGATGGGACATGTTCTAACCCCCCCCCCCCCCACACGGGCACGCAAATACCGATGTTTAAAAGTGTGTACCCACTCCCCTTAAACATGCTGATATTCTACTGTACTGTACACTTCGATAAAATAAAAGAACCCTGAATCGTAGCAAATCGACGCGTAGGATACCCGTAACGTTATTTATTGGCTACTTACTAGAATTATGCAGATAGGCTAATTTACTCTTCATATATTTTTTCTGTCTCATTAAACGCGTCGTAAAAGCGATTTTTCCAAAACTGTGTGCAGCTGGTATTTTGCGATAAATATTAATAGTCTCCCATCCAAAACCTGATCCGAAACGACTCGCGTTTGCTAGGCAATATTCTGAGCCATACTCCCTAAATAGTTAAAAAAACCGACACCCACTATTTGCATATACGCATTAATTTTAGTCATTAGATTCCATTATAGATCCACTGATGACAAACAAGTTGGTCATGATAAGGATAATCTGCATACAGGTTTCGAAGAAATAGAGTTTCAAGACGGTTATCACGCGAGACGACAGGTTGTAAATGGTAGCTTGGATTGGGTGTTTATGAATAATTATATTTTTTTAGTCGTAATCAGTATATTATGTAAAAATAATAATGCTCTCGTGAAATATAGTATAATATACGTAAATTGTCTTTTAAAAGGTTCGAAATATCTAAAGCGCACTGCACAGTGAACGGACGTCAATCGAGGACATGGCACAGACCTAGAACCCGTCCAGGGGAAGCGATTTACGTGCAAGTGGACTCGCGCGTAGTCATTCGCGCGTTCCCGAGATACTAGAGTTACCTACATACATCCCGTCCAGATGCTCTCGTGCGTTGTTTTACTGGCGCGTAAAACGCTTGTAACGCGCGGAACTCGCGCGTACAACGGGCGAGTCGAGATACTTGGGCGACATTGTTGCATCCAGTACAACACGCGAGTCCGTGGCGTGTGGACGTATTTGTTTTTGAAAATGGAGCGTGATAACTTCGATACAGAACTTTTCATTGACGCAGTCGAAAAAAAGAGTAGCCATATATGGGATATGGAATCATCCGATTATTCCAATAGACTCATAAAACGTAAGAACTGGGAAGATATAGTTGAAACACTTTTCATTGTGTTCTCTCAGCTTTGGGTATAATGTTGTAAACATACTGTGCGTCATTATGTCATGTAGAATTGGACGCATGTTGAATCGTCGCCTTTCTCTTTGTTTACGAAGATTCCATTGCTGGTATGCACGCCACAACACAACTGCTGTATCCAACTCCATGTTTTTAACTGGAAGGAAACCTCTCCCAGCGTAGAAACGCAAGTGAAACGCGACATCTGGACGCAATATAAATTGACTACGCGCGAGTCCACTCGCGCGTAAACCGCTTCATCTCGACAGGCTTTTATATACGCGCGCATAATGGTAGGCGCACATAAATCGGCATCGGACGGACGGTAGGGATCGGAAAAAGTTACTTTCTATTAAATTTAATGGACCATCGCACATACGTTGGGACGGTAGGCATCGGATTTTCAAAATCCGGCGAAAATATAGCAACTAGAAATAAAGCCGGCCGATGCGTGCCGTGCGTGCCGATACCGACGTATGTGCGATGCTGATCGGCGATTGCCGAGGCACCGTCCGCATTTTCCAAGTTTTTACCTGCACTGCCTGCAGACAGTGTTGCCATTCATAGCAACTTGTCGCGAAAATAGCGACATTTTGATTACGTTGAGACGTAGTGACGATTTAACAAAATAAACCGATTTGTAGCGACTTTTTGAAAAATTCTGTTGCTATCTTTTTTTCGCCACTGATTACTGCTTGTCTATTCTTCTTTTCGGTTTTGCTCAGACTGTATTGTATTGGTGTCGAGACCACAGCATAGTAAACAATCAGCACAATATCTCAGGTTGGCGGCAATTACACGCGCATCCCCCCTTTTGGATGATTATTTGTAAGGATGTTAACAATACTTCTATACTTGAAATGTATCAATACTTCTGCACTAATATCGAATATTTTTGTCTTACATACTTTTTAAGCGATTCCAAACTGGTATCGTTATTTTTGTAGCGGTATCGGTATCGAAAAGAATTACGAACCAAACGCGCCTCTATTGGCGAGTACAGCTGTATGCTTGGCTAAAAAATATCGAATTGGTACTGGTATCGATATTTTTATTTTCGTATCTCTACCCAGATTTGACACCCGTGAAATCATCCGAAGGTCAAATTCTGTGGGAACCATTTTTATATAGGAAATCCTCAGAGATATTCTGCTGGTTGTGTACTACGCTGTGTCCAAAAATAGTGGATTACCCGATGGTAATCCACTATTTTTGAATGAAAGGTTATATTATATTATACATATACCTAACATCAATTGCAACCTCTCCCCCCCCCCACGAATAAAGGTATACACAGGCTGATTTATACGTTATTTTTGTGGGGCGACAACGTAGCGATATTCAAGGCGGCTCAGTAGCGAATTTCAATCTGATCTGCCTGGCAACACTGCATGCAGATCATTTGCATATTTAGCAACTGATTTCCAATTCTTCCGACGATTCCGATCAGATATGTGCGATACCCTAATGAAAAATCCGTACCGTACCGGCCGTTCCATCCGTACCGTCCGTCCGATGCCGATTTATGTGCTCGTACCATAAGTCGGCATCGGACGGACGGTACGGATCGGAGAAAAGTACTTGCTATAGAATTTAATGGACCATCGCACATACGCCGGGACGGTAGGCATCGGATTTTCAAAATCCGGCGAAAATATAGCATCTAGAAATGAAGCCGGCCGATGCGTGCCGTGCGTGCCGTGCGTGCCGATACCGACGTATGTGCGATGCTGATCGGAGATTGCCGAGGCACCGTCGGCATCTTGCAAGTATCTACTTACCTTAAGCATATCATCAACCTTTCTTTTGCTCTAATAGGCAGGCGAGATGGACATTTTCCTTCAGTAATGGCTTCTCCTATGGCCTGCAAAAGAGAATGGAAATTAAAACGCGTCATTCCGAAGTAATTGAAGAACTTTTTTTCGTCATTCATTAAGTCCGAAAATTAATGTACATATTCCCCAAAAGCTGCCTTTCTCCGATATACTTCATGAACCTACACCCGTCTACGCTTTCTACATTTTTGGAAATTTTTTTCTTTCTGAACAATCGCCAACTCGTCACCGTTCGAAGACATATTTGCGACTGCCAATTCTTCTGTCGATTCCGATCAGATATGTGCGATACCCTACTGAAAAATCCGTACCGTACCAGCCGTTCCATCTCTGTATATTATTATATATTTTCTAAATAAAAATGTGCAACAAAATCAAGACCACAAAAATACAAATTGAATAGATCTTACGATAACCGCCAAACCATATGACAGTAACAGTGTAGACTGCACTGCATACTGTCATAAATGTGTATGCATGGTGCATAGTACCAATATTTGTAAACAACATCCTTCATTTGTATATACATAAACTTAAAACTTAACTGTCAGATTTTCTAAAACCTATAGGTTTAATAAGTATGTTAACTTTTTTTCCTTTTTTAGTTACCTTAACCAATACTTGATTGCTTTCTTCTACTACTTGATGTTATTTAAAGCATACCGCTCTCTATTTGTCTCTGAGTTCTTAAAATAATCGTTGACTTGATGCTTCTGATTATATTTGACATTCCTTCTAATTAAAGAAAAATAAAGAAGCTCGCACACAACAAGCAGCTTAATTTAGATCTTTATGTGGTTTGCTCAAAAAAGCGTTAAGCACTACTTCTGTACAGTAAGCTTTTTTGGGCACATACTTCTTTGAATTATCTTCAAGTCCGTGAATTTGAGAAGTGGTTTAGGAAATAAAATTTGTTCTGGAAAACTAAGCGCGCAAACACAGTGGGGCTTTTTAGTGAGCGTGCAAGGGCGTGCGAACGCGTGCAGGTGCCGCATGCAGGCTCACCTGCTCAAATGAGTTTTCGACCGCTTACCAGCGTCGGAAGCCCGCTTGAACGCCTTTATAGTAACAGAAATTTAGTTTGCTACCCGGTTTCGTCTGTGCCGGTCGAAGATGAGTAGCGATAAAGAATTACTTATAGTTTCAGTGTTTGCGAAAATCCCTATTTGGGATAAAAGACACAAGCTGCACTATAACCGCACTGCGATAGAAAAATGTTGGAAGGAATGAGCATTTAATGATGTTATAATTATCTTATATCTGGCGGACCAGCCCAAAGGATCTGTCCGACACGGGAATTCCCACCGAAGCCAGGTCGTTCCTCATGCGTTGCCAAATGCAGGAGCTTCCTTATGTAGCGCGTCCAATATCAATGTTGTTCCCAATGCCCACAAAGCATATTATCTCAAAATCGATAATTTTCGCGATCCCAATACTTCCCTCACCTATCGGTGTGTATCGGAAGTAAAAGCTATTCTAATATTAATGTTTAACAAAATAACAATGTACCAGACCAATGATATTACGAGACCCCAATATATAACGTTAGGCAATTGTATTTACTACGTACTATCACTAAGTATCAGAGATATATTCAAATGAGCATAACACATTTATACACAACCACAACATTAGATGTAGGCTAGGTACCACAATAATTCCCAAACCAAACAAATCAGTCATGCGGCGGTCATATCTCAATTTAGCGCCAAAATAATACAACACTTCTCCCTTTCGATACCAAAAACTTGTTTACAAAGCGATTCAAACAGTCTCTACCAGAGTGGATAGCTTCCTTAACAAGACGAGCACAAGAATTCGTTGAACATGTACAGTATCAGTCACATATTCATCTGATTGACAAATTTCGACTGAATGGTTCTAATGTATATGATGTGAGTCTACATATGTATGTACTAATAGTTAGTTCATTTGACAACTTCCCACCACGGATTTATCACAAACCGCTGATTAAACGAAAAAACGCCGAGACACGTCAAAATATTTGTCCAGAGAGACAACTTTTTAACCAAAAACTATTTCACCCCCTATTGTACCCTCTAGCCCCTCAGGGGAATCATTTGTTTTTTGCAACTATCCCTCGTTGTTTTGCCAATAATGGGCAACATTTTGAACCCTCATTGCATGTTTCCTATACCGTGTCTAGATGCGACTGGCCAATCTTTGTACTCTTTTTCTTGTCTGTTTTCACTGTACCATGCACTGGTATGTTTAACTACGTGCGGAACCGGCGCCGGCCTGCTTCTACCTGTCGAGGGGACTCGGCGTTGGCCAACGCACTCCAACGCTCTCCAACGCTCCTATAAACCGCTGCTGTGAATGCCTACTAAGGTTCTTTGAGAAAGATCTTAGAATTTAGCTTCAAGCGATTTAACTGTGAACTTCGCCCAGCTATGCTGAAATATTTTGCACAAATAGTACTTCCTGTACAAAGTTTAACGCTAGCCTTCCTGAGTTGAACATGCTGATATGAAGCAGTAAATGCTACTCGGCTTTGAACCAATATACATTCACGCATACTTGATATATCTCTACACATATTTGACTAGTAACTAGACACAGTTTATCATATTTTCCTAATAAAAAGCTGAGAGCAACAACCTGAAAATGCATCATTTTGAGGTTTCTGCTGTTATTATTATGAAACGCTAAATAACACTTTTTCATATTGCAAGAATGAGGAAGTGGTCCAATTCAAAAAAATCCCGTTTATTCGTTTCTACGCGTTCAGGCTTTCTCTTCAGTTTTCGAGAATTCAGCAGATTGTTCCGGTTGCACATTACACAACCGGTTTTTGCTTATAACTCCGGACAGATTTTCACTTTACATTAAATTTTTGCTTTTGTTTTCCTAATCATTTGTTACGATATTTACCACTTCATCGAAACGAGTTGATGTTATTCTTTATTTTCTGTTGACTGTCAACGTAACAGAAAGAGCTAGAAAAAATTGGTTTATGTTCCCAATTTTGGTCACGGACGTAATAGTTCGACACTTCAGGATGTTAAGGCAGCCATAGACCGCCCTACATGAGTGTCATACATGTATGTCATACATGCTTCTACGTTGATATTCGCTGGTGTGTGGGCAAAAAGTGACATGCATGTGCGACATACAAATTTTCTGTCTTTTTTTTTGAAACATCGTTTATTTCTGGAAATAATTATATAACAATAAACTTTAACAATTCTCTAAACAGTACCGAAGGTTCTGGCCTCGAGAATTATAAACATAAACTTATCAACAGTGCTTATTCTGTTTCTTTAACTAGATTGCTACTAGAGTCCTTAATTATATTATATACTACTTAATTAACTACATGCATGCCTAGGTGTTGTTTTAAATTGTACAAGAAGCTATTACAACATATTTTAGATCTAATTTCAACTGGTAACCTATTATAAGCTCTAGACGCGGATTACATTGGACAATTCAAAGCTATATTTGTACGACTGTAAACCGGATATATATTTTTGTGACCTGGTAAAATGATCATGTATTTCATTTACAAAATTATAGATAATATTATTCTTCTGCCTGCTATTAATTATTTTAAATATTAATTTACATTGTTCAAGTTCTAAAATTTTATCCATCTGAGCAACTTTTAGTTCCGTATATAACGTGATTGTATTGGTAAGTTTGCTATAATTAAATAGTACTTTCAAAATCTTATTTTGTACAGTTAGAGCATTTTGAAATAAAGTTTCTGAACAAGTTCCCCATATTGGAGTTAAGTACCTTAAATGTGCAAGAAAAAATGCGTTATAAATACTATATTTGGTTTTCTTAGTGAAGTAATATCGACATTTAAATATTATGGGCAGCATCAGAGTAATATGATTTAGATGTGGTTGCCAATTTAAACTTTCATCACTATCAACCCCAAATATTTTATTGATGAGACCTTTTCCAACATGATATTATCAATTGCAATCTGAAGTTCATTAACTATGGTATTTTTCCTTTTAAATAAAATATATTTGGTCTTATCAATATTGATTTTCAAATTATTATAAAATAACCATTTCAGGTATTTGTCCAAGTCTTGATTCACTAAAGCCTGGAGTTCAAGTTCATTCCTTGCTGTGTATACTAGTACTGTATCGTCAGCAAATGTAAAATACCTGGCTTTCAAGTTTGCTACTTTCAAATTCAGCACTTAAAGTGAGTACAACAATGGACCTAGAACCGATCCCTGCGGTACTCCATGTATGTCGGTGTGTGGATTAACCTCACTCTGTCTTAACGTGATTATTCTGTCCAGTTTTGCGTAGGTTATATCATAGTTTCATTCTCAAAATGTCATGTTCATTGAACTTTATAAAAGTTTTGACTGTCTGTGGAAAGCGAACAGCAAAAACTACACGAATAGAATTAAAAAATATGCAACCTATGATGTATTATTGAATAAACTACGGGAGATTGAACAAAATGCGGCAAAAAAACCGTTAAAGCTAAAATAAATAGTATTCGTGGGAGTTTCTGAAGAGCGATGAAAAGAATTGAGGTCTCAAAAAGATCGGATGCACACACATAAAAATTATTTCTTAGATGGAGCACAGATGCTTTAATTCAAGTATACCATAACTTCCTATAAGCGCAAAGTTATGCTAATCTTAAAGTGAGAATACGATATCTTTGACCATATAAGAGTTAGATTGAGAAAATATCTTCAATGCAAAACTGGGAAATTCTTGATAGTAAGAATACCAAAATCAAAAAACAAGCTTATGGTAATCTTGTGATATTCTTGGATGAGGAATCTAGTAGTATTAATTTGAGCATTCAAACTCTTTTATGAGCATGTAGAAATTTTTCTGGATAAGTAGTTCTGCAAAATTTCTTAAATCACCTTTAATATACTTAGTACTTATCTAGAAACACCTGAGTCAGGTCTTCGCATCCCAAATTTTTTAATAGCGCATTCATGTGTTACACTCTCGAAGGTTCACACTTACAGTATGTTTAGAAATGATATTGGGTATGTAATATTAGGTTACTGACCTGATGATTCCAGATATTATAGCTCTGAATGAAATTTAGGGTCTTCGTTCACAAGGACAATATGATTTAGTAGTCTGTAAATCTGTAACTCATATGTAATAGGTTACCATCTATAAAATGGTTCTTAGGAATAAGTTATAAGTATGTTTCGGTGACACCTGTAGAACATCTACGCTGTAGTCGCAGAGTCCTTCCTGCATTCCCTGAAACAGAAAAGTTCATTAGAAGTTGTCTTGGTCTTAATGATGGTAGATTTACATCATATTTTACATGGCATCCCCTTATTTATATCATACCTTAGATGATATGTTTTGTTTACATTTTCAACCTGGTTGAAAGTAAGGTTGGATTTACCTTGGCAGACACCTGTCGATCTGTCTTGTTCGACAGTGTTGACAGCAGTTGTTGTGGCCATGTCGTTTATTTTCCTTTTTTTATATATTTTTTACTATTTCCGCTTTCAGTCGAAGCGTTAAATTTGTTTTTGTTATAAAATTTATTATTACCTTATTCGCGTGATGTCAAGGCATTTTTTCCCTTTGCCTTTGTCTTTTCCCGCATGCTACGCCACTCCTTTTTCTTCTTAAAAAGGAAGCAGCCATAAATGTCAAAAATAGGAAGCAATATGGAGTCGAGTCGCTGTAACCGTACCTGTTGTACGAGTCGCCGCACGTCGCCGTTCCGCATAACATGTAACTCCGCTAAACGCTATAACCCACGCTCTAACCTTACTACGGCCACGCCACTAAGATCGGATTCAACGGTCCAGGGTCATAGAAGACCACACGGAGTGCATCAGGGGGCCCCCCAACTCCGACCGCAACCAGGATTGTCCTGCTAGACGCCGCCAGACCACGCTACGAAGCCAAGGTAAGGGAATTACTGTGCCTTGACTTATCTTTCTACTCGTTCTTTTAATTACCATATCGCTACGCTACGCTTCTTTTCTAAATTATTATTATTTAACGCTTGGACAATTAACTGTCGAAAGGATCTTATATACTAGTCCATTCATCTCTCCTCTGGAGTTAACTTTTCGCCAGTTGAGACTTTAGAGCCTTAATTGGGGAACGCGTGTTTTGCACAACATTTTCTGGTCCTTCGACCCGCGATTAGTAAGGCCCTTTTGGCAGATTGTTCATTTATTTCATTTCGATAAATAATAATTAACCTCGAACGCATTATAATATCGCCCATATATCGCCCGAGAAATCGCCTCCGTTTGTTTTGCTAGTTATTCTTTACTGCTTTTTGCCGCATTTTTTACTGTTGCCTCGCTACAACCGTTCTACAACGTTTTCGCCAATTTGGATTTATATTTATCCGTAAATCGCCGCTATTAATTTATTTCATACGCATTATGGATAAACTCAGACTCGCTAAGGCTACGCGTTCGCAGTGCGTGAACGATATTCGCAGTTTGTGCTCAAAAGTGTTCTACCGATCCTTCTCAAAAATTTCTTTTTAACGCTAGATATGCTCAAATAGAAAATATTCATGAGGAATTCAATAAGCAGCATTTGATTGTTTTGTCTCTTTTAGCCAAGGATGAACAGTCTGACCTTGAGGTAGAAGATAGTATACGAGACCGCTTTTTTGCCGCGTACTATGAAGTCGAAGCATTACATTCGCAGATATTCAATAATCCTTCCTCGCAATCAGATGACTCGCATGTTGCCCCTACCTATTCAAATCATTCAAATGCTCGACTACCTAAAATAGAACTGAAATCGTTTGATGGTGATTTTACAAAGTTTCAGACTTATATTGATTTATTTAACGCTCTAGTTCATAATAATGTTTCGCTTTCTCCTATCGAGAAGTTCAATTATTTGTTAACTTCGCTTGAGGGTCAGCCCTTATCTCTCGCAAAAAGTGTACCTATGACAAGTACCTACTATCAAATTGCATATGACAGTCTCGTTGAGCGTTATTCTAACAAGCGTTTGCGAGCTCTCGCTCATTGGAACGCAATTGATAATTGCAAAAGGATGAACCATGAAAATGATGTTTTTGCTATTAGGAAACTTCTTGATACATTTTCCGAAAATTTAACTGCCCTTGAACTCTTAGGATTTTCTGTTCAAGAATGGGACTTTATCGTTGTCAATATGCTCCTAAAACGGTTAGATCATAGTATCGTCGCTAAATTTGAATTGTCTCTCAGTTCGCAGGAAATTCCTAGTTATGAGCAATTAAAGTTGTTTTTGAAAAAACACTGTACCGCCTTAGATACTATCAATTATGCAAGAAATCCTAACTTTCGCCCAACTACGGTTACCCCACACAGCAATAGACCCGCTAATAGGGTGTCTTTGTTTGCTAACTCTCCTAATATTAAAAAATGTAAACTTTGTGATGAAATGCATCCGCTCTATAATTGCGCTATATTTAAAAACAAAACACCCCAGGAACGTTATAATTATTGCAAAAGTAGCAACAGTTGTGTTAATTGTTTAAGTTTTGTACATTCAGTTAAACGATGTAAATCACAAATCAGTTGTCGACAATGTGACCGCAGGCATCACACGCTGCTGCATTTTGAAAATCATCAAAACGCTTCTCGTTCAAATTCCGCTTTCGTCGCACACCATGCCGCTACCGCTACCTCGGAAAATAATGCTCCAAGTACCAGTGACTCTTTAGTAGCTGCCGGTGTTTGTTCCAAAGACACGCAAGTCCTTCTTTCTACGGTACAATTGGAAGTTTTGGATAATTTCGGAATTTATCGTAAAGTCCGCGCCTTGTTAGATTGTGGTAGTATGACTTCTTTCATTTCTAAGAAGTGTTCCAATATTCTGCAGTTACCGAAAACTGCGAAGTCCCTTAACATTAGAGGCTTGGGTTCGATGGAAACTGTAGCCAATGGGGGATCAGTGAATTTGAAAATTAAACCTGTCTCAAAAGATTCGCCTATTTTGAATTTATCCGCTGTCGTATTACCTCGCATATGTGACAAGCTCCCGCTGCACAAAATTGAACAAAAAGCTATGTTTGGTAGTTCTGTGCCGACCGTAGAGTTAGCTGACCCGCATTTCAACGTACCTGGTGAGATCGACATTTTGTTGGGTGGTGATGTGTTTTCTCAAATAATCCGCGATGGACATATCACCGGCTCACCAGGCCAACCTGACTTTATAAACACTATTTTTGGTTATGTGATAATGGGAAAAATCGAAACCAAAGGTAATTACTCAAATGCCTTTTTCTGTTTGGATTCGGAAACTAATTTCGAGCCAATTACGCAGTTTTGGGAAATCGAGTCAGTACCGCATTGTCACATAGAATCTCCGGACGATGACTATTGTAATAGTCTTTTTGAAAAACTACATACGCGCACTCCAATTGGTCGCTACATAGTTCCGTTGCCCTTTCGTGATAACGCTCATCCCTCCTTTCCTGGGATGCGGGACTTGGCCATAAAACGCTTCGCATCGCTTGAAAAACGCCTCGAAAAATCTCCTTCACTCTATGACGAGTATCGCACCCTTATGCGAGATTATCTCGACCAAGGACATATGGAACCCGTCTCATATGACTCCAATTCCGCAACTAATACTTACTATATTCCGCATCACGCCGTAGTACGCCCAGATAGTCAAACTACTCGCGTTAGAGTAGTTTTCAACGCTTCCGCTAAACTACCTGATCAGCTATCGCTTAACGATCATTTATTAGCTGGTCCTAAGTTACAGCAAGACTTAGTATCGATTTTGCTAAATTTTCGCCGCCATGTTTATGTCATAACGTGTGATATAAAGCAAATGTTCCGCCAAATACTTATTTCGCCGCAATATCAAGATTTCCAACGTATTATTTGGAGATTTTCTTCCGAAGAACCGCTTCAAGATTTTCGTTTAAAAACAGTTACTTTCGGTATATCCTCTTCGCCCTATTTGGCTATCAAAACCATATTGCAGTTAGTAAATGACGAAGGTGTAAATTTCCCTTTAGCTTCAGAAGCGCTGCTCGAATGTATGTATGTCGACGACATTATTGCCGGAGCTACTTCTATACCAGAAACTATACAGTTACGTCATGAACTCATAGCTTTACTAAAATTGGGCGGTTTTGAGTTACGCAAGTTTTCAAGCAACAATATGTCAGTCTTGTCAGATTTGCCGCCTGAACATTTATGTGCTAATCCTATGCCTTTTGATAATGATTTAGAGGGAAATCGTTGTTTGAAAATTTTGGGTCTCAAGTGGAATCTTTCCAAGGATAGCTTTTCGTTTTCGATCCACCCAACCGAAGTTCCTTGTACTAAACGCACTATGCTGTCTGAGCTTGCTAAAATATTTGATCCGCTGGGCTTTTTAGCCCCCGTTAGCTTCCTTGTCAAATATCTCATCCAGCGTCTTTGGTCTGCAAAAATTGGTTGGGATGAAAGTCCACCGCCTGATATAATGCGCGTTTGGCAACAATACAAATCTGAATTACCGTACCTCACTAATTTTTCTATTCCGCGCCGTTTTTTCGATTCCAACAACCTGTCTGCTGAAGTACATGGATTTTGCGATAGTAGTGAAAAGGGATATGCGGCGGTTATTTATTTCCGCGTCTTAGATTCGACATCCGCTACTACATATTTTGTGTGTTCTAAGACTAAAGTCGCCCCGCTGAAAAAACTAACGATACCTCGTCTCGAGTTATCTGTCGCTGTCTTGCTTACTAAGCTACTAAAATTCGTCCTGAAAGTATTTGAAGGAAAAATTACATTCACAAAAACTTGCGCCTACTCTGATTCTAAAATAGTTCTCGCATGGTTAGGCAGCTCTCCTCATCGTTGGAAAGTTTTTGTTGCAAACCGTGTCGCCTTTGTCCAAGAGACGTTACCTGATACTTCCTGGTTCTACGTCCGCTCTGAACTCAATCCTGCTGACGCTGCATCTAGAGGAATGCTTCCTCAGGCTTTTGTTCAAAACAAAAGTTGGTTGACTGGTCCGCATTTTCTTCAGTCTTTGGAGGATTATACATCATCGGGAAATACTACTGATGATTTGTCTTCCACTGACTTTGAACTCAAGCAGGAAGAAAAGAAAGTTGTCTTAGTTGCTCAGAGTCTTCAAGGACCAATTGAGCTTTTAATGGAAAATACTTCCTCACTTTCGCGCTTACAAAATATTGTAGCTTATATTCTTCGCTTCTTACATAACGCTAAGCATGCCGAACAAAGGCATTCTGGTCCTCTTTCGCGCAGCGAATTAAATGATGCATTAATGATTCTAGTTAAATTAACACAAAACGCTTATTTTTCGCATGAACTTTCGCATAATAATTTTTCTAAACCGCTGCGTAAGTTGAACGCTTTCATTGACGATAATGGTGTACTCCGCGTTGGAGGTCGGCTATCATATGCCTCATTTTCTTTCGATAAGCGCCACCCAATTTTATTACCAAAATTTAGTCGCCTTACTCACTTGCTGATTAACCATTATCATAAAACCTACTTACACTCTGGATTGAGAACTACTCAATTTTTACTCGCTGAAAAATTTTGGATTTTATCCGCAAAACGAGCAATTCGTTCGGTCATTTCTCACTGTGTACAATGTTGGCGTACTCATCCAAAACCATACCAACCCACAATGGGTAATTTACCTGTATCGCGCATATCCGCTCTAAAGCCATTTTTGAATACCGGACTCGACTTTGGTGGACCAATGAAAATGAAGTTACATAAACAACGCAGCGCTAAAATTCTCAAAGTTTACTTTTGTTTATTCATTTGCATGTCCACGAAAGCTGTGCATTTGGAACTCGTTACGGACTTGTCTTGCGAAGCTTTTTTAGCCGCTTTTCAACGCTTTTTGTCTCGACGAGGTCGTTGTGACAACTTATATAGCGATCAGGGCACAAATTTCACTTCCGCTTATAAAGTTTTAAAACAGTACGGCAAAGAGGTATCTTCTAAACAGCACATCCAGTGGCATTTCAATCCAGCCTCTGCTCCGCATTTCGGAGGTCTTTGGGAGGCCGGCATAAAATCCACAAAAACACATATTCGCCGCGTGGTAGGTGATCAAATATTAACCTACGAAGAGCTTCAAACGTTGTTGGTGCAAGTTGAAGCGGTACTAAATTCGCGTCCTTTAACGCCGCTTTCGGCTGATCCAAATGATCTGAACGCTCTGACTCCTGGTCATTTTTTAACGCAAGCGCCTCTCGATAGTTTTCCAATTCCTGATTTCACCGATATATCCATCAACCGCTTGACTCGCTGGGGTTTGATACAGAGAATGCATCAACATTTTTGGAAACGTTGGAAAAGCGAATATCTTCACACATTGCAACAACGCGAAAAGTGGGTTAATAAATCTAAACCTCCTGAAATCGGCACACTTGTGCTCATCAAAAATGAACTCGCCCCGCCATTGCAGTGGCGGTTAGGTCGCATTATTAAGCTTCACCCCGGAGCAGATCTCTCAACGCGCGTTGCAACAGTAAAAACTACGGCGGGTGAACTAACGCGCCCCCTAGTCAAATTGTGTCCACTTCCTTTGGACTCAAATTAGCAATTTAGAAATTTATCTTCATATTATTTTTAAGAATTTCTTTTCTTCTTTTTTCTTTAAGTTTTGGAAAACGCTTTTTTCTACTTTAACGCGTTTTCGGGAGGCCGGGAAATGTTGTGGCCATGTCGTTTATTTTCCTTTTTTTATATATTTTTTACTATTTCCGCTTTCAGTCGAAGCGTTAAATTTGTTTTTGTTATAAAATTTATTATTACCTTATTCGCGTGATGTCAAGGCATTTTTTCCCTTTGCCTTTGTCTTTTCCCGCATGCTACGCCACTCCTTTTTCTTCTTAAAAAGGAAGCAGCCATAAATGTCAAAAATAGGAAGCAATATGGAGTCGAGTCGCTGTAACCGTACCTGTTGTACGAGTCGCCGCACGTCGCCGTTCCGCATAACATGTAACTCCGCTAAACGCTATAACCCACGCTCTAACCTTACTACGGCCACGCCACTAAGATCGGATTTAACGGTCCAGGGTCATAGAAGACCACACGGAGTGCATCAGGGGGCCCCCCAACTCCGACCGCAACCAGGATTGTCCTGCTAGACGCCGCCAGACCACGCTACGAAGCCAAGGTAAGGGAATTACTGTGCCTTGACTTATCTTTCTACTCGTTCTTTTAATTACCATATCGCTACGCTACGCTTCTTTTCTAAATTATTATTATTTAACGCTTGGACAATTAACTGTCGAAAGGATCTTATATACTAGTCCATTCATCTCTCCTCTGGAGTTAACTTTTCGCCAGTTGAGACTTTAGAGCCTTAATTGGGGAACGCGTGTTTTGCACAACAGCAGTCAATTATGACTGATGACTGATAGATTTTCCGCCAATTGGAGAAAAAGGAGGGTTTTTTCTTCTCCTTGTTGGAATTTTTCTGGAAGCTGGTTTAACGCATTTTGCGGATTTATTTCTGGACAAATTAACCAACTGTGTAAGAACTTGTAGGTTATTAGCCTGTTGGCAACCAAATTTTGGGATTCTGAAATCTGCTGAGTTCTTTACACAAAGGAAATTCTTTAAGGCCACCTCACATCCAAGGTCAGTATATAACCTCTATACACCATGCTTTATAACAGGCTTAATGCCCTTTATTCTTCTCTATACACGCTTTTACTAATATTCTGGCGGCTTATACATGTATATTGTCTGCAGGCCTTTTTATTTCATACACTTAATTCTACCTCTGCTTGATACGCTGCATGGCTTCTTACCTCATCGCAGAGCTTGCCGTCTAGGGGCTACACCAGCATCATACCCTGCTTGCTACCATATTGCATGCCAGTCATCCCCCAGCTTGCATGAAACCCCTCACACCCTAGTTCATGCTTCGCACCCTAGTGCATGCTTCGCACCAACCATCACTCACCGTTCTAAGCCTGATGGACTCCAAGGAGTACTAGTGGAATCCAGGTGACATTAGTCCATAAGTTCTATTGATCAGACTACTCGCCCTCAGGACTATCTGAAACATACATATAGTTAAGATTTAAGTATAAGAATTATTTAAGCGTTTCATTTACCTGGTAGTTAGCAATGTTTAGGTTGTTCCATGCGTTAGATGGGCCCCATCTCTAGTATCCTAGTCCACTCTGGATGTTTTAGCGGTAAGGCGCTGTAAACGCTCTTCAGTAAGGGCTTTGGTGTTGATATGTTTATGATAAGCCTTTATAAGGATTGGAGACCAGGAACGAACTGTAGTGATCTTTACTATATAGGTAGGTGTGAACCCTCGATGGTAACAAATCATATAATACATAATCATTCTATCTCGCCTAAATTCCGGTAATATAGCATATTATTTTGACCTTTGAACATTTTGTTTTTGTGTTGGACACCCGCTAACCTTACTTTCTTGGCAAGTGACACAGAACAACAACCTAGGAGCGTAGCAAACATCACAAATCAATTCTTTCGCAGAACAAAGCCCATTCAACAGATAGAACCCGCGATATCCGTAGGTGTTGCTCACTTCACGAGCGCCACCTACGGGGTTGTCCGCAGTGCGGTAATTCAAAATTACTCATTGCGTGACACATGGTTGGATAGATCCAGTGACAAGGAAGCTGATGGGAACTGGGACGCGACTCAAATGGCAGTGGACCAGCAGATTCGATGACTGATGGTTGACGGTGGTATCACGGGTATCACGTGGCAATGGCAATTTATTTAACAGTTTGACTAGATACTATTATGTGCTATTATGCAGAATCCAGGTATTACGCTACGGTGCTAAAGTCGGCGGCGAATGCGACAATCCGAAAACCGATAATGGCGCGGCGGCGCGGACGCGGACGGGCAACAGGCTGTTGAGTAGAGAGGGTGGAGAGGTTAGGGTTGACCCGTGACACGCTGCGCGTCTGCGCACTCCGACGTTGGTAGACGTCAAATAAGTGGTTTACTTGGTACAAATATAGGGTGTGCTTTTCAAACCAAGATTGTCATATTGTAAATGGTTCGCATTTGCAAGCTGTCTATATTCTTGATAAAAATAAACTGGGCATCGCTGGTAAAAATGATAATCTTGATATAAAATTATGAAATATTTGTCAACCGTACACTTATTACCACCAATATTTGGTGGCCTGGTACCCAACAGAGATTTGCAGCGTTACGTGGAGCTAGTAAGCTGAGCGTATTGAAGCAGTCCCATACCATCAGTTTTGATGTAACCTCCTCTAGGAGTCCAATGCCTTTAAAGCGGCGTGTGATTTTGAGAGGATCACAGTAGCCCTTATTTCTACAATAAATATAACCTTGACTATACAGGCTAAGCATAGGATAGTTTCAGTTTGACATATTTCTGCATTTCTGTAGGTTGGATATCACGCACAGAATAAATATAGAATGTCATACTGGGCGTTTCGGTTTTGACATTTTTCGCGCTCACAACCGCGAAGTCTTCATTCATGTATGCCAAAGATTGGCAATTTCTAGCGACTTTCAGATTTTCATGTCAAAAGCTGAACAACACGCGATACTCGGCTTGAAAGACATCAACACGCTCCACCGAAACTTGCGCCTGACTGTAAAAGTGGGGATGTAGGATACATCGGGCCTTTTCTCTAGTATTACAAACCCGATCCACAATTTTGCGGATGACGCTGTTTATTCAACACCCAGTACTGAACTCTATCAAATACGTTTCCAAGCGAGCACCTGGTTCTGCCAAGAAGCCACGAATTCAAGCTTTCAGAAGCAGCATTACAGAAAAGCGAACACGGTTCGTCAACTGCCAAACTTCCTCCCCTGTCCGCACTTAAGGGTCTAGGGTATAGCGTGCGAAATTGAGAATCCAAGAAAAGACGTATTCCCGGGTTAGTGAGGAGGCGTGGCCACCTGTTCCCTTTCTTCAGTATGTGTGTCTAAGATGAGGGCAGATAACTCCAAAAATCCAAAGGTAAGGTCAAAAGGTCCAAAGGTAAGGTCCAAAGGTCACTATAAAAATGAATTTCGCATTTCCAAGCTCCTGAAGTTACCTTTAAACTCACAATAATGACTCAAACTGCAAATTGAAGAAAAAAGCTTGCGCTTGTGCAACTTTTTGATATCGTGTTTGGTTGTTAAATTACAGTCATTTATAGAACGTATGATTTTGCATTGCGAGTTTTTTTGCACATTAAAAAACTTTTTTGAGAAAATCGAAAATAGTTGTCATTCACTAAGGTCTTAACTATCGCCTTCTGAAATATTATATATGTAGTTTGAAAATAGAGTGTGATATGCGAGAAACTGTGAGTCCGTGTTTTACATGGCAAATACGTATGTATAAATGTGTGTATCCAGGCCCCTTAATGCAATTGCAGTTCGACTGAACGGTGGCCTGATCTTAAGGCGCCACCTTCAGCCACTCTCTCACCGGCATGTGGTTGGAGACGTCTCCGTTTTCTACCAGTATTCAAAGGAAGTCTGGGAGTGTCGGCCTATTCAATGCCCACGTCAACAAACCTCCCATAACCTTATCTCTTCATAACTATCGTCGTACTCTGATATTTAAGTAAAAAAGTTTCAAACCTTTCAAGTATCTACTAAGCAGTGAAGTTGTAAAGGGTTGATCAAAAAGTCATGGTAAAACAAAATCTCTTTTTTTATACTGAATACCGTACATCATGGGGTATTTCAATTCTTTTTTAAATTTTAAGCAAAACCTGATTTTAACATAGTGTTCCTAAGCTCAACCGTTTCTGGGTAAACAAGTTTTCATCATCATCGTAGTCACAATATCTTAACAGACATGTTGTGCACTCGTAAAATGCATTAAGTCGAAGCTAGAGTATTGCCGATACGAATATTATCAATAGTTCTGAGAACTGTAGCTCGTCACCGTTCGTGATTTTCTGTCAGTTCAGTGGCGCTCTTGATACTCATATCTAGCAACTGTTTCGTCGTATCCACCCAGCGTGTAGGGGAACGGCCACGGCGCCGCCCACTCGGGGCGTGACCCTGAACTACAAGTTTCTCCATATTATCGCTTCTGTGAATATGACCGAAGAATGTAAGCATTCTCGTCGACACAATGGGGTCTCTTTGGATTACCGAGATTATCCAGTATGGAAACATTGGTTCGATGGGCGGTATAAGGGATTCTCAGCATTCTCCTCCACGTCCACATTTCAAAAGCATCTATGCGAGCTCGATCTGCCTTTTTAACAGTCCAAGTTTCCGAGACATACAAAAATATGGAGAACACAAGAGAATGAACCAGTAATATTTTGGTAGCTTCAGTGATGTTATGGTCACGTCATATTTTAGTAAGCTTTGTCATGGCCACCCATACCTGTTGAATGCGCCATCGAATCTCATTCTCACAGCTACCTGAATTGTCGATCAAAGAACGGAGGTACACAAAACTTTGAACTACCTCACAACGGCCTACTGACTTTATTTATCGATGATTGTCATGCTCTCTATCTACGATCAAACCTTGGTCTTGTTGTAGTTAATACCAAGGCCATATGCTGCACTGTATTGTTCTAAAACGTTCAATAGAGCTACTAGTTCTTCCTGAGAAGCAGCAATAAGGGTTGTATCGTCAGGAAATCTTAAGTTAGATATTTTGCTTCCGCCAATAGTTATACCGCAATTCCAGTTGTCCAATACCTGTCTCATCACAAATTCAGAGTAAATGTTACAAGTTTTAAAGATTGGTTAATCAGCCTAGTCTTCAAATTTACTGATTAAAAAAATGTTGCCATAAAAATATTATTCCGTGATCGCAGGCTAAGCTGCTAACACCGTAGACAAAAGTATTACATAAATCACTGCGTGGATGCAGTACCTATCACAACCGATTATTCATGGACGAAGAGTTGTATATCCTCGTCAGTTCTGATGCGTAACCTTTCACCGCACCAAAAATGAAAAAAAAAGAATAAATCGAATATAACCGGTACCGCGCATTGTAAGATGGGATGAGTATTGTGTATCTCCTCGTAGCTGTATAACTTGTTTGCTTTTTACTTTTATCGACTGAGGAGCCAACCGAGTAGGTGGGAATGGACCACCGAAAAAGAAACTAGCCATTCAGTTGATATGCGGAGGTAACAGACCTGACTCAGTCTTACGAGTAGTAGCTTGAGTTTTTTCTTAAATACTTGACTTGGCTTGAAAGCTCAAGCTTTTGAAAATTTCATATTTGACTTGACTTGATTTTCGATCTGAACTGTTTGACTTGATATCAAATGTAAGACCCTGTATATTTTTTAGCGTTTATAATTTCCAAATCTGTTTATGTCTGTGTTCCCTTACAAGTCGATATCCATAAAATAATTACACATGACGATTTAGGAAGTTGAGAAACGTTGGCGCTATTTGTTTATATTGGAAAATAGGGCTGAGCAGGTTCTCACGGTTACTACAAAGGCTATGCTGATGCCGAAAGTTTAATTAGGAGACAGTATGGTTTATTTATATTATCATCACACAGGCACTATTATTGAGACGGTCTAAATAAAGCGCTTTTAATATTTGCTGCCATTTAGATTTTGGTAACTTTAGAAAACAGTGTGTTAGGTTTGTGTAGTGGTGCTACAAGAAAGGGTGAGTTTTCTCACGAGCTATACTTGTTACTGCGCACTTGGTATTATTATTTTCACTGTTAATGATATTTGAGATAACCTGGTTTGAGAGATGATTTAAAAACGATTATTGATTGTTGTAATTATTATTGATTGTTGCGTTGTCAGCCTGAGGTTTATTGGCATGTTTTGAGTTTCTTGTGGCTATACCTTGAGCAGGTCTGGGACCATTGCACGGCTTATAGGGTATTACGCAAGGCTCAATGTCGTGGAGGGACACCTCGCGTTTTGGTGTCCATTGCACTCCTCAGCATTGGAGCGTTTATTGCCAAGTGGTCTAGACCAGAGTACAAGAAAAATAGAGAGAAGGAGATTGTTGTCAATCTCGGTAGCGTTGTCGCTACTGTAATGAGTGAGTACTGTATTGCTCATTGCACATCTCGATACGTTTGTTTGTTCAGGCACCATTGGCATTACAGTGCTCGGAACGAAAAGCCTTGCACATACTTCCATGGTCAGTGCGTTGTCGTCACTGGGACAGCATAACAATCTAGCAAGAATATTCTGATTAATTACTGGCATAATTATTATTGACAATTCTTGATGTATTTACTTTCTCAAGTTTGTGGAGCAAGTATGCTCACTGGCTTTATTTCATTTTCAGGTGCGCTACAGACCATTCTGATATGAGAGTCAGCCTATGCCCATGTGCCCATAAAAGGTTTTGTTATTTTACAACTGTTTTACCCATTCTATTAATTTTTTATATATTGTTAGTACAGTTAATTATCTTATAATAAATATGGCCATATTAAATCCGTGACATTTTATTAATCATGTGCTACTATGACACGCTATCCATTTGAGTTTGACACCGACGTCTTACACAAATAAAATCGAACTACTTGATATCACTTGATATCGATCTGTAAAATGCGAATCGAAGCGTTAAACTAGGGGAATCACCGAAGTTACGACAGCAAGCAGGCACCCGATGACTTTAAAACATTAAAGCTAACCGACACAGAATGGTCTTTGATTGAACGAATTTTCCAGTACCGTAATGTTTTTAAGAGTATTTCCATCATTTTTGCATTAATATGCTGGTTGATAGACTAGATTCGCCGGTTATGGAACTTGACAATAAACCTGATCGAGATGAAACTGATGAACAGATTATAAAGGGTATTCAAGCGGCAAGGGACAGTACTGAAGATATTTTAGAATGTAGTTTTCTAAACCTTGCCGCAATAGCCAAAGACTTTTTGGCAACGCCAGTTTCTTCAGCTCCAGTTGAAAGGCAGTTTAGGCAGTTTTCTAGAGCTGCCTTAACTCTTATCAAAACAAGAAATCGATTAGGTGGTAACTCTGTTAAAAGTCGTATGTGTCTCAAATCATGGATGGCAAATGAGGATATGAATTTTTTTTACTTCTGTGTCGTCGGCATTGACTGCTCTGGTCATTAGCCTTATGTTCTGTTCTGTTTGCCGGCGCCACTCTAGGAACAGCACTGTTAATTAGAAACCGACAGTGAAGGCTAAGGTGGGGATTCTTCGCTGAGCCTTTTTTATGGATATTTATTTTTGGTTGAAAAAAACAGAAATAAATTTCCGCCTCTAACAAGAATCGAACCCGGGACCTTCCGATCACGAGCCCTCGACTCTAACCACTGAGCCAACCCTCATTTGAGTTTGTTGTTTATCTATATATTATTTATTGTCATTATTTTGTATTTCTACTTCACATTATTACATTCATTATTTAACTGAGTTTGTTGGAGTTTCTGTTTTTGGATTTTTTTTAAATAAAAGATTACATCTTTCTATACATAGATTTTTATTGTTATTGCGTTTTGGCAGTTAATCAGATTGATATCAGAAAAGAACTATTTTTTCAGGAAAAATCAAGTAGTTAGCTTGAAAAACTTGATTTTCAAGTTGCTTGATGTGTAACCACTTGACCTGACCTTGACTTGATATCAAGTCAAGTCAAGTAGCTTGAAAATCAAGTCAAGTCAAGAATTGAGGAGGCAGTTTCATCTTCATCGCGATTATTTTAAAAATTACCCTCAGTAATTGTTAGTTATGAGCGTAAGCTCAGTCTTTAGATAAATATATATGCAATTCTTTTTCTATTTTCTCTGGTCAGTTTATCAGAAATGTTCTTTTACACCAGTCAAATTAATACAATGTAAAGAAAAAAATATTGTCATTGATAATAATGACAACGGGGTCAACAATAGTTATTCAAGGTATATGAAAAATGTGGCAAGCCTAATGTTAAAGGAACGGCATATGGGAGTTAAGTGATTTTTATGCTTCTATTGCCAGAAATCGGCCTAACATCTAGGTTGTAAATAAAAACATGTGTAGAGGCCAATGTTCCGCAACTTTTCCGGAATAAAGTAACCTTAAATTGCTTTGTCAGTAGCGTATATGATGTTTTGCATCCAAAATAAGACCACGCATTTTTGGTCCGGAAACCGTAGTGGTTTTAAAAAATTAGATTTGTTCCAAAAATTAAAAGCATAAAAATAGAAAAATAAAATAAGTTTCTGCAAAACTTCAATTCTCAACCTCAGCATAATTTATATGATCGTAAAAGCTTGTCGCGAGGTTTGTGTAAATACAAGTACGGCAAGCTTTTATGACCATATAAATTGTGTATAAAGCGACAGCCACACACAGTGACTTGCCTGCACGGTATAGTTGACGCAAACAAGACGGTATACCGCTGAGTGTCCACACCATTCAAGTAAACTCGCGCAAACTGCATTATTTAATAATTCGGAAACTATTTCATGTAGGTGCCGCTGTCCTTAAAACTGAAGTCTATGATCCACACACACAGGCTTTTTCGACAGGCTAGTTAGCGCAAGCCAAGACTTTTAGTAGACAAATTTAAGCCGCGCTTTTCCGTTTGCGCGAGCTACCGTTTGCCGTCGACACGCACGGTCTTCCCGATACAAACTGGTTTGAACAAGTAAGTAAGTACGAGATAAAGCCTGGACGTGTGGCCGGGGTCTGATGAGGCTATAAGTTGATGGTTAAAATGTTAAAGGAAAATTTTATTTTCCTATTTTTAGAGCGTCTAGATAAAAGCTTTTGTTTAAGCTTTTAATTTATGTTTTACTTTTTAGTTATCGCTGCCTAGGTTTCTAAGTCTGTTCATCTCATTCAAAGCATCTTTGTTGCAAGGTCATTTGCCGGTGAATTTCGAACAGTCTATCTCTTTAATAAGGAGACCTTCTAATGGTTGTACCCCACTTAAGGCCACGCATGCTTGACCAGCAGCAACAAGCTTCGAGCCTAAGTAAACCACGGCATAGTCGACAGTACTACCCTGCATTTTGTGTACCTACTGTGCAAGCCCAGCATAATCCAATTGACAGCATACAAAACTTAAAAGGTTCGCCATATTTTATTAAGACCGATGTCAAAATATTTATCTAATTACTCTCGGCAAGCCCTTTTATTTGATACCCATATTGCAGAAGTGTATAAAAAATAAATATTCAGCTATCTTTTATGGTCCGCCATATTGGATTTAGAATGACGTCACACAGTTTATCGTGTATTGTCCTCCAAACTAGAAGAGTTACCTACTCTTTGCTAAAAGTGTATACAACATTTCAGCGCAGTCGGTTGATGATAACTGTAACAAGATTCCAGCCGAATAAGCACACAAACATGGATTATAAGTTAAATAAGATATTTTGATAGAGGTTCTGTTTTTTTAATTTATCTTAATCTGGAAAAAAATTGACCATACCTGTTTTAATTGTTTAAATGTTTTAATTTATTAAAATTTCCAGGTACTACTTGCTATTACTTTTACTTCCCACACCGATAGGTGAGGGGAGTATTGTGATCGCGAAAATTTTCGATTTTGAGACAATACACTTTTTGGGCGTTTCATGATGTCTACATAACGAAAATCCACGTCACTCATTTCCGTCGGTCTGTCTGTCGGTCTGTCTGTCTGTCTGTCGGTCTGTCTGTCTGTCGGTCTGTCTGTACGCGTTTTTCTGTCCTCGTGATCTCAGTAACCGCTGCATGGATTGCGATGAAATTTGGGCAGCGATATGCTGTGGGATCGTAGTAGGTAATGCTGCTATAATTTTGAAAATCGGTGCATTGGCGGCGGAGTAATTAGCAAAAAACGAAAAATTTCAAATATTCCCCAAACTTCGTTTTTAGGCGTTTTAGCTGTTCCTTTCACTTTCCTGATCACTTTCTACTTTTTTTGGGTGGGGGTGGAAATTGGGGTGGTTGGGGGTTGGGGGGTTGTAAAATTGAAAAATTTGTTGTATACATAATAGACTACCCACTGACTAGCCTTTTTTGGGTGGCAGGTTGTAAAACTGGAAAGATTGTATTATTGATAATAGGCTTTTCACTGAGCTGTGCAGGAAAGACCTAACGGCATATGACAATTGGGGGGGGATACTGGCGATGATTTTGTTGCAACGGGATCTCAGACTAAGGCTTCACGCTATGGGAAAATAATAAACTGGTATCACCGTAATGTGTGGGAAGTACTGAGTCAATCAACTTGACTTCATTTTTTTTATTCTTTTTATTTATTTTTTTTTATGTCTAAACTCGTTTGCGATGTAAATCTACTATGCTCATACAAACATAGCTATGACAAGAAGGTTTATGCAGCGGATTCAAAAAAATGTTAAAAAAAATGTATTAAATTATAGGCAATTAGTTTTCTTGCAAGGAATAAAAATAAAAGCTTCGCAATATTGCTGTGAGGTGTTTTGTTAGTTGCTCGTGATCTATTCTATGTAATTGTCAATTAATTGATAGAGAAACAAAATGTGTGCTTTTTAAAGAGTGCAAGCTCTTTCAATATCATACTCAAACATAGCTCAGAAGGAGAAATACGTGGTTCGAGTGTTTCCAATAATATCCAGGAAGACGATTAAAAACATGAAAAATAAGTCGTTCAATTTATGCATTACTTTCTCTTTTAAATAAATGTACCAACGTTTACTTTAAGCTATGATTTATATGTAAATAGAATAACCAGATCAAATGACTACAAGAATATCTGTTAATAATTTACTTCTCATTGCAGCATGATTACGGGATCTCACTTTCAGAATGTAGGTCAATCGTTAAAAAAATGATCTACTCATCCCGACGTAACATCCACTTCAAGATCAAGGTACGAGCTTTACATAATTTCGATCCAAGGTTACAACTCGTGTTCCATATCCCATCACGACTACATGCATAGTCTAGGCGATAACAGCTAGAAAATGATTTTGTTGAATTCATGTATATGTTACGATCAAAGTTTCCACCAGCATGTTTCATTCCAACTAAAATAACTATCAAATGCTCGTATACCTTTGTAGAAACGTACGTATGGATGTAATAATAATAGAATAGAATAATAAAAGATACAATAAAATTCCAGCGTAACACCCTGTACCATAAAATTTGTTTTACGAGGGTGATACGAAAAGAACTCTGATACACTCGAATAGTCAGGAATTGAAAAGACCACTTACTTGGTGAAAAGACGACAGGAAAGATCTGCTGGACAAGAGGTGACGGAAACAGTCGGAGACGGGCCTGTATTTTGAAAACGCTCATGAGTAACTTCCACATTCAACCGCCACATTACATGCACAAAATTACTGTTATGTTAGTCTGCTCTGATACTGATATTATCTCCCAATCAATGCTGAGAGGCCCAGGATGCTTTCGAACTACATCAGAGGCTTCGAACATAGTTTGAGGGTGATCTCAGTATTTTCTAAGATATAAGGCGCAATCCCTCAGTACCGCCACTTTGGTACTCGTCCGTTATATGTGCACACCAGAGGAGAGCGCAAACCCAAAGGTGCCACATGGACGGCAATATGTGTGTCTTGGCTTCACAACTGACCACACCCGCCACATCGATTTACGGCGCCTTACCTACGAATGTGACTCGCAACTCATATCTGCTTAGAGATAGATCTATCTAGGTACGCACCTCTATAAATAAGTGAAGACTTTGACCTGAGAACATGCCCTACAACTGACACAGGTAGAATTAGTGCGATCCACCTCCCATATCAAGGAGAACGGTAGCTTCCTACCGCATGGAAGACCTCCAAGATATGAATCCATGAGTGCAATGGGCGGACAGCATCCTACCCTCACGAATTGTCTAATATATCTTGTTCCCAGGCCGGACAAGTACGCCAGCTAGTGATTACTGCGGACATAATGAGGTGTTTATATTACTAACCACCTTCACCGTGCTCCTCAGGAATCGTCTGATTGTACCCAACTGTTTCAACTTTACCCCAGGTCCCATTAGGGAGTTGATACAGTACCCCAAGACCTATTAGGGGGTCTTTAATTCATTAATTGAGCTGGAGCCGGACAGGTACGCTAATGCCAATGATTACTGCAGAGACGATGAGGTGTATTTCATCGTGCTCCCCAGCAATCCCATGATCATACCTAACTGTTACTAAGTCCCGGGTCATATTAGGGCCTTAAACAGTACCCCAGGTCCCATTAGGGGGTCCTCCAAGTCAATTAAAGTAGGGGGCTGGAGTTAGACAGGTACACTACTGACACTGATTACTTCGGAGAGGGTGAGATACCCTGCTCCCAGTAATCTCACAATCATACCTAACTGTTTCAACTTTATCCCAGGTCTCATTAGGGAGTTGAGACGGTTCCCCAGGTCCCATTAGGGGGCTCTCCGCAGAGATTCTATGTTAGCTACCTTGTATCTCAATATTTCAATCAGTAATGGCTCCAAAGCAATGGTTAAAACATGCATGCAATGATATACGGACAAATGCAGAAATATACTCAGTGAACAACTCACCAAATTGCAACAACAAGTAAAACTCACTGAACCACGCATCACGAGGATTAGACGGACACTGTGTTTACTTTTTTTTTTTCATATTTTTCTCACAGGCGTAAGGCATCAAGACCTTACATAAACTCTCGGCCCTATCATTATGAGGTGTGTTAGAAAAATAAACATACGGCGTCCAACAAACTCTTCGTATACATACGCGGGTATTTACAGGGTGAGTTTCATGCAGCAACAAGGTTAAAATAAAATATGCTTACACCTTCCAGCAAACTTACCAGTTATGTACAATCCACCAATAAAATACTGACTATAAGAAAATTACAATATGAAATGCGTTTCAGATTAGTCCAAAAACTACCCACAGCCTTTGGATAAAACATACACTTGATATTTCTAGCTACAAATAATAGCCAGCTCTCTGGTTAGTACATAAACTAACCAATTCCCTTTGCTTTGTTTATTACTAAAGTGAAGTTTATGTCTATTGCAAATGCGTGGGTCACGTATTGTTACTGTTCACTGGGTAAATGCAAGTAGTGATAGCAAATGGTTATACTTACGCTTGGCATAATAATATGGAGACTATGCAGGCTCTACCTGCCTAGGTGGTCCCCATATGGGGGCTACCAGACTACTACCCCCAACGCCCCAAGTGATAAACTCTTTTAGGATCTTACTTATTTTATCTAGTGAATGGTAATCAAACTTGCACTGAACGAAAAAGGTACATGATAATAATAATAATGTATGTCAACATTTAGCGCCATCAAAGTGAGCCAAGTGAGCCGTTAATAATAATAAAAGTTGTAAATAATTACTGTAGATTTACTCAAATTGTACCGCTCATGGGTACGTGTTTCTGGTTATTAACACGGTTAACTGTAATAGACAAGTTAACAGCTACTGAACGTTATATCATTATACAGTGACCACTAACCTGTGGTCGCCGATAATTAATATTACGAACGAAGGCAATGATTCCTATTATCCGTATTAGCTTCAGCGGTTATTGATCCATTACTTGCAACCATCGACATTAACACGTTTTTTGAAGGTTGATTTTTGAGTTTCTAAAATCAATACCTTGTGTTCGTTGAAACAATACGTACCTTACCATGTTCGTGTCTACTGATAATGGATTAATGGCAACATCATCATCATAGTCACAATGTCTTAACAGACATGTTGTGAACTCGTAAAATGCATTCACTCATTTTACGAGTTTCTCTTGGGATATCTTTAAGATCTTTAATGCAGTAGTTTCCCATTTGCTTTCTGCATCCTCATGCCGTTGACCCGATGGTATCTACTGGTTCATCCACCTTTAGGGGCAGTTTCTCACCCCAAGGACAAGAAGGTGTCCTGACTCTTCTCAACTCGTCCACCCAAAGCTATTGGTTGAGAAGAGATTACCGTAAACGCGGGCTACTTTGGCCCACTTTTCAGTAATTATTGTACGTACTTTTCTCTAGAAACTGCTGTTTTCACTGTCCAGAAGTTCTGGTAATCTTTTTTACAACTATAATATCTTAAATTTTAATTAGTAATCCTATTTTTACTTACAAAACGTTTTTTGAATTAATATATTTTTTTTAGTTTTGGGCCAATGTTATCCTGCGGTTAGGGTAACTTTGGCCCAAGTCAATTTTTAGCGTTAAAAGCATGATACAAAGGTATGGACAAAGAAGAACTTGGATATTGACTAGAACAGGTTCTTCAACGAAGATTATGTTATCAAATGTTATCAAGTTTCGTCATAATTATGAATTTTATCATCTTTGACCACCTTTTTCAGATGTTCAATATGACTATATTATTGTCATTATGTATTGATGATTTGTTCATGAATCTGAGTACGATTTCTTTTCATGTTCGACGAAAACTTGACAGTCAGTTGAGGGTGTCTCTTTAAAAACGATTTGACCCAGTCACGTCCTGGAACATAGTTGCAAAAACACTGCACACTCTTCCATTGCCTAGTCAAATAAGATTTTATGATGAATCTTAAATCTAGTTCATCGAAAATGCTAGTTCTTCTTCTTGCGAAAAAACTGTTGAATGGCCTGGTGAACTTGAAAACAAACTTTTCAACTTGTTTTTTATAGGGGTATCTTGAAATGATCAACAGCCTGCCTTTGCGTCATATCACCAGATCTGATTGCTTCTAGACAAGTTAGAAGTTGTTCGTTGCTATAGCCAGTGTATATTGTCTTTTACGGCATCCTGAACAAGCTGATGACGAGAATATGCGATATAAATAAAAAAGTAATTTTTTTTAGGTTTTTATAGCAATTCATAACTTAATATTATGGGTTTTGACCCAAAAAAAGTTGGGAGATTAGATTATCGGGTCTGATTTAAAAAAACATGAAAACAAAAAAGCTTGTTGAGTTTACCAGTGTTATAACTACAGTACGACTTAAAGAAAGGAAATTGTTTAATAGGGGGCACTTACCAGGTTTGTTCAACAAGAAATACATTTTTTGTAAATGGAAGTTTGGGAGTTAAAGATTGCACGTGGTTTCACTAGTCAAACAACTGTACGTGTTGCTTTCTGGTGGACAGCAAAGGAACCACTGGACTTATCAGACAGCCTGTATAGTGCGGCTACCTAGCGGAATGAGCCGGAAGTATTTTAAATACAGTCACAAATAGAATAGAATAGAGTAGAATAGAGTTTATAGAGTATGATTTTGTTTTGTTTTCATTTGGGCCAAAGAAGGACGTTAGGGCGAAAGTAGCCCATGTTTACTGTTTATACCGACAGTAGTTTGGTCCCTTTTAGTCGCCTTTTACGACACGCAGGATATACGATGGGAGATATTCTAACCCGCCCCCACACAGGCCTAATGGCAACAAGATAGTGCAAATAGTTTAACAATAGCCAAGCATTAATATAACAACCGTTTACATTGGCATTGTTAATATTGATGGAGAAGATAGTATTTTAATTTTTTGGGTGCACATTTTAATATAGGTTCTTTCACTGATTCAACAATTCGACTTACTGCTCAAACCAACGATTCGGGTGGAAATACACAATGAATTCAAATATTATTACAATAGCACCTATACTATCACAAGCCTTCTTCTAATATACATCTCGAGATCACTGCGTTTATCAGACGTATACAAGAATAGAGAAATGCGCTTTCTACAGCTATGAAAGTGAAAAATGAAAGTTATCATCTCACCAGTCAATGGTAATAGTTCTAAGTAAGGTCACATTCTTGGTTACGTAATATTTTGTTCTGGTTTGAAGGTTTTATTGAGGAAGGTTAAGGAATGATGAACCTCTCTTTGAATAGGAATACTGTGATACTTTTAGTATGTAAATACTGCTTGCTTAATTCATGAGGGAAGTTAGGTATATGCGATACTTCTGAGAATGAAGGAAAATATTTTGCGTATATTTGGAAATCGCTTATTCAATAACAACGACCACCTTCATCCACTTACCAAACAATGTTTCTTTAACAAAATAAAATTATTAGAAAATTTCATTCAGATTCTTGAAATTGAATTACATCGCATGTAAGAATACACTGTTTCATGTAACTTAATTATAATTCTGATAAGACGAAATCAGTAAATTCTTGGTGGTGTTGTTCTGAGTACTTAAGGGGCCTGGATACACACATTTATACCAGCCATGTAAAACACGGACTCAAAATTTCTCGCATAACTCAATCGATTTTCAAACTACATATATAATATTTCAGGAGGCGATAGTTAAGATCTTAATGAATGACAACTATTTTCGATTTTCTCAAAAGAGTTTTTTAATGTGCAAAAAAACTCACAATGCAAAATCATACATTTTATAAACGCCTGTAATTTAACAACCAAACACGATATCAAAAAAAGGCTAAATAGTTGCAGAAGCCAAGCTTTCCTCTTCAATTTGCTTTTGAGTCATTACTGTAAGTTTAAGGGTAACGTCAGGAGCTTGGAAATGCGAAATTCATTTTTATGGTGACCTTTGGACCTTACATTTGGACCTTTTGACCTTACCTTTGGATTTTTGGACTTATCTCCCTTCAACTTAGACACACACACTGGAGAAAGGGAACAGGCGGCCACGCCTCCTCGCTAACACGGGAATACGTCTTTTCTTGGATTCTCAATTTCGCGCGCTATAGCCTAGACCCTTAAAATGGTCAATAATAGAGGCTGAGGAATACTTAGGAATAATAATATTATAAAATTGCATTGTTGTCACTCGTTGTTTCACTCCCGACACATAAGTTAGGCGAATATTGTTATTTCAAAGGTGTTTTATTACATGAATCAAATCTACATTGCTGATTTCCATCTTGAATTTTACTAACCGCTATAAGGATTTTGATGCATTTGAAGATGAGATTAGTCTACATAGGGTGGATACAGAGCAGCTCGCAACATCTATTAGGCTTCAAACAATAAGATAGATGCAAATAAGCACATATCTGTTTCATTATCTAAACAATCTTTGTTTTTGGGATTCCTTGGAGCTGTCTGATTATTTTACCATTTTAGCCCTTTTTCTGGTAACCTATTTTGTATGAAAGGCATTTTTGCGCAGAATCCAGAAGTTTTTCTGCACTGTTTTGTAATGAAAGATATAGCTAAATGATATTAGATACATTTTTTCATACGTAAAGTGTGTTAGGTGTCGCAATAAATTCGATGAAGCTATATCAGCACTACTGACCATAGACATAACACAGGATGACTTTTTCCTGACGTAGCGCTAATTTTGCAATATTGATCAGAAACACTGAATTTTTTTGCAATGTCTGCTACGTAGCTACAAAAATTGCTGTTGGGTATATTGCCAATAAAAGACATTCAGCAGCTTCTCAAATATCACGTATCTCGTAATGCACATTATCAGACCGCAGACATTTACGTTATATCCTATAATGCATGTTGCCAGCAGTTCAGTATCTGCCAGATACAAGGATACTTGGAGGAGGAGCAAAATAGAGCCTCCTCGAAAAACTTCACATGCTCTGGCTGAACTACACAATTTAGTCTGCTGATTGTGATCATTGGATGCCTAGGTATGGTGTGCCTAGGTGAATGAGGAATACGCTGTTCTCTACAGCTACGCGCAGTGCCGGTATGCCATACGGCGGCTCATATGCAGGGTGTCCCACGACGATTTAGACAAGCAATATATCGGAACTGTCCAGTAGTAGCGAATTATAATTTTGAGGGTGTAAATTAGAACAAATGTAGTATCTGTTCCTATTATTATGTCACCCAATGAGGTATTTGTTTTTGATCACGTGACGTCCGATTCAAAATTTTTAATGGGACACCCTGTATATTTTTGACTTTTTGTGTTCCTCCCGATGAAACAATTCCAACAAACTTGGGGTCTCAAGTGATTAATTCAAGAGATACAGATATTTACAGGATGGTACCACTACCATTGATCATAACATGTACCCCTACAGTTAAATTATTTTGGTAGTGTTTCATAATGGTAGTGGTACAATCCTTTAAGTACCTGTAGCTCTTGAATTAATCACTTTAGACCCCAAGTGTGCAGTTTGTTGAAATCGCTGTATCGGGAAGAACACAAAAAGTCGCAAATATACAGGGTGCCCCATTAAAATTTTTGAATTGGACGTCACTTGACCAAAAACAAATACCCCATTGGGTGACACAATAATAGGAAAAGATACTATATCTGCTCTAATTTACACCACCAAAATTATAATTCGCTACTACTACCCAGTTCTGATATGTTGCTTGTCTTAATCGTCGTGGGACACCCTGTATTAGCCGCCAGAATGCAGAAGGCAGTCGCCCTTATCTCCTTACGTCTACTTAGGACGCACGAGTCTTGGTCCCGATAATTACTCACCTCACGGTATGAGGTGTGGTCACTGGGAAGCGGATTGCACTTTTTTTGCTTTATAATAACTATTATCGTATGTATTCAAGCACAGTACAAATGTATGGTCATAGTAGGATTGAAGCAGCGAAGTTTAGCCTGTAGCTAGTCGCAGACTTAATCGCCTGAACGTTTAACCAAAAAATTCATAGTATAAAATATCATGTACTTACGGCTGATCTCTGTAAATACTCTATCATGTCTAATATTCTTCTGGTATAATTTTTTTTATATTTATGCTTTGATTTCGAAGGGATGGAATAAATATTTTTGCAAATAACTTTGGTTTAATTATAGTAGTATCTGTTGTTCAAATATAGTTCATGCACGCTAACTAATTAAATAGCAGTCCTTTTGAGCGGCTATTTGGGGATTTTTAATTATATGTTTTTGAATATTTCACCTATTTAATAACACAATATTCACAGAAATCTTGCTTATTGGTGCAAATATTTTGTAAAAGTGAACACTCTTAGAGGACTTTGAAGCCCCTGTTTAACAGTTTTCGTAAATCGTTCAAATTTTATTATTTATTATTATTAAATGGAGTAACGTCAAACCAGTATTTACATGCCTTGGTTTCTTATACAATAATCTAATTTATTCATATACGATTGTATACTAATATACTGTACTAATTAAGAAAATGCAAATACCTTAAAAATCGTTCAGTGGTAATTAATATACAGGGTGTTAATTAAGTATGTTAACAAACTTTAGCCACGAATAGTACTCCGAAAAATAGAAAGAAAATGTCATATGAACATGGGTCCGTAAATGCTTCCTAAGGGAGCTACGCTCCTTTGCATGGGGCACCCTGAAGACGGTTTTCCCTCGATATTCTCGAAACCATTCATAACAAAATTACGAAATTAGGTACAATGGGTATACTTTTGACGCTGAATCTGATTCTGTATTCAGAATTTTATAATTTTAATCAGAGGCGTATCATACGGGAGGAGTTAAGGGTAAACATAACCCCATTTTCTAAATAAATTTTTTTTGACATTTTGATTTTAGAATATGGTATTTCGGAGATTTCTACGTGAAAATGATCTCTTGGTACATCCCGACAGGGCTCACCGTTTTCGAGAAAAATGCAAATTATTGAATCGATGCAGACTATTGTAAATAAAAAAATGCATTTTTCTCGAAAACGATTAGCCCTATCGAGATGTATGAAGAGACCATTTTTACGTAGAAATCTCTGAAATACCATATTCTAAAATCAAAATGTCAAAAAAATTACCATTTATAAAATGGAGTTATGTTTACCCTTAACTCCTCCCGTATGGTATGCCTCTGATTAAAATTATGATATTCTGAATTCAGAATCAGATTCAGCGTCAAAAGTTTACCCATCGTACCTAATTTTGTCATTTTGTTATGAATGGTTTCGAGAATATCGAGGGAAAACCGTCTTCAGGGTGCCCCATGCAAAGGAGCGTAGCTCCCTTAGGAAGCATTTCCGGACCCATCTTCATATATTTTCTTTCTATTTTTCGGAGTACTATTCGTGGTTAAAGATTGTTAACATGTTTAATTAACACCCTGTATAGTAGCAATCTCCCTGCAACTCTATGAAAAATCACGAATTTCCACTCACCACCTGGCAGGAGTGTGCATCATGAGATACATAGTAAAATTTCCTTAGTCGTCTCAACGTATCTCCTAGGATAGTTTCAAAAATACTATATTGCCGGTTGGTAATTTTTAACACGATAAATACATACTAGACGATGCAATTATTGCGTAGCCTCATAATAGTATATTGTTCAACGAGCAGTAATGAGGGTAATAGCTCACGGAGTTGATGTTTGTAGCACGAGCCCTTCTCGAAGCAGCGATAGATGCAAACAAGTTTTTAATTTTTTTAACATTTTCTTGTAAAGGGTTTTTCAACTAGGACGGGGCGATCTTGGTAGGCTGTGGCGGCCATGCTGTTTTGACAGCGTGTGTCTAATCTAGTGATTTATGATTAGAGACTTATGCTAAATCACCATGACAGGTTACACAATTGAGCAGCGAGTACAAATGATAAAACTTTATTATTAAAATGAGTGTTCACTAGTGCAGACCATGCGCGCGTTACGCATTTTACGGAAGACGCGGGGGTCCTTCAAAGTCGACTTTGCAACGTTTGGTGTGGACATTCGAGACGACTGGTTCAGTTAACAATCAGTCAACACCCTTACGTCAAAGGAGTTCCAGATCAGCCGAGAACATTGCCGCTGTCCGTGAAAGTGTCCAAGAGAACCCAAGGAAGTCAGTTCCTCGCCGTTCACAAGAACTCGGCCTTTCGCAGACTTCAACCTGGAGAATTTTGCGCCGGGACTTGGGCCTACATCCATACAAGATCCAACTTACCCAGGAGCTCAAACGTGATGACCATAGACAACGTCGTGTGTTCGCTGACTGGGCTTCGGAGCGTTTGGAAGAAGACCCCAATTTCGGCCGAAAAATCATCTTTAGTGACGAGGCGCATTTTTGGATGAATGGCTATGTTAACAAGCAGAATTGCCGTATATGGGACAACGCTAATCCTCACGAGATTCACCAGGTAAAAATGCATCCACAGAAAGTTACTGTTTGGTGCGGATTCTGGGCCGGCGGCGTTATTGGTCCGTACTTTTTAGAAAACGGCGTTGGTGAAGCCATCACCATTACCGGCGAGGGCTACAGAAGGATGCTAATGGATTTCTTTTATCCCAAGTTAAACAACATGGAGGTGAACGACATGTGGTTCCAGCAGGATGGCGCTACCTGCCACACAGCGGACGCCACGTTGGCCCTTCTGCACGAACGATTTGGGGGTATGGTTATCTCTCGCAGAGGTGACGTGAATTGGCCACCAAGATCGTGCGATTTAACCCCACTAGACTTTCTCTTGTGGGGTTTTCTGAAGTCACAGGTCTATGCCAATAAGCCGGAGTCTACCGCTGCCCTTAAGGTGAACATAATCCAGTCCATGGCCCGAATTCAGCCGGATTTATGCAGCAGAGTGGACCATTCGGATCCGTGCCACCGTGAGAAGCCGCGGAGGACATTTGAACGATGTGATATTCCACACCTAATGGCATACATGGGCCTTCCAGATAAAAACAAAAATTATTTGATATCTCACACACAGCTTGTTTTATTTCATTTTAACGTCAACCCGTCCTTATTGAAAAACCCTTTATTTGTTATGTCATTGAGAAGAGAAAAAATGAAATGTGTGGGATATTACAGTAGGCTTTGCACCTGGTACAGTAAAAAATGTGCTTGTCATTCTGCAAGTCTAAATATTGATTGATCGGCCAACCGAATGCATGATTTATAACCTTCTTCGTTACTTAGCGTTGCTTTAAAATTGTTGCATAAATTGGTACGAATTTGGTAAGAGGTCCTCGCAAAGTGGTCCAGACATCAGCTTTCGCATTACAGAGTAATACTTTGATATCAACACACCTGTGCAAGCGCAAAAAGCCGAACTGAATTCACATTATATCCAAACTAAGCAAAGCATGACCGGATCCAGGGCCAAAGTGTATTTCTGATAGCCTATCGGGCTATCGATTGCACATCAATGTTTAGTGAACACTAATACTTCAACTCACTATGGCTCAGTACAGCAAGATGAACCAGAGATACAACCACAAGAATAGTTCCAGAAATTACACTAATACAACTCCAACAATCTACACAGTGAAAGTAACCGCCCCACTGGGATCGTTTGACCATGACAACGTCTCAACGCTATGCAGAATGCATTCTTCAGATCTCTACCATACAAAGCCTCGCCGTGTCTGGCATTACGGATCAGCAAAGTGGAACGACCTAAGGGAATACTACCAGTCCTTTCCCTGGAACGACGTCTGCTTCAAGTCACGAGACCCATCAGCTTGCGCCCAAGAAATAACAGAGGTATTAATATCTGGCATGAAAGCCTATATTCCTCATGTCGTCAAGCATTCCTCCAGAGACAAGACATGGCTCAATCAGCGTTGTAGAGATGCAGTTACCTCTAAAAACCAACATTACAAAGAATAGAGGAAAAATCCAAATGCCAAAAACCACCGTAGTTTTATCGACGCCAGAGTCACTTGTAAGCGCGTGATTGACAGCAGCAAGGAGGAACACAACCAGCAAATTAAGAACAAGCTCCTCTCATGTCCTAGTTCGTCCACAACATTCTAGTCTGTAGTTAAGGCTGTTAGTCAGAACTTTTCCTATTCGTCAATACCACCGTTGATCACAGAGGACAAATCCACTGCTTCTGCTCCTAAAGAAAAAGCAGACATCTTGGGGAAGCTCTTCGCAGCCAATTCTACTGTAGACTTTCAAGGAAGTACTCCTACCACCACCATAAGCGTGAACTCGAGGATGGCAGAGGTCAAATTTCAACATCGAGATGTAAAATGCATCCTCCAAAAACTGAACATGAATAAAGCTACTGGTCCTGACCAAATTCCAGACGTTGTCCTTAAACGCTGTGCCGCTGAGCTTGCACCTATTCTTTGCAACTTTTGTATCAGCGAGGCGTGTTTCCCGCTTCGTGGAAGATTGGCTGCGTACAACCCATCCCTAAGAAAGGCAAAAAAACTGATCCCACCAATTATAGACCTGTGGCTCTTCTCAGCATCATGTCTAAGGTTATGGAGACTGTCATTAATACAGCTCCTGAAATACCTGGACAACAATAACATCATAAATGATCACCAGTATGGCTTCCGTAAGCACAGATCTACAGGTGACCTCCTTGCCTACGTCACTCACTTGTGGAACAGAGCAATAGACAATCATGGCGAATCCTGTGTTGTTCCACTTGACATATCGAAAGCTTTCGACAGAGTGTGGCATGAGGGACTTCTGGTCAGGCTTGCTGCTTATGGACATCTGGCCTGCACCAGTGGCTGAATAGCTTTTTGAACGGCCGATCTCTGTTTGTTGTAGTCCAGGGCTATTCATCACACGTATATTCAATAAACGCTGGTGTTCCTCAGGGATCTCTCCTATTCCCTATATTGTTTCTGCTGTACATCAACGAGCTGCTGGAAATAACATCCAATCCAATCTACAGCTTCGCAGATGACAGTTCATTAGTGTCTTGCATGCAACCAGGCAAGTCACTATCATCCCAGGAGACCGTACGTCGGCGACCGCAGCATGCCTCAAAGATCCACGCAGACATCAAAATAGTTGTCGATTGGGGATTAGCAAATAAAGTACATTTCGACGTACAAAAAACTCAGGCAACAACACTTACAAAGAAGTCTCACGTTGGCTTACCAACCGTAGAAATGGAGAGTCACCCCATAGTCGAATCACCTTCCGTCAAGCTTTTGAGGATCAACATTAACAATAACATGTCCTGGCACGACCACGTCGTCAGTATTGCTAAAACGGCATCCCAGAAGCTTGGAGTTTTGTTTCGCTGTAGGAAGTTGTATACACCAGAGCAACTGCTGCTGATCTACAAGGCACAGGTCCGACCATCGCTGGAGTATTGCTCCCATGTGTGGGGATGCTCTTCGAAGCACTCTCTAAAGCTTCTGGACATTATCCAGAAAAGAGCAATTAGATTAATCGATACGCCTAACCTCACAAAGGTCCTCCACAGCCTGGAACATCGAAGGAGGGTGGCTGGCCTGTTTTACAGATTCGATCACGAAAGATGTTCGATTGAGCTCTCCTAGATAATAACACCAAAGGCCGCCCGAACCAGGAACAGTAGAGAAGCTCTGCGAGCTCATCCTTACCAGGTCGAGGTCCTTACTTCCCGAAACAGTCTCCTCCAGCATTCCTCCTTTTGGAGAATTTCGACGCTGTGAAATCAGCTGCCGGGGAATTTGTTTCCCGATGGCTACGACCTGCAGCGTTTCAAATCTAACGTGAACAGACATTTGTCCTCTCGCAGCGCTTCTACAGCGCCATAGGCTTTCAGCCTTTGCGGGAGGCTGCCCGCAAAAAAAACTTTTATCTGTGAATACTATGGCGAATGAAACGGATGCCGGTGCCGGTGTAAGGAAGTTAGAGTTATCTTAGAGTCATGCAGCTGTCAAGGCAAAACCTAAATACCTGAATACTGCATATTCTTAAATTAGGAGTAGTTTGCTAATGCGTTCAAACGAACGAGAAAAAGAGAGAGAGAGAGAGTGCTCAATGTTACCAGATCAACTGTTATTTGAATAAATAAATAAATAAATATATTTTTTTATAACTGAGTAGACCGCGCAGGCAGAGCCTAAATACCAGAGTACCGCGGCTGCTGTGAAAGGGTTATGTTAGGGGAAGTTTGTTAACGCGAGATTTGAATGGGCCAATACCCGCAGGCCCAATAAATACATCTTCTGGCAGTCCATTTCAAGCCTTGGACACCCTGGGAATAAATGTGCGATTGTACCGCTCAGTTCTTGATGTATGAAGAAAGACCGTCTTAGGATGAGATGCAGCGATCGCACGGGTACATCTGATGGGAGCAGTGAGCGGCGGAACGATGGAGGATAGCTCAGAGGAGCAGATTCCGTTGGAATATCGGTAGAAGAGTGAGAGGTCACCAACAACACGCCGGTGAGAAAGTGACTGAAGGTGGCGCGTTAAGGCCGGATCGCCAATTAGTTGAATTGCCCTTCTCTGGACGGCATCTAGTATAGACAGGGTAGTAGGGGCAGCAGCTCCCCAGACATGAGAGGAGAGCAATACTCCAGGCAAGGTATTATCTGGGCTTTATATAGCATAAAGAGGTTACATAGTGAGAAATGCTTTCTGGCTCTAAATAGGTAGCCAAGCTTTTTACCAGCAGCTGTTGCAATTGACGCGACGTGTTCGTGCCAGATCAGATTTTCTGTAATATTGACTCCTAACAGCTTGAATGAGTGACTCCTTGGCAGAGCCTGGTTGTTCATTAGAACCTGGTGTTGACTTGGGCACTTCTTGTTTGATATCGTACAATACTGGGTCTTGGAGGCATTAAATTTAACCATATTCTTAAGCCTCCAAGCGGTAATGGTATCGAGATCCTTTGAAAGTGAAGCTGCCACTGCCAGTCTTTTGCGTTCCAGCTCGACCACAGAGATCGGTCTATTGCTCATAATGCCCGCATGCAGCGTACTGTCATCCACAAAACTGTGGATTGGGTTTGTAGTGCTAGAGAGTAGATCATCAATGTGAAGCAGAAACAATGTCGGAGCCAATACCGATCCCTGCGGAACCCCAGCATTGATGCTATGGAAAGAAGAGGAAAAGCCGTCTACCACGACAGAGATTTTCTGACCTGAGAGGAAGTCTGCGAGCCAACCGCAAAGCTTAACAGGGAGCCCATAAGACGGGAGCTTGTTTAGGAGAGCTGCATGCCACAATTGATCGAGGGCAGCGATGTGAGCCTCGCCAAATGACTGAATGAGTTTGCTCGACACATGTGTGACGTAAGCCAGGCGATCTCCAGTTGATCTTTGGTGTCGGAATCCATATTGTCTGTCGTTGATTAAGTGATGAAGCTCTAGGCATTTAATGAGTTCTTGGCTGACGCATCTCTCCATCACTTTACTGATTACAGAAAGCAGAGCTATAGGTTTGTAGTTGGTTGGATCAGTTTTGGATCCCTGTTTTGGCACCGGCTGGATGCAAGCTGTTTTCCAGTCTTGCCTGAATCGTAAGACATCCGAAAGAGGCGGGTAAATATGGGAGTGAGCTCCGGTGCGCACTTCTTGACAACAATGGAGGGGATCATGTCGGGCCCATTCGCCTTATTAATGTCAAGTGACTGCAGCACCTTCCGAACTCTTTTTGTTCTGAACGTGATTTCGCTCAAGGCTTGGGGTACTCTCGATATTGTTGGTAACTGGGCACTGGATGGGACTTTTACAGTGGAGTTTGCTGCAAATGTCTTGGCAAATATTTCGGCTTTGTCCTTGGAAGCAGTTGCTACTGTTCCATCCGCACATGTGATCGGTGGGAAGCCACTCCTCGAGAAGTTACCTTCTATTTATTTGACCAGAGTCCAGAAGGAGCGGCTACCATTGGGGTGTAACATAACCTTCTATTAATGGACTTTACTTACCGCATAATTAAATAGGCGAAGTGTCAGCTAGTCGCTGTTTTTCAACTTAACCTTTTCAAAAACCATATGAAATACAACAACGAATGTATAAAAAGCAATTATTCACACACAATAGATACATAGATAGATAAAAATATTTGTTAAACGTGCAACCACATATTAGCCAAAAAGAAAAATTATAAAAAAACCATGACAGTTATTTAATCGGAGTATTGGAGCTAGAGTAGCTGTTTAAAGCAGCGCAGATACTTGTAGGTCCGGCACTGCAAGGAGGACTGCGTCTTTTGATTGTTTTTCCTGTCATCATCGAGCGATGGATCCAGCAAACGTCGCAGCAGCAGAGATGCTTAAAATTCCAAGTCCGTACCAATAATAAATACAGACCAACTTCTATATATACGGATGTTGTATTTCAGTGTTTCTTCCATAAACACAGCTCAAACGGCTACATACAAATATGTATTTTACATAGAGGTATGCTTAGATTGCATGGTACACATCTGTTCGTATTGAAACGGTCTGACAATGCGATGAAAACCGATTTGCTCGCGCATGACAGGTAACGATTGTGCTCTATATGTATACCTACGTCTTTGAAAATACTTCGGTATTTTTACTTTTCATTAGAATCATTCCAATTATAGAACAGGTTCAAGTAACTTGATACTGTGTTATTTTAGGAAATATCGAAAAGGGGTCTGAGAAAATTCCACAGTGGAGCAAGTAAGAAAGTAATATTATGAAAATATGAAAATATCACTAGTTCTTTTACAACATATCACGTCAAAATTTCGAGTAAAAAATGTTTACATATTGGTAAATATGGAAAACTATAGCTTCCTATACTGCTGCAGTTTCAGTTATGGTCCAGGTCTATGGTCCATGAAGAAGGACGAACAAAATAACAAAAAACAAGAAGAAAGGTTAACCAAAGTAGCTGCATATAAGGTGATACGTTAGACAAATTTCGTGTATATACCTAGCAAATTGTAGTGTATAGCTATTCGCCTATATCTCACACAAGGCATAGCCTTTGGGGTGGCGCTATTTTGTATTGCATTACAAAATGAATAATAATAATAATAACCACCACATAAACGAAAAACAGTCATACACCTGGCTGCAGGATGGCCAGCTCTTTTCAGAAACTGAGGGATTTATGCTTGCTATCCAGGACTAAGTTATTGCGACGAGAAACTATAAGAAATACGTAATTAAAGATCCATCCATAACCAACGATAATTGCAGAAAGTTTCACCAACAGAAGGAAACAATAGACCACATAATAAGCGCATGCAAAACTCTTGCTGGAACTGAGTACACGGCTAGACATAACTCAGCAGCCAAAATCATACTTCAAGCATTAGCCACAAAAAACATACTAATCGAAAACTCCGATCCATATTACAAGTATATACCAACATCAGTACTCGACAACGATCACTACAAACTATACTGGGATGTCGAAATACGCACAGACAAAACCATCAATGCAAACAGACCAGATATTGTATATCAGATAAAGGCAGACAAAGTTACCTACTTAATAGATATTGCTATTCCCAATGATGTGAATGTTCAAAACACCTACGCTGGGAAAATATCTAAATACACTTACCTTGCCATAGAAGTGAAGCGAATTTGGAAACAAGATAAAGTTATTATTGTCCCCCTCATTATGTCGGTCTCAGACCCCACACCCGACACATTTACACAACGCCTACAACAGTTAGGCCTGGACGAAAACTTACACAAAATATTCCAAAAGTTTGTAATCCTTAAGACCTGTAACATAGTACGATCTTTCCTAAATTCCGATCAGTAATAGTTCAGGTGTTGACTTGACCTAGCCCGTCAACATTTGTCGTCACCGCAGTCATGCGAGAGAAGCTTGGAAAAACGTTATAATAACATATTATAAGTGGTCGGTAATTATCAACTTAAAAAAAAAATACCGGTTAAATTTTCGGACGTCTTTAGCTGGAAATAATTAATATGCCAAGAAGTTCTCGAGATTGCTGATCACAATTTCAGGCTCTTCAAAGGATCAGTTGACTATAAAATAAATTTTTTTTTGAATGCCAAAAATATATTCAGGGAGTATGAACGATGTGTGGGTGGACGATAACTGCTTTGCTATTTTGGATAGAAAAAAATGTCTCAAATAAAAAATTTAGAGGGCAATAGAATATATATGTTCCAAAGATCTTTACCATTATACAGGGTGTTCAATAAATGTGTGACTTATCAAAGTTACATTTTTCTAAGTAGAAGCCACTGCATAATTGTTTGAATCCTGATACTTGAAACGAACCGTTTAGGCGCAAATCACCTTTTTTGACATAAGTAGATGTTAGAAAAAGGTTGAATATCGCAGCGTCTACAAAACTTAGAAGGCTGTAAGTTTGCGGTGTGACTAAGCATGAAATGTGTTAGCTTAGGTAGTACGGTCAAATTAAAATTTTTATTTTGTTCGAAAGGCTATACAATTTTATATTTAACCGTGTAAAAAAACTAGGCATTACCATTAAAAAAATGGAGTCAAGTTGATTAACTCGGTACTTCCCACACATAATCATGATAACATTTTATTATTTTCCCATTGCATGAAGTTATAGTCTGAGATTCCCTTGCAACCAAATCATCGCCCACCCCATGCATCGTTGACACACCGTGTTCAAGTCCTCCAATAACAGTTCCTTGGGGTCAAAGTAATGGGGCTTTAACAAAAAATAATTTGATAGGTATCCATTTGCACAAAATGTTTACATTTTAGGCTAATTTTCGTTTGGTTTCAAAGGTATACAAGGTACCGAAATATTATGGTATATTTTTCGTACATGGTGTGATGGATCTGAAAACGAGATAACTTTGTTCCTTTTATCAACAGGCCGTAATGCCAAAGGCGTATTTCTGATTTAAATCCAAGTAGAAATGTTCATATAAAAATGTGTCCTAAAGAGCTTGATTTTCAAGATGCATGGTGTCAAAGTTTGAAAAAAAATTGTTTTTTTCAACTTCCTGTATCTTGAAAACCACATTTTAGGATACATGTTTATACGAACATTTTTACTTAAATTTGGGTAAGCAGTGCGCCGTTGGAATTACAGCCTATCCTTAAGCAGAAAATAATCAAATTGTTTAGGTTCATTTTTTTTTTCGACAGGCTATTAAGTGGTTTTTACTTTTTATGTTTTTCCTCGAAAAACAAAAGTGAGATATGGAAAAATATCAAGAATTAAAAAAGTTGTATTTTTATCTATTTAATCTGAAAAACAACGTCTATTTTTTTATGGTCAGTGGTGTTATTATATTATTTTCGTCAAACGAGAGTGCGACTCAAAACTGCGACAAGATTTGTAATAAGCACCTTAAAATTATCCGAAATGCGAGGTTTCATCTCCATAGAAAGCCAAATAAAGATTTTCGATTTTTTTAGGTACACCCGCGCCCGCCCGAGAAATCTGAAATTTTTTATTTTTGTCAAACGAGAGTGCGACTCAAAACTGCGACCAGAAGCGCCTTGAAATTATCTGAAATGCGAGGTTTCATCTGAATAGAAAGCCAAATAAAGATTTTCGATTTTTTTAGGTATACACCCGCCCGCCCGAGAGTTCTGAAATTTGTTATTTTCGTCAAACGAGAGTGCGACTCAAAACTGCGACCAGATTTTTAATAAGCACATTGAAATTATCCTAAATGCGAGGTTTCATCTCAATGGAAAGCCAAATAAAGATTTTCGATTTTTTTAGGTACACCCGCCCGCCCGAGAGATCTGAATTTTTTTATTTTTGTCAAACGAGAGTGCGACTCAAAACTGCGATCAGATTTGTAATAAGCACCTTGAAATTATCTGAAATACGAGGCTTCATCTCAATAGAAAGCCAAATAAAGATTTTCGATTTTTTTAGGTACACCCGCCCGCGCGAGAGATCTGAAATTTTTTATTTTCGTCAAACGAGAGTGCGACTCAAAACTGCGACCAGATTTATAATAAGCACCTTGAAATTATCCGAAATGCGAGGTTTCATCTCAATAAAAAGCCAAATAAAGATTTTCTATTTTTCTAGGTACACCCGCCCGCCCGAGAGATCTGAATTTTTTTATTTTCGTCAAACGAGAGTGCGACTCAAAACTGCGACCAGATTTGTAATAAGCACCTTGAAATTATCCGAAATGCGAGGTTTCATCTCAATAGAAAGCCAAAAAAAGGTTTTCGATTTTTCTAGGTACACCCGCCCGCCCGAGAGATCTGAAATTTTTTATTTTCGTCAAACGAGAGTGCGACTCAAAACTGCGACCAGATTTATAATATGCACCTTGAAATTATCCGAAATGCGAGGTTTCATCTCAATAGAAAGCCAAATAAAGATTTTCGATTTTTCTAGGTACACCCACCCGCCCGAGAGATCTGAATTTTTTTATTTTCGTCAAACGAGAGTGCGACTCAAAACTGCGACCAGATTTGTAATAAGCACCTTGAAATTATCCAAAATGCGAGGTTTGATCCTAATAGAAAGCCAAATAAATATTTTCGATTTCTTTAGGTACACCCGCCCGCCCGAGAGATCTGAAATTTTTTATTTGTGTCAAACGAGAGTGCGACTCAAAACTGCGACCAGATTTGTAATAAGCACCTTGAAATTATCTGAAATGCGAGGTTTCATCTCAATAGAAAGCCAAATAAAGATTTTCGATTTTTTTAGGTACACCCGCCCGCCCGAGAGATCTGAAATTTTTTATTTTCGTCAAATGAGAGCGCCACTCAAAACTGCGACCAGATTTGTAATAAGCACCTTGAAATTATCCGAAGTGCGAGATTTCATCTCAATAGAAAGCCAAATAAAGATTTTCGATTTTTTTAGGTACACCCGCCCGCCCGAGAGATCTCAAATTTTTTATTTTTGTCAAACAAGAGTGCGACTCAAAACTGCGACCAAATTTGTAGTAAGCACCTTGAAATTATCCGAAATACGAGGTTTCATCTCAATAGAAAGCCAAATAAAGATTTTCGATTTTTCTAGGTACACCCGCCCGCCCGAGAGATCTGAAATTCTTTATTTTCGTCAAACGAGAGTGCGACTCAAAACTGCGACCAGATTTGTAATGAGCACCTTGAAATTATCTGAAATGCGAGGTTTCATCTCAATAGAAAGCCAAATAAAGATGTTCGACTTTCTACACCCGCCCGCCCGAGAGATCTGAAATTTTTTATTTTCGTCAAACGAGAGTGCGACTCAAAACTGCGACCAGATTTGTAATGAGCACCTTGAAATTATCTGAAATGCGAGGTTTCATCTGAATAGAAAGCCAAATAAAGATGTTCGATTTTTCTACACCCGCCCGCCCGAGAGATCTGAAATTTTTTATTTTCGTCAAACGAGAGTGCGACTCAAAACTGTGACCAGATTTTTAATAAGCACCTTTAAATTATCCGAAATGCAAGGTTTCATCTCAATAGAAAGCCAAATAAAGATTTTAGATTTTTTAAGGTACACCCGCCCGCCCGAGAGCTCTGAAATTTTTTATTTTCGTCAAACGAGAGTGCGACTGAAAACTGCGACTAGATTTGTAATAAGCACCTTGAAATTATCCGAAATGCATTTCTGCTAATATTAATCATGGAATTGCCCCTCTAGACGCCAATGGATATGATTATTATTTTCTAGTCAGTGCTAACCTCTTACTGTAGTGAAGAATACTTTCAAATTACAAAAAAATCGGCTCAATGGTCTTTAAGAAATCAACAAAGAATATTTTCTTTTCCCAAACTTTACCATCCCGTATCATAAAAACGAAGCTGTTAATGAACCATGTATATATGAAGTTTCCATCTTAAAAAAAGTTTTGCTGCCGAATGTCCTGCTACTAAATGGTGAACCACCCTGTATAAGTGACGGCGCGGTGATTGAGTCTTCACTAATTATCACCCCAGCTATAAATGAGCTTCAAGGAACCTATATTACTGCCCTCCAGCTGTTTTATTTTGCTGGTGACACTTAAACATCGCCATCTACATGTAAGTAATTTGCATTTGTAACATCTTGCATCAGGCTTTCATCATCATCAATAATATTTAGAATTATGGCACCTAATATGTGATTTTTTAAATATAAAGGTGATATATAATTTTGAATGTAAATTTGGTTATTCAAATCCATCCAAATCATTTAGATGCTTGTAACCTATCGTAACCTAATAATAATTTTTTTAGATGGTATTCATATTGAGGTTTTTGTTTTTTACAGAATAGAGGTTCTGAATAAAGAAAAAAAGTACTTTTTTGTGATAAATGGAAAGATCATATAGAAGTTTTATAACAAAACTATTTTTGTTTTCTTTTTTTCGCAATAATTCAAAGGTTATATCAAAATAAAAATGGGTTTTTGAATCGACTACCGAAAACACGCCGACGGCTCCCGAACCCCTGTGACATCACCATGGTGGTAAGGATGCTCCTTTGACCAACGACGTCCTACTCCGATACTAGATTCTAGATTCCCAGCCAATCGCGAAAATACGTACTGCCAAACTAGTAACTAGTGTATATTTGTTGCAACACAGTCGATGAATGAAGTTTGAAGCTCGAGGCGAAGTCTACGATCGAAATAAATATGTTTTTGAATGTTTGAAGTTGAAGCCAGATTACAGATTCCAGTAAGCAAGTACCTAATCAAATGGGTTTCGTTGAAAAGATCTCCTCAATCGAAGGATGGCTCAGTGGTTAGAGAGTCCGATAATGGATCTCAGGGTCTTTGGGGTCTTTTTTAATTTCTTTTCAACATAAATATGTGTTTGAATCAAATTTTGTTAGACATATTACTTGCACTGCACAGTGCAAAAACTAAGTACAGGAGGCGGTGGAGGTTTGTCCGTCAATATCAATGGCCATTAATTTTTTTTAAATGTAATAGTTGTTTAATAAAACAAAATCCCTTCATCCATTCAATTCATTCATTTTTAAGTTTTTTAGTGTAAAAAAAGTAACTCAAACTCGTAATCACATTCTGTTTATCACTTGGTATTATTATTTATTTAACTTGGCAATGAAGCTTAACAATATCAAATTTTCATAAAAATTTAACAAGCACTGTGCAGTGCAAGTAATATGTCTAACAAAATTTGATTCAAACACATATTTATGTTGATCGTAGGAAAAGTGTGCGTAAGAAGTGCAAAAAGCACATCAATAAATGTTTTAATAAAAAAAATAAAAAAGTTGGAAGGCCTGGGTTTCGATCCAAAGACCCCAAATACCCTGAGATGTACTATCGGACACTCTAACCACTGGGCCATCCTTCGATTGAGGACATCTTTTCAACGAAACATATTTGATTAGGTACATACTTACTGGAATCTGTAATCTGACTTCAACTTCAAACATTCAAAAACATATTTATTTCGATCGTAGACTTCGTCTCGAGCTGCAAACTTCATTCATTGACTGTGTTGCAACAAATATACACTAGTTACTAGTTTGGCAGTACGTATTTTCGCGATTGGTTGGGAATCTAGAATCTAGTATCGGAGTAGGACGTCGTTGGGCAAAGGAGCATCCTTACCGCCATGATGACGTCACACGGGTTCGGGAGCCGTCGGCGTGTTTTCGGTAGTCGATTCAAAAGCCCATTTTTATTTTGATATAACTTTTGAATTTTTTTTACTTTTTACTTCTGTGTCATCGGCATCGACTACTTTGGTCATTAGCCTCGTGTTCTGTGTAGGCTTTGTTACTGTTTCCCGGCGCCACTTAGGAACAGCACTGTTAATTAAAAGCCAACAGTGAATGCTCAGGTGGGGATTCTCGCTGAGCTTTTTTTATGGATATTTATTTTTGGTTGAAAAAACCAGAAATAAATTTCCGCCTCTAACGAGAATCGAACCCGGGACCTTCCGGTCACGAGCCCTCGACCCTAACCACTGGGCCAATCCACCCCCTAACTTTTGAATTATTGCGAAAAAAAAAACAAAAACAGTTTTGTTATAAAACTTATGTATGATCTTTCCATTATGACAAAAAAAATTATTCGAAACCTCAATTGCTACGCAAAGTTCATTTAACCTTTTCGCAAAACGCGAATTACTAAAAGAGACAGTCATGCGACTGCATAATTTTAAATGATATAAAGCATATGTCTGTATTCATTATATTCCCATTGTCGAACTAATCTCGAGGAACGTGTTCTGTAATATAGAATTTTCAACATTCCTGTTAAAAATAATTAACTCCACCATTAGCAATTATGTGGCCAGTTGAGGATAATCCAATGGAATTGCTGTTCAGCTTTAGAGAATAATAGTAACCTGGAACATTATTATTTTATTATTATTATTATTATTACAACACTACCATGAGTAGACCGCAGAGCACTATAAACTCAAAATGCAAATAACGATTAGATACAAGTCTGTTTTTGAACAGGTTCACGGACTCACTATTCACTACGCTGGAGGGGAGCTTATTCCACACATCGAACACTCTATTGGGCAGGACATGCTGTCTAACGGTGGTCTGGAAGGGTTCCTTTTTTAATTTCAAAGAATGACCTCGCATATGGCCAGTATTAAGGCAGAACAGAGATGACAAATCAACTCCGAAGAGCCCATGTAGTGCGCGATATGTAATGATCAAGTCACCTCGAGCACGTCTACTCTCGAAAAGTGGTACATCTAATATTCTCAGCCGCTCCTCGTACGATGGACGTCTTACTCCATATGATAATCTAGTGGCACGTCGTTGTAAGCATTCAAGTACATTTCGATCACGTTGCAAGATAGGGCTCCAAACGGGTCCAGCGAATTCGAGAAGAGGGCCAACATAGGTTTTGTTTAAGAAAGAGGAGACAGCAGTGTCACATCCGCGAAATGACTTTTCCACCAGATACAAAGACCTTTTGGCTTTAGAAGAAACAAGGTTGATGTGTTCCGACCAAGCTAAATTGTCACATACCGTGACACCTAGGTCGCAGTGACTTTTGTGGGAAGGGACCGTTTGACCATCGGTGAAGTAAATATACCTAGGATTGTTCTTACCGATGTGAATAATACAACACTTGCTCAAATTGAGTGGTAGTGACCAGTTGTAGCACCATTGAGATAATCTGTTTAGATCATTTTGAATAACAGTAAAGTTGTCAACAGGATATATATTTTAGTATCATCGGCATATGAGGAACACGTTGAACTTATGAGATTTGGTAGATCGCAGGTATGCAGAACAAACAGGATCGGGCCCAAAACAGAGCCCTGCGGTACGCCACTGAAGACTGGTCTAGGAGATGAAATAGAATCCGAAATCTTCACAACAAGTTCCCGTCCACAGAGAAATGCTTGAATCCAAAGTAGCAGATCACCCCTAATACCAAGATGCTCGAGTTTGTAGAGAAGCTTCTTATGAGAAACCCGATCAAAGCCTCTCGAGAAATCAAGGTAGATTATGTCAATAGGAGTTCCTTGGTCATATAGGAGGCTCCAGTCGTTCACACACTTTAAAAGGTTGGTAATGATGGAACGGTCAGGTAGAAATCCATGCCTAGTTTCCGGAAACAGTTTGCAAGACAAGGCGAAATTGAGAATCTTGCTAACCATAATTTTTTCTGCAATTTTAGCTATAATGGGAACGAGACTAATTGGGCGGTAGTTCTTGGCATCGTGTTTGTCGCCTTTCTTGAAGATGGGGGTCACGGATCCGCGCATCCAACATAAAGGAAGATAATGCTCCTGAAAGGACGAGGTAAATATCAAACTTAGTGGAGTAGAAAGAGAGCTGGCACACTTTTTAGGTATATCAGCTGTAATTCTGTCTCCTGGAGGACAAAAACGTAGACATTGCGATGTTATCAGGATCTTGATTCAGACAAAATACGTAAATTTCCCGAGAGATAATATATCTCCTGTTGAAGAGAGTGAGGTAGCAAATGCAATTAAAATGCTAAAAGATAAGATGACATCGGGTCCGGATGGTATACCATCTTTTCTAGTGCGTGACTGTGAAGAAGCATTTGTTGGCGTACTGACGAAAATTTTCAATCTTTGCATTGTATCGAAAAAGTTCCCAGAGATATGGAAGGTTGCAAAAGTCTGTCCTGTCTTTAAAAATGGAGATAAGATGAACATTGAAAATTACAGGCCAATTTCAATATTATGTATCTTTTCGAAAGTCTTTGAAATTGTCTTATATAATCGGATATATAGCAGTATTAGTGGACAACTCTCATTATTTCAGCACGGATTTATTGCTAATCGATCAACGGTCACTAATCTGTTTATAATAACACAATATATTTGTGAAGCTATGGATCAAAACCAACAAGTTGATGTAATATACACAGATTTTTCGAAGGCTTTCGATAGGATTGACCATACCATCTTACTTAACAAGCTGAGCTCTATGGGATTCTCTGATGACGCAAAAGAATTACTTCGGTCGTATTTGCATGATCGTAGGCAGTTTGTTACATATAACGGACATCGTTCTGGGACTTATATTGCGCCATCAGGAGTACCCCAGGGATCTAATTTGGGACCACTACTTTTTTTGATATTTATCAATGACCTGTGCAACATGATGGAATGTGAACGCCTTTGCTTTGCAGATGACCTAAAGATATACTCTAGAATTAATAACGTTACTGACTGCATTAATCTGCAAGCTCAGCTGAATGTTATTCAGTCATGGTGTGTTTCTAACAAGCTTCAGCTCAATGTAAATAAATGTAAAGTTGTTAGTTATACAAGGAGGAAGATTTGCTGTGAATACCCGTATTCTGTTAAGGATTCTGTTTTAGAAAGGTGCTCATCTATTAGTGATTTAGGTATTATTTTTGATTGTAAGCTGACGTTTAGCGCCCATATTTCTATGAAAGTTTCTGAGGCATTGAAAACCTACGGTTTTATAGTTAGAACTTGTAGAAACTTCCATGATATTAAATCTATAAAAATTTTGTATTTCGCGTATGTTAGATCTAAGCTGGAATATGGTAGTATCATATGGAGTCCATTCTATAACTGCTATAATGTCACAATCGAAAGGGTTCAACGCAGATTCCTAAAATTCGTTTGCTTCAAGATTGATGGCACTTATCCGGAGAGAGGTATCAGTAATGAGGAATTATGTGGTCGTTTAGACATCCTAACATTGAGGCAGAGAAGGGCTTGTTCTTCAATGATTTTCGCTTTCAAGCTGATTAATAATTTGATTGACTGTCCTTATCTCCTGGAACAAATTGAATTTTATGTGCCATCATTCGCATCACGTAACCATATGATTTTTAAGCCGCCTAGAGCCAGAACGAACATCTTGCTCAAATCTCCATTAGTTGTTATGTATTCACATTGGAATCGAATTGGAAACTCATGTGATATTTTTTCAACTACAATTAGAAACATCACAGCGATAGCGTCTAATTCTCTTGATTACTGAGGAGTTTATTGTCAGTAATATTGTTATTTGTACGTTTTTGTTATTGTATTTCTTGTTTTTAGTTCATTAAAATTGTCCTATAAATGGAAGCCTGTTGGACAATAAAGCTATTATTATTATTATTATCAGGCAGTATCGTCCAGATGGTAACGGTGGGGTAGCGATTCTACTTAAGGCGCCTGGGTATACACAGTTATCATATGTATCTGTCATGTTAAAACACGGATTACCATTTCCAACAGAACTCACTTGTTTTTCAAACTACATACGCAGTATATCAGAAGGTGGTAGTTAAGACCTTAATAAATGACAACTATTTGCGATTGTGTCAAAAAATTTTCTTAATGTGCAAAACTCGCAATGCAAAATTATACATTCTTCAAATGCCTGTTATTTAACAACCAAACACGATATCAAAAAAGGCCAAATAGGTGACAAAGCGCAAGCTTGCTTCTTCAATTTGCTTTTTGAATCATTACTGTTTAGTAATGGTAACGTCAGGAGCTTGAAAATGCGAAATTCATTTTTATGGTAACCTTTGGACCTTGCCTTTGGATCTTTTGACGTTGCCTTTGAATTTTTTGACTTATCTCCCCTTATCTTAGGCACACACACTGGAGAAAGGGAACAGGCGGCCACGCCTCCTCGCTAACACGGGAATGAGTCTTTTCTTGGATTCTCAGTTTCGCGCGCTATACCCTAGACCCTTAAATGTAATATAAAATGCACTAGTTTTTCCCTAGGTTTGATCCAGCAGTTGATAATTTTTCTATAAATGCTAACTATTGCTAATTAAATCTTGCGCTCACCTAAGAATAGGCTCGAGTAAAATCAGCTTAGATTTCGTTTGGATCATTGACACCCTTTTACACCTTAACTAAGGTAAGCTAAAGTCAGGCAATATGATTAGTAATTACATTGTTAAATAATGCTTGTTAGAACTATTTTTCGCAGTTATGCATGTTAGTAGTCATCTTCATTTTTACAGCGTACAACTAACTTTGTTTGGCACATTCACGCAATTTTTGCACTCACATAAACGATTTAGAAGCCCGAAAGGTTTTGATGGATGGAAAGGTATATTGTGACGGACAAGAAACATCTGGTACCAAACTTCTCTTACAGGATGAATATATGAGCTTCTCAAAGTAGTGCTCGACTAAAGTAATGAGCAATGAGTCAGAATTACATTGCTATCTGCATTCTACATTGAAATCCAACAAAAATAATGCTATTCTAGGCCTTTTGCGAAATCCATATCCTAGATTTATTTTGTGGGTATTCAAAACAATTTTCGAAATAGTCTACTTAAATAATTTCTTGATTGTGATTTGGTGACATCAGTACTCTAAAAGTTTATTATATTTTTAAGGAACTATTGCGTTTAAAATATTATATTATTTCGAATACTTGATAATTGTACTATTGTCTAATTTAGCCTACTCTGTGATAGCTCAAGTTCATGCCATAGATAAAATGACTCAGATGAGAACAACTGCAAGCTTATATATCAATATCTGCCAATCACCGTAGCCACTTTGAGAACACTTATTTGGTGGGTACTGGTGAGTGGTTCATCTAAAGTGTGTTTATCTACTACCTACCATTAACTTATACTTATTATGTACTTATATATTTATTATTAGATGTTATAATCATGAGATATAAATCAACATCCCAGCCTAAGAGTAGTTTAATGAAAAACCAATTTGCTGTAATTGGTATAATAATACTGGCGACAATGTAAGCTTGCAAGTAAAATTAAGCATGTTAACAGTCACTTTTAAAGAGATACGTATACTTGTAGGTTTGTAGATTTGAAACATTTTATTTTAGTCTTCAGAGAAATGTATTTTTGTGTCAGTTCGTATATGAAGGCCTGGACACTCTACGGCCCCAGAATTCCTCTCTGTGACGCAGATCGGATGGCAAGGGGTCACGAACTTAAGAGGAGGTTATGGTACGTACATGAGAGCTGTTTGCAATCGTTCAGCTGTAACGATTTTTGGACTATTAATTTTGAGATTTCTGAACTGAAAAATATATGAGCATGAAGAAAAAGGACGGTTCTAGAGAAATGTCGACGTACTTTCTTAAATTTCCTAATAGACAATTATTAAAAAATTGCCAAAGTTGACGTTTTTTTGACTAAACTCACGGTCTTGTTAATCACCCTGTATAAACTTATTCTAAAATCTGGATCGACATTTCTCTAGACTGAAGTTTTAAGGAAACGCAAATCAGGTTTTTGTGCCAAAAAATATTAATTTACAGGGTCAAAAATGGTTACAGCTAGAGCCTTGCATTGAACGATCGCGCGCCGATTGGAACACTGATAAAGCCAATACAAAAGTATGTAAACTACAGTTTATGAATGAGCTGAAGTTCACTAGTTTCTGGAATGAGATATATATTGTTTTGGGCATCAACTATATTTGTAGTCGGTGGTTTTGGGTGACTTATTCATATACACTGTAGGCCAAAAGTTAGGAACTACTAAAATTTAAACAAATCGCGGTAATTGGTTTTGAGCAGTTATCATTTTCAGGATTACTACGAAATCTTACAATTTTCAACCAGATTTGTAAGTAATTAGAATTTAAATTGGCAGGCCAAGACCGAGAAGTCTAGAGTCTTGGGCTCACACTTTTTTGCGTCGCGAATAGAAATTATATTTTTTACTTTAAACTGATAAAAACCTTGTATTTTAGTTATCATTTATTCATTCCATGTTCCTTTGCCAAGTTCTCCACTTTCACGATTTTTTGTGTTCAGACGGCAAAGTAGCGATAGTAACTTTTTGTGACATAGAACTGCCACTGAACTTGATAAAACCAATTGTGGTTTCTCTTTAACGCACCATTTTTCATCCAAAAAGTCATTTTTCTTCTCTGAATACCTTCTTCATCAGGTGTCATATATCAGGTAAAATAAGGAGACTATCTTGGTGTGGCAGCATTAGAGGTCATATAGGCATCTATTTTAGTCCGCAATAGTTAATACTCGCATTTTTTTATTAATCGGTCAACATCGGAGAAAGCAAGTATTTCTTTTTCTTCAGAGTACGTAATCGTCTTGGCATAGGTGCATAGGTATATCTGTGTTGGAGGTGTTATAGATTTCACAAAGTTGTTAAAATGCGTCCTCCTTTTGAGTATGTACTTCATCGAAATACCGAATTTGGCAGCTGTAATTCAGAACGCAGGTAGATATAGTTTCCTTATGTGAGGATATATTTTTGGAGGCCTACCAGTGGGGGGAGGGGAGCAGGCATAATTTGGTTTATTTTTCTGAATTTTGTTGTAAATCCAACAATAATTTTGCATGCGCCTTCTGGGGGTGCTATAGGCAAAAAGTATGAGACATGATATTTTTTTTTAATTTATAGTTCCAAGGGGTGGACAGTTGGACACGTCCCCCCTAACCCCCGTATTTACGCCAATTCTGTAATACGTTTGTATCTTCCAGTTTTCCAACGGCATTGGCATGTCTAAAGAACTGCTCAATGTAAAGTGAACTTCACTGAATTTAGCTGCTTTACAAATAATATATACACGCATAATATTGTCATTGGTACTCGTTGTTGATTTTTCATATTTTCACCTTATTTTCCGTCTTAATTTCGCCCTTGTACGTACGATAAATTCATTTTTTGTGTGACAACTCAGTTGCACTTATAAACAACTCTTTATACTCATACTTTATTTATTATTATGTATATGCCTTATATACACAGATAAGGGATCAACTGTGGTGCCAGGTATAAATATATACAGTGTCTATTTCTCAACGACGGACCTAGACGAACGATCAAAATACTTTTTGCACGACGGCAACTGGTCTAGGGTCAGCGGCATTTAAGCAAAGGGGACAGGCGCCTGCAAATATTTTTTATGACTTGTAGTAGAATTTATAGTAAATAGGCCACGCCCACATGAGCTCGACTTTTTACCTCTCCCCTTACCCCGCAAATGTATTGTCCGCTAGCAGTTTACTATAACCTCCACTTAAAGACACTGGTACTCGCTAACTTATGACAAAGCGAAAGCCACAGAACCTCAAAACATATATCAGCATTATTTCGGAAAAGCATGTTATACTAGAAATAGCAATCAAAACGTTGTCGTTATCGTTCTCCCGCGAGCTTTTCTAACTCGATGATATTTTTTAGCAGCTCAATTCAATTGCCTGCATGTATAATACAATTTTATAATTCCGACAATACCTGATTTTTATTAGAATACTGGTATTCCATTTACGACGATACAAAGCCAAATATCCAGACTTTACAGCATGAATTACTTTTTTAAGGTAAAGGTGTCTTGAAGACAAATGACAAAATCGAGTGACCTTCATCCGGGTCAGACGATTTTAATATATTCAAGTTTAACCATATCTATACGAATTTTAAAGAAGTGTGGGATTCATTCAGTTTAGCAGGGTATTAGTAGGACTATATTATGCAAACAGTTGTTTATGTTATTCAGTTTTTCCTAAATAGAATTAAATTGATCAACTGTTACGTAAAACCTGGTTCGCATTATTACAGTAGCATTCCAGTCCTGTGCTGGACTGTTGGACTGGATTGCAAGTGGGATAATGTAAATGGACACTGCAGAAATACTGAATTGATTTCATTTATGTATTAGACAGTCTACAGACAAAATACCCGAAAAAAGTTGACACAAACATGTAACAGTAAAAGTGCAGCTTGGTGATGAGCCACCAACCAACATATTGCCCATAGCAACCAGCAGCTCAATCAGATTGCATAAGACAAGGGCATCTGGGTGCGTGCGTGTGTGCATGAGTTGAGCTAGCCGTCAAGAAATGAAAACAGGACAACAATGGTTTAACAAAGATTTATTTCATATACAGGCTGTCCAGTTGGTGTGTAATTCTTCGATATCTCGCAAGGTATAGCTGATAGAAGAAAATGTCGAATATAAAAGTTATTTGGTTACCTAAGACGCATATTCTAAAAATATTTTGAAATATACAGGGTGTTGCGGGAAAGTAGGATAGTGATCAACTTGATTTTTTTTTATATAGAGCTATAACTTTTTTTAAAATTCTTCTAGTTTCCATCATCGATCTCTATTTAACCCTAAAATATTTTTGGGATCGGTTGCGACGTTGCCAAGTTGTAATGTATTTTCTATTAATTTCCGGATTTGCAAGGTCGCAAGTAATACGTCCAAATTGATATATTCCTTTAACTTTTCTCACTAATATTATACAGCGAGTTACTTGAATACCAAGTGGATATTATTTTGGATGTTACCAGCAATTTGTATCTACAGGGTGTTTTTGGCAGAATTTTAAATTACGGCAAATTGAAGGTCATTTTACTTTGTTTTTTAAATGTAACACCCTATATTTTTTTATTTTAAATCGAAATATCTACTAATACCCTATCTCGTCTTGTATTTTTTTTTGCGTTTGCGATGTTGCCAAGTTATAAATTATTTTTCCAAATTTTTAAACAAATATCCCCGATTTTAATTTATTTTAAATAGAATCCTCTACTTATTTGTATTGCAGTGAATTGCGCATGGTGAATTTAGTAAGAAATTTTATTATTATTATTAATTACTGAGATACGGTAACACCGCTTTTTCAGTAAACGGTACCGGAACACTTAAATATTTCCAAAACTGCCATAGCTGGAGAGATGAAATTCAATACTTGGGGATTTTTGAACATGCAGAATTCAAAGACGCTAACATCAGTGTTGTCAGATTTACCAATTTTACGTCATAATTTTGAATGGAATGCCCTATTTATGAAGTCTAACGTAAAACTAAATTCGACATGCGCAATTCATTGCAATAAAAATAAGTAGAAGATTCTATTTAAAATAAATTGAAATCGTGGATATTTGTTTGAAAATTTGGAGAAATAATTTATATCTTGGCAATGTCGCAAGCGCAAAAAAAATATTACAAGGCGAGGTAGGATATAAGTATATATTTCGATTTAAAATAAAAAATACAGGGTGTTACATTTAAAAAAACAAAGTAAAATGACCTTGCAAGTTGCCGTAATTTAAAGTTCTGCCAAAAACACCCTGTAGATACAAATTGCTAGTAACATCCAAAATCGTATCCACTTAATATTCAAGTAACTCGGTGTATAATATTATTGGGAAAAGTTAAAGGAATATATCAATTTGGACGTATTACTTGCGACCTTGCAAATCCGGAAACTAATAGAAAATACATTATAACTTGGCAACGTCGCAATCGATCCCAAAAATATTTTAGGGTTAGATAGAGATCAATGATGGAAACTAGAAAAATTTAAGAAAAAGTTATAGTTCCATATAAAAAAATCAAGTTTATCCTACTTTTACGCAACACCTTGTATATTTTAAAATATTTTTAGAATATGCGTCTTAAGTAACCAAACAACTTTTGTATTTGACATTTTCTTCTATCAGGTACACCTTGCGAGATATCGAAGAATTACACACTAACTGGGCACCCTGTATATGAATGCACTACAATGTATATTTTATCTTTTTTTTTTCAAAAACAAGAACTTAGCGTCGGTGAGAAGTCCATGATATAGTTCTCGTGGTGCCCCAAAGAAGTGTGGTGGTGCCCATTTCACGTGCAGATTCGAATAGGCCTCACTACAGCTGCATACCAAGCGTCAGCAACAGCTCAAGTGGATCGCATTCTGTCTCGATGGGCCAGTAGTCGTAGATGACGATCTTGCCGGTCTGTAGTTCTTCTACGTGCTCCAGAACCTCTAACTCGCTGCATTCGCCCTTCTGCGGTCCATGTGCTCCATGCTGCTACAACTGTAGCCACGCTACGCCCTATGGCTGCAGCAATTCCTCTGAAAGAAGCACCACATTCCCGTTGGCCTACAATCCGACCGAATGGGCTTAACTGGGTAAACTGAGGCTGTCATCTTCTAGTGGGCATCTTTACACAACCAATTCATCTATTTTACACAACCTGATCTCTCGCCACATTAGCAACCGATATCACCGTTTTTGAATCGACAAAAAGTCATGCTTTGTGTTTACACGTCTCGAGATTTTTAGAGGTGACATGTAGGTGAATATCATCTGAATGAACAAAAAGTGTTACGTGAGTACTAGACATGGTACACCTAAAGCTGTGTACAAAGTTTCGACAAAAGTATCCCTTTATTTTCTAGGTGTTCGGATTTCACGTGCGAGTAGTTCCATATACTATGTGTTTATGTGCCGTCCACCGTCTTTGTGAAATAAAAAACCTGGTAGAAATATAATCCACCTAAGCAAAGTTTAGGGAATACATATAAGTTGGATCACTCCGCAAAAATATCAAAACGGCCTGCCCCTTGCCCCGTCCCCCCGGTACACCGGTAGCAGTGTACCGACATCAGCCGGGAGATACAGGGCGGCGCAAACTAGAGGTTGAACGTGTTTAACGCGAAGTCTATACAGTGTCTCAAAAATATCGGATTTTGTTATCTCGGATTTGTTTGCAGGAGATGAATAATATTTTTAGAAGTTTGATTTTATCAATTAAATGTATTAACGGATGGAAAATGACAATCAGGTCCATGCTTATTTTGTGGTCAACCTTGAAATGTAAAGCATATAAATACAGGGTGTTTCACGACGATTAAGACAAGCAATATGTCGGGACTGGCAGTAGTAGAGGATTATAATTTTGAGGATGTAAATTAGAGCAGATGTTGTGTATTTTTTTATCATTGTACTACTTAATGAGGCATTTGTTTTTGGTCACGTGACATTCGATTCAAAATTATTAATGGGACACCCTGTACATTTGTGCCTTTCTGTGTTCCTCCCGATAAAACAATTCCAACAACCTAGCACACTTGGGGTCTAAAGTGTTTAATTCAAGACCTACAGGTACTTAAACGATTGTATCACGCTAAAAGCGTATAGTGAGACAACATATTCATTCGATGGTCTTACCATACCACCCAGGGGCATTCTAAATTGTATTTTAGAGCTCGGAAATGTTTTTATTGATAACTTTAACAATTTATTTTCTACAGTAGCAATTGGAATGACACTGAAAAGCAAAATGTCAAAAATAATTTTTTCACATCCAAGTAAAGCATCTCCACATGACTAGCTTTTAAAATTATACATACGAGTTCGTGTATACTATACCATAAATTTTGTAAGCTGTGGTCTCAAAAATAAGCCAAATAAACAAAGCATTAAAGTAAAAATACTATACAGCACCTTTGAACCAATTTTTACTTATCTACGAAATTGCTACAATATGTGAAATCATTTGAGATTCATTAGTAATGGTTTTACTAGGTTTTATTTTTGATATCCATTTATGTAACTTAGCGTATTTTCAAAATAAACGTTATGTATTTGTATGTCTGAATCGGCTGTCAATACCTAGTCTTCCAATGACCTTCGTATATACGTAAAACCCAGGCGTTAGCAAGTGCCCGCTAAAAGACCCTCATACTCGGGCAAAAATCAACGCAAAAACTAACTGGCGCGTGCGGCCGCGGCATCGCTTTGATGTGAGATCTTCAAAGTGCCGACGGAGAGTGATCCAACTTATATGTATTCCGTAAACTTTGACCTAAGTTTTTAAAAAACAGTCGAATTGCTCTAATACGAGCATTTTAGTTTATTGCAGGGCAAAAACTTAAGATTATTTAGTTAGTTCACCAACACGTGATTCCGTTATTGGTTTCTGTAGATATTTTTGGTGTAAATATTTCTATCCATGCAAAAGCATCACGTCCACTCCCAGGATAAACGCATTCATTAAAATTTTATAATTTGTACCACTCCCAACACATCAGACCTTCACGTCATTTGAAGTTCGAAACAATACAGAGATAATACACCATATTTACCATCAAACACTAGAATGATTCTGCATCGTATCTGTTCTAAAGGTCATGGATCCTCACTTTCTTGTATTATTGTAAGACTATATTATACTGATAATTATAATGATAAGATACGTGTTAAAAACTGAAATACGCCAGGTGGGTTTTTACCATTGATATTAACTGAGTACCTAATTGCAAAGCCTCTGATTTATTGCGACTAGCTGCAAAGATTCACTGAAAGAAATTGAGAGATGCTTGATACGTCGAGTGACACGAAAATTGCAACACCTAGTAATAATGCCTTTTTGTTCAAGGCAGCTGTTGATAATTGCTTAGGAGGAATGATTTTGCCATAGCCAAAGCGCGTAACATTCTATGTATCTGGAGTTTCTATTAGGACTTTATCACTTATGGCAGAATTTGAATCAACTGAGACTCCAGTTGCAGTCAAGTCCAATACTTTATAAAGTATCTGTTAACTCAATTTATCATCTCTATCTGTCCTATACCCCGTGTGGGGGCGGGTTAGAATATCTCCCATCGCATATCCTGCGTGTCGTAAAAGGCGACTAAAAGGAACCGAACTACTGTCGGTGCAAGCAGTAACCTCTTCTCAACCAACAGCTTTGAGTGGGCGAGTTGAGGAGAGTCAGGACACCTTCTTGTCCTTGGGGGTGAGAAATTGCCCCTAAAGGCGGATGAACCAGTATATACCATCTGGTCCACGGCATGAGGATGCAGAAAGGAAATGGGAAACTACTGCATTAAAGATCTCAAAGATATCCCAAGAGAAACTCGTAAAATGAGTAAATGCATTTTACGAGTTTACAACATGTCTGTTAAGACATTGTGACTATGATGATCTGTCCTATAAAAATCTAGCAAGTTATTTTGGACTCCCTAATGAGATACAAGGGTACAAGTTTGAAACAATTAGAAATATAAGTAGGAGTACGACAATAATTTGCTTGTCATGCCTATTATGTAGCTATTTGTCTATTTATATAGGTCAAATTTTAAATCTTAATAATTGAAAAAGTGGGTATTTTAAACGCATTCATATTGATGGAGCAATGACAGTCATCTAATTTCTGTTCCATGACGTTCTTAGTATGTCCGGAAAGTTGCAGTATAACATGCGCAACTTTAAAAGTCACAACGTCCCCTTTCAGCTAAGTCTTGCAGTCTTCAGTCTGAGTGTCGTTTGACGAAAATAAAAAATTTCAGATCTCCCGGGCGGGCGGGTGGACCTAAAAAGATCCAAGTCCTTTATTTGGCCTTCTAGCAAGATGAAACCTCGCATTTCGGATAATCTGAAGGTGCTGATTATAAATCTAGTTGCGGTCTTGAGTCTGAGTCACGTTTGACGAAAATAAAAAATTTCTGATCTCTCGGGTGGACCTAAAAAAATCGAAGTTCTTTATTTGGCCTTCTATCAAGATCAAACCTCGCATTTCGGATAATCTGAAGGTGCTGATTATAAATCTAGTTGCGGTCTTGAGTCTGAGTCACGTTTGACGAAAATAAAAAATTTCTGATCTCTCGGGCGGGCGGGTGGACCTAAAAATATCGAAGTTCTCTATTTGGCCTTCTATCAAGACGGAACCTCGCATTTCGGATAATTTCAAGGTGCTCATTATAAATCCAGTTGCAGTCTTGAGTCTGAGCTTGTTTGACGAAAATAAAAAGTTTCAGATCTCTCGGGCGGGAGGGTGGACCTAAAAAAATCGAAGTTCTTCATTTGGCCTTCTATCAAGATGAAACCTCGCATTTCGGATAATCTGAAGGTGCTGATTATAAATCTAGTTGCAGTCTTGGGTCTGAGTCTTGTTTGACGAAAATAAAAAATTTCAGATCTCTCGGGCGGGCGGGTGGACCAAAAAAATCGAAGTTCTTTATTTAGCCTTCTATCAAGATGAAGCCTCGCATTTCGGATAATTTCAAGGTGCTGATTATAAATCTAGTTGCAGTCGTGAGTCTGAGTCTCGTTTGACGAAAATAAAAAAATTCAGATCTCTCGGGCGGGCGGGTGGACCTAAAAATATCGAGGTTCTTTATTTGGCCAACTATCAAGGTGAAACATCGCATTTCGGATAATTTGAAGGTGCTGATTATAAATCCAGTTGCCGTCGTGAGTCTGAGTCTCGTTTAATGCAAATAAAAAATTTCTGATCTCTCGGGCGGGCGGGTGGACCTAAAAAAATCGAAGCTCTTCATTTGGCCTTCTATCAAGATGAAACCTCGCATTTCGGATAATCTGAAGGTGCTGATTATAAATCTAGTTGCAGTCTTGGGTCTGAGTCTCGTTTGACGAAAATAAAAAGTTAAGTACCCTATATTGGAATAACGGAAATCATTAGTAGAATTTGAATATAGAATATACAGGGTGGGCCAATAGTGCGTGGACGGAGGATTGTGGGCTTACTAAAAAATATTTCAAAAATCTGTCACTTGATCATTGTGGGGACCCTTGAGGGCTATAACGTAAAAATATTTTCACTTAAATTTTGACGTTTATACAGGGTGATTCATATCAAACTTACATTTTTTTGAATGGAACCCCCTATATATTATTGCATATTTGGATTCCTTGGTCAATTCTAGTGTGACTTTCTGTATCACACATGGAACTTTAAACGAACCGTTTAGGCGCAAATCACCATTTTTGGTATAAGTAGGTATCAGAAAAAAATTGAATATCGCAGCGATTATAAAAGTTAGAAGGCCATGACTTTGCGGTACGACTAAGCATACAATGCGTCACCTTAGGTCAGACGGCTAAATTTGAATTCTTTTTGTGCTTGGAGAAATCAGAGGATAAATTTAGGAAACTTCAATCACAGATAACTTGATTTTTTCAAATGAGAATGCCTATTTTGGTTTCAAGAATCAAATGTAAAATTTGATTACCTTTCTAACGATATAGCATTCTTGATATCAATATTTTTTGGTTTTCATTTTATTTCAAATTTTCAGTCAAATCGGTGTTTTACAATTTTCCTGCATGCAAGCAACATAGCAAGCCATGAGAAATAAACAAAAGCTCGTTAATACGGAAGAAACCAACTTACCTAGTAGAAAGATGCAAACTAACTAGAGCAACGAGGCAAGATTATGAAAATTCCTTATAACATGTTAGTTCTAACCGGATACAACAGCGGCAAGATATCTAATGTCAATGAGTAGCTGGGGTATGACAGAAGCGTTTGTTTTTCACAGCCTACTAGCTATTGAGGTCTACTAGAGCTTGACAACTTTCCAAAACGATTAAAAATTTTGAAACAAAAGGAAAACTACCGGCGATTTTTGCTTACAGTCTAACATGTTTAGAATGAAATTTCACATTCATAAAAAAATAGTCATTTCCGTTTAGTTAAGTCAAAAGTAAAGATATCTCCAACTGGAGCATTCTGAACATCTATTGAAATAATTGATAGAAAATTTTAATTCGCTATGTTGTAATTGTGATTATTTCATGTAGTTTTCTGAAAACTAAATTATGTTTTACAGTTCAAACAGACTGCAATTCAAATTTCATTTTCCGCGATTTTGCTAATAAGTAGAAGTACCTACCGAAGAATTTGAAGGGTTCCAGTAATGAGCATCATTACATTTGACTTACGGAAATGACTATTTTTTTATAGCATTAATTGTGGAATTTTGTTCAAATTTGTTCAGAAGAAATAGATATCCTACTGCCAGCAACAATCACTAGTAGTTTTCCTTTGATTATATATTTTTTTACTGACTTTGGAAATTGGCTAATGGCTATAGTAGGCTATGAAAAATGAGCGTTCCTGTTACCGCTATTGTTTCTGGTTAGAGCTAATATGTTGTAAGGAATTTTCATAATCTTGCCTCGCTGCTCTAGTTAGTTTGCATCTTTCTACTAAGTTAGTTGCTTTCTTCCATATTAACGAGCTTTTGTTTATTTCTCATGGCTTGCTATGTTGCTTGCATGCAGGAAAATTGAAAAACACTGATTTGACTGAAAATTTGAAATAAAATGAAAACCGAAAAAGACTGGTATCAAGAATGCTACATCGTTAGAAAGGTAATCAAATTTTACATTTGATTCTTTGAATCAAAATAGGCATTCCCATTTGAAAAAATCAAGTTATCTGTGATTAAAGTTTTCTAAATTTATCCTCTGATTTCTCCAAGTACAAAAAGAATTCAAATTTAGCCGTCGGACCTAAGATGACGCATTTCATGCTTAGTCGTACCGCAAAGTCAAGGCCTTCTAAGTTTTATAATCGCTGTGATATTCAATTTTCTTATGATACCTACTTATACCAAAAATGGTGATTTGCGCCTAAACGGTTCGTTTGAAGTTCCATGTGTGATACATAAAGTCACACTAGAATTGACCAAGGAATCCAAATATGCAATAATATATAGGGGGTTCCGATGAAAAAAATGTAAGTTTGATATGAATCACCCTGTATACACATCAAAATTTAAGTGAAAATATTTTTACGTTATAACCCTCAAGGGTCCCTACCATGATCAAGTGACAGATTTTTGAAATATTTTTTAGTACGCCCACAATCCTCCGTCCACGCACTATTGGCCCACCCGGTATATAGGGTGTCTCATTTTAAAAAAATGCATGTTTGCATCACCACGTAGTTATGGATCACCCTGTATAAATCAAAATATTTTCTGATCAAGGAGCATATCCGTGGCTACAACTATATACAACTTTTTTCGCTATCTTCTACGGTAGTGGAGTTATCGACCGAGCCGGTGCTAAAAACTCACCCTGTATACATACAGCGTTCCAACAGTATGTAGCTGCTAGACATTCTCGGATGATTTTTCAGTCTCTATTCCCCAACATCACTCAAAACAAGAGATCGTTATTCATCGCGTGACAACAGTTATTAAATTAAATTATTAAAATAAACGTTCAATTCAATGATCGCTAGCAATATCCAAAGCCGATGAGCTTCGGCGTTAGTTTGTTCCTCTACTGCCATGTATGGCCTAGTCCTTGAGCTCATCTTCGCGTTGGTCTCGGAATGCAAAAAGAATGAATATACAACGTCTCATCTCCTCTAGAAGGACCTTCGTTCCCGTTTTTGTAGTGACATCGTAGTGTTCCGGGCCAAATAAGGCGTCCGCCTTTCTGCGGCCAAAAAACCTCCGGGAAAAAAAGCAGCAAGGCGCGTGCCCATATATACGATTCGATATTCGGCTGCGCGACTGCGATCGGCCGAGTATGAATTATTTATTCGACGGCGGGTCCTTTAAGGTCCAGCCCGCACGTGCGGGTTTTATACTGCACTGAATCAGGAATCAGGATGGCTAACTGGTCGTAAGCTCAGCCAGTGCGGCATTTTAAGGTATCCTAAGTACGCAAACACAGTGGGGCTTTTTAGTGAGCGTGGAAGGGCGTGCGAAGGCGTGCAGGTACCGCATGCAGGCTCACCTGCTCAACTGAGTTTTCGACCGCTTACCAGCGTCGGAAGCCCGCTTGAACGCCTTTATAGTGACAGAAATTTAGTTTGCTACCTGGTTTCGTCTGTGCCGGTCGAAGACGAGTAGCGATAAAGAATTACTTATAGCTTCAGTGTTTGCGAAAACCCCTATTTGGGATAAAAGACACAAGCTGCACTATAACCGCACTGAGATAGAATAGATAGATAGTTAGTTATATTGTTACTTTGTACCATACAATTTATAATTATTTTAATTGTTTTTTATTTTATTTTTATTCTTATTTTTGTTATATACAGATCATTTTCTATTTATTTATAGACATCTGAAGATGGTTTAGATTAAAATAAACCGAAACGTCGTGAAGGAAAGTTATAGTTTCAACTGTTGACCGAAAACCATAAAAAACAACCGTAAAAATTAGTAGTATCAAAAAAATAATATAACAAATCTGCTTACGTCAAAGTTGTAGCAAGCCTTTCATCTGGGAAAATGGGCTGTTTATGTAGATTGCACTATTTTCTTGTTAAGCGGTATTCCACTTTGTTATCCAGGGTCATTCTGGTATACTGGAAAAATCTTTGATTATAATTCTTTAAACTTGTTAATAATTTTACGACCCTTCTTCTACAGTTATTGCTACTTTCTTTCTTTTTTTTTTCTTTTGGATGATAGGGTCCAAATTAAGCACAACTTTCGTTTAAACTTGCCAACGTTTCGAAAAATTTAGTTTCCTCTTCAGGGCTCGTTTATGTTTAAAGTTGTGTTAGTCAGTTTTTCAAAATACACTTGCATGTCTCCTAGATATTGGGATTTTTGTTTTGTATACAACTACAGATGTTCCTTCTTTTAACCACGTTAGAAGTAGACTGCGAGGCAGTCTGTAATCTGTAGTTGTATACAAAACAAAAATCCCAATATCTAGGAGACATGCAAGTGTATTTTGAAAAACTGACTAACACAACTTTAAACATAAACGAGCCCTGAAGAGGAAAATAAATTTTTCGAAACGTTGGCAAGTTTAAACGAAAGTTGTGCTTAATTTGGACCCTATCGTCCAAAAGAAAAAAAAAAGAAAGAAAGTAGCAATTCTTTAAACTTTTGAATAAATGATGATATTCTCCATATTTTGTTCTTTCGCGATTAAGCGTATGTATACCAACCTTTTTCCTTTTCAGTTTTCTAAACACCGACTCTAAGGCAATAAAGTCGTCATCTGAAGAAGACGCCATGTTTTCTACAGCGTGTCTAGATACGACTGGCAAATCTATACAAAATATAAAATATATGGGGTAACAAAATGAGCATTTAATGATGTTATAATTATCTTATACCTGGCAGGCCAGCCCAAAGGATCTGTCCGACACGGGAATTCCCACTAAACCCAGGTCGTTCTTCATGCATTGCCAAGTGCAGGAGCCTCCGTATGTAGCGCGTCCAATGTCAATGTTGTTCCCAATGCCCACAAAGCATATTATCTCAAAATTTTTTCGCTATCCCAATACTCCCCTCATCTATCGGTGTGTATCGGAAGTAAAAGCTATTCTAATATTAATGTTTAACAGAATAACAGTGTACCCGACCAATGATATTACGAGACCCAAATATATAACGTTAGGCAATTGTATTTACTACGTACTGTCACTTAGTATCATAGATTATATTCAAATGAGCATAACACATTGATACAACACTAGATGTAGGTTAGATACCACAATAATTCCCAAACCAAACGAATCAGTCATGCGGCGGTCATATCTCAATTTAGCGTCAAAATGATACAACACTTTTGATACCAAAAACTTGTTTACAAAGCGATTCAAACAGTCTCTACCAGAGTGGAGCGCACAAGAATTCGTTGAACATGTACAGTATCAGTCACATATTCATCTGATTGACAAATTTTAACTAAATGATTCTAATGTATATGATGTGAGTCTACATGTGTATGTACTAATAGTTCATTTGACAACTTTCTACCACGGATTTATCACAAACCGCTGATTAAACGAAAAAACGCCAAGACACGTCAAAATATTTGTCTAGAGACACAACTTTTTAACCAAAAACTATTTGACCCCCTATTGTACCCTGTAGCCCCTACCCTCTAGCCCCTCAGGGGAAGTACTGCCAGTGTTTTTGCAACTGTCTCTCATTTTTTTGCCAATGATGGGCAATATTTTGAACCCTTATTGCATGTTTTCTATACCGTGTCTAGATGCGACTGGCCAATATTTGTACTCTTTTGCTGGTCTGTTTCCACTGTACCATGCACTGGTGTGTTTGACTACGTGCGGAACCGGCACCGGCCTGCTTCTACCTGCCGAGGGGACTCGGCGTTGGCCAACGCAGTCCAACGCTCTCCAGCGCTCCTAACTGCCCCTACTGCGAATGCCTACTAATGATAGTACCCGCTTAGTGTAAGGAGATGGCGAACATATACCACTCGCAGTTCCCACAAATTGGTGCCGATACAATGTAGTTTTGGTTGCAAAAAACATTAATTATTGATAATATTAATAATAAAAAACATTAGTAATAATAACACAGAATATCACATCCCAACGCATGCAAAAGAAATCCTCACCATACACAGGAAACAAGTGGGCATAAGAATTATAGACATACAGTCACTTCACACAAAACTAATAAGAACACTAAAAACACAGTTTTCCCAAAGCAAGCAATCAACATTACATGGATCAATAGTAAAAGCCGACAAAAACTATACACAACTTAACCTCTCTTGTCCAAATCACGTAGCAGACGCATACAACCACATCCAATCACAACAAGAAAAAATAGACACCTGGTCGCAGAAAGCACTCCACGGCAAACCTAGATACCGTGTGACACAAGACCACATTGCTGAAAAAATTGTCATACACCTGACTACAGGATGGCCAGGTCTTCCCAGAAATGGAGGGTTTCATACTTGCTATCCAGGACTAAGCAATTGCGATATGACACTACAAAAAATATGTAATTAAAGATTCATCCATAATCCGATAATTGCAAAAAGTGATACCAACAGAAAGAAACAATAGATCACCTAACAAACGGGTGAAAAACCCTCACCGGTTCACAGTTCTGCAGCCCGTCATATACTAGGCGCTAGCCACAGCAAACAAACTAATAGAAAACACAGGTCAATATGACACTTACATTCCAACATGAGTACTCGAAAACAATCAATACAAACTGTACTGCGACGTTGAAATACATTTAGACAAGTCTATCTCAGCCAATAGACCAGATACAGTTTTTCAGTCAAATGCCGACAAAGTTACCTATTTGATAGATATTGCTATTCTCAATGATATGAATATCTAAAACACCTATACGCTGGGAACATATCTTAACACACAGACCTTGCCACTGTAAAAAGAACGACCCTGATGAAAACAAAGTTATTATTGTCCCTTCAACATGTCGGTATCCCGCCTAACACCAAATATATTCGCACAACACCTGCAACAGTTAAGCCTGGACGAAAAATTACACAAAGTATTCCAAAATTTTGTGACCCTGAAGACCTGTAATACTGTACAATCCTCCCTTAAATCCGATCAATAGTAGTTCAGTTGATAGCTTGACAATCTTGACATAGCCCGTAGTGTGGCAGTTACTATCACATGCCCGACAAAATTCAACAACTATCTTTCTAGGAGCATGGAAAAGTATGCTTGCATGACGTAGGCAGTTATGCCAACCTAATAGATTTTTCGTTAGGTGTAACAAATTGTTTTGTGAATAGTGATGGATCAGCCAACTTGGCCTTGATTTGTGCTACAAGCTCATAAATCCACATACAGGTGAAGCTGATAAAAGCGTGTAATACTAATAACACCGGGTTCAAAATTGATCCCTGTGAAATACCTGATGGTATAGAGGTTACATCAGATTGTTGGTTATTAATTTATTATAGTACTCGCTTAGTGTAAAAAGATGGCGAACATGCACCACTCGCAGTTCCCACAAATGAGCTCCAATGCAAAGTGGTTTTGACTGCAGAAAACACTCCTTTTCGCGCAATAGCAGGTGCTCAAATAGTTTAATTTTTTCCTTCATTATTGATTTTATGACCTCGCAGAGCTGGATCATATCTGGTTAAGGAATGCTTTATTCCCTTCATAAGCGTAGGCTCTACAATATGACCCTATTGTGGGTCCCTGAACAGATTGGTGCACCATACAATGAGAGAGCATCAGATCACCTGGCTAGGATAGGGGCTGAAATCTCATGAAATGACTCTGCACCCACGCTAGGTACCAGGTTAATGAACTCACGAATGATTGGTTAGATAAATGAGACTGCAGACTAGCAAAAAAACCCATAGGGGTATTAGTTTAAATTTAATAGCCTTATAATGATATCCTCTATAATAATATATGAATTTCTTTCTAATTCTTATACTTAGACGTGTTCTGTGTTTTTCTTGCTTGTTTCGAAAATGCAATCATTCTTTGGTTCTTTGATTACTGTTTTGCTCTAATTTTTATCTTATCATCAGGCATTGTACCTGTCAATTAGTACACAAGTCACATCCAGTTTATCGTAGCTAATGCTAAATTGATAAATACTAAAAGTTGTGTTTACAATAATGTGCCACTTTTAGGAATTACCAATGCACGGGCTTCCCAATTCACACTGGATTGCACAAGTAAGTACGGGGTAAATCATGCACCTGTGGCTGGGTTAAAACAAAGTTTACGGAATACATATAAGTTGGATCACTCCGCAAAAATATCAAAACAGCCTGCCCCTTGCCCCGTCTCCCCGGTCCCCCGGTAGCAGTGTACCGACGTCAGCCGGGAGATACGGGGCGGCGCAAAGTAGTGGTTGAACGGGTGTAACGCGAAGCGTATACAGTGTCTCAAAAATATCGGATTTTGTTATCTCGGATTTGTTTGCAGGAAATGGATAATATTTTCAGAAGTTTGATTTTATCAATTAAATTTATTAACGGATGGAAAATGACAATCATATCCATCCTTATTTTGTGGTAAACCTTGAAATATAAAGGATATAAATACATGTTTCACGACGATTAGGACACGCAATAGGTCAGAACTAGTAGAGAATTATATATCCAATGAGGTATTTGTTTTTGGTCACGTGACATCCGATTCAAAATTATTAATGGGACACCCTGTACATTTGTGCCTTTCTGTGTTCCACCCGATAAAACAATTCCAACAAACTAGCACACGTCTAAAGTGATTAATTCGAGGCCTACAGGCCTACAGGTACTTAAAGGAATGTATCACGCTAAAAGCGTATAGTGAGACAAAATATTCATTCGGTGGTCTTACCATACCACCTAGAGACATTCTGAATTATATTTTAGAGCTCGGAAATATTTTTATTGATAACTTTAACAATTTAGTTTCTACAGTAGCAATTGGAATGACACTAAAGAGCAAAATGTCAATAATATTTATTCACATCCATGTAAAGCATTTCCACATCATTATCTTTTAAAATTGTACATACGAGTTCCTATATTATACCATAAATTTTATAAGCTGTGGTCTCAAAAATATGCCAAATAAACAAAACATTAAGGTAAAAATACTTCGGCACCTTTGAACCAATTTTTACGTATCTACGAAACAGCTACAATATGTGAAATCATTTGAGATTCATTAGTAATAGTTTTACTTTACTTTAGTTACCTAGTGTATTAGCAAAATAAACGTTATATTTGTATTTGTATGTCTAAATCGGCTGTCAATACATAGTCTTTCAATGACCCTCGTATATACGTAAAACCCTGGCGTTAGCAAGTCCCCGCTAAAAGACCCTCGTACTTGGGCAAAAACCAACGCAAAAACTAACTGACGCGTGCGGCCGCGGCATCGCTTTGATGTGAGATCTTCAAAGTGCCGACGGAGAGTGATCCAACTTATATTTATTCCGTAAACTTTGGTTAAAAGCAATGGTGGTATAACTTCATGTTTTTAAGATGATTGCGTATTATGAGTATAACGAATTTGGTTGTGAGGGTTAATGAAAAAAAATTGGAATACAAAATACGATTAGGCTGCCAGTCAATATGACATTTCCATGATACCTTAAAAAAATGCACCGCATCACAGAACTGAATTTTTCTTACAAAAATTGTGCATGCATTTTTTAAATCTGTTTTTGTGCTAGTTAACGTTGTTCAAGTAATATTTCTAACGAGTTTAAAAATATCTCGACTGCTTCAAAGAAAAGTGTACTGTAGGTATTTCCCGTTATAGATAGAGGAACTGTCTCATTAACCTACACTCGAAGTAAATTAAACGTAACGGGGACCATCCAAAATTACCACGTGATATGGGCGAAATGGACCTAACGGGAGTACAACAATACGTATCAGCGTGTAACTGTATACCGAAACTCATAGCTGATACAGCATGAACCGTTGAAAACGCGATAGTTAGAAATGTAACAGCAGGTAATTATAATGAAAGTTCTTTCACCTGGAAACTAATGACAATGAGAATGGTGATAGTGACAGGCAGTGGCGTTGCCACAATTGTTGTTGTCTGCGGAAGGGATAATGTTTCAAAAGTATATACAGACTCCTCCTCAAGGAGAACATCAGACACTGCTTGGATATCCTGCAGATATCCTGACATATAAAATGAAGCAACTCAAACACCAGTGGCAGATGGAATGAGGCGAAGTAGCAGCATGTAGGTTAGAGACATAAATTTCAGTTGTATACAGTTTCAGCCAATACTCTACACAAGGCGTAGCCTTCAGAGTGGCACTATTTGTATAGACCAATACGAATAAAGTAATATCAGAATACAATAGCAACTGTTTCGTCGTATCCACCCAGCGTGTAGGGGAACGGCCACGGCGCCGCCCACTCGGAGCGAGACCCTGAACTACAAGTTTCTCCATATTATCGCTTCTGTGAATATGTCCGAAGAACGCAAGCATTCTCATCGACACAATGGAGGATAGTCTCTTTGGATTACCGAGCTCATCCAGTATGGAAACATTAGTTCGATGGGCGGTCAACATTCTCCTCCACGTCCACATTTCAAAAGCATCTATGCGAGCTCGATCTGCCTTTTTAACAATCCAAGTTTCCGAGGCATACAAAAATATGGAGAACACAAGAGACTGAACCAGTGACATTTTGGTAGCTTCATGGTCACGCCATATTTTAGTAAGCTTTGTCATGGCCACCCGTGCCTGTTGAATGCGCGGTCGAATCTCACAGCTACCTGAATTGTCGATCAAAGAACCGAGGGACACAAAATTTTGAACTACCTCACAACGGCCTATTGACTTTATTTCTCGATGATTGTCATGCTCTCTATCTACGATAATAACCTTGGTCTTGTTGTAGTTAATACCAAGGCCATAGGCTGCACTGTGTTGTTCTAAAGCGTTCAATAGAGCTACTAGTTCTTCCTGAGAAGCAGCAATAAGGGTTGTATCGTCAGCAAACCTTAAGTTAGATATTTTGCTTCCGCCAATAGTTATACCACCATTCCAGTTGTCCAATTCCTGTCTCATCACAAATTCAGAGTAAATGTTAAATAAATCGGAGATAATACGCATCCCTGACGAACTCCCTTTCTGGTTGCTGTTTCACCAGACAGGTTACCATCAATTCTTACACGAGCTGAGCTAGGCTCATAGAGTTGCTGTATGAGAAATACTAAGTGGTAAGGGACTCCCATGGAGATAAGGATTTCCGACAGTTTAGGCCACTTTACGTTATCAAACGCCTTAGGATAGTCCACAAAGCAGATAAAAACGGGAAAATAATGCTCTCTGGCTTGCCTTAGTTTTATTCAAAAAAACTTCAAAAGAATGTTTACCTGGACCATACTTGTAATATACTGCTCGGCTGTCTGAACAATATGTTGGGCTTTTGATGAGGACATCACGTACAGACGATGAACGTCGTAATTTTAGTCATTGTGATCAATCATCTTGCAAATTGCTGGTTCCAGAAGCAATTCTCTTACACGCTGAATATTTATATGCTGCACGCTGGGTAAAATCCAATATTAATCATACATGCACTGACCGCTTCATAGACGCCGACTTCCAGGAGGGTCCTTCTGCAGTAACTTTTGCATGCAAATTGCGTGTTTTGGAATTTGCATGAAACAAAAAAGTCCACTTTCATTTATCTATCTCTCGCCTTACTAGCTGTCTGTTGTCTGTTTCTGTCTTCTACTTATACTTATCTATTGTCTATCTACCCCATAAGTGGGAGGTGATTTTATTCACATCTTGGATATAAATTGTTTCTTAAAGTGTGTAATCATAGGTATTTGTGAATTGTTTGGTTTGGTCCACCAAAAAACAAAATACGGACGTGTTAAGTGCAAGGAAAAATGTCGATAAAACGATATCAATATGTTTAGAGTGAACGTGTTCTAAACAATAAAAAACATCCATCTCTTATTGACAGACATGATTGCCAAATCTATTCCACAAAACCTTGCAAATTATAATTGACACGTAGAGTCTTGTTCTCTTTCTACTTAGATCAGTATTTTGATTACAGAAGATCTAATAGAGGGGAAGGCTGGGTAGACACGTACAATAAAATGAAATTGTTATGTGCGGGAAGCACTGAGTCGATCAACCTGACTCCATTTTCTTTTGATAAAGTATATTTTTCTTCTATAAAATAAAAATACCGAAAAGTACAGATATCAAGAACGTGAACACCATTGGTCCAGGAATTTGTGATATGGGTAGGGCCTCTTCGAAATACTATTCGTTGAAGCTAAATGTCGACTATTTATAACAAAAAATTATAAATATAATGATAAGATTATATTGTATTGAACTGTATAATCAATTTCTGAAAACAACGTTAAAAATTACCTCAATCTAAGGTACTTAAAACGTTATCCCACGAAATGTAATTATCGAACGAGCAAAATATTGCACCCGGTTATTTAGTGCCGGAATCATAGTTAACTTCTGTCAAATATAAGTGTGTATATCTAAAATACTTAAACTAAGGTGATCAATGTTCCTACCCGAAAAAAAATTTAACCTAATGAGCCATTGATTTATTTTCAACCAAGTATTCTGAAAATATATTTTTAAATGCCAGAATGGAGCAGTACAAGGTGTTTGCAGAACAAATTTTGAATTGAACTTGAAGAGTTGAAAGACGTAGTAACTTAAAGATTTTTTTTTATATAGATTCCATGTGACATATGTAGGATTACCACAATTGGCAAAAGTGATAAATAACTGACTTTAATGCAAAAATAGTAAATTTCACATTATAAGTTATTTATCTTCTCTTGGGGGTGCGTTTATATATGAATTTTGGTGTCATGTTTGTTTCCGAATATCATTTGGTATTACATCAGATTATTAATTTGCGGAATCAGAACAAAAATCTTAGATTCATCTCATCAGATTTGGAGAAAATGTATTAAAGATTGCAAAGCTTGCTAAGAAATGGAAATGCAGTTCTCTCCATACCGGTCTCTATTAAAAATCTAAGATAAACATAGTTTTAGAGATACGGAACTTTATTATTTATGTACTATTTTAATTCTTTTTTTTGTACCGTGCACTATATCCCTAGGTTATCAGTATCTTGAGTACAAAAGGAGGCAGCGTGGAAGCAGCAGCATAGTTAGGTTAGCAAAATTTCGTGTGTACATTTTCAAGTTGTCAAAGCCAATACCTCACACAAGGCATAGCCTCCCAGGTGGCAGTTATTTGTAATGAATAGTACAAATAAATAATAATAATAATAAGTCCACAAGACCACATTAATGAAAAGCAGTCATACAACTGGCTGCAGGATGGCCAGCTCTTTCCAGAAACGGAGGGCTTTATGCTTGCTATCCAGGACCAAGTCATCGCGACACGAAATTACAAGAAGTATATAATTAAAGATCCATCTATCACCGACGATAGTTGCAGAAAGTGCCACCAAGACTCTCGCTGGAACTGAGTACACAGCCAGACATAACTCTGCAGCTAAAATCATACACCAAGCACTGGCCACAACAAACAAACTAACTGAAAACAAAGATCCATGTTATAACTACACACCGACCTCAGTACTCGAAAACAATAAATTCAAACTATACTGGGACATTGAAATACACACAGACAAAACCATCCCAGCCAATAGACCAGATATTGTTTTTCAGTCAAAGGCATATAATGTGACCTACTTAATAGATATTGCGATTCCTGATGATATGAACATCCAAAACACCTACGCTGGGAAGATATCTAAATACACCGATCTCGCCATAGAAATAAAACGACTATGGAAACAAAACAAAGTTGTCATTGTCCCCCTCATTATGTCGGTCTCAGGCCTTACTCCAAATACTTTTACACCACACCTGCAACAATTGGGCCTGGATGAAAAGTTACATAAAACCTTCCAAAAGTCTGTAATCCTCAAGACCTGTAGCATTGTACGGTCCTTCCTGAATTCAGAATAATAATAGGTCAGGTGTTGACTTGGCACAGCCCGTCAATACTTGCTACTACCGCAAGCATGCAAGAAAAAATAAGAAATGCAAAAATAATAATAATATTTGGACATCTCCGTCAAGGCAGAGAACTTATTTTAGGACCTCTGGCCAAGGTGGGGCAGTTCTGCCTCTGAACGGAAGCCTTCTGAGGTTATTTGTGGGCCTGCTATCTGGCCATAACACCTTCAGACGTCACTTATGTTTGATGGGGTGGCAAGTACTGGCATGCGGTGACATTTACAAGCGGAGAAGCGATTCAGTGAAAAAACTTAATTTGAGATATTACTGTTACGGTTTAAAAAAACTTACCTTTTAAAAGTCCGAGGCCAATTCCATTGTTCCATTAAAATTGTTAAACAAACGCTGTGTTAGTGTTATTAAGTTATAATACGATACGCGATATGTACCTTTCTGTATTTGCCTGTCTATTCATCTACCAACCATAGCAAACTTTTCTATAATATCATCATAAAATTTTGAGCTTTCCGATAATTATTTTACGCACTGTTTCTCTATTGACGACAAGGCTAAATTTGAGAGTCTGTCTTCGCTTGTTGAATTTCTCGTAAATATTTGTATACGTTTCAGTATTGGAAAACTTCGTTAAACTGAAGCGCTTATTGCTTGGATAGTTAAAACCAGTTCACATAACAGGGCAACTTTACAAAAAGATGTATTTAAGCCAGTCGTTTTCAGAAAATGTAGCATATTCTAAGGCGTTATTTTAATGTGATGGGGTAAGTGAACCGACGTGTGCACGCTGGGGCGAGGAGGAAGAGTCGTCGCCACACGCTGTGTTAGCTTTATTACCGTTTATCCAGATGTTCGGTCATTCAGCCGTCTATTCCTGACGTGTAACGTCTTTGGGCGAGCTATTCTTTTGTGTACTGCCCGCTATCGGGTGACAGTTGCGCCGGTGGGCAGATTGTATGGAGACGTCGTATAGCACGGACCGTTTGAAGAGTTGTTGGATGTTTATGTTTACGCGTGGAGGGTGAAGGTATTTTTGGGTGTGCAATTATTGTATATTGTTGGCTGTAACCCAGAATAGCAGTAAGTACACACTGACTTATTGATTGGAACCGTATACTGTTAAAATATACACTGTAAAAGTATGTTGAAGTAAAGGTATGGTCATTAATCAGCTTTCTATTATTTAAAACTCCCTTAACCTGAACTGGTGCTTACAATTTTATCTCGTAGTGACGCAGACTACACTAGGCTTGAGTGTTCTTGAACCTGAAGACATAATATAGGCAAGACCCAATGCCATCTTTACCTTTGCGAAGAGTGCTAGACTTGGGAACTAGCGTAAGGAGGGATGCAGAAGGACCAGTCTCTAGGTCTATGCACTGGTGGCTCATGCCACCAGAAGCCTCTCGCCATCTTCCAGTCATTCATCCCTAGGTCAAAATCTTGTACCTTCCTTAAAGGGTCTCAATTCTATTTACATAATACAGCTTCTGCTATAGCACCCTTCCGCTTAATATGAATTGAGTATTGTCATCACCATAATCCATATCAATTATTTCCATCGATTTGTCTGTCGGTTTTTTCTTTTCTACTCACATAATCTCAGTAACCCATGCACGAATTGTGATGAAATTTATGCAACAACATGCTGTGGTATGCAAATAGTTAATACTACTATATGCTTAAAACTCAATATATTGGCGGAGGAACAATTAGCAAAAAACAGAAATGATCATAGGCCCTTACGAGCGCCCCTCTTAGGTGTTCCAGAGGTTATGTTTTTTTTTGATAATCCTATAGGCCCGTCTCTTGGGAATCTTTAGCTTAGTTTTGATAGAATTTTGAAACCCTGTCGTTGTTTTTAGATACCTCAAGGACCCTGATCATTTACGCAAAAGGTACATCAACCGCAAAGGCTTGTTAGTGACATAGACACTATACAGGGTGTTCCTTAATGATATGCGAATATTCAAGGGAGTAAATCTACATGAAAAATTAATGATAGTTTGCTTTATAAAGTATGGTACAAAAATGTACCGTTACGAAAATACAGGGTGTTAAAGTTTAAGGAAAAAATGGAAATTAATTAATATTTTTAAAACCGCTGAACATATTTTAACGATATTTGGTACATAGTAATAGTAAACAGAAGTGCACATTTTCCAGTACATAAATAATTTTCAGTTTCAGTAGTGGCGTGCGTACGGGCAACAACTTTGATATTTTTGAGGAAAAAAATGATTCGCCAATGGTTTTTTCCGAAATAAAAATTATCTTCGAAGTTCCCATTTAATTCGGGAAATAACGGTTCTCTTGAGTTAATTTCCTCCCATGCGCCGTTATTGAGTAAAAAAATAAAAACTCTTGTACGTTGTCCGAGAAAACTAAGGTAATTATTAAAGAATACAATATTTTTCCATAGATCTAGTTGCCATGAAATATGACAATTGTTTATTACACTTGCCATTTTCCTGTCAGTTTGTAATTGAGATCTGTTCGTTGCGATTTATCTTTTTCATTTCTTGTTTTTACAGTCTTATTTCATTTCTATAAATATATATATAAATATATAAATAATATACAAATTTAGATATTATAATAAAAATTGGTGTCCCTCCACAGGTATTAAAGGTTTTTACCCTGGTCACCCAGTTTCTTGAGTTTTTATTTGATTTCACTCAATATAGTGTTCCGGGAGTATAGCTGTTTGATACCCTCTAACGCACTCAGGGAATCTGTTAATAAGGAACTTTGTATCCACAGTAGCATCTGCAATTTCAAGTGCCTCTTTGATTGCCATGATTTCACGTGTATATACACTGCAGTAATATGGAAGTGACATTTGGAAGGTTGGAAAAATGATCACCTTTATGTACTTATGTATTTAGTTATCTAACAAAATAGTCGCTGAACATCATCCTTTGTTTTTAGCCATATATTTGTGTGCTACGATGCCTTATCTTGTGTGTATTCAATGTTTCACATTTTTTTTATAACATTCCTTACGTAAAAATACCTAGCAGTCGGATTTGCTAAATAAGAACGCAATGAAAAGATCTGTTGGACATTTTTGTAATTTTGTTTTACAAGGCGTGAGGAAAAGGTTGTAAATTTTCGAACATTTTATATATACTTTTATTATTTATCACCATTTATCCGAAAAGATCCGCTAGGACTGTAAGTGTAAACCATTTATGAATTTTTTTTAACTATTGTTCTATCTATTCGCTCTTGTATATATCTATATTTTTTTTAATCTTTACCATGTGAACATTTGAAAGTTATCTGCTTTTTGGCTTTTAAATATGCCCATGCTACTTCATAGATTTGTTTCTGAAGTATATGAACGCAATTTTTCAAAATGTAAGAACGCATGAAGATCCATACTTCAGAAACAGATCGTGAAGTCCTGTGAAGTTCTCTGCAAGGTGCTAGTACCAGCCATAAGTCATTCACAGGAAAACCACCTTTTTTTTGGGGGGGTGCCACCATCAAGACCACCTTTTCTTTGCAGGGGCTCTGCACCTTTTTCGGGGTGCCACCATCATGAACACTTCTTTGGGGTGACACCACCAGAACTGCCAAGAGCAGCATGTAACACTTGGAGCACCACCTTCTCTTCGGAAGGGCACCACGAGAACTACTCCCTGGACTTTCCTCCGAAGTTAAGTTCTTGTTTTTAAAAAAAAAATAGATAGAATACAAATGTACTTATATTATAAATTTCAACCGTTCTTTATAATAATTAAGTGTCCTCTAGGGTGACAAGTTATGACTTGAAAATATGTAACTTGATTGGGATGAAATGTTGTTTTGTCGCTGATATCAAAAATGTGTTCAACATGTCAAGCTAAGCTGCCTGACACCATTTTTTAGACAAAATCACTTACTGATTGTGCTAATATATACATAAATGTTATCGCCTACTGCACTTGAGCGGTGATATCTATCGCTTTTCTATTTTTATTATTCATTTCAGCTCATACAAGGATACTATTTAAGCTCCGTTTTGTTGTGTTCAATAAATTTCAGTGTTTGGCGCATTTAAACATGTACAAACTCATTTGGGTTTTTGCTATATTGGCTGTAGTATCTCTGTGTCAGGTGAATATACATGGTGCTATTATTAATTGGTCTTGAGTGAACCTGCAATTTAGCCAAGATTATAAACATTTTTTTTAAATAATCGTCGATCTGAAAAATCAAGTAACATGTCTGAAATCGATTAGTATACTATTCTTCTCGTTTTGGTATCTTCTCCTGTTGGAGGCTGTGGATGTATAAAGAATTAAATGGAGCTCATTGAAACCATTTCCTTAAGATCCTATGACATAGAATCATTTTTTTTTTCTTATACTGATATCTTTCTCCTATTCCCTTCCATTATTTATCTCAACTCTGGATACCTGGCACATCTTATTCATCAAATGTGCTCTAGTTTTCCCCATTTTGCGTGGTTCCGATTTATTGTTCTGGAATAGTGAAGTATTCCTTCGGATTCCTTTATGTTTCCTTCATTCTCAACATTTTCGGGTCTGCTTCTTTCAATCTACGCTTCAGATCCATACAGCAACTCTTAGTTCTATTCTACTTCTCTGCTGGTTGAAATATTTTTCGTCATTATGTTTAGGATTTTCCTGGTATACTTTTGTGTTCTTCCTTCAATCGCCAACCATTGACCAAGATTTCCACATTGCTACTAAAAAATTACTTAAAACGATTCAAAAGTAGATCACCAAGGCTGACTGAAGCTGTACCGTGCAATCGTAGACGAAATCTCGGCGCTTAACGTAAATTAGACGTAGGTTCCTTCCAGATGTAAAGGATCTTCTACCTACGTATTTCTTTAAAATGTTCGAAAATCATCTGAAAATATTTTGTATCTCATCAGCTTATCGTAGATACGTAGATGTACAGGATGTCCCATTTTGGGCACTTTTACGGGGTATCTCGGTTATTTTTGAAGATAGAGAGTTGCAGTTTTCGCAACAGTGTGCTACTTTTCTGTGAAAATAAAGACGCCGCTAACAAAATTATCATGGCCCTCTTGGTTTTTGAGATACAGGGTTAAATCGATTTTGGGACCACCCTTGTATCTCGGTTGTCTTTTATCTTATTGAAAAGTTTAAAAAAGGATCTTGTAGAATTTTTTCTGTGGAATTCAGTGGTGTAGTTTGATTTTTTCTTACTCTAACCATTTTTCAGTTATGAAAATATATTTTTTTAAATGGATCACCCTGTATATTATTTTTGAAGTCAATCGAAAATAATTCAAGCTTTCGAAAAATATATATTAGTATTAAGTTATTTTTGGAAATTACGCTCAAAATTTGATTTTTTCATCTTTTACTTTATTTGTAGCAGTAGGTCATGGTTAGTCAACTATCAATCATAAGCATCTAAGCAGTTATTACTCTACAAGAGACTTCCTACTCAAATTCAAAAAGACAGAATCAAAATAAGTACCTACGTTTTTTTTTAATTAACAATGTCTCATTAAAATGATGATTGTGTTATTGTACTAGTAGATAGTGGGCTATGACTCATCTATTAAAAACAAAAAAGCAAATCTGTAAAAACTTTGCGAGGCTGTCAGTTTTTATTTATATTTTTATTAAATATAGCTTTGTTCTTTCTGTGTTTTTATTTTAATTATTGTCAATTTTCTATAATATGGGCTGCTTAGATACCCAGAGGGACAGCAACCGTTTCCAGATATATTTGCTCGTCTAGAAATAAATATACGGATCGTTTATTCAACCACGTCCTAAAACTTGTTTCAAGGAGAATAGGGAGCAAAGGGAAACAAACGTATTATGTTACATAGAAGCAACGCCTTCATTATCTTGTAAGCACGTAGAGCTGTAGTATCAACTGCATAAAGGATTCAAAAAAATACAATTACCATCCATACAAGTTTATGATACTTGAACATTTTCACAGGGTCCAAGTTTGGGAATATTTGATAGCCATAAAACGAAGGAGACCAATAATTCTTTTAAATGCCATTAATAGAATAAGAAATTGTGCCACATTTGCATTGAAGAAAATACTCTCCAACATCTCTAAAAGCTGCTCGATTTTCTTAGTTTTTATTTTATATATTACATATTCAAATTTAATAATGTATTGATATTCTTCAGATATGTTGTTTGATTTTAGTAACGTAATAATGGTCTAAGTAATATTTATTGAACATTATCGCAAATAGTAGTCGCAAATAGTAGTTAAAAGTATTGAGTATCTTGTATCTTAATAATTGTTTACTTGGATATTGTTTTTAATAGATTAGTCATGGCCTACTGCTGCAAATAAAGTAAAAAATGAAATTTTGAACGTAATTTTCAAAATAACTTAATACTAATATATATTTTTGAGAAGCTTGAATTATTTCCGATTGATTTCAAAAATAACATACAGGGTGTTCCATTTAAAAAAATATATGTTTGCTTCATACCTGAAAAATGGTTAGAGTAAGAAAAAATCAAACTACAGCACTGGATTCCAGAAAAAATTCTATAAGACTCATATTAAACTTTTCAATAAGGCAAAAGACAACCGAGTTACGAGGGTGATCTCAAAATCGATAGTTTTCGATTTCACCCTATATCTCAAAAACCAAGAGAGCCATGATAATTTTGTTGACGGCACCTTTAGTTTCACAAAAAAGTAACCGAGATTCCCCGTAAAAGTGCCCAAAATGGGACACCCTGTACAGTGTACCTTGCAAACATTTGGACAGCTGTAAACGATTCAGTAGACTACAGCTTTAGTGGAATGCATCTGAAAAAGTTCATGATCCAGGAAGCAGATTCTACATCTCATGGACAACATTCGTTTTTTCCTATATGTCAACAGTAAATCTTCGCTTAAAGTTCAAAACGAACCACCGATTAGAACATTTCTCTCAACTGCCGGTAAAGTTGTGAACTAATTTTTTTAGTATTATTTGCAATAATTCATTTTTCTGTGAGACATTATAAGTTGAATACAGACGATTAAATTGCAAAAAGGAACATTTTTATTTTAGCTTTGAACTAAAATAGTAGATATCAAATTATATAAATACAATATTTTTTTCTCAGGGGTCTTTGCTCATAGCTAAAATTCGCCAACACGTTCTGATGATATCATGGAGACCACAGGCCAAATAACCATTGAATCAGTTTCAAAAAGCAATGAGCATTATAATTTGTTTATTGTTTAAATAGTATTTGCCATAATTCATTTTATAACATCCTATCACTCTCCCAAGCATTATAATTCCAATATAGATTATTATAAAAGTGCAAAAGGTAACATTTTCATTTTAGCTTTAAACGAAGGTAGTGAATACCAAATTCCAACCAACATAAAGCGGCAATGTTAGCAAATGACAGAAAGTTCTGCCGGTGCGCCATCTGGTACCCGAAGATAACGGCAACCAAAGAGAAACGCTGCTAACAGCAGCAAACTCTTTGGTGGGACGACAAGGCTCGTCCGGTTTTTGGCCACCAGAGGAGCGTGGGTTCTGTACGCAACAGCGTATGAAAGCCGATATACGAGGGTTGCTCTATACCTCCGTCAATCCACCAGTACGCAGACAGCTGTTTCACGCTTATTTGCGATCATCAGTGCGCCATAGGTCGATTGACGGAAATAGAGAGCATCAGGTCTTTCATGTTAACAAAACATGTGAAACATGTGTTAGCAAATGACAGAACGTTCTGCCGGTGCGCCAACTAGTACCCCAAGGTAACGGCAACCAAAAAGAAACGCTGCAACGCTGCTAACAGCAGCAAACTCTTTGGTGGGACGACATGGCAATATGTTTTTCTCAAGGGACTTCAGGATATAATTTTGCTCCTAACTTAAAAAAAATGTATCAACTCTTTTTAATTGGCACAAAGTTTGACCGTTACAGTTAGAGACCATAATTATTAAATCTGTTTTGAGAAGCAGAGAGAATAATTTCTACTTCTTAAAAAGGTACTAATCTTATTTATTTGAGGATTGGCTCACTTTTATGTTATGTTATTTGTTCGTGTTCATATAGTTTCACCTCTAATTTTTTGTTCTGTTATTGTTCATTTATTCTGTTACCGTTTCTTTGATTTGAGATGTATTTTCTGACTTTCTGGCCATTTTATAACTGACTGTTTTTGAGTTTAGGAGTATATCTTTCTGGAACTCTGTAAATTCTCAGGATCCTTTTCAGGAAATTTTTAAGTAGCTATACAGGATGAGTCAAGCTCAACGCCTCGGACTCTTGTGACCAAACGATACCACTTTTCGAAAAATCGGCTCTGCGAGTGTATGTAGGTCGAGTTGGGCTACTTTTTAAAAATAATGACTTTTATACAGGGTGTCTAATAAAAGCGTGACATACCAAAGTTATGCTTTTTTAAATGGCACACCCTGTATATTATTGCATATTTAGATTTCTAGGTGCATTTTAGTGTGACTTTATGTATCATACATAGGACTTTAAGCGAACCGTTTAGGTACAAATCACAATTTTGGGTATAGGTAGATGTCAGAAGAAAATTGAATATCGCAGCTATTATAAATCTTAGCGGGCTGTGACTTTTCCTTGTTACTAAGCATGAAATATGTCAGCTTATGTTAGACGGTCGAGTTCGAATTACATTTGTACTTGGAGAAATCGGTAACTCAATTAAGGAAACTTCAATCAAAGGTAACTTGATTTTTTCAAATGGGAATGCATAGTTTTTACTAAATTTCAAGATTTCAATCAAATCAGTGTTTTTCAATTTCCCTAAGCTACAAACAAACTAGCAGACCATGAAATATAAACAAAATCGTATTCAGATGGAAGAAAACAAGTAACTTAGCAAACAGATCCAGCAGAACTAGAGTAAAAGAACAAGATTATAAAAATTCCCTACAACAAATCAACTGTAACCAGAAACAACGGCGGTAACATGTCTAAGGTTAAAGAGAAGCTGGAGTACCACAGAAATGGATAATGTTTACAGCCTACTAGCGACTGCAATGTACTAGAGATTAAAAATTTCTAAAATCATTAAACACTTTGAAATGAAAGCAAAACTTTCAGCGATCGTTGCCGTCAGTAATATCTTCAGAACGCAATTTCACATTTAATGGTACAAAACAGTAGTCATTTTCGTCAAAGTCAAAAGTAATGATACCTCTCACCATCGTCCTTTAAATTTTTCAGTATCTATTAGCAAGATCGCAAAAAAGGAATACTGACAAATCATATTTTAATTTTCTGCAAGGTAAATTATGTTTAATAATTTGAGCAGATTTTTAACTTATTTTTCATTTTCGGCGATATTGCTCATTAGTACTGAAGAATTTGCAGAACTCCATTCAGAGGTATCGGTTACTATTTTTTTAAATCATGAAATGTGAAATTTTATTCTGAAGCTATTAAACTGCCAGCAACATTACGTGGTAGATTTCCCTTCATTTCAAAATTCACAATGGTTTTGTAAATCTTCAATCTTTAGAATATTGTAGTAGTCGGTATATTGTGAAAAATACCCATTTCTGTCGTATTCCAGCTGCTTTTTGACCTTAAATGTGTTATGTCTGCTATTTCTGGTTAGAATTGATTATTGATTTGTTGTAAGTCATTCTTATAACTTTGTCCCTTTACTCTAGTTCGTCCATAGCTATCTGCTAAGTTAGTTGTTTTGTTCCATCTGAACAGTTTTTTGTTTATATTTCATGGCCTGCTAAGTTGCATATAGGTAGGAAAATCGAAAAACACCGGTTTTACTGAAAATTTGAAATTAAATCAAAACTACCAAAGATTGATATTTACAATCACATATCATTAGAAAGCTTATCAAATTGCACATTTGATTGTATAAAAAAAATTATGCATTTCCATTTGAAAAAATCAAGCTACCTTTGATTGAAGTTTCCTTAATTGGTCTACCGATTTCTCTAAATACAAATGTAATTCGAACCCGACCGACTAACGTAAGCTGACACATTTCATGCTTAGTAGCACGGCAAAGTCACAGCCCTCTCGGATTTATAGTAGCTGCTATATTCAATTTTTTTCTGACATCAATCTATACCTAAAATTGTGATTTGCATCAAAACGGTTCGCTTAAAGTCCCATAAGTGATACATAAAGTCACACTAAAATGCACCCGGAACTCTAAATATTCAACAATATACAGGGTATTCCATTTAAAAAAACACAACTTTGATATGTCACGCTTTTATTAGACACCCTGTATAAAAGTCATTATTTTTAAAATGTACTCCAACTCGACCTACGTACACTTGCAAAGTCGGTTTTTCGAAAACTGGTATCGTTTGGTCACAAGAATCCGAGGCGTTGAGCTTGACTCACCCTGTATAGCAGCACTAGCTAACATGCACCTACATCACTTACCATGTTCGTGAAAAGTTACAGCATCTAAGAATAAGAACATGAACAATCCATAGCCAAACAGCAAGACAATTGTGAGAAACTGTGGACAACTGTAAAAATTTCTTTCACCCACTGGGCTAAAAACTGAGAAACTAATCAAGCTATTCTTCCAGTCTAATAGGCTAGTCTACCAGTGCATGTAAATGGTATTCGGTTCTGTTGTTTTAATTCCATGATTTTTGCTATTTCAGGCACAAGATAAATTGAAAGTTTCATTATTTTTTGAGTCGCTATGTCCAGGATGCCGATATTTCGTCTTAAGCCGTTTGCATCCTGACTACAATGAATTGGGAGATTACATAGATTTAGAATTAGTTCCCTTTCAATGGGTAAGTTATACATTATCACTGAGGATACAATACTGTGATATAAAGGTTTATGACATTGTAGATGTCGTTGATTATCGTAGCATTAAATAGTGAGTTACAGTTCTAGAGATTAGATTAGGTTTCTGAATTACGCTTATGAATAAAAAACTTTATTGACGTGCAAAAATGATGTGCTAGCCTCAAGTATTATTAGCTTAGAATCGCGTACACAGAGAAAAATACTGTTGAGTTTCCAATTAATTGCTAGTGTTTGGATGTTTTCCCTTCGCTTTAAATATATTTACACTAATTGTTTCAAATGCATGCCTTTGAAAAATTCAATCCTTATATTCGAAGTAATCACAGGTACGCCAATAAATTCAAAATAATTTTATATTCGTTCTAACGATATGTATAATCCTTCTAATACCAGTATTGACATATAATGCAATCAAAACATCCTTTTGTTTTCGAAATTTACCCTATGTTTCATTTAAGCAAAGCATACAGTATTCAATGTACAAAAATTATTACTGCAACAGCAGTTCGTGATAATTCATCTGATAAAAATTAATTTTGTTCCAATGGCCCTTGTTGTCCGCTGAACTATAATCAGTATTCAACGAGACTGATGTCTCGATTCAATGAACGTAAAATGCCAGAACAGGGGGATCATCTCAGTGTTATTATCGGCGCCAACCAGCCAACATGGACGAGGTTGTTTCGTTGTGTTGTTTCGGTGTTAGCCGTGTTGTGTCATCTCGTGGTTTTGCGTATTGCATCAGCAATTGTGTGATTAAATGTGTCCAGTTATATATTAAATGGAGGACCTACTGAGAAATTGGGACTTAGAAGAGCTAAGACCCACATTTGAATGTAGGTATTTAGATTAGTCAGACAGTTATATTTCAGGTAAAAATGCAACAACTGGTGCAGGCTTATGTCTAATTCTTATATCATGCTCCTTATAACTTCATACAAAATCACACAATTAAACATCCAAACGAATCGATCAGCTGTCCTCGCAATAAAATATGTTGGTCCAAGAAAAAGGAAGTAGTTTAGAATCAACTCCCAAACACAGATTCGATTAAACGACAGGCTGCGATTGAATTATTCATTGGAATCCAATGACATCTTGTAGTTGAATCGACAATACGATATAATTCGTTACCAACTATACACTTCCCATTGGATAAAACATCGCTGTATTTGAGGAATGCTGAATGTAACGTCCCATTAAATCTAAGCGTAAGTCTTTGACATAACAACAGATTTTTCTGTGTGTAAAAACCTTGATTCTTATGCCAATATTCTGGTAGCTTGATTTTTTATTATATTTTAAAAAATCGTAATCCCTACAAATTCAATCAAATTTTAATTATTCACGTTACAGTGCTCAAAAAGCATACCTGCTGGCCAACAGCTCAGCCTTTGGTGACTTGTGGTATGACTGTGGTGATTTGGGGGATAACCCCGAAAGTCAGGATTGAAATGTCTTGATGCTTTGGAAGATCTTTTTAATTGTCCTCAAAACTATATATCATCCGGAAAGTAAACTCAGCGATTCTTATGTAGTCAGCAAAAACTTTGCTAAATGTCTATGTTATGCTTACACCAATAAAACGATAATTTACCAAACACTCGTTACTTGTTGACATCAACTTTCGCAATATCATAAATTAAAACTAGAACAAATACGCCTATATTATCACGCGTATTGCCCCAGGTTAATACCAAAAGAATCATAAGCCAAAATTTTCCAATCTAACAATTCTCTACATTGTCATGTTGTTCTCAAATAGCCTAAAAATTTAAGCTCCTTCCCCCTAAGAAGCTGTGCGGTCAGTGATCAATTCGCATATTTTCAATAACGATTTATGCCTAGTCTAGGTTCCATAAAGGACCTAGACTAGGCATAAGGACTTACTAAAATATGGCGTGACCATAACATCACTAAAGCTAACAAAATGTCGCTGGTTCAGTTTCTTGTGTTCTTCATATTTTTGTATACCTCGAAAACTTGTGCTGTTAGAAAGGCAGATCGAGCTCGCATAGATGCTTTTGAAATGTGGAAGTGGAGGAGAATGTAAGACTTTCTTATACCGCCCATCGAACTAACGTTTCCATAATGGATAAGCTCGGTAATCCGAAGAGAATATCCTCCATTGTGTCGACGAGGATGCTTACATTCTTCGGACATATTCACAGAAGCGATAATATGGAGAAACTTGTAGTTCAGGGTCATGCCCCGAGTGGGTGGCGCCGCGGCCGTTCCCCTACACGCTGGGTGGATATGATGAAACATTTGCTGGATATGAGTATCAAGAGCGTCACTGAATTTATAGTAACGATAATAACTAAAAAAATTGAAGAATTTAATAAACCTCAAAGTTAAAAAAATGAATGTACAAATATGTGTGCGAATGCCACACGATCAATGAAATAAATAAATTCTGTAAATTCGTATGCTCAAATACCCCACAGCATTGATATTCTGACTCCGACAGTTTATCGAATAAAAAAGACAGGATGCTCAACTTTTCTTGAAGTTAGTGCTACTCTGCATAATAGTGCAGTCTTCGAATAATAAATCCGCCCCAATTTTTCTAAATCTTCCTAAATGTTTGTAGTGCAATCAATATGACGGCAAATGGGAATGTAGGTGCCAACATGGTGACAGAGAATGCCTTGGCAATAAATACTTTAGCTGTGCAATCGCCAACAATCCTACAAAGGTAGCCTTAGAATACATAGCTTGCTTAGAACGGGAAAGGGTTTCAGATGAGTCTTTTGCACAGGTAAGCTATTTTTATCTACTAATATTTTTGACGCTTAGATGAAAAACATACAAATATCAGCAGTAGAGCTTTGTGCGTTCTGACCGTCGATACCAAATATTTAGTATTAATTGTCAAGTGTTATATTTTCTTTACTATTACAGCACTTCAACATCTAAAACACGTCATTTTCAGGTACATTCTTGTTCTTACAAAAGCACTGCTCTCTTTTTTATTTATCTAGGTTCGTGTGTTTTCGTACTGTTCGAGAAATTTAATTTTTCCACAGTTTCTGTTTAAGTCAATTTTCACCAATAGGGTCGACCATCACTGAACTAATTACCGAAAAAAATATATTCAGTCAATTGAAATGTTTCTAAACTTCCACCAATAGGGTTGCCTAACATAATTTATGGCTATAATTAATTAAAATTATAAGTTGAATTATTTTTTAAAAATCCACTAACTTACAAATTAAATATATATTAAATTACAGAAAATTGTATTAAAAAATCAGTAGTTTAGCTAGTAAGATGTGTGACGAAGGGGCACTATTTGATGCGATAGAGAAGGACACAGTAGCTGTGCGCCTTGTAGCACCATAGTAGAGAGAAGGGTAAAACTAGCAAAGTATGTAACATGAATTGGGGTGACAAAACAATTCTGATATGGATTTTAATGAAAAAACTCCTGCAAAAAATAACACATGTCAAAGCATAGAAAAAATCGTCCATTAAAACATAAAGGAAAAAAAATTAATTAGTACATGTTTTGTGAGAAAATTAGAATTTCATGTTATACATATAAAAGTCTGTATGTAAACTAGTAAATACTAGTTCACATACAGACTCCTTTATTAAATATTTCTATAAGAAGCACATTGAAAAATCAGTGTGCTTTCATTAAAATCCACACGAAATCATTTAGTTCCCAAATAAAACTTCCTTTTCGTCACTCTAACTTCTTTTGGTCAATTTTTTACTTTTTACTTAAATGGTGCAGGGAGTTTAGAAACATATTTTCCTTGATAAAGCGTAAATATACAGGGTGTCCAGTTAGTGGGTAATTCTTCGATATCTCGCAAAGTATACCAAATAAAAGAAAATGTCAAATACAAAAGTTTTTTGGTTACTTAAGACGCATATTCTAAAAATATTTTGAAATATACAGGGTGTTGCGGGAAAGTAGAATAGTGATCAACTTGATTTTTTTATATGGAACTTTTTCTTAAATTGTTCTAGTTTCCATCATTGATCTATATTCAACCGTAAAATATTTCTGGGATCGGTGGCGATGCTGCCAAGTTATAATTTATTTTCTATTAATTTCCGGATTTGCAAGGTCGCAAGTAATACGTCCAAATTGATATATTCCTTTAACTTTTCTCAATAATATTATACAGCCAGTCACTTGAATATTAAGTGGATATTATTTTGGATGTTACCAGCAATTTGTATCTACAGGGTGTTTTTGGCAGAATTTTTAATTACGGCAACTTGAAGGTCATTTTACTTTGTTTTTTTAAATGTAACACCCAGTATGTTTTATTTTAAATCGAAATATCTACTAATACCCTATCTCGTCTTGTAATATTTTTTTTCGCGTTTGCGGCGTTGCCAAGTTATACACTATTTCTCCAAATTTTTAAACAAATATCCCTGATTTTAATTTATTTTAAATAGAATCCTCTACTTATTTTTATTGCAATGAATTCCGCATGTCAAATTTAGTAAGATCTCTCAATTTCAAAATTTTGTTTCTAATAATTACTGAGATACGGCAACACCGCTTTTTCAGTAAACGGTACCAGGATGCTTAAATGTATGTATCACATATTATGTGACACTAACACCCGTATGCTCCGTAAGTCAATTGCGCGATTAGTTACGTAAACCTGGATTAGATGACTTGTTTGCTATGCACCGCAAACTGACAATTTTGACACTGTCTCTGTCAAAACAATCTTGCGAACACAACCTTGCCGTATCTCCAATCTAGATTAGATAATCTCTTGACGGTGCATGGCTAGATGCCAAAGATTAGCAAAACGCGATTAGGGAACTAGGATTAGAATCGCCAAACGGTGCATACGGGTGTCAGACTTTTTTGCGTTTGCTGTCGTTCATTACAAACAAGTTCAACGTTGTCCGTAATCCTTTGATACACGTTAAGGGAAAGGACTGATTCTTTGTAGCGTAGCTAAGCATGTCTGGAGAGTGCATAGCAATCTTAAGACTTTAGTTTTTGTATTTCACTAACATGAGCCTTTTAAATCACCTTAATCGTATTGTATTTTAATCACTAGTTCCACTATAAACTTTTAATATGTAAGAGATTAATCAGAAATGAAATGCATATCTTGCGACTCCTACGTTTTCAGTGTGCTAAAGAGTTTGGAGTATCATATGAAGAGTTACAGTCTTGTGTAGAGACTAAAGGTCTGGATCTTCTGGTAGCTCATTCCAAGAGAGCACAACAATTTAAAATTGACCATCTGCCAACCATAGTTTTCAATGATGTATTGGATAAATCTGCTGATGAAGAAGCCTATTTGGACTTTAGAAAGGTTGTGTGCAAGTTTCTCCAAAAGGACCCTCCTAAGGCATGTTCTAGTTACATTTACAGCAAATAGAGAATATGTAATTAATAAAGTGTTGGATTTATAGTTTATAGATGTGTGCTTTTTTTTGGAACTCCTCTTAAAACTTTAAGCGTTGCGTGCAGCTGATGCTTAACAATGAGTAGTAGAGGTAGAGATCCTGATTCTGCTTTACAAATTAGTGACCTGTCTGATAATGATCTTTACTATGAAGCTATGCATAGTATCCCATAGGAAGTTTATACTTACTCATACAGCATAGCACAGTACCCTCTACCCTAACTATTTAAATATAATAAGAGATCGAGAACTCTGTGAAGTAAACAACCTGCATCGGGAACTGGTACACAGATGGATCAAAGACCGAGCAAGGCACAAGAGCGGGATTCTTTGGAAGAGGAACTAGACAGAGCATTCCGCTAGGAAAATACGCCTCGGTATTTCAGTCAGAGGTGTACGCCATCCTGCAATGTGCAAGGATCAATAATGAACGATCCTATGGAAACAAGAGGATCGCAATACTTACAGACAGTCGGGCTACACTTAGGGCACTAGAAGCGCCCAAAGTTACGTCTGCTCTAGTCTGGGAATGTTTACAAGAACTGGGAAGACTGGCAGAACACAACAAAGTAACTTTGGAGTGGGTGCCTGGACACTCAGGTATAAGAGGCAATGAAAGGGCGGACGAGCTAGCAAGACTAGGCTCGTCTACCCTATACATTGGAGCAGAACCCGCCCTGGGGGTGCCTAAAAGCACAATCAGACACCAGGTCGGAGAATGGATGAAACATCAGCACAAGGAGCAGTGGAACTTGTTGCCAGGATGTGTTCATGGGAAAACATTCATTAAAGCTCCATGCAAGAAAATAGCTGAAACACTGCTCTCCTTGAGTAGAAATCAGCTCCGAATAACGACAGGTCTCCTTACAGGACATTGTGGCCTGAAGGAACACCTGAATAAAATGGGACTCTACAATGGAGACCTCAAATGCAGATTGTGCGGAAGAGGAACTGAGCCCTACATGTGCTCTGTGAGTACGAAGCGCTAGATCACATGAGACAACAGCCCTTTGGGACGACCAAGCTAGAGCCAATGGAGTACAGCTCAGCACCAGGACCAGTAGGTAAACTGCATAAACTTATGCAGGGATCCAGATTGCTGGAGTGGATACTGTAAATGAGAGGAGCAGTAATACAATAGGCCTTAAGGCTTAAGTATTGACGGGGACAGTAAGGTCGGACGGCTCCTGGAAAAAAGCCCTCTACCCTCCACGGTCATCCACTTAAAAATTTTAAATGATAAGGGATATCAAGTAATATCTTGTTTCAAAAGTATGTCGAAGGACTTTATTTTGACGCTTGTTTTTTTTTAATCGATTGATACGTTTAAAATTAGAAAAATCTTCATGTATCTTAACTTGTTGAAATAGAAAACAAGAACACGAAAGAATCACTTTTTATTGTAATAAGTGTTCAAAATGTTGCCCGTTATTGGCGAAACAATGATACAGGCGATGTTTATACTCCTGACGGACAGGTGATGAAAACATCGATGTTTTGCAAACAGTTTCAATTACAAATAGAAGATATACAAAAAAGTAAACTTAGCGAGTCTGCAATTTTCTGGTTTTCGGTTTTGCCGCATGATTTAAAGTACCAATCGAACGCGCTTTGGGTTCCTTTGTACAGGTGTGCATTCTACTTCCTTTCAATGAACTATAGTTCATAAACGAACTATTAATCTGTACGAAAAAAACACCGACGCGATGGCGACCGATTGATGTCAATACGAATTTATGGGAGGTGAGTATAATCACAAGCTTCTAGATTTAGCCGACTGATAAAGCTGTGATAAAGCCACGGCTCACGTCCTCAAAATGGAGTTAACTTGTTTTCTATGTGAATTGTTTTTTGTTTGTCTTATTTTAAATTGATTTGATATAGACATTTGACATCATCTTCTTAAATTCGCTAAAGTTGCAAGGCAATTTGAAAAAGACAGAGAAAGAGAAGACAACCAAAACTAAACTGAAAACAAGCTCCATCGATCGACCAAATTTTAAAGCTTCTAATTATACCTAATCTGACTAGGAGCTTTGAGTAACTAATAATACAACAGGGTCGACCAACACAGTTGGGGACTAACCCGGATAGATGTCAGGGACCGATTCGCACAAATGTCCACACTTAGTTTTTACATTATATATTATTATATATTTCTTCTTTATTAGAAGAAAATATGTTGCGTTAATTTTGTTTTTTATTCTTTGTTTGAATTAATAAATTTGTTAGTTTGCTAGTTTCTGGTCTTCGTTATTTCCTGTTTACTATGCTGTTTTTCGTTTTTTGAAATTTGAAATAATAGTAGAATGCATATCATTATTATATCTAACGTTAAAATTGAAGAACACCAATAACCCCATATCGATGTTTTTGCGATGTTCAAACATCGATGTTTTGAATACGATATATCGTAGTTATCGATGGCAGACCGTTGATGTACATATCGATGTCCAACGTCGATGTTTTCTTTCCCATCCCTACCTACAGATACGCTTATTAACAAATCCAGCTAAAAAGGATGTGCATTCACCACATTCTTCATATTCTTTACATAAATGATATTATCATTAATGGCATTAATCATTTGTTCACAAAACTCAACTCGCCGATCGAAGTCATCTTGGGTTAGCATTTGCACTATTTTCATTTTGGATAGATAGATAACATTTATGGAATTCAGTAACTGTGTGTATAGGGCCAAAGGAAATATCACTCGCATCCGCAAGCTTGCGTATTACGATTTATGCCAAAATGACCCAAAACTTCAACTTGAACGGCTTCATCCGCAGCGTTTTTCTATTTGCAACAGAATCAGTGTGAGTAAATTTCGTCCAAAACATACCTATGCGCAGTAATCTTCCCCGGATGTGGGGCGTAAGACAGAGTGGCAGTTTGCCGATCACATTGATTTTGGGCACCATAAATTGGAATCATACCCACTGTTTTGGCAACTGTCCGTAAGGAATTTGAGCATCGGACATATCATTGTTTGGCCAATAACAGGAACATTTCTTTTTTTTTATGGTCAGCCTCCCGCAAAGGCTAAAAGCCTATGTCGCTGTAGAAGCGCTGCGAGAGGATAAGTGTCGGTGCATGTTAGATTTGAAGCGCTGCAGGTTGTAGCCGGCGGGAAACAAATTCCCTGGCAGCTCGTTCCACAGCGTCGAAGTTCTCCAAAAAAAGGAATGCTGGAGGAGACTGGTTCGTGGAGTAGGGACCTCGACCTGGTAAGGGTGAGCTCGCAGAGCCTCTCTAGTGTTCCTCGTTCGGGCGGCCTTTGCTGTTATTACCTGGGAGAGCTCACTCGAACATCTTCCGTGATAGAATCTGTAGAGCAGGGACAGGTCAGCCACCCTTCTTCGATGCTCCAGGAAAAATTCTGATCAAAATGACTATTGTCGCACGGGCCCTGTAAGCTGTGGCTATATTCTTGTTAATACCAAATATCTTCCTGATTAATGTCTTCCATTTCCGGAATTAAAAAATTCAACAGTATGCTTCTGTAGTGATCTACATTTGCTGTAGTGGTTCTTCTCCGATCAAGAAATAAGGCCTCCTAAATCCATTTCGTTTTCAAGGTTTAAGATAGCATTACAATATTAAAGTCGTTTTTCAAAGTCTAAAGGTAGGAGTAGGTAAAGGTATTTTGTAGGGGAAAAAGTGCAAATCTTTCAGCAGAATTAGTTGCAATGAACATCGGGCAATGGCTCTATAGTATATACACCATTATAGCTTCGTTGAGCTCTAAATGTGACTCGAATCTTCGACTTATTTTTTGACTTCGGGAAACAAATGGAGGTCACATGGATCAAGGTCTGGAGAGTGGGTGAACCATAACTTCCACCCCTAGTTCTTCAATTACAAGTTTTCATCACATGCAACCACATTGTTTAAAAACTACAAATTTCGTTGCAGTTGCCTTTTCCACTACCGACAAATTGGAATCCATCTTGCTCCGGCCTTCCATCGGCTTTAGGGATAATCTTTTTAGTGGAACCAAAAGAAAGGATGCTGGAGGAGAGTGGTTCGTGAGTAAGGACCTCGACCTGGTAAGGGGAGCTCGCAGAGCCTCTCTAGTGTTCCTCGTTCGGGCGGCCTTTGCTGTTATTACCTGGGAGAGCTCACTCGAACATCTTCCGTGATAAAATCTGTAGAGCAGGGACAGGTCAGCCACCCTTCTTCGATGCTCCAGGCTATGGAGGTCCTTTGTGAGGTTAGGCGTATCGATTAGTCTAATTGCTCTCTTCTGGATGGTGTCCAGAAGCTTTAGAGAGTGCTTGGGAGCGCATCCCCACACATGGGAGCAATACTCCAGCGGTGGTCGGATCTGTGCCTTGTAGAGCAGCAGCAGTTGCTCTGGTGTGTACAGCTTCCTACAGCGGAACAAAACTCCAAGCTTCTGGGATGCCGTTTTAGCAATACTGACGACGTGGTCGTGCCAGGACATGTTCGACTACAACGAACAGAGATCGGTCGTTCAAAAAGCTGTTCAGCCACTGGCGCAGGCCAGGTGGTAGTCCATAAGCAGGAAGCTTGACTAGAAGTCCCTCATGCCACACTCTGTCGAAGGCTTTCGATATCTCAAGCAAAACAACACGGGATTCGCCATGGTTTTCAATGGCTCTGTTCCACAAGTGAGTGACATAGACCAGAAGGTCACCCGTAGACCTGTGCTTACGGAAGCCATACTGGCGATCATTTGTGATGTTATTATTGTCCAGGTATTTAAGGATCTGTGTGTTAATGACAGTCTCTCTCATGATACTACGACTTTAGAAGGTATGCTCACGCGCATGACATCTTCCGTCTCGCTTCCACCTGTGACGTCAGCATGTGACAAACTGAGTTTGCTTACTTGTGTAGTTACAGGTTATAGCCGAATATTTTCTAGGATAAGTATATTTTTAAACTTATGTTTCATCTAAATTTCTAGGTTCTTACTGGAGAAATATTCAGTCTGCTAAATTTATAGATACTGACTTGGATGAATTACGATGGGATGATTTGAAAAGTTTGGAATGTTTCATTGCACTTAAGTTGAAAAATAAGGAGAATTTGGGTTATATCTCAGATTGCACAGATACTTTTTTCACTTGGGTCAACCATTTAACAGAAGGTGGACTATTAAAACCGACAGATGAGTTCTTGGCAAAATGTAATGAGCTCGACCACATATTTTCCAACCATAATGGAAACGCTTTGAAAATTTGAAAAACTATCTTGCGAATTTAAACAAATTAGCAGAGAATGTAGATGTATGTGGCTTATGATGCAAAGAGCTTGTTTCTCAGATGTAAAATGTATTTCAGAATAAAAATTCTGAATAGGGAAACTAGAGAGACCTCGAATATAAGAAAACGGAAATTCACTAAGATTGTAAAATAGTATAAAATAATAAGTATACAGGGTCCTGCGACGGAGCATCCAGCTTTGCTAGCACCTTTCCTATTTGGAATAAAAAAATGCTACATAAAGTGAAGCTCTAAAAGATAGTTAGAAATTTACAGTTTGCAGAACTTATTTTTTAGGATATTTCATTTTCAGTTCATAATAGAGAAAGGCTAGCTCTCTGCTCTTATGCATTACTTTTTCAATTGTTATTGTCTGTCCAAAATATATTTCCCTATTAGACTCATATTTACAGAATCAGTAACTACAACACAAGAGCGCAACAAATAATGTGCCCATCCTAGGTATACCCAGGGTATAACAAACCCTCAATTCAAGTGCATCAAACTTTTTAATTCAAGCATATTGTTATTATTAAACAGATACATGGCATGAAAACTTTTTATAAAAAATTGAGGAAAAACCTGTTATTACTAGGAATCTTTACTATATGAGAATTCACCTGTACTAGTTCAATACAATGCTCAGATAGATATTGTTCTATTGTGTTGTGGTATGTTTTTCATTTTATGTACAACATAAAATATATGTATAGTGGTTGTGACATATACAGGGTGTCCCACGACGACTAAGACAAGCAATATATCAGAACTGGGCATTCGTAGCGAATTATGATTTTGGGGGTGTAAATTAGAGCAAATATAGTATATTTTCCTATTATTGTGTCACCCAAAGAGGTATATGTTTTTAATGGGAGGTATATTTGAGACTTTTTGTGTTCCACCCGATAAAACAATTCCAACAAACTAGCACTGATCAATTCAAGAGCTACAGGTATTTAAAGGACTGTCCATGGTGGCAAGTTTTCAAATGAATACCCTGCATATTTATTTGATTCCGCCATCAGTTCTGGCAAATGAAACGACGTAGTCCTGTGAGGATAAACCCGTTGGAAAAAGCGCTCGCTATGTGGAAAACTTTTCCAGCTTCAGTAAAAACTAACAAATCAGTCCGGCGCTCAAAACTAATCGGTGTTCAAGACAGTCAATCTAAGATCTTTCAAGTATCAGTGCCGATACACCCGGTACATCGATTTCAATCCTGTCTTCCATTAATCCAATCTCGCATCATCCATACCAAAGACCTTTCAGTTAACTGGAGTGTATCTGGTACAGGAGTTTACACATAACCCTGATGGGTTATTTGGAGCACACCTGCACTTCTCCTAAACTCCAGTCTGAGCACGTTGTGAAATTACTTAATAATATTAGAAATCTAAAAACCCCGAGAGAAAAGTAAGAGCTGTACAGATTTTAGTATACGGAATTCAGAACAATCTCAATCAAGACACTTTATAAATAAAACAACTAGATCTGTCGATTGAAATGGAAGTAGAGTGACTAATGTCGACATCCAGATGGATTTCGAGAAGATACAGATCGTAAGAGAATTTATTTAATCGTAATCTATACTTGAAACAGGCAATGTATACCACAAGAGAGGAAATTAAAAACAGAATTAGGGCTGCTTTCCAAAATATTAGTATTCCAATGGATAGAAATATGGGTAGGTCATTTGAAAATCGAATAAAACAATGGTTAAATGTAATGGGAGGCCATTTTGAGCAATTATTATAATTATTATCTTCCGATCATCTCTATGCTTTTGTTAAGTGTATTGCTATTAGTACTCATATTAAAAGAAACCGAAAAAACAATATCTTAGTTAAGCATGCGAAATGAAAGGTCACGGTAGCTATACAGTTTGACCTTTCTTAGAGAAAAACTAAGTCAATGATGGAGGGACTCAAAGGACGGGAATGAAAAAAACTAATAGGAAGTCGTAACAGGAAATCAATTAGACATGTGTAGTTTCTGCTAGACAAATCTTCGGATTATAAGTCAAGAATCAGTCACTTTTTCATGCCTAGCTAAAATCTATTTTCACGTTTGTGATACGTTCACACATAAACCTTCTTGTAATTACTAATATAGGCTTATTAGAGACTCTGTAGTTTTATTTTCAGATAATTTCTGTAATTTACAGGTGCTTTTCAATTTGCTAATTGCCAAATAATTGCCAATTATTATTGCAATAGTTGCAAATATTTTTTTTATGGTCGGCCTACCGCAAAGTCTGAAAACCTATGGCGCTGTAGAAGCGCTGCGAGAGGACAAGTATCGGTTCACGTGAGATTTGAAACGCTGCAGGTTGTAGCCGTCGAGAAACAAATTCCCCGGCAGCTGATTCCACAGCGTCGAAGTTCTCCAAAAGAAGGAATGCTGGAGGACACTGGTTCGAGGAGTAAGGACCTCGACCTGGTGAGGATGAGCTCGCAGAGCTTCTCTAGTGTTCCTGATTCGGACGGCCTGTGGCGTTATTATCTAAGAGAGCTCACTCGAACATCTTCCGTGATAGAATCTGTAAACCAGTGCTAGGTTAGTGCTTGGAACCGAATCAAAATTAGAATATTAATTTCAATTATTTAACAAATGTAACAACACTTACCATGTTTTGTCAAGCATAGCATCCATGGCCAACTTAACAACACCAAAATTTGGCAATAATTATGTTTTACTACTTCAAATTGAAAAAGTCCATAACTGTATATATAGGGAATTCTTAGTAATATAGGAAGTATTTTATAAGAACTTTCTAACGGTGCTATAAAATACAGGGTGTTACTTTTAAAAGAACAAAGAAAACTATGGTCATGAGTTTTGGTTCACCCTGTACACAAAATCAAGGATAGCAGAAACTTGATAACTTTAGACAAAGACAAAACCACGAAATTATTCTAGCTTTGAGAGTCAAGCCTCCAGCTATTGATTGTTTAAGATAGAACTCTATATCTTCGGAATAGGGAAATGGCACGTAATTCAAATTCGGGATAATATACAGGATGTCCCAGGACGATTAAGACAAGCAATATATCGGAACTGGGCAGTAGTAGGGAATTATAATTTTGGGGGGTGAAGATTAGAGCAAATATGGTATCTTTTCTTATTATTGTGACACCCAGTAAGGTATTTGTTTTTGGTCACGTGACGTCCGATTCAATTTTTTTTTTAATTTTATTTTATATTAGTGACTTTTTGTGTTCCTCCCGATAAAACAATTCCAACAAACTAGCACACTTGGGGATTAATCCAAGAGCTACTGGTATTTAAAGGACTGTACCACTACCATTATGAAACACTGCCAAAGTATTTAAAACTGTAGGCGTATATGTCATAATCAGTGGTAGTGGTACCATCCTTTAAGTACCTGTAGCTCTTGAATTATTCACTTTAGACCCCAAGTTTGTTGGAATTGTTTTATCGGGAGGAACACAAAAAGTCACAAATATACAGGGTGTCCCATTAAAAATGTTGAAGAAAGTGAAATGGTTTAAGTCAAGGAATGGATTGTAATAAACCGCGCGCTCCTCCCTTTTCTAATATATGAGTACTACTCAAACCAAAAACACTTGGTTTTTATGCCTCACCCTGTATGAGTAGAATCTTATTAGAGGGGTCTCAGTGGTAAATGCCGATAGCAAAACCTGGCAAGAGTATAATCTGGACTATTTATTAAATGGTAGATCACTGACCATAGATCGTAGAACAACAAACAAATTCCGGATGATAGAAAATGGATGGCCAAAACGTGCATGTCGACCACTACTCTCACTTATTGAAGGAGTTACTGAACAAAAGACAACTGGAATTATGACACTGTGAAAGTATGTAAATGAAGTCATACGCATAAAGTTCAACCGTTCTTGGAAAAAGCATACAATGAAGGTTCGGCAGATAGTGATTTGAACATAAATGAGAAATAGTCATACATAAGATAGGAGCTAGATTTATAAGCACGCCGAATTTTTTCTGAGGACAATCAGAAGAAAAAGGCCGATTGAATTAATCTACATGGCTTATCAGCCTCTGAAAAGCTGTAAAAAAGTTCCCTGGTATAAAAAGGGGCTCTATAAATATTTTCATCGCATAGCTCCATACGTATCGTTTTAAATGGATTAAGGATGAATTCGCTTATTACATCTCAGCTGGTATCTCCAGAAAGTGGACACATCTTATATCTTAACGCTGCTCCTACAATCCGGAATAGTTTCTCCGGAAGATGCTGGGAGCTGAAAAGGAACCGACGATGGGCGTGATAAATAAACAGGTGCGCGCTACATTAGAAAGAAATGGAAACAGTCATGTTAGCGCGTCGCCCGAAATTTGTAAAATTGAAGAGGAAGGCGATTTGCAAATGTGTTTTATCCCAATTCCTGACACTTGATTTTCCAATATTTTTACATGGAATTTTCACATGATGTTTAGAAGGAAATTGCCCAGAGTGATATCGAAGCACTCTTTCATTTTTGCTTCTGGGCTTTTCTTAAAAAAATTACAAAGTTGACGAAAAAAATAGGCAAATTCAAGCGATCATATTTCGTGTTCAATCAATTTTTTTCAATCAATGCTTCGATAGACCCCTGTGTAATTTCCTTTTAAACTTCATGTAAAAGTTTCATGCAAAAATATTGAAAAGTAGAGCATCAGGAATTGGGATTAAATTACTTGAAAATGACCGTTTATGCTCTCCGTAGGAGCCGCCTTAAGTATAACTCAAGCTTAGCACTTCCCGTTGCAAGGATGTCTTTGGTTCTTACAGTCTAACGCGTCTTCAGCTCGCCTTGTCCTCGCTTACACTTATTTCTAATGAAGCATAAGAAGCTATAATTTATACACATCTACAAAGGACGCTTGTTCTCTTGATAAATTGACCGGGTACAAGAGTTTATCTGTTGCCATGGAGACGATTTTAATTCGTTCTCTGCGATGGTTCTTTTCGCGCCGTCTGTCCCTTTTTGCCACGACCGGAATGTTAATGGCGATTCATAGTTTTTCGTTTTGGAAACGACGCCTGGCAAATCTAGAGTAATTGACATCAATTCTCGGAATACTATCTCGCATACCAATTTGTCCATGATACGTTCTTCCCGAAACTTAAAGGAGGTATGCTTGTTTGTCTTGGACATGCGGTATGGATAGCTCCATACCTTAGGTAGGTTGTTTGTCTTGGACATGCGGTATGGATAGCTCCATACCTTAGATAGGTCTGTTCCAAAATTGGCTGAGATGCCGTGAAATAGCTAGAATTCCCAACGCAACCTAAAAATCCTGTTCCCTAGATACAGGGTGAGTTTTTAGTACCGGCTCGGTCGATAACTCCACTACTGTAGAAGATAGCGAAAAAAGTTGTGTATAAAAGTTGTAGCCACGGATATGCTCCTTGCTCAGAAAATATCTAGATTTATACAGGGTAATCCATAACTATGTGGTGATGCAAACATGCATTTTTTTAAATGAGACACCCTATATATCATTCCATATTCAAATTCTACTAATGATTCCCGTTCCTTCAATATCGGGTATTGCTACGTTATACAGGGTATTTCAAAAGTTATGACCATTTTTACATCCAAATCGCGGTCAAATGAACGTATTGTATATCAAAAAGTAATGAATCAAAAGCTATTTTTTTACATGATAAGATTAAAAGTATCCTCTAGTTTTAAAATCGACTATAAAAAAATCCTGTGACGCATATTCGTACACAGGGTGATGTAGAATGCAAAATCTAGATTTTCTCTCTTTTTTTAAAATGTAACCCTCAATATTTTATTATCCCAAATAATTCCCTTTAATATGCTCTTTTATCTTTGTATAGCACTTGGTGTACCTACGTCCATCAGTTTCCGAGATATTTCGATTTTTCGGTAAATTTTAAATAATAGCTTCTATTTGTGTGCTGAAATTCATTTATTTTGAGAAAGTAATATCTAATTTGTTTTTTATTTAACGAACAACTAAACGTTAAGGTCATGTTACTCTTTAGTGAAGTCAAAACCCTAAATCATCGAGATAATAAAGTCAAGTATGCTGAGGAAGCAAATTTGTAGGCGTGATGCACAATTATCAAGCAGATTTATCAGGTAGGCTTTGAAAAATTGACAGTTTTCATAACCTGCTCAATAATTCCGTCTTGTGTGAAAAACCAGCTTTAAAAATTAATTTTTCTATTGAGGGTACTTAGGGGAATAATAATAATAATAATAATAATAACGTTTATTGTCAATTTGATCATTACAATGATATGGGACTAGTCAAATTGGTTGAAGAGAAGTAAAAAGGATAAAAATATAAAACAAGTAAATACAATTGAGACACACTAAATAGTAGACAAACACTTAAAGGAAGAGATTATAAATAAAACCAAGACTATAACTATGACATAAATTCTAAATACTCACTAATAGAGTAAAAACAGTTTTCTAAAAGAAAGTTTCGAGTCGCCACTTTGAATTTTTTGAGAGATGATATGGATTTCAAATCACTGGGAAGCTTGTTGAATAAGCAAATTCCCATGTATTTAGGACTCTTTTCAAATGCAGCAGACGAATGAAAAGGCATCATTAAATTATTGGCATGCCTGGTTGAGTAGTTGTGGTAAAAATTATTAGGAAAAAATTCACTCATATTAGATTTTACGTAGAGAAACATCTCATGCAGATAAATGCAAGGAAGAGGTAGAATCTGCAACTGTCTAAATTTACTTCTGCAGGATTCATTAAAAGTAAGAGACATCATATTCCTTAATATTCTTTTCTGCATCCTAAAGGCACGGATGCTAGAGGACGACGAACCCCAAAAAACTATTCCATACTTCAATCGTGAATAACAATAAGCATAATAATAAGATGATAACACTCTTACCTACAATATAATAGCAATCACACTAATAAAACAATAAGATTTTCTCTAAAAACATCACTTACAATGCCCCGCTAATCGGTTCATTGTTTCACGTATCGAGCACGATAGTGTAATCTTTAATAGAAGAATAGAAGAATCTTTAAGAAATATACATAATTATTATAAATATAGAATATATTAACTATGAACAGCAATATCCAGAATAGAGGCATTCTAAAACTAATGCGTTTGAAAGACTGAAGAATCGTTTTATTTGGACTGTGTCGATTAATATTTCATAGCCTACCTGATAAATCTGCTTGATAATTATGCATGACGTCTATAAAGTTGTTTTCTCAGCACACTTAACCTATATTATCTCGTTAATTCAGTGTTTTGACTCGATCAAGTAATATTATGGACTTACCTACGTTTTAGTTGTTTGTTAAGCAAAAATAAAGTTTGATGGTATTTTCTCAAAATAAACAAATTTTAGTAAACATATAGAAGGTATATTTAAAATTTGTAGAAAAATCGAAATATCTCAGAAACTAATGAATGCAGCCATAACAGCTACTATATAAAGATGAAAGAGCATATTAAAAGCAATTCTTTGGTATAATGAAATATTGGGGGTTATATTTAAAAAAATAGAGAAAATCTAGATTTTGCATTCTACATCACCCTGTATACGGATATGTGTCACGGGCTTTTTTTATAGCCGATTTTAAAACTAGAGGATATTTATAATCTTCTTATGTAAAAAATATAATTTTTGATTTATTTCTTTTTGATATACAGTACGTTCATTTGACAGCGATTTGGATATAAAAATGGTCATAACTTTTGTAATACCCTGTATAATGTAACAATACCATATATTGAAAGAAGGGAAATTATTAGTAGAATTTTAATATCGAATAATATATAGGGTGTCTCATTTAAAAAAATGCATGTTTGCATCACCACGTAGTTATGGATCACCCTGTCTAAAGTCTAGATATTTTCTGAGTAAGGAGCATATCCGTGGCTAAAACTTTTATATACAACTTTTTTCGCTATCTTCTACAATAGTGGAGTTATCGACCGAGCCGGTACTAAAAACCCACCCTGTATAAACCAAGTGTTGGTGGGACCGAATATTTTAGTAATGTGCCCTATTTTAGTTTATACAATTTACCAAAACGCAAATAACCTCAGTTGTGAATGTTGGACATAGCCAAAACATTTGATTGTTAGCAGCTCTTTATGTACGTAACACGTAACTTAGTTATGCCTGGGAATCAGGATTGATTCGATGGAACTAGGTTTTTTCCATTTGGAGTTTTCAGAATATTATGAGGTCTGCGGATAATATGTGGTAATTATGTAGTGTTAGCTGCTAGAGTGCACAAATTTTGGAAGGAGCTACAATCAGTTTTCTTGTCAGAATGATCCTTCATGTCGTAACGTGCATAGCTTTTTGAAGCAACATCCCCATCCAGCTAAGCTACAGTCGCAGAGCAAGAATAATCTAAGGATTACTAACCTAGACTGGTTTAGTGCACGAGGGTTGGGCTATGCAACAGTTTTAATTTTGTCTAACACCATCAACAGGCATTGGCAAACTGAATATTTATACTTGAAGCTGTGCAAACTAAAACATGTACCTGTCGTATTAGAATGAAACAATTTCATACTATGATGTGTAGTATATGCTGTTGATATCTTTGAAATCCAAAAAAAAGCCATCGTATAATTGTGGGTGCAGGGTATCGTGACCATTGTAAGCGACATTTCATCAGTCTAAAAATACTAACCCTAACATCAATGTACATTTACTCACAACTGGTAGAGATCCACAAGAACAAAGACAGATTCAATCTCAATTCGACCTATCATTCCTATAACACTCGTTCTGCGGAATTGATAAGAATCCCTAGATATCGTTTGGAGAGGTCTTCCAAAAATTCTCAGCAATTGGAACTATATAATGTGTTACCAGCTACAGTTAGAAATCTACACTATAGTAAGTTGAACGCCACAATCAAAGCTTTCCTACAGGAAAATGCATTCTACACCGTCCGTGAGTACATGGAGACCATAAGAGTCAGAGTCGAAGTGTAAAAACAGCTGTTGTGTGTTTAAATGTATTTTGTCTCTCTTATGTTTGTCATTTACTCTTATATGTTATACTAAATTAATAATGTGTTTTCGAATTATTGTACTGACGTGCTACAAATGTAAAGTATTGCATAATGTAGTCAAATAAATCTATTCTAATCTATTCTATATTTAAAGTTAACAAACGTATCTTGGACTGTCCTGTCTTGAGTGAAAGCAAGAACTCCTATCTGAATGTATGCCAAGAATTTAGGGTGGAACTGTTTGATCCATTTGTCTGGAGGTGCCCAATAAGCCTTAAGCTAAGCGGCAACTATAGGGTGCCCCGATAAGAACGATAGGAAAGAAGAATTAAATAAAACAACAACGGTCTGAGATATCAAATTAGCTTTGCATCTATTTTGAAGCTACATCCATGACATTATGTAAGGAATAGAATGTCATTCAAATGTTCGCCTCGGGCTCGCTGGCAGTGCTTCAAGCTGTCAGTCCCATTTCGGATAACATTTTCGAGCATTTGCGGCGTTATGGCGTTGATGGCTACTTGAATATTGTTTACGAGGGCATCCAAAGTGGCTGGTTTGTTGGAGTAGACCAACGATTTGACGTACCCCCAAAGAAAATAATCAAGAGATGTCAAATCACATGATCGCGGTGGCCAATCAATGAACGCTCGTCTGGTGATGATCCAGTCGCCAAACTTCTGCCGAACAACTTCGAGCTTTGCGTCGCTTGTGTGGCTCGTGGCTCCATCCTGTTAAAACCACATGTCGGTAATATCGATGTTATCGTGCTCTGGCCACAGATATTCTTCCAACTTCGCTCGGTAGCGTGGTCCATTGGTTGTAACGGTGTCTCCTTCCTCATTTCGAAAGAAATAAGGACCGATGTTGCCGCCAAGCCACAATCCGCAGCACACATTCAATTTTTTCGGGTACTGGACAACTTCTTCGGGCATTTGTGGATTGTTCACAGCCCAGTAACAACAATTTTGCTTGTTGATATAGCCACTGAGGTAAAAATTGGCTTCGTCTGAGAAGATGATTTTTTGGCCAAAATAAGGATCTTCGTCCAACGTTTGTAGCGCTCAATTTGCGAACTCACAGCGACAGCCTTTGGTCGTCCGGCTTCAATTGTTGGGTCAGCACGATCTTATATGGATACAGACTCAAATCCAAACGCAAAATTCGTCGAGTGGTCTATTGGGAGAGGCCTATTTCCGCGGCTCGGTGTCGATACGACAAATTTGGGTCGACGTGAACACTGGCCGCTACGGCGGCGATATTTTCTTCACGTCGACCAGTTTGCATTCGAGTTGGTTTCTTTAGGTCCAATACATAGATTGTACTCATGCTCAAACTTTTCCACGTTGCGATGAATTTCCTCCTCACTGAAGCCATGATGAGGGCCGAGTTCACGACGAAATGCGCGTTGCGTATTTACAATTGATCGGGAACTTCCGTAGTACTTTTTAATAATTTCCAAACGATCGGCAAGCGTGAAACGATCCATGATGAATTGTCAGACCTTACCGAATATTTTGACAGCTGGATGACGTTTGTACCTTTGACAGCTGTCTAGATATCCCTATTAGAAAACCTATCACTTCTATTGGGGCACCCTATATTAGTGCAACTGAACTCAGTAAACTGAACCATAAACCCTTCACTACAAAAAAAAGTTCAGGGAGACAGTTTGAAGTTTCCAATTGATTCAACTGTACATTCACTAGTGATTTGAAGACACAGGTATAGTAACTATTATGGTGTCCCGTATTATTACCAGAAGACGTAGTAAAGGTTGATTTGGACATTGGTTGCTACCGCTCGATTGCTGTCACAAAATATGAAAGCTAGAATGTAAATGTTCGCAGTACACCCGAAGCAGTCACCTACCTGTACCAATCTCACTGGTCGTTCTTATTTTATGCCAATTCATGTATGTATGGCATACTAATGCGAAGTCATTCTGTCATTCCAGATTTCTCATGATTCATGACTTCAGTCTTAATAATTAGAAACGAGCATCTGAAATGGATGTCAACGGCGATGTTTGTTTGTGATTGGCGCCGAGTGAAAACGCAGAAATATACAATTATCGCGAATAATACGCACAAGTCTGCCTGGACATAGTGTCAAACCAGTTAATTGCAATTTATACAGGTAATTAATTTTCATGATGCTCATTGCGACGAGTATCATGTCCACGGCTAGAGCAAAATGGGAAAAAACGAATCGTTTGGGATATCGATAAAACGATCTGAAATACATCGGCAAATCATATGAAGAAAAATAAACACAGGGTGAATAACCAGTTCGTTGTTTGGTCACCCAGGCACCTTTTATTTATCCCAAAGTGTGGTGTTTTACTTATCCACAACGCAGATATCAAAACAATTGTCGAGTGGGGATTAACAAATGAAGTACAGTTCAACGTACAAAAAACTCAGGCAACAACACTTACAAAGAAGTCTCACGATGATTTACCAACCGTGGAAATGGAGGGTCACCCCATAGTCGAATCACCTTCCGTCAAGCTTTTGGGAATCAACATCAACAATAACATGTCCTGGCACGACCACGTCGTCAGTATTGCTAAAACAGCATCCCAGAAGCTTGGAGTTTTGTTCCGCTGTAGGAAGTTATATACACCAGAGAAACTGCTGCTGCTCTACAAGGCACAGATCCGACCATCGCTGGATTATTGCTCCCATGTGTGGGGATGCGCTCCGAAGCACTCTCTAAAGCTTCTGGGCACTATCCAGAAAAGAGCGATTAGATTAATCGATACGCCTAACCTCACAAAGGACCTCCACAGCCTGGAACATCGAAGGAGGGTGGCTGACCTCTCCCTGTTTTACAGATTCTATCACGGAAGATGTTCGAGTGAGCTCTCTCAGATAATAACACCACATGCCGTCCGAACCAGGGACACTAGAGAAGCTCTGCGAGCTCATCCTTACCAGGTCGAGGTCCTTACTCCCCGAACCAGTCTCCTCCAGCATTCCTTCTTTCGGAGAACTTCGACGTTGTGGAATCAGCTGCCGGGGAATTTGTTTCCCGACGGCTACAACCTGCAGCGTTTCAAATCTAACGTGAACCGATACTTATACTCTCACACGCTTCTACAGCGCCATAGGCTTTCAACCTTTGCGGGACGCGGACCAAAAAATCCGCAAGGATTATCTTAAGGTTTAAATAAAATTGGGCCCCACAACATCTCTTGCCTAGATATATATATCCACAGACAATGGATTGCAAAAAGTTGAGTATAGTTGCTTTGCTGTAGATTCGTATTTAACTTATGGCAAATTATATTAATCAAATTGGCTCCGACTTGATTATATTTGCAAATACCATATTGCCACCATTATCCATAAAATTTTGACATTATTTTCTTTATACGACAAATTCGGTTGAGGTTCTAGTAAAACAGTTGTAAATCTTAGGTACAAAGATCAGTTGAAAATACTGTTTTATACTACAACATTTTTTCTTAGCCCTTTTATTTATAATGCTGTCAAAATATATGTACTATAATGAAAGTTCAAGATACATGTAACATACTAGACTCCATTAGGCTCAAAGCAAAGAGTACCCTTCGTTGTAAATCAAGCTTTCGAATGTTCTTCTTCAGGGCTCAGCAAACATGCAAAACACCACATGTTATACCAAATATGTGGAAATAAAAAGGTTTTTTGCATGCTCCACAAGGGCCTGGGTAGACACATTTATACATACGTATTTGCCATGTGAAACATGGACTGACAATTTCCCGCACAACTCAAGTACGTTTGTATAGCACTCTGTAAAAAACATATAATTATCATTATGTCCATGAAATAATAATTAAATGAAAAACAAAAAAGTGCAGCTCGGGCTCCGACACACCGAGCTGCTGTTCCATTGCCCAATGACTACTCCTCACACCGTGAGGTGAGCAATCACTGGGTCCGCGAATCGTGCGCCCTAAGTAGACGAAGGGACCCAAGGATGACTGCCTTCTGCATTCTGGCGGCTAAGATGTGCGCCGCCGCACGGCACACCGGTATTTTGCGCAGTGCAGAGAGCAGCGTATTCCTCATTCCACCTAGGGATCCAATGACCATAACCAGCAGACTTACAGTGTAGTCTGGCCAGAGCCTGCGAAGTTGTCCGAGCAACTCCTGATATTTGGTCCGCTTTTCCTCCTCCTTAGAGACGATGTTCACCTCGGCAGGCGCCGAAAACTCAATAACGAACATCGTCTTCTGTTGGTGGTCGAGAAGGACTATGTCGGGCTTGTTTGCCTGTACAAGCTCGAGCGTGGGGAACGAGTAGTTCCAGTAAATCCGGCATCTCTCGTTCTCCACAACGGACTCTATATCCCCTGGAGCGTATGGCAGCACCGGTGTCTCATCGATACCGTAAGAGTGCCTCAAATGATAGTAGAGCACTCGTAGAGCCGCGTTGTGCCGATGGACGTAAGCCGTCCCAGCGTACGTCTTACACGCCGACAAGAGATGCATAAGCGTCTCTGGCGCCTGTCGGCATGCTCTACAAAGGGTGTCGGGTACATCTACACCCATAACCCTTTTACGGTACACCAAGGTGTTGAAGACACCGTCTTGGCAAGCCATTATAAAGCCCTCAGTCTCCGACTTCAACCCACTAGACCTTAGGAAAGAGAAGGTCAACTGCTCAGACAAGCCATGCTCTTCCAGATGTTTGTAGAAGATTCCATGCATTGGCTTATCTTTATGAAGTCTTAAAAGGAAGTCGACTTCGGCAGTTTTAAGGTGGGATTTTAATTCTGCGGGAGCAAGTTCCGTAATGGACTGCTGACACCTCCGCTTGAAGTCGAGTGTGAGGCTGAGCTCCTCGGCTGCTCGTTTCGCTGCGCTAAAAAGAAAGGCTCCTTTTCCCGCATTCTCGTGCTCTCGCACAAAGCGGATCAGGGGATCGGTGCTGTTCGTTACATAGCAGGCAGTGGCCAGTACTACTCTGTTGTGCAGACGCTCCAAACTCAATAGTCCACGCCCTCCCAGGTGTCGCGGGAGGTATATTCGCGGGACAGAGGACTTAGGATGCAGGCTTCTCTCCATATTCATCCTTTTGCGGGTCTTCGTGTCGATTTCCTTCAGCTCGTTCACTTTCCAGTGTATAGCACCAAAGGTGTATAATAACAATGGGACCGCAAGCATGTTAGTGGCAGCGACTTTGTTCTTGCCGGACAGTTCTGACGACCAGATCTGCCGGAGTCGGTGCAAATACTTGCGGCGGAGACACTCTTTAACCAATGCTGCCTCTTGGACATGACGTTGCGCCACTCCAAGGTAGGTATAAGTATCTCCGGCATGCAGCTGTCGCAAGATGCTCCCATCAACGAGCTGTTCCTCATCTCCACTATCTCCGCTTCGTCCTTTCTTGAGATGAACCAATGCACATTTGTCTGTCCCGAACTCCATTCCGATAGCATGACTGTACTCCTGCACCACCTTCAGCGATTGTTGTAGTTCGCGTTGGCCGGAGGCATAAAGTTTTAGGTCATCCATATAAAACAGATGGGTGACCTTGTGCCTCCGGTTATTGGGCGTGCCACAGCTGTATCCTTTAGTATTTCTCAGCGCTATGGACAGAGGCAAAAGTGAGATGCAAAAGAGCAAGGGACTCAAGGAGTCTCCTTGGAAGACACCTCTTTTCAATGACACCAACTCTGTCTGAACCCGAGTTTCACCTGATGTTATAGTGAACCGGGTCTTCCAGAGTGGCATCAGTTGTTTGATGCATCCCACTATCTGATTATCCACCGAAAGGCATTCCAACAGCCGCACAATGAGCTCATGAGACGTGCTGTCGAATGCCTTGCGATAGTCAATCCAGGCCATAGAAAGGTTTCGCTTGTACTGCACGGAGTCCTGCGTGACACATCGGTCAATCAACAAGTTCTCCTTGCAGCCAGCTACTCCTTTCTTTGACCCTCTCTGTTCATACACGTCGAGAAATACAGGATTCACAGCTTGAAGGAGACGCATGTACAAGATTCTGGTGAAGAGCTTGTAACATGCGTTCAGACATGTTATTGGCCTGTAGTTTTTGGGATCAGACAAATCTCCGGTCTTCGGGAGAAGCACGGTTCGACCCTCGACAAACCAAGCCGGAATTGGCTGCTCCTGATTTAGCCACGAGTTAAAAACTCTAGCTAAATGCCGGTGGCAACTGGGGAATTTTTTCCACCAGTAGGTGTTTATGCCATCCGGGCCAGGAGCTGCGAAATTCTTTGCGCCTCGTAAGGCGTCAAGAATTTCTTCCGTGTTTATCGGGTGACGCAGTTCATTCAAGTTAGGAGTCCTCCTACAAACGGACTCGAACTGCGCCAAGGCCGGAGTGTCTGCTGAGAGAGGTTTGGGCTGTTCGTAAATGTCCCTCCAAAAGGCCTCCACGCGATCAGCAGTTGGCGGCTGCTCTATGGCTGGAGGCGGCTGTTGGAAAAGGCGAGAAGGTCTTTCGTAGAACATTCTGTTCTGTTCCAGACCTCTCGCCCGCGCCACCAACGATCGCTTAGCAGCGATTAGCATCCGTATCCTGTCAAGACAGTGTTGCTTGACAACAACCAGTACCGCTTGACTGAGTGTGTGATGGTCGCGCCTCAACCCGTAGGCTATCTGGCGCACTCGGCGCGTAAATGGCTTCCCAGCCGCTCTATATTCCATCACACACTGGATACGGGATGCTTCCTGGCGAGCCAACTGGATTTTCGCTTCCATTTGGCGCACCCGTCTCTGTGCTCTCTCAACAGGAGAGTCTCTCACTCTCCCCTGTCTAGCTAGCCTCAGAGCCGCAGCGTAAATTTCGCAATTGATGCTCCAAATGTCAGAGGCCTCCGATAGACGTTCACCAACCACCTCATCCTCTCTCTTTAAATCTGCCAGCTTCAAGGACCTTCCGTTGTTATGCAAGGCCCTTCGGTCCCTGAAATCCCCAGGTGAGACGACTTGGTCGATTTCCCTCTCAGCGGGCCTTACCGGCGAACTTTCAGCCTGGTTAACAGGCCTTCCGTCCGCCGAAGGGGCAGGCTGAGCTGGAGCACGAACATATCCCTGCCTCCGGAGGTACGATACATAATCTCGCAAATTCTGAGAGGTAAGCGTGCTATGCTCTGGGTGCATTTCACACCACCTCTCATACATGCGGGACATGTATCCCCTACGGCGCGGGCTACTGCTCTCGTAGCAGCTCAGTAGGTCATCCTTGAGCTCCGTCGTCCACCTAAAACGGTCCATGTCATTGCGGGGGTCGTCAACAGGGCAATTCGAAGCACCGCCACCTTGCCCAACGCCGGCTTCCGAAACCGGCTCGGTGTGGGTGCTTTTCTTCCGGGGTGGTCGAACCCGAAGATAGGGCCCGTCAGGTGGTTGGCCTTAGGGCCCCCAGACGACATTTCCGGAGGCAGCCGTCCAAATTGCCTCCTGAGGATGCACCTGCGAAGGTTGCCGGCTGGATTACATCCTTGGGCTTCGGTATACCCTGCGGTGTCGCCACGCACCGGATAGCCTACTGATGTTGGGTGGCTTCCTGCGGGTGTATTATCAGCCGCCCCTAACATGGAGTCAGACGCTGTCGGAGTACCGCTCCTCACATGGAGATCAGTCGTGTCCTAATTGTTGAGGAATAGCCGATCCTCTGGATGCAGACGCTATTCCACCGTGCTAGTTTTGGTCCGCCCCGGGTATTTGATTTCCCCGGTACCACCCATATCTGGGAGGCGTTCCCCTATCCGCCACCTTGGGGAGGCGCCACTGAGGGGATCTAGCAAACCCTCGCGGGGTTATTATTATAATATAAATTATTATTATTATGCATGTCTTATTTTTTCTCGCATGGTTGCGGTAGTAACAAGTATTGACGGGCTGTGCCAAGTCAATACCTGACTATTATTATTCTGAATTCAGGAAGGACCGTACAATGTTGCAGGTCTTGAGGATTACAGACTTTTGGAAGGTTTTATGTAACTTTTCATCCAGGCCCAATTGTTGCAGGTGTGGTGTAAATGTATTTGGAGTAAGGCCTGAGACCGACATAATGAGGGGGACAATGACAACTTTGTTTTGTTTCCATAGTCGTTTTATTTCTATGGCGAGATCGGTGTATTTCGATATCTTCCCAGCGTAGGTGTTTTGGATGTTCATATCATTGGGAATCGCAATATCTATTAAGTAGGTCACTTTGTCTGTCTTTGACTGGAAAACTATATCTGGCCTGTTTGCTGGGATGTATGTATTTCAATGTCCCAGTATAGTTTGAATTGATTGTTCTCTAGTACTGAGGTCGGTGTGTAGTTATAATATGGATCTGTGTTTTCAATTAGCTTGTTTGTTGTGGCTAGTGCTTGGTGGATGACTTTGGCTGCAGAGTTATGTCTGGCTGTGTACTCAGTTCCAGCGAGAGTTTTGCATCCACTAGTTATGTGTTCTATTGTTTCCTTCTGTTGGTGGCATTTTCTGCAATTGTCATCAGAGATGGATGGATCTTTCATTATGTACTTCCTGTAATTTCGTGTCGCAATCACTTGGTCCTGGATAGCAAGCATAAAACCTTCCGTTGCCGGAAAGAGCTGGCCATCCTGCAGCCAGGTGTATGACTGCTTTTCATTAATGTGGTCTTGTGTAACACGGTATCTATGTTTGCCGTGGAGTGCCTTCTGCGACCAGGTGTTTATTTTTTCTTGTTGTGCTTTTATGTGGTTGTGTGCGTCTGCTGCGTGGTCTGGACAAGAAAGGGCGAGTGGTGTGTAGTTTTTGTCTGCTTTTACTATCGCTTTATGCAAGTTTGTTTGTTTACTGTGGAAAAAATGTCTGAGTGATTTTATTTGTTTTGCATGAAGTGACTGTATATCTATAATTCCTCTGCCCCCTTGTTTTCTGTCTATCGTGAGCCTTTCCTTGCATGCTTTGGGATGTGACATTCTGTGTTTTGTGAGTTCTGTTCGGATGAGTATATGGATGTTTTCTATGTCAGTGTGCGACCACTTGATAATGCCAAATGAATATGTTAGGATTGGTATAGCAAATGTGTTAATAGCTTTTGTAAGATTTCTAGAATTTAGTTTCGTTTTTAACAGTCTAATAAGGCGGTCTTTAAACTCTTGTGTTAGTTGTGATTTGATTTTTGTGTGGTCTATCTTAGCGTTTTGATTGATACCCAGGTACTTGTACGTTTCATTCTTGTCCATGTTGTCTAGCGCCTGGCCAGTTACTACTACGCCATATTATCGCTTCTGTGAATATGTCCGAAGAATGTAAGCATTCTCATCGACACAATGGAGGATAGTCTCTTTGGATTACCGAGCTCATTCAGTATGGAAACATTAGTTCGATGGGCGGTATAATGAATTCTCAGCATTCTCCTCCACGTCCACATTTCAAAAGCATCTATGCGAGCTCGATCTGCCTTTTTAACAGTCCAAGTTTCCGAGGCATACAAAAATATGGAGAACACAAGAGACTGAACCAGTGACATTTTGGTAGCTTTAGTGATGTTATGGTCACGCCATATTTTAGTAAGCTTTGTCATGGCCATCCGTAGCTGTTGAATGCGCCCTCGAATATGGAGAAACTTGTAGTTCAGGGTCGCGCCCCGAGTAGGCCGTTCCCCTACACGCTGGGTGGATACGATGAAACAGTTTCTAGATATGAGTATCAAGAGCTCCACTGAACTGACAGTAAATCGCGAACGATGGCGAGCTACGGTTCTCAGAACTATTGATAATATTCGTGTCGGCAATACTCTAGCTCCGACTTAATGCATTTTACGAGTTCACAACATGTCTGTTAAGACATTGTGACTATGATGATGATGATCTTAACTAGTACTTACTGTCGCCCATCCCAAGTCTCGAGACTTCTTGTTATTGCTTCTATGCCCTAATTTGAATACCTGTTAAAGATGTGTAATTAATTTGAGATAACGAATAAAACGTTCGCTCTGATATAAGTATTAGGTTGATAAAAACATACTATGGAGGTGGTATCATCGATTAGTGTAGATCTTTGTTTAGGATGCAAAACAGTCAGTATACAGGGTGTTAATCAAGTATGTTAACAAACTTTAACCACGAATAGTACTCGAAAAATAGAAAGAAAATGTCTAAAATCAAAATGTCAAAAAAATTACCATTTAGAAAATGGGGTTAATTTTACCCTTAACTCCTCCCGTATGATACGCCTCTGATTAAAATTATGAAATTCTGAATTCAGAATCAGATTCAGCGCCAAAAGTTTATCCATCGTACCTAATTTCGTAATTTTGTTATGAATGGTTTCGATAATATCGAGGTAAAACCGTCTTCAGGGTGCCCCATGCAAAGGAGCGTAGCTCCCTTAGAAGGCATTTCCGGACCCATGTTCATATGACATTTTCTTTCTATTTTTCGGAGTACTATTCGTGGTTAAAGTTTGTTAACATACTTAATTAACAGTATATGAAGAAGTGATGCCCACGAAACCTGCGAGATGCGATTTTTGAAAAGTATCGCCGTATATCTCGAGGACAAAATGGATAGTCTCGTCTGGTGAAATGTTCTTAAAATCTTGATGGTCAGTACGCAAGGGAGGTAGATACACGACGGCCTAAAAAATACATACAGGATGTCACATATTAAGGGTTTGAAATAGAAAACCAGATATAGCAGTCTCTCACCTAGCGTCTAATCGTAATTTTTTGCCAATAGTTACCTAAATCTGGTCTGTTTACATTGCACTTATAGTTAAAATTAGAACTGACCACTCACCTGGTCGATAGTCCCTCTGGTTGAATTAGTCCTAGGCTCCAAAACATCTTTCTCAGCACCAGTAAACATCAGTGTGAAGAACATTTTGAGGTTGAAATGGAAAATACAATTATTACACCATCTCACGCGAGAGAATACAAGAGCTGTACCTAGGAAGCTTCAGTCAATGTTGGTTATGCCCTCAAAACCATCATAACACCGATAGATTGTTTTGAATTGAATGTCTTAACTTCAGTCTTGATCAGCTATTCTGTCATGTACCACTAACAATAGATCCACTCCAGATTTCTTACCGACCCAGTTCACTGATGAACAGGTGACTGTCATTTTCTAATCACAGTGACGGACAAGGGTCCTTCGCCTGAATAGCTGATAGCCTTGCTTCTTTTCAGTTGCTACCCTTGTAGGAAATATGTCGTGACAGATTTCTACCGATAGAGGAGGCCACCAAATTCCTGAGTCTGCTGCTTACACATATTACCCATAGGTACGTTGGCTTATTCCTCCATCTTGGGAGCCCTTGTTCATTGTGTTTTTCTCTTGTTTCAGGCCTTCGCGTTTACGTTTTCGTTAGGTTTTACGTTACGCTTACTTTACATTTCATTGAGAGCTAAGGTTTAGTCGTTATAGTTGAGATTAAGTGAGCCTTGCTATCTGGATTGGTTGCAATGTTGCACCCCATCTTGGATTAGGAGTTTGGACACCCGAAACATAGTTGAACCCGTTTAGATCATTCTAGCAAGATTAGAACGTTCCTACTGAAGGACTTCTGACGCGCATTGCCAGACGTAATCATGGAACGTTTGAAAGAAATCGCCTTTTGATCTATACTTTTCCGAGATTATGTTATATTTTATGTAAACACGAAGGTATGAACACACCCCGGTCAGTAATGTGATAAGTGGAAGTGGAACCAATTTGTTTGCGATATGACCTAAATTGTTTGGATTTTCATTTCATGATAGTTCTGAGAACCGTAGCTCGCCATCGTTCGCGATTTACTGTCAGTTCAGTGGAGCTCTTGATACTCATATCTAGAAACTGTTTCATCGTATCCACCCAGCGTGTAGGGGAACGGCCTACTCGGGGCGCGACCCTGAACTACAAGTTTCTCCATATTCGAGGGCGCATTCAACAGCTACGGATGGCCATGACAAAGCTTACTAAAATATGGCGTGACCATAACATCACTAAAGCTACCAAAATGTCACTGGTTCAGTCTCTTGTGTTCTCCATATTTTTGTATGCCTCGGAAACTTGGACTGTTAAAAAGGCAGATCGAGCTCGCATAGATGCTTTTGAAATGTGGACGTGGAGGAGAATGCTGAGAATTCATTATACCGCCCATCGAACTAATGTTTCCATACTGAATGAGCTCGGTAATCCAAAGAGACTATCCTCCATTGTGTCGATGAGAATGCTTACATTCTTCGGACATATTCACAGAAGCGATAATATGGCGATAACTTGTAGTTCAGAGTCACGCGCCGAGTGGGTGGATACGACGAAACAGTTGCTAGATATGAGTACCAAGAGCACCACTGGACTGACAGTAAATCGCGAACGATGGCGACCTACAGTTCTCAAAACTATTGATAATATTCATGTCGGCAATACTCTAGCTCCGACTGAATGCATTTTACGACATTGTGACTATGATGATGATGCTGAGTAGCATAGCAGGCCTTATTTTATCAATTTCCTAGCCAGTTAGCCCAGTCGCTCCTAAACTGTAGAGATACTTTCACTCAGAATGTCCAGCTTTATCCGGCTTTATCGATTTCAGTCGAGTAACGATTTCTGTGTTATATAGAGGCCAATAACTGTCGAAATAGGCAGACAAACCGTAAAATTGACAATCTAGATACTTATAAATATAAATCGTTCCAGGAGTTTTATCTAGGAAATTTCCCATCACTAGCAATGTGAGAGAAAAAGATAGTATTAAAATAAAGCGAGATTAAGTGATCCAGGCAGCATTCCAGAACTAAGCAAAAAAATACAAAATGCACTCATATCTTATGCGTGTATGCACCAGCGCACGAGGCTGTTAAGCAAGTTTTTCGTCAAAACTGCCTTTTCTAGTTAGATAGAGGTGGCGATGCCACATATAGGAAATAAAGACTGAATACGGAGCTTACAGAAATGAGTCCTCCACTTGCCTATGTCTAGAGTCATCTTAAAGTCAACTATTTTGGAGGAATATAAAAATCATATAAAGAGATTTAGACCTTCACATTCTCAAATACAGGTTTGCTTGTCGTAAAAACGCTAGGAGTTTTTTTAAATTCTGTTGGACTCGTTGAGAGGATAGTTTTGAGCTCAGCGCTCAGATTTGAGCTTTGTCTGTAGAGGCTATTATGGGGGCAACATTCTAACAAATGTTGGACCGTGAGTCTCTGTGTACAGTGTGGACATATTCGGGTTGCGACCCATGCGTAGTCTACACAACAACACCTTCTTCTCTTCACCATCTTCAGTTACCTTCGTATCGATCTCATTCTGTTTGCCAGATTTCCCTGCTTCTTATTTATTTTAATATCTCTAATTGTATCACTCTTATACTCATGTAAAATAGTTCTATCTTTCACAGGTTTGGAGCTCACAAAGGGTCAGGTTAAAAATCTGTGCCAGTGTTACAGTCACGTATCCTCAGATGATTTCTTTTTTTTTCCTGAAACTCCATGTAGGCGAAAACGCCTAAAACCTGGAACTGCTCCCATATTTGATATGAAACCTGAAAATGAGAGTGTTCTAGCAAAACAAAATTAAGACAGTAAGGACCGGTTCCTCAATGTCCTTAGGCCCGATTTTATCAACATGCGCATTTTATCAAAGACTTTGACCAATCAGAGCAGCTCTTTCAAGAACATGCATCTGTCAAAGTACTCTGAAAATTATTGATTTCTCTTGAAGTTGACTTCAAAAAGCTCAAAAATTACATTCTTTACATACAATCGATTACTGTGAACCGTCTAGTATCTTTTCAGGTCTGCATGATTTTCCATCCTAAATGGGTGAAAAAATGCATTTTCTTGTTTAAAAAAAAGTTTAGCGATTGCTAATCTCAATCAATCAGATTTCAGAGAACCGGTACATTTGATCACTGGTTTCTTGTTGTATCAAATGATATGATGACAGTACATTCATTCACTGCATTACTTGGATAAAACAATAATTTACTATCGATATTAATTATAAATACATGTAATATATTTTTATTTTATAGTAAAAAGGGTAGAAATAGCATTTTGTTACATTTCAAAACTTAAACACACGATTTAACTGTTAACCAAGCTATTTCCCAAGCGTGCATGTGCATTTCTGGTTGCCTATCCATAACGGCAAAGCTCGCTATTTAGCTGCGTATAACCTTATTTTATGTACAATGTGTACGGTGCACCTTTACATCCGCTGTGAATATTTCTATAAGGTCTATAACAAACACATGCATCCACCAAAATTTTGAAAGCTGTTCGTTTTATGTCACAGCTAATTCCTGTAGCATGAGGCTAGCACGCGATATCCCCTCTCTTTCCTTATCTAAGGTGTCACATTACAAAAAATAGGTAAGCAATCTAATTAGATAAGATCTATAAAGTAAAAATCTATTATACATTGAAATTCAGAAACAATATTATAAATTCAGAAACAATAATGATGAGTCATATGCATACGCATAGTTTGAAAATTATTTTGCGGCAGAGTACAGATATAGCACAGATGATTGAAAAGTCAACAGTAGTCGAAAGAGCAAGTATCATTCCTTGCTAGCCCTGAGGATTCATAAATGACCAAAAGTCTTCATTAATCACAAAAATGTAAGTTTCCACCAAGGTTTTTGCCAGCCCTCAACACCCTACCTTTTTTTGTGACTGAAGCTTGGACATACTTTGCTCTTTGATAACCTAATATCTGTCTGAAATTCGTTACATTGGAGAAAATAACGCTTTAGATGACAGTCGTGTGTACCTAGATAGAATCCCGATTCAACTGTGCGGTCTTTCTCTGTACCAGTTCAAAATTTATCGACTGAAGAAATCGCAATAGTTGATAGTCTGATGAAGTATAAAGTTTCGAATGCGGTGATATAGTGTAAGCATAGTAACAGCTCTAGCTTCAAACCGATTTGACGTACCTACAGTCGCGTAAAAAGTGTTTCTTGGGTGGTAGAATTTAATAGTGTAAATTTTTGCACCCTTGCAAATGACAATTGAAGGGTTTTTCTCATAAACAACCAATGTCAAAAAACAAGAATTTTCAGGAGGCACAAAAACGTTTATAAACTCCATATCAATCGACTATTCCCATTTTCAAATTTGTTATATGTGAATATATATCCCTCTGACTGGTTTACCGGATAATATATTTCTGGATTATGTTTCGTTCGTCAGAGAAAAAAGAAAACCCTGTGACATTGGTTGTTTTTGCACATAATTGCAATTAATGTAGAGGTATTGGTAAATGATTTATATCAAATTTATTAGCGATGATTAAATACAATGCAATTTACTTCACTCGCACCCATCACTGTTATCATCTTCAGTTCCTTCCAAATATCAGAACAACGTTCTACTAACAACAGCAACAGGAGCGAAACTGACCAGAGTTCACTGGCATAATGTCTAATGACATTGGCTGTTCTTGATATAACCGCCTATGGTATCGCCTGTTTTCGCTAAAACTCTGTATGTATGCATTAATAATATTTTCGGCTGATACATATAACGTTTCTGGTAACAGTGGTGCCAATATCTAAAATTTGGAAAAAAATGACATTTATTGTTTTTGATAAAAACCCTTCAATTATTATAATTGTGTACTGAAACTTTCCTTTACTAGTGGTTAAGAATAAGAGAGTATTTATTACCCAGTGTGAAAGTACTTGAATAAGTGTAACATATATTTGGCTGATATTAAAAATGCTATAGGGGGTAAAAATAGTAAGTATTTTTGTGATTGAATTTAAATTTTAATATGGTAAATTTTGTCGTAGTATTTTCGAACTGTATCTGTAAAATTCATGTGACAGGACCGCACTTAAAACTTCGCAGCGTACAGATAATAAGTATTTTCGGACAATATTCTTTTGTATTCTTCTGCTGCTTATTCGCCGCATATTAGCTTCGTCATTTCAAGGTCAGTTGTTTCTGAATAGAAAAGTCCCAGCTTTAAAAACACCCAGTATATTTTGGGTATAATACTTCTAAGCTGACACACAGCACAGTATGCCAGTATATATTGCACTTTCTTCTATTGGGGCTCCGGACCTTCCAAATTTGTAGACTCAAAAGTTATGGAAAGGGCTTTATATTTTTAGGTATAGGTACTTATTAGGTGAGGAAGGGGACAATTAAATATGCAATGGAGAAGACATGATAGTATGAAAGTGTACACACTGAGCTTCACCCTCTTTGATGGAGCAAGTTTTGAATTTCGAATGTTAGTCTACAATTTTGTTATTGGAGGTTGGCTTTGATAGAGTACGGCTCAAAACTCGTCCTAATTCGTAGATTTTTGCTACAGCCATTAGTAATTCCATGCCACTGAAAATGAAGTGCTCAATGGCATGACAAGTCCAATTTTTCAGTTCTGTGTTTTGTTTTTTAAAATCCGGTTTAAAATATCTACCAATCTACCTACTTTCAGATGTTAGGTAGTAAGATGGTAACTCTACAATTAAGAACTAATTAAATTCGAACTAAACACTCTTTCAAGAATGTATATGCAAATGCCTCACGGCATCTTTCTCTCGTTTAAAAAACAATCATAAATTCAATGAGTAGGGCAAAAATATGATAATGACATAATGAAGAGCAAAATAACTGCTCTATCAAGAAATTAAATGCTCAACTCTTTTAGTGTTCGGGGAGGATATTAAGTGAATCATTTAAATTCTTGATAGTTAGCATTTAATTAGCACTTCATTGAGGCATTGTCCTTTTTTATGTAAAGAATTTACATACTTAATACGGCACTGAGCCTTTGGTTTGGTTTTCATGGTATTTCCATTTTCTTCTGCTCATTATATTTTTGTTGTGACTACTTTTTCTTAATATAGCAATACATATGATTTTTTAGTTAACCTTTAATTAGCTCTTCATTTATTTACTTTCTGCTCATTCTATCTATGTTCCCTCTACTAACTTTTCTTGAATTAACAGAACATATGATTTTTTAACGGAAGTGGAGTATTTAAGTTGTTGATAGAGCAAGGATAGTGAATTTAATTAGCTTTTAATAATCTGCTAATTTAGGCATTGCCATATTTAAGTTACGTTGACTCTGTTCTAGCAACTTTAAGTTTTTGAGCATATTTATTCTATTTCTATTATTTTGTCGTGATCAGCAATACATAGGCCCGATTTTATCAACACGAGCATTTTAACAAAGGCTTTGACCAATCAACCCCGTGTGGGGGCGGGTTAGAATATCTCCCATCGTATATCCTGCGTGTCGTAAAAGGCGACTAAAAGGAACCGAACTACTGTCGGTATAAGCAGTAACCTCTTCTCAACCAACAGCTTTGGGTGGACGAGCTGAGAAGAGTCAGGACACCTTATTGTCCTTGGGGTGAGAAATTGCCCCTAAAAGCGGATGAACCAGTAGATATCATCTGGTCAACGGCATGAGGATGCAGAAAGCAAATGGGAAACTACTGCATTAAAGATCTTAAAGATATACCAAGAGAAACTCGTAAAATGAGCAAATGCACTTTACGAGTTCACAACATGTCTGTTAAGACATTGTGACTATGATGATGATGATTGACGAATCAGAGCAGCCCATTCAAGAACTTCTGTCAAAATTCTCTGAAAATCATTGATTTCTCTTGAAATTTACTTCAAAAAGATAAAAAAAGACATGCTTTATGTATAATCGACCATTACGAACCCTCTAGTATCTTTTCAACTCTGATTTTCCATCCTAAATGGGTGAAAACTTTCCTGTTTAGCAAAGAGTTTAGCAATTGCTAATCTCAACCAATCAGATTCCACAAAACCGATACATTTGATCAATGGATCAAATTTACTGTTAATCTAATAATAATGATGACAAAAAATTCAAAAAACTGCATTATTTTGATAAAACAATAATTTACAATCGATAATAATTATAAATACCTGCAATATACCTTTGTATTATAGTAAAAAAGGGTAAAAATAAAATTTTATTACATTTCACAAAGCTGTTATAGACACACACGATGCAAGTGTGCATTACTAGTTGCCTATCCTGCTTAACAGCAAAGCTTGCGATCTGGCAAAAGTATAACGTATAACCTTATTTTTCCTAAACTAGAAACCTTTCGTATAGTCAGAAAGTGAGTAAGGTGCTTTATATAAATGTGTTTCTGCGCTACGGTGCCTTTTACGCAGTGCCTTTACAATCTTTACATCCTCTGTGAATATTTCTATAACAAGGTCTATTACAAACATGCATCCATCAGTCTATAATCAATCTGACTGCAATTGCAATTGGTAATTATACAATAATTATAAGGTAAACATTAAAAATCCAGCATTAATTTGCAAATCAATCACTTTGTTCTGATTTTCTGCTATGATTTTGATCCATGAATACTAAAATATTTTTGATGAAAGTGTCATCCAGCTTTGACGTTTTGTTTCCAATATTAATAAAATAATATTGGATGATACTTGTTAACATAGCCCTCAATACCCAATAGAAAGCTTTTGCTAAACAGCATCCAATAGAAAACCTTTGTCAAAGTCTTTGTTAAATATGCATTCGTCAGTTGATATTCCATGCCACTGTATACAGGGCTGGGATAAAGTATGGAACCAAGCAAACATCTTTGAAACGGAAAGGGTGATATTGCTGAAAATTTGCAGGTAAATGTAGTGACGCATAATGCATCTGAAGACAATGGTAGTGTTCAACGGGACTTAGCGGACGTAAGCGCTTGTGGGCGCTTTGCGCTAACTAGCTGATGAACGACAAGCTGTCAAAACAGCGCCAGTCAGCTTGGTTAGCGCTTTTAAAAAGCGCTGTTTGGTTAGCGAAGCGGCACAAAACTAGCAAAAAGTGATTTGTAGTTCTGAGAGCCAGTTACTTTTGTATAGTGTCAATGTAATATCAGGTTTTGTGATTTTATAACGTAGATTTTTGACAATACACATTAAAATGTGGAGATGGATATGACAGTTTTATCACACCAAAAAGAAGGTCGCCCAACGGTCACACCTAGCGCCTGCAGGCGCTTCCACGCTAGGCGCTTTTGCGCTAGGTTCCGTTGAACACACCCAATATGTTAGCTATTAATGTACTTCCGGTCTAACCGGAAGTACCGTCAACTTTTTTAATTTAAATGTGACACCCTGTATATTTTTGCAGATTTTAATACATCTTTTTTTTCCGAATACGTCCATAGTAGGTTTAGTATTTGTTTCTGTAAAAATGGGAAAGATAAAGCTTTTTTATTCACTGAAACGTTCATTTTATTTGATGTGTTACAATAAGAAAATTTTATAATGAATTATCAAGGAATTATCTGAGACGTTCAAAATGCCCGCCGTTTACTTCCTGACAATATGCAAGTCTGTTGACAAATTGCTGAGTTACCTTGTCGAATCAATTCACGTCAGGATCAGGACATCGGGAGGTAAATGGCCGGCATTTTAAACATATTAAGAAGCTTTATCTTTCCCATTTTTACAGAAACTAATACCCAAACCACTATGGACGTGTTCGGAAAAAAAAGATGTATAATTATCTGCAAAAATATACAGGGTGACCTATTTAAATTCAAAAAGTTGACGGTACTTCCGGTTAAACTGGAAGTACATTAATAGCTAACATAATGTCTTCGGATGCACTATACGTCGCTACACTTGCTTGCAAATTTTCAGCAATATCATTCTTTCCGTTCCAAAGTTATTTGCTTGGTTTCATACTTTATCCCAACCCTGTATGAATCCCTCCTTAACCAGCAGTCCAATCCGGTATGCATGATTTTTAGAAATACAATAGTGCGGCCAACAAAGGCCGTGGTAGGCCTGAAGAAATAGCGCTGAGTGACTGGTTGAATCTGCTCCGATTTACAGCAACAGGCCTTTTATAGATGTGCACATCCCTTTTATTGCTCCGATTTTCTGCCAAATGCGGAACCCGCTCCGCCGCGAATTTGCTTCGAATCCAAATTAGTAGATGCCTGTCGCGGTCGCCGCGTTGGCTCGGCTCCGTCTTCTTCTTTTCTGCTGACGACTATCAAATGTCAAATATGGAACGGCATCTGGCCAGACACACACGTGCGTAACCAACGTACACAGATGGATTGCAGAGGGGCTGCAGGAAGAACTGTGAATTCATTCCTCCATTTTTTGATACGCAGAGTCGAAATCTGGCACTCTTGGAGCATACCCAGTAAACACTCATACGTTAGTTAAACGTTATTCAATCCCTGACACTGCCATTTCAATATACAGGGTGAGTTTTTAGTAGCGGGTCGGTCGATAACTCCACTACTGTAGAAGATAGCAAAAAAGTTATATATAAAAGTTGTAGCCACGGATATGGTCCTTGCTCAGAAAATATTTTAATTTATACAGGGTGATCCATAACTACGTGGTGATGCAAACATGCATTTTTTTAAAAGAGACACCCTACATATTATTCCATATTCAAATTCTACTAATGATTTCCGTTCTTGCAATATAGGCTATGTTACATCATACAGGGCATTTCAAAAGTTATGACCATTTTTATAACCAAATCGCAGTCAAATGAACGTACTGTATATCAAAAAGTAATGAGTCAAAAATTATTTTTTTTACATGCGAAGATTAAAAATATCCTCTAGTTTTAAAATCGGCTATAAAAAAAAGCCCGTGATGCATATTCGTATATTAGTTTCCGAGATATTTCGATGTTTCGATAAATTTAAAATATAGCTTCTATTTGTGTACTGAAATTCATTTATTTTGAGGAAGTACTATCTAATTTGTTTTTTATTCAACGAACAACTAAATTATAAGGTCATGATACTATTTGATGAAGTCAAAACCCTAAATCGTCAAGATAATAAAGTCAAGTATGCTGAGGAGACAATGTTGTAGGCGTGATGCATAATTATCAAGCAGATTTATCAGGTAGGCTTTGAAAAATCGACAGTTTTCATAACCTGTTCAATAATTCCGTACCCTGTGAAAAACCAGGTTCAAAAATGAATTTTTCCATTTAGGGTATTTAGGAAAATCTTTGAGAAATTGTCTACTTGCCTCTAGAATATATCAACTATGAACAGCAATATCCAGAACGGAGGCACTCTAAGACTAATGCGTTTGATAGATTGAAGAATCGTTTTATTTGGACTGTGTCGTTTAATATTTCATAGCCTATCTGATATATCTGCTTGATAGTTATGTATGACGTCTATAAAATTGTTTTCTCATCACACTTGACCTATATTATCTCGGTAATTCAGTGTTTTGACTTGATCAAGTACTATTATGGCCTTATATTTTAGTTGTTTGTTAAGCAAAAATAAAATTTGATAGTATTTTCTCAAAATAAATAAATTTTAGTATACAAATAGGAGGTATATTTAAAATTTGTAGAAATATCTCAGAAACTAACGAATGCAGCCATCACAAGTGCTATACAAAGATGAAAGAGCATATTGAAGGCAATTCTCTGGTATAATAAAATATTGGGGGTTTCATTTAAAAAAAAGAGAGAAAATCTAGATTTTGCATTCTACATCACCCTGTATACGAATATGCGTCACGTGCTTTTCTATAACCGATTTTAAGACTAGAGGATATCTTAAATCTTTTCATGTCAAAAAAATAATTTTTGATTCCTTACTTTTTGATATACAGTACATTCATTTGACCGCGATTTGGATATAAAAATGGTCATAACTTTTGAAATACCCTGTGTAATGTAACAATATCATATATTGGAAGAACGGAAATCATTAGTAGAATTTGAATATGGAATAATATATAGGATGTCTCATTTAAAAAAATGCATGTTTGCATCACCACGTAGTTATGGATCGCCTTGTATAAATCTGAATATTTTCTGAGCAAGTTGTGTATCCGTGGCTACAACTTTTATATTACAACCTTTTACGCTATCTTGTAAAGTAGTGGAGTTATCGACCGAGCCGTTACTAGAAACTCACCCTGTATGTATATAACTTGTAACAAACGTCAAACGCTAAATCCAAGCTTACTTGAGCGAAAGTACGTTAAAAACATCATATCTGATAGGAAACATTGTAAAATTCTGTCTTGAAAAAAGTAACAGCATAGGTCTCGTTATACACTGATATACTCGTATCCTCGTTCCTAGGAAGCTCATAGGTTCTATTATCAGCTGAATAACCATATTAGGACAGCAGTTAGCAATTAGTGTTGAGTGAAATTGAAAGTTTGCTACAATTTATGGCTTATCATTGCAATTGCTTGCCAATTACTCCACGAAAATTAATATCAGTTGATTACTGCTCTGCAGTGACTGATGGGGCTACTGACGGACAATCTTTTACGAGCAAGTGATGCACGAATAATAAGGAGAGGCGATCAGAAATTACAGATACAGATACAGATCATTTATTGGTGTCAGCATGCCTGGTCACATTCACACAAGTCAAATAATTTTTAAAAACTAGTAACTAGTGTTAAAATTGTACATCATTAATATTTAGATAATACATACACACTTAAAAATAATATAAGAATTAAAAATATCTATAATTAACGAACATGAATTAAACTATTTATTCATTGAATGAATGTTGCATAAACTCATCGATAGAGTAGAAGGCTTTTTGCATTAAGATATGTTTATTCTATTTCTGTAATGATCGTAAGGTAACTTTCTAATATCTTCTGATAATTTGTTATAAAATTTAATTGCCCAGTAAGCCAGGCCATTTTGACACTTCTTCAGCCTCCAGTAGGCAGGAATTAGATATTGCTTATGTCTTGTGTCATGACTATGAACATCCTCATGTGTCAGTAATGAGTCAGACCTTTGCCTTACATAAGAAAGATTTTCTAGGATATACAGTGATGGCAGTGTAAGTATTCTTAGGGATTTGAAAGCCTGCCTGCAATTATCTCTATAATGTAGTCCTGCCAAAAGCCTAACTGCCCTACGCTGCATACCAAACAACCTGTTTGCTCCAGTTGAATGACCCCAGACAAGTATTGCATATGACAGGTGCGAATGAAATAGTGAATAGTACGCAACTTTCAGTATGTCATGTGAAACACAGTACCTTAGGTTTCGTAATAAAAATAAATTTTTGCTAAGTTTGTTGCATACTTTGTCTATATGTAGGTCCCACTGAAGCTTAGGGTCGAAATACACACCTAGAGATTTAACACCGCTTTGCTGCTCCATATCACCAATATCTCCAAGTGAGAACACTAGCCTTGTAGTCTTCGTTTTATTTAGTAATAGTTTGTTAGCACGGAACCAATTCTCAGCCCTTACCTGTGCAGCCATGGATGTCTCCAGAGCCTCTTCCAGGCTATCAGCCGAGGTGGAAATTGTTGTGTCATCAGCAAAGAGAGTGTACTTCTCATGTTCTACAATTTATGAATAATAAAAACAACACAGGTCCTAAAATCGACCCTTGGGGTACACCTATGTTGATCACTCTTTCATCTGACACAGCTCTTGCCACCTTCACAGCTTGCGTCCTGTCCTGAAGATAGGGTTTAACAAGCTGTATGCTGTCATTTTTGAAATTGTATTTTTTTAGCTTACTGAGAAGAATGTCATGATCTACACAGTCAAAAGCTTTAGTTAAATCGCAAAACGGTAGTACATCATACTCAAGCTTGTGAAAAGATTCTAAAATAAAGGACACTAAATCAAGAATACCTAATGTAGTGCTTTTATTACCTCTTAAACCAAACTGACTATTTGAAAAGGAGTTGTTTACTTCAAGAAAATGTACAATTTGTGATGCCATACACCTTTTTATTATCTTTGAAACTATTGGGAGCAAGGAAATTGGTCTGTAGTTTTGATCTGATCACTTCCCAAGAAGTGCGACTACTCTCATTTCAAGGTTTTAATGTTCATAACTGCTTAGGAATACGTTGTCGGGAATCTATAATCTTAGCTTTTTATTCATTATTTTACTTAGGTATTTATTTTCGTCCTCTCAATTTAACCATAAGGTACAGATACACATGCTTAAAGAGCATGCTATTCTACTCCGTAGCATGTGTAAACGCGCCTTGCTCGAAATGAGCATGCTAATTGCTCAAGAACCGACGGTTAAACGATTGGGTTTGAGTGGTAGAATAGCTTTAAAGCTAAACTCCGCCCACTTCTGTACTCTTTGTGCAAGAATAAACATGTTTACATACATACATTAAATGGAAATGTATCAGTGACAGTAAGTAGCATGATAATTTTGATTAGCTTGATGGTACAGACACACATGCTCATAAATGGCATGCTTCTTAAGCATGCTCAAAATTAGCATGCTACTATCACTGACATATTTCCATTCAATCGCATGACCGCCGGTTCTTCAGCACGGCGATTGTAAATTGCAGCGATGGTCAAGTATTCTTAATCCGGGATATGAAAATTGCAGCGACTGGTTATTTTTCCATTTCAGGTAAACATGTAAATTGCAGCGGACGACCCTCTGTTAGGGATAGGAGTTTTTATAACAGCCATCCCTCATTGTTTATTTTTGAGAGTCTTTGATAAATACTCAAACAGACACATACATTAAAATGAATAGTGTCAGAATAAAGCAAGCTCCAAATGCAACAACTAAAAAGATGCAAGATTTTTTGAGTCTTAGAATAGGTTTATTACTCAATGAAAATAGGATAAGTGGATTAGAATATACATATAAAAAGTGTATGTCATTTTTATGGTGAGAACCTTAGTTAGTAATTATGGTTTTTTATGTATATATTGATCTAAGACGATTTACGAACATGTTTGTACATAATATTATGTATTATTAACAATTAACAATTTAGAAAAGTATAACTTTCTTTCAGTGTCAATAGTTTTACTTCCCACACCGATAGGTGAGGGGAGTATTGTGATCGCGAAAATTTTCGATTTTGAGATAACACGCTTTTTGGGCGTTTTATGATGGCTACATAACGAAAATCCATGTCACTCATTTCCGTCGGTCTGTCTGTCTGTCGGTCTGTCTGTCTGTCTGTCTGTCTGTCTGTCTGTCTGTCTGTCTGTCTGTCTGTCTGTCTGTCTGTCTGTCTGTCTGTGCGCGTTTTTCTAGCCTCGTAATATCAGTAACCGCTACATAGATTTTTATGAAATTTAGGTAGTGATATGGTGTAGGGTCGTAGTAGGTAATGTTGCTACAATTTTGAAAATCGGTGCATAGGCGGCGGAGTAATTAGCAAAAAACGAAAAATTTCAAATATGCCTCAAACTTCGTTTTTAGGTGTTTTAGGGGTTCCTGATCATTTTCTACTTTTTTTTTGGGTGGGGGTGAAATTGGGGTGGTTGGGGGTTGGGGGGTTGTAAAATTGAAAAATTTGTTGTATTCATAATAGACTGCCCACTGACCTATGAAGGAAGACCTAGCGACATAAATAACATTTTTAGGTCTATCTGAACATTGCCTTATGCCTATTACAGAAAACAAAGAACTTAGAATTTTTTCCGATGTATGACATACGAGTATTGCTTTAGATCGTTCTGTATTTTATAATGTAGAAACTACTGAATTGGTGTTAATGAAATTTCGGTACAGTATTACTACTTTGACAAGGATGGAAAACGCGTAGATTTTTAGAAATCGTCTCAGTGGCGGCGCAGCAATATTAAAAAAACTAAAAATATGAAAACAGCTCAAACTTCGTTTTTAGACGTTTTAGGGGTTCCTGATCATTTTATACTGTTTTTTGGGTGGGGGTGAATTTAGGGTGGTTGGGGGGTGGGGGGTTGTAAAACTGGAAAATTTGTTGTATTCGTAATGGGGTGTCCCATTGACATGCGAATAGAAAACCTAGCGGCATGATACACTTTTTAGGTCCATCCGAACGCTGCATGCTTATTATAGAAACCACGGGACTTAGTATTTGTGATGTATACATACGAGTATTGCTTTAGATCGTTCTGTCTTTTATAATGTGGAAACCACTGAATTGATGTTAATGAAATTTCGTCACAGTATTACTACTTTGGCAAGGATGGAAAACGCGTATGATTTTTAGAAATCGTCTCAGTGGCGGCGCAACAATATTAAAAAAACTAAAAATATGAAAACAGCTCAAACTTCGTTTTTAGACGTTTTAGGGGTCCTGATCACTTTCTACTTTTTTGGGTGGGGGTGAATTTAGGGTGGTTGGGGGGTTGTAAAACTGGAAATTTTGTTGTTTTCGTAATGGGCTGTTCATTGATATGCGAATGAAAAACCTAGCGGCGTGATACACTTTTTAGGTCCATCCGAACGTTGCATGCTTATTATAGAACCCACGGGACCAAGAGTATTTGTGATGTATACATACAAGTATTGTTTTAGATCGTTCTAGATTGCATAACGTGAAAATTGTTCAATTGATTTTTAATGCATATTTCCTGAAGAGGGAGACGTAAGAAACTATTTACGAGGGTTGTTGTGTTGGATGTTTTTTTTTGCGGGCGGGTGGGCGATGATTTAGTTGCAAGGAGATTTCAGACTATAGCTTCTTGGCCTTCATGCAATGGGAAATAATAAAATGGTATCATCGTTATGTGTGGGAAGTACTGAGTCAATCAACTTGACTCCATTTTTTGTTTTATTATTAACTGCTCTAACAAAAGGATTTATTGGTTTCAGTCTAAACAAAACCGCGCATTGGGTATATTATCACCTTCCGAAAATTGCAAAAAAGTCTCAAAATTGTCACCATAATCATTGATATTGTCGAAATTGCCTAAAATAATGGAAATATGTATCGAGAAATTAACTTTTCTAGTTAAGTCCTAGTTAGTTAAGTAGAGAATTCTCTATTACAATAAGTACGAATAAAATTTTGGGTTTGTAATTTAAAAAAGGCATTGTGATGTCATATAGTTTTCAAAATCACTAACAGAAGTAGGTAACTAAATGCCACTGAATTGTTCCTTTAGATAAAAATTAATTTGACCTGTCACATAATATTATTTTTATATAATATTTTGCTATAGAAATCCAAATTAATTTTTAAAATACCTCCAAACAGGTAGACTACGCCGAAAAGGGATCCTCGCTGCAATTTACAACATCTCTTACGATCACCTTTGAGATTTATAGGATTATACCCTAACCGCGGCTGCAATTTGTATCCGCCCCTTCAGCATGCTTGAAATTGGCATGTTTATTTCGAGCAAGGAGCGTATATACACGCTACGAAGTAGCATTGCTCGTTAATAGCATGCTCTTTAAGCATGTGTATCTGTGCCTTAACAGAAATCCTTCAGGCGTTTTTCACCTTTAGTGGATTTTTGAAACATCCTGAACATAATATATTCAGAGCAATGACGCGTAATTTTAGTGTTAAAAAAGAAACCGGATGACGCTGGGTATTTGGGTTCTAGAGGCAATTTGGAAACTAAATCGAAAATCTGTATTTGGCTTTCTATTGAGATGAAACCTCGCATTTCGGATACTTTCAAGGTGCTGATTACAAATCCAGTTGCAGTTTTGAGTGTCAGTCTCGTTTGACGAAAATAAAAAATTTCAGATCTCTTGGGCGGGCGGGAGGACCTAGAAAAATCGAAAACCTGTATTTGACTTTCTATTGAGATGAAACCTCGCATTTCGGGTAATTTTAAGGTGCTGATTACAAATCCAGTTGCAGTATTGAGTCCCAGTCTCGTTTGACGAAAATAAAAAATTTCAGATCTCTTGGGCGGGCGGGAGTACCTAAAAAAATCGAAAACCTGTATTTGACTTTCTATTGATATGAAACCTCGCATTTCGGATAAGTTTAAGGTGCTGATTACAAATCCAGTTGCAGTTTTGAGTGTGAGTCTCGTTTGACGAAAATAAAAAATTTTAGATCTCTCGGGCGGGCGGGAGTACCTAAAAAAATCGAAAATCTGTATTTGGCTTCCTATTGAGATGAAACCTCGCATTTCGGATTGTTTCAAGGTGCTGATTACAAATCCAGCTGCAGTTTTGAGTCCCAGTCTCGTTTGACGAAAATAAAAAATTTGTGATCTCTTGGGCGGGCGGGAGTACCTAAAAAAATCGAAAACCTGTATTTGACTTTCTATTGAGATGAAACCTCGGATTTCGGATAATTTCAAGGTGCTGATTACAAATCCAGCTGCAGTTTTGAGTCCCAGTCTCGTTTGACGAAAATAAAAAATTTGTGATCTCTTGGGCGGGCGGGAGTACCTAAAAAAATCGAAAATCTGTATTTGACTTTCTATTGAGATGAAACCTCGCATTTCGGATAAGTTTAAGGTGCTGATTACAAATCCAGTTGCAGTTTTGAGTGTGAGTCTCGTTTGACGAAAATAAAAAATTTTAGATCTCTCGGGCGGGCGGGAGTACCTAAAAAAATCGAAAATCTGTATTTGGCTTCCTATTGAGATGAAACCTCGCATTTCGGATTGTTTCAAGGTGCTGATTACAAATCCAGCTGCAGTTTTGAGTCCCAGTCTCGTTTGACGAAAATAAAAAATTTGTGATCTCTTGGGCGGGCGGGAGTACCTAAAAAAATCGAAAACCTGTATTTGACTTTCTATTGAGATGAAACCTCGGATTTCGGATAATTTCAAGGTGCTGATTACAAATCCAGCTGCAGTTTTGAGTGTCAGTCTCGTTTGACGAAAATTAAAAATTTCAGATCTCTCGGGCGGGTGGGAGTACCTAAAAAAATCGAAAATCTTTATTTGGCTTTCTATTGAGATGAAACCTCGCATTTCGGATAGTTTCAAGGTGCTGATTACAATTCCAGTTGCAGTTTTGAGTGTCAATGTCGTTTGACGAAAATAAAAAATTTCAGATCTCTCGGGCGGGCGGGAGTACCTAAAAAAATCGAAAATCTGTATTTGACTTTCTATTGAGATGAAACCTCGCATTTCGGATAAGTTTAAGGTGCTGATTACAAATCCAGTTGCAGTTTTGAGGGTGAGTCTCGTTTGACGAAAATAAAAAATTTTAGATCTCTCGGGCGGGCGGGAGTACCTAAAAAAATCGAAAATCTGTATTTGGCTTTCTATTGAGATGAAACCTCGCATTTCGGATTGTTTCAAGGTGCTGATTACAAATCCAGCTGCAGTTTTGAGTCCCAGTCTCGTTTGACGAAAATAAAAAATTTGTGATCTCTTGGGCGGGCGGGAGTACCTAAAAAAATCGAAAACCTGTATTTGACTTTCTATTGAGATGAAACCTCGGATTTCGGATAATTTCAAGGTGCTGACTACAAATTCAGTTGCAGTTTTGAGTGTCAGTCTCGTTTGACGAAAATAAAAAATTTCAGATCTCTCGGGCGGGCGGGAGTACCTAAAAAATCGAAAATCTGTATTTGACTTTCTATTGAGATGAAACCTCGCATTTCGGATAATTTAAAGGTGCTGATTACAAATCCAGTTGCAGTTTTGAGTCCCAGTCTCGTTTGACGAAAACAAAAAATTTCAGATCTCTCGGGCGGGCGGGAATACCTAAAAAAATCGAAAATCTGTATTTGGCTTTCTATTGAGATGAAACCTCGCATTTCGGATAGTTTCAAGGTGCTGATTACAAATCCAGCTGCAGTTTTGAGTGTCAGTCTCGTTTGACGAAATTAAAAAATTTCAGATCTCTCGGGCGGGCGGGAGTAGGTACCTAAAAAAATCGAAAATCTGTATTTGGCTTTCTATTGAGATGAAACCTCGCATTTCGGATAGTTTCAAGATGCTGATTACAAATCCAGCTGCAGTTTTGAGTGTCAGTCTCGTTTGACGAAATTAAAAAATTTCAGATCTCTCGGGCGGGCGGGAGTACCTAAAAAAATCGAAAATCTGTATTTGGCTTTCTATTAAGATGAAACCTCGCATTTCGGATAGTTTCAAGGTGCTGATTACAAATCCAGCTGCAGTTTTGAGTGTCAGTCTCGTTTGACGAAATTAAAAAATTTCAGATCTCTCGGGCGGGCGGGAGTAGGTACCTAAAAAAATCGAAAATCTGTATTTGGCTTTCTATTGAGATAAAACCTCGCATTTCGGATAATTTCAAGGTGCTGATTACAAATCCAGTTGCAGTTTTGAGTGTCAGTCTCGTTTGACGAAATTAAAAAATTTCAGATCTCTCGGGCGGGCGGGAGTAGGTACCTAAAAAAATCGAAAATCTGTATTTGGCTTTCTATTGAGATGAAACCTCGCATTTCGGATAGTTTCAAGATGCTGATTACAAATCCAGCTGCAGTTTTGAGTGTCAGTCTCGTTTGACGAAATTAAAAAATTTCAGATCTCTCGGGCGGGCGGGAGTACCTAAAAAAATCGAAAATCTGTATTTGGCTTTCTATTAAGATGAAACCTCGCATTTCGGATAGTTTCAAGGTGCTGATTACAAATCCAGCTGCAGTTTTGAGTGTCAGTCTCGTTTGACGAAATTAAAAAATTTCAGATCTCTCGGGCGGGCGGGAGTAGGTACCTAAAAAAATCGAAAATCTGTATTTGGCTTTCTATTGAGATAAAACCTCGCATTTCGGATAATTTCAAGGTGCTGATTACAAATCCAGTTGCAGTTTTGAGTGTCAGTCTCGTTTGCGAAAATAAAAAATTTCGGATCTCTCGGGCGGGCGGGAGTACCTAAAAAAATCGAAAATCTGTATTTGACTTTCTATTGAGATGAAACCTCGCATTTCGGATAATTTCAAGGTGCTGATTACAAATCCAGTTGCAGTTTTAAGTCCCACTCTCGTTTGACGAAAATCAAAAATTTCAGATCTCCCGGCCGGGCGGGAGTACCTAAAAAAATCGAGAACCTGTATTTGGCTTTCTATTGAGATGAAACCTCGCATTTCGGATAATTTCAAGGTGCTGATTACAAATCCAGTTGCAGTTTTGATGCCAGTCTCGTTTGCCGAAAATAAAAAATTCCAGATCCCTCGGGCGGGCGGGAGTACCTAAAAAAATCGAAAATCTGTATTTGGCTTTTTATTAAGATGAAACCTCGCATTTCGGATAATTCCAAGGCGCTGATTACAAATCCAGCTGCAGTTTTTAGTGTCAGTCTCGGTTGACGAAATTAAAAAATTTCAGATCTCTCGGGCGGGAGTACCTAAAAAAATCAAATATCTGTATTTGGCTTTCTATTGACATGAAACCTAGCATTTCGGATAGTTTCAAGGTGCTGATTACAAATCCAGCTGCAGTTTTGAGTGTCAGTCTCGTTTGACGAAAATAAAAAATTTCAGATCTCTCGGGCGGGCGGGAGTACCTAAAAAAATCAAATATCTGTATTTGGCTTTTTATTAAGATGAAACCTCGCATTTCGGATAATTCCAAGGCGCTGATTACAAATCCAGCTGCAGTTTTTAGTGTCAGTCTCGGTTGACGAAATTAAAAAATTTCAGATCTCTCGGGCGGGAGTACCTAAAAAAATCAAATATCTGTATTTGGCTTTCTATTGAAATGAAAACCTAGCATTTCGGATAGTTTCAAGGTGCTGATTACAAATCCAGCTGCAGTTTTGAGTGTCAGTCTCGGTTGACGAAATTAAAAAATTTCAGATCTCTCGGGCGGGAGTACCTAAAAAAATCAAATATCTGTATTTGGCTTTCTATTGACATGAAACCTAGCATTTCGGATAGTTTCAAGGTGCTGATTACAAATCCAGCTGCAGTTTTGAGTGTCAGTCTCGTTTGACGAAAATAAAAAATTTCAGATCTCTCGGGCGGGCGGGTGTACCTAAAAAAATCGAAAATCTTTATCTGGCTTTCTATTGAGATGAAACTTCGCATTTCGGATAGTTTCAAGGTGCTGATTACAAATCCAGTTGCAGTTTTGAGTGTCAGTCTCGTTTGACGAAAATAAAAAATTTCAGATCTCTTGGGCGGGCGGGAGTACCTAAAAAAATCAGTTATCTGTATTTGGCTTTCTATTGAGATGAAACCTCGCGTTTCGGATAATTTCAAGGTTCTGATTACAAATCCAGTTGCATTTTTGAGTGTCAGTCTTGTTTGACGAAAATAAAAATTTCAGATCTCTCGGGCGGGCGGGAGTACCTACCTAAAAGAACCGAAAATTTGTATTTGACTTTTTATTGAGATGAAGCCTCGCATTTCGGATAATTTCAAGGTGCTGATTACAAATCCAGTTGCAGTTTTGTGCATCAGTCTCGTTTGACGAGAATAAAAAGTTTTAGATCTCTCGGGCGGGCGGGAGTACCTAAAAAAATCGAAAATCTGTATTTGACTTTCTATTGAGATGAAACCTCGCATTTCGGATAATTTTAAGGTGCTAATTACAAATCCAGTTACAGTTTTGAGTGTCAGTCTCGTTTGACGAAAATAAAAAATTTCAGATCTCTCGGGCGGGCGGGAGTACCTAAAAAAAATCAATTATCTGTATTTGGCTTTCTATTGAGATGAAACCTCGCGTTTCTGATAATTTCAAGGTTCTGATTACAAATCCAGTTGCAGTTTTGAGTGTCAGTCTCGTTTGACGAAAATAAAAAGTTTCAGATCTCTCGGGCGGGCGAGAGTACCTACCTAAAAAAATCAATTATCTGTATTTGGCTTTCTATTGAGATGAAACCTCGCGTTTCGGATAATTTCAAGGTTCTGATTACAAATCCAGTTGCATTTTTGAGTGTCAGTCTTGTTTGACGAAAATAAAAAATTTCAGATCTCTCGGGCGGGCGGGAGTACCTAAAAAAATCGAAAATTTGTATTTGACTATCTATCGAGATGAAACCTCGCATTTCGGATAATTTCAAGGTGCTGATTACAAATCCAGCTGCAGTTTTGAGTGTCAGTCTCGTTTGACGAAAATCAAAAATTTCAGATCTCTCGGGCGGGCGGGAGTACCTAAAAAATCGAAAATCTTTATTTGGCTTTCTATTGAGATGAAACCTCGCATTTCGGATAATTTCAAGGTGCTGATTACAAATCCAGTTGCAGTTTTGAGTGTCAGTCTCGTTTGACGAAATTAAAAAATTTCGGATCTCTCGGGCGGGTGGGAGTACCTAAAAAAATCGAAAATCTTTATTTGGCTTTCTATTGAGATGAAACCTCGCATTTCGGATAATTTCTAGGTGCTGATTACAAATCCAGTTGCAATTTTAAGTCCCAGTCTCGTTTGACGAGAATAAAAAATTTCAGATCTCTCGGGCGGGAGTACCTAAAAAAATCAAATATCTGCATTTGGCTTTCTATTGAGATGAAACCTCGCATTTCGGATAGTTTCAAGGTGCTGATTACAAATCCAATTGCAGTTTTAAGTCCCAGTCTCGTTTGACGAAAATAAAAAATTTCAGGTCTCTCGGGCGGGCGGGAGTACCTAAAAAAATAGAAAATCTGCATTTGACTTTCTATTAAGATGAAACCTCGCATTTCGGATAATTTCAAGGTGCTGATTACAAATCCAGCTGCTGCTTTTAGTGTCAGTCTTGTTTGACGAAATTAAAAAATTTCGGATCTCTCGGGCGTGCGGGAGTACCTAAAAAAATCGGAAATCTTTATTTGGCTTTCTATTGAGATGAAACCTCGCATTTCGGATAACTTCAAGGTGTTGATTACAGATCCAGTTGCAGTTTTAAGTCCCAGTCTCGTTTGACGAAAATAAAAAATTTCAGGTCTCTCGGGCGGGCGGGAGTACCTAAAAAAATAGAAAATCTGTATTTGACTTTCTATTAAGATGAAACCTCGCATTTCGGATAGTTTCAAGGTGCTGATTACAAATCCAGCTGCTGCTTTTAGTGTCAGTCTTGTTTGACGAAATTAAAAAATTTCGGATCTCTCGGGCGGGCGGGAGCACCTAAAAAAATTAGAAAATCTGTATTTGGCTTTCTATTGAGATGAAACCTCGCGTTTCGGATAATTTCAAGGTGCTGATTACAAATCCAGTTGCAGTTTTAAGTCCCAGTCTCGTTTGACGAAAATAAAAAATTTCAGATCTCTCGGGCGGACGGGAGTACCTAAAAAAATCGAAAATCTGTATTTGGCTTTCTATTGAGATGAAACCTCGCGTTTCGGATAATTTCAAGGTGCTGATTACAAATCCAGTTGCAGTTTTAAGTCCCAGTCTCGTTTGACGAAAATAAAAAATTTCAGATCTCTCGGGCGGACGGGAGTACCTAAAAAAATCGAAAATCTGTATCTGGCCTTCTATTGAGATGAAACCTCGCGTTTCGGATAATTTCAAGGTGCTGATTACAAATCCAGTTGCAGTTTTAAGTCCCAGTCTCGTTTGACGAAAATAAAAAGTTTCAGATCTCTCGGGCGGACGGGAGTACCTAAAAAAATCGAAAATCTGTATTTGGCTTTCTATTGAGATGAAACCTCGCATTTCGGATAGTTTCAAGGTGCTGATTACAAATCCAGCTGCAATTTTTAGTGTCAGTCTCGTTTGACGAAATTAAAAAATTTCAGATCTCTCGGGCGGGCGGGAGTACCTAAAAAAATCGAAAATCTGTATTTGGCTTTCTATTGAGATGAAACCTGGCATTTCGGATAGTTTCAAGGTGCTGATTACAAATCCAGCTGCAATTTTTAGTGTCAGTCTCGTTTGACGAAATTAAAAAATTTCAGATCTCTCGGGCGGGCGGGAGTACCTAAAAAAATCAAATATCTGTATTTGGCTTTCTATTGAGATGAAACCTCGCATTTCGGATAGTTTCAAGGTGCTCATTACAATTCCAGATGCAGTTTTGAGTGTCAGTCTCGTTTGACGAAAATAAAAAATTTCAGATCTCTCGGTAGGGCGGGAGTACCTAAAAAAATCAAATATCTGTATTTGGCTTTCTATTGAGATGAGACCTCACATTTCGGATAGTTTCAAGGTGCTGATTACAAATCCAGTTGCAGTTTTGAGTGCCAGTTTCGTTTGACGAAAATAAAAAATTTCAGATCTCTCGGGCGGGCGGGAGTACCTAAAAAATCAAATATCTGTATTTGGCTTTCTATTGAGATGAAACCTCGCATTTCGGATAATTTCAAGGTGCTGATTACAAATCCAGTTGCAGTTTTGTGCCTCAGTCTCGTTTGACGAAAATAAAAAATTTCAGATCTCTCGGGCGGGCGGGAATACCTAAAAAAATCGAAAATCTGTATTTGGCTTTCTATTGAGATGAAACCTCGCATTTCGGATAATTTCAAGGTGCTGATTACAAATCCAGTTGCAGTTTTGTGCCTCAGTCTCGTTTGACGAAAATAAAAAATTTCAGATCTCTCGGTAGGGCGGGAGTACCTAAAAAAATCAAATATCTGTATTTGGCTTTCTATTGAGATGAGACCTCACATTTCGGATAGTTTCAAGGTGCTGATTACAAATCCAGTTGCAGTTTTGAGTGCCAGTTTCGTTTGACGAAAATAAAAAATCTCAGATCTCTCGGGCGGGCGGGAGTACCTAAAAAATCAAATATCTGTATTTGGCTTTCTATTGAGATGAAACCTCGCATTTCGGATAATTTCAAGGTGCTGATTACAAATCCAGTTGCAGTTTTGTGCCTCAGTCTCGTTTGACGAAAATAAAAAGTTTCAGATCTCTCGGGCGGGCGGGAGCACCTAAAAAAATCGAAAATCCTTATTTGGCTTTCTATTGAGATGAAACCTCGCATTTCGGATAGCTTCACGGTGCCGATTACAAACCCAGTTGCAGTTTGGAGTCTCAGTCTCGTTTGACGAAAATAAAAGGTTTCAGATCTCTCGGGCGTGCGGGAGTACCTAAAAAAATAAAATATCTGTATTTGACTTTCTATTAAGATGAAACCTCGCATTTCGGATAATTTCAAGGTGCTGATTACAAATCCAGTTACAGTTTTGAGTGTCAGTCTCGTTTGACGAAAATAAAAAATTTCAGATCTCTCGGGCGGGCGGGAGTACCTAAAAAAATAAAATATCTGTATTTGACTTTCTATTAAGATGAAACCTCGCATTTCGGATAATTTCAAATTGCTGATTACAAATCCAGCTGTAGTTTTTAGTGTCAGTCTCGTTTGACGAAAATAAAAAATTTCAGATCTCTCCTGCAGACCGGTGTACCTAAAAAAATCGAAAATCTGTATTTGACTTTCTGTTGAGATGAAACCTCGCATTTCGGATAATTTCAAGGTGCTGATTACAAATCCAGTTGCAGTTTTGAGTCCCAGTCTCGTTTGACGAAAATAAAAAATTTCAGATCTCGCGGGTGGGCGGGAGTAGTTTTGTCATTGCACCATTACCCCAAAATGGGAGGGATCGTAGATAAAGGGGGATGTTAAAACGTGGAAAAAAATCGTTAAGTACCCGAATGAAAATGCAGTAGCATTTCAAGACCAAATAATGTTCAAAAAAATCGTCATCCGAAATCTATGGGCGGTTTGCGCGTACCGATTTTATTTAAATTAAAACAAAATCGCAACGAAACCGGTCGCAGCTTGGTGAAAACTTCTTTGTTTGTTTTGTAGATGATCCTATTTGGCCAAAATATAACTTAAAATATAGTAACAAATTCCGGCAATTTGTACATGCATAAATCACGAAAAATCACAGTCCACTTACTTGATGCAATTTTCACGGTTACTGGCTAGCTAAATTGTGAAACAAATTCCAACCAAACTATAAATCATTTATAATTTCTCAGTAAGTCAGGTACACACGCAAGGTGGGTAATTACCATATTTACTACCTCTATTAAGTGCAAAGTGGTAACGCCCAAGCCCAAATTCCCCTATTATATGACACAATAAAAGAGGGTGGTCTATTTACATTCCATCTTTTCAGGTCCGCTTACGTCAGGGGAGCATTTGCATGAATTTGTGGCTGTTATGTATTCAAATCAGGGGTAGATATAATCCGTCTAATAGGCTTCACAACATAGTCAAAGAGTAGGTAACTAACAAGAGGAGACACCCGGCGGAATTCCTTTTATGTTTGCAATCCGCTCCCATTGACCTCGGACCTTTAAATTTGGGTGTGCAGTAGTTGCCAGATGTCTCGCAATACCATAATTAGTGGGAAAAAGCAATGTTGCCATTTCCGTTTTTCAGTAATACCCTTACTTTTAATATGGCTTAAACCGAATGTATCCTGAAGGGATTGAAAATAAATAAATAATTTGAGTAAATTCTGTTTCATTACTCTATATGAACGATTGCACAACGATTTAAAGATCTGACCGTCAAAAAGTGCCAAACTAGGAAAATTGGGAGTTAAAACACCAATTTTTTTTTTGGGTCATGAATATTTTAGTGATAAGGAATATGGATCCTGAAACTTATCCTGTGATTTGTCTCTTCCAAATTATTGCCAAAAACTGGCCCATAAGTTGAACCAAATGCATCAAACAACAAAAAAAAACTGTTTATTACTGTTTACTCACATTTTCGCGACGTCTGTGACGTTTCTCAAAGTATAAATTATAATACCTATCTCTGACAATCTCTTTCAAATGTTTGTCTATTAGCAGTCAGAGCACAGTTCGCTTATGTTTTACACATGTTATTCAATGTATGGACCAGTTTGTTGCAATAAAAGACAACAACTAACACACATATTAAGGAGGTGATAGCATATCTTAACAAACAAGCAGAACAAATTAATAAAACAAAAGTTTTTAAAAACACAATGATACAAATCGAAATCACAAACAAAACGCAATACGAAATCAAACGTAATGGCGGAGTGTGGACGCCAGTTGGTCTTGGTTTGGCGTGGCACGTGGAATCGATGCGCCGTTGCCAATTCTTGTAGGTCTATGGTAAAAATCTCTAGGTCCATTACATTGTGTATTTTTGATTATATTTACTTTAGGAGAATTAGCAGATATGATATTAAGTAAAGATACCAGTAAATTTTTGTATTAATATATCACCGAACGAAAACGGATCTTACCGAAAATTAAAATAAAAACAATATTGTAATGTGGTATGTTCCATTGGTGAAACGAAATCTTTTTTTCTTTTTTTTTTAAATTCTGTGTCATCGGCATCGACTGCTTTGGTCATTAGCTTCAAATCTTTTTTCTGTCATAAAGTTATAATATTGACGTGGTATAATGACATAATAAAATATTAACCATCAGCAAACGCATCTTTGAATATTATGAATGAAAGTAAATTTAGATAAATACCTACTTATTTTGGTCAATAAAAAAAGAGTTAAAATACGTCTAAATTATCAATATTGCGACGAAGTGTTTCTACTTTCTATCAATCTCCCAAATAATGAGGTCGCAGGAAATGCGAATACAAATCTCAACGTGGCAACGCTTGACACCGAACTAGCTCGGGTCAGCTCGGGCGAATTCGAGGCCCTTTAAATTTGGGTGTAGCTCTATCTCTGTCTACTTTTATTCGCTCTGTCTGACTGTCTCCTCTTGTTAGTTACCTACTCTTTGACATAGTCTTTATCTGATGTAGATATCATGCAATGTGTTGTGTAGGATATTCGAGATAAAAAATAGACTAAAGTTCTTGCTCTAAATGTGATAAAACTACTGTAGTTTAACGACTTAAATTTTTATACTTCGATGAGACTAATTTTATACTTCGATGAGATTGGGTATGGAGTATTACAGTTGTAATATGTATTATTAATGAAATCCTGGGATACGGTCAAATTATAGATTTTCGCATTAATTTCACCATACCTCAATAACCTCATGCAAGTTGGTAATTAGTTGTCCCTCGGGATTTTTAACAGCCCAAGATTTGGGTTTAAGATACTTTAAAATCCCAACTGAGGCATTTGACCTTAAAAAACATCTCTTTCGGATGGTTAGTATTGGCATGCATCTCTATTTCCTGGCACAATTGCTGAGTTCTTATCTCTTCGGCATATCTCTGAATCTTGCGTGAGAGCTGTCTATATGCGTTTTGCTTTGTACGTGCCTCAATAACAGACAATGTGTGGCTACTAATCCATTGTTGTTTTGGTGGAGCGCTACTCTTTGGTTGACTTCTCTGGGCAGCATGTAAAAGCCCATTTTTGAATGACAGCCACATATCGTTTGAATTTGACATATCCGCTATAGAGGCATCCCGAAAAAGCTCTGAACATTTTGACCGAAAGGAAGCAGGGTCAGCGATCTCCATCCGTACTATCCGCTTAGAACGTAGACACACCTTCAGTTTTAACTGAAGCTCGTACAGAAGTAATTGATGGTCTGAGCCGCAGTCAGAACCTGGTAGTGTCTTACAAAGGCTAGTAGATGACTTCCACTGTGTACGAAGTAAAATCTAATCAATTTGATTACGAAATCGTCCGTCGGGAGAGGTCCAAGTATACAAGCGCCTTGGATGTTGTGAAAACATAGTGTTGGCCATTGAGAAATTATGGTCAATACAGAATTGGAGCATCAGACGTTGACCCCTTTCATTTCTCACACCAAGAGCCAATTTACCAGTATGTGCCCTAAGATGTTCATCATCCATAGTTTGACCAACCTTTGAGTTAAAATCGTCTAAAATAAGGACCATTTCCCGATTCGAAAAATATTCAAGTGCAGGCTCAAGATCGTTATAAAAAGATTCGACCGGTTCCTCATCCGAATTTGACGTAGGTGCATAGATTTGCACAATATTGATCGGTGTAGGGTTCGCATTGATACGTAATGTCATGATTCTGTCACTAATACACTTGTAACCAAGAATGGTCCTTGCGTGAGCTTTCGTCACCCAAAAGCCGACACCGTTAGCACTTTCATCTGATTTACCTGAGAAGCAAATACAATTCCCCTTGCTAGAAGTAAAATGACCTGTATCCCTATAATGAGTCTCAGATAATCCAGCAATGGCTATTTTATTTGCTGTAAGCTCTTGTTCTACGACGCTGAGCGTTCCTATAGCTTGAAAACCTCTAACGCTCCAAGTTTCCAGGCGATGTTTTGCAATTTGAATATTAGGAAAAAAATAGCCCCCACAATGTAAATTAAACAGAAGTTTTAGCCATTTAGTGGAATGGCTTAGGTAGAGCTCTGAAGTTTTGTTAAGTTTAGCAGCACCTTATATACAGGGTGTCCAGTTAGTGTGTAATTATTCGATATCTCGCAAGGTGTACCTGATAGAAGAAAACGTCAAATACAAAAGTTATTTGGTTACTTAAGACGCATATTCTAAAAATATTTAAAAATATACAGGGTGTTGCGGGAAAGTAGAATAGTGATCAACTTGATTTTTTTATATGGAACTATAACTTTTTCTTAAATTGTTCTAATTTTCATCATTGATCTCTATTCAACCCTAAAATATTTTTGGGATCGGTTGCGACGTTGCCAAGTTATAATTTATTTTCTATTAATTTCCCGATTTGCAAGGTCGCAAGTAATACGCCCAAATTGATATATTCCTTTAACTTTTCTCAATAATATTACATAGTGGGTTACTTGAATATTAAGTGGATATTATTTTGGATGTTGCCAGCAATTTGTATTTACAGGGTGTTTTTGGCAGAATTTTAAATTACGGCAACTTGAAGGTCATTTTACTTTGTTTTTTTAAATGTAACACCCTGTACTTTTTATTCTAAATCGAAACATCTACTAATACCCTATCTCGCCTTGTAATATTTTTTTTCGCGTTTGCGGCGTTGCCAAGTTATAAATTAATTTTCCAAATTTTTAAACAAATATCCCCGATTTTAATTTATTTTAAATAGAATCCTCTACTTATTTTCATTGCAATGAATTGCGCATGTCAAATTTAGTATGATCTCACAATTTCAAAAGTTTGTTTCTATTAATTACTGAGATACGGCAACACCGCTTTTCCAGTAAACGGTACCGGAACGCTTAAATATTTCCAAAACCGCCACAGCTGGAGAGGTAAAATTCAATACTTGGGGGTTTCTGAACATACAGAATTCAAAAACGCTAACATCAGTGTTGTCAGATTTACCAATTTTACGAAATAATTTTGAATGGAATGCCCTATTTATGAAGTCTACCGTAAAGGTGGTAAATCCGACAAAATTGCTGTTAGCGTTTTTGAATTCTGATGTTCAAAAACCCCCAAGTATCAAATTTTACCTCTCCAGCTGTGGCGGTTTTAGAAATATTTAGGCGTTCCGGTACCGTTTACTGAAAAAGCGGTGTTGCCGTATCTCAGTAATTAATAGAAACAAAATTTTGAAATTGTGATAAAAATAAGTAGAGGATTCTACTTAAAATAAATTAAAATCGGGGATATTTGTTTAAAAATTTGGAAAAATAATTTATAACTTGGCAACGCCGCAAACTCGAGAAAAAATATTACAAGGAGAGATAGGGTATTAGTAGATATTTCAATTTAAAATAAAAAATACAGGATGTAACATTTAAAAAAACAAAGTAAAATGACCTTCAAGTTGCCGTAATTTAAAATTCTGCCAAAAACACCCTGTAAATACAAATTGCTGCTAACATCCAAAATAATATCCACTTAGTATTCAAGTAACCTGCTGTATAATATTATTGAGAAAAGTTAAAGGAATACATCAATTTGGACGTATTACTTGCGACCTTGCAAATCGGGAAATTAATAGAAAATAAATTATAACTTGGCAACGTCGCAACCGATCCAAAAAATATTTTAGGGTTCAATAGAGATCAATTAGGGAAACTAGAACAATTTAAGAAAAGTTATAGTTCCATATAAAAAAATCAAGTTGATCACTATTCTACTTTCCCGCAACACCCTGTATATTTTAAAATATTTTTAGAATATGTGTCTTAAGTAACCAAATAACTTTTGTATTTGACATTTTCTTCTATCGGGGATACTTTGCGAGATATCGAAGAATTACCCACTAACTGGACAGCCTGTATAGTAGGTCTTATTACAGCTCATCAGATCATGACGTAAGTTCTAGCCATTCTGTCTATAGCAGCGGGTACCTATACCCAGAAAATCTGAATAGTGAAAAAGTGACCTCTCAACAAGTGGTGTATCTCAGCAGCATAGAATATCACATAGAAATCCGCGTCTGAAGATGTAAGTGCTGCTTCAATACCTACTACTTACGATCGACCTGAGTATATAGTAAGAGAGGACGGTATAATAATTACACTTTATAGAGATCATCTCATTGGAATGTCGGATCTACAATTAAGAAAAAATCATGAGGTATGATGGCTATCTGCCTATTAACATTTAATTTAGACTGGTGAGCGCGCATCAGAGATGAATATACACAGCGAAGGCTCATTGGCGCACTCGCTTCCAGGGCTGGAGAGCTATTATACTATAGTGCTTCAAAGATTTCAAAACAAAAATCATTATATATGTTACGGTTAAAGTGTTTACTTTGATAGTTTATATACTATCTAGCTAGTATATAAACCATCCAAATGTCTCGTTATTTTAATGGAAAATCATATTTCTACTAAAATAGCTATGAATATTGGTTGGTTTGTATACTATCCACCTAGTTTATAAACTATACAAGATATGCAGCTAATGTATTATACCACAAAGATATCACACATATTAACCAGTGTTTCTGGTTAGTTTACAAACTATCCACATCATTTGGATAAAGTATGCAAACAATATCTCTAGTACTACATAATATCCAACTCGTTGGTTAGCATGTAAACTAACCAATCCTCTTTGGTTATTTTAGTTTAAAAAAACAATTATTAATTAATCAAAAGTAAAGTTTATTCATGGACATAACATACAAGTGCTATATAATTACCTAAAAATAAGTAAAACAAACGGAAATACTATTTGTGTAACAAAATATTCATACAAAATAAATCTCTAGACCCTCGGCAGCTTTAATGGCATCATAGGTTTCACTCATTAATATCATTTCATGATAATCAATCTTGCTATTAGTGTTAGGTCCTTGTTCGCGTAATCTCTTTATATGTTGCAGAAGTATATTATAATCACTGTCGTTCATTAATTTTGAATTTTGGTACTTTTTCTGGTAACATTCTAATAGTAACTTTTCAAATTGCTGTTGCTGATCCATTTTTGGTAACTAGATACATGTTCTTAAACAAATTTTACAAGGCATGACAGTAAACAATACCAATACATCACACTTGCACTTGCCATAAACATAACCTCACTTTTCTGTTAAACTGACCAAAGAAAATTAGTTAGTTTACATACTAACCAAAGAGGATTGGTTAGTTTACATACTAACCAACGAGTTGGTTATTATGTATTACTAGAGATATTAGGTGCATACCTTATCCAAATGATGTGGATGGTTTGTAAACTGACCAGAAACACTGGCTAATATGTGTGATATCTTTGTGGTATATACTTTAGCGGCATATCTTGTATAGTTTATAAACTAGCTGGCTAGTATACAAACCAACCAATATTCATAGCTATTTTAGTTGAAATATGAGTTTCCATCAAAATAGCGAGACATTTGGATAGTCTGTATACTATCCAGCTAGTATATAAACTATCAAAGTAAACACTTTAACCGTAACATATATATGTTACGGTTAAAGTGTTTACTTGGATAGTTTATATACTATCCAGCTAGTATATAAACCATCCAAATGTCTGGTTATTTTAATGGAAAATCATATTTCAACTAAAATAGCTATGAATATTGGTTGGTTTGTATACTAACCAGCTAGTTTATAAACTATCCAAGATATGCCGCTAAAGTATAATACCACAAAGATATCACACATATTAACCAGTGTTTCTGGTTAGTTTACAAACTATCCACTTCATTTGGATAAAGTATGCACCTAATATCTCTAGTAATACATAATAACCAACTCGCTGGTTAGTATGTAAACTAGCCAGTCCTTTTTGGTTAGTATGTAAACTAACCAATCCTCTTTGGTTAGTATGTAAACTAACTAATTTTCTTTGGTCAATTTAACAGAAAAGTGAGGTTATGTTTATGACAAGAGCAAGTGTGACGTGTTGGTATTGTTTACTGTCGTGCCTTGTAAAATTTGTTTAAGAAAAGGTATCTGGTTACCAAAAATGGATCAGCAACAGCAATTTGAAAAGTTACTATTAGAATGTTAAGAGAAAAAGTCCCAAAATTCCAAATTAATGAACGACAGTGATTATAATGTACTTCTGCAACATATAAAGAGAATACGCGAACAAGGACCTAACACTAATAACAAGATTGATTATCATGTAATGAATACTTATGATTTACAGAGAATCGAATCATCTTATGTAATCTTATATAAAAGATCTGTAAAGATTATTTTACGTTTGAGTAGAACCTATGATGCCATTAAAGCTGCTCACCAGGGAACCGGGCATGGAGGACTTCAGGCGACAACAAAATTATTAAATGAGAAGTATTACAATGTAACACAGGAAATGGTGACAATATTCATTGAAACTTGCGAAGTCTGTCAGCTCAAACGAAACAAAACTAAAAAAGGTATTGTTGTTAAACCGATAGTTTCAAATCATTTGAACTCTCGGTGCCAAATCGATCTCATCGATCTCAAATTTATTTTTGTCTATCAAGACCATCTAACTAAAAAAAAAAGTGCAAATGCTTTGCTTCTGGATATACATGTAACAGCAAATGCCACAACAGTGCAACATGCTCTAATAAATAATAATTTTATTTTTTTTTGCGGTTTTAGGGTCTAGAGATTTATTTTATATGAATATTTTGTTACACAAATAGTATTTCCGTTTGTCTTACTTACTTTTAGGTAGTGATAGCAATTATATGTTGCATCTATGAATAAACTTTACCTTTAATTAAAAATTGTTTTTCTAAACTAAAGTAACCAAAGAGGATTGGTTAGTTTACATACTAACCAAAAAGGACTGGTTAGTTTACATACTAACCAGCGAGTTGGTTATTCTGTATTACTAGAGATATTAGGTGCATACTTTATCCAAATGAAGTGGATAGTTTGTAAACTAACCAGAAACACTGGTTAATATGTGTGATATCTTTGTGGTATTATACTTTAGCGGCATATCTTGGATAGTTTATAAACTAGCTGGCTAGTATACAAACCAACCAATATTCATAGCTATTTTAGTAGAAATATGATTTTCCATCAAAATAGCGAGACATTTGGATAGTTTGTATACTATCCAGCTAGTATATAAACTATCCAAGTAAACACTTTAGCCGTAACATATATAATAAGGAATGTCAGATATGTGCAGAAAATTATTCATCCCATCCTCACTAAGAGGCACGCACTTCAGTATCCAATACAATGATTGGTGCTGTTTCAGCTTTTAATTCTAAGCTTTGGAGGTGTAATGCGTAATTTATGAGGTAAATGGTAATAGTAAATGCGCAACAAAGATTGTATAAATTAGTTGTAGATTAGGTGTAAAGGTGTTTTCACTTCTGCTTTACTGTAAATATAGACTATGTTATCATCCAGTACTAGTAAGCCTAAATTTGTTTGCTTACTTGCTATTACTATTTTAGCCTTGGTAAAATAAGTATAGCTTTTTTGAAAGTTTTAAAATAAAAGTTTAAAAAGTAGCTATAGCTTTATAGTTGTTCATCCATTGGAATTGTTTTAGATTCTTTGATTTTCGAATAATCTAAGACTGTGGAAACCCCAGAAACAGCATTCACTGGTACTAAGTAAGGTAGAGCCCGGATCTTCTACTTTTCTCCTTCTGTGGTAGATAGTTCCAAAGACGACTGGTTTTCTATATCGGCGACAATACTCACTAGTCTCTTTAACAGCATATTGCTGCCCAAATTTCATCCCAGTTCATGCAGCGGTTACTGAGATTACGAGGCTAGAAAAACGCGTACAGACAGACAGACCGACAGGCAGACCGACAGACAGAACGACGGAAATGAGTGACGCGAATTTTCGTTATGTAGACATTATAAAACGCCCAAAAAACCTATTATCTCAAAATCGAAAATTTTGACGATCACAATCTTCCCCTCACCAATCGGTGTGGGAAGTAAAAGGGATGGCGTATGCTACGATAACGCTTCCCAGGTAATTCCGCCATGGAAATAAAAGTCAGATTGTTGTTTTATTATCCTTTTCTTTGATAACTTTCCAAACAACTTAATTTAGCAGAAGTTCAATAGTACACCGCAAAAAGCACAGGTATTAATTTTTTTATAAAAAGTGATTAAAGCATCAATGATTATCGCGTTTATTAGTTGTTATGAGTTTTTTTTTCTTTAATTTGTCATAATAAAGTAAAATAATGGTTGTTTTAAATCATTTTGGAAATTCGTGAATTATCACCTTATTACCTTTAACAGTCACGTACGGCGCAAAATGCCCCCATAAGTGCTATCTTTTCATTATAATTTCGAAAGTGTAATGTCTTGCAGAGTTTTTAAGATTAGATCGGAGCTCCAGAACCAGGCATAAGTATTTTTAATTTTATTTTGAAGGTTTTGGTCTCCTGACTAAAAACAGAGATTTCAAACTTTGGGCCCAAAATGTACTTAATTATTGTTCGAGTGTACAAATTCTCTTTATTGGATGTTAAAATAGGCTTAATACTGAGTATAATTGTTGAAAAAAATAAAAGCCAAAAACCATTCTTGATTTTGTTTCTGACGGTTTCTTGGAAAAACTGGAAAATCTCTAAGTTTAAAAAAAAATCATATCTCGAAAACTATCAATAATCGGTACACATATATGGGGGTGTTTTGGATAGGTCTCGGTACGGGCTATCTAAAAAAAAATATTATCGTCACCCGATTGGCCACCCTGTATAAGTAGTACAACGGCTATCCCACGAAGTCTGAACTTATGGCGAAGAAAGAGCATAAAATACTGCTGTTAGAACACCTTCGAAAACATAGGTTCGAGTAGGCTGACTGTATAATTTCCTTCCTTATTCAGGGTGATGCGCCACTGGGGAACGGAACGTTTTAAAAGTGGGAGCGCATAAGAAGAGATGAGGATGAGCATGCACGCAGTGATTTTGCCCTTTCGCGCCGCAATAAGACGAACATGTTTTAATAACTTAAAAAACTGAAATGCAGCGTGATTGAAATTTAAACGGTTCGTCTCTATGGACTGTATTAAGTAGCTTGCCTTATGGATCGGACACTTATGGTGATGGTGTGGATGTAAACTGATGCGCTGGTGGTCTCCCACCGCAATTCAAAGGACGAGCTCATTAGGTTCTTTCCAACAGGCCCGAATACCGTACATTATACCGTCACGGACATGCGCAGAACGTGAAATGCATTCCAACACGTTTTGTGGCCGTTCATGAAACGATCTATAAAACGTTCCAACAGATTTCGTTACCGTTCATGGGACGGTTTCTGTACGGTCAAATCGGTACTTGGTCCAGAGTAAGGACTGTGAAGACTGACATGCGCAGTAGAAAGTAAATCGCCAGCTTGGCGCACAGTTTCATTTTGTCATTTCTATGCGCCTTCTGTTTTCTTGCCTCTTTGAGTCTTGAGTGTTGAGATTGAGTGTGATTTGATTTTGCTTCTTTTGTTTTTGCTGTTGCTTGTTGTTTGGCTGGCTCGATTGTTGGCTGAAACTTCACCAAAGCCAAAAATAGAAATGAAATCAAACAATAATGTTTTATGGAAAACATAACCCAGGTTCTTTGTTTCTAGAGCTAAAGGAATACGTGGTTGTGAGTGGCAACCATTATTCATGGCTAATTTTTTTTTATGGTCGGCCTCCCGCAAAGGCTGAAAGCCTATGGCGCTGTAGAAGCGCTGCGAGAGGATAAGTATCGGTTCACGTTAGATTTGAAACGCTGCAGGTTGTAGCCATCGGGAAATAAATTCCCCGGCAGCTGATTCCACAGCGTCGAAGTTCTCCAAAAGAAGGAATGCTGGAGGAGACTAGTTCGGGGAGTAAGGACCTGGTAAGGATGAGGTCGCAGAGCTTCTCTAGTGTTCCTAGTTCGGACGGCCTGTGGTGTTATTATCTGAGAGAGCTCACTCGAACATCTTCCGTGATAGAATCTGTAAAACAGGGATAGGTCAGCCACCCTCCTTCGATGTTCCAGGCTGTGGAGGTCCTTTGTGAGGTTAGGCGTATCGATTAATCTAATCGCTCTTCTCTGGATAGTGTCCAGAACCTTTAGAGAGTGCTTCGGGGCGCATCCCCACACGTGGGAGCAATACTCCAGCGATGATCGGATCTGTGCCTTATAGAGCAGCAGCAGTTGCTCTGGTGTATACAACTTCCTACAGCGGAACGAAACTCCAAGCTTCTGGGATGCCGTTTTAGCAATACTGACGACGTGGTCGTGCCAGGACATGTTATTGTTGATGTTGATTCCCAAAAGCTTGACGGAAGGTGATTCGACTATGGGGTGACCCTCCAATTCCACGGTTGGTAAGCCATCGTGAGACTTCTTTGTAAGTGTTGTTGCCTGAGTTTTTTGTACGTTGAACTGTACTTTATTTGCTAATCCCCACTCGACAATTGTTTTGATATCTGCGTTGATCTGTGAGGCATGCTGCTGTCGCCGACGTACCGTCTCCTGGGATGATAGTGGCTTGTCTGGTTCCATGCACGACACTAATGTACTGTCATCTGCGAAGCTGTAGATTGCATTGGATGTTATTTCCAGCAGCTCGTTGATGTACAGCAGAAACAGTGTACGGGATAGGACAGATCCCTGAGGAACACCGGCGTTTATTGAAAATACGTCTGATGAACAGCCCTCGACTACAACAAACAGAGATCGGTCGTTCAAAAATCTATTCAGCCACTGGCGCAGGCCAGGTGGTAGTCCATAAGCAGCAAGCTTGACCAGAAGTCCGTCATGCCATACTCTGTCGAAAGCTTTCGATATATCAAGTGCAACAACACGGGGTTTGCCATGATTGTCCAAACCCAAATAATCCTCATTTTACGGCTGTGGTTGATAGACTAACACCAAGTCATTGTCAGAAAACTCAGGCCCCGATCAATTTTGATAAAGCTCTTGGCGTCTTGGCTTTTGATGGCGGATTTTAAAATGAAATCGAGGTTAGTTTTTTTTGATAGCTATGAGAACTGACACGAGTCTAGTGAAATAAGGGAAAGAACAGATTTTCCTATTTGTACGGTCACGAAACCATCCAAAATCAACGCATGCGCACCACAAACGATCCGAACAGTTTCGTGACGGTTCAATGGACGGTACAAAATATGCTGTTGGAAAGAACCTAATCTTCTTAAATGCTTTGGCTCACTATTACGCATATAGTATTGATCACAGGTATTGATATTGTGACGCTATTTATTTTACTTATTTATGGGTAGTAAACATGCTTATATTTTTTTCACGTTTGCTTATTATTATAATGTTTTTTTTTTCTATGCCTCTTGCCATTCGATAAAATGATAAGCGCACATAGTACGGATCCACACCACCACCATTTTTATTGCAAATCCTCCATTATTTTATTTTCACGAAAACATAAAGATGCATGCAAAATCCTTGAGGTGCTTTGGCACCAGGAACGTATCCAGGACTTCGTTTTGGAAGGAACCAGATTAGGGTTGCCACATTTTAAATTTGTTGACTGGAAGACTTGGTCAGCAACAAAATATTCGCCGTCGGACAGGGGGGTGCTGCTACTTCCCACACCGATTCCGATTTCGAGATAATAGAAAGATATCGGTGATGCAAATACTGTAAGGCGCTATTTGCGCCTATGTTAATTTGACAGGTGCGATATGCGCGAGTCGATTTTTAGCGCCATGCCCGTAAATAACGTTACCGCATTGCGTTATTTGCGAAGGTAAAGCGCTATTCGTCAAATAACGTGAACAGACATGCGCAGTACGTACAACTCTTTTTGAAAAGGGGATATGTTCTGTGCTTTTGAGATGCAACCTGGTAAATTGATTATAAATGTAGGAGTATTTATATTATTACAGTCTGTCTTGAAATATCTCAAGATATGAATCATTAATGGTAGAGGGGAGGAAAGATTAAGGTTTACCTCCGATGACAGCTTAGTAATGTGAACCACTTGAAGGATGGAAAAATTAAATTCATTTGATTGCAAACTGAAATAAATCACAACACAAGTTTTCTTTTTTCTTTCCTCTGGGAGCCGTCAGTACTTAAGCCTTTAAGGCCTATTGTACTATAACTTCCCAGAGGGGGGACGGTGCACGGCCAGCACCGTTGGAATGGTACCATCATCCCGGACGGTCCGACGGGGGTCCCCCGTCCGGGCCTTCCGGTCGACCATCCAAAGTGCCGGCCGCGTAAGATGCTCCGCTCAGCGCTCATGTGGGCGACACCGATAGCCAGTCCAAACTGTTCAGTCTCCCTGGTCCAATTCAGTCAACCACCCAAGCGCTAACCGCGCACAAGGCTGCTGCTGCGCCACTATCGAAGGCAGACGCTGTTCACCGCGCAGCCACGTGGGTCCCCTCCCAATACAAGTTACGTCCTCCTTATGTACACGGTTTAACCACAAACATAAGCTGACCAATAAATGAGTAAACCAGAACGATTGTCACTTGTTAAAGAAAGAAATTTGTTTTAACGTAACCTTAAAATGTTTTCTGATAAGTGGCATTTAGTGGTAAGATACCGCATTATGTTAGGGACGATAACACCTAACGTTATTACCTCTAGTAGGCGCTATTTGGTGTACCGATATCTCTCTAATACGCTTTTTGGCGTTTCATGATATCTACATAACGAAAATCCACGTTACTCATTTCCTTCGGTCTGTCGGTCCAACGGTCTGTCGGTCTGTCGGTCTGTCGGTCTATCGGTACCAAAAAATGGTACTTATCTAATCTATAACTAAATCTTTAAAGTTATGTGTATAGCTCATATCATTTTCGATTCCAAATTATCGTTAAACATATTGATATTCAAATCGTCATCCAGCGAGCTATAATCATATTTGCCAGTTGCATATATTAAAATAATGCAGAGTTGAGGCATAAAAGTGGTTAAATCATCCACTTTATAGAAATAAGGTCTATGGTATGCATACTAATAATATAGAATTTCTTCCTGCCTGCTACTGCTAGATGTTGAATAGTCAGCTCGATGAACAAGATTTGATTTTCTGGCGTACATCAACCGCTTCTGTTAGTGCTTCAAAGTGGCTATACAACTGTTTGAACATCTGCCGATAGAACTCAACTTCATGGTTTTTAGTACTTGAAAAGGTAGACCAAGAGATAGGACATAATAAGTTTTAAGGAAAAACAAATACACATCATATTATGTATTTGTGTACTTTCATGAAATTATCAAGGTGTTCCTTTGCCAAAAATGTTTATTTTGTGCATATTTATTTGTTTTATTCGGATATCTTCCCTTTTCAACACGCTTTTATTAGCCTCGTCTGTATGTTTGTGACCTTGTAACTGTCATGTGAATTTATAGGTCTGACCATGGCCGACTTTACTCACTAGGCCGGAGCATTGAAATATGGCAACACTGAATCGGGGGCCGAGCTTTTATTTGTTGTTAAGTCATTAGTGTAACCTTCCAGAGCAAAAAATAAGATTGGAAGGTGATTTTTAATGTGTTTCTAATTACTTACCTGCACAAACGAAATTATAAAGATAACAAGATGCCTGCAAAGTGTGTAGTACCAGGTTGCACTAGCAATATTGTGCTTCGACCAAACATAAACTTCCAGAGTAAACAAGAAGAATGGAAGGTGATTTTTAATGTGTTTCTAATTATTTACCTGCACAAACGAAACTATAAAGATAAAAAGATGCCTGCAAAGTGTGTAGTACCAGGTTGCACTAGCAATTGTGCGCCCAATAAAGGACATAAACAGAAGTGGGTGAAAGGTATTTCTCGGAAGGGCTGGTTATATTTATAAGAATAAAGACAATAATTTACAAACATCTCAAGGAATAAGACCTATTTTAAAGCATAATGTGGTACCTACAATGTTTTCTGGACCTCCCAAATATCACAGAAAAATACAGTTAATAGAACTCATCTGGGCATGCATCTGGGCATTCCTACGAAAAGATTTGATAGTGAAAGGGAATCAAGACCAGCAAGAATGGCTTCACAGTGACCTAATAGTGAATTTTTCTAGCTCAGGTGACAATTTACAAAGTAAATTAAGTGTTCATTTAAGTGGAAGTGGAAGTGGCAGCAGGAAACAGATTGCGTTTATTTTTATTTTGTAGTGGTTGACTACGATGGATCAGACATCAGATGTAAGTGGTATTAGTAGTAGTAGTAGTTCTAAAAAGTATTTTGCACAATGTGGTACCTACAATGTTTTCTGGACCTCCCAAATATCACAGAAAAATACAGTTAATAGAACTCATCTGGGCATGCATCTGGGCAAACCTACGAAAAGATTTGATAGTGAAAGGGAGTCAAGACCAGCAAGAATGGCTTCAAAGTGACTTAATAGTGAATTTTTCTAGCTCAAGTGACAATTTACAAAGTAAATTGAGAATTTTAGAAATAAGCTAATCAACAGAAGCATCACAAAAATTAAAATAGCGCTGGGAGAAGGATCAAAATCATGTTGTAAGTAACAGCTTGAGATTTATTGAACAACATTCTATAAAAAAGGAAAATCCAGAAGATCAATCTTTTTCCCAAAAATTCAAATTTGTTGTTCCTTAAAATAGTTATGACGTCATTACTTTTTATACACTCCAGGCAAAGATTACAAAATAATATAAAGGGTTTTCCAATAAGAGGTGTTATCTTGAATAGCTGGCTATTTCGGTAGACGTGAGTTTTGACGCTGCAGTTGTTTGACATTTGATAAGTAGAACCAACGCCATTAAGAAAAATGGAACGATACACGCTTCAACAACGCATTGAAATTATCAATATCCATTATAAAAATGCTGAAAATTTGTCAGTGACGGTTCGTAAAACTTGAACACTTTTTGGTCATCGCGCAGCACCTTGTCGATCCGCAATACAGAAGTTGGTGGAAAAATTTGAGCTGTTGGGACAAGTGAGTGATGTGAAGAATAAAAATCGTGCACTTCGCTCAAGAACAATGGAGAATATTTCTGCTGTAGCCCAAAGTGTTGAAGAAAACTCGGGTTTGTCCATTCCTCGTCGTTCTTTGGAACTGGGCATTCCACAAACGTCATTACACCGTATTTTGCATAAAGACAAATGGTCGCCACAACGCTTGCTGATTGGTTCCTTGGAATGAATGAAAATGATCCGGAGTTTCATCGAAAAATCATCTGGACTGACGAGGCCCATTTCCACCCCGCTGGCTACGTCAACAATCAAAATTGTCGCATCTGGGGCTCGGAAAACCCAAGAATCATTGTTGAAAAGCCTCTCCATCCTCAACGTGTAACTGTTTGGTGCGGTTTATGGTCAGACGGGGTCACTGGCCCTTACTTTTTCGAAAATGAGGCTGGAGCAACAGTAACGGTGACTGGATTGCGCTATCGAGAGATGATTAATAATTTTTTATGGCCGGAATTGGATGATATTAATCTGGACAACGTTTACTTTCAACAGGATGGCGCTACGTGTCACACAAGCAACGAAACCATAGCTCTTTTACAGGCAAAGTTTCCGGGCCCTGTTATCTCTCGAAGAGGTGATCACAATTGGCCACCGAGATCTTGTGATTTAACACTTTGCGACTTCTTCCTTTGGGGCCACGTGAAAGACAAGGTCTACGCCAACAACCCAGCGTCGATTCAAGAACTCAAACATGGAATTCGTGAAGCTATTCAGGGCATACAGCAACCACTTTGCGATTTGGAGATGGACAATTTCATGAAAAGGATATGGTCCTGCAAGCGTAGCCGTGGTGGCCATTTGGCTGATATTGTTTTCCCTTCTTAATGGCAAACCTTCCTCTTCACATTGAACTAAACATCCGATCATTTATTTCAGAATATGCCATTTTTCTTTGAATATCAAAATAACACCTCTTATTCGAAAATCCATAACAGTCTATAAAAAAGGAAAATCTAGAAGACCATTCTGTTTCCCAAAAATTCAAATTTGTTGTTCCTTAAAATAGTCATGACGTCATTACTTTTTCTACGCTACAGGCACACTATACCAAGGCACACCTGCCAGGTGTAAACGTCGGGCCATTCTCGTGGTGTCCATCAAGATTGCGGAAGACCCTTGGCCAGGATAACGGCGCATGACGCAACCCTTTCCGCCATGCTGGGTACCACTTGGTACCACCGCCTTAGGCAGATGATGCCCACATGCCCTTAACGGGGTGATGGCAGCATGCGATAGATAGAGGTAGAATTTTCTTTTCGCCATTGCCCGGTACCAAAGGCGGGTCTTAAGGGGCAACACAACTTTTATATTTTATTCATAAAAGTTATCATCATCATAGTCACAATGTCTTAACACGCATGTTGTGAACTCGTAAAATGCATTAAGTCGGAGCTAGAGTATTGTCGACAGGAATATTATCAATAGTTTTGAGAACTGTAACTGGTCATCGTTCGCGATGTACTGTCAGTTCAGTGGCGCTGTTGATACTCATATCTAGCAACTGTCTCGTCGTATCCACCCAGCGTGTAGGGGAACGGCCACGGAGCCGCCCACTCGGGGGGTGACCCTGAACTACAAGTTTCTCCATATTATCGCTTCTGAGAATATGTCCGAAGAATTTAAGCATTCTCGTCGACACAATGGAGGATAGTCTCTTTGGATTACCGAGCTCATCCAGTATGGAAACATTAGTTCGATGGGCGGTATAAGGAATTCTCAGCATTCTCCTCCATGTCCACATTTCAAAAGCATCTATGCGAGCTCGATTTGCCTTTTTAACAGTCCAAGTTTCCGAGGCATACAAAAATATGGAGAATACAATAGACTGAACCAGTGACATTTTGGTAGCTTTAATGATATTATGGTCACGCCATATTTTAGTAAGCTTTGCCACCCATGCCTTTTGAATGCGCCGTCGAATCTCATTCTCACAGCTACCTGAATTGTCGATCAAAAAACCGAGGTACACAAAACTTCGAACTACCTCACAACGGCCTATTGACTTTATTTCTCGATGATTGTCCAGTGCGACCATAACCTTGCTTAATGACATTACCAATTTTATTCATTTTTATGGTGCGTGTTGTGTGATGTTATATTTTAAAACCGTTGGCAGTGTCGTATTTTCCAATATTTTTATCTAGTTAAACTCTGATAATTATTGCCATACCAACAATGAAAACTTCGTTTTTCTGTTGTCTGAGGATGACTTAATATAAGTCCAAACGTCGCAGATAGGAGAATAAGGAGTTTTTGTTTTAACGACCTTATCCTACAAAAAATATGCCTCAAACTTCGTTTTTACGCGTTTGAGGGGTTCCTGATCATTTTCTACTTTTTTTGGGTGGGGGTGAATTTGGGGTGGGGGGGGGTGGGGGGTTGTAAAACTGAAAAATTTGTTGTATTTATGTCCATTGACCTGTGAGTGAAAAACCTAGCGGCGTAATACACTGTTTCAGGTCCATCCGAACATTACCTTGCTTATTATATAAACCAAGGAACCTAGAATTTGTGATGCATACATACTAGTATTGCTTTAGATCCTTCTATATTGCGTAACGCAAAAAGTATTGAAGTGATATTAATAAAATTTTGACAGAGTATTACTACTGCGGTGAGGATGGAAAACACGTATGTTTCGGAAAAATCGTGTCAGTAGCGGCGCAGCAATAATAAGAACACCAAAAATATAAAAACATCTCAAACCTTGTTTTTAGACGTTTTAGGGGTTCCTGATCATTTTCTACTTTTTTTTTGGGTGGGGGTGAATATTGGGTGGTTGGGGGGTGGGGAGTTGTGAAAATGAAGAATTTGTTGTATTTATAGTAGGCTGTCCATTGACCTGTGTGGAAGAAGTACCTAGCGGCATATTACACTTTTTTAGGTCCATCCGAACATTGGCTTGCCTATTACAGAACCCAATTTTGTGATGTATACATACGAGTTTTGCTTTATTTCGTTCTATGTATATTACGTAAAGCGAAAATTATGAAATTGATTGTAATTGATCGTTATGTGTGGGAAGTACTGGGTTAATCAGTTTGACTCCATTTTTTTTACTTATATTTAAGACTTGATCACATGCCTCCTTTAGGTAAGTCACTCTGCAAGATAACAGCAACTGTTAGATAAATTGTTTAAACAATTGAAGGCTAAACTTACGAAGTCATGTAAATCTTATCTGACAGTTGTATCTATAGCAACGCTATCTGGCAGATACCTATCTGACACTTTAACTGGACATTGAGAACACTGACAATAAATCCACTGAAAGACTGGACACTCTGTGTATGACAATTTGGCATGCATTTTTGACTGACATCCGCGCCATCTATTCGGGTTGCGTGTGAACTGGGCAATACATTCATAGATCGATTACAGGAAACTGTGGATATTCATGACCTAGGTCAACCCAAAAAATTTGGTGTAGGTGACCGACGATAGATGGTGCAGGTTATGGAAAGAGCGGGCTTTTTGAAATATTGTATAACCTTATTCAGCTTCCAGACAACGTAGTAACTTGTCACAAGAATTTACCTTACGCATTCATTACCTGTTTTGAAAATGGACCTGATTAAAAAAAAATTAAAGCATTAATTTAAAAAAATGGAATTAATAAGTGGCGTATTAATAAATAAAACTAATATTGCCCACGACACGTACTCCATTTTTTTTAATTAGTGTTTTAACTTTTCTGATCGGTGCAATTTTCAAAACAGGTAATTAATGAGTTATGTAAATTTTTGTGACAAGCTACCACGTTGTATAGGACATTCAACTCATTATGCAAGAATGGGAATATATTAGATATGCGTTACTGTAATAAAAGCGAAATAAACCCTTTTGTAATTTATTTCAATACGACAATTGCTTAAATTAAGTCAGCTACACAAGGTACAAAAACAATTCATATAAAAGTAAGAATAAGTCATTTATTCACTAGAATCACTATTTCATGATAATTACAATCCTTTGATGGCATATAATTTGAAGAGTAAAGAGGTAATATGCCTTATCTATTCATATTGATGCAGGCAAGATGTTTGTATATTTGTAGGTTTGGGTTGCCAATCCGTTCTAACTAGCGTCTCTGTATACGCTGATCAGATGGGATTTAATGTCTGAAATAAAAAAATGTATGTATCGGACCTCACCTTCAATGCAATGGTTTGCCAAAGAGAGGGAATGCTGCACACCTTTATGGCAGCGTATGTGATTGTGAACAGTAATACAAGTTATATGAGTATGAGCAGTAGTGTTTAGTAATGCATTCAAATGATATATGTATATTTCATGTAGAAATGATCAATCTTGTATTAATTTTGCATCAAAATTCACAATACAAAAATGAGGTGAGCGGTATAAATCAGGCAAATCACTTACCTTCGCGCATCCACATTCTTGCAATTCGGCGCAAGACAACGGCGTAAATATTTAGAACCCATTCCTAAATACATATAGACAACAATAATAGGCAGACAAAAATCTCAAAAGTAGTGCAAAATTGCAAAAAGACGTCAATCGACAAAAGCGAGCCAGGACAATTTCAGTTACGCCAATGGCTGTCAAAATGACGTTAGGTGTATCAATTGGGCCACTTCTATTGATGCATCTAGGAATCTGTTTGAAACAGAGTTGGCTGATCAATAATTCACGCAACCCCGCTAGGTGTGCTAGGTGGCTAGCGCTAACGCCGCTACACAGGGTCCTCATTTGAGTTTCACACCCCTGATTGAGAAACCGGCCCTAAGTCAGCTCAAATTGAAGCATAATGTACCTCGTTTATCCACTAATCTCTCCAGATATTATTTTGTGTGCCAGAAATGCCTATTTCTAGCAATGTCACTCGTTGTCCCTTCCAACCACCCTCCACCGCTGTCCGCGCAAGGTGGCCCTCGGCAATTTTTTACCTTCCACGACCACCGCATTTTTTGTATTATTTTTTATGCCACTAAGGGTCGCCGGCCCTTTCTTCCTCATTTCGATCAGGCAGATTTTTTATTCTAGGAACAGCTGGCTTAGCGTATCCGAAGGTTATAAAAAGTGAAATGTATCCAATGCTGGACGAAAGGTAAGCGTATCATGTAAGCAGAAAGTGTTAAAGATGTTCTGGAAGTTGTTTTATGTATTGTTTTAACTGCAACTCACAAAAGGGCCAAGAAAGCAATTCAGATAAATCTAGTAGTATTATGTGCATTGCCAATAATTTGATGTTATTACATTGAACCGTTCCGGTACAACAAAAAGGAGCTAAGAAAGTTGACTTGCCGGCACCCTTACTTTGATTATTACAAAAATAGTAAAATACTGTGAATACTGTTTTCATTTTGAAAATGTCTTTTCATAACAAATCGATTACGTGATTTCAAAGGTGTCGGTCGCTTTAAGGTAGAAAAACTTAGTGGGCTCTGCCACCGTACATTAACAAAGTCTTTGCTAATGTACTTTGGTTCTCCTTAGAATATATTATGTGATGTCTACTGTAATAAAAAGTTATGTAGTTCAATATTGGTTGATTAAAAATGGGTTGATTGAAACCAAAAACAGTAAATGATTGTAATTAAAAGCAGGTCTCCAAAATTTTGGAACCTCTGAAACTCTAGAAAAGAGGTCACGCTCTTTTTCCACTTTGGATTTTTTGATGATGACCGGCTACCATAAATTAAAAGTTTTTTTTTTTGAAATTAGACATTAATTTCGCTCGCGCCGCTTTGGTATGGTACATCAAAATTTCCAAACAACGAAATTGGTTTTTCAAAAATAATAAATTTATTACTATACCTTCATGGCACCAACTCCATACGAATATCTATCTTTGGGCACTATATGGACGATTAGAGACTTTCATTCATAGCTTATTATGCATACCCTCATACCAGTACAATTTTTTGGACTGATACTTTATTTGTATTTTGTTTTGCTAACTACTTGAATCTCGACCAACCAACCAATATTAAGTATTTAAGCATTTAATATAATATGTATAATCCAGTATTAACTATAGGGGAAAAATGGGTTAGCTGTTTTAACGGCAAGCAGTGGCTCAGTACCTATTGTATTATAATAAAGTGAGTGTACTCTGTCTGAGATTTTAATCATTTTAGTCTACCATACATAAATCGCATCAACATTAGTAACAATAGTAGCTGGATGACTTATGGTTGTTTTTTTCCTTCCTCATCAGGTCACACCTGAAACCCATCTGGGTGTCCTGATACAGCAATAATAGAAATACGAATAGGTTCCATTACCATCCTCCTTTAATTTTTGCTCCCCTATCTTTTCGTCTACACTAGACATACCGCTGGAGGTTATAAAGTGCAACGATTGCTTTCTCCACCATATTCCTGCTAATTCTATCAAATGGGCTACTCAAGACGCAAATCCTCCCATAGCTCTGGGAGGAAGGTGATATTGCTCAACAAAATTGAGTAACCATCCTGTGCTCGCATCATCTCACATTCTACACACAAGTCTACTGGATACTATAGGCATAGCATAGTAAACAACCAGCACAATAACTCAAGTTGGCGGAAATTACATGCGCATCCCCACTTTTGGAGGGTTTTTTATAGGGATGCTAACGATACTTCGACACTTCTGCACTAATATCGAGTATTTTTGATGGAAATAGTAGAAGATTACAAGGATAAATGGTACCCTTGACGTCACCGATGCTCTTAGTACCTACTGCCTCATGGAGTATGATAATGAGTGAACTGCGCAGTCTCTCGAAATATCTTCGTAATAAAATAAGCAGTAGTTTACCAGGGTTCGGCACTAGGATCCAGCCTCTGAAACATTCTATACGATGGGATATTGAAACTACCACTACCCGGTAGCATTAGAACGATCGGCTTCGCAGAGGAGTTAGCCTTAGTCGCGACAGCCAAGGACAAGGTATTCTTCTCATACAAAATAAACCGGCAGCCTTTATCCGACGCACAATTTCGGCGGTCCTGTTGGTGTCGTGTCGCTGTTGCTCGGCATCTGCTCAGCGACCGCTGTCGCGAATGTTTACATAACAAGGCTGCCGGCATTATAGAAGATTGATGACTGAGCCAGGGATCATCACTTAGATTTAGCTCCAGAAAAGACTGAGGCAGTGATACTACGAGGATGGGGTATAAGGAGGATAAGGAGGAAAGACGTGAACTTCTAGCTTGTAGGCAGTAAATTAGTGAGGTACTAGATAACAAAAGATGCCTCTCAGACCACATTAAGAATTCAACCCAAACGGCAGAAGAATAGCAATTCCCTCTAGATTGATGCCGTACACTGGGGGACTCAGCAGTAGAAAAAGAGCACTCCTATCTAGTCGATTGTCTTTTACGGAGTGCCAGAGTATGGGTGTAGATGTACCCGACACCCATTGTAGCCTGCCGACACGCGCCAGAGACGATTATATATCATTTGCCGGCACGTTGGGACGGCACAACGCGGGTCTACGTCTCTATGGTGGAGGAAAAGCGGACCAAATATCAAGACTTGCTCGGACAACTTCGCAGGCTTTGGCCAGACTATACTTAAGTCTGCTGGTTATGGTCATTGGATCCCTAGATGGAATAAGTGGTACGCTACTCTCTGCACTGAGTGCAATACCGGTGTGCCGTGCAGCGGCGCACATCTTAGCCGCCAGATAAGTCAGTCATCCTTGGGTCCCTTCGTCTACTTAGGGCGCACGATTCGTGGACGCAGTAATTGCTCTGAGCAATTTGCCCACCTCTCGATGTGAGTAGTAGGTACTGGATAATGTGAAACAGCAGCTTGGTGTGTCGGAGATCGGATTGCACCTTTTTGTTAAAGAAAAAAACGTGTTTATTTTCAAGAGGCGACAAGGAAATCAGGTAATCAACGTATATAAACAATAATTACGTGAAGATGAAGATATACAACTAAAATGATTTGCACAAAAGTGCGTAAGACATGAAATACAACAAAACAAACAACTACAGAACAAAAAATTGACAAAAGATGAGACACTTAATGGTTTTGAAATATACACTAGCAAGAAGACTGCTGGTGGTGTAGTGTAGTAGATATAATTTGAGTTTTTAAACTTCGCACGCAACACTGAATATAAGAGTTGTTTTTGAATATATCTGGCTGGCCATAATCCCGCGTAATACGTCTGTACCTTTACCTTGCATACTAAACGAGAGCTGTTTGCCAAGATTTGCAGATGAAGAGCGCCACATAGAGCGAGCGAGAACACAGCATTAAGGGTCTAGGGTATAGCGCGCGAAATTGAGAATCCAAGAAAAGACGTATTCCCGTGTTAGCGAGGAGGCGTGGCCACCTGTTCCCTTTCTCCAGTGTGTGTGTCTAAGATGAGGGCAGATAAGTCCAAAAATTCAAAGGTAAGGTCAAAAGGTCCAAAGGTCACTATAAAAATGAATTTCGCATTTCCAAGCTCCTGAAGTTATCTTTAAACTTACAGTAATGACTCAAAGAGCAAATTGAAGAAGAAAGCTTGCGCTTGTGCAACTATTTAGCCTTTTTTGATATCGTGTTTGGTTCTTAAATTACAGGCATTTATAGAATGTATGATTTTGCATTGCGAGTTTTTTTGCACATTAAAAAACTTCTTTGAGAAAATCGAAAATAGTTGCCATTCATTAAGGTCTTAACTATCGCCTTCTGAAATATTATATATGTAGTTTGAAAATAGAGTGAGTTATGCGAGAAATTGTGAGTCCGTGTTTCACATGGCAAATACGTATGTATAAATGTGTGTATAAAGGCCCCTTAAGGGAGGAGCTTAAAGGGACCTCCCTTCCTAAGCTCGCTAATTCAGTAGATAGTGAGTGGATTGTACATCGACTTTCTTCATAAAAAAAGATATAACTTTTTGCACTTCATCCTACCCACACAATTCGCATCTGTTCTGTAGCCGTTTGTGTACGAGATATAATAAATACAGATATAGCTATAAAAATATATGTACGATTTCTATAAACGGTCTGTAACCTTCCTTGAATAGAGTCGACATGTGAGGTAGGATTATAGAAATGTAAAAATTAACCGGATTGTCAAGATACTACCAATTTCGTTTTTGATCCGCTTTAGATATGTAAGAGGAAACAATAGCTGATGCACTGGTTCGCAAGTCTACAGAGTTGTCTCTGTTTAGGCATGGGACAGAGTATGTAGAATTCTAGCCATAAAATTTCCTTACTTCCAAGTGAGTTCTGATATTGCTTATTTATAAGTTACCCTTAGAACTTTTCTATGTTTAATATACATTACTCGAACGGAATAATCCATCAAACGTACAGGAAATAAATGGCTTTAAAACTGAAGTTGTAGACACTTAAGCTATAACAACAATTTTTTGTCTATAGTTAAAACGCACCTCTTTATATCTGGAATAGTACAAAAAAACATGTATTACTGTATACTGTATGGAGGGTTGCCTATATCCAGCATTTATTTGACTAAGAAAGTTTTTGAGTATTAATTGTTGTTGTTGACATTCAAAGCTCCACTTTTTCTGAACGAGAGGAGCGACTTTCAAAAATAAAAACGTATATTGCAGTTGTTGGTAGGCTGTGAAATATATCCATTTCTGTCGTACTCCAGCTTCTCTTTGACCTTAGATATGTTACCGCTGTTGTTTTTGGATAGTTGCTTTGTTGTGTATATTTTTTTTAATATTGTCTCTTAACTTTAGTTTGTGTCTTTCTGCTATGTTAGTTGATTTATTCCATCTGAACAGATTTTTGTTTATATTTCATGGCCTGCTGCCTGCTGTATGTATATTGCTTATGCATAGGTAAGGAAATTGAATAGCAAAAATGCAAACTATCAGAGACTGGTATTCACAACCTTGTATCATTAGAAAGGCTATCAAATTTGATACTGCACTTTATGAAAAAAATTAGTTGATTGAAGTTTCCTTAATTTTATTCATCTATCGATTTCTCCAAGGACAAAAACAATTCAAATTTGAGCATGTAAGTTTAATAATCACTGCCATATTGGTCACAAAATTCCGAGGCGTTGATCATAACTCACCCCGTATAATAAACTAAATACCCTTCTTACCTAGGTTCTTTCGAATTCCTATTTCAAAAAATCTGAAAGCTCATAGGGGTTGAAGATTTCGCAATGGTTTTTAAGTCAAAAGGTGTCTGCTCTGAAATAAAGCTGGACGTTTTTTTGGAATTTTTCGGAAAGCTATCTCCTTAGCAGTTATGCCTTGTGATACATTTCACACTGTACTTTCTGTTATCTACATCATGCATATGTGTAAAAATCTGATTTCGTCCTAATAATTATTATTGGTTCATCTGTTATTTAAAAATGAAAGAGAATTCGCGAACCGCTGGACCTCTTGGGATTATAAATACCTGAATAGCTCGCAAAATGACCTAAGTTGATCCATCTCTACCGCCAATTACTACTTTTAGTAATATCCATTACTGGGAGTAATATTGTCATAAAACGAACCCGAAAGTCTAAAGTGCAAATGGATTACTTTTAATATACCTAAATTATGAAAGTAGATCATCCACCATCTATAGAATGAATAATGAGTTTTTCCAAATCGCAATTATTGAAAAACGTTGTTGTTCCTACGTTGAACCTTCCATCATCATGATTATTATTATTGCTCTATTACCTACTGCAAAAAACTGATGCGTTTAAATATCATCCAGTACCTTTGCAGTCTGTGGTTAAGAATACATTAATATAATATAATTCCAATTCAGAATATGACACAGTGATTAATGATACTCGTTTGGATTTTCTCACTGGTCATTTTCAAGAAAAAGTGACTAATTCCCGTCACTGCAAGCCAGATTTGCAGTCTTCCCGATTCCCCATTAGCAATACTCACCCGCCAGGCAATGTGAATCACGTATGAGAACGCATGTGTGAAATACCCATTGCTGTTTTTTCAAATATACTATTCATTGTTGTTACCAGGGTAAACACTCATGCAGGAGCGAGTACTAGGGAGATGCATTTCTCACAATCGGTATTCGCAACCATTCCTGGATTAACCATGGGGCTAAAGGGGCTGGAGCCCCGGGCCCCGCGGTTCAGAGGGGCCCCGCAGGGGCCCTACTTTTATTTAATGTGACAGAGCAAATATTAGGTCAATAGATGCACAATAAAAAACTTAATTTCAAGATTAGCAGGCCATGAAATATAAACAAAAGACGTGTTCAGATAGAAGCAAATAACTTAGCAGAACGATACAGATAAACTAAAGTAAAGGGGCAAGGTTACAAAAATTCCCTACAGCCAATGAACTCTAACTATAAACAACGCCGGTAAGATGTCTAAGGTCAAAGAGAAGCTGAAATACGTCAGAAATGAATAATTTTTACAGCTTACTAGCTACTGCAATGTATTATAGATTAAAAAATTCCAAAACCAATAAACTTTCAGCGATAGCTACTAGCAGTCTACCTACTATCTTCTGCACAAAATTTCCCATTTAATGATATAAAATTATAATTTTAACTGTTTACTCTAGTTCGTCTGTATCTTTCTGCTATGTTAGTTGTTTTCATCCACCTAAATAGTTTTTTGTTTGTATTTCATGGCCTGCTAAGTGAATTATAGGTAAGGTAAGAAAAATTGAAAACAACAACAACAAATTGAAAACACCGCTTTGGTTGAAAATTTGAAATTAAGTGAAAACTACCAGAGATTGATACCAAACTTGAAATTCGACTGTATAAAAATAATTAGGCATTCCCATTTGAAAAAATTAAGTGAATTCTGTTTGAAGTTTCCTTAATTAGCCTACCGATTTCTCCAAGTACTAATGTAATTCAAACTTGAACGTCAAACCTAAGTTGACCAATTTCAAGTTTAGTCACACGGAAAACTCACAGCCGTCTAAGTTTTATAATCGCTGCGATATTCAATTTTTTTCTGATATCTACTTATATCAAAAGTTGTGAATTGCATCTAAACGGCTCACTTCAAGTCCCAGGTGTGATACATAAAGTCACACTGGTCGTGATCTAACTATTCAATGATATATACAGGGTGTTCCATTTAAGAAATCATAACTTTGATATGGCACGCTTTTATTAGAAACCCTGTATAAAAGTCATTATTTTTAAAATGTAGTCCAACTCGACCTACATACATTCGCAAAGTTAATTTTCTAAAAAGTGTAATGGTTTGGTCACAAGAGTCCGAGGCGGTGAGCTCGACTCAGCCTGTACAAAAACAAAATAGAAAATACCTATACCTACCCATTGGATACTGTCGGCACCTGTGGCCCGTGCCAACATAATGAATAAATCGAAGTTGAACCGATACAAAGGCGACGCTCAAAAAAGAAAAGTAAGTTATCCATATAGTTTGTTAGTGTTATGTCTATGTGCTACATGGCTACAATTTACCAAGATAACTATTTTAATGCCGCTGAGGATAAATTAAAAGCAGTGAAAAATTGCCCAAAATAAGTTCTTTAAGCAAACCTAACGCTCCGCTTGAAAAGGATTGCACTGAAAGCAGTTTTCTGATTACTAAGCAAACGCAAACATTGAGAGCAGTGCTGATACTATAAGCGGGACTCATGACGTACTTATAAACAAGTGTATAGTAGTTTCTTTTGTTATATCGGGAACATAGTTTCATAAATAATAGTATTTGCATTTTATTTATAAAGGGCCCCTTAAAATTATAAGCCCCGGGCCCCATGAAAGCTTAATCCGGCTATGTTCGCAACAGAAAATATATCTAAAAATTGATTCTAGTCAGAAATATTGGGACATCCACCACATTGTAGAACATCTGTTCTAATGCTACTATTTTCTAATAACCTGCCTAATTTACGATAGTTAATTGCTCAACTTTTGGCAGCATTTCGTATCACCACATCCATTTATCAAACGCAGTTCTATTATTTATTTTAAGAAAGACGGCCGCATGACAGGTACTTCGTGGGAAAGTTTGTCCTGTTCTACCTGCTTTCGTCTTTTATTTACCCGATTTTTTAATGATCTTTCTTAGCGAATCTGCCCACAGATACATTCCCTTTTCATTCTTCAGGTGAACACCCTCCTGATCTTTATCAATTATATCTAGATATTCTTACTCGTAGCCGCTTTCATCCACTGTATTATATATACAGGGTGTCCCACGACGATTAAGACAAGCAATATATCGGAACTGGGCAGTAGTAGCGAATTATAATTTTGAGGGTGTAAATTAGAGCAAATATAGTATATTTTCTTATTATTGTGTCACCCACGTCCGTTTCAAAAATTTTAATGGAACACCCTGTATACTTGTCACTTTTTGTGTTCCTCCCGATAAAACAACTCCAACAAACTAGCACACTTGGGGTCTAAAGTGATTAATTCAAGAGCTACAGGTACCTAAAGGACTGTACCACTACCATTATGAAACACTACCAAAGTAATTTAACTGTAAGGGTACATGTTATAATCAATGGTAGTGGTGCCATCCTTTAAGTACCTGTAGCTCTTGAATTAATCACTTTAGACCCCAAGTGTGTTAGTTTTTGGTCACGTGACGTCTGTTTCAAAAATTTAATGGGACACCCTGTATATTTGTGACCTTTTGTGTTCCTCCCGATGAAACAATTCCAACAAACTAGCACACTTGGGATCTAAAGTGGTTAATTCAAGAGCTACAGGTAGGTACTTGAAGGACTGTACTTCTACCGTTAGTTTATCGGGAGGAACACAAAAGGTCACAAATATACAGGGTGCCCGTTAAAAATTTTGAATCGGACGTCACGTGATCAAAAACAAATACCTCATTGGGTGACGCAATGATAGGAAAAGATACTACATTTGCTCTAATTTACACCACCAAAATTATAATTCGCTACTACTGCCCAGTTCATATATATTGCTTGTCTTAATCGTCGTAGAACACCCTGTATAAAGGCAGTACAAATCAAACTTAATTTTAAAGTGGAATTTAAATAACTTCCAATGTGAATGTCAGATAAACATCTTTGAAACAATAGAGTATTTTTGAAAACTTTCTAGCCTTTTAGGTATAGTTTTTTTATTTGCATAGTTCCTAGAAGCTATACTGATTTGTAATCACATCGTATATAGGTTCTAAACAGCTGATACCGTATTACTTGCATATTACGATTTTCTTCTTGAAACTACTGATTTTAATGCAATGCATAAATCAATAACTAGAACGGGATCTAACGTGAAGTGGTCCCAGATCTCACGATTTATCGTGAGATCTACCGATTTCAATCCCAATCTCACGACAAATGACCTGAATCTCACTATATTTTTGTTTATGATAAGAACACAAAATCTTGCGAAGAAGGCTAAAAGATAAAATACAGGGAGTAGAAATCAACATGGCATGGGTGATACGGTGATGGATTAACCTGTCTTTAAATGATCAGTGACGGATTATAGCCGTAGGTAATTCCCCCGTACCTCGTACGACCTTCTGTTCTTCTGTTTAAAATAAAAAAATATAAAAATGGCGTCCTCATTGTCTTCCGAAGATCATCATCATAGTCACAATGTCTTAACAGACATGTGAACTCGTAAAATGCATTAAGTCGGAGCTAGAGTATTGCCGATACGAATATTATCAATAGTTTTGAGAACTGTAGCTCGCCATCGTTCGCGATTTACTGTCAGTTCAGTGGCGCTCTTGGTACTCACATCCAGCAACTGTTTCGTCGTATCCACCCAGCGTGTAGGGGGACGGCCACGACCATCATTGGTTTGTTCCGGTATCCTTCGCTAGACTAGCTGCTTTCACTATAGCCCCAGAGCCTAGTCCGCCCCTTGCTTCCTCCTTCGGGTCCATATCCCTAGACCGGTTGCCTCCTCTACGGCTCTACGAGTCCGGTCCACACCCTTCTCCAGGACTATAGGGCTACAGTCGATGCGCTCTGCATTACACCGGGTGCTCGCTTGGGTACTTCTTGTTTGATAGCAGTAATAGGTCTTAGAAGCATCGAATCTTACCATATTCTTGAGTCCCCAACCAATAGTGGTGTCCAGATCCCTTGACAGCGAAGCAGTGGCTGCCAGTCCTCTGTATTTCAGCTCGACCACAGAGATCAGTCTATTGCTTAAGATGCCTGCGTATCATCCGCAAAACTGTTGATTGGATTATACCATTGATTAAAGTATTGATTATACATTATACCATTAACATATTTATATGTTAATCAATGATTATACCTTGTTGCCACAATTTATTATTTGATGGCACCAAAGGCTTGTGGATATGTAAGTGATTTGGGCACTAGATGGGGGATTAGAGAAACTCATTCACAGCTTATGCATATGTAATCGCCCGGAATGCCTTCATAAAAATGAAACAGTTTTTCTGTAACAAGTCTCTGAGCAAGGAACTCAAGATTCGTATGCTGAGATGCTATGTGTTCTCTATCATATTATATGGTATAGAGGCAGCCACACTAACAGAAACCATGATGAAACGAATAGAAGCTTTTGAAATGTGGCTTTATAGGCGAATATTGAGAATATCGTACATAGATCATGTTACCAACGAGGAAGTTTTAAGCCAGCTCTCAAAGACGAAAGAACTGGTAACAGAAATTAAAATAAGAAAATTACAATATCTGGGCGATATAATGAGAGGTGAAAGATATCAAATTCTCCATGTCATTATGCAAGGAAAAATCGATGGCAAACGCAATGTAGGAAGAAGACGCACCTCGTGGCTTCGTAACTTGAGGGAGTGGTATATAACTGCTCCACAACACAATTATTCAGAGCCGCAGTTAATAAAGTGAAAATTGTTATGATGGTCGCCAACCTTCGTAAGAAGACGGCACCCTAAGAAGAAGCATATGTTACACTCAATAGCCTAATTCGGACAATGCCCGAAAAAAGTACACAGAACTAGTTTTGAGCAAGGAATATTTCCCAAACCCGAAATAGTAATTTTATAGGGCTATTGAGCATTACCAAATAGGCAGAACTAGTTTTGCGCATCTTGAAATGCACAGAACTAGTTTTGCGCAACTTGAAATGCACAGAACTAGTTCTGTGCTACAGAATGGCAACCAAAGTGAACATTCGTTATCCATTGTGTGTCAAAAACCAGCAAAAACCTATCGTTTAGGTTGGGTTAGGTTTGTTTGCCAACGTTCCTGCAATATAAGTACGAATCGTGAAAACGCGAAAAGAGGTTTGAAAGCACAAGCCAATTTGATGCTCACACAATCAAATAAAAAATTTAAGCCAGCCCCAGTTGGCGATTTATTATTTGTTGGTATTCATTAAAGTATATTTAAATTCAGAAAATATACAGAACAAGTCCTGTGCATTTCAAGTTGCGCAAAACTAGTTCTGTGTATTTTAAGATGTGCAAAACTAGTTCTGCCTATTTGGTAATGCTCAATAGCCGTATAAAATTCATATTTCGGGTTTGGGAAATATTCCTTGCTCAAAACTAGTTCTGCATATTTTTTTCTGGCATTGCCCGAATTCGGCTATTGAGCGTAACCCATACACTAATCTTGATACAATTTGAAAATCTGTAGTAGATTTGTTAGGAGGGCGCGTGACAACTTTGATTATGCTCAGTTTGCATTCCTTCACTGCCATCAATTGTAATAACAAGGTATAGTAGCGCTTAGGAGTAGGCCCCTACAGCACCCCAGCGATGATGTTATGGAAGAAAAAAATTTTGCGACAAGAGAAGTCTCCTAACCAACTATAAAGTTTAATAGAAAAGGCGTAAGACGGAATCTTGTTTAGGAGAGCAGCATGCCACAGTTGATCGAAGGCCTTTGAGATATCATAACAATAAAACAACATCATTTAGAAACTTAAAAGTTTAATTATTCAGTGATAAAAATGCATCAGAAGTGCAATCCAAAAACAACAAGTTGAAAATATCGTTATAAAAATATTTATAATATGTACAGGCTCGTTGACAATCCGGAGTGAAATTGATTTCCAATATCCTTGGAAGAAAACCTCCTTTTTCGTCAATTTCTAGCATTATATCTGCAGCAGATCGAAGGCCTTTGAGATATCATAACAACAAAATAAAATCGTTAAGAAACTTAAAAGTTTAATTATTCAGTGATAAAAATGCATCAGAAGTGCAATCCAAAAACAGCAAGTTGAAAATATCGTTATAAAAATATTTATAATATGTACAGGCTCGTTGACAATCCGGAGTGAAACTGATTTCCAATATCCTTGGAAGAAAACCTCCTTTTTCGTCAATTTCTAGCATTATATCTGCAGCAGATCGAAGGCCTTTGAGATATCATAACAATAAAACAAAATCGTTAAGAAACTTAAAAGTTTAATTATTCGGTGATAAAAATGCATCAGAAGTGCAATCCAAAAACAACAAGTTGAAAATATCGTTATAAAAATCTTTATAATATGTACAGGCTCGTTGACAATCCGGAGTGAAACTGATTTCCAATATCCTTGGAAGAAAACCTCCTTTTTCGTCAATTTCTAGCATTATATCTGCAGCAGATCGAAGGCCTTTGAGATATTATAACAATAAAACAAAATCGTTAAGAAACTTAAAAGCTTAATTATTTAGTGATAAAAATGCATCAGAAGTGCAATCCAAAAACAGCAAGTTGAAAATATCGTTATAAAAATATTTATAATATGTACAGGCTCGTTGACAATCCGGAGTGAAACTGATTTCCAATATCCTTGGAAGAAAACCTCCTTTTTCGTCAATTTCTAGCATTATATCTGCAGCAGATCGAAGGCCTTTGAGATATCATAACAATAAAACAAAATCGTTAAGAAACTTAAAAGTTTAATTATTTAGTGATAAAAATGCATCAGAAGTGCAATCCAAAAACAGCAAGTTGAAAATATCGTTATAAAAATATTTATAATATGTACAGGCTCGTTGACAATCCGGAGTGAAACTGATTTCCAATATCCTTGGAAGAAAACCTCCTTTTTCGTCAATTTCTAGCATTATATCTGCAGCAGATCGAAGGCCTTTGAGATATCATAACAATAAAACAAAATCGTTAAGAAACTTAAAAGTTTAATTATTCGGTGATAAAAATGCATCAGAAGTGCAATCCAAAAACAACAAGTTGAAAATATCGTTATAAAAATCTTTATAATATGTACAGGCTCGTTGACAATCCGGAGTGAAATTGATTTCCAATATCCTTGGAAGAAAACCTCCTTTTTCGTCAATTTCTAGCATTATATCTGCAGCAGATCGAAGGCCTTTGAGATATTATAACAATAAAACAAAATCGTTAAGAAACTTAAAAGCTTAATTATTTAGTGATAAAAATGCATCAGAAGTGCAATCCAAAAACAGCAAGTTGAAAATATCGTTATAAAAATATTTATAATATGTACAGGCTCGTTGACAATCCGGAGTGAAACTGATTTCCAATATCCTTGGAAGAAAACCTCCTTTTTCGTCAATTTCTAGCATTATATCTGCAGCAGATCGAAGGCCTTTGAGATATCATAACAATAAAACAAAATCGTTAAGAAACTTAAAAGTTTAATTATTCGGTGATAAAAATGCATCAGAAGTGCAATCCAAAAACAACAAGTTGAAAATATCGTTATAAAAATCTTTATAATATGTACAGGCTCGTTGACAATCCGGAGTGAAACTGATTTCCAATATCCTTGGAAGAAAACCTCCTTTTTCGTCAATTTCTAGCATTATATCTGCAGCAGATCGAAGGCCTTTGAGATATCATAACAATAAAACAAAATCGTTAAGAAACTTAAAAGCTTAATTATTTAGTGATAAAAATGCATCAGAAGTGCAATCCAAAAACAGCAAGTTGAAAATATCGTTATAAAAATATTTATAATATGTACAGGCTCGTTGACAATCCGGAGTGAAACTGATTTCCAATATCCTTGGAAGAAAACCTCCTTTTTCGTCAATTTCTAGCATTATATCTGCAGCAGATCGAAGGCCTTTGAGATATCATAACAATAAAACAAAATCGTTAAGAAACTTAAAAGTTTAATTATTCGGTGATAAAAATGCATCAGAAGTGCAATCCAAAAACAACAAGTTGAAAATATCGTTATAAAAATCTTTATAATATGTACAGGCTCGTTGACAATCCGGAGTGAAACTGATTTCCAATATCCTTGGAAGAAAACCTCCTTTTTCGTCAATTTCTAGCATTATATCTGCAGCAGATCGAAGGCCTTTGAGATATCATAACAATAAAACAAAATCGTTAAGAAACTTAAAAGCTTAATTATTTAGTGATAAAAATGCATCAGAAGTGCAATCCAAAAACAGCAAGTTGAAAATATCGTTATAAAAATATTTATAATATGTACAGGCTCGTTGACAATCCGGAGTGAAACTGATTTCCAATATCCTTGGAAGAAAACCTCCTTTTTCGTCAATTTCTAGCATTATATCTGCAGCAGATCGAAGGCCTTTGAGATATCATAACAATAAAACAAAATCGTTAAGAAACTTAAAAGTTTAATTATTCGGTGATAAAAATGCATCAGAAGTGCAATCCAAAAACAACAAGTTGAAAATATCGTTATAAAAATCTTTATAATATGTACAGGCTCGTTGACAATCCGGAGTGAAACTGATTTCCAATATCCTTGGAAGAAAACCTCCTTTTTCGTCAATTTCTAGCATTATATCTGCAGCAGATCGAAGGCCTTTGAGATATCATAACAATAAAACAAAATCGTTAAGAAACTTAAAAGTTTAATTATTCAGTGATAAAAATGCATCAGAAGTGCAATCCAAAAACAACAAGTTGAAAATATCGTTATAAAAATATTTATAATATGTACAGGCTCGTTGACAATCCGGAGTGAAATTGATTTCCAATATCCTTGGAAGAAAACCTTTTTCGTCAATTTCTAGCATTATATCTCCAGCAGATCGAAGGCCTTTGAGATATCATAACAACAAAACAAAATCGTTAAGAAACTTAAAAGTTTAATTATTTAGTGATAAAAATGCATCAGAAGTGCAATCCAAAAACAACAAGTTGAAAATATCATTATAAAAGTCTTTATAATATGTACAGGCTCGTTGACAATCCGGAGTGAAATTGATTTCCAATATCCTTGGAACAAAACCTCCTTTTTCGTCAATTTCTAGCATTATATCTGCAGCAGATCGAAGGCCTTTGAGATATCATAACAACAAAACAAAATCGTTAAGAAACTTAAAAGTTTAATTATTTAGTGATAAAAATGCATCAGAAGTGCAATCCAAAAACAACAAGTTGAAAATATCATTATAAAAGTCTTTATAATATGTACAGGCTCGTTGACAATCCGGAGTGAAATTGATTTCCAATATCCTTGGAAGAAAACCTCCTCTTTCGTCAATTTCTAGCATTATATCTGCAGCATAAAGGGCTCTAGATTGAGGACTTTTTCCAAAGCCACACGGAGGGTCTACGCTAGTCGCTGACACCAATATATCCTTCAACATTGCAATAATCTTCATTTCAATAAATTTCCATTCATGCTCTGGATACTGTTTGGACCATTCAACCAAAAAATCGTCGCATTTCAAGTGTAATAAGTTTGCATGTGCATTGTAATTCATTACGGTAAAATGTTTCTGATAATCATTAAAGTCCTTCATTTCAAAAGGTTTGTTTGCAAACCGTAGGAAAAACTTTTTATAAACATAGGCATCTAGGGGTTTTACACTTTTGAGCAAAAGCACATATCTGATGTCAAATTTCACTTTGCCATTACATTCAGGTCTGTAGAACAGGACAGGATTTGAAATGTATTTCTGAGCAATCTTGGGACCTGTAAGATGATCAAAACGTCAGAAAATGTATTTCAGTTGTATCTTGTATCGACAGGTGACGTTAGCGATGTAACTATACCATTTCCAGCAGTAATTTCAAAAAAATCAAAATACATCTCTAAAGCGTCAATAGGGTAATTGCAGAAAAAAATATTGTCATTTACGCGTTCCTTAGAGCCTAGTAAACATGACAAAATCACTTGTTTGGTTTTTTGGAATCGGCTGTGAGAGATATTCCAAAAATTATTTCAAATGATGGAAAATGCCGCGCAAACGACCTCTGACGTCAGTGATATCCTATAGTAATGGGATGTAAAGTATTGATATTCCATATCAATAACCAGTGCTAACCTAACATTTTGACATTGATCATTATAACCACAAAACACAGTCACACACAAAAGTACAAAAGTCAAAAGAATAAAAGTTAGGCTAGATTACTAGTTCACTTTGTAGGGATGGACTTGAATTAGATTCTACTTTTGGATTCATTCATAATGGGATGCGCCGAAATAAAATGATGGCTTCGATTAGTTGCGAATCTCGGTCACAAACAGGATGAACTGTGATACCTATCAGATATAAAAATGTATTACAACGAAAATGCTAGTGGGTTAATTGCCTGTTTCAAATATGTTTAAGTATCAATAAATTGAGTCGCATTGTTAAAGAATCTCACTGACCTGCGCTGTAGCAGTATCGATTGTCGATATCGATAAGATACCTGTGACGTCAGCCCTTGTTTTAAGTCACGTGGAAAAATTTGAATATATCCTTATTTTATTTTGCAAAAATCTCTTTTTGGCCGTCAGTAAAATCATGTTTTTTGTTTCCTACTGCTTCTTGATATGGTTTTCTGTACGCTATGTATACTCCCGAGGCGATTTCACGACCTCTGCAAGTACCCTATTGTACTTTCAAACTGTCAGTTGTAATTTACACCTGTCAGATTGAATGGTATCCACAAAATTTTGCGAAAAAAATTACTTTTTTTCTTAACTATCTGTCTAATGATAATTCTAAAGTCTTAAAGAAAACAGAATGTCACATTTACATTGTTGATAAGTCCAAAATTAAAGTCTTCAACATCCCCTACCTAGAGAGGCCTGTTGAGTATTCGAAATATTCAAGGCCTGTTTTTAACTACATACCCCCAAGCACCTTGGGGGCTTGAGCTCGATATACTTTTTTTTCTGGATATTCCCCATTCTTTTGATATCCAAAAATAAATTATATCAAATATAGAATAACCATCAAACGATATGAATGTGTACCGTGTCCCAGGACGAATCCCGAAAAAAAAACATCGCACTTAGGTTTCGGAGTGTGAAGCCGATATCGAAAGGAATTATTTTGAAATTCGCATTTGTTACAGAGAAATCAACGTTTGATGTGTTGTTGTAAAGGTGATTGAAACGTGTGTGGACCACCTTATTTCACTTTCACTTTCGGTAAAAACACTTTTAATTTTACAGCAAAAAAGGGCGAGGGTCGTTTAGTGAGGTTACGCTAACAGGTCTTTTTTAATTTTTGTCAATTGTTTACCTCAGCTGAGGTACGAATATGATAAGGGCGACCACACATTAACCATCTCGCGATCTAATTAAGGACATTTCATTTCAACTTTTTAACTATTAAGAATAAACATGTAAGTCAAACATATCATACCATAAGTCGGTGCCAGAAATAATCCCTTAAAGTTTTCAGGGTTCGACCTGGGACACGGTGTATAATGTTGCATGTTTTAATGGTGTTTAGTTTATCGGCACCTTGAAAAATATAATAAACTAACTAACTACACACATTTTGCGTCTTTTGAATATCTAAATCGGGAAGCGGTCTCTCCAATTTCTCGATTTCAATTTTTTCCTCAATCGAGTATGTGGAAAACTGCTTTGGAAAAAGATTACTAATACTAATTTTGGCAAATAGTCCCTCAATTATTACGAGTCACCACTAAATATTATTTAAATAACTTGCAACTTTCGCATCGGGGTGCGAAACAACAGCAGAAATTAATCTGAATATTCCCAATCGACAACAACAAGTTCTTGTCTTGGTGAGCCAGCAGTTATGTGGCTCCTTTTTCCTATTAAAATCGCGGTCTGCCTATGACCGCATTTAACCTTTTGCCTGACAGCGTCTGTTTGGCTCCCACATCGCACACCGTGCTTTCACAGCAATAGTCTGGGCATGTTTGCCAAAAATTACGATAATATATCGGATTTTTGACAATTTTTAATTTTTGCTAAATAATTTAAAAAAGTAGTATGTAAAATAATATTTAAGAGTAGCACAAAAAATTTCAGGTACTCGATTTATTGTGGTGGTGCCACGGCTCCTTAGCTCCTTAAGGGCCGGTTTCACAATGATGGGTTAACTCACGGTTGTGTGTTGACCGGAGGTTAACCCTAGATGTCATGCTTCACAAATGGTGGTTTCCGCTTTTACTTGAGGTTAACTCTGAGTTAACTTGACCCCAAGAAATTATTGAGTTAACCCCAGGTTTGCGATGACGCTTGCGCATTAGGTTATGTCACTTTGGTTTTACTACTTGCTAGGCGTTTGAAGTTTCATATTTTATCGTTTACCTTAATGCTTTCCATCGTTCTTTTCATTTGAATTGGATGGTTATGATATAAATGCGTATATCAATGATGAAGAAGCAATGAGACCAAGAATATTTCGACCTAGAGTCAATATTATTTTTAGGAATATGATGACCATGACTTGGTCTTTTTTAAATTTTTGTATTTTTCTTTCAGCACCTTTACAGATCTGCGGCTATTATTTGCACATTTGCAATTAAATTCTTCTCGTATCTCCTTCCAGGCGTTGTCTTTTTCGCGCCATGTTGTTGCACCTTTTGTTTTGCATTCTATTACATGCCTGTACTTTTCTACTAACGAAATGAACAGATATTCTTCATCTTATGAAAAGTTGTTCGTTCTTTTTGGTTTTTCCATGCTGACACACGGGTACATGCACGACTATTATTTGAAAAAGGCCCCAGAAACAACTACAACGCCAAGCAGTCCTAACACCAACCCAACCTAAAAATCTTTTATCTATGCCAAACACCAAATAACTGCGAATGAAATGAAAAAACGTCAGTAGAAAAAACCAAAATGAGGTTGGAAATCGCATGGAACTGACAACTCAACGAACTCATTCTTTGACAGTCTTGTCAGAAAAACGCAAAACACCAGCACGAAACACCTAACGAAGGAAATAGAAGAAGAAGAAATTTAAATATTGGGGACACAGTGCCACCAACCGCTAAAAATAAAATGAAAACTCGCGGTCAGTTAACCCTACGTCATTTTATGATTGTGAAACAAGAGGCGTTCGATTGTTCGAGTTAACTCGCAGGTCGAGGTTAGTAAACCGTCAGAGTGACCACTGATTGTGAAACTAGACCTAAGGCGAGCCGCCACTACTTGGGGTAAAGGTGAAACATAAAAATGATTTCTTCTACGAATTCTGAGCAAACACTATACAGGGTGGGCCAATAGTGCGTGGGCGGAGGATTGTGGGCTTACTAAAAAATATTTCAAAAATCTGTCACTTGATCATGGTAGGGACCCTTAAGGGCTATAATGTAAAAATATTTTCACTCAAATTTTGACGTTTATACAGGGTGATTCATATCAAAGTTACATTTTTTTTAATGGAACCCCCTATATATTATTGCATATTTGGATCCTTGGTTAATTCTAGTGTGACTTTATGTATCACACATGGGACTTTAGACGAACCGTTTAGGCGCAAATCACCATTTTTCGTATAAGTAGGTATCAGAAGAAAATTGAGTATCGCAGCGATTATAAAACCTAGAAGGCCGTGACTTTGCGGTACAACTAAGCATGAAATGCGTCACCTTAGGTCAGAGGGCTAAATTTGAATTCTTTTTGCACTTGGAGAAATCAGTAGATTAATTAAGGAAATTTCAATCATAGATAACTTGATTTTTTCAAATGAGAATGCCTATTTTGGTTTAAAGAATCAAATGTAAAATTTGATTACCTTTCTAACGATGTAGCGTTCTCGATATCAATCTTTTTTGGTTTTCATTTTATTTCAAATTTTCTGTCAAATCGGCGTTTTTCAATTTTCCTGCGTGCAAGCAACCTAGCAGGCCATGAAAAATAAACAAAAGCTCGTTAATATGGAAGAAACCAACTAACTTAGTAGAAAGATGCAAACTAACTAGAGCAACGAGGCAAGATTATGCAAATTCCTTACAACATATTAGCTCTAACCGGATACAACAGCCGCAAGATATCTAATGCCAATGAGTAGCTGGGGTATGGCAGAAGTGTTTGTTTTTCACAGCATACTAGCTATTGATGCCTACTAGAGCTTGACAACCTTCCAAAATGATTAAAAATTTTGAAACAAAAGGAAAACTACCAGCGATTTTTGCTTACAGTCTAACATCTTTAGAATGAAATTTCACATTTAATGGGATAAAAAAATTAGTCATTTCGGTTTAGTTAAGTCAAAAGTGAAGATATCTCCAACTGGAGCATTCTGAACATCTATTGAAATAATGCTAGAATTTTTTAATTACGCTATGTTGTAATTGTGTTTATTTCATGTAGTTTTCTGCAAACTAAATTATCTTTTACAATTCAAACAGACTGCAAATAAAGTTTCACTTTCCGCGATTTTGCTAATAAGTAGAAGTACCTACTGAATAATTTAAAGGGTTCCAGTCAGAGGTATCATTACTTTTGACTTACGGAAATGGCTACTTTTTTATAGCATTAAATGTGGAAATTTATTCAAAAGACATAGATATTCTACTGCCAGCAACAATCAGTAGTAGTTTTCCTTTGATTAAATATTTTTTTACTGACTTTGGAAATTGGCTAATAGCTAGTAGGCTGTGAAAAATGAGCGTTCTTGTTACCGCTACTGTTTCTGGTTAGAGCTAATATGTTGTAAGGAATTTTCATAGTCTTGCCTCGTTGCTCTAGTTAGTTTGCATCTTTCTACTAAGTTAGTTGGTTTCTTCTATATTAACGAGCTTTTGTTTATTTTTCATGGCCTGCTAGGTTGCTTGCATGTAGCAAAATTGAAAAACACCGATTTGACAGAAAATTTGAAATAAAATGAAAACTAAAAAAGATTGATATCGAGAATGCTATATCATTAGAAAGGTAATCAAATTTTACATTTGATTCTCTAAACCAAAATAGGCATTCTCATTTGAAAAAATCACGTTATCTATGATTGAAGTTTCCTTAATTAATCTACTGATTTCTCCAAGTGCAAAAAGAGTTCAAATGTAGCCCTCTGACCTAAGGTGACGCATTTCATGCTTAGTCGTACCGCAAAGTCACGGCCTTCTAGGTTTTATAATCGCTGCGATATTCAATTTTTTTCTGATACCTACTTATACCAAAAATGGTGATTTGCGCCTAAACGGTTCGTCTAAAGTCCCATGTATGATACATAAAGTCACACTAGAATTAACCAGGGAATCCAAATATGCAATAATATATAGGGGGTTCCATTAAAAAAAATGTAACTTTGATATGAGTCACCCTGTATTAACGTCAAAATTTAAGTGAAAATATTTTTACGTTATAGCCCTCAAGGGTCCCTACCATGATCAAGTGACAGATTTTTGAAATATTTTTCAGTAAGCCCACAATCCTCCGTCCACGCACTATTGGCCCACCCTGTATATAACATAATACTTGCATGTGTAGATAAATTCAACTGGAATGAAAGGTGCTTGCTTACTCCACAACAGGGAGATAATTGAAGTCATTTGGTTCACAGAAAAATCGAAGAGTTTTCATATCACACAAGAATCATGAACTATACTACTGTTATGCTATATTGATGTACCTGTAAGGGACAACTTCAGTATATGACTCAAATTATCAGTTATATGAATATCCAATCCTCTTGCAAGGTTGTAGGGCTTAACAATCCAGTAATTTTCCAGGTCACTTTTTTGTCTATGTTGATAGTAGGCAACAAAATTTGCTATTTCTGTTATCAAGTTGTAGGATGTTGGCAACCACTGCATAGAGTCTTGATTTCTTCTACAGGTTATGCACAATAGATCCTTGACAGTTATAACATATTCAAATGGAAACTGGTTTACAAATTTTTCAGGAGAATTCTTGCTAAGACCTTCAAAATCTTTAAAGTGCTGAGTATACCACAAGATATCAGCATCCTGTTCAGTATCAACTGAAAGTTGTAGGAAGTGATATGAATTATTAATAGTCATTCATACAGAAATAATCTGCAATCTTACCTAAAGTAAACCTATTGTCTGTCAAATACCGCCTAACCATTTCATATTCTGTGTAAACTTTGTAAACATCTTTCTTGGCAGTCACTTTCTCAGATAATACAGGCATACTTTCCTCAACATGACCTTGAAGAAAGTAAGCTGGGCCTGGCAAATCAGGAGTAAGGCTTGTGTCTTCAAAATCTGTGGGTATCCAATGCAGTAAAATTGCAGGTCTGGAACATACACTTCTATAAACTGAATGAAATTAAACAGCAAATATATGCTTATTTGAGTTAAACCTGGCATTTTCATCCATTCAGACTCATATAATAGATTTGCCTAATACCAATACAGGAGAAGTGTCATCTAAGTATAATTACACAAATATTGATAAGAAAGCTTATAGAAGAATTAGAGGTGATGAAAGCTAAATATACTGTAATGAGAATATAATGGGTACTCTAATATTTATATTAATGTATAAGAATTATTGTGCTACATGCCTTCTTGATGGGTCAGTAATACCTTCAGCATAATCTCTTGTTAGAAAGTCTTCTTCTTCAATGGATTCTATGGGAAACAACAATGAGTATGTGATCTCGTCGTTCATATAGAAAAATGGAACCATTCTACAATTTGGGCTATCGCTATGGGCTACAGCGGATCCAACTTCATCCATTATATACCTGAAACATTTGTTATGAATTTATGCAGTACTGACCTAAAGTCTTCCCCTTACTTCATTTGTTGTTATCATTGGTTAGCATCACTGTACAAGATTCAGTAGTTTTTTAAAATAAAAGTGACAGCACTGACAGTTATCTATGTCAAAGTAAATACTGGTAAGAAGTAGCCATTATAACATTTAAGAACACTTAAAGTTCGTTTTAGGTTTGAATGAGAAAAATGATTTGAATTTTTTTTAATAGCTTATTTATTTGATGTCTTCATGGATACAGGTTACACCAATTAGCTGTAACTTGTTATTATTACTTGATTCTATGTTGAAGATAATTTAGAACATTGTTTTGTTAGTTATGTTATAGCTTATAAGAATCTGATTTGCTAGACACCATTTTTCAATGCCTAATTTTTGGTCTGTTGTCAAATCAATACAGTGTAGAGCAAAAAATTTGAATAGGTTGGTATAGAGGCATTGGGTAGTGATTCAAGATCAAAGTTTTCTGGATGTTAGTAATATTTGTCAAACAGAAGGACAGGTCCTAATAGTGCTATTATAAACAATGGCTGAAATAAATTTGATGCTCATTAGATCTATAATATGTGTGAGCAGAACTTGTTTTAGCAATATAATAGAAAAGAACTATAAAATTTGGATATCCTTTTATATTATTTCTAAGTAGCAATTATAATGCTTGTATAGACTTACCATATGGGAAGCTGTTCCTCTATATCTTCAGCATTTGCTATTGAGTAGTGATTAGCAAACTTCCAGATATTCTTGGAAATGTTTACAGTTAATTCATCTTCTGATAATTCATCACTGAGATCAAACAATTTTTTTAACCTCTGTCTTAGACCACTATTCTAGAAATTATTTAATCATTTAAATAACATTCAGATTAAAAAAAATAAAATAATGGTATTTAAAATATTTATCTATGTATATTTATATATTTATTATAATAGCTTCATTTCTCTATTATTTACTATAATAATCAATATATTTTGTAAATTATATAATTTTAAAACATCAATAGATGTAACTACATAATTATGTGATAGATACCCCATACTGCCTTATGTAAGGCCCTGGATCCCCTCTAATATCAAATGACTGAAATCATCAGTTAAAACTAGGTTGAACTAGAATATAGTATCTTTTCTATATATGGGTATGTATATGAATACATAGAATTTGAAGTACACAATTACAGGATAAACAACAATCCTTATAAATTAAGCCAGAAATTATTGAGAGTTATTATCAAAAGATAGAGATTCAATGGGGCCATAGGCTGACTGCATTTTTCTGCAGCCCCCAACCTCCTGAAATAATATTTAGTTAGTTTCTAATATAGTCAAACTTTTTCTTATATAATAAATAAAACAAGTAATGTCAAAAATAAGTCTTAGCTAAAAAAATGCAAACACATTTTTAAAATGAAAGCTAATTACATAGCAATAACAAATTTGAAAAACTGTGGAGTGCTTCATTATATGAACTAGATCTTATGGTGTCATACTCAACTGACAAAATTGAGCAGTTATTTACAGTGGATCTATTATCAGTGGTTATTTAGTCTCTCGTCCATCATTACTGAGCTATATTTATTTTTTATAAACATATCTTTTTGCCAGAGCACTAGACGTCAACCTACTCTGCCTAATGAGAGGTGATGAGAGATCCGCATCTGAGGGTTAAGGATTATAGGTGACAGACATGATACTACGACACTGACAGATATGATCACTTGGCGGACAGATTTCGAACCGGTCTGCGCATGACGTCACCGTGTGACAAAAGTGTACAAGCACATGGCGCCAAAGCATTGATTTTTGAAAGTTTTATTTCGTTTCTTCTTATATCTGTCTTAGATATTTAATATTCATACAGAATGAAAATAGCTCATGCACAGTATAATATAAACGATACATATTGCTCTGTATCTGAATAAAAAATTGGTGAAATAGTTATACAGAGAATTGACATTAATCGACGCCTGACCCGTTTGCAGTAGTTCCGAGCGTTCTGAATTTCGGACACAAAAATTTGAATGTATGTACTCAAAAAAAATTTATATTGTGGAAAAAGAACAGAGCCAGAGCGGTCTGGACGTATTTTTCTAAAATCTCATATAAGAGGTTGATTGGAGTGCCTAGTGAAACCATATTTTTGTGGGAAAATTTCTCGAATAGGGGTTGGAATTTTTACATACTCCATTCAGGAGCCTTTTGGTTACTGTTCTTATTTTTTACTTCCCGCACCGATAGGTGGGGGGAGTATTGTGATCGCGAAAATTTTCGATTTTGAGATAATACACTTTTTGGACGTTTCATGATGTCTACATAACGAAAATCCACGTCACTCATTTCCGTCGGTCTGTCTGTCTGTCGGTCTGTCTGTCGGTCTGTCTGTACGCGTTTTTCTGTCCTTGTAATCTCAGTAACCGCTGCATGGATTGTGATGAAATTTGGGCAGCGATATGCTGGGGGGTCATAGTAGGTAATGTTCTTATAATTTTGAAAATCGGTGCAGGGGCGGCGGAGTAATTAGCAAAAAACAAAAAAAAATATTCCTCAAACTTCGTTTTTAGGCGTTTTAGAGGTTCCTGATCATTTTTTACTTTTTTTTGGGTGGGGGTGAAATTGGGGTGGTTGGGGGGTGGGGGGTTGTAAAATTGAAAAATTTGTTGCTTTCATAACAGACTGCCCACTGACCCATGAAGGAAGACCTAGCAACATAAATAACTTTTTTAGGTCCATCCGAACATTGCCTTGCCTATTACAGAAACCAAAGGACTTAGAATTTTTTCTGGTGTAAACATACGAGAGTATTGCTTTAGATCCTTCTATATTGTGTTACAAGGAAACTGTTGAATTGATGTTAATGAAATTTTGACACAGTATTACTACCGTGGCGAGGATGGAAAACGCGTATGGTTTTTATAAATCGTGCCAGTGGCGGCGCAGAAATAATAAAAAAAAAGTAAAAATATAAAAACAGCTCAAACTTCGTTTTTAAGCATTTTACAGGTTCCTGATCATTTTCTGCGTTTTTTTTGGGTGGGGTGAAATTGGGGTGGTTAGGGGGTGGGGGATTGAAAAACTGAGAAATTTCTTGTATTCATAATAGGGTGTAGGGTAGGGGCTGTGAAGGAAGACCTAGCGACATAAATCAACTTTTTAGGTCCATCCGAACATTGCCTAGTGTATTACGGAAACTAAGGGACTTAGAATTTTCTGTATACATACATAGGAGTATTTATGGCTTTAGATCTTTTGATCTATTGATTCTGCATATATGAGTCTATGGAGAAATATATTTTGGACAGACAATAAGAACTGAAAAAGGGGTGAATAAGAGCATACAGAACTAGCCGTTCTCTATATGAACTGAAAATGAAATATCAAAATACGTTCTGCAACCTGTAAACCTCCAACCATCTTTTAGCGCATTTTTATTTTATGTAGCATTTTTTTATTCCAAATAGGAAAGGCGCTAGGAAAGCTGGATGCACCGTCGTAGGACCCTGTATACCTATTACTTAATACTATTTTACAATGTTTAGTGAATTTCAGTTTTCTAAGAGGTATTCGAGGTATCTCTAATTCCCCTATCAAGAATTCTGAAATACATTTTGCATCTAGAAAACAAGCTCATCTTTGCTTCATCAGTCGCATATACATTCTCTGATAATTTGTTTAAATTCGCAAGTTTTTTTTTTCAATTTTCAAAGCGTTTCCATTATAGTTGGAAAATATATGGCCGAGCTCATTACATTTTGCCAAGAACTCATCTGTATGTTTTTGTAGTCCACCTTCTATTAAATGGTTGACCCAACTGAGATAAGTATCTGTGCAATCTGGGATACAACCCAGATTCTCCTTATTTTTCAACTTAAATGCAATGAAACATGCCAAACTTTCCAAACCATACCAAGTAGCGGTAGTGTGACGAATAGTTTTTACTTTTTTATTATTACATCCCACAACCACACAATAAACCATTGTTCAAATATCTGTTAAACTCCAGAGTCGCAAATAATTAATGTTTTATCAAACTTTACTACGGTAAACGAGTAAACTCAAGAAAATAAACTGAAAATGTTCGGCTATAACCTGTAACTAAACGAGTAAACAAACCCCGTTTGTCACACGCTGACGTCACAGGTGGAAGCGAGATGGAAGACATCATGCGCGTGAGCATACCTTCTAAAGTCGTAGTATCATGGGTGACAGAAATTTCAATTATTTTTGTTATCAAAAAAATCTTATTAAGGTTTGGGTAATGCATCATCTTGCTGAAGATCTTGTTTTACATTTGAAAATAAATAGTAATTGAAATATGGGTGATGGATTACAATCACAGTTGTATGTTACCTGAGAAAGGCGCCATTCAATTTCATCTGGTCTAAAAGTCCAAGCATGATCAGTTAAATAAATATGCCTTGGATCTTGTTCATCTATATAGCTTAACGCCTGAAGTATCCATATAGGTTCATGTTCTTCTCTATTTTCACTATTCACTTTCAGGATTCGCAAAACTTCACCTGCATCAAATATTTGGTTTACTAGTTTTTGATGCAACGTATTCCAAAAATGCTCCGGTACACCGGAAGCAAGCAGTTGATCTTTATGTAAATTCAAAAAACAATTAAAATTTGATATGTGCCCCATTAGTTCTTTTTTATAGTAAGTACATTAAAACAAAAATGTGTTATTCTCGGTGGTTATTCTTCTACAAAACTACAAACAGTACAAACACCAAGGAGGTTTAGGTTAGAACCTCCTTGACAAACACATACAACTTAACCTAACTTTGTCACCCGATGGCCGAAGCGCCGAAGGTCGAAGGTCATCCCGTCACCCATCACCCATTCACCCATCACTCCCGTCAGTCCCGTGTTCCGTCACCCAGGACCATGGCCGACTCTACACCACAAAACAGGTACGGTTAAGAAGGCACAATTCCGTGTTATTTCACTGGAAACACGAATGACTTATGTCAATGTCAGCGGCCATTATTTTGGGTTGCAACATGGCCGCCGCAGGGTTGCCAGATGTATCAAGAATTGGAGGCGATGTTGCCACATCGTTGCGTAAATCTGTAGATGCTCTACCTTTGTATGTCAAAATTATCATAATTTTTGATCTTAGCCAATCATTGACTGATTGATGTTTGATTTCAATTAATCAATCAGTGATTGGCTTAAAAATTTAAAAATTGGAGCAAAACAATGAAAATACCTATTCATTCATTCATTTATTTGCAAGAAAATATTAAATATGATTAATATGATTATTGTATGTGTAATTTATAAATAATATAATACAAATTGTCTTAAAATACATTCAGGTATAACAACAATAATAATAATAATCTTTATTGAAGTTCCATCAAGCATATGGTTTATGTTTTCATTCCTCACCTCGTCGCAGTTTGACCTACAGTGAATAAAGTAACCACATGAAACAGGGTAAAAAATATTAGCAAGAAATGCAATATGCTACTAAACTAGAGTATTCAAGGCCCATGCTTTTTAATCTTGCACCTGATTACCCTAGTATATAAAAATTTCCACACCACCTCGGAGGTATTGTTCTGGCACATTACCCTTTATTTTAAGTGGTGGTATGCCAAGTAAAAAAAATTAATATGAAACTAACAATCAATAAATAAACGAAAATCTCAGCTATCTCTTCCACTTTATACTAACATCTGTATTTATGAATACCAACCAAGATAAGTCAAAATAAATACTTTTTGTTGATCATGAAAACTATAGTAGGTATATACCTAATAGTTGTCACAGATAGAAGATTAGAATTAATTGAAATGTAATCAATATCCACAATTTCACAGCCTAGCAAACGTGCAGCGTAACCTATTGAACCATATGGAGCCTTAGCATTTAACTTTGTCAAAACTATGGGATTAAAACAGGAACACATGATATAATTTTGTGTTATTTATGATTTCAAATTGTACAATCAATAAATAAATAAATGAAAACCACCATAACAACCAAAATAAATCAAAATAAATACTTTTTATTGATCATAAAAACAATAGTAATAGTTGTCACAGACAGATTAGAATTAATTGAAATGTAATCAATATCCATAATTTCATATCCTAGTCAAATCACAGAAATGCTTATGAGGAAAACTTTGAAATGCAAATTTTGAGAGTATAAATATGAAATACAGCAAATAGGTTCGAGACATAATAAAGGTGAATTAGTTATAAAAATTTAAACTTTTAATTGTACCTGGCCCTTTGTACAGTTAGGTCTTTAGGCTGATCAACTGTATAACATCACTGGCTTTTTCTTGAAGTAAATAGGATGTACTTACTTAGCTTTGCTGTAGAATACTTCAAGCGCCCTAGCCTCTGTAAGTATTATTTTCTATTTTCATCTGTGTTGAGCATCTTATTGCCAATCTGTCAAATCCATAACTGAGAAGGCACTGCTTAACATTGGTTTCTCCATCTTTGTTGGTCATTTGTATGTATAAGCTCGTCCACTGAATAGCTAGTCTCTCATTGCAATAATATTCATCAAAATTATTAACATGAAGGTAGACACTGCAGACAACACAGCATCCTACAACCTATACCTCAGATGTGGTTGTGTATGATCTAAAATAGAAGAATAGAAAATTAAAGTAGTGAGAGTGTATGAATGACTAATAAATAGTATTGCACAGAAATTCAGTAATAAATATACTTACGCTTTGTACTCGCTCATTTAACTAAAGTTGCACTTCATCAGGCGCTTATAGTGTTTGAGCCCCATTTATTTCTTGCTTCTTGGCTGTACTTCATACCACGCTTCATACCTACTTTGTGGTTGTAAGGTTTGAAGCATTCAAACAGTTCAAACTCCCTAACAAATTCACTCACATATGAAATGGTTTCGAGTATAAAAAATAATGTTTAAACAAATTTTCCATCAACAGTTTTCAGTTTCACAAATAAAGCAATGTGTGGAGCAAACCAAAACAACACTCAAAGAAAAACGAGGTTAATGTCGGCGGCGCTTGGAGGGAAATTCGAATGTTCTTCTTCTTCTGGCTATAGGGTATTTGCCACAAAATATGTTCGTATTTGATCTATGAGGGCAACTGGTTGACGCGTTTGGTGTGGCTGCAAAATTTTTGGCGTTATGCATTATTACACTCACTTTTTAATTGCTTAAAGTTAATGTGTCGCTTTTAAAAACTGAAGACATCATGAAGAACAGCTAGAGAAGACCATTGAATTTCGCGCCGTTGTCAACCACGGATCACTGAAATGCGGGCCGATCCAGTGTTTCTGTGGTCTGGGCCGCCATTATTTTGGGTTGCAATATGTCCTCCACATTGGCCCCGCCCTGTTTCCCATTCTGTAATGCTAGTTGCCCCCACGTGCTCTACACTAGGCCGGAGCCTTAGATGTGGCAACGTGGCTTAGCTGTTAAATAGTAGGCCTATAGTTTCAGAATAATTATTACATTTTATATGTATTAGAGTTCATCTAGGTTAATAAATTAAGAAAGATACTTTTTAGAACTACTACTCTACTACTGTAACTAATACCACTTACATCTGATGTCTGATCCATCGTAGTCAACCACTACAAAATAAAAATAAACGCAACCTGTTTCCTGCTGCCACTTCCACTTAAATGAATACTCAATTTACTTTGTAAATTTTCACTTGAGCTAGAAAAATTCACTATTAGGTCACTTTGAAGCCATTCTTGCTGGTCTTGATTCCCTTTCACTATCAAATCTTTTCGTAGGTATGCCTAGATGCATGCCCAGATGAGTTCTATTAACTGTATTTTTCTGTGATGTTTGGGAGGTCCAGAAAACATTGTAGGTACCACGTCATTGTGCTTTAAAATAGGTCTTATCCTTTGAAATGTTTGTATATTATTGTCTTTATCCTTATAAATATAACCAGCCCTTCCGAGGAATACCTTTCACCCACTTCTGTTTATGTCCCTTATTGAGCGCACAATTGCTAGTGCAACCTGGTACTACACACTTTGCAGGCATCTTTTTATCTTTATAGTTTCGTTTGTGCAGGTAAATAATTAGAAATACATTAAAAATCACCTTCCATTCTTCTTGTTTACTCTGGAAGGTTATGTTTGGTCGAAGCACAATGTTGCTAGTGCAACCTGGTACACACTTTGCAGGCATCTTGTTATCTTTACAGTTTCGTTTGTGCAGGTAAGTAATTAGAAACAGATTAAAAATCACCCTCCAATCTTATTTTTTGCTCTGGAAGATTACACTAATGACTTAACAACAAATAAAAGCTCGGCCCCCCAATTCATGTTGCCATATTTCAATGCTCCGGCCTAGTGAGTAAAGTCGGCCATGCCAGGACGTTTTTGAATTTTAATAAGGGCTGTTCCAAATTACGGTTCTATTACCGTCCTAGAATCGTTTCCATAATGCGTACCAGCCTATCATCGATTCTAGGATCACAAAATGGGCGGAGCATGATGAAAACAGTTCTAGGACGGTAATAGAACCGTAATTTGGAACAGCTCTTTTGATCCACTGTGGATCCCTTAGGTAAGGAAAGAGAGGGGATACCGCACGCCCGTTTGATGCCATATGAATTAGCTGTCATTAGCTGTGAATAGCCGCCAAAATATGTTTTTATGATATTTAGCGTTTTTAAGATTGTAAAATATTATGGTGTGCCATGGCCGACTTTGGGTGTGCATAATGGTAGGGTGTGCAGCACAAGTGTGCAGCTTACAGTTGTAAAAGCAGGAAGGAGCCAGGAATCACTTATCATAGGTAAATTTTTGGCAGTTTTTTGGTGCCATTTGGTAACAGAAATGTCAGTTGCGCGTTCCGTCCTCTCTCTTTCCTTGTCTAAAGTGGATCCCACAGACCATAAAACAGAGGGTGGATCCACTCTCCATGCGGAAATGTCATTCTTGTCAACGTCAACAGTGTCAAGACGCATAACCTTCAATAGAATGTCATTAATGTCGACATAACCTTCCTTTCCTTCAATGAAGTGTCAATACCTATGGAATGGCCCCGTCCCATTTAAACAATGTACCACTTTTGCGGACGACATAAGAAAGAGATGTCGGTGAGAGAGATAGAGCTAGAGAGGGAAAAAGCATGCATAAGAAAGAGAGGTCAGTGAGAGAGATAGAACTAGTCAGGGAAAAAGCACAGCCACCTACCTCCTAACTAGCTATGTGGAGCATTGGCAAATCTTCTGCCGTTTTCCCTGACTAGCGCTATCTCATTCTAGCCGCAAACGAGTGCACGCGTGCCCCTTCCATAGGTATTGACACTTCATTGCTTTCCTTCCTTTTCCTTAACCTAGAAAAGAAACTTGTGTTCATTGCTATCATGCTATTTTAGGTTTAGGTGGATACAGGATAATTCAACTATTTTGCTCTACAAATCTAAACAGTTAAGCTAGTTGATTTCACAACATGGTAGTATTTACTTGTAACCACTGCGGGGAAAGTTTGAAAAAGCCATCTGTAGAAAAACACTATCATTTTACGTGTCGAACTACAAAGTCCCTAACATGTGTTGATTGCTTAAAAGACTTTATGTATGTATGTATGTTTATATTTGATTTCTTCGAATATATACTGAAAACATTTATAGTGGCGAAGACTACACAGTACACAACAGATGTTTAACTGAAGACGAGCGATATGCGGCCAAAGGTTCACTTATCAATGTGGTGCACAAAGGAGAAGCTAAGCAAGAATCCTGGCTAGAAATGATCAGATCAATACTCGATATGCAGCCTAATATGAAGCCATCTCACAAACACTTATTAGAAAGAATCTCTAATTATAATAATGTCCCAAGGAAAAAAATGAAGTTTATGGTATGTATTTTTTGTGGATTTGCATTCTGCACTTGTTTGAGGTAATATACATATATTTTATATATTTTTTGCATTACTACTTCCATATAAAATGATACAAATGAATATGAAATGCAGTTAATATCGTAATTTTAAACCTATTTGCCTTATGGAATTATAAAAATGGGTCTTTAAGCCCAGAATTAATGCAAATATACAGAGTTAAGCTTCTATTTTTCTTTCCACTTTGAAGCTAAAGGATGCATTGTTAAGATGAAACAAGTGTAGGTTACCACTTAAAAAGAATATTATTAGTCTAATTGGTTAGTTAAGATGCTTAAGCTCTAAAAATATTATCATAATTTTGAAAGTTTGATACAGTGTAAGGAAAATTACATGAAACAAATTATAACTCATTCAAATGCCAATAATTATGCATTGTGTCACATGGGCTGGCTGATTATGTGGAAAACACTGAGGCCATAAAGATAGAAGAAGAAGAAGTTAGCAATTGTTTCATCTGTGGACCATGCACCTACAATATTTCCAATTCCTTGTGCCATTTTACAAACAAAGATCCTACCACATATGCCTAGATAAAAGTGAATGAGAATTTAATTTTGCCTCAATTTATGTAAAACTTGTCACCATCCAGTTTTTCAAACTCTTCAAATTTGAACATTGCTTTTAATTCACAAAACCAAATTATACCTAGTTAAGCAAAAAGTATTTATTATATTAATTAAAATGAAGACTACCACAGTTGTTTGTGCAAATTTGCATGCACAAATCAGTTTGCGCTATTTGCATGAGTGTGAATATGGATCTGAAAACTAGTGCAATGAAAATGAAATTGGAATGTAAAACTTTTATATTTCAGAATTTCATCATGAGTTCATCATCAAAAAGTCTATACTAATTAAAATGAAGACACTACCACAGTTGTTTATGCAAATTTGCATGCACAAATCAGTTTGCACTATTTGCATGAGTGAGAACATTGATCTGAAAACTAGTGCAATGAAAATGAAATTAGAATGTAAAACTTTTATATTTCAGAATTTCATCATGAGCTCATCTGGTGGGAGAGCAAATAGAAAGGAGGTAGAAGAAGTATGGGATATCATTGAGACTTATAAAAACAATCAAAAAAGCAATGGAGCAAATCCATCAATACAAAAAAATAGTGATACAGTAAAAGAAACAAAAGATGAGGAAAATGCCAAAAGAAAATTATTGGAACCTGATGTAGACATTCCCGCTAAAAAGAAAACTAAACTAAATGTTGAAACTGTTGAGGATACAGCCTTTGAAAAATTTAGTTTCCAAGAAAAAATATTATCAATACTCAATGCAAAAGGCAGCATTTCTCTAAAGAAGCTGCAAAAGAAAGTTCTAAATGCATATTTAAAGTATATGGGGGAAAATACAGTAACTCCAAAAATGATCAAGAAGTTTAACAAAAAACTGACGAAAGTAAGAAATATAGAGGTAACAGATGAAGAAGTTAAGCTAATGGAGAATATTGAAAGCTGATAGATATGCCATACTAAAGAAAAGAAATGTATATTCACATCTTAAGCTTGATTAATAAATGTTTTTTTAATACAATTTATTTTATCCCCAAAAGATTATATTTTTGAACATACAGGATGTTTCAAATTTAGTGTAGCATATCAAACCAAACCAAGTTTTTTTAATGATAATAAAATATGCCTCTATTTGAACAAGAGAGTAAGTACATCTTAGATAAGGGAAGACAGGATACTGCTTGCCCATTTGATGCTATATGAATTAGCTATCATTAGCTGTTACTGAAAATAAATAGCCACCAAAATCTTTTTTCATGATATTTAGAGTTTTCCAGTGGCGTATATAGAAGTCGATTTCGGGGGGGGGGGGTGTGGGGGGGCATCGGAAAAAATTTCAATACGTTATAATATTGGACGTATTGTAATCCTAACTTCAGCCTCTTCCAGACCTCAAAATTTTGGTGCTATTTGGTAACAGAAATGTCAGTCGCGCAAAAAAAAAACTAAGCTTTGCAGCATACTATGTCAAGTATATAGAGTGAAGGAGACTAGAAAATTTTAATGTGGTAAAATGACCTATAAATGGTAACAAGGAAGGCTAAAACCGATATACTGTGCTAATATAAATACAGAAAAAAATAAAAACTCAACAAGTTTTGTTTCATATGCCTTCAAACACTGAATAAATTCATGTTTGTATTCACTATCTAATGTATTGTTCAAACGTATGCAGTTGCTTTGCATAATCTACATCCTGTTTTTTGTTAGTTGATTGAGGCATGTGAAGTAAAAAGTGTTGCAATAACTGAAGCACGACATCACTACCATTTCACTTGTTCAGCTTTCTGTAAGCTCAAAGTTTAATAAGTTTCCCCCTGTGTAGAGTTCGTACTCTAAGAATTTTTTTTGTGATACTCGGAGCAAACAACAAAAATTTTGGTTCTATCTGGATCAATAAATTATTATTAGTTGTGCCTTTTGGACTTCGCAGCAAAATCAATAGATATGTTGACTAGTTGACCTCTACTGCGTTACTACATGTTTCTTCATCATAAACGCAAATTCTGTCTTATATAAATTTTGAGGAGCTGGCAACGCCTATATAATTTTCCTGCGATTTGTTTACGGTAAACCCCGACTGTCAAACAATTGTTTTGTTTGTGCGTCTTTTATGCTTGGTCAGTAAAGTCGAATTCACTATTTGTTGGTAACTGTAGTGAAGCTTTACGGATTTGCTGTGCGATATTCGAGTGTAGTTTAACAGTTTTTCGAGATGAGACAGTGTAGAGCACTGTTTGTAACATGGGTTGCATTGGAAGAATTTTTAGGTTGGTTGGCAACGTTTGGAGGCTGAAGTGTCAAAAGATGATGGCTTTGAGCACGCCCTGCTGAAGTGGTTTGTTTACTACCTCTATGTTCAGTTGTTACTCTGAGGCTGATCACTTCCCTGACCGTGTTCACCCTGCACCTCGTCGATATGTCTATCTTGTGCACAGCTAGAGACACAGGATATTTGTATTCACATCATAGTGAACACGCTGGACGACCTAGACAACCTCGAAAATAGTCCAAATTGAAGAAGAAATACTTTGCTTTTCTGTCTCTGCGGTGCGAACCTCGAATCATATCTATAAGATGTGACAGGACTGCACTTAAAGCTTCACTGTACATCAGCTTTGTCATTTCAACGGCAGTTGTTTCTGAAAACTTTGAAGCAAAGCTCATAATAAAGCACATTTTTGAGCTAGTAACTTTTATTTCATAAAAATGATCTAAAAGAAAATCGTTTTAAAATGTAATTATGAATTGAGAAAATACATCACTGTAAGGCAAAATTATACTATATGATTACCATTATGTACAATAATTTTAAATAAAAAGAATGGTTACGACAATCGGACAATACAATAAATTGCACTGCTCCTCCAGAAAATTTAATGGAGCAACTGAAATATTACCAATATTTTGAAAATTCATTCGGAAAAACTTGTATTTACAAAAAAATCTGCATGTTGTAGATGAAGTTACTTTATAATGCCTGCAATTCATTCTTCCATATCTAAGCCATCTAATTCTTCTTCTAAACCATCTAGGTCTTCTTCTAAGAATAAATTTTCATTAATTGGTACTGCAGCCGCATCTTCCGATGCTTGTTTAAGTGAAACTTCATCAGCTTTTTTCTCAAACCTATCATTAGCTGCTAGAGTGCCTGTACCATCCACCTAAAAGAGTAAATTCCACATTTATGGTTGGAATTACACCATGTTTTTTTGTTTATTCTTATAAGTTTAGCCTGCTTTTTATGAATTTAGGTAATGCCTATGTGACAGCTACTAATTTTACACAATGCTGGCGATATAAATATGTGCCACTAGGGAATGCAATCTCGTTCTCGTGAGATCTCGGACTTTTTTAGCGAGACTGATCTCGGAGGAAAAAAGGGCGAGATCTCGCAAGTTGAACGAGATTGCACTCGAGCATTTCTAATGGATCTACTGAGTCATGGCCGACTTTACTCACTAGGCCGGAGCATGAAATATGGCAACACAGAATCAGCGGGCCGAGTTTTCATTAATTTGTTGTTATGTCATGTGTATTCTTCCAGGAGCAGAAAATATGGTTGGAAGGTGATTATTGATGTGTTTCTAATTATTTATCTGCACAAACGAAACTATAAAGATAACAAGATGCCTGCAAAGCGTGCAGTACCAGGTTGCAGCCCAGTAGAGGACATACCAAACCATGGCCCAACATAACCTTATTCCAGAGTGAACAGAACGTTGCAAGGTGATTTTTAATGTGTTTCTACTTATTTACCTGCACAAACGAAACTGAAGATAACAAGATGCCTGCAAAGCGTGTAGTACCAGGTTGCAGCCCAGTAGAGGACATACCAAACCATGGCCCAACATAACCTTATTCCAGAGTGAAAAGAACATTGCAAGGTGATTTTTAATGTGTTTCTACTTATTTACCTGCACAAACGAAACTATAAAGATAAAAAGATGCCTGCAAAGTGTGTAGTACCAGTTTGCACTAGCAATTGTGCGTCCAATAAGGGACATAAACAGAAGTGAGTGAAAGGTATTCCTCGGAAGGGCTGGTTATATATATAAGGATAAAGACAATAATTTACAAACATTTCAAAGGATAAGACCTATTTTAAAGCACAATGTGGTACCTATAATGTTTTCTGGACCTCCCAAATATCACAGAAAAATACAGTTAATAGAACTCATCTGGGCATGCATCCGGGGCATACCTACGAAAGGATTTGACAGTGAAAGGGAATCAAGACCAGCAAGAATGGCTTCACAGTGACCTAATAGTGAATTTTTCTAGCTCAAGTGACAATTTACAAAGTAAGTTGAGTGTTCATTTAAGTGGAAGTGGCAGCAGGAAAAGGTTGCGTTTATTTTTATTTTGTAGTGTCTGACTGGTGAAACAGACATCAGATGTAAGTGGTATTAGTAGTAGTAGTTCTAAAAAGTATTTTTCTTAATTTATTAACCCAGATGAACTCTAATACATATAAAATGTAATAATTATTCTGAAACTATAGGCCAACTATTTGACAGCTAAGCCACGTTGCCACATCTAAGGCTCCGGCCAAGTGTAGAGTCGGCCATGACTGAGTAGATATAGTTTTATTTACTTCTTGTTGTTTTGTTTGTTTTAAAAGAACTGTTTTATTATCAAAAGATTTGTGTTTGGTATCAGAAGAGAGGACTGGTTATTTCTTTTATTTATTATTTGATAGATACCCTTATTAAAAAAATTATAGACAGATACGTCGAACAATATTTGATGCATAAAAGTCTATTGAAAAAAATTCGTGAAAATAAATGTTTTCTTATAATATAATTTTTTTCCTGATTCATTCCAATATTGCTATTATTTGCAAAATTGGCGAGATCTCATAGTATTGTTATTCATAAACTCGCGGAATCTTGCTTGAGCCCCAATCTTGCGAGATTTACATTCCCTATGTGGCACCATCAAATCTCAATAGTTAAATATTCAATATTTTTCGATTTTTTTTCACTGATGTTTATTTAAATAAAAAACACGTGTATAATTTATAAGGATGACTAGACTCATTCGTTCTGCAGTAAAAACAGTTGAGTACATCTCGGTTAAAAAAATCTGAAAACTACTTGAGTGTAGATGAGGTGTAGTCAAAGTCAATTAACAGAGCCTAAAACACAGAGCTCTAATTACCCAGGGGCCTGGTCTACAAAACCTGTTGAACAACCTGGTATTGTACAAATCAGTCAAAATTGAGTTTTTAATGACATCCTTATCTTGCTTACCTCTTGTGCTTCTTGGTTTAAGCTAGTAAAATCAATCTCCTTATAATTGTTACTATCCTCTTCTGCTTGTGCATAAACAGATGAGTCAAATAGTTCGTCTCCATCTTCCATATCATTATCTTTAACAAGGTCAGGATTGAAGCTAAACATTTCCCTTCCAGAAAGACCAACTTGCCTTCCAGCTTTGTAATCACTCCTTTTCTTGTCTTCATCTTTTTTAGTCTGTAAAAATATATCTTACATATTTATCTAATTCCTGTATCAAACCGAATGTAATTTTTGCGCAGTGCACTAGAAATGACCAATCGCTAGTTTTCATATAAAGTAGTATGGAAACAGGCTGAATTTTGTATGCTAACCATACATTTTACACCATTCTTCATCACCAGTATTGGCTGCACTGCCTCCACTCTCATTAAAAGATAACACCTTACTATACACCAGAAGCTTGCCACAACAAATTTCCCTTACAAATTTCTAAATTTCTCCACATATTTATCAGACCCCAGATTTTGAAAATTTTCATTTGACAAGTGAACTAACTAGTGACATCAACTACTGATCAGAGAATAATAGAATCAGTAACAAGGTTAGAATCACAGCATAGTAAACAACCACCATAATATCTCTGACGATTTCCCATATAAAAATGGTTCCCACAGAATTTGACCTTGGGATGATTTTACGGATGTGAAGTTAGGGTAGAGATGCGAAAATGAAAATAACGATACCAGTACCAACTCGATATTTTTTAGCCAAATAGGCGCGTTTGGTTCGTTCAGAGCATTTTGTGCAACTGATTACACCCCTCAATAATTATATAATTATATTATTTTCGACACCGATACAAAAGTATCGATACCAGCTTGGAATGCCTCAAAAAGAATCGATGATAAAAAATACTCGTTATTAGTGCAGAAGTATCCCTACAAAAGATCATCAAAAAGGGGGGATGCGCGTATAATTACCGCCAACCTGAGTTATTGTGCTGGTTGTTTACTATGCTGTGGTTAGAATAAACATTGGATACCAGTGATGTACAATAATTACTCAAATTTACACTCTAACCAAATAGCGGTCAATTAGTAAATCAAATCGCAAAATGGCAGCTCAAAGGAACTGTGCAGCCCCATTATGTAGTTATTCACAGTTTTGAAACCCATGGCGATGGTGTGGTATTCAAAGTTACATATGTGCAATAATATATATCTTTCTATTATCAAAAATTATTATGGAATACTTACATTCATTAATGGTCACAGAAATTTAGCGGATAATGAATAAGGCAACTACATTCCAGAACCTACCTGCTCTTTCTTCTCTTCAATTTTCCGTTTCTTCCAAGCAATGAAGGTTTCAAGTGTAACTTTCGTTTGATTGGGACCTAGAGCTGCTCTTTCTTTTTCAATAAGTTCCTCCAAAGTAATTTCATTAGCTTTATCTTCTTTCTTTTTGTCCTTCTTCAGAACAAAGCCTGGTGGTAATGCATGTCTGTATATGCAGTTCTCGCCAGCTGGACATTGCCAAAACCATCCATATTTGGATTTTTCCACAGCATCTATAAAGTGCTTACAGATCTGAGGACGAAAAAACTTGAAGTCAATAAAAGAGAAAAAAATGTTTCCACATGTTATTTTCCAACATTGAAGTTGTGTGTCTAAAGCTAGTATCATAATAAATAGGTAATGTTTTTTGAAATTAAGTTCTGTTATTGTAAATGATGAACCTGAATGCTGATGTGCATGCTTGTTAGGTGCAAAATAGTAGTAATGAAAATAAAATGTCTTCCTTTGAATAGGTCTGTAATCTGTCATACAAATACATCATATATATGTACTTATACATTGTATATATGTCTTCTAAATGCAAAACCTGACATGTTACACATTTTTCATATTTCTGACCCAAATTCAAGTAGAAAGATTCACTTAAAATTGTGTCCTACAAGTCTGGTGTTGATACATGGTGTCCAAGTTTGGAAAGTATTGAATGTATCCCCCTTTCAATTTGATTTTTTTTCAAGATGACGCCAAACCTTCATCATGAAAGTTTCATCTGTCAATAATATTCCAAAATATAGTATTTATGCATCAATTTCATTATCCTTAGTTTCAATTTTTTGTGTTGACCCATTCAAAAAATAAAAGAGGGGACATTAAAGAAAAGCACTGTATACATATTGAATAATAAACTACAAGTATATACTTATTTATCAGCAACCTTTGTTGGTTTATCAAAATATATAGAAATGTTTGACAATAATAAATATGAAATAAGTGAGATAGATTGACACTTACAATGTCTGTAGTAGGCATCTTGCCAGATTTTGCTCCATGTTTCTTCTCAACAACTTCTTTGAGTTTCTCTTCATCCCAGTTCTCCATAGTTTCTTCTTCTCCATCTCGCATATCCACATACATAGACCTCTTTTCAGCCTTCCTTTCCACTGTCAAGTCATGGGAAAATTTACATTTGTCACCTTTGCCACACTGGCCTTGCTTGAAGAATGCACATACTATTGATTTTGGATCAGCACCTGTCAAATTTAAATAAATGAAAATGTTACAATAGAATGTAGTTGAAAATTAATGGTTAAAAGATAGCACTGTACAAAAAATAAGAATGGTGAAAACAGCAGCAAAAAACCTTTTTGGATAGTAGTAGTTCTGTTTTGTACTTTTCCTCACCATTACTCTACAGTTGGTTGCCAACCCCAAGCAACAATTCTAATGATTTCATACCATATGAATAAACACTATCTATCTATCATTTCCCATGTTTTAGTCCCCATCTTGAAATTACATATCTAAAATCATCATCTACAAACCCAAGATAGGGTGACCCCATCCAGAAAATTCGGGACATTCCCAGAAATTTGAAGCTAAATTTCGTGTCCAGGTGGAATCACAAAAATCAGTGAAATGTCCAGAATTTGAGCCCTAGTTGCAAAATAGTTGGAACAATACAGCAGAATGAACTCATACAGTACATCTCTCACAGTTCACTACCCAGGGTCTGGAATTAATCTATGAAGTATATGGCAACTCTACCCCAAGAGGTTTTTAATTGTTTACTCAATTTTACGTGTCTATCCATGGTAGAACTGAAAAATTCTAATAAAAGCTTCATTCACAGAGGCTCCCAAAATATTCAAAATAATAGCCTAAATTTCAATCAATTTGAGCCTATGCTAGATTGTACGACTCAGTCAACTTAAGTTGGTAAAAGCAAAGTAGTGTAGCTAGTAACTGGGTCAGTGGAGGGTAGTACCATAGTTCCATTGCAGTATCACATTTTTCTACAAAAACAAATTTTATATCTCTTAAACATTTTTATCTTGTGCTGCTTTCTGATACCTTCTTCTCTTTCATATGAGATGTTGGCACATCAGTGCATAAATACAAGCAGATTGCAAAATGCGGTGATACACACAGTGCAAGCTCTCAATGACAATGAACAGCCTCAAAATCGTCATATGAGTAACTGTGTATTGTGCTTTTCTTATTAGTCCCAAACACAGCAACAGAGATATGTCAGTGTTTCCACAGATATTAAATACGAAAACCTGAGCAGATTTGTGCCAGTGATGTTACTGTCATTTCCATTCCTTTTGTAGTTCAGTATACAAATTTCAAACAGGTTTGTTTTGCTTAAGTTGAAACTGATATCAGCGTTTTGCTTTAAATGTTTAGCAGTTAAAAACAATGTATTAGTTTGAGTGTGTTCCATGTTGTTTCAGAATCAGTAACTCTTTTTGTATTTAATTAAAGTATATGTGAATCTGAATAATATTGCAAGTAAAAACTCATTTAGTAAGATTTTGCTGCTAGAATGACCAAAAATCGTGCTGCCATAAATTTAATAAAAATTCATTCTAAATTGGCACAAGCAACGACAACTGGGTTCATACAGCTCAAATGCATGTAAGATATAACCTGGGAAGATTATACAGATAACTATACTGCAATGTTGTTCCCTAAACTATGAAAATGCATACATAACTAATTAAATATATATGAAAATATTAGAACATATTCTGGCTTCTTGCCTTTTTCAACCTTCTGTCCCTGCACAGGCTTGAAGAGTGCAGCAAGTTCTTTTTGTTCCTTTAATTTCTTCTCCTTCTCTAATTTCTTCAAATCCTCCTTTTGAGGATGCTGCCCTCCAGATTTAACTTGCTTTTCGACTTGCTGAATGAACTTCTGTTGTTTTGCTCCTTTTTTGTTTTTGAGTCCAAAAGTTTTATCCTTGAAAGAACACAGCTATAACTTAACAATCCATAAACATATTAATCGGCCTCACCTCTATAACCTTTTCCTTTTTCTTCTGTTCAGTTTTTTTGCTAGGTGCAGCTGCTGGTTTTACTTTTGGGGGCATTCTTCAAATAGACATTCAAGTTTCCAGACCTCACAACAGACTAAAACTTTCTGTTAACGATTCGGGGGATTCCAAAATGTCTAGGCGCAGTGAAAATTAAATACAACCATCAACACCATCCACTTCCAGAATATATTCCGGATTCCGATTTTCAATTTCAATATTTTCAATTTTCACACGATTTCAGATGACAAATATGACAAAACATCACAATGACAATCTTTGAATGTCAGCTGTCATGAATGATATGAAACGTGCTCCCACCTTAGACAAGGAAAGAGAGAGCGGAACGCGCGGCTGACATCTCTGTTACCATGGCCGACTTTAGTCACTAGGCCGGAGCATGAAATATGGCAACACTGAATCAGCGGGCTATATGAATTAGCTGTGACCGAAAATTGAACAGCTATTTCCTATTTGACAGCTGTCAAAATACTTTTTTATGTAGCGTTTTTAAGACCAATCATTGTAAAATATTTGTGGTGTGCGTAATGGTAGGAAGTACACCTTATGCACCTTATGGGAGGAATCACAGATTACTTATCGTAAATTTTAGTACTTTTTTGGTGCCATTTGCCATGGCCGTCTCTACTCACAAGTCGGCCATGCATTTGCTGTTTGGTAACAGAAATGTCAGTCTCGCGTTCCGTCCTCTCTCTTTCCTTGTCTATGTTATGTTATAAGTTATGACAGGTATTTGTGACAGGACTGACAGGTATGAGTCCAGTATGAGGTATGAGCAAAATAGCAAAACCAAAAAGGCAAAACATTTCCAGTATAGCTTATAGTTTTTTGGATATGTTTTGGATAATCTAACAGCCATGTCTGGTAATGAGTCTGCAGACGATCAAAGTGAAGATGGGGAAATTCAACAGAGCCCTGTTGATACGAAAAACGAAGAAATGGAACAAGAACAATTGGATTTCAGGTTTGTATCGAATTCATCACTATTTTAGTACTCATACAACTTTTAAGATATGTGCTTACAGTTTATCTGAAGACGATGGAGAAAATGTAGACGATTCTTTAGACATCAAACCTCCACAAGCTCGTGTTGCAACAGTATCACGTAAACGAAAAGATCATGAGAAAAGTCGCAAAAGATCAGAACGATACAGAGATGAGAGAGAACGCCACCATCGAGAGAAACATCACAGGTTTGTTGTATTATGGATGATATAAGAAATCATTACGATCTGTTTGAACTTCAATGTTAAATATTAACATTTTTATCATACCATATGATGACTTTATAGTTTGACCAGTATTGCATGATCAGAGCAAACCTGAACCAGTCCGGAATGAATTCCTGAGATTTTCGAGCAGATAGTTGATACATTCTGTTTCACAAGGCTCACCTCACTTCAAGAAAAGTTAGAAAAAGTCAGCCACACCCTAAAATGCAAAGAAAATCTAAAGCTCATCATATTTGTGTTATAACTCAATTTTGGAGAAGAGAACGTGATTTACATCAGATTCCAAGTATTGTGGCAGGGCCCGAGTGTGGTTCTGACGACTTCCATGTAATTGGCAGGCAATAACTACTCTATGGCTAGTTGATGGAAAACATCAGAAATATTCTGTTTGCTAAACATATCCAAGACAATTGTGCTTAAGAACTATTTGACTGTGTCTTAACTCCCTGGCTATATGATGCACTTGTAGTGTTGAAGATTTTTATGGCCGTTTTATAAATATATACATATAGGATCCTGTATGCTATGTGGTGAGCCAACTGGATGTTTGTTTCCATTTGGCGCACCTGTCCCTATGTTCTCTCAACATGAATCTCTCACTCCCCCCTGCCCTAGTGAGCCTCAGAGATGCAACATACATGATATTTCTATCATTCAAATTTAGCGAACATACTAATCACAATGTTTGATCACTGGAAAGTGTACAAACTGAAAAACTGATGGAATCACTTTGTCTTCTTATACTGGCAAGATATTGAGGCAGTGAATCTTGGAATTAGATGCAAAATATAAAGCCCCTAATATTTACCTTATTTTGTTCTCCCCTGTAGAAAATTGCTCATTTTATTTTATGCTTCCTGAGCATTTTGGTTTATTCAAAGGTAGACCATCTTCAAGTGTTGTAATATTCATAATGTTATTTGACCGTCAACCTGGATTGATCATACAAATTTAATATAAATGGAAAAATAATGTATATCTGAGTTGAATAAGCATGTTACACTGAAGAGTGCATATACACATATATGTGTTTGATGTTGAAGTTTGTCAGACATATAGTATTAGGGTGATCATTTGTCCAGAAAATCCTGGACATGTCTGGTATTTTGATCCTAAATTTTGTCTTCAGACAGAATCCCAATAATCGGTGAAATGTCTGAAATTTGAGCCATAATCGAAAATAGTTGTCACAAAATACAGTAAAATAAATTCATACAGTTAAATGGATAGTCAAAAAACAGGCACTACTGTCACCTGTCTCCACTATACCCCCTCTTAACTGCTATGATGATTATTAGATAACTTTCCAGTAAGTTTGGTTTGTAAAGTAACATGATGTTAGTAATCTACTCCATCAGTCTTGGCAACTATTTTTTGCACTATTTGGCTCATTTTATGACAGTTGGCTGTTATAAAAAATTATTTTTTTTTTCGATAAACAACTTAGAGAGAAGTCAAGCAGCTCTAGAAAAGAAAGAGAACATTATCAAAGAGAAAAAGAAAGATATTATAGAGAGAGACATCTTGAGCAGATAGGTTATGAGAATCAATTCCATGAAAAGAATTACCAAGAAAGAAAAGATATCTCAAGGTCTAAAAGAGGAGAATCATCAAGAAAGCATGAGGAAGGAAAAAGGGAAAACAAGGATGGAAAAGAATCAAGGTAAATTTTGTACAACTACTACTACTATTCTCACCACAGTATTTCCACCAGATACAGTTAGAGATAGAGTTCCAGATAATTTCACAATATAAGGTAGTATTAGCACAGCTACTTTTGCTGTGCAGCACATAAAAAACATCGCAGTATGGCCTGCTGCATTTGTGAACACATTAGCAAAATGGTACAATATTGTTTTGGTATTTGAAAAAATGATTCTTCTGACATATTTGATAAAAATCAGTTTGAAATACAGAAAAAACAAGACAGTTTTTTTTTGCCTTTTTTGTTCATCCCTAAAGTTATATATAAATATTCTGCCGCTCCTATTACATTATTACTTTTTTTCCAAATAAAACTTCTCAAAATACAGACACACAGGACTGATACCCAAAAAAAAAAAAAACTTACGAACTGCGTTTTAAGCTGCAAGTAACCACAATATTTTGCAAAAGCAGCACCTCTTGTAAACACCTCTACCACTTCTCTTCTCCGTCAGTAACTTTGTCTGATGCTAACTTAATGATTTAGAGAAAAATTTATTATTTGACATTAATATAGATCAAAAAGCTAACCTATGATTTGGCAGAAACAGAAATACATGACAAGTTATAACAGTATACACAGTTCCCTCCATGAAAACTTTTTTGGCGGTAAAATTCTATTCTGTTATTCAAATGTTTGTAAAACTTAAATTCTGCTTAGGACTAAAATTAGACTTATTAAGTATTAAGGTGGGTCCTTAACTATATAGTTGGCCATTGGTCTTTTTATGAATATGGAAAACCTTCAAAATACAGCTTTTTATCTGTATTCTGAATACCACATCACTGAAGGGCTTCAGAACCACATGTAGTATAAGATTTGAATTAGAGGTCTCCTTCACCCATCTGATAACCAGATGAAAATATTTTCTTAATTTGTTCAGCTCAGTAGTCCACTATAAGTGCTGACTTGGTTTACCAGCTTTGGTGGTTGCCGGCTGTACCGGCAAAACATCCACAGTTGGGTTGTGTGCTATTAGTTGTGGTGTTTGGTTTTGGGGTTCAGGTGAGTTTAATCGACGTACCCTAGACCGTCGTTGGTTGTTTGAAAAACTAACTTTATCCATCGCGCTCCCACGAGTAGGGACGATCTAAATGTCGCTCTCCCGGGTGACCCTATTCCAGGAGAGAAGGGACTTATATTTACTCCGAAGTTGGCCCAAGGTGCTCTGGAGGATTTGCGAGTTTACTGTTGGGTTTTGTTGAGGTTTTCTCCTCACGGGCTGGCCGATTGAGGCAAGCCCCCTGGTGGCGTACCCCTCACAACGTTCCCCAGCTACGCCTTGCGGAGGTCGTTGAAGTGTGGGGCGCAATAACGGTGTGTGACAGAAGGCCCGGCCTTTCAGCATTTCTCCCCGGATTTGCCAAATCCCTGTCTGACCGAGATCAGGATAGCTTGGGAAGAGGAGCTTTGTGCTCGGTAGGGCATGTAAAGTCTACCTAGAGTCTACCTAGCCCACAGCTTCCTGAGTCTGCTAGCCTTGGTTGAAGTAACTTTTTGATCACGAGCCCTGTCGGCATGACAACTCCGCGGTGGTATTAAAGCCTCAGATGAACCATCAACCGACATAGCTTGCCCATCAAAAAGTCACTTTCTAAGCCCCCAAACGAGCGTCAACATTCTAGCACCTGATGGGGGCATCAAATGATGATCTAGAGAATTAATAAAAATTATTATTTTGATTTTCCAAGTTTCTCTCGCATGACTGCGGTAGCAACAAATTTTGACGGGCTGTGCCAAGTCAACACCCGAACTATTACGGGTCTGAATTTAGGAAGGATCGAACAATATTACGTCTTCAGGATTACAGACTTTTGGAAGGTTTTGTGTAACCTTTCGTCCAGGCCTAACTGTTGTAGGTGTGGTGTAAATGTGTTTGGTGTAGGGCCTGAGACCGACATAATGAGGAACAATAGTAACTTTGTCCTGCTTCCAAAGTCGTTTTATTTCCATGGTAAGGTCCGTGTATTTAGATATTTTCCCAGCGTAGGTGTTTTGAATATTCACATCATTGGGAATAACAATGTCTATAAGTATGTAAATTTGTCGAGCTTTGACTGGAAAACTATATCTGGTCTACTGGCTGGGATAATCTTGTCTGCATGTATTTCGTCCCATTATAGTTTGTATTGATCCTTTTCAAGTACTGATGTCGGAGTGTAATTATAATATGGATCTGTGTTTTCTATTAGTTTGTTGGTTGTGGCTAGAGCTTGGTGTATGACCTTGGTTGCAGAGTTATGTCTGGCTATGTACTCGCTACCGGTTATTATTATTACGTATATTATGATTGCGTTTATCTCTGGGTAACCAGACAGAATGTTCGATCGATGTCAACTGTTGTCAAAATTTGAAGACGATTTAGTTGAAAGTAATTTAATTATTTTTGGTAATGGTATTTTGTGCTGGGAGCTCCAAAATGCTCCTGAAACCGCCATCTAGTTGAGCTATTGAGGATAGGAAGAACTAACAACGGTATGGAGTAGAAGGAGATGATCGAGCTTCGAAGCTAAGGAAGGTTATAAAATATTTTATTCTGTATCTACTATATAGTCGATATTCGCGCACAAAGCCTAGCTTTCTGCGAACTATAACTAATATTTATTTGTATACACAACAAATAAATATATTGATTGATTGATCGATTGATCGATTGATTGATTGATTGATTGATTGATTGATTGATTGATTGATTGATATGACTGCAACCAAGAGCAGATATCCTACAGACCGTTCTGGCAAATCACTGAAGTAATTTTTGTTGTCGCAGACATGGTAGAGAGTTAGATAAGCAACACAAGAGAGAACATTATGAAGATGCTAGTCGAGACAGAGGTGACAAAGCTCTCCATGATTTACGTGAAAGGTTGTTGAGTAAACGTGGCTCCAAAGTCGATGAAGAAGGGCATCCAAAACAGAGGCAATCTAGGAGAGAGAGGAAACATAGAGGAAGAGGTATCCATAAAGTATTCAATTCAATTTCATTTATCCTTTTGATTATATATTATATTATAGGATATGTCCCACAGGGTTAACATCTCTAGAGGGAGCCTAATTTGAATATTGGCCAGCCAACATCTATAGCGCTATTGCCACTTTTCTTCGTCTGCTTAAGGACCTTCCAGTTTCTTCAAAATCTGGCAGTTTCCGCAGTTTGAACACATGTTCCTCAAAGTATTTAACTGGGTATTTAACTATACATTAAAATATACTTGCAGTGTTACTGATTCACGTGAAGATAATTTGTATTTATTTAAAGAAATCTCAAAAATGGTAAATTTCATAGCGGAATGTCGCAATAACTTCTAATATGTCGTAAATCTGGCAACCTACAATCGGCGTCCCCTAAAGCTGTCATTGTAGTTGTGGTTATTGCGTATGTTGAAATTTTTGTTGTTTTAATGGTTTAATTTGGATTTCTCGCCTCAAAAAAAACCTCGAACGTAATTTTAGACCTTTGTGCCATTTTATTAGCTCCGAGTTTGTCAAAAATATTTGAATATGCCATACTTCACCAGCTGGCGAAATCACGATGGAAACTAAAAAACGACTTAAATCACATTTGAAAAAGAAAAGGAATCCTATCAAATGTCTGTTGAAATATGTCTCACGATTTTGTTTGATTTTTTTTTTTTTGAACAGAACGGAATCATAATGAAGATGCATTACAAGGTGAGGCAGGATTATTGGTACAGGAAATCATCAATATTACCACAGAAGAAAAACACAAACATAAGAAAGACCACAAAGAGGAGGAAAAATCTCAAGAGGAGAAAGCAGAACAAGAGCAAAGGAGGGAAAAATTACTAGTTGCAGGTAGAGTTATACTTTGTATATATCAACCAAAACTACAACAGATAGGTTGGAAATGTCTTCACTTGGTGAAACTGGTCCGTCTTTCTGATTGGATTCTATTTATTTAACAGAATAAACAGAACAGATCAAATGAAAATACTAACAATTGCGACGGATTTTTGCATATTTACACAAAATCGTTTTAGTATGATTACATATTTTAAAAATTTCTCTCCTTATTTTCTTTATACATGTATGTTTTTATAACAACCAAATCCTGCTGAAAATATCGGTGTAGCAGGGGACAACTGTTGTTTACAACCAGGCGTATAGAGAAACCGCTACTTAGCACATTGTTGATGGTGGCATACTCGACGGAAGTCGAACAGTGCTCTGAACAGAGCATATATATATGCTCTGACAGCCAATCAGCTCTGAAAGCGGTGGCAGCTCCGAGGGCCAGATCAGCTCTGGCTCAAGAATGCTCGGCCGCCCTTCAGAAATTAGCAAGCCATAAGAAGGTGACCTTGCTGTGGGTCCCCGGACACATTGGTATACCGGGTAACGAAAGAGCGGACCGATTGGCTAGGATAGGGGCCAGCAGTCCCTGCATCGGCCCAGAATCTATGCTGGGAATTAGCAGACGCCAGGTCAATGTGGCCCTGGACAACTGGGTCTACAAGGAACTGGCGAAAGCCTGGTTAGAGAGAGGCGACTGCAGGCAAGCCAAAAGATTCATAGCAGGCCCTGATAAGGGCCGAACGCTGTGGCTTTTGAATAAAGGCAGAAAGACGCTCAACCTTCTGGTGGGGGTTCTTACTGGCCATTGCCTGCTGAATAGACATTTGTCACTTATGAGAGTGGTAGGGGACCCCATTTGCTCCAGATGCTGGGAGGAGGACGAGACAGCGTTCCACTTCCTGAGCAGATGTGCAGTTTATCGCAACCTTAGGGTTGAGATATTCGGCTCGACGGAGTTTGGGGAGGAGCCACTATATTCAGCGAAATGGTCGGACATACTGACTTTCGTCAGGAGGTCTGGTAGGTTCGACAAGGAGCTTTCTAGGGTGTAGAATTTTAGTGTTTTCAGTGATTGGTTCAGTGGGGTTGGCAAAAAGGGCCAAAGGTGGCCTACTTGCCTGGCTTCGCCTCCCCATCACTACTACTACTACTACTACTACTAGCACATTGTTGGACACTGCTGGCTGGGAGGCTTCGTAATATGGCACCTCAATAGATTCCCATTTTTTTGCGTTTGTAACAAGATTTGCTCTATCAAAATATTTTAGGAGTATTCATTTTTGACTCTTTTTCATTTTTGAGGTTTTTGGTGACAAACAAAAAGACGGCTATATCCGTCGTGTCATATCACAGCAGATTTTATGGTCTAGAATGGCAACCTCAGCTATAGCCATCTGATCAGTGCAATCGTAAAACACATCTTGTGGGAAGAAAAGGACAATTTTCGAGACAAAATCTAAAACAAAAACAACATTTTATTGTATCAAATTTATAAACAAAAACGCATCTCTCAGAATATAGACGGTATAAAAGCAAAAAATCAAATTTATTAGCAAACAGAGGTATCCCCGAACAAAACAGAATTTAGGCACAAATTTATGTTTGACGCCACTCTTCAAAGCAGTCTGGACACAAAGCAGGTTTATTTTCACAACCCCGTGCATCAATAGCTAGTTTCTTTGCGTTTTCCAGACTTGAAACATTGTTTGCATCTTAGAAAATATGATTTTCTTTTATGATCCTCTGGTAGGGGCAGCCTCTCTGGAAAATGTCTCACACGTTCTTCGAGTTTTTTATTGATATGAAAATGAAACAATATATTCTATATGTATAATAGATGGACGACGAATATCTGTTTAGGATGAAAATATCTGGTTACCTACCTCCCATCAGTACTGAAAACATGAAAATCAAACAAAAACACACTTGCAATATGGCAGCTATACACTTGGTCAATGCATCACATTGGAGGTTATGGACGGTTATAGCCTTCGTGCCGTTTTACCCATGCACCTTAAAACATGAATAGTTGGGATAGCGTATAGTGGGTTAGAATTTGGCAATTTCAGAAATGACGAGCTTCACGTTACGGCACTAACATTGCTTAACAGGGCAAGTGTACCGACATTCTGACGGTCGTCGCCGTTCTGCCGTAACAAGCAGATAACTTTTTGACTGATATAGCCGTCGTGGCGTATCACGATCACTCCCCGCAGACGGCTATAGCCGTTGTGTCCAACAACGTGTTAATATTATGAACATAGAAATCTTGAGCGGAAAATAAAGAGTTTTCCAATAAGAGGTGTTATTTTGATATTCAAAGAAAAATGGCATATCTGAAATAAATGATCGGATGTTTATTTCAATGTAAAGAGGAAGGTTTGCCATTAAGAATGGAAAATAATATCAGTCAAATGGTCACCATGGCTACGCTTGCAGGACCATATCCTTTTCATGAAATTGTCCATCACCAAATCGCAAAGTGGTTGCTGTATGCCCTGAATAGCTTCAAGAATTCCATCTTGGAGTTCTTGAATCGACGCTGGGCTGTTGGCGTAGGCCTTATCTTTCACGTGGCCCCAAAGGAAGAAGTCGCAAGGTCTTAAATCACAAGATCTCGCTGGCCAATTGTGATAACCTCTTCGAGAGATAACACGGTTCGGAAACTTTCCCTGTAAAAGAGCTATGGTTTCGTTACTTGTGTGACACGTAGCGCCGTCTTGTTGAAAGTAAACGTTGTCCAGATCAATATCATCCAATTCCGGCCATAAAAAATTATTAATCATCTCTCGATAACGCAATCCAGTCACGGTAAGTGTTGCTCCAGCCTCATTTTCGAAAAAGTAAGGGCCAGTGACCCCGCCTGACCATAAACCGCACCAAACAGTTACACGTTGAGGATGGAGAGGCTTTTCAACAATGATTCTTGGGTTTTCCGAGCCCCAGATGCGTCAATTTTGCTTGTTGACGTAGCCAGCGAGGTGGAAATGGGCCTCGTCAGTCCAGATGATTTTTCGATGAAATTCCGGATCATTTTCATGCATTTCAGGGACCCAATCAGCAAAGACACGACGTTGTTGATGATCGGCCGCCTTGAGTTCCTGTGTTAACTGAACTTTATAAGCCTTAAGACCCAAGTCTTTATGCAAAATACGGTGTAATGACGTTTGTGGAATGCCCAATTCCAAAGAACGACGAGGAATGGACAAACCTGGGTTTTCTTCAACACTTTGGGCTACAGCAGCAATATTCTCCGTTGTGCTTGAGCGGCGTGCACGATTTTTATTCTTCACATCACTCATTTGTCCCAACAGCTCGAATTTTTCCACCAATTTCTGTATTGCGGATCGACAAGGTGCTGCACGACGACCAAAAAGTGATCTAGTTTTACGAACCGTCACTGACAAATTTTCAGCATTTTTATAGTGGATTTTGATAATTTCAATGCGTTGTTGAAGCGTGTATCGTTCCATTTTTCCTAATGGCGTTGGTTCTACTTGTCAAATGTCTAACAACTGCAGCGTCAAAACTGACGTCTACCGAAATAGCCAGCTATTCAAAATAACACCTCTCATTGGAAAGCCCTTTACAGCGATACTATTTCTCCTCGAACGTTTCCATTGACAGAAAGGGAACTTTCCTTGCAGAGCGCGAAATGGCAAGACTGAAAGAGCAGTCCCGCATGGAGAGAGAACGCAGACACATGGAGAAGGCGACCAAACGGAAATCGAATGATGACGGTTTTCCGAATAAACGCTCGCGAGTGGATGAATCTGTGGTGATGGTTTCGGACGCATCTGATGATGCTGAAGGTGTGGAGGATGAGCCTGAAGAAAAAAGCGCTGAACGAAGCCGAGAGAGCGGCGATAGAAGCAGTAGAAGAAGCAGGTATGTTTACATAGGTCACAGTTTACCAGTAACCTCAGAGTAACAACTGAACATAGAGGTAGTAAACAACTAATTCTAATAGGCCGACATCTTTTCGTACGTTGTCATATCGACCATCATGTACGACAATCATAATTATTTACTATCATCTTAATTGTATAGTATCCAGAAATATTCCATTCTACCTTAAAAAAGACGGTATTTTGATGGTTCAGCAATGATTACAGCAAAATCAATAGATGTGTTGACCTCTACTGCGTTACTGCATGTTTCTTCATTATAAATGCAAATTCTGAGTCTTGCACAATTTTGAGGAGCTGGCAACGCCGCATGCCCTCAACTGCCAAACGTTTGCTTTGTTTATTATTTGTGCGTCTTTTATGCTATGTCAGTAAAATCGAATTTGCTATTTGTTGGTAACTCTAGTGAAACTTTACGGACTTGCTGTGCTATATTCGAGTGTAGTTAACAGCTTTTCGAGATGGAACTCAAAAAGTGTAGTGTGTAACATTTGTTGCATTGGAAGAATTTTCAGGTTAGTGGGCATTACACAGCATTGTTTACAATTTGAACTGTCACTGCGAGGTCACAGCTGATCAATATTTGGGGGCTGAAGTGTCAAAGATGATGGCTTTGAGGACGCCATGCTGAAATGGTTTGTTTACTACCTCTATGTTCAGTTGCTACTCTGAGCCAGTAACAAACACGTGTGTAGTATATTCTCTCCTTATTGAATGTATAAAAATCGTGATACATTACACTTTATCTGGCCTTCTATTGTGATGAAACCTCTCATTTCGGATAATTTCAAGGTGCTGATTACAAATCCAGGTGCAGTTTTAAATCTCAGCCTCGTTTGACAAAAATCAAAAATTTCAGATCTCTTGGGCTGGCGGGTGTACCTAAAAAAATCGAAAATCTTTATCTGGCCTTCTATTGAGATGAAACCTCGCATTTCGGATCATTTCAAGGTGCTGATTACAAATCCAGTTGCAGTTTTAAGTCTCAGCCTCGTTTGACAAAAATCAAAAATTTCAGATCTCTTGGGTTGGCGGGTGTACCTAAAAAAATCCAACTTCTTTATTTAGCTTTCTATTGAGATGAAACCTCGCATTTTGGATAATTTCAAGGTGCTGATTATAAGTCCAGTTGCAGTTTTAAGTTTCAGTCTCGTTTGACAAAAATCAAAAATTTCAGATCCCTCGGCCTGGCGGGTGTACCTAAAAAAATCGAAAATCTTTATCTGGCCTTCTATTGAGATGAAGCCTCGCATTTCGGATAATTTCAAGGTGCTGATTACAAATCCGGTTGCAGTTTTAACTCTCAGTCTCGTTTGACAAAAATCAAAAATTTCAGATCTCTCGGGCTGGCGGGTGTACCTAAAAAAATCGAAAAAACTTTATCTGGTCTTCTATTGAGATGAAACCTCGAATTTCGGATAATTTCAAGGTGCTGATTATAAGTCCAGTTGCAGTTTTAAGTCTCAGTCTCGTTTGACAAAAATCAAAAATTTCACATCCCTCGGCCTGGCGGGTGTACCTAAAAAAATCGAAAATCTTTATCTGGCCTTCTATTGAGATGAAGCTTCGCATTTCGGATAATTTCAAGGTGCTGATTACAAATCCGGTTGCAGTTTTAACTCTCAGTCTCGTTTGACAAAAATCAAAAATTTCAGATCTCTCGGGCTGGCGGGTGTACCTAAAAAAATCGAAAATCTTTATCTGGCCTTCTATTGAGATGAAGCCTCGCATTTCGGATAATTTCAAGGTGCTGATTACAAATCCGGTTGCAGTTTTAACTCTCAGTCTCGTTTGACAAAAATCAAAAATTTCAGATCTCTCGGGCTGGCGGGTGTACCTAAAAAAATCGAAAATCTTTATCTGGCCTTCTATTGAGATGAAGCCTCGCATTTCGGATAATTTCAAGGTGCTGATTACAAATCCGGTTGCAGTTTTAACTCTCAGTCTCGTTTGACAAAAATCAAAAATTTCAGATCTCTCGGGCTGGCGGGTGTACCTAAAAAAATCGAAAATCTTTATCTGGCCTTCTATTGAGATGAAACCTCGCATTTCGGATAATTTCAAGGTGCTGATTACAAATCCAGTTGCAGTTTTAACTCTCAGTCTCGTTTGACAAAAATCAAAAATTTCAGATCTCTCGGCCTGGCGGGTGTACCTAAAAAAATCGAAAAACTTTATCTGGTCTTCTATTGAGATGAAACCTCGCATTTCGGATAATTTCAAGGTGCTGATTACAAATCCAGTTGCAGTTTTAAGTCTCAGTCTCGTTTGACAAAAATCAAAAATTTCAGATCTCTCGGCCTGGCGGGTGTACCTAAAAAAATCGAAAATCTTTATCTGGCCTTCTATTGAGATGAAACCTCGCATTTCGGATAATTTCAAGGTGCTGATTACAAATCCAGTTGCAGTTTCAAGTCTCAGTCTCGTTTGACAAAAATCAAAAATTTCAGATCTCTCGGGCTGGCGGGTGTACCTAAAAAAATCGAAAAAACTTTATCTGGTCTTCTATTGAGATGAAACCTCGAATTTCGGATAATTTCAAGGTGCTGATTATAAGTCCAGTTGCAGTTTTAAGTCTCAGTCTCGTTTGACAAAAATCAAAAATTTCACATCCCTCGGCCTGGCGGGTGTACCTAAAAAAATCGAAAATCTTTATCTGGCCTTCTATTGAGATGAAGCCTCGCATTTCGGATAATTTCAAGGTGCTGATTACAAATCCGGTTGCAGTTTTAACTCTCAGTCTCGTTTGACAAAAATCAAAAATTTCAGATCTCTCGGGCTGGCGGGTGTACCTAAAAAAATCGAAAATCTTTATCTGGCCTTCTATTGAGATGAAACCTCGCATTTCGGATAATTTCAAGGTGCTGATTACAAATCCAGTTGCAGTTTTAAGTCTCAGTCTCGTTTGACAAAACTCAAAAATTTCAGATCTCTCGGCCTGGCGGGTGTACCTAAAAAAATCGAAAATCTTTATCTGGCCTTCTATTGAGATGAAACCTCGCATTTCGGATAATTTCAAGGTGCTGATTACAAATCCAGTTGCAGTTTTAAGTCTCAGTCTCGTTTGACAAAAATCAAAAATTTCAGATCTCTCGGCCTGGCGGGTGTACCTAAAAAAATCGAAAATCTTTATCTGGTCTTCTATTGAGATGAAACCTCGCATTTCGGATAATTTCAAGGTGCTGATTACAAATCCAGTTGCAGTTTTAAGTCTCAGTCTCGTTTGACAAAAATCAAAAATTTCAGATCTCTCGGCCTGGCGGGTGTACCTAAAAAAATCGAAAATCTTTATCTGGCCTTCTATTGAGATGAAACCTCGCATTTCGGATAATTTCAAGGTGCTGATTACAAATCCAGTTGCAGTTTTAACTCTCAGTCTCGTTTGACAAAAATCAAAAATTTCAGATCTCTCGGGCTGGCGGGTGTGTACCTAAAAAAATCGAAAATCTTTATCTGGCCTTCTATTGAGATGAAACCTCGAATTTCGGATAATTTCAAGGTGCTGATTACAAATCCAGTTGCAGTTTTAAGTCTCAGTCTCGTTTGACAAAAATCAAAAATTTCAGATCCCTCGGCCTGGCGGGTGTACCTAAAAAAATCGAAAATCTTTATCTGGCCTTCTATTGAGATGAAGCCTCGCATTTCGGATAATTTCAAGGTGCTGATTACAAATCCGGTTGCAGTTTTAACTCTCAGTCTCGTTTGACAAAACTCAAAAATTTCAGATCTCTCGGCCTGGCGGGTGTACCTAAAAAAATCGAAAATCTTTATCTGGCCTTCTATTGAGATGAAACCTCGCATTTCGGATAATTTCAAGGTGCTGATTACAAATCCAGTTGCAGTTTTAAGTCTCAGTCTCGTTTGACAAAAATCAAAAATTTCAGATCTCTCGGCCTGGCGGGTGTACCTAAAAAAATCGAAAAACTTTATCTGGTCTTCTATTGAGATGGAACCTCGCATTTCGGATAATTTCAAGGTGCTGATTACAAATCCAGTTGCAGTTTTAAGTCTCAGTCTCGTTTGACAAAAATCAAAAATTTCAGATCTCTCGGGCTGGCGGGTGTACCTAAAAAAATCGAAAAACTTTATCTGGTCTTCTATTGAGATGAAACCTCGCATTTCGGATAATTTCAAGGTGCTGATTACAAATCCAGTTGCAGTTTTAAGTCTCAGTCTCGTTTGACAGAAATCAAAAATTTCAGATCTCTCGGCCTGGCGGGTGTACCTAAAAAAATCGAAAATCTTTATCTGGCCTTCTATTGAGATGAAACCTCGCATTTCGGATAATTTCAAGGTGCTGATTACAAATCCAGTTGCAGTTTTAAGTCTCAGTCTCGTTTGACAAAAATCAAAACTTTCAGATCTCTCGGCCTGGCGGGTGTACCTAAAAAAATCGAAAATCTTTATCTGGCCTTCTATTGAGATGAAACCTCGAATTTCGGATAATTTCAAGGTGCTGATTACAAATCCAGTTGCAGTTTTAAGTCTCAGCCTCGTTTGACAAAAATCAAAAATTTCAGATCTCTCGGGCTGGCGGGTGTACCTAAAAAAATCGAAAAAACTTTATCTGGTCTTCTATTGAGATGAAACCTCGCATTTGGGATAATTTCAAGGTGCTGATTACAAATCCAGTTGCAGTTTTAAGTCTCAGTCTCGTTTGACGAAAATCAAAATTCAGATCTCTCGGCCTGGCGGGTGTACCTAAAAAAATCGAAAAACTTTGTCTGGTCTTCTATTGAGATGAAACTTCGCATTTCGAATAATTTCAAGGTGCTGATTACAAATCCAGTTGCAGTTTTAAGTCTCAGTCTCGTTTGACAAAAATCAAAAATTTCAGATCTCTCGGCCTGGCGGGTGTACCTAAAAAAATCGAAAATCTTTATCTGGCCTTCTATTGAGATGAAACCTCGCATTTCGGATAATTTCAAGGTGCTGATTACAAATCCAGTTGCAGTTTTAACTCTCAGTCTCGTTTGACAAAAATCAAAAATTTCAGATATCTCGGGCTGGCGGGTGTACCTAAAAAATCGAAAATCTTTATCTGGCCTTCTATTGAGATGAAGCCTCGCATTTCGGATAATTTCAAGGTGCTGATTACAAATCCGGTTGCAGTTTTAACTCTCAGTCTCGTTTGACAAAAATCAAAAATTTCAGATCTCTCGGGCTGGCGGGTGTACCTAAAAAAATCGAAAATCTTTATCTGGCCTTCTATTGAGATGAAACCTCGAATTTCGGATAATTTCAAGGTGCTGATTACAAATCCAGTTGCAGTTTTAAGTCTCAGTCTCGTTTGACAAAAATAAAAAATTTCAGATCTCTCGGCCTGGCGGGTGTACCTAAAAAAATCGAAAAAACTTTATCTGGTCTTCTTTTGAGATGAAACCTCGCATTTGGTATAACTTCAAGGTGCTGATTACAAATCCAGTTGCAGTTTTAAGTCTCAGTCTCGTTTGACAAAAATCAAAAATTTCAGATCTCTCGGCCTGGCGGGTGTACCTAAAAAAATCGAAAAACTTTATCTGGTCTTCTATTGAGATGAAACTTCGCATTTCGAATAATTTCAAGGTGCTGATTACAAATCCAGTTGCAGTTTTAAGTCTCAGTCTCGTTTGACAAAAATCAAAAATTTCAGATCTCTCGGCCTGGCGGGTGCACCTAAAAAAATCGAAAATCTTTATCTGGCCTTCTATTGAGATGAAACCTCGCATTTCGGATAATTTCAAGGTGCTGATTACAAATCCAGTTGCAGTTTTAAGTCTCAGTCTCGTTTGACAAAAATCAAAAATTTCAGATCTCTCGGCCTGGCGGGTGTACCTAAAAAAATCGAAAATCTTTATCTGGCCTTCTATTGAGATGAAACCTCGAATTTCGGATAATTTCAAGGTGCTGATTACAAATCCAGTTGCAGTTTTAAGTCTCAGCCTCGTTTGACAAAAATCAAAAATTTCAGATCTCTCGGGCTGGCGGGTGTACCTAAAAAAATCGAAAAAACTTTATCTGGTCTTCTATTGAGATGAAACCTCGCATTTGGGATAATTTCAAGGTGCTGATTACAAATCCAGTTGCAGTTTTAAGTCTCAGTCTCGTTTGACGAAAATCAAAATTCAGATCTCTCGGGCTGGCGGGTGTACCTAAAAAAATCGAAAAACTTTGTCTGGTCTTCTATTGAGATGAAACTTCGCATTTCGAATAATTTCAAGGTGCTGATTACAAATCCAGTTGCAGTTTTAAGTCTCAGTCTCGTTTGACAAAAATCAAAAATTTCAGATCTCTCGGCCTGGCGGGTGTACCTAAAAAAATCGAAAATCTTTATCTGGCCTTCTATTGAGATGAAACCTGGCATTTCGGATAATTTCAAGGTGCTGATTACAAATCCAGTTGCAGTTTTAACTCTCAGTCTCGTTTGATAAAAATCAAAAATTTCAGATATCTCGGGCTGGCGGGTGTACCTAAAAAATCGAAAATCTTTATCTGGCCTTCTATTGAGATGAAGCCTCGCATTTCGGATAATTTCAAGGTGCTGATTACAAATCCGGTTGCAGTTTTAACTCTCAGTCTCGTTTGACAAAAATCAAAAATTTCAGATCTCTCGGGCTGGCGGGTGTACCTAAAAAAATCGAAAATCTTTATCTGGCCTTCTATTGAGATGAAACCTCGAATTTCGGATAATTTCAAGGTGCTGATTACAAATCCAGTTGCAGTTTTAAGTCTCAGTCTCGTTTGACAAAAATAAAAAATTTCAGATCTCTCGGCCTGGCGGGTGTACCTAAAAAAATCGAAAAAACTTTATCTGGTCTTCTTTTGAGATGAAACCTCGCATTTGGGATAACTTCAAGGTGCTGATTACAAATCCAGTTGCAGTTTTAAGTCTCAGTCTCGTTTGACAAAAATCAAAAATTTCAGATCTCTCGGCCTGGCGGGTGTACCTAAAAAAATCGAAAAACTTTATCTGGTCTTCTATTGAGATGAAACTTCGCATTTCGAATAATTTCAAGGTGCTGATTACAAATCCAGTTGCAGTTTTAAGTCTCAGTCTCGTTTGACAAAAATCAAAAATTTCATATCTCTCGGCCTGGCGGGTGCACCTAAAAAAATCGAAAATCTTTATCTGGCCTTCTATTGAGATGAAACCTCGCATTTCGGATAATTTCAAGGTGCTGATTACAAATCCAGTTGCAGTTTTAACTCTCAGTCTCGTTTGACAAAAATCAAAAATTTCAGATATCTCGGGCTGGCGGGTGTACCTAAAAAATCGAAAATCTTTATCTGGCCTTCTATTGAGATGAAGCCTCGCATTTCGGATAATTTCAAGGTGCTGATTACAAATCCGGTTGCAGTTTTAACTCTCAGTCTCGTTTGACAAAAATCAAAAATTTCAGATCTCTCGGGCTGGCGGGTGTACCTAAAAAAATCGAAAATCTTTATCTGGCCTTCTATTGAGATAAAACCTCGAATTTCGGATAATTTCAAGGTGCTGATTACAAATCCAGTTGCAGTTTTAACTCTCAGTCTCGTTTGACAAAAATCAAAAATTTCAGATCTCTCGGCCTGGCGGGTGTACCTAAAAAAATTGAAAAAACTTTATCTGGTCTTCTTTTGAGATGAAACCTCGCATTTGGGATAACTTCAAGGTGCTGATTACAAATCCAGTTGCAGTTTTAAGTCTCAGTCTCGTTTGACAAAAATCAAAAATTTCAGATCTCTCGGCCTGGCGGGTGTACCTAAAAAAATCGAAAAACTTTATCTGGTCTTCTATTGAGATGAAACTTCGCATTTCGAATAATTTCAAGGTGCTGATTACAAATCCAGTTGCAGTTTTAAGTCTCAGTCTCGTTTGACAAAAATCAAAAATTTCATATCTCTCGGCCTGGCGGGTGCACCTAAAAAAATCGAAAATCTTTATCTGGCCTTCTATTGAGATGAAACCTCGCATTTCGGATAATTTCAAGGTGCTGATTACAAATCCAGTTGCAGTTTTAACTCTCAGTCTCGTTTGACAAAAATCAAAAATTTCAGATATCTCGGGCTGGCGGGTGTACCTAAAAAATCGAAAATCTTTATCTGGCCTTCTATTGAGATGAAGCCTCGCATTTCGGATAATTTCAAGGTGCTGATTACAAATCCGGTTGCAGTTTTAACTCTCAGTCTCGTTTGACAAAAATCAAAAATTTCAGATCTCTCGGGCTGGCGGGTGTACCTAAAAAAATCGAAAATCTTTATCTGGCCTTCTATTGAGATAAAACCTCGAATTTCGGATAATTTCAAGGTGCTGATTACAAATCCAGTTGCAGTTTTAACTCTCAGTCTCGTTTGACAAAAATCAAAAATTTCAGATCTCTCGGCCTGGCGGGTGTACCTAAAAAAATTGAAAAAACTTTATCTGGTCTTCTTTTGAGATGAAACCTCGCATTTGGGATAACTTCAAGGTGCTGATTACAAATCCAGTTGCAGTTTTAAGTCTCAGTCTCGTTTGACAAAAATCAAAAATTTCAGATCTCTCGGCCTGGCGGGTGTACCTAAAAAAATCGAAAAACTTTATCTGGTCTTCTATTGAGATGAAACTTCGCATTTCGAATAATTTCAAGGTGCTGATTACAAATCCAGTTGCAGTTTTAACTCTCAGTCTCGTTTGACAAAAATCAAAAATTTCATATCTCTCGGCCTGGCGGGTGCACCTAAAAAAATCGAAAATCTTTATCTGGCCTTCTATTGAGATGAAACCTCGCATTTCGGATAATTTCAAGGTGCTGATTACAAATCCAGTTGCAGTTTTAACTCTCAGTCTCGTTTGACAAAAATCAAAAATTTCAGATATCTCGGGCTGGCGGGTGTACCTAAAAAATCGAAAATCTTTATCTGGCCTTCTATTGAGATGAAGCCTCGCATTTCGGATAATTTCAAGGTGCTGATTACAAATCCGGTTGCAGTTTTAACTCTCAGTCTCGTTTGACAAAAATCAAAAATTTCAGATCTCTCGGGCTGGCGGGTGTACCTAAAAAAATCGAAAATCTTTATCTGGCCTTCTATTGAGATAAAACCTCGAATTTCGGATAATTTCAAGGTGCTGATTACAAATCCAGTTGCAGTTTTAAGTCTCAGTCTCGTTTGACAAAAATAAAAAATTTGAGATCTCTCGGCCTGGCGGGTGTACCCAAAAAAAATCGAAAATCTTTATCTGGCCTTCTATTGAGATGAAGCCTCGCATTTCGGATAATTTCAAGGTGCTGATTACAAGTCCGGTTGCAGTTTTAACTCTCAGTCTCGTTTGACAAAAATCAAAAATTTCAGATCTCTCGGGCTGGCGGGTGTACCTAAAAAAATCGAAAAATCTTTATCTGGCCTTCTATTGAGATGAAACCTCGAATTTCGGATAATTTCAAGGTGCTGATTACAAATCCAGTTGCAGTTTTAACTCTCAGTCTCGTTTGACAAAAATCAAAAATTTCAGATCTCTCGGGCTGGCGGGTGTACCTAAAAAAATCGAAAAAACTTTATCTGGTCTTCTATTGAGATGAAACCTCGCATTTCGGATAATTTCAAGGTGCTGATTACAAATCCAGTTGCAGTTTTAAGTCTCAGTCTCGTTTGACAAAAATAAAAAATTTCAGATCTCTCGGCCTGGCGGGTGTACCTAAAAAAATCGAAAATCTTTATCTGGCCTTCTATTGAGATCAAACCTCGACTTTCGGATAATTTCAAGGTGCTGATTACAAATCCAGTAGCAGTTTTAAGTCTCAGCCTCGTTTGACAAAAATCAAAGATTTCAGATCTCTCGGGCTGGCGGGTGTACCTAAAAAAATTGAAAAAACTTTATCTGGTCTTCTATTGAGATGAAACCTCGAATTTCGGATAATTTCAAGGTGCTGATTATAAATCCAGTTGCAGTTTCAAGTCTCAGTATGGTTTGACTAAAATCAAAAATTTCAGATCTCTCGGGCTGGCGGATGTACCTAAAAAAATCGAAAATCTTTATCTAGCCTTCTATTGAGATGAAACCTCGAATTTCGGATAATTTCAAGGTGCTGATTACAAATCCAGTTGCAGTTTTATGTCTCAGTCTCGTTTGACAAAAATAAAAAATTTCAGATATCTCGGGCTGGCGGGTGTGTACCTAAAAAAATCGAAAATCTTTATCTGGCCTTCTATTGCGATGAAACCTCGAATTTCGGATAATTTCAAGGCGCTGATTACAAATCTAGTTGCAGTTTTAAGTCTCAGTCTCGTTTGACAAAAATCAAATATTTCAGATCTCTCGGGCTGGCGGGTGTACCTAAAAAAATCGAAAATCTTTATCTGGCCTTCTATTGAGATGAATCCTCGAATTTCGGATAATTTCAAGGTACTGATTACAAATCCAGTTGCAGTTTTAAGTCTCAGTCCGCCAGCCCGAGAGATCTGAAATTTTTGATTTTTGTCATCTGTTTGGGGGACCATGTGACAATTTATCGCAGCTCGTCCACTGGTCCAGGGGATGGTACCAAAGGTATATGGGACCGCAAGCATGTTTGTGGCAGCGACTTTGTTTTTACCGGACAGCTCTGATGACCAGAGACGCTGCAAATACTTGCGACGAAGACATTCCTTGATCATCGTTATCTCCTAGATATGACGCTGCTCTGTTCCATGTATACTGGATCTTCTCGTTCCGTTCGCGGCAATGGTGTATTTTGCGAACAAAATTTTATGACGGAATATTGATGTTACGTCCCCAAAACCCATGTAACTAACATTTTCACTTTTTACTGTGAACACGAAGTGGCTTAAAATCACCTGCAAGGTTCAAGCATAAAATTTCGCGCCAAAGCTGTGACGTAATAAATCTAAGCGTGACGTAATAAGTCTTTCGTGGAGCTATCCTTAGAATGTGACTGTACCTTGTCGTCTGACCTCCTTTTCTCCACACACAGACATAACCTCAGCTTCGTATTGATATTGACAGATGTTTGTTTACATCATTTCATGATCTATCTTGGTTAAATGAGATACAGTGACAGTCGTGACACCAGGGGAGGTTATGTATGCATGTCACTAGTGACAGGCTGTTAAAGACGAGTGTTGCCGAATGACGAGTAAAATTGTGAAAAGTAACTATGAAACATTCTCAGGGTAAACTGCTAATTACATAACAATGCAAAAAATAGAATAGCTGTGCAATATAACATTTATAGTCTACAAAAAGAGGGAAACTAAATAAACATGAAATAAAGTTTACATCCTTTATAGAAAAACTATGCAAAATATTAACAACGTGACAACATTGAATCTACGCCCAATTCAAATTAAAATAGTCACATCCTATCTACATCCGGCATAAAAATCACTTTTGATTGGTTGATTTCTTGCGGGAGGTTTAAGAGATTTAAATGAGCTCTTTTCAAAGGGATGATTCTCAAAGTCTATCTTTACTCCACGTGGGCAGAAAAAAATTGAGCAAACACTGCCATCATTACAAATTAGATACAAGCAATCCATTTCAGCCATTAAACAGGCAATATTAGCAAGTTGGAAAATACCCCGTTTCGTGAACAGATTGGTCACTCGCGACAATGTTCGAATTGAAATGGAACTCCAATCTCTGTTCCAGAAACCGTTCTGTGTCTGGGTCTCCGACTTCAGCAGCTGACGACGTGTCAGAACATAGCTCGGAGCACAGTCGATACAGTAGATCGCGTAGCAGGAGTCGCAGCAAGAGCCGGAGCAGGAGCATAACTCGTAGCAGGAGCAGAAGTCGTAGCAGTACACCAGGTTCGGACCACTCTATTGGTGACGAAAAGAAGGAGGAGAACGACGCTAAAAAAGAGGAAAAGAAAGAAGAGAAAATGAAGTTAGATGAAAGCTTGCCGCCCTACTTTCCTGCTGTACAGGTATGAGCCACCACGAATTTTTGGAAAATCCGACAGCTAATCTAAAAGATGAGGTCAAGTTGATTGACTCAGTACTTCCCACACATTACTGATATCAGTTTAATATTTTCCCATAGCATGCAGCTTCAGTCTGAGATCCCCTTGCAACCAAATCATCGACAGCCTCACCCCTCCTGAAATTGTCTTATGCCGCTAAGTCTTTCCTTCAGAGGTCAATGGACAGCCTAAAGCATCTAAAAACGAAGTTTGAGGTGTCTTTATATTTTTAGTTTTTTTTATTATTTCTGCGCCGCCACTGGCACGATTAATAAAAACCATACGCTTTTTCCATCCTCGCCACGGCAGTAATACTGTGTCAAAATTTCATTAGAATCAATTTAGCAGTGTCCACGTTACAAAATACAAAATGATCAAAAGCAATACTCGTATGTGTACAGAAAATTCTACGTCCCTTGGTTTCCCTGATAGACTAAAAACACAATGTTGGGGTGTACCTAAAAAGTTGATTTATGTCGCTATGTCTTCCTTCACAGGCTAGTGGACAGCCTATTATGAATACAAAAAATTCTTCAGTTTTTCAACCCCCCACCCCCTAACCACCCCAATTTCACCCTACCCAAAAAAAACCGCAGAAAATTATCAGGAACCTCTAAAACGCTTAAAAACGAAGTTTGAACTGTTTTTATATTTTTACTTTTTTCATTATTTCTGCGCCGCCACTGGCACGATTTATAAAAACCATACGCGTTTTCCATCCTCGCCACGGTAGTAATACTGTGTCAAAATTTCATTAAAACCAATTCAACAGTTTCCTTGTAACACAATATAGAAGGATCTAAAGCAATACTCTCGTATGTTTACACCAGAAAAAATTTAAGTCCTTTGGTTTCTGTATAATAGGCAAGGCAATGTTCGGATGGATCTAAAAAAGTTATTTATGTTGCTAGGTCTTCCTTCATGGGTCAGTGGACAGTCTATTATGAAAGCAACAAATTTTTCAATTTTACAACCTTCCACCCCCCCCCCCCCCCCAACCACCCCATTTTCACCCCCACCCAAAAAAAAAGTAAAAAATTATCAGGATCCCCTAAAACGTCTAAAAACGAAGTTTAAGCAATATTTAATTTTTTTGTTTTTTGCTAATTACTCCGCCGCCCATCCACCGATTTTCAAAATTATAGGAACATTACCTACTACGACCCCACAGCATATCGCTGCCCAAATTTCATCACAATCCATGCAGCGGTTGCTGAGATTACGAGGCTAGAAAAACGCGACAGACAGACAGACCGACGGAAATGAGTGACGTGGATTTTCGTTATGTAGACATCATAAAACGCCCAAAAAGCGTATTGTCTCAAAATCGAAAATGTTCGCGATCACAATACTCCCCTCACCTATCGGTGTAAAATTAATTCTGCTGCATTAACAAATGAGCTTTGTCACACGTTTGTCATTTACTGATCTTAAAACTTACTCATTGAACAACGGTAATTAAGAAGCGCATAAAAATATATTTTAAAAACAATTTACCCGAAACGTTTTTTTATCTGCTATAATAACTTCATTGCGATAATCACTGCTTTAAAGTTATAAAAGTGCCACGACATATAAGACTGAGATTAGTTCAATAAACATACAGCTGTAATGACGGAAATGAAGGACTTTTTGTAATACATGTATTATGGTTTAAGGAAAATGAAATTCAAATAAATCGAAAATTAATAAAAGTAAGTTATAAAATATAACCACAACTTTAACGACCATTTCGCTCGTGACCCTGTTTGATTGTGTTTTGTTATTAGACAATAAAATTGTACCGGAGTGGACTAGGATTATTAATTTTTTATGATTGCATATGATAATAGTTCCCCGTGTGGGGGCGGGTTAGAGTATCTCCCATCGTATATCCTGCGTGTCGTAAAAGGCGACTAAAAGGAACCGAACTACTGTCGGTATAAGCAGTTACTTCTTCTCAAGCAACAGCTTTGGGTGGACGAGTTGAGAAGAGTCAGGACACCTTCTTGTCCTTGGTGTGAGAATTTGCCCCTAAAGGCGGATGAACCAGTAGATACATCTGGTCAACGGCATGAGGATGCAGAAAACGAATGGGAAACTACTGCATTGAAGATCTTAAAGATATCCCAAGAGAAGCTCGTAAAATGAGTAGGTTTTACGAGTTCACGACATGTCTGTTAAGACATTGTGACTATGATGATGATGATGATAATAGTTGTCAAGTCTAGCTAGTAGGATGTGAAAAAAACACTTCTTTCATACTCCAGCTTCTCATTGACATTAGATATCTTACCGGTGTTGTCTCCAGTTAGAACTAATGTGTTGTAAGGATTTTTCATAATCTTGCCTCGTTACTCTAGTTTGCATCTTTCAGCTATGTTAGTTGGTTTATTCATTCTTAACAATCTTGTTTATTTTTCATGGCCTGCTAGGTTGCTTGCACGTTGGGAAATTGAAGAACACCGATTTGACTCAAAATTTGTAATAAAATTAAAACTAAAAGAGATGGTTATAGTGATTTAATAATTGTTCTCAAACCTATGATACTAGTCATTACCCACAGGTGTTGCATTGTCTAAAACACTCAAATACTATTGGGTGTTGGCTGGCGAAACCATTATTTGATTTCCAATTATGGACATGTTGTGTATATAATTTATTTTTATTGCTTCAGGGCTGTAGATCAGTAGAAGAATTCCAATGCCTGAACAGAATCGAAGAAGGCACTTACGGCGTTGTATATCGAGCTCGAGATAAACGAACAGAGGATATAGTAGCTCTAAAACGGCTGAAAATGGAAAAGGAAAAGGAAGGCTTTCCCATAACTTCATTGAGAGAAATAAATACCCTACTGAAAGGGCAACATCCCAATATCGTTACAGTTAGAGAAATTGTCGTCGGAAGCAATATGGATAAGATTTTCATAGTTATGGACTATGTGGAGCACGATTTGAAGTCGCTAATGGAGACCATGAGGCATAAGAAGCAGACCTTCATGCCTGGAGAAATAAAGTGTCTGCTGAAGCAGTTGTTGACGGCTGTTGCACATTTGCACGACAACTGGATTCTGCATAGGGACCTCAAAACATCAAATCTGCTCTTATCTCATAAAGGTAGGTGACCAAAAACTGGAAACATAATATGGAATAGTAGTAATAGCAGTAGCTTGATAATGGAGCGAAGTAAACCAGTTTTCTTTATCAATCATACAGGGTGACCGACGGGAACTGGACGTTTTTCAAATGGTTAGTATAACGCCTTGCTGTATAATGCCATTTTAGTAGCTATGGAGCAGTGGACCGTAGTGCACCGTATGTATGTTCGCTTATGACGCGTATGTTAGAAATGTTGAGTCGGTCACGGCCGCGCAGCGACTGTTCCGCGTTCATTTGAATCTTGGACGCCACGATATTATTCCAAGCCGCAATACCATTCTCAGATGCGTTAACAGTCTGAGAACAACAGGAATGATTGTGAAGAAAAAGCCACCTGGAGACCAGTATCGGAAATTTTGTTTGTTTATCTCTCCGCTTAAATGAAAATGAGCTTCATCACTCATGACGATTACTGCACTTTCATGGTCTCCAAGCAGCATTTGAATTCAAATGGCGAAGTCTTCTCGTTGCTCATAATCTGTTTGCTTAAGCTGCTGAACAATACACATCTTGTAAGGAGGAAACGCTAAATCTTTTTTCAATATTACGCGCACTGATTCACGACTTAAGTTTAATTCACGCGCGTGTCTTCGTGCAGACCGTTGAGGGCTCCGAGTAAGCGCTTGTCTCACCCGTTCGACGTTTTCTGGCGTCCTCGCAGTCTTCGTGGGACCAGGTGGCTTTTTCCTCACAATCATTCCTGTTGTTCTCAGACTGTTAACCCATCTGAGAATGGTATTGCGACTTGGAAAAATATCGTGGCGTCCAAGATTAAAATGAACGCGGAACAGTCGCTGCGCGGCCGTAAGCGACTCAGCATTTCTAACATACGCGTCATAAGCGAACATACGATGCTCTACGGTCCACTGCTTGCTCCATAGCTACTAAAATGGCATTATACAGCAAGGCGACTGATCCCTGAATCCCCTCCCTACCACCGCTAGCGGCGTTATACTAACCATTTGAAAAACGTCCGGTTTCCGTCGGTCACCCTGTACTTAACTAGATGAGTAACCTTTTACCACCATGTTTTTTTTTTGTAGTGAGGGTGTTATGGTTCAGTCGCCCTAATAGTTGCCGCGCAGCCCTAAGGGTTATTGTGCACCGCAAGACCGAGGGATCAAACAGAATCCCATCCTAAGTTATTTGCGAAGGTTGAGATGCATGGGATTAGGCTCTCCTATCTCTGGCCTATATTCAGATAGGATTTCCTGCTTTCACTCAAGACAAGACATGCTTAGCTGTTACCTCTGCCTCACCGCACTTCCTGCATAATGGGTTTGCGACTTCAATCTTCAGCTTTTGCAGGTGTGCACTGAACATCCAATGACCAGTTTGTTTAAAGCCAACTACCTTTCGTAGTTCCTTCCTGCTTAGTCTGAGAGCGTCTGCGGTATTAGACCACAAGAGTCCTCTCAGCATCCTCTTAGACTGAACAACCCCCACCACTTTGTCCCAGCGCTGCTGGTGTTCATTTGACACCCAACTGGTAACAGCTGTCCTAACCATGTTGTATGATATACCACATGCTGGTCCTGGCTCGATGAGAGAGAGTTCTGCGCCTTCCTTGACACACCTATCGGCCCTCTCTTTACCGCACACTCCTATGTGATTAGGCACCCAAGATAAAGGTGGAAAAGTACGTCGAGTTTGATTCCCTAGATTGAAGAAGAATCGGCCGTCGTGACAATATATACCGGCTGGTTCAGACAAAAGTTTTAGGACACCGAGATGGCCGTTATATGATCCATATTACGGCTTCCATTTCACACCGGAAGTATCGTTTTTGGACTGGAAATGACTTTTTTAATGGAAACACCCATTTTCTATCATTGATTCGATCAAAAATGGAAAATAAACACAGTCCCGGTTTCATAATCATTCACTAATGCGTTGACTAGCAAATGTACCTATTAACTTAATCATTCCATTAAAGTGAGGCGCGTTTCATAATGCTTTTGGAAACTTCAATTAATTAACAGGCAATAAAATGTGGTTGGTACACCTGAAAGAAGTTTGAACGACATTATGACATTTTGTTTAAACCTATAAAAGTGAATGTGTCAGATTGTGACAATTTTTCGTGTTTGCAATTCTATCAATATTATAGCATTATTACTCATAAAGAAAGGTGTGGGATCAAAGCCACAAAAAGCAAAATGTGTGCGTGCGTGGTAGTAACTTTACTAAAGAAGATGAGCTGCTACTCAAGCGTACAGTAGCAATATTCTTAAGCAATATAGAACGCAAATATACAGATAAAGTGAACAATCAGGAGAAGGTAGGTACCTGATGAGTGAAGATATAATACAGTCGTCAACAAATACATATTATAGAGATGAATAAAGAAAAGATTATGCAATTAGATTAATACTTGCTTTTTGATTGTGCTCAAAAGCAGCTATGAATCGATGTAATCTGTCAAATAAATTTTATAAACACCGATAAAAGTGAAGACCCACTGTTAACCTAATGAAATTCTAATATGTTTGTCAACTCTTAAAGGGCCCGTTCTTTTTCATCAGGTTTGCACGACGTGCCAACGATACCTCCACACACTGTTCGGTTTTCTTTCAGTTTCTCGCAAATTTTTGGTCCGTTAACATGGATAATGCTTTAGCATTGGCGGCGGCTTTAGCTATTAAAGTGAAATACAGCAGGAAAAAACGCTCTAAATGGGTGAAACAGTGGCTTTCAAAAAGAGGCCAATTCCCAATATAAATCTATTAGAAGAATTGCGTCTGGAACCAGGGGATTGGTACAATTATTTGAGGCCTGATTTCTTGGATGCACTTACTTTTTTTAACTCCTTCCTGAACGATCCGCGAATGGAGTCAATCTTCCTTTTCACTGAATCTGTATTTGCAGAGGGATCTATATCTCTCAATGTTTTCAACAGTTCTTCGTATGCCTTATTTTTCTTGTCTCTGTCTGTATACTCAGCGGATTTGACTTTCCAGAGACACGGAAAACTCCTATACATGTGTATGAATTCTATCATAAATTGTTTGCTATTTTGCCGTGTATCGCATATTCTTGATGTCGCTAACCCTAGATACGCTTACTCGAAGGCGACCAGAACGACACTGCAAAATCCCGTCGTGATTGCACGATGAACGGCCACACATGTACCGAGTTGCACGATGGCGTTCGAAACCGACGAGTAAAATCAAGCTCGACAGATTTTTGGGAACGACGGTCAACACGACGGTTATTCGGCACACACGGACCGAAATGAGTGTAATCGGTTGTCACGTCGTGCAAACCTGATGAAGAAGAACGATGTCTGTGGGGCGCTTTAAACGTCATACAAACGACATGCCAGATTTATAGGTTGATTTTTCAATTAATGCGCTTTAACTGGCAGAGGACGAGCCATTACCTTATTGGACAATTATGTCATTTTAATCTGTCAGTTAGCGATTATGAAAATCATTTATTTCCTAATGCTCGGATTAAGCATAATAGGTGAATTAGGTTTGATTATGAAACCGGGCCTTTTTATTAGTTCTTATCAATTTTACGATTTAGTCCATATTTTGGCCATAAAATGAGCACCAAAGTTGGTGGGGCACAGCATGTACCACGGTTGGTTGTGCTTGTGGTACTGGTACTGTCTGGTCAGATAGATAAAAGTATCAGCTAATGAACAAACAATACATGCTACTTTTTATCTGGTCACCGGTGTTTGGAGGCATAATATGACACGAAAGCAGGTTCACCAACCTCAGTGTAGCCTGACAGTGGGCATCAGAATAGGGTACTTGCAGAAAAAATATTATGTTGTTTACGCGTTCCTTACAGCCTAGTAAACATGACAAAATCACTTGGTTGGTTTTTTGGAATCGGCTGTGAGAGATATTCCAAAAATTATTTCAAATGCCGGAAAATGCCGCGCAAACAACTTCTGACGTCAGTGATATCCTATAGTGATGGGATGTAAAGTATTGATATTCGATATCGATAGCCAGTGCTAACCTAACATTTTGACATCGATCATTATAACCACAAAACACAGTCATACACAAAAGTACAAAAGTCAAAAGAATAAAAGTTAGGCTAGATTACTAATTCACTTTGTAGGGATGGGCTTGAATTAGATTCTATCTTTGGATTCATTCATAATGGGATGCGCCGAAATAAAATGATGGCTTGGATTAGTTGCGAACCTCGGTCACAAACAGGATGAACTGCGATACCTATCAGATAAAAGATGTATTGCAACGAAAATGCTAGTGGATTAATTGCCTGTTTCAAATATGTTTAAGTATCAATAAATTGAGTCGCATTGTTAAAGAATTCAGATCATCTCTAGTTTGCAGTTGAATCTCACTGACCTGCGCTGTAGCAGTATCGATTGTCGATATCGATAAGATACCTGTGACGTCAGCCCTTGTTTTAAGTCACGTGGAAAAATTTGAATATATCCTTATTTTATTTTGCAAATATCTTTTTTTGGCCATCAGTAAAATCATGTTTTTTGTTTCCTACTGCTTCTTGATATGGTTTTCTTTACGCTATGTATACTTCCGAGACGATTTCACGACCTCTGCAAGTACCCTATTGAGTATTCTGTCTATATAATTGTTCGTCTAGTTATATGAGTTCTGCAAAATGTGGTGTTAATACTTTTTTTCTTACAGGTATCTTGAAAGTAGGCGATTTTGGTTTAGCTAGAGAGTATGGTTCGCCTTTGAAAGCGTACACTCCAATCGTTGTGACGCTATGGTACAGAGCCCCAGAGCTGTTGTTGTGTGCCAAAGAGTATTCGACACCCATCGATATCTGGTCTGTCGGCTGCATTTTTGCCGAGTTGCTACTAATGAATGCGCTGTTTCCTGGAAAATCAGAAGTCGATCAGCTCAATAGGATATTCAAGGTAAATAATACGTCAAATAGGTTTATATGTCACTTCCAGTATACGAACAATTTGTCTTGATAATATAAAATACTCGTAAATTGTTTATTGATAATGATATAAAGATACATAAATAATATACAGGTTACATATAAGTTAAAAAAAGTTAAAAAAAATACCCTACCAAACAGCAGCTGATGCTAGGCCACAAGGCCTGTCTTGTGAGCCGCATTTCAAGTAGAGCATTTAACGGATATAACAAGAAACCTATTGGTGTAATAAGTAATTCTGGATGGAAGTAGGCAGCAGTTCGAGCATGTCTATGAGCCAATAGAAACAAAATAAATAAAATATATAAAAAAATCGGTTTAATTAGAAAAGCACTTCGAATAGAATAATTAGAATTGATTTGGATGATCTTTTATATATTGTTTAACTTCCTTTTTGAAGTTGTTGTAGTTCGAAATTTCCTTCAATCTTTTTGGAATACCATTAAAAAATTCACGGAATATTTATTTCAGGACGTGGTAGAGTACGTCAGGGTTTTTAAACAAATCTAAATACCTATTGTGTCGACTAAGTGTGATGATTCGGAACGCGGCTCCCGGCTGTCACGCATTTTAATGAGTTAAAACATGGCCGTCTCTACACTAGGCCGGAGCCTTAGATGTGGCAACGTCGCTTAGCTGTCAAATAGTGGGCCAGTTACCGTGGGCCTAACGGCGGGCATTCCGCGGAAAAGTTAAATTATTTATAGTTTCAGAATAATTATTATATATCTAATAGAGTTCATCCCGGTTGATAAATTAAGAACAATCCTTTTTGAAAAAATAAGAATGGTGAAAAAATGCCAGTAGTATCAGTACAAAAATGTACATGTATTTAGATTTAGATTTTCCCTTCTGTTGGACATTTCTTATTTCCATTAGATTTCCTCTTTTTAGTTGTGTCAGTCTGTGTTTTGTCTTGAACTGTTTCAGTGTAATTATTAATAAAAATATTTGCTACATAACAACATTAATTCAAGCAGAATTTCATCAGTTTGAGGTTGATTAAATGAACAAATGTGTCTAAAACAAACTCATCTATATGTATATTGATGTATTCTTTTGCAATTTTCATTAAAACTGCTTTGTGCAATTGCCCAATAACTCACTTTTATACCTATTGGCCTGAAATCAAAATTTTAACAATACCTATTGTGAATAAGGACTGTAATTTGAGCTGTATACTCTAATGGAAGGGTTACGCCTACCAACTATAACTATAACTATGTATTTAATATACCTATCAAATAATTTTGTCCTTCATGTTCTACAATGGTTCTACCTATAATTTTTGTAATGACAAGAACATTTATACAGGCTGATATTTCATCAATTTGTAAAACAATATACTTCTCCGAGAATAATAAACCCTCTGCAACAGTTTTAATGTAAGGCATATTTTCTTTCAGGTGCAATTTTTAAAGAACTGCAAAGTTTTGTGGAATATTTAGGATGGTGGTAAAATTGGCAACTTATTCTCTCTCACAAAATTGTAGACTTTCCTCGGCTGGACTTAGAAAAGGTTTTAAAATAAATTAAATCAACAGAAAACCTATTTGAAAATAGTGTGGCAAAATATTTTCTATTTGAGACCAATAGGATATTCTTATTGACAGTGGTAAAATCTAACTCAAATCACCAACAAATTATGATTTATTGATTTAAAGGAATGTCTATATTCATTGATACTAATACCACCTACATCTGATCGTAGTCAAACACTACAAAATAAAAGCAACCTGTTTCCTGCTGCCACTTCCACTTCCACTTAAATGAACACTCAATTTACTTTGTAAATTTTCACTTCCTTCACAAGCTATAAAAATTCACTATTACGTCATTTTAAAGCCATTCTTACTGATCTTGATTCCCCTTCACCATCAAATCTTTTCGTAGGTGTGCCCAGATGTGTTCTATTAACTGTATTTTCTGTGATATTTGGGAGTCCAGAAAACATTGTAGGTACCACATTGTGCTTTAAAATAGGTCTTATCCTTGGAAATGTTTGTAAATTATTTTCTTTATTCTTATAAATATAACCAGCCCTTGCGAAGAATACCTTTCACCCACTTCTGTTTGAAACGCTCGTCTTGAGGAAAACTTTGCAGGCATCTTTTTGTCTTTATAGTTTCGTTTGTGCAGGAAATAATTAAAAACACATTAAAAATCACCTTCCAATCTTCTTTTTTACTCTGGAAAACAATAAAAGCTCGGCCCAGGTCGGCCCGCTATTCAGTGTTGCCATATTTCAATGCTTCGGCCTAGTGAGTAGAGTCGGCCATGGTTAAATATAAAGTTAAATCCTGGCATGCTTTTGTTTTATATTTATCTAGCGCAATTCCTCTAGTACATCTTTCTGAATAAAATCGATTTGAAAAACTAAATTCTAAATTAGAACTGCCTTTTATGTAATGATTGTTAATTCTCTGAATGAAATATGCAGTAATGTATGAGATCTTGAAAACGGCGAATGTAACAAAAATAATTTGTTGATTAATTGTTTATTATTAGTTTGCAGTTCACTAGTTATTTTCGAGAAAAGATGATATCGTAAATTATTTGAGTTTGAGAGGAGAATTCAAATTCAAAAATTTATTTGCTACAAACAAGTTACAGTTTGAAAATATCATAATAAATTATGTAATGCTTATATGGTATAGAACACAGTGGCAAATAAATAAACATATCCCACGGAAGGCATAATGCCTGTATGTGGATATTACCGGTATTTGTTGCACACAAAGTATTAAGACTATGATGGATAAAAAAAGGTGGTGTTCTTTACATGCTAAGGGCTAATAGATGATTTTGTACGGTGTGTTGAAGCTACAAGCTGTGCACAGGCCCGCAAAACTTTTTACACTATGGTGCACACAACCACTATTATATCTATGGTGGATATGGAGTGATGCTCTTTTTTATATTTTTGTTTAGTTTTCATACTTATTATTTTTTTATACGATACAAGCTTCCGAATTTCAAGATTTTGTTTTTGTTGTTTTTAGTAAATTGACGGTTACTGTACTGGGAATGTCGTCTTCTTCTATATCAATACATTTCTTAGAGGTACCTTAGTATAGCAAATTTTAAGCACACATCGAGTTCTTAAAAGAATTTATCAACTGCTTATGTTACGTGGATTCTAGATTTGATTTATGTGACGACTATTTCGATTTTTTTGAAGGATTTGGGGACTCCAAGCGAAAAAATATGGCCTGGTTTTAACCAGCTGCCCGCAGTGAAGAAGATGAAGTTCAACGAGTATCCCGTCTCAAATCTGCGCAGCAAATTCACAACGCTCAGCGAAATCGGTCTCGGTCTGCTGATCAAGTTCCTCACCTTCGATCCCGCTCAGAGAGTGACGGCAGAGGAGGCATTGAAGCACGCCTACTTCAACGAACCACCACTGCCCATAGGTACAGTTAGAATACACTTAAATAAATTTTGATATTAATGGTTTAATTTCTTGAATAATAATTCGAATAAAAAATAGTTTTGATGTTCATCTCTATTACATTTATATTCTATTTATATTATTGTTCAAGAAATAGTTCAGGATTCTGTGCATAAAAATCGTGTTTGTCGACAGTTATTTTTTTTTATGGTCGGCCTTCCGCAAAGGCTGAAAGCCTATGGCGCTGTAGAAGCGCTGCGAAAGGGCAAATGTCTGTTCACGTTAGATTTGAAACGCTGCAGGTTGTAGCCGTCGGGAAACAAATTCCCCGGCAGCTGATTCCACAGCGTCGAAGTTCTCCAAAAGAAGGAATGCTGGAGGAGAATGGTTCGGGGAGTAAGGACCTCGACCTAGTAAGGATGAGCTCGCAGAGCTTCTCTAGTATTCCTGGTTCGGAAGGCCTTTGGTGTTATTATCTGGGAGAGCTCACTCGAACATCTTCCGTGATAGAATCTGTAAAACAGACATAGGTCAGCCACCCTCCTTCAATGTTCCAGGCTGTGGAGATCCTTTGTGAGGATAGGCGTATCGATTAATGTAATTGCTATTCTCTGGATAGTGTCCAGAAGCTTTAGAGAGTGCTTCGGAGCACATCCCCATACATGGGAGCAATACTCCAGCGATGGTCGGATCTGTGCCTTGTAGAGCAGCAGCAGTTGCTCTGGTGTATACAACTTCCTACAGCGGAACAAAACTCCAAGCTTCTGGGATGCCGTTTTAGCAATACTGACGACGTTATCGTGCCAGGAAATGTTATTGTTGATGTTGATTCCCAAGAGCTTGACGGAAGGTGATTCGACTATGGGGTGACCCTCCATTTCCACGGTTGGTAAGCCATCGTGAGACTTCTTTGTCAGTGTTGTTGCCTGAGTTTTTTGTACGTTGAACTGTACCTTATTTGCTAATCCCCTCGACAATTGTTTTGATATCAGCGTTGATCTGTGAGGCATGCTGCTGTCGCCGACGTACCGTCTCCTGGGGTGATAGTGGCTTGCCTGGTTCCATGCACGACACTAATGTACTGTCATCTGTGAAGCTGTAGATAGGATTGGATGTTATTTCCAGCAGCTCGTTGATGTACAGCAGAAACAGTGTAGGGGATAGGACAGATCCCTGAGGAACACCGGCGTTTATTGAAAATACGTCTGATGAACAGCCCTCGACTACAACAAACAGAGATCGGTCGTTCAAAAAGCTATTCAGCCACTGGCGCAGGCTAGGTGGTAGTCCATAAGCAGCAAGCTTGACCAGAAGTCCGTCATGCCATACTTTGTCGAAAGCTTTCGATATATCAAGTGCAACAACACGGGATTCGCCATGATTGTCTATTGCTCTGTTCCACAAGTGAGTGACGTAGGCAAGGAGGTCACCTGTAGACCTGTGCTTGCGGAAGCCATACTGACGATCATTTATGATGTCATTGTTGTCCAGGTATTTCAGGAGCTGTGTGTTAATGACAGTCTCCATAACCTTAGACATGATGCTGAGAAGAGCCACAGGTCTATAGTTGGTGGGATCAGTTTTTTTGCCTTTCTTAGGGATAGGTTGCACGCAGCCAATCTTCCACGAATCGGAAAACACGCCTCGTTGATATGAAAGTTTGAAGAGGTTGCAAAGAATAGGTGCAAGCTCAGCGGCACAGCGTTTAAGGACAATGGGTGGAATTTGGTCAGGATCAGTAGCTTTATTGGTGTTCAGTTTTTGGAGGATCCTTTTTACATCTCGATGTTGAAATTTGACCTCTGCCATTCTCGAGTTCACGCTTATGGTGGTGGTCAGAGTACTTCCTTGAGTTAGGTTAGGATATCAGAATTGCCACTGTCGACATAATGGTTTTGTGAATTGCCAATCTTTAGAATATTGTAGTAGCTGGTGTGGTATGAAAAATATCCATTTCTGTCGTACTCCAGCTGCTTTTTGACGTTAGAGGTGTTACATCTGTTAATTCTGGTTAGAGTTGATTTGTTGTCATTATTATAATTTTGTCTCTTTACTCTAGTTCGTCGAGATCTACCTACTAAGTTAGTTGTTTTCTTCCATCTGAACACGTTTTTGTTTATATTTCATCGCCTGCTAGTTTGTTGATTTTACAATCACCTTACTTTGGAAGTTAGTTCTCAAACAAATTGAAAAAAAAATATTTTTTTAAAGTTTTTATTTAAATGTTCTAAAAAGAAGAAAATTAAAACGTTCCTTTAGATTGTTAACTATCAACTTATAGCCTCATTATACACAATTTATATGATCATAAAAGAGTCCAGGAAGAGGCCAGGAAATATTGTTGCAAAAAGTGGCCCATTCCTTGATTTTTTTATTGATTAAAAACCGAAACACATTGTTTTGCGGGCTTCTTTAGCCCAAAATTTACCATCAAAGCAATCCTCTGCATTCGTTATTGTATGCACTAGATTTTTTTTTGCTTTTCAGATCCGGCGATGTTTCCCACGTGGCCTGCGAAAAGTGAGTTAGGCCACAAAAGGGCGTTAGCTGCGAGCCCTAAGCCTCCATCTGGCGGGGGAGAATATAAAAAATTGGTATGATAATATTCCATGCACTTTAATAATTATATGAGAATCAACTACATAAGTATACAGGGTCTTTACGATCTTATCGCCAAATATACTGTGTAAAGCTGTGTACGAAACTGTTCCTATTGGTTGAAGTTTTTGACATCATTTTGAATATTCCAACCAATATGAACAGTTTCGTGCCGTCGTATTGTCGGATGTCGTATGCATCTGAAGGCTTTCGCGGCCATCGTCCGATGAATTTGTGGTTCTTGGGTTTTTAGGCCGGCGTCGTTTAGCGTTAAAGCTTGACGTTTCGCCACCACGAGTGGATGGCATCTTCAGAAGCTATTTCACTTCGGCGACTTTCAAAATACTTCCAGTATAAGCTTTAACGCTAAACGACGCCGGCCTGAAAACCCCAGAAACAAAAAATCCTCGATCTTAACGCCGTTATGTGAAGTACGAATATTACACATCATTGTAATGCCTGTAGCGCAAATATAATACGAATAACCCAAATTGGAAGTTTCAAAAAAAATCGCAACATTTTCTGATAATACAGAATATGCGGCAACAAGTGTAGAGATAATAACATTTGTTTACATAGTGAATATCTCCAAAAACATCTGACAGAAACTAGGGCGAATACTGGGCAATGTTGTCGGATTGTCGGATACTTTTTTAATTTTTTCTGTTTAGCTATGCGTTAACTAGTGAAAAAAACGGCGGAGTTATTCAATTTTATATTTGCGTAAAGCGACCGCGGTGGCGAAAACCCGTTTGACGTCACATCACATGTTCTGGTCGGGACTCGGCTATGCATATTGCATACGCTGCGCTATACAGTATGCAACATTTGGACTTGAGTGGAACGGCGAAGGTGTTTGTTGTACCGGGCAGACGCCAGTATATTTTTGAAGTATGGAGGAAGGTTACGATCGTGGTGATTCTAGTAATCTTCCTAAAGTGGATAAGGGTAAGGAGAGTACCTATTGTGATCGTGAAAATTTTCGATTTTGAGATAATACGCTTTTTGGGTGTTTTATGATGTCTACATTTAACGAAAATCCACACAACTCATTTCCGTCGGTTTGTCTGTCTGTCGGTCTGTCTGCATGGATTGTTATGAAATTTGGCAGCGATATCCTGTGGGGGTAGTTGTAGTTAATGTTCCTATCAGTTTGAAAATCGGTGCATGGGCGGTGGAGTTATTAGAAAAAACCATAAATTTTAAATATTTCTCAAACTTTGTTTTTAGGCGTTTTAGAGGTCCCTGATCATTTTCTACTTTTTTTGGATGGGGGTGATATTGGAGTGGTTGGGGGGTGGGGGGGGGTTGTAAAACTGAAAAATTATTGTATTCATAACAGGTCGTCCACTAACCTGTGGAAGAAAGGCCTAGCGTCATAATACACTTTTCTAGGTGCATCCGAACATTACCTTGGCTATTACGGATCGTCGACTTAGAATTTTCTGATGTATACATGCAAGAGTATTGCTTCTGATCATTCTGTATGGTGTAACTAGGAAACTATACGATTGATTTCAATTAAATTTTCACACAGAATTACTACCGCTGCGAGGATGTAAAATCTTTATGATTTTTGAAAATCGTGTCTGCGGCGGCGCGGCAATAATAAAAAAAGAAACTAAAAATATAGAAACAGCTCAAACTTCGTTTTTAGGCGTTTTAGGGGTTTCGTGATCATTTTCTACTTTTTTGGGTGAGGGTGAAATTGGCGTAGTTGGGAGGTCATAAAACTCAATTTTTTTGTATTCATAATAGGCTATCCATTGAAATACTTGTTTGGTGTTTTTATGGTGGTGTTAGTACACCTGAGTACAATGCAATATTTATAGTTTCTCGGTCTGCTAGACATATTCTAATAATACGAGTACCAATAAACTGCAGTGTATCGTTTTGTCACCGTCGGCGTCGCCTACTCTACTGAAAACAAGGAATAACAACATGAACGAGGAGGCCGGCGCCGGCGGCGGCGCGGGGCTTGCGAGAGCAGCATCCTCGACAGGGCGCACACAGGCTTGCGTGTGTGATGTGACGTCACAGCGGCTTCGCGCGGATGATACGACTATTCGAACTTTGAAGGACTATAACTTTTCTATTAATGGAGATAATTTCAAAATTTTTTCGCCGTTGTTCTCTAACTCTTTAGGACTATTTGATTAACTAAAATTTGAAAAAATGGAAACTTCCTCATTCGTGCCACTCAGGACCGAAATAAGTATGCCGAAATTGTCGCCATTAAATGGAGATGGCACCTGAAGAAGAAGAAAGTTTTAAGACCTAGTAGTAATTGTGACATGATTTTTCATATTTTTTTAAAACCGTGAAATACCAAATACATCTCTTTATTTTTTTTTTCAGGGAGGGGATGGCGATGATGACTCCTATGGCTTTAGGATTGGAATGGGCATTGATACTAGGAGAGGTGGGCCAGGTTTTAATCTTAAATTTTAAAACTAAGTTAATATATGTATAGCTATAGTTTGAACTATGTATAGATACTTAAATAGATTGATCATTTACTAAGAGTTTTTATTTTACTACTATTTTTGCTAATAACAATATCCCTCCTATACACATTGATATCCATAATAGTATGTGACTTCTCTTTGTGTAAATTTGCAACAGCTGTCTATACAACATTGTACTATGATGTACAGAAATAATATATTAATTTATGATTGATTTTGAGTTTAAACTAAACCTATTTTGAGATTTTAGCGCGCGATGTGCGGATAATAGAAATACAAAACAAGGTTTGATCTTGTCCAGACACTTGTTGCACCGCACTGACCAGATTCGTTTTGTCCAACATAATAACTTCATTGTATTGTAATAATGGCTAAATTCATAGGTACTCAATACTCATTAATAGTCCGTATTTATAAAAATGAAGTATTTCCTTCAAAGGTAAGAGTAGAAAGATAAGGTTTTGCTTTATTTCGCATTAATAATATTTTCATTTTCTTCAGAAACAAGTCCTCGCGGAAAAAAGGAAAAGGTAGGCACCCGCAATTACGGGTATATTGACACCGACAGGTTTCAACTTACAGAAGAGACAAATGCTAATGTGCAAAGCATTATTAATACTAGGCATGAGTTATTATCGCAGCATAGCAAACAACCAGCATAATATCTCTGAGGATTGCCTATATGGTTCCCACAAAATTTGACCTTGGGCTGATTTTACGGCTGTGAAGTTTGGGTAGAGATGCGAAAATGAAAATATCGATACAGGTACCAACTCTATATTTTTTTAACCACATAGGCGCGTTTGGTTCGTACAGAGAATGTTGTGCAATTGATTACACCCCTCAATAATTATATACCGATACACCTACAAAAGTATCGATACCAGCCTGAAATCGCTCAAAAAGTATCTAAGATAAAAATAGTCGATATTAGTGCAGAAGTACAAGTATCGAAGTACCGTTACCATCCGTACAAAAAATCATCCAAAAGTGGGGATGCGCGTGTAATTTCCGCCAACTTGAGTTATCGTGCTGGTTGTTTACTATCATTGATTAACGTAGTTACGTTAGGTTTAATACTTTAATCAATGTTACTATGCTGTGGTATTATTGCGTTTCGTTTCTAGCCAGTTTTAACCGCTGCGTAACAGGGTAAGGTAGATGTATCAACGCTAACAATTTTTTTGGTGAGTGTGAATCTATCATAAGAATAATCAATAAGTATATAATTATTTTCGATACCGATACAAAAGTATCGATACCAGCTTGGAATGCCTTAAAAAGTATCGATGACAGAAATACTCGATATTAGTGCAGAAGTATCGTAGTTAGCATCCCTACAAAAAAATCATCCAAAAATGGGGATGCGCGTGTAATTGCCGCCAATCTGAGATTTTGTGCTGGTTTTTTACTATGCTGTGCTATAGCTTTCGACTTTCAGCGGTCCCCGGTTAACATCATTACAAGGCCCTTACGAAAACAATGATCGGATTAACCCGGCCACTGATCCTGATGTTCGGAAAGTGATCTGGAATAATTCAGAAATAGAGTCGGTTCACTGTTGTACGTAAGGGATTACGATCGGATGATTCAGATCAGTAGCTGTTTCCCTTAAACATCTGTATTTCATTCTTAAACACCAACTTTTTCGTTATTTGATGCCCGTTAAATCAATGGAATCGTAAATCCCACTTGACAGCTGTTTGACATATAACTTCTATCTTCTATCTGGATCCAGACGTGGCTCCCAGATCAGTGTTTCCGTGAAGGCCTATAGAACTCCGATCATGATCATAATTTCCGTAAAGGGCTTCTGCGCTTCTGTGTCCTAAGAACTTGTATTCTGTTCTGTTGTTTTGTGATTCTACCTGTCCTATGACTTATGAGTTCATTCTATGACATTGACATAAATGTAAAATGTAACCTAAAAAAATGTTCCTAACCTAATCCAAAATCAGTAAAATCACCTCGAGAATTTACAATTTTTGCCGGCTTCTTCCAAAAAATCTGGTAGTGATTGTAAAAAAGCAGCCGTTAAGTTGGAGTTCGTTATAAATATTATTGGTAAGTGCTAACTATTTCCTCCTCGATAAATATTCGTAATTTTGGAATGATGCATGGCCCTCTTGCAGAGTCGCGATCTTCTAGTAGGCCCCAAAGAAAGAAATCACAAGGTGTAAGATCGCACGATCTGACTGGGCATCTATTTTCAAATCATGCGATTCTTATTTCGAATGCGAAATCATAGCAATCTTCTTTCCTAGTCTATCTTCAGTATCTTCCAGTTTTTTATAACTAGCTACCATGGTTTTCTGGAATTCTTTAGATTGATGAATCATTTCTTTTTCAAAGTCTACAAGCTTTGCTTCCAGATCTTCAACACATGTTTTCAGCTGTTCACATACCTGCTTCAGCTATATAGTCTCTGAAGATTTACTAAGAATTTTGTTCACTGTAAAGTGGCTTTTGTATTTACACAATATGAGGTATCATTGGCATAACTCAATACCTCTAATTTCAGTTGCACATAAATCTGAACATTGTTTGCAACTCATATTTCACATGCGATGATGGTTTTGCTATCTGCAGGATATGATGTAAAGCATCTAAAACACATCTCCTCACTAGAATCTATTTATTATTTGGATATCAGTATGCAGGCAAAAACATCGCCCGGATTCGGAACTAACGAATTCAACCACTCTGTAATTGCTGCCCTTTGCATATATTCAGGGGCACTACTTATACACTATTGTATTGGTCACATTTTGAAACATGTATGATCCAAAATTTAAAAATGTTTACGCACTTATAACTGGTAAAAGACAACTTTTTCAGGAGCGACTAAATTCACATGTTTTCAAGTTAATAGAGATAGTAGTAGTCAAAGAAAAAATAAATACCCCACCACTGGCTGTTGTTTTTTATTAGTTTGGTATTCTCAGGGTTTATTCATGTTACAATTATTAATATGATTAGCCATATCCAAGCTTTCATTTTTGAATGCATAATTTATTTGGGTATTGTCAGCAAAAACTTGTGTACCTCGTCTTTCAAATGATTTGCTAAATCTGAAGTATAAAGTAAAAACAACAGAGGCCCCAATACAGACCCTTGTCATACCTCTGAAGTAATTTTGAATACTGTTTCACAGAAATTCTTTGATGTGAATTTTTATTTTTTTTATATAACTGAGTAGACCTGCAGGTTATGTTATAGGGGAGATTTGTTGACTCAGGGCTTGAATAGGCCAACACTTGGCACAACATCCCCTGGCAGTCTATTGCAAGCCCTAGGCATAGTGTGTAGTGCTGTTATTTCTTGTATACCTCGAAATGTAGATTCAAACTTTAAACATTATTTCTTTTGCCTCTGACATTCAAGTTAGTGTAGAACGAGGTGAGGTATTGGGAACTGTTTCCTCAATTTGTGCATGCCAAATTTAGAACTTTGCCAAATGTATGTCCATAGTATCACCTTAGTGGATAATGTGTTAGTAGCCACGAATACTACACAGTCATATTGGTCAAACAGACTTTTCCCTATGTGAGCATCTTCAGGGGATGATTTTGACTGTAAAATTTAGAAGTTCCTAAAGATAGTGCTATAGTGAAGTACATGTCGAATTAGGAAAAAATCAGTTTGGCGAGTGGTTAGATTATAACTTAGTTTAATCACCCAGCACACTTAACCGCCATAATGAGGAATTACAGGGAACTAGCTAGCGGAGTCTAGGTCATAGACAGACACCCAATCTGAGTTGATCTATTCTATTTCATAGTCAGAATTATGGAGATTTCTTGGAATTATCATATTGAACATAACAAATATTGCCTACTAACATACCTTGCACGAGAGAGAGGAAATATTAGTGGAGTACCTTAAGTGCCTGGAATATAACAATCTTGGAATACAATTACTTTGAACGAATTATTGTGGAACCGGTTTGATTGCCTTATCAATAAGATATAATCCCAGGTTATTCATGAAAATTCGTTGCTTTTTATAAATAAACAATGTAGATTTTACATATATTCTGATGGATGATGAGCTTTTCAGACTAGTTTTTTTTTGCAAAAAGATTTATAAAGGTATTTCTGGCGTAATAAATATTAAACTTTAATAGTAAAACATGATAAAAGAAGTACATAAAAATTAATTCTTTCTTTCAATTATGGTACATACTATTTTTTTCATTTTCATTAGGTTCGATTTTACTAACTCTTATAATAGGAGATGCATTTAAACAGCTATTGCGTTTGCAATGTGAACATGCTGCAGTGAAATGCAATTCACATTCTTTAACTTTCCTCGAGGTGGTTTTTAAAAATGAATTTCACTGTCATTAGGACTGGTGTTAATAGAACCAATATACATGTAGATATCTTCTGCAACTACAATCAAATTTTCCAATTGTGGATTAATTGCTGTTTCAACAATCAATCTGTCGGCATCGCTTTACGCCTGAACATATAAAATCATTATTATTATTTGATAACTTATTTCTTTACATTTATGAGTGTATGCACATATCCCCGTGTCACTAGTTTCTACAGAATACACTGAAGGATCAAATCTAACCTATTCTCAATGTTTGTCTACCATTGAGTAGAATGGCCTATGGCCAGACTTCGCCGTTGTACTATAGTTTTATATGTATGTATAATAATTATAGTGCAATAAAGTCGTTATTATTATTTTCATGTTTTTCAAACTTCTCTCGCATGACTGCGGTGACGACAAATGTTGACGGGCTAGGCCAAGTCAACACCTGAACTATTACTGATCGGAATTTAGGAAAGATCGTACTATATTACAGGTCTTAAGGATTACAGACTTTTGGAATATTTTATGTAACCCTTCGTCCAGGCCCAACTGTTGTAGATATTGTGTAAATGTGTTCGGTGTGAGGCCTGAGACCGACATAATGAGGGGGACAATAATAACTTTATCTTGTTTCCAGAGTCGCTTCACTTCTATGGCAAGGTCAGTGTTTTCCCAGCGTAGGTGTTTTGAACATTCACATCATTGGGAATAGCAATATCTATTAAGTAGGTAACTTTGTCTGCCTTTGTCTGAAGTACTATATCTGGTCTGTTTGCATTGATGGTTTTGTCTGTGTGTATTTCAACGTCCCAGTATACTTTGTAGTGGTCATTATCGAGTACTGATGTTGGTGTATACTTGTAATATGGATCTGAGTTGTCGATTAGTTTGTTTTTTGTGGCTAATGCTTGATGTATGATTTTGGCTGCCGAGTTATGTCTAGCCGTGTTCTCAGTTCCAGCGAGAGTTTTGCATGCACTGGTTATGTGGTCTATTGTTTCCTTCTGTTGGTGACATTTTCTGCAATTATCGGTGGTTATGGATGGATCTTTAATTACGTATTTCTTGTAGTTTCTCGTCGCAATAACTTGGTCCTGGATAGCAAGCATAAATCCCTCAGTTTCTGGAAAGAGTTGGCCATCCTGCAGCCAGGTATATGACTGCTTTTCATTTATCTGATCTTGCGTAATATGGTATACTTGTTTGCCATGGAGTGGTTTCTGCGACCAGGTGTTTATTTTTTCCTGTTGTGATTGTATGGGATTGTGTGTGTCAGCGGCGTGGTCTGGAGATGATAGGTTGAGTGGTGTATAGCTTTTGTCTGCTTTTGTTATTGCTCGATGTAAATTTATTTGTTTGCCTTGGAAGAAATGCCTGAGTGTTTTTATCTGTCTTGCGCGGAGTGACTGTATATCTATGATCCCTCTGCCTCCCTGTTTCCTGTCTATGGTGAGCCTTTCTTTGCATGCGTTTGGATGTGACATTCGGTGTTTCGTAAGTTCTGTCCGTATGAGGATATGGATGTTTTCTATATCAGTGTGTGACCACTTGATGATGCCGAAGGAGTATGTGAGGACCGGTATCGCAAATGTGTTAATTGCTTTTGTAAGATTTTTGGAATTCAATTTTGATTTTAGAAGCTTAACGAGGCGGTCTCTGAACACTTGTGTTAGTTGAGCTTTGACTTGTGTGTGGTCGATCTTAATGTTCTGATTGAAGCCCAGGTACTTGTACGTTTCGTCCTTGTCCATGTTATCCAGCGTTTGGCCAGTCAATATTTCTTGTTCGGATTGGTTCTTCCATTGGCCTTTATTAATGTGGAGCACCTTGCATTTGCTCATACCGAATTCCATCCGGACGTCTGACGTACAAACTTCTGTTATTCTGAGTAATTCTTTTAGTTGCACTTCAGTGGCTGCATATAGTTTTATATCATCCATGTAGAGAAGATGATTTATTCTGTGCTGATTGACTTTCTGGTGTCTGATGTTGAAACCATAATTTGTGTTGTTAAGTGCGTTAGAGAGTGGATTTAAGCAAAGGCAGAACCACAGTGAACTAAGCGAATCACTCTGGAAGATACCGCGTCGTATGAGTAGCTCCTCTGTTTGGATATGGCCGTCCTGAGGTTTAAGATGTATGTTGGTTCGCCATGTCTCCATGGTTCTTGTAAGGAACTGGCAAAGGACTGGGTTAATTTTGTATATTTGAAGAGTTTTCTTTAGCCAGCTATGGGGTACAGAGTCAAAAGCTTTTTGATAATCGATGAAGCAGGTATGAAGATTTCTGTGTTCTTTTCTGGTTTGCTCCATGATGACACTATCGATTATGAGTTGTTCTTTGCAACCTTGGCTTTGCTTTCTACATCCTTTTTGCTCTTCAGTCAGGATGTTGTTTTGGGTAAGGTGTTGTTCAATCCTTTTGCCTATTGTTGCGGTGATGATCTTGTACAAGGTTGGGAGACAAGTGATCGGGCGGTAATTGGGTTTCTGGTATCTGCGTTTTTTGGTTTTATATAAGTTATTCCTTGTGTGAGGAATTTGGGAAGCCTATTAGGTTGTAGTATGGCTTTATTGATTTGCTCTGTTAGCATTTCATACGTTGCACTGAACTGCTTGTACCAGAAGTTTTGCACATTATCTACGCCTGGGCACTTCCAGTTATGAGTGTGTTTTATTGTCTCGGCTATTTCCTCTGGTGTAAGAACAATGTCTCCCTGCTCCACTATGTGTTGATGTTTTTCCTCTTCTTGTCTGATCCATGCAGCGTTTTCGTTATGTGTTTTTGGTACTGACCATAGGCTTCCCCAGAACCCGGTTAGCTCTTGTCTACTTGGAGGTTCTGTTGTTGTTATCTGATTATTTGATGTCATCTTTTGGTAAAACTTATTATCTTTTTTAAAAACAAAAAAGTGCAGCCCGGGCTCCGACACACCGGGCTGCTGTTCCATTACCCAATGACTACTCCTCACACCGTGAGGTGAGCAATCACTGGGTCCGCGAATCGTGCGCCCTAAGTAGACGAAGGGACCCAAGGATGACTGTCTTCTGCATTCTGGCGGCTAAGATGTGCGCCGCCGCACGGCACACCGGTATTCCTCATTCCACCTAGGGATCCAATGACCATAACCAGCAGACTTACAGTGTAGTCTGGCCAGAGCCTGCGAAGTTGTCCGAGCAACTCCTGATATTTGGTCCGCTTTTCCTCCTCCTTACCTTACTTATTATTATTATTATTATTCTGGGTCCAACGGCCTTTTTTTGGAGTAAATCATTTATAGATGACGATCCTTAATACCCATTTTCATTTTACTATAGATATACTATGAAAATATTGAAATATATTTTTATTTGAATCGAAAAAAGTAAAACGAAAAAATAAATAGTCGGAAGCAACAAACAAATTGGTAACCATTTTAGTATTTGATGTATTAACCATACTTCAGAAGGTTTTTGCGTGAATACATTCCAAGCTAATACAGTTGTTGTATTCTGAGATCAAACTCCCTGGACACTGTATAAGACTATAAGAACTTTTCGGAAAAATGTATAATTATGATCAGTAAAAGGTAAATTGTTTGAAAGCTTTGAGAGGGTAGAGAGCTCGGCCAGATCAACCATGAGGCTGAAGGGGCTGATGCCCCAGGCCCCGCAGTTCAATGGGGCCCCGCAAGGGCTATATTATATGCATGTTATTCATAAAGGGCCCCTTAAAACTATAATAGCCCGGGCCCCGTAAAAGCTCAATCCAGCGTTGGTAGAGAGAGAGTTAGAATTGTACACAATTTGTGGGTGGTACAAGATTGATTTCTCCGCCACGCCATGACGATATAGGATATGAACTTAATTATAGTCAAAGATATTACATATTTTTATTATTTTTTTTACTACATATTTTTATTATTTGCAATGAAGATGAAATAAGCAAATTAGAATATTTTTCAGTCATATATGAGTCCTCAATAATCTGACAGGAAATTTATGTTGTTTGACTTGGAATAATTATCAAAATACCTTTCTAAAATATGTTTTCTTCGTTACAGAAACAGTTATATCTTCAAAAAATATATAAAGATGAACCACAGACGGGGTAGAAGGAAGAACTTCAGTAACCATAGAAACCATCAGGCTAGACTACCCAAGGTTGAATTCAAAAACCAAATTCAACTCTCTGAGAAAGAAGTTGGCATAACAGAATATCTAAGTCCTTTAGAAGGATTTTCGGCAGTTATCAAAGCAAGGTACTCAGACTTCCAAGTCAGGGAAATCCAGTTAGATGGAAAGGTAGCTAAGCTAACAGATACTAGCTACCCGAAAGATTTTTGTGTAAAAACCATTGCCATTGATCCCAAAGATGTTGATCAAAGCCCTTGCGAGCACGTATCACAAGAACAGTGGGTAAAGCTGAAAGAGTTATTAGACACAAGTGAAGCAGAGCCGATCAAGATAAATGCTGATGGCATAACAAAAGAGGCTAGAAAGGAAATACATGAACGCATGAAAAAGTATTTTGGTAAAAAACTGGTCGTTTCAACTATAACTGTGGAAGAAGATGGTACTTCTAAAAAGTATATTGAAATAAAAAAACATCGGAAAGGCGATAAACAAGATAATAGGCAAGAGTGGCCTGAAGGTATAGGAGAGTACGTACATTTTTTGGTGTATAAGGAAAACGTAGATACCCTTGATGCATGTTTCAAGATTTCTGAAGCATTGAAGATGCGCCCTTCAAAGTTGACATATGCAGGAGTGAAAGATAAACGAGCTATCACAACACAGTGTTTCTGTATACATAAGGTGAATCCATGTAAAATACTAAACAGAACCAAGCATATTAGGCCCATAAAAATAGGAAACTTTTCATACAAAAATATGCAGCTGAAGTTAGGTGACCTGCAAGGCAATAACTTTAGGATAGCATTGAGAAATGTTGCAGGAAGTGACGATGTAATCGAAGAAGCACTAAATCTAGTAAAAAATCGTGGTTTTATAAACTACTATGGTTTACAAAGATTTGGTAATGATAAGGAAGTTCCTACGTACGAAATTGGTATTAAATTTTTATTAGGTCAATGGCAAGCAGCAGTTGAGCTGATACTAAAACCCAGAACATCTGATGATCCGTCTGCTTTCAATGGAGATATCGCCAAAGCAAAAAAGGTGTATGCCGAAACCAAAGATGCTAAGAAAGCCTTCAATCAATTTAGTGTTAGCAAGCATAAATGTGTGGAATCAAAATTGTTACAAGGGATCATGGAAACTAATGAAAACGATTATGTAAATGCCCTAGAGAAAGTTCCAAGATCCATGAGACTATTTTATATGCATTCATTCCAAAGTTTAATATGGAACAAGATGGCATCAAAAAGAATACAGTTATTTGGACTGCATCCTGTGGAAGGAGATTTGGTGTTATGTGGTGATAGTAAAGATACATGTAAAGAGGCTGATGATATAAATCTAAATGATGGAGAAGATGAAGCAAAAAAGGAAGACTCAGGTACCGAAAACACAACTAAACCAGAAGTCAAGGTACTAGCCAAAGAAGATTTGGAAAATTACACGGTTTATGACATCGTACTACCTACCCCAGGTTATGATGTTGTCTACCCGGAAAACTTGAAACAGCACTACAAAGCAGTATTAGAAGAATTTGGGTTAACTCTAGAGATGCCGAAACAAAAGGTAAAGACTTACACACTGAGTGGAAACTATAGAAAAATTCTGCAAAAGCCAGATTTTACGTGGAAAATAATGTTTTATAACAGCCCTACGGATAATTTAATACGGTCGGATTTTGAGGAGTTGAGAGGAATACCAGAACCAAAGAGTGCAGAAAATGGCAAATACAAAGCTCTTTTGATAGATGTCAACCTACCAACTAGCAGCTATGCTACAATGTTGCTAAGAGAAATTTTGAAGACAGATACTGCGTCCAGTGCACATGCTAAACTTAACGATTATCATGACAATAAGAATGAAAAAATTGCAGTTGAAAATGGAGGGGATGGCGAAGAACCTATGGATGAATCACCTTGTTTTCCAGGATCAAGTCTATTGGCGGATCCAGAGAAGTTCAAGGAATTTCAAAATAGCATATTTAGTGTTGAGTCAGGACAGAAACGAAAGCACGAAGAAGATTCTGAATGCTATAAGAAAGCCAAAGTGCCTCATCAGTCTACAGAAACTGAAAATACATAGTGTACAATTACAACTGTATGAGTATACATGAATTTTGTTTGTTTTAGGCTTGATTAGCTTATTGCGTTGAAAATATGGATATCCATGGAAATGCCTGCAGTGCAACTGCCCCTGGATTTGGATGGTTATGTAATATTGTATTATTCTATTGACGCCCATAGTTGTAGTAAACGTTGTAATTGTTTTTTAAGTACTGATTTTTTAATATAAAGGTGTTTTTTTTCAGTAATATTTTACCAGTTCGAACCCGATATCAGACATTACTATAAGTTTACTTGCCACGTTGCTACGTCAATATTTGACGCAAGTACGGTTATTGCAAGAAGTTTTATGCCATTATGCCCATTCTCCCATGCATGTCTTCTGATTTGTCCCGCCGCGATTAATAAATGTCCCGCTTTACCACACATGACCTATTTTTAATCAATAAACTAAGGTCCCTAGCAAGCAACTTTTACTGCAACCGAATTGATTAAGCATGCATACATAAAAATTTAAAAGCTGACAAAGAATAGGTTGAAATATTTAAAGTCCATAAATTAGCCAATTTTGAAATTATCTGCAATTTTATTTTCTCTTTACCTCATTCAAACGCCAATTCAGAGAAAATGTTCAGTTTAGCTTTCAATCATTGGTGTAAGGAAAGGAATAGAATGCTGCTCAAAACTGCAGAAGCGGGGCTTCTAATAAAATTTAATTTTTTTTAACATGTATAGAGTTTAAAACATATTTGAAGAGTAGTGTGATGGGCAAACATTTTTGAATGAGGTAAAAAACAGCCAAAAATATATTTAATTTTGAAGTGTAGATAAATATTTATGTTAGGGAAAACAAAGTTATGTTTTTTCATTTTTACTTTTGGAATAATTCTGTTTTTTGTGTGTGCTTTTTTTTTGGAGGCAGCTCTGTCCCGCCGATACTGGAATTAAATCTGGCAACCCACTGTTTATGAGATTCTTCGAGTGCAATACTCATTTCAATATCATCCATTCTGGTGACCCCATGCAGAACCACTCAAATAATAATCCCACAGGCATATTAAACAGAGCATGGTTTGTCAACAGCTTAGGAATACCCATTATAGATCAGAGCACTGGATTAAAAACAACAAAAAATTCACTGAACAGCCAGTATGTTTATTTTACGTTTAAACCATATTTGTTCTTAAATAATCATCATCTTTTATTTTAACCAAGTGAGTATTCAAAAACTCTTCAACTGAATCAGTATTCCATTTTTCAATAGCTACTGTCTCCTGCAAATGGCCATCTTTGTCATATAGTTTGATGATGGGATCCAATCCACGAACATATCTTATTTGTAGATTAGGAAACAAGGATGGACGGTGGCTCTTAATGAACGCTTGTATCTGAGGATAAGCACCAAACTTGCATGTACACACCTCCAGTACGGCTTTATGGTATATTTTTTCAGCAGTGCCTGATTCATCTGGATGACAGCATTCTCTACAATGGGTTCTGAAATGATACAACTGCTAAATAAATGTGTTCTTGGACAGTTATTTTCACATAAAGTTGATTCTAACTCTTTTCAAGGTAGAATTAGAAAAGGAAGACTATTTAAAAAAATGAATAATATCATTAGTTTTAGGGTCATCTGCTCAGTTATAAAAAAAAGATTTTGCAAGGTATACCTGGTAGAGAAAAATATCAATTACAAAAGTTGTTTGTTTCCTTGAGCTGTATGTTCTTAATACAGGAGGTCAAAGAAAAGCAAGATGATAATAATTGTGTTCTTTGGTGCCGCTTACAAAATCAGAAATTCATTGTAAATAATTATAACTGAACAATGCAGCAACCATTACAAAAATCTTAACATTGAGTAGACAAGGGTGAAACTAAATGAGATGACAAAAAAGCAGGGTTTCATATAAGAAATCATATTGAACATAAGCCTGATTCTGGGACCACCATATATTTCAACCACATGCACCTTAAGTAACCAAAGAGCATTTGTAACACATCAAACGTTACATAGTTACGCAGGTAACCATTTCCCACTGTGAATATATTTTACTATGTTAATAAGTAATAACAAAAAATAAAGAAATTAACACACTTCCACCACTGTTAAAGTTTATTTTGAAAATCTGAATTCAGTCAAAAATACACTAAAAAGCTTGCAGATACCTCAATCAGGTGGCTCACACTAATTAATAGTTGTACTTTCCAAAATGAAAAAGTGAAATATATGTGCTTGAAAAACTATTCTACATGTTATGATTTTGATCCAGGCAGAGGATTGTTTTATATGGAAAAGTAGCAGACAAGGGTAACAAAAAATGGTTTGTTCATATGCATAAAGCTAAGGAATTCAATTCTAGAATTGTTACAAACATTAAATTGAAATAATGGGTTACTTTATGCTTGACTTTCATTGTTATTCATTCTTTTAGGGATAAACTACCACACTAAAGCATCTATTACAAAAGTAAATAAGATATTATAAACAAACGCTCATGCTTTACAAAAGAGTATATCAAATTTAAATCAAAAAAGTAGTATCAAAAATATGAACGATGATATTCAAAATTTATTTCATTACTCAAAAAGAAACAATTTGAAATTAAATTCATCCAAGTGTTCTATGATGCTGTTTTGTCCCCATGGCAAACGTGAACTTCTAATACCTCAGCTTGATATCAACATTAATGGAACAATGTTACCTATTGTAGATACGGCTAAAAATTTAGGCTTAAAATTTGATTCTCTTATGCGTTTCAAGGAACACGTTTCTATAACTTTGGGGAAATGCTATTTTGTTTTGAAGCGCCTATACAACAACAAACATATTTTGAATTACAAAACACGCAAAAAGCTATGTGAAACACTCATATTTCCCATTATCAGCTATTGTATTGTTGTTTACTTTCCTTGCCTTGATGCTGCGACAAAGAGTAGAGTTCAAAAGTTTCAGAATAGCTGTTGCCGATTTGTGTTTGGTCTCAAGAAATACGACTCAACTTCTGCAAAAATAATAGAGCTTAATTGGCTACGCATAGAAGATATTTATAGGTATTCAGTTGCTACTATGACACATAAAATACTTAATACTGAGTGTCCCTCCTATATTTTCAAAGAATTCTCTTCTCGCAGAAGACAGGACGGCATTAATTTTCGCTTTAAAAGGCGTCTGGAAATTCCATCATATAATACTACAATGTTTCGGCGCTCATTCATGTACAATTCGATCAAGATATATAATCAGATAGACGATAATTTAAAATCCCTTCCTTTGAATAGCTTTAAGAGACATGTAAAATCATGGTTGTTATGCGCAAATACTGGTTCTGGCACCAAATGTTAGTTTTTTGTGTTTCTGTGTTTTTATATTATCTGTAAGTTTTTAACCCTAGTTGGGAACATGCCTTTCAGTATTTTTATATTTGATGTCATTCTTCACATTTCTTTGCTCATCATGTATGACTGGCTTTCTTTTTTTCTTAAATATGTCGCGTCTCGGAATATAGTTATCTTATACTCGTTTATATGTATATTACTTTTTTAGTTAAATAGGTTGAGTAGAATAGATTTTATCTAGACTCCGCCTATAGAAGGAAGATGTGCATTTTATTATACATATTTTACTTCCTTAATAAAGACCATTTATTATTATTATTATTATTATAGTTTCATGAACATCAAAACATTGAGCACCAGCTCACAAATGCAGTATGCCTAGGCGGGGCACTATAAAAATTTGTTTGGGGGCCCTTAGGAGGGGTAACATTTTCTCACAAAAGAAAAGAATGCATTTGGGGGCCCCTGTATAATTGATATAGCAGATACGGCTGTAAGTATGCCCCTTCACCAGCTACAGTCTTAGGCTGTGCCAGAGGAAGTCTATTAGCTATGCACTGTAAGGTGCAACTATTCCTAGCAGAGCTCACTGCTTCATCACCTCAGGGTGAAGCTAAAGTATTTTTGCTCATTTGATCATAAATCCCTGTTAGACTTACTGGAGATTCATAACTCAATGTACTACATCAGCCCAGGCAAAGGTGATCATAGAGAGGATGCATATGACTGATATATTCTTATAAATGAACGGGATTATCTACTCCAGGTGATAGTGATGCCTTACTACTGAATAATATTAAAGAAAGAACAGACATAATTTCAATGCTGTTTTTTACATCCTTTTATACCTATTTTATACATTGAAACCTCTACAGCCCCATATACAACATAGGTACACTGTTAATATTTGGTTATTTATATGAACTTACACTAAATCATCAAGATTATATTTAGGGAGTTGATCACATGATGAACACAACAAATTAGCCTTATTGAATCCTAGAGCCCAACAGTCCTCTGTAGAAAACTCAGATGATGTGTAAGGCTGGAATTTTTTATGATAAATGTCAGATTAGGTTTAAATATAGTCATAGTGTACTTACAAGCAATAAAGTTAAAAAACTTGAAATTGCTATCAAGTTTTTCATTTTTTCGTTTTTCTGATATTTTCCGTAAACTTACACATACAGTTTCAAACCAAAGTTTTTTTAAAACCACGTTAAAACATTAACATTTTGTCATTTATAGATTTTCTTTTTTGAGGTTGACCGTTTGCGTTTGTTGACTTGACTTAGGACCGGTTTATCAATGCTCAGTTAAGGAAATTAAACTGACAGTTATCTGTTAACTAGCAGTTAAAGTGTTTATCTTTCTCCTGCCACCCGTTAACTGCCAGCTAAAGTAGCTGCTAAAGGTGACTGGAAGTTGAAGTGTCAGTTATACGGTTAAGTGGCAGCTAAGGTTTTGATTGTTTTGTGATTGCAGCCTTAACCTAACTTTTTTATTTTTTTCCTGTGGTTTTGGTTGTGAAGCTGCTGCTATATAAATATTTTGAGCGTAGATTATATTTTGTATCTAGAGTAGGGATTTTTTATATTGCTTTGTTATTCTGACAACCGATTCAAATAATGGACTATCAGCTAATTGGCTTACTGCGCACTGCCGCATCATCGTTGGCTACTTTGGCAAGGTATAAAATGTTGAGTAAAAAAATAAGAAATAGGAGGATGTGGATGAGGGAGATATATTTAAAAGAAGACAAGAAGGAGCTGCACAGAATTTGATAGCTGAGCTTCGGCTAAGTAGCATTTTCCATCGCCTCATCATCTGAGGCTAAACCTGGCGGTATCGTCTCCATCGTGAATTCAAAATACTGATTGACTGATAATAGTTTTATTCTTCGTATCATTTTTTTTAAGATTCTTCCATAACTCCCTAAGATCTATGACTGATAATATTATTGATAGTGATTTAAAATCACAGAACTTTGAACAATGACAAATCCACGTTCCACGACTTTTCTAACCTAAAAATTTTATTTCTGCTTAGTGCTTGGCTTTTGCAAGCTGCTTGCGCCTGTCCAAATTGCAATTCGAAGTGAACTTGGAATTTTGTGCAATGTAAATGTCAGCACAGTGTTGACATAGGTCGGGACCATCGATAGCTACCGGGCCTTATGGTGCTGCGTGTGACGTCACACGTAGCGCCGCACCGGGCCGCACGTATCTACAGGGATTAATAGAGAAACTCCAGCGCTACGAGCATTTTCTTGATATACTGAGAAAACGGTAAAAAATACAAGGGTAATGTATAGGAATGAATTTACAGGAAATTGAATTTGTGATAAGAGGTGCTAGTTGATATTTATTTTAACTAGGGTCGTTCAGACTTGAGAAGGTCAAAAGTTGGCCCTATTTGCGCACAAATTATATGAAATTATCTATTATCCACAAAACTATGTACGCAGTACATATGTATGACTCGCCGTCACGTATTTTTCTATAAGCTCTTAGAAACGAAAAGCAAATCGAACAGGACCATATTAATGTGTGAGTAGTATACCTTCGTTGTTTTGAAAAAGTTAAATTTAGATGATCTTTGAGGAAAGATAATTTTTTCAATATGGTATCCAAATTTTCATCAATATCACAGACAATTAAATGCGCCTTTTCTATTTGCGTACATGCCTGGTTAACAAGTGCTTTAGCTTTATCAATACCACCGATTTCACAAACATTTGTACACATATTACTTACTAAAGAATTGCATTTTACCCAGCTATTACACAAATTACCTTTACCTAATATTTCTTTAATTTTTAGGATATTATTTATCACGAAATCTTACTATATACTATCGCCGACAGATCTTTTTCAATTGTCACAGATGAGATAACTTTTGGCATTTCAGTAATATCTATCTTATAAATAACAATCTTATTTTTACCTTCTATTATTGAAAAATTTCCTATTCCATTTATGTTCTGTTTAATATTCGAAATCCGTTATGACATCTTCTTCACTTCGTTTCTGGATCTTGGCATCATTTCGTTGATCAATTTCTTGTGTTCATTCTGCGGGATCTTTTCTTTTCGGAGGCAGACGTACGTTAAAATATTGCGGCTGATTTTGAAATTTTGCCTGAATAGCATCGTCCGACAACTTGATCTTTGATCGAGGAACTGTTAAAGTCGTACCATCGGGCCTAGCAGCATCAATACGAATTATAAATCTATCTTCGAAGTGTTTGATGCATATTACAGACGAATCCTGAAGTTATCTCGATGTATAGTGCGTAACCACTGATTACGTTTCATTACATCTTTTGGAAATTTGAACACAAATATGCGCTCTGTATCTTTATAATTACTACTGCAGAATGGCACACAGCAACTAGACAGCATTTTCTACTAGAGAAATAGAAAATCCATGCGCGTATGCGACGATTACAAAAGCGACTGGATGCTCGGCCGGCCGCCCGGCGCGGCGCCTCGTGTGACGTAGACGCCGTGGTGGGGATACACCAGCAGGCCCGGTAGCTATCGATGGTCCCGCATAGGTCAAGCCATGTTAAGCACATAAGTCAAATTACTAATCAGAGTGAATGTAAATGTAGCTTTAGGATTTTGACATTTTGTGTCAATTTGTGCTCGTCAGTTCGTCAGTCTTGTCACTTGTCACTAAACGTCTGCTTTATCAACAAGGGCGACCGCGGCCGGTATGTATAATAATATGTATAATTAATTGATTTTGATTGTATATCTTACTAAATCCTACATCTATTTTGAAATATAACTAGTTCAAGTTTTATATCTATTTTATAATATTAATAATTACTGGCCCCTTGCTTTCTGTTATAGGCGTGTGGTGTGCTTCAATGGAGTCCAAAAAATAAAAAAGTATGCAAATGGTCGACACTAAAGTTCATAAAAAATATTCTCCCAATTGAATACCTGGGTAGTTTGGGCACAAATAATAGGACTGGATGAAAATGAGGCACTTTAAAGCAGACAGGTTCTGATTGTTGGACTGGAAGTATTTATTCAGTGAACTGAGGATATGATCAATTACTGTTAAAAGAGCAGGAAATGTCATTACCCATCAATTAAGCATTAAAAAAAGGAAAAACGTTATTATAACTATTACATCAGTTTTATATAGCGACATTTCATTTTCCTACAATGGACCTAGCAGAAACCATGAAAAATGTGCTGGCAAAAGGCATGCAACAAACATCCCTCAGTGATTTGCCGTCATCCCCAGGAATTGGATTTCCTGGTAGTGGATATGTTACTGAGAAGCTATATATGCTATTGCAACTATATTTGCAGAACAAAGGATGGAATCCATCTGTGGAGCTATTGCAGTGTTTCTCAGAATTGAAAGAAACCTCAATGCTTCCTAGTGCAGCTTATCTTCAGTAAGTAGTGAACATTTCTTCAAAATTTGTCCAAAATGTCTGTTATTTTTTTGTCTGTTTAACCTTTTCCATATTGTTACTAGTTTAGCACAGTGGTGCATTTGAAGAAAATGGAAGTTTGAGTTTCACCCTTTCATTCTAACATATGGAAAATGAACAACAATAAAAGGATTTTTTTATAACTCCTCATATTCTAAAACATTCAACTATTTAAACATTAAACATAAATACACAGAAATGCCTAAGACCATTCATATTCACTGTCCACCGTCGGGTGTGCCTTTGGGTGCGCCGTTTGGCATAACTACCTTTTAACTTTTGCCATTGGCCATTCATAGCCAGAGTTGTAGCCAGCACATAAGCCCATCATAGTCGTTGGTACCAGTCATGTGATATTGTTATTATTGTTGACGTCTAGCTTTCAAAAGGATTCTGGGCTTTCTCAAGTTTTCTGTATTGGTTTTTGGGTCTGGCTATGCCCATTTTCACCAGGAAAATTCAAAGATCCTTCACGAAGCCAAAAACACATGATAAATCGCAATAGAACAAGTTTACAAACACAATGTAAAAGCCAGGTTAATGGCACAACATCGAGTTTATGAATAGCAGCCTTGTGCTATGAACGGCTAACCCCAACATCGAGTTTATGAATCAGACTTTAAAGTTATGGCACAAGAACTATGAAGATAGCCTACAGCTAAAATCATTGTTTTCAAAACAGATTTGATAATGACATTAATAACACATGGTCAATGGTTGAATAGAATTTATGATATTTTTATAGAAATGAAGTTACCTATTTAAGAGTTATTTTTCAAATAAACATGAAGCATATATTAGTTTGTGTGTGTAATATTTTAAAAATGATTAAATTTGGGAAAGAATTAAAAAAACAACCTTTGGCATGTCTTGTAACCATTTTAGAGAGCATATGTTGATTATGTTGCAAATATTTATTTTATATAATATATTCAAAGATAGAAACATAGTATTTTATGAGGTGCAAGTGGCAAGCACTTCTGTTCTTTTTTTTAATGCTGCTGTCGAAAGTAAGGCCGTTATATTTCCTTTAATGATTGTTCTGTTTCTTTAAGATATATAATATACTTTGTGTTTATTCACAATTAAACAAATTTAAAAAATGTTCTTGTAAAGTCATCATTTACATGTGCAAATTTTGTCTAAATATGAAGTAACAAAGGCAGAGAAGTATTAAATGTATTTATTTAAAAAATTCAGTATACTACATATACACTATGCAGTAAATAGGAAAATACTATTACGATAAAATCTATTCCTGAAAATCTAATTAAATATCACATTGCTAAATTATGTATGCATTGATACACTTACATGGGAAAAGCTGAAATTTCCTTTTTTTTTGTGTTTATCAATATTATATATCAGCTCCAAATATGTTGTACTGATGCCTCTAAGCACAGAGTTGTGCGATTAGTTATGTAAACCTGGATTAGATTATTTGTTTACTATGCACCACAAACTGATAATTTTGACACTGTCACTGTCAAAACAATCTTGTGAACATAACCTTGCCATATCTCCAATCTGGATTAGTTAATCTCTTGATGGTGCATGGCTAGATGCCAATGATTATCAAAACGTGATTAGGGAACTGGGATTAGTAGCCAAATGGCACATACGGAGGTGAATGGTCATAGCATTTTTCATAACCTGTTCAACAATCATTCAATCAAACCATTAGTGATAATATGGGATAGAAATTTTGTAAAGCTTCTTTTAAGAAATCATAATCTTCTAGAATGATGGCATCAAGAGTCACTTTGGATTCACAAGGTCGACTTATTCTTAGAGAAAATGGGAAAATAATACTCCCATTTGAGCATTTTGCAAATGCAGTCATGTTGAAGCATATGAATGGACCTCATGGACTTCATCTGGGCATTGAAGCAACAGTTAGAGCTGTAAGTACTTTGTTGCTCGATCTTCTCTCCTTCCTTATACAGGGTGTCCCACTAGGATTAAGACAAGCAATATATCGGAACAGGGCGAATTATAATTTTGGGGGTGTAAATTAGAGCAAATATAGTATCTTCTCTTATTATTGTATCACCAAATGAGGTATTTGTTTTTGGGCACGTGACATCCGATTCAAAATTTTTAATAGGACACCCTGTATATTTGTGACTTTTTGTGTTCCTCTCGATAAAACAATTCCAGCAAACTACCACACTTGGGGTCTAGAGTGATTAATTCAAGAGCTACAGGCACTTAACTACTGATTCTGATTAACCTTTCTACCTGTATTACGCTAGATGGTCATACTTATCCACCAAAGGATGCTACAAAGAGATAAGAATGTTAGCTTTGCCAGAATTTTGTAGAGAGGTGGTTACACACTTGTTTCCACATACTTTCAAAACTTTCCAAAACGTTTTGTGATTTTGGATTGTTGGTGTTTTCAGGATAGTTTTCGAAACACATTCAAAACGATTTTCAAAACGCATTCAAAGCCTATTTTGTTGTTTGTCATACATCTTCAGTATCAAATTTCGAATGAACTTCAGCAAACTGGTTGTAGTGAGGCAGGGCTAGACTGACATTTTACATTATCAGTATTATCACTGTTCAAGGTTATGGAATCATACACAATAGGTAGAGAGAACTTTGGTATGGAGAAGGAGTTTATAATAGAAGTAGTTCAAAACTGTCCTAATCCAGCATGTCGTTACTACAAAAATCAAATGGAACTCACTCAAAAGACACTACAGCATCTAGCACCTGGATATCTGGGAGAAGCTCCTGGCAGTGCCGCTGCAGATATGAGAAACCGTAAGATCTTTGTTTGGCTACATGTTTAGGGCCGGTTGTACAGTGCAAGCTTAAGCATCGGAAGTCGAAAAACGACCGTTGTACAATGCTGGCTTAGCCCCCAATCCAAGCTTAATTAACACGAGCTTACCGTAAGCCGAAGCGCAACCCGAGCTCAGATATGGTGTAACCACAGCATAATAAACAACCAGCACAATAACTCAAGTTGGCAGCATCCCCACTTCTGGATGATTTTTTGTGAGGATGGTAACGGTACTTCGATACTTGTACTTCTGCACTAATATTGAATATTTTTATCTTAGATATTTTTTGTGCGATTCCAAGCTGGTATCGATACTTTTGTAGGGTATCGGTATCGAAAATGATTATATAATTATTGAGGGGCGTAATCAGTTGCACAAAATGCTCTGTACGAACCAAACGCGCTTATGATCGCATCTCTACCCAAACTTCACAGCCGTAAAATCATCCATAAACCCTCCCAAGGTCAAATTTTGTGGGAACCATTTTTATATAGTAAATCCTCAGAGATGTTATGCTGGTTGTTTATTATGCTGTGGTGTAACTACAAATGACTTGATGTGTCAAGCAGTAACCTTCAAATTGCTCGTCTCTTTATTAGGTTTTATTTTTGAAAAGATTTGTGTCTAATTTAACAAAGAGAGCAAATAAAAGAATAGAGAGAGAAACAGCAGTTGCACGAATTTGACACAAACTGTCACAGTGACAAACCAGAAGAGATAATTATGGCAGTACTTATTTTTTTAAGTAATTATGACAGTACACATTGCTTTATAGTGAATTTTACTATCAATTGGGTTTAACTAAACTGACAATTGTACAACCGATGTCAAAGTTAAGCCTAAGCTTAGGTTGAATAAAACTTGGGTTAAACCGGCCCTTAATACATTACATTCTTTGATGGCTATGTTATAAACTAACAGTTTAGGTAACAATCTGTTCTAAGCAATGGTCTTGTAAAGTTGTATAGTGCTCAGGCAGAAAGTGAGAGGTTGTATATTCCAATCCAATCAGGTATCTTTTTTTTCAGATTTTTGATAGGGTACTTGCAGAAAAACAATATGTCGTTTACGCGTTCCTTAGAGCCTAGTAAACATGACAAAATCACTTGTTTGGTTTTTTTGGAATCGGCTGTGAGAGATATTCCAAAAATTATTTCAAATGCCGGAAAATGCCGCGCAAACAACCTCTGACGTCAGTGATATCCTATAGTGATGGGATGTAACGTATTGATATTCGACATCGATAGCCAGTGCTAACCTAACTTTTTGATATTGATCATTATAACCACAAAACACAGTCACACACAAAAGTACAAAAGTCAAAAGAATAAAAGTTAGGCTAGATTACTAATTCACTTTGTAGGGATGGGCTTGAATTAGATTCTATCTTTGCCTCTTTGGATTCATTCATAATGGGATCCGCCGAAATAAAATGATGGCTTCGATTAGTTGCGAATCTCGGTCACATACAGGATGAACTGTGATACCTATCAGATATAAAAATGTATTGCAACGATTCAACGAAAATGCTAGTGGGTTAATTGCCTGTTTCAAATATGTTTAAGTATCAATAAATTGAGTCGCATTGTTAAAGAATTCGGATCATCTCTAGTTTGCAGTTGAATCTCACTGACCTGCGCTGTAGCAGTATCGATTGTCGATATCGATAAGATACTTGTGACGTCAGCCCTTGTTTTAAGTCACGTGGAAAAATTTGAATATATCCTTATTTTATTCTGCAAATATTTTTTTTTGGCCGTCAGTAAAATCATGTTTTTTGTTTCCACTGCTTCTTGATATGGTTTTCTTTACGCTATGTATACTCCCGAGATGATTTTACGACCTCTGCAAGTACCCTATTCCTTGTGAAGATCTCATCAGTGTCTTGGCTATTGTATAGTGGTAGTAATCAACATCTACAGGCCGAAGTTGCATGAATCAGTACCAGATTAAATAAATAAACTTAAACATAAATCACACCATTACCGGGGGGCTTATTCATGAGATTATTTGTGTACACATCATGCTAGTTGAGCTATATTACTTGCTAATTGGATAAGTAAACAGGGCTAAGAAAGTGAACTATGCTGCATTAACATAAACTCTGCACCCCCAAGACTGTTCAACGCACTGGCGATTTAACGCATGTTTTCTCTTAGGTCTGAATGCTGTGGATCTAACTGGTCAGCAGGCCTCTGCTGAAGCAAAACTGAACCAATCGAAGGCACCTATACCTTCCGGTGGTCCCACCCAGCAGCAAATCACAGCTGCCTTGATTCAACACCAGAACAGGGCCATGGCACAACAGAGCATTGACAAAATCAACGCGAGCATCGAAAAACAACAACGGCAACATATGCAGCAGGTGGGTCGCATGTAGCATAAAACATGCTTTTTTTACTAGGTTTGGACCACAGAGTTAACATCTCTAGATTGCTGACCAGCCAAGATGTAACGGAAATTTTGACAGCTTGGGGGCATTACCAGTGGCGTACGATTTTATATTAAAATTGGATGTTCATTAATAGATTCAATTATTACTGTGATGTTACAAACTGATACAAAAAGTTGTATTAGTATTTAGCTATACTTAGAGAGTTACCCTTATTATAACTTGATTGTAACAGTTGATAATTTATTATTACCATGAAGTGTTTCCCCATATTTTACGCTACTGAAAACCAAAACAAAACCTATACTAACCTATTATAAGTGGTGTTCACCGTTTCGTCGCTATTGCAGCAAACTATGCACTTTTTATTTCGTCCCATCATGCAATTATGACAATATTGTTTATAAATAATTTAATTCACACCACAAATAGTCACAAAGTCACTCAAATATACACTAAAACAACAAAAATCTCAACATACGCAATAACGACAACTACAATGACAGCCACATGACAGCTTTAGGGGACGCCAATTGTAGGTTGCCAGATTTACGACATATTAGAAGTTATTGCGACATTCCGCTATGAAATTTACCATTTTTGAGATTCCGTTAAATCAATACAAATTATCTTCACGTAAATCAGTTACATTGCAAGTATATTTTAATGTATAGTTAAATACCCAGTTAAATACTTTGAGGAACATGTGTTCAAACTGCAGAAACTGCCAGATTTTGAAGAAACTGGAAGGTCCTTAAGCAGACGAAGAAGAGCGGCAACAGCGCTATAGATGTTGGCTGGCCAATATTCAAATTAGGCTCCCTCTAGAGATGTTAACTCTGTGGTTTGGACAGCCAGCTTGAGAGAGAGAGAGAGAGAGAGAAAGCATAAAGTATTGACATTTCCTTCTCTCTCACACAGCGTATATTATGATAGCTGCAACTTCTCTAGCATTGCCTACTCTCTGGGTGCTTTATTTTAGGCAAGGTTTATATGTAAACTTTATAGGTGTGTCTCCTATGTTATAGAAAAATAAAGATCGCTATTTTCGTAAGTTAGATTATATTATATTTTCCAAATAAACTTTTCATCGACATTTGTGAAAAGTCCAATTTTTATTTACTGTTGCAAATACACTATTCCATATATTAATTTTTCTATGACCCAGTTTCACAATCATTTAACAGTGGGTAAGGAGTTCTGTTTCACACAGAAAACGGAAACTTCATATTTTTGATTTACGTTATCTCAGACTATAATGAAAATCCATTTTTTATAACCTTCAAGGTTAAACTTATCGTATAACCTTCAAGGTTAAGCTTATCGGTCATCGGTTGATTACAATCATCATCATAGTCACAATGTCTTCATAGACATGTTGTGAACTCGTAAAATGCATTAAGTCGGAGCTAGAGTATTGCCGACACGAATATTATCAATAGTTTTGAGAACTGTAGCTCGCCATCGTTCGCGATTTACTGTCAATTCAGTGGCGCTCTTGATACTCATATCTAGCAACTGTTTCGTCGTATCCACCCAGCGTGTAGGGGAACGGCCACGGTGCCGCCCACTCGGGGCGTAACCCTGAATTACAAGTTTCTCCATATTATCGCTTCTGTGAATATGTCCGAATAATGTAAGCATTCTCATCGACACAATGGAGGATAGTCTCTTTGGATATTCGAGCTCATCCAGTATGGAAACATTAGTTCGATGGGCGGTATATGGAATTCTCAGCATTCTCCTCCACGTCCACATTTCAAAAGCATCTATGCGAGCTCGATCTGCCTTTTTAACAGTCCAAGTTTCCGAGGCATACAAAAATATGGAGAACACAAGAGACTGAACCAGTGACATTTTGGTAGCTTTAGTGATGTTATGGTCACGCCATATTTTAGTAAGCGTTGTGATGGCCACCCGTGCCTGTTGAATGCGCCATCGAATCTCATTCTCACAGCTACCTGAATTGTCGATCAAAGAACCGAGGTACACAAAACTTTGAACTACCTCACAACGGCCTATTGACTTCATTTCTCGATGACTGTCATGCTCTCTATCTACGATAATAACCTTGGTCTTGTTGTAGTTAGTACCAAGACCATATGCTGCACTGTGTTGTTCTAAAAAGTTCAATAGAGCTACTAGTTCTTCCTGAGAAGCAGCAATAAGGGTTGTATCGTCAGCAAATCTTAAGTTAGATATTTAGCTTGCACCAATAGGTATACCGCCATTCCAGTTGTCCAATATCTGTCTCATCACAAATTCAGAGTAAATGTTAAATAATAAAATTACAATAAACGACAAGATAACCCACTACTGATTAACTAGAGCTTTTGACGTAAACCGTCGATTACGAAATGGATTGTGTTCGCTATTCGCTAGTTTTTTGAATCATTAATTGACTAAAAGGGGTGATACACGTACGAACTTTAAGTACGCGGTTTTTAAGTCCGCGGACTTACTCGGCTCGACGCGGTGACACACGTGAAGCTGAAATCACTCATTTTGATAATTTTCCTAAATAAACAAAACTTTTAACAAACTCCAAACTCAACAAGCGTTGCGCATCGATGGCCTGCCAAAACAAAGTGGTGGCTCGCGGCTCGCAGTACGAGCTGAGACCAGCTACGAGCAATATTTCAAACCAGTTGGCTCGCCGGCGGTTTGCCCGACGGTTTTAAAGTACGCGTACTTACGGTGACACACAGGCGAAAAAGGTCGTCGAGCCATAAGTACGCGTACTTGCTCGTACGTGTATCACCCCTTTAACGATTGTGAAACGGGGCCTTGGAGTTATGAATCATAATTCTTTATTTTTTCATACGTAACATATAGATGCAGCAACAGATAGATATGGCTGCTTCTGCTGTAGTAAAGGGACAACAACAACAGCAGCAGCAGCAGCAAGTTCAACAACAAAAGCAGCAACAACAACATTTTGAGCTGCCACTAGTAGAACATAAGCTCCAGGATTTTCTTAGAGCCAATTTGGAAAATTTTGAGGGTGAGTTAAGTTCATATCTACTTTTGCATGTGGCATAAGAAAATACTCATCCATATCATGAAATCACATAACTGGTAGATGTTAATTTTTGCTTTGAATTTAGTGAACAACTTCAAACTAAAATCTGCCCAATTCAAAACATTTAGCGAACGTTATTTTTTGTGTCGCTGGTTGCGCGGTAGTTTGTTTATATTCGTTGCCTAGCGATTGGCATGAGTTGGATAAACTCACGCCGTCGTGTAACTGACACCGTGGCATACCGTTTTGTCTGTGATATTTTCATTAATATCGCATCCTGTTCACTGATCTATCTGCCTTCTCGTATCTCGTGGTCTGTTGGTGAACTTCGTGCTCGCTGAATGACAATCGAAAAAAGGTCGGGGGGGTGAACCATAATTTCCACCCTTAAGTCTTCAACTATTCGTTGACAGATCGCCGATGATAGTCGGAGCGTTGTTGTGATGCAGCGTCCATACGAGGTCTTGATAAGGCGACCGTTTTTGCCTTACTTTTGCCTTTAAGGGTCCTCGAAATACATTATAATATAATAATAATAAAGCCCCCACTCTCCACGGTGTACCACCGCTGACCCTAACACGGGAGGTCAAGTACCTGGGGGTGTTAATTGATAATAAACTCACATGGGCACAGCATATCGACTATGTGTATAAAAAGTCGATAGCTACCATGTGGCAGTTGCGTCGGGTAGTCGGCGGAACCTGGGGCCTCAAACCCAAGGTTCTAAACTTGCTATATACGGCAGTAGTTAGATCTAGGATCCAGTATGGCTGCTCGGTCTGAAGGCCGAGCGTAGAGAAGGTCTCTGTTAGGCTCAAGCTCGCAAAGATTCAGAGGCTTGCAGCAATGAGCATAACAGGTGCCATGAGGACAACACCCACTGCTGCCCTGGAGGTACTCTTGGGCTTGCCGCCTCTGCACCTCTGGATAAAAAGAGAGGCGATGTCGGCCTGCCTGAGAATGCGTGACGGGGGAACGTGGGTAGCACGAGAACCATTATTTGGCCACACCAAACTAGAGCGATTCGCGGAGAGTAATATCCCGATATCGTCATTCAGGGTGGAAAAAGCTAATGACATCTTAAATTTAGATAATGGATTCTCACTAGTCATGCCGGAAAGAGACGACTGGATGAGAGGGAAAGTCAAGTTTCCGCCCAATAGTCTGGTATGCTTCACTGACGGATCGCTCTTAAAGGAGTCAGGATCCGGGGGAGCGGGCTTCTGTTTGGAGGGTAAAGAAGTGCGGCGGAGCTTCGCTCTGGGAACCTGCACGACTGTCTTCCAGGCGGAAGTGTATGCGATATTGATGGCGGCATACTCGACGGAAGTCGAAAAGTGTTCTGAACAGAGCATATATATATACAGGGTGAGTTTTTAGTACCGGCTCGGTCGATAACTCCACTACTGTGGAAGATAGCGAAAAAAGTTGTATGTAAAAGTTGTAGCCACGGATATGCTCCTTGCTCAGAAAATACTTATATTTATACAGGGTGATCCATAACTACGCGGTGATGCAAACATGCATTTTTTTAAATGAGACACCCTATATATTATTCCATATTCAGATTCTACTAATGATTTCCGTTCTTCCAATATAGGACATTGTTACATTATACAGGGTGTTTCAAAAGTTATGACCATTTTTATATCCTAATCGCGGACAAATGAACGTATTGTATATCAAAAAATAATGAATCAAAAATTATTTTTTTTACACGAGAAGATTAAAAATATCCTCTAGTTTTAAAATCGGCTATAAAAGACGCCCGAGACGCATATTCGTATACAGGGTGATGTAGAATGCAAAATCTAAATTTTCTCTTTTTTTTCAAATGTAACTCCCAATATTTTATTATCCCAAAGAATTGCTTTTAATATGCTCTTTCATCTTTGTATAGCACTTGTTGTACCTACGTCTATCAGTTTTAGAGATATTTCGATTTTTCGGTAAATTTAAAATATAGCTTTTATTTGTGTACTGAAATTTATTTACTTTGAGTAAGTACTATCTGATTTGTTTTTTATTTAACTAACAACTAAATTATAACGTCTTGATAGTATTTGATGAAGTCAAAACCCTAAATCATCGAGATAATAAAGTCAAGTAAGCTGAGGAAACAATTTTGTAGGCGTCATGCATAATTATCAAGTAGTTTTATCAGGTAGGCTTTGAAAAATTGACAGTTTTCATAACATACTCAATAATTCCGTACTGTGTAAAAAACTAGCTTTGAAAATTAATTTTTCCGTTGAGGGTATTTGGGAGAATCTTTGAGAAATTGTCTACTTGCCTCTAGAATATATCAACTATGAATAGCAATATCCAGAACGGAGGCACTGTAAAACTAATGCGTTTGAAAGATTGAAGAATCGTTTTATTTGGACTGTGTCGTTTCATATTTCATAGCCTACCTGATACATCTGCTTGATAATTATGCATGACATCTATAAAATTGTTTCCTCAGCACACTTGACCTATATTATCTCATTAGTTCAGTGTTTTGACTTGATCAAGTATTATTATCGCCTTATATTTTAGTTGTTTGTTAAGCGGAAACAAAATTTGGTAGTATTTTCTCAAAATAAATAAATTTTATTAAAGAAATAGAAGGTATATTTAAAATTTGTAGAAAAATCGAAATATCTCAGAAACTAATGAATGCAGCCATAGTAAGTGCTATACAAAGATGAAAGAGCATATTAAAAGCAATTCTTTGGTATAATAAAATATTAGGGGTTATATTTAAAAAAAGAGAGAAAATCTAGATTTTGCTTTCTACATCACCCTGTATACGAATATGCGTCGCGGGATTTTTTTATAACGTATTTCAAAACTAGAGGACAATTCTAATCTTCTTGTGTAAAAAAAATTATTTTTGATTAATTACTTTTTGATATACAGTACGTTCATTAGACCGTGATTTGGATACAAAAATGGTCATAACTTTTGAAACACCCTGTATAATGTAATAATACCCTATATTGGAAGAACGGAAATCATTAGTAGAATTTGAATATGGGATAATATATAGGGTGTCTCATTTAAAAAAATGAATGTTTGCATCACCACGTAGTTATGGATCACCCTGTATAAATCAAAATATTTTCTGAGCAAGGAGCATATCCGTGGCTACAGTTTTTATATACAATTTTTTTCGCTATCTTCTACAGTAGTGGAGTTATCGACCGAGCCGGTACTAAAAACTCACCCTGTATATATAAATGAATGAATGAAAGCGGTGGCAGCTTCGAGGGCCAGATCAGCTCTGGCAAAAGAATGCTCTGCCGCCCTTCAGAAGTTGGCAAGACACATAAGAAGGTGACCCTACTGTGGGTCCCCGGACATATTGGTATACCGGGTAACGAGAGAGCGGACCGATTAGCTAGGATAGGGGCCAGCAGCCCCTGCATCGGCCCAGAACCTATGCTGGGAATTAGTAGACGCCAGGTCAATGTGGCCCTGGACAACTGAGCCTACAAGGAACTGGCGAAAGCCTGGTTAGAGAGAGACGACTGCAGGCAAGCCAAAAGATTCATAGCAGGCCGTGATAGGGGCCGAACGCAATGGCTTTTGAATAAGGGCAGAGAGACGCTTAACCTTCTGGTGGGGGTTCTCACTGGCCATTGCCGCCTGAATAGACATCTGTCACTTATGAGAGTGGTAGGGGACCCCATTTGCTCCAGATGCTGGGAGGAGGACGAGACAGTGTTCCACTTCCTGGGCAGATGTGCAGTTTATCGCAACCTGAGGGTTCAGATATTCGGCACGACGGAGTTTGGGGAGGCGCCACTATATTCAGCGAAATGGTCGGACATACTGACTTTCGTCAGGAGGTTTTCAGTGATTGGTTCAGTGGGGTTGGCATAAAGGGCCAAAGGTGGCCTACTTGCCTGGCTTCGCCTCCCCATCACTACTACTACTACTACTACTACTACTACTAATGATAATAATAATAATTCCCCATTTACTGTATGTCTTCTAGGTACAATGTGATCTTAAATAACTTCAGATTTAAAAAAAAATTAGGTGCATCACTTTACTAGCGTTTTTAACAGTTTTGGTATTCTGTGGATTTTTATATAATTTAAATTCCTACTAGAAATACTTTATCCAAGATTTTCTGATAGGAATTTAAGATGTAATACACCCTATTCTGTTCCAGTGCCCTCTCTGTTGGGATTGACTGGTGGTAACAAGGACCTATTGGCGCTACACAACGGCGCCTGGACACCATCGCCAAGCACTTCGATAGCTGATAATAAGAGTCTTGGAGAAGGCGGCCAAGAAAAAATAGTGAGAGCTTTTGCAGAGGTCATGAAGAACATGAGTCGTATGAAGACCTATGTTCGTCCTGCTATGTGCAAACCATATGGAAAGCAGTCAGAGGCGTTGCAGAAAAGTAAGTATTCCCTGATTTTGTGAGATCCCTTCAATCATTGTATAATTAGATAAATAATGGTAACTATTCAGCAAAGCAATTGTTTACATTTCTCATGATATATTTTATATTGTAACGCTCTCCTGCGAAAGCTACTATTTGTATTGAATTTTTATTTTAACCGAGTAACAAGGTCTATTCTCTCCACGACCATAAATTTTCATTGTAACCTAGTGTGAATCCTAGGAATAAACTCTTCTCCCCACGTCTGTTAGTAGCTCTAACTTTAAAATCTACAGTACAAAACAATTTTCGTCTGGATCAGGATCAGAAAGTGTAATGGTCATCATCGGAAAGGTAAAACACAAATTAAATATAGCCATAAGACGCATTCAGCTTGAATGTACGATGGAATTCCTAAAATAAACCTCCGTTTACATAATTATTATACTTTATGGGGCATTATCAAGATATTCGAATATGTTTAAATATGCTTGAAGACCCCATAATTGATACCGCATCTATTAGAATATAAACCACTAACGTTTCTGCCACCTCTGTAAACAACCTTTGACAAACATTAAGTTGGAGTTTGATAGCTGTCCTATGTAGCGATCTTTGTTTCAAGAGAACCAGTAGTGGATCTTGAGGATCACGTTCTTGTTTGTCTTATAAGTCATTCAACAATGGGCCTATACCACATTTTTTGCTTATTGGCTTAAACGAACCCTGACACCACGTAGATGCCACAAATAATTTTACAGAATTTTTCTATCGTATTTATAACCGAAAAAAATTGCTCTAAATATTGAATTTTTTGAATCCATACACTTCCCGCCCAGGTCGTGACGTCACCTGTAGGGAACCAATAAGAGCTCACTGGTACAAAACAATAGCATCCGCTCGTAGTCATCGGACCACAAAAGGACGCTTCTCATTGGTTCCCTACAGAAAGGACGCTTCTTATTGGTTCCCTACAGGTGACGTCATCATCGGCTATTTCAAATTACAGTACAATTTTCTTTTTAGTGTTATTCTCATTTGGATCAAGTTTTCTGCTGACTTTTTGCAGTAAACGGTCCTATGTATCATCAAAAATAATACCGCAGTAAATAAATTGATCAATTTCAGGTCACGGTATAGGCCCATTCGTACGAAAATCTGGAAACCATTTATTAGGTTTTTTTTCAGTATTATCAGGCGTCCCCTAGGGTTCTCACCTGGGCCCCCTACTATTCAATATTTTTATCAATGACATTTCATCTTATTTTAAGCATAGTCTTTTTCTTTTGTTTGCCGACGATTTGAATCTGTTTCTAGAAATAAGCACCCCAGATGATCCTTTTACACTTCAGGAAGATCTAGACAGATTGTCTCAATGGTGCCATGCCAATGGCATGGATCTTAATGGTCTCAAATGCAAAGTTATTAAATTCCATAAATCTAAAAACATCCATAGTTTCGTCTATCATATTAATGGCAGTCCATTGAGCTGCGTGGATCAAATCAATGACCTAGGTGTGCTAATAACCTACAATCTTGATTTTTCACCTCATATTAACAACATAATCAGTACAGCATTACGCATGCTTGGCTTTGTGAAACTAGGGGCTTCTCAACCGTTAATGCCATTAGAACTGTGTATTATTCCTATGTCAGATCACACATTGAATATGCTACTTCTGTATGGTGTCGTAATTATGCATGTCATATCCATCGGATCGAATCAGTAGAGAGAATATACTGCAGATATATTCACTTCAAATTTTATTTATTTTGTGTTTGTAGAATCTGTACTTAGGTAGCTTTGGCTAAATTAGTACAACACTCGTGCATCATTTAAACAAAAAACAAAATGGCTGCCATTTTATTATGGTAGGAGAAAAACTACTTTTGAGGGGTGATTTGTCGATAAAAATCAACGTAATTTATCCCCCTAAAGGCTATGACATCGATGACCGGACATATTGTGTACACATATATTTCTCATAGATATACTTTAATATAGTCTTAATGGAATAATGCATATTTAGTATTTTCTGAATACATGATGATAATCCGAGGTGAATTCTTGAGAGCTCCTCTGTGCGGCTTTCGAATAATGATTCAGAAGCTTTGATCTTATCTGACAAACATCTGATTTGCAAACTATGTATATGCCAGTACTCGCACATCCGTTACGAACCTTTTTGTGTACTTTCAGCTCTAATGGATACAATCCAGCTGATTCAGTCTTTGAGGAGCTTCCTACCTCCTCCGCATATCCAGGTGAGCTCATGGAAGAATGAAGATAAGCATCGGTATGATGAGTCCTAAGCAGTTTTACTTAGTAGGACTGCTTCAAAATTCTCATCTAAAATATTCTAAGCTTTACAATGTGGTAACATATCAATTCATAAACATTTTCACAATTTCCATTAGCACAGCCCTAAGTATCGATCAAAACAACTGGTCTAGTCAATTTAGACTCTTGACATAGATTGTTGTTAATAGGACGATTTAGGAACATTAGAGTAAAAGATCCTGTAAATCGATTTACGGAAATCTTCATTTATTTGTCCTTGGCATCATAGTTTACCCGTCACCATCATCCTTGGTATGTAGTGTCACCTGTTATCACTAATCAGTCTTTGATAGCAATAAAGAAAAACATTCAATGATTAGATTAATATATGTTCATTGCTTTATTTGATTAAACTGAGGATTGAAAGGCAACCAAGCCTCATAACCAAACAGTCAAGTAGCCCAGACGGTAAAAAATGACAGGTTCAAATTTAAAACTGATTACGGACCTCTTCTGCTATTTTGGTACGTAAGTAGTTTATTTGAAAATGGCAGAATATGTTTTATCCTCTAAAAAAGGGGGAATATTTGCATCCTTTTAAAAATATTGAGCTGCTCATGTGAAGGTAACGGTTTGGATTGGTCTTTGATCCCCATGATTATCTGGTATAGGGAAAAGGTAACAAATTGTATCACATTCAGATTATTGTCCTGTTGAATGCTATGAATATATCGTAGAAGCTTAGTATATTTGATGATGAGGATAGAGGATATTATTTAATATTCCATCATATATTGAGAGAATAATCCTTATAAAGGATTTAAATTAGCATGTTCATGTTCCTTTTATTTTTTGTCTGTTAATGCTTTAAATAAATTCAAGGTCATCATGAATACATCACATTAGTACAGGATGCTATTAAGTTTTTGATATAAGCAAACGCATGAAATATACATAAGGATAGTCAGAACAAAACGTGTGTGAAAAAAAATTGGTTTTTACTCCAAACTCTAATCTCCAGCCTCATAGCATACTGCAAACGTCCTTTATTATAGTGTGTAATCGTGGGTTATTGTATGAGCGAAAAGTAAGTGAAATTTTCAAAAAGATATTAGTTGTAATAGACATGAAGTAAATATTTACCTTGCTGGGTTCACATTAAGATGAACATAGCGTGAGCACATCAGGGCAAACAAGATGATAATTTCAAGGGATATGCCCATTTTGTTTTGTTAGTCAGTATATGTGGAAAGCTTGCTGAAACCTCAAAACACTTCGTGTGGTAGCCTGATGCCGGTTCGAGACTGCATTTGTTGTAGACTGTAAAACTGTTCATTTACAGTAGCAAGGTGATCATTTAGATATAAGTTTAAAATTGGTAATGGTGACCTTGAATTTTATAATCTATGTATTTATTTTGTTCCAGTATTTGACGAACTTGTAAGCTTTAATATATATTGTTTTTATTTGGATCTGTGAGTGTATCGAAATTTAAAAGTATTCGTTTTGTAGTGAGCAACTAGTCACTGTCAAAACCGATACCCAATTTAGAAATAGCCAAAGTGATCAAGTCGTCTAGTGGTGGAATTTAGAACCCAATGTTGTATGTGTGCCCAGGGTAACCAGATTCTTTTAGCATGCATGTGTACTAACTCAGAGAGAATGAAATCAAACACAGAAATGTTATGATATGGTTTTTTTATTATTTGTTTCTTAACATTTGTTTTGTATTTATTAATCATGAGTGCTGAGTGTTTGGTATGGTTTTATTACTTGATTCCTGTACTTATCAAATCATGAGTGCTTTGTATTTCATATATTTTATTGGTGAAGTATTTATATTGATATGTTGAAATATAAGATTCAAAATGTCTTAATAATAGTGGTAAACTGGCTCTTGTTATTAATATTGTATAATAAAGAAATGGTTATAAACATTCACAGTCTAAATGATAAATAATAATAATAATACATGGTGGGCTAGATCTCTGTTTAACGTCAGGGAGAGAAATATGGATAGAATGTGGAAAAAGGTAAAATATCAGCATATATATAAATAAATAAATATAACCAACCATATAAAGGAGTAAATAAAGGAGATAATTGGAATAGGTCCGACCTGGGTTGTTACCAGGACATCGGCCTTCCGTAAATAAATATCATATATATATATAAAGAGAAATCAGTAAAGGTTGAAATAGATACAGATAAATAAGACAGAGTTATCTCTGTTCACCATTAGCCTGCAATACCTAGAGTAGACGGAAATCAGAGACCCAACGCCATATAGTATCGTCTCAAAAGCAGGATGTATAAGTATATACCTTGTGAAACACTCCAAAAATAGTAGCCAGACCACATTAGTTAATAATACAAACTCAAAAGACAACATACCTGCAAATATTCGTGAAAAAGACTCAAAAACCCTTCTGTTGAAATTTTGGTCTCCCGCTTGTTACGTTTTTCAAAAACAATCCCCGCTCGTAATTATTAAACAAAACTATTAACAAAACTATGGCAACGATTATCACAGCTCACTATTCCAGTGACCAAACACAACAACCAAAAGCATCACAGAACAATATCTTTTTTTGTGAAAACGGATTGACAATTTAACACAGAATGAAAGGAAAGGAAGGAAGCATTACAGAACAGTAGTACAGAATCACAGATGGAAAATTAATATAGAAAGTCACTCATGGTCTGACAAGTATCAAAATATCTGAACAATATAGAATGTAGTAATAATCAAATACATTACTTATCTGAACTTCATCAAGTCACTTCATGACTATACACTCATACACTTAGATCTTACATTTTTTATAAAAATCATCCGTCGATGACATCAATGTCAAACTTCGGTCACGTGACCGCTAAAGGTGCGTTCTAACGTCTGGCAGCCAGGAGCGCGTTCCGGATCACCACAAACGCCCCTTTGGAAAGGTATCCAAAGACGAAGGAGGCTGGGTAGCTTTCCAACATCCCTTAGTTCCTGGCTGGAAAAATTTTCTTGTAGTTCCATGGCCTCATGAGCACCGCCGCGTCGATACATGCAACAAGAAAAATTCAATCAGCAGATTTATGAAATTCAAATAGTAAATAATCTTCTAAAACTAAAAATGAGGAGCAATCAAGGACTTCAAAGAACACACATGTATTTCTTTTAAGTCACAATACTCGATAACAATTCAAACAATTGAAAATTTCAACCAAACATTCGATTGAAAAGCTTCAAGTTGGAAATATTAAGTTTCCATAACATTCACCTGTGTGTGGGATCCACAAAGTGTAAACATTAGAATAAGATAGGGTTGACACACAGTGTGGACCATAATAGAACTAAAAGTCAGAAATGTACTTGACTTTACCTCGCCCCTAATGTAAAAGACCAAGCAATCACATCGGTTATGACCTGGCAACATTGGAGCTCGCCCCTCATGTAAAACCAAACAATCACATGTGTTACGACCTGGCAACATTGGACCTCACGCCTCAGGTAAAACCAGTCTCATGTGTTACGATCTGGCAACATTGGATACTCGTGGGCTAGACAGCACAGTTCGAAAGAGGCCAGCCGTCAGCTGTCTAGGTAGACTTCAGATATGGCATTCTTGACGTAACACATCTCCCAATATATTATAAAATTATAATATTTATTGTGACTAATGCACAAGGGAAAGACACAAATAAACAATTCCAGACAAATGTCAGGATTTAATAGCAAATCACTATAACCCTGGTTAAAATGAAGATAAAGAACACACAATCCTAAGAAAGTTCCAAACTGTTTATATTTTCGGCTGTAGGCTACCTGAAAATGACCTTTACTTGTTCTTAATCAAGCTCCACGCCCCTAGAGGTGAGACCATGCTGAAAAAGAAAGCTTCACGGACACCAAGGAAAAAATAGTATCAGATATAGAATAGGAAGAGTGAACAAATAGTTTTGTGAGAAAGCGAGGACCCCACATCACTTCAATTGCAGTGTGTTCACCAAAAACTGAGGTAGAGGAATGTTAAACCTAGTTCGCACCAGAGGAAGAAATTCTGATTGAAGAGGAGTACTGATTGACATACATGAAGCAAAAAGCAAAACAGTAGATGGATATCTTTTAAGAAAATGTAAAGATCCCTGAAGACTTCGATCAGCTGACACATTCGTCATATGTGGCTGCAATAGTTTCAGCAAACTAGCCTGTCCACAGCCTAAGAAAATAAGAAATATGTTATCACAGTAAAATTTGTCATAGAGAGATAGCGACATTCCAAACATATAAAATTTTAAACCTCCCTGTTTCTCAGAGAACAAACAATAATATAAAAAACAGAAGTTTAAATGGTTGATAGGATATTAAAAATGAAACTGACCTGCCAAAATGCCTGCGAAAGGCTGTAACATCTCCGATGGTTGTCTTAGAAGATTTTTCAACTGGTTGACATTCTTCACAAGGGACAAGGGCTTTCTTGCTGTCATACTGTCTGGTTGATCAGGGACAGGCATACCATCTCTTGATAAGACTTGAGAAATTTGGGTTTCATCTAACTCGCTCAGATTCTTACTGGTTCTTGGTGTAGAATCTTGGTTCTCCATCGTTGTGTATAGATCACCCTGCAAATATTGCTACGCAGTATCACACTTGACAACAACAAAAGATCTTTCATGATTAATAAACCATACCTCATCTGAAATTAGTACACAGTGACATGCCTCCTTCGCAACAGCAACAATTTTGACCAGAACAACTATCTCCGGGCCCTGAGACAGTCATCCTGGTCACGGCACCAATTTTGTAGTGAGCAACTAGTCACTGTCAAAACCGATACCCAATTTAGAAATAGCCAAAGTGATCAAGTCGTCTAGTGGTGGAATTTAGAACCCAATGTTGTATGTGTGCCCAGGGTAACCAGATTCTTTTAGCATGCATGTGTACTAACTCAGAGAGAATGAAATCAAACACAGAAATGTTATGATATGGTTTTTTTATTATTTGTTTCTTAACATTTGTTTTGTATTTATTAATCATGAGTGCTGAGTGTTTGGTATGGTTTTATTACTTGATTCCTGTACTTATCAAATCATGAGTGCTTTGTATTTCATATATTTTATTGGTGAAGTATTTATATTGATATGTTGAAATATAAGATTCAAAATGTCTTAATAATAGTGGTAAACTGGCTCTTGTTATTAATATTGTATAATAAAGAAATGGTTATAAACATTCACAGTCTAAATGATAAATAATAATAATAATACATGGTGGGCTAGATCTCTGTTTAACGTCAGGGAGAGAAATATGGATAGAATGTGGAAAAAGGTAAAATATCAGCATATATATAAATAAATAAATATAACCAACCATATAAAGGAGTAAATAAAGGAGATAATTGGAATAGGTCCGACCTGGGTTGTTACCAGGACATCGGCCTTCCGTAAATAAATATCATATATATATATAAAGAGAAATCAGTAAAGGTTGAAATAGATACAGATAAATAAGACAGAGTTATCTCTGTTCACCATTAGCCTGCAATACCTAGAGTAGACGGAAATCAGAGACCCAACGCCATATAGTATCGTCTCAAAAGCAGGATGTATAAGTATATACCTTGTGAAACACTCCAAAAATAGTAGCCAGACCACATTAGTTAATAATACAAACTCAAAAGACAACATACCTGCAAATATTCGTGAAAAAGACTCAAAAACCCTTCTGTTGAAATTTTGGTCTCCCGCTTGTTACGTTTTTCAAAAACAATCCCCGCTCGTAATTATTAAACAAAACTATTAACAAAACTATGGCAACGATTATCACAGCTCACTATTCCAGTGACCAAACACAACAACCAAAAGCATCACAGAACAATATCTTTTTTTGTGAAAACGGATTGACAATTTAACACAGAATGAAAGGAAAGGAAGGAAGCATTACAGAACAGTAGTACAGAATCACAGATGGAAAATTAATATAGAAAGTCACTCATGGTCTGACAAGTATCAAAATATCTGAACAATATAGAATGTAGTAATAATCAAATACATTACTTATCTGAACTTCATCAAGTCACTTCATGACTATACACTCATACACTTAGATCTTACATTTTTTATAAAAATCATCCGTCGATGACATCAATGTCAAACTTCGGTCACGTGACCGCTAAAGGTGCGTTCTAACGTCTGGCAGCCAGGAGCGCGTTCCGGATCACCACAGTTTATATGTGATAAATATGTACTTATTTAATGATTGATATTAGATTGAAATTATAATTTAGGTTTCAATGATTGATTTACGAATCGCATTATACTTTAATTAGTTAATTTGTGAATTGAAACGAATATGTGAAGGCATTCAGTGACAAATATTTAATCAATAACTTAAAAATTATTGCTGTTCGACAGTTAAATTAGCATATAACTTTTCCTTCTTAATCTGATGTATTCCGTCATATGAGAATTTATGTCCTACAGAGCAATGTTAATCCTATATCTTGTGTTTTTGTATGGCACAGCAAAAAATAATTTACTTAGTCTAGTCAAAAGTTCCAATATACCCTAAATTTTTTGCTGTGATATTGGTCCAAAAGTTTTGGCCTTATTTGGTGGTATCTGAGTGGCTGTACCAGAGTGTACAAACTAAAGACTGGCCGGAAGAAAGTTTTGTACTCCAATAGCATGTTTGGCGAATATTCAAAAAGATTAGATATCAGATTGGGTTGAATGGGATTACATTCTTTAATAGACTGATGTGGATCCTTCAAATATTATGGAAATTGAAGGAACCAGTAATTCTGAACAAAACTTTGGACAAGAATACCCAATGAATTCTTGCCATTTCATTTCGCTCTAAGCACTTTTAATATTGTGGAATGTTGACAAATTCCAGATCAAGTATACTTTTCTTTTTGGTATATGAAGCAGAACAAATATGACAATACGAAATTCGAGCCTACAAGGACGATACGAGATTAAGAAGGCTTTTGTTTAAGTAAGTGTAATATTGTAATCTGAGATTTGTCAACAAATCTATCATCACTGACCGTCTAGAATCTGTATAAGCGACTGAATATCATGACAATTTTATATAGGTATTTTTTGCTGCTAGCAGAGCTTGTGCAATTATAGGATACAAAAAATAGTATTTGGCGATTGCCGTGTGTAACAATACTACAATAAAATCATTTCAAATGGATTTTTTCGTATATTTCCAATACACTAATCTTAATAAATCTGATAATCAAATCTTCAAATAAATTTCTTTTATCATGTGGTCTATAGGAGTATAGGAGATAAGCTCGGTGGAAATAAGTCTTGAGGTTCATGTATTACAAACACAAAACATAAAATCATAAATAAAGCCTTATCACACTTCAGTGGCGTATATAGAAATCGATTTCGGGGGGGGGGGGGGGAGGGCATCGGGAAAATTAAAGTTTATTTCATACGTTATAATATTGGCGTATTATAATCCTTACCTAAATATAAAATAACAATGTACTAATATTAACGAAAATAATTATATACAGGAGGGTCCAATAAGCGCGCGGTGCTTTCTAGCGGCTATACTGTTTAAATTAGAAGAAAGTGACTTAATCGTAAATATCTTGAAGACTGTCAAAGATAGCACCACATATGCCTAGATAAAAGTGAGAGAGAATTTAATTTCGCATCAACTGATGTGAAACATATCATGTCATCCCATTTGAAAAAAAAAGTTTTTAACGTTTCAAACTTTTCAAATTTGAAAATTGCTAGTTTATTTGTTTAATGTGCTTTCAAACAATGATCTTACTGAAACACAAGCATGTTTCGTGCTCGTTTAAAATCCGAAAACAGCATCTTTCTGTCGTACCTAGTTTCTAAGATACTAACATTTTTTGTAAGTACTACAAACAAATTTTATAAAAATTGCTGAATAACTTCGAAAATAGGCTTCCTAGACATAAACTGTGGTTAACAAACTGGAACCTAAAAATTGATACTGAATTCAAAAATGTAATAATATACAGGGTGTTCCATTTAAAATAAGGAAGTTGACACATACTTCCGGTATAACCGGATGTCCGTCATCTTTGAAATTATGCTCTACAAGTAGACCATTTGGAAAGAAACATCTTTTATTCAAGTCATTTTCTTCTAGATTCAACGATAAAGCCGCTAGAGAGCACCGCACGCTTATTGGGCCACCCTGTATAACACATATGCATATTAGAAATGTAAATTTCTATTTTTATAGATAATAATTCTAAATTGAAGCAAAGAAACCAAGGTGTACTTCCTCATCAGACATCTATGATCGTTGCCCTATTTGCTTTATTATTAGATTACATTTTGATGTTGCTGCTAATTTTATTCAGTACTATATTTTTTGACAACTACTTCAGCCTCTTTCCAGACGTCAAAACTGAACCCGTGGCTGGTTTCGCCCTTATATACACCACTGTCGCACTTGACTTACCCGTTAATAAAACCACATTTATTTGAATAAAACATGTCTACAACATTTCTAGCTTTCTCAAAGTACAAAATTAATTAACAAATAAATATTGGTTAGAATTCGTTTTAGCGAAATTCGAAATAGGGGTCAAGAGCGGTGTCAATCGACGCGGACGCGGCACCCTGAGTCGAACCTAACCCCTAACGTATTCCGATCGGTCGAGCCATTGCGGTCAAAATGGTTGTAACTGGGAGGTTAAAAAAGTATTAATACCCCGTATAATGTAACAATACCCTATATCCGAAGAACGGAAATCATTAGTAGAATTTGAATATAGAATAACATATAGTGTCTCATTTAAAAAAATGTATGTTTGCATCACCTCGTAGTTATCACCCTGTATAAATAAAAATATTTTCTAATCAAGGAGCATATCCGTGTCTACAACTTTTACATACAACTTTTTTCGCTTCTACAGTAGTGGAGTTATCGACCGAGCCGGTACTAAAAACTCGTCCTGTATATAGTCTGTTTGAGTTCGGCAATTTTTAAGTTTAACGAAAAGGGGTTAATCGAGGCGTTAATTTTGAGGTTCAGTGTTCAGTATCTTAAATGGCAAACATTTAGTTATTTTTAAAATTGCACGATTTGATTTTGATCACAATGCGAGCCGCGACCTTGTGTGCTTGCAAACTTTTTCGACTTCTACACGATAAAATTCTGATTTTAGTAACAATCACAAACCACCCCATAACTTTGGGGTACTGTAGAAATGGAAACTATTGGTCGCACAAGAAAAATGTAAAGCCCAAAATTCAGAAGAATTTTGCTGTCTCCATATATCATTTCAACATTTTTTCGACAGCACTTATCACAACAATTTGTCAGAAAGCGTCACAAAACAGTCTTCACCCCCAAATAATGTCGCAAATTGAATCTTATCTTAATTATACAATGCCGGGGTAGTACCATTTCCACTAAAAGTATGCACAAATACGATATTTTTCGCAACAGCACATATCTATAGTAGGTAGGGGTGCGTTTCTAAATGCCCTAATTTTTATTTAAACCAAATGCGTGAGTTTAGGCAGCTGCAAATAATAAAAAACTGAGAAGATTTTTCAAAAATCGTTGCGAAGCAGTTTTCATCCCCCCACCCCTCGAGCCACTGGCGTATATAAGGGCCCCCCCCCCCCCGAAACCAGCCACGCATTCAGTTTTGACGTCTGGGAAGAGGCTGAAGTAGTTGTCAAAAAATATAGCGCTGAATAAAATTAGCAGCGACATCAAAATGTAATCTAATAATAAAGCAAATAGGACAACTTTAACGATCATAGATGTCTGATTAGGAAGTATACCTTGGTTTCTTTGCTTTCATTTAGGATTATTATCTATAAGAATAGAATTTACATTTCTAATATGCATATATATGATTATTTTCGTTAATATTAGACATTGTTATTTTATACAGGGTGTCCCACGACGATTAAGACAATATATCGGAACTGGGCAGTGTTAGCGAATTATAATTTTAGGGGTGTAAATTAGAGCAAGTATAGTATCTTTTCTTATTATTGTGTCACCCAGTGAGGTATTTGTTTTTGGTCACGTGACGTCCGATTCTAAATTTTTAATGGGATACCCTGTATATTTGTGACTTTTTATGTTGCTCCCGATAAAAAAATTCCAACAAACTAGCACACCTGGAGTCTAAAGTGATGCAAGAGCTACAGGTACTTAAAGGACTGTACCACTACCATTATGAAACACTACCAAAGTAATTTAACTGTAGGGGTACATTGGTACCATCGTTTAGGTACCTGTAGCTCTTGAATAAATAACTTTAGACCCCAAATGTGCTAATTTGTTGGAATTGCTTTATCGGGAGGAACACAAAAAGTCACAAATATACAGGGTGTCCCATTAAAATGTTTGAATCGGACGTCACGTGATCAAAAACATTGCTCTAATTTACACCCCCAAAATTATAATTCGCTACTACTGTCCAGTTCCGATATATTGCTTGTCTTAATCATCCTGGGACACCCTGTATTTAGGTTAGGATTATAATACGCCAATATCATAACGCATGAAATAAACTTTAATTTTTCTGATGCCCCCCCCCCCCGAAATCAATTTCTATATACGCCACTGCCTCGAGCGGCAACCTCCTGAGGTAATAAACCTAGGTGTAGGTTCAGGGTTCAGGGGACTAATGTCTATACCATCCCACCAAATTGAATTTCTCTCTTTGCTGTCCTGAGTGGAATTAGACCTCTTCCAGGCTGATGAAACGCTCTGATAAAAATCTGCGCCACTTTGAAATTTCAAGCCTAACCTAAAAACGACTTCGAACTGTTTTCCAGCTATATACAGGGTGAGTCAAGCCCCCCCCCCCCGAAATCAATTTCTATATACGCCACTGCCTCGAGCGGCAACCTCCTGAGGTAATAAACCTAGGTGTAGGTTCAGGGTTCAGGGGACTAATGTCTATACCATCCCACCAAATTGAATTTCTCTCTTTGCTGTCCTGAGTGGAATTAGACCTCTTCCAGGCTGATGAAACGCTCTGATAAAAATCTGCGCCACTTTGAAATTTCAAGCCTAACCTAAAAACGACTTCGAACTGTTTTCCAGCTATATACAGGGTGAGTCAAGCTCACCGCCTCGGACTTTTGTGACCAAACCATACCACTGTTCAAAACAATAACTTTGCGAGTGTATGTAGGTCGAGTTGGACAACACTTTAAAGATAATGACTTTTATACAGGGTGTCTAATAAAAGCGTCACATATCAAAGTTATGTTTGTGACGTCATACGGCATTTCACCACCGTGGTCGCTTTACGCAAATATAAAATTGAATAACTCTGCCTTTTTTTGGAATATTCAGATGATTTTTTCGATCTTCTTCAAGTGAAGAAATAGAATCAGATAATAATGAATTTTCCAAATTTTATTTTTTAGGAAACTTCTCCATTGCCCATGCATTGATGCTCGATTTCGTGGATGGCCGAACAAAGATGCAAAAACTAAAATATGTTCACCTTGTCTACGACTGACGGTCATTCTCGTTACAGCCTGGGCAATAACGATATTGGCCTGCATATTTGGCTTCTAATGGACGGCCAATGTCGTCAATGTCTAATTCACAACAGTGGTCATAACATATACACAAACAGGGTATTTTATTGTGCCTAATTCTTACTATTGATGCCACTGAAACTTCCATATCTATCTCTCAAATTTTATTTTTTCTTATTACTTTCAATAATCAATGGTTTTATATTGAACTCTTTGTAAAACTCGTCAAGTGGCTGTTCCCACCTCTTCTCATAATAAACATTCATTAAGAACTTTGCATTTTGGCCAGTATCAATGGCCCATGGTAGGTAGAACTTCTTATAGTTTTGGCGTTGTTTGGGCTTGAGCCTCATGGCTCCAAATATTCCTCCAGCTATGCACATAGGTAATTTGAACTGCAAAGCCTCCACCCATTTTACTGTAACCTGTAAAAACAAAATTCACCTAACCAGAGTTAAGCGCAAAAAAAATCAGGAGCTTTGCAGGAAGACATCAGTCCTGGCCGACTCTACACTAGGCCGGAGCCTTAGATGTGGCAACGTGACTTAGCTGTCAAATAGTTGGCCTATAGTTTCAGAATAATTATTACATTTTATATGTATTAGAGTTCATCTGGGTTAATAAATTAAGAAAAATACTTTTTAGAACTACTACTACTACTACTACTAATACCACTTACATCTGATGTCTGGTTCATCACAGTCAGACACTACAAAATAAAAATAAACGCAACCTGTTTCCTGCTGCCACTTCCACTTAGATGAACACTCAATTTACTTTGTAAATTGTCACGTGAGCTAGAAAAATTCACTATTAGGTCACTGTGAAGCCATTCTTGCTGGTCTTGATTCCCTTTCACTATCAAATCTTTTCGTAGGTATGCCCCAGATGCATGCCCAGATGAGTTCTATTAACTGTATTTTTCTGTGATATTTGGGAGGTCCAGAAAACATTATAGGTACCACATTGTGCTTTAAAATAGGTCTTATCCTTTGAAATGTTTGTAAATTATTGTCTTTATCCTTATAAATATAACCAGCCCTTCCGAGGAATACCTTTCATCCACTTCTGTTTATGTCCCTTATTGGATGCACAATTGCTAGTGCAACCTGGTACTACACACTTTGCAGGCATCTTTTATCTGTATAGTTTCATTTGTGCAGGTAAATAAGTAGAAACACATTAAAAATCACCTTGCAACGTTCTTTTTACTCTGGAATAAGGTTATGTTGGGCCATGGTTTGGTATGTCCTCTGTTGGGCTGCAACCTGGTACTACACGCTTTGCAGGCATCTTGTTATCTTTATAGTTTCATTTATGCAGGTAAATAAGTAGAAACACATTAAAAATCACCTTGCAACGTTCTTTTTACTCTGGAATAAGGTTATGTTGGGCCATGGTTTGGTATATCCTCTGTTGGGCTGCAACCTGGTACTACACGCTTTGCAGGCATCTTGTTATCTTTATAGTTTCGTTTGTGCAGGTAAATATTTAGAAACACATTAATAATCACCTTCCAACCATATTTTCTGCTCTGGAAGAATACACATGACATAACAACAAATAAAAACTCGGCCCGCTGATTCAGTGTTGCCATATTTCATGCTCCGGCCTAGTGAGTAAAGTCGGCCATGCATCAGTGGTTTGATGCTCATAATAGAGACCATCATACCTACTCTAAGTATAAGTAATAACTATATAAAATGCTATGCTGACAATTTTCTAAACAAATGTGTCTGCTGAGATTATTTTTAAATGTGATACATAATGGAGAAATTTAGTATGATATTGTCATAATTGACACTGCTAATATATCATCTGAAAATCCTTGCATACAGCCATCAAATAATATATATTATTATATGATTAGTAATCAAATTGACCTAAAACTGTCTTTCATATCAATATCACTGACTTTGTACTTGTATATGTGCCAATACTCCATCATCTCATTGAATGTAGGGGAAAATATTTTACCAGCAAACACTTTGATTTTATTAATTTCTGCAAATTTATTAAATTTGATTTAAATATAAACTGCATTGCAACATACACCACCTTAATTTGCATCAGATAACCTGAATCGGGACCATCGATAGCTACCGGGCCTGCTGCGTGTGACGTCACACGTAGTGATGTACCGGGCCGCACGTATCTACAGGGATTAATAGAGAAACTCCAGCCCTACGAGCATTTTCTTGATATACTGAGAAAACGGTAAAAAATACAAGAGTAATGTATAGGAATGAATTTACAGTAAATTGAATTTGTGATAAGAGGTGCTAGTTGATATTTATTTAACTAGAGTCGTTCATGCTTGAGAAGGTCAAAAGTTGGCCCTATTTGCACACAAATTATATGAAATTATCTATTATCCACAAAATTATCTACACAGTACATATGTATGACTCGCCGTCACGTATTTTTCTATAAGTTCCTAGAAACGAAAAGTAAATCGAACAGGACCATATTAATGTGTCAGTAGTATACTTTCGTTGTTTTGAAAAAGTTAAATTTAGCTGATCTTTGAGGAAAGATAATTTTTTCAATATGGTATCCAAATTTTCGTCAATATCAGATACAACTAAATGCGCCTTTTCTATTTGTGTACATGCCTGGTTAACGAGTGCTTTAGCTTTACCAATAGCACCGATTTCACAAACATTTGTACACATATTACTTACTAAAGAATTGCATTTTACCCAGCTATTACACAAATTACCTTAACCTAATATTTCTTTAATTTTTAGAATATTATTTATCACGAAATCTTACTATATACTATCGCAGACAGATCTTTTTCAATTGTCACAGATGAGATAACTTTTGGCATTTCAGTAATATCTATCTTATAAATAACAATCTTATTTTTACCTTCTATTATTGAAAAATTTTCTATTCCATTTATGTTCTGTTTAAAATTTCATTTTAAATATTCGAAATCTGTTATGACATCTTTTTCACTTCGTTTCTGGATCTTGGCATCTTTTTGTTGATCAATTTCTTGTGTTCGTTCTGCGGGATCTTTTCTTTTCGGAGGCAGACGTTGAAATTTTGTCGGAATAGCATCGTCCGACAATTTGATCTTTGATCAAGGAACTGTTAAAGTCGTACCATCGGACCTAGCAGTATCAATACGAATTATAAATATATCTTCGAAGTGTTTGATGCATATTACAGACGAATTCTTTATCGTGAAGTTATCTCGATGTATAACGCGTAACCACTGATTACGTTTCATTACATCTTTTAGAAAATTGAACACAGGTATGTGCTCTGTATCTTTATAATAACTACTGCAGAATGGCACACAGCAACTAGACAGCATTTTTTACTAGACAAATAGAAAATCCATGCATGTATGCGACAATTACAAATGCGACTGGATGATCGGCCGGCCGCCCGGCGCGGCGCCTCGTGTGTAGCTATTGATGGTCCTGCCTGAATATTATTAGAATCTAACATTTCAGCTCTACCACCTCCCCCTTACAGTAAGGTAAAACACAGGAAATCAGTGCAAGCGAACCAAATTATTACATATTGAAACTTCACACTCCAAAATGTAAGCAGATAAAATAAGTATTTCTTAAGAAGCACATGTATCTTGATGATATAGCTTCTTACTACCATATAGGTCGAAAAATATTGCCTAGCATGCAATAAAATCAATTTTCCCCCATATCCATAAAAATCACTGCTGCCAGGCACAGTGCTATCAGGTAGATATGATATTGTGAGGAAAGAACTAATATTTTTGGTTACCTCTCCCAGCATGTGTGTTGGCATTTGGAGTACGGTGTGTATTAAATCATGAGCTTCCCTATATCTCTGCAGGACATATGCTAACTCAATATCATCAACAAATCGTACTGGATCCCTGGAATCAGGAGTCACTTTGTTATCAGCTAAAAAATTGTAGTAAGTCTTTCCTAATGTACCTAAAATCAAGTACAAAGTTGAAAATAAGGTAATGGCTACTTAGGGTGACCATTCAAGGGAAAAACCCTGACATCTCTAGAAATTCAGAATTTAATTTTGTGTCTGGGCAGAATCCGGAACAGTTTTGTGGGCCCGGAACCAGCCTTAGGACTGTCTGCAAACTTGATTAGGAAAACAACTGGAGAGTGGATCCAGAATCAACACTCTCCGAGATGGAATAACATCTCTGGTCATCTCCGTTAGGCTCGGGAGCTATTAGCAGGGCCTGCAGAGAGAATAGGACGATTTTGTCTCTCTCTGGATAGGAGTAACTTGAGATTGCTAGTAGGCTTATTAACGGGTCACAACACCTTCAGGCGTCACTTGTTTGTGATGAGGGTGGTCAACGACCCAACGTGCATGTGGTGTGGTGAAGAGGAAGAATCCTCTGCACACATCTTGTGTCGCTGTGAAACCCTGGGTTATCACAGGCAGACTGTGCTGGGCTCAAGAACCTTGGAACCAATAGAGATAAAATGGATAGGACCTGAGAATGTACTTGCCTTTGCCAAAAGGGCAGGTCTTAGGAACTAGCGCGGATAGAGGCGCAAAAGAGCCCATTGTGTGGCCTATGCACCAGCCACATTCCGTGCTGGACAGCCTCTGGACCTTATTCATTCATTGGGCAGAATCACAAAATTTGTTAAAATGATGGAAAATAAATAGCTGGCACAATATACAGCAAAACAAACTCGTACAGTCAATCAACAGGAAACAAACAGGCACTACGGTCACCTGTTGCCATCTCTCTCCACCCTGTCCCCCCCCCCCCCCCAGTAAGCCTAAACCTCCAAAATTGATCTATAAAGTATAAGTAAATATAAGTAAAGTCACCCTAGCTAAGTAAACCAATGGTAACACAAACAAAATCGGCATACTGCCTGTGCCATCACTTAAAATATTCTCAAGAATAATACAAAGTTTATTCCCCTCTACCCCCAGTAAGTCCCATGCCTGTAATTGAGGTATGAAGTACATGGTCACCCTATAATGACTCTGTATGTCCTAAAGTACTGAAAATATGTATAATGTAGGAGAAAAACGTATACCTTCAGGTAGATTCTGAAGATAATTTAAATTTATGGTTTTAGTATTGATCCTTGGTTGGTCAGCCAATATTCTACATCCCTCTTCAGACTCTTTCATTTTTTCTAATATGTGCTGTGTAGCTGCTACTCCACTAGTTTCACCCAAGCAAGCAATCATGTCTGCTCTAAAAGGATTGAGGAGACAAACTGCAGCAGAACCAGCAGTTAAAAGGACCTTTTGAAAAGCATTAGTTTGTATGTGATGTTGATTATAATAATCTTCAAAATTTGCAATAACTTGACTGTGACATCGTAGCTGTGACCGGCTATTTTGTAAAATTAGCAGTGTTTTAGATAACATCTTTTCATCAGCTTTAGCTTAGCTCAATGCAACACAAACACACAGATGCAACAATTTATATTAAATTAAAGCCACAAAATAGATATTGATCAAAATCAAAACAAAGTTATGCCATACCAATGAAGTGTCAATACCTATGGAAGGGGCATGCGTGCACTCGTTTGCGGCTAGAATGAGATAGCGCGAGTCAGGGAAAACGGCAGAAGATTTGCCAATGCCCCACATAGCTAGTTAGGAGGTAGGTGGCTGTGCTTTTTCCCTGACTAGTTCTATCCCTCTCACTGACCTCTCTTTCTTATGCGTGCTTTTTTCCTGTCTAGCTCTATCTCTCTCACCGACCTCTCTTTCTTATGTCGTCCGCAAAAGTGGTACATTGTTTAAATGGGAGGGGGCCATTCCATAGGTATTGACACTTCATTGTGCCATACCATAATCAGCTGAGAGAATCGGGTAGAGATAGAGATGAGATTATTTTAATATTTTGATCAGCTGTAGCTGCAACCACAAAACAGGTACGGTTACTAAACTAACAGGTTACTAAATAATGACCCGCCGAACATCAAAGGTGCCGATAGGTTGTGTCGCTTCTCTGTGATGGCTATTCTCTGTTCCAAATTACGGTTCTATCACCGTCCCAGAACTGTTTTTATCATCGATTCTACCATGGCCGACTCTACACTAGGCCGGAGCCTCAGATGTGCAACGTGGCTTAGCTGTCAAATAGTGGTCCGGTTGCCGTAAATTGTTTTATAGTTTTAGAATAATAATTATTACATTTTATATGTATTAAGAGTTCATCTCGGATGATAAATTAAGAAAAATACTTTTTAGAACTACTACTACTAATACCACTTACATCTGATATCTGGTTCATCGTAGTCAAACACTACAAAATAAAAATAAACGCAACCTGTATCCTGCTGCCACTTCCACTTAAATGAACACTCAATTTACTTTGTGAATTTTCACTTGAGCTAGAAAAATTCACTATTAGGTCACTTTGAAGCCATTCTTCCTGGTCTTTATTCCCTTTCACTATCAAATCTTTTCGTAGGTATGCCCAGATGCATGCCCTCGTTGGCTTGCCCAGATGAGTTCTATTAACTGTATTTTTCTGTGACATTTGGGAGGTCCAGAAAACATTGTAAGTACCACATTGTGCTTTAAAATAGGTCTTATCCTTTGAAATGTTTGTAAATTATTGTCTTTATTAAATAAATAATTAGAAACACATTAAAAATCACCTTCCAATCTTAGTTTTTACTCTGGAAGAATTACACTAATGCCAAAAGCTCGGCCGACTATTCAGTGTTGCCATATTTCAATTCTCCGGCCTAGTGAGTAGAGTCGGCCATGATTCTAGAATCACAAAATGAGCGGGGCATGATGAAAACAGTTCTTGAACGGCAATAGAACCGTAGTTTGGAACAGCCCTGAAATAGCCTAATAAAAAGCTCTCTTTGCTCTTTCGTATGTGTTTTGTGTTTCTAACTGTACTTGTTTTGTGCCTCTTTCTAAGGATAAAAGCATAAAAGTAAAAGAGAAAAATCTTTTATCTTATGACTATGACAAAAGAGGTTATAAATTTGTTTTTGATGGTCCTTGGCATTGGTTCTTCAACTAAAAAATGATGGATGTAAATAGTTTACAAAATATACGACGCGAGGCTCCGAATATACTGATAACAGGAACACCGGGCGTCGGAAAATCCTCATTGTGCAAACAGTTATCCGAAATAACAGGATTGCAATGGCTAGAAATATCTCGAATTGCGAAAGAGTACAATTGTTTGGAGGACTACGATGCTGTGTACCAGTGTCCTGTTTTGGACGAAGACAAGCTAATGGATGGATTGGAAGAAACTATGTGTAGAGGTGGAAACATCGTAGACTATCACAGCTGTGAATTCTTCCCAGAACGATGGTTTGATGCAGTGTTTGTTTTGACCACAGACAACACGACTTTGTATGATCGACTTACTAACCGTGGTTATACTGGTAAAAAGTTGGAAGACAATATACAGTGTGAAATCTTTCATGTGATTTTGGAAGAAGCAAAGAACTCTTATAAAGAACATGTTGTGTTTGAGCTATCCAACACGGTACCTGAAGACTTACAGGAAAATATTAACAAGATATGTTTGTGGTTGCAACAGTGGTTTCAGAAGCAAAATTGTTAAGTTGTTAGATTTTAGTTTGTGAATAAATGTGTATTTTTTTGCTGTTAATCTATATTTAAATTTTTGTGTGATGATTTCTACCACAGATTTGTGGTGGTAGTTCCATAACGTATTTCTAACAGGAATTACCCCACTAATACAATACTCAGGCATTCAATGTTATTTACTTCATATCATTTTTTTTACTTTAACTATTGATTAAGGTATCAATGCTTTAACTTATTCTGAAACATATAAGTGGTTAGCTCTATGATTAATCCTAATTTGATAGGCTTACCTATTATAAAAATCCTTTGCCTTTGTACATTTAGTAAGCAATTAAATTTGGAATATCCAAGACAATAGTCTCCAATAAATGTACAGGTATTTACAGGATGGTACCACTACCATTGATTATAACATATACCCCTACAGTTAAATTACTTTGGTAGTGTTTCATAATGGTAGTGTTACAGTCCTTTTAATACCTGTAGCTCTTGAATTAATCACTTTAGACCCCAAGTGTGCTAGTTTTTTGGAATTGTTTTATTGGGAGCACCGACGATAAATGTTATCGTCTGTGAGGCCTGAGAATTTGTAAGAAAATGGAATATGAGCATCTGGAAAGTTTGGAGTATCATCATTCTTCATTGAAACCGGAGCGAAATGCAGCACTCTCAGGTATAAGAGGGTACCTACATATGTCACCAAAACTGGCCTCCTCGAAATAATTGACCAGAAGTTTTTCTTAAATCTATCATTGGACACATCATTTTGGTTATAGCGGGGTTTTGTGTCCTCTGAATGATCAGCAATGTTTGTTGCAGTTGATTTTTCTCTTTTTGAAGGCATAGAAACAAATCAAAGTAAAAAAGTTATCTATTGCTCAACAGAAAATGGCTTAAAAGCTAAGAGTATAATCAAAAATACATTCGTAAGTACCTAGATTTTAAGTATTGTACCACATTAATAATTTACTTAGGAGGACGCATGTTGGTATTTGCGCCATTTTTGAATTAAATCAGGATTAAGCACAAATTAAATTTAAGTTTTGTCTTTCAGTGGAAAGATGGAATAGCCCATTTTTAAGTCCCAGTGAAACTGGATTTTCTTAGTATACAAGCAAAACTCATATCGATGTATCATGTAAGACTGCTGCATCTTATTTGTTTATTTTATAATTTTCTGGCATCTCTTGCTGATGAGGGTTGATCACAACTCCACAAAATAAGCGTTTTATTACTAGTTTCATTACACATGTATGTATTTTATCAGTAGGAATAACATCATAAAGAACTATTTTACTTTATTTTAATCATATCTTCCAGGATTAGCCTTGTATTAGATGAAGCTACACTATCTTATTATATACACGTCTGTACAAAAAGTTAGGACACATTGGTCTCCAACACTGTATGTAATTTTTCCGAATTTAACCTCCATCCTTCCCGATTACTCTGACATGAATGTTGCATCTTCTTTTATGAACGGATAGAGCCTTTGGACAAATGCTGTATGACTTCAGACTGTAATTGCTTGAGGCTGGCGATAATGGGAGTATTCATGGCTTTGGTGCCCAATGCTCCCAGGTTCTTATTACACGAATGAAGGCTTCACCAGGACTTGCAGTCGCCTGCAATTGTTTAGCAGCCAATACTTTATAATCTTTGGTGAGGTGTCCCAACTCAACTCCTACTTTCATCAGGTGATGAAACGCTGCAATTTGATTTTCTGGGGGTGGTTCGTTAATAAATGTCCCTATGAAACAAACGCCTATGCTATTCTTGTTGTAACCTAGGGTGTGAGAACCTGAAAACAACAAAAAACAACCCATTAGGAAAGCACGAGGATATACTGGGTGTCCCAAAAAATAGTGTCAAGCAGAAGTGCAGAGATAGAGCACACCTACAAGTATCTGAATCACCCCCATATATGTTATGCAATTTTTTGTAGTTTCTGAGTTATGATTTTTTTCTGAATTTGAGAGAACCCTCTACCTCGACAACTTAAAACTGTTCCAAAAGAAAAATTAAAAGACTTTTCCAAATTATCTTTTTTGGTAAATTAATCTCCAGGAGTTTACTGTTCATACATAAAATAATCGGCTTCGTAACTTTGCTGAAAGTTATTAAAATTTTAGTGTAAAGTGAAAAATTTAAGATCTGACAATTATAACTTAAATCTTCGACTCGCAATTAAAAATCCAAAGAGGTGATTTCATAATTTCTAAGTAGGTCTAAAAACTTCTTCAGACTCTCAGCTATCAGAATCATTGAAAAAAACTAGTACTTAATGGGGCTACTTTCGCTCCAATTGACCTTCAAAGACAAGAGGCGAAGATTTCTTGAAATTAGCCATGTGTTTTTCAATTCATCAATAACTTATGTTAACGCAGATTGATTGTCAGTACCGCAATAATAGTTAAAAACGTTGCATAAATTAAACATTTGTTAAAAAAGATCCTATTTCTTGCTAAAAAACCACAAGAAGCACATTCTTCAAAACCGGTTTTTACCTGAGCGCCAACAAAAAGGGCTAACGCTAACGCAGTAAACGATAGCTATGATATTGTTGTGACGTCTTTTCAAAATGTGTCATTGCATAAGTTGTTTTCGTTGTCTTTATTCAGTCGTCCGTCTGTCTTTGCAGCTTTAAAACGATAGGCTTTTGTTTGGATTGGTGTTGTTTCTGTTGTCTGACTACTTGGCTACTCCTACGGACCTTGAGCGTACAACTGAATTTAACGATGCTGTTTTCTGCAAGAAACTATACAACAAATGGATTGGTCATGGTGGACCCACTGAATGGCCGCCACGGTCACCTGACTTAAATCCGATAGAGTTTTTTGTTTGGGACTACTACAAAAGACTAGTTTATGCTAAAGAGTGTCGAAACATCAGCAAATTACGCGACAAATTAACACAGGCTGAAGAAACAAAAAACAATCAAAGCGCTTTTGTTAATTTAAAAAAAAACAATTTTTTCAGATGATGTAGATTATGCATCGAACAAGAAGGTAGACATTTTGAAAATTTCTTGTGAAATTTAATAAACTTAGTGAAGACACTTGATGATTTCGTTTCATCTTACAATTTCCCACTTACAAAAAAGAAGTCGTACATGTAAACAAAATCTTAGCAAAGAGACACAGGTGGTCATCTATCGATATTCTGTTCGCACTGAATGTGTTTTATTGCGGCACTGACAATCATTCGGCTATTAGCGCCCTAAACTTCATTTAAAATCCCATAGCTAATTTCAAGAAATCTCCACCTCTTGTCGTTGAAGGTCGATTGGAGACAAAGTAGCCCCATTAAGTAACTCCTCTTTTTTAATGATTATGATAGCTGAGAGTCTGAAGAAGTTTTTAGACCTGCATAGAAATCATGAAATCACCTCTTTAGATCTTTAATTGTGAATAGAAGATCTAAATCATAATTAACAGAACGTACATTTTTCATTTTACACTATAATTTTCATGACTTTCATTCGATGTACTAAGCCGATTCATTTATGTAATGAACAGTAAACTCTTATAGATTAATTAGAAAAAAAGATAATTTGGAAAAGTCTTTTAATTTTTCTTCTGGAACAGTTTTAAGTTGTCGAGGTAGATAATTCTCTAAAATTCAGAAAAAAATTCATAACTTGGAAACTACAAAAAATTGGATAACATATATGGGGGTGATTCAGATACTTCTAGGTGTGCTCAATCTCTGGACTTCCGCTTGACACTATTTTTTTGACACCCTGTATACAGGGTGAGGCATAAAAACCAAGTGTTTTTGGTTTGAGTAGTACCATTGATTAAAGTATTTATTATAAATGTGTTAATCAATGGTAGTACTCTTATATTAGAAAAGTGAGGAGCGCGCGGTTTATTACAATCCATTCCTTGTGTTGGGGTGGACTGTATTTTGTTTTTTCTTGCGTGGTTTCGTGTAATTTGATTGAATTTTCGAGACGTGATTCTTACAACGTTTATTGCTTCAACTTCGAGGTTACAAGTCTTCACATAGTAGTGGGGTAAAACAATTTACAATATGGCGGTGAATTCCAGCGCACGCGCACCGGGCACCGCAACCAGTGGCGCATCAATGTCCGAGTTCTGTACACCGCCCGCGTTGAAAGGCTATCTTTCAAAACAATACAATGATGTCTAACAATTCATGAAATGGGTAATACACATAGCCGTTTCACAGAGCGTTTTAGCGTACGTCCATTTGGAAGGCGAACTGTCACCACTCTCACCACATTGTTCGAACCTGGATACAACTCCATAACTCGAGCCATGGGCCAGTTGAACGGGGGCGAATTGTCTTCCATTAAAACGACGAGAGATCCAACTTGTAGAGTTGACTGCAAATGCTGCTTCCATTTGGAGCGGGTCTGAAGTTGGGTTAAATACTCCTTAGACCAGCGATTCCAGAATTGCTGGGCCAATTGTTGTAGTCGCATATATCTGGATAGTCGATTCGGGTTCTCATTTCGAACATCAGCTTGTGGAATACTGGCGAGTGAATCTCCAATAAGAAAATGTGCGGGTGTCAAAGGTAAGTAGTCACTTGGGTCATTGGATAAAGGGGTAAGGGGACGAGAATTTAAGCAAGCTTCAATCTGAACCAAAAGAGTATACATCTCTTCATAAGTTATAGCCGTATTACCGAGAACTCTCCTTAAATGAAATTTTACAGACTTTACAGCTGCTTCCCAGTAACCTCCAGTATGTGGCGCTTGAGGTGGGTTAAAGTGCCAAGTGATTTGATCCTTGACTAAAAAATTTGAAATTTTGTCATGATGTGTTTGATCTGATAACAAATTGTACAATTCAATGAAATGATTGTTAGCCCCGACAAAGTTTGTTCCATTATCAGAGTATATATCTTTAGGCTTACCTCGGCGAGATATAAACCGCTTCAATGCATTAAGAAAACTTTCAGTTGAGAGATCGTGAACTAATTCAATATGAACTGCTCGTACAGCGAAGCAAATAAAAATACAAAAATATGTCTTAACTAACCTGCCTTTTCGGGAAGTATTTTCTTTAACATATATAGGTCCGGCATAATCGCAACCACATTGGGAAAATGCACGAAGAGGACGAGAAGCTCTACTACTAGGTAAGTCTCCCATAAGATATTCTTGAGGCTTAGGATTCATACGATAACACCTAATGCAAGATCCGATTATTCTTTTAACAAGTGTCTTTCCATGTATCGGCCAGTATTGTAATCGAATTATTGATAATAAATTTTGAATTCCTACATGCAGATTTTTATTATGCTCATATCGAATAATTAATTCAGTTAATCGATGTTTATCTGACAAAATAATTGGGTGTCGTTGTTCAAAATCTAAGTCAGAAGCTGATAATCTTCCACCAACTCTCAAAACACCTTTATTATCAATGAAAGGATGCAAATTCGTGATTTTGCTGTTTTTGTCGACATTTTTAGAATTCTTTATACAATTAATTTCATCTGCAAAAGTAACTTCCTGTGAACGTTTGATCAAAATCGTAAGTGCTTCATTCAGCTCACTATCATTTAAACAATGACTTGCAGGCATAATTTTTAATCTTGTTCTATTTATAAATCGGAGCATGTAAGCCACTATCCTTATGATTTTATTTAATGAGGAGTAATTGTCAACTATTAAATCTATATCCCTTTTCTCATCACATTTAACTTTAACTAATAGTGATATACTGGATTTTTTAACTTCAGGTAAGTTTTCAATGGAAACGAGTTCAAAATTGTCATTTAACCTATTTAATTTGTCCATACAAACACCATTCCACCAACTATGCATATCAAGCAGTTCTTGGGGGTTAGCGCCTCGAGAAATTATATCTGCTGGATTCAATGTACCCTTTATGTGATTCCACTGTCTGATATCTGTTTTGTCTAAAATTTGAGCCACTCTATTTCCGACAAATGTTTTGAGTTGACTAGGCTCTATCTTTAACCAAGATAATACTATTGTGGAATCTGTATATAGCTTTATCTCGTTAATTCTTATATCTAACGCTGAACGGACAATTTTACTTAACTTTGCTAGTAGATGTGCTGCTAACAACTCTAGCCTTGGTAACGTTATTTTATGCAAGGGTGCGACTCGAGATTTTGCGCATAACAACTTGCAATCATTTTCTCCTAGCTCATTTTCTGAGTATAAATAAATCACACAACCGTATGCTCTTTCAGAGGCGTCACAAAAACCTATCATTTCAATACGATTGGGATTATCAACAAGAACCTTCCTGTTCACACTTATATTTCTTAGATTAGGAATGTGAGATACGAAATCAAGAAAGGATTCTTTCAAACTGTCTGGAATCGGACTGTCCCAATCTGATTGAAGTTTAAAGAGTTCCTGCAAAATACATTTAGCTTTCACTACTACTGGTCCTATTAAACCAAAAGGATCATATATCTGAGCTATAACAGATAATACGGTACGTTTTGTTATTTTAAATTTATTAAAATTATTTACTTCAATATTGTATGTGAGACAATCTTTATTTGCATTCCAAACAATGCCTAACGTTTTTAACTCCTTTTCGTGATGTAATACTAAATTTTCATCATTTGAGTTACTGTTGTTCATTATATAATTTAATATATCCCTTTCATTTGAGGAAAATTTTCTCAATTCAAATCCTGCGCTTGCTAAGATTTGTGTTAGCTCCCTGTAACACTCAATAGCCTGTTCAATGGTATCAAAACTGACTAACAAATCATCCATATAAAAACTGTTTTTAAGGACATTTGACGTCTGTGGATAAACTTGTGCATTGTCTTGAGCGAGCTGTTCTAAACATCGAGTTGCGAGATATGGTGCACTGGCTGTACCATATGTGACCGTTTTTAGTGTATAAACCTTAGGTTCTTCCTCCTTGTCATACCTCCAAATTATTTGCTGATAAGGTTGATCATCAGGATGAATGAGTATTTGTCTGTACATCATCTTGATGTCTGCACTGAGTACAACTTTCCGGAGTCTCAATCGCAATGTAATTGAAAACAAATCATTTTGCACCAATGGACCAATTAGTAACTTATCATTTAATGCAAAATTACTACTAGTCTTAGCACTAGCATCAAAGACTACGCGAGTTTTAGTCGTTGTACTTGATGGTTTGACGACTGCATGATGTGGCATAAAATATGAAACTTCTGCCTTTGAGTCATCTTCGTGGAATGAACATTTAATTGACATATGCTCCAATTCTTCATATTCTCTCATGAACCTATCATACTCGTCTTTCAATTGAACATCACGTGAAAATCTATTCTCTAAGTACTGAAATCTTTGGTAACACATATTTTTTGAGTCTCCTAACACTATATCCTTATTCTCGTTAAATGGTAACCTAACTACATATCTACCATCGTGATTTCGCATTGTCGTCGTTTTAAAATATTCTTCGCATTGATTTTCTTCACGAGATAATATTTTACCTTCTTCGATATCTTCGAGTTTCCAAAATTTAACTAATACCTCATTTAAATGATCATCTATTGTGCTGAGATTACAAACAGTTTTAGTTTGATCCACTTTTCCTAAGTTAATATTACCTGAGCATATCCATCCTAAACTAGTCTCTATGAACATTGGCATATGCTTTCCTAACCTTATTTTTCCAGCACCCAAAAGCTCGAAAAATACACCAGCTCCTAATAAAACATCAATAGTCTTTGACAAATGAAAGTTTTCATCAGCTAGCCTTATATTTTTTGGATAGTTAATGCTTTGTTTATTAAATGATACCAAAGGTAATCGTTCTGTAATCACCGGTACGACTAAAAATAATAGTTCAGTTTCAAACGATGTAACTCTAGATTTTATAACTGTTCGAGTTTTATATTCAATATTTGTAACATTCTGATTAATTGAGGTTAGTGGTACAGATGTTTTTTGCAAATTTAAACCTAGTTTTTCGCATAAAGATTTCGAGAGCAAATTCGATTGACTTCCAGAGTCTAATAAGCATGTACACTCGTGAAATTCTCCTTTGCGATTTGCAATTAATATTGTAGCCGTTGACAATAATATTTGATTGGTATTAACAGTAGTACATACTGTTTCTGATAAATCCGTTTCATTAGAGAAGTTCGCAAAAACAGTATTTTCGTTATTGTGGCTGTCGCGCCTATTTATCGTTGACGTAGGTCGAGTATTAGAATTCTGAATATCGATCGCTGCTTCGGTTACCTGCGTCTGCGTGGCATCCTGTCGTTCGTGTGTCGCAGCCGTGCTTGGAACCGTTCCATATGAGTTTCCTGCGACGTTGCCGCTATGATTATTTGCCGACTGATTCTCATTATTATTTCGTGCACTTCTATTCTCATGCAAGAGAGTATTGTGTTTTAAATTGCATTTCTTACATGGGCTTGATCTGCACTCATACTTTTTGTGACCGGTACGCAAACAATTACTACATAGCTTGTTCTTATAAATTTCTTTGTATTTATCAGATATTGATAATTCCGCGAATCTTTTACAGTGATAAATAAAGTGTGAACCGGAGCAAATATGGCACTGATTTTCTTGATGTTCTCTTTGAATTACCGCGTAATTCTGCTGTGGCGTGTTATGAGGTTGATATACCTTTCCTTTATCATGAAAGTTCCGTTTGCCTTGTTCAGTGTTTTTACTTTCAGAATAAATAGATTCTAAGGTGAAGCACTTTTTTGTTATATATTCAAGAAGCTCATCTAATGACGGTAACTGGTTATCATTCTGTTTAGATTCCCATTCGCGTTTGGTTCTATCATCTACGCGTTTAATGATAAGAGGTACGAGCAAAGCATCCCACTGATCTGTAGGTAACTGTAATTTTTTCAAGGCATTAATATGTTGATATACCGCATCTACCAGTTTTCTGAGTGTTGTATGATTTTCTCTGGTAATGTCTGGTAGATTAAATAATAACCCGTTTATGTGATGATTTATTATAGCCCTGCGATTTTCGTATCTTTTTTTTAATAATGAAAACGCTACCTGATAATTTAACGTTGTTACCTCTAAAGAATCTATGAGTCGTAAAGCATCGTCTTTGCAGCATGACTTCAAATAAAGAAATTTTTGTATATCAGATAAGTCTGATCGATCGTGTACCAATGATTTAAATATATCGTGAAAGCTAAACCATGTGTCGTAAGTTCCGTGGAATTTCGGTAAATTTATATCGGGCAATCGCGCAACACTGTTATTACTGAGAACAGGTTGGTTTTGCGTTGTTGTCACGTTTTCGCTATGCATGCTCGGAGTATTACTTCTCTGTACTTGCGTGTTCAACAAACTCTTTGCAAAACTAATGGTATTGAAAAAAGTATTTTCGGTAATATCTCGCTGGGCAACTTCATTCTCATCTAGAAACTCTAATCGTGTTTGATACCTATCAAAATCAATAAACTGTTCTTCAAGGGCTCTCAATCTCACCTCGATCTGTACAATATTGTTATGATTAACTGGATCCTTCAGGAAATTTTCAAACCGTGTAAGCTTTCGTCTTATGACCCCTCGTGAATGTCTTAATTCCGCGATTTCTGACTCAAGACTGTAATTCCCTTCTTCCTGGTCTATGACTGACATTTTTCGTTATTTTGTTCAAATGTTCTAACAAAGTTTTAACTAAGCGAAGCAATCGAATACAATTATCGAAACGTGATAAAATTCGTGGAGTAATTATCGTGAGTTCGTGTTCGTGAATATTATAAACGTGGCTGAACAGGTAATCTATCTACCTAACTACGAGCGAGAAATATACCTAATGGCTACAGATTGAACCATGCATTAAATCAAGGAAAGAAGGAAGCGGATAGCTAGGATCTCACTCAGTTGCTGGATTTCCTTGGTCTGCCGATTCTGTCCTTCAACTTGGCAACGTGGCAACCTGTTGCGATGATTTTCGATTCCAACAATGGCTGCTTCTTTCTTCTTGGACGAGACGATGATTTTCCCTATTTTCCGTCTTTTCGTGACTCTTCTCCACTTCTACCTGTACTGCTTCGATCCGGGCGAAGTGACCAAATGTTGGGGTGGACTGTATTTTGTTTTTTCTTGCGTGGTTTCGTGTAATTTGATTGAATTTTCGAGACGTGATTCTTACAACGTTTATTGCTTCAACTTCGAGGTTACAAGTCTTCACATAGTAGTGGGGTAAAACAATTTACAATATGGCGGTGAATTCCAGCGCACGCGCACCGGGCACCGCAACCAGTGGCGCATCAATGTCCGAGTTCTGTACACCTTGACTCAAACCATTTCACTTTCTTACTTGCCATCATGGAGCGGTAGATGCTAGAACAACGCGTGGCATCATTGACCCATCTTTTTTTTGGATAAAATAGGGTCACCGCTACAGTAACATCTGAACGTTACATTCATATGGTGAATACCTTTTTCATACCTGAATTGCAAAGAAGAGGTGTGGATATCAAAAGATTTGTGGTTGCAGCAAGATGGGACCACGGCACACACCGCCAGAGCATCCATGGCTGTTCTTCGCCACCTGTTTCCAAATCGTTCGATTTCGAGGGTTGGTGACATTTCATGACCTCCTCGGTCTCCCGACTTATCAATCTGTGATTTTTTCCTATGGGGGTAACTCAAGTCATGTGTTTAAAGGGCCAAGCCCCGTACGTTAGACGCAGAGAAGGAAGCGATTCGCCATGGAATCTCTCAAAAATCAACAGACATGCTGGAAACAATGGAGTGAAATTTTCGTGAACGGCTGCATGATATGCCAGATGTAATTTTTGCACTTAGATATTTCAAAATGGTTTATTATCAGCTATGTTCTAGTACCAATAATTTTTTTTAGAGTAAAAACTAATAATTTTATGATTATTTCAGAAACACTTGATTAATATGCCCCACCCTGTATTATCAGGTTTTAATGTAATTCGACGTTCCTGTCCAGGCATGATAGAAGAGCTAAAATGCAAAAAATTTTGCTTAATACTAGTATACGCAACCAATGAAAAATCTTCGTTAATAAATCATTAGCATGTTCACTTATTTTAGTTCAATACGCTTACACCAATTCAATAACATCATAACTAGGTGAAAAAGGTACGATACCTTCGAAAAAAACATTGAGAGAAATAAAATAATTCTCATTTTCGTTTTTGTTGCAACAGAGTCATATCTGGCTCAAAATATTGCCAAGACACTGCGCGTACAAACAACTGGAAAAACTTGCACATAGTCTCAGCTTCTCAAAAAGGTATAAATGTCGAATTGAAAACTTACATTCAGTGTGGTGAATAAATCATTTTTATTATTATTATTATTATTGACCACCTATTATTCTCATGGCGATAAATATTTTTCTGGAGGGGGTGCAATACATCATAAAGATAGTGAAAATAATTTGAGGAGATAAAGCACCTCAAGCCCCTCTGGTTAGAGTGACCATCCGTCCGGAAAATCCCGGTCATGTCCGGAAATTTGGAGCGAAATTCCGTGTCCGGGCGGACCACACACACACCACAGGCCGTCCGAACCAGGAACACTAGAGAAGCTCTACGAGCTCATCCTTACCAGGTCGAGGTCCTTACTCCCCGAACCAGTCTCCTCCAGCATTCCTTCTTTTGGAGAACTTCGACGCTGTGGAATCAGCTGTCGGGGAACTTGTTTCCCGACGGCTACAACCTGCAGCGTTTCAAATCTAACGTGAACCGATACTTATTCTCTCGCAGCGCTTCTACAGCGCCATAGGCTTTCAGCCTTTGCGGGAGGCCGACCATAAAAAAAATTACAAAATCAGTAAAATGTCCGGAATTTGAGCCGCAATCAAAAATAGTTGACACAACATGAAGCAAAATAAACAAATACAACAAACTAATGGTCAGGCAAAAATCACAGAAATTGGTAAAATGTCTGGAATTGGAACCCGAATTGAAAATAGTTGGCATAAAATACAGCGAATAAACAGAGTTACCGGACAGGCAAAAAAAGGCACTACTGTCACTTGATGGCCCATCTCTCTTTTCATTCTCTTCAAAAATAACCGAGATACCCCGTAAAAGTACCCAAAATGGGACACCCTGTACTTATTAATGTGATATAGTAATAGTAGCACAAAGATAACGCCTTATTCAAAATCTAGCGATTATTCGGGTATGAGACATTTGCCAAAACATTGCTTAGCTATTCCGATGTAATCAGTGGCGTATATAGAAATCGATTTCGGGGGGGGGGGGGGCCATCAGAAAAATTAAAGTTTATCTTATATGTTATAATATTAACAAAAATAATTATACAGGGTGAGTTTTTAGTACCAGCTTGGTCGATAATTCCATTACTGTAGAAGATAGCGAAAAAAGTTATACATAAAAGTTGCAGCCAGAGATATGCTCCTTGCTCATAAACATAAAATACTTTTATTTATACAGGGTGATCCATAACTACGTGGTGATGCAAACATGTATTTTTTTAAAAGAAACGCCCTATATATTATCCCATTTTTAGATTCTACTAATAATTTCTTTTCTCACGATATAAGGTGTTATAACATTATACAGGGTATTTCAAAAGTTATAACCATTTTTATATTCAAATCGCTGTAAAACGAACGTACTGTATATCAAAAAGTAATGAATCAAAAATTATTTTTTTAAATGGAAAGATTAAAAATATCCTCTAGTTTTAAAATCGGCTATAAAAAGAGCCCGCGACGTATACTCGTATACAGGGTGATGTAGAATGCAAAATCCAGATTTTCTCCTTTTTTTAAATGTAACCCTCAATATTTTATTATACCGAAGAATTGCTTTTAATATGCTCTTTCATCTTTGTATAGCACTTGTACTTACGTCTGTCAGTTTCCGAGGTATTTCGATTTTTCGGTAAATTTAAAATATAGTTTCTAATTGTGTACTGAAATTTATTTATTTTGAGAAAGTACTATCGAATTTGTTTTTTATTCAACGAACAATTAAATTCAGGATAGTATTTGATGAAGTCAAAACCCTGAATCATCGAAATCATAAAGTCAGGTATGCTGAGGAAACAATTTTGTAGGCGTGATGCATAATTATCAAGCAGATTTATCAGGTAGACTTTGAAAAATTGACAGTTTTTATAACCTACTCAATAATTCCGTACTGTGTGAAAAACGAGCTTAAAAAATTAATTTTTCATTAAGGGTATTTAGGAGAATCTTTGAGAGATTGCCTACTTGACTCTAGAATATATCAACTATGAACAGCAATTTCCAGAGCGGATGCACTCTAAAACTAATGCGTTTGAAAGATTGAAGAATCGTTTTATTTCAGATGTGTCGGTTAATATTTCATGACCTACCTGATAGATCTGCTTGATAGTTATGCATGATGTCTATAAAATTGTTTCTTCAGCACATTTGACATATAATATCTCGTTAAATCAGTGTTTTGACTTGATCAAGTAGTATTATGGCCTTATAGTTTAGTTGTTTGTTAAGCAAAAATAAAATTTGATAGTATTTTCTCAAAATAAATAAGTTTTAGTAAACAAATAGAAGGTATATTTAAAATTTGTAGAAAAATCGAAGTATATAAGAAACTAATGAATGAATGAAATATTGGGGTTATATTTAAAAGAAGAGAGAAGAGATTTTTTATAGCAGATTTTAAAACTAGAGAATATTTTTTATTCGTCCGTGTAAAAAATATGATTTTTGATTCTGCACTTTTTGTTATACAGTACGTTAATTTGACAGCGATTTGGATATAAAAATGATCATAACTTTTTAAATACCCTGTATAATGTAACAATACCCTATATTGGAAGAACGAAAATGATTAGTAGAATTTGAATATGGAATAATATATAGGGTATCTCATTTAAAAAAATGCATGTTTGCATCACCATCCAGTTATGGATCAGCCTGTATAAATCTAAATATTTTCTGAGCAAGGAACATATTCGTGACTACAAGTTTTATATATAACTTTTTTCGCTATCTTCTACAGCAGTGGAGTTATCGACAGAGCCGGTACTAAAAACTCACCCTGTATATAACACTTATGCATATTAGAAATATAAACTTCTATTTTTATAGATAATAATTCTAAATTGAAACAAAGAAACCAAGGTGTACTTCCTAATCGGACATCTATGATCGTTAAAGTTGACCTATTTGCTTTATTATTGTATTACATTTTGATGTCGCTGCTAATTTTATTCAGTACTATATTTTTTGACAACTACGTCAGCCTCTTCCCAGACGTCAAAACTGAATGCGTGGCTGATTTCGGGGGGGGGGGGGGGGCTAATGCTAACGCCCCTTATATACGCCACTGGATGTATCAAGGAATATACAAGTGAACCTTTAAACGTCTTATATTACCTTCTTTCTTCCACCCCCTTCCTTCGTAAGCGTCTCCATCACCCCCAACAAGGAAGTTGTAGCCGATGTCACTCCAACCCAAGCTCTCTATGTGAAACATTTGTATGTATCTGGTCTGGAAGATGCACTGAGACTGAGACAGGCAGCTTTCTGTAGCTGAATGCTGGATTATGACGAGAGACACGGGCACCTTTTGCAGATCATTAACAGGATGACTAGGAGGTTGGGCAAGCCACTGCTTTCTACTAAATATTCGGACTTTCTTATTTATCGTTCCGTTCGAATCTAAAATATCACAGAATTAAGTTAAAATTACTTATTGATGATCTTCTGGTAAAGCGGCTACTAAGCGGGCAATACTTTTACTGCAATATTTGACTATATTGCTGGTAACTATAGCCCGGCCATGACGACAACATTTTATTGCAGCATATGGCTCGGCAATATACCGGGTATCCCAGAATTTTCTTGACACGTGATATTTTCGTAACGAAAAACGGTTCAAGCAAGAAATAAGTGCTACTTTTGAAGGTACTATAGGGTCTATAATACCATGCATTCAAAACATTTTTTCTGTACGTCAACCCCTAAAACTCACCCCCAACTTTTTTTTTCAAATAGCACCCCATAGGTTTTCTTACATAAATGATATCCCCATTTTATTTAAAATCTTGTAGTACCTTTAATTTTATATGCAAAGTTATTTTTTCCGTAAAATCGTAAGCATAACACAAATGAAATGATAATTTGTTTGACGCCTGATATTTTTGTAAGAAAAACGGATAAAAAAGAAAAGTAAGTGGGTTTTTCAAGGGTAGTGAATAACCTATCATTCCTTGCTTATGAATCATTTTTTTCTTACTTAAACCCCTGGAATCCACCCCTAGCTAGTTCTTTCAAATTTCAATCCACAATTTTGCCTGGAAAAATAAATTCTTTACTTGAATTTATTAATTATCGTAGTTCCTTACTTTTTATGCTCCTACTGCAATTTATCGTTAATTTTGGTGCCCGTGTGTGGGGCACACCCTGCACACGGGGTTGGCGCGGCCCGATGTAACCATAAAACTTTTTCACGTTTTTGCACTTAGTTTTGTTGTCAATTTTTTTTATTAGTTGATTCATGATAATAAAAAAATATTTTCCATACCTACATGTGTTTTAATTAATTTATGCTTACGATTTCATGGATTAAACGAAAAAAATTAACCTAGAATACCCATCCGTCATTCCCGAAAACTCTAGACGATTCGATGACGTTTACACATCAAAAATCTAACCTAACGCTTTCACTTTACATCATGCATGACAACTAATACACAATACATGAATATCATAAGTATGTTACAATAATATGCATACAACCAGAGCCAGAAATTGATCCATTTGTAATCTACGGCACCAGAAAGATTGTGATTTTCCATTTTTTGTCTCTCCTGTAACATGACTAAAACTTACTTAGGTTCATTACTTCATGTGGACGACATGCGATACATACAATTTACAACAGGATTAACCAAGAAAGCTGAATATGCAATAATATACAGGGTATTTCATTGACATGTCACGCTTTTATTTGACACCCTGTATAAAAGTCATTATTTTTAAAATGTAGTCCAACTCGACCTACATACAATCGTATAGCTATTTTTCTGAAAAGGGTTATCGGTTGTTCACAAGACTCCGACGCCTTGAGAGCTTGACTCACCCTGTATATACGGGTGAGTTAAGTGCTAAGGGTAGTCTCGGTCACCATAAAGCTCTGTGTTTAACGCAAATCAGAAGAAGGTTCCATCCGCAAGTGAAGAATTTTCAAATGTTTTTCTTTCCAGAAAAATGTATTTTTGTAATGTGTATGTTTGTATAGTTGGTATGTACCTGATATGTAGTCCAAAGGTGATTCATGTTCGTTCTCATCTACATGGTTTTCTTCCGATTCAGTACTTGTTTGACTGCTGGTGTTCCTATAAAGTTGAATCCCACTCACGATTGCTATCGAGACTGTAACTATTACTATCAGTATCATTCTTTTCTGCCACAGCCATTGGTATTTACCAGAACATTGAAAAAAGGGCCCTATAAAAACGAAACAATAAACCGAAAAATTAAGTAATTCATAATGGCCGATTTTAGAAAAGCTTGGAAACGGTCTGTTATTAGGTAAAGTAGTCAAGGTATCGAAAAAATGTTTTTCAGTTTAGTTTTGGATCTTAAATGTTTTGTCACCAGCAAACATTTTAATGGTCATAATACCATGGCGCACTACAGTTGCATTTTTTATGTAAAATAATGTTTCCGAGCTATTAAGTTTCGACAGACTCGGACTCTGATGTAAGTACGTGGTATAAATCGCAAATTGAGACTTTCTGGTTTTGACATGACATGATATATTCCTTGTCAGTGGATTTTTTGCACCAAAAAGAGTTATCTGGTGCTACATTTAATAGGGTTTGCTTTACTCTTTCGTCAGTGCAATGCATATGTAAGCGGAAGGTAGCATATGATTCTCTTTATGATAAGAGGATATGGTGACAGTCTGGTGCTACGAGCAAGTAGCAAATTTGACGTTTTGAACTGGTTTTATCAATTTACAACCTCGATAATTTGAAAAATTGGGCACATTATGTGGCATACAGTATTTGTTTAGAAAAATAACTATCTGATAATATTATAAGGTGATCCTTTTAAATATGCAGCCTCATATAGTGCATCATGACCTTTTTCAACAACATTCAATTTCAAATTTTACCGAATAATTGATCCAGTCCAAACTTCATTAATACAGCTTATCTGTCACCTCCAAAACTCGATAGCTCAGAATCAGTTGAGTTCAGTTACATTATATTTCATATCTACAGTTCTTGCACCAGGAAAAACTGAAATACCTAGTAGCTAATTAAAAAAAACCAATTTTTTCTGCCAAAACTTTATGACCATCCCTGTATAACTAGAATTGTTACTGCTTAGAAGAAACCCTACAGCTTCTTATTTTAGCTAAAAAAAGACGGTTTCGAAACTTTTGTTAAAACTTGTATATTGGAAAGTAAAGTTTTGTTTCTATGCGTGGTAATTAGGAATTTATTTAAGAAAGGACCGAACAACAACAGCCGCCTGTAGTTTTTCTTTCATTTCGCAGTTTTTAATCAACATTGCAGTAGCTAGCAAGCTGTTAAAAGCATCCATTTCTGTCGTACTCCTGCTTCTTTTTGACCCTAGATATGTTACCGCCGTTGTTTCTGCTTAGAGTTGATCTGTTGTAAGGAATTTTTATAATCTTGTCCCTTTACTCTAGTTCGTCTATATCTTTCTGCTTAGTTAGTTGTTTTCTTCCAAATGAACACGTTTTCGTTTATATTTCATGGCCTGCTAGGTTGCTTATGGGTAGGAAAATTGAAAAACACCGAATTCATAGAAAATTTGAAATTAAATAAAAACTACAAGAGATTGATATTCACAATCTTATATCCTTACAAAATCCAAATTTCTAATATAATCAGGACAGCTTTCGTCACGTAGCAGCTTTTAAACATACCTTTATGATTTTGCTTGTGTTTTCCACTAGTCACTTCTTCCTTGATATCATTAGTGCCGACAGCCGAGTCCTTTAAAAATCCAGGGTTATCCACACCGTTAGCGCCGGACTTTGATTGTGCATTGGAGTAGACATATCCATTTAGTACGGCTAGTTCTGATTTTAGTTGATCTTTGAATGTCACTGGAAGTATCGCTTCACCTAAGATTTGTGGATTGGTCACCTAAAAATAATATTTTGTTTGTCAGTTTGAGACATAAATATTTAGGTTACTCCTCCAGAACTCCAGATGTGATAAAACAATCTAGATATTAAGGACACCGCATACGCCTAACGAACCATGGGTTCCTGACAAATTTAATGGTTATTTATTTATTTTCGTATGGCTTACATGCAGTGTAAAGGTACAGGTACATAACAATAAAATGCATTTATTTATTTACACTAGCCTGCATCGATTCAATAATTTGCATTTTTCTCGATAACGGTTAGCCCTATCGAGATGTACCAAGAGACCATTTTTATGTAGAAATCTCTGAAATACCGTATTCTAAAATCAAAATGTCAAAAAATTACCACTTAGAAAATGGGGTAATTTTTACCCTTACCTCTTCCCGTATGATACGCCTCTGATTAAAATTGTGAAATTTTGAATTCAGAATCAGATTCAGCGTCAAAAGTTTGCCCATCGTACCTAATTTCGTAATTTTGTTATGAATGGTTTCGAGAATATCGAAGGAAAACCGTCTTCAGGGTGCCCCATGCAAAGGAGCGTAGGTCCCTTAGGAAGCATTTCCGGACCCATGTTCATATGACATTTTCTTTCTATTTTTCGGAGTACTATTCGTGGTTAAATTTTGTTAAGATACATAGCAGCTCAAGTAGAATGAGGTATAACCACAGCTGTATAACGTGATGCAGAAAACTTTAGACCTTAGTAATTTCAAGTAGCCACAATTACCTCCGTATTGTTAGCGTAGAGGATTTGCTTGATTTTGACAGGACCCTGGTAGATGGTTTTATTTCCGATATGTACATCGTTGGAGTTGACCACGTTAACACTATCATAGAGCGATACGCCAGATGAAGGTCCAACCATTGTACCATCATCGTCATCATCTGATCTATCGTCTGCGGCGCACGAGACAACTTCCAGTTCAATACCGTCTGGTGTGATCTGTAAGAAGATTTACCTCAAGCGTTGTGCAAATGATGTAATTTATTCATTTTACTTCCCACACCGATAGGTCCTTTGAAATCCTACAACTTATCAGATCTTCACTATAGTCTAAGATCCGAATATAAGACGACCTTCACCGAACTGGTTAATGGATTAAAAGCATTTTGTATTAAATTTAATAGTTCGCTCGGACCTCTCTGGCGCACGTATTCACTGGCAGCATTATTTTGATCTTTAAAATTCGACAACCGGAATTCCAGACTGATTTTTTGCAGACAACCCTATCTCGACGTGTTTGCAATAAAATTATCTTTATTTTGATATAAGTTTCATGCATTAACCACACCGGTGCAAATTACTATTATTGATTTACCTGTTTATACCTGCCCACTCTATAGTTGGGACGGGAAACACGTATCCAACCTAACGTTTTCATATTCTATGGGCTTCATACTTTCGATTGATATGTGATTTGTCTATTAACCAAAGCAGTGAAATGTTTAAAAAAAAATAATTTTCAATATTTAGGACTGAAATTTTTCAGCCAACCCACTCGCAATATGTTTCTTAACATATTAAATTTAGTATAAAATGCTTTTCATCCATTACCCAGTTGAAAGTCGTCTTATATTCGGATCTTCTACTACTAGAAAATAATCAAGATTGGAATGAAGTTTCTGTCGGTTTTTATAAACTTACATTTTTTGGAAAATTCTGAAAAATTTAAGGAGAAATCGAAATAATCATGTTTTGGCGCTAACGCTACAAAAAAAACCAGTCCTGATCATGTTTTCTGCCACTTGGTCAAAATTCTGGAGTTCTTTGTCATTTTTGCAATTAGTACTGCAAAAAAAAAAGAAAAACCCTAAAGCGCTGTGAAAGCATATCTGAGCAGAGTTTCTAATAGCGCCTACAGAGTCCTACAACAAACTGATGTGTAACGATTTTGACCGGCTATGAGAAACTTTGCTGTTGATTTTTAAGATTAGGTCACAATTAAAACAAAAACTTCTTATTTTTTTCGTTCGTTTCGACTAATATGTAGTCATCATCAGGCGTCAGAAAGTCAGGGTTTTCATTGTATTGCCAGACATGGCAATAGTATCGTAAGAATTAGTCGAAGATTATTTCGACGGACTGGTTGAGTTTTGTCAACAAATTTTAACTGGTTTTGTTAATAAGCATATCTGCTAGATATTAGTGCTATGAAAATCTTCAAACTTTTGTAGAAGGGCATATCCAGTACCCCCAAAAAATTAATGTATGGGCAGACATTTTAGGTAATAAAGTGATAGTGCCATTGCTTATTAATGGAAAGTTTAACGGAGACATTTATTTGGATATCTTGGGAAATACCATCAATCCGCTTATGATTTAAGCCATTCAGAACTGAATCGAAGGCAATGGAAGCCCTATACCGGGTGTCCCAGAATTTCCTTGACACGTGATATTTTCGTAACGAAAAACGGTTCAAACAAGAACTGAGTGGTACTTTTGAAGGTACTATAGGGTCTATCATACCATGCATTCAAAACATTTTTTTTTGTGCGTCAACCCCTAAAACTCACCCCCAACTTTTTTTTTCAAATAGCACCCCATAGGTTTTCCTACATAAATGATATCCTTATTTTATTTAAAATTTTGTGGTACCTTTAATTTTATATGCAAACTTATTTTTTCCATAAAATCATAAGCATAAGACAAATGAAATGATAATTTGTTGGACGCCTGATATTTTTGTAACAAAAACGGATAAAAAAGAAAAGCAAGTGGGAGTTTCAAGGGTAGTGAATGACCTATCATTCCTTGCTTATGAATCATTTTTTCTTACTTCAACCCCTGGAATCCACCCCTAGCTTGTCCTTTCAAATTTCAATCCACAATTTCGTCTGGAAAAATAAATTCTTTACTTGAATTTAATTACCGTAGTGCCTTAGTTTTTATGCCCCTACTGCAACTTATCGTTAATTTTGGCGCCCGTGTGCGGGGCACACCCTGCACGCGGGGTTGGCGCGGCCCGATGTAGCCATAAAACTTTTTCACGTTTTTGCACTTAGTTTTGTTGTCACATTTTTTTAATTAGTTGATTCATGAAAATAAAAAAAATATTTTCCACACGTGTTTTAATTAATTTATGTTTACGATTCCGTGGATTAAGCGAAAAAAATTAACGATAAATTGCAGTAGGGGCATAAAAACTAAGGCACTACGGTAATTAAATTCAAGTAAAGAATTTATTTTTCCAGGCGAAATTGTGGATTGAAATTTGAAAGGACAAGCTAGGGGGGGATTCCAGGGGTTCAAGTAAGAAAAAATAATTCATAAGCAAGGAATGATAGGTCATTCACTACTCTTGAAACACCCACTTACTTTTCTTTTTTATCCGTTTTTGTTACAAAAATATCAGGCGTCAAACAAATTATCATTTCATTTGTCTTATGCTTATGATTTTATGGAAAAAATGAGTTTACATATAAAATTAAAGGTACCACAAGATTTTAAATAAAATGGGGATATCATTTATGTAGGAAAACCTATGGGGTGCTATTTGAAAAAAAAAGTTGGGGGCCAGTTTTAGGGGTTGACGTACAAAAAAAAATGTTTTGAATGCATGGTATGATAGACCCTATAGTACCTTCAAAAGTACCACTCAGTTCTTGCTTGAACCGTTTTTCGTTACGAAAATATCACGTGTCAAGGAAATTCTGGGACACCCGGTATATACTTGATGAGGCTGAAATCTATTTTCAGCCAAGACGAAACGTGTCCAGATAAATGAATAGGACGAAAAGGGCCCATACAATGGTCTGTTAGATCTCCTGATTTGACGCCATTAGACTTTTTTCTACGGAGCCGTTTAAAATCTATTGCATTTTGTCGCCATCTTTAAAGTTTGGATGACCTCCGTCAACACATCATCGATATCTGCCATGATATCCCACAACATGCTTTTGCAATGGGTCGTCAGAAATTTGAACATCGACTATATCATTGTTTGGGCAATAATGGGCAACATTTTGAACTCTTATTGCAAAAAAGTGATATTTTCGTGTGTTTTTGTTCTATTTGAACAAATTAAGGTATATAAAGATTTTTCTAATTTTCTCGAAAACGAATTGACCGATTTTAAAAAATCGAACGTCAAAATAAAAAAACTTTTTTTTATTTTATCATTTTTTCAATTTAATATCCTAACCTGATTATCGACGATTTTATGGTAGGTATATATTTTAAAATTATAAAAACCTGGCATTTACAGGGTGGGCCAATAGTGCGTGGACGGAGGATTGTGGACTTACTGAAAAATATTTCAAAAATCTGTCACATGATCATGGTAGGGACCCTTGAGCGCTATTACGTAAAAATATTTTCACTTAAATTCTGACGTTTATACAGGGTGATTCATATCAAACTTACATTTTTTTTAATGGAACACCCCATATATTATTGCATATTTGGATTCCTTGGTCAATTCTAGTGTGACTTTATGTATCACACATGGAACTTTAAACGAACCGTTTAGGCGCAAATCACCATTTTTGGTACAAGTAGGTATCAGAAAAAAATTAACTATCGCAGCGATTATAAAACTTAGAGGGCCGTGACTTTGCGGTACGACTAAGCATGAAATGCGTTACCTAAGGTCAGACGGCTAAATTTGAATTCTTTTTGTACTTGGAGAAATCGATAGATTAATTAAGGAAACTTCAATCACAGATAACTTGATTTTTTCAATTGGGAATGCCTATTTTGGTTTAAAGAATCAAATGTAAAATTTGATTACCTTTCTAACGATATAGCGTTCTTGATATCAATCTCAAGTTTTATAACGCTGCGATATTCAATTTTTTTCTGATACCTACTTATACCAAAAATGGTGATTTGCGCCTAAACGGTTCGTTTAAAGTTCCATGTGTGATACTAGAATTGACCAAGGAATCCAAATTTGTAATAATATATAGAGGGTTCCATTCTAAAAAATATAAGTTTGATATGAATCACCCTGTATAAACGTCAGAATTTAAGTGAAAATATTTTTACGTTATAGCCCTTGAGGGTACCTACCATGGTCAGGTGACAGATTTTTGAAATATTTTCCAGTAAGCCCACAATCCTCCGTCCACGCTCTATTGGCCCACCCTGTATAAGCATTTTTTGTAGTTTATCTGGAAAATATAAAAAAAACCTCGGCTGAAGAAGACCACAAAGATGGTCGAAACGTTTCAACCCCATCTTTGAGATAAAACCCTTTTGTGTTTTACTCTCCCTTGTATCACTGAACCACAGTCCCGAAAACCTCCCCAAGATAATAAAAAAACTTCAACATCCCTTATTTGAAATAAGATATTATTCGATACCCCTTGTCATTCAAAATTTTTAAGGGAATGACCCTGGGGGGCAGAGGATACAAGGGGGTGAAGCAGTTTTTCGTTAAAAAGTTGTCCCCTTTGACCAATCTTTTGACTGATGAATTTGTGGTTCTTGGGTTTTTAGGCCGGCGTCGTTTAGCGTTAAAGCTTGACGTTTCGCCACCACGAGTGGATGGCATCTTCAGAAGCTATTTCACTTCGGCGACTTCCAAAATACTAAATAAAAAAAAATACTAAATACAGTATTTTGGAAGTCGCCGAAGTGAAATAGCTTCTGAAGATGCCATCCACTCGTGGTGGCGAAACGTCAAGCTTTAACGCTAAACGACGCCGGCCTAAAAACCCAAGAACCACAAATTCATTGGACGATGGCCGCGAAAGCCTTACACAGTATAAATCTTTTGACTCCTTGGCTTTCTATTGAGATGAAGCCTCGCGTTTCGGATAATTTCAAGGTGCATTATAAATCCAGGCGCAGTTTTGAGTCTCGGTCTCGTTTGACGAAAATAAAAAGTTCAGATCTCTCGGGAGTATCTAAAAAAATCGAAAATCTTTATTTGGCTTTCTATTGAGATAAAACCTCGCATTTCGGATAATTCCAAGGTGCTGATTACATATCCAGTTGCAGTTTTGAGTCTCGGTCTCGTTTGACGAAAATAAAAAAATTCAGATCCCTCGGGCGGGCGGGAGTATCTAAAAAAATCGAAAATCTTTATTTGGCTTTCTATTAAGATGAAGCCTCGCATTTCGGATAATTTCAAGTTGCTGATCACAAATCCAGTCGCAGTTTTGAGTCTCAGTTTCGTTTGACGAAAATAAAAAAATTAAGTTCTCTCGGGCGGGCGGGAGTGTCTCGGCGTTTTTTCTTTTAATATGCATTTCAACTGAAACATATGATTATTAGCCAAACAAAGGTGTTACAAACGAAATTGAAAAAATCCCCAGACAATCGCGCATCACCTTATCTACCCAAAAATGCATCGTGTAATTAGGTACTAATAGCCCCCCCCCCCCCAAGTACTAAAATTATTGATAACCACAAGCTAATTATATACATCTGACGCAGTATACAATAACCGTATTTCCGCCATTCCGTTTCACTTGCCTGATTCGTCCCCACGACCTGCTTCTGGCAATTTTCATTTGGGCAACCAGCATCCGGGAGTTTGGACACATTCGCACCTGGCATCCCTCATTTGTTTTTGTCTGAAACAAGCATCACGAGCGCGTCACCAAAACGAAAGTCGCGCTGTACGTGTACTGTTTACAAAGTCAATCGTTGACTGAGGAGAACTTGTTTAACGATAATGATTTAAATATTACGAGGATTACCGCAAATCAGTGGTGGCGTTATCTATTTATTTGCCAGACTAAAGTAAGGCTTACACGGGCCAAGTAGCTGATGTTCTAATTGAGGTTTTGAATAAAAAATTTTTTTGTCATACATGGAAAGATCATACATAAGTTTTATAAAAAAACTTTTTGTTTTCTTTTTTTCGCAATAATTCAAAAGTTATATCAAAATAAAAATGGGTTTTTGAATCGAATACCGAAAACATGCCGACGGCTCCCGAACTCGTGTGACGTCACCATGGCGGTAAGGATGCTCCACGGATGCTCCTTTGACCAACGACGTCCTACTCCGATACTAAATTCCCAGCCAATCGCGAAAATACGTACTGCTAAACTGGTAACTAGTGTATATTTGTTGCAACACAGTCGATGAATGAAGTTTGTAGCTCGAGACGAAGTCTACGATCGAAATAAATATGTTTTTGAATGTTTGAAGTTGAAGTTTGAAACGATTCAATAACGTAGTTGTTAATGCTGTTTCCAATTCTTCAATAACATGGTAACTGCAACAATGGTTATATTTATAATTTCCACGATTCTTTTGCTGCTTGTTGAACTTTTCAATGACATGCCCAGTGTGATGTGCTTTTTGGTTTTGATAAAGCCATTAGTGACATTATAAATCAAATCTTCTTTCTTTTCTTTCGCAATAATTCAAAAGTTATATCAAAATAAAAATGGGTTTTTGAATCGAGTACCGAAAACACGCCGACGGCTCTCGAACCTCTGTGACGTCACGATGGCGGTAACGATGCTCCTTTGACCAACGACATCCTACTCCGATACTAGATTCTAGATTCCCAGCCAATCGCGAAAATACGTACTGCTAGACTGGTAACTAGTGTAGATTTGTTGCAACACAGTTGATGAATGAAGTTTGCAGCTCGAGACGAAGTCTGCGATCGAAATAAATATGTTTTTGAATGTTTGAAGTTGAAGTCAGATTACAGATTCCAGTCAGTAAGTACCTATAATCAAATATGTTTCGTTGAAAAGATTTCCTCAATCGAAGGTTGGCCCAGTGGTTAGAGAGTCCGATAGTGGATCTCAGGGTCTTTGGGGTCTTTGGATCGAAACCCAGGCCTTCCAACATTTTTTTTATTTTTTTTTCAAAAAAATTATTGATGTGCTTTTTGCACTTGTTACGCACACTTTTCTACGATCAACATAAATATGGGTTTGAATCAAATTTCGTTAGACATATTACTTGCACTGCACAGTGCTTGTTAAATTTTTATGAAAATTTAATATTGTTAAGCTTCATTGCCCAAAGTTAAATAAATAATAATACCAAGTGATAAACAGAATGTGATTACGAGTTTGAGTTACTTTTTTAACATTAAAAAACTTAAAAATGAATGAATTGAATGGATTAAGGGATTTTGTTTTATTAACCAACTATTACATTTAAAAAAAAATAATGACGATTGATATTGACGGACAAACCTCATTTCCACTGATTTTTTGAATTGTCCACCGCCTCCTGTACTTAGCTTTTGCACTGTGCAGTGCAAGTAATATGTCTAACAAAATTTGATTCAGACATATTTATGTTGATCGTAAAAAAGATGTGCGTAACAAGTGCAAAAAGCACATCAATAACATTTTTGATAAAAAAAAATAAAAAAAAAAATTGGAAGGCCTGGGGTTCGATCCAAAGACCCTGAGATCCACTATCGGACTCTCTAACCACTGGGCCATCCTCCGATTGAGGAGATCTTTTCAACGAAACATATTTGATTATAGGTACTTACTTACTGGTATCAACTTCAAACATTCAAAAACATATTTATTTCGATCATAGACTTCGTCTCGAGCTGCAAACTTTATTCATCAACTGTGTTGCAACAAATATACACTAGTTACCAGTTTAGCAGTACGTAGTTTCGCGATTGGCTGGGGATCTGGAATCTAGTATCGGAGTAGGATGTCGTTGGTCAAAGGAGCATCCTTACCGCCATCGTGACGTCACACGGGTTCGGGAGCCGTCGACATGTTTTCGGTACTCGATTCAAAAACCCATTTTTATTTTGATATAACTTTTGAATTATTGCGAAAAAAAAAAAAGAAAACAAAAACAGTTTTGTTATAAAACTTATATATGATCTTTCGATTTATCACAAAAAAAAGTAATTTTTTTCTTAATTCAAAACCTCAATTCTACGACGACGTTTATGACTACCCAACAGAAAACAATAAAAATCAAATAAATGTTTAGGTATTTCACATTCGCTATTTAATGAATTAGCAGTTGTTAATGTTTTCCAGTAATACTTTTTTCGTCATTAAATAGTTTTCCGTAAAATTGATGCTGCTTTTTGCAATTTCTCTGCATCAGAAAAATCTGGTAACTTCTATTTTGGTACACATAGATACTCTATAGGTGTCGGTGTAGTTTATTTTATGGATACAGAAAATGTCCATCACTTTTAGAAAAAAACGGAAAATCATAATAATAATAAATCGTCTTTATTTCCTAAGATAATACAAAAATAATTAGAATGTAGCTTAACCTGGTGATCAGGAATCTTCAAACGCTTAAAAACGGAAGCTGCCCTGAAGATTCTTTGATTCTTGCTACTTACTACGCAAAATAATTTACCGATTTTTTATAATAAAGGATTACCTACTACCACCGTACAGCATATATCGCATGATAAATTTTATGAAAATCGGTGCAGCGGTTTCTGAGATTACGCAACTATAAAAGTACAATATTGTCACGATGGCCTCTTTTTCTTCACCCAGGGAATCAAACTCGACGTAACTTTCACCGTTTTACTTCACAACTCGATACAAAATCTCTTAACCTTATCTCAACTAGGTCTCAACTCAACTGACTCCTGCCACGCTACTCGTGGTGCCTTATATACTTCATCGAACCATCTAGAAGATTCGAGACACCCAGATGACATTCGAGAATGCCGATCTGTCAGTCTAGAAAATTCCAGATGATTCGATGACGTTTACACATCAAAAAAATCTAACCTAATCATTGTGAAAGAACATTAAGGGACTAAATAGAGTGCGGTAAGGTAAGAGGTAACGTAAGACGTAAGGTAATAAACCTGTGGAATCAGATGAGAGTGTTGCGTTAGCTCTTACGTTACGACTATAAACACTCTCATCTGATTCCACAGGTTTATTTTCTTACGTCTTACGTTACCTCTTACCTTACCGCACTCTAATTTATACTTAACAAATCCAAATAAGCAATGTAATATACAGGATGTTACACTCTTCCCCCCTTAGCGTTCGGCGTCCTCGACGAACAGTTCGCTTCGATCCTTGTATGGCCACAGGCGATCGCTATGGACGACCTTCGGTTTTCCACTACCCATACGTATCCTGTAGACTACGTCGTTGAGGCGCTTCATCACCACGTAGGGTCCCTCCCAATGGCGTTGTAGCTTCGGACATCTACCCCTCCTCCGTCGTGGATTGTAGAACCATACCAGATCCCACTTCTGACACCATCCTGTCCACTTTTCAAGTCACTCTTCAAACCTGCAACAGCCTCATCTTGGTGGTGCTTGAGCTTTTCTTCCAGGTTCACAACTACTTGGTCCTGGTGGTTCTTTAGCTCTTCCAGGTTCACGGCAGTTGCTTGCATAACGGCTGCCTGGTTGTTTAGGCTGGTCCTCATTTCTTGTAGCATAGTCATCAATGCATTCATTTCAGACGCCATAGCTCTGGTTACCGGCATTAACTGACTCTGTACTCACTTCTTGTTTCCTTCTCCTAGCTTGATTCGCTGGATAATCCCACTTCTGACACCAATTGTCGCGATGGCCTCTTTTTCTTCACCCAGGGGATCAAACTCGACGTAACTTTCACCGTTTTACTTCACAACTCGATACAAAATCTCTTAACCTTATCTCAACTAGGTCTCAACTCAACTGACTCCTGCCACGCTACTCGTGGTGCCTTATATACTTCATCGAACCATCTAGAAGATTCGAGACACCCAGATGACATTCGAGAATGCCGATCTGTCAGTCTAGAAAATTCCAGATGATTCGATGACGTTGACACATCAAAAAAATCTATCCTAATCATTGTGAAAGAACATTAACAAATCCAAATAAGCAATGTAATATACAGGATGTTACGCTAGAAGACAAACTGACGGAAATGAGTTACATACAGGGTTGGGATAAAGTATGGAACAAAGCAAATAACTTTGGAACGGAAAGAATGATATTGCTGAAAATTTGCAGGCAAGTGTAGTGACGTATAATGAATCCGAAGACATTATTTTAGCTATTAATTACTTCCGGTTTAACCGGAAGTACAGTCAACTTTTTTTAATTTAAATGGGACACCCTGTATATTTTTGCAGATTTTAATACATCTTTTTTTCCCGAATATGTCCATAGTGGGTTTAGTATTATTTTCTGTGAAAACAAGAAAGATAAAGCTTCTTTATCATTTCAGATGTTTAAAATGCCGGCCATTTAAAGTCTTAATGATGATCGGTTTTGGCGATCGCGTGAAAACTCACAAAGAAGTATGTCAACTTTTCAATGATTTACATCCCGACAGGGGCCCTATAGCACTGATGAAACGTTTTAATTTAACTTTGAATATTAAACATTTACCTAAGACGGGAAGACCGCTATGGACCAATTTGTGAGACAAATAAAAAAGTTTTATCTTTCCCATTTTTACAGAAACAAATACTAAAACCACTGTGCAACCACAATCTGCAAAAATACACAGGGTGTCCCATTTAAATCAAAAAAGATGACGGTACTTCCGGTTAGACCGGAAGTACATTAATAGCTAACATAATGTCTTCGGATGCATTATGCGTCACTATATTTACCTGCAAATTTTCAGCAATATCACCCTTTCCGTTTCAAAGATATTTGCTTGGTTCCATACTTTATCCCAACCCTGTAGATTATAGCATTGATTAAAGTATTTAATACTTTAATCAATGATTATAATGATGTCACGTAATAACTTGGGTATTGAAATAAAAATGTGCGATTTAAAAAGAAATTTTAATACATCCACTCTGTATATAAAATAGTTAGACGGAATAAAAAAATAATAACAGATGTAAATACAGCCAATACAAAACTTTGTGTGATAATAGCGGTATATTACAATGTATGAGATATATTTACTGTACAAGGTGACTGATTAGCACAATACATTTGCGGCCACTGTCACCCTGTGTAGCAATAAAAAATAAGGAGGTTGTAATACTTTAGTTCGACCTGTTGTCCCGATATTTTCACTTCAGGATCTGAAAGTTACCGACACGCAATAAAATACGGTACTTGATAAAAGGTAATTTGGGTATACAAATTTCACTTCCAGGTTGCTTGCACATCCTCTAAAAAGTCGTGCGTCCGTTTTGTGACATTCAATTCGGAAAACATTTCATTCAAACCGTCGAACTCCATCAGACTTAGTCCTGCTAGCCCTAAGTAACTATGCATCGGATCTGGAACACAGTTTATCCATTTTCCGAAACCTCCTCGCCTAGAAATACAAAGTCAATGTTCAAGTTTATATGTCTAGTGTTCAGAAAAATGTTATCTTAATTTCCCGTGCCACATAAAATTCCCCGACCACGATAACAGCCATGGGTTTGAAAACAAAGATATATAATTATAAATTATAACCTCTTAGTGTATACAAAAATAGATGTACTGATGCATTTCGTTACTCTTTGCATCATTTTGTTTACTAGTAATTCCATTTTAAAGTTTAAAGAAAGGAATTCAAATTTAGCCAATGAGTGCGAAGCGCGCCATACATCAGCAATGCATTGTTGCCTCGTCAACTCCCAAATCGCAGTTTTTACGAAACCAACTACTGTTTTGTGATTTGTTTTCCGTCAAGGCATGGCCGACTTTACTCACTAGGCCGGAGCATGAAATATGGCAACACTGAATCTGGGGGCCGAGTTTGCATTTGTTGTTATGTCATGTGTATTCTTCCAGGTAAAGAAAATATGGTTGGAAGGTGAGTATTAATGTGTTTCTAATTATTTACCTGCACAAACGAAACTATAAAGATAACAAGATGCCTGCAAAGCGTGTAGTACCAGGTTGCAGCCCAGGAGAGGACTACCAAACCATGGCCCAACATAACCTTATTCCAGATTAAAAAGAACGTTGCAAGGTGATTTGTAATGGGTTTCTACTTATTTACCTGCACAAACGAAACTATAAAGATGAAAAGATGCCTGCAAAGCGTGTAGTACCAGGTTGCAGCCCAGTAGAGGCATGGGTAGAGGACTACTAAACCATGGCCCAACATAACCTTATTCCAGATTAAAAAGAACGTTGCAAGGTGATTTTTAATGGGTTTCTACTTATTGACATGCACAAATGAAACGATAAAGATAAAAAGATGCCTGCAAAGTGTGTAGTACCAGGTTGCACTAGCAATTGTGCGTCCAATAAGGGACATAAACAGAAGTGGGTGAAAGGTATTCCTCGAAAGGGCTGGTTATATTTATAAGGATAAAGACAATAATTTACAAACATTTCAAAGGATAAGACCTATTTTAAAGCACAATGTGGTACCTATAATGTTTTCTGAACCTCCCAAATATCACAGAAAAATACAGTTAATAGAACTCATCTGGGCATGCATCTACGAAAGGATTTGATAGTGAAAGGTAATCAAGACCAGCAAGAATGGCTTCACAGTGACCTAATAGTGATTTTTTCTAGCTCAAGTGACAATTTATAAAGTGAATTGAGTGTTCATTTAAGTGGAAGTGGCAGCAGGAAACACGTTGCGTTTATTTTTATTTTGTAGTGTCTGACTGTGATGAAACAGAGATCAGATGTAAGTGGTATTAGTAGTAGTAGTTCTAAAAAGTATTTTTCTTAATTTATTAACCGAGATGAACTCTAATACATATAAAATGTAATAATTATTCTGAAACTATAGGGCCACTATTTGACAGCTAAGCCACGTTGCCACATCTAAGGCTCCGGCCTAGTGTAGAGTCGGCCATGGTCAAGGGGATGCCCTGTGGCATGGCCGACTCTACACTAGGCCAGAGCCTTAGATGTGGCAACGTCGCTTAGCTGTCAAATAGTGGGCCGGTTACCATGGGCCGAACGGCGGGCATTCCGCGGAAAATTTAAATTGTTTTATAGTTTCAGAATAATTATTGCATTTTATAATATGTATTAGAGTTCATCTCGGTTGATAAATTAAGAAAAATACTTTTTGAATAAATAAGAATGGTGAAAAATGCCAGTAGTAACAGTACAAAAATGTACAATCATGTATTTAGATTTAGAGATTTTCCCTTCTGTTAGACATTTCTTATTTCCATTAGATTTCCTCTTTTTAGTTTTGTCACTCTGTATTTTGTCTTGAACTGTTTCAGTGTAATTATTAATAAAAATATTTGCTACATTAACAACATTAATTCAAGCAGAATTTCATCAGTTTGGGGTTGATTACATGAACAAATGTGTCTAAAACATCATCATCTATATGTATATTTATGTATTCTTTTGCAATTTTCATTAAAACTGCTTTGTGCAATTGACCAAAAACTTACTTTTATCACGAATCATTAAAATGGGAACACACACACACAGTAAAAACTCGAAACATCAGTTTGACACTATTAAAATAAAGCCTCTACGTAACAGCAACATATAACAAGGAAATCGTAGTATAAGTTGGAGGTACGGTGAAAAATAACTTATTTTCTTACCTGTCCTGCGTCATGAGAACATATTGGTGATTGTTTTCCTGTTGTATAAAATCATAGGCATCTAAGATTTTCAAAGCACCACCTGTCCAAAAAGAATAACATGTATCTACTGGTTTATTAGGTCGTCCATTAAATCCTGCATCGAATCTGAACAGTAGCCATCTTCTAAGGTTATCAAATTGAGCTCTAGTTAGTCTGAAAAAAAAACATATTCTTTCAGGTGTGTGTCATTCAGAGAATACTTCAACAAAATCACATCATTCTTTGAGCTACACATTTTAAGCTTTCAGCTGATATATTCCGAAATATTATTTTTTCTGCATTATAGGCATACGGTTCTAGCTACGTGATCTAGGTGCAGCAGTTTCCCTGTCACTAATACTCTAAGGGCCGGTTTCACCGGTTCCTGATAAGCGTCAGGTAGCTTATCTGTCAGATAAGCCTATGTTTGTAATATGACCTTATCTGGCAGGTAGGCTATCTGACCCTTATCAGAAACCGGTGAAACCGGCCCTCACAGTAGGACGAGATCTTAATTGGGTAGGAAAATTGAAAACTCAAAAAACCAGCGAGTTTGAAAAAAATAAGAATAACTTGATGTAAACATTCTAATACTTAGAATCAACTTTATTTCATTTAAAATTGACCACAAATTTGTAGTTCCTAATCAGCTGTTTCGATAAAGTGGTATATAAACTACTTCGGAAAATATTTCCGACTCTCCCTTCAGTTCGTCTCATGCAGTTGAACTCTTAAAAAACCACCATCAATAATTTCCTGATTTCTTCTAGATTTTTTGTTCGTAACCTTGTATGTAGTATATACCATGAGTATGTGTTCGTGTCTGGAAGTGTCGTCTTTTTAGTCTTTTCAACATTCAACTCGCAGTTTAGCTATACCGAATGACAAACTCATTACACAAGATATGTCTTCATGTACTGTGTGTTATGGTGTATATTAGTATTTATATGTAGGTATTGCGTCGCAATATAGCAAAAAATAATAAAATTACCTGTCTAGGTTTCCACTCAAAGCAAGTGAAGCCACTGCACAAAATGTTGACCCACAGTGGGACTCAAGCTCAGGACCCTGGCCTATGCCTCCATCATATGACTATGAAACAATAATAACATATAATTATTGGTCTATTGTTCAATGAGAGGTAATGACTGCGAGTGCTGTAAATCGACAAGTGAATTATTACCATTACCGCGACTTGAATACTATACTTTATCCACAACCGAAGCTAAGAATGGTAGCATTTAAATACATAATAATTACACAATATTGACAACTTAACCTCACTTCTGTCACTTAAATAAATACTATCACCGTTCGACTTGCGTTTGACGTTCCATTGCGACATTTACAGTTATTATATCGTCCATTTTAATCCTGTGCATTTCCAAGTGATCAGTAGGCGGTGTTCATAACAGATAAACACATTTATACGAATCTTATGATAATGCTTTTGAATAAAAGCACTTAAGGAACCCCAAACGTGTTTAATGATAGCATCTTACCCCAACAGTAACCCGAATGAGCATATCTTTCCAGTATTTATTGTTTCCTAATTCGTCTTAAAACTGTATGGGAGCGTGCGCAATACAATTTTTAGTTTTTTCGAGTTCGGTCAGTACGAGCAAGTATTTTTAAAGGCGACATTAGTACAGAAACAATTTTCTCACTATTCGCCATTACAATACTTCTCCCGCATATGTGACAGTATGACAGCACTGTTGAGAGAGAGAGCACCCACACAGATTTTAAGGCCCCGTGGGATAATATTTCGGCTGCTCAACTGCTAAACAGCTTTTTGGCTACCCCAGTGCGAAGGCAGCTAAATACTATCTGGCCATGCCCAGTATTTCATAATTTTTAGATTTTTACTATTTAGAATATAATTAGAATAGGTAATTAGATATCTCTTTACCTATTTATGTCAAAAGATTGAACATGGAAAACTACAAATGAGCTGCTAAGATATCAGGCTTGATTTTTACCGACAAAATGGTCTGACAGTCCAGATTACATATGTATTTCATGAACAACGCTAAGCACAAGTAAAATAACAATAAACTTACTATGCTATTTAATATAAAGTCTACCATCAACTCAACGTCTATTCCACTCCAGTCATTCAAAATATACGAAATTGAAGCCGCGCAAAAAACGAATCGCATATCACTTTCGACACCATCCACGGCGCCTTTGAATGAACCATTAGGCAGTTGCAATGCACGTAAACCTAAAAAAGATTGAGAATTAGTATGACTTTATATAATAGATAAATGATAATCTTCCCCTATTCAGTACCCCTGAAAAACCCCCTTAGTTTTCTTTTCAACTATTTTCTTACGAAAATATTAAGTCTCAAACAAATCCTTATTTTATTTACCTTATACTTATGACTTTACGAAAAAGATAGATTTGTGTATATGCCTCCAACAAAAAAAAAATCAAAGTTACTACAAGATTTTAAATAAAATACGGACTTAATTTGTTTAGGAAAAACTATTGGATGCTTTTTGTTACGAGATTATTCAGGGATTCAGGGACACTATGTATACAGGGTGGTCCTCTTATAATGGCGTAACCTCAGGACAACATAGATAATGTTAAAATAATGATAAAGTCTATATCAGGGAAAACTTTTAAGTTTCTATAAAAATTTCTATTATTTTGAATATTTCCTAAACGACTACCTACATAGAAAAAAAGAAAAAAATTAAATTTGGCAACAGGATAAGCTAAGCATTCTCCATGATTTAGGGAATATAGCGATAAATTATAAAAACCAGTGGTGGAGATATGGGTATACAATTCACTTAAAAAACTTACAACACTTACTTTGTTGCAAATAACAATAATATTCAATACTTGACGCTTTTTAAAACAGAAAAGTTTTCTAGCATTTTTTTCGTACAACGAACCGAGATATTTGCGATTTTCTCTGGTTACTTAGGACTACCAATAGCAAATAATCTGGAAGTAGGCTGATTTATTTTTGACGTTTTCACCAATTTAATACTTCTGAAGTATCACTAGGTTAAAGCAAGTCGCGCCTTTCCAATGTTCTTATCAAGAATATGTATATTTTATTTATGGATTTTGTGATCGAATAAATTCTGCAGAAGGAGACGATCTCCTAACAGACGACAGCTACATCATAATGTTCTCTCAAATGTGCACAATCAGTTTGTTTATGAGGGTTTGAGGGCCATTCCCATAAATCCCAATCTTTACAATTACTGGGCAACGATTACCATTTCTTAAAATATGTTCTGTTCCATAATCAACATATACGAAGCACATGAAAATCCCCAACAAATTAGACCACGAAAGTTTCAGCATCAATTTTAGCATTAAAATTTGGCTGTGAATCTACAATGGTGAGCTCTTTGGCCCAATATTATTATGTACTTCCACAGTGATTTAATGGGCCTATACCACACTTCTGGTTTATTGGCTTAAACGAACCCTGACACCACGTAGATGCCATAAATAATTTTACAAAATTTTTCTATCGTATTTATAACCGAACAAAATTGCTCTAAATATTGAATTTTTTGAATCCATACACTTCCCGCCCAGGTCGTGACGTCACCTGTAGGGAACCAATAAGAGCTCACTGGTACAAAACAATAGCATCCGCTTGTAGTCATCGGTCCACGAAAGGTCGCTTCTCATTGGTTCCCTAAAGAAAGGACGCTTCTCATTGGTTCCCTACAGGTGACGTCATCATCGGCTATTTCAAATTACAGTACAATTTTCTTTTTAGTGTTATTCTCATTTGGATCAAGTTTTCTGCTGACTTTTTACAGAAAACGGTCCTATGTATCATCAAAAATAATACCGCAGTAAATAAATTGATCAATTTGAGATCACGGTATAGGCCCATTCTAGAAACTTATATTAATATTTATTTGATTAGAGGTGTTGTAGGTTTTGTTCTTCTTAACAATAATTACTAACAGTACTTGAGGAATTCGGCAAATATCTCGAAATCAGTCCGTCATAAGAAAAGAATGCAAGAACATTTTTTTAAAGGCATGGATTATCAGTGTTAATATTATTTGCAGCAAAGTCAATGGCGTGAGAGTTAAAAAAATGGTAATTGTATATATCCCCTAGATTATGGTGGATCCCTAGCTTGTCATGTGGAAAAAATTTCAACATTGTCCAAGCAACGGTTTAGGAAATATTCAAAATAATATTGATTTTTTTAATTTGAATACCCTGTATCTCGAAAACGAAGCTGTCCCAGATATAACTGTGATACTATCTATGATGTCCTCAAGTTATTATAAAGTGGACCACACAGTATAGTCTATATAAGGGGGCACAGTATGAACTATAGACAATATAAAACTACCGCTACATACTTAATGAATTTTCTATGGCCCCTCCCTGCCAAGTAAGCTATGACCGCCAGTGTTGCCCTCAATCCCTTAAAAAAATCTTTTGATCACGACCAAAATACCAACGAAAAGCACAAAAAAAGCATCAAGTGAGTTTACTCACACTTGTTTTTTTTTTATGGTCGGCCTCCCGCAAAGGCTGAAAGCCTATGACGCTGTAGAAGCGCTGCGAGGGGATAAGTATCGGTTCACATTAGATTTGAAACGCTGCAGGTTGTAGCCACCGGGAAACAAATTCCCCGGCAGCTGACTCCACAGCGTCGAAGTTCTCCAAAAGAAGGAATGCTGGAGGAGACTAGTTCGGGGAGTAAAGACCCCGACCTGGTAAGGATGAGCTCGCAGAGCTTCTCTAGTGTTCCTAGTTCGGACGGCTTGTGGTGTTATTAACTGAGAGAGCTCACTCCAACATCTTCCGTGATAGAATCTGTAAAACAGGGATAGGTCAGCCACCCTCCTTCGATGTTCCAGGCTGTGGAGGTCCTTTGTGAGGTTAGGCGTATCGATTAGTCTAATCGTTCTTTTCTGGATAGTGTCCAGAAGCTTTAGAGAGTGCTTCGGAGCGCATCCCCACACATGGGAGCAATACTCCAGCGATGGTTGGATCGATGCCTTGTAGAGCAGCAGCAGTTGCTCTGGTGTATACAACTTCCTACAGCGGAACAAAACTCCAAGCTTCTGGGATGCCGTTTTAGCAATACTGACGACGTGGTCGTGCCAGGACATGCTATTTTTGATGTTGATTCCCAAAAGCTTGACGGAAGGTGGTTCGACTATGGGGTGACCCTCCATTTCCACGGTTGGTAAGCCATTGTGAGACTTCTTTGTAAGTGTCGTTGCCTGAGTTTTTTGTACGTTGAACTGTACTTTATTTGCTTTATTTGTGCATAAGATAAGGTTTTTGTAGAAGACCAAGAAAAATTGGGGGCAAATTAATAAAAAAATCCTTTTGAGGTTGATGTCCAGCTCGGTTTGAAAAGTATTGGATATTATCAGTGTTAAATTTTATTATATCTATCGTCAAATATTCCTACATTTCACGATTACTACAAAAATGTATTTAATTTTTTTTCCGAAAGGCTTTGAGAAGGTATGAATTTTGAAGTTGAAAAATACATTTGATGTTGCGCAGGGGCTGAACTCATCACTGGAATACTTTTCTTTATCAGCTATATCAAATGAACTGACATACAATTTCAGCTTTGTTGAAATTAGTCACCCTACCTGTTTTCTCCTGTTTTGGACCGTGTAAGACACTGAATTTACAAATATATTTTTTACTTCGTAATGATCCTAAATCCTGCTAAAGGTTGATGAAAGAAAATTGTCATATAGAAAAGTTCCTAACAGTCATTGTCCAATACAAGACGTTTAATGAGTGAAATTATAGTAAAATGAGCTAGCATCTACTTACTATTAATAATAGCTCGTCTATTAACTCCTTCTAAATTATCTCTGAGCATCAAAAGTGTGGCTAGACATGCGTAAGTATTAGCTATGTGTGCCCATTTATACAATGTGTTTTCTCCTCTATTTTCGATTGTATTTAAATTAGTTGAACCTTGAAATCCACTGGCTGAGTCTAAAAATAAAATGGGTAGTAGAGCAAAAAACTGGATGTGTTTAACAGGTGTTTAACCTGCATTAAATTTTGTCGTTGGAAGTTGATAATCGTAAATTTTGTGTTGTATATGGCGGAATGATCATCAGTATGCATTCGCTGTTGTTAACCCACTAATTACAGGTTTCTCATTAAAATTTTCTAATAGTTGTCAATAACCCTACGCTATAAAACACTTCGTATGTGTCACCTGATAATTTACAATAGGTTGAGTATGTGAAGTGGGTCTATGCTTTCATTGTCACACCTTTTTTGTCTGAAATAACTATACTTTGTATTATCTCGCCTCTGCCCATCCATGAAGGCATATGTTCGAAAATTTGAAGTTGACTTATGCTATAATAAAGCTGATATACATATATAATAATATACAGGGTTATTCACGTTATTCGCCACAGAGCATTATGGCTAAAGTATTTGATGAAAAAGAAAATAATAATTTCGGATGGATAGAGACCCATAAAGGCTACATTTTAAAAATATTTTCACCTTATACAGGGTGTCCCAAAAACACGAAATGCATTAAAGTTATGTTTTTTTAAATGGAAGACCCCGTATATTATTGCATATTCAGATTCCTTGGTGAATTCTAGTGTGACTTTATCTATCATACATGGGACTTAAAGCGAACCGTTCAAGTGTAAATCACCATTTTAAGTATAAATAGATATCAGGAAAAAATTGAATACCGCAGAGATTATAAAATTTGGAAGGCTGTGACTTTGCTGTATTACTAAGCATAAAATGCGTCAGCTTTGATGAGACTGTCAAATTTAAGTTACGTTTATGCTTGGAGAAATCGGTCGATTAATTAAGGAAACTCCGATCAGCGCTAACTTGATTTTTTCAAATGAGAATGCCTAATTTTTTTATACGGTTAAACGTACAATTTGATAACCTTTCTAATGATATAAGGTTGTGAATATCAATCTCTGGTAGTTTTCGTTTAATTTTACATTTTCAAACAAATCGGAGTTTTTCAATTTTCCTACCTATAAGCAACGTAGCAGGACATGAAATAAAACAAAAATCTGTTCAGGTAGAAGTAAACAACTAACTTAGCAGAAAAATACACACGAACTAGACTAGAGGGACAAGATTATAAAAATTACTCACAACAAACAAAGTCTAACCAGAAACAACGGCGGTAACATCTCTAAGGTCGAAGAGAGCTGGAGTAAATGTCGTTAGAAAGGTTATCAAATTCTACGTTTAACCATATAAAAAAATAGGCATTCCCATTTGAAAAAATCAAGTTATCGCTGATCGAAGTTTCCTTAATTAATCGACCGATTTCTCCAAGTATAAACGTAATTTAATTTTGACAGTCTTGTTAAAGCTGACGCATTTTATGCTTAGTAATATGGCAGAGTTACAGCCTTCCAAATTTTATAATCTCTGCGATATTCAATTTTTTCCTGATATCTACTTATACCGAAAATGGTGATTTACACCTAAACGGTTCGCTTTAAGTCCCATGTATGATACATAAAGTCACACTAGAATTCACCAAGGAATCCGAATATGCAATAATATATTGGGTGTTCTATTTAAAAAAACATAACTTTGATACATTTCGTGTTTTTGGGATACCCTGTATAACATGAAAATATTTTTAAAATGTAGTCTTTATGGGTCTCTATCCATCCGAAGTTATTATTTTGGTTTTTATCAAATACTTTAGCCATAATGCTCCGTGTCGAATTATAACGTGAATAACCCTGTAGACATTAACTACTTTAATATAAAGCAACCCTCAGGAAGGGAACACATCTGAAACACCTATTTTTTTCAATTCTATGATACAAAAATAAAAGAACAGTTTTAAGAGCTCTATTTTTAATTGACATCTGTTAGGTTACCACACACTAGCTTCCTAAATAAAATATACCTTTATCATTTATAATTTGTAAAGAATATATCCAGTCTATGATAGATTTCTTCCTAGTATCTGTTATTGTCTCCAGCGAATTCAGAATATCTAGGCCTCCCACTGCAAAATACATGAGTACAGCTCTGAAAAAGAATATATTAGAAATAAATTTTTGTCGAATGGTAATGGATATTGTTAAATAGAATTATCAAAGAGGGACTTAATTGACCTGGGCCTTGGACTTCAAGTTTATATGGAGCTGACAGAAAGAATTCTGCCGGTGCGCCATCTGGTACCCGAAGGTAACGGCAAACCAAGGAATTCGCTGCTGAACAGCAGTAGACTTCTTGGTGGGACGCCAAGGTGCGTCCGCTTGGCCACCAGAGAGCGCGGGTTCTATACGCCGCTGCGTATGAAAGCCGATATACGAGGGTTGCTCTATACCTCCGTCAATCCACCAGTACGCAGACAGCTGTTTCACGCTTACTAGCAATCATCAGTGCGCCATAGGTCGATTGACGGAAATAGAGAGCATCAATTTTTCCATGTTTAGAGCAGCCCTCGTATATCGGCTTTCATACGCAGCGGCCTATAGAACACGCGCTCTCTGGTGGCCAAGCGGACGCACCTTGGTGTCCCACCAAGAAGTCTACTGCTGTTCAGCAGCGATTTCCTTGGTTTGCCGTTACCTTCGGGTACCAGATGGCGCACCGGCAGAATTCTTTCTGTCGGCTCTCACATGTTTCACATGTTTGGTAAACATGGAAAAATTGATGCTCTTTATTTCCGTCAATCGACCTATGGCGCACTGATGATCGCTAACAAGCGTGAAACAGCTGTCTGCGTACTGGTGGATTGACGGAGGTATAGAGCAGCCCTCGTTTATATGGAGCTGTTTTTTCTCATGGCACCCTGGATTTAGAAAGAACACAAGCCATACATTTTTTAAGAACATCCAATTTTAATGTAAATTACAACAAATTCAAGGTCATTTTAATTGTTTTACGGTTCCACTCAACAATTTATTCATAAAGATTAATATTACCGGAAGGCTTCTGCAATATGGATGGATATAAGATATAATAGAACATTTCGTAAATTTTGCATGAAGTTTCAAGCAGATAACCAACTGAGACCTCACATGGAAGCTGAAATTTGATCATCTTATTTACAAGATACCCGATAAGATATTTGTTATCATCCAAGGCATAACTAGGCACAACTAGGAAGTGAGGAGCCCAGGGTAGAATAGGTGATAGTAATGAGAACTGCACATATTTATTATTTCCGAGGGGCATTACTCTCTTGTAGTCCACCTCCCATTATCATATAAATTACTAGCAATAAATCTTGGAAAGCCTGTGAACTGTATAGATAATAATATGCTGTATCCGTCAATTTGTTTGCTGACCATATTGTCATATTCACTTGTTCACTACTATCCATGTATAGACATTTTTTGGGAAAGCAAATAACTTTGGAACGGAAAGAGTGATATTGCTGAAAATTTGCAGGCAAATGTAGTGACGTCTAATGCATCCGAAGACATTATGTTAGCTATTAATGTACTTCCGGTTTAACCGGAAGTACCGTCAACTTTTTAAATTAAAATGGGACACCCTCTATATTTTTGCAGATTTTAATTCATTTTTTTTTCGAATACGTCCATAGTGGGTTTAGCATTAGTTTCTGTAAAAACGGGAAAGATATAGCTTCTTTATCATTTCAGGTGTTTAAAATGCCGGTCATTCAAAGTTGGTTTTGGCGATCGCGTGAGAACTCACAAAGAAGTGTGTCAACTTTTAATGATTTACGTCCCGACAGGGGTCCTATACATACACGTTTGACGGTGACTAAAAACAAAAATACAAAAAAAATTACCTCAAACGGGAAGACCGCAGACCGCCACGGACGAATTTGTGAGACAAATTTTTTAAGAAACAAATACCAAACCCACTATGGACGTATTCGGAAAAAAATGATGAATTAAAATCTGCAAAAATATACAGGGTGTCCCCATTTAAATTAAAAAAGTTGACGGTACTTCCGGTTAGACCGGAAGTACGTTAATAGCTAACATAATGTCTTCGGATGCACTAGACGTCACTACACTTGCCTGCAAATTTTCAGCAATATCACTCTTTCCGTTCCAAAGTTATTTGCTTGGTTCCATACTTTATCCCAACCCTGTATACAGGGTGAGTCAACCTCTACGCCTCGGGCTCTTGTGACCAAACGATACCACTTTTCGAAAAATCGACTTTGCGAGTATATGTAGGTCGAGTTGGACTACATTTTAAAAATAATAACTTTTATACAGGGTGTCTAATAAAAGCGTGACATATCAAAGTTATGTTTTTTTAAATGGAATAGGTACCCTGTATATTATTGCATATTTAGATTCCCGGGTTCATATCAGTGTGACTTTTTGTATCACATATGGGACTTTAAGCGAACCGTTTAGGTGCAAATCACAATTTTGGGTATAGGTAGATGTCAGAAAAAAATTGAATATCGCAGCTATTATAAATCTTAGAGGGCTGTGACTTTGCCGTGTTACTAAGCATGAAATGTGTGAGTTTACGTTAGACGGTCGAGTTCGAAATACATTTGTACTTGGAGAAATCTGTAGATCAATTAAGTAAACTCCAATCAAAGGTAACTTGTTTTTTTCAAATGAGAATGCATAATTTTTTTTATACCATTAAATGTGCAATTTGATAAGCTTTCTAATGATATGCGGTTGTAAATATCAATCTCTGGTAGTTTTGATTTAATTTCAAATTTTCAGTAAAACCGGTGTTTTTCAATTTTCCTACCTATAAGCAACTTAGCAGGCCATGAAATATAAAAAAAAAACTGTTCAGATGGAACAAAACAACTAACTGAGCAGATAGTTACGGACGAACTAAAGTAAAGGGATAAAGTTATAAAAATGATTTACAACAAATCAATTCTAACCAGAAATAGCAGACATAACACATCTAAGGTCAAAAAGCAGCTGGAGTACGACAGAAATGGGTATTTTTCACAGCATACCGGCTACTACAATATTCTGAAGATTGACGATTCACAAAACCATTGTGAATTTTGAAATGAAAGGAAATCTACCACGTAATGTTGCTGGCAGTTTAATAGCTTCAGAATAAAATTTCACATTTCATGATTTAAAAAAATAGTAACCGATACCTCTGACTGGAGTTCTGCAAATTTTTCAATACTCATAAGGAAGATCGCCGAAAATGAAGAATAAATCAAAAATCTGCTCAAATTATTAGACATAATTTACCTGACAGAAAATTAAAATATGATTTGTCAGTATTCCTTTTTTTGCGATCTTGCTAATAGATACTGAAAAATTTAAAGGACGACAGTGGGAGGTATCATTACTTTTGACTTTGACGGAAATGACTTTTTCATACCATTAAATGTGAAATTGCGTTCTGAAGATATTAGACTGACGGCAACGATCGCTGAAAGTTTTGCTTTCATTTCAAAGTGTTTAGTGATTTTGGAAATTTTTAATCTATAGTACATTGCAGTTGCTAGTAGGCTGTAGAAATTATCCATTTCTGTCGTACTCCAGCTTCTCTTTAACGTTAGACATGTTACGCCGTTGTTTCTGGTTAGAGTTGATTTGTTGTAGAGAATTTTTATAATCTTGCTCTTTTACTCTAGTTCTGCTGGATCTTTTTGCTAAGTTAGTTGTTTTATTCCATCTGAATACGATTTTGTTTATATTTCATGGCCTGCTAGTTTGTTTATAGGTAGGGAAATTGAAAGACACTGATTTGATTGAAATTTAATAAAAACTACCATAGATTGATATTCACAACCTGATATAATTAGAAAGCCTATCAAATTGCACATTTGATCATATAGAAACAATTATGCATTCCCGTTTGAAAAAATCAAGTTACCTTTGATTGAAGTTTCCTTAATTGATCTACCGATTTCTCCAAGTACAAATGTAATTCGAACTCTACCGTCTAATGTAAGCTCACACATTTCATGCTTAGTAACACGGCAAAGTCACAGCCCTCTAAGATTTATAATAGCTGCGATATTCAATTTATTTCTGACATCTACCTATACCCAAAATTGTGATTTGCACCTAAACGGTTCGCTTAAAGTCTCATGTGTGATACATTAAGTCACACTAAAATACACCCGGGAATCTAAATATGCAATAATATACAGGGTGTTCCATTTAAGAAAACATAACTTTGATATTTCACGCTTTTATTAGACACCCTGTATAAAAGTTATTATTTTTAAAATGTAGTCAAACTCGACCTACATATACTCGCAAAGTCGATTTTTCGAAAAGTGGTATCGTTTGATCACAAGGGTCCGAGGCGTTGAGCTTGACTCACCCTGTATGATTGCTACCACAATTGCATGATAATTTCCACACTGAATTAGTGATGTTTCAGGACCTCCTTAATAACTATTGTTGTGTTTAATTAATTATACTAACATGGAAAATCGAATTTGACATTTGTATGATGCTAAAGATCAAGGTCAAGATGAATATCATTTCAGTCGGTGGTTTTAAATGTGTCTCTTTGAACTTAGCAATCATTTTTGACTCCCTTTTCCAAGCAGCTTGTGTTAAGGCAAGATTCATTCAATGTACGACTTTCTCTTTCTCAAGTTTAGATACATTTTAATTACTAGAATATATTACAGTACGGATGGAGAATAAAAATTATTATCAATATCTACAGGGTGAGTTTTTAGTACCGGCTCGGTCGATAACTCCACTACTGTACGAGATAGCGAAAAGGTTCTATACAAAAGTTGTAGCCACGGATATGCTCCATGCTCAGAAAATATTTAGATTTATACAGGGTGATCCACAACTACGTGGTGATGCAAACATGCATTTTTTTAAATGAAAAACCTGTATATTATTCGTTATTCAAATCCTATGATTTCCGTTCTTCCAATATAGGTATTGTTACATTATACAGGGTCTTTCAAAAGTTATGATCATTTTTATATCCAAATCGCTGTCAAACGAACGTCAAAAAGTAATGAATTAAAAATGATTTTTTTTACATGGAATGATTAAAAAAATCCTCTAGTTTTAAAGTCGGCTATAGAAAAATCCTGCGAAGCACATTCGTATACAGGGTGATGTAGAACGCAAAATCAAGATTTTCTCTTTTTTTTCTTTTCTTTCTTTTACCTAACCCTCAAAGATGGTATTTACTTAAAGCTTGCTTCACCGCCAGTCATCAGTTGTCTCTCAAACATTGCTGAGCAAGTAAAGTTTGACGCTAGTCTGTCTAGTGCCTAGAATACACTATGTGTGTAGTTTGAAAAAAGTACAGTAATGTCCTCCTTTTGTTTATAACGAACCAAATCTAGAGGTACAAAACTTCGGTATTACTAAACGTATGTTAATTTTTTCGCAAATAACGAACCTTTTTTATAACGAATTTCGGATAAAACGAACCTTAAACTTTGAAATTGTCGTAAGATCTGCCTTTTATAACGAACCTAAAACGGGATTTTATCGCTGATAGAACATTGAGATTCAAAGGCGAAAAATGTGAAGGCGGAAAGCTTTCCAAAGAAAGAATCACGGTGCTGGTGGTGGCAAATTTAACAGAAACAGAAAAAAGAAGGTTATTGGTGATTGGTAGATCCAAAAACCCTAGATGTTTTGAAAATGTCAAACAGTTGCCAGTAAATTACAAATTCAATAAAAAAGCATGCATGACCTGAGATTTTTACGAATGAAATGCGGGAATGGGATGGCGAGTTAAGACGTAAAAACCGAAGAATTATATTGTTAGTGGACAGCTGCCCAGCTCATCTAGATGTTAGAAATTTGAACTGCATCAAGTTAGTGTTCAAGTCACCAAATACCAGTTCCAAACTACAGCCTATGGATCAGGGTGTCATCCAAAGCTTAAAGAGCCATTACCGTCGACTTCTTCTTTCGAAAATGGTACATTTCATTGAAAGTGGGGGGTGAAATTTTTTCTCAACCTCTTAGATGCAATAAACTTCCTTCATATGGCATGGCAGAGGGTATCATAACAAACAATTTTTAATTGTTTTCAACATGGTGGTTTCCTGAAGGTGGAAAATGATTTGGATTCAGACGATGACTTGACATTAGCCGAATGGCTGAAAAAAGTTGGACAGGAAGATGATAACAATATTTTAGACAATCTTCCTTATTCGAAAAATGAGTTCAATGAATTTGTCTGTATTGATGATAATCTTGTAAGTGTTGAGTGCTTGGATGATGATGCCATTGTCACTTCTGTGTCTTCTTCAGTTTATACTGATAACAATGAGGAGGCAGAAGATGAAGAACCTGTGAGTGCAGAATTGAGACCAGTTTGAACCACATCAGAGGCACTTGAACATATCTATAACATTCCTTATTTTCTTCAGTCATGAAATACTCCGCAAAGTGTTTTTTTTAATCAATTAGCCAAAGTAGAATTACACATTAATGATATTCATTTCACAAAAATAAAACAAACTAAAATAAAAGATTTTTTTTTAAATTAGACTCTTAAAAACAGTTGTTAATGTATCTACTATATTACAAAATATATTTTACGTATCCTCATATAAAACATGTATTAATAAATGTATTAATAAAAATGCACATCTTTTTTATTTATCATTTATAGCGAACTTCGTTTATAACGAACCTTTTTCGCCGGTCCCATGAAGTTCGTTATAACCGAACATTACTATATATTATTATTGTTATTTAACAAACTTATTCAGTTGTTTTGGGTTTTTTATGAATACACCTATTAATACCTGAAAACCCTTCAAATAAAAATCTATAGGTATAAATGTAATGATGACAGTATTTTAGCTAATGCTGCTATGTCTGGTACATAGAATACACCATGTGTGTACTTGTTAAAGAGAAAGGTATTTAGTCCAATATATAATATTCATTATGTTGAACCTTTTTTTCCAGGGATAAGGTATGAGTGTTTTTATAATAAAATCGTCAATAGTGTTAATACTAATTTTGTAATTAGTTTGTTGGCATTTATTACCCATACCTATATCCCTATATGTAAGTGGTGTACAGGATACACCACGCGTGTACCTGTTTTAAAACAAGGCGCGTGTAGGTAAAGGTTAAGCTTTTCATAAATACCTGTTCGTGTCCAAACTGCTGCAATATGATGGCATTTTTCCATCTAAAATGAATGTTAAGTAGGTTTTGTGCATCTCAGGGGCAAATTTTAGCAACGCATTGTCTGCGTTCATAGTTTTTAGTTATTCTGCTTCACGACCAAAAAGTTTTAGTTAACTAGTATTAAGTTTTACACTTTAATTTTGCAACCAAAAATAGGAAAAAAGTATTTATTTCATATTCATGGTGCCCCTTCACCACTTTCTTCAGGCTTTCTTGTTTACAAAATTCATAAAACATGGAATTGGTTATGTCATTTTTGACATCTTCTCTAGGGATCACAAAACACAAAACAGGCCATGACGGTAAGAACTTATGTATGGCCGACTCTACTCACTAGGCCGGAGCATTGAAATATGGCAACGCTGAATCGGGGGCCGAGCTTTTATTTGTTGTTAAGGGCCATATTCTCCGTTCAGCCGTTTAAGTGAAGCTTACGAAAGCTTGGCTTGAAATTAAAGCTTGGCTTAAGTTATTTTTGTATGCACCGATATATCATCAGCTTTGCTTAGTTAAGCCGCCGGTGAGTTCGGCAACGTTGCTTATTTTTACCACATTGTTGTTTTGGGTCGTAGAAACTTTATGTTTCATGTATCAACTGTCAGACGAGGTCTCGGCCAATTGTCATTTCGTACTGATTTATGTTTATTTATGTTTACACTTCACATTGTGACACATGTGTTTTCATGAAGTTGAAGATACTTTAAGTTGTTAAACCGCTTGTGATTTGTACTATTACTTTCATCTTACGTTTAGTTATATTGAAATTCAAATAATTATGACTAAAAAAGTTAGTGCCCAATTTCATGGCTCCATAAGGTTACATTTGACTAAAGATTATATAGTAGTAAAATAGGAATTATTATTACATGTGACTACGTTTGTTGATAAAAGATTCATTTCACTAATTTCACAAGTCCTCAGACAGACATACATGCTGTACAGAGTACAGATACTCAAACTCAAGATCAAGGTACTGAGAATTTGTAGTTTGTAGGTTAGGATACACCGTAAAGCCAAGCTTAGCGTCGCTAAGCGGCCATGGTTGATCGCTTAACTTTAAGCGCGATAAAAGGCTTTCAAACATGCGGTGCATACAAAATTTGCAACTTAAGCGGGATTAAGGCTTAAGCTTGGCTTATATATATACGGGGAATATGGCCCTAAGTCATTAGTGTAATCTTCCAGAGCAAAAAAGAAAATTGGAATGTGATTTTTAATGTGTTTCTAATTATTGCACAAACGAAACTATAAAGATAAAAAGATGCCTGCAAAGTGTGTAGTACCAGGTTACACTAGCAATTGTGCTTCCAATAAAGGACATATCAAACATAACCTTCCAGAGTGAAAAATAAGACTGGAAGGTGATTGTTAACGTGTTTCTAATTATTTACCTGCACAAACGAAACTATAAAGATAAAAAGATGCCTGCAAAGTGTGTAGTACCAGGTTGCACTAGCAATTGTGCTTCCAATAAAGGACATACACAGAAGTGAGTGAACGGTATTCCTCGTAAGGGCTGGTTATATTTATAAGAATAAAGACAATAATTTACAAACATTTCAAAGGATAAGACCTATTTTAAAGCACAATGTGGTACCTACAATGTTTTCTGGACCTCCCAAATATCACAGAAAAATACAGTTAATAGAACTCATCTGGGCATGCATCTGATGGTTCATACCTACGAAAAGATTTGATAGTGAAAGGGAATCAAGACCAGCAAGAATGGCTTCAAAGTGACCTAATAGTGAATTTTTCTAGCTCAAGTGAAAATTTACAAAGTAAATTAAGTGTTCATTTAAGTGGAAGTGGCAGCAGGAAACAGGTTGCGTTTATTTTTATTTTGTAGTGTTGGACTACGATGAACCAGACATCAGATGTAAGTGGTATTAGTAGTGGTAGTAGTAGTTCTAAAAAGTATTTTGCACAATGTGGTACCTACAATGTTTTCTGGACCTCCCAAATATCACAGAAAGATACAGTTAATAGAACTCATCTGGGCATACCTACGAAAAGATTTGATAGCGAAAGTGAATCAAGACCAGCAAGAATGGCTTCAAAGTGACCTAATAGTGAATTTTTCTAGCTCAAGTGAAAATTTACAAAGTAAATTAAGTGTTCATTTAAGTGGAAGTGGCAGCAGGAAACAGATTGCGTTTATTTTTATTTTGTAGTGTTTGACTACGATGAACCGGACATCAGATGTAAGTGGTATTAGTAGTAGCAGTTCTAAAAAGTATTTTTCTTAATTTATTAACCGAGATGAACTCTAATACATATAAAATGTAATAATTATTCTGAAACTATAGGCCCACTATTTGACAGCTAAGTCTTGTTGCCACATCTAAGGCTCCGGCCTAGTGTAGAGTCGGCCATGGTACACAGAATCGTGTATCGTACAAGAGGTAAAATTATCGTACATGTACGATAATTATATCGTACGTTTGGCAACTCTGCCAAACATTTCCCTTCCAACGATGTTGTTTCCCTCCACTTTCCCTCCTTATTTTTTTGTTTTCCCCTGTTTCACTGACATAATTTAGATGCACACGACATCTGACGATACGACAGTACGAAACTGTTCCTATTGGTTGAAATATTTGGATTTGACATCATTTTGAATATTTCAACCAATAGGAACGGTTTCGTGCCGTCGTATCGCCGGGTGTCGTGTGCATCTGAATTAAGCTTTAACCGGTGCGGACCCTAACCTCCTCTCCTAACCTCCTATTTTAACCTAACCTTACACTGCTAACCAGTTTCCTGTTTTGTGAGTAGATTGTCCGGTAAAAGTAGAAAGTTGATATTAAACAATTAAACTGTACGTATTTTGTGATATTGTGATAGATCCAGAACCAGTGGAAGTTGTTTCTAGAAGCCACAATCCTAGAAGCGAGGACTTTCTCAATAACAAAAAATATAATCTTTTCAATTAATTTTTATAATCAACGTACTTACACACCTCCTCTGTGGCACTTGGCACTTCTCAACATACAGAGGTAAGAATCATAATAAAAAATGCATGCTGTAAATTGTATTTATTCAACTATTTATCGCATATACAACGATTCAAAAAGAAGAAACACGCATAGGTATCCCTAACAGGCATTATATTATAATTTATTATTTTAAATCTAAATACTTAAATAATATTTACAAAGCGTGTTTTTTTGTGTTAAAACTAGGAGTGTTCCCTTTTTATAATTAAATTGCTGGTAGCAAAATAGGAATGTACAGTTTTTTGCCTAGAGTAACAAAAATATAGCCTTTTTTATACTGAAGCATTCAGTTTAAACACAATGGACGGCAGCATAATTTTTTACATAAGCATGAATTAGCAATCATCATCCCATACTCTAATACAATACTAATGTTTCATATTTCCATCTGCACAAAAGACTTTCCAGGAGATAAGTTTGACAATTTTGTCCTAGGTGATGCTTATTATTAATCTAAAAAATGATTTCTCTTTGTGATGTTTGTATGTTTATTACTTTTAAACCCTCTTCTTATTTTTCCCCAAAGTCCAATGTTTTCTAGATATACTGTCTGCCAAACACCATAAATTTTAGATATAGTAGAACATATTAGAATTCTACTTATACAAACTGTTCCAAGGTGTTTTGTGTTACTTATTTGGCATATATAATACATCCCAATAATATAAGGCCTTTACGGAAACACTGATCTGGATCCGGATAGATCAGTTATATGTCAAACAGCTGTCAAGTGGGATTTATGATTCTATGAATTTAACGGACATCGAACAACGAAAAAGTTGGTTTAACAATAAAAAACAGATGGTAAAGTAAAGCAGCTACTGATCTGAATCATCCGATCGGAATCACTTACTCTAAAAGAGTGAACTACCCAATTTCTGGCCGATCCCAGATCACTTTCCGAACGTCAGGATCAGTGATCCAACTGATCGGGTTAACCTGATCACAGTTTCCGTAAAGGCCTATAACATTTGTTTACTGATTGACAAGTTGCTCATAGAGAGGAACATACAACATGGCTTGCTGAAAAAATATAAGTTTTTATTTTATATAATTCATTTATTTATTCGTAATTGCTATACAAATTGTGAACCCTTGTAGGCATTTTTTTGGTACTTTAACTTTGTAAACAAGTGTTATATAGATGGGCTGGACTATACCTGTGATTTTAATTTAAAAATTAATCAAACTATTATCTGAGTTTGCCATTTATACTTCCATTTCATATAATAGTTAATAGAAACTAAAGAGATCTTCAGATTTGAGATGATTAGCATATATTGAAGTAATTATAATTGTGTTGCTAATTTATCAATCTATAGAAACACTGTCATTTCATTAAAAATATATGAGCATTATGAGCTAACTCAATATGTGGCTGAGGGGCAAACCGCAGGTCAAAAATGTGTACACTGATTTCAGGATGGAGGGGGATTACACAGATTTCAAAAAGATGACTGTAAAGATTAGAATGAGATTACAAGGATTATGTACATATATTTGTGAGTATAGGGATTACAACCCAGATTATCCAGATCACATGGAATGTAGGAAGAACACAGATTAAATAAAATTTATTATATGAGTCAAAACAAATCAAAATGACATTTTTAGATTCTTCGCCCAGTTGAAGATAGTAAATCAGTCAAAACTTCATGAGCTCAAATTAAAGTCCGAAGTAGACCTTTTGAAATAAAAACATGCTATCATGATACTAATACAATGACATCTAAGATATTATTATTCATACTTTTGTAAGAATGTACTGAATAAAGTCGCTTTTTAATTTTAGAAACTAATAAAACAAACAAAGTGTTTTGACATTTAATTCATTCATGCCCTAAACAAGTAAAAATAGATACTTACATAAATCCAGATAAAACAAAACTCATACATATCTTATATTTTAAAACACAAAATAAATTTAGCAAGAAATGTTGCAGTTGACATTTCTTTTTAGTAAATGAATAAATAAACAAAATGACTTGACATAACAGAAACATGCATTAAAATAAAAATGAGAAGTAGAGAAAATATAGTAATACCTCAGAGCCCTAGCAGGGGCCATAGAAAATAATGATACAGTATCAATATCATCCGTTTTAGTACCAAACATAATTATGAATCTAAAACAAATTTCAAAAATTTTTAGCTTTTCAAACTGTCAAGTTGAAAGGATTTTACAACATTATTAAATGATGTTTATTATATATAATATGTGATTAAACTGAATCACTTGTGACATGGCTAGAATTCTTTATGAAGCTCAGAACATATGTTTAATCAGTTAATTTAGTGAGTCTCTTCAGACCATTGCTCTTAAGGAAACAGACACATGCCACGCTTCAGGAGCGACGATAAAGAAAAATCCCTCTGCAAGACAGATGTAGTCTCCTACTCAAATTAATATGCTCACAGTAGACTACTTGACGAAGTTCTACTAGAATCCTGCGCGGGTCTCTGTCTACAGTTTTTTTTTCCACTTTCAATAGACGACAGGGATTTACTTGATTAATATAAATTTGGCAACAGGCAACATAGCCATTTGCCTCTAACATGATTAATTACATTTTGAATCAAAAACTACTATGCCTCTAACTGTAAAAGGAACTGAAATATATGGAGATTCATATAAGAGGCCAATGTGCGAGCAACACATGCACATGTTTGACAATACCTGTAGAACGAGTTTATAGGTTAATGCCAAGGCTCAGCTCAGAGTCACAGCTTCAGTAACTTGGCCGAAAAGACAACAGACAGATTCCCTCACCCTATTCTGATGCAAAACACGTAAATTTCACGCGGACGGCAACAAGTTTACAAATGGATTTCAAGGGAATACAGACCGATTTCAGATGATTTCAATAAGATTACATATGATTTCAGATTTCAGATGATTGCAATAGGATTACAAATGATTTCAGATGTGATTAAAAGATTTCAACTGATTACAATGGACTTGTACACTGAGTTCAGACCGCAGTTTGCCCCTCGTATGTTACTAGTCCATTTTTCATACAACCCTAAGAATGTTATTAAGTTATAAAGAGAACAAGGGGGCTATGATATGGTGTTAGATTGGAATTGCATACACATCTTAATTGTCCTCATATTCTTTGAGACTAGGTAACATTAAAAAAAGGTGTCATAACCAGAGCAATCGTGCAGTCTACTGAATTTTGTTTTAAGTACTGTAGTGTAAATTTCTTTATTAAAGATATTTTGTTTTGAGAACAGTTGACTGATGTTAGGGTGACAAATTCTGGCTCTGAAGCTTAAGTATTTTGTTTTCTACTGGTGGTTGTTTTTTTTATTTAAACTGACATTTTACAAATCATGAATATTTTGACCTAATGTGCTTATAGTAGATAATTTTAAAATTAATCTGTCTTAGAAACCATTGTGATTTTACTCTAGGTTATACTTGTGCACTTTATTGAATGTAGGTATATGCAAATAGTTGACTCAAGTTAAATAAGTTAGAGTATGTTAAAAATGAGAAATAATTTGATTGTTTCCCCATGAGTCGGGGATATTCGTTAGCAAAAATTTAGAGGTTCATTTCCTGTCCAGGCAGAATCACAAAAATTATTGAAACGTTCAGAATTTGACCCTAATAAAAAATCACAATATGGAAAAATATAAACACAAACAACTAATGGGCAGCAAAAAAGGCACTACTGCTAGAATTGATCTATGAAGTATATGGTCACCCTAGTTATGAGATATAATCAAAAGATCTTATACAATTGCCAGAAAAACAACTTCAAAACCTGAAAAACCATATCAGATTGTAATAATTATTGCATTCATCCAATTAGATTAAATAATTAGCCTTAAAGAAAGTACACCTCAAATAATGTTGTCAGATTAAAATTATGTTTATATATCATTAATATTATATTTAAACAATCATATTCTTATAACTATAGTTTGGCTTCATGGTTACAAATAAATTATGTGTTTATAAAATATAAATATGAGGCTTTTAGTAAAGCACAACGATCCAAAAAAGACAACTTTAATGCTTAACTAGATATTTTTATATATTAGGTACACTGACACAGTAATAAACTTTAATGAAAACTCTCAAGTCATATTAGGTAATAAGTCAAAACATGAATGACCTACTTACAGTCTGTTGTATCATGAAAAATGAAATTGAAATATACTTAGAAGTCTTATAATTTTGTGGAAAATGGGGTTCAAGGAAAACATTCTACTTGACATTATAGACACCATTCTGTGTTGTAAAATTATTTTGACAATACCTCTATGGAGGTCCTTGATACCATATTATATTAGGATGCTAAATCTTATTGGTGGCCCTTTTCTGACCAATTTAGATAGGCCAAACTGTTTTAATGGTCACATCCTTTTCTGGTGGATATATATCATTATGCTTCTCAGGCTAATAATAAACAGATTTGTTATAAAAAACTGTTCTGTTTAACATATAATAATTTGCTATTTGGGCATTTGGTATATTGTCAATAATGTGTTACTTTATAATGAATTAAAAGCTTGGGTGTAACCAGTATTGTCAAAGAAGGGATCCAAAACTGATCCGACCAACTACAGACCTATAGCTCTGCTTTCTGTAATCAGTAAAGTGATGGAGAAATGCGTCAACCAAGAGCTCAAGACAGACAATATGTTAAGCTTTGCGGTTGGCTCGCAGACTTCCTCTCAGGTTGGAAAATCTCTGTCGTGGTAGACGGCTTTTCCTCTTCTTTCCATAGCATCAATGCCGGGGTTCCGCAGGGATCGGTGTTGGCTCCGACATTGTTTCTGCTTCACATTAATGATCTACTCTCTAGCACTACAAACCCAATCCACAGTTTTGTGTGTGGTTGAGCTGGAACGCAGAAGACTGGCAGTGGCAGCTTCACTTTCAAAGGATCTCGATACCATTATCGCTTGGGGGCTTACGAATATGGTTAAATTTGATGCCTCCAAGACCCAGTATTGTACGCTATCAAACAAGAAGTGCCCAAGCTAACACCAGGTTCTAATGAACAACCGGGCTCTGCCAAGGAGTCACTCATTCAAGCTGTTAGGAGTCAACATTGCAGAAAATCTGATCTGGCACGAACACGTCGCGTCAATTGCAACAGCTGCTGGTAAAAAGCTTGGGTACCTATTTAGAGCCAGAAAGTATTTCTCACCATGTAACCTGCTCATGCTATATAAAGCCCAGATAAAACCTTGCCTGGAGTATTGCTCTCATGTCTGGGGAGCTGCTGCCCCTACTACCCGGTGTATACTAGATGCCGTCCAGAGAAGGGCAATTCGACTAATTGGCGATCCGGCCTTAACGCACCACCTTCAGTCACTTTCTCACCGGCGTGTTGTTGGTGATCTCTCACTCTTCTACCGATATTCCAGCGGAATCTGCTCTTCTGAGCTTTCCTCTATCGTTCAGCCGCTCACTGCTCCTACCATATGTACCCGTGCGACCGCTGCATCTCATCCTCAGACGGTCGTTCTTCATACATCAAGAACTGAGCGGTACAACCGCACATTTATTCCCAGGGTGTCCAAGGCTTGTAATGGACTGCGAGAAGGTGTATTTATTGGACTGCGGGTAATGGCCGATTCAAATCTCGCGTTAACAAACTTCCCCTAACCTAATCCTTTCACAGCAGTCGTGGTACTCTGGTATTTAGGCTCTGCCTGCGCGTTCTGCTCAGTTATACAAAAAAAATTGAGTTAATCAGCTATTGTATTACTAGAGCAGTTTGTTGCATTCATGACAGGTTTTTTCGAAATGCATAGAACATGCTAATTCTAATTTTATTTGCTTGAAAACTTTGCTGATGTTCTTTCAGAAGTTGTATAAATAGCTTCCAATTTAGCAATGTCTTTCTTACTTATTAAACCTACTTATTTGTATATTGGAATTGGTTTAGATATACAATTCAAAGTGGGGATATTTGCCGTGGCATATAAGACTACAAGTTAATCACTTCTGTTCCACACATGAAGGGATAATCAATAAATGTTTGCTGTTCTGTTACCCTGATACTTTAAACTGGCTTGACGTCTATTTGATAGGTATCAGCTGACGAAGAAGTGTATCTCAAATTTAATTTTTTACTAGTGGTGTTGATTGGCAATCCTGTGATCAGGACCGTATTAGTAATATTCTTACTGAATATCTCGTTGCCAAAAAGTAATGACTATTTTTGTAAACAAAAAATTGCTTCAATATGTAGAAATTTGCAGCAAAAACGGTTGGTTAAAAGAAATAGATTATTTTATTGATTTGTATATTGTTAGAGACTACCAAAATACTCCTATATTTAGCAATAAGGACGATTCAATGAATACCTTGCATTACTAGTGGGATATTTATTGGTAAAGACGAACAACGTACAACTGGAGAAGAGTATAAAGTAAGTACATGGAGTGCTTGTGTATGGTTAAGCTAAAAATGCTTTTATCTTCATTCTTACCCCATTTAAAGCGTAATCATCATCATTCAGACCGGCCATACTGATATACCGAAAGAAAAGCCGGATTTTCCGAGAAAATGTAAAATAAGCATAAACCTCAGAGCATAGACGAAAAACTCACCAAGTGTCAATTACTTGTCATCTTGCACTCAGTACAGCTCTGTATTCCTTCAAAGGTTAAACATTCGTACGTCAAGACTCAATCTGGGGTATTTTTAGCTATCACTAGCCGAACAGCTGTTCGCTGATGACACGGCTGACAGTTTAAAGTATCGGGTAACAGGGTATATATTGTGCTTACAGTTTAGCAAGCAATTTTTAGCCTGGGTGACAACATTGTTCAATCATTACTTCTTAGCATGGATGTAGCTGAAATACCATTAAAAGTTTCTACTTTTAGTGAACATTTGTTGTAGACTGACTCTCTATCAGAATTTTTGTTTGTGAAACTTCATGTTCACAGTAACATCTCACGTGTTTGAAATTTTTCTATTTTACAGTAATATAATTCTTGATGAAAAACTGGATTGCATGTCAGTTTGGCTGGCAGTCCTTGAACCCCCCTATAGCTAGTAAATAAATACTCATTGATCGCACATATGAAATTGTTTACTGCTGGAACAAGATTAAAAAAAAGGTGTTTTGGAAGTGATCAAATAGCTATGGAGCAATGAATAGAAAACACAGAGCTGAAAATTGTCAAATTTGTTTTTAGTTCTTTAGAGGGCTCTGATTATTTCGATAACTGTTTGTAGTGGAGAGGGTTCACAAAAAATCTGGGAAGTTTTGCTGCAGTCTATTCAATTCGATTTTTTTGTGTGCGATAAGGTTCCACTGAGAGCAGTACAACATCAACTCTCATATTTCAATGGGGTACTTGCAGAGGTCGTGAAATCGTCTCGGGAGTATACATACATAGCGTAAAGAAAACCATATCAAGAAGCAGTAGGAAACAAAAAACATGATTTTACTGACGGCCAAAAAAAGATATTTGCAAAATGAAATAAGGATATATTCAAATTTTTCCACGTGACTTAAAACAAGGGCTGACGTCACAGGTAACTTATCGATATCGACAATCGATACTGCTACAGCGCAGGTCAGTGAGATTGAACTGCAAACTAGAGATGATCTGAATTCTTTAACAATGCGACTCAATTTATTGATACTTAAACATATTTGAAACAGGCAATTAACCCGCTAGCATTTTCGTTGCAATACATTATTATATCTGATAGGTATCACAGTTCATCCTGTTTGTGACCGAGATTCGCAACTAATCGAAGCCATCATTTTATTTCGGCGCTTCCCATTATGAATGAATCCAAAGATAGAATATAATTCAAGCCCATCCCTACAAAGTGAATTAGTAATCTAGCCTAACTTTTATTCTTTTGACTTTTGTACTTTTGTGTGTGACTGTGTTTTGTGGTTATAATGATCAATATCAAAAGGTTAGGTTAGCACCGGCTATCGATATCGAATATCAATACTTTACATCCCATCACTATAGGATATCACTGACGTCAGAGGTTGTTTGCGCGGCATTTTCCGGCATTTGAAATAATTTTTGGAATATCTCTCACAGCCGATTCCAAAAAACCAAACAAGTGATTTTGTCATGTTTACTAGGCTCTAAGGAACGCATAAACGACATAATATTTTTTTCTGCAAGTACCCTATTGGTTTTCGCAGGAAAAGTATGATTCCAAAGGATATTTTTTGTATAAATGGACTCAAGTTTTTCTTTGTCGGAAATATAATTAAGCAATGACAACACTAACTGGACGATTTCCCTTGAATGTATCTTAAATTTTTGATCCCATCCCAACGTTCAAAAGCTGTAATCAAAACATGCACACAGGATTTTTTTTGTTACAATCTCTAAATGCGGAACTAACAATGCATCTCTATGGTATGGTACGGGGCTAATAATGTATCATGCTGGAGATAGGGTTGAATCGCATAATCTTGCTGAGCAGAATCCACAATACGCTTGTCATGACGCACAGCATAACTCCCCCCCATCCGAGGTCCAGGGACCAGGAGGTACTGAACTGTCTGGCTGAGAGCAGGTCCCTCACACCTCTTGTCAGGCCTGCAGGGCCCACAACTCCATCTATTGCAGCTGATGAATGTTCAGGCGGATCGTCAGGTCCTCTGGATGGCTTGCTGTGTAGTCTTTTGAAGTGGATTATAGTTAGGGTGAACAAGGCGAATGAGGCTGAAAAATATTTGTCATAAAGTTAATTACACTGAATAAATCTATTTTTCTGAAACTCCTTCACTCAGTAATGAGCATAAAAAAATGTTTACAGTTAATACCATATTAATACAGGTCCCTAAATGAAAATGATAACGCCATAATTAAAGGCTAAAGGCAGTTACAATACGGAGAACAAAGAAAGACAATGCCATAATGAAGAGCTAAGTAAAAAGCTCATACAGCAACTCTACTAGTCTAATTCGGCTCGTGTAAGAATTGATGGTAACCTGTCTAGTCAAACTGCAACCAGAAAAGGAGTTCGTCAGGGATGTGTATTATCTCCGATGTTGTTTAACATTAACTCTGAATTTGTGATGAGACAGGTATTAGACAACTGGAATGGCGGTGTAACTATTGGCGGAAGCAAAATATCTCACTTAAGATTTGCTGACGATACAAACCTTATTGCAGCTTCTCAGGAAGAACTGGTAGCTCTATTAAACATCTTAGAACAACATAGTGCAGCGTATGGTCTTGGTATTAACTACAATAAGACTAAGGTTATGATCGTAGATAGAGAGCATGATAATTATCGAGAAATAAAGTCAATAGGATGTTGTGAAGTAGTTCAAAGTTTTGTATACCTCGGTTCTTTGATCGACAATTCGGGTAGCTGTGAAAATGAGATTCGACGGCGCATTCAACAGGCACGTGTGGCCATGACAAAGCTTACTAAAATATGGCGTGACCATAACATCACAAAAGCTACAAAAATGTCGCTGGTTCAGTCTCGTGTGTTCTCCATATTTTTGTATGCCTCGGAAACTTGGACTGTTAAAAAGGCAGATCGAGCTCGCATAGATGCTTTTGAAATGTGGACATGGAGGAGAATGCTGAGAGTTCCTTATACCGCCCATCGAACTAACGTTTCCATACTGAATGAGGTCGGTTATCCAAAGAGACTATCCTCCATTGTGTCGACGAGAATGCTTACATTCTTCGGACATATACACAGAAGCGATAATATGGAGAAACTTGTAGTTCAGGGTCATGCCCCGAGTGGGCGGCGCCGTGGCCGGCCCCCTACACGCTGGGTGGATACGCGAAACAGTTGCTGGATATGAGTGTCAAGAGCGCCACTAAACTGACAACAAATCGCGAACGATGGCGAGCTACAGTGCTCAAAACTATTGATAATATTCGTGTCGGCAATACTCTAGCTGCGACTTAATGCATTTTACGAGTTAACAACATGTCTGTTAAGACATTGTGACTATGATGAAGTAAAAGCTAAATGCCCTATGAGGAGTTTAAAATCTAATAAAATCGCATGTTTTGCAAACTTCAATTTTCTTAAATGTTGAGCATTTAAATTGTTGATTAGCTTTTGATCTCTTTACTGACATTTTTTTTATTCTGCACATTTTTTTATAGTCTATTTGCTAATTTTTCTTAATTTAACAATACATTCCGTTTTTTTAGAGGAAAAGTGGAACATTTATATTTTTGATAGGGCATTTAATTAGCTCTTCATTAAGGCATTCTTTTTTTCTTCACATTGTATCTATGTTTGCTCTGCTAACCTTTTCTTAAATTAGCAGAAAGTGCGATTTAAAAAAATGTGATGCGTCGAAATTCTTGATAGGGCATTTAATTAGCCTTAATCACCTTTTAATTAGTTCTTCATTATGGCATTATATTTTGAACAATTATTGCAATAAAAAATGATATTTTCGTGTGTTCTTGTTTTCTGTTGGAACAAATTAGGATACATAAAGATTTTTCTAAATTTCTCGAAAACGAATCGACCGATTTAAAAAAATAAAATGTCAAAATAGAGGATTTCGATATACCTTTGAAACGAAATATTACTCGATACTTCTTGTCATATAAATTTTCTAAGGGGATGACCCTGGGAGCCAGAGAGTACAAGGTGAAGTAGTTTTTGTCAAAGTTGTCCCCCTTGATAAATGTTTTGACATGTCTCGGCGTCTTTTCTTTTAAATAGTGGTTTTCGATAAATCCGTGGTGGGAAGTTCTCAAATGAACACCCTGTATATAGGCCAGCGACGCGACGTCATAGTTTGCACACAGCATAGAAAACAACCAGCACAATAACTCAAGATGGCGGAAATTACACGCGCATCCCCACTTTTGGATGGGTTTTTTGTAGGGATGGTAACGGTACTTCGATACTTCTGCAATAATATCGAGTTTTTTGTCATCGATACTTTTTGAGGCATTCCAAGCTGGTATCGATAAATTTGTATCGGTATCGAAAATAATTATATAATTATTGAGGGGTGTAATCAGTTGCACAAAATGCTCTCTACGAACCAAATGCGCCTATTTGGATAAACAATATCGAGTCGGTACCGGTATCGATATTTTCATTTTCGCATCTCTACCCAAACTTGACTGCCGTAAAATCATCCAAAAACCCTCCCAAGGTCAAATTTTGTGGGAAATCCTCAGAGATGCTGGTTGTTTTCTATGCTGTGGTTCGCAGGTGCCATGGCCGACTTTACTCACTAGGCCGGAGCATGAAATATGGCAACACTGAATCAGCGGGCCGAGCTTTTATTTGAGGTTAAGTCATGTGTATTCTTCCAGAGCAGAAAATACGGTTGGAAGGTGATTATTAATGTGTTTCTAATTATTTACCTGCACTAACGAAACTATAAAGATAAAAAGATGCCTGCAAAGTGTGTAGTACCAGGTTGTACTAGCAATTAGTGCTTCCAATGAACGACATAAACAGAAGTGGGTGAAAGGTATTCCTCATAAAGGGCTGGTTATATTTATAAGAATAAAGACAATAATTACAAACATTTCAAAGGACAAGACCTATTTTAAACCACAATGTGGTACCTACAATGTTTTCTGGACCACCCAAATATCACAGAAAAAGACAGTTAATATAACTCATCTGGGCATGCATCTGGGCATACCTACGAAAAGATTTGATATTGAAAGGGAATCAAGACCAGCAAGAATGGCTTCAAAGTGACCTAATAGTGAATTTTTCTAGCTCAAGTGAAAATTTACAAAGTAAATTGAGTGTTCATTTAAGTGGAAGTGGAAGTGGCAGCAGGAAACAGGTTGCGTTTATTTTTATTTTCTAGTGTTTGACTACGATGAACCAGACATCAGATGTAAGTGGTATGAGTAGTAGTAGTTCTAACAGTATTTTTCTTAATTTATCAACCGAGATGAACTCTTAATACATATAAAATGTAATAATTATTATTCCGAAACTATAAAACAATTTACGGTAACCGGACCATTATTTGACAGCTAAGCCACGTTGCCATATGTAAGGCTCCGGCCCAGTGTAGCGTCGGCCATGCCTTGTATCATTATTTTGTTAAACTACAAGCGTATCTTACCGGCTAGAAGGTACATAACCCCGGTGACCAGCACTGCGCTGATTTGATGCTGGAATACCCCGAATGCCCCTACCAAGGCTGCGCTGCCTAGTACAATCAGGCATACTAGGGCGCACGAGATGGACAAGTTCTGCATCCCTGAAAAACGCCGATATGCTCACAGAAACGTGCCTGGAATATATTAGGGTTTGCGAGTGCTAGGGACGGCAGCCTGTGCACAGCGAATCAATACACTTAAACGTTTTTGACGTAGCTGGTTTATATTATTTTCGCAGATATAGGGCCTGATACGCATTAATATTTAGAGTGTCATACTACATCATTTATTATGTATATCAATTAATATTTTAATTGGTTAGGATTTTTTAAAGAAATTATGACACTCAATAAAAACAAATAAACGAAGCTTTATTTTTATTTAAAACTCAAGAAAAAAATGAAGTCAAGTTGATTGACTCGGTACTTCCCACACATTACGGTGATACCAGTTTTATTATTTTCCCATAGCACGAAGCTTTAGTCTGAGATCCCCTCGCAAACAAATCATCGCCACTCCCCCCCCCCCAAATTGTCTTATACCGCTAGGTCTTTCCTTCACAGGTCAAAGGACAGCGTATTATTGATACTACAAACTTTTCAGCTTTACAGCCCCCCTCCCCAACTACATCAATTTCACCTCCACCCAAAAAAAAGGTAGAAAATGATCAGGAACCGCTAAAACATCTAAATACGAAGTTTGAGCTGTTTTCATATTTTTAGTTTTTTTATTATTGCTACGCTGCCACTGACACGATTTCTAACAACCATACGCGTTTTCCATCGTCACCACGGTAATAATACTGTGTCAAAATTTCTTTAGAATCAATTCAACAGTTTCCACATTACCAAACACAAAACGATCTAAAGCAATAAATACTCGCATGTATACAGAACAATTCCTTAGTTTCGGTAAATAGGCAATATTCGGATGGACCTAAAAAGGTGATTTATGTCGCTAGATCTTCCTTCACAGATCAGTGGACAGTCTATTATGAATCCAACAATTTTTTCAGTTTTTCAACCCTCTACCCCCAACCACCCCAATTTCACCCCCACCCAAAAAACGCAGAAAATGATCAGGAACCTTTAAAACGCTTAAAAACGAAGTTTGAGCTGTTTTTATATTTTTAGTTTTTTTATTAATTCTGCGCCGCCACTGGCACAATTTATAAAAACTATACGCATTTTTATCCCTGCCACGGTACTAATACTGCGTCAAAATTTCATTAAAATCAATTCAACAGTTTCCACGTTACATAATACAGAACGGTCTAAAGCAATTCTCGTATGTTTACATCAAAAACAATTCTAAGTCCTTTGGTTTCTGTATTAGGCAAGGCAATGTCCGGATGGACCTAAAAAATCTATTTATCTCGCTAGGTCTTTCTTCATAGGTCAGTGGACAGTCTATTACGAATTCAACAAGATTTTCAATTTTACAACCCCCAACCCCCCAACCACCCCAAATTTCATCCCCACCAAAAAAAAGTCGAAAATGATCAGGAACACCTGAAACGCCTAAAAACGAAGTTTGGGGAATATTTGAAATTTTTCGTTTTTTGACACCGATTGACACCGATTTTCAAAATTGTAGCAGCATTACCTACTACGACCCCACAGCATATTGCTGCCCAAATTTCATCACAATCCATGCAGCGGTTACTGAGATTACGTTGCTAGAAGAACGCGTACAGACAGACAGACCGACAGACAGACCAACAGACAGATCGACAGACCGACGGAAATGAGTGACGTGGATTTTCGTTATGTAGACATCATAAAACGCCCAAAAAACGTATTATCTCAAAATCGAGAATTTTCGCGATCACAATAACATTAAAATAAAAAACATATTTTCAAATATTTACAGATAAGGTTAGACTATTTCTTGTATTTCCATATACCAGCTAAAGTAAAGAGATTTTCACTATTGCACTTACTACTTGGTGGGAGTGCTAAGTTTATTATTGAACATTATACAGGGTGTCCCACGACGATTAAGACAAGCAATATATCGGAACTGGGCAGTAGTAGCGAATTATAATTTTGGGGGTTTAAATTAGAGCAAATACAGTATCTTTTCCTATTACAGCGTCACCCAAAGGGGTATTTGTTTTTGATCACGTGACGCCCGATTCAAAATTTTTAATGGGACACCCTGCATATTTGTGAATTTTTGTGTTCCTTCCGATAAGACAATTCCAACAAGCTAGCACACTTGAGGTCTAAAGTGATTAATTCAAGAGCTACAGGTACTTAAAGGATGGTACCACTACCATTGATTATAATATGTACCCCTACAGTTAAATTACTTTGGTAGTGTTTAGTGTTGCATAATGGTAATGGTACAGTCCTTTAAGTACCTGAAGCTCTTCAACTAATTACTTAGACCCCAAGTGTGCTAGTTTGTTGGAATTGTCTTATCGGGAGGAACCCAAAAAGTCACAAATGTACAGGGTACCCATTAAAATTTTGAATCGGACGTCACGTGACCAAAAACAAATATCTCATTGGGTGACACAATAATAAGAAAAAATACTATATTTAATTTGTCTTAATCGTCGTGGGATACCCTGTATAATAGCGGAAATATGTATTTTTTGTGCTTAACACACCTCAACAAAATCATATCGATCGGTCTGTCGAACATAACCCAGTATATCGGTTTATGACAACATGTTTTGATGAATATATACTCACTGTGTTGCCAGTCTGCCTTTGGTTCGTACCCTCTTATACCGTCAATTCCACCTGAGAGATAGTTGACACATGGCTGTACAGATGGAAACCCGACTCTGCTCAGTAATGATAGTTCTTCTTCTGCAAAAAAAAGTTATTATCAATTTTCTCATCAAAAGTGAAGCAATAAGGGAACGTGTGCATATCAGAAAACATACAGTGTGTCCGGGACCGTCGAGAGCTACCGGGCCTGATGGTGTATCCCCACCACAGCGTCTACGTCACGCGAGGTGCCGAGCGACCGTCTGGTCGCGTTTGTAATCGTCAAATACCCGCAGGAATTTTTCATTAAATTTTTGAGTTTTACGTGTATCTGGCCAAGAATATCGTCTATAGTTGCTATGCACCCTCCTGCAATAGTAATTATATAGATACAGAGTGCATACCTGTGTTGTAATTTCCAAAAAATGTAATGAAACGGAATCAGTGGTTACGCGCTATACATCGAGATATCTTCACGATAAAGGATTTTTCTGTAATATGCATCAAACACTTCGAAGGGAGATTTGAAATTCGTACTAATACTGCTATAAGTTTAATAGTTCCTCGAGCTAAGATTAAAATGTTTTCACAGATTTTGTAAAACACCGCTTAACAACTACTCTAAAGTGCATGCATTCAAGACATTTTTTTTGCACGCCAACTCCGAAAACTCGCCCCCAACTCGCCCCAACTTTTTGTTTCCAAATTTTCAATTAGCTGTGGACAGCTATTTGAAAAAAAATGTTGGGGTTGTGTTTTAGGGGTTCAAGCACAAACATTTGTTTTGTATGATATGTCCTATATGTTTTTCAGTACCTTTGAAATGCCCACTTAGTTTTCATTTTTATCTATTTTATTATAAATAAATATTAAGCCTCAAATAAATCCTTATTTTATTTAAATAATGATTACACAAAAATAGGTTTGTGTATAAAATCAACGCTATTATAAGAAAATGTTGGGGGGAGTTTTAACGGTTGAAGTGCAAAGAAAATGTTTTGAAAGCATAGCATGATTGACCCTATAGTACTTTCAAGAATTCCACTCAGTTTTCGTTTGAACTTTTTCTGTTGAGAGAATAATATCACCTGTAAAGGAAAATTCTGGCACACCCTGTATACTACAGCTCCTAAATCCTCTTTTGCTACTACTGCTACTGCAATCATGACAGCTATAATATGACTATGTACATCATTTTCTGAATAATAGATAATTTTGTATCATTTGGGTGCGTTTAAGTCCAACTTTTAACCTTCTCACGTCCAAACGATTTTAGTTAAATAGATATTAACTAGCTCCATTCATCACAAATTCAATTTCCTGTAGATTCATTCCTACACATTAATTTTGTGTATTGGACCGTTTTCTCAATATTTCAAGAAAATGCTCGTAGCGCCAGAGTTTCTCTGTTAATCCTTGCAGATACGTGCGGCGTCTGGTGTCGTGACGTCACACGCAGCACCATCAGGCCCGGTAGCTCTCGATGGTCCCGGTGTGTCCCAGTTAAAATTTGCCACCCACTCTTCTCTGAAATGATAAAAGAAAATAAAAATCCCCGTGACACGTCGATTTGTATTTCGAGGGGGAACTCTTCCACCTGATACTTCATCATTGTGCTATCAATCCCCTCGCCCCCAGCAACCCCTACTTCAAAATCTTAAATGAGACCACCATACTTGTGACACATCACTTTGAAGAGGATTAATTGACAAATACAACCGTGCAATCTGAGGGTATATAAGTGCTCGACCCGGGTACGCGGTCTCAGTTTCTCGGAACACGCCGAACAGGTAACATCGGCTTCTGAGGATGCCAACCACTCGTGTTGGCGAAACGTCAAGCAGCGAAGCGCGCCGACACCAAGGCTGCAGAGGGTATCGATGCCGGACGAACAGCCCAAGAACTAACAGTTCATCGGATCATGGCCGCGAAAGTTTTACACAATAAATGTATACGCACTTTTTTCTTCCGTATTTTATAATTATGGTGATGGTGGCTGAGAAGGATGATGTGATAGACACTAATGGGGTATTTTCCGAACAAAATTTTATGACGGTATATTGACGTTACGTCCCCAAAAACCATGTAACTAACATTTTTACCTTTTTACTGTGAACGCGAAGTGGCTTAAAAGCACCTGCAAAGTTCAAACATAAAATTTCGAGCCAAAGCTGTGACGTAATAAATCTAACCGTGACGTAATAAGTCTTTCGTGGAGCTATCCTTAGAATGTGACTGTACCTTGTCGTCTTTTCTCCATCTACAGACTTAACCTCCGCTTCGTATTGATATTGTCAGATGTTTGTTTACATCATTTCATGATCTATTTTATCTTGGTTAAATGAGATACCGTGACAGTCGTGACACCAGGGGAGGTTATGTATGCATGACACTAGTGACAGGCTGTTAAAGACGAGTGTGTTGCCGAATGACGAGTAAAATTGTGAAAAGTAACTATGAAACATTCTCAGAGTGAACTGCTAATTACATAACAATGCAAAAATGGAATAGCTGTGAAATATAACATTTATAGTCTACAAAAAGAGGGAAACTAAATAAACATAAAATAAAGTTTACATCCTTTATAGAAAAACTATGCAAAATATTAACAACGTGACAATCTTGAATCTACGCTATATTCAAATTAAAATAGTTACATCCTATCTACATCCGGCATAAAAATCACTTTTGATTGGTTGATTTCTTTGGAGGGAGGTTTAAGAGATTTAAATGAGCTCTTTTCAAAGGGACGATTTTCAAAGTCTATCTTTACTCCACGTGGGCAGAAAAAAATTGAGCAAACACTGGCCATCACTACAAATTAGATACAAGCAATCCATTTCAGCCATTAAACACGCAATATTAGCAAGTTGGAAAATACCCCATTCTTATGTGATAGACTTATATTTCCAGAATTACAAGATTTTACGCAATGCGTTTTATCTGGAATTTCACTTTTGTCCACGCGGCACAATTCATTTAGTTTTTCATAAATATTCTGCGTGGAAACTTTTCTAATTTGGAAGTAATCATGATGGAAACTGTAAATTCCAAAACAGAATTGTCCGCAGTAGCGAGGTAGCTCTGAATTGATTTCTCCTCCGATGCACGCCCATATGAAAGCAAATGTTCTGAACACTGGCTAATCGAGTGGAACGTTTTAATGATAGGTATATAAAATCAGAACTGACTTCCTTTTTGTTTTGTCTTCCTTTAGTTCCTATTTTCTATTGACGTTCATTACTCGTAGCTATAAGACCTCTGGTGTGCTGCCTTTCTTAAATTGGCGTCTAGGAATGATTCTAGTGCAGCGCCATTTGAAGGGAGTTGAATATAGCGTACATAAAACGAAGTTATTTCGCAACATACTTTATGGAACAAAGCCCATCCGAGTTTTTTTATGTAGAGTATGGATGATACAGGGCTTTTATATACATCGTGATCAAAAACTACCGGACCAAATGAATAACTAGGAAAGTAGGGGTCGCAAAAAATAGTTAAAATAAAAGTCGTAAGAAATTTGCCTGGCTATCCGATGGTGACCTTGATCTTGATATGCAAGGTCAAATCAAGGTCAAATCGATTCTCTTAAATGAAAATCACTATTTTTGACGCCGGAAATCAAATACCCGGAAAATTCTACGTCCAGATATGAATTTGACCTTTTGAAAATTTGAGCTTGTATGATAAAGTCAAGGTCAAAATGTGACCGGCAGGATATCTTTGGAAGTAGTGGTCGCACAACAAAATGGTTGAGATAAAAATCATAAGTACTTTCGAATAACTTAATCGTCTAAGTTAAACTTCTTCAAGTGACCAAGCTCATATCTGGACGTAAAATTTTCCGTGTTTTTCTTTTCCGGCATCAGAAGTAGGGGTTTTCATTGAAAAAATCGGTTTGACCTTGACGTTTCCTTGATTTCAAGGTCAAGGTCACTAAAAGGTCTCCATCGGATAGCCAGGAAAAGTTTCTATGACTTCTGTCTTGACTATCTTCTTGTGCGACCTCTACTTCTCAAGATATCCTGCTGGTCACATTTTGACCTTGACTTAATCATCCAAGGTCAATTCTGTCAAGCTTATATCTAGGCGTAGAAGTTTCCGGGCATTTCATTTCCGGCGTCAAAAGTATAGGTTTCCATTTAAGAAAATAGATTTGACCTTGATTTGTCCTTGAACGTCAAGGTCAAGGTTCCCATAAGGGTCACCATCGGAGAGCTTGAAAAATTTCCTACGACTTTTGTTTTAAACAGTTTTTTGTGCGAGCCCCACTTCCCTAGTTATTCATTTGGTCCGGTACTTTTTGAACACGGTGTATGTCTTAGGACCGATTTTATCAACATGCATATTTAACAAAGAATTTAACAAAGCTTTTCTATTGGATGTTATTTAAGTATCATCCAATAGTATTTTATCCAGTATTGAAAACAAAACGTCAAAGCTGGATGACACTTTTGTCAAAGATATTTTAGAAATTCATGGATCAAAATCATAGCAGGATATCAGAACAAAGCGATTGATTTGCAAATTAATGCCACATTTTCCATGCTTACATTATAATTATTGTATAATTACCAATTGCAAACTGGGATAATTTGTGATAAAAGTAGTAGGTACCTATATCAATCACAGCAACTACCTACCTTATTTCATAATTAAAAATCCCACGTCCGTCAGTCAGATGGATTATATGAAAATACATACTTTTATGAAGAATCAGTCTTTCATTTACTGGATGTATGTTTGTTATAGATCTTCTTATAGAAGTATTCACAGGTGCATTGTACATCAAATAGGGTTATACTTAGTTTTAATTATAAAAAGGTAAGCTTTGGCATTCTGGGGTTATGGATAGGCAACCAGTAATGCATATGCGTTTTGGAAGTAGCTGTAACCCTCGAAATGTAACAAAATGCTATTTTTACCTCTTTTTACTATAAAACAAAGATATATTGCAGGTATTCATAATTATTATCGATAGTAAATTATTGTTTTATCCAAATAATGTAATGAGTGAATTTCTTGTCATCATAGCATTTAATACAACATGAAACCAGCGATCAAATGGAAATGGCATCTGGAATCTGATTGGTTGAAATTAGAAATTGCTCAACTTTTGATTAAACAAGAAAATGCAATTTTTCACCGATTTGGGGTGGAAAATCAGACTGGAAAAGAAAATGCTAGATGATTTACAGAGAGACTGCAGAGAAATTTAAATAAAATTGCTTTTTATTGTTCGAAACGTTGAGAGGCGTTAAATCCCCGGGTTTATTAAACCATTGGTTGCGGGATTTACCAGTCCTTACTAAAATATTGGTGGGGATTCCCCGAGACTCATTTTATTTAGGTTAAGACATGCAATATTATTTAGTATCGATGTGGCATTGATACAGGCGTTTTCTCGGGCATTGTCCACCGTAATCTATCGGCGTTTTGTTGTATACTTTTCCTTTTCATTGTGCTACTACTAGGTGTTGTGAAAATAGACCTGATGACTTTTGTTATATTTGTGGACAGTTCATAGTGAAAAAGTTTAAGCGAAACATTACTGATTTCGTAAAGGAGATCAAGATAAAGTTTGGGCACCACACGTTATCTGCAAAGTTTGCGAAGAAGCTTTGAGGCATTGGTTTAAAGGAACAAGAAAAGCCCTACCGTTTGGTGTACCAATGGTCTGGAGAGAACCCAAAAATCATGTCGACGACTGCCATTTTTGTTTTGAGTTATTTACTATCACATTTTACCTACAGGTACAGTAACTGGATTCTAAAGTACTTCGAGGACTCTTAGAGGAAAATTAAAGCAAAAACTGCCGCAGATGAGCTATTTGTCAACAAACAATTGAAAAATTAGGGGTTGAAGTTTTGGTTGACCTTCCTACTTTCCTAATCTTGCTCCATGTGGTTTCTGATCCTTTCCTGAATAAGTAAAAATGAATTGAGAGGTTTCCTATACAGTTTATCAAAAAATGGTTTCTTGTAAGTTTATGGCAAGCAGATAAAGCGATGGGACATGTGGAACATGGAGAGTACTTTAGTACTTCATTGTTATGCTGTAACATCAATCTCGTTATTTTCTGATGGACCCTCGTATTAAGGTAAACCGTCTATACAGTCAACTTATCCAACACCCGTTTTCATGAGTGCTATAAAATCGACCTACTAGTAATACTTGGGTGCCTATATCGTGAAAGAAAATCGTTTTATTTCCCATCTGTCGCTTTATGGGAAATGTGTTGTCACCAGATATGCGAAGGACGAGTCTAAACTGTATATTGTAACAGTTGTCGAGAGTAGTTCAATCCGATTCGACCCCAAGGGACCCAAAAGGAGAAACGAAAACAATCTTTATTGCCCCATAGGGTCACGGATGGATTATGTGACCTATTTTTTGAACGAAGGGAAAACAAGCCATTGACGTTTTGTTGGAGTTGAGAGAAAGATAGACCATTGCCTTCGATATCATACGACGTATGCCAGAAAACTGGAAAAAAGTTATACAGGGTCTCCCATGACGATTAAGACAAGCAATATATCGGAACTGGGCAGTAGTAGCAAATTATAATTTTGGGAGTGTAAATTAGAGCAAATATGGTATATTTTCTTACTATGACCTGCTAGATCTCGTGATTTGACGGCATTAGATTTTTTTCTACGGGGCCATTTAAAATCTATTGAATTTAGTCGCCTATTTGAAAGTTTGGATGACCTTCGTCAATGCATCATCGAAAGCTGCCATGATATCCCACATGTTTTTGCAACTAACTTTACAACTAATTTTTATATCCCTACTCCCTGGCCGCTTGGTTCACTTGTTCTTTATAAGTAGGTAAATTATATTATATAATTCCTTAAATTTGTTTTATACTTTTAGAATATTTAACCGCTGAAAATAGGTATTTAGTTTATAGTTGTTATTCCATGCCCGTGTGGGGGCGGGTTAGAATATCTCCCATCGTGACGTCCGATTCAACATTTTTAATGGGACACCCTGTATATTTGTGACTTTTTGTGTTCCTCCCGATAAAACAATTCCAACAAACTAGCACACTTGGGGTCTAAAGTGACTAATTCAAGAGCTACAGGCACTTAAAGGACTGTACCACTATCATTATGAAACACTTCCAAAGTAATTTAACTGTAGGGGTACATGTTATAATCAATGGTAGTCGTACCATCCTTTAAGTACCTGTAGCTCTTGAATAAATAATTTTAGACCCCAAGTGTGCTAGTTTGTTGGAATTGTCTTGCCGGGAGGAATACAAAAAGTCACAAATATACAGGGTGTCCCATTAAATATTTTGAATCGGACGTCACGTGATCAAAGACAAATACCTCATTGGGTGGCACAGTAATAAGAAAAGATACTATATTTGCTCTAATTTACACCCCCAAAATTATAATTCGCTACTACTTTCTAGTTCCAATATATTGCTTGTCTTAATCGTCGTGGGACACCCTGTATATAATAAGCACATCCACCAATTTTCAAGCACAGCTTGCCATAGGCATTTAACGTCACACCCACCATTTTTCTAAATTCTTCAAGAAACCATACATATATTAGGAAGATAACTTAAATCAACGCCAAGAACAAGACTTCCACATTAACCAAAGTGAGCTCAAGGACGTCACAATCCTTGATTGGAACATGTCCTTAATCGTATCAGGCACGATGTCCCTAATAGTCCGCGACAGCGCTATTTCGATCTTTCGGATCTCATCATTGTCAGAAGTGTACGGAGTGACATAATTGTTGCAATTTTTTTCGTAACTTAAGTGCCTTCTGACTCTGATGGCTCTTTACCTTTTGCCTACACTTTTGACAACTTTTTTCCTACTTTCTTATAATATTTCCGTTTGTGTTGCAAATTTTTAGAGCTGTACTTCACCATTTATTATACGAAAAAAACTACATATTTAACCCTTACTTTTACATCCATGGTGCGTTCTGACGACCCATCGATCCCTATGTTGATACCTGCCTACGTGTAAATGACAAAATTTTCACTTTACCGAGTGACCTTTTTTTTACGTATCTAGCTATAAGACAAATTGGGCTCAAATGATGGACGAACAGTACAGTACAATAAATAAGCATAATATAAATTTTTCAAGTTTTTAATGTAGTATCACGTTGCTTGATTTATTCCTCAAGTTTAACTCGATAAAATACAACACAAAACTATATTGGAACATGACAAGTGACAACCACACTTTTTTCAGTAAAATATTCTACATCATTCGAATTAGCGTTTAACTTTCATAGCCACTTTTGCAGCTGTATAGCGAATATTTAAGCATATGCAGAAATCAAATAGATTATATGAGAATAAAATGGGCCCAAGTCCATACTTTTGCTATATTTGTTTTGTAGTATTTTGTGAACATTTAATGGCGTATCCTTTCAGTTTTGGTATCTAAAGTATCATATATTTGATTTTAGAAAATATATGATAAATAACAAAAAAATATGGAAGCCAAAAATTGATTATGTTAGTTTTTCAGAATTCTTCCTGTTGGACCTGAGAATCTGAAAGATCTGAAATTTTTGATTTTTGTCCGGATATATAATCAGCACCCTCAGATTATACAAAACTCAAGGTTTCATCTTCATAGGAAGCCAAATAATGATTTTCGATTTGTTAGGCAAGCCTGAGAATCTGAAAGATCTGAAATTTTTTATTTTTGTCATATGAGACCAAAACTTAAATCAGCGACCGGATTTATAATCAGCACCCTCAGATTATACAAAACACAAAGTTTGATCTTCATAGAAAGACAAATAAAAATTTTTGATTTTTTAAGCAAACCTGAGAATCTGAAAGATCGGAAATTTTTTATTTTTGTCATGTGAAACCAAACCTCAAATCAGCAACCGGATTTATAATGAGCACCCTCAAATTATACAAAACACAAGGTTTCATCTTGATAGGAAGACAAATAAAGATTTTCGATTTTTTTAGGCAAGGCTGAGAATCTGAAAGATCTGAAATTTTTGATTTTTGTCATGTGAGACCAAAACTCAAATCAGCGACCGGATTTATAATCAGCACCCTCAAATTATACAAAACACAAGGTTTTATCTTCATAGGAAGACAAATAAAGATTTTCGATTTTTTAGGCAAGGCTGAGAATCTGAAAGATCTGAAATTTTTGATTTTTGTCATGTGAGACCAAAACTCAAATCAGCGACCGGATTTATAATCAGCACCCTCAAATTATACAAAACACAAGGTTTCATCTTCATAGGAAGACAAATAAAGATTTTCGATTTTTCAGGCAAGCCTGATAATCTGAAAGATCTGAAATTATTGATTTTTGTCATGTGAGACCAAAACTCAAATCAGCGACCGGATTTATAATCAGCACCCTCAAATTATACAAAACACAAGGTTTCATCTTCATAGGAAGACAAATAAAGATTTTCGATTTTTTAGGCAAGGCTGAGAATCTGAAAGATCTGAAATTATTGATTTTTGTCATGTGAGACCAAAACTCAAATCAGCGACCGGCTTTATAATCAGCACCCTCAAATTATACAAAATACAAGGTTTTATCTTCATAGGAAGACAAATAAAGATTTTCGATTTTTTAGGCAGGGCTGAGAATCTGAAAGATCTGAAATTTTTGATTTCTGTCATGTGAGACCAAAACTCAAATCAGCGACCGGATTTATAGTCAGCACCCTCAAATTATACAAAACACAAGGTTTCATCTTCATAGGAAGACAAATAAAGATTTTCGATTTTTCAGGCAAGCCTGATAATCTGAAAGATCTGAAATTTTTGATTTTTGTCATGTGAGACCAAAACTCAAATCAGCGACCGGATTTATAATCAGCACCCTCAGATTATACAAAACACAAGGTTTCATCTTCATAGGAAGACAAATAAAGATTTTCGATTTTTTAGGCAAGGCTGAGAATCTGAAAGATCTGAAATTATTGATTTTTGTCATGTGAGACCAAAACTCAAACCAGCGACCGGATTTATAATCAGCACCCTCAAATTATACAAAACACAAGTTTTTATCTTCATAGGAAGACAAATAAAGATTTTCGATTTTTTAGGCAAGGCTGAGAATCTGAAAGATCTGAAATTTTTGATTTTTGTCATGTGAGACCAAAACTCAAATCAGCGACCGGATTCATAATCAGCACCCTCAGATTATACAAAACAAAAACACAAGGTTTCATCTTCATAGGAAGACAAATAAAGATTTTCGATTTTTTAGGCAAGGCTGAGAATCTGAAAGATCTGAAATTCTTGATTTTTGTCATGTGAGACCAAAAGTCAAATCAGCGACAGGATTTATAATCAGCACCCTCGAATTATACAAAACACAAGGTTTCATCTTCATAGGAAGACAAATAAAGATTTTCGATTTTTTAGGCAAGCCTGAGAATCTGAAAGATTTGAAATTCTTAATTTGTGTCATGTGAGACCAAAACTCAAACCAGCGACCGGATTTATAATCAGCACCCTCAGATTATACAAAACACAAGGTTTCATCTTCATAGGAAGACAAATAAAGATTTTCGATTTGTTAGGCAAGCCTGAGGTTCTGAAAGATTTGAAATTATTGATTTTTTTCATGTGAGACCAAAACTCAAATCAGCGACCGGATTTATAATCAGCAACCTCAGATTATACAAAACACAGGGTCTCATCTTCATAGGAAGACAAATAAAGATTTTCGATTTTTTAGGCAAGGCTGAGAATCTGAAAGATCTGAAATTTTCGATTTTTGTCATGTGAGACCAAAACTCAAATCAGCGACCGGATTCATAATCAGCACCCTCAGATTATACAAAACACAAAGTTTCATCTTCATAGAAAGAGAAATAAAGATTTTCGATTTTTTAGGCAAACCTGAGAATCTGAAAGATCGGAAATTTTTTATTTTTGTCATGTGAAACCAAACCTCAAATCAGCAACCGGATTTATAATCAGCACCCTCAGATTATACAAAACACAAGGTTTCATCTTCATAGGAAGACAAATAAAGATTTTCGATTTTTTAGGCAAGGCTGAGAATCTGAAAGATCTGAAATTTTTATTTTTGTCATATGAGACCAAAACTCAAATCAGCGACCGGATTTATAATCAGCACCCTCAGATTATACAAAACACAAAGTTTCATCTTCATAGAAAGAGAAATAAAGATTTTCGATTTTTTAGGCAAACCTGAGAATCTGAAAGATCGGAAATTTTTTATTTTTGTCATGTGAGACCAAAACTCAAATCAGCGACCGGATTTATAATCAGCACCCTCAGATTATACAGAACACAAGGTTTCATCTTCATAGGAAGACAAATAAAGATTTTCAATTTTTTAGGCAAGGCTGAGAATCTGAAAGATCTGAAATTTTTGATTTTTGTCATGTGAGACCAAAACTCAAATCAGCGACCGGATTTATAATCAGCATCCTCAAGTTATACAAAACATAAGGTTTCATCTTCATAGGAAGACAAATAAAGATTTTCAATTTTTTAGGCAAGGCTGAGAATCTGAAAGATCTGAAATTTTTGATTTTTGTCATGTGAGACCAAAACTCAAATCAGCGACCGGATTCATAATCAGCATCCTCAAGTTATACAAAACATAAGGTTTCATCTTCATAGGAAGACAAATAAAGATTTTCGATTTTTTAGGCAAGGCTGAGAATCTGAAAGATCTGAAATTTTTGATTTTTGTCATGTGAGACCAAAACTCAAATCAGCGACCGGATTTATAATCAGCATCCTCAAGTTATACAAAACACAAGGTTTCATCTTCATAGGAAGACAAATAAAGATTTTCGATTCTTTAGGCAAGGCTGAGAATCTGAAAGATCTGAAATTTTTGATTTTTGTCATGTGAGACCAAAACTCATATCAGCGACCGGATTTATAATCAGCACCCTCAGATTATACAAAACACAAGGTTTCATCTTCATAGGAAGACAAATAAAGATTTTCGATTTTTTAGGCAAGCCTGAGAATCTGAAAGATCTGAAATTTTTGATTTTTGTCATGTGAGACCAAAACTCAAATCAGCGACCGGATTCATAATCAGCACCCTCAGATTATACAAAACACAAGGTTTCATCTTCATAGGAAGACAAATAAAGATTTTCGATTTTTTAGGCAAGGCTGAGAATCTGAAAGATCTGAAATTTTTGATTTTTGTCATGTGAGACCAAAACTCAAATCAGCGACCGGATTTATAATCAGCACCCTCAAATTATACAAAACACAAGGTTTCATCTTCATAGGAAGACAAATAAAGATTTTCGATTTTTTAGGCAAGCCTGAGAATCTGAAAGATCTGAAATTTTTGATTTTTGTCATGTGAGACCAAAACTCAGATCAGCGACCGGATTTATAATCAGCATCCTCAAGTTATACAAAACACAAGGTTTCATCTTCATAGGAAGACAAATAAAGATTTTCGATTTTTTAGGCAAGCCTGAGAATCTGAAAGATCTGAAATTTTTGATTTTTGTCATGTGAGACCAAAACTCAAATCAGCGACCGGATTCATAATCAGCACCCTCAGATTATACAAAACACAAGGTTTCATCTTCATAGGAAGACAAATAAAGATTTTCGATTTTTTAGGCAAGGCTGAGAATCTGAAAGATCTGAAATTTTTGATTTTTGTCATGTGAGACCAAAACTCAAATCAGCGACCGGATTTATAATCAGCACCCTCAAATTATACAAAACACAAGGTTTCATCTTCATAGGAAGACAAATAAAGATTTTCGATTTTTTAGGCAAGCCTGAGAATCTGAAAGATCTGAAATTTTTGATTTTTGTCATGTGAGACCAAAACTCAGATCAGCGACCGGATTTATAATCAGCACCCTCAGATTATACAAAACACAAGGTTTCATCTTCATAGGAAGACAAATAAAGATTTTCGATTTTTTAGGCAAGGCTGAGAATCTGAAAGATCTGAAATTTTTGATTTTTGTCATGTGAGACCAAAACTCAAATCAGCGACCGGATTTATAATCAGCACCCTCAGATTATACAAAACAAAAACACAAGGTTTCATCTTCATAGGAAGACAAATAAAGATTTTCGATTTTTTAGGCAAGGCTGAGAATCTGAAAGATCTGAAATTTTTGATTTTTGTCATGTGAGACCAAAAGTCAAATCAGCGTCCGGATTTATAATCAGCACCCTCAGATTTTACAAAACACAAGGTTTCATCTTCATAGGAAGACAAACAAAGATTTTCGATTTTTTAGGCAAGGCTGAGAATCTGAAAGATCTGAAATTTTTGATTTTTGTCATGTGAAACCAAAACTTAAATCAGCGACCGGATTTATAATCAGCACCCTCAGATTATACAAAACACAAAGTTTCATCTTCATAGAAAGACAAATAAATATTTCGATTTTTTAGGCAAACCTGAGAATTTGAAAGATCGGAAATTTTTTATTTTTGTCATGTGAGACCAAAACTTAAATCAGCAATCGGATTTATAATCAGCACCCTCAGATTATACAAAACACAAGGTTTCATCTTCATAGGAAGACAAATAAAGATTTTCGATTTGTTAGGCAAGCTTGAGAATCTGAAAGATCTGAAATTTTTTATTTTTGTCAAATGGGACCAAAACTCAAATCAGCGACCGGATTTATAATCAGCACCCTCAGATTATACAAAACACAAAGTTTCATCTTCATAGAAAGAGAAATAAAGATTTTCGATTTTTTAGGCAAACCTGAGAATCTGAAAGATCGGAAATTTTTTATTTTTGTCATGTGAAACCAAACCTCAAATCAGCAACCGGATTTATAATCAGCACCCTCAGATTATACAAAACACAAGGTTTCATCTTCATAGGAAGACAAATAAAGATTTTCGATTTGTTAGGCAAGCCTGAGAATCTGAAAGATCTGAAATTTTTGATTTTTGTCATATGAGACCAAAACTCAAATCAGCGACCGGATTTATAATCAGCACCCTCAGATTATACAAAACACAAAGTTTCATCTTCACAGAAAGAGAAATAAAGATTTTCGATTTGTTAGGCAAGCCTGAGAATCTGAAAGATCTGAAATTTTTGATTTTTGTCATGTGAGACCAAAACTCAAATCAGCGACCGGATTTATAATCAGCACCCTCAAATTATACAAAACACAAGGTTTCATCTTCATAGGAAGACAAATAAAGATTTTCGATTTTTTAGGCAAGCCTGAGAATCTGAAAGATCTGAAATTTTTGATTTTTGTCATGTGAGACCAAAACTCAGATCAGCGACCGGATTTATAATCAGCATCCTCAAGTTATACAAAACACAAGGTTTCATCTTCATAGGAAGACAAATAAAGATTTTCGATTTTTTAGGCAAGCCTGAGAATCTGAAAGATCTGAAATTTTTTATTTTTGTCATGTGAAACCAAACCTCAAATCAGCAACCGGATTTATAATCAGCACCCTCAGATTATACAAAACACAAGGTTTCATCTTCATAGGAAGACAAATAAAGATTTTCGATTTGTTAGGCAAGCCTGAGAATCTGAAAGATCTGAAATTTTTGATTTTTGTCATATGAGACCAAAACTCAAATCAGCGACCGGATTTATAATCAGCACCCTCAGATTATACAAAACACAAAGTTTCATCTTCATAGGAAGACAAATAAAGATTTTCGATTTTTTAGGCAAGGCTGAGAATCTGAAAGATCTGAAATTTTTGATTTTTGTCATGTGAGACCAAAACTCAAATCAGCGACCGGATTTATAATCAGCACCCTCAAATTATACAAAACACAAGGTTTCATCTTCATAGGAAGACAAATAAAGATTTTCGATTTTTTAGGCAAGCCTGAGAATCTGAAAGATCTGAAATTTTTGATTTTTGTCATGTGAGACCAAAACTCAGATCAGCGACCGGATTTATAATCAGCATCCTCAAGTTATACAAAACACAAGGTTTCATCTTCATAGGAAGACAAATAAAGATTTTCGATTTTTTAGGCAAGCCTGAGAATCTGAAAGATCTGAAATTTTTTATTTTTGTCATGTGAAACCAAACCTCAAATCAGCAACCGGATTTATAATCAGCACCCTCAGATTATACAAAACACAAGGTTTCATCTTCATAGGAAGACAAATAAAGATTTTCGATTTGTTAGGCAAGCCTGAGAATCTGAAAGATCTGAAATTTTTGATTTTTGTCATATGAGACCAAAACTCAAATCAGCGACCGGATTTATAATCAGCACCCTCAGATTATACAAAACACAAAGTTTCATCTTCATAGGAAGACAAATAAAGATTTTCGATTTTTTAGGCAAGGCTGAGAATCTGAAAGATCTGAAATTTTTGATTTTTGTCATGTGAGACCAAAACTCAAATCAGCGACCGGATTTATAATCAGCACCCTCAAATTATACAAAACACAAGGTTTCATCTTCATAGGAAGACAAATAAAGATTTTCGATTTTTTAGGCAAGCCTGAGAATCTGAAAGATCTGAAATTTTTGATTTTTGTCATGTGAGACCAAAACTCAGATCAGCGACCGGATTTATAATCAGCATCCTCAAGTTATACAAAACACAAGGTTTCATCTTCATAGGAAGACAAATAAAGATTTTCGATTTTTTAGGCAAGCCTGAGAATCTGAAAGATCTGAAATTTTTGATTTTTGTCATGTGAGACCAAAACTCAAATCAGCGACCGGATTCATAATCAGCACCCTCAGATTATACAAAACACAAGGTTTCATCTTCATAGGAAGACAAATAAAGATTTTCGATTTTTTAGGCAAGGCTGAGAATCTGAAAGATCTGAAATTTTTGATTTTTGTCATGTGAGACCAAAACTCAAATCAGCGACCGGATTTATAATCAGCACCCTCAAATTATACAAAACACAAGGTTTCATCTTCATAGGAAGACAAATAAAGATTTTCGATTTTTTAGGCAAGCCTGAGAATCTGAAAGATTTGAAATTTTTGATTTTTGTCATGTGAGACCAAAACTCAGATCAGCGACCGGATTTATAATCAGCATCCTCAAGTTATACAAAACACAAGGTTTCATCTTCATAGGAAGACAAATAAAGATTTTCGATTTTTTAGGCAAGCCTGAGAATCTGAAAGATCTGAAATTTTTGATTTTTGTCATGTGAGACCAAAACTCAAATCAGCGACCGGATTCATAATCAGCACCCTCAGATTATACAAAACACAAGGTTTCATCTTCATAGGAAGACAAATAAAGATTTTCGATTTTTTAGGCAAGGCTGAGAATCTGAAAGATCTGAAATTTTTGATTTTTGTCATGTGAGACCAAAACTCAAATCAGCGACCGGATTTATAATCAGCACCCTCAAATTATACAAAACACAAGGTTTCATCTTCATAGGAAGACAAATAAAGATTTTCGATTTTTTAGGCAAGCCTGAGAATCTGAAAGATCTGAAATTTTTGATTTTTGTCATGTGAGACCAAAACTCAGATCAGCGACCGGATTTATAATCAGCACCCTCAGATTATACAAAACACAAGGTTTCATCTTCATAGGAAGACAAATAAAGATTTTCGATTTTTTAGGCAAGGCTGAGAATCTGAAAGATCTGAAATTTTTGATTTTTGTCATGTGAGACCAAAACTCAAATCAGCGACCGGATTTATAATCAGCACCCTCAGATTATACAAAACAAAAACACAAGGTTTCATCTTCATAGGAAGACAAATAAAGATTTTCGATTTTTTAGGCAAGGCTGAGAATCTGAAAGATCTGAAATTTTTGATTTTTGTCATGTGAGACCAAAAGTCAAATCAGCGTCCGGATTTATAATCAGCACCCTCAGATTTTACAAAACACAAGGTTTCATCTTCATAGGAAGACAAACAAAGATTTTCGATTTTTTAGGCAAGGCTGAGAATCTGAAAGATCTGAAATTTTTGATTTTTGTCATGTGAAACCAAAACTTAAATCAGCGACCGGATTTATAATCAGCACCCTCAGATTATACAAAACACAAAGTTTCATCTTCATAGAAAGACAAATAAATATTTCGATTTTTTAGGCAAACCTGAGAATTTGAAAGATCGGAAATTTTTTATTTTTGTCATGTGAGACCAAAACTTAAATCAGCAATCGGATTTATAATCAGCACCCTCAGATTATACAAAACACAAGGTTTCATCTTCATAGGAAGACAAATAAAGATTTTCGATTTGTTAGGCAAGCTTGAGAATCTGAAAGATCTGAAATTTTTTATTTTTGTCAAATGGGACCAAAACTCAAATCAGCGACCGGATTTATAATCAGCACCCTCAGATTATACAAAACACAAAGTTTCATCTTCATAGAAAGAGAAATAAAGATTTTCGATTTTTTAGGCAAAGCTGAGAATCTGAAAGATCGGAAATTTTTTATTTTTGTCATGTGAAACCAAACCTCAAATCAGCAACCGGATTTATAATCAGCACCCTCAGATTATACAAAACACAAGGTTTCATCTTCATAGGAAGACAAATAAAGATTTTCGATTTGTTAGGCAAGCCTGAGGATCTGAAAGATCTGAAATTTTTTATTTTTGTTATATGAGACCAAAACTCAAATCAGCGACCGGATTTATAATCAGCACCCTCAGATTATACAAAACAAAAACACAAGGTTTCATCTTCATAGGAAGACAAATAAAGATTTGCGATTTTTTAGGCAAGGCTGAGAATCTGAAAGATCTGAAATTCTTGATTTTTGTCATGTGAGACCAAAAGTCAAATCAGCGACAGGATTTATAATCAGCACCCTCGAATTATACAAAACACAAGGTTTCATCTTCATAGGAAGACAAATAAAGATTTTCGATTTTTTAGGCAAGCCTGAGAATCTGAAAGATTTGAAATTCTTAATTTTTGTCATGTGAGACCAAAACTCAAACCAGCGACCGGATTTATAATCAGCACCCTCAGATTATACAAAACACAAGCTTTCATCTTCATAGGAAGACAAATAAAGGTTTTCGATTTGTTAGGCAAGCCTGAGGATCTGAAAGATTTGAAATTATTGATTTTTTTCATGTGAGACCAAAACTCAAATCAGCGACCGGATTTATAATCAGCACCCTCAGATTATACAAAACACAAGGTTTCATCTTCATAGGAAGACAAATAAAGATTTTCGATTTTTTAGGCAAGGCTGAGAATCTGAAAGATCTGAAATTTTTGATTTTTGTCATGTGAGACCAAAACTCAAATCAGCGACCGGATTTATAATCAGCATCCTCAAGTTATACAAAACACAAGGTTTCATCTTCATAGGAAGACAAATAAAGATTTTCGATTTTTTAGGCAAGGCTGAGAATCTGAAAGATCTGAAATTTTTGATTTTTGTCATGTGAGACCAAAACTCAAATCAGCGACCGGATTTATAATCAGCGCCCTCAAATTATACCAAACACAAGGTTTCATCTTCATAGGAAGGCAAATAAAGATTTTCGATTTTTTAGGCAAGCCTGAGAATCTGAAAGATCTGAAATTTTTGATTTTTGTCATGTGAGACCAAAACTCAAATCAGCGACCGGATTCATAATCAGCACCCTCAGATTATACAAAACACAAGGTTTCATCTTCATAGGAAGACAAATAAAGATTTTCGATTTTTTAGGCAAGGCTGAGAATCTGAAAGATCTGAAATTTTTGATTTTTGTCATGTGAGACCAAAACTCAAATCAGCGACCGGATTTATAATCAGCACCCTCAAATTATACAAAACACAAGGTTTCATCTTCATAGGAAGACAAATAAAGATTTTCGATTTTTTAGGCAAGCCTGAGAATCTGAAAGATCTGAAATTTTTGATTTTTGTCATGTGAGACCAAAACTCAGATCAGCGACCGGATTTATAATCAGCACCCTCAGATTATACAAAACACAAGGTTTCATCTTCATAGGAAGACAAATAAAGATTTTCAATTTTTTAGGCAAGGCTGAGAATCTGAAAGATCTGAAATTTTTGATTTTTGTCATGTGAGACCAAAACTCAAATCAGCGACCGGATTTATAATCAGGACCCTCAGATTTTACAAAACACAAGGTTTCATCTTCATAGGAAGGCAAACAAAGATTTTCGATTTTTTAGGCAAGGCTGAGAATCTGAAAGATCTGAAATTTTTGATTTTTGTCATGTGAAACCAAAACTTAAATCAGCGACCGGATTTATAATCAGCACCCTCAGATTATACAGAACACAAAGTTTCATCTTCATAGAAAGACAAATAAAGATTTTCGATTTTTTAGGCAAACCTGAGAATTTGAAAGATCGGAAATTTTTTATTTTTGTCATGTGAGACCAAAACTTAAATCAGCAATCGGATTTATAAGCAGCACCCTCAGATTATACAAAACACAAGGTTTCATCTTCATAGGAAGACAAATAAAGATTTTCGATTTGTTAGGCAAGCTTGAGAATCTGAAAGATCTGAAATTTTTTATTTTTGTCATATGAGACCAAAACTCAAATCAGCGACCGGATTTATAATCAGCACCCTCAGATTATACAAAACACAAAGTTTCATCTTCATAGAAAGAGAAATAAAGATTTTCGATTTTTTAGGCAAACCTGAGAATCTGAAAGATCGGAAATTTTTTATTTTTGTCATGTGAAACCAAACCTCAAATCAGCAACCGGATTTATAATCAGCACCCTCAGATTATACAGAACACAAGGTTTCATCTTCATAGGAAGACCAATAAAGATTTTCGATTTGTTAGGCAAGCCTGAGGATCTGAAAGATCTGAAATTTTTTATTTTTGTTATATGAGACCAAAACTCAAATCAGCGACATGATTTATAATCAGCACCCTCAGATTATACAAAACACAAAGTTTCATCTTCATAGAAAGACAAATAAAGATTTTCGATTTTTTAGGCAAACCTGAGAATCTGATAGATCGGATTTTTTTTATTTTTGTCATATGAGACCAAAACTCAAATCAGCGACCGGATTTATAATCAGCACCCTCAGATTATACAAAACACAAAGTTTCATCTTCATAGAAAGACAAATAAAGATTTTCGATTTTTTAGGCAAACCTGAGAATCTGATAGATCGGATTTTTTTTATTTTTGTCATGTGAAACCAAACCTCAAATCAGCAATCGGATTTATAATCAGCACCCTCAGATTATACAAAACACAAGGTTTCATCTTCATAGGAACACAAATAAAGATTTTCAATTTTTTAGGCAAACCTGAGAATCTGAAAGATCGGAAATTTTTTATTTTTGTCATGTGAAACCAAACCTCAAATCAGCAACCGGATTTATAATCAGCACCCTCAGATTATACAGAACACAAGGTTTCATCTTCATAGGAAGACAAATAAAGATTTTCGATTTGTTAGGCAAGCCTGAGGATCTGAAAGATCTGAAATTTTTTATTTTTGTCATATGAGACCAAAACTCAAATCAGCGACCGGATTTATAATCAGCACCCTCAGATTATACAAAACAAAAACACGAGGTTTCATCTTCATAGGAAGACAAATAAAGATTTTCAATTTTTTAGGCAAGGCTGAGAATCTGAAAGATCTGAAATTATTGACTTTTGTCATGTGAGACCAAAACTCAAATCAGCGACAGGATTTAGAATCAGCACCCTCAAATTATACAAAACACAAGGTTTCATCTTCATAGGAAGACAAATAAAGATTTTCAATTTTTTAGGCAAGGCTGAGAATCTGAAAGATCTGAAATTATTGACTTTTGTCATGTGAGACCAAAACTCAAATCAGCGACAGGATTTAGAATCAGCACCCTCAAATTATACAAAACACAAGGTTTCATCTTCATAGGAAGACAAATAAAGATTTTCAATTTTTTAGGCAAGGCTGAGAATCTGAAAGATCTGAAATTATTGACTTTTGTCATGTGAGACCAAAACTCAAATCAGCGACAGGATTTAGAATCAGCACCCTCAAATTATACAAAACACAAGGTTTCATCTTCATAGGAAGACAAATAAAGATTTTCGATTTTTTAGGCAAGCCTGAGAATCTGAAAGATTTGAAATTCTTAATTTTTGTCATGTGAGACAAAACTCAAACCAGCGACCGGATTTATAATCAGCACCCTCAGATTATACAAAACACAAGGTTTCATCTTCATAGGAAGACAAATAAAGATTTTCGATTTTTTAGGCAAACCTGAGAATCTGAAAGATCTGAAATTATTGATTTTTGTCATGTGAGACCAAAACTCAAATCAGCGACCGGATTTATAATCAGCACCCTCAGATTATACAAAACACAAGATTTCATCTTCATAGGAAGACAAATAAAGATTGTCGATTTTTTAGGCAAACCTGAGAATCTGAAAGATCGGAAATTTTTTATTTTTGTCATGTGAAACCAAACCTCAAATCAGCAACCGGATTTATAATCAGCACCCTCAGATTATACAGAACACAAGGTTTCATCTTCATAGGAAGACAAATAAAGATTTTCGATTTGTTAGGCAAGCCTGAGGATCTGAAAGATCTGAAATTTTTTATTTTTGTTATATGAGACCAAAACTCAAATCAGCGACATGATTTATAATCAGCACCCTCAGATTATACAAAACACAAAGTTTCATCTTCATAGAAAGACAAATAAAGATTTTCGATTTTTTAGGCAAACCTGAGAATCTGATAGATCGGATTTTTTTTATTTTTGTCATATGAGACCAAAACTCAAATCAGCGACCGGATTTATAATCAGCACCCTCAGATTATACAAAACACAAAGTTTCATCTTCATAGGAAGACAAATAAAGATTTTCGATTTTTTAGGCAAGGCTGAGAATCTGAAAGATCTGAAATTTTTGATTTTTGTCATGTGAGACCAAAACTCAAATCAGCGACCGGATTTATAATCAGCACCCTCAAATTATACAAAACACAAGGTTTCATCTTCATAGGAAGACAAATAAAGATTTTCGATTTTTTAGGCAAGCCTGAGAATCTGAAAGATCTGAAATTTTTGATTTTTGTCATGTGAGACCAAAACTCAAATCAGCGACCGGATTTATAATCAGGACCCTCAGATTTTACAAAACACAAGGTTTCATCTTCATAGGAAGGCAAACAAAGATTTTCGATTTTTTAGGCAAGGCTGAGAATCTGAAAGATCTGAAATTTTTGATTTTTGTCATGTGAAACCAAAACTTAAATCAGCGACCGGATTTATAATCAGCACCCTCAGATTATACAGAACACAAAGTTTCATCTTCATAGAAAGACAAATAAAGATTTTCGATTTTTTAGGCAAGGCTGAGAATCTGAAAGATCTGAAATTTTTGATTTTTGTCATGTGAGACCAAAACTCAAATCAGCGACCGGATTTATAATCAGCACCCTCAAATTATACAAAACACAAGGTTTCATCTTCATAGGAAGACAAATAAAGATTTTCGATTTTTTAGGCAAGGCTGAGAATCTGAAAGATCTGAAATTTTTGATTTTTGTCATGTGAGACCAAAACTCAAATCAGCGACCGGATTTATAATCAGCACCCTCAAATTATACAAAACACAAGGTTTCATCTTCATAGAAAGACAAATAAAGATTTTCGATTTTTTAGGCAAGGCTGAGAATCTGAAAGATCTGAAATTTTTGATTTTTGTCATGTGAGACCAAAACTCAAATCAGCGACCGGATTTATAATCAGCACCCTCAGATTATACAAAACACAAGGTTTCATCTTCATAGGAAGACAAATAAAGATTTTCGATTTTTTAGGCAAGGCTGAGAATCTGAAAGATCTGAAATTTTTGATTTTTGTCATGTGAGACCAAAACTCAAATCAGCGACCGGATTTATAATCAGCACCCTCAAATTATACAAAACACAAGGTTTCATCTTCATAGGAAGACAAATAAAGATTTTCGATTTTTTAGGCAAGCCTGAGAATCTGAAAGATCTGAAATTTTTGATTTTTGTCATGTGAGACCAAAACTCAGATCAGCGACCGGATTTATAATCAGCACCCTCAGATTATACAAAACACAAGGTTTCATCTTCATAGGAAGACAAATAAAGATTTTCAATTTTTTAGGCAAGGCTGAGAATCTGAAAGATCTGAAATTTTTGATTTTTGTCATGTGAGACCAAAACTCAAATCAGCGACCGGATTTATAATCAGGACCCTCAGATTTTACAAAACACAAGGTTTCATCTTCATAGGAAGGCAAACAAAGATTTTCGATTTTTTAGGCAAGGCTGAGAATCTGAAAGATCTGAAATTTTTGATTTTTGTCATGTGAAACCAAAACTTAAATCAGCGACCGGATTTATAATCAGCACCCTCAGATTATACAGAACACAAAGTTTCATCTTCATAGAAAGACAAATAAAGATTTTCGATTTTTTAGGCAAACCTGAGAATTTGAAAGATCGGAAATTTTTTATTTTTGTCATGTGAGACCAAAACTTAAATCAGCAATCGGATTTATAAGCAGCACCCTCAGATTATACAAAACACAAGGTTTCATCTTCATAGGAAGACAAATAAAGATTTTCGATTTGTTAGGCAAGCTTGAGAATCTGAAAGATCTGAAATTTTTTATTTTTGTCATATGAGACCAAAACTCAAATCAGCGACCGGATTTATAATCAGCACCCTCAGATTATACAAAACACAAAGTTTCATCTTCATAGAAAGAGAAATAAAGATTTTCGATTTTTTAGGCAAACCTGAGAATCTGAAAGATCGGAAATTTTTTATTTTTGTCATGTGAAACCAAACCTCAAATCAGCAACCGGATTTATAATCAGCACCCTCAGATTATACAGAACACAAGGTTTCATCTTCATAGGAAGACAAATAAAGATTTTCGATTTGTTAGGCAAGCCTGAGGATCTGAAAGATCTGAAATTTTTTATTTTTGTTATATGAGACCAAAACTCAAATCAGCGACATGATTTATAATCAGCACCCTCAGATTATACAAAACACAAAGTTTCATCTTCATAGAAAGACAAATAAAGATTTTCGATTTTTTAGGCAAACCTGAGAATCTGATAGATCGGATTTTTTTTATTTTTGTCATATGAGACCAAAACTCAAATCAGCGACCGGATTTATAATCAGCACCCTCAGATTATACAAAACAAAAACACGAGGTTTCATCTTCATAGGAAGACAAATAAAGATTTTCAATTTTTTAGGCAAGGCTGAGAATCTGAAAGATCTGAAATTATTGACTTTTGTCATGTGAGACCAAAACTCAAATCAGCGACAGGATTTAGAATCAGCACCCTCAAATTATACAAAACACAAGGTTTCATCTTCATAGGAAGACAAATAAAGATTTTCAATTTTTTAGGCAAGGCTGAGAATCTGAAAGATCTGAAATTATTGACTTTTGTCATGTGAGACCAAAACTCAAATCAGCGACAGGATTTAGAATCAGCACCCTCAAATTATACAAAACACAAGGTTTCATCTTCATAGGAAGACAAATAAAGATTTTCAATTTTTTAGGCAAGGCTGAGAATCTGAAAGATCTGAAATTATTGACTTTTGTCATGTGAGACCAAAACTCAAATCAGCGACAGGATTTAGAATCAGCACCCTCAAATTATACAAAACACAAGGTTTCATCTTCATAGGAAGACAAATAAAGATTTTCGATTTTTTAGGCAAGCCTGAGAATCTGAAAGATTTGAAATTCTTAATTTTTGTCATGTGAGACAAAACTCAAACCAGCGACCGGATTTATAATCAGCACCCTCAGATTATACAAAACACAAGGTTTCATCTTCATAGGAAGACAAATAAAGATTTTCGATTTTTTAGGCAAACCTGAGAATCTGAAAGATCTGAAATTATTGATTTTTGTCATGTGAGACCAAAACTCAAATCAGCGACCGGATTTATAATCAGCACCCTCAGATTATACAAAACACAAGATTTCATCTTCATAGGAAGACAAATAAAGATTGTCGATTTTTTAGGCAAACCTGAGAATCTGAAAGATCGGAAATTTTTTATTTTTGTCATGTGAAACCAAACCTCAAATCAGCAACCGGATTTATAATCAGCACCCTCAGATTATACAGAACACAAGGTTTCATCTTCATAGGAAGACAAATAAAGATTTTCGATTTGTTAGGCAAGCCTGAGGATCTGAAAGATCTGAAATTTTTTATTTTTGTTATATGAGACCAAAACTCAAATCAGCGACATGATTTATAATCAGCACCCTCAGATTATACAAAACACAAAGTTTCATCTTCATAGAAAGACAAATAAAGATTTTCGATTTTTTAGGCAAACCTGAGAATCTGATAGATCGGATTTTTTTTATTTTTGTCATATGAGACCAAAACTCAAATCAGCGACCGGATTTATAATCAGCACCCTCAGATTATACAAAACACAAAGTTTCATCTTCATAGGAAGACAAATAAAGATTTTCGATTTTTTAGGCAAGGCTGAGAATCTGAAAGATCTGAAATTTTTGATTTTTGTCATGTGAGACCAAAACTCAAATCAGCGACCGGATTTATAATCAGGACCCTCAGATTTTACAAAACACAAGGTTTCATCTTCATAGGAAGGCAAACAAAGATTTTCGATTTTTTCGGCAAGGCTGAGAATCTGAAAGATCTGAAATTTTTGATTTTTGTCATGTGAAACCAAAACTTAAATCAGCGACCGGATTTATAATCAGCACCCTCAGATTATACAGAACACAAAGTTTCATCTTCATAGAAAGACAAATAAAGATTTTCGATTTTTTAGGCAAGGCTGAGAATCTGAAAGATCTGAAATTTTTGATTTTTGTCATGTGAGACCAAAACTCAAATCAGCGACCGGATTTATAATCAGCACCCTCAAATTATACAAAACACAAGGTTTCATCTTCATAGGAAGACAAATAAAGATTTTCGATTTTTTAGGCAAGGCTGAGAATCTGAAAGATCTGAAATTTTTGATTTTTGTCATGTGAGACCAAAACTCAAATCAGCGACCGGATTTATAATCAGCACCCTCAAATTATACAAAACACAAGGTTTCATCTTCATAGAAAGACAAATAAAGATTTTCGATTTTTTAGGCAAGGCTGAGAATCTGAAAGATCTGAAATTTTTGATTTTTGTCATGTGAGACCAAAACTCAAATCAGCGACCGGATTTATAATCAGCACCCTCAGATTATACAAAACACAAGGTTTCATCTTCATAGGAAGACAAATAAAGATTTTCGATTTTTTAGGCAAGGCTGAGAATCTGAAAGATCTGAAATTTTTGATTTTTGTCATGTGAGACCAAAACTCAAATCAGCGACCGGATTTATAATCAGCACCCTCAAATAAAGATTTTCGATTTTTTAGGCAAGCCTGAGAATCTGAAAGATCTGAAATTTTTGATTTTTGTCATGTGAGACCAAAACTCAGACCAGCGACCGGATTTATAATCAGCACCCTCAGATTATACAAAACACAAGGTTTCATCTTCATAGGAAGACAAATAAAGATTTTCAATTTTTTAGGCAAGGCTGAGAATCTGAAAGATCTGAAATTTTTGATTTTTGTCATGTGAGACCAAAACTCAAATCAGCGACCGGATTTATAATCAGGACCCTCAGATTTTACAAAACACAAGGTTTCATCTTCATAGGAAGGCAAACAAAGATTTTCGATTTTTTAGGCAAGGCTGAGAATCTGAAAGATCTGAAATTTTTGATTTTTGTCATGTGAAACCAAAACTTAAATCAGCGACCGGATTTATAATCAGCACCCTCAGATTATACAGAACACAAAGTTTCATCTTCATAGAAAGACAAATAAAGATTTTCGATTTTTTAGGCAAACCTGAGAATTTGAAAGATCGGAAATTTTTTATTTTTGTCATGTGAGACCAAAACTTAAATCAGCAATCGGATTTATAAGCAGCACCCTCAGATTATACAAAACACAAGGTTTCATCTTCATAGGAAGACAAATAAAGATTTTCGATTTGTTAGGCAAGCTTGAGAATCTGAAAGATCTGAAATTTTTTATTTTTGTCATATGAGACCAAAACTCAAATCAGCGACCGGATTTATAATCAGCACCCTCAGATTATACAAAACACAAAGTTTCATCTTCATAGAAAGAGAAATAAAGATTTTCGATTTTTTAGGCAAACCTGAGAATCTGAAAGATCGGAAATTTTTTATTTTTGTCATGTGAAACCAAACCTCAAATCAGCAACCGGATTTATAATCAGCACCCTCAGATTATACAGAACACAAGGTTTCATCTTCATAGGAAGACAAATAAAGATTTTCGATTTGTTAGGCAAGCCTGAGGATCTGAAAGATCTGAAATTTTTTATTTTTGTTATATGAGACCAAAACTCAAATCAGCGACATGATTTATAATCAGCACCCTCAGATTATACAAAACACAAAGTTTCATCTTCATAGAAAGACAAATAAAGATTTTCGATTTTTTAGGCAAACCTGAGAATCTGATAGATCGGATTTTTTTTATTTTTGTCATATGAGACCAAAACTCAAATCAGCGACCGGATTTATAATCAGCACCCTCAGATTATACAAAACACAAAGTTTCATCTTCATAGAAAGACAAATAAAGATTTTCGATTTTTTAGGCAAACCTGAGAATCTGATAGATCGGATTTTTTTTATTTTTGTCATGTGAAACCAAACCTCAAATCAGCAATCGGATTTATAATCAGCACCCTCAGATTATACAAAACACAAGGTTTCATCTTCATAGGAACACAAATAAAGATTTTCAATTTTTTAGGCAAACCTGAGAATCTGAAAGATCGGAAATTTTTTATTTTTGTCATGTGAAACCAAACCTCAAATCAGCAACCGGATTTATAATCAGCACCCTCAGATTATACAGAACACAAGGTTTCATCTTCATAGGAAGACAAATAAAGATTTTCGATTTGTTAGGCAAGCCTGAGGATCTGAAAGATCTGAAATTTTTTATTTTTGTCATATGAGACCAAAACTCAAATCAGCGACCGGATTTATAATCAGCACCCTCAGATTATACAAAACAAAAACACGAGGTTTCATCTTCATAGGAAGACAAATAAAGATTTTCAATTTTTTAGGCAAGGCTGAGAATCTGAAAGATCTGAAATTATTGACTTTTGTCATGTGAGACCAAAACTCAAATCAGCGACAGGATTTAGAATCAGCACCCTCAAATTATACAAAACACAAGGTTTCATCTTCATAGGAAGACAAATAAAGATTTTCAATTTTTTAGGCAAGGCTGAGAATCTGGGACACTGTCAAATTGCAATGTCGCTTGAATATTTCTCTAAAAATATCAATGAAAATAATGCTTGCGGGCCATCCCGCGAAAATCTAAGTCACATAGAGCCTATTGTTATATCAGGCGATGCTAGAATCGACTGGAATGCCGAAGTAATGATGGAGGAAGGGCAAGCTATACTATCTATCCCGGATCCAGACCAAAGTTCTGATGGTTTTATTAGACCGAAGAAACGAAAGGCGGTAAGAGCAGCTATACCTAATAGTTCTGATACCAATACAATTCAAGTCACGAACAAATTCGGAGTTTTGACAAGTAGTGAAACTACGGATGACGTTTTATGTACTCAAAATTCCACCAGCAAGACTGTTTCAAAGAAGAGAATTAGGATTCCACCCATAGTTGTAACGGGTCATATTGAAGACTATAAATCTTTCACTGATAAAATTAGGTCAGTCATTAAATCAGACAATTTCACCATCAAATTTAGCCGAAACAACGTCAAAGTAATGCTGCCAGATGATGACAAATATAAAATATTAAAGAACGAGTTTTCCTTAAGCAATACTCCATATCATAGTTATACCAGCCATCATGACAAAGTGAAAAAAATTGTCTTGAAGGCGGCCCCAAACATGGATCTTGAAGATATGAAAGAAGAAATATCGAAGAACTTAGACGTAAATGTTCAAGATTGTATTCCCTTGAAAGGCAAGACAGCTATGTCCCATTCTTATTTATTAACTGTACCTCACAATGTAAATGTAAAAGAAATGACCAAACTTGACGCAGTATCTAATGTTAAAGTGCAATGGCAAAAGTTTAGCAAGAAGCACAATTATTCTCAATGTTTTAAATGCCAAAGGTTTGGCCACGGTTCTAACAATTGTAATAATATACCACGCTGTGTTAAATGCGGCAAGTCGCATGTTACTAAAGATTGTAAGGAAACACAAAAAATCGGATTTAGTGTATATTGTTGCAATTGTAGTGGTGGCCACACAGCAAATTATTCCAAATGTCCAGCTCTGCTAAACTATTTAGAATCAAGGAACATGTTTAAAAATACGCAAAAATCTAACCAACCTAATAATTCAAATGCTGTGATAAAAAATCCCAGAATAATACCAAATTCAAGTTATGTTACACCTACTAAAACCTTTAGTCAAATCACAAATAGCAAACAAAACCCTACTATAAGTAATCTTAACAACAATAACATGGACACTAGTTCAAACCTTACAAATTTTAACATTCTACTGAATGAGTTAAAAGAACTTAATAATATTTGCAACATTGATAGAATGATCAAAATTGTTAGAGAATTAAAATCCGATCTTGCTGGTTGTCAAAATGAGATCGATAAACTGAATGTTCTACAGAAGTATGCCCTTCAATACTAAAAAGTCTTTAACTATTTTAAGCTGGAATTGTAATTCCTTAAAGAACAAATTTAACGAGTTAAGATCGCAAATATCTTTATTTGACTATGATATTGTGTTACTACAGGAAACAAAATACAAGAATGATAACAAACCACCGGCCTTGGCTGGATATCATCTATTATTCAAAAATAGACAAAACCTTAGGAGAAACGCTTGTGGAGGTCTAGCTATTTATTATAAGAAAGAATTAGAAGCAGATGAGATTAGCTTTAATGATTTAGGTGATCTGGAGGTTTTAGGAATCTATCTTGGAAATCATATAGCCATAATAAATATTTACAATAAACCAGAGAATTTGATAAATGAGCTTACTATTACCAGTATAATGGAAAAATGCAATAAGTCCATTGCAATTGGGGACTGGAATGCCAAAAATATACTTTGGAATAATAATCAAAACAATTTAAATGGACTCAGACTTGAGCAAATATGCGACGATAATAATTACATTTTATGTGCACCAGATTCAGCAACAAGGTATAGCTCAAATGGATTATCAAAATCTACTATCGATTTTGCGGTAGCTAAAGATGTAGTTGTTAGTACCATAGATGCTATTAATGACTTAAATTCAGATCATAGACCTATAGTTGTCAAAATAAATGAAGCAAATGTGAATATAAAACCACATAGAATATTTAAGGACTACGAACAAGCAGACTGGCTTAACTTTAGGAGGCATCTCAACCGCAACATAACTATCAACAGAAACATTGACTCAATACAAAAAATTGATTCAGAAATTCAACGACTGACAGACTTAATCAAAATTGCAGTGGACTTATACATTCCAAACTTAGCTCAACATAAATATCAACTTCCTGAGCATATAGTAAACCTAATTAGGGACAGGAATAGAGCAAGAAGAAGATTCCAAAGATTTCCAGATAATAGTAATAGAGTAGACTTAGATAATTTAAGTAGCATGGTGTCCGCGACATTAAACAGTTTTTATGAGGAAAAATGGAAAAATAAAATTAGAAAAGTACAACAGAGAAAAGAAAATGTTTGGAGGCAAATTAAAGCGCGTAAAAATGGGGGTTCGCTTTCTATACCGCCATTAGTAGATGGCAATACTGTAGCCCATAGCAGCATTCGTAAAAGTAATATCATCGCAGATAAAATTTATGAGAGTCACTGCATGACTGAACATTTGTCTAATGAGGCAACTCAAGCGGTCGTAGATGCTGCTCTACTACAACTAGAAAATGCTACAGTTATTACTCCTGTTGAAAATTTCACATCACCTAAGGAAATATTCAAAATTATTAGAAACTCTAAACCTCTCAAAGCACCTGGATATGACGGAATTCAAAATAAAGTTTTAAAAAAGCTACCACAGAAAGCAATAGTGCAACTTTATTATATTTTTAACGCTTGTCTGCGACTTATGCACTTTCCAGATATTTGGAAACAAGCTATAGTGCTACCGTTTCCCAAACCTGGAAAAGATAAAGGAATCGCTAATAACTACAGGCCTATTAGTTTACTACCTGCAATTGGGAAGATTTTTGAAGTAATTTTGCTACAAAGGTTGAAAACTCATAATCACGAAAATAATATTATTATTGATGAACAATTTGGCTTCCGACAGAATAGAAATACTGAACTTCAATTAGCGAGAGTGGTAGATAAAATAAAAATTAATTATAACATAAAGCATACTACCTCCATGCTTACCATAGATGTAGAAAAAGCATTCGACACCGTATGGCATAAAGGCCTTATCTACAAACTCATACTTCAAAATGTTCCTTTATATTTGGTTAAGCTAATAACAGAATTTCTATCCTGTCGTAATTTCAAAGTAGCAGTAAATGATAAACTGTCTGATGTTAAAAGTATTCCTGCCGGAGTTCCACAAGGTAGTGTGCTATCACCTGTACTTTTCATACTTTTCGTTAATGATACCCCAAAAACTGATTTCACTGACCTAGCCATGTTTGCAGACGACACTGCGATCATGGCTAGCTCAAGGCGGACACATATAGCAAATCAGAGATTAAACAAACATTTAGAACTATTAGTCGAATACTACAATAAATGGAAAATTAAAATCAATAGTGATAAAACTGCACTCATTAACTTCAGTCATAAGGTTCGAGAGGCGAGTTTAAACATAGTGAAAATGAATGGGGAAACTATTCAGGAAAAACCTGTGATTAAATATTTAGGCATACATCTTGATAAAAAACTGACCTTTAGAGAACATATAATCCAGCTTAGAAGAAAGGCCGCTGCCGCAAGGCGCTATATATACCCCTATATTTATGTGCATTCCCCACTTAACCAAAAATTAAAATTGCAACTGTATAAAGCATACGTGCGAAGTATACTGTTATATGCAGCGCCAGTTTGGAGTAGTGCAGCCGATTATCTCTACCGAAATTTAGCTGTAGCCGAAAATACCTGCCTTAGAATAATAGCTAATAAAAAAAGTCATCAAATTAGCAATAGGGAACTACATAGCTTATTAAACATCACCCCAATTGGTCATATTATATTTAAAAACACTGAAAAGTTTTTCAATGATAAAGTTAAAAAACTAAACATTACTGAAAATATTGGACAACATTATGCTTGCGATGTGCCATTTCGCATTAAGCACAGACTGATAAATCAATTACTGATTGATTATGCCGACTAATCATATTAATGTCAATTAAAAAATAAAATAAAAAAAAAAACAGACAAAGATATATTTGAAAAAAGAGAAAAAAAAAATTAAAACATAAAAACAAAAAAAAAAAAAAAACAAAAATTACAAAAAATCCAAAAAATTTATATGCTTTAAATCTGTTCATAAGGTGTGCCAAAAAAAACCTTTTAGTTTGAATATTTCTTTTACTTTACTGTAATATAAACTTACACTGTTAGATTATAAAAACTTATTTTAGTTGGTTATTAGGTACAACTGTTGAAATTGTTAAGTAGTTAGATATGTTATACTGAAATGGCAATAAATCATTATTATTATTATTATTATGCATGTCTTATTTTTTCTCGCATGGTTGCGGTAGTAACAAGCATTGACGGGCTGTGCCAAGTCAATACCTGACCTATTATTATTCTGAATTCAGGAAGGACCGTACAATGCTACAGGTCTTGAGGATTACAGACTTTTGGAAGGTTTTATGTAACTTTTCATCCAGGCCCAATTGTTGCAGGTGTGGCGTAAATGTATTTGGGGTAAGGCCTGAGACCGACATAATGAGAGGGACAATGACAACTTTGTTTTGTTTCCATAGTCGTTTTATTTCTATGGCGAGGTCGGTGTATTTAGATATCTTCCCAGCGTAGGTGTTTTGGATGTTCATATCATTGGGAATCGCAATATCTATTAAGTAGGTCACTTTGTCTGTCTTTGACTGGAATACTATATCTGGCCTGTTTGCTGGGATGGTTTTATCCGTATGTATTTCAATGTCCCAGTATAGTTTGAATTGATTGTTCTCTAGTACTGAGGTCGGTGTGTAGTTATAATATGGATCTGTGTTTTCAATTAGCTTGTTTGTTGTGGCTAGTGCTTGGTGTATGACTTTGGCTGCAGAGTTATGTCTGGCTGTATACTCAGTTCCAGCGAGAGTTTTGCATCCACTAGTTATGTGTTCTATTGTTTCCTTCTGTTGGTGGCATTTTCTGCAATTGTCATCAGAGATGGATGGATCTTTCATTACGTACTTCCTGTAATTTCGTGTCGCAATCACTTGGTCCTGGATAGCAAGCATAAAACCTTCCGTTTCCGGAAAGAGCTGGCCATCCTGCAGCCAGGTGTATGACTGCTTTTCATTAATGTGGTCTTGTGAAACACGGTATCTATGTTTGCCGTGGAGTGCCTTCTGCGACCAGGTGTTTATTTTTTCTTGTTGTGCTTGTGTGTGGTTGTGTGCGTCTGCTGCGTGATCTGGACAAGAAAGGGCGAGTGGTGTGTAGTTTTTGTCTGCTTTTACTATTGCTTTATGCAAGTTTGTTTGTTTACTGTGGAAAAAATGTCTGAGTGATTTTAATTGTTTTGCATGAAGTGACTGTATATCTATAATTCCTCTGCCCCCTTGTTTTCTGTCTATGGTGAGCCTTTCCTTGCATGCTTTGGGATGTGACATTCTGTGTTTTGTGAGTTCTGTTCGGATGAGTATATGGATGTTTTCTATGTCAGTGTGCGACCACTTGATAATGCCAAATGAATATGTTAGGATTGGTATAGCAAATGTGTTAATAGCTTTTGTAAGATTTCTAGAATTTAGTTTCGTCTTTAACAGTCTAATAAGGCGGTCTTTAAACTCTTGTGTTAGTTGTGATTTGATTTTTGTGTGGTCTATCTTAGCGTTTTGATTAATACCCAGGTACTTGTATGTTTCATCCTTGTCCATGTTGTCTAGCGCCTGGCCAGTTACTACTTCCTGTTCGGGATGGTTTTTCCATTGGCCTTTATTGATGTGAAGCACCTTGCATTTACTCATGCCAAACTCCATCTTGATATCTGACGTACAAGCTTCCGTTATCCTGAGTAATTCTCTCAGTTGCACTTCTGTGGCGGCATATAGTTTTAGATCATCCATATAAAGAAGATGATTGATTTTGTGCTGATTTGCTTTCTGGTGCCTGATGGTGAAACCACAGTTTGTGCTGTTAAGTGTGTTGGAGAGCGGATTGAGACAGAGGCAGAACCATAGTGAACTGAGAGAGTCACCCTGAAAGATACCACGACGTATATGTAGCTCATCCGTTTGAATATGACCGTCCTCAGTTTGAAGGTGTATATTTGTTCGCCATGTCTCCATCGTTCTTGTAAGAAACTGACGAAGCCCTGGGTTGATTTTGTATATTTGAAGAGTTTTTGTTAGCCAGCTATGGGGTACAGAGTCGAAAGCTTTTTTATAGTCGATGAAACAGGTATGAAGATTCCTGTGTTCTTTTCTGGTTTGCTCCATGATCACACTATCAATTATAAGTTGTTCCTTGCATCCTTGGCTTTGTTTTCTACATCCTTTTTGTTCTTCAGTCAGGATGCTGTTTTCCGTGAGGTGTTTTTCAATTCTTCTGCATATCGTTGCGGTGATGATCTTGTACAAGGTGGGAAGACAAGTGATTGGGCGATAGTTGGCAGGGTTTTTGGTGTCTGCGTTTTTGGGTTTTATATACGTTATTCCTTGCGTGAGGAATTTGGGAAGCCTATTGGGTTGGAGTATGGCTTTATTAATTTGGTCTGTGAGCACTTCGTATACTGAGCTGAACTGCTTGTACCAAAAATTTTGTATATTATCCACGCCTGGACACTTCCAGTTGTGAGTATGTTTTATTGTTTCAGCTATTTCCTCTGGCGTTATTATTATTGTTATATTTTTTTCAAGCTTCTCTCGCATGACTGCGGTAGCAACAGATGCTGACGGGTCGTGCCAAGTCAACAGCTGAACTATTACTGATCGGAATTTAAGAAGGATCGTACTATATTACAGGTCTTAAGAATTACAGACTTTTGGAATATTTTGTGTAACTTTTCGTCCAGGCCTAGCTGGTGCAGGTGTGGTGTGAATGTGTTAGGTGTAAGGCCTGAGACCGACATAATTAGGGGGACAATAACAACTTTGTTTTGTTTCCAGAGTCGCTTTACTTCTATGGCAAGGTCTGTGTATTTAGATATCTTCCCAGCGTAGGCGGTTTGAACATTCGTATCATTAGGGATAGCAATGTCTATTAAATAGGTAACTTTGTCTGCCTTCGACTGAAAAACTATATCTGGTCTATTGGCTGGGATAGTTTTGTCTGTGTGTATTTCGACGTCCCAGTATAGTTTGTATTGATTGTTGTCAAGTACTGAGGTCGGTGTATAATTATAATATGGCTCTGTGTTTTCGATTAGTTTGTTAGTTGTGGCTAGGGCTTGGTGTATGATTTTGGCTGCAGAGTTATGTCTGGCCGTGTACTCGGTTCCAGCGAGGGTTTTGCATGCACTTGTGATATGATCTATTGTTTCCTTATGTTGGTGGCATTTTCTGCAGTTATCGTTGGTTACGGATGGATCTTTAATTATATATTTTTTGTAGTTCCTCGTCGCAATTACTTGGTCCTGAATAGCAAGCATAAAGCCCTCCGTTTCTGGAAAGAGCTGGCCATCCTGCAGCCAAGTGTATGACTGTTTTTCATTTATGTGATCTTGTGTAATTCGGTATCTATGTTTGCCGTGAAGTGCTTTCTGCGACCATGTGTTTATTTTTTCTTGTTGTAATTCTATGGGATTGTGTGTGTCTGCTGCGTGGTTTGGACTGGAGAGGGTGAGTGGTGTATAGTTCTTGTCTGCTTTGACTATTGCTCTATGCAAATTCGTTTGCTTGCTCTGGAAGAAATGTCTGAGTGTTTTTATTTGTTTTGTGCGGAGTGACTGTATATCTATAATTCCTCTGCCCCCTTGTTTTCTATCTATGGTAAGCCTTTCTTTGCATGCGTTCGGATGTGACATTCTGTGCCTCGTGAGTTCTGTCCGTATGAGGATTTGGATGTTTTCTATGTCAGTGTGCGACCACTTGATGATGCCGAAGGAGTACGTGATGACCGGTATCGCGAATGTGTTAATGGCTTTTGTAAGATTTCTGGAATTTAGTTTTGTTTTTAGTAGCTTAATAAGGCGGTCTCTAAACTCTTGTATTAGTTGTTCTTTGACTTGTGAGTGGTCTATCTTAACACTTTGATTGAAACCCAGGTACTTGTATGTTTCGCCCTTGTCCATGTTGTCCAGTGTTTGGCCAGTTAATATTTCCCGTTCTTGATGGCTCTTCCACTGACCTTTGTTGATGTGGAGCACCTTACACTTACTCATTCCGAATTCCATCCTTACGTCTGACGTGCAAACTTCCGTTATTCTGAGCAATTCTCTCAGTTGTACTTCAGTTGCTGCATATAGTTTTATATCATCCATGTAGAGGAGATGATTGATTTTATGTTGATTAACTTTCTCGTGTCTAATGTTGAAACCACAGTTTGTGTTGTTGAGTGCATTGGAGAGCGGATTTAAACAGAGGCAGAACCACAGTGCACTGAGAGAGTCTCCCTGGAAGATACCGCGTCTTATGTGTAGTTCATCCGTCTGGATATGGCCGTGCTGAGTTTTGAGGTGTATGTTGGTGCGCCATGTTTCCATGATTCTTGTAAGAAACTGACGAAGTCCTGATTTGATTTTATATATTTGTAAAGTTTTCTTTAGCCAGCTGTGGGGTACAGAGTCAAAGGCTTTTTTATAATCTATAAAACATGTGTGAAGGTTCCTGTGTTCTTTTCTAGTCTGCTCCATGATCACACTGTCAATTATAAGCTGTTCCTTGCAGCCTTGACTTTGTTTTCTACATCCTTTTTGTTCTTCAGTGAGGATGTTGTTTTGTGTTAGGTGTTGTTCAATCCTTCTACATATTGTTGCTGTGATGATCTTGTACAAGGTAGGGAGACAAGTGATTGGACGGTAATTGGCAGGGTTCTTGGTATCTGTGTTTTTAGGTTTAATATACGTTATTCCTTGTGTGAGGAATTTAGGAAGCCTATTAGGTTGTAGTATGGCTTTATTGATTTGGTCTGTGAGCACTTCGTATGTTGAACTGAATTGCTTGTACCAAAAATTTTGTATATTATCCACGCCTGGGCACTTCCAATTGTGAGTATGTTTTATTGTTTCCGCTATTTCCTCTGGTGTAAGAATAACGTCACCCTGTTCCATTATATGTTGGTGTTTCTCCTCTTCTTGTCTGATCCATGGAGCGTCCTGATTATGTGTTTTGGGCTCTGACCATAAGCTACTCCAAAACTTAGTTAAGTCTTGTCTACTTGGTGGTTCTGTGGTTGCTTCCTGGTTGTTTGCAGTTATTTTCTGGTAGAACTGCTTTTCACTTTTTTGGAAAAGATTATTAGCGTTCTTTCTCTCGTTGGATTCATTGTATCTGCGTAGTCGTGCTGCGTAAACTGCAAGTTTCTGTTTCAGTGTATCAGCTATTTCTGGTATCGATTTTTGGGGTGACTTGGATTTGAGTATATCTATTGTTGTCTGGATGCGTTTTGAACGGTTGTTGTTGTTAGTGTATTGTGCGAGGTGTGCCAAATCCTTTCTGATTGCGGACATTTTATTTTCGATTCGTATTTGCCATTTAGGTTTAGGCCTGTCCCTTGTGTGGTCTTTAGACCGTTTCGGAAGTTTTTGGCCGTTTACTGTGAGTGTTGTTGCTGCTGCAGCGTATATAACGGTATGGATGTCCTCTAGGTTACTGACGTTTGTTAAGAATTGTGGTATTATGTTGGAATTTATTGTGTGTAATATTTGTTGGGTGTTGTTTTTAAAAATCAGTCTGGGCAAAGGATCTCGCAGCACAGGATTGGTGCCACACCATTTGTTATATTGTGTGTCCATCACTTGTTCTGTGGATTGTGTGATGGAAGGCGGTGGCGTAACCTTTTGGCTTTGTGTGGCTGTGACAGGTAGGTTAGTTGATGTCTGGTCTGGTGTATCTGGTATGTGTTCTGAGTCTATATCTGCATGTATGCTGGTGTCATTGGTTGTGTCTGCGTTTGGAGTCTGGCTATTTCGGGAATGAATATTTTGCCTTTCTGTGGTTGATTCATCGGCTAACGAGTCATTTGGTGGGACAGTATTTATTTCGTTGGATACAAGGCTCTTTATAGCTTGTAGTTCTTGCGGGGTAAGACGCTGGTTTTTAGTTATGACTCGTTTTTGATCAATCAGTCTTTGTTCGGTTACACGTGTTGAGAGGTGTGGGTATTGTGCTGTAAACAGCCTGTGTAGCTCATGCCTGTAGCCTGTAGAGATGGTTTCTAGTTTTGTGGCGGTATAGTAACAGTGCATTACAGATTTGTTCATCTCAGTAGTCCACTGTAAGCGCTGTCTTGGTTTACCAGCTTTGGTGGTTGCCGGCTGTACCGGCAAAACATCCGCAGTTGGGTTGTGTGCTATTGGTTGTGGTGTTTGGTTTTGGGGTTCAGGTGAGTTTAATCGACGTACCCTAGGCCGTCGTTGGTTATTTGAAAAACTGACTTTATCCATCGCGTTCCCACGGGTAGGGACGATCTAAGTGTCGCTCTCCCGGGTGACGCCCATTCCAGGAGAGAAGGGACTTATATTTACTCCGAAGTTGGCCCAAGGTGCTCCGGAGGATTTGCGACTTTACTGTCGGGTTTTGTTGAGGCTTTCTCCTCGCGGGCCAGCCGGTTAAGGCAAGCCCCCCGGTTGCGTACCCCTCACAACGTTCCCCAGCCGCGCCTTGCTAAGGTCGTTGAAGTGTGGGGCGCAATAACGGTGTGTGACAGAAGGACCGGCGCTCAGCCTTCTGTGGCATTTCTCCCCGGATTTGCCAAATCCCTATCTGACCGAGGTCAGGATAGCTTGGGGAAGGGAGCTTTGTGCTTGGTAGGGTACGTAAACTCTACCTAGCCCACAGCTCCCTGAGTGTGCTAGCCTTGGTTGAAGTGACTTTTTGATCACGAGCCCTATCGGCATAATTCCGCGGTGGTATCAAAGCCTCCGATGAACCATCAGCCGACATAGCTTGCCCATCAAAAAGTCACTTTCTAAGCCCCCAAACGAGCGTCAACGTTCTAGCACCTGATTATTATTATTACTGAGAATCTGAAAGATCTGAAATTATTGACTTTTGTCATGTGAGACCAAAACTCAAATCAGCGACAGGATTTAGAATCAGCACCCTCAAATTATACAAAACACAAGGTTTCATCTTCATAGGAAGACAAATAAAGATTTTCAATTTTTTAGGCAAGGCTGAGAATCTGAAAGATCTGAAATTATTGACTTTTGTCATGTGAGACCAAAACTCAAATCAGCGACAGGATTTAGAATCAGCACCCTCAAATTATACAAAACACAAGGTTTCATCTTCATAGGAAGACAAATAAAGATTTTCGATTTTTTAGGCAAGCCTGAGAATCTGAAAGATTTGAAATTCTTAATTTTTGTCATGTGAGACAAAACTCAAACCAGCGACCGGATTTATAATCAGCACCCTCAGATTATACAAAACACAAGGTTTCATCTTCATAGGAAGACAAATAAAGATTTTCGATTTTTTAGGCAAACCTGAGAATCTGAAAGATCTGAAATTATTGATTTTTGTCATGTGAGACCAAAACTCAAATCAGCGACCGGATTTATAATCAGCACCCTCAGATTATACAAAACACAAGATTTCATCTTCATAGGAAGACAAATAAAGATTGTCGATTTTTTAGGCAAACCTGAGAATCTGAAAGATCGGAAATTTTTTATTTTTGTCATGTGAAACCAAACCTCAAATCAGCAACCGGATTTATAATCAGCACCCTCAGATTATACAGAACACAAGGTTTCATCTTCATAGGAAGACAAATAAAGATTTTCGATTTGTTAGGCAAGCCTGAGGATCTGAAAGATCTGAAATTTTTTATTTTTGTTATATGAGACCAAAACTCAAATCAGCGACATGATTTATAATCAGCACCCTCAGATTATACAAAACACAAAGTTTCATCTTCATAGAAAGACAAATAAAGATTTTCGATTTTTTAGGCAAACCTGAGAATCTGATAGATCGGATTTTTTTTATTTTTGTCATATGAGACCAAAACTCAAATCAGCGACCGGATTTATAATCAGCACCCTCAGATTATACAAAACACAAAGTTTCATCTTCATAGGAAGACAAATAAAGATTTTCGATTTTTTAGGCAAGGCTGAGAATCTGAAAGATCTGAAATTTTTGATTTTTGTCATGTGAGACCAAAACTCAAATCAGCGACCGGATTTATAATCAGCACCCTCAAATTATACAAAACACAAGGTTTCATCTTCATAGGAAGACAAATAAAGATTTTCGATTTTTTAGGCAAGCCTGAGAATCTGAAAGATCTGAAATTTTTGATTTTTGTCATGTGAGACCAAAACTCAAATCAGCGACCGGATTTATAATCAGGACCCTCAGATTTTACAAAACACAAGGTTTCATCTTCATAGGAAGGCAAACAAAGATTTTCGATTTTTTAGGCAAGGCTGAGAATCTGAAAGATCTGAAATTTTTGATTTTTGTCATGTGAAACCAAAACTTAAATCAGCGACCGGATTTATAATCAGCACCCTCAGATTATACAGAACACAAAGTTTCATCTTCATAGAAAGACAAATAAAGATTTTCGATTTTTTAGGCAAGGCTGAGAATCTGAAAGATCTGAAATTTTTGATTTTTGTCATGTGAGACCAAAACTCAAATCAGCGACCGGATTTATAATCAGCACCCTCAAATTATACAAAACACAAGGTTTCATCTTCATAGGAAGACAAATAAAGATTTTCGATTTTTTAGGCAAGGCTGAGAATCTGAAAGATCTGAAATTTTTGATTTTTGTCATGTGAGACCAAAACTCAAATCAGCGACCGGATTTATAATCAGCACCCTCAAATTATACAAAACACAAGGTTTCATCTTCATAGAAAGACAAATAAAGATTTTCGATTTTTTAGGCAAGGCTGAGAATCTGAAAGATCTGAAATTTTTGATTTTTGTCATGTGAGACCAAAACTCAAATCAGCGACCGGATTTATAATCAGCACCCTCAGATTATACAAAACACAAGGTTTCATCTTCATAGGAAGACAAATAAAGATTTTCGATTTTTTAGGCAAGGCTGAGAATCTGAAAGATCTGAAATTTTTGATTTTTGTCATGTGAGACCAAAACTCAAATCAGCGACCGGATTTATAATCAGCACCCTCAAATTATACAAAACACAAGGTTTCATCTTCATAGGAAGACAAATAAAGATTTTCGATTTTTTAGGCAAGCCTGAGAATCTGAAAGATCTGAAATTTTTGATTTTTGTCATGTGAGACCAAAACTCAGATCAGCGACCGGATTTATAATCAGCACCCTCAGATTATACAAAACACAAGGTTTCATCTTCATAGGAAGACAAATAAAGATTTTCAATTTTTTAGGCAAGGCTGAGAATCTGAAAGATCTGAAATTTTTGATTTTTGTCATGTGAGACCAAAACTCAAATCAGCGACCGGATTTATAATCAGGACCCTCAGATTTTACAAAACACAAGGTTTCATCTTCATAGGAAGGCAAACAAAGATTTTCGATTTTTTAGGCAAGGCTGAGAATCTGAAAGATCTGAAATTTTTGATTTTTGTCATGTGAAACCAAAACTTAAATCAGCGACCGGATTTATAATCAGCACCCTCAGATTATACAGAACACAAAGTTTCATCTTCATAGAAAGACAAATAAAGATTTTCGATTTTTTAGGCAAACCTGAGAATTTGAAAGATCGGAAATTTTTTATTTTTGTCATGTGAGACCAAAACTTAAATCAGCAATCGGATTTATAAGCAGCACCCTCAGATTATACAAAACACAAGGTTTCATCTTCATAGGAAGACAAATAAAGATTTTCGATTTGTTAGGCAAGCTTGAGAATCTGAAAGATCTGAAATTTTTTATTTTTGTCATATGAGACCAAAACTCAAATCAGCGACCGGATTTATAATCAGCACCCTCAGATTATACAAAACACAAAGTTTCATCTTCATAGAAAGAGAAATAAAGATTTTCGATTTTTTAGGCAAACCTGAGAATCTGAAAGATCGGAAATTTTTTATTTTTGTCATGTGAAACCAAACCTCAAATCAGCAACCGGATTTATAATCAGCACCCTCAGATTATACAGAACACAAGGTTTCATCTTCATAGGAAGACAAATAAAGATTTTCGATTTGTTAGGCAAGCCTGAGGATCTGAAAGATCTGAAATTTTTTATTTTTGTTATATGAGACCAAAACTCAAATCAGCGACATGATTTATAATCAGCACCCTCAGATTATACAAAACACAAAGTTTCATCTTCATAGAAAGACAAATAAAGATTTTCGATTTTTTAGGCAAACCTGAGAATCTGATAGATCGGATTTTTTTTATTTTTGTCATATGAGACCAAAACTCAAATCAGCGACCGGATTTATAATCAGCACCCTCAGATTATACAAAACACAAAGTTTCATCTTCATAGAAAGACAAATAAAGATTTTCGATTTTTTAGGCAAACCTGAGAATCTGATAGATCGGATTTTTTTTATTTTTGTCATGTGAAACCAAACCTCAAATCAGCAATCGGATTTATAATCAGCACCCTCAGATTATACAAAACACAAGGTTTCATCTTCATAGGAACACAAATAAAGATTTTCAATTTTTTAGGCAAACCTGAGAATCTGAAAGATCGGAAATTTTTTATTTTTGTCATGTGAAACCAAACCTCAAATCAGCAACCGGATTTATAATCAGCACCCTCAGATTATACAGAACACAAGGTTTCATCTTCATAGGAAGACAAATAAAGATTTTCGATTTGTTAGGCAAGCCTGAGGATCTGAAAGATCTGAAATTTTTTATTTTTGTCATATGAGACCAAAACTCAAATCAGCGACCGGATTTATAATCAGCACCCTCAGATTATACAAAACAAAAACACGAGGTTTCATCTTCATAGGAAGACAAATAAAGATTTTCAATTTTTTAGGCAAGGCTGAGAATCTGAAAGATCTGAAATTATTGACTTTTGTCATGTGAGACCAAAACTCAAATCAGCGACAGGATTTAGAATCAGCACCCTCAAATTATACAAAACACAAGGTTTCATCTTCATAGGAAGACAAATAAAGATTTTCAATTTTTTAGGCAAGGCTGAGAATCTGAAAGATCTGAAATTATTGACTTTTGTCATGTGAGACCAAAACTCAAATCAGCGACAGGATTTAGAATCAGCACCCTCAAATTATACAAAACACAAGGTTTCATCTTCATAGGAAGACAAATAAAGATTTTCAATTTTTTAGGCAAGGCTGAGAATCTGAAAGATCTGAAATTATTGACTTTTGTCATGTGAGACCAAAACTCAAATCAGCGACAGGATTTAGAATCAGCACCCTCAAATTATACAAAACACAAGGTTTCATCTTCATAGGAAGACAAATAAAGATTTTCGATTTTTTAGGCAAGCCTGAGAATCTGAAAGATTTGAAATTCTTAATTTTTGTCATGTGAGACAAAACTCAAACCAGCGACCGGATTTATAATCAGCACCCTCAGATTATACAAAACACAAGGTTTCATCTTCATAGGAAGACAAATAAAGATTTTCGATTTTTTAGGCAAACCTGAGAATCTGAAAGATCTGAAATTATTGATTTTTGTCATGTGAGACCAAAACTCAAATCAGCGACCGGATTTATAATCAGCACCCTCAGATTATACAAAACACAAGATTTCATCTTCATAGGAAGACAAATAAAGATTGTCGATTTTTTAGGCAAGCCTGAGAATCTGAAAGATCTGAAATTTTTGATTTTTGCCATATGAGACCAAAACTCAAATCAGCGACCGGATTTATAATCAGCACCCTTGGCCATTTTAATTTTCATATAATCAATAATAGATTGGTATTGATATCTAGTAGGCGAGGCGCTGTCCGTAACTCTCCACTGGAGCGAAAATTTTTGTTATTTGGTTGCACCCACTAACCTGTTAAACTGACACATAACGTCCATATACCGCCATGCATAGGCACCAGAAATGCGATGGTCTTGTCCCTCATGTCGTTCGTTGAAATTCTAGCGACACTCTTGTCTAACAGCCACTGCAATCGAACGCTGTTATTGGCCTGCAGTTCCAATTTCTGTTTGTCCCACATCACCTCTTCCCAGTGGTCTGTCATTATTGCTGCGCACAGCATGCCTGTGGCGCAGGTGGTCAGCACTAGTGTTCCTGAAATTGTTTAATATTAGCTATATTATTATGATAGAAATGAAATCATTCTTCTGCAATGACAATTTAAACCTCGGATTGCGCCAGAGAATGGTCAGATGCTTTATTTGGTCGGTGTTGTTATATGGTGCTGAGACCTGGACCCTCAAGGCCAACGCTATTAATCGCCTGGAAGCATTCGAAATGTGGTTGCATAGAAGAATGCTCCGAATACCGTGGACGGTCCTACAGACAAACGAAGCAGTTTTAAATAGAGCAAATGCCATTCGAGAGTTGATCATGACAATCAAAATACGAACAATATCGTACTTGGGGCATATCCTTCGAAGGGACCGCTACAGAATCCTTCAACTAATAATGAAAGGCAAAATCGAGGTCGCAGAGGTATTGGAAGGAAACAAATGTCATGGCCGAAGAACATTCGCGATTGGACCGGAATACGCAGTGCCGAAAAACTATTTAGATTAGCCGAAGACCGTGATCAATTCGCCAATGTAATTGCCAACGTCAGGGGGACCTGATACGGCACCAGAAGAAGAAGAAGATTATGATAGTTGCGTTAGGAGACCCTCTTTGTTGATTCGTTATAAATAACGCTTCGTGGCCAGTGGACTTCATTTCCCATTTTTAGTTTTTTGATTTACACATTCTGGCATCGACTTATGTTATAAATATGTTGTAATTATATATAGGGTGGTCCAATAAGCGCGCGGTGCTCTCTAGCGGCCATAGCGTTTAAATTAGACGAAAATGTTTTAAATAAAAACGTTTCTTTTCTAATGTTATACATGTCATGAGACATGCCAATGAATATTCTGGTGACTTATTTAATATCTCAAAGAAAAGACTCAAATTGGAGCTTAAAAAACACTACATGAGAAAGATCATTCCAAAAAACAGGTGTTTTAAGATTAGGCGTTGTAAGTGAACGCTTAGTATATTGTTGTTTCACATATTGTTTTATTATTTATTTGTTTATTTTTGTCAACATACATTTAGGTGCGTGAACATCTTGTATGTATACTCCCGAAATGTGTTTCTTATTGTACATTGTTGGATTGGGCATGTCCCGTAATATACAGGGTGGTCCAATAAGCGCGCGGTGCTCTCTAGCGGCCATACCGTTTAAATTAGACGAAAATATTTTAAATAAAAAACGTTTCCTCTCAAATGCTCTACATTTAGAAAATAATTTCAAAGATGGCGGACTTCCGGATATACCAGAAGTAGGTATCAACTTCCTTATTTTAAATGGAACACCCTGTATATTATTACGTTTTTGAATTCAGCATCGATTTTTAGGTTCAGTTTGTTTAACCACTGTTTATGTCTACAAAGCCTATTTTCGGAGTTATTCAGCAATTTTTAAAAAATTTGACGTTTGTAGTACTTTACAAGAAACGTTAATATCTCGGAAACTAACCGCGATAAAAAGATGCGGTTTTCGGTTTTGAAACAAGCAAGGAACGTACTTGTGTTTCGGTAAGATCGTTGTTTCAAAAGAACATTAAATCAATAGACTAGCAATTTACAAATTTGAAAAGTTAAAAACATGTGGTTCTAATTTTGATGGTTTTTAAGATATTTACGGTATTGTAATTATTGCGTAGGAATTGGAAAAATCGTAGGTGGCATGGCTCGCAGACGAAACAATTGGCAGGAAATCTTTCATCCAAAGTGTTTTGACCTCTAATAATAAAATGTGCTTTCGCTTCATCTAACTGTAACCACATTATTCTTAAAAACTCCAGTGGGTTTTCCAAATTTTCATTTAGAAAATTTTGGAAAACATTAGTTTATTATACGGTTTCCAATAATATCAACCCAAATGCTTAGACTCCATGCTGGTTGTCAACAAACTTCTTAAAATTTGGATTTACGTGGGCGTAAAATATGAGAGAAGGAAGCATATAGTAGTAATACATGAAGATAGTGAGTTTGACATTCTCGCAATTGTAGTTTCCGCTACAGCAGAAATTAGTCGCTATTTTGGCATTGGTCAAACATCTGTGAATATGATCTTAACGGAGTACATATAGCATCCTTATCACGTGCAGCTAAATCAAGCAATTGAAAGACAAGATTTTGAAAAATGAATGAATTTCTGTAACTGGAGTCGTGCTCGAGTCGAAGAAGATGCACTCCTTTTTTTAACGGTGTGTTGTTCACGAATGAAGCTACATTTCTTATGAAATTTTTCCATTTTCTTTTTTATGAAATGTAGCTACAGCGTTATCATTAACTGGCATAATTTACATTTTTATACCGATGTAAATCTAAATTTTGAGTGGTTTGTTGACATCCAGCATGGGGTCTAAGCTTTTGGGGTGGTACTATTGGAAACCGCATATTAAACTGTTTTCTAAAATTTTCTAAATGAAAATTTGGAAAACCTGTTGGAAAAATTTCCACTGGAGTTTTTAAGAATAATGTGGTTACAGGTAGATGGAGCAAAAGCACATATTAGTTTTAGAGACCGAAACACTTTGGATGAAATGTTTCCTGCCAATTGTTTCGTCTGCGAGCCACGCCACCTACGATTTTTCCAATTCCTACGCCATAATTACAAAACCGTAAATATCTCGAAAACCATCATAGATAGAACCACATGTGCCTAGATAAAAGTGAAAGACAATTTAATTTCGCATCCACCGATGTGAAACTGATGATACCATCCCATTTGAAAAAAAAAAGTTTTTAACGTTTTTAACTTCTCAAATTTGAAAATGTCTATTGATTCAATGTTCTTTTGAAACAACGATCTTACTGAGACACAAGTACGTACCTTGCTTATTTCAAAACCGAAAACAGCATATTTCTGTCGCGTTTAGTTTCCGAGATATTAACGTTTCTTGTAAAGTACTACAAACGTCAAATTTTGTAAAAATTGCTGAATAACTCCGAAAATAGGCTTCGTAGTCATAATAATTGTTAACAAATTTAAAAATCGATGCTGAATTCAAAAACTTAATAATATACCGGGTGTTTCATTTAAAATAAGGAAGTTGATACCTACTTCCGGTATATCCGGAAGTCCGCCATCTTTGAAAATATTTTCTAAATGTAGAGCATTTGAAAAGAAACGTTTTTTAATTCAAAAATTTTCGTCTAATTTAAACGGTATGGCCGCTAGGTAGCACCGCGCGCTTATTGGACCACCCTGTATAATAGAAATGACTGGACAAGAAAAGGGGCTGGGATGGAGATTGAATCTAGAGAAATGGTTGTGGAAGACGATCCTGACTATTCTAGTGTCTCCAGCAAATGTAGTGCAAAAAATGTAACGATTGTTACATATTGTAACTGTTCCTACTATTCGTCATTGTTAGTCAGAGCGGTCCGGAGGACCTTTGCTCTTAGTTGCAGTCGTGTCGGTCGATCGGTCTGTCAGGTCTGGTTACCCAGAGACCAGACAAAGTCATGGAGAAATAAGGGAAGAAAAAGAGAGGAAGGAAAGAGAAGAGCAAAGAGGAGGAAGTGTGTCGGTTGGAGGGTATAGGTTATTGACACAGTCGATTTGAGTTCGGTAATTTTTGGGTTTAACCAAAAGGGTTAATTTTAAGGTTCGGTATCTAAAAGGGTAAAAATTTAGTTGTTTCCAAAATTGCACGATTTGATTTTGATCACAGTGCGAGCCGCGGCCTTGTGTGCTTGCGAACTTGCTCGGCTGTGTAGTCCACTGACTCGCGCAACAGAGGGTTGCTGTGCGATTCCGCTTGACTGTCACGTCGTTGCGCTTGTTGTTTAATGTAATCCCTCAAGTAAGGGATGTCAAGGTCCCTGTGGAGGGTTTCGTTAGAACCATACCATGGGGCGTTAGTTATTGTACGCAATGTCCTGCTCTGCAGAACCTGCAGGTTTCGCATGTGCGTCTTGGCAAGGAAACACCAAGCCGCACATGCCTAGGTAATTGCTGGTCTAATAATCATTATAACTGTTCCTTGGTATAACAATCAAGCGCCCGACCTTTATGTCTACTACAAAATAATTCATCCGCATGGAACTTACCCAAGAGAAAGAAAACGCTGGGGTGTACGGAGCAGTTCCATTCAGCATCGTCCTCTGGTTCTGTGTTCTCCATGAGGAGAGGGTCGTAGTCGACGATCAACAGGTCGTACTCTGTGCGTACCTGCTTCAGTTTGACGGCCTGCCACAAGTAGCGGGCCAGGTAGGTCAGCGCTGATCCGGTCGTCTTGTTATAGGGACTCTCGGCCCCGTCTCAAACGTTGACAAACTGCAAAATGACATGCATGGCTGCTAGGGTCATGTTTTTTCCTAATTGAGGTTTTGAATCAATTTTTTTTTGTCATAAATCGAAAGATCATATATAAGTTTTATAATAAAACTGTCTTTTTTTTCGCAATAATTCAAAAGTTATATCAAAATAAAAATGGGTTTTTGAATCGAGTACCGAAAACACGCCGACGGCTCCCGAACCCGTGTGACGTAATGATGGCGGTTAAGATGCTCCTTTGACCAACGACATCCTACATCGATACTAGATTCTAGATTCCCAGCCAATCGTGAAAATACTTGCTAGTAACTAGTGTATATTTCTAGCAATATATATGAATGAAGTTTGCAGCTCGAGACGACCTCTACGATCGAAATAAATATATTTTTGAATGTTTGAAATCAGATTACAGATTCCAGTAAGTAAGTACCTAATCAAATATGTCTTGCTGAAACTATCTGGTGCATGTTCGGCTGGCCTAGTGGTTAGAGTGTTGGCTAATGGATCCGTTGGTCTATGGTCCAAAGCTCAGCCTGTCCAATTTTTTTTTATTTTTTTTTTATCAAATAATAATTCATTCATATATAAAATTACTAGGTATCGTGTAATTGATACTACGGTTTTGTTTTCATTCAGAATAAGTCTATTCCGCTGACACCAGGCACTAAATTCATCCATGGCAATATTAACATTTGATTTAAGCTCTTGAAGTGAGTTACCTGATACCGTTATAGTAGTATCATCGGCAAACATTATAACAGAGCCAGAAGATATAAATTTAGGAAGGTCGTTGACATATAGCAAAAATAGCAGTGGACCTAGAACAGGTCCCTGAGGTACACCAAGAACCACGTCATACGTATCTGATAAGATATTTTCGACACTCACTTGTAATTTACGTTCAGACATATAAGATAAGATCCAGTCACAGGCAATGCCTCTGATTCCCATGGCGTAAATTTTTTTCTTTAGATGTTCTTTAGAGACAGAGTCAAACGCTTTGGAAAGGTCAAATAGTAAAGAAATCACATACTTGCCACAATCCAGCTGCATATATATGTATTCTAGGTAACTACAAGAAGCAGTTTCTATTGATTTTTTGGCTTGGAATCCATATTGTTGGGTTGATAGTATCTCATATTTAACAGTAAAAGAACTAATTTGTTTGTATGTAAATTTCTCGACCATTTTAGAAACAACACTCAGTAACGAAATTTGACGAAAATTTTCAACAGGATTTGGATTATTTTTTTTATATACCGGAATAACAATAGCGTGTTTCAAGATATCAGGAAACATTCGATAAGTAACAGATCTGTTTATCAAGTTAACTAACACAGGTACAATATTTTCTTCAACTTCATATAATACTTGAAGTGTTAAACCATCAAATCCAGCGGATTTTTTCTTCAGTTCCCTTAAATATTCCTGACACTGTCGTTATCAGCAGGTGTTATGAAAATAATTCTAGGCTGGATACCAGAAGTTATACACTGCAAGGATAAGTTATATGAAAATGTTTTATCTACCTCATTGGGTATGCTAGATACAAATGTCTCAGCAAATTTGTTAGCTATTTCTCTGCTATCAGAAATTACACTGTCGTTTATTAGAACGGAAATCTTTTCTGGGACCTTAGATTTTCTTAACTTATTATTCACAATATTCCAAGTCTCTCTAACTTTGTTATTAGCATTGTTAATTCTGTTCATAAAATGAGATGATTTGGCCTGTACAACATTTTTTTGTACCTTTCTTTCTCTAGGACCGGGACTGTTTGAATCCATACTGCGAAATAACTTGAATACAACAGTATTTCCGTTAACTCCCACCTGTCGGCAGACTAGTGGTAAATTTTGAGCAAGCTGCGTCATTTAGTTTATGGTTGACAGGCGTTGAAAGCAGTTCGTTTCCACAAAAATGGAATAAGGCGAACTAAGAGCTGATTCAGCATCCCTTTCAGCGCAAAAAACCGAGAAGGGGCTTGGAATGGTGTAAGGAAATGTGCCAAGAGTTTAACTTTATCGGTAGTAGGGAGAAAGGATCCATAGTATGCGAGCATTGTCTACCACCTGCGAGATATGCATTATTCGGTGTATGCGATACTGCATTATGTAAAAAAATGCATTCGCGTGACATTCGTCTAGTAAAGTGCCTGTATTGCGATAAACGAATAAAGGCCAAATGCGTGAAAGTGTGTCGCAAAATGGCAGAATTGTGAGTAGATATACAAGGAGAGTATCAGACCACTTGTCCCATAAGTTCCGAGACTCTCATATTTGGAGTCTTTGCGGGGGCCGTAGGTGCTGTAGGGGGCTCGGCATGTATCCGTGGCATGTGTATGGGGCCCTGTGTATAATGGGGCCGTAAGGGGGCCCCAGATACAATCAGAAATTCGATAGATATACAAAGTTCCGAGACTCTCTCATTTGGAGCCTTTGGGGGGGCCGTGGTATTGTAGGAGGCTCTGCATGTGTCCATGGCATATGTATGGGGCCCTGTGTGTGTAATGGGACCGCATGGGGCCCAGATACAATGAGAAATTTGATTCTTAATACCTTTCATCGGCGGCGCGCATTAGAAAAAATGGCGGACCTGTCTCAGCAAGTGGGATGGGTGCTTCGCATGTGTCTGGGGCCCCCTCACGGCCCCATTATACACAGGGCCCCATACACGTGCCACGGACACATGCGGAGCCCCCTACAGCACCTACGGCCCCCGCAAAGACTCCAAATATGAGAGTCTCGGAACTTATGGGACAAGTAGTCTGATACTCTCCTTGTATATCTACTTCTGTGTACATATGTATTAGAGTTGTAAGTTAGAGGAAATATTGCTATGTAAAGAAGTTTGAAATAAATTCGAAGCTATGTAGCTCATGCGTTGTTATTTTAGAAGAGTCGAGGAAGGCGGAAGAGTATTTTTTTACTTTTGACCCTTTTAATATACCTAATACACGGTAATAATAAACAATATAGACCTTCTGCGGACAAAAAATATTTTCCTTATTTTGCAAAGCAGCAACTTATAAAATACTTTGAACAGACATTTGCTACTTTGCTACTAAAATTTTGATAAGCATCTCATGCTAGAAATGACTAGAGTATAATGAATTAGGGTTGTTTTTAACAAAAATCGTTAGCAAAATTTGGAACCCGATAAATCCGAGTTACAAAAAGTCAGGCAATACGTGAAACTATAAACGAACATTCACATACCGTGATAAAGATTTTTCCCAGCAACGCCAAGCGACTGTACGGCATAAAGCTTGAATTATTTATCTAGAGCTCGGTGTCGATGCACTCTAGCTTAGCTCTGTTTAAGAAATGATGACCCGCCAGGCTATAAATAGCAGCAGTATGTTGAATGCGATCTGGTAAGGGTTGTTTATGGGGATATCCATGTATGTGAGTGAATTGTATTTGTATCCAAATGGTATCTATCATCGTCATAGTCACAATGTCTTAACAGACATGTTGTGAACTCGTAAAATGCATTTACTCATTTTACGAGTTTCTCTTGGGATATCTTTAAGATCTTTAATGCAGTAGTTTCCATTTGCTTTCTGCATCCTCATGCCGTTGACCAGATGGTATCTACTGGTTCATCCGCCTTTAGGGGCAATTTCTCATCCTAAGGACAAGAAGGTGTCCTGACTCTTCCCCACTCGTCCACCCAAAGCTGTTGGTTGAGAAGAGGTTACTGATTATACCGACAGCAGTTTGGTTCCTTTTAGTCACCTTTTACGACACGCTGGATATACCATGGGAGATATTCTAACCCGCTCCCACACAAGTTCTAATTACTGTTGTTTGAAGTTCGTGGATAAGGTAGACGTTTCAAAAGGTATGTTTCGGACTTCCATTATCTATTCGATTTTGAGTACAACGTTTCGATTCATCTACTATCTACAATCGTCTTCAGGTGAACAGGCTTTGTGCCAATTGTTCCTTTCTAATAAGTTCGTGGCCACCACAGACACGCTTGTTTGTTTGGTCAACCCCTACATTCTTGAGGTTGCTTAATGTCACTTCCATGTACACATGCGTGTATTGCCTTAGATCGTTCTGTATTGTGTAACGTGGAAATTTTTGAAGTGATTTTAAGGGAATAGTGACACTGCATTATTACCGTGGCGAGATTGGGAAGCGCGTATGGTTATTAGATCATATCCGTGGCTGCGAGCAATAATGAAAAAACTAAAAATACAGGGTGACCGGCGGGAACCGGACGTTTTTCAAATGGTTAGTATAACGCCGCTAGCGGTAGTAGGGAGGGGATTCAGGTTTCAGTCGCCTTGCTGTATAATGCCATTTTAGTAGCTATGGAGCAGTGGACCGTAGAGCACCGTATGTTCGCTTATGACGCGTATGTTAAAAATGCTGAGTCGGTCACGGCCGCGCAGCGACTGTTCCGCGCTCATTTTAATCTTGGACGCCACGATATTATTCCAAGCCGCAATACCATTCTCAGATGGGTTAACAGTTTGAGAACAACAGGAATGATTGTGAAGAAAAAGCCACCTGGTCCCACGAAGACAGCGAGGACGCCAGAAAACGTCGAGCGGGTGAGACAAGCGCTTACTCGGAGCCCTCAACGGTCTGCACGAAGACACGCGCATGAATTAAACTTAAGTCGTGAATCAGTGCGCATAATATTGAAAAAAGATTTAGCGTTTCATCCTTATGACAAGATGTGTGTTTTTCAGCAGCTTAAGCCAACAGATTATGAGCAACGAGAAGACTTCGCCATTCGAATTCAGAGGCTGCTTGGAGACCATGAAAGTGCAGTAATCGTCATGAGTGATGAAGCTCATTTTCATTCAAGCGGAGATATAAACAAACAAAATTTCTGATACTGGTCTCCAGGTGGCTTTTTCTTCACAATCATTCCTGTTGTTCTCAGACTGTTAGCCCATGTGAGAATTGTATTGCGGCTTGGTATAATATCCTGGCGTCCAAGATTAAAATGAAGCCTGTCGTTGAATCGAATCTGTGTTTGGGAATTGATTCTAAACTACTTTCTTTTCCTCGGACCAACAGATTTTATTGCGAGGACAGCTGATTGATTCGTTTGGATGTTTAGTTGTGTGATTTTGTATGAAGTTATAAGGAGCATGATATAAGAATCGGACATAAGCCTGCACCAGTTGTTGCATTATTACCCGAAACATAACTGTCTGACTAATCTAAATACCTACATTCAAATGTGGGTGTTAACTCTTTCCCCAATTTCTCAGTAGGTCTTCCATTTAATATATAACTGGACACATTTAAATCACACAATTGCTGATGCAATACGCAAAACCACGAAATGACACAACACGGCTGACACCGAAACAACACAACGGAACAACCTCGTCCATGTTGACGGGTTCGCGGCGATAGTAACACTGAGATGATCCCCCTGTTCTTTATTCTTACCTTCATTGAATCGGAACATCAGTCCCGCCGAATACTGATTATAGTTCAGCGAACGACAAGGGCCATTAAAACAAAATTAATTTTTATCAGATGAATTATCACGAACTGCTGTTGCAGTAATAATTTTTGTACATTGAATAGATTGTATGCTTTGATTAAATGAAACATAGGGTAAATTTCGAAAACAAAAGTATGTTTTGATTGCATTATATGTCAATACTGGTATTAGAAGGATTATACATATCGTTATAACGAATACAAAATTATTTTGAATTTATTGGCATACCTGTGATTACTTCGAATATAAGGATTGAATTCTTCCAATGACATGGATTTGAAACAACTGTAAATATATTTAAAGTGATGGAAAAACATCCAAATACTAACAATTAATTGGAAACGCAACAGTATTTTTTTCCGTGTAGGTCATTTTTAGTGACTTGCTTAACGCTCTTGGCGATTGCAGCTTTCCAGTTGGTCTGATTGTTGTTTAATTTCAATGTTAGCTACTTATTTGGACATTATGGCGGTGGTTGCAGTAGTAGTGTCAAATCTCATTTTCTTACGTTTCTCGAGTTACTAATCATTTCAGGGTGAAGCCAAGACATTTTTAAATAGGCTCTTATAGATAATTTTTTTAAATATTTTTTGAGCGTCCGCGTCCTTTAAGTCTCGAATCCCTTTAGGCGCCACCTAAAATTTTACACACACTAGGCAGTTTTCGTTGCTTACAAAGTGATGTTCCGTTTAACGCTATTTGACAACTTTGACATTTGCATTTCGTTTTACGTCTATCGTAACCGCTAAATGCCGGTATTGTACGGACGATAGCCATAGCGATTAACGAAGCGACACGCATGCGCGGCATGAATAAAAATTAGATCATAACCTGTTTTGGTTTTGCCAGTGACACTGGTTTTGACTTTTGAGTAGATCTGCAACAATTATTATCTGTCGTTTTACAAAAATGCCTCCAAATTCGTCAAGCTCAAAGAGTGTGCGAGTCAGAGTTCGTTTTACCGAGAAAGACGACCAAATTTTATTAACAGAAATACTGGCAAATAATCCTTATGCAGATCCTTCCAAATGGAACCTGGTGGTTCTTAGAGGCAACTGGAAAACATGTATTAGTGAGAGCACTTTAGACTCCTGTTTCGAGATCATATCTAAGTTGAATCTCCCGTAAAGGTCGGCTCTGTATTCGATGTTGTTGTTGTCAAATACTTTCAACAAGATCGCATCTTCAAAATCTGAGTCATCACTGGAGTCGAATAAAATCAACTCGTCCATCATTTTAGGGCAAACTACAGCGATCACTATTGAATTATGATTTTCTTCCAAAAAACAACCTTTACAATACTCATCTGCTATTTTGACGTTATGGTGTCAAAGTTGTAGCTCAAAATAAGGTTAGGGGGCATCTTACAGTGGTGTCTTGCTCCGAAAACTATTTACTTATGTGTCAAATAGCGGTTCTGACAACGTATTTGTTAACCGAAGCGGTAAGATTAATTAAGAACAACGAAAACTACCTAATCTCTTTTTATAAACAGTTTTATATTATTTTACGGAAATCCATTTACTTAATTATTCCTCTTCATATAGCCTGCTAGTGTTTCTACGATATTGTACCAGTAAATTTATAAATGCGGAATTTTCGATCCACTTCGCCCAACTTCCATTAATATCCCTTGCAAATAAAATCAAGTTGAAGGCCAACCACCATGACATTAATAAAATTGTATCTGCCGTAGTGGCGTAGTCGTGCCGGTCTGTGACACCCCATTATTTTGTAACCTCAAAAATACAGATTGTCAGGGGATTGAAGTAATAGTAGAAGATCCGAATATAAAACAACCTTCACCGAACTGGTTAATGGATGAAAAGCATTTATATTAAATTTAATATGTTAAAAAACATATCGCGAGTGGGTCCAGCATGTGATTAATTAAATATTGATAAATTAATTTTTTTAAACATTTCACTGGTTTGGTTAATAGACAAATCACATACCAATCGAAAGTATGAAGCCCAAAGAATATGCAAACACATGACATGCGCACTCTCTTTCATTCAATGCCCGAGCTACACGCAGCTGCTATGCTGCGTCCTTTATTATTATACTTGGAGACACGGGATAGTTCGCTCGGACCTCTCTGGCGCACGTATTCACTGGCAGCAATATTTTGATTTTAAAATTCGACAACCGGAATTCCAGGCTGATTTTTTGCAGATAACCCTTTATCGACGTGTTTGCAATAAAATTATCTTTATTTTGATATAAGTTTCATGTATTAACCACACCGGTGCAAATTGCTATTATTGATTTACCTGTTTATACCTGCCTACCGTATAGTTGGGACGGGAAAAACGTAGCCAACCTAACGTTTGCATATTCTATGGGCTTCATACTTTCGATTGGTATGTGATTTGTCTATTAAGCAAACCAGGGAAAAAAATTAATTTTTCAATATTTAATTAATCATATCCTGGACTGAAATTTTTCAGTCAACCCACTCGCGATATGTTTTTTAACATATTAAATTTAATTTAAAATGCTTTTCATCCACTAACCAGTTCCGTGAAGGTCGTTTTATATTCGGATATTAGACTATAAAACATTATTAAATTATTATTGTTTCTTTGATTGTGTTCATCAAAGAGATATGAAATATTTAGTTGCTTATTCTTCAAACGTACCCTTTGACAAAAGAATAAATACATCAATAATAACTATACTTGTCATAAAAGTGTAATAAAAGACCATTATTATTATACTTGGAGACACACTTTAATTACGTTTATGCCATCTCTGTGGTCTTTATCAAATTACAAAAATTAGCAATCAGTGACACGGTTTGACTGCTATGCCTGGAAACAGCTTTAGTTTTTTTTGCTAACTCACTAATCTGAAATATTAAAGAACACATGATATTGCATACTGAATGTTGATAAATCCAAAATGAGATGAGCGTCTTAGGACTTATTATTCATACAGATATTTTCGTGTGTTTTTGTTTCCTGATTAAACAAGATACATACAGATTTTTCAAATTTTCTCGAAAACGAATCGACCGATTTTAAAAAATCAAACGTCACAGTGAAGGACTTCGACATACCTTTGGAACAAACTATTACTCGCCACCACTTGTCATTTAAAATTTTGAAGGGGATGACCCTAGCGGGCAGAGGGTACAAGGGGAGAAAATAGGTTTTGGATAAAAGTTGTCCCCCTTGACAAATGTTTTAACGTGTCTCGGCGTTTGCATGTAATTGTCACATATACTTTTTTATTTATGGACAACAAACTTGAGTGGAAGATCACTATTTAAGTGAACCCCTTGAGGTTTTCCCAGTAAGGATGTATTTTTTGTAAAAAATAATTTGTCCGCAGTAGAAAAAGCAACTGCAATGTAATTCACAGTTTTTGAATACCGTGGTTATATGTGAAAAAAGTTGGTATTATCATTACGATCTTGAGTCCTGAAGTCTCAAAGTATGCAATGGCAGCTTGCTCAAAACTTCAGAAACATAAAACTGTTAAAAGCGCTAGTGAGGTGATCTACCTTTTTTTGATAAATACTGTCCAGTCATTTGCGATTATACATTTAACAGACACACGCTAACTAGGGAGTACTACTTTAATGTACTTCAATGACCCTTAAAAATAATATTGAGCTAAAACGGTAGTTTTGCCAACACTTCGGATGGACACTCGCGATAGTGCTCCGGCTCACTGACCAGCGATTTGTCAAAGAAAAATTGAAGAATTAAGGATGAAAATTATGGTTCACCCTCGCTCCTCTCCCGATCTTGCTCCATGTGACTTAATTTGTTTCCTGGAGTCAAAAAAGAATTGAGGGATCGAAAATTTGAGTTAGATTTAGAGCTCAACAACATGAGCAGCAGTCCAACAAAAAACGGTTTTTCAGATAATTGGGGCGTTTCTCGGAAAAACCTCATAAGACAATTTTTGCCAAAATTTAGATAATGGCATCATCGCATTTCTAACATCCATATACATGAATAGAAACAATTATTTCTCGAAAAAATGTGATAGGTTCCGTACTATTTACAGAGGAAAATTGACTTGTTCTTCTAAAAACATCATAAGTCCATATTCTTTCACCTAAGAAAGCCATTTGTGCATATAAATTGTCATGCAAACTTGATAACCAAACAGTACAACACAGCACCTGACACTGCTGGTAACTTTGTCATCGACAACGAGGTGGACATCGATGATGATATAGTAGTGTAGTGGTTGCGAAGACTGAGTGGTAGAAATTGGGTTTTTTGGTTAGCCAGAGTCGATTCTTTCAGTTAGTCGGTTTTTGTGTTAGGTATAATTATTTACTATCACCCTTTCTTTGTTTTTTGTATCGGAAAATATTTTATTTTCATGCTGTTTGTAGTAAGGACACTCATTTGTTAACCTTTTCTCTCAAAAACCTCATATGTCCATGTATTTTTTGTGTTTTTTCATATGTGTTTCACAATAAAATAATTACTGCTTGTGGACGATGTGTCTTATACACTTTTACTTCTACCAGATATGGCAATAAATCAATCTAATCAAAGTTCTACATGCTGGGAAGTTTTTTCATTTTCCCAAATATGTTAGTTTTGGACTAATGACGTTTTTCCGATATACGCCTCAATGGTTCCCTCAGAGTAACAACTGAACATAGAGATAGTAAACAAACCACTTCAGCATGGCGTGCTCAAAGCCATCATCTTTTGACACTTCAGACCCAAACATTGCCAACTAACCTGAAAATTCTTCCAATGCAACCCATGTTACAAACACTGCTCTGCACTGTCCCATCTCGAAAAACTGTTAAACTACACTCGAATATAGCATAGCAAGTCCGTAAAGCTTCAATACAGTTACCAACAAATAGCAAATTCGATTTTACTGGCTAAGCATAAAAGACGCACAAACAAAACAAACGTTTGACAGTCGGAGGTTACCGTAAACAAATCGCAGGAAAATTACATAGGCGTTGCCAACTCCTCAAAATTTATGTAAGACAGAATTTGCGTTAATGATGAAGAAACATGCAGTAACGCAGTAGAGGTCAACATATCTATTGATTTTGCTGTAATCATTTCTGAACCATCAAAATACCGTCTTTTTTAACGTAGAATGGAATATTTCTGGATACTATACAATTAAGACGATAGTAAACAATTATGATTGCCGTATCTGGTGGTCGATATGACAACGTAAGAAGAGATGTTGGCCTATTAGAATTAGTTGTTTACTACCTCTATGTTCAGTTGTTACTCTGAGATGGTTCCTAATAGAATGAAGAACACCTTAAAGGATAATAGTTGAAGATTTTTAAATAAATATCTATTTGTTATAGTATCGCACCAGTCTCGGCATTTTCTGATAAAACCTCGTGTATGTACTCACATAATCTACATAAACGCTTCTAAATCCATAGTTGAATCTATTCGTGTAGGCACGTCGTATAACAACCATAGGCTACGAAAAAATAATTGACATGAGAGACGTGAACTTGATCGATGTATTGGTGCAAGTAGTTGTGCGTCTTGTTGAGACACGTGTACCTCGATGGCTCACATTTTCCGCGGGATTTCGGTCTGTCTGTCACCCTTAAGGGTCTGTCAACGCCGTCGTTCGCCCGCACTACCGGAGGTCTACTGAAAGCAGCGACCGGCGCGTCAGCGGCGGCGGCGGCGTTAGCGGCGGCGTCGCAACGCGTCGGCGTCGTATCGGAAAAAGCTTGCGGCACGATGGCACACATTCACTCGGGGTTGGAAAAACCGGCATGCTTACAGCGATATTAAAACGTCGCCGTGTTACCCGCATTGAATTTGACTTATACAGGGTGGCCAATAGGGTGACAATAAAAATTTTTTTTTTAGATAGCCCGTACCGAGACCTATCCAAATCACCCCCATGTATGTGTACCGATTATTGATAGTTTTCGAGTTATGATTTTTTTTGAAAACTCAGAGATTTTCCAGTTTTTCCAAAAAATCGTCAAAAACAAAAACAAGAATGATTTTTGGCTTTCATTTTTTAGCAGTTGTACTCACTATTAAGCCTTTTTTAATATCCAATAAAGAGAACCTGTACACCCGAACAATAATTAACATTTTGGACCCAAAGTTTGAAATGTCTGTTTTTAGCTAAGAGACCAAAACCTTCAAAATAAAATTAAAAATACTTATGCTTGGTTCTGGAGCTCCAATCTAATCTTAAAAACTCTGCAAGACATTGCACTTTCGAAATAACAATGAAAAAATGGCACTCATGGGGGCATTTTGCGCCGTACGTGACTGTTAAAGGTAGAAAGGTGATAATTCACGAATTTCCAAAATGATTTAAAAAACTATTATTTTACTTTATTATGACAAATTAAAGAAAAAACTCATAACAATTAATAAACATGATAATTATTGATGTTTTAATCACTTTTAATAAAAAAAATTAATACCTATGCTTTTTGTTGTGTACTATTGAACTGCTAAATTAAGTTATATGGAAAGTTAACAAAGGAAAAGAATAATAAAACAACAATCTGACTTTTAATTCCATGGCGGAATTACCTGGGAAGCGTTATCGACGCAGACGCCATGCCATCTCTTTTACTTCCTGCACCGATAGGCGAGGGGAGGATTGTAATCGTAAAAATTTTCGATTTTGAGATAATAGGTTTTTTGGTCGTTTTATCCGCGTCACTCATTTTCGTCGTTCTGTCTGTCGGTCTGTCTGTACGCGTTTTTCTAGCCTTGTAATCTGAGTAACCGCTGCATGGACTGTGATGAAATGAAATGAAAATGAAAAAATGTGGTGTCTTAGTAGGTAACGCTGCTATAATTTTGGAAATCGGTACATGGGCGGCGGAGTAATTAAAACAAACATTTTAAATATTCCTCAAACTTCGTTTTTAGGCGTTTTAGAGGTTCTTGATCATTTTCTGCATTTTTTTGGATGGGGGTGGAATTTGGGTGTTTGGGGTTGGAGGGTTGAAGAACTGAAAAACTTGTTGTATTCACGATAGGCTGTCTATTGACCTGTCAAGGAAGACCTAGCGATATAAATCACCTTTTTAGGTCCATCCGAACATTGCATTGCCTATTACCGAAAATTAATTAACACAACTGCACTTCAGATTATTGTTTATTATCCCTTTCCTTTGTTAACTTTCAATACAACTTAATTTAGCAGAAGTTCAATAGTACATAGCAAAAACACTTCAAAAATCACAATTTGGGTATTAGTTTTTTTTTATTAAAAGTCATCAAAACATCAATGATTTTCAGATTTATTAATTTTTATTATTTTTCTTTGATTTGTCATAATAAAGCAAAATAATAGTTTTTTAAATCATTTTGGAAATTCGTGAATTATCACCTTTTTACCTTTAATACTCACGTACGGCGTAAAATGTCCCCATAAGTGCTACTTTTTCATTATTATTTCGAAAGTGCAATGTCTTGCGAAGTTTTTAAGATTAGTTTGAAGCTCCAAAACCAGGCATAAGTATTTTTAATCTTATTTTGAAAGTTTTGGTCTCCTGACTAAAACCGAGATTTCAAACTTTGGCCCCAAAATGTACTTAATTATTGTTCGGATGTACAGGTTCTCTTTATTGGATATTAAAATAGGCTTAATACTGAGTATAATTGCAGAAAAAAATAAAAGCCAAAAAACATTCTTGTTCTTGTTTTTGACGATTGCTTGGAAAAACTGGAAAATCGCAAAGATTTCAAAAAAATCATAGCTCGAAAACTATCAATAATCGGTACACATACATGGGGGTGTTTTGGATAGATCTCGGTGCGGGCTATCTAAAAAAAAAAAATTATTATCGCCACCCGATTGACCACCCTGTATTTTTCTGGGAAAGCTTTTATAGCCTCTGGTAGAAAAGCCTGTTTGATATACAGGGTATTCCTTAAAAAAATGCTAATATTTAAGGTAGTGGTTCTTGAGTTCGTTTTAAGAAAAAATGGAGTCAAGTTGATTGACTCAGTAGTTCCCCGTTCTATTAGGCTATACTCTGAGATTCTTTGCAACCAAATCATCGCCCGCCTGTCTTCAAAAAAACATCCAACACAAAGACTAGTAAGTAGTTGCCTATATCTCTCCGTAGGAACAAAAATCGGAAAAGCTTGCGGCACGATGGCACACATACACTCAGGGTTGAAAAAACCGGCATGCTTACAGCGATATTAAAACGTCGCCGTGTTACCCGCATTGAATTTGACTTATATTTTTCTGGGAAAGCTTTTATGGCCTCTGGTAGAAAAGCCTGTTTGATATACAGGGTACTCAGAGTAACAACTGAACATAAAGGTAGTAAACAACTAATTCTAATAGGCCAACATCTTTTCTTACATTGTCATATCGACCACCAGATACGGCAATCATAATTGTTTACTATCGTCTTAATTGTATAGTATCCAGAAATATTCCATTCTACGTTAAAAAAGACGGTATTTTGATGGTTCAGAAATGACTACAGCAAAATCATTAGACATGTTGACCTCTACTGCGTTACTGCATGTTTCTTTATCATTAACGCAAATTCTGTCTTACATAAGTTTTGAGGAGTTGGCAACGCCTATGTAATTTTCCTGCGATTTGTTTACGGTAACCTCCGACTGTCAAACGTTTGTTTTGTTTGTCCGTCTTTTATGCTTGGTCAGTAAAATCGAATTCGCTATTTGTTGGTAACTGTAGTGAAGCTTTACGGACTTGCTGTGCTATATTCGAGTGTAGTTTAACAGTTTTTCGAGATGGGACAGTGCAGTGGCGCTTCTAGGAAGTTTGTCTGGGGGGGGGGGTAGTTACTCTATGGATAATGTAGTGAGCGCCGCCAAGGAGACGGGGGGGGGGTACAATAAACATCTTGTAAAATGAAGATATAATACGGTAAGAGATGAATATTTATCAAATTAAAATTTTTCAGCCGCAAAGATCAAATTAAACATTACACAGGTATTTTCCATTTTGTTAGTATAAGGAAAATTAACAAAACAAAACACATATAATAAAACCAGACTTATTATAAATAATGTAAACAGAAAAATATATTTAAAGCAATAAACATAAACAGTTAAATTTCAATGCATCTTATTTTTAATTAGTCAGTTTTGTTCCGTGTTCTGGGGGGGGTAATTACCCCCTCTACCCCCCCCTTGGAAGCGCCCTTGGGACAGTGCAGAGCAGTGTTTGTAACATGGGTTGCATTGGAAGAATTTTCAGGTTAGTTGGCAATGTTTGGGTCTGACGTGTCAAAAGATGATGGCTTTGAGCACGCCATGCTGAAGTGGTTTGTTTACTACCTCTATGTTCAGTTGTTACTCTGAGACAGGATATTAATAACATATGCTAATATTTAAGGCAGTGATTCTTGAGTTCATTTTAAGAAAAAAACTCATAGATTTTTTTCAGCTAGATAGCTAGATAGATAAGTAGGTATATTTTATTGTTTAAGAATTACAATATTCTTAGTGACACAGGGTGTCCCTGAATTTTCTTGACTCGTGATATTTTGGTTACCAAAAAAAGTTCAAACGAGAACTGAGTAGAATTTTTGAAAGTACTATATGTAAACTATGGGTAACCTCAATGAGGAAGTTTCCATTTTTTCAAATTTTATTTAATCAGATAGCCCTAGAGAGTTAGAGAACAACGGCGAAAAAATTTTGTAATTATCTCCATTAATAGAAAAGTTATAGTCCTCCAAAGTTTGAATTGCCGTATCCTCCGCGCGAAGCCGTTGTGACGTCACACGTGACGTCACACGACACAACGCAAGCCTGTGTATGCCCTGTCGAGGATGCTGATCCCGCAAGCCACCGCGCCGCCGCCGGCCTCCTCCTTCATGTTGTTATTCCTTGTTTTCAGTAGGGTAGGCTGGGTAGGCTACGCCGACGGTGACAAAACGATACACTGCAATTTATTGGTACTCGTATTATTAGAATATGTCTAGCAGACCGAGAAACTATGAATATTGCATTGTACTTAGGTGTACTAACACCACCATAAAAACACCAAACAAATATTTCAATGGATAGCCTATTATGAATACAAAAAATTGAGTTTTATGACCCCCCAACTACCCCAATTTCACCCCCACCCAAAAAAGAAGAAAATGATCACAAAATCCCTAAAACGCCTAAAAACGAAGTTTGAGCTGTTTCTATATTTTTAGTTTTTCTATTATTGCTGCGGTGCCGCTGACACGATTTTCAAAAATCATAAAGGTTCTCCATACTCGCAGCGGTAGTAATACTGTGTGAAAATTTATTTAAAATCAATCTAATAGTTTCCTAGTTACACCATACAGAATCATCAGAAGCAATACTCTGGCATGTATACATCAGATAATTCTAAGTCCCTTGGTTTCCGTAATAGCCAAGTTAATGTTCGGATGCACCTAAAAAAGTGTATTATGACGCTAGGCCTTTCTCTCATAGGTTAGTGGACGGCCTGTTATGAATACAATAATTTTGCGGTTTTACAACCCTCCACCCCCAACCACCCCAATATCACCTCTATACCCAAAAAAAAAGTAGAAAATGATCAGGAACCTCTAAAAAAAGTTTGAGGAATATTTAAAATTTTTGGTTTTTTGCTAATTACTCCACCGCCCATGCACCGATTTTTAAACCCATAGGAACATTACCTACTACTACCCCCACAGCATATCGCTGCCCAAATTTCATAACAGTCCATGCAGCGGTTACTGAGATTACGTGGCTAGAAAAACGCGTACAGACAGACCGACAGACGGATAGACCGACGGAAATGAGTTGTGTGGATTTCCGTTATGTAGTTCATAATTATGTCGAGATCCACTTTAGGAAGATTACTAGAATCACCACGAACGTAACCTTCTTCCATACTTCAAAAATATACTGGGATCTGCCCGTTACAACAAACACACCGCCGTTCCACTAAAGTCTAAATGTCGCACACCGTACAGCGCAGCGTATGCATAGCGGAGTCCCGGCTCCCGACTGTGGCTGCAGCGAACGATTCATGTGATGTGACGTCATACGACAATTCACCGCCGCGGTCGCTTTACGCAAATATAAAATCGAATAACTCTTCCGTTTTTTGGAATATTCAGATGATTTTTTCGACATTCTTCAAGTTAAGAGATAGACTATCAGATAATAATGAATTTTCCAAATTTTATTTTTTTGGAAACTCTCCATTGAATACTTATACTAATGAATCGCGAATATTAATACTAATTTAATATTACTCGAATGTAAAATTACTCTGCCGCATATCTATCCTTTTCTATGTTGTCATCATCAATTTTTACATCATCCTCGATATCAGATGATCAGATCATATTCAGCTGAAAGAAAAAATTAATGATTTAATTCATTTTATAGACTGACAAAAATTGATTGAACATTACTTTCCGAATGTTTAATGTTTACCATCAGTGAGTACGTTTCTGACAGATGGTGGTAATTGTGCTCCATCGTCCATCAGACCATTTGAATTCATAGACGGATCCAATAGGGCCCTTGCACCCAAAAAAAAAAATATTTCTTTAAAACATTCATTATAACGTATTAAACAACATAAAATAGAAGTTTCCAAATATAAATTTGAACTAGTGAAAACGGCGCGAAAATGACCTCTGACGTCACAAGACATTATAGTGATGGGATTTGAGGTATCATAAACACTTTTTGGTCGATAATTTTGGTTACGACACTTGAAGACTTTGGCGTCAACAAGCAACAAGTCCAAATCACAAATCAAAATAGAAGATTGACGCAAAATTGGCGTAAACAAAACTTACCTTATGTTTCTGTGTTACAGAACAACATGTTTAGTGCGTTTTGTGGTTGTCATTGATGAGTTTAATAATGTCGATTATTGTACTGTCTTGTGAGGTCAGTACCTGTTTTCAGTCACGTGGAAAAATATGAAATATCCGTAAATTATACTTACAAATTTCTTCAACTGAACAGCATTAAGAGTGGAAGTTCTCTTATAGATAACCTTTGAATACGTTTTTCTTTCATCTAAACATATCCATAATCCAAAATTACGAGCACTGCAAGTCCCATCCGCAATTCTCTGCTTCCAATTCATATGCCCATATGCTGGCGCCGTAATAAGTTCTCCGCATTTGTAGCAAGGTGGTAAGCATGAAGCATCGACGTTTTTTAGTTGTGTTTTTTTTTTTAATAGTCTCGTTAATATTTTTTATTATGCCAATACTTACTCACCAAAAGTGAACTTGATTAAATAAAATATAAAATCCTAGGTATAATGATAAATTGAGTAGAGCACCGACGTTCTTACTATCGATATCATCTCCAATATTCTTCCACCTAGCCTTCTGACGATTTGTAATTAGGTTCTTCTAACTTCTGACAAATGTTTCTCTACTTTCTTATAATACTTCCGCTTGTATTGCAAATGTTCAGAGTTGTACTTTATAATTTATTATGCGAAAAAAATTGTAAGTTTAACCCCCAACCCTTGCTTCAAACATCCACGGCGCGTTCTGACCCCCGTATCCCTATGTTGATATCTACCGAACCTGTAAATGACAAAATTTTCACTTTACCGAGTGATCTTTTTTTTACGTAGGGATCTTTCCGCCTATCAGTCCTTCCAGTTTCCCTGATCTAACAGTCCCTGCCCTTAATAAAGAAATAACCTTATTTCTATTAGATTGCACACCTATCTATTCAAATTGCGAGAAGGATTTATCAGAAAATCAAACGTCCAATTTTTCGGCATACATCTGCAAACTATAAATTGTGAATTAAACATAAATAGGATATGTAAGAGAGATACCCCTAGCATACAATATAAACTGGCTTATTTTGAATAGATTTGCGATCATTAATTTTTATTACTCTTACATCCAGGCAACCATTTCTTTTGAAATAGTTGCCTGTGGGGCATGTAACTATGTGTAGATAGGATCAAAAGGTTTGAAAATGATCAGAAGACCATCATGACCATCTTAGTCAATCATATTAGCACATAGTTATTTGTTTTCCATGCCAAACAGGCTGTGTATCGCCTATCTTCACAGCTCAATGCATATGTATACATATAAAGTCATTCGACGACACCAATCAGTGGTATGAACGTATTTTTCGTCACTACCCTGTATACAGCGTTATCAGCCATGCGCACTATCGAACGGTTTGTACACCAACCAGAAATCGGCTGCTACCGGCATGGTTTCACTCTTTCACTTTATTTCATTAATTCATTTTGGCAGTTGAGTTATGGCTGGGTAGCAGACGGTGTGTTAGTCTTTCTTATTTTAATTGATGTAAGTCTACACTTTTGGTTACATTAAATAGAAGAGCTACTATCAAGAAACCTATACGGATGATAAATATTTATCCTGCAATACCATTTTAGCAACGGATCGGTCCATAACTCGTACTGTAGAAGATAGCGAAAAAAGTTGTAGGCAAGGATATGCTCCTTGCTCAGAAAATATTTCGATGTATACAGGGTGATTAATAACTACATGGTGATGCAAACATAATAAGTTGTTTTTTACTTCGATAGATAAAGAATATTCTGTAGTTTTAAACTCGCCTGTAAAAAAGTCTACGACGTATATTCATTATATATACAAGATGAGCTAGAATGCAAAATCTAGATATCTCTTCCCTTTTTTTTTAATGTGACCCCCTATATCTCAGCAAAAAATTGCTTTTATTATGCTTTTTTATTTGTGTATTACATTCTCTATATCTACATTCATCATTTTCTATTGGATTTTTTTGCAAATTTTAAAAATACCTTCTATTTGGGTACTGAAATTTATTTTGAGAAAGTACTGTGGAATTTGATTTTTGTTAAACGAACAACTAAAATATAAGGCCATAATAGTAATTGATGAGGTCAAAACCTAGAATGATTGAGAGATAATATAAGTTTAGTATGCTCAGGAAATAGTTTTATAGACGTGATGCATAGTTATCAACCAGATTTATCAACTAGGCTTTGAAATATTGACTGACGCAGTAAAAATAAAATGATCTTCCGTTCTTCAAAAGTGTTACATTACTTCATATTTTTATAATGGATTTGTAAAATCGAAATGTTTAATCTAAAAAAATGTATGATTTCACCACCACCTAGTTATGAATCACCCTGTTCAAATAAAAATAAATATTTTCTGAGCAAGGAGCATATCCTTACCTACAACTTTTGTATTATAACACTTTTTTCGCTATCTTCTACAGTAGTAGGGTTATGGACCAATCCAGTACTAAAAACTCGCCCTGTATATTACTTAAATAGATCAAATTAAAATAATCATCAGACACCTCAGAACTTTCGATGGTTCTAATTGGTCAGAGAAAAGTTGTTTGCGGCAATAATTATTGCTCACAAATTTATTGCATAAACCGATAGGAAAGCAAAAGGAAAATTTATCTTGAAATTATCGTCATTCTTTACAATGGTATTTTGAAAACTATTTTTGATGTTCATCGATAATGGTTATTAAAAAATTTGGCGGAAGCAAACAACTTGGAGGGTGTTGTTTCCCACAACTTCTCAGTTCAGAGTTGATGCGTTTCGGAGTTTTAAAATCTTCCTGGGGAAGATTTTTTTTGTATATATCGTTGGAGAACACCAGCACATTTTGTGTTTTGGGAGATCTTGCTCCTGAAGGGTTTTGAAAGTAGAACATTCTTAACTTCCGAGTGGAACCTGCGTCTGATCTCCAGGGCAATATGACGATTGAGACTACTTTCAGCGAGTATCTAACCTGTATATATTCTCAACCTAGTAGAGATACATAGATATTATAAGCGGACCGGTATGATAATTTGTCATTAGCTTTGTACTAATGTAGATAACTTTATTATTACTGGTGAAAAATGACTTTCAGGTATCATGCAGGTAGACCCCGCACGCTGATTTATTATATTTTTCAGAATTTCAGTGGCTTCTAGAGCTTACTTTTTGAAGTGTAGGGTTTTCACAATTATCTTCCTATCTTCGATCAAATCCTGTCAGGTTTCAATTGATGTTCCTTTAAACGGTTCTACCTCTACCTGTGTCATCAATATACATACAGGGTGTTTGACAGAGTGTATAGATATTTCGAAGATATTTTATCAATAGACCATCCCTTTTCATATCATTGCGTTCGTAATATTTTCAAGAGTGTGATTTTCATTTCTGTATGTTTTTTTTAAAGTTTCTTAAACTCATCTTTTGTGTTTTTTTTTGGCCTGCAGGGTATCTCTTTTCACCTGAAGTAATATTTAGTCACAAATACTACGGAAATAATTAGTTGTGAGCTGACATTCGTATCAAGTACATTTAAAATATAATGGAAGCTAATTTTACCTTGATGTAAAAAAGTGCTTTTAAAAACTTTCCTACTTATTACTGTTTTCAATAATATGCGACATGTATCACCAAGCTCAACTAACATGTCAAAAGTAACGAGTTTAAGCATAAATGGACTTATGACAAGAATTAATTTTTTTTTGTAATTAGTAAGTAGTGAGAATTCTTTGAATCAAGTGCTTCATGTCGTTAATATCTACTTTGAATACAAGTTCAAAAGAACTTGTGCAAAAGCAATGTGCAAAAGCACATCCATGTATGGACATGGAAATCTAGTGGGATCAAGTCAGGAGATCGTGGGACCTAATCTTTCAATCCATGAGTGGGGACCTTTCCCGAACACCTTTGTTGTACAGCGACTTACAAAGCAGTGATGTAAAAAAATCAGGACGTTTAGCGCCCAGGTCTATCATTAAATTATCCTTGAAATGGGCTTATCTATACGCCTACGAAGTTTGGTTAACGCCACCAAACAAGGATCTGTAGTATTGAAGCAGTTTGGATATATTGATTGATCCGTCAAGGATCAAATTCCTCTACAGGGTGTCCAGTTAGTGTGTAATTCTTCGATATCTCGCAAAGTATACCTGATAGAAGAATATGTCAAATACAAAAGTTATTTGGTTACTCAAGACGCAAATTCTAAAAATATTTTGAAATATATAGGGTGTTGCGGGAAAGTAGGTTAGTGATCAAATTGATTTTTTTATATGAAACTATACCTTTTTTTTAATTCTTCTAGTTTCCGTCATTGATCTCTATTTAACCCTAAAAGGGGATCGGTTGCGACGTTGCCAAGTTATAATTTATTTTCTATTAATTTCCGGATTTGCAAGGTCGCAAGTAATACGTCCAAATTGATATATTCCTTCAACATTTCTTAATGATATTATACAGCGAGTTACTTGAATATTAACTGGATATTATTTTGGACGTTACCAGCCATTTGTATCTACAGGGTGTTTGTGGCAGAATTTTAAATTACGGCTACTTGAAGGTCATTTTACTTTGTTTTTTTAAATATAACACCCTGTATTTTTATTTTAAATCGAAATATCTAGTAATACTCTATCTCGCCTTGTAATATTTTTTTTCGCGTTTGCGACGTTGCCAAGGTATAAATTATTTTTCCAAATCTTTAGACAAATATCCCCGATTTTAATTTATTTGAAATAGAATCCTCTACTTATTTTTATTGCAACAAATGGCGCATGTCGAACTTAGTAAGATCTCACAATTTCAAAATTTTGTTTCTATTAATTACTGAGATACGGCAACACCACTTTTTCAGTAAACGGTACCGGAACGCTTAAATATTTTCAAAACCGCCACAGTTGGAGAGGTGAAATTCAATACTTGGGGGTTTTTGAACATACAGAATTCAAAAACGCTAACATTAGTGTTGTCAGATTTACCAATTTTACGTCATAATTTTGAATGGAATGCCCTATTTATGAAGTCTAACGTAAAACTGGTAAATCTGACAACACTGACGTTAGCGTTTTTGAATTCTGTATGTTCAAAAACCCCCAAGTATTGAATTTCACCGTTCTAGCTGTGGCAGTTTTGGAAATATTTAAGCGTTCCGGTACTGTTTACTGAAAAAGCGGTGTTGCCGTATCTCAATAATTAACAGAAACAACATTTTGAAATTGTGAGATCTTACTAAGTTCGACATGTGCAATTCATTGCAGTAAAAATAAGTATAGGATTCTATTTAAAATACATTAAAATTGGGGATATTTGTTTAAAAATTGGAAAAATAATTTATAACTTGGCAACGTCGCAAACGCGAAAAAAAATTACAAGGCGAGATAGGGTATTACTAGATATTTCGATTTAAAATAAAACATACAGGGTGTTACATTTAAAAAACCAAAGTAAAATGGCCTTCAAATTGCCGTAATTTAAAATTCTGCCAAAAAGACCCTGTAGATACAAATTGCTGATAAGATCCAAAATAATATCTACTTAATATTCAAGTAACTCGGTGTATAATATTATTAAGAAAAGTCAAAGGAATACATCAATTTGGACGTATTACTTGCGACCTTGCAAATCCGGAAATTAATAGAAAATAAATTATAACTTGGCAACGTCGCAACCGATCTCAAAAATATTTTAGGGTTGAATAGAGATCAATGATGGAAACTATAAAAATTTAAGAAAAAGTTATAGTTTCATATAAAAAAAATCAAGTTGATCACTATTCTACTTTCCCGCAACACCCTGTATATTTCAAAATATTTTTAGAATATGCGTCTTAAGTGACCAAGTAACTTTTGTATTTGACATTTTCTTCTATCAGGTATACCTTGCGAGATATCGAAGAATTACACACTAACTGGACACCCTGTATAAGGTGTGTACAAAATGTCGTGTGCTCTAGCGGATGAAAATTTATGATCGAGATATCCGAGGATTATAAATGCAAAACGTTGCACTGGATTGCCAAAAACAAAAAACAAAAAAATGTCTTTTTACTGCAATTTTTCTGCTTTGCTCTCGCTCAAAACCGATTTGCTTGTTCCAGATGGCGGACGTTGTAGTAAATACCGAAACAAAGAACTCCACGGAGTTGCTTGGGCAGGGCATCCGAGCATACGTACTACAAGACTATAATTCAGCAGTGACAGCGCTCAGCAAAGCTAGCGAACTGATGGCTGCTGAGCTGGGCAATGATTTGCACGACTCTCTCGGCGAAGTATATTTGTACTATGGAAAATCCCTGCTCGGACTGTCCAGAGAGGAAAATGAAGCTTTAGGTGGGTATACTTTTGTACTTTATGGTCCAAACACTAATCGCACTAGCTGTACATTTCCAAAAATAGCTATTTGTAATATTAAAAAAAGGCTGAGAAAGCACACGTGCCCATTATGTATGAGATATAGTAAACAGAGTGTCCATTTAGTGTGTAATTCTTCGATATCTCGCAAGGTATACCTGATAGAAGACAATGTCAAATACAAAAGTTATTTGGTTACTTAAGGCACATATCCTAAAAATATCTTGAAATATACAGGGTGTTGCGGGAAAGTAGGATAGTGATCAACTTGATTTTTTTATATGGAACCATAACTTTTTTTAAAATTTTTCTAGTTTCCATTATCGAACTCTATTTAACCCTAAAATATTTTTGAGATCGGTTGCGACGTTGCCAAGTTATAATTTTTTTCTATTAATTTCCGGATTTACACGGTCGCAAGTAATACGTCCAAATTGATATATTCCTCTAACTTTTCTCAATAATATTATACACCGAGTTACTTGAATATTAAATGAATATTACTTTGGATATTACCAGCAATGTGCACCTACAGGGTGTTTTTGGCAATTTGAAGGTCATTTTACTTTGTTTTTTTAATGTAACACGCTGTATGGTTTATTTTAAATCGAAATATCTACTAATACCCTATCTCGCCTTGTAATATTTTTTTTCGCGTTTGCGACTTTGCCAAGTTATGAATTATTTTTCCAGATTTTCAAACAAATATCTCCGATTTTATTAATAGAACACACTCTATATTTTATTTAACATAGAATTACTCCCTAGTAATGGTTTACGGCGTGAACAAGTTTTAACTGGTGTTCCAAAAATAATAAAACCGTTTTGGTTGCACATACTATCTATTTCGAATACCAGGTCAGTAAAAGGTACAGGAACGCTTAAATATCTTCAAAACTTGTATAGCTGGAACGAGAAAGTCAATACCTGCAGGTTTTCGAACATGCAGAATACAAAAATTCTAACAGCAGTGTTGCCAGATTTACCACTTTTATGTTACACGTCATAATTTTGTTATTTTAAATAGAATCCTCTACTTATTTTTATTGCAGTTTTATACGCATGTCGAATTTAGTAAGATTTCACAATTTCAAAATTTTGTTTCTATTAAGTACTGAGATACAGCAACACCGCTTTTTCAGTAAACAGTACCGGAACGCTTAAATATTTCCAAAACTGCCACAGCTAGAGCGGTGAAATTCAATACTTGGGACTTGGGGGTTTTTGGACATACAGAATTCAAAAATGCTAACAGGCGTTGTCAGATTCACCAATTTTACCTTTCACGTCATAATTTTGAATGAAATGCCCTATTTATGAAGTCTAACGTAAATGTGGCAAATCTGACAACACTGATGTATCAAAAAAGTTGTTTAGTATTGCATTTCCCATAATCCGACAGTATTCAGTCGCTTTTGTTTCAGAAAACAAATGAGTAACGCAAAACAATTGATTTTTTTTAAATAGCAATATAATATATATACCCTTTCATTAGGCTTTTTTTCTCTTTGCAATGACGTAACATCTTGATACCCACCAACCAACTATCAATTTAAGATTTTTTTATTTAGACTATATTAACTCAGTGTAATACAAAAACCATTAGATTTTAGATAGGCTCGCATTTGTGTATAGGAGATGCATTGCACGAATATTTCTTTAAATAAGACGAAGTACATTTAAATAGAATGTGTACAAGTGCATTATCTCATTTGAAAGGCGAAAAAGGAAAAATAGTAGTAAATAAATTTGCCCATAATTAGCTAAGATTTCACTGTCTGAGGCCTACAGTTTTTAGGAATGCAAATACCAAGGAATCTACAATCATCTTAAATTGATTGGTTCTTTATAATAGGTATAACTTACTGACGTAAACCAAATCATCGATGCTTTACAATAATATTTATTTTTTATCTTGAAAATAAAACGCTCACCCGAAGATGTGAATTAATTGTACACATGACGTTATTAATAAAAAAAGGGGATAAGATCTACACTGCAAATGAATAAAAAATGATAATTTTCTCTAACAATATAAAACTTGCGCTTTTTAAGGTGTTTTGATTTTTCTTAAAGAATCCTTCTACGTATCGTAGGTGATGCGGTCCCCAAAGGCCAAGATGACTCAGACGATGAAGAGGAAGAAGGAGAAGATGAGGAAGGAGACGATGAAAAACAGAAAGAAGAGAATGGGGAAACAGAAAAGTCAGTGGAAACCAAAGTAGAAAAGGAAGAGAAGGCCGATAAGGCCGAGGAAAAGACATCTAATGGCACATCTGTCACCGTAGAATCATCTACATCTAATGGAAAAGCAGCAGGGACATCTAATGGAGCTCCCGGTAAGTTCCAATGCTTTTAAGACTACATTAAAGTTCATTTAATGTAACTGCAGAAATATACGATTCTTTCTATAATTCAGTTGGCATATTATCTAAAATACTTGATATAAAATAGTATTTTGTTTCGTCATCCATAGCATCAATGCCGGGGTTCCGCAGGGATCGGTATTGGCTCCGACATTGTTTCTGCTCCACATTAATGATCTACTCTCTAGCGCTACAAACCCAATCCACAGTTTTGCGGATGACAGTACGCTGCATGCAGGCATCATGAGCAATAGACCGATCTCTGTGGTCGAGCTGGAACGCAGAAACTGGCAGTGGCAGCTTCACTTTCAAAGGATCTCGATACCATTACCGCTTGGGGGCTTAAGAATATGGTTAAATTTAATGCCTCCAAGACCCAGTATTGTACGCTATCAAACAAGAAGTGCCCAAGCCAACAACCAGGCTCTGCCAAGGAGTCACTCATTCAAGCTGTTAGGAGTCAACATTACAGAAAATCTGATCTGGCACGAACACGTCGCACGTCGCGTCAATTGCAATAGCTACTGGTAAAAAGCTTGGGTACCTATTTAGAGCCAGAAAGTATTTCTCACCATGTAACCTCCTCACGCTATATAAAGCCCAGATAAGACCTTTCCTGGAGTATTACTCTCATGTCTGGGGAGCTGCTGCCCCTACTACCCTGTCTATACTAGATGTCGTCCAGAGAAGGGCAATTCGACTAATTGGCGGTCCGGCCTTAACGCGCCACCTTCAGTCACTTTCTCACCGGCGTGTTGTTGGTGACCTCTCACTCTTCTACCGATATTCCAACGGAATCTGCTCCTCTGAGCTATCCTCTATCGTTCTGCCGCTCACTGATCCTATCAGATGTACCCGTGCGACCGCTGCATCTCATCCTAAGACGGTCGTTCTTCATACATCAAGAACTGAGCGGTACAACCGCACATTTATTCCCAGGGTGTCCAAGGCTTGGAATGGACTGCCAGAAGATGTATTTATTGGGCCTGCGCGTATTGGCTCATTCAAATCTCGCGTTAACAAACTTTCCCTAACATAGCCCTTTCACAGCAGCCGCGGTACTCTGGTATTTAGGCTCTGCCTGCGCGGTCTGCTCAGTTATATTAAAAAAAATCCTGAAAGTAGCCAATCAATGTGTTTCACAATCAATGGAATAAGTTTCAAAAAATTGACATTTCCCTATTTCTGTCTATGGAGTTATGCCATTGTAAAGTAGACCACCCTGTATATCGTATTGGAGGTTCATAGCGAGGATGCTGTATACAATAGTTTGTTTTTAAGGATAGAGCGTGCATAGCGCAATCTTTAAAGCCGGTGCTTGTTGGTGACTTGGCATTGCGACTGACTATGATATTTCTGAGGATAGTTCCTGTGTACAAACTTCTTTCTAAGAGAATGACTTTTGTGTTTTGGTATATTGTTGTACAACTTACCTAGATTGACAACAGCTATCACTAAGTGGCGCCAAAAGCGATTCTAATAGCTTATCTAAGAGCCCGTCCAGATAAAGTGATTTACGCGCGAGTGGACACGCGCGTAGTCAATTTATATTGCGTCCAAATGTCGCGTTTCACTTGCGCTTCTACGCTGGGAGAGATTTCCTTCCAGTTAAAAACATGGAGTTGGATGCAGCAGTTGTGTTGTGGCGTGGATACCAGCGATGGAATCTTCGTAAACAAAGAAAAAGGCGACGATTCAACATGCATCCAATTCTACATGACAGAATGACGCACAGTATGTTTATAACACTATACCCAAAACTGAGAGAACACAGTGAAAAGTGTTTCAACTATATCTTCCCAGTTCCTACGTTTTATGAGTCTATTGGAATAATCGGATGATTCCATATCCCATATGGCTACTCTTTTTTCGACTGCGTCAATGAAAAGTTCTGTATCGAAGTTATCCCGCTCCATTTTCAAAAACAAATACGTCCACACGCCACGGACTCGCGCGTTGTACTGGACGCAACAATGTCGCCCAAGTATCTCGACTCGCGCGGCGCTCGCGCGTACAACGGGCGAGTCGAGAGTCCCGCGCGTTACAAGCGTTTTACGCGCGAGTAAAACAACGCGCGAGAGCATCTGGACGGGATGTATATAGCTCTAGTATCTCGGGAACGCGCGAATGACTATGTGCGAGTCCACTCGCGCGTAAATCGCTTTATCTGGACGGGCTCTTAGAGGCGTTTTACGCGCGAGTAAAACAACGCGCGAGAGCATCTGGACGGGATGTATGTAACTCTAGTATCTCGGGAACGCGCGAATGACCACGCGCGAATCCACTCGCGCGTAAATCGCTTTATCTGGACGGGCTCTTAGAAGCGTTTTACGCGCGAGTAAAACAACGCGGGAGAGCATCTGGACGGGATGTATGTAACTCTAGTATCTCGGGAACGCGCGAATGACTACGCGCGAATCCACTCGCGCGTAAATAGCTTTATCTGGACGGGCTCTAAATCTTGTCCATCTTCTTTGTAGGTACAGCCGAAGATGCAGAAAACGAAGACGACGAGCCGACCGACCTTCAGGTAGCTTGGGAGGTCCTCGAACTAGCCAAACAGATCTTCGAGAAGCAAGGCGAAGCCGGTAAAAAGAACCTAGCCGAAACTCTCATTGTCCTCGGTGAAGTCGCCCTGGAGAGCGAGAATTTCCCCTCCGCCATCAATGATATCAAAGCCGGCCTTGCTATTCAAAAGACGCTCTTCGGCAAAGAGAGTAGAGTCGTGGCAGAGTCGTACTTCAAATTGGGCGTCGCCTACTCCACTAATTCTGAGGTGGACGAAGCCATTGCTAGCTTCACGGACTCTTTACAATACCTTAGGGCAAGAGTCGAGCATCTGGAGAAGATGGAAGATAAGAAGGATCAGATCAACGATGAGATTGCAGAGATCAAGAATCTGATACCCGAAGTGGAAGAGAAGATAGCCGATATTAAGAGTTACAAGGATGAGGTATGTCAGTGCGATATCAGAACCACAATTAAGAATTTTGTCTCTAAGCCAACTTTTGAGAGTGTAGACAAAAATACTGTCAACAAATTGCAAGTTCGAAAGAAAACCATTGAAGACAGTTTGGCTAAGGTTGCATTGTAATTTTTTATTTATTGCTTGATACTGCTATGAAGACTGGAACATTCTGGCTGTTATTTTTTTATACTATTGTGGTAATTTCTGAATAAATTTTGCATTTTTCTATTATGTTATCGCAGTTTTATTCTAAATTCCTTACCGAATATATGATAAGCGATTTTTATGATTATTTATATGGGGTAATTGCACTGCTGTCGGCAGGGTCAATTTCTAAAATTCATTAGATTAAGCTGCAGTTATGACGTTCATGGAAAAAAGGCATTTTCTATCGCTGGCTTAACCCTAGAATACTAACCTTATTTTTATACCTATTACTACTAACCTTCGTAAAATTTACTACTTGAGAAAGGACCACAATTAAAAAAAGACGTTTTTATCGTTTATTAACTTTTACTGAAAATTGTTCATAATAAGAATATTCCTGAATACAAATATTAATAATAACAAGAAAAATTCCATTTTTGAACTGCAAGACACACAGCAAAAAGCAGATGTTCTCCGCAAAAGGACCTTTGGCAGTGCTCACATTAGCGCGTCGCCATTCTAAGTTTTTTGAAGGACAGTGTTGGCACCTTGCACTCTTGTTTAGACTAGGAGTGGCTCTATCCTCTGATCCACCTTGATTTAATATATTCTCGATAATCAATCTTAGCGAGCGGGTTAAAGTTGGTCAAGTTTTTCATTGTACCACCCATGGTTTTATTAGCTGTTTTTATGATAAATACATATTTTTTTTCTCGAGATGGTTCCTAGCTCTTTATTTGTTGGTTGTGATTACACACAACCATGAATTCAGACTCAGATGGACTAAAGGCTTCTTGAACACTATATTCGCTCTCGGAACCACTATCCAACGCACTCTATTCTCCTCATTTTCACCGGGCAATAATCCTGCTAAGCATTGTTCCGCTTCTAATGGTAATTATCTTTGTCATATCCCATTTGTTAGCTTCCATAATGTTATATTCTAAAGAAACTTAGGAACTAACGATATTGACAAAAAATAATCAAAATAACGCTAACTGGTCTTATGTTTAAATATAACATTTATACTAACCTTCGTAAAATTTACGACGCCGTTGTCCAAATAAAACTATTCCAATTACTATCAAATGCACTTTGGGTCACTAACTTACTCACACCGATCTAATGGAAGATTAGGCGAGCGTACAAGGTCAAGGGCTAAGCCGCGTGGATAAAATTGCAGATTAAACTAAGTCTCGTAAAATTTACGATGGTTAGTATTCTAGGGTTAATACTATTTTCTAAGCAAAATTCCGTAACTCGTATTTTAACTGACGGGATACAATAAGTGATACAGATTTACAGAGTTACAAACATTACAAAATCTAGAAGGATTTCGACTCCTTAATTGACCACAGCCTAAAAAGAAATTTGAAAGGTGGAGAAGTAGGCTTTGAAGCAAGCTTGGTCATAAAAAGCAGAGAAAACCTAAAGAATTACAAAGAGATTTGACGGATATTGAAGAAAGACTGAAAATAATGAAAAATCTGACTTAGTTTTATTTACCAACTTCTTTTTTGTGGAAACCAGATTTTCAAAATAACAGCGAATTCTCAAAAGCATCTCACAAAATCGACCGGAAAACGTCTACAATTAAAAAACAAATAGATCCCATTAGAGCAACTATATTCTTCAGAAGTAGATCTTTCCGGATTTAATAGAGTAATTTAATTTTTAGGCTGTGAAAAAAATATTAGCGACAGTAACAGAACAGAAAAAATCGAGTGAAGGCTCTTCTTCTGAAGCTGGTACATCCAAACCCGCCAATGACATATCCCACCTTGTAAAAAAGAAAAGAAAGATAGACGAGGTCAATGAAAAAGAGGAAACTGAGTCCAATGCTGCCAAGAAGCCCGCTGTTTAATTTAGTTGTGTTACCTACTGATTATTTATTAAACAAATTAGTACTTAGTCATATTTTATACCTTATACCTACCTGAATAATATGATTCATTTTTTATATTCCCGTTTCTAGTTTCTACGCAAATAAATTACTAGTATTTTTTAGATGTATTTGATTTATTTCACGGTTACAATACGGTCTCGTATAACTCCTTTTCTAGTTTCTTTCTGTACCATAGGTTAGCAGATAGTTGGAGCACCCTTAACGTCAGTATTACTCGCAGTACTGAAATTATAAAAAAATTATTTGGTTGGTGTAGCTGGCGGTGGACGTATGGACAACTGCTGTTGACTACTCAGGTTTTAGTGAAATTTTGATTGAATAGTGAGTTTATTCAAAATAGTCATGCAAGAAAATGTGTAATGTCTTTGAGAGATCTGGTTGGGACGTTAAACGACATTCATTTAGGTAAGTAGGGCAATCAACCAATGAACGAGCGGTGTCTGACTAGCATCGGCAGTGTTGCCAACTGGATTTTACAGTTTTCAGTAGATGACGCTAACGAAAATCAGTAGAATTCTCATGATTAAGAAATCAACGCTTTTTCAGAGCGCTTCAGCGCCAGCCATCATGACTGGCGACTTCCGCTTTTGTGCTAACTAGTTATTCATTGGTGTTTTCAGCGGCGAAGCATTTTTCAAGCGTCACTCAAACCCCTTTGAACACCATATTCCTATTTTGCCTGGTTTTAGACTATTTTAGGATCTCTTTTGGGTGAAGTTGCAGTAGGAATTTTTTGTTTATGAAAATAATACAATGAAACAGAAGTAAATCTTTATTTTCGTATTCGTGAACGGAACAGTAACACTTTTAAAGTAAAGATAACAAAAACAATCAACAACCCCTGTTTACAAACGTAAGATGTTAAAACACGAAACACGCGATAGCGTTACCGTATCTGTGTGTGGCCGAACCTAACCCTGTACCCTGTTCCCTGTATTCTGTACACTACCAAGTCAAGTGTTACAGTAGCTCGCTACTTGATGGCGCTGCCTGCCAAATGGTTGACGGGACGAATGGAGAACAATTACATACAGATTTCAGTAGATTTATAAATGAAACCAGTGAAAAAATCAGTGGTGATGCGGTTTTTCAGTTAATTTGAAAATGGAATTCCATATATCAGTAGATTTCCAACACAAATCAGTAGATTAGTAGACTAAGGGTGAATTCAGTAGATCTACTGATTTTTCAGTAGGGTTGGCATCACTGAGCATCGGAATCAGTAACTGGAGTTCTAGTCACATCTCCCCGTGAGTGAATACTGTTGTTGGCGTTGACATAATGTGCAGTGTCGAAAACCAAAGGGAATACATTCATTATTTCGGTCACTGTACATATTTATGAAAAGTTCCGGAACTCTCTTCGAATGACAAGATACAATACCCAATTTTTTAAATGGGGTTTTGATTTTTCAATGCGGTGCAAGTAAAGTAAAGAAGAAAGTGTTGCTGATATAAGCGGAAAGAACAGAAAATATTCATATTCATTGAAAAAAGCACAAAAGAAGCTAGTAGCAGCATTAATATTAATATAGAACATAAAAAGCTATTTTTAGGTGCATCAAGATCCTAAAATGTTAGTTTGTGTTACATCAACTTGGGTGTTCCATGGGGATCGGACTTACATCCAAAATTATTTCGAGTAAATATATTGCACCAGCCACAGAGTTTAACCGTTTAACACACAGGTGTTAGGTGGCAACACAAAACTGAACTTAACTGAAAGTCCATCAGTGCCTGTAGATATAGCGACAGGTTAGATGCGTCACGCAATCAATAATGTTCTTTGCCAAACAAGATGCGTCCTAGTGGCATCCAATTCTGATGAACAGTCAAGCTCACCATGAAGTCATCTGTAGGAGATCAGAAGTCATTGTTGTGGCACTCGACGACCTACGTTGTAGTAATTCTCATATTTCTGTTTCTGGAGGTGGACCAAGTACTAAAAACATTTCTCCAAAAAATTGTCTGCTTTGGGTTTGTTTGATTAAACTCGTTTCAAGCTAGCTGTATCCAAGGCTATCTAATATCTTGCGGCTGCATACGAGCTGATGACAACAGTTGAACTTTTTTTGAGTTGCAGAACTTGCACAAGGAACAAAACTGTGCAACATGTTCACGATAGCAAATGCAGTCAAAGTTTACTTTTTTACTTTCGTTAGGTTTTCGTAATGTGAAGATGATCACCGTTTCTGCTATCATGGAGCTGGTCTGTAACCAGTTTTCTTGCTAATCTCAGATTTTATTTGTTTTCTTTCATCTTTACGGAGTCCGAGTGATAAGTACTTCTTCCATCAGACTCGACTCAAGTTGGAAAGCTGTTGTAATTGGTAGTTTTCTGGACCTTAATATGCGCAAGGAGAAATCAGGTATATCTTCGTGGATTAGCAGTGAGGGATTCGTTTTGAATTTGTTATATTCTTTCAGAAGGTCATTTTCTCAACGGATGGGTGGTGGAACTATTTAGCTGAGTGTTGGTAGCCAGTAAGTTGGGGGTTGATTTGACGCATCCCGTAATACTTCTCGTAGAAGAGTTTAACTGGCCATCTTCTACCAGTCCAGTATGTGGGCGCTTAGCCACACTGGTGAGGAAAATTCAGCCGCAGAGAAACAGAGGCTCAGGACCAAAGTACAGAGCGTAGAAGCAAGGCGCACCACATAATTCTTGCAGGATATTATTTCTGCTGTTTACTTTGGCTGCGATGGATTTTTTTAAGCGACAGTATTCTTTCTAGTGTGACACCTAGGTATTTGGGTGTGTGATTATTGGGCAGCTCCTGTTGACTGGGCTTTTTTGATTTTGGTAGCCGTCGACATACCAGCTTCAACTGTCGATTGCTCAACTGTACTTTTGTAATGACCTCTTCAATAAACGTGTGGTTTGGTTCTTTTAAGGTGCCTGTATTTTATGGAATTACAGAATTCGCCATACTCTGTTTGGTGATGATGAATTTTTCATGGCCTGCTAGGATGCTATAGTTAGGAAAATTCGAAATCACCGATTTGGTTGAAAATTTGAAATAAAATAAAAACTACTACTACTACGAAATATGAAATTCATATCTAATAAGAATATGAATGCTTTCAACGCACACTATCAGTCTAAACGTTCATAATCGCCATATAGAGCCAAAAATATTTCTTATACTTAGTTTTGTGAAATGTGTGGACTTTTCATTTCTTACCTAAACCTATCGATATGGCTAAAAGGGCCAGCCAAGGTACTGCTGTAACATATCTTATATGCCTCAAAACTGCAGCCATTTTTGATACACTCTTATAATGATTATAGTACAGCCCATACAATGTTACTATCACCCAAGGAAATACCAGTGCGATATTTCTCTGAAATATTAATAAAAAATTAGTATACTTGATTATAACCAGTAATTTTTCAGCATTCCCAGTTTTGCATAAATCCTGTGGCATTGCACTTGGAGGTGACGAAAATAACTCAAACTGAAACTGTGTCACTAGGGCAAACGACCTAAAATGATTCTAACGTACCCTTAACATCATGGAAAAATACAATTGATTTCTTTTATTCGTGTTTCTAAACAGGAATGAAATCAGAAAATAGTAATAATTCATTTTTTGCTGTTTAGCAATATTTCTTTAATGTTAGACTGTTGGAATGGAAAAATTACTGTGAATAGCATGTTTTCAAACATTACACTAGCCAAACCTCTATGTAGCATCCACGAAGCAAACGCTATAAGTACTACATCTTGCATATTAAATGCAATAGAGATGCCTGCAATAAAAGGTTGATATAGTTTTCTTCTCTTTAGAACTGTAAAGAGCGTTAATGAGATTTTGGACTATCACCATGAATTTTCATACGTTACCTGTAACATTGGAGGTGAATTCGATTTTTGCAGCAGAAAACATCGACGAAAACAGCCACAATGAAACTATCAGTAGCGATGGTGACTTATATTCTTGGAAATGTCTAACGCCTGGGAAATTTGGAGAAGGAGTCTTTATCATTATTGTACTTGAACTCATTTTTATGACGAATTTAGTCTAAATTGTATACAGGAGAACTAACACAAATGCATTTTGAAATAAACGTCACTCAGAAATGTGTCTCTGACGCTGTCAAGTTGATAGCGTAAACTAGTCAAAGTTTTTTGATCAGGTTTTTGTGTGTTGTCCAGTGTCGGCTTTAAGTTTTGACACTCCAGTGGAATGTTGTAATTAGGCTGTACAGGAAAAGGAAGCATATTATGTATATTTATACAATAAACACCAAAAGCTAAAAGCTTTTAACGAATGCAAAATAATAATGTTTAGATTTAAATTTGTACTATTTTGAAGTGCGCTTGGTAAGAAAACAAACGCCAGGTCAGAGGCAAATAGACGAAACTCGTAGGTAAATCGGTTTATGAGTCCCCCTCCCCCTAGAAGAAATCCTGAATCCGCCTCTGAATAAAACTACTCGTTACCTTTGAACATTGTTCTCCTTTTCTGCGGAATTGGTTTTAGGGTTATACGGGATAAAAAATGCTTTACACATGGTTCCGGCCGAGGCTTTCCAGGGAGCTTATTACCAGGCATGGGAAAGCTGGTTTAACAAATTTAGGCGATTAAAGGTGATTACTTTAAGAATGTTAATTTAATTTAAATACAAATATATCCAATAATTTTTTGGAATAAATATGTTTCATGAATGCATGCATATAGGGGATGCTCTTGCTTGCAGTAAGAATTGTAGATCTCTCTGTCTCTATCATTGCATTTTTATTACCCACAACGATAGGTGAGGGGAGTATAATTGTGATCACGAAAATTTTCGATTTTGAGATAATACGCTTTTTGGGCGTTTTATGATGTCTACATAACGAAAATTCACGTCACTCATTTCCGTCGCTCTGTCGGTCTGTCTGTCTGTCTGTCTGTCTGTCTGTCTGTTCGCGTTTTTTACCTCTCGTAATCTTAGTAAGCGCTGTATGGATTGTGATGAAATTTGGGTTCCGATGTCTTGTGAGGTTCTAATAGGTAATGCTGCTATAATTATGAAAATCGGTGCAGGGGCGGCGGAGTAATTAGCAAATACAAATAATTTTAAAAAATCCTCAAACTTCGTTCGACTGATGATATATACAATATACATACATACCATCCGAATATTGCTTTAGATGGTTCTGTATTGAGTAACGTGGAAATGAGAGAAGCGATTTTAATGAAATTTTGACACAGTACTATTACCGTGGCAAGGATGAAAAGCGCGTATGGTTTTCACAAATCGTTTCAGCGGCGGCGCAGCAACAAGGGAAAAACTATAAATATAAAAACAGCTCAAACTTCGTTTTTAGGCGTTTTAGACGTTCCTTATCATTTTCTACTTTTTTTTTTGGGTGGGGGTGAAGTTGGAGTGGTTGGAGGGTGGGGGTTGTAAAACTGAAGAAGTTTTTATATTCCTAGTAGGCTCTCCATTGGTCTGCGAAAGAAGCACCTTTTAATGAAAATTCGATACAGTATTATTACCATGGAGAGGAAGTAACTATTAAAAAACAAACAGTAAAAAGAAGCTCAGATTTGAACCGAAGGATTTATTATACAGGGTGTCTGGATATTCGATCGACAACGCTTGACAGGTGATAGATGATTCACATTTTTGTGAACATTGAAATAGGAACATGAAGCCTTAAAATGCTTAAAGGCGGGTTCTCACGATTCAGTTTCGCTGAATCAGTTTGACTGATTCAGTAATACTGAACAGATAATGAATGTGAGAACACCGTTTCATTAAAACTGATCAGTGGGTTTGTACTTTCAGTCAAAGTGAAAGCCAGTCCTACTTGTCATTCATTTTGACCGAATCAGTATTGAAAAATAAATACAAACGTCAAACTGACGCGCGAAAATATTTTCCGTCATCAGTTTTAGCACTTCAAGGTTATGAAAACGTCATTTTCGTGAATGTTGAATCAGTTAAACAGCACAGACGTCGCCTTCATTAATGCTGAATCAGTCAAATTGATTCAGTGAAATTGAACAGCCAGAACCCATTTTCAAGATTCAGGGTGTCAAAGTTTCTCTTTTATTTTCGTTTCTTTCTCAATTATTCTGCAATAAAATGGCATGCTGAGAGTTACATTTTCTCCTCAGAGAAATCTGTTTGTATTGCATCCACAGAGCTAACATCTATAGAGGGAGTGTAAACAACAAAATGCACAGGTCGCTGACCAGCCAACATGTAACGGAAATTTTGACACCTTGAGGGCATTACCAGTGGCCTGCGACTTTATATTAAAATTGGATGTTCATTAATAGATTCAATTATTACCGTGATATTACAAACTGATACCAATAAGTTGTATTAGCTATACTTAGAGAGTTACTCTTATTATAATTTCATTGTAACAGTTGATAATTTATTATTACCATGAAGTGTTGTTCAAAACATATCTAACAGTGTTCTGAAAGGTAGCCTGTTGGAATGGCTGCATCGTGTTTTTACTTCAGCAATAAAATATAATAATTGCATTAGGTAATATCCAGTTCTATAAAATTCTCATAGATAGATTTTCTGTAAGTAAATGTGGCATACATTTTTGCATTTCACGTCCTCAAATAGTTTAAAAAATGGAATTTGGAAAATTCATGTTGGTTGACATGAATGTAATGCGTGCACAAAACATACATTCAGCAACCATTATTATTCCTCAAACTGGAGTGAAGTTACTTTTGTTCCCAGTTATCCCCATATATTACGCTACTGAAAACCAAAACGAAACCTATACTCACCTATGATAAGAAGTGTTCACCGGTTCGTCGCTTTCAGCAAACTATGCACTTTTTATGTTGTTTCATAATGCAATTATGACAATCATGACAATATTGTTCATAAATAATTCTAATACTAAAATCACAAAAATCTCGACACATGCAATAACCACAACTACAATGACAGCCACATGACAGCTTAAGGGCACGCCGATTGTAGGTTGCTAGATTTACGACATATTAGAAGTTATTGCGACATTCCGCTATGAAATTTACCATTTTTGAGATTTCATTAAATCAATACAAATTATCTTCACGTAAATCAGTTACATTGCAAGTATATTGGAATGTATAGTTAAATACCCAGTTAAATACTTTGTGTTCAAACTGCGGAAACTGCCAGATTTTGAAGAAACTGGAAGCGGACGAAGAAGAGTGGCAATAGCGCTATAGATGTTGGCTGGCCAATATTCAAATTAGGCTCCCTCTAGAGATGTTAACTCTGTGATTGCATCTAACTTCTCACTCGCTTATCTTACGAACTATAGGTTGCTCTCGTCTGTCATCCGCTTAAATCAAACCCTGGGTATATCTATGTGATATTTATTTAGAGCATAGGCTTAATACTAAGGTAGCTAGTTACAAACTGTTACAAGCCTTAACCCTTAGTCATTGTGACAGTGTCAGTTGTGTCAATATAACATCAATCAAAAATCATAATGCGAAAAAACCAATTTATTTAGTTTCATATTGCATAGCGTCATGTGAAGGTATCTGGTGAAGTAAATTATGAAATTGCCATTTAACTCATTTCTGGGCCCAGTTTTGAAGAAAAATCAGAAAAGTATCCAGCGACTATGTCATGTGCTGCCATTTCAGATTTCTCATATCTACGTTGGAGTTTTGGGCGTTTTAGGAGTGGTAATTAGCGAATCAGCTGGGATATTTTATACAGAACAGATTTAAAGATATGTATGATAATATATAAAATGAGTTTATTACTTACAAAGTTGAAAGTTGTAATGTAATTTTTTCCAAAGTAGATCTCTGAGTTCTACAATAAGGTAAATTTTTGCATAGCAAATTGCATGAACAAGTTCAAAAATAACAAAATTAACTGATCTGCCAGTCCTTACAGTTTCCATGAAAAAAATACAATAAAAAATTGTCTGTAAAATTTCAAGTTTAATACTGTACAGTATTGACTACCATCGATTTTATCAAAACCCTTCAAATAGAATCAGAGCTTTTTTCTCAAATATTTCTTATTAAGCTTCTATGAGTGCCACTACGTATATATCTAGCTCTAATCCTTTATGCCCAAATTTTTCGACCGTTCTGTATAAAATATCTTTTACCGCAGCATAGGTACCATGGACATTTTAACACTACAAGTTTTCAGGCCTTGAGTTTATTCGATATTATAAGAATAGTAAAATGTGGACCAATTTTACCAGGATATCTGTGGAGGGAGAGGTTGAAAACAGGAACATTGGTACCTGCAGAAGTAGAACGAGACTGCAAATTGATCTGTTTGGTTTTGTCACTGGAATATTACTGCTTTCTACTGATAGGTTTGATAACTGTACGTAATATTCTGGTATGAAGTACTTATATTTAGGATATGGAATTAGGTGCGGGTCCTTGCCTTTTTTGATGAAAAATAATAGATTCAGGACATCATAAATAACGTTAAAATACTGATAATTTATATACAGGGTTAGTTTTTATTACCGGCTCGGTCGATAACACTGCTACTGTAGAAGATAGCAAAAAAGATGTATACAAAAGTTGTAGCCACGGATATGCTCCTTGCTCAGAAAGTATTTTGATTTATACAGGGTGATCCACAACTACGTGGTGATGCAAACATGCATTTTTATATGTTATTCCATATTCAAATTCTACTAATGATTTCCGTTCTTCCAATATAGGGTAATGTTACATTATACAGGGTGTTTCAAATGTTATGACCATTTTTATATCCAAATCGCGGTCAAATGAACTTACTGTATACCAAAAAGTGATGAATCAAAAATAATTTTTTTACACGAGTGAATCAAAAATATCCTCTAGTTTTAAAATCGGCTATAAAAAAGCCCGTGACGCGTATTCGTATACAGGGTGATGTAGAATGCAAAATCTAGAATTTCTCTCTTTTTTAAATGTAACCCCCAATACTTTATTATACAAAAAAATGCTTCAAATATGCTCTTTCATCTTTGTATAGCACTTGTTATGGCTGCATTAATTAGTTTCTGAGATGTTTCAATTTTTCTACAAATTTTAACTATACCTTCCATTTGTTTATTAATTTTATTTTTGCTTAACAAACAACTAAAATATATGGCCATAATAGTACGTGATCAAGTCAAAACACTGAATTAACGAGATATTATAGGTCAAGTGTGTTAAGGAAATAATTTTATAGACGTCATGCATAATTATCAAGCAGATCTATCAGGTAGGCTATGAAATATTAAACGACCCAGTCTAAATAAAACGATTCTTCAGTCTTTCAAACGCATTAGTTTTAGAGTGCCTCCGTTCTGGATATTGCTGTTCATAACTGATATATTCTAGAGGCAAGTAGGAAATTTCTCAAGATTCTCCTAAATACTCTCAACGGAAAAATTAATTTTTAAAGCTCGTTTTTCACACAGTGCGGAATTATTGAACAGGTTATGAAAACTTTCAATTATTCAAAGCCTACCTGATAAATCTGAATGATAATTATGCATCACGCCTACAAAATTGTTTCCTCAGCATACTTGACCTTATTATCTCGATAATTTAGGGTTTTGACTTCATCAAATACTATCATGACCTTATAATTGAGTTGTTCGTTAAATAAAAAACAAATTCGATAGTACTTTCTCAAAATAAATAAATTTCAGTACAGAAATAGAAGCTATACTTTAAATTTACCGAAAAATCGGAATATCTCGGAAACTAATGGACGGAGGTACAACAAGTGCTATACAAAGATGAAAGAGCATATTAAAAGCAATTCTTTGGTATAATAAAATATTGGAGGTTACATTTAAAAAAAGAGAACATCTGGATTTTGCATTCTACATCACCCTGTATACGAATATGCGTCACGGGCTTGTTTTATAGCCGATTATGAAACTAGAGGACATTTTGAATCTTTCCATGTAAAAAAATTAATTTTGGATTCATTACTTTTTGATATACCGCTCGTTCGTTTGACAGCGATTTGGATATAAAAATGGTCATAACTTTTGAAATACCCTGTATAATGTTATAATACCTTACATCGTGAGAAGAGAAATTATTAGTAGAATCTAAAAATGAGATAATATATAGGGTGTATCATTTAAAAAAAATACATGTTTGCATTACCACGTAGTTATAGATCACCCTGTATAAATCAAAATATTTTCTGAGCAAGGAGCATATCCGTGGCTACAACTTTTATGCACAACTTCTTTCGCTATCTTCTATAGTAGTGGAGTTATCGGCCGAGCCGGTACTAAAAACTCACCCTGTATATCGACGACGATTAAGACAAGAAATATATCGGAACTGGGCAGTAGTAGCGGATTATAATTTTGGGAGTGTAAATTAGAGCAAATAAATTATCTTTCCTTATTATTGTGTCACCCAATGAGGTATTTGTTTTTGGTCACGTGACATCCGATTCAAAATATTTAACAGGACACCCTGTATATTAAATTAAAGGATTATACTACCTGGATATAAATAAGATGTACGCCTATAGTCAAAATTATTTTGCTGGTGTTTCATAATGGTACAGGTACAATCTTTATATCTCTATATGTAGATATTTGTAGACGACTACATTATATCCTCACTCATCAGGTACCTACCTTCTCCTGATTGTTCACTTTATATGTCATAAAGTCGTTCAAACAGCACAAAATGTGGCACAAAACCTTCTTTCAGGTGTACCAACCACATTTTATTGTCTGTTAACTAATTGATGTTTCCAAAAGCATTATGAAACTCGCATCACTTTGATGGAATAATTAAGTTAATTGGTACATTTGCTAATCAACGCATTAGTAAATGATTATGAAACCGGGCCTAATCTATCGTTTATTGCTTACTTGTTAAATTCAAAGTCATATAGTGTAACGGTTTTGAAACAAATTGAACTTAAGTCCTTGTAATAGAGAATTTCATGAATAAATGTCTTCAGAACTCTTGACTTATAATCCGCCGAAATGTTCTTTACGTTCACATTTTTTGAACTACAATTAGACTGCACATGTAGCAGAGTTATATTTTGTATTATAGTAGTTATATATCCTATGTTATCCGTGGTCCACCTGTGTATGTCAGAAAAGTCGCTCTGATAGACCCACGAGGCGTGAAATGTATCCCTTGTCTATATCCCAAATCATCCTAGATAGACCTTTATGGGTGGAGGGTAGCGGCTAATAGCCTCTGTAGTTGATGCCGCTGTGGGTTAAAAAAAAAGTAGTTATACCCGTGTTGTCCTTTTTATGCTGTATAGTACTTTGTCCTCAATTAACTCGTGGAAACATATTATAAATGAGTGTATAGTACTTTTTAATGAATTGATAATAATTAACTTTAATCGGATTCGAAGTAAGATATATTATTGGATACTAATTCAGTTCTGTTTCAGAATAGCCCGATATTCTTTCTACCCTTCATGATCCTGTACGCTATAATGGTGGCAATGGAATCAGTGATCTTTTTTGTTAGAGCTTTTGTCGGTGGATTGGATTACAAAAGGAGTGGCCTGATCATGTCAATGTTCATGATATACAACTGGCTCTCTGTATTTTGTACTTTTTGTCGTGCGATGAATCGTTGTGACGTCTAGAGGATATTTTTGTAAATAAAACAAGTAAGACTGGAAAGACGAATTTTATTATTTTAAAGCGACAAAAAATATAGTGTAACAAATATGATTGATTGATAACTGGAATCGCTAATCCCCTGATCACTTAAGGCGCGTATTCACCAAAAGAGCGCGCACAAGCGGGCACAAGCGAGTATTTGTTCTTATTCGTGTATGTTTGCTCGTGTCCGCTCGTCATACTGAAATCTCGTCCATACTACAGCGATTATATTCAGATTCGTATTGATCCGTCCAATTTCTACGAGCATCAATATACAGGGTGAGTTTTTAGTACCGGCTCGGTCAATAACTCCACTACTGTAGAAGACAGTGAAAAAAGTTGTAAATAAAAGTTGTAGCCACGGATATGTTCCTTGCTCAGAAAATATTTAGATTTATACAGGGTGATCCATAACTACGTGGTGATGCAAACATATATTTTTTTAAATGAGACATCCTATATATTATCCCATTTTCAGATTCTACTAATCATTTATCTTCTCACAATATAAGGGTTTATAACATTATACAGGGTATTTCAAAAGTTATGACCATTTTTGTATCCAAATCGCTGTCAAACGAACGTATTGTCTATCAAAAAATAAAGAATCAAAATCTATTTTTTTTACACGAAAAGATTAAAAATGTCCTCTATTTTTAAAATTGGCTATAAATAAAGCCCACGACGCATATTCGTATACAGGGTGATGTAGAATGCAAAATTCAGATTTTCTCTTTTTTTTAAATGTAACCCCCAATATTTTATTATACCAAAGAATTGCCCTTAATATGCTCTTTTATCTTTGTATAGCTCTTGTTGTACCTACGTCCATCAGTTTCCGAGATATTTCGATTTTTCGGTAAATTTAAAATATAGCTCCTATTTGTGTACTGAAATTTATTTATTTTGAGAAAGTACTATCGAATTTGTTTTTATTTAACGAACAACTAAATTATAAGGTCATGATAGTATTTGATGAAGTCAAAACCCTAAATCATTGAGACAATAAAGTCAAGTATGCTGAGGAACCAATTTTGTAGGCGTGGCGCATAATTATCAAGCAGATTTATCAGATAGGCTTTGAAAAATTGACGGTTTTCATAACCTGCTCAATAACTCCGTACTGTGTGAAAAGTCAGCTTTAAAAATTAGTTTTTCCATTGAGGGTATTTAGGAGAATCTTTGAGAAATTGCCTACTTGCCCCTAGAATATATCGACTATGGACAGCAATATCCAGAATGGATGCACTCTAAAACTAATGCGTTTAAAAGATTGAAGAATCGTTTTATTTGGACTGTGTCGTTTAATGTTTCATAGCCTACATGATAGATCTGCTTGATAATTTTGCATGACGACTATAAAATTCTTTCCTCAGCACACTTGACCTATATTATCTCGTTAATTCAGTGTTTTGACTTGATCAAGTACTATTATGGCCTTATATTTTATTTGTTTGTTAAGCAAAAATAAAATTTGATAGTATTTTCTCAAAATAAATAAATTTTAGTAAACAGATAGAAGGTATACTTAAAATTTGTAGAAAAATCGAAATATCTCAGAAACTAATGAATGCAGCCATAACAAGTGATATACAAAGATGAAAGAGCATATTAAAAGCAATTCTTTGGTACGAGTAAGACAGAAGGAATTCTGCCGGTGCGCCATCTAGTACCCGAAGGTGACGGCAACCAAAGAGAGAAACGCCACTAGCAGCAGTAACCTCTCCTTGGTGGAACGACAAGGCTCGTTCGCTGTTTGCCACTAGAGGCGCGGATTTTGACGCACGCAGCAACCCTCGTAATTCTTTGGTATAATAAAATATTGGGGGTTACATTTAAAAAAAGAGAGAAAATCAAGATTTTGCATTCTACATCACCCTGTATACGAATATGCGTCGCGGGCTCTTTTTATAGCCGGTTCTAAAACTAGAGGATATTTTTTATCCATCTGTATAAAAAAATGGTTTTTGATTCATCACTTTTTGATATACATTACGTTCATTTGACAGCGATTTGGATACAAAAATGGCCATAACTTTTGAAATACCCTGTATAATGTAACAATACCCATATTGGAAGAACGGAAATTATTAGCAGAATTTGAATATTACAATTACAGAATTTGAATATTACAATTATTATACAATTACAACTTTTTTCGCTATCTTCTACAGTAGTGGAGTTATCGACCGAGCCGGTATTAAAGACTCACCCTGTATATGGCCGACCACGAACCAGACTATGGAATGTTTAAAATTTGTTGCCGAATGTCTCCTGAAGATTTTAAAACTTTGCTGGAGCTTGAGGAACCAACAATAATGAAGACTAATACAAATTACATGAGAGCTATTCCTACTGCAGAGAGACTCGCTGTAACCCTAAGGGCACAAACATAGTGGAGCAACGAGGCTAGAGGTACAGTGACGTGAGCGACGCTATAGCTCTGCTTTCTGTAATCAGTAAGGTGATAGAGAAATGCGTTAACCAAGAGCTCATTAAATACCTAGAGCTCCATCACTTAATCAACGACAGACAATATGGATTCCGACACCAAAGATAATAATAATAATAATAATAATAATCGTCTTTATTGAAAATAAACATATCATGTGTGGAGCAAACTCACGTCGTTGCTCTCGATATTTCAAAGGTATTCGATCAACTGTGGCATGTCAAATATTGGAACAGGTATCGTCTATCCTATCAATTGCTGCTGCTTTATGGACAGCGGCGACTTCAATCTCATTTCCTCTAATACCTACATTACCAGGTGTACTTTTTTCCATAGGATTCTAGAGCAATGATTCGCTCGATTACTTATGCACTGAATTTAGTTTTTGAAATATCTTACATTAGGTCCTTTCCTTTTACATCTGCACTAACTCAGATCACATAAAAATCAGATGGCTCAGCTCAGTTGGAAACCTCAGATGCTCAGATGAGTTAAAGGAACGTGTTTGTGCAGTTAAATGTCAATCCTCGAAATTTTGTAATATGCTATGGTTCTATAGTCTGTCGACCTTTCCATAATCTTTTTTTTACGTTTTTCGTAGCTCACCATACACTATCGACTATCCATACACCACAAAACCCGCTAAAATTAAAACTTACCAAAAATTCTAACCTCACTTATTGATTTATTTGACACCTAAATGATCTGAGACAACTGATCTACCTTTCGATCTTGTGCAGATTGGCTTAAGTGGGGGTAAAATACCTCACTTTAGACTCAGATTCAGAAGACAAAAGGAACGTACATCGAAATGAGTCATGACGTCACAAGTGAGATTTATCAGATAAATCAGGTAAAAGGAAAGCGCCTATTATTGAATCGAGCCAGTTTCTGACATCATCTATACTTTTTTTTGCTATTTCAAAAGCTTCATCACAAGCATTACCTGCGCAGTTCAAGACAGTATCATTAGCATATGACATAATAGTAAAATTCTCATAGTTGAGAAGCTGATCAATAAAAATTCAAAACAAGACAGGCCCAAGGACAGACCCTTGAGGTACACCCATTCTTACTGTCATAGCCTCGTTTGTTTCTTTATCAAATGACAACTTGCTGATGTCTGTCTCATAGGTATCAAATTGAGATTAAAAATAAAATAACGTAGTACGCAATATATGCATTAATTTATTTAAAAATTACGTAATAAAAATATTTAAATAACAAGAGCTACTGCAGTATGAGATTCGCATTGCAATAATCTTTGTCCGTAGCGTAATGCCTACAAAAGATCTTCGTCGATGACTGAATGATATTTTTTACGGTTGACGTATACTGAGCTTTCCTTAAACGAATCAAAATTTCGCCAAAGAAAGCATGGCATGGAATTTTGCTTTCCATGTGAAGTGCTTCGTCATCTGCTACCACAATATCTTCTTTCGATCTTACGTTGTTGTTGTCTGTGTCCGAGATTATGAATTTGAGTAGATGCCTTTGGAATATATCAACGTCTTTATCACTTGATTCAGTACCTGAGGTATTTCTTATTGTATGTTTCTCTCCAACAGGCGCATCCAGGTCAAAGCTCAAACCACCATATTGCCAAAGTTGCATCACCCTAACGGCAAACACTTTCAGTTTGTCATTGAGGTATGGCCAGTACGCGTATAGAGGTGACTGGAAGAAAACTTGGTTGTAGGTGATGTTTTCAACTATGATGTTTGGATAACGTTCAAGTAGTTCGTCCACCGTTGATACCATCCTTGTAGTACTAGTAGTACTAACGGTCGTTGAAGTACCGGCTGGAGTTCTTTTCGAACGTTTTGGACCACTGTTTCCAATCAAAGCTCCTCGCAAGAGCATGTCCAAAAACTTCGCAGGATCAAATCGCATACCAAATGGATCTAAATTCCTTTTTCTCTTTACTACGGAAGCTTCTGTAGAGGATGTCTTAGAACCATTAATACTGTTTACAGGAGTTGTGATGTTCTTTGCTACGGTGACAGTTTTTCTCTTCAGGATACTCCGTTTTCTTCTATCGAATCGAGAATAATTATGTTGAGGTTCAATTAGAAGTAAATGAATGTTGTAATTTGGATAGATCTTGATAATTTTATCGATAATATTAAGCTCTGAGTAAGTCCATTCTTTAGGATGGTGGTGAGCGTGGACTAAATGAATAGTCATGTTGCCCATATCATCAGAGGGTATACATCTAGGTACTCTAATGGCATTTGGTGTGATTGCTGAGAATAATAGCAATATCAGCATAAAGAAAAACAGTCCACAGATTGCCGTTGTTATCCAACATGTTCCGATGTAATCTGGAACAAAAATTGTTTATGGCATAAGATACTAGTTTGGAGAACCTCGCAACTAATTATTTCCTAAATATGAAAATAATTCATAATTGACAAGTTTGCTTGCCCCACTAAGGGCCATATTCCCCGTATATATATAATTTTTAAGCGTTTCACAGTGTAATTAAGGGTTAATAAAATTATTTTAATTTGTTTCTTATTACATCTCAACATAAAAATTATTATTGAAAATATTGCACGTGCACGTGACCAATTTTAATTAATTAACAAATTAAATTAATTATCCACCAGAAAAAAATAACTTGTCTTCCATATAAACTTATTAACATTTCATTCATTCTGGTTTAACCGGAAGTACCGTCAACTTTTTTAATTTAAATGAGATACCCTGTATATTTTTGCAAATTTTAATTCATCATTTTTTTCCGAATACGTCCATAGTGGGTTTAGTATTTGTTTCTTAAAAAATTTGTCTCACAAATTCGTCCGTGGCGGTCTGCGGTCTTCCCGTTTGAGGTATTTTTTTTGTATTTTTGTTTTTAGTCACCGTCAAACGTGTATAGGACCCCTGTCGGGACATAAATCATTAAAAGTGGACACACTTCTTTGTGAGTTCTCACGCGATCGCCAAAACCGACTTTGAATGACCGGCATTTTCAACACCTGAAATGATGAAGAAGCTACATCTTTCCCGTTTTTACAGAAACTAATGCTAAACCCACTATGGAGGTATATGGAAAAAATGATGAATTAAAATCTGCAAAAATATACAGGGTGTCCCATTTAAATTAAAAAAGTTGACGGTACTTTCGGTTAAACCGGAAGTACATGAATAGCTAACATAATGTCTTCGGATGCACCAGACGTCACTACACTTGCCTGCAAATTTTCAGCAATATAACTCTTTCCGTTCCAAAGTTATTTGCTTGGTTCCATACTTTATCCCAACCCTGTATATTACTAGTAAAATCTCTATTCTCAGTAAGTTCTATTCGCCCTCTTTTTTGTACCCCTTGCGAAGAAGTTAGATCTTCCAGGATGATACTATTTGGAAAACTAACAGAATGAAACTTCAAGGTAACGTTTTACAACTATCTTTTCCGGAAAACTGAGAAATAAGCGAGATGTCGAATAAAAAATATAAATTTGGGCTTGTGTATCAAGACGTACGTATTGTGCTTATGTTTAGTATTTTGCTCGGATTTTTGTCTTATTGATTAGGCATTCTACCTGTCAGATAGTGCAGTAGTCACTTTCTGTTTATCGTTGTTAATTTTAAATTGGTAAATCCTAAAAGTGGCACCCCCCGTGTGGGGGCGGGTTAGAGTATCTCCCATCGTATATCCTGCATGTCGTAAAAGGCGACTAAAAGGAACCGAACTACTGTCGGTATAAGCAGTAACCTCTTCTCAACCAACAGCTTTGGGTGGACGAGTTGAGAAGAGTGAGGACACCTTCTTGTCCTTGGGGTGAGAAATTGCCCCTAGAGGCGGATGAACCAGTAGATACCATCTGGTTAACGGCATGAGGATGCAGAAAGAAAATGGGAAACTACTGCATTAAAGAGCTTAAAGATATCCCAAGAGAAGCTCGTAAAATGCGTAAATGGATTTTACTTGTTCACAACATGTCTGTTAAGACATTGTGACTGTGATGATGAAAAGTGGCACATTATTTTGTAATAAATTTTAAGATTTACCAATTAAAGATTAACTATGATACACCTAAAGTTATTATACAGTGCACTAGGTAATTGACAGGCACAATGCCTGATCGATAAGACAGAAAACTGAACATAAACAAACATACTAGGTACGTCTTGGAGCACAAGCCCAGAGTTACTTTTTGTGAGTCTATATCTCGCTTATTTTTCAGTTTTCGGTAAAAAGTTATATGAAAAAGTTGTTTATTTTAACGACTTCTATACACAGTTAAAAAAGTATCAACTTAGGACTCACCCTGTATACTTATTAATGAGACGGATGTTCAGCTTGGAGAACTAATTTAGATAAACTCCAGGTATAGCCGAAACTATGAGCTTCAATATCTGAAAATGACTATTTACCTGGAATCTTTCAGAATACACACTTCTAGCTATTTTAATGTTCGTCCATGAGGTCAAACGTCTTATTTTAACTAAGGTCATCTATCGATGCTTGTATTGACATACGGGGTTTTAAATTCAACTAAGGGTCACATTTCTCATACTCAGAGCACTGTTTCGATCTGCAGTTACAGTAGTAGCTTTGCAAGAGGTTATTATAGCTAAAGTGGAAGAAAATCTATAGGATTTACCGAAGCGTTGCCTTACCATGGTTGTAACTCGATATGTGTCACACATCAAATATTACGATGTCCATACGTGTGTGATAATTGTTAATATGGATAAAAAAAACTGTAATATTCGTAATGGTTCTGATTATATCCAGCTATCCACAATTACGTTACCATGTTTTTACTAAATTTGGCGATAAATACACCATTTGCCACAGAGACGGGTAGATGGGGCAACGGGTGCAATAACTATTATACAATAAACGCTCTCCCCAAACCGTAATGCGAGACTGCGGGAACACAAGCGGGACCAGGATTCGCACGGGATATAATAACTGTGTGACCCTCGTAAACTGACCAGCGGGGCAGAGGTAATGGGAGCGTAAGCTGAAGGTAGCGATTGTCATTACCATAATGAGTCTAAACTGGGATAGAGAAAATAAGTAAAACTAGGGCAATCACTATGCTGCACCGTCTTCAAGGTGGGGGAAGTAAATTTGCCGTTGCCGGTTGTAATTATACGTTTTATTATCTAGATAGTAGGATATTAGGTGATATAAATTATTTGCCGTTTCCTTTATAAATAAATTGAAACAAGACGTAAAAAATTAATTAAGAGTGAAATTGAGTATATGACCAAATTCTTTCGGTGGTCAATTTTACAAAGGAAATACAAGAATTCCAGTGTGCATTATTTTTCCCGCAGTTCGCACGGGTCCCGCGTGTCATTCCTGGCCGATAAATCGAACCAACCTCACCACTCATTTTGTATGTACATAGTCGTGTGAAATGTCGTTAACATAATGAATAAATAATACAGGTTGTGATTCCCACCTGAGCATTCACTGCTGGCTTCTAATTAACAGTGCTGTTCCTAAGTGGCGCCGGGAAACAGTAACAAAGCCTACACAGAACACGAGGCTAATGACCAAAGTAGTCGATGCCGATGACACAGAAGTAAAAAAAAAAATACAGGTTGTGCAAAAGTATCCTTTTTAAAAGTTTTTATTTAACTTATATAGGCCCGATTTTATCAACATGCATATTTAACAAAGAATTTAACAAAGCTTTTCTATTGGTTGTTATTTAGCAAAAGATTTCTATTGGGTATTGCGGGCTAGGTTAATAAATATCGTCCAATAGTATTTTATCAATATTGAAAAGAAAACGTCAAAGCTGGATGACACTTTTCATCAAACTATTGTTGTATATTTGTTGCAACATAGGCGATTAATGAAGTTTGGAGCTTGAGACGAAGTCAACGATCGAAATAAATATCTTTTTGAATGGTTCAAATTGAATCACAAATCCCGGTAAAAAAGTACCGAATCCCAAATCAAATATCTACCGTTGAGACGATCCGTTTGCCGAGATGGCGGGTGGCCGAGTGGTATGATGGCCGACAACGCTTGGCTGTTTTGTGGGAGATGTTGATGGGTGTTGGCTCGAGACCCTGCCCGTGCAATTACTTTTTTTAATTTTTTTTTTAACCAAAATATTTATTGATATACGTTTTACTCATTTTACACACTTTTTTTGTACGATCGACATAAATGTGTTTTTGAATCAAATTTTATTTGACATTTTACTTGACATATTGCAAAAGCTAAGTACCGGAGGTGGTGGAGAATTCAGTCAGTGGAAGTGAAGTTTATTCGTCAATATCAATCGCCAAATGCTCTGATAGCGGTATCAAAATGAAATTATTCCAAAAAAGTATAATTATTCGGAATTTTTGTTGTGCTAGTAAAACATCGAATAAAATTTGATTCAAAAACACATTAACGTCGATGGTACAAAAAAATGTGTGTAATATGAGTAAAACGTATATCAATAAATATTTTGGTTAAAAAAAAAATGAAAAAAAGTAATTGCACGGGCAGGGGGTCTCGAACCAACACCCATCAACACCTCCCACAAAACAGCCAAGCGTTGTCGGCCATCATACCACTCGGCCACCCGCCATCTCGGCGAACGGATCGTCTCAACGGTAGATATTAATTTGATTTGGGATTCGGTACTTTTTTACCGGGATTTGTGATCTAATTTCGACCATTCAAAGAGATATTTATTTCGATCGTTGACTTCGTCTCAAGCTCCAAATTTCATTCTACGCCTATGTTGCCACAAATATACATTTTAGTTACAACTGTTACAAGTATTTTCATGAAGTACCTACGTCACACGGGTCGGGAGCCGTCGACGTGTTTTCGGTTCTGGATTCAAAAACTCATTTTTATTTTGATATAACTTTTGGACTATTGCGAAAAAAACAAAACAAAAATAGTTTTGTTGTAAAACTTATATTTGATCTCTCCATTTATCACAAAAAAATTATTCAAAACACTAATTTTTTGTCATCATTATAATTTAGCAGAAGAAAAAACCAGCGATCAAATGTACAGTTTTTCCGGAATCTGATTGGTTGAAATTAGTAATTGCTAAACTTTTGATTAAACAAGAAAATGCAATTTTTCACCCATCTAGGATGGAAAATCAGATTGGAAAAAATACTAGATGGTTCATAATGGTCGATTTGTACCTATATAAAGCATGTCATTTTTCACCTTTTTGAGGTAAACTTCAAGAGAAATCAATAGTTTTCAGAGAACCTTGACAGATGCATGTTCTTGAACGGGCTGTTCTGATTGGTCAAAGCCTTTGTTAAAATGCGCCTGTTGATAAAATCGGCCCTCTCAATGTATGTTTGTTCGTGTGCAATTTTGTTACTCAATTTCGAAGCAGATATCATCAACCGATTGAGCTAAAATTTTGTATATGTACACGTTTAGTTTGGATGACAGTACAATATACGATAAGCTGTGTGACGGCATTGGAAATACAATATGGCGGACCATTCAAGATGGTTGGAATAGCTTTTTTTATGCAGTTCTACAATATGACAATGGACAATGACAATATGGCAATATATATGCTTGTTGAGAGTAGCTCGCAAAATAATGTGACGTCATTCTAAATCCAATATGGCGGTCCATCAAAGATGGCGGAATAATTATTTTTTATGCACTTCTGCAATATAGGTATCAAATGAAAGGGTTTATCGAGAATAACCAGAAAAATATTCTGATATCACGCTTAATCTATTATAGCGGACTTTTGAATTTATTTATGCTTTCCTATAGTATGGGTATTAAATGAAAGATTTCGTTGAGAACAAAAGTGTAGGTTAATAACTAAGAAGTAAAAATAAATTAAAAGCTAAAAAACGGGGGAAGGGTTGGCTCAGTGGTTAGAGTCGAGGGTTCGTGACTGGAAGGTCCTGGGCTCGATTGTCGTTAGAGGCGGAAATTTATTTCTGTTTTTTCCAATCAAAAATAAATATCCTTAAAAAAAGCTCAGCGAAGAATCCCCACCTGAGCCTTCGCTGTTGGCTTCAAATTAACAGTGCTGGTCCTAGAGTGGCGCCGGGAAACAGTAACAAAGCCTACATAGAACACGAGGCTGATGACCAGAGCAGTCGATGCCGATGACACAGAAGTAAAAAAAGCCAAAAAACCTTGTTAAAAAAAGATGTTATTTAAATGCTCTGAAAATAAGAAAATAAAGTTTTCCTTTAAAAATTTAACTATCAACCTCTAGCTTCATTGTACACAACTTATATGATCATAAAAGCTTGACGCAAGGTTTTCATTTGATAAAGGATATAAAAATAAAAGGAACAAAGAGCTTTTAATTTTTTCATCATCTTTTGCTGTTATCATCAAAATCACTCCCTCTTCAGTGACGAATTATCGTACGTATATAATTATTTTTGATGAAAAAATATATTAACGCCTGGCATTACGTTCGTCTGGATCAATTTCGACGTACCAGTGTGAATGCACAAGATCTTCCCGCTTCACGCATTTCCAGGTCTGTCCCGTTCTGGTTCCCGTTCCCGTTCCCGTTCGCGTTCCCGTTCGCGTTCCCGTACCCGTTCCCGTTCCCGTTCCCGTTCCCGTTCCCGTTCCCATTCCCGTTCCCGTTCCCGTTCCCGCTCACGTGCCCGCAGTCTCGCACTGGTTTGCAGTGAATGGTTAGGCACAGATCTGATATTTCAATCCGTATGTTAAATTTTTTTTCATGTTTTATGTTTTAAAAATGTGGACAAAGGGACAAGCTTCAGCAGACGCATTGTGAGTGCTGTCAGGCAGTGGTAACTCGTGATTCAATTAATAATGTATATTTCTAAAAAATGCAAACTAGCGTTGAAGTTCGCGATGCCACTGAGTTGTCAGACTATGAAATTAATTGTAATTAGGTTACATCCTTTACAAAAAATGATGCTTACAACGCACAAACATGTAGTCTCGTATTGTCGTTCCAGACTATTATGATTTTTAGTATGCTCATGATTGAAGGTAATCACACAGCTCTAATTGAAAAATAATAAGCTATCCGTTTTTGATGCATTACATTAAAATGATGCTGTGATATGACGTCATACACCATAAGTAAAACAACTACAAGCCTGACAAGTGTAACAAGAGCCGTGAGAAATATCAAGTAGACAAGGACAGCAAGAGGCGAGATGATATGAAATAACGTGTGCGTGTGAGACAGCGGCGAAATTCCCAAGTCTCTTGCTATACTTGTCAGGCCATTAGAACAGAAAAATCTAAGTGACATGTTTATATGATACTGACGATACCTTTTTATACACTCTAGAATTGGGTGCTATTCACTTTCTTAAAATATGGATTATGGTAAATATAAGTCTAGTTGCTGTGCTTGGAATCAAATTTACTAGGAAAAAAATAAGAAGGTGGCGCTCGAGGAGTGAAGGCAAGAAATACCATCATACTTGACAACTTAAATGAGTAAATGAAAAAGGAACGAGAGAAATACACAAACATCCAGAAGAAAAAGTTCGAGAGACTGGCAAGTAACAAGAAACCTACACCAGGACTGGACACCAAAAGAACGGTAGTCAACATAGGCAAACGTAACCTGTCTGAAGATGAAATCTCTGTTTTGGAGAAAGGAGGCACCTTTGCAATTACACCAAAAGAAATATCAACTGAAGAGATTATTGCTAACCTGGAATCGGCTATACGATCATTACCTGAGGAAAAAGCACAGGAAATCCGGACAGAATCAGCAAGAATTATTAAAAAAGCAAAACCGCCAAAAAGTAATCTGAAAGCGAAGGAGTTAAAAGCATTGAAGTACATCAATAGGGACACAAATGTCACTGTTCTGCCTGTGGATAAAGGCAACGCCACAGTGGTGATGGACACCGAAGACTACAAAACTAAAATAAAAGCATTGCTAGATCCAGGCCTACCGCACTCTAGCAAAAGACCCGACCAAGACCATATTGAGAAAAACTAGAACCATGGTGAAGAAAAAAAAGGTATGCAAGAGTGAAGCACTGACTCCTAGGCTTTATGGGTTGCCAAAAATCCACAAGCCCAACGTTCCACTTCGCCTGATCGTAAGCGCAATAGGTTCGCCTACTTACGAATTAGCAAAGCACTTAACTACATTATTACAGCCATACGTTGGAAAAACCGACTCGTACATCAAGGACTCAGCCCATTTCATTTCGAAAGTCAAAGACATACAGTTGGAAGAATCCGACATGCTGGTCAGCTTCGACGTGGTGTCATTATCCACAAAGGTGCCATTAAACGATTCAATCGAACACATCAAGAGCATATTTCCAGAAGACATTACAAACTTTTTCAAGCACGTGTTAACGACAACCTACTTCGTCTGGGACGCCAACATGTACGAACAAATTGTAGGTGTAGCCATGGGAAGCCCTCTAAGCCCGGTAGTAGCGAACTTTGTAATGGAGAAGGTCGAACAGGCAGCCTTGAAGAGCGCTCAATACAAGCTCAAGATATGGCTCAGATACGTGGACGATACGTTCGTCATTTGGAATCACGGAAGAGAAAAGCTAGAAGAATTTCTAAAGAACAATGAGAAGAAATAGGGCAAAACCAGAACCCAAACCGATAGCAAAAGCTTTTCTACCCTATGTGCCTGGAATAACAGACAGAATAGGAAAAATGTTACGAAAGGAAAACGTCAAGACCATCTACAAGCCCACAAGAAAGATACAGGAATATTTGAGAATAGTGAAGGATAAAAGAGACCCACTCACAACACCGCGAGTTTATCGCATACCATGCACATGTGGGAGTGTATACATAGGAACAACGAAGCGATGTACAAACACAAGAATTGCAGAACATAAGGCTACCTGTCGACTAGGCCATACGGACAAATCAGCGGTAGTCTAACATGCGATTAAGGAGGGAAGTCACAGGATCAAGTTTGAAGAAACTCAGGTTCTTGCCGCAACGTCTTCGTACCATGCCAGACTTCACAGAGAAGCCATCGAAATACAAAAACATCATAATAATTTCAATAGGAAAGAAGAAACACAGAAAGTCAACCGGACATGGGTACCCATCCTAAAGGACTTGAAGACACTACCATATCGCGAAGGGGCGGGGCTACCAACGCTACCTGGTTGGGCCACGTCACCATTAGCAGGTATAAATACAGGTGCAGCTCCACCAGCCGTCAGTATTTTGGAAGTCGCCGATGTGATATAGCTTCTGAAGATGCCATCCACTCGTGGTGGCGAAACGAAAAGGTTTAACGCTAAACGACGCCGGTCTAAAAACCCAAGAACCACAAATTCATTGACCATTTCGAATTACTATTCCTTAGAGTGAACTTTGGGAATTACTTAGTGAAGTGACACACGATGTTGTGAAATAAAAATATATCACTCCAAACACCGTTAACTATACAGGGTGTCCCAAAAAATAGTGTCAAGCGGAAGTCCAGAGATAGAGCACACCTAGAAGTATCTGAATCACCCCCATATATGTTATGCAATTTTTTGTAGTTTCCGAGTTATGAATTTTTTTCTAAATTTTAGAGAATTCTCTACCTCGACAACTTAAAACTGTTCCAAAAGAAAAATTAAAAGACTTTTCAAAATTCTCATTTTTGCTAATTAATCTCTAAGAGTTTACTGTTCTTACATAAAGGAATCGGCTTAGTAGTTCTGATGAAAGTCATGAAAATTATAGTGTAAAGTGAAAAATTTACGTTCTGTTAATTTATGACTTAGATCTTCGACTCGCAATTAAAAATCTAAAGAGGTGATTTCATGATTTCTGTGTAGGTCTAAAAACTCCTTCAGACTCTCAGCTATCATAAACATTAAAAAAAAGGAGTACTTAATGGGGCTACTTTGTCTCCAATCGACCTTCAACGACAAGAGGTGGAGATTTCATGAAATTAGCGATGAGACTTTAAATGAAACAACAAGTAAGTTTAGGGCGCTAATAGCCGAATGATTGTCAGTGCCGCAATAAAAAACATTCAGTGCGACCAGAATATCGATAGATGACTACCTGTGTCACTTTGCTAAGATTTTTTTACATAAACGACTTCTTTTTTGTAAGTGGGAAATTGTAAAATGAAACGAAATTTTCAAATTTATTCACTAAGTTTATTAAATTTCACAAGAAATTTTCAAAATGTCTACCTTCTTGTTTAACGCATAATCTACATCTTCTGAAACAATTGTTTTTTAAATTAACAGCCTGTGTCAATTTGTTGCGTAATTCGCTATGTTTCGACATTATTTAGCATAAACTAGTTTTTTGTAGTAGTGCCAAACAAAAAACTCTATCGGATTTAAGTCAGGTGACCATAGCGGCCATTCAGTGGGTCCACCACGATCTATCCATTTGCTGCAGAAAACAGCATCGTTAAATTCAGTTGTCGTGCACTCAAGGTCCGTAGGAATAGCCAAGTAGTCAGACAACAGAAACAACACCAATCCAAAGAAAAGCGTACCGTTTTAAGCCGCAAAGACAGACAGACGACTGAATAAAGGTAACGAAAACAACCTATGCAATGACACATTTTGAAAAGACATCACAACAATATGGTAGCTATCTCTTTCTAACATCGCCATCGTTTACTGCGTTAGCGTTAGCCCTTTTTGTTGGCGCTCAGGTAAACCGGTTTTGAAAAATGCGCTCCTTGTGGTTTTTTAGCAAGAAATATGATCTTTTTTAATAAACGTTTAATTTATGCAACGTTTTTAACGTTTATTATTGCGGTACTGACAATCAGTCTGCTATTAACGCGTTAACATAAGCTATTGATGTATTAAAAACACATCGCTAATTTCAAGAAATCTTCGCCTCTTGTCTTTGAAGGTCAATTGGAGCGAAAGTAGCCCCATTAAGTGCTACTTTTTTTCAATGACTGTGATAGCTGAGAGTCTGAGGAAGTTTTTAGACCTGCTTAGAGATCATGAAATCCCCCCTTTGGATTTTTAATTGCGAGTCGAAGATTTAAGTCATAATTATCACATCGTAAATTTTTCACTTTACATTAAAATTTTTATGACATTTATCAAAGTTACGAAGCCAATTATTTTATATATGAACAGTAAACTCTTGGAGATGAATCACCAAGAAAGATAATTTGAAAAAGTCTTTTATTTTTCCTTTTGGAACAGTTTCAAGTTGTCGAGGTAGCGAATTCTCTGAAATTCAGAAAAAAATTCATAACTCGGAAACTACAAAAAATTGCATAACATATATGGGGGTGGTTCAGATACTTCTAGGTGTGCTCTATCTCTGGACTTCCGCTTGACACTATTTTTTGGGACACCCTGTACATATGGTAACATATGTAGCTACTCTAACTACATACCTGGAAATTGTGTAAATACAGCTGTAGCTCCATTTGTTATTCCATGAAATCTTCCATTTTCGAAGTACATTTTCTGTTTTTCCTGGTTAATATCATCATTGTCGTCAACTACGTATAATAAAGGCGATTTCTCTTCCGTGCCTTTTTTGGACATTCTAGTTATCTATCCTCTGCCAATTCTGTTCCTGCATCCTGGAAACAGTGTATGCAATGAATATCATGGTATGTTTGCTTTTCCTCGTAATACCTACAATGTGTGGGGGTTACACGAATATGTAAAATAGGAAAATACGGATTCACTGACATAAAAACATCATTTGACAGCTAATTCTTGGAGATTGTCAAAAATTACAGGGTAGCCAGCTAGCTCTTCTTCCTATAGGCCACAGATTGGAACCACAAGAATATTATGTATTCAACTGTGTACCAGAAATGATAAAAAATTGAAGATGACATCAAAATGTGAAAATATGTTAACTAAAGCATGGAAAATATATATAACAATAAAAAAAAATGAAAAAGGTGCAATTCGAGCTCCGACACACCGGGCTGCTGTTCCATTACCCAATCACTACTCCCCATACCGTAGGTGAGCAATCACTTGGTCCGCGAATCGTGAGCTCTCGGTAGACGCAGAGACCCAATCTGCAATCTGGCGGTTAGGATGTGCTCCGCTGCACGGCACCCCGGAATTTTGCACATTCCTACATATTACCTAAGGGCTTAGGGCATCTGAGAAGTTGTCGCAGGAGTATCTCATATATTTGGTGCGCTTTTCCTCCTCCTTGGACATGATGTTCACCTCGGCAGGTAACTCTATGTCCCCTGGAGCGTATGGCAGCACCGGTGTCTCATCTACCGGGTGTCCCAGAATTTCCTTGACACGTGATATTTTCGTAACGAAAAACAGTTCAAGCAAGAACTAAATGGTACTTTTGAAGGTACTATAGTGTCTATCATACCCTGCATTCAAAACATTTTTTTTTGTACGTCAACCACTAAAACTGACCCCCAACTTTTTTTTCAAATAGCACCCCATAGGTTTTCCTACATAAATGATATCCCCATTTTATTTAAAATCTTGTGGTACCTTTAATTTTATACGAAAACTCATTTTTTCTGTAAAATCCTAAGCATAAGACAAATGAAATGATAATTTGTTTGACGCCTGATAATTTTTGAAACAAAAACGGATAAAAAAGAAAAGTAAGTGGGATTTTCAAGGGTAGTGAATGACCTATCATTCCTTGCTTATAAACCATTTTTTCCTTACTTAAACCCCTGGAATCCACCCCTAGCTTGTTCTTTCAAATTTCAATCCACAATTTTGCCTGGAAAAATAAATTCTTTACTTGAATTTAATTATCGTAGTGCCTTACTTTTTATGCCCCTACTGCAATTTATCGTTAATTTTTTTCGTTTAATCCATGAAATCGTAAGCATAAATTAATTAAAACACATGTGTGGAAAATATTTTTTTATTATCATGAATCAACTAATAAAAAAATGTGACAACATAACTAAGTGCAGAAACGTGAAAAAGTTTTATGGCTACATCGGGCCGCGCCAACCTCGTGTGCAGGGTGTGCCCCGCACACGGCCCCAAAATTAAGTTTGAGTAAGAAAAAAAATGATTCATAAGCAAGGAAGGATAGGTCATTCACTACCCTTGAAAAACCCACTTACTTTTCTTTTTTTTCCGTTTTTGTTACAAAAATACCAGGCGTCAAACAATTTATCATTTATATATATATATATATATATATATATATATGCTTTATTTTCCATTTATCATATAACAAAGTAAGTTTCTAAAAACTAAATACATCATACATGGAAAAATCCCAAGGGGGAGTTCACATGAAGTGCTCTTCCACTCAACCCTTGTTATTTTAGATTTAGTAAATTAGACTAGATTCTGCATCTAAAAAAGAACTATTATTATTCTTATGATTTTACGGAAAAAATAAGTTTGCATATAAAATTAAAGGTACCTCAAGATTTTAAATAAAATGGGAATATCATCTATGTAGGAAAACCTATGGGGTGCTATTTGGAAAAAAAAGTTGGGGGTGAGTTTTAAGGGTTCACGTGCAAAAAAAATGTTTTGAATGCATGGTATGATAGACTTTACAGTACCTTCAAAAGTACCACTCAGTTCTTGCTTGAACCGTTTTTCGTTACGAAAATATCACGTGTCAAGGAAATTCTGGAACACCCGGTATATCATATGAGTGCTTTAAATGGTAGTATAGCACAAGTGTCGATGGACGTAGGCAGTGCCAGCGTACACCTTGCACGAAGACAAGGGTCAAGGGTAAGGGTCTCTGGTGCCTGTAGGCAAGAGATGATCTAATTCATATAAAACAACTATTCGAACATATCTTTAGTTCGCTTTAGCTATACACTCCAGAGAAATAAGACTTTCTCTGCGAAATGAGGCCGAGTAAGCTGATTTTTGCAGAGACTTTCATCACAGGATATTCATTTCATAAACCTCAACAGCTTTTCGTAATATTGATGTCAGCGTCGATTGAACTATGGCAAGCCCCAACCGTGGGGTTTTCTGAAACTTGAGGACTGGATCCGCAAATTTAATGCCTTCAACGTCATTGAATACATATATACACATATACACAAGATACATACTCTATATTGTTTATGTAATTTGCCCATGGATCAATGAAAACAAAATCATTGTTATAAACATTATCTAGTAGTCGACAAGCAATGATCCCATGAATGATAACATATCAGGAATCAGCGTAATACTTAAAGAGTCGAAAAATGTATGTTCAACAAATTGATTACTGTGTGATAAAAAACTGAATATATTGTGGTATTTGAATAATCACTTCTTCAGAGGAATGCACCAAATAACAAATATCACTGTATAACGCATTTAAAACATTCAATAGTTTGATTGAAGAAATAGCGGTCTCCTTGTAAAGATTTAGTATAGATAAGGTATAAATAAGCAATCTACTAACCTGTACCAGACGTTCAGATGTTGCAGAAGATGATACTCTGATCATAATAATAAAGTTGGTGACCAGACATCTTCTGAAGATTACGATCTTATCTAATTGCAGCTGCAATATCGTGAAACTCATCAAAATATACACTCTCACTCCATAATTGTGCAAATGTGATTTCTGTGTAGAAGTACGTTATTGTTTATTGTGAACGTGACTTGCAGAGACACTGGAGGTAAATATTTGAATCAAAGCTATAAACAGTATCTGCCATTGTAAGAAATGATTGATGGCACACAGACCACTACGGTTGATAACACCATTATGTAAATATTGCATGTAACGAAGGTTAAATGAACTTGAGTGCCGATCTAAACAGTCACTGCTGGCGAAAGCAAAACTTTTTTTCGCCAAATATCTCATAGCTATATACACATTACGAGTATGTCAGAAATGTGTAAAATGGTTAAGCTAACTGATAATGCTTGAATAACTTTCGTCAATATTGGATAAACATTGTAAATGATGAAATGAAGTGATGAGTTCAGGGTATTGTGATTCCACATACTTTGGCATATTGTCAATGTTAAGTGACAAAGAAAACAGAACACCCAGTATTACTGAATAAATTATTACCATTTTTTTGTATACACGTGTCTTCGGGTTAGGTAGGTAGTAGAACAAAATTTGGATATCCTTGACATCTTTTGCAGTCTGAAACACATTGGCTGAGGGCTGTTAACTAGTCACGAGCTTGAGAAAAATTTCAGAAAATTATGAGGCATTTGTCAATGTCCGAGAGATGTTTTATTATTTATTTTTTGAAAACAAACTTTTAACTCAACACCACGAAACACTTATTTATTGTGGGGTGGGTTGGCTCAGTGGTTAGAGTCGAAGGCTCGTGACCTGAAGGTGCCGGGTTCGATTTTTGTTAGAGGCAGAAATTAATTTGTGGTTTTCCAATGAAAAATAAAAAACCATACAAAAAGCTCAGCGAGAATCCCCACCTGAGCCTTAACCGTTGACTTCTAATTAACAGTGGTATATTCCTAGAGTGGCGCCGGGGAACAGTAACAAAGCGTTAACAGAACAAGAGGCTTTAATGACTATAGCAGTCAACAGTCAATGCCGATGACACAGAAATAAAAAAACATTTATTTATTATGGATTGTTGCTATGAACGAAAAATGCTATCTTTGATTAGAGCATTTATTCTTCGAAGATTCTCTTTACCCAAATGTGATATTTTGAAAAACTAATTTCGAATGAAGTTGTCAAACTCAATTTGTAGTCACAGACCATGGCCGACTCTACACTAGGCCGGGCTATAGTTTCAGATGAATTATTACATTTTATATGTATTAGAGTTCATCTCGGTTAATAAATTAAGAAAAATACTTTTTAGAACTACTACTACTAATACCACTTACATCTGATGTCTGGTTCTTCGTAGTCAGACACTACAAAATAAAAATAAACGCAACCTGTTTCCTGATGCCACTTTCACTTCCACTTAAATGAACACTCAATTTACTTGATTTGTCACTTGAGCTAGAAAAATTCACTATTAGGTCACTGTGAAGCCATTCTTGCCGGTCTTGATTCCCTTTCACTATCAAAGCTCTTCGTAGGTATGCCCAGATGCATGCCTCGTTGGCATGTCCAGATGAGTTCTATTAACTGTCTTCTTCTGTGATATTTGGGAGGTCCAGAAAACATTGTAGGTACCACATTGTGGTTTAAAATAGGTCTTATCCTTTGAAATGTTTGTAAATTATTGTCTTTATCCTTATAAATATAACCAGCCCTTCCGAGGAATACCTTTCACCCACTTCTGTTTATGTCCCTTATTGGACGCATAATTGCTAGAGCAACCTGGTACTACACACTTTGCAGGCATCTTTTTATCTTTATAGTTTCACTTGTGCAGGTAAATCAGTAGAAACCCATTGAAAATCACCTTCCACTCTTCGTTGTTACTCTGGAAGGTTATGTTGGTAAGTCCTTGTTTGGAAGCCCCAGTTGCTATTGCAACCTGGTACTACACACTTTGCAGGCATCTTTTTATCTTTATAGTTTCATTTGTGCAAGTAAATCAGTAGAAACCCATTAAAAATCACCTTCCACTCTTCGTTGTTACTCTGGAAAGTTATGTTGGTATGTCCTTGTTTGGAAGCCCCAATCGCCCTTTGCAGGCATATTTTTATCTTTATAGTTTCGTTTGTTCAGGTAAATAATTAGAAATACATTAATAATCACAACAACAACAAATAAAAGCTCGGCCCGCGAACAGTGTTGCCATATTTCAATGCTCCGGCCTAGTGAGTAAAGGCGGCCATGCACAGACACGTCGCAGCGACGGATAATTGCTAGTTTCTGAAGGGCAACAGGACGTTCTTGAGCCAGAGCTGGACTGGCCCTCGGAGCTACCACCGCTTTGTTCAGAACACCGTTCGATTTCTGTCGAGTGTACCACTATCAATATGCCGCTTGGAAGATAGTCCTCAGGTTTGAGGCGAAAATGTTACTTGTCCACTCATCGAATCGTCCTTTTCCGGGATGATCAGTGAGAATCTAGATTTGAGGTATCTTTGGCTCTTTCCACCCTGAATATGGTCAACTAGTGATTATCGTGCTACCCACGTTCCCCTGTGACGCATTCATAGGCAGGTCGACATAACCTCTCTTTTTATCCAGAGATGCAGAGACAGCAAGCCCAAGAGTACCTTCAGGGCAGCAGTGGGCGTTATCCTCATGGCACCCGTAATGCCTAGTGTTGAAAGCCTCTGAACCTTAGCGAGTTAGAGCATAACAAATACCTTTTCAGCGCTCGGCCATACTGGACCTAGTTCTGACTATTGCCGTATAGAGCCAGTTTAGTACCTTGGGCTACCCACTACCTGTCGCAGCTGCCACATGGTAGCCATAGACTTTTGATATGCATAGTCAATATGCTGTACCCATCATCATCATAGACACAATGTCTTAACAGACATGTTGTGAACTCGTAAAATGCATTAAGTCGGAGCTAGAGCATTGCCGACACGAATAATATCAATAGTTTTGAGAACTGTAGCTCACCATCGTTCGCGATTTACTGTCAGTTCAGTGGCGCTCTTGATACTCATATCCAGCAACTGTTTCGACGTATCCACCCACAATGGAGGATAGCCTCTTTGGATTACCGTGCTCATCCAGTATTGAAACGTTAGTTCGATGGGCGGTATAAGGAACTATCAGCATTCTCAAATTTCAAAAGCATCTATGCGAGCTCGATCTGCCTTTTCAACAATCCAAATTTCCGAGGCATACAAAAATATGGAGAACACAAGAGACTGAACTAGAGACATTTTGGTAGCTGGGCCCATGTGGATCTAGTATTGATTACCATCCCCAGGTATTTAACTCCTGTGTTAGGGCCAATGGTACACCGTGGTGTGTAGGGGCTTTATAATCATCCGCTTTCTTCCTGGGAGTATATAGGACCAGCTGAGTCTTCGATGGGTTGATTGAGAGTCGTGATTGGCCGCACCACCTGTTCAAAGTATTGCAGGCTGTCTGCATCCTATCGCGGACGACATCCAGGGATCTACTGGAGACCATCGTCAGCGTAGGCTTGTGTGTAGAAACCGGCAGTTCTAAGTTCTCAAGGAGGCTGTCCATAACGAGACCACACCACCAGACGCGGGGAGAGGCAGCTGCCCTGTGGGGTAGTTCCCACTTACCCCAACCTCCAATTTTAAAAATAAAACAACGAGGGTTGCTCCATATACCGGCAGAATTTTTCTGTCTGCTCTCAAATAAAACAACTTCGTTCAAGTATAAAAATAATTTTATTGATTCTCTAATTACAATGGCAAATGTGTGCTTAATCTGATTGTTCTTACACATAAACGGCACTAACATTACCTAGACAATAAATAATTAATAAATTATCCCGCAACCTTCCCCATTTTTTCAATAGCAAAGTTACAAAACCAAACTTTGCTACTGTTCGTAACTTTCTGTAAAGAACTACTAATTAGTTCAGCCAAAAGTTACTTGATTCAGTCAAATCCTATTTTGAGAAAACTAAGCTCACATACTTATAGCCAATCATACACCTATGCATATTGATGTCATCTTTATACTACCTTATACAATGAAATACAGTCACAATGAGTAGGATAAATCTCAATAAAATTTTCTTCAAATGAATTGAATGACTATCATTACGAATGCCTATTAGTAACACTGCCCCACTAATATGAATAGTTCTTTATTTTTTTATAATTTACAAGGTGTATGCTGGCTTTACGTAAACATACGTATTTGAGATGAAGTTGGAATAAGAATAATTGAAAAATAAGTTTAAATGTGAATCTAATACAGATTGAAATTCATTTTGTCTTTTTACAGCAACAAAAAACGTGAATTAATACGTCCGCCGCTATAATGGAACATTGATTCAAGAATAAAGCTAAATGGTCCTTATGTCTAATGACTTGAGAGATACGCGTATAAAGTGCTACGAAAATAAGCAACAGAATGATATATTGAGACTAAAAGTGACGTAAAAATTCATCCCAAATGATATGGTTTACAACTCACTACTGGCTAAATAATAGGTAGACTTTTATACAAAATCGTGTAGAATGTACAAAACATAAAGAGTAGCATCATGTCAGAGGTTAACCGGTCAAACTTCATGCAAGCGATTTCTTCAAAGTCGTAACACTATAATAATAATTATGCTGCTTGAATATCTTAAGAGCCGCCAATTTTTTTTATGATTGCACCTGTACTAATTATTTTCTATTTATTTTATGGTCTTGATATAAATTGTACACGGAGACGTAGCAATGGTATGGGTGAGGATATACTCATGGAATCTGCGAAAATGATTAAATCTATGGATAAGTTCCAGACTTGATCAAAAAAAGGTCATAGATTTAGTTTAATATATTTCCAAAGTAAGTAAGCTGGTATGCAAAATATTTGTGTATGATAGTGGAAAGTTACATAAAGAATATTATTTAATCCGCACGTTAACTTTCAGTTTTCTTTGGATTTTGGTAGCACCAGAACCTTAAATAAATCGTCATAGAATGCATCATTCTTATCTTTCTGACATAAATGCATTTTCACTCAAGTGTTTTTATGATTTGGCACTATATATTTTCGAATACATCCATTTGAGTTAATTCATAGCTAATTCTATTGCACCATATGAAAATGACTTAGAAAGTGGTGTAGGCACTCTTTCTTCTCCTATACGAAACGTTATAGTTCTCCACAGGAATCTCCCACCTGGTGCGAAATACGTCGAACCCATTGCAGTAGAGTAGCTTAGAGGTCCTTTCACATCTCCTACTGATATGCCAGTATGCGAACCCGGCAGGGCATTGGTACAGGTAGCCCTCCATCCTCCAATTTGAGGTGCGTTGACAGCGGACAAAGTTTGTGGAGCAAGCTGCTGGTTCTAGTTCGTGATACCCTTCGCTTGGACAAAGGCTGCCTCGTGGTACCGGGATCTATGGAAAACATGATAATATTATAACAGCAATTAAAAATATGTTGCTATTCAAAGTTCTTTCTGGACAATGACTATGAATCTTGGAAAATAATATTAAAAATTACACAAATGTTATACTTGACGTGTACATGTGCCTGCACAGGTAACCTGACAACAACTGAAAATCTTTATTTGATATCTGAACGCAGTGCCAGTGTTTAGCCAGTGTATGGAAGTTTTGGAAGAGTTTGTTGAAACGTGCGGGACCAATGAGTGAATAAGGACCAGAGGCTATCCAGCACGGAATGTGGCTGGTGCATATGCCACACGATGGGCCATTTTGCGCCTCTATCCGCGCTAGTTCCTAAGACCTGCCCTTTTGGCAAAGGCAAGTACATTCTTAGGTCCTATCCGTTTCATCTCTATTAGTTCCAAGGTTCTTGAGCTCAGCATAGTCTGCCTGTGATCATCACGAACAAGTGACGCCTGAAGGTGTTGTGACCCGTTAATAGGCCTACTAGCAATCTCAAGTTACTCCTATCCAGAGAGAGACAAAATCGTCCTAATCTACTTGCGGGCCCTGCTAATAGTTCCCGAGCTTGACGGAGATGACCAGAGATGTTGTTCCATCTCAGAGAGTGTTGATTCTGGATCCACTCTCCAGTTGTTTTACTAATCAAGTTTGCAGATAGTCATAAGGCTGGTTCCTGGCCCACAAAACTGTTGCCGGATCCCATCCTAGCCAGATGATCCGCCATTTCGTTACCCTTTACCCCAGCGTGCCCAGGTACCCACATCAGTGATACCTTGTGTTTAGCTGAGATGTAGCCAAGAGCCCTCCTGCACTCCAGGACCAGTCCCGACGTTATTTTCCAAGCACTCAGTGCTTTGATGGCTGCCTGACTGTCGGAGCAGATAGTAATCCGCCTCCTAGACACGTCAATTTCCCGAACACGATTTACACAAGCAAGTATCGCATAGACCTCGGCCTGGAATACTGTGGTGTGCCCCTCAAGAGGGAGTGAAAGTCTTGTATGGGGTCCGTAGACTCCCGAGCCCGAGCCCTCTCTAGCGAGTGAACCGTCTGTGTACCAGACCTGTCCTCCTCCTTCGATGAGCTGTCTTTTTCTTGACTCCCAGTCTTCCCTTGACGGAAACACCACAGTACATTACGTGCGGGACCAGTCTTTGGCATATAAGAAGTACATAAAGCCATGGTAGAGAAAAAATAACAGCGGCTTCGAATTATTTTCTCGAGAGCTTTTGGTCATGTTGTAGTAACCCCATTCAAAATGGACCTAGTGTGTTTGAAAGAGTTCGGCAATCACTGATGAGAAGATTGCCTACTTGTGTCCATGATGATGGAAGTCATTTTGAACATTTATTGTAGATCGAGCAACTTATTCTTTTCATTCTTTGAATGGAGCGATTTTTCAAAACTCATCAAAGAACAAAATATTTTCAAAATACATGAAAATGAGAATTATTTTATTTTTCTCAATATATGTTTTTTTCTAAGGTATCTCACCTTTTCAACTATTTATGATTTTATTGAGTTAGTGTAAGCGTATACAATAAGTGAACAAGTTACTGATTTTTAACGTAGATTTTGGGTAATTACTAGAATTCCATAAAAATTTAAAATCTCAGAAACTGTTGATCTTTGTCCATACATATATCAAGCAAAATTTGTTGTATTTTACCTCTTCTATCATGCTCTAATATAAATAGGTCGAACTACATTATACTGTATACTGTATATACCTATTGGACTTGAACATGAATATATTACATATTACGTTTAATTAAAAATTAGTGGATTACTGTTTATCAGTTATTTTTGGGAGAGGGGACGGCCTTGTCTGACAGTCAAGCAGCTCTGAAAGTGGTAGCATCTGCGTAGGCTACATTAGTATCTACCCAAGAAATGGGCCACTACAGCACTCTGCCCAGAAATGAGCACGCCACAAGAATGTAACCCTGTTCTGGCTCTCTGGATATATTAGTGTACCTAGTAATGGAAGAGGAGATCACCTGGATAGGAGGAGCTAAGGGCTCCTGCATAGGCCCTGAGCCTTCTCTACATATTTATAGGCGCCTATGGCATCGCCAGGACAATGTTGCGAAATGGCGAAAACATGGTTATATGTGACAGCAAGCAATCGAAAAGGTTCACAGCAGGCGCTGTACGCTGTCGCTTTGGTATGTTCATGGATCCTGAATGAGATACGTTTTATGTCGCTAGCGATGCGATATCATCCTCAATTTGGATTTTTTAACACGTACGAAAGTATGTGCGTTATTTTTTTTTCAATTACAATAATTGAGATGAGGTTAACAATTTTCAAAAAAGTTTGAGACATTAAGATTGATTGGGAGGATATGTAGATTAGTACAAATAAAAATATAATTCAGTAACTATTTTCTGTGGAGTTACTCAGCGTGATCGTTGGACATACTGACTTTCGCCAGGTGCATCTATCCCACTGAAACATTAGCTTAACTATGTAGAAAACGATACAAATGTACTACAAGCTCATAATAATAAACGTGATGATAATAAAGAATTTAAGTAAAACTCACCGGAGGTATGAAGTTCTCATTGAGCATTCTATACAGGCTGCTAGTCGCAATTTCTCCCTTACAAGTCTTCGTTTCGTTCTGTGGTAGGCATTGTACTTTCTCATCGTCGTATAGTAATCCATCGGGGCAGCTAAGAACTAAAATCTTGTAATCGTGCAAGCTAGATGACCCTTTGGTGCACTGGTAAAACAGATTGCAGTATTTTGGGTGTCTTCGGAATCCAGTTGGGCACACCAATGCGATTTGGTCTCCTTCAAGTTGACCTATAGGGCATGGTTCCATTGTTGACGCACCAGTAGGACTGCTAGTAGTAACAGCTAAGTCGGTTGTACTCTGAGGTGAATATGTTGTAGTTTCATAGCCCCAAGAAGAACCCTGAGACCCTTGAGGGATTTGACCTTGTGGTATTTGTCCTTGTGGTATTTGTCCTTGTGGCACTTGTCCTTGTGGTATTTGTCCTTGTGGTGTTTGTCCTTGTGGTATTTGTCCTTGTGGCATTTGTCCTTGTGGTATTTGTCCTTGTGGTATTTGTCCTTGTGGTACTTGCCCTTGAGGTACTTGTCCTTGCGGTATTTGTCCTTGTGATACTTGTCCGTGAGGTACTTGTTCCTGTGGTGGTTGGCCTTGTGGTGGTTGGCCTTGTGGTGGTTGGCCTTGTGGTGGTTGGCCTTGTGGTGGTTGGCCTTGTGGTGGTTGGCCTTGTGGTGGTTGGCCTTGTGGTAGTTGTCCTTGTGATAGTTGTCCTTGTGGTACTTGTACTTGTGGTACTTGTCCTTGTGGTACTTGTCCTTGTGGTGGTTGGCCTTGTGGTAGTTGTCCTTGCGGTACTTGCCCTTGTGGTACTTGTCCTTGAGGTGCGCCCTGTCCTTGTCCTTGAGGTACTTGTGGTGTAAATGGACCTTGGGATGCTGTTGGCCCTTGAGGATTTTGGGGTACTACTGGTCCTTGTTCTCCTTGCGGTATTAGCGGCCCCTGTCCTTGTTGTCCAATTGGCCCTGAAGGTGCCTGTGGTGTCCCAGTTCCTTGTGGACTTTGTGGAGCTACTGGTCCATGTGATCCTTGTGGTGGTATTGACCCTTGTCCTTGTGGTGCTATTGGCCCTTGTCCTTGTGGTCCTTGAGGACTATTGGACCCTTGAGGTACCTGAGATCCTTGTCCTATAGGCGCCTGTGGTCCTATCGGTCCCTGTCCTTGACCCTGAGGTCCAATAGGACCTTGTCCTTGTTGTCCTGGTGTTGCCACTGGTCCTTGTGGTCCGATAGGCGCTTGTCCTTGACCCTGAGGAGCAACAGGAGCTTGTCCTTGTTGTCCTTGTGTTCCCACTGGTCCTTGCCCTTGAGGTCCGTAAGTTCCTTGTGGATATTGTCCTTGGGGTGCTTGTGGCCAATAAGTTTGTTGTGGTATTTGTCCTTGAGGGTAAGCAACTGTTGTACTAATAATCTCAGTGGTAGGATAACTAGAAGTGCTTTCGGTAGATGAGCCAAATTCGGGCGATGATGTTGGTAATGTTGAGCTCTCTGTTGGATATCCAGTGCTTCCAAATGGTGAGCTCTCAGTCTGCAAAGATAATTGGCTCATGTCAAATAATGCATACAGATATCTCCAATTTGTGTATTCTAGGCAAGCAGAATAACTAAAATATTATTACATACATTGATATTCGTTTTATGCTTGTATAATATGTTGTATCTAACATACGTAAATGTTTTGAGATAAATGTTGCATGCAACACATAGCAGGTAATTACGTTTGTGTTTGAAAGACCATAATGTACCCTACTTAGAGTCAATGTAGTCTGTAACTCTAAGCAATCCTAACAAACTGCTTGCTGCTAAAGAAAGAAATATAAGCGTATGTTTGATGATCTAATTAATAAAAGTGAACCTATATTGGATTTTAGAAACCGTAATGACTTTTCACTGAAAGCTGCAATGACTTAAGTGGATATTATGTCCATCTATATTTCATTCATTGAATCTTGTTGGAAAATGAATGAAATCAGATTCACTGGAATTCCAAGATGTATACTGATATTTCGATTGCTATTGCAACTTCTCTGAAAGTACAAATTACATAAAAAAATATTGAAACAGCCGTGCAATTGATGATTAACTTGCATAAACTGCACGAATTTTGTTTAAGACATCACGTCGATGAGTAAAAAAACTTTGATAAATCTAAAACCAATGAAAACTTAAATGCAATGTTGTCTTAGAAAAGTCCAATAACAGGTCTAAGACAAAGTTACATAGAAAATAGAGCACTCCAAAATAATGGTTCGCCAGGAAATTAAAAACAATCCATAGGGGAAAGAACGTATGGTTCAAAATCTAACTTGGAACGTTTTGATTAAATTTTCAGATTTCTGGCTGTGTATGTTTCAAAGAAGGTTTTACGGTTTGAACTAGAGAGTATGTGTATTGCATGTATTCCATTGTATTTTCTTATTTTCTTACAATTTTTAGAATGAAAGTTGCCATCCTGGACAGGATGTCAAATAATTTATATTTTGAAAAAAACTGCGCAGACTACCGGAAGTGTTAGGGTCTAGTAAAATGCCTTGAAACAAGTTCAAGAAAATTTGAGCAAATTATAATATATTATAATAAACAAAGCATTAATAGCAAAAAACATATCTTATTTATTATTATTTAAAACAAAGAGGTGCAGTCTGGGCTCCAACAAACCGGGTTGCTGTTTCAGTACTGAGTGACTACTCCTCACACCATCAGGTGAGCAATCGCTGGGTCCGCGAATCGTGCACTCTGAGTAGACGAAGGAACTCAAGGATGACTGCCGGCACACCAGAGTTGCGCACTGTGCAGAGAGCAGCGTATTACTCATACCACCTAGTGATCCACTGATTATTTTGTACCAATGACCATAACCAGCAGACTAAAAGTCTGGCCAGAGCCGTAACGGCATTCGTCTTCCACGCCGACAAGGGACGTATGAGCATCAGGCGCTACAACGGATATCGGGTACATCTACCCTCATAAAGGCTTAATAGAAGCACGGAGGCACAGTTTTGTTTAATAAAAAGGCAGTAATTCCATCCATCTCAGGGGATGACCATGTTTTGAGGCTGTTCGGTTGCCTCATGGCGTCTTGAGGTTGGAATTCTATTTCACAAAGATTTGGACATCCGAAATGAACAGGTAAGGCCGGAGGATTACCACCAGTGTCGTTAAAATCTCGACTGAAAGGGTCGCCCAGATGTTTGTAAAGCTGACGGCGTCAGCATCTTCTTCTTCTTAGAGTGCCATGCAGATTCCTGCGTAGGCGTCCATCCTCTTCCTATCAAATTTCTCTATTTACAGCTGCATTTTGTATCACTCCGAGGCTTCTCATTCCTGTCCACTGCCGAATGTTTCTGAGCCAGGATAATCTTTTTCTTCCTATTCTTCTTTTTCCTCCTTCGATTTTACCTTGAAGTACCAGGTGTTGTAACTAATAACGTTCTCCCCATATTACGTGTCCCAGGTAGGCTACTTTTCTTTTTTTAATTGTGTCGAATAGCTGTCGGTCTGTTAGTTCAGCTCTTCGGAGAACTTCTTCATTTGTTACATGGTTTACCCAGAGTATTTTTAGCATGCGTCTTAAGATTCACATCTCGAGAGCTTCAATTTTGTTGATTGTGGTTGCTTTCAATGTCCACGCCTCTATTCCGTAGAGCAGAACTGACCAGACATAACATTTTACCATTCTGTATCTGAGGCTGAAGTTTAAGTTTTTGTCAGTGAGAAATTTTTTAAGTTTTAGAAAGGTTATTCGGTGCTTGTTCTATTCTGTACTTTATTTCTTGGTCTGAATCCCATTGACCATGCATCCTAGATATTTAAACTGTGAAACTCTTTCAATGTTTTTTCCGTTTATTTGTATCTGGGTGTTTGTTGTGTCGTTTCTACTGATCACCATAAACTTTGTTTTGCCAATATTAATTTCAAGACCTAGATTTCTACTCGCCTCAGTGACTCGATTTAGTGGGATCTGGAGATCACCCGCATTATCTGTTATTATGGCAGTGTCATCTGCATACCGGATGTTGTTTATGGGAATTCCGTTTACTCAGCGTCAGCATACAGTTGACGAAATCAGCGTCTCGAATCTGAGGTACAGACACTTTAGAATTTAAACTTGCTCGTAAATATCAGAAAAGCATTTTTTGTGATTGGTGGAAACTAGTTTCACTTCGTAAGCATGTTTTACAATCTTGTGGGTATTAGAGAGTAAACTGGAAAATTTATGATATTCGTGAAATATGATTCATCCACGGTTTTGTGGAGTCATAAAATACCTTACTTGTTGTTTATTGTCGCGTTTTGCATGCGACTAGCGAAAAGATCTCACTATCTGATCTCAGTATCTTCAGTGCTATATTGATCAAGGAGGTAGAAGCAATCGGTTTGAGATAACTCTTGATAGTTTACTAGCTTAACGGTTTTAAATGCGGTTTATCGGATTGTGAAAATATACCAAAAAGTCCATTTTCAGACAATCAGAGGTTTTTCTCCTTCCACTTTCTTTGCTTTCAATTTTCTCAAGTTCGTCCAACCCTCAAAAGAAGCAGTTTGACGGGCCTGACTGCCAGTACATGACCCAAAACTATGTAATTTGACTCTTCAATTTATGTTGCTTTGGTTTTGTGCCGTCAGGACGTACGAGGTATTTCAATATACTATTTTACATTTTCCTTCGCTTAAGTGACTGAGGTCGCTACGGTCATTGAATGCATATTATATATAAAATTATAATATAAAAAATAATAAAAGTAGCTAAATCCTAACTTATTGTGAGCCTATATTCAATAGCGGACAAGTGTAGTTGGATACTTAAGCTTTATTTTATAAGTGAATTTAAGAAAATGTTACTACCTGAGCAGTACTGCTCTCATTGTCCAGGTTGCTAGTTGAGCATTTTCCATCGACAGCCCATGGATAGTTGCAAGTGACTGCATTTGGGTCCCATACAGTGCCCTGACCGCATGTGAATTCGTACTTGGTATAACCATTTTTTCCATTGTTGACACATCTGGAATAATCATTTGAGATAAAAATATGTATTTTGAAAATATTCATATTTCAAAATTACCTGTAAAACTTTCTACAATCATTTGGGTCTCCCAAAAATCCTTCAGTCGAACACGAAGTTCCGATACCACTGGAAACCGTTGAATTCTGTGATTCTTGTCCTAATGGATACTGTCCCTGCCCTTGTGGTATTTCCCCTTGACCTTGATGTTGTGGTCCATTTGGTCCTTGGATTTGCGGCCCTTGAGGTGAAACAGGTGTCTGTCCTGATCCTTGAGGTCCTTGTGGTACGGTCGGTGTTTGTCCTTGCGGGCCGTATGGTGCTTGAGGTGCTTGTGGGCTTACTGGTCCTCCTTGATGTTGTGGTCCGACTGGTGCTTGGCTTTGCGGTCCCTGGGGCGATACAGCTCCTTGTCCTGATGTCTGAGACCCCTGTGATCCAGTTGGGATTTGTCCTTGTGGGCTATATGACCCTTGAGGTCCATGCGGTACTTGTCCTTGCGGCCCGTATGGTCCTTGGGGACCTTGTGGGCCTGTTGGCCCTTGTCCTGGATGTTGCGGTCCGACTGGTCCTTGGTTTTGTAGTCCTTGTGGCGATACAGGTCCTTGTGGCGGTACAGGTCCTTGTGGTCCTTGTCCTGATGACTGAGGTCCCAGTGGTCCAGTCGGGATCTGTCCTTGCGGGCTGTATGATCCTTGAGGTCCTTGCGGTACAGTCGGTACTTGTCCTTGGGGCCCGTATGGTCCTTGAGGACTCTGTGGACCTATTGGTCCTTGTCCTTGATGTTGTGGTCCGACTGGCCCTTGGTTTTGTGGTCCTTGAGGCGATACAGGTCCTTGTGGTCCTTGTCCTGATGACTGAGGCCCCAGTGGTCCAGTCGGGATCTGTCCTTGCGGGCTATACGATCCTTGAGGTCCTTGAGGCCCATATGGTCCTTGAGGACCCTGTGGACCTATTGGCCCTTGTCCTTGATGTTGTGGTCCAACTGGACCTTGGTTTTGCGGTCCTTGAGGCGATACAGGTCCTTGTGGCGATACAGATCCTTGTGGCGATACAGGTCCTTGTGGTCCTTGTCCTGATGACTGAGGCCCTAGTGGTCCAGTCGGGATCTGTCCTTGCGGGATATACGATCCTTGAGGTCCTTGCGGTACAGTGGGTACTTGTCCTTGCGGCCCGTATGGTCCTTGAGGACCCTGTGGACCTATTGGTCCTTGTCCTTGATGTTGTGGTCCGACTGGTCCTTGGTTTTGTGGTCCTTGTGGCGATACAGGTCCTTGTCCTGATGCCTGAGGCCCCTGTGATCCAGTTGGGAATTGTCCTTGTGGGCTATATGAGCCTTGAGGTCCATGCGGTACTTGTCCTTGCGGCCCGTATGGTCCTTGGGGACCCTGTGGACCTATTGGTCCTTGTCCTTGATGTTGTGGTCCGACTGGTCCTTGGCTTTGCGGTCCTTGTGATGATACAGGTCCTTGCGGTCCCTGTGGTAATACAGGTCCTTGTGGTCCTTGTCCTGATGCCTGAGGTCCTTGTGGTCCAGTCGGGATTTGTCCTTGTGGGCTATACGACCCTTGAGGTCCTTGGGGTACAGTCGGTACTTGTCCTTGTGGCCCGTATGGTCCTTGAGGACCCTGTGGACCTATTGGACCTTGTCCTTGATGTTGTGGTCCGACTGGTCCTTGGCCTTGCGGTCCTTGTGGTGATACAGGTCCTTGCGGTCCCTGTGGTAATACAGGTCCTTGTGGTCCTTGTCCTGATGCCTGAGGTCCCTGTGGTCCAGTCGGGATTTGTCCTTGTGGGCTATACGACCCTTGAGGTCCTTGGGGTACAGTCGGTATTTGTTCTTGCGGCCCGTATGGTCCTTGAGGACCCTGTGGACCTATTGGCCCTTGTCCTTGGTGTTGTGGTCCGACTGGTCCTTGGCTTTGCGGTCCTTGTGGTGATACAGGTCCTTGCGGTCCCTGTGGTAATACAGGTCCTTGTGGTCCTTGTCCTGATGCCTGAGGTCCTTGTGGTCCAGTCGGGATTTGTCCTTGTGGGCTATACGACCCTTGAGGTCCTTGGGGTACAGTCGGTACTTGTCCTTGTGGCCCGTATGGTCCTTGAGGACCCTGTGGACCTATTGGCCCTTGTCCTTGATGTTGTGGTCCGACTGGTCCTTGGCTTTGTGGTCCTTGTGGAGACACAGGTCCTTGTGGTCCTTGTCCTGATGCCTGAGGTCCCTGTGGTCCAGTCGGGATTTGTCCTTGTGGGCTATACGACCCTTGAGGTCCTTGGGGTACAGTCGGTACTTGTCCTTGCGGCACGTATGGTCCTTGAGGACCCTGTGGACCTATTGGCCCTTGTCCTTGATGTTGTGGTCCGACTGGTCCTTGGCTTTGTGGTCCTTGTGGAGACACAGGTCCTTGTAGCCCTTGTCCTGATGCCTGAGGTCCCTGTGGTCCTGTCGGGAATTGCCCTTGTGGGATATATGATCCTTGAGGTCCATGAGGTATGGTTGGTACTTGTCCTTGCGGCCCGTATGGTCCTTGAGGACCCTGTGGACCTATTGGCCCTTGTCCTTGATGTTGTGGTCCGACTGGTCCTTGGTTTTGCGGTCCTTGTGGTGATATAGGTCCTTGCGGGCCCTGTGGTAATACAGGTCCTTGTGGTCCTTGTGGTCCTTGTCCTGATGTCTGAGGTCCCTGTGGTCCAGTCGGGATTTGTCCTTGTGGGCTATACGACCCTTGAGGTCCTTGGGGTATAGTCGGTACTTGTCCTTGCGGCCCGTATGGTCCTTGAGGACCCTGTGGACCTATTGGCCCTTGTCCTTGATGTTGTGGCCCGACTGGTCCTTGGCTTTGTGGTCCTTGTGGAGACACAGGTCCTTGTGGTCCTTGTCCTGATGCCTGAGGTCCCTGTGGTCCAGTTGGGATTTGTCCTTGTGGGCTATACGACCCTTGAGGTCCTTGGGGTATAGTCGGTACTTGTCCTTGCGGCCCGTATGGTCCTTGAGGACCCTGTGGACCTATTGGCCCTTGTCCTTGATGTTGTGGTCCGACTGGTCCTTGGCTTTGTGGTCCTTGTGGAGACACAGGTCCTTGTGGTCCTTGTCCTGATGCCTGAGGTCCCTGTGGTCCAGTCGGGGATTGCTCTTGTGGGATATATGATCCTTGAGGTCCATGAGGTATGGTTGGTACTTGTCCTTGTGGACCGTATGGTCCTTGAGGACCCTGTGGACCTACTGACCCTTGTCCTTGATGTTGTGGCCCGACTGGTCCTTGTGGTGAACCAGGTCCATGTGGTCCTTGAGACCCTTGTGGAGGCGTCGGTCCATGCTCTTGAGTTCCTAACTGTGGCATTTCCGCGTAGCATTTTCCACTTACTGCATATGGATAATTGCAGGACAACGTATTTGTATCCCATACAGTACCTTCAGCACAAGAGAACTCATACTTTGTATATCCTCCTTTGCCATTGCTGACGCACCTATAGAACTTTCTGCAGTTATTTTCATCAGGAACGAAACCTTCAGTGGTACAAGCACCGTTAACTATTTGTCCTTGAGTAGTCTGTGGTATTCCTTCACCTCCAGGCTGTTGCGGGTTTTGAGGTCCCTGTGGAACTTGCTGTCCTTGTGGTTCACAAGGTGGTTGACCTTGCGTTTGTCCTGACCCTTGAGAGCCTTGAGGTACAGTTGGCATCTGTCCTTGAGGACCATATGTTCCTTGAGGTCCTTGTGGACTTAGTGGTCCTTGTCCTTGATGCTGTGGGCTAGTTGGTGCCTGAGCTTGAGGTCCTTGTATTACGGGTCCCTGTGGTACTTGACTAGGTCCTTGTGGTCCGGTCGGCTGTTGCCCTTGAGAGCCATAAGGTCCCTGAGGTCCTTGTGGACCGACTTGTCCTTGATTATGTGGTCCGATTGGTCCTTGGCTTTGTGGTATTTGTGGTTGCACTGATCCTTGTGGTCCTTGTGAACCTGCTGGCCCTTGTCCTGGGTATTGCGGGACAATTGGTGCTTGCGGATTATAAGATCCTTGAGGTTCTTGTGAACTTGTTGGCCCTTGACCTTGATGTTGTGATCCGACTGTTCCTTGGCTTTGTGATCCTTGTGGTTTCTGTGGCGCTTGTCCTGAGCTTTGAGGTCCTTGTGGTTTATTTGGTCCTGGTACTTGTGGGCCTTGTGGTGATTGAGAATTTGTTTGTTCTATTTCATTTTGTTCTGGATGTGGTTTTTGAGAGGTAAGATCCCCACATCTTCCAGGGGTAACGTATGGATGATTACAAGATAGAATTGTAGAGTCCCATACAGTTCCCTCTCCACAACTAAACTCATATTTTGTATACCCACTTTGGCCATTATTTACACATCTATAGAACTTCTTGCAATCTTTTTCGTCACCGGTAAATCCCTCAGCTGTGCATACGTTGTTTGAGATATGACCAATATTGTTTGCTTGTTGGTTATTATTCTGGTCTTGGGTGTGATTAGCTGTTTGTTGACTCTGCTGGACATTTTGATTCTGCTGACCTTGTTGGTTTTGTTGACCATGTTGATGCTGTTGACCTTGTTGGTTATGCTGCCCTTGCTGTATTTGCTGTACTTGTTGGTTCTGTTGGCTTTGCTGACTCTGCTCGTGTTGTTGATTTAATCCTTGTTGGTTTTGTGAACCTTGACTACTTTGAACTGACGAACCCAATCCACAATGTCCATCTACAGAGCCTGGGTGGTTACAGGTTAAGGCAGCCTGATCCCAGACTGTATTCGGAGCGCATGAAAACTCATACTTGATGTAGCTTCCGGCGCCGTTATTTACGCATCGATAAAATTTGGTACAATCATTATTATTTCCCATAAATCCATCCATTGAACATACCGGTCCCTGTTGTTGTTGATCAGTTTGTGGAACAGACGATGCTCCCTGCTGGTTGGATGAAGGCCCTTGCTGATTCATACTAGATACAGATCCTTGATGTCCGTTTTGTTGACCCGATGTTGAACCTTGTGACGATCCTTGCTGGTTGGAACCTGTACCAGATCCTTGCTGTCCAGATTGTTGGTTGGATGATGAACCCTGCTGATGTGCACCTGTCCCCCATGCCTGTTGGCCAGATTGTTGGTTAGATTGTTGACCCCATCCCTGTTGACCAGCTTGTTGATTAGATGATGATCCTTGTTGGCTGATATTTGATCCCGAGCCTTGCTGCCAATTCTGTTGATTTGAAGTTGAACCTTGTGACCCTCCCTGTTGATTGGAAGTAGAACCCCATCCTTGTTGACCGGATTGCTGGTGCGATGATGATCCTTGCTGATTGGATGTTGATCCTTGTTGGTTGGTGTTGGAACCTGATCCTTGTTGCCAATTTTGCTGACCTACAGACTGTGAATTGGAAGTTGATCCTTGTTGATTGGAACCCGTTCCCCAACCTTGCTGAGCGCCTTGCTGATTAGATGAAGACTGTTGTTGGTTAGCGTTTGATCCTGTGCCTTGCTGCCAATTCTGTTGATTTGAAGCTGAACTTTGGGACGAACCTTGTTGATTGGATCCTGTACCCCATCCTTGCTGAGTAGACTGTTGGTTGGAGGTTGATCCTTGCTGATTAGAACCTGTTCCCCATCCCTGTTGACCAGCTTGTTGATTAGATGTTGATACTTGTTGGCTGGTACCCGATGCCGATCCTTGCTGCCAATTTTGTTGATTTGAAGTTGAACCTTGTGACCCTCCCTGTTGATTGGAAGTAGAACCCCATCCTTGTTGACCGGATTGCTGGTGCGATGATGATCCTTGCTGATTGGATGTTGATCCCTGTTGGTTGCTGTTGGAACCTGAACCTTGTTGCCAATTTTGCTGACTTGCAGACTGTGAATTGGAAGTTGATCCTTGCTGATTTGAACCTGTTCCCCAACCTTGTTGACCGCCTTGTTGATTAGACGGAGACTGTTGTTGGTTAGCGTTTGATCCTGTGCCTTGCTGCCAATTCTGTTGATTTGAAGCTGAACTTTGCGACGAACCTTGTTGATTGGAACCTGCACCCCATCCTTGCTGAGTAGACTGTTGGTTGGAGGTTGATCCTTGCTGATTAGAACCTGTTCCCCATCCCTGTTGACCAGCTTGTTGATTAGATGTTGATCCTTGTTGGCTGGTACCCGATCCCGATCCTTGTTGCCAATTTTGTTGATTTGAAGTTGAACCTTGTGACCCTCCCTGTTGACTGGAAGTAGAACCCCATCCTTGTTGACCGGATTGCTGGTGCGATGATGATCCTTGCTGATTGGATGTTGATCCCTGTTGGTTGCTGTTGGAACCTGAACCTTGTTGCCAATTTTGCTGACTTGCAGACTGTGAATTGGAAGTTGTTCCTTGTTGATTTGAACCAGTTCCCCAACCTTGTTGACCGCCTTGTTGATTAGATGAAGACTGTTGTTGGTTAGCGTTTGATCCTGTGCCTTGCTGCCAATTCTGCTGTTGATTTGAAGCTGAACTTTGCGACGAACCTTGTTGATTGGAACCTGTACCCCATCCTTGCTGAGTAGACTGTTGGTTGGAGGTTGATCCTTGCTGATTAGAACCTGTTCCCCATCCCTGTTGACCAGTTTGTTGGTTAGATGTTGACCCTTGTTGGCTGGTACCCGATCCCGATCCTTGCTGCCAATTTTGTTGATTTGAAGTTGAACCTTGTGACCCTCCCTGTTGACTGGAAGTAGTACCCCATCCTTGTTGACCGGATTGCTGGTGCGATGATGATCCTTGCTGATTGGATGTTGATCCCTGTTGGTTGCTGTTGGAACCTGATCCTTGTTGCCAATTTTGCTGACTCGCAGACTGTGCGCTGGAAGTTGATCCTTGCTGATTTGAACCTGTGCCCCAACCTTGTTGACCGCCTTGTTGATTAAATGACGACTGCTGTTGGTTAGCGTTTGATCCTGAGCCTTGCTGCCAATTCTGTTGACTTGAAGCTGAACTTTGCGATGAACCTTGTTGACTGGAACCTGTACCCCATCCTTGCTGAGTAGATTGTTGGTTGGAGGTTGTTCCTTGCTGATTAGAACCCGTTCCCCATCCTTGTTGACCCGCTTGTTGATTAGCTGACGTTCCTTGCTGATTACTGTTAGAACCTGTGCCTTGTTGCCAGTTGGAGCCTGAATTCCATCCTTGGTTACTCTGTTGACTAGAGGATGCACCTTGCTGATTAGTACCTGTCTCCCAACCATGCTGTCCTGTAGAACCTTGTTGATTAGAACTTGACGTTGAACCTTGTTGCCAGTTTTGCTGGTTGGATGATGACTGTTGTTGGTTCACACCAGATTGCCATCCCTGTTGAGCTGAAGTAGATCCTTGTTGATTTTGTTGATTCTGTGACTGAGATCCCTGCTGACTAGAAGACGATTGTCCTGTGAAAAATTGACTTGAGGATGAATTTGAACTCGAGCTGCTCATAGAAGAGCTACTGCTGCTACTGGAACTATTTTGGAAGCTACTTTGCTGGAAAGCAGAACTTGTTGACGAATTGGCAGATGATGAATTTGAAAATGACAGAGTACCGCTATCGTTCCTTAGCAGCAGTGATGCATTACCTTCGTCAGACGAGCAGCCTTGCCTCTCAGCCGCCCACGGGTAATTGCAAGATAGGGCGTTGGTATCCCAGACGGTACCAGGGCCGCACTTGAACTCGTATCGGATGAAAGTGCCCTTTCCGCCGTTAACGCATCTGTAAAACTTCTTGCAGTCGCTAGGGTCTGCCAGAAATCCGTCCTGGGTGCATTTGGTGCCGATTAAGCCAGTACCAGTACCAGTACCAGTACCAGTACCAGGAGGCGAGGCTGTAGGAGGAGAAGAGCTGGGATTTTCTCTCGATATCTGCCTATAGTTGATGTCCAATGAGTTTCCGCCACATTCCATTCGACTGCTGGCATAAGCGTAATTGCATCCTCCGATGGAGGGGTCAAAAACGGTGCCTTCTTCACATTCTAGTCGAATTGCATTCCAGTTACTCCGGTAGTCCAGAACGCACCTATAAACAGAATAATTGTTTATTACAACTTTATTACAATATTAAGGGCCGATTTTATCATCATGCATATTTAACAAAGAATTTAACAAAGCTTTCTATTGGGTATTGAGGGCTATGTTAATAAGTATCATCCAATAGCATTTTATCAATATTGAAAACAACACGTCAAAGCTGGATGACACTTTTGTCAAAGATATTTTAGAAATTCATGGATCAAAATCATTGCAGGATGCCAGAACAGAGCGATTGATTTGCAAATTAATGCCACATTTTCCATGTTTACATTATAATTATTGCAAAATTGCAAACTGCGATAATTTGTGATAAAAGTAGTAGGTACTATGTCAATCACAGCAACTACCTACCTTATTTAATAATTAAAAATCCCACATCTGTCAGTCAGATGGATTATATGAAAATAAATACTTTTATGAAGAATCAATCTTTAATTTACTGGATGCATGTTTGTTATAGATCTTCTTATAGAAGTATTCACAGGTGCATTGTAGACCAAATAGGGTTATACTTAATTTTAATTATAAAATGGCAAGCTCTGGCATTCTGGGGTTCTGGATAGCCAACCAGTAATGCACATACGTTTGGAAAGTAGCTGTAACCTTTAAAATGTAACAAAATGCTATTTTTACCTCTTTTTACTATAAAACAAAGATATATTGCAGGTATTCATAATTATTATCGATAGTAAACTATTGTTTTATCCAAATAATGCAATGAGTGAATTTCTTGTCATCATATCATTTAATACAGCATGAAACCAGCGATCAAATGAAAATGGAATCTGGAATCTGATTGGTTGAGATTAGCAATTGCTAAACTTTTGATTAAACAAGAAAATGCAATTTTTGGGATGGAAAATCAGACTGGAAAAGATGCTAGATGATTTACAATGCTCGATTGTATATAAAGTATGTAATTTTTGAGCTTTTTGAGGTCAACTTCAAGAGAAATCAATAATTTTCAGAGTACTTTGACAGATGCATGTTCTTGAAAGGGCTGCTCTGATTGCTAAAAGTCTTTGTTAAAATCTGCATGTTGATAAAATCGGGCCTTAATGTAACAATGTACAGCAAACTTGGAACAGTACAGATTGTTCACTCGTGCAAAGTTCGAGTTGTCATTAAGTTTCGAGAAACAGATATCTGTCTATTTGGTAATATATCACCAAATGTTGCTCTGCTTTGCTTTACTTGTTGTAGTTTTTACTTAAATACTTAGTTCTTGTATGTATGCTAATCGGCCATTACAAAAGACTGGCATAACTAACAGAAAATATTCTACTCCGTGCTTATAGGAGCGTAAATTTTAACACATTTTCTATTATTGGATCAGAGATCGTAAGAAAAATGTGTTCTCAAAATACTATGGAGCAGGTACAGAAAATACAAGAGATATCCTACCTCTACCTCTACCCTAAGTGTTTTTTCTCTGTGTCGTTATTTATACAGGGTTGGGATAAAGTATGGAACCAAGCAAATAAACGGAAAGGGTGATATTGTTGAAAATTTGCAGGCAAATGTAGTGACGCATAATGCATCTGAAGACATTATGTTAGCTATTAATGTACTTCCGGTCTAACCGGAAGTACCGTCAACTTTTTTAATTCAAATGGGACACCCTGCATATTTTTGCAGACTTTAATACATCTTTTTTTCCGAATACGTCCATAGCACGTTTAGTATTTGTTTCTGTAAAAATGGGAAAGATAAAGCTTTTTTATTTACTGAAACCTTCATTTTATTTGATGTGTTACAATAAGAAAATTTAAAATGAATTATCAAGGAATTATCTCAGATGTTCAAAATGCCCACCTTCCTGGCAATATGCAAGTTTGTTGACAAATTGCTGAGCTACCTTGTTGATTCAATTCACGTCAGGATCAGGACGTCAGGGATTAAATGGCCGGCATTTTAAACATATGAAAAAGCTTTATCTTTCCCGTTTTTACAGAAACTAATATCCAACCCACTATGGACGTATTTGGAAAAAAAGATGTATTAAAATCTGCAAAAGTATACAGGGTGTTCCATTTAAATTAAAAAAGTTGACGGTTCTTCCGGTTAAACCGGAAGTAAATTAATAGCTAACATAATGTCTTCGGATGCACTATACGTCCTTACACTTGCGTGAAAATTTTCAGCAATATCATTCTTTCCGTTCCAAAGTTATTTGCTTGGTTCCATACTTTATTCCAACCCTGTATTTTTCAAAAAATGTTAATGGGTTTATACTTAAGTCCCATTTGGAAACAACGTAAGAGTTCCCACTCTCGTTCAAGTCAGTCGAATATTGTTAGAGTATCAAAATAGAGAATTACTCCCTGAACTAGTGAGACCTTGCCAGAATAAATTAACTTGAGGTATATTCATAACATGTGATATCCGCCACGTTTTTCCCATTTTGCTTTATGAGATTTTACTGAATAGTAAAACCTAAAAGCAAATATGCACGGACGTAGGTATAACTTTCATATGATGTGAAGGCTAAAAATAGACTTGCTTGCTGTTTGGCTTGGCCTTTGATAAAATGTACCGTAGAGCATACGTCTTTCCAAGGTATACCATAGACTCTTAAAATTTGATCAGAAGGACGTAAATATAATATAATTCTTTGGATGCTGTGGATTTAATTAGAATCAACGCTGTTTTATCTATTTATTTAGAGATAATAGATTATTTTCACCGCTACAATTATCTTCTGAAAAAAGTACATCATCATTCTATGTATACCGGGTGTCCCAGAATTTCCTTGACACGTGATATTTTCGTAACGAAAAACGGTTCAAGCAAGAACTGAGTGGTACTTTTGAAGGTACTATAGGCAAAGATTACAGAATAAATTATTCTGTAATCTTTGCTATAGGGTCTATCATAAAATGCATTCAAAACATTTTTTTTGTACGTCAACCACTAAAACTCACCCTCAACTTTTTTTTTTCAAATAGCACCCCATAGGTTTTCCTACATAAATAATATCCCCATTTTATTTAAAATCCTGTGGCACCTTTAATTTTATATGCAAACTTATTTTTTCCGTAAAGCATAAGACAAATGAAATGATAATTTGTTTGACGCCTGATATTTTTGTAACAAAAACGGATAAAAAAGAAAAGTAAGTGGGTTTTTCAAGGGTAGTGGAGGACCTATCATTCCTTGCTTATGAACCATTTTTTTCTTACTTAAACCCCTGGAATCCACCCCTAGCTTGTTCTTTCAAATTTCAATCCACAATTTTGCCTGGAAAAATAAATTCTTTACTTGAATTTAATTATGGTAGTGCCTTACTTTTTATGCCCTACTGCAATTTATCGTTAATTTTTTTCGTTTAATCCATGAAATCGTAAGCATAAATTAATTAATTAAAACACATCTGTGGAAAATATTTTTTTATTATCATGAATCAACTAATAAAAAAAAATGTGACAACAAAACTAAGTGCAAAAACGTGAAAAAGTTTTATGGCTACATCGGGCCGCGCCAACCCCGTGTGTAGGGTGTGCCCCGCACACGGGCGCCAAAATTAACGATAAATTGCAGTAGGGGCATAAAAAGTAAGGCACTACGATAATTAAATTCAAGTAAAGAATTTATTTTTCCAGACAAAATTGTGGATTGAGATTTGAAAGAACAAGGTAGGGGTGGATTTCAGGGGTTTAAGTAAGAAAAAAATGATTCATATGCAAGAAATGATAGGTCATTCACTACCCTTGAAAAACCCACTTACTTTTCTTTTTTATCTGTTTTTGTTACAAAAATATCAGGCGTCAAACAAATTATTATTTCATTTGTCTTATGCTTATGATTTTACGGAAAAAATAAGTTTGCATTTAAAATTAAAGGTACCACAAGATTTTAAATGAAATGGGGATATCATTTATGTAGGAAAACCTATGGGGAGCTATTTGAAAAAAAAAGTTGGGGGTGAGTTTTAGGGGTTGACGTACAATAAAAAATGTTTTGAATGCATGGTATGATAGACCCTATAGTATCTTCAAAAGTACCACTCAGTTCTTGCTTGAACCGTTTTTCGTTACGAAAATATCACGTGTCAAGGAAATTCTGGGACACCCTGTATACTCTACAAATTTCATCACAAGCTTAAGCATTTGGTTGACAACATTTCTATAAATCAAGAATTCTGTATTTTGCACTGGAGGGAGGATGGTCTGCCAAAATTGCAGTACTTGGGCATCTTGTACATCCTCCCAAGGATCACCTAAAACTCCGTGATCAGCCATCCCAGCCACGCAGCAGACAAGTATTTCTAACCCTGAACAGACCTCGCATCATATCAGGTCTAGCAATGGAATGTTACAATAAAGACAACCGTTTAGCGGACGGTCTAGTCAGACAAGATATTGACCAAATAATCTTAGGACCACGTGACCTTTCTGGTACGTCATAAACCACAATTGCGGAAATAGCCAAAAAACACTCCCATGTCCAAGTTATAAAATGATGGAAAGAACTAGTAGTAGCAACATATAGATATTGGGAAGCAGTACTTTAAAAAAGTATTGGTTCGCCATCTATCTACCTTTCTTCTTTAATTGAGTTAAGTTGCTTTTTAGCATAAACCGAATGTCTGGAGTGTTAAATGAGTGTTCCACAAAAAAGAGTCTGTTCGTTGTCGTATCCCGCAGGTTACTATACCTAATGCTTTTAAACGGATCACAAAAACAGTACTCGGTTCCTCAGATTAAACGCTCAGGTACCGGCTTTGGTAGGATAGATGGCGAACCAATACTTTTTTAAAGTACTGCTTCCCAATATCTATATGTTGCTACTACTAGTACGAGTTTTGCCAGCTAGGTACTAACAGGCAATTTCATTTATTCGTCTGAGGCTTAAATCACACTGACGAGCTTTAATAAAAGCGAAACGACATCGTCTGTGATTGGTTTTCGGATGAATGAATGGAATTGCTACTCTTTAATTAATGTGAAGAACTTCAAGGATGCCGATTTGCCAAGGAAACCCTTGCAGGTTTTGGCATCGCAATATTCAAGAAGTACTTGGTGATGGTCAGGTCAAAGCTACGTCTCATAGTAGGATTTTTGACTGGTCACTATCAATTCAGGAAACACCTCACCGATTTGTAAAATCTGTGAAAGCGAAGACGAAACTGTGCGAACACGTCATATGTGAGTGCCCAGAGTTATCTTCTATTAGAAAGTGTGCGTTCGGCGAGTCTTGGCTTACACCTGACCACATATCAAGGGACACGTCCCCTAGCGATTTGTCCACCTTCGTAAAATTGATAGGATGGACGATAACCTGAGGAAACAACTATCAGGGAAGATGCATAATGAGCCAATTGTGGCCTAAGTGGAGTGGGACTACTCCCCCCCCCCTACTTTACAGGTACCTACAGAGATAGAGGGAGAGATTCTAACCTAGTGAGAAAGGTGGTGATGGAGCGGGATTCCCACATGGAAGGCAAGCGTTCATCCAGAAAGAATATTTGCATTGTTAAGATAGCTGGGCAATCACACATCGGGTGGGGAGGGGGTCTAAATTGGTAAAAACTATTCTAGAATACTTTAATCATAAATATTAACACGTTCGCTACCAGGGAGTTATATTGATTCCTATCCCTCAGACATAATACTGATGAAGATGGAAAATGGAAATGAAATCGCATGGTATATGGGTATATACAGTGTCTCCCAGCTAAAATTTGCCAGCCACTTTATCTTTGAGATGGTTAAAAAAAATAAAAATAATGGTGACACGTGGATTTGTATTTCGAGGGAGGACTCTTTCACCGAATACGTCATCATTGTGTCATCAACCCCCTCACCCCCAGAAACCCCTACTGCCATACTTGTGATACATCATTCTGAAGGGAATTCTTTAACAAATACAACAGTATAATCGGACTGAAGATTAGCTATTGTGGAAGTTATTAAAAAATACGGTGATTAACAAAATGAAGCATTATTTTGATTGCCTGAAGTATTATCGTATGAAAGGTTCCAAATGGGAGCCATTTTGTTCCACACAGATAAACAGGGAAATAGATTTTTAAAAGGCAGATCCCTATTTCTCCAGAAGCTCCTGATTCCAGGCACTGGTTTTGATCAGAATCGCATTTTCAATAAAAACTTATACACTCAGTCTTCACAGCGTCATAATGGTAGTGTTCAACGGTACTTAGCGGACGTAAGCGCTTGTGGGCGCTTTGCGCTAACTAACCAATGAACGACAAGCTGTCAAAAAAGCGCCAGTCAGCTTGGTTAACGCTTTTAAAAAGCGCTTTTTGGTTAGCGAAGTGACACAAAGCTAGAAAAAGGCTATTTGTAGTTCTGAGAGAAGCAGTTACCTTTATATAGTGTCAATTTAATAACAGGGTTTGTGATTTCATATACCCTAGGTTTTTGACAAAACATAATAAATATTAAAATCTAGAAATGGATATGACAGTTCTGTCATGCCGAAAAGAAAGTCGTTCAACGGTCGCACCTAGCACTTGCAGGCGCATCCACGCTAGCGCTTTTGCGCTAAGTCCCGTTAAACACACCCAATTATTAGTAAGAAATATAAACCAGTCACAGGAGTAAATGCGCCACCGGAGCTAAAGGAACTGTCTTTGATTGGTTCAGAACTCATCTATCTAATTTTCTTGCACAACGATACGTGTGATATATGAACAAATACTGAATATTGTGAAATTTAAACATATAAGGGGTATGATGTCAACATAATAGGGCTGTTCCAAATTACGGTTCTATCACCGTCCCAGAACTGTTTTCGTCATGACCCACGCTGGCAGACCAACCAAACACCATTTTTAGAACTGTAAAATGGGCGGGGCATGATAAAAACAGTTCTGGGACGGTGATAGAATCGTAATTTGGAACAGCCCTCATAAGAACATCGCTACTAGTGATGTAACGAATGTCACATTTTGGATATTCGCGGATGAATGCGAATATCTGCTGCCAACATTCGCGAATGCGATTTTTTTTTCTTCTGTGTCATCGGCATCGACTGTTTTGGTCATTAGCCTCGTGTTCTGTGTAGGCTTTGTTACTGTTTCCCAGCGCCACTTAGGAACATCGCTGTTAATTAGAAGCCAACAGTGAATGCTCAGGTGGGGATTCTCGCAGAGCTCTTTTTTTATGGATATTTATTTTTGCTTGAAAAAACCAGAAATAAATTTCCGCCTCTAACGAGAATCGAACCCGGGACCTTCCGGTCACGAACCCTCAACCCTAACCACTGGGCCAACCCACCCCCAAATGCGAATATTCTTTTTTTAATCGAAAAATGGCGCCAAATTTAAAAATCTGGCGCCATTTGGCCTTGACCTGGTGGCAGTCTCGTTCGAACGAAGTACTTCTCGCTTGTTTTTTTTTAATTTAGTTGTTAAGCTTCATTGCCCGGTTAAATAAATAAATGATATCAAATGGTAAAGAGAACACTGATAATGTGATTACGAGTTTGAGTTACCTTTTTACACAAAAAGACTTAATAAACGAATGGATGTTGTTTTATTAACCAACTATTATATTAAAAAACATTTGCAGTAATTTCGCGAATGTGAATGCGAATATTCGCTACATCACTGATCCCTATATACAATTTCTTTTTTTAAACATGTTATATAAGAAAAAGAAAGGTGCTCCCAGTCAAGAAGTTATTCCATTGAAGAAGTGATTTGGGTAAACGTACCTGTAAAAGCCCGTACAGGAATACGGATCCACCTGAAGGCCCTTTCCAGTGCACTGGAAGCTAGAAACATATCCAGAAAGTTGTCTTGCTCGCCTAGTTAGCTCTTTCGGTGTTAGCTGAAGTGGTAGTAATGCTGTTGAGTTAGATGATGTTGATTCTGTTAACACTATCTCTTGCTTAGTTGCGTTTTGTTCTGGAAATAACGACATATAATTAGTATGAGCCTCTACAACGCGAATCAAAAAAGGATTACATTGCCAGTACTTTTCTGTGATATTGCAATTGATTGTGGGATTGTAGAAGAGTTTGTTGAGGAAAAAGGAGGGGTCGAATCAATTCTTTAAACAAAGTATCAGTTCAGTTCAGTATCAGACAACACGTGTTAGCGTTTTTGAATGTATGTTCAAAAACCCCCAAGTATGAATTTCACCTTTCCAGCTGTGGCAGTTTTGGAAATATTTAAGCGTCCCGGTACTGTTTCCTGAAAAAGCGGTGTTTTCCCGTATCTCAATAATTAACAGAAACAAAATTTTGAAATTGTGAGATCTTACTAAATTCGACATGAGCAATTAATTGCAATAAAAACAAGCAGATGATTCTATTTAAAATAAATTAAAATCGGGGTTATCTGTTTAAAAATTTGGACAAATAATTTATAACTTGGCAACGTCGCAAACGAAAAAAGATTACAAGGCGAGATAGGGTATTAGTAGATATTTCGATATAAAATAAAAAATATAGGGTGTTAATTTAAAAAAACAAAGTAAAATGACCTTCAAGTTGCTGTAATTTAAAATTCTACCAAAAACACCCTGTAGATACAAATTGCTGGAAGTAACTCGCTGTATAATATTATTGAGAAAAGTTAAAGAAATATATCAATTTGGACGTATTACTTGCGACCTTGCAAATCCGGAAATTAATAGAAAATGAATTATAACTTGGCAACGTCGCAATCGAATTCAAAAATATTTTAGGGTTGAATAGAGCTCTATAATGGAAACTAGAAGAACTTAAGAAAAGGTTATAGTTCCATATAAAAAATTCAAGTTGATCACTATCCTACTTTCCCGCAACACCCTGTATATTTCAAAATATTTTTAGGATATGCGTCTTAAGTAACCAAATAACTTTTGTATTTGACATTTTCTTCTATCAGGTATACCTTGCGAGGTATCGAAGAATTACACACTAACTGGACACCCTGTATAACGCAACAAGGTTGGACAGTAAAATATACTTTCTGGCTCTAAATAGGTGTCCGAGCGTTTTCCCAACAGCTGTTATATATATTATTATTGACGAAACTTTTTGTCCTTCCAATCCTTCTGTAATGTTTACTCCAAAAAGCTTAAAGAGTGAGTGTGATATAAATTACACCAGACAGTTTGAATTTACAATTGACGAGTTGGAAAATCAACTTGACCGTTTTGAATTATCACTTGACGCTTTAGAAACTACAGCCGGGACAGGTGTAGTTCGACCACAGAGATCGGTCTATTGTAGTGCATTGTAGATGAGTATTGTCGTGCAGTGTGAATGAGTATATCTCTTGTAGACATTGGTACGAATAAAAGAAGTAATTTGTCTTAAGTCTTGGTTTTTAAATTTTGTAACGTCCCTTGGAAAAAAATTGGATGAAATTGAACTGTCATGTCGTATCGTCTACCCTATACAAGAAAAGCCGGTTAGAAGCTTAGAGCTCATATAATCTAACATCTTGTGATTCTCGTCTTCCAGTGGAATAGCTTTTTTGATTTGATTGCAGAGACACTTATAATCGACTTGAGCCGACCTCCCCGATATCTGCCAGGAATTAATCCTATAAAGTGAAGAAGTTTAACGCTTTAATAGCTTTTGCGAACTAATGCCGAGACTATCAAACTGCATTTTCACTGACCTTTCAAGGCCAAATACAACCATGGGCGGACGCCTTACTTGTTGGGTATGGGTGGAGAAACATTTTTTTTATTTCCCACACCGATAGGTGAGGGGAGTATTGTGCAAAATTTTTCGATTTCAAGATAATACGCTATTTGGGTGTCACTCATTTCCGTCGGCCTGTCTGTCGGTCTGTCTGTCTTGGCGTTCTTCTAGCCTCGTAATCTCAGTAACCGCTGCATAGATTGCATAACAACCGGTTATGAATACAACAAAGTTTTCAGCTTCACAACCCCCCCTCTCCCCAACCACCCCAATTTCACCCCCAGTCCAAAAAGCAGAAAATGATCAGGAGCCCCTAAAAAGTCTAAAACGAAGTTTGAGGAACATTTATTTCTTTGTCTTTTGCTAATTATTCCGCCGCCCATGCACCGATTTCCAAAATTGTAGGAGCATTATCTACTACGACACCACAGCATATCGCTACCCAAATTTCATCAAAATCTATGTAGTGGTTACTGAAAATACGAGGCTAGAATAACGCCAAAAGGCAGACAGGCAGCCAGGCCGACAGACAGATCGACAGAAATAGGTGACGCGGATTTTCGGTATGTAGAAAGCGTTTTATCATAAAATCAAAAATTTTCGCGATCACAATGGTCTTCTCACCTATCGGTGTGGCAAGTAAAATATATTTTCCGTATTATCCATTACAACAATAATGAATAATTAATCAGACAAAGCAAAAAACGCCTAAGGAAAATGCGTAGATAACTTCATACATACATACTCATTCATGTTTAATGAAGGTGAAGCAGTGATTAGATGCTAATCTACTTAAACTAAATGTAAGCAAAACAAAGTATATGCTTTTTCGTCAACTCTAGCAAATCAACCGAATATCAGCATAAAACTTCACGTCAAAAATTGTGATAGAACTGACTGCGATTGTGAAACTCTAGAGAAAGATTCAGTTATTAAGTACTTTGGGGTCAAAATTGATAATCGCATTAGGTAGTTTGAGCATATAACTTATGTTAATAAACGTATAGGAGTTTTAATAAGCAAATTTTACAGTGTTAGAGATATTTTTCCCCGAAAGATATTGCTCATAATGTACAATGCTCTTGTAGAGTCCGTCTTGAAGTATTGCATTACAATCTGGGGTGTAACGTTCTCAACCACTTTGAATTTTATACAAAGGACTCAGAACATGCTGCTAAAAATAATATACCGCAAGAGAAAATTATTTTCAACAGAATTACTTTATCATGATACGCAAATTTTCAGGATAAAACATAATTATGTCTATCAGTGTCTCCTGAAAATGTATTCCAAGCAAGAAAGTTTCAAAAAATTGTCCACTGCATATAGAGCAACAACTAATTTCAATCTGGGTGTTCACTTTTTCAAGAAGACTCTGACACAAAGAACATTTCTTTACCAAGGGCCCAATTTTTTCAATATACTTTCAGCCGATTTGAAATGCATAAAGAAATTTAACGAATATAAAAACAAAATAAAAAACTTCATAATAAAAAATCAAGAAAAATTCAAATTTTAAGAAATTCGACTAAATTGCCACCTCCAGCCTTGCTTTTTTTATATTTGTTCTTCCTTTCTTTACACTTCTCTGTTTATTCTCTCTTTTTCAGCAATTTAATATGTACGTACTATTATTAATGTTACATTTTTACATTTATTTTCTACCTTAAGTAGTACCTACAATTTGTATGTATATATGCATTTTCCTGTTGTCCAGCGAATTGTATTTGTTATGGTGTGGTAAATAAATAAAACAAAAACATACATAGATTAGTTTTTGAGTCGCACAATGGACAGTAATTAAAACGAAGGTTTCACATATACTTCAGTAATATGACTATCTGTGATATAGCTGAGAGGAAATTTTTGCGAGATATATATCAAATAAAATTATGGTCTGTCCACAGTGATATTGATACACATCATAAAAATACTCAAAGCGGTACAGCCGTTCATAAATTTTAGCATATGTCCTGGTCATTGAAATTGTAAAACTGTTCTTTATACGGACGAACATCTGAGTATGTGCATACCAAATTCCGTTGGTACGATTAAGGTATTCCTACACCAGAGAATGTCGTTGAGAGTTTTTTGAGGAATCAAAACGACTCTTATGAAGAGATACATTTAGAGTCCAGGAAAGTTAAACTGAAAGTGTTATAATTTTTAATTGTGCTATGTGGTTTAATTTAGTACTTCTCACACATACAGGGTGTTAATTTGAAAACTTCCCACCCCCGGATTTCTCGAAAACCGCGAATAAAAAGAAAAAATCCCGAGACACATCAAAATATTTATCAAGGGGGACAACTTAACCCAAAACTTCTCTACTCCCTTGTACCCTCTGCCCACCAGGATCATCCCCTTAAAAAATTTAAATGGCAAGGGGTATCGAGTAATATCTCTTTTTAAAGGTATGTCGAAGTCCTTTACTTTGAGGTTTGATTTTTTAAAATCAGTCACTTCGTTTTCGAGAAAATTAGAATCTTTATCTATCTCAACCTGTTCAAATATATCAGTTTAGTAGAAATGAAGTCATTTAAATTGCTTCGGACTTGACAGACTCTTCCGGCCTTATGGGCAACTCCAACATAATATCGCAGAGTCAAATAAAAAGACACCAGTACACCAAGTGCTAAAAGACATTACACCTGTTCACAGAGATTTGGGTAAACTGGATAAAATTCCTCGCGCTGAAAGCATTACTACTTGATATCCGATGGCTGTAAATGTACAAAATCATTGCAGACCATGTTAGGCCCTCTAGAATATAACGATTGATTGAGTGTGGTGGTATAAAACATGGCATATGGATAATAACTGAATATTGATCCTGAATCTGATCCGGTCTAAATTTGAGCTGTTGTCTCCTAAATCTTTTCGTTGTGGGTTCCATTTTTTAGACGACATATTATAACGGTGGTCGGGAATCCCTGGGCCCCCCTCTACATACGTGCCTGCTCACAGGTTGTTCTTTCATAGGTCAATGGACAGCCTATTATGAATACAATAATGTTGCACTTTTACAGCTCCCCACCTCCAACCCAAAGAAAGTAGAAAACTATCAGGAAGCCCGAAACCCTTAAAAATGAGGTTTAAGGAATATTTGAAATTTTTTGGTAAATACTCTGCCGATCATGCAACGAATTCCAAAATTATAGCAGTATTGCCACAGAATATCGTTACCCAAATTTCATGACAATCCATGCAGCGGTTACTGAGATTACGAAGCTAGGAAAGGGCCAACAGATAGACAGACCGGCAGATCGACAGACAGACCGACGTGGATTTTCGTTATGTACATATCATAAAGCGCCCAAAAAGTCTATTATCTCAAAATCGAAAATGTTCGCGATCACATTAGTCCCTTCACCTATCAGTGTGGGAGCTAAATTTAGATCGCAACAATCGACTTTAGAAACGTGGTTTGCATGTGAAAACAATTCACATATGAATTTCAGATTAGGCGTTTGCATATTTAAGTCAAACTTCTCATACAACTTTAATGCCTTTAGAAATTTATGTAGTCATGAAGAAAGTCATGTAGAATATGAAGGAATGTTAACGTTAAATTTCTGGTTATACTGGTCAGGTTTGGTCACGAATCTTTTGGGTAATCTATACAGGGTGGGCCAATAGTGCGTGGACGGAGGATTGCGGGCTTACTAAAAAATATTTCAAAAATCGGTCACTTGGTCATGGTAGGGGCCCTTGATGGCTATAACGTAAAAATATTTTCACTCAAATTTTGACGTTTATACAGGGTGATTCATATCAAACTTACATTTTTTTTAATGGAACTCCCTATATATTATTGCATATTTGGATTCCTTGGTTAATTCTAGTGTGACTTTATGTATCACACATGGAACTTCAGACGAACCGTTTAGGCGCAAATCACCATTCTTGGTATAAGTAGGTATCAGAAAAAAATTGAATATCGCAGCGATTATAAAACTTAGAAGGCCGTGACTTTGCGGTACGACTAAACATGAAATGCGTCACCGTAGGTCATAGGGTTAAATGTGAACACTTTTTGCACTTGGAGAAATCAGTAGATTAATTAAGGAAACTTCAATCACAGATAACTTGATTTTATCAAATAGGAATGCCTATTTTCGTTGTAAGAATCAGATGTAAAATTTGATTACCTTTCTAACGATATAGCATTCTCGATATCGATCTTTTTTGGTTTTCATTTTATTCCAAATTTTCTGTCAAATTGGTGTTTTTCAATTTTCCTGCGTGCGAGCAACCTAGTAGGCCATGAAAAATAAACAAAAACTCGTTAATATGGAAGAAACCAACTAACTTAGTAGAAAGATGCAAACTAAATAGAGCAGCGGGGCAAGACTATGAAAATTCCTTACAACATATTAGCTCTAACCGGATACAACAGCCGCAAGATGTCTAATGTCAATGAGTAGCTGCGCTATGACAGAAGTGTTTGTTTTCCACAGCCTACTAGCTATTGAGGTCTACTAGAGCTCGACAACTTTCCAAAACGATTAAAAATTTTGAAACAAAAGGAAAACCACCAGCGATTTTTGATTACAGTCTAACATGTTTAGAATGAAATTTCACATTTAATGAGATAAAAAAATTAGTCATTTCCGTTTAATTAAGTCAAAAGTGAAGATGTCTCCAACTGGAGCATTCTGAACATCTATTGAAATAATTGCTAGAATTTTTTAGTTACGCTATGTTGTAACTGTGTTTATTCTATGTAGTTTTCTTCAAACTAAATTATCTTTTACAATTCAAACCGTCTGCAGATCAAGTTTCATTTTCCGCGATTTTGCTAATAAGTAGAAGTACTTACTGAAGAATTTGAAGGGTTCCAGTCAGAGGTATCTTTACTTTTAGTCAAAAGTAAAGTAAGTCTACTGAAATGGCTACTTTTTTATAGCATTAAATGTGAAAATTTATTCAGAAGACATAGATACTCTACTGCCAGCAACAATCACTAGTAGTTTTCCTTTGATTAAATATTTTTTTACTAACTTTGGAAATTGGTTAATACCTAGTAGGCTGTGGAAAATGAGCGTTCTTGTTACCGCTATTGTTTCTGGTTAGAGCTAATATGTTGCAAGGAATTTTCATAATCTTGCCTCGTTGCTCTAGTTAGTTTGCATGTTTCTACTAAGTTAGTTGGTTTCTTCCATATTAAAGAGCTTTTGTTTATTTTTCATGGCCTGCTAGGTTGCTTGCATGCAGGAAAATTGAAAAGCACCGATTTGACTGAAAATTTGAAATACAATGAAAACTGAAAAAGATTGATATCGAGAATGCTATATCGTTTGAAAGGTAATGAAATTTTACATTTGATTCTTTAAACCAAAATTGCCATTCCCATTTGAAAAAATCAAGTTATCTGTGATTGAAGTCTCATTAATTAATCTACTGATTTCTCCAAGTACAAAAAGAATTCAATTTTAGCCGTCTGACCTAAGGTGACGCAATTCATGCTTAGTGGTACCGCAGAGTCACAGCCTTCTAAGTTTTATAATCGCTGCGATATTCAATTCTTTTCTGATACCTAGTTATACCAAAAATGGTGATTTGCGTCTAAACGGCTCGTTTAAAGTTCCATGTGTGATACATAAAGTCACACTAGAATTGACCAAGGAATTCAAATATGCAATAATATATAGGGGGTTCCATTCAAAAAAATGTAAGTTTGATATGAATCACCCTGTATAAACGTCAAAATTTGAGTGAAAATATTTTTACGTTATAGTCCTCAAGGGTCCCTACCATGATCAAGTGACAGATTTTTGAAATATTTTTCAGTAAGCCCACAATCCTCCGTCCACGCACTATTGGCCCACCCTGTATTGTCAGTAAGAGTTATTACATTTTATCCCCCTCTGACATGGGGCTTGTCGGAATTAAGCATAGGCATAACACATTTCTCAATTTATTTTCGCCGCAGAAGATAACTTTCCTGTGCTAGGAGATTTTTACCATTATATGCAAAAACTGGCAACGACAAAGAACGGCGCATGCACATCGAACGAAGAATAAACATCATTTTAAAAGCAGTGGGCCATTATCCTTGATGCTGCTGCGTATAGTCCTTAATGGTACTGCTGGTTGGTGGTGCATGCTATACAGAACTTATGGCCTTTGAGGATGCGGACCTGCAGTCTTGCGGCTCACAGTGGTGTAGAAGGAAGAATTAACCATAAATTGACCGTATAAATGTTTAATGTAATTCCAGAATGGCCATTGCAATGATGATCGTGGATTTAGAATCGCCGTAATCCCATATTGAGGAACAAAGAAAGAATAAGCGATATCTAAAGTTATGTTTCAGTTTCACCAATAATACATGAACATATTAGCAAGTCGTTTTCTTGCATATACCAGCGTTACTTAACTTCTTCGAAACCTGGGTAACAACTACTGTAATTTTTTTTTATGGTCGGCCTCCCGCAAAGGCTGAAAGCCCATGGCGTTGTAAAAGCGCTGCGAGAGGATAAGTATCGGTTCACGTTAGATTTGAAACGCTGCAAGTTGTAGCCGTCGGGAAACAAATTCCCCGGCAGCTGATTCCACAGCGTCGAAGTTCTCCAAAAGAAGGAATGCTGTAGGAGACTGGTTCGGGGAGTAAGGACCTCGACCTGGTAAGGATGAGCTCGCAGCTTCTCTAGTGTTCCTGGTTCGGACGGCGTGTGGTGTTATTATCTGAGAGAGCTCACTCGACCATCTTCCATGATAGAATCTGTAAAACAGGGATAGGTCAGCCACCCTCCTTCGATGTTAAAGGCTGTGGAGGTCCTTTGTGAGGTTAGGCGTATCGATTAGTCTAATCGCTCTTTTCTGGATAGTGTCCAGAAGCTTCAGAGAGTGCCTCGGAGCGCATCCCCACACATGGGAGCAATACTCCAGCGATGGTCGGATCTATGCCTTGTAGAGCAGCAGCAGTTGGTCTGGTGTATACAACTTCCTACAGCGGAACAAAACTCCAAGCTTCTGGGATGCCGTTTTAGCAATACTGACAACGTGGTCGTGCCAGGACATATTATTGTTGATGTTGATTCCCAAAACCTTGACGGAAGGTGATTCGACTATGGGGTGACCCTCCATTTTCACGATTGGTAAGCCATCGTGAGACTTCTTTGTAAGTGTTGTTGCCTGAGTTTTTTATACGTTGAACTGTACTTTATTTGCTAATCCCCACTCGACAATTGTCTTGATATCTGCGTTGATCTGTGAGGCATGCTGTCGGCGACGAACCGTCTCCTGGGATGATAGTGGCATTATCTTGATGTTTTAGATGAAAGAATAGAATATTCTGATAGATCTGCAGAATATATTCCAAAATACAGTATTTTGGAAGTCGCCGAAGTGAAATAGCTTCTGAAGATGCCATCCACTCGTGGTGGCGAAACGTCAACTTTAGCGCTAAATGACGCCGGTCTAAAAACCCAAGAACCACAAATTCGTTCAACAATATTAAGCGTTCACTTACAACGCCTAATGCTAAAACACTTGTTTTTTGGAATGATTTTCTCATGTAGTGTGATGCCTCAGTTTTTTAAGCTAACTTGAGTCTTTTCTTTGAGATATTAAATAGGTCACCAGAATATTTACTGGCATGTCTCATTATCCTATCAATTGAAGAATTTTGACCATTTGTTGTGCAGTGTTGCTGAAGCTGGAAGATAGTATTTCCTCTCAGCTGTCGAGGAGGGACGTGAAAGCTGAACTGAGCCAGGATCCCAGGGCTATCAGCTAAGCCATTTATTATTTCATGACTAAACATAGCGTCAAAATTCGCTCTTCGTCTAGAAAGACTGAATGTTTAAATCATTTTCAATTACAGTGTAATCAATTGTTGAGCCAGGTATACCCGATTTGAATGCAATATACTTTAGGAATTTGTATTGCACAGACTTTAGTTTGTTAATATATTTGAGGAAACATGGGCTCCAAATTACTGTATTACCTTTAAGTTGGGAACGGACCAATGAAAAATGTAAAATTTTTCTACTGGCCAGGTCATAGAAATCTTGAGTGTTCCTCTTAACAAACCCCAACATTTTTAAGGCCTTATTGCATGATGCCTGTATGTGATCGGAATGTTAATCTAGAGTCAAAAGTATACCGAGATGTTTGCCTATATCAGCCTTTTCCATGAGGTGATTGGTAATATAATAATTAAAAATTAATGAATCAAAAATTATTTTTTACACGAGAAGATAAAAGATATCTCCTAGTTTTAACGTCGGCTATAAGAAACGACGCATATTCGTATACACGGCGAGGTAGAACGCAAAATATAGATACCCTCTTTTGTAACTCCCTATATTTATTTTACCAAAAATTCGCTTTTAATATGATTATCCTTATTTGCATAACATTTCCTATACCTCTTACACCTGTATTTGTCAATTACCGAGATGTTTATATTTTTCTGCAAATTTCAAATATACCTTCAATTTAACTGAAAATTATTTATTTTGAGAAAGTACTATGTATTTTTATTTTTGTTTAACGAGCAACTGAAACATAAGGCCATAATAGTATTTGATGAAGTCAAAACGTAGAATTGTCGAGATAATACAAGTCAAATATGCTGAGAAAATAATTTTATAGACGTGATGCATAATTATTTATTAGGTAAATTTTTATTTTGCCATGCAAATATTATATTTGATTCATTACTTTCTGATAATAATATACATTACGTTTATTTGGCAACGATATGGAGATCAAAATGGTCATAACTTCTTATATACCCTGTATAATGTTACATACCTTGTATTGTAAGATAGGGGTTTAGTAGAATCTAAAGATGGGAAAATCTATACGGTATCTCATTAAAATCAGTGAGTGTTTGAATCACCGTATGATCACGTTATAATTCACCCTGTATAAATCAAAATATATTTTCTACAACTTTTTTTGATATTTTTTACAGTAGTGGAGTTATCGACCGATTCAATACTGAAACCTCAACCACGTTTTTATCTTTTAACTATTTCAGTGCAACAAAGGAATAAATACTTGAATCATGCAAATGTTTAAAAGATTATGTCCAAAATAAAGAATTAACGGGTTCACGCCATAAAGAGTGAGAGAAACAAATTGTCGGGGAATTACCTGCATTTTGTGCTGCTGCAAAACAACAAATTGTTGTCAGCACCGCTGCCGTGATGTCCAGTACCTTCATTGTCTGATTTTGAGATCTTCACATTTGATTCATCTGAAAGCAGAAAAAACGTAAAGTTAATATTATTCGTAACACGTGCAATTAATACAAAAATAATATTCTCAACAACATTTCCAGTACACCTAGAGAAATCGAAACCAATAATGAAGTTGAGGTTAATTTCTACGCAGTCTATATAAATTTCGCCTGTGGGCCAGTTGCTAAAGTCAGCTTTTCGAAAACTTCAATATTACACTATTTTTTTGCAACTGCCGTCATTAGCCTCGTGTTTTGGGTAGGCTTTGTTACTGTTTCCCGGAGCCTCTATGGAACATCACTGTTAATTAGAGCCCAACAATAACTGGTCAGGTGTGGAATCTCACTGAGGCTTATGGAAATTTAATTCTTGTTGAAAAAACCAGAGATGGATTTCTGCCATTGGAGAGATTCGAACTTACTACCTTATGGTCAGAAGCCCTAAGCCATAACTACTGAGCCAACTCACCGCTTAAAATTTCGCTAGACTGTGAATGTCTCTTTATTACGCAATATCAATAACAAGAGCCAGTTTACCACTATTATTAAGACATTTTTTGAATCGTATATTTCAACATATCAATATAAATACTTCACCAGTAAAATATATCAAATACAAAGCACTCATGATTTGATAAATACAAGAATCAAGTAATAAAATCATACCATAAACACTCAGCACTCATGATTAATAAATACAAAACAAAATGTTAAGAAACAAATAATAAAAAAAACAATATCATAACATTTCTGTGTTTGATTTCATTCTCTTTGAGTTGGTACACATGCAGGCTAAAAGAATCTGGTTACCACGGGCACACACACACACACACCATTGGGTTCAAAATTCCACCACTAGACATCTTGATCACTTTGGCTATTTCTACATTTGGTATCGGCTTTGACAGTGACCAGTTGCTAGTAAATCATACTTTTTGGGATTGTTGAACTATCTTATGTGATAAAACGTCCTCATTGCTCATAGTGGTACCTGGTACGTCCCAAGATGATCAAATACACCAAACACCAAGAGTGGACACTCACATGTTATTTGTTGTTATTACATGTACTTTCAGTTTAGCGTGGAATGGCAAATATATATTGTTGCAATTATAGTTAAGGAACAAAAATACTTCTTACGCTTCTAATTTTCACAACTAATTCCACGGTACTCTAGTGGGGGGTTGAGGAAGCACTCTGTTGTAGGCTTCATTAATAAAATGTCCCCATTTCTCTATAAAACTATAACTTCTCATGTAACACCACATTAAAAAATTAAAATTCTGAATTGATGTTTTACTTCTAAAACTGAACCTATGATTCAGAGTTGAATAACCTGACCAGATTGAATTATGACCTGCCGAGAAGCTTTAACGGCAATTACTATGCTTTATTTTCAGTTTACGTCTAGGTAACAATAATTTGATATAGAAAAGAATAATGTTATTTATATAAACATAGGAATTTTTTTGAATCTTATGGCATCTATTCAAATCTGGAATATGTCGATCAATAACTGATAAACATTTACTACCAAAATATTTCGGCTTGATTCTTATCAGTAGTTATTGAAAATAACCAAGGGTGGATGCAGGATTTTTTATAGGAGGGGGCACCATTAACAGGGTCGGGGGTATAAAGGAAAAGTCATTATTCTAAAGTATAAACCTAAAGAGTGATCTTTTAATTATTTTAGAATTAGTATATCGGAGGTTAAGGAATAACATTGTGAGGATGTACAGTATTTTCGAACTCTTATTTCATTTAAAATGCGCTTTTCTAAATATTATGCAAATGATGGTTCGTTTAACTTAAAAGAGTTTTATATTCAACAAATATTTTAGAGATACAATACTATAAGTATATCGATATACAAAGTATGCTTTATTTACAAGCAAGCTTAAATATACGCTTATGCAAGCTTCCTTTTATGTTTGCGGCTGAATTTTGATAAATCTAACAAAAAGTATAAATTAGGAAATACTGAGTTAAGAAGACGTTAATAAATACAAATACTGAATCCTATTCCACCTTACTTTCTTTTTTTGAATCGACTTTTGTTATAACTGTAATATTTTGAGGGGGGCGGCTTTGAAAATAACATTAACCTAGTAGCATATAAATAGTCATTATAAAGCGATAATTTATTTAAGACGATTACGATAAGTAGCCGACCACTTTTTTATATAAGAGGTGGGATAATGTTGGTAAATTGCAGCAATTGCATAATGCACCTTAATGCGTGCCGACCAGATTGTCGGATGATACCAGAAGTAGCATTATGACGCCCTTCAGCTAATTGACCTTTTTCTTTAATTGAACTTTCTCTTGTATTACGTGGACCAGCGTCTGTTTAAAAATGCGCGTTATCAGTTGCTAATATATTTTTTGTTTCGTAACTGTACTTTTTATGTGTTTCACATACCAAAATGTAGAGCATGTATTTTTGTACAAGAGCAATTTGGTTGCTCATTTTATTATGACATAAAAAATCTGACAATATATGGACTTAAATTACTTCATCACTGCAAACTGGTAGGCTATTTATTCATGATGCTCATAATAAGTGAGACTCATGTGTATTGAACGCTTTAATACTGAACAATAATACTCGAGGAACTATAGCACCATCATCATAGTCACAATCTCTTAACAGACATGTTGTGAACTCGTGGAATGCATTAAGTCGGAGCTAGAGTATTTCCGACACGAATATTATCAATAGTTTTGAGAACTGTAGCTCGCCATCGTTCGCGATTTACTGTCAGTTCAGTGGCGTTCTTGATACTCATATCTAGCAACTGTTTTGTCGTATCCACCCAGCGTGTAGGGGAACGGCCACGGCGCCGCCCACTCGGAGCATGACCCTGAACTACAAGTTCCTCCATATTATCGCTTCTGTGAATATGTCCGAAGAATGTAAGCATTCTCATCGACACAATGGAGGATAGTCTCTTTGGATTACCGAGCTCATCCAGTATGGAAACATTAGTTCGATGGGCGGTATAAGGAATTCTCAGCATTCTCCTCCACGTCCACATTTCAAAAGCATCTATTCGAGCTCGATCTGCCTTTTTAACAGTCCAAGTTTCCGAGGCATACAAAAATATGGAGAACACAAGAGACTGAACCAGTGACATTTTGGTAGCTTTAGTGATGTTATGGCCACGCCATATTTTAGTAAGCTTTGTCATGGCCACCCGTGCCTGTTGAATGCGCCGTCGAATCTCATTCTCACAGCTACCTGAATTGTCGATCAAAAAACCCGCGCTCTCTAGTGGCCAAGCGGACGCACCGTGGCGTCCCGCCAATGAAATCTATGCTGCTGTTCAGCGATTTCCTGGGTTTGCCTATGCCTTCGGGTACTAGATGGCGCACCGGCAGAACCTTCTGTCACTTGCTACAACATGCTTCACATGTCTGGGTGACATGAAAGAATTGATGCTCTCTATTTCCGTCAATCGACCTATGGCGCACTGATGATCACTAATAAGTGTGAAACATCTGCCTGCGTACTGGTGGATTGACGGAGATATAAAGTAACCCTCGTAAAATAATATTGATTAAGTTTGTCGGTTTGACCTACTTTTTAAAACTTAATACCGACATAATAAGAAGCTCAATCTGTATGCTTATTTCCAATTGCCTCCAGAATTTAGCATTAAAGCAGTTATACAGAGTAGAAGTAGAAGCAAGATATACATATAAAACTGACATTAAATATGTTAAAAATAAAATTGTTTTATAGCTTCTCTTTGAGTGATTGAAATTTAATCAGTCACGATGTGAGAAGCACGAAACTTCCGCCATGCATCTTGCTTTCAAGGAACCCTGTTTGTCGTGCTACCACATTTAATAAACTAGTCAAATAGATATTAATTTAGCGATAAACCCCGCATACGAAAGTAGTTTCATGTGTCTTAATAGGATTAGCAGGCTCATCGCCGCCCAAGCATCAGCTCTTAATAACCCCCCAACTACCCCAATTTCACCCCCACCCAAAAAAAGGCAGAAAATGATCAGGAACCTCTAAAACGCTTAAAAACGAAGTTTGAGCTGTTTTTATATTTTTAGTTTTTTTATTATTTCTGCGCCGCCACTGGCACGATTTATCAAAACCATACGCGTTTTCCATCTGCGCCATGGTAGTAATGGCGTTTCAAAATTTCATTAAAATCAATTCAACAGTTTCCTCGTTACAACGATCTGATGCAATACTCTCGTATGTTTACATCAAAAAAAAAAAAAAATTCTGTCCTTTGCTTTCTGTAATAGGCAAAGGCAATGTTCGGATGGACCTAAAAAAGTTATTTATGTCGCCAAGTCTTCCTTCACAGGTCAGTGGACAGTCTATTATGAAAGCAACAAATTTTTCAATTTTACAACCCCCCACCCCCCAACCACCCCAGTTTCACCCCCACCCAAAAAAAAGTAGAAAATGATCAGGGACCCCTAAAACGCCTAAAAACGAAGTTTCAGCAATATTTATTTTTTTTTGTTTTTTGCTAATTACTCCGCCGCCTATGCACCGACTTTTAAAATTATAGGAACATTACCTACTACGACCCCACAGCATACCGCTGACCAAATTTCATCACAATCCATGCAGCGGCTACTGAGATTACGAGGGTAGAAAAACGCGACAGACAGACAGACAGACAGGCCGACAGACAGACCGACGGAAATGAGTGACGTGGATTTTCGTTATGTACACATCATAAGACGCCCAAAAAACGTATTATCTAAAAATCGAAAATTTCCGCGATCACAATACTCCCCTCACCTATCGGTGTGGGAAGTAAAACTAAAATAATATTGATTAAGCTTGACGGTTTGAACCACTTTTTAGAACTTAATACCAACAGATAGGTTACACTGGATAAGAAGCTCAATCCATATGCTTATTTCCAATCGCCTCCAGAATTTAGGATTAAAGCAGTTATACAAAGTAGAAGTAGAAGCAAGATATATAAAACTAACATTAAATACGTTAAAAATAAAATTCTTATAGCTTCTCTTCGAGTGATTGAAATTTAATCAGTCACGGTGTAAGAAACACGAAACTTCCGCCGTGCATCTTGCTTTCAAGGAATCCTGTTTGTCGCGCTACCACATTTAATAAACTAGTCAAATAGATATTAATTTAGCGATAAACCCCGCATATAAAAGTAGTTTCATGTGTCTTAATAGGATTAGCAGGCTCATCGCCGCCCAAGCACCAGCTCTTAATAACCCCCCAACTACCCCAATTTCACCCCCACCCAAAAAAAGGCAAAAAATGATCAGGAACCTCTAAAACGCTTAAAAACGAAGTTTGAGCTGTTTTTATATTTTTAGTTTTTTTATTATTTCTGCGCCGCCACTGGCACGATTTATCAAAACCATACGCGTTTTCCATCTTCGTCATGGTAGTAATGCCGTTTCAAAATTTCATTAAAATCAATTCAACAGTTTCCTCGTTACAACGATCTGACGCAATACTCTCGTATGTTTACATCAAAAAAAAAAATTCTGTCCTTTGCTTTCTGTAATAGGCAAAGGCAATGTTCGGATGGACCTAAAAAAGTTATTTATGTCGCCAAGTCTTCCTTCACAGGTCAGTGGAGAGTCTATTATGAAAGCAACAAATTTTTCAATTTTACAACCCCCCACCCCCCAACCACCCCAATTTCACCCCCACCCAAAAAAAAGTAGAAAATGATCAGGAACCTCTAAAACGCTTAAAAACGAAGTTTGAGCTGTTTTTATATTTTTAGTTTTTTTATTATTTCTGCGCCGCCACTGGCACGATTTATCAAAACCATACGCGTTTTCCATCTTCGTCATGGTAGTAATGCCGTTTCAAAATTTCATTGAAATCAATTTAACAGTTTCCTCGTTACAACGATCTGACGCAATACTCTCGTATGTTTACATCAAAAAAAAAAATTCTGTCCTTTGCTTTCTGTAATAGGCAAAGGCAATGTTCGGATGGACCTAAAAAAGTTATTTATGTCGCCAAGTCTTCCTTCACAGGTCAGTGGACAGTCTATTATGAAAGCAACAAATTTTTCAATTTTACAACCCCCCACCCCCCAACCACCCCAATTTCACCCCCACCCAAAAAAAAGTAGAAAATGATCAGGGACCCGTAAAACGCCTAAAAACGAAGTTTCAGCAATATTTATTTTTTTTTGTTTTTTGCTAATTACTCCGCCGCCTATGCACCGATTTTTAAAATTATAGGAACATTACCTACTACGACCCCACAGCATACCGCTGACCAAATTTCATCACAATCCATGCAGCGGCTACTGAGATTACGAGGGTAGAAAAACGCGACAGACAGACAGACAGACCGACGGAAATGAGTGACGTGGATTTTCGTTATGTACACATCATAAGACGCCCAAAAAACGTATTATCTCAAAATCGAAAATTTTCGCGATCACAATACTCCCCTCACCTATCGGTGTGGGAAGTAAAACTAAAATAATATTGATTAAGCTTGACGGTTTGAACCACTTTTTAAAACTTAATACCAACAGATAGGTTAGACTGTATAAGAAGCTCAACCCGTATGCTTATTTCCAATTGCCTCCAGAATTTAGGATTAAAGCAGTTATACAAACTAGAAGTAGAAGCAAGATATATAAAACTAACATTAAATATGTTAAAAATAAAATTGTTTTATAGCTTCTCTTTGAGTGATTGAAATTTAATCAGTCACGGTGTAAGAAACACGAAACTTCCGCCGTGCATCTTGCTTTCAAGGAATCCTGTTTGTCGTGGTACCGCATTTAATAAACTAGTCAAATAGATATTAATTTAGCGATAAACCCCGCATATAAAAGTAGTTTCATGTGTCTTAATAGGATTAGCAGGCTCATCGCCGCCCAAGCACCAGCTCTTAATAACCCCCCAACTACCCCAATTTCACCCCCACCCAAAAAAAGGCAAAAAATGATCAGGAACCTCTAAAACGCTTAAAAACGAAGTTTGAGCTGTTTTTATATTTTTAGTTTTTTTATTATTTCTGCGCCGCCACTGGCACGATTTATCAAAACCATACGCGTTTTCCATCTTCGTCATGGTAGTAATGCCGTTTCAAAATTTCATTAAAATCAATTCAACAGTTTCCTCGTTACAACGATCTGACGCAATACTCTCGTATGTTTACATCAAAAAAAAAAAATTCTGTCCTTTGCTTTCTGTAATAGGCAAAGGCAATGTTCGGATGGACCTAAAAAAGTTATTTATGTCGCCAAGTCTTCCTTCACAGGTCAGTGGAGAGTCTATTATGAAAGCAACAAATTTTTCAATTTTACAACCCCCCACCCCCCAACCACCCCAATTTCACCCCCACCCAAAAAAAAGTAGAAAATGATCAGGAACCTCTAAAACGCTTAAAAACGAAGTTTGAGCTGTTTTTATATTTTTAGTTTTTTTATTATTTCTGCGCCGCCACTGGCACGATTTATCAAAACCATACGCGTTTTCCATCTTCGTCATGGTAGTAATGCCGTTTCAAAATTTCATTAAAATCAATTCAACAGTTTCCTCGTTACAACGATCTGACGCAATACTCTCGTATGTTTACATCAAAAAAAAAAAAAAAAATTCTGTCCTTTGCTTTCTGTAATAGGCAAAGGCAATGTTCGGATGGACCTAAAAAAGTTATTTATGTCGCCAAGTCTTCCTTCACAGGTCAGTGGACAGTCTATTATGAAAGCAACAAATTTTTCAATTTTACAACCCCCCACCCCCCAACCACCCCAGTTTCACCCCCACCCAAAAAAAAGTAGAAAATGATCAGGGACCCCTAAAACGCCTAAAAACGAAGTTTCAGCAATATTTAATTTTTTTTGTTTTTTGCTAATTACTCCGCCGCCTATGCACCGACTTTTAAAATTATAGGAACATTACCTACTACGACCCCACAGCATACCGCTGACCAAATTTCATCACAATCCATGCAGCGGCTACTGAGATTACGAGGGTAGAAAAACGCGACAGACAGACAGACAGACAGGCCGACAGACAGACCGACGGAAATGAGTGACGTGGATTTTCGTTATGTACACATCATAAGACGCCCAAAAAACGTATTATCTAAAAATCGAAAATTTCCGCGATCACAATACTCCCCTCACCTATCGGTGTGGGAAGTAAAACTAAAATAATATTGATTAAGCTTGACGGTTTGAACCACTTTTTAGAACTTAATACCAACAGATAGGTTACACTGGATAAGAAGCTCAATCCATATGCTTATTTCCAATTGCCTCCAGAATTTAGGATTAAAGCAGTTATACAAAGTAGAAGTAGAAGCAAGATATATAAAACTAACATTAAATACGTTAAAAATAAAATTCTTATTATAGCTTCTCTTCGAGTGATTGAAATTTAATCAGTCACGGTGCGGTGTAAGAAACACGAAACTTCCGCCGCGCATCTTGCTTTCAAGGAATCCTGTTTGTCGTGCTACCACATTTAATAAACTAGTCAAATAGATATTAATTTAGCGATAAACCCCGCATATGAAAGTAGTTTCATGTGTCTTAATAGGATTAGCAGGCTGATCGCCGCCCAAGCATCAGCTCTTAATAACCCTGCTGTAACAAGTCAGCGAACGAATAACTCATCCGCGGTTGGAGCGACTCGCTAAGTTGTGGTTATCTTCGCGAAAGACACGTCCATACATCATCGTATCCGTTACCAAATTAATCCATTAAAGTCGTTTAATCAGAGGAGATAAGAATGGTAGGCTCTGTACAAGTGAAGTATGCAAATATTTGAAGTGGGTAGCATTCTTTTGGGAAGCTTTTGTTCTTCAACGGTGGAGGAGCTTTTATTCAAAAGCGTAGTTGTCCGTATACAGGGTTGGGATAAAGTATGGAACCAAGCAAATAACTTTGGAACGGAAAGAGTGATATTGCTGAAAATTTGCAGGCAAGTGTAGTGACGTTTAGTGCATCCGAAGACATTATGTTAGCTATTAATGTACTTCCGGTTTAACCGGAAGTACCGTCAACTTTTTTAATTTAAATGGGACACCCTGTATATTTTTGCAGATTTTAATTCATCATTTTTTTCCGAATACGTCCATAGTGGGTTTAGTATTTGTTTCTTAAAAAAATTGTCTCACAAATTCGTCCGTGGCGGTCTGCGGTCTTCCCGTTTGAGGTAATTTTTTTTTGTATTTTTGTTCTTAGTCACCGTCAAACGTGTTATAGAACCCCTGTCGGGACGTAAATCATTAAAAGTTGACACACTCCTTTGTGAGTTCTCACGCGACCGCCAAAACCGACTTTGAATCACCGGCATTTTAAACACCTGAAATGATAAAGAAGCTTTATCTTTCCCGTTTTTACAGAAACTAATGCTAAACCCACTATGGACGTATTCGGAAAAAAAGATGAATTAAAATCTGCAAAAATATACAGGGTGTCCCATTTCAATTAAAAAAGTTGACGGTACTTCCGGTTTAACCGGAAGTACATTAATAGCTGTCATAATGTTTTCGAATGCACTAAACGTCACTACACTTGTCTGCAAATTTTCAGCAATATCACTCTTTCCGTTCCAAAGTTATTTGCGTGGTTTCATACTTTATCCCAACCCTGTATAGTGTATCTTGTAAAATAGTAGAAATAGTACAAGAAACGGAATAGGTGTTGTTGTGTCGCAATAATTTTGATTCTGAATAAAAAATTACGTATTCTTTTAGAAAACAACTTGTATACAAGGTGTTCTATGACGAGTAGAAAATACTTTAGGAGAAGAGTGTACCTATAGCTCATTTCCAACAAAAAAAAGTCATATAAAATATGGTCCGATTTTCAACTGTTTCAGATTTTGTATTTTTGGTATTAATCCGCAGAATATATGCTATCACGTCATTATCGACTGAGAAAAGTGATCCATGTATAAAACACTTCAGTGATAGTGTCAAAATCGGCATGTGTTGAAAAGTGAGTACAAGAAACGTAACAAAAAATGAATTTATCGTAAAAAATCACCAAATAATTAACTGTGCACTTCATGGTTAAAACATGCGCACCTTTCTAGTTAACCATTGGTACCAAAAACTTGTTGTAACCGACCTCGGCCCGGTGTGTGCAGTATTTGATTCTAGATTACTCGAGAAACACTTGAGCTTGCAAAAGCTCCACTTAAAAAAGTTTTCCATAAATTTTTATTTTATAATAGGATTTGATAATTTTTTTTATGAAAAGCGGATTGACTAATAACAAATTTCGATTTACTCAGTTTTGCTTAGGTGAAATCACTGATTAACGCTCCTGAAATCAAGAGTATGGCATAACTTTTTCAGGTTTACATATCGTCTGTTCTTGTATCCTTAATTACATGCGGTTTTCTCATAAGGCAAAGGTCGTTCTTCATACATCAAGAACTGAGCAGTACAACAGCACATTTATTTCCAGAGAGTCCAAGGCTTGGAATGGACTGCCAGAAGATGTATTTACTGAGCCTGCGGGTATTGGCCCTTTCAAACCTCACGTTAACAAACTTCCCCTAACATAACCCTTTCACAGCAGCCGCGGTACTCTGGTATTTAGGCTCTTCCTGCGCGGTCTGCTCAGTTATAAAAATCATTTTTAGAATCAAATTTTTTTCCGAAAAAGATACAAAGTTGCTTTCTGGTACAGTTTTGAACCATCTACAGATAAATGTTTGTTTTTTTACCAGCTTGTTTCCGTCACTTATCTACAACCGCTTCTGATTGCTCTTTATCTTCATTGTCCAAATTTCATAGCCATCGATGTAATAGTATGTATTTTCTATATGTAGGTTACTATAGACATGTTTCAAACTTATGTATTTGTTGATACATTCGATATTTGGACATTTTTTACTTTCAAATGCTTGGTTGACAATACAACTTTTTGAGCTTTTGATCTTCTATATTTATTTTTCCTGTAGGAGTAATAAGTAACAGGACTATAATGTGAAGAAATGTGACCGTTTAGCTAGGTTCTATTGGCCCCAATAATTGAAGAACTTCATGTTTTTGGGTTTATTTCTTGACGCGCCCTAAATATATTTTTCTTCATTTTATAATTTTTTGACTTACCTGAAGGAATACCCCAAATCAAAGGACTCGTTTCACGAAGATCGAGAAATAGCGAGACTGGTGCTATAGAGTAAGTAACAGTAAAATATTTATTTAAAACCTTCAACAACTACCACTCAAAATACTCTTTGTTCTGTTTAACAGACATCGCTTCACCTACTTGTTATGAACTTTTTCTTTTATTCGTTGACTTCAGGAAACAAATGGAAATCACATTCACATGGAGCAAGGTTGGATCTAACCTGAGCCTCGGATTTGTCATGATGCAGCCAACGAACGAAGTCTTGATAAAGCTGCCATTTTTGCTCAATTTTTCCTTTAAGTGTCCCCGAACTAAATTAGGATAGTATTTCTTTGTTACTGCATTTCCTCTAGGTACAATGTGATCGTCAAATTGAAAAAAAATCACATTACCGGCGCCTTTAACAGCTTTGACCTTCTGCGGTCTTGGGTTGACTTTATACAAGGGATGGGACATCGAAATAAAACATCGATGTGGGACATCGATATCAACATCGACGGTCTGCCATCGATAACTACGATACACCGTATTCAAAACATCAATGTTTGAACATCGCAAAAACATCGATATATTCGTGTATTGGTGTTCTTCAATTTGAATGTTGGGTATAAAGAATGATATGTATTTTACTACTAAGTATTTCAAATTTCACAGCATAGTGAACAGGAAATAATAAAGACCAGAAACTAGCTAAACTAACAAATTTTATTAAATTTTAATAAAAAAATAAAAATAAGTTTTGGTTGTCTATTTCCTTTTTCAAATTGCTTTGCAACTTTAGCGAATTTGAGAAGATGAAATCAACCAATGTCAAATGTCATCTCAAATCAATTTGAAATAGGACAAACAAAAAACAATTCACAAAGAAAACTCCAATGTGAGGATGTGAGCCGAGGTTTTTATCAACTTGCCAAATCTAGTAACTTGTGACTATATCCCCCTCCCATAAATTCGTAATGACGTCAATCAGTCACCATCGCGTCGATGTTGTTTTGGTACAGAATAGTAGTAACTAGTTCACTGAAAGGAAGTAGAATGCACACCTCTACAAAGGAACCCAAAGCGCCTTCAATTGGTATTGTAAATCATGGGGCAAAACCGAAGACCAGAAAACTGTAGACTCGCTAAGTTTACTCTTTTGTATATTTTCAATTTATAATTGAAACTTTTAAGAAAACATCGATGTTTTCATCGATGGTTTAAGTTAATAACATCGATGGTAAAAACATCGATCATCGGACGTGAAACATCGATGTTTTCCAAACATCGATAATTATCGCCCACCCCTACTTTATACTTCCATTGTATACTTTGGAAGTCCAACTGAGGGTGATAAAAATAAAACTAAGTTTTTTCGAATGTAACAATATTATCAAAAAAACTGTGAATTACGTTGAAGGTGCCTTTTCCATTGCCGATGATTCTCATTAGGTCAGCTATTTAGGTTATTGGTCATTTTTGAGTGGAACCCTAAGAAAAACTAACATTATCAGAAATTTATGTTATACTATTACGATGACCCGGTAAGTATTTATTCTACAAGTCTACAATTTCTGTGGCAATTCGCACAGTTTGTGGTCGAGCGACAGTGCAACAGTTATGCCTCTCAAGTACTATAAATCGTGATAAAGTGCCTTCTGGATAGGCACTTTAGATTATTTCACTCAGTCAAATACACTACTTTATAACACGTCTTTGCTAAATTTTCATTTTTTTTTTCAATAGGTAGGTAAGCAAAACACTTCGATTTCAATAATTACTTTCTAACAAGCCTGAAACGTTAAATAAAGTTACTTGAGCGAAAGTGCATTGAAGATACGCCTCTTATGTCTCTTTTATTAGTGTGTTATAAAATCCCACCTTTGAAAGAGATTACTGAACCAGTCTCGTTATACAAGGTGTCCCAAAAGATAGTGTCAAGCGGAAGTCCAGAGATAGAGCACACCTAGAAGTATCTGAATCACTCCCATATATGTTATGCAATTTTTTGTAGTTTCCGAGTTATGAATTTTTTTCTGAATTTCAGAGAATCCTCTACCTAGACAACTTAAAACTGTTCCAAAAGAAAAATTAAAAGACTTTTTCAAATTATCTTTTTTGGTAATTAATCTCCAAGAGTCTACTGTTCATACATAAAATAATCGGCTTCGTAACTTCGACGAAAGTTATAAAAATTTTAGTGTAAAGTGAAAAAATGACGATCTGATAATTATGACTTAAATCTTCGACTCGCAATTAAAAATCCAAAGAGGTGATTTCATAATTTCTAAGCAGATCTAAAAACTTCTTCAGACTCTCAGCTATCACATTCATTGAAGAAAAGTAGTACCTACCTAATGGGGATACTTTCGCTCCAATTGACCTTCAAAGACAAGAGGCGACGATGTCTTGAAATTAGCGATGTGTTTTTCAATTCATCAATAACTTATGTTAACGCGTTAATAGCAGATTGATTGTCAGAATCCGCAATAATAAACGTTAAAAACGTTGCATAAATTGAAAATTTATTAAAAAAAGATCCTATTTCTTGCTAAAAACCACAAGGAGCGCATTTTTCAAAACCGGTTTTTACCTGAGCGCCAACAAAAAGGGCTAACGCTAACGCAGTAAACGATGGCGATGTTAGAAAGAGATAGCTATGATATTGTTGTGACATCTTTTCAAAATGTGGCATTGCATAAGTTGTTTTCGTTGTCTTTATTCAGTCGTCTGTCTGTCTTTGCGGCTTTAAAACGATACGCTTTTGTTTGGATTGGTGTTGTTTCTGTTGTCTGACTACTTGGCTATTCCCACGGACCTTGAGTGCACGACAACTGAGTTTAACGATGCTGTTTTCTGCAAGAGACTATGCAACAAATGGATAGTTCGTGGTGGACCCACTGAATGGCCGCCACGGTCACCTGACTTAAATCCGATAGAGTTTTTTGTTTGGGACTACTACAAAAAACTAGTTTATGCTAAAGAGTGTCGAAACATCAGCGAATTACGGAACAAATTAAACACAGGCTGAAGAAACAATAAAAAACAATCAAAGAGCTTTTGTTAATTTAAAAAACAATTTTTTCAGGTGATGTAGATTATGCATCCAACAAGAAGGTAGACATTTTGAAAATTTCTTGTGAAATTTAATAAACTTAGTGAAGAAATTTGATAATTTCGTTTCATTTTACAATTTCCCACTTACAAAAAAGAAGTCATACATGTAAAAAAAAACCTTAGCAAAGTGACACAGGTGATCATCTATCGATATTCTGTTCGCACTGAATGTGTTTTATTGCGGCACTGACAATCATTCGGCTATTAGCGCCCTAAACTTAATTTAAAATCCCAACGCTAATTTCAAGAAATCTCCACCTCTTGTCGTTGAAGGTTGATTGGAGACAAAGTAGCCCCATTAAGTACTCCTTTTTTTTTAATGATTATGATAGCTGAGAGTCTGAAGAAGTTTTTAGACCTACATAGAAATCATAAAATCACCTCTTTAGATTTTTAATTGCGAGTCGAAAATCTAAGTCATAATTAACAGAACGTAAATTTTTCAGTTTACACTATAATTTGCATGACTTTCATCAGATGTGCTAAGCCGATTCCTTTATGTAATGAACAGTAAACTCTTAAGGATTAATTAGCAAAAAAGATAATTTGGAAAAGTCTTTTAATTTTTCTTTTGGAACAGTTTTAAGTTGTCGAGGTAGAGAATTCTCTAAAATTCAGAAAAAAATTCATAACTCGGAAACTACAAAAAATTGCATAACATATATGGGGGTGATTCAGATACTTCTAGGTGTGCTCTATCTCTGGACTTCCGCTTGACACTATTTTTTGGGACACCCTGTATACTGGATATTTCCTCGTACCATCCTATCTTCTGAGGCCATCGACCTGAACGTAATTTCCATTTTTTATTATAATTTGAGAGTTATATTTCATGCCCAATAATCTCCCAAACTGTCCGTAAACATATTTGGCCTAAGGCAGGGGGCGCAACATCATACCACAGCGCGGATCGAACTGATACTAAACCCAATAAATAAACCTTTAATCTCTTAGCGTCCTGAACGGCGTTATAATTATAAGTTATTCATCTGACATAAATTCTGCTGACAAAAATTAATTCTTATGGGCGGTTCGTTCTGCACCTTGATGGCACTACTCGCTGAATCGCGGCGTGTGGTTTTCAGATAGCTTGGTTTCATGCTGGATCAGCCAAATTGGATAACACGCCAACTTTGCCATATTCATTTTTTTCATGTAGAGCTGGTCGCGCTCGAGACTTGCACAACTGTCTTCCAAGCGGAAGCATTTGCTATACTAGTATTGGCGTAATAGGGTCGTTCAATGAAATTCCAATAACCATATTTATGCGCATCTTCATGAAGAATTACTTACATCTAACATACAAAAAAAAATTCAACTTAATTGAATAAGAATTGAAAAAGTTACGTGCCTTCAAAGATTAAAATATTTCATGCACTCAAAATTCATCGTTGTGACGTCACCGCGTCGGTCGGTTGGCGAGCCCAGACCGGCTGGCGGCTGTACAACGACAGCGGCAAGCATACATTTGTAATACGTTCAACTATAAGCTTAGTGCTTTGGTTGACGCTATCTTTTGTTTGTTGAAAAATCCAGATTCTTCCACAATCATTTTATCGGTAGTTCTGCCACAAAAAACCTCTAGATATGTAGGAAATGAGCTCATCAGGAGTACAAGGTATAAGATATTTGATAGTATTGCTTGTTTTATATCCTGACCAGGAGAATGAGTGCAGGATTGGGTTTCTTGGTTTTTGGATGGACATTTCGAAACAATCGATCATACACTGTACCTTTTTGAATCTTGTTCGAAAAGGTATCGGTAAGCATTTTTTTGATTTCCGATAGAGTAAATGATTTCAAACGTTCGACTAATTTTGGAACGTTTTTTTAAATTATTGAGCAACCTATTGCAGCCGATATACAGAAATCGTCTGCTATAATTTTATATGGATTAAGTTTATTTTTTTCGAAGTTACAAATATTCCGATTTTTGTTAACTGGCACTTTGTAGCAAGCAAGCATATTAATTATAAATAATGAGTGACTGGGTATCCCAATATACATTTGCGGATTATTTTCTATAAGAAAACCAGTCCGCTTTTCTACAAGTCCCTTGCAATGATCCGAACTCGAACCACTAGTTGAGGAGCAACAATTTTTTTGGGATATGTTTTAATGGCATTTGTTTCTGCTTTCCCTTAGTGGCTGCCTTTGGTATATTGCTCTCAACGTATATGATCTAACTTTGGCCTTTATATTTACTTGAATACACTTATCTGTCTTCCAACGTTCCCTTTCTCGGTGTCTTTAGTACATTCTAGTTCTACTTGCGAAACATTAGTGCTAGATTCGCTGTTTGATGACGAACATCAGTTCTTTTTGTGCTGGTACTAAGTTCATCTAAATCTCATTTTTGTTGTCTTAAGGAAGACATTCCGAAGATCTCTGGCGTGTAAGGCTTGTAGGTCTTTTTGACAATCAAAAATGTGCGGAACTACTTCCAGTTTCATCTTAAGTTTTACGTTTTTCAATAGTTTGTAACACATGTAATTTTCAACATCCTCCTCAACCTTAAACAAAATATACAGGACTGAGATACACATTTCAAGTAGGGATATTTTATAAGCTAAACATCCACGATTTTCTACTCAAAATACAGAAAAGTGAGACATAAGAACTATATAGTATAATATAAAACAATTTTTTCTACATAATTAAAATACATACGAATTTTGATGCATCAAAGGACTTAAAACAGCCTTTCACATGTTCCACATATCAATGAGAATTGATTTTTCCAATGCTTTTACCACTGTTATATGATTAGGTTAGTATTTGGATTAAAAAAATCTACTTGTACCTCTTTTATGTTTTAGTGTACCAGCAAAATCTGCTAACAACTGATATCAATGTAGCTTTAGAAGGGCATGCACAAATGCTTGAATTTTTTTTTATTTCAGTCGTAATCCCACAATACACATCCTTTCCGATTTCATAACCGGGCGGTTTCTTGATAGTAATACAATTCACGTTTAGTGATGAAAATACTTATATTATAATTGTCCTCAGAGCAATACTTTGTTGACTTCATGCGTCGCAGCGTTATTATTTACCGAATACTCATACGATGCGTGGCCAAGATGCCGCGCCTGTCGGAGACGTACATTGACGTCACCGTCGCACACTCGCAAGTGCCGCGCGTTTTCAATTTGCAGCAATTTGATAATTTATTAGAATATGAAATCGAGCTCAGAAAATTCTGAAATTTTGCACAGGTACTAAACTCAACACGCTCTTTTAGAATATGCAATAAAAAAATATGCTGAACGAGCCTATTCAGAGATTTCAACAGTAAATAAAACAGAGAGATTGTAAGATGATTCAAGGCCTTTAAAATCGAAAGAGAGAGAGGAACGTAGGGACAAGTAGCAAGAAGCAAGAAGAACAGAGGGAAGAAGAACATACTCAACTCATATTACACTGCGAAGAATATCGTTCACGATGATGCCTCGTGCAGATAGAGATTGAGCAGAGGTAAGAAAAGAGGAAAAGGGTCTTAGCCGGGCGTGACGACATGTTAGATGGACGGGTTTGCGTCCGCTGAACATGACAACAAAGGACTCAAGCTGGTTCAACGTCGGGCGGGCAGACTCTCTCTTTCACCCATTAAGGTGTGCTAGTACTTCTGTCTTTGCGATCAAGCTTTCCTAAATCATCTATAATATATAAATGTGTCACATGCAACTTGCGAGAGCTACATGGGTTCTGGACCAGAAATAATGTGAGTCTGAACTACAAGTTTCTCCATATTATCGCTTTTGTGTATATGTCCAATGAATGTAAGGATTCTCGTCGACACAATAGAGGATAGTCTCTTTGGACTACCGAGCTCATCCAGTATGGAAACGTTAGTTCGATGGGCGGTAAAAGGAACTCTCAGCATTCTCCTCCACGTCCACATTTCATAAGCATCTATGCGAGCTCTATCTACCTTTTTAACAGTCCAAATTTCGGAGGCATACAAAAATATGGAGAACAAAAGAGACTGAACCAAACATTTTGGTAGCTTTAGTGATGTTATGGTCACGCCTTATTTTAGTAAGCCTTATCGTGGCCACACGTGCCTGTTGAATGCGCCGTCGAATCTCGATCAAAGAACTGAGGTACACAAAACTTTGAACTACTTCACAACGGAATACACACTTTATTTCTCGATGTTTATCATGATCTCTATCTACGATCATAACCTTGGTCTTATTGTAGTTAGTACCAAGACCATATGCTGCACTGTGTTGTTCTAAGATGTTTAATAGAGTTACTAGTTCTTCCTGAGAAGCGGCAATAAGGGTTGTATCGTCGGCAAATCTTAAGTTGGATATTTTGCTTTCGCCAATAGTTATACCGTCATTCCAGTTGTCCAATACCTGTCTTATCACAAATTCAGAGTAAATGTTAACTAACATCGGAGATAATACACATCCCTCACGAACTCCTTTTCTGGTTGCAGTTTGACCGGACAGGTTACCATCAATTCTTACACGAGTCGAATTAGACTCATAGAGTTGCTATATGAGAAACACTAGGTGATAAGGAACTCCCATAGAGATGAGGATCTTCCACAGTTTAGGTCACTATACATTATCAAACGCCTTGGAATAGTCCACAAAGCAGATGAAAAGTGGAAAATAATAATAAAGTTTAAGATCTGTTCACGCGTTCCGCGGCCACTTGTTATAACGTGAATTAACTCGGGAGCTTACGAACCGGAGTTTTTAAAAAACTACAATTCGATTGACCGAACTAATAAAATTTATTTTTTAAGAAGTACAATGTTGATTGTTAGCGGTGCAAAATGAATCTGAAAAATTATAATTGAAACAATGAGTATATAATACATTTCAGATAAGCAATACAATAAACAAGGAATATGCTGAATCTGCTGTCTCGCCTGCTTCCTCTCGTGGATGCAGTGGCGTAACTCGTATATGTAATCATATGAATTTCCAAGAGATCAGTATTGGTGTATAGTAGGCGATGTTCATAGCCCAGCGTTAGCTATGAAAAGTAATTTACGCTGTTTGTTTATAGGTAGTATTACCTGTTCAAAAGTAATTCGGTAATCGTTGTATAACGTAATGGGAGTAGACAAAAGCTTATAATTCCATTTCATATTTATGACACTTTCGCTTTCCGATTATCATTCTGACGGATGGTAAACGATATTAAAAAAGCAGCATTACAAACCTAGTTCAGACCACTTTAATTATCCGAAGGCGGTATTGTATGTCTAGCCATAAAAAATTGAGAGATCTAAGATATGGCTAAATGGTGACGCTTGTTCTGTCACTCCAAATAATCTTTTATAAGATATGAATAAGCTATTGGGATAATAAATCATTATTTTTGTATACGACGGCTATATAAATAATCACATCATCTAAATTGTAACGGGACACACCCATATTTTTTTATTCGCGTTACACGAATTATAGATAAACGAATACATTTTTTCTAAACTTGTCATGCATGTACAGATCCCGTTGTTATGGACTGGACGTCGCTTTCGTCACTTCTTACAAGTAATAGTTAAGGCGGCGCCACACATGCGGCATATGGCGAATAGGAACCGACTGCTCGCCGAGTGGCAAGTGGTTGAGTTACCACTAAGTGGCAGGCATCTGTCAGATTTTCGCGGCTCTTAAAGGTGCCATCAGTGAATGCGTTTTCTTTTGCAATTCAGTGACTGTGTTTTAATTACCCCTCTCCGTTTCCAACCATCATAAACATCATTCCGATTTTTATGGGTTCACAAAGATGCATTCCATGTCATAGGTCAATTTCATAACACTTCAAGAAAAATGGAGTCAAGTTGATTGACTCCCACACAGAATAATGATACCATTTTATTGTTTTCCCATTGCATGAAGTTGAAGTCTGAAATCCCCTTGCAACTAAATCATCACCCACTCGCCTGCAAAAAAACATCCAACACAAAAACTCTCGTAAATAGTCTCCCTTCTTAGGAACTAGAACGCCACAGTTTTGATTCTGCATACTTAAACTGAACGATGCGAAACGATCAGGAGCCTCCAATCCGTCTAAAAACGAAGTATGAGATGTTTCTCTATTTTTTAGTCTTTTTTTATTATTGTTGCGCCGCCACTGACTCGATTTTTCAGAAGCTGACGCGTTTTCCATTCTCGCCGCGATAGTAAATCCTGTGTCGGAATTTTATTAAAATCAATGCAATAATTTTCGCTTTACGATATACATAGAACGAAATCAAGCAACACTCGTATCAAACATCACAAAATTCTAAGTCCCATGGTTTCTGTAACAGGCAAGCCAATGCTCAGATGGACATAATATGACGCTAGGTATTTTTTCCTTAGAACAATTAATAGACCACCCCAAATGCACCCCTACCCAAAAAGAAGTATAAAATGATCAGAAACCCCTAAAACGTCTAAAATCGAAGTTTAAGCTGTTTTTATATTTTTGGTGTTTTTATTATTGCTGCGCCGCCACTGACATGATTTTTCCAAAACAAACGCGTTTTCCATCCTTGCCGCGGTATTAATACTATGTCAAAATTTCATTAAAATTAATTCAATAATTTTCGCGTTAAGCAATATAAAACAATCTAAAATAATACTCGTATGTAGGTATACATTACAAAGTCCCTTGGTTCCTGTAATAAGCAAGGCAATGTTCGGATGGACCTAAAAAAGTGTATTATGCCGCTAGGTTTTTCATTCAAAAGTCAATGGACAGCCCATTATGAATACAACAAACTTTTCAGTTTTACAACCCCCCACCCCCCAACCACTCCAAACTTACCCCCACTCAAAAAAAAGTAGAAAACGCCTAAAAACGAAGTTTGAGGCATATTTAATTTGTTTTGTTTTCTGCTAATTACTCCGCCGCCAATGCACCGATTTATAGCAGCATTACATACTAGGACCCCACAGCATACGGCTACCCAAATTTCATCAAAATCCATGCAGCGTTTGCTGAGATTACCAGGGTATAAAACCGCGACAGACAGACTGACAGATCGACAGACAGATAGACCAACGGAAATGAGTGGCGTAGATTTTCGTTATGTAGACATCATAACACGCCCAAGAAGCGTATTATTTCAAAATCGAAATTTTTCGCGATCACAATACTCCCCTCACCTATCGGTGTGGGAAGTAATTATAAAACTGTTTCATTGGATCACTCCATTTCTTCATTCTATGACAACAAAAACAAAAAAGTCAATCCGGTAATTCAACGATTAGTATGCTTACTACAGTTGTATCCTAGCCACAGAACTTCACTTGCAAAAGAACGAATATGTATATTTAAAAGTAATACGGCAAACCGTTTCCTTTGATGTTGCTTAAAAGACCAACAAACAACGGGAACTAATATAAGAATTTTTGTTATTAACAACTTATGTCGTTGGCGCAAAATTAGTGTTAATTTTCGTTGATCTGATGTGCTTATAGTCTCACGTAATTCTTTGGATCTATGTGTGTACACATGTCTGTCTCAATACCCCCAGGCTAATGAAACCACAATATTCAGAAAGTCTAATTATTACTCAATAACAGCTTTGAAAGCATCCACCTAAATTTACCAGGCTGTCGTTGCTCTTTTTCATTTCCCAGTGATTGGGGAATGAACAAATTGTCTTCTAAAACCACTGGGAAATGAAAATTTAGTCACACTCACCAACATACTTAACAACATTTATGTATCACAAAACATCCCACTAGAGTGGCCAGCATCAACATTCATACCCATACCTAAAACAAACAATCCGAAATCAGGAAATGACTATAGACTCATAAGCCTCATGTGTCACCCCTTAAAAGTCTTACTGAAAATAATGCAGAAAATGTGAAGAACAGTTAGATAACTCACGGTTTGGCTTCAGAGGTGGCATGGGAACCAGAGAAGCTTTATTCACCATGACAGTCCTCCTCCAAAAGAGTGGCGAATACAATAAAACGGTTTATATATGCTTCATAGACTACCAAAAGCCATTTGATAGAGTCCAGCATACGAAACTTATAGATGAACTAAAGAACATTCAGCTTGATGACAATGATATAGCGCTCATCAAAAAGATATATTGGAACCAAACAGCCACTGTGAAGATAAACGAAATAGAAACAGAAGAAGTGCCTATACAACGAGGCGTTAGGCAGGGGTGCGTACTTTCACCTGCACTCTTCAATTTATATTCACAGATAATATTTCACCGGGCTCTTTGGGAAAGAGAAGAAGGTGTTGAGATAGGAGGGGAGGTAGTTAATAACATACGCTTCACGGACGACACAGCAATCATGGCTGAATCTCTGGAAGACCTGCAATTACTGGCGGACAGGGTCAACAACGAAAGCATTAAAATGGGACTTACAATAAATATTGTAAAAACTAAATTTATGGTAGTCTCAAAAAACCCAGTCAATCAAGGTCAGCTGCTGATACAAGGAAAAGCCACAGAGCGCGTAGAGAAATATACATATCTAGGAACCTACATAACTTCAGACCTAGATCAAGATCAAGAAATAAAAACCAGAATTGAAATTGCGAGGCAGTCTTTCCTAAGATTTCGAACACTATTTAGCAACAAAAATCTATGCCTTAAACTAAGATTGAAGTTTATCGAGTGCTACGTATGGTCACAACTACTGTACGGAGTAGAAACTTGGACTCTCAAGGCTCGGACCATCAAAAAACTGGAGGCTTTTGAAATGTGGCTTTATCGCAGAATATTGAAAATACCCTGGACGTATAGCAAGAAAAAAGAAATCCTGGCTGGGAAACATTAGAGAATGGACTGATATGAGTGTAGGAGAACTGTTCCACATTGTAAAAGACAAAGATGCATTCAGAGAAGTGGTCGCCAACCTCCGTTAAGAGACGGCACTAGAAGAAGAAGAAGAAGAAGTAGTTGCTCTGAAGTATCCTCAATAAATATCAATTTCTTGCTGAATAGGCGGGCACGGTAGGAGGTCCCTGGATGTATGCATTAATATCTATGAAGAACTAGTTCTCCAGTGATAAATATCCCCTTCGCAAATGAGAGACGGTGAGATATACGTTCCGGAATACATAATAGAGCTCGCCTTTACGGCAAGTACCAGGCGAGTACCTCTTTCAGTCAGTTCGGTCCCAATGAATTATCCACGCTCATTTTACGCTGTTTATGAGCAATTTATTTTGCGAATTCCTTACGACTGCTATATTTTACTCGTAAATAGGATGCGAACAAGTGCACTGCATAATAACATTTTAACAAGGTAAAAAGTAGACAAACGTCCATCTCCACTTTATTAGCCGCTTGTGTCAGCTGGGGGTCGAGCCAGTATGCGGCCAGTCTGTTAATATTAACATATTGAAAAACAAATGCAAGAAAACCATGATGCTCTCTCATAAACAAGATATAATCACCAAAGCTATTGGAAAGTCTCGAAGGTCTACTTGAATTTCAAAACAACATGTGGTTATTAAGATCCCCATGCCCAATCATTTGAATAGGTTTTCAAAAGTAACTAAAAGCACTGGACTAGTATCATGAATTTTTTTTTTGGTTGCATATGATAGAGTACGTCATAAAAAGCATCTCATTTTTTCTCCAATTTTTTTGGGCTCAGTAAAGCCGTGAAAATAAGGAAAATATTTGAATTCTCCCAGGGCAGCGACATCACTGCCCTAAAGGCGAACTGCCAATCAAAAGACAGATATGTGTGCTGTGTTGCCGCATTCTGATGGCACGCGAAATGCTGGAGCTGTACGCGAGGTGGCTCATCTATCTTTTCTTCTGTTCCCGTCTGCGAGTCGGAGCTGTTATTGGCAACAATGCACTGCTGATGATTCGCGCGGTTGGCACTGATTGGCTGAATTTGAGTTCCTTTCTTTAAACTTTAGAATGGAATTGCTAAATAACAAAATGATGTAGAAAGTAACGAAATGCAGCAGTACGTTTATTTTTGTATGCACTAAGGGGTTATAACAATTAAATCATTGTTCCTAACCTCGTGATACTAGTTCATTTCAAAAATATATCTTGCTCAATGGACAATGAGTTTAGGGATGTACACATACTACATTCTGCACTTGCTGAATCGATTTTAAGATATGGTATCACTTTGTGGGGAGGTGCCATTGCTACAACTATCAGCTCACTCCAAATGACTCAAAACTCTCTTTAAAAAATGATTTTTAAGAAAAAGACTGCCTAACCTTACAGCTTTACCATGTGCATGTTTTAAATATAAATTCACTATATAGGTATCTATCAAACTATTAGTGAACCTGAACATGAACCTTTCTCACAAAAGTAATTTGTTAACAATAAGATCTGTAGCTAATATGATTGTAACAGTTTCGTTTTATAAGGAAACTGTAACAGAACAGCCTTTTTTGTCTTTTGGCCCTTACTTATATACTTTTAGATTGCTAAAAATATCAAACACATCATCAGTTATCAAAAATTTAGGAATTCAATAAGGACATACGTAATGTGCGACGCTAATAAATCTATTAAAATATTAAATTTAACTAAAAACACTCAAATAGTTATTATAACAATTATAATCTTACAGTTTAAATACAAGTATGACCAAGAGCCACTTGATATACCATCCGCGATTACCTTCTGCGAATAAAATGTATTATTTTATTGAACTATCGAATTATTGTCTTTCTTCCGATTATTTTTTTGTCAGTACAAGCCATTTTACATAATTTCAGAGTACAATTTTGCAAAAATGACGGAATGAGCTCACAGCAAGACAGGCAATACTTGCCTAGACAGAGCTTCTTCTAGCCATCTTCATCTAGTGATACATTATTATAGTAATGCTGCACATTACCATGAATGGAAGCAAATTGATCGATTGACGGGTATGATATATTTCCGATATTCCAGTACTGCAGTTTAGAAATTTTTGAGCACTGTATTAAGCGAGTTAGGGGTTGATCTTATACCTATGAAGCTCTTGGTATTCTATTCTCTGTGACTGTACCTAAGACATGTGGATGATTCATGGTATATCGTCAATGGCTTACTTGATTTATGACCCAGTAACAGTTCGAAATGGTCTGCATAGATTTTAACGTACTGCAAATCTAAATTATCATACACTCAAATTTAAAATCGAAAGCAGGTTTCTAATAGAAGAGCTTTAGAGACGATAAATCACAGTAACTGAGTCTAACAATACAGGCTTAATAAATAACCTATCTCCTTTACGACTCACGCCGTCGTTTGTTTGACTGTTGAACTCTCTTTAAAGTGGTTATTATGCTAAGAGATCTCAGCTAAACAATTATGCATGGAGCTGATTGAATCAACTAGTAGTGCAAACATCTTCATTTAATGAATAGCTCAAGGTAACCAAACATATATCTGGACTACATATTTCAAGCAACAAGGTACAGCCAGTAAAACTGTATCAATGAATTTATCATAATAGCCACAATGTCTTAATAGACGTGTTGTGAACTCGTAAAATGCAGTAAGTCGGAGCGAGAGTACTGCCGAGACGAATATTATCAATAGTTTTGAGAACTGTAGCTCGCCATGGTTCGCGATTTACTGTCAGTTCCGTGGCGCTCTTGATACTCATATCCAGCAACTGTTTCGTCGTATCCATCCACCGTGTAGGGGAACGGCCACGGCGCCGCCTAGTTGGGGTATCACCCTGAACTACAAGTTTCTCCAGCTTACCGCTTCTGTGAATATGTCCGAAGAATGTAGGCATTCTCGTCGACACAATGGAGGATAGTCTCTTTTTGGATTACCGAGCTTATCCGGTATGGAAACGTTAGCTCGATGGGTGGTATAAGGAACTCTAAGCATTCTTCTCCACGTCCACATTTCAAAAGCATCTATGCGAGCTCGATCTGCCTTTTTGCAGTCCATGTTTCCGAGGCACACAAAAATATGGAGAACACAAGAAACTGAACCAGCGAAATTTTGGTATAAAAAATAGCTTTAGTGATGTTATGGTCACGCCATATTTTGGTAAGTTTTGTCATGGCCACACGTGCCTGTTGAATGCGCCGTCGAATCTCATTTTCAAGCTACCCTAATTGTCGATCAAAGAACCGAGGTACACTAAACTTTGAACTATGAACTTTGAAATGAATCAATTTTAAACAAATAAGAAATATGAAAGCTGGTTATTATAGCTTAATGAAACTAAAAAAATTATATTGTTTATACTGACCTGATAATGTTATTTGACTCTACCAAACAGACATTTGCACTGGTACTAAAGCCACTTAGGGTTACATTTTTTTATAACCGAGCATACCGCGAAGGCAAAGCCTAAATACCAAACTACCGAGGCTGCTATGAAAAGGTTATAAATGTTAGGGGAACTTTGTGATGCGCGTCCCAAATATAGGCTACATAAAGAAATTTTAATAGGTAAATTCAAAGAAGGAGAGGATTACAAGCAATACTCATGGCTCCAAGATATCAGAAACTCGTGGGCGTGCCACGTCAATGACATCTCAACAATAGTGACGAATGCTTTTTGAGGCACTCTACACATGGTAGGCCAAACACAATGTAATGCCAAATTTTATTCAATAAAATTTGTACTTGTTTACAAAACAAAATACCATTATCGTAGCTCAGACGATAAAAGAGTTTACAAAGTATGAGCTGCAAGAATAACATTAGCGAGTAACAAGCGAAGTAATGCAATAATTGATATAGAAGCCTTTTATGATAATTAAATATTAAGTATGATTATTTCTGACGTATTAACATAATCGTCCAGACAGGTATCCTTATAATCGCCTTTCTCACCTTATAATGACGTAAGTGATAATGAGAGGCATTACGCTCGCTCGCTAGGTAGACCACTTATCATCAGATAAATATATCCAAGATAATCATCACAAAAATAGTTACTCTAATATTTTATTTTTTGGCATGCTCTTTGCAGATACTGTAAGATAGAGGTAACGTAGAAGGTTTTCTCAAAGGGATTGGTTCAGAAGCTTTGAAAACAGTGGAATAGGACATCTGATATGATGATTGGGGAAATCAATCCTATTGCTGCATTACATTTTAGGATGAACATTCAGATGGCAGATAACAGGAGAAAAAATAATAGAATGATAGAGGTAAATAACTAACTGCCGGTGTTTCGACAGGAAAAATTAAATAGACTCTTGAAACTATGGAGAAGAATCAACTCCTGGAGATGTCCCTATCGAACCTACGTTTGCTCCAAGCTATCTTATTTGTATGAAACATATTATGGATGACGATAAATTACCATAAGGGATTATTTATTTATGAGTTATAGTTCATTCTTGAAACGTAACTGAAAAATGTATCTCAAACTGGAAACTCATTACGATTGAACTACTTTGCTTGCTTGTTGGCGGTGGTACGATATTAGCTTCATGAAATCCAATCTCAAGAAAAAAAATAAAACGCAAAACAGGATGATATAATTTCGCACGACGAGGAAATATACAGGGTGGGCCAATAGTGCGTGGACGGAGGATTGCGGGCTTACTAAAAAATATTTCAAAAATCTGTCACTTGATCATGGTAGGGACCCTTGAGTGCTATAACGCAAACATATTTTCACTTGAATTTTGACGTTTATACAGGGTGATTCATATCAAACTTGCATTTTTTTGAATGGAACTCCCTATATATTATTGCATATTTGGATTCCTTGGTCAATTCTAATGTGACTTTATGTATCACACATGGAACTTTAAACGAACCGTTTAGGCGCAAATCACCATTTTTTGTATAAGTAGGTACCAGAAAAAAATTGAATATCGCAGCGATTATAAAACTTAGAAGGCCTTGACTTTGCGGTACGACTAAGCATGGAATGCGCCACCTTAGGCCAGACGGCTAAATTTGAATTCTTTTTTTACTTGGAGAAATCAGAGGATGAATTAGGGAAACTTCAATCACAGATAACTTGATTTTTTCAAATGGGAATGCCTATTTTGGTTTAAAGAATCAAATATAACATTTGATTACCTTTCTAACGATATAGCATTCTCGATATCAAATTTTTTTGGTTTCCATTTTATTTCAAATTTTCAGTCAAATCGGTGTTTTTCGACTTTCCTGCGTGCAAGCAACCTAGCAGGCCATGAAGAAAAAACAAAAGCTCGTTAATATTGAAGAAACTAACTAACCTAGTAGAAAGATGCAAACTAACTAGAGCAACGAGGTAAGATTATGAAAATTCCTTACAACATATTAGCTCTAACCAGAAACGACAGCGGTAACAAGAACGCTCATTTTTCACAGCCTACTAGCTATTAGCCAATTTCCAAAGTCAGTAAAAAAATATTTAATCAAAGGAAAACTACTAGTGATTGTTGCTGCCAGTAGAATACCTATGTTATCCGAATAAATTTTCACACTTCATGCTATAAAAAAGTAGCCATTTCCGTAAGTCAAAAGTAATGATACCTCTGACTGGAACCCTTTAAGTTCTTCAGAAGGTACTTCTACTTATTAGCAAAGTCGCGGAAAATGAATCTTGAATTGCAGTCTGTTTGAATTGTAAAACAAAATTTAGTTTGAAGCAAACATTAAATAATCACAATTACAACATAGCGTAATTATTTCAATAGATTGTTCAGAATACTCCAGTTGGAAATATCTTCACTTTTGACTTAACTAAATGGAAATGACTAATTTTTTTATCCCATTAAATGTGAAATTTCATTCTAAACATGTTAAACAGTAAGCAAAAATCGCTGGTAGTGTTCCTTTTGTTTCAAAATTTTTAATAGTTTTGGAAAGTTGTCAAGCTCTAGTAGACCTCAATAGCTAGTAGACTGTGAAAAACAAACAATTTTGTCATACTCCAGCTACTCATTGACATTAGATATCTTGCCGCTGTTGTATCCGGTTAGAGCTAATATGTTCTAGGGAATTTTCATAATCTTGCCTCGTTGCTCTTGTTAGTTTGCATCTTTCTACTAAGTTAGTTGGTTTCTTCCATACCAACGAGCTTTTGTTTATTTTTCATGGCCTGCTAGGTTGCTTGCACGCAGGAAAATTGAAAAACGCCGATTTGACTGAAAATTTGAAATAAAATGAAAACCAAAAAAGATTGATATCAAGAATGTTATATCGTTAGAAAGGTAATCAAATTTTACATTTGATTCTTTAAACCAAAATAGGCATTCCCATTTGAAAAAATCAAGTTATCTGTGATTGAAATTTCCTTAATTAACCTACTGATTTCTCCAAGTACAAAAAGAATTCAAATTTAGCCATTTGTCCTCAGGTGACACATTTCATGTTTAGTCGTACCGCAAAGTCACGGCCTTCTAAATTTTATAATCGCTGCGATATTCAATTTTTTTCTGATACCTACTTATACAAAAAATGGTGATTTGCGCCTAAACGGTTCGTTTAAAGTTCCATATGTGATACATAAAATCACACTAGAATTGACTAAGGAATCCAAATATGCAATAATATATAGGGGGTTCCATTCAAAAAAATGTAAGTTTGATATGAATCACCCTGTATAAACGTCAAAATTTAAGTGAAAATATTTTTACGTTATAGTCCTCAAGAGTCTCTACCATGACCAAGTGACAGATTTTTGAAATATCTTTTAGTAAGCCCACAATCCTCCGTCCACGCACTATTGGCCCACCCTGTATAATAGTCAGCTGTGATTTTCCTAGGATACCGACTTTTTTGTCCATTAAAAATTATACTGTCCCTAAGATGAAATCTGTGGGTATAAAGCATACTTCGTGCGAGTTATATCTGTTCAAACAAATAAGTTAAAAATATCTTCCATCTCGCCAATCACATGGGGAGACCTTTCCCCGTGACTTGAAAATTATCGCCTAATATAGTAGGAGTCTTAGTCGTTAGGATCTCCAGCAAATCCAGACAATTATCGCCTACTTTCGTTAATCTCTCATGCAAGCAAGGTTCTACTATATATTTTACAGTCTCGTTTGGAGAGTTTTATTGGTTGGCAAATTTCTCAGGTGCGTAAAAGGACGCGATACGCGTGAACTTGAGACAGATTATTGAAAAAGCCAGGGAGCATTATTTTCCCGTTTTTATCTGCTTTGTGGACTATTCTAAGGCGTTTGATAACGTAAAGTGGCCTAAACTGTGGGAAATCCTTATCTCCATGGGAGTCGCTTACCACTTAGTATTTCTCATACAGCAACTCTATGATTCTAGCTCAGCTCGTGTAAGAATTGATGGTAACCTGTCTGGTCAAACAGCAACCAGAAAAGGAGTTCGTCAGGGATGCGTATTATCTCCGATGTTATTTAACATTTACTCTGAATTTGTGATGAGACAGGCATTGGACACCTGGAATGGCGGTATAACTATTGGCGGAAGCAAAATATCTAACTTAAGATTTGCTGACGATACAACCCTTATTGCTGCTTCTCAGGAATAACTAGTAGCTCTATTGAACGTTTTAGAACAACACAGTGCAGCATATGGTCTTGGTATTAACTACAACAAGACCAAGGTTATTATCGTAGATAGAGATCATGTCAATCATCGAGAAATAAAGTCAATTAGCCGTTGTGAGGAAGTTCAAAGTTTTGTGTACCTCGGTTCTTTGATCGACAATTCAGGTAGCTGTGAGAATGATATTCGACGGCGCATTCAACAGGCACGGGTGGCCATGACAAAGCTTAATAAAATATGGCGTCACCATAACATCACTAAAGCTACCAAAATGTCACTGGTTCAGTCTCTTGTGTTCTCCATATTTTTGTATGCCTCTGTAGCTTGGACTGTTAAAAAGGCAGATCGAGCTCGCATAGATGCTTTTGAAATGTGGACGTGGAGGAGAATGCTGAGAGTTCCTTATACCGCCCATCGAACTAATGTCTCCATACTGGATGAGCTCGGTAATCCAAAGAGACTATCCTCCATTGTATCGATGAGAATGCTTACATTCTTAGGACATATTCACAGAAGCGATAATTTGGAGAAACTTGTAGTTCAGGGTCGCGCTCCGAGTGGGCGGCGCGGCGCCGTGGCCGTTCCCCTACACGCTGGGTAGATACGACGAAACAGTTGCTGGATATGAGTATCAAGAGCGCCACTGAACTGATAGTAAATCGCGAACGATGGCAAATCAAAGCTATTGATAATATTCGTGTCGGCAATACTCTAGCTCCGACTTAATGCATTTTACGAGTTCACAACATGTCTATTAAGACATTGTGACTATGATGATGATGATAGTCGTTGTCAGCATAGAAATCTGTTGAAGGAACAATATTATAACGAACAACTCCCACGACAGTACTTATTTATTAGTGACAGTAATTAAAAGGTAGTCGAGTTAAACAATCAAAGCCTACAGGTACGTGACACCTGTTTGATGTGGTATACGTTTCCATTTCCTCCTGAATATTAATTACAATTACAAGTGCGGTGGTGGTAATCGAGGCGCATAAAATGCATTGTGCAAGCCAAATTACGAACTAATTAAATTCATTCAGCGGTCACATCCGCACACGTACATGCTAATTTATCAGTTTGACTATCGACACCCTTACAAGGTGAAATTCATCCATTTTATCAATTTGGTTGAAAATTTAACAATGTAACGTACCTATGTTGCAAAGATTTTGAGAATTTTTTCCAAAACTCGGGAGGTAGTTTCACCGTTGGAAACAATGCAGAAATCGTTACCATTGTAACCAGTCAACATCTATACGTAACAATAAAACCATGTTGGTTATGATATAAGGTTATCAAAACGTCGTACAAATTAGATATTCGGAAGAGTATTTACAGTCTATAGCTGGGAGACTTGACAAAAAAAGAAATAGTTTGCCTATATCAAGATCAAAATATTTCTGTGCCACAATTTATCGAGCGATCCGTGAATGCGAAGAAAGTATTCATTGTACAAATTTACCAAAAAGTTGACGTCCAAGAGCGTTGAATGCTGTTACAGTTCAAAGAATGGTCAACAGAAGTGAACATCGAGTTGGAACTTCAACACGAAAACTTGGACGCATTTTTCACGTCAATGCTAGCGCAATATGTAGAGAAATGGAGAGAAATGAAGAGAAATAACTTAAAATTCTGAAAAAGAAGAAAATGTCCAAAGTATTCTCCAAATCAGCTAGAAAGAATTCCTCAATGCTGTCGCAATTTACGTCGTACTCATTTTGCTGGCAACATAAAAATTGTTCTTGACGATGAAAAGTATTTTACATTTTCGAACTTAGAAGTCAAAGGTAATGATGGTTTTTATACAGGAGACTTTGAAGCCTGCTCAGATAATGTAGAATTTAAGGTTAAGGGGGTTGCAAAACTGAAAAATTCGTTGTATTCATAATGCGCTGTCAATTGACCTGTGAATGAAAAACCTAGCGACATAATGCCCTTTTTTTAGGTCCATCCGAACATTGCTTTGCTTATTATAGAAATTAAGGGACTTAGAATTTGTGATGTATACATACGAGTATTGTTTCAGGTTCTGCATTGCGTAATGCGAAAATTGTTGAATTGATTTCAATGAAATTTTGTCATAGTATTACTACCGCGGCGAGGATGGAAAGCGCGAATGTTTTGGAAAAAAGTGTCAATGCCGGCACAGCAATAATAAAAAAAGCTAAAAATACAAAAGAGCTCCAACTTCGTTTTTAGACGATTTGGAGGCTATTGATCGTTTAGCATCGACTAGTTGAAGCATGCAGAAAAAAACTGTGGCGTCCTACCTTCTAAGGAGGGAGACGCTAGAAACTATTTACGAGAGGTTTTGTGTTGGATGTTTTTATGCGGGCGGGTGGTCCATGATTTCAAAATATAGCTTTATGCAATGGAAAAATAATAAAATGGTATCATCATTATCTGTGGGAAGTACTGGGTTATCAACTTGACTCCATTTTTTTTCTGAAGATTTAGCGCTTTTCTATCCAGATACAGTAGGTAATATTAACAGAACTTCTTCACTATTCATTACTCCCTTAACTCCGATCAAAAACCAAGGTTGTGACAAACAATATGATAATGAAGACAAGCCGTTCAAACTGCATATTTGTTGCAGTAGACGTGCATTCAACTTAGAAACTTTGAAATGCGATTGAGATAAGGAAAATAGGCATTCCTTAGCGGCCACTAGTACGTGTAATGAAAATCACGTCAATAAATATGTAAGAGGAGTACGCGTATATAGAGACCGGTTCACAGTGAAGTTTATTTCACCGTTCTGCAGATTTAAGTGTTTTAATGTATAAGGTGTGAGATGCCGTTGCATGCACAGGATGGTGGATGCAGTTCCATATTTCTGTCAAAGCGCTAATGAATGCAGCTGGAAAGGCCGGCAATTCGTAATACAAGCCAATTACTATTTTGCAGGATAGTATTACTGTATCTGTTCTCATGATGTTTCAAGATTTTAATTTTGAATCTGAGAAATGGACATAGATATGTCATCTCGATCCATAAGTAAGCCAAGTGAGAGCTTTCTTAGAGAAACATTTAACATCTGATTTGATTACACGTTTGAAACAATAACAACATAGAGCAACAATTCTGCTGCGTTTTTGACTAAAATTCTTCTTCACTTTTCATATCATATTTCAAAAAATCATGTTATCTTTATAATTTGCATTAACCCTTAAACACTGTGTCGCTCAAAAAATGACATTAGCTCATTGCTAGTGGTTCCTATCTGACCCTACGGGTCTATCTACAGTCAGTCAATTTAATAGTAAGTCAGATACGCCCAACCTCACAAAGGACCTACACACTACACAGCCTGAAACATCGAAGGAGGGTGGCTGACCTATCCCTGTTTTACAGATTCTATCACGGAAGATGTTCGAGTGAGCTCTCCCAGATAATAACACCAAAGGTCGTCCGGACCAGGAACACTAGAGAAGCTCTGCGAGCTCATCCTTACCAGGTCGAGGTCCTTACTCCCCGAACCAGTCTCCTCCAGCAGTCCTTCTTTTGGAGAACTTCGACGCTGTGGAATCAGCTGTCGGGGAATTTGTTTCCCGACGGCTACAACCTGCAGCGTTTCAAATCTAACGTAAACGACACATATCCTCTCGCAGCACCATAGGCTTTCTGCGAGCAGGAACATATGGGTGCTTTTTATAAATTACTTTACGATACGATACGACGGCGTCTCAGAGACGGCACCACGTTAGTGTCAATGTATCATTTAAAAAATATACAAACAACAATTGGACATTTGTCCCAGTACCTCAAAGACGGTTCGTTTAGTAATTTTGAAGAGTAGCCCTCAAAATAGTACGAAGGAGTTGGCATCGATGTTAGCAATGATTTAAAGATCCAAATTTTGCGATTTAAGAGAAGAGCGGAAAATACGCTTCTACCTGGGAAACTACAATGAAATATAAGGAGTTTATAGGTATTCAAGAAAAATATACTCAAATAAGATACAAACGGTTACAAAAACTGTTACGTATGCCACCAATGAAGGAAAGAAGAACTGGATTTTTTGTTATATATAACAAAAATCCGTTTGCTTAGAAAGCACAAAAAATAAAGTTGTGAAAATTACGCAGCAAAATTGCAATGAATTTGATGCATGCGAATTTAGTTATATTAAAGCAGAAATTGTTTTTAGTATTTGTTTCTATTTTCTCTATATATTTTACTTAGTAATCGACAACATTCCAACTTTTTTAAAACCGTCCAAAGAATCAATGTACAGTTTAATGTATTGTTGATTTTTATATCCCCGTAATTTTCAAAATGAAAGAATAATATGCTTTGTACCTATTATGTGGAATATAGCATATTATATCTCAGTAAATAACGGTTGTATATTTTTCATATAAAAGTTAAGATTGTATTTTCCACAATACGGCAGTACTCATTTGCTTTTGGTGAACAAATGAACAACGAAGAATAATTAATTATTTTGAATAGAGTGTTTTTCTCTCTTGAATAACTTAATATGTCCTAAACCTAAAACTTTATTAAGTTTATTTCATAAATAACGTAATCTTACAGCAAAATAAAACAAATTAGCATTTACCTTTTAACTTTTTTTTTACTTCCGTGTCATCGACTTCGACTGCTATAATAGTCATGAGCCTCGTGTTCTGTGTAGGCAACAGTGAAGGCTCAGGTAGGGATTTTTCGCAGAGCTTTTTTTATGGATATTCATTTTGATTGAAAAAAATCAGAAATAAATTTCCGCCTTTAACAAGAATCGAATCCGGGACCTTCCGGTCACGAGCCCTCGACCCTAGCCACTGGGCCAACCCTTTCACCTTTTTTATCATGGCTTGAAGACAAAATGAAATTAGCAATGAAATGGTTTTCAGCACATGTGTTCAATTTTTTTCCCAAAATGTCCAGAAATTCTTGTCAAGCTTTTCTTAGTAGGTTAGACTACTATCCTTCAGTTAATATTGAACATCTTGAACATCTATTGTGATGAAAACCGTTTCACTGATAATTTCGTTTTGTCTTCAAGGGTTAACAAGATACATGCGGGCTCATCTGTTTTATTTTGATGTTCTAGTAAAATATATACTAGATTAATGTTATTGATGTATTAAACATAATAATGTTTTTAACATTTTCTTTCATTTGAGTACCAATATGCTATGTCCTTGAAAAAAAAGAAATCTCTTTCAAATGAGTCTAATAAAAGGGTACGTCGCTATTTAAAAAAAATTAATATTGTTCTTCATTACTTATTTATTTTCTGAAACAAAAACAATTGAATATTGCCATATTAAGGAAAATACGACATTAATGAACTTTTATATGAAAACATTTTTTATAAAATCATTATTTGAATAGATATATACTATACTCCATACATAATGGACACTCTGTATATGGGAAAAACTAAGTCAATTTATTTGGCTTAATTTTTGCAGAACTATGCTGCCAGCATACCTATCGCAAAAACTGGAACAGGTATATTTATTTGGCCTAATGCCATATTCTTCATCAAATCTCAAGATCAAGTACTAGTCGCTTGTACTACTCAAAGATATTTAGATATCAATGGACGCACAACGCATATCATTTCAGTATCGAATAATTTTACGAATATAATTCCTGCACCTGTGTTCATTAGAAATATGGCAGCTGAAGATGAAGCCCTCTAATTGAGTAGATCATCTAGATACCAAGCGACAGCGACCACATTTCAGTCGGATGCATTTCAGTACACGTGCAATGTCTGGAGGCCGTCAAACAGGCCTACCTGTCTCATCTTTACGTACTTACTGTATAAGTAGGTACGTGCGTAGCCACCATTAGAGCAGATTTATTTTTCTCTGGGGTCTCTGATATCATCCTTGATGGTTCAGTTAATTAGGCCGCGGGGAAGTTGATATGAGAGACTTTTTGTTTGTGCAGAAATTTCAAAATAAAAGAAAACTCCATATCCATTTATGCATCAAGAGGCATGGATCGCCGTCCAATTAAAAAATTACAGTCAAGAAGATTGACTGAGTACTTTTTGTATACACTCTCCCTTACCGTAGCGTAAGGTGATATCGTTTTCTTTTCATGACAGTGTCATTGCCTCTGAATAGAAACTGTAGAATATAATTTTCTTCATCTCTAATTATGCATGCATTCATGGTATAGGAATTTTTATAATTATTTTGATGGGCTCAGAGAAACGATATTTAAATGCGTGGGCGCTTTGTTCCATATCATTCGTAAGTCGAGCGTCCCACACTTTTTTCACAATAATACAAGTATTTTTCGTTCATTCTTGTTTTAAAGTTATTTTATAAATTATTTTTATCTTTTTGCCTGATATTCTTTAAATGTGTGTTTTTACGCCGCCAGCCTGAGAGATCTGCAATTTTTTATTTTCGTCAAACGAGACTGAGACTCAAAACTGCGACTGGATTTGTAATCAGCACCTTGAAATTAACCGAAACGCTAAGTTTCATCTCAATAAAAAGCCAGGTAAAGATTTTCGATTTTTTTAGGAACATCCACCCGCCCGAGAGATCTGAAATTTTTGATTTTCGTCAAACGAGACTGAGACTCAAAACTGCGACTGGATTTGTAATCAGCACCTTGAAATTATCCGAAACGCAAGGTTTTGTCTTAATAGAAAGCGAAACAAAGATTTTCGATTTTTTTAGGTACCACCCGCCAGCCCGAGAGGTCTGAAATTTTTTATTTTCGTCAAACGAGACTGAGAGTCAAAACTGCGATCGGATTTGTAATCAGCACCATGAAATTATCCAAAATGCAAGGTTTTGTCTCAATAGAAAGCCAAATAAAGATTTTCGATTTTTTTAGGTACCACCCGCCAGCCCGAGAGATCTGTAATTTTTTATTTTCGTCAAACGAGACTGAGACTCAAAATTGCGACTGGATTTGTAATCAGCACCTTGCAATTATCCGAAACACTAGGTTTTGTCTGAATAGAAAGCCAAATAAAGATCTTCGATTTTTTTAGGTAAACCCGCCTCCAGCCCAGAAGATCTGAAATTTTTTATTTCCGTCAAAGGAGACTGAGACTCAAAACTGCGACTGGATTTGTAATTAGCACCATAAAATTATCCAAAATGCAAGGTTTTGTCTCAAAAGAAAGCCAAATAAAGATTTTCGATTTTTTTAGGCACCACCCGCCAGCCCGAGAGATCTGAATTTTTTTATTTTCATCAAACGAGACTGAGACTCAAAACTGCAACTAGATTTGTAATCAGCGTCTTGAAATTATCCGAAACGGGAGATTTCCTCTCAATAGAAAGCCAAATAAAAATTTTCGATTTTTTTAGGTACATCCGCCAGCCCGAGAGATCTGGAATTTTTTATTTTCGTCAAACGAGACTGAGACTCAGAACTGCGACTGGATTTGTAATTAGCACCTTGCAATTATCCGAAGTGCAAGGTTTTGTCTTAATAGGAAGCCAAATAAAGATTTTCGATTTTTTTAGGTACCACCCGCCAGCCCGAGAGATCTGTAATTTTTTATTTTCGTCAAACGAGACTGAGACTCAAAATTGCGACTGGATTTGTAATCAGCACCTTGCAATTATCCGAAACACTAGGTTTTGTCTGAATAGAAAGCCAAATAAAGATCTTCGATTTTTTTAGGTAAACCCGCCTCCAGCCCAGAAGATCTGAAATTTTTTATTTCCGTCAAACGAGACTGAGACTCAAAACTGCGACTGGATTTGTAATCAGCACCATGAAATTATCCAAAATGCAAGGTTTTGTCTCAATAGAAAGCCAAATAAAGATTTTCGATTTTTTTAGGCACCACCCGCCAGCCCGAGAGATCTGAAATTTTTTTTTTCATCAAACGAGACTGAGACTCAAAACTGCAACTAGATTAGTAATCAGCGCCTTGAAATTATCCGAAATGGGAGATTTCCTCTCAATAGAAAGCCAAATAAAAATTTTCGATTTTTTTAGGTAAACCCGCCGCCAGCCCGAGAGATCTGGAATTTTTTATTTTCGTCAAACGAGACTGAGACTCAGAACTGCGACTGGATTTGTAATTAGCACCTTGCAATTATCCGAAGTGCAAGGTTTTGTCTTAATAGGAAGCCAAATAAAGATTTCCGATTTTTTAGGTACACCCGCCAGCCCGAGAGATGATCTGAAAATTTTTATTTTCGTCAAACGAGACAGAGACTCAAAACTGCGACTGGATTTGTAATCAGCACCTCGCAATTATCCGAAACGCAAGGTTTTGTCTTAATAGGAAGCCAAATAAAGCAAGACAGCGTTACAATGATCCGAGAGGTTGTCATTTTTTTTGGACATGATAGGATATTTTTTTATAGTCACATAAATGAGTAATAATTGATTAATAATCAGCGCCATAAATTCTGGAGCATTTACTTATAGGACGAATGGGAAAATTAGGATCTCAAAAGATGTCAATAATGCAGTAGAAGAATTCCGAAAGGTCAAAATCCTCTTCTCTCGACCACACCCGGCGGCGACCTTGGTGTCCATGCAAGACCATTTCAGACAATGACTCGGGAAAAAAAGCTGTCGATTAATCGGGTAATCGACAGGTATCATACCACGCATAATATGCACAATAATAAATAGCCTTTAAAACAATACACCGATCAGTCATCAGTTAAAACATTGATTGACTGCCATTAATTAATCAATATTAAAAAGTAAATAAAACTGTGGAATGCGCTTTCGATGTACGGTAGTTGATGTTCGGCAGCCCGCCGTACGAGAGACTTAGCATGAGAACAGACTGTCCAAGAGCGATTGACCAAAATTCTAGTTTTTCAGCAACGTAGCTTTAGAGTCTATTATGATCAAACACATATGGCTCAGGCGTACTACTGTGTTTAAAACGTCATCAATGTTAATTGCAGAAGTTGTTTAAAAGGTACCTGGATCTTCATACTGCATTTTGTTGCTGTAAAGCAGCTTTATTATACTCATTGAAGAACCACTTTTCAATAACAGGAACCACCTTTTCTTCAATCAAATTACTATAATATGCTAAATAGCTAAATGTATAAAAGAAACATATAGATTTTCTTGAACTAAGCTCAATGAATCCGGTTATGCATCTCGGTATATTTATATCATTATTATACTATGACCCCAACTAAAGTATAGCTACATAGTACCCCTAAAGACAATGATTATTCTATAATTAATGACAGTAGTATGTCGGTTTATCCAATGAAATATCGCTCATGATCTGAAACCAATGGGGGGGGTCCTATATCGCACTACGGATCTCCTTGAACAGGTAAATATTGTCTGCAATGCTATCAAACGCAAATCCTTTCTACGAGTTTACCCCAGACCAAATGATTTGTAACACAGCTGGAGAGCTTTATAATATTGACCAGAAAATTGACCACATGGAGACCCTTCTAAGCTTAGCACCTCTGCACATTGAGGTGAAAAGAGTTGCAAAAGTGGTCGCCTACAAACTGCTATCAACCGGCAGACCTGACAAAACGGAACTAGGACCAGACAGAACGGATATAATGGGTGAAATTACCTATCATCATGTACTCGGAATAGTCTTGGACGATATGGTTCCCCAAGCATATATAGAGCGATCCTATAACGTCCTTTAACGTCCTTCTCCCAGGCAGGGACGAATGGAGGAGGGACGATTTCATATCACCCTCTGATCTTGAGCTATTTACTGATGGCTTCAACTCTGAACTGGGGACAGGAGCGGGAGTAGTGGGTACCAATCCAAGAGTTGAAATTTCAGTCAACCTTGGGAGGTATACCACAGTCCTCCAAGCAGAAATGATTGCCATGGAGCTGGGAGTCAGGGAACTAATCAAAAGGCCCCTGACAAACAGATCTATAAAACTCCAGTCGGGTTGATTCAAGACTGGTATGGAACTGCATGCACCTCCTCAACAAACTCGGATCGGGAAACAGGGTAACCTTGATTTGGGTTCCGGGTCACAGCGGAGTGGAAGGCAATGTATTGGCCGACGCGCTAGCAAAAGGAGGAACTGAATCTGTGTTCATAGGACCAGACCCATTCGCGGGCATTGCAAAAAGCACCGCTAAAAAGACCATCTCGGACTGGGCAGTGAGGAAAGCACTCCTGAACTGGCGAGATACACCAGGGCTACTGCACACGAAGGCGTTTATAAGATACCCTCGAGTCAGGCCCTCCCCGAGGATCATGGAATGTAATAGGTACGACCTCCGCATTCTGGTCGGTCTGCTGACGCGGGACATGGCCGTCTAAGGTACCATATGCGGAAGTTGGGTCTTGAACAAACTCCAGACTGTCGCTTCTGCTATGTGGATGACAAAACAGCGGAGCATATTCTTTGCTCCTGTCCAGTACTGGATAATGCTAGGTTCCAGACATTCGGATTTGCCCAACTGGAACCTCATGACTTCAAGGAAGTTTCACCCTTCACGTTGATCGCCTTCGTAAAGAGGTGCGGACTGTACGGTGAACTCTAAAAAGGTGTGAACTACAATAGACACAATTCAGTCGCAGTGGAAGGAGGCAGCTCTGCCCCACTCACTTTCAACCTAACCTAACCTAATTCTGTCAAAAATAAAACCCAGGAACAAGTATTAGGCCAGCAAATATTTTATCTACCGCATATATTGTGAATGTGACAAGGCACAGCTGTACTATTACATGCATCGTCCTATCACCGCCATAACTAACCATGTGGTGGGTCGATCATAAATGTGTGAATCTGTTCGCATAGTTTAACCTTAAGTGACCGCGTTATGGATGCCTAAGAAGGTCACGAAGATCGTTCCAAATACCATCTAACTCAAGTTCCGTCCAAATTGGCAAACAATCAGTTACTTGACAATGACCTCTGAAACGATTCAAGGAACGTATAGAGACAGTGTACGTGACGGCCAGTAGCAAGTGGCCAAGCGCATGTATTCAAAATGTAATCGAATGATGTAAACACCTGATATACTCCCTGTAACCCAGAATACGCGAGCAGAATGCCGAAAAACGGCGATGGTTATCGCGATTCCAACCAACGGCCTTGTTTTCGATTCCGCTGCTCACCGATGCCATACTAAACAAAATCAATTATGCGAATTTTTGCTGGAAATGTCCCGATTTTATTGACGCACCCCGATCGCTGCAAGGTACAGTTATCCCATTGTGCGCAATAAATATGCGATACTTTAAGATTGATTACCTGCCTTTTAGGTACTGTTAACGATTGTTTATTATTGTATGTATGACGATTATGTCATTCGCGATTATTTGAGAGTCACTGACATACATACCACTGACAACAGATCCCCCGATAAATATTCCGTGGTTTAAGGGTCTAGGGTATAGGGCGCGAAATTGAGAATTCAAGAAAAGACGTATTCCCGTGTTAGCGAGGAGGCGTGGATGCCTGTTCCCTTTCTCTAGTGTGTGTGTCTAAGATGAGGGGAGATAAGTCCAAAAATCCAAAGGTAAGGTCAAAAGGTCCAAAAGTAAGGTCCAAGGGTCACCATAAAAATGAATTTCGCATTTTAAGCTCCTGACGTTACCTTTAAACTTACAGTAATGACTCTAAGAGCATATTGAAGAAGAAAGCTTGCGCTTGTGCAACTATTTAGTCATTTTTTGATATCGTGTTTGGTTGTTAAATTACAGGCATTTATAGAATGTATGATTTTGCATTGCGAGTTTTTTTGCACATTAAAAAACTTTTTTGAGAAAATCGAAAATAGTTGTCATTCACTAAGGTCTTAACTATCGCCTTCTGAAATATTATATATGTAGTTTGAAAATAGAGTGAGTTATGCGAGAAATTGTGAGTCCGTGTTTTATATGGCAAATACGTATGTATAAATGTGTGTATCCAGGCTCCTTAATAGAACGCCGATATATTTTTCTGGTGCAAAGAAATTGTTAGTAATTTGAATACTGTCTACTTTGTTACTAATATACAGGTCGAGTTTTTAGTACCGGCTCGGTCGATAACTCCACTACTGTAGGCGATAGCAAAAAAGTTGTATATAATAGTTGTAGCGACGGATATGCTACTTGCTCAGAAATTTTTTGATTTATACAGGGTGATCCATAACTACGTGGTGATGCAAACATACATTTTTTTAAATGATACACCCTATATATTATCCCATTTTTTGATTCTACTAATAATTTTTCTTTTCACAATATAAGGTATTATAACATTATCCAGGGTATTTCAAAAGTTATGACCATTTTTTTATCAGGATCGCTGTCAAACGAACGTACTGTATATCAAAAAGGTTTAAAATCGGCTATAAAAAAGCCCGCGACGCATATTCGTATACAGGGTGATAAAAAATGCAAAATCCAGATTTTCTCTTTTTTTATTTTAAATGTAACCCCCAATATTTTATTATACCAAAGAATTGCTTTTAATATGCTCTTTCATCTCTGCATAGCACTTGTTGTACCTACGTCCATCAGCTTCCGAGATATTTCGATTTTTCGGTAAATTTAAAATATAGCTTCTATTTGTGTAATGAAATTACACAACTAAATTATAAGGTCATGATAGTATTTGATGAAGAAAAAACCCTAAATCATCGAGATAATAAACTCAAGTATGCTGAAGAAACAATTTTGTAGGGGTGATGCATAATTGTCAAGCAGATTTATCAGGTAGGCTTTGAGAAATTGACAGCTTTCAAAACCTGCTCGAAATTCCATACTGTGTGAAAAACCAGCTTCAAAAATTAACTTTTCCATTGAGGGTATTTAGGAGAATCTTTAAGAAATTGCCTACTTGACTCTAGAATATATCAACTATGAACAGCAATATCCAGAACGGAGACGCTCTAAGATTAATGTGTTTGAAAGATTGAAGAATCGCTTTATTTGGACTGTGTGGTTTAATATTTCATAGCTTACCTGATAGATCTGCTTGATGATTATGCATGACTTCCATAAAATTGTTTCCTCAGCACACTTGACCTATATTGTCTCATTATTTCAGTGCTTTTACTTGATCAAGTACTATTATGGAATTATATTTTAGTTGTTTGTTAAGCAAAAATAGAGTTTGATAGTATTTTCTCAAAATAAATAAATTTTAGTAAACAAATAAAAGGTATATTTAAAATCTGTAACAAAATCGAAATATCTCAGAAACTAATGAATGCAGCGATAACAAGTGTTACACAAAGATGAAAGAGCATATTAAAAGCAATTCTTTGGTATAATAAAATATTGGGGGATATATTTAAAAAAAGAGAGAAAATCTAGATTTTGCGTACTACCATTGATTAAGGTATTAACGTTAATACCTTAATCAATGGTACTACAGACTGTACTACTGTATACGAATATGCGTAGCGAGTTTTTTTTTATAGCCGATTTTAAAGCTAGAGGATTTTTTATCTATCCGTGTATAAAAAATGGTTTGGAGGAACGGAAATCATTAGTAGAATTTGAATATGGAATAAAAATGCATGTTTGCATCACCACGTAGTTATGGATTACCCTGTATGAATACAAATATTTTCTGAACAAGGAGAATATCCGTGGCTACAACTTTTATATGCAACTTTTTTCGCTATCTTCTACGGTAGTGGAGTTATCGGCCGAGTCGGTACTAAAAACTCACCCTGTATTTTCAGATTAGGGGAACATTCAATTTACGATACCGACCCTTCAACCAGTTGAGTTCTCATGGAACAATTACTACTAAAAACTCCTGTACAACTCCTTTTTGTCGCACCTATCAGACCTCCTACTAAAGGACAGTATGCCCGACCAGTTTTCTGAGTATTCATGATGGTTCTCTTTGAAACTCTATTGTGCCAAACATTTTTTTGAATCTTAAGGTTGGATACATAGCACATCTACCCAGGAAACGGGGTGAAGTTTCATCTTCTTCTTCTTCTTCACTTTATTTACTAAATAACTTCTCCCTTTCATTTATTTTGAAATACTGATAATACACTTCTGGGACGGAATTTCTGCTGTTTCTGTGAATAATAGTTCAGTAGTACTGCGAAATTGTTAAAAATATAAAAATTAAAAAACTGCTGTATTTAGGATATACAGGGTGAGTTTTTAGTACCGGCTCGGTCGATAACTCCACTACTGTAGAAGATAGCGAAAAAAAGTGTATATAAAAATTGTAGCCACGGATATGCTCCATGCTCAGAAAATATTTTGATTTATACAGGGTGATCCATAACTACGTGGTGATGCAAACATGCATTTTTTTAAATGAGACACCCTATATATTATTCCATATTCAGATTCTACTGACGATTTCCGTTCTTCCAATATAGGGCATTGTTACATTATATAGGGTGTTTCAAAAGTTATGACCATTTTTGTATCCAAATCACGGTCAAATGAACGTACTGTATATCAAAAAGTAATGAATCAAAAATTATTTTTTTTACATGAGAAGATTAGAAATATCCTCTAGTTTTAAAAAACGCTACAAAAAAATCCCGCGACGCATATTCGTATACAGGCTGATGTAGAATGCAAAATCTAGATTTTCTCTCTTTTTTTAAATGTAACCCCCTATATTTTATTATACCAAAGAATTGCTTTTAATATGCTCTTTTATCTTTGTATAGCACTTATTATGGCTGCATTCATTGGTTTCTGAGATATTTCGATTTTTCTACAAATTTTAAATATACCTTCTATTTGTTTAATAAAATTTATTTATTTTGAGAAAATACTACCAAATTTTGTTTTTGCTTAACAAACAACTAAAATATAAGGCGATAATAATACTTGATCAAGTCAAAACACTGCACTAACGAGATAATATAGGTCAAGTGTGCTGAGGAAACAATTTTATAGACGTCATGCATAATTATCAAGCAGATGTATCAGGTAGGCTATGAAATGTGAAACGACACAGTCCAAATAAAACGATTCTTCAATTTTTCAAACGCATTAGTTTTAAAGTGCCTCCGTTCTGGATATTGCTATTCATAGGTGATATATTCTAGAGGCAAGTAGACAATTTTTCAAAGATTCTCCTAAATACTCTCAATGGAAAAATTAATTTTCAAAGCTGGTTTTTCACACAGCACGGAATTATTGAGTAGGTTATGAAAACTGTCAATTTTCCAAAGCCTACCTGATAAAACTACTTGATAATTATGCATGACGCCTACAAAATTGTTTCCTCAGCATACTTGACTTTATTATCTCGACGACTTAGGGTTTTGACTTCATCAAATACTATCAAGACGTTATAATTTAGTTGTTCGTTAAACGAAAAAGAAATCAGATAGTACTTTCTCAAAATAAATAAATTTCAGTACACAAATAAAGGCTATATTTTAAATTTACCAAAAAATCGAAATATCTCGGAAACTGATAGACGTAGGTACAACAAGTGCTATATAAAGATGAAAGAGCATATTAAAAGCAATTCTTTGGGATAATAAAATATTGGGGGTTACATTTGAAAAAAAAGAGAAAATTTGGATTTTGCATTCTACATCACCCTGTATACGAATATGCGTCTCGCGCTTCTTTTATAGCCGATTTTAAAACTAGAGGATATTTTTAATCTCCTCATGTAAAAAAATAATTTTTGATTCATAACTTTTTGATATACAGTACGTTCATTTATCCGCGATTTGGATATAAAAATGGTCATAACTTTTGAAACACCCTGTATAATGTAACAATGCCCTATATTGGAAGAACGGAAATCAATAGTAGAATCTGAATATGGAATAATATATAGGGTGTCTCATTTAAAAAAATGCATGTTTGCATCACCAGGTAGTTATGGATCACCCTGTATAAATCTAAATATTTTCTGAGCAAGGAGCATATCCGTGGCTACAACTTTTATATACAACTTTTTTCGCTATCTTCTACAGTAGTGGAGTTATCGACCGAGCCGGTACTGAAAACTCACCCTGTATAATGAGGGGAGAACGATATCGTTTGTTACAAATTATAATGCAGGGTAAAATAAAAGGAAAAAGGAGCGTCGGCAGAAGGAGAATATCATGGCTGCGAAATTTAAGGGAGTGGTATCAATGCAGTTCCATAGAACTATTTCGAGCAGCGGCAAATAAAGTAAAAATGGCATTCATGATTTCCAACCTCCGATAGGAGACGGCACTTAAAGAAGAAGAAGTACTGCGTGACTCTAGTGTACCTAATACACGGTCGAGAACCCATAACTCTTCCGTTGAACGCCGCATTAGCATCGCGAAGAATAGGTATGAATGAAAGTCTAAAAATAACCGCTGTCTGGGATTAACAAATATCTCATTACTACATAATGTCTATAGTAAACACAACCGACCTTGGTAGTATTTTGCAACCAATGTCATTGCTAACTGGATTGATTTTCAGCTTATTCATCTTTTACAGTGCAATTACTTCGCACGAATGTGGCAAGACTGTTAGAAGCGAATTATTGAACCATTCGTTAAAAATGAAGTCAAGTTGATTGACTCAGTACTTCCCATATATGACAGTGATAGCAGTTTATTATTTTCTTACAGCATGAAGCTATAGTCTGAGATCCCCTTGCAACCAAATCATCGTCCGCTTGCCCGCAAAAAGGATGTGTTATGGCACTAAGTCTTCCTTTCACAGGTCAATGGACAGCCTATTAGGAAGACAACCTCCTGGCCTCCTTCTTCTTCTTAGGCTGCCATCTTCTTACGAAGGTTGGCGACCATCATGACAATTTTCACTTTATTAACTGCGGCTCTGAATAATTGTGTTGTGGAGCAGTTATTATACCAGTCCCTCAAGTTACGAAGCCACGAGGTGCGGCTTCTTCCTACATTGCGTTTGCCATCGATTTTTCCTTGCATAGTGACATGGAGAATTTGATATCTTTCACTCTCAGTATATGGCCCACGTATTGCAATTTTCTTATTTTAATTTCTGTGACCAGTTCTTTCGTCTTGGAGAGCTGTCTTAAAACTTCCTCGTTGGTAACATAATCTATGTACGATATTCTCAATATTCGCCTATAAAGCCACATTTCATTCTATTCGTTTCATTATGGTTTCATTATGGTTTCTGTTAGTGTGGCTGCCTCTATACCATATAACATGATAGAGAACACATAGCATCTCAGCATACGAATCTTGAGTTCCTTGCTCAGTGACTTATTACAGAAAAACTGTTTCATTTTTATGAAGGCATTCCGGGCGATTTCTGTCCTTGTTTTTATTTCTACATATGAGCATTGATTAAGGTATTAACACCTTAATCAATGATATGAGTCATTATTACAGTTGATAATTATTCCGAGATTTTTGTATTCTCTCTATTACTTGGTTAGATACCCTCAAGTCAGGATGAATATCATTTTTCTTGGTAAAAACTAGGCCCCCAACTACCCCAATTTCACCCCACCCAAAAATAAGTAGAAAATGATCAGGAACCCCTAAAACGCCTAAAAGCGAAGTTAGAGCTGTTTTTTATAACCTTAGTTCTTTTGATTATTGCTGCGCCAACGCCGCCACTGACACGATTTTTAAAAACCACACGTCTTGTTCATCCTCGCCAAGGCAATAATACCGTGTCGAAATTTCACTGAAATTAATTTAATAGTTTCCACGTTATTCAATACAGAACGTTCTAGAGCAGTATTGTACTCGTATGTATACAGGGTGACCCTGAATTTCCTTGACACGTGATATTCTCGTGTCCAAAAAAAAGTTCAAATGAAAACTGAATGGAGTCTTGGTAATCACTACAGGGTCTATCATTCATGCTTTTAAATCTTTTTTTTGTACATCAGCCTCTAAAACTCAACCCCAACTTTTGTTTTTCAAATAACGCCAAACAGTTTAGTATCTTTTATTTGATACTCAAAACTTATTTTTTTCGTAAAATCATGAGCATAGCATAAATAAAATAAGAATTTTTTTGACACAAAGAACGGATAAAAATAAAACTAAGTGGGTTTTTAATGACCTATAAAACATGCTTTGTAAAACAAATGTCTTTTTATCCTTTTTTATTACGAAAATATTACGACTCAAGTTAATCCCCATTTTATTAAATAATTAAAAATTACCTCATGTTAATGTTTTCATGGAAAAAATTGGTTTAAATATGAAGTCAAAGGCACTGCAAGATTTCAAATAAAATAATGACCTCATTAATGTGGAATGCTATTTGGAAAAAAAAATTGGGCGTGAGTTAGAGGTTGAAGTAGAAAAATGTTTCAAAAGCATGGTATGATAGGTCACCCCTTAGAAAGCCCACTTAGTTTTATTTTTTATCTGTTTTTCTTATCAAAATATTACGCCTCAAACAAATTATTGTGTTCAATTTATGCTTATGGGTTTACGAAAAAAGAAAGAAGGTTTTTATATAAAATCAAAGGTACCACAAGGTTTTAAATAAAATAAGGAGTTCATTTGTGTAGGAAAAACTATTTAGTGCTATTTGAAAAAGAAGAATTGGGGGCGAGTTTGAAAGGTTAAGTACAAAAAAAATGTTTTGAAAGCATGGTATAATAGACCCTATAGTACTTTTAAAAATGCCACTCAGGTTTCGTTTAATCTTTTTTTGGTTACGAGAATATCACGCGTCAAGGAAATACTGGGACACCCTAGGGTGACACGTGATATTCTCGTGACGAAAACCGGATCACACAAGGACTGAGTTGTAACTATGAAAGTCCTATAGGGACTATCGAAACGTCATCCCCGAAAACTAACCCCCAACTTTTCAATTTCAAATAGTATCCATTAGTTTTCCTACATAATTTTTATCCCTATTTTATTTAAAATGTTGAGGGACCTTTGCTGACATACGCAAACTTATTTTTTTCGTAAAATCATAAGTATAATATAAACAAAATAAGTATTTGTTTGGCGTTTGATACTTTTGCAAAATAACGTATAGAAAATAAAACTATCTGGGTTTTAAGGGTTCTGAATGACTTATACCATGCTTTCACAAAAGTCTTTTTTTTACTTTTTTATTACGAAAATATTACGCCTCAAACAAAGCCTTATTTTATTTACCTTATATTTATGACTTTACGAATAAAATTGGTGTGTGTATGAAATCAAAGGCACTATAAGATTTTAAATAAAAATAGTGACTTAATTTATGCAGGAAAAACTATGGGACGTTGTTTGAAAAATAATTGCGTGTGAGTTTTAGAGGTTAAAGTAAGAAATTTTTTTTTCGAAGGCATGGTATGATAGGTCATACAATACCCTTCAGGGTGCTTTTAGCTTTCCTTTTTTATCTGTTTTTGTTATGAAAATATTATTCCTAAACGAATCCTATGTTATTTATCTTATGGTTATGGCTTTACGAAAAAAAAAATAGGTTTGTGTATAAAATCAAAGGTACTCCAAGATTTTGAATAAGACAGTGAACTAATTTGTGTAGGAGAAATTATTGGATGCTATTTGGGAAAAAAGTTGGGGGTGAGTTTTAGGGGTTGAAGTACAAAAGAAATTTTTTTGAAAGCTTGGTATGATAGACCCTATAGTACTTTCAAAAATACCACTCACTACATTACAAGTTCAACACAGTGTAAGGATAAAATAAGACACTAAGCAGTCGGATAAAGCCGGATACTATCCCGTGGAGAATAGAATGAGGAAAGTATGTGATAGGCCGTCAAAGAGGCTTCTGGGCTTCGAAACAATAATGCACTACATGATATATTATGACGGACAGCGGTTGGGTGACATTCCAGGACTGTCGACTTTGAGCTCATGGAGCATGCGTTGGGGTTAAAAACGATGGGGTGGACCGAGTTAATGCGATTTTTGTCAATATTGAAATATGTTTTTATTATAAAATATGAGTCGCATAACGTTTTCGATTTTCAGGTTCGATGAATATATTTTAGTATATTTTTTTATTGACATGCTAACGCGATTCCATTTTATCCGACCAGGTACTCATAACAAGATACTCTACCTTTGCTTACAGATATGCATTTTTCTATGTTATAGTCAAACTATTCACAAAAGGCTACATTTAAGCTTGGAAAGGAATAAGCGACGGAGTAACAGTTAAACAAAAAGTAGGTGTCGCATGTCGGTAGCATGCACACATAAAAAGAAATTCTCAAGTCAAGTATTGTGATATTCTTGTAAATACATGCAAAAAGAATATCGGTTCTCACTCTAAGAAAGAATATTTGATGAGGAAATTAAAGAAAATTTGTATCAAGAATAGTATATTTTTGATTTCGATACTTATTTTAAAGAAATATGCTCCGAAAGAAAATATAATTTTCTTTCCAACCAAGGCTATAATAATTTAATAACAAATATTTCATAATTTTATATCAGGATTATCATTTTTCCCAGCGGTGCCCAGTTTATTTCTATCAAGAATATAGACAGCTTGCAAATGCGAACCTTTATTTACAATATGATAATCTTGGTTTGAAAATGAATGCTGCTTTACAAGCACACCATATATTTGTATCAAGTAAATCATTTATTTGACGTCTACCAACGTCGGAGTGCCCAGACGCGCAGCGTGTCACGGGTCAACCATCATAACCTCTCCACCCTCTCTCCTGTCCGCGCCCGCGCCGCCGCGCCATTATCGGTTTTCGGATTGTCGCATTTGCCGCCGTCTTTAGCACCGTAGCGTAATACCTGGATCCTGGATGCTGCATAATAGCACATAATAGTATCTAGTCAAACTATTAAATAAATTGCCATTGCCACGTGATACCCGTGATACCACCGTCAACCATCAGTCATCGAATCTGCCGGTAGTGCTGGTCCACCGCCATTTGAGTCGCGTCCCAGTTCCCATCAGCTTCCTTCTCACTGGGTCTATCGAACCATGAATGAGCTATTAAAAAAATTGGGATGCGAAGACCTGACTCAGGTGTTCCTAGATAAGTACTAAGTATATTAAATGTGATTTAAGAAATTTTGTAGAACTATTTCTCCAGAAAAATGTCTACATGCTCATAGAAGAGTTTGAATGCTCAAATTAATACTACTAGATTCCTCATTCAAGAATATCACAATTTTAGAATAAATTTGAGCTACTTGCGTCAAGTTTATGAAATGCTTCCAGTTAAGATTATGAAATTCTTCAGTTAAGATTATGAAATACTTCAGTCAAGATTACCACATGCTTGATTTAAGATTTTGGTATTCTTACTATCAAGAATTTGCCAGTTTTGCATTGAAGATATTTTCTCAATGTAACTCTTATATGGTCAAAGATATCGTATTCTCACTTTAAGATTAGCATAACTTTGCGCATATAGGAAGTTATGGCATACTTGAGTTAAAGCATCTGTGCTCCATCTAAGAAATTATTTTTATGTGTGTGGCTAGAGAGTTTTGGATCAAATAACGTTAGCTAACCCGTATTAGCTGACTCTCCCCTACCATTGTGAACATTAGTGTTTGACCGTCAGGCAGCTTAGCGTAAAAACTTTTTTGTACACAACCAATGTTATCAATATATACCTGATGATAAGGAGACCATATTACTGATGCATAATCTGTAATTGTCGATCTAACATATAGGCACCATACAGAATTTTAAAAGTATTGTTTCCTAGATTTACACTATTTTCTGCAGTGTGCAGTGCATTATAAATAATTTCGCTATAGCATTGGCTATAGTGCTCTGTAAAACAAAGTTTGGATTTCTGACTATCTAGGTAGTTGAATGCAGTATTATCACATCCGGATCTGACATGTACTACGTTAGCGACGCTTACAATACCTGATCGATAAAACGGTGATTTTACAGCTTGAAATGTCCGGCAGTTTGCAGGTTAAAATGCATTTCCTGCTAAAAAAGATGACTCGGTTGTGAAAAAATGACTTGAGAAATGAATTTTTATGTGTTTACGCCAATCAACTATGTCTTTTGTTTTGCAATTTACTGTCAGACGTTACACACAAAGAGCATCGGATGATGTCAACATGCTTAGAAAAAAACAAGTGTGAATGGTTTGTAAGAAAATCAACCAGATAATAATTAACAATACATTGTTTGAAGTCTATCATTAAAAGTTAAAAGAATACAAACATGAAATGGGTTGAAAATGTTACTCAATTTGCCAAAGTATATGCCCATACCGCAAAGCTACCGTTGAATTTATTGATGTTGAGTATTTTTCTTATATTTCACAGGTCGTAGAATCATAGTAAGCTGACCCAACTTTCGCTGTATTAATAATGTAGACCTTCTATTGCCGAATTAATGATACTTTTGCCCATTTATTCTCTTTTCATTTCATAATATTCGCACATAATATGTCTAAGATCCCCCTGCTCGATCCTGCAGGTATCTTTTTTTTTAATAAAGTTAGCTGAATGAATCTTGAGAAAGGATAGAATGGATTAACGATGCGACAGGTTGCCTTTTTAAAATGAGCCACAATTACCTGTAATTAATTTTAATGTAGTTAATTCGTTATCATAACTTGCAACTATCTGTTTTTAACTCAATTTTTGGTCATTTCAAAGGAAATGATGTAAATAATTGAAAAAGAGTGGATGCCAGCTCTGTTAGTTGCAGCGTTAGGATTGCCAGGTGTAAACATGTCGACTACTGTTAATTATTTGCGACCTGTTTTTTAAAAAAAGTTTCATCCATATTAATCACAAAAATTCATAGTTCCCAGTTGGAAAATGGCGGCAAACAAAGGTTGCCACAAGCGATTCTCGCTCCAGGCAAGTGGTAGCGCAAGGGAGAAGATGCACTCATTTTCTGGTACGAAAATATCGGAAAAAGGAAACTACATTACTTTTACTTCCCACGATAGGTGAGGGAAGTATCGTGATCGCCAAAATTTGAGATAATAAGCTTTTCTGTCGGTCTGTCTGTCGTCGGTCTATTAGCGTTCTTCTACCCTCGTACTCTCAGCAACCACTGCATGAACTGTGATGAAATTTGGGAAGCGATATGCTGCGGTGTCGTAGTCGCAGTAATGCTACTACAATTTTGAAAATCGGTGCATGGGAGGCGAAGTAATTTCCAAAAACCAAAAAATTTCCTCAAATTCGTTTGTAGGTATTTTAAGGGATCCATAATTCCTACTTTTTTGGATGGGGATGGAATTGGGGTAGTTGGGGGGTAGGGGGTGTAAAACTGAAAAATGTGTTGTATTCTTAATAGACTGTAGATTGACGTGTGAAAGAGGGACCTAGCGGCATAATACACTTCTTTAATCCATCCGAACGTTGCCTTTCCTATTGCAGAGACCAAGGGTGTCTTCTAAGATACATATATTGGAATAAAAATTGGTATATATTGGTATTGGAAAATTGGTATATTGGAAGGTATTTCCATGCAATATCTAAATCTAAAGTTTTTGAATTATTGGATGATTCAAAAGATACAAAATCCATCAACATCTTTTATTTTATCCGCCCATCAGGAAGACACATGGGGTGAATTAAGTTAATTTCGCTTACAATAGGGATCTATTTTGAAGTGAGTGGAATCACAGGAAGCATATGGAGATCTACGAATAATCTTAAAGATACATTCTTATCGTGTCCTTGGAGAACTAACTTACATACACGGTTACTTGAAAAAACGAAAACCAGGAATAAAACAATAATAAAAAAGAGCAGTAGTGACAAATATGAGCCTCGGTACTATGAGCCCCCTAGAAACAAGAAATATATACAGGGTGTCCCACGACGACTAAGATAAGCAATATATCGGAACTGGGCTGTAGTAGCGAATTATAATTTTGGGGGTTTATATTAGGGCAAATCTAGTATCTTTTCTCATTATTGTGTCACCCAATATAGTATTTGTTTTTGGTCACGTGACGTCCGATTCATAATTTTCAATGGGACACCCTGTATATTTGTGACTTTTTGTGTTCCTCCCGATAAAATAATTCCAAGAAACTAGAACACTTGGGATCTAAAGTGATTAATTCAAGAGATACAGGTACTCCTTCAGTTAAATTATTTTGGTAGTGTTTCATAATGGTAGTGGTACAGTCGTTTAAGTACCTGTATCTCTTGAATTAATCATTTTAGGCCCCAAAAGTGCTAGTTTTTAGGAATTGTTTTATCGGGAGGAACACAGTCACAAATATACAGGATGTCCCATTAAAATTTTGGAATCGGACATCACGTGACCACAATTGGGTGACACAATAATAAGAAAGATACTATATTTGCTCTAATTTATACGTCCAAAATTATACTTCACTACTACAGCCCAGCTCCGACATATTGCTTGTCTTAATCGTCGTGGGACACCCTGTAGCTTCAGTATTGTGCATTTTTATTTATGTACCGCTTCCTCCTTATTATAGTTCTTATTTTCATCTCACACTTTGACGCAATGATTTATGTAGCCGGTCCTGGTTTTTGACTGCAAATATTTTTGCCCCGCGAAAAGCAGTTCGCAGTTTCCAAGTTCTTTAACCCATACGGTGAGGTAACGACTATGTAAATTTTTTATGGCCCCTGCCAGATTACAGAAGCAGCAGCAGCAACTAAAAAAGCATTCTGATTAATTTTTTCTTGAGGAAACGCTTTATTGCCCAGTGTGAAACAATAGCCATGAAGACGTTAAAATGTGCGAAGACGCTAATTGTGTGATGTAAACAAATTGCGTACCGGTACTAAAAATGGTCTAGATCCTGGAACATTCTGATGATATCACAGATGAGCTCAGATTTTATGGTCATTAAGCACTGCGTGTTGCCTTCAGGAGCCGTGGGAATACAATATAATTATCACTTAAATCATGCCAAAATTGGGCGACATACATCACTGGAGACAAATTATAGGCTATTTGATTTTTTTTAAGAAACTGTTTTTGTTGATGTTATCATCGTCCATGATTATTTATTTACTCATCCAATAAATACAAGTGCGTCTTTGGGAAGAATCATGGAATGATGAATAGTTTTAAAATGAAAATGGGTGATGATATAGTTGGCAGATATTTTATACCTTACAATGGATGGTACATAAGATAATGTTAGTTTTCTTTTCACTGATCGGCATGCTAGAGATATGTAGGTATATTATGGATCAGTGATTTTTTTTTTGTAAACTATTGAGTATTTCTTTTTCAAATCTAATATATTAACGAAAGATCTTGAAATGCCGAAAAATTGTAAACTGACGCAAAAGAAAATGTATATTGTTTACATATATAAGGCTAGATATAAATCCGCGCACAAGGGTACGCCTTTTAGCGGAATTCCATCGTTTATTCATTTCTTTTTTTCGTATCTGTCATTGTTTTTGAAACCTTAAAGGGAATATACGTTATTATTATTTTGCATTTCTTATTTTTTCTCGCATGCTTGCGGTAGTAGCAAGTATTGACGGGCTGTGCCAAGTCAACACCTGACCTATTATTTTTCTGAATTCAGGAAGGACCGTACAATGATGCAGGTGTTGAGCATTACAGACTTTTGGGAGGTTTTATGTAACTTTTCATCCAGGCCCAATTGTTGCAGGTGTGGTGTTAATGTATTTGGAGTAAGGCTTGAGACCGACATAATGAGGGGGACAATGACAACTTTGTTTTGTTTCCAAGGTCGTTTTATTTCTATGGCGAGATCGGTGTATTTAGATATCTTCCCAGCGTAGATGTTTTCGATGTTCATATCATTGGGAATTGCAATATCTATTAAGTAAGTCACTTTATCTGCCTTTGACTGGTTCCTGTTCACTGTCTAATGTTTTAATGAGGATGGTGTAGGGATAGAGAAACTCTAAACTTTTTGTTAGCACCGGTAATGCGTTAAAAGTACTGAGTTAAGACACTTGGCGCCATTTTTTATTTTATATCTAATCGAATAAGAAATGAGCCATGGTAGGAACGAAAAATTATAATACCGTAAATATACCGCTATAGATCACACTTGATACTTTTATTTGCCGAACGTTGATGACCACCGAAATGATCATTCTGGGCCTGGTCACAATAAGGCTATCTTTATTGCTGATCTTTAACGGAGAATGGTCTCATGCTGGTGTATCCTTTGGTTATGTTTGTTGCCGTTAATATGACTGGCCAATGATATCTAATGATGTTTGTTCAGTTTTTTATCACTTTATTGTTCCCCTTTCTATGGTTCTAAAGATTGAATACAATAGATTCATTGATATTTAACCTGGGTTATGTCTGGTAACAAAATCAGTACAGCAAAATTTTATGTACCTGTCCTCCAGAACACGCAGTTCTAAATTAGAACTCGTTTCTGCGAAAAGCACACTCATTTTAGGCACCATGATGTGGTGTCAGCAACCTGATGGGTCAAGTGATATCTTAAAACATCAATCAAATACTATCCGATCTTCAAAGCAAGAATGGTGTAAATTTGGTTTCAATGTTATTGAAATAGATTTTTGGAGATTTTATGGTTAATATTCTGGTAAAGGTCTGTGGTTTTCTGTCAGAGAGCAAGGACTAAAGTATCATTAGCCAAAATGGTTTCTCATCTTGAAACTGAATCCTGAAAATGACCAAATACAACCGAATAGTGTCAAGACTAGCTCAAAACGACAGAAAGCAAGCACATAATAGCGGGAAACAAAGGAAAACGACTAAACACAGCCGAATACAACAAAAAAGAACAGAAAACAGCTAAAAACAACAGAAAGTAAGCAGATAATAACTGTAAAAGATAGAATACGACCAAATACAACCGAATAGAACAGAAAACAGCCCATAACCGCAGAAAGCAAGCAGATAACAGAGCTAAACAGTAGAAAACGACTAAACACAGCCGAGTATACCAGAAAAGAACAGAAATCGGCTCAAAACAACAGAAAGCGAGCAGATAACAACTGTAAATGGTAGAAACCGACCAAATACAACCGAGAGTTAAAACTAGATCAAAACGACAGAAAGCAAGCAGATAACAGCGGGAAACAATAGAAAACGACTAAACACAGCAGAATACAACAGAAAAGAACAGAAAACAGCTAAAAACAACAGAAAGTAAGCAGATAACAACTGTAAACGATAGAAAACGACCTAATACAGCCGAATAGAACAGAAAACAGCCCACAACCACAGAAAGCAACCAGATAACAGCGGGAAACAATAGGAAACGACTAAAAACAGAAAAATACAGTTTGGGATTGGTTAGTTTATAAATTAATTCTGGGAAATCAAAATCTGTTGATCTTGAAATTAAATGGTACGCAACTATGTGATTCAGAAAATTTTTCAACCCTGGCATACCAGCTCATTCCGGGAACTCCCGAGGTTATCATACAGAAAACGGGCCAATAAAGTGTCGGGTAGTCTTCGCTTCGTGCTCCAGTGCAGCAAGAATAGCGTCGGGGTACCATAAAAGTACCGAGTTAAAATAAAACCATGACATTGTATCGGAATACGCAGCGACAACTTCTCAAGTTCAAGTTTGGTGGCTTTTTCTCTGTCGCACACTCAGTGGCGGACTTGGAGAGGACTTTGAACTGAGTTTGTACATACTGGCAACGTTTAAGCTGGATATATTCTGGAGATTTCCTTCTACATATTACTTGTTCAATTTATTCTCCAGGGTAACAAGTGTTACATGCACCAGTCTCGCTAGACTTCTTATGCTGCCCCAAAACCTAACTTTTAGAATCAACTATATAGAACTTTTATAGATGCCTAGAATCAATAAAACAAAGTCTCAAAAAGAAACATAGACTACATACCAGATTCTGAAATCAAATGGCATCATAGTCCACCAAAGATTCAACCAGGATTGCGGGGTCAAAATATGGTACAACGTTTGCTCTATAGCTTAGTTCTATACCATAAAATAATAAAAAATAAGATTCCAGTTTATTTAGGGATATAAGGCATAAGCATGGATCTGAGAAGGGACGACCTTATCACAATAGAGTGACCTTATATCAGTTCTTCGTCACAGAACAGCAATTTTCCAAAGGTGTTTTACACATTACATTTTTTGTAAGTTATACAAACAGGTTACACAAAACAACAGATATTTATCTATTTCGTCTTTCAACAAAAAGATTTATCTTGAATCAGTAGATTTACAGCTTGATGTATGATTTGCTCAGCTCAGCTAGAGAACATGAATTTATGTTTTTTCAATGTTTTCTTTTAGGATAGATATGGTTCTAATAAGCGATCAGCAAGCGCCACATTCCTGTAATTTGGTGGTACCACGGTACCAGAATATTTAGTAAAACACAAATATAAGTACTGATACTTGTTCTATATGAATGAGCATGAGAAGAAGTTGTCATTGTGGTTGAAAACATTTTCAAAAAAAATCACAATATAAAAACCCTAATCAACTCTTTTAAGGGAGAACTATTATCCTTGTTAATCCTATAGGTTACAATTTTAAACCTTCCAAATTGTGTACTTTCTGAAACCTATCCTGTTATTCTCTCTGATCCAAGACGATTGACTGGGTCATTGAAAGATTAACTTGCCATTATTTTGTCTAATCTAGTTGCACTATGAAACAGGATATTTGGTATTCTAAAACAAATGCGAAAGGCTTGAATAGTCGTAGCGTTCACTTTTGTAACTGAAAAATTGAAGTAAAGCGCCCATATGGTTCTTTAGACTGAACTTTTGGAAAACCTTCATTATAAATATCTTAAAAAAGAATTAGAGAAACAGCGTCTTACAGAAAAAATGCCAAAATATTCCAAGTCAACCCGGTTAAATAAATCTGTTGTCCACTAAGGCATTGTCCATGCTTGGATATTTGTTTGGTTAGTAAACATGACAGCAGTTCTTCTCCTATGAAGGATTCTTTGAACCTTTGAAAACAATATTTAACTTTCCGTTCATCTTTAGTTTGTTCCTACATTAAGTTCGGTAGCTTCCATAGTAACCTAATTTTGACCTAACGTCTCACCCAACTTTTATACAGGGTGAGTTTTTAGTATCGGCTCGGTCGATAACTCCACTACTGTAGAAAATAATGAAAAAAGTTGTATATAATAGTTGTAGCCACAGATATGCTCCTTGATCAGAAAATATTTTGATTTATACAAGGTGATCCATAACAACGTAGTGATGCAAACATGCATTTTTTTAAATGAGACACCCTATATATTATTCCATATTCAAATTCTACTAATGATCTCCGTTCTTCCAATATAGGAAATCGTTACATTATACAGGGTATTTCCAACGTTATGACCATTTTTATCTCCAAATCGCTGTCCAATGACCGTATTCTATATCAATAAGTGATGATTCAAAAATCATTTTTTTACATGGATGGATAACAAATATCATCTGGTTTTAAAATTGGTTATAAAGAAAGCCCGCGATGCATATTCGTATACAGGGTGATGTAGAATGCAAAATCCAGATTTTCTCTTTTTTTTTCTAATGTAAACCCCAATATTTTATTATACCAAAGAATTGCTTTTAATATGCTCTTTCATCTTTGTATAATACTTGTTGTACCTCCGTCCATTAGTTTCCGAGATATTCCGATTTTTCGGCAAATTTAAAATATAGCTGCTATTTGTGTACTGAAATTCATCTATTTTGAGAAAGTACTATCGAATAGGTTTTTTATTTAACGAACAAATAAATTATAAGGTCATGATAGTATTTGATGAAGTCAAGACCCTGAATCATCGAGATAATACGGTCAAGTATGCTGAGGAAACAATTTTGTAGGCGTGATGTATAATTACCAAGCAGATTTATCAGGTAGGCTTTGAAAAATTGAAAGTTTTCATAACCTGCTCAATAATTCCGTACTGTGTGAAAAACAAGCTTTAAGAATTAATTTTTCCATTGAGGGTATTCAGGAAAATCCTTGAGAAATTGCCTACTTGCCTCTAGAATATATCAACTATGAACAGCAATATCCAGAACGGAGGCACTCTAAATCTAATGCGTTTGAAAGTTTGAAGAATCGTTTTATTTGGAGCGTGTCGTTTAATATTTCATAGCCTACCTGATAGATCTGCTTGATAATTATGCATGACGTCTATAAAATTGTTTCCTCGGCACATTTGACCTATATTGTCTCGTTAATCCAGTGTTTTGACTTGATCAAGTACTATTATTGACTTATATTTCAGTTTTTTTTTGAGCAAAAATAAAATTTGATAGTATTTTCTCAAAATAAATAAATTTTAGTAAACAAATAGAAGGTATATTTAAAATTTGTGGAAAAATCCAAATATCTTAGAAACTAATGAACGCAGCCATAACAGGTGCTAGATGAAAGAACATATTAAAAGCAATTTTTTGGTATAATAAAATATTGGGGGTTACATTTAAAAAAAGAGAGGAAATCTAGATTTTGCATTCTACATCACCCGGTATACGAATATGCGTTGCGGGCTTTTTTTGTAGCCGATTTTAAAACTAGATGATATTTGTTACCCATCCATGTAAAAAAAATATTTTTGATTCATCACTGACTGATATAGAGTACGGTCATTGGACAGCGATTTGGAGATAAAAATGGTCATAACTTTTGAAATACCCTGTATATTGTAACAATACCCTATATCGAAAGAACGGAAATCGTTAGTAGAATTTGAATATAGAATAATATATAGGGTGTCTCATTTAAAAAAAATGCATGTTTGTATCACCACGTAGTTATGGATCACCCTGTATAAATCAAAATATTTTCTGAGCAAGGAGCGTACCCATGGCTAAAACTTTTATATACAACTTTTTTCTTCTACAGTAGTGGTGTTATCGACCGAGCCGGTACTAAAGACTCACCCTATATGTTAAATTTCAAAAAATTAATTTAGCTTGATTATTATCAATTTGGAGTAATCAAATCGTCAAGGCTCATAATGGATATAAACAAAATAGCATTTGCATATAGTACTGAATCACCATTTCAGTAAAATGTAATAAATCAGGGAAAACACTAATCGACTAGCTGACGACTGCACGTTCTAAATAAGGTTCCTTTGATAGTTTTTTAACAATGTCTGAGATAAGGTTAGATCATTGACCTGCACCTTTTCGGAGCCAGTGCAATTTCTAGATATTAGGTATACTCTAATCTTATTTAGGTTGTAAGGACGTTTATCGTACTAATAAAATTTGTCAAAACTGGGAAAATAAATGATTTATTCATTTTATTACGAATTTCATGATCAAGTTTCAACAACAATCAGTGATGAAACACAAAACTTCTTCATGCTGTGACAAATATTCAGCCTTGGCCTACGATTTTGGCGACATTAGTCATCAGGTGAGCGGATCTTCAGAGCTAAGGATCCTCCACGCATCCCAGATTCCACTTTTGAAAAAACAACGGTACCAGTCCAGCGAAGTACCGTTAAACCAGTCCTTTTCGAAATAATTTTTACTTTAAATTTGCATAAAGATACATTTTACGTCTCTAGAATACGGACCGCTGTGCAGAAACAGGAATTACACTAATAAAGTTGGTTCAGCGGGGTCATTATTTCCATAGCGTTTGCGAATTTGTTTTTATGTTTTGCTGAAAACATGTTTGTCGCTGTGATACTCATAGATGCCTACATGACGTGTATAAACAAGTCTTCAAGAGGTACGTTTACGACGTTTCGTGCTCAATTAAATTTGAGAAACCGAACTTTATGACTAAAAGCTTCAAGCATAGGTATCATGTGCCGAACTATCAAAATATTCGATTGTTTTACACGTATGAGCTGTTTCTGGATGTTGAATACCCAAAACATTGCTTGTTCTTGTTTTCAATTCCAGAAAGATATTACGTTTTTTACGTGTATCGGTGTATGTACAGGGTGTCCCATTTTGGGCACTTTTACGGGGTATCTCGGTTATTTTTGAAGATAGATAGAGTTGCGGTTTTCGCGACAGTGTGCTACTTTTTTGTGAAACTAAATATACTAGATCATGGCTTTCTTGGTTTTTGGGATACAGGGTGAAATCGAAAACTATCGATTTTGGGGGCATCCTCGTAACTCAGTTGTCTCTTATCTTATTGAAAAGTTTAAAAAGGGTCTTCTAGAATATTTTTTGTAGAATCCAGTGGTGTAGATTGTTTTTTTCTTCCTCTAACCATTTTTCAGTTATGAAGCAGACATGTATTTTTTTAAATGGAACACCCTGTATATTATTTTTGAAGTCAATCGGAAATAATTCAAGCTTTTTAAAAATATTTATTAGTTTCAAGTTGTTTTGAAAATTCCGCTCAAAATTTGATTTTTTCATTTCTTACTTTATTTGTAGCAGTAGGCAATGGTTAATCAACTATAAATAATTGATTCTACAGAAAAAGATCTATAAGACCCTTTTTTAAAATTTTCAATAAGATAAAAGACAACCGAGCTACGAGGTGGTCCCAAAATCGATTTCACTCTGTATCTCAAAAACCAAGAGGGCCATGATAATTTTGTTGACGGCATCTTTATTTGCACAAAAAAGTAGCATACTGTTGCGAAAACCGCAACTCTTCATCTTCAGAAATAACCGAGATACCCCGTAAAAGTGCCCAAACCCCAAGTGTGCTAGTTTGTTGGAATTGTTTTATCGGGAGGAACACAAAAAGTCACAAATATACAGGGTGTTTTATTAAAATTTTTGAATCGGACGTCACGTGATCAAAAACAAATACCTTACTCGGTGACAAAATGACAAGAAAGGATACTATATTTGCTCTAATTTAAACTCCCAAAAATTATAATTCTCTACTGCTGCCCAGCTCCGATATATTGCTTATCTTAATCGTCATGGGACACCCTGTATATAAAAAGTGCGACGATAAATTGCGGTGTCAAATGCGCTTCAGTGCCGACTGCCAAAAGCTTCCACTTACAAACAAAAACATGAATTCATTGAAATAAAATAAAGTCTTATTCCTTCGCAGCTATTTATGGACAAAAACTAATTTCTTGGCAGCTACAGGAAAAACTTGTCGCGCACATTTAATAATTGCGAACGTCTTAATAGCAACTTAAGCCACGTCGCATTCCAATTTAAAGGCTTCGAGTGTTTTTTGCCAAATACTTGTTCACTGCGAAAAAACGTTGATATCACATTTTATTGTAAAAACTTGGTTTAAGTTTATTAATTTTCAAACACGTTGCCATACAGAACATGCTCATAATTTCAAATTAATTTTGTATATTATATGGACTGGCTTCACATACAGTATTCAGCGTCTTCCGATACGTAATTCAAATAGATTTCCATTTCCATGAACTAGATTTGAATGTAAAATGTAAAATACTTTTTTTAGGAATTTCGAATATAAGTAAGGGAAAATACCAAGCTGCCTAACAGCCCCATTGATGAGCTTGATTAATTTACCCTGTATCACTTTGTGGGGAGGTGCCTTTGCTTCAACTATTAGCCTACTTCAAACGACTCAAAATTCTCTTTTAAAAATAATGTTTAAGAAAAATAGACTCTACCCAACCTCACAGCTTTACCATGAACTGCAGATTTTAAATATTAATAATTTATTGTATGTCCATCAATGTATAATCTGGTCGTATAGAAACAGCATGAACCTTTCATACAAAAGTCATTTATCAACAACAACAAGGTCTGTAGCAAACATGAATGTAACAGTTCCATTTTATAAAAAAAACAGTAACACAAACATCATTTTTCTTTTTTGCCCCGTACTTATATAATTCTATTCCTTTAAATATTAAACAGATTCTCAGTTACCAAAGATTTAAGAATTCAATAAAAACATATATAATGTGCAACGCTAATAAATTTATTAAAATACTAAATATAGCAAAAAATACTTGAATGATAAAATTTATAAGCCTAGTATAGTTTAAAAAAAATATAAGTATAATCAATAGCCACTTCCGTATACCATCCACGATCTCCTTTTGTGAATAAAATTTATCTATTATTTTATTAATCTATCGAATGACTGTTATTCTTTTCCGCCTATGTTTATTTTAGTTTATTATTATTATTGTCGGTACAAGCCATGTTAAATAACGTACAATATAACGAAGATGGCAAAAGGAGCTCACAGCAAGACAGGCAACACTTGCCTAGGCAGAGCTTCTTCTAACCATCTTCATCTAGTGATAAGGTAGATTAATATACAAAGTTTGTACCAAATAGAAATAAATTGAATTGAATTGAAAAAATTATAATAAACTCAAAAAATAAGCAACCTCAAAAAATCATAGACATGACTCCACTAATAGGAAAAAAGGAAAAATGAAAAACTCACCACTTTAGCCAGACAATTGGATTCCAAACAGCCCGATGCCGAGGTACGTCTCCAAGCTCCGATATCTTCAACAAAACCTCAAACTACACGGAGAGGAAAGGAAGAACCGAAGCGCGAGGGTAGTGGTAAGTGGTACGGTTGCTGTTTGCAAAGTTTTCGGAGATGTCACAGCACATGCGATGGTACTTGAAGTTCTCCATAAGTTGGCTGATATACTTATAGGTATCCCCTCCCCCCGGATGGTATTTCGCGAAGAGCTGAAGAAGAATCGATCATCGTGCACCACATACAGCCTGGTGGACGGTGGACGTCAAGCGTCGCGGCGAAGCGTCGCGTCGCGTCGTACCGCGGTACCACCGGACCGGCACGGCCACAGTCAGATTCGCGGGTTACACATTTGAAGAGAAGATGCGTTTAGTATAGCAGGCAGGGTAAGAGGTACAGCTGTTGGCACTCTGATGGTAGTTGGTACATTTGTCATAAATATAATAATATTAAGTAAACTAACAAACTATCTTGCAAAATGAATAATTGCCTAAAATCTGACAATATTACCTCACTGTTGTTTGAAATTTGTAGACAAGGTAGATGTTTCAAAATTGCCAAAAACTCCACTGTTTCAGTTGCTGTTTATCTTCTCATTCAGTTGCTTATTGTATTAGTATTCTCATATTATTTTCTGCTACCTCAATTCCTTATTCCCTCACCAAAACTGATCTGGATACACCCTTGACTTGATACTTTGAAAATCTGGCATACTCAATAATTTACTAAAGGCGAACTTATATAGATAGATACTAGTGCCCTCTATAACATGTTTTCATAGTGTATCTCACAGTGTAGCAACGATATTAAATTTGACGTTTATCCTCAGCAATACTCGTATATGGAAGATGGATGCTCTTTATCTATTCCTCTCATCATGTACATTACTTAGCATCAAATGCCTCAAAATTGATTGAATTTGTACCCATCTGACCTCACTCACGATTTTTCAGCAGACATTTTTTTACCGAACGTCAGTTCCAATAATTATTGTCTAGCCTTTTAAAGCATCACTACATTCTTCTACTTCTACTTATTGTCAGAATAATGAGGTGTTTACTGGGCCACTTGATTCGAAAACCTTTTAATCTCCAGCGCTTCAAATGTTATAGATGTTTCACGCATGTCCATGGTTGTCCGTCGCCGTCGTAAAGAACGTTCATGCCGTATTAGACTTTAATCTTATGCACACTGATAAAGATGTTAAGTAGTGCAAGGGTTTTTTTTCGGAGTATATCGCTACACGCAGGGTACACCGTACTAAATTATACGTTACACGACATCAAGGACTTGATGTTGAATAAAACGAAAGGATAACTAGTTGCTGGAAGCAGCAATGCTCGGAAAAAAATGATTCAGTAGGAGCCGACTCGTGGAGCATTTGTATGCAATCGTAAAGATTTTGTAAACCAAGATAAATGCAGAAGTTTCCCATTTATGTGGACGATAATATTCGTAATTTAATGGATATGAGTAAGGACCTAGACTTAATTATAAGCACAAATATACTGTTCTTAAAATGCATAACTTTTCTTCAAAAACCCTAGATTGAAAGCAAGCAAAAATCGAAGTTTGAATTGAGCAAAAACAATGACACAAAGCCCATTTTTTATCACAGGTCAAAATTTTTTAATATCAGATTTAAAATGAATAGAGATATTTAACGGGTATAAAAACAAAATCAAAAACTTAATAAGAAATCAACAAAAATTTAAGTTTCAAGGAATTCAACTAAATTTCCATTTCCAGCCTTGTTTCTATGTTTAGTTTCTGTTTTAACGTTAGTGTCGCCGAAACTAATTATGATTATTATAAAAGTTCCTATGAACATGTATGTTTTACTTTCATTACTTTGAGTTGTTAATTATGATTTTACATTTATTTTCTACACAGTAATACCTAATATAGATTTGTGTAATATACGTTTGCCTGTTGTCTAGGAAATTGTACTTGTGATGTGGTGAATAAAGTATAATTCTTATTATTGAAAAAATATATAAAAACAATAAGTTGAAATCGAAGTTGTGAGTGTTAAAAACATATTTGTTGTATTGCCCTAGGCTTTCAAAATTAAAATAGTAGCAAAATATGTTCGTTGGTTCAGCTTATAATGTTTTTTCGTAATTACTAAATCTGAGATAGCAGTCTCACGTTGGTTTCATCAGACATCAAGTTACAGTGTTAACAAGACAAGCAATGCTTTTAGTTTGGCACTGGAGTGCTCCTGATGGGATCAATGTATGTTTCTTTAGATGTTTTGTTTATAGGATTGTATATTATATTGAATGTAATTTATAGTGTATATGGGTTCAGTGGTGCTGTACTAGTTCGTATCAGTATTTATACTTTTTATTCTCTATTATTTTTCTGTCATAATCATTTGGTGATTAACTACAACATTTCTTACATTGAATTAATGAAATCTGTTCATTAAAACAATGACTGTGTTCATCACAAATTAATGTTATAGTTCATTATATTAGTAGCGTTCATCGATATAATGAATTTACTGGTGATAGAGATAATGAATTACTTTTCATTATATGATGAACTCGTTCTTGGTCTCAAAAATAGTGAACGTGTTGATTAATTAACAACTATAAAAATATAGATGAAAAAACACCCTCCATTTGTATCTTTGTTGATTTGCAAAAAGCGTTTGATACAGTGAATCATAAATTACTTCTGAACACCTTAGAACGACTTGGATTTCGTGGCACGATGTATAAATTGCTTGAAAATTATTTATCTAACAGGCCACAATCCGTGAAGATAGCAAAATCAATAAGTAAGGAAATGTTTGTTAAGTGTGGTGTTCCACAAGGAACAGTTTTGGGACCACTTTTATTTAATATATATTTAAATGATCTTTTCGAAATTGATTGTGTTGGTAAAATAATCAGTTTTGCAGACGATACAGCCATACTGTATAAAGAAAAAGAATGGGATAAGCTAAAAAACATTATTGAACACGATTTTGTCAAAATTATTCAATGGCTTACTCAAAAAAAATTGACAATAAACTTTTCTAAAACACACTTTTTACCGTTTACTTCCTATTCTAGATATTTACCTTCTTTCAGCAATATTACGTTAAACATAAATAATAAAATAATCAAAATTGACAGATTAAACAGTATAAAGTATCTAGGAATCTATTTAGACACACACTTACGTTGGGATGTACATATTAATAATCTATTAAAAAAAATTAGATTCATTTCATACAAGGTAAAATTACTAACAAACATTTTAACAGAAAAGCATCTACGTACAGTATACTATGCATTAATTGAAACCCATCTCATTTACGGTATATTGGCATGGGGTGCTGCATGCACAACATACATAAATGATTTAGATATTCTCCAAAAAGCAATTCTAAAATCTATGTTTAAAAAACCAAAACTGTATCCTAGTGACGATTTGTTCAGGGAAGCTCTAATATACGATGTCAGGCAACTTTATTTCTTACATACTATCTTTCGTTATCACAAAAATTCAAATGAGCAAGACAGCATCAAACACGATCATAACACAAGATATAAATTACATGCAAAAGGCATACCTAAAACAAGAAAATCGATTATGCAGAAATCATACATTTATTTAGCGCCAAAATTATATCAGAGAGTACCTAATGATATAAAGGAACTACAGTCCACTAAACGATTTAAAAAATATCTTAAAGAATGGTTGAATACACTAGATAGGAAAGAAATACATGAATTAATAAATAAATCATATTATAACTAAATCCATAAGTAATCTTAAAATTTTATAAACAAATTTCATTCAAATTACTCATAGCCATGTTATCTAATCTCTACCATATTTATCTTATACATACGTAAGTATGTGATTGTAATATTTATGTACGTATACATTGTAACACTGAATTCGTCCATGCACAGGCCTAGTCCTTCTATGGATGTTAACATATTTATTTACTCATTTTTTTCAATTATTTGTTTTTTGTACTTTGAGTAAATAAATATTATTATTATTCTGATTTTTCAAGTTTCTCTCGCATGACTGCGGTAGCAACAAATGTTGACGGGCTATGCCAAGTCAACACCTGAACTATTACGGATCGGAATTTAGGAAGGATCGTACAATATTGCAGGTCTTCAGGATTACAGATTTTTGAAATATTTTGTGTAACTTTTCGTCTAGGCCTAACTGTTGTAGGTGTGGTGTAAAAGTGTTTGGTGTAAGGCCTGAGACAGACATAATTAGGGGGACAATAGTAACTTTGTTTTGCTTCCATAGTCGTTTTATCTCTATCGCAAGGTCAGTGTATTTAGATATCTTCCCAGCGTAGGTATTTTGGATATTCGTATCGTTGGGAATAGCGATATCTATCAAATAGGTAACTTTGTCTGCCTTCGATTGGAAAACTATATCTGGCCGATTTGCCGGGATAGTCTTATCTGTATGTATTTCAACGTCCCAGTACAGTTTGTATTCATTGTTTTCGAGTACTGATGTCGGTGTGTAATTATTATTATTATTATTATTATTATTATTATTATAACTTATTCATTGTATTTGGGGTCAGTTTTGGTTCAATGAATTCAACCAGAAATTATAGAATGGTTTGTGATATCGTAACCTTAACAAGGAGACTGAGGTAATATTTCAAAAGGTCTGTTTTGGACTTCCATTGTCTATATAATTTTAGATTACATCGTTTCGATTGATGTGGTATCTTCAGACGATTGTCTTTAGTAAATCATTGAGTATGCCAGATTTTTCAAAGTATCAGGTCAAGGGTGTATCCAGATCAGTTTTGGTGGGGGAATAAGGAATTGAGGTAGCAGAAAATAATATGAGAATACTGATACATTAAGCAACTGAATGAGAAGAAAAACAGCAACTGAAACAGTGGAGTCCTTGGCATTTTTGGAAAATTAGAAAAACAACGATTGATGTAATAATCAATATTAATTTGATGAAATAAAAAACAAAAATATAGTACGTATTGATGTAAACTGCATATTGCATTGCAATATTCTCTCTATTTGTACAAGGACTGTTGTCAGTTCTCTGAAGGTAGGTATAGTTTGTCCAATGACATGTGTCAAGTGATATTTTACCCCTTTAACGTTAGATTTCTACTGTTACATTCAGGTATAGGGAATGCCTAATAAAAGTGGAATTATTTTGTAAGAACTTTATGACGATGCTATACAGTATAGGGTATTACATTTAAATTGACAAAGAAAATGATGGTCCTGGGTTTTAGTTCACCCTGTATACAAAATAAAAGATAGCAGAAAATTGATAATTTTGGACAAAACTAGACAACCACGGAATTACTCGCATTGAGATCAAGCCTCCAGTTATTGATTTTTAAGATACAGGGTGATGAATTCATTAAGATTTTCACATAAAAGTGGCCATACCTATCTCTGGAAATATAGGGTGTTCCATTGGAAAAAACACAACTTTGATATGCCGTGACTCCATCAACAACCCTGTATATTTTAAGATAATTTAGAATGTAGACCTTAGCTTTACCTACAACTATTTTTCGAATGTTTTTTTTTGTATATCGCATAACAATGGAGGTATCAAGCTTCGGAATATAAGTTGATCACCCTATACACGAATACATACCGAATTTCCAGCAATTTGTTTTTACAAAGGTTACTTAACTCAAATTTAAATATCAACCATTCATGCCTTCTGAAAAACGATGAAATAAAGTGATGAAAATTTTGTTTATTGATACTAGGACGATGGAGCAATTCTGTCAATAAAAACGTTTTCCGCCTGACCAGAACTATAAAAGATATTAATAAGATATTAGTTGTGTATACGAGCTTCAAATGTCGACTATATATTATGTTTTTGCCCTAATTACACAAATTAATATGCGAGCCTTGTATAATCTACCCCCGGTATTCTAAGATTTATATGAAACACATATCAGTTATCAACTAATCATCCCGTCGACTCAAACGCGAATGAACTTTATATTAAATCATGTCCTTGGATTATGTCGATGTACAACGTTTTTTTGTTGACCACATTCGCAAGATTATTCCACAATGTCAGTTGCCATATGTTTGACGAGTTGCCTATAGCAATTTCAAAGTCTGCACTACTTGCATTCACTTTTTTGTGATTTTTGAATTACGATTCGTCTTTATCAACTTTGATTAATTGTATAATATATTTTTCTACATTCCTCCTCATAGAGACGAAACCTTTCTGCATAGCAGCACCAATAGCAGCAATAACTTATTGGCTGCGGTTATGGTAGATGTATAAAGCAGTGACAGCATTCCTCTATTTATACAATGTCTAACTCCTAAATTTGTAATGTTTTTCACGTTAAAAAGCCTGGATACACACATTTGTACATACGTGTTTGCCATGTGAAACACGGACTCACAATTTCTCGCATAACGCACTCTATTTTCAAACTACATATATGATATTTCAGAAGGCGATAGTTAAGACCTTAATGAATGACAACTATTTTCGATTTTCTCAAAAAAGTTTTTTAATGTGCAAAAAAACTCGCAATGCAAAATCATACATTCTATAAATGCCTGTAATTTAACAACCAAACACGATATCAAAAAAAGGCTAAATAGTTGCACAAGCGCAAGCTGTCTTCTTCAATTTGCTCTTTCAGTCATTACTGTAAGTTTAAAGCTGACTTCAGGAGCTTGGAAATACTAAATTCATTTTTATAGTGACCTCTGAACCTTACCTTTGGACCTTTTGACCTTACCTTTGGATTTTTGGACTTATCTGCCCTCATCTTAGACACACACACTGCAGAAAGGGAACCGGTAGCCACGCCTCCTCGCTAGCACGGGAATATGTCGTTTCCTCGATTCTCAATTTCGCGCGCTATACCCTAGACCCTTGATGATTATCTTCTCTTTAACCCAAACTAACTAACCCAAAATGCAAGAAATAGTATACACAAATTCGTAAGAAAATGAGGCTAATGTTAAGTTACTCCATCGTACTTTGATGCTATCTTAGTTTAGTGAACATTTGTCTTTCTAAATTTGCTGTTTGTTGTTCAACAATATACATCTCTAAAAACCTTTTTTCATTTTTAGAGAAGCAGGAGAACATATTGACTGTAGCTTAGTATAATGGAGTTTACGTTGCATTTTTGAAAATATGTGAGTTTACCATTTACCATACTCAAAGTTACTTTGGAAAGGTCTTCTCATAGAATATTCTTTTTCCTTCCATAATCTTCCAGAATAATAACATTTATCAAAAGAGTTTATGAAAACGTGTCTTGGGAAACCATAATACACTCATACATACATCAAAAGTACATTCAAGGTTGTTGACTCCTATTAAGTAATGGTTAAACACTTTTGGCATTGTGGTTGTGATAGGCTTCGTTTTGCAGAAAATATCCAGTAAGCTTAAAGACATGGATATACTATTTTTATTCTATTTCAGCGAAGGATCATTAGGCCATAGTACTGAGATAGTACTCTCATGAATTTTCGATTTTTTTGTCGTTAGACGCGTTACCTGTCGACAACTTAAGTCTCGCAATTTTTAGGTAATTCTCCATGTTCAGTGTAGGTCAATCTCTAATTGAATGACCGTTTGTCCTTATGAAAAAAGATGGAGTCAAGGTGATTGACTCAGTACTTTCCACAGATTATGGTGTTACCATTTTATTATTTTCCCATAGCATGAAGCTATAGTCTGAGATCCCCTTGCAACCAAATCATTGCCCGCCCGTCCGCACAAAAACATCCAACACAAAAATTCTCATTAATAATTTCTTGAATCTCTCTCCGTAGAAACTAGGACGGACCAGTTTTTATTCTGCAATCTCAATCTGATATTCTAATCACATGGGATGCCGATTTTCTGGTATTATGCCAGGTTATCTCTTAACAGAAAGCCAAATAAAGATTTTCGAATTTTTTTGGGTACACCCGCCGGCCCGGGAGATCTGAAACTTCTTACTTTCGTCAAACGAGACTGAGACTCGAAACTGCGACTGGATTTGTAATCAGCACCTTGAAATTATTCGAAATGCAAGGTTTCATCTTAATAGAAAGCCAAGTAAAGGTTTTCGATTTTTTTTAGGTACACCCGCCGGCCCGGGAGATCTGAAGCTTCTTACTTTCGTCAAACGAGACTGAGACTCGACACTGCGACTGGATTTGTAATCAGCACCTTGAAATTATTCGAAATGCAAGGTTTCATCTTAATAGAAAGCCAAGTAAAGGTTTTCGATTTTTTTTAGGTACACCCGCCGGCCCGGGAGATCTGAAATTTCTTACTTTCGTCAAACGAGACTGACACTCGAAACTGCGACTGGATTTGTAATCAGCACCTTGAAATTATTCGAAATGCAAGGCTTCATCTTAATAGAAAGCCAAGTAAAGGTTTTCGATTTTTTTTAGGTACACCCGCCGGCCCGGGAGATCTGAAACTTCTTACTTTCGTCAAACGAGACTGAGACTCGACACTGCGACTGGATTTGTAATCAGCACCTTGAAATTATTCGAAATGCAAGGTTTCATCTTAATAGAAAGCCAAGTAAAGGTTTTCGATTTTTTTTAGGTACACTCGCCGGCCCGGGAGATCTGAAATTTCTTACTTTCGTCAAACGAGACTGACACTCGAAACTGCGACTGGATTTGTAATCAGGACCTCGAAATTAATCAAAATGCGAGGTTTCACCTTAATAGCAAGCCAAATAAAGATTTTCGAATTTTTTTAGGTACACCCGCCGGCCCGGGAGATCTGAAATTTCTTACTTTCGTCAAACGAGACTGAGACTCGAAACTGCGACTGGATTTGTAATCAGGACCTCGAAATTAATCAAAATGCGAGGTTTCACCTTAATAGCAAGCCAAATAAAGATTTTCGAATTTTTTTAGGTACACCCGCCGGCCCGGGAGATCTGAAATTTCTTACTTTCGTCAAACGAGACTGACACTCGAAACTGCGACTGGATTTGTAATCAGGACCTCGAAATTAATCAAAATGCGAGGTTTCACCTTAATAGCAAGCCAAATAAAGATTTTCGAATTTTTTTAGGTACACCCGCCGGCCCGGGAGATCTGAAATTTCTTACTTTCATCAAACGAGACTGAGACTCGAAACTGCGACTGGATTTGTAATCAGGACCTCGAAATTAATCAAAATGCGAGGTTTCACCTTAATAGCAAGCCAAATAAAGATTTTCGAATTTTTTTAGGTACACCCGCCGGCCCGGGAGATCTGAAATTTCTTACTTTCGTCAAACGAGACTGAGACTCGAAACTGCGACTGGATTTGTAATCAGGACCTCGAAATTATTCAAAATGCGAGGTTTCACCTTAATAGCAAGCCAAATAAAGATTTTCGAATTTTTTTAGGTACACCCGCCGGCCCGGGAGATCTGAAATTTCTTACTTTCGTCAAACGAGACTGAGACTCAAAACTGCGACTGGGTTTGTAGTCAGGACCTCGAAATTATTCAAAATGCGAGGTTTCACCCTAATAGCAAGCCAAATAAAGATTTTCGAATTTTTTTAGGTACACCCGCCGGCCCGGGAGATCTGAAATTTCTTACTTTCGTCAAACGAGACTGAGACTCGAAACTGCGACTGGATTTGTAATCAGGACCTCGAAATTATTCAAAATGCGAGGTTTCACCTTAATAGCAAGCCAAATAAAGATTTTCGAATTTTTTTAGGTACACCCGCCGGCCCGGGAGATCTGAAATTTCTTACTTTCGTCAAACGAGACTGAGACTCGAAACTGCGACTGGATTTGTAATCAGGACCTCGAAATTATTCGAAATGCAAGGTTTCATCTTAATAGAAAGCCAAATAAAGGTTTTCGATTTTTTTTGGGTACACCCGCCGGCCCGGGAGATCTGAAATTTCTTACTTTCGTCAAACGAGACTAAGACTCGAAACTGCGACTGGATTTGTAATCAGGACCTCGAAATTATTCAAAATGCGAGGTTTTACCTTAATAGCAAGCCAAATAAAGATTTTCGAATTTTTTTAGGTACACCCGCCGGCCCGGGAGATCTGAAATTTCTTACTTTCGTCAAACGAGACTGAAACTCGAAACTGCGACTGGATTTGTAATCAGGACCTCGAAATTATTCGAAATGCAAAGTTTCATCTTAATAGAAAGCCAAATAAAGGTTTTCGATTTTTTTTTAGATACACCCGCCGGCCCGGGAGGTCTGAAATTTCTTACTTTCGTCAAACGAGACTGAGACTCGAAACTGCGACTGGATTTGTAATCAGGACCTCGAAATTATTCGAAATGCAAAGTTTCATCTTAATAGAAAGCCAAATAAAGGTTTTCGATTTTTTTTTAGATACACCCGCCGGCCCGGGAGGTCTGAAATTTCTTACTTTCGTCAAACGAGACTGAAACTCGAAACTGCGACTGGATTTGTAATCAGGACCTCGAAATTATTCGAAATGCAAAGTTTCATCTTAATAGAAAGCCAAATAAAGGTTTTCGATTTTTTTTTAGATACACCCGCCGGCCCGGGAGGTCTGAAATTTCTTACTTTCGTCAAACGAGACTGAGACTCGAAACTGCGACTGGATTTGTAATCAGGACCTCGAAATTATTCGAAATGCAAAGTTTCATCTTAATAGAAAGCCAAATAAAGGTTTTCGATTTTTTTTTAGATACACCCGCCGGCCCGGGAGATCTGAAATTTCTTACTTTCGTCAAACGAGACTGAAACTCGAAACTGCGACTGGATTTGTAATCAGGACCTCGAAATTATTCGAAATGCAAAGTTTCATCTTAATAGAAAGCCAAATAAAGGTTTTCGATTTTTTTTTAGATACACCCGCCGGCCCGGGAGGTCTGAAATTTCTTACTTTCGTCAAACGAGACTGAGACTCGAAACTGCGACTGGATTTGTAATCAGGACCTCGAAATTATTCGAAATGCAAGGCTTCACCTTAATAGAAAGCCAAATAAAGGCTTTCGATTTTTTTTTAGGTACACCCGCCGGCCCGGGAGGTCTGAAATTTCTTACTTTCGTCAAACGAGACTGAGACTCGAAACTTCGACTGGATTTGTAATCAGGACCTCGAAATTATTCAAAATGCGAGGTTTCACCCTAATAGCAAGCCAAATAAAGATTTTCGAATTTTTTTAGGTACACCCGCCGGCCCGGGAGATCTGAAATTTCTTACTTTCGTCAAACGAGACTGAGACTCGAAACTGCGACTGGATTTGTAATCAGGACCTCGAAATTATTCAAAATGCGAGGTTTCACCCTAATAGCAAGCCAAATAAAGATTTTCGAATTTTTTTAGGTACACCCGCCGGCCCGGGAGATCTGAAATTTCTTACTTTCGTCAAACGAGACTGAGACTCGAAACTGCGACTGGATTTGTAATCAGGACCTCGAAATTAATCAAAATGCGAGGTTTCACCTTAATAGCAAGCCAAATAAAGATTTTCGAATTTTTTTAGGTACACCCGCCGGCCCGGGAGGTCTGAAATTTCTTACTTTCGTCAAACGACACTGAGACTCGAAACTGCGACTGGATTTGTAATCAGGACCTCGAAATTATTCAAAATGCGAGGTTTCACCTTAATAGCAAGCCAAATAAAGATTTTCGAATTTTTTTAGGTACACCCGCCGGCCCGGGAGATCTGAAATTTCTTACTTTCGTCAAACGAGACTGAGACTCAAAACTGCGACTGGGTTTGTAGTCAGGACCTCGAAATTATTCAAAATGCGAGGTTTCACCCTAATAGCAAGCCAAATAAAGATTTTCGAATTTTTTTAGGTACACCCGCCGGCCCGGGAGATCTGAAATTTCTTACTTTCGTCAAACGAGACTGAGACTCGAAACTGCGACTGGATTTGTAATCAGGACCTCGAAATTAATCAAAATGCGAGGTTTCACCTTAATAGCAAGCCAAATAAAGATTTTCGAATTTTTTTAGGTACACCCGCCGGCCCGGGAGATCTGAAATTTCTTACTTTCGTCAAACGAGACTGAGACTCGAAACTGCGACTGGATTTGTAATCAGGACCTCGAAATTATTCAAAATGCGAGGTTTCACCTTAATAGCAAGCCAAATAAAGATTTTCGAATTTTTTTAGGTACACCCGCCGGCCCGGGAGATCTGAAATTTCTTACTTTCGTCAAACGAGACTGAGACTCAAAACTGCGACTGGGTTTGTAGTCAGGACCTCGAAATTATTCAAAATGCGAGGTTTCACCCTAATAGCAAGCCAAATAAAGATTTTCGAATTTTTTTAGGTACACCCGCCGGCCCGGGAGATCTGAAATTTCTTACTTTCGTCAAACGAGACTGAGACTCGAAACTGCGACTGGATTTGTAATCAGGACCTCGAAATTAATCAAAATGCGAGGTTTCACCTTAATAGCAAGCCAAATAAAGATTTTCGAATTTTTTTAGGTACACCCGCCGGCCCGGGAGATCTGAAATTTCTTACTTTCGTCAAACGAGACTGAGACTCGAAACTGCGACTGGATTTGTAATCAGGACCTCGAAATTATTCAAAATGCGAGGTTTCACCCTAATAGCAAGCCAAATAAAGATTTTCGAATTTTTTTAGGTACACCCGCCGGCCCGGGAGGTCTGAAATTTCTTACTTTCGTCAAACGACACTGAGACTCGAAACTGCGACTGGATTTGTAATCAGGACCTCGAAATTATTCAAAATGCGAGGTTTCACCTTAATAGCAAGCCAAATAAAGATTTTCGAATTTTTTTAGGTACACCCGCCGGCCCGGGAGATCTGAAATTTCTTACTTTCGTCAAACGAGACTGAGACTCAAAACTGCGACTGGGTTTGTAGTCAGGACCTCGAAATTATTCAAAATGCGAGGTTTCACCCTAATAGCAAGCCAAATAAAGATTTTCGAATTTTTTTAGGTACACCCGCCGGCCCGGGAGATCTGAAATTTCTTACTTTCGTCAAACGAGACTGAGACTCGAAACTGCGACTGGATTTGTAATCAGGACCTCGAAATTAATCAAAATGCGAGGTTTCACCTTAATAGCAAGCCAAATAAAGATTTTCGAATTTTTTTAGGTACACCCGCCGGCCCGGGAGATCTGAAATTTCTTACTTTCGTCAAACGAGACTGAGACTCGAAACTGCGACTGGATTTGTAATCAGGACCTCGAAATTATTCAAAATGCGAGGTTTCACCTTAATAGCAAGCCAAATAAAGATTTTCGAATTTTTTTAGGTACACCCGCCGGCCCGGGAGATCTGAAATTTCTTACTTTCGTCAAACGAGACTGAGACTCAAAACTGCGACTGGGTTTGTAGTCAGGACCTCGAAATTATTCAAAATGCGAGGTTTCACCCTAATAGCAAGCCAAATAAAGATTTTCGAATTTTTTTAGGTACACCCGCCGGCCCGGGAGATCTGAAATTTCTTACTTTCGTCAAACGAGACTGAGACTCGAAACTGCGACTGGATTTGTAATCAGGACCTCGAAATTATTCAAAATGCGAGGTTTCACCTTAATAGCAAGCCAAATAAAGATTTTCGAATTTTTTTAGGTACACCCGCCGGCCCGGGAGATCTGAAATTTCTTACTTTCGTCAAACGAGACTGAGACTCGAAACTGCGACTGGATTTGTAATCAGGACCTCGAAATTATTCGAAATGCAAGGTTTCATCTTAATAGAAAGCCAAATAAAGGTTTTCGATTTTTTTTGGGTACACCCGCCGGCCCGGGAGATCTGAAATTTCTTACTTTCGTCAAACGAGACTAAGACTCGAAACTGCGACTGGATTTGTAATCAGGACCTCGAAATTATTCAAAATGCGAGGTTTTACCTTAATAGCAAGCCAAATAAAGATTTTCGAATTTTTTTAGGTACACCCGCCGGCCCGGGAGATCTGAAATTTCTTACTTTCGTCAAACGAGACTGAAACTCGAAACTGCGACTGGATTTGTAATCAGGACCTCGAAATTATTCGAAATGCAAAGTTTCATCTTAATAGAAAGCCAAATAAAGGTTTTCGATTTTTTTTTAGATACACCCGCCGGCCCGGGAGGTCTGAAATTTCTTACTTTCGTCAAACGAGACTGAGACTCGAAACTGCGACTGGATTTGTAATCAGGACCTCGAAATTATTCGAAATGCAAAGTTTCATCTTAATAGAAAGCCAAATAAAGGTTTTCGATTTTTTTTTAGATACACCCGCCGGCCCGGGAGGTCTGAAATTTCTTACTTTCGTCAAACGAGACTGAAACTCGAAACTGCGACTGGATTTGTAATCAGGACCTCGAAATTATTCGAAATGCAAAGTTTCATCTTAATAGAAAGCCAAATAAAGGTTTTCGATTTTTTTTTAGATACACCCGCCGGCCCGGGAGGTCTGAAATTTCTTACTTTCGTCAAACGAGACTGAGACTCGAAACTGCGACTGGATTTGTAATCAGGACCTCGAAATTATTCGAAATGCAAAGTTTCATCTTAATAGAAAGCCAAATAAAGGTTTTCGATTTTTTTTTAGATACACCCGCCGGCCCGGGAGATCTGAAATTTCTTACTTTCGTCAAACGAGACTGAAACTCGAAACTGCGACTGGATTTGTAATCAGGACCTCGAAATTATTCGAAATGCAAAGTTTCATCTTAATAGAAAGCCAAATAAAGGTTTTCGATTTTTTTTTAGATACACCCGCCGGCCCGGGAGGTCTGAAATTTCTTACTTTCGTCAAACGAGACTGAGACTCGAAACTGCGACTGGATTTGTAATCAGGACCTCGAAATTATTCGAAATGCAAGGCTTCACCTTAATAGAAAGCCAAATAAAGGCTTTCGATTTTTTTTTAGGTACACCCGCCGGCCCGGGAGGTCTGAAATTTCTTACTTTCGTCAAACGAGACTGAGACTCGAAACTTCGACTGGATTTGTAATCAGGACCTCGAAATTATTCAAAATGCGAGGTTTCACCCTAATAGCAAGCCAAATAAAGATTTTCGAATTTTTTTAGGTACACCCGCCGGCCCGGGAGATCTGAAATTTCTTACTTTCGTCAAACGAGACTGAGACTCGAAACTGCGACTGGATTTGTAATCAGGACCTCGAAATTATTCAAAATGCGAGGTTTCACCCTAATAGCAAGCCAAATAAAGATTTTCGAATTTTTTTAGGTACACCCGCCGGCCCGGGAGGTCTGAAATTTCTTACTTTCGTCAAACGACACTGAGACTCGAAACTGCGACTGGATTTGTAATCAGGACCTCGAAATTATTCAAAATGCGAGGTTTCACCCTAATAGCAAGCCAAATAAAGATTTTCGAATTTTTTTGGGTACACCCGCCGCCCCGGGAGGTCTGAAATTTCTTACTTTCGTCAAACGAGACTGAGACTCGAAACTGCGACTGGATTTGTAATCAGGACCTCGAAATTATTCGAAATGCAAGGTACCATCTTAATAGAAAGCCAAATAAAGGTTTTCGATTTTTTTTTAGGTACACCCGCTGGCCCGGCAGGTCTGAAATTTCTTACTTTCGTCAAACGAGACTGAGGCTCGAAACTGCGACTGGATTTGTAATCAGGTCCTCGAAACTATTCGAAATGCAAGGTTTCATCTTAATAGAAAGCCAAATAAAGGTTTTCGATTTTTTTTTAGGTACACCCGCCGGCCCGGGAGGTCTGAAATTTCTTACTTTCGTCAAACGAGACTGAGACTCGAAACTGCGACTGGATTTGTAATCAGGACCTCGAAATTATTCGAAATGCAAGGTTTCATCTTAATAGAAAGCCAAACAAAGGTTTTCGATTTTTTTTAGGTACACCCGCCGGCCCGGGAGGTCTGAAATTTCTTACTTTCGTCAAACGAGACTGAGACTCGAAACTGCGACTGGATTTGTAATCAGGACCTCGAAATTATTCGAAATGCAAGGTTTCATCTTAATAGAAAGCCAAATAAAAGTTTTCGATTTTTTTTTAGGTACACCCGCCGGCCCGGGAGGTCTGAAATTTCTTACTTTCGTCAAACGAGACTGAGACTCGAAACTGCGACTGGATTTGTAATCAGGACCTCGAAGTTATTCAAAATGCGAGGTTTCGCCCTAATAGCAAGCCAAATAAAGATTTTCGAATTTTTTTAGGTACACCCGCCGGCCCGGGAGATCTGAAATTTCTTACTTTCGTCAAACGAGACTGAGACTAGAAACTGCGACTGGATTTGTAATCAGGACCTCGAAATTATTCGAAATGCAAGGTTTCATCTTAATAGAAAGCCAAATAAAGGTTTTCGATTTTTTTTGGGTACACCCGCCGGCCCGGGAGATCTGAAATTTCTTACTTTCGTCAAACGAGACTGAGACTCGAAACTGCGACTGGATTTGTAATCAGGACCTCGAAATTATTCAAGACGCGAGGTTTCACTTTAATAGCAAGCCAAATAAAGATTTTCGAATTTTTTTAGGTACACCCGCCGGCCCGGGAGATCTGAAATTTCTTACTTTCTTCAAACGAGACTGAGACTCGAAACTGCGACTGGATTTGTAATCAGGACCTCGAAATTATTCAAAATGCGAGGTTTCACCTTAATAGCAAGCCAAATAAAGATTTTCGAATTTTTTTAGGTACACCCGCCGGCCCGGGAGATCTGAAATTTCTTACTTTCGTCAAACGAGACTGAGACTCGAAACTGCGACTGGATTTGTAGCCAGGACCTCGAAATTATTCAAAATGCGAGGTTTCACCCTAATAGCAAGCCAAATAAAGATTTTCGAATTTTTTTAGGTACACCCGCCGGCCCGGGAGATCTGAAATTTCTTACTTTCGTCAAACGAGACTGAAACTCGAAACTGCGACTGGATTTGTAATCAGGACCTCGAAATTATTCGAAATGCAAGGTTTCATCTTAATAGAAAGCCAAATAAAGGCTTTCGATTTTTTTTTAGATACACCCGCCGGCCCGGGAGGTCTGAAATTTCTTACTTTCGTCAAACGAGACTGAGACTCGAAACTGCGACTGGATTTGTAATCAGGACCTCGAAATTATTCGAAATGCAAGGTTTCACCTTAATAGAAAGCCAAATAAAGGTTTTCGATTTTTTTTTAGGTACACCCGCCGGCCCGGGAGGTCTGGAATTTCTTACTTTCGTCAAACGAGACTGAGACTCGAAACTGCGACTGGATTTGTAATCAGGACCTCGAAATTATTCAAAATGCGAGGTTTCACCCTAATAGCAAGCCAAATAAAGATTTTCGAATTTTTTTAGGTACACCCGCCGGCCCGGGAGATCTGAAATTTCTTACTTTCGTCAAACGAGACTGAGACTCTAAACTGCGACTGGATTTGTAATCAGGACCTCGAAATTATTCAAAATGCGAGGTTTCACCCTAATAGCAAGCCAAATAAAGATTTTCGAATTTTTTTAGGTACACCCGCCGGCCCGGGAGGTCTGAAATTTCTTACTTTCGTCAAACGAGACTGAGACTCGAAACTGCGACTGGATTTGTAATCAGGACCTCGAAATTATTCAAAATGCGAGGTTTCACCCTAATAGCAAGCCAAATAAAGATTTTCGAATTTTTTTGGGTACACCCGCCGCCCCGGGAGGTCTGAAATTTCTTACTTTCGTCTAACGAGACTGAGACTCGAAACTGCGACTGGATTTGTAATCAGGACCTCGAAATTATTCGAAATGCAAGGTACCATCTTAATAGAAAGCCAAATAAAGGTTTTCGATTTTTTTTTAGGTACACCCGCCGGCCCGGGAGGTCTGAAATTTCTTACTTTCGTCAAACGAGACTGAGACTCGAAACTGCGACTGGATTTGTAATCAGGACCTCGAAATTATTCAAAATGCGAGGTTTCACCCTAATAGCAAGCCAAATAAAGATTTTCGAATTTTTTTGGGTATACCCGCCGCCCCGGGAGGTCTGAAATTTCTTACTTTCGTCAAACGAGACTGAGACTCGAAACTGCGACTGGATTTGTAATCAGGACCTCGAAATTATTCGAAATGCAAGGTACCATCTTAATAGAAAGCCAAATAAAGGTTTTCGATTTTTTTTAGGTACACCCGCTGGCCCGGGAGGTCTGAAATTTCTTACTTTCGTCAAACGAGACTGAGACTCGAAACTGCGACTGGATTTGTAATCAGGTCCTCGAAATTATTCGAAATGCAAGGTTTCATCTTAATAGAAAGCCAAATAAAGGTTTTCGATTTTTTTTTAGGTACACCCGCCGGCCCGGGAGGTCTGAAATTTCTTACTTTCGTCAAACGAGACTGAGACTCGAAACTGCGGCTGGATTTGTAATCAGGACCTCGAAATTATTCGAAATGCAAGGTTTCATCTTAATAGAAAGCCAAATAAAGGTTTTCGATTTTTTTTTAGGTACACCCGCCGGCCCGGGAGGTCTGAAATTTCTTGCTTTCGTCAAACGAGACTGAGACTCGAAACTGCGACTGGATTTGTAATCAGGACCTCGAAATTATTCGAAATGCAAGGTTTCATCTTAATAGAAAGCCAAATAAAGGTTTTCGATTTTTTTTTAGGTACACCCGCCGGCCCGGGAGGTCTGAAATTTCTTACTTTCGTCAAACGAGACTGAGACTCGAAACTGCGACTGGATTTGTAATCAGGACCTCGAAATTATTCAAAATGCGAGGTTTCACCCTAATAGCAAGCCAAATAAAGATTTTCGAATTTTTTTAGGTACACCCGCCGGCCCGGGAGATCTGAAATTTCTTACTTTCGTCAAACGAGACTGAGACTCGAAACTGCGACTGGATTTGTAATCAGGACCTCGAAATTATTCGAAATGCAAGGTTTCATCTTAATAGAAAGCCAAATAAAGGTTTTCGATTTTTTTTTAGGTACACCCGCCGGCCCGGGAGGTCTGAAATTTCTTACTTTCGTCAAACGAGACTGAGACTCGAAACTGCGACTGGATTTGTAGTCAGGACCTCGAAATTATTCAAAATGCGAGGTTTCACCCTAATAGCAAGCCAAATAAAGATTTTCGAATTTTTTTAGGTACACCCGCCGGCCCGGGAGATCTGAAATTTCTTACTTTCGTCAAACGAGACTGAGACTAGAAACTGCGACTGGATTTGTAATCAGGACCTCGAAATTATTCAAAATGCGAGGTTTCACCTTAATAGCAAGCCAAATAAAGATTTTCGAATTTTTTTAGGTACACCCGCCGGCCCGGGAGATCTGAAATTTCTTACTTTCGTCAAACGAGACTGAGACTCGAAACTGCGACTGGATTTGTAATCAGGACCTCGAAATTATTCGAAATGCAAGGTTTCATCTTAATAGAAAGCCAAATAAAGGTTTTCGATTTTTTTTGGGTACACCCGCCGGCCCGGGAGATCTGAAATTTCTTACTTTCGTCAAACGAGACTGAGACTCGAAACTGCGACTGGATTTGTAATTAGGACCTCGAAATTATTCAAAATGCGAGGTTTCACCTTAATAGCAAGCCAAATAAAGATTTTCGAATTTTTTTAGGTACACCCGCCGGCCCGGGAGATCTGAAATTTCTTACTTTCGTCAAACGAGACTGAAACTCGAAACTGCGACTGGATTTGTAATCAGGACCTCGAAATTATTCGAAATGCAAGGTTTCATCTTAATAGAAAGCCAAATAAAGGTTTTCGATTTTTTTTTAGGTACACCCGCCGGCCCGGGAGGTCTGAAATTTCTTACTTTCGTCAAACGAGCCTGAGACTCGAAACTGCGACTGGATTTATAATCAGGACCTCGAAATTAATCAAAATGCGAGGTTTCACCTTAATAGCAAGCCAAATAAAGATTTTCGAATTTTTTTAGGTTCACCCGCCGGCCCGGGAGATCTGAAATTTCTTACTTTCGTCAAACGAGACTGAAACTCGAAACTGCGACTGGATTTGTAATCAGGACCTCGAAATTATTCGAAATGCAGGGTTTCATCTTAATAGAAAGCCAAATAAAGGTTTTCGATTTTTTTTTAGGTACACCCGCCGGCCCGGGAGGTCTGAAATTTCTTACTTTCGTCAAACGAGCCTGAGACTCAAAACTGCGACTGGATTTATAATCAGGACCTCGAAATTAATCAAAATGCGAGGTTTCACCTTAATAGCAAGCCAAATAAAGATTTTCGAATTTTTTTAGGTACACCCGTCGGCCCGGGAGATCTGAAATTTCTTACTTTCGTCAAACGAGGCCGAGACTTGAAACTGCGACTGGAATTGTAATCAGCACCCCGAAATTATTCGAAATGCGAGGTTTCATCTTAATGGCAAGCCAAATAAAGATTTTCGATTTTTTTTTGGTACACCCGCCGGCCCGGGAGATTTGAAATTTCTTACTTTCGTCAAACGAGACTGAGACTCGAAACTGCGACTGGATTTGTAATCAGGACCTCGAAGTTATTCGAAATGCAAGGTTTCATCTTAATAGAAAGCCAAATAAAGGTTTTCGATTTTTTTTAGGTACACCCGCCGGCCCGGGAGATCTGAAATTTCTTACTTTCGTCAAACGAGACTGAGACTCCAAACTGCGACGGAATCGTGAGGACCTGTCTTAAAGCTCGATGTTTAACGCTAATCAGACTCATGTCTCATGAATATGCTCACGTGAACTTATATTATCAGGATTACTGCTACTCCCTGCTGACTTGCATAATTATTATTATTTAAGAATGGACACTTATTTGCAGTTGTTAGCTATTGTCCTTTGATAAAGTGAAGAACTTTCTACTGGTCAAGTTGCATTGTTTCCTCCTTGGAAATAACATATGGAAAATGCACCTTACACAAAGCTTCAGAGGACAGATGAGATCTTAGGAAAAAAAACCGCATTCATTTCATTCCCCGCATATGCACTAAAGTTGATGCGAGTTCAGTGATACCAACATTAAGAAACTTGTTCTAGTGCAAGGCCAATGACAACGCGCTAATATTCTTTTCACAGGCCGCATTTCGCATTTTAAAGGTTGGGCAGAATCGCGATGAGGTACTGTTATTATGTCGTTGCCGTATCTCTGCGGTATCAAAAATTGTTACGACTTTTCTAATATTTATCCTTTGGATATTTGCGAGGTTGTGCTCGTAAAAATAAATGAGACGCCTCGAAAGTATCTAATGACAACGAACCATCTAAAGTCCAATTTATTGATGATGTTACGTATCAGTGATGAATAACTTTATGTTGTTTAATACTACAAGATTAGCGGTTATTCTGAGTCATTTTTTTCATTACTGAGCACACTATAAAAATTGTTTTGTAAAATTGCCAACAAAATCGTAGGTTATTTAGTGCCACCGATTTTGTTAGTAATATCACAAATCATTTAGCAACTTTCTAATACTGCAATTTTGCAAAATCGCACTTTTGTAGTATCACAACATTTGTCTGTGATATAACATGATAATTTGTAAAATTATTATGAGAATTTACACAATTTTAAGGATATCATATTCTTTTTTTACATATATATTTTGTAAAACTGTTTTGTAAGATATGTAATTTCACATAATTTACTTATAATATCACTAGATAATATTATGCGTTTTATTACAAATTTTTTAATGATATATTTTGTAACTTTACCTCATTTTATAAAATTAATTTGTAGGCTGTCATTATAAACATATTTTTTATTTTATGTATGAAAATAAGGTAACACAACATTAAAATTCTATACAAGTACAAAATAGAAAATCAACTGTTTCAGTCTTATCGGCTGACAAAAAAGCATATATCAGCTTGTTGGCCAGGCAAACAGCTAGTTAACGTGCCAGTTTATTAATAAAAGAAAATACTGTTTTCCTACTGGGAGTGTGACTTGACTTTCTCCCAAAGTCAAGATGCACTTTAATAAAATATGTTTGAGTCATTTTCAAAGTTACCGAAACATTTTTTGGATTAATCCGGTTAGAATTAAAATATATGACAAATAGTAATTTTATTGCTTCTTCAGAGGAACTTGCATTGATGAGCTGGATTTTTTCATTGTAAATGGAAATTTTCTTTTTCCCTTCCTCATCTGAAATTAAAGAAAATATTGTTCTTGAAGTAAAGTATTATGACTCGAAAACTTTTTCGTTAATTAACCATATCATATCGAAAACAAAATTAAAATGAATGCACCCCTAAATAAATTTGGTATACAGGATGACCATATTTCCGAGATGGCGGTTTACCTTGTTTAAATGCACTTTTTATTCATTTTATCCAATGAATCTTCAAACTTCAAACACAAATAGCACCAGTACTCGTTATATACCGGCACTTCCAAAACAAAATCCATAAAATAACGACCCGTCAGCTGTTTCTCTATTCACACAAGCTGATTCTTCTCGTCCGCTAGTGCTACCTTTCATTGGCAACGCGTAATCTGTACTGAGGGCAAGTGGCCATATAAAGAGTTTTAGTCAAATTACCCTTGATACCAACCGAAGAAATCAATTATTTTACTAACATTATTTAGTATTTTTCTAAAATAATTATAAATTTACAAAAGAAGATTGTAAAAAAACAAACATTTTGTATAATGACAATTATCTTGTAATTTTGTCTTATAAAAATGCAACACAATTTTGTAATTGTACAAATATTTTGTGAAAAAAAGAATCATTTGTATTTTTTATGTAAAATGCTCAACCATCTTTACAAAATTTAGTAAATCTACAAAACTATTGTATTTTTGTTAAACTTTACAACATGACATAGTAAAATCACTCCAATAGTGCTTGTAATTTGTTTTGTAAAAATACCCACGTTTTTTTCAGTGCAGAACGCAAAAGAAGGCAAAGCCTAAATACCGGAATTCTGCGGCTGCTATGGAAAGGTTATGTTAGGGAAAGTTTGTTGACGCGGGACTTGAATAGGCTAGGATGTCCGTTCCAATTCCTGGATGCCCTAGGAACAAACGTACCACTCGGTTCTTGATGTCTGAAGGAGGAACACCTCCGGAGGAAACGCAGCAGTTTTGCGGGTGCACCTTAAAGGCTTGGTGAGCGACGGGACAGAGGACGATAGCCTGCGTTTAAAGTAGTGTCATCCGCAAAACCATGGATTAGGTTTGTAGTGCTAGAGATCGAACCATTCATGTGAAGCAGAAACAATGTCGGGGTCAGAACCTATTGATTTTATGCAGGACATATGCTTCCTTGCCGACATAAATAACCTCTGTGGTTTCAGAGCAGACATTTGATACATCATGTTTTGCAAAGCAAACCTTGTGCCAGGGAAAGGTAGTAAACAAGTCTCCCAGACCATCCCATTAAGCTTTAGTTATCAAAACACGCGTGAACAGATCTTAAACTTAAGACAGATTATTGAAAAAGGCAGAGAGCATTATTTTCCCGTTTTCATCTGCTTTGTGAACTATACTAAGGCGTTTGATAACGTAAAGTGGCCTAAACTGTGGGAAATCCTTATCTCCATGGGAGTCCCTTACAACTTAGTATTTCTCATACAGCAACTCTATGAGTCTAGCTCAGCTCGTGTAAGAATTGATGGTAACCTGTCTGGTCAAACAGCAATCAGAAAAGAAGTTCGTCAGGGATGCGTATTATCTCCGATGTTATTTAACATTTACTCTGAATTTGTGGTGAGACAGGTATTGGACAACTGGAATGGCGGTATAACTATTGGCGGAAGCAAAATATCTAACTTAAGATTTGCTGACGGTACAACCCTTATTGCTGCTTCTCAGGAAGAACTAGTAGCTGTATTGAACGTTTTAGAACAACACAGTGCAGCATATGGTCTTGGTATTAACTACAACAAGACCAAGGTTATTATCGTAGATAGAGAGCATGACAATCATCGAGAAATAAAGTCAATAAGCCGTTGTGAGGTAGTTCAAAGTTTTGTGTACCTCGGTTCTTTGATCGACAATTCAGGTAGCTGTCAGAATGAGATTCGACGGCGCATTCAACAGGCACGGGTGGCCATGACAAAGCTTACTAAAATATGGCGTGACCATAACATCACTAAAGCTACCAAAATGTCACTGGTTCAGTCTCTTGTGTTCTCCTTTGTTTATATGCCTCGGAAACTTGGATTGTTAAAAAGGCAGATAGAGCTCGCATAGATGCTTTTGAAATATGGACGTGGAAGAGAATGCTGAGAATTCCTTATACCGTCCATCGAACTAATGTTTCCATATTGGATGAGCTCGGTAATCCAAAGAGACTATCCTCCATTGTGTCGATGAGAATGCTTACATTCTTTGGACATATTCACAGAAAGAAGCGATAATATGGAGAAACTTGTAGTTCAGGGTCACGCCCCGAGTGGGCGGCGCCGTGGCCGTTCCCCTACACGCTGGGTGGATACGACGAAACAGTTACTAGATATGAGTATTAAGAGCGCCACTGAACTGACAGTAAATCGCGAACGATGGCGAGCTACAGTTCTCAAAACTATTGATAATATTCGTGTCGGCAATACTCTAACTCCGACTTAATGCATTTCACGAGTTCACAACATGTCTGTTAAGACATTGTGACTATGATGATGATCAAAACACAGCTCTCCTAGATGCTTGATGATTCAGAGGGTTCTAACTTTTTCTATCATAATAAAAATATAATTTTTCGCATCTGCGTAGAAAACAAAGAGGACAGAGTTTTAATATGTTACCTAGGATATAATGTATCACATATATTATGGAACTAAGAAGGGCCTAGGAAACTCTGACATTAAGTAACGCTTATAACTGAATTATCATACTTTTTGCAACTTAACTTTTGATTATAATCTTTGGAATAGCTTTCGACTTGAGTCATTTTTTAAATACATAAATAAACGGAAAGTACTACGGAGGATAGTTGTTAGAGAGTTTTAGATAAATATCTATTTGTTATAGTATAGCACCAGTCTATTTTCTGTTACACCCTCATATTCGCAATATATGAGTTGGCAAATTGGAAACTATACAAAAGGTTGCATGTCACAGGTGATAAGTGACGTTGTAAGGAATCTGTCAATCTATTCTGCAATCTATCAAATAGTCGATCAGTCAGGCCAGCATAACACATTTCCTACACGTGCTAGTGAATTAAAAGGAAATGTTCAAAAACGGTCAGTATTTAAAATATTTCACCGCCTCACCCACGACAAATTATGGTGCTTCCAGTTACATTACAGTGATATATGTAATAAGATATAATTGATATAAATTGCATTGTAGAATTCGTCGTGAGTTGAATTTAAAAACTGAATTTCGCGATGCTATGAGAAGCAACAGCTTTAACGGTATAACAGTCAGTGAGACACGCCCCTACTGATCAACGGATAAAAATAACCATTCCATATAATTATGGGTCTGTCGGTCAGATAAATTTTCTGCAAAAAACCGCTACATTACATTACTAAAACATTTCACAATGTAGAGCATCTCAAATTACCTCTATCGAAAACCTAAATAACGTTAGTGCCCATTTTACAGTTTTATTACAGGCATGCACCTTGCGAAATTGTCCTAGTCTCATGCACACATAAAAAGAAATTCTCAAGTCAAGAATTGTGATATTCTTGTAAATACATACTCACAACAAGAATATCGGTTCTCACTCTAAGAAAGAATATTTGATGAGAAAATTATAGAAAATTTGTTTCAAGGATAATATATTTTTGATGTATATACTTATTTTAAAGAAATATGCTCCGAACGAAAAATAATTTTGTTTGCAACCAAGGCTATAATAATTTAATAACAAATATTTTATAATTTTATATCACTATACCTATCGAGTCTGGCAGCAGTTAACTTCGGAGCACCAAAAAGTGGCAGTTTTTGTGGTTAAAAGTGGTTCATTTCTAATGGAAGTTCGTGCAACACAAGATCATTGATTGACGCATCAACAGTTGCAAGTACACAAGTGAGTTCTAGTTTGCTATTCGAGTTTTTCGAGTGAAAACCAAAAACCGAAACATCGTTCCTTAATAACACAGTGTGCTGTTTCACCGCATGGGCGTGCCACTTTGGTAGAATGGTACAAACCAAATGCTATTGTTGCAACAAAACCTGTGAGCAACATTTACTAGTTGCTTGCAGTGTTTGTCAAAAATCGTTTTACCATGGATGTATCAACCTGACCTCATCTGAAACTCGTCTGATTAACAGCAAGAAATCAGTTAACTGGACCTGCGAGGAATGCGAAAAGCTGGGAAATGATATCATTTCCCTTAAAGCGGCTATAGTTGCATTGCAGAATGATGTCAAAGCATTATCCTCTACCTCTCAAACTACTACAGCAGCAAACATTGAATTTGAAGAGGTTGTTCAAGAGGTTATGGAAAGACAAAATCGAAAATCTAATCTAATCATATTTGGGCTGAAGGAACAGGTGCAGTCAACGAAGGATAATCGTATACAGGCCGAAAAAACCGATGTTCTGAAGATACTTACATTTGTTTCACCGTCACTGACCTCTGTGTCAGATATTAGAAGATTAGGCAAGTTTGACAATGAGAGAACGCATCCCAGGCCTATCAAAGTAACTTTAGATAGCAGCGATCAGGTATTGCAAGTAATAAAAATGTCAGCCAAGTTGAAGAACTCTGAGTTCAATAACATATCTTTATCATTCGATAAAACACCAAAACAGGTTGAATATTACAAAAAGCTAAAAGAACAATTAAACCAACGACGTAACAATGGAGAGAGCAATATTCAAATCAAACATTTCAACGGAATGCCCAAAATCGTGAATTTTTGAACAAAGCACCCAATAACCCTCTCAACATTAATTGTTACTACCAAAATGTTAATGGCCTGAACTCGAAGACCTCCGTTTTTTATAATTCAGTGCTACCTCGAGAAGACTTGGATCTAATCTGTTTGAGTGAGACATGGTTGTCCAGCAACGTGTTTGACGCCGAACTATTTCCTGCATGTTACAATATTTACAGAAGTGACAGGAAATTCTCAGCAATCAATGCATCGAGGGGAGGAGGAGTACTCGTGGCTGTAAAAAGCTGTTTGAATTTTGAATTTTTGGATGTAAGTAATGCTGTTTCACTTACACCTAATATTGACATTGTTGGTGGTAAATTGACATTTGGTTCTTATGTAGTGTACGTATTTGTTGTCTATATTCCTCCAAACACAAGTGCTAGTGATCTTGAATATTTTCTGGACCAGTTAATGATGTTAAATTTTTTATCGAATAAGGATGTTATTATAGTAGGTGATTTCAATATTCCTTCATTTGTTCTAGATGAGAGTGAACCTAAGCTTAACATTTTAAAAAATTTTATGGAAGTATCGGACTTAAAGCAGTATAACAATGTCAAAAATACAAATGGCCGGCTGTTGGATCTAATATTGAGTAACATAACTTGTCAGGCGCAACGAGACTCTTCATCTCTTGTGAAAGAAGACCGTCATCATCCTTCTCTTATTCTGCAATTCTCAGTAACAGCGCAAAAGAGTTATAACTTCAGATCCAACCGTGATCATAGGATGTTTAATTTTCGGAAAGCTAATTTCCCGCTTATGTACCATCTTGTTTCTCAGATGTCGTGGCATAATGTGATTGAATGTACTGATGTCAATGATGCCGTTCAACAACTTGAACGAAATTTAAAAAATATTTTTGAATTAACGGTTCCCTACAAAATTAGCAGTCCCCGCAAGTACCCACCATGGTTCTCAAGAAATACCATAAAGGAGCTAAAACAAAAAGAGTTAGCACACAGACTATACAAAAAACATAAGACGGATGATTATTACGATAGATTTCATAACTTAAGATCTTCCGTAAAAAGAAAAATAAACGACGATTATTATAATTTTCTCAACCATGCTGAGAACAGTATATCTAGTGATCCGACTCAGTTCTGGAATTTCATTCGTAACAAAAAAGGAAATAGTAGAATTCCCGGTGTTATGAGAATGGAAGGTTCTGTATTTGAGAATGAGCAAGATATTGTTGATGCTTTTGGCCGATACTTTTCTAGTGTTTATAATATTCCTAACGTTACCCTAGCTGACGATTTACCACAGAAATACTTCAATCTACCTGCTATTACTATCACGACTATTACAGAGGCTGATGCTATTAATTCGTCTAAAAAATTGAAAAATAAACTTATTATAGGGCCAGATCAGATTCCAAGTTTTTTAATTAAAGACTGCATATTTCCTCTATTGCAGCCATTGTTGTACATTTATAATTTAATACTAAAAACAAATACTTTCCCCCAGGCTTGGAAACTCGCCAAAATTACTCCAGTACTGAAGAAAGGAGATCCTTCACAAATTAGCAATTACCGACCCATTTCAGTGCTGTGCAATTTTGCTAAGTTATTCGAAATGATTATTTACTGGTGTATTTACAGCGTAACTAAAGAAACATTATCAACCGACCAGCATGGTTTTATTGACAAAAAGTCATGTGTCACAAACCTTGCTTGCTTGACGCAAACGATATGCGAAAATTTAGATTATAGGGGCCAGGTAGACGTAGTTTACATGGATATGCAAAAGGCTTTTGACAGAATCGATTTAGGGGTTTTATTGAAAAAACTGGGCTTCTTTGGATTCACAGACGATCTTTTATCGTTATTTAAATCATATCTTTTTGACAGGAATCAGTATGTGGAATTTGAAGGATATCGCTCGTCTCTTATAACACCTACATCAGGAATTCCTCAGGGTTCAAATTTGGGACCCTTACTCTTCTTGCTATATATAAACGATCTTACCTTAGATGTAAAATGTTCAAAATTATTATACGCAGATGATCTAAAAATTTATTGCAGCGTCTTTACTAATGATGACTGCCTTGCTTTGCAACAAGATATCGATGCAATATCTGCATGGTCTCTCTCAAATCATCTTGAATTGAATCCTGATAAATGTTCTGTTGTATCTTACACAAAGAAAAATAACCCCATAACTTTTCCTTATCATATGAACCATACTATTTTATCTCGTCAAGAACAAATACGTGATCTAGGAATTCTTTTTGATCAGAAAATGTCTTTTGCCCCTCATATTGAAAGCACTGTTTCCTCGGCCAACAGAATGTTGGGATTTGTCACCAGAAATGGTAAGCAATTCTCCATCTCAGTGCTTAAACTACTATATACATCTTATGTACGTAGCAAGCTGGAATACGGTGTGTTGATTTGGTACCCTTACTATGTAACTCATATCAGTCAGATAGAGCGTGTACAAAGAAAATTTTTGAAATATCTATATTTTAAGAAATTTGGTGTATTCCCTGAACGAGGATTTGATTATTCTATACTACTTAATGAAGCCAAAATTATTTCTCTGAACAATAGACGAATTTACCTAGCATCAGCCTTTTTGCATAAATTGTTACACGGCAATATAATATGTGAGTTTTTGCTGGCAAAAATTTCCTTTACTATACCGCGACTAAACAACAGAAATTCGAGAACATTTTATTGTGAATGTGCCAGAACTAACATTCTGAATAGGTCACCTGTGTCAATAATTTGTAATAATTTTAACTTGATATGTAATAGTTGCGATATCAATTTTTCTTCATTGTCGGATATATACAAATGTATATTACAACTTAGCTTCCATATGTGATGATCCTATTTTGAATAAGACAGTTTCATATAAAACAATCAATTTGCTCGCGCATTTCGCGTTGTATTGTATTTATTATTACTAGCCCTAAGTACTAATATTTATATATCTGCATATATGTGTGTATCTGCATATTTTTTCACTATTCATTTATATATAACAAAATGTTTGTTTTTGCATTTCCTGTTATTGGGTGCATGCACCTGTTGGAAAATAAAGCCTATCTATCTATCTATCTATCTAAGATTATCATTTTCCAGCGGTGCCCAGTTTACTTCTATCAAGAATATAGACATCTTGCAAATGCGAACCTTCATTTACAATATGATAATCTTGGTTTGAAAATGAACGTTGCCTTACAAGCACAGCCTATATTTGTACCAATTAAATATTTATTTGACGTCTACCAACGTCGGAGTGCGCAGGCGCGCAGCGTGTCACGGGTCAACTCTAACCTCTCCACCCACTCTACTCAACAGCCTGTTGCCCGTCCGCATCCGCGCTGCCATTATCGGTTTTCGGATTGTCGCATTCGCCGCCGTCTTTAGCACCGTAGCGTAATTCCTGCATCCTGGATCCTGCATAATCGCACATAATAGTATCTAGTCAAAATATTAAATAAATTGCCATTGCCACGTGATATCCGTGATACCACCGTCAACCATCGGTCATCGAATCTGCCGGTAGTGCTGGTCCACCGCCATTTGAGTCGCGTCCCAGTTCTCATCAGCTTCCTTATCACTGGATCTATCCAACCATAAATGAGCTATTAAAAAAATTAGGATGCGAAGACCTGACTCAGGTGTTCCTAGATAAGTACTAAGTATATTAAAAGTGATTTAAGAAATTTTGCAGAGCTATTTCTCCAGAAAAATTTCTACATGCTCATAGAAGAGTTTGAATGCTCAAATTAATACTACTAGATTCCTCATCCAAGAATATCACAATTTTAGAATAAAGTTGAGCTACTTGCGTCAAGTTTATGAAATGCTCCCAGTTAAGATTAGGAAATGCTTCAGTCAAGATTATGAAATACTTCGGTCAAGATTACCATATGCTTGATTTAAGATTTTGGTATTCTTACTATCAAGAATTTCCCAGTTTTGCATTGAAGATATTTTCTCAATGTAACCCTTATATGGTCAAAGATATCGTATTCTTACTTTAAGATTAGCATAACTTTGCGTGTATAGGAAGTTATGGTATACTTGAATTAAAGCATCTGTGCTCCATCTAAGAAATAATTTTTATGTGTGTTAGTATATCCCAGCGACCAAACATTGGAAAGCAAGGCCCCGTATACAGTATATTTCAATAAAAGGTTTTCACCCTGAACAATACAAGGGTTGCTCTATCAATTTTAAACAATGTGTCTTTTCTTGTCATTGTGTTATCCAATGAGGTATTTGTTTTGGGTCAAGTGACGTGCGGTTCAAAATTATTAACGGGACACCCTGTATATTAATGCCTTTCTGTGTTCCTCCCGATAAAACAATTCCAACAAACTAGCACACTTCGGAGCTACACGTACTTAAACATGTACCCCTGCACTTAAATTATTAAATTTACTGGTGTTACATGAGCAGAGTTTTCGTCCCCCCATCCTTCGAGCGACAACCCTCCGAGGTCGCAAACTTAGGTGCACATTTTGGAGACCAATGTCTGCCATCCCACCAAATTTCATTTCTTTCGGACCTTTTGCTGTCAAAAAACCCCTACCGCCTGGACTAAGGACCGGTTTCTCAATGTTCAGTTAAATATTTATCTGCAAGATAACAGCAACTGTTAAGGGGCTTCTAAACGGGCAATACTTTTACTGCAATATTTGGCTATATTCCTGGTAACTATAGCCCGGCCATGACCAACATTTTATTGCAGCATAGGGCTCGGCAATATATATCCCGGCAATATTTTCTGCAATAGTATAGTGGTACGGTCCTTCACAGAAAGGCATAAATATACAGGGTGTTCCATAAGAATTTTTGAATCGGACGTCACGTGTACAAAAACAAATAGCTCATTGGGTAACACAATAATAAGAAAATATCCAAAACTTGCTCTAATTTATACCCACAAAATTATAATTCTCTACTACTGCCCAGTTCCGATATATTGCTTGTCTTAATCGTCGTGAGATACCTTGTATTTTTGGAAGACCATAGAATTTCGGAATACGGGAATTGTAAGCGAGAAGAGATTTCTTAATAAAATCGTCGACAAAAGACTTGACAAGATTGTGAACACCTTTTTCTATCGACGCCTTCATCTGGTAGGTTAGACAAAGGCAGTTCCCCTGGACGGTATGAAGATTTTAAGTGTGGGTTCCGTGAGGTCCGCAAAAAGGATCAAGGTGGCCAGGGTTGCCATATTGGGGGATTTTCACCCAAATTTGGGGTCTTTTCGGGCTACTGGCGGAAATTTTGGGGGTCATTATTTCCTGGGGGAGAAAATAAAGCCTTAGGAATTTTTGGGAATACTTCTTTTCGTTTGTAATAACGCAAAACTGAAAATTTAGACTTGCTATTTTTTATTCTTGCATGCCCAATTCTACACTCTCTTCTTAAAGGTGGGTTGGCAGACTTGCGGCAATATTAAGGGTAAGATTTCACCTATGAAAATCGGCTGTGGTAACTTTACACCAAATGAGAATATGTCGAGAGGCAAGACAAGCAGTACTGCTTAGGCTGAACGAATATTTGAGGGTAGAATCTTTCATTGTACAATTCTGTCTGTTTACCCCTTATGTACATAAACCAATAAACAAAACAATAAATAAACAATGTTACGCAGGTTCAACACAGACATGTATAGAGTTACTGGTGACAATGCCTTAGATTCAAATATATTATTTGAATAAATTTCATAGTTTTACCTCATACATTTTTTGTTTGCTATATTTAATACATTACTTAAAATGGTTTTTTTTTTGTTAGGAAGAGTACATATTAGTCTATGAAAGAATCGATTTTTTATGTTTTGTTAAACCACAACCTGAGAAGATATTTGTTAAACTTTATTTCTTTTCTAAGTTTCAACGGATAATTTTCTCAGTGAATACTAGAATGACAAAAAATGCGTTTTTCAGGAGAACATCTTTTATTCGACTTTGTTTACATTTACTATCGCTAAGTGTACATGTGATACATAAAAAAAATAATATACACTTATTTCTTGATATTTTTGTTAAAACATTTTGGGGGATTTTTTCTCAAATAATTTGGGGGATTTTTGGACCTGACCTGGGGGAAATCCATCAAATCCATCTGGCAACCCTGAAGGTGGCCGGCCTGCCTGGATTCGCCTTCCCATGTTACTACTGCTACTAAATATTATTATGCATAGACAATGTTTCTGATTCACATAGGTGATCCTAACGTCTTATTTACGATATTCCAACCTACTCCGATATTCACCCGTCATCTTTATAACAGTTTTTCTGCAAAATATGAGTTTGAAGCGATGGGACATTAGCCTAGATTAAAAAATCGCAAGCACGCTGCGGATCCGAATACATGACGAAATTATAAATTTAAATTTTGTAACTGTACACTTGTAATAAATTGCGTCTTTGTGGTTTTAGAATAAACGACCGTATTAAGCTAGCTATCTCTGAAATTAAAAGAGATTTATTAATAGTGACTAGGGGTATTTAAGATCCGAGACAAACAGCAGACGGACGGTGAAATTGATGACGGTGTTAAGAGATGTTGATAGCTATGTGGTACACTGTGACAGAAGCGATAATTCTGTCGCTTATAGTATTGTCAGTGGGAGATAATCATAAGGACAATGCACCTTGATCCTATAGAGTAACTTATATTATGTCATGCCACAGGCATTCGAGATGTTAATGCCCTGAGCGTTTTATTTACGTTATCCAGATGGTGGGATTTGAAACAAATGAGAACATGTCTGGCCAGATTGGGAAGCTATCAGGTTCAATCTCTTATAGAACAGCTCTACTGTTACGTTAGGCTTGAAACAAGTGGATCATTGCATCGAACCATCACTGTGATTATTTGAGCTGTTGTGGGCCATACCAATTCGTAGAGTAACTTCTATTATGTCATGCCACAGGCATTCGAGATGTTAATGCCCTGAGCGTTTTGTTTACGTTATCCAGATGGTGGGATTTGAAAACAAATGAGAACATGTCTGGCCAGGTTGGGAAGCTATCAGATTCAATCTCTTATAGAACAGCTCTACTGTTACGTTAGGCTTGAAACAAGTGGATCATTGCATCGAACCACTACGGTGACTATTTGAGCTATTGTGGGCCATACCTATTCATATTTATTGCAACAACCCTGCTTCAGATCCAATGCTTGGAGTAAAATTTTTATCAATTATAGACTACCAGTGCCATTGAAGCGAACTTTTTGTACCTAAAACTGTTGTAAGATAAACCTATAAGTGGTTATATGAGCATATGAGTTTCTTAAAATAGTTCTCAGTTCAGTGCAATATGTGCTTGAGTCCAGCCAAATATTAGATATTTTTATATTTTTCTTCATTATTGGTGCGCCGCCACTGACACGATTTCTAAAAACCCTACGATCCCATCAAAAAAAAACTAGAATATTATCAGGAACTCCTAAAATGCCTAAAAACAAAGTTTAAGGATTTTTTACTAGGACACCACAGCACATCGGTGCCTGAATTTCACCAGAGTCCATGCATGATTCTCCACACCATGGCCGACTCTACACTAGGCCGGAGCCTTATATGTGGCAACGTGGCTTAGCTGTCAAATAGTGGCCCTATAGTTTCAGAATAATTATTACATTTTATATGCATTAGAATTCATCTCGGTTAATAAATTAAGAAAAATACTTTTTAGAACTACTACTACTAATACCACTTACATCTGATGTCTGGTTCATCATAGTCAGACACTACAAAATAAAAATAAACGCAACCTGTTTCCTGCTGCCACTTCCACTTATACTTAAATGAACACTAAATTTACTTTGTAAGTTGTCACTTGAGCTAGAAAAATTCACTATTAAGTCACTGTGAAGCCATTCTTGCTGGTCTTGATTTCCCTTTCACTATCAAATCCTTTCGTAGGTATGCCCCAGGCCATGCCCAGATGAGTTCTATTAACTGTATTTTTCTGTGATATTTGGGAGGTCCAGAAAACATTATAGGTACCACATTGTGCTTTAAAATAGGTCTTATCCTTTGAAATGTTTGTAAATTATTGTCTTTATCCTTACAAATATAACCAGCCCTTCCGAGGAATACTTTTCACCCACTTCTGTTTATGCCCCTTATTGGACGCACAATTGCTAGTGCAACCTGGTACTACACACTTTGCAGGCATCTTTTTATCTTTATAGTTTCATTTGTGCAGGTAAATAAGTAGAAACCCATTAAAAATCACCTTGCAACGTTCTTTTTAATCTGGAATACGGTTATGTTGGGCCATGGTTTGGTAGTCCTCTACCCATGCCTCTACTGGGCTGTAACCTGGTACTACACGCTTTGCAGACATCTTTTTATCTTGTATCATTGATTAACTTATTCCCTGTGAATAAGTTAATCAATGCTCGTATATAGTTTCGTTTGTGCAGGTAGATAAGTAGAAACCCATTAAAAAACACCTTGCAACGTTCTTTTTAATCTGGAATAAGGTGATGTTGGGTCATGGTTTGGTAGTCCTCTACTGAGCTGCAACCTGGTACTACACGCTTTGTAGGCATCTTGTTATCTTTATAGTTTCGCGTGTGCAGGTAAATAATTAGAAACACATTAATAATCACCTACCAACCATATTTTCTGCACCTGGAAGAATACACACGACATAACAACAAATGCAAACTCGGCCCCCAGATTCAGTGATGCCATATTTCATGCTCCGGCCTAGTGAGTACAGTCGGCCATGTCCACACAGAAATTAGTTTGTTTGGATTGAAATAAACTCAAGCTAGTATGCCGACAAAAGTATCCGGCGTAAATTACAAAGGTAATTTGTGTTTCTTTCCAGGATTCCAAAGTTACTTGTCAGTTTCGTAATTTTTTACAACCTAGCGTGAGAAGTAACAGTACATATTTATTCGAGCTATAATTCCACTTCAAAAGCTAATAACCATGCACAAAAATATAGAGTCATCAGATGCATAAAACAGTTCATTAAATCACGTAGCGGTTGATCAGAGACAATTCACATCAAACTCTAAATAGGGCAATGCAACACGTTTCTATCGAAATTGGTTCTAATGAACTCCTCGCGTTTAGCCTACACTCATTATCTTAAATCATCTCATATTTTTGATGGCATCTTATTACAAGTAACTGTAACTGAAATTGTTTTGAATGTGCAATATAAACGGAAAACTTCGGCAACTGCGGGCACATACGACCGATGCGACTGAAGAAAGGATAAGCGAGGAGAATAAGGAAATAAAATGTAAAGAACTAAATCGTTCGCAGCTTATGAATGGTAAGACATACGTTAAACTAATTTTGTAGAATAGGGAGGCTATAGTACAGTAGTATTTTGTTATACATAAAAATTCCCTTGGTTCTCATTACTCGATATGGGGGAAGTAGCCTTAACGGCATCTTGATAGCTGTGCTTGTCACTATCCGTCATTCTCTTGGTATAGCTAGATTTTGCAATTCGATTGAATCATTTTAATGTAAAGTGTAATATCATACTTGCATTCTAAAGTATTTTTGTGGCTGTCCCTTGCCAATGAAAATTAGACTACCTTTGGGCGGTTTCAAAATGAAATATGGGTAGTTTCAGTGTTTTATTAGTTCCCACGCCGATAGGTGAGGGGAGTATTGTGATCGCGAACATTTTCGATTTTGAGATAATACGATTTTGATGATGTCTACATGACGAAATATCCAAACTCGTCTGGGAGTGCTTAGAAAACCTCAAACAACTTAGTGCCACGAACAAGGTAACCCTGAAATGGGTGCCAGGTCACAAGGGAATTGAAGGGAACGAAAAAGCAGATACCTTAGCACGAAGCGGATCGCCATCCAGTTTTACCGGCCCCGAATCGGCGATAGGCATTACAAGGTCTTTGGTAAGAACTAAGGTAAACCAGTGGGTGCATTCACAGCACCTAAAATACTGGCAATCGCATCCAAACCTCAGACACAGCAAGCTGATGGTGAAACAGCCCACACCAAAACTAGCTGAAGAGATCCTAAAACTAAACAGGAAAGAAACTAGGCTAATAACCGGCCTCCTAACCGGACTCTGCGGCCTAAGAAAACATCTACACACAAAATGGGGATTTTCAAAGAAAACTCAATATGCAGACTATGTGACGAGGACGACGAAACAGCCTCTCACATAATCTTTGAATGTGAGGCCCTACGCTGGTGGAGATTCAGACTGATAGGGCCAAACAACCCCAAATCACTCCCCAATCGAGATATCGTGAAGAGACTCTTGGATCTTATCAAGGTCACAAAACTCTTCACGGATTAACAAACGCACAGGACAATACAATAAGCCAATGGCTGCAGTGTTGGGGCTACCTAACCCGGCCTGTACGTTTGACCCCCCTAACCTAACCTAACATGACGAAAATCTACGTTACTCATTTCAGTCGGTCAGTCTGTCTGTTGGCGTTTGTTTAGCCTCGTAATCTCACTAACCGCTGCATCAATTATGATCAAAATTTGGATAGCGATATGTTGTGGGTCGTAGTAGGTAATGCTGCTATAATTTTGAAAATCTTTATAAGGGTGGTGGAGTAATGAGCAAAAATAAAAAAATTGGGGTGGTTGGGGGGTGGGGGGTTGTAAAACTGGAAAATTTGTTGTGATCATAATAAGCTGTCCATTGACCTGTGAAAAAAAGGTCTAGCGGGATGATACATTTTTTAGGCCCATCTGAACATTGCCTTGCCTATTACAGAAACCAAGGCCTTAGAATTTTCAGATGCAAACATTCAACTATCGCTTTAGATCGTTCTGTATTACGTAAGTGGAAACTATTAAGTTGGTTTTAATGAATGTGGAAAATTTGTTCTATTCATAATTCTATTCATTATTGATCTGTGAAAGAAGGACCTAACGGAACAGCATGCTTTTCTTTGTGGACAGGTGAGCGATGATTTGGTTGCAAGTACTAAGTCAATTAACTTTTTTTTCCTCTCCATTTTTTTAAGACGTTTCGTATAATGTAAAATCGTAGCTTTATAAGCTATAGCTATATAAAATAAATAAGCGTAAGACGTAATGACTCCATATTTAACTGTGGCGGCATCGATGAGGTGTATGAGATGGTAGCACCCCCAGTTTGCCCAGTTTGCCTGGACGTCATGAAGACATCATAAAATGCCCATAAGGCGTATTCTGTTAAAGTCGGTGTGGGAAGTAAAAATGATCAGGAACCCCTAAAACACCTAAAAGAAGGTTTGCGGAATATTTGAAACTTTTCATTATTTGCTAATTACTCAGCCGCCCATCTACCTATTTCCAAAGTTATAGCAGCTTTACCAACTACGACCCCACAGCATATCGCCACCAAAATTTCGTCACAATCCATGTAGCGGCTACTGAGATTACGAGGCTACAAGAACGCCAACAGATAGACAGACAGACAGACGAAGATGAGTGACGTAGATTTTCGTTATGTAGACATCATAAAACTCCCAAAAAGCGCATTATCACAAAATCGAAAATTTTTGGCGATAACAATATTCACCACACCTATCAATGTGAGAAGTAAAAATAACCCTTAACATGCTTAGGACGTCTGAAGTTATCAAAACTGAAGTTATCAAAAATCAAATTTCACTTATTATGCGCTGGTATCGAAATATTACGAAATAGTCACGTAACTCGAAGAGCACGTTAACGTCTCTTTAAAAAATTATTCCCCATAAAATGTATATACTCTCACCTGAAACATACAGTATGTATCATGAAAAGCAGTATACAAATTGATGTGATTCGATTTTAGTGTAATAAAGGATATAACTTCGCACAACACAGCTACGCACCTGAATTTCATGTTATGGCTCGCCTTTAGGAATTTAATTGGATTTCTTTTCCGCGGGCATGATAATATTTCCTACTCCACGTGCACATACGGCTCCTGAAATTGTCGAAAATAACTTCTCGTTACAGTCACATGATGCTGTTGTTGCAACCGCACTGCCAGAATATTGCCGAACGCAGACCATTGACCAAAAAAGGAACCTCTGTACGATTTCGTCTCGTTACACTGATTTACGAAGGTCTGGCTGGTTTGGGATTTTAATTTTGATGTATTGGGCGAAGAAACATTTAATTCCAGTCATATAAATAATTTACTTTCTTTTCCTGTTTAAGGGTGTCGCCCATTAAAGAAAGAGGCACAGCACACCAAAAGTTGACTGACCGTGCGTAAAATCCCAAGAAACATTTTTAGTTTTATCGAAACCTACAGGAGGCTGATACTCAGTATTTCATACCCTTTTAAAGCAAACTTGCTTTAAGAACTTCATTAAGGCAACGATATAACCTCCACACAGCCGGGAGGGCCCACACTTAAGAGAGCTGTCACGGCTTTTGATGAAGCTAGCCTTAAAACCATAAGTACTTGAGCAAGTCTATATTAAGTTTCCGATAAATACTCATTCTTCTGTTCTTAAAGCTTTGTTAAATCCTTTAGGCTTTAAGACATCATAAGTTGAGGCCATGATATAACTATTCTATCTTAAGATTGCTTTCCTGAAGATATTTTGGTAGACAAAATAACGTATAAAGATAAGTTGGCTTTATGTACATTTTATCAGTGCTCTATCATGAAAACGCAGAGCTTTCTTATCTAGACATTTACAACATGGAGTATTGTAGGTATACATACCATCTATTACAAAATTAGCTATAGCTGGGAAGCGGCAAAAATATATTAAAGCGAAGTGTACTCTTTAAACTGAATTGAAGTTTTGAATTAAGAAAAAAAGTACTCTTTTTGTGGTAAATGGAAAGACCATATATAAGTTTTATAACAAAGCTGTTTCTGTTTTCTTTTTTTTTCGCAATAATTCAAAAGTTATATCAAAATAAAAATGGGATTCTGAATCGAGTACCGAAAACAAGCCGATGGCTTCCGAACTCGTGTGACGTGTGACGTCACCAAGGCGCTAAGGATGCTCCTTTGACCAACGACGTCCTACTCCGATACTAGATTCTAGATTCCCATCCAATCGCGAAAATACGTACTGCTAAACTGGTAACTAGTGTATATTTGTTGCAATACAGTCGATGAATGAAGCTTGCAGATCGAGATGAAGTCTGCAACCGAAATAAATATGTTTTTGAATGTTTGAAGTTGAAGTCAGATTACAGATTCCAGCCTTCACTATAGTATCGTATATATTCTCTTCTTAGTCTTTCTCACAAAACAGAGTTCAATGCCCCTGTAGCTTGTCCCTCCTTACGTATCCTTTCGTGTATTTCATCGTTGCTTGTCTCTTGCTTGTTAAATAACACCCCTAAATATTTGCACCTGTCAGCACCCTTTATTTGTTCTTCCTACAGTGATAATGTGTTGCATAATGTCTGTTCCCGCTATGAGATATTCACATTTGTCAAAATTTCTTTTCAGTCCTGCTCGATCAGATTCGATCTATTCTGAAACCCTCTGATCGTGTAACTTAAATCTTGTATATCCTCCGCTAAAAGCTAATATCTAACAAATCGTATGCTAGAAAAAAGTCGAAATAAAATACAACTAACGCTATTTTTGTGAATATACCCAAATTCTATTTACCTGCCCGAAGAGTATTTACCCACCACCCATCACAGGCTGTGGATAATGGGTGCCATGAGAAGAACACCTGTTATGGTTCTGGAGGTATTCTTGAACTCTGCACCTCTGGATACCAAGGAGGCAATGTAGACTTGCCTGAGAATGCGTGACAGGTGAAAGTATATGGCACGAGAGCTCAGTTGGCCAAGCCAAACTAGGACAACTCATGGAGGGAAAAATCAAAGATACTTTCAGTTTAAAAAATATATTTTCACTAATCATCCCATGACTGGACAATTACTGACGGATCAAGCTCTGAGCCGTTGAGATTCAGTGAGGCAGGGTTCTACCTGGAAGGTAAAGCAGTCTAGATAAGTCGTCGAGCCCGGGACCTGCAGAAATATCTTCCAGGCTGAAATATTAATATTTCTTGTATATATTATATGCAATTATATACAAATTCATTAGAGTCTTCAATGATATTTTAGGCAAAATGCGAAATAATAGTGGAAATACTAAGTCAATAAATTTGCTATTATCAGCTCCTATGGAATGGATAATTCATTTTAGACTTCCTAATGAATCAATCCATTGGTCGATGCTCTTAGGGATTATTGAACACTTTAATTTCAGATACGTAGTTAAATACTACTACAAAGGTGGAAGTCTTCCGAAAAATGCTTTTCTGGTACCAAAACATGTGGTTCTTCTTAATCATAAGCAAAAACACTTTATCCTAACTACTTGATGCCACTTTTATTTCATCACATATCATTATCACCAATCGATCCCGAGTATGTTATGCTCTGTGTTTCATATATCTCGAATACTTGATACAGTACTGGGGTGTAAGGTCAGACTGGCAACAGATTTTTTACTGCATAAATAGGTAATCAGACTAGTTTTTAATCTAGGCCCGCTAGAATCATGCCTGGATCATTTAAAATGAACAAAAGCCTTTTTTTCCCATACGTCATTTTATTTTATTTTTTGTGATCAGTAGGTACCTATCTATGTACGGGTTTTTAACTTGGATTGCCATATCCACCCTCGTGTCCACCTGTATACCAACAGAAGTAACAACGTAATTCATATAATTCAATTCAATCGAAACACCTATAAAATGAGCTCATTCTAGTGACGCAATACCATTTGCGATATATTAAATGCGCTAATAAAGCAGACCCAAAATATATCCAGGTTTGAGCATGATACGAAAGGTAAACTATACTAAGCTATACGTAAAATAATAATTGTTTACATTATAAATGTTCTTACAAGAAGCTCCACTAACGCTAAACTTAATCTTAAGGGGCCTGGATACACACACTTATACATACGTATTTGCCATGTAAAACACGGACTCACAACTTCTCGCATAACTCACTCTATTTTCAAACTACATATATAATATTGCAGAAGAATATTAAGACCTTAATGAATGACAACTATTTTCGATTTTCTCAAAAAAGTTTTTTAATGTGCAAAAAAACTCGCAATGCAAAATCATACATTCTATAAATTCCTGTAATTTAACAACCAAACAGGATATCAAAAAAAGGTTAAATAGTTGCACAAGGGCAAGATTTCTTCCTTAATTTGCTCTTTGAGTCATTACTGTAAGTTTAAAGGTAACGTCAGGAGCTTGGAAATACGAAATTCATTTTTATGGTGACCTTTGGACCTTACCTTTGGACCTTTTGACCTTACCTTTGGATTTTTGGACTTATCTCTCCTCATCTTAGACACACACACTGGAGAAAGTGAACAGGCGGCCTCCTCGCTAACACGGGAATACGTCTTTTCTTAAATTCTCAATTTCGCGCGCTATACCCTAGACCCTTAACTTGACTATATTTTACTCCGAATCTAATTTAGTCTTATAGCGTAGTGTTAGGTATTGTTCGTGGAGCTCAACTGAATGACTTCCATGATGCTCTTTATAAATATTTATTTATGGTAGTATAAAAGAACTGCAGGTTCGTAAAAAATCATTTTTTTTAACATTGAACAACTTCAACGAAAAATAATGACATGTGACATATCTATCAAAACTATATCTAGCATGCAGAGTGTCTCTAGTGTCTCCGTCTCGAACAGGTATGTTTTGTGAATGTATTTTTGGTATAAACATTTTTATTAGTTTTATGACGTTCTGAAAAAAATGACAGCACCAGTCTCGTGATATACTGATAAATCCTCCTATAGTATACAAATACAGTGCTCAATTTTAGTAACTTGTACAAGTGGTTGGCCTCTCGTAAACTCCCCATAATGATTAGTAACTAGCATCTCATCACTTTGCGTAGCATAATCTGTGTTAATGGTCAAAAGTGAAAGTTCTTAATTGCGAACGGCTTAGGATCGCAATACTGAGTTCCTTTCTTAGCCTGCCATCAATTGAGTTATGCAATATCTGAACTTGACATTGCACTTGACATTGATATTCGTTCTACTTCTCCGAGTGCAATATTTTATAACAAGGCTGTATCTCTCTTAGCGTCTACCATTTGTTTGCGTTGTCATTATGATTTATGGTAGTGGATTATTATTTTTTGTTTGTATGTCGCTTCATGGCAGTGATGTTAACACTCCAAACATACTTTCCCCTATGCCAACTTAAAAATTTCCCTACATTTCCCTACATAACTAGTATTTCTGTGTTTTATACACAGACCACAAAACTGAGGGTTTTATATGAATGTTTTGTCGTGTTGTGTATGACTTATCGACAACCACAGACACACAGAGTAATGACGAGTGAAAAGTTGTACACTATTCGTGAACAAAATCCGCTAGAAAAATGGCCGTCCCGTATCTAGGCACGTCCTAGGTCATGGTCTTTATTTCGTTTTGTAAATATAGGAGAATACCACCGCCGACCGCCCAGACGGCAATTTTTTTGGCGAACCTTCTTCGCAAATACATTTCTACATCTGTTGTACAAAAAATGGTGTTTAGGCCTATTGCATTTTTTGCACAACTAGGTTTCTGAATACCATACTATTTTTGATCTGATATCTGATAATAAAACAAAGATAATTTATTAAAATACATGTATCATACAAAAACAAAGAAATATTCTTACTGAACATGGAAAATAAATATATAAAATATTCAGTGGATAATAATAACATTTATATATAATTTGTGAAATTAAACAAACTTGGATAAAATAAAAATAAACATAAATAAATAAAATCATATGCCTAACGCTTTTTTAAATAAAAAATAACACCTATATAGCAGGGGTTGTACGTTGTACCCCGAAGATAAAAATTTCCATACAAAATAGAATTTCTCAAATTTCTGTCCCTTTTTCCCTATCATCTGTTTTTAAGATGATTTTTCCCTACGAATAGGGAATTTCCCTACGAGTTAACATCACTGCTTCATGGAGACCTGTTCCGGGACGGATCCGAAACAAATGATTCACTTTTAACTGAGCTTTCGCTCTTACATAACTCGTACAGGCTCTGGAGCTTTTCAAATATTCATGATACTGGTTCTGGATTTCGGTGTAGTGATGAAGTAAAAAATGAGATATCTGCTGGGACTAATGAGATAAATAGGCACAGACGTATGCTGATATTATCTGACTATCATGTTAATGTAAAACTAATTTTACAAATTATCGATCTTCTCGCTAATTCAATTAATCGACATTTGAATTTTACAGGGAAGAAGGAAGAAAGAGATACCGTATGGTCGAATAAAAATAGCCTGTAGAGCTTGTATACTAACGGACTGCAACGTTCACTGTAACGGGGTCCCATCTAATATTTTTATATTTTTGTAATTATTTTTGTTTGTTTAAGTCATCTCCTATATGGCCATTAGCCATATTCCATTGATTGAGTATTGTATACTGTGCGATTTGTAATAATATTAGGTAAAGTAATTAAAATAATAAATTGCATATTAAAAAAGAATCCAGTTACTTTAAGGAAAATGGTTGATTTTCTTATTTCAGCCGGAACGGTGACATTCACATCACTCGGTGATATTTTATGTTATTTATTTATTTATTTTGAATTTGAGTCAGAAAACCATCACAACAGTATTCACAGTATTATTCTATTTAAACCATCTTCAGGTTACTACAAAAATTAACTTATATACATTATATGTAAGCATAATTGTCATGTATGAAACATGATATGATTAAAAATTAAAAATATACCAAACAAATTTGCCATGTGAAAAATAATAATGCCTACTATTGTTACGAGAGGCAGTCCTACTCGCAATAATTAAAAAAATATGTAGCTGTATCTTGCTGTATATCAAAGAGTCTCTTAAATGACAGTAAAGATCTTTTGACAGCTTGATGACATATAATATGGATTAAGCAATCATGTGAAGAATACAGTAACATTATTTTTACAGTTTAGTGACATGTATATAGGGTGTTCATTCATCGAAAGCCACTGATTAAAAGAAAAAACGCTGAGATCCGTCAAAAAATTTGTCAAGGGGGACAACTTTCTAACCCTTGCACCCTCTGCCTTCCAGGGTCATCCCCTTAAAAATTTTAAATGACAAGGTAGTCGATTCGTTTTCTAGAAAATTGGAATCTTTTTGTATCTCAGCTTGTTCAAATTAAATGCAGAAATGCGCGAAAATATCACTTTTTATTGCAATAAACGTCTAAATGTTACCCGCTATTGGCCAAACAATGATATAGGCAATTTTCAAATTCCTAATGGGCAGTTTGGATTACCTTCGTCAACATTATCGAAAGCTGCCATTTTATACCTATAACAACATATTTTTGCAAACCAAAAACTTTAGGTACTTAAAAAATGTCAAAAATCTGGGGCTCCTAGCCTGTCTTCAGGTAAATACGCGCTAGGATAATTATATCTCACTATGCAGTTCCTCATAATAATAGCTTTTCTTCAACTTAATTTTCGTTTTCGAAGTAATGATTTATTTATGAAAGTACATAAATGGATTTGCAACTTTACAGTGTAAAATCATGTGTATTTTTACGTGTAAGCTGTATAGTGCACATAAATGTTACATATTTATATTTGATTATGTACTTTTTTTTATTATGTAAGATTACATAAATAATTACAATTTAGTAGGTATTTATATGTACTTTTTCATCATCATAGTCACAATGTCTTAACAGACATGTTGTGAACTCGTAAAATGCATTAAGTCGGAGCTAGAGTATTTCTGACACCAATATTATCAATAGTTTTAAGAACTGTAAATGTGTAGCTCGCCATCGTTCGCGATTTACTGTCAGTTCAGTGGCGCTCTTGATACTCATATCTAGCAACTGAATAAATTTGTGGTTCTTGGATTTTTAGGCTGGCGTCGTTTAGCGTTAAAGCTTGACGTTTCGCCACCACGAGTGGATGGCATCTTCAGAAGCTATTTCACTTCGGCGACTTCCAAAATACTGTTTTGTCGTATCCACCCAGCGTGTAGGAGAACGGCCACGGCGCCGCCCACTCGGGGCGTGACCCTGAACTACAAGTTTCTCCATATTATCGCTTCTGTGAATATGTCCGAAGAATGTAAGCATTCTCATCGACACAATGGAGGATAGGCTCTTTGGATTATCGAGCTCATCCAATATAGAAGCATTAGTTCGATGGGCGGTATAAGGAATTCTCAGCATTCTCCTCCACGTCCACATTTCAAAAGCATCTATGCGAGCTCGATCTGCCTTTTTAACAGTCCAAGTTTCCGAGGCATACAAAAATATGGAGAACACAAGAGACTGAACCAGTGACATTCTGGTAGCTTTAGTGATGTTGTGGTCACGCCATATTTTAGTAAACTTTGTCATGGCCATCCGTGCCTGTTGAATGCGCCGTCGAATCTCATTCTCACAGCTACCTGAATTGTCGATCAAAGAACCGAGGTACACAAAACTTTGAACTACCTCACAACGGCCTATTGACTTTGTTTCTCGATGATTGTCATGCTCTCTATCTACGATAATAACCTTGGTCTTGTTGTAGTTAATACCAAGAACATATGCTGCACTGTGTTGTTCTAAAACATTCATTAGAGCTACTAGTTCTTCCTGAAAAGCATCAATAAGGGTTGTATTGTCAGCAAATTTTAAGTTAGATATCTTGCTTCCGCCAATAGTTATACCGCCATTCCAGTTGTCCAATACCTGTCTCATCACAAATTCAGAGTAAATGTTAAATAACATCGGAGATAATACGCATCCCTGACGGACTTCTTTTCTGGTTGCTGTTTGACCAGACAGGTTACCATCAATTCTTACACGAGCTGAGCTAGACTCATAGAGTTGGTGTATGAGAAATACTAAGTGGTAAGGGACTCCCATGGAGATAAGGATTTCCCACAGTTTAGGCCACTAAACGCCTTAGGAAAGTCCACAAAGCAGATAAAAACGGGAAAATAATGCTCTCTGGCTTTTCCAATAATCTGTCTTAAGTTTAAGATCTGTTCACGCGTACCGCGTCCTTTTACGAAACCTGCCTGCGCCTGAGAAATTTGCCAGTCAATAAAACCCTCCAAACGAGACTGTAAAATATATAGTAAAACCTTGCTTGCATGAGAGATTAACGAAAGTAGGCGATAATTGTCTGGATTTGTTGGAGATCCTTTTTTATGAAGTGGAACAAAAATGGATGTGCACCATTTATCTGGCCAAACACCGGAGGACCAGACCCTCTTGCAAATGTTATATAAAAGAGAGATGCCGTCTTCACCCAAGCGTTTTAATGTTTCGGCAGAAATGGCATCGATGCCTGTAGCTCTATTAGTTTTTAACTTGTTGAGGACATATTCCACTTTAGACAAAAGAATATCAGGGCCATCCTCATGGTACAGGTTTTCGCAGTAATTTCGCCATACCTCAATAACCTCATGCAAGTTGATAATTAGCTGTCCCTCGGGATTTTTAACAGCCCAAGATTTGGGTTTAAACTTCTTCTTCTTAGGCATGTTCAATACAATTTTGCGGAATTTATAGTGCTGTTATGTTGTATGTTTCCCTATGGCACAAAATACTTCAACGGACTTAATCATTAATATCTTCCATCATGTCAAATGTTATAAAATTACATTATACATCATGACAAAAAACGTTAATGTTTAGTGTTGGAATTTTTTACTGTGTACACCTTAAATGATTTCAGATGTTTAAAGCTAAAATTTTACTTTTTGACCAAAGTTTACGGAATATGTATTCCGTAAACTTTGTTTTTGACGCTAGCAACACTACATTTATTAGTCATTCGATGGTCTCTGCAATAGGGCAATAATGAGTTTGCAATATGCGATGATAAGCTATTCATCTTGATTTCCATTTTAGTCTGTTTATCTTTTTGTTGTTTAATCACATAACTCAAGGAGCAAGATGAAGATGTCAGTATCACCATGGTCATCATGATGGTATCATAAAATCTTAAAAGATATACGTCATTGACGTGGGAAGTTAATTTCATACTACCCGTAATTCCTATTTTGGTATTTTAAATGAATGGCAAGAAATAAATTAAATCATAACAATTTAGGAAGTACACATCGTAAGCACTTTAAATTTGCATACTTCAGAAATTGCAGCAGCTATACCCATATTATTCAACTTGCTATCTAAATGGTAATATAACTTGGCTCAACTCATGAAAAGTAGTTTTGTAGAACATATACAGCAAAATCGTATTATTCAAACCAATCACTTGTTATACTACAAAAAGTTGCTTCTGGTAAGTTAGGTATAACGAAGAAATAAGCGTACAAGTTTGCATAAACCTTCAATATATTATATCAGACATACCTTTTCAAATTTACTTTATAAGAGGAAATTTAATATTAATTGCACGTTGTTTGCATATTTTTAATATGTTAAATGTGACGAAGTATCAAAGTATAGTGCTTATTTACCTATTAAATGAATTTCTGAAAATGTTAATGTGGCTTACCGTTCCACTCAAAAAACTATTCTGATTTAGGGTACCGGAAGGTGGCTGTAATGTGGGTACCAAAAGTGATAACGACCGACTAGTGATAACCGATGAACAAAAGCGAATGGAGTGACATTCTGTCAGCAACAGTGAAGGCAAGGCAACTGCAACGTTCTCCCCAGTTTCAAATAATGTGGTTACACGTGAAATTTGTTACGATCCTGAGTTGAAGTCTCAAAGTAAGTAATGGAAGCATAAGGGCTTAAAGGCAGCCCAGGACCACAGAAGGCCAATATTGATAAAAGTTCTGGTAAAGTGATGCACCTGATTTCTTTTGATAAAGGTGGAGTTATTGTAGGTACTTACGATACAATAAGTTTGTAACACGCAGATTAGCAAATTGTCAGCTGAAGAATAACTGGTGAAAATTATGGTACTTTCTTAGAGCCGCAGTCAGGGCTTGACAACTCTTTGATGGGTGGTTACGATTGGTATTTACCATTTAAAAAATTTTGTATATTCGAATCTCCCGCGTTTTGACTTGCGAGTTTGAAGTCTGACGGTTGACGCGGAAGAAAGAGAGAGTCGTACTTCAACTACCGAGGTGAACGGACGTGTGCGTGATATCCGTCACCCCGTGTGTAGCGGGTACCTCCAACAAGGGCGACCACAGCCTTACATCGCTCAGCTAACTAGGAATCTGGATAGAGCAACGCAGTACCCAGCTGGGGAAGACATCCGACGCCAACCAACAAGGGGTGAGTCAACCGATGCATGATTAACCTTCAATTCTCGTGAGTCATTTGCGGGTATTTGCCAATTTAGTTGGTCCTTCACAATTGGCTACAATTACTTTATTGATCGAATTGTAACCATTTTTTGGCCCTCCGAGCACGGATAAATAAATCGCGCTATAGTAAAATAGTCTACGTAAAATCTAAATTGGTACGTATCCTTGACAAAAAACGGAGTTTTTTTGTGACATCGGAATTTGTTAGTGTTGCGCGCTGTTTGTAAAAATTGGTTATATTCGAAAACAAGCAACTTTTGGTGTATTGTGTTGGTAATACATATCTGGGGAGTTTTCTGGGCATTTGAAATTGACATTTTGCGAATGTTTTGATTCAGTTGGTTACATTCGGTTGGGGGTTCGAAAACCGGCGTTTCGACAAGTGGTGTAGTCGACGGAGATTTCGAAAAAGAATAACAACTGAAAATTTTGTGATTTGTGTGTGGTTGCCGTATTGTTTGTGTAAAGAAGTTGTGTTTACTAGCAGATTGATTCTAAATTTGATTATTTTGGTCTTGTGTTTACATTGAATCGTTACCTGATACCTGAACATGCCTAATGCAAATGTTGTGAAGTTGCAACGGCAACGCGCGCTAGTTTTAAAATCTATTAAAAATGTTCTTGAGGCGGCCAAGAAGGCTCGTGATAATGGCGAGTATCGGACGGAGTTTTTTCTCAGGTATGAAGAGCTGGATGGGTATGTAACGAGGTTTGAGAATTTGCAATATGAAATAATAGCCTTGGTAGATGAGTCTGCCTTAGAGGAGGAGGAAGCAGTTCATACAATGTTTGATGATATGAGATATTCAATAAGGGGCATTCATAAAGATCTTTCTGATGAGATGATGGCTCGTAGTGAGCATGAAACATCTGCAGTGGTCGTAAGAGAAAATTGTTTGAGGCTTCCCAAAATTGAAATACCGAAGTTTGATGGTGACCTTACAAGGTGGCCTACGTTCATCGACTTATTCAATACTCTTATTCATAGAAATAATTCGCTGTCAAAAATAGAAAAGTTTCTGTTCTTGATTTCTTATTTAGAAAAAGAGGCAGGTCTAATAGTAAGGAATGTGCCCATTACTGAGGATAATTATGAAATAGCCTATAATGCATTAATGAGTCGATATCAGAATGAACGTGTTTTATTGAGCAATTATTGGTTTTCAATTTATAATGCTTCTCCCTCTAGGCATGATTCTGCAGTTGAACTTCGAAAATTGTTGTCAATATTTTCTGAAAATTTGGTGGCTTTAGAGATGAGTAACTTGAACCTATGGGATTTTACCAAATTCAATTTATTGTTGCAGAAATTACCTTCTTCCCTTAAAACGCGATTTGAACTAGAACATAATGGGAATAATGTTCCGGGGTTTGACATGCTTTTTGGATTTGTTGAGAAGACCTGTCGAGCTCTGGAAAATACATCCCTTACTTCCGCATATCAAGGGAGTAATGTGTCTAATGCTAGTGGTGGGTTTAGAAAGAATAATAGTCCTGCTAATCCCAAGGGAAGGCAGACACTTAGTTTTTCGACTGGCACATTAACACAGGAAAAGTGTAATTTTTGCAAGGGTTCACCACATTCGTTGATCAAATGTGATAGATTCTTGCAGGCAGAATGTCGTAAGAGGCATGCCTTTGTCAAGCGGACTAGAATGTGTTTTAATTGTTTGGGAGCTACTCATCTAGTAAACAAATGTAAATCAAAAGAACTTTGTGGGGTTTGTGGTGGAAAACACCATGTACTATTGCATTTTCCGGACACTAAAGTGACAGATTGTGATGTCAGTGGTAGTACCTCTAATGAATCTGAGAGTCATGTTCAAGTCATGGCAAGTAAGTTGTCTGTGCAGCCTAGAATGTTGCTTGCTACTGCACTAGTCTCAATATTGGATTCTGAGGGTAGATCCACCAAATGTCGTGTTTTGTTAGATTCTGCTAGTCAAGCCAATTTTATTAGTGAATCTTGTGTGAGAAGGTTGAATCTTACTCGTAAGGAGTATTCAACCCCTGTTGTTGGCATTAATGGAATGTCATCGAATGTGAGTTCGGGAAAAGTCTCTTGTGTTATCTTTCCCTACAGCAAACCGTATCCTAGCTTCAATTTGGAAGCTATTGTGATACCTCAGATTTGTGAGAAGGTACCTCAAATTCCTGCTGTTGTTCAGAAGTGGAAGTATTTAGAAAATCTTTGCCTCGCAGAGCCTTTGGCTGCACATGATGAAATGGAAATTGATCTGCTTCTAGGGGTAGAAGTATTTGGTGAGATCTTACGTTCCGGTTATGTGAGAGGACAGAATGGTGGGCCACATGCTATTAACACCGTATTTGGGTGGGTGTTAATGGGCAAGTTGGGTGGTGTTTCCACTAATAGTGTGCTGAATTTTCTAACTTCTGTGGGGGAATTGGATTGTACATTGAAAAAGTTTTGGGAAATTGAAAGTATCCCTAAGTGTGTCGCATTGTCTGAAGAGGAACAGCAGGCTGAGGAATTCTTTACGTCATCTTGTTGGCGTATGGACTCAGGAAGATATGTGGTGAAGCTTCCCTTTTCTGAATTCCCCCCAGTTCTGGGTGATTCCTATTCACAGGCTTTACATAGATTTAAGCTGTTGGAAGGACGTTTTCGTCGTGATTCCGTCTTACATGAAGCATATTGTGATTTTATGGCTGACTATTTGGAGCAAGGCCACATGTCTGAAGTTGGGAACCAAGTGGGGTCTAATAGTGAGTATTACATTCCTCATCATGCGGTGGTGAAAAGGAATGCGAATGGTGAAATAAAGCTTCGGACTGTCTTTGATGCTTCAGCTAAAACTACCAATGGAAAGTCCTTGAATGATGTTCTTCTAGCAGGTCCCAAGTTACAAAATGATATCGTCTCAATATTGTTATCTTTCAGGTTGTATTTGTATGTGTTTACCGCGGATATACGGCAAATGTATCGACAGATTTTAGTTGAGGAGTCTCACACTAGTTATCAAACTATTTTGTGGAGACCTAACGGTGACGAGCCTATAAGGAAATATCAGTTGAAGACCGTTACCTATGGAGTAACGTCTAGTCCTTTTCTAGCGATTAGGACGTTGCTGCAACTGTGTAGGGATGAGGGTGAAAGGTTTCCGTTAGCTGTAAATATTTTGGAGAATTTCTGTTATGTTGATGACGCCATTGGAGTAGCAAACTCCAAGGAAATTGCCTTGGATACTCAAAACCAGTTGATTGAATTATTGGCGTTGGGAAAGTTTGAACTGAGGAAATGGGCAAGTAATTGTTCTGAAGTACTTGCTCAGGTACCTGAGGTTCATCAGCAGCCACTTGTATTTGATAAGGATTCTCTTGGAATAAAAGTGTTGGGTTTGCAGTGGTGTCCCACTACGGATTGTTTTTCTTATTCTGTACATCCTCAGATACGGTCCTGTACAAAGAGGAATATTTTGTCAGAAATAGCAAGACTGTATGATCCTCTAGGATTCTTAGCTCCAGTAATCATTGTTCCCAAGCAAATACTTCAGCAATTGTGGGCTTTAGGGATAGGTTGGGATGATGAGCCACCGCTGGAAGTTGCAAACCAGTGGAAAACTTTTGTGGCTGAGTTACCTGAGCTATCTTCGTTGAAAATTCCTAGACATATACTTCATATAGAGGCAAAGTTTACAGAAATTCATGCTTTTTGCGATGCTTCGGAGAAGTCGTATGCAGCTGTAGTTTATCTGAGACAGGTTTCCACGGAGAACAGTATTTCTGTACATTTGGTGTGTGCCAAAACTCGAGTGGCGCCTTTGAAAAGACTGTCGATTCCACGACTGGAATTGTGTGCAGCCTTATTAGCCGCAGAGCTGATTGATTGTGTATCCCATATAATGGTAACACAGAAAATAGATAATGTTTGTGCTTGGACGGATTCGAAGGTAGTTGTGACGTGGGTCAAATCTTCTCCGCATAGGTGGCGGAGCTTTGTAGCCAATCGTGTAGCTATAATCCAGGAGAAGGTAGCTCCTGATTCATGGTATCATGTGGTTGGGAAAGAGAATCCTAGTGACTGTGCTTCTAGGGGGACTTTTCCTCGGCAATTTCTAGAACAACCCTTGTGGTGGGAGGGGCCAACTTGGCTTAAGCTTCCTCGGGATGATTGGCCTGTAACTTGTGTAGGTGAGCCTTCCTGTACAGATGTACAAGAAGAAGCAAAGGTTGTTTGTATTACTATTCACGGCTCTAGTATTGTTTCAGAATTGTTGAATAGATATTCTTCCTTACGCAAAATTGAGCGTGTTGTTGCTTATTGTTTGAGATTTCGTAAAAATTGTTTGTGTCGAAAAAGGGGTTACCCGCGTGAGATAGGTAATTTATCCGAGGCTGAATTGTATGAGGCTATGGTGGTTCTGGTCAAAGACGTGCAAAGAGTTGAATTGGATAATGAACTGCGGAAAGTTCGTCGAGCGGAGGTCTGTCCCAAAGCTATACAGAAGTTAGCTCCTTTCATTGATTCCCAGGGTGTCCTGAGGGTGGGCGGTCGCTTGAGACAGTCTAGTCTAAGCTATGATCGGAAGCATCCAATTCTGCTCCCTAGGAAGCATCGATTGACTTATCTCATTATCCAAAGTGTGCACAATAGGAGTTGTCATCCTGGACCACAAACTTTGCATTATCTGTTAAGGCAGAGATATTGGATACTATCTGCCAAACGGGCTATAGCTTCAGTGTTATCTCGTTGCATAAAATGCTTTAGAGTTAAGCCTCCTCCAGTGGTCCCCATAATGAGTGATTTACCTTCCGTTAGAATTTCGGAAGTCAAACCTTTTTCCCATAGTGGCGTAGACCTTTTTGGTCCTTTGAGGATGTCTTTAGGTAAAAGACGAGGCATTAGTTCTCAAAAGGTGTATGTGTGTCTTTTCGTGTGTATGGCTACTAAAGCAATACATTTAGAAGTTGTGTCAGATCTAACTAGTGAAGCTGTTCTTGCAGCACTTAGGCGTTTTATAGGGCGGCGAGGACGTTGCAGTGATATTTATAGTGATCAAGGTACGAATTTTGTTGGTGCTTATAAAACTTTACAGTTATTGGGTGCTAAAGCTTCTGAAGCTTTGCAAATTAAGTGGCATTTTAATCCTCCAGCTAGTCCTTCCTTTGGAGGTATATGGGAGTCCGGAGTGAAATCTGTGAAAACTCACTTGCGGCGGGTGATAGGTGCGCAAGTGTTGACTTATGAGGAATTGAGCACCACTTTAATCCAAATTGAGGCAATGTTAAATTCGAGACCCTTGTGTAGTTTGAGTTCTGATCCTAACGATGTAGGCAGCTTGACTCCGGGTCATTTCTTGACATTAGAGCCCCTGAATGCTCCGCCTGACGAAGATTTGTTGTGTGTGAAACATAGTCGGTTGAACAGGTGGCAGTTAGTGCAACAGATGCAGCAACATTTTTGGCGGCGCTGGCATATGGAGTACCTCCACACCCTTCAGCAACGACATAAGTGGAATACACCACATAATCCTCCCTCGGTCGGCCAGTTGGTTCTTCTCAAGGATGAAAATACCCGTCCTTTACAGTGGCCATTAGGCAGGATTATTAAGTTATATCCCGGTACGGGAAACATTTCGAGAGTCGCCCAAGTTAAGACGAGTAAAGGGCTGTTAGACCGTCCTTTATTGAAACTGTGCCCTTTGCCGGCACAATAGGCCATGATTTGCTTGTATATGATAATTTTTTTTTTTTTTCGTGTTGTGTTATGGGTGGGATAATTCCACTAATTTTCTTTTGTGGGTAATATAGGAATTACTATGATTGGAAAAAATATTCTTTTTTTTATATTTTTTGGTGGGCGGAAAATGGTTACGATTGGTATTTACCATTTAAAAAATTTTGTATATTCGAATCTCCCGCGTTTTGACTTGCGAGTTTGAAGTCTGACGGTTGACGCGGAAGAAAGAGAGAGTCGTACTTCAACTACCGAGGTGAACGGACGTGTGCGTGATATCCGTCACCCCGTGTGTAGCGGGTACCTCCAACAAGGGCGACCACAGCCTTACATCGCTCAGCTAACTAGGAATCTGGATAGAGCAACGCAGTACCCAGCTGGGGAAGACATCCGACGCCAACCAACAAGGGGTGAGTCAACCGATGCATGATTAACCTTCAATTCTCGTGAGTCATTTGCGGGTATTTGCCAATTTAGTTGGTCCTTCACAATTGGCTACAATTACTTTATTGATCGAATTGTAACCAATGGGTGTATTAAAGAGTTTATTGGGGAAACGGTTCTTTTTTAGAAGTTAATGGCAATGGATGCGATGAGCTAGTGTAGTGGACAGAATGGAGAACACTAAGAAGGATAGTGTTGTTGATGATCGTTAGTGAACACCCCTTATGTTAGTTTTAGTCTATAATATGTGAACCGTATTCATCGATATACTAGCTGTTTGACTCTCTGTCATCGTTACTGCATCGTTACAACTGACAAAAACAGCACTGTAAATGCTCGTGAATAAACGTGTTTTAGATCAAGGTTATAACAAATTGCTGCAACTTAGGCAAGTCCTATAACAATGATATTTAAATAAATATTTAATTGTTATACTATGGCACCCATCTCGTTATTTTCTGATACATCATCATCACCATAGTCACAATGTCTTAACAGACATGTTGTGAACTCGTGAAATGCATTTACTCATTTTACGAGTTTCTCTTGGTATATCTTTAAGATCTTCAATGCAGTAGTTTCCCTTTTGCTTTCTGCATCCTCATGCCGTTGACCAGATGGTATCTACTGGTTCATCTGCCTTTAGGGGCAATTTCTCACCCCAAGGACAAGAAGGTGTCCTGACTCTTCTCAACTCGTCCATCCGAAGCTGTTGGTTGAGAAGAGGTTACTGACCGACAGTAGTTCGGTTCCTTTTAGTCGCCTTTTACGACACGCTGGATATACGATGGGAGATATTCTAACGCGCCCCCACACGTGGTTATATTATAAGAATTGCTCTTTGAGATTTTTAGACAAAGTGAATGCTTTAAAAGTTCTATTTCGGATTTCCATTTTCGATACAATCTTTTAGGATTTTGAACTTTTGAGTTCACCAAGAAGGTTAATTTTGAGGTTCTATATTTAAAAATTCTATTTTAAAAAATTGAACGATTCAATTTTGATCATAGTGCGAACCGCAGCCTTATGTGCTTACGAACATGCTCGATGCGTTGTCCACTAAAACGTGCAATATAGGGTTGCTGTACGATTCTACTTGACAACAACGTCGTTGTGCTTGGTGAATGTAAGGCATCTCGAGATCCCTGCGAAGGGCATTGATGGGGACATACTATCCAGCATTGGTGGTTGTCCACAATGTCTTGATCTGTGTCTGCAGGCTTCGTCTGTGCGACGAGAAATTTTTGAGGTGACGTTTATTCACGTATTCGGCAAGTTTTGACTGAATAGATAGCAGACTAATGGTGTGATGTCAGCGACTTTCCATAGGTTTGGAAAGTGGCGGCTTCTAGGGATTGTGTTGAGAATCCCCACCTGAGCATTCACTGTTGGCTTCTAATTAACAGTGCTGTTCCTAAGTGGCGCCGGGAGACAGTAACAAAGCCTCCACAGAACACGAGGCTAATGACCAAAGTAGTCGATGCCGATGACACAGAAGTAAAAAAAAAATTACTTGAAGTCAAAGATTTATTGGTGACTTGATCATTCCCAGGCGTTATACACACTACTGGTCTGTAATAAGGAATTACTTGTAGTATGTAGAGTTTTCAGAGTTATGTGGAAGCTGTACATCTTCACTGTTTCTGAGCAATTTTCTGAATTTCCAGAAAAAAAGACTTAAGTCGAGGGTTCCTGATAGAAAATTCACCACACTATTCGTTTCGAAATTCCTGGATATTATCAGGATGAGCTGCTTGCGCATGTAATTCATAGTAATAAATTGTTCCAGAGCCGATAACACATAAGAAAATAGAGTCAAGTTGATTGACTCAGTACTTCTCACACATAAAGGTGATATTATTTTATTACTTTCCCATTGCATGAGAGTCTGAGATTCCCTTGCAAGCAAATCATTACCCTCCAATACAGACACTCTCGTAAATAGTTTCTTGCATCTCCGTAGGAACTAGGGCGACACAGTTTTTATTCTGCAATTTTTCAACTGGATAAAATGTAACGATCAAGAACCTCAAATCGCTTAAAAACGAAGTTTGAGATAATTTTATATTTTTAGTTTTTTATTATTGATGCGCCGCCAGTGACACGCATTTTCCGTTCTCGCCACGGTAATAGTACTGTGTCGAAATTTTATTAAGATCAATTCCAAGTTACGCAATACAGAATGATCTAAAGCAATTCTCGTATGTATAAGTATACACCAGAAAAGTCCCTTGGCTTCTGTAACAGGTAAAGCAATGTTCGGATGAACCTAAAAAAGTGTATTATGCCGCTTTCTTTAACAGGTCAATAGACAGCCTATTATGAATACAACACATTTTTCAGTGTTGCAACCCCCCACCCCTCAGCCACCCCAATTTCACCCCCACCAAAAAAAAATGTCATGTCGATTGACTCAGTACTTCCCACACATAACAGTGATATCATTTTATTTTTTTTTTCTTTGTATGAAGCTATAGTCTGAGATCCCTTGCAACCAAATCATCGCCCACCTGTCCTCAAAAAACATCCAACACAAAAACTAGTAAATAGTTCTCTACATCTCTCCATAGGAACTGAAACGACAAAATTTAATTCTGCCAGCTTCAACTGGACGAAACGAAACAATCAGGAACACCCAAATTGCTTAAGAACGAAGTTTGAGCTATTTCTATATTTTTAGCTTTTTTATTATTGCTGCGCCGCCACTGACACGATTTTTGAAAATCATATGCATTTTTATCCCTGCTACGATAATAATACTGTGTCTAAGTTTCATTAACATCAATTCCATTATTTCCATATTACTAAATTCAGAACGATCTAAAGCAATACTCGTATGTATACATCAGAAAATTCCAAGTCTCTTGATTTCTGTAATAGCCAAGGCAATGTTCGGATGGACCTAAAAAAGGGTATTATGCCGCTAGGTCTTTCTTTAACAGATCAATAGACAGCCTATTATGAATACAACACATTTTTGAGTTTTATAACTCCCCACCACCTAACCACCCCAATGTTACCCCTAACCAAAAAAGTCAAAAATGACTAGGAACCCCTAAAACGCCTAAAAGGGAAGTTTGAGGAATATTTAATTTTTTTGTTTTTTGCTAATTACTCCGCCGCCCCTACACCGATTTTCAAAATTATAGCAGCATTACCTACTAAGACCTCACAACATATCAGTACTGAAATATCATCACAATCCATGCAGCGGTTGCTGAGATTACGAGGTTAGAAGAACGCGAACAGACAGACCGACAGACAGCCAGACCGACGGAAATGAGTGACGTGGATTTTCGTTATGTAGACATCATAAAACGCACAAAAAGCATATTATCTCAAAATAGAAAATTTTCGCGATTACAATACTCCCTTGACCTTTCGGTGTGGGAAGTAAATGTGGAAAATGACCAGGAACACCTAAAACGCTTAAAGACGACGTTCGAGGAATATTTGAAACTTTTCTTTTTTTGCTAATTACTCCGCTGCCCATAAACCGATTTTCAAAATTATAGCAGCATTACCTACTACGAACCCACAGCATATTGTTGCCCAAATTTCATCACAATCCATGGAGCGGTTTCTGAGATTATGAGGCTAGAAAAACGCGACAGACACACAGACAGACCGACGGAAATGAGTGACATGGATTTTCGTTATGTAGACATCATAAAACGCCCAAAAAGCGTATTATCTCAAAATCGGAAATTTTCGCGATCACAATACAACGAATAGAATGAGGTAATCTGATACATTTCCTTCATTGAAGCTTACGATGTGAACTTTGTATTTTATCCTTTGTTGGGAATTTAATTAGGAGTTTCAAAAATCCAATAATATCTACAATCTTCGCTAATGGGTCGGTAATTGGAAACATCTACCAACGCTAATAGACGACCTTACTACCGTATTTTATCGTTCCATGTATTATGTAGAGATAAACAGCATAGCATAAACAGCCTTAGGTCTCTTAGCACGGAGGCAAATTGTACAACAAGCAGGTTGAGTTATTACCTACACCAAGACTATGCATCATGCGTGCTTATATTAATTATCAATTTGAACCGTTGCTACGCAGTTCTGATAACTTATAATTTATGGCTTACCAACAATTTATTTATCAATTTACGAAGACCATGGCGCAGGCTTCAAATAGGCATGGAAATGTGGTGATTTTACAGGACTCTACCAACAAGCAATTAAGCAGTTTAGCGAAACACGACAAATAGGTAACAGCTTATGAGGATACCAACCACTCGTGTTGAAAGATCAAGCAACGAGACGCGCCGACGCCATGGCGTTTCTCCAACACTAATGGATGACGTCCTCAGAAGCCATTTTACTTCGACGACTTCCAAAATACTGACAGCTGGTGTTTTTTTTTTTTGGGGGGGGTTGAAGTACGAGGAAGAGACATCTTCAAAAGACACACGCGAACGAAGTGCGGGTAGTGTTGGATTCACCAGCTGGTAGAGCCTGTTGACGCCTACCATCTAAAACTCCCCCCCCCCCGTGAGAGGTTCAACTGTAAAGTTTTGCCATCTATGGGGTGTATGTGGGATTTTGTGAGTCCCCTTCGGCTTTGAGAGGACCGAGAGAAATTTTACACAAAAGCAAGACTGGAAGTTGGCCTTAGCCGGAGTTTAGAAGCGGGTTTACGACTTCGGAAGAGGGGGTTGTGCTAATCATAACTAGTTAGTAGGTAAAAAGTGCATTTGGTCCTGTCGTACGCCTTTGGGCAGCATGATTTGGATGGTTTCTGACTGTCTTGTGGAGGTTCGCTGCGAATTGGGGAGCAGCATGTGTCGAAGAGATGATTTAAATCTCCTTGAGAATTTGATTGTTCCTTATGTACCGGGCAATTTTCAGGAGGCTTATGAATGTGTCCTGAAGCCGTTCTCGGAGGTGCCCCATATAGGAATAGCATTTGTACATATGCTTTTTATTATCGCAGAAAAAGCACGGGGTTTGGTTCAGTTGCTGACATTTTCATTGTCGGAGAAAGGCCTGAGGGCTATTAAGGTTACTTTAGCCTTATTTTGGGTTGGCGTAATATGACGGGCCAGTGTAGTTATCTATTGAGAGTGACACCTAGATATTGAGTGTGATTAGTGATTACTCCACTTGGGGCGTTGAACATTCACAAGAACGGGAGGTGGGGTTCTTCTTCCAGGAGAGAAGAAAATGCTGTCGGATTTCTTGACGTCTAAAGTCTCCATTTTTGGTACCAATTGGTAACGGATTTGAGATGGGAGTGAAGTACTGCTGTGCAGTTGGAGATTTGGTTTGAAGAACGCAGCATCGCAATGTCATCAGTGTACTGGGAAGTTATGATGTTACAATTGTGAAGGATATCGTGACAGAAAATGTCGAAAAGGGAGGGGGACAGTTTGCCTCGTTGAAGGACGCCAGCCGAAATGGAACGCGAATTCGGAAGAGCAGGATTTGCGGCTGTATTTTTACCTGTCAGTGGTGACATGGCCCAACTAGGTGGCGTTGGTAGCCCCTTTCCCTCGCGATATGGCAGTGCTTTCAGGTCCTTTAGGATGGGAATCCATGTCCGCTTGATTTTCTGTGCTACTATGTTTCTTTCCTATTGAAATTATTGTGATGTTTTTGGATTTCGAGGGTCCTATTTATTCTCATTATTCTTATTCTTATTTTTTTCTGTATAACCGTTTGCCTTAAGAGCGTTCTTTCGCTGTTCCAGTTCGATGACGAATTCCTTTGGTTCCGACACCTTTCTAGCCCCTTCTGTCAAGGTTCTAATGATTCCGTATCTATCATTATGTGTTGGTTTTCTACATACCTTGTGTCCCAACATGGTTCCTTTTATTGTTAGAAGAATTTCAAGGAAGACTACTTTTTCATTCTCTTCCACCTCCATGGTGAGCTGGATGTTTTCATGCACGCTGTTCAGGTATACTAGAAATTTTTTTAGCTTTTTTCTTCCGTGATGACGAACACAGGACAAGCAAATTAAATTTCTCATTTTCATTTTAGTTCAGTTGTATTGGGAAATTTTCGACTTAAGTGACATCTGCGATCAATTGAAATGGGCCAGGAAAATAAATAGTTTTCTTGCCATATGATAGGAAACAGTCTCTTATGAAAATGTTGTTTCATTTTGGGCAAAGCGTCTTTTGTATACATTTATGCTCTCATTGAAGGAATCCTTAGCTTTTAATTTTGCTGCATTATTAGCGTCTAATTTGTAGTTTATCCATAATGTTTTTGAACAGGAACAAGCCTGGTTTCGAATGGTTAATTTTGATCGATTACTGAGCCACCCACTACAATACCTCCTCCACTACATCTTGCAATCAGATCCCATCCATGTTGCCAGGGTGAGAAGTACAGTAACAATGGCATAGAGAAAAAATGACGCCAGGCTTGCAAATGACTTGGTCCTTCGGGGATCTGTTATGTATTGTATACTCAATTTTTATACATACTCTGTTTTTCTCAGCAACCGTAAAAATCGACATAATTTGAGTTTGAGTGTCGGTAGGTGGAAAAGAATAGTTCAGAAGCAGCTCTTCTATCTCAAATCTGAGGCAGCGTGTGATCTAGCATAATAATGATTCAGTATACTAATATAAAAACCTTTTCAAACATTACAGCTCTCAAGGTCGCTTCACTGAATTCAAATATTTATTATAAGATGGTATGACGACTTTCTTCAGTAGCTTGGGGGCCAGTTTCACGTCCTCCTGATAAGTGTCAGATAGCCTAACCGTAAGTTTTTGTCACTTTCTTAGTTCTGTCAGGTGGCAAAGACAAGACATTGAGATAAACTATCTGACACTTATCAGGAGGTGGTGAAATTGGCGCTTAGTTTTTATTGATCGTGAATGCTCTTTTTTGAGCACTGTAGTGAAGTGCCATGCCCTAACATCAAGTGAATCATCACACTCAACTATGCTATCTTTCCAACTAGCTACCAATGTTTGATTTATTAACTAAAACTCTGTTACTAATACATAAGCAATAAATTCTTGGAGACTGGAAGAATGCAGCTTTGAGAGCTACACGCATATTTGGTGACGTTACCTGGTGATAAGCCCGAAAACTGGAGAATTTCTATGGAAATTCCGTTTTGATATCTGAAAGAATGCACGAAAAGTAACTGCGAATGAACTATACCATTTCCAGCAATAGTATCGAATTGTAAATTCAAACTATCCGTTGTAATTTACAATTGATGCTTAACAAATGTAATTTGATCCTTTCGAAACTACTTCTGGAAATGGTTTAGTTGCGTGCGGCATCAGAGGGTACTAAATTGCTATTATCAGGTAATTATCTGCCATGTTTAAATTTATCTTTAGCTAAAGATTTATGGTCTCATGACATAGCAAAGAAAAACTACTAAGCAAAATGTTGAATACAAATACTTTTATTAGTCGGAGAGCCAACAATCGTTAGACTTACGGTATTTCAGTAAACTTCTTATTGCTAGGTTTACTGCTCATAGGTGAAATGGGGATTCACTATTCACGGTGATCTTTTTGTAATAAAGAAGTTTCAGTTTCCCTAATAGTTGCCGCTCATACCGTCATTAATAGGTCCACAGTTAGGTTCTCATCCTTCTTCCTCAATTAAGTAAGGAGGCGTATGTGTTTGTACAGGTTAAATTTAATAGACGAATCCATGCAGGAAGATTCGTGCCAGTATGGAACAGCAGAATAGTTCTGGATCAATGTTCAGGTACCCGCTAGAAGCTAGTGAGCGTGAAATGTAAACGTAATGTAATGTTGGGGGAAGGAAACAACTCACCTTTTAGTAGCTTATCCCATCAGCTAGTTGACAAAGTACAACCACCAGACAGTGATTTATCTGTGCTCTGTTATAAACACAAATAGTTGTAGTAAATAGTTAACAAAAATAGTGTTGTGTTACACCGTTGTGACGGTAAAATTATGGGGAAGCCAGTGATAATAAAATTATACGGAAACATCCAATAACTAATAAGTAATTAATAGAAAACCAACTGTGGAATTGACGATACCTGCTTTTTATGGAATTCGTCAAAAAACGTGTCTACACACCGAAGATACCGATAAATAGAGTAAACAGGACCGGATTTGGAAAAATTTGTATGCAAAAATGTCTTGTTCTCTCTGCAAAGACAAAAATAGGGAGGCGTTCGAATGTGATGGATGTAGTAGTCTATTTTGCAAAGCATGTGGAGAACTTACATCATCGGAAGTGAAAGTGCTTCAGTTAGTATCTAGCAGAGTATTAAAATTCCACTGTTCCAAGTGCAAACTTGGGGACTCCTATGAACTATATAGGGAGGTAATAAAATGCAAAGAAGAAATAATAGAGAATAAAAATGAAATCATTAAACTTCTAAAACGTGAACTTCAAGAACTCAAAGATAAATGTGAAACAAATGTAAAATCTGGATACAATGATGCAGTAAAAAAGAGGAAGGATGATGTTATAGTTATAAAACCTAAGAAAGCAGATCAACCCAGTGTGGAAACAAGGAAAAAACTTGAAGAAACTGTAGATCCATGTTCTTTGCAGGCTACTGTGTCAGGTGTAAGGCAACTAAGAAACGGAGGAGTAGCTATAAAGTGTAGTGATCGTCATCAAACAATAGAAGATATTTGTGATAGTGTTCAGAGGCAGATTGGTACTGACTATGAAGTGATAGTTCCAAAGAAGAAAAACCCTGAAATCAAGATATACAATGTTAAACAATCTATAGTTGAAAATGGAGTTGAATTAGTAGAGAAAATAATTCTTCAGAACGGAATAATAACAGATGAAGAAAAACGGCAGATAAAAATACTGAATAAATATAAAAACAGAAAAGGTATGAATATAGTTATTCTCGAGTTAGATCCAGAGTCATACAGTATAATAAAACAAAAAGAAGTTATAAATTTGGACTGGAAGGCATATTATTATTGCGATAATGTTAATATACTGCAGTGTTATAAATGCTGGAAATTTGGGCATCAAGCCAAAAATTGCAGAAGCCAAAGCAATATATGTCCAAAATGTTCTGGAAACCATAAATCGGACGAGTGCACGGCGAATCAACATTGCTGTGTAAATTGTAAATTTGCGTCAGAAACATTGAGAATACCTAACATAAACCACGACCATCCTGCATACAGTAAAGATTGTGCTGCATACAGAAGAGTATTAAGAGATGTTCAGCAAACTTTTGAGTACCCAGGTAATGGAGGTGAGAACAAGAATAAATAGCCACCAACGTTTAGAAGAGGTATCAACACAACATCCCTCAATGGCCATATATACATGATGAATAGCCAAAGCCTGGTTTGTCATTATGATGAAATCAAATACTTTATATGCAAGAACAAACCTGCTGTTGTCTGCTTAACGGAAACCCATGTGACAGAAGAAATAGAAGAACACGAGTTATGTATAGAAAATTATAACTTATTACGACTTGACTCACATAGCAGGCATACAGGTGGAGTTATCTATTACATAAGCTCTGATTTGAGGTATAGTACTATTAAGAAATGTATAATTGAAAAAAATGTGTGGTGCTGTGTGATTCAGGTAAAAATCAATAGTATTAATTTTGTTCTAGTTGGAATATACCATTCCCCAAACGCATCTGACGCGGTATTTTTGGATTTTCTTGACGGATTGCTTGAAGAATTAATATCAGAAAACAAATATGATAACATTATTCTGCTAGGAGATTTTAACATCGATTGGAGATCAGAAAATACTTATAGTAAGAGATTAAAGCAGTCTATTTCTGATTTTGGTCTTAAACAAATAGTGACATCATCGACTCATGTTTGGAGTAATGGTAGTAGTTTAATTGATTTAGTAATCACTAACTCATTTCATTTAGAAGCATCTGTTTTAGATGAATCAAGCTTTTCGAATCATAGGATAATCCAAATAAAAATGTTAAATAATGTCTTACAGGGTAAAAAGTGTATTAGAAGAAGCAAGTTGAGTAACGTGTCTGAATTCAACAAAAAATTGCAAAGTATCTCCTTTGATTATAGAGAAAAACAGTTGAATATGAAATATATCAGTCTTTGTGACGGGATTAGGAACATTATTGATGAGTTCATGCCTAAAAAAGAAATATTGGTAGGTGGAAACAAAAAGCATTGGTTCAATGATAAGGTATAGTAAAGCCCAGAGATATACCATTTGTTTACAAAGTGAGGATCTCCGCAAAAAGTGCCGACAGAGAAAGGAAACGGGGTCGGACTGGGCGTTCGGATTCGATGGAGTGGGCAACAACGAAAATGTTCGTTCCATCCAATAAAGTGCTCATACATCAGTTGGTTGAACAAGATGTTTGAAACTTTATTATCTGTTGATAAATATATGGTAGAGACATTTCAATATAACCGTATAAACCATATGGTAAATTATTCCTTTCTACACTCAATTTTAATGTTCGATTCGTTGTTTTAGTTGTCCCCAAATTAATTCTATAGGACTGAAAATGCAAAAATAGGGAGGCAACCTTAAGACATCATGACCATACTTTTTAGCTATGCTTTCTATGACATATTGTTTCTCAAACTGTTCAGTGTGGATGACTTTCAATAATTCAGTTTTTTTGTAAGTTTCTTCAAAGTACAAATCCTGTTTTATGAGAAAATCTTGTATTTCCGCCTTCGATAACGCTGAATTCGGAATTTTGTACCTTTGTCTGGAGTGAAAGCTTGCGTTGTCCATTACGGTGACGCCAAATGGCTTTAAATTGGGAATAAGTGTATACTCAAACCATTGCTCAAATATTCCCGAGTCCATGTTTTTGTGGTAGTCTATATTGCAGTCTTCAATTTTCTTTCCGCATAATTTGAGTGCGATTTCGACCTAGCCCTCAGATGATCCGCAGTGTAAGATAAGTATACGCGGTATCATGAGGATCATACCAGGTCTCGTCAAGGTAGTACACTGACCTCCCCTGCTCGTTCCGGTATTGCTCTCAAGTAATCGTGCCGCCATTCCACAATCCTTGCACTTTCCATTATAGCCATTCGTTTGTTCACAGTTCTGTACCTAAACCCAATCTTCCTAATCCATCGCTGCAATGTACTCCTTGGATACTGTTACCCCATTCTAGCCAATTGCCTTTGAACGGATTCGATTGTGGGTAGTTCATTAATTTTGTACTTTTCGTACACAATATTCCTCAATAATTTTGTGATCGTGGGATCTAGTTCTTTTGAAACACCAGCATCAAACCTACGCTTCCTCTTTTGTGGCCCATTTCTCAAAATTTCACATACTGTTGTATATGGAACGTCTGTTAGAATTGAAGCCTTTTTGATCATACTCTCCTTATTTTCATTCTCCGGAGCCTTCGTTAGTTCATTATCATTTAGTACTATTTGTTTTGCATCTGCGTTAAGATGTGACCTTTTGTGAGGTTTTAATTGGTCTACCTCCACCTCCCTCTGTTCAAATTCATTATCAGTGTCCGTACTATAGTCACTACTTTCACCACCGTAATGACAAACCGCCGACGTAGCTTCACTGCTGCAGGGTAATTCACATCGCTGTGAAATCCCATTATCTTCCCAAGGCCGAAACATACTCTAGCTGTCACACTTCCGAAAAAAACGTCCGATTCAGACAGAAAAGTAACGCACAAAAGTGAAAGCAGATTGGCGTTGCTATCAATAACGGTAGCAATACCTGCCTAAACAATTTGACTAAGTCCGGTCCTCTTCATCGACGGAGTCGCTAATAATCCTAAAATGTGTCGGTCTTATCATAGTTCAGTCAAAATATACATCGTGAACGTCATCCGACAGATTTACGTTCAAATACAACTTAGTGTTTCATTTTCACCATTCTAAAAGGTTACGTTATGTTAGAAAATTGGTTAGAAGCACATTCCATGAATTGGTTACGAGTACGAAAGTAAAATAATGGTAACCATTGAATATTATCAAAACTGTATCTATTCGAAATGATGAACTGTACTAAGAGATGGAATGCAGTTTTTATATAGCGCAAAACGTACACAAATGGTATATCTCTGGGCTCTACTATACTGCAGGCTATAAAAGAAAGAGATAATTCATATAGGAAATTCAAGTATACTGGTGTTGATGTGGATTGGGAGGATTACAAAAGTAAAAGAAATAGCGTAGTTGATACCTTAAGAAAAGAAAAACGTTATTATTATGAACAAAAAATAGACGGGTGTAAAGGTGACTCAAAGGAAATGTGGAGAACATTAAAAGCCCTTGTTTCTTCAAATAATAAGGATTTGATTACAGATGTAAGATTTAATGATGTGATTGTCAGTGATGAAAAAATTATTGCAGAGAAACTAAATCACTTTTTTGTAGAAAGCATTAGTGATATTGTCAATTCTATCCCTAACACAAACGTTATTTTTAATTTGCCTAGTGACAATTGCAACCAATTTTCCGACTTCAAACTTTTAACAAAAAATGAACTTCATTCTATAATTTTATCTTTACCAAATAAATATAGTCCAGATGATATAGGAATGTTTGTATTCAAAAACCATTTTGACCTGGTCGCTGATCCCTTATTAAATTTGATTAATAGTTCATTAGAAAAAGGCATTTTTCCTGATATGCTGAAAGTAGCAACTATAACTCCTATAAAAAAAGTAGCAAACAGTATAAATGCTGAAGATATGCGACCAATTAATACATTGCCTGCAATAGAGAAAATCCTAGAAAAAGTTGTCTACATTCAGCTAAAACAATTTATTACATTAAATAATTCACTTTGTAAATTTCAGTCAGGATTCAGAGATGATTATAGTTGTGAAACTGCATTACAGTACATCATAAATCAATGGAAGGAAGCAACAGATGATAGTAGATCTGTAGGCATTGTATTTATTGACTTGAAACGTGCATTCGAAACAATTGATAGGTGCAAAATTATTGAAAAATTGAAAATATATGGTGTTACTGGAAATGTATGTAAATGGTTACAAGATTACTTAAGTAATAGGAAACAAGTAGTTAAGTTAGATGAAACAGTATCAGAACAATTAGATGTTAATTTTGGTGTACCCCAAGGGAGTATCTTAGGGCCCCTATTGTTTATTATATATATAAATGATATTGAGTATGTATTTACAGAATGTAATTATCACTTATTTGCTGATGATACCATCATATATCTGGAAGAAACGCAAGCAAATAGACTAGCAGAAAAGATGAATGTTGAACTAAAAAAGCTAAAAGACTGGTTAGATAAAAATAAACTTATGTTAAATGTTAAAAAAACAAAAAGCATGATAATAGGTAACAGTGGTGTAAAGTTGGAATTTGAACAGGGAAATTTAAATTTTAATATATGTGGGGAGGTTACTGAGATGGTAAAAGAAATTAAATATCTTGGGGTTATAGTAGATGCAGATTTGAAATTTGAGAAACATGTTGATTACATTTGCAGTAAAGTTGGGAAAAAAATTGGGTTTTTGCGGAGGGTCAGTAAGTTTTTAACAGTTTATTCGAGGAAATTGGTGTATAATACAATAATTTTGCCACATTTCAACTATTGCCCGACTATTATATACATGGCAAAACAGTGTGATTTGAAAAGGTTACAAATTCTACAAAATAGAGCTCTGAGATGTATTTTGCAATGTAATTATAGGACTTCAGTAGACAGTATGTTAAAAAAATTACAGTGGTTAGATGTAACGGCATATGTAAGATATAGCATGTTACTTTTTGTTCATAAAATTAATATAAATCTGGTTCCTGACTACTTGAAACATATTCTAGTTAAATTTGAAGATGTACATATGTATGACACTAGAGGTCAAGAAAATTATATTGTTAAGCAAGCTAGAAAATCAAGGACACAAAGTTCGGTGTTTTACAAAGGAGTAGTGGACTATAATGGACTACCGAGTGAGATGAAAAATTTGTCTATTTTTATGTTCAAAAAGCGAGTCAAAGGGTTGTTACAAAATAGACTCATATAATTTAGTTATTATATATTTTTTTTTTTGTTATGTATTTGAATAGCTAATAGCTAAATAAAGATCTCTACTACTATCACAGAAACGGCAAGAAGCACAGTATGTCTTTATTAGAGAGATACAACATTTGCTCTAATTTACACCACCAAAACTATAGTTCTCTAGCACTACCCAGCTCCGATATAGTATTTGTCTTAATCGTTGTGGGACACCCTGGATGTATAACAGGAAGGGTCCAGGGGAAAAACAGCATTAGTCCATTTTTATGCGAAACTGAGCTGACTATCTCTTCCTATAGCATATTGTATTTACTATCGGATAACGAAATCGTTAAATGGTGAAAACAGCTGGAGTCCGCAAAATAACAGCTACAAGATAGGGTATACCCGGGAAGAGTGGTATGAGTAGTACAACTTATATAACTAACGAATAGGAAGTTCTGAGCATCCATTTTTGTCTTTAATTACTTGTATTTCCAGGGTACGGCCTTAAGTTTGAGTTACCTGGAATACCACATGCTTAAACTTAAACAGGTATAACATTATATTTACGCTATGATATAGTGATATAGTTCACGTAATCTCGAGATCACTGTCACGTTTGGTACTTTCAAGGTCGTAAATCTCACCGCGAGCGTATATGCCGCATAAAAATGAAAGAAAAAACCGTTGTTGGTAGATCCATATTTAATTTTGCGTATGTTTTTCGCATACATGCGAAGATGTAGTTGTTTATCTTGCTGCTCTTCTACATACGAGCAGCACCGTTACGCATCTCTATCTCACGTCCCATGGGTCATCAGGGCTACGCAGAATCGAAAATATCTAGGATTCGCTATGTCGTTTCATCCATTTAATGTCCAACAGCATGAGAATACACAAACGGATGAAACACGTGCGCAATTTCATAATACGGTGTAGTAGCCACGACTACTCAACAAAGACATGAAGGGTCACTTAGCGTCGCTCCTTTGAGGTGACTCCCATGACAACTGTAAACGGTAGAAAACGACCAAATACAACCGAATAGAGTCAAAACCAGCTACAAACGACAGAAAGCAAGCAGATAACAGCGGAAAACAATTGAAAACGACTAAACACAGCCGAATACAACCGAAAATAACAGAAAACAGCTCTCAAAACACCAGAAAGCAGGCAGACAATAGCGCTAAACAGTAGAAAACGACTAAATACAGCTGAATACAACAAGAAAAGAACAGAAAACAGCTAAAAACAACAGAAATCAAGCAGATAACAACTGTAAACAAAATACAACCGAATAGAGTCAAAACTAACTCAAAACGACAGAAAGCAAGCAGATAACAGCGCTAAACAACAGAAAACGACTAAACACCGCCGAATACAACCGAAAATAACAGAAAACAGCTCTCAAAACAACAGAAATCAAGCAGATAACAACTGTAAACGGTAGAAAACGACCAAATACAATCGAATAGAGTCAAAACCAGCTACAAACGACAGAAAGCAAGCAGATAACAGCGAAAAACAATTGAAAACGACTAAACACAGCCGAATACAACCGAAAATAACAGAAAACAGCTCTCAAAACAACAGAAAGCAAGCAGATAACGGCTGTAAACGGTAGAAAACGACCGAATACAACCAAATAGAACAGAAAACAGAGCATAACAACAGAAAGCAGGCAGATAACAGCGCTAAACGATAGAAAACGACTAAATACAGCCGAATACAACAAGAAAAGAACAGAGAACAGCTAAAAACAACAGAAATCAAGCAGATAACAACTGTAAACGGTAGAAAATGACCAAATACAACCGAATAGAGTCAAAACTAACTCAAAACGACAGAAATTCTAAATCAGCAAGTCATCGCTACCTATCGGATGCCATCGTGCCGTCTGGTTTATTTACAGCAGCATTTTGTTTTGCGACGTCGCTATCGGTGACGTTCATGTTACTCCTTGTACGGGGTTTAATACAAATCACATAAAACATATCGTATTTAACGTATGTGTTACACTCAATAGCCGAATTCGGGCAATACCCGAAAAAGATTCGCAGAACTAGTTTTGAGCAAGGAATATTTCCCAAACCCGAAATATTAATTTTATACGGCTATTGAGCATTACCAAATAGGCAAAACTAGTTTTGCGCATCTTGAAATGCAGAGAACTAGTTTTGCGCAACTTGAAATGCATAGAAATAGTTCTGTGGTACGAAATGACAACCAAAGTGAACATTCATTATGCGTTGTGTAAAAAATCAGCAAAAACCTGTCGTTTAGGTTAGGTTAGGTTTCTTTGCCAACGCTCATGCAATATAAGTACGAATCATGAAAACGCAAAAAGAGGTTTGGAAGCACAAGCCAATTTGATGCCCACAGAATCAAATAAAAAATATAAACCAGCCTCAGTTGGCGATTTATTATTTGTTGGTATTCATTGAAATATATTTAACTTCTCCAACCTTATATTTATTTGAGTCCGTCGCTGACGTTGATTGAATAGAAGAAACAGAATTTGTGGTGGTCATTCAGAAAATATACAGAACTAGTCCTGTGTATTCCAAGTTGCGCAAAACTAGTTCTGTGTATTTCAAGATGCGCAAAACTAGTTCTGCCTATTTGGTAATGCTTAATAGCCGTATAAAATTCATATTTCGGGTTTGGGAAATATTCCTTGCCCAAAACTAGTTCTGCGTATTTTTTTCGGGCACTGCCCTAATTCGGGTATTGAGCGTAACATATATAAAAAATTAATCCTGCAATTTATAATGCCGTTCTTGGTGCCTCAAACATCAATGTGTAAAAACCTGTAGAAGTGATATTAGAATCCTAAGGAGTGAAAGATTATCATCTTCTTACGGTCAAAGTACTATAGGGACAAACTTTCTTCAGACGGAAATCCACAAAAAATCGGGAGTCTGGAGGTGAGCAATTATGTGGTAGACATTTTGCTGCAGCGAAAGTGAATCCAAAATCCAATTCCAACAAACATACAACGTATCGAAACCTTGAAAACACCTTTCTTTCGACCTTTCTCTGGGGTGGATTGAAATTAAATTACTATGTAGTTGGTGGAAGTTCCAGAAAATATATAGTATCTCACATCTGTGACCACGATATCTGTATACTATTATAAATCAGGAAAATATTCCTGATTTAATCTAATCGTTTTTAAGACCTTGTCTACAGAAAAAAATAATAGTATGTAAATGAAGCAGAATTATAACACCAAAGTAGGTTACAATGGTGCAAGATACGTTACTGTAAACCCCTTATTGATAGGGCAGATAACAGCGGTTTAACAGATCGGGTTTCATAGTTTTGCGTATATCCGAAACCGAAGAAACCGTTCCTTTATCAGATCATATTTCCTATTGTGATGTAAATGGTAGCAATTCTTCACTATCTCTTCGCCACAGTCTCCTACTAAATCACAGGATATTATTAGCATGTGAGGCTTTATCTGAAATTGATATAATAGGTATTTGTTACCGTTCATTAGGCCAAGTAGAATGACTACCCATAAGCAAACGATTTATTATTATTATTATTAATAAATCGGTTATTGCTCTCATGTGTACAGAGAAGCTAGGATGCTATACAAATACACAGATGAACGTTAGGATACTGTAATTGAAGGGTACAAAGCAAGAAGTGCCTAAATCACATTTTCATCAATTATACATTACAACTTTTTGTTAGCTTACTGGTAGTATATCTAAAATTTTTGTAAGATGTATCTAAGTGTACATGAGCATATGAGTTTTCAACATAGTTCTTAAGTCCAGCCAAATATGTATTGGATAAAATAGCTTCAGTGGAAGTTGAGCCTAAGTACAAGGTTAGTTAGTCACTATGAATGACCACTTCAATGCAAAAATTGCCTTATAGTCCACTGGCGTATTATTTATGCTTAGTTTGTGGCTTACCATTGTTTTTCCATACACTGATAGAAGCGTGTTCCTAGTGATTTGTTATTAACTCAATTTGTCTAATCGTTTATAGTTGAAAAATTGTGGAGAAATAGTACAAGAAACACAAGTAAGTGGGCTTTTTAATATTGTCGATAATATTGTGTTTGTATAGGAAAATCCTGTTTCATGCTGATACAACCAAAACATTTTATCATATAAATCATATAGTTATCACATATCTGACCTACAGATAGTAATACATCTGATGTGCGTTGTGGCTCAGAAAATGAAGTTTTTGATGAAACAATGGACTCTGATACCGATATTTATGAATAACTTTTGTATTTGTAATGTATTATAAAATGAAAATACATTAAAGTATGCTACAGGTTTTTATTACTCTTTTGAAATCCAATGAAAAAAGTGCATTTTTGAAAAAACAAAATCTTGGAAAGTAGACCACTAAAATAGCTTTTACTTAGAGTTGCTCACTCTAAAAGTGATGAAATACAAGATTATAACAAATCAAATGATTATTCAAAAAAGTAATACGCAGTTTTTTGTGAACCTAAAATCAAACTTTTTTTCCTTAATCGAATCTAAAAACATGTTCAGTAGTTTTGAGCTTTTTCAAATTTTTCAGTTTTGCTTATTTTTGCTACAACAACAATAGCTCCGTATTATGTCTGTTTTGTGAAATAGGTCGTAACATTACAAAAATGACTGGAATTGGATTAATTAGCCTTTACACGTAAGCTGTTGGTAAAACTGCTATAGATTAATTATTAGAAACAACCCTGCAAAGTAATTATTTCAAAAACTCCTCTTAACTATTCTTATTCTATTACGAATATTTAAGACAAAATTAAGTACAAAAAATAACACATCGAAGCTGGTTCAAGTAATTCACTATTATTAAACAAGTAGGTACATTAAAGACCTATCATTTTATTGTAAGCCAACTAAACACCATACACACATAAACACCAATATTTGCTTCAACCGGTACGATTTTGAGAAAACTGGCCATTGATAGGACAAATAAATGAAGCAGCAAAACATCATAGCTGGGGGTAGGTTTTGTATCCGATTATTTATCAGTGGTTTTAGTGGTATGAATTATGTATGAACCAACAATGTGACACATCTCTTGTCTTTGTTGAAACATTGAGTTGCGTCCCAGAAAAACCACCCCCAACCTCTCCCTTCACCTTCGCCACGTAACTCACTGCAGTACCGTACAAAGGTTGTAGCTGATTATCAGCCTTTCCTTAGTTTATACTACCAATGTGGCAGGACCCTTCGTTTTCATGGAAGATTGGTTTATTTGAAACCAGTCATCCATAGGTACCTTTTTCTACTTAGGACGCACGATTCGCGGACCCACTGATTGCTCATCGAATGCCGTGAGGAGTAATTGGTAATGGAACAGCTGCCCGATGTATCTAGCCTTGGATCGCAGTTTTTCGTTTTTTAGTTTAATTAGTATGTTAACGCTTAGCATGCGGTTATAATATGGATTTTATCATTTACGAAATAGCCTTAACGTTCTTTATTAGTATATGTATACAATAGTAGCGAATTATAACTTTGGTGGTTAAAATCAGAGCAAACATAGTATCTTTTCTTATTACGAAGGAAGCTTATGGCCAAAAACCTTAATTTAGATGAGAAAATCTTGAGGTTGTGGCCAAAATTTTGAAAAAAGAGACTGGGTCACATTATACTTTGGAAAATATCGGCTTTCGAGGAACACCGTATCTCCTACTGGAAAACTATCTCAGTAACAGATTACAGTGCGTAAGAATCGGTGATACGAATAGCAACTACAAAATGGTTGAATATGGTGTTCCTCAGGGCACGGTACTTGGCCCAGTACTTTTTAATATTTACCTGGCCGATCTCTATAAGCAGATAGTGCAGGGAGATATTGTGAGTTTTGCAGATGACACGGCAGTTCTGTATAAGTCAAACAGTTGGAGTGAATTGAAAGAAACCGTTCAAGAAGATTTTTTAACTATTATGAAATGGTTCGATAATAGGAAACTTACCATAAATCTCAAAAAAACCCACTATGTCCCCTTCACTTCATATGCTAAAAACTTACCTCCTTATAACCACCTTTGCTTTACACATAATGACATAAAAATAGATGTAACTGCTCAACACAACATCAAATACCTTGGACTGTATATCGATTGCCACCTCAAGTGGGATGTACACATACAGTATCTTGTGAAAAAACTCCGCACGGTGTTGTATAAAATAAAACTTTTAACAAACATTTTAGAGGTGACACAACTAAAAACATTATACCATGCACTTGCAGAAAGCCACATAAGGTACGCTATCATCGCTTGGGGTGCTGCGAATGCAGTTCATATAAATTCTCTGGAGACTTTACAGAAAATGATCTTGAAGACTACATTCAATAAGCCAATGCTATATTCCAGCTCACTACTCTACAAAGACACCAATATGTTAGATATCCGTCAATTGTACCTTTGCGACATTTTGATAACACAGCATCGACATAAAGCGTCGCTAGTCGCGGTACAACACGAATACAATACTCGCAATAAGAATTCTGCTTGTGTTCCCAAGCCTGATAAAAATGTACTTCAGAGGTCATTTAAATATCTCGGCCCTCGAAGTTATAATCTAATCCCTAACGAACTAAAAACCATAAATTCCATAGAACTTTTCAAAAAAAAATGTAAGCAGTGGATTATGAATTTACCAAGGTTACAAGCACACGAAATGGTGAACGTTAAACAGATTCGGCATTAGACAGTAAAGCACTATGTATGTGTATATGTGTATATATGTATGTATATTCACATGTATGTATGTGTGTGTATGTATATAAATAAAAATAAATAAACAGAAACACTGAAAAATATCATTAGTTCACGTAAAAAAATAACAGTTTTGAGATTGCACGCATATACACCATTATATTATTTTATCTATATCTCTCTTTATCATGTCAGTATTTTTTATTTATAAATTAGTTGTATTATAGTCATACTACCACGCACAAGGTTCATGACCTTCTGTGGTTCTACTATTTGTTTACCTCAAGTAGTGGTGAATAAATCATTATTATTATTATGCATGTCTTATTTTTTCTCGCATGGTTGCGGTAGTAACAAGCATTGACGGGCTGTGCCAAGTCAATACCTGACCTATTATTATTCTGAATTCAGGAAGGACCGTACAATGCTACAGGTCTTGAGGATTACAGACTTTTGGAAGGTTTTATGTAACTTTTCATCCAGGCCCAATTGTTGCAGGTGTGGCGTAAATGTATTTGGGGTAAGGCCTGAGACCGACATAATGAGAGGGACAATGACAACTTTGTTTTGTTTCCATAGTCGTTTTATTTCTATGGCGAGGTCGGTGTATTTAGATATCTTCCCAGCGTAGGTGTTTTGGATGTTCATATCATTGGGAATCGCAATATCTATTAAGTAGGTCACTTTGTCTGTCTTTGACTGGAATACTATATCTGGCCTGTTTGCTGGGATGGTTTTATCCGTATGTATTTCAATGTCCCAGTATAGTTTGAATTGATTGTTCTCTAATACTGAGGTCGGTGTGTAGTTATAATATGGATCTGTGTTTTCAATTAGCTTGTTTGTTGTGGCTAGTGCTTGGTGTATGACTTTGGCTGCAGAGTTATGTCTGGCTGTATACTCAGTTCCAGCGAGAGTTTTGCATCCACTAGTTATGTGTTCTATTGTTTCCTTCTGTTGGTGGCATTTTCTGCAATTGTCATCAGAGATGGATGGATCTTTCATTACGTACTTCCTGTAATTTCGTGTCGCAATCACTTGGTCCTGGATAGCAAGCATAAAACCTTCCGTTTCCGGAAAGAGCTGGCCATCCTGCAGCCAGGTGTATGACTGCTTTTCATTAATGTGGTCTTGTGAAACACGGTATCTATGTTTGCCGTGGAGTGCCTTCTGCGACCAGGTGTTTATTTTTTCTTGTTGTGCTTGTGTGTGGTTGTGTGCGTCTGCTGCGTGATCTGGACAAGAAAGGGCGAGTGGTGTGTAGTTTTTGTCTGCTTTTACTATTGCTTTATGCAAGTTTGTTTGTTTACTGTGGAAAAAATGTCTGAGTGATTTTATTTGTTTTGCATGAAGTGACTGTATATCTATAATTCCTCTGCCCCCTTGTTTTCTGTCTATGGTGAGCCTTTCCTTGCATGCTTTGGGATGTGACATTCTGTGTTTTGTGAGTTCTGTTCGGATGAGTATATGGATGTTTTCTATGTCAGTGTGCGACCACTTGATAATGCCAAATGAATATGTTAGGATTGGTATAGCAAATGTGTTAATAGCTTTTGTAAGATTTCTAGAATTTAGTTTCGTCTTTAACAGTCTAATAAGGCGGTCTTTAAACTCTTGTGTTAGTTGTGATTTGATTTTTGTGTGGTCTATCTTAGCGTTTTGATTAATACCCAGGTACTTGTATGTTTCATCCTTGTCCATGTTGTCTAGCGCCTGGCCAGTTACTACTTCCTGTTCGGGATGGTTTTTCCATTGGCCTTTATTGATGTGAAGCACCTTGCATTTACTCATGCCAAATTCCATCTTGATATCTGACGTACAAGCTTCCGTTATCCTGAGTAATTCTCTCAGTTGCACTTCTGTGGCGGCATATAGTTTTAGATCATCCATATAAAGAAGATGAGTGATTTTGTGCTGATTTGCTTTCTGGTGCTTGATGGTGAAACCACAGTTTGTGCTGTTAAGTGTGTTGGAGAGCGGATTGAGACAGAGGCAGAACCATAGTGAACTGAGAGAGTCACCCTGAAAGATACCACGACGTATATGTAGCTCATCCGTTTGAATATGACCGTCCTCAGTTTGAAGGTGTATATTTGTTCGCCATGTCTCCATCGTTCTTGTAAGAAACTGACGAAGCCCTGGGTTGATTTTGTATATTTGAAGAGTTTTTGTTAGCCAGCTATGGGGTACAGAGTCGAAAGCTTTTTTATAGTCGATGAAACAGGTATGAAGATTCCTGTGTTCTTTTCTGGTTTGCTCCATGATCACACTATCAATTATAAGTTGTTCCTTGCATCCTTGGCTTTGTTTTCTACATCCTTTTTGTTCTTCAGTCAGGATGCTGTTTTCCGTGAGGTGTTTTTCAATTCTTCTGCATATCGTTGCGGTGATGATCTTGTACAAGGTGGGAAGACAAGTGATTGGGCGATAGTTGGCAGGGTTTTTGGTGTCTGCGTTTTTGGGTTTTATATACGTTATTCCTTGCGTGAGGAATTTGGGAAGCCTATTGGGTTGGAGTATGGCTTTATTAATTTGGTCTGTGAGCACTTCGTATACTGAGCTGAACTGCTTGTACCAAAAATTTTGTATATTATCCACGCCTGGACACTTCCAGTTGTGAGTATGTTTTATTGTTTCAGCTATTTCCTCTGGCGTAAGAATAACGTTTCCCTGTTCCACTATATGTTGATGTTTTTCCTCTTCCTGTCTGATCCATGGAGCGTTTTCATTATGTGTTTTGGGTTCTGACCATAGGCTTCCCCAAAATTCAGTTAACTCTTGTTTACTAGGAAGTTCTACTGCTGTTATCTGGTTGTCGGTCGTTATCTTTTTGTAGAATTGTTTTTCACTTTTCTGAAAAAGGTTATTAGCGTCCTTTCTGTCGTTTGATTCATTGTATCTGCGTAGTCGAGCTGCGTAGACTGCAAGTTTTTGTTTGAGTGTATCAGTTATTTCTGGTATTGATTTTTGGGGCGACTTGGATTTGAGGATATCTATTGTTGTCTGTATGCGTTTTGAACGGTTGTTGTTGGTGTATTGTGCGAGGTGTGCCAGTTCCTTTCTGATTGTGGTAATTTTGTTTTCGATTCGCATTTGCCATTTAGGTTTCGACCTTTTGCTTGTGTGGTTATTAGACCGTTTCGGAAGTTTTTGGCCGTTAACTATAAGTGTGGCTGCTGCGGCAGCATATATGACGGTGTGGATGTCCTCTAAGTTACTGCCGTTTGTTAAGAATTGTGGTATTACGTTGGTATTTATTGTATGTAATATTTTTTGGGTGTTGCTGTTGGAAATTAGTCTGGGCAGGGGATCTCGCAGTGCAGGGTTAGTGCCACACCATTTGTTAAATTGTGCGTTCATCACTTGTTCGGCAGATTGTGTGAAGGAAGGTGTTTGAGTAACGTTTTGGTTTCGCGTGGTTGTGGGAGGCCGGTTAGTGCATACTGTGTCTGGGGCATCTGGTATAAACTCATGTTCTGGGTTTTCTTCTAAGTGTGTGCCGGTGGTGTTGGTTGTGTTTGGGTTGGGAGTCTTATCGTTTAGGGTATGATCGTGTTGTGTTTCCGTGATTGATTCATTGACTAGAGAATCATTCGTTTCAACTGTATTTATTTCGTCCGCTACAAGATTCTTTATAGCTTGTAGTTGTTGAGGTGTAAGTCGGTTATTTTTGGTAATGACACGTTTTTGGTCAATAAGTCTTTGTTCAGTTACCCGTGCTGAGAGGTGTGGGTATTGTGCTGTAAATAGCCTGTGTAGTTCATGCCTGTAGCCTGTGGAGATTGTTTCTAGTTTTGTGGCGGTATAGTAACAGTGCATTACAGATGTGTTCATCTCAGTAGTCCACTGTAAGCGCTGTCTTGGCTTGCCAGCTTTGGTGGTTGCCGGCTCTACCGGCAAAACATCCGCAACTGGGTTATCTCCTATTGGTTGTTCTTTTTCGGTTTGGGGTTCAGGTGAGTTTAATCGACGTACCCTAGGCCGTCGTTGGTTATTTATAAAATTAACTCTATCCATCGTGTTCCCACGAGTAGGGACGATCTAAATGTCGCTCTCCCGGGTGACGCCCATTCCAGGAGAGAAGGGACTTATATTTACTCCGAAGTTGGCCCAAGGTGCTCCGGAGGATTTGCGACTTTACTGTCGGGTTTTGTTGAGGCTTTCTCCTCGCGGGCCGGCCGGTTAAGGCAAGCCCCCCGGTTGCGTACCCCCCACAACGTTCCCCAGCCACGCCCTGCTGAGGTCGTTGAAGTGTGGGGCGCAATAACGGTATATGACAGAAGGACCGGCGCTCAGCCTTCTGTGGCATTTCTCCCCGGATTTGCCAAATCCCTATCTGACTGAGGTCAGGATAGCTTGGGGAAAGAAGCTTTGTGCTCGGTAGAGGATGTAAAGTCTACCTAGCCCACAGCTTCCTGAGTGTGCTAGCCTTGGTTGAAGTGACTTGTTGATCACGAGCCATGCCGGCATAACAACCCCGCGGTGGTATTAGAGCCTCCGATGAGCCATCAACCGACATATCTTGCCCATCAAAAAGTCACTTTCTAAGCCCCCAAACGAGCGACAACGTTCTAGCACCTGATGGGGGTTATTATTATTATTATTATTGTGTTTTTTTCAAGCTTGTCTCGCATGACTGCGGTGACGACAAATGTTGACGGGCTAGGCCAAGTCAACACCTGAACTATTACTGATCTGAATTTAGGAAAGATCGTACTATATTACAGGTCTTAAGGATTACAGACTTTTGGAATATTTTATGTAAACTTTCGTCCAGGCCTAACTGCTGTAGGTGTTGTGTAAATGTGTTCGGTGTGAGGCCTGAGACCGACATAATGAAGGGGACAATAATAACTTTATCTTGTTTCCAAACTCGCTTCACTTCTATGGCAAGGTCAGTGTATTTAGATATTTTCCCAGCGTAGGTGTTTTGAACATTCACATCATTGGGAACAGCAATATCTATTAAGTAGGTAACTTTGTCTGCCTTTATCTGAAATACTATATCTGGTCTGTTTGCATTGATGGTTTTATCTGTGTGTATTTCAACATCCCAGTATAGTTTGTAGTGATCGTTTTCGAGTACTGATGTTGGTGTATACTTGTAATATGGATCGGAGTTTTCGATTAGTTTGTTTTTTGTGGCTAATGCTTGATGTATGATTTTGGCTGCTGAGTTATGTCTAGCCGTGTACTCAGTTCCAGCGAGAGTTTTGCATGCGCTTGTTATGTGGTCTATTGTTTCCTTTTGTTGTTGACATTTTCTGCAGTTATCGTTTGTTATGGATGGATCTTTAATTACGTATTTCTTGTAGTTTATTATTAGTTTAGTTAGTTTAGTATTATTATTATTATTATTATTATTCTGGTGCTAACAGCCAAGCTTTCGGCAACGCTTATTGCCATCTTCTGTGCTTTCTAAATAGTTAGAAGAAAAAGAAGAATTTAGTTTCAAAAAAATACAATAAATTTTTAAAAAATACTCACAACGTTGAGGTTTGCCAATTTAAAACAGCAATTGCATTGAATGCAAACGACTTCTTAATGTAGCTAATGATCATCACAATTTTTCACAGAACTTTTAAAGAACTAGACTATCATGGCGTCTTCCACTAACAGGTCAGGAAACAAACAAGATATAATTGTAAATTACAAACACACAGAAACGACCTTTACATGTTCAAATTTTAAAACCCGTAGGTATTGCTAAATCCGTGGCTTAAAAACACACATTTTATGATCTAGACTTTCTTAAATAAAGACCCTCTTGGTCTAACAGGTGATAAAATGGCCGTTACTTTGTGAAATGTGGAGACAGAGCGCAACAAGGGAAAACGATTGACATATGAAATATTAATAATAATTATATTGACAGTTGAAACAATACCAACTGTGAGAAAACAAAAACCTGAAAAGTCAAAAAACACTAGATAACCAACCAAGATCTCAAACGTGAATACACGGTGGCCCAAAATAGGATAATTTCAGGTTTTTGTTTTCTCACAGTTGGTATTGTTTCAACTGTCAATATAATTATTATTAATATTTCATGTCAATCGTTTTCCCTTGCTGCTTTCTGTCTCCACATTTCACAAAGTAAGAGCCATTTTATCACCTGTTGGACCAAGAAGGTCTTTATTTAAGAAAGTCTAGATCATAGAATGTGTGTTTTTAAGCCACGGATTTAGCAATAACTACGGGTTTTGAAATTTAAACATGTAAAGGTCGTTTCTGTGTGTTTGTAATTTACAATTATATGTTGTTTGTTTCCTGACCTGTTGTGGAAGACGCCATGATAGTCTAGTTCTTTAAAAATTTTATGAAAAATTGTGACGATTATTAGCTGCATTAACAAGTCGTTTGCACTCAATGCAATTGCTGTTTCAAATTGGCAAACCTCAACTTTGTGAGTATTTTTAAAAAATTTATTATATATTTTTTGAAACTAAATTCTTCTTTTTCTTCTAACTATTTAGAAAGCCCCGAAGATGGCAATAAGCATTGCCGAAAGCTTGGCTGTTAGCACCAGAGTCTCCTCTATGATGTGACCCAGTCTCTTTTTTCAAAATTTTGGCCACAACCCCAAGATTTTCTCATCTAAATTTTCTTATTACTGTGTCACCCAATGAGGCATTTGTTTTTGATCACGTGACGTCCGATTCAAAATTTTTAATGTGACATCCTGTATATTTGTGAGTTTTTGTATTCCTCCCGATAAAACCATTTCAACAAACTAATTCGAGAGCTACAGGTACTTAAAGGATGGTACCACTACCATTGGTTGATTATAACATGTAGGTACTCCTACAGTTGAATTATTATTTTGGAGGTGTTTCATAATGGTAGTGGTACAGTCCTTTGATTACCTGTAGCTGTGCTGTAGCTCTTGAACTAATCACTTTAGACCCCAAGTGTGCTAGTCTGTTGGAATTGTTTTATCGGGAGAAACACAAAAAGTCACAAACATGTAGGGTGTCCCATTAAAATTCGGACGTCACGTTACCAAAAACAAATACCTCATTGGATGACACAATAATAAGAAAAGGAAAGAAAAGATGCTATATTTGATCTAATTTACACCTCCAAGATTATAATTCGCTCCTACCGCCCAGTTCCGATATATTGCTTGTCTTAATCGTCGTGGGACACCCTGTACTAAGGCAAAATATCAATATTGAAACTATTTTTAACACACGTTCGTTCAGCTTGGCCTTTGTTGCCTAAATTGCAGATTAATCTGATTATTCTCTGGGTGACTATTGTAGAGAGTACCACTACTGCCACTCCATATAAGAATACGAAACGAATGATACTAAATATCGTCGCATAATACATAGTTCTAAGGGGATTTCTTTTAACACACCTGATCAATTTGCCTGTCCCATGACAAGTGACTAATTTAATTAGTGTGATGAAACATAAAGCCTTTAAAGACATTGCAAGGCATGTTTATCAAGCAAGCGTGTTTCAACTATTATATGACTATGCTTCATTCATATTTACAACACTATTAAACTGAATGATGATAACAAAGTAAGTTGCAACGGTAGAGAGCACCGTTACCATAAGTCCCTTGTTCATGTGACAGATACCAGCAGCTGAACAAATGGGCCTCCATCGTTTTGCGTACATCAGCAACACAAGAAACCGTTCCTTTATCAGATCATATTTCGCTTTGTAGTGTAAATCGTAGCAATTCTTCACTATCTCGTTGCCACAGTCTTCCACAGAATCACAGGACATTATTAACATGAGAAGCGTCATCTGAAATTGATATGTCTATATGAGATTGAGGTTCTTTTGGCCACGTGAAATACTAACTTGTAACTAGACGGTATTGTTCTGATGGGCATATAGGAGCTATAGGAGCTATACAGTTGACTGGCTAAAGATCACTTTATAATTTTAAATAAAGGAGCTATGAGATTAAAAAAATTACTAGCCCAAATTGACCTAGGATAATTTTTTTCCTATAAAAATTCCAATTTTTCACTTATCGAAAAATTAAATGTGTATTCTTAATGTCAAAAGAGTTATTCCATTTATTTATGAACAAAAAATTTGAACTTTACTGTCAAATGATTTAGCAACGTTCAAAACTATGATTTTGCCGAATTGTTTTCATTTTCATGCTTACATCCGCAAGTCGATTTCTCAATTTCTGGTACCAATTTAAATATTATTTTGCTATTTTTTATCAAATATATGGTTCAAGTCTTCTTATTTGACAAGTTACTTGTAGAATCGTTGTACCTTTATTTTTTTCGGATGAGAAAAATCTTATTCTCTTCTAAAATCTTATTTTCTTCTAACTATGTAGAAAGCCCCGAAGATGGCAATAAGCATTGCCGAAAGCTTGGCTGTTAGCACCAGAGTCTCCTCTATGCTGTGACCCTGTCGCTTTTCTCAAATTTTTGGCCACAGCCCCAAGATTTTTGTTATCTAAATTAAGTTTTTTGGCCATAAGCTTCCTTTTACTTCCCACACCGATAGGTGAGGGGAGTATTGTGATCGCGAAAATTTTCGATTTTGAGATAATACACTTTTTGGGCGTTTCATGATGTCTACATAACGAAAATCCACGTCACTCATTTCCGTCGGTCTGTCTGTCGGTCTGTCTGTACGCGTTTTTCTGTCCTCGTAATCTTAGTAACCGCTGCATGGATTGTGATGAAATTTGGGCAGCGATATGCTGGGGGGTCGTAGTAGGTAATGTTCTTATAATTTTGAAAATCGGTGCAGCAACGGCGGAGTAATTAGCAAAAAACAAAAAAAAATATTCCTCAAACTTCGTTTTTAGGCGTTTTAAGGGTTCCTGATCATTTTTTACTTTTTTTTGGGTGGGGGTGAAATTGGGGTGGTTGGGGGGTGGGGGGTTGTAAAATTGAAAAATTTGTTGCTTTCATAATAGACTGTCCACTGACCCATAAAGGAAGACCTAACAACATAAATAACTTGTTTAGGTCCATCCGAACATGGCCTTGATATTACAGAAACTAAAGGACTTAGAATTTTTTCTGGTGTAAACATACGAGAACATTGCTTTAGATCCTTCTATATTGCGTTACAAGGAAACTGTTGAATTGATGTTAATGAAACTTTGACACCGTATTACTACCTTGGCGAGGTTGGAAAAGGCGTATGGTTTTTATAAATCGTGTCAGTGGCGGCGCAGAAATAATAAAAAAAAGTAAAAATATAAAAACAGCTCCTGATCATTTTCTGCGTTTTTTTTGGGTGGGGTGAAATTGGGGTGGTTAGGGGGTGGGGGGTTGAAAAACTGAGAAATTTCTTGTATTCATAATAGGCTGTCCACTAAGGACGACCTAGCGACATAAATCAACTTTTTAGGTCCATCCGAACATTGCCTAGCGTATTACGGAAACTAAGGAACTGAGAATTTTCTGTATACATACATACGAGTATTTATTGCTTTAGATCTTTTTGTATTTTGTAACGTGGACACTATTAAATTGATTCTAATTAAATTATGACACAGTATTATTACCGTGGTGAGGATGGAAAACGCGTATGTTTGTTAAAAATCGTGTCAGTGGCAGCGTATATAGCAATAATAAAAAACTAAAAGTATGAAAACAACTCAAACTTCGTTTTTAGATGTTTTAGGCTATCCATTGACCTCTGAAGGAAAGACCTAGCGGCATAAGACAATTTTAGGGTGGGGGGAGGCTGCCGATGATTTGGTTGCAAGGGGATCTCAGATTAAAGCTTCATGCTATGGGAAAATAATAAACTGATATCACAGTAATGTGTGGGTAGTACTGAGTCAATCAACTTGACTCCATTTTTTTATTTTTTTTGCTCCTGATGCACCGTACATTAGCTTTGTCACTTCAAGGACAGTTATTTCAGGAAAGGAAAGTCCCAACTTTTAAAACAGCCTGTATTGAAAGTAGTAGTAGGAAAGTGGGAATTTATCATTCGTTTTGGTAGTTTGCAAGAAAATCGACAGTGATATAAAGATATATGTTTTTTCAGTTTACTACTAGTATATGTTTGTTTTCGAATCAGCTGTAAATGACAGGCAACTCATATTTTCAGTAATTGTTTGTTAATTGTTATTAAGCAAAACATCGAAAAATATGAGATTCTTGTTTTAGTTCATTTGTTCCTAAGTCTACCATCTGAATTTGTTGTACGAGATTAGAAAATGCTTATTATTACTGTATGGAATACTTACTATAAGTACGGCGGACAAGATTGAGTTCGAAGTTCGCTGTTCAATATGATCTGTATGATGATCGATCACAAGCAGGAAGTGATAAAGTAAATGTCCAACGCTCATTGCAGTATAGAACAGCAGTACCCATCCAAAAACCTTGTTATTAGCCTCTATCATATCATACAGTCCTTTATATGCACATATGACATCTTCTACTGTTTCAATTGTTGCTTTAATACCCTTGTTTACCGAGTTTGAAAGCCTACTGTTCAAATCTTTATATCTGGACTTCAGGATGTAATTGAAACAGACAAAGTAACATGTTACTAAATACATATACCAAGCTGTCAGTAGCGTCGGTAAGTATTCGACGAATTTCCCCAGTACTCGTTTTTGGACGATCCAGGAATGAAACTTTGTTGCAAGTATTACAGCGTACATTACTGTAAGCAGTATAATCATTATGTACAGTTTTGCAACTGTTGTTTTCTTATTCAAAGGGAAATGTTTCATCCTAAAGAACCCAAGATACAATGACTTCCAGTGACATGTCTTGTAGAAATATGGACTGCAAATACAAAACACTAGGAAAGTTATCTCACTCACTATAAGCGCATACATGAGTGTTAGAGTAAATGGCTTCATTTTGCTACTTCGCTCGATCTTCTTGAGGAATGCGAAGTAGCCAGATACCATTGATACCATAATCATAATCACACTGGGTAGCATCGATCTAGATATAGCACCATCTGCTTTAAATATATACGGATTCAGTCCACAGAATCTCATAACGTTTAACATTTTTATCAATAAATTGAGATCTTTACTCTTAGGTGTCTTCATTCCTACAAATACTTTAAAACGAGAGTCTTCATATATGTTCAGTATCGAAAAAGCTCGGTCATTTCATATCTGGACAAGTTGGATGATATATGGGCGGTAATCGGACTAGTTCACCGAGATTGTTCAATTTAAACGTTTGGTCTAACTATATAATTTTACAGAGGAACCTGACTGTACGTTATCAGAAAAATAGCGTATTTAAATATCGATATAACATTTCAAGTGACAAATGTTTTTAAAGGCGTGTCTATCCCAAGCCGAATTGAACTGAAACGTAATTTGCTCAATAGCAACATAGTACAGGATCGTACTTCTCCTTGATTGTGCAGGTACCTATTCCTTTTTTGTTGATAAAATTAATTTTAAATGAATCTTGATAAAGCATAGAATGGATTACAGATAGGTCGCCTTTCAAAAATCAGGCGCTATTATCTGTAATTAATTTTAGTCTCATTACTTCACTAATATAACTTGCAACTAAATGTTTTTCTTGTAAACCGCCATTTGAAAGAACACGGGTATATTACTGTTAATTATCTGCACTCGCCTGTTTTTTTAATATTACAAAATTAGTTTCATCCATATTAATTACAAAAAATTATCGGGGCCAGTTGGATAAAGGCCGCAAGCAGAGGTTGCTATTATCTTTTAGAGCTATTTTCGCTCGCGGAAATACGCATACTATCCACAAACCGTCGCTATAGTATAAGTCGTATTACAGCTAACATGATTTCTCCTTATTTGTCGCACATAACAGTACGTGCATCTTCCTTGCGCTTCTACTTACCTGGAGCGAGAATCGCTCATAAAAATCATGGTAACCTCTGTTTGCGGCCATTTCTCAACCATGGATTTTTGTAATTAATATAGATAAAATTTTAAATTTGTATTAAAATCAAGAAAAAAGATGACGTCAATGCTTGACGATGATTAATTAATTTTATACTTGTCAACAATTCATCATTTAGAGGGGGTTTAGAAACAAGCAACGATCTCAAAACGCCTATCCATCCGAAACTATTATTTTCTTTTTCATCAGATGCTTTAGCCATAATGCTCTGTGTCGAATAACGTGAATAACCCGGTATACCATAGGTACTGAGATCAACCTAGATAGAAAATGAATTAAGTTGTGTTTAGTCGCATTTTTATATAACAGTTTGATATATTATTTTGTTATTTTTTTTTATTTTGCAGCGTCGACTGCGAGGTCATTAGCTGCACATAGTTGACTGGGCATATGCTCCAAGTTCTATATCTTAAAGCATAGGCATTTCAGGAACTCGAAGAGTCTTTTAATCGCAATATCATCATTAGATAGAATTGTATGGAGGTCGTTATTAAGTCGCAGTATTTGCTTTATTCTTTTGTAAAGAGGGCACGAGATAAGCAGATATGTAACTGTCAAAAGTTCATTACATCGTTCGCATGATGGTCTTTGTCCACCACTTAAGAGGTACGTATGACCAATTCGCAGTTGCATAGCAGTACTTGTTGTTTACGATCGATATCCTTTGGGCAATGCCACTTGTCAACCGTGCCTTTCACTTGTTTCAGGTGTCCATCATATTGTCTCCACTCGGCTTGCCATACGTTTTTGATCAATACTTTTAGGTTTTGAATAACATCTGAGATAGGGACTGCTATACCTTGTACCTTCATCGATTAAGTCATTTACTGCAGCACCTTTGGCGGCTGCATCCACTCGTTCATTTCCTTGAATACCCACGTGACCAGGTATCCAAATAAGGTGTACTTCTTTACCCTTAGACTTTAAGGAGATGACCTGCTCAATTATTCTCATGATAGATCCGTCCTGGGTAAGATTATTTTTTGCAGCCTGCAATACGCTGAGGGAGTCAGATACTATGACGCACTTACTATGTGAACAAAATCTAAAATATAACAGTGCTTGCCATATGGTGAAAGCCTCAGCAGAGTATAATACTGTTGCTTTCATTAAAAGTATGTTTTTTACAGATTGAGGTTGCTCGTAGCTATCAAACTTAACTTATACAGGGTGTTAATAAAGTATGTTAACAAACTTTAACCACGAATAGTACTCCGAAAAATAGAAAGAAAATGTCATATGAACATGGGTCCGGAAATGCTTCCTAAGGGCCGGTTGTACAAACGCTCAGTGAACTCCCGATCACGTAACCTTAAGTTCAGCGATGAACACGGTTCAACGGTTGACGCGTTGTACAAACTCCGTTCTGGGAAGGATCAGCTGAACTGGATCAAAAGAGGATTGGTAGCAATAGATATAGGGTATTTGGTGGCGAAACTAGTTACTTTTCGTTTTAAATGTTTAATGTTATGCAGGTTATGTTAATGTCACGTCTGTGAATGTCAAATTCTGAAATTTATCAAATTTTGTTGTCTGTTAAGAAGTATTTTATTTTGCAATTTTATAATGGAATCCAAAAAAGGGGCGACTAATTTTACGGCGAAAGAAGAGGCCGTATTAATAGAATGTGTGAAAAAGTATGAGACTGTTTTGGAATGCCAGAAAACGGATACAAATATTCGTAGAATCAAAACGGAACAAAAATTTGCCGATGAGAGACAGTACATCCATAATACCGGCGGTGGGCCTTCGCAGGATTTCAAAATACAGGACTTGGACATATCAATAAAAGAAAAATCGGGCCCAAATAACAGGATTCACATCTACATTCGACGATGATGCGGAAACTTGTATTGCTGATGTGCCTACAATTAATGGAGAATTTGTTCACGATACATTAGGTACAAATATCATTTGGCATTTTTCAGGTCATTTTTCCTAATAATGTCATCCTCTGTCAAAGGCTCGTTAAAGTACTCCATCATGTAACTCAAGTGAAAATATCGCATTTGATTGTCACTCACGTCGGATATTAGGGTTAGAAACTGATCAGCTGGTCGTAAACATCGCCATTTTAAACCTTGAACTGCCGTTAAACGCTCCCCGGTGGCCGTTCAACTTGATCCGAGGTTGAACTGAAGTCAACGCTTGAACTTTGTTGGTACAACAGCAAATTAGGGTTGAACTCGGTTCAAAGTTGAACTCGAGTTAAACTGTGTTTGTACAACCGGCCCTTATGGAGCTACGCTCCTTTGCATGGAGCACCATGAAGACGGTTTTCCCCTCGATATTCTCGAAACCATTCATAACAAAATTACGAAATTAGGTACGATGGGTAAACTTTTGACGCTGAATCTGATTCTGAATTCAGAACTTCATAATTTTAATCAGAGGCGTATCATACGGGAGGAGTTAAGGGTAAAAATAACCCCATTTTCTAAATAGTAATTTTTTTGACATTTTGATTTTAGAATATGGTATTTCAGAGATTTCTACGTAAAAATGGTCTCTTGGTATATCTCGATGGGGCTAACCGTTTTCGAGAAAAATGCATTTATTTATTTACAATAGCCTGCATCGATTCAATAATTTGCTTTTTTCTCGAAAACGGTTAGCCCTATCGAGATGTACCAAGAGACCATTTTTACGTAGAAAACTTTAAAATACCACATTCTAAAATCAAAATGCCAAAAAATCACTATTTAGAAAATGAGGTTATTTTTACCCCTAACTCCTCCCGTATGATACGCCTCTGATTAAAATTATGAAATTCTGAATTCAGAATCAGATTCAGCGTCAAAAGTTTACCCATCGTACCTAATTTCGTAATTTTGTTTTGAATGGTTTCGAGAATATCGAGGGGAAAACCGTCCTCAGGGTGCCCCATGCAAAGGAGCGTAGCTCCCTTAGGCAGCATTTCCGGACCCATGTTCATATGACATTTTCTTTCTATTTTTCGGACTACTATTCGTGGTTAAAGTTTGTTAACATACTTTATTAACACCCTGTATATGAGCCTTAGTGAGCCTGAATTATAAATCTACTACAGGTTCGCATATTGTGTTAAACATAACCTATGAATAATTGTATATCTAATACTCCACTTAGTGCCGAAACCACTTAGATATCTGCATGCCGTTGATACCATCAATTGTGGTATTAAGGTATAATATCATCTTCAAATGTAGCTCTTGGCATACATATAAGTACCCAGATCCTTGTAGCAAGTTTTTCTCTAAATGTCTCACATACAGTCACTTCTATTTTCGCACAAAGCGTGTGTGTGAAGGAACGATTTACAGATGTTAGATATAAGGAAATACGCCCACAGAATGAAATAAACACACCCAACCGAATCCGCATAAATGCATTGGAGAGCCTGACATTAAGGTTAGGGTCACATACCTGTTACAGTAACCTACTTGCGGAATTGGACGGGCTCCAAAATTGCTACTGATAGTAATAACCAGCATACTACCGTGTTTATCTTATGACGCTCCCAGTGGTGTGCAGGAAAGCATTATGTAAAACTAGTTTAATCTTGTCATCCAAAATTTAACCAAGAGCAACTTACTGTCACACCCATTAAGAGGAGTTTTTTAAAATCATCAGTCGCATGACAACCGATATGAATTGAAATTGAAAGAATTTAAGGAAAAGGTATACCTAGACACTGTGTAAGGCTTTCGCGGCCATCGTCCAATGCTGCCCGCTCAATACAAGCCCAAAATATGGCTCAGATACGTGGACGATACGTTCGTCATTTGGAATCACGGAAGAGAAAAGCACGAAGAATTTCTAGAACACCTGAACAGCGTACATGAAAATATCAGGTTCACCATGGAGGTAGAAGAAAACAAAAATCTCGCCTTCCTTGATGTTCTTCTAACAAAAAAAGGAGTTAGATTAGGACACAAGGTATATAGAAAGCCAATTCATACTGACCGGTACTTACATAAAGAATCAAACTACCACCCATCTCAGAAGTACGGAATTATTAGAACTTTGACAGAACGGGCTAGAAAAGTGTACGAACCAGAAGAACTTGACACCGAACTGGAACATCTAAAGAATGCTCTTAAAGCAAATGGTTACACACAAAAGGAAACAACAAGAACAATGAGAAGAAATAGGGCAAAACCGGAACCTAAACCGATAGCAAAAGCTTTTCTACCCTATGTGTGCCTAGAATAACAGACAGGATAGGAAAAATGTTACGAAAGGAAAACGTCAAGACCATCTACAAGCCCACAAGAAAGATACAGGAATATTTGAGAACGGTGAAGGACAAAAGAGACCCACTCACAACACCGGGGGTTAATCACATACCATGCATATGTGGGAGTGTATACATAGTTACAACGAAGCGATCTATAAACCCAAGAATTGCAGAACATAAGGCTAGCTGTCGACTAGGCCATACGGACAAATCAACGGTAGCCGAACATGCGATTAAGGAGGGAAGTCACAGGATCAAGTTTGAAGAAACTCAGATTCTTGCCGCAACGTCTTCGTGCCATGCCAGACAGAGAAGCCATCGAAATACAAAAACATCGTAATAATTTCAATAGGAAAGAAGAAACACAGAAAGCCAACCGGTCATGGGTATCCATCCTAAAGGACCTGAAGACACTACCATATCGCGAAGGGGCAACGCTACCTGGTTGAGCCACGTCACCATTAGCAGGTATAGATACAGGTGCAGATCCACCAGCCGTCAGTATTTTGGAAGTCGCCGGAGTGAAGTAACTTCTGAAGATGCCATCCACTCGTGGTGGCGAAACGTCAAGCTTTAACGCTAAACGACGCCGGCCTAAAAACCCAAGAACTACAAATTCATTGGTATACCTAGAGATTTTAATAACAATATGAATTGAGCCATAGAGCCACTTTTACGATATCTCTGACGCATCAACATATTTTCTTGGTTAGTGGGAAAATTAATTCTTCAAGTACAAAAACAATTTAAAGTTCATCGACTAACCTAAGCTAAGGCATTTCAAGCCCAGTCCTAATATGGCAAAGCTGCGTCTAAATTTTATAATTTCTGCAATATTCAATTTTTTTCTGATATCTAATTAATCACGTGAGGCTTAAAAGGGGAGGGGGGGTGAAAAAAATCACGAAATACCACAAAGGGGGTGGGAGAATGTAGTAAGACATCACGTGTATTTGTTTTTTTTGTCAAACACGTTATAATTTTGATTAAAATGCTACCTATATAGGTAACTTTATTAATCAATGAATTTTTAAGAGATTCTATGCGTTGTGCTCAAAAATCTATATTGAATGAACCTAACCTAACCTAACCTCCATGTCTCTGTAATAAAAAATGTATCAACAATGTATCGAAAAAGAAAATCTCCTCTACAATTCTAGATGCCACCATGCCAAAATATACAGAACCAGTCCTGTGCATTTCAAGTTGCGCAAAACTAGTTCTGTGCATTTCAAGATGCGCAAAACTAGTTCTATAAAATTAATATTTCGGGTTTGGGGAATATTCCTTGCTCAAAACTAGTTCTGCGTATTTTTTTCGGGCATTGTCCGAATTCGGGTATTGAGTTTAACATATACACTCACATAGCTATTTTTTTTAAAGTTACATCGTTTGGTCAGGAGGGTCTAGGGAGTTGAGCTTGACTCACCCTGTATACAAAGACGAACCATAACACCCTTATTTTCCATCAAGGGTTACGACCAGCTTATCAAAAGCTGCAAATAACAGCGAACATTGATGCTTTTCGTTGCTGAAAATGACTAAAACGCGTATCCCACGCTACGCGAACTGGTGACAATTTTATTATGGTCGTCTAATGGATATTGACTTGCAATAAAAATACCAATCTGTCTTAATTTGCATCATTCCGGTATGGTACTTCTACGACGCGACGGAGGTTTTGCGGTATTTCATTTTTTTCTTTGAATCACCAAAAGCAAATCAAGATTTAATCTTCAGGTGGAGGTGAAACGCCTCATAATTGGTTGTTTCGAGCCGCAGAGATAATCTCCATGCAAAAAGTCACATAAATTAGTCGTGTTGTTTTTCAGTTCCTGTTCTTGACTTGCCTGATAATGGCCAAGCGCTCGGGTAGATGACTTTGCATTTAATCCTGTTTTGGCGTTTGTAATGTCGCTATAACCGCCGAATACAAGGGCATTAAGATACTGCAATCTCTGCGAAAAGGATAAAGGTTTGTTAAATTACGAAAATTGCCGATTTAACTTTTTGAACAACCATTGAACGAAAATCATTGTATTTATTATTGGTGTTTTGGATAGCACGAATCAAAATAGAATCTTTTACAATGGCCCCGATGTCTTAACGCATAACTTTACAGCAAAAAAATGAAGTCAAGTTGATTGACTTAGTACTTCCCACACATTACGCTGATATCAGTTTATTATTTTTCCATAACATGAAGTTTTAGTCTAAGATCCCTTGCAACCAAATAATCGCCAGCCCCCCCCCCCCCCCCCAAAATTGTCTTATGCCGCTGGGTCTTTCCTTCACAGGTCAATGGACAGCCTATTATCGATACTACAAACTTTTCAGTTTTACAATCCCCCCACCCCCCAACCACCTCACTTTCACCCCCACCCAAAACTGGTAGGAAATGATCAGGAACCCCTAAAACATCTTCAAACCGAATTTGAGTTGTTTCAATACCCTTCGTTATTTGATTATTGCTACGCTGTAGGTATACGACACGACACGATTTTTAACAAACATAAGCGTTTTCCATTCTCACCACGGTAACAATATACTGTGTCAAAATTTCATTAGAATCAATTTAATGTGTCCACGTTACAAAATACAAAACGATTTAAACCAATAAATTCTCGTATGTATACAGAAAATTCCCTTAGTCTCCGTAATAGGCTAGGCAATGTTCGGATGGACCTAAAAAGGTGATTTGCGTCGCTAGATCCTCCTTCACAGGTTAGTGGACAGCCTATTATGAGTACAAGAAATTTTTCAATTTTTCAATCCCCAACCTCCCAGAAAATGATCAGAAACCTCTAAAACGCCTAAAAACGAAGTTTGAGCTGTTTTTATATTTTTAGTTTTTTTATTGTTTCTGCGCCGCCACTGGCACGACTTATAAAAACCATACGCATTCTCCATGCTCGCTACGGTGGTAATACTGTGTCAAAATTTCATTAAAATCAATTCAACAGTTTCCTCGTTACAGCGATCTAAAGCAATACTCCCGTATGTTCACATCAGAAAAAAATCTAAGTCCTTTGCTTTCTGTAATAGGCAAGGCAATGTTCGGATGGACCTAAAAAAGGCATTTATGTCGCCAGGTCTTCCTTCACAGGTCAGTGGATAGTCTATTATGAAAGCAACAAATTTTTCAATTTTACCTCCTAAGTCCTAAGTAACAATTTTCTGGTCCTAAGTGTGTCAATTATTGTATTAAAGTCAAGGCCTATATTAACTTGAGACCAATCTGCTGGGGCCTAACTAACAAAAATCTTTTAACGACATTCAATAAACCTAATAGTTTCATATTTTATGAATATTTGGCGCTTCATTACAACGCTTACAAAATATCATGTCGCTAGGTTGAGAAACGTCAATAAAAAACAACTTCGAATTTTTTTCACAAATCTTCAATTTTCTCAAAACTTATTTTATGCAGATAGGCCCTTGTTTATCCAAGTCACAGATATGTTTATACGTTACTACTTACCACACAGATTATGACATCAATTGCTAACTTTTTTGAATTAAAAGGAAACTAACTGATTGCCTTTTTCTCTGCTAGCTGATTTATACAATCACTTTTGAAGCTGTCATCGTTTATGATGATCGCCTGTAAGCTTGATGAAGAAACTCAATATACGGGTCTTCGTTAATATGATAATGCTACTTTGTACCGCCTGGAAATTACCTTCTCCCATTATCAGCTATTATATTTTTTTTCTCATTTTGCCGTTAACATCAACAAGACATTTAATGGCTGCGTTGAACGAACGCCCATTTTGAGGTAAACACGTAAAATCTGTCCGCTGTTCGACACTGACAGTGTAAATTATACAACCGCTATACATAATGCATACTGTGCCTTCACATATAAGCATAATCATCCTGTAATTGTGGTTTGATGGTACTCGTAAAGGGATGTTATTAGCTTTGATGGGTGGGGCAGGCATCTGATTTACTTAAATCTCTTCATTTTAGTTACGGTTGGCTAGGTTTATTTTGCCGGCATTTGACAGCTACAGACCAAAAGATTATTTTCTGTCTAACTCAAAACAAAAACAAAACTACTTATATTGTACTGGTCAGGCAAGTAATCAGGGGGCTAGGAACCCGGCCTAAAAATAATAAATACAAAATAAAAAAAATCCTACATAATCATTACTAGAGGTGCATGGAGTACTATTTTTCCAAAAACCGGGTACCGTGTCGAGTAATTCGTGTAATTTTGCTTCTACTGCAGGCAAGCCAAAAGATTCATAGCAGGCCCTGATAAGGGCCGAACGCTATGGCTTTTGAATAAAGGCAGGGAGACGCTCAACCTTCTGGTGGGGGCTCTTACTGGCCATTGCCGGCTGTATAGACATTTGTCACTTATGAGAGTGTAGGTGACCCCATTTGCTCCAGATACTGGGAGGAGGACGAGACAACGTTTCACTTCCTGGGCAGATGTGCAGTTTATCGCAACCTTAGGGTTAGGATATTCGGCACGACGGAGTTTGGGGAGGAGCCACTATATTCAGCGAAATGGTCGGACATACTGACTTTCCTCAGGAAGTCTGGTAGGTTCGACAAGGAGCTTTCTAGGGTGTAGAATTTTAGTGTTTTCAGTGATTGGTTCAGTGGGGTGGGCAAAAAGGGCCAAAGATGGCCTACTTGCCTGGCTTCGCCTCCCCATCACTACTACTACTACTACTACTACTACTACTTAAATCTCTTCATTTTAGTTACCGTTGGCTAGGTTCATTTTGCTGGCATTTGACAGCTACAGACCAACAGATTATTTTCTCTTTAACTCAAAACAAAAATAAAACTACTTATACTATGCTGGTCAGGCACGTAACCAGGGGGCTAGGAACCCGTCCTATAACTACGAAATAAAAAAATCCTGAGTAATCAGTTAATAAAATACATATTTTGGGTCCAAATTCATTATTACATGTGCGTGGAGTACTATTTTTCCAAAAATCGGGTACCTAATCGAGTAATTCGTGTAATTTTGCTTCTACCTTGAAGACGGTGCTACCAATACTAAGCTGTTGAAACTTTTATGCTATAATTACTAGGTTATGTGCCTTGAACAAACCATATCAATAAAGTTTGGAAGCATCTATCTTTTTACTTTGGTATCAACGCCATGGACTGCTGTGGTCATGAACCCCTGTTCTATGTAGATTTGTTACTGTTTCTCGACTCCAATCTAGGAACAGGATGTTAATTACAAGCCAACAGTGAAACAGCTCAGGAGGGGATTCTATCCAAGCTCTTTTTACATCAGTCAGGCTGCAGGTATCTATTTACTTATATCTAGTTGCCTAGGTCTGGTCACATAAAATATTCCTTATTATTTTATTTAGTTAAGGATGCACATTAATGCTCTTTTCTATTCTAGCAGAACCAGTTTGCCGGTTTTACATTTTTTTTGGTTTTGGCTTTGACTTATGTTATGTAATCCAGAATCGATTGACGTTCAATTCAATGTATACCCTCCTTTCGATGTACTTCCTCCTCTTTGCTCTTCTTCCTTTTCTTTTCTTCTCTTACTTATCCCTGACTTCGTTAGGTCTCCGGATAACAGGACAGGACAGACTGTTCGACCGATGCGACCATAATTAAGAGGAAAGGATTCGTTTATTTGGCAGTTGTCACTGAGTTGTTTTAGATTTTCGCAGAGCCTCAAATTAACAGGTCTTTGGTCGTTAGTCCATGGTCTTCATGTGAGTAGGTAGTTTGAAAGATCTTCCTCATCGAAATCATATACGTAAATTGTATACAAGCAACTCTGTAGGTATAGTAGTGCATCCTCATGACTACTTTGATAATCCGATATTTTTATAAATGGATCATTTAAGGTCCCATTCATAGTGTTTTTTCTTACGTAATTCTCTTCTCTCCTTCATCCGTACTACACCACAGTCCTGCTTTATCAACAACTTCATATAAATTATATGCTGAAAACTTTTTTGGAGCAAAAGTTTTAAGTGATGCTTCATGACATCAGCAACCGCAGCATTACCGTCTCGTCCATCAAATGAGATTAATTGAACTTTCCAGAAAAAGACTTGTTCGCCTTTCCTGCGCCTCCTTTTAGGATCAATAATTCTTGTATCCTTGTCTAGCCAAGCTCTCAAACATTTAAAATAAATAAATAAGCCAAAAGGCGTCTAACATCTAGTCATCAATTTTCAATGAGGTCAACTTCTGTAGTCCAGAGAGCATTACGAAGTCGGTTTTCTCTGGAGTTAGTCTCCCATTTACATGGTGACCTCGGTTAGTTACCGATATAATAATTTTTAGGCAAAACAGACAACAAAGAATCAATAAATAATTAAATTCATAACCAAAATGAAAAACTTACGAAGTTTTACCTATGCAGGATAACATCTTGCAAAAAAATGATTATTTTGTAATATTGATATTCAGACAACACGCACTAAAGCCGGCTCCATATATGAGGTAATCAGCGAGCAACGAACCCCGATTGATTGCTACTCGGCTATGTGGCTGCAGGATTTTACCCGAATATTCGCCATATGCCGAGCACCGAGCATTCAGCCGGCGCCATAGCCGGCGCTACACATGCGGCATTTAGGGAACAACGAACAGCGAATATTCGCAATTCGGCAAACGCCTACTAGTGTGGCTGGAGCAGTTTGTGTGAGTGGTTGGAATAGGCCGATGATGACGTTGATTCTACTGTCGATAAATTTTAATAATGAATAAGTTTCAATTTGCTACGAAAATCCGGGCTTTCCCAATCCCTTTCTTCTCGAAACTAAACAGAGCCAACTACGCACATGTAGGGCGATACGTGCTCGCTATTCGGCGAGCAAGGTTGAAAAACGGCGAGTATTGATACTCGGCAAATACCCGCATATGTGGAGCCGGCTTAACAATATATTACTCGCAAGTGAAACACGATCATCTAGAAAAAAAGGGTTATTAGCATAAAAATGCGTGCACATCTTGACCTACCCTCCCTAGTACACATACTCATACTCATACTTTATTCATGTTTTACACACAATACACATGTGTTTACACAAGTCAACGAAAAAACATGTAAGAACTGCTGGGCAAGCAGTGCAGAATTATAAAATCCAAAATGGAATATAAAGTATTACATACAAACATTAAACGTCAAAGATCACAGGTAAAATAATCTCAGTCTGCTAGAAATTCAGCTACACTATAAAAAACCTTGTTAGTTAAAATCTGTTTACCTTTTTTTTTAAATTCTTCCATATGTAGCAATCAAATCTCGACTGGAAGCTTATTGAATAACTTTACAGCTAAAAACTCTGGCCGATTTTGGCACCTAGAAAGTCTACAATGTGATGGCACTAGCTTACCTCGCTGTCTGGTATTGTATTTGTTCAGTTCGCCATGCTTTTTAAAAGCGTTCTCAAACTTTTTGACGTATGTGACACTCTCAAGAATAAAAACCGATGGACAAGTCATTATACCTGTTTGTTTAAATGATGATCTACAGTCGTCTCTATATTTGAGACCCGTTATTACCCTGATTGCCCTCCTTTGGAGTCCAAATACTCTATCCGTCGACGCCGCACTGCCCCACAACATTATCCCATAATGACATAACCGAGTGGAAAAGTGCGTAGTAGGCAGCAAGTATAGTCTCAATAGAGACACAATCATATAGATCCCGCAACAAGAAGACACAGCCTCTGAGTCTACTTGACACGGCATCAACATGAGTGTCCCATTTCAGTTTGGGATCCAAATGTAGCCCCAAAAATTTGACGCTCACAGGGTTGGGTACTTCGCTCATATCTCTTAGCAATAACACCATCTTCTGAGTTTTGTTATTGTTGAGCTTCAGCTTGTTGGCATTAAACCAGTTTTCGACTTTCGACTGAGTCTCAATCTAACACTCGTTGGTCGTTCAGATGCTATTTATATCTACATGGTACCTCCAAAAAGCTATATACATGTAAAAACAAAGCATTGCTTTCTGTCGATCCAAAAGCTATGATGTACTATGTAAGGCTTTCGCGGCCATCGTCCAATGAATTTGTGGTTCTTGGGTTTTTAGGCCCGCGTCGTTTAGCGCTAAGGCTTGACGTTTCGCCACCACTAGTGGATGGCATATTCAGAAGCTATTTCACTTCGGCGACTTCAAAGTACTTCCATCCAGATGCCATCCACCCGTGGTGGCGAAACGTCAAGCCTTAACGCTAAACGACGCCGGCCTAAAAACCTAAGAACCACAAATTCAAAAGCTATGATATTTGTTGCAAATGCCTCCTAGAAGGCAACAGCCCCAGTTTACGCATTTAGCCCTCTTTCAACGGGTTGGTCTGTACGCCAACGAGAACAGCAATTGCTGTAACCCTGGGCTGTAGCGTGGCTGGATTTATACTAGTATGATACGCATGGATCGGAGAGGAGTGAATACAACGAGCTAGAAGTTGTGGAGCACGTAGAAAAACGGTAAGATCATAATCTACGACTATTGGCCCTTCAAAAGAGAATGCGAATAATGCGATCCAGACGAGCTGTTGCTGACGCTAGTAGTATGGATATGCCGGTTCTGATCCTCCCTGAAGGTCATTCAAATGGGGTGGGGATGACCTTGGTTTCCATATTTCATGAGGTGTATTGACGTGGGTTTTTCTTATAGGTGCCGGTTCTGATCCTCCCTGAAGGTCATTTTGTAACGTTGTCTTTCCAAAAGTGATCGTATCTTAATGGGGCTTTTTAAATGGGGTGTTGGGTAACCTTGAGAGTTCCAGTTCACATTGACTGATTGTGAAATATTTGTTATTAGTGTTTGTATTGGTTGTTTGTATAACCTTGAAATTAGTTGTATGATTTTCCTATGAGGATCGATAGTGATCCTCCCTGAATGTTATTAAAATGGGGTGGGGATAGCCTTGAGCTTGGCCTTTCAAAAGAACGTGTTTTGCTAACGTCGGGCCTTGCATGATAAGCGAATGAGTGGAGGTGGGGGTACGATGCCCTTGAGTATCTAGCTATAAATCGAGGAGGCTCGATCATCGATGCCACAGTTGCTTGACAGACAGTGATCAAGATATAGTCTAATAAGATGCATACATGTAGTGATTGCGGTGATAATTTTACGCGTTCGGACAATTTGCGTCGACATCAGAGAAATGTTTGCAGTGGCAGTTCCACAAGTGGACCACAAGCTAAAAAAATTAAATTGGATAGTACACCTCCGAATATGATATGTCCTTGCTGCAATGTTTCACTTCCGAAAAATCGAATGACTGCCCACGCAAGGACATTACAACATAGAACAAATTCATCGATCCCGATCACTGATGGTGTGAGACTTATAAAAAGTGCATTCAAATGTAGAATTGCCAGCTATAGATTTAGCCCATCAGAATTGTATACCGACTTTAAAGAGTTTTTCGATAACATCAAGCAAAATACTCTAGATGTAATAGAAGAGAAACTTCGAGTGCACGGAGCCCTGAAAGTGAACATGGAAGTATTCGGGAAGTATGTATTACAAACGAGTGATGTGGCAGACGTCAAATCCTTCAATACGGTTAATAAAGTAATAGACGAGAGCACAGACCTATCTGATGTTTATCAACGGTTTGCTGATGAAATTACATCCCAATCATCTGAGTTTGAGGAGAAGGATTCTGGTATGTTAGATATTTAGAGAAGTGCATAAATTGAGATAGTAACCTTTGTTGTTTTATTTTCAGGGTGGGCGATCGAATGTATCCTTTATGCTGAAGTGAACATTAACAAGTTTTCACCATTGGGTGGATCGTCTTATATAAAGTTACCATACTTTATAGAGAAAAAGAAGGCAGTGGTAAATGTGCGAAATCAAGACCAGTGTTGCTTTGCTTGGGCCGTCACATCAGCGCTACTACCAGCAAGCACCCGAGTAGCGGAAGTGTCATCCTACCCGCATTTTTCAACCATATTGAATGTCCACGGTATGAACTTTCCTATTACTTTTAAAGATATCTCATTGTTCGAGAGAAACAATAATATATCTATAAACGTGTACGGAATTGAAAAAATAATCAAAGATGGTAATATCACATACGAAATAGTTGGTCCATTGAGATATGCTCAGAAGAAATTAGCTTTACATGTCAATCTGCTCTATTTAACGGATGATAAGGGGAATGGTCACTATTGTTGGATAAGAGATCTTTCACGGTTAGTTGCACATCAGTTAAGTTCAAACGAGCATAAGCGGTACTTTTGTGACGGTTGTTTGTTATATTTTTCAACTAAGGCGTATCTAGATATTCACCAAAGGAACGATGGCAATCATATATTCACGATAACACCCACAGAAAAATTACGAATTGATAAGTTTGGTAATCAGGTTCCAGAAAACATACTTAAATTCGAGAATTTTGAAAAGCAAATGCCGGTCCCCTTTGTTGTGTATGCGGATTTTGAGTCATTATTAAAACCAATCGATAACTGTGAACCCAACCCAGAATATTCGTATACAAACGAAACCCACACACATGAACCATATTCATTTTCATATTTTATTAAATCTTCATTTGATTCTGACTTATCCAAATTTGTCTTGTATCGAGGTAAAGACGCGGCGAAAGAATTCGTGACAAGGCTAGAAGCTGATCTTAAAGAACTATATTTCAAATATTTGAAAGATGTAACTCCCATGATCCCTTTAACGCCGGAAGAGCAGATTGAATTTGATACTTCAACGAAATGTAACATCTGTGAGAAACCATTTTCAGGATCCGATATTAAAGTTCGCGATCATTGCCACATAACTGGTAAAGTTAGATTCGGGGCTGCACATTCGAAATGTAATTTAAATTTCAAATTACCAAATTTTATACCAATTATAACGCACAATTTAAGTGGGTACGATTGTCACCTATTTATCAAACAACTATCTTCTCATGGAGATAAGATAGACGTGGTAGCCCAGAATAAGGAAAAATACATTTCATTTACAAAAAGTCTGTATATGCATGACTATGTGGACCGAACCGGTAGAATAAGGAGGAAGTTTTTACAAATGAGATTTATCGATAGTTGTCGTTTTCTACCTGGATCTTTACAAGCATTATCAGACAGTTTGACTAGTAGGGATTTTCTGGAGAGTAAAAAGTATTTTTCAGACCCTAGAGTCTTTAATTTAATTAGACAGAAAGGTGTATTTCCTTACAATTATGTGGATGATGTAAAGAAATTGGATCAAGAATATTTACCGTCAAAGGCAGAGTTTTATGATAAGTTGAATGAGAAAGATATATCTGAGGAGGAATATTCGAGGGCAATAACTGTATGGAGAACGTTCAACTGTAGGAATCTAGGTGAATATTCTGATATTTATTTACGGACAGACGTGCTTCTCTTGTGTGATGTCTTTGAAAGGTTTAGGAGAAATAGTATGAATATTTACAAATTGGATCCAGCACACTATTTTACATCTCCTGGCTTGTCTTGGGATGCCATGTTAAAGTATACCAAAGTTAATCTCCAGCTCCTTACGGACATAGATATGATTGGGTTCTTTAAGAATGGTATTCGCGGGGGGATAAGTCAATGCAGCGATAGAATGCACGAAGCAAATAATAAATATTTACCAAATTATGATCCATCTAAAGAATCGACATTTATATCATATCTCGATGCCACGAATCTTTACGGGCATGCTATGTCGTCACCTCTTCCTACGGGAGGTTTTGAATGGATGGGGGATTCAGAAATATCTACATTCGATTTAGAAAATGCCAAAATAGACGGTGAGAATGGCTATGTCTTGGAAGTTGATGTGCGATATCCTGAAGGGTTACACGATTCACATAGCGACCTTCCGTTTTTGGTGGAAAGTATGATCCCACCAAATGCCAAGACAAAGATTCCGAAATTAATCCCAAATCTGTACGACAAGAAGAAATATATTGTACATTATCGCGTACTACAACAAGCTGTACGGTATGGTTTGCAAGTAACCAAGGTTCACAGGATCCTTAAGTTCAAACAATCGTTCTGGTTGAAGGAATATATCGATCTCAATACGGCAATGCGTAATAAAGCAAACAATAAATTTGAAAGGGACTTTTATAAGCTTCTAAATAATGCAATTTTTGGAAAAACTATGGAAAATGTAGATAATAGAAGAGATATAAAGTTGGTCACACATTGGGAAAATCTTCGTAATAGCATCGGTGTCGGAGCACTAGTAGCTCGTCCAAATTTCAAGAGTTGTTCCATATTCAACGAAAATCTTGCAGCTATCCATTTAGGAAAAGTTAGAGTACATTATTTTAAGCCAATATACGTGGGATTCTGTATACTGGACATATCTAAAATAGTAATGTATGATTTTTTTTATGGGTTTCTTAAAAAGCAGTTCAACGATAAAGTATCTATGCTTTACTGTGATACAGATTCGCAAATTTTGAAAACTCATACAGATGACTTCTATGAATTTATGAGAAATAATATTAGCGAGTTTGATACTTCAAATTATAAACAAAACAATGAGTTCAACATTCCAGTCAATGACTCTATTCTGGGTAAAATGAAAGACGAATTTCCAGAAGATCCTATAATAAGTTTTTACGGAACAGGTGCGAAGGCATACTATATCAAGTCAGTTAAGGGAGAAATGAAAAAAGCAAAGGGTGTTAAAAAAGCAGTAATACAAAATCAGTTATGTGGTAATGATTATAAGCATATACTAGAGAATGGTGGTCTGATTTTAAGAAAAATGAATACATTCAAAAGCAGGTTGCATGATGTATATACAGAAGTCAAAAATAAAGTAGCTTTAGCACACAACGATGATAAAAGGTTTATAATTCCAAATACAACAAAAACTTTACCCTGGGGGCACTCTGACATTCAATTTTACCAAACAGACCCCGCATCGAATGTAAAATATGCTATCGATGCCATTAATCAGATCACCGCGCGAGATGAGGCTCCTGAAGATGGTAATTTAGATCTACTTATACAATTAATGTTAGCCGAAGTTTCTAAATATTAGATTTAAGTTACTGTAAGCTTGTAAAGTGTGATAGTATTAAATATATGTTTGCAGAATAAAGTTGGCACATTTTATTTAACCTAAACTCAGACTACCCACAATCTACATCAGATTCATTGTGAGACTTCAAAAATGACTATAGTTGTTCTAGATATCCAAGGATATAATATCCAGTCTACGTTTGTTCCAAAAGAGATAGGGTTTAAGAAAAGTGGAAGTTTATTTCATTATGTGCTTAAACCCGTCATTAAATTCAATGAACTGAGCGTAAAAGATCAAAGAAGCGTCAAGTTTTTGGAAAAATATAATCATGGCATCAGATACAGTAGTGGAAATACAAATGCGCAACAAATCATGAAAATAATTAAACAACATATCAGGAACAGCGATAAAATCTTTCTTAAGGGCCATCAGAAGTATGAGTATGTAGTGAGAGCTGTAGCTATGTTAAACTTGAAAAACATACAGATAGTGAACATTGAGGCTATAGATCATAGTATCTGTCTTAACGTGGGCATGAGCAGAGCAGAGCAGAGTGTTCATAGCAAAAAGTGTGACTACCATTCCGAAAACACGAATGGGAGATGTGCATTGAGAGTTTGTGAGGCTATTGATTCGTGGATTAGGACACCGCCTCCGTCACATCCGCAACCACATATGAAAGTTCTGAAAGACGAGTCGTTAGCCGAAAGAGCAGATCATAATTTTCATTAATACATAGAGTGCCTTTCTTTTAGATTCATAGTTTTAGATTCAAGTTGTCTGTTCATAATTTTTTGGTTGTTGCAGAATTTAATATCTTAAATAGTTGTTAGTGGAGTCTTGGAATTTTAAGTTGCTTTCAACGTATTATATTTGTAGTTTTAGAATTGATATTTAAATCTTTGTGTATTGCAGTTACTTTTATTTGGTATGTTAATATACACATAAGAAAATTTCAAATTGTATTAATCAATAAATATATCCACAAGAAAGCTTTGAGATATTTATTTAAACGAGTATAATTATAGAAAAGGCGAGCTGTCCCTAGCAGTCGGAGTGTTTCGGGGAATGAGACCCTTTGGGTCTCGTAAACTCATAATACAGTTTATTTCTTTAATCCCTAAGTCCATAACAAACTTTATTACCACCCCATGTTTAAGATTAGGTTATTCCACGAAGAGAGGTAAGCCTCTATATAATCCCTAAGCCATTAACAAAATTTTTTATTGCCACCTCATCTTTAAGATTAGATTATTCCACGAAGAGAGGTAAGCCTCTATATAATCCCTAAGCCATTAACAAAATTTGTTATTGCCACCCCATCTTTAAGATTAGGTTATTCCATGAAGAAAGGTAAGCCTCTATAAATACCCATTTAAAATTTAATGGTGCCCCATGGCTACCCTCTTTAAGGCATACACATCTATTAATACATACTTAAAAAATCATTACCGCTCCAGGTATTCAAACTCATGAAATATTTCATAAGTTCTAAATACACATTGATGTAGAAAGAGACAAAAAAAAACATGGCGACATTGGAGTTGATAGGGTAGGGATGTGGGCTGTCTTTCATCCCCATTGGAGGAGTGGGCGTACACCTCTGCCTCTACCCCTACTCTCGAACTATCTGATTGGTGGATTGAGGTCTTAAAAGTGCAGGCGAGGACAGGTAGAAATCATTCTGTCCAGCTTTTGCCGCCAGAATACATCTCACTACCAGCCACCAACTAACCAGCTACGAACCATGTCTCTGAAGAGAAGTGTAAGTAAAAATAATTTTATCCTAACTTGGGAGACCGCTCTACCAACTACCCTCATGGATATGTTTCTAAATATGGTTTTCTCTTTATTGTTACAGATGCCCATCGAATACGACTCAGAAGATGAGTTTCAAAGCTCACCGAAGCGATCGACGCTGCTATCGCGATCGCCTGTTGCCAAGGCTGGTCCCTCGCAAGTACGCGCAAGTCCTACCACCAGGAAAAGGACGGCGCCTATGAAGATGATGACGGGTACCAAACGCCCCAAGAAGGTAGATGGTGATGAATCGCAAAAAAAAGTGGTTGCGATGCAAAAAGAGCCGCGAAAGAAGGTTGTAAGAGTACCGTCGAGTTCGGCAACGCAGCGGAAGCGAAATGAGGGTGCCAAATTTAAGCTGTGTAAGTCGGCATGCAAGACTTACACAGCTCGATTTCGGCAACCTGTACCCCAGTTTGCCACTTCCGCTGCTGTACCGGAGTCGACGGTAGACTTCTCCGTATTGCACGAGGCTCCGACTGTAACGGAACCACCTTTTTGGCGAGAGTCACCCGTCCGGACTTCGGCGGTTGTTGAGGAAGCTACCCCGACATTGCCGTTGTCGATTACTCCACCGGATCAGAATCAAGCACACAAAATTATAGTGCATCAGAATGTGCTTGTTACTGCTCCAGTGGAGTCATCGACGACGACATCTTCGGAGCTTCATCAGGCAAGTCGAAGCCCGGAACCTCTTGCGGTTAATGATGCCCAGTCATCATTTTCACCGGCACCGGCTGACATCCTGGAGGCCTTGCCGCGTACACCCAGGACACCGCGGATATCAGCGACTCAATCGTCCCTCGAGTCGCTGACATCGCACGAGGCCAGTCAACGTAGCAGCGGTAGCGGAAGCAGTGGCGGAAGCAGTAGCGGAAGCAGTAGCGGCAGCAGCAGCCAGACCAGTAGTGGGAGCAGCCAGACTGTGGAGGAGGATCCTGGCTCGCTGCTTACCAAGGCGACTGCTAAGATGAGAAAGGAACTGCAGGACGCAAGGGTGAGGGTGCAGGAACTGAAGGAGGACCAGTTCCCGCAGATCTTATCGGCCGCCAGGGAGGAGAAGCGAACCGCCGAAGAGTCGAGCCGGCAACTTTGGGGCGACGTTCTGCTGCAGGAGGTGGAGTTGCAGCAACTTCGGGAGGAAGTACTGTCGAGGGAATCGAAGTTGCAGCAACGTCGGAAAGAAGCTCAGCAGCAGGACGTGAAGTTGCGGCAAGCCGGCGGTAAGCTTGAAGGCCTGGAGGAGAGAGCCTCCAAGATAGAAAATTATGAGGCGAAGATAGCAAAGCTGGAGGGACAGATAGCGACGATCGAATCCGTGGATTACCATCCGATCTGTCTGTCCCAAAACCAGAAGGGTGTGTAGTATATATATATATATAGTATATATATAGATATATACTACACTTTCCCTTATAGTTAGAATTAGGGTTTTATATGTATATATTTAGAGTTAGATATTTGTATAGCATCTTTATTTTATAATTATAGTATTGTATAAATGTATATTTTAACTAATAAATTTTTCATGTATATATAATTGTTATTAAATATATATTTTTTAATTTTAACAAATTTTCATTGAATATATAAAAATCTTATTATATAAATGTATTTTTTAATTTTAATAAAATTTCATGTGTATATAAAAATATTACTGTTTAAATGTATATTTTATTTTTTTATAAATCTTCATGTACAATAATTACAAAAAATGTATTACTCAATTTTAATAAAATTTCATGTATGTATAAAAATATTATTGTTAAAATATATATTTTATAATTAATAACTTTTCATGTATAATAATTACAGAAAATAAATTATACTTGTTCTCAAATTTAGTGTTTCAGTTAATAATATTTTTATAGAATAGTAGCAATGTACAAATGTAATTTTATGTATATCTTATAATTGAAAAAAAATATATAAATATATCGATTATGAGATTATTTAATAAATGAGTAACAAAAAAAATATGTGAACAAAAACTTTTGATTTTGTATTTATTTGTATGCAGGTGTTAGATATTTGTGTAAAATTTTCTAAGATAGTAGTAATGTACAAATGTGTTTTTTTATTACAATATTTTTTATGTATGTCTTATAATTAAAAATAAATAAATTCAAATATATATATATATATATATATATATCGATTTTGAAATCTAGTTCTTTTCTGGTTAATAAAATGAGAAATAAAAAAAATATGAAAAAAAGTTTAGTCTATAAAAAAATATCTGCGAAAAAATTCATAAGGAAAGTATTCGTCAAAAAATAGGTTAGTTTATCAAAAATATTTGTGAAAAAAAAAACTATAGGTTGGTCTCCAAGACAACAGGATAGTGCATAGTGTCCAACTACACATAGTGCTTACTGGTTCGTGATAAGTATCGGTAAAGGCAGAGACTAGGTCGACGGCTGCGCCGTCGACTACCCGACTGCCCGAAACCCCGGGTGAAAAAAATTATAGGTTGGTTTCTAAGACAACAGGATAGTGCATAGTCTCCAATTACACATAGTGCTTACTGGGTCGTGCTAAGTTTCGGTAAAGGTGGAGGTTAGGTCGACTGCTGCGCCGTCGACTAACATCGACACGGGCGGTGGGTCGACGGCATACAAAGGCTCGGCGGAGGCCCATTTTGACGCATTTTGAGGGCCAAATGTGATCTTCAACGGTCCTTCAAAACGGTGGTTTTTCAGAAAAAAAGAGTGAAAAAAAAACGTTAGAAGCATGAAAAAATCGAGATAGACAAAATTGGAAGACTGATAAAAAATGAGAAAATAAAGTACACCACTGAATAAAATTTTTAGAAAGATCGTTTGTTGGCAAAGCCGCCCACGCTCGATGAATTTTTTTTCTGTCACGATGGTAAGGTTTTTTGAAAAAAGGTACGATTTAAAAAAACAAGTTTATTGGTTAATACAAAAAAAAATCTCTTTATAATTTAATAATAGCACCTCATGTCTCCTCCTCGCTATCTATGAGAAAAGGCAGTTCTATCCGCGCACCTCTAAGGTTTGATGGACCATCTGGACGATAAGGATCAGCATCATCATCATCATCGCTGTTATCTGATGAGCTGTCTATAGTAGACAACAGGAACCCCAGCGGCTGTACTGTGGAATCGCATGGTCCATGGTCCATCGGTGGTCTCGCCACCGCCCAATGAGATTGGTCGGGTGTCTCATCATCCGGTACCGCAGTCTCCATACTCCATATGCTGGAACTGTCCTCTTGATCCTGCATCCAAGACGTGGAGTCGCAAGGTCCGTTTGACTCTGTATTGAAGTCCATTTCGCTGCTAGTTGTATTACTGTACCAGTTGACTCTGCACTATGTTTTTCATTGACAAGAACTCTGCCTTTTATGTTCTAAGCTCCCCACACTAAAGCCCCCTCCATACCTCCCCACCTCTTCATTTTATTTGTGGAACATCGGTGGCGTTGGGTGGTGGGTACTGTAAAGCCACACCCTAATCCACAAGGTATATTTACCGTTTCTGTTAGCCCACTGGTACTTACACAATATACCATCATCAAATAAAAGATCATACCTTTTTTTTATTTTTATTCAATATTCGTAATATGAGGCAAATCAATACATATAATGTATATAAATATATATAATATTTTGCTGTTTATTTTACAACTCAAAGAAAGATATAATACGTTCCTTCTCTTCAGTCAGCTTGCATCTTTTTTGAGTTGATGTCACTCGTAGGGTGTCGATTCTCTTCTTGCAATCATCCAACTGTCGCTTTCTCCTCGTCTTGGTTTCTTTTACACGCTTCCTTTCATCGTCTAGCTGTTTCAACTTTTGCTCATCGATAACTTGTGCTGCTTGGAGACTATCGTTCAGTGCCAGCTCCTCTACCAGTTGCCGCTCATTATTTGCTATTTCATCCTTGATGCGTTGAACAGTACTCCTCAACGCTTCCGTCTGGTCTTCGATCTCTGTTTTTGGAGGTTTATTTGATTTTTCCAATGTCTGCCGCAATAATGCTCCAAAAGGCTTGGAAGGTGCCTTTTTTATTTTTCTGCTCGTTATCGCAGGCACTGTACTTGTGGATGCTTGCATCGCATCCACGCCAGCTCCTATAGCTACAGGAGTATTCACACTGGTTGCCAGGGCAGGCACTGCACTTGCGGCTGCTTGCGTTGCATCCACGCCAGCTCCTATTGCTGCAGGGGTGTTCACACTGGTGTTGTTTTCAGCTGGTGGGTTCACATGGACGAATTCTTCAAGTTCTTCTTGGACATCTGCAGCCAGCTGCGTAAAAGGCAACCCCTCATTTTCGAACTCCTGCAGAATGGCCTGTAAGTCGTCCCCGACGACTATAATATCTTGATTATTGGTTGCGGCCATAATGTTGGTGATATAGGTATGATATACAATATTTTTCTGCGGAACGGTACGATTTTCTGAAGAACGTAGAACTGAAAAACCTTACAGAATGAAGCTGTATTTATACCCAAAAATTCACAACATAATTCAGTTGTAAAATCAGAGCGGAGGGGACGAATACTTGGATGGGGAGGATGGGCGAAACAATCACAACCAATAAGCTTTAGATGGGTGGGTTGGGTGAAACTATCGCATCCAATAAGGTTATATTGGTGGGAGCATCCACAATTCTTGTTGGTTTCAGATATCGATATAGTGGTACACAGATCTAAATTAGCATGGTTGGGGTTGGGCGACAAAGTATTTCAGGAGCAGGTGATGACGTGCGAATGTGTTGCCAAAGCATATAACATTTCCACCAATAGGGATTTATGGTCTATACGCCGATTGGCTGGTGGGTTGGTCGTTCTATATTCCCGTTTCAATAGCAGTTGATGACGTACGAATGCGTTGCCAAAGCATATAACATTTCCACCAATAGCGATTTATGGTCTATACGCCGATTGGCTGGTGGGTTGATCTTTCTTATATTCCCGTTTCAATAGCAGTTGATGACGTGTGAATGCGTTGCCAAAGCATATAACGTACTTAATGGTCTATACGCCGATTGGCTGGTGGGTTGGTCTTTCTATATTCCTGAAACGACGTACCCTAAGAGAGGATTGAAGCGGAGAAGGGGAAGCGTTAGTCCCCTAATATCGTATAAATACGGTGGCTGAACGAGAATTATTTAGTGAAGTTCGTGATTCAGTTCTTCAGTTATAGCAAGATTACAACAAGATAATCAAGAGGAAGAACGAGAATGGAAGCCGTAGGATTCAACATCTTGGACTTGGAGCACCTGAGTCAAGGTAAACATTATTCTGCCATTGTATACATTGCGTACAAGTAACAAGTCAAAACACAGCAAGTCTGTTTTCGCTAGTTTCCACTCATATGTATTTCTACAATGTACTCTTCTTTTCTTTTCAGCACCAGAGGTCATTCCGGGTGACAGCCGATACAGCGGCTTCACAGAGGTGGCGAGGCGGCTGCGGGCGACAGCATGTCAGGGTGGTGTGGCAGCATCGACCGCAGATCACCGGACATTTGGTCTGCGGCAATGTCCGCTGATCGCGGACCATCTAGTGAAGCCGTCGTCGATGGCTAATCACCTGGTGCGGTGTCGGCGAAGATTGGCAGAGAGTCATGCACCATCTGAAGGTACCTATGTAGTTTGTTTATGAGTAATTATTTCCGAGTTTATGAAATGCTACCTTTATTGATGACACTAAAAATTTATCAAAAACAGTTTATCTTTCTATGTTTTTACTTTTTTTGTGAAGCAAACGTATTCTATTACAAACTAACCATATACTCATCGATAATTCTTTCTTTTTACAGCTTCTGACAACCGTGGGGTAAAAGGAAGAGAGCAGGGTGATGAAGTCGCCACCACCAATGTAGAGGTGCAGATTGAAGGTATAAAATGTGTTCATTAAATGCGAAAAAATCAAACCACCACCAACTTAGCATCTTTTTTTTTTTGTTTTGTACCAATCCTATGATATTGATACTTTCAACATGCGCCAACATAGCAATTTTTTATTATTTTTTGTTGTGTATTGATAATATGATATTGATGCTTTCAACGTGTGTACCCATCATTCCTGAAAAATCTAAATTTAATGAAACCTCGTAAGATTTAGCAATATATCCTTATATACCTTTCACCTTTTGCATCTTGCAATCTTCGCACGCATTACAAAACAACACTTTTTTTGTTTCAGAAAACTGGGATAGCGATAACTACCAGAGCTATAAACCGAACTTAGAAAACACGGCGGTCCTGCGGATGCCCCCACCGTTCTTGTCCAAGAAGGAGAGACGCAGGTGGAGAGCGAGCGAGGTCGCCCGATTTAATAATCTAACAAATTAGTCAATGATTATTGTAAATATATATGCAAAAAAATAAAACTACAGTTAGTCCAAACAACTGTTTTATTTATAAACGAATCTAAAAATCATCCAAACAAAAAATAATAAAATAAGTTTACACAGTTATCGAGAAACCATTCAAATATATTATTGAATCATTACAATACATCTTTTACGTCTATCCACGAATTTTTTTCTTTCGGGAAACCTAACCACTTAACGAAGAGCTTGGTTCCTCTTTTCTTCAAGACCCTTTCAATCAGATACTCATCTGGAAACTGCGTCTTTTTTAGCTCAGCTTCGTAGAAACAGCCGCTTATCGGTTGCCCATCCATATCATCTAACATATATGTGACTGGATTTGTAATGTTAACGTTGCGTATTTTAAACAATTCCGTAGAATAGTTGGGGGTGTAACCTTTTTCAAATACACCTTTATATCTGCTTACTCTCACAATGTCCCCAAGTTTAAGCTTACTTCTGCCTGCTACCTTTGGATTGCGATACACATTCAATCGTGTATGAAAATCGACTTCGATGGGGGCCAATCCTGTTGTTCGATGTTTCCTGTTGTTATAGAAGTTAGTGACATTTTGCAGAATTGTAATCCATTTGTAACTACCTCTTGCAGAAAATTCCTTGTACAACAAGTGTTTCAGTGAACGAATAGCTCTTTCGGCAATTGCTGCTTTTTTCGTAGAGAACGTGGAGTAATGGTTAATTCCATACCTTTGCATCAGTTCAAAAAATTTGCGATTGTAAAACTCAGATCCGTTATCTGTTTGCAGATTGGTTGGATGATAGCTAGCGTCCTGCAGGATATCATGCATTGCAGCCGTCACGTTTTGCATATCTTTATTCTTAATTGCTCTACACCATAAGAACTTAGAGTAGCAGTCAATGACTACCAATATGTATCTATAGCCATTATTTTCCTTATGAAAAGGTTGCATTTCCGCTAAATCGGCTTGCCATAAGTCAGCGAAACCTTTTATGATAGTTTTTCGACGGCGAAAGTTCTTCCGAACTGCCTTGTGTAATTCTTCTGCTATGCCACGTTTTGTTGCGCTGTTAACTGACATATCTACATGTAGAGGTCTGACTCAGGTGATTGTAGAAAAGAAACTGATCATTAATCATGAAAAATCAACCGATCTATGGTCTGAGTTGATTTAAAGTGTAGCCTGCAAGCCACGCTGGTAAAACAGGGCCACCTTCAGCATCGAATTCCCTGTTGACTCCACTAGCTAATTTCTGGCAAAAATTATATAGAACCTCTAGTTGCTCTAAAATGGATATCAAATTGGTTGTTAATACATCAATCTTTTTCTCAAGGCCATCACTCAATTCTAGCGTTTTGCTATTCACTATACTTTCAAGCATATCAGCGGTACTTTTTAGTTTTTTTTCAACATACTTTATATGAACAGAGTCATTTTCATCTGTAGGATCACCAACATTCTTTAACTGCTTTCCATTGATATCATAATTTCCAGTTTGTGTAAGTTTAAAACCAATACCTGGAATACCACGTACAGTTGTATGCTTAGAACTGCGACGACCAAACTTATCTATCGTATTGTGCATCGCTACGAAAGCGTTATACTATTAGTGGGATCTTTCAACTCGCAAATATATATACCCCAAATTAGCGTATTACGCCCTCTTCACGCAATTCTTCTATTATAGATAAAATTTCGTTGTCGTGGTTTGTATGACCAGCTGATTTTGAGCTGTATAGCAATTTCAATCGATCAATCAGCTCGTTGATGTCGTTCCAGTACACAAAGTCGCGTTTATTAGTGTTAAATATCTTATACTTAGGTATCTTCATTTGTGTATGTCCCCTACCAACTCTGGCTCTCAAATGCATGGGGGATGATGTAGATAGGATATTAAATAATTTATTGAAATACTCAGATCCGTCGACATTGTAAATATTAAGAGGTGTGTAATCTTTGCGAAGTACATTAGTTAGATTCAATATGGACCTGAATGTGTGTAGAGTTTTTGAGTTGGAGTTTCGTGTATCTCCTACAAACATCATATCTAGTAAGTCTGGGGATAGTTTGAATTTAGTAGTCTTATCACCCGACGATAAATAAACCGCCTTATCATCAAATTCCACTTCATGTACACCCATTAACAGCTTCTGTGATTGTGGGTTGATCCTCACATTATAAACACTTCCATAGGCCGGATGTCCTGCTCTCAAAGTATCTATATGACTTTTCAGCACCTCAGCAACTGCCTCTCTGTCCACACTTGAATTAGCTGTAGATACATACTGAGTAACTGAATCTCTTTCCCTCTCATTAATTGATGATGGTGTATCAGGTAACTCCTTTATTGGTGTTATACCGGAAAAAGCAGCGGAAGTCAATTCTTCGAATCTCGCCCCTTTTGGTGTACTAGTAGAGGGAAGGGTTTGATTTGGATATGTAGATTGTGGTCTTTTAGGAGTGCTTGTATGACCAACGTTTTGCATTGGTTGTTTCGATTGTGTATGAACTGATGCATTCGCTATTGTCTTCAGCTGTTTCGTAATAGGTTCATATATCCGTTCCAATGCTGTGTTATCGATGTCGCGACCTTTCTTTACAGCATTAAATTTTTTTTGGACAGACTCTGTTGCTTCCACTAATTCTTTTTTGAGAGCAATCTCAATGCTGCTCTGTTGCTGCTTCATACTTGTTATGGTAATGCTACAGCTGCGATGTACATTGATTGCAGTCTCACATTCAATTGATGATATTCCTAGTCCACCAGTGGATTTATGAAACTATCGAATCCTTTCCTGTACCGACCATCTTTTAGTTCTCTATCTTTATCAATTACTAGAAACCCATATTTCTCCCTCCAGCACATTGCACACATATCTTGGAACTGCTTAAAGGTTACGTCGGGTGCCACATGATCTGAAAAAACATGTGAGAGGTTAGTGTTGTCAACTTTGAACAACACAATCAGATTTGCGTTATCTCTAATCACCCTTTTTGGTATCCAACTGTAGCTTTGCACGCAATAAAAGCAATCCACACCTTTGTGTCGACCCATACTGAAGTATTCTCGGATAACATTTTGATTTTCGCATATAACGTCATCGAAAATGAAAACTGAATTTGGTTTGGCTTCTGATGGTGGTAGAATATCAGAGTTATTGGTAAATGCATGATATCCCAATCCATCAATCGACTTCATTACTTTTTCTATGAATGTATACTTGGGTTGATTAAGCGATTTTGAAAATATATAGATATTTTCGAAGAAAAGCCCATCAGGATGCAACAACAAAGATATCAGCACATTGGTTTTTCCGCAGTTTGATGGGCCAACAATAATACAACGAATCGTGGATGGTAGTAGTATACCATGTCGATGATGAGAAGTATTATTTTCCAAATCCGTGACCTTTACATCAATATTGCTAATACTTAATTCCTGATCTTGTTTTGTCACCTTCATCGTGCAACGACTTAACCGTATATAAGCCGCAGTTGTTTATATATGTTTTATTTAAATGCCGATACTTCTTGGGAGAAGGTGTAGCAGCATTTCCAAAACTGGTGGTGGAATTGTTAACAAGTTGATAGATAAGTTGCCATTCGAAGCACATTTACCCTTTTATCAGTTTTGTGGGCCGGGCACGCGCGTGGAGGAAAGGCTAGCTCTTGGCCAAAAAGGAATCAATAAATTAGACGCGGCTTGCTTACAGCACGACCTTGCATACCGCAAATCTGACTTGGCTACAAGACACTCGGCTGACTACCTGCTTCAACAAGAAGCCTGGAAACGAGTCAAATCAGCTGATGCAAACTTCGGAGAAAAAGCAGCTGCCTGGTTAGTTACAAATATTATGAAAGTAAAGCGTCACACTGGAATGGGTCTTGCATCACGACGTGGGCGCAGTAGGAAAAAATGCATGCGTAAAAAATTGTGGAATGCATTACGTGTAAAACATCATGCGGGAATGGGTTATGGATCACGACGTAGAAGGAATAAGAAAAAATGTGTGCGTAGGAAAATGAGGAAGGCTACAAAGAAGGTGCATTTTGGTTCAGGGATACTAAACAGAGTTCGCAAAAATATGAAGAGATTTTCGAACCATAAGCAAGATAATAACGTGCTACGAAAAGCAACTTCTGCAGCATTATTAGCCGCCCGGAAGCATATCAAGTCTCTGGGAGGGAAACGACGTATTCGCCTTCCGCGAGTTATACCTATTCCAAAAGTAGGTGGAATTCTACCCTTGATACCAATTTTTGCAGGTCTCTCAGCATTAGGCAGTCTCGCTGGGGGTATTGCAAATATTGTTAGGACCTCTAAAGCAATAAATTCAGCACGAGAAAAAAATTCTACATCTATCTCCGGTATGAATAAAATTGGCAGTGGTTTATATTTGAAACCATACCGCAAAGGATTGGGTTTGTTTATCAAAGCTCGGACTTCAAAAAACTTTTAAAAACCCTACCCCAACGACCGCTGACAGACAACGACCTTGTTTATTATGCCAAACAGCTAAAAATACCGTATTTCAGAGGAGTTTTTATGCGTGATGATCTACCTAAACAAGGTCCATTCTGGAATGAGTCAGCCATTATCAACTTGGATAGCAAGAGTGGGGGTGGGTCACATTGGGTATCATATATAAAACGGGGAATGGTGGTGTTGTATTATGATAGTTTCGGCAACCTACCACCAACGAACGAGCTAGTGAAGTATTTATTCGATCAATCAAGGAAAATTAAGATCTTGTATAATCTCAGACGACAGCAGAACTTCAATACTTTTTGGTGTGGACATTTGTGTCTACGATTCCTTTCCGAGGAAAAGCAGAAAGCTAATAAAAATGGATCGTGAAACAATTAGAAAAATGAGTTATTCCCTGAAAGCATTCTCAAAGGAAAGAAGTCTGTTGAACATGACAGAAGAGGAACTTGCTCACATACCAAAAGAAGTACTCATAGCATGCGCACCTAATGAAATAGCACATGTATGGTACAAACTACCATTACACTTGAAGGAAGACCCGGACATGCAGCGATTCCAATTCTGCTGGGAGCATTATGATACACATCAGAGTGGCGATCAAGCAGATGGGCCGCCGCCAAGAAAAATATTTTGTTGTTATTGTAATTTACATGATATTACTTTAAAGAATAATAATCAAAAAAACAATTGCTGTTTTCAATAAATGTTGCTGTTTGGATATATAAAGTGTTACCTTTTTTTGCACCCCATCAGTCATGTCTTACACATTTACGTTGACGGGTTATGACAGCGAGTTGTCGGCTAATTTCTATCCACCAATTGAGCTAGATACTAGCGCCCAGTATGGTTTGGGTCTAATAGGTTTTTACTCCTACAACTCAATATTCAACGTACACGAAGAAAATAATCTAATCGCTTTGAGGTATCCAACAGATAACACCAAATTCAAAATTATATATATTCCGCCAGGTACCTACGAAATCGATGAACTAAATAAATATTTACAAAGGACAATAAAGCCCATCAGTATACACCCACCTAAGCCCACAACTGATGAGTTGTTCTCTCTCAAAGCTAACAACAATACATTAAAGTGTGAGCTATACTCAGCGTATGATGTTGACTTATCTTTTCCTAACTCAATCGCATCTTTGATTGGGTTTGAACCGAAGATTTTTGGACATGACGAAATACATGTGTCAACTTTACCGGTTAATATAACTACAGTTAGATTGATAAGAATCGACTGTGGACTGATATCTGGCGCGTACCACAATGGAAATGAAATGCACACTCTTTACGAGTTTGACATAGACGTCGAGCCAGGATTCAAACTAACAAAGGAGCCACAGAATGTAATATATATGAGCGTAAAGCCAAGCGGACGTCAGTTTATCGACAACATCACACTTAAAATTTTGGATGACGATGGGAATCTAATCAACTTCCGTGGTGAAAAAGTAATCGTTAAATTGGAATTGCGACGTTTAACTTAAAACAAGCTTCATAATTCAGCAAGATGGGTTTTTTGTACAACGTAGGTTCATACCAATTGAAAAATGTCAAGAAAGTTCACACAAGTAGACATAAAATACGACGAAATCAGAGAATTGACGTTATTCGTCGTTCGTCTGCCGCCAAGGATACAGCATCGAAAATTTCTCTACTGAATCGTAAGTTCCTCGAATCTATAGGACTGCAACTTACCAAAAAAAATGGTTCTGCACGTATCAAGTGAGACGTTGGATGTTTTTGAGGAACCTATCATGGACCGTTCCTTAGCCAGCCTTCATGAATACACATACAAGCCGTACGGTTCGCCGTATTTCAAGAACTCCGATATTGTTCATATACCGATAAATTTCCAAGATCTCATTTTAAATATTGCTGACAGTTACATTTACATTGAAGGAACGTTTACCCCAGCAGATGCAACGAAGACGTGCTACCTATCTAATAATGCTCTATCCTTTTTATTTGATGAAATTTCTCTGCATATGGGTGGTGAAAAAGTTGTTGTCGTGCGGAATCCTGGAATAACTTCAACAATGAAAACAATGATTTCACATGGTAAAAGTGCAGCCCATACACTTTTATGTACCGGATGGGGCCTGAATGCTGATAATTTAGCGATATGGGATTTAAACAGCAAAGTATTCAGTGGTAGGATACCTCTAAAGCATATAATGGGATTCGCAGAGGACTACAAAAAAGGAATTCTGAATATAAAACAAGAGCTCGTCTTGGTAATTGCAAGATCTTTCAAAAACTGCTTTGTTGGTGAATGTGACGCTCAGTTAACAATATCGAAGATTGAATGGAAGGTTCAACATATTGTTCCTGAAGATCGATACAAGGTAAAACTTCTACAGCGATTGAATAAAAACAGTCTCAATTCAAGGATTAAGGTAGCATTTCGCTCTTGGGATTTGTATGAACTGCCATCACTTCGCTCAACATCATCAGACGTCTGGGCAATTCGAACAACCAACAAACTGGAGAGGCCTTTGTTTGTTATCGTTGGATTTCAAGACTCAAAATTAGCAGAAAATCCTAAAGAGGATATCACTAAGTTCATTCATGCCAACATAAATTCAATTCGATTAAAGTTGAATAATCAGGTATATCCGTATGAACGATGGAACCTAGATTTCAACAGAAAGCTAAATACTGCAGCTTACTATGCATTTGAGAGCTTCCAAAGAACATTTTATAACAAGGACATTCCAGAACCAATTCTTAACATAAAGGAGTTTAGTGACAATCCTCTATTTGTGATTGACTGCAGTCATCAACCTGATAACCTTCAGCTCTCAACTGTGGATATATCATTGGAATTTGAAACCAGATCTTCTTTCCCAGCGAATACGAAGGTGTATGCATTGATAATTCATGATTCGTGCATTAGTTACAACGCCTTTGATGGATCTATTCAAAATGGACTTATTCATTCCTACTAAGTGTCTCTGATTTTTTATTATATCTAACTCGCAGAAATAAAACAGCTTTTTAGTACATTTAGTTTTTTATTTATACATATAAAACGACACACGGTGTATACAGTTATCATTCCTTATCTAGAAGGCGATATTTGATAATAATATCTTGAGGTAAGTATTTAACTATTTCGTACAAAAATGGTTTGAGTTGATTATTAATCATTCCATCACATAGTTGGTCGACGGTACATTCTTCACGTAAATACTGTCTGCATAACTTTTCCCCTGCTTCATATTTCCTTATTAGTATCCTCTTTCGTTCGACCTCTTCATCATCCCAGCAGATACTTAAGTCATACGCTGTGGAATGTTCCTCATCGAAAATCAAATCCACCAACTGGCATGCAATTCTCTGGATGGCACTACGTAGATCTTTTGCTTCAGGCCACCCCATTGCCGAATACTGCATCCACATTATATAATGGGAATGGAGAGTTAGTCTGCTTCTGAAACAAACGGAACGTCTAATATCAGCTACAAACAAATGTTTTTTTTTTATCTCGAATTTACCTTCCATATATCGGGGTCCAATACATGGGAGTAACCATTATATTATTTATACCCAACACAATCTGTACTACCTCATCACCAAATATATTATTGTTGAATATAATCAAATTTCATCAAACATTTGGAGCGAGTGCCTGGTGTTTTAGGTGAACTTTGACCTATATATGATAGTGAATATTTATTTTGTGATTCATTTATCTCTTTGATCACCGCTTCAGACATATGTTCCGTTACTCTTTTCGGTAACCATACTTTGAACTCATCAGCATTATCTTCTAATAGTGTTGCTACTAGACATTCACCAAATTTTGATTTGACTGGTGACAGATTCTTAATTGTATGGGCTTTGTTTACAGTTAATGAAGACAAAGTTCTGAACGGTATTTTGTTATTGAGTTCACAGTTGATTTTATTGTTAATTTCATGCAATTCAGAGGTAGTGACAGACATTGTTTAAAGAAAAACAAATAATGTTACTGTTGGATAAATAATATAAAAGGGTGCTCACCAATTTATATCTGTACACATATACTTCGGGAATATACTCCGATCGTCTCTCGACTTTTACTGATCACTAGCACCGTTAGTACACTATTTATACAGATACCATCAAGGTGAAGATACGTCACCGTGCATTCTTCTCAAAACCGCAAAGAAATATCAGTCTCAATAATCACATTCAAGGACGTTCAAAATAAGCAGCTATACAATAACACAAAAAAACCTCAAGGTTACGCAAATAACCAATACAAACACTAATGACAAATATTTCAAAATCAGTGTCTATAAGCACAATGTGAACTGGAACTCTCAAGGTTACCCAACACCCCATTTAAAAAGCCCCATTAAGATACGATCACTTTTGGAAAGACAACGTTACAAAATGACCTTCAGGGAGGATCAGAACCGGCACCTATAAGAAAAACCCACGTCAATACACCTCATGAAATATGGAAACCAAGGTCATCCCCACCCCATTTGAATGACCTTCAGGGAGGATCAGAACCGGCATATCCATACTACTGACGCTTGGTATGCAGCTTTAGGTAGGCCCCTTCGAATCCGCACACACAGATTGCGCAAAATTGGCTTTAGATCATCTCGTCCGCATCTGGTTCTTTCGCTCACTGCAAAATATTTTCGACAGTTAGATTGGTGCCAATAACACCGACAATGGCATACTGAGTGGCATCAGACGGCCTTCTCCGACAAGTCCAGGTTTTGTTTGGCGGCTCACGATAAACACCAACGTCACCAACGCGTTAGGCTTAGTTCAGATGACGCGCATACCACGCGTGTCGACGTGGCGCTCGTTTTGAAGATACGCATAATTAATTCAAGCTGTTCACATGGACGCGCGCACGACAAATTGTACGCGCGTACGACGCCACTAGACGCAGAGAATCTCAATACGCGCGTTGGTCAGCGACGACGCGCGTATTGAAATACTAGACGCTCCCATTGCCTGTTCAGTTGGCACGCGTCTTTTCTAGCGTTCAGTCGACATACCTGGTGTCTCTCTGCAAAAATGTATTTCTCACGTATGCAATTGAAATGGAAACAGAAGAATTCAACGCAGATGTTTTCATTGATGAAATTGAGAAGAGGCCTACGATTTGGGACATGCATTCCAAATTATGTTCAAATATGACGGCAAAAAACAGCGCCAGGGAGGAACTGGTCCTAATGTTTTGCAAATTCGATGATACCGAAGAAAAAAAGGAAATATTAAGTAGGTTTCTGGTACTGCTTTATTTATGAAAGGTGTTTATAGTTAATACAGCAATTCGGATTATTCTATCCTGCCATTCTAGTTTTACTTCATTCACAAAGTACTCTGTCAACTTTACTCCTGAACTAGTTAAAAAATTTAGGCTCGTGATTTCGCAGGCTGGGATACAGTGTAAAGTATAAACTTGTAGAAAGACGTCTATTCCTTAAAATTGGGTGAACCCAGTGTGTCCTTTCCCTCCTACGTCGTTTCCTTCTTCTATATGCTAGCCAAACACAAGCAGCTTTTCCTACATCCATTCTCGTTAATAACAACAAATACACTGACACTCGATTGCCTAATTTCACTCTATATAAAAGTTGTACGAAGACCTACGCGCGTCATTTGAACACAGTCGCAACAAACGTGCGCCACGTCATACGAACTAACCCTTAGACAACCGATGACGGGTAAAAACGTTCTTCAGTTTGCTGTTGAGCGCCATGTACACCGTCTTATTGGGTTGTTAGTTTGGGGTGCATTTAACAGAAAGTCTCCTTTACTTGTGATTCGTGGCAATGACGGCCCAATGTTATGTGAATAAGGTGTTAAAACCTGCCGCCGATCCTTATGTCCGAGACCTTGAAGAGGTTTCTCATAGCACAAGGGCGTCGATGAGGTTCCTACAGGGAAACCAAGGTCATGGTGCTCCCCTGGCCTCCACGATCACCTGATTTAGCGCCAATTGAAAAAGTATGGGATTGGATGGGTCGCTAGATTCGCGATACACCCAATCCTCTGACGACGCTGGACAAACAGGAACATGCTGTGAGGGCAGCGTGGGAGGTTGTAACTCTAGAGTTTATTCACAACTAGATTACAACATCGAGGGCCCACCCGTTATTGCCCTGATGTATTTTTTTATAAACTAATTATGACAAGTGGGTTTGTTTATTACTGCATTTAGGCCTGCTAGTATACTCCATAACAGCTACATTTAGGTATAGAGGATGCTTATAAAAATGGAAGTATTTTGCAAGAACTTTCCAAGATGCTATAATCAAAATTACAAAAAAAATATGGTCGTGAGTTTTGGTACACCCTGTATACAAACTTAAAGATAGCTGAAACTTGATAATTTTAGACAAAACTAGACAGCCACAAAAATTATTTGGGCATTGAGAATCATCCATCCTGTTACTGATTTTTTAAGATACAGGGTGACGAATCATTAAGATATTCACACAGGCGCGTACCTGAGGGAGGGTTCATCGGGTTTAACCCCCCCCCCCCCGAAATTCCGAAAAATTTCAATAGAAAATATCAACGGCTAAGACACAGTCACACTTTCAATGTAGATAATAATATTTAATTAAGTATTAGTAACTAAGTATTAGCAAATCACTGCAGACAGCGAAAAAATAAACAACATTGTTAGCGCGGGAACACGCATATGTGCGTCAGCATGAACCTCTACCCTATCGGCAATACGAAGATAAACTTGTTGTGTAGATACTGCAGGGAAAAACCTACTCTAATTCTTCATTTGATCAAACCAACAAAGCGGCAACTTAATTATTTTCAACCTTTTGGCAACAAAACCAAAACATTCAGGCAAATATTTTGCTTTGTTGGTGTTTTCAGCAACTTTTCATTTTTATGTGGCCGGTCGGAAAATGTCAAACTGTTGATGTTTTGTCCGCGTTTCTGGAAACTCTATTGGTCTGATACGAGCTCAACTAGAGGAAGATAAAATAAATCTCTGGTTCAGTTTGCACCGTTGATGTGGGCTACGGACTATGTTGTGTGGGAAAATAAAATATAGAGTTGAAAATACGTATAAATTGATTGAACTTTATAGAGAAGTTAGGTTTTTCATGTATAAATATAAAAATATGTATAAAATCGCTATAAAATCGCAGACACCATAAAGGAATTAGGAATATTTGTACTTAAGAGGATTAAGGCAATAGATATGACTTAAAGCTTAAGAGTCTGGGGTATAGCGCGCGAAATCGAGAATCCAAGAAAAGACGTATTCCCGTGTTAGCGAGGAGTCGTGGCCGCCTGTTCCCTTTCTCCAGAGTGTGTCTCTAAGATGAGGGGAGATAAGTTCAAAAATCCAAAGGTAAGGTTAAAAGGTTCAAAGGTAACGTCCAAAGGTCACCATAAAAATGAATTTGGCACTTCCAAGCTCCTGACGTTACCTTTAAACTTACAGTAATGACTCAAAGAGCAAATTAAAAAAGAAAGCTTGCGCTTGTGCAACTATTTAGCCTTTTTTTGATATCGTGTTTGGTTGTTAAATTACAGGCATTTATAGAATGTGTGATTTTGCATTTCGAGTCGTTTTTTGCACATTAAAAAACTTTTTTGGGAAAATCGAAAATAGTTTTTATTCATTAAGGTCTTAACTATCGCCTTCTGAAATATTACATACAGGGTGAGTTTTTTGTATCGGCTCGGTCGATAACTTCACTACTATGGAAGATAGCGAAAAAAGTTGTATATAAGAGTTGTAGCCACGGATATGCTCCTTGCTCAGAAAATATTTGGATTTATACAGGGTGATCCATAACTACGTAGTGATGCAAACATGCATTTTTTTAAATGAGACACCCTATATATTATTCCACATTCAAATTCTACTAATGATTTCCGTTCTTCCAATATAGGGTTTTGTTCCATTATACAGGGTACTTCAAAAGTTATGACCATTTCTATATCCAAATCGCGGTCAAATGAACGTACTGTATATCAAAAAGTAATAAATCAAAAATTATTTTTTTACACGAAAATATTTAAAATATCCTATAGTTTTAAAATCGGCTATAAAAAAAACCCGTGACGCATATTCGTATACAGGGTGATGTAGAATGCAAAATCCAAATTTTCTCTTTTTTTTAAAATGTAACCCCCAATATTTTATTATCTCAAAGAATTTATTTTAATATGCTTTTTCATCTTTGTATCGCACTTGTTGTACCTACGTCCATCAATTTCCGAGATATTTCGATTTTTCGGTAAATTTAAAATGTAGCTTCTATTTGTGTACTGAAATTTATTTATTTTGAGAAAATACTATCTAATTTGTTTTTTGTTTAACGAACAACTAAAGTGTAAGGTCATGGTACTATTTGATGAAGTCAAAACTCTAAATCATCGAAACAATAAAGTAAAGTATGCTGAGGAAACAATTTTGTAGGCGTCATGCATAATTATCAAGCAGATTTATCAGGTGTGCTTTGAAAAATTGACAATTTTTATAATCCAGCTTTAAAAATTAATTTTTCGTTTGAGGGTATTTAGGAGAATCTTTGAGAAATTGTCTACTTGCCTCTAGAATATATCAACTATGAACAGCAATATCCAGAACGGAGGCAGTCTAAAACTAATGCGTTTGAAAGATTGAAGAATCGTTTTATTTGGACTGTGTCGTTTGATATTTCATAGCCTCCCTGATACATCTGCTTGATAATTTAGCATGACGTCTATAAAATCGTTTCCTCAGCACACTTGACTTATATTATATCGTTACTTCAGTGTTTTGACTGGATTAAGTATTATTATGGCCTTACATTTTAGTGGTTTGTTAAGCAAAAACCAAATTTGATAGGATTTTCTCAGAATAAATAAATTTTAGTAAACAAATAGAAAGTATATTTAAAATTTGTAGAAACATCGAAATATCTCAGAAACTGATGAATGCAGCCATAACAAGTGCTATACAAAGATGAAAGAGCATATTAAAAGCGATTCTTTGGTATAATAAAATATTGGGGGTTACATTTAAAAAAAGAGAGAAAATCTAGATTTTGCATTCTACATCACCCTGTATACAAATATGCGTCACGGGTTTCTTTTATAGCAGATTTTAAAACTGGAGGATATTTGTAATCTTCCCATGTAAAAAAATTATGTTTGATCCATTACTTTTTGATATACAGTACGTTCATTTGACCGTGATTTGGATATAGAAATGGCCATAACTTTTGAAATACCCTGTACAATGTAAGAATATCCTATATTGAAATAAGGGAAATTATTAGTAGAATTTGAATATGGAATAATATATAGGGTGTCTCATTTAAAAAAATGCATGTTTGCATCACCACTTAGTTATGGATCATCCTGTATAAATCTAAATATCTTCTGAGCAAGTAGCATATTCGTGGCTACAACTTTTATGTACAACTTCTTTCGCTATCTTCTACAGTAGTGGCGTTATCGACCGAGCCGGTACTAAAAACTCACCCTGTATATAGTTTGAAAATAGAGTGTGTTATGCGAGAAATTGTGAGTCCGTGTTTTACATGGCAAATACGTATGTGTAAAAGTGTGTATCCAGGAGATCGGGGCAGATGTAGTTTTGATGATAGGCCAGTGAAGCGTGAATGTTTCTAAGCCTGAGATGAGAGTCGATGATCAACATACTGTGTTTTATAGGCCAGCGATTATGAATTCAGCATGGCGGTGCTGGAATTCGTAATTGGTACGTGACGGACAAGTCTAAACAGTCACCTAAATTTGCAGGCACCTGCTAACAATTCAGCAAGTAATGCTTGTATAACATCTCCGATATAGTTGTTCTCCAGCTCCAGTATTGCCTAGAAATTAGCCATTATAATATAATTATAGATGCACCACCACAAGTTGAATCATTTTTGAACATCCTCTATGTCTGGGTGCGTATTGAAGAACAGATTTAGTGATTTTGTAGAAAATTGGGAGTCTAGGAAAAGATGTTCAAGAAATATGTCAATATTTGAATTATGATTTATAATACTGTTCAAGTACAAGTTCAGTTTTTTATTGACTACATTTTACATCGTAATTGTAGCAAGTCAAAAAAAAAAGCAGTACAATTAGTAGGAAACACTATACAACATATTTTATAAAATAACAGACAATATAGTAAATAACAAGAGAAAAATGCAAAACAAATAAACAAAGATTAACATATATAGATAAAAGAAAGAAATAAGCGCCTATGTGATAAGATCTGTGTTAGTTTTAGCAACAGTATCATATTCGTTCACAGTATAAAAACAATGATACAGCAAGAAGGTTTTTAACCTTTTCTTAAATGCCAAATCATTGAGGTTCTTGACATTTCTTCCCAAAATATTATACAATTCGAAACATAGTGAATTGTCGGTTGATATTTTTAGTTTGAATTGTGGTTTGAGCAAATTATCACCATGTCTACTATGATAGCTATGATTATCAGAGTTCTTTCTAAAACTGTTCTTATTTTTGTGTATTTCAACCATTTGTTGATACAACCAGACACATGGCTAAGGCAATATTCCAAATTTTTTGGCAATGATCCCGATAGCCAATTTTTACCATTACCCGTATAGCCTGTTTCTGTGTCTTAAATATTAAATCGGCGGTGGTTGAATTACCCCATAGGATTGCACCATAACTAATATGAGAATGGAGCAATGAGTGGTAAAAAATTATCAAATACTTCTGATCAATGGTTTCTCTCAGTCTGCGCATAATAAATAGTCCAGAACTTAATTTTTTATTCAGTTGTCTTATATCTGCTGACCAATTTAGACGATCGTCAACAACTATACCCAGCAAATATACAGAACTACCGTTTGTCATAGATCTGTTGCTTGAAACAGTCAACCTTTGGGTTTTATCAAGGTTCAACTGCAGTGAATTACTGGTCAATCAATGATTTGCTAACGCTTCGAATTCAGTTGATTTTTCTCCAACCTCATCCTTGGATTTTCCAATATTGGCGCCAGTTGTGTCATCACAATACACGACACACTTGTGTGGAGAGATGGCCAGATTTATGTCGTTTATGTAGATTACGAATAAAAGGGGGCCTAGTACCGACCCTTGCGGAACGCCATAATCAAGTTGAGCTATAGAGGAAACTTTCGTTGTTATAACTGACACATAGTTTTCTGCAACTCAGATATGACTGAAGCAACTTCAGGTATATACCACGTACACCATACCTATGAAGTTTCTGTGCTAGCAAATCATGTTATGTAAAACTGCAAAATTTGTTGTATTCATAATAGATTGTCTATTGCCCTAAGGAAAAAAATACCCTCGGCATATTCTTTTTTCAAGTCCATCTGAACATTGGCTTGCCTATTACAGAAACCGTGGGACTTATAATTTTGTGGTGTTTACATATACGAGTGTTGCTTAATTTAGTTCTAACGTAAAGCGAAAATTATTGGATTGATTTTAATAGTCCAGTTGAAACATGCAGAATCAAAACTGTGACGTCCTAGTTCCTAAGGAGGGAGACTATTTACGAGAGTGTTTGTGTTGGATGTTTTTTTGCGGGCGAGTGGGCAATGATTTGGTTGCAAGGGGATTTCAGACTATAGCTTCATGCAATGGGAAAACAATAAAATGATATCATCATTATGTGTGGGAAGTACTGAGTCAATCAACTTGACTCCATTTTTTTATCTCTTTCAGCCACTGAACGCCAAGTACTGGCTGTTGGAAATAACTATCGTGTCTCCTATCCTCAATTCTAACTGTGATCCTTCTTTGCATGATGAGAGTGTGTCCTGAAACTCATATCAAGGTTCCTACAACAGGTGAGTCTATTGGATAAATTGATACCCTATATCATCGTCTTGGGAGTCTCACACTACCATTGTCATACTGCACACCTAATTCGAGTACCCTAAGCTAACCAGTCGCCTTTCTTCCAGTGTCCCCCTGTCTCGCGTTTTATATGTAGTGTAGTGCCCACATACCACACGGCATTTACATCGGCATCCGCACCTCATTCCGCACTACTTCGAAAGCATCCAGAAAATTCGCTCGGCTGGTCGTAGATATAACTGCGAATGGCTACCGCACTCCATAAACGCTCCAACGTATCCTCGAATAAATCCAATCGATTGCTATGCAGACCAGCACCACAGTATATCCAATTATACAGTAGCGCAACTCTCCAGAATTTTGGTGGTTCGCGCATAGCATCCCGCGCATTGTTCGCAGGATGTTTAGCACGGCGATCGCCTGAGTCGCGGTCAGTCTATGAGAGTGAAGGTAGTGTCTTTGACAGAACCGGATTAAGGAATTTGGTGATACGCTGATATGGATATCGGGACGCGTGAAGTCAAATGTTGCACCGCTGTAGGCCAAAAACTATCACTATAGTTTTTAAGCTTCCTCAAGATGGTGCCAGGTATGCGATTCCTTCAATGTTTGATATGTTCCTTTATTATCTAATCATATTAAAGTGTGATAGCATAGCTCCATTTGTCTCTAACAAAGTCTGGCGGGTATTAGGGTAGCTGTGTTTTTTTTCAGTTTTTTTAGAAGAGTTAGACGTTACGGAAAGTCGTTCTTTAATTATGAGCCTAAAGTCAGAATAATTTCTCACTGTTTCCTCGCAGCACCACAACGTTCAAAAGATCTTTCACGACATATAACAAAATGAATGTGATTATGCATTCCAACATTATGAAATTTTAAGCAGGAAGTGAAGTCCATTTTAATGGATGCTCAAATAGGAAGTTCACAATAAAAAGAATCAACATGCTAGTTTCAAAAATATATCATTTTCCTCTATAAAAATGGATTCTTTTCTTCAATATGCCTATTCATATGTGATATATAAATACAGACGGAAGGGTAGTCTTGGTAAACTAGATAAAAAACAGTTTTGCATTTTTTTATGAATAACGATCAGTTTAGTATATTTTATCGTTGTTATAAGCATATTGATCATTATTTTTTATGTACACCTAACAAGTTTTCATCGGTTTTGCTGTTTACCACGTTTTCGTCCCTCAAACGTTTTTCTATGATGACTGATGAAGATAAATTTAAAGGTTGTGGGATAACTAGACATAAATGTTATTTTGGACGCTACGTCGTTACATATACCCATATTTGAATCATATAAGATATTATAAAGTTTTATATTTATTTAAATGTTTAAGGTTAAGTAAGATAAGATAAAATAAGGTTGAATAATTCTCGCATTTTTGTAATTTGCTTACAAACAATAGAGTCACCTGTTTTCTCGGAGTTAACAATTTTCTTTCATATACCGCCTATTTCTTGTTTTACTTCTAAAAAAATGTTTACACACCATCTATGCAAAGAATCCATGATGAATTAGAAGAATCAGTACAAAACATTTTCACGTACAATAAATGCGAATGCATGGATATAACTTACAAATTGTAATTCAGAATTCCAAAAACAACTGCCTAACCTCGATGAAGAATATCACATTTCCACACTGCTCTCAAAATTTACTCTATTTACGAGACACATCGCGTCCATTAAACTTATTGCAACCCAATAATTACGCTTCTTCACTCGATTATTGCTAAGCCGACCCTGTGTTCAAAACGTAAACGGCATTACTCGCGGCTCGTGCTGAAGAGCCGACGTGGGGTTATGAGAGGCCAGTTTTTCGGAGACAAATTGTCTGCAGTCTGCATGATTTCTAGGGAGTTGCGCTACTGTATAATTGGATATACTGTGCCAGCACGGCAATTTGCCAGTCAGTCTGTTCCGAGTTTAATTTTTGCGCCGCTGTTCGGTCTGACTGCAGCATACTTTTAATTACAATTAGCCTCGAGTGAGCCCAGTTCATACTAATCCTTCACAATCAAACAATTTATGCCGCTATAAATTCAGCGTTCCACACATCCACTTGCTTTTGGTCCTTTTGTTGCACAGTTGAACGCTGCAGTCATGGAACAGCTGCGGTACTCGAAAGTTATGGATTGATATCCGGCAATTTCGAGTAAAAATTGAATTTCAAGCCTGAGTGTAACGATCTTTTCTTTTGCGTTTCAAATGTAATATTGGGCAAGAGATAGAAAAAAATGTTTGGCATCGCTGTCATTTTTGAGCATCTTCGTATCCTAGTTCTTGTAATATTTGGATCATGTCCTAAATAAAATTGTTACTATGTACCGGGTGGCCTAGTAAGAATGGACGCCAACAATATCTCGGACCGTTAACCATATAACTTCGAGCAAAAAATATTATTAAGGGTCTAGGGTATAGCGCGCGAAATTGAAAATCCAAAAAAGACGTATTCCTGTGTTAGCGAGGAGGCGTGGCCGCCTGTTCCCTTTCTCCAGTATGTGTGTCTAAGATGAGGGCAGATAAGTCCAGAAATCCAAAGGTAAAGTCAAAAGGTCCAAAGGTAAGGTCCAAAGGTCACCATAAAAATGAATTTCGCATTTCCAAGCTCCTGACGTTACCTTTAAACTTACATTAATGACTCAAAGAGCAAATTGAAGAAGAAAGCTTGCGCTTGTGCAACTATTTAGCCTTTTTTTGATATCGTGTTTTGTTGTTAAATGACAGGCATTTATAGAATGTATGATTTTGCATTGCGAGTTTTTTTGCACATTAAAAAACTTTTTTGAGAAAATCGAAAATAGTTGTCATTCACTAAGGTCTTAACCCTTAACTGGTAACGTGCCGTCTGTGAGACTGCAAGCAATCTTAAATTCGAGCCTACAACAAAACCTTGCCGCATTTCTGGTAAATGACCTCATCTAATCTATCTGCCATTGGTATCCCTTTTATATCCCGTTTATCAATAAGTTTGCGTAAACAATATTCCAGATGTGCTTAGTTGTTAGTTCGGTTCAGTCTGTGAGACGGAACGTTACGGTTTACGTTATAATTTTTCTCCACTGGTAGTAATGGCAGGTCCGTCATTTTTTACCAAAATATTTTTATAGGTGTATTGCTTTACTTATTATCAATCACAATATATATAGAATTGAGTATGGTCAAAGTTTTTTTTTATTATCTTGGTACTACAAATTTGTGCTGCTAATTTGTGTTCTAGTTAATAATTATCATAATTTTGTTTCTTTACATCACATGTTATGCTACTTTATACAAAATTATTATTAAGGGATATATACCCAACAAATCTTCATGCATTTTTTCCAAGAAATAATTAGGAGAGTTTGATTTTTTAAGCTTCAAAGACGTTACAGTCTCACAGACTGCACGTTACCAGCTATGCCCCGAATTTGCACGTTACCGGTTAAGGGTTAACTATCGCCTTCTGAAATATTATATATGGAGTTTGAAAATAGAGTGAGTTATGCAAGAAATTGTGAGTCCGTGTTTTACATGGCAAATACGTACGTATAAATGTGTGTATCCAGGCCCCTTAAACAAATCGGCTAAAAAAATTATTGGGAATTATTTTCGAGTACCGCTGCAACACTTAACAGTTACGATCAATCAGAAAAAATGCTTTTTCTCAAAAAAATATGTAAATAAAGGTAGTTCTTAAATATTACCATTATATAATTACCATTATATAGAGTGGACAACTTTTGTTAAGCGTTTTTTGCTCTATTTTATAAGATGTAGTGGTGGAGAAACGTCAAATGTCAAAGAAATTGATTCAAATGGCAGTAGCTTTGTTATACGTTAACAGAATTAAACAAGCTACATCTGAAGAATGCGTTGAAGGAAAACGGCTACTCAAAAAAGCAAATAACAAGATCTATGCGAGCTGGTACAATAGAAAAGCAACCACAACCACCACCAGTAGCTAAAGCTTTCCTACCTTATGTTCCCCGAGTCACAGACAGAATTGGGAGGTTACTGCGGAAGGAGAATATTAGGACGATATACAAACGTTGACCACGTCGTGACGTGGAGATGTGGCCAGCCACTTATTCAGTTGTTTTATTGGATTTTTGCGGGTTTTCCGGGATTACCGAGTTATTACCTGCCCAATTGTTTGTGTATTATCTGATGTTTGTGTCTGGGCGTGCATATAATTTACATCAATATCAATATGGATTTTTTACGGATATAATATTCTCACTCAGGTCCTGTATGAATCACTTCTCTAACGGGATGGTCGACGCGAAACCCGAAAAATTCAGAGTCGTCAAAATCTGCTCAAACATTTGGTTTCAGTTGCACTGCTGGTTTACTCTTTATGCTGTGACATAATGTTCTCTTAAGTAACACTCAAGGAATACTTGAGGGACCCTCAAGTGTGGCTTTCCTTGTGTATCTATTTCCTAGACAACATCTACGATATGGCGGGATTCATTTGACGACGTTGTCATATTTGAAATATAAGCCAATTTGTTATGTCTATGCCTACTCATTTTGATATTTTCTGTTGTGCCAGTCTTTCGTGTTTTGTGCCAAACATTTTTCCGAATGTGACATAAACTGACAACACCGTACTCCAAAATTAACCTACAAAATCGCCTTGACTGCAACAAGATGTCATCTTGACATTACGTTGCTTGAGTATTACTCAAAGGAGCCTTAAGAAGGGGGCCCTCAATAAGGTTTTAAAACACAAAACCTTACTTAAGCGAACTTTGAAGTATATCGACTATGAATACGACCCTTAATCGGGAGTAGCTAATTACAGTTTTTTCCATTCTCGTACCGTGCCAAGATTCGAGATCTCTGTCGTAAAAGTTGCATACAATATCTCGCTAAATTATTCACTTTTTCGCCAGGATGAGTAAAAGTTAAACAATATAACCTGTATTTTTCTCAGCCTATGACGAGAACGGAGATCAACGAAAAAAAAAACTAGCTGTGCGCAAAATACAATGATTGACCAACACTTGAGCTGAATTGATCATCGTGTCTTGATGACTTTGACATAACGAACACAGTGAACTTCACCTTGAAGGAAGAGCAAGGAACCTTCAGCCAAACCCACAAAAATTAACCTGATCATACTGTCATGGATCATTGATGTACTGAGAATAATCATAATTCGCTGCTTCTTACATCGGCAAATCTCTGTCTTGAAGATGAAGAATGCTATCATATCCATTCGGCTCATCTGCGCAGTAATTGCTTACTACGCAACAGCTGTTTTTTAGCTTCACAATATAGTAAACTTACCATTTCAGAAAAAAGATGTTTAAATAATATATTACTTTCATCTAAATCCGAAAGAAAAGTGGTACGATGACAGGCAGTGCGTTTCATAAAGCATCCAAAAAAATATGAAGCATTTCCATAATCAAAGACAATCACGGGGTGCTAGTAAGAAGTAAGAAAACATGGATCCAATCTAAGAGATGTTAAAAACTTCAAAACATCTATTAGTTACTGATGACACCAGATCAAAATTATGGTCCAAAGCCATGTTGCATATCAATTTTTCTGACCATACACCGATAGGTGAGGTGAGTATTGTGATCGCTAAAATTTTCGTCGGTCTGTCGGTCTGTCTGTCTGTTGGCGTTCTTCTAGCCTCCCAATCTCAGTAACCGCTGCATGAATTTTTATGAAATTTGAGTAGCGATATGGTGTGGGGTCATAGTAGGGAATGCTGTTACAACTTTGAAAATCGGTGCATGGGCGGCGGAGTAATGAGCAAAAAACGAAAAATTCCAAATATTCCTCAAACTTCGTTTTTAGGCGTTTTAGGGGTTCCTGATCATTTTCTACTTTTATTTGGGTTGTTTTTTTTTCTTTTTTTTTTTCCAAAGGGGAAACCGCTTGGCGAAGGAAGCTGGCGCAATAGCTTCAAATACTTCCAACAGTGTCGGGCGCTACTCCGACTGAAACCCCTTGTCTTCGCTAGGTGGACTTCCTGGAATTACATAGTATTGCTTCAAGAAGTGATGCGGTATCGTATGTTCTTATTGTTCCTCCATTAATTCTCCTTTATTACTTATTTTTTTTCCTTCCATCCCCATTATGTCTTTCTCCTTTCGCCCGATGACCTGTCTTGTAAATTTAGCCACAATCTCCCAGTTCTCTTCTGAGTTTAACATTTTCGGTATGATATTATCGGGGGTCACTTTTCCTATGGCTTGTTCTACCACGTCTCTCTCAGATTTCCAGTGTATGCACTCAAAAAAGGTATGTTGTACCGAGTCTACCTGGTAGCAGTAAATGCATTCCTCTGATGTTGTGTGGGTGAATCGTTCCGATACTGTTGGAAGCATCCATGCCCACTTATCATCTGGGTAAGAAAATAGGTGGTATCTCCGTGCACTCTCTCCATCCATGGTTTGATATCTGGTATAAGCCTTCTTGTCCAACTACCAGTATCCTCCTTCAGCCAAGATTCCTGCCAGGTTTTAATCATATTTTCTCTTGCAGTATCTTTGCCCACACACTTTTCTTCTTCTTTCTGTGCTATCAGAAGGTCTGCAGGAGGTACTCTAGCTATTACTAACGCTGCGCTCGTGGATATAGTTCTGTAGGCTCTTATGATTCTTATAGCCACCCGCCTTTGTAGTCCCAGAACCTTTTTCCTGTATACCTTTTTTTTATAGCTCTCTTCCAGGCGTCATGTCCATACATTAGGATTGAGTCAACCACAGAGCCTAATATTCTTCTGCCTCTCTCTCCAGGACCGCCAATATTGGGCATTATTCTACTTAAATTCCCCAGGGCCTTGATAGATTTCTCCGTGATTTTCTTTAAATGTTCTCCCATTAACATGTTCCTGTCCAGGTACACACCCAGGTATTTGAGACACTCCACACTTGTAACATTAACACCTCCTACCTTTAGCGTAATGGTTTTTAGCTTTCTCCCTGCTGTGAGTAAAACCACCTCTGTTTTATGGGCTGCGATCTTCAGCTGCTTGTTCTCCATCCATTGGTAAATGTTTTTTTTTATTTGGGTTGTGGTGAAGTTTGAGTGGTTCGGAGGTGGGTTGTTGTAAAACTCAAAAATTTGTTGTATTCATGATGGATTGTCCATTGACCTGTGGAAGAAGTACCTAGTAGAATAAAACACTGTTTTGCGGTCGGGCGAGCGATGATTTGGTTGCAAGGGTATCTAGACTATAGCCTTATGCTATGGAAAAATAATAAAACTGGTATCATCGGAATGTGTGGGAATTACTGAGTCAATCAACTTTACTACATTTTTTCTTCACCCATACATACCTTACTTCCAAGCTATCACTAATCTAAATGTTTTTATTTGAGTATCAGAGTATTTACCAAATGTTTCACGAGCCGTATAACGTGTGGCACTGTTCCGCTGTGACCACATATTGTCAACAGCAACAAGTTCCAGTTGAGCCACAATAATCTGCGTTGGTGTAGTACTGTATCGTTCACCGTTTTCAATGCATTATCTTCCTCATCTTTAAAAATATACAGAGTGCACACCAAACATTGATTCGTTTTGGCAGCATTTGAATGACTAGTGGATTTTCTAAGCTTCAAAGCCTTCAAATACGGCAGATGATTTTCTCCGCAGAATCGGCATGTACTTTTGTACAGTCTTTACTGATGTGCTTGAGCTATTGGTAACACTTTTGAGTCAGTTGGACTTTGTATGCGAACAGATTCAAATCTTGAGTGAGAATATGTCATAGAGTTGTTTTCCTTTCGGCCAGACTCATCGTGACGTTTTATTATAAACGACCAGTACTTTCAAACATTTTGATTATTTGGATCCTTTCACAGTAAACGGATTCGAATTAGACGCACCTTACAAAAGAATGGTGGCATTCTGGGTTTTATTATTTGGATAAGTATGTTTAACAAACAATTGTATTGTTCTATCGTACAGTGCTCCATATATTAGGCTAAACCCCATAAGATCCGAATATAAAATGACCTTCACCGAACTGCTTAATGGATGAAAAGCATTTTAAATTAAATTTAATATGTTAAAAAACATATCGCGAGTGGGTTGGCTGAAAAATTCCAGTCCTTCGTTAATACACGGAATAGTTCGCTCGGACCTCTCTGGCGCACGTATTCACTGGCAGCAATATTTTGATCTTTAAAATTCGACAACCGGAATTCCAGACCGATTTTTTGCAGACAGCCCTATGTCGACGTGTTTGCAATAAAATTATCTTTTTTTGATATAAGTTTCATGCATTAACCACACCGGTGCAAATTACTATTATTGATTTACCTGTTTATACCTACCTACCCTATAGTTGGGACGGCAAAAACGTAGCCAACCTAAAGTTTGCATATTTTATGGGCTTCATACTTTCGATTGGTATGTGATTTGTCTATTAACCAAACCAGTGAAATGTTTAAAAAAAATTAATTTTGCAATATTTAATTAATCATATCCTGGACTGAAATTTTTCAGCCAACCCACTCGCGATATGTTTTTTAACATATTAAATTTAATATAAAATGCTTTTCCTACATTAACCAGTTCGGTGAAGGTTATTTCATATTCGGATCTTCTACTACCTATATGTTAACTTTTGCTCTATTATGTTATAATCGTGTCATTATCACTGTTAAATATGGCGGGTAGTTCAAAGAAATGCACTTTTATAGAACACCCTTCCAATGTTGTCTCACTGTTCACCGACAACTTAGATGTTCTTATCAAATTAGCATTTCATGCATACATTGTCATGATGATAATGGAGTGAGCTAATTTAAGAATAGAGTAGAATAATTTCAACGATGTTATTACATCTAGATCAACTGAGAAGCCACAAACTCTGCATAGCTTCACCCTAGGACAAGCTGCACCACTCACAAACCATACTTCCGCGCCCTAGTTCCACCTCTACAACCATATTAGCTGATTACGAATCATCACTGATGAAGAAGCTACATTTGGTATAATTTTCTAGAGTTTACAGTCGAAATTGAGTAATAAAAGTAAAGAAGTAGTCTCGATACTGTAATAGTTAAGTAGTGTTTTGGTAAGACTAAACATTTTACAGCAAATGTTTCATACCGTGTCACCGAGAGGCTATGACCTGATCTGCAAAACGAACCAAAATTCTACGTGTATTTTTTTGTAAATATGAAAGGGTCCTGAAGAAATGGGAGACGCTCCACCACCAGCACAGCCGCGGGGCAAGATTGACCTGGACTTCTACATCAGGTTTGCTAGGCCGCTCATCTTCGACCTGCCAGATGGTCAAGGTGCATCCAGGTGTTACCAAGTTCGATGTCGTGCGAGGGTAGTCGTAGAAGTACCCAATCCAACAAAGAAGACACAAAAATTTTGGAAAAAACCTCAATTTATTTTTCAACATAAGATTATGGTTGAGTGGAAGAGCACTATTTTAGTGAATTCCGCCATTTAGAGCGTATCTCTGTATACTTCAATAAAGTCTATATTATTATTATTACTTCATCTGACTTTCTAAGTTCCTCTCGCATAATTGCGGTGGCAAAAAGTGTTGACGGGCTGTGCCAAGTCAACACCCGGACTATTATTGATCGGAATTTAGGAAGGATCGCACAATATTACAGGTCTTCAGGATTACAGACTTTTGGACTACTTTGTGTAACTTTTCGTCCAGGCTCAACTGTTGAAGGTGTTGTGTAAACGTGCTTGGTGTAAGGCCTGAGACAGACATAATGAGGGGGACAATTGTGACTTTGTTTTGTTTCCAAAGTCGTTTTATTTCCATGGCAAGGTCCGTGTATTTAGATATCTTCCCAGCGTAGGTGTTTTGGATATTCACATCATTGGGATTACGACTACTATTATTATTATTTAAAAAATATCAAATTGGAAATACAAATTCTTCATACCCTCTCGATTCCCCTATGGGATACTGTACAAAAGTACGCCAGTGCCACTATCGACAGCTTCTCACATTCAGATTTAGATTTACGCGAATAAAGAATTTTACAATCCGTTGTGCATAAGAGCAGCATAACTCAATTTGGTTTTATTTGTACTTTTTATAACTCTAGCTCACGCAGAATTTATGATTTGTTTCTTCACAATTTACGATATTCCCGCTATTGACGTAAGTTTACGATGCGAATGAAAGACAATACATATTCTCGTCGAACAAAAATAGCGAAGCCCGTATTACGAGGATTGCCTCAAAAGTACCTGATCCAACAAAGAAAGCATTCACATATTGAAAAGATAATATTTACTGATCAATATACTCTCCTTTTCCTATATTGTTGTCCCAGCGATCTTCAATAAGTTCAATGCCATTTTTGCAATAAAAACCGTCATAGTAACCATTAACTGCTGACGCGATGTCACTTCTTCATCGTTGGGAAATCCTAGACCACTAATCCACTTTTTTAAGTTTAGAATAGAAAGCAATCCAATGGGCTAAATCACGTGGATATGGGGCATGAGGTAGCAATTCAAACTAGTAAATTGATGTTGATAACCAGAACCACCAGTGCATAGGTCTACAAGCGGGCCCTCATGCACCACTCACCTTACCCTGGTACCCAGCCCTCATCGCAAAGGTGAGGATGGCCTTAGGTCCTGTCCACTTACATCCTCAGGTTCAAGGGCTTTTGAACCTAATACAGCTGCCTGTGATACCCAAGGGCCTCATAGCGACAAAGAATGTGTGCCGCGGACTTTTCTCCTCGCCACAGTCTGCACACGTCGGGTTGCTTATCACCCTTATCAAATGAAAGTGACAGTTGAAGATGTTGTGGCCAGATAGCAGGCCCATAAGTAACGTTAGTCGGCTTCTGTCAAGTGAAAGACAGAACCGCTGCACCTTTGCCTTGGCCAGAGGTCCTAAAATAAGTTGTGTAGCTTGACGGATATGTCCAGGGATTGGTCTCCATCTTATAAGATGCTGATTTTGCAACCACATTTCTGTTTCTGTTCTGCCAGCCCCACAGCCGACTCAGGACCCAGGAAATTATTCCTTGATCCTAGCCTTGAGAGCGTGTCCGCCATTTCATTACCGCAAACTCCAAAATGACTAGGCACCCACATAAGTGGAACACGATGTCTCTCCTAAATGTCATGCAAGACCTTTCTACATTACCAAACGAGCCTTGATGTGAACCGACAAGCATTCACCGTTTTTAATGTTGCCTGACTGCCAGAGCACATAGTAACCCGCCTCCTAGACCCCTGAATTTTGTTAATACGAAAGCCAGTTAAAATTGCATATATTTCTGCCTGAAATACTGTGGTAAATCCCCCATGAGAGAGAGAGAGAGAGCTTTGTTTTTGTCTTACAGAGCCCAGCGCCGGAGCCTTCATCGGCAAGTGAGCCGTCTGTATGCCAGACTGGCCCTCTCTCCTTAAAATTTCTCTTGCCGCTTGACACCCCTCTTATAGGATACTTCATCGTAAATTTGCAGTTGAAGCAATATGTAGGAGAAATAATATAACTCCTCATACATGTGTAGGATAAGGTCATCCCTTTGCAGTTCCGAAAGGATAAGAGAGTGTCTCCTGCCAGGATTCACCAAAGATCAACTTTCCTGCCTTTACAATCGGAACGAAACGCAGACGCCCTAACCGTCTCTTGAACTACCAAATCAGGTGGATGGAGATTCAGCAGTGTTTCTAGCGCGCTCAACGTAGTCATGCGTATTGCACTCGTTATACTAACACAAGCCAAGCGTTGAATTTTATTTAGACTGAATGTAGAGTAAAATCGTATCATTTTTAACGAACTATTGTGAGTAATGAAGAACCCCAACAAAATATAGTCAGGAAATCAGAGCTGTCGTTAGCTAATGTCAGATCTGATGAAGCACGTTAAAATTTCAGATCTGAGATACTTGTATAGGTATTTTAATATATATTATAACCATGCCATTCAATTTATTATTGCAAGTAATGGTAAGCTTGGAAAATTAGAAAATCGGCTGTAACTCATTTTACGAATTTAGATATAAAATAATTTTTGATCTGACTTTGGTACCCAAAAACGAGCTATAACGATTTATAGCTGCAATATTCAAAAAACAACGAAATCGTATATTATTGATCGTTAAGTTACATAAGTTCAAATTTAATCTATTGGTAAATATTTGTGACTGTCAGGAAAATTGTAGGTCTAAATAAAAAATAGTGATAAATTTTTGAAACCAATGCGGTTGTCTTTCTGATTTACTGTGGTTAGATGTAATAGAAAATCTAATCAGTTTTCTGCAAACCAAAGAGTGACCATAAGTTTCCTATAATTCGTTTTTTGTGCCCCTAATGCGATGCGGTTTTGGCTTGCCATGGGGTTGAAGTGTTGTGTGCTGAATGTTACCAGCTCTTAACAATACAGATGCAGCACTCTAAATTCTTTCAGATACAGGAATTATCAACTTTGGCAGTAAGTTGTTCACAAAAATCAAAAGCTACTTCTACAGCTGACAATCCAAATTCATGTTTTGTCAAACAATACGTATATTTTCTAAAGCTACAGAGGTCGCTGAAAGTTAGAAAAAAGTTTACCCGTTTGTTGTGTTTTTGTTTTGTGTATAAAAAGCACTTCTGTGAGAATCTACTCAGACAGGATTGTCGTTTCAGGTTTGCACATACTAACAGATACTGTAAATCAATGAGACCATGGCGATAAACTCCGAACTTCTATCCTTAGGCCCAGTTTCACATTCAGTGGTCATTCCTCACTCTGATGGTTTACTAACCTCGACCTGCGAGTTAACTCGAACAATGGCACGCCTCTAGTTTCACAATCATAAAATGACGTAGGGTTAACTGACCGCGAGTTGTATTTTATTTTTAGCGGTTGGTGGTACCGTGTTCGCAATATTTAAAATTCTTTTTCTTCTTCTTATTTCCTCTGTTAGGTGTTTCGTGCTGGTGTTTTGTGTTTTTCTGGCAAGACTGTCCAAGAATGAGTTCGTTGAGTTGTCAGTTCCACGCGATTTCCAACCTCATTTTGGTTTTTTCCCACTGACGTTTTTTCATTTCATTCGCAGTTATTTGGTGTTTGGCGTAGATACAAGATTTTTAGATTGGGTTGATGTTTGGACTGCTTGGCATTGTAGTTGTTTCTGGGGCCTTTTTCAAATAATAGCCGTGCATGTACCCGTGTCAGCATGGAAAAACCAAAAAGAACGAACAACTTTTTAATAGATGAAGAATATCTATTCATTTCGTTAGTAGAAAAGTACAGGCATGTAATATAATGCAAAACAAAAGGTGCAACAACATGGCGCGAAAAATACAACGCCTGGGCAAAGATAGGAGAAGAATTTAATTGCAAATGTGCAAGTAATAGCCGCAGATCTATGAAGGTGCTGAAAGAAAAATACAAAAATTTTAAAAAGACCCAGGAGTCATGGTCATATTCCTCAAAATGATTGACTCTATGTCGACATATTCTTGGCCTCATTACTTCTTCATCACTGCTATACGCATTTACATCATAACTATACATTTCAAATAAAAAGAACGATGGAAAGCGTTAAGGTAAACGATAAAATATGAAACTTCAAACGCCTACCAAGTAGCAAAACCAAAGTGACATAACCTAATGCGCATGCGCCAACGCAAACCTGGGGTTATCTCAAGAATTTCTTGGGGTCAAGTTAACTCAGAGTCAACCTCAAGTAAAATCGAAAACTACCATTTGTGAACCATGACATCTAGGGTTAGCCTCCGGTCAACACAAACCTTGAGTTAACCCATTATTGTGAAACCGGCCCTTAGAAGCATGTGAGTTTGGGTGATTATTTAACCAGGAAGTTTCTTTCTGAATTTCAACAGTAGTAATGGGGTTGTTACTCTAAAGATAAGGATAGGATATCTAAATTTCCACACCTCACTCCGATGATAAATTTGACCGAAACATTTCGTGCTCTTCAGGGCGTGCAAGGGCAGGGCATAATCAAATTATATCTTGGAAATTGAATTTGTTTTCAATCAACTTCTTCAAGCAACGAACTGGAATCGAACAAAAAATGTCGGAGCTTTGAGATAACGTCATTACATGACTTCGTTAAAAAAGACGAGCAATTAAGATGCAGTTGCACTGGTTCAAAACTGGTTTACTTCCAAACACGATGACTGGTTACATAAAAATATTTACTATGTTTAAAAAGTAATTGCGACCGTTTGGGTAGTTCTCGATGCATATACATAGTTTCAAATTTAATAATTGTTGCGGCTAAACTTTATATTTCTTTGGATAATTCCATATCAATTTGTGTCTTGTGTCAAGACTCATCGAACTATGATTGATGAATATATTTCATTTCCGAATCATCTTTATGCTACACTTATGATTAACCATCATTTGTTAATATATTATTACGCTCGTAATGGATCAGCACTGTTATTCCTCAAGTTTTGTTAATAAATGAAGGTATCTAAAATAAAAATGCATTCAAACTTTTCTAACTATACCTTTACAATAATATTTTCAAAAAGCCTATTAGCGTTTTTCACTGTCTTTACAATGTTCGAGAATCACGTTTTTCATCTGAGGACGATTTGTAGTACAACAGTTGTGATACTCAAAAATGGTATGAACAGTGAAAGTCCGAAATAGACCTGTGTTGAACCACAGTAATGGTTGAACTAAAATAAATCGACACTCTGATTGCATAATTAACTTCCCCGTCCCAAATCAAACGTCATTGGTCCGTCTCTGAAAGCAAAAAATTCGAATAAACTATACAAGGTGACTCCTACGTTGATACTTTTGTTTCAACTGTGTATAGAAGTCGTTGAAATGAACAAATTTTTCAGATAACCTTTTTCACAAAACTGAAAAATATGTGAGATATAGAATAGAAAGTGTATATCTGGGCTTGGGTATCAATACGTGCCTGGTCTGTGTCTGTTTATGTTTAGTTTTTCGCTCGGATTTTTGTCAAATCTATTAGACATTGTACCTCTCAGACAGTGCAGTAGTCACTTTCTGTATATCGTTGTTAGTTTTAAATTAGTAGATTTTAAGAGAGCCACATTACTATGAAACAACTTTTAGGATTTACCAATTTAAAATTAACTATTATAAACTGAAAGTGGCTATGTTGTGCACTAATTCACAGGTACAATGCCTGATCGATAAGACGAGCGAAAAAATGAGCATAAACAGACTAGGTAGGTCAACTTAGGACTCACCCTGTATATATTATTTACGTTTCTATACTCATACTTGGCATGGTTTTCTAGACGTACATATAGGAATGCTATTTAATATAGTGAAAAATCAAATATCTCACATGTTTAGCTTTATATACACTAGCGACCAAAGCTATTAGGTCACTTAAGAAATTACAAGGAAATTCAGCTTCTCACATTTAAAAAAATATATGTTTGCATCACCACGTAGTTATGGATAACCCTGTATAAATCAAAATATTTTCTGAGCAAGGGGCATATCCGTGGCTACAACTTTTGTGTACAACTTTTTTCGCTATCTCCTACAGTAGTGGAGTTATCGACCGAGCCGGTACTAAAAACTCACCCTGTATGTGCGCTGATCCATTAAATTTAATAGAAACTATTTTGCTCCGATCCATACCGTTCGTCTGTGGCCGATCTATGTGTGCGTACCTTTAAAGTAGATTACGCAGAAGCTGTCTTATTCCGCAAACTTTCGGTCACTTAAAATCGAACATCTCTTTGGCTGATGATCCTTTCTTACCAACAATTCATGCAGGTTCTCATTGTCCTCGACAGTCTTGCATTAGTGTTACAAATCTAGCCACAACAATAGAAACTAAAGACATTATGGCCAGTAAAATACATAGGTACTAGAACCAAAATACACGATAAGAATCGTAAGCTTTTTGGAGATATTCATCAATAAAGTGAGAAATAGCGACCGTGCGAGCTTTTAATTAGGCTAAATTTGCGTTTCATCAAGAATCAAAAATATGTTAGCAACAACTGACAAATAAATGATTTACCGCCTACTAGACCGATGTATCAGTAATTAACTTTTTTAAAATTATCTGTAACTTCCTAAGGACCTAATTTTGTTGCTCGCCATAAAGGCTATTTCAACAAAACAGCAAGATTTGCACTGTCGATGTCAGCATGTTTAATAATCCGGCTAATACGCGACATTATCGTGACACGGGACTTAGTAAACATGGACGATTACACGGTAGAACAATATGTCCTGATTGTTAGAAACATTAATATCCAAATGGTGGAAGTTATATCTCAGCATAGTAAACAACCAGCACAATAACTCAGGTTGGCGGTAATAATTGGATGATTTTTTGTTGGGATGCTAACGATACTTCGATACTTCTACACTAATATAGAGTATTTTTGTCATCGATACTTTTTTAGGCATTCCAAGCTGGTATCGATACCTTTGTATCGGTATCGAAAATAATTATATAATTATTGTGGGGTGTAATCAGTTGCACAAAATGCTCTGTACGAACCAAACGCGCCTATTTGGCTAAAAAACATCGAGTTGGTACCGGTATCGATACTTTCACTTTCGCATCTCTACCCAAGCTTCACATCCATAAACTCATCACAAGGTCAAATTCTGTGGGAACCATTTTTATATGGGAAATCCTCAGAGATATTATGCTGGTTGTTTACTATGCTGTGGTTATACTGTCACCATTCCAAAAGTTCGTTCAATATTCGGTGGTCAGGATTTTCATTTACTGTAAAAAATAGTATAAGAATTGGAAAGTATTGGGAAGTACCTACTTAGTTGCGTGAATCATACGACACGAGCTCCTAGAGGTCGTCACAACAAAACATTATAGCAGTTCGTCAGCGTGGGGGTACCATGGGCGCCAGCAGAGGGGTCATGCGCCCCCCCTGGAGCAGCGAAGATAAAAAACTTGTATAAGCAAAAACCAAATTCGTCCCCCTACCCGTGGTTTGAGTACTAAATTTAAGTAAGTTGGCCCCCCCCTCCCCTGACAAATTTTCTGGCGGCGCCAATGGTAAGTACTCCAGAAGCGTCAACTGGTCAACACGTCAGAATTGAACGTTGTAACAGCCGCTCTTCAGCGTATTACTAGAGATTTATATCTGCACACCTACAAAGTCCAGTTGAAGCTCTTGACAACAGAGAAGTAAATGCCGTCCAAAACTGATCACTCTTAGGGTCTTAGGTGTGCCTTGAGGAATAACTGGATCATATTTCTTATAACGAAGAATGACCTTTATGTCTCAATTGGAACATATTGCTCGACGAAATGTGCTTTCAGTAGGATAGTCCAGACAGATCCATACATTAGTGCGTGCGTGGAACCAGGCAAGCCACTATCATCCCAGGAGACGGTACGTCGGCGACAGCAGCATGCTTCACAGATCAACGCAGATATCAAAACAATTGTCGAGTGGGGATTAGCAAATAAAGTACAGTTCAACGTACAAAAAGCTCAGGCAACAATACTTACAAAGAAGTCTCACGATGGCTTACCAACCGTGGAAATGGAGGGTCGCCCCATAGTCGAATCACCTTCCGTCAAGCTTTTGGGGATCAACATCAACAATAACATGTCCTGGCAACGACCACGTCGTCAGTATGGCTAAAACGGCATCCCAAAAGCTTGGAGTTTTGTTCCGCTGTAGGAAGTTGTATACACCAGAGCAACTGCTGCTGCTCTATAAGGCACAGATCCGACCATCGCTGGAGTATTGCTCCCATGTGTGGGGATGCGCTGCGAAGCACTCTCTAAAGCTTCTGGACACTATCCAGAGAAGAGCAATGAGACTAATCGATACGCCTAACCTCACAAAGGACCTCCACAGCCTGGAACATCGAAGGCGGGTGGCTGACCTATCCCTGTTTTACAGATTCTATCACGGAAGATGTTCGAGTGAGCTCTCCCAGATAATAACACCAAAGGCCGTCCGAACCAGGAACACTAGAGAAGCTCTGCGAGCTCATCCTTACCAGGTCGAGATCCTTACTCCCCGAACCAGTCTCCTCCAGCATTCCTTCTTCTGGAGAATTCCGACGCTGTGGAATCAGCTGCCGGGGAATTTGATTCCCGACTGCTACAACCTACAACGTTTTAAATCTAACGTGAACTGACACTTATCGTCCGCAAAAAAGAGATATTTACCCTTCTAATTAAGGAAAAAGAGTATTGGTTCAACAAATACTTCTAAAATCCAACGATTTCTTATAGCAATGCCTGTGGAGAGCTCCAAAGCGACACATTTGATGAGGCTCTTTTGTAACGACACGGGATACTCTTTAATTACCTGTTTGTACAGCGCGTAAACAGGTACTTTGATTTCTATTTTCTTTGTCTCATTAACATTAACATTAATGTTAGCTATAAAAATGAATGATTAGCCAGCACCCCATAGTTTCAAGGCGGTTTGCATTTATTAGCATTGCGCCTTAAATTTAATTAATGCCAAATATACAAGCGAGTACTTAAGAACGCCATTAAAAGCTGTGATGTAGATTTAGCAAGCTCCGTGGCTGCGATATCAGCGGTTTGGCCTTGCACACTCTCATCTGCTCATCTCTAATTAATGCTGTACTAGTGCAGTGGAATTAATAAAAAAGATACGTTATATTCATAGGGTTGAAAGACTCTATAGTATGTAATAAGACATAAACATTTTGACACATATAGCACTTTCATCATGTGCTGTATTACTATGTACGAGTATTCCTGACAAATACATTCCATCCACTTTCGGAGAAGCAGGCTTTAGTTAAAATCATTGAGGTATCGTGCATCCACCTTAGTAATAAACGGGCATATAGAAAATCTAGAAATGCATGCGGTAGTCACCACACAGTTAACATCTCTAGAGGGAATGTAAACAACAAAATGCACAGGTCGCTGACCAGCGAACATGTAACGGAAATTTTGACAGCTTGAGGGCATTACCAGTGGCGTAAGATTTTATATTAAAATTGTATGTTCATTAATAGATTCAATTATTACTGTGATGTTACAAACTGATACAATAAGTTGTATTAGTATTTAGCTATACATAGAGAGTTACTCTTAGTATAACTTGATTGCAACAGTTGATAATTTGTTATTACCATGAAGTGTTTCCCCATATTTTACGCTACTGAAAAACAAAACCTATACTAACCTATGATAAGTGGTGTTCACCGATTCGTCGCTATTGCAGCAAACTATGCAATTTTTATTTCGTCTCATCATGCAATTATGACAATATTGTTCATAAATATTTAATTCACACCACAAGTAGTCACAAAGTCTCTCAAATATACACTAAAACAACAAAAATCTCAACATACGCAATAACCACAACTACAATGACAGCCACATGACAGCTTTAGGGGACGCCGATTGTAGGTTGCCAGATTTACGACATATTAGAAGTTATTGCGACATTCCGCTATGAAATTTACAATTTTTGAGATTAAGTTTAATCAATGCAAATTACCTTCACGTAAATCAGTTAGGCAAGTATATTTTAATGTATAGTTAAATACCCAGTTAAATACTTTGAGGAACATGTGTTCAAACTGCGGAAACTGCCAGATTTTGAAGAAACTGGAAGGTCCTTAAGCGGACGAAGAAGAGTGGCAATAGCGCTATAGATGTTGGCTGGCCAATATTTAAATTAGGCTCTCTCTAGAGATGTTAACTCTGTGGTAGTCACAATGTCCGCCCATACAAAAACTCCATATACAGGATGTACGGATATTTTAGCGACAATGCTTGACAGGTGATAGACATCACTTTTCTATGGACATTCAGATAGTAACATGAAGCCCTAAAATGCTTAATTTTTAAAATACCTACAGGATGTAAAAGTTTTACTGCTATTTTTGTTTAATTTTCTCTATAATTCCTCAATAAAGTGGCACAACGATCGAAAATTACGTAATAGGGGTTTTTAAGGCAAGAAATCCAAATTCAGCAACGGTTTTGCTATCATGATTGCAGGGCGCCACCTACGACACACTGAACTCATTCAAATTATCTAAACTTTTTTCTGGTTTGGTGTATCAATGTATCAAAAAAATCGTTTCCTCAATATATTCTACGTAGAAAACATATACCTTATTGAAGTTTCCAAGGCACCTCAATTAGTTGTGAAATGTGATCGAAGACATTATCGGTAGTCTCCCATGAACTAATATTAGAACAAAAAACATGTTTTAGTCATACCTAATTCTGAAATAGGTGGTGCTGAAGTTTAAGAATACTTCGTTAATGGTATGCAAAGGTATGAGCCTAGTATTCCTGCGGAAATACGGATAATTCAGTCGCAGCTAGGATCCGACGACTGGTTTGACAAGTCCTGTAACAGAGTGTCGACGGAAAAAAGTTCTGGCCCTCTAACTTACAGAGCGACACCGTCGAGAACAGACCTAGGTCGCACATTACCACATAACAAAAGTGTATACAATGTACATACAGTGGATATCAAATCAATGGATAGGTATATCCACAAATGGAGCAAGAATGTCCAATGGATGTCAAATAGACATCAAAAAAATATACATTGCATGTCCGTTTGTCGCGAACTTTCACATCCATGGCATATCCATAGAATGTACACATGGATGTCTAATTTACATGCATATTATATACATGGTACATACAATGGATATATACACATCCATGGTATATCCATTAAATGTACATTCATGTACTTTTAATGCACATGCATAGTGTATGAAAGTTCAATGTAGAGGCAGTAAGATAAATAAACTTTATGCTTTCATTATGTATTGTTATTAATTCAATTTCTAATTACAATAATAATACTTGGCAAAATCGATTACTGTTATTGTCATCTCTTTTCTGTTGAATGACATGTCTAAAATCACAAAGAAATCAAGGTAATAAAATTTTGTAGGTGGTTTGTTCCGCTTATGACTTACCGTCAAACGCTGGATGTGAGTGTTATTAATAGTAAGAAGATAAGTAACTGCTCAATATTCCACTCGATCAGTTAATCAGGCACAACCAGCACCAGCACACACGCGAAGGACGCGAACGAGTCGTACGACGGAATGACTAGAAATCAGCAATGGCGGCACTAGTTGTACTTCGCGCAGGCGTAAACTACTAGATGTATATATGATACATAGACCAACATCTTATGTATATTCACATATGGATATACCTACGTGAACATACATAGTATATTACACTAGTGTATATCATTTTTCATATGTACATTTAACGTCCTATGAATATTCAAAAAATACATGTTCAAACTGGAATATCTAATGTACATTCTATGGATGTACATATCTATATAGTGTTATGTGGGTTGTGCGGCCTATAACAGACAATGTTGACATCAATAAGGCCACTGGGTTCGACATGTCCTCTGCTGTTGTTTTGAATAAATCTACCCAAAATACTGGAAGTCAGCTCGTATCAAGCCGGTGCCAAAATGGGATCCAAAGCTGATCCTACTACACACCTATAGCTCTAGTTTCTCTGATCAGCAAAGTGATGAAGGCATGAAATACCTTGAGCGCCATTTCAAGAGCAACAGCAGATATAGTATAAAATTATACACATAACAAAGCTCCCACGCTTTTTCATAATGAATTTTTTTGTTTATCATTTCACTCTTATTTTGAACTATTGTTTTACTTATTAGTTCCACTTGCTGAGTAATTTTTAAATAGGGTACTTGCAGAGGTCGTGAAATCGTCTCGGGAGTATACATAGCGTAAAGAAAACCATATCAAGAAGCAGAAGGAATCAAAAAAACATGATTTTACTGACGGCCAAAAAAAGATATTTGCAAAATAAAATAAGGATATATTCAAATTTTTCCACGTGACTTAAAACAAGGGCTGACGTCACAGGTATCTTATCGATATCGACAATCGATACTGCTACAGCGCAGGTCAGTGAGATTCAACTGCAAACTAGAGATGATCTGAATTCTTTAACAATGCGACTCAATTTGTTGATACTTAGACATATTTGAAACAGGCAATAATTAACCCACTAGCATTTTCGTTGCAATACATTTTTATATCTGATAGGTATCACAGTTCATCCTGTTTGTGACCGAGATTCGCAACTAATCGAAGCCATCATTTTATTTCGGCGCATCCCATTATGAAAGAATCCAAAGATAGAATCTAATTCAAGCCCATCCCTACAAAGTGAATTAGTAATCTAGCCTAACTTTTATTCTTTTGACTTTTGTACTTTTGTGTGTGACTTTGTTTTGTGGTTATAGTGATCAATGTCAAAATGTTATGTTAGCACTGGCTATCGATATCGAATATCAACACTTTACATCCCATCACTATAGGATATCACTGACGTCAGAGGTTGTTTGCGCGGCATTTTTCGGCATTTGAAATAATTTTTGGAATACCTCTGACAGCCGATTCCAAAAAACCAAACAAGTGATTTTGTCATGTTTACTAGGCTCTAAGGAACGCGTAAACGACATAATATTTTTTTTCTGCAAGTACCCTATTATCATTTAGCTAAAATTGACTGTACTAACCCTGATGTCCATGCGGAGTGGACGCACAATAAACTAGCTCTTAACTTACTGTGTTACCAAGAACAGAAGAAAGAGCTGATGTTGCTATGTGGGGAGAGTCAATTTTGGTTTACAAACAAAGGGAAAATCAAGTTGATTGACTCACACTTACACTGAGTCTTCTATTTTTTTTTTGTTTACTTGAGCGACACCAACTTACACAGTGGGCTTCATGAACTTTAATACTTTGGTAGCTTTGTTACACATTTCCTCATCGATGAAACATTCACGAAGAGTTTGCGGTATTTCGTCAAGCATGGGAGAGGCATACACCTTCAAGAATGATGTGGTTCAGAGTTAGACGTACTTGACATGTGCTACAACTTGGAGGTAGTATCGTCATTTTCATTTCCAGATATTCCTATATGTGACTAAAGCCTAATTCAGATGCATACGACATCCGACAATACGACGGCACGAAACTGTTCCTATTGGTTGAAATATTCAAAATGATGTCAAACCAACATATTTCAACCAATAGGAACAGTTTCGTACCGTCGTATCGTCGGATGTCTTGTGCATCTGAATTTAGCTTTACACACCATACGAGCATAACAAACTTTAACTTCCTATTAAGAACGTAATAAAGATCAAGCATCTTCTTGATAATTTGATCTGGATTGGACCTCAGCCACACTGCTCGCGAAATTTCTCATCGAAGTGTCTCGTCGAAGTTGAGTCACTACTCGCTTAACTTCACAAGGAACCCTGCTCGGCACACAAGAACCTAACCTTGTTTTGTTAATAACGAAGTTAGCTGACAACGACGAAATTAATGATGTGCAATAGGCATTTGCATTGTTCAGTACATGACGCCGGAAAGATTGCTTCAACAAAACATATTTGATTAGTCAAGTCATTACTGGAATTTGGAATCTAATTTCAAACATTCAAACACATATTTATTTTGACAGCAAAACTTGGTCTCGAGGTGCAAATCTCTTTCGTTGTCTATCGTGCTGCAAATACAAACTAATTACACAAGTAACTATCACAGGAAGTGGCTATGGTAGCATTTCTTGATATCGAGGGTGCGTTCAACTGTACCACTACCAATTCGATAAGACGCGCCCTAGAGAGACATGGAATTGCTCCAATCCTAGTGGAGTGGATTCTTACCACTCTAGAGTGCCGGGTGGCTTCTGCAACGCTTAATGACATAAACTATAGCGTTGCAGTGGCGCGAGGCTGCCCACAAGGCGGTGTTCTTTCACCTCTACTATGGAGCTTAGTGGTGAATGACCTACTCGTGAGACTAAGTCACACAGGGGTCTACGTACAGGCCTATGCCGATGATTTGAGCATAGTGGTCAGTGGTAGATTCATTAATACAGTCTCCGAGGTAATGCAAGGCGCACTGCGTGTTGTGGAAAAGTGGTGTAATGAGGTAGATCTGTCAGTGAACGCTGAAAAGACGGAGCTCGTTATGTTCACTAGGAGAACGAAGATGGAAGGCCTCGTGAGGCCTACCTTTTTCAGAACGACACTTGAATTGTCTCAGTCAGTAAAGTATCTAGGAGTCATACTGGATCACAAGCTGACTTGGAGGCAGCACGTGGATTATAAGGTAAGCAAGGCTCGAAACTCATTATGGGCCTGCAGAAGAGTTGTCGGTAGCAGTTGGGGCTTGAGCCCAAAAGTGGTGCACTGGCTCTATACTACAATAGTCAGACCGTCATTAATATATGGCTCCATAGTGTGGTGGACCTGTATAAAGACGGAGGCAATAAGAGCCAAACTTAATAAGGTTCAACGTTTGGCATGTCTTAGTATAACCAGTGCAGTGCGCACAACACCTTTGAGTGCCATTGAAACACTATTGAATCTTCCTCCTTTGGATCTGGTAATTCAAGGGGAAGCTAGAAAAACTGGGTTCCGTCTCTGGAGTCAGGGTAGCTGGACTTTTACGAATCCAGGCAAAGGACATTCGACGATTCTAGCAGAGTTGCATGAGGATAGTCCTATTTTGTTGGCGAGGAGCGATATAGTTTCTCCTACGCATCGCTTCAATCGCAAATTTACGGTGGTGTTTCCGTCAAGGGAAGAGTGGGAGTCTAGGGAAAGACAGTTCATCGAAGGAGGACAGGTCTGGTACACAGACCGTTCACTCGCTAGAGAGGGCTCGGGCTCGGGAGTCTACGGACCCCATACAAGACTTTCACTCCCTCTTGAGGGGCACACCACAGTATTCCAGGCTGAGGTCTATACGATACTTGCTTGTGTAAATCGTATTCGGGAAATTGACGGATCTAGGAGGCGGATTACTATCTGCTCTGACAGTCAGGCAGCCATCAAAGCACTGAGTGCTTGGAAAATAACGTCGGGACTGGTCCTGGAGTGCAGGAGGGCTCTTGACGTCATCTCAGCTAAACACAAGGTATCACTGATGTGGGTACTTGGGCACGCTGGGGTAAAGGGTAACGAAATGGCGGATCATCTGGCTAGGATGGGATCCGGCAAAAATTTTGTGGGCCTGGAACCAGCCTTAGGACTATCTGCAAACTTGATTAGGAAAACAACTGGAGAATGGATCCAGAATCAACACTCTCTGAGATGGAACTACATCTCTGGTCATCTCCGTCAGGCTCGGGAACTATAAGCAGGGCCTGCAGAGAGAATAGGACGATTTTGTCTCTCTCTGGATAGGAGTAACTTGAGATTGCTAGTAGGCCTATTAACGGGTCACAACACCTTCAGGCGTCACCTGTTTTGTGATGAGGGTGGTCAACGACCCAACGTGCACGTGGTGTGGTCAAGAGGAAGAATCCTCGGCACACATCTTGTGTCGCTGTGAAATCCTGGGTTATCACAGGCAGACTATGCTGGGCTCAAGAACCTTGGAACCAATAGAGATATAACGGATAGGACCTAAGAATGTACTTGCCTTTGCTAAAAGGGCAGGTCTTAGGAACCAGCGCAAAAGGGCCCATCGTGTGGCCTATGCACCAGCCATATTCCGTGCTGGATAGCCTCTGGTCCTTATTCATTCATCTATCAGAGCATAATAAACAACCAGCACAATCACTCAAGTTGGCGGAAATTACACGCGCATCCCCACTTTTGGATGGGGTTTTTTGTAGGGATGGTAACGGTACTTCGATACTTCTGCACTAATATCGAGTATTTTTGTCATCAATACTTTTTGAGGCATTCCAAGCTGGTATCGATACTTTTGTAGGGTATCGGTATCGAAAATAATTATATAATTATTGAGGGGTGTAATCAGTTGCACAAAATGCTGTGTACGAACCAAACGCGCCTATTTGGCTAGAAAATATCGAGTTGGTACCGGTATCGATATTTTCATTTTCGCATCTCTACTCAAACTTCACAGCAGTAAAATCATCCCTAAAACCCTCCCAAGGTCAAAATTTGTGGCAATCTATAGGAAATCCTCAGAGATATTATGGTGGTTGTTTATTATGCTGTGTAACTATCTTCACGATCAAGTGAGAATCTAGAGGTACAAAAGGGCCCACTGTGTCTTTGTGACCTATGCCTCAGTGCCCATGTGCCCATTAGTTCATTAATCCATAGATACCTACTTCGAGGATTAAAAAAACCTTTATCATCGCAAGAAAATCTGATACTTTTCAGGCAAAACAAATAATTATATGTAATGGTAGACCTCTTTTTCTGCTTTTACCAGAGAAATTTGCTATCCAGAAACCTTACCCATTTTCAATCCCTTACCCAGATTTTCGATCCACGGCGCTGGTTTTACATCTACATGAAAAATGAAAGAGGAAGATCAGGTGGGCGGCAACCCCTTCGACCAAATGACAATTAATAAAGAATGTCTCCGTTTCAAAGTGGTACTGACAAGGTACGGCCGGCCAATCGAATCCTTACGGTACATTTGGCGAGCCCACGATACGATGATATCGCGGTTGTTTCGGCACTGCGCTGTGGGTATTTCCGAGCGATAACACAGACATTTAATGAGGACGGTTAGTTTCATTAAAAAGTTAAAGGACCTCGGCGGAATTGCAAGTATGCCGAATGCAAAAACGCCAGAACCCGGTGAGGGATAAGCTGTGTATTATGTACGATACTTTATTATAATTTTTAAAAGATGTCTGGCATCTAGCTTTTGTATAATCTAGCGATGAAGGAACAGATCTGAAGTCGGTTATACCACTCAATATTCGCAAGATTTTTAAAACCTAAGTTGGTTAGTTAGATATCGCATTTATTATTGACACTGATCGAGTGAACAGATTCCACAGAAAAATGCTTGTTCTTAAAAAATGGCTCAATGCCAGAAAGCTGAGCTGAAATTTCTTTAGCTTTGACTTATTACTCAAAGGATACTTGAGGGGTACTCAAAGGACTCTCAAGTGTGGCTTTCATTGTGTATGTGTTTCATAGACAACATCATCTTTTTTGGTCGATTTATGATATCTACTATAGGTATACATAACGAATATCCACGTCAGCCATGTCGATCCTACAGATCGACAGTCTGTCCATCTGTCTCTTTTGGCTTTTTTCTTCCCTCGTAACCATAATTTAATAACCGCTATCCATATAGATGATATCTGGGCAGCGATAATATGCTGTTGGATTGTAGTAATTAGCAAAAAAAACTTAAAAATCTCCTCAAACGTCGTTTTTAGGCGTTTTGGAGGTTCCTGATCATTTTCTACTATTTTTGGGTTGGGGTGAAATTAAGGTGGTTCGGGGGTGGGGGATTGTAAACCTGAAAGAATATTTGAATTCATAGTAACCCGTCCACAGAGTTAACATCTATAGAGGAAGTGTAAACAACAAAATGCACAGGTCAGCTTGACACAGCTTAAGGGCATTACCAGTAGCGTGCGGCTTTATATTAAAATTTGATGTTCATTAATAGAGGTGGCAATATTTGTATTGTAAAGTACAAATAAATGAATGAACGAATGAATGAATTATTACTGCGATGTTACAAACTGATACCATTAAGTTGTATCATTATTTAGCTATGATTAGAGAGTTACCCTTATTATAATTTCATTGTAACAGTTGATAATTTATTATTACCATGAAGTGTTTTTCATAACATATCTAACAGTGTTCTGAAAGGTAGCCTGTTGAAATGGATGCATCGTATTTTTACTTCAGCAATAAAATATAATAATTCCATTAGGTAATATCCAGTTCTATAAAATTCTCATAGATAGATTTTCTGTAAGTAAATGTGACATACATTTTTGCATTTCACGTGCTCAAATAGTTTAAAAAATGGAATTTGGAAAATTCATGTTGATTGACATGAATGTAATGCGTGCACAAAACATACATTAAACAACCATTATTATTCCTCAAACTGGAGTGATGTTACTTTTGTTCCCACTTATCCCCATGTATTACGCTACTGAAAACTAATACAAAACCTATACTCACCTATGATAAGAAGTGTTCACCGATTCGTCGTTATAACAGCAAACTATGCACTTTTTATGTTGTCTCATCATGCAATTATGACAATATTGTTCATAAATAATTTAATTCACACCACAAGTAGTCACAAAGTCAGTCAAATATACACTAAAATCACAAAAATCTCGACACACGCAACAACCGCAACTACAATGACAGTCACATGACAGCTTAAGGGCACGCCGATTGTAGGTTGCTAGATTTATGACATATTAGAAGTTATTGCGACATTCCGCTATGAAATTTACCATTTTTGAGATTTGATTAAATCAATACAAATTATCTTCACGTAAATCAGTTACATTGCAAGTATATTGGAATGTATAGTTAAATATCCAGTTAAATACTTTGTGTTCAAACTACGGAAACTGCCAGATTTTGAAGAAACTGGAAGCGGACGAAGAAGAGTGGCAATAGCGCTATAGATGTTGGCTGGCCAATATTCAAATTAGGCTCCCTCTAGAGATGTTAACTCTGTGAACCCGTCCATTGACCATTGACCCATACATAAGAGTATTGCTTTAGATCGTTGTGTAGGTATTATGTAACGTTGTTATTACTACCGTGGCGAGACAATCAAAAAACTAAAAATGTAAAACAGCTCAAACTTCGCATTTTAGAGGGTTTCGATCATTTTCTACTTTTTTTGGCTGAGGACAAAATGAGGGTGGTTGGGAGACACTTTATATACCTATTATATATAACTCCATTCGAACATTTCCTTGTAAATTACAGAAATCAATAAGGGACTTCGAGTTTTCTACATATTCTGTACATACCTAGTGTAAAGTAGCATTTGAAAACTAAAACATTTGTTGGATTCATAAAAATGCTCTACATTGAGCTGAAAAAAATTCAGGTACTGTGCTTTTTAGGCGTATCCGATTGTCGCCTTTGTCTCAAGGGCGCTTCCAAGAGGGGGTAGAGGGGGTAATTACCCCCCCCCAGAACACGGAACAAAACTGATTAATTAAAAATAATATGCAATAAGATGCATTGAAATTTAACTGTTTATGTTTATTGGTTTAAATATATTTTTCTGTTTACATTATTTATAATAAGTCGGTTTTGTTATATGTGTTTTGTTTTGTTAATGTTCCTTATAATAAAAAATAAAAATACCTGTGTAATGTTTAATTTGATCTTTGCGGCTGAAAAATTTTAATTTCATAAATATTCATCTCTTACCGTATTATATCTTCATTTGACAAGATGTTTATTGTACCCCCCCCCCCCCCCACTCTCTTTGGCGGCGCCCACTACATTATTATCCATAAAGTAACTACCCCCCCAGACAAACTTCCTAGAAGCGCCACTGCTTTGTCTGTTATATATCCATGGAGGCATGGAATAATTTGATTCATATACATATTATACTCCCATAACGTGTGTAACTTGGAAACTACGAACATGATTGTGATAAAATTGTGACATTGTATTTGTAGTACATGTAATGCTAGAGAACAGATCATTGCTGTGAAGCAGAAATTTAATAAAATCGAGCCCAGTACCGAACCCTGCGGGCTTCTAGCATTGGTGATTGGTGGAAGGAAGAGGAGAAACAGATTAACAGACTGAGTTTTGTCATAGGTCATAGATGAATTTAATGAGCGACTCTGCTGGTAGTGCTGGTGCTGTTATGAGAATAGGATCATGTATACAACCAGTATTACAGCAGCAAGCGAAATTTCTTAAGATGGGTTGCCTAAGCTGAAGACAATATTATATGTCATTCATTTTCCCATTTGACATATGACTCATGCTAGTGGATTTTTGGATTTTTTGATTTTTGTTTGCTATAAACTTGTAAACAGCAAAGTAAACAATTTATGTTAATTGTAAGATTCGTGATTCGTGTGGTTATATTTATCGTAAAGCAAAACACAAATTGGAAATATTATGATATATGTGGAAGCAGTGTAAACCGTGTAAACAAACAGTATGTATAAAAAATTCTTTATTTTTTATCGGGCTTGGTATTCGTGGCATGCGCCACGAAATGTCAGAAAATCACTCATTTGCCAATCCTGCCATATTCTGTAAAGACAAAAAGTACATTTGAATTTTAACTACAAAACCTGTCCATTTATAGGAAAATTCCAGGTATCCCACAAATTTTTGCGTTGCTGCAATACGATGAACAATTCCGAAAAAGTTAAAGAATTCTATTCAAATGATATAGTCTACAGATTCGATAAGCACAAGCATATGATTTTTGGGGTAGTTGTGGATAGTTATGAGGCTTCTTCTGATGTTGATGAAAACCATGCTCTACAGAAGGGACAGATTAGGGTCATGTGGAACAACAGTTCCAGAGAGCAAGTTTGGAGACAGAAAAAGGTACGTCTCATGAACAGAAGCATAATTCCTGGGGACATAGTCAGACGCCTAGAAAAAGGAAAGGAGACTCAGAGAGGCTATTGCAAGGAAGTGAAACAGATAGCCACTGTACAGATTGTGGGCACTGATAAAATCATAGAACATGTGTGCAGTGAGAGGCTGCAGAGTGTCAGACCTTTTGAAGTTGATGATGCAGTTTGTTTAGGAAACAAATTTGGGAGGATTGAGGTATGAATCTATTTTCACATACTATTAATATCCATTGATTTATAACAAAGTTTATAACTTGTAGTTTATTTTTGTTTTAAATTATATAATTCTTTCAAATTATATTAACACATTGTTGGACACTCTGCTGGCCTGGAGGCTTCGTAATATGGCACCTCAAAACATTTTAATTTTTTTGTTTGTAACATGATTTGCGTTATCAAAATATTTTAGGGGTGTTCATTTTTGACTTTTTCTCATTTTTGAGGTTTTTGGTGACAATAAAAAAGATGGCTATATCCGTCGTGTCATATCACAGCAGACTTTATGTTCTAGAACGGCAACTTCGGCTATAGTCGTCTGATCAGTGTAATCATAAAACACATCTTGTGGGAAGAAAAGGACAATTTTCGAGACAAAAGCTAAAACAAAAACAACATTTTATTGTATTCAATTAAATCTTATCAGAATATAGATGGGATAAAAACAAAAAATCAAATTATTAGCAAACAGAGGTTTCCCCGAACAAAACAGAATTTAGGCACACATTTATGTTTGACACCACTCTTCAAAGCAGTCATAAATCAGGTTTATTTTCACAACTCTTGCATCTATAGCTAGCTTCTTTGCATTTTCCAGACTTGAAACATTATTTGCATCTAAGAAAATATGATTTTATTTTATGATCCTGTGGTAGGGGCAGCTTCTCTGGAAAATGACTCACACATGCTTTGAGTTTTGTATTGATATGAAACAATATATTCTATATGTATAATAGGTGGACGACGAATATCTATTTAGGATGAAAATATCTGGTTACCTACCTGCCATCAGTACTGAAAACATGAAAATCAAATAAAAACACACTTGCAATATGGCAGCTATACATGTGGTCAATTCATCACATTGGACGGTATGGACGGTTATAGCCGTCGTGCTATTTTACCCATGCACCTTAAAACACGAATATTTGGGATAGAGTGGGTTAGAATTTAGCAATTTCAGAAATGACGAGCTTCACTTTACGGCACTAACATTGCTTAACAAGGCAAGTATACTGACATTCTGACGGCCATCGCCATTCTGCCTTAACAAGCAGATAACTTTTTGACTGATAAAGCCATCGTGGCATATCACGATCACTCCCTAGCCGTTGTGTCCAACAACGTGTTAAGAGCAACTAATTGGGGTTTTCAACTCTCCAGCTTTGACCCAGCCTCTGAATTTTCAGGATATTTTTTTGGTCTCAGCAACACATTGCCATATGTTTCTCCAAACAAATGAAGCTTCACAAATACTTAAAACAACATATTATGACTTTGAAGCCTAGTAGCGTGCCAAGGTCTCTGGGGGCCCTCCTGCAATATATTTTAACATATTTTTATCGTATATTGAGGAAATATCTTTGGCATGGATTCTAAAAAGGATCATTGGCTTTTGAAAATAAAAATTTGATAAGATTTTCTCTCTGTTGAAATAAATGTATTTACTTAAATCATTTCTTAGAGACATACTATGAGTGTTCTTTTATGATTGTCTAAACCTAGCTATCACAAAGTTTTTTGGGTAACACAAATAAGCCTTGTCTACAAAAATGCTTAAAAATGAAATGGAAAGTCAGCGTTCAGTTTGAAACTTATAATATCTTACATTATGAGGCTTCTTAAAACTTTCCTTTGACTTTAGCATATGTACTGCTCTGTCATAAGATGTTCAAACTTTTTTGTGTGCTTTAATATGTATATAATATAACAATGATGTGCATTTCATCTAGAATCTCTTGTAACAATGGCAAGTTGCATTTCAGGCATTAATATTAGTTCTGTCTGTTTAATCTGACATATTATGACTGATGGCTTCTCAAGTCTAGTTATCAAATGATTCTGATAGGTAGATTTATTTGTAAAAATTTGAATATTTAGTGGAATCTTCTATACAGGCGGTAGAACAAATGGTCTGTATGCAGTCAGAGTGTGGATCTCTTGTTCATGTCCTAACCAGCATTAACCATGAACTGGATGATTATTGGCTATCAAAACGTAACAGGATATCATTTAATGCTTACTATCCAGGACAAGAATTGGTAAGGAATAGTAATTAATTGTCCAGTATGCCATCTGCTTAATATATATTTTTGTTAGAGGGGTTTAAGAATGAATATTTTCTGTATTAAATCTCATTATACACTTGTGCAATTGTGAGTGAAATATATTGAGTATGGGATGACTTGTTTAAAGGGACTCCAAGTACAACAGAGATATCCTTGTTACGTTATAGTTTCATAAAAAGAAAATAACTATGTCGCTTAGCCACACAAATTTCATCAACCATTTATTATTCCTTCATTTGTTAGATTTGCGTTCCTGCAAACTTTGAGCAACCTCACTGGATAAAAAAATCTAAAACTATGAAACGGAATATTCAGAACAGGCAGCGGTTTACTGTACAGAGTGTGGAGGATGTTCTGATAGAAGTTTCTTGGTATTCTAATTCCTCAATAGCATATTCTGAGGTATCACAAGAGGACATAAAAAAGTAAGTTTGCAAATTACTCTTGGTCTCTCTCTATGTATATATACAAGCGTAGTGACGTATAATGCATTCAAAGACATTATGTTAGCTATTAATGTACTTCCGGTTTAACCGGAAGTACCGTTAACTTTTTTTATTTAAATGGGACACCCTGGTATATCATACCTACCTGTCTTTGGTGTGCAGGCACATTACCAATTTTATTCTGTTCCTGTTTATTTTAATTCATTTTTATTGTGCGTGTTATGTGAAGTTATGTTTTAAAACCGTTAGTAGTGTCGTATCTTTCCAGTATTTTTATCTAGTTAAACTCTGATGATTATTACCATACAAACGATGAAAACTTCGTTTTTCTGTTGCCTGAGGATGACTTAATATAAGTCGAAACGTTGCAGATAGGAAAATAAGGAATTTTTGTTTAAATGACCTTATCCTACAAAAAATAACTGAAGCTCACATTATACCTAGAGGATATTTTTGTCAGTAGTAGCTAGTAGTAGGCTGTAAAAAATATCCATTTCATAATCTAGCTTCCCTTTGAGCTCAGATATGTTACCGCCGTTGTTTCAGGTTAGAGTTGATTTGTTGTAAGGAGTTTTTGTTGACGCTTTACTCTAATTCGTCTGTATCTTTCTGCTAAGCTACTTGGTTTCTCCCATCTAAACACGTTTTTGATTATAAATCTCGGCCTGCTAGGTTGCTTATAGGTAGTAAAATTGAAACAGTAATTCGATTGGAAATATCATCTTTAGAAGGGCTATCAAATTTTACATTTGGTCATATAAAAAAATAGGCATTCCCATTTGAAACAATAAAGTTATATTTAATTGAAGTTCCCTTAATTAATCAAAGGATTTGTCCAAGCAGAAACGTAATTGTGAGTTTTATAATCTCTGTGATATTCAATTTTTTTGTCATATCTACATATACTAAAAATGGTGATTTACACTTGAACGGTTCGCTTCAAGTCACGTCTAGTCATAAAAGTCATTATTTTTAAAATGTAGCCCTATCCATCCAAAATCATTATTTTCTTTTTCACCAGATACTTTAGCCATAATGTTTCGTGTCGAAGAACGTGAATAACCCGGTATGAGAGACATGGGCAAAGTCAAAATTGTTTTTTGTCTTTGTTTTTCGATTAACTTAGCATATCACATAATTGACATAATTGCGCATAGCTTGACAAGTGTTCATCTAGAGACGGTTACTATACGTCAGTGGTATATTTATGAAGCTAGAAAAATATTAATGTCAATTAACCTGTCCCTGTACCGATAACAAGTATTTTTACACATAATTTATATATACCTATACAATAGTTTGCTAAATGTAAGATATACTAAAAATAGAATATGATAATACGCTAAACATTTTCTATGTATTTTAGGTCATATGCATACATTAGGTAGAGTAGTTATAATTATTAATTAGTTATTATTTTGACTCCATTGTAATTACTTAATCAATTTGTCAACAGCATTGACGTCTTGGACGTTACATAGTGATACTTTTGATTTAATAGTCGGTGGATCAACTGCTGTCATCTGGATATGCACTTTTCTTCAATTCAAAAGTTTCAGTTGGTATTTTACTCAATCCAATAGAAAATTTGATCGCATATCTTTAGCTTCACCTTCATTTTTTCGCAAAACTTATTTCATTTCAGTAATTAATTTCTAACAGACGTGATACGTTAAATCAAAGCCTAGTTGAGAGAAACTACATTATAGATAAACCTTTTATGTCTTATTTTGTGGGTTCACCTTTAGATAAGAGGTTACAGAACCAGCATCGTTATATACCGATATATCCTCGTAATGACACTTGACGTTTGGACTACCATCCATTTAAAAAGTTGAATTTTACAGAAATATCTGTCATCATGTTCAGGTTACAAAGCATGAGGTCCGGGTGTGGTCTTTATGTATAAAATAATTTCACTAATTTCTGACTTATCACATTCATACCTTCTAGTTAAATTACTAAAACCTTCTCTACCACAGGTTGAAAGTCTTGGAACATCCAAGTGATTCATGTTTAGAATTAGCTGAAAGAAGATTATTGAAGCTATCTGCAAGTGACGTATTGCTCAAAAAGAAAGACTGGATGAAAAAATTGTCACTCTCTTGCAGACCTGAAGCCACAAAACTACGTCATGTTGTTAGCTGTAATTCAAAAGTGTAAGTAACATTAGTGCATGCATTTGTAGTAAAGTTAATCAGCAACAGAAAAATGTATAGGTAGTGTAGTTTAAGTAGGCACAGAATAGTAGAATAATGTTGAATGATAACAAAAAAAAGTCCTCACAATTTTGTCAGCACAGCCTCCACCGAACAATATGGTCTCTACGTAAAGCTTCCAGTTAAGATAGGTAGTGAACTTCTTCAAATATGAAAGTTGGCCAAATTCAGGAAGAAAATTAGTGTTTGGTAACAATGGTTGCATTCAGCAGAAAGATCGGGAGCCGCTACTTTTGTAGCCGCTACATCTCAACAGTTGGCGTCCTGCTGAAAAGCATTATTTGTGCGCTGTGAGATATCACGATAAATAGTTTGTGTCGATTGTCATTTGACAATGAAATGTCAAATGAGTGGTCACATTTGAGGTTCTTAAAAATAAAAATATATGTCAAATTGTATCAAAGTTTTGGACTGTGTACAGTAGTGTGGACTTTTTCTAAAAATATGACAAAATAACCTATAACACAAGTGTCATAACATGTGACACTCACAAGGTCAAAAGTAGCTTATTCCGCTCCGCTCCAAGTGAGCGTACTTTTCTATCGCTACAAAAATGGCGACCGCTGTAGCGGTAGCTGCTAGGTAGCACACGCGTTTAGCAGAAAATTTGGTAGCTGCTCCGCAACTGTTGAGTCTGCTGAATGGACCCATGTATTTTCTCTTATTGATAAACTTTGATAGTCATGATGTTGACTAAGTGCACTTCCTTATACAGTGCAAGAGGTCTAGCTTCAAAAGCCATAGATTACGCCGTTTACGCGCATACTGATTAAAGCACGTGTGTGGCTATAGACTACATAGCTAGGATATCACTTCAATCGTCTGACTGGTATGAGAGGCGCGAAAAAAAATGCTATGTTAAATTAGCTGGAGTTCTGGTTAGGTTAGAGTTAGGCTAGAGCTACGGCTGTCTCCAGAGACAGAACTCCGTTGTTACCGATTTCATTCACTAAAATATTTTTTTGCACGAGGCAATACACCGAACAGCAATATTTTCATACCTACGATTTGTAGCTATTACAAAAAGCAGTGACGAAGTGTAGGATTTTCGACAGTGAAATAAATGAAAGTACTGTTTGTCCCAATCAAAGTATCTTTCAGCTAAAGTAGAGACGCTGGGTCGGATTTTGAAAATTAGCTGCTGGCGTAGATGGAGTGAAGGTCTTTTTGTACTTCAGAAAATTGCGGACGACCTTTTCTTGGTTCTTCAGTATAGTTTATTCATATTTGTTATTCATCCCTCTCACCTCTTCCGATCCCAGATTTTCTCTTTACTGTCCTGCAGACATATTTGTATTCAGCACCCATTATGACAGACAGGGGTGTTCATTTGAAAACTTCCCACCACGGATTAAAAGAAAAATACGCCAAGACACGTCAAAAGATTTGACAACTTTTTAACCTCAACCCCTTAAAAATTTTAAATGACAAGGGGTATCGAGTAGTATCTCGTTTCAAACGTATGTCGAAGTCCTTTATTTTAATGTTTGATTTTATAATATCGGTCGATTCGTTTTCTAGAAGATTAGAAACATCTTTATGTATCTTAATTTATTCAAATAGAAAACAAAAAACACGCCGAATTATCACTTTTTATTGAAATAAGTGCTCAAAATGTTGCGCGTTATCGCCCAAACCTTCAGGTCATGGGCTCAGCACAATAGATATTAGATGGCCCCTTAGAAAAAAGGCTAATGGCGTCAAATCAGGAGATCTAGCAGGCCATTCTATAGGCCCATTTTGCCCTATCCATTCATCTGGAAACGTGTCGTCTAGCCATTACCGAACCGATAGAACATAGTAAGAAGAAAATAGATTTAACCTTATCAAGTATAGGGTTTCCAAACTCTTCGATTTGGTTTTCAATAGTTTCAGTTACAAGCGGATTGATGGTATTTCCCAATATACCCTAATAGATGTCTCCATTTGAATTTCCATTAATAAACATTTACCTAATCACTTTGTTTCTCAAAATGTCTCCCTATACATTAATTTTTTGGGGGTACTGGACATGACCTTCTATCGTCATTTGTTCATAAGACTCAACTCGCCGATCGAAATCATCTTCAGTTAACTGTTAAACTATTTGCATTTTTGATGGATAACATTTATGGGGCTTAGTAACTGTGTGTATAGCAACCAACTGAAATGTCAGTCAGATTCACAATTTGGATAAATTTAAAAATAACTTTTTAACATTTAAGAAGCAAATAATTATTTTTTATCAGCCACACTATATAATATAGCAATGTTAATCGATCCTTACCATAGTGCCCATAAATTTCGTAATTAGTATTATAATGTTTGCTCTATCCATCTAAATGTTAAAAAGTAAAATATCAAAACAAAACAAAAAAAGAAAAAATTGCTTTATAATATGGCAATGTTAATCGATCCTTACCATAGTGCCCATAAATTTCGTAATTGGTATTATAGTTATTGCTCTATCCATCTAAATGTTGAAAGTTACAATATCAAAACAAAACAAAAAAAGGAAAGAATTGCTATTATAACCCTTGTCTGTGAAGCGACGATAGGAATTTCTATTCTTTTTCAATGATTTATGTCTTTTCCGTCTCAAGTATTCCAAGAGTGCCTAAAATCCGGAGTTCGTCATTCGTATATCCAATAGAAACCAGCACAGTGAGCGCGGAGGATGATGAAGAGTGGTGGACTGAAGAAGGAGAAGAGTCAGACGATAATGGTAGTGGCTCTTCACGAAACACCTCAATGTCAAAATCGAGGAAGAGGCACTATCCTCCAAAGCCCAGAGAGTTGGTGCCTGGACATACTTTGCCAGTCGAGGTAACTGCATAACTAATTCTAAATTGGGTTAATCCTAAAAGTTAGGTACAATGGTACAGTGCCTGATCGATTTGACAAGAAGTTGAGAAAGAAAACTAAACATAAACAGACTAGCTACGTCTTGATGTACAAGCCAAGATATACTTTTTTTTATTCTACAGGGTGTTTCATAAGTTGGGACTTTTTTTTCATACAGCGGATAGTACTCGACAAAATGAGTGTTTTTTCCCAGTAACATATAAACGAAATATTTAGAGAAAACGAGATACTGACCATTAAAGAAATCCGTAATTCTAAGTCCGACCCTGGGCAATGGCTCATCATGTTGTAACAATAAAAGCGTTGCTTGGTGATGAGCCACCAACCAACATATTGCTCATAGCAACCGGCAGCTCAGTTGGTTCGCATGAGACAAGGGTATGTGGGTGCGTGCGTGTGTGCGTGAGTCTAGCTAGCCGCCAAGAAATGAAAAATAGGACAACAATGGTTTAATAAAGATTTATTTCAGTATATATGAATTCAGTACATTTGTATTCTATTTTTTTTTTTTAAACAATGACTTAGCTTCGGAGGGAAGTCCAGGGAGTAGTCCTCGTGGTGCCCTTCCGAGGAGAAGGTGGTGCTCCAAAGAAGATGTCACATGCTGCTGGTGGCACCCTGAAAAGGTTAGCTTCTTCAGAAGGAGTTCTGGTGGTGTCACCCCGAAAAAGTGTTCATGATGATGGCGTGGAAAAGGTGTGGTGCCCTTCCAAAGAAGTGTGGTTTTCCTTGGTGGCACCCCGGAAAAAAGGTGGTTTTCCTTGGTGGCACCCCGAAAAAAAGGTGGTTTTCCTTGGGGGCACCCCGAAAAAAGGTGGTTTTCCTGTGAATGAGTTATGGCTGGTATTAGCACCTTGTAGAGAACTTCACAGGACTTCACGGTCTGTTTCTGAAGTATGGACCTTCATGCGTTCTTACATTTTGAAAAATTGCGTTCATATACTTCAGAAACAAATCTATGCAGTAGCATGGGGATATTAAAAAGCCAAAAAGCAGATAACTTTCAAATGTTCACATGGTAAAAACTAAAAGAAATATATAGATATATACAAGAGCGAATAGGTAGAACAATAGTTAAAAAAAATTCATAAATGTCACAGTCCTACCGGATCTTTTCGGATATATAGTGATAAATAAAAAAAATGATTAAAATGTATGTTCAAAAATTTACAACCTTTTCCTCACCCCTCGTAAAACGAAATTATACAAATGTCCAACAGATCTTTTCATTGCGTTCTCAATTAGCAAATCTGAGTGCTAGGTATTTGTACGTAAGGAATGTCAAAAAAATGTGAAACATTAAATACACACAAGATAAGGCATCGTAACACAAAAATATATGACTAGAAACAAAGAAATAATGTTCAACGACTCTTTTGTTAGACAATTGATAAATATAGAGTGTATGATTGACTTGATATTTAAAGATCAAAATGTTCGCCATCACAATACATGTTCATGAAAAAAATTGTATAAATCGGAAAAATCACATTCCTACACATAGCTGTAAAATAAAGAGCAGAAGCAATAAAAATATGCGAAACCATAGCAATCAAATCGTTATGATTTTGTAGTATTGGGACATGAATCCCTTACCTTGGTTATCACATAATTGCACAGACACAAAAATTATCTCAGAGAGACATAACTATTTGTATTAACTGTTAAAGATTAAAAAGGGTGAGTGATGTATCGTCACCCATTTTTATAGAGGTTAATGTCGGTAGTGGGAGAGGGGGCATACTCCCCACTCATCAGGTATGCGCAAATGGTGTAGTATACTAACATTTCCAGCTGACAAGAAAAGAGATGGGAAAAGGAAGAAGTAAGGAGTAAAACAGTTTTAAAAATGTAACTAGTATAATGAGGAAGTTGTTGCTAAAAATGAAAGTTGTAAAAACAGGCAGTTGATCATACCGTCGCGTTGCTGTTGCTACATCTGCCGATCTGCTTATAACAATAATGAACTGGTGAACATGATTTTAATGTATAGTGAGTGTGGTCAAAATACCGCTGCGGCTTCGCGAGTGTACGCCAATCGTTTCCCTAACCGTACTCACCCTGCACTTCGTCGATTTTTCTGGCTTGTGCAAAGAGCAAGAGACATAGGATGTCTGAATCCACATCGTGGTGGTCACGCTGGAAGACCTCGACAACATCGTGTGGTCCAAATTGAAGAAGACATCGCAAAACGTACTTTTACCTGTAAGGCGCCTGCGGCAGGACCGTACTTACAACTTCCGTAGCAACCAAATAGTGAGTACTTGCTTGAATTTTTTTTTACTGTTTTGCTGCTGATTCACCGTGCATTAGCTTTGCAGTTTCAAGGGCCGTTGCTTCTAAAGAGGAAAGTCCCAACTTTTAGAACACCCTGTATATCTCGCTTATTTTTCAGTTTTCTGGCAAAAGTTACTTGAAAAAGTTGTTTATTTTAACGACTTCTATACACAGTTTAAAATACGTATCAACTTCTCATCCTCATCCTGTACACACCGGTATTCCAGCGAATAACTTACAGTATCCTTAAAGTGGTTTTGCTGTTGTTTTAGGTAATCTGCGTTGAATCCAAAACCACAGTGGTTTGGCAAGATGGTACCGAAGAGAAAGATATCCCATCCATTCAACTATATTATTCGATCTCCCTCGATGATCACGAGTTCTTTCCAGGAGAGTGGGTGGGTTACGATGTGTCCAACGGGGAAAATAAGTTTATACACGGGGTGGTTCAAAGTGTCAATTATTTAGAAAGAACGGCGTCTGTGAGTAGCATTGACTAAGGCCTGATTTCATCAACATGCATATTTAACAAAGAATTTGACAAAGCTTTTCTATTGGATGTTATTTAGCAAAAGCTTTCTATTGGGTATTGCGGGCTAGGTTAATAAATATCGTCCAATAGTATTTTATCAATATTGAAAACAAAACGTCAAAGTTGGATGACACTTTTCATCATACCGTATATAAGTTTTATAACAAAACTATTGTTGTAACAATGAATATTTTGGATAAAAAAAAAATAAAAAAAGTAGTTGCACGGACTGGGGTCTCGAACCAAGACCCACCAACACCACCCACGAAAGCAAAAAGGCGTTCTCGAACATCATACCTCTCGGCCACCCGCCGTCTCGGCGAAGGGATCGCCTCAACGGTACATATTTGATTTGGGATTAGGTACTTTTTTACTGGGATTTCAACCACTCAAAAAGATATTTATGTCGGTCGTTGATTTCGTCTCGAGCTGCAAACTTCATTCATCGACTATGTTGCAACAAATATACATTTTAGTTACAACTGTTACATGTATTTTCACGAAGTACGTCACACGGGTTCGGGAGCCGTCGGCGTGTTTTCGGTTCTGGATTCAAAAACCCATTTTTATTTTGGTATAACTTTTGAATTATTGCGAAAAAAAAGAAAACAAAAACAGTTTTGTTGTAAAACTTATATTTGACCTCTCCATTTATCACAAAAAAAATTATTCAAAACCCTAATTTTTTGTCATCATTACCTATCAATTAGCAGAAGAAAAAACCAGCGATCAAATGTATAGTTTTTGCGGAATCTGATTGGTTGAAATTAGCAATTGCTAAACTTTTTGTTAAACAAGAAAATGCAATTTTTCACCCATTCAGGATGGAAAATCATACTGGAAAAGATACTAGATGGTTCATAATGGTCTATTGTATATAAAGCATGTCATTTTTAACCTTTTTGAGGTAAACTTCAGGAGAAATCAGTAGTTTTCAGAGTACTTTGACAGATGCATGTTCTTGAACGGGCTGCTCTGACTGGTCAAAGCCTTTGTTAAAATGCGCCTGTTGAGAAAATCGGCCCTAAATACACATTTTTACTGTTACGGTGAACTGTTTAACCTGAAATTGGTCTAATTGTTTTAGGTAAAATGGTTCACGTATGACGAAAATCAGAAAAAGCCCTCTAATTCTGTGATAAAAGAACTAAGTGTGTATGATCTGAGGAAACACTCTAAATTTGTTTTCCGTCCTGGTAGTATAGTTAAGGCTAAGCCAGCTCAAGACGAAAAAATGGGTAAAGTTATTGATAGCTGTATAGAGGTAAGGATATATTTCACTGATGATTATGTTATTTATACACAACAGTCTCTTAATCTCAAAACATATTTCTTTCAACTGTGATTGATAAGGAAATCGCGAGGATAGAAGTTTCTGTTTATAGTTCCTCTTTTTTCGTACACGGATTTTGAAGCAGAAAAAAATAAGATTCGCACAAATGCGCCCACTGATGTGTTTTGAAAAAAGTAGGCTCTAGTAGATAAACATGTACCCCAAATTATCAGAAACGCGGATTCTTGAAATACATTACAAGCTCGATAATATGAACACAAAAAATCCTGATGCGTTCATATTACGAAAACTGTTATACAAATGAAGGATGATATAAACACAAACAATCCTTATGCGTCCATATTACGAAAACTGTTATACAAATGAAGGATTCAAAAATATCAAAAAACGTAGCCAAGCTGCATACACTTTGTATTGTTGTAAGAATAACATTTACTTCAAATCATTTGCATATAAATGTGAAGTGATTTTTGATTGTTTTTGCTCAATAAACGGATCGGCTAAAACTTTTTTCGTAGTATTCTGATTTTACTTATATTTGACGTTTTCTGTTGAATCTATTTTATTGCAACATCTAAAGCCTTAACTGCTTCACAATGTGCCGCTCTTGTCCCTGAGTCTGAGAGGATTTTACAATCACTTTCTTAGGATTCATTGTCATCGTTACACTCATCTACTTGATCACTAGTTTTGGTTGAAACTATTCTTCTCGCGTTGAGTAAGAAACCATCTATAAAGTCGCATCTCCAGTTCGGAACTTCAGCATTTTTTTATACGCATTTTTGGGTTGGTTTTAATGTATTGCTAACCCTTTCGAGAATTTTGTCTTTTCTGTTTCTGCAAACTGCGGACCTTACAATATCATATGTTTTTCGCCAGTACTGAAACGTTAAAACTTTTATTAGCATCTTCTAGGATTTGTGTTTTTTGGAGAGATTTCATGCACTCCAATATTTTATATACATTTTTAATATTTAATCCTTCCTTCATAATAGCCGGGTAATATGTTCATGGAGCAATTGAATGCGTCTTACAAATATAAAAAATGTAGTTCTCTCACCTCAAAATTTTTGATAACTAACAGGATTTAAAGCTTGCGAAAAATGAATTTTTTTCGTATTCTTTAAAGAAAAACTGTTGCCCTTGACATACAGGTATTATCACAATATGTGTGACCACACACGTAAAATACCTAATCAAAATAGTATGGAAGGTAACAAATATAAATTAATTTCAAAAACTACAATTATTTCAATTTCATCACAATAGGGTACTTGCAGAAAAAAATATTATGTCGTTGACGCGTTCTTTAGAGCCTAGTAAGCATGACAAAATCACTTGTTTGGTTTTTTGGAATCGGCTGTGAGAGATATTTCAAATGCTGGAAAATCCCGCGCAAACAACCTCTGACGTCTGTGATATCCTATAGCGATGGGATGTAAAGTGTTGATATTCGATATCGATAGCCAATGCTAACCTAACATTTTGACATTGATCATTATAACCACAAAACACAGTCACACACAAAAGTACAAAAGTCAAAAGAATAAAAGTTAGGCTAGATTACTAATTCACTTTGTAGGCATGGGCTTGAATTAGATTCTATCTGTGGATTCATTCATAATGGGATGCGCTGGAATAAAATGATGGCTTCGATTAGTTGCGAATCTCGGTCACAAACAGGACGAACTGTGATACCTATCAGATATAAAAATGTATTGCAACGAAAGTGCTAGTGGGTTAATTGCCTGTTTCAAATATGTTTAAGTATCAATAAATTGAGTCGCATTGTTAAAGAATTCAGATCATCTCTAGTCGAACGCGCAGTTGAATCACTGACCTGCGCTGTAGCAGTATCGATTGTCGATATCGATAAGATACCTGTGACCTGTGTTTTAAGTCACGTGGAAAAATTTGAATATATCCTCATTTTATTGTGCAAATATCTTTTTTTAGCCGTCAGTAAAATCATGTTTTTTGTTTCCTACTGCTTCTTGATATGGTTTTATTTACGCTATGTATACTCCAGAGGCGATTTCACGACCTCTGCAAGTACCCTATTATGCTAATTTGATCACTTCGAATACCCAAAATTGTTTTTCCCTATTGTTATGTTTGTTTGCTATATATTTCCTTCTGTCAAAAATGTCTGATGAGACGATTTTCCAGGGATATGTGAAAGTTCAATGGTTGGACGGTAGTGTAGAAAATTGTTGGCCCACTGATATTGAATTGATTCCTGAAAGTGCGGATTATGATGCTTCTGACGACGATTCGTCCGAAGAGGAAGCAGGGGGACTGTCTTGGGAAACAGAAAGCATCGGTATGTCTCTTAACTTCGTATGTCACTAGGGACATTTTGTACTGCTCCTTCCAAAGTGTCAATAGTGAGACGTTAATGGTTATCTATGACATCTGAAGATTTTAAGTTACGCTCTACATTAGCTGATTTTTATTAACTATTTTTACAGATTTATAACTTTGATAGTTTCATATAAATATGATTTAAATAAAATTGATTAGAAGTGTATTTTATGTTTTTGAAAACCATATTAACCTGATAGTTTTTCTCATAGATCTGAATCTCACTTGAATCTCGTTCCACGACCGTTTAGTGTTAGTTTTATGTTTACCTGTTTCAGTTAAGTTTAATTTACAGAATCATATGCAGGTGATCTTTCCGATGAGACGGTTTTGCAGAATATGGCAGCAAGGCTGGATTTTGTCAGGAACAAAATTATTTATTTGAAAGAAGCATTCAAACAACATACAATCACAGAAAATTTGTCGGTAAGTGATTATGCAGACCGATTCATTACACCTCTGACGAGGTTTTTCAATCTATTAAGAAGCAGTCAAAGAATACAGATAGTATATACATATGATTTTTATTCTCTATAACTTTCGGTACCATTGAAAATACCATTATAATATTTCATCTTTCCCTCTTAGCCAGTATTTGGGTGTTGGCTTCTGTAGCTCAACTGTATTATTTATAGCAAGTGACAGAAGGTTCTGCCGTGCTGTTCAGCGATTCCTTGGTTTGCCTTTACCTTCGGGTACTAGGTGGCGCACCGGCAGAACCTTCTGTCACTTGCTACAACATGCTTCACATGTCTGGGTGACATGAAAGAATTGATGCTCTCTATTTCCGTCAATCGACCTATGGCGCACTGATGATCGCTAATAAGCGTGAAACAGCTGTCTGCGTACTGGTGGATTGACGGAGGTATAGAGCAACCCTCGTATATCGGCTTTCATACGCAGTAGTGTATTATTTATGTTGTTATAAGAAACTCAGTATTTTGATTTCCGACAATCGTACTCAAGACATCAAGGTTGAATTCAATCCATTTTGGAATGTAACCTTTTCATTTTATTGCAGTATAACACAACTTTGATCGAACTTCTGTTATTAGAACGTAAGTTTAATACCATATCTTTTTCTAGTTTCTGAAAGATCTCCTACTAGTGTACGAAAATTCCAGCTATTTGGATAAACTTTTGGGTACTTCGTTCTTCAGCCTGAAAAGCAAACATTTTCAGGCCCTATTGATGCAGGCGAAGGAGAAGGCAAAATTACTTGGTGTTGAACTGAGAGGGAGATTATTCTCAAGCGACAATATTTGCCCATCTATATCTAAAATAAAGGTGAAAAATCAATTCATAATATTTATTATGGACTTTTAAATTTAACAGATATATGTTATAAACATTGAAAAAGTACTATCGGTAAATATAATATTTTTAACTCATTTTAAAGGTTGCAGAAAAAGAGAATATGGCTAAGATGATTCGACTAGAGAATAAGATCAATGCTCAAATAGAGAAAAAGGGAAGTGGAGAGGAGTCTACTGGTAGGTATATGCTTAGATAAAATTGGTGCATTTCTTTGCAGAGGTATTTGCCATACTGATGCATAACAGGTGAAGAACATTAGAAGATTTTCCTTCATTTATATAATAGTTATATCAAAAAATATTTGCTTTTTCTGACACACCTCATTACTTTTATTACGTACAAATGAACTATGAACAAAATTAATAACTTGGGAAACAAATTAGAATTTAAATTATGATATGATATGATAATTCCGAAGTATTATTCATCTCAGAGGGTTTGGTATGTTTACCCTGTTTATTAGCCTATAAGGCTGGATATTTTATTGTCGCGGGTATGAGTTGGTCAAAACAGGAATTATCTTATAGAACCGTACTTTCTAGCCCCCACAACACCATTGACCCCAGATGCTACCGAGGTTCATTACGATGTACAAGACAACCTTTGTTTAGAGCTACTTTCCATGCTTAAAGTTCGTATGGACCTCGCCTATGCAGAAATCATCAGCCGTATTGGTGGTAACCAAGCTTTTTCGGTCCTCACTAAGGTAAGTGATTTGCTGTTTTTTGTTAAGGCATTTGAAGTAAATGTTTTGTAATGTCGGCTACAAACGATCACTTTTAACTGACAGTTTTGACTGACAGTATAAAATGTCAGTGAAAACTGATTTTCTTTCTGTCTACAGACGTTCATTTTTAACTGACGATGAATCAGTTTTTAAGATGTTTCCACATGCCCTAGCTATATGTGGTCTTTTACCAGTTTTGAATAATAAGAGGAGAACAAATAAACATAAGAATGGTGCTGCTTATTCACATGTTAACTCTTTAACAGAAATCAAAATATTTCCAAAGGAGTGGCACAACTATCATACAATGTGTAAAGAAAATTAACGTATCGTGATAGTTTTACCTTTCAATGCATCTATAGGCATGTTGGGTTCTATTTCTTTATTTTTTTTTTCAAAATTTTCGTGTGGCCTGCTGCAAGCAGTCCACCAGAAGTTGCATCCCAAAATATACAAATAATACTTCCAGGCTTCAGAAAACGTACCAACGCCAATGACTTCCACCCCTCTACCAAGCTGTCCAACCACTCCAGAGGACTCATTCTCTTCTATCAACCCGCCAAAACTCACTTTCGATAAAGAAAATTTGAATGAAACTTACACCATCATGGATGATGCTCCTGTAAGTATCAGTATGTGTTCGTGTTTAAGGAAGTAAAGTCTAGGTGACGTCATCAGACCAGGAAGCTTCAATAGTTTTCCTCATTTTATGAAAAAATAAGGCGTTTCAACAAAAAAAAAGATTGTTTTGATTTTATCGTCTAGTCGAATGGACTTGTAACATGGGTTTGAAAACAATTATTAAATAATTATAACCTCTTAGGGCCGGTTGTACAAACGCGGGTTTAGCTTTGTTAAGCCTAAGCTTAGCTAAGCTCAGGCTTAAAGTCCACACCCGTTGTACAATGGTCGGCTTAGTTAAACCTGGTTGATAATGAAATTCACTACAGTTGGCATCAATGAAGCAATACGTACTGACATAATCATCCGAAAAATTACGTTTTTTGGTTAGGCAATTATGACAGTTTGTGTCAAATTTCGGCAACGACCGTTTCTGTCTCTGTTCTTTCATTTGCTCTCTTTGTTAAATTAGACACAAATCTTTCAAAAAATATGACCTAATAAAGTGACAAGCAATTTGAAGGTTTCTTCTTGACATATTGTATCAGGTTAGGTTTAAACCTCAGCTAAGCTCGCGTTAAGCTTCGGCTTACGTAGGCTCGTGCTAAGCTTGGAGTGGGGGGCTAAGCTAGCATTGTACAAGGGATGTTTTGCAACTGACGTGGTTTAACGTCGGCTTACCTTAAGCCGAAGCTTAAGCTTGCATTGTACAACCGGCCCTTTAGTGTATACAAAAAATAGGTGTACTATTGCATTTCGTTACTACCTGCACATTTTGTTTACTGTTAATTTAAGTTAAAAGTTAAAAAGAAGGAAATCAAATTTAGCCAATTAATACATCAGCAGTGGATTTTTGACCCGTTGATTCCCAAATCGCGGCATTGACGAAACAAACTACTGTTTTGTGATTTGTCTTCCATCAAGGGGATGCCCTGTGGCTTCCATCTCTTGGCTGTGTCACATGAAGTTAGAGTTAAAGTGAAGTTAAACCTAACCTTATAAGAAAATATATAGGCCGACGCGCTCCCAAAGAGGGGGAACCGAATCTGTGTTCAAAGGATCAGAACCGTTCGCGGGCATTGCTAAAAGCACCGCTAAGGAAACCATCTCAGAGAGGAAAGCACTCCTACACTGGCAAGATACACCACGGCTACTAAACTCGAAGGCGTTCTCCGCATTCTGATTGGTCTGTTGATGGGAGATTGTCTTCTGAGGAATCAACTGGAACCTTCTGACTTCAAGGAAGTTTCACCCACCATGACCATCGCCTTGTCAAGAGGTGTGGATTGTTCGGTGAACTATAAATAGGTGTGAGCCACAACAGACACAGTAGAGTCGCAGTGGAAGGAGGCATACGCGCCCCACTCACCATCAACCTAACCTAAATAGGGTACTTGCAGAAAAAAATATTATGTCGTTTATGCGTTCCTTCGAGCGTAGTAAACATGACAAAATCACTTGTTTCATTTTTTGGAATCGGCTGTGAGAGATATTCCAAAAATTATTTCAAATGCCGGCAAATGCCGCGCAAACAACCTCTGACGTCAGTGATGTCGTATAGTGTTGGGATGTATTGATATTCGATATCGATAACCAGTGCTAACCTAACGTTTTGACATTGATCATTATAACCACAAAACACAGTCCACACAAAAGTACAAAAGTCAAAAGAATAAAAGTTAGGCTAGATCACTAATTCAGTTTGTAGGGATGGGCTTGAATTAGGTTGTATCTTTGGATTCATTCATAATGGGATGCGCCGAAATAAAATGATGGCTTCGATTAGTTGCGAATCTCGGTCACAAACAGGATGAACTGTGATACCTATCAGATATAAAAATGTATTGCAACGAAAATGCTAGTGGGTTAATTGCCTGTTTCAAATATATTTAAGTATCAATAAATTGAGTCGCATTGTTAAAGAATTCAGATCATCTCTAGTCGAACGCGCAGTTGAATCTCACTGACCTGCGCTGTAGCAGTATCGATTGTCGTAATCGATAAGATACCTGTGACGTCAGCCCTTGTTTTAAGTCACGTGGAAGAATTTGAATATATCCTTATTTTATTTTGCAAATATCTTTTTTGGCTGTCAGTAAAATCATGTTTTTTGTTTCCTACTGCTTCTTGATATGGTTTTCTTTACGCTATATATACTCCCGAGACGATTTCACGACCTCTGCAAGTACCCTATTGTAGTTCTCTGCAGTTGGAAAAGGAGATTTACATAAACGACATATTATTACTATTGCAAAGATATATTTATTATGTTGCTTATTACCGTAAATGTTATTCAAGTTACCTCTTAGTTTTCACGTTTTTCATCTCTGTATTGAAGAAGTGAATATTATTTACATAGGTAGTCGTTCACCATATCCACGTCAACCTTAAGGCAGATTATCTGAATCGGCGTTAGTGAATCCACTATCTGCTTTACTCATCCTTGTGGGTTATGAGAAACTGACTTAAAAAAAGTAACTGAAATACTGATAAATAATACTCTACAATAAAAAGGGAAATTAGTCAAGATTCCAGGCGAAAAAGAAAAAGAAAGTCAACGCGTCCCACAATATATGACGTGCAAACTGTCACTGATAAGTGACGGGTGTAGTGACTGCCGGGACCATGGTCGACTCTACACTAGGCCGGAGCCTTAGATGTCCGGTTACCGTAAATTGTTTTATAGTTTCAGAATAATAATTATTACATTTTATATGTATTAAGAGTTCATCTTGGTTGATAAATTAAGAAAAATACTTTTTAGAACTACTACTACTAATACCACTTACATCTAATGTCTGGTTCATCGTAGTCAAACACTACAAAATAAAAATAAACGCCCTGTTTCCTGCTGCCACTTCCACTTAAATGCACACTCAATTTACTTTGTAAATTTTCACTTGAGCTAGAAAAATTCACTATTAGGTCACTTTGAAGCCATTCTTGCTGGTCTTGATTCCCTTTCACTATCAAATCTTTTCATAGGTGTGCCCAGATGTGTTCTATTAGAACTGTATTTTTCTGTGATATTTCGGAGGTCCAGAAAACATTGTAGGTACCACATTGTGCTTTAAAATAGGTCTTATCCTTGGAAATGTTTGTAAATTATTGTCTTTATTCTTATAAATATAACCAGCCCTTACGAGGAATACTTTTCACTCACTTCCGTTTATGTCCTTTATTGGAAGCACAATTGCTAGTGCAACCTGGTACTACACACTTTGCAGGCGTCTTTTTATCTTTATAGTTTCGTGTGTGCAGGTAAATAATTAGAAACACATTAAAAATCACCTTGCAACGTTCTTTTTACTCTGGAAGGTTATGTTTGGTATGTCCTTTATTGGAAGCACAATTGCTAGTGCAACCTGGTACTACACACTTTGCAGGCGTCTTTTTATCTTTATAGTTTCGTTTGTGCAGGTAAATAATTAGAAACACATTAAAAATCACCTTGCAACGTTCTTTTTACTCTGGAAGGTTATGTTTGGTATGTCCTTTATTGGAAGCACAATTGCTAGTGCAACCTGGTACTACACACTTTGCAGGCATCTTTTTATCTTTATAGTTTCGTTTATGCAGGTAAATAATTAGAAACACATTAAAAATCACCTTGCAATGTTCTTTTTACTCTGGAAGGTTATGTTTCGTATGTCCTTTATTGGAGGCACAATTGCTAGTGCAATCTGGTACTAGACACTTTGCAGGCATCTTTTTATCTTTATAGTTTCGTTTGTGCAGGTAAATAATTAGAAACACATTAAAAATCACCTTCCAATCTTATTTTTTACTCTGGAAGAATTACACTAATGACAAAAGCTCGGCCGACTATTCAGTGTTGCCATATTTCAATGCTCCGGCCTAGTGAGTAGAGTCGGCCATGCCGAGACAGATTGACGGATCCCAACCTTAACCTAGGTCACGGTTACCGAATCACAGATCAATAAAACGGGAAGACAAGACTATACGTGCGTACGACCTTAGATCAGGTAGAACAGCAACGCGGCATACATATCCGTCTTTCGATTGACTGTTCCGTGACGTCACGGTCCTATAGGGGTTCAAATATTTTCCTCATTTTCTCGGCTTTCCCGTGCTTAAAAAAATCGCGGAAAAATGTGAGAAGGTTCTTATGCAATACTCATATGCAATCATAAATTCATGACACTAGTCCATTGGTTCTTTGCTGTGCCCACTACACAGAAGAATTCTAGCAAGGTCTTGTTTTTCCTCACAGGTTCAGCCACACTTTGTGAACCTCTTTAATTAATATTTTATGTTATTTTATTTTTCGTATATTATTTTCTAGATATCGCATCACTATTACACAAGCAAATTCGAACCCACGGACCTGCAAAAATTCCTAAAAACTGTCCAAAAGGAGTACAAGCTATTGAAAGAATCGTTGCCTCCTGGTGTTTGGGTGAGATCGTATGGCAACAGAATCGATCTGTTATCTGTGATGATTAGGGGGCCCGCCAAAACTCCATATGAAGATGGGCTCTTTCTGTTTGACATCCAGGTAATATCTAATATGTACTAAATTTGGCTTTCACCAATGTAAATCTGTGCTATAAACGAGGGTGGCTCTCTATCTCCGTCAATCCACCAGTACGCAGACAGCTGTTTCACGCTTATTAGCGGTCATCAGTGCGCCATAGGTCGATTGACGGAAATAGAGAGTATCAGTTTTTCCATGTTTACTAAACATTCTTTGGTTGCCGTTACCTTCGGGTACCAGATGGCGCACCGGCAGAATTCTTTCTGTCTGCTCTCACATGTTTTCACATGTTTAATAAACATGGAAAAATGCATGCTCTCTATTTCCGTCGATCGACCTATGGCGCACTGATGATCGCTAATAAGCGTGAAACAGCTGTCTGCGTACTGGTGGATTGACGGAGATAGAGAGCCATCCTCGTACATCGGCTTTAATATGCAGCGGCACATAGAACCCCGCGCTTCTCTGATGGCTCAAAGAGGACGCGCCGTGGCGTTCCACCAAGAAGTATGCTGCTGTTTTTAGCAGCGACTTTCTTTGGTTGCCGTTACCTTCGGGTACCAGACGGCGCACCGGCAGAATTATTTCTGTCTGCTCTCACTATGCTATAAAGTTATTAAACGATTTAGTTCTTTTACAACAACTGATAATAATATGCTTTCATGTTCTAGTTGAGTCCTGACTATCCCAGGTCACCTCCTCTGGTGTATTACATTAGTTACAGTTCCGAAAGACTGAATCCAAATTTGTACGTTGAAGGAAAGGTTTGTGTTTCGTTACTTGGGACCTGGATGGGACGAGGTACCGAAGTTTGGGGGCCTAACAGTACTTTACTGCAACTCATAGTATCCATTCAGGTAAGTATTTATTCTTGGGTTCAACCTAGATGAACAATTGAATCTCGCATCATAAAATATTGCCAAAATATAGAAAATAGAATTCAGCAAAAAAAGCTGGTTTCCGAAATGGGAATTTTTGATTTTTTTATTTTGAAGTACCAATTCAAAATTTTTATATTTGCGTTATTTGTAACTCCTATATAATGTAGATTTCGAAAGCAGGGTCAAATGCCAGGCACGTATTTAGGGGGGGTTCATGGGGTCCGGACCCCCCCCCCCGAAATGTTATATGATGCCCTCTCAAAAATGGAATCCACAAATTTTTGCAGAATCCGTAGAACGACATAAGATGCCTAACGTACAGTTAATCAAGCGGTGATTTTCGGTCAAGCTTTGTTGTATCCTCTTGAATCAGCGTTTGAGCACCTTGCAGAGGTTCAACTCGATTTGATTAAAAATGTTTTAATGTATATTTCAGTTTGTAAAAATTTGAGGCGACATCATGTGGGAAGTTGGGGTACCACATACGTGATCATTGAAGACGAGACGTGCCGTACAATTATTTTTATAGTTTTCGTACCATTAATTGTCATATAAATTAATTTCAGCCTCAATAAAGTAGTCCAATTTTTCCAATTTCTCATTCATGATCACGTGTGTAGCTAAACATATTAAGTCACACAGATTTTGCAGCTAAGATATTTTTTTGTGATAAATGTCAACTATCTATCTGCAATTTTTTAACTTCAATAATATATCACGAATGTTTTTTTGGGAGATACGCACACTCTCAAAATTCTAAAAATCTTAAGTCGGGAATCAGAACGAGCTAACATAGACCTTTTTTGTCATCAACATCACGAAACCGTATACTAAAAAAACCAGCCTCAGTATAATGATCCGGCGAAATTTGACGTTAGCTCTCAGACTATAACACACAAACGATAATCAACAAAGTAACCTAACCACAGAGTTAACATCTCTAGAGGGAATGTAAACAACAAAATGCACAGGTCGCTGACCAGGCAACATGTAACGGAAATTTTGACAGCTTGAGGGCATTACCAGTGGCGTACGATTTTATATTAAAATTGGATGTTCATTAATAGATTCAATTATTACTGTGATGTTACAAACTGATACAATAAGTTGTATTAGTATTTAGCTATACTTAGAGAGTTACTCTTATTATAACTTGATTGTAACAGTTGATAATTTATTATTACCTTGAAGTGTTTCCCCATATTTTACGCTACTGAAAACCAAAACAAAACCTATACTAACCTATGGTAAGTGGTGTTCACCGATTCGTCGCTATTGCAGCAAACTATGCACTTTTTATTTCGTCCCATCATGCAATTATGACAATATTGTTCATAAATAACTTAATTCACACCACAAATAGTCACAAAGTCACTCGAATATACACTAAAACAACAAAAATCCCAACATACGCAATAATCACAACTGCAATGACAGCCACATGACAGCTTAAGGGGACGCCGATTGTAGGTTGTCAGATTTACGACATATTAGAAGTTATTGCGACATTCCGCTATGAAATTTACAATTTTTGAGATTTCGTTAAATCAATACAAATTATCTTCACGTAAATCAGTTACATTGCAAGTATGTTGAAATGTATCGTTAAATACCCAGTTAAATACTTGTGTTCAAACTGCGGAAACTGCCAGATTTTGAAGAAACTGGAAGGTTCTTAAGCGGACGAAGAAGAGTGGCAATAGCGCTATAGATGTTGGCTGGCCAATATTCAAATTAGGCTCCCTCTAGAGATGTTAGCTCTGTGAACCTAACCTAGTCAACGTTGTATGACGCTGTCACTATGGTTTTTGTAAAGAAAGGGGAGCGTTGTTGCCAGATTGCAATACGATAAGAAACAGTTTTAACTATTATGACTAAAATAATTAATAACTGATTCAAACGGTCGTCAAACTTATTTTTTAATGCAATAATATACTCTAGATATTCCAAAGAATATTGCTAAACGTTATTTACTTTTTTGTCTAACCTTAAAATATGTTTATTCTACCTTTACAAAAATTCGCTACTCTCTCATATGAGCCCATGTTAAAATTCTGATGTTTAATCGTCAATAACTTTCTGAAATGATCGATAACAGGTGTTGATTTTTTTAGGGTAGATATCTATGTGACTAAACTTATCAAAAATGAAAAAAAATTAATTCCAAATTCCAAACACTTTCGTGAACGAACGTCCTTAAATTAGAGGTCCTTAAATTAGAGATGTAAATACTGATAAATGGGCCCAAAATAGAACCTTGTGGTATACGTCATGGGAGAGTTTCCTTTGCAGAAATACCTCTGTCAGTTTCAACAAATTGTTTTCTATTTTTTAAATAATGACATAACGACAAAATTACAAACGTACCTATATCTATTGAAAATTTCAGGGGTTGATCCTAGTATCCGAACCATATTACAATGAAGCCGGATATGAAAAGCAGACGGACACACAACAGGGATACGAGAACTCGAGGACGTACAATGAGTTGGTGATACTCAAATTGGTGCAGTCCATGAACGAACTACTCCAGAATCCGCCGGACGTGTTCAAAAAGGAGATAATCACGCATTTCACGCAAAACGGAGAAAAACTGTGCGAGCGTCTGAAAAGGTACATAGGTGTACGAGGGTTGCTCTGTACCTCCGTCAATCCACCAGTACGCAGACAGCTGTTTCACGCTTATTAGCGATCATCAGTGCGCCATAGGTCGATTGACGGAAGTAGAGAGCATCAATTTTTCCATGTTTAATAAACATGTGAAAAATGTGCGAGTAAGACAGACGGCAGAATTCCTTCTGTCTTACTCGTACATAGGTTTGTTGTGAATATCAGGGGTGCCACCAGTGGCGTGCAAACAATAAAAGCTTAAAGGCATTGCCTACCCCAGAAAAATTACCAGTACTAATATCTTTTTCACATTTTATCGATACCTAGTTTTTTACAAACTTTTGAAAAGCAATGATATCTACTCTGTTGTCTCAGTACTCTAACAACGCACACCAAAACTTTCAAATCTATAAAAACATGCTGAGTTAGCGCTCGCTCTAGTCTATACAGGGTGTCCAGTTAGTGTGTAATTCTTCGATATCTCGGTATACATGATAGAAGAAAATGTCAAAAACAAAAGTTATTTGGTGACTTAAGAGGCATATTCTAAAAATATTTTGAAATATGCAGGGTGTTGCGGGAATGTAGGATAGTGATCAACTTAATTTTTTTATATGGAACTATACCTTTTTTAAATTCTTCTAGTTTCCATCATTGATCTCTATTGAACCCTAAAATATTTTTGGGATGGGTTGCGACGTTGCCAAGTTATAATTTATTTTCTATTAATTACCGGATTTGCAAGGTCGCAAGTAATACGTCCAAATTGATATATTACTTTAACTTTTCTCAACAATATTATACAGCGAGTTGCTTGAATATTAATTGGATATTATTTTGGATGTTACCAGCAATTCGTATCTACAGGGTGTTTTTGGCAGAATTTTAAATTACGGCAATTTGAAGGCCGTTTTACTTTGTTTTTTAAATGTAACACCCTGTATGTTTTATTTTAAATAAAAATATCTACTAATACCCTATCTCGCCTTGTAATATTTTTTTTTCGCGTTTGCGGCGTTGTCAAGTTATAAATCATTTTTCCAAATTTTTAAACAAATATCCCCGATTTTAATTTATTTTAAATAGAATCCTCTACTTGTTTTTATTGCAATCAGTTGCGCATGTCGAATTTAGTAAGATCTCACAATTTCAAAATTTTGTGACCATTAGTTACCGTGATACGGCAACACCGCTTTTTCACTAAACGGTACCGGAACGCTTAAATATTTCCAAAACTACCACAGCTGGAGAGGTGAAATTCAATACTAGGGGGTTTTTGAACATACAGAATTCAAAAACGCTAACATGAGTGTTGTCAGATTTACCAATTTTACGTCATAATTTTGAATGGAATGCCCTATTTATGAAGTCTAACGTAAAAGTGGTAAATCCGACAACACTGATGTTAGCGTTTTTGAATTCTGTATGTTCAAAAACCCCCAAGTGTTGAATTTTACCGTTCCAGCTGTGGCAGTTTTGGAAATATTTAAGCGTTTCGATACTGTTTACTGAAAACGCGGTGTTGCCGTATCTCAATAATTAACAGAAACAAAATTTTGAAATTCTGAGATCTTACTAAAAAAAGTTATAGTTCTATATAAAAAAATCAAGTTGATCACTATCCTACTTTCTCGCAACACCCTGTATATTTCAAAATATTTTTAGAATATGCGTCTTAAGTAACCAAATAACATTTATATTTGACATTTTCTTCTATCAAGTGTACCTTGGGAGATATCGAAGAATGACACACTAACTGGACACCCTGTATACACTTATACACGTACAATAAGCATCCTATTTAAAACGAAACCAAAGCAATTCCGGCTGGTTAACACAAATCCATATGGAGCCTTAAAGCACTGCCCATGACACGAACGGTGACCCGAGCCGCCCCGATGGCAAACGAAAAGTAAGGAGACACGGTCAAGATGGTAGGCAGAAAGACTGTTTATGGGTTTTGGGTTCATTTTCAGGTATCGAAATCGATCGTGACGTGTGACGTGCTTAATAGTTCTTATCGCTAATTTGAACGATCTTTTTCTTAAAACGGATTCATACCTACACGTACATGTGAAATACCCAGGAACAGGAGATATTAAGTAACTTAGCGATCGTTCTAAATGAAAAAGAACTTTTACAAGGTCTAAAAACGAAATACAATTTTTATTATGATAATGTGTTAAACGAGTGAAAAATATTTATGAAAAAAATCGTTTTCAATCTTTTCTAATCTAATAAATCATATGTGTGTTTGTTACCGCTTTTGTTATTCAGAACCCACTAACATTTTTAAAAGAAATTATTGACTATTACAGAGATAGTGCAGAGATGGGCTTACTTTGTTGGACAAAGTTGTGTAATTTTTACCTATTGCCTACCCTATTGTAAATAGTGTTGCATGCCACTGGGTGTCACATACTTATTAGATTGAAATATACATGAAAACTACTGTTTTCAAAAGCGCAACTGAAATTCATGCACTGTGATACACCCAAACCAACCACTCAAGATAGTGCAAAAATCAACGGCCAGAAGGCTTTTCCTAAAACAACGTTGCCACGTTGTCCTTATCCCCTGGGTCCATCTCGACCTGCCAGTAGCCCTCAGAGTAACAACTGAACATAGAGGTAGTAAAAAACCACTTCAGCATGTCGTGCTCAAAGCCATCATCTTTTGACACTTCAGCCTCCAAACATTGCCAACAATGCCAACTAACCTGAAAATTCTTCCAATGCAACCCATGTTACAAACACTGCTCTGCACTGTCCCATCTCGAAAAACTGTTAAACTACACTCGAATACAGCACAGCAAGTCCGTAAAGCTTCAGTACAGTTACCAACAAATAGCGAATTCGATTTTACTGACCAAGCATAAAAGACGCACAAACAAAACAAACGTTTGACAGTCAGGGTTTACCGTAAACAAATCGCAGGAAAATTATATAGGCGTTGCCAGCTCCTCAAAATTTATGTAAAACAGAATTTGCGTTTATGATGAAGAAATATGCAGTAACGCAGTAGAGGTCAACATATCTATTGATTTTGCTGTAATCATTTCTGAACCATCAAAATACCGTCTTTTTTACCGTAGAATGGAATATTTCTGGATACTATATAATTAAGACGATAGTAAACAAATATGATTGCCGTATCTGGTGGTCAGTATGACAACGTAAGGAAAGATGTTGGCCTATTAGAATTAGTTGTTTACTACTTCTATGTTCAGTTGTTACTCTGAGCAGTAGCCACTCTTCAGATCAAGCGTGGAGAACAACTTAGAACCCGCCCAACTGTTTAAGGTGTCGTCAATTCTTGGCAGAGGGTAGCTGTCTTTCTTCGTGACGTTATTGAGCTGCCGATAGTCAACGCAGAATCGTGTCCACCCGTCCTTCTTCTTCACGAGTACGACCGGCGATGACCAAGGACTCACTGATTGCTCGATCACCCCCTCTTCTTCCATTTCCTTGATGATCCTATCCGCTTCTTCTACAAGCTCAGTTACAAGACGCTAAGCTAGGGTTAGTTATTAAGCTAGTATTAAATGGGAACAAGCCTAATAAACAGGAAATAAGTGACATGAGTCCCATCACTAAAGCCTACCTCGTACAATGGGACTCACTGAAGGTTAGGGAAATTACGAAAAGGAATTATGAAACAATTACATGACAGTAGCAGCGGAGGGCACTTCGGCATCAGGAAGACCCTGGAGAGAATCAAGGAGAGATTTTACTGGGCTGGCTGTCGAGAAAATGTTGAAAATTACTGTTCCATATGCTATGTCTGCAACTCAAGAAAAGGTCCAGGTACTCGTCAACGATCATATATGCAGCAGTACAATGTTAGATCTTCGTTTGAGATAATCGCCATAGACATTTTGGGTCCTTTGCCGGAAACCAGTCTTGGGAACAGGTACCTGCTTGTTGTGATGGATTATTTCTCTAAATGGCCAGAAGCAATTCCTGTGCCCAATCAAGAAGCAGGCACAGTGACACAGGCTCTATTAGAACACGTTGTTCCCAGATATGGCTACGTTCAGACCAGGGACGTAGCTTTGAATCAGATGACTTCATACAGCTGGTAAGAGAACTTGGAATTCGGAAGACCAGAACAACTGCTCTTCATCCTCAGTCCGGCGGTATGGTGGAACGCTCCAACGAGACAATCCTGGATCAACTCGGTTGAGTCTGGCGAAGATAATTTTTGGGCGAGAACTGCGGATGCCTCTGGATATATCTCTTTGTCCACCACTAGAAACGGAACGCCGTCTTCCGTACGAATGGGTGAGCGAGCTTCAGGAAACGCTTTGGGACATCCATGAGTCTGCTAGAGGGAATATTCAGACTGCCAGCGACAGAATGGAATCCAGATACGATCTGAAAGCAAATAGCTCAAAGTTCGCCGAAAGGTGATCTGGTGTGGTTCTACAATCCACGAAGGAGGAAGGGCAGATGTCCGAAGCTACAACGCCATTGGGAGGGACCACACGTGGTGATGAAGCGCCTTAATGACGTAGCCTACAGGATACGTATGGGTAGTGGAAAACCAAAGGTTGCGATCGTCTGTGGCCATACAAGGATGTCGTCGAGGACGCCGAATGCTAAGGGGGGAAGAGTGTAACATACTGTGTATAGTTTACTGATTTGTATTGATGTTGACGTTTCTTTCAAAATGTTAGGTTAGATTTTTGATGTGTAAACGTCATCGAATCATCTGAAATTTTCCGGACTGACAGATGGGCGTTCTAGAATGTCATCTGAAGGTCTCGAATTCTCTAGAGTCTAGATGGTTCGATGAGGTATACAGGGTTGGGATAAAGTATGGAACCAAGCAAATAACTTTGGAACGGAAATAGTGATATTGCTGAAAATTTGCAGGCAAGTGTAGTGACGTCTAATGCATCCGAAGACATTATGTTAGCTATTAATGTACTACCGGTTTAACTGGAAGTACCGTCAACTTTTTTAATTTAAATGGGACACCCTGTATATTTTTGCAGATTTTATTTCATCTTTTTTTCCGAATATGTCCATAGTGGGTTTAGTATTTGTTTCTTAAAAAATTTGTCTCACAAATTCGTCCGTGGCGGTCTGCGGTCTTCCCGTTTGAGGTAATTTTTTTGTATTTTTTATTTTAGTCACCGTCAAACGTGTTATAGGACCCCTGTCGGGACGTAAATCATTAAAAGTTGACACACTTCTTTGTGAGTTCTCACGCGATCGCCAAAACCGACTTTGAATGACCGGCATTTTAAACACCTGAAATGATAAAGAAGCTTTATCTTTCCCGTTTTTACAGAAAGTAATGCTAAACCCACTATGAACGTGTTCGGAAAAAAAAGATGAATTAAAATCTGCAAAAAATATACAGGGTGTCCCATTTAAATTAAAAAAGTTGACGGTACTTCCGGTTAGACCGGAAGTACATTAATAGCTAACATAACGTCTTCGGATGCACTAGACGTCACTGCACTTGCCTACAAATTTTCAGCAATATCACTCTTTCCGTTTCAAAGTTATTTGCTTGGTTCCATACTTTATCCCAACCCTGTATATAACTTCGGTCCGTTTCCTGTTTTAGGGACACCCTGTATAACATGAACATATTTTTTAAATGTAGCCTTAGCCATAATGCTTCGTGTCGAATAACGTTAATAATCCGGTGTATTATTTTTGCAGCTCAAAAGTGTTTTCCTTTAAAATTTACTCAAGACTTATCAAAACACCCTCATATTTCTTTCAAAGGCTATTACTAAAATGAAAGCGTTTGAAATTTGTGAGTTTGCGATTCCCTTCAACGTTGCCGCTTGTTTCAGGTATTGCAGTAAAGACGATCCATTGGTCCCAGAATTTCCGTTACTCCCTGTCAGCAAGGGTCTCAAGCTGTCCCTCGCCACGGCGCTCAAATCCTTTCAAGAGGTGCTTAAGAAAATTCGTGATAAGGGCAACGTTACAAAAGAAACATGAGGCGATCTTCACCCTTTTTGTAATGTTACTCTCTTAGGTAATAGCACTATAATTTTGTCTTATTAGGGGTTATGTTAGGAATGCGTTACTTTTACGAGTATGTATATTTGTTATCGAATCAAAAATTCGAGTATAATGATGATTTTATTATACAGGGTGTAACTTTTAAGGATGTCCATACCTATACCACCATGTAGATCTCGTTGAGCTGATCATTTTTCGATAAGCAACATGGGTCCAAAAACGAACCGTTACGGAGATAACGCTACCGAAAGTTAGCGTCTGACGCTTGAAGTTAGGCAATTCATTCAACGCCTCGTAATTGGCAGAGGAGAGAGGAGGTTACGGATCAGCTGCTAAGACAGATTCGGCTTGTCAAAATTTAATCGTCATGGCCAAAATGTCAAAAGTAAACCAAACAAACAAAACAAAAAAAAACATTGCAAAAAAACACCGAGATCAGTCAAAAATCAGTGAAGGAGAGGCTCCACGTGACCACCGCCTTCTTGCACGCCCAATCTGGCTCGATGGATGACCGATGCAGTGGCAGCGTTGATTACCTGTGGCCGCTCCCTGACGTCTCCAGCTGCTGCAGTGATGCGTGCAATTAGCTCTTCTGCTGTGTGCGGTGCACCCCATTGGTAGACAAGTGCTTCCAGATGACCCCACAGGAAAAAATCCAGGGGACTGAGATCCGGAGACCGTGCCGGCCACGCTACTGGACCACCTCGGCCGATCCAACGCCCTGGAAAAGCTGTATCAGGCGTCAGAAAGGACTACTTTCGGTAGCGCTATCTCCGAAACGGTTCGTTTCCGGACCCATGTTGCTTATTGAAAAATGATCAGCTCAGCGAGATATACACGGTAATATAGGTGTGGACATCCTTAAAAGTTACACCCTGTAGATGTTTGAAATCAGCGGATTGTTGGATAAAATATACGAGTGTCCCTAGGTTTGAGTGCACTCCAGTAAATATACTTGTATCTTTTGTTATTCTTTTGTAAAAACATGAAATTTGAAACTTACTTCGTACTGTACATTTCTTTTGTATATTCGCTGGATTGACTGGATTAACTTTTAAAGAGGTAATTAGGAAAAATACCACCGCCTTCGATCAAGTATACACTAAAATAATTACAAGCGGTTACAAATATTTGAGGTAATGTCATACATTATATTTTTTTTATATTAGTCAAGGCATTGGCGCGTAATTTTAGTGTCTAGAAAGAAATGGGCGGATGGCGCTTGGTATTTGAGTTCTAGAGGCAGTTTGGAAATTTTTTTGTCCGTATACGTATCCTTTCATAAGGCGTTCAATAAAATCACCCCCTATTGGGGTTGAAAAATGGGGTTAAACATAATAAAAACAGATGACATTGATTCCTTCAGAGTTGGACCTCCCAAGAACATGTATAGAAAACGTCATCCGTTTCAAGCAATATGAACAATTTTTTAACGATCTCGTAAAGAAAATGACGTGAAAATTAAACTCAAATTTCTCACAAAATGCCCGGCAGAAACGGATGACAGTATTTTTTTTGTTATCTACGAAAAAAAAAACAAATAATATTCCATCGAGTTCAGACTGGTTTCGTCGCGATTTTTTATTTGTATTTAAAAAAAAAATCGGTACGCGCAACCCGCCCGTAGAATTTTTTGAAACATTAGCTGGCAGATGTACTAAAATGCTACCGCATTTGTATTCGGTTACTTAACGATTTTTTTCACGTTTCAGCACCCCCCCCCCCCCCCTCTAACTCCGATCCTTTCCATTTTGGGCTTAATGTGCAATGACCAAAAAGTTCCTAAACTGGCTTTAGAACTCAAATGCCAAGTGTCATCCGGTTTCTTTCTCGACACTAAAATTACGCGTCATTGCTCTTAATACTTGTACACACAGTGACACATCTAACACTGTTGCAAAATTGTTACAGTAATATATTCTGGAAGATCAGTATTTTTAAGCGTCTGATATTTTTAAAATAGACTTCAAAAACAAAAATTGTTCATTGCTTACCTACTATATTTGTACTACCGTACTTAACGTAATTCAGTAGTTTTCAATGTCAAAATATCTGAAAAATACAATTTAAAAGAAAATGTGATTCTCAGAGCTTGTTTGGCACTTCTGCAAGGTCAGAGTAAAAAAGGTTCCATTGACATATGTAAGTGGACTGTCTTAGGTTTAGTCGTTTCGTTGCAACGAAACTTTGTACTGGGGGTGTATACACAGTAGGTGTTTTCCTTTTACATATGCACTTACTCAGATCACTTAAAAATGAGTTGGCTCAGCTCAGTTGGAAACCTCAGATGCTCAGATGCGTTAGAGAAACGTGTTTGTGCAGTTAAATGTCATTCCTCAAAATTTTGTAATATGCTATGGTTCTATTATCTGTCGATCCTTTCCGTAACCTAGTTTTTTACGTTTTTCGTCACTCACCTTACACTATCGACTATCCGTACACCATAAAACCGGAAAAACCTGCTGAAATTCAAACTTACATACAGTCCTAACCTCATTTATTTGATATCTAAATGATCTGAGACAAGTGATCTACCTTTCGAGCTTGTGCAGATGGGCTTAAGTGGGGGTAAAATATCTCACTTTAACAAAACAAAAGGAACGTACATCGAACTGAGTCATGACGTCACAAGTGATAAATCAGATAAAAGGAAAGCGCCTAGTATTCCACCCATCGAGGTAGAATCCCAAGGAGACGCTATAAGGTTCAATTTCGCATAACAAAAACGGTAGCATGAGGCGTGGCTAGATGTGGTAACAATATGGACGCCTCGCCAGAGCCGGATTACTTTCTTATGTAAATAATTTTGAAAATTCATTACAATGATGATTTAAATATGAAGTATTGGGTTGATTTTTCAATCTAATACGAAATTCATAGTTAAGTATATGAAAAAAAACACGCTTTGTAGAGACGACATTCATCATCAATTGAATAATACAACTATTATTGCTGCGATACGTTACACTTTATTGAGATAAAGATTACAAATGCGGTCCTGTACACTGTTATTTTTTGCATACATACCTATGAAATGTAATTCCTGTCGATTTCTTCTTATCCTGCTAGAGCAACTACGATAAGCACATGAAACCATTATCTCCTTTATGAATTCACTAGAATGTCACTTAAAAATAACTAAAAATCTCGGTAAAAACACTCAAAAAAAGGAAACACGGAAACACGGAATTGTCAAAGAAACGTCAGCTGTTTGACATAAGTGTCGAATCAATATGGCCAACTTGTACCTGCTTTCAGCCACGTTATCGCGCCTCCATGGGATTCTACCTCGATGATTCCACCTCAGTGGTAAACTTCTGGAAGTTGGGAGCACCGCGTAATATCTAAAACAATCGTACATAATTCATTGTTAACAAAAAGCCGTACAGATTTTATCTATTATGATACCAACTTCTGATTTCTTCTTTTTCCGCGGCGGATCTCCTAAAAAAACATGAATTTACTGAAACATTCACAGCAAATTACTTTTTATATCGACAACAGGTGGTGAGTTTTCTATTTAATTCGTAATAGCCAACTGTTATTCCCGAAACGCGTATCTGAAAGCAATCAACTAACACATCAACTAGACACAAGGATCACCCCAATTTTCGAAATATGTTAAAACGGAACAATTTCAAGGATATTTCAATTTGTACACCTTAGGTATTGACAACCACGTCCTGCAGAAAAAAAATACCACTGCAAACGGTCCACTCTGTATGACGCAAACTGTATTTTGGGAACATAAGAGATAGCTATTTGCATACCTCTCAGTGTAAGTGATACAAACATATCACAGTCATCAGACCAAACAACAATGGCTACTGTTGAGAGCAGAGTTCAAAATAAGGGTTATCGAAAATATTATATTGCGTCACCTCGGGAAAAATGTGCATGTCGACTCTGACAATTAAAAAATTCACAAACTACCTCAAACATCTTATAGTGGATCATATCAAATTAGTATCGTAGACCAGACAAAAGAAATAAACATTCCAAAACATCTTAATGTTAAACACCTTTTGTCATGTTTAAGTAATTTCAACAACACTAAGCTTCTAACAGTAAGGCCCAGTTTCATAATCGTTAGTTAACTAGTGGTCAAAAGAAAACTAGTGGTTAGCGAAAATAATCCATTTCATAATCGACGGTATACGTCAAAAGCTCTGGTCAACCAGTAGTTATGTTGACCCAAGGATGCGGTATGGGTTATCCTGACGTTTATTGTGGTCAATCGATGACAGCTTTGGAGGTTATAAAAACATGGATTTTGATACTGACTAAGACGTCGATGGATTTTGATTATACTCTGTAATGACATAAATCAAAAATATGAAAAGAAAGGTTAGGTTTCTTTGTCAAAGGGTTAGCTTTTATTCACGGAACACCATTATGGCAGTGCTCTGAGATCAATCCGTGGTGCCAACTTAAAAATAAGTAAGTTAACCATTGGTTTTCTTTGTGAAACAGAGCTCTCCGATAACTACTGGTTAACTTCCATCTGTCTGTTAAGCGAGTACCAGAGGTTACCAATGATTGTGAAACTGGGCCTAAGATGTTTTGTAGTGTTTATAATTTTATCTGGTCTACTGTACTAATTTGATATGGCCCACTATGATGTGTTTGAGGTTATGTGAGAGTTTTTTGATTGACAGTCGATATGAACTTTCTTCACGGTGTGTCTTATACAAGTTTTTCTAGGTGTTCACGTTAATTTTTCAAGGGACATACCCGTCGCTTTTTGGCGCATTTTTACCAACGCCTTTTCCGTACAAAGGCTACATTTTTTGAACGAGCGATGTCTGGGACCATAACCTGCTGAGAGCTGAGTTCAAATACCTCAAAATAGTGAGTTATTAATCTCAGATCAGTAATCTCAAATTTTCGCGAAGGTCAACAACCGACACCAGTGTACCTGTTCAAAATTTGAAAACAGACATGCCATTGTTCTTTGGTCCATACAGCTGATCGGATTGTCCATGAAATTTCAGGTTAAACGAGAGATTTGTCTCATATATTTGTGGAAATTAAGCAATACTTTATCGAAGATTAAGGCAGGAGTATTTGATAAATAATACCAGTACAACTAATACTAGTCGCTCACCTCATAGTGGGGTTTTCAGTTTTGCACAGCCCGACACGTTTTGTCATTTTTAGCAGTATTGAATGGGAAATGGTTTGTAGGTTTTCTTATTTGTGCTACAATGTAGGTCTTTTATTTAGACACGTTAAAGCGTATAAGCAGTCACAAAATATTTGAAGGCCAAATATCAACAATTTTTCGTATCGTGGCATTAATTTGAGAAATCTAGTTAGTGTAGATGCACTTTCTGATACAATCAAAAGTACACTTGAAATTTGAAATGATGGTTCCACATTCTTCAGAACCTAATCTTTAAACGAAACACGCATATTTTTTATTTTTATTATACAGGGTGTCCCAAAAAATAGTGTCAAGCGGAAGTCCAGAGATAAAGCACACCTAGAAGTATCTGAATCACCCCCATATATGTTATGCAATTTTTTGTAGTTTCCGAGTTATGAATTTTTTTCTGAATTTTAGAGAACTCTCTACCTCGACAACTTAAAACTGTTCCAAAAGAAAAATTAAAATACTTTTCCAAATTATCCTTTTTGGTAATTAATCACCAAGAGTTTACTGTTCATACGTAAAATAATCGTCTCCGTAACTTTGATGAAAGTCATAAAAATTTTAGTGTAAAGTAAAAAATTTACGATCTGATAATTATGACTTAAATCTTCGACTCGCAATTAAAAATCCAAAGAGGTGATTTCATGATTTCCATACAGGTCTAAAAACTTCTTCAGACCCTCAGCTATCATAATCATTAAAAAAAAAGCAGTACTTAATGGCGCTACTTTGTCTCCAATCGACCTTCAACAACAAAACGTGGAGATTTCTTGAAATTAGCGATGGGATTTTAAATGAAACAATAACTAAGTTTATGGCGCTAATAGCCGAATGATTGTCAGTGCCGCAATAAGAAACATTCAGTACGACCAGAATATCGATAGATGACCACCTGTGTCACTTTGTACGACTTCTTTTTGATAAGTGGGAAGTAATTGTAAAATGAAACGAAATTATCAAATTTCTTCACTAAGTTTATTAAATTTCACAAGAAATTTTCAAAATGTCTACCTTACTGTTCGATGCATAATCTACATCTTCTGAAAAAATTGTTTTTTAAATTAACAAAAGCTTTTCGATTGTTTTTATTGTTTCTTCAGCCTGTGTTAATTTGTTGCGTAATACGCTGATGTTTTCACACTCTTTAGCATAAACTAGTTTTTTGTAGTAGTCCCAAACAAAAAACTCTATCGGATTTAAGTCAGGTGACCGTGGCGGCCATTCAGTGGGTCCACCTCGACCTATTCATTTGATGCATAGTCTCTTGCAGAAAACAGCATCGTTAAATTAAGTTGTGCACTCAAGGTGCGTAGGAATAGCCAAGTAGTCAGACAACAGAAACAACACCAATCCAAACAAAAGCGTATCGTTTTAAAGCCGCAAAGACAGACAAGACGACTGGATAAAGACAACGAAAACAACCTATGCAATGACACATTTTGAAAAGACATCACAACATTGCTATCGTTTACTGCGTTAGCGTTGGCCCCTTTTGTTGGCGCTCAGGTAAAAGCCGGTTTTGAAAAATGCGCTCCTTGTGGTTTTTTAGCAATAAATAGGATCTTTTTTAATAAATGTTTAATTTATGCAACGTTTTTAACGTTTATTATTGCGGTACTGACAATCAATCTGCTATTAACGCGTTAACATAAGTTATTGATGAATTGAAAAACACATCGCTAATTTCAAGAAATCTTCGCCTCTTGTCTTTGAAGGTCAATTGGAGCGAAAGTAGCCCCATTAAGTACTACTTTTTTTCATTGATTGTGATAGCTGAGAGTCTGAAGAAGTCTTTAGACCTACTTAGAAGTCACGAAATCACCTCTTTGGATTTTCGCTTGCGAGTAGAAGATTTAAGTCATAATTATCAGATCGTAAATTTTTTACTTTACACTAAAATTTTTATGACTTTCATCAAAGTTACGGAGACGATTATTTTATGTATGAACAGTCAACTCTTGGTGATTAATTACCAAAAAAGATAATTTGGAAAAGTCTTTTAATTTTTCTTTTGGAACAGTTTTAAGTTGTTGAGGCAGAGAATTGTCTGAAATTCAGAAAAAAATCCATAACTCGGAAACTACAAAAAATTGCATAACATATATGGGGGCCATACAGATACTTCTAGGTGTGCTCTATCTCTGGACTTCCGCTTGACACTATTTTTTGGGACACCCTGTAGATTGCCATAAGCAAGTTCTAGTAGGGAATTTCTCGTGATGTTAGAGGATCTTCCAGTGGTTGTAAAGTATTTCAGTGTAAATTTTCTTACCTTTATTTGTCCATAGTAGGTCATAATTGAGTACCACATTAAAAACCTATTATATATCGGTGTCTATATTGCATTGATTGTTCATAAATGCACGCCATGCAAATATGATATTACATACTTTGTTGTACATTCTAAGAATTTCGTCAAAATCTATTTCGCTATATTTCTTCCTAGACGCTTTTTGCTATCTACATTCTTCTTCTTTCAGTATTGCAGTTGCAGCTATCATCTGTATTTGAGGCAAAAGTTATGATCTACTAACATACGAGGATCCCTATGGTCCACCTTTCACCTAGAAATAGTACAGGAAAGTTTTTATAATTTTTTTTTGCAGCAAAGTCCCCTCTCAGTTTTGACGCTTTAGGTCTGGATCATAATAGTATACCCATCTTTCATCCTTGTTACATATCGGCCAGTTCCTCTTATGTCTGCGAAAGGTATCAAACGTCCCGCCTGGCATGCTGATCAAAACGAGAAGCCTATTTCCTCTACAATCTGACGCAAGGACACCTTTCGATCTTTTAGAATGATATCGTGGAATTTTTGGACGGCGATTGGAGGACTTCCGCAATGTTCATCTTCACAGGCTCTTCTTCCACAATTAACTCGCGACCTTTTAACTATGTCATAAGACAGAGCAGAGTCCCCTAATGTCACTGTTACATCGGCATGGACTTCTGAGGATAACTGCTTTTTCAACAAATATTTAAACACACACGTTTGCTGTTTCGCGTCCATTTCAACACTGGTTCACACCTCACGTGATGCTTGCGAGCCCTGTAAGGTCACTGATATCAGCTGTGACTTGCAAATCCAAAGTTGTGGAGCATACGAATATACCTTTCTATTAAAAAAAAAAATAGAGAGTTCTTCTTATACTAGAAGAGGTGGACCATAGTGCTAAGAGATAAAAAGTATGCAAACCATAATTTACCAGGGTTTTGCGTATTCCGTATGCATTCAGGAACTTCAAAATGATCCTAACTGCTTTAAACTATTTTCCCTTCAATCAGACAACAGCTAATCATTATAGAACATCAGTTTTTGGTAAACTGCAAGTATTATTTTGCTTTAAGTATTTATTATTTATTTTAAGCTAGATATTTTCCTAGAATATATATTTTATATATAATAAATAAATTTTTGTTGTTTCTTTGTGTTATTGTTTTGTTATATGTACAAAAAGAGTATATTAAATAAAGCAATAATATTTTTACATTGCTCATTGTAGATCTGAGATTTTCGAAATTTTTGTAAACGCCTTAACTGGCAATAGTCCATCAGCACAAATTTTGGGTATGTATCCTTCATAACAGCACATTTTTGTTCAATCTCAGGGATTTGTTTTCCAGCTTATTCTGTCATTGTAAATATCTACAATCTACTATCTTTAAAGATATACTTTTCAACCCTTTCTGCTATGTATAATCTGGTGATGAATTTTTAGTAATGTAGCCATTTGTTTCACAGTACATTACTATTTTCTTTGGATCCAGCTGCAATTATTGCAATTTTTTTGATAGCTATATTGATATACAGGGCATTATCTAAGCACATAGAAAATAATGTTGGTAATTTCTTTTTGTTTTTTTTTTGTTTATAGTGAACAAAATTCGAATGACTTTTTTGTTATATTCACCATATGTAGTTTTCTAACGGAAGGTAGAAAAGGGAGGAAAGTTATATCTCTAATTTATGATACGTTTTAGATGTTGAATGAAAGTTGTTATATTACAGCTTAGCCTTAGGTCCATTTTTGCAGAACTGAATAAAATCCGTTACTTGTTAATTTGCGTTTCTTTTTTCAATTACATTGGTTTCGATACTACACTTTTGAAGAATACAGGGACATGATTATGTGTTACGGCGAAGCTGGTCAAATTCTTACGAAGCTCAACGTATATATCGAGAAAGATATCCTTTAAGACAACTTCCTAATGTTCGAACATTTATTGATGTGCATAGGCGTTTGGAAGAAGATGGCTGTTTCAGAAAATCAAAATTGAATAGTGGGGTTTCCATAACTCTTCGCACTGTGCGAATTGAAGAAACTGTTTACGAATAGTAGAAAATAATCCGAGAACAAGCTCCAGGAAAACAAGTTCAGCGGTGAGAAACCTTAACCGTGAATCAGTTAGACGAATTTTCAATGAACAATTCCTTCGCCCATATCATTTCCAAAAAATTCATTCACTATTGGAACGTGACTTTGCTCCTCGTGTACAATTTTGCGAATGGTTGCAAAACCAAAAGACATTAAGACGAAACATTATTTCATCAATTTTGTTTACTGACGAAGCTGTTTGTAGTCGTGATGGTATTCTGAACCTACATAATATGCACCATTGGAGTGATGAAAATCCTCATCACACTGTAATTCGGAGTCACCAATATGCAATATGGGTTTTCTACTCGGTTTTCTATTAATGTGTGGGTAAGTATTATCGACAATTACTTAACTGGCCCATTTGGATTGCCCAATCGATTGACAGGTGCACTGTATCGAAGTTTCTTGGAGAATGATTTAAACATATTATTAAAGGATGTCCCATTGGCCATTGTTGGAAGAATGTACATGTACATGCAAGTTGGGACACCAGCTCACTTTTCTCGAGTGGCAAGGGAATATTTGGACATGAGATTTGGAAATACGTGGATTGGTCGAGAGGGGCCTGTACCCTGGCCAACTCGTAGTCCCGACCTTAATCCCCTTAATTTTTCAGTTTGGGGATTTATGAAAAGTGAAGTTTATGCTGTAGAAATACATATTGAAGAACAACTATGGATCAGAATTATGGAATCGGCAGATAGGTTTTGTAACAATCTAGGAATATTTCAAAGATGCCGTCGATCATTAAGCAGAAGAATGGAAAATTGTTTTGAAGTACAAGGACAACAATTTGAACATCTTTTAGAAACATTATGTTTTGTTCTAATTGATCATATTTTTCATCATACCATTAACATTAAATTGTTGAAGTATTTATCATTGTTTTTTGTATTGTTATTGACGAATAACAACTACGTGTGTAGAACAAACTGAACTTTATTCTCGACGATGGTTACATATTACATGCACAGTAATCTCCATGCCCGAGGACGGACTATGGACGCCATCGACAATCGACATTCGACGCACAACAACCCGTCGCTTAACCTTACTTCCTAGCGCGCAACATGGGGAGCACATTTCCCATGTTGCCAAACCTAATGTCAGTAAGTCCTGACAGAACATCCTTCCCTTTATAAAGGAGCTAAAAGTCTGTAACAAAGTCATTTAAATATACTGGTCTCTTTATATTTCTCACAGGCCGTGAACGCATTTCAGAATCTTCGCGATTTCCACTAACACTATCGTCCAGATTTTCGCGAGCACTTACACTGTTATCTAAATCACTACTTAACCTACGGTGCATAGTATTGTCACCCGTGGAAACAATATTTCCTGAATTGGATTCTCTACTGACTAAAGTGTTAGTAGGATCACTACCATTATTCGACAACGCTGGGGTGACACCTTCGGGTTGACTTGAACGATATTCGAAATTGTTTGGAACAAAGTTATAATATGTAGCTGGAATTAGATGCCAACGATTTCTCCTGAATACACCTGAATTAGTTTCTATTAAATAAGATCTTGGCTCATCTAATTTTTGAATAATTTTGCCATACATTTTTAGATCTGTCACCCAAACGCTATCATTGACTTTTAAATCTGACAACTGTTTGACATGATGTCGTTTATTGTAATTTTCAGACATTTTATTCCTATAGCTTTCCTCCCTTCTAAAAATTGGGCTTGTGTCCACAGTTTGGCTTAAAACTTTAGGTAAAACTGGCAAATGTGATCGAATCTTGTGGTTAAACATTAATTCGGCTGGACTAAACCCATTTTCCAGAGGAGTAGTGCGATAAGCTAATAAAGATAAACATATATCACCGCCCTTTTTGATCAAATTTTTGGCAGTTTTTACTGAAGCTTCTACGCATCCATTTGACTGAGAAAAGTAAGGACTGCTCGTGATAAACTTAAAATCGTAAGATTTAGCAAATTCCTGAAATTCCCGTCTAAACTGGGAACCGTTATCTGCCCTAACAATTTCAGGAATACCAAATCTGGAAAATAATTCCTTTAGCTTGGTGATAACTACACTTGAGGTAAGAGAGGTAAGTTTAAAAATTTCAAAATATCTCGAGAAGTAATCTACCACAATCATATACCAAATCCCGTCAAGTTTCAGTAGATCAATTGCCACTTTTTGCCAGGCTCTTTCTGGGAAAGAGTCTTTAACAAATGGCTCTCTTTTATTTATTCGATGCTCCACACATTGCGGGCAATTCCGCACTAGATTTTCAATTTCACTCGATAGCCCTAACCACCAAACAGTTGATTTAGCACGTGCGCGACACTTTACTATACCTTGGTGACCTTGATGTATGAATCCGATAATTTTAGCCTGCAATGGTTTAGGAATTATCAATCGCGTACCCCGCAACAAATAACCGTCACATTCAGATATCTCAAAACGATACTGAAAATATGGCAAAAGTTCAGCGTTAATTAAATTTTTATTTGAAGGCCAACCATCTCTGGTATATTCTCGCAATTTTTGACAGATTAAATCTTGATTTTGCTCTTGCTTAATCTCATCTAACAGATATGGTTTTACTTCGAATGAAGAAGTTATTAAATTTACAAAAACATCCGTTTCGTGAACTAATTCGTCATCCTCAGGGATATCATTATTATCTTGAAAGCATCGTGATAAAGCGTCAGCTACGACTAAATCCTTGCCTGGAACGTAATAGATTTCATAGTCATATCGCATAAGTCTTAATCGGAATCTTTGTAATCTTGGGGTTAGTTCGTCAATCGGTTTAGTTTGGAGTACCTGAACTAATGGCTTATGGTCAGTTTCGATCAAAATTTTAATTCCAGAGATATATTCCGCAAATTTTTCGCAAGCCCATGTTAGTGCCAGACTCTCACGCTCGATTTGCGCGTATCTTTGTTCGGTTTTAGATAATAACCTGGAGGCATAACTTATAACTTTCTTTTGACCCTTTTGGTCCTCCTGAAGTAAACAACTTCCAATACCGAAAGATGAAGCATCTGCCGAAACTATAATTTTCTTAGATGGATCAAAATAATCTAAACACGGACTTTCTTGTAAAAGCTCTTTAATTTTTAGAAAACTTAGTTTTTGTGCTGAACCCCAGGTAAAGTCTATATTTTTCTTTAACAGTGATGTCAAGGGTTCTAAGACATGAGAACGATTGTGTATAAACCTGCTGGAAAAATTTACCATGCCTAAAAATCGCAAGAGTTCATTTTTGTTCTTTGGTTCGGGAAAATTTACTATTACTTTTATTCGATCATGATCTATAGATATACCATTACTAGATATAGTATGTCCTAAAAAGACTAAGGAATCTACCCCAAAAGTACATTTTTGTTTATTTAAGGTGATACCTTCTGCCTGAATACGTCTTAAAACTTCAAAAAGAATATCGTTATGTTTTTCGATAGTAGGTGCATGTATCAAAATGTCGTCAATATGAAAAATAACACCCTCTAGACCATTTAAGATTCTACTCAAAAGCATTGAAAAATATTCTGGCGCACAAGTGATACCAAAAGGCAGTCTTGTAAATATATACCGACCAAATGGGGTAATAAAGCATGTTAGATCTTGACACTTTTTATTTAAACGAATTTGATAAAATCCTGATGTTGTGTCTAATCGACTAAAGAATTTAGAACCTTGAACTTGAGCAAGAATTCTTTCGACTTTACCTATTGGAAAATGGGTTCGCAAAACTGCTTGATTCAACTTGGTATAATCTACACACAATCATATTTTATCATTCTTGCGAACTAGAACTATGGGACTTACCCATGGGGTGTGATAATCTACTGGCTTTATTATCTCGAGTCTTTCTAACCTTTCTAGCTCCTCTTTGAGCGGTTTTAAAAGTGGTATAGGTACTACTCGAGGTACTGACTGTATATAGGGCTGAACTTCTTTTTTGATTTTAATATTCATTTCAGTTTTGAACGTACCAATATTTTGGAAAATGTTAGGAAAGTGTTTCTCTATCTGTTCTGCTTTTAATTGAATATGATTTATTTTCGATTCGTAATTATCACCAAACTGTAGAATACCTAATTTTCTTATCTCTGATCTGCCTAAGATTGGTTTACAAAGCTGTTCTATAACATAAATATCTGTTTGACACTCTTTGTTGACTCCACACAAAGTAGCATTCAAAATACCTAATACATTTAAAGGTTCGCCTGAAGGCCCTGTTACATTTTTATTTGTTCTAGAAAGAGACTGAAGTATGTCTTCATTTAACAATTTAACCGGTACACAGGTTATATCAGCTCCGGAGTCAATCATAAACTTGAACTTTTTTGAGATTTCTAGAATTTCAAGTGGCACCACCCATTCTTTTTCAGAAATGCTATTTACTTGAATTGAACCCAAAAAGTGGTTGCCTTGAGATCTATTATTACTATAATTATTACAATTTGAGCATGTATCATGCATTCCAGTATTGTTAGTATCATCTAAATTATCAGTTTGAATAGATCTAACCTTATTATTGCGACAAACCGCTGCCCAATGACCTTGTTTGTTGCAACTTCTGCATGACGATTTGTTTGCTGGACATCTCTCCCTTGGATGCCATCCTAGTCCACAAAATTGGCACTTCTTTCCCCCGTTTGCGGAAGAAAAGCTCTGCTTGGCAACGCTGCTACCTCGACTTTGTGGAGCGTTCCAAGGTGCGTTCGTTTTAACACTCATACCTGCTACCGTTGACGTCGTGCTCCCTGCTCCCCGTGACATCGAACACTGCAATTCTCTGCTCTGATTTGCTTGGAGCTCGGCTTGCTTTGCTTCAAGAACACACTCATTGAGGGTTAGCGTAGCTTTTAACTGAAGTCTTTCACTATCACTAGTTCGGCGGTCTTGCATCCCTACGACGATTCTATCCCGAATTAATTCTTCTTTTAATTGGCCGTATTGGCAATGCTCGGCCAAGGAATGGAGGCTTGTTATGAAAGACTCGATTTGCTCACCCGGCTGCTGGATCCTCGTGTTAAACTTGTATCTTTCGAATATTATATTTCGACGTGGTATGAAATGATTCTCGAATGCACTTAAAGTTTGTGCAAACGTTACCGGCTGAGGGTTGAATTGTAGCATAACTTCCTCCGCTTCTTCGCCCAGAACGTACATAAGAACATTGATCTTTTCTTCGTCTGATTTCATGTTTTGTCCAGACACAAACATGAATCTTTCGAACCTTTTTCGCCACTGGGGCCATGCCTGGGGCACTGTGAATTCAAATTTACTAGGTGGAGACACAGGAATTGATAAAGACTGTACCACTGAAACAGCTTCTGTACTTGCTGCCGCGGATGTCGTAGTTGTAGCCATCTTGCCCTCGATTCACTTCACAATGCACTGGTTATTTCTTTCCTTATGTTTTACCGCTGCCACCATGTATTGTTATTGACGAATAACAACTACGTGTGTAGAACAAACTGAACTTTATTCTCGACGATGGTTACATATTACATGCACAGTAATCTCCATGCCCGAGGACGGACTATGGACGCCATCGACAATCGACATTCGACGCACAACAACCCGTCGCTTAACCTTACTTCCTAGCGCGCAACATGGGGAGCACATTTCCCATGTTGCCAAACCTAATGTCAGTAAGTCCTGACAGAACATTTTTGCAAATAAATAATTTTTTTTTTGAATAATTTGCGTGCATTGTCGGCATTTAGATGTATTTGTGGTGGAACCATTGCTTCTAGCGACTTGGACAAGGTATACCTTTCTTACGCATAAAGGGAGGGATAACAAGTTTTTTCGGTCGAAAACGACAACAGTGTAAAGCAAAAAAGATAGGACCGATTCAATAGAGATGGAATCCTGTATATGTAGCACCCTCTATCAGTAATCACAAAACTAAGACCAAATTTGATTCAGCATGATAAAAAACTCCTGTATAGCACATTTTTTCCATTTTTTGCTTCTCTGGCTAAAGATATTAAAACAACCCCAAAAAAATTAAAACTCCACACCCCATATCCTTTAGCCGAAGGCCTTGCGGACCCATGTTCATAGCAACTGTTTTTCTTATTTTAGTGTCCTCTATTATGTGGCACTATACAATGTACTTTTCTCCATGTCACCATGTATATTATTTTTTGCACGTATTTTTGATTATGGATATCGCTGAGCTATACTTTTCTAGACCCGACACAACTGGTATCATGGATGAAATTGCAAATCATCACACACTCGGAATGGTCTCGAACTCTATGGTCCCCAAGCGCACACGGAGAGATCCTACAACGTCCTTTTCCCAGGAAGGGACGAACGTAAGAGGAGTGACGGTTTCATGACCTCCGATTTTACGCTATTCACTGACGGCTCCAAGTCTGAACTGGGGACTGGAGCGGGAGTAGCGGATAGATCCTATCAAAGAGTTGAAATCTCAGTGAACCACTGTCTTCCAAGCAGAGATAATAGCCATAGAGTTGGGAGTCAGGCAGCTGATCAAAATATCCCTGACAAACAAATCTATAAGAATCTTTTCAGATAGCTCCAAATGGGTAGAATCAAGGCTGGTATGGAACTGCATACATCTCCTCAACAAATTTGGAACAAAGTAAGTTTGGCTTGGGTTCCAGAGGTTATAGCAGAATGCAACGCAATGTTTTGGCCGACGGGCCCGCAAGAGCAGGAACCCAATCTGTGTTCATAGGACCAGAACCATTCGTGGGCATTGCGAAAAGCACCACTAAAAGAAACCCATCTCAGATTGGGCAGGGAAGAAAGCACTCCTGCACCTGCGAGATACACCAATGCTACTACACTCGAACTTCTCAAACTTAACTGGTTTACAAACTGGACCTAAAAATCGATGCTGAATTCAAGAACGTAATAACATACAGGATACAGGATGTTCTGTTTAAAATAAGAAAGTTGATACCTACTTCCGGTATATCCGGAAGTCCGCCATCTTTGAAATTATTTTCTACAGTATACCATTTGAAAAGAAACGTTTTTTAAATTAAAAGGTCAAGCCGCTAGAGAGCACCGCGCCCTTATTGGACCACGCTGTAGATAGTTATGCATCAGGTATGAGAAGGAATTGATAGGGTGGAAGGGAGCGGGAGAATGTGGTAACATCAAAATGTTTATTACCGATAATGTGTGGGAAGTACTGAGTCAAGCGTCTCGACGCCATTTTTTATTAGTTTCTCTAGTTAAGCTTACAGCTCTCAATATTATTTAGCTTAATGAAGCGTAGCAGAAAGTAACTTCTCACAAAACAAGACCATTTCAGAAACGCACCACACCACTACTTACTTCAATACAAAATTAGTTTCTATGATGGCTAACAAGCAAAAAGACAAATCAAACAAACCGCCTTGGAAATATAAGTGAGAATTGTAAAAAAATGAAGCAATCATTTATCCTTAACCATGACTTATGATCGTTAAATTAATCACGGCAATTTAAAACTGCCACTTCTGCTGTAAAACACACGTTGATGGTTGAAGAAAAACCTGAATAGGAACGTGAGAAATTTGTCGTTTGTTTCTTCTGACAAGGATGCCGAACTCTTACGAAATATTTGTCTAAGGCGACCTCCAGATAATAAGCAGGATAAGCATGGGATACTAGTATTCAACAATAATACACAAGCGCCAATTTGTGATCGTCTGGCGTTCAATAGTTACTACTTCATGATGCATCGGAAATACAGTAATTATTATCTAAAGGATGGGCTCAATAACCGCGTAATTTGAGGGCAGCAATCTACAACACGCAGTATTTATGTTACACGGAATGTGCGAGGGTGCATCAAAAAATAATGAGATATGTGGACTAGTATCACGAGGTTAAGAACAATGATTTAATTATTATGACCGCTTAGTGCATACAAAAATAAACGTTCTGCTGCATTTCGTTACTTTCTACATCATTTTGTTTTTTAGTAATTCCATTCTAAAGTTTAAAGAAAGGAATTCAAATTCAGCCAATCAGTGCGAACCGCGCGAATTATCAGCAGTGCATTGTTGCCAAGAACAGCTCCGGCTCGCAAAACATTTACATTTCACATAATCCTGTTATTTGCTATCCCAAGTGTTATAAATATTTTGAAACTCACTTCTTAGCTTTCACATTTCTCATCTCCGTATTGAAGAACTGCATATTATCCACATAAAAGTCGTTCACCATAGCCATATCAACTTTAGGCAGGTTATCTGAATCGGCTTCTGTGAATCCACTATCGATTTTACTCATACTTGTTGGTTATGTTATGGTAAAATACCTTGAAACCTAGTACCTAGTAAAACGGAATAAAAGGATATCCTGTACAAAGAAACGCAAACAAATAATAATAACTTTGAGTTTGTGAAAATTACAGCCAAAGCCCAATGGAATTTGGAAATGACAATGACCGAATGGCGATTGATTGACAGGATTGACGGATCAGGAACCTTAACCTAGCTTTCGGAAGGGCTGTTCCAAATTATGGTTCTATCACCGTCCTAGAACTGTTTTCATCATACCCCGCCCATTATACAGTTCTAAAAACGGTGATTGGTTGGTCCACCAGCGTACCAACCAATCATCGATTCTAGAATCACAAAATGGGTGGGGCATGATGAAAACAGTTCTAGGGCGGTGATAGAACCGTAATTTGGAACAGCCCTGGAATTTCGGATCACGGGACATTAAAACCACAAAACATATCAGACGGGAACAGAAGACAAGATAGATGAGCCAGACCGCGTACAGCTCCGGCATTTCGCGCGCCATCAGAAGGCGGCAACACAGCACACATATCTGTCTTTTGATTGGCTGTTCGTCTATAGGGCAGTGACGTCACTGTCCTAGGAGAATTCAAATATTTTCCTTATTTTCACGGCTTTCCTGTGCCCAAAAAAATCGGAGAAAAAAATGAGATGCTTTTTGTGACGTACTCTATGATATGCAACCAGAAATAAAATTCATGATACTAGTCCATTGAATATTCATTTGTAAATATTCAATAATTATCCTTCTAGGTACCTTTTACAGTATTGAACATAATGTACATGGTGGTGGAAAATAAAATCCCCTATTTCTTTTTTATATAAATGTAAGGATAATAAAAAATGGAGTCAAGTTGATTGACTCAGTACTTCCCACACATAATGATGATACCATATTATTATTTCCCATTGCATGAAGCTACAGTCTAAAATCCCCTTGCAACTATATTATCGCCCATCCGCCCGCAAAAACAACATCCAACACAAAAACCCTCGTAAATAGTTTCTTGCGTCTCCCTCCTTAGGAACTAGCGCGCCACAGTTTTTTTCTGCATGCTTGAACTGGACGATGCGAAACGATCAAGAGCCTTCAACCCGTCTAAAAACGAAGTTTGAGCTGGTTTTATGTTTTTGGTTTTTTTATTATTGCGGCGCCGCCACTGACACGGTTTTTCAAAATCAGAGTAGTTTTCCATTCTCGCAGCAGTAATAAATTCTGTGTCAAAATTTTTTTAACATCAATAATTTTCGCTTTACGCAATATACATAGAACGAAATAAAGCAAAACTCGTATGTACAGATCACAAAATTGGTTTCTGAAATAGGCAAGCCAATGTTCGGGTGGACCTAAAAAAGTGTAATATGCCGCTAGGTATTTCTTCTATAGGTCAATAGACGGACTATTATGAATACAATAAATATTTCAGTTTTACTACCCCCCACCCCCCAACCGCCCCGATTTCACCCCACCCAAAAAAAAAAATAAAATGATCAGGAACCCGTAAAACGGCTAAAAACAAAGTTTGAGCTGTTTTCATATTTTTAGTTTTTTTATTATTGCTGTGCCATCACCGACACTATTTTTCATATCGGTGTGGGAAGTAAAAACAGTCATATTATAATTAAATGAAAAATATTTAAACTTTAAAAATCTGTTTTGTTACACACTAAAAATAATATCGGCCAATGGCCACCCCCAGCAATAATGCGATAATGAGCTCTTTTTAAAGCATTTTTCATAACTTTCTCCAACATTTCAGGTTTTCAGGATTATTTACAAATATCTTGTGTTTGAGATAAAATAACCAAAGTCTGAAACAGTTAAATCGGGAGACCTTGGCGGATATGCAATATCGGTGTTTTTCGAGATAAGGCGTCCAGGAAAAATTCTGATCAAAATGGCTATTGTCTCACGGGCCTTGTAAGCTGTGGCTCCATCTTGTTAATACCAAATATCTTCCTGATTAAGTTCTTCCATTTCCGGAATAAAAAAATCCAACAGGATGCTTCTCCCACATAACAAAAGTATATACAGTGTACATACAATGGATATCAAATCAATGGATATGTATATCCACAAATGGAGCAAGAATGTCCAATGGATGTCAAACAGACATCAAAAAAATATACATTGCATGTACGTTTGTCGCTAACTTTCACATCCATGGCATATCCATAGAATGTACATATGGACATCTAATGTACATGCATAGTGTAAGAAAGTTCAATGTAGAGGTAGTAAGATAAACAAACTTTATGCTTTCATTATGTATTGTTATTAATTCAATTTCTAATTACAACAATAATACTTGGCAAAATCGGTTACTGTGATTGTCATCTCTTTTCTGTTGAATGGCATGTCTAAAATCACAAAGAAATCAAGGTTATAAAATTTTGTAGGTGGTTTGATCCGCTTATGACTTTCCGTCAAACGCTGGATGTGTGTGTTATCAGTAGTAAGAAGATAAGTAACATTGCACAATATTTCACTCGATCAGGTAATCAGGCACAACCAGCACCAGCACACACGCGAAGGACGCGAACGAGTCGTACGACGGAATGACTAGAAATCAGCAATGGCGGCACTGATGACACTACTGATTAAGTATTGTAATACTTCGCGCAGGCGTAAACTACTAGATGTATATATGATACATAGACCAACATCTTATGTATATTCACATATGGATATACCTACGTGAACATACATAGTATATTCCAGTAGCGTATATCATTTTTCATATGTACATTTAACGTCCTATGAATATTCAAAATATACATGTTCAAACTGGAATATCTAATGTTTATTCTATGGATGTACATATCCATATAGTGTTATGTGGGCTGTAGTGATCTACATTTACTGTAGTGGTTCTTCTCCGATCAAAAAAATAAGGCCTCCTAAATCCATTTAGTTTTCAATGTTTAAGAAAGCATTTCAATATTGAAGTCGTTTTTCGAAGTCTAAAGGTAGGATTTTATGGGTTGCTTGTATTTTGTAGGGGAAAAAGTGCAAATCTTTCACCAAAATTAGTTGCAGTGAACGTCAGGTAACGTTTAATTGTGAAGATCGTTTTCTTGTTGATGTGCTAGGCCTTTCCATCACATCTACTACATATGCGGTCTATATTTTGAAAAAACATCTATACTGTCACCCAGTCAGTTCGGATTTCGGAAAAATAAAAATACAATCTCAGCTTTGGTAGCTCTGATATATGACGTAGTCTGGAGCCTTGATGAGGCATCTGATGCCACAGCATATGCATGTGACCTCACCAAGGCTTTTGATTGCGTCGACATAGATATATTATTAGCAAAACTTGAATTTTACGGGGTCAGAGGTAACCAATTGCAGTTACTTCAGTCGTATTTGAGAGACAGAAAACAATATGTATGTTGTAATAATGAAGACTCACCACTGTTGCCAGTGACCAGTGGCGTACCGCAAGGGTCGGTGCTGGGACCACTTCTATTTTTAGTTTATGTGAATGATCTTCCATCATCTATTTCAGATAAATGCTTTCTGTTTGCCGATGATACGACAGTTTTATCTAGGGGCAACACAGTCGGCGAGGAAAGCTTAGCACAAGTGAAAAAATGGTTCGATGCAAACCATCTTAAACTAAATGAGAGGAAAACTCAAAAAATTAAATTCAGCTCAAATAAACGGGCAGATGAATGTGATCCGGTCAAATTACTGGGAATTATTTTAGACAGTTCATTAACTTGGTCATCTCATGCTGACTACCTCTGTGCTAAGCTGTCATCACAAATATTTGCACTGAGGCAACTTAAATCTTGTGTCGATAATACTACGTTGAAAACTGTTTACTACTCCTTAATACATAGTAATATTTCATATGGAATCGTACTTTGGGGCAACTCATCTTCGAGTAATAAAGTATTTGTAATGCAAAAGTATGCAGTTCGAATTTTAGTCGATGCGCCTTATGGAACTTCATGTAGAGGGCATTTTAAAGATTTAGGAATACTCCCTTTAGCTTGTTTATATATTATGGAGACACTGATACAAGTCCATCGTAACGCAGATATGTTTACTCGGTATTCTCAGGTCCATTCGTATGATACTAGATTTTCTAACAATATTGTTGCTCCATGGTCTCGACTTCGAATGACTCAAATCAATAAATTGGATGTTAGTTTGTATAATTATTTGATTAATCACTTCAATGATATTTCATTTCAACCTATGTCTATCTACTCCTTCAAAAAATGGATAAAACAGTTCTTGTTAACTCATAGCTTTTATACTGTACAAGAATATATCAATTTTCTAACTGCTGCACGTACCTGACTTATGAAATTGTGACTGTAAATGCTAATATTGTATAAGACGGTCAATAAACTATCTATCTATCTATCTATCTATCTATCTATCTATCTATCTATCTATCTATCTATCTATCTATTATCTATTGAACGAGCTGAACGAGGTCTGCGGTCTGCCAATATGTGGTTTATCAGATGTAGATCCCGATTTCGGCACGTTCTCGAGGCGTATATCGATTCATAATGAATTTTCTTGGTACCTACTTTGCAACTGATAGAAAAACAGAACAGATATCAACTACAAATCAAACAATCATACCATTCCATAGGGTACTTGACTTTGCGCCACCTTGTACTTGTAATGAAAAAACTTAATTTCGTATTGAGGACGGTTTTATTGTTTTGCCTACTATTAGTATAGGTACCTATTTCTTTCGACTGTATCTATTTAAAACAGCTATCTAAGGTAGGGCGCCATGATAAAATATGAAACTTGAAAGTGCGCCGCGGGCTGAAAAAGATTGGGAACCCCTGAGGTAATGGGTAACCTAGGAATATTTTCAGATACTCGTGCAGATATTATTTTGAGTATCGTAATCACTAACATAATCACAAACACTGTTGTACCTGGCCTGTGCAGGCGCATCTGTATAAAGTTCGGTTTTGAGGACTGTTTGAACGAACATCATTGCGCCAAATCTTCCAATGCATACTTTATATCATAAATACAATTAAAAATAGTTAAAACGTTGAACTAGAAATTTTGTATCATGTAAAAAGGCATTAAATATGCTACAGTTGGACTGGCGTGGTATTCTTGATGTTTTGTTTATCTTTAAACGAAATCACTGCATTATAAACTTGGTTGCTACCGGACTAATAGCAAAAGCTTATTTGTTTGTTACACTGCGTGAACACCTTAAAAGCATAAAAATGGAAATAATTACTTTGGCAGGTGGAAGGGATCAGCGAGCGCTGTCTAAGCGCCGACTTGATGGTTTTAGTTTGCCGCCGCGCTTTCCGTTATCTATTCGAAATTTTCATTTTACATGCGGCTTCCTACCAAGTGCCCTACATTGTTAGCGTGATCCGCGCATTCATTGTTATGGTTGTTACTTCATCATGATATTGTCTGCAAAGCCGACGGTAAGCGTTTACATTAACGTAGTTGTCGTAATAGTTTGGAAAAAGTCAAGTTCAGGTTCAAATGGGAAAGTTTACTTCTCATTATTATATTAATAGTAATAACACTAAGTACGTATTTAGATTCTGGAACATTTGGACATTTACGAAATTTATTAACAGTATTGGAATACATTTAGTATAAAGTAGGTATATTTTGTGGGCGGATACAAATTGCAGCCGCGGTTAGGGTATAATCCTATAAATCTCAAAGGTGACTATAAAAGATGTTGAAAATTGCAGCGAGGGTCCCTTATCGGCGTAGTCTACCTGTTTGGAGGTATTCTAAAAATTAATTTGGATTTGTATAGCAAAATATTATATAAAAATAATATTATGTGACAGGTCAAATTAATTTTTATCTAAAGCAACAATTTGGTGGCATTTACTTACCTACTTCTGTTAGTGATCTTGAAAACTATATGACATCACAATGACTTTTTTAAATTACTAACCCAAAATTTTATTCGCACTTATTGTTATAGAGATTTTGCAATTCTCTACTTAACTAACTAGAACTTAACTAGAAAAGTTAATTTCTTGATACATATTTCCATTATTTTAGGCAATTTCGACAATATCAACAATTATTGTGTCAACTTTGAATACTTTTTTGCAATTTTCGGAAGGTGATAATATACCCAATGCGCGGCTTTTTGGACTGACTAATAAATCCTTCTTTTGTTAGAGCAGTTAATAATAAAACAAAAACTATTGACATTGAAAGAAAATTATACTTTTCTAAATTGTTAATAATACATAACATTATGTACAAACATGTTCGTAAATCGTCTTAGATCAATATATACATGAAAAACCATAATTACTAACTAAGGTTCTCACCATAAAAATGACATACACTTTTTATATATTCTAATCCACTTATCCTATTTTCATTGAGTAATAAACCTAGTATTCTAAGATTCAAAAAATCTTGCTTCTTTTTAGTTGTTGCATTTGGAGTGTGCTTTATTCTGACACTATTCATTTTAATGTAAATAAACAATGATGGATGGCTGTTATAAAAACTCCTATCCCTAACAGAGGGTCGTCCGCTGCAATTTACATGTTTACCTGAAATGGAAGAATAACCAGCCGCTGCAATTTTCATATCCCGGATTAAGAATACTTGACCATCGCTGCAATTTACAATCGCCGTATTTTGTGTAGGACTATTGTACCTTGAACAATTTTATGGACCCCGTATACTAGTCATTTTTGCATTCTGATTTATGTTATATTTATGTCACGTATTTGTATACATATTACCGAAAATGAATGGCATTATCATACAGGGAGTTTTCAAAGCTGGGACTTTCCTTCTCAGAAGCCTTTGAAATGACAAAGCTAATGTGCGGAGAATCAGCAGCAGAAGAGTAAAAAAAACTTGTAAAAAATTAGTTACTATTCGTTCGCTGCGGAGGTTTAAGTGCGGTCCTGTCACAAGGGTTTACAGGTATAGTTCGAAATTCGAGCCGCACAACTGCAGAGCGCAAGAATTTCTTCTTCAATTTGGACCATTCGAAGCTGTATAGTTCTTCCAGCGTATCCAAGATGATGTGATTTAAACATCCTGTGTCTCTAGCTCTTTTCACGAGATAGACAAATCATGATATCTTAGAGAGGTTTTCGCCACATTCTCCGTACATGTACCGTACATACATCTATGCTCCGCTTCATTGCAAACAGCGTTTTTTTTCGGTTTTTTTTGCGTCTGTTTTGGATGTAATCATTATCGGTCAATACCTAGACATCCCTAAAATATTTCGGTTATATGTTAAAAATCACTCCACTATATGCATATAAACAACTTGCAACCAGTGGTTCCGATACACCGGACTAGAGACCACACCACTGGGTGACACATGACTTCTACTACACTTCCGCGGCTAAGATATTCATCGCTGCACGGCATACCGGTATTCCTTGCAGTGCAGAGATCAGCTTATTTAAGGTACAATGACTACAACACAGTTTAGTCCGGCCAAGGCCTACGAAATTGTTCGAGGGTTGGTTTTCTCTACTTTTTTCTATAGGTACCACCGAATTTGCAGTAATACATTTTTATAAAGATTACATAACTAAATTTTAGATATGAACCATTCATCCTTGGGAAAAACGATAAAATAAATTTTTGATAAAAAAATTTAAGGGGGGGGGGGGCAGCTGAGATAATTACCCTTGTTAAGCCCCCTTGTTTGTATACGCCTGTGGTGAGAGTTTTCAAATGTTCTGGAGGTAGTTTTGTACCTAACAGACTGCTGACACCTCCACGTGAAGTTGAGCGTGAGACCGCCTTAAAGAGGAAGGCGTGTTTACCCACATTCTTGTGCTCTTACTCGCGAATCATAACCAGATTCAAAAAATACAAGCTCATGTCCAGGGGCAGCTAATCAAAATAAATGTTACTTCATCCTAATGCCTTTAACCTTGAGCAAGGTTTTATAGAGCTAGGTGAAACGTTAACAAACTGTTTATTTTATTGGATGCAGTTTTATTTATGGACCAATGGACCAGTGGAGAGCAATGAAATCTTTCCGAGCTATGGAGGGGCCCAGGATTAGTATTCCTTGATAATTAATCCACCTCCACTCGGTGGATTTTAGAAATCTATAAACCTTTTTCATCCCATCCGGATAGAGAGTAGAAACCTACTGTGTAGATTAAATTCAGGTTGGTATTCTCCGACTTTTAAATTGGCCATTCATTGTTTATGTTGTGGATATTAAAACCGCCAAAAGGAACTCAAGTTCGATTACGTCCTTGATTAAATGCTTTTTTTACTCGTTGGCAAACACTGCTAAGTTACATTTTCGCAAACAAAAAATAGATGTTATATGACAATACAGGGTAACTCAATTACAGAATTTATGTGTAATTTTATCCATCCAATAATTTTTCAGAGAAAAATGAAATACCATTTAACGACATGCTCCAACCGAAATTTGTGGGGGGAGGGGAGGATTATTTGCTACGGATACAATTCCAAAACGACTGGAGCAGTTTGATTGAAATTTGTAGATCTCTAATGGAAAATTTTGAATTTCAGACTACTTTCATAATTTTCATGTCGTTCTTCTCCCATGTGTGATACTTAAAGTCAGACTAGAATTGATCAAGGAATTTGAATATGCAATAATATACAGGGTATTGCATTTAAAAAATGGAGTCAAGTCGATTGACTCAGTACTTCCCACAAATAATGATGATACCATTTTATTATTTCCCATTGCATGAAGGTGTAGTCTAAAATCCCCTTGCAGCTAAATTATCGCATGTCCGCCAGCAAAAACAACACAACACAAAAACCCTCGTAAATAGTTTCTTGCGTCTCCCTCCTTAGGAACTAGGACGCCACAGTTTTTTTCTGCATGCTTCAACTGGACGATGCGAAACGATCAAGAGCCTCCAACCCGTCTAAAAACGAAGTTTGAGCTGATTTTATATTTTTGGTTTTTGATCATTGCTGCGCCGCCACTGACACGGTTTTTCAAAAACAGGGCCGTTTTCCATTCTCATCGCTGTATCAAAATTTTACTAAAAGAAATTCAATAATTTTCGCTTTCCGCGATATACATAGAACGAAATAAAGCAAAACTCGTATGTACAGATCACCAAATTGGTTTCTGTAATAGACAAGCCAATGTTCGGATGGACCTAAAAAAGTGTAATATGCCGCTAGATATTTCTTCTACAGGTCAATGGACAGACTATTATGAATACAACAAATTTTTCAGTTTTACAACCCCCACCCCCCAACCTCCCCAAATTCACCCTCACTCAGAAAAACGTAGAAAATGATCAGAAATCCCTAAAACGCCTAAAAACAAAGTTTGAGCTGTTTTTATATTTTTAGTTTTTTCCATACGCGTGTTCCATCCTCGCCGCGGGAGTAATACTGTGTCAAAGTTTCATTGAAATCAATTGAACAATTTTCGCGTTACGCAATATCGAACGATCTAAAACAATACTTGTATGTACATACATCACAAATTCTAAGTCCCGTAGCTTCTATAATAAGCATGCAACGTTCGGATGGAACTAAAAAAAGGTATTATGCCGCTAGGTTTTCCATGCACATATCAATGGACAGCCCATTACGAATGCAACAAATTTTTCAGTTTTACAACCCCCCACCCCCCAACTACCCCAAATTCACCCCCACCCAAGAAACAGTAGAAAATGGTCAGGAACCTCTAGGCATATTTGAAATTTTTTGTTTTTGCTAATTACTCCGCCCCCGTATAACGATCTTCAACATTATAGCATTAGCTACGACGACCCCACAGCATAACGCTGCCCAAGTTTCATCACAATCCATGCAGCGGTTACTTGGATTACGAGGTTAGAAAAACGCGACAGACAGACAGACAGACCGACGGAAATGAGTGACGTGGATTTTCGTTATGTACACATCATAAAAAGCACAAAAAGCGTATTATCTCAAAATCGAAAATTTTCGCGATCACAATACTCCCCTCACCAATCGGTGTGGGAAGTAAAAAACAAAACTTTGATATGTCACGCTTCTATTAGACACCATGTATAAAAGTCATTATTTTTACAATGTAGTCCAACTCGATCTATGTACATACACTCGCATAGTTATAGAGATAACGTTTTGTCACAAGAGTCCGAAGCGTTGAGCTTGACTCACCCTGTACGTGTGTAAAATATGCATTTAATGAATATATGGTACTCAATAAGACAAATCCTTAATACCCAAAATAATAATGATCCTTCAAATATCAAAAGGCGTGATCTTACTTCAGTTCGTTGATCGTCTAATTTTGCTGGATGAATTTTCAGAGCGTGTAATAATGATAATCGAATCAAACAAAAAACTACTTATTTCAGTTGATTTACCAGTTTCATTATAAAATGCTATATTTGTTCCATCTGGGTACTTCTATTGTTTTTTAACAACCTTCTGTTATAACTTCCAAGGCAAGACTAAAAGCTAGCCTGAAAAAATGGGTTCAGATGTGTTGGTTAGAAAATTGCTCCAATCAATTTTTCATTGCAAGTGAACCACTTGATGCTCGAAATAGTCGATGATTGATGTCTCAGAATTGATTGTTTGTGATATCGAGTGAGTTTGGCTGTCTCTTTTCCTTCCCACACCGATAGGTGAGGGGAGTATTGTGATCGCGAAAATTTTCGATTTTGCGATAATACGCTTTTTGGGCGTTTTATGATGTGCACATAACTAAAATCCACGTCACTCATCTCCGTCGGTCTGTCTGTCGGTCTGTCTGGCTGTCTGGCTGTCGCGTTTTTCTACCCTCGTAATGTCAGTAACAGCTGCATGGATTGTGATGAAATTTGGGCAGCGTTATGCTGTGGGGTCGTAGTAGGTAATGTTCCTATAATTTTGAAAATCGTTATACAGGGGGTGGAGTAATTAGCAAAAAACGAAGAATTTCAAATATGCCTCAAACTTCGTTTTTAGGCGTTTTAGGGGCTTCTGATCATTTTCTACTTTTTCTTGGATGGGGGTGAATTTGGGGTGGTTGGGGGGTTGTAATACTGAAAAATTTGTTGTATTTATAATGGGCTATCTAATGACCGTGAATGAAAGACCTAGCGGCATAATACAATTTTTTAGGTCCATCCGAACATTGCCTTGCTTATAATAGAAACTAAGGGACGAATAATTTGTGATGTATACATCCGAGTGTTGTTTTAGATCGTTCTTTATTGCGTAACGCGAAAATTAACGAATGGATTTTAATTAAAATTGCGACACAGTATTACTGCCACGGCGAGTAGGGAAAACGCGTATGTTTTGGAAAAATCGTGTCAGTGGCGGCGCAGCAATAATAAAAAAACTAAAAATGTAAAAATAGCTCAAATTTTGTTTTTAGGGGTTTTAGGGGTTTCTGATCATTTTTTACTTTTTTTTGGGTGGGGGTTAATTTGGGGTGGTTAGGGGGTGGGGGGTTGTAAAACTCAAAAATTTATTCCATTTATAACAGTGTCCATTGACCTGTGAAAGAAAGACCTAGCGGCATCATAGACGTTTGATAGGTCCATCCGAATATTACCAAACAGAAATCAAGGTATTTGGCATTGATAGGGGTAGGTATTGATTTAGATTGTTCTGAATTGAGTAACAAGGAAATTATAGAATTGATTTTAATGAAATTTAGACACAGTATTATTACCGCGTCAAGGATGAAAAATGCGTATGGTTTCCAAAAATCGTGTCAGTGGCGGCGCAGCAATAATAAAAAAACTAAAAATATAAAAATAGCTCAAACTTCGTTTTTAAGCAAATTGGGGGTTCCTGATTGTTTCGTTTCGTCCAGTTGAAACTGAATTGTGTCGTTTTAGTTCCTACGGAGAGATTTAGGAAACTATTTACTAGTTTTTGTGTTGGATGTTTTTTGGCGTCAGGCGGGCGATGATTCGGTTGCAACTGTTATGTGTGGGAAGTACTGAGTCAATCAACTTGACTCCATTTTTTCATTGATAGTAACGTCAATGGAGATAAATATTTACAACTGTTCTAAAATAATGTTTTGCCGACTTTGACAAATGTATATCCTAATCCAGCAAAACAACACGTTTCTGCCAATACAATGTGACTTTAGAAAGATAAGATGGAGCACCTCTTCATTATAAAATCAATGTCCGGCAGTACCTGAATCAAATTTCTCCAAATTGGTGGATAGGGACGCGAGGATCGATAGAATGGCCAGCATGATCTCTTGATCTGACGCCATTACGCTTCTTTTTGTGGTGATATCTCAAAAGTATTATGTACAAAACAAAACTTCTCAACTTATATGACTTAAAAATTAAATCACGCTTGCGATTGGATCAGTCACGCCTGAGATGTTGAGTAACGTTAGTAGACATTTCTATACCGGATTAGCATGTTGTCAAGACGTTCGCAGCGAGCATTTTGAACATTTCCTACACTGAAATTAATGTCTCTTTGTTTTTGTTTTTTTTTTGTTTACATCATTAAGAAACAATCAGTGTTAATTATAGGTTTTTAGTGTAATGTAACGAATTTGTAAAATAAAATATTTTTCTTTTTACTTCCCTCACTGATAGGTGAGGGGAGTATTGTGATCGCGAAAATTTTCGATTTTGAGATAATACGCTTTTTGGGCGTTTTATGATGTGTACGACACGAAAATCCACGTCACTCGTTTCCGTCGGTCTGTCTGTCTGTCTGTCGCGTTTTTCTACCCTCATAATCTCAGTAACCGTTGCATGGATTGTGATGAAATTTGGGCAGCGTTATGCTGTGGGGTCGTAGTATGTAATGTTCCTATAATTTTGAAAATCGTTATACGGGGGGTGGAGTAATTAGCAAGAAACGAACAATTTCAAATATGCCTCAAACTTCGTTTTTATGCGTTTTAGGGGTTCTCGATCATTTTCTACTTTTTCTTGGGTGGGGGTGAATTTGGGGTGATTGGGGGGTGGGGGGTTGTAATACTGAAAAGTTGATTGTATTCGTCATGGGCTGTCTGTCTATTGATATGTGAATGAAAAACCTAGCGGCATGATACACTTTTTTAGGTCCATCCGAACGTTGCATGCTTATTATAGAAAACACGGGACTTAGAATTTGTGATGTATACATACGAGTATTGTTTTAGATGGTTCGATATCGCGTAACGCGAAAATTGTTCAATTGATTTTAATGAAATTTTGACATAGTATTACTCCCAAGGCGAGGATGGAAAACGCGTATGTTTTGGAGAAATCGGGTCAGTGGCGGCGCGGCAATAATAAAAAAACTAAAAATATAAAAACAGCTCAAACTTTGTTTTTAGGCGTTTTGGGTGCTCATTTTCAATTATTTTTTTTTTGGGTGGGGTGAAATCGGGGCAGTTGAGAGGTGGGGGTAATGAAACTGAAAAATTTGTTGTATTCATAATAGTCCGTCTATTGACCTGTAGAAGAAATACCTAGCGGCATATTACACTTTTTTAGGTCCATCCGAACATTGGCTTGACTATTACAGAAACCAATTTTGTGATCTGTACATACGAGTTTAGCTTTACTTCGTTCTATGTACATATTGCGTAAAGCGAAAATTATTGAATTGATTTTAATAAAATTTTGACACAGAATTTATTACCGCGACGAGAATGGAAAACGACTCTGTTTTTGAAAAACCGTGTCAGTGGCAGCGCAGCAATAATAAAAAAAACAAAAACATAAAATCAGCTTAAACTTCGTTTTTAGACGGGTCGGAGGCTCTTGATCGTTTCGCATCGTCCAGTTCAAGCATGCAGAATAAAACTGTGGCGCCCTAGTTCCTAAGGAGGGAGACGCAAGAAACTATTTACGAGGGTTTTTGTGTTGGATGTTGTTTTTGCGGGCGGATGGGCGATAATTTAGTTGCAAGGGTATTTAGACTATAGCTTCATGCAATAGAAAATAATAATAAAATGGTATCATCATCAACTTGATTCCATTTTTTTAAGGTTAATTTTTGTAATGAATCTGAAAATACTTGGTATTTCCGAAACAGTTGAGGTTAGTTCATTGTAAATGAATTATTTCTAGAATTTTCTGACAGATCAAAAAAAAACATAATATACAGGAGGTTTCATTTAAAATAATAAAGTAGGTACTTGTCACTGTCATATGCCACACCCAATATTTTTTTGAAAAAAAAATGCGCATTTGAAAATATAAATGGACCTGTCCAAGCATTTTTCCTAGCACGCTCTCATTTATTTGTTACCATATTTATTCCATTTGGCTGTTTCACACTGTATACTTGTATGTGAATTTTCTCCATATATTTAGTCATTGAGAATCTGGATACTACCAAAATTTGTTACTTACTAGGCACTGCTGCTAAAATATTGCTCATATTGTTCCGCCAATTTAATTATACAATTACACGAGTAAATTATTTGCAGTCGAATGGAGCTCAAGGTAATAAAAATGACATATGTAATGCCAGGTAATGTATCCAACTATCATCATCAAAATTGTTCTAAAACCATACAATTATCTCTAAATTCTTGGAAGACTGAATTTTTATTGGCTGTGTTTCCTAGGTAAAACGATCAAGTCCTTAATGGGGAGGAAACTTCCGACAGGAATTCACTATGGGAGCACATTTTGATAGATGGACTTTCTTGAAATTGGTTGAAGTGGTAAGTAAATATATTACAAATATCTGAAATAAATTATGACTTTGGATCGAACTAAACAGTTTTTCAGATTGACAAAAATTGGTTTTATAAATAATTTTTAAAGGGTTTTTTCTTGCTGAAGAGGTAAAGACTTTTTTAGGAGTTAATTGGGACTTGTGATTTGAAATTTCGCTAGTATTACTTGAAAGATATAGAAGTTATGTCTAATATATGGCAAGGTGGCAGCTCCGAGGGCCAGATCAGGTCTGGCTCAAGAATGTTATTCTGCCACCCTCCACAAACTAGCAAGCCACAAGAAGGTGACTCTGTTGTGGGTCCTCGGGCACATTGGTGTACCGAGCAATGAGAGTGGATAGTCTAGCTGAAATAGGGGCCAGCAGCCCCTGCCCCTAAAAGGAACTGGCGAAGGTCTGGTTAAAGAGATATGACTGCAGGCAAGATAAAATACTCAGAGCGGGCCCTGATAGGGGCCGAAAGCTATGGCTTTTGAACAAATGGCAGAGAGACGCTCAACCTTTGGGGGAGGGGGGAGTTCTCACAGGCCATTTTGCTGGCTGAGTAGACATTTGTCCCTCATGAGGGTGGTAGGAGACCTCATCTGCTCCAGATGCTGCTAAATGCTGCAGATGCTATAGATGTTTTCTCTAAAATCATCATTTAGAAGGAATTGGGAAAACTGTTTCTGTTTTTACACGATATTCAGAATTAGATGTGAAACATATTCCATGAATTAATTTTTAGAAGCTGTTTTGCTCGAACCTCCGATTTATAGTGTTTTCTCCAGTTCAAAATTAATTATGGGCAGCCTTATAGCGTTTTCGACTTACTGCACTGATTTTAACCACGATTGCACTACAGTGCACATTGAAAACTCGTCTGGTGTCCAGAAGTGCAATAAATCTGAACTGGTAAGTCGAACATACACCAAATTTCAGTGCAATTCAAGTAACCGTTCTGTCAGCCAACGGATTACAGTTTGATGTCATTTTGCATCCCGAGAGCTCAATGTCATTCCGTGGTGGTTTTAGAATTTGAATAGTTTTAATCCGCCTTATTCAGTCATTAAATTTATTCTATTATCGACATAAAAAATAACAGCATTTTGTGCAATATGGTTTTTGCACTAAAAATGAATATCTATTTATATCGGTAAATACTTATTATATGTATATCTTGTTGCATATCTTCTTCCGTTAGTTTATGAGCAACATCTTCAACAAATATTCGTATTTTTGGGACACCCGCAGCCGTTGTTTGCAATTTAACTAGATATGCTTCATTTTCCTCATCATCCGAAGATGACGATATTTGCAGTTCTTTCTTTCCGCACCTTCCGTAGCATCAATGCTACTATGTATACTAACCCACTACCCAGTTCTTAATTCAAAAAAATTATTTTCTCTGACAAATAAAATAGGTATAATTAATACTTTATAGACGTCAAAAGTGCACTGAAATCTCCACGAGCTCAGAGAGTCCGTGGCGATAATTTGCACTCAAGTGCAATTAAGGGGATAAGTCGAAAACAAAGAACCACACTAGTTTTGCACTCAAATCTAAGACGAACATAATTTTGATACTCAGTTCCTATGAGTGCAGTGATAGGGCAATAAGTCGAAAACGCTATAAGATTCATTATGGGCAGCTTTAGTAATATTTTGACATCCGACAGTTTCTGTAAAAGACTAATTTTTTATTAAAGTTGATGTACAGGGTGAGTAGAGAGGAACGCACTAAACTCTATGAGTTTAGTGAAAAAATATAAAAAACTCTGTTCTCATCCGATTGGGCATGGTAACAAATAAACAAATTTTACACATTAACATTTTCTTTGTCATAAAGCGTTCTTTTAATAAATGTTCAAAAATACCGCCACTGACTCCTAAACATTTTCTGCTTCATCCATGAAGGGCGCTTGTTGCTGTCCCATATTTATCATGTACACTTAAATTTTGATCTAGCCCCATAAACAATAACCTAGTGGTGTGAGGTCTGAGGATCTTGCAGGCCAATTAATAGGTCCTCCACGACCAAACCAACGCCCTGGAAAACCTTGGTCCAAATTTTGTTTGACCTGATGAGTGACATGTGCAGGAGCTCCATCGTGCTGATAGTACATTAAATTTACATTCTAATACTTACAAGCTACAGCAACGTCCTCTAGCAGTCCTTGTAATTTATTTTGGAATAAGTTGACGTAGTTGTCTCCTGTGAGGGGATTCTCCAAAATGAAAGGGTCAGTTAAATAACTGTGGAGCATACCACACCACACGTTTACAGAAAACATATATTCAAAATTTATTTCAACTGTTGCCTAGAGATTTAAATGAAATTTCAATTACAGTCAGTACTCAGTGTACACTGACATATTTTGCCGCGAATATGGCATATTTTGATTATGACAAAATTCAGATATAAGCGGAAAGCAAACATTTTTAATTACGTTATAACATGAAAACACATGAGAATCTGATAAGAGTTTTTTCACATTGCCTTCACTCGCATAATACATTCCTAGAATTTGGTTCGTTTCTCCCGACTCACCCTGTATTTACTAATTTATAAGCCATTTTGAATTATATGCAAGTACTATCAACGCCAAAATGTTACCGAAAAACAGGTTTTTATTATCTGGGACTATAAAGGGTAAGCAAGGCGGCTAAGTGAAAAAATACCCCCAAAATCTCATTTTCTAATGTGTAGCTCGTCACCAAAAATTTGGCTGCTAAATTAGCTACCTAGGTATTTTTTTAGTTGTAAATGAAATTATCGCATATCAGTCGTCTATATGCAAAACCCGACAAGTCCACGGTAACAAATTTTACAGAAATAAATAAAAAACAGATCAAAGTCTTATTATGAGCAAAAATAATACTAAAACGAGAGTTTGATTGTATACGATGTTTTAGGATGTTAAGTCTTAACGCCCCAAAATCTAGGACATATAGTTTTTGTAAAATCTGACTTTTTAAATTTGGACACGTCGGGTTTTGCATGTTAGGAACTATGGCATGTCGTGTTTTGACTGCTATTTTTGTGGAATCGGATCAAAATAAATAAAACACTTATCAAATTGGATTATTTCACTGAATATAAAGGAATTTAATCAAACACTGTGCTCAACGACAGAAACTATAAACATAAAGCTAGATATTAGAAAAGATACATCTCAAGGGTTACAAGGTTTAAACGCCAAAATCTGAATTTTCTGACCAACAAAATTTTCCAGAACTAGCAAATGCATTTTCACAATTAGCTTCGATCTTCTGCATTAATGTGGACCTAGTTTCTGTTGAAGTAGGCTCTCCAAAATCCGCATCCAAAGCATTTTTCAAAAAACATGGTTATTTTTATCAATAATTTATCAATGCAGCATAAATTAATCTCATTCTCTCAGTAAACTGAAAAACACATGAATTCACCACAACGTATTTTCAGCGACTGGATGAAACAAAAACACAACGGTCAGAACGTGGTCAGAATACCTTGTGTGATCGACATGTGACTTGCTCCCGTTCTCCGTATTGGCTCCTGTGGATATGTCGGTGTTTGAAATAAAACACCGCTTGGACTTGTCGGTGTTTGCACCTAAGTCTAGTTTTCTTAGCCAAATATCTCATGTCTAATGTCGGGTTTTGTAAGCGAAAAATATAGAAAATGGTAGCGTTTCAAATAATGAACAAAATCGTATATAAAACTCTATTTTGAAAAATTTGTGACTTGTCGGGTTTTGCATTCAGACGACTGATATATCGAAAAGGTGGATTTAGATCTCTTGAAAATTGGGGTTGTTTTTTCTTCGCATATTTCTGTGCATTTTGTACATTTATAAGTTCCTTAGAAGCAATGAAAACGTTAGTAAAGTGCAATAATCTACAATGGACTTTGGATTACATCCGTTACATAGCGCTTATAACGTGCTTAATAAAGTACATACCTATCGCTTATCATTCTATCATGTTTAAATTGAATACTTATAGGGCTATAAGAATGATTTAATACAGTTGTGATTATTGCCATTGTCACATTTTTTAACCAGTTTTCTCCAATTTCAAGGAGACTTGAATCTGACTACAACCCAATCTATTTGTTTTGTTGGTACAAATTGCTTCTATTATGTATCTGCAAAAATGGCAAGTAATCTCAAAAAGAGGTAACCTAATTCTTCTGTTATATCAAGTTTACTTTTAATGATACGTAATTAAAATAATTACCCACTATAATCAACAAACTAAAACACGACGAGCGACAGGCATCCATTGTGACAATGACGATGTTAATGAACTTGGTGGTTTCAGACACAATTTGTTGAAATGAAAGCATAGAAAATGGACCGTTTCACTATTACTTTCTCGTAGTCTGAGATTAGAATAATTTTTAAACGGTATCCAGCTATTTGACTAACGCGCTGTGACCAGCAGTTACTAAGATGCTGTTAATTGTACAGTTTTTGATCAGACGTGTTTTTGCCAAAATATTATTTACCAAGTTGTCTGTACATTCAAAAGTGAAAGTAAAATTATAACCATCATAGTGAGTATAGAGGTTTGGGGAAACATTGAATCGCCTTTAGTGTTTCGCCTTTAATCGAATTTTCATGCAAATTACATTGTCCAGTTCTTACAAAACCCAGAAGCTTTGTACCTAAATTGGTAAAAGCGTACGAAACTCCGTATCATGTTTTTAAATAGTTACTTTCGTGTGAACAAATAGAAAATGTAGCCAGTATCTTGTTACCTCCGACGCATCGATTTTGGTTGATTTTCAAATTATGGACACATTTACATACATACTTACATACATAATACTTTATCTTAGTCAATAATGAGAATACAACACTTTGTGTTCTTTGCTTACAGAATATTGGTCCAGATAGCAAAATAGCATCAGACAGATTTGCTATACGTTCTGCACAGACTTAGCATAGATCAAGTTAAACAATAAATCATACAGCGTGTCCCAGCTAAAACTTGCCACCCTCCTTATCTCTGAAATAATTGAATAAAATGACACGTCGATTTCTATTTCGAGGGGGAACTCTTCCAACGACTACGTCATCATTGATGTGCCATCAACCTCCTCACGCCCAGTAACCGCTACCACAAAATCTTAAATGAGACCATACTATACTTGTAATATATCAGTTTGAAGGGATTGACAAATACAACAGTGTAATCGGATTGAAGTCTGATTCACTATTGGCGAAGTTAATACAAAATATGGAGATTATGAAAATGAAGTATTATTTTCATTACCTGAAATATTATCTTAAGAAAGGTTCCAAATGTGAGCCAATTCGTTCCATGCACACTTACAGGCGTTATTCAAAAGATCTTCGCACATTTCTCAACATCTTCGGAGTCACTGTGGAAATCTTCTATAGAACGGGCTGCGCAATATAGAATAGAATAGAATAGAACTTTATTAACTACATCACATACATTTGTAGCAGGTCATTAATGGGAAAATATTCATATATAAATCACAAACAAGTACAAAATATTCATATATAAATCACTAACAAGTACACGCATATGACAATACATTTTATAGAAAGGCTATAACAACAACTTGTCTGAATTTTTATGTCTAAGCTTCTCCATATACTCCGGAACTGAATAGAATGCATGGTTTAGCCAAAAATGTCTTCATAATGTATTTAAACCTATTCGCCGTTAAATTTTTCACTATATCAGGTAAAGCATTGTAAAGATGTAGGTCTAATGAATTCTTTTTGAATTCACTAGTCGATATCGCCGGGTTCTGATTTGCGTGGCTGACCTCCTACTGTAAGAATGGTACGAACTGTTCAAATGCAATTCGTTTTTACGTTTATGGATCTCTTGTAATTGTGACAGAATGTATAATGATGGTAGAGTTATTATTTTAAGATTAATAAAGTGGGGCCGGCAATGGTCTCGATAGCTAGCGCCGGCAATTAAGCGTACGACTTTCTTTGGTAATCTGAATACAGACAGGGCAGCGGAGGAATGTCCCCAAAGGTAAATTCCACATAAATATGATAAATTTTGGATTTTAAATGTCCCCATAAAAAAATAAAGACATCTTAAATATCGTACGTCTGTATGGAACAAAATGACTCCCGATCCCGTTTGGAGCCTTCAGGTAATGAAAATAATACTTCGTTTTGAGGATCATATTTTCTATTAACTACTATAATATTGAATCTATCTTCAATCCGAATACACACATGTATTTGACAATAAATTCCCTTCAAAGTGATGTATCACAAGTATGGTGGTCTCATTTAAGATTTTGAAGTAGAGGTTGCTGGGGGTGAGGGGGTTGATGGCACAATGATGAGCATTCGCTAGAAGAGCTCTACCTCGAAATATAAATCGCCGTGTCATGGCGTTTTTTATTTTTTCAATCATTTCAGAGTTAAGGTGGGTGGAAAAATTTAGCTGGGATACACTGTATGATTGAGAGTACATTCTAAGAAATCTTATTGCACGCTATATGAATAAAAATCCGAAATAAGGGAAAATTCAATATTAAACGTTGTATTCAACGGCTTGAAGAACATACCGCAACTACTCGAAGGGCACTAGAAAACTGAAGATCTACAAGAAAAAAGGTTTGGGGTATTTTGGTAAGCCGCCACCTCCCAGTACTCAGTTCCCTCAAAATTTCTCTATCAGCATCCAAAATAATAAGGACGATACTGGCATTGTACCACATTTTTTCTACAACGCAGTATTGTCAAGTCCACAGCTTTTGGAAGTCCCTCTATCTCACCCCTCTAAAATTTTCTCAGGGATGTCTAAATTCGAAATCGAAGATATTATAGTTCCTTCACCGCCACTGGGTTACTTTTGAAAGTTATGATGCATGTTCATCCTTTCCACTTGGTAGCAAAACTAAAATCATGAGTAGGTACTAATTCCCCAGTAATGGAGGGTCCAACTTTTGTTATTACTCTGCAACGATATGATACAGGGTGAGTCAAGCTCAACGCCTTAGAGATTTGTGACCAAACGATCTCAATTCAGAAAAATTACTATGCGAGTATAATTATGTAGATCGAGTTGAACTATATTTTGAAAAGAATGACATTTATGCAGGGTGTCTAATCAAAGCGTGACATCAAAGTTATGTTTTTTAAACGGACCACCCTGTAGACTATTGCACATTTAGATTCCTTGCTCAATTATAGTGCGACTTTATGTATCACACATGGGGATTCAAACTAACAGTTTAGGTGCAAATCACCATTTTTGGTATAAGTAGATATCAGAGAAAATTGAATATCGCAGCGGTTCTAAAACTTAGAAGGCTGTGACTTTTCCACATGACTAAGCATGAAATGCGCCAGCTTAAGTTAGGCGGTAAAGTTTTTATTATTTTTGTATTTGTAGAAATCGGTTGATTAACTAAGGAAACTTCAATGACAGATAAGTTGTTTTTTTCAAGTGAGAATGCCTAATGCCAGTGTAATTATAATACTGCATGCGGTTCTTTATCTTCACCGGCTAAACCTGATATGAGGCGCAGGCGTTATTTTACTATTATTATTATGTTATTGAAATCATGGTAATCGCACCTTCTTCCCACATAAATTAACACATTCAATTTGCACTCTATTGAATTGAGGTATTTATTGTCCTTCGTATTCTGGAATTATACTATTTCATAGTTGTTAATAAACAATGTGATGGCATACATGTAACTATATACATAAGTCGCAATAACAATGATTTCTCGATCAAAGGCGTGAGATGGGTGTGTCTAGCTTACGACTAGCAAATGACAGTAGGTAATATACAGAGAGCAGCTACAATAAATATAGTGCATAGTGTATCTGATTTCAAACCATTCACAAAACAGCCGAATGAGTCAGTGATTTCCACGAATAGATTTCACATAGCAATTAATTTTAATTTTACATCGGTTGATGTAGAAAATTGTATCATAAATATCTAACCATCTGAATAATACTGTTTACAACAGAAAAGTGTAAACAGGTAAATTGATAATGTTGAGTAATTTTACTTCCCTCACCAATAGGTGAGGGGAGTACAGTGATCGCGAACATCTTCGAACACGTTTTTTGGCCGTTTTATGATGTCTACATGACGGAAATTCACGTCACTCATTTCCGTCGGTCTGTCGATTCGTCGATCTGTCGGTCTGTCTATCTGTCGACGCTTTTCTAGTCTCGTAATCTCAGCAGCCGCTGCATGAATTGTGATTAAATTTGGGCAACGATATGCTGTGGGATCGTAATATAATCGTAGTATAATTTTGGAAATTGGTGCATAGGCGGCGGAGTAATTAGCAAAAGAAAATTTCAGATATTTCTCAAAATTCGTTTTTAGGCACTTTAGGGGTTGGTAGGGTAGGGGGTGAAATTGGGATGATTGGGAGGAAGGGGGTTTTAAAACTGAAAAATTTGTTGTTGTCATAATAGCCTATCCATTGTCCTGTGAAAGAAAGACCTAGGGGCATAATTTACCTTTTTAGATCCATCAGAATATTTTCTGATGTATACATACAAGTATTGTTTTTATCATTCTATATTGTGTAACCTGAAATTGATTCCAATGAAATTTCGACACAGTATTATCAGCGTGGTGAGGATGGGAAACGCGTATGGTTTTTAGAAATCGTGTCAGCGGCGGCGCAGCAGTAATCAAAGAACTAAAAATACAAAAACGGCTCAACCATCGTTTTTAGGCCATTTGGGAGTTTCTTATGGCTTCGATTCGTCCAGTTGAAGCATGCAGAGTAAAAACTGTGTCGTCTTACTTCCTAGGGAGAGAGATCAAAGACGCTATTTACGAGAGTTTTTGTGTTTGATATTTTTTTGCATGCGAGCGGGCTATAATTTGGTTGCAAGGTGATGTCAGACTATAGCTTTATGTAATGGGAAGTAATAAAACGGTATCACCTGTTATGCGTAGGAAGTACTGAGTCAATCAACTTGACTCCATTTTTTTCTTTAAACGAAAAGTTATGCATTATGCCAGAAATCATATTCTGACCTTTAAAACTAGCTCGAAGCCAAATAAATCTTATTGCATTGTACCATAAGGTACTTTATGAATTCCGAATTTTATTCAGGTAAAAAAATTATGAAACCCTCTTGTCGCAATATCCGTATAGCACATTTTAATTATCCTACTTTGAAATATTTTACAACCCCATTGGCCCTTTTATAACATGGAAAGCCTTGATTGAATTAGAATGAAAGCTTCGTAGTAGAAAGCACTGTAGCAAGGATAGAGAGTCATTTTGATTTCTGATAATATACAGGGTGAGTCAAGCTCAACGCCTCGGACTATTATGACCAAACGATATCTCTTTTCAGAAAAATGACTTTGTGGTAATTTAATTACACTTTCAAATATAATTTAAGATGCCTATAGGTGTTTTCAAGGATCTACCCCTATTGCTAGCAAATTCTATATTGGTTGCACCTTAAAAGTGTCTTGGTGTTCGGATTAGTCTGGAAACGTGTTGAACTCATGCATTCATCCTGTTCAGGCTCAGGTGATATAAAAGATTCTGAAAAAATCATGGGATATGTCAGGGGTTCCCAACCTGTGCGTGTAGAAAGTAAAGAGGGGCGCCGTGAGTCGATCCTCTAAGTCTAAAGCACAAATATTTGTGGGTGCCCAATAGCTATTCTGACGCTCGCCACACTTTGAAACTACTGAAGAAGATTACAACGTTCAGGAAGAAACTACAAGTTTGGATAAAAAAGACGAATAAAGGCGGCGGTCAAGATTGCTTTCCACAATTGTATAAATATGCGGGATCTAATGAACTGGTTGTCCTTTTTACGGAACACTTATGGAAGCTCACTGAATGGTTTTCGAAATACTTTGCAGATGGTGATTTCAAAAAATTTGCATGGATCCAAGATCCCTTTCATACGCAAGCTCCGCCAGAATTCTTCAAATCTGATTCGGTGGAGCTTTGGTTTTCGATTCAAAATGAATATCCAAACCTAACTTCAAAAGCTTTAAGAATTTCTATTCCGTTCGCAACGTCATATTTATATGAAGCTGGATTTTCAGCCATAGCTGTGATCAAGAACAAATATCGCTCAAGGATCAATGAGGAGCAAGAAATGAGAGTCGCAGTGTCGAACTCAACGAATTGTCGAACTCTATTTCCCGCTTTGAAAAACTATGCGGAGATCACCAAGCTCAATCGTCACATTCATTTGACTGTCGTATTTTGTTTTTTTTGAGTCTTTCTTTTTGTTTTCTGTTTCAATTCTGAATTCTTATAAATATAATAAAATAAACTTCATTTCCTATTGAGGAAGTTTTTATTTTTGTGTCTACTATTGTTGTAGATACCTATTTGTTTCGACAGTATCTATTTAAAATAGCTGTCTAAGGTAGGGCGCCGTGAAAAAATGACAAACTTGAAAGTGCGCCGCGAGTTGAAAAAGATTGGGAACTCTTGGGATATGTATTATAATAGTCCTCATTTTTTGCTGCTCTCATTAGGTAGAATCAAGGACGTTAAAGTTTTAACGTCCTTGGGTAGAATTCAGAAAATCCCATCATAAATAGTTGTTTTTAAATTTTGTCTCTAATAGTATAAAATTCCATTTTATGAAAATATTTACCTGATTTTTATAGTGCTTAAATTCCTTATCACACTCGAGAGTTTGTGAGTTTTTAATTTTTTTATTATGTTCGTTTTATATGTTCGACCTCGTATTTGAATCATATCCAATATATTCTGATTAATCCATTCATTTCCTTTCCTAATTTTTAAGGTCTTAGTTGCCATGTAATTTTTCTTGATTTCGTTTATAATAGTTATTATAACACTGAAATCGTTAAACCATAATTATGACACTAGGAATGCTCAGTCAATGGCTTCAATACATCCTACCAATTTCATATCCAAATCAATAGGTCAAAGAGCTTGACATTTCTAGGCATTACGCCTTATAATTTATAACTTAAAGCAACTGAATTCGCTAATGCTTTTTTAAAAAAAAAGGTAAAAAAAAAATTGTAGTGAATTTTGATTAAAACTTGTTTCAAATGATCGAATAACTGCTGTATGCCTTTTTTCCCTTGTACATATAATTTTTTTTCTCTCAATGTACAAAAGTATGTGTAAAATGTTATTTTATTGATGTGTCAGAGTGTAATTTTAAAGGTCCCTTATTTTCCCCAAAATTTACATAATGTAGATGCATTTGTATGAATATTTATACAGGTATATCTGTTTAAGTTTCTTAATTGTTTTTGGCTTTTATACATTTTGCCGGTGGCAATGATTAGTTTATAAGTAGTTCATAAGTCTGTTTTTATAACTATTATATTAGAGTTTTCACATCCACGTACAGTATTGATTTACACTCTGTGGATTTTTTCTGTTTATTTTGCAGCAAAGATATTAGGCTTCGGATTTTATTGATTATTTGCTAAATTGTATTTATCTTTGCCGAATAAACATTATTACTCCATATTGGCCAGTGACAACTGTCTTAGTATTCGAATCAAACTGGAAACTTGAGGTGAAGTTGAGTTAACGCACTCTTACTTTGCAGGCTCTGGTGATCGTATGCTTGACGTTCAAACGCGTAACGGACGACGAAGCTACAAGGCTGTTCCTGTACCTACAGAAGCTCTCCCGGCAATGGAGCCTTTTGAGCAACGTCACCTGGAGCAGGGTGGGTGCAGCGCTGGCAGACGCCACGTACGGCGGCTACTTGATCATCACCGCGGCCCTTTTCATTGGGAGATTGGCTGGAGAGCTACCCACCAAGACCAGGGTCACTGAGTACGTGTTGCTCGGAGTCGGAACTGTACTCTTCATTACTCTCGGTGAGGAACACAAATACTCATGCGATTAAATTAGTTTGTTTCGATAGAAGTTAAGAATAGGAAGGTTCATCACACTTGATCGCGTATCACATGATGTTGATTGTAGTAAATTCCTCACTGACGTTTCATGCTACATCTGTAACTAGTGATTCAAACTAGAAAAAAACTGTAATATTAGGTCTGTTTTTACAGCAATCACAAACTAGTCAGCGTCAATTTGATTGGCCAGTACTAGTCAGAAATAGTTTGACAACTGCAATGGGGAATACTGATTGGCTCTGACTGGTTTGTGATTCTCTGTAAAAACAGACCTATTGCTACTTATTCTCATTCATGGCCGACTCTACTCACTAGGCCGGAGCATTGAAATATGGCAACACTGAATCGGGGGTCGAGCTTTTATATTTGTTGTTAAGTTATTAGTGTAGTCTTCCAGAGCAAAAAAGAAGATTGGAAATTGACTTGACCGTTTTGAATTATCACTTAACGCTTTAGAAACTGCAGCTGGAAAAGGTGTAATGAACAAGTGTGCTCGATCATGAACGTACGTACGCTAAAGCTGAAACTGTAGATTTTGTGCGGCAGATCGGCAATAATAAACGTAAGCTTGCACAGGCTGAGATCCAGTTTGGGCTGTGACAGCTATACACAGAAAAATCTGTCGTTCTGTCAAAGACTTACGCTTGGATTCAATGGGACGTTACACTCAGCATTCCTAAAATACAGCGATGTTTTATCCAATGGGAAGTGTAGAGTTGGTAGCAAATTATATCGTATTGTCGATTCGACTACAAGATGTCATTGGATTCCAATGAATAATTCAATCGCAGCCTGTCGTTGAATCGAATCTGTGTTTGATAATTGATTGTAAACTACTTTCTTTTCCTTAGACCAACAGATTTTATTGCGAGCGCAGCTGATCAATTCGTTTGGATGTTTAATTGTGTGATTTTGTATGAAGTAATAAGAAGCATGACATAAGAATTAGACATAAGCCTGCACCAGTTGTTGCATTTTTACCTGACTAATCTAAATACCTACATTCAAATGTAGGTGTTAGCTCTTCTAAGCCCCAATTTCTCAGTAGGTCCTCCATTTAATATATAACTGGAGACATTTAAATCACACAATTGCTGATGCAATACGCAAAACCACGAGATGACACAACACGGCTAACACCGAAACAACACAACGAAACAACCCGTTACCGAACAACCTTGTCCATGTTGTAATCTTCCAGAGCAAAAAAAGAAGATTGGAAGGTGATTTTTATTGTGTTTCTAATTATTTACCTGTACAAACGAAACTATAAAGATAAAAATATGCCTGCAAAGTGCGTAGTACCAGGTTGCACTAGCAATTGTGCTTCCAATAAAGGACATACCAAACATAACCTTCCAGAGTGAAAATAAGATTGGAAGGTGATTGTTAATGTGTTTCTAATTATTTACCTGCACAAACGAAACTATAAAGATAAAAAGATGCCTGCAAAGTGTGTAGTACCAGGTTGCACTAGCAATTGTGCTTCCAATAAAGGACATACCAAACATAACCTTCCAGAGTGAAAAATACGATTGGAAGGTGGTTGTTAATGTGTTTCTAATTATTTACCTGCACAAACGAAACTATAAAGATAAAAAGATGCCTGCAAAGTGTGTAGTACCAGGTTGCACTAGCAATTGTGCTTCCAATAAAGGACATACCAAACATAACCTTCCAGAGTGAAAAATACGATTGGAAGGTGGTTGTTAATGTGTTTCTAATTATTTACCTGCACAAACGAAACTATAAAGATAAAAAGATGCCTGCAAAGTGTGTAGTACCAGGTTGCACTAGCAATTGTGCTTCCAACAAAGGACATACCAAACATAACCTTCCAGAGTGAAAAATACGATTGGAAGGTGGTTGTTAATGTGTTTCTAATTATTTACCTGCACAAACGAAACTATAAAGATAAAAAGATGCCTGCAAAGTGTGTAGTACCAGGTTGCACTAGCAATTGTGCTTCCAACAAAGGACATACCAAACATAACCTTCGAGAGTGAAGAAGAAGATTGGAAGGTGGTTGTTAATGTGTTTCTAATTATTTACCTGCACAAACGAAACTATAAAGATAAAAAGATGCCTGCAAAGTGTGTAGTACCAGGTTGCACTAGCAATTGTGCTTCCAACAAAGGACATACCAAACATAACCTTCCAGAGTGAAAAATACGATTGGAAGGTGGTTGTTAATGTGTTTCTAATTATTTACCTGCACAAACGAAACTATAAAGATAAAAAGATGCCTGCAAAGTGTGTAGTACCAGATTGCACTAGCAATTGTGCTTCCAATAAAGGACATACCAAACATAACCTTCCAGAGTGAAAAATACGATTGGAAGGTGGTTGTTAATGTGTTTCTAATTATTTACCTGCACAAACGAAACTATAAAGATAAAAAGATGCCTGCAAAGTGTGTAGTACCAGGTTGCACTAGCAATTGTGCTTCCAACAAAGGACATACCAAACATAACCTTCCAGAGTGAAAAATACGATTGGAAGGTGGTTGTTAATGTGTTTCTAATTATTTACCTGCACAAACGAAACTATAAAGATAAAAAGATGCCTGCAAAGTGTGTAGTACCAGGTTGCACTAGCAATTGTGCTTCCAACAAAGGACATACCAAACATAACCTTCCAGAGTGAAAAATACGATTGGAAGGTGGTTGTTAATGTGTTTCTAATTATTTACCTGCACAAACGAAACTATAAAGATAAAAAGATGCCTGCAAAGTGTGTAGTACCAGGTTGCACTAGCAATTGTGCTTCCAACAAAGGACATACCAAACATAACCTTCCAGAGTGAAAAATACGATTGGAAGGTGGTTGTTAATGTGTTTCTAATTATTTACCTGCACAAACGAAACTATAAAGATAAAAAGATGCCTGCAAAGTGTGTAGTACCAGGTTGCACTAGCAATTGTGCTTCCAATAAAGGACATACCAAACATAACCTTCCAGAGTGAAAAATACGATTGGAAGGTGGTTGTTAATGTGTTTCTAATTATTTACCTGCACAAACGAAACTATAAAGATAAAAAGATGCCTGCAAAGTGTGTAGTACCAGGTTGCACTAGCAATTGTGCTTCCAACAAAGGACATACCAAACATAACCTTCGAGAGTGAAGAAGAAGATTGGAAGGTGGTTGTTAATGTGTTTCTAATTATTTACCTGCACAAACGAAACTATAAAGATAAAAAGATGCCTGCAAAGTAAGTAGTACCAGGTTGCACTAGCAATTGTGCTTCCAACAAAGGACAGACCAAACATAACCTTCCACAGTGAAAAATACGATTGGAAGGTGGTTGTTAATGTGTTTCTAATTATTTACCTGCACAAACGAAACTATAAAGATAAAAATATGCCTGCAAAGTGCGTAGTACCAGGTTGCACTAGCAATTGTGCTTCCAATAAAGGACATACCAAACATAACCTTCCAGAGTGAAAAATACGATTGGAAGGTGGTTGTTAATGTGTTTCTAATTATTTACCTGCACAAACGAAACTATAAAGATAAAAAGATGCCTGTCAAGTGTGTAGTACCAGGTTGCACTGGCAATTGTGCTTCCAACAAAGGACATACCAAACATAACCTTCGAGAGTGAAGAAGAAGATTGGAAGGTGATTTTTAATGTGTTTCTAATTATTTACCTGCACAAACGAAACTATAAAGATAAAACATGCCTGCAAAGTGTGTAGTACCAGGTTGCACTAGCAATTGTGCTTCCAATAAAGGACAAAAACAGAAGTGGGTGAACGCACAATGTGGTACCTGCAATGTTTTCTGGACCTCCCAAATATCACAGAAAAAGACAGTTAATAGAACTCATCTGGGCATGCATCTGGGCATACCTACGAAAAGATTTGATAGTGAAAGGTAATCAAGACCAGCAAGAATGGCTTCAAAGTGACCTAATAGTGAATTTTTCTAGCTCAAGTGAAAATTTACAAAGTAAATTGAGTGTTCATTTAAGTGGAAGTGGAAGTGGCAGCAGGAAACAGGTTGCGTTTATTTTTATTTTGTAGATGACTACGATGAACCAGACATCAGATGTAAGTGGTATTAGTAGTAGTTCTAAAACATATTTTTCTTAATTTATCAACCCAGATGAACTCTTAATACATATAAAATGTAATAATTATTATTCTGAAACTATAAAACAATTTACGGTAACCGGACCACTATTTGACAGCTAAGCCACGTTGCCACATCTAAGGCTCCGGCCTAGTGTAGAGTCGGCCATGTCTCATTCGATTTTGTGATAGTGTAAAACAAAGCACATAAAAACTTGCCGGTACTTGCTAAATATAATAACGAATAAACAGAGCAGATGAAGATGATGAATCTCGTTTCTCTGATTCAACTCAAGCGGCTATAAAATAAACATAAGCATCATGTGCCGCAATTCAGCAGTTTTTTGGAAATCACGTAAAGCTCTTTTTCGCTTAAAAAATTTTTTATTACACGTCTTACCTGCAACACCGACAGGTGAGGGGGGGTATTATGATCGCGAAAATTTGGGATTTTGAGATACTAAGCTTTTTGGGCGTTTTAAGATATTTACATAAAAACCGGTGCATGGGCGGCGGAGCAAAAAGCAAAAAATTTCGAGCATTACTCAAACTTTTAAGAGTTTTAGGTGTTTCTGATCATTTTCCACTTATTTGGGTGGGGGTGAAACTGGGATGAGTTGGGGTTTTACGAATGAAAAATTTGTTGTAATTTTTAATGATCGCTTTGGCCTTGACATTCTGGTTCCAAGTCTGACGTAACTGAGCTCTTGTAGAGAACTTATTTCCCTAATACTTTCTAGAACCTCTGTATCAGACTTTGTAGATCGGAAGTTTACGGTATTTCCTAATCTATCTTGAAAAATAGAAGTTTCTATTCTATTTTGTAAACTTAACTATGACGCGACCACTATATTTAAGGTAAAGCTAAAAAACGCAGTTACTTTTCAGGTTCTATGTTGGTACTTTTTTATATTCGATGTAATTTCTGAAATTTATCCTGCTTTTGTCTCTCTGATTCATCGCGCTTTACTAACATGATACTAAAACTACATAATTATGTTTAATTATTTTTGCTCCTTACACCTACGGGTACATAAGGTTATAGATTTTATATGTTGAATTAGAAAACCCTTTACCGAGGTTTCAATGTTGTTTCACGACTATATTTCTAATTTATTAACTGACTGTGCTTCAGTATGTTTGGATTTGCTTCGACGAATAATCTGAATAATGTTTTCCAAATCAAAGGGCGCTTAGAGAGCGAAACCATTGAAAGAGTTAATAGTTTTCAGTTGCATCCAAATCATAATGCATTTTGACATTCAATCATCTTCAGAAACGATCAAAAGTACCTATACTTAAACGTTGTTTTCGCCCAGCTTTGAAATTACATGAAAAGATTTATTTTCTGTGTATGTTACGTTTTTCTTTAAAAGTTTCACAAATATAGAACATATATTTTAGCAAACAATTAAACAATCAAGCCATTTAACAATAGGATACACTCTACTCTGTACACTATACAGGGTGGGCCAATAGTGCGTGGACGGAGGATTGCAGGCTTACTAAAAAATGTTTCAAAAATCTGTCACTTGATCATGGTAGGGACCCTCAAGGGCTATAACGTAAAAATATTTTCACTTGAATTTGGCATTTATACAGGGTTATTCATATCAAACTTACATTTTTTTGAATATAACTCCCTATATATTATTGCATATTTGGATTCCTTGGTCAATTCTAATGTGACTTTATGTATCACATATGGAACTTTCAACGAACCGTTTAGGTGCAAATCACCATTTTTGATATAAATAGGTATCAGAAAAAAATTGAATATCGCAGCTATTATAAAACTTAGAAGGTCGTGACTTTGCGGTACGACTAAGCATGAAATGCATCACCTTAGGTCAGACGGCTAAATTTGAATGCTTTTTGTACTTGAAGAAATCAGAGGATAGATTAGGGAAACTTCAATCACAGATTACTTGATTTTTTCAAATAGGAATGCCTATTTTGGTTTAAAGAATCAAATGTAAAATTTGATTACCTTGCTAGCGATATAGCATTCAACAAAAGCTCGTTAATATGGAAGAAAGCAACTAACTTAGAAGAAAGATGCAAACTAACTAGAGCAACGAGGCAAGGTTCATTTCATGCTTAGTCGTACCGCAAAGTCACGGCCTTCTAGGTTTTATAATCGCTGCGATATTCATTTTTTTTCCGATGCCTACTTATACAAAGAATGGTGATTTGCGCCAAAACGGTTCGTTTAAAGTTCCATATGTGATACATAAAGTCACACTAAAATTGACCAAGGAATCCAAATATGCAATAATATATAGGGAGTTCCATTCAAAAAAATGTAAGTTTGATATGAATCACCCTGTATAAACATCAAAATTTAAGTGAAAATATTTTTATGTTATAGCCCTCAAGGGTCGCTACCATGATCAAGCGACAGATTTTTGAAATATCTTTCAGTAAGCCCACAATCCTCCGTCCACGCACTATTGGCCCACCCTGTATATGCTAGTGTATTAATAATAAATTGCACTATAAGAAGTAGTGAGGTGTCGTCTGCTTGTGGCAATCTAGTTTTTTCTTTTCGATGAGTATTCCATCATGTATAAGAAAAATGTTTGTTTCACAATTGTTACCATTTATGCAATGCTAAATTGTATGAAGAAATTTCCTGTGCTCCACATTCTCGTATTATAACACATGTACGTTTATGCTCTCAGTTTTAAAAGCCGCATTAAAATAGTGAACAATGAATCACATTGTTTACATGTAAGCACATATTATCCTTCAAGTTTCAAGAGCTGGCGCTAATGTCTGTTCTTCCCTTGACCAACCCATTTACGCTTGCATAACAAGGTAGCCTGACCATAGAGTTCAATGCAAATTGCGTCACAGGTGCGATATAAGAACGAAAACAAGTGCTTTTTTATTATTATCACCTTTATTACGGCGGGACGATTACAGGCCACCATAAAGATAATTACTGATGGGCGGAGGCAGTAGAACAGAAAAGAAATATGTATGCATGTATGGAACGTGAACAGTAAATCATACAAAGATGATAAATTTATTACAATAAGAGAAGCGGAAGCTATACAATTGTTTTAGTACAGGGTGTCCCACGACGACTAAGACAAGCAATATGTCGAAACTGGGCAATACTAGCGAATTATAATTTTGGGGGTTTAAATTAAAGCAAATATAGTATCTTTTCTTATTACTGTGTCACCCAATGAGGTATTTGTTTTTGATCACGTGACGTCCGATTCAAAAATCCTAACGGGACACCCTGTATATTTGTGACTATTTGTGTTCCACCCGATAAAACAATTCCAACAAACTAGCAAACTTGGGGTCTAAAGTGATTAATTCAAGAGCTACAGGCTACAGGTACTTAAAGATGGTACCACTACTATTGATTATAACATGTACCCCTACAGTTAAATTACTTTGGTAGTGTTTCATAATGGAAGTGGTAGGATGTACCTGTAGCTCTTGAATTAATCACTTTAGACCCCAAGTGTGCTAGTTTGTTGGAACTGTTTTATCGAGAGGAACACAAAAAGGCACAAGTATACAGGATGTCCCATTAAAAATTTTGAATCGAACGTCACGTGACCAAAAACAAATACCTCATTGGGTGACACAATAATAAGAAACGATACTATATTTACTCTAATTCACCCTCAAAATTATAATTCGCTACTGCTGCCCAGTTCCGATATATTGCTTGTCTTAGTCGTCGTGGGATACCCTGTATAAATGAAGTGCTTATGAGTACTAAAAATTGAATCTATAATAATAATTGTAGCGTGAAAATTTTCAATTTGAGTCCCCAAGTTAAAAAATTTAAGGACTAAATTAATTTAAATCTTATTTCTATGAACTAGCTTTACTTTTCATCCCAACAGAGGGACGTACGATCTGGAACCGCAAAACGTTTGCCTAGACGTTATAAGTTAATGACTAATATGTGCTTCTCAAAATTTGTTATGAAACTATTATAAATGTTTTTACATACATTGAGTGAGTACATCGACTCATGAATTCTGTTAAATTGCTTATAGTAATCTCACATGTGTATATAATGCGGTCGAATAGACGACATGATATTATTTGCGACTACCACGGTTTAAAACCCATCGAAATATAAAAAATGAAGTCAAGTTGATTGACTCAGTGCTTTCCACACATTACGGTGACACCGGTTCATTGTTTTCCCAATAGCATGAAGCTATTGTATGAGATCATTTCAAATCATCGCCCGCCCGCAAAAAAATGTTATGCCGCTAGGTCTTTCTTTCTCAGGTCAATGGACACCCTAATACTTATGAATATTACAAATTTTTCAGTTTTACAAGCAGTGTTCGGATGGACCAAAAAAAAGTGTATTATGCCACTAGGTCTTTCCTTCGCAGGTCCATGGTCAGTCTATTATTATGAATAATAATAATAATAATAATAATAATAAACGTCTTTTTATTAGGGCGAAATTTAGCCACAGGCTATTCTTACATTTAACCCTTTACCTATAACCATAACATAGTGTATGTACCTATAATACTAACAAAAAAAATGTATATTCAAACATACAAAAAGTATTTGAGTTGTAACAGGCAAAAGTAATATAAAAAATAAAGAAAAATGTACCTTCTTATTCAACCAGTAGTAGAAGTCTCATCTTTTTTTTAAACATAAGAAGTGAATAACTCTTAAACTCATTATTTACTTGATTATACAGTTGCACAGCATTATACGAGAATGATCTCGTAAATAATGCTGTGAAGTAGCGTGGAATGGTAAAATTATCTCTGTGCCTTAGATTCAAGTCGTGCGCATGTCTACGAGGTATAAGCTTCTCAAACAAATAACAAGGGGTGGACGTAGCAACTAATTTATGTATAAAAATAATGTAGTGTAGCTTCACAGTTTTTTCTACAGTCAGCCAACCAATTTCCCTGATTTTAGCTGAGATATGATCAAACTTCCTCAAACCACAAACAAATCTGCAGCATGAGTTTTGGATTTTTTGTAGACGCAACTTGGTTAAACTGTCTAGACAAGGGTAATATAGAATATCACAATAGCGAACCACTGACATAACTAAAGATTCACAGAGGGCCCTCTTAACATTAAAACTTAATATATACTTGCTGGAATATAAAATTTTCAGCCTGAAGTATGATTTTTTTAAAACATTACAAACATGCGATCTGAACCTCAAATTTTGATCAAGTGTGACTCCAAGTATTTTTAAGCTGTCTACAAAATGTAAATCGTTGTTTGTGATTTTTATATTTAAATTGGCTGTAAGGTTATCACACAACTTTTTCGAACAGAACAACATCGCACTGCATTTCGCTGGATTTAATGATACAAGACATTTTCAGTTTTCCAACCCCTACCACCCAATTACCCCAATTTCACCCAAACAAACAAAAGTAGAAAATGAGCAGGAACCCTTAATATGCCTAAAAACAAATTTTGATCTGTTTTTTTAAATTATTTCTGCGCCGCCACTGACACGATTTCTCAAAACCACACGTGTTCTCTACCCTCACCAAGGTGATAACACTGTGATGAAGTTTCATTAAAATCAATTCAACAGTTCCACTTTATACAATTCTAAACGATCTAAAGCAATACCTACTCCCATGTATACATCAGAAAATTCTAACGTTTGGTTTCTCTAAAAGGCAAGGCATAGTTCGGATGGACCTGAAAAAGTATATTATGTCGGTAGGTCTTTCTTTCTCAGGTCAATGGACACCCTAATACTTATGAATATTACAAATTTTTCAGTTTTACAAGCAGTGTTCGGATGGACCAAAAAAAAGTGTATTATGCCACTAGGTCTTTCCTTCGCAGGTCCATGGTCAGTCTATTATTATGAATAATAATAATAATAATAATAATAATAATAAACGTCTTTTTATTAGGGCGAAATTTAGCCACAGGCTATTCTTACATTTAACCCTTTACCTATAACCATAACATAGTGTATGTACCTATAATACTAACAAAAAAAATGTATATTCAAACATACAAAAAGTATTTGAGTTGTAACAGGCAAAAGTAATATAAAAAATAAAGAAAAATGTACCTTCTTATTCAACCAGTAGTAGAAGTCTCATCTTTTTTTTAAACATAAGAAGTGAATAACTCTTAAACTCATTATTTACTTGATTATACAGTTGCACAGCATTATACGAGAATGATCTCGTAAATAATGCTGTGAAGTAGCGTGGAATGGTAAAATTATCTCTGTGCCTTAGATTCAAGTCGTGCGCATGTCTACGAGGTATAAGCTTCTCAAACAAATAACAAGGGGTGGACGTAGCAACTAATTTATGTATAAAAATAATGTAGTGTAGCTTCACAGTTTTTTCTACAGTCAGCCAACCAATTTCCCTGATTTTAGCTGAGATATGATCAAACTTCCTCAAACCACAAACAAATCTGCAGCATGAGTTTTGGATTTTTTGTAGACGCAACTTGGTTAAACTGTCTAGACAAGGGTAATATAGAATATCACAATAGCGAACCACTGACATAACTAAAGATTCACAGAGGGCCCTCTTAACATTAAAACTTAATATATACTTGCTGGAATATAAAATTTTCAGCCTGAAGTATGATTTTTTTAAAACATTACAAACATGCGATCTGAACCTCAAATTTTGATCAAGTGTGACTCCAAGTATTTTTAAGCTGTCTACAAAATGTAAATCGTTGTTTGTGATTTTTATATTTAAATTGGCTGTAAGGTTATCACACAACTTTTTCGAACAGAACAACATCGCACTGCATTTCGCTGGATTTAATGATACAAGACATTTTCAGTTTTCCAACCCCTACCACCCAATTACCCCAATTTCACCCAAACAAACAAAAGTAGAAAATGAGCAGGAACCCTTAATATGCCTAAAAACAAATTTTGATCTGTTTTTTTAAATTATTTCTGCGCCGCCACTGACACGATTTCTCAAAACCACACGTGTTCTCTACCCTCTCCAAGGTGATAACACTGTGATGAAGTTTCATTAAAATCAATTCAACAGTTCCACTTTATACAATTCTAAACGATCTAAAGCAATACCTACTCCCATGTATACATCAGAAAATTCTAACGTTTGGTTTCTCTAAAAGGCAAGGCATAGTTCGGATGGACCTGAAAAAGTATATTATGTCGGTAGGTCTTTCTTTCACAGGTCAATGGACAGACTATTATGAACACAACAAACACCCCAAATGCACCCACCCAAAAAAAAAAAAAATAGAAAATGATGAGGAACCCCTAAAACGCCTAAAAACGAAGTCTTGAGGAATTTTTGAAATTTTTTGTTTCACAATCCATGCAGCTGTTACTGAGATTACAAGGTTACGAAAATGTCAAAATTCCGACAGACAGGCAGACAAACAGACAACCCGACAGACAGACCGACGGAAATGTGTGACGTGATTTTTGTTATATAGATATTATATTATATTAAAAGCTCAAAAAGCGGGTTATCTTGAAATCGAAAATGTTCGCGTTCACAATCGGTGTAGGAAGTAAAAATGATTAAAATTCATGAGAGATTTACCCTTTAAATACACTGTTTTTTGGAAGCTAAAAATGTATCTATAGGGTTTCAAACTCTCTCTCTTTCAACTATTATTTGACCAAATAAAATATTTTTGAAAAAGACCAAATGTCTCTCAAAAAGTATCCTCTTTTAAGGTGGAGCCCATCAAGATGTGACATGTAATTGCAATATTTTGAATATTCTAACAGTATATCTAATGAAAGATGTACATTATATATTGCAGTAATATATAAAATAATCGAAAACTTATAAATACAGTTCACAAAAAGTGAATGAATATGGTGATTTTATTGCTGTAACTGTTATTTTATGAAAGACAAATGAATTTATTATCAAGTGACCCTTGGTCGCAGCACTAGAAATCACTTCACAGTGTAAAAGTCACTTGCCAAAACGATGTATTTAAACCCGACAGGACTTTTTGCTTTGTAAGTATGTTTAGTGGACGAGTGAATCACAGTGCACAACAGCACTGCATAAATGTTCCCTGAGGATGCTAACATTGTTAGCAAAAAAACACATCGAAAAAATCGGTTTGAGCAGTATAAAATAATAAATGTATGTTTTAGGTCGGTTGCACACACGGCGGATTTTACCGCGGCGGACAAGTGACCGTCGACGCCAATTCTGCAGTGACGCTTTGAAGTAGATGAGAGCTTACACATTGGACGAAAAAAAAACGATCGGTAAATTTGCCGTTGGCGGTAGCGGTGCAACCGCCGACTGCCACTGGAGCCGACGTTATTTTACCGTCGATATCCACATAGTGGCCCGTGTGGTCAATAATGGAACAATTGCACACACAGCGTTTATTCTACCGTTGGCTTAGTTTATTTCGCTGTGGTTAGATTTGACTTGTGAAAAATAAACAGATCGTTTTTAGTTAAAATAAATAGCAGCATGATGAGTGACCTGGATATAGACAATGATATTTTAATTTCATTAATCGAAGAAAAACCCGTCTTGTGGGTAAAACCCTCGACATATTTAAGGACCGAGATGCCACGAGAAATGCTTGGAGTGAACAGGCTGAATGCAATTCCTCATTTTAGTATTTTCACGCTGAATTCTATCCTCGATTCGCCCATGTAGTTCGTCAAAGGATGTAATCGACATTCTGAAGTAATTGAAGAATTTTGTGTCATCCTGTCTCAACTGTTCGAACAACGTGTAGAACGTCCCAACCTCATTTCTGCTTTCATTTGTTGGATGGATTCATATAAGTTGATTTTGTATTCTTCTTTTCATTCGACGGCGATATAACAATAAAGCTAAAGTTGTTGCCTGTTCATTTCCAAAATAATTTATAGTTCGATAGAGAACGCAGCTATTTTCATATAAACATACTCCAACCAAGGTCACGTCGCGCGTCGCGAATCCAGCGACAACGGCGTTTGCAGCGGCGACGACCGCCGTGTGTGTAAACCGAGAAAATTCTATAGACGGCGACGGTAACTTGACCGTCGCGGTAAAATCCGCCGTGTGTGCAACCGACCTTATGAATGTGGTATCTTTTTGAACTTAGATCTTTTTGTTATGAAAAGCTAGATGTTGCTCCGATACTGATAACGATTTATGACGATTTTTAATTTCGAACTATAGACTCTATTTCCAAATTATACATTTTAGAATGCATACTACTGAAAATCATTTTTCAGTATTCTGTCATGTGATGGCGAGGTATAATGACACTCGTTTTCAGGAAGTCTTTCATATGCGGCGCTGGACTCTGTGCCACCAGACTTAGTCGACAACGCAGCAGTTGTAGGCACAGTTTCTTTGGTGACCGCGGGACTGTTTCTGTTGGACATGGCGGGACCAAAAGCGAAAAAGACAGCTGGTTCCACTCAGACAAAGACTAGAAGGCTCACATTGACTTCCATAGAACCGAAGAGGATACCTCGGCCTACCTTTGATGTCGAAAGGGAGGTAGAGAGGTCGGAGAGGACACAAATTGAATCTGTAGATTCTAAAACTGGAAATGGAGTGAAAAATGGTGGTGTCTCTAATGGAAACGCCAAAAATAATAATAAAAGGGAGGAGTCTGAAGCCAGAAAAAATGGCAAAGGTAATGAAAAGATTCATTATTTTTTAAGACTTATCTTACACTGTCAAGAATGTAGCTGTTTTTGTCATATTGCGTAGGGCTTGATTACATATTAAAGGATCACGTACATTTCAAATAGCAAGTGACCTCACGTGGCCATGGTGGTCTTACGATGTAGAAAATTGTAAGCTTTTTAGACACCAGGTGTAAGAATGCAATCTTTTGATTTTGGTTGAGAGGTTGAATAGAACCTTTTTCTGAACCACGATAACTAAACCTAGTGACCTTCACTGTTCAGCGCGCTTGATACATTAATTCATGTTTTCTATTATATTCAGCTATGTTTAGTCATTTTCTATTGCTTCTTGCTGATATCTGCTTGCTTTCTGTCGTTTTGAGCTAGTTTTGAATCTATTCGGCTGTATTTGGTCGTTTTCTATCGTTTACAGTTGTCATTTGCTTGCTTTCTGTTGTTTTTAGCTGTTTTCTGTTCTTTTCTGCCGTACTCGGCTGTGTTTAGTCCTTTTCTATTGTTTAGCTCTGTTATCCGCTTGCTTTCTGTTCTATTCGGTTGTATTTGGTCGTTTTCTATCGTTTACAGTTGTTATCTGCTTGCTTTGTGTTGTTTTTAGCTGTTTTCTGCTCTTTTCGCTGTTATCTGCTTGCTTTTTATGGTTTTGAGCTAGTTTTGACTCTATTCGGTTGTATTTGGTGGTTTTCGCCAGTCTAGAGTTGTTATCTGCCTGCTTTCTGTTGCTTTCGGCTATCTTCTGTTCTTTTCTGTTCTATCCGTTTTTTTTTGGCCTAAAAAGTCACCATTGTAGTCGGTAGCCAACAGTGTAGAGATGTGAACAAATCATCAATGGGATTTCTCGAGGGGAAACAAAAATGTACAGAATTGGAAAATCATAGGCATACCCGGACATAGGATGAGGTATTTCTGCTTCGGTATAGGGTTTCAAAATAAATAATTTTGAAAGAAAACTTCAAGCTGTAATTTAAAATGGATTCGTCTTAAAAAGAAAATCGAGTGGACTATTGTTATTTTTGTAAAATTATCAAAACTTTCACGTTGTATGTATGTTGAGACGAAGGCTTCTTGTTCTTGCTAAAACCGAAGCGGCGCGAAGCGTTGCGTCGCGTCATTTACGGCACGACGCGAATTTTATTTGTTTTTAAGCAGTTGAACGGGATACGTGGTCTAGTGAGGTACGATGAGCAGTTCGTCAGAAGAGGAACTCTTTGTATTGAGTTTAATTGCCACTATGGAAGAAGAAAAGAAACAAAAACAAAATAAAATGCTGGGCAATTAAATTACCTTTGTAATAAATGTCTTTGTATCACGGCCAGAGACTGCAATTTAGCACCACTTCCTACCAAATACTGCTAAACACTGAAAATATGCGAGAGGCATCAAGAAATATTTGGATCTTCTCGCCGCGGCGCGCCGCCTGGTACCGCCAATTCAGGCGACGCGAAGCGAAGCGTCAAGAGAAACGACGCCTAGTTGGTCTGAGGAGAAGCCGCGCGTCAAACGACGCGCCTCTTCGCTTCGCGTCGCCTGAGTGGGCGGGCTGCCATATAAACTAATGTAAACTTCTCTGGCGTCAAATCAATAATTTTCTTCGCGCCGCTTCCGTTCGCGACGCTTCGCCTAAGTGGGCGAGCACGTTAACTCATCCATCAGACCTCACTGTCTAACGCATAATACCAAAATGCAGTGGACGTCACACTTGGAGCGGGAGCCGAAATTTTGGTCATTTTTTCGAGGTCCCCAACATAATTATTGGTAACCGAAGCGCCATATACCAATCGGAGACACACCCACATGTTGAGTTTCAGTTTCTTTTATATTACATACATTCAGCATAGGGTCTAACATTTTAGTCATTGCGTTCACTATGGAAGCTTCATTCCTTTTACTGTTGTAGCTTTCACAGTGAAGACACAGGACTTTCAAGACGATAGTCACTCATGCTGGAAAAACTCCAACAAGCGTTGACCTACAAGCCAAACAATACCGAGGAGTTCTCTATAGGTGATAGCTAAGTACTGCTTCTGTTTTCAGGATACCATCAAATGAAAGATGATCTTCCGAAAAGATTTGGAATATACGGAAAAGACGCAACGGATGGTTTTGGAAGCGAAACAGATGACACAGAAGAATTGAGGATGCCTCCAGCCATGGAGTCTCATTCACCCGTTTGGAGCAATATCAGAAAGGGTAGACATCCAATGGGTGATGGGATTAGGTGATGAGTGTTGGGTTTTACTGCTATTCTGGTGGTGGGATATTATGTACACATGTATAAATCAAAGTAGTATTTTCTTATGTAAATAAGGCAAAAAACATGAATCATAAATACATTATCAGTTTGAGATAAACTGTATTTACGATTTGTATACTTCTGGATAAAGAATTTCAAAATCATTTTTTTTTGTCGAACTTTTTGCTTTGATAAACGTGGTCGAAAATTAAGTAAGTTTTACCTTAAGTATGCAATTTTTACTGCAGGATACAGTGAAACGCGACGAACCAAAGAGATAACCACAGAATGAGTTTTATAAATTGTATGATTAATAAAATTGGTTAAATTATTCGACAGAACTTGCTGTATCATTTTACAGGATTTCATCGAAAGAATGTCGGAAAAGTACTTAGAGGCAAAACAGGATGTCGTCATCAATATCAATGCAAATATCTTTACTTATACAGGGTGTCCCACGACGATTAGGACAAGCAATATATCGGAAGTGGGCAGTAGTAGAGAATTATAATTTTGGGGGTGTAAATTAGAGCAAATGTGTATTTTGTTGTCATTCTGTTACCCAATGAGGTATTTGTTTTTGGTCACGTGACGTCCGATTCAAAATTATAATGGGACACCCTGTATATTTTTGCCTCTCGATAGAACAATTCCAACAAAGTAGCACACTTGGGGTCTAAAGTGATCATTTCAAGAGCTAAAGGTACTTAAAAGATTGTACCACTAGCATTGATTATAACATGTACCGCTACAAATTATTTGCTAGTGTTTCATAATGGTAGTGGTACAATCCTTCAAGTACCTGCAGCTCTTGAATTCATCACTTTAGACCCCATGTGTGCTAGTTTGTTGGAATTGTTTTATCGGGAGGAACACAACATTTGGTCTAATTTACACCCCCAAAATTAGAATTCTCTACTACTGCCCAGTCGTCGTGGGACGATATATTGCTTCCTTTAATCGTCGTGGGATACCCTGTATTATGTAATACCACTCATCAGAAATGCATAGCACAAAACAGTAACTAGCTCAGGTTTGCTGGTCGGCATCGATATTGGACATGCTTGCCTCGCAAACTAGTAGTCCTATTTAGAAGAACACTATTTTCAATGGTATGAATGATTTTCTCCTCGATAGGAGCAAGGATTCTGTCGGAAACGTATTAATTTCATTGGGAATTAAAAAAAACAATAATTGTATATAATTTTTTTCTACCTTATTCTTTAATTAATTGAATTACAATTGTGTATTATTCTGTACAATTCCACAGAATAACGTTTTATGTAGTGTGTTCAAAATGTTATCAAACTTAATTATATTTCGCTTAACATGCCCATATTTCTGCGTCTGTGTAGCGTCTCTTTGAGCTTCAGTGTGTCAATCGAACAATAAATGGACTCGGTAAATAACCGATATATGTGCTTATCACAGCAACAAATTGCACAAATTGTGGTTTAATATAATGTAGTAAATGTAGTAGTTTTTTATTACGTTGATTAATTTTGAACTTCCATTGTTCCTACCCGAGCATAACTAGACAACTTATTTTTGATAAGAGTGACATGTGAAACGGAAATTATTGCAGATATTTCTTACTTCTAAGGTGGCCTAAATACTAATTAGGAGAGGCCCTTGGCTGCCTTGTAGTTCCGCCTATGTTTCTTCAACCGAGTATCGAACAAATAGACAATGGAAGTCTAAAATTAATCTACCGATGCATTTTTTATCAAATGAATTGTTCAACAGTTTTTATTTTCAGGTCAGTACGGTAGATACGACATAGTTTCTACACCCATAATTCTACCGAAACCCCAAAGGGAAGCGGAAGAGTTTCGTCCTCCTAGCAGACCAGGAGATCCTGGCTATGTGCAATATACCGCCCAACATTGGGGTGGCAAAAGTACTACTAAAACCCCACGGCACAGTCCCACAGAAGTATAAGCGCAGGTTTTCCGCCTGTTAGGATTGTCATGTCCTCTTTTTTTCAACAGCAACAAAATGAAATCCAACAATAGCGCAAAATTCCTGGTGAATGCATTTGGCGGCATGCAATGAGGAAGTTTCCATTTTTTCAAATTTTAGTTAATCAGATAGTCCTAAAGAGTTAGAGAACAACGACGAAAAAAATTTGTAATTATCTCCATTAATAGAAAAGTTATAGTCCTTCAAAGTTCGAATAGCCGTATCATCCGCGCGAAGCCGCTGTGACGTCACATCACACACGCAAGCCTGTGTGCGCCCTGTCGAGGATGCTGCTCTCACAGGCGGCGCCGGCCTCCTCGTTCATGTTGTTCTTCCTTGTTTTCAGTAGAGTAGACGACGCCGACGGTGACAAAACGATACACTGCAGTTTATTGGTACTTGTATTATTAGAATGTGCCTAGCAGACCGAGAAACTATAAATATTGCATTGTACTCAGGTGTACTAACACCACCATAAAAACACCAAACAAATATTTCAATGGATAGCCTATTATGAATACAAAAAAATTAAGTTTTATGACCCCCCACCCCTCAACTACCCCAATTTCACCCCCGCCCAAAAAAGTAGAAAATGATCACGAAACCCCTAAAACGCCTAAAAACGAAGTTTAAGCTGTTTCTATATTCTTAATTTTTTTTTGTTATTGCTGCGCCGCCGCTGACACGATTTTTAAAAATCATAAAGATTTTACATCCTCGCAGCGGTAGTAATACTGTGTGAAAATTTAATTGAAATCAATCCTATAGTTTCCTAGTTACCCCATACAGAATGATCAGAAGCAACACTCTCGCATGTATACATCAGAAAATTCTAAGTCGACGATCCGTAATAGCCAAGGTAATGTTCGGATGCACCTAAAAAAGTGTATTATGACGCTAGGCCTTTCTTTCACAGGTTAGTGGACGGCCTGTTATGAATACAATAATTTTTCAGTTTTATAGCCCCCCCACCCCCCAACCATCCCAATATCACCCCCATCCAAAAAAGTAGAAAATGATCAGGGACCTCTAAAATGCCTAAAAACAAAGTTTAAAATTTGTGTTTTTTTTTCTAATAACTTCACCGCACATGCACCGATTTTCAAACTGATAGGAACATTAACTACAACTACCCCCCACAGGATATCGCTGCCAAATTTCATAACAATCCATGCAGCGGTTACTCATACTACGTGGCTATATGGAAACTTCTCCATTCGATCGCTCGTTATCAAAAATGTTTTCTTTACTTAATGAAGTAAAGCTTCATCACACTTTACTGGCCCATAACTGACCACATCTTTTATAAATATAAACTCTTTACTGAAGTTTTGTCCCCCTTTGTAGGCTTCATCAGAGTATAAAATGGTTAACAAAAATTAATTTGGGACATTATTTGGAAACACATATATGACTGTTTATCAGTCAGAAAATTTGTATTTTGAAAAAGGCTGTAAACATAATAGAAACGTTAGCACAGTTGATGTTTCAACAAACAGGGTACTTGCGGAAAAAATATTATGTCGTTTACGCGTTTCTTAGAGCCTAGTAAACATGACAAAATCACTTATTTGGTTTTTTGGGATCGACTGTGAGAGATATTCCAAAAATTATTTCAAATGCCGGAAAATGCCGCGCAAACAACCTCTGACGTCAGTTATATCCTACAGTGATGGGATGTAAAGTATTGATATCCGATATCGATAGCCAGTACTAACCTAATATTTTGACATTGATCATTATAACCACAAAACACAGTCACACACAAAAGTACAAAAGTCAAAAGCATAAAAGTTAGGCTAGATTACTAATTCAGTTTGTAGGAATGGGCTCGAATTAGATTCTACCTTTGGATTCATTCATAATGGGATGCGTCGAAATAAAATGATGGCTTCGATTAGTTGCGAATCTCGGTCACAAACAGGATGAACTGTGATACCTATCAGATATAAAAATGTATTGCAACGAAAATGCTAGTGGGTTAATTGCCTGTTTCAAATATGTTTAAGTATCAATAAATTGAGTCGCATTGTGAAAGAATTCAGATCATCTCTAGTTTGCAGCTGAATCTCAGTGACCTGTGCTGTAGCAGTAGCGATTGTCGATATCGATAAAATACCTGTGACGTCAGCCCTTGTTTTAAGTGACGTGGAAAAATTTGAATATATCCTTATTTTATTTTGCAAATATTTTTTTTTGGCCGTCAGTAAAATCATGTTTTTTGTTTCCTACTGCTTCTTGATATGGTTTTCTTTACGCTATGTATACTCCCGAGGCGATTTCACGACCTCTGCAAGTACCCTAATGTGGTTCTGAGCCAGTGCGTGAATAAATCAGGGAGAAAATCACAGAGCAAGTTTAAGAAATTTCATTATTCATTAAAACTTTTTTGAGTTTCACCAATTTAAAAAAACCTGCCAATATGTTGTTACGGTGCAATTTAATTCAAGTATTTCGTTGTTTTTTGGTTTGTTTATATTTGAAGTTTTCATTTTACTCACGAGCATAGTAGGTATCATATATTGTCTATATCTGATATTATTCCCCCACCTGCAGTAGGAATACGAAGTACATTTCATATTCTCATTCCCATCTACAGATGGGAAGACCTTTTTATGACAGTCGTTTATTGTTTTTATGATTTCAATGGTAAACTATGTATTTAAGTTCTTTGCCATTATAAAATTAAATGGTTTCTATTTAGTAGTTACGTAACAGTAGATCATATTAGTTTTTTTATATATTTGTTATAACCTCTATTTTTTAGAAACAATAGTTGTAATGTATATAAATATATAATAAAAATTTACAAATTTAGAATACCCTTTTATTAGGTATTATTCCGCAGAGTCTCCGGAAAATTTCACGCATCCCCCTAGTCGAATTATCCATGGCCGTTCCCTTTGTCAAGTAAGCTATGACCGCCAGTGCATCAGTTAGACATTCAAACATATTACAACAAATGGAAGATAGAAAAGTTTAGGATTTAATATTTTCTAAGCACAAGGTAAATATTAACCACCAAATTTGTTCGAAACACGAGTACCTACCAAACTATGGAAAAATTGAAACACTTTTACCTTAAGAAATACTTTTTGTTTTGTTTAAAATCAACAACTACGAAGTTAAGCATTAAAAATATTTGATCCTCCAAGTTCTCGGAAAAGGTTTAAATACGGAAAAATGAACTGGAAGTCTGACGATTTTAGTAACGACTGCACTGATCTTCCAAGATACAGCAACAACTGAGAATAAAATTATCATTCTCACTTAGTTACAATTGATGCAGCGGTTATTACGATCACTCAATGATAAATATTCTAATGGATCGAACTACCGTGTGTTGTACACAAAAAATCATTGGGCCATTGAAAACCTCCTGTAAAAATTTTTACTCCCACCCTAATGACTAAAATGTTTTAAAATAATCTTACGTTACTAAAACGCATAGAAACGAATTTCGGTTTCGGTTGAGTTTTCAAAATTCTCATTATTACCATCTTGAACTCGTGCCAACTTAGGGAGGTAGTTCCAGAATGACAGCAAAAATTTCAAACCGTATAAAATTAAAAAAATATTTATAACTATAAACGATAAGCATCGATAAACCGAAAACATTATTCATATGCATTTTAGATTTTTCATGGGTCTTCATTTTCTCCTATATGTGAATAAGATCATCCGTGTCTTTCTTCGTCCAAGTGTCATCGCCTTCAAATAGAACACACACAAAACAAAATAATTTAACTTCTTCACAGTCACTTATCCAATTATTTTTATCATAAATAGTTTTATTAAATTTACGACAACGCGATTTCTATCCACTACCAATAACTTTTTCAATTTTTAAATCAGGTGTTAGACGTCCTAATTCCTTAATCTGCAGCTTTTCTTCCAGCGGAAGATTAAAGACTAAATGAGTTTATTAATGCGCCAATTTTATTCATTTTCGCTCCAATGATATATTTTAATACAAAAGAGATATCGACCCGCAAACAGCTCACAACTCACTCAAACTAATAAGATCTAAATTTCAAACCTTTAAGGAGAAAAGTCGACCTCAGCATCTAACATAAATCGAAATTGCTGAAACAAGACAAAAATAGTGAACCATGAATGGAAATATGGGTAATGTGGCACGATCTACTTCGGATTTTGGTATTTAAATTCTATCCAAACGTCCAGCATAGCGTTATCTCTGTCACTCATAAGCGTTTGTGATAAGATTTCTCTCACTCTGTGCCTTATAAGAAACGGCACGGTCGCGTCGCGTCGTCAGCTCTCACCGTGTGAGTTGCCACGATGTCACGTGTTGCCTGGTGCAAGCATTTAGGCGCTGAGGCGCTATTGCCATTTCATATAAAACAGAAAAAGGCGTTGGAAACTAACATAGAATAAGAAATTTTAAGAGATAGATAAATATGTTTTTGTCGAAAATTAAGGTAGTGCCATGGCACTGTGGCACTACCTCACCAGCCGCCAGTGTCTTGAATGAAGACTAGATATTGGTGCCCTCTTTTATCAAGTAAGTGCAGCGATTATTGAGATCATCCAGTGACAGAAAAAGCTTCAAAAAATAAGTAGTCAGTAAAAAATAAATACAACATAAAGTTTTATTGTTAAAATATACAAATATAGGGAAGGCTTGAAGGTAGCACACCTCCTACAGAATACTAAATATTTAGCGTAACTGGTTTCTCGTTCTTCAAGTGTTCTTTATAGATATCCAACACAGGTTGAACTTCTTCTTCAATGAACTCAGACACCTGTTCAGCTGCTCTGCCAATGTACGTAGAAGGATCCAATAGACCATCCAGATCACCTAGAATAGGCTTGAAGTACGGATCAGCTCTCACCCTATCAAGAAAATCGTTATCCTTTCCAAACTGTTTTACTTGAGTGCCGGCTTCCTGTGACAGAACTCTTATCTTCTCATGACATATCTGCCTGTCCCCTCCTTTCTTTACCATGGCCATTATCAAATTTTCTGCCGACATGAAAGGTAGTTCTTGGTTTATCCTCTTCTCGATAACCTTTGGATAAACAACCAGCCCTTGAGTTATGTTGACCAAGACCATTAGTGCAGCATCAGCGCTCAGAAATGCTTCTGACAGAGTGAGTCGCTTGTTGGCAGAGTCGTCCAAAGTTCTCTCGAACCACTGGACAGCGTGCGTGTTTGCAGCGTTGGAAAACAACGTAATCAAGTGACGTGCTAGAGCACAGCATCTTTCGGAACGCATTGGGTTCCTCTTGTAAGGCATTGCTGAGCTACCGATCTGGCTCTTTTCGAACGGTTCTTCAATCTCCTTCATATTGGCTAGGAGACGCAAGTCGCTGCACATCTTATGAATCGTGGAACCTGAATGAAAAAAATGGAATATCAATCAAATCAGTTCAGAACAGAGAAATATTTTGGAAACAACGAGTGTGTAAAGAGAGTGGAAATAAGATGCCTTTACGGATACTACTATCGCGTTAACCCGATCACAAGGATCACTGATTTTGACGTTCGGACAGTGATCTAGGATCAGTCAGAGATACGGATTAGAAACTTTTGTACGGAAAGCGATCGAGACAAGGAAATTCAGATCAGTAGCTGTTTGTCTTCTGTTTTGCGTTCTTAAACCAAGCTTTTCGTTGTTCGACGTTCGCTTAATCCATGGAATCATAGATTCCTGAAATGTCAGTAAACAGTTGATGCTGATGGATCCGAATCGATCACTTTTTTCCGTAAAGGCCTAAGAGCCCGTCCAGATAAAGCGATTTACGCGCGAGTGGACTCGCGCGTAGTCAATTTATTAAGCGTCCGGATGTCGCGTTTCACTTGCGTTTCTACGCTGGGAAAGATTTCCTTCCAGTTAAAATATGGAGCTGGATACAGCAGTTGTGTTGTGGCGTACACACCAGCGATGGAATCTTCGTAAACAAAGAGAAATGCCACGATTCAACATGCATCCAATTCTACATGACAGAATGACGCACAGTATGTTTATAACGTTATACCCAAAGCTGAAAGAACACAGTGATCTTCCCAGTTCCCACGTTTTATGAGTCTATCGGAATAAAGGATGATTCCATATCCCATATGGCTACTCTTTTTTCGACTGCGTCAATGAAAAGTTCTGTATCGAAGTTATCACTCTCCATTTTCAAAAACAAATACGTCCACACGCCACGAACTCGCGCGTTGTACTGGACGCAACAATGTCGCCCAAGAATCTCGACTCGCGCGGCGCTCGCGCGTACAACAGGCGAGTCGTCCCGCGCGTTACAAGCGTTTTACGCGCGAGTAAAACAACGCGCGAGATCATCTGGACGGGATGTATGTAGCTCTAGTATCTCGGGAACGCGCGAATGACTACGCGCGAGTCCACTCGCGCGTAAATCGCTTTATCTGGACGGGCTCTAAGATGAACATAATCTGAGTCTTGACGTTTGGGAAAAAAGTGATCTGAAATCGTATAAAACTTCTATTAAGGAAAACAATAATTGTATTAATAACGCATGTAGCAAAATGAACTTCTGTTGAGCCCAGCATACTACAGGGTGAGTCAAGCTCAACGCCTCGAACTTTTGTGACCAAACCAAACCACTTTTCGAAAAGTCAACTCTGCTAGTGTATGTAGCTCAAGCTGAACTAAATTTTAAAAATATTGACTTTTATACAGGGTATCTAATAAAAAAATGACATATCAAAGTTATATTTTTTTAAATGGAACACCTGATATATTATTGTTAGTGTGAATTTATGTATCACACATGGATCTTAAATCGAACCTTTTAGGTGCAAATCACAACTATTGTTATAAGTAGATATCAGAAAAAATTGAATATCGCAGCTATTATACAACTTAGAGGAGGGCTGTGACTTTGCCGTGTTACTAAGCATGAAATGCGACAGCTTAAATTAGACCGTCAAGTTTGAATTACATTAATTGTACTTGGAGAAATCGGTAGATTCATTAAGGAAACTTCAATCAGGGACAAACTAGAGTAAAAAGACAAAATTATAAAAATGACTTACAACAAATCAACTGTATCCAGAAATAACAGAGGTCACACATCTAAGGTCAAAAAGCAGCTGGAGTACGACAGAAATGGATATTTTTCAAAGCATACCAGATACTATATTCTAAAGATTGACAAATCACAAAACAATAATTATGAATTTTGAAATGAAAGGAATTCTATCGACTGGTGCTGGCGGTTTAATAGCTTCAGAATAAAATTTCACATTGAATGATTAAAAAAATCAGTAACCGATACCTCTGCCAGGAGTTCTGCAAATTCTTCGGTACTCACAAGCAAGATCGCCGAAAATGAAGAATAAATTAAAAATCTGCTCAAATCATTAAACATAATTTACGTGGCAGAATATTAAAACATGATTTGTCAGTATTCCTTTTTTTGCGATCTTGATAATAGATACTGAAAAATTTGAACTACTGCAGTCAGACAGTCGAAGATATTGTACCTTTTGACTTTGACGGAAATGACCACTGTTTTATACCATTAAATGTGAAATTGCGTTCTGAAGATATTAGACTGCTGGCAAAATCGCTAAAACTTTCGCTTTCATTTCAAAATTTTTAGTGATTTTGGGAATGTTTAATCTCCAGTACATGGCAGTAGCTAGTAGGCTGTAAAAAGTATCCATTTCTGTGGTACTCCAGCTTCTCTTTGACCTTAGACATGTAACCGCCATTGATTTGTTGTAAGTCATTTTTATAATTTTGTTTCTTCACTCTAGGTCGTCCATATCTATCTGCTAAGTTAGAGGTTTTCATCCATCTGACCACGCTTTGTTTATATTTTATACCCTGCTAACTTGTTTATAGGTAGGGAAATTGAAAAACACCGATTCGATTGAAATCTCGAAACTAAATGAAAACTACCGAGATTGATATTCACAAAATGATTTCATCCAGCCAGTCAAATTGCACATTCGATCGTATAAAAAAATTAAGCACTCCCATTTGAAAAAATGAAGTAATCACTGATATGGGAACATAGTAAACTTGTATCACCGTAATGTGTAGGAAGTACTGAGTCAATCAACTTGACTTAATTTTTTTTGTAAAGATATTAGGCGCTAAATAAATTCTTATTTTATTTATATTATGTTTATGATTTTACTAACAAATAGGTTTGCGTATATCATCAAACGTACCAAGAGATTTTAAATAAAATATCATTTATGTAGGAAACTTGTGGGGTGCTATTTGAAAACAAAAAGTTGGGGATGAGTTTTCGGGGATGACGTACAAAAAATTCTTTTGAATGGATGGTATGATGGACCCTATAGTTACTTCCCAATTACAACTCTGTCCTTGTTTCATCGTTACGAAAATATCACGTGTCAAGGAAATTCTGGGACACCCGGTATAAATTATGATTAACCCTCGAACATGAAGTAACATGAGTATCTGCAAAATAAAAGATACAGCATGAAGGCAACCAATAGGGGGTTATTAACTGAAAGCTGCGATTCGCATTGTCTATGACATGTTGTTGAGGATCGTTATGAATGACTAAACCTACCTAAGGAGGACAGTGCCGCAACGACTTCCAAATCCACCTTCCTGGAGTACGTCTGTCCCGTGACCGGGTACGTCTTGTCGAACCCACAGAGCTCCGCCACCTTTTTGTCCAACGTCCTAACCTTGGCGCTGTCGTTGAACAGCTGCATGAAGGACGCCTGGGTTCCTGTGGTGCCCTTGGCGCCCCTGAAGCGCAGGTCATCCCGGGCCCTCCTCAAGGCACGCTCGTCCATCAGGAAGTCGTACAGCCACAGCGTAGCCCTCTTCCCCACCGTGGTCAGTTGGGCTGGTTGAAGATGGGTGAAACCCAGTGTCGGAAGTGATCTGCGAAGCGAAACAACAATAAAAAATCATATACAGGGTTATTCACGTTATTCGACACGGAGCATTATGGCTAAAGTATTTGATAAAAAAGAAAATAATAATTTCGCATGGATAGAGACCCATAAAGGCTACATTCTAAAAATATTTTCATGTTATACAGGGTGTCCCAAAAACACGAAATGCATCAAAGTTATGTTTTTTTAAATGGAACACCCCATATATTATTACATATTCAGATTCCTTGGTGAATTCTAGTGTGACTTTATGTATCATACATGGGACTTAAAGCGAACCGTTTAGGTGTAAATCACCATTTTCGGTATAAGTAGATATCAGGAAAAAATTGAATATCGCAGAGATTATAAAATATGGAAGGCTGTGACTTTGCCATATTACTAAGCATAAAATGCGTCACCTTAGGTCAGACGGCTAAATTTGAGTTGTTTTTGTACTTTGAGAAATCAGTAGATTAATTAAGGAAACTTCGATCAGCGATAACTTGATTTTTTTCAAATGGCAAGACTTAATTTTTTTTATACGGTTGAACGTAGAATTTGATAAACTTTCTAATGATATAAGGTTGTTAATAGCAATCTCTGGTAGTTTTCATTTAATTTTAAATTTTCAAACAAATCGGCGATTTTCAATTTTTTACCTATAAGCAACGTAGCAGGCCATGAAATATAAACAAAAACCTGTTCAGGTAGAAGAAAATAACTAGCTTAGCTGAAAAATACTCACTAACTAGACTAAAGGGACAAGATTATAAAAATTCCTTACAACAAATCAACTCTCCCAGAAACAACTGCGGTAACATCTCTAAGGTCAAAGAGAAGCTGGAGTATGGCAGTAATTGATATTTTTTACAGTCTACTAGCTACCGCAATTTACTAGAGGTTAAAATTTTCCAAGACAATTGAAAACCCTGATATGAAACAAAAACAACCAGCGACTGCTGCTCCAGCACGCAACTATCAATCATATGTAAAATGGTGTAAAAAAGTACTAATTTGCGTCGAAGTCGATATCTCTGACTGGAGCCCTTCTATTTTTCAATATCTATTAGCAATATTACAAATAAGGAATACTGACAAATCAGATTTAAATTTTCTGCCATTTAAGTTATGTTTTATAATTTGAACAATTGTTAATTCATTCTTCATTTTCTGCGATCTTGCTAATAGGTACTGAAGAATTTTCAGAACTCCAGTCAGACGTACTTTTGACTTGTGTTTTGACAGAATTGCATACTTTTTTATATCATTAAATGTGAAATTTTATTATGAAAATAATAAACTGCTTACAACATTCTCTAGTAGTTTTTATTTTATTTCAAAATTTTTAATAGTTTTCGAAATTGCCAATCTCTAGTACATTGCAGTAGCCGTGCCATACTCCGGTTTCTCTTTGATCAAAGATATGTTACGGCCGTTGTTTCTGGTTAGAATTTGTTTGTTGTGAGTAGTTTTTATAATATTGTCCCTTTAGTCTAGTTCGTATGTATTTTTCAGCTATGTTAGTTGTTTTATTCTACCTGAACAGGTTTTTGTTTATATTTCATGGCCTACTACGTTGCTTATAGGTAGGAAATTTGAAAAACGCCGATTTGTTTGAAAATTTAAAATTAAATGAAAACTACCAGAGATTGATATTCACAACCTTATATCATTACAAAGGTTATCAAATTCTACGTTTGACCGTATAAAAAAATTAGGCATTCCCATTTGAAAAAATCAAGTTATCGCTGATCGAAGTTTCCCTACTTAATCGACCGATTTCTCCAAGCATAAACGTAATTTAAATTTGACAGTCTCATCAAAGCTGACGCATTTTATGCTTAGTAATACAGCAAATTCACAGCCTTCCAAATTTTATAATCTCTACGATATTCAATTTTCTCCTGATATCTACTTATACCGAAAATGGTGATTTACACCTAAACGGTTTGCTTTAGGTCCCATGTATGATGCATAAAGTCACACTAGAATTCACCAAGGAATCTAAATATGTAATAATATATGGGGTGTTCCTTTTAAAAAAACATAACTTTGATACATTTCGTGTTTTTTTGACACCCTGTATAACATGAAAATATTTTTAAAATGTAGCCTACTATTTTCTTTTTTATCAGATACTTTAGCTATAATGCTCCGTGTCGAATAACGTGAATAACCCTGTACATACCTTTGTGCATAATATACCTTGTATGTATAGAAAATATATGTTTACCGCGTATCATTAAAAATGGTTTCCGATGATTACATTCACCAATGGTCATGGTATATATAAGTGAATATGTGCGTTGCAGGCAATCCGTGTTGTTTCTAACGTACGAGAGGTAAACAACATTATTTATCTTGTTTGAAAATAAGAGGCTGGTGGCTAATACTACCCTTGACCAGTGAGGACAAGTTCATCGCTTCTACTCCTAAAGAAAAAGCAGACATCTTAGGGGGACCACTACTAGCCAATTCTACTGTAGACTTCTAAGGAAATACTGCTATCACTACCATAAACGTGAACTCGAGAAAGGCAGAGGTCAAATTTCAACATTGACATGTAAAAAACATCCTCCAAAAACTAAACACGAAGAACGCTACTGGTCCTGACCAAATTCCAGCCATTGTCCCTAAGCGCTGTGCCACTGAGCAGGCACCTATTCATTGTAAGCTCTTCAAACTATCGTATCAGCGAGGCGTGTTTCCCGCTTCATGGAAGATTGGCTGCGTGAAAGCAAAGGCAAAAAACCGATCCCACCAACAATAGAACAGTGGCTCTTTTCAGCATCATGTCTAAGGCTATGGAGACTGTCATTAACACACAGCTCCTGAAATACCTGGACAACAATAACATCACAAATGATCGCCAGTGTGGCTTCCGTAAGCAAAGGTTTACGGGTGACCTCTTGGCCTCACTCACTTGTGGAACAGACCAATTGAAAATCATGGCGAATACCGTGTTGTTGCACTTGATGTATCGAGAGCCTTCGACAGAGTGAAGAACTTCTGGTCAAGCTTGCTGCTTATGAACTACCACCTGGACTGCGCCAGTGGCTGAATAGCGTTTTGAACGACCGATCTCTGTTTGTTGTAGACTAAGGCTGTTTATCAAACGTATTTTCAATAAATGTCGGTGTTGCTCAGTATCCTATCCCCTACACTGTTTCTGCTGTACAACAACGAGCTGCTGGAAATAACATCCAATCCAATATACAGCTTCGCAGACAAAAGTACACTAATATCGTGCATGGAACTAGTCACTATCATCCCAGGAGACGGTACGTCCACGACAGCACCATGCCTCACAGATCAACGTAGATATCAAAACAATTGTCGAGTGGGGATTATCAAATGAAGAACGGCTTAAGGTACAAAAAACTCAGGCAACAACACTGACCAAGAAGTCTCTCATGGAGGAAGTGGAGGGTCAGTCACCCAATAGTCGAGTCACTTTCCGTCAAGCTTTTGGGTATCAACATCAACAATAACATATCCTGAAGCGACCACGACGTCAGCACTACTAAAATGTCATCCCAGCTGTATACTGCTCAGCAACTCTTGCTGCTCTACAAGGCACAAATCCGACCACCGCTGGAGTATTACTCCCATGAGTGGGGAAGCTTCTGGACACTATCCAGAAAAGAGCAGTTAGACTAATCGATACGCCCAACCTCATAAATGACCTCTACAGCCTGGAACATCGAAGAAGGTTGACCTGTCCCTGTTTTACAGACTCTAGCACGGAAGATGTTCGAGTGAGCTCTCCCAGATAACAACACCAAAGGACGTCCGAACGAGGAACTCTAGAGAGGCTCTGCGAGCTCATCCTTACCAGGTCATGGTCCCTACTCCTCGAACCAGTCTCCTCCAGTATTCCTTCTTTCGGAGAACTTCGACGGTGTGGAATGGGGAATTTGTTTCGTGACGGCTACAACCTGCAGCGTTTGAAATTTAACGTGAATCGATATTTTTATTTACGGGAGGCCGACCATACAAAAATTACATCATGATTAAAAAATGAAAACTGTTATAAAAAATTACCCAGAAGGATGAACCGATAACATCTTAAAAGGAGATATTAGCCTGAAAGAATATTAGATATTACAGTAACTCCGACACTATTCCTTAAAGGTCCATGACCTAGATAGCCCCATGCTTATCACACCAAGATGCCGTGGTTTTGAAACACGCATACATTTGAGAATGCGTTCAAAATTTTGTAATTGTAATTATGTCGTCGTATGACGGAGAATTTCAAAAGTACGGTTAAATTCACGTAAACCATAAATCTTCCGTTAAAACAAAAAACTTTGTTTAAAACTTTTTTCGATACCTTGAAATTTCGCCGAATATTGGAGTGCTTCCATGCTTTTATAAAACACTATATAATATACAAGGAATGTTATTTTACTATCAATGGCAAACCTGCCATTGTGAACTACTGCCCAAAATTATGGCCGAAGTGCCGAAGGCTATATCCATATTTAAAAAAAAGTGGGACTGGCAACAAGCAGAAAGTTCTGCCGGTGCGCCATCTAGCACCCGAAGGTAACGGCAACCAAAGAGAAACGCTACTAACAGCAGTAAACTCTTTGGTGGAACGACAAGGCTCGTTCGCTTTTGCCACCAGAGGCACGGATTTTTACGCAAGCAGCATATTAAAGCCGATATACGAGGGTTGCTCTATACCTTCGTCAATCCACCAGTACGCAGACAGCTGTTTCACGCTTATTTGCGGTCATCAGTGCGCCATAGGTCGATTGACGGAAATAGAGAGCATCAGGATTTCATGTTAACAAAACATGTGAAACATGTGTAGGCAACAAGCAGAAAGTTCTGCCGGTGCGCCATCTAGCACCCGAAGGTAACGGCAACCAAAGAGAAACGCTACTAACAGCAGTAAACTCTTTGGTGGAACGACAAGGCTCGTTCGCTTTTGCCACCAGAGGCACGGATTTTTACGCAAGCAGCGTATTAAAGCCGATATACGAGGGTTGCTCTATACCTCCGTCAATCCACCAGTACGCAGACAGCTGTTTCACGCTTATTTGCGATCATCAGTGCGCCATAGAGCAACCCTCGTAAAAGTGGGACTGTTTTTTCTTGCGGTATAGGATTCAAAACACTTCGACTATCGACCCGCACATTTCAATAATGCTGTTAGATTTTCTAAACCGGGTATATAGATTTTGAGAAGCACTGATAACGACAACGAACACAAACGTACCTGTAATGCTCAGCGAATTTCGTGAGATTATGCAAAACAGACGCGAGCCTGGGGAGCAGCAAGTCCAAACCATCTCTGATAATAATCAAGTCGGTGTTATCACCAACAAAACATGACGTGGCTCCAAGGTGAATGATGGGGGCAGCTCTCGGACATTGCTGGGCAAACACATGAACGTGGGCCATGACGTCGTGTCTGGTCAGCTTCTCCTCTTCAGCTGCAGCTACAAAGTCGATGTTGTGAATATTGGCTTCCATCTCTTTGATTTGTTCGTCTGTTATGTCCAGCCCTAGTTTCTGAAACAAAATAGCACCGATTTAATACTCAAATATTATTGATTGTAACGACAGAACAGAGATATCTCACTTTTGGACTGTAGAGTAAAGGGAAGGAGCTATAAGTTACGAGCTGACAGTAGTATCAAATTTATTTATGTCACTCGGACATCCCATCCAAATTTTACGTTCAAATTACGAAATCATCCAAAAATTATAGAAGAGAATGCCCTGCTGCTGAGAATGGATCCATAGCAGATCAAGTACGAGAAGGAGAAGCAAATCATTGAAAAGCGAAAGCAGTGAAATTAGGTTAGACAAAATTTTAGTGCATATTTTCAATACCAATACCTCACACAAGGCATAGCCTTCGAGGTGGTAATATTTGTATTCTTCAGTACAAATAAATGAATAAATGAATGAATGAATGAATGAATTTTTGAGGAGAGTACGGTGGCTTTTTTACATTTCAGAAACGAAATCGTTTTTGGGCGCCGTCACTTTATATTTCTGATACTAAGTTTCCTTGGCGTGGTCATAACATCACTAACACCCGTATGTACCGTAAGTCGATTGCGCGATTAGTTACGTAAACCTGGATTAGATTACTTGTTTACTATGCACCGCAAACCGACAATTTTGACACTGTCACTGTCAAAACAATCTTGCGAAAACAGCCTTGCGGTGTCTCCAATCTGGATTAGTTAATCTCTTGACGGTGCATGGCTAGATGTCAAAGATTGGCAAAACGCGATTAGGGAACTAGGATTAGAATCGCCAAACGGTGCATACGGGTGTAAAGCTACCAAATGTCGCTGGTTCAGTATCTTGTGTTGTCAATATTTTTGTATGCCTCGGAAACTTGGCCCATCGAATTAACGTTTCCATACTGGATGATCTTGGTAATCCACAGAGACTATCATCCACTGTGTCGACGAGAATGCTTACATTCTTTGGACATATTCACAGAAGCGATAATATGGAGAAACTTGTAGTTCAGGGTCATGCCCCAAGTGGGCCGTGACCGTTCTCCTATACGCTGGGTGGATACGACGAAACAGTTGCTGGATATGAGCGCCAAGACAGCCACTGAACTGACAGTAAATCGCGAAAAATGGTGAGCTACAACTTCAAAAACTATTGATAATATTTGTATCGGCAGTACTCTAGCTCCCACTTAATGCATTTAACGAGTTCATAGCACATCTGTTGAGACATTGTGACTATGATGATGATGATGATGATGATGATGAAGTTTGCTTGGCCGTTGTATCACTCGGAAAGTACTCATATGGTTCTCGCTGAACATTTATGGTAGCATACAACAGAAGGAGAGTAAAACCATAAAACGTTTAAAAGAGAAAGATTGTTTTTACTTAAAAGCAGATAAGGCAAAAAGTTGGTCATTTTCGATCGTGTCGATAAACTCATTGAAGAGGGCCCTCAAAAGAAAAGTAAAACTTTGACGCCCTGTATCTTGAAAACTAAATATTTCAATGCTTAATGTTTCTATCTCAGTGTTCATAAAAATGTGAGGTGTATCACCTGTCAACCGTTGTCAGTCGAATATCCGGACACCCTGTATATGTTCATTCCAATAAACTTTATTACCAGCATAGATGAATGGATGCTCAGATGAACACTTGCTTTGAATAAACTAAGCAATTAAATTTAACTACTAATTTAATTAAAGGTCAACCGGTCATAGCTCTAATGAGTTTTCTGGTGTATATAGTTGAGGCGACTTTTTCACTTGACATAGAAGAAACGTTCAAAATTTCATTACCTCTTCACGACATGGCGTAGCATGGTGCTAAACACATAATGTTTAGAATTTGTTATTAGACTTGCCGATCAAAAACATTCAATAGAGAGATTATCCTCCACCCCCCCCCCAAAAAAAAACATAGCTTTACCACAGCATAGTAAACAACCAGCACAATAACTCAAGTTAGCGGAAATTACACGCGCATCCCCACTTTTTAGATGATTTTTTGTAGAGATGGTAACGGTACTTCGATACTTGTACTTCTGCATTAATATCGACTATTTTTATCTTAGATACTTTTTGAGCGATTCCCGGCTGGTATCGACACTTTTATAGGTGTACCGATATATAATTATTGAGGTGTGTAATCAATTGCACAAAATTTTCTGTACGAACCAAACGCGCCTATGAGGCTAAAAAATATCGAGTTGGTACCGGTATCGATATTTTCATTTTCGCATCTCTACCCAAACTTCACAGCTGTAAAATCGTTCATAAACCCTCCCAAGGTCAAATTTTGGGGGAACCATTTTTATATGGGAAATCCTCAGAGATATGCTGGTTGTTTACTATGCATAGGATCGCTGAAAACACCCTGAGGAGACATTCGAGCTTACACACATTTTCATTTGTACTTTTTATTTACCTGATTGCGAAGATTATTATAATCTTTCAACCTAATATCCAGTTTTACTACCCTCAAAGAAAATATCATTGATAATTCTATAACTTATAACTTGAAAAGCCTTTACATGGTGCTTCTACCGACCCATTTTCTATCGCCTTTATGAAAGTCCAAAATTTGACACTGCAAAAAATCAAGACTCTATACTACACAAAGAGAATAATAGTTATAAAAGAATGGTAACCGCTCGCAGCTTGGAAGGTGGTACTTCTAGGGTTTATTAACAACCAGCTTACACGCATAGCGCGTAGGCTAGAGGAGTGGAGCCGTCAACATGAAGGGCCAACCCATTATTATCCTTTTGTATTTTTTTTGTAAACTAATCATGGCAAATGGGTTAGTTTATTATTGTCTTTAGTCCTGCCGCATCTCATGAACCTTATCCATTTTTTTTTCAGTGTTCGGATATCACTTGCAAGTAATAATATATAAAGTTGAATCACGATTGCCTATCTCTTGATAATCCTATGACTTGTAACTTATCTTGTAATATCCTATGCTTCCTATGCTTTAGAAAAGGTGGCAATATTAGCAAATCATATTTCATGATTTCATTCATTTAGGCTGATGATGATGCCTGGGTTTGGGTAGTAACAAAATACTACAAAACAAAATTTTCCATTTCTCCATCTCAGTTACATCAATTTCTTGGAACGATTATCTTTCTGGTCGCAGAGGTCATAGAGATATAGAGGAGTGAAGCAGTGCCTGTTTTTTTGATAGTTATTCCGTCTCCACAGCATTCATTTTTAAAACCTACATTGAAAATTTTATGATACTCCAAACAGTTTCCTCATTTTGTTTGATATTATCGATCTTTATCCAATCAAATCGAAATTACACTGATAATTGCATTCAGTATAATTTACCGTCGCTATGACTACAAAATTGAGTTTGATAGATTCATTCGAAATCAATTTCAAAACGCCACGTTTCGTATGAATGTCCTTATCAATCAAAGAAAAATTCCCAAGAACACAATCCAAAGTCATAAATACTTGTGGGGCGTATTTTTTAATCAAGCTTTCGATTTTCATAAAGTTATCTCATCTATTTTGAATGTCCTAGGGATATTACTACTGATAACTCACTTGAAAAGTTTTATTGTGATCGGTACTTCCATGTAGATTCACAGATGGGTCAATGTTTTTCAAATAAACAGACGACAGGAAGGCTGACGGAAATGACTGGGTTGTTTTACTTCCGACACCGATAGGTGAGAAGAGTACTGTGATCGCGAAAATTTTCGATTTTGAGATGACACGCTTTTTGGGCGTTTTATGATGTCTACATAACGACAATCCACGTCACTTATTTCTGTCGGTCTGTCTGTCTGTCTGTCTGTTAGCGGTTTTCTAGCCTCGTAATATCAGTAACCGCTGCATGGATTGTGATGAAATTTGGACAGCGATATGCTGTGATGTGTGAAACTTTGTTTTTGGGCGTTTTAGGAGCTCCTGATCATTTTCTACTTTTTTTGGGTGGGGGGTTGTAAAACTGAAAAAAAATTGTTGTATTCATAATAAGCTGTTCGCTAACCTGTGAAAGAAAGACCTAGCGTCATAAGACACTTTTTTAGGCCCATCCGAACATCGCCTTGCCTATTACAGAAACCAAGGGACATGGAATTTTCTGATGTATATGTTACGCTTAAAGTGTTTACTATGATAGTTTATATACTAGCTGGATATCATACAAATTATCCAAATGTCTGGTTATTTTGATGGAAAATCATATTTCTACTAAAATAGCTATGAATATTAGTTAGTTTGTATACTGTCCAGCTAGCTTACAAACTACACAAGATATGCCGCTAAAGTATATACCACAAAGATATCACACATATTAACCAATGTTTCTGTTCGGTTTACAAACTATCCACATCATTTGGATAAATTAAGCACCTAATATCTCTAGCACTACATAATGACCAACTCGTTGGTTAGTATGTAAACTAACCAATCCTATTTGGCTACTTTAGATTAGAACAATAATTTTTAGTCAAAAGTAAGGCTTATTCATAAAGATAAAACATACAAATGCTTTTCGATTCGATTCTGTGTAAATCATAATTATTCATTACATGATAATCATTTTTGTTATTAGTGTTAGGTCCTTGTTCGCGTATTCTCTTTATATGTTGCAGAAGTACAGAAGTTTCATTAATTTTGAATTTTGGGTCTTTTTCTCGTAACATTCTACTAGTAACTTTTCCAATTGCTGCTGCTGATCCATATTTGGTAACTAGATACCTGTTCTTTAACAAACTTTACAAGGCACGACAGTAAACAATACCAACACGTCACGCTTGCACTTACCATAAACATAACCCTACTTTTCTGTTAAATTGACCAAAGAAAATTAGTTAGTTCACATACTAACCAAGAAGTTGATTAATTTACATACTAACCAACGAGTTGGTCATTTATGTACGAGTATTACTAGATATACATATAGGTGCATACCTCGGAGCATACCTTATCCAAATGTGTGGATAGTTTGTAAACTGACCAGAAACGCTGGTTAATATGTGTGACAACTTTGTGGTCTGTACTTTAGCGGCATATCTTGTATAGTTTGTAAGCTAACTGGATAGTATACAAACCAATATTCATAGCTGTTTTAGTCGAAATATGATTTTCTATCAAAATGACGAGACGTTTGGATAGTTTGTATAATATCCAGCTAGAAAACACTTTAACCGTTAAGATATACATGCGAGTATTGCTTTTGATCGTTCTGTGTTGTGTAACACCGAAACTATTGGATTGATTTTAATGAGATTTTCACACAGTATTATTACCATGGCGAGAATGTAAAACGTATATGATTTCTAGAAATCGTGCCAGTGACGGCGCAGCAGTAATAAGAAAAATTAAAAATATAAAAACAGTTCATCCTTCGTTTTTAAGCGTTTTAGAGGTTCCTGATCATTTTCTGATTTTTTTGGGTGGGAGCGAGTTAGGAGTAGTTGGGGAATGGAGGGCATAAAGCTCAAAAAAAATCTGTATTCATCATAATAGCCTATCCATTGACCTGAGAAAGAAAGACCTAGCGGCATAACACACTTTTTTCGATTAGGCGGGCGATGATTTGGTTGCAAGTGGATCTCAGACTATACAATATGGCTTCATGCCATGGAAAAATAATAAACTGGTATCACCGTAATGTGTGGGAAGTACTGAGTCAATCAACTTGACTTCAGTTTTTTCTGGAATAGATTTCGATCGACTTATTAGCGATCACGCATTATATGCCTACTTACTCCAGCAATCAGAGATGCTTTTTCTTGAGAATTAAATGAACCTGGGAATTTTTATATAATATTCTAATATTATTGAAGCGTAAAGACCACAAGTAAGAAGTACATTATATCAAGTAGATAAACTCGGTACTCCATGTTTAAATAAGCTTCTCAACTTTGCACGACAATAGCTGAAGATTCTGAAAATATTATTATTTTATTATTATTATACAATAGATATGAGTAGAGTACAAGGTACTATAAACTCATGTACAAAATAAGGGAAAAAAATCAGAATGTGCCGACATAAACGTTCACAAGGTGTTAGAAATTGCACGAATCAGAGTTACAAGTATTGGTCACAACACCACCTGTCATATTTGGACTTGGAGCTTGTGACGGAATTTGCGTTCACCACATCGACGGGAAGTCTGTTCCAAGAGTCAAACACGCGATTGGTAATAAAGCACTGCCGGATTGATGTTCTGAACGGCTCCTTTTGTAGTTTCAGGTTGTGTGCAATAATAAAAATTTAATATTGTTTTAATAAGTATTTTTTACAAAGCATAGGTTGTCATATACATATTGTATATCGATAACCATCAAAAGAATTCCGAAAATTTATGGCATGACTCAGTCCAGCTTCATGAATAATTGGCTATAAACAAACAACAACAGATTAAGAAAAATATTCCAAGGCCATGAAAATTATACGATTTGTAATTACTGCTACGCGATCCGGCAGCACAGACAAGATGCGTAAATGTTGTAACCGCGTAGTTCGATGACAAATCAGCAGGTGATGGTGATGTTGAATGGGATCTTCGCAGATCGAATTCGAATGTCGTGTTGCAACTTCCGAGGAAAATCAACAATGCTGGAGCGATTGGTCGCCCGAATTAATCCCAATTAAAGCGATTCGTCGTCTGGTGTGAGCAAAGAAGGCGCCCAAAGTGTGGGCGTAGGTCTTAGTCAGTGTGAACCTGGGGTTAATCGCGACAATTAGGAGATGAGTCGGTGCATCGCTCTACCGTCGTTTCGGTCACTTAGGTAACTGCTTGGAGTGCTGATGCTGGTGCTGCTCACTGACTGCGCGACCTTGCAGCAGTAGTAGGGTGTAACTGAGTGCTACAGTTCGGTCCTTCTGGTAAGTCAAATGCGATTATTTATAGAAAATAATAGATGCTTTTATGATGCCTACATCACGAAAATCCACGTCACTCATTTCCGTCGGTCTGTCTGTCGGTCTGTCTGCCTGTCGGTCGGTCTGTCTGTCTGTCTGTCTGTTGGCGTTTTTCTAGCCTCCTAATCTCAGTAACCGCTACATAGATTTTGATGAAATTTGGGTGGCGATATGGTGTAGGGTCGTAGTAGGTAATGTTGCTACAATTTTGAAAATCGGTGCATGGGCGGCGGAGTAATTAGCAAAAAACGAAAAATTTCAAATATGCGTTAAGCTTCGTTTTTAGGCGTTTTAGGGGTTCCTGATCATTTTCTACTTTTTTTGGGTGGGGGTGAATTTGGGGTGGTTGGGGGGTGGGGGGTTGTAATACTGAAAAATTTGTTGTATTCATAATGGGCTCTCTAATGACCTGTGAATGAAAGACCTAGCGCCATAATACAATTTTTTAGGTCCATCCGAACGTTGCCTTGCTTATAATAGAAACCAAGGGACTTTGTGATGTATACATCCGAGTGTTGTTTTAGTTTTAGATCGTTCTTTATTGCGTAACGCCAAAATTATCGAATGGCTTTTAATGAAATTTTGACACAGTATTACTGCCATGGCGAGATGGAAAGCGCGCATGTTTTGGAAAAATCGTGTCAGTGGCGGCGCGGCAATAATAAAAAAACTAAAAATGTAAAAATAGCTCAAACTTTGTTTTTCGGCGTTTTAGGGGTTTCTGATCATTTTTTACTTTTTTTTGGGTGGGGGTGAAATTGGGGTGGTTAGGGGGTGGGGGGTTGTAAAACTCAAAAATTTATTCCATTTATAATAGTGTCCATTGACCTGTGAAAGAAAGACTTAGCGGCATAATAGACGTCTGTTAGGTCCATCCGAACATTGCCTTGGCTATTACAGAAATTGGTATTGGTAGGGGTAGGTATTGATTCAGGTCGTTCTGAATTTAGTAACATGGAAATTATGGAATTAATTTTAATGAAATTTAGACACAGTATTATTACCGCGGCAAGGATGAAAAATGCGTATGGTTTTCAAAACTCGTGTCAGTGGCGGCGCAGCAGTAATAAAAATCTAAAAATATAAAAATAGCTCTAACTTCGTTTTTAAGCAATTTGGGGGTTCCTGATTGTTTCGTTTCGTCCAGTTAAAGCTGAATTTTGTCGTTTTAGTTCCTACAGAGTGATTTAGGAAACTATTTACTAGTTTTTGTGTTGGATGTTTTTTGACGACAGGCGGGCGATGATTTGGTTGCAACTGTTATGTGTGGGAAGTACTGAGTCAATCAACTTGACTCCATTTTTTTTTTGGCTTTAGGATATACCATGCAGCTGGAAGCTAAATTTGCAAAAGTTCTAGAAATGAATTCATTTAATTGAGATATGTTAATAGGCAAGCCTTGTTCTCCGGTTAGTTACAAACCTCGTTATAAACCAAAGGTATAGGGGAAGATACATGTTGATTTTCGTCTGTTGTTACTAATTGTATACTGTGAAACTAATTCTAAGGAAGCAAAAACATAGGACACTCGCTTCTCACCCAGGGGTCGTTCAGGGCTTTTGCTTTTAACATTCACTGGGTAGACCACGGTAAGGTAGGAATATAAAAAACAAACGAAAAATACGCAGGGGCGGGATCCTATTTACAAAAAAATTTTCGTTTCATATACAAAAGATAGTAAACTGTCAAAAATCTTCTTATTATTAGTGGAAAGAAGGTACATAATATAGAAAAAAAAAGTTAGAAAAAAGGAAATATCAATCGAAGTTTGAATTAGGCTAATAGTACAGGATGTCCCATTTTGGGCACTTTTACGGTTATCTCTGAAGATAGAGAGTTGCGGTTTTCGCGATGGTGTGCTACTTTTTTGTGAAACTAAAGATACCGTCAACAAAATTATCAGGGTCTTCTGTAGAATCTAGTGGTGTAGTTTGATTTTTGCTTACTCTAACCATTTTTCAGTTATGAAGCAAACATATATTTTTTTAAATGAAACACCCTGTATATTGTTTTTGAGGTCAATCGTAAATAATTCAAGCTTTTCAAAAATATATATTAGTATGAATTCTTTATGAAAGCTAAGCTCAAAATTTCATTTTTTACTTTATTTGTAGCAGTAGGCCATGACTAATCTATTAAAAACAATATCCAAGTAAACGATTATTAAGGCACAAGATTCTCAATACTTTTATTCTCAATTATTTAATTGTATTTTATACGCTATTAACTACTATTTGTGATAATGTTCAGTAGATATTACTTATTGTATTACATTACTTAAAACCAAACATTATATCTGAAGAATATAAACACACTATTAAATTTAAATTTGAATCAAAATGAAAACTAAAAATATCGATGAGTTTTTAGAGATGTTGGTTCAAGTTGGAGACTATTTTCTCGAATGCAAATCTGGCACAATTTCTTATTCTTTTAACGCCATTTAAAAGAATTATTGGTCTCCTCCGTGTTATGGCGATTAAAAATTCCCAAACTTGAATCCTGTGCAAATGTTGAAATATCTTAAACTATTATTATTAAATATTGGTAATTGTACTTTTTTAGAATTATTTTTGCAGTTGATTTTTGTACCACTACAGCTTCTTCTTTGTGCTTACAAGATGATGAATGCGTTACTCCTATGTAACCTAATGCGCTTGTTTCCCTTTACTCCCTATTCTCCTTGAAATAAGTTTTAGGACGTGGTTGAATAAAGGATCCGTACCTAACTATTTTTATTTTTAGACGAGCAAATATATCTTAAAACGGTTGCTGTCTCTCTGGGAAAATGAAAACATAGAAAGAACAAAGCTATATTTAATAGAAACAATTAAAAGCTGACAGTCTCTCAAGTTTTTTACAGATTTTCTATTTTGTTTTTAATAGATGAGTCATAGCCCACTATCTACTCAATATTATAATAACAAAATATTAATCATTTTAATGAGACATTATTATTTAAAAAAATGTATTTTGATTCTGTTTTTTTCGAATTTGAGTACAAAGTCTCTTGTACAGTAATAACTACTTAGATGCTTATTATTTATAATTGATTAACCATGGCTCATGCTACAAATAAAGTAAGAATTGTAAAAATCAAATTTTGAGCGTAATTTTCAAAATAACTTAATAATATATATTTTTGAAGTGCTTGAATTATTTCCGAATGAGTTTTTTTTGCGTGAATTATTACCTTTATTACCGCTTGTTGGACAATATACTTTATCTACGACCATTGCAATAAATAGTACGACTTAAATGTTTGGACGCTTCATAGCCACCTTTGCAGTACGTATAGCGTGTATTTAACCATATTATATATTTCCAAGACATTAGTTTTGGTATCCAGTAGGCGTTGGCTGATGGTTGGAGGGTGAGTTATGAAAAATAGTTAGAGTAAGAAAAAATCAAACTACACCACTGGATTCTACAGAAAAAAATCTATAAGATATACATATGTTCAGGCTGATGACATGTTTATGAGAGGATGTCATAACATCTTCATTTTATGCGATAATGACAAGTAAGGTGAACATTTTATCGCGGACAAGTATCAATCAACGCAACTCTATCGTTTTGCATAAACTTTCTCTCACTCAGATGCACCAGGAAATTTCTCTAGCTATCGATTAAAAAACAAGGGAATGGGCGTTTGCGCTTGCAGAAAAAATCAATAACGAGGCCACTGTGAGTTGAAATGTGTTACTGGGAATCGAACGATGTGTTTTGGAGGGAAAACCTCCTCCAGAGAAGTTTATCATACTTTCTTACTTAAAGTAGTTTCAAGAAATGGTGTATCAAAAGGTAGTACCATATTCATTCATAATTATTCAAAAACATATTTCTGTTCGAGTTTTAATCATCTAGATAGACAATTCACACTTAAGAAATATTGTTTATAAAATATGTTCGACTTTTTCAAAAATCATTAACTAAAAGAATTTGCTTGCTTTTTGGCTCTTAACTTGACCGTTGAGTTTTGTTATTCTATTTTTGCTAGTACCTATGATATAATTGAATAGTCCCTGTTTGTGTTGAGTGAGATTGGCAAATCCGGGTAAGAGAATTTTTTTTTAATTGTCAAGATAAATTACCACTTCAGAAAAAATAATTTTTACGATTACCATATAATAATAGAGCAAGAAATTTACTTCACAGATACTCGGTCTGGTAGTAGACAAAACAAAACGCTTGTTTTTTAACCTGTAGTACCTATATTTTATAGATCCGGGTATATACCTCAATTATTTAAAATTATTTGATTAGTGTATACAATTGAGACTTTTTTTAAACTGTGCATCATAAAAGTCGATAAAATAAGCAACTTATTCAAATAACTTCTTTCAGAAAATTGGAAAATAAGCGAGATACAAAATAAAGAAGGTATATCTGGACTTGTGTGTCAAGACGCATCTAGTCTGTATAGGTTTAGTTTTATGCTCGAATTTTTGTTTTATCGGTTAAGCATGGTAGATGCCGCTAGGTGGTGCACTCGTCATTTTTGTTTATCGTTGTTAATTTTATATTGGTAAATCATACAAGTGGCACATTGCTATGAAAACAACTTTTACGATTTTCCAATTTTAAACTAACTATGATAAACTGAAATTGACTAGTTCACTAATTGACAGCTACAATGCCTGATTGCTAAGACAAAAATCCTAGCAAAAAAAATAAACATAAACATAAGGTATGTCTTGATGCACAGGCTCAGGTTTAATTTTTTTGATTAAATATCTCGCTTATTTTTCAATTTTTGGAAAAGTTATTTGAAAAAGTTGGCTATTTCAACGACTTGTATATACAGTAAAAAAAAGTATCAACTTAGGAATCACAATGCATATACAGGGTTGGGATAAAGTATGGAACCAAGCAAATAACTTTGGAACGGAAAGAGTGATATTGCTGAAAATTTGCAGGCAAGTGTAGTGACGTCTAGTGCATCCGAAGACATTATGTTAGCTATTAATGTACTTTCGGTTTAACCGGAAGTACCGTCAACTTTTTTAATTTAAATGGGACACCCTGTATATTTTTGCAGATTTTAATTCATCTTTTTTTCCGAATACGTCCATAGTGGGTTTAGCATTAGTTTCTGTAAAAAGGGGAAAGATAAAGCTTCTTTATCATTTCAGGTGTTTAAAATGCCGGACATTCAAAGCCGGTTTTGGCGATCGCGTGAGAACTCACAAAGAAATGTGTCAACTTTTAATGATTTACGTCCCGACAGGGGTCCTATAACACGTTTGACGGTGACTAAAATAAAAAATACAAAAAAATTACCTCAAACGGGAAGACCGCAGACCGCCACGGACGAATTGTGAGATAAATTTTTTAGGAAACAAATACTAAACCCACTATGGACGTATTCGGAAAAAAAGATGAATTAAAATCTGCAAAAATATACAGGGTGTCCCATTTAAATTAAAAAAGTTGACGGTACTTCCGGTTAAACCGGAAGTACATTAATAGCTAACATAATGCCTTCGGATGCATTAGACGTCACTACACTTGCCTGCAAATTTTCAGCAATATCACTCTTTGCGTTCCAAAGTTATTTGGTTGGTTCCATACTTTATCCCAACCATGTACATATGTTTTTGGAAATTCTAAAATGGGTCACTATGGAGCTGTTTCAAAATGCAAGCTAAACTCAGAAAACGTTATTAATTGGTTTTGCAGTATTTATAATATTTGTGAACATAGGCATAAGCAAAAATGTGGTATAAGGTGGAATTTCTTTACGTTTTGTGATTTGAAAAAGGCCGCAGAGACAGCCGAAACATTAATCAACCGTTCTGATTTACGGTTAACGCAATTTTCATTATTAGCTAGTAAATGCGATGCTCTAGAGAATCCGTATAAATTTCAGGTGTTACCTGTCGCAGTGTTTTTTTATAAAAAATCTAATATCGATATATCGTATACCATTGCTGGCACAGACTTATGTTATGATATGTTTAAATTATATTTTTATCTGTAATCGTTAAAAAATTGAAATTGACTTAGAGTCGTATTCATAGTCGACACTTAAGGGTCCCTTAATACTTGACGATCCCTTAAGGGCGGGTTTCTCAATGTCCAGTTGAGAGTGTCAGACAGGTAGCTGCCAGATAGCGTATCTATGGATACAACTATCAAATAAGATTTACGTGGATTCATAAGTTTAACCTTCAATTGTTTAAACAATTTATCTGATAGATAACAGTTAACTTCCAGATAAATATTTAACTGGACATTGAGAAACCGGCCCTTAGTAAGGTTTTGTATTTCGAAACCTTACATGTGATAGTTGAAGTAAGTATCAATCCACAAAAACATTAAAAACATTAACCTTCTCCATTTTTTGCTGTTAAATCAATGAGAAATCACAACAGAACTTGATCCGTTGATTTCTCTGTGACAAATGCGAATTTAATAATTCTGTTATTGACTTTCACATTATTTTTTCGAGAATCGTTCTATTTATGTAAAAAATATTTATTCAGGACTGTAGGTCTAAAATTCGCAATGCTGAACATTTTAGCATATTATTTTTTATCCAGTTGAATGAGTAGTATATACTTTCAAATCAAAAAGGAACTTAATGAAAGGTTCTAAAAGACTCGAATTTATAGAAGAAAATGGACAGCAGTGGATACATTGGGGTGGACGAAAATCCCCCAGAGAAAACCCATCCAGATGAAGAGGAGGGAAGGAGAGAAGAGGACCACGTTGACAGTCTACAAGATGCAACTCGCAAGTACTGGCAACTAATATTGAAACTTGTGGAAATTGTGAGTGTTATTTGCAATAAATTGTCAATAGTACGTATTATTCCATATTTGTCATAGGACAGTTTTTTATCAGGCAAGAGAACAATCTAACATGACATCAGAGCTCTCCAGTCTAACTAAATAAGTAGAATGACATCGATGAAACGTTTTCAGAATATGAATGTGCTATTGACAGATAAATATTTGACATCTTTTTTATCTCTTTCAAATCTTGACTTTGACTTTATGTTTTCTTGGGATCATAAAAGAATAACATAAGGAAATATTTTTTTCCAGCTTTCTATTTGAAAAAAAAATCGGTAAATATACTACGTTCCAAAATCCCATGTATCCAGTGAGCAGATGAATTTTCGAGGACAGTCACGTGATTCCAGATGTTAGGGATGTTGGAATATTTATGAAACGGCAAGGATCTTTTTTTGACAATTTTGACATATCACATAACCCTGTGCTGTTTTCTCAGAGTCAGAGTGTCATAGTAGTCGTACCCGTTAGAATGTCAATGCATAGGTTTATAGTCGGTGGTCAATGCATACAAATAAAGCAGAATACGTTATGTTAAGTTGTTAGCTGTCAAGTGAAAATTATCTCATGACAGTCTTGACACGAAGGTCGCTAAAATCTCAATTTGATTTCCGAGCATAACGATAACATCCATGGCCTCGGAAATGCATTAACGGAACACAGATTTTTGTTGACAGTTTGATGTTGAGTGAATACTGAAACGCTACAGAGCAAATCGAGGTGTTTGATGGGATTTTGGAACGTAGTATGAATCTGATACAGTAAATTATACAACTGCTCTGGCAGCAGTTATGTTGTTTTGGTGTCAGTTGTACAATTTATCCAACAACTGGAACAATTGTAAATTTGGACTAAGAACCATCTGATACAAAACCAGTTCAAACAAGAGAGAAAAAGAGGTGAACAATTGAAAGCTGTGATTAGATGTTCAATTTAAAAATTATTCGATATTGTTTGTCGTCTGAATTTCGTAAAATTTTTAACGATCCGATCTTACCTTGTTTTGTTCTCGTATCTCCAATACACCAAAATATACGTCTGGATCCTGAGCACAAATGTATGATGACCTTGTCGATTGATTCTAAGAGATTCAACATGTTTCAGGGACTATGTATGATGACGCATGCGTTAGTATACGTTCATACAAATGCATTAAGGGTACATTTAGGTTTAACAAAAATAGTTCACAAAAAAGAGTATCCTCTTTTGAATCGGAGGATACCAGTTCTTATAACATTAATTTAGTATTCTGCAATTTGAATGGACCCTTAATGTACCTTGAGATAACGTGGTTTTGTTTTTGTTGGCATCAGCTGCTAAGGCCAAAACAACAGTTTTGTAGTAGAATTTATATAAATGCTAGGGCAGGGACTTTACATAATATGATAGTCTCATGAGACATTGATGTGAACGTGACGTTTTGGATCAGATGCTGATTATTATTTACATTACAGAGAAAAATGAAGTTCTTGTAACCAATTATTATTAAGTCTGAAAGTCTGGTTTCCCCAGGTGGGATGACTAATAAAAAAAATCAATTTACAATGCTAATTAATGTATTGTGTACGTCATAAATATAACCAAACCTTTATGGATCATCACATGAGTCAAAACCTTTAGAACAGTAGGATTGACTATAGGTTTATATCTCATCATGGCCGACTCTACACTAGGCCGGAGCCTTAGATGTGGCAACGTGGCTTAGCTGTCAAATAGTGGTCCGGTTACCGTAAATTGTTTTATAGTTTCAGAATAATAATTATTACATTTTATATGTATTAAGAGTTCATCTCGGTTGATAAATTAAGAAAAATACTTTTTAGAACTACTACTACTAATACCACTTACATCTGATGTCTGGTTCATCGTAGTACAAAATAAAAATAAACGCAACCTGTTTCCTGCTGCCACTTTCACTTCCACTTTAAAAGAACACTCAATTTACTTTGTAAATTTTCACTTGAGCTAGAAAAATTCACTATTAGGTCACTTTGAAGCCATTCTTGCTGGTCTTGATTTCCTTTCACTATCAAATCTTTTCGTAGGTATGCCCAGATGAGTTCTATTAACTGTATTTTTCTGTGATATTTGGGAGGTCCAGAAAACATTGTAGGTACCACATTGTGCTTTAAAATAGGTCTTATCCTTTGAAATGTTTGTAAATTATTGCCTTTATTCTTATAAATATAACCAGCCCTTATGAGGAATACCTTTCTGTTTATGTCCTTTATTAGAAGCACAATTGCCAGTGCAACCTGGTACTACACGCTTTGCAGGCGTCTTTTTATCTTTATAGTTCCGTTTGTGCAGGTAAATAATTAGAAACACATTAAAAATCACCTTCCAATCTTCTTTTTGCTCTGGAAGGTTATGTTTGGTATGTTCTTTATTGGAAGCACAACTGCTAGTGCAACCTGGTACTACACACCTTGCAGGCATCTTTTTATCTTTATAGTTTCGTTTGTGCAGGTAAATAATTAGAAACACATTAAAAATCACCTTCCAATCTTCTTTTTGCTCTGGAAGATTATGTTTGGTATGTCCTTTATTGAGAGCACAATCGCTAGTGCAACCTGGTGCTACACACTTTGCAGGCATCTTTTTATCTTTAAAGTTTCGTTTGTGCAGGTAAATAATTAGAAACACATTAAAAATCACCTTCCAAACTTATGTTTTACTCTGGAAGAATTACACTAATGACAAACACTCGGCCGACTATTCAGTATTGCCATATTTCAATGCTCTGGCCTAGTGAGTAGAGTCGGCCATGATCTCATCCAACATATGGGTATATAAAAAATAGATACAACTGAATATCTTTGTGGGAATCTCGAGCTCTACAACTCATCAGTCTCATGAAATTTTCTTCGTATTTTCTTTGTGACCAACAAACACAGTAAAATATAACTACGAACTGTCTCTCACATGATAACAAGGCCTGTTTCCTGGACTTATTTTTGCCACAGAATCAATAATTTAATGCTCTATTGATTGACCTGTTCCTATGTTTTTAGATATTCTAATATTATAGGTAGCGAAATGCTGACCTTCTGTGTCTTGTGACAATCTATTGATTCGTTAGACTGCAAAAACTACGACTCGGAGGTTTAGGATTTACAATACCATAATAATGATGCGTTTATAATCACATGCATTTCTGTGTTCGGTACATGAGTCGTCTAGTTTCAAAAACCCCTAAATCCAATTTTCAAATAAATTGAACTAGTAGCGCCATCTTATTGCGAAAGGCCTCAGTAATGCTTTAGAACATAATATATCTTTCAAAACCCTCTAAATCCTGGTCCAAATCAATGTAGATTCTTAAGGTTGTAAACAAAATCCACTAAATCCATGGGAGAATGAGATTCAAATACCCCTAAATCCATTCGATAACAAAAACCTAAAAATCCATATTAGCATTTAAATGTGAACCATGATCCTTGAGAACAAAACCCACTAAATCCAGGATAGGACGATAAGTAAGTTTTCTGCTGCTTGCATAACAGCCGTACTATCTATATAAATTAAAACATGGTTTAAAACCGGGTAATCGTTGCCGATTAGTTAAGAAACAAAACTAAAGCTAATAGCTGGGTAGCGGCAAATAAACAGCGAGGTGTACTCTTTAAACTTTGATATTTCCTAGCTTTCGGAGTTCTTTGACTCCTTCTTCAGGGCTACAATAAATGAAAAGAAAAGTTCAGCAACAAGTGGTTTAAGATAGACAATTGTGCGTACTTACAACAAGTTAGACGAGAATGGTGCTGAACGACGTTACAATAGGAAATCCATCAAAGTAACACATCACAACGTACTTAAAGTCATGTACATAAAAAGGAGACAGTTGCATTTTTAAAAACATTTAAATTGTTAAAAATATTCGCGAAAAAACTTCATGCTGCCGTTTTACGACATGTGCATCAAGAAGGTCGACCTGCAAATGGCTGAAAATCCGGAAGCAGGTTGTGGAATATCAAATGTCAAAGTCAAAAATTAAAACATATATTTAACCTAACCTATAATTTGATTTATATACAGTGGGGTACAGCAATGTACCACGACGATTAAGACTTGCAATATATCGGAACTGGGCAGTAGTAGCAAATTATAATTTTGGAGGTGTGAATTAGAGCATCTTTTCTTATTACTATCTCACCCAATGAGGTATTTGTTTTTGATCACATGACGTCCGATTCAAAATTTTTAATGGGACACCCTGTATAATTGTGACTTTTTATGTTCCTACCGATAAAACAATTCCAACAAACAAGCACACTTGGGGTCTAAAGTGACTAATTCAAGAGCTACAGGTACTTAAAGGATGGTACCACTACCATTGATTATGACATGTACCCCTATAGTTAAATTACTTTGGTAGTGTTTCATAATGGTAGTGGTACAGTCCTTTAAGTACCTGTAGCTCTTGAATGAATCACTTTAGACCCCAAGTGTGCTAGTTTGTTGGAATTGTTTTATCGGGAATAACACAAAAAGTCACAAATCACAAAAGATAATACATTTTTATATTTATTTTTTTCAGTTTTTTGACTTAATATCAGTTTTCATCTTATTTTTTATATTCTTAAATCCAACTGCGCAAAACATGCCATGAAAATATCATGTAAGTTTCGAAGCAAATCCCTCCAAATCCAAATGTATTTCCAAAAAGAGCTAAATCCGAAAGGCTTTTCAAGTTTTTCACAAAACTATTAAAGTAGGATTTTTGCCCAAAAGACCTTTTAAAGCACTATGTTACTGTCTATCAATATCTATAGTTACAAATATTGTTATTGTTTTTTGAGATTAACAGCAAATTTTCGCGTTTCCTTAAAAATATTCTTGGAAGTATTTAGTGACTTTTGGAACTAGGCGACTCACATATGTATCATCGTTGGTACATATAGCAAAGGATATGAGGGGTCTAGAATCAAAACCCGCTAACTCCACTTTTTGTCCTAATTTACCTTTTGCATGTTCCCGGTAGTTAATTTTCATTGGAGTCGAAAAATAAGTGTATTTGGAAGCAAATTCCGCTAAATCTCCTTCTAAAAGTATACAGAATATAGCAGTTAATTTCAAAACCCGGCAAATCCATTAGAGTAGTGAAATCAGAACAAGTTATATCCACCTCAGCCAATGCCGTTGAAGTAATCCGCGCATGCGTGGCTGAGAGCTGTCAAAACACTGTTTACTGTACACTGCTGCTCCTCAACGTATTTCGTTGGTTTTTCTAGACGTTTGCTGCTTTTAGACTAAATAACTGTATAAAAAATGGAAGAATATGCTAGAAACGTCTCAATGTGCACCCGTTACTCTATCAATCTAATGTTTTCTTTGTGGATCTTTTGTTTAAATGTTTATCGGAATATTAGTTTGTTGTTTCAAAAGTAGCTAATAAAAAGTACAAAAATTAAGTCCCGTTTTTAGATTCTGCCTCAATAAATATTAAAATAATAGAACTGTTGATTTTTCCCGAGAATAAACATAGCACGAAAATCCGCATATTCATCATGCTTGTCTTCAAAACGCGCTAAGTCCAAACTTTTTTCATCAAAATATGCTATCTCCATTAGAAAAAGTTAAATAACAGCCAAATTCACTGACACTTAGGTTAATCCTTCAAGTATAGAATCGCTAATATGCTAATAGTATTTACATAAAGTAAGAAACCCAGTAACACTAAAATAAACTGACTTACACGTTCTTCTTATTTACTGAGAAATTCAAGATTTTGGAGATAGCTGATTCTGATATCTGAAATCAAAGATTATTGACCTTCGACCAATTACTAACTTTTGACTTGACCACCAAAGTGTATCTTACAAATTAGAGGATGCGAAATGGCTAACCATGGAAAAAAGGAGGATATTTCATTCCGTCAGTCTTTTTCATAAAATAATTTTTTATAGACACCCTCCTTACTTATATCGCAAAATTAAGTTTCGTACCGATGTACATACCATCAGCCTACTATTTCGTGGTTACATATCCCCTCCGTCACATCAAACAGCACTTTTTGAGAGATCTTTCACTTTTAATATTTATCGTTTGTACAATCAGGTTCCTGATGCACTAAAACTTTTAGAACCCAGTTTGTTTAAATTTAAGTATAAAAAAATACTATGTACCTTTTAGAGAATATTGGGCACCACATAATAATATTATGTAAAAAGTTGTTGACAATAATTTCTAGTATCATTTGTGTAGACTCATAACGTTAATAATTATTTAGTTATAGTAGTCATTTGTATGGAAGGCTGACATTGTTTTTTTTGCGTTGGGGCCGAACTTGATCATTTTTAATGTCTTCGGTCCTTTTTGTAGCACATTAGTTTAAGGATTTTTATTTATTTATACTTTATTTTCATGTATGTTGCTGCAAATAAATACCATTATTATTATTATCTGACTTTCTAAGTTCCTCTCGCATAGTTGCGGTAGCAACAAGTGTTGACGGGCTGTGCCAAGTCAACACCCGGACTATTATTGATCGGAATTTAGGAAGGATCGTACAATATTACAGGTCTTTAGGATTACAGACTTTTGGAATACTTTGTGTAACTTTTCGTCCAGGCCCAACTGTTGAAGGTGTTGTGTAAACGTGCTTGGTGTAAGGCCTGAGACAGACATAATGAGGGGGACAATTGTGACTTTGTTTTGTTTCCAAAGTCGTTTTATTTCCATGGCAAGGTCCGTGTATTTAGATATCTTCCCAGCGTAGGTGTTTTGGATATTCACATCATTGGGAATGGCAATATCTATCAAATAGGTAATTTTGTCGGCCTTTGACTGGAAAACTATATCTGGTCTATTGGCTGGGATGGTCTTGTCTGTATGTATTTCAACGTCCCAGTATAGTTTGTATTGATTGTTTTCGGGTACTGATGTCGGAGTGTAATTGTAATACGGATCTGTGTTTTCTATTAGCCTGTTTGTTGTGGCTAATGCTTGGTGTATGACCTTGGCCGCAGAGTTATGTCTGGCTGTGTATTCGGTACCGGCAAGAGTTTTGCACCCGCTTGTTATGTGATCTATTGTTTCTTTTTGTTGTTGACATTTTCTGCAATTATCGTCTGTTATGGATGGATCTTTAATTATATATTTTTTGTAGTTTCGTGTTGCAATCACTTGGTCCTGGATAGCAAGCATGAAACCCTCCGTTTCTGGGAACAGCTGGCCATCCGGCAACCAGGCGTATGACTGTTTTTGGTTAATGTGGTCTTGGGTGACACGGTATCTATGTTTGCCGTGCAGTGCTTTCTGCGACCAGGTGTTTATTTTTTCTTGTTGTGATTGGATATGATTGTATGTGTCTGCTACGTGATCTGGACTAGAGAGGTTAAGTGGTGTATAGTTTTTGTCTGCTTTTACTATTGCTTTATGTAAGTTAGTTTGTTTGGTGTGGAAGAAATGTCTTAGTGTTTGTATCTGTGTTGTGCGAAGTGACTGTATATCTATAATTCCTCTGCCACCTAGTTTTCTGTCTATGGCGAGCCTCTCCTTGCAAGCGTTCGGGTGTGACATCCTGTGTTTTGTGAGTTCTGTTCGTATAAGTATATGGATGTTTTCTATGTCAGTGTGTGACCACTTGATGATGCCAAAGGAGTATGTGAGTACCGGTATCGCAAATGTATTAATGGCTTTTGTGAGATTTTTAGAATTCAATTTTGTTTTTAATAGTTTAATGAGGCGGTCTTTAAACTCTTGTGTTAGTTGTGCCTTAACTTGTGTATGGTCTATCTTAACGTTCTGATTGAAGCCCAGGTACTTGTACGTTTCGTCTTTATCCATGTTGTCCAGTGGTTGGCCAGTTACTACTTCCTTTTCGGGTTGGTTTTTCCATTGGCCTTTATTGATGTGGAGCACCTTGCATTTACTCATTCCGAATTCCATCCTGATGTCTGATGTATAAACTTCTGTTATTTTGAGTAATTCTCTCAGTTGTACTTCTGTGGCGGTATATAGTTTTATATCATCCATGTACAGGAGATGATTGATTTTGTGTTGATCTGCTTTATGGTGTCTGATGTTGAAACCATGGTTTGTGCTGTTAAGTGTGTTGGAGAGCGGATTTAGGCAGAGGCAGAACCATAGTGAACTAAGAGAGTCACCCTGGAAGATGCCGCGTCGTATATGTAGCTCATCCGTTTGAATGTGGCCATCGTGAGTTTGAAGGTGTATGTTTGTTCGCCATGTTTCCATGGTGCTCTTAAGAAACTGACGAAGTCCTGGGTTGATTTTATATATTTGAAGTGTTTTCATTAGCCAGCTATGGGGTACAGAGTCGAATGCTTTTTTGTAATCTATGAAACAGGTATGGAGATTCCTATGCTCTTTTCTAGTTTGCTCCATGATCACACTATCAATTATAAGTTGTTCCTTACAACCCTGGCTGTGTTTTCTACATCCTTTTTGTTCTTCAGTCAGGATGTTGTTTTGCATTAGGTGTTGTTCAATCCTTCTGCATATTGTTGCAGTGATATTATTATTATTATTATTATTTCTCTTTACAGGTAATATGCATCATGTGCATAGGATTCATGTACGAACCAACCACGACCTACCAATCAGGATTAGGAAAAACTAACTTCCCATATGCTGCGCCAATGTATACAGCGTTTGGGGGCTATATCGTTATCAACGCCACTCTCATTCTGGGTGCTTTGCTGGGAGAACGAACACCGTTCAGGATAGTAGCTATATTTGCAGCGTGGGGCACCGGCTTATTTCTAACTACAGGTAGATAACTTGTACAAAAACTCTTCCTGCATTTGACTCCCCGATCTATGATATTTCAATAGCAATGGCAAATAAATACAGTCACATTCGTTGGTTTCCAAAGTTTTGCTATCGTCTGGGTTGCCACTGCAATATATTGTCACGACGGCCTCTTTTTCTTCACCAAAGAATCAAACTGGACGAAACTTTCACCGTTTTACTTCACAATTCAATACAACATCTTTTAACCTTATCTCAGCTACAACTCGACTCAACTGAACTGCTCCACGCTATCCGTGGCGTCTTATATACACTTCATCGAACCATCTAGAGAATTCGATGACATTCGAGAATGCCCATCCGTCATTCCCGAAAACTCTAGACCACTGACTCTATTATAGACGATTCGATGACGTTTACACTCCAAAGATCCAACCTAACAATTTGACTTTACATCATGCATGACAACTAATACACAACAGACGAATACCATAATATACAGTATGTTACAATATTAAATTTGGAATATGAAATAGCGAAAATATTGATTGATAAACTGACTTAGGAGAGCAGAATTTTGTTTTTCGAACATTTTTTTATGATTATGAATTCTTGGGCAGTACTGTATGTTGTCCCGTGTGAGGGCGGGTTAGAATATCTCCCATCGTATATCCTGCGTGTCGTACAAGGCGACTAAAAGGAACCGAACTACTGTCGGTATAAACAGTGTCCTCTTCTCAACCAACAGCTTTGGGTGGACGAGTTGAGAAGAGTCGTCAGGACACCTTCTTATCCTTGAGGTGAGATATTGTCTCTAAAGGCGGATGAACCAGTAGATACATCTGGTCAACGGCATAAGGAAGCAGAAAGCAAATGGGAAACTACTGCATTAAAGATCTTTAAGACATCCCAAGAGAAACTCGTAAAATGAGCTACGTGAGAATATTCGTGTCGGCGATACTCTAGCTCCGACTTAATGTATTTTACGAGTGCACAACATGTCTGTTAAGATATTGTGACTATGATGATGACTGCATGTGTATGGTTGATGTATCCGGAGTATCGATGCAGCAAGAACAAGTCTGGAAAAACCAGTGTGCCTCTTTTTGGTTGCTTGGTTTGGTAGTTGTACTGAGTTTAAATACCGCAATGGAGTACTTGCACAGGTCGTGAAATCGCCTCGGGAGTATACATAGCGTAAGGAAAACCATATCAAGAAGCAGTAGGAAACAAAAAACATGATTTTACTGACGGCCAAAAAAAGATATTTGCAAAATAAAATAAAGATATATTCAAATTTTTCCACGTGACCTAAAACAAGGGCTGACGTCACAGATATCTTATCGATATCGACAATCGATACTGCTACAGCGCAGGTCAGTGAGATTCAACTGCGCATTCGACTAGAGATGATCTGAATTCTTTAACAGTGCGACTCAATTTATTGATACTTAAACATATTTGAAACAGGCAATTAACCCACGAGCATTTTCGTTGCAATACATTTTTATATCTGATAGGTATCATAGTTCATCCAGTTTGTAGCCGAGATTCGCAACTAATCGAAGCCATCATTTTATTATTTCGGCGCATCCCATTATGAATGAATCCAAAGATAGAATCTAATTCAAGCCCACCCCTACAAAGTGAATTAGTAATCTAGCCTAACTTTTATTCTTTTGACTTTTGTACTTTTGTGTGTGACTGGGTTTTGTGGTTATAATGATCAATGTCAAAATGTTAGGTTAGCACTGGCTATCGATATCGAATATCAATACTTTACATCCCATCACTATACGATATTACGGGGACGTCAGAGGTTGTTTGCGCGGGATTTTCCGGCATTTGAAATAATTTTTGGAATATCTCTCACAGCCGATTCCAAAAAACCAAACAGGTGATTTTGTCATGTTTACTAGGCTCTAAGGAACGCGTAAATGACATAATATTTTTTTCTGCAAGTACCCTATTGGTTAGACTTTATGTAGGTAGATCTGCTTACCTTATTTCTTCTGTTATTATCCCTCCAAGTTCAGACTTTACTACGACCCGATTACAGTTTACTAAGTGTCAGAAAAAGTAGACTTACTTTATTCTGGGTTCCTATATAATATTTATTTTTTTCATAATGGTTCATTATTAGATGTCGGATCACAAGTGCTTTTTATATAGTTACTTTCAGCATGTACTGCTCAGTGTTATATCAGTTTACAATTCTTGCACAAGACTGAACGAACTGCATTTTATAATCGCCGAAATCAAAATTTACCGAAGCTAGTGACTGTGATTCTAGCCAAACTATATGTAGTTTAATAACGGCTGTTCAGGCAACTGAATCAAACTCACAAAACCGAGACGAAATACTAATTTTTCTACTTGCTACGATAGGCAGCGCTTCCCAAGGTTTTGCCTTTATTTTTAACACTAGTATTGTATTAATATTGAACGACTATACTGTGAGAGTCATCGAATCAGTTACTAGGTAATCTTAGTATCAATTATACAAAGCAATCTATAACCTATAAGCCGTAGAACAAAGGAGTGAGACCATAATGGACGTTATTTGATATCAGATTTTATGTTTTTTCCAGTTTTCCACTTTTCTTTGAAACGGCTGTACCTTAAAGGAATGACAGCAAAAAATCAGCATATAAAAAAAGGTAGAATTTATTTTATATGACACAAAATGAGATATGAAATCAATTTCGCCCAAGTAGGCTCTGATTTAACGATAGTCGTTTGTTAGAAATTGATTACTGGAATGTCAGTGTTTTGCGTACCTACAGAAAAAATGAAAGTTGGGTAAAATTCGAGATAAAATTTTTTGTTCGATTGGGTAAAACTGAGGGTAAAACACCAACTGAAATTTGAGTGACAAAAAGTTTAAAGACGACTGTGAATCACTTGCAGATGAACCTCATCCCGATCGACCACAAATTGTTAGTTTGTCATACGGTTCCAATGAAAAAATTATTCAAAGAGATTTTAGGGTACGTAACTGTTGCGGCAAGATTCCAAAAATGATGAACGATGAACAAAAAGAAAATCGAGTGATCATTTGCTGAGTGGGAAAGGTAACTGCATCGGAATCCACAGTTATTAATTAATGTTGGTTAGGTGGTTAGGGTTGGCTTTATCCTTACGCCCTTGAGCTGAAGTCTCAAAGTATGCAAAGGATGCATAAAGGTAGCCCTAAGCCGCTAAAGGCCAAACCTGATTTTTTTTTTGTGAATATCTTTACTATTACTAGAAGACATACAATGAGTGAGAAGTACTTATAATTTACTCTAATGTACTTCGAGGATCTTTAAATGTAAAATTAAAGAAAAAAAATCAGTCAAGTTGATTGAGTCAGTATTTCCCACACATAACAGTGATATTGTTCTTCCTTTGCATGAAGCTATAGTCAGAGATCCCTTGCAACCAAATAATCTTTCGCATGTCCTCAAAAAACATCCAACACAAAAACTAGTAAACAGTTTCCTAAGTCTCTCCGTAGGAACTAAAACGACACATTTTTTATTCTGCGAGCTTCAATTGGACGAAACGAAACAATCAAGAACCCCCAAATTGCTAAAAAACGAGGTTTGAACTATTTTTATATTTTTAGCTTTTTATTATTGCTGCACCGCCACTGGCACGATTTTTGAAAACCATAGGCATTTTCATCCTCGCCACGGTTACTATACTGTATCTAAATCTCATTAAAATCGATTCCATAATTTCCATGTCACTAAATTCAGAACGATCTAAAGCAATACTCGTATGTATACATAAGAAAACTAGATAACATATAAAATACTGTCATCCGTTTCTGCTGGGCAGTTTATGAAAAATTTGAGATTAAAGTTCAATTTTTCACGTCATTTTTGTTAGAATTCGTTAAAAAATTGTTCATATTGTTTAAAACAGATGACGTTCTTTATAAGTGTTCTTGGGAGGTCCAACTATGACATGTATCAATGTCATCAGTTTTTATTATTTTTAACTACTTTTTCCAACCCCTATAGGGCGTGACATTATTGAACACCTTCCGTATACTTACTAAAAGGCGTTTAATAATGTCACTCCCTGTAGGAGCTGAAAAATGCAGTTAAACTTAATAAAAACGAATGACATTGGTACATGTCATAGTTGGACCACAGTAGTCAGACCTCCCAAAAACATGTATAAAAAAGTCATCCGTTTTAAACAACATGAACAATTTTTTGATAATTTGTAACGAAAATGACGTTAAAAATCGAACTTTAAGCTCAAATCGCTTATAAACTGCCCAGCAGAGACGGATGACAATATTTTTTTTTACCTACAAAAAAAATCAAAGAATTTTCCATTTCCATTTAAAAAAAAATCAGTTCGCGCTAACCGCCCGTAGATTTCGGATGACGATTTTTTGGAACATTAGCTGGTAGGAGTACTAAAATGCTACTACATTTGAATTCGGTTACTTAACGATTTTTTTTCATGTTTCAACACCCCCCCCCCTCTATCTCCGGTCCCTCTCACCAGCGGAGTTCATGATTTAATAGCGACAATGGTTGCATTCAGCAGACTCAACCGTTGCGGAGCAACTACCAAATTTTCTGCTGAACGCGTGCGCTACCTAGCAGCTACCGCTCCAGCTGACGCCATTTTTTGTAGGGATAGAAAAGTATGCTCACTTGGAGCGGAGCGGAATAGGCTACTTCTGACCTTGTGAGTGTTATCTTATGTTATCTATGAAAAAGTCGTTATCCACACAACTTTACACAGTCCAGAATTTTGACGCAATTTTACACGTTTTTTTTATTTTTAATAAACACGCCTACCCTAACCTCAAATGTGACCACTCATTTGACATTTCACTGAAAACTGACAGTCGACACAAACGATTTATCGTGATATCTCAGAGCACACAAATAACGTTTTTCAACAGAACGCCAACTGTTGAGATGTAGCGGCTACAAAAGTAGCGGCTACAAAAGTAGCGGCTCCCGATCTTTCTGCTGAATGCAACCAATGTCAACTTCTGTGTACCTTTAACTTACGCTGTAGCTACAAATCGAGTTTTGTTTTCCAGGAATTTTGCTGATATCCCACAAAATGAATGTAGCCAGCTTCTATGCCCCACACATGCATCTGCCGCTGCATATGACAACAGCCATAATTCTCTCCTTTGTCAATGTGATGCTAATGGCGCTTGAAGCAGCCCTGACGTTTGTATTGAAAAGAGATTTTCAAATCGCCTTCAAAGAGTGAACAACGGTAACGTTCATTCTTCGTACAACTAGTTACCAAAAATTATTATGAATATTGTATATTCTGCGGAATTTATGCTGTTTTTTATAAGTTTTTTCTTCGATTTGGCAGCATTATTGCGGTATTTATAGATAGTGCTCTCAATTGTAACTGTTAGGCCCGATTTTATCAACATGCATATTTAACAAAGACTTTGACAAAGCTTTTTTATTGGATGTTGTTTAGCAAAAGCTTTGTATTGGGTATTGAGGGCTATGTCATGGGTATATAAGTATCATCCAATATTTTATCAATATTGGAAACAAAACGTCAAAGCTGGATGACACTTTTGTCAAAAATATTTTAGAACTCATGGATCAAAATCATAGCAGGATATCAGAACAAAGCGATTGATTTGCAAATTAATGCCATATTTTCCATGTTTACATTATAATTATTGTATAATTACTAACTGCAAACTGGGATAATTTGTGATAAAAGTAGTAGGTACCTATATCAATCACAGCAACTACCTACCTTATTTAATAATTAAAAATGCCACGTCCGTCAGTCAGATGAATTATATGAAAATACATACTTTAATGAAGAATCAATCTTTCATTTACTGGATGTATGTTTGTTATAGATCTTCTTATAGAAGTATTCACAGATCCATTGTACATCAAATAGGGTCATACATTTTAATTATAGAATGGCAAGCTTTCGCGCTCTGGGGTTCTGGATAGGCAACCAGTAATGCGCATGCGTTTTGGAATTAGCTGTAACCTTTGAAATGTAACAAAATGCTATTTTTACCTCTTTTTACTATAAAACAAAGATATATTGCAGGTATTCATAATTATTATCGATAGTAAATTATTGTTTTATACAAATAACGCAATAAGTGAATTTCTTGTCATCATAGCATTTAATACAGCATGAAACCAGCGATCAAATGGAAATGGAATCTGGAATCTGATTGGTTGAAATTAGCAATTGCTAAACTTTTGATTAAACAAGAAAATGCATTTTTTTACCAATTTGGGATGGAAAATCAGACTGGAAAAGATGTTAGATGATTTACAATGCTCGATTGTATATAAAGTATGTCATTTTTGAGCTTTTTGAGGTCAACTTCAAGAGAAATCAATCATTTTCAGAGTACTTTGACAGATGCATGTTCTTAAAAGGACTGCTCTGATTGGTCAAAGTCTTTGTTAAAATCTGCATGTTGATAAAATCGGGCCTAAATGTTGTGCGCTGTACGACATTTTTGCGAAGTCGCATTTATTCATGTATTTTTTTTATTAGTGGTTGGATGGATGTTGTGTCTCGGGTAAAATGGATCGCTTGATAAAAAGCGAAAACCAAATCAGGATTTTGTGAATGAATTTGATCAGTTGCTCCAGCCTACATCTTCTCATAGCGAAAAGTTAAGCAAAGCTTCAGACAAAATTACTGATCAAGTAACATAGCACAGCCAAAAAAGATGTCACTAAAAAATCGCCTTTTATGTGTCTTAAATAAAAGTACTAGTAGAATAGCCCAAACAAAATAGAAATGACAGTCCAATCGAAGACTCAACTGTAAATAAAATAGAATTTCAGGAAACTAATAACTAAGGACAATCTAAGCCAAATATATCACCAAATACTTGAATATGGTATTTCTGCATTCGTTTTTCAGAACCGAATATGTTTATATAGACTAGTTCAATACACCATTAAGTACAAACCAATATTATGGTACAGTTTACGTAGCAACCAGAATTCTAGAAACTCTATATAAATAAGTACCAGCGACAATGGAGTACAATTATTAGTTTATTACTAGATTCTAGATGTTCATCATTGGATTCTCATTGGCATGAAATAAAGTTGTTATAATTATTTAATGTACAATGCTGAAGTAAATAGTCCCCCCTCCCTTTCACCTGTGAATGGACTAAAAACGAATTATGATGGTTTACCATATAAAAATGATATTCAACTCCTCGGAGAGGGTTTTTGATATATGTTTAAACGGAATGAGCGTACTTTGAACCTCCATTCTAAACATTTTAGGCCTTTACGGAAACACTGATCTGGATCCGGATAGATCAGTTATATGTCAAACAGCTGTCAATGCCTTTCAAGTGGGATTTATGATTCCATGAATTTAACGGACATCGAACAACGAAAAAGTTGGTTTAACAATAAAAAACAGATGGTTAAGTAAATCAGCTACTGATCTGAATCATCCGACCGCAATCACTTACTGTACAAGAGTGAACTACCCTATTTCTGACAGATCTCAGATCACTTTCCGAACGTCAGGATCAGTGATCGAACTGATCGGGTTAACCCGATCACAGTTTCCGTAAAGGCCTTTTCTTTTTTCGTAGTACTCCAGTGGGTGCTTAGAAATGACGAAAAATAACCTTTAACTTTTGAACGAAACAATATATACATCTGGGCCGGTATTCCCAAGTCGCTCCCCTCGCAAGCGAGCGATCCGTCATAGGAGCGATATGATTTGCAGCGATATGGCATTTCTAGATTCTCATCTAGCGCTCCCCTCGCAAATTTGGTAAGCGAGCACTGAGATACGACAACATCGCGTATTGATGTAAAATGTCCGAACAAAATGTCAAGTTGTCAAAACATAACCAATATGTTCGTTTGATAAAGTACCGTATACATCACAGACGATAAATAATAATTGTCGGTGATATACATCGATCGAGGTTGAACTATTCTAAACATGGAAGATTAGTATCAACCAAAAAGCAACATTCAGGATAAATCTGATTTAATTAGCGGCGAATTTGGCCCCCATTTAATGTGAAAGAACTGTTGTTTTCTATTTCGATACCAATACTCTTGTTTGAAATTAAATAATGATAATCACAGCGATTATACTTTAGTTATAGTTCATATTATAACTTCGAATCATATATCAGTACATTAAACTATAAACTTTTAAAAGCTTACAATTTTTTTTATAAAATCACTGAAAAATAGTAAACCAAAATTTTTGCTATTGGTTGAGGATATAAATCTGTAATTTTTACAGGGTCATCAAGATAAATGATAATTGTGTCCAAGACATATGTTAATCTAATAACCTTTTGAACTAGTTTTCCGCGAGTTTTGTTAGTGTTTTTTGAGTGGGAACTCGGTAAAAAATCTATACATTTTAAAAAGGTACATTTTAATGTGAAGGTTGCGCTTAACTTTGTCTAATCAATTTCTCCCATAACGGATCCAATTTGCAATATTAAATATTAAATCGTTTTCCAAATCTAGGCGATTTTTAGTTTACTTCTTATTTGGGCCATTGATGAAATTGCGTACACGCATAAGTACAAGGTAGAAAATGGAATGAAATACTTCAAAGCCTCGATTGTTAATTCCGTGTACTTATTTTCTCTTTTCAACCAGAAGGTGTCAAAATTTCCAGATTTGAACTCCCAGCGTAACTTCCCATTGGCATATAATTCCAGCAGATTATAATAACGCAAACGCCTACAAGTTTTGTACAGTTTAAATATTTTTAACATACATGGAAAAAAGGGTCGGGAATCAAGAAATATTTTTTAATACTAGGGGGGTCGTGTTATGGGAAAGGTTGAAAAACACTGTGTTAGAGGGCCTCTTAAAACAACTCGATGGAGCTCTGAAACACGTTTTTATGCTTCTTCTTGGTTTCACAGTCCAATACATACAGGATCGTCCATTATAAAGCATAATAATTATAAATAAGAGCACACATCTCAACTTAAGGTACCCTAACCGTCGGTGATAGCCTATTTACATTGATACACCAGTGACACGAGCGACAGAAAGCACTCCCCTTTGACGCGAGCGTTTCAATTGTAAGGAGAGGATGTGAGAATCTAAACAGCAGTGATTTTCACTCCTCTCGCATTTAAAGGCAGCGTTATCGCTCCACAGGAGGGGTCAAGAATACTAGACCAGGGTCGATAATTTTTGAAACCAAAAAAAATTACAGTAGGATGAAACCCATTAGAAAAAGAGGGGAATATGATAAGAATAAAAGGAAAATAAATTACGGTCAATTCGAGATCGGGAAGTGGGAGGGGGTGAGTTTTTAAGGGTAGAAAATGGTTTATCTTGATTTCTGGCAAAACTACAGGTCCTATGGAAAAAAGTTAAATGGCAAAGTTGTAGGTAATAAAAAGGTCTACAACTTTTGTATTTTCAATTTTTTCACATAACCTCAAAATTTTGGTAAAAAATTCAAAAAACCAAGTTTTTGGTTTTTTATTTTTATCTTTTTTAAACAACAAAAATTTTCTACAAAATTTGGTGAAAACTTACCTTATTATGTCCCAGATATACTGTAATTTATTTGTTTTAAAATATTAATTTTTTCGCCTTATTTTAACTTAATATCAAAAATGCACCCCAATCTTCAATCGAAAATTCTCGCGTCAAAACATCAGCTTTTTTCAAAAAGTTTGGGAGCTTTTTATTTGCTGGAATCTCTATTTTCTGATGGTGTAAATAAAAATATACATTACTATGGAAAATCTTCTCAGAAAATGCAAAAAACTGAAAAAACTCAAATTCGTAATTTTTTTTACTCACTATGTACAATTTCATAAAAAAATGTGACTGCTGCAATTTTTTTTAGTTGAAAGGTTTATTAATTAAATTCGAATTACATTCACGTCATAGAAAATTTCAAAAAATATAAATATACATGTAAATCGTACTATTGAGTTTAGATACTTAATTCTGATTACGTTATTCCTTATATTTTTTTCGAAAACGTTAATCTTGTCATTTGTCAACGTACATAACCTCAATTATCTCAAACCGCGCAATACGTGGTACATGACGCATTAGCTGCGCGTTGCGCCGCGTCGGCTGTGCGGAGTAAGTGAATATTTGTAAGGGATCTACTTCTGGCTCTCAACTGTATCGTGTATCATAGCGCATTTGAGTTAACGCATTGCGTTGATACAAGGAAGTGCGCCAGCGTTATAGTATCAGCGTATTTAATTTGTCTGCGTTACCATGACCACTGATTAACGGTTTCACAGCTACTACGAAATAGCAGGTATGTAGTAAGGCCCAGACCCTGCTAAGTCCGTCCCCACTTCTCCATGAAATACCTTACAATGGGCTAACATTTACCGTATGTCACTCAGGTATATAAATTATCTTACAACAGCAATAAATAGGCATCTACAAATATTATTTAAAGAAGATTCTACAACTTTTTCAAAATATTGTAGATGTCTTATTAGATATTAACTTATTTGTTTGTTAATTCTAGTGGGATATTCCAATTTGCAATTTTTTTGTTTATCAATGTAACATGAAATCTCACGTTTTTCAAGTAAATAAGTGTAAATTTTAATAAATAGCTCAAAAGTAAAAAAAATTTTCGAATTTGAATTTTTTTTAAGTTTTTTGCATTTTCTGAGAAGATTTTCTATAGTAATGTATATTTTTTTTACACCATCAGAAAATAGAGATTTCAACGAACGAAAGGCTTCCAAACTTTTTGAAAAAAGCTGATATTTTGACGCGAGAATTTTCGATTGAAAATTGGGGTGCATTTTTGATCTTAAGGTCAAATAAGGCGAAAAAATAAATATTTTAAATCAAATAAATTACTGTGTATTTGGGACATAATGAGGTAAGTTTTCACCAAATTTCGTAAAAAAATTATTTTTTTTGAAAAAGATAAGAATAGAAGACCAAAAACTTGGTTTTTTGAATTTTTCACCAAAATTTTGAGGTTATGTGAAAAAATTGAGAATACGAAAGTTGTAGACCTTTTTATTACCTACATCTTTGCCATTCAACTTTTTCCCATAGGACTTGTAGTTTTGCCAGAAATCAAGATAAACCATTTTCTAACCTTAAAAACTCACCCCCTCCCACTTCCCGATCTCGAATCGACCGTAATTTATTTTTCCTTTTATTCTTATCATATTCCCCTCCTTTTCTAATGAGTTTCATCCTACTGTAATTTTTTTTCACTTTTTATTATTTTTGAAGGCTTCGGCACTGGTCTATACCGGCCCTGGTGCTTTTACCAAATGAAATGGTGTCATGGTTCCCAGTTTCTAACGTAAAAACGATACATGTTATTCAACCTACCCCTTGGAGCATGTAAGGGATTGTTAACAATACATTTCTTAATTGAATAGAAGGTGTGCTGATAACGAGGCTGATTGAAAGATATTTTGTTTCTCTGTTCAACAGAATGTCTTTTTTAATCGGCTTGGGGCCGGTTTTTCAATGTCTAGTTATATATTTATCTGGAAGTTAACGGGCAACTGTTAGAAAAATTGTTTGAACAATTGGAGATTAAACTAACGAATCATGTAAATCTTATCTGACAGTTGTATCCATAGAAACGCAAACTGGCAGCTACCTATCTGACACTTTTAACTGGACATTGAGAAACCGGCCCTTAAAGCTTGCTTAGAAATAACAAAACGAAAGAGTCTCCAAGTTGTGGTTTGAATGACAGCTGCGTGACATAATTTCCTCAGGTAAAACCCAAGGATAACGTCTGACTCAATAAAAAGGTTAAAGGGAGGCGGTATTATTCACGTTCCCACTGTAGGTATATAATAACATTCATGTAGGTATATGTTGGTTATGTTAGATTAATTATTTAAATTCTGTATACTGTTATATACCATCCATTCATTGTAGTTTTAAACAATACATTTAGTACTATTCTTAAGTATTGTACCTCTCAGAACCTAGATTAATATCATAGTACTTGTTGTTAGTATTCTAGTTAAACTTGTGCTACCGATTAGATAAGTTGTGTATAGAGATAATACGATATACTAAACAATAATGATTGTTATCTCATTTATAATTTACATATATTTAATTCGTTATTTTCTGTAACTCGTGTCATAGATTTTAGAGATATTTGGTTATCAGTCACAATGTTTAAACCCGGAGTGATTATTTTTATTTTTGTGCTCAGATGAATGTCTTCAAATGGGCACACTCACCTCAGGTGCCTTTCAATTAACAAAATATAGAAATGAAAATATAAATCTAAGGTCAAACGAAACGGTGTTCATACAGAGGCTACTAAAATTCATCTCAACCTCATGTGTATATTTATGTCTATTGATAAAAGCAATAAATGTTTATTGTTTATTCACGTGTATATTGCATATGTTTGTGAAGTGTTTAATGTATATTATTATGTTGTACTATCGAAATCCGTCCATTAGAGTTTTTATCGCTGTTGTATTTGATACAGGTATTTTTAGTAATAAATTCTATAATAATAATAGTAAAACATGTATTTTATATTTCTCATCCTTTCCCAAATCACCTGCCTCTCTGGAATTTCTCAAACTGCAAAAAAATTTACAAAAATCAATATGGAATAAATGCCATTGTTTGACAACTGTGCCACGAAACAGCATTTGTTTCTTTTGTCCAACATGTTTCATGCAACACAAGAATAGTAACGTGGAGTTATGAAATCTTCAAAAAATTGTGGATCACTTTCCATATCCATATCGGTGTTTATTATTTTAATCAGTGGTTTTCCATAAATCTGTGGTGGGAAGTTTTCAAATGTTATCATTACGACCCCAAGTTGAAGTCTTAAAGTATTAGTAGAGGATCCCAATTAAGGTCGAACTTCATCCATATGTTTACGCAACGAAAATTAAATTATATCAATTAAAATATGTTTCCAAACTCCCACCAACAGGATTGACTAAAATAACATGGTCAAGGGTATATTTCATTTAAAAAATAAAAAAAATATTTTCGTAAATTATCCCTAGTCAAATCAACCTTAGCTAATCTGCATACCGAATGGAAATTACATTTTATCAACTGAAATATTTTCCGAAACACTCACCAACAGGGTTTCGATGAAAATGTTCATAGCTATATTTAATTTGAATCATAAAACAAATTTATTATTTATTTAAAAAAATCACTGGAGAGAATCTCAAATAAAATCGACCTTCACTGATCCGATGACCGAGTGAAAATCATATTTTATCAAACAAAATATCTTTCTAAACACACACACCAACAGGGTTACCTAGTTCATAGTAGTAGTTCATAGTTATATTTAATTTCAATTATCCAAAATATTTGCAAAAATTCACTGTTGAGGATCGCAAGCAAAATTGACGCTTAGTGATCTGCTTATCAAATAAGAATTATATTTTATTAATCAAAATATGTTCCTAAATACCCACCAACAGGTTTACCAAAAAAAAGTCATTTTAATTTATTTTTAATTTAAATTATGAATTTTTTTTCCAAAAGTTTACGGCAGAGGATTCCAAGTAAAATCGACCTTTACAGTTAAAATATGTTTCTAAAAACCCACCAGCAGTTATACTTAATTTCAAGTATAAAAAACATGTTTCTAAAATTCACTGCAGAGCCCAAGTAAAATTGACGTTCGCTAATCTGGCTTATTTAGGAAGTTAGTTAAAAAATGTCGCTCATTCCAAATTGATTTTTTTACAAACGTTTTGTACTTTGATAGGAAGGTCAGTAAAATGTGCATCTTCTCCTCATCATCTTTTGAGTAATACTTAAGGTTCCCCTAAGTAACACTCAAGAGATACTTATTTGAGGAACCCTTAAGTGTAGTGTTCCTTGTGTATAGGTTTCCTAGACAATATCTACGAGACAGAGGAATTCATTTGGCGACGTTGTCATATTTCACATATAAGTTAATTTGTTATGCCTATGCCTGCGCATATTGATGTTTTCTGTTATCTCTTTTTGTTTTGTGTCAGTATTTCGTGTTTTGTGCCGGATGTGACAGAAACTGACAACACCGTATTCCAAAATTGACCTACAAAATCGCCTTGATTGCAACGAAATGTGATGTTGACAGGTCATGTTGAAATTTCGTTACTTGAGTATTACTCAAGGGAGCCTTACGTAAGGGACCCTCAATAGGTCGAAACACAAAACCTTATTTAAGGGACCCTCTAGTATTAAGAGACCCTTAGGTATCGACTATGAGTACGACCCTTAGGTAAGTTTCAGAGATGTTACAAGGTATTTGATAAGCCTTGTTTACTACCAAGTTCAATTAGCAGAATATGAATTTAACAAAAATCACTTATACCCTATACCCTTACCCTAATTTAGACTTTGCATTTTTTAATAATCCTTATTGTCGCACCTATTTCTTATTCCGTCTACTTTGGGCTGCTTTAGGGACGTATTTTTCGCGCAAGGTACGGTTGATATTACGATGATAAATTGTCGCGCCAAAAGTTCTAATAGCGTTTTCGATTTACTGCTCTCAGGGCGAGCATAGATCATCCGCAATTAAACTAGAAGGCTGTGCTAGAGATCTGTCAAGAGTTGATAGGAGCACTTCACAAATCGAACATGATCGAGTACAAAAATGACTTCTTATTTTGTGCAAGTGACGGTTGATAAGGCCGCAATTTAAAAGTTAAGTTGTTCTACGCATCGACTATAAAAATCATAAAATAGTCAGTGCCTACCATCGAATATTAAAGTATTAAAACCCAGTTTTCCATATTATGTATATGTGCTTTTTACTTTTCCTATGATCACCACAAAGGGGGGCTATTTTCTTCGAATGATCGAATGTTTTTCACCTTTTTCTACCAACCACAAAACATACAAGACGTCGCTCTCAAATGCTCTGACCTGGCTTCTCGGAGCAATCAAGTTCAACCTGAGAGCGTTCCGCGAGCGAACAACAGGTAAATCGAATTTGCAAATCTGGAGCAGAGCCGTCAAACCGAACATACAATTTACATCAAATGTACTCTGAGAGCGTCCGAGAGCAGTAAATCGAAAACGCTATAATATTTTGGAATTTTGACTTTAATTGAACAGTTGTCAAGAAAGCGGTATACGTAATACACCTAAAAATTTTGCCATTATACCATTTTCTTTTATTCTTTCAAGTTATTACGACTGTAGAAAAACATGAGATATTCTTTCCGTAATGCTAGGAGTAGCAAATTAAAGCCAATATGATTTCATACATCCTGTGCATCTTCAAACTGGATGAATCGGAAAATGTCTTCCAAAATCAGCTCCATCCAGTAGTTTTTAAGCTCGTCAGTGTCAAATTGACACCTTATGTCAATATATCCGCTATAACCCCACAATGACAATAGCGTGACAGTGCTAATCAAAAATGTTTAAGAAAAATGAGTATATGAATTTATTATAGGAGAAACTTGTTTCAGTACTATTTAAGTGGTAATCCATGTATGTCGGCAGGAATAATTTACTCAACAGATGTCTCATTACATGGGAACACAATGTGGTCAGATGGGTAGAACTGGTAAGAGCCATTATTAATTATATATACCAGATACCAGAGCAAAATCATATCATTGTTAATACTACAATTTTAGATTTTTAAAAATGGAAATCTGTGTTTGCATTCGGCTATCGCATCCACTAGTAGCGGTGGAAGTTCTTTCACCACTCATTCATAACTGAAATGTACCCGTTTCCAACTCACCTTATGATAAAAACTATAATATATTTACGGCGATGCCCAGACTAAGGGATATTTTTACAATCTAAGCAATTTTGTTTTTAGCACAAAGAGATATTTTGGGAGTGCAGGCGTTATAATGTATGATTCAATACAAGGATTAACAAAACATACAACCTCAGAGTAACAACTGAACATAGAGGTAGTAAACAACTAATTCTGATAGGCCAACATCTTTCCTTACGTTGTCATATTGCGCACCAGATACGGCAATCATAATTATTTACTATCGTCTTGATTATATAGTATACAGAAATATTCCATTCTACGTTAAAAAGACGGTATTTAGATGGTTCAGAAATGATTACAGCAAAATCAATAGATATGTTGACCTCTACTGCGTTACTGCATATTTTTTCATCATAAACGAAAATTCTGAAGTCATAAATTTTCAGGAGCTGGTAACGCCTATATAATTTTCCTGCGATTTGTTTACGGTAGAATCCCGGCTGTCAAACATTTGTTTTGTTTGTGCGTCTTTTATGCTTGGTCGAATTAGCTATTTGTTGGTAACTGTAGTGAAGCTCTACGGACTTGCTGTGCTATATTCGAGTGTAGTTTAACAGTTTTTCGAGATGGGACAGTGCAGAGCAGTGTTTGTAACATCGGTTGCATTGGAAGAATTTTCAGGTAAGTTGGCAATGTTTGGAGGCTGAAGTGTCAAAAGATGATGATTTTGAGCACGCCATGCTGAAGTGGTTTGTTTACTACCTCTATGTTCAGTTGTTACTCTGAGCATACAACATACAACAAAACTCTGCCTATTAGTAACGAGTAATCAGCAGAGTAGGGCAAATTTCGTAAAACTTGATCCTGAAAAATTTGCAAAATCTGTCATACTGGTTGGAGTTGTGTATTATGTAAGGCTTCGGAGGCCATTGTCCGTTGAACTAGTGGTTCCTGGACTGTTTGGCCAGCGCCGACACGCTATGTGGCGATTGGCTGAAACCTTCAGAAGCTGTTTGTTGATTTGTGATGCGCTTCATCTCTTAGAGCCCGCGCACACAGACGGCGGTCAGGAGTTCAGAGTTCCGCGTTCAGAGTTTTGCGTTCATTGTTTGGAGTTCTGAGAGCACACAGGCGGCGGTCAGTCACCAATCTTCCAGTTTCGTTCCTAATATTGTTCGTGAAACATGTATCCAGACAGCTCATTTTCCGATGAAGAAGAAGCATTGCTTTTGTTGAGCCTGCAGGCGTCCAAGAGAAAAAGGAAACACTGGGTGAACCCAATAAACAGCAAGCGAGAAGATCAAGGGGAATTTCATACGCCATTTGCTGCATTGCTTGAAGATGAAGAACGCTTTTTTATATATTTTCGTATGTCAATAAATAGGTTCAACGAATTGTACAGTTTAGTAAAACATGATATAGAAAAACAAGATACCAACTGGAGAAAGGCTGTTCCTGCAAAAGAGAGGTTGGCAGTATTTTTACGATTTTCATAACCACGATTTTTATAATCATTATCACTTAAATCATATAACAAACGTCTTTCTCGAACCAATTCAATCAATTTTTCTGTTTTCGTCATGACGAAGTTCACGCGTTCTTTGTCTTTCTGTGAACTCCGGAACGCAAGAGTTCTCAGTGACCGCTACGGTTTGACTGCCGGCAGTGTGCTTTGTTACTAAGTAGTCCATAAATTATAAAGAACTCAGAACTCTGAATGAGGAACTCAGAACTCCTGACCGCCGTCTGTGTGAGGCGTGCATCTTCAGACCGTCAAATAGAGTGGCCTTTGTGAGAAATTGAATCTTATTTCCTTAGCCTGGCGTATTAATTGCATGTTTAGTTAATGTTCCATGATACTGAAAAAGATCTTCGTTGATTCAGGTTACCCTGTCCTGATGAGGCCCAAAGAGTCTAACACTCGAGTCAGTAACTACCGATGTTTCTCCCCGTGTGCTTGTGCTTCTCTTTTACTTCAATTTACATATATTATTTATTTCGCTGATAAAATAGAGTACATACTGCTAGACAGTGTGTTGATAAGCTTCTGTTTGATGATCTGCTGCGGTAATTACATGTGATTATTTTTCAGCGGGAACAGACTGAAGCATCTGCTACATTCTCAAGCAGCAAAGACCATAGTTATTTTGTCCAGCAACTAATTCCGTAAGAAAATAATGCGTATTATAACTACAAAATTGGTATAGAAGTTATACAGTTAGTAGTAGACCTATGGTCGAAATTGGAAACATTTTGGTAGCAACCGTTAACGTTGGCATTGCCGACGTCGTGTCGTGACCTATTCCGTACCATGACCATGATCAATACTAATGATTGGATGATGGAATACGTCGGACTGAGCGATGTCGCCGTTTCCCGTTCGGCAACCTTATTATGTAAAAATTCGCGACAACGATCGCTGAGCAGATGCCGAGCAACAGCGACATAATAACAACAGAACCGTCAAAATTGTAGGTTATATGTGGTTGTCGGTCACGATAACATCGCTGCATAATTTACGTTTGACAGCAGATATTGTGCGATTTTCGCCCGTCACTGGTCGTCTGCAAGATACGCGATAAGGCTGCCGATCTAACCAGTTGAGGCGTTTATCGGAAACACGTCATCAAAACTAACATATTTGGGAAAATGAAAAAATCTTCCCAGCATGTAAAACTTTGATTAGATTGATTTCTTGTAATATCTGGTAGAAGTAAAAGTATATAAGACACATCATCCATAAGCAATAATTATTTTATTGTGAAACAGATATGAAAAAAACACAAAAAATACATAGACATATGAGGTTTTTAAGAGAAAAGGTTAACAAATTAATACAAACAGCATGAAAATAAAATAAATTCCGATACAAAAAACAAAGAAATAGCGATAGTGAACAACTATACCTAATACAAAAACCGACTAACTGAAACAATCAACTCTGGCTATATACTATCATCGTAGCAAGTGACAGAAGGTTCTGCCGGTGCGCCATCTGGTACCCGAAGGTAAAGGCAAACCAAGGAAATCGCTGCACAGCAGTATAGATTTCTTGGTGGGACGCCACGGTGCGTCGGCTTGGCCACCAGAGAGCACGGGTTTTTTATACGCTGCTAAGTATGAAAGCCAATATACGAGGGTTGCTCTATACCTCCGTCAATCCACCAGTACGCAGACAGCTGTTTCACGCTTATTAGCGATCATCAGTGCGCCATAGGTCGATTGACGGAAATATTTTGCCAAAAACATTCTCGCTGTATGGTAGTATGTTGTGGTAGCTTTTGTCCATCATGTTCCGCAAACACCTGTTCTCTTGCATTCAAGCAATCAGTTCATCCACGTCCATGGTGAACCCCCACGGTCGTCAGTTCCAAACCACGTGGAAAAACCACCCAACACGTGGCAAAATAGCTACAGATTCGGACGAAATCGCTCAAAAATTTCAAACGTTTTTGAACGTTCAAATCGTACTGACGACGACATGCGTATTCCAACGAGACTTCCTCTTTCCTCTCCCATAGTAACCACTTTCAGTGGAAATCAGGCGTTTGATTGTTCAAGCGAATTCGTCAGAACTTGTCAGAACACATTTTCGTCAGAACTCGCTTGCATAGTAACCGTAACCTAACCACTGTTCGTCAGAAGTACGACGTCGGTCCGACTAGCTTTTGTGGGACCATTTTCGTATAAATCGTGGTCGGCCCGACGCGGGACCGTCGAGAGCTACCGGGCCTGATGGTGTATCCCCATCACAGTGTCTACGTCACGCGAGGCGCTGAGCGACCGTCCGGTCGCGTTTGTAATCGTCAAATACCCGTAGGGATTTTTCATTAAATTTTTGGATATTACGTGTATCCAGCCAAGAATATCGTCTATAGTCACTGTGCACCTTTCTGCAATAGTAATTATATGTATACAGAGTGCATACCTGTGTTGTAATTTCCAAAAGATGTAATGAAACGGAATCAGTGGTTACGCGCTATACATCGAGATACCTTCACGATAAAGGATTTTTCTGTAATATGCATCAAACACTTCGAAGGGAGATTTGTAATTCGTACTATAAGTTTAATAGTTCCTCGAGCTAAGATTAAATTATCTTCACAGATTTTGTAAAATAATAATAACAATTACTCTAAAGTGCATGCATTCAAAACATTTTTTTGCACGCCAACTCCGAAAACTCACCCCCAACTTCTTGTTTTCAAATAGCACTCCATAAGTTTTTCTAAATAAATGATATTCCTATTTTATTTAAACTCTTGTGGTTCTTTAATTTTATACGCAACCTATTTTTTTTCGTAAAATCATAAAGTAATATAAATGAAATAAGAATTTTTTTACACGAAAAACTGATGAAAACGGAAACTAAGGGGTTTTTAAGGGTACTGATTGACCTATCATACATGCTTTCCAAACAAAAGTCTTTTTATCATTTTTATTGCGAAAATATTACGCCTGAAAAAACCCTTATCTTATTTATCTTATGCTTTGACTTTACGAAAAAAACTGTTTTGTTTATTAAATCAAAGGCACTACAATGACCTCATTTATGTAGAAAAAGCTGTGGACAGCTATGAAAAAAAATGTTGGGGGTGAGTTTTAGGGGTTCAAGTACAAAAATTTGTTTTCAAAGTATGATATGTCCTTCAGTACCTTTGAAACGCCCACTTAGTTTTCATTTGTATCTGTTTTATTATAAATAAATATTAAGCCTCAAATAAATCCTTATTTTATTTATATAACGACTACGCAAAAAATAGGTTTGTGTATAAAATCAAAGCTACTATAAGATTTTAAATAAAATGCAAGGCTTTTTTGTGTAGCACTATTGATTGCTTCATGTTGCTACGGTTGAAGTACAAAGAAAATGTTTTGAAAGCATAGTATGATTGACCCTATAGTACTTCCAAAAATTCCACTTCCACTTCCACTCCCGTTTGAACTTTTTCTGTTAGGAGAATAATATCACGTGTCAAGGAAAATTCTGGTACACCCTGTATACTACAGCTCCTATATCCTCTTTTGCTACTACTGCTACTACAATCATGACAGCTATAATATGACTATGTACATCATTTTGTGAATAATAGATAATTTTGTACCATTTGGGTGCGTTTAAGTCCAACTTTTAAACTTCTCACGTCCAAACGATTTTAGCTAAATAGATATTAACTCGCTCCATTCATCACAAATTCACTTTCCAATAAATTCATTCCTATACATTACTTTTGTATATTTGACCGTTTTCTCAGTATTTCAAGAAAATACTCGTAGTGCCGTAGTATCTATCAATTCCTGCAGATACGTGCAGCGTCTGGTGTGACGTCACACGCAGCACCATCAGGCCCGCTAGCTCTCGATGGTCCCGCCCGACGTCGCTTATCGACTTCAGATCGTCACATCGACGTCGTACCGACGTCGGCGCGACCAATCTGTGCTGTTTAGGTTAGGTGGCAGCCGCGTATTATATAATAGATCCGAAAATTTAACCTTGTCGCGCGTTTCATGACCGCGTTCGTCGTCTGGTCGAACATGAAACACGCGGCAGTTGCGGATAATCTATATACACTTTTAAATTTATCCTTTCAGATTTTGTGTCTAGTATGCTTGCTGCTATCAATACTAATGTTTTATAAGAGAGTCTTTATAACGACGAAGATAGTACACGTGGCGGTGCACTCAGCGTTTGTATTCATACTAGCGACGGATGTCATATCGTGGTGCGTGAAGACACCCATCACTATCAAGACATGGATGCTGATATCGATGACGGGCTTCCTGATGTATTGTTTCACCTCAGGACTCTTGCTCTTCTTCACGGCATCGTCATCAACCGGGTTGATAATTTTTAGCACCGTTGCGAACATTATCACGGCCATTGTATTTCTGCTCGACTGCCTCTGGGTTTGCTGGTGAGTATGATAGAAAATAAGAACATACCACAGAGCTCAGAGTAACAATTGAACATAGAGGTAGTAAACAAACCACTTCAGCATGGCGAGCTCAAAGCCATCATCTTTTGACACTTCAGACCCAAACATTGACAACTAACATCAAAATTCTTTCAATGCAACCCATGTTACAAACACTGCTCTGCACTGTCCCATCTCGAAGAACTGTTAAAATACACTCGAATATAGCACAGCAAGTCCGTAAAACTTCACTACAGTTACCAGCAAATAGCGAATTCGATTTTACTGACCAAGCATAAAAGACGCACAAACAAAACAAACGTTTGACAGTCGGAGGTTACCGTAAACAAATCACAGGAAAATTACATAGGCGTTGCCAACTCCTCAAAATTTATGTAAGACAGAATTTGCGTTTATGATGAAGAAACATGCAGTAACGCAGTAGATGTCAACATATCTATTGATTTTGCTGTAATCATTTCTGAACCATCAAAATACCGTATTTTTTAACGTAGAATGGAATACTAATTTCTGGATACCATACAATTAAGACGATAGTAAACAATTATGATTGCCGTATCCGTGGTCGATATGACAACGTAAGAAAAGATGTTGGTCTATTAGAATTAGTTGTTTACTACCTCTATGTTCAGTTGTTACTCTGAGCCACAGAGTTAACACCTCTAGAGGGAATGTAGACAACAAAATGCACAGGTCGCTGACCAGCCAACATGTAACGGAAATTTTGACAGCTTGAGGGCATTACCAGTAGCGTGCAATTTTTTTTATATTAAAATTGGATGTTCATTAATAGATTCAATTATTACTGTGATGTTACAAACTGATAAAATAAGTTGTATTAGTATTTAGCTATACTTAGAGAGTTGCTCTTATTATAACTTGATTGTGACAGTTGATAATTTATTATTACCATGACGTGTTTCCCCATATTTTACGCTACTGAAAACCAAAACAAAACCTATACCAACCTATGATAAGTGGCGTTCACCGATTCATCGCTGTTGCAGCAAACTATTCACTTTTTATTTCGTCCCGTCATGCAATTATGACAATATTGTTCATAAATAATTTAATTCACACCACAAATAGTCACAAAGTCACTCAAATATACACTAAAACAACAAAAATCTCAACATACGCAATAACCACAACTACAATGACAGCCACATGACAGCTTTAGGGGACGCCGATTGTAGGTTGCCAGATTTACGACATATTAGTAGTTATTGCGACAGTCCGCTATGAAATTTATCATTTTTGAGATTTCGTTAAATCAATACAAATTATCTTCACGTAAATGAGTTACATTGCAAGTATATTTTAATGTATAGTTAAATACCCAGTTAAATAATTTGAGGAACATGTGTTCAAACTGCGGAAACTGCCAGATTTTGAAGAAACGGGAAGGTCCTTAAGCGGACGAAGAAGAGTGGCAATAGCGCTATAGATGTTGGCTGGCCAATATTCAAATTATGCTCCCTCTAGAGATGTTAACGCTGTGGAACATACTATACAAAGTGAGTCTGAAATATGGAATGCCTCAATTATCTCGGAAACTGTTTGCACAATTTTCATGAATTATGGGGTATGAAGGTTTTGCAATACGGTTGATATTACGATGGTATTTGCAATGTTGTCATATCTACCATTTTTCCGAAAATATAATAAACTTTATTGATCATCCTGTATATTTCTTCTTTTCGAAATCCTTGAAAAATACTGATTAGTTTTTGTACAACATTTCCTATACCTAAGCCTCAAGATTTCGGAGTTACAATCGCAGAAGTCGTTGAAATAAACTAGTTTTTGGAATAACTTTCTCCAGAAAATTTAAAAGTAATCGAGATCCAAAATGTAAATCTAGGCTTGTGTATCAAACCTAGTCTATTTATGTTTAGTTTTTTTGCTCGGATTTCGGTCTTATCTATTAGGCATTGCACCTGTTACTTTCTGTTTATCATTGTTAATTTTAAATTAGTAATTTCTAACAGCGGCACATTATTATTTTACCAATTTAGAATGAACTACGATAAACTGAAAGTGACTAGTGCACTAATTCAGGTACAATTCCTTATGATAAGGCAAAAATTCCAGCAAAAAACTAAACACAAAGAGACTATACTGTATTCACAGCCAAGCTAGACCAAATGAAAACAAGCCCGCGTGCGTGATCGGCTCGTGTCGGTGGGGTCCCTAATAGTCCAGTACATTATGTGTAAATACTGTGTTATAATCTGGCAAGTAAAAATCTCCAAGGCTGACTGGAAAGTAGATCCAAATACGAAATGTCAAGTGTTCATTGCCTAATGATAATTTCAAACTGGCAACTGGCTCCTTTTGAGTTGCAATGGGCTCATAGGGCAACTCTTTTAAATGGTCATATAAAATTTAATAATTGCACTGGACTATAGCTGGCGCGTTCGGAGACGTTAGTGGACAGTAACCACGTGAGTGTTGCATGCGACTGTTTATTTGGAGTCTATCTTGGGATTGAATATACTGTAGGTACGTCTTAATACACAACCAGGGTCCAGACTTACTTTTTTGATTCTGTATCTCGCTTATTTTTTTGCTTTCGGATAAAAGCTATTTGGAAAAGTTGTCTATTTTAACGACATATATTTATACAGTTTAAAAAAAGAATCAACTTAGGACTCCCCACATTTTGTTACTTGAGTACCGAACAATGAAGTACCATGAAACACAAAGCAGTCCTTGAGGGATACACAAGTATTAAGGAACATCAAATGGCAGCTATGAATATGGCCCCATATCTGATGATGGAAGTATCAGGAAAATATATATCGGGTTCTATAATGATGTGGACTGGTTTCCGTTTCAAAGGTGTAAACAGTACACTGAATCCATTTTTTTACCAAACAAAATAATAGCGTTTCGGACAGTATGATCAGCAATAGGATACTTGCAGAAAAAGATGTTATGTCGTTTACGCGTTCCTTAGAGCCTAGTAAACATGACAAAATCACTTGTTTGGTTTTTTGGAATCGGCTGTGAGAGATATTCCAAAAATTATTTCAATCGCCAGAAAATGCTGCGCAAACAACCTCTGACGTCAGTGATATCCTATAGTGATGGGATGTAAGGCATTGATATTCGATATCGATAGCCAGTGCTAACCTAACATTTTGACATTGATCATTATAACCACAAAACACAGTCACAGACAAAAGTTCAAAAGTCAAAAGAATGGGTGTGTTCAACGGGACCTAGCGCAAAAGCGCTAGCGTGGAAGCGCTTGCAGGTGCTAGGAGCGACCGTTAAACAACTTTCCTTTTGACGTGATAAAACTGTCATATCCATTTCCATATTTTAATGTTTATTATTTGTATTGTCAAAAACCTAGGCTACAAAATCACAAAACCTGATATTAAATTGATACTAAACAAAGGTAACTGCTTTTCTCAGAACTACAAATAACTTTTTTCCAGTTATGTGCTGCTTTGCTAACCAAACAGCGCTTTTTTAAAGCGCTTACCAAGCTTACTGGCGCTTTTTTGACAGCTTGTCGTTCATCGGTTAGTTAGCGCAAAGCGCCCACAAGCGCTGACGTCCGCTAAGTCCCGTTGAACACTACCAATAAATGTTAGGCTAGATTACTAATTCACTTTGTAGGGATGGGCTTGAATTAGATTCTATCTTTGGATTCATTCATAATGGGATGCGCCGCAATAAAATGATGGCTTCGATTAGTTGCGAATCTCGGTCACGAACAGGATGAACTGTGATACCTATCACCTAAAAGTGTATTGCAATGAAAATGGGTTAATTGCCTGTTTCAAATATGTTTAAGTATCAATAAATTTAGTCGCACTGTTAAAGAATTGAGATTACCCCTAGTTTCCAGTTGAACCCACTGACCTGCGCTGTAGCAGTATCGATTGTCGATATCGATAAGATATCTGTGACGTCAGCCCTTGTTTTAAGTCACGTGGAAAAATTTGAATATATCCTTATTTTATTTTGCAAATATCTTTTTTTGGCCGTCAGTAAAATCATGTTTTTTGTTTCCTACTGCTTCTTGATATGGTTTTCTTTACGCTATATATACTCCCGAGACGATTTTACGATCTCTGCAAGTACCCTATTCTAGTTGTGAAGCTCAAGTTACATATAATATAAATCTTTAATAATCCTTCAGTAATACCTGTCTAAAAATGTTCAGCATTCGGTGTGGTCTAGTCAGTCAAGGCATAATGAAATCCAAATGGAGCTCTTAAAATTCTATAGAGACCTGTATATGTTGATTTGATTCACTCTAATTTTCAGGGAATATATACATGCCGATTATAGAACCGTTATAGATGCGGATCTCAGAGTAATTCCAGGAGGAACTGGACCTCGGATAAAGTCCATGACACGGTCAGAAAATCTTGTCGACAGAGCCGTGTCACCATATGCCCGTAAGTATAATTTTGAGGTTAATGCGTCTAAGAGGTCCGGAGAACCTTCGCCTTTATCAGGGCCGTAGCTAGACGTTGACCATGGGGGGGGGTTCATGTTGGCCTTGGGGGGGGGTTCATGTTGACCTTGGGGGGGGGTTATGTATAAAAGAAAAAACTACTTTGTAATGTCTTAGGTCCGTATTCATAGTCGTTCCTCAAGTTTCCCTCCTTGAGTATCATTCAAGGGATACGTGAGGGTTATTTGAGGGTTACTCAAGGGAGAAGGGACCCTCAAGTGTGGCTTTCCTTGTGCATCTGTTCCCTAGACAATATCTATCAGACGGCGGGATTCATTTGGCGACGTTGTCATATTGCAAATCTAAGTCAATTTGTTATACCTATGCCCACGCATTTTGATGTTTTCTGTTATCTCTTTTTGTATTGTACCAGTATTTCGTGTTCTGTGGCGGACATTTTTGCGGATGTGACATAAAATGTCATGTTGACATTTCGTTAGTTCGTTACTTGAGTATCACTACTATTACTCAAGGAGCCTTACGTAAGAGACCCTCAAGTAAGGTTTCGAAACACAAAACCTTAAGTATCGACTATGAATACGACCCTAAATTTGCTTAAAAACCGTATAGATTGTATCGCTGCTAATGTGTCATGAGCGCCGAGCGATTGGTTAGTAGTAGAATGAATCACTAAGCTTGGAGAAAGCATTTTGATTATTTTTATTTTGTATTATTTTAGTAGTTATTTCATACCCATACTCATGGGGGGGGGGGGGAGGGGTGTTTGAACCCCCTAACCCCCCCCTTATATACGGCCTGGCCTTTGTCATAATTAATCAGCCAGTTTATCATTCTGTTAGTCTGGTCACCCTGAAATCAGACCGGACGTAGAGTGAATTAGGGAAATTATGTAGCGCATTAGAAAGTTCAAAGGTACCAAATAAATTTGAACTATAAAAGTTTACACAGACTGGCGCGAATGATTCGTGCCTGTTGCGGATTCGCCTTAGTTGCGGAAGTTTCGCGTTAGCTGTGGTAGCGATAGTCGCTTATCTGTTCACACTCAGGCGTCACAACGCAGACGGTGTCACAAAGAAGGTATTGTTAAAAAATATAATATGAAACACATAAATGACATTTCCACTAGTTAGGACTGACCCAAGGAGGGTAGCAAGAATTTCATTTTTTACCCGACACAAATCCACGGAAAAAAAATGTTTTTAGTTTGATTCCGTTTGGGTGGAGCTACTAAGCTGTGAATTTTATTTTTGGTAAATAGAAGGAAGTGGAAAGGAGAACACTGATATAAATATTGCAGTGAAGTGAAATAATCTCCAGTTGCAAAAATCCTTCTGATTTCAATTGGTGTTAATTAAAGCGCTTCTCATGTATCAGTTTAATTTTTTTTTTAGAACGTTCGCCACAATCTAAACGAATTTGAAAATGGTGTTTTGCCTAAGCATCTATATAAAATATTACTAAGAATAATATATTTTTCTCATATATTTCATCCGTATTTGAAAGCCTTTAAAATACCACGTGGGAATTACATAAACCTGTTTCTGGTTTAGTGTCATTTTATACTAAATTATAGGTATTTACAGCTTACACCAAGTTCTTTTGACATTTGGTCCCATACTTAATCTTTTTTTTGCCCATTCCTATAATCTTGGTAGGAGAAGTAGTATAAGATAATGTTTAACCAGTTCGATTAGCTTCTCTTGTATTGCCATGGCGAATCAGGAGCGGTAGCGACGAAAATGCGTTCGAAGGCGAAATGAAATCCGCCGCGAAATAAACGCCGTCAAAAAAAACTAGTACAGGTCTGAACAGGCACGTATGCCGCTACGTAAACAGTATACTGCGATTTTAGCCGCCGCGAATTATTCGCAGTCGTCGCGAATCATTCGCACCAGTCTGTATAGACTTTAAGTCTTATTTTTGTTCAGCCCTATGTAACATAATTACATAATATATCCCTATCCATACATGCATGTTTTTAGTCTTCCGACATTCTTTCCTATTACTACCATGGCGGGTGTGTAGTTTTTTTAGTTACAAGTATTACGAATTTGAGAATATGATAACGTTTACTTCTACGAATATGACCAAAGTTGACTAACTTGCCACATTTAACTGTTCACAGTAGTTCTTGTGTAAGGTTTGTTCTATCCCAGTAGCGTTTGATTTATTCATCTAGCGGTCCACAGTATAAATGGTTAATATATAGTGACAGCCTTTACTATACAAAACCAGAACTGGATTAAAAACGATAAGTATATACGAGTAACGTTTGATATCATTCTCAGTCCTTCAGATGATCATTAAATGGAAGATATTCAACTTAAATTCTTTCCTAGATACCTCAGTTTAACGTTTTATTTATTTAGCTGTTCTGGGTGAAGTATCAGAGGTATACTAAATAATAATAATAGTAATACCGTTCATTTTCAACAGGTTAATACCCAATCATGGCATATTTAGTGAGAAAATTTGTCCTACAAACAGCTTTAAATCAGGATATTCAACACCACTATTACTAAGAGCTACAAATGTACTTACAAATAAAACCATAAGCACAACAGTCAAGTAAATAGTTAATCAGTCTTATTATCCCTCAGAAAAAGAACTAACTTATCTACTTTGAAATAAAAAAATTTCACCTCTGCTACATATACTGTCGTAAATAGCACCTCGTAAATATGTTAATCAATGATAGCACACACCACATTTATCGGTGACCGACATATATCATTGGTACGCGGAACATCACAATGAAAAGTAAACTTGTGACAGCTTTAAATCCGTGCAATGAAGATTGATTTTGCTCAGTAAGGAGCTGCAATCTATTTTGTTGTCCAGTGATTTATAAAGAAATATTAGAGCATGTGTGTCACGACGAAACTTCAGAGCTTCAATGCCAAAAAATCCAATAAAATGCCATGATCAAATCCTAGTTGAGAGTAATTGCTACTACAATTAATATCTCCATGCCTTGTGCTGTACGGACTAAGTATTGAATTCTGATAACTTGGATACCAAATCAGCGAGGCATACTCCAGCTTAGATCTGATGAATACATTCTATGTTAGGAAAAATTGGACCAATTTCTGACGCAACCCATTAGTCTTAATGCAAATGATCATTAAACGAAAATTTACTGCCAAATACAATCTTCAAACCGTTCAAGCTTGAATCCTTAGTCAAGATAGCACCATTAATGTAACAAATAATATAATAATAATGCTTCCTAGTGTATGTAACCTTATTTATCCTTACCCTTACATTTTTTTGTATTCGATGTGAGAGAATTTTTCTGGTTTAACATCCCTTGGAGCTCGCAATAGTCACTGTTAGAGTCAATATTGCAGACAATTTTTAAGGATCATCGGTAAAAAGTAAGTGCATGTAAGGAAGCATCAGAACAGATCATTTATAAATATAGGAAATAACAAGAGACCTAAATAGGACCCTTGAGGGACTCAAGAGTAAGATTTAGATTGAACATTGCCATATTCAACATATAATGTTCTATTCAAGAGATATATTTTTAAGAGGGATAATAATTGGGTTGAGAAATCAAATGTTTAGAGTTCAGATAGTAGTAAGTTACGATCAACTTTGTCAAAAGCTTTTGCTATACCTGTATATATCACACCGACTTGCCCCTGAACATCAAGCACGCCACAAACCGACTGAAGCAAGCTGAGTTTGTAATTGTGGACCGACCAGACTTAAAACCATGCTGATTCACTGTTAACATCTATCTTGACAGAACCTAAATTGAGTTATGGATGATAGAATTTGGTGGCAGTGCTTTCTCACCCTTCGTAAATATAGGGCAAACTTTTCCAAATATTTGGGTAAGAAGATGTATTCAATATTAAATTAAATATAGTGCAGAGAGATTTAGCTAGAATACAGTCCTCAACAAGAAAACTAGAAACCCCGTCCAAACCAGAGGTCATCCTGTTCTTAAATTTTCTAGACACTTGAACAATGTCACGTTCAGTTATGTTTTTCAGTGCGAACTAAGGTTCTACTACTATAGTCAGTCGCAATTAAAACAAAGAACATACTTGAAAACCCATCCACTATAGCATCAGGACTTTCAAGAACGTTACCTTTATACTAATCTTATTCCCGAGAGTTCTAGATTGGAAACTTCAACGTTTTTTACATAGGCAGAATAATAATTTGACCTTTAGCGTTAGGATAGAAATATGGCATATCAAAACAAACACACGACTTTTAATTTGAACCCCTTAAGGACAGGAGAGGACAAAAAGAACAGAATATAGCGGCGATTTAATAAAATAAACCAAATTGTAGCGACTTTTTGAAAAATCCTGTTACTATCTTTTTTTCGCCACTGATTACTGTTTGTCTATTCTTCTTTTCGGTTTTTCCCAGACTGTCTTGTATTAGTGTCGAGACCACAGCATAGTAAACAATCAGCACAATATCTCAGGTTGGCGGCAATTACACGCGCATCCCGCCTTTTGGATGATTATTTATAGGGATGCTAACGATACTTCGATACTTGAAATGTATCAATACTTCTGCACTGACATCGAGTATTTTTGTCTTAGATACTTTTTGAGCGATTCCAAGCTGGTATCGCTACTTTTGTAGCGGTATCGGTATGGAAAATAATTACGAACCAAACGCACCTCCATTGTAGTGTATCGCTCTATATACACTTGGCTAAGAAATATCGAATTGGTATCGGCATCGATATTTTTATTTTCGCATTTCTACCCAGATTTCACACCCGTAAAATTATCCGAAGGTAGAATTCTGTGTGAACCATTTTTATATAGGAAATCCTCAGAGATATTCTGCTGGTTGTTTACTATGCTGTGTCGAGACTATGTATCGGGCAATTCACTATTTTTGAATGAAAGGTTATATTATACATATACCTAACATCAATTGCACCCCCCCCCCCCCCCCCGATGAATAAAGTTATACATAGGCTGAAATATATGTTATTTTTGTGGGGCAACAACGTAGCGACATTCAAGGCGGCTCAGTAGCGAATTTCAATTTGATCTGCCTGGCAACACTGCCTGCAGGTCATTTGCATGTTTGCAACTGATTTCCAACGATTCCGATCAGATATGTGCGATACCCTAATGAAAAATCCGTACCGTACCGGCCGTTCCATCCGTACCGTCCGTCCGATGCCGATTTATGTGCGCGTACCATTAGAGGGAATCTAATCGTAATATTTCTGTTATAGTATCGGAAATAAACGAATTCGAATGTCCGGTGGTGAGAAAACGTAGGGGTAACTTGGTGTATCCTGCTGCGAGGCCGATGAGACCGATGTCATACGGAGGCACCTTCGCGGTGGACAAGGATTTGGCCCCCATGTCCAGTGGAGGGTCCTACAGGGCAATCAGCTCGGTTAGTGGCGTCAGCGCGCCACCATCCCAACAGACTAGGAGCAGGAGGTCGGTTAGGCTGGTCTCCGTCTCTTCCAGAACCACAGGTAGTTCGTACATGTTGAATAAGAGCAGGGACAATACTCCTTGTAATACATGTAGCAGCCATAGGGTATCAAAATCAGAATGTCACACCGATACAGACGATGAGCCACAGGGTGATCAGGGTTGTTGTTGCGCTAGAGTGTATGGCATTCCATGCGATTGCTCTGAAGCGCCCATGGCTGTACAGGATAGTAAAGTTAATGGTTCGTGTAGTACATGTGAAAACAGAGAAAGCAGCGGAGTAATTCACACGGATATTGAGGAAAGTCAAAATGATACTGAATCAACTAGTACTGTCAGATTCTCCTGTGCTGTTCATAGCTATCAATAGCATAATTTTAATTACCATTTTAATCTATATTTAAGTCTAAGTGTTTTAACTTTTATTCATTTTAAATTTTATAATATATACAGTTAGCTTTACAATAAATAGTATTGCATAAATGTAATGGTGGTCTTTAGCAAACTATAACTTTATGAATAAATCAAGACTACTAAGGGACGTTTGTACAATACAAGCTTAACCTTCGATTTAAGGTAAGTCGCCGTTAAACCACGGAAGTTGCAAAACTTCCGGTGTACAATGCTGGCTTGGCACACTACAGGGTAAACCTTCGAATATTAAAAAATCTTTCATCAGGTAGCTAAAGGCGGGTCCTGACTGTTCAGTTTTTCTGAATCAGTTTGACTGATTCAGCATTAATGAAAGCGACGTTTGTTCGCACTGTTCAGTTTTAATTAATCATTTTAACTGATTCAGCATTCATGAAAACGACTTTTGTTCGACACATTTCATGTCCAACCTTGAAGTGTCAAAACTGATGACACTCATGATGACAGAAAAGATTCTCGCACGTCAGTTTGTATACATTTCTTAATAATGAATGAAAAGTAGGACTGGCTTTCACTTTGACTGAAAGTACAAACCCACTGATCAGCTTTAATGAAAAGGTGTAATCACGTTCATTATCTGTTCAGTATCACTGAATCGGTCAAGCTGATTCAGCGAAACTGAATCGTGAGAACCCGCCTTTAACCATTGGTGGCGGTGAACTGTGATTCAAATACAAATGACAAGATGTGTCATGCAGTAGTCTTCAAATTGCTTTTCACTTTATTAGGTTACAGACAGACACAGAAGTTGCCCGAAGTTGACAAATATCGTCAAAAGTGAGAAGCCAGAAAAGATTTTTCTATATAAATATAATAGTGACGCATTGCTTCATTAGTGCCAACTGTAGCGAATTTTATTAACGACCAGGTTCAATTAAAGCTACAATTCTACAATGGATGTCAAGCATAAGCTTATATTCTGTTACCTGATACTTTAAACTGGCTTGACCTCTATTTGATAGGTATCAGCTTACCAAAAACTGTATCTCAAATTTAATTTTTTACTAGTGGTGTTGATTGGCAATCCTGCGATCAGGAACGTATTAGTAATATTCTTACTGAATATCTCATTGCCAAAAAGGAATTAATATTTTTGTAAACAAGAAATTGCTTCAATATCCAGAAATTCGCAGCAAAAATGGTTGGTTAAAGGAAATAGATTATTTTATTGATTTGTATGGTCGAATGTTTACAAATTTTTATAAAAATGTTTCTAATTGAATAACTAATTATTTGGTACCTCAGTAATGTTCAGTTCTAATTTAGGAAATCGAACCCGCGTAAACTTTCTGAAATGGCTCCATACATTTTTTACCATTTGTATAGCCGTTGCATTGCCCTTCAACGTTATATTTTTCTTCCATTGCCGTAAAAAGAAATGTTAGGAACTCAGTGCTTGTGTATGGTTAAGCTGAAAATGCTTTTATCTTCATTCTTACCTCATTTAAAGCATAATCATTATCATTCAGACCAGCCATACTGAAATACTGAAAAAAACGAGGATTTTCCGAGAAAATGTAAAATAAGCATAGACCTCAGAGCATAGAGGTAAACGTCACCAAGTGACAATTACTCGTTATTAACCGTATTTGTACTCAGTAAAGCTTAAAATTGATACGTCAAGACTAAGACTCAATCTGGAGTATTGTTAGTTATCACTAACCGAACAGCTGTCCGCTGTTGACACGGCTGACAGTTTAAAGTATCGGGTAACAGGGTACAGGTTTAATAAAGCTTGAGTTAAACCGGCATTTGTACAACCCGCCCAAAAAAACAGCCTAAACGAGTCAATCATAAACCACGATTTTTTTCATACCTCAAATTACACCGTGCAAGGAAAAATCATCCAAAAAATACCAAGCTCCAACCAAGTATCATATTGCATAATTATACACTCTAAATGTAACCTCAACTTATTTTTCGTCCAGTTGAGGCCATAAATTGAGATTTACAAAACCGTATAGGTTCCGGCACTAAACCAAGCAGTCTCCAAGACACTGGGTTGACAAGTATGAGTTAAATTAACATTCTAAGACACATCATTAAAAAGCAAATTAGCACATGCTTAACTAGGTTTAAAAAGCAAATGTATTTATTACCAGGCTAACAAATACGCATGAACTTGATATTCTCTTGTCTGAAGTGGAACATGCCCTCAACAAGTTAAAAACCAATAGAGCTACAGGCATTGATGCTATTTCCGCCGAAACATTAAAATGCTTGAGTGACGAAGGCATCTCTCTTTTATATAATATTTGTAAGAGGGTCTGGTCCTCCGGTGTTTGGCCAGATGGATGGTGCACATCCATTTTTGTTCCACTTCCAACAAATCCAGACAATTATCGCCTACTTTCGTTAATCTCTCATGCAAGCAAGGTTCTACTATATATTTTACAATCTCGTTTGGAGGGTTTTATTTGCTGGCAGATTTCTCAGGCGCAGGCAGGTTTCGTAAAAGGACGCGGTACGCGTGAACAGATCTTAAACTTAAGACAGATTATTGAAAAAGCCAGAGAGAGCATTATTTTACAGTTTTTATCTGCTTTGTGGACTATTCTAAGGCGTTTGATAACGTAAAGTGGCCTAAACTGTGAGAAATCCTTATCACCATGGGAGTCCCTTACCACTTAGTATTTCTCGTACAGCAACTCTATGAGTCTAGCTCAGCCCGTGTAAGAAGTGATGGTAACCTGTCTGGTCAAACAGCAACCAGAAAAGGAGTTCGTTCGTATTGGACAACTGAGATGGCGGTATAACTATTGGCGGAAGCAAAATATCTAACTTAAGATTTGCTGACGATACAACCCTTATTGCTGCTTCTCAGGAGCTCAACTAGTAGCTCTATTGAACGTTTTAGAACAACACAGTGCAGCATATATGGTCTTGGTATTAACTACAACAAGACGAAGGTTACTATCGTAGACAGAGAGCATGACAATTATCGAGAAATAAAGTCAATAGGCCGTTGTGGGGTAATTCAAAGTTTTGTGTACCTCGGTTCTTTGATCGACAATTCAGGTAGCTGTGAGAATGAGATTCGACGACGCATTCAACAGGCACGGGTGGCCATGACAAAGCTTACTAAAATATGGCCTGACCATAACATCACTAAAGCTACCAAAATGTCACTGGTCCAGTCTCTTGTGTTCTCCATATTTTTTTATGCCTCGGAAACTTGGACTGTTAAAAAGGCAGATCGAGCTCGCATCGATGCTTTTGAAATGTGGACGTGGAGGAGAATGCTGAGAATTCCTTATACCACCCATCGAACCAATGTTTCCATACTGGATGAGCTCGGTAATCCAAAGAGACTATCCTCCATTGTGTCGATGAGAATGCTTACATTCTTCGGACATATTCACAGAAGCGATAATATGGAGAACCTGTAGTTCAGGGTCACGCCTCGAGTGGGCGGCGCCGTGGCCGTTCCCCTACACGCTGGGTAGATACGACGAAGCAGTTGCTAGATATAAGTATCAAGAGCGCCACTGAACTGACAGTAAGTTGCGAACGATGGCGAGCTACAGTTCTCTAAAGTATTGATAATATTCGTGTCGGCAATACTCTAGTTCCGACTTAATGCATTTTATGAGTTCACAACATGTCTGTTAAGACATTGTGACTATGATGATGATAAAGAAATACGCAATAGATATTCCATCACTTTCCTACCTCCCTGCGATCTCAACTTGTCTTCCTTCCAAAACCATTGTTAAAAGACCAATGACCTCTAAACGCCTGAAACTAAGTCTGGGCATACTTTGAACCTTTTGCTTTTCCAAGATTACTTCCCCTATATTAGAATATCTTTCAAGTCATAAATTTCTACAGACTTATCTAAGGTAGAAAGAAACATACTTCTCGTATAATTTATTTATTCACCTTAACACGTAAGTGTAAGTGAGTAAGTGTGCTGTGGTAGCTATATCAAATAAAAACAAGCGCTTAGTCCGTAGAATGCGTATCTTTATCTAGGGTAAGACAGATAAATCTTTATCCCTTTTATGTGTATTAAAACCTTCCCCGTTCTTTCTAACCGAAGGCCTAATTGATGTATGTGAAAGTTTGAAATGCCTTGCCGGGCTCCTAGGCGAGAATAATGTGTGCCCCTGTCTAACCCACCTCCCCTCCCTTCCTAGATTTGTTGAAATAAATGTCGATATTGTTTTTAGTTTCAACCCTCTCTTTTGTAACTGAGTGCTTGGTCTTTGAGTCTTCTTCCCAAGGTTCATGAAAACTATATAAGCCACTCATCTGAACTTTTCAGAACATCAGTAATATATCTTTCTCACTTAATCTTTTACACTAGACACCAAAGTATTATGTTTGCACTAAATAGTCAGTTAAATGCCTTACATATATTTGTTCAACAGATGGTGTACCCATGGTAGGCGTTCGCTCTCGCCTTATTATTATAATTTTTTTTTATTATTATTTTATTATTCATGATCAGTTAAACTACGATTTCAAAACGAATACATAATATGATGCTGGCTAATGGGACTAGATCCTAGTGCCAAAAAAAAGATAATCTTGCTCCGTGATCTTTATAGCATTTGTTGAGTTAGTTTCGATAACTAATTGTAAGTGATGATTGGATAACGACGGAAGATTAAAAGGGGTGATACACGTACGAGTAAGTACGCGTACTTACGGCTCGACGACCTTTTTCGCCTGTGTGTCACCGTAAGTACGCGTACTTTAAAACCGTCGAGCAAAATCGCTGGCGATCCAACTGGTTTGAAATCTTGCTCGTAGCTTGTCTCGGCTCGTACGTGTGGCAGCACTGCGAGCCGCGAGCCACCATTTTGTTTCGGCAGCGTGTGACGTTTGTTAAAAGCGAGGTTAAAAGTTTTGTTGTTTTTGGAAAATTATCAAAATGACTGACTTCAGAACTTACTCACATGAACTGCTCACAGAATTCATAGAATGTTTCCGAAATTATCCTTGTCTTTGCAAAATTAGGAGCAATGAATACAAAGACAAAAATATGAAGTTTCAAGCATACAATAAGTTATTAGAAATTATACGTAAGGTGGAAAGAGATGCTACTATTGATAACGTCAAGAAAAAAATTAATTCATTAAGGGCTGGGTATCGTAAAGAACATAAAAAAGTGCGAGATAGCATGAGGAGATTCTGAAATAATTATGGATATCTTCCTTGTCTTGACGTAAATCTCTTAACTAAATTCACATGTGATAATCGCTCTCTTTTCGTAAGCCAGTTCTTTACCCACACTTTTCGATTTCATTTATTTTTTTCAGTTTTTAAAATGTAATATGATATAATTCCCAAATAACACGAAGCTTCTACGACGACATCGCAGTACAGTGTGTACTTCAAAGTTTCACGTGTGTCACCGACGTCGAGCCGAGTAAGTTCGCAAGCTTAAAAACCGCGTACTTAAAGTTCGTACGTGTGTCACCGACGCGAGCCGAGTAAGTTCGCGAACTTAAAAACCGCGTACTTAAAGTTCGTACGTGTATCACCCCTTTAAGATGTCCACCTGTTTGTACCCGTAAAGATAGCGAAGAACGCACAATTGATATTTTTAGTAAACCATTTTGTAGACACCTTACTTTTAGCCGGGTTTCTACCTACCCTAGTGCGTACCCTCTAGCTACTTACGTCAGGAAACCAGAGACTTTGCGTCTTGCAGCCATCTATGTCAGCAGTGTTTCGTAAACTTTGAAATGTACACACATTATATTGAATAAATTACAAGAAAACGATAATAACTGTTTTATTTATTCACAAGGTACAGCAATAACTGATCAGTAAATATAAAGCTTTACGTCACAGGCTCAGTAGATTATACTGTCATATCTACTCACAATATTTGAACAAATTTCGTAATGCGTTTTCAAAATTTACATAATTATGAGATCCGCATTAGGATTGTCAACTTTTTTGAAGACATTTTTGTAAGTCTAAGAAACCTCTTTGAATCTATATATTATTATTCGTACGTGCAAAAACATGTAGTGGGATATCATAGCAGTTTTCGATAATGCGTTGATCTAGGGTATTCAAACTTCCCGCCAGGAATTTGAAAATTGCCTAGGTATATCATTGTTTGGCCTAGATTTAATAATCTAGAACAACCCTGTTTATTTTTCAAGACCGCCACCACAATATGTCCGGCGTTAATAAAAATTAGGAAATCACAGTTTCAATTTTGCGTTAATCCAAATCATTATAAATACATGAAAATAAACCAATACAGATTTATTCCTTCAACAGTATGAAACAAAATGTAAAAAAGCCAAATAAGCATGATAATTACAATGCTACTATTAAGAAACGGTTATAGGTACTCCATATGAGTTGAGAAGAAAAACCAGAACAAACGCACGCCACCAAGCGACGAGTTGTAATAGCATCATTTGCATCTCTGAGGTTCACAGCAAAATTTTAGCATTAGGGACATTCGCATTTTCATCTCAGCAAATTAGTTAGTCATGAAGATGTACTTACCAAACACAAGACCTGTACTAAAGAGCTGAAAACTCAGGAAGCGGAGAACACTTGTTGATTCTACAAAACAACACGGGTGAAAATGGCCGCCGCCAGTACTGATGTCATGACATACACGCACAGCCTGGCTCTTTCGGACCAATCAAATTGCTCCGTTTAGAAACTACGTTATTATAACATTGTACCTGAATGAGCATCAATGCACGTTATTTTCATCTGCTATCATAACGGTTTGTATAGCTTATAGCGGATCAGCAAAATTATGTATTTTGTTTGTTGTTAGACGCTTAACCATATTTTGCTCCTAATTTAAAAATGAAGAACTTTTGAAAAACCAGTTGCTCATATGGTTAATAAAATGCTTTAGCCAAACGTTACTTCAACATTGAAACTCTATGGATTGCAGAACGATTATGAATCAGAACTTTATATTAACGTCTCACTACATTATTTTTGTCACACTTTATTTGTGGAGTACACAACGTTACACTAAACGTGAAAGCGAGCCACCGTAGAATTATATATTTAATTAAACGTTATTATGACGCCTTAATCAAACGGTTAACAAACCGTTAACATTCTAACGTAAACGATTTATCAACCGTTCCCATGTTTAAATTACGTTTAAGCATACTTTCATACTTTAATCAATGGTTTTTATTTATTTATCGTATGGCTCAAAAACATGACAATAGTAAATATATATAGAAAAAACTATTATAACCTATACTAAAATAAAACAGATACAGCTACAAACTAAGATACATAGTCTTTGGTATTTACAGGTTGATATCCAGTTCTTTCAACCACTTCAGCGCCAACGGTGTAGCTGTGAAGAACTCTTCTCGCGATCCCTGAAACGCACGCAGTTCACATTCGCTCGTAATATGGTTTATAGTTTGGCGGGGCGCGCCACAGTCACATAAGGGAGATTGCACATAGCCCCACTTGTAAAGGGAGTCGGCACATCTGCCGTGGCCTGTTCGGACTCTATTAAGTTTTACCCACTCTTTCCGGGGTAGTTCTGACCCTGGAAGTAAGGCTGCCCCCATAAATGCGCATCGCGAGTGCTGTTCCGCAAAACCTTCCCACTGGGAGCGCCATTGGTTTAAGGATCAATGGTTTAAGTAACGTATATGTGTTTACTGGGCTGCCCTACCCGCAATGCCTGTGTGCTGTATGACGGCGCACATCTTAGGCGTCTGAATCCAGAAGGCAGTCACTCTTAGGTCCCTTTGTCTACGATTTGCGAACCCAGAGATTGTTCACCTAACCAGTGTCAGAAGTAGTACCTGGATAATGGAATAGGAGCTCGGTGTGTCGGAGCCCGAGCTGCATAATTGGTTTAAAAAAATATAAAATTGTTGAAAAACTTATAGTACACAACATTGTGTAGGGTTGCTTGTGAATGTCATATTTATTAAATAAGCTAAAATACTTACAAGAAATTTCAAAAGGGTTAACTTGTTTTAATAAAATCTAGAGATTCTACTCCCAACAACCTGGGCAAAATAGACATTGTACCAGTCGTCAATAAAAATGATTATAGCTTACTATTACCGTCTTTTGATTAAATTTACGTTGTCAATGGAAAATGATACTCTTCCGGAAATATTAGACATTCTTTGGAAAATCATGTCATTAAAATCGCCTCCAACATCCACTATAAGAATAAGTAGATACAAAATAATTAATATTTGTTTTATTCCTTTTCAATGAGTGTTTGAACTTTTGAACTTATATATCTTGAGGAGGTTTTCGGGACTATGGTTCAATGGTGATAAAAGGAAGAGTACTGTTTCGATTTTCTAATTTAAAGTTTCTTTTTTCCTTGTTGAAATGAGAAAACGAAAAAAATACGCTAAAGGGCATTCCAAACATAAAGACCAGAGCTGTTAACAGCCTGGGTTATTTTATTATTTTTATTATGTTTTTTCTTAATATCCTAACCTGGTTTCGAAGAATTTTTTGGTAGGTATATATTTTAAAATTATAAAAACGTGTCATTTATTAGCACATTTTTGTAGTTTATTTTGGAGAATATTAAAAAACCAAGACTGAAGAAGACCACAGAGATGGTCGAAACGTTTTGACCCCATCTTTGAGATAAAACCTTGTGTTTTATTCTCCCTTGTATCACCATTGAACCATAGTCCCGAAAACCTCCTCAAGATATAATTAATATTTCTTTATTTATTCAAATATTCTTTCTGCCAGATGCGCTGATTATGCCCAGCGTGCTTATCATCTTGGTATACCAGCTCTCGTAAACAAGTATCAGACCTGTCACTCCGATCAAGAGTAGTGTCGCAGAAACCTGAATCCGCTTTACTTTCAATCTTCACTCTCATGACCGCTGATTCCTAAAACTTTATATAATCGGCGGTAATAACCCAACAAACATTTCAAGTTAAAATTACCTCTGTTTTACTTCCAAACTAGACGCAGACTCGTCTAGACTTACCTCTTTTCGACGTTATTTTCACCAAAGTGGAGAATCAAGTCATAGTAATTTAGAACGAAAATATAGGTATTGTTAGTTAATGCGGCTAGATATGGGCAAGACCTATTTTGGTTGAAATTGTCTAGAATGAAGTGAATAACTGGTAATAAAGTGGTTGCTTAGGTTTAAAATTGGCCCAAATAAATCCTTCTAACAAAACAACAGGAAAAATGTAGGCAACATAATTCAAGTAAGTGGCGGACGGCCAGTTGTTTGATGAAGAAACTGATATTATTGTATTGCAGTCATCGGAAATATCGTTGCTGTTCTTTCCAATTAGAATTCGACTGCGCAGTAAATTTTACTATGAAAACTAAAGAGTACTTCCTTAGAATTAGTTACACAGTATACAGGGTGTTTAAAAAAGATGCAGCAATATTCAAGGGGGTGACTTCTCAGGTCATTCCATGAAAAAAAGTTCATATAAACATATGTCCAAAAATGTATGGTATCTAAGATACAGGATGTTATTTTCTTAAATAAGGTTTTTTTTTAAATAATTCTATCATCTTCTAACCGATTCTGCTGAAATTCAGTAGCGTTGTTTTTAGCAGTAAGGGGGTGACTTTGCCCTAACTAGACAAAAAAATAATGTCCAGTGGCGTTAGAGGTGGCAATTTAATAACAATTATAAGCGGAAAAATGAACGCCACTGACACATTTAATGTTAATAATATAAATAAAAACCCCCTGGATTTTTTTCTGTGGGGCCACCTGAAGTCAATAGTGTATGCTACTCCTGTGGAAAATGTGGAGTACCTGAGAAAGCGAATCAGTGCTGGCTGTAACTCAATTAGAAATAACCCTGGTATTTTTGAGAGAGTTCGCCAATCAATGAGGAGAAGACTGGAGATAACGCCACTGGACATAAATTGTTTGTCTAGTTAGGGCAAAATCACCCCCTTACTACTAAAAACAACGCTACTGAATTTCAACAGAATCGGTTACAAGATGATAAAGAAACGTTATTAAAAAAAAAATAACATCCTGTATCTTAGAAACCATACATTTTTGGACATATGTTTATATGAACTTTTTTTCATGGAATGACCTGAGGAGTGACCCCCTTCAATATCGCTGCACCTTTTTTAAATACCCTGTATAATTAGTTACAACAGACGAAATCTACATGTATCTTCCCCTTTACCTTTGGGCTATAACGACATTTCTAACTAACTAGAGAACAAAGTTTGCCTGTTAACATATCTCAATCAAATTATTTCATTTCTTGAGCTTTTGCAAAACTAGCTTCTGTCTCCTAAAGCCAAAAAAATAAAAAAAGATATTCGGAACAAGCGCCTCGTGAGTTTTGCAGATTAGTCATACATTTAAAACAAAAATAGTAAAAATTAGATGACCTTGAAAAATTATAACCTACAAATTTCGGCACAGGTAAATAATATTGATCCTAAAATACTTTAATATTGAATTAATCATAGTTTAGGAGTTACATAATATGATCGTTGACTGTAAGCCTCAATAATTCATAAAAAGATTTTTTGCAATATGGCTTCCAATATATAAAGGAATCATTTCAGCCTTCTCGACCCCAAAGTGGGATTTTACCTTTTTTTACTTTTTTTTAAGTCCATATTACCTTGGACAAGGCAAAATCGACATTATATCCTATTTTCACCCTCAAAGTTCGCTAATCCTTGTATATAGAATATGTCAGTTATAACCTTAAAGTTAAAATCTGGTTGAAATTAGGTCCGAATTTGGTTGTAGTTAAAATTAGGTACAAATTAGGTGAATTAGTATTATATACATCCATCTCAATACCATCCTATCTGTCAGATAGGCCCATGTTACATACAGGGTTGGGATAAAGTATGGAACCAAGCAAATAGCTTTGGAACGGAAAGAGTGATATTACTGAAAGATTGCAGGCAAGTGTAGTGACGTCTAATGCATCCGAAGACATTATGTTAGCTATTAATGTACTTCCGGTTTAACCGGAAGTACCGTCAACTTTTTTAATTTAAACGGGACACCCTGTATATTTTTGCAGATTTTAATTCATCTTTTTTTCCGAATACGTCCATAGTGGGTTTAGTATCTGTTTCTTAAAAAATTTGTCTCACAAATTCGTCCATGGCGGTCTGCGGTCTTCCCGTTTTAGGTAATTTTTTTGTATTTTTTTTTTTTAGTCACCGTCAAGCGTGTTATAGGACCCCTGTCGGGACGTAAATCATTAAAAGTTGACACACTTCTTTGTGAGTTCTCACGCGATCGCCAAAACCGACTTTGAATGACCGGCATTTTAAACACCCGAAATGATAAAGAAGCTTTATCTTACCCGTTTCTACAGAAACCAATGCTAAACCCACCATAGACGTATTCGGGAAAAAAAAGATGAACTAAAATCTGCAAAAATATACAGGATGTCCCATTTAAATTAAAAAAGTTGACGGTACTTCCGGTTAAACCGGAAGTACATTAATAGCTAACGTAATGTCTTCGGATGCATTAGACGTCACTACACTTGCCTGCAAATTTTCAGTAATATCACTCTTTCCGTTCCAAAGTTATTTGCTTGGTTCCATACTTTATCCCAACCCTGTATGTAACATGGGCCTATCTGACAGATATGCTATCTGACACTACTCAGGAACCGGTGAAAATGGCCCTAAATTTTGCTTGGGCCCTTTTCGAGTCTGTAAAAATTCCAGGTGGAGATTCAAGACGCAGTACTACAGATCCTGGGCAGGATTACTACTACAATACAGCTCCAGAAGGACGTTCCATGTTATATCCCGTCGACATGGGTGACGCTGATACTGTTCCTGAAAGGGAGTACATGGATGAATTATCACCGTACGTTTGAACTCGATATCATTTTCGACTCATGATTAGTTCAGATCTGTCCAATTAGGCGGCAAAAATTACCGAATTCCATTTTTTTACCTTAAGTTTCACGGGATCCTAAAGGTTGCCAAATTATTTAGTTTGTAACATCAATACTTATTCTCGGTTTTCTCGATTGACGTCTCACCCAATAGACCTGGAATGTTTGCATTAAAAGTTATTCGCAAAACACTAGGATGAAGTTGAATTAAGTTAATAAAAAAAACCAAAGAATATCCTCCTTTCGTTTGTACATGATATACTGGAACACCCATAACATTATTCGCATAGTATAATGAAAAATAAGGAATTTAAAGAATGAATTAATAGCGTAATAAGAGGTAATAAACAAAAAAAGATTAGAAAAGGTGTTGCATCCAGATCAAAAAAAAAATAATAGAAATTTTGCGTCCTGTAACTTGGTAATGAAAACCGGTACAGTTTTCACTACCATGTAAATGAATAATAGATAAAACTAATAGAAAGTGTATTTGTTAAGGAAAATTGTATGTTTAGAAACCAGCCGAACATTTTTTGAACACAAATATTTTCTTGATTTCGCCCTGGAAAACGTAAACAACTCTAACGAATGGCGAAATATACAAGCTTAAATCTCTAGCACACTAGTATCTAAGCTAGTGTAATATTTCGCCCAAATCTAATAATTTTTATGGTAGAAACATATTAAAAGCTAGGAAAGAAAATTGGCCATTGATGTATCACAATTACTCCTTACTAAATTTATAGTATTTTACGTACCTTTTCAATTCTCAATTTCAAATAACTGTGATACGGACTGGAAAGAGCAACTACCTAGATTTATACATTTCACCTCCGCAGTAGGTTCATCTTTGATTTCAATCATTCTGTATTCTCCCTTTCGTAGCTCTGAATGATTTACAATATGGCCGCACATTTTATCCGCCATTTTACAAAATTTTCATGAAACTTGGACGTGTCAGAATGACTTAGTTAAATAAGCGTTGGAATGTCATTCAAAAGATTGTTGTACAGTATGTTTGAATGAGTATTTAACAAAAAAGCTTCGTTATAGACGATTATTTACAACGACTGACTTCATTACTAGAACTAAATCCATGTGACATGCTAACACATTTCTGATACACTTTGTTGTATAAGCCATTCTGGAATAAGAAAGCCTAATCAGATTAACTAGAAATATGGACGAAAGAGTTATTAATTTATTCATCTCAAATTTGAAAATTCAGGTTGTTCTATACCTGAATTAACAATACGTACATAGTTAAAATTGAACATTTTCTGCTAAAACAAAAAAACAAAAAACCCAGAGACGTTGAGTTTTTTGTTGTAATTGAAATTTTACATTCGGTTTAAAGGTATACTGGTGAAGATTTTTAAAATTTACGTGAGAGAGATTTTTTAGCTCGACCATATTGGAAGTGTTGACAAACAGACAATAATGATTTTAGGAAGAGAAGTCACAAATGATGTGCATTTCAAGAAAACTAAATTAATGGGACGTTTGTTTCCTACAGTAGATCGCTTCAGTTCAATTTATTTAAATTAGCCTGTACATTTTTTTAATGAATTCGCTGTTCATATTATTTATAAAGAAAATATATTTTTGAAAATGGTATCAAAGAAGTATCTAATTTTGAAAAAATACAGGGTGCTCCATTGAAAAAAAATAGGGGTTGACTCTCGGGGCAAATAGATGAATATTACGAGACTGGATAAGGAGCAAACTTCTCCCTTTAAATTCTTATTTTACAATTGTTTCATAAAAACATCTTGTTCAAAATGGATAATTCAGATACTTGTTAACGTTTTATGCGTATATGTTAACATACAAATATTTTATACTGTAGTTGATATGATTCCACTAAAATTCGAATACTGTTTTATTTTCAGGGAGGAAGAATTATCGGTAATAAACGGGTATGTAACATATTATGTAGTCTTTATTCAGCTTCTATTCCATTTAACTTAACTTTCATAAAGTCTTGTAAAAGTAGACAAAAAAATGAAGTCAACTTGATTGACTTAGTACTTCCCACACATTACGATGATACCAGTTTATTATTTCCCCATGGCATGAAGCTATAGTCTGAGATCCCTTTGCAACCAAATCATCGCCCACCCACCCGCAAGAAGACATCCAACACAAAAACTTACCTCAAAAAAGGGAACTTATTCCGCTAGGTATTTCTACAACCTAGTTAGTAATGATTTTACGACCCTTCTTATAGATTTATTACTGCCTTTTTTTATTGGGTGATTGGGTCCAAATAAACACAACTTTAGCTCAAATTTGCCAACGTTTCGAAAATTATATTTTCATCTTCAGGGCTCCTTTGTGATAAAAGTTGTGGTAGTCACCAGGTTCTTTAAAATTAAGTACATGCGTGTGTCCTAGATATTGGGATTTTGGTCTCTATATTTGCACATACTAACTACAGAAGTTACTTCCCTTAACGTTACAAACAGCCTAACTTTTATTCTTTTGACTTTTGTACTTTTGTGTGTGACAGTGTTTTGTGGTTATAATGATCAATGTCAAAATGTTAGGTTAGCACTGGCTATCGGTATCGAATATAAATACATCCCATCACTATAGGATATCACTGACATCAGAGGTTTGCGCGGCATTTTCCGGCATTTGAAATAATTTTTGGAATATATCTCACAGCCGAATCCAAAAAACCAAGCAATTAATTTTGTCATGTTTACTAGGCTCTAAGGAATGCGTAAACGACATATTTGTTTCTGCAAGTACCCTATTACAAAGATGGGTTGATGGGTTCAGATAATGGTGAATGTGACGTATTATAAGTACATCCACCAAATTTTATATACAATGAAACTTATACCTTGTATTTATTTTTATTTGACATATAAACAGACCAAACGTACATAGACACAAATAAAGACGCATTTCAACATCAGGCATGGGCAGTAGTTTGAAGTGAACTTCCCTAGATAGTTATATCCTTCTTATCCATTATTTTGTTGTACTTCAATGTTCCGATAGTACTGTATTGTCATTAAATACAAGCATACATCTTTCAGACAGATGACGGACAGGACGGACGATTATAGACGACTGTGATTTTTTTGTGATATAGGTAAACGCGATGATACGTCCACAAGCGGCACAAGCATTCCTTCTTATAAATCTTTTAGTTATCACTTCAATGATAGTTGGGATAGCAAGTGTGCTGTCGCACATCAAATTTTTTGGGGCAAGTTCAAAATTATGTACCTGAGCAAGTTTTAGATGAGCTGCAAATATCTGCACTCTGGTTAGTTGAAACTGGATGCCAAGCAAACTAACGTAACATTGTAACCCATCATCAACTCCCTGGATAGAACAAAGTACACCTACGGAATACTTCACGTTATGACTACTCATTAATCTTTATTAGTTCCAGGGTTCCTAAGGTATCGTATGCTGATCAGAGGTAAATGCAACATAATTCAGGTTTGAGGAAACTTTTCCGACGTGTTTACATTTCAGAGGCGATGCCCCAGACGCACTCTACCCATACAGGTCTTTCACCTCATCTGAACCACCAGCTCAAATTAGGTGGGTACTAATTTATATTCATTCTGCTAGAACAAACAATACTCGTCTATTTTGTTCATGCTAGTTGCATATCCGACAGACAAAAATAGCAGCTAACTAGACTAGGTAGTTATATTGGGCGTTAGGTGTCATCGAAGGCTTGGCTGCTACAGTGGTTTTATAGATAATTACAGTATTCTCGAAAAAAATTGCTATGGTCAAAATGATCTTCAAAATGAGTTTAACGAGAAAACAAACTTTTCTCTGAATATTTAGTGCACAAGATACTTACAGCATAGTAAACAACCAGCACCATAACTCGGGTTGGCGGAAATTACACGCGCGTCCCCACTTTTTTGTAGGGATGCTAACGATACTTCTGCACTAATATCGAGCATTTTTGTCATCGATACTTCTTGAGGCATTCCAAGCTGGTATCGACACGTTTGTATCGGTATCGAAAATAATTATATAATTATTGAGGGGTGTAATCAATTGCACAAAATGCACGAACCAAACGCGCCTATTAGGCTAAAAAATATCGAGTTGGTACCGGCATCGATATTTTCATTTTCGCATCTCTACCCAAACTTCACATCCGTAAAACCCTCCCAAGGTCAAATTCTGTGGGAACCATTTTTACATAGGAAATCCTCAGAGATGAGATATTATGCTGGTTGTTTACTATGCTGTGATACTTATATGAAGCTTCGCCGAAATCACAGCCTTTATTATACAGGGTGGCCAATCTGGTGACGATAATAATTTTTTTTTAGATAGCCCGTACCGAGACCTATCCAAAACACCCCCATGTATGTGTACCGATTATTGATAGTTTTCGAGTTATGATTTATTTTTGAAAACTAAGAGATTTTCCAGTTTTTCCAAGAAATCGTCAAAAACAAAAACAAGAATGCTTTTTGGCTTTGATTTTTTCAGCAATTATACTCAGTATTAAGCCTATTTTAATATCCAATAAAGAGAACCTGTACATCCGAACAATTATTAAGTACATTTTGAGCCCAAAGTTTGAAATCTCTGTTTTTAGTCAGGAGACCAAAACCTTAAAATTAAAAATACTTATGCCTGGTTCTGGAGCTCCAATCTAATCTTAAAAACTCTGCAAGACATTGCAATTTCGAAATAATAATGAAAAAATAGCACTTATGGGGGCATTTTGCGCGGTACGTGAGTGTTAAAGGTAAAAAGGTGATAATTCACGAATTTCCAAAATGATTTAAAAAACTATTATTTTGCTCTATTATGACAAATTAAAGAAAAAAAAACTCGTAGCAGCTAATAAACCCGATAATCATTGATGATTTGATGCCTTTTAATAAAAAACTAATACCCAAATTGTGATTTTTGAAGTGTTTTTGCTATGTACTATTGAACTTCAGCTAAATTAAGTTGTAAGGAAAGTTAACAAAGGAAAGGAATGATAAACAATAATCTAATCGGTATGGGCTATCTAAAAAAAAATATTATCGTCACCCGATTGGCCACCCTGTATATAAATTGTTGAGTTATAAATGATTATCTAAGGCCCGGTTTCATAATCAAACTTAATTCACGCATTATGATTAATCCGAGCATTAAGAAATAAATGGTTTTCATAATCGCTAAGTGACAGATTAAAATGACATAATTGTCCAATAAGGTAATGGCTCGCTCTCAGCCAGTTAAAGCGCATTAATTCGAAAATCAACCTACAAATCTGACATGTCGTTTGTCTGACGTCTAAGAGTTGACACACATATTAGAATTTCATTAGGTTAAGGTTGAGTTGCCATTGGATGTACACTTTTATCAGTGTTTATAAGATAAAACAGATTACATCGATTCATAGCTGCTTTTGAGCACAATTAAAAGCAAGTATTCATCTTATTGCATGATAATTTCTTTATTCATCTCTATATGTATTTCTAGACGACTGTATTATATCCTCACTCATCAGGTACCTACCTTCTTCTGATTGTTCACTTTATCTGTAAATTTGCATTTTATAATGCTTTTGAATATTGCTACTGTACGAATGAGTATCAGCTTCTCTTCTTTAGTAAAGTTACTATCACGCACACGTGATGCTTTTTTTTGCTTTGATTCCATACCTTTCTAATAAGAGTAATAATGCTTTAATAGAATTGCAAACACGAAAACTTATGTCACAATATGACACATTCACTTTTACAGGTTAAGCGAAACGTCATAATGTAGTTCAAATGGCACAAAATGTGGCATAAAACCTTCTTTCAGGTGTACCAACCACATTTTATTGCATGTTAATTAATTGACGTTTCCAAATGTATTATGAAACGCGCACCACCTTAATGGAATGATTAAGTTTATAGGTGCATTTGCTAATCAACGCATTAGTGAATGATTATGAAACCGGGCCTAAGCCTTAGATAGACATACTTGTATTTAACGTCATGCACCTGCGCCATATGGTGGAAACACTTGGAAGTTTGTACACTTTTTCAACATACCGAATGGATATCAATTAAAAAAGAAATTACAGGCTCTTAATAATAATACTAATGATAAAGTATTTATTGCTCAACAGTTTATCACCATTTACAGAGCAATTACTAAAATAGAGGTAAAAAACTTTATTGTTTCCATTTTCCTCTAATTTAAGCGGTAAGTCCGCTAGGAAGCAGCGCTCGCTTATTAAACCACACTGTTATAGCTACTAAAAGTTAGTTGCGGATCAAAACAGACACCTAGATCAAGGTGCCACCAGAAAATCCCGGAAAAGACCCTATGTTCTGTTTTCAGACAACCGACAGTAGGCGGATTTTATAGAGCATCCAGATCAACCAGAAGGTACTAATTTTAACCATTTGTAAGCTGTATGTATATGAAGAATATTTTTAATTTTTCAGGCCCACAATGAGGAGCTCGGTAGAGCCATCACAAAGGTGAGCAGGATTATCAGCGATATTTTTCATCAAGCATATAAAAGTAACTATGTCACAACATGCATGTTACTTTGGGAAACACATCATACTCCAGAAATATCCAATAGGCCTATACCACATTTTTGGTTTATTGGCTTGAACCCTGACACCACGTAGATGCCATAAATAATTTTACAAAATTTTTCTATCGTATTTATAACCGAAAAAAATTGCTCTAAATATTGAATTTTTTGAATCCATACACTTCCCGCCCAGGTCGTGACGTCACCTGTAGGGAACCAATAAGAGCTCACTGGTACAAAACAATAGCATCCACTCGTAGTCATCGGACCACGAAAGGACGCTTCTCATTGGTTCCTTACAGGTGACGTCATCATTGGCTATTTCAAATTACAGTACAATTTTCTTTTTACTGTTATTCTCATTTGGATCAAGTTTTCTGCTGACTTTTTACAGTAAACGGTCCTATGTATCATCAAAAATAATACCGCAGTAAATAAATTGATCAATTTGAGATCACGATATAGGCCTATTCCTTCGTTACGACTGCAACACCAATAAGAAACCTTAATAATGCCTCGTTAGCCTTAAAGCTTCTATTGCAGAAATGTCGTATGATTTTGCTAGATTCGACTTGAATAACCTATACGTTAGAAGAAAAACTAGTATATATCATTTGTGTTTAGCTTAAAATCTACTTGAACATCTGAGCCCCACACTGCTCCTAGTAATACACGACAGAAAAAAATTGCAGATAATTGCAGTGTGTCCCAGCTAAAATTTTCTTCCACTGAGTACGTCATCATTAAGTTGGATTACTCTCCGCTGGCACTTCGAGAACTCACGTCAAAGCGATGCCGCGGCCGCACGCGCCAGTTAGTTTTTGCGTTGGTTTTTGCTCAAGTACGAGGGTCTTTTAGCGGGGACTTGCTAACGCATGGGTTGTACGTATATACGAGGGTCATTGAAAAACTATGTATTGACGGCCGATTTAGACATACAAATACAAATATAACGATTATTTTGCGAATACACTAAGTTACATAAATGGATAAGTAACATAAATAAAGCCTAGTAAAACTATTACTAATGAATATCAAATGATTTCACATATTGTAGCTAGATAAGTAAAAACTGATGGTTCAAAGGTGCTGTAGCATTTCTACCTTAATGTTTTGTTTATTTGGCTTATTTTTGATATCACAGTTTACAAATTTTATGGAATAGTATATACGAACTCGTATGTACAATTTTAAAAGGTAATCATGTAGAAATGCTTTACATGGATGTGCATAAATTATTTTTGACATCTTGCTTTTCAGTGTCATTCCAATTGCTACTGTAGAAACTAAATTGTTAATGTTATCAATAAAAATATTTTCGAACTCTAAAACATAATTTACAATGTCCCTGGGTGATATGGTAAGACCACCGAATAAATATTTTTTCTCACTATACGCTTTTAGCGTGATACAATCCTTTAAGTACCTGTAGCTCTTAAACTAGTCACTTTAGACCCCAAGTGTGCTAGTTTGTTGGAATTGTTTTATCGGGAGAAACACAGGCACAATATACAGGGTGCCCCATTAATAATTTTGGATCGAATGTCACGTGACCAAAAACAAATACCTCATTGGGTAGTACAATGACAAAAAAAGACACAACATCTGTTCTAATTTACATGAGCAAAAATCATAGATTCTCTGCTACCGCCCAGTTTCGACATATTTCTTGTCTTAATCGTCGTGGGATACCCTTTATTTATGTCCCTTACATTTCAAGGTTTGCCACAAAATAAAGATCGATCTGATTGTCATTCCTCCATACGTTAATAAATTTAAATTGATTGGTAATATCTTTTCTCGCGAAATTGATTGCCCTCAAACTTCTAAGAAGATTATCCTATTCCTGCAAACAAATCCGAGATAACAAAATCCGATATTTTTGAAACACTGTATACACTTCGCGTTCAACACGTTCAACCTCTACTTTGCGCCGCTCCGTATCTCTCGGCTGACGTCGGTACACTGCTACCGGTGTACCGGGGAGACGGAGCAAGGGGCAGGCCGTTTTGATATTTTTGCGGAGTGATCCAACTTATATGTATTCCGTAAACTTTGCTAATACGTTCTTTGAACATGCTTGGAAAAACAAGAAGTATAGAAGCAGATGAGTGATTTTTAAACAGATGATCAAGATATAACAAAAGAAAAAATGCAGAAGAGAGTTATGTCATTAAATTGTACATATTTTTATTGCATTACACTATTTACTTTTAATAGACCACCACTACGGTTTTGTGTTTTTCAAGGGTTGTTCGTTTGTTAGACCTACTACACATACTTGTTAGGAATGGATGTTCGACATAATCTAACAGTGGCGATTTCTATTTACAGAACAACAATAACTACTCCCAGATCGGTGTCTCCTTCTTCAAGGTATGTAATGAAACTAGTTACCTAGTTGAGTCATACCCGCACTCAAATTGTATAAAGCTAAACTGTCAAAATAAAAATAATAAATACTAGCCATACCCAAGGGGTGACAGCTTCGTATTTTGCAAATTCTACTAAATTTGTGACTTTCTATGAGAAATCCTATTTAAATACTGTAAATGAACTTGTATGTTTGTATGTAGAAATTTTTCTATCAAGTATGTTATAGCAGTTGAGAAAGAAGAAAAGTATGTATGCTAAAACTAGTGTAATTTTAAGACACCTAGCATTACTTCCATAAATTATTTCGTTCAAATATACTGATAATTTGAGACAATTTTTGGAGGTATGTTAGATTGAAAATAACTTTTTAATGTACAATTGGTGGAATAAATTTGTTCCTCGATATCTTAATGGTGAAAGGTCATAGCTTTGTAGTATTACAGTGAATTCAGATGTCCCATTATAATCATTTTTCTCAGCTTTACATATGTACCTTTAAATTACTAAATAAGCGAAAATAATCAACATATGCAAAATAGTCTAAGTTAAGAGATCTTTTGGATTAGATATTTTAGGTTTCTAAACTTTTCTAATTCCTAGAACTATAGCAAAAAATGGAGTCAAGCTGATTGACTCATAACAGTGATATGATTTTATTATTTTCCCTTTGTATCAAGCTCTAGTCTGCGATCCCTTGCAATCAAATCATCGCCCGCCTGTCCTCAAAAAACATTCAACACAAAAACTAGTAAATAGTTTCCTAAATCTCTCCGTAGCAACTAAAACGGCAAAATTTTTATTTTCCGAGCTTCAATTGGACGAAACAAGACAATCATGAATCCTCAGATTGCTTAAAAAGTTTGAGTTATTTTTATATTTTTAATTTTTTTCAGTGCATCTCAATAGAAAGCCAAATAAAGATTTTCGACTTTTTTAGGAACACCCCCCGCCCGAGAGATATGAATTTTTTTATTTTCGTCAAACGAGACTGAGACTCAAAACTGCGACTGGATTTGGGGAGGTTTCATCTCAATAGAAAGCCAAATAAAGATTTTCGATTTTTTTAGGAACACCCGAGAGATCTGAAATTTTTTATTTTCGTCAAACGAGACCGAGGCTCAAAACTGCGACTGGATTTGTAATCAGCACCTTGAAATTATCCGAAACGCGAGGTTTCATCTCAATAAAAAGCCAAATAAAGATTTTCGATTTTTTTAAGAATACCCGCCCGCCCGAGAGATCTGAAATTTTTTATTTTCGTCAAACGAGACTCAGACTCAAAACTGCGACTGGATTTGTAATCAGCACCTTGAAATTATCCGAAACGCGAGGTTTCATCTCAAAAGAAAGCCAAATAAAGATTTTCGATTTTTTTAGGAACATCCGCCCGCCCGAGAGATCTGAAATTTTTGATTTTCGTCAAACGAGACTGAGACACAAAACTGCGACTGGATTTGTAATCAGTACCTTGAAATTACCCGAAACGCGAGGTTTCATCTCAAAAGAAAGCCAAATAAAGATTTTCGATTTTTTTAGGAACATCCGCCCGCCCGAGAGATCTGAAATTTTTGATTTTCGTCAAACGAGACTGAGACACAAAACTGCGACTGGATTTGTAATCAGCACCTTGAAATTATCCGAAACGCGAGGTTTCATCTCAAAAGAAAGCCAAATAAAGATTTTCGATTTTTTTAGGAACACCCGCCCGCCCGAGAGATCTGAAATTTTTGATTTTCGTCAAACGAGACTGAGACACAAAACTGCGACTGGATTTGTAATCAGCACCTTGAAATTATCCGAAACGCGAGGTTTCATCTCAAAAGAAAGCCAGATAAAGATTTTCGATTTTTTTAGGAACATCCGCCCGCCCGAGAGATCTGAAATTTTTGATTTTCGTCAAACGAGACTGAGACACAAAACTGCGACTGGATTTGTAATCAGCACCTTGAAATTATCCGAAACGCGAGGTTTCATCTCAAAAGAAAGCCAAATAAAGATTTTCGATTTTTTTAGGAACACCCACCCGCCCGAGAGATCTGAAATTTTTGATTTTCGTCAAACGAGACTGAGACACAAAACTGCGACTGGATTTGTAATAAGTACCTTGAAATTACCCGAAACGCGAGGTTTCATCTCAAAAGAAAGCCAAATAAAGATTTTCGATTTTTTTAGGAACATTCGCCCGTCCGAGAGATCTGAAATTTTTGATTTTCGTCAAACGAGACTGAGACACAAAACTGCGACTGGATTTGTAATCAGCACCTTGAAATTATCCGAAACGCGAGGTTTCATCTCAAAAGAAAGCCAGATAAAGATTTTCGATTTTTTTAGGAACATCCGCCCGCCCGAGAGATCTGAAATTTTTGATTTTCGTCAAACGAGACTGAGACACAAAACTGCGACTGGATTTGTAATCAGCACCTTGAAATTATCCGAAACGCGAGGTTTCATCTCAAAAGAAAGCCAAATAAAGATTTTCGATTTTTTTTGGGAACACCCGCCCGCCCGAGAGATCTGAAATTTTTGATTTTCGTCAAACGAGACTGAGACACAAAACTGCGACTGGATTTGTAATAAGTACCTTGAAATTACCCGAAACGCGAGGTTTCATCTCAAAAGAAAGCCAAATAAAGATTTTCGATTTTTTTAGGAACATCCGCCCGCCCGAGAGATCTGAAATTTTTGATTTTCGTCAAACGAGACTGAGACACAAAACTGCGACTGGATTTGTAATCAGCACCTTGAAATTATCCGAAACGCGAGGTTTCATCTCAAAAGAAAGCCAAATAAAGATTTTCGATTTTTTTAGGAACACCCGCCCGCCCGAGAGATCTGAAATTTTTGATTTTCGTCAAACGAGACTGAGACACAAAACTGCGACTGGATTTGTAATCAGCACCTTGAAATTATCCGAAACGCGAGGTTTCATCTCAATAAAAAGCCAAATAAAGATTTTCGATTTTTTTAGGAACATCCGCCCGCCCGAGAGATCTGAAATTTTTGATTTTCGTCAAACGAGACTGAGACACAAAACTGTGACTGGATTTGTAATCAGCACCTTGAAATTATCCGAAACGCGAGGTTTCATCTCAAAAGAAAGCCAAATAAAGATTTTCGATTTTTTTAGGAACACCCACCCGCCCGAGAGATCTGAAATTTTTGATTTTCGTCAAACGAGACTGAGACACAAAACTACGACTGGATTTGTAATAAGTACCTTGAAATTACCCGAAACGCGAGGTTTCATCTCAAAAGAAAGCCAAATAAAGATTTTCGATTTTTTTAGGAACACCCGCCCGCCCGAGAGATCTGAAATTTTTGATTTTCGTCAAACGAGACTGAGACACAAAACTGCGACTGGATTTGTAATAAGTACCTTGAAATTACCCGAAACGCGAGGTTTCATCTCAAAAGAAAGCCAAATAAAGATTTTCGATTTTTTTAGGAACATCCGCCCGCCCGAGAGATCTGAAATTTTTGATTTTCGTCAAACGAGACTGAGACACAAAACTGCGACTGGATTTGTAATCAGCACCTTGAAATTATCCGAAACGCGAGGTTTCATCTCAAAAGAAAGCCAAATAAAGATTTTCGATTTTTTTAGGAACACCCGCCCGCCCGAGAGATCTGAAATTTTTGATTTTCGTCAAACGAGACTGAGACACAAAACTGCGACTGGATTTGTAATCAGCACCTTGAAATTATCCGAAACGCGAGGTTTCATCTCAATAAAAAGCCAAATAAAGATTTTCGATTTTTTTAGGAACATCCGCCCGCCCGAGAGATCTGAAATTTTTGATTTTCGTCAAACGAGACTGAGACACAAAACTGTGACTGGATTTGTAATCAGCACCTTGAAATTATCCGAAACGCGAGGTTTCATCTCAAAAGAAAGCCAAATAAAGATTTTCGATTTTTTTAGGAACATCCGCCCGCCCGAGAGATCTGAAATTTTTGATTTTCGTCAAACGAGACTGAGACACAAAACTGTGACTGGATTTGTAATCAGCACCTTGAAATTATCCGAAACGCGAGGTTTCATCTCAAAAGAAAGCCAAATAAAGATTTTCGATTTTTTTAGGAACACCCGCCCGCCCGAGAGATCTGAAATTTTTGATTTTCGTCAAACGAGACTGAGACACAAAACTGCGACTGGATTTGTAATCAGCACCTTGAAATTATCCGAAACGCGAGGTTTCATCTCAATAAAAAGCCAAATAAAGATTTTCGATTTTTTTAGGAACATCCGCCCGCCCGAGAGATCTGAAATTTTTGATTTTCGTCAAACGAGACTGAGACACAAAACTGCGACTGGATTTGTAATCAGCACCTTGAAATTATCCGAAACGCGAGGTTTCATCTCAAAAGAAAGCCAAATAAAGATTTTCGATTTTTTTAGGAACATCCGCCCGCCCGAGAGATCTGAAATTTTTGATTTTCGTCAAACGAGACTGAGACACAAAACTGCGACTGGATTTGTAATCAGCACCTTGAAATTATCCGAAACGCGAGGTTTCATCTCAAAAGAAAGCCAAATAACGATTTTCGATTTTTTTAGGAACACCCGCCCGCCCGAGAGATCTGAAATTTTTTATTTTCGTCAAACGAGACTGAGACACAAAACTGCGACTGGATTTGTAATCAGTACCTTGAAATTACCCGAAACGCGAGGCTTCATCTCAAAAGAAAGCCAAATAGAGATTTTCGATTTTTTTAGGAACATCCGCCCGCCCGAGAGATCTGAAATTTTTGATTTTCGTCAAACGAGACTGAGACACAAAACTGCGACTGGATTTGTACTCAGCACCTTGAAATTATCCGAAGCGCGAGGTTTCATCTCAAAAGAAAGCCAAATAAAGATTTTCGATTTTTTTAGGAACATCCGCCCGCCCGAGAGATCTGAAATTTTTGATTTTCGTCAAACGAGACTGAGACACAAAACTGCGACTGGATTTGTAATCAGCACCTTGAAATTATCCGAAACGCGAGGCTTCATCTCAAAAGAAAGCCAAATAAAGATTTTCGATTTTTTTAGGAACACCCGCCCGCCCGAGAGATCTGAAATTTTTGATTTTCGTCAAACGAGACTGAGACACAAAACTGCGACTGGATTTGTAATCAGTACCTTGAAATTACCCGAAACGCGAGGTTTCATCTCAAAAGAAAGCCAAATAAAGATTTTCGATTTTTTAGGAACACCCGCCCGCCCGAGAGATCTGAAATTTTTGATTTTCGTCAAACGAGACTGAGACACAAAACTGTGACTGGATTTGTAATCAGCACCTTGAAATTATCCGAAACGCGAGGTTTCATCTCAATAAAAAGCCAAATAAAGATTTTCGATTTTTTTAGGAACATCCGCCCGCCCGAGAGATCTGAAATTTTTGATTTTCGTCAAACGAGACTGAGACACAAAACTGCGACTGGATTTGTAATCAGCACCTTGAAATTATCCGAAACGCGAGGTTTCATCTCAAAAGAAAGCCAGATAAAGATTTTCGATTTTTTTAGGAACATCCGCCCGCCCGAGAGATCTGAAATTTTTGATTTTCGTCAAACGAGACTGAGACACAAAACTGTGACTGGATTTGTAATCAGCACCTTGAAATTATCCGAAACGCGAGGTTTCATCTCAAAAGAAAGCCAAATAAAGATTTTCGATTTTTTTAGGAACACCCGCCCGCCCGAGAGATTTGAAATTTTTGATTTTCGTCAAACGAGACTGAGACACAAAACTGCGACTGGATTTGTAATAAGTACCTTGAAATTACCCGAAACGCGAGGTTTCATCTCAAAAGAAAGCCAAATAAAGATTTTCGATTTTTTTAGGAACATCCGCCCGCCCGAGAGATCTGAAATTTTTGATTTTCGTCAAACGAGACTGAGACACAAAACTGCGACTGGATTTGTAATCAGCACCTTGAAATTATCCGAAACGCGAGGTTTCATCTCAAAAGAAAGCCAAATAAAGATTTTCGATTTTTTTAGGAACACCCGCCCGCCCGAGAGATCTGAAATTTTTGATTTTCGTCAAACGAGACTGAGACACAAAACTGTGACTGGATTTGTAATCAGCACCTTGAAATTATCCGAAACGCGAGGTTTCATCTCAATAAAAAGCCAAATAAAGATTTTCGATTTTTTTAGGAACATCCGCCCGCCCGAGAGATCTGAAATTTTTGATTTTCGTCAAACGAGACTGAGACACAAAACTGTGACTGGATTTGTAATCAGCACCTTGAAATTATCCGAAACGCGAGGTTTCATCTCAAAAGAAAGCCAAATAAAGATTTTCGATTTTTTTAGGAACATCCGCCCGCCCGAGAGATCTGAAATTTTTGATTTTCGTCAAACGAGACTGAGACACAAAACTGTGACTGGATTTGTAATCAGCACCTTGAAATTATCCGAAACGCGAGGTTTCATCTCAAAAGAAAGCCAAATAAAGATTTTCGATTTTTTTAGGAACACCCGCCCGCCCGAGAGATCTGAAATTTTTGATTTTCGTCAAACGAGACTGAGACACAAAACTGCGACTGGATTTGTAATCAGCACCTTGAAATTATCCGAAACGCGAGGTTTCATCTCAATAAAAAGCCAAATAAAGATTTTCGATTTTTTTAGGAACATCCGCCCGCCCGAGAGATCTGAAATTTTTGATTTTCGTCAAACGAGACTGAGACACAAAACTGCGACTGGATTTGTAATCAGCACCTTGAAATTATCCGAAACGCGAGGTTTCATCTCAAAAGAAAGCCAAATAAAGATTTTCGATTTTTTTAGGAACATCCGCCCGCCCGAGAGATCTGAAATTTTTGATTTTCGTCAAACGAGACTGAGACACAAAACTGCGACTGGATTTGTAATCAGCACCTTGAAATTATCCGAAACGCGAGGTTTCATCTCAAAAGAAAGCCAAATAACGATTTTCGATTTTTTTAGGAACACCCGCCCGCCCGAGAGATCTGAAATTTTTTATTTTCGTCAAACGAGACTGAGACACAAAACTGCGACTGGATTTGTAATCAGTACCTTGAAATTACCCGAAACGCGAGGTTTCATCTCAAAAGAAAGCCAAATAAAGATTTTCGATTTTTTTAGGAACATCCGCCCGCCCGAGAGATCTGAAATTTTTGATTTTCGTCAAACGAGACTGAGACACAAAACTGCGACTGGATTTGTACTCAGCACCTTGAAATTATCCGAAGCGCGAGGTTTCATCTCAAAAGAAAGCCAAATAAAGATTTTCGATTTTTTTAGGAACATCCGCCCGCCCGAGAGATCTGAAATTTTTGATTTTCGTCAAACGAGACCGAGACACAAAACTGCGACTGGATTTGTAATCAGCACCTTGAAATTATCCGAAACGCGAGGTTTCATCTCAAAAGAAAGCCAAATAAAGATTTTCGATTTTTTTAGGAACACCCGCCCGCCCGAGAGATCTGAAATTTTTGATTTTCGTCAAACGAGACTGAGACACAAAACTGTGACTGGATTTGTAATCAGCACCTTGAAATTATCCGAAACGCGAGGTTTCATCTCAATAAAAAGCCAAATAAAGATTTTCGATTTTTTTAGGAACACCCGCCCGCCCGAGAGATCTGAAATTTTTGATTTTCGTCAAACGAGACTGAGACACAAAACTGTGACTGGATTTGTAATCAGCACCTTTAAATTATCCGAAACGGGAGGTTTCATCTCAATGAAAAGCCAAATAAAGATTTTCGATTTTTTTAGGAACACCCGCCCGCCCGAGAGATCTGAAATTTTTGATTTTCGTCAAACGAGGACAAGACTCAAAACTGCGACTGGATTTGTAATCGGTACCTCGAAATTACCCGAAACGCGAGGTTTCATCTCAATAGAAAGCCAAATAAAGATTTTCGATTTTTTTAGGAACACCCGAGAAATCTGAAATTTTTTATTTTCGTCAAACGAGACTGAGACTCAAAACTGCGACTGGATTTGTAATCAGCACCTTTAAATTATCCGAAACGGGAGGTTCCATCTCAATAAAAGGCCAAATAAAGATTTTCGGTTTTTTTAGGGTCACCCGCCCGCCCGAGAGATCTAAAATTTTTTATTTTCGTCAAACGTGACTGACACTCAAAAATGCGACTGGATTTGTAATCAGCACCTTGAAATTATCCGAAACGCGAGGTTTCATCTCAATAGAAAGCCAAATAAAGATTTTCGATTTTTTTAGGAACATCCGCCCGCCCGAGAGATCTGAAATTTTTTATTTTCGTCAAACGAGACTGAGACTCAAAACTGCGACTGGATTTGTAATCGGCACCTTTAAATTATCCGAAACGGGAGGTTTCATCTCAATAAAAAGCCAAATAAAGATTTTCGATTTTTTTAGGGTCACCCGCCCGCCCGAGAGATCTGAAATTTTTTATTTTCGTCAAACGTGACTGACACTCAAAAATGCGACTGGATTTGTAATCAGCACCTTGAAATTATCCGAAACGCGAGGTTTTATCTCGATAGAAAGCCAAATAACGATTTTCGATTTTTTTAGGAACACCCGAGAGATCTGAAATTTTTTATTTTCGTCAAACGAGACTGAGGCTCAAAACTGCGACTGGATTTGTAATAAGCACCTTTAAATTATCCGAAACGGGAGGTTTCATATCAATAGAAAGCCAAATAAAGATTTTCGATTTTTTTAGGAACATCCGCCCGCCCGAGAGACCTGAAATTTTTGATTTTCGTCAAACGAGACTGAGACACAAAACTGCGACTGGATTTGTAATCAGTACCTTGAAATTACCCGAAACGCGAGGTTTCGTCTCAAAAGAAAGCCAAATAAAGATTTTCGATTTTTTTAGGAACATCCGCCCGCCCGAGAGATCTGAAATTTTTGATTTTCGTCAAACGAGACTGAGACACAAAACTGCGACTGGATTTGTAATCAGCACCTTGAAATTATCCGAAACGCGAGGTTTCGTCTCAAAAGAAAGCCAAATAAAGATTTTCGATTTTTTTAGGAACACCCGAGAGATCTGAAATTTTTTATTTTCGTCAAACGAGACTGAGGCTCAAAACTGCGACTGGATTTGTAATAAGCACCTTTAAATTATCCGAAACGGGAGGTTTCATATCAATAGAAAGCCAAATAAAGATTTTCGATTTTTTTAGGAACATCCGCCCGCCCGAGAGACCTGAAATTTTTGATTTTCGTCAAACGAGACTGAGACACAAAACTGCGACTGGATTTGTAATCAGTACCTTGAAATTACCCGAAACGCGAGGTTTCGTCTCAAAAGAAAGCCAAATAAAGATTTTCGATTTTTTTAGGAACATCCGCCCGCCCGAGAGATCTGAAATTTTTGATTTTCGTCAAACGAGACTGAGACACAAAACTGCGACTGGATTTGTAATCAGCACCTTGAAATTATCCGAAACGCGAGGTTTCATCTCAAAAGAAAGCCAAATAAAGATTTTCGATTTTTTTAGGAACACCCGCCCGCCCGAGAGATCTGAAATTTTTGATTTTCGTCAAACGAGGACAAGACTCAAAACTGCGACTGGATTTGTAATCAGTACCTTGAAATTACCCGAAACGCGAGGTTTCATCTCAAAAGAAAGCCAAATAAAGATTTTCGATTTTTTTAGGAACATCCGCCCGCCCGAGAGATCTGAAATTTTTGATTTTCGTCAAACGAGACTGAGACACAAAACTGCGACTGGATTTGTAATCAGTACCTTGAAATTACCCGAAACGCGAGGTTTCATCTCAAAAGAAAGCCAAATAAAGATTTTCGATTTTTTTAGGAACATCCGCCCGCCCGAGAGATCTGAAATTTTTGATTTTCGTCAAACGAGACTGAGGCTCAAAAATTCGACTGGATTTGTAATAAGCACCTTTAAATTATCCGATACGGGAGGTTTCATATCAATAGAAAGCCAAATAAAGATTTTCGATTTTTTTAGGAACATCCGCCCGCCCGAGAGATCTGAAATTTTTGATTTTCGTCAAACGAGACTGAGACACAAAACTGTGACTGGATTTGTAATCAGCACCTTTAAATTATCCGAAACGGGAGGTTTCATCTCAATGAAAAGCCAAATAAAGATTTTCGATTTTTTTAGGAACACCCGCCCGCCCGACAGATCTGAAATTTTTGATTTTCGTCAGGGGTGTAGATAACCTTTTCAGTAAAATCCAACTTTTTTGAAAAAAATCAGGAATATTCAATCAATAATTAAACAATCAATCATCAAACCAACTTTTCTACTGAAATTCGCATCAAATAACAAATGACCTGACACAGAAAATGCATTAATACCGCACTGCCATAGAGCAGATTCCCACTGTATGGAAAAGCTATAGAAGTCTGAATGGTGGGTTGGGCTTTCTCCAACTCTAGTGTACTAACGATACTCAGCACCTTCGCAGTCTTAAGTGGCAAAAAGTACATTCGATCTTTATGATCGGAAAAATACTACCAGAAAATAAATTAAGCCTATTAACATAAAAAATAGACAAGCACAACATAAAAAATATCGAAATACACTTAATGCATGGGGATATAAAATTTGAAGAAAAAACGCAAGAACTTATTTGTTGACTCAATTTACCTATTTTCAGAGGGACATCGACAAATGTGAGATCTGCTTCTCCATCTGGAAGGTGCGTAACCATCAGCAGTATGATACTTTTTAAAATAATTAATCAATTTAATACTATTCACACTTTGATGTAAAGCTACAATTAAAATTCGAACACACACGTTCAAGTAGATACAATGGTATCTGAATGAAACAGGTTCCCAAAAGTTTTGCTTTTCAGCTGCAAGACGTTGAAGGTATTCACGATTATAGAAACCTGGAATAACCTTCCAAAATCAACAAAAATCACCTCTTCTTTAGTAAACAGAATAATCGTAAATCCAAAAAATTGGTAAAAAAGCATAAACGCAGAACTGCATCAATATCAAAGCAGTAATGAACTGGTACAAAAAAGCTTTTCCCCAAATCCAACATGTATATATTAAGCTCAATACCCGAATTCGGGCAATGCCCGAAAAAAGACGCGGAACTAGTTTTGAGCAAGGAATATTTCCCAAACCCGAAATATTAATTTTATACGGCTATTGAGCATTACCAAATAGGCAGATCTAGTTTTGCGCATCTTGAAATGCACAGAACTAGTTTTGCGCAACCTGAAGTGCACAGAACTAGTTTTGCGCAACTTGAAATGCACAGGACTAGTTCTGTATATTTTGGCATGGTGGCATTTAGAATTGTAGAGGAGATTGTTTTTCGATACATTGATGATATATTTTTTATTGCAGAGACATGAAGGTTAGGTTAATTTAGGATCATTCAATATAGTGAGGTAATGATCTTTTGTCATGAGATTATGTTTTTGTGTGCTTGAATCTTCAAGCAGCCGAACTAATACGGATTCGAATTTAGCTTGCAATTTTATCACAAGCAGAAACAAAAAACATTCAAAGCAACAACATAAACATAACCTTACTTTTTTAATATAAATGTTGCTGGCCATTCAGTACCACAGAACTAGCTCTGTGCATTTCAAGTTGCGCAAAACTAGTTCTGTGCATTTCAAGATGCGCAAAACTAGTTCTGTGCATTTCAAGATGCGCAAAACTAGTTCTGCCTATTAGATAATGCTCAATAGCCTTATAAAATTAATATTTCGGGTTTGGGAAATATTCCTTGCTCACAACTAGTTCTGCGTATTTTTTTCGGGCATTGCCCGAATTCGGGTATTGAGTGTAACATATATACCATTCCAATGCATTGCAAGCTACTGTAAACAATGTATATGGGCACCTAATAAGAATACATTCCAATATAAAGATCTCTTCCGCAGTTACAGACAAAGCTATAATGTCAAGCCTTGAAGTGAGAAGAATACTGCCTGATTGTCACTGGATTATATTTTATGGACTTGATGAATGACTGAAAATATTATACTTACCTTAAATTTAACCACTATCGTTTAACGTATAAGATATATTCTCACCTGCAACAACAGAACAGTATTAGGTATACATTTATCACAAATAGCAGCTTCGTAGAACATTCAAAGTCTTATAAAGTAGCTGAGATCATTTCTTTTATATTATGTTATTTTTCCCAGCGATGCTGGTTCTAAGTGTGGTAAAAATGAAGGCTTGAAGCTTAATGTAGGGTGTCCCACGACGATTAGGACAAGCAGTATATCGCAACTGGGACGTAGTAGAGAGTTATAATTTTGGGGGTGTAAATTAGAGCAAATATAGTATCTTTTCTTATCATTGTGTCTCCCAATGAGGTATTTGTTTTTGGTCACGTGACGTCCGATTCAAAATTTTTAATGGGACATCTTGTATATTTGTGACTTTTATGTTCCTCTCGATAAAACAATTCCAACAAACTACCACACGTGGGGTCTAAAGTGATTACAAGAGCTACAGGTACCTAAAGGACTGTACCACTACCATTATGAAACACTACCAAAGTAATTTAACTGTAGGGGTACATGTTATAATCAATAGTAGTGGTACCATCCTTTAATTACCTGTAGCTCTTGAATTAATCAAGACCCCCCAGTGTGCGTTTTTTGGAATTGCTATATCGGGAGGAACCCCAAAGACACATATATATAGGGTGTCCCATTGAAAATTTTGAATCGGACGTCACATAATCAAAAACAAATACCTCCTTGGGTGACACAATAGCAAGAAAAGATACTATATTTGCTCTAATTTACACCCTCAAAATTATAATTCGCTACTACTGCCCAGTTCCGATATATAGCTTGTCTTAATCGTCGTGGAACACCCTGTATGTTCTGGAAGAAAAAAATCTCATTTTTAATGATACGCCGCTGACTAAAAATTTTAATTTACGAGTAGAACACTATTCGCAAGCTTTCAAATTCTGGAGCAACATATTATTACACATAAATTAAAAGTAATCGTTATCATATATATATATCATATATATGATATTATACGTCTATAATATACTTCCAGTTTTAGTTTTAGTTTCCATATAAAAAGCCATACCATTATTTTGCAGGGTTACGAGTACCACCACCACCACGCGAACTTTAGTGCGATCTGTTTCTCCGTCTCAAAGGTTTGTAAAGGCTAGAAGATATCGTAGTATTATAATATAGAGTGTTACCCTTAATGGCATGCTACTATTTAAGGGGTGATTTAAATCCATTTCAGGGAAAAACTTCAGTCTTAAACGCCATAATGATCAATATACAAGTTTTTTTTTTAAATATCTTCTTTATCAAATCTGGTGCACCTTTATAGATTTGACCACACTAAACAACTAGATCCCCAATCTCGATAGTTTGGATTTATTTGTATGGAGTTACCTCTAATATTTGTATCAGAGAATAGAAGTGGTATTTAGATTTCTTCCAAAAATACGAGTATGCAACGCAAATCCAGTTTGCACGCCACTGATAGGAATAAAATAATTTTCTACACCAGACAATGTTATTATTAGACACCTACGAACCTTCACAAAGACTTTTAGAATGGTAGACCAGATATTAAAAAAAAATTAAATCATGTTGATTGACTTAGTACTTCCCACACATTACGCTGATACCATTTATCGCCAGTCCCCCCCCCCCCCAATTGTGTTATGCCGAGAGGTCTTTCTTTCACAGCCTATTATCAATACAAAATTTTTTCAGTTTTACAACCCCCAATCACCCCAATTTGATTTACATCCAAAAAACGTAGAAAAATTATCCGAGACCACTAAAACGCCTAAAAACGAAGTTTGGGGAATATTTGAATTTTTTCGTTTCTTGCTCTCCCACTCTTTGTATTTGTTCTTGCTATTTGACGATTGTAGGTACAAGGTTTCTGAAGGAGAAAAGTGGACAAAACAGGCACACTTGCCCAGGTCTACACTCCTTCAGAATGCCTTGTACGTCAGAAAATATGTAATATTCAATGTAATTGGTTGGAGAAATAAAATTGAAAATACAATTGAAAATAAAAATAAAAAAAAATTGCTAGTCTCTCTGCCACCCAGACACCGATTTCCAAAATTATAGCAACATTACCTACTACGACCCCACAACATATTGCTGCATAAATTTCATCAAAAGCCATGCAGCGGTTGCTGAGGTTACGAGGCTAGAAAAACGCCAACGGACCGACACAGAGACAAGCAGACAGACCGACGGAAATGAGTGACGTATATTTTTGTTATGCAGGTATCATAAAACGCCCAAAAAGCGTGTTATCTCAAAATCGAAAATTTTGGCGATCACAATACTCCCCTCACCAATCGTTGTGGCAAGGTCTTTTCGAAAAAACTTTGCCACCCTCTACATTTGGATCTCTAAAGTTATGACCTGCCCCCACTCATACCCCAACCGAAGACTTCAATGCCTACGACACGGAGTACAGTTAAAACTCAACGTGTTTGATTTTTGGCATGACAGTAGCAGGTGCAGAGGCAAGAATATCACTGCGTGCCGAACAAATCAGCACAGCCTTTGGCTTTAGTCAGTGGCGTTTACCAACACTAGTCATCAGTATGCCAGGCTCGGCATTACTTTAGTTCGAAACTTTAGGTCTGTACAAGCTCTGTCCGTTGCTAAGCATTTAGTTCGAAACTTTAGGTCTGTACAAGCTCTGTCCATTGCTAAGAGTCGTAATGATTTTCTCATGAGCTGTTATAGCAGGTCTCATTTGGGTATCAGACATTATTTATCAGGGACTAGCTAGGAATAGCTAAAAGCTGAGTGCCTTCGTCCACCCTTAAACAATTTTTCCAGTCGGCAGGGTGTAGCCCAAATTCCGATAAAAAGTTTACATAAGGATATTTATCATAAATGATCGCCAGGATGGCATCCGTAAGCACAGGTCTACGGGTGACCTCTTGACCTACGTCACTCGCTTGTGGGACAGAGCAATTGAAAATCATGGCGCATACCGTGTTGTTGCACCTGATGTATCGAGAGCCTTCGTTAGAATCAAGGACTTCTGGTCAAGCTTGCTGCTTATGGACTATACCACCTGGCCTGCGCCAGTGGCTGAAAAACTTCTTGATTTTCAATAAACGCCGGTGTTCCTCGAGGATCTGTCCTATCTCGTACACTGTTTCCGTTGTACAGGGTGTCCCATTTTGGACACTTTTACGGGGTATCTCGGTCATTTTTGAAGATAGAGAGTTGCGGTTTTCGCGACAGTATGCTAGTTTTTTGTGAAAACAAAGATGCCGTTAACAAAATTATCACGGCCCTCTTGGTTTTTGAGATACAGGGTGAAGTTTAAGTTTGAAGGTAACGTCAGGAGCTTGGAAATGCGAAATTCACTTTTATGTTGACCTTTGGACCTTACCTTTGACCCTTTTGACCTTATCTTTGGATTTTTGGACTTATCTACTCTCATCTTAGACGCACACACTGGAGAAAGGAAACAGGCTGCCACGCCTCCTCGATTATAATATGGGAATACGTCTTTTCTTGGATTCTCAATTTCGCGCGCTATACCCTAGACCCTTAAGACAAAAAAATGAAACGAACACTAGCATAGGGGTATATGTATGTTATAGTCAATGGTAGTGGTACAATCCTTTAAGTACCTGTAGCTCTTGAATTAATCATTTTAGACCCCAAGTGTCCTAGTTTGTTGGACTTGTTTCATCGCGAGGAACATAAAAATGCATTAACATACAGGGTATCCCATTAATAATTTTGAATCGGACGTCACGTGACTAAAAACAAATACCTCATTGGAAAACACAATAACAAGAAAAGACACAAAATTTGCTCCAATTTACATCCCCAAAATTATAATGCTCTACTATACTGCCCAGTTCCGATATATTGCTTGTCTTAATCGTCGTGGGACACCCTGTATAATGAACAATGTTTTTACTAAACGAACATAGTATTTCATTATGAAAGATTATGTGGTGTGGGATTATAAGTTGCTAAATGAGTTTACCAATGATGCCCAAAAATAGTTAATATGCACCCTAATTTTAGCGGAGAGAATAAAATTACTTTTAATATGGTTTTTGTTTTAGGGAGCCAGCAATGATGGCGTCAGATAGGTAATTATATTACTTAAATATAAATTAATCTCAATTTAATATACCTGCTATATATCTATAGTATTTAATAATTACACATTTCGTTATCATATTCTCGAATTCATCATCAAAGAAAAGCTATTCCGCCATAGAAGTCGTTTACATGAATCACGTAATTGCGGTCAATAAAAGGTGGACCAAATTGTAGGGCCTATACCAGGGTCGCAGACAACATTCATGGTTAAAAAACATACGCGATTGGACTGGTATGAACACATCATCTTTAAGTCGTACCAGTACCACTCAGGACGGAAATAAGTATGCCAAAATTGTCGCCAACCTTTACTAAATGGAGATGGCACCTGAAGAAGAAGATACCAGGGTTAACAAGGAAGAGCGAGTTTGAGAAACCTGACTTCTAATCCCTTGGACCAGATATGAAAATGAGTGTTTGCCAAATATCTCTACACCAATAAGTATAATACGTCGTCATGTCAGAAATCTTTTATTTATAATGCTGTGAAACATTACAATAACATCAATCAAGGTTCAAAGGCTAGAAACCTATTATCTTTCAAAAAGTATGTCAAAAGTGAGTTGTTAAGAACTTTATGAGTAGTACCACATTCTTTACTTCCATCTATGTTATTAAGAGTAGGTATTATCATTGATATTATGTACTGCTATCTTCAACTGGTTATACGTCATTTTTTTTTCATTATATGTAGAACAACATGATATTATAATTAAAGTACAAACTATAATTTTTTATAAATGTATGTAAATTTTCGCACCCTCCTTCACGAGGTTAAGGGCCGGTTGTACAAACGCTCAGTGAACTCCAGATCACGTAACCTTAAGCTCAGCGATGAACGCGGTTCAACGGTTGACGCGTTGTACAAACTCGGTTCTGGCAAGGATCAGCTGAACTGGATCAAAAGAGGATTGGTAGCAATGGATATAGGGTATTTGGTGGCGAAACTAGCTCCTTTTCGTTTTTAATGTTTAAAGTTATGCAGGTTATGTTAATGTCACGTCTATGAATGTCAAATTCTGACATTCATCAAATTTTGTTGTGGGTCAAGAAGTATTTTGCAATTTTATAATGGAATCCAAAAAAAGGGCGACTAATTTTACGGCGAAAGAGGAGGCCGTATTAATAGAATTGGTGAAAAAATATAAGAATGAACTTGTGTTTGCGTGGAGAGATATTTCGTGAAGCAAAGGTAGGTACTGGAAAGCAAATAGGTACGAAAATTTAAAAAAAGGACAAAACAAAAATTTGCCGATGAGAAACAGTACATCCATAGTACCGTCGGTGGGCCTTCGCTGGGTTTCAAAATACAGGACTTGGACATATCAATAAAAAGAAATAATCGGACCCCAAATAACAAGATTCACATCTATATTCGCGATGATGCGGAAACTTTTATTACTGATGTGCCTAAAATTAATGGAGAATTTGTTCACGATACATTAGGTACAAATTTCATTGGGCATTTTTCAATTCGTTTTTTCTAACAATGTCATCCTCGGTTAAAGGTTCGTCAAAGTACTCCATCATGTAACTCAAGTGAAAATATCGCATTTGACTATGTCACTCACGTCGGATATTCAGGTTAGAAACTGATCAGCTGGTCGTAAACATCGCCATTTTAAACCTTGAACCGCCGTTAAACGCTCCTCGGTGGCCGTTCAACGTGATCCGAGGTTGAACTGAAGTCAACGCTTGAACTTTGTTGGTATAACAGCAAATTAGAAATGAACTTGGTTCAAAGTTGAACTCGAGTTAAACTGTGTTTGTACAACCGGCCCTTAGTGGTAGAGTAGCCATTTGGCTAAACTTCGCCTCATGTTGGAGAATCAATAAAGACATTTTATTATTATTAGTATTATTATCAGCCTCTCCTTCTTCCAGGTTACGATGTAGTTGATTAATATAATCTTACACCCTATTCAAAGGCAACAATGTTAATAAAAAATTATCTTTTACTTTTCCAGGGCAAACGGTTTAGATGATGACAGATCTGCGTATTCACAAAGGTATGTTATCTGTAAAACAATCAGCCGTATAGATCTTCGCAGTACTTCTTTAGCATTCATATAAAATAGTGTCCAAAATACATGCATATCACAATAGAAAGTACGGTGCTATGTAGCAAATATGTTGTCAGTTAGGTTCAATTTTAATTCGATTTACCTGAAGACAATTCGAAACCTGTGAATATCAGGCTCTATTCGATAAGCATTCTCACAGAGAGCCTTAAGGGTCTAGGGTATAGCGAAATTGAGAAGCAAAGAAAAGACGTATTCGCGTGCTAGCGAGGAGGCGTGGCCGCCTGTTCTCTTTCTATGTGTGTGTCTAAGATGAGGGGAGATAAGTCCAAAAATCCAAAGGCAAGGTCAAAAGGTCCAAAGGTCACCATAAAAATAAATTACGCATTTACAAGCTCCTGACGTTACCTTTAAACTTACAGTAATGATTCATAAAGCAAATTGAAAAAGAAGGCTTGCGCTTTGTCACCTATTTGGCCTTTTTTGATATCGTGTTTGGTTGTTAAATTACAGACATTTGACGAATGCACGAATTTGCATTGCGAGTTTTTTTGCACACTAAAAAACTTTTTTGAGAAAGTCGCAAATAGTTGTCATTCATCAAGGTCTTAACTATCACCTTCTGAAATACTGTGCATGTAGTTCGAAAAACAAGTGAGTTCTGTTCGTAATGGGAATCCGTGTTTTAACACGGCAAATACATATGTATGCAAAATTTACCAGGGACAGATAAGATGCCAGAAAATGGAGCTTGAACATGTCTTATATTTTGTTTTTTGACTGCTACTATACACTATCATGATTGATTTTAAAGGCTAGAGAGCCTTCGTCCTCATCCCAGTAATCAAGTGAAGAGATTCAATCGAAGTCAGATCACTACTTTCGAAGTCATAAAAAAGTCATATAGTATCCATACCTATGAACACTATGAAGTTTTTTTCTCCTATTCTTAGTTCGTGACAACATGTCAGCGTCGTAAAGCTGTAGATACTAATCTCATTTCTCATTTTCTGTCACAGTTTCATTAATTTTGATAACACAAACGAACCTAGGAGACATGATATATCGATCAATATAAACATTATGCATTGAGCCGTTATTCGGCAAAAAAAATACACCAGGTGGACTAACAGAAACAGCATTTGATCTGTTTATTGCTACTAAGGGGCCTGGATACACACATTTATACATACGTATTTGCCATGTAAAACACGGACTCACAATTTCTCGCATAACTCACTCTATTTTCAAAATATTTCAGAAGACGATAGTTAAGACCTTAATGAATGACAACTATTTTCGATTTTCTCAAAAAAGTTTTTTAATGTGCAAAAAAAAACTCGCAATGCACAATCATACATTCTGTAAATGCCTGTAATTTAACAACCAAACACGATATCAAAAAAAGGCTAAATAGCTGCACAAACGCAAGCTTTCTTCTTCAATTTGCTCTTTGAGTCATTACTCCAAGTTTAAAGGTAACGTCAGGAGATTGGAAATGCGAAATTAATTTTTATGGTGACCTTTGGGCCTTACCTTTGGACCTTTTGATCTTACTTTTGGATTTTTGGACTTTTCTCCCCTCATCTTAGACACACACACTGGAGAAAGGGAACAGGCGGCCACGCCTTCTCGCTAACCCGGGAATACGTCTTTTCTTGGATTCTCAATTTCGCGCGCTATACCCTAGACCCTTAAATACTCATGGCGATACTAAACAAATAAAACCAGCACTTTTTTTAATATTACGAGTATCCGAAACACTTCGCGGTACACAACGGGAAGAATAAGAGCATAACAACTGTCAGCCTATTATTTGTTGTGAAATTGTATAATGAAACAACTTTATTACTATTATCAATACTGTTTTCAGGTCAATGCGATCATCTCCAAGGTAAGAATATACGGGCAGCGAAAAATAAAATTAATAATAAATACAAAGTAAGTCCAGGTCAACGCCTCGGACTCGGACTTGTGACCAAACGATATCTCAGGAAAAGTATGTGGAGTTGGACTACCTTTTAAACATAACGGCTATTAAGCGCGACATATCAAACTTGTTTTTTTAATGTAACTCCCTGTATAATATTGCATATTCAGATTCCTTGGTCAACTCTACTGTGACTGATTGACTATGTATCACATATATTATAAGACTCAAAACGAACCGTTGAGATGGAAAACACCATTTTTTGGTATAAGCAGATATCAGAAAAAAATTAAATATGGCAGCGATTATAAAACTTAGAAGGCTCTGAATTTGCCGTATGACTAAGCATGGAATGCGTCACCTTGGGTTAGGGCCGGTTTCTCAATGTCCAGTTAAAGTGTCAGGTATCTGCCAGATAGCGTTGCCATGGATACAACTGTCGGATAAGATTTACGTGACTTCGTAAGTTTAGGCTTCAATTGTTTAAACAATTTATCTAACAGTTGCTGTTATCTTGCAGATAAATATTTAACTGGACATTGAGAAACCGGTCCTCAGACGGTAAAATTTAAATTGCATTTGTACTTGGAGAAATCGGTAGATTAATTGAGGAAACTTCAATCAGAGACGACTTGATCTTTTCAAATGGAAATGCCTAACTTTTTTCAATAAAATTTTAAATTTGGTAGAATTTCTAATGTTTTAAGGATGTTAATATCGGTCTCTGGTAGTTTTTATTTATTTTATAACTTTCAATCAAATCGGCTCTATTCAATGTTCCTATCCAGCAGGCCATGCAATGCAAACCAAAACCAGCTCAGATGGAAGAAAATAACTACTTGGCAGAAATAATAATATAGTGATGATCTAGAGCAAAAAGACAATATTAAAAAAGTTACTTACAACAAATCTAATCTAATCAGAAATAATGGGGCTAACATATCTAAAGTCAAAAAGAAGCTGGAGTACGACAGAAATGGATACTTCTCATAGCCTAATAGCTATTGTGGCAATCTAATAGAAATTATAAATTTCAAAAACCGTTAAAAACTTTGAAATGAAAGAAAAAATACCAGCGAATGTTGCTGGCAGTTAAATACCGTCAGAATAAAATTTCATATTTAATGATTTAAAAAAGTAATAATTTCTGTCCAGTCCAAAGTAACGATACCTCTAAGCGGAGTTCTGCAAATTCTTCAGTACCTATTAGCAAGATCCCAGAAGATGAAGATGAACTAAAATCTCTTCAAATTAATAATCATAATTTATCTGCCAGAAAATTAAAATCTAATTCGTCAGTATTCCGTTTTTGCTATCCTGCTGATAGATACAGAAGAAATAGAAGGGCTCCAGTCTGAGATCTTGTTACCCTTGACGTTGACGGAAATTACTACTTGTTTATACCATTACATGTGCAATTGCGTGCTGGATATATTAGACTACCAGTGGCTTTCCTTTCATTTCAATGGTTTTGTAAAATGTTTATCTCTAGTTCTTCCCAGTAGATAGCAGGATGTGAAAAGTATCCGTTTCTGTCGTACTCGAGCGTCTCTTTGACCTTAGGTATGTTACCGCTATTGTTTCTGGTTAGAGTTAATTTATTGTAAGACATTTTTAAAATCTTGTCTGTTTACTTTAGTTCATATTATCTGCTTCTCGATCGGTAGTAGGTAGCAATGTCGTCCTAAGTATAATAAATTTTTTAAGCCCAAATGTGTTATTTAAAAAACTGAAGATAACAGTGTTATGTTACAGACCACTTTGGTAGCATTCTTCGACTTAATACGCGATAAAATTCTGATTTTAGTAACAACCACAAACCACCCCCTAACTTTGGGGCACTGCAGAATGGAAGCTATTGGTCGCACAAGAAAAATGTAAAGACCAAAATTGTGAAGAATTTTGTCGTCTCCATGTATCAATTAATTTTTTTTTCGATAGCGCTTACCACAATGCCGGTATTTCTCAAAAAGAGTCATAACAGTTTTCACCCCCCATACCCCCAATCTCGAGCGGCAGCCCCCAGATGTCGCATATTCATCCTTATCTCAATTGGACGATGCCGGAGTAGTATGATTTCCACTAAAAGTATGCATAAATACGATATTTTTCGCAACAGCGCATATCGGTAGTAGGTAGGGGTGCGTTCCTAAATACTGTATTTTTTAACCAAATGCCTGAGTTTAGGCAGCCGCAGATAATAAAAAAATGAGAAGACATCCTTCTTTTAGGAAAACAAAAATGTTACACGACTTTTTGATAAAGTTCTTCGCCTTAACTCGTCTTCAAATTTTGATTTTGGTGAAAGTCATCACTTTGAAGCAGTGTAGGACGGAAGCTGTTAGTCGCACAAGAAAAATATAAAGATCAAAATTATGCAGAATTTTGTTCTTTCTATAAATCATTTGAAGCTTTCTTCAATATAACTTACCGAAACGGCGCTATTTTTTTGAAATCGGCGCGAAGCAGAGTTTTCACCCCTCAAAAAAGTCACAAGTGGAGTCCGAGGCATCGAGCTTGACTCACCCAAGGGTGACAAGCGCACAAGAACTCAATAAAAAATTTCTTATATTTTAGAGACGAAGCAGTTTCTCAACGATCGATGTCGGTTCGGTAAGTTATATGCTTGTATCTTACACTTACTACTTAATAGTAACATCTGTAGGTATTGGTCTTTCTGACGTGTGTAGGCTAGTATGTGGTATACGGTGTTCTAGTGTTAGTGGACGCATATTGCGATTTTTCGTATCTTCAGGATCATATTTTATACACAGTCGAGCCTTTAGTTACAAAAATGAAATGCTGCTTTGCTAAGGACGGTTCCCTATTAATTTCCTCTCACTCAGACTAGCAGCATGGTGAAAAGTATTGAGCGGAGTTTAAGTTCTGTTATATCACTGATTTTTCTTCTCCTAAAAAACTACATATTATGGGGTTGAAGGAAAACAAACGTGGTTAGAATGAGACAAAAGACGAATGTCAAAAGAATTTTGGCAGAGGGGGCCTCGTTCAGTCTTTATACGTCATTTTATTTCTCTCCATTTTTGTTATTCAAATAAATGAATAAATAAATGAAATGAGCAAAAAGAAAGCATTAATCAGTTTCTCTGTATTACAAAGGCAGCACTATCAAAACAAATATTCGCGCATAAGATAAATCTGTTCTGTAGAGAAAGTAGTGAAATTAAAGGGCGAAAATGAGGCGTTCCTTTGGAGAGTGTTAGGAAAACTTTAAATCAAAGCTATATCAGCGACACTGTTTATCTAGGGCGATAACAAGCCTTTTGCAAAATTATATCTATCAAGCCAGATTCTTTCCCAAGAAAGCTTACTGAATGTAGGTTTAATACACTTCAGATACCTTTTACATGATTGTTTATGAGTCAACTTTTGCGATACATGTAACTCGGTAAACTTGCCCTTCAATGTTGGCACTCATGGTAGAAAATCTGGTTGTGAAGATAGTAACAATAATGAAACATCTTTCTTTTCCGTAGACCCTCGCAGGACGCTACAAGTTACAGATCGCAAGCTACAGGACACTCTGTTGGTAATTTATTTAAAGTTTAAAATAATGTTTATTTTGTGTATTATAGGTTAAGACGTGAACCAATAATATAATATAATATAGTTTTTCCTTTAGGTATACACTTTCCAAGAGACGTTGGTGTAGATATGAGTTACACTGACCACATGCTATGCCATTGAATTACATATTTACAGTGAATTCTTGTTTCAAACTACAAAATACATGAAAAGTATGAGAACGGAATACGTAGTACTATACTTATATAGTTTGACTAATTGACTACAAAACAGAATTTTTCTTCAATAAAGAAGTGGGAAAGTAAACAAACACGAAAATGAGGTTTAAATCCCTAATAGAAAAACTAGACAAAATTTCAGCAAGGCAACATTAGTAGAAAATGAGCTCACAATAGTCAAATGTTTCAAAGATATACAATGGCCCGTATGAATAAAAAGAAAGCAAATGCTCATGAGTATAAGCAAACGCTCCAAGCAAGAGCTTAGAGTAAAAGGTCGGAGTATAAGCATCTACTCGAGTTGATATGAATAATGATTTGCTTATACTCAAGAGCATTTGCTTCGATAAAACGAGCATTTGCGCCTAGCCATTCCTATCGAAACTCGCAAAAATTAACGTACACTCGAGTTGCGCCAGCATTAATTTAACCGTGTTTTGATTGTAGGTGTAATTAAAATGTCTTCAGACGAGGGGAATGAGAAAGAAAAGGTATCAATCTGCTAGTAGCAATGCAATTGCAAGAAAGACCTGAAATCCTCACCAAATTCCACATATAAAAAATAAAAAAAACGAGGCCTTAAAACTTGCTGCCACAGAAATAGAACGAAAAACAGGAAAGCCATTAACCGTTTCGCAACTAATGAAAAAGTAAACAACAAGAAGACGAGACTAAAAAATAATGTTGACAAGAACAACACTGGCAATAAATCTGAATCCAGGATTGGCCATACATCGCAAGAAAACCTTCATTTTATCATTTGAAGTGACAGCGTCTCCTCTTCTTTCAAGATTTTCTCCAAAACGTTGCCATCCAATTTACATTTTCTTTTTGAAATCTGTAAAGAGATTTAAAATCTCGCCAATCAGCTTCCCCTCGCACTTTGTATTGCTTCTGTGCACGTAAATTCACGAATTCTGCTATATTATGACCAGCTTGTTGCAAGGTGCATCTCCTACTAACGAGATGCAAAAATTTTGGAGCAAATGCTCAACTAAGTAAGCACACCATACATTTTATTCATAACAAGTTGAGCTGATACTTAAATGTGAGTAAATGCTCATGCCACGAATACAAGTTTGAGCAAAACCTTTCACTTACATTTTTATTCATAAACTATAAAGCATATGCTTCAAGTTTTGCAAGTAGAAGCTTTTGCTCATTTTTATTCATTCGGGCCATTGTGACATAGATTTTTTTTCGCACAGGAACCATTAAAAATAGAAAGTTCAGCTACCCACCATTTTATTTTTATTTTTAGATCCTTCTCGGACTTGTACAGGCACTCAAAGAACAGCTGCAAGTAGACAACCATCACAAGGTGATAATCACGCTATTAAGATTATATTCAGTTTGTTTTCGCTTACTTACTTTTTTTCGTAGGCCGTTACATTGATAGTATTGCTGAAGAAGACATACCATAGTATTAGTAAAAGTACGTATACGCACGCTCTTTATTGTAGGTAAATATACAGGGTTGGGATAAAGTATGGAACCAAGCCAATAACTTTGGAACGGAAAGAGTGATACTGCTGAAAATTTGCAGGCAAGTATAGTGACGTCTAATGCATCCGAAGACATTATGTTAGCTATTAATGTACTTCCGGTTTAACCGAAAGTACCGTCAACTTTTTTATTTTAAATAGGACACCCTGTACATTTTTGCAGATTTTGATTCATCTTTTTTTTTTCCGAATACGGCCATAGTAGGTTTAGTATTAGTTTCTGTAAAAACGGGAAAGATAAAGCTTCTTTATCATTTCAGGTGTTTAAAATGCCGGTCATTCAAAGTCGGTTTTGGCAATCGCGTGAGAACTCACAAAGAAGTGTGTCAACTTTTAATGATTTACATCCCGACAGGGCTCCTATAACACGTTTGACGATGACTGAAATACAAAAAAAATATCTCAAACGGGAAGACCGCAGACCGCCACAGACGAATTTGTGAGACAAATAAAGAAACTTTACCGTTCCCATTTTTACAGAAACAAATACTAAACCCACTATGGACGTATTCGGAAAAAAAATGTATTAAAATCTGCAAAAATATACAGGGTGTCCTATTTAAATTAAAAATTTGACAGTACTTCCGGTTAGACCGGAAGTACATTAATAGCTAACATAATGTCTTCAGATGCATTATGCGTCACTACATTTACCTGCAATATTTCAGCAATATCACTCTTTCCGTTTCACAGATATTTGCTTGGTTCCATACTTTATCCCAACCCTGTATATGTGAAGCATAATAGAAATAGGCACACACTTGTGATTTTCTGGGTAGCGATAGGAGACTTACCCCGAGAAAAATAAACCAGGTGCACATTTACGTATCATGGAATTTGGTCAGCTTGTTAAAGAATTTGCTATATAAGCGAATCGTTATAGGAAACCGCATATGATATATTCGTACTTACATTTTCTTTCTCTAAAATTAAAAATAAATATTTCAATTCTCACTGAATTATTTTTTGGGATGTGAAATCCTAATCCAATTAGCTTAATTATTTCTTCTATATCTTTGGATTACGGATCCTTTTTTAAAGAATATGCTTGCTCAGTAGTCTTCCTAAATTTCTTCTGATATCATTACAAATTTTGATGATAGAACTTTTGACGCTACATTACTTAATTCTATACCTCAATGTAGCTTCTGAAACTCATCCTCTGAACGTTCCTTTTCTAATAATTAACAATTTATCCGTCAAAAAATGTGATTTTAATTATGCACCACCAAAACGGGATGTGGTTACGATTGGTATTTACCATTTAAATAATTTTGTATATTCGAATCTCCCGCGTTTTGACTTGCGAGTTTGAAGTCTGACGGTTGACGCGGAAGAAGGGAGAGAAAAGTGAAGCCAGTCGGGTCTGTTCTCTGTTCACTGAGACGGTGAACCGTGGTCGATTTTTCGTGAATATAGCTGTATAGCATCGAAATTCCCGTCTAAAATGGCCGAAGAAGTAACATCCCATTGAGTACAACGCGTTCAAGTACCCAGCTGGGGAAGACATCCGGCGCCAACCAACAAGGGGTGAGTCAACCGATGCATGATTAACTCGTGAGTCATTTGCGGTTATTTGCCAATTTAGTTGGTCCTTCACAATTGGCTACAATTACTTTATGGATCGAATTGTAACCATTTTTTGGCCCTCCGAGCACGGATAAATAAATCGCGCTATAGTAAAATAGTCTACGTAAAATCTAAATTGGTACGTATCCTTGACAAAAAACGGAGTTTTTTTGTGACATCGGAATTTGTTAGTGTTGCGCGCTGTTTGTAAAAATTGGTTATATTCGAAAACAAGCAACTTTTGGTGTATTGTGTTGGTAATACATATCTGGGGAGTTTTCTGGGCATTTGAAATTGACATTTTGCGAATTGCGTGAGCGCAAAAGTTGTTTTGATTCAGTTGGTTACATTCGGTTGGGGGTTCGAAAACCGGCGTTTCGACAATTGGTGTAGTCGACGGAGATTTCGAAAAAGAATAACAACTGAAAATTTTGTGATTTGTGTGTGGTTGCCGTATTGTTTGTGTAAAGAAGTTGTGTTTACTAGCAGATTGATTCTAAATTTGATTATTTTGGTCTTGTGTTTACATTGAATTGTTACCTGATACCTGAACATGCCTAATGCAAATGTTGTGAAGTTGCAACGGCAACGCGCGCTAGTTTTAAAATCTATTAAAAATGTTCTTGAGGCGGCCAAGAAGGCTCGTGATAATGGCGAGTATCGGACGGAGTTTTTTCTCAGGTATGGAGAGCTGGATGGGTATGTAACGAGGTTTGAGAATTTGCAATATGAAATAATAGCCTTGGTAGATGAGTCTGCCTTAGAGGAGGAGGAAGCAGTTCATACAATGTTTGATGATATGAGATATTCAATAAGGGGCATTCATAAAGATCTTTCTGATGAGATGATGGCTCGTAGTGAGCATGAAACATCTGCAGTGGTCGTAAGAGAAAATTGTTTGAGGCTTCCCAAAATTGAAATACCGAAGTTTGATGGTGACCTTACAAGGTGGCCTACGTTCATCGACTTATTCAATACTCTTATTCATAGAAATAATTCGCTGTCAAAAATAGAAAAGTTTCAGTTCTTGATTTCTTATTTAGAAAAAGAGGCAGGTCTAATAGTAAGGAATGTGCCCATTACTGAGGATAATTATGAAATAGCCTATAATGCATTAATGAGTCGATATCAGAATGAACGTGTTTTATTGAGCAATTATTGGTTTTCAATTTATAATGCTTCTCCCTCTAGGCATGATTCTGCAGTTGAACTTCGAAAATTGTTGTCAATATTTTCTGAAAATTTGGTGGCTTTAGAGATGAGTAACTTGAACCTATGGGATTTTACCAAATTCAATTTATTGTTGCAGAAATTACCTTCTTCCCTTAAAACGCGATTTGAACTAGAACATAATGGGAATAATGTTCCGGGGTTTGACATGCTTTTTGGATTTGTTGAGAAAACCTGTCGAGCTCTGGAAAATACATCCCTTACTTCCGCATATCAAGGGAGTAATGTGTCTAATGCTAGTGGTGGGTTTAGAAAGAATAATAGTCCTGCTAATCCCAAGGGAAGGCAGACACTTAGTTTTTCGACTGGCACATTAACACAGGAAAAGTGTAATTTTTGCAAGGGTTCACCACATTCGTTGACCAAATGTGATAGATTCTTGCAGGCAGAATGTCGTAAGAGGCATGCCTTTGTCAAGCGGACTAGAATGTGTTTTAATTGTTTGGGAGCTACTCATCTAGTAAATAAATGTAAATCAAAAGAACTTTGTGGGGTTTGTGGTGGAAAACACCATGTACTATTGCATTTTCCGGACACTAAAGTGACAGATTGTGATGTCAGTGGTAGTACCTCTAATGAATCTGAGAGTCATGTTCAAGTCATGGCAAGTAAGTTGTCTGTGCAGCCTAGAATGTTGCTTGCTACTGCACTAGTCTCAATATTGGATTCTGAGGGTAGATCCACCAAATGTCGTGTTTTGTTAGATTCTGCTAGTCAAGCCAATTTTATTAGTGAATCTTGTGTGAGAAGGTTGAATCTTACTCGTAAGGAGTATTCAACCCCTGTTGTTGGCATTAATGGAATGTCATCGAATGTGAGTTCGGGAAAAGTCTCTTGTGTTATCTTTCCCTACAGCAAACCGTATCCTAGCTTCAATTTGGAAGCTATTGTGATACCTCAGATTTGTGAGAAGGTACCTCAAATTCCTGCTGTTGTTCAGAAGTGGAAGTATTTAGAAAATCTTTGCCTCGCAGAGCCTTTGGCTGCACATGATGAAATGGAAATTGATCTGCTTCTAGGGGTAGAAGTATTTGGTGAGATCTTACGTTCCGGTTATGTGAGAGGACAGAATGGTGGGCCACATGCTATTAACACCGTATTTGGGTGGGTGTTAATGGGCAAGTTGGGTGGTGTTTCCACTAATAGTGTGCTGAATTTTCTAACTTCTGTGGGGGAATTGGATTGTACATTGAAAAAGTTTTGGGAAATTGAAAGTATCCCTAAGTGTGTCGCATTGTCTGAAGAGGAACAGCAGGCTGAGGAATTCTTTACGTCATCTTGTTGGCGTATGGACTCAGGAAGATATGTGGTGAAGCTTCCCTTTTCTGAATTCCCCCCAGTTCTGGGTGATTCCTATTCACAGGCTTTACATAGATTTAAGCTGTTGGAAGGACGTTTTCGTCGTGATTCCGTCTTACATGAAGCATATTGTGATTTTATGGCTGACTATTTGGAGCAAGGCCACATGTCTGAAGTTGGGAACCAAGTGGGGTCTAATAGTGAGTATTACATTCCTCATCATGCGGTGGTGAAAAGGAATGCGAATGGTGAAATAAAGCTTCGGACTGTCTTTGATGCTTCAGCTAAAACTACCAATGGAAAGTCCTTGAATGATGTTCTTCTAGCAGGTCCCAAGTTACAAAATGATATCGTCTCAATATTGTTATCTTTCAGGTTGTATTTGTATGTGTTTACCGCGGATATACGGCAAATGTATCGACAGATTTTAGTTGAGGAGTCTCACACTAGTTATCAAACTATTTTGTGGAGACCTAACGGTGACGAGCCTATAAGGAAATATCAGTTGAAGACCGTTACCTATGGAGTAACGTCTAGTCCTTTTCTAGCGATTAGGACGTTGCTGCAACTGTGTAGGGATGAGGGTGAAAGGTTTCCGTTAGCTGTAAATATTTTGGAGAATTTCTGTTATGTTGATGACGCCACTGGAGTAGCAAACTCCAAGGAAATTGCCTTGGATACTCAAAACCAGTTGATTGAATTATTGGCGTTGGGAAAGTTTGAACTGAGGAAATGGGCAAGTAATTGTTCTGAAGTACTTGCTCAGGTACCTGAGGTTCATCAGCAGCCACTTGTATTTGATAAGGATTCTCTTGGAATAAAAGTGTTGGGTTTGCAGTGGTGTCCCACTACGGATTGTTTTTCTTATTCTGTACATCCTCAGATACGGTCCTGTACAAAGAGGAATATTTTGTCAGAAATAGCAAGACTGTATGATCCTCTAGGATTCTTAGCTCCAGTAATCATTGTTCCCAAGCAAATACTTCAGCAATTGTGGGCTTTAGGGATAGGTTGGGATGATGAGCCACCGCTGGAAGTTGCAAACCAGTGGAAAACTTTTGTGGCTGAGTTACCTGAGCTATCTTCGTTGAAAATTCCTAGACATATACTTCATATAGAGGCAAAGTTTACAGAAATTCATGCTTTTTGCGATGCTTCGGAGAAGTCGTATGCAGCTGTAGTTTATCTGAGACAGGTTTCCACGGAGAACAGTATTTCTGTACATTTGGTGTGTGCCAAAACTCGAGTGGCGCCTTTGAAAAGACTGTCGATTCCACGACTGGAATTGTGTGCAGCCTTATTAGCCGCAGAGCTGATTGATTGTGTATCCCATATAATGGTAACACAGAAAATAGATAATGTTTGTGCTTGGACGGATTCGAAGGTAGTTGTGACGTGGGTCAAATCTTCTCCGCATAGGTGGCGGAGCTTTGTAGCCAATCGTGTAGCTATAATCCAGGAGAAGGTAGCTCCTGATTCATGGTATCATGTGGTTGGGAAAGAGAATCCTAGTGACTGTGCTTCTAGGGGGACTTTTCCTCGGCAATTTCTAGAACAACCCTTGTGGTGGGAGGGGCCAACTTGGCTTAAGCTTCCTCGGGATGATTGGCCTGTAACTTGTGTAGGTGAGCCTTCCTGTACAGATGTACAAGAAGAAGCAAAGGTTGTTTGTATTACTATTCACGGCTCTAGTATTGTTTCAGAATTGTTGAATAGATATTCTTCCTTACGCAAAATTGAGCGTGTTGTTGCTTATTGTTTGAGATTTCGTAAAAATTGTTTGTGTCGAAAAAGGGGTTACCCGCGTGAGATAGGTAATTTATCCGAGGCTGAATTGTATGAGGCTATGGTGGTTCTGGTCAAAGACGTGCAAAGAGTTGAATTGGATAATGAACTGCGGAAAGTTCGTCGAGCGGAGGTCTGTCCCAAAGCTATACAGAAGTTAGCTCCTTTCATTGATTCCCAGGGTGTCCTGAGGGTGGGCGGTCGCTTGAGACAGTCTAGTCTAAGCTATGATCGGAAGCATCCAATTCTGCTCCCTAGGAAGCATCGATTGACTTATCTCATTATCCAAAGTGTGCACAATAGGAGTTGTCATCCTGGACCACAAACTTTGCATTATCTGTTAAGGCAGAGATATTGGATACTATCTGCCAAACGGGCTATAGCTTCAGTGTTATCTCGTTGCATAAAATGCTTTAGAGTTAAGCCTCCTCCAGTGGTCCCCATAATGAGTGATTTACCTTCCGTTAGAATTTCGGAAGTCAAACCTTTTTCCCATAGTGGCGTAGACCTTTTTGGTCCTTTGAGGATGTCTTTAGGTAAAAGACGAGGCATTAGTTCTCAAAAGGTGTATGTGTGTCTTTTCGTGTGTATGGCTACTAAAGCAATACATTTAGAAGTTGTGTCAGATCTAACTAGTGAAGCTGTTCTTGCAGCACTTAGGCGTTTTATAGGGCGGCGAGGACGTTGCAGTGATATTTATAGTGATCAAGGTACGAATTTTGTTGGTGCTTATAAAACTTTACAGTTATTGGGTGCTAAAGCTTCTGAAGCTTTGCAAATTAAGTGGCATTTTAATCCTCCAGCTAGTCCTTCCTTTGGAGGTATATGGGAGTCCGGAGTGAAATCTGTGAAAACTCACTTGCGGCGGGTGATAGGTGCGCAAGTGTTGACTTATGAGGAATTGAGCACCACTTTAATCCAAATTGAGGCAATGTTAAATTCGAGACCCTTGTGTAGTTTGAGTTCTGATCCTAACGATGTAGGCAGCTTGACTCCGGGTCATTTCTTGACATTAGAGCCCCTGAATGCTCCGCCTGACGAAGATTTGTTGTGTGTGAAACATAGTCGGTTGAACAGGTGGCAGTTAGTGCAACAGATGCAGCAACATTTTTGGCGGCGCTGGCATATGGAGTACCTCCACACCCTTCAGCAACGACATAAGTGGAATACACCACATAATCCTCCCTCGGTCGGCCAGTTGGTTCTTCTCAAGGATGAAAATACCCGTCCTTTACAGTGGCCATTAGGCAGGATTATTAAGTTATATCCCGGTACGGGAAACATTTCGAGAGTCGCCCAAGTTAAGACGAGTAAAGGGCTGTTAGACCGTCCTTTATTGAAACTGTGCCCTTTGCCGGCACAATAGGCCATGATCTGCTTGTATATGATAATTTTTTTTTTCGTGTTGTGTTATGGGTGGGATAATTCCACTAATTTTCTTTTGTGGGTAATATAGGAATTACTATGATTGGAAAAAATATTTTTTTTTTTTTTATATTTTTTGGTGGGCGGAAAATGGTTACGATTGGTATTTACCATTTAAATAATTTTGTATATTCGAATCTCCCGCGTTTTGACTTGCGAGTTTGAAGTCTGACGGTTGACGCGGAAGAAGGGAGAGAAAAGTGAAGCCAGTCGGGTCTGTTCTCTGTTCACTGAGACGGTGAACCGTGGTCGATTTTTCGTGAATATAGCTGTATAGCATCGAAATTCCCGTCTAAAATGGCCGAAGAAGTAACATCCCATTGAGTACAACGCGTTCAAGTACCCAGCTGGGGAAGACATCCGGCGCCAACCAACAAGGGGTGAGTCAACCGATGCATGATTAACTCGTGAGTCATTTGCGGTTATTTGCCAATTTAGTTGGTCCTTCACAATTGGCTACAATTACTTTATGGATCGAATTGTAACCAGGATGGCTTAATACCCCAGTAATTAAAAGTTGATTAATCTGAGAAAAGAAATCGCTAACGCAACGAACTGCAAAGTTTAAGTTTTTAAAGCTTTCGCAGTAGATTTTATATAAGTTTGTTGTGGTATAAGTCGCAATTTTATCAGGATGAATAATCCTGCCCAAGAGACGCTGTTCTCACAATCACTGCTAAGTTAATTAATTAATTAATTTATTCTACAGAGAAAGTACTATCTTGTTAGTGCATTACTTTCAATTATGCTTTTTATTTCAGGTGCATTGCAAAGATGAGCGTATTTAGTTATTAGTAGTTAATATAAAATGCATAATAGTTATATCGTATATTTAAGTGGTGTTGTAACGAGTTTTCACTTGTTATGAATAAAGTGTTATATAGCATCTCAATGTGTATGTATTAAAAGCTCCTTTACAGATTCATTTTATTAATTCAGCCAGCCAGTAGACGTATAGAGAAATACCTTTGGAGATACATGAATTCAGCCTGTAGTAGGGGACTAAATATCACATGCCAAAGAGATATTTAGAAGATATTTAAGGTGTGTTTTATTTAGAATTTATAAAAAGCTATAAATGGATCAGTCATTACACAGAGTCAGTCAAGCTCAATGCCTCGGACTCATATGACAAAATGACATATCTTTTCAGAAAAATAATTATGTAGGTGGAGTTAGACTACATTCAATCAGAGATAACTTGATTTTTTCTAATGGAAATCTTAATTTTTTTATACGATCCAATGCAAAATTTGATAGCCATTGTAATGATTTAACGTTGTGAATATAGTTTCTGGTAGTTTTAATTTAATTTCAAGTTGCCAATCAAATAGATGTTTTTCAATTTTTCTAGCTTCAAGCAATCTAGCAGGCCATTAAATATAAACAAAAGGCTGTCAGACGGAAGAAAACAACAACAACGAATTAGCAGAGAGATGCCAAATGAACCACAGTAAAGGGACAACATTTTCAAATTGCTTACAAAAAATTAACTCTAACTCTATATAACAACAGCGGTCACATATCATGTAAGGTTAAAAAGAAGCTGGCGTACGAAAGAAATGCATATTTTTCACAGCCTACTAGCTACTGCTATCTACTACAGATTGACAATTTTCAAAACCATAAAAAATTGGATTGAAAGGAAAACTACCAGCGAATGTTGCTGGCTGTTTAATATCTCCTGAATAAAGTATCATATTCACTGATATGAAATAGGAGACATTTTCGTCAAGTCAAAAGTAACGATACTTCTGACGGGAGTTCTGCAATTTTTTTAGTATGTATTATCAAGATCGTAGAAAATGAAAATTGAATTAAAATCTATTCAAATTATGAAACATAATCTATGATGGAAAATTAAAATCTGATCAGTATTCCTTTTTCTTGAAGATATTAAATGCCCGGCAACATTCGCTGGTAGTTTTTCTATCATTTTAAAACTTTATGGTCTTGGAACTAGGCTATGAAAAATGTCTATCTCTGATTAAAGTTTTCTTAATTAATCTACAGACTTCTTGTAGTTTCAAAACAATTCATGCATAGGTAGTAATATAGCAAAATCACAGCTTTCTAAGTTTTATAATTGCTGCGATATTCAACTTTTTTCTGATATCTACCTATACCAATTATTGCACCCAAATGGTTCATTTTGAGTGCCATATGTGATACCTAAAGTCACACTACGGTTGACCAAGGAATCTCAATATGCAATAATATGTACGGTATTCCATTAAACAAACGTAACTTTGGTGTTGCTCGTATGAAAGCGATTATTTTAAAAATGTAGTCCAACTCATCCTACATACACTCGTATAGTTATTTTCTGAAAAGAGATATCGTTTTGTTACAAGAGGCTAAGGCTATGAGTTTGACTCACCCTGTATATGAAAAATGGGTGATTTTAGGGTGTTTAATACAAAAGTACCAATGATTAACAAACTACAGTGATCTCTTGGCAACCTGTTACACCATATGTGTGCTTTTGTCTATGTCGATGGAAAACTTACAGACATCGTATTAATAAAATTTTATTCTTTTTATTATTGTAAAATGTATCTTAAGCCCCGAAAACAACAGTGTATTATGCCAGTAGGTCTTTCTTTTACAGTTCGATGGGCATCTATTATGAATATAACAAATTTTTCAGTTTACAACCCCTCAATCCCTAACCACGCCACCCAAAGAAAAATTCTAAAATGAGTAACCCCTAAAACGTCTAAAAACGAGGTTTGAGGAATATTTGAACGTTTTGCTAATTACTTTCCGCCAGTGCACCTATTTCCAAAATTATAGCAGTATTATCTATACCTACTATGACCTCATAGCATATCGCTACCAAAATTTCATCACAATCCATGCAGCGGTTTTTGAAATTACGAGGCTAGAAAAAAGCCAACAGACAAAAAGCGTATAACAATGCTTTTTTCGACTCCAAAGTGACTTTAGATACAGAAGCATGAGAACCTGACATAGTAAAATAAATGCATACTAGCCAATACTTTGTCTTATCTCCTATCCAACGAAGCCTATACTGTTCGCAAAAAAAGCAGTCACAGTGATGGATGAAGCTACTTATCTGTGCTAAGAAAAATCCTAAATCAGTAATGGTTACTTTATTAGAAAATCAACTCTCAAAGCGCAAACCCAAACGAGAGAGAAAGATGTCCAGAACTGCATATTTAGGCTAAAGATAATTTACATAGGGATGGGCTCGAAATTCGTTATCATATACAGGGTTGGGATAAAGTATGGAACCAAGCAAATAACTTTGGAACGGAAAGAATGATATTGCTGAAAATTTGCATGCAAGTTTAGCGACGTATAGTGCATCCGAAGACATTACGTTAGCTATTAATGTACTTCCGGTTTAAACGGAAGTACCGTCAACTTTTTTAATTTAAATGGGACACCCTGTATATTTTTGCAGATTTTAATACATCTTTTTTTCCGAATACGTCCATAGTGGTTTGGGTATTAGTTTCTGTGAAAACGGGAAAGATAAAGTTTCTTCATATGTTTAAAATGCCGGCCATTTACCTCCTGACGTCCTGATCCTGACGTGAATTGATTCGACAAGGTAACTCAGCAATTTGTCAACAGACTTGCATATCGTCAGGAAGTAAACGGCGGGCATTTTAAACGTCTGAGATAATTCCTTGATAATTCATTTTGAATTTTCTTATTGTACCACATCAAATAAAATGAACGTTTCGGTAAATAAAAAAGCTTTATCTTTCCCGTTTTTAAAGAAACAAATACTAAACCTGCTATGGACGTATTCGGAAGAAAAATATGTATTAAAATCTGCAAAAATATACAGGGTGTCCCATTTAAATTAAAAAAGTTGACGGTACTTCCGGTTAGACCGGAAGTACATTAATAGCTAACATAATGTCTTCAGATGCATTATGCGTCACTACATTTACCTGAAAATTTTCTGCAATATCACCCTTCCCGTTTCAAAGATATTTGCTTGGTTCCAGACTTTATCTCAACCCTGTATGACGAAATTCGATCCTAATATAGCATCGAAGTACATGATGGATTCGATAATTTAGCGATTCTACGATTAAAAATGCGATGTAAGGTAACGTATAACAAGAATAGAAACTCAGGTACGAAGAAAATGACAATGGAATCTTCATCTTGGAATCAATACAAAATCTATCCGTAAAATTATGATATGCTGTCAATAATTGCAAAATGTCCTGTATATAAGTCACTCAATAGTAATCTGTACATCATCTGTCATACGACTTTGTCAACAAACATTCAAATTATTGTGTATCATCAAGATGAAAAATTAGGAAAAATTTGCTATCATTACCGTTTTCTGGGCTCTTGCCATGTAACTAGAACTGGAAGATATGTCGCAGATCTCTAGGACTCCCTGCTTAGCCGCTGCTTCGACGTAAGTTACTTAATGTTTAGCTTATAGAGTAAATTCCTTCGTATGTTGAGGTGGTAACTCACTTTGTGTGTTACCTTATTTATATGCTTAGATGAATATAGAACAATGTTCATTATAATTATACCATCATCTCCAGGTACATATATAAATGAATCAATAGTACATAGCTTAACATACATATAAACAATAGTATGTTATTCAATTTTAACAACTTAACATTATGTACGGATACTAGCGAAGATAGTTATAATACTCCAGAGAAATAACACTTCCTCTGCAGAATGAGATCGAACAAGCCGAATTTTTGCAGAAACCTTCGTTTTGGTTGTTCTAATAATGCACAAAAAATCTCATATGCCTACCCTTGTGCGTCTTGAGATATCGAAAGTCAAAAGTCATGAAAATCGCTTTTTCGCGAAAATCTCGCTTCCAGTGAAACTGACATCGTAATAATCTATAACAAAAATTACGTTAAATAGTATTTTCTGCAAATTTATTCATATACATTTTTGTTTGATACGACCAACTGTTTTTAAGATATAGAGCGATAAAGCGGGACGGCGCATTCTTAATAGGTAATACGGTATTACTTATACTACAGGGCTGTAACTAATAAAAGCATTTTTGCTAATCTCTTAGTCTCAAAAATTAAACTTTCATTATTAAAATTGTTAAAAATATATTTATTTACAAAAATATACACATAACAAAAAATTGATTATTTTCCCCACCATTTTTGAAGTGGGACTACACGATAAGTATTTGAAAATGATTGATAGCTAACATTCTATGGCATAGGTGCTAATTAGGTAAAATGCAGGATCGCACAAAGCAGAAAAAATGTAAATATTTAAACTTTCTCATTTTAGTTTTTCACAAGACTTTAGGAAGACCACTCTTGACATACCTCGAATACAATACATCATAAATGCAAATTAGGAATCCTTAGCGGATTAAGCAACAATTGTAGGCTTCAGTAGCGTAGAACATGAATTTACTTCATGACAAAAATATTATATTACATATTAAGTTAGGGCATTGGTACATAGGGTACGGTAACACTTCCATCCTTTCGTTGCTTCAGCAGTCTAGGTATAAATCGTCGCTTCTCCAACTCCAGTCATAGTTGAACACTTAGAAACTATACTCCGAACACTGCTAGTTATATGTTCATGTACAAGTGCGTCCTGGACATTTAATATTACAGTTTTCAAATGCACCGTTAACTGATACTTTAATTTCACAGTAAAATTTAACGTTTGTGCCATTTTTATTACACCTAATTAATATCACTACTAACAATTCTGCGTGTTACGCTATACCGACTATACCGAACCACAACGTAAATTTTAACTAAAATTAAACAGGGAATCTGCCTACAGGTGTTGGAAAAGTACCTGCGTTATACTTTGCGGAAATCCCTAATTACCTGCTCATACACAACTTATATTTAAAAGTGCACGTTTAGTATTTTAGGGGTCCTATGGTTTACATTTTCTAGAAATCAAAAATACATCTTTAGACAGATATAAGCATCGAATTTTATTAAGTATATCTATCTCTTCGTTATATTTAAGTAAATTATACACACAGTTTGCCAAGTTGAAAATATGTATTATATATAATAATACTTGTATATAGGTAAATTCACAATATTTCATGTCAGAAATTCTCCGTCACTGTTTTCAGGTGCTACCCTCGATTTTACCTGCTATGCAATAAAATTTTAGCTATCAAGAATTTTCAAATAGACTATAATCCATATTATATACTTGTTATTGGTTAGTGGTGAGGTTATTTAAAAAAAAACAACTTTTTTTTATCACTAACGACATTTCGGTTTATTTTACCTTAAACCATCATCAGGTTGATTGCTAAGTCTGTCAAATATAAACATATCGTGTCTGAACTACTTCTAAGATATTTAAAAGTAGAATTATAATTCTACTACTATAAAGCTATTTAAAAGTACAACTATTATTACTCTACTTTTCAGTAGAATTATTATTCTAGTTTTAAATAGCTTAGAAGTGGTTTCGACACGCTAACAATTAACAAGTATATAATTCAAGAGAATACGGTCAATAAAAGTATCTAACTGATCCATAAATTATATCTTAGGAAAAGTTTTTTCTTTGTCTTTTTCATCGTCTTCGATGGTTTCCACTATCACCTCCATCAGAAGCTTCCTGTGTATCTGTTAGTTTTATTTCTGTGGGAAAAACATCTTCAAGCCCAAGATGCACAAATTTTGGAGCATAGTAGCTCGACTTTTCTATACTAGCATTGCGTACCACATCACTTTTTATTATTACAGAATGTTGTATTCAATAGTTCGTCTGAAGCAGGTGGCAGTAGTGTTGTTTACGGCTGAAATATGTCGTTTTTTAAATCCCAACCCTATTCTTCGGGTTGTAGATTTTCCCTAGCAGCCAAACCTGAACTTGATAGTAGACCCGATAGATATGTTGTCGAGCTGCTTCACTGGTACGTGGAAGGTCCAACATAAGAAGTTAATTGGGATACTAAAAACGACAGATGTGGATGCCAAGGACATTCGATGCATTCAGAATTTATATTGTGCTTACCAACAACGATATAAGCCTAAGACTAAGAATGAGATACGCCAAATGCTACGTATGGTCGGTTCTATTTTATGGCATGGAAACATGGAAACAGATTAGAGGCGTTTGAAATGTGGACGTACCGTCGTATGTTGAGAGTTCCGTGGACTGATAGGGTCACGAATAAGGACATATTGAGAAGAATGGGAAAGGAGAGAGAAATCCTCCAAACCATAAAAAGAGAAAAGTGGCTTATTTTGGCCACATAATGAGAAACCCAAAGTACCGACTTTACAGTTGATCGTTGAAGGAAAAATAGAAGGTAGACGTGGTGTTAGAAGAAAACAGATGTCCTGACTCAGAAACCTGAGGGATTGGACAGGCCTAAGAACAATTGCGGACCTTGTACACGCAGCAACAAACAGGGAAGCGTTTGAAAATGTGATCGCCAACATCCAGTAAGACTGGATAGGCAGCTGAAGAAGAAGAAGAAGATTGAGTCGCAAATTGAGTGTATCTATGTTTGTCAAAAAACGATTTATATGACCCTTGGTTTTTGATATCTCAAGACCCACATGGATACGCATTTTTTGTGCTTCACTATAACAGAAAAATGAAGGTACCTACAAAAAATCAGCTTATTCGGCCTCATTCCGCAGATTGCCTTCTTTGTTACCTTACTTCCTTGGAGTATACATATTATGTACAACTGCAATCCTATCAAGTAGTAACAATACTAATAGATAGTGAGTACCGCCAGAACCATATATTTTTTATATATAGAGCGTGTTCCCAAATATCATGTACAAATGAAAGAAAACACTTTGGTTTTTTCTATAACTGAAATTTCAAATAAACATAGGTCCGCAAACGCTTCATTCCAGATCTACAGGGTGTTGAAATTTCTATATTTTTCGGTTTTTTCTTAACAACTCCCTCAATTTTCGAGGTATTTAGCTCAAATTTGGAATATACGAAACACCGAACGAGTTGCATAATTGCACATGTTAAACTGTTGTCAGAATCTACAGTTTGCAACTCTAAAGTTGGCGACACAACTGCCGATTCAAAATGCTACATGTTGATTTTAATAAAATAAAACACTAATCTAAATAAAGCCATAGCCAAAAAGACAAAAAGTTCCTAAACAACATGGAAAAATCATTTGGTTTTCTTAAATCTACCTGCGGCGCATTGCAAAAAAGCTCAGGGTAAGAGAACGGGACATGACCCCTGAAAAAATTGCACCCTGTAGATTCTGGCAATCGTTTGAAATTTGCAATTATGTAACTCCTACTACGTATTTTATATCCCAAATTTGAGATAAATACCTCAGAAATTGAGAGGGTTAATAAGAAAAAACTGAAAAAATATTGAAATTTCAACACCCTGTAGATCGGTAGCCAAGCGTCTGCGAACATTTTTATTTGAAATTTTAGTCCTTAAAAACATCAAAGAATCCTCGCCCTTAGTTTGTACATGACATTTATATATATAAGAATATTATAAGAAATTATTTCATTTCTTTGAAGCTTGATATATATTTTGTTGCACATTGAAATACCTCGGGAAATACTTTTTCAAGTTTTTATAGATATCAACACTATGCCGAGAAATTAAATAAATATAATCCAAAAGCATGACACAGATTCCTTTATCCTCGGATTTTAATACCATTATACTACGTCTTATTATAATTTGAGAGTGCAGGACATAATCATGGTTAAATAATGGAAAAACGACTATCTGAGGACGAAGCAGAGGACTATTTTGTCAAAATGCCTATTATGTACCACTTGTTGTCGACACATTCGTTATGTTGAGGTTTGGGATTATAAACTTATTGTATCATTACAAGAGCTCCATCTGAAGCTGTTACTCCTGACTGGCGTGGTAAAATCCTGGCTAGGCTTTCTTGCCAACGCCAACAGTTGTGCACTAATCCAACCTGTTATGTCGGAAATCTTGAATCATATTGCTGGTGCTGTCAATACATATTCAACTCAAATATTGTTTGCTCCGTTTGTTTGGTTTTGGCTAAACTGAATTTTTTTTCATCATATATACCAATAAAAGTTTCCAAAACCAAAACCAAATACTATACAAATGCATATATAGAAGATAACCGCCTTTCATGCAAAATTGATACTGTAGTTAAAACAAATATAGTTTTTTCCAGCGACATAAACCATTAGCTTTAGGATGTAGATAAAATTGTGGCTGCAGGAAACTATAGAAATTCAGAATAAATTCCACTTTCAGCGATCTAGCTTCAGAATCGCCAAAGACTGGTCTTGAGAAACCATATTTTTGTCGGAATTGGTACTGGTTATTCTTATAGTTCTCTCAAAAACTATGACCGAAAACTACCATAAATATATTTTAAACAGCTAATGGCTACCTGAAAGGTACTGTAATAAAAATAAACGATTTGACTTCTACAGTGACAAAAATTTTCAAAGCTTAAATAATAAAGCAGCATTTTGTTAATAAATTGACAATACCTCTTTCAGTTCGATTGAAAATTGAATGCACATATAACGTTTAGCAATGGAAGCCATCGTCTGGACAAATAGAAGTTAAATACCTGATCAATTTCACCGCAAAAGTGACGGTTGTCGTAACTAGTCATATATTACATATACTTTGAACTGCAAAATAAATAAGAGCATAATATTGAATTTATCTGTGGGTTTCTTTATTTTAACCACAAATATTGTGGAATTACATTGTTTTTGATGAGAGTTTTGTATGGGAACAACAATTACGTATGATTATACCAACATTTACTTGTTACCACATAAACAAACTGAACTTTTAGGTGAAGACATTATCAAATGTTTGAACATACATTCTGAACTGCAAAATAAATAGCAAATTGTTAAATTTATATGTGGGTTTCTTTACAACCACAACTATTATGGAGTTGCAATGTATTTGAGCTTTGTACAAAAATAAAAATTAAGTACCATTCTACAACGATTTACTTGTTACCACTTAAATAAACTGAACTTTCAGACGAACTATTATTGATTATTTGGCTACTTCGGTTTTAGTTTGGCAGCTGCTTGAAACAGGAATATATTTTCTTCAGTTATACAGGGTTGGGATAAAGTATGGAACCAAGCAAATAACTTTGGAACGGAAAGAGTGATATTGCTGAAAATTTGCAGGCAAGTGTAGTGACGTCTAATGCATCCGAAGACATTATGTTAGCTATTAATGTACTTCTGGTTTAACCGGAAGTACCGTCAACTTTTTTAATTTAAATGGGACACCCTGTATATTTTTGCAGATTTTAATTCATCTTTTTTTTCCGAATACGTCCATAGTGGGTTTAGTATTTGTTTCTTAAAAAATTTGTCTCACAAATTCGTCCGTGGCGATCTGCGGTCTTCCCGTTTGAGGTAACTTTTTTTTGTATTTTTTTTAGTCACCGTCAAACGTGTTATAGGACCCCTGTCGGGACGTAGATCATTAAAAGCTGAGACACTTCTTTGCGAGTTCTCACGCGATCGCCAAAACCGACTTTGAATGACCGGCATTTTAAACACCTGAAATGATAAAGAAGCTTTATCTTTCCCGTTTTTACAGAAACTAATGCTAAACCCACTATGGACGTATTCGGAAAAAAAAGATGAATTAAAATAAAATATACAGGGTGTCCCATTTAAATTAAAAAAGTTGACGGTACTTCCGGTTAAACCGGAAGTACATTAATAGCTAACATAATGTCTTCGGGTGCACTAGACGTCACTACACTTGCCTGCAAATTTTCAGCAATATCACTCTTTCCGTTCCAAAGTTATTTGCTTGGTTCCATACTTTATCCCAACCCTTTATATGGTAGATTTTTGAGTGTCCATTATGACTCTCCAGAATTAGGTGCTACAAATAGTTTCAGTTGCAGTCAGGTTGTTCATTGTTTCAAATGGTCCTGTGTTAAGATTTACCAACATTAGCACATTATCCAGGTTTTAAAACCTACCACTACCTAATTTGCTTCACCCGCGTCTAGCCCTAGCTCAACATTACCGATATGAAACCAAAAAATCTTATAGAACATGTTCTCTGCACCCTCAATAGTCAGTTTCCTTCCATATTTTAATTATGATTTTGTTCTCTAGCACGCCATACCTGCTATCGGGTATCGGTCCTCCTGAAGCTCCAACTTGGACATGGGTTTATCAATGGAATGCAACCAAAGGATGGATGCGGTACCCCGTTCAGATATGTAGGTGTAGACCTTGGAAACCCTACCCCCTGACCCCAAGTGTGATCAGGTCCACACTACCGACAGTACCCATTTACAACCCCATCAGGAAATGCAACAGCATGACAAATCCGTTCACACATGTCATAGAAGCAGTTAAGCGGCAATATCTAAGCAATCTGATGTGCTTGAATCGTGGCTGTGGTAGATGTTTTGCTAATACATCTAGAGCTAACTCTTGTTACTATCAGCAACAAGCAAGGTTGCCCTTAAAAACTAATCTAGAGCCACTGAAACTTGCTGTGAATGGGTGTAACGATATCAGAAAATACATGAAAGATTGTATAAAGAACGGTACGAAAGGGTGTAAGCAACATGTCATTGGTGCCAGCACAAATCAGTGGTCAGAAAGCATCTGTCTCTGTCCAAAACTTCATAATCGACATGAAAAATCCTTAACTGCAATACAGGCTATGACAAAACAGAATTTTATTAGAGGAGATATAGCTAGTTACTCTGAAAATGCTTTGACTGCACATAAGCAGCAGGATAAAGGTTACACTTACCTGGCGCCCCCACAAAACTTTATCTCGAATTATGATCATGGAGATCAGAAAGCTGTAGAGAGATTTAAAAGAGAAGTGTTGTCGTCACCTACCAACCCAGGCAGCATATTTTACATAACACACGAAGACCCACAGCCCGAAATGAAATGCGAAAAGGAGACCATGATTAGGTAATTAGATCAACTGAGCCTCAGCTGTCAGATCGATTGACAAGTAAAATAGCTATCCGGCTTATTTGTAATAAAAACCCATACCCATTCAATGTTTATTTAGGCTCTATTAACGTGATTTTTGCAGTTGAAAATCGAGTTTAGTTGAAAGGCTTATATGACCAATAAAAGCTGAAGAATGTCATGTTGAGATTTTCTGTGATTTCACAAGGGCATTCGAATATGCAAATGACAAAATGCTTCTATGTAAGCTAGGTCGTTATAGATTAGTTAGAAGAATTAATTCAATGAATCATACCTGAATGTAGTCGACCTCAAGAATATAGTGTGTAGTAGTAGTAGCAGTAGTAGTGTAGATTTATTTAGCATAACTGCTACAACTGTTACCAAGAATGCTACAATTGGTAAGCCGTTGCCAAAACTTTGAGAACCCCTGATCTAATGAAATTCAATCGTTCCATTGCCCTTTGATATCAACATGATTGATATATGTATTACTAGTAACTCGAACATGGGGCTCAAGAGTCCAGCATAGGTATAGGGTGCCCATTATCTACAGAATATAGTATAAAACAAAACTGGAGCTAGATGGCTGGGTAGCGGCAAATAAACAGCAAAGTGTACTCTTAAAACTCTATTTCCAAGCTTTCGGGATCATTTGATCCCTTCTTCCGGGAACAGTTTGTGAGGATGTTGCTGGATGATGTTATAAAAGAAGCCAGGAAAGCAAGTATCGACACATATCTTGCATGAATCACGTTGAACTAACACACAGGATTTTACAAAACGATACAGCAGTTACAGTTAAAGATTAGAAACTTTGTAAGATATTAAAATGTCCGTTCGAAATTTTTCATAGCCGGCAAATTTACGTCTTTATCGAAACGGCACTTATTGGCGCCTACTACGCCACCTGGTGGTTGTTTCAGAAAGTCAGAATATCATTCCTACTGTTTTTACTTGAGTATTATCTATAAAATGATTACTAAAACGATTAGATGGAGGATATATCCCTATAAAGGGGCAATTGTTTCTGAAACTCACAGCACACTTGTCAGAATATTTGTTTTACTGATATCCCCGGTTCGAAAATAGCTAGGATGTTGAACCTTTCGCTGACTTTTTAGGAATTTTGTCCTCTATATACCTATGTTAAAAGATATATAGGATACCATTTAAAATTTTCGTAATAATGCGTAATAATTGTTATTATGTCAAATATCGCCCTGTAGCTACTTAGTCAAGAAAAACTTGGACAATTTTTATATAACAGATTATTAGGTAAGAACAGCTCTTTCAAACGAGACCTAGCTTGTTTGATTCCGGTAACTTACACCAAAGTTACGGCCATTTAAATAAGAATCTTTACTACATTCCCCACCACTACATCTTAGAAGATAGAGCAAAAAACGATTAACAAAAAAAATCGAGAATTATTCAGTCTACATAACGGTAGAACTTATAATATACCTTTATTTGCATATTTGAGAAAAAGCCGTTTCTGTGATTGACCGTAACAGTTACGCCCCCTAGCGGCCACTTGCGGGACTTGAAAATAGTTTCCAGCAATTTCTCTTAGCCGATTTACCCAATAATGTTTTTTGCTCGAAGTTATGTGATTAACGGTTACCGAGATATTGCCGGCGTCCATTCTTATTAGGTCACCCTGTACAACCATCGAAATCGCTAAAACTGCCTCTATATTTTCCTTTCGTAGTACTTATTAGCTTGAACAACGGTGAATTGTAGTCTATGATAAATAAGTGCTGATTTGAAAAACTACAGTAGGAAGCTCAGTTTTATTTAAAAAAAATATGAAACATGAATTTTCGCGCATCATGTTTCGGTTCTGCATGATCATGAATGCTCAAAAAATTGAACAAAATTGTGTTTTATTAAAAGTAATTATGAAGATATAATAAATTCCAGAACAAAAATACAAGTTTATTTTTATTTTTCAGTACAACGCAAGATTGCATTCAACACCAGTACTACCAGGTCCCATGCTGTAAATGTGGAAAGTCTCATTACCAACAGCAGACAATTGTGTGTGGTTCGATAAACCGTAACGGTAAGGCGCCACGCATTATTTTTTTTCCCAGGAGCCATCCGACCATGCTGTCCCCGTCAATACCGGAACCTTAAGGCCTATTGTATTATAACTCCTCTCATTTACAGTATCCACTCCAGCAATCTAGATCCCTGCATAAGTTTATGCAGTTTACTGGTCCTGGTGCTGAGCTGTACTCCATTGGTTCTAGCTTGGGCTTCCCAAAGAGCTGTTATCTCATGTGATCTAGTGCTTCGCACTCACAGAGCACATGTAGAGCTGACTCAGTCCCTCAACTACACAGTCTCCATTGTAGAGTCCCATTTTGTTCAGGTGTTCCTTTAGGCCACAATGTCCCGTGAGGGGACGCGTCGTTATTCGGAGCTGATTCCTACTCAAGGAGAGCAGTGTTTCAGCTGTTTCCTTGCATGAAGGTTTTATGAATGTTTTTGCATGAACACATCCCAGCAACAAGTTCTACTACTTCTTGTGCTGAAGTTTCATCCATTCTACGACCTGGTGCTTTTAGGCACCCCCAGGGCGGGTTCTGCTCCAATATATAGAGTAGACGAGCCTAGTCTTGCTAACTCATCCGCCCCTTCATTGCCACTTATGCCGAAGTGTCCTGGCACCCACTCCAATGTTACTTTGTTGTGTTCTGCCAGCCTTCCCAGTTCTTGTAGACATTCTCAGACTAGAGAAGACGTAACTTTGGGACCTTTTACACCCGTATGCACCGTAACTCAATTGCGCGATTAGTTACGTAAACCTGGATTAGGTTACTTGTTTACTATGCACCGCAAACTGACAATTTTGACACTGTCACTGTCAAAACAATCTTGCGAACACAACCTTGCCGTATCTCCAATCTGGATCAGATAGTCTCTTGACGGTGCATGGCTAGATGCCAAAGATTAGCAAAACGCGATTAGGGAACTAGGATTAGAACCGCCAAACGGTGCATACGGGTATTAGTGCTTCAAGTGTGGCCTGACTGTCTGTAAGTATCACGATCCTCTTGTTTCTGTAGGATCATTCATTATTTATCTTGCACGTCACATGTCACATTTATGTTCAAGTCTGTTCTGACCACTGTAATTTGTGAATCTTTTTAAAAGTGGGTTCCACATTAGTTTGTCTTCCGTATTAGGGTTTCATTGAATCATCTCGTTTTTTTTAGTTAATAAATCTTAGAGTTCTCTGAAATCATTTTATAGTCTTCTATCCATTCGTGGATCACTATTCCGGGTTTTGCAATTTGTGTTAACTGGGTGGGTTTGAGTTGGTGCCCTTTGTTTCTTATAACATTGGACTTTAGATTTCACGTCTCAGTTTTCTGAGGGTTAGCAATCAACATTACTAAAAACTCCACCTTCAGATGTTCCTTCTTCTCAACCATAGACATATTTTAAAAATCTGACCTTGAAAATATTTCAAAATTAGCAACGATAAATTAAAAATGGGACGAGTTGTAGCTTTGTCTTTTCTGTCTCTCTGATAGCCCAGGATTCAGCACTCACCATCACCGTCATAGCAATTGTAGGCTTTTAGGGGTTGAAGTTTGTAATGAACAAGGAGAATAAATAGGAAAACCAGCTATATCTTACGAAACTTAACTATGATTATTTCCTGTTTCAGAGCCTCCACAAAGACTCACTGGTAAGCTACTAGAATATGGGCATATTTTTTGAATAAGCTCAAACTAAAGTTAACGTCGTTATAAATAATTCTAGATTTTGATGGAAAGATGCCTACCATTTTTAGCTCAGATTACCAACACCAAGCATCAGTTTGTTCGAAATTTTAACAATAGACAGAGTATACCTTAGAAAGCAAAATTGACCCTATGCATGCCGATCCGTAAAAAGTGCTAAATAAAGTTAGTATTTTTTCACAAGTTTCTTTCGTAGCTTGAAAATTAACCGAGAACTAACCTTTCACAGTTCACCTCAGAATGTAAGTGGTACCGTTCTGGAGCCCTTTTGACGTTGCTCTTTTAAAAATAAAGAATGATAAGAAATTCTAAACCTTAGCTACCTGACATCGACTGCCTAGTTTAAAAATTAAGCGAGATATGGCCAAAAGAAAAACTAAATATGTTTTTTTTTATTTCGGAACAGGTTGAGTTTGGATAATACAATAGGTGATTGTATGTATCCTATAGATACGTATTAACATTGTAAGATGAAAGGAAGTGGAACTCACAATATCTGTTTTAGTGGACTAAACCTTACATAATATTTCTTCCAAAACCTTTACCAGGCAATTTTTCCCCATTATAGGACCAAAATTTGCAAAATAATATTAACATAATAAAAATAACACAATTTAATATAAATGATGTATAAAATTCTACAAATATGCTGTTAAGTGATTTTTCACATATAATTTTTTCGTAATGAGTAATGATTTCTAAGGGCTGAAAGTTCTGAGATTTAAAATATCCTTGAGAAGAACCGATAGAAAGATACTAATATAGATTATGTAGGTAATACAAAATACCATAATTATTTTTTTCAAACTTTATCATAAGAGGGATTGATTTGTTAGGGGTAAAGATCATTAAATAATAAGGGCCCAAAAACCACAAAGAAAGTGCCCCAGAGTATCAAGTAACTCTTTAAGTATATTAAAATTTTTCAAATTAATTTTTGTTTTACTCATTTTTCGATTTAAGGCGTAGTTTTCACAGCTAAAAAGGATAATTAGAACTTATCGGCAACTTAAGCAGGTACAAAAAATATAAAAAGTGCAAGAAAATAGAGGGAGACGCTGCTAGTGGAATTACTTCAATAGCTTCACCCCAACTACAAAAACTCGTGCCTTTGACTATAGACCACTTCCATTCTATTCATTTCCAGTGGGTTAACTTTTAAAAAGATAAATTCTCGGTAATGGTTTTTCCAAACGAGCCTAAACATTTATTGAGTAGTAATTTCTCTTACGTTTTCTTATCTCCCTTTACAAGGTGAGACTACGTTCTGCGCTAATGCGAAGCTCTAAATATGCTTTGACACAATTTCGGTATAGAAATTAATCTTCATTCTCTTGATCGAAATTTGCAGCAAGTCAGTTGATTAAAAAAATAATGTTTGTCACCTGCTGTCAAATGAAGATGATCAAATTAGTACGCTGTACCGTGATGCGCAAAATAATTCAAGCTCTTACTAATTCGTTTGAGACGAGCACGAGTTAATATCTCTAGAGGGAATGTAAACAACAAAATGCACAAGTGCATCGTGCAATTATGACAATATTGTTCATAAATAATTTAATTCATACCACAAATAGTCACAAAGTTACTCAAATATACACTAAAACAACAAAAATCTCAACATGCGCAATAACCACAACTACAATGCCAGCCACATGACAGCTTGAGGGCGACGCCGATTGTAGGTTGCCAGATTTACGACATATTAGAAGTTATTGCGACGTTCCGCTATGAAATTTACCATTTTTGAGATTTCGTTAAATCAATACAAATTATCTTCACGTAAATCAGTTACATTGCAAGTATATTGGAATGCATAGTTAAATACCCAGTTAAATACTTTGAGGAACATGTGTTCAAACTGCGGAAACTTCCAGATTTTGAAGAAACTGGAAGGTCCTTAAGCGGACGAAGAAGAGTGGCAATAGCGCTATAGATGTTGGCTGGCCAATATTTAAATTAGGCTCCCTCTAGAGATGTTAACTCTGTGGAGACGAATTTAAACAACAAATGAACAGTTGACATCTTTTTAAAGGTCTTACTTTCCAAGTTGTTATTGAGTTTTGATCTGCGTCTGGTCAATGTTCATAATTGTTTCAAGAATCAAGCTTAGTATAATAAACAAGTTTTATTCAACTAGTATTAGTGTCATTTCCCTGACCACTGCTACTTTAGTTTATTAATAAAACTTTTTCAGATAAAATGTCAAAGTCAAGAAGTGCAGAGTCGTGTTGCAAATGCAGAGGTTAGGCAAAATTTATATATTTTTGAATTATATCTCTAGGTAACAAAAAAACTGGAATGACTGGTTGATTGCTGATGCATTTTGTGGTAGAAGCAAGTATAAGGCCCGGTTTCTCAATGTCCAGTTAAAGTGTCAGATAGGTATCTGCCAGACAGCGTTGCTATGGATACAACTGTCAGATAAGATTTATGTGACTTCGTAAGTTTAGCCTTCAATTGTTTAAACAATTTATCTGCTAGATAACTGTTAACTTCCAGATAAATATTTAACTTGACATTGAGAAACCGGTCCTCGGCGTTTTCTATATTACTGCTTTTAATCTGATACATTCTGTATATAACGTTAATGTTACGAAATGCAAATAAAATGCAAAATGCAAATGAATCCTGGCATAACAATGGATTGAAGATAATGAGTACTGCAGTTACGTCGGTCTGGTAGCCGATCAAAGCGAAGACCTCTGTTATGTGCATGATCGTCATGAGAAGAACACCTACTACTGCTTTGGAGATGCACTGGAGGCCTGCCACCTCTGCACCAAAGAGAGGCGATGTTGGCCACACTACACCTTTTCCAGCTGTAGTTTCTAAAGTGTCAAATGACAATTCAAAACGGTCAAGTTAACTTTCCAACTCGTCACTTGAAATTTCAAAGTGTCAGGAATAATTCATACCTGTCGGTTTAAATTTGAATTATCACTTGACGCTTTAGAAACTACAGCTGGAAAAGGTGTAGGTACAGTCTGCACCTCTTTCGAAGGCGATCAACGTGAAGGGTGAAACTTCCTTGAAGTCATGAGGTTCCAGTTGGGCAGATCCGAATGTCTGGAACCTAGCATTATCCAGTACTGGACAGGAGCAAAAGATATGCTCCGCTGTTTCGTCCTCCACGTAGCAGAAGCGACAGTCTGGTGTTTGTTCAAGACCCAACTTCCGTATATACTATACTATTTTATTCGCACAAGCTAGTACAAACAAATGCCATCCTGGAAGGTACACCTTGTATAGGGTATTGGCTGATAAATAATACAATACATTTTGACACCTCCTATTGCCAGCAGGTCCACCAGCGGTTCTCCTATACACTCGCCCAATCCATATAATTCCATATATCTTCAAGGATGGTGTTACCTTCATCTGGTGGGTCATCACAGCATCCAAATTACTTGTTTATGGAGTCCGTTATGTACCCCGTGAACTGCAACATAACATTTTTCACACTTTCCTCTCACTGACAATTTTAGTTGACGTTGTTGACATTTTTGTTTTGTTTTTTTTTTTGGTACCTTAGACGACCATGTCCCGTCATCAGACCGACCAGAGTGCGGAGATCGTACCTGTTACATTCCATGATCCTCGGAGGGGCCTGACTCAAGGGGTATCTTATAAACGCCTTCGAGTGCAGTAGCCCTGGTGTATCTCGCCAGTTCAGGAGTGCTTTCCTCACTGCCCAGTCCGAGACCCAGTAAACACATGTACGTTACTTAAACGTAATGTAAACGTGTGAAGGGTTCATAAAACGTTTACGTTAGAATGTTAACGGTTCGATTTTGGTGTAAAATCATAACGTTTGATTAAAGCGTCATAATAGCGTCTAATTAAATACATAATTCTACGGTGACTCAGTTTCACGTTATAGTAACGTTGTGTACTCCACAAACAAAGTGTGACAAAAATGATGTATTCAGACGTTAATATAACGTTCTGATTCATAATCATTCTGCAATCCATAGAGTTTCAATATTGAAGTAACGTTTGGCTAAACCATTTTCTTAACCATATGAGCAACTGGTTTTTCAAAAGTTCTTCATTTTTAAATTAGGAGCAAAATCTGGCCAAGTGTCTAACAAGAAACAAAATACATACTTCTGCTAGTCCACTATAAGCTATACAAACCGTTATGATAGCAGATGAAAATAACGTGCATTGCTCGTTCGGGTACAATGTTATAATAACGTAGTTTCTAAACGGAGCAATTTGATTGGTCCGAAAGAGTCAGGCTGTGCGTGTATGTCGTGACATCAGTATTGGCGGCGGCCATTTTCACCCGTGTTGTTGTAGAGTCAACAAGTGTTCTCCGCTCCCTGAGTCTTCAGCTGTTTAGTACAGGTCTTGTGTTTGGTAAGTACATCCACATGACTAACTAATTTGCTGAGATGAAAATGCGAATGTCCTTAATGCTAAAATTTTGCTGTGGACCTCAGAGATGCAAATGATGCTATTACAACTCGTCGCTTGGTGGCGTTCGTTTGTTCTGGTTTTTCTTCTCGACTCATATGGAGTACCTATAACCGTTTCTTAATAGTAGCACTGTAATTATCATGCTTACTGATTATTATTTGGCTTTTTTACATTTTGTTTCATACTGTTGAAGGAATAAATCTGTATTGGTTTATTTTCATGTATTTATAATGATTTGGATTAACTCAAAATTAAAACTGTGATTTCCTAATTTTTATTAACGCCGGACATATTGTGGTGGCGGTCATGAAAAATAAATAATTAGGGTTGCTCTAGATTTAATGAAAATGCTCTACTTTTAGGTAATGGTCAATTATGCCACATTTTAAGATTCTCTCAAAACGTCAAGTACAAAGAAAAGTAACAAAACAAGCAACTTTAACGAAACAAAAATTTTACATTGCGTTTTTTATAAGCGCCCTTAAAGTTGTGTATGTACTTTATTTTAACTTCTATATTATATGTATATTCCTTTATAAGCAGCCTTCTAATTTGATGTATCCACTTATTAATGATGAGTTCAATAAATACGTTAAAAAAACAACCGTTGCGTTTTATTTATGATACCCTTTAAAATTATAAGCACTATTAATAGCAATTCAAATACTACCTCATAATAATGCTTTAATTGGGGCAAAAATAATATCTTATTAACGTTGCAAATACACGATTTTTAAACGTTTCCGAAAAGGGTTACAAACTGAACTTTTTTAAACCTATAATGATCACTTTTTTAAAACCGGGATAAAACGTATATTTATACGTTACTTGTAACGTTAGAAACCGCGACATTTTTAAGTTGATTGTACGTAAAAAAGTAACGTAAAAATGAAAAGGTGTCAGGGATTAAATAACGTTTAACTAACGTATGCGTGTTTACTGGGGATGGTCTTTTAAGCGGTGCTTTTTGCAATGCCCGCAAATGGTTCTGGTCCCATGAACACAGATTCAGTTCCTCCTTTTGCTAGCGCGTCGGCCAATACCTTGCCTTCCACTCGGCTGTGACCCGGAACCCAAATCGAGGTTACCCTGTTTCCTGTTCCGAGTTTATTGAGGAGGTGCATGCAGTTCCATACCAGTCTTGAATCAACCCGACTGGAGCGCAGTGCTTTCAATGCAGCCTGGCTTTCCGAAAAGATTTTTATAGATCTGTTGGTCAGGGGCCTTTTGATTAGTTCCCTGACTCCCAGCTCTATGGCAATCATTTTCGCTTGGAAGAATGTGGTGGAAAAGGTGTAGAACAGAGCAATTCATGGAGAGCAATGTCCCGATATCCTCATTCACGGCAACGGGTACCGGGTAACGAGAGAGCAGATCACCTAAAAAAATTGGGGCTAAAAGCTCTTGCACTGGCACTGAACCTATGCTAGGGTTCATAGACGCAATATCAATATTGCGTTGATTGAGTGGGCTCATAGCCGTAACGAAGTGAAAGCCCGATTAGAGCCAGAAGACTGCATGCAAGGAAAACAGTTTATAACAAGCCGAGATTGCTATGAAAAAAAGACAGACAAGAACAACAACCTTTTTATGGGAGATTTCGAAGGCCATTGTTAGCTGAGCTGACATTTATCACTCATGAAAGTGATTAAAGTCTCCATCTGCTCCTGATGTTAGGAAGGATGCAAAAGTTGTTTCCGTCCTTGAGCAAATGCGCTTTGCATGCAAATATGCACAATGGAGTTTAGAGAGCAAAGCAGGAATATATTGTGGTTCTCATCCTCCTTGGAGGTCATTCAAATGGCGTCGGAATAACCTTGAGCTGTGTTGTGTGTTTTGCTTGAAGGTGCCGGTTTTGATCATTCCCTACGAATGGGGAGGGTATAATTTTTCGTTTTACATTGTGATTTTAGTCAAGGTTGGTATTTTTGATGTTGGTGTAGCCTTGAGCCTTGTCTTACGCATCCCTGAGGGACGCGGACTTTCTAAAATAAGATGGGAAATTTTCAGGTATCCCAAACTTTATTATGGGTAGTATTGGGTGTTTGCTTGGCCTTGAGTGTTGATTTTCGTTGCGCTTATAGCTGCTGCTTTGGGTGGGTATAACCTTGAGCTGCGTTTTGGTTGTTTTAGCCTTGCCCCTTGTGTTACGATAAGCTTATTTGGATCCGAAAACTTCAGCACGGGATATAACCATCTTTTTTGAGTGTTTCTGTTTAATAACATAATTTCTACGAGAAGATTCAAAGTACCATTTCGTTACACTGTTAGAATATTTTACATTTAATTCGGTGTTGATTGATATTGATGCAACCGTGTCGAGCGTCCAATCGAAATTTCTTGAATGCCTAATAGCAGATGATAATCATGATGGTTTGAGACTGTCCGAGCATAAGTGCTTGAAGATGTGTTTCCGGAGATGAATTAATGTTCCTTAGCATATATAGCTCGCTCAAAGACAGATGGTCGTGCGGATCACAAACAAGTAGAAAGAAAGAGAATCATGGGGCGAATCCGCAAAAAAGGAAGAGGCCTCATCTAGATGTGGGCACATGACATCCATTTGGGCCTGATGAAGCCAATTAGCAGAAACACGTGTCGCTCGGGTTACCATCCTTTAAATGTTCTGCTCCTCAACCTCTTCCTTTTTTGCGGATTCGCCCCATGATTCTCTTTTTTTCTACTTGTTTGTGATCCGCACAACCACCTGTCTTTGTTTCGTCTTCCCTAGGGGCTGTAGAAGTCCGTCGGCAGGTAGCTATAGCTGGCCTCCTTGGCGACGTTGATTGTTGTCTCGGAAGGCGAGATCTTTCGGCCGAAGCCACAAATGTGCTGGCTGGCTCTTGTCGGTGGCTTCTGGCTTGATTTTTCTCTCCTTGACTCCTCAGGTTACGCCCGAAACCATGTGCTATGTTATGTGACCTCATCTAGATGTGGGCACATGACATCCATTTGGGCCTGATGAAGCCAATTAGCAGAAACACGTGTCGCTCGGGTTACCATCCTTTAAATGTTCTGCTCCTCAACCTCTTCCTTTTTTGCGGATTCGCCCCATGATTCTCTTTCTTTCTACTTGTTTGTGATCCGCACGACCATCTGTCTTTGTTTCGTCTTCCCTAGGGGCTGTAGAAGTCCGTCGGCAGGTAGCTATAGCTGGCCTCCTTGGCGACGTTGATTGTTGTCTCGGAAGGCGAGATCTTTCGGCCGAAGCCACAAATGTGCTGGCTGGCTCTTGTCGGTGGCTTCTGGCTTGATTTTTCTCTCCTTGACTCCTCAGGTTACGCCCGAAACCATATGCTATGTTATGTGACCTCATCTAGATGTGGGCACATGACATCCATTTGGGCCTGATGAAGCCAATTAGCAGAAACACGTGTCGCTCGGGTTACCATCCTTTAAATGTTCTGCTCCTCAACCTCTTCCTTTTTTGCGGATTCGCCCCATGATTCTCTTTCTTTCTACTTGTTTGTGATCCGCACGACCATCTGTCTTTGTTTCGTCTTCCCTAGGGGCTGTAGAAGTCCGTCGGCAGGTAGCTATAGCTGGCCTCCTTGGCGACGTTGATTGTTGTCTCGGAAGGCGAGATCTTTCGGCCGAAGCCACAAATGTGCTGGCTGGCTCTTGTCGGTGGCTTCTGGCTTGATTTTTCCATCCTTGACTCCTCAGGTTACACCCGAAACAAAGTGTTATGTTATGTGATCTCATCTAGATGTGGGCACATGACATCCATTTGGGCCTGATGAAGCCAATTAGCAGAAACACGTGTCGCTCGGGTTACCATCCTTTAAATGTTCTGCTCCTCAACCTCTTCCTTTTTTGCGGATTCGCCCCATGATTCTCTTTCTAGCTAGCTCAAAGTACACCAAAAACACCAGGCACTCCCTCTAAATGTTGTAAAATACGTATATTCAATAATAATAATAGATTTTCGGTGATGTGGTGATACAGATTGTGTTGGTCATAACTGATATAATGGTTACTCCCATATATTGGACTTGGATGTGTGACAGGTAAATTTAAGTTAAGACATTTTTAGCTGACATTGAACTTTCCATTTGTTACAGGAGCAGACCACCTCATTTCCACCACACAGTGTGCTTCTTCTGCAATGGGATGGATTGAATGAAATGACTTTCGTACTACCATCCTGAGGATGGTATGCCAGTTGACAAATTTGTTTTTCGATACGGAGCATTGCACGGTTAGTGACTTGAGTATCTGCTGAGACGATGAGGAGACAGAACGGAAAAGGATGTTAATAAGGAAATATGAGCAAGAAAATAACTTATGCATACAATATATAAATGCATATTGTACCATTGATCTATTTTGCAGTGGAACGGTTAATCACGAAATCAAACCATTTTTGTATGAAATAGTGGAATGTTTACCTCAATACATTATTAGGCAGTATTGCTTCATAGATTAGACTGTACACACCATTCACGCTTTTTATAAATTTAATAATAATAAAAGCTAGATGTTTTAAAAAGTGTTTTATTTCCCCAAAGTACATACAATTAAAATCAAATACTGTTAGTATTAATTAATAAATCCATTTTGATTAATTATCGAATCGTGAGATGGGGTTTTAAATTCCAAAGATATATCCAACTGAAGGATACCAAGGTTGATGACTGCAGTAAGGTGTAAAACAAACTCAAACCACACCACAAAGTTCAAGGTTAAACGACCTTCACCCATTTGAATGACCTTTGGGGAGGATCAGAACGGGAATATATTCCCTACTGTCGAATCATTATACTCAGTAGTCAGAAGGTTTCGCCTCCTCATCATTACTACTAGTTAATCGCCTACAAATGGAGATTCCCAGCTACAATATAGTCACCCCAATTTTTGGAAGCATCCCAGGCCTGTACGTTTCTAGTGCATCATTGATTCTGATACACTTCGTTTAGTCCAGGCGGTAGGGGTTTTTTGACAGGTCGGAAAGAACTGAAATTTGGTGAGACCATAGAAATTGGTCTCCTGAATGTACACCTAAGTTTTCGACCTCGGGCACACAGAAAAATCTGTCGTTCTGTCAAAGATTTACGCTTGGATTCAATGGGACGTTACACTCAGCATTCCTCAAATACAGCAACGGTTTCTCCAATGGGAAGTGTATAGTTGGTAACGAATTATATCGTATTGTCGGTGTCATTTTATTCCAATGAATAATTCAATAGCAGCCTGTCGTTGAATGGAATTTGTGTTTGGTAATTGATTCTAAACTACTCTCTTTCCCTTGGACCAACAGATTTTATTGCGAGGACAGCTGATTGATCCGTTTGGATGTTTAATTGTGTGATTTTGTATGAAGTTATAAGGGGCATGATATAAGAATAAGACATAAGACTGCACCAGTTGTTGCATTTTTACTTGAAATATAACTGTCTGACTAATCTAAATACTTACATTCAAGTTTGTGTTAGCTCTTCTTAGTCCCAATTTCTCAGTGGGTCCTCCATTTAATATATAACTGGATACATTTAAATCACACAATTGCTGATGCAATACGCAAAACCACGAGATGACGCAACACGGCTAACACCGAAACAACACAACGACACAACCTCGTCCATGTTGACGGGTTCGCGATAGTAATACTGAGATGATCCCCTTGTTCTTTATTTTTACGTAAATTAAACCGGGACATCAGTCCCGCCGAATACTGATTATAGTTATTTTTATCAGATGAATTATTAAGAACTGCTGTTGCAGTAATAATTTTTGTACATTGAATAGATTGTATGCTTTGCTTAAATGAAACATAGGGTAAATTTCGAAAACAAAAGGATGTTTTGATTGCATTATATGTCCATACTGGTATTAGAAGGATTATACATATCGTTAGAACGAATATAAAATTATTTTGAATTTATTGGCGTACCTGTGATTACTTCGAATATAAGGATTGCATTCTTTCAATGACATGGATTTGAAACAACTGTAAATATATTTAAAGCGATGGAAATTTAATTTCTTTCCGACCTTTTGCTGTCAAAAGCCTCTTTTTACGCCAACGGTTGGACTACTTCGTATCACGGCTCATGCGATCATCTTAGCTGTAAATGTAAACAGCTGTTTGTTAATTGGATTTCATGCTGGGAGTGTTTCCCATTCAATGAACAATTTCATTCAGCTGATAGTCTGCTGTTACAGTCTTTCCTCGCTATCTTAAAACTGAAATCTTATTAGCTTCTTCAAATGTGTTTTCCCTTTTTATCCTACACTATTCAGCCTAATGCGTTGATTCTAATCTCTGTCTTGCATGGAGTTCAGTTTAAGGAGAACTTTATAATCCTTTCTCAAAAGCAACTGGGTATGTGTCATTTATTATAACGCCTAAGTTTATAGCAGATTGGATATTCGTTGAGGAATGAGTGTATAAATTATACTCGCTGTAGTCATGTACGCTTATTCCAAAAATGTTTAGTGTTTGATATATCTTCATCATTAAGACGCGCATACTAACAGTAGGTCTATTGTTCTAGGTAAAACTAAGGATTTGAGAAAGCATGGTAAGTGAAACATTGTGATAAGCAGTTCAGTCAAACTATTCTAAGAAAATCCAAACCCAAACTTGACAAAAGCGCTCAACAGCTTGTTCTTTCTGTCATGTTAGGAGACAAAGGGCATTCATTCAATGTAATCCAATCTTAAAACAAGCTTCTAGTTTGTATTTTGAGAGCACTCCTGTCTCCTGGCATATCTGCTCTTAAACCAATCGCAGAAGGCAAAAGTTGCATTTTGTTGAAACAAACAGATAATACAAAATAATAGACAAATAGACAACAACATGAAGAGACAGGTGTTGTAACTTCCTCCAAAGGTAGAATCTTGTAACACCACAGAGTTAACATCTCTAGAGGGAGCCTAATTTGAATATTGGCCAGCCAACATCTATAGCGCTATTGCCACTCTTCTTCGTCCGCTTCCAGTTTCTTCAATATCTGGCAGTTTCCGCAGTTTGAACACAAAGTATTTAACTGGGTATTTAACTATATATTCCAATATACTTACGATGTGACTGGTTTACGTGAAGATGATTTGTATTGATTTAATGAAATCTCAAAAATGGTAAATTTCATAGCGGAATGTCGCAATAACTTCTAATATGTCGTAAATCTAGCAACCTACAATCGGCGTGCCCTTAAGCTGTCATGTGGCTGTCATTGTAGTTGTGGTTATTGCGTGTGTCGAGATTTTTGTGATTTTAGTGTATATTCGACTGACTTTGTGACTATTTGTGGTGTGAATTAAATTATTTATAAACAATATTGTCATAATTGCATGATGAGACAACATAAAAAGTACATAGTTTGCTGTAATAGCGACGAATCGGTGAACACTTCTTATCGTAGGTGAGTATAGGTTTTTTTTAGTTTTCAGTAGCGTAATATATGGGGATAACTGGGAACAACAGTAACTTCACTCCAGTTTGAGGAATAATAATGGTTGTTTAATGTATATTTTGTGCACGCATTACATTCATGTCAATCAACATCCAAATTCCATTTTTTAAACTATTTGAGGACGTGAAATGCAAAAATGTATGCCACATTTACTTACAGAAAATCTATCTATGAGAATTTTATAGAACTGGATATTACCTAATGCAATTATTATATTTTATTGCTGAAGTAAAAACACGATGCAGCCATTCCAACAGGCTACCTTTCAGAACACTGTTAGATATGTTTTGAAAAACACTTCATGGTAATGATAAATTATCAACTGTTACAATGAACTATAATAAGAGTAACTCTCTAAGTTATAGCTAAATACTAATACAACTTATTTGTATCAGTTTGTAACATCACAGTAATAACTGAATCTATTAACGAACATCCAATTTTGATATAGTCGCACGCCACTGGTAATGCCCTCAAGCTGTCGAAATTTCCGTTACATGTTGGCTGGTTAGCGACCTGTGCATTTTGTTGTTTACACTCCCTCTATGGATGTCTCTGTGTGTAACACACAAAACGAGGCATGAAGGCTTTGACTTAAGCTAAGCGCGCACTGGATCGGACGGAACGGTACGAACGGTACGCACCTTTGGCACTTTTTTTAGGTGACTGCGCTCACTGGGTCGGTCGGTACGGACAGAACGGACGGTCGCACGGAAGGTCGGACAATAGAGACAAGCAGTCTCGTGTAAAATCCCGAAAGAAATCTTAATGGGCAAAATAGAAGGAAGAAAAGGGCCAGGACGAAAACAACATTCTTGGCTCAGAGATATCAGAAACTGGTGCGGTATCAGAGACATTGGAACATTATTCAGAAAAGCGAGAGAACATATACCCTACACATTATCTAACATGATGAACAGTGACTCGCCTACACGCTGCATTGCGTACGGCACCTAAAGAAGGAGAAGTCTCGTAATAGGTCTTGTGCTGTTATATATTGTGAAAACCAAAACGATATGTTGAGTGAAGGAGAAATAATTGTAAGTCTAATGTTGGTAGCAGAAGAAGAAGAAGAAGAAAGGTCAAGAACTCGAGGAAAACCCAGATTTTGGATTCATAGAATAAATCGCAAGAGATTAGAGCACCACCGTAATTGGGAACATCCGTGCTCGCTTTGCAACCAGTACTGCTCAACTGAAACAGCGGAACGTCTGTACCGAAGCACGTGCAGGCACGCGCCGAAGGGCTGATGAGTTATCGGTACGGCCGGTCGGGATGGTCGGGATGCCCAGAAATCTTTCTTTCGGGATTTTATCGGACGGCGGAAGGTGCGGATGGTCCTGTCCCGACAGCGACGACCCAGTGCGCGCACCCATAGCAAATCAATGCTAAACATTTTTGAAAAATCCCGTGCGCACCGTTTGTACCGTACCGTCCGACCCAGTGCGCTCAAAGCTTTAACGTTTGAAGTTCATTAGAGATTAATTATTATTGAGGGTGTTTTGCGTCGAAAAAGATAAAACGGAGCAGAGATATGCAATAAAATTGTCTTCCGTTGGATAAAATACCAACTGAAACTTTTGAAATGATTGGATGTGGATACCTAGATGACAGTAATCTAGATGTAGAGTGTTAAAGTGATATGAGAAGTTTAAAGATGGGTGTGAATCAGTTGAAGATGAACCTCGTACTACCCTCGTCTACTGACTAGAAACTAGAAACTGCCAAAAAAATCAGAAATCAACGACATAGATTGGCACAAAACGAATTACTGACAATAGGCAGTTTCCGTTACTTACAAAGTGATGTTCCGTTTAACGCTATTTGACAACCTTGACATTTGCATTTCGTTTTACGTATATCGTAACCGCTAAATGCCGGTATTGTACGGACGATAGCCATAGCCACACTGTTTTTGACTTTTGAGTAGATCTGCAACAATTATTATCCGTCGTTGTACAAAAATGCTTCCAAATTCGTCAAGCTCAAAGAGTGTGTTACAAATAATGTCAGAGTTCGTTTTACCGAGGACGACGACCAAATTTTATTAACAGAAATACTGGCAAATAATCCTTATGCGGATCCTTTGAAAACATAAAGCTTAAATATTTCCAACAAGATCGCATCTTCAAAATCATCCTTGGAGTCCAATCAAATAAACTCGTCCATCATTTTAGGGCAAACTACAGCGAACACTATTGAATTATGATTTTCTTTCAAACAATAACCTTTACAATACTCATCTGCTATTTTGACGTTATGGTGTCAAAGTTGTAGCTCAAAATAAGGTTAGGGAGCATCTTACAGTGGTGTCTTGCTCCGAAAACTATTTATTTATCTGTCAAATAGCAGTTCTGACAACGTATTTGTTAACCGAAGCTGTAAGATTAATTAAGAACAACGCAAACTACCTAATGTTAATTTGTCTTCCGGTTCCACTCAAAAAAAAGCTTATGAAGAGTTAGTGTAGCAGAAGATTGCGGCTAGATGGCTTCAAAAAGTGATGACGGACAAACAAATGTGCAAATTGAGTGACAACCTGTCGTCAGCAGTAGGCAACTGCAATCAACAGTTTTTAGATAATGTGGTTACATGTGGCGAAATACTAAACAAACTGTCGAATGATGGTTTCTCAGGAGTTTATGATAAGTGCATAAAGCGACGAGATAAGTGGGAACAGAATGGAGAGTCATTTTAAGAATAGTTGTTGAATATTTTCAAATAAATATATATTTCCAATCTCGCTATTTGCTGATCAATACATCCTTATTTTTTTAATTTTGAGATTTTGCGATTACCCTACTTTCGCTACCTATTGGCGTGAGAACTTGTTATTTTTTGCCTCCCATATATCAGACTATCTATATTGTTGTTTCATATGATGCCTTGGATATCGAATATAAATATATAGTACTTGAGGAACCATACATGAAATATTCGTTAAGGGTCGATTGTATACATGCCGGTTTAACACAAGCTTTATTAAACCTAAGCTTAGCTAAGCGTAGGCTTTAAGTTCACATTACCATGGTTAGGCTCGGGTTAAGCTTGGAGTGGGGTGAGCTAGCATCGGATGTTTTGCAATTTCGGTGGTTTGGGGGTTGGTTGTACAAATGCCGGTTTAACTCAATCTCTGAATGAACCCGCTGTCTGCTAGATGTTGTCTAGGAAACATATACATAAGGAAAGCCACACTTGAGGGTCCCTTCAGTAACCCTCAAGTAACTCTCAAGTATCCCTTGAGTAATACTTAATGAATTCTTGAGAAACGACTATGAATACGGATATAAAAAATTACCTTTTCTGGTTTGTCACTTGTGATGGTTTGTGTCAAATTCGGGCAACGGCCGTTTCTGTCTCTGCTCTTTTATTTGCTATCTTTGTTAAATTAGACATAAATTTTTCCAAAAATATAACATAATAAAGTGACCACCGAAGGTTACTGCTTGACGCATCATTTTATTTGTATTTAAACCACAATTGAGCTCCGGTTAAGCTACATGATTCGTCGGTTTACACTAAGCTCGTGTTAAGCTTGGAGTGGGGTGCTAAACCAGCAATGTACAACGGATTTCTTGCAACTTCCTGGTTTAACGTCGGCTTGCCTTAAAGCGAAGCTTAGCTTGCATTGTACAACCGGCCCTTAACGACGGTTTACGTTTAACAGAAGCTTAAGGGCCCCACAGACATCGTTCTTTTTCATCAGGTTTGCACGACGTGCCAACCGATCACACTCGTTTCGGTCCGTGTGTGCCGAAAAACCGTCGTGTTGACCGTCGTTCCAAAAAATCTGTCCGAGCTTGGTTTTACCCGTCGGTTTCGCACGCCATCGTGCAACTCGGTACATGTGTGGCCGTTCATCGTGCAATCACGACGGGATTTTGCAGTGTCGTTCTGGTTTCAGGTATAATCTGTAAATCTTGGGGGGATATCGCAACTGAAAATTTCAAATCCTCGTAGCTTCTACCCGTAGCAAGGAATCTCAATGTAGCTGTCAGAAGTTCATGAGGGGAAATACTTTGTCTCATCCAAGTATCCTGTCTTTTTATTAGAGGTGCTACTGAATTAAGTAATTCTAAGTACGTTTCTTCATCCATCCTCAAATAATTGTACCAATCCCCTGGTTCTAGACGCAATTCTTCTAATAGATTTATATGGGAGAATTGACCTCTTTTTAAAAGCCACTGTTTCACCCATTTAGAACGTTTTTTCTTGCTGTATTTCACTTTAATAGCTAAAGCCGCCGCCAATGCTAAAGTATTATCCATGTTTAACGGACCAAAAATTTGCGAGAAACTGAAAGAAAACCGAACAGTGTGTGGAGGTATCGTTCCATCGGTTTAACCGACATCGGTTGGCACGTCGTGCAAACCTGATGAAAAAGAACGATGTCTGTGGAGCCCTTTACGCTTGCATAGTACAGTCGGCTCTTAAGATTTAATAAGCCTGGTGTACACCTGTGTCTCTAAAGGATAATAATTTGATTATTTTGCCTTAGGAATCACAGGTCTTCAGAAAAGAAATGGCTTGGACAATGGCAAGTATAGGTAGTGCAAGAAAATGCACTAAGTTGATCAAATCTTGTTTTAGATGAAAACCGAGGTGGCACTAACAGGAAAGACCCCAAGAAATGTAGCTGTGCCTGCACTTGCAATCTCCTCACACCATCCGAAGAAATCTGCGATATTCGTTGTCCTGTTAAGGAGTCCTGCACGGTGAGTTAGCAATTAACCTCAGTTCATTTGGAACAGGGATCAAAAGGCGTTTTAAACAACAGTTTAGGAGTGTACATAGAAGGCATACATGAATCTGAAGATGCTTTACCCTCATCGGAAATTACTTAGCGAATCTTTAAAAATAAAACTGTGTAACAGCCTAGTATTGTCGCATTTCAATTACTGTGACTCTTTATATGGCCCATGCCTTGATAAGAGTCATGAAAACAGAATCCAGCGAGTACAGAAACCATGTTTAAGATTTATTTATGGTATCAAAAAGCATCAGGATCTCCCATAAACTACAAGGGGTGATACACGTACGAACTTTAAGTACGCGGTTTTTAAGTTCGCGGACTTACTCGGCTCGACGCGGTGACACACGTGAAGCTGAAATCACTCATTTTGATAATTTTCCTAAATAAACAACACTTTTAACAAACGCCAAACACAACAAGCGTTACGCATCGATGGCCTGCCAAAACAAAGTGGTGGCTCGCGGCTCGCAGTACAAGCTGAGACCAGCTCCGAGCAACATTTCAAACCAGTTGGCTCGCCGGCGGTTTGCGCGACGGTTTTAAAGTACGCGTACTTACGGTGACACACAGGCGAAAAAGGTCGTCGAGCCATAAGTACGCGTACTTGCTCGTACGTGTATCAGCCCTTTACAGGCAGACGGCAACTACATGCGCTGACACTATATCACAAAGTTCTAACCAATAAGTGCCCACCCCACCTGTATAATAAAATATCGTTTAGGACTTATCCACCACCTAAAGTACAAAGGCCTCATTTCTTAACCTCCACATAAAACTACAACTTACTACAGATCTTTTTCATTTAGCATGTATGACATGTATAACCCAATACCAGCATTTATCAAAGATTTAAAACATAACGCTTTCAGGTCAGCCCTTTTTAGACATTTGTTGGCTGTGCAAAACTGTGAGTGATCTTCTGTGATCTTTTATGACCCTTGACCATGCTCATTATCTACTTTTTTTCCTACTGTATTGTTTATCAATCTATTTTTCTTATAACTGTCCCTTTTATCTCTTTCTTTCTATCATTATACAAAACTCCAGCGGTAGTTTTAAGTACTCGTGAGGCTGCTACTTTGTATCAGCACTATGTTGTTAGCAGTCTCTTTTGCGATAAATGTAAAATGTATTTAAAATTTTCAGTTACAGCTCACACTTTCTTTGTTTATTTACTGCAAATAAATAAATAAATAAACATATAAGCATCTAATGAGCAATGACAATTTCAATCATACGAGGTTGGTCATAAGGTCGTAGCCAAGGGATGAACCCCTGAACTAAATTTTGTGCACTAATGCCCAAAATGTGCTCGACTTTCACTTAATCCCCTTACACCCGTATGCACCGTTTGGCGATTCTAATCCTAGATCCCTAATCGCGTTTTGCTAATTCTTGGCATCTAGCGATGCACCGTCAAGAGATTAACTAATCCAGATTGGAGATACGGCAAGGTTGTGTTCGCAAGATTGTTTTGACAGTGACAGTGTCTAAATTGTTAGTTTGCGGTGCATAGTAAACAAGCAATCTAAACTTGATAATTTTGGACTAGAAAACCACGAAATTATTCTGGCGTTGAGAACCAAGCTTTCATTTATTTATTTTTTAAGATACAGGGTGATGAATAAATTAAGATTTTCACATAAGTGTGACCATGTCTCTGAAAATACCCTGTATAACCTGATAAAACCCTATATTTCCGGAAGAGAAAAAATTAGTTCGATTCAAATTCGGGATAATACATATATAGCGTGAGTTTTTAGTACCGGCTCGGTCGATAATTCCACTACTGTAGAAGATAGCAAAAAAAGTTGTGTATAAAAGTTGTAGCCACGGATTTGCTCCCTGCTCAGAAAATATTTTCATTTATGCAGGGTGATCCATAATTACGTGGTGATACAAACATGCATTTTTTTAAATGAGACACCCTATATATTATTCTATATTCAAATTCTACTAATGATTTCCGTTTTCCAGTATAGGGTATTGTTACATCATACAGGGTATTTCAAAAGTTATAACCATTTTTATATCCAAATCGCTGTCAAATGAACGTAGTGTATATCAACAAGTAATGAATCAAAAATCATTTTTTTTACACCATCTAGTTTTGAAATCGGCTATAAAAAAGCCCACGACGCATATTCGTATACAGGGTGATGTAGAATGCAAAATCCAGATTTTCTCTTTTTTTCAAATGTAACACCCAATATCTTATTATACCAAAGAATTGCATTTAATATGCTCTTTCATTTTTGTATAGCACTTGTTGTACCTACTTCTACCAGTTTCCGAGATATTTCAATTTTCCGGTAAATTTTAAATATAGCTTCTATTTGTGTCCTGAAATTTATTTATTTTGAGAAAGTAGTATCGAATTTGCTTTTTGTTTAACGAACAACTAAATTATAAGGTCATGATAGTATTTCATGAAGTCAAAACCCTGAATCATCGAGATAATAAAGTCAAGTATGCTGAGGACACAATTTTGTAGGCGTGATGCATAATTATCAAGCAGGTTTATCAGGTAGGCTTTGAAAAATTGACAGCTTTCATAACCTGCTCAATAATTTCGTACTGTGTGAAAAACGAGATTTAAAAATTAATTTTTCCATTGAGGGTATTTAGGAGAATCTTTGAGAAATTGCCTACTTGCCTCTAAAAGATACCAACTACGAGCAGCAATATCCAGAATGGAGGCACTCTAAAACTAATGCGTTTGAAAGATTAAAGAATCATTTTATTTGGACCGTGTCGTTTAATATTTCATAGCCTACCTGATAGATCTTCTTGATAATTATGCATGGCGTCTATAAAATTGTTTCCTCAGCACACTTGACCTATATTATCTCGTTAGTCTAGTGTTTTGACTTGATCAAGTACTACTATGACCTTATATTTTAGTTGTTTGTTAAGCAAAAATAAAATTTGATAGTATTTTCTCAAAATAAATAAATTTCAGTAAACAAATAGAAGGTATATTTAAAATTTGTAGAAAAATCGAAATATCTCAGAAACTAATGAACGCAGCCATAACAAGTGCTATATAGTGATCAAAGAGCATATTAAAAGCAATTCTTTGGTATAATAAAATATTGGAGCTTACATTTAAAAAAAGAGAGAAAATCTAGATTTTGCATTCTACAACAACCTTGTATACGAATATGCGTCGTGGGCTTTTTTTTGTAGCCGATTTTAAAACTAGATGATATTCTTTATCCATCCGTATAAAAAAATGATTTTTGATTCATTACTTTTTGATATACACTACGTTCATTTGACAGCGATTTGGATATAAAAATGGTTATAACTTTTGAAATACCCCGTATAATGTAGCAATACCCTAGAAGAACGGAAATCATTAGTAGAATTTGAATATGGAATAATATATAGGACGTCTCATTTAAAAAAATTCATGTTTGCATCACCACGTAGTTACGGATCACCCTGTATAAATCAAAATATTTTCTCAGTAAGGACCACATCCGTGGCTATAACTTTTATATAAAACTTTTTTCGCTATCTTCTATAGTAGTGGTGTTATCGACCGAGCCGGTACTAAAAACTCACCCTGTATATAGGATGTTCCACAACTTTGGTATGCCGTGACTTTATCACTAACCCTGTATGTTATAAATTAATTTTAAAATGTAGAAATGTAGTTTTACCTATAACTTTTATTTGAAAGTTTTTTTTTTTATTTTCCATAATAACGGAGTATATGGCAGTTTCTGTGATAGGGAATAAGGTCGCCAACTGGTTCGCCATCCTTGATCCATCTATTAAGTTACACCTTTTTTTTATTTAGGAAAAAGCCGCATCGACCACATGGGTTATTAGCGGCGGATTTTGTTGTTACAAATTATAGCTTATGAAGTACATTAAAAGAATGTAGGTAGTTTACAAGACTGTGTGCTTGACATTGAGGTCCAAGTATGTATGCTAAGGAGTTGTCTATGTTATATATGCGTCTATTCTGTTCATACGCGGGACACCAGTTACACCTTCTATACATGTGAAGCTATATTTATTTCTGTTTTTCTCAAAGCAATCGGAGTTTGGAGGGCTTGGACAAGTGGACGAAGAGATAATGGTGAATCCAGCAATGCACAGTAGAGAAGTTTCAGCCTATTCCATGCACCAAAGATCATATAATGATCAAATGTAAGTTAAAACTGATATAATTAGGTTCGGTGGCGGTGCGTGAGATGTGTGCTGCATTAAAAATGGCTCAAAAAACATTCGAGCTGAAAAGAATTTTGGATATACCTGTATCCACACCAAGCTCTGACACAAACACGCAGTCCTTTTGATAAGTAGGATAAAAAAGTATAACGATTATTAACTAAAGGGCCCCACAGACATCGTTCTTTTTCATCAGGTTTGCACGACGTGCCAATCGATCACACTCATTTCGGTCCGTGTGTGCCGAAAAACCGTCGTGTTGACCGTCGTTCCAAAAAATCTGACCGAGCTCGATTTTACCCGTCGGTTTCGAACGCCATCCTGCAACTCGGTACACGTGCGGCCGTTCATCGTGCAATCATGACGGGATTTTGCAGTGTCGTTCTGGTTTCAGGTATAACTTGTAAAGCTTGGGGGATATCGCAACTGAAAATTTCAAATCCTCGAAGCTTCTACCCGTAGCAAGGAATCTCAATGTAGCTGTCAGACGTTCGTGAGGGGAAATACTTTGTCTCATCCAAGTATCCTATTTTTTTATTAGAGGTGCTACTGAATCAAGTAATTCTAAGTATGTTTCTTCATCCATCCTCAAATAATTGTACCAATCCCCTGGTTCCAGACGCAATTATTCTAATAGATTTATATGGGAGATTTGGCCTCTTTTTAAAAGCCACTGTTTCACCCATCTAGAACGATTTTTCTTGCTTTATTTCACTTTAATAGCTAAAGCCGCCGCCAATGCTAAAGTATCATCCATGTCTGTGTCCATGATGTCTGTGGAGCCCTTAACATTAACAACATCTAATAACATGTCTACCAGGTTATTCACGTTATTCGACACGGAGCACTATGGCTAAAGTATCTGATGAAAAAAAGAATAATAACTTCGGATGGATAGGGACCCATTAAGGCTACATTTTAAAAATATTTTCATATCATACAAAGCACGAAATGTATCAATGTTATGTTTTTTTAAATAGAACATCCTGTACATTATTGCATATTCAGAAGTCTAGTGTGACTTTATGCATCACACAAGGGACTTAAAGCGAACTGTTTAGGTGTAAATCACCATTTTCGGTATAAGTAGATGTCAGAAAAAAATTGGATATCTCAGAGATTATAAAATTTAGAAGGCTGTAACTTTGGCATATTACTAAGCATTAAATGCGTCACCTTAGGTGAGACGGTCAAATTTGAATTACGTTTGTGCTTGGAGCAATCGGTCGATTAATTAAAGAAACTTCAATCAGAGATAACTTGATTTTTTCAGATGCGAATCCCTAATTTTTTTATATGATTAAATGTAAGATTTGATGGGTTTTCTAATGATATAAGGCTGTCAATGTCAATCTCTGGTAGTTTCCATTTAATTCCAAATTTTAGATGTTTAGGCAGTATTATTTATATTACAAATATTTAATCATCACTGTTCTCATATTAGGGACGACATGCGATGGCCGTGTAAAGGACCAAGCAATCCATGCTGCTCGTGTCCTGGTTCTCCTGCCAGGTATGATAATTCGTGTTTGGCTGTTAGTCGGCTGTTCTATACTTGTAGGACATTAGCTTAAACCCACACAGATTTCTCGTATCCACCAACAGTTTATACAGGGTTCAATCATTTTGATCAATGGTTCAATGTAATTCGACGTATACCTGTCGGAGCATGATAGAAGAGCTAAAATGCAACAAATTTTGATTAATATGTACAGACAAAAATCAATAATTTTTGAGATTTTTCAAATTTAACAGATTTCTAATAATTTTACAAAAGTTGGAATTTTTTTCTAAATGACATTAATTCAATAACATCATAGATAGGTGAAAAGGTACGATATTTTAGAAAAGAACGGATATTGGGAGAAATAAAATATTTCTAATTTTCATTTCAAAAGAATTATATCTAGCTCAAAATATTGCCAAGACACTGCACGTTCTCAATATCTGTTTTTTTCTAAAATATCGTACTTTTTCACCTATTTATGATGTTATTGAATTAGTGTAATGGTGGTGAACTAATATAAGCGAACATGTTACTGATTTTTTTTTTTTTTTCATTACATGTATATATTTAGGGGGATAAAATGGACAATAGGGGTGGGGTACTCGGGACATGTAGATGTATGTAGGAGACAAAAAACGGTTACAGAATAATCATATCATTACAGCTAATAGTAATAATAATTACGAGATCAAACGAACTTACCTAAGTGATGTTTGATCTTGATTATATGAAGGCCTCGTTGAAGTAAATAAGGGTATGATGTAGTACCTACGCTTATGGCGTATCGATCACTAAGTTCAGAGTCCAAATATACCGTCCACCGCCCCCGACCCGTCCCGCTGCCGGTCGTACCTCAGTCATTTTTAAAGTACGTTTTGTTGCAACCTATAACGGGTTAAGGGAGGGCTGGGACCTTATTTACTTCAACGAGGCCTTCATATAATCAAGATCAAACATCACTTAGGTAAGTTCGTTTGATCTCGTAATTATATTCAGCCTCGTTTCGTAAATAAGGGTATGATGTAGTTGTTTAAAGTCGGTTGCAACAATTAAACACTTACTCCCAAAGATAGAACAGATTTATTAACCCATAAACTCATACCGAACAATTTGGAAATGAACAAATTGTAGTTGATAGAAAAGAGAAAAAGGAACTTATAGCTAACCGCTCTATATAATAGCGATATATAAATTATATAATCATATATAGACATATACGTATATGAAAAAATATAAATATATACACATACATTATGTGAAATAAATAAGGTACTTATGTAACAAGTACCGCTTCGGTGAAGGTCTTGCTAGATATTACGGGTCTATTATATACGGTAGTAAACATTTTGGAATTACTGGACCAGCCTGCAGCCCTTCTAATAGTATCATAATTTAGCCCTTTTCTGCTGGCTGCTGATACTGCAGCATGTTTTACACTATAACCTGTGAATATATTCACATCAATACCACTCTTACGTAAAATAGTCTTAATTCAACGACTAAGAGTTTGCGTAGAAGCTTTATGAAAGGGCTTCTTAACTGTTATGAAAAGAGAATTTTCCGTCCCTCTAAGTGTCTTAGTTTTTTCTAAATAAGCCAAAAGCGTCTGGGCCACACATATATGTGGGTCAGATTTTAAAAAGGGTATTAATAACATTGGTTGGGGTTTATTTTTAGCTGAAGTTTTAATTCGTTTTGGTACAGCGATCCGAATTGCGTCCTCACTTACGTGAATGAAGGTAATTTCTATCAGGGCAAGCGTCTGGAGGCGTTGTCCTGTTGCAAGTGCCAGTAATGTTACACATTTATGAGCAAGATCTTCCAAACTAATCTCAGAGTTTTTGAGTTGTTTCAGATAGCTTAAGACAACACAGGGGTCCCAAGTATTTTCATATTTGGGTAGGCTAAGCCTTAACATATAGGCTCCTTTAAAAAATCGTTGAATTCTGAAGTCCTGAGCTAAATTGGGACCCGCTATCTGCGCTATCGCTGATCTGTACGAATTTAAGGAACTATATGAAGCCCCTTTATTGAACTGCGAGGACAAGAATTCCAGAACGTTTACCACGGTTACAACAAAAGGGTTAATATTTCTGGAGGAACAAAATTCCCACCAGAGTTTTAAGCCGCAATTATATTGCCTTAAGGTTGCTTCAGAAATTGAAGCCATGCATATCTCTAATGATTCGTTGGGAACCTGTCCACGTAGGAGAGCTTCCCTGATAACTTGCCGGCAATTAGAGAAAGGTTGTCCGATAAGGGGTGCGGGATGCTGCCAAAAGAAAGTAACATTACTTCAGGTGAAAATATTTTAGGTGGGCCTACCAATAAGGATATAAACAGTGGGTACCATGGTTGTGAAGGCCAATTTGGCACCACCATGATACCCTCTGCTTTGTCTTGGATTATCTTTCGGAGCGCTTTTAAAATAACAGAGAATGGAGGAAAAGCATAAAAATAACATTTATTCCAATCTTGTGTGAAGGCATCTACCGCGATGGCATCCGGATCTCGAAACCATGACACATATAAGGGACATTTTTTATTAATGCGGCTAGCAAAAAGATCAATTTGCGGGTTCCCAAACAATTTTACTAATGTTTTATACGCTTTATCAGAGAGGACCCACTCTGTGTCTTTATGCAGAACTCGGGATGCTTTATCAGCATGCACATTGTCTTCGGATTTAATATATGATCCAAATATATACATGTTCCTGCTTTCGCACCATTGCCAAATTATACGTGCGAGATTATTTAATTTCGGAAAACGGATGCTCCCCATGCGGTTGATGCAAGCAATAGCGGTGGTGTTGTCTATTCTGCATAAAATAGCGCAGTTAGCTAAATCCCCAGCAAAACACTTAAGTCCGAAAAAAACAGCAAGTAATTCCAAGTAATTAATGTGATGACTCTTATCTTCGTCGGACCAAAACCCGCTTGAGCTAATATTATTACTGTAGACACCCCATCCTGTATTGGATGCGTCCGAAAAAATCTCCAAAACATATTTACTTTCACTGATTGAGTTTATATTATTTGGTAAGTTTCTTATCCACCAGCGAATGTCTGGCATTAAATTGCTGGAGATGTGCATGGTTGCATTATAATTTCCATTGTTTTTCCTTAGAGCTAAATATTTTTTCCGCTCAAACAGTTTCGTATACAAGTAACCATATTTAATAGCCTTACAAGTTGAAACTAATGTACCTAACAGTTTGGCAAACTCCCTTATTTTGAAAGTCTTTCCGCTTTTAACCTTGAGTAGAGCATTCTTTAGCCTCTCTCGTTTATCGTGCGGTAATGAGATTGTCATATCTAAGGAATTATATACAAACCCCAAATAAGTACATACAGTATTAGGTATTAACCTACTTTTGTTAAAATTAATCACAAACCCTAAAAACTGCAAAAGATGTATTGTTTCTAATACATTCTCTAGACAATCATCATATGATTTACCTAGTAACAAAAAATCGTCTAAATAAACTATCGAACAATATCCTTTATATCGCAGATAAGCAACAATGGGTTTTATAATCTTAGTAAACAACCTAGGGGCACAATTTATTCCGAAGCATAAACAATTATACTCATAAAGACAGTTAGCGAAACGAAATCTTAAATATTTTCTATAGTGCCGATGAATCGGTACTAACAAATATGCGTCTTGCAAATCGACCTTGGCCATGAAGCAACCTGGCGTTATCAGGCGCGCAACTGTTTTATGGTCCTCCAACTTAAAGTGGTCAGTTTTTATAAATGCGTTTAGCCGCTTGAGGTTAATAATTAGACGTAATGAGCCGTCCAATTTTGGGGTAGTAAAGATGTTTGAAACAAATTGTCCGTTTACCGGGTTGACTTTTGAAATAGCTCCTTTCTGAATTAGGCGTGCCACTCGTTACTAATTAACTTCCGTTCCTTATCAGACCATCTTGGTTCCTCTGGAACAACATTTTGAAAAGGTTCCGAGGAAAAAGGAATTTTGTAGCCATTTAGCCAGGAAAAAATCTGCCTACTATTAGTGACTTTTTTCCACCGAGAAGAAAAAAACCTAAGTCTACCTGCAATACTTCCTACCTCTAATGCCGAGGGTAACTCGACCAATTTCTGTATTTCTCCTGGGCCTCTCGAGCAGGAGGCCTTTGCGGTTGGATTCTTCTGTAAGTCGGTTTCTTGGGAGCTGCCTGGTGACGCCCGTCCTGCCGTGCTCCTACACGATGTTTTTGATAGGACGGGCTCCTGAAGTTTAAAGAGGGTTTGGAAGTTTCCGGTTTCTTAGTCGAGGGCTTGGGATTTTTTAGTTGTTGAGATGATACTTGCAAGCTTTTTGCTGTCTTCAACCTTTCATCTAAGCTCTCCCCAAATAGCCACTCGTCAATTGGCGAGTCCAAGAGGGTTTCCTTTAAGTCCTTATTTAAATTCATGGAAACGAGATTCCGTCGAGAAATGGTTTCCAGGTTATGAAGGTCGGAAAGAAGACGACCCGCGTCACTTAATTTTTCAATATGTTGTTTGTTGCCCCCCCCTTCTTCCTTGAGCAAGTCTGTTATAACTAGACCAATAGCAGACAGACAGGAACCAATCTGAGCCTGTAAGTTACTTAGGCGATGGTCTCTAGTTTTTACAGCCTCAGTTGTTGCTTCCTTAATAACAGGGTTGAGCTTCAGTGCACGCAAAACCAAACCGTTCTCGGGACATGGGTACTTATTTAACAGGCCCAGACGCTTTTCCGGGTCCAAACCCTTTTTTGCAATAGTCATCCAAATAGTTGCCAGGTCTTGTTGAATGGGAGGGCCGTAATCCTTACTACTGCCTCCCTCATCTCCTATTATGGACAACATCTCTGGATGGAGGGAGCTACTCGCCTGACTGCCAAGGTCGCCGGGTTGTGTCAGGTCAGCGATAGGTCCTGCAGAGGAAGAAAAAATATGGCGTCATCACACGAAATAACATCCAGCCAGCATTCCTGCTATCCCAAGCAGGCTCGGTAAAAAACTAGAGTTCCTGTTATCCCAAACAGGTGTTCCTGTTATCCCAAACAGATTAAACAAGGTACTGTTATCCCAAACAGACCAAAAGTACACTGTTATCCCAAACAGGTCAATCGTTGTTGTCTCAGACAGCAAGCAGCAATATAAACATGACCATATGTATGAACTATTCCCAAATATTTACCTTCTATATACTCTGCATCGGAGCAATCGGCGACATCGAGCTCTTCTTCACCAACTGAATCAGAAGACTCCTGGGAACTTTCCGACAAAACACGCGGCCTTTTCTTATGGTCGCGTTCTAGCACATCCATACGGCGTTCCAATCTTTGAAGAACCTCCAAGATAGGGTTTTTCTCTTCACGGGACACCGATATCGACGATGGCGTCGGGCTACGCCGTCGTTTCCGTGAAGATTTCGGCATGACAGACAAGAAATAACACTGCGATGTGACCGATATCGCACTAAAACGAAGACTGACTGAGGTACGACCGGCAGCGGGACGGGTCGGGGGCGGTGGACGGTATATTTGGACTCTGAACTTAGTGATCGATACGCCATAAGCGTAGGTACTACATCATACCCTTATTTACGAAACGAGGCTGAATATAATAATAATACAGTATGTAAGTCGCAGGGTGATGGGGGTGCGCAAGGATAGGGGCGAGAGGTCAGAGACGTGAGATAATTTATTTTAAGTGTATTAACAAAACGTGCATTAAGACAGTTGTTGATTACAGCAATGCATTTCACAATGAGAGATCATGTGGCCGTCAACCAAATTATGTCAAATGCAACATTAAAGTTTTATAACAAATTAATTTCATACCGGTGAAAATTAGTTACTGTAATGATTTGTTTATACAAAAATGCCAGATTTTGGGTAATTATTGGAATTCCATCAAAACTGAAAAATCTCAAAAGCTATTGATTTTTCTCCATACATATATTAAGCAAAATTTGTTGCCTTTCAGCTATTCTATCATGCCCTGGCAGGAATATGGCGAATTACATTGAACCCTGTATACACAGAAGCAATCTTCGATCAGAAAATATTATTACTCGGATTTCACATAATCTTATTCTAAAAGGTTCACTTTGAACAAACCTGCACGTTGTCAAATCCAAAAGTGGGTAGAATATTATTTCACCAACTTACTTAAACAAATTGCAGAAAATTACGTTTTTTACCTCAAAAGGTTTTTCAATTATGCATCTCAAAGGACAAAAACTTAATCAATCACAGTGGTTTTACCTTTACTAAAACATAACTTTCTGCAAAGGCAGAGGCTTTAAAATAAAATAAATCTGCCACCAATGTTATTTGAATAATAATACCCAATCAATAGTCGCTTTTGACATGAATTTTCGAGGTGAATGCTATATCATTAGATATGATTTTTGGATTTTTGCGATCACAGTACTCCCCACATCAGTGACGATTAACTTGTTCAAAGTGGTGAAAGTGCACCAAGTTTGCTACATACAAACCATACACTGGAATCCAGTGCATAGATTTTTTTTCATAGGGCCGGTTGTACAAATGCAGGTTTAACACGAGCTTTGTTAAGCTTAAGCTTAGCTTAGCTCAGGCTTAAAGTCGACATCCGTTGTACAATCGTCGGCTTAGTTAAACCTGGTTGATAATGAAATTCACTACAGTTGGCATCAGTGAAGCAATACGTACTGACATAATCATCTGAAAAATTACCTTTTTTGGTAAGGCACTTACGACAGTTTGTGTCAAATTTCGGCAACGACCATTTCTGTCTATGTTCTTTCATTTGCTCTCTTTGTTAAATTAGACACAAATCTCTCAAAAAATATGACCTAATAAAGTGACAAGCAATTTGGAGGTTCCTCCTTGACATATCATGTCACTTGTATCAGGTTAGGTTTAAACCTCAGCTAAGCTCGCGTTGAGCTTCGGCTTACTTAAGCTCGTGTTAAGCTTGGAGTGGGGGGTTAAGCCAGCATTGTACAACGGCCATTTTGCAACTGACGTGGTTTAACGTCGGCTTACCTTAAGCCGAAGCTTAAGCTCGCATTGTACAACCGAGCCATAGTCCTCTACAAGACTACAGCATATATATTCAGTAGAAGATAAAAAAAACATAGGTTTTATCAAAATTCGGATAAAAAAGTTCATTCGGAACCAATGTCTGTGGTTCTTGACAGACATGCTATAGAAACATAGGTTACCATGACTTTTAACCTGATGTGGTATATGTACATAATTGGAGTTTTGAATAAAAAAATTGTGACAAATGGACCATACTGCGCCCAAATGGTGAATTGGAATGTGTGGAGGTAATGTGAAGCTGTGTATATGCATATCTAATCGGATCTGCTTTATAGCCACATTATCATTTTTTGTTCACGCAGAAATACAAGCATAGCTTTCGTAACACCTAATTAGTATACATTAGTATCTTAATTATATAGCGGAAAGAAAAACACACTAATTGTTTAGGTCATACCTCCACAGAATCTGAAAGATTATGAAAATACGAAGTTTTATAACACTGACATAAAAAGGAGCGGCGTACTTTTAATGTACTGCTGCAATACATGGAACTTCAGAAGTTGTTTTATCAGGTTGTATATGTAGACAACTGGTCAGTATTTGTTAACAGCAAATTTACAAAAAGGTATACCGCTATCATTTGATGTTACCTATACCATATATGTATATTGCAAAAACGGTATACCTTTTCTTACAAACCTTTCATACCTTTCGGTGTTTCAGATTCTGGTGGAGTATTACCTAAATAAGAGGAGCCGATTTCAATTTAACTCCAAAACGAACAAAGATATGGGCCAACGCATACTAATGAGGTCAACTGAAATAATCAATAGTTGGCCGTAATCACGACAGAACGTAGTTTCATATCAGGTAGGAACTGCTATTGCAAGTATCAAATACGTTATCAATAATAGGTATACTCTGTTACTCTATACTCTGGCTTGATGTCCATTTGATAGGTATCAGCTGACGAAAAAGTGTATCTGAAATTTAATTTTTTACTAGTGGTGTTGATTGGCAATCCTGCGATCAGGACCGTATTAGTAATATTCTTATTGAATATTTGCCAAAAAGTAATGACTATTGTTGTAAACAAGAAATTGCTTCAATATCCAGAAATTCGCAGAAAAAATGGTTAGTTAAAAGAAATAGATTATTTTATTGATTTGTATATCGTTAGAGACTATCACAATACTCCTATATTTAGCAATAAGGACGATTCAATGGATAGCTTGCAACACTAGTGGGATATTTATTGGTTAAAACGTACAAGCTTAGCTAAGCTCAGGCGTAAAGTCGACATCCGTTGTACAATCGTCGGCTTAGTAACACCTGGTTGATAATGAAATTCACCACAGTTGACATCAATGAAGCAATACGTACTGACATAATCACCTGAAAAATTACCTTTTTTGGTTAAGCATTTACGACAGTATGTGTCAAATTTCGGCAAGGACCGTTTCTGTCTCTAATCTTTCACTTGCTCTCTTTGTTGAATCAGACACAAATCTTCAAAAAAATATGACCTAATAAAGTGACAAGCAATTTGAAGGTTCCTCCTTGACATATCATGTCACGTGTATCAGGTTAGGTTTAAACCTCAGCTAAGCTCGCGTTGAGCTTCGGCTTACGTAAGCTCATGTTAAGCGTGGAGTGGGGGATTAAGCCAGCATTGTACGACGGACATTTTGCAAATGACGTGGTTTAACGTCGGCTTACGTTAAGCCGAAGCTTAAGCTCGCATTGTACAACCGAGCCTTAACATGTTTCTCGTGGCCAATATATATTCGGCGGTACTGTTGTTACAAAAAGCCAGTAGCGACCATAGAAAACTACATGTAGAATTATATATAACACGGAGTACCAATACAGGTTTAGATGATGTGTTGACCTATATAAAATGTGTATGTTCCTAACAGGATGACAGAACAGCGCAACACCAGGATAACTCCCTGTATGCTGAGACCTCCCTGCAATAAAGATTCTCATCCAACAGTCCCAGGACAATATTCCTGTTCGTCGGTGCAAAAACCTCCAACACCACCAGGGTAAATATTCTATCTAATACCTCTTCAGACAAAACATGTGATAAAGCATGTTTCCATAAGTGCACGAGAATAACTATTGAAGCATTGCTTGCATTTGGTTGAATTAAAAACAATAATAATGCCTAATAATAGATGCTGCTTAGCGAATAAAATAATGGGTTTTAGAAATGTTAGAATTAAATTTCCATTTTGAAGGAAATATCACCCAAAACAATTCTTTTTTGTTTTTTTTTATCTCGTCCCATTCATTCTCATGTAATATCCTGTCGAATAAAAGCATCTGCAACGTTCTATCTTTAGCACAAGATTTTCTACGTTACGTTAAGTTGATGCATCTACGAGAACGTAGCGTCGCTCATTGACCAATCATCCAATCATCGCTCAAGTACAGATCCTCTTTTACATCATCACTGTTTACACAGACGCGTTTTGAGGAAAGTGTCGGTTACACCAATACTTCAATTTAATGTCTAGTAGAAAAGCGTCGCTTACACTTTTTTTAAAGTACATGTCATTATTTTAAGAAATGGCCACCACAACCATACTCTTTTGTCTCATACTATTGATTCCCATCCAATATGCTCTCTAATAAAAAAATGCAACGTTCTGCCTCTAGGTCAAAATTTTCTATATACGACATTAAAAATGCTGCATTCAAGCATCGGTGTAAAAGGGGTGATACGCGTACTTTAAAACCGTCGCGCAAACCGCCAGCGAGCCAACTGGTTTGAAATGTTGCTCGTAGCTGGTCTCAGCTCGTACTGCGAGCCGCGAGCCACCACTTTGTTTTGGCAGGCCATCAATGCGCAACGTTTGTTATGTTTGGAGTTTGTTAAAAGTTTTGTTTATTTAGGAAAATTATCAAAATGAGTGATTTCAGCTTCACGTGTGTCACCGCGTCGAGCCGAGTAAACTCGCGAACTTAAAAACCGCGTACTTAAAGTTCGTACGTGTATCACCCCTTTAAGGGTCGCTTTTCTACAAAACATTAAATTGAAATGTCGATGTAAGCGACGTTTTTTTACAAGACTTTAAATTGAAGTGTACGTGCAAACAGTGATGATACAAAAAGGGTCTGTACTTGAACGGTGACAAATCATAATCTATGAGTGTATGTTTTCTGGTCAAATCTAATAATCGTCTTCAAGTGAAATAACTTGCCTATACTCTCGATATAAAAATGAATGATGATTTAAGTGGTAAATTAATTATTCATGAAATTCAGAGGCCTAGCAGGCGCTGCTATGACAGCCAGGCAGCACTAAAAACATTAAGTGCTTGTAGGTTTGAATGAATGAATGAATAAGGACCAGAGGCTATCCAGCACGAAATGTGGCTGGTGCATAGGCCACACAATGGGCCCTTTTGCGCCTCTATCCGCGCTAGTTCCTAACATCTGCCCTTTTGGCAAAGGCAAGTACATTCTTAGGTCCTATCCGTTTTATCTCTATTGGTTCCAGAGAGTGTTGATTCTGGATCCACTCTCCAGTTGTTTTCCTAATCAAGTTTGCAGATAGTCCTAAGGCTGGTTCCGGGCCCACAAAACTGTTGCCAGATCCCATTCTAGCCAGATGATCCGCCATTTCGTTACCCTTTACCCCAGCGTGCCCAGGTACCCACATCAGTGATACCTTGTGTTTAGCTGAAATGTCGTCAAGAGCCCTCCTGCACTCCAGGAACAGTCCCGACGTTATTTTCCAAGCACTCGGTGCTTTGATGGCTGCCTGACTGTCAGAGCAGATAGTAATCCGCCTCCTAGACCCGTCAATTTTCCGAATATGATTTAGATAAGTAAGTATCGCATAGACCTCAGCCTAGAATACTGTGGTGTGCCCCCTAAGAGGGAGTGAAAGCCTTGTATGGGGTCCGTAGACTCTCGAGCCCGAGCCCGCTCTAGCGAGTGAACCGTCTGTGTACCAGACCTGTCCTCTTCCTTCGATGAGCTGTCTTTCCCTAGACTCCTACTCTTCCCTTGACGGAAACACCACCGTAAATTTGCGATTGAAGCGATGCGTAGGAGAAACTATATCGCTCCTCGCCAACAAAATAGGACTATCATCATGCAACTCTGCTAGAATCGTCGAAAGTCCTTTGCCTGGATTCATAAAAGTCCAGGCTTATGGTTTTACATCAAGGCTCGTTCTGCAATGTAGAAAGGTCTAGATGACATTTCGGCACAACATCAGGTGTCACTAATGTGGGTGCCGAGCCATGCCGGAATTGGTGGCAATGAAATGGCGGACGCACTCGCAAGGCGAGGGCGTGGAATAATTTTCTCGGTCCTGAGCTGGTTGTGGGGCTGGCAACAGGTACCATTAGAAGTAAAACAGAGGTGATGTGGTTGCTAAATCAGCATCTTATGAAATGGAGAGGCATCTCAGAACATCTCCGTCAAGCCAGAGAACTTATTTTGGGACCTCTGGCGAAGATGCGGCGATTCTATCTCTCACTGAACAGAAACCGGCTAAGGTTACTTGTCGGCCTGCTATACGGCCATAACACCTTCTAAAGTTTTAGGAAAAAACCCACAGTAAATGATGATGTTGAAATAAAATACAAAGATGAGGGTATGTTCAATCCATTAGTTACATGATTTCACTGGTAAAAATAGTCTATAAAATGGTATTGCAATTAGATTGTAGTTAGATAGTGAAGTTGCAGATATTTCTAAATTCTGATATTATCAAGAATGATTCTTATGCTCACATTTCCAAAGAAGCCTCTAAACTTAAGAAACAGCTCAGGACTATTCGCGATGAAGTCAACAAGCTATTAGATTCAATAGATACTACAGAGCATAAATTAATGTAGAATCCATAGAGGCCGTAATATGAAACACACACTTTTAAAAACGCCCAAATTTCGCTTTTGGACGTTTTCCTAGTCCCTAATCATTTTTACTTAGGTGAGGGGAGTATTGTGATCGCGAAAATTTTCGATTTTGAGATAATATACTTTTTGGGCGTTTTATGACGCCTACATAACGAAAATCCACGTCACTCATTTCCGTCGGTCTGTCTGCGGCCTGTCTGTCGGTCTGTCTGTCGGTCTGTCTGTCGGTCTGTCTGTCGGTCTGTCTGTCGGTCTGTCTGTCGGTCTGTCTGTCGGTCTGTCTGTCGGTCTGTCTGTCGGTCTGTCTGTCGGTCTGTCTGTCGGTCTGTCTGTCTGTCGGCCTGTCTGTCGGTCTGTCTGTCGGTCTGTCTGTCGGTCTGTCTGTCGGTCTGTCTGTCGGTCTGTCTGTCGGTCTGTCTGTCGGTCTGTCTGTCGGTCTGTCGGTCTGTCTGTCGGTCTATCTGTCGGTCTGTCTGTCGGTCTGTCTGTCGGTCTGTCTGTCGGTCTGTCTGTCGGTCTGTCTGTCGGTCTGTCTGTCGGTCTGTCTGTCGGTCTGTCTGTCGGTCTGTCTGTCGGTCTGTCTGTCGGTCTGTCTGTCGGTCTGTCTGTCGGTCTGTCTGTCGGTCTGTCTGTCGGTCTGTCGGTCTGTCGGTCTGTCTGTCGGTCTGTCTGTCGGTCTGTCTGTCGGTCTGTCTGTCGGTCTGTCTGTCGGTCTGTCTGTCGGTCTGTCTGTCGGTCTGTCTGTCGGTCTGTCTGTCGGTCTGTCTGTCGGTCTGTCTGTCGGTCTGTCTGTCGGTCTGTCTGTCGGTCTGTCTGTCGGTCTGTCTGTCGGTCTGTCTGTCGGTCTGTCTGTCGGTCTGTCTGTCGGTCTGTCTGTCGGTCTGTCTGTCGGTCTGTCTGTCGGTCTGTCTGTCGGTCTGTCGGTCTGTCGGTCTGTCGGTCTGTCGGTCTGTCGGTCTGTCGGTCTGTCGGTCTGTCGGTCTGTCTGCCTGTTGGCGTTTTTCTAGCCTCCTAATCTCAGTAACCTCTGCATGGATTTTGATGAAATTTGGGTAGTGATATGGTGTAGGGTCGTAGTAGGTAATGTTGCTACAATTTTGAAAATCGGTGCATGGGCGGCGGAGTAATTAGCAAAAAACGAAAAATTTCAAATATGCCTCAAACTTCGTTTTTAGGCGTTTTAGAGGTTCCTGATCATTTTCTACTTTTTTTGGGTGGGGGTGAAATTAGGGTGGTTGGGGGGGGTGGGGGGTTGCAAATCTGAAAAATTTGTTGTACTCATAATGGGCTGTCTACTGCCCTGAGAGAGAAAGTCCTAGCGGCATAATACACTTTTTTAGGTCCATCCGAACATTGCCTTGCCGATTACAGAAACCAAGGGACTTGAACTTTCTGATGCGTACAAAATACATACGAGTATTACTTTGGATCGTTTTGTATTGTGTTACGTGGAAACTTCTGAATTGACTTTAACGACATTTTAACACAGATTTATTACCGCGACGAGTATGGGAAGCGCGTATGGTCTTTAGAAATTATTTCAGTGGCGGCGCAGCAATAATAAAAAAAAACTAAAAACATAAAAAACAACTCAAATTTCGTTTTACACGTTTTAGGGGTTCCTAATCAGTTTAAAATTTTTTTTGGTTGGGGGTGAAATTGGGGTGGTTCGGGGGTGGGGGTTTCTAAAGCTCTAAAATTTGTTGTATTCATGATATATTGTCCATTGACCTGTGAAAGAACCACCTAGTAGAATAAAACGCTTTTTTGCGGTCGGGCGAGCGATCATTTGACTGCAGGGGCATCTAGACTATAGTTTCATGCTGTGGGAAAATAATAAAACTGGTATCATCGAATATGTGGGAAGTACTGAGTCAATCAACTTGACTATATATTTTAAGATATTAGGAGTGATAAAATATGACTCATCTCAGATTTCCTTACGGGTTCCAAAAAGCTTTTTAATTTAAAAAGTTTAGTAAGTCGACAATGTGTGCATGCAATTTTACAAATACACCTCCAGATATAAAATTATTTTTCTCCACATTTTGTATTACGAAAGAATGAAACTCTATTTACAGGAGCACATGCCCAGTCATAAATCGACAGCAATGTCATGTTTGTCCTCCCACCAATAGGATGCCGCCACCGCCTGTGCAAGGGCCCAGGCGTGTATGCGAGTAAGCCATTACTAATCTTACAACTATCACATTAACTTTGGGAAGGAATTCTGTAACCATCCAAGTCCAGTACAGATTTATTGATTTTTAGAAATAAGATTTTTTAACATAAACACACACTGTAGATTCGCGAAATGTGTCGGTTGAATCTCGGGATGCAAATTTTTCCCTTCATGGTAATTTTATTCTGACGTCCTCACTGCTTGGACGGCCATAGGACACTAGCGCGCCGCGGTCAGATTGGTCCTAACCCCACCGGTCAGAAGCGCGCAAAATATTTCGATCACCAGATAGGCCACTGGACACTAGCGCGCCGCGGTCAGATTTGTCCTAATCCCACCGGTCAGAAGCCCCCAAAATATTTTGGATGATAGGCAGGTATGTGGACACCAGCGCGCGGGGCGGCGAGGTAAACTTATGTCTTATAATTTTAACCGATTTTAATTCATTGGTCATTTTTTGCGATCTTGCTGATAGTTACTGAAGAATTCGTAGAACTTCAGTCAGAGGTATCGTTACTTTTGACTTGACAGAAATGAATTACTTTTTTATATTATTAAATGCGAAATTTTGTTCTGAACATAATAAGTTAATCTGATCACTATAATAGTTGCAAATAAAGAAGCTGGTATTGTCAGCAGACCGAAAAGTCTTTATAATACCCCAAAAAATTTTAATTAATCAGAACGTGTTCTAATTTGTCACAAATTTGATCGATTTCTTGACGATGAAAAAAAACACCGAGAAATTTACCTTCACAGCTTGTTTTGTGGTAGCATCATGGTTGTGCTCATTATTTCTTTTAAGAACAATCTCTTCCGATCGATCCATCAGCAAAGATGCTATGCATCCTCTTCTAGAGCATCTGCAGGTTACAACACGGGTGATTTCTTTACCTCTTCGGAACGTATACTCTTCAAGGGCTATTAATTTCTTCCCATTCACACTTAACATAGTCTCCGTGATGAAAAAGTAGAACACAAACAATACTCACAAACAGCAACTAAGGATTTTCAACTACTGAAATATTTTCATTAAGGGTAGTTTTATATGCCTACAGAAGCTGAATAGTCATTTAAGTAATCTAAGAAGTAACTGTAAGCTACCGCAAGTCGTAAAATGACAGATGAAAGTTCGCAAGAATAAAAGGGAGGTGGTCATTAGGAATAACCAAGCTTAATTTCCTTTATCGGCGCACAAGTGACCGGTGCCGATGAAGGCACCCTTTTTGTAAACAGGTAAAAATCAAACCGCGCGCGCTCGTGACCGATTACCGTTTGGACAATCCTCCTCCCCATTTCACGAAGGACATTCCTTAATGGTATACTAATATTTAAGGAAAAAATGTTGCGTTTGGTACGCAAATAACATTTATTCAGTTGGACCGTCTCTAAGTAAAACAATTCAAATCAAAAGTTCTTCGTTTCGCTGTACTGACTAATAAATTAGAGCGCATTGTATTTAAAACAAAACGAATAACTAATCAACAACACGTCATACTTTTTAAACATTGTTATACAAAAAAATCTAAAAACTTGATCATTTTATATCTCAAAATTGTCGAAATTTAGGAGGCATAAAAAATTATGTACCATGAAGAAACGCCCTCTATAATAACATGTATGGACGTGTTAATGAAGCTGCGGTTTTAAATACCAAACTATACTATTATACTTGTTTTTTACATGCAAGACATTTCGTTTTAATACATATTACAGCATAGTATAGTAGAAACTGATTTCGATTTGCAATTCATCTCAAATTGTTGTTTACACAAATCCAACTTAATGACTTGCATGCGTCATTTATACCAAGAAAACAATGATGTGCATTAACAGCCATAACGGTTGAACTTGAATCCATTCAATGAGAGAATACAATAAAAACTTGTTCTATGGTAAACATATTATAAAGGGTGAGTCAAGATCAACTCCTTGGACTCTTGTGACCGAAAGATACCTTTTCTGAGAAAAATAACTATTTCAGTGTATGTATTTCGAGTTGGACTACATTTCAAACATAATGAATTTTATACAGGATGTCTAATAAAAGCGTGACAGATCAAATTTATATCTTTTAAACGGAACACCCCGTGTAGTATTGTATATTTAAATTCATAGATCAACTCTAGTGTGACTTTATGTATTACATACGGGGCTTAAAATCGAAATTTTACATTCAGTCGTCACATGTCAAAGTCATAGCCTTCTAAGTTTTATAAACGCTGCGATATTCAACTTTTTCCTCATATCTACTAATATCGAAAATGGCGATTTGCACCTAAACGGTTCGTTTTAAGCCCCATATGTGATACATAAAGTAACACTAGAAAACTCAGTAATCTAAATATGCAATAATATACACGGTATTCCATTTCAAAAGCAACTTTGATATCTCACGCTTAGGCAGCCTATACAAAAATCATTATTTTTAAAAGGAAGTACAACTCGACATACACACACATAGTTATTTTTCTGAAAAGAGTTTTGTCACAATAATAGTCCGAGGCGTTGAGTCACCCATCCGTTTAGATAAACAACTAACACATTGTCAGATATAAATTATTCTTTAAGACAAAAGTGCAAAATACATTTAGTTTATGATTTATGAATGGGTACAGAATTCTTTCATCAATTTAACTGTAATTATTTTCGGTTTTTCTGTACCTGTATGTCTTTGCTGTGCTTAGCTTGCATATAGGTACCACAAAAGCAGTGAGGGTCAAATGCAGGCAGATTTATTAAATTATTGGTTCGTACAGTGATTACATCCATAATTTCATCTATTGCGCATCTAACTCTAAAAAATTTCGTCACTACATTATCCACACTAAACTTCCTTCGAGAGTGCTAGTTAGAACCTCCAAATTTTTAAAAAGAATGTAGGATTTTCGTATACATCATTAATTTATTGTCTGCTAAAAAATGTCGAATGTCATGGAATTTGTCGCAAAAATTAAAATTATAGTAACTTAATATTTGTAATACATTTGAAACAATCACACGTTTTGATAGACGTAGAAGATGCATTTTAAATGACAAATCACAAATATCTTCCTATATTAAAAAGCGGAAGTTATAACACAGCATAATAAACAACCAGCACAATAACTTTTGGATGATTTTTTGTAGGGATGGTAACGGTACTTCGATACTTCTGCACTAATATCGAGTATTTTTGTCATCGATACTTTTTGAGGCTTTCCAAGCTGGTATCGATACTTTTGTATCGGTATCGAAAATAATTATTGAGGGGTGTAATCAGTTACACAAAATGCTCTGTACGAACCAAATGCGCCTATTTGGCTAGAAAATATCGAGTTGGTACCGGTATCGATATTTTCATTTTCGCATCTCTACCCAAACTTTACAGCCGTAAAATCATCCACAAACCCTCCCAAGGTCAAATTTTGTGGGAACCATTTTTATATAGGAACTCCTCAGAGATATTATGCTGGTTGTTTATTATGCTGTGGTTATAACATATACACAACGTAACACTTTTCGTTACAGCATGTTTTAGGAACTGAGTCTATTTTTATTTTGAGAACATTTGCAAACAAAATTGGAAACAACGAGCATTTTTGAAAAGAGAAGGATGCGACTTTCTAACGATGTATCATAGTCACTTCTCATTTAAAAATTTGAGTAGATACTATAACTGTCACTCGAAGGGCCTAAAAATTATGTTTTAGGACTGTTTAAACATATGCAAAGTATGAAATGAAGAATGTATTTCATTACACAATACTAATTTCGGTCTCAGTGCATAAGAATTGCTTTAATTAATTTTATGACATTACAATTCTTGCAAGTCTGTTCACAAAATGACATTTTGTATAAATCTTCTGTATTAGGAATTTACCATGGATTTATTTCGTCCACCACAAAGACATGCAGATACTAGTCCTCAAATTGGGTATCAAAAATTGGTAGTAGACATTTGCAGATAGTTGCAAAGGCTGCCGAACCACAAAAATTGTACGTTCCAATTTGGATTTTTCCAAACCGTAGATTGCCTTGAACATTTCAGTTGATTACTAAAATTGCATTTTGTGACAGATAAAGTTTTATGATTTTGATGCATAAATCTGTCTGCATAGACACTGTTTTAACAAACGAGCTTCTACTAAATTTTATCGTTTTTAGATAGGAAGGAACATTTTTAGCGGAAAATATTTAATTTCAATATTTTAATGACATATCTATTGATGGAATACCCTGTGGTTCTAATGTCTCAAGCTGGTATCTGTAATTGAGTCTTTAATATTTATTGCTTCTTCTCTACAATACACGTTGTCAATTTTACTAATATTTTTTGAAACACTAGCAGCCCCAGTAGAAACAACCTAAGAAATTGGCAACTTCCATATGGGTAAGTAGAATAAGACTTTAACAGTACACCTATAGATTTTCCCTTTTTTATCTACTCCATTTTATTGCCAGATCGTGACGTCCATTAAAAAATTGTATGATCGAAACCTTGACAATGATGAAAAATAGAATTAGTTTTATTACACAAAATATCGCCTGCCAAAGAACCAATATGTAAGTAATTATGGCAATGCTACATTATCCAGAAAATGCAGGGCATAGAAGTATTGTGATCGCAAATATTTCCAAATTAGCACCAACGAAATTCATGTCAGCGAATTACATTAGGTCCTTTTAGTAGTTCATATGGTGATTTCGATGAAACTGTGAGATGTATGGTGTGGGGTCACAGATGGTAATGGTATTTTTTTTTAAAGTACATATACCGGCGACGAAACAATGAGCAAAATTAAATGGATTGCTGGTAATTTATATATCTTCAAACATGCTTCACATGTCTATTAGACATGAAAGAATTGATGCTCTCTATTTCCGTCAATCGACCTATGGCGCACTGATGATCGCTAATAAGCGTGAAACAGCTGTCTGCGTACTGGTGGATTGACGAGGTATAGAGTAACCCTCGTATATCGGCTTTCATAATGCAGCAGCATATACAGGGTTATTCACGTTATTCGACACGGAGCATTATGGCTAAAGTATTTGGTAGAAAAGAAAATAATAATTTGGAATGGATAGAGACCCATAAAGGCTACATTTTAAAAATATTTTCATGTTATACAGGGTGTCCCAAAAACACGAAATGTATCAAAGTTATGTTTTTTTAAATGGAACACCCCATATATTATTGCATATTCAGATTCCTTGGTGAATTCTAGTGTGACTTCATGTATCATACATGGGACCTCAAGCGAATCGTTTAGATGTAAATCACCATTTTCGGTATAAGTAGATATCAGGAAAAAATTGAATATCGCAGAGATTATAAAATGTGGGAGGCTGTGACTTAGCCGTATTACTAAGCACAAAATGCGTCAGCTTTGATGAGACTGTCAAATTTAAATTACGTTTATGCTTGGAGAAATCGGTCGATGAATTAAGGAAACTTCGATCACCGATAACTTGATTTTTTCAAATGGGAATGCCTAATTTTTTTTATACGGTTAAACGTAGAATTTGATAAGCTTTCTAATGATATAAGATTGTCAATATCAATCTCTTGTATTTCCATTTAATTTTAAATTTTCTAACAAATCGGCGATTTTCAATTTTCCTACCTATAAGCAACGTAGCAGGCCATGAAATTTAAACAAAAATATGTTCAGCTAGAAGAAAACAACTAACTTAGCTGAAAAATACACACCAACTAGACTAAAGGGACAAGATTATAAAAATTCCTTACAACAAATCAACTCTCCCAGAAACAACTGCGATAACATCTCTAAGGTCAAAGAGAAGCTGTAGTATGGCAGTAATAGATATTTTTACTGTCTACTGGCTCCCGCAATTTACTAGAGGTTAAAAATTTCCAAGGCAGTCAAAAACCCTCATATGAAACAGAAACAACCAGCGACTGTTGCTCCAGCACGCAACTATCAATCATATGTAATGGTGTAAAAAAGTACTAATTTGCGTCGAAGTCGATACCTCTGACTGGAGCCCTTCTGTCTTTCAATATCTATTAGCAATATTGCAAAAAAGGAATACTGACAAATCAGACTTAAATTTTCTGCCATAAATTTAATTTTTAATTTGAACAAATTTTAATTCATTCTTCCTTGCTAATAGGTACTGAAGAATTTTCAGAACTCCAGTCAGAGGTACTTTTGACTTGAGTTTTGACAGAATTGCATACTTTTTTATATCATTAAATGTGAAATTTTATTATGAAAATAAACTGCTTACAACATTCTCTAGTAGTTTTTACTTTATTTCAAAATTTTTAATGGTTTTGGTGAACCGTGACCAAAGATATGTTACCGCCGTTGTTTCTGGTTAGACTTTGTTTGTTGTGAGTAATTTTTATAATCTTGTCCCTTTAGTCTAGTTGGTGTGTATTTTTCAGCTAAGTTAGTTGTTTTCTTCTACCTGTACAGGTTTTTGTTTATATTTCATGGCCTGCTACGTTGGTTATAGGTAGGCAAATTGAAAAACGCCGATTTGTTTGAAAATTTAAAATTAAATGAAAACCACCAGATATTGACATGCACAACCTTATATCACTAGAAAGGTTATCAAATTCTACTTTTAACCGTATAAAAAAAATTAGGCATTCCCATTTGAAAAAATCAAGTTATCGCTGATCGAAGTTTCCTTAATTCATCGACCGATTTCTCCAAGCATAAGCATTTCGTGCTTTTGGGACACCCTGTATAACATGAAAATATTTTTAAAATGTAGCCTTTATGGGTCTCTATCCATCCCAAATTATTATTTTCTTTTTTATCAAATACTTTAGCCATAATGCTCCGTGTCGAATAACGTGAATAACCCTGTAGAACCCGCGCTCTCTGGTGGCCAAGCGGACGCGCCGTGGCATCCCACCAAGAAATCGACTGCCGTTCAGCAGCGATTTCCTTGGTTTGCCGTTACCTTCGGGTACCAGATGGCGCACCGGCAGAACCTTTCTGTCGCCTGCTATCTTCAAACACTTTAGAAAATAAAAGGGATGATTCGACCGTCAATTTTCTTTCAGGTATGCGACGTCCAGAGGCACGGGCACTGGGGATTTATGTGTAGAAGCGCCAGAATACTGGAGTGGCGATACCATGCCTTTCCAAAAACATAGAAGCATGACGGATTTTGCAAGACCTGCAGATAGACTTTACGATCCAGCACCTACGCATCCGTTACCAGCATATGTTCAACGGAACTTTCCAACTCAACCTTATGGTGACAGAGTATCAGCCAATCCATCTAGTACGATGGGCCATAAGATAAATCGTGAGAGAGCATTTGCAAACCCATCACCTGTTGACAGAACATACGATTATGACGGCACATATGAACAACGAACTCCTACTCCAGTTTTTATGACACCCTCTAGAAACATGGCTACCTATTCAAGCCATAGAAGTTTAACCAAATCAGTTCGCTTTCACACGTAGATCTGGAAATATCCAGTTGTTCATTTAAAATAAAAGTGTAAAAAACATATACCTTGGGAAGGTGTTAAATAAAAAAAATGCAAAACAAAAATCCATGAACGAAACTATTTTTGAAGCAAACCAAAAACAAGAAACAGAGGGTCGCAGCTTTGATTATGTTTTTCACACGTGAAAGTAACTTGTACTGCAGAACACATTTGATTACCTTTGTCTAGGGTTTTTCGTCTACCATCAACTAACCAAGGAAAAATGAAGACAGATGTAACCTTTTCCGTCCTATTAGAATTTGAGGAAACCCTCGGTATGTATAGTTTTAAGCAGAAGTATACAGGGTGGATCACTTTTTGTAGCAACATAATGGGGTATTTTCCAACTTGCTAATGTTGCCTGTTTAGTGGTTGAAATGGATTGCTTGTATCTAATTTGTAATGATGGCACTGTTTGCTCAATTTTTTTCTGCCCACCTGGAGTAAAGATAGAGCTTGAAAATAATCCCTTTGAAAAGAGCTCATTTAAATCTCTTAAACCTCCCGCCTAAGAAATCAACCAATCAAAAGTCATTTTTCTGCCGGATGTAGATAGTATGTGACTATATTAATTTGAATTATGCGTAGATTCAAGGTTGTCACGTTATTAACATTTTGCCTAGTTTTTCTACATATAGAGTATGTAAACTTAATTTTATGTATTACGTTTATTTAGTTTCCCTCTTTTTAATTGAATAAAAGTTCATGTTTGTAGACTATAAGTGTTATATTACTGCAACTCCATTTTTTGCATTATTATGTAATTAGCAGTTTACTCTGAGAATGTTTCCTAGTTAATTTTCACAACTTGACGCGTCATTCGGCAACACTCGTCTTTAACAGCCTGTCACTAGTGTCATGCCATACATAATCTCCCCTGGTCTCACGACTGTCACAGTATCTAAATTAACCATGATGAAATGATGTAAACAAACATCTGTCAAAGTCAATACGAAGCGGAGGTTATGTTTGTAGATGGAAAAAAGGAGGTCAGATGACAAAGTAGAGCACATTCTAAGGATAGTACCACGAAGGACTTATTACGTCACGCTAAGATTTATTACGTCACAGCTTTGGCGCGAAATTTTATGTTTAAACTTTGGAGGGGATTTTAACGCGTTCACAATAAAACGTAAAAATTACATGGTTTTTGGGGACGTAACATCAATATTCCGTCATAAAATTTTGTTCGGAAAATACCCCATTTCGCGTCGGCTTCGTTTTTGAGATACCGGGTGTTGAAGTTGTCGAGAAAACAGTTTTTTTCTACATCGTAGCAAGCTTAATGAATTGATCCAAATTTGAAATAATACCTTTAGATTGTGAAATACTGTAATCTGTGATGATATCAAAACCTACTAACAGCCAGTGGCGGAGACGTGGGGGTTGCCCGAATCATTCTGAGGAAAATATGATGCGCCACTTATATTTTCGGAAGTAAAAATCAGTTTCATAATCTTCATCAATTTCTTAGTGAATTTTGCATTTCAGTTTTGAAATTCCATTTATTCATGAACCAGATTTGCAACTTGCCTCCTTTTAATAATCGTTTAATAAAATAAAGATAATTTTTCGGTGTGTAAATTTCAATGCAGTGAAACGATTTTTGTTTTTTTAAGGAGAGTATATGCATCTGGCGAAAAAAAGTCAAGAGACTATATTTATTTAGAAATTAATAAAGACTATGAAAGTGATTTTTGTTTCGAGAAACGCCAGTGGCGTATCATTTTATCCGTCAGAATTGTTAGGTTCAAACACCACATATCCGCTACTGGTTGTTGAGTCTTGACATTATCACATATTGTAGTAGCTTATAATATAAAGGCATATACCATACGTGGCTCAATTTCTCAGCTGGCTGTGACACTGTAGGAAACAAACAAGAAAAACACATTTTTTTTCAACTTCAACATCCTGTATCTCAAAAACGAAGCCGTCTCAGGTCCATCTCTATTTGAAATTTTCAACCTTAAATAAGGTTCTCTAACATGTGTTGAAGTCCTGCTACTAAAAAGTGGTCCACCTTGTATATTACAACTCAGCAGCTTTTGTTCAAGAAACGTGACAGTATTGTATGCTGATAAGATCTTATTCATTAGACTAGTTTGTTTACTACTTATTAGTACTTATTCAAAACCAGGCTCAGTGTCTTTGAACAAAACCCACTTGCAGTACACAATTTTACATGACGCAAAAGGATGCCAGGCAGACCTAACAGGATTTCGATCCTATAGAACAGCTTGTTGTGGATTTTGGGCACCTTATCAGGAATCCTTAGGCATCTAAATCCTAAATACATAATGATTATGAGGTGCTATAATTACCGTTAAGCTAGTGTTTAGTCATGCGCCCCCAATATCAATCACCTCAAGGGCGATCGTTAAAATGTAGTGATCTTTTTCGTACTTTATTCACACTCTATCCATTGCTGCAGAATCCAATATTTGTACGTCCAAATAAGTAATAAGAGTAAGTAAGACCCGCAAAAGGATGAATATGGAGAGAAGTCTGCATCCTAAGTCCTCTGTCCCGCGAATATACCTTCCGCGACACCTGGGAGGGCGTGGACTATTGAGTTTGGAGCGTCTGCACAACAGGGTAGTATTGGCCACTGCCTGCTATGTAACGAACAGCACCGATCCCCTGATCCGATTTGTGCGAGAGCACGAGAATGCGGGTAAAGGAGCCTTTCTTTTAGCGCAGCGAAACGAGCAGCCGAGGAGCTCAGCCTCACACTCGACTTCAAGCGGAGGTGTCAGCAGTCCATTACGGAACTCGCTCCCGCAGAATTAAAATCCCACATTAAAACTGCCGAAGTCGACTTCCTTTTAAGACTTCATAAAGATAAGCCAATGCATGGAATCTTCTAGAAACATCTGGAAGAGCATGGCATGTCTGAGCAGTTGACCTTCTCTTTCCTAAGGTCTAGTGGGTTGAAGTCGGAGACTGAGGGCTTTATAATGACTTGCCAAGACGGTGTCTTCAACACCTTGGTGTACCGTAAAAGGGTTATGGGTGTAGATGTACCCGACACCCTTTGTAGAGCTTGCCGACAGGCGCCAGAGACGCTTATGCATCTCTTGTCGGCGTGTAAGACGTACGCTGGGACGGCTTACGTCCATCGGCACAACGCGGCTCTACGAGTGCTCTATTATCATTTAAGGCACTCATACGGTATCGATGAGACACCGGTGCTGCCATACGCTCCAGGGGATATAGAGTCCGTTGTGGAGAACGAGAGATGCCGGATTTACTGGAACTACTCGTTCCCCACGCTCGAGTTTGTACAGGCAAACAAGCCCGACATAGTCCTTCTCGACCACCAACAGAAGACGATGTTCGTTATTGAGTTTTCGGCGCCTGCCGAGGTGAACATCGTCTCTAAGGAGGAGGAAAAGCGGACCAAATATCAGGAGTTGCTCGGACAACTTCGCAGGCTCTGGCCAGACTACACTGTAAGTCTGCTGGTTATGGTCATTGGATCCCTAGGTGGAATGAGGAATACGCTGCTCTCTGCACTGCGCAAAATACCGGTGTGCCGTGCGGCGGCGCACATCTTAGCCGCCAGAATGCAGAAGTCAGTCATCCTTGGGTCCCTTCGTCTACTTAGGGCGCACGATTCGCGGACCCAGTGATTGCTCACCTCACGGTGTGAGGAGTAGTCATTGGGTAATGGAACAGCAGCTCGGTGTGTCGGAGCCCGGGCTGCATTTTTTTTTTTGTTTAAAACATAATACGACTTTATTTAATCAAAAAAAATAGTAATAACGAAAATGGTATATTAAACTACTGGCGGAGTGTAGCACATGCTATTCCACTCAACCAGTCTGACTTTAAAATAGCCTATGTTTTTTATTTATTTTCCGGTGAAAAAAAAATGTCTTTCATATCTGGAAACAGGCGATTATATGGATTATTTGTTATAAGACTACAGTTTCTTTGGTTTGCTTATAATTTTTGATTTGAGTACAGGATACACGAATATAAAAGAACAATTCATTTGTGATCCACAAGAAAACATTGGTTAGATAAGCCTACTTTTTTTAAATTAAAATCCGATTAGATAGCGCATATACACAGCAATACATTTTATGTTATGAGCGGCACAAAGGAAAAACGTAGGACGTATTGATATCTCATTGTATACTTTCTTACTTGGTCAAACCTTGCCACCTTGGTAGTTTGTATCTTCATCGCATGATTAACATAAATATTAAAGTATAATAACTTGTGAAACGTAGATTATAATATAGGTATAACTAAATCCATTCGTTAATTAAGCTGATAAAATAGACCTCATCAGACGTACATACCCTTCACAGGATTGGCGGTGCAATGACCGTAACAACACCCTGCGGTGGAACAGCTATAGCTTCACCTAATAGGTAAGTCTTATATCAGATAGAGACTAACCTCATTTATTTATTTATCTATAAACATAGTCGCCGAACAGGCCTACATAAATGCATACAGTATAAGCCTAATAACAACATAGTGGAGCGGCTAGATAATAGGCTAGCGGCAAGGTCATACTCATGCACAGAAGAAAATACTGTTGCATTTCCAATTAATTGTTAGTATTTGGATGTTTTTTCATCACTTTAAATATATTTACAGTTGTTTCAAATCCATGTCGTTGAAAGAATTCAATCCTTATATTCGAAGTAATCACAGGTACGCCAATAAATTCAAAATAATTTTATATTCGTTATAACGATATGTATAATCCTTCTAATACCAGTATTGATATATAATGCAATCAAAACATCTTTTTGTTTTCGAAATTTACCCTATGTTTCATTTAAGCAAAGCATACAATCTATTCAATGTACAAAAACTATTACTGCAACAGCAGTACGTGATAATTCATCTGATAAAAATTAATTTTGTTTCAATGGCCCTTGTCGTTCGCTGAACTATAATAATCAGTATTCGGCGGGACTGATGTCTCGATTCAATGAAGGTAAAGATTAAAAACAGGGGGATGATCTCAGTGCTACTATCGCCGCGAACTCGTCAACATGGACGAAGTTGTTCCGTTGTGTTGTTTCGGTGTTAGCCGTGTTGCGTCATCTCGTGGTTTTGCGTACTGCATCAGCAATTGTGTGATTTAAATGTGTCCAGTTGTATATTAAATGGAGGACCTACTGAGAAATTGGAACTTAGAAGAGCTAATACCCACATTTGCATGTATAGGCATTTAGATTAGTCAGACAGTTATATTTCAGGTAATAGTGCACCAACTGCTGCAGGCTTATGTCTAATTCTTATATCATGCTCCTTATAACTTCACACAAAATCGCACCATTAAACATCCAAACGAATCAATCAGCTGTCCTCGCAATAAAATCTGTTGGCCCAAGGAAAAGAAAGTAGTTTAGAATAAATTACCAAACACAGATTCGATTCAACGACAACACACAGAAGAATCTGTCGTTCTGTCAAAGACTTACGCTTGGATTCAATGGGACGTTACACTCAGCATTCCTCAAATACAGCGATGTTTTATCCAATCGGAAGTGTCTAGTTGGTAACGAATTATATCGTATTGTCGTTTCAACTACAAGATGTCATTGGATTCCAATGAATAATTCAATCGCAGCCTGTCGTTGAATCGAATCTGTGTTTGGTAATTGATTCTAAACTACTTTCTTTTCCTTGGACCAACAGATTTTATTGCGAGGACAGATGATCGATTCGTTTGGATGTTTAATGGTGCGATTTTGTTATAAGGAGCATTTCTGGCAGTGTCGCAAAATCCAAAGCTTTGAATAGCTGACACCCACTGATGGAGTTTTCCTGTTCTAGAATTGAATACGCTAATCTTCGGGAACAGTTATTATACATTCTTGACACTGAATCCTCACCTTGTTTCAGGTTGATGGGTCAGGCCATGCCTAAACCAGAAAAAAGTGTAGGTACTATGGACGGTGCATCTGGACGATATCTTGACCGTGGTGTGTAAGTAGATTTATTTTTATTTCGAACGACACTAAACGCAAAAGCTCTGCAAACGTTCGGAATCACAATACTACATTTCATACATTCTTAAAAAAGTATACAACATGAGAATCATAGTTGTCCATGTCCTCCGCGAAAAGAAGCGTATCTTTATTATCGTGTTTAGGGGTAAGGACAGTCCGAATCAAGCACAAGAAAAATACTAGTAAAATTCGCTTTTGACAGGTACAAGAATTCAAAACCATGGGAGCCTTATTTTCTACCTGTACTAAGTCATATACCTACAACGCATGAGTCAAGTCTCATAAAATAAAATAAGACAGCTGAGAATCCATTCTATTCATACCAACAATGATCTTACTGAATTTACGGAAAATTAAGTTATTCAATAAATTGAACAAAAGGGGATTATGAGAAAGTCATCTAAAGTTCAGTATTTCAAATACTATTAGGTAAAACGATTAAGAGAAATCGCTCTAAATTATTTTCAAGTTCCACAAGTAGCCGTTAAGGGGCGTAACTGTTACGATCTTCTTCTTCTTCTTCTTAGAGTGCCATCTCCATTCAATGAAGATCGGCAACAATCATGGCAAATTCCTCTCTATTTTGGGCTCTTCTCAACAAAGTATTTGAGTCCAAGCCGGTCCAGTCTCTGATGTTCTTCAGCCAGGAGCATTGGCGACGTCCGGGTCCGCGCTTTCCCTGTTACGATCAGTCAGAAAAAAATACGCAAATAAGAGTATTTTATAAATATTACTATCATGTAGTAGTGTCAACAAAATTTCGATTTTTTTGTTAAGCGTTTTTTGCTCATCTGGTAAGATGTAGTGGTTGGGGAACGTGCAGAAAGTGTTTATTTAAATAGCAATAACTTTAGTATAAATTAACAAGCTAGGTCTCATTTGAAAGGATTTTTCCTACCCAATAACCTGCTACATAAAAATTATCATCTTGACTTACTAGCTAGAGGGCGGTATTTGACATCACAACAATTATTACGCATTACTACGGATATTTTAATTGTAATATATTTTTTTTAAACATAAATGAATAGAAGACGGAATTCTTAAGCAGTTGTCACAAGATTCAACTTCCTAGATTTTTCAAACCGGAGATATTAATAATAAAAGTAATATGACAAGTGTGCTGTGAGTTTCAGAATCAATTGGAGCCCTATAGGGATATAGCCTCCATCACAACATTTTAGTAATCACTCATTCTACAGCTAATGCTCACATACACCGCTAGAAAATATATTCTGACTTTCTGAAATAATTGTCATTATGAAAATTGAATACAGCACTTATTGGTCACTACTGCGCCACCTGGTGATTGTTTCAGAAAGTCACAACATAATTTCTAGTGGTTCTAATTGAGAATTAGCTGTAGAATAAAACGTTCTGACGGAGCCTATACCCTAATAGGGCACCAATTGTTTCTGAAACACAGCAAACTTGTCGTAATACTTGTTTTATTGTATAGTTCTACAACTACACATGTCTACATGCACAAGGCAGAATAATTTCTTCGGGTTTCAATGAACTTCGATTATCGTTGGTATGCGCATGGGTCTCAGATTAGATGAATATCCGCGCTGGTACACAAATAAGGATTTTGTTGCAGGCAACCAAGCTATAGTGGTGTAGGAGGTATAGCAGTAGGTCCTGGAGGGGGAGGAGGAGGCTTGGGAGACGGTGTAAGAGGAGGTATGAGGGGTGGTATGGGAGGTGGCATGGGAGGTGGTATGGGAGGTGGTATGGGAGGTGGTATGGGAGGTGGTATGGGAAGTGGCATGGGAGGTGGTATGGGAGGAGGAACGGTTGGAGGTATGAGAGGAGGTATGGCTGGAGGTATGGGAGGTGGTATGGGAGGTGGTATGGCTGGAGGTATGGGAGGTGGTATGGGAGGTGGTATGGGAGGTGGTATGGGAGGTGGTATGGGAGGTGGCATGGGAGGTGGTATGGGAGGAGGAACGGTTGGAGGTATGAGAGGTGGCATGGCTGGAGGTATGGGAGGAGGTCTGGCTGGAGGTATGGGAGGTGGTATGAGAGGTGGTATGGGAGGTGGCATGGGAGGTGGTATGGGAGGAGGAATGGTTGGCGGTATGAGAGGTGGCATGGGAGGAGGTATGGCTGGAGGTATGGGAGGTGGATTTGGAGGAGGTATCGGAGGACCACGAGTAGGCCAAACAGGGTAAGACTTTTTAATCTAGCTAGATAGGAAAACGATGAGTCAGTATATCAAAACAGTTGACCCGCATTGTATTGTCAACCGTACGGTCAGCTTATTTTAATGATCATGTAATGAACGATTAGGCGCTGCCAAAAAGGCACTCTGTCAAGCTTTTAGGGGCCAACGTCATAGAAAAACAAAAGCTGACACGATTACGATTCGTCAATTACAATGGTTTCAGAGCCAGAATGTACTTCTCACCATCCAACCTTCTCGCACGCGGTATAAAACCAAGACAGGACTTGGCCTGAAGTATTGCCCTCCTATTTGGGGAGCTTCTGCCCGCAGTATCCTGTCTGTACTTGATGCAGTCCAGAGGACTAATCGGAAACCCCCACCTCCAGCTTCTATCCCGCACCGACCGGTATTCGAACGAAATCTGCTGCTTATCCCAAGGCGGTCCTTCTTCATACATCAGTACGACCGCACCTCAGAGTAACAACTGAACATAGAGGTAGTAAACAAACCGCTTCAGCATGGCATGCTCAAAGCCATCATCTTTTGACGCTTCAGACCCAAACATTGCCAACTAACCTGAAAATTCTTCCAATGCAACCCATGTTACAAACACTGCTCTGCACTGTCCCATCTCGAAAAACTGTTAAACTACACTCGAATATAGCACAGCAAGTCCGTAAAGCTTCACTACAGTTACCAACAAATAGCGAATTCGATTTTACTGACCAAGCATAAAAGACGCACATACAAAACAAACGTTTGACAGTCGGAGGTTAACGTAAACAAATCGCAGGAAAATTACATAGGCGTTGCCAACTCCTCAAAATTTATGTAAGGCAGAATTTGCGTTAATGATGAAGAAACATGCAGTAACGCAGTAGAAGGCAACATATCTATTGATTTTGCTGTAATCATTTCTGAACCATCAAAATACCGTCTTTTTTAACGTAGAATGGAATATTTCTGGATACTATACAATTAAAGCGAGAATAAACAATTATGGTTGCCATATATGGTGGTCGATATGAAAACGTAAGATAAGATGTTGGCCTATTAGAATTAGTTGTTTACTACCTCTATGTTCAGTGTTACTCTGAGGACCGCATCTATGTTGTCATGGTGTCCAAGGCCAGGGCTTCGAACAGACAGCCAGGACATGCACTCATTGAGCATACGAGTCCCGTGCATAGGCGAGGTTAGGTGGGGGCTTGGGGGAGCTAATCCCCCCTAAGAATGAAATTAGCCCCCCCAAAAATAATTCAAATCAGTAACGTTCTGCTGAATTTATTGTACCTAGAACGAGGGTTTAAGCCCCCCCCCCCCCCCCAGATCCAGACACTTAACTTCGCTTATGGTCCCGTGTCAAAAAATGTTCCCTAGCATAACCTTTTCATAGCAGCCGTGGCACTCAAGTAAGAGAAATAGACATGATGGCATTGAAAAGAAAACCGATAAAATGGGTAAATCTAAAACTAACCACTTAATGGGTTACGTAATAGCTTCCAAAAAAACGGATATTAGCAAGTATATATAATCATTAATATTTAGTACATACTGTATTTCCAATAACGCTTGAAACTACTGATGCCTAAAAGGGGTGATACACGTACGAACATTAAGTACGCGGTTTTTAAGTTCGCGAACTTACTCGGCTCGACGTCGGTGACACACGTGAAGCTGAAATCACTCATTTTGATAATTTACCTAAATAAACAAAACTTTTAGCAAACGTCAAACACAACAAGCGTTGCGCATCGATGACCTACCGAAACAAAGTGGTGGCTTAAGGCTCGCAGTACAAGCCGAGACAAACTACGAGCAAGATTTCAAACCAGTTGGATCGCCGGCGGTTTGCGCGACGGTTTTAAAGTACGCGTACTCACGGTGACACACAGGCGAAAAAGGTCGTCGAGCCATGAGTTCGCGTACTTGCTCGTACGTGTATCACCCCTTTAAGATATGTGACTGTTGTTAGATAAGTAAGTTATATTTGCAGGTTTTTATAGCTTTAAAGCACATAAAAGTTCATATGAACTAATTTCCTTATTTTAATAAATCCTTCGATGCTTCTTATACAGATCTAGACACTTTATTCATGAGAATTTATTATAAACAAAAGCAAGATTGCAAATTACAAAAAAAATCTGCCGTATCTAAGGTCACGTTGTACAATTTAGCACTATTATTGTCTGTTTTAGTGGTATGGGAGGACCGTATGCTGATAATGCTGCCCAAACAAAGTAAGTAGGAATGACTGTCCATAGTACATAGAGTAATAGAATTTCGACTAAATATTGAATATTCTTGCTTGATATTTTCTTGACAGGTATTGGCCAGGTACACTACCTGGGCAGAGTGTTCAAAGGTGAGGTAAAGAGTATGTTTTGTAGAACAAATGTGATTAAAATATAATTTGGGTTATTTAGCCAAGTGTCACGCACGTTCGCAACACAATATGAGCACTGCTGTTCACCTGAAAATCCTTGCAGAGATATGCTTAATACGCTAGAAGTGTAAGTATTACAACCATATACAGCCTACATTACTTCTGTACCACAGTAGCGCAACTCCCTAGAAATCATGCAGACAATTTGTCTCCGAAAAACTGGCCTCTCATAACCCCACGTCGGCTCCTCAGCACGAGCCGCGAGTATTGCCGTTTACGTTTTGGGCACAGGGTCGGCTTAGCAACAGCACATATCGGTAGTAGATAGCGATGTTCCTAGATGTCGTAACATTTTTTTAAAACTAAATGTGTGAGTTTAGATAGCTGCAGATAATAAATAGATAGCAAGATATCATTCTTTTAGGGAGACACAACTGTTACATAACTTTCTGTTAAAGTTCTTTGTCTTAATCGCGTTGAAATACTGATTTTAGTGATAATCACAAACCAACCCCCAACCACGAAAAATGCTAAGACCGAAATTATGAAGGACTTTGTTCGTTCTCTCCATAAATTATTTGAATCCTTTTTCGATATCACTTACGTAAACGACGCTGTTTTTTCAAAATCATCCACCCCCATTTCTCAAGCGTCAACCCACCCAGGTCACAGAGTTAAGTGCAAGTTCAGGGGGACCAATGTCTACCATCCTACCGAATCTCTTTTCATGCCGATTTTTTGCTGTGAAAAAACTCCTACCACCTGGACTAATAAGTGATCGGCTTATTAAATATGTAATAACCTGTCTCTTCTAAACTTTTCAGCGATCCAGCTTACGGACATAAAACTTTAGCCGCAGGTTGCTGTGCGCCAGACGAACGCTGTGATGGTGTAGATCACTCGATGTAAGTAGGCTAATTTATGCTTTAAGAGGAGGTTATAGTACGTACAGGAGAGCTGTTTGCAATGTTTCAGCTGTAACCACTTTTGGACTATTAATTTTGAGATTTCTGAACTGAAAAAAATATCCGCATGAAGAAAAAGGACGGTTCTAGAGAAATGTCGACGTATTTTTTGAAATTTCCTAATAGACAATTATTAAGAAATTGTCAAAATTGACGTTTTTTTTTGAATAAATTCACGGTCTCGTTAATCACCCTGTATAAACTTATTCTAAAATCTGGATCGACATTTCTCTAGATTACTATAGGCAAAAAGTATGAGACATGATAGTTTTTTTAATTTATAGTTCCAAAGGGGGGACATGTCCCCCCTATCCCCCGTGTTTACGCCAACAGGGTATTTGCAGAAAAAATATTATGTCATTTACGCGTTCCTTAGAGCCTAGTAAACATGACAAAATCACTTGTTTGGTTTTTTGGAATCGGCTGTGAGAGATATTCCAAAAATTATTTCAAATGCCGGATAATCCCGCGTGAACAACCTCTCACGTCAGTAATATCGTATAGTGATGGGATGTAAAGTATTGATATTCGATATTGATAGCCAGTGCTAACCTAACATTTTGACATTGATCATACAAAAGTACAAAAGTCAAAAGAATAAAAGTTAGGCTAGATTACTAATTCACTTTGTAGGGATGGGCTTGAATTAGATTCTATCTTTGGATTCATTCATAATGGGATGCGCCGAAATAAAATGATGGCTTCGATTAGTTGCGAATCTCGGTCACAAACAGGATGAACTGTGATACCTATCAGATACAAAAATGTATTGCAACGAAAATGCTAGTGGGTTAAATGCCTGTTTCAAATATGTTTGAGTATCAATAAATTGAATCGCATTGTTAAAGAATTCCGATCATCTCTAGTTTGTAGTTGAATCTCACTGACCTGCGCTGTACCAGTATCGATTGTCGATATCGATAAGATACCTGTGACGTCAGCCCTTGTTTTAAGTCACGTGGAAAAATTTGAATACATCCTTATTTTATTTTGCAAATATCTTTTTTTGGCCGTCAGTAAAATCATGTTTTTTGTTTCCTACTGCTTCTTGATATGGTTTTCTTTACGCTATGTATACTCCCGAGGCGATTTCACGACCTCTGCAAGTACCCTATTCTGTAATACGTTTACATCTTTCAATTTTCCAACGGCATTGGCATATCTAAAGAACTGCTCAATGTACAGTGAACTTCACTGAATTTAGCTGCTTTACAAATAACATATACACGCATATAATATTGTCATTGGTACTTCTTGTTGATTTTTGATATTTTCACCTTATTTTCCGTCTTATTTTCGCCTGAAATACACAGAAAAGGGATCAACTGTGATGCAGGTATAAATTATACAATGTCTATTTCTCAACGACGGCGACGGACGATCAAAAAAGGGTCAGCGGGAGCCGGTTCGGCATCACCATCACAGACCCCTCGGTATTTAAACAAAAGAGTGCGCCGTTATCTCTGGTGCGGCGCCTACAAATACTTTTTATAACTTAGTGGTTTATTCTTGTAGTAGGAATAGTAAATAGGCCACGCCCCCTCTTACTCGACTTCTTACCTCTGCCCTTACCCCGCAAGTTTGTTATCCTCAAGCAGTTTACTATAACCTCCACTTAAGGGAGCTGGTTGATGAGAGTTGTTGGTAGATATATTTTTTTATTTTTGCAAAGCTTAATCACATACATAGGTACGTACCTACCCTCAAAAATTTCAAACTGCTTATCGATCATTTAAGAAAGTTATTCACGATTAAAAATCAGAATTTTATTAGGTGCCCTTATGACAGATTAGACGTTTTGTATTTAAAGGTAAATTAAACATTAAGGGTAGATGCAAAAATGAACAATATTCACAAATATACATTAATAGTAGATACAAAAATGGATAATATTTACAAATATTCTTTGGAATATGTAGTATATATAATTGCATAAAAAAATGAGGTTGACGACCAGTTTAAATTAGTTACATTTTAGTCGTGGTAGTTAAAACTGTTTCGATTATTTATTAAAAACTAGCAACAGCGCTTTATTTCATAAACACTCTGCCTTCTCTCTTTTCACAAAAAAAACCATAGTGGCAATGATGTAAGTGTGCAGTGTGCGTCGGTTAAGGGGCCTGGATACGCACATTTGCCATGTAAAACACGGACTCACAATTTCTCGCAAAACACTCTATTTTCAAACTAAATATATAATATTTCAGAAAGCGATAGTTGAGACCTTATTGAATGACAACTATTTTCGATTTCCTCAAAAAAGTTTTTTAATATGCAAAAAACTACCAATTCAATACATTCATTAAATGCCTTTAATTTAACAACCAAACACGGTATCAAAAAAAGGCTAAATAGTTGCACAAGCGCAAGCTTTCTTCTTCAATCGGATCTTTGAGTCACTACTGTAAGTTTAAAGGTAACGTCAGAAGCTTGGAAATGCGAAATTCATTTTTATAGTGACCTTTGAACCTTACCTTTGGACCTTTTGAACTTACCTTTGTATTTTTGGACTTATCTGCCCTCATCTTAGACAAACATACTGGAGGAGGGAACAGGTGGCCACGCCTCCTCGCTAACACGGGAATACGTCTTTTCATGGATTCTCAATTTCGCGCGCTATACCCTAGACCCTTAAGTTAGGTTGCTTTGTTGATTGTTGTTTGCGTGGTTATCTCAGTATTGACTTCTAACGCGCTGTTGAGAAACTGATTAAGTGATCATTATATTGAAACTTTTAAAAAGATTTCAAGAGTTCAAGGAGAACAATTGTCTACAAAAAAAACTTGTTATTGTTATTCTGTTTGACATGAACATGCAATCCATTTCATCTCAAAAATCTCCATCTTTCTCCTTATTGCTAAGGGTTTTACTTACATATCAGTCCTATGTTTCTCAAATATAAAGGTCTCACCTGAAAAAAAGAAAAGAAATTAAATATTGAGTAAGACTTCACTACAGAAACAACTGAGGCGCGTTCTCTAAGAGAGGCAGATTCCGTTTTAAATGTTTTGGACTTAAAGTATTCTGTCATAACAAGTGCTATACAAAGATGAAAGAGCATATTAAAAGCCATTCTTTGGTATAATGAAATATTGGGGGTTACATTTGAAAAAAAAGAGAAGATCTGGATTTTGCATTCTACATCACCCTGTATACGAATACGCGACGCGGGCTTTTTTATAGCCGATTTTAAAACTAGATGATATTTTGTATTAATCCGTATAAAAAAATGATTTTTGATTCACCACTTATTGATATACAGTACGTTCATTTGACAGCGATTTGGAGATAAAAATTGTCATAACTTTTGAAATACGCTGTATAATGTAACAACACCCTACATTAGAAGAACGGAAATCGTTATTAGAATTTAAATATGGAATAATATATAGGGCGTCTCATTTAAAAAAATACATGTTTGCATCACCACGTAGTTATGGATCACCCTATATAAATAATGTCACGACGGCCTCTTTTTCTTCACCCAGGGAATCAAACTCGACGTAACTTTCACCGTTTTACTTCAGAACTTGATACAATATCTCTTAACCTTATCTCAACTAGACCTCAACTCAACTGACCGAACTACGCTACCCGTAGCCCTATATATACTTCATCGAACCATCTAGAGGATTCGATGACATTTCTAGAATCCATCCGTCATTCTCGAAAACTCTAGACGATTCGATGACGTTTACACTTCAAAAGATCTAACCTAGCACTTTGACTTTACATCATGTTTGACAACCAATGACAAGTAATACAAATACACGAATACCATAATATACAGTATGTTACATTCTTCCCCCCTTAGCGTTCGGCGTCCTTGACGAACAACTTCGATTCTTGTATCACCACAGACATCAGCATAGTCGACCTTCGGTTTTCCCCTTTCCGTACATAACCTGTAGACTACGTCGTTGAGGCGCTTCATCACCACGTAGGGTTCCTCCTCATGGCGTTGTAGCTTCGGACATCTACCCTTCCTTCCGTCGTCTGTTGCAAGACCATACCAGATCATCTCGTAACTGCGATATTCTTTGCCCAACTTGCGATTCTTATTTTCAGCTCCAGCAGGATTCTCTTTTCCTAGCTCTGTTATCATTTTCTTCAGTTGCACCTTTTCGCCTTGACGACTGTCACCTCTCGACACTTCCTTCTTCCCATCACTCAGGCTATTCTCCACTTCCTCTATGAGCCTGCTGAGTTCGTCTTCCACCTGCACAATCCTGTTCTTTTGCTTAACATTCTCGCTTTTGAGTTGCGTGGTCTGGTCCAAACCCATGATGCGTCCTTGAGTGCAGCGCCAAACTCTGCTCCTATCCTCGGGTTTTCTTTCCTCAGTTGTGCCAATCTCTGTTCTAACTTTACATCGTAAAATGGCTTCGCTAATATTGCGGACACACCCTTCTTTGTATCCTCAGTAACCTTACTCAGTTCTTTCTTCTTCTTATCGATCTCAATTTCCAGCTGTGTAGTCTTCTGCTCCACGTTACTGTTTTCATTCTTCATATGCTTCATCTTGGAGCTACCATACTCTACTTCAGTCAATGCGTTTTCCAGCTCTTTTTTCAGTCGAGCATTCTCATTTTCCAAATTTATCAGTCGCTGTTTAGTTTTACTATCAACTTCTCTTGCTTTAGACAAATCTTCCTTTCGCTTGTTCGCATCATCGACCTCGGCGCTCAAATCTGTTCTCAGCTTCTTGTTTTCTTCTTCAAGCTGCGCCAACCTTTCTCTCAACTCATTCTTCTTGATACCGATCCTTTTGGCTTTGTCATTCGCTTTGTTCAAGTTCTTTTTACAGAATGCATACTCAGCCTCCATCTGATTTATCTTCTGTTTGAGCATTGCATTTTCATCTTTAACTTGGTCGTATTCCCTCTCTGATTTCTTCAACTGATTCAAAGCTTTCAATCTCTTGATTTCGCCCTTCAAAGCAGAGACTTCTTTATTGAGCTTCCTCAAGGCTATTTCGTGTTGTTCGTCCTTCTTCAACAGATTCTTTCTATTCGTTTCAAACTTGCTTTTAATATGCATACTTCTCCTTTCCTGAGAGGCAAGCAACTGCTTCATCCTATCCCTGTCTGCTCTAAGTTCCCTCATGGCTACTCCGTGTTGTTCTTTACTAAATTCTTTATGTCTCTGTCAAACTGCTCCTTCATTGAGTTTATCGTGTCTTGCATAGATTTCATTTTGTTCGCATATTCATCCGCTTTTACTACATCCGCTTGTATCTTATCAGCCTGGGTGCGGCAGCCTACCCTAAGATGCCCCTTCTGTCCACATTTCCAGCATGTAAACTTTTCAGCTCCTTCTAGGCTTGTGCGAACTGGGTTTCTTTGGAAGCTAGCACCTCTTCTTCCTGAAATAAACGGTGTGGCCCTGACTTCTGCTTCTGTATCTTGCTCGACAGCGCGCACCCTCCTTGTCATTCGCTTGGCTTTTATGTCAGCTTCAATTTGCAAAGCCTTGATCACAGCATCTTGTAAATTTATGGGACTGGACAGTTTTACCATTCGTTGAACTTCCGCGTCTGCAATGCCTTCGACAAACTGGCGAGCAGCGACGTATTCCTGTGTTTCGACGGGGCTGTTGACGAATGCCCGTTTCGCTAAGCTTTGGACTTCATATGCAAACGTGGTCAGATCCTCCTTGGCTTGCTGTGTCCGGTTGTGCAGTTGACCATGTAGCAGCTCTGTTAAGTGCGCATCTCCAAAGCGTAACCTTAGTGCAGATGTTATCTTATCATAGTCACGTAGGTCTGATGCGCAGAGATTTTCCAAAATAGCTGCGGCAGAGTCTCTTAGCATGGATGTCAGCACACAAGCTTTTTCTTCATTTGACCAGTTATTCATACGTGCGATATTTTCAAATTGCATATAATAAATATCCCAGGACGTTTTGCCATTGTACGGATAGGGCTTTGCTACTACGCCACTGTGTCTATCAGGAAAAGCGGGTGGTACAGCTGTTAAACAACGCTCACCTGCATTAAGGTCTCGCAGCTCTTCTCTGACGATTTCCTTGACACGATCCTCCACTTGATGTAGCTGTTCTTCAACGTACCTTTGTGATGTCGCTAGCTGTTCCTCAACATGCTTTTGTGATGTCGCTATTTGAGTCTCTACTGCACTAATACGCTGGTCTTGATTTTCTAACGCCTGACTTACGGCTTGCCTCTGCTCCTCCAATCTAGTCATTACCAGGTCCTGTCCACTTTTCAAATCACTCTTCAAACCTGCAACTACCTCATCTTGGTGGTGCTTCAGCTTCTCTTCTAGGTTCACGACTGCCTCGTCCTGGTGTTGTTTTAGCTTTTCTTCAAGGCTCACGACTGTTGCTTGCATAACAGCTGCCTGGTTGTCTTGCTGGGCCTTCATTTCAGCTGCACTTTTTTTAAACTTGTCTCCCATTTCTTGTAGCATAGTCATCAATGCACTCATGTCGGACGCCATAGCTCTGGTTACAGGCATTGACTGACGCTGTACTCACTTCTTAACTCCTTTTCCTGGTTTGATTCGATGGATAATCCCACACTTCTGACACCAATTGTCACGACGGCCTCTTTTTCTTCACCCAGGGAATCAAACTCGACGTAACTTTCACCGTTTTACTTCAGAACTTGATACAATATCTCTTAACCTTATCTCAACTAGACCTCAACTCAACTGACCGAACTACTAATAATAATAATAATAATAATAATAATAATAATAATGATTAGGCTAGCTAGACAGGGGAGAGTGAGAGACTCTCCTGTTGAGAGAGCACAGAGACGGGTGCGCCAAATGGAAGCGAAAATCCAGTTGGCTCGCCAGGAAGCATCCCGTATGCAGTGTGTGATGGAATATAGAGCGGCTGGGAAGCCTTTTACGCGCCGAGTGCGCCAGATAGCCTACGGGTTGAGGCGCGACCATCATACACTCAGTCAAGCGGTACTGGTTGTTGTCAAGCAACACTGTCTTGACAGGATACGGATGCTAATCGCTGCTAAGCGATCGTTGGTGGCGCGGGCGAGAGGTCTGGAGCAGAACAGAATGTTCTACGAAAGACCTTCTCGCCTTTTCCAACAGCCGCCTCCAGCCATAGAGCAGCCGCCAACTGCTGATCGCGTGGAGGCCTTTTGGAGGGACATTTACGAACAACCCAAACCTCTCTCAGCGGACACTCCGGCCTTGGCGCAGTTCGAGTCCGTTTGTAGGAGGACTCCTAACTTGAATGTACTGCGTCACCCGATAAACACGGAAGAAATTCTTGACGCCTTACGAGGCGCAAAGAATTTCGCAGCTCCTGGCCCGGATGGCATAAACACCTACTGGTGGAAAAAATTCCCCAGTTGCCACCGGCATTTAGCTAGAGTTTTTAACTCGTGGCTAAATCAGGAGCAGCCAATTCCGGCTTGGTTTGTCGAGGGTCGAACCGTGCTTCTCCCGAAGACCGGAGATTTGTCTGATCCCAAAAACTACAGGCCAATAACATGTCTGAACGCGTGTTACAAGCTCTTCACCAGAATCTTGTACATGCGTATCCTTCAAGCTGTGAATCCTGTATTTCTCGACGTGTATGAACAGAGAGGGTCAAAGAAAGGAGTAGCTGGCTGCAAGGAGAACCTGTTGATTGACCGATGTGTCACGCAGGACTCTGTGCAGTACAAGCGAAACCTTTCTATGGCCTGGATTGACTATCGCAAGGCATTCGACAGCACGTCTCATGACCTCATTGTGCGGCTGCTGGAATGTCTTTCGGTGGATAATCAGATAGTGGGATGCATCAAACAACTGATGCCGCTCTGGAAGACCCGGTTTACCATAACATCAGGTGAAACTCGGGTTCAGACAGAGTTGGTGTCATTGAAAAGAGGTGTCTTCCAAGGAGACTCCTTGAGTCCCTTGCTCTTTTGCATCTCACTTTTGCCTCTGTCCATAGCGCTGAGAAATACTAAAGGATACAGCTGTGGCACGCCCAATAACCGGAGGCACAAGGTCACCCATCTGTTTTATATGGATGACCTAAAACTGTATGCCTCCGGCCAACGCGAACTACAACAATCGCTGAGGGTGGTGCAGGAGTACAGTCATGCTATCGGAATGGAGTTCGGGACAGACAAATGTGCATTGGTTCATCTCAAGAAAGGACGAAGCGGAGATAGTGGAGATGAGGAACAGCTCGTTGATGGGAGCATCTTGCGACAACTGCATGCCGGAGATACTTATACCTACCTTGGAGTGGCGCAGCGTCATGTCCAAGAGGCAGCATTGGTTAAAGAGTGTCTCCGCCGCAAGTATTTGCACCGACTCCGGCAGATCTGGTCGTCAGAACTGTCCGGCAAGAACAAAGTCGCTGCCACAAACATGCTTGCGGTCCCATTGTTATTATACACCTTTGGTGCTATACACTGGAAAGTGAACGAGCTGAAGGAAATCGACACGAAGACCCGCAAAAGGATGAATATGGAGAGAAGCCTGCATCCTAAGTCCTCTGTCCCGCGAATATACCTCCCGCGACACCTGGGAGGGCGTGGACTATTGAGTTTGGAGCGTCTGCACAACAGAGTAGTACTGGCCACTGCCTGCTATGTAACGAACAGCACCGATCCCCTGATCCGCTTCGTGCGAGAGCACGAGAATGCGGGAAAAGGAGCCTTTCTTTTTAGCGCAGCGAAACGAGCAGCCGAAGAGCTCAGCCTCACACTCGACTTCAAGCGGAGGTGTCAGCAGTCCATTACGGAACTTGCTCCCGCAGAATTAAAATCCCACCTTAAAACTGCCGAAGTCGACTTCCTTTTAAGACTTCATAAAGATAAGCCAATGCATGGAATCTTCTACAAACATCTGGAAGAGCATGGCTTGTCTGAGCAGTTGACCTTCTCTTTCCTAAGGTCTAGTGGGTTGAAGTCGGAGACTGAGGGCTTTATAATGGCTTGCCAAGACGGTGTCTTCAACACTTTGGTGTACCGTAAAAGGGTTATGGGTGTAGATGTACCCGACACCCTTTGTAGAGCTTGCCGACAGGCGCCAGAGACGCTTATGCATCTCTTGTCGGCGTGTAAGACGTACGCTGGGACGGCTTACGTCCATCGGCACAACGCGGCTCTACGAGTGCTCTACTATCATTTGAGGCACTCATACGGTATCGATGAGACACCGATACTGCCATACGCTCCAGGGGATATAGAGTCCGTTGTGGAGAACGAGAGATGCCGGATTTACTGGAACTACTCGTTCCCCACGCTCGAGCTTGTACAGGCAAACAAGCCCGACATAGTCCTTCTCGACCACCAACAGAAGACGATGTTCGTTATTGAGTTTTCGGCGCCTGCCGAGGTGAACATCGTCTCTAAGGAGGAGGAAAAGCGGACCAAATATCAGGAGTTGCTCGGACAACTTCGCAGGCTCTGGCCAGACTACACTGTAAGTCTGCTGGTTATGGTCATTGGATCCCTAGGTGGAATGAGGAATACGCTGCTCTCTGCACTGCGGAAAATACCGGTGTGCCGTGCGGCGGCGCACATCTTAGCCGCCAGAATGCAGAAGGCAGTCATCCTTGGGTCCCTTCGTCTACTTAGGGCGCACGATTCGCGGACCCAGTGATTGCTCACCTCACGGTGTGAGGAGTAGTCATTGGGTAATGGAACAGCAGCCCGGTGTGTCGGAGCCCGGGCTGCACTTTTTTGTTTTAAAACTTATAATGATTTATTGCCATTTCAGTATAATATATCTAACTACTTAACAATTTCAACAGTTGTACCTAATAACCAACTAAAATAAGTTTTTATAATCTAACAGTGTAAGTTTATATTACAGTAAAGTAAAAGAAATATTCAAACTAAAAGGTTTTTTTCGGCACACCTTATGAACAGATTTAAAGCATATATATTTTTTGGATTTTTTGTAATTTTTGTTTTTTTTTTGTTTTTATGTTTTGATTTTTTTTTCTCTTTTTTCAAATATATCTTTGTCTGTTTTTTTTTATTTTATTTTTTAATTGACATTAATATGATTAGTCGGCATAATCAATCAGTAATTGATTTATCAGTCTGTGCTTAATGCGAAATGGCACATCGCAAGCATAATGTTGTCCAATATTTTCAGTAATGTTTAGTTTTTTAACTTTATCATTGAAAAACTTTTCAGTGTTTTTAAATATAATATGACCAATTGGGGTGACGTTTAATAAGCTATGTAGTTCCCTATTGCTAATTTGATGACTTTTTTTATTAGCTATTATTCTAAGGCAGGTATTTTCGGCTACAGCTAAATTTCGGTAGAGATAATCGGCTGCACTACTCCAAACTGGCGCTGCATATAACAGTATACTTCGCACGTATGCTTTATACAGTTGCAATTTTAATTTTTGGTTAAGTGGGGAATGCACATAAATATAGGGGTATATATAGCGCCTTGCGGCAGCGGCCTTTCTTCTAAGCTGGATTATATGTTCTCTAAAGGTCAGTTTTTTATCAAGATGTATGCCTAAATATTTAATCACAGGTTTTTCCTGAATAGTTTCCCCATTCATTTTCACTATGTTTAAACTCGCCTCTCGAACCTTATGACTGAAGTTAATGAGTGCAGTTTTATCACTATTGATTTTAATTTTCCATTTATTGTAGTATTCGACTAATAGTTCTAAATGTTTATTTAATCTCTGATTTGCTATATGTGTCCGCCTTGAGCTAGCCATGATCGCAGTGTCGTCTGCAAACATGGCTAGGTCAGTGAAATCAGTTTTTGGGGTATCATTAACGAAAAGTATGAAAAGTACAGGTGATAGCACACTACCTTGTGGAACTCCGGCAGGAATACTTTTAACATCAGACAGTTTATCATTTACTGCTACTTTGAAGTTACGACAGGATAGAAATTCTGTTATTAGCTTAACCAAATATAAAGGAACATTTTGAAGTATGAGTTTGTAGATAAGGCCTTTATGCCATACGGTGTCGAATGCTTTTTCTACATCTATGGTAAGCATGGAGGTAGTATGCTTTATGTTATAATTAATTTTTATTTTATCTACCACTCTCGCTAATTGAAGTTCAGTATTTCTATTCTGTCGGAAGCCAAATTGTTCATCAATAATAATATTATTTTCGTGATTATGAGTTTTCAACCTTTGTAGCAAAATTACTTCAAAAATCTTCCCAATTGCAGGTAGTAAACTAATAGGTCTGTAGTTATTAGCGATTCCTTTATCTTTTCCAGGTTTGGGAAACGGTAGCACTATAGCTTGTTTCCAAATATCTGGAAAGTGCATAAGTCGCAGACAAGCGTTAAAAATATAATAAAGTTGCACTATTGCTTTCCGTGGTAGCTTTTTTAAAACTTTATTTTGAATTCCGTCATATCCAGGTGCTTTGAGAGGTTTAGAGTTTCTAATAATTTTGAATATTTCCTTAGATGATGTGAAATTTTCAACAGGAGTAATAACTGTAGCATTTTCTAGTTGTAGTAGAGCAGCATCTACGGCCGCTTGAGTTGCCTCATTAGACAAATGTTCAGTCATGCAATGACTCTCATAAATTTTATTTGCGATGATATTACTTTTACGAATGCTGCTATGGGCTACAGTGTTGCCATCTACTAATGGCGGTATAGAAAGCGAACCCCCATTTTTACGCGCTTTAATTTGCCTCCAAACATTTTCTTTTCTCTGTTGTACTTTTCTAATTTTATTTTTCCATTTTTCCTCATAAAAACTGTTTAATGTCGCGGACACCATACTACTTAAATTATCTAAGTCTACTCTATTACTATTATCTGGAAATCTTTGGAATCTTCTTCTTGCTCTATTCCTGTCCCTAATTAGGTTTACTATATGCTCAGGAAGTTGATATTTATGTTGGGCTAAGTTTGGAATGTATAAGTCCACTGCAATTTTGATTAAGTCTGTCAGTCGTTGAATTTCTGAATCAATTTTTTGTATTGAGTCAATGTTTCTGTTGATAGTTACGTTGCGGTTGAGATGCCTTCTAAAGTTAAGCCAGTCTGCTTGTTCGTAGTCCTTAAATATTCTATGTGGTTTTATATTCACATTTGCTTCATTTATTTTGACAACTATAGGTCTATGATCTGAATTTAAGTCATTAATAGCATCTATGGTACTAACAACTACATCTTTAGCTACCGCAAAATCGATAGTAGATTTTGATAATCCATTTGAGCTATACCTTGTTGCAGAATCTGGTGCACATAAAATGTAATTATTATCGTCGCATATTTGCTCAAGCCTGAGTCCATTTAAATTATTTTGATTATTATTCCAAAGTATATTTTTGGCATTCCAGTCCCCAATTGCAATGGACTTATTGCATTTTTCCATTATACTGGTAATAGTAAGCTCATTTATCAAATTTTCTGGCTTATTGTAAATATTTATTATGGCTATATGATTTCCAAGAAAGATTCCTAAAACCTCCAGATCACCTAAATCATTAAAGCTAATCTCATCTGCTTCTAATTCTTTCTTATAATAAATAGCTAGACCTCCACAAGCGTTTCTCCTAAGGTTTTGTTTATTTTTAAATAATAGATGATATCCAGCCAAGGCCGGTGGTTTGTTATCATTCTTGTATTTTGTTTCCTGTAGTAACACAATATCATAGTCAAATAAAGATATTTGCGATCTTAACTCGTTAAATTTGTTCTTTAAGGAATTACAATTCCAGCTTAAAATAGTTAAAGACTTTTTAGTATTGAAGGGCATACTTCTGTAGAACATTCAGTTTATCGATCTCATTTTGACAACCAGCAAGATCGGATTTTAATTCTCTAACAATTTTGATCATTCTATCAATGTTGCAAATATTATTAAGTTCTTTTAACTCATTCAGTAGAATGTTAAAATTTGTAAGGTTTGAATTAGTGTCCATGTTATTGTTGTTAAGATTACTTGTAGTAGGGTTTTGTTTGCTATTTGTGATTTGACTAAAGGTTTTAGTAGGTGTAACATAACTTGAATTTGGTATTATTCTGGGATTTTTTATCACAGCATTTGAATTATTAGTTTGGTTAGATTTTTGCGTATTTTTAAACATGTTCCTTGATTCTAAATAGTTTAGCAGAGCTGGGCATTTGGAATAATTTGCTGTGTGGCCACCGCTACAATTGCAACAATATACACTAAATCCGATTTTTTGTGTTTCCTTACAATCTTTAGTATCATGCGACTTGCCGCATTTAACACAGCGTGGTATATTATTACAATTGTTAGAACCGTGGCCAAACCTTTGGCATTTAAAACATTGAGAATAATTGTGCTTCTTGCTAAACTTTTGCCATTGCACTTTAACATTAGATACTGCGTCAAGTTTGGTCATTTCTTTTACATTTACATTGTGAGGTACAGTTAATAAATAAGAATGGGACATAGCTGTCTTGCCTTTCAAGGGAATACAATCTTGAACAATTACGTCTAAGTTCTTCGATATTTCTTCTTTCATATCTTCCAGATCCATGTTTGGGGCCGCCTTCAAGACAATTTTTTTGACTTTGTCATGATAGCTGGTATAACTATGATATGGAGTATTGCTTAAGGAAAACTCGTTCTTTAATATTTTATATTTGTCATCATCTGGCAGCATTACTTTGACGTTGTTTCGGCTAAATTTGATGGTGAAATTGTCTGATTTAATGACTGACCTAATTTTATCAGTGAAAGATTTATAGTCTTCAATATGACCCGTTACAACTATGGGTGGAATCCTAATTCTCTTCTTTGAAACAGTCTTGCTGGTGGAATTTTGAGTACATAAAACGTCATCCGTAGTTTCACTACTTGTCAAAACTCCGAATTTGTTCGTGACTTGAATTGTATTGGTATCAGAACTATTAGGTATAGCTGCTCTTACCGCCTTTCGTTTCTTCGGTCTAATAAAACCATCAGAACTTTGGTCTGGATCCGGGATAGACAGTATAGCTTGCCCTTCCTCCATCATTACTTCGGCATTCCAGTCGATTCTAGCATCGCCTGATATAACAATAGGCTCTATGTGACTTAGATTTTCGCGGGGTGGCCCGCAAGCATTATTTTCATTGATATTTTTAGAGAAATATTCAAGCGACATTGCAATTTGACAGTGTCAACATGACTGACCGAACTACGCTACCCGTAGCCCTATATATACTTCATCGAACCATCTAGAGGATTCGATGACATTTCTAGAATCCATCCGTCATTCTCGAAAACTAGACGATTCGATGACGTTTACACTTCAAAAGATCTAACCTAGCACTTTGACTTTACATCATGTTTGACAACCAATGACAAGTAATACAAATACACGAATACCATAATATACAGTATGTTACAATAAATATAAAGCTAATAGCTGGGTAGCGGCAAATAAACAGCGAGGTGTACTCTTTAAACTTTTATATTTCTTAGATTTCGGAGTTCTTTGACTCCTTCTTCAGGGCTACAATAAATGAAAAGAAAAGTTCAGCAACAAGGAAATATAAAAGTTTAAAGAGTACACCTCGCTGTTTATTTGCCGCTACCCAGCTATTAGCTTTAGTTTTGTTTCTTAACTAATCGGCAACGATTACCCGGTTTTAAATAAATATATATTCTGAGCAAGAATCATATCCGTGGCTACAACTTTTATATAAAACTTTTTTCGCTATCTTCTACAGTAGTGGAGTTTTCGACCGAGCCGGTACTAAAAACTCACCCTGTATACCCAACTCACGCTTGTTCTTTCTTCTTTCTTGCTTGAGGAATGAAAAAATACATTTCTTCTACCTTTTTGCACTGAAAATGTTGAAATATATTTATGAGATATCCGGTATCCTCAAGCCCACATAACAAAAGTATATACAATGTACATACAATGAATATCGAATCAATGGATATGTATATCCACAAATGGAACAAGAATGTCCAACGGATGTTCAAGACATCGAAAAAATATACATTTCATGTACGTTTGTCGCGAATCTTCACATCCATGGCATATACGTAGGATGTACATATGTACGTCTAATGTACATGCATAGTATATGTAACATAGTCCAGGTATGAACATTTACATTCATAATATATGCCATGTATAAACTTACATACCAAAGTATATACAATATACATACAATGAATATGTATATACACAAATGGAGCTTGAACGTCCAATGGATTTAAAACAGACAAACAAATCTACATTTCATGTACGTTTGTCGCGAATTTACACATCCATAGTATATCCGTTAAATGTACATTCATGTACTTTTAATGCACATGCGTAGTGTATGAAAGTTCAATGTAGAGGCAGAAAGATAAAAAAACTTCTAATTCAATTTCTAGTTACAATAATAGTACTTGACAAAATCGATAACTATGATTCTTATCTCATTCCTGTTGAATGGCATGTCTAAAATCACAAAGAAATCAAGGTTACAAAGCTTTGTAGGTGATTTGTTCCGCTTACGACTTACCGTCAAACTCTGGATGCGAGTGTTATCAATAGCCAGAAGATAAGTAACATTACACAATATTTCACTCGATCAGATAATCAGGCACAACCAGCACCAGCACACACACGGTAACTACGAGGAATGGCTAGAAATCTGCAATGGCGGCACTAGCTGTCCTTCGCCCAGGCGTAAACTATTAGATGTATATATGATACAATGCCAACATCTTATGTATATTCACATATGTATATACCTAAGTGAATATACATAGTATATTACACTAGTGTATATAATTTTTCATATTTACATTTTTTAACGTCCTATGAATATTCAAAATAAACATGTTCAAAGAGGAATATCTAATGTACATTCTGTGGATGTACATATCCATATAGTGTTATGTGGAAGGATTGTTTGCTCTCCACAAAAAAACCCCTTCATTGGATTTTTTTATGGACGTAACCATAATATTTGTCAACCGCAACTTATATAGAGCCGGATTCTCACTGTTCAGTTTCACTGAATCAGTTTGACTGATTGTACACATAATGAATGTGAGATCGCGTTTTCATTAAAACTGATCTTTGGGTTTGTACTTTCAGTCAAAGTGAAAGCCAGTCCTACCTGCCCAGGACCAGTATGTTCCCGCGTAACTATTCATGCGACGATGCCACTTGCAGGTAAGTAGAACCAAAGTTTACGGAATACATATAAGTTGGATCACTCCGTAAAAATATCAAAACGGCCTGCCCCTTGCCCCGTCTCCAGGGTACACCGGTAGCAGTGTACCGACGTCAGCCGGGAGATACGAGGCGACGCAAAGTAGAGGTTGAACGTGTTTAACGCGAAGTCTATACAGTGTCTCAAAAATATCGGATTTTGTTATCTCGGATTTGTTTGCAGGATATGGATAATATTTTTAGAAGTCAATTTAAATTTAATAACGGATGGAGTGACAATCAGATCCATTCTTATTTTGTGATAAACCTTGAAATGTAAGGGATATAAATACAGGGTATCCCACGACGATTAAGACAAGAAATATGTCAGAACTTGGCAGTAGTAGAGAATTATAATTTTGAGCATGTAAATTAGAGCAGATGTTGTTTTTTTGTCATTGTACTAGCCAATGAGTTATTTGTTTTTGGTCACGTGACATTCGATTCAAAATTATCAATGGGACACCTTGTATATTTGTGCCTGTGTTCCTCCCGATAAAACAATTCCAACAAACTCGCACACTTGGGGTCTCAAGTTCAAGAGCTACAGGTACTAGAAGGATTGTATCACGCTAAAGGCGTATAGTGAGACAAAGTATTCATGCGGTGGTCTTACTATACCACCCAGGGACATTGTAAATTATATTTTAGAGCTCGAAAATATTTTTATTGATAACTTTAACAATTTGTTTCTACAGTAGCAATTGGAATGACAGTGAAAAGCAAAATGTCAATGATAATTCTTCACATCCATGTGAAGCATTTCCACATGATTATCTTTTAAGATTGTACATACGAGTTCGCATATACTATACCACAAAATTGATAAACTGTGATCTCAAAAATAAGCCAAATAAACAAAACATCAAGGTAAAAATACTACAGCACCTTTGAACCATCAGTTTTTACTTATCTACAAAATAGCTACAATATGTGAAATCATTTGAGATTCACTAATAATAGTTTTACTAGGCTTTATTTTTAATATCCATTTATGTAACTTAGTGCATTAGCAAAATAAACGTTATATTTGTATGTTTAAATCGGCCGTCAATACATAGTTTTTCAATGACCCTCGTATATACGTACAACCCAGGCATTAACAAGTCCCCGCTAAAAGACCCTCGTACTTGAGCAAAATACCAACGCAAAAACTAACTGGCGCGTGCGGCCGCGGCATCGCTTTCATGTGAGTTCTTCAAAGTGCCGACGGAGAGTGATCCAACTTATATGTATTCCGTAAACTTTGGTAGAACAAACAAAACGCCAACTACAGAGGCATTTTGATGTATTAGTGGAGGAATTCGCAGGTGCTTAATGTGTTTGTTGTAGTCTTTGTCATACTAATGGGAAAATAGCAAAGAGAATAGTGGTCTCAGTTGAAGAAATCGTGGTATTAGTCGAGAAAATCATGGTATTAGTTAAGGCATTGCGGAATTGGTTGTAAATCGCGAGCTATTATTCGAAGTAAAGAAAATACTTTAAATAATAATAAGAATATAATTGCACAAATTGTATATCTGTTACATGAACTAAGTAAGTGTTCTCTATAAAATTATTTTCCAAATACTTGAACGCACTCTCGGTAGGTGACCTTGCTACAAATTATGTATTGTAAGTTTATGCTGGAGAATACAGGAAAAAACATATCAGCTAGTCAATTTATTCGAACCTTTCTGAAGTTTATGAAGCAATGAATTAGTCTACTGATATCAATTAAATATTAACTACATATTTACTGAGGAGATGAAAATCCTCGCCCACATCTCTCGAAACACATGTTCACACATTTTTTGATACACATCCCTGGTGGCAACACAATGATTCCAACATCAACTATACTACTATGTCTTTTGAGGGTAGAGTAGTGTGCATACATTTTCGTGGTCTAAGGTTACAACTTGTAGATGATATTAGAGCCAAAATACATTCATATTCAAAGAGACCTTTTTCTACAGGGTTATTCACGTTATTCGACACGGAGCATTATGGCTAAAGTATTTGATAAACAAGAAAATAATAATTTGGGATGGATAGAGCCCTATAAAGGCTACATTTTAAAAATATTTTCATGTTATACAGGGTGTCCCAAAAGCACGAAATGTATCAAAGTTATGTTTTTTTAAATGGAACACCCCGTATATTATTGCATATTCAGATTCCCTGGTGAATTCTATTGCGACTTTATGTATCATACATGGGACTTAAAGCGAACCGTTTAGGTGTAAATCACCATTTTCGGTATAATTAGATATCAGGAAAAAATTGAATATCGCAGAGATTATAAAATATAGAAGGCTGTGACTTTGCCGTATTACTAAGCATAAAATACGTCAGCTTTCATGAGACTGTCAAATTCAAATTACGTTTCTGCTTGGAGAAATCGGTCGATGAATTGAGGAAACTTCGATCAGCGATAACTTGATTTTTTCAAATGGGAATGCCTAATTTTTTTTATACGGTTAAACGTAGAACTTGATAAGCTTTCTAATGATATAAGGTTGTGAATACCAATCTCTGGTAGTTTTCATTTAATTTTAAATTTTCAAACAAATCGGCGATTTTCAATTTTTCTACCTATAAGCAACGTAGCAGGCCATGAAATATAAACAAAAACCTGTTCAGGTAGAAGAAAATAACTAACTTAGCTGAAAAATACACATTAATTAGACTAAAGGGACAAGATTATAAAAATTCCTTCCAACAAATCAACTCTCCCAGAAACAACTGCGATAACATCTCTAAGGTCAAAGAGAAGTGCAGTATGGCAGTAATAGATATTTGTTACAGTCTACTGGCTACCGCAATTTACTAGAGGTTAAAAATTTCCAAGACAATTAAAAAATCTGATATGAAACAGAAACAACCAGCGACTGTTGCTCCAGCACGCAACTATCAATAATATGTAATGGTGTAAAAAAGTACTAATTTGCGTCGAAGTCGATACCTCTGACTGGAGCCCTTCTATTTTTCAATATGTATTAGCAATATCGCAAAAAAGGAATACTGACAAATCAGATTTAAATTTTCTGCCATTTAAGCTATGTTTTATAATTTGAACAAATTTTAATTCATTTTTCATTTTCTACAACCTTGCTAATAGGTACTGAAGAATTTTCAGAACTCCAGTCAGAGGTACTTTTGACTTGAGTTTTGACAGAATTGCATACTTTTTTATATCATTAAATGTGAAATTTTATTATGAAAATAATAAACTGCTTACAACATTCTCTAGTAGTTTTTATTTTCTTTCAAAATTTTTAATGGTTTTGGAAATTGCCAATTTTTAGTACATTGCAGTAGCTGGTAGGCCGCGAAAAAATCCATTTCTGCCATACTCCAGCTTCTCTTTGACAAAAGATATCTTACCGCCTTTGTTTCTGGTTAGACTTTGTTTGTTGTGAGTAATTTTTATCCATTTAGTCTAGTTCGTGTGTATTTTTCAGCTAAGTTAGTTGTTTTCTTCTACCTGAACAGGTTTTTGTTTATATTTCATGGCCTGCTACGTTGCTTATAGGTAGGCAAATTGAAAAACGCCGATTTGTTTGAAAATTTAAAATTAAATGGAAACTATCAAAGACTGATATTCACAATCTTATATCATTAGAAAGGTTATCAAATTCTACGTTTAACCGTATAAAAAAAATTAGGCATTCCCATTTGAAAAAAAAAAGTTATCGCTGATCGAAGATTCCTCAATTCATCGACCGATTTCTCCAAGCAGAAACGTAATTTAAATTTGACAGTCTCATCAAAGCTGACGCATTTTATGCTTAGTACTACGGCAAAGTCACAGCCTTCTATATTTTATAATCTCTGCGATATTCAATTTTTTCCTGATATCTACTTATACCGAAAATGGTGATTTACACCTAAACGGTTCGCTTTAAGTCCCATGTATGATACATAAAGTCGCAATAGAATTCACCAGGGAATCTGAATATGCAATAATATACGGGGTGTTCCATTTAAAAAAACATAACTTTGATACATTTCGTGCTTTTGGGACACCCTGTATAAAATGAAAATATTTTTAAAATGTACCCTTTATCGGTCTCCATTCATCCCAAATTATTATTTTCTTTTTTATCAAATACTTTAGCCATAATGCTCCGTGTCGAATAACGTGAATAACCCTGTATATGAGTTGATTTTTTCACATCATGGCAGTTTCTTAACGAATTCGTATAATTTCAGAAATGACTCGTGTATACACAAGCTACCCAGTGCTAATGACGTAATGTCAAGCAGACACTCCAAGCTCAACACTGTCTCGAGGTGAGTGTTGCCTTATTGGTTAGTAAATAACGATATTTTATCTTCCTTCATTATACAACAAAAAAAAAATGCACCAATATCGAATAAAATGCTTCTTTTTGAACTACGGGCATTTCCAAAACAAAGAAGCTATCAAGACAGTGATTTAAAAATGAATTAACATTACATAAAGGGTATAAAAAAGGTCCGATGAAAAATGCTAATCCAATGCATCAGATATAAAGGGCGGATACAAATTGCAGCCGCCGTTAGGGTATAATCTTATGAATCTTAAATGTGACCATAAAAGATGTTGAAAATTGCAGCGAGGATCCCTTATCGGCTTATCGGCGTCGCCGCAGGGGGTGGATTAGGGTTAGTCTACCTATTTGGAGGTATTCTAAAAAATAATTTGGATTTGTATAGCAAAATATTATATAAAAATAATATTATGTGATAGGTCAAATTAATTTTTATCTGAAGCAACAATTTGGTGGCATTTACTTACCTACTTCTGTTAGTGATTCAAAAAATCTTGCTTCTTTTTAGTTGTTGTATTTGGAGCGTGTTTTATTCTGACACTATTCATTTTAATGTATGTGTCTGTTTGAGTATTTATCAAAGACTCCACAAAAATAAACAATGATGGATGGCTGTTATAAAAACTCTAGTTAAAGTGCGCATGAAATGATTCACAGGCTTTGGTAGTGCGAGATGTGTTGGCAGAGTGTTCTGCCCAAATTTCTGGAGGAAACTCAGAATCCTCCGATATATAATCTTCGACTAAATAGTCTGCATATAAAAACACCCTTGCATCAGCAGGCTAAATTCCTGCAAAGCCGAAAGCATAAGCATCACCTACTTCGTTAGGATTCAGAAATTGTAAGCCAAATGTATATTTTAACCATTTACCAATATCGGTCAAATTTGTATTGACTCGCTAAACCTAGACTTTGAATTTTACGCCATCACGCTTGACCTAAGTGAAATCGACACCCAACAATCTGAACGTCAGGCCAAACATTTTTTACTGCAGTGTGTTGCTTTTTCAAAATCTATGACTACAGTTGTTGGTTCTAAATTTAAACTGTTCTTACAGCAAATATTTTTGAGAATAGCAAAACATTTTTCATAAGATATTAATAACTTATCTTTAAACAATATGAAAACCGATGAAATGTAATGTCCATTCTTTAGTCGATGGATTGTAAACAGCTGCTTGAAGAATTTTGTACAGTACCGAAAAGTACCGTCAGCAAATATGCATTCAACACTGCATAAAAATGTCAAATTACTAATAAGTAATTACTATCTCTTCTATCCCTAACAGAGGGTCGTCCGCTGCAATTTACATGTTTACCTGAAATGGAAAAATAACCAGCCGCTGCAATTTTCATATCCCGGATTAAGAATACTTGACCATCGCTGCAATTTGCAATCGCCGGATATAAACCATAAAGCTTTCAGAACGATGTTTTAAAAAAAAAGCAATATAAGACACAAAGAATGGAATGCTCGTACGTCATTACTTTTCTTTCAAGTGCAGAAAGCAGAGTCCTATGGCGTATGTTCATATTTGAGAAGGAACACTAGTTTGTAATTACTGCATTTAATTATCATTACCTGAGATTAGGGGTGGGCGATAATTATCGATGTTTGGAAAACATCGATGTTTCACGTCCGATGATCGATGTTTTACCATCGATGTTGTTAACTTGAACCATCAATGAAAACATCGATGTCTTTAAAAGTTTGCATCGATGTTTTCTTAAAAGTTGCAATTACAAATTGAAAATATACAAAAAAGTAAACTGAGCGAGTCTGCAGTTATCTGGTCTTCGGTTTTGCCCCATGATTTAAAATACCAATTGAAGGCGCTTTGGCTTCCTTTGTAGAGGTGTGCATTCTACTCTCCTTTCAGTGAACTAGTTACTACTATTCTGTACCAAAACAACACCGACGCGATGGTGACTGATTGACGTCATTGCGAATTTATGGGAGGGGGGTATAATCACAAGCTACTAGATTTGGCGAGTTGATAAAAACCTCGGCTCACATCCTCACAAGGGAGTTTTCTATGTGAATTGTTTTTTGTTTGTCCTATTTCAAATTGATTTGAGATGACATTTGACAATGGTTGATTTCATATTCTCAAAATCGTTAAAGTTCCAAAGCAATTTGAAGAACGAAATAGACAACCAAAACTTTATTTTTTTATTAAAATTTAATAAAATTTGTTAGTTTAGCTAGTTTCTGGTCTTTATTATTTCCTGTTTACTATGCTGTGAAATTTGAAATAGTAGTAAAATACATACCACTATTTATTTCTAACATTTAAACTGAAGAACACCAATACCCGAATATATCGATGCTTTTGCGATGTTCAAACATCGATGTTTTGAATACGATATATCGTAGTTATCGATGGCAGACCGTCGATGTTGATATCGATGTCCAACATCGATGTTTTCTTTCGATGTCCCATCGTTACCTGAGACCTTCTTTACGTCTGCGTAAATAAAAACACTACTTCGAAATTCATATTTTATTCAGATTATACTAAGTGCTTTGTCGTGAGTGTCCCATAGATCTGTAGTACTTTTTCAGAGGGACCTACTGTCCAGCTATGGCTTCACGTGGTGCCAGTTTAGGTGTTCGTCCTAGTCGGTAAGATATTGAGAATTTATCAACGATTTCCTGAAGCTCATGATAGTCGCTTAAGGTCGACATTCTAATTCGTAAATTCAAAACCTCACAATTTTTATTCTCAGCATAACCTTTTGACTCACACTTTTGCAACAATTCATAGGGAAATAACTGACATTGCAATGATTACACATATTATGCCAAATCGGCGGTATAAGCAAAATTTTGCCTAATACATGGAATCAGCAACGTTGCTGCTTATTCCGTAAAAATGAAGTTAATTTTGTGTGTTGTTTTAGTCAAAACGTTATTCCATTATTCTCGTTCATCAAACCTGGATAGTAAATTGTCTGTGATTACAATGGGTTGAAAAAACAGCCAATTCTATACAGGGTCATTCACGTTATTCGACACGGAGCATTATGCCTAAAGTATTTGATAAAAAAGAAAATAATAATTTCGGATGGATAGAGACCCATAAAGGCTACATTTTAAAAAAAATCATGTTATACAGGGTATCCCGAAAACCCGAAATGTATCAAAGTTATGTTTTTTCAAATGGAACACCCTGTATTCGTTCTATCTATCTATCTAAAAATCAAGTTATCGCTGATCGAAGTTTCCTAAATTAATCGACCGATTTCTCCAAGCATAAACGTAATTTAAATTTGACAGTCTCATCAAAGCTGACGCATTTTATGCTCAGTAATACAGCAAAGTCACTGCCTTCCAAATTTCATAATCTCTGCGACATGATATCTACTTATACCGAAAATGGTGATTTTCACCTATAAACGGTTCGCTTCAAGTCCCATGTATTATACATAAAGTCACACTAGAATTCACCAAGGAATCTGAATATGCAATAATATACGGGATGTCCCATTTGAAAAAACATAACTTTGATACATTTCGTGTTTTCGGGACAACCTGTATAACATGAAAATATTTTTAAAATGTAGCCTTTATGGGTCTCTATCCATCCGAAATTATTATTTTCTTTTTTATCAAATATTTTAGCCATAATGCTGCGTGCCGAATAACGTGAATAACCCTGTATACAAAAGCGAGAAAACGAAGTAATAAACTTCTAAAGGTCTAGTCATATTCTTAAAGGGGTGATACACGTACGAGCAAGTACGCGTACTTATGGCTCGACGACCTTTTTCGGCTGTGTGTCACCGTAAGTACGCGTACTTTAAAACCGTCGCGCAAACCGCCGGCGATCCAACTGGTTTGAAATCTTGCTCGTAGCTTGTCCCGGCTCGTACTGCGAGCAGCGAGCCACCACTTTGTTTCGGCAGGCCGTCGATGCGCAACGCTTGTTGTGTTTGGCGTTTGTTAAAAGTTCTGTTTATTTAGGGAAATTATAAAAATGAGTGATTTCAGCTTCACGTGTGTCACCGCGTCGAGCCGAGTAAGTTCGCGAACTTAAAAACCGCGTACTTAAAGTACGTACGTGTGTCACCCCTTTAATAGTCATAAATAGCCAGAAACTTAACGCCAATATAGAGATAGCAATTTTGGTGACACAAAGATTCAAAATTATCAAACCTTGCAGGAGTGATAAAAGGTTTAGCAATATTTTACTTTTATTGGGTTTGCAACAGAAAACCGTACAGTCTGGCGCTTGCTACTTATTAGACATTGATATAGCTAGTTTGTCCATTCCATGAAGTATGCAACAAGGTTCACAAAAATTGCTCACCCCATGTGTCGGTAGAGTGCCTATTCCATGAGAAGTAGGCACTCCAATTTCAAAGTTGGACCCCAATTTTGGTCACTACTCATTTGTACTAAGATATGCGATTTTGGGGAAAAAAATACTGATCTCCAAAGGCACATGGAATGCTGGTTTTATTAAAAATGAAGTACTTATTTATTCATGATGACTTTGGTCATCATCATAATGACAATGTCTTAACAGACATCTTGTGAACTCGTAAAATGCATTTACAAGTTTTACAAGTTTCTCTTGGGATATCTTTAAGATCTTTAATGCAGTAGTTTCCCATTTGCTTTCTGCATCCTCATGCCGTTGACCAGATGGTATCTACTGGTTTATCCGCCTTTAGGGGCAATTTCTCACCCCAAGGACAAGAAGGTGTCCTGAATCTTCTCAACTCGTCCACCCGAAGCTGTTGGTTGAGAAGAGGTTACTGCTTATACCGACAGTAGTTCGGTGTTCCTTTTAGTCGCCTTTTACGACATGCAGGATATACGATGGGAGATATTCTAACCCGCCCCCACACGGGGGGATGACTTTGGTAGTTAGATTTATTACTTTTGCTTTGCTTTTGCTACTTTTGCTTTTTGAACAATGGTTGCTGAAACGTACCTGTAAAAGCCTCTCATAGGCTAATATAATTTAACGTATTATAACTCATAATCATATTCTGAAAATAATTTTCTATAATTCTAATTTACGGTACATGTACCACAGTTCGTTGGAAAAAGTATTTAACATTTTATTATAGAGTTTGGGTAATAGTTAGACCCAAATGTTTTCTCAACTTCACGTATAGATATTTTTTGTTTGTTTTTATGTATACCATACAAATGCGGGGTGCATCATGCGCAATACTATGTATTTTATATTTCGTTCATTTTGCAGAGATGGTTTCAGTCAAACAGGAGCTTCACATGCTGTTAACATAGTTAGATGCCCTAGTCGGTAAGATTTACTGAGCTAAATATCATTTTCTTTAGTATTTACTAAAACATGGGAAAAAGGACTGCTGCAGTTTGTGCACTGCTCAAAAAATGTTGACGATTTAAATTGTGTTGTTAATCCACAAAGCAGAATGACAAAAGACTTTCTAGCTGTAAATGGTTGTTTGCAGTGATATGGAAAGGATATACTAAAAACAAAATTTTTTGTCAGAAAACTAACATCCACTTCAACTACCTATTACGTTCTGAAAATAATATGGCTGTAGGATTCAAATACTGGTCAATCAAGACACTCTCTACAAATATCACTGTTTCCCTTACATATGGGTCTTACAGCTCACCCTTGGTTAAATAGAAAGTCATCCAATTTATTTGTTGATAAAATTTGGTCCAACCTGGTAACATTTTAAGCAGTACATACGTACCTCTAGTAGGTTTCTTTCGTATAAATTTATTTTGTCGAAAATCGAATACGAAATTAATCTGTTGTGACAGTTATATTACAAGAAACAATGATGTCATCTTTTCTGTCAGTCCATTTGTCTGTCAGTTGGGTGTTCACTTAGGCCCGGTTGTACAGTCTCAGTTCAAGCACAGTTCATGGTTGAACTCAATTCAAATATGGAAATCCAGTTGTACAAGGTCAGTTCAAATCTAAGCTCGGTTCACTAAGGCCCGGTTGTACAATCTCAGTTCAAGCCACAGTTCTATTAAACCATGCTCAATGATGAACTTGGTTCAAAAATTAATTTCCGTTGTACGATCTATTTATAATCCCAGCTCTACAAAACCAGGTTCAAGAAAGAAGTAGTTAGGTTGGTAACATTAACGCATGCGTAGTTGGTCTGTTCTGTCAAAAATTAGTTGTTTAAATGCTGTTTTGTTGGTTATGGGTTGATGCTAATTGTAACAAACAATAGTTTTTCAGGTAAAAATACGTATAAAACGACTCAAAGAATGTTTCCAGTCACATAACACCTCAATATGACAAGAACCATTTGTTCACAAGTCACAGCACAGTTCCTGAAAAACAATAGGATTACAAAATACTTTTGATTCATTACATGAACAAAAAAGTAATCACCATTCTGTTGGAGACTTTATTTGTGTTTTAACCTGGTTTATAACAAATCGAACACTTTGTTTAGAAATTCGAAACCTTTGAATGAATTCATCGTCATTCCACACCAAAAAATTATCAACTCCTCTGTATTTCTTTTGACGCCTTCTTGCGTTTCTTAATGTTTCTACTGCTTCAACGAAGTCTTCATCATCTGTTAGTTCCAGGAGAGTTTCTCTGAGCTGCTGAGCCATTACGTACTTTAATTTACAACAAATGATTTTGCAAAATTTTATCTCAATCAAATTGTTAAATTAGGTTACGACACTTTAGGTCCTTAGAACTCGGTTTAAGCGCCCAAATTCGAGCGCTCAGCTGAACCTTAAAAATATAAATTAGTGAACCGAGCTTAGATTTGAACTGACCTTGTACAACTGGACTTCCATATTTGAACTGAGTTCAACCATGAACTGTGCTTGAACTGAGACTGTACAACCGGGCCTAATTTATATTTTTCAGGTTCAGCTGAGCGCTCGAATTTGGGCGCTTAAACCGAGTTCTAAGGACCTAATGTGTCGTAACCTAATTTAACAATTTGATTGATATAAAATTTTGCAAAATCATTTGTTGTAAATTAAAGTACGTAATGGCTCAGCAGCTCAGAGAAACTCTCCTGGAACTAACAGATGATAAAGACTTTGTTGAAGCAGTAGAAGCATTAAGAAACGCAAGAAGGCGTCAAAAGAAATACAGAGGAGTTGATAATTTTTTGGTGTGGAATGACGATGAATTCATTCAAAGGTTTCGAATTTCTAAACAAAGTGTTCGATTTGTTATAAACCAGGTTAAAACACAAATAAAGTCTCCAACAGAATGGTGATTACTTTTTTGTTCATGTAATGAATCAAAAGTATTTTGTAATCCTATTGTTTTTCGGGAACTGTGCTGTGACTTCTGAACAAATGGTTCTTGTCATATTGAGGTATTATGCGACTGGAAACATTCTTTGAATCGTTTTATACGTATTTTTACCTGAAAAACTATTGTTTATTATAATTAGCATCAACCCATAACCAACAAAACAGCATTCAAACAACTAATTTTTGACAGAACAGACCAACTACGCATGCGTTAATGTTACCAACCTAACTACTTCTTTCTTGAACCTGGTTTTGTAGAGCTGGGATTATAAATAGATCGTACAACGGAAATGAATTTTTGAACCAAGTTCATCATTGAGCATGGTTTAATAGAACTGTGGCTTGAACTGAGATTGTACAGCCGGGCCTTAGTGAAATTTTTTAGCTTTTGGGAACACGTCGAGTGGCAGTGAAAGAATAGTACAAAGTAGAAAAACAAATATACTGGGAAAGTTCCTAAGTCATAAAAATTGGGGTAAATGGGGGCAATAGGAGATTAGGTAACTGTAGTGTTTGGAAATACGTCCTGTAGCAATGCAGCAAATAGCAACAAAAGGTACAAGGATATTGGAGAAATCCCAAAGCCATAAAAATCGATGTCAAGATGATGGGTTTTTTATCGTCAGTCTCCCGAAAAGGCTGAAAACCTATGGTGCTGTAGAAGCTCTGTAAAAATTAGACGTCTGAAAATGTCTCAATTAATTCAACTTCATTATCCTGTATAAGTCCGTAAGATTATTACGACCCTAAAACCTTCTATCTATGCGGAAACTTACTACGGGCAGTCGATGTCGCGTATTTTTTGGATTCAAGACTGGGAGATGAGTTGGTCTTCCCCTTTGCACAATATTTTAAACCACCGATTATTATAGGTCTGTTTTTACAGAGAATCACAAACCAGTCAGAGCCAATCAGTATTCCCCATTGCAGTTGTCAAACTATTTCTGACTAGTACTGGCCAATCAAATTGACGCTGACTAGTTTGTGATTGCTGTAAAAACAGACCTTATAGCTCAACCCCTGGAACCCCCATCAACGCACATCCCGGAATAAACCGGGAAAACATGTTATCCCGATTTGAAATACCAACCGTCGCGTATTTTTTGGATTCAGGACTGGAAGCTGGGGTGTCATCCCCTTTGATACAGATTTTAAACCACCGATTATTATATGTAGCTTATGGTGTTCTGTTTCAACCCCTGAAACCCCCATCAACGCACATCCCGAAACATATTTGGTTAGCTGCTTTATTACTGGAATTTGTGATCTAATTTCAAATATTCAAAAAGATATTTATTTCGATGGTAGACTTTGTCTCGAGTTGCAAACTTCATTCATCGCCTATGTTGCAATAAATATACACTAGTTACCAGTAAGTATTTGCACTATTGACCGCCCTGGTGACGTCACACGGGTTCGGGAGCCGTCGCCGTGTTTTCGCCGGTACTGAATACAAAAACCCATTTTTGTTTTGATATAACCTTTGAATTATTACGAAAAAAAAAGAAAACAAAAACAGTTTTGTTATAAAACATATATATGGTCTATCCACATCTGTTAATTCAAAACCCCAATTGTTGAGGAATGACAATAGTTCCGACTGCTTCGCATCAGTGATGTAGACCGATAGCCAATCCTAACAATACAATATATGTACAGTGGGATCACTATGAATTTTTTACCCCACTTATTTGCAAAAATCAATTTTCTTAATTCAGAACAAATACGAGTACTAGAAAACAACTACACAAGCACAAGCGCATGTGTGCAAACTTGCGACAATTGTTCCATCTTTTTCATAATGAAGTAATAGACTAAAATAAACATTCGGTTTTATCTGTTATTTTCCGGTTGTCACTACGACCTCTTATTGAATACTCCAGAAAATCAAAACTTTCATTCCAGATTTTTCATTATTGTGTATTTTTTAGGGATGCGTATAGTCAGGGAAGAGCTCCTCGTGTTAGCCGTACAACGTAAGTTTCACAAAACATTTTATTTCCATCTAATATTAACACTTTTATTCGCACGATTTATATAGTTACCGCATTCAGATATTATCAGTTAATTTATACTTTTATTTCAATTTTACAGGGAAGCTTACAGTCAAGGAGGGGTATCACGGGCCAATCGCCCTGGGTAAGGTTCTTTGAGCTACACTATACTATACTGTCAAAAGTTAACGGTAACGTTGGACATTTAGGGCCGGTTTCACAATGATGGGTTAACTCAAGGTTGTGTATTGACCGGAGGATAACCCTAGATGTCATGTTACACAAATGGTGGTTTTCGATTTTACTTGAGGTTAACTCTGAGTTAACTTGACCCCAAGATATTCTTGAGTTAACCCCAGGTTTGCGATGACGCATGCGAATTAGGTTATGTCACTTTGGTTTTGCTACTTGCTAGGCGTTTGAAGTTTCATATTTTATCGTTTACCTTAACGCTTTCCATCGTTCTTTTTATTTTAAATGGATGGTTATGATGTACATGCGTATAGCAGTGATGAAGAAGCAATGAGACCAAGAATATTTCGACCTGGAGTCAATTATTTTGAGGAATATGATCACCATGACTCCTTGGTCTTTTTTAAATTTTTGTATTTTTCTTTCTATCTTTCTTTCTTTAGAGGTCTGCGGCTATTATTTGCACATTTGCAATTAAATTCTTCTCCTATCTTCTCCCAGGCGTTGTCTTTTTCGCGCCACGTTGTTGCACCTTTTGCTTTGTATTCTATTACATGCTTGTGCTTTTCTACTAACGAAAGGAACAGATATTCTTCATTTTTTGAAAAGTTGTTCGCTCTTTTCGGTTTTTCCATGCTGACACACGGGTACGTGCATGGCTATTATTTGAAAAAGGCCCCAGAAACAACTACAACGCCAAGCAATCCAAACACCAACCAAACCTACAAAACTTTTATCTATGCCAAACACCAAATAACTGCGAATGAAATGAAAAACGTCAGTGGCAAAAACAAAATGAGGTTGGAAATCGCATGGCACTGACAACTCAACGAACTCATTCTTTGACAGTCTTGTCAGAAAAACACAAAACACCAGCACGAAACACCTAACGAAGGAAATAAAAAGAATTTTACATATTGCGGACACAGTACCACCAACCGCTAAAAATAAAATAGAACTAGCGATCAGTTAATCCCACGTCATTTTATAATTGTGAAACATGAGGCGTTCCATTGTTTGAGTTAACTCGCAGGTCGAGGTTAGTAAACCGTCAGAGTGATCACTCATTGTGAAACTGGGCCTTATTGGCGAATTGTTAATCAAAGGCTAAAAACATTTCAATTTGATTCGACCTAAAATTAACCTCACTGTCTTTCCGAAAATGGCTAATACGTGGTTCTCAATTTAGCTTACAAGCTGATAAACGTCACAGGTGTCAGCGCAAGTCTACAGTTTACCTTTGTATGTTACTAAAGTGACAGATTTTTCGCAAATGCGAAAATGAAATTAGAAATGCAATTCATGTAGAACAGCCATATTGCGCTAATAAACATGCAGACAAATATCATTTGTGGTTTGCTACTTTTACAATATACACCTGTCTGAACTGGTACTGAGAAAAGGTAGATAAGGTTGTGATAAGGTTATAGTAAAAATTGGACACGGTTGCGAGCCCTAGCTATTTCGGAAATATATCCACATCATAGTAAACAACTAGAATAATATCTCTGAGAATTTCCTATATAAAAATGGTTCCCACAAAATTTGACCTTGGGAGGGTTTATGGATGATTTTACGGCTGTGAAGTTTGGGTAGAGATGCGAAAATGAAAATATCGATACCGGTACTAACTCGATATTTTTTAGCCTCATAGGCGCGTTTGGTTCGTACAGAGGATTTTGTGCAATAGATTGCACCCCTCAATAATTATATACCGATACACCTACAAAAGTATCGATAGCAGCCTGGAATCGCTCAAAAGGTATCTAAGATAAAAATAGTCGATATTAATGCAGAAGTACAAGTATCGAAGTACCGTTACCATCCCTACAAAAATCATCCAAAAGTGTAATTTCCGCCAACTTGAGTTATTGTGCTGGGGTTGTTTACTAATTACTATGCTGTGAAATATCCTTACCTACTATGCTTGGCGCCAGGAATACTGTTCCCGAAATTTCATCAAGCTCATTGTCACTGACAAAAACAACAAAGCACAGAAACGGAGCGATGGAAGTGTAGTTTGGTTCCAAAGGCTATTTACCTGTTACTTGCAGTGAAGTCATTTTCCTTGACTATGAGTATGAGAAAACGAAAGGCCGTTTGACACAAATTAAGGCAAAACTTCGTGCAGTCCGTAAAGAATGGATTCAACTGTAACTCGGGGCAGTAAACAGAACTTAAATTATAGCTATTAAAATCAATTACAAAATGCTTAGATAGTACAAAAAAAAAAACAGATACTACTGAAATTAAATTCTAACAATGCGCTGTTAAAAATAGGACGTTTGATCAACATTCAGCTGAGCATTTCATAATCTTCAATATATGTAGTTATTATTATACAGCTTCCAGTTCTAGCATAATATTCTGCATAGTATGCCCGAAATGTGTAACTTTATATATTGGGTGAATTTTAAAATCTTCACTTAGAATTTGTATCTCAAATGGACACGGACCGAGACAGGAAGGGGAAGGTGTAAATATGAAGGTTCCCTAACCACATAACGATCTGAGGTTTAGTAGCTAAACTAAATTTCATGTACTACTACATATATTCTTTTTTTCGATTATTACTTGGCGACTTATTTTGACAAATCGCTTCAATGACATCGTATGTATTATCCAAAAATCCATTCTGTTCACCTAAAAGAATGCTCGTTTGTATGCGTCGGCAGATTATCTAGAAATTTAACACTCAATATTTTTTAATGCAGCAAGTAAAAAGATTCTAATGGACTCTAATCTGCAGATAAATTAGGGGTAACATACACATACTTCATATAACCAAACTATAGAAATATTCCAAACAACGAATCACGTATGAATTTTCTAAACATGGAATTTTTATTATTTCTTAGGTTCCTCTTTCAAAAAAAAAAAAAATGTTTTCAGTTTTACTTGCAATATGTTAGGGTTAGATCAGCAATAAAACAAAAACTTCTTATTATTCTTTATCCATGCGACGTTTCAACTAATGTGTAGTCATCATCACGCATCTGGAAATAACTGATGGTACAGATTTCATAACGATAAAACTGGCAACAATTCGCATTCAAATTGAAAAAAGGAAAAAAGATATTAAGCTAGCAGCGACTATTTGATAAAAAATAACGTTAGGTGTGCCACTTGATGAAATGCAGAAGAAAATATTATTTACACTACACTTACCAGAATGTCGAGGTTTTCATCGTAACTACATGGCAAGAGTATCACTAGATATAGCTAAAGACACTGCCCACAGTAATATAATTCAACGAAAGTTTTTATACAACACAGACACATACAATTAAAATTTAATTAAAAAACGATTTTCATAACAAAGTCTAATGTTTTTTATCTGTAGATCAGACGGAGTACGAAAATATGTAAAATATACTATACATAATCAGTTGGTTCATCCTTTAGGTAACTTGATTATTAAATTTAGAAAAGAATTGCTTAAGGCATTAAATTCCACATATTTGTTAAAAGACAAAAAAACGACGTATCAGCGGATGAAACATAAAAGTTAGGTCAATGATCAAGTGGATCACTTTTATGAAGTGAGTATACGTGGAATGTACACCGAATTACTCGTATATGCGTAATTTTTGAGTTATACATATCACTGCACAGACTAGAATGGATAAGCGTGGATTAAATTATTTTATAATAGATACTTACTACTCATGTTAATTTTATAGGGGTGGCATACTATCTGCTCCTCCTAGTCGGATTGGGTAAGTGCTACTTCTTCTCGACTATATTAAGGGTGTTCCATCGTGTATTCTTTGAATACACAAAGCAAAGGAATCGCAGTGTTTTGAATATTTTATTCTTTATTTGCCTTTACTCATTTATTCATCTATAACACCTCTGTCATAGTTGCCTTAGTCTGTGGCTAACCTTACTTTTTTCAGTACTGTTTGCGCAAAACTCTGTTTTTAAAGGTTATCGTTAAGTGTGATAAGTGTCACATAGCCTATCGTTCGGATAGGCCTACATCATTTACATATTTGGCATTATCTGTCAGATAGGCTATCTGACACTTATCAGGAACTGATGAAAACGGCCCTAAATGTGAGATTTTATTCTGAAGCTATTAAACTGCCAGCAACATTTGGTGGTAGATGACCTCTAGTTTCAAAATTTTCAATGGTTTTGTGAATTATCAATCTTGAGTATATTGTAGTAGCTGGTATGAAAAATATCCATTTCTGTCGTACTCCAGCTGCTTTTTCACCTCAGATGTGTTACCTCTCTGATTAGACTTGATTTGCTGTAAGTCATTTTTATAATTTTAACTGTTTACTCTAGTTCGTCCGTATCTATCTGCTAACTTAGTTGTTAGATTGTAAAAGCTTTTTTACGGAAAATCCGGAAGGGAATAAATACCAAATGGAGAAGTTTCCTAAAAAATAAAATTTGGAAAATTCATTATTATCTGATAGTCTATTTCTTCACTTGAAGAATGTCGAAAAAATCATCTGGATATTCCAATAAACGGCAGAGTTATTCAATTTTATATTTGCGTGAAGCGACGGCGGCGGTGAATTGTTGTATGACGTCACATCACATGAATCGTTCGCTGCAGCCACAGTCGGGAGCCGGGACTCCGCTATGCATACGCAGCGCTGTACGGTGTGCGACATTTAGACTTTAGTGGAACGGCGGAGTGTTTGTTGTAACGGGCAGATGCCAGTATATTTTTGAAGTATAGAGGAAGGTTACGTTCGTGGTGATTCTAGTAATCTTCCTAAAGTGGATCTCGACATAGTTATGAACTACATAACGGAAATCCACACAGCTCATTTCCGTCGGTCTATCCGTCTGTCGGTCTGTCTGTACGCGTTTTTCTAGCCACGTAATCTCAGCAACCGCTGAATGGATTGTTATGAAATTTGGGCAGCGATATGCTGTGGGGGTAGTAGTAGGTAATGTGCCTATAAGTTTGAAAATCGGTGCATGGGCGGTGGAGTAATTAGCAAAAAACCATAAATTTTAAATATTCCTCAAACTTTGTTTTTAGGCGTTTTAAAGGTTCCTGACCATTTTCTACTTTCTTTGGGTATAGAGGTGATATTGGGGTGGTTGGGGATGGTAGGTTGTAAAACTGCAAAATTATTGTATTGATAACAGGCCGTCCACTAACCTGTGAAAGAAAGGCCTAGCGTCATAATACACTTTTTTAGGTGCATCCGAACATTACCTTGGCCGTTACGGAAACCAAGGGACTTAGAATTTTCTGATGTATACATGCGAGAGTATATGGCTTCTGATCATTCTGTATGGTGTAACTAGGACACTATTAGATGGATTTCAATTAAATTTTCACACAGTATTACTACCGCTGCGAGGATGAAAAATTTTTATGATTTTTGAAAATCGTGTGAGCGGCAGCGCAGCAATAATAGAAAAACTAAAAATATAGAAACAGCTCAAACTTCGTTTTTAGGCGTTTTAGGGATTTCGTGATCATTTTCTACTTTTTTGGGTGGGGGTGAAATTGGGGTATTTAGGGGGTGGGGGGTCATAAAACTCAATTTTTTGTATTCATAATATGCTATCCATTGAAATATTTGTTTGGTGTTTTTATGGTGGTGTTAGTACACCTGAGTACAATGCAATATTTATAGTTTCTCGGTCTGCTAGACATATTCTAATAATACGAGTACCAATAAACTGCAGTGTATCGTTTTGTCACCGTCGGCGTCGCCTACCCTACTGAAAACAAAGAACAACAACATGAACGAGGAGGCCGGCGGCGGCGCGGTGGCTTGCGGGAGCAGCATCCTCGACAGGGCATACACAGGCTTGCGTTGTGTCGTGTGACGTGTGACGTCACAGCGACTTCGCGCGGAGGATACGGCAATTCAAACTTTGGAGGACTATAACTTTTCTATTAATGGAGATAATTACAAAAAGTTTTCGCCGTTGTTCTCTAACTGTTTAGGACTATCTGATTAAATAAAATTTGAAAAAATGGAAACTTCCTCATTGAAATGATGCACACGAGTGAATACCGGATGCCACTCTAATGCGGGTCAGGTTGTCTTGCCACGGCCGTCTCTCTTGCTATAATTGATGCTAATGTCATCATTTTACAGGGATGGATATAGCCCGGGAGCAGGCGGTCCATATGGGTAAGATTCAATTTACAAAACAACTGAGTATACATAACATATAAATAAATAAACTGCGTCCACTATACATGGCCCGGTCCATAACAGGCTTGTACATTCATCTTCCAGTCAAAAATTTTATGATCTACTCTGACACCAAAAATTCGTATTTACAAGTTTTCACGCAAAAAATGTTGAATGGTTTGCGAAATTTCTTTTTCATTCAAAAAGCTGTCTACTTTTAAAGTGTTGGTGATTGATGATGATTCTATCTAAAACATAATTAAAACGATACTCATCTACATGACGCAACATTTACATACATATACAGGGTGGTCCAATAAGCGCACGGTGCTCCCTAGCGGCCATACCGTTTAAATTAGACGAAAATGTTTGGAATAAGAAACGTTTATTTTCAAATGCTCTACATTTAGAAAATATTTTCAAAGATGACGGACTTCCGGATATACCGGAGTAGGCGTCAACTTCCTTATTTTAAATGGAACTTCCTGTATATTATTACGTCTTTGAATTCAGCATCGATTTTTATGTCCAGTTTGTTAATCATTGTTTATGTTATTCAGCAATTTTTACAAAATCTGACGTTTGTAGTACTTTACAAAAAACGTTAATATATCGGAAACTAAACGCGATAGACATGCGGTTTTCGATTTTGAAACAAGCAAGGAACGTATCTGTGTTTCAGTAAGATCGTTGTTTCAAAAAAACATTAAATCAATAGACTAGCAATTTTCAAATTTGAAAACGTTAAAAACATTTTTTTTCAAATGGTATGTCATCATAGGTTTCACATCGGTGGATGCGCAATTAAATTCTCTTTCACTTTTATCTAAACACATGTGTTCCTATCTTTGATGGTTTTCAAGATATTTACGGTTTTGTAATTATCGCGTAGGAATTGGAAAAATCGTAGGTGGCGTGGCTCGCAGACGAAACAATTGGCAGGAAACTTTTCAAATTTGAAAATTGCTGATCTATTGATTTAATGTTCTTTTGAAACAACGATCTAACTGGAACACAAGTACGTTCCCTGCTTGTTTCAAAACCGAAAGCCGCATCTTTCTATCGCGTTTAGTTTCCGAGATATTAACCTTTCTTGTAAAGTACTACAAACGTCAAATTTTGTAAAAATTCCTGAATAACTCCGAAAATAGGCTTCGTAGACATAAACAATGGTTAACAGACTGGACCTAAAAATCGATGCTGAATTCAAAAACGTACTAATATACAGGATGTGCCATTTAAAATAAGGAAGTTGATACCTACTTCCGGTATATCCGGAAGTCTGCCATCTTTGAAAATATTTTCTAAATGTAGAGCGTTTGAAAAGAAACGTTTTTTATTTAACATATTTTCGTCTAATTTAAACGGTATGGCCGCTAGGGAGCACCGCGCGCTTATTGGACCACCCTGTATATTCAACATGTTCCAGGTACGGATATGGCCCCGGAGGACGCAGCCCCTACGGGTAAGATTCACTACAAGACGTTTCAGAATTGCTAGGACATACTGCGACTAAGAGCCGTTTGACACAACAGGATTATATGCCGAAAATTACAGTGAAAACACAGCATATTAAACAACCAGCAGAGGCTTTCCTATAAAGCAATGGCAAAGTTTACGGAATACATATAAGTTGGATCACTCTCCGTCGGCACTTTGAGGATCTCACATCAAAGCGATGCCGCGGCCGAACGCGTCAGTTAGTTTTTGCGTTGGTTTTTGCCCAAGTACGAGGGTCTTTTAGCGGGGACTTGCTAACGCCTGGGTTTTACGTATATACGAGGGTCATTGAAGGACTAGGTATTGACAGCCGATTTAGACATACAAATACATAATGTTTATTTTGCTAATACACTAAGTTACTTAAATGGATATCAAAAATAAGACCTAGTAAAACTATTGCTAATGAATCTCAAATGATTTCACATATTGTAGCAATTTCGTAGATAAGTAAAAATGGGTTCAAAGGTGCTGCATTTTTGCTTTAATGCTTTGTTTATTTGGCTTATTTTTGAGACCACAGCTTATAAAATTTATGGTATAGTATATACGAACTCGTATGTACAATTTTAAAAGCTAATCATGTGGAAATGCTTTACTTGGTTGTGAATAAATTATTTTTGACATTTTGCTTTTCAGTGTCATTCCAATTGCTACTGTAGAAACTAAATTGTTAAAGTTATCAATAAAAATATTTCCGAGCTCTAAAATATAATTTAGAATGTCCCTGGGTGGTATGGTAAGACCACCGAATGAATATGTTGTCTCACTATACGCTTTTAGCGTGATACAATCGTTTAAGTACCTGTAGGTCTTGAATTAAACACTTTAGACCCCAAGTGTGCTAGTTTGTTGGAATTGTTTTATCGGCAGGAACACAGAAAGGCACAAATGTACAGGGTGTCCCATTAATAATTTTGAATCGAATGTCACGTGACCAAAAACAAATACCTCATTGGGTAGTACAATGACAAAAAACGACACAACATCTGCTCTAATTTACATCCTCAAAGTTATAATTATCTACTACCGCCAGTCCCGACGTATTGCTTGTCTTAATCGTCGTGAAACACCCTGTATGTATGTCCTTTACATTTCAAGGTTTACCAAAAAATAGGCATGGATCTGATTGTCATTTTCCATCCGTTAATACATTTAATTGATAAAATCAAACTTTAAAAAATATTACCCATTTCCTGCCAACAAATCAGAGATAACAAAATCCGACATTTTTGAGACACTGTATAGACTTCGCGATAAACACGTTCAACCTCTACTTTGCGCCGCCCCGTATCTCCCGGCTGACGTCGGTACACTGCTGCCGGTGGACCGGGGAGACGGGGCAAGGGGCAGGCCGTTTTGATATTTTTGCGGAGTGATCCAACTTATATGTATTCCGTAACCTTTGGCAATGGTTCCTACAGAATTTGACCTTGACAACGCCACAATGGGTGAGAAGTCTGGGTATGGATGCTAAAATACAAGGTATCGATACCGATACCAATTCGATACTTTTTGATCACCCATAGCCTCTCAAGCTTCATTGCCCAAAGTTAAATAAATAAATGATGCCAAGTGATAAACAGAATGTGACTACGAGTTTGAGTTACTTTTTCACACTAAAAAACTTAAAAAAATGAATGGATTATACGGATAAATGGATTTTGTTTTAACCAAATATTACATTTAGACAAATTAATGGCGATTGATATTGATGAACAAACCTCATTTCCACTGACTTTTTGAATTGTTAGTTTTTGCAGTATGCAGTGCAAGTGATATGTCTAATAGAATTTGATTCAAAAACATATTTATGTCGATCGTAGAAAAAAAAAGTGCGTAACAAGTGCAAAAAGCACATCAATAATTTTTTTGATAAAAAAGATAAAAAAAAGTTTGAAAGACCTTCCAACCAAGGCCTGGTTTCAAACCAAAGACCCACAGATTCACTACCGGACACTCCAACCACTAGGCTATCCGGCGATTCAGGAGGTGGTTTCAACGAAACATATTTGATTAGGTACTTACATACTGGAATCTGTAGTCTGATTTCAAACATTCAAAAACATTTATTTCGACCGTAGACTTCGTAGAGTTGATATTTGTTACCTGAAACTCAAAACAATGGCTAGATTTATAATAAGCGCCCTCAAAGTATACATGACACAAGTTTTCGTCCTGATAGGAGGCCAAATAACGATTTTAGATTTTTAGGGTGAACGTCAAAATCTGAGGGTCTGAAAATTTTTGATATTTGTTACCTGAGGCTGAAACTCAAAACAACGGCTAGATTTATAATAAGCGCCCTCAAAGTATACATGACACAAGTTTTCGTCTTGATAGGAGGCCAAATAACGATTTTAGATTTTTAGGGTGAACGTCAAAATCTGAGGGTCTGAAAATTTTTGATATTTGTTACCTGAAGCTGAAACTCAAAACAGCGGCTAGATTTATAATAAGCGCCCTCAAAGTATACACGACACAAGTTTTCGTCCTGATAGGAGGCCAATTAACGATTTTAGATTTTTAGGGTGAACTTCAAGATCTGAGGGTCTGAAAATTTTTGATATTTATTACCTGAAGCTGAAACTCAAAACAGCGGCTAGATTTATAATAAGCGCCCTCAAAGTATACACGACACAAGTTTTCGTCCTGATAGGAGGCCAATTAACAATTTTAGATTTTTAGGGTGAACTTCAAGATCTGAGGGTTTGAAAATTTTTGATATTTGTTACCTGAAGCTGAAACTCAAAACAGCGGCTAGATTTATAATAAGCGCCCTCAAAGTATACACGACACAAGTTTTCGTCCTGATAGGAGGCCAATTAACGATTTTAGATTTTTAGGGTGAACTTCAAGATCTGAGGGTCTGAAAATTTTTGATATTTATTACCTGAAGCTGAAACTCAAAACAGCGGCTAGATTTATAATAAGCGCCCTCAAAGTATACACGACACAAGTTTTCGTCCTGATAGGAGGCCAATTAACGATTTTAGATTTTTAGGGTGAACTTCAAGATCTGAGGGTCTGAAAATTTTTGATATTTATTACCTGAAGCTGAAACTCAAAACAGCGGCTAGATTTATAATAAGCGCCCTCAAAGTATACACGACACAAGTTTTCGTCCTGATAGGAGGCCAATTAACGATTTTAGATTTTTAGGGTGAACTTCAAGATCTGAGGGTCTGAAAATTTTTGATATTTATTACCTGAAGCTGAAACTCAAAACAGCGGCTAGATTTATAATAAGCGCCCTCAAAGTATACACGACACAAGTTTTCGTCCTGATAGGAGGCCAATTAACGATTTTAGATTTTTAGGGTGAACTTCAAGATCTGAGGGTCTGAAAATTTTTGATATTTATTACCTGAAGCTGAAACTCAAAACAGCGGCTAGATTTATAATAAGCGCCCTCAAAGTATACACGACACAAGTTTTCGTCCTGATAGGAGGCCAATTAACGATTTTAGATTTTTAGGGTGAACTTCAAGATCTGAGGGTCTGAAAATTTTTGATATTTATTACCTGAAGCTGAAACTCAAAACAGCGGCTAGATTTATAATAAGCGCCCTCAAAGTATACACGACACAAGTTTTCGTCCTGATAGGAGGCCAATTAACGATTTTAGATTTTTAGGGTGAACGTCAAATCTAAGGGTCTGAAAATTTTTGATATCTGTTACCTGAGGCTGAAACTCAAAACAACGGCTAGATTTATAATAAGCGCCCTCAAAGTATACAGGACACAAGTTTTCGTCCTGATAGGAGGCCTATTAACGATTTTAGATTTTTAGGGTGAACTTCAAGATCTGAGGGTCTGAAAATTTTTGATATATGTTACCTGAAGCTGAAACTCAAAACAACGGCTAGATTTATAATAAGCGCCCTCAAAGTATACACGACACAAGTTTTCGTCCTGATAGGAGGCCAATTAACAATTTTAGATTTTTAGGGTGAACTTCAAGATCTGAGGGTCTGAAAATTTTTGATATTCATTACCTGACGCTGAAACTCAAAACAGCGGCTAGATTTATAATAAGCGCACTCAAAGTATACACGACACAAGTTTTCGTCCTGATAGGAGGCCAATTAACAATTTTAGATTTTTAGGGTGAACTTCAAGATCTGAGGGTCTGAAAATTTTTGATATATGTTACCTGAAGCTGAAACTCAAAACAGCGGCTAGATTTATAATAAGCGCCCTCAAAGTATACACGACACAAGTTTTCGTCCTGATAGGAGGCCAATTAACGATTTTAGATTTTTAGGGTGAACTTCAAGATCTGAGGGTCTGAAAATTTTTGATATTCATTACCTGACGCTGAAACTCAAAACAGCGGCTAGATTTATAATAAGCGCACTCAAAGTATACACGACACAAGTTTTCGTCCTGATAGGAGGCCAATTAACAATTTTAGATTTTTAGGGTGAACTTCAAGATCTGAGGGTCTGAAAATTTTTGATATATGTTACCTGAAGCTGAAACTCAAAACAGCGGCTAGATTTATAATAAGCGCCCTCAAAGTATACACGACACAAGTTTTCGTCCTGATAGGAGGCCAATTAACGATTTTAGATTTTTAGGGTGAACTTCAAGATCTGAGGGTCTGAAAAATTTTGATATTTATTACCTGAAGCTGAAACTTAAAACAGCGGCTAGATTTATAATAAGCGCACTCAAAGTATACACGACACAAGTTTTCGTCCTGATAGGAGGCCAATTAACAATTTTAGATTTTTAGGGTGAACTTCAAGATCTGAGGGTCTGAAAATTTTTGATATTCATTACCTGACGCTGAAACTCAAAACAGCGGCTAGATTTATAATAAGCGCCCTCAAAGTATACACGACACAAGTTTTCGTCCTGATAGGAGGCCAATTAACGATTTTAGATTTTTAGGGTGAACGTCAAATCTAAGGGTCTGAAAATTTTTGATATCTGTTACCTGAGGCTGAAACTCAAAACAACGGCTAGATTTATAATAAGCGCCCTCAAAGTATACAGGACACAAGTTTTCGTCCTGATAGGAGGCCTATTAACGATTTTAGATTTTTAGGGTGAACTTCAAGATCTGAGGGTCTGAAAATTTTTGATATTTATTACCTGAAGCTGAAACTCAAAACAGCGGCTAGATTTATAATAAGCGCCCTCAAAGTATACACGACACAAGTTTTCGTCCTGATAGGAGGCCAATTAACGATTTTAGATTTTTAGGGTGAACTTCAAGATCTGAGGGTCTGAAAATGTTCGATATTTATTACCTGAAGCTGAAACTCAAAACGGCGGCTAGATTTATAATAAGCGCCCTCAAAGTATACACGACACAAGTTTTCGTCCTGATAGGAGGCCAATTAACGATTTTAGATTTTTAGGGTGAACTTCAAGATCTGAGGGTCTGAAAATTTTTGATATTTGTTACCTGAAGCTGAAACTCAAAACAGCGGCTAGATTTATAATAAGCGCCCTCAAAGTATACACGACACAAGTTTTCGTCCTGATAGGAGGCCAATTAACGATTTTAGATTTTTAGGGTGAACTTCAAGATCTGAGGGTCTGAAAATTTTTGATATTCATTACCTGACGCTGAAACTCAAAACAGCGGCTAGATTTATAATAAGCGCCCTCAAAGTATACACGACACAAGTTTTCGTCCTGATAGGAGGCCAATTAACGATTTTAGATTTTTAGGGTGAACTTCAAGATCTGAGGGTCTGAAAAATTTTGATATTTATTACCTGAAGCTGAAACTCAAAACAGCGGCTAGATTTATAATAAGCGCCCTCAAAGTATACACGACACAAGTTTTCGTCCTGATAGGAGGCCAATTAACAATTTTAGATTTTTAGGGTGAACTTCAAGATCTGAGGGTCTGAAAATTTTTGATATATGTTACCTGAAGCTGAAACTCAAAACAGCGGCTAGATTTATAATAAGCGCCCTCAAAGTATACACGACACAAGTTTTCGTCCTGATAGGAGGCCAATTAACGATTTTAGATTTTTAGGGTGAACTTCAAGATCTGAGGGTCTGAAAATTTTTTATATTTATTACCTGAAGCTGAAACTCAAAACAGCGGCTAGATTTATAATAAGCGCCCTCAAAGTATACACGACACAAGTTTTCGTCCTGATAGGAGGCCAATTAACGATTTTAGATTTTTAGGGTGAACTTCAAGATCTGAGGGTCTGAAAATTTTTTATATTTATTACCTGAAGCTGAAACTCAAAACAGCGGCTAGATTTATAATAAGCGCCCTCAAAGTATACACGACACAAGTTTTCGTCCTGATAGGAGGCCAATTAACAATTTTAGATTTTTAGGGTGAACTTCAAGATCTGAGGGTCTGAAAATTTTTGATATATGTTACCTGAAGCTGAAACTCAAAACAGCGGCTAGATTTATAATAAGCGCCCTCAAAGTATACACGACACAAGTTTTCGTCCTGATAGGAGGCCAATTAACGATTTTAGATTTTTAGGGTGAACTTCAAGATCTGAGGGTCTGAAAAATTTTGATATTTATTACCTGAAGCTGAAACTTAAAACAGCGGCTAGATTTATAATAAGCGCACTCAAAGTATACACGACACAAGTTTTCGTCCTGATAGGAGGCCAATTAACAATTTTAGATTTTTAGGGTGAACTTCAAGATCTGAGGGTCTGAAAATTTTTGATATTCATTACCTGACGCTGAAACTCAAAACAGCGGCTAGATTTATAATAAGCGCCCTCAAAGTATACACGACACAAGTTTTCGTCCTGATAGGAGGCCAATTAACGATTTTAGATTTTTAGGGTGAACGTCAAATCTAAGGGTCTGAAAATTTTTGATATCTGTTACCTGAGGCTGAAACTCAAAACAACGGCTAGATTTATAATAAGTGCCCTCAAAGTATACAGGACACAAGTTTTCGTCCTGATAGGAGGCCTATTAACGATTTTAGATTTTTAGGGTGAACTTCAAGATCTGAGGGTCTGAAAATTTTTGATATTTATTACCTGAAGCTGAAACTCAAAACAGCGGCTAGATTTATAATAAGCGCCCTCAAAGTATACACGACACAAGTTTTCGTCCTGATAGGAGGCCAATTAACGATTTTAGATTTTTAGGGTGAACTTCAAGATCTGAGGGTCTGAAAATGTTCGATATTTATTACCTGAAGCTGAAACTCAAAACGGCGGCTAGATTTATAATAAGCGCCCTCAAAGTATACACGACACAAGTTTTCGTCCTGATAGGAGGCCAATTAACGATTTTAGATTTTTAGGGTGAACTTCAAGATCTGAGGGTCTGAAAATTTTTGATATTTGTTACCTGAAGCTGAAACTCAAAACAGCGGCTAGATTTATAATAAGCGCCCTCAAAGTATACACGACACAAGTTTTCGTCCTGATAGGAGGCCAATTAACGATTTTAGATTTTTAGGGTGAACTTCAAGATCTGAGGGTCTGAAAATTTTTGATATATGTTACCTGAAGCTGAAACTCAAAACAGCGGCTAGATTTATAATAAGCGCCCTCAAAGTATACACGACACAAGTTTTCGTCCTGATAGGAGGCCAATTAACGATTTTAGATTTTTAGGGTGAACTTCAAGATCTGAGGGTCTGAAAATTTTTTATATTTATTACCTGAAGCTGAAACTCAAAACAGCGGCTAGATTTATAATAAGCGCCCTCAAAGTATACACGACACAAGTTTTCGTCCTGATAGGAGGCCAATTAACGATTTTAGATTTTTAGGGTGAACTTCAAGATCTGAGGGTCTGAAAATTTTTTATATTTATTACCTGAAGCTGAAACTCAAAACAGCGGCTAGATTTATAATAAGCGCCCTCAAAGTATACACGACACAAGTTTTCGTCCTGATAGGAGGCCAATTAACGATTTTAGATTTTTAGGGTGAACTTCAAGATCTGAGGGTCTGAAAATTTTTTATATTTATTACCTGAAGCTGAAACTCAAAACAGCGGCTAGATTTATAATAAGCGCCCTCAAAGTATACACGACACAAGTTTTCGTCCTGATAGGAGGCCAATTAACGATTTTAGATTTTTAGGGTGAACTTCAAGATCTGAGGGTCTGAAAATTTTTGATATTTATTACCTGAAGCTGAAACTCAAAACAGCGGCTAGATTTATAATAAGCGCCCTCAAAGTATACACGACACAAGTTTTCGTCCTGATAGGAGGCCAATTAACAATTTTAGATTTTTAGGGTGAACTTCAAGATCTGAGGGTCTGAAAATTTTTGATATATGTTACCTGAAGCTGAAACTCAAAACAGCGGCTAGATTTATAATAAGCGCCCTCAAAGTATACACGACACAAGTTTTCGTCCTGATAGGAGGCCAATTAACGATTTTAGATTTTTAGGGTGAACTTCAAGATCTGAGGGTCTGAAAATTTTTTATATTTATTACCTGAAGCTGAAACTCAAAACAGCGGCTAGATTTATAATAAGCGCCCTCAAAGTATACACGACACAAGTTTTCGTCCTGATAGGAGGCCAATTAACGATTTTAGATTTTTAGGGTGAACTTCAAGATCTGAGGGTCTGAAAATTTTTGATATATGTTACCTGAAGCTGAAACTCAAAACAGCGGCTAGATTTATAATAAGCGCCCTCAAAGTATACACGACACAAGTTTTCGTCCTGATAGGAGGCCAATTAACGATTTTAGATTTTTAGGGTGAACTTCAAGATCTGAGGGTCTGAAAATTTTTGATATTTATTACCTGAAGCTGAAACTCAAAACAGCGGCTAGATTTATAATAAGCGCCCTCAAAGTATACACGACACAAGTTTTCGTCCTGATAGGAGGCCAATTAACAATTTTAGATTTTTAGGGTGAACTTCAAGATCTGAGGGTCTGAAAATTTTTGATATTTATTACCTGAAGCTGAAACTCAAAACAGCGGCTAGATTTATAATAAGCGCCCTCAAAGTATACACGACACAAGTTTTCGTCCTGATAGGAGGCCAATTAACGATTTTAGATTTTTAGGGTGAACTTCAAGATCTGAGGGTCTGAAAATTTTTGATATTTATTACCTGAAGCTGAAACTCAAAACAGCGGCTAGATTTATAATAAGCGCCCTCAAAGTATACGCGACACAAGTTTTCGTCCTGATAGGAGGCCAATTAACAATTTTAGATTTTTAGGGTGAACTTCAAGATCTGAGGGTCTGAAAATTTTTGATATTTATTCCCTGAAGCTGAAACTCAAAACAGCGGCTAGATTTATAATAAGCGCCCTCAAAGTATACGCGACACAAGTTTTCGTCCTGATAGGAGGCCAATTAACGATTTTAGATTTTTAGGGTGAACTTCAAGATCTGAGGGTCTGAAAATTTTTTATATTTATTACCTGAAGCTGAAACTCAAAACAGCGGCTAGATTTATAATAAGCGCCCTCAAAGTATACACGACACAAGTTTTCGTCCTGATAGGAGGCCAATTAACGATTTTAGATTTTTAGGGTGAACTTCAAGATCTGAGGGTCTGAAAATTTTTGATATTTATTACCTGAAGCTGAAACTCAAAACAGCGGCTAGATTTATAATAAGCGCCCTCAAAGTATACACGACACAAGTTTTCGTCCTGATAGGAGGCCAATTAACAATTTTAGATTTTTAGGGTGAACTTCAAGATCTGAGGGTCTGAAAATTTTTGATATATGTTACCTGAAGCTGAAACTCAAAACAGCGGCTAGATTTATAATAAGCGCCCTCAAAGTATACACGACACAAGTTTTCGTCCTGATAGGAGGCCAATTAACGATTTTAGATTTTTAGGGTGAACTTCAAGATCTGAGGGTCTGAAAATTTTTTATATTTATTACCTGAAGCTGAAACTCAAAACAGCGGCTAGATTTATAATAAGCGCCCTCAAAGTATACACGACACAAGTTTTCGTCCTGATAGGAGGCCAATTAACGATTTTAGATTTTTAGGGTGAACTTCAAGATCTGAGGGTCTGAACATTTTTGATATTTATTACCTGAAGCTGAAACTCAAAACAGCGGCTAGATTTATAATAAGCGCCCTCAAAGTATACACGACACAAGTTTTCGTCCTGATAGGAGGCCAATTAACAATTTTAGATTTTTAGGGTGAACTTCAAGATCTGAGGGTCTGAAAATTTTTGATATTTGTTACCTGAAGCTGAAACTCAAAACAGCGGCTAGATTTATAATAAGCGCCCTCAAAGTATACACGACACAAGTTTTCGTCCTGATAGGAGGCCAATTAACGATTTTAGATTTTTAGGGTGAACTTCAAGATCTGAGGGTCTGAAAATTTTTGATATTTATTACCTGAAGCTGAAACTCAAAACAGCGGCTAGATTTATAATAAGCGCCCTCAAAGTATACGCGACACAAGTTTTCGTCCTGATAGGAGGCCAATTAACAATTTTAGATTTTTAGGGTGAACTTCAAGATCTGAGGGTCTGAAAATTTTTGATATTTGTTACCTGAAGCTGAAACTCAAAACAGCGGCTAGATTTATAATAAGCGCCCTCAAAGTATACACGACACAAGTTTTCGTCCTGATAGGAGGCCAATTAACGATTTTAGATTTTTAGGGTGAACTTCAAGATCTGAGGGTCTGAAAATTTTTGATATTTATTCCCTGAAGCTGAAACTCAAAACAGCGGCTAGATTTATAATAAGCGCCCTCAAAGTATACACGACACAAGTTTTCGTCCTGATAGGAGGCCAATTAACGATTTTAGATTTTTAGGGTGAACTTCAAGATCTGAGGGTCTGAAAATTTTTGATATTTATTCCCTGAAGCTGAAACTCAAAACAGCGGCTAGATTTATAATAAGCGCCCTCAAAGTATACACGACACAAGTTTTCGTCCTGATAGGAGGCCAATTAACGATTTTAGATTTTTAGGGTGAACTTCAAGATCTGAGGGTCTGAAAATTTTTGATATTTATTCCCTGAAGCTGAAACTCAAAACAGCGGCTAGATTTATAATAAGCGCCCTCAAAGTATACACGACACAAGTTTTCGTCCTGATAGGAGGCCAATTAACGATTTTAGATTTTTAGGGTGAACTTCAAGATCTGAGGGTCTGAAAATTTTTGATATTTATTCCCTGAAGCTGAAACTCAAAACAGCGGCTAGATTTATAATAAGCGCCCTCAAAGTATACACGACACAAGTTTTCGTCCTGATAGGAGGCCAATTAACGATTTTAGATTTTTAGGGTGAACGTCAAATCTGAGGGTCTGAAAATTTTTGATATCTGTTACCTGAGGCTGAAACTCAAAACAACGGCTAGATTTATAATAAGCGCCCTCAAAGTATACACGACACAAGTTTTCGTCCTGATAGGAGGCCTATTAACGATTTTAGATTTTTAGGGTGAACGCCAAAATCTGAGGGTCTGAAAATTTTTGATATTTGTTACGTGAAGCTGAAACTCAAAACAGCGGCTAGATTTATAATAAGCGCCCTCAAAGTATACACGACACAAGTTTTCGTCCTGATAGGGGGCCAAATAACAATTTTAGATTTTTAGAGTGAACGTCAAAATCTGAGGGTCTGAAAATTTTTGATATTTGTTACCTGAAGCTGAAACTCAAAACAGCGGCTAGATTTATAATAAGCGCCCTCAAAGTATACACGACACAAGTTTTCGTCCTGATAGGAGGCCAATTAACGATTTTAGATTTTTAGGGTGAACTTCTAGATCTGAGGGTCTGAAAATTTTTGATATTTATTACCTGAAGCTGAAACTCAAAACAGCGGCTAGATTTATAATAAGCGCCCTCAAAGTATACACGACACAAGTTTTCGTCCTGATAGGAGGCCAATTAACGATTTTAGATTTTTAGGGTGAACGCCAAAATCTGAGGGTCTGAAAATTTTTGATATTTGTTACCTGAAGCTGAAACTCAAAACAGCGGCTAGATTTATAATAAGCGCCCTCAAAGTATACACGACACAAGTTTTCGTCCTGATAGGAGGCCTATTAACGATTTTAGATTTTTAGGGTGAACGCCAAAATCTGAGGGTCTGAAAATTTTTGATATCTGTTACCTGAGGCTGAAACTCAAAACAACGGCTAGATTTATAATAAGCGCCCTCAAAGTATACACGACACAAGTTTTCGTCCTGATAGGAGGCCTATTAACGATTTTAGATTTTTAGGGTGAACGCCAAAATCTGAGGGTCTGAAAATTTTTGATATTTGTTACCTGAAGCTGAAACTCAAAACAGCGGCTAGATTTATAATAAGCGCCCTCAAAGTATACACGACACAAGTTTTCGTCCTGATAGGAGGCCTATTAACGATTTTAGATTTTTAGGGTGAACGCCAAAATCTGAGGGTCTGAAAATTTTTGATATCTGTTACCTGAGGCTGAAACTCAAAACAACGGCTAGATTTATAATAAGCGCCCTCAAAGTATACACGACACAAGTTTTCGTCCTGATAGGAGGCCTATTAACGATTTTAGATTTTTAGGGTGAACGCCAAAATCTGAGGGTCTGAAAATTTTTGATATTTGTTACCTGAAGCTGAAACTCAAAACAGCGGCTAGATTTATAATAAGCGCCCTCAAAGTATACACGACACAAGTTTTCGTCCTGATAGGAGGCCTATTAACGATTTTAGATTTTTAGGGTGAACGCCAAAATCTGAGGGTCTGAAAATTTTTGATATTTGTTACCTGAAGCTGAAACTCAAAACAGCGGCTAGATTTATAATAAGCGCCCTCAAAGTATACACGACACAAGTTTTCGTCCTGATAGGAGGCCTATTAACGATTTTAGATTTTTAGGGTGAACGCCAAAATCTGAGGGTCTGAAAATTTTTGATATCTGTTACCTGAGGCTGAAACTCAAAACAACGGCTAGATTTATAATAAGCGCCCTCAAAGTATACACGACACAAGTTTTCGTCCTGATAGGAGGCCTATTAACGATTTTAGATTTTTAGGGTGAACGCCAAAATCTGAGGGTCTGAAAATTTTTGATATTTGTTACCTGAAGCTGAAACTCAAAACAGCGGCTAGATTTATAATAAGCGCCCTCAAAGTATACACGACACAAGTTTTCGTCCTGATAGGAGGCCAATTAACGATTTTAGATTTTTAGGGTGAACGTCAAATCTGAGGGTCTGAAAATTTTTGATATTTGTTACCTGAAGCTGAAACTCAAAACAGCGGCTAGATTTATAATAAGCGCCCTCAAAGTATACACGACACAAGTTTTCGTCCTGATAGGAGGCCAATTAACGATTTTAGATTTTTAGGGTGAACGTCAAATCTGAGGGTCTGAAAATTTTTGATATCTGTTACCTGAGGCTGAAACTCAAAACAACGGCTAGATTTATAATAAGCGCCCTCAAAGTATACACGACACAAGTTTTCGTCCTGATAGGAGGCCTATTAACGATTTTAGATTTTTAGGGTGAACGCCAAAATCTGAGGGTCTGAAAATTTTTGATATTTGTTACCTGAAGCTGAAACTCAAAACAGCGGCTAGATTTATAATAAGCGCCCTCAAAGTATACACGACACAAGTTTTCGTCCTGATAGGAGGCCAATTAACGATTTTAGATTTTTAGGGTGAACTTCAAGATCTGAGGGTCTGAAAATTTTTGATATTTATTCCCTGAAGCTGAAACTCAAAACAGCGGCTAGATTTATAATAAGCGCCCTCAAAGTATACACGACACAAGTTTTCGTCCTGATAGGAGGCCAATTAACGATTTTAGATTTTTAGGGTGAACGTCAAATCTGAGGGTCTGAAAATTTTTGATATCTGTTACCTGAGGCTGAAACTCAAAACAACGGCTAGATTTATAATAAGCGCCCTCAAAGTATACACGGCACAAGTTTTCGTCCTGATAGGAGGCCTATTAACGATTTTAGATTTTTAGGGTGAACGCCAAAATCTGAGGGTCTGAAAATTTTTGATATTTGTTACGTGAAGCTGAAACTCAAAACAGCGGCTAGATTTATAATAAGCGCCCTCAAAGTATACACGACACAAGTTTTTGTCCTGATAGGGGGCCAAATAACAATTTTAGATTTTTAGAGTGAACGTCAAAATCTGAGGGTCTGAAAATTTTTGATATTTGTTACCTGAAGCTGAAACTCAAAACAGCGGCTAGATTTATAATAAGCGCCCTCAAAGTATACACGACACAAGTTTTCGTCCTGATAGGAGGCCAATTAACGATTTTAGATTTTTAGGGTGAACTTCTAGATCTGAGGGTCTGAAAATTTTTGATATTTATTACCTGAAGCTGAAACTCAAAACAGCGGCTAGATTTATAATAAGCGCCCTCAAAGTATACACGACACAAGTTTTCGTCCTGATAGGAGGCCAATTAACGATTTTAGATTTTTAGGGTGAACGCCAAAATCTGAGGGTCTGAAAATTTTTGATATTTGTTACCTGAAGCTGAAACTCAAAACAGCGGCTAGATTTATAATAAGCGCCCTCAAAGTATACACGACACAAGTTTTCGTCCTGATAGGAGGCCTATTAACGATTTTAGATTTTTAGGGTGAACGCCAAAATCTGAGGGTCTGAAAATTTTTGATATCTGTTACCTGAGGCTGAAACTCAAAACAACGGCTAGATTTATAATAAGCGCCCTCAAAGTATACACGACACAAGTTTTCGTCCTGATAGGAGGCCTATTAACGATTTTAGATTTTTAGGGTGAACGCCAAAATCTGAGGGTCTGAAAATTTTTGATATTTGTTACCTGAAGCTGAAACTCAAAACAGCGGCTAGATTTATAATAAGCGCCCTCAAAGTATACACGACACAAGTTTTCGTCCTGATAGGAGGCCTATTAACGATTTTAGATTTTTAGGGTGAACGCCAAAATCTGAGGGTCTGAAAATTTTTGATATCTGTTACCTGAGGCTGAAACTCAAAACAACGGCTAGATTTATAATAAGCGCCCTCAAAGTATACACGACACAAGTTTTCGTCCTGATAGGAGGCCTATTAACGATTTTAGATTTTTAGGGTGAACGCCAAAATCTGAGGGTCTGAAAATTTTTGATATTTGTTACCTGAAGCTGAAACTCAAAACAGCGGCTAGATTTATAATAAGCGCCCTCAAAGTATACACGACACAAGTTTTCGTCCTGATAGGAGGCCTATTAACGATTTTAGATTTTTAGGGTGAACGCCAAAATCTGAGGGTCTGAAAATTTTTGATATTTGTTACCTGAAGCTGAAACTCAAAACAGCGGCTAGATTTATAATAAGCGCCCTCAAAGTATACACGACACAAGTTTTCGTCCTGATAGGAGGCCTATTAACGATTTTAGATTTTTAGGGTGAACGCCAAAATCTGAGGGTCTGAAAATTTTTGATATCTGTTACCTGAGGCTGAAACTCAAAACAACGGCTAGATTTATAATAAGCGCCCTCAAAGTATACACGACACAAGTTTTCGTCCTGATAGGAGGCCTATTAACGATTTTAGATTTTTAGGGTGAACGCCAAAATCTGAGGGTCTGAAAATTTTTGATATTTGTTACCTGAAGCTGAAACTCAAAACAGCGGCTAGATTTATAATAAGCGCCCTCAAAGTATACACGACACAAGTTTTCGTCCTGATAGGAGGCCAATTAACGATTTTAGATTTTTAGGGTGAACGTCAAATCTGAGGGTCTGAAAATTTTTGATATTTGTTACCTGAAGCTGAAACTCAAAACAGCGGCTAGATTTATAATAAGCGCCCTCAAAGTATACACGACACAAGTTTTCGTCCTGATAGGAGGCCAATTAACGATTTTAGATTTTTAGGGTGAACGTCAAATCTGAGGGTCTGAAAATTTTTGATATCTGTTACCTGAGGCTGAAACTCAAAACAACGGCTAGATTTATAATAAGCGCCCTCAAAGTATACACGACACAAGTTTTCGTCCTGATAGGAGGCCTATTAACGATTTTAGATTTTTAGGGTGAACGCCAAAATCTGAGGGTCTGAAAATTTTTGATATTTGTTACCTGAAGCTGAAACTCAAAACAGCGGCTAGATTTATAATAAGCGCCCTCAAAGTATACACGACACAAGTTTTCGTCCTGATAGGAGGCCTATTAACGATTTTAGATTTTTAGGGTGAACGCCAAAATCTGAGGGTCTGAAAATTTTTGATATTTGTTACCTGAAGCTGAAACTCAAAACAGCGGCTAGATTTATAATAAGCGCCCTCAAAGTATACACGACACAAGTTTTCGTCCTGATAGGAGGCCTATTAACGATTTTAGATTTTTAGGGTGAACGCCAAAATCTGAGGGTCTGAAAATTTTTGATATCTGTTACCTGAGGCTGAAACTCAAAACAACGGCTAGATTTATAATAAGCGCCCTCAAAGTATACACGACACAAGTTTTCGTCCTGATAGGAGGCCTATTAACGATTTTAGATTTTTAGGGTGAACGCCAAAATCTGAGGGTCTGAAAATTTTTTATATTTGTTACCTGAAGCTGAAACTCAAAACAGCGGCTAGATTTATAATAAGCGCCCTCAAAGTATACACGACACAAGTTTTCGTCCTGATAGGAGGCCTATTAACGATTTTAGATTTTTAGGGTGAACGCCAAAATCTGAGGGTCTGAAAATTTTTGATATCTGTTACCTGAGGCTGAAACTCAAAACAACGGCTAGATTTATAATAAGCGCCCTCAAAGTATACACGACACAAGTTTTCGTCCTGATAGGAGGCCTATTAACGATTTTAGATTTTTAGGGTGAACGCCAAAATCTGAGGGTCTGAAAATTTTTGATATTTGTTACCTGAAGCTGAAACTCAAAACAGCGGCTAGATTTATAATAAGCGCCCTCAAAGTATACACGACACAAGTTTTCGTCCTGATAGGAGGCCTATTAACGATTTTAGATTTTTAGGGTGAACGCCAAAATCTGAGGGTCTGAAAATTTTTGATATCTGTTACCTGAGGCTGAAACTCAAAACAACGGCTAGATTTATAATAAGCGCCCTCAAAGTATACACGACACAAGTTTTCGTCCTGATAGGAGGCCTATTAACGATTTTAGATTTTTAGGGTGAACGCCAAAATCTGAGGGTCTGAAAATTTTTGATATTTGTTACCTGAAGCTGAAACTCAAAACAGCGGCTAGATTTATAATAAGCGCCCTCAAAGTATACACGACACAAGTTTTCGTCCTGATAGGAGGCCTATTAACGATTTTAGATTTTTAGGGTGAACGCCAAAATCTGAGGGTCTGAAAATTTTTGATATCTGTTACCTGAGGCTGAAACTCAAAACAACGGCTAGATTTATAATAAGCGCCCTCAAAGTATACACGACACAAGTTTTCGTCCTGATAGGAGGCCTATTAACGATTTTAGATTTTTAGGGTGAACGCCAAAATCTGAGGGTCTGAAAATTTTTGATATTTGTTACCTGAAGCTGAAACTCAAAACAGCGGCTAGATTTATAATAAGCGCCCTCAAAGTATACACGACACAAGTTTTCGTCCTGATAGGAGGCCTATTAACGATTTTAGATTTTTAGGGTGAACGCCAAAATCTGAGGGTCTGAAAATTTTTGATATCTGTTACCTGAGGCTGAAACTCAAAACAACGGCTAGATTTATAATAAGCGCCCTCAAAGTATACACGACACAAGTTTTCGTCCTGATAGGAGGCCTATTAACGATTTTAGATTTTTAGGGTGAACGCCAAAATCTGAGGGTCTGAAAATTTTTGATATTTGTTACCTGAAGCTGAAACTCAAAACAGCGGCTAGATTTATAATAAGCGCCCTCAAAGTATACACGACACAAGTTTTCGTCCTGATAGGAGGCCTATTAACGATTTTAGATTTTTAGGGTGAACGCCAAAATCTGAGGGTCTGAAAATTTTTGATATCTGTTACCTGAGGCTGAAACTCAAAACAACGGCTAGATTTATAATAAGCGCCCTCAAAGTATACACGACACAAGTTTTCGTCCTGATAGGAGGCCTATTAACGATTTTAGATTTTTAGGGTGAACGCCAAAATCTGAGGGTCTGAAAATTTTTGATATTTGTTACCTGAAGCTGAAACTCAAAACAGCGGCTAGATTTATAATAAGCGCCCTCAAAGTATACACGACACAAGTTTTCGTCCTGATAGGAGGCCAATTAACGATTTTAGATTTTTAGGGTGAACGTCAAATCTGAGGGTCTGAAAATTTTTGATATTTGTTACCTGAAGCTGAAACTCAAAACAGCGGCTAGATTTATAATAAGCGCCCTCAAAGTATACACGACACAAGTTTTCGTCCTGATAGGAGGCCTATTAACGATTTTAGATTTTTAGGGTGAACGCCAAAATCTGAGGGTCTGAAAATTTTTGATATTTGTTACCTGAAGCTGAAACTCAAAACAGCGGCTAGATTTATAATAAGCGCCCTCAAAGTATACACGACACAAGTTTTCGTCCTGATAGGAGGCCAATTAACGATTTTAGATTTTTAGGGTGAACTTCTAGATCTGAGGGTCTGAAAATTTTTGATATTTATTACCTGAAGCTGAAACTCAAAACAGCGGCTAGATTTATAATAAGCGCCCTCAAAGTATACACGACACAAGTTTTCGTCCTGATAGGAGGCCAATTAAAGATTTTAGATTTTTAGGGTGAACGCCAAAATCTGAGGGTCTGAAAATTTTTGATATTTGTTACCTGAAGCTGAAACTCAAAACAGCGGCTAGATTTATAATAAGCGCCCTCAAAGTATACACGACACAAGTTTTCGTCCTGATAGGAGGCCTATTAACGATTTTAGATTTTTAGGGTGAACGCCAAAATCTGAGGGTCTGAAAATTTTTGATATCTGTTACCTGAGGCTGAAACTCAAAACAACGGCTAGATTTATAATAAGCGCCCTCAAAGTATACACGACACAAGTTTTCGTCCTGATAGGAGGCCTATTAACGATTTTAGATTTTTAGGGTGAACGCCAAAATCTGAGGGTCTGAAAATTTTTGATATTTGTTACCTGAAGCTGAAACTCAAAACAGCGGCTAGATTTATAATAAGCGCCCTCAAAGTATACACGACACAAGTTTTCGTCCTGATAGGAGGCCTATTAACGATTTTAGATTTTTAGGGTGAACGCCAAAATCTGAGGGTCTGAAAATTTTTGATATCTGTTACCTGAGGCTGAAACTCAAAACAACGGCTAGATTTATAATAAGCGCCCTCAAAGTATACACGACACAAGTTTTCGTCCTGATAGGAGGCCTATTAACGATTTTAGATTTTTAGGGTGAACGCCAAAATCTGAGGGTCTGAAAATTTTTGATATTTGTTACCTGAAGCTGAAACTCAAAACAGCGGCTAGATTTATAATAAGCGCCCTCAAAGTATACACGACACAAGTTTTCGTCCTGATAGGAGGCCTATTAACGATTTTAGATTTTTAGGGTGAACGCCAAAATCTGAGGGTCTGAAAATTTTTGATATCTGTTACCTGAGGCTGAAACTCAAAACAACGGCTAGATTTATAATAAGCGCCCTCAAAGTATACACGACACAAGTTTTCGTCCTGATAGGAGGCCTATTAACGATTTTAGATTTTTAGGGTGAACGCCAAAATCTGAGGGTCTGAAAATTTTTGATATTTGTTACCTGAAGCTGAAACTCAAAACAGCGGCTAGATTTATAATAAGCGCCCTCAAAGTATACACGACACAAGTTTTCGTCCTGATAGGAGGCCAATTAACGATTTTAGATTTTTAGGGTGAACGTCAAATCTGAGGGTCTGAAAATTTTTGATATTTGTTACCTGAAGCTGAAACTCAAAACAGCGGCTAGATTTATAATAAGCGCCCTCAAAGTATACACGACACAAGTTTTCGTCCTGATAGGAGGCCAATTAACGATTTTAGATTTTTAGGGTGAACGTCAAATCTGAGGGTCTGAAAATTTTTGATATCTGTTACCTGAGGCTGAAACTCAAAACAACGGCTAGATTTATAATAAGCGCCCTCAAAGTATACACGACACAAGTTTTCGTCCTGATAGGAGGCCTATTAACGATTTTAGATTTTTAGGGTGAACGCCAAAATCTGAGGGTCTGAAAATTTTTGATATTTGTTACGTGAAGCTGAAACTCAAAACAGCGGCTAGATTTATAATAAGCGCCCTCAAAGTATACACGACATAAGTTTTCGTCCTGATAGGGGGCCAAATAACAATTTTAGATTTTTAGAGTGAACGTCAAAATCTGAGGGTCTGAAAATTTTTGATATTTGTTACCTGAAGCTGAAACTCAAAACAGCGGCTAGATTTATAATAAGCGCCCTCAAAGTATACACGACACAAGTTTTCGTCCTGATAGGAGGCCAATTAACGATTTTAGATTTTTAGGGTGAACTTCAAGATCTGAGGGTCTGAAAATTTTTGATATTTATTACCTGAAGCTGAAACTCAAAACAGCGGCTAGATTTATAATAAGCGCCCTCAAAGTATACACGACACAAGTTTTCGTCCTGATAGGAGGCCAATTAACGATTTAGATTTTTAGGGTGAACTTCAAGATCTGAGGGTCTGAAAATTTTTGATATTTATTACCTGAAGCTGAAACTCAAAACAGCAGCCAGATTTACAATAAGCGCCCTCAAAGTATACACGACACAAGTTTTCGTCCTGATAGGAGGCCAATTAACGATTTTAGATTTTTAGGGTGAACTTCAAGATCTGAGGGTCTGAAAATTTTTGATATCTGTTACCTGAGGCTGAAACTCAAAATAACGGCTAGATTTATAATAAGCGCCCTCAAAGTATACACGACACAAGTTTTCGTCCTGATAGGAGGCCAATTAACGATTTTAGATTTTTAGGGTGAACGCCAAAATCTGAGGGTCTGAAAATTTTTGATATTTGTTACCTGAAGCTGAAACTCAAAACAGCGGCTAGATTTATAATAAGCGCCCTCAAAGTATACACGACACAAGTTTTCGTCCTGATAGGAGGCCAATTAACGATTTTATATTTTTAGGGTGAACTTCAAGATCTGAGGGTCTGAAAATTTATTCAAAACCTCAATGTTGTGAAACCATTCATAAAAATATTGGAGATAATATCAGTAGGTACATTTTTGTACATGCACAGCGCTATCGTGTTTTGAGATCTACTAAAATTAATAAAAAAGATGTATTGAATTCCAGAACAACGCTCTAAAAATAAATATCATCAATAGATTTTGAAATTTAGCTCAAAAGCGCTGATCAGCTGTTAGATATCAGATTAGTTAAACGGTCTCGATCCATCCGTAAAAGTAGTGCCCGTACATTTTTGAATTATTTGTAGGTTTGCGAGTAGACAGAAGGAATTCTGCCGGTGCGCCATCTAGTACCCGAAGGTAACGGCAACCAAAGAGAAAACGCTACTAGCAGCAGTAAACTCTCCTTGGTGGAACGACAAGGCTCGTTCGCTTTTGCCACTAGAGGCACGGATTTTGACGCATGCAGCGTAAAGCCGATATACGAGGGTTGCTCTATACCTCCGTCAATCCACCAGTACGCAGACAGCTGTTTCACGCTTATTAGCGATCATCAGTGCGCCATAGGTCGATTGACGGAAGTAGAGAGCATCAATTTTTGCATGTTTAATAAACATGTGAAAGATGTGCGAGTAGACAGAAGGAATTCTGCCGGTGCGCCATCTAGTACCCGAAGGTAACGGCAACCAAAGAGAAAACGCTACTAGCAGCAGTAAACTCTCCTTGGTGGAACGACGACTACGTACTATCACTTAGTATCAGAGATATATTCAAATGAGCATAACACATTTATACACAAACACAACACTAGATGTAGGCTAGGTACCACAATAATTCTCAAACCAAACAAATCAGTCATGCGGCGGTCATATCTCAATTTAGCGCCAAAATGATACAACACTTCTCCCTTTTGATACCAAAAACTTGTTTACAAAGCGATTCAAACAGTCTCTACCAGAGTGGATAGCTTCATTAATAAGACGCCCACAAGAATTCGTTGAACATGTACAGTATCAGTCACATATTCATCATTCAAATTTCAACTAAATGGTTCTAATGTATGTGATGTGAGTCTACATATGTATGTACTAATAGTTCATTTGACAACTTCCCACCACGGATTTATCACAAACCGCTGATTAAATGAAAAAACGCCAAGACACGTCAAAATATCTGTCCAAAGAGACAACTTTTTAACCAAAAACTATTTCACCACCTATTGTATCCTCTAGCCCCTCAAGGGAATCATTTCCAGTGTTTTTGCAACTATCCCTCATTGTTTTGCCAATTATGGGCAACATTTTGAACCCTTATTGCATGTTTCCTATACCGCGTCTAGATGCGACTGGCCAATCTTTGTACTCTTTTTCTTGTGTTTTCACTGTACCATGCACTGGTGTGTTTGACTACGAGCAGAACCGGCGCCGGCCTGCTTCTACCTGCCGAGGAGACTCAGCGTTGGCCAACGCACTCCAACGCTCTCCAACGGTCCTATAAGCCGCTACTGTGAATGCCTACTATGATTGCCGTCAACCTGAGATATTCTGCTGATTGTTTGGTATGCTGTGGTAATAATTTCAAAGAGACAAACTAATTGTTAGCAAAGCTGACCCATAAATTCTTATATGCATGCGCAGCTGGTTCGTTATCTCCTTTGAACGTTTTTTTTTTCTCACTAGTCGGTTCCGTAACTGACAAGTACTGACAGTTTAATCACTGTGAGAATATAACAGTGACAGACAATATCTATTATGAAGTATGTTTTTGCTATTTACCGACTTTACTTTGTACAAATTTGATCACTTATCCTGATAAGATTACATTCACTAGCAAGACCACAGTAAATATCTCACGCAAAGTAAAACAATAGCAAAGCGGTAAAGCGATACAAATTAGTCACATATTTGTATGTCTGTCACATACTTGTTTTCGTATTCACGTGGACATTCTAACATTCTATGAGAAAATGTTAAAGATGTATCCTAATATTTCTTCTACAAGGATACCATTCATATTATTTTCATTATCATTTGCGCTGTAAGTTTCGGCCTTATTTCAATTGTGTGTCAGCGCTCTAACTGAAAAAGCGTTGTAACTTCAACACCTTGTAAATTAGTTGCCAAGTATTTGGAAACAAAAATCCATATGAAGTGTGAAACAAAACATAAAATGACTCCCGTCTACGCATTATACTTCGCAGCACCCTGTATAATAAAGATAAGATATTTATGTGAAAACTTTGCAGGGACGGATATGGTCCGGGAGGACCTAGTCAATTTGGGTAAGAACTATAGTCTGTCCACTGAAGAAAAGGAGTAAAAAATTATTTCAAACCCATATTTTGGGGCTTTACTCGGATAAATCGAACTTAGTTTTTCTGTTTATAATAACATCACTGCGCTCACTATGCAGTTTTGTAGAGGGTGTGCATATAACCCTTAACCATACAGTAAAAATTTACATATATTGTGCATGGTTACTCCGTTTGTTCGGTGGATAAGGTATAGTTATTGAAGATCTATATAATTATAGTATATTCTATTTACTCATCTTATAGCAGTTTGGACATCGCACACAAAACAAAATTGCGTTTAGAGCATCAAAATTAATTACCCTAGTTATTTTAACCATGCCTATTTTAACAGCTGCACTTCTCTCTTTGCTCTTCTTCTTTCTTCCTCTCTTTCTTCCTCCCTTTCTTTTTTTCTCTATAACATTGTCTGGTTTCTGGGTGACCAGGCCGACAGGATGACAAACTGACTGACGAACTATGACATAAAGGCAAAGGTCCTCCGGACCGCCTTGACAGTTAACGGCGAGTAGTAGTACAAACAAAAGTACTTATATCATTTTTCAATATTTTTTTTTAAATAATAACTTTTTTTCTTTGTATTTTTAATTGTGTTATTTTTTCGTGGTTTTGATAATAGTAATGAGACTAAGATACCAAAAAATCTGCCGCAACAACGCAACAATTTGAGACTTACCCATAAAATTGGGGTGGTATGGGGGGGTGGGGGGTTGTAAAATTGAAAAATTTGTTGCTTTCATAATAGACTGTCCACTGACCTATAAAGAAAGACCTAGCGACATAAATAACTCTTTTAGGTCCATCCCACCATTGCCTTGCCTTTTACAGAAACCAAAGGAATTTTTTCTGGTGTAACCATACGAGAATATTGCTTTAGATCGTTCTATATTGTGTAACGAGGAAACTGTTGAATTGATTTTAATGAAATTTTGAAAGAGTATTACTACCGTTGCGAGGATGGAAGACGCGTATCGTTTTTATAAATCGTGCCAGTGGCGGCGCAGAAATAATAAAAAAACTAAAAACATAAAAACAGCTCAAACTTCGTTTTTAAGCATTTTAGCGGTTCCTGATCATTTTCTGCGTTTTTTTTTGGTGAGGGTGAAATTGGGGCGGTTGGGGGTGGGGGGTTGAATAACTTAAAATATTCTTGTATTCATAATAGGCTGTCCACTAGCCTGTGAAGGAAGACCTAGCGACATAAATTACCGTTTTAGGTCCATCCGAACATTGCCTAACCTGTTACGGAAACTAAGGGACTTAGAATCTTTTGTATACATACGAGTATTTATTGCTTTAAATCGTTTTGTATTTTGTAACGTGGACACTATTAAATTGATTCTAATGAAATTTTGACACAGTGTTATTACCGTGGTGAGGATGGAAAACGCGTATGTTTGTAAAAAATGGTGGCAGTGGCAGCGTAGCAATAATCAAATAACTGAAAGTATGAAAACAACTCAAACTTTGTTTTTGGATGTTTTAGGGGTTTCTGATCACTTCCTACATTTTTTTGGGTGGGGGTTGAATTGAGGTGGCTGGGGGGCGGTGTTGTAAAACTGAAACGTTTGTAGTATTGATAATAGGCTGTCCATTGACCTGGGAAGGAAGACCTAGCGACATAAATTACCTTTTTAGGTCCATCCGAACATTGCTTAACCTATTACGGAAACTAAGGGACTAATTTTTTGTATACATACGGGTATTTATTGCTTTAAATCGTTTTGTATTTTGTAACGTGGACACTATTAAATTGATTCTAATGAAATTTTGACACAGTGTTATTACCGTGGTGAGGATGGAAAACGCGTATGTTTGTTAAAAATAGTGGCAGTGGCAGCGTAGCAATCATCAAATAACTGAAAGTATGAAAACAACTCAAACTTGGTTTGTGGATGTTTTAGGGGTTTCTAATCATTTCCTACCTTTTCTGGGTGGGGATTGAATTGGGGTGGTTGGGAGGCCGTGCTGTAAAACTGAAGAGTTTGTAGTATTGATAATAGCCTGTCCATTGACCTGAGAAGGAAAGACCTAGCGGCATAAGACAATTTTAGGGAGGGGGGGGGGGGGGGGGCTGGCGATTATTTGGTTGCAAGGGATCTCAGACTAAAGCTTCATGCTATGGGAACATAATAAAGTGGTATCACCGTAATGTGTGGGAAGTACTGAGTCAATCAAGGTGACTTCATTTTTTTATGATATCATAGACTTTGTATATCTTTCTGCATCAGCGGCTATTTGTATGACAATCCCACGGGTGAACTTCGCCCTCGATGTAGGATTGTAAGTATTTTCAAATAATAATGATTTGATTACTATTATTATATTATAGGCTTACACAATATGGCGGAGGTCTTCCACCCAGCTCACGTGACTACAATACGGGTACTTGTGCGTAAGTATAAAACTTTTCAACATTCACCTATCGTCATACGGTTTCTTATATGGAAGAATATTCCAAAGTCAGTCAAAAATATTTTTTAGCAAATGCACTGTCATCAGTCAAGCCCAATGAAATAAGGAACAGGAGAAGTAAATCCTATGAGTGCGTTATCGTTGAGCCCGATCTTGCCATCATGTCTAGACCATCGAAAACCGTTCACAATTGAAATTTTCAGTTCCTTGGTATCTTTCTAAAACAACTAAAGTTATAATATAGTGCGGTATGCCGAATAGTAACGATTGTGTGACTTAGAAAAATACTATAAAATATTAACTATGAATGTGATTTCGTATGTGTTCATAACGTCAGTCCTACTTTTCATTCATTTTGACTGAATCAGTATTAAAAAATGAATACAAACGTCAAACTGTCGTGCGAGAACCTTTTCCGTCATCATGATAGTCATCAGTTTTAGCAATAGACATTCTAAAGAAATTGAAAAACTTCGTACCATCACGACTCAGTTCTTCAAAAAGAGTGTAGAATGTTCCACTGTGTTCCCTGCTTTGATTGATAGGATGAATCCACCACTTGCGCTTAATCCTACGGTGCTTAATGCGGCGATACAATAACCACATGGCAATTACACGTTTACGATTCATTGTTATTGAAGGATCTCGCGTCAGAGATACAAAACAACTGATTGTTTGGCCGGTGAAAATCCAGTGTGTCTGCAAGCACCCGCTACCGATAAAATATTGGCCGATTTTTTACCGGCCACCCAAAATCGGTGTGTGTGCAACTAGCCTTAAGGCGGCTCCTACGGAGAGCATAAACGGTAATTTTCAAGTGATTTAATCCCAATTCCTGACGCTCTAGTTTTCAATATTTTTGCATGAAATTTTTACATGAAGTTTAAAAGGAAATTACACAGGGGGATATCGAAGCATTTTTTGAAAAAAAATTGATTGAACATGAAATATGATCGCTTGAAGTTGCCTATTTTCTTCGTCAACTTTGTAATTTTCTTAAGAAAAGCCCAGAAGCAAAAATGAAAAGGTGCTTCGATACCACTCTGGGCAATTTCCTTCTAAACATCATGTCAAAATTTCATGTAAAAGTATTGGAAAATGAAGCGTCAGGAGTTGGGATAAAGGAAATCTGCAAAGCGCCTTCCTCTTCAGTTTTACAAATTTCGGGCGACGCGCTAACATGACTGTTTCCATTTCTTCCTAATGTAGCGCGCACCTGTTTATTTATCACGCCCATCGTCGGTTCCTTTTCAGCTCCCCGCATCTTCCGGAGAAACTATTCCGGATTGTAGGAGCAGCGTTAATGTTGCTTCCTTTGCCGTGCTGATGTATTGTGTCAATAATCTATGATTAGAAATCATTCAATCACAGATTTCGTAGAACTAATGTTCAAAAAATTAACCTGGACGATTCGTCAGCTCTAGCACAATTTTTTTTTGTGAGTGTTTTTGCAATGCGCCTCACAACAATTCGGTTATCATAATCAATCCAATCACCTATTACTTACAATCATTGAATTCTATCAAAAATACAGACAATGGAACACTTTTCACATTGCTGCCATCTCAGAGTAACAACTGAACATAGAGGTAGTAAACTACTAATTCTCCCAACATCTTCTCTTACGTTGTCATATCGACCACCAGATACGGCAATCATAATTGTTTACTATCGTCTTAATTGTATAGTATCCAGAAATATTCCATTCTACGTTAAAAAAGACGGCATTTTGATGGTTCAGAAACGATTACAGCAAAATCAATAGACATGTTGACCTCTACTGCGTTACTGCATGTTTCTTCATCATTAACGCAAATTCTGTCTTACATAAATTTTGAGGAGTTGGCAACGCCTATGTAATTTTCCTGCGATTTGTTTACGGTAATCTCCGACTGTCAAACGTTTGTTTTGTTTGTGCGTCTTTTATGCTTGGTCAGTAAAATTGAATTCGCTATTTGTTGGTAAATGTAGTGAAGCTTTACGGACTTGCTGTGCTATATTCGAGTGTAGTTTAACAGTTTTTCGAGATGGGATAGTGCAGAGCAGTGTTTCTAACATGGGTTGCATTGGAAGAATTTTCAGGTAAGTTGGCAATGTTTGGGTCTGAAGTGTCAAAAGATGATGGCTTTGAGTACGCCCTGCTAAAGTGGTTTGTTTACTACCTCTATGTTCAGTTGTTACTCTGAAGCTGCCATGCACACATTTCAAACAACCATTATAGATCAATAAGGCATTCTTTCAGGATGACAGGATGTGGGATCCCCATAGAAGGTCTAGGAGAGGGAGTAGTTCAGAGAGAAGAGTAAGTACTAGTTGATGAGTTTATGTATGGCCTACCCGAAGGCTTATCAAAACACGTGAACTTTAAAAGATATTTACTCTAGAATGATTTAAAATAAATACCCCCTTCTAGAAATTACTTCTACAAGATGCTGAGACTACATCTCGTGTAGTAGCTCTATTAAACATCACAGTGCAGCGTATGGTCTTTGGATTAACTACAACAAGACCAAGGTTATTATCGTCGATAGAGAGCACGATAATCATCGAGCAATAAAGTCAGTAGGCCGTTATGAAGTAGTTCAAAGTTTTGTGTACCTCGGTTCTTTGATCGACAATTCGGATAGCTGTGAAAATGAGATTCCACGGCGCATTCGACAGGCACGTGTGGCCATGACAAAGCTTACTCAAATATGGTGTGACCACAACGTCACTAAAGCTACCAAAATGTCGCTGGTTCAGTCTTTTGTGTACTCAATATTTTTGTATGCCTCGCAAACTTGGACTGTTAAAAAGGCAGATCGAGCTCGCATAGATGCTTCTGAAATGTGGACGTGGAGGAGAATGCTGAGAGTTTCTTATACCGCCCATCGAGCTAACGTTTCCATACTGGATGAGCTCGGTAATCCAAAGAGACTATCCTCCATTGTGCCGACGAGAATCCTTACTCTAGCTCCGACTTAATGCATTTTACGAGTTCACAACATGTCTGTTGTGACTATGATGATGACATCTCGTGTGCACACTTTGCACAAAAATTGTATGTTTAGGAACGACTCGTTCAGAAAGTGCACTCGATCTAAAGGTTTTCAAAATAATACGCTAGTACTGAGTTTTGTACTTTTTGTAGATATGCAGAAAAAACCAGAAGCGTTAGAATTTGGTCGCCATCCAATGCGTGAGTACAGAAACTTAATATATATATAATTATGTCTCCACATTTCACAAAGTAACGGCCATTTTATCACCTGTTAGACCAAGGAGGTCTTTATTTAAGAAAATCTAGATCATAAAATGTGTGTTTTTTAACCACGGATTTAATAGTACCTACGGGTTTAAAATTTCAACATGTAAAGGTCGTTCCTGTGTGTTTGTAATTTACAATTATATGTTGTTTGTTTCCTGACCTGTTAGTGAAAGACGCCATGACAGTTTAGTTTTTTTTTATTTTATGGAAAAATTGTGACGATTATTAGCTGCATTAAGAAGTCGTTTGCACTCAATGCAATTGCTGTTTTAAATTGGCAAACGTCAACGTTAAAGCCCTGAAGATGGCAATAAGCATTGCCGAAAGCTTGGCTGTTAGCACCAGTCTCCTCTATGATGTGACCCAGTCTCTTTTTTTTCAAAATTTTGGCCACAACCCCAAGATTTTCTCATCTAAATATATAATTATATATGTACACATAAACATGTCTAGTTATGTTCATTATTTCTTAATCTGCATTTTCAAACTGACACGATCTTATACAGGGTATTCATTTATTCTATAACTCTTCGATAGGAATCCTAGGATGAATAAAATTCCAGTACATACGGCGCATATCCTAAAAATATTTAGTATTACACAGGGAGTTGCAGAACCTAAACATGATAGTCAGTTTCTCTTTTTAACTTCAAGTCCTTCGGCGCTTGTTTAATCTCATTGATTGATTTATTTTCAATAAATCTTCGAATTTAAATGTGTTAGATACGCCAAAGTTGGTTTATTTCAGTTTTCTTGATTTTATTGACCAGACGGACACTTAAATGTCCAGCAAATACCATTTTGGAAATCGTGATCTATGTATATGATTAAAAGTATGATAATTTTAAACGCATTTTGCTGATGCTCTAGTGTAGCGCCCTTTAGGTTTAATTCACTAATAAACCAATTTAAAATCGAATTATATACTAATACCCTATCATCCTCGTGATTATGTTTTTTTAGATAAGTCACCCCTGCTAAACGGCTCGAATATTTTATTTAAAATAACTACTAATAATGGCATTTTTAAATTAAATATGTAGTTACTCTCGAAAAGTATTTCATATCTTGTGAATAATACGCATTCTATTCCTGTGTTTCGAATGAGAGACAAATTTTTTAATAATCAATTTGCAGCAGCAGAGTGAAATTTAAAAAAAAATATATGATTTTTCTATCTAGTATAAATAATATTATCCTGATTTTGATGAACTGTAGGACTTACTAGAATTAAATTATATTCTCTAATTAAACTATTTTCATATACTTAAATCTGCGTTTCTTTATATTTGAAAAATCCTAATTAGATTCGATATGTTTTAGGATGACACAAACGGAAGAGGTGACGGAAATAGAGGGAATAGTGTAAGTATATGCATCCCCTAAAGTCACTTTTTCATTTATGCTACCTAATATTTATAATATTGACTTCAAGTGAAGTCTAGGTAGTTATGTGGCACATACCCAAAGACACACAATTAAAAAAGCTCCGTAAAACTTATTATACCGGGTACGGCATAAAAACCAAGTGTTTTTGGTTTGAGTAGTACTCATATATTAGAAAAAGAAGGAGCGCGCAGTTTATTACAATCCATTCCTTGACTCAAACCATTTCACTTTCTTACTTGCCACTTGCCATCGTGGAGCGGTAGACGCTAGTACAACGTGTGGCATATGGCGTAGCATCATTGGCCCATATTTTTTTGGAGAAAATGGGGTCACCGCTACAGTTACATCTGAACGTTACATTTATATATGGTGAATACCTTTTTCATACCCGAATTGCAAAGAGGAGGTAAGGATATCAAAGACTTGCGGTTCCAACAAGATGGAGCCACGGCACACACCGCCAGAGCATCCATGGCTGTTCCTCGCCACCTGTTTCCAAATCGTTCAGTTCCGAGGTTTGGTGGCATTTCATGACCTCCTCGGTCTCCCGACTTATCAATTTGTGATTTTTTCTATGGGGGTAACTCAAGCCACGTGTTTAAAGGGCCAAGCCCCGTACGTTAGATGCAGAGAAGGAAGCGATTTACCATGGAATCTCTCAAAAAACAACAGAGACATGATGGAAACAATGGAGTGCAATTTTCGTGTACGGCTGCATCATATGCCAGATGTAATGTTTGCACTTAGATATTTCAAAATGGTTTATTATCAGCTATGTTCTACTACCAATAATTTTTTTTTTTTTTTAGAGTAGAAACTAATAATTTTCTGATTATTTCGAATACACTTGATTAATATGCCCCACCCTGTATTATCTGTATTTGTTCATAGAATCAAAAGTCAATTTTTCCGCTTGCATCGGAAGCTTAGCTTTAGAATACCGTAAACATGGGCTACTTTGGCCCACTTTTCAGTAATTATTGTAGCACTTTTCTCTAGAAACTGTTGTTTTCACTGCCCAGAAGTTCTGGTAATCTTTTTTACAACTATAATATCTTAAATTTTAATAAGTAATCCTTTTTTTACTTACAAAACGTTTTTTGAAATGTTATCCTGTGGTTAGGGTAACTTTGGCCCAAGTAATTTTTTGGCGTTAAAAGCATGATACAAATGGCATGGACAAAGAAGGACTTGGATATTGACTAGAACAGGTTCTTCAACGAAGATTATATTATCAAATGTCATCAAGTTTCGTCATAATTATGAATGTTACCAGGTGAAACATCTTTGACCACCTCTTTCAGATTTTCAATATATTCTGTGATGAGTTCATGAATCTGAGTACGATTTCTTTTGATGTTCGACGAAAACTTGACAGTCAGCTGAGGGTGTCTCTTTAGAAACGATTTGACCCAGCCACGTCTTGGAACATAGTTGCAAAGACACTGCACAGTCTTCCATTGCCTAGTCAAATAAGATTTTATGATGAATCTTAAATCTAGTTCATCAAGAATGCTAGTTCTTCTTCTAGCGAAAAAGCTGTTGGATGGCGTGGTGAACTTGAAAACAAATTTTTCAACTTGTTTTTATAGGGGTATCTTGAAATGGTCAGCAGCCTGCCTTTGCGTCATATCACCAGATCTGATTCCTTCTAGACAAGTTAGAAGTTTGTTCGTTCCTATAGCCAGTGTATATTGGGCCTCCGGGAAGTCTTTTACAGCATCCTGTACAAGCTGATAACGAGAATACGCAATATAAATACGAAAATAAAATTTTATAGCAATCCATAACTTAATATTATGGGTTTTGGCCCAAAAAAAAGGTTGGGCCAAAGTAGGACGTTTTTTATAGATTATCGGGTCTGATTTAAAAAAACATGAACATAAAAAAATTGTTGAGTTTAACAGTGTTGTAACTACAGTACGGCTTAAAGAAAGGAAAAGTGTTAAATAGGGGGCACTTACCAGATTTGTTCAACAAGAAATACGTTTTTTGTAATTGGAAGTTTGGGAGGTAAAGATTGCACGTGGTTTCACTAGCCAAACAACTATAGGTGTTGCTTTCTAGTGGATAGCAAAGGAACCCCTGGACTTATCAGACAGCCTGTATAGTGCGGCTACCTAGCGGAATGAGCCGGACGTATTTTAAATACAGTCACAAATATGTTTACAGAGTACGATTTTGTTTTGTTTTCATTTGGGCCACAGAAGGACGTTAGGGCCAAAGTAGCCCATGTTTACGGTACTAACAATTTTTTTATATTTTAAAGAGAAGAAACGTATGATCCCGAAGACATGTATATGTCGTACGGAGACTATCCCGAAGATAATGTATACGACCAACATATGCTCGAAGATGAAGAGATAGAGTGTCCGTAAGTAAACAGAAGACCAAAGGAAAATACTTCGACCATATTTTTCGCTCTATATATTCCTGCTTTTTCTACCTCAAACGTATTTATAGACTATAGACAAACACAGGGTATTCCATCCCATTATTAACAAAAAGGTTGCTTTAAAAGGTGTTTCTTCCGAGGATGAAGCAGCTAGATAAAAATAAGCGACAGCAGTTCAGAACTAAGATATTGGGTAATGCACCTGTTCAATATAACAAAATACGCAGGCCAGAATATACATGTTTCAAGAACGTAGGTAAAACAAACAATCACAGAGTAGTTAGAAAATAATCAATAATCAACAGTTGAACAATCTCTCCAAAATATAAGAAACCAAATATGTATTTCACGTAGTTTCATTTCGCCTTCACAATTTTATATACAGTGGTTTCAGTGACCTACTAATTACATAAGGGGTCCATTTTGAGAAAAAAAAATGGACTAATGAAGGTATCTCCAGACGTCATGTCATGACTAAAGGGTGGTAAAGTACAGACTTTTCTTGCAATATCCGGTTTACTATTCTGAATGCCTTTGGGAAAGTTGGTATGTGTTTTCTATATATAAAATAACATTTATACGTTACATGTTTTTGGAAATATTAATATCACAGAAATGATATTTGTAGAGGCGAATCACGACCTACACTGATAAATTTATTCAATTTAAATACCATGTTGAATGTTCTGGAAAAAATCATTTAAACGAGTTATGGTAATCAGTTGAATTATTTTGTCTTTTGCCTGAGTTTGTTAGTAGGTTCATTCCAACAGGCCTGAATACCGTACAATGTATCGTCACGGACATGTGCAGAACGTAAAATGCGTTCCAACACGTTTTGTGACTGTTCAAGAAACGGTCCATAAAGCGTTCCAACAGGTTTCGTTACCGTTCATGGGACGGCTTCTGTACGGTCAAATCGGTACTTGGTCCAGAGTAAGGACTGTGAGGACTGACATGCGCAGTAGAAAGTAAATCGGCCGCTTGGCGCACAATTTCATTTTGTCATTTCTATGCGTCTTCTGTTTTCTTGCTACCTTGAGTCTTGAGTGTTGAGATTGAGTGTGATTTGTTTTGCTTCTTTTGTTTTTGCTATTGCTTGTTGTTTGGCAGACTCGATTGTTGGCCGAAACTTCACCAAAGCCAAAAATGGAAATGGAATCAAACAATAATATTATACGTCATATGATAAATTCGGTAATTTTTATGGAAAACATAACCCAGGTTCTTTGTTTATAGAGCTACATGAATACCTGGTTGTGGGTGGCAACCATTATTCATGGCTGAAATTACCCAAATAATCCTCATTTTTCGGTTGTGGTTAATAGACTAACACCAAGTCATCGTCAGAAAACTCAGGCTCCGATCAATTTTAATAAAGCTCTTGGCGTCTTGGCTTTTGACGGTGGCTTTTGAAATGTAATCGAGGTTAGTTTTTTTTGATAGCTGTCAGTCCATGTCCAGTGAAATAAGAGAAAGAACCGTTACAAAAGATTTTCCTGTTTGTACGGTCACGAGACCATCCAAAATCAACGCATGCGCACCACAAACGATCCGAACAGTTTCGTGACGGTTCAATGGACGGTACAAAATATGCTGTTGGAAAGAACCTAGTGATTTCAATGGTCCCAGGCCCTAGGAGTGACATTTGTGGTCATAGTTTCCTATAATGTTTCGAAATAAAATAATTGCAAAACCCTTGACCAGCCAAAATGTATAATTTCTCACTTTCATATCAGAGTAGGACGTCTTTCGGTTAACCGGATACTACGTACTAGTTTCCTTGGACGAAAAAAATAAGGAGTAGTTTCGATCTAACTGTTATTGGAATATTTTGTAGTTTCTATGGGAGTGGCTTCTGAAAAAAATCTACACCTCAGATTCGTGGAGGAACTTGAAAGATTACTTAGTAATTCCTACATTAATATAAATTTAAATTTCCCAGACTGGAACCTCTGCAACAATTCAAAAACCGATTTTATTGTTGATAGTTGCATTGCCCAACATTGATGTAATGAGTATTGCTGTTTTATTTAGTCTAATTCCAATTTCTCCCAGTAGCGTGTATGGTTTGTAATTTTCGAATAATTGTACAATTTCTGTGATTTCAGTGAATGTTTGAGACCAGAAGACCAAAAATGCTGCTATGCCGACGAAAATCTTAGGGATTTCTTAAAACAAGAACAATCAAGGTAATGATTACTAGGGTTTCCAATTCGGGATCACGGAGATTTTTTGGTCCGGAAAATCCCGACGTTAACGAAACGGGTTTTTTTAGTTAATCTTGATTTTTTAAGCGATGAAATTTCAGTCTGTTTTACTACTTTTTTATCAGCGAGTCATTTTAGCTTTGCTCCAGCAGTCGCGAAAATTCAAAATCGGCCCCCTTCTCCGTAGAAAATTTCCCGGAGCCCACCCAACTTTGTTTTTTCAAACAGCATCTAATAGTTTTACTTCCCACACCGATAGGTGAGGGGAGTATTGTGATCGCGAAAATTTTCGATTTTGAGATAATATACTTTTTGGGCGTTTTATATCTAGCTCTTGAATTAATCACTTTAGACCCCAAGTGTGCTAGTTTGTTGGAATTGTTTTATCGGGAGGAACACAAAAAGTCACAAATATACAGGGTGTCCTATTTAAATTTTTGAATCGGACGTCACGTGATCACGTGACCAAAAACAAATACCTCATTGGGTGATACAATAATAAGAAAAGATACTATATTTGCTCTACCTTACACCCCCAAAATTATGATTTCCTACTACTGGCCAGTTCCGATATATTGCTTGTCTTAGGAATTTGAAAAACAAAAGTTGAAGGTGAGTTTTAAGGGCTGATGTACAAAAAAATGTTTTAAAAGCATGGTATGATATACCGGGTGTCCCAGAATTTCCTTGACACGCGATATTTTCGTAACGAAAAACAGTTCAAGCAAGAACTAAGTGGTACTTTTGAAGGTACTATAGGGTCTATCATACCATGCATTCAAAACATTTTTTTTTTGTACGTCAACCACTAAAACTCACCCCCAACTTTTTTTTTTCAAATAGCACCCCATAGGTTTTCCTACGTAAATGATATCCCCATTTTATTTAAAATCTTGTGGTACCTTTAATTTTATATGAAAACTTATTTTTTCCGTAAAATCTTAAGCATAAGACAAATGAAATGATAATTTGTTTGACGCCTGATATTTTTGTAACAAAAACGGATAAAAAAGAAAAGTAAGTGGGTTATTCAAGTGTACTGAATGACCTATCATTCCTTGCTTATAAACCATTTTTTCTTACTTAAACCCCTGGAATCCACCCCTAGCTTGTTCTTTCAAATTTCAATCCACAACTGTGTCTGGAAAAATAAATTCTTTACTTGAATTTAATTATCGTAGTGCCTTACTTCCTATGCCCCTACTGCAATTTATCGTTAATTTTTTTCATTTAATCTATGAAATCGTAAGCATGAAAAAATTAAAACACATGTGTGGAAAATATTTTTTTATTATCATGAATCAACTAATAAAAAAATGTGACAATAAAATTAAGTGCAAAAACGTGAAAAAGTTTTATGGCTACATCGGGCCGCGTCAAACCCAACCAAAGGGTGTGCCCTGCACACGGGTGTCAAAATTAACGATAAATTGCAGTAGGGGCATAAAAAGTAAGGCACTACGATAATTAAATTCAAGTAAAGGATTTATTTTTCCAGGCAAAATTGTGGATTGAAATTTGAAAGAACAAGCTAGGGGTAGATTCCAGGGGTTTAAGTAAGAAAAAAATGATTCATAAGCAAGGAATTATAGGTCATTCACTACCCTTGAAAAACCCACTTACTTTTCTTTTTTTTCCGTTTTTATTACAAAAATATCAGGCGTCAACAAATTATCATTTCATTTGTTTTATGCTTATGATTTTACGGAAAAAATAAGTTTGCATATAAAATTAAAAGTACCACAAGATTTTAAATAAAATGGGGATATCATTTATGTAGGAAAACCTATAGGGTGCTATTTGGAAAAAAAAGTTGGGGGTGAGTTTTAAGAGTTACAAGAGTACAAAAAAAAAATGTTTTGAATGCATGGTATGATAGACCCTATAGTACCTTCAAAAGTACCACTCAGTTCTTGCTTGAACCATTTTTCGTCACAAAAATATCACGTGTCAAGGAAATTCAGAAACACCCTGTATACAGACATCCTACATAGTGTAAATGAGTAACTTTTGTTCGCAGGGATCAAGGATACGCGTATGACAAAGCAGTAGGAACACAAGATAATAGGAAGAGGTGTTTCTTGTTTAAGAAGAACAAGAAAAAACGTTAATGTAGTTCGTCATGTAGCAGCTTCGTATATTACATGTATTAATTAAGATAAACTGACACCGTGTTTCAAACATTTAACGAATACATGCAACGTTTTGAAAAGCAGCAACAGGTTTTAACCCTTTAAGTCCGCATTTAAGAATGTATTTGAATTTCATTGAAAAAATACAAAACATAGCAAAAAAGTGAACAAATAAACTGAAAATCATCTTTACACTGGTTTAAAAACACAATTTTTTCAAAAAAATGGTGGCCATCTAGGGTAACCAGTAGGACTGCTCAGTACTGTGGTACAAAAAACACCAGGACAGTTGTACCCTGAGTAGCACGCAACATATCTGTCACGCATGGCAGAGGTTTGTTGTCACTATCAGCTCCAGTATCTTTAAAAGGTCTTTTGGTGTCTTTTTTTACTTCTGTATCATCGGCATCGACTGCTTTGGTCATTAGTCTCATGATCTGTGTAGGCTTTATTACTGTTTCCCGGCGCCACTCTAGGAACAGCACTGTTAGCTATAAGCCGTCAGTGAAGGCTTCGGTGTAATGGCAGAGGTTTGTTGTCACTATCAGCTCTAGTATCTTGAAAAGGTCTTTTGGTGTCTTTTTTACTTCTGTATCATCGGCATCGACTGCTTTGGTCATTAGCCTCATGATCTGTGTAGGCTTTATTACTGTTTCCCGGCGCCACTCTAGGAACAGCACTGTTAGCTATAAGCCAACAGTGCCTAAGGTTTCGGTGTAATTACTAATACTTTGTGTGACAGACAAATTTTCGTCAAAGTTCCCAAGCGCATCGTTATCGATCTCATCTTCATCCCCAGGTAAATAGTCATCCGCTATTCACTCCCTTTCTGAAGGAATTTCTGCTACAATATGATATAGATCATCCTCGTCCATCGCTTTGAGTTCCGCAACAGTCCACTGTCCACTGTGTCCTTCCTCGAGTAGTAAAAGACATCTCATTCGATACACCCCTGTGTTGAAATAATTATCTGCTTCGGACTTCCACTATCTATATTATCTTTGAGTATCGCAACGTCAGTTCACCTGAAGATGACTGAATATACTAAATCAATCGAAACGTTGTGATACTCAAAAATCATACATATAGACCATGGAAGTCCAAGACATTATAAATTGAAACATCTGCGTTGTCTATAAATTTCAAACACAACCCTGTATATTCCTGGTGGTTAGCCGGTATAGCCACCACTAATAACGTGTTCTGAAAAGCACAACTACAATAAAATTATGAAATTTAAGGTGATGTGTGAAAACGAACAATAATTGGTATTATTATTTACCAGTCATATCAAATTTCCCTTCCTTTATTTCACAGTAAACAGCTATCAAAGTTTAACGAGTGCACCATGACCCTAAGTGTTCACAATAACCATGAACAACAGATCGAAATAGACGCGAACAGGCTATTGGATTTTTTTCCTAGTAAACGGCACTCTGAATATCACAAAATAGCTGGTGGTTGACCCATCGAACCATTAGGACTGAGCCAACGAATTACTGAATTTGTGGTTACATGACATGACCAGTAGGACGCAAAGGGTTAATCAATTTGATAATGTGTAATGATTATCTTTTGACAGAAAATTTTTTTGTATCGGTGGGAGGATTGACACCACTCCATACTTCCTAGCAACGTCGTAGGCATGACGGAGTTAGGGGGTCAAAACCCTCCTCATTAATGCAAGTTATTATTATTGAAAATAAGGCTGTAAGGTGTATTGAACACGCTCAGGCTGTTTCCTGCTGTAATCTTTGACCCTAATTTCTCAAAAAGTTTACCTCCTTTAATGACTCGAAACATTCAAACCTTGCGTGGCGGTTATTGACGACAGAACCATCCAGGGCCGCACTAACATTAAAGAAGAAAACCAAAAGAGCTTCCTTATTAGATTTTTAATAGATATTATAAGTCTACAATAAGTAACATTCAAACTTAATTCTAACAATATTGTTCAAGAAAAATGAGGAAATATAAAGAATTTAACAAAAGTCAAAATCACACAAATGTATGCCTGTCATCATCCCAGTAACTAAAGGCGGGTTCTGACTGTTCAGTTTCACTGAATCAGTTTGACTGATTCAGCATTAATGAAAGCGACGTTTGTTCTCACTGGAGACTGTCATTAACACACAGATCCTGAAATACCTGGACAATAATAACATCATAGATGATCGCCAGTATGGCTTCCGTAAGCACAGGTCTACGGGTGACCTTCTGGCCTATGTCACTCACTTGTGGAACAGAGCAATTGAAAACCATGGCGAATATCGAACGCCTCCGACAGAGTGTGGCATGAGCGACTTCTAGTCAAGCTTGCTGCTTATGGACTACCACCTGGCCTGCGCCAGTGGCTGAACAGCTTTTTGAACGACCTGTTGTAGTCGAAGGCTGTTCATCAGAAGTATTTTCAATAAACGCCGATGTTCCTCAGGGATCTGTTTTATCCCCTACACTGTTCCTGCTGTACATCAACGAGCTGCTGGAAATAACATCCAATCCAATCTACAGCTTCGCAGACGACAGTACATTAATATTGTGCATGGAACCAGGCAAGACACTATCATCCCAGGAGACGGTACGTCGGCGACAGCAGCATGCCTCACAGATCAACGCAGATATCAAAAAAATTGTCGAGTGGGGATTAGTAAATAAAGTACTGTTCAACGTACAGAAAACAAAGGTAACAACACTTACAAGAAGTCTCACATTGGCTTACCAACAGTGGAAATGGAGGGTCACCCCATAGACGAGTCAATTTCCGTCAAGCTTTTGGGGATCAACATCAACAACAACATGTCCTGGCACGACCACGTCATCAGTATTGCTAAAACGGCATCCCAGAAGCTTGGAGTTTTGTTCCGCTGCAGGAAGCTGTACACACGAGAGCAACTACTGCTGCTCTACAACGCACAGATCCGACCATCGCTGCAGTATTGCTCCCATGTGTGGGGATGCGCTCCGAAGCACTCTCTAAAGCTTCTGGACAACATCCAGAAGAGAGCAATTAGACTAATCGATACGCCTAACCTCACAAAGGACCTCCATAGCCTGGAACATCGAAGAAGGGTGGCTGACCTGTCCCTGTTCTACAGATTCTATCACGGAAGATGTTCGAGTGAGCTCTCTCAGATAATAACAGCAAAGGCCGTCCGAACGAGGAACACCAGAGAGGCTCTGCGAGCTCATCCTTACCAGGTCGAGGTCCCTACTCCACCAACCAGTCTCTTCCAATATTCCTTCTTTTGGAGATCTTCGACGCTGTGGAACGAGCTTTCGGGGAATTTGTTTCCCGCCGGCTACAACCTGCAGCATTTCAAATCTAACGTGCACCGACACGTACTTATCATCTCCAGCGCTTCTACAGCAACATAGGCTTTTAGCCTTTGCAGGAGGCTGACCATAAAAAAAATTGTTCAGTTTTAATAATGAATTATTTTAACTGATTCAGCATTCATGAAAACAACGTTTTCATAACCTTGAAGTGCTAAAACTGATGACTTTCACGATGACGGAAAAAATTCTCGCACGTCAGTCTGACGTTTGTATTCATTTTTCAAGACTGATTCTGTCAAAATGAATGAAAAATAGGACTGGCTTTCAGTTTTAATGAAAAGGTCAAACTGATTCAGCGAAACTGAATCGTGAGAACCCTCCTTAAGCTATTTGATTATCACAGCCTTACATCAGCGGCGGCACGTCCTCTAGTTCACTAAGGTGTGCTTTCAAAATAATATTAAAAATATAAAATTTCAAAAGTTACCAAAGCATTTTAGGTGATCTGATAAGAATGGGAAGTATTGCTGTTGTAGTTAGTAGTCAATGTAGATGTACTGTATAGATATCCGGCAAAACTGCACTTTTAGCACACTTTTTATTTAACCACAATAATTATACAATAAAAATACATAAGGTTAATGTTTTTAATTTGTTTTAATTTGACAGCACACGTTTTATTTCACCGCACTGTATTATAATGGTTCGTAAAATGTATGTTTTCATCTATTACGATTTAGCCCACTATTTATCGTAACTTAAGTAGGTACCTACTAATAACTATTGTTCTATGTACACTATACATAACAGATAACAGACTACAAACTACTTATTTTTTGAAAGTAAAATCGAGGCTTCTGTTTTTCACTTTTACAAAATATTCAAATTCGAATTTCGTTGCGACTTACTTCTAACATATTGTCTAATATTTCGTTTCGTATTGTTTAAGAGGTAGCTTTAAACACAGTAGTATTTTTTAAATAAGCTTTTAATATAGAATCGAGTTCTGATGTAAAGTCAATTAGTTTTCGGAAAACGCCACAATTTTCGAAGGTGTCTTTCTGACTGTGACCCCTTAAAGCTAATTCCTGTTTACCGCAAAATTTGATGCAATTGACTGAGAAGGATGGATATGGTAAAGTATGAGAGTAAGCACAATAATGCTATTCAAATGGTACAGAATCGATTGTTTGTCCAATACACAGAGTTAACATCTCTAGAGGGAGCCTAATTTGAATATTGGCCAGCCAACATCTATAGCGCTATTGCCACTCTTCTTCGTCCGCTTAAGGACCTTCCAGTTTCTTCAAAATCTGGCAGTTTCCGCAGTTTGAACACATGTTCCTCAAAGTATTTAACTGGGTATTTAACTATACATTAAAATATACTTGCAATGTAACTGATTTACGTGAAGATAATTTGTATTGATTTAACGAAATCTCAAAAATGGTAAATTTCATAGCGGAATGTCGCAATAACTTCTAATATGTCGTAAATCTGGCAATCTACAATCGGCGTCCCCTAAAGCTGTCATGTGGCTGTCATTGTAGTTGTGGTTATTGCGTATGTTGAGATTTTTGTTGTTTTAGTGTATATTTGAGTGAGTTTGTGACTATTTGTGGTGTGAATTAAATTATTTATGAACAATATTGTCATAATTGCATGATGAGACGAAATGAAAAGTGCATAATTTGCTGCAATAGCGACGAATCGGTGAACACCACTTATCATAGGTTAATATAGGTTTTGTTTTGGTTTTCAGTAGCGTAAAATATGGGGAAACGCTTCATGGTAATAATAAATTATCAAATGTTACAATCAAGTTATAATAAGAGTAACTCTCTAAGTATAGCTGAACACTAATACAACTTATTGTATCAGTTTGTAACATCACAGTAATCATTGAATCTATTAATGAACATCAAATTTTAATATAAAATCGTACGCCACTGGTAATACCCTCAAGCTGTCAAAATTTCCGTTACATGTTGGCTGGTCAGCGACCTGTGCATTTTGTTGTTTACATTCCCTCTAGAGATGTTAACTCTGTGGTCCAATATCAGCTGATCATGACAGCACGCCGCTTCATCGTGGAATTGCTCTCTAGCAGTTCCGCCAACTTTACGGTGACGCCATTGTATATTGCAATATTTCCACTGTCATCTACCTGTTTTCGTGAAATAGAATCCCAAATCACTGTTTGCTCCGAGAACAAACTCAAAAGATTTATCCACTATAATATCTATCTGCCTGTTGGCTGACCTTACCGCTTGTTATAGATCATTTGATATGAAAAGGCCGCAAATAAAACAGAGTATTTTCGCTGTGTGCAGTCTACGATATTTCTGTAGTATGTCATTAACACCGCTCTAACGTAGAATAGCAATTATCTTTTGCTTTTCCTAACATTCGGCCGGAGTATCGAACGTAAATCGAATTATTAACGAACTGTGGATCTATTTGCGGTAAAAAAATAAACAGAGGAAAGGCGGATTTAGCTTAGTTGCGTTGATCATTTCAATCGGATCCACTGGATTCTGGAGATCGCGATTAATACTAATACATTGATAATTGATATGGGTGAAGTTAGCCCAAGTGTAAGTCGGTCACACGCCGTAGCTCTGATGAGATTCTTCAGTGTGGATACTGACACCGAGATGAACATGAACATGCATACCACTTCCACTATTCAAGTGCCTGATTTGGTAGACTTATGGGCAAGGGAGTTTATACTGAAAGTTGTACAACTGGTAAGTCAGATAGCTATACCACCTATATTGGTTATTGATGTAAGTTGTTTGTTCCGTTAAAATTGTATGATTTAGGGCCGATTTTATCAACAGGCACATTTTAACAAAGGCTTTGACCAATCAGAGCAGCCCGTTCAAGAACATGCATCTGTCAAAGTTCTCTGAAAACTATTGATTTCTCTTGAAGTTTACCACAAAAAGGTTAAAAATGACATGCTTTATATACCATCGACCATCATGAACCATCTAGTATCTTTTCCAGTCTGATTTTCCATCCTAGATGGGTGAAAAATTGCACTTTCTTGTTTAACAAAAAGTTTAACAATTGTTTATTTCAACCAATCAGAATCCGCAAAAACTGTAGATTTGATCGCTGGTTTTTTCTTCTGCTAAATGATGTTGACAGAAAAATAGGGTTTCGAATAATTTTTTTTGTGATAAATGGAGAGATCAAATATAACTTTTACAACAAAACTGTTTTTGTTTTCTTTTTTTTTCGCAATAATGGAAAAGTTATATCAAAATAAAAATGGGTTTTTGAATCCAGAACCGAAAACACACCGACGGCTCCCGAACCCGTGTGACGTACTTCGTGAAAATGCTTGTAACAGTTGTAACTAAAATGTATATTTGTTGCAACATAGGCGATGAATGAAGTTTGCAGCTCGAGACGAAGTCTGCGATCGAAATAAATATCTTTTTGAATGTTTGAAATTAGATCACAAAACCCAGTAATGAAGTACCTAAACAAATATGTTCTGAGGCGATTTTTCTCTAGCATGCTGGGTGGCCAACTGGCATAGTGGCCGACATCGTATGGCTTGGTATCGCTGGTGGTGTTGGGTTGGAGACCCCCCAGCCCGTTCAACTACTTTTTTTATTTTTTTTATCCAAAATATTCATTGGAATGCTTTTTACTCATGTTATATCATTTTTTTGCACCATCGACATAAATGTGTTTTTGAATCGAATGTTATTAGATGTTTTACTAGTACAACAAAAATTACGAATAATTTTACTTTTTTGGAATAATTTCATTTTGACACCGCTATCAGAGCAATTGGCGATTGATATTGTCGGATAAAACTTCCACTGACTGAATTCTCCACCGCCTCCGGTACTTAGCTTTTGCAATACGTCAAGTAAAATGTCTAATAAAATTTGATTCAAAAGCATTTTTATGTCGATGATACAAAAAAATGTGTGTAACATGAGTAAAAAGCACATCGATAAATATTTTGTATGAAAAACAATAGTTGCACGGGCTGGGTCTCGAACCAACACCACCCACGAATACAGCGTTACGAGTCGACCACTATGCCACTCGGCCACCCAGCATGCTACAGAAAAAGTCGCCAGAACATATTTGTTGAGGTACTTTATTACTAATTTCAAACATTCAAAAAGATATTTATTTCGATCGCAGACTTCGTCTCGAGCTGCAAACTTCATTCATCGCCTATGCTGCAACAAATATACACTTGTTACAACAATAGTTTTGTTATAAAGCTTATATACGATATGTTGAAAAGTGTCATCCAGTTTTGACGTTTTGTTTTCAATATTGATAAAATACTATTGGACGATATTTAACCTAGCCCGCAATACCCAATAGAAAGCTTTTGCTAAATAACATCCAATAGAAAAGCTTTGTTAAATTCTTTGTTAAATATGCATGTTGATAAAATCGGCCCTTAATGTAACTTTCCTCGTCCAACCAATATTCCTCAGAAATTTCAAATATCAAAATATCACATCTAAGCTCTATGATCGGGGCAATATGAAGGTATTATAGAAAGTACTGTAAAATAATAGGAAGTGCAAAAAAAATATAATGAGCAGCAATCTAGGAAGTATTGTGTGATATCAACATATATTTCGGTTAAACGACTAAATCAATGACTATAGAATAACAAGGGTCATTCTAAGCACCGCCCTCAATGCTGTCTGTCACAATGCTCTACCTGATCAATTCTCGGTAAATTTCAGCTTACTTGCAATATACAGGGTAGAAGTAGGGCTTACGTATGACGCCAAATAATATAGGCGGCCGGATGTATACAATGTGTTCCACCATCATGTCGACAAACTTTGAGGTATGAAAATATAATTTAAAGTTATCGAGAAAAAATGCGAAAAAAGGGATCAACCTTTTTAATTAATTTTTTATTACATTTTCAATTTCTGTATCACGACTCCATGGGTTCGCGCAGTTGTAGCGCCATAGCTTGATTATTTATCGACCGATTCACGACATTTTGGACTCATTTTATAGGAGAATGACTGGGCATATCAACTAAAGCAAAAAAAGATAATACCTGATAATTTCTAAGGCTAAAAAAATTCACCAAACTGAAAAAAAAAATTTTGTAATGCACTTATTTGGGTTACCTACAAATAATTTGAAAAAAAGCCATATTGGTGCCTATTTATTAAGACATTTTAAGTTTAGTAGGATGTTTCCTGTATAACCACATGCAATTCGTGTATGTAGCACGAACATTTTCGACAGAATAGGCCTTTTTGTATTATGACTTCTGTATCACAGCGCCATGTGTTCACGCAGTTGTAACGCCATATCTTGATTATCTATCAAGCGATTCACGACTTTTTGAACTCATTTTATAGGGGAATGACTGGGTATATCAACTAAGGCAAAAAAAAATACAATATCTGACAATTTCTAAGGCTAAAAAAATTCACCAAACTGAAAAAATACATTTTTTGTAATGCACTTGTTTTGGTTACTTGCAAATAATTTGAAAAAAAAGCCGTATTAGTGCCTATTTACTGAGACAGTTTAATGTTTAGCAGGATGTTTCCTGTCTAACCTCATGCAATTCGTGTATGTAGCACGAAAATTTTCGACAGAATAGGCCTTTTGTATTATGACTTCTGTATCACAGCGCCATGTGTTCACGCAGTTGTAACGCCATATCTTGATTATTTATCGAGCGATTCACAAGTTTTTAGACCCATTTTATAGGGGAATGACTGGGCATATCAACTAAGGCAAAAAAATACAATATCTGATAATTTCTAAGGCTTAAAAAATTCACCAAACTGATTTTTTTTTTGTAATGCGCTTTTCATTAGTATTAAGTTGTTTTGAAAATTACGCTCAAAATTTGATTTTTTTAATTTTCACTTAATTGTAGCAGTAGGCCATGGTTAGTCAACTATAAATAATAAGCATCTAAGCACTTATTACTCTACAAGGGACTTCCTACTCAAATTCGAAATTCGAAATAATTACAACATTTTTTCGCTGTTGTTCTCAAACTCTTCAAGACTACCTGATTGACTAAGATTTGAAAGAATGGAAACTTCCTCATTTGTGTTTCACGATTTTGAAAAACCCTAAAATTTAGCTATCGCACAGAGTTAACATCTCTAGAGGGAATGTAAACAACAAAATGTACAGGTCGCTGACCAGCCAACATGTAACGGAAATTTTGATAACTTGAGGGCATTACCAGTGGCGTACGATTTTATATTAAAATTGGATGTTCATTAATAGGTTCAATTATTACTGTGATGTTACAAACTGATACAATATGTTGTATTAGTATTTAGCTATACTTAGAGAGTTACTCTTATTATAACTTGATTGTAACAGTTGATAATTTATTGTTACCATGAAGTGTTTCCCCATATTTTACGCTACTGAAAGCCAAAACAAAACCTATACTAACCTATGATAAGTGGTGTTCACCGATTCGTTGCTATTGCAGCAAACTATGCACTTTTTATTTCATCCCATCATGCAATTATGACAATATTGTTTATAAATAATTTAATTCACACCACAAATAGTCACAAAGTCACTCAAATATACACTAAAACAACAAAAATCTCAATATACGCAATAATCACAACTACAATGACAGCCACATGACAGCTTTAGGGGACGCCGATTGTAGGTTGCCAGATTTACGACATACTAGAAGTTATTGCGACATTCCGCTATGAAATTTACCATTTTTGAGATTTCGTTAAATCAATACAAATTATCTTCACGTAAATCAGTTACATTGCCAGTATATTTTAATGTATAGTTAAATATCCAGTTAAATACTTTGAGGAACATGTGTTCAAACTGCGAAAACTGCCAGATTTTGAAGAAACTGGAAGGTCCTTAAGCGAACGAAGAAAAGTGGCAATAGCGTATAGATGTTGGCTGGCCAATATTCAAATTAGGCTCCCTCTAGAGATGTTAACTCTGTGAGCTATCGTCTGTGAAAAACTAAAATGCATTTTTTCCAGGCAGTAGGATTCGTATGCGTCGGACTCTACTCCGAAGGTTTGAAGATGCTGTCTGGCTCCATCAGTTCAATGATGTTCCCCAACGTGGTATTCAGCAGTTTCCTTATCATCACAGGTGTGATAATTCTGAGTCGACTGCTAGGTTGCCCTGTGCCGGACATGTTGACCAGGATATTCGGCATTCTGGGAGCCCTGTTATACTTAGCGTCAGCTGCAGTGATCACCTACGAAAGTCTCACCAGAGCGGCGACAACAAAAGAAGGCTTGACGAGAATCAGATGCTTGGCCGCTACAGGAGTGCTAAGCTACATGAATAGTTCGGTGTATGGTTTGGATGTGTACTTTAGTGTTAAAAAAACATTAGTCGAAACGAAACTCTGAAGTTATTAGCGTATTACTATTTGAACATATTTGGAGTTTAGTATTTTTGATACAATGGAAAACCGATATGTACGAAAGTACTGCCAAAGAAGAAAACAATATTTGAAAAAATATGTTGGAGCTCTTATTTCCAATAACGGCTGAATAAGGCTTGACGATTTTCAAATTTTTAGCTAGCGTGCTTCGATCTATGACATAGCCAAAGATACGGGTGTCCCAAAAAATAGTGTCAAGCGGAAGTCCAGAGATAGAGCACACCTAGAAGTATCTGAATCACCCCCATATATGTTATGCAATTTTTTCTAAATTTAAGAGAATTCTCTACCTCGACAACTTAAAACTGTTCCAAAAGAAAAATTGAAAGACTTTTCCAAATTATCCTTTTTGCTAATTAATCTTTGAGAGTTTACTGTTCATTACATAAAGGAATCGGCTTAGTACATCGGATGAAAGTCATGAAAATTATAGTGTAAAGTGAAAAATTTACGGTCTGTTAATTATGACTTAGATTTTCGACTCGCAATTAAAAATCTAAAGAGGTGATTTCATGATTTCTATGCAGGTCTAAAAACTTCTTCAGACTCTCAGCTATCATAATCATTAAAAAAAAGGAGTACTTAATGGGGCTATTTTGTCTCTAATCGACCTTCAACGACAAGAGGTGGAGATTTCTTGAAATTAGCGATGGGATTTTAAATGAAACAATAACTAAGTTTAGGGCGCTAATAGCCGAATGATTGTCAGTGACGCGCAATAAAACACATTCAGTGCGAACAAAACATCGATATATGACCACCTGTGTCACTTTGCTAAGATTTTTTTTACATGTACAACTTCTTTTTTGTAAGTGGGAAATTGTAAAATGAAACGAAATTATCACATTTCTTCACTAAGTTTATTAAATTTCACAAGAAATTTTCAAAATGTCTACCTCCTTGTTCGATGCATAATCTACATCATCTGAAAAAATTGTTTTTTAAATTAACAACAGCTCTTTGATTGTTTTTTATTGTTCCTTCAGCCTGTGTTCATTGGTTGCGTAATTCGCTGATGTTTCGACACTCTCTAGCATAAACTAGTTTTTTGTAGTAGTCCCAAACAAAAAACTCTATCCGATTTAAGTCAGGTGACCGTGGCGGCCATTCAGTGGGTCCACCACGACCTATCCATTTGTTGCATAGTCTCTTGCAGAAAACAGCATCGTTAAATTCAGTTGTCGTGCACTCAAGGTCCGTAGGAATAGCCAAGTAGTCAGACAACAGAAACAACACCAATCCAAATAAAAGCTTATCGTTTTAAAGCCGCAAAGACAGACAGACAACTGAATAAAGACAACGAAAACAACTTATGCAATGACAAATTTTGAAAAGACGTCACAACAATATCATAGCTATCTCTTTCGAACATCGCCATCGTTTGCTGCGTTAGCGTTAGCCCTTTTTGTTGGCGCTCAGGTAAAAATCGGTTTTGAAGAATGCGCTCCTTGTGTTTTTTAGCAAGAAGTAGGATCTTTTTTAATAAATGTTTAATTTATGCAACGTTTTTAATGTTTATTATTGCGGTACTGACAATCAATCTGCTATTAACGCGTTAAAATAAGTTATTGATGAATTTGAAGGTCAATTGGAGCGAAAGTAGCCCCATTAAGTACTAGTTTTTTTCAATGATTGTGATAGCTGAGAGTCTGAAGAAGTTTTTAGACTTGCTTAGAAATTATGAAGTCACCTCTTTGGATTTTTAATTGCGAGTCGAAGATTTAAGTCATAATTATCAGATCTTAAATTTTTCACTTTACACTAAAATTTTTATAACTTTCATCAAAGTTACGATGCCGATTATTTTATGTATGAACAGTAAGCTCTTGAAGATTAATTACCAAAAAAGATAATTTGGAAAAGTCTTTTAATTTTTCTTTTGGAACAGTTTTAAGTTGTCGAGGTAGAGGATTCTTTGAAATTCAGAAAAAAATTCATAAGTCGGAAACTACAAAAAATTGCATAACATATATGGGGGTGATTCAGATACTTCTAGGTGTGCTCTATCTCTGGACTTCCGCTTGACACTATTTTTTGGGACACCCTGTATAAATTTTCATATTCGATGTCTATACAATTTTTCTCGGTCTGCATTTTCATAAGCTTTGATATTGATTATTGGTGAATTTCCTAGTAGGCTAGGTATTTGGTGTCACTTAAGAAAATTTAAGGACTCTGAGATACAACAATAACAAGTACTGAATATATTATTTATGACAAAAGTCTGTCAGAAAGTTATGGTTTTGAAAACCATTCCTAAATTTCACACATTTTAGTTTATACAGTCTCGTAATTAGCGATCATTTTCTATGCGATAACTGCATTTCTAATTTACCTCTTTCAACCTTCCTCAGATCTCCATTTTCAAAATTTTCCATCAATATCCTTCAACACTTTTCACAAAGTTGTTACGAAATTTGGTAATCGTAGCTCAAACTTCATTTTTAGATGTTTTAGGAAGTACCTACTGAGTCAATCAACTTGACTTCATTTTTTTGTTACCAGTTTTATGCAGACACAGGCGTATACAAGGGGGGTAATTACCCCTCCCAAGGTTTTCGAAAAAAAAACTTAATCCAACTTTGACTTATTTTATTTGATTTATTTATTTAAGCAATTGTCGCACTCAAAAAAAATCTTTTTTGCAGTAACTAAATTACAAAAGGGTTCGTTTTGCATTACTACAGTGATGCATATCTAATATATTCCCATTGTTACATAATAAGTTGAATGTCCTATACAACGTGGTAGCTTGTCACAAAAATTTACCTAACTCATGAATTACCTGTTTTGAAAATTGCATCGATTAGAAAAGTTAAAACACTAATTAAAAAAAAATGGAGTACGTGTTGTGGCTACTAGGGTACCTGACTGTTGAGTGTTCATGTATGCTGTGCTAATAAAATGTTCACGGATCATACGTATTACATATTACTTGTCTTCCGTAAAATTAAAATTGATTGATGCATCAATAGATCTTTTATTTCATCTCCCTAAAATACCTGATACTCCACTGTTTCACTTGCTGTTTATATCTTGTTTTTTATTTTAATACTATTAACATTTTCCTTTTCTCTTGCATCAACGTCCTTCACGAAGGTATTACAAAAAATTGTGAAAGCACACGCAACTTCATGCCCCGCTACCCCCCCCCCCCCCCCCAAGGCCAAAAAGACTGAGGTCTGGATACGCCCCTGTATGCAGACCTGTATTATTACCTACCTATTATTATTACCTTGTTAAATAAAGAATTTTCGTAGGGGCTGTATATAAGCTGTAACCTATAACGCTCAACCCCCCTCAACAGGTCTCTTGATAAAGCCCACAAATACAACTAATTACCTACTTTTAAAACAAGTAATTGCCTCTAGTTCTATAAATCATTCTCATTATCAGTTGTTAAAAACATTCCACCAACCTGTTCTGCTTTGGCCAAGTTCACCCACAGTTTCCTCCAGGTGGAAAACTTCTTTTGGTCACTGAAATTGTACTGCATTTCACTGCTAGCATACCGGGTGCTGAGAGGTGACCGATAGTTCGCGTAAGGGCTGCTGTAGTCCACATTTTCCGTTAACAAACTCATTTTAATTTATTTTTAAAAGGAACGATGATTTTCGAAGGAAATCACGGTCGCGATTTTCTAACCTCAAAGCGGTAAACTGTAGTAAACTGAATCGAGCAGCAGCTGACCGTGGCCGACGTCGATGTGAAACAGCTGAGCGGCGCGACGTTGCCGGTTCTCGACGGAAATCTGAGATCTGAAGAGAGAACTGTCGTCAAAAGCTGAGTGACCTGCCTTGTCTAAGGACCTGCCTATCAGCGGCGGTGCGTCGGGGGGCATGAGGGGCCGCGCCCCCCCACTTTTTATAAAGAGCTAAAGAAATTAATAGGAAATTTAGTTTTTTACGTGTCAATCTTTTAGCATTATTAAATTTTATTGTACACGGACATACCTATTTTTTATTATTACAAAGTAGATTATAAGTACACCCCATGCACTACTGCATTATTTTACAATTTCCAGCACTTTGCATCTTTTATTCTTATCATTTCAATCTCTCTGCTCTGCTCTTTCTCCTTTCTCTCTCTTTCAAAATCATACGATGCGTTTTCGTTTTTTGTTGCTTTTTTGTTTCAATCCTCAATGTGTGGTGCAATATACTGATTGTACCAAATCTTCCGCTAATCTGATTTTCTGTCGCTTAAGTGTCTGTGTACTACTATATTCTATATAACATGCTTTCGAAAACAAATGCTTTTTTATGCTTTTTTACTACGAAAATATTACGTCTCAAACAAATGCTCATTTTATTTATCTTAGGTTAATGACGAAAAAAATTGATTTGTATATGAGGTTAAAAGCACTACAAAATATTAAATGAAATAGTGACTTCATTAATGTACGAAAAGATCTGGGGTGTTATTTAGAAAAAAAGAAGGGGGTAAGCTTTAGGGGTTGAATTAAAAAAAAATTTCGAAGTATGGTATGGTAGGTCATCCGGAACCATTGAAAGGCCCACTTAGTTTTCTTTTTTTTTTCTTAACAAACCCTTATTTCATTTATTTTATTTATACTATGCTTACGAATTTAAAAAAAAATAGTTTTTGTATAAAATCAAGGGTACCTCAAGATTTTGAATAAATTAGCGACTTAATTTATGTAGGAAAAACTATTAGGTGCTATTTGAAAAAAGAAAGTTGAGGGTGTTTCAAGGGTTGAAGTACAAAAAGAATGTTTCTTATTATTTTCAAACACTCCACTCAGTTTTCGTTTGAACGTTTTTTTGTTACGAAAATATCACGTGTCAAGGAAATTTAGGGACACCCTACATATTGGTTGTTTTTGGCCTCCCCCACTTCTTCGATGCACGCGCCGTCCCTGCTGCCTATAATTTGACATTGCCATCAATCAATAATGAGATGAACTGATCAATATAGTAGCTGAAAAGAATAAAACAAAACTAAAAAACTATAGACATTTTAGAAATCCGCACATATCTTATAAGTTGATTTTCATCCTAAACTAAAATCAAACCAACAAGCCAACAGGCTTCCTTATAATTCAATAGATAGTCTGAAATGATTATTTTATGTGTAGCTTTTGAACACCTCTAGATACGTAATGTGGTTAAAGGAATATTAACATCTATATTTAGTTATTCAGGTAGATAGTTTCTTCCTATCTAGCAATGTATTGCAAAAATATGATTTTATCGCTATGTACGAGTATATAAAAATCAATCCCTTTTTCCCTTGGTCATGTCATCACGTGAGAACGGCTTAACCAATGTCATCCTTTTTTTTTATAACTGTTTTGTCACTTCGTAGAATGTTCCTATGGGAATAAATCTAAGGAAAATTATACAGAATATTAGAAAATTCAGAAAATGTGAGAAAACTTAAGGACTACGAAATGTGTAACATACATAATTATAGTGTTAGTGATTTGTTTGCTATTGTTGCCAGGTATGACGCTGCTTCAAATATACAGATTAGATGTTAGATGTTTAAACGTCAAGGAGTCTACAAATTTCGGGCCTGCCAACTATGCGTCGTGGATATAATAGGGCTGTTCCAAATTACGGTTCTATCACCGTCCCAGAACTGATTTCATCGTGCCCCGCCCATTTTGTGATTCTAGAATCGATGATTGGTTGGTACACTGGCGGACCAACCAATCACCGTTTTTAGAACTGTAAAAATGGGCGGGGCATGATGAAATGCGTCCTGGGACGGTGATAGAACTGTAATTTGGAACAGCCCTAATGACGAATACGTATACAGGGTGTTAATTAATGATACACCGTAATTTCATCGGCATATTTGTGACTCGAATTAAAATAGAAAGGCTCATACATGGTGTCTGGATAATCGAATGACAATGCTTGACAGGTGATAGACCTCTCATAATAATGTGAGGCCTATCTACCTGTCATAATAATGACATTGAGATAGGAACATGGAGCCTTAAAGTGCTTAATTTCCAAGATACAGGATGTCAAAGTTTTATTTTTATTTTAGTTTTTTCTCATTTATTTCGCAACGCTCGCACAACGATCTAAAATTACGTATCGAGGGGTTTTTGAGGCGAGAAATCCAAATTCAACCACAGTTTTGCTATCATGGATAGAGGGCGCCACCTACGCACATTGAATTCATTTAAATTATCAACACTTTTTTCCGGTTTGGTGGATCAATGTGAGCATCAAAGAAATCGTTTCCTCAATAAGGTATGATTTATTTGAGTCCTTAAAGGCAACCGTTTTCGAGAAAACCGTCATTGAAGTCTCCAATGCGACTGAATTGTAAATTGTGATCGAAAGATTTACCGGTATTTCCACACGAATGAATATTAGGCTTAGGCTCATACTTTTACGTAGGTACCATTTACGAAGTATTTTTAAACTTCAACACCACCTATTTTAAAGGTGTGATTTTAAAAAATTTCCTTTATCTTGTGTTTCTCGAGTCCTCGACTTCAGACCCCAGATAATTTTTTGTGAAAGCATTTTCTTCTTTTGGGTTGCTTTATGGTTTTAAAGTATGTCTAACCGCATTTTGAATGTCGTCTGTAAGACGAAGGCAATTTCGAAAATATTTCAGCTAACCACGCACGGTCTGAAACCTGCGATAGGATGATCGGAATAAATCCTAGTGTCATTAATTAAAAAAAGTGGTTTGTGCACTAGATGGAGGATAATAGACACTCATTCATTGTTTATGCATATACTGATCTTCTTAGCTTGACAATATTGCTTTTGTTCAGCTATCATTCCTTTGGTGCCATAAATTATTGTCATAACACTGATAAAAATGTGTATGAGGAAATTATTGGTGGACAGAAGGAAGTATAATTGCCAAACTTAAAACCAAAGTACATGATACATGTAGTAGATACCAAAGAATCGACAGTCTAGTAGGCACCATAATCTATCACTGAACCAAATAAATGCGAATGAGTTGAAAAAGCTAGGCGCTAACAGGTTTTAGCTTTTACAGAGTTTCACTCGGATTTACATAAGGCATAAGGCAGACCTTAGAAATTATTCAAAATGGCGCAGGTACCATCTTAGTATTGAGAGGTACCATTATCATAAATCTGGATAACATTTGGCAAGCAGAATTAGCCCTTTTTATGGTTTTACGAAGTATGGGTAAACGAAAACTGCAGTTGAGGAATATCCTTCCTAGTAATAAACAAAATACAGCCACTCCTTCAAACTAGGGGTTTTCAAAGAAAATTTCAAGGTCTAGTCAAGTGATAGGGGTTTTAGTAGAGTTTTCTGGGGTGTTTAAGAAATAAATTTACCGTCATTGAGAAAATAATATAACTTTGGCAACAACGTTTTTCTTAATTTGTTGATATAAACTGTTGAACTTTTTATCATAGTATTACGTTACCAAGTGGGGTCTTAGGAAATGATGAGCATTACAAAACGTGTCCTCTCTTGCGTTAAATCGTATATTTACGATATAGTATGTTTTTGCAGAAGATATGATGAAATATAATAAGAATAAGTTAGAACAGGGAACCAACTTGATCTTCACAACTCAGCAAAATATCTGTCAGAGGACTTTTAGTAGTCTTATTCTACAAGGCAGGGTGTGTAACAGGCTGATTTCCCCCTTTCTATATTACCAAACGAAACTGGATTACTCATCTAAATTCGTTACTCCAGATCATATTTTCTAAAGGTGCATTTATATGATTTTTCATATACAATATACGAGTGTTGGAGTGTCCCAGCATAAAATGCAAAACGAAACTGGGTGAAACTAGACCATAATATATCGACAAAAAAAAATATTTACTAAAATCTCCAAAAATGCGTTTGCCTTATATTGGCAGGTTATTTTTTGGCCTTTTTATTCGAAATCTTCATAACTAATGAAGTATTGCGTTCATTTTATTGAAATGAAAACGTCAAAAATGTCTAATAATATATGTTGCTTAGTTAATAAAAAATTCCGCCAAAAAAATGAATGAGTGCCAAAAAAAATTGTCAATTAAATGTTTTAGAGCTTTTTAACCTAATTTTCGATTTTTGAAGGCCTGGGGCGCCGCGCTTATCTTGTACGGGGTCGGTAGACGTTCTAACTTGCCGCGTATTAACATATGCGCGCTTAGACTTTTCGCGCCTTAGAACGGGTACAATAGTACTAGCTATGCACCAAGGGCAGAAGAAAAAACAACATCTATATAGAATGATTAACTTTCAGCGATTCTTTCTACCACGAATTAGGTATGTGGTAGTTAGTATGTATTAAAAAATTCAACATGAATTGACAACTTTACATCACTTGTTGATATGTCTGCACAATTTGGTTAAAACAACAATCTGGTAGTGTCTTATTTTCCTCTGCACTTAGTATATATACATGATCGATAAGACAAAAATCTGAAAGAAAAACTTTACTCCTTTATACACAAGCCCAGATTTACTTGTTTTTAATTCTGCATCTCAATTATTTTTCAGTTTTCGGAAAAAGAGCTATTTGGAAATGTTTTTTATTTTAGCGACGTCTATTCACCCTATATAGAGGGTGAGATTTTGGTACCGGATCGGTCGAAAACTCCAATACTCCAGAGGATAGCGAAAACGTTGTATATAAAAGCCGAGGATATATGCTCCTTGTTCAGAAAATATTTTGATTTATACAGGGTGATCTATAACTACGTACGTGGTGACGCAAACGTGCATTTTTTAAATGAGACATTCTATATATTATTCCAGATTTACATTCTGCTAATGATTCCTGTTCCTAGGATATAAGGTACTGTAATATATACAGGGTATTTCAAAAGTTATGACCCTTCATATTAAATTAGCGAATCAAAAATTATCTTTTTTTACATGGAAAGATAAAAAATAATCTCTGGTTTTAAAATAGGCTGTAAAAAAGTCGCCGACGCATATTCATATACAGGGTGAGGTAGAATACAAAAACTAGATTTTCTCTTTTTTTAACTGTAACTCTCCATATTTTGTTATACCAAAAAATTGCTTTCAATAATAATATGTTCTCTCAGATGATAAATCAAAGTGTCTGTGCAAACATAGATGATGCAAAAGAGAGTCAGTACTTGACGGCGTTGATAAATGATCAATGGGCGACGCTACACCCACGCAGGTGCTTCAGCTTAACGTCATATAAAAAAGCTTGTGCTAAAGACAGAACGTTCTGTTTTTTTTCTATTAGACAGGATATTGGATGGGAATTGGTGAGATGAGACAAAAAAGTATGGTTATGGAGGTGTTTCCTTGAAAATAAAAATTTAGATCGAAAGAAGGTCCAGCATGTCCAAAAATCATTTTTTTGCTTGAGCTCACTTTTTTGGTGGACTTTTTATTCGCTAAGCAGCATCTATCGTTAAGCATTATTAATGTTTTTAATTCTGTCAGCTGTCAATGTAAAGCAAACAAATTTTTCGAGATTTTTTTGTTATATTTTTTACCGATAAATTGTGGTCCAGTTTCACCCATTTACGTCTCTGCACTTTATGCTGAAACCCTGTGTATTTTCTTAACAGATTTGATATCGCTCTTGAAGCTTAAACTATTTGCTATTTTACGACCCATAATTTAGGTTTTCATCTAATGTGTTACAAATAGCTCGCTTCAGCAGTCGAACAGCCAGAGCTTTTTCTAATGGCACTAGAAACATGTCCTATCAGCCAGAAACGGTATAAATTCATGCACATGTCTTTTGCGCTATTCTTAATAGCGACAGGCAGAGTTGCAAAATATGAAATTCAATTAAATTCAGTGTTCAAAGCACAATCGTACTTCATAATAATTTTAGGTAGGCTTCTGGAACATCAGACGGCAGTCATGTTGTACGATGCCTGGTGGACTAATTAGGTTTCAAACAATAGGGTACTTGCAGAAAAAAATATTATGCCGTTTACGTGTTCCTTGGAGCCTAGTAAACATGACAAAATCACTTGTTTGTTTTTTTGGAATTGACTATGAGAGATATTCCAAAAATTATTTCAAATGCCGGAAAATGCCGCGCAAACAACCTCTGACGCCAGTGATATCCTATAGTGATGGGATGTAAAGTATTGATATTCGATATCGACAGCCAGTGCTAACCTAACATTTTGACATTGATCATTATAACCACAAAACACAGTCACACACAAAAGTACAAAAATCAAAAGAATAAAAGTTAGGCTCGATTACTAATTCACTTTGTAGGGATGGGCTTGAATTAGATTCTATTTTTGGATTAATTCATAATGGGATGCGCCTAAATAAAATGATGGCTTCGATTATTGCGAATCTCGGTCAAACAGGATGAACTGTGATACCTGTCAGATATAAAAATGTATTGCAACGAAAAGCTAGTGGGTTAATTGCCTGTTTCAAATATGTTTAAGTATCAATAAATTGAGTCGCATTGATAAAGAATTCAGATAATTTCTAGTTTGCAGTTGAATCTCACTGACCTGCGCTGTAGCAGTATCGATTGTCGATATCGATAAGATACCTGTGACGTCAGCCCTTGTTTTAAGTCATGTGGAAAAATTTGAATATATCCTTATTTTATTTTGCAAATATTTTTTTTTTGCCGTCAGTAAAATCATGTTTTTTGTTTCCTACTGCTTCTTGATATGGTTTTCTTTACGCTATGTATACTCCCGAGACGATTTCACGACCTCTGCAAGTACCCTATTTTCCGTTCCTGACTTTCCTGACTTTGCTGTCAGTAATTTTTCGTAAATTATAATAAAAATATAAGTGTAGTCTTTATTCAACACTTCTAAGTGGTGGGTATATGCAATTTCAGCTTTGAAGCTTTCTCGGGGCTAAGCAGTCAAAATAATTTTTCTTAAGAAATATCTAGATATATAGTTTGATGGGTGACCTGTGAAGAAACGAAACCAAACGGAACACAGAAAATGATTAGTTTTGTTGACATTTTTCATTAGATAGATATGGCCGTTAGGGTAGACAACCAAGAGCTGGGATTCAGTAGCCGACTCAAGCATAAAGCTACAAGTGGAGGACACTACCTTCCTATTGAATGACTGGTTGTCAGAAATATAACCTCTTTCCATCTGCCAACCCCGAGACAGAAGATTTCTGAAAAATGAGTGAAAAATGGTTAGCTCCATCCTGAACAAACGAGTCATTTTCAAAATAATTGAAATTGTAAGTATCCAAATCGTCGAGGAAGTGGAATGATGACAGCCTGAAGAAATATATTTTTTACCATATTACATAGGTGATGATGATGGTCATTGTATGCCAACCAGTATCAAATTCAGCTAAGTTTTCCACCATTAGCTTTCACAATAATATATTTGAGAATAGTGCAATGCATTTAACATTCATTATCAGTCTGAATTTAAAAGCTAGGATTTAAGGTGCTTCTATGTAGAGCTTATTCTCATTTCATTTACATTTTAATTTCATTATATTACGATTCTGCCGTATTGTGTGCAGAAATTTAAACAAATGGTAATGAATTTCTGGTTCCAAGGAATCGACTTGGCCACATAATAAAAAGTGCTTTTTGATGTTTTTATGTTGGAGTCAGCTCTCCCAGATATTAACCCCACGTCGGTGTTTTGAACTGATCCCTTGGTGCACCTGTAAAATAAAGTTAGATTTGTAACTTTTCTTTGATGTTACAGGATTTTGATCTGCTGCATTTTTTACATATAATTTTCGTGTCCAGCAAGAAACCGGATGACGCTTATTTGGGTTCTAGATGCAGTTTGGAAATTTTTTGATCATTGTACCATAACTCCAAATTGGGGGGGGGGGGGGGGATCGGAGAAAAAAGATCCTTAAGTAACCGAATGATTAGGAAAACAACTGGAGAGTGGATCCAGAATCAACACTCTCTGAGATGGAACAACATCTCTGGTCATCTCCGTCAGGCTCGGGAACTATTAGCAGGACCTGCAGAGAGAATAGGACGATTTTGTCTTTCTCTGGATAGGAGTAACTTGAGATTGCTAGTAGGCCTATTAACGGGTCACAACACCTTCAAGCGTCACCTGTTTGTGATGAGGGTGGTCAACGACCCAACGTGCACGTGGTGTGGTGAAGAGGAAGAATCCTCGGCACACATCTTGTGTCGCTGTGAAACCCTGGGTTATCACAGGCAGACTATGCTGGGCTCAAGAACCTTGGAACCAATAGAGATAAAACGGGTAGGACCTAAGAATGTACTTGCCTTTGCGAAAAGGGCAGGTCTTAGGAACTAGCGCGGATAGAGACGCAAAAGGGCCCATCATGTGGCCTATGCACCAGCCACATTCCGTACTGGATAGCCTCTGGTCCTTATTCATTCATTCAACCGAATTAAAGTGCAGTAGCATTTTGGTACACCTATCAACTAATATTCCAGAAAATCGGCATCAGAAATCTACGGGCGGTTTGCCCGTACCAACTTTATTAAAATAAAAAAAGAATCGCGACGAAACCGGTTGGAACTTGATGGAAAATTCGTTGTTTATTTTGTAGATTACAGAAAAAATGTTATCTGTTTCTGCTGGGCAATTTATGAGAAATATGAGCTTAAAGTTCGATTTTCCACATCATTTTTTTTAAAATCGTTAAAAACTGTTGATATTTAAAACGTATGAGCTTTTTATACATGTTTAAGGAGCACATTTTTAAAGACTAAGAACGTTCTCACATTTTCAGGTGATATGTATAATTTCCTTGGTACTAGTAGAGCTGACAGAGATTTACTTTGCACGATGGGTGTACGATATGGTAATCTTAGGCACTGGTGGCTATCTGCTAATCTTATCAGTGATGCTGCTAGCGATGTTGGTGGACGAGTTGTCGCCCTACGTCGAGATACCGTTCTTGTTGGCGGGAGCAATTTTCAACCTGTTGGCAGGCATCCTCATGTTTATCAGGTAGGCCAGAAGAGAACCGTTGGAACGAGGTCACGCAGCATCCAAAATAATTTATAAGTAGTCTATAAGGATCTTAAATGCAACCCCACTTACGTAGAATGGTCGCTCAAACATCGTTATAAAACACGGAAATCCAATTTCTAGTTCGCCAAAATTTTCAATCTTGAGATAATACACTTTTTGGGCGTTTTATGATGTCTACATAACGAAAATCCACGTCACTCATTTCCGTCGGTCTGCCTGTTGGTCTTCTGTCGGTCTGTCTGTCTGTCTGTCTGTCTGTCGGTCTGTCTGTACGCGTTCTTCTAACCACGTAATCTCAGCAACCGCTGCATGGATTGTGGTGAAATTTGGGCAGCGATATGCTGTGGGGTCGTAGTAGGTAATGTTCATGTTATTTTGAAAATCGGTGCATGGGCGGCGGAGTAATTAGCAAAAAAAATTAACATTGCTCAAACTTCGTTTTTAGGCGCTATAGGGGTTCCTGATCACTTTCTACATTTTTTTGGGTGGGAATGAAATTGGGGTGGTTGGGGGGTGGGGGGTTGTAAAACTGAAAAATTTGTTGCTTTCATAATAGTCTGTCCACTGACCTATGAAGGAAGACCTAGTGACATAAATTTACTTTTTTAGGTCCATCCGAAAATTGCCTTGCCTATTACGGAAACCAAAGGACAGAATTTTTTCTGGTGTAAACATACGAGTATTGCTTTAGATCGTTCTATATTGTGTAACGAGGAATCTGTTCAATTGATTTTAATGGAATTAGGACACAGTATTACCACCGTGTCGAGAATCAAAAATGCGATTGGTTTTTATAAATCGTGCCAGGCGCGGCTCAGAAATAATAAAAAAACTAAAAATATAAAAACAACTCAAACTTCGTTTTTAACCGTTTTAGAGGTCCCTGATCATTTTCTGCGTTTTTGGGTGGGGGTGAAATTGGGGTGGTTGGGGGAGGGTTGAAAACCTGAAAAATTTGTTGTTCATAATAGGCTCTTCACTATCCTGTGAAGGAAGACCTAGCGACATAAATCACCTTTTTAGGTCTATCCGAACATTGCCTAGCTTATTACCGAAACTAAGGGACCTAGAATTTTCTTTATATATACGTATTTATTGCTATAGACCGGTTTGTATTTTGTAACGTAGAAACTATTAAATTGATGATTCTAATGAAACTTTGACACAGTATTACTACCGTGATGCGTATGGTTGTTAGAAATCATGTCAGTGGCAGCGTAGCAATAATCAAAAAACTAAAAATGTCAAAACAGCTCAAACTTCGTTTTTAGATGTTTTAGGAGTTCCTGCTCATTTTCTACCTTTTTTTGGGTGGGGATGAAATTAGGCTGGTTGGAGGGTGGGGGTTGTAAAACTAAAAAGTGTATAATATTGATAATAGGCTGTCCATTGACCTGTGAAGGAAAGACATAAGGCATAAGACAACTTTAGGGGGGCTGCCGATGATTTGGTTGCAAGGGTATCTTAGACTAAAGCTTCATGCCATGGGAAAATAATAAACTGGTATCATCGTAATGTATAGGAAGTCCTGAGTCAACTAATAAAGGAGGTTTAACTGTTCGGAGCTTTACCTTCTGAGTGATGAACTAAAATCACACAATTTTTATAACATTGATACTGGAGTGCACAAAATTTTACAGCCGTCTAGAGGCTTTTGCAAATATACATATCTTAAACTTGTAATTCTGGATCTCAGGTATGGATTTTCCAAGAAAAACTTTGCATGGACTCAGATTGCCTCGATAAACAGCACAGCTAGTGATAAGTACGAGGTTTTTGCTGCGAGTGGAGTTACTACATTAAGTTCTGTTATGATAGTTGATCTCCTTGTAGAACTATTTTCGTTAATTCTTTCGTAGTATTGTATTATAATCCTTTAAGCTAATAAAACATATTTAAAGCGAACAATGCGATTACATTATAAAAACTACTTATTACATTCATCCCATCATAGAATGTAGAATGTAGCATGATCAATTTTTTACCGACGTTTGAAAGGATGTAAAATTGTCTGAGAAGAAAATAAATTTGAAACTAAGGCACAGATACACATGCCCAGCTCACAAATAGCATGGTTATTAAGCATGCTCAAAATAGCTTGCTTTTGAAACTGATAGATCTGCTTTTGTTTAGCATCACTTTAGCATACTATTATCGATCCTGCTAAAAACAAACATTCTGGATACACATGCTTATGAATAGCAAGGTATCTGCTAGTTAACAATGGAAAACCAAGGGGCTCTCACCAGAGAATTGAATAATATCGTCATTTTGATCAGAATGCAATGTATCAAAAGCTTCTGTCATCAAGAAAGAAAAAGATGAGGAATAGAACGATTTGAATTCGAAATTGACTGAGTAGAAGAAAAAGAAGGTACTCGATTATCTCGGAGTGAGAAGAAAGGAATAATGGAAGGTGGTCGGATCTATAACTGACCATTGGACGTTCAGTGCACACCTGTAAAAGCTGGGGAGTGAAGTGACAAACCCATTATGCAGGAAGTGCGGTGGGGAGAGGAAACAGGCAGGCGTGTTATCTTCGACTGTCCTGTCTTGAGTGAACGCAGGAACTCCTATTGGAATGTAGGCCCTATATGAAGACACTAGGGGTGCATACTCCAATGCATCTCAAAGTTCGCAAATATCTCAGGATGGGACTCTCTTTAATCCCTTTGATTCAGGGTGCAGAATAAGCGGTAACTCTTAGTACCGTAACCCCCTCACTACCAAGAGGTACTCTATTGTTAGCTGAAATGAGAGAAAAAGATATTCACATTCACAGGACCGGCGATTTTTGGGCATGCTCTTAAGGCAAATGGTTACACAGAAAACAAAATAACAAGAACAATGAGAAGAAATAGGGTAAAACCAGAACCTAAACCGATAGCAAAAGCTTTTCTACCCTATGTGCCTGGAACAATAGACAGAATAGGAAAAATGTTACGAAAGGAAAACGTCAAGGCCATCCACAAGCCCACAAGAAAGATACAGGAATATTTGAGAACGGTGAAGGATAAAAGAGACCCATTCACAACACCGGGGGTTTATCGCATACCATGCACATGTGGGACTGTATATGTAGGAACAACGAAGCGATCTATAAACACAAGAATTGCAAAACATAAGGCTAGCTGTCGACTAGGCCATACGGACAAATCAGCGGTAGCCGAACATGCGATTAAGGAGGGAAGTCACGGGATCAAGTTTCAAGAAACTCAGGTTCTTGCCGCAACGTCTTCGTACCATGCCAGACTTCACAGAGAAGCCATCGAAATAAAAAAACATCATAATAATTTCAATAGGAAAAAAGAAACACAGAAAGTCAACCGGACATGGGTACCCTTCCTAAAGGACTTGAAGACACTACCATATCACGAAGGGGCAAGGCTACCAACGCTACCTGGTTGGGCCACGTCACCATTAGCATGTATAAATTCAGGTGCAGATCCACCAGCCGCCAGTATTTTGGAAGTCGCCGAAGTGAAGTAGCTTCTGAAGATGCCATCCACTCGTGGTGGTGAAACGTCAAGCTTTAACGCTAAACGACGCCGGCCTAAAAACCCAACAACCACAAATTCATTGGACAATGGCCGCGACAGCTTTACACAGTATATCTTCCCTGGCTACGTAAAAAAATGAAAACCATTCATCCTTATCTATACTTATAATCATACATTCAAAAGGCAACAAAAGTAACTTGAGCAATTAAAAACGATATTATATTACATGATAGGTGCAAAAGTGCATATATCATGTACTAGTGAGGTTTAGTGCAAGCTATTAGTATATAGAAACGTAACGACTCTCAGGTCGGAGGTACAGTTCCCAATCTACACAAATTTCTGTTCGCTATTAGGCAGGCTACATGTGGCATATAAAAATCGATGGATTCCTATTGCATGGTGTGCTATCCTCTAAGGAATAGTAGAATGTATGATCCACAATTTGCGTTGGTTATGCGAAGAAGGGTTCCTCCAATCATATTTCTCCATTTAGAACCATGTCTCTCAGTTCCTTACGTTTAAACTTCCCTGAAGGTGTAACAGGTAGCTCTTTCAGAAACCTGACACCGCCTCTTAGCTTCATCCTGTCGGGAGCTTTCGCAGCCACATATTCTATGAAGACATCTTCAGCGATATCCATGTAATCTTCGTTCAGTACTATCACAGCTAAAGGATGGTCGCCATCTGTCTCATGTGGGATGCCTATAACCACTGCTTTACTAACTGCTGGATGAGTTATGAGTATCTAAAAAAAACGTCGACGAGTCTGTTACACAATAATTTCTCCATAAACTAATTCTATTTACACCAGAACCTTTATAAGAATGGGCCAACCCTGTGACGCCATTAATTGAGGTTTTGAATATTTTTTTTGTCATAAATGGAAGGATCATATATACGTTTTATAACAAAACTGTTTTTGTTTTCTTTTTTTTCGCAATCATTCAAAAGTAACCGAAGAGCAAGAATCTACAACATAGTCTATTTTGCCTAAGAATATCTAACTTGGTCGTCGCGTATTTGATTTTGAAGGAAACATGTCCTCCTCTGAAGTTCGTTGCTAATATTGAACCAATGAACACTTACTAGACACTATCAAAGTTTACGGAATACATATAAGTTGGATCACTCCGCAAAAATACCAAAACGGCCTGTGCCCCTGGCCCCGTCTCCCCGGTACACCGGTAGCAGTGTACCGACGTCAGCCGGGAGATACGGGGCGGCGCAACCTAGAGGTTAAACGTGTTTAACGCGAAGTCTATACAGTGTCTCAAAAATGTCGGATTTGTTTGCAGGAAATGGAAAATATTTTTAGAAGTTTGATTTTATCAATTAAATCTATTAACGGGTAGAAAATGACAATCAGATCCATGCTTATTTTGTGATAAACTTTGAAATGTAAAGGATATAAATACAGGGTGTTTCACGACGATTAAGACAAGCAATATGTCGGGACTGGCAGTAGTAGAGAATTATAATTTTGAGGATGTAAATTAGAGCAGATTTTATGTATTTTTTTGTCATTGTACTACCCAATGAGGTATTTGTTTTTGGCCACGTGACATTCGATTCAAAATTATTAATGGGACACCCTGTACATTTGTGCTTTTCTGTGTTCCTCCCGATAAAACAATTCCAACAAACTAGCACACTTGGGGTCTAAAGTATTTAATTCAAGACCTACAGGTACTTAAACGATTGTATCACGCTAAAAGCGTATAGTGAGACAACATATCCATTCGGTGGTCTTACCATACCACCCAGGGACATTCTAAATTATATTTTAGAGCTCGGAAATATTTTTATTGATAACTTTAACAATTTAGTTTCTACAGTAGCAATTGGAATGACACTGAAAAGCAAAATGTCAAAAATAATTTATTCACATCCAAGTAAAGCATTTCCACATGATTAGCTTTTAAAATAATTATACATACGAGTTCGTATATACCATACCATAAATTTTATAGGCTGTGGTCTCAAAAATAAGAAAAATAAACAAAGCATTAAGGTAAAAATACTATACAGCACCTTTGAACCAATTTTTACTTATCTACGAAATTGCTACAATATGTGAAATCATTTGAGATTCATTGGTAATAGTTTTGCTAGGTTTTATTTTTGATGTCCATTTATGTAACTTAGTGTATTAGCAAAATAAACGTTATGTATTTGTATGTCTAAATCGGCTGTCAATACCTAGTCTTTCAATGACCCTCGTATATACGTAAAACCCAGGCGTTAGCAAGTCCCAGCTAAAAGACCCTCGTACATGGGCAAAAACCAACGCAAAAACTAACTGGCGCGTGCGGCCGCGGCATCGCTTTGATGTGAGATATTTAAAGTGCCGACGGCGACGGAGAGTGATCCAACTTATATGTATTCCGTAAACTTTGACACTAGGCAACAAGTAGTATAAACAAACTATACAGCGCAATCCGTTCAACATGATTTTTATACATCGTTGGTCTCTGAGTTCCATTATACTTATTACCTCTTCTATCATGGCGGGGGCCACATGCCAAGATTTGTATTTAAGCAATTCTTTGATTCGGTCTACAACATAGAAACACATATCCTCATCATAATAGACCTTATCTCCTGTTCTTAGCCACCCATCAGCGTCATAGGAGTCTGACGAATCCCTTCCGTAATATCCGTTCATTGACAACTTTGACATTATGCGCAGTTCTCCGCTTTGGTTTGGGCCACAGAGCTCCTCGGTGTCAGGGTCGACTACCTGTAAAATAGCTCTTGTATGTATTAGTAATAATACTGGTGGTAACGGGGAGGCAAAACCAGACAAGCAGGCCAATATTACCCCTTTTTGCCGACCCCAAGAAATCAATACTAAAAAACTTCATAGCACAGCATAGTAAACAACCAGCACAATAACTCAGGTTGGCGACAGTTACACGCGCGTCCCACTTTTGGATGATTTTTTTGTAGGGATGCTAACGATAGTTCGATACTTGTACTTCTGCACTAGTATCGAGTATTTTTATATAAGATACTTTTTGAGCGATTCCAAGCTGGTATCGATACTTTTGTAGGGGTATCGGTATCGAAAATAATTATATAATTATTGAGGGGTGTAGTCATTCTCTGTACAAACCAAACGCACCTATTTGGCTAAAAAATATCGAGTTGGTACCGGTATCGATGTTTTTATTTTCGCATCTCTATCCAAACTTCGCAGCCGTAAAATCATCCATAAATCATCCCAAGGTCAAATTTTCTGGGAACCATCTTTATACAGGGTTATTCACGCTATTCGACACGGAGCATTATGGCTAAAGTATTTGATAAAAAAGAAAGTAATAATTTCGGATGGATAGAGACCCATAAAGGCTACATTTGGAAAATATTCCCATGTTATACAGGGTGTCCCAAAAGCACGAAATGTATAAAAGTTATGTTTTTTTAAACGGAACATCCCGTATATTATTGCATATTCAGACTCCTTGGTGAATTCTATTGTGACTTTATGTATCATACATGGGACTTAAAGTGAACCGTTTAGGTGTAAATCAGGTGTAAATCACCATTTTCGGTATAAGTAGATATCAGGAAAAAATTGAATATCGCAGAGATTATAAAATTTGGAAGGCTGTGACTTTGCCGTATTACTAAGCATAAAATGCGTCAGCTTTGATGAGACTGTCAAATTTAAATCACGTTCTTGCTTGGAGAAATCAGTCGATGAATTAAGCAAACTTCGATCAGCGATAACTCGATTTTTTCAAATGGGAATGCCTAATTTTTTTATACGGTTAAACGTAGAATTTGATAACCTTATATAATATAAGGTTGTGAATATCAATCTCTGGTAGTTTTCATTTAGTTTTAAATTTTCAAACAAATCGCCGTTTTTCAATTTTCCTACCTATAAGCAACGTAGCAGGCCATGAAATATAAACAAAAACGTGTTCAGATAGAAGAAAACAACTTACTTAGCTGAGAAATACACACGAACTAGACTAAAGGAAGAAGATCATAAAAATTACTCACAACAAACAAAGTCTAACCAGAAACAGCTTCGATAACATATCTTTGGTCAAAGAGAAGCTGGAGTATGACAGAAATGGATTTTTTCACGACCTACTAGCTACTGCAATATACTAGAGATTGGCAATTTCCAAAACCATTAAAAATTTTGAAATAAAATAAAAACTAGTAGAAATTGTTGTAGGCAGTCTATTATTTTCATTATAAAATTTCACATTTAATGATATAAAAAAGTATGCATTTCTGTCAAAACTCAAGTCAAAGATACCTCTGACTAGAATTCTGAAAATTCTTCAGTACCTATTAGCAAGGTCTCAGAAAATGAAGAATGAATTAAGATTTGTTCAAATTATAAAACATAACTTAAATGGCAGAAAAATTAAATATGATTTGTCAGTATTCCTTTTTTGTAATATTACTAATAGATATTGAAAAATAGAAGGGCTCCAGTCAGAGGTATCGACTACGACGCAAATTAGTACTTTTTTACATCATCACTTATGATTGATAGTTGCGTGCTGGAGCAACAGACGCTGGTTGTTTTTGTTTCATATCAGGGTTTTTAATTGTCTTGGAAATTTTTAACCTCTAGTAAACTACTGTAGCCAGTAGACTGTAAAAAATATCTATTACTGCCATACTCCAGCTTCTCTTTGACCTTAGAGATGTTATCGCAGTTGTTTCTGGGAGAGTTGATTTGTTGTAAGGAATTTTTATAATCTTGTTCCTTTAGTCCAGTTAGTGTGTATTTTTCAGCTAAGTTAGTTGTTTTCTTCTACATGAACAGGTTTTTGTTTATATTTCATGGCCTGCTACGTTGCTTATATGTAGGAAAATTGGAAATCGCCAATTTGTTTGAAGATTTAAAATTAAATGAAAACTACCAGAAACTGTCATCGCTGATCGAAGTTTGCTTAATTAATCGACCGATTTCTCCAAGCATAAACGTAATCTAAATTTGACAGTCTCATCGTAGCTGACGCATCTTATGCTTAGTAATACGGCAAAGTCACAGCCTTCCATATTTCATAATCTCTGCGATATTCAATTTTTTCGTGATATCTACTTATACCGAAAATGGTGATTTACACCTAAATGGTTCGCTTTAGGTCCCATGTATGATACATAAAGTCATACTAGAATTCACCATGGAATCTGAATATGCAATAATATATGGGGTGTTCCATTTAAAAAAACATAACTTTGATACATTTCGTGTTTTTGGGACACCCTGTATAACGTGAAAATATTTTTAAAATGTAGCCTTTATGGGTCTCTATCCATCCCAAATTATTATTTTCTTTTTCATCAAATACTTTAGCCATAATGCTCCGTGTCGAATAACGTGAATAACCCTGTATAAGTAATCCTCAGAGATATTGTTTACTATGCTGTGCTTTATAGGCTCCAGTACGTCCGATCAGTTAGTTGACTGAGTATGGTGATTCATCTTAGAACATTATTGTACTAAATATCAGAATCTGAGGCTTATAACATAAACCACATGAACTCAGAAGGTAGAGCAAAGTTTCGTATTCTTACCATCTGGGGCAGATGGTGTCTTTGACCTCTTTATGGGTGGATATGTCATGCTCATTCTCCGTTTGTTCAAAAGCCAATCCTTATACGAATCTTTTTGCTTGGAATTACACATGTCGTAAGCTCGATCTGTTAAATGCTTAAAAAACAATTCCCTTCGCATCATCACCTAATTGTGCAGTAACAGCTTTACACTAGTTCTTGCAAAGGCAGCTAGTATCTTTATAAACCTCAGCTACTGTTGTACACTTCATGGGATAGACCATGCAGAGTAGATATGATAGGTGGTAATTAGACTTATGAGTTTATACATCGAAGTGGCATTGTATGAATGTCAACATCACTTCCAGCAAGGAGAATAAATAATGATGTATGTTTCCCAATCTCCCAAGATGCCATTTCTCTTTTAAACCCCTAATATCTAGAAGAAATACAGAAGAAGCTACTGTGTGGTCTGTATCACTACCAACTCTCCTTCAAAACGAGAAGTGTAAGTCTATTGAAGTTTTTAACTCATTTTCAGCACTATGTTCTATTCTTCTATATCGTTGTATAGATTTAACCTTGAGAAAATTTATGTATAAATAGTATAGGCTATAGTATCCTTACATGTTACAACCCTCTATATTGCGTCACCTCTTGCTTTCGTCTGGATAAAAATTGGTTTTAATACGGGCTAGATACTAAGAAATAAGAAAACTAACCTTGCAGCAGATACCAGGAACAATTTTTCCTACAGAGCTTGGGTTTTTATCTAGCAATAGAACATCTTTTACGTTACTTGTGTTGAACATTGTTATGGAACCCGCAACTTCTGACTGACCATACATCTGGAAACACGGTTTTATCTCAATTACTTTGAATCAACTATATTTTCTTAAACGCTATTCTGACAATATACACATTCATGAATATAACTTCATGTAACTTCGACCCGGCCTCGACGTTTGGCTTATTATAACTTGCAAAGAAATTATGTAACATCTGGCTTCTGGCTTAGAAGGAACTGCGAGCGTAGTTCGTAGTGCTGGAGAATCAAAACATTCATCAAAGTAACGTGGTTTAACAGGTCCCGAGATACAGTTTTTGGGAGGTAAACATGAAATGTTTGTTTTAGTCATATCTGAGACTAATATCGACTATAAAGTTCATATTACGAGGTAGTTGTAAAAGGTGAGGAACATTTATAATGACCATACATCAGCAAGAAATTCATTGTTCAAACGATGGATTCAGTTCGTGATCAAATTTGATATGTATAAAACAGAAATTCGACATCAAATAAGTCCGTGGATTTCTCCACGCATTAAGAGCCTGCTTTAGTCGGTGGACAAGTTTGACGTCAAATTCGGTAGTGCCAACCATAAATTCATATGATGCATGTCATGCATGTTACGTACCTAACCTCAAACCTACAAACACAGATCTACAATCTGTTTTTGTATATTCTAAATAAAAATTCCCAATCAAACATCAATCTATTAATTAATAGCAGTCGAAAAAACGAAAGTTGAGCAAAGATGTGCGGTATACAATTTTGTGTCTGGTAGATGATTTTTTTTTGTTTTAACCCCCGAGAGCCGTCAGCACTGCAGCTCCTGTGGGCTTATTGTGCTATAACTCTCAGGGGGAGGACGATATTTTTATTTTACGGAGACGCTGGTTCGAATCCAGCCGGTACCCTTTATTTGACCGATTTTTCTGTGAACCAAATGATCAACTTGTTTGTTTTATAAACTTTGCCTGTATTTTTATGCCACATGACGAACCTGTCAAGGAACCAGATTTTTTAAAACAAGTGGCTGTGTTGTTATTTCAGCTACTTCTACATATATCTTTTTTCAAAGTATCAACCAGTTACAGAGAAACACAAAGAGATACTGAATGTCACTGTTAATAAGATTGGAGGAACATGAGTAAGTAACCAAACTATTATTGCAAACATCTAGATGTCGGTATTAATGATTTATAAAATTTTAATTATTTTTATATTGCGTATGTTAAAAAATTTTTTGTGGAGGTGCTGGGATTTGAACCCTGGACTTTCAGCATGCGAAGCGTTCGACAAAACAGAACTAACATGATTTTTTTTTTCAGGTTAGGAGTGTTTTGCTTTTAGGTTATCTAATTCATTACTCAGTCTACCCACTGTACCTAAACATCATCGAGGTAGAATCCCAAGGTTCAATTTCGCATAACAAAAACGGTAGCAGGAGGCGTGGCTAAGTGTGGTACCAATATGGACGCCTCGCCAAAGCCGGATTACTTTCTTATGTAAATAATTTTGAAAATTCATTACAATGATGATTTAAATATGAAGTATTGGGTTGATTTTTCAATCTAATGCGAAATTCATAGTTAAGTATAAGAAAAAAACAGGCTTTGTAGAGACGACATTCATCATCAATTGAATGATACGACCGTATTATTGCTGCGATACGTTACACTTTATTGAGATAAAGATTACAAATGCGGTCCTGTACATTGTTATTTTTTTGCATGCATACCTATGAAATGTAATTCCTGTCGATTTCTTCTTATACATGCCATCTCTGCTAGAGCAACTACGATAAGCACATGAAACCATTATTTAGTTTATGAATTCACTAGAACATCACTTAAAAACAACTAAAAATCTCGGTAAACACAAAAAAAGCAAACACGAAATTGTCAAAGAAACGTCAGCTGTTTGACATAAGTGTCGAATCAATATGGCCAACCTGCACCTGCTTTCAGCCACGTTATAGCCCCTCCATGGGATTCTACCTCGATGCTAAACATGAACAGTATATTCTAAAAAATTGAACTTTATGTTACGTAATCCTGTTTTTTGATTTTACAATATTAGCATTGAAGGTCCTTCTGCAAAATTCCCAGTAATTCCAAGAAATGTAGATGTAGTGTTAAATAGCAGTGCAATCACATATACCTAATGTTTTATTACGTTTCTTCGAATGAGTCCTAACATAGAGCATACCTGGAAGACAAATGTTCCTGGTAATAGGTCCCTTATTTCTTTCATCAGCGTTTCAGACGTAGCAGCACCGCTGCTAACGCAAGTGTGCAGTCTAGATGTATCTAAATTTTCTGGCCTACCACATGCCACTAACTCCGCCATTTGACTCGGTGGTACAAACATGGATGTTATCTAAGAGAAACAATTAGTAGATGCTATTTTACTATCTTATATAATTAGGTACCTATATCTGGGTCAGCGGTACAATAATGTTAAAATTACTGACAAATTAATCAGTCATACTCAACCGGCATGTTAGATATTGAGGTTTTGGATTAAGAAAAAAAATACTTTTTTTGTGATAAATGCAAAGATCATATATAAGTTTTATAACAAATAATTCAAAAGTTATTATCAAAATAAAAATGAGTTTCTGAATCGAGTACCGAAAACACGCCGACGGCTCCCGAACCCGTGTGACGTCACCATGGCGGTAAGAATGCTCCTTTGACCAACGATGTCCTACTCCGATACTAGATGCTAGATTCCCAGCCAATCGCGAAAATACGTACTGCTAAACTGGTAACTAGTGTATGTTTGTTGCAACACAGTTGATGAATGAAATTTGCAGCTCGAGACGAAGTCTACGATCGAAATAAATATGTTTTGAATGTTTGAAGTTGAAGTCAGCTTATAGATTCCAGTAAGTAAGTACCTAATCAAATATGTTTCGTTGAAAAGATCTCCTCAATCGAAGGATGGCCCAGTGGTTAGAGAGTTCGGTAGTGGCTCTCAGGCCTCTCAGGGTCTTTGGATCGAAACCCAGGCCTTCCAACTTTTTTTTATTTTCTTTATCAAAAATTTTACTGATGTGCTATTTGCACTTGTTACGCACATTTTTTCTACGATCAACATAAATATTTGTTTGAATCAAATTTCAATAGAATAATAATTTAATAAAACAAAATGCCTTTATCCATTCAATTCATTCATTTTTAAGTTTTTTAATGTAAAAAAGTAACTCAAACTCGTAATCACATGCTGTTTATCACTTGGTATTATTATTTATTTAAGTTTGGACAATGAAACTTAACAATATCAAATTTTCATAAAAATTTAACAAGCACTGTGCAGTGCAAGTAATATGCTCGGTAATATGTATAACAAAATTTGATTCAAACACATATTTATGTTGATCGTAGAAAAAATGTTCGTAACAAGTGCAAAAACCACATCAATAAATTTTTTGATAAAATAAAATTAAAAAAAAGTTGGAAGGCCTGGGTTTCGATCCAAAGACCCTGAGAGGCCTGAGATCCACTATCGGACTCTCTAACCACTGGGCCATCCTTTGATTGAGGATATCTGTTCAACGAGACATATTTGATTAGGTACTTACTTACTGGAATCTGTAATCTAACTTCAAACATTCAAAAATATATTTTTATTTCGATCGTAGACTTAGTCTGGAGCTGCAAACTTCATTCATCGTCTATGTTGCAACAAACATACACTAGTTACCAGTTTAGCAGAACGTATTTTCGCGATTGGCTGGGAATCTAGCATCTAGTATCGGAGTAGGACGTCGTTGGTTAAAGGAGCATCCTTACCGCCATGGTAACGTCACACGGATTCGGGAGCCGTCGGCATGTTTTCGGTACTCGATTCAAAAACCCGTTTTTATTTTGATATAACTTTTAAATTATTGCGAAAAAAGGAAAACAAAAACAGTTTTGTTATAAAACTTATGTATGATCTTACCATTTATGGTAAGAAAAATTTTTATTCAAAACCTCAATTGTAAAGAAAGGGGTTTCGGGTTATACATACAATTGGAACTGTCATTCTATGGAATCGAAAGATATTGGGATAAAAAGCGCGTATATTTAATTGTACTACATTAGACGGGCCTTTGAAATTTTCGCTTTCAACGTTTATTTTTTTCTCTTTGAAAGATTGATAAAGTAATTTCCTAGAAATAAAATATTTCGAAGCATTATTACGTGTATGTTCTATTTCAGCTTTGTACCGTAGCTACGTAAACTGCTAGAATAAGATTTACCAAATTAGGGGCTAAATTTGAATTAGGGTCAAAGCATACGTGCTAAATTAATTACGTGTTTCTTATTATATGTTATACATAGCACATAGTAGCAAGTTACCTAAAAGTATACATAGGAGCTTCTAATGCGTTCCATAGTTAACGACTGTTTTGATTGATATCGTAACCTAGGTGTCTGCACAGGAAGCTTGCTAATAATACGTAGCCAATACTGGCTATTATAAAGTTTTTACGAAAATTAGTCTCCCTTACATAAAAGGCGCAAATTATTTTAATCCTCGCGGTATACGTCAGCGTGGCTAAGACGCAAGAATTGGGGTTCTGAATAGTTTTTTTTTTGTGTTTTTTGTGTATGTATATAAGTTTTATAACAAAACAGTTTTTTTCGCCATAATTAAAAAGTTAGATCAAAATAAAAATTAATCTTTGAGTCCGATATCTAAGGCACGCTAACAGCTCTCGAACAAACCAAGCGCATATGAGGTCAACGATGTCTTACTCCTTCGACAGGAGAGACTACCAATTACACCTTGACGTTACCATTGGTCTGCAGAACATGGCCAGGAATATAGAAGGTTGGGACGTTTTAGATATAGAATCAATCAGCGATCATACATTCATATACTTCGAGATTCGGATTTCAGGCAAGCTACGCAAGGCCATTTGTGAGTACCACGCACTTTTTGTCGAGACGATTCCACGATTACAGACGCGACCTGACACGCACCTGACGCAGAGCAAAAAAACGCAGAGCCGAACATCAAATTCCTCCGCGGCATGTACAAGGACAAAAGAAAGAGGTTACAAAACCTTGTCCTTGCAGCCAAGAGGGAAAAATGGAAGGAATTATGTTCTCCTCTTGAGGTCGACATTTGGGGTGAAGGCTACCGAATAGCAGCTAAGAAAATAACAGGCATGGCGCCCATGTACAACTTAAGCGTCAAAAGGAACTTTTCGCAGTCCACCAAGATATCTGGCAGCATAACAGCTTGGACGAGAATGTGGAACCGTTCACAACAGATGAACTACGCGCAGCGGGAGAGAAGATTAGGACCAGGAAAGTACCTGGATAGCGTTGCGCCAGAGGTCATCAAATAATTGATTGCCACTACACCAAGCCTACTACTAGGACTACTGAACCGTCTCTTCAAAACACGCATTTTCCCGACCATCTGGAAAAAGGCTAGAATAGTGCTGATCGCTAAGGGGGGTAAGCCCCCAAAGCTTCCTTCGTTTTCCGACCGATTTGTCTTCTGAACATGGTGAGAAAGCTGTACGAAATACTAATTCGGCAGAGGTTAGAAGCGGCACTCCAAGAAATGGGAGGCTTATCGCCGAACCAATTTGACTTCCACAGTGGCAAGACAACGGACAACGCATTGGGGGTAGTTCTATGTTCTGTAGAAGGAGCGTCCAATAAATGAGGAGCACTGGTGACAGTTGACGTGCAAAATGCTTTTAACACTGCGTCGTAGGACATCATAATGAACAAACTTGGCATACCGAGGTATTTAAGGAACCTGATCGGCTGCCATTTTAGTGGCAGAGCTATAGAAATAGCGAACGTAGAGTTGGAGAGAGAAAATACAGTATTTTGAAAGTCGCCGAAGTGAAATAGCTTCTGTAGATGCCAACCACTCGTGGTGGCGAAACGTCAAGCTTTAACTCTAAACGACGCCGGCCTAAAAACCCAACAACCACAAATTCATTGGACGATGGCCGCGAAAGCCTTACACAGTATAAAAATAATAGTAATAGGTATCGGAGTAGGTCGTCGTGGGTGAACATATAACATTTTAACGTCACAAGCGCTAGGTTTTATCCGGAAGTTGTCGGCGTGTCTTTGTTACTAGATCCAAAAATCAATTTCTATTTTGACATAACCTTTGAATTGTTGCGAAAAAAAAGAAAAAAACAGTTTTGTTGTAAAACTTATAGACGTATGATCTTTCCATACTTATATCACAAATAAAATTTCATTCAAAAGCCCCAATTGCTTATTTATGTAATAAATCGGAATTGATAAACACCGAAAGCAGTATGTGTGCAGGCTGACAGTACTCCCGACTGTGGTAATCTTGTAACGCGGAGATTTATTCAACTTGTATAAGGCACCGGTACTCTGTAAATTTGAAACGTGTTTCTATGCACTATGTGCTATGGGATCGGGTATCAGCGTAAATATGACAGCGAGCCGTGACAGCGTAGTAGACACGCGATAGGCACCCGATACTGCCCGATCGTCATGGTCGTCATGGTGATAGAGACATGTTTCTATCTCTTAAGTTAGTTAGTACCGACGCAGATATAATATAGTTGGATGTTAATTGAATGAACTTAAAGAAATAGATATATGATGACTGATTCTGGTACTTGAAATTTTGTACCAAAAAGAATAATTTTGGAAAAGGAAAGTTCCAAGGATAAGAAGATCCTGTAGAGCACTGATGAGTCTCTAGTCTAAATTTGAAAACTACATGTCTACAGGAACCCCTTGTATACTGAATACGGTATATGATTCAGGGTTTCATCAAAAATTACTCAACAGCCGCAAAAGTTTCACACTTGTATACAAGTTTGTATTATTTTATAATATGTTATATAATGTTATTTTGTTTCAACGACAGCCTTTGTAGTTTGTCTTACCTGGTACTTCTCAAGAAGAGACCATGTTTGTCTAGGATCAAATTTAGAACAAATTACTCGGGCTCCTCCTGTATAAGTCATTACAGATAGGATTAAAACTGTAGAGACCCAGTACAACGTAGCGTAAGAGAGTATAACTGAGCCGAAATTACGTGTTTCCCTAAAATAATACAAAATAAGCCATGACACAATAAAAGGCTACATTTTCAATGTATGTAAGTGTAAATTTCAAATGACAAAGTTTTTATGATCAGCCTTTGAGAGACGAACCAGAGCGGTATTGCCGAATGATTACTAGCACTGATCCTGGTAGATCGTAGTTAATTATTGAATAAATTGAAAGACTCCTGTGGTTAAGTAGCTGCCTGATAGATCGGCGTCATAAGATTAAAGTAAGCAGCAGTCGGACGACACCGTTGTGCTGGCTGAGAATGTGCAGGACTTACAAAGGCTGATAGATAGTATTGTACGATACAGTGAAAACTTTGGCCTACTTATAAATACTGCAATAACTAAAGTCGTTGCCTTTGCCAAGACATCTGCACAGGCTCATCTGATTATCAATGGTAGTACGGTGGAACAGGTATCTTCATACAAATATCTGGGGTGTATTGTAAATGAGGCATGTGAGCCGAAGAAAGAACTAAGATGCCGCATTGAACAGGACAGAAAGGCATTTATGAGTATGCGAAGATTTTTCATAAGGTCAGATCTCAGCCTAAAACTTCGGATACGCATGGTGAGATGCTACATTTTCTCGGTTCTCCTGTACGGATTTGAGAGTTGGACTCTAGATGCTACATTGGAAAAGAAAATCGACGCCTTTGAAATGTACATTTATCGCCGTATACTCAGAATATCATGGGTTCATAGAATAACGAACGTTGAAGTCCTTAATCGTATGAAGAAACAAATGGAACTCATGCTTACCGTCAAGGAACGAAAAACGGCTTATATAGGTCATATCATGCGAGGGAAAAATACTTCTGCGACTGATTATAGAAGGAAAAGTCCAAGGTAAAAGGTCTGTCGGTAGACGACAAAATTTTTGGTTGAAAGACACCCGAAGATGGTTTGGTTGCTCATCACTTGACATTTTCCGCATGGCCGTATCTAGGACTACGTTAGCTATTTGGATCGTCAACCTTCAAAAGGAGACGGCATCATAAGAAGAAGAAGAAACAGTCTAGTGTAGTCATTTGAAAAATTGGGCTTCACAACCTTTAATACTGGGTCCATTGTCTTACACTATTTTTGGGATTTTTTTCAACAGTAATGGTAATTCTTATGCCTAGGATGCTGATAATACCTTGTTCTCCAACTATCCACGAATAAACAAGATGTACAGTAGTGAAGTATACGAATTAATCGTCCTATCGTCACTAGTAAAGGGAAAAATCTGTATTTCTCTTGATTACCAGAACAAAAATACAGGATTCCACTGGCTTTCAAACAACTCATACTTTACGTTGCTATATTATTATACAAAACCTTATTTCGTGTTTTTTATTTCATATGTATTTTTCCTATCGTATAAAATATATCAATATAAAGGGGACACGGTATGAACTATAGACAATATACAATTACTACTACATATTAATTTCCCATGCATCTCCCCTCCCGACAAGTTTCTATGCCCCCCTGTCAAGTTTCCATGCACCCCCCCTCTGTCAAGTAAGCTGTGACCGCCAATACAGGATTCAACTCTCTCAAGTGAAGAAATCAAGTTCAACTCTACAAGCATCTGACATATAATTATATGTAGCTATACTAACAACTATAGCCATTTGAAATCTAAAAAGATTTTTACTCTACAATCCAGCAATCCCTGCTTCATAATAACTACCTAATTACATAAATCAGGTAAAATTTGAGGAATCAAAAAAAATGTTATGTGGCTGCTTCTTGGAAAGTACCATTACTAATACCTTGTTAGTGTCATCGTATGTTACATCTACTATTTGTTTCTATATGAATACTTTTGATAGTTTCACTATGCTGTTTAGTATTTATTGTACCTATTCGATGTTTATTAACACATATGTGTATATGTTCGCTTGTCATGTCTTGTTATAATTGTCATTATTTTTTTGTCGATGATATTTTGATTGCAATTTTTATTGAAAAATGTCAGACCACCAGATGAAGTATTTCGAGTCTATAGTCGTTACAGCAGTCCGATTGAAATGATTGCTGGAAAGATGTTCTAATATTCTGTACTCGATCGTTGATTTGGAAAATGTAAAAAAAAATCAGGCAACAAGAAGTAATTGTATTCAATTAACGGTACGTGCAACAGAAGTAAACGTGTAATTCAAGGCAGAAAAACTACCGTTCATTGCTTGCAGACTTCAAAAGTCATAGATGCTAATGATACCCAAAGATAAACTGGAAGCACCCCTTGCAAAATAGTAATTTTATTGTAGAGTAGGATAAGAGTATCTACTATTTATTTGCTAACTGATATCACCTGTCTAGGTGCTCTTGTACATTTTAATTTGTGATTTTGGTTGATTCTATAGTACTTTAGAATAAGTATCTTTTCCAAATATGGTTTTAAAAGGAAACTGCATATTTTTTGGTTACGGCTTAGCAAGAACTTTTTGTCCATTTTTAGCAGTTCCAACAAGTAGGTGCATTACAACAACTACAAAAATAGCTGGGGACGTACACTCAAACTGAAGAGGATCTACTGATGGAGTAATAAGGAATAAGTTATTAAAGTATGAAGCCCCTAGTTTTCACTTTGAGATAAAATAAAAATCACCCTTAAGTACAAATAGGCTTTCTCAAAATGAAAAAATCTTTTAGAAGTAGTGCCAAACCAGATTGGATATGTGACAGTTATCGATAATGACTCACGCTAAGGTATGACACTGCATCAACAAAGCGTAGTGACTGATCATGATTCCTTTTGGCAACCCAGTAGTGCCACTACTAAATAAAATAACAGCTGTTTGATCTAATTCAATGACTGACTCAGGAACAAATTCACTTTCTCCATCGTGTGGCATTAGTAGCTCTAAAAAGCTTGTATGATCTTCTGTTTTGTCGAACACAATAAGTTCAGCTTCTATTTCTGCAAAAAAACAAAACATGCACAAAAATGTTATCCAAGCCTAAATATATGAAATAGCTTATTCACAACTTGACTGAAAATAACGCTTGACAAGCCTTAATTTTATTTAGGGACTAAGTTCTTGTTTATTTCTCTTAAGGGCCTGGGTACATACATCTATACATATGTACTCTCCATGTAAAACGCACAACTACGTACATAGTATTTCAGAAGGTGATAGTTACGGCCTTAATGAATGACATCTCATGAGAGCAATTTTTTCAAAAAATTTTTTAGTTTGCAAAAAACTCGCAATGCAAAATGACACGTTCTTCGAAGGTATGTAATTTAACAACCAAACACAATATCAGAATAAGGCCACCAAAGTGACATAGCACGAGCTTTCTTCTTCAATTTGCTTTTTGAATCATTACTGTAAGTTTAAAAGTAACGTCAATAGCTTCTAAATGCGAAATTTATTTTTATGCCGACCTTTGCACCTTACCTATGGACCGCTTGCCCTTACCTTTGGACTTTTGGACCATCCTCGCTCCATTTTAAATACACATACTGAATAAATGGAACAGGCGGTCACGCCTCCTCGCTAACACAGGAATGCGTATTTTCTTGGATTCTCAATCTCGCGCGCTATACTCTAGACCCTTAAGACGAAAATTTTACATGTTGATAGAGCACGTTGAAATTTAGTGTGGAACCCAAAAACTCAAAAACACAAGTTATGAGTTCTGAATGTCTTTGAATCCTGTTTGGGGGTTCATGCTTCATAGGGATACTCATTCCGTTAAGCATTTCTCGAAACATTTTTTGATCTGTTCTTAGATAAACAGGTGTGATATACTCCTATCATAGTTAACATACTGTTCATCCACAGCATAGAAAACAACCAGCACAATAACTCAAAATGGCGGAAATTACACGCGCATCCCCACTTTTGGAGGGGTTTTTTATAGGGATGGTAACGGTACTTCAATACTTCTGCACTAATATCGAGTATTTTTGTCATCGATACTTTTTGAGGCATTCCAAGCTGGCATCGATACTTTTGTATCGGTATCGAAAATAATTATATAATTATTGAGGGGTGTAATCAGTTGCACAAAATGCTCTGTACGAACCAAACGCGCCTATTTGGCTAGAAAATATCGAGTTGGTACCGGTATCGATATTTTCATTTTCGCATCCAAAACTTGACAGCCGTAAAGTCATTCAAAAACCAAGGTCAAATTTTGTGGGAACCATTTTTACATAGAAAATCCTCAGAGATATTATGCTGGTTGTTTTCTATGCTGTGGTTCATCCATTCTCCAAGGATTGAAATAAAATATCATATCTTTTATACGTAGGTTCAGTACATGTTCCTTATGCAGGGTTGGGATAAAGTATGGAACCAAGCAAATAACTTTGGAACGGAAAGAGTGATATTGCTGAAAATTTGCAGACAAGTGTAGTGACGTCTGATGCATCCGAAGACATTATGTCAGTTATTAATGTACTTCCGGTTTAACCGGAAGTACCGTCAACTTTTTTAATTTAAATGGGACACCCTGTATATTTTTGCAGATTTTAATTCATCATTTTTTTCCGAATACGTCCATAGTGGGTTTAGTATTTGTTTCTTAAAAAAACTGTCTCACAAATTCGTCCGTGGCGGTCTGCGGTCTTCCCGTTTGAGGTAATTTTTTTTTGTATTTTTGTTTTTAGTCACCGTCAAACGTGTTATAGGACCCCTGTCGGGACGTAAATCATTAAAAGTTGACACACTTCTTTGTGAGTTCTCACGCGATCGCCAAAACCGACTTTGAATGACCGGCATTTTAAGCACCTGAAATGATAAAAAAGCTATATCTTTCCCGTTTTTACAGAAACTAATGCTAAGCCCACCATAGACGTATTCGGAAAAAAAAGATGAATTAAAATCTGCAAAAATATACGGGGTTTCCCATTTCAATTAAAAAAGTTGACGGTACTTCCGGTTAAACCGGAAGTACATTAATAGCTGTAATAATGTCTTCGGACGCATCAGACGTCACTACACTTGTCTGCAAATTTTCAGCAACATCACTCTTTCCGTTCCAAAGTTATTTGCTTGGTTCCATACTTTATCCCAACCCTGTATGTTATACCCATGTTATCACGTCCTGATATAAACCCTTACTTACCTGCTTCTCTCAAGCAACTGTTGATGAGATCAACACTCTTGGGTACTACAAACAATACTTTTGGAGTAACTTCCTTAAGCAAATGTGTAGTATCTAGTTCAGATAGCATGGGATCCAACGAAGCTACAGGTATTCCCAAAAATAGGCAAGCTATGAATGGGACGCAACTATCTCTGTGATTTGTGGAACATATGATAACCACATCCTCTTTAGTTAACCCTCTTGATTTCAGTTCCATAGCGACTCGAATACATCTTGAGAGAAGGCCTTCGTAGGTGTCTTCTTCATCAATGTCTTCAAGATACTGTTTCAAAGCATATAACTTAAATACTAAAAATACTAAAAATACTTAAATTTAATATATTTATGAGATCTGAGCCTATGGAAAAACATTCATTAAAGCTCCATGCAAGAAGACAGCTAAAACACTGCTTTCCTTGATTAGAAATCAGCTCCGAATAACGACGGGTTTCCTCACAGGACATTGTGGCCTGAAGGAACACCTGAATAAAATGGGACAATGGAGACCTCAACTGCCGACTATTTGAAAGAGGAACTGAGTCAGCCCTACATGTGCTCTGTGAATGCGAAGCACTAGATCATAAGAGACAACAGCTCTTTGGGAAGACCAAGCTAGAACCAATGGAGTACAGCTCAGCACCTGGACCAGTAGGGAAACTGCATAAACTTATGCAGGGATCTAGATTGCTGGAGTGGATACTGTAAATGAGAGGAGAAAGAGGAAAAAAGAGGTCTGAGCCTAGTCTATAATCATAATAAAATTATTGCGTGGGAAACTAATTTGTACATGTAGACAGTAAGGCATCATTCTCATCTTTTGAATATTGATTCCTTAAATCGGTAATGTTCTAATGACTTTTTCCTCCTCTATCAGTATTTGACGTTGACATTGGTTGATTTGATGTACTTCTTTATTACTATCAAGTACTTTTCCATTCAGTGTATTACAGTCAATCTAAGCAACGAAATGTTCTTGAATAAAAGCCTGTCTAAGGGCCGGTTTCTCAATGTCCAGTTAAAGTGTCAGATAGGTATCTGCCAGATAGCGTTGCTATGGATACAACTGTCAGATAAGATTTACGTGACTTCGTAAGTTTAGCTTTCAATTGTTTAAACAATTTATCTAACAGTTGCTGTTATCTTGCAGATAATTATTTAACTGGACATTGAGAAACCGATCCTAAGGGTCGTACTCATAGTCGATACTTAAGGGTTTCTTAATACATGAGGGTCCATAAGTAAAGTTTTGTACTTCAACCCCTTCTTGAGAGACCCCACGTAAGGCTCCCTTGAGTAATAGTGGTAATACTCAAGTAACGAAATGTCAACATGACATGTCAACATGACATTTCGTTGCAGTCAAGGCGATTTTGTTGGTTAATTTTGGAGGACGGTGTTGTCAGTTTCTTAGTAAAACAATCTTGGGATACCGTATCTCAAGATTGTTTTACTAAATGTTTATCTGATTGTACTCTAAACATCAAGATTTTTTTTATATTTATGAATAACTGGTATTAATGGTGAAGCAGGAAGTACTGAATGATTTTAATTTTGGCACTTTAATTGTTTAAGGCGGAAAAAGTAGATTTAAAACGTACATATTGACTTAATGGTAATACCAAAAGTATTTCAATGCTGTGGAGTGTTTTAATTTTTTTTTTGTTATACTGGGAAAATATCACGTTGTTAAAAAATTCAGTCTTGCATGAATCTGCTTAATTTAGAAACATACTTGCGCAACTCTGTCACTATACTTCTTCATACAATCAAAGTATTGATATCCCAAACCCCTTTCATCAGGAGTATAGTCTAATGGTGGGACGTCAATTATATATCCATTGCAGTACTCACTATTATGTAGCATAGACAACCCTGAAATATATAACAGAGATAAATGGTAGTATTGTTAACCAGTACGCGATATTAACAAAATGTTTGGAATAAGGAAAATATATTTTCTTAACCCCTTGTTTAGTACAAATGCTAATACAATTTATGAAACGCAACCTTATTGTTTACTCTGTAAGAATTACATATCGTGGTTGTATTTCGATTTCTTGCCTTAAAAGACCCCGGGATTTTTAGATCGTTGTGCCATTATATTGCGGAATAATTGAAAAAACCCAAAATAAAACCTAAATTTTGAACCATGTATCTTGAGAATTAAGCATATGAAGGCTTCATGTTCCGATCTTGATGTCCATAATATTTTGAGGTCACCCTCAATAAACAATGAATAAACATGTATTTTGAAGATTCTAGGTTGCAAGATACAGGGTGTTAAAGCTTTAAAATAAAATTGGTTTTTTATCAATGTCCTAACATCAATAAGCCGTTTTTTAATTTTTCACTGCAGTAAGAATCTAAGTCACCACTGATTAGATAATGATCCTTTCCGGTAGCGTGTCGGGGGTCGGGGGGTAGTCTCACGAAAATATAAAAAAAAAATTACGCTACTGACCTTGAACAAATTAAATTCTGTTTTCAGATTAAACAAATAAAAACATATTTTTTTTTAATGACTCTTCATATTTCACTTTGTTTTGGTACAAATAAATAAAAACCACTTCATTTCGTAGCTCCACTTTTCTCAACGGGCTATGAAGTGGTTTTTATTTTTTTCCACCAAAACAAAGTGGGATACGAAGAGACATCAAACGACAAAAAAAGTTGGGTTTTCATTTGTTTCGGCTGAAACACGATATTTAATTTTTTTATGACCAGCGGCATACATTTAATATTTTAGAAACTTTGATAGCATGTATCTTGAAGACCAGACCTTAGGACACATGCTTAAGTGTTGAATTTGGGTTACGAATACGCCTAGAACGACCTAGTTTTTATTAGAAGGCCAATGACAATGTAGTTAAATGGCTTTGCTGAATCAAACATTTATGTTTCCCATGGTGGCTTATCAGACATACTGTACTATACTGAAAGTAATATCTGGAAAGAATATCCTTTTTACCGTCAATTGCCAGGATTATCAAAGCTAAATACTGTTAGGTGATTTACTGGACTGGATTTCCTGTCTGATTTATTGTTGTTTGGATATGGGGGGATGTGAATTTAATTCTATCATGAACAGAAAATCATTGAATTTAATGGTTCACTTATATTGTAACAGAAATAGGTGAAAAATTATTTATAATGCAATTTGAGAGCTTGCTGGATAAAATAAGAGTTGGGCTGAAATTCTTTTAGGCTGACACGTAGATGGCATGACTAGGATAATATCCATATGTTTTTACTTCCCACACCGATAGGTGAGGGGAGTATTATTGTGATCGCGAAAATTTTCGATTTTGAGATAACATACTTTTCGGGCGTTTTATGATACCTACATACTAAAAATGATACGACCTATCATTAGTTAATGGTCAATGATAACGTTTATAGAAGAAACGTAAAAATGTTAAAAAAACAGAGGAATACAAAAGCGAAGACGTCTTGATTCCACGCATCCCTATGATTCCGAAGAACATGCCATTCGACTTTAAACGGCGGTTGCAATCTTTAGTGCGGCTTGCATTTGCAATGTCGATAACTAAATCGCAAGGGCAGTCGTTGAAGGTTTGTGGGATGAATCTTAATAATCCATGTTTTCCACATGGTCATGTTGCCTGTTCGGTGTTGAGACAACCATCATCAAAAACAACAACAACAAAACAAAACATGTTGGATATCAAAAAATATTTCAATGAACACTATGCTTTTCAGATAACTATCATTTGTTGCAGAGATAAGTTCAATTTTGATATTCATAGCTAAGACAGGACAGCGTCTGTCGGGTCACCTAGTTCACAATAATTAAGTCTTTATAAGCTAACCTAACTAACTATCATCTGTGAATAGAATGCTAGGCTTTATAATAAGGAATGGAAAGGAATTTCAAAATTTAACTGTGCTAAGGATTCTTAATGCTTGATATGTGCAATCTAAATTAGGTATTTGGTATCCGATTTATGCCACGTACGTAAAAGCAATTGAACGTGTACAACGCAAGTACCTCAAGCTGTTATCTTTCAAATTAAATGGTATTTATCCAGATAGAGGATGTGGCTATTCAGTGTTGATAGAGCAAAACCAATATAATTCACTCAACACGAGAAGAATATTGAGCACGTTATATTTTCTGCACAGTTTATTAAATGATGAAATTGACTGTCCATATTTATTAAGCCTTGTTTATTATCATGTTCCACGTATAAACTCAAGACATTCGAGACTGTTCTACTATGATTTACCACATACAAATACTCTTATAAAGTCACCAGTAATACTAATGTGCTTGAATTTTGAACTTATCAACAGACAGTGCGATATACACAACACATCAAGGTGTGAAATTAAGCAACATGTACTAGGATTAACCTTGCGCAGGCAATAACCTTATTTACGTTTTTTTTTAATTTACTTTTTTTGTCTTAATTTGGTTTATTATTATCAATATTATCACTCTATTTTACTTTGTTTCTCTGAAACTTACTTAAGCATTTCCTGTAATTGGGTGTAAACCTGTAGGAAATAAAGTATCTATCTATCTATCTAACCTAGTATTTAAAAAGGTCTCTATTGAGAGATAACAGTTCTACTTACCATCGTCTGCCATGGCATGTAGAGACCTCCAGACAATTTGTCTTTGAAGCAATAGCGATGTGAGCTGAGAATAGCCTTGCATGCGCTTAATGACACAAATTTTACCTTAATATGACAATTTCAGTTGTTACATCGGGTAGTCTTGTGAATTTTTTAGCGAGAATTGATTTATTCTACCGACTGGATTGTATAATTAACACGTATTCGGCCACCTCCAGCTGCAGTTTACTTAATTAATATAAAAAAAACATTGCAATTTAATAGTCGTATTTAAGCGTCTTGTTATTTTATTAGTACTATGTTGCAGTAATACTTCAATTTGTCTAGAATATAATGGGTATTTGATAGCACGCAAAACAGCTATGGCTATATTCCTCTAATTAATATTTAACGTAGAAAATCTATACCTCCAGGAAGCTGAAATGCATACTACAAATACAAGTACATTGAGAAGGTCAATCGATAAAGATTACAATGTAAGGAAATTTTCTGATGCCATTTTTCTATTATTGGATGTATTAAGACATTTAGTGGAAGCTCATTCGCGTAAAAATGTTCCGTTTTGGGCGTGAAATCCTCCAAGATTAAGAACATTTAGGTTTTTCATTTTGTACTTATCTATTGTATCGATTATTTGGTATATTAACTGTTCGCTTGATGATGCCTTCATTAAAAAAGTCATCTTCACTTGTCTCCCTACCAGGCTATCAATTTCTCTCTCCATCAACCTGTTGGTCTGTTGATCCGTTCACCTGCCTGTTAGCTTTTCTATTAGTTTGTCTATCTTTTTGAAAACTAGGTAACGTGAGAGGTGTAGACAGCCTTAAGTTGGTGACCCTCCAAGTCCTTGTAATGTGAATAATGTAAAGGAATCCCACATCTGACACGGATTATGACACTAATCCTGTTGTTTGAAGTTTGTAGAAAAGGTAGAAGCTTCAAAAGATCTGTTTTGGACCTTTATTATCCATTATCTATTCTATTACTGTCTTCAGGTGAACAGTTCACCTGAACGATTCACCTGAAGACAATTGAAGATAGCAGATCGATGAAAACTTTGTACTCCAAAATTGTACACAAAATAAAACTTTTATGCTAGAAGAAGTAGTAAAACTACTGCTTTTCATTCTAAAAGTTTGTAGCAGATCCTTGATTTGTGATAACGTGAAAAATATCCAGTTCATTTCAGAGGCGTGTAAACAAATCTCTAGCCTGGCTAGGTACGAAAACTTGTAAACCATACATTGTTATCTACAGATATGATTATAAAGTCAAGAGGAAGCAGAAAAGATAGATATATTTTTATTCTGAAATTATTACAGTAAACTTAGTATCTGTCTACAACGTAAAAACACCTATCCTCGTCATAGTACATCTTATCTCCTGTTTTCAACCACCCATCGGCGTCATAGGAATCTGAGGAATCCATCCCGTAATATCCGTTCATTGTCAACTTTGACATGACGCGCAGTTCTCCACTTTGGTTTGGACCACAGAGCTCCTCGGTGTCCGGATCGACTACCTATAAAATATCTCTCGTATGTATTATTAATAATACTGGTGGTAACGGGGAGGCAAAGCTAGGTAAGTAGGCCAACAATGCCCTTTGTTGCCGAGCCCACGAAACCAACACTAAAAAACTTCATAGGCTCCAGTATGTCCAACTAGTTGACTGAGTATAATAATTCTTCTTTAATAATTATTGTGCTGAATATCAAAATCTCATGCTTATGACATAAAGCACAAAAACCCAGAAAGTGGAAGGGGTCTTTGACCGTTTTATGAGCGGATATGTTTGCTTGTATTACAAGCAAACAGCGCATATTAAAATAGAGACCGCACAATCAGAAGACATTAAAATCAAACGTGGAGTACGACAAGGCTGCATACTTTCTCCGTTGCTTTTCAATTTGTACTCGAAGACTATCATGGAGGAAGCGTTACAAGATGAGTCAGCTGGGATAACTGTCGGTGGAGTCCCTATCAATAACCTAAGATACGCGGACGATACAGTGTTGTTGGCAGAAAACATACTAGACCTACAAAGAATCACACAGAAGGTACATGACGTCTGTTTGCGATATGGATTGAACATGAACATAAATAAAACAAAATGTCTAGTTTTCACCAAGAAAAATGATATTCATCCTGACTTGAGGGTATCTGACCAAGTAATAGAGAGAATATCTAAATACAAATATCTCGGAATAATTATCAACTGTAATAATGACTCATATGTAGAAATAAAAACAAGGATAGAAATCGCCCGGAATGCCTTCAAAAAAATGAAACAGTTTTTCTGTAATAAGTCTCTGAGCAAGGAACTCAAGATTCGTATGCTGAGATGCTATGTGTTCGCTATCACGTTATATGGTATAGAGGCAGCCGCACTAACAGAAACCATGATGAAACGAATAGAAGCTTTTGAAATGTGGCTTTATAGGCGAATATTGAGAATATCGTACATAGATTATGTTACCAACGAGGAAGTTTTAAGACAGCTCTCCAAGACGAAAGAACTGGTCACAGAAATAGAGATAAGAAAATTACAATACCTGTGCCATATATTGAGAGGTGAAAGATATCAAATTCTCCATGTCATTATGCAAGAAAAATCGATGGCAAACGCAATGTAGGAAGAAGACGCACCTCGTGGCTTCGTAACTTGAGGGAGTGGTACAACTGCTCCACAACACAATTATTCAGAGCCGCAGTTAATAAAGTAAACATTGTCATGATGGTCCCCGACCTTCGTAAGAAGATGGAACCCTAAGAAGAGGATGTCTGCTCATTCCGCGTTTATTCAAAAGCCAATTCTTATCCGAACCCTCTATAAAACTCTTTGCTTAAAGTTACCTTTGTAACATAGATTTGACCAGTTCGTGCAGAGCAGCCGAGTATTCCTGGGCCAGACCAGATCTGACGCTCGGAAATTACCGCTTTCAGAGCTGCGTGACTGTTAGACTTCCTCTATGACATAACATAAACATATCGTGAGCTTAAAATGCTTAAGGAACAATTCCTTTTGCACCACCATTCAGTTGTGCAGGAACGGCTTCACATTAGTTCTCGCAAAGGCAGCTAGTATGTTTATAAACAACAGCTTCTGTTGTACACTTCATGGGGCAGATCATGCAGAATAGATATGATAGGTGGTAGTTAGACTTATGAGGTTATTCATCGGAATGACAGCATCACTCCCAGTAAGGAAAATAAATGGTGATGTATGTTTCCCCATCTCCCAAGATACCATTTCTATTTTCAGCTCGTAACATCTAAACGAAATACAGAAGTCTTTGTGTGGTCTGTAGCATTACCTACTCTCATTCGAAAAAGTAAGTGTAAGTATATTACAGTAGTTACTTCTCAAAACTTCTTCTACCTCGTGGGATAGATATAAGCTAAGCAACCACCAATATTGAGGCCCCTCTTGTTTTCTCCTGGATTGAAGATTGGTTTAGATTTTAATACCAGCTAGATGCTAAGAGATAAGAAAACTAACCTTGCAGCAGATACTCGGTAGAAGTGTTCCTACTGATCTTGGATTTTTGTGTATCAGTAGGACATCTTTTTCTCTGCTTGTGTTGAACAATATCATAGCACCCGCAACTTCTGAATGACCATACATCTGGAAACACGGTTTCATCTCAACTACGTTGAATTAAGTATATTTTTCTGAAAGCTACTCTGACAATATACACATTCATAAATTTAATTTAGTTTTTGCACCTATGAATTATGAAAAAACCTGTATCTGAAATGTAACATCGATCCGGGGTTTTGCTTACTACAAATGGCAAAGAAAAATAGATCTGCGCCAACTGCGTAGCTCGTAGTGCTGGAAAATCAAAACACTTCCATTAGAAAAAAAAACAAAAAAAGTAGAAAACCTTAGTCGCCACGATTAAAATTTTAATCACCGAAATTAAATTTTGCATCAAAATACGTGACAATTAAAATGTTTAATTGCTGCAATTGAATAGTGAATTCTGTTTAGAATTAATTGTGGTAGTGAGCAAGATCAAATCAATGGTTGTCAGAAAAATATCACTGTGACTGTAGCTTAGTTTAATAGTTACAATTAAAACACGTCTCCAAGGTTATTCACTTGTTTAATACCCTCAATTAAATAGGATTATTTATTACGGTTATTTATTTGTAACATTCCTTTTGTCATTGTACTACAGATAATGAATTAAGCTGTTATAATGAAAAACTTTAATACCAGTACTGATTTTTTTCTTAATTTAATGCGAATAATCCTTATACTCAATTAGAGGGATTAAAAAAAGCAAATAGATTCAAAACAATCTTTATTCCTGGTAAAATAATTAATTAAAAATCATTATAACAAAAATTAAAATTTTTAGTTTATCATAACAAAAACGTTATTATTGCACATAAAACGCCTATTACATCTACGAACACATAATGTCATTGGAAAGTTGTTACATATTTTGATCTTACAGCAAAGTTACCGGAAATGCACGACCCGTGTACTCGAAAGCCATATTTGACCATGTAGGTACCTATTCTGTTCCACACACAAAGACACAAGCACGCATAAATCTTATAGGAACACAAAATAGTATGTGATAGTAAAACCGAACAGCGAATGCACCTCACACCTGTAACCATGCTGTAACCACTAACGACTAACTGAAATGTAAGACAGCAGTGAAGAGCATCTATCTCTGTCGCACTCGCTTGCCCTCTACAAAGAAGAAAAGAGATTGAGCATGGTAAACATCCCCCACCTCGGGAATGACTGTTCTACGTATTTCGTGACTTATCACAGCTGTAATATCCTTTAACTCTTGCCATTAAAATGTTTAATTGGAAATTGCAGCACTTCAACCGGTTTAATTGTCATTGTAACCTGAAGTGTCTACGATAGGTATATTCATAACGACAGTTACCTACTGATTTATTTTTATAGTAACTCTCGTTAATCATTACTATTCAAATGTTTAATTGAAAGTAGTAGTACTTAAACCAGTTTAATTGTTACAATAATATGCGGTTTCTGTGACAAAATCGAAGTGTTAGAATTCAGTTTTTATGACTGACTATGAAGCTACATTTCAGAAACGGCACGCAGCTTTAATGTAGGCTATTAAAAATGTATAGTAAAGCCCAGAGATATACCATTTGTTTACAAAGTGAGGATCTCCGCAAAAAGTGCCGACAGAGAAAGGAAACGGGGTCGGACTGGGCGTTCGAATTCGATGGAGTGGGCAACAACGAAAATGTTCGTTCCATCCAATAAAGTGCTCATACATCAGTTGGTTGAACAAGATGTTTGAAACTTTATTATCTGTTGATAAATATATGGTAGAGACATTTCAATATAACCGTATAAACCATATGGTAAATTATTCCTTTCTACACTCAATTTTAATGTTCGATTCGTTGTTTTAGTTGTCCCCAAATTAATTCTATAGGACTGAAAATGCAAAAATAGGGAGGCAACCTTAAGATATCATGACCATACTTTTTAGCTATGCTTTCTATGACATATTGTTTCTCAAACTGTTCAGTGTGGAGGACTTTCAATAATTCAGTTTTTTTGTAAGTTTCTTCAAAGTACAAATCCTGTTTTATGAGAAAATCTTGTATTTCCGCCTTCGATAACGCTGAATTCGGAATTTTGTACCTTTGTCTGGAGTGATAGCTTGCGTTGTCCATTACGATGACGCCAAATGGCTTTAAATTGGGAATAAGTGTATACTCAAACCATTGCTGAAATATTCCCGAGTCCATATTTTTGTGGTAGTCTATATTGCAGTCTTCAATTTTCTTTCCGCATAATTTGAGTGCGTTTTCGACCTAGCCCTCAGATGATCCGCAGTGTAAGATAAGTATACGCGGTATCATGGGGATCATACCAGGTCTCGTCAAGGTAGTACACTGACCTCCCCTGCTCGTTCCGGTATTGCTCTCAAGTAATCGTGCCGCCATTCCACAATCCTTGCACTTTCCATTATAGCCATTCGTTTGTTCACAGTTCTGTACCTAAACCCAATCTTCCTAATCCATCGCTGCAATGTACTCCTTGGATACTGTTACCCCATTCTAGCCAATTGTCTTTGAACGGATTCGATTGTGGGTAGTTCATTAATTTTGTACTTTTCGTACACAATATTCCTCAATAAGTTTGTGATCGTGGGATCTAGTTCTTTTGAAACACCAGCATCAAACCTACGCTTCCTCTTTTGTGGCCCATTTCTCAAAATTTCACATACTGTTGTATATGGAACGTCTGTTAGAATTGACGTCTTTTTGATCATACTCTCCTTATTTTCATTCTCCGGATCCTTCGTTAGTTCATTATCATTTAGTACTATTTGTTTTGCATCTGCGCTAAGATGTGACCTTTTGTGAGGTTTTAATTGGTCTACCTCCACCTCCCTCTGTTCAAATTCATTATCAGTGTCCGTACTATAGTCACTACTTTCACCACCGTAATGACAAACCGCCGACGTAGCTTCACTGCTGCAGGGTAATTCACATCGCTGTGAAATCCCATTATCTTCCCAAGGCCGAAACATACTCTAGCTGTCACACTTCCAAAAAAACGTCCGATTCAGACAGAAAAGTAACGCACAAAAGTAAAAGCAGATTGGCGTTGCTATCAATAACGGTAGCAATACCTGCCTAAACAATTTGACTAAGTCCGGTCCTCTTCATCGATGGAGTCGCTAATAATCCTAAAATGTGTCGGTCTTATCATAGTTCAGTCAAAATATACATCGTGAACGTCATCCGACAGATTTACGTTCAAATACAACTTAGTGTTTCATTTTCACCATTCTAAAAGGTTACGTTATGTTAGAAAATTGGTTAGAAGCACATTCCATGAATTGGTTACGAGTACGAAAGTAAAATAATGGTAACCATTGAATATTATCAAAACTGTACCTATTCCCAATGATGAACTGTACTAAGAGATGGAATGCAGTTTTTATATAGCGCAAAACGTACACAAATGGTATATCTCTGGGCTCTACTATACCAGTTAAACGCTTTAAGAAGGCTGATTTTCTCAGTGTGTTTTATGATGTTTCTTTGAATGAGTCCTAACCTAGAGCATACCTGAAAGACAAGGGTTCCTGGCAATAGGGCTCTCATTTCTTTCATTAGCGTGTCAGAGATAGCTCCTCTGCCGCTGATGCAAGTGCGCAGTCTAGATGTATCCAAGTTTTCTGGCCTACCACATTTGACCAACTCCGCCATTTGACTCGGTGATACAAACAAAGATGTTATCTAGGGAAAACAACCATTAGATGTAATTTTACTATGTTTATATAATTAAGTAATTACATCTGGGTCAGCGGTGCAATAATGTTAAAATTATTGACAAATTAATCAGCCATACTCAACCGGTATGTTCGATAATTATGCTAACGTAAGGGGTTTCGGTTTGCTTAACAGGAACTGTCATTTTATGGGATCGAAAGATATTCGGATAAAGAGAATGTATATTTAATTATAACACTCTAGATTGGCGTTTGATTACTTTAGTTTCAGCGTTCATTTTTTTATTTCTCTTTAAAATATTGATGAAAGTCACTAATTTCCTAGAAATAAAATATTTCGAAGCGTTATCATGTTTTTTTGGTCTACTTCAGATTTTGTAGGGAGTAGGTAGACTATGATGTACTGTAGCTACGTAAACAGAATAAGATTTATCGAATTAGGGGCTACATTTGGGTTAAAGTTGAAAGCCATTTTAGTACGCGTCAGAATGGTTAAAGCTTTCGTTGCAATTGATGGACGTTAAATTACGTGTTTCTGTGATTTTTTTGTTAGAGGGTATACGAATAATATTATTCGTTATAGTAGGGTATAGTAGCATTTAATAGGTTACTTAAAAATATACATAGGAGCTTCTAATGCTTTCTATAGTTAACGACTGTTTAGGTTGATGCAGGAACGTACCTACCTATACAGGCCACTAGCTAATAATACCTAGCTGACTGCCGTGTTAATATAATGAAGCATAATACAAACCTTTTTTTCATTCAAAGACCCAATGGCAGATATTTGTTGCGTTTCCTAATAATTAATAAGCCACTTTTGATGCTGTTTAATTAGCATGACAGAGCCTAAGTGTCGAAATTTCCCAATTTCTTTGTTATTTTTTTCTGACTTTATTTGAAAAGATATGACAATGCATTTCCTGCAGTGGGACTTTTCGTTTCTTAGCAACCATTATCAACTTTGGTTTCTTAAATACTCGACAATTCTTTTGTATCCCTAAAAAACTCTAATTTTAATTCTAAATACAACGATATATCGCTCATTTCATTTACCCGACGTTTCGGATTAAAAAAGATACCTTCAATGTTCTTTGATGGGGATTACGAAGAAACAAAACAAAAAGAACTTTCATCTGACCAAAGAATAGTATTCGGAAATTCACGATTTTCAACATACACTCTTCTCGGCCACTCGCAAAAAATAATTCTGTGCTGTTCATCACCAGGTACTAAATTATGATAAATTGGGAATCTAAATGGCCTGTAACCTTCTTTGTGAAGTATTCTTTGAGCATTTGACCTAGGTACATTGCGCCCAGTATCATCTTCTTGTACAGTCAACAAAACGTTTAGTGTTTGTTCTGCATTGTGTTTCTTTACTCTTTGAAACATTGGTTTTTGAAAGGCACCATATTCCTCCAAGTTTGTCAGGAGTCTTTCGAAAATGGATCTATTTGGTTGACTTCGCTCCGGATATTTGAGCAAATATTGCCTTTAAGCAGCAAAACAATTTTTATGGCTTCCAATATAGCAACATAACAAATCTAATATCTAAATTTTCTTCATTTGAAAAATTTGGCATTATTAAAAACACTTACTCAATCACAAGACAAAAAGATTAAACAATCTGTGATTTTCGAACTAATTCTACTTCAAAATTACGATGTATCAAACAAAACTGACAGATCGTCACGATTTATTTGAACAACTGCATTTCAAAGCCTGCTTTTTCAAAGTAAAAATAAATATTTTGTAGCCGAGGTTTAAGCGGTCATTTCAAGAATAACTCCAGGGATGCTGGATAACGTAATGGACGAAATTGTTTACCGTTGCTACGTTTGTATTGTATAGTTATAATGATTTTTTTGTGAGTGTATAAAATATATATTGTGTAATTTATTGATAACATATTACTTATTTTCTTTCGTATTTTAATAAAGATAAATCAAAATAAAATTCAAAGTCCTATGGCATTTTTTCTGCTCTACATTATGACGTAATTCAGTTTTTGATCCGACGGTCTGTTTCTTCGTAATCCTCATCAAATGACATTGAAGATGTCTTTTTGAAACCGAAACGTCGGGTAAATGGAAGGAACGATATATTGTGATAGTTAGAATTAAAATTAGAGCTTTTTAGGGGTATAAAAAAATTTATCGAGTATTTAGAAAACAAAAGTTGCTGATGGTCGCTAAAAAATGAAACGTTACATCGAAAATCTAATAACATCAGTTTATAGAGCAGGAACAGCTGCTACAAGAATGTGACATCTATATTGTCATATCTTTTCAAATAAAGTGAGAGAAAAATAAAAACGAAATCGGGAAAATTCGATTTCTTCCTAACATCTTCGGAAGTACTCGGAATTTTAAAATTTTTAAAACGCCATATTGCAGGGTTCAGCAAGGCGCAACTTTTCTCTAATTTAATTATCTTTGTAAATCTTCTGGTTTACGAGATCCCTGTAGTGTGGATTGTTATGAGGGACACCATATATATGATGTAAAAAGTTGTACGTAACTGATTTGCCTTGTGTGCTGCTATCGAAACCTTATCTGTGTTAGGTTGTCGTGTACACAGTGGTCTCATTACTGGGAGTTTGCTCCATACGGTATACAAATAAAATATATATATTCTTCTATACCAACACATATACAGAAGTCTTAGGATAAATCGCATATTAAAGAATTTGGAAAAATGTATAGTTATAATTCCGACCCTGCACTGCAGCAAAGTCATTGTAATCGGCGACGCATACATACGTCAGCACAGTTGAGAATCTAGAATTTGACAAAAATCGAAAGCAGCGTTGAGCTAGTTGCTAGTTGTAAGGCACTCAGGCAGGCCATTTTCCCGACTGTGCTAATCTTGTAACGCGAATTAAAATTTCAAAACTCCAAAATGTGTTTTTAAAAAACTTTATTCCGAAAATTATAACCCTAGCAAAATATAATGAAGACCGAGTTATAACAATACAATACTGAAATTTATAAGGTAGGTACAAACTGCTGATCCAGCGGCTGGCTCTGTTGCGGATGCAGCGGATTCGATGACCGTAACTCATTCCGCTGAAGATGCTGAAGTTTGCAAACTTTCTTTCTTCTTTCTTCTTTTTTCTTATTTCTTCTTATTCTACTTATTAACATTCTAATATCTCAAAAAGCAAAATGCAAAATCAAAGTAATTAAATTGTATTGATTGAACTGAATTGATTAGTAATGACTATTAAATGACTATATCAGCTTTTCGAGTTTCTTTCTTCTTCTTCTAGTTTTCTTTTTTCTTAAAGTAGATCTTGATAGCCAGATAACCAATGGCGACGATAATTACTCATCGTAGATCAATTCGATTATTAAAAATTTCTTGCGAGTTACGTTTCTGAACATCCAGGGTAGCTCTGATAATATTAAATCCTTCTAAATTTACAGATTCTAGCAGAATGGTTGCTAAATTAGTAGACTGCATGGTCTTAAGTCCTTCGAAATTAACTTTTGGCAATGTAGTATTTCTAAAAATAGATTCTGGGTTCTTATAGTTTTGTTATATGACTGTATGGTCCAGAGAGACTTCACAATTTTGGTAAGTTTCTAGTAGATATGTTCCTTGGAGTGGGATTTTGTCTTGATCTTCTCAGCATTGATAGGTAGCGACTGTTCTATCAGAAATAACTAGCATTCAACGTTCTCCATCTAACTTTTTGACTTTTATTCGTTTAACATGGATTGGAGTTTGAAGACAATTAGTAACATTCTTTTCGTACAGTAGCATTTAAACTTTGCATGGATTTTCTTTGCTTAGCTTAACTGGATTACTTTCACGACATACATTGTGTTCAGGTTGAATTTATTGTCATTTTTTGTCAAACAGGCTATAACTTTCGCGACCTCATATTTCAATCTAAAAAAAAAATGAACATATTTGAACCAAGATTTCTATCAGAATTGTAATATATTTGAAATGCTCTCATTTTTAATAAAGTTTTATCAATAAGCTGTGATTCCTTATATTCTTTCCATTGTAGTAATCGAGAGAATTTGGAATTTGTGATGATAAAATAGTAATAGATGGTATTATACACCTACAATATCTCATGTTGTAAATTTTGTAGATAAAAATGCTTTCCGTCTTCGTGATAGATTACTGATAAAATGTACAAAAAGCCAACTTATCATTATACGTCATTTGTCTACCAAAATCTCTACATGAACGCAGTCTTAAGATAGAATATTTATATCATGGTCTCAGGTTATTAATCCTTAAAGCATAAAAGATTTAGCAGAGCTTCAACAACAGAGGAATAAGCATTTATCAAAGATTTAACAGAGACTTGCTCAACTACTTGTGGTTTTAAGACTAGCTTTAACTAAAGTGACAGTTAAGTGAGGGTTCTACCGGCCCGGACGTGAGGAGTTTATATCATTGCCTTAATGAAGTTCCTATGGCAAGTTCAATTTATTTTCGAAAATGATAGGGATGTGCGCTACAGAAGTGGTTCATTTATTTTTCAAGTCAATACTGGTTTGCAATTGCTCTAAAAAATCTGATGCAATGATACAATTATACTTTATATCGGAAAAGCTGAAAATATAGAATGTATGAAATCAGTCTGTGTGGAAAATTTAGAGACCAGGAATGTGGACTACTTGATCGTGATATGTCATACCATTTGTGCTGTTTGAATATTGAAGTTTTATTCAAAAATATAATCTGAATAATATCTATGCCTGGAATATGTCGGATGTAGGAAAGGTTAATGAATTGTTATCGCCGTATAATGGGGAATTCACAGCTTGATGCAGGAAAAGTTTTTGGCTGGTTGTATTTCAATTTCTAGTAGGAATAGGGCTTGCGTCCATCGGGATGGGATATACAGGGTGAGTTTTTAGTACCGGCTCGGTCGATAACTCCACTACTGTAGAAGATAGCGGATAAAGTTGTACATAAAAGTTGTAGCCACGGATATGCTCCTTACTCAGAAAATATTTTGATTTATACAGGGTGATTCATAACTACGTGGTAATGCAAACATGCATTTTTTTAAATGAGATGCCCTATATGTTATTCCATATTCAAATTCTACTAATGATTTCCGTTCTTCCAATATAGGGTATTGTTACATTATACAGGGTATTTCAAAAGTTATGACCATTTTTGTATCCAAATCACGGTCAAATGAACGTACTGTATATCAAAAAGTAATGAATCAAAAATTATTTTTTTTACATGAGAAGATTACAAATATCCTCTAGTTTTAAAATACGCTATAAAAAAATCCCGCGACGCATATTCGTATACAGGGTGATGTAGTATGCAAAATCTAGATTTTCTCTATTTTTTTAAATGTAACCCCCAATATTTTATTATCCCAAAGAATTGCTTTAAATATGCTCTTTCATCTTTGTATAGCACTTATTATGGCTGCATTCATTAGTTTCTGAGATATTTCGATTTTTCTACGAATTTTAAATATACGTCCTATTTGTTTAATAAAATTTATCTATTTTGAGAAAAAACTACCAAATTTAGTTTTTGCTTAACAAACAACTAAAATATAAGGCGATAATAATACTTGATCAAGTCAAAACACTGAACTAACGAGATAATATAGGTCAAAGTGTGCTGAGGAAACAATTTTATAGACGTCATGCATAATTATCAAGCAGATGTATCAGGTAGGCTATGAAATATGAAACGACACAGTCCAAATAAAACGATTCTTCAATCTTTCAAACGGAATAGTTTTAGAGTGCCTGCGTTCTGGACATTGCTATTCATAGTTGATATATTCTAGAGGCAAGTAGACAATTTCTGAAAGATTCTCCTAAATACCCTCAATGAAAAAATTAATTTTCAAAGCTGGTTTTTCACACAGTACGGAATAATTGAGTAGGTTATAAAAACTGTCAATTTTTCAAAGCCTACCTGATAAAACTACTTGATAATTATGCATGACGCCTACAAAATTGTTTCCTCAGCATACTTGACTTTATTATCTCGATGATTTAGGATTTTGACTTCATCAAATGCTATCAAGACGTTATAATTTAGTTGTTCGTTAAATAAAAAACAAATAAGATAGTACTTTCTCAAAATAAATAAATTTCAGTACACAAATAGAGGCTATATTTTAAATTTACCGAAAAATCGAAATATCTCGGAAACTGATGGACGTAGGTACAACAAGTGCTATACAAAGATGAAAGAGCATTTTAAAAGCAATTCTTTGGAATAATGAAATATTGGGGGTTACATTTGAAAAAAAAGAGAAAATTTGGATTTTGCATTCTACATCACCCTGTATACGAATATGCGTCTCGGGCTTCTTTTTTAGCCGATTTTAAAACTGGAGGATATTTTTAATCTTCCCATGTAAAAAAAATAATTTTTGATTCATTAATCTTTGATGTACAGTACGTTCATTTGTCCGCGATTTGGATATAAAAATGGTCATAACTTTTGAAACACCCTGTATAATGTAACAATGCCCCATATTGGAAGAACGAAAATCATTAGTAGAATCTGAATATGGAATAATATATAGGGTGTCTCATTTAAAAAAATGCATGTTTGCATCACCACGTAGTTATGGATCACCCTGTATAAATCTAAATATTTTCTGAGCAAGGAGCATATCCGTGGCTACAACTTTTATATACAACTTTTTTCGCTATCTTCTATAGTAGTGGAGTTATCGACCGAGCCGGTACTAAAAACTCACCCTGTATATTAGTTCTAGCTGTAACAGTGCTGTTTCCATTATTACTTCTACTGGTGGCAAGTTGTCGATATGAGGGCCTATTAGCCGAATTAGCTGGTCTTTGGAAGTTCTGATTAAATTGAGGTCCAGGGTGAAATGTATTTGCTTGATAAAATCTTGGAAATTGTAGTCTCGGAAAATTGTTAATTTAATTAGATCTAGGAGTGAAGTTTCCTGAAGAATTATTTGTTAATGCTCTGGGGAAATTTCAAGAACTCTGTACAATTGCTTGGACATGCCTCATTTGATTTGGATTTTGTGCATTCCTTTGAAAATTAGGGTTCATTCGGGGTTAAGGCTTGAATGTTTCAAAGATTCTGGTTGCGACCGGTACTGAAATGAATAGTAAATAAAATTTCCTCTTTTGGCCTAGAATATTAGGGCTTGTTCTTTTCAGATTCATAATTCCTTAGACGTATAGTGATGCGTTGCGTTTGACTAGGCAAACCAGTAAATTCTTTTAAGCAAAATCATCATAATGTTTAATTAACTTCTCTGATTGATCTTCTATAGCCGTATTCAGTTTGAAAAAAAGCAAGCGCCTTGCATCTTGGATTCGCATTCCAAATGCGGTGTTTCATTTGGTAGCGGTTTGAGAGATATTAAATCTTGATGCAATAAATACTTCTCTCGTCTGAGAAGGTTACTATTAAAGATTTTTTATTAAACTCTAGGAATTTAATTCTGGCCTAGAGCCAATGAAATAGCTTCTGAATATGCCATCCACTCGTGGAGGCGAAACGTCAAGCTTTAACGCTAAACGACGCCGGCCTAAAAACCCAAGAACCACAAATTCATTCTCAAGTGAACTATTCTACCAATTAAATTTTTTAAATCTTCGTCCGGACTGTCAGGCATATATACAACTTTTTAACCCCTAATAGCCAAATTGTGATTTTCATTTGCTGGTTTTCTTGATACTACTCTTATCTTTATCTTCCAGTGGGTAGTTTTCTCGATGGATCCTTTCCTGAAGTCTTCCTGCTTCTAGGGTCTGATAGGAGGGTCCTTCTATAAAGCCTTCCATGGTTGTGAGTTTCCACCAATTCTGCCGTCTTCACTTCTTCTAGACTCTTCTCTTGAAGATTTATTGAGGTCTTGTCAGTCAAGCCGTTAAAACGCACCTAGTACTCGGCGTATTCTACGATAGAAACTTCGCGAAACTCGTCGCGACTATCCTACTGCCGACTGCGCCAATTGTAGCTTGAAAACTCCAAAATGAGTTTTTAAAAAACTTTATTACCAAAATTATAAATTAACCCGACCCAAATATAATCACGACTGGACGATAACAATACAATGCTGAAATTTATAAGGTAGGTACAAACTGCCGATCCAGCGGCCACAGGCGTATACAAGGGGGGTAACAGGGGTAATTACCCCTTCCAAGATTTTTGAAAAAAAAAATCCATTCAACTTTGGCTTATTTTATTTGAGTTATTTATTAAGCAATTGTCGCACTGAAAAAAAATATTGTTTGTAGTAACTAAATTACAAAAGGGTTTGTTTTGCATTATTATGGTGATGCATATCTAATATATTCTCATTGTTACATAATCAGTTGAATACAGTTTTTGGACGTCCGATTCCTGACGTTATTGCACCTTCTCGGCTATTTGTGGCATGCGCAGTTCTCCCGAAATAACCGAATCGGCGAATAACTGATACAGTTGTACGTTAGCTACGGAAGTTTACGGTACGATATGCTTACGTGCGGTATTGCCAGGTCTAAACCACTATGCGACAGTGAGAAAAGAACCGCGATGATTTTGATAGCAACAATACTTATTTTGTGGTTTATCATTGTACAAAAGGATCAGGTTTTCTTCCGTCAATTTTATTTGACAGTATTATCCAATAAAAGCTACAAAGTTAGGCGTCTCCGGCAACAGCTTGTGATCATCACGGGACTGAACCATGGTAGTGAAATCTGAAATGTCATGCTTCGGGGATCCTTCCTAACTCATTTTTTATTTTACTTATGATGTGATCTATTTTCTGCTTGTGGTGTTTACTTGTTGCACGTAATATTTCTTGGACATTTCCGACCAAATCGATCATAATGTGAGGTTAAATTAAAATCAAATAGGTCCGATAATTGTTAATGTCAATTGTCAAATAACGAAACGATACACGTCACAGATTTCGGTTACAAAAACTGTACACAAGGCACACGCTTATCCGTTATTCGAAACACACTGCGCATGCACAGCATAATGCTTTACGGATAGCGTGTTCCTAATTTTTAGTGGCTCAAAATCTCTCTGTTCTCTGTCCTATACAACGTGGTAGCTTGTCACAAAACTCATTAATTACCTGTTTTGAAAATTGCACCGATTAGAAAAGTTAAAACACTAATTAAAAAAATGGAGTACGTGTTGTGGCTACTAGGGTACCTGACTGTTGAGTGTTCATGATCGTTTAATTTTGTATATTGTGCCAATAAAATGTTCACGGATGATATACGTATTACATATTATTTGTATTCCGTAAAACTAAAATTGATTAATGCATCAATAGATTTTTTATTTCGTCTCCCTAAAATACCTAATGCTCCACTGTTTCACTTGCTATTTATACCTCCTTTTTTATTTTAATACTATTAACATTCCTTTTCTCTTGCATCAACATCCTTCACGAAGGTATTACGGTATTACACTTCCAATAATGTGTACAAGTTTGTATTATTTTCATGTTAGTTGTTTCAACGACCCTTAGCTTTTGTAGTTTGTCATACCTGATACTTCTCAAGAAGAGACCATGTAAGTCTGGCATCAAATTTAGAACGAATTACTCGAGCTCCTCCTGTATACACCATTGCACTCAGGATTGCAACTGTAGAGATCCAGTACAACGTAGCGTGAGTGAGTGAAACAGAGCCGAAATTCTGTGTGTCCCTAAAATAATACAGAATAAGCCATGGCGTTACAAAATACTACATTTTCAATGTAAGTAAGCTTCAACTTCAAATGACGAGGCTTCTATTAGCAACCTTTGAGAAATGCACCTATTAGAGTATTGCCAAATGGCTACTAGCATTGTTCCTGGAAGATTGTTGTTTACTATTGAATGAATTGAAAATCTTGTGGTTTACCAGCTACATGAAAGATCGACATCATAATGTGTGTAGTCAGTTGAAAAATTGGGATACCACGACGTTTAATACTGGCTCCATTGTTTTACACTATTTTTGGCACTTTTACGGGGTATCTCGGTTATTTTTGAAGATAGAGTGTTGCGGTTGTCGCGACAGTGTGCTACTTTTTTGTGAAACTAAAGATGCCGTCAACAAAATTATCATGGCCCTCTCGGTTTTTGGGGACCACCCTTGTATGTCGGTTGTCTTTAATTTTATTGAAAAGCTTAAAAAAGGGTCTTATAGAATTTTTTCTGTAGAATCCAATCGTGTAGTTTGATTTTTTCTTCCTCTAACCATTTTTCAGTTATGAAGCAAACATATATTTTTTGAATGGAACACCCTGTATATTATTTTTAAAGTCAATCGGAAATAATTCAGACTTTTCAAAAATATATATTAGTATGAATTTTTTCTGAAAACTAAGCTCAAAATTTCATTTTTTACTTTATTTGTAGCAGTAGGTCATGACTAATCTATTAAAAACAATATTCAAGTAAATAATTATTAAGATACAAGATACTCAATACTTTTAAACTCAATTATTTAATTGTATTTTATACGCTATTAACTACTATTTGTGACAAGGCTCAGTAAATATTACTTATTGTATTACATTACTCAAAACCAAACATTATATCAGAAGAATATCAAAACACTATTAAAGTTGAATTTGAATCAAAATAAAAACTAAAAATATCGAGGAGCTTTTAGGGATGTTGGTTCAAATTGGAGACTATTTTCTCGAATGCAAATCTGGCACAATTTCTTATTCTTTTAATGGCATTTAAAAGAATTATTGGTGTCCTTCGTGTTATGGCGATTAAAAATTCCAAAACTTCGATGCTGTTCAAATGTTGAAGATCTTAAACTTGTATGGATGGTAATTGTATTTTTGTAGAATTATTTCTGCAGTTGATTTTTGTACCCCTACAGCTTCTTCTTTGCGCTTACAAGATGATCAATGCGTTGCTTCTATGTAACCTAATACGTTTGTTTGCATCTGCTCCCTATTCTCCTTGAAATAAGTTTTAGGACGTGGTTGAGTAAAGGATCCGTACCTAACTATATTTATTTTTAGACGAGCAAATATATCTCAAAATGGTTGCTGTCACCTTGGGTATCTAAGCTGCTATTATTATAGAAATTTGACAATAACTAAAAGGAAAACACAAAGCTATATTTAATAAAAATATAATTAAAAGCTGACAGTCTTGCAAGTTTTTTTACAGATTTGCTTTTTTGTTTTTAATAGATGAGTTATAGTTGACTAACCATGGCCTACTACTACAAATAAAATAAAAATTGGAAAAATCAAACTTTGAGCACAATTTTCAAAATAACTGAATACTAATATACAGGGTGAGTTTTTAGTACCGGCTCGGTCGATAACTCCACTACTGTAGAAGATAGCGAAAAAAGTTGTATACAAAAGTTGGATACGCTCCTTGTTTAGAAAATATTTAGATTTATACAGGGTGATCCATAACTACGTGGTGATGCAAACATGCATTTTTTTAAATGCGCTTCAGGAACATCAATACACCGTACATAATACGTCGTCAGTTACCTGTCGTAATTTAATTCATTTTTTACCGGATTTTTCCCGGACTAGTTTTTTCAAGCTTATCCCGAATCTGAATTTAGTTTTTCTCTAAAACCAGTAGTTTTGGCTATCTTTTGTATACGGACAGAGACTCTGCTAATAAGCTCTCTAAAGTAACTTCACTGAGTCACTGAGAGCTAAAAGTGCCTTATGATGCTAGGTCTTTCCTTCACTGGTCGATGGACACTTAGACAGTCTATTCTGAGTACGACAAATTTTGAGTTTCACAATCCCTCACCATACTTTTAGTTTTTTGATTATTGCTGCGCCGCACTGATACAATTTCTAAAAATTAGCGTTTTGCATCCTCACCAGGGTAGTAGTACTGTATCAAAATTTCATTAAAGTCAATTCCATAGTCTCCAAGTTACATAGTACAGAACAATCTAAAGCAATAGTCGTATGTATACATTAGAAAAAAGTTCTCTTGGTTTCTGTAATAGCATTGATTAAAGTATTAAACGGGAAGACCGTTTAATAGTTCAATCAATGGTAATAGTCAACTATTTATATTTATGCTGCTAAGTCATTCTTTCACAGATGAGTGGGCAGCCTATTAGGTATGATGAGAACAAATTTTTCAATTTTAAAACCCCTCAACCTTCTGTCCACCCCAAAAAAGGTAGAAAATGATCAGGAACCTATAAAACCGCTATAAATGCAGTTTGATGATTATTTTACTTCTTTTGTTTTTTGTTAATTACACCGCCGCGCCGTGCCGCTCTTGCACCGATTTTGAAAATTATAGCAGCATTATTTACTACGACCCCACAGCATCTCACTACCCAAATTTCAGTACAATCCATGCAGCGGTTACTGAGAGTAGGAGGCTATAAGGACGTCGACGGACAGACAGACAAACGACGGAAATGAGTGGCATGTTATTTAGATATCATAAAACGCCCAAAAAGCGTATTATCTCAAAACCTAAAAGTTTCGCGATCACAACACTGTCCTCGCCTATTCGTATGGGAAGTAAAACTCTTCAACTGTAAAACGCTTAAGCACAAATGAACTTTTTCAAGATGAAAAAAGAAACCAGACTTAATGAGTGACACGTATCGATAATGACTCACGCTAAGCTATTACACTCCACCAACAAAGCGTAATGACTGATCATGATTCCTTTTGGTAACCCAGTAGTGGTATTACTGAATGAAATAACAGCTGTTTCATCTAAGGAACTGACTGTCTCAGGAACAAATTCACTTTCTCCTTCTTGTGGCTTTAGTAACTCCATAAAACTTTCATGATCTTCTGTTTCATCGAATACAATAATTTCAGCGTTTATTCCTGCAAAAATACAAAGCATGTAAAAGAATTCTATTCAAGCCTAAACAGCTATATAGAATGTCTTCGCCACTTGACTGGAAATAATGTTTGGCAGGCTACAATTTTATTTACGGGCTAATTTTTTGTTTCTTCCAAAAAGAATATTTTACGTGTAAAAGGTTAGTAGAGCACGTTGAAATTTATTGCAGAACCCGCTTCAAAAACTCCAAAATAGTATTTAAAATGCTGTATGGCTGTAAACTTTTTGTTTAGAAAATACTCCATTAAATACTCGTGTTTTATATGAAATATACGGTATGAAAACAATATAGAATTACTAGTACAACAAGTCAGACCACTCGACGAGGATCGATGAAGACTCTTCCGCTGATGAAACCGTCATAAAACACTAAAAAAGGTATCGTCTATTGCTATACGGCCAAGTCAGATCACTCTACAATGATCGACTGGGATTCCTAGACGACCTGATCATGAAACACAACCTTCAAAATTCTGGATACTTACTACAATCCGTAGATCATTGCTATATGACCGAGTGAGACCACTCGACGATAATGATTGACAAAAAACATAAACTTCAGAACGCTAAAAATTACTACCAGAGTATCGTCTATTGCTATACGACTGAGTCAGACCACTCGACGTCCGATCGCATGCCAGTGCTATTGATCTTATTCCATTGCTTGTAAACGTTCAGTATATGGCTTCGTAGCCTAATATGGTAATATGTAATGGCTTTGCTTCTTGAGCGGTAGGTCTGGCGTTGGAGCTCCCTGTACAGCTGAGGTTTTTTTTAATACATATCAAGTAAATCTGTATGATTTAAAATCGTCAGAAGAAGGAGCTAGTTGGGGATATCTGGCTAAGTGGTGGAGTATACCTATTCACGCATAGGCAGGCGGTGGCACATATCTATCCATTGTCACATCACCGTACCACGATCATTAAAACTTTCCCTTGGGTGTCTCCAACAAGTTCACAAAGCCTACAAAAACTCCTTAATGTTCCCTGCATATCGGATTGACGTTTCCTTAACCACCCTCAGAATCAAGGTGCCGCCTTTTCTCATATCCGCATTAAAAATTTTCCACAGTTCTCAAAATTTTCCGACGGTCTGTCAAGCCGGATCATCAATATGGTAATAAGGGCCGTATGTCAAAGAAAGTTCTCATAAGTCACACATCAAAGGTGCCGCCGTTTCCCACGGTCATTAAAATTTCCCACGGTCTCCAAATTTTTCCACGCCAAGATGTCCATCTCTCTACTTAGAAGGAGACTGTTTCCGTTAGGGATCTCTTGAAGCACTTCTTGCTCTGTTCTTAGATCAAGTGGTGTGATATTTATAGTAATATGCTCCTATGATAGTTAACGTACCATTCATTGATTCTCGAAAGATTGAAATCATATTCTATGTATATTCTATATACATGGTGTCCCAACAACGACTAAGACAAGCAATATACCGCAACTGGGCAGTAGTAGAGAATTATAATTTCGGGGATGTAAATTAGAGCAAATGTTGTATCTTTTCTTGTCATTGTTTTACCCAATGAGGTGTTTTGTTTTTGGTCACGTGACGCTCGATTCAAAAGCATTAATGGGGCACCCTGTATATTTGTACCTTTCAACAAACTAACACACTTGGGGTCTAAAGTGATTAATTCAAGAGCTGCAGGTACTTAAAGGAGTGTACCACTACCATTGATTATAACATATACCCCTACAGTTAAATTATTTTGCTAGTGTTTCATAGTGGTAGTGGTACAGACCTTTAAGTACGTGTAACTCTTGAATTAATCACTTCAGACCCCAAGTGTGGTTGGTTGGAATTGTTTTATCGGGAGGAATACAGAAAGGCACAAATATACAGGGTGTCCCATTAATAATTTTGAATTGGACGTAACGTGACCAAAACAAAATACCTCATTGGATAACACAATAACAAAAGATACAACATTTGCTTTAATTTAAACACCCAAAATTATAATTATCTACAAGTACCCAGTACCGATATATTGCTTGTCTTAATCGTCGTAGGACACCCTGTATATGTTCCTTATACGCTCACCGGCACGAAAAACGGAGTACTTGACATTTTATATATAATTTTATATAAAATTGTTTTTATTGTTTTGTGATGTTTTATTGTTTTAATAACGTATACACAAATAAAGCAGCACATTTTAAGTAATATCTAAGATTAATCAACCATTTATTTGGAAAAAAACTCGTTTGTTATAGTACCACAAAAAAACATAAATTGGTACATAGTTCTCTAAAATGACCTTAAATTATTGAAAAATGAAACGCACAGCTAGCAAAAACTGGGCAGCGGCATTTTTCATAAGGAGTGTTGCCTCCGCGTGCCCGAATGATTGCTTGCATTCTTCTTAGCATACCTAAAAGCAAATGACGAATGGTCTCATTCCCCCAAAAGAGCGTGCTGTAATTCATTTGAGGTTAAAAGCACAGGCGTATACAAGAGGGTGAGGGGGGTGACAGGGGTGATTACCCCTCCCAAGCTTTTCGAAAAAAAAACACAATTCAACTTATTTTATTTGACTTCTTTGTTTAAGCAATTGTCGCACTGAATCACACAAACATCTTTTTTGCAGTAACTATATTACAAAAGGGTTTGTTTTGCATTCTTACAGTGATGCATAAGTCGGTGGATGCATATCTAATATATTTCCATTGTTACATAATCAGTTGAATGTCCCATACAACGTAGTAGCTTGTCACAAAAATTGACCTAACTCATTAATTAGCTGTTTTGAAAATTGCACCGATTAGAAAAGTTAAACCACTAATTAAAAATAATGGCTACTGTTGTGGCTACTAGGGTACCTGACTGTTGAGTGTTCATGATCGTTTAATTTTGTATGTTGTGCCAGTAAAATGTTCACGGATGATACATATTACACATTATTTGTATTCCGTTAAATCAAAATTGATTAATGCATCAATAGATTTTTTTTCATCTCCCTAAAATACCTGATACTCCACTGTTTCACTTGCTGTTTATATCTTCTTTTTTATTTTAATACTATTGACATTTTCCATTTCTCTTGCGTCAACGTCCTTCACGAAGGTATTACAAAAAATGGTGAAAGCACACACAACTTCATGCCCCGCTACCCCCCCCCAAGACTAAGGTCTGGATACGCCCCTCGTTAAAAGAATATGAACACGACTTTGTATTATTCGCCCAAGCATGTCCCAGACATGTTCAATTGGATTCGGATCTGAACTTATCGCTGGCACTCCAAGACATCAATGTATACACCGTTTAAGTATTGTTGAGTATTTCTCGCGGTGTGGGGTCTGGCATTATCATGAATCAGAATAAAATTATTTCCAATAAAGTCAACATAAGGAACAACAAAATATTGCAGAATTTCATCAATGTATCTGACAGCAGTTAAAGATCCTCTTGAAATGATGTACTACTGTGCGTGCCTCCAGAGAAATTCCAGCTCAAATCATAAGTGAACCTCCTTGGTAGCCTACCCTAACATTGAAGGTACATTCTGCAAAACATCCTTGTGGTCTTCGCCATACCCTTTCACGACTGTCTGGAAACCGCAAGCTAAATCTGAACCCATCAGTAAACAAAATATACCCCCATTCATTTTCACGCCAGTGTTCATAATTTCTCGCAAATTAAAGTCACGCTACACGATGACGTCTAAGAAGCTCTGGACCTGTTAGGGAGTCTATGACTGCCAAGATTGGCTTCACCAAGTCTTCGTCTAACGGTAAGTTCGCTTACGTTGATATTTCGGACGTGATGAAGTCAATTTCTGATATGTATAGCTGTAGCATGACGATCTCGTAGACTTTGCAAGATGATAAAGCGATCATCATGAGCATTAGTCCTTCATTGGGGGCCAGTGCCAAATCGTCTATATACTAGATCCCCCGAAGAAAAAAAACGCAAAAAATTCATGGTGCTCACGTGCTCTCGATATTTGCGAGACCTGTTTACACGGTAACCACCGACGGTAACAGCCAGTCCTTCCTGGAACGACAAATGGACGGTTTTTTAAGAAAATTAGTTCTGTAAGCTACCTTCTCGACTGTTCTAGTTAAAAAAACACTCTTGTTATAATTTTTTATATTCAAATAAAATTAGGAAAAATTACCAAACCCGACATAAGATTCATTAGCGGAATGGACCAAACAAGCTGAAGTACGCTGAGTTTAACAGTGTTGTTAACAGTTGTTTTTCCTCAATCTCTGAATCTGAATCACGACCATTTCTTCCAAGATGTTTTCAAAATCTTGATTTTGGAGATTCTTTCAAATGAGAGATGATTATGCAAAACGTGAATGAGCTTGAAGACCAGCTTAATATTATGACCGTCGTAGGATTTTGACCATATGAGTTTTTTAACAGAAGCATGTTTATTTGTATAATTACATATTTACGTGAGCAGGAACCAACTTCCTTCTGCGTACTCGTACTAGCTTCATATTCTAATCAAATATTGAAAATACCCCTACCTAGTCTGCCTACGAATATACCTTCAAGGAATACGTTCAACCTGATCTTGTGCAGTTTTGATATCATATTTCATCTGGCAATCTATACTAATGACTCATAGTTTTTTAATAATGGTGTACATCTCACATATTGTGGATTATAATACTGCTATATTTATGCAGCGGACAAACAGAAAACAAAAAAATTTGATGTTTATGTTCATGTGTTTTCGATGTCTGGCAAACCGGTTTAGACCACAATACGACCGCGGCCATATTATAAGGAGGCGTCGACAAACAGCTGTGTATTTGATCCTTCAAGAAAGGCGGCCTGTTCTCCAGATTTGTCGGTGCCAGGCGTACGCTTACGCATTAGCACTTCCAAGTGGTGTAAGCTTGCTTCTGACCAAGCCACGAGAACTCACTCTTTGCTCACCTGTTTTCCCGTCTGTCCGCTTGATGGATATTGATGAATTTCTTCATTAGATTATTGCTTTGATAATATGGAGAAGGAACTTGCCCACAGATGTCGGACAAAATGTGCACACTGGTTCAGGACATTTATGCTCAATGTAGAATGGAACGTCCAGGTTTTGGTATCAAATAACCGATTATAACGAAAATTATGTTAAATTCCTTATGGCACAACGCCATCCACATCATGTTCATTTTAAGAGGCGGTCTGCTGTGGTGTATGCTTGCCTACGGTCAGGCGCCAAGAATTCACTCATCCTGCACGTGATCACTCTTCTTCGTCGCTAGACAGATAATAGTGTAACATCCAGTTTCCAGAAAACGTGCATAAATACGGTGCACAGTGCTATTTAATACGGGATGATAACGTTGGGCAACATATCGCTCACTTCTTCCATCTTGAATCAACGCAACCATAGCAGCCGCGGTTTGGGGGCTAACAGCAGGCATTTTTAGCTCAAATAAAAGCAGCAAAACTTGTGAGCGACTTACTAAATACAAAAAACTTTGACAAACGTCTGTCAAATTTATTAGAAATAATAAAAAGACTCATGGCCAACTATGCAGTTTTGAGTGATACAGTTATACAATTTTCATTTTAGTACACTCTTCACTAAATCCAGTTTTCTTTTTCAAATAAATGGTCGTTTGTTGTTAGAAATTAATTAAAATTTGATGATTTACTTGTGGGTGAGTATTAAGGACAATAAACATTACAAAAATTATACTTTAAAAATTTAAAAAATTAATCATAAAGTATAAAATGCTCCGTTTTTCGTGCCGTTGTGTGTATGTTATATGCATGTTATATACGTCCTCATATAAACCTTCACTTACCTGCTTCTTTCACGCAACTGTTGATAAAATCAACACTCTTAGGTACTACAAACAATACCTTTGGAGCAACTTCCTTAAGCAAATGTGTAGTATCCGATGGAAAAAGCATGGGATCCAACGTACCCACAGGTATTCCCAAAAATAGGCAAGCTATGAAGGGGACGCAACTATTTTTCTGATTTGTGGAGTAGATGATAACCACATCTTCTTTAGTTAATCCTCTTGATTTCAGACCCATAGCGACTCGGATGCATCTTGGAAGAAGGCTCTCGTAGGTCTCTTCTTCATCAGTGTCTGCTAGGTACTGTTTCAAAGTATCAAAGCAAAGTCTAAAATTATCTGGTTTCACATTTCGATTATAAGGTCTGAGGCGTTAGATTAGCCTAGGCTATTATCATAATGAAAAGTTGTAAGTCATCATCATCAGTTGTTGAATCATAATTTTTTCTTTTCTAAGTCAGTGATAGTTGGAATGATTTCTGATTATAGATTAACGACACAATACGTTAAACGAACCAATAATAAACTATGAACCCAAAACGTATGAAGATATCACTATCTTCTCGCTTCTCCGTCAGTAGTTGACATTGACGTTGGCTTGGGTTAATTTGATGATGAACTTTTCTATTAATATCAATTACGTTTTCATTCAGCGTATTACAGTCAACCTAAACCACGAAATGTTTTTGAATAAAGGTCTGTCTAAGTTTCTTACGTGGAACCACACTCATTATCATTAATTTAGAAAAGCTATCAAGATTTCTTATACTCATGAACAAATGGTATTAATGGTGAAGCAGTAGGTGCTGAATTATTTCAATTAAGAAAATTTATTTGCATATCATTTAAAGACATACTTGCGCAATTCTGTCACTATACTTCTTCATACAATCAAAGCATTGATATCCCAAACCCCTTTCATCAGGAGTATAGTCTAATGGTGGGGAGTCAACTATATATTGACTGTTATGTACCGTAGATGACCCTGAAATATATAGCAGAGATAAACAGTAGTATTGTTAACTAGTACACTATTTTAACAAAATAGTTTGAATATGGAAAATATATTTTCATAACCTCTTTGTTTAGTACAAATAAATGCTAATGCAATTTATGAAACTGAATTTCGGATTATCTCTTGAATTCGCGTACGTCACTGGTCATAACTAAAACCACATCTATTGAAAAATAAACTCTTTACTAATGTTTCTGCCATATTGTTCACTCATAAGATAAAGAACGTTGTGAACCTGAAACACCATCGCCATACTCATTTTTGCTTCATCAACTCTGCACGCTGTTTAAGGTTTCACAGTCTCCTACTTAACTAGGAAGTTAAAGTCTCAAAAAACAAAAGCATATCTCTCAATCAATGTCACTAATGTCAAACAATTTGTAGCTCCGACAAGGGCTACAACCAATGGCGTGTATAAGGGGGAACCCCCCCCCCCCCACCAAAACTAGCCGCACATTCAGTTTTTGTTTTGACGTCTGGGAAGAGGCTGAAGTATAGTTGTCAAAAAATATAGACCTGGATAAAATTAGCAGTGACATCAAAATTTAATATAATAATAAAGCAAATAGGACAACTTTAACGATCACAGATGTCTGACTAGGAAGTACACCTTGGTTTCTTTGCTTCAATTTAGAATTATTATCTATAAAAACAGAAATTTACATGTCTAAGATGCATATGTGTTATATATAATTATTTTCGTTAATATTAGTACATTAGTATATTTAAGTTAGTATATATACGCCAGTATTATAACGTATGAAATAAAACTTTAATTTTTCCGATGACCCCCCCCCCCAGATTTGATATTTTAACAGATGTTTGACGTAAAAATATACAGGGTGAGTCAAGCTCAACGCCTCGGACTCCTGCGACCAAACGATACCACTCTTCGAAAAATCGACTTTGCGAGTGTATGTAGGTCGAGTTAGACTACATTTTAAAAATATTGACTTTTATACGGGGTGTCTAATAAAATCGTGACATATCAAAGTTATGTTTTTTTAAATGGAATACCCTGTATATTATTACATATTTAGATTCCCGGGTACATTTTAGTGTGACTTTATGTATCACAGATGGGACTTTAAGCGAACCGTTTAGGTGCAAATTACAGTTTTGGGTATAGGTAGATGTCAGAAAAAAATTGAATATCGCAGCTATTATAAATCTTAGAGGGCTGTGACTTTTCCGTGTTACTAAACATAAAATGTGTCAGCTTACGTTAGACGGTCGGGTTCGAATTACATTTGTACTTGGAGAAATCGATAGATCAATTAAGGAAACTTCAATCAAAGGTTACTTGATTTTTTCAAATAGGAATGCATAATTTTTTTATACGATCAAATGTGCAATTTGATAAGGTTTCTAATGATATGCGGCTGTAAATCTCAATCTCTGGTAGTTTTGATCTAATTTCAAATTTTCAGTAAAACCGGCGTTTTTCAATTTTCCTACCTATAAACAACTTAGCAGGCCATGAAATATAAACAAAAAACTATTCAGATGGGACAAAACAACTAACTTAGCAGATAGTTACGGACAAACTAGAGTAAAGGGACAAAATTGTAAAAGTGACTTACAACAAATCAATTCTAACCAGAAATAGCAGACATAACACATCTAAGGTCAAAAAGTAGCTGGAGTACGACAAAAATGGGTATTTTTCACAGCATACCGGCTACTACAATATTTTAAAGATTGACGATTCACAAAACCATTGTGAATTTTGAAATGAAAGGAAATCTACCACATAATGTTGCTGGCAGTTTAATAGCTTCAGGACAAAATTTCACATTTCATGATTTAAAAAAATAGTAACCGATACCTCTGACAGGAGTTCTGCAAATTCTTCAATACTCATAAGCAAGATCGCCGAAAATGAAGAATAAATTAAAAATCTGCTCAAATTATTAAACATAATTTACCTGGCAGAAAATTAAAACATGATTTGTCAGTATTCCTTTTTTGCGATCTTGCTGAAAAATTTAAAGGACGACAGTGAGAGGTATCATTACTTTTAACTTTGACAGAAATGACTACTGTTTTATTATACCATTAAATGTGAAATTGCGTTCTGAAGATATTAGACTGACGGCAACGATCGCTGAAAGTTTTGCTTTCATTTTAAAGTGTTTAGTGATTTTGGAAATTTTTAATCTTTAGTACATTGCAGTCGCTAGTAAGCTGTAGAAATTATCCATTTCTGTCGTACTCCAGCTTCTCTTTAACCTTAGACGTGTTACCGCCGTTGTTTTTGGTTAGAGTTGATTTGTTGTAGGGAATTTTCATAATCTTGTTCTTTTACTCTATTTCTGCTCGATCTTTTTGCTAAGTTAGTTGTTTTCTTCCATCTGAATACGATTTTGTTTATATTTCATGGCCCGCTAGTTTGTTTATAGGTAGGGAAATTGAAAAACACTGATTTCATTGGAATCTCGAAATTCAATAAAAACTACCACAGATTGATATTCGCAACCTGATATAATTAGAAAGTCTATCAAATTGCACATTTGATCGTATAAAAAAAATTATGCATTTACATTTGAAAAAATCAAGTTACCTTTGATTGAAATTTCCTTAATTGATCTACCGATTTCTCCAAGTACAAATGTAATTCGAACTCGGCCATCTAACGTAAGCTGACACATTTCATGCTTAGTAACTCGGCAAAGTCACAGCCCTCTAGGATTTATAAAAGCTGCGATATTCAATTTTTTTATGACATCTACCTAAACCCAAAATTGTGATTTGCACCTAAACGGTTCGCTTAAAGTCCCATGTGTGATATATAAAGTCACACTAAAACGCACCCAGAAATCTAAATATGCAATAATATACAGGGTGTTCCATTAAAAAAAACATAACTTTGATATGTCACGCTTTTATTAGACATCCTGTATAAAAGTCATTGTTTTTAAAATGTAGCCCAACTCGACCTACATACACTTGCAAAGTCGATTTTTCGAAAGGTGGTATCGTTTGGTCACAAGAGTCCGAGGCGCTGAGCTTGACTCACCCTGTATTACTGTACTGTACCAGTGCCGTAACGAAGCACCCCCCCCCCAAGCGTTTAATTTGCGCCTCCCAAATATCGCGTTGACTATAAGTGACAACTAGTGAATGAAAGATTTAAAGCACCTGCTGAGATTTCACTGAATGCTATATAGTATTGACCCTATCAAAAAAGAGTGGGCTGTATATACCAAGATATAGCTGTTGTTACCGGCATTATTATAAAAATCCTTAATGCGATGTCCAGATTTGGATTCTCTAAATTTTCAAAAACTAAAAAACTGTTCATTTGTTGAGCTTGAATAATCAGCTATAGCTATACGTATTGATGAATTTCGCAAAGAAATATTAATAGGAGTTGTATTTTTTTTATGCTTTCAATTTCTTACTTCCTAACTTCCTTAAATTGTGCATCAGATAAATATCCTGCTTTTTTGGCGGCATTTAGCTGCCAGTTACTTTTGTTAAATATTCTCATTTCACCAGAAGCGGTTCCTGAATTCTTTGAAATGGAGCGCGAACAAAATTTAAAGAATAAAAACTACACGAAAATCCTTTTAGAGGTTGTTGAGGCTGCGACTGCACCCTGCACATAATAAGAGTTTCCAGTTTCCTCAAGTACAGTTATTTCTTAAAAGCTTTTTCTTGCTAGTATCACAAAAAATCACTTCTTAGTGTTTGACTTATCACCCATCACAAAATGCTATTTCTTAAAGGTTTTTCCACTTTTCATATCGCCTAATCATGAAAAAAGTCGTCTAGCTTGGATATCGAACTTCCAACCCCTATACTGGAATGCCTCAGCGCAACCTATTGAAACTAAGCAGCTGTCTGCTTCGTTTTATTTTGTCCTCTAAGGAAAGTTGGCCAATGCTCATCTTAAGCAACGCGTTCACCCGATAATCCATTTTAAATAAAAGGCTTACTATCGGTTAGGTTAAAATCGCTAATGTAAACACCTGTCACCATTTGGTTTCCATTGGTCTTTTCCACTAGGCATTTCCAAAGTCGGTTGATGTGTGATTGACCAATAGGAGTGCTCAATAACGTGCGATTGACCAATACGAACGCTCTCGATCCGCTGCCCGTGCCTTTGTCTTCAGTCAACCACGTGACGAGACACTGATTATAGTCCGAGCTTAGTGTGCTTCAAGTGCCAGTTTTTTTAATCTGAGCACTGTGTACTATCCGGTTGTAGCTAGAAGTAGGTACCTGCACTGCATACAGACCTACAAAAAAACTCTTTTTCTCTCTCGCTGATAAGGGGCGCACGGCATTGCGCCTTAAGGAGGAAGCGCCCCTGCATTTCACAAAGGAAAAAAATTATAAAGCAAATTGCGATTAAGCAGCACCAGAACTTTTATGAACCAGAAGCATACATACAGGGTGTCCAGTTAGTGTGTAATTCTTCGATATCTCGTAAGTTATACCTGACAGAAGAAAGTTTCGAATACAAAAGTTATTTGGTTACTTAAGACGCATATTCTAAAAATATTTTAAAATATACGGGGTGTTGCGTGAAAGTAGAATAGTGATCAACTTGATTTTTTTATATGGAACTATAACTTTTTCTTAAATTGTCCTAGTTTCTATCATTGATCTCTATTCAACCATGAAATATTTTTGTAATCGGTTGCAACGTTGCCAAGTTATAATTTATTTTCTATTAATTTTCGGATTTGCAAGGTCGCAAGTAATACGTCCAAATTGATATATTCCTTTAACTTTTCTCAGTAATATTATACAGCGAGTTAGTTGAATATTAACTGGATATTATTTTGGATGTTACTAGAAATTTGCACCTGCAGGGTGTTTTTGGCAGAATTTTAAATTACGGCAACTTCAAGGTCATTTTATTTTGTTTTTTTAAATGTAACACCCTATATGTTTTATTTTAAATCTAAATATCTACTAATACCCTATCTCGCTTTGTAATTTTTTTTTTCGCGTTTGCGGCGTTGCCAAGTTATAAATTATTATTTTATCTAAATTTTTAAACAAATATCCCCGATTTTAATTTATTTTAAATAGAATCCTCGGCTTATTTTTATTGCAATGAATTGCACATGTCGAACTTAGTAAGATCTCAAAATTTCAAAATGTTGTTTTCAATAGTTACTGAGATACGGCAACACCGCTTTTTCAGTAAACGGTACCGGAACGCTTGAATATTTCCAGAACCGCCAGAGCTGGAGAGGTGAAATTCAATACTAGGGGGTTTCTGGACGTACAGAATTCAAAAACGCTAACAGCAGTGTTGTCAGATTTACCATTTTTACGTCATAATTTTGAATGGAATGCCCCATTTATGAAGTCTAACGTAAAAGTGGTAAATCTGACAATACTGCTGTTAGCGTTTTTGAATTCTTATGTTAAAAAACCCCCAAGTATTGAATTTCACCTCTCCAGCTGTGGCGCTTTTGGAAATATTTAAGCGTTCCTGTACCGTTTACTGAAAAGGCGGTGTTGCCGTATCTTAGTAATTAATAGAGACAAAGTTTTGAAATTGTGAGATCTTACTAAACTTGACATGCGCAATTCATTGCAATAAAAATAAGTAAAGGATTCTATTTAAAATGAATTAAAATCGGATATATTTGTTTAAAAATTTGGTAAAATAATTCATAACATGGCAACGTCGAAACGCGAAAAAAAATATTACAAGGCGAGATAGGGTATTAGTAAATATTTCGATTTAAAATAAAAAATACAGGGTGTTATATTTAAAAAACAAAGTAAAATGACTTTCAAGTTGCTGTAATTTAAAATTTTGCCAAAAACATCCTGTAAATACAAATTGCTGGTAACATGCAAACTAATATCCAGTTAATATTCAAGTAACTCGCCGTATAATATTATTAAGAAAAGTTAAAGGAATATATCAATTTGGACGTATTACTTGCGACCTTGCAAATCCGGAAATTAATAGAAAATAAATTATAACTTGGCAACGTCGCAACCGATCCCAAAAATATTTTAGGGTTAAATAGAGATCAATGAAGGAAACTAAAGGAATTTAAAAAAAAGTTATAGTTCCATATAAAAAAATTAAGTTGGTCACTATCCTACTTTCCCGCAACACCCTGTATATTTCATAATATTTTTAGAATATGCACCTTAAGTAACCAAATAACTTTTGTATTCGACATTTTCTACTATCAGGTATACTTTGCGAGAATTCGAAGAATTACCCACTAACTGGACACCCTGTATAAAAATAGAAGAGAGATCAGAGATAATAGGAGAATTACAACCAACCATGATGCCTCGTGGTTAACACTTGAAGGGTTTTTAGACTCTTATTCGGTAACACCGCCTCGCGTGATATCTTTGTTTTGCGCCCTTAACTCATTTGCGCCCATGACAAGCGCCTTTTTTGCCATGCCCTGAATACTGACTGAAACCGTCCTGGAGTGATTCAGAAAAATGCTAAAAATTGTTTATTTTACAAAAAAGTATTTAAGAAGGTCAGACATTTATCGAGTGTATGATTTTCTGGCCACTGAGCTGGCTGCTTAAATTATATGAGAAATAACAATTCAACTTACCGTTATCTGCCATGGTATGTAGAGATCCCCGAACAATCTGACCCTGAAGCTATGTGAATATTACTTTAATATGACAATTTCAGTTGTTACGTCGGATAGTCTTGTGAATTTTTTAGCGAAAATTGATTTATTCTGCCGCTTGGATTGTATAATTAACACGTATCATATTGATAATACGTCAAACAGCTGTGACTCTAATCCAGTGGCGGTTCGTGAATTTTTCAAAGGGGGGCGCACAAAATTTAGAATCCAAACAGTATAGTTAAATTTCACATTGGATGATACCTCCGCTAGCGGTAAATCAGCGCAAGCAATGTTGTCACGCTCTTAGATAACAAAATCGTAAAATCCCTTAGATGCTCAGATAACGAATATGTATTATTGTATGCATAATCTGTGAGCAAATATTCAACAATGTTTATCAATTTTCCATGTGGAGCCAAACATTAATTGCAATCCTTAATTTCTAATATGTCTAATCCACGTCCAATTATAATTGGTTGGTATTCCAACGGTAGCACAACTGCTGAAACATATGTACACTTGGCAACAGAGCTTGAAAGACCGGCATGCGAGCTCTCGGCGTTGCCCCTTTGTGCAGGTCCTTTAGTCATAGCCTAAATATCGGCACAGGCATGAACACGCATACTGTGGGAAGCTATAGATGTGCGAGTGTACTCAATATATTCGCACTCGGAACGTTCATCGCAGACTTGTACTATCGCATATCTGTGCGAACTCAAGTCGCTTGACATATTCGGTATCGTGATAAAAATTTCTGAGGAGCAAAAAACCGTCAATTAGAGCACCAACGCACACGTATGTTTCTTTGATGTTCATCAAAAAACCGACACCAGTTTTAGGCTCACGCCATGTCGCTTATGTATTTTGCGCGATCTGACGCTGTGACGCATTGTGAGAGGGGCCATGAAATCACAGCAGTTTCGCACCAATTACGGACGGCTTGACAACGTAGCAAAATCAACCGAGCGTTGGGTTTGACGCTCCAGTCTCGGCCAGGTGCGTAACGTTATAGAAGGTGCGCGGGAGATTAGACGATACAATTAATATCAATGCAGCAAGGCACATCGGTTAGCAATACAGCATCCAAACGACATGTTTTATCAACCGGTAAACGCAATATAGTGAAGAATGTTTACGATGGTGTACGTACACGATTTCCTGAAAGGCCGGTGAAGGAAATCGTTAAACTTTGGAGCGATGTGACTAAGGTCTCAGTTGCAACAATTTTCAGAATTTTCAAGGAAAAAAGAGCGACGTAGTATTTGTGGCAACATTACATAAACAAAAAAGAGGAGTTAAAAAGATTGTTTTGGATGGTGACGTGAAAAATGCGATTCGTCGAAAAGTCCATTCATTTTATCTCCGTAATGGACTCCCAACTCCCAACAATAAAAAAACTCCAACAGGAATTACAAAATGATGAAAGTCTGCCAAAGATATCTCGTCGGGTTTTGTTGAGAACATTACGCGAAATTTAGATATCAGATATTTAAAAAAAAAGCGGAACAAGCATTGATTGAAAGAGAGGATATAGTATTATGGCGTGGAGAATATTTAAGAAAAATACGTAGTATCCGTAACGCCGGGGGAATAAAAATCTATTACTTGGACGAAACTTTGTTGAATGAAGGGCACACTGTTACTAAGTGTTGGCAGGTTTTGAATATAACGAGTCGTAGACACACCCATCTTGAAGGCCTAAGTACGGGATTAAAATGCCCTTCAGGTAAAAGGCCGTCGGCTAATAATAACGCATATTGGCAGCGAATCTGGGTTTGTGGATGAGGGATTGAATGTCTTTGAATCTTGGAAAGCTGGTGATTACCATGAGGATATGGACGCTATAGTTTTTGAATCTTGGTTTAAATCCAAATTGATAAGATTAGAACCCGGTTCGGTTATTGTATTAGATAACGCGTCCTACCATAGTCGGCGTATAAAAGCTCTTCCGACTTCTAATTGGAAAAAAGCGGATGTCTATGACTGGCTCTTGTCAAAAAATATAGAATGCGATAAGACTATGCTCAAAGCACAACTGTCACAACTTATATGTACATATAACCGAGCATATAACTTATGATTCAGAGAAGTAATATTTTATCATAAAAATATATCTTTACAATTCAAAATAAAATCTGGTACACCTATTTGTAAAAAATGAATACAAATTTTATGATAGCTTTAAATTGTATACTGGCTCTGAATCCCTATCTAGACCTTCAAAGAAATCGAGCGCGCCACTGCTACCCGGCGTGACGCAGCTATCATGCAATGTGGAATTTAACTATAGTTATTTGAAAACTGTACCCGAATATGATGAGACAGGTATTGGGCAACTGGAATGGCGGTACAACTATTGGCGGAAGCAAAATATCTAACTTAAGATTTACTGACGCTACAACCCTTATTGCTGCTTCTCGGGAAGAACTAGTAGCTCTATTGGACGTTTTAGAACAACACAGTGCAACATATGGTCTTGGTATTAACTACAACAAGACCCAGGTTATTATTGTAGATAGAGAGCATGACAATAATCGAGAAATAAAGTCAATAGGCCGTTGTGAGGTAGTTCAAAGTTTTGTACACCTCGGTTCTATGAACGACAATTCAGGTAGCTGTGAGAATGAGATTCGACGGCGCATTCAATACGCACGGGTGGCCATGACAAAGCTTACTGAAATATGGCGTGACCATAACATCACTAAAGCTACCAAAATGTCACTGGTTCAGGCTCTTGTGTTCTCCATATTTTTGTATGCCTCCGAAACTTGGACTGTTAAAAAGGCAGATCGAGCTCGCATAGATGCTTTTCAAATGTGGATGAGGAGGAGAATGCTGAGAATTCGTTATACCACCCAACGTACTAATGTTTCCATACTGGATGAGCTCGGTAATCCAAAGAGACTATCCTCCATTGTGTCGATGAGGATGCCTACATTCTTCGGACATATTTACAGAAGCGATAATATGGAGAAACTTGTAGTTCAGGGTCAAGCCCCGAGTGGGCGGCGCCGTGGCCGTTCCCCTACACGCTGGGTGGATACGACGAAACAGTTGCTAGATATGAGTATCAAGAGCGCCACTGAACTGATAGTAAATCGCGAACTATAGCGAGCTACAGTTCTCAAAACTATTGATAACATTCGTATCGGCAATACTCTAGCTCCGACATAATGCATTTTACGACCTCACAACATGTCTGTTAAGACATTGTGACTATGATAATGATGACCCGAATATGTTGAGGGTGCAGCTGCACTCCGCACGTAACAAGAACTTTCAGTTTCCACAAACGTTTTCTTTTACCTGGTATCACAAAAAGTCACTTCAGAAGTATATTCTACTTATCGCTCATCTTCTTCTTAGTCAAGTGACGTCTGCAAGTTGACGGTTGGCAATCATCATGGCTTCAGTAAAAAATTGGTTAGAAGTGCATCCGAACCACTCTCTCCCTCAGATTCCGTAGCCATGAATACTTTCTTCTGTCTATACTACGTTTTTCTGAATTTTGCTTTGAACAACCAACTGCAGAAGTTCATGTTTCTTTCCTATCATAGTGACTAGATATTTTAATTTTCGTGTTTTAGTTACATCTAAAATCTCCTTTTCTCTGCCAATGCGTCTCTGGGCTTCTGCATTTGTTACTTTATCTATTCACGATATTCTAAGGATCCTTCTGAATATACACACTTCAAATGCCTCAATCCTTCTCAGAGTTGCCACATTCACAGTCCATGTTTTAGTATCAAACTTAGATCTTTGTTGCAAAAGATTTGTTCATCAGCCTAATAAAGTTCGCTCTCACTTTTTCTATTCTCACACTTATCTCCTGAGTGTAGTCACTTATGCTATCCACCATTACTCCAAGATAAGTATATTGTTCCAGTCTTTCTGTATTTCTGTCGTTTATAGTTAGAGTACTGTTTGCTGGCTTGTTTTCGAGATTATCATAAATTTAGTTTTCTTGGTCTTTTAGTCTCTACAGATCCTCAGTATTCTCCGCCAAAATCACTGTGTCGTCCGCGTATCTTAAGTTGTTTGCCCGTGTTCCGCCGATCTCTTTTCTGCCTCTTCGTTTTCCGAGGCTTTCTTAAGTACCTCTGCAGCGTCTGTAATGTACAGTATTGGCGATAAAACGCTTGTCTTACGCCTTTTTCTATTTTAATTTCTTCTGGCATTTGGTTATCAATGCATGTTGTAGCTTTTTGATGATAACATAGATTGGTGGTGATCCGTACGTCTCTACTGTGTAGTTGATTTGTCTTAAGCATATCTATTAACAGATCATGTCGGATCTTATCGAAGGCTTTATTGTAATCGATAAAACACGCATTAACCTCTTTGTTTACTTCAAGGCATCTCTCGGTTAACACACAGAACGAAAACAGAACCTTTCGGGTCCTCAAACCCTTTCTGAATCCAAATTGAGCGTCACTAATATTCATGTCATGTTTCTGTTATATACAAGTTGTGAATAGCTTTGACAAGCAATTCGAGATTGTGTGACATAAGACTGATGGAACGATGGTCACCGCATTCTCTTGCATTTGATTTCTTAGGTAGGCATATAAGTATAGCTGTTAACCATTCTCTTGGAATATTTCCAGTTCTATATATTTTATTGATTATATTAATTAAGGGCCGGTTTCTCAATGTCCAGTTAAAGTATCAGATAGGTATCTGCCAGATAGCGTTGCGATGGATACAACTGTCAGATAAGATTTACGTGACTTCGTAAGTTTAGCCTTCAATTGTTTAAACAATTTATCTAACGGTTGCTGTTATCTTGCAGATAAATATTTAACTGGACATTGAGAAACCAGTCCTAAGACGTCTATATTTTCATCGTCGATTAACTTAAGGATATCGCTGGATACTTGCTGTTCTTCATGTTCTTTAATGCATACTTTATTTCTTTCTTAATAAAATCCGGATCTGTCACTTCATCAGATTGTTTCATCTGGATCCATTCTACTATCTATTAATAATTCTTCTGTATATTCTTTCCATCCATTCCATCACTCATCACAAAATGTTATTTTTCAAAAGTTTTTTTTTACTTCCCGCGTTATCAGGAAAAAAGTTTTTTAGCTTGGGAATCGACCTCCCAACCTGTATTGCAACGCCATAGCGCAACCTATTGAACTAGCAGCTATCTGCTTCATTTTGTCAAAACATTTTACATTATTAGTACCTATTTCTTTTTTGTAATGCTATTTACAGTTTGCTTAATTTTTATTTTGTCCTCTAAGTTGGCCAAATTCATCTTAAGCAACGCGTTCACCCGATAATCCATTTTAAATAAAAGGCTTACTAGCCTACCGCTACTAGCTTACTATCGGTTAGGTTAAAATCGCTAATGTTTCCATTGATCATCCTTAAATTCGATTGAGGTTCGATTGACCAATACAGATCAGGCAATCGATTGCAGCTAGAAGTTATTTTTTTTTGCCTCTTGGTGAGAAGGACGCGCGGCATTGCGCCTTAACGGGGCACCGCCCCTGCTATGTTCATCTAATTAATATTTAATTTAGAAAATCTATACCTATAGGAATGGAAATGGATTGTTAAAGCTGAAATGCATACAGGAGATTCAGTGGAACCTCATTCGCTTTAAAATTTTCTGTTTTGGGCGAGCATTTCAACGAAATTAAGAAAATTTAGGTATCTCATTTTTAACTCATCTATTGTATCGATTATTTGGTGTATTATCTGTTCACTTATATTACTTGATGACCTGATTATCATAAAAATCATCTCCGCTTCTCTCTCTACCAGGCTGCCAATTTCTCTCTCCATCGATCTGTTGGTCTGTTGATCCGTTTACCTGCTTGTTAGCTTTTCTGTAGTGTCTGTCTTTTTGAAAATTATATAACATAGGAGATGTGGACAGCCTCGAGTTGGCGACCTTCCATGTCCTTGTAAAGGCGCATCCGCACTATGGCGATCGACAAAACTGTGCGGCTTCGCGTCCTCATTGCAGTTGCCGTACAGACGCAAAAACCGGTGAACGTGATCCCTGAGTGAAGAATGGGCGATGATGATGAGACTTTGACAGCCGCTGCTGCAAATATAGTTGATGCAATGATTCCAAAACGGAGAAAAAAGATATTTTGGGTTCATCCAAGCCCTCGAAGACGAAGTAGGTATTGCGGCAGCTTTGCTTACTCCAAATGAAACTGCAATGTTCAATAGAACATCATGACGATTATTGATATTTTTATAGTCCCTTAGTCTGCAGTTCCACAATACTTCACGTTCACGGTAGAGTTCAGTTGATTTTAAAACAGCACTACTACCGTCCACATACAAACGGCGATCGGCTTTCTTTGATCGAGACCGCCAAGAATCGAATTCGCAATCCCTTGCTGATCGGCTTTGGGATCATGCCGAACCACACGTACACACTTACCCGACAAAGCCGATCCGCAAAGCGGGCGGCCTAAAGTGAATATACCACAGACGGTATCTGAATTCTGATGCTATTACCAAACTCAAAATCCTCAATTCGAGTGAGTCGCAAACTCATGAATTTGGAGGCCTCTTCTTTCGGTAAAAATCCGTCACAACGACGTATTCCCTTCAAGGGTAGCAACCGGAAAGAAACAAGACTAGCAGCTATCCGGGGGAAGGAACCCTGCAAGTCACCGTGTTCTAGACAAATGACAGTCATCGGTCCATGAAGAGCTGGTTCGAGATGATATTTGATGGCGGCGTACCTGACAGAACAGCTGATGAAAACTGAGGCTAAGAAACCCAAAACAAAACAATCGAACTCTCGATGCTGGGATACTCAGGAGGACCTAAGCAACGTTGACAAGGATTGGTAAGTACGACTATTGTATTTTCTTGCACGAGATGAAGTAGTATATTTTTCATTTCAGTCTCAAGATTTAGTTACCGTGGTGCTAAGAACCCTAGATCTAAATCAACTAGCAGGCTCAAAATAGATACCTGAAAACCTATTTAACAGATAAACGGCTACTTCTAAGGTTTATCTATAAGTTAAATGTAAATAGACCCGCTGTAAGTAACAAATTGACAATAAATTGCAGTTAAAAAGGTGAGATACTTTCCTATTTTTGATTACGATCTTTAAGCCTGTAACGTGCTATACCATTTCCAGCAGTAGCTTTATATTACACACAGGATCACATTAAATTTCTAAAGCAAACTGGCAGTTTGAATTTACAACTGACGCTTTAGAAATTTGATTTTATACTTTTGAAACTACAGTTGGAAAAGGTATAGTAATGGTCATTGGATCCTTATGTGGTGTGAGAGATACGCTGCCTTTGCACTGCGCAAAATGCCGGTGTGCCGTGCGGTGGCGCACATATTAGCCGCCAGAATGCGGGAGGCACGGGTCCATTCGTCTACTTAGGGTGCACGATTCGCGGACCCAGTGATTGCCTAGTGATGTTCTTCAGCTTTCTGCGGGGATTGTCAGCGCTCGCTGTACCGTTTCGTTGTTACGGGAGGAGAAACCTCTGCCGAATGACCCCAGAAACTTTTGATCGACTCCTTAATTTAGTGGCTTCAAAAATGGAGAAAAAGAGCACCAAATACCGAAAAGCTATTCCAGCTAAAAAAAGATTGGCCACTACCCTGCACTACAGAGAAACCTCGCATTTCGCATAATTTCAAGGTGCTGATTACAAAACCAGTCGTAATTTTGAGTCTCAGTCTTGTTTGACGAAAATGAAAAGTTTCAGATCTCTCGGGCGGGCGGGTGTACCTAAAAAAGTCGAACTTCTTTGTTTAGCCTTCTATTGAGATGAATCGTCGCATTTCGCATAATTTCAAGGTACTGATTACAAGTCCGGTCACAACTTTGAGTCTCAGTCTCGTTTGACGAAAATGAAAAATTTCAGATCTCTCGGGCGGGCGGGTGTACCTAAAAAAATCGAACTTCTTTAGTTAGCTTTCTATTAAGATGAAACCTCGCATTTCGCATAATTTCAAGGTGCTTATTACAAATCCGGTCTCAATTTTGAGACTCATTCTAGTTTGACGAAAATGAAAAATTTCAGATCTCTCGGGCGGGCGGGTGTACCTAAAAAAATCGAACTTCTTTATTTAGCTTTCTATTGAGAGGAAACCTCGCATTTCGCATAATTTCAAGGTGCTGATTACAAATCCGGTCGCAATTTTGAGTCTCAGTCTCGTTTGACGAAAATGAAAAATTTCAGGTTTCTCGGGCGGGCGGGTGTACTGAGAAAAATCGAACTCCTTTATTTAGCTTTCTATTGAGATGAAACCTCGCATTTCGGATAGTTTCAAGGTGCTGATTACAAATCCTGTCGCAATTTTGAGACTCAGTCTCGTTTGATGGAAATGAAAAATTTCAGATCTCTCGGGCGGGCGGGTGTACCAAAAAAATTGAACTTTTTATTTATCTTTCCATTGGGATGAAACCTCGCATTTCGCATAATTTCAAGGTGCTGATTACAAATCCGGTCGCAATTTTGAGACTCAGTCTCGTTTGACGAAAATGAAAAATTTCAGATCTCTCGGGCGGGCAGGTGTACCTAAAAAAATCGAACTCCTTTATTTAGCTTCCTATTGAGATGAAACCTCGCATTTCGCATAATTTCGAGGTGCTAATTACAAATCCGGTCGCAATTTGAGTCTCAGTCTCGTTTGACGAAAATGAAAAATTTCAGATCTCTCGGGCGGGCGGGTGTAGGTACCTAAAAAAATTGAACTTCTTTATTTAGCTTTCTATTGAGATGAAACCTCGCATTTCGAATAATTTTAAGGTGTTCATTACAAATCCGATCGCAATTTCAATTTTCAGTCTCGTTTGACGAAAACAAAAAATTTCAGATCTCTCGGGCGGGCGGGTGTACCTAAAAATATCGAACTCCTTTATTTAGGTTTCTATTGAGATGAAACCTCGCATTTCGCATAATTTCAAGCTGCTGATTACAAATCCGGTCGCAATTTTGAGACTCAGTCTCGTTTGATGGAAATGAAAAATTTCAGATCTCTCGGGCGGGCGGGTGTACCTACCTAAAAAAATCGAACTTCTTTATTTAGCTTTCTATTGAGATGAAACCTCGCATTTCGCATAATTTCAAGGTGCTGATTACAAATCCAGTCGCAATTTTGAGTCTCAGTCTCGTTTGACGAAAATGAAAAGTTTCAGATCTCTCAGGCGGGCGGGTGCACCTAAAAAATCGAACTTCTTTAGTTAGCTTTCTATTCAGATAAAACCTCGCATTTGGCATAATTTCAAGATGCTGATTACAAATCCGGTCGCAATTTTGAGACTCAGTCTCGTTTGACGAAAATGAAAAATTTCAGATCTCTCGGGCGGGCGGGTGTACCTAAAAAAATCGAACTTCTTTATTTAGCTTTCTATTGAGATGGAACCTCGTATTTCGCATAATTTCAAGGAGCTGATTACAAATCCAGTCGCAATTTTGAGTCTCAGTCTCGTCTGACGAAAATGAAAAATTTCAGATCTCTCGGGCGGGCGGGTGTACCTAAAAAATCGAACTTCTTTATTTAGCTTTCTATTGAGATGAAACCTCGCATTTCGCATAATTTCAAGGTGCTGATTACAAATCCAGTCGCAATTTTGAGTCTCAGTCTCGTTTGACGAAAATGAAAAATTTCAGATCTCCCGGCCGGGCGGCTATACCTAAAAAAATCGAACTTCTTTATTTAGCTTTCGATTGAGATACAACCTCGCATTTGGCATAATTTCAAGGCGCTAATTACAAATCTGGTCGCAATTTTGAGACTCAGTCTCGTTTGACGAAAATGAAAACTTTCAGATCTCTCGGGCGGGCGGGTGTACCCACCGACTATTAAATCAATTAATAGTCGGTGGGTGTACCCAAAAAAATTTAACTTCTTTATTTAGCTTTCTATTGAGATGAAACCTTGCATTTGGCATAATTCCAAGGTGCTGATTACAAATCCGGTCGCAATTTTGAGACTCAGTCTCGTTTGACAAAAATTAAAAATTTCAGATCTCTCGGGCGGGCGGGTGTACCTAAAAAAATCGAACTTATTTATTTAGCTTTCTATTGAGATGAAACATCGCATTTCGCATAATTTCAAGGTGCTGATTACAAATCCGGTCGCAATTTTGAGACTCAGTCTCGTTTGACGAAAATGAAAAATTTCAGATTACTCGGGCGGGCGGGTCTACCTAAAAAAATCATACTCCTTTATTTAGCTTTCTATTGAGATGAGACCTCGCATTTTGCATAATTTCAAGCTGCTGATTACAAATCCGGTCGCAATTTTGAGTCTCAGTCTCGTTTGACGAAAATGAAAAATTTCAGATCTCTCCGGCGGGCGAGTGTACCTAAAAAAATCGAACTCCTTTATTTAGCTTTCTATTGAGATGAAACCTCGCATTTCGGATAATTTTAAGGTGCTGATTACGAATCCGGTCGCAATTTTGAGACTCAGTCTCGTTTGACGGAAATGAAAAATTTCAGATCTCTCGGGCGGGCGGGTGTACCTAAAAAATCGAACTTCTTTATTTAGCTTTCTATTGAGATGAAACCTCGCATTTCGCATAATTTCAAGCTGCTGATTACAAATCTGGTCGCAATTTTAAGTCTGAGTCTCGTTTGACGAAAATGAAAAGTTTCAGATCTCTCGGGCGGGCGGGTGTACCTAAAAAATTCGAACTTCTTTATTTAGCTTTCTATTGAGATGAAACCTCGCATTTCGCATAACTTCAAGGAGCTGATTACAAATCCAGTCGCAATTTTGAGTCTCAGTCTCGTCTGACGAAAATGAAAAATTTCAGATCTCTCGGGCGGGCGGGTGTACCTAAAAAATCGAACTTCTTTATTTAGCTTTCTATTGATATGAAACCTCGCATTTCGCATAATTTCAAGGTGCTGATTACAAATCCAATCGCAATTTTGAGTCTCAGTCTCGTTTGACGAAAATTAAAAATTTCAGATCTCCCGGCCGGGCGGCTATACCTAAAAAAATCGAACTTCTTTATTTAGCTTTCGATTGAGATACAACCTCGCATTTGGCATAATTTCAAGGTGCTGATTACAAATCTGGTCGCAATTTTGAGACTCAGTCTCGTTTGACGAAAATGAAAACTTTCAGATCTCTCGGCCGGGCGGGTGTACCCAAAAAAATTTAACTTCTTTATTTAGCTTTCGATTGAGATACAACCTCGCATTTGGCATAATTTCAAGGTGCTGATTACAAATCTGGTCGCAATTTTGAGACTCAGTCTCGTTTGACGAAAATGAAAACTTTCAGATCTCTCGGGCGGGCGGGTGTACCCAAAAAAATTTAACTTCTTTATTTAGCTTTCGATTGAGATACAACCTCGCATTTGGCATAATTTCAAGGTGCTGATTACAAATCTGGTCGCAATTTTGAGACTCAGTCTCGTTTGACGAAAATGAAAACTTTCAGATCTCTCGGGCGGGCGGGTGTACCCAAAAAAATTTAACTTCTTTATTTAGCTTTCGATTGAGATACAACCTCGCATTTGGCATAATTTCAAGGTGCTGATTACAAATCTGGTCGCAATTTTGAGACTCAGTCTCGTTTGACGAAAATGAAAACTTTCAGATCTCTCGGGCGGGCGGGTGTACCCAAAAAAATTTAACTTCTTTATTTAGCTTTCGATTGAGATACAACCTCGCATTTGGCATAATTTCAAGGTGCTGATTACAAATCTGGTCGCAATTTTGAGACTCAGTCTCGTTTGACGAAAATGAAAACTTTCAGATCTCTCGGGCGGGCGGGTGTACCCAAAAAAATTTAACTTCTTTATTTAGCTTTCGATTGAGATACAACCTCGCATTTGGCATAATTTCAAGGTGCTGATTACAAATCTGGTCGCAATTTTGAGACTCAGTCTCGTTTGACGAAAATGAAAACTTTCAGATCTCTCGGGCGGGCGGGTGTACCCAAAAAAATTTAACTTCTTTATTTAGCTTTCGATTGAGATACAACCTCGCATTTGGCATAATTTCAAGGTGCTGATTACAAATCTGGTCGCAATTTTGAGACTCAGTCTCGTTTGACGAAAATGAAAACTTTCAGATCTCTCGGGCGGGCGGGTGTACCCAAAAAAATTTAACTTCTTTATTTAGCTTTCGATTGAGATACAACCTCGCATTTGGCATAATTTCAAGGTGCTGATTACAAATCTGGTCGCAATTTTGAGACTCAGTCTCGTTTGACGAAAATGAAAACTTTCAGATCTCTCGGGCGGGCGGGTGTACCCAAAAAAATTTAACTTCTTTATTTAGCTTTCGATTGAGATACAACCTCGCATTTGGCATAATTTCAAGGTGCTGATTACAAATCTGGTCGCAATTTTGAGACTCAGTCTCGTTTGACGAAAATGAAAACTTTCAGATCTCTCGGGCGGGCGGGTGTACCTAAAAAAATCGAACTCCTTTATTTAGCTTTCTATTGAGATGACGAAAATTAAAAATTTCAGATCTCTCGGGCGGGCGGGTGTACCTAAAAAAATCGAACTTATTTATTTAGCTTTCTATTGAGATGAAACATCGCATTTCGCATAATTTCAAGGTGTTGATTACAAATCCGGTCGCAATTTTGAGACTCAGTCTCGTTTGACGAAAATGAAAAATTTCAGATTTCTCGGGCGGGCGGGTCTACCTAAAAAAATCGAACTCCTTTATTTAGCCTTCTATTGAGATGAAACCTCGCATTTCGCATAATTTCAAGGTGCTGATTACAAATCCAGTCGCAATTTTGAGTCTCAGTCTCGTTTGACGAAAATGAAAAATTTCAGATCTCCCGGCCGGGCGGCTATACCTAAAAAAATCGAACTTCTTTATTTAGCTTTCGATTGAGAAGAAACCTCGCATTTCGAATAATTTTAAGGTGTTCATTACAAATCCGATCGCAATTTCGAGATTCAGTCTCGTTTGACGAAAATAAAAAATTTCAGATCTGTCGGGCGAGCGGGTGTGCCTAAAAGTATCGAACTTCTTTATTTAGGTTTCTATTGAGATGAAACCTCGCATTTCGCATAATTTCAAGGTGCTTCACAACTATCCATTAGAGATGAAAGGAGCCATGGTTCAGCCGCAGCTTAGTTGTTATATGAATATTCTTTTCTATTTGAGTTAAGGTTGTCTTTACGGGAAATATTTTTTGGAAGACTGAGATGTAGAAATCCTTATAACTGTATACTTAGTTAGGAAATGTTAAGACTTTAATAAACGTGAGACAAAGTGATTTCCTATCTTTTCTTACTTAGCACTTTTCTTAATGTCAATGAAACACTCAGAGAACGGGTGTCTTCGTAATGGTTATCAAATTAAATTAATTCTCTGCGACTGTATCTACTATTTTGCTACCTACGATATCAGCATGTTTCAAGCAAAGTTTGTTTTTGTTTTCTTCACATGTCAGTCTAAGAGCAAGTTTCTCATATCACATATTAAATCATTGATATAAGCCTTTGGAAGGTTGTGCTTAATTGCATCCATAAATAAATGTTGTGCTACAGCTATAGGAATACTAGTGGTCTTCAGAAACCTAAGCAAATAGGCAGAGAAAGTATAAAAATAGTGCAACATTCTGAATTTGAGATGATAGGCTAATTGCTATGTGATTAAGCAATAGGACGAAAGGTCTGTTTTTTTTTAAATCAGTCCGTTGGCGGTGGATAAAACGAAAAGCGTAAAAATAGTAAAATACCTTTTTTACGTTGTGATCAAGTCTAAAAGCTTCAAGAGTTTGAGCATCTCTAAAAATGTTTGTCCTCAGAGAAAACTGCCTATTATTCCACGGACATTTGACTCTAGACATATCCTTACCTTTTAATACAAGCTCTACACTGTCGTTTTCCTTCGCAGAAAGAAGGTGATAGAACAATCTAGTGATAAATTAGATTGTACTACAGTACTAATCATTGACAAACATTTTATCTATTGACACATTTTTAATACCGTGGCGGAGACAAAAGTCGGGATTTTTTTTGTACTTCTGTGTCATCGTCATCGACTGCTCTGATCATTAGCCTCGTGTTCTGTATAGGCTTTGATACTGCTTCCCTGCGAGACTCTAGGTACAGCATTGTCAATTAGATGCCAACAGTGAGGGCTCGGGAGGGGATTCTCGCTGAGATTTTTCATGGATACTTATTTTTGGTTGAAGAAACTAGAAATAAATTGCAGCCTCTAACGAGAATCGAACCCGAGACCTTCCGGTCACAAGCCGTCGGCTCTAACCACCGAGCCAACTCACCGCCAAAAAGTCGGGTATTATTTCAAGGGACCGTGTTAGCCGGAAAAATTCTAATAAAAAATGAAAAGGTATGCTAAATCGGTTATTTTTTGAGGTTGTTAAGTTATTTCGTTTGGCATTATTAGGAGAATTTGCAGTAAAAGAGGTTATTGGGAGTCGTGGACCCTCAAAATATCCTGAAACGTTGATTTTGAAGAACCCGAGTTGGCGTGGTTGAAATAACGTATTTCGTCAAACTAATTACCGTAGCTTAACTTTTTGGAATTTCATTTTCGGAGTAGTGTACTGAAATCACACAATTTCTATAGCATTGATAGTGGAGTGTATACAAATTTGTAGTTGTCTAGGGATTTTTGCAAGCGTATATATCATAAACTTGTAACTCTGGATCGCATCAAATATGGATTTTCGAAGAAAAACTTTGCGTGGACTCTGGTTGCTTCCATGAACATTGCTAATTATAGACCAATTTCTGTATTATGCATGTTCTCGAAGGTTTTCGAAATAGTACTGTATAACCGCATATACACTGCCATCCATCGCCAGCTTTCAGTATATCAGCACGGATTTGTTGCTAACCGATCAACTAATACTAATCTTTTCATAATAACGCAGTACATATCTAAAGCAATGGATAATTACGGACAAGTTGACGTTATTTATACCGACTTTTCGAAAGCCTTCGATAAGATCAATCATGAGTCGTTGTTGAATAAGTTGAGCAGCTTTGGATTCTCAGATGATGCCAGGGAACTGATAAGATCTTATCTAGTCAACCGTAAGCAGTTTGTTACTTACAGTGGCTTCCAATCCAGAACCTATGTGGCACACTCTGGAGTTCCACAAGGATCTAACTTGGGACCACTACTTTTCTTAGTATTTATCAATGACCTGTGTGACTCAATTCAATGTGAACGACTTTGTTTTGCTGATGATCTGAAGATATACTCAGTTATAAGTAGCATTGATGACTGCGTGTTTCTTCAATCTCAACTTAATGCTGTGCAAGCATGGTGTATTGAAAATAAGCTTCAGCTCAACACAGATAAATGCAAAATAGTTAGTTATACTAGGAGAAAAAGCACTTGGGACTATTCTTATGCAGTTGGAGATTCAGTGTTACAAAGATGCACCAGTGTTAGTGATTTAGGTATAATATTTGACAACAAATTAACTTTCAGTGAGCATATATCCAAAAAAACATCGGAGGCAATGAAAACCTATGGATTTTTAGTTAGAAACTGTCGAAATTTTTATAACATCAACGCAATAAAATTATTATATTTCACATTTGTCAGGTCTAAATTGGAGTATGGCAGTATTATATGGCACCCTTATTATAACTGCTATAACCTGATTGTTGAAAGAGTACAACGGAAATTTTTAAAATTTCTTTGGTTCAAAATTGACGGAATTTATCCTATGAGGAATATTAGCAATGATGAGCTTTGTACTCGTTTGGAATTTTTAACACTGAAGGAAAGAAGGAGTTTGGCTTCATTAACTTTTGCGTACAAACTAGTACATAATTTAATTGACTGTCCTCCTATCTTGGAACAAATTAAGTTTCATGTACCTTCTTTCCTGTCTCGCACTCATGAAATGTTTAGGCCGCCGAAAGCAAGAACAAATATTTTACTTAAATCACCATTAAATGTTATGTGTTATAACTTGAATAGGATTGGAGTTTACTGTGACATTTTCTCGTCTTCTCTGCCTTGTCTCATAAAATCAGCTATTACCTATTTTGACTGAGACATCTATCTACTTATGTATATAGCCGTGACGCACCTTTCAATGATGGTACCACTTATGTTTCCTTTTTTATATATATATTTTTTTTTATGTTATACTTTATATTTATTTTGTACTTTTGATTTACATTATCATCATCGTCATAAAATCAGTAATTACCTATTTTGACTTCAACATCTGCCTGTTTATATACCCGTGTCGCACTTTTCAATAATTGTACACAATTTATGTTTTCTTTTTTATGTTTACTTTATATTATTTATTTTTGTACTATTAATTAACATTGTCCTGTAAATGGGAAACTGTTGGACAATAAAGCTAGTATTATTATTATTATTATTATTATTATTATGAACAGCACAGTTAGTTTAAGTACGAGGTGTTTGCTGCAAGTACTACATTAAGTTCTGTTATGATACTTGACCTACTTGTAGAATTATTTGCGTTAATTCTTCCATAGTACTGTGTTGTAATCCTTCAAACAATTTATTACGCTCATCCGATCATTTAAACCACATAGAATGTAGAATGGCATGATAAAGTCTGTCCCTGTAATCTTCACAAAAGGATATACAATTGGAAAGAAAATAAATTTGAAATAAGGGACTTCGATTGACTGCTGCACCAGGATACAGCTTTTGTTCATTTCTGTTTTAAGTCGATGAACCCGGAAGGAACACAATATTATGCCAGAAGAAGTACTAAAGGTACTGCTTCTCATTCAAAAAATGTGTAGCATACCTACCCTTCTTTAGTGGTAACGTGAAAGTTACTCAGTTCAAGTCGTTGGTTCAAGTAGAGTGGCGTGTAATGAAATCTCTACCTAGCTACCTAGCAAAAACCGAGAACCATACATTCTCATCTACTCATATAATCATAAAGTCAAAAGGAAGTAGTGAAGGTTTCCAAATATTTATTCTAAATAATTTCAGTAAACTTAGGAGCTATAACCATAACAGTCAATGTCATGGTAATTTCAAGTACAAATTGATTGATAAACTTAATATGGTTGAAACAGACATTACTTACATTTTGACAACCTATAAATTAAACAAACAATTATTTTAAATATCATTGTTTGAAGTAGTAAAGCTACTTTTTTCGTTCTAAAAATATGTAACAGTCTACCTTGTTCCATGATAGCGTAATAATTACCCAGTTAAGCTAAGGACTCATCGTTATATATACATACCTATAATAATACATTCTAAAGGTAACAAAAACAAATTGAGCAATCTAAACAATATTATATTACGTAAAAGGTGCAAAAGTGCATAATTATACTGTGTACTAGTAGGATTTGGTGCTGTCTATTAGAATATGGAAACATAACGACTGTCAGAAGTACAGTTCCCAATCTAGGAGGCAGTGTGACAGGCAGTGGAACAGTAGAATGCAGTGTTCACAATTTTCATAGGTCGTGTGAAGGAGGGTTTCTCCAATCATATTTCTCCATTTAGAACCATGCTCCTCAGTTCCTTACGTTTAAACTTCCCAGAAGGAGTAACAGGTAGATCTTTCAGAAACCTGACACCACCTCTTAGCTTCATCCTGTCGGGAGCATTCGCAGCTACATATTCTATAAAGACATCTTCAGACAGATGCGTGTAACCTTCCTTCAGTACGATCACAGCTAAGGGATGGTCGCCATCTATCTCATGTGGGATGCCTATAACCACTGCTTTACTAACTGCTGGATGAGTTATGAGTATCTAAAAAAACGGCTATGAGTACGTAACAAAATAATTTCTCCATAAAATAACTCTATTATAAGAATCAAGAATACGCCAACCATGTGACGCTATTAATTCCACGTCTTGTTGTGCGGAAGTTTGATACCAATCATAAACTTGCGACCGGTAAGTGCTCGATGTGCTCACGCCGGCACCGTAGGGAATATGTCACAGTCATGCATCATTTTGTCTGTATGTTAACATGCTAAGACTGGTTTACGAGATCTTTGTTAATGGCACTCCCTGTGCAATGATATACATTCTTCAAATGTCTGTGATTAGTCTAGCGTTTATTGTAAGTATAAAATAAATAAAATACAATAAACAACAAGTGCCCCAAAAAAGTTAAAAACTTGTGCTTGGGTACAATAAGGTAATTCTTATAAAATAGAAACAACAAATAAGGGTTAATTCAGGAATATTTATATTTAAATATTATGTATTCTATATATATTAGTAATAATAGGTATTACATATGTCTACAAGTTGGTGAATTTTAATGCGATTTTTATTTACTATCCATTGTTTTAAACCATACTTGAATGAATTTAAAGGCACTAGACATTTTATGCTTTCTGGTATCTCATTGTATAGTCTTGGAGCACGAAATATATGACATCGTAATAAAGTATTTTTTCTTTCTTTTGGTACAACATTACATGCATATCTTATGTCATATTTATGTTCGTGTTTTGTCAAGTTTGATTTATTTTTATATTGGTAAATACCTAATGACATGAAAAATGTTTGGCGGATATCTAGAATTTTTGTTTTAGAAAATAACAAGTCACTAAGATATGTAGATTTCACTTTATATAAAATTTTTATTAAACGTTTTTGTATAATTTCTGTTGCTTTTATATTATTTTTACATGCTACGCCCCACACCACAATACAATATCGTATATGACTATGAACAAGTGCTTCGTATACAATGATCATATGTTCATAGGTAAGTATAGTGGAAAGGAGTTTAAGTTTGCTTATAACGTAACGTATCTATTCGACAACATATTCTGTATGCTCCTTGCATTTGATATGGCAATCTAGATATATTTCTAAGTACTTGATACTGGTGACCATTGATATAGGAGCTACCTGTCTACAACTGATTTGTATTTCGGTAAACCGTTTGCGTACGACGCGAATGGAACAAAGTGAGTCTTGTTGAAATTGACTGTTAAAAGTCGACTACTAAACCAGACGAATATTTTTTTAAAACCGTTTTCAGTCTTGGATTTTAATATTTCCCAACTTTCAGCAGAAAATATAACAGCTGTATCGTCTGCAAAACTCACTACATCTCCACTCACATCAACCGCAAATAGGTCATTTATATATATATATGTTGAAGAATAATGGTCCCAGTATCGTTCCTTGAGGATCACCGCATGTTATAGGCAATGGAGAACTAGAACATTTATTTATCACAACAGTTTGTGTTCTATTACTTAAGTAACTTTTAATTAGATGATAGATTTGACCCCGCATACCATAATTTTGTAAAGTTTTCATGAGTGTCATATGATCAACTGTATCAAATGCTTTTGCTAGGTCGACAAAGACACATAATGTTGGAATATTTCTGTCTACATTTTTGCATAGTTCTCCTATTACATGTGTCACCGCATCTTCAGTAGATTTATTTTTTTGAAACCAAACTGTTTATCAGAAAGTATGTTATATTTCTCAACAACCAAAAACGATGTCAAAGTTTTATTCTCCAATTTGCTTTTTGAATCATTACTGTAACTTTAAAGGTGACGTCAGGAGGTTCTGCATGAGGAATGCATTTTCATGGCGGCCTTTGGACCTTACCTTTGGACCTTTGTACCTTACTTTTAGACTTTGGGCTTAACTTCCCTCATTTTAGACACACATATTGGGGAAAGGGTACAGGCGGCCACGCCTCCTCGTTAACATGAGAATACGTATTTTCTTGGATTTCAAGTTCGTGCGCTATACAGGGCGGGCCAATAGTGCGTGGACGGAGGATTGTGGGCTTACTAAAAAATACTTTAAAAATCTGTCACTTGATCATGGTAGGGACACTTGAGGGCTATAACGTACGAAATATTTTCACTTAAATTTTGACGTTTATATAGGGTGATTCATGTCAAACTTAAATTTTTTTGAGTGGAACTCCCTATATATTATTCCATATTTGGATTCCTTGGTCAATTATAGTGTGACTTTATGTATCACATATGGAACTTTAAACGAACCGTTTAGGGGAAAATTACCGTTTTTGGTATAAGTAGGTATCAAATTGAATATCGCAGCGATTATAAAACTTAGAAGGCCGTGACTTTGCGGTACGACTAAGTATGAAATGCGTCACCTTAGGTCAGACGGCTAAATTTGAATTCTTTTTGTACTTGGAGAAATCAGTAGATTAATTAAGGAAACTTCAGTCACAGATAACTTGATTTTTTCAAATAGGAATGCCTATTTTGATTTGAAGAATCCAATGTAAAATTTGATTACCTTTCCAACGATGTAGCATTCTCGATATCAATCTTTTTTGGTTTTCATTTTATTTCAAATTTTCAGTCAAATTAGTGTATTTCAATTTTTCTGCGTGCAAGCAACCTAGCAGGCCATGGAAAATATCCAAAAGCTCGATAATATTGAAGAAACCAACTAACTTAGTAGAAAGATGCAAACTAACTAGAGCAACGGGGTAAGATTATGAAAATTCCTTACAACATATTAGCTCTAACCGGATACAACAGCGGCAAGATATCTAATGTCAATGAGTAGCTGGGGTATGACAGAAGTGTTTGTTTTTCACAGCCTACCAGCTATTGAGGCCTACTAGAGCTTGACAACTTTCCAAAACGATTAAAAATTTTGAAACAAAAGGAAAACTACCAGCGATTTTTGCTTACAGTCTAACATGTTTAGAATGAAATTTCACATCTAGTGGAATAAACAAATTAGACATTTCCGTTTAGTTAAGTCAAAAGTGAAGATATCTCCTACTGGAGCATTCTGAACATCTATTGAAAGAATTGCTACAATTTTTTAATTACGCTATGTTGTAATTGTGTTTACTCTACGTAGTTTTCTGCAAACTGAATTATGTTTTACAATTCAAATAGACTGCAATTCAAGTTTCACTTTCCGCGATTTTGCTAATAAGTAGAAGTACTTACTGCACAATTTGAAGGGTTCCAGTCAGAGGTATCATTACTTTTGACTTACGGAAATGGCTACTTTTTTATAGCATTAAATGTGAAAATTTATTCAGAAGACATAGATATTCTACTGCCAGCAACAATCACTAGTAGTTTTCCTTTGATTAAATATTTTTTTACTGACTTTGGAAATTGGCTAATAGCTAGTAGGCTGTGAAAGATGAGCGTTCTTGTTGCCGCTATTGTTTCTGGTTAGAGCTAATATGTTTTAGGGAATTTTCATAATCTTGCCTCGTTACTCCAATTAGTTTGCATCTTTCTACTAAGTTAGTTGGTTTCTTCCATATTAACGAGCTTTTGTTTATTTTTCATGGCCTGCTAGGTTGCTTGCATGTAGGAAAATTGAATAACACCGATTTGGCTGAAAATGAAAACCAAAGAAGATTGATATCGAAAATGCTATATCCTTATAAAGGTAATCAAATTTTACATTTGATTCTTCAAACCAAGATATGCATTCCCATTTGAAAAAATCAAGTTATCTGTGATTGAAGTTTCCGTAATTTATCTTCTGATTTCTCCACGTACAAAGAGAATTCAAATTTAGCCGTCTGACCTAAGGTGACACATTTCATGCTTAGTTTAACCCCAAAGTCACGACCTTCTAAGTTTTATAATCGCTGCGATATTCAATTTTCTTCTGATACCGACTTATTCCAGAAACGGTGATTTGCGCCTAAACGGTTCGTTTAAAGTTCCATGTGTGATACACAAAGTCACACTAGAATTGACCAAGGAATCCAAATATGCAATAATATATAGGGGATTCCATTCAAAAAAATGCATGTTTGATATGAATCACGCTGTGTAAACGTCAAAATTTAAGGGAAAATATTTTTACGTTGTAGCCCTTAAGAGTCCCTACCATGATCAAGTGACACATTTTTGAAATATTTCTTAGTAAGCCCACAATCCTCCGTCCACGCACTATTGGCCCACCCTGTATACCATAGACCCTTAACAAAGATCTCGTAAACCAATGATTGCATGTTAACACACAAACAAAATAGTATATGTTCAGCCTCCCGATAGCGTGCGTGTATTTAGCTATAATTTAATCAATGGTATAAACAATCTACCGCGCAACTCTTTTAACATAATTTTCGTTGGTCCTTGAATTCCACTGTACTCATTACCTCTTCTATCATGGCGGGGGCCACATGCCAAGATCTGTATTTTAGCAATTCTTTGATTCTGTCTACAACGTAGAAACACATATTCTCGTCATAGTAGACCTTATCTCCTGTCCTTAGCCACCCATCGGCGTCATAGGATTCTGACGAATCCCTACCGTAATATCCGTTCATTGTCAACTTTGATATTAAGCGCAGTTCTCCGCTTTGGTTTGGACCACAGAGTTCCTCGGTGTCAAGGTCGACTACCTATAAAATATCTCTCGTATGAATTAGTAATAATACTGGTGGTAATGGGGTGGCAGGACCACATAAGCAATCAACTGCAGACAACTGAACAAATGAGAAGAAGTGGAATACTCTTGGACATGTATCAAGGATGCTGTGAAAAGTGCAGCAAATACCGTGGAAAAAAGGGCAAAAACCAAAGGCTAAAAGGAAGAAATGGTTTGATGACGAATGTAGAAGAATACTGGATCTTCGTAATAAATCAAGCAAAATTATGCTCCAACACCAGACAGAACCCAACAGAGAACGGTATAGAGACCAAAGAGCTGAAGCAAAAAGATTGCTGAGAAGGAAAAAGAAGAACCATGAACTACAGAAATTTCAAGAACTAGAGCAAGACCGTCTAAATAACCGTCCAAGAAGATTTTATCAGGAACTGTCAAATATTAAAAAAGGATTTCAGCCTAGGGATGAAACAATGATCATAAAGGAGGACGGTAACTTAACAAGCGACAGAAATGAACTGCTTAGAGAATGGAAACAGCATTTTGACGTACTTCTAAATATCAGCAACGACAGTGGTCTTAGCCCTTCAATATACCATACGGCAGAACCGCTTATTGATACCCCTTCATACGAAGAAGTGAAAAAAGCCATCAGTAAGCTAAAAAACAAGAAAGCCCCCGGAAATGATATGACCCCATATGAATGTGCCACGTGCTAAATACTGAGGGATAAGAAAACTAACCTTGCAGCGGATACCGGGTATAACTTTTCCTACAGAGCTTGGGTTTTTGTCTAGCAGTAGAAGATCTTTTACGCTACGTGTGTTGAACATTGTTAAGGCACCCGCAACTTCTGACTGACCATACAGCTGTAAACATGGTTTTATCTCAATTACGTTGAATTAACTATAGTTTCCTGAAAGCTCTTATGACAATATACATATTCATAAATATAACTTCATGTAACTTCGATTCGGCGCCGAAGTTTCGCTTACTATAATTCACAAAGAAATAATGTAACCCCTGGCTCCTGGTTTAGAAGGAACTGCGCCAACTGCGTAGTCCGTAGTGCTGGAAAATCAAAACATTTGTCAAATTTGTTCAGCTTTTGGATCATAACTTGTACAGCATCCATAAATCACAATCGTGCAATCTCACACTAACCTAAATGTGGATCTCCCATTAGGGCCCCCGACAAAAGGGGCCTCAATGAAAAACGGCACAACGATGTATAGATCTAAGGCTCACTTCCATTAGAAATAATTTCACACTTCATAAATAAAAAAATCATTCATAAAAATCAGACTTTTGAAAATCTAATTTTTCTTAGTAAAATGAAACAATTTATTTACTACCTAGTTCATGAATTATTCTGATATAAGCCACGTTACTGATCTTGTTCTTATTGAATCTAAATCACTGGAGTCTATAATATCAACTTATAAAAATGATATCGAGAAAGAACTGTGAAGTGAATGCACTCAGTTCCAATATTGTATGCTTGAATGAATGTGTTAACACATATTTTCAAAAGAAGCGAAAACGAGCTGCGAAACCGAAAAATGCCGCAAATTGCATTTGTAGAAAATAAATATAAATCAACAATGACAAACGACAGGGTGAATAACCTTTAAATTTTGTCAGTTAAGTATGACAAGCGAATACAGCACGGTTAAGAGCAGAATAGGCCAGTTTTTATTAAATTTGTTAATGCCTTTTAATTAGCTTTAGTTTTAATAATGTGTTTGTATTTTGTTTGATTTAAACAGATTCTGATTTTTATTTTTTACATTAGTCGTTCTATTTGTTTTATAGGAAAAGATTTGACTATATTAGATACTAAACAATAGAATTTCTGAAAGTTGAGGGTCTGGGGAATTCAGTCATCCTATGACGCCAAAAAGGCCACGATCCGTCTCTGCAATAACCTTCAGTTAAAGCGGCTTAACAGGTACCAAGATGCAGTCCTTGTAAGACTAAAAAAAATATCTGCTGTAGTTATATTTAGAGCCCAAGCCAAGCAACAGGTTTCTGGCTTTCCGGTAAGTTCTCGCTCAGGTTTACCTGAAAATTTTGAATCGGATATCACGTGATCAAAAACAAATACCTCATTGGGCGACAGTAATAAGAAAACATACTATATTTGCTCTAATTTACATCTCCAAAATTATAATTTGCTACTACTGCCCAGTTCCGATATATTTCCTGTCTTAATCGTCGTGGGATGTATATCGCAATTATCATTATTTTAACGTCATCTGTCGATAACGTCCTGAAGTTATGGCATTATAAAGTGGTCCACCCTGTATAATGATAACGCAGTATCATGAAAATTTGTAATTATTCAAAATATAGAACATTTTTAAAATACCTACATATGGACCAATTTAGTTTACTTCATGCTCAAAATCCAATTCTCCATCGGCAAATAATCTAGATATACTTTGCAATTTAAGGCCCAGTTTCACAATCATTGGTAATCTCTGGTAGTCACTCAACCGACAGATGCAAATTGACCAGTTATCGGGGAGCTCTGTTTCACAAAGGAAACCAATGGTAAAGCTCATTTATCTTTATGTTGGCACCATGTACTGGCCTCAGAGTACTGCCATAATGGTGTTCCGTGAATACAACCTAACCCTTTGACAAAGAAACCTAACCTTTCTTTTCAAATTTTTCATTTATGTCATTACAGAGTATAATAAAAATCCATCGACGTCTTAGACGTCAGTGTCAAAATCCAAGCTTTTGTAACCCCCAAAGCTGTCATCGGTTGACTACAACAAACTTAAAGATAACCCATACCTTGTCCTTGGGTTAAAATAACTACTGGTTGACCAGAGCTTTTGACGTAAACTGTCGAATATGAAATGGAATATTCTCGTCAACCACTAATTTTCTTTTGACCACTAGTTAACTAACGATTGTGAAACTGGGCCTAAGTAAAGTTTCAGAACTACAAAATGGGTTTTTAAAATACTTTATTTCCAAAACGATAAGTTAACTCGAGCAAAATATAATGAAGGCTGAATTATAGTAATACAATACTGAAATTTATAAGGTGTAAACCATGATACTTCAACCCCATCGGTACAAACTGCTGATCCAGTGGCTGGCTCTGTTGCGGATGTAGCGGATTCGGTGACCGTAACCAACACCAACTCGCCGAAGATACTGAAGTTTGGAATCTTTCTTTTTTATTTCTTCTTTCTTCCTTGCTCTTTCTTGTTTCTTCTTTCTCATTCTTTTTTCTTTCTTTTATCTCATTCTTATTCTATTCATATACTAATATCTCAATAGCAAAAGGCAAAATTAAGGTAAGTAAATTGTAATGATTGAACTGAATCGATTACTAATGTTTGTTAAATGACTATATCTGCTTTTTGAATTTCTTCCTTCTTCTCTTCTTTTTTTTTCTTCAAGTAGATCTTGGTTATCTGGTAGCCAAGAATGAAAATAATAAGAGCATATAAGAAGATTCTCCAGATGCTTATAGATTGTAGATCAATTGGATTATTGGAAATTTCTTGCAATTTATGTTTCTGAACATCCAGTGTTCTCCACCTAACTTCTTGACTTTTACTTGTTTAACATGAATTCGAATTTAAAGACAATTAGTAATATTCCTTTCGTACAGTATCATTTGACTTCGCATACATTTTATTTACTTAGTTTGACTGGATTGGTTTCATGACATATGTATATGTATATTGTTCAGTTTGAATCTTTTGGTTTTTTTTTTTGTCAAATAGGCTACAATTTTGCTCATTAAGGATAAGTGAATTTGGGTAAGGAAATATGGCGTTAAATTGTTCGGACAATGGTTTGGGAAGCGGACTTCTACCTTTGATTTCTATAACAAAAAGCTCTTGTTTTTCTGTACTGTGGTTTTTGCCTGGTTCCATGCCATATTTCAGGAGCTATTTGTTAATGACAGTCTCCATAACCTTAGGCATGATGCTGAAGAGAGCCACAAGTCTATACGGAATAGGGAAAATGAACAAAATTCGGTTAATATATAGGGGGATAATATATAGGGTGGTATGCCATGACTTTATGAATAACCTTGTATATTATGCTTTAGCTATAACTTTTTTTATAAGTTTTTTTTAGTATTTTCCATGACAACGGAGGTATTTAACTTTGGAGTACAAATTTGTCACCCTGTATAATTCAGGTTTTTTTTATTTTACAGTAGCAGCATTGAAGGACAACGGGTCGTTCTGCAAAATACACAGTAACTCTAAGAAATGTAGATGTGGTGTGAAATAGTAACAATGCAATTAAATAGAATGTTTGACGTTTCTTTGAATGAGTCCTAACCTAGAAAATACCTGAAAGACAAAGGTCCCTGGCAATAGGTCCCTCATTTCTTTTGTTAGCGTTTCAGACAAAGCTGCTCCGCCGCTGATGCAAGTGAGCAGTTTAGATGTGTCCAAGTTTTCTGGTCTACCACATGCGATTAACTCCGCCACTTGACTCGGTGGTACAAATAGGGCTGTTATCTAAGGAAAAAAATTAGTAGATGCAATTTTACTATCTTTACATAATTAAATAACTACATCGGAATCAACGATGCAATAGTGTTAAAATTATTGACAAATTGATTAGCCGGCACGTACAATAATTCAAGGAAGGGGTTTCGGGGTTATCCAATAGAAACTGTCATTTTATGGGACCAAAAGATATTCGGATAAATAGGACGTATATTGAATTGTACTACTACAGTAGATGGGCCTTTGATTACTTTACTTTCACCGTTCATTTCTTTATTTCTCTTTAAAAGATGGATAAAAATCACCAATTTTCCAGAAATAAATTATCTCGGAGAAACATCACGTTTTTTTTTTGTTCTATTTCAGATGTTGTACTGTAACTACGCATACAGAAAGAATAACATTTATCAGGTCGGGGACTAAATTTTTTGTTAACATTAAAAGCTAATTTCAGTATGGTTGAGGTTTTTATTGTAATTGGTGCATGTCAAGTTACATGTTTCTGTGATTGTTTGTTAAGGGATATACAAATAATATTATTCGTTATAGTAGCGTACAGTAGCATTCAATGGATTGCTCAAAAGTATACATAGGAGCTTCTACACCTTTTCAGTTCAGTGGTTCAGAAAGTAACAGAATAATTTCAGAAGCCGTTAAATGTAGTTCAGATTAGTAAGATGTATTTCAGAAAGCGTCAAATGTAGTTCAGATTAGTAAAATGTGTTTCAGAAAGCGTCAAATGTAGTTCAGATTAGTAAGATGTATTTCAGAAAGTGTCAAATGTAGTTCAGATTAGTAAAATGTATTTCAGAAAGCGTCAAATGTAGTTCAGAAAATATTATTTGTATTTCAAAAAATAACTTTTATAAGTATACCATAGTAAACAATTCTTACGCTACCCTAGCAACATCAACAAGCGCAAGTAGTTGAACAGTACAACTGTCACGACTTTGTTGTAATAAATCATGAATTTACCTGATAATTGTGGAATCTGTAGAGTGTCCATGCTAACAAAGGTAGCTCTTCGGTTATTACCATGCAGGCACCTATTTCATACAAAATGTGTCGCATATTTAAATAACTTTGTCGAGATTAAGTGTCCCATGTGCAGAAGTGATGTGAATGAGAGAGAAACGGTAGAACGGCAAAAATATAAGAAGTATTCAAATCAAGACAGGGAAAGAATTGTAGCGTGTAAAGGGGTAGAGGGGAAGACTGGGTGCTTTTCGCTACAACTCTGGGAATTAAATACAAAACTTCGTTCCATTGGGTCCGTTCCGGGCGGGACGTAATGTTGAAGAAAGAGGGTATAAAACCTAAAGCACTTGTTGAGGACGAAATAAATACCACTGTTGAATGGATTGAAGATGATTGTGGTCTAACACTGAAGCAAGTGAAAATGAAATTTCTTGCGAATTTTCGTAAAAATGTATCAACATCTACCATTGGAAATTATTTAGAAGGTAGGTTATTCACAATAAAGCAAGTTCATAAACAACCAATTTCGATGAATTCTGAAGAAAATAAGAGAAAGCGGGCGGAGTATGTTACAGCCTTAAATAGATATATTGAACTGGGCAAACAAATTGTATCGATTGATGAAACAAATTTCAATTTGTTTTGCCGTCGAACACGAGGTCGGTCCCGAGTTGGTGTGCGAGCTGTTCAACACTTACCAGCTGCAAGGAGTCCCAATGTACACCTAATAGATGCAATATCTCCAGCAGGGGTTATGACAATGGAACGTCGCAGAGGCTCTTTTTCATCGGATTCTGCTAATATTTGGATAACAAATTTACTGCAACGACGGCAGGATATGGGAAATGGAGTAGGTGATTTGGTGATTGTATGTGATAACGCACCTTGCCATGCAAGATTTGAAGGTGTCATAAATAATACAGAAGCTACTTTATTGCGTTTGGGACCGTATTCTCCGATGCTCAACCCCATCGAAAATATATGGTCGAAAATTAAGACATATGTTAAAACTCATCTTCGGGTTCCACAAGTTAGAGAAATTGGCATTGTGGAACAAAGACTGCTTTATCTGGAAGAAATCATAGATTCGGCAAAAGAAACGATTGTTGGAGGAGACTGTGCCAGGGCAGTACAACATACAACAATTTTTCATGCTGCTTCTTTATTACCGCAAGATATGCAAGTAGGGCGTTAGTGTTAGTACCTCAAAATACTTTTTGGGCTTAAAAATTGCGTATGATCTATGTATGTACTCAACTTTTCAATAATTATGTTAGATGTTATCATTTGTTTAATAAATTTTTCTGGATAATACACAATCATTATGCTTTCTGAAATACAAGTGATACTTTCTGATTTACAAATAACATTTTCTGAATTTCATGTGATGTTTTCTGAAATACATTTGACTAATCTAAAATACAATTGACTAATATGAAATACTTTTGACGTTTTCTGAAATACAATTGATACTATCCGAAATACATTTGGAAAAGGTGTAGAAGATTGTATTACTTTCATGTTATTTGTTTCAACGATCCTTAACTTTTGTAGCTTGTCCTACCTGGTACTTCTCAAGAAGAGACCACGTTTGTCTAGGATCAAATTTAGAACAAATTACTCGGGCTCCTCCTATAAACGTCATTATAGTTAGGATTACAACTGTAGAGACCCAGTACAACGTAGCGTAAGAAAGTACAACAGAGCCGAAATTATCCGTTTCCCTAAAATAATACAAAATAAGATATGGCGCTGCAAAAGGTTACATTTTCAATATACGAGTATCTAATAGTCTAAGATCCGAATATAGAACGACCTTCACCGAACTGGTTAATGGATGAAAAGCATTTTATATTAAATTTAATATGTTAACATATCGCGAGTGGGTTGGCTGAAAAATTTCAGTCCAGGATATGATTAATTAAATATTGAAAAATTATTTTTTTTAAATATTTCACTGGTTTGGTTAATAGACAAATCACATACCAATCGAAAGTATGAAGCCCATAGAATATGCAAACGCTAGGTTGGCTACGTTTTTCCGGTCCCAACTGTAGGCAGGTATAAACAGGTAAATCAATTATAGTAATTTGTACCGGTGTGGTTAATGCATGAAACTGATATCAAAATAAAGATAATTTCATTACCAACACGTCGATATAGGGTTGTCTGCAAAAAATCAGTCTGGAATTTCGGTTGTCGAATTTTAAAGATCAAAATATTGCTGCCAGTGAATACGTGCGCCAGAGAGGTCCGAGCGAATTATCCCGTATATTAACGAACGACGCAGCATAGCAGCTGTATTAACACCCCTTTGCGCTATTGTGTACTTTAATTTATTATTTTTGCTGGTTTGTATCATAGTGTATATTATGAACTATTCCAAATACAGTCTTACAAGAAAACTGCATATTCCTAGGTGAAAGCTATGTGACAAGTGCTACAAACTACAAAAATAGCTAGGAACGTACACTCATTCAAAGACCACAGAGAGTTCACTGATAAAATGAATGCCAATGTGTCATTAAAGAATGACGTAGTTTCCACTCTTAGATACCACTAAACAGAAATATTACAACTAAAAGGGTCCGTAGATCAAACGTAAATTAAGAATAAAAATCATAAGCTATAAAACTCTTGAGCACAAATAAATCTTTTCAAGACGAATTGAGTTTTTAGATGTTGTGCCAAACTAGATTGGATAAGTAATAGTTATCGATAATGACTCACGCTAAGGCATGACACTGCAAAAACAAAGCTTGGTGATTGATCATGATTCCTTTTGGTAACCCAGTAGTGCCACTACTAAATAAAATAACAGCTGTTTGATCTAAACCAACGACTGCATCAGGAACAAAGTCACTTTCACCTTCGTGTGGCTGCAGCAACTCCGAAAAGCTTGTATGATCCTTTGTTTCATCGAACACAATAATTTCTGCTTCTACTCCTGGAAAAATACAAAGCATGCAAAAAATTCTATTTAGGCCTGTTGAGAATTGTGAGCGAGAACCGGCAACGCCGCGATCCAGCGAGTAGTGCGGGGAAACATACCCCCCAGTCAGTGGAGATCGAGAAGCCGTCTTTAACGCGTCGCGGTACGAGGGACCGGCTCACGCGTAACTAACATTTTGTCTTTTGTAAACACACTTTGTATTTGTTCAATACAAACATCCTAGCTACGAACCGGCGGGTTTTATTTAACGTTTCCGAAAAACCCAACTTCATTTTCAAAGCCTAAATATATAACCGCTTGACTGAAAATAACGTTTGACAGGCCACGGTTTTACTTAAGGGCTATTTCTTTTTCTCTTAAGAAAATAATAATGTTACTCGTAAAGGGTTAATAAAGCACGTTGAAATTTAATGCGGAACCCTCTTCTAGAACCGCAAGGTAGAATTTAAAACGCTGTATATTTTGTTTAGAGATACTCGTATTGTACATCAAATGTACAGGGTGAGACCTAAGTTGATACTTTTTTACTGTGTATAAAGGTCGTTAAAATAAAAACTTTTTCAAATAACTTTTTTCAGAAAACTGAATAATAAGCGAGGTACAAAGTAAAAAATATAAATCTCGGCTTGTGTATCAAGACATACGTAGTCTGTTTATGTTCTGTTTTTTACCCGGATTTTTGTTTTATGGAGTAGACGTTACACCAGTCAGATAGTTCAGTAGTCATTTTCTATCTATCGTTGTTAAATTTAAATTGGCAAATCCTAAAAAAGCACATTGTGCTACTTTTTGGATTTTCCAATTTAGAATTAGCTACGATAAACTGAAAGTGACAGTGCACTGATTGACACGCAAGATGCCTGATAGGTAAGACAAAAATCCGAGCAAAAAACTAAACCTAGGTCTAGGTATGTCTTGATGCACTTACTCCAGACTTACTCCTTTTAATTATGTATCTGACTTATTTTCAGTTTTTGCAAAAAGGTTATGTGAAAAACTTGTTCAATTTAACGACTCCTATGCACAGAAAAAAGTATCAACTTACTACTCACCCTGTACAGTACGAAAACAATATAGAATTGCTATTGTTTGAGGTTTGAAGGCAAGGTAGATGTTGCAAAAGGTCTGTTTTGGACTTCCAATGTCTATGGAATTTTGAGCACAACGTTTCGATTGATCTGCTATCTTCAGTCGCCTTCATGTGAGCCATCAAACATGGTGCTTTCGTTGCTATTCATTCTCGTCTAGCTGACGTGTCGTTTTTCGTGGGTTGTTCTGATTGATCGGCGCCGCGTTATCCTAAGTACATCAGTTCTTGATGGCGTGTCGTTTTTCGCGGCTGGATCTGCCCTTCGTCGTGGTGTTCCGGTTCATTGGCGTCGGTTGTTACAATAGTTCAAGGTCCGGTACAGATCCAGTACCAGCGATATGTTTCGAGGATACGAGGAGACCATGCTCAAATTGAAGAAAGAAGAACTTCACATTGAATTCCTTTGGAGGGCTAGGATAACGTCATTCCTAAAGAAGCTAAAATCTCCAGTACCTGGCGAGTGGACAAAAAAGATTCTATAGAAAGTTAGCCTGACTCTTATCCGATCTCAAATTGCACACCACCGTTGGAAAAAGGATAGTTTACTAGAAAATGCTGTAGTCAAGTTTGAGGAAATAAAAGAAATACTTTGGAAGAAGGCAATAGGCGGACTTTTGCCCAGATCGACAAGACCTGTGATAACCTGTGAAAAGCAACGACAACAGTAGAATAGAAAGTGAAACAACCTTGTTCTCCCCTCTTTCATTTATTCATTCAATATGATTACCTACTTTTGGTGCTGACTAATATACCTACTAGTAAATGCGCGGGAACTTATACGAAGGGAAATGCGGAGTGCGTTTTTTTTATGGTCGGCCACCCGCAAAGGCTGAAAGCCTATGGCGCTGTAGAAGCGCTGCGAGAGGATAAGTATCGGTTCACGTTAGATTTGAAACGCTGCAGGTTGTAGCCGTCGGGAAATAAATTCCCCGGCAGCTGATTCCACAGCGTCGAAGTTCTCCAAAAGAAGGAATGCTGGAGGAGACTGGTTCGGGGAGTAAGGACCTCGACCTGGTGAGGATGAGCTCGCAGAGCTTCTCTAGTGTTCCTGGTTCGGATGGCCTGTGGTGTTATTATCTGAGAGAGCTCACTCGAACATCTTCCGTGATAGAATCTGTGAAACAGGGATAGGTCAGCCACGCTCCTTCGATGTTCCAGGCTGTGGAGGTCCTTTGTGAGGTTAGGCGTATCGATTAGTCTAATCGCTCTTTTCTGGATAGTGTCCAGAAGCTTTAGAAAGTGCTTCGGAGCGCATCCCCACACATGGGAGCAATACTCCAGCGATGGTCGGATCTGTGCCTTGTAGAGCAGCAGCAGTTGCTCTGGTGTATACTTACTTGTGTATACTGTACTTGTTACAGTGAAGTTTAGACGCTATGTTGTGTCTTTTCAGAAGCACCAATTTTATAAAGGCTAGCTATTGCTCATCCTTCTTTTATTGTTTAGTGAGGTGGAGTATTCCAGTATCAGCTAAGGTCAAATTAGGCTTTGTGTCAAAAACTATAGCTACTTCAAGTATTGTTGAATGACCTGGTTTTATATACTTTCTGTAAAGTTATCAAAAATGCATGATAAGTTTGAATTTAAAGGTAATTTTCTTAAAACATTCTGTCGTAGACATTTTCACGTCATGAATTGAACGTTTTGCAATGTATCATAGTTTTCCTTGGGAGATAACTGCGACTCTGATATGGTGGTTTTTTTATATGATTTACAACAAATTTTGTGGGAGTGACTGCATTTCTGTCTAGTGAGGAACCGTATGTTTAGAATGCGGTAAAACATCTAGCGTAGAGCGACACTTTTTGTTCCTAAACTCAAGTAACGATACAAGTTTTAGGGTTCGTAATGATAAATAATTCTACCCTGCATCCTTTGGTGGGATGAGTTTTTGTTTTCAGTTCCTTTTAACATTTAAACCTCATAATGATGGTTACAGAGAATAGAAGCATCATTATACAACTTGACCGAGGAGCTAACATTACTATCAAGGGCGTAGGCAGGTATGGGCAGGGGTGGCAGCTATTATATACAGGGTGTTAATTAAGTATGTTAACAAACTTTAACCACGAATAGTACTCCGAAAAATAGAAAGAAAATGTCAGATGAACATGGGTCTGGAAATACTTTCTAAGGGAGCTACGCTCCTTTGCATGGGGCACCCTGAAGACGGTTTTCCCTCGATATTCTCGAAACCATTCAGAACAAAATGACGAAATTAGGTACATTGGGTAAACTTTTGACGCTGAATATGATTCTGAATTCAGAATCTCATAATTTTAATCAGAGGCGTATCATACGGGAGGAGGGTAAACATAACCCCATTTTCTAAATGGTAATTTTTTTGACATTTTGATTTTAGAATATGGTATTTCAGAGATTTCTACGTAAAATGGTCCCTTGGTACATCTCGATAAGGCTAACCGTCTTCGAGAAAAATGCAAATTATTGAATCGATGCAGGCTACTGTAAATAAATAAATGCATTTTTCTCGAAAACGGTTAGCCCTATCGAGACGTACCAAGAGACAATTTTTACGTAGAAATCGCTGAGATACCATATTCTAAAATCAAAATGTCAAAAAAATTACCATTTAGAAAATGAGGTTATTTTTATTCTTAACTCTGCCCGCATGATAGTCAAAAGCAGCGTCAAAAGTTTACCCATCGTACCTAATTTCGTAATTTTGTTATAAATGGTTTCGAGAATATCGAGGGAAAACCCATGCAAGGGAGCGTAGCTCCCTTAGGAAGAATTTCCGGACCCATGTTCATATGACATCTTCTTTCTATTTTTTGGAGTACTATTCGTGGTTAAAGTTTGTTAACATACTTGATTAACACCCTGTATATGTTCTATATATGTTCCTCATATGCTATATGGATGTTTTATAAGTTCTCATATAAACCCTTACTTACCTGCTTCTTTCATGCAACTGACGATAAGATCAACACTCTCGGGTACTACAAACAATACCTTTGGAGTGACCTCCTTAAGCAAATGTGTAGTATCCAGTGCTGATAGCGTGGGATCCAACGAAGCTATAGGTATTCCCAAAAATAGGCAAGCAATGAACGGGACAGAACTATTTTTGTGATTTGTGGAACACATGATAACCACATCTTCTCTAGTTAATCCTCTCGATTTCAGTTCCATAGCGACCCGAATGCATCTTGGAAGAAGGCTTTCGTAGGTGTCTTCTTCATCAATGTCTGCAAGGTACTATTTCAAAGCATCAAAGCAAAGTCTAAAATTATACCTTTTCATATTTGTTCGATTTTGAGTTCACATGCGTTGCATTAGCCTAGTTTATTATAGCTATGAAATTATTGCACAGAAACTAAAGGGTGAGCCAACTTTAGGGTGAGAAAATCAAACGTGTGTTTTTTCTAAACGTCAAATCATTTGACATTCCAGATATCACATATGACATCTCCAGTCAATGGGTGCATTCAGCAGAGTCAACAGTTTGTTTGTTTGTTTGTTTGTTTGTTTGTTTATTAATTCTTTTGATCTCAAAAAAAGATATAGAACAAGTCAATTTGTACAGCAGAAGCAAATTTTTAAAATACACTTACAGTTCAGTAAACACATACAATACACATATGTACATCAATACGGACCACTAAAATAACAAATTAATACAAAATAAATTAGACCCAATACTCTTTCAACGAGTATAGTTCTTTATCGACCAGGAAGCACCTTAGTTTCTGTTTGAACATACTCAGCGTCTTCTGGTTTTTTATATCATCTGGCAGCTGATTGAAAATTTTCAAGCCCAGAGAGTGAGGAGCACTAGAGGTAATTTGAAGGCGATCATGTGGTATTCTGAAATTATTTCTCATTCTAGTATTATAGTTGTGGTGGTCCTTGTTTACAGAGAATTCGCCTGAGTTCAAAAATATGTACTTCCCAATTTCAAAAATGAAGATCCCTGTCAGAGTGAGAAGCTTTAATTGCCTAAATTTTCCTCTACAGTTGTTGGAGATAAACCTAACATACACCGTACTGTTCGCTTTTGAGCAATGAAAACTGTTTCTGCTGCAGGCGACGATCTGCTATATAAGAGATGCTATATAAGCATGGTATAAATTAATTAGCATTGGAAGGGAAAGTACTGACCTAAGATTCCTGATCGCATATGTTAGTTTATTTACTTTAGCCGCTATATCTTGACAGTGTGTCTTCCAACTGAGATGTTGGTCTATGTTTAGCCCAAGAAATTTGGTACATGAAGCTGGCGAAATATCTTGACCATCAATGGATATATTGATGCTGAGGTCATGTCTGCGCTGGTATGGATGGAATATAATGAAGTTAGTTTTGCAGCAATTTAAAAACAATGAATTGTTGTTGAACCAGTATGTAATAGCCTGTAGTGTAGCATTACATACGTTTTCAAGTTCTTGAGCATTATTTGCAGATACAATGAAAGACGAATCATCAGCATAAAACGTCCCATGGCATGATGGATCTAGTGATCGCATCAGATCATTAATGTACAGCACAAATAATAAGGGCCCCAGTACCGAACCCTGGGGTACACCAATACTCACTGTCTCTATATCTGACGATAGGGTACACTCTCCTGATGGAGGTCTTCTACTTGTAAGTGAAACATATTGTTGCCTGCGATACAGAAAAGATTGTATCCAGGACAGAGCGGGGCCTCTCACACCATAAGAATGCAACTTTTCACCCAACTTTTGGTGATCCACGCAGTCGAATGCCCTACTGAGATCGCAGAAAATCCCAGCAGGGTATTCACCGTTATTAAGATGTGAAGTTAACCTTTTGTAATAGTGAAGCATAGCTGTCGTTGTAGATAAACCAGGCCTAAAACCAAATTGTGAAGAAGAAATGATGCTATGTCTTTTAATGAAACTTTCTATTCTATCTAGAAAACAGTATTCTAGGATTTTAGAAAATTCAGTTGCGGAGCAACTGCCAAATTTTCTGCTGAACGCGTGCGCTATCTAGCAGCTACCGCTCCAGCGGTCGCCATTTTTTGTAGCGATAAAAAAGTACGCTAACTTGGAGCGGGGCGGAATAAGCTACTTTTGACCTTGTGAGTGTCAAATGTTATGACACTTGTGTTATAGGTTATAGGTTATGTTGTCATATTTAAAAGAAAAGGTCCACACTACTTACACAGTCCAAAACTTTGATACAATCTGACATACCTTTTTCATTTTTAATAACCTCAAATGTGACCACTCATTTGACTGTCGTAAAAATAATGCTTTTCAGCAGAACGCCAACTGTTGGGATGTAGCGGCTACAAAAGTAGCGGCTCCCAATCTTTCTGCTGAATGCAACCAATGCCATTTGTAATTATGTCGTCGTTTAGCATGCAACAGCGTGTTAAAGTTATTCAAACTTACTACGAAGACACACGTTCTGTGAGAACCACATTTTGCAAACTCCGAAGTGAATACGGTCGATTTGATCGATCATCTGAGAAGGCTATACGAAAAATGGTGCAGCAGTTCGAGTCAACTGGCTCGTTGTGTGACCTGCGACATGTTCCCCATCGGCGTTCAGTGCGTTCAAACCACAGACTTAACATCTCTAGAGAGAGCCTAATTTGAATATTGGCCAGCCAACATCTATAGCGCTATTGCCACTGTTCTTCGTCCGCTTCCAGTTTCTTCAAAATCTGGCAGTTTCCGCAGTTTGAACACAAAGTATTTAACTGGGTATTTAACTATACATTCCAATATACTTTCAATGTAACTGATTTACGTGAAGATAATTTGTATTGATTTAATGAAATCTCAGAAATGGTAAATTTCATAGCGGAATGTCGCAATAACTTCTAATATGTCGTAAATCTGGCAACCTACAATCGGCGTGCCCTTAAGCTGTCATATGGCTGTCATTGTAGCTGTAGTTATTGCGTGTGTCGAGATTTTTGTGATTTTAGTGTATATTTGACTGACTTTGTGACTATTTGTGGTGCGAATTAAATTATTTATGAACAGTATTGTCATAATTGCATGGTGAGACAACATAAAAAGTGCATAGTTTGCTGTTATAGCGACGAATTGGTGAATACTCCTTATCATAGGTGAGTATAGGTTTTGTTTTAGTTTTCAGTAGCGTAATATATGGGGATAACTGGGAACATAATGTAGCTTCACCCCAGTTTGAGGAATAATAATGGTTGTTTAATGTATGTTTTGTACACGCATTACATTCATGTCAATCAACAGGACGTGAAATGCAAAAATGTATGCCACGTTTACTTACAGAAAATCTATCTATGAGAATTTTATAGAACTAGATATTACCTAATGCAATTATTATACTTTATTGCTGAAGTAAAAACACGATGCAGCCATTCCAACAGGCTACCTTTCAGAACACTGTTAGATATGTTTTGAAAAACACTTCATGGTAATAGTAAGTTATCAACTGTTACAATTAAATTATAATAAGAGTAACTCTCTAAGTATAGCTAAATACTAATACAACTTATTGGTATCAGTTTGTAACATCACAGTAATAATTGAATCTATTAATGAACATCCAATTTTAATATAAAGTCGCACGCCACTGGTAATGCCCTCAAGCTGTCAAAATTTCCGTTACATGTTGGCTGGTCAGCGACCTGTGCATTTTGTTGTTTACACTCCCTCTATAGATGTTAACTCTGTTGTTCAAACGAAAACATTGAAGCAATTGGTGAGAGTGTCGCCGACAGTCCATCCACCTCCATTCGCCGACGTTCACAGCAAGTCAACATTTCCTGTGGTTCTCTGCGGCGAATTTTGGAAGACGATTTGGGTTTCCATGCGTCCAAAATCGGTTGACACAGGAACTACTGCCAAATGATCACGGAAGACGTCGAACATTTGCTAACTGGATCTAAGAGCAGCTGTCAGGTGACAATCGTTTTTACGAGAAAATCCTTTTTAGTGACGAGACTGATTTTTATTTCAATGGCTACGTCAACAGAAAAGACTGCCGCATCTGGGGAGATGAAAATCCAAAGACGTATGCAGAGGTATCCCTGTATTCACAAGGGGTCACTGTTTGGTGTGGATTCTCAACGCACGGAGTGATTGAGCCGTAGTTCTTCGAAAAACCGGATGGAAAAGCGGCAACCGTGAGTGGCGTCAATTACCAAGCGATGTTGGAAAACTTTTTGTGGCCGAATTTGGATGGCATAGACACTGACAACATGTGGTTTTAACAAGATGGAGCGAAGAGACACACTGCAGGCGAAACCATAGATTTTTTTGAATCCAAGTTTCCCAATCGCTTGATTTCGTTGAGAGGTGATGTTGATTGGCCGCCAAGATTTTGCAATCTAACCTCATTGGACTTCTTTCTTTGGGGTTACGTGAAACGAAAAGTCTATGCCAACAATTCCAAAATGATTCCGGAATTGAAAGACGAAATCCGCCGTATAATTTGTCAAATACAACCTCATGTATGCCAAAATGTTATGAGGAGTTTTAGTCGCAGAATTATGTACTGCGGGGGCCATTTGATGATATTATCTTTCACGTATAAATGGTAAAGGCCAATGTTTTCAATACAATAAAGGATCGCAAAGGATTCGAAATAGTTTGAGTTTTATCCGAAAAATAGAATCACACCCTAAATTTCGCTCACCCCATAGTTGTAATTTGTACTTGCAGTTGGAAAGTAATCATCATCAATCGTTTAAATATTAATTCTTTTTTTTTCTAAATCAGTGATTGATCGAGAGAGAGATTTTGGATTATAGATTAACGACACAATACGTTAAAAGAACCAACAATAAACTAACAACTCAAAACATTTGAGGACATCACTAACTTCTTTGTTCTCCATCAATAATTGACGTTGACATTGGTTAATTTGATGATTTACTTTTTTTTAATATCAACTACGTTTACATTCAGAATATTGCAGTCCACCCAAACGACAAAGTGTTTTCGAGTAAAGGCTTGTCTATGATTATTAACTTAGAAAGGCTATAGAGATTTATGAACAGATGGTATTAATTGTTAGTCAAGGGTTACTAAATCATCTTAATTAGGAGAATTTAATTGCAAATTATTTTAGAAACATACCTGCGCAACTCTATCACTATACTTCTTCATACACTCAAAGTATTGATATCCCAAACCCCTTTCATCAGGAGTATAGTCTAATGGTGGGACGTCAATTATATATCCATTGCGATACTCACTGTTATGTTGCTTATGTGACCCTAAAGTACGAGATATATAACAGAGATAGACCGTAGTATTGTTAACTAGTACGATCTTCGTTTAGTGCAAATGCTAGTGCAATTTATGAAACTGAACCTCAGGTTATCTATCAAATTACACGTACGTCACTGGCTCAAATTTAAAATAACTATACTGTGTAAGGCTTTCGCGGCCATCGTCCAATGAATTTGTGGTTCTTGGGTTTTTAGGCCGGCGTCGTTTAGCGTTAAAGCTTGACGTTTCACCACCACAAGTGGATGACATCTTCAGAAGCTATTTCACTTCCAAAATACTGACGGCTGGTAGATCTGCACCTGTATTTATACCTGCTAATGGTGAGGTGGCCCAACCAGGTAGCGTTGGTAGTCCTGCCCCTTCGCGATATGATAGTGTCTTCAGGTCCTTTAGGATGGGTATCCATGTCCGGTTGACTTTCTGCGTTTCTTCTTTCCTATTGAAATTATTATGATGTTTTTGTATTTCGATGGCTTCTCTTTGAAGTCTGGCATGGTATGAAGACGTTGCGGCAAGAACCTGAGTTTCTTCAAACTTGATCCTGTGAGTTCCCTCCTTAATCGCATGTTCGGCTACCGCTGATTTGTCCGTATGGCCTAGTCGACAGCTAGCCTTATGTTCTGCAATTCTTGTGTTTATAGATCGCTTCGTTGTTCCTACACTCCCACATGTGCATGGTATACGATATACCCCCGGTGTTGTGAGTGGGTCTCTTTTATCCTTCACCGTTCTCAAATATTCCTGTATATTTCTTGTGGGCTTGTAGATGGTCTTGACGTTTTTCTTTCGTAACATTTTTCCTATTCTGTCTGTTATTCCAGGCACATAGGGTAGAAAAGCTTTTGCTACCGGTTTAGGTTCTGGTTTTGCCCTATTTCTTCTCATTGTTCTTGTTATTTCCTTTTCTGTGTAACCATTTGCCTTAAGAGCATTCTTTAGATGTTCCAGTTCGGTGTCGAGTTCCTCTGGTTCGTACACTTTTCTAGCTCGTTCTGTCAAAGTCTAATAATTCCGTATTTCTGTGATGGGTGGTGGTTTGATTCTTTATGTAAGTATGAGTTGGCTTTCTATATACCTTGTGCCCTAATCTAACTCCTTTTCTTGTTAGAAGAACATCAAGGAAGGCGAGATTTTTGTTTTCTTCTACCTCCATGGTGAACTTGATGTTTTCATGCACGCTGTTCAGGTGTTCTAGAAATTCTTCGAGCTTTTCTCTTACGTGATTCCAAATGACAAACGTATCGTCCACGTATCTGAGCCATATCTTGGGCTTGTATTGAGCGCTCTTCAAGGCTGCCTGTTCGACCTTCTCCATTACAAAGTTCGCTACTACCGGGCTCAGAGGGCTTCCCATGGCTACACCTTCAATTTGTTCGTACATGTTCGCGTCCCAGACGAAGTAGGCTGTCGTTAACACGTGCTTGAAAAGGTTTGTAATGTTTTCCGGAAGTGTGTTCTTGATGTGTTCGATTGCATCGTTTAATGGCACCTTTGTGAATAATGACACCACGTCGAAGCTGACCAGCATGTCGGATTCTTCGAGCTGTATGACTTTGATTTTCGCAATGAAATGGGCTGAGTCCTTGATGTACGAGTCGGTTTTTCCAACGTATGGCTGCAATAATGTAGTTAAGTGTTTTGCTAATTCGTAAGTAGGCCACGTCACCATTAGCAGGTATAAATAAAGGTGCAGATCTACCAGCCGTCAGTATTTTGGAAGTCGCCGAAGTGAAATAGCTTCTGAAGACGCCATCCACTCGTGGGGGCGAAACGTCAAGCTTTAACGCTAAACGACGCCGGCCTAAAAACCCAAGAACCACAAATTCATTTAAAATAACTGTTGAAAGATAGACTCTTTACTAATGTCTTTGCCATATTTTTCACTCATGGATAAAGAACGTTGTGACCCTGAAACACCATCGTGAAGCTCATTTTAACTTTATCAACTCTGCATCCTCTATAAGGTTTCGTAGTCGCCTACTAAGTTGGGAATTTCATTCTCAAAAAATAGAAGCAGCTCTCAGTTAATATCACTAATCCAAATTACCTTTTGTCAAGCATTTTGTAGCTCCGATAAAGGCTGCAACGTTAGGACAGATTTTATATTTCGACAGATGTTTAAAGTAAAAATATGTTGTCTCGAAGTTATTTCAAAAGCGTAAGTTCGTAAGTCACCGATTTACAACTTTACAAAAAATAGGTGCCTATAAGCTAACAAACTACAGTATTTGAAAAGGTCTCTATTAGCAGACATTCATCGAACATTTGATTTTCTGGCAGATGTGCTGGCTGCTAAAACTATATGAGAAATAAGAGATTCTACTTACCATCATTTGCCATGGCTTATACAGATCCCCCGTAGAGATCCCCAAACAACCTATCTTTGAAGCAATAGCGATGTGAGTTGAGAGTAGTCTTGCATACGTTAATGATACAGATTTGACAATCATATGACGATATCAGGTGACGGGTAGTCTTGTGCATTTTTTATGCGACAATTGATTTATTCTACCGACTGGACTGTATGATTAATACCTATTGTGCTGATAACTCGTAAAATAGTTATGACTATATTCTTTTAATTAATATATGACATAGAAAATCTATACCTGTATGAATGGAAATGGATTGCACACTGCAAATTTAAAATATATTGAAAAGGTCAATCAAGAAAGATAGCGATGTAAGGTAATTTTCTGAAGCGATTTTTCTATGTTTGTATTATTAGATGCATAATGTAGGTCATTTAGTCGAAGCTCATTCGCGTTAAAATTTTCTGTTTTGAGGAGCACTTCAGCAAAATTAAGAGCATTTAGGTGTTTTATTTTCTACTTATTAATTGTATCGATTATTTGGTATATCATCTATTCACTTGATGATGTCTTTATCATTAAAATCATCCCCGTATGTCTCTACATCCGTTCACCTGCCTGTCAGCTTTTCTTGTTAGTTCTGATGCATTTTAGTATCCCGTCTAGCTGCTGAAGTTCCCTGAATATCACACTCAAAGATGTGAGGATCAAGGAAGACTGCTCTACGTCATCCTTGGGCATCCCTATCGATAGTGAGCTTACCTCGACTACTCATATCAACACTGTAACAGCTGAATTGAACAAATGCTATTATTATATGATCTGTTCTCTAAAAAACGATATAACAACAAATTCATTCAACGAATAGTGAATGAATTTGTTGTTAAGAATAATTTTAACCACAACTATTTCACTCGAGGCTGTAATGGAATTTACTTACAAAAAACAATCGTGCATTTTACAAGAAGTCACCTATAAATGCTGGCTGCAGATTGTATAACGTTGTTCCTTCAACTCTCAAGACTAGCTGCCTGACAAAATTTCAATCAGATCTCAAAAACATTCTTATCGATAGCTGGTGAGATAGACAGGCAAAGTTGTAGCATGTATGGTGATACATGGTTGAGGAGTTTGTTACAAGTTTGTCTATGCCGAAGAAGCAAATGTGTCATTGATCCCCTGTTACGACATCCTGGTATTCATCTCTGAGTCCTACCATCCCTGACTTAGATTACGCTGCCCTGATGAGGTCCAATAAGTCCGAAGCACGTGTCGGTAGCTATTATGCTTATTTTGCCTACGTTAAATCTTTGTTCATGGTTTGATAAACCTTGTCGTGCACTAAATCTTTTTTATATACAGCGTGTCCATTTAATGCGCAATTCTTTGATATCTCGCAAGGTGTACCTGATAGAAGAAAATGTCAAATATAAAAGTTATTTGGTTACGTAAGACGCATATTCTAAAAATATTTTTAAAGATGCAGAGTGTTGCTGGAAAGAAGGATAGTGATCAATATGATTTTTTTATATGAAACTATAACTTTTTCTTAAATTCTTCTAGTTTCCATCATTGATCTCTATTTAAGCCTAAAATATTTTTGGGATTGGTTCCGACGTTGCCAAGTTATAATTTATTTTCTATTAATTTTTGGATTTGCAAGGTCGCAAGTAATACGTCCAAATTGATATATTCGTTTAACTTTTCTCAATAGTATTATACAGCGAGTTACTTGAATATTAAGGAGATATTATTTTGGATGTTACCAGTAATTTGTTTCTACATGGTGTTTTTGGCAGATTTTTAAATTACGGCAACTTGAAAATCATTTTACTTTGTTTTTTAAATGTGTGTTACGTTAGACTTCATAAATAGGGAATTCCATTCAAAATTATGATGTAAAATTGGTAAGCCTGACAACACTGATGTTACCATTTTTGAATTCTGTACTTTCAAAAAACCCCAAGTATTGAATTTCACCGTTCCAGCTGTGGCTGTTTTGGAAATATTTAAGCGTTCCGGTACTGTTTACTGAAAAAGCGGTGATGCCGTATCTAAGTAATTAACAAAAACAAAATTTTGAAACTGTGAGGTCTTACTAAATTCGACATGCGCAATTTATTGCACTAAAAGTAAATAGAGAATTCTATTTGAAACGAATAAAATTGGGGATATTTGTTTAAAAAGTTGGAAAAATCATTTATAACTTGGCAACGTCGCAAGGGCGAAAAAAAATATTACAAGGCGAGATATGGTATCAGAAGATATTACGATTTAAAATAAAAAATATAGGGTGTCACATTTAAAAAAACAAAGTAAAATGACCTTCAAATTGTCGTAATTTAAAATTCTGCCAAAAACACCCTGTAGATACACATTGCTGGTTACATCAAAGATAATATTCATTTTATGTTCAAGTAACTCGCTGTATAATATTATCGAGAAAAGTTAAAGGAATATGTCAATTTGGACGTATTACTTGCGACCTTGCAAATCTGGAAATTAATAGAAAATAAATTATAACTTGGCAACGTCGCAACCGATCCCAAAAATATTTTAGGGTTAAATAGAGATCAACGATGGAAATTAGAAGAATTTTAAAAAAAGGTATAGTTGCATATAAAAGAATCGAGTTGATCACTATCCTACTTTCCCGCAACACCCTGTATATTTCAAGATATTTTTATAATATGCGTTTTAAGTAACCAAATAACTTTTGTATTTGACATTTTCTTCTATCAGGTATACCTTGCGAGATATCAAAGAATTTCACACTAAATGGATACCCTGTATATACTTACGAGGAGTAGATCTTCAAATTGAATTTTATCCATTATTACAAACCTTCAGGAGAAGCAAAAAAACAGTACAGAGAAACCAAATCATAGAGAAACAAAAGATTTGGGATAATATAATGATATGGCGTCTATGGAACTCAATCGAAAAATTTGGTAAAATAATGTTGAAAAACAAATTGGAAAAATTAAAACCTCTGTTGGACATAATGCAGCTTGTTTGTCTCTAGTAGACATAATGCAGTTAGTTTTTCACTACTGGACAAAATGTAATTTGAGATTCATTATTAAGTATCAAAAACAAAACTGTGGAAAATATTTGCAGCATATTAGACTGAAACAACAAAATATAATAGTAATATAATAGTAGAAGACATCTAGTTATATTCTATTTCCATATCTACATCACTAGATTGCCAGTTTTCTCGCGTATTGCAGCTATTATTTTAGCTCCCGAACTGTGTCGAACAATATACGAAAATAAAATCCTAATCAAAATGCATTTTCTCCTTGGACTTAAATCAGCTTGTTTGTCTAGATGTTATTTCCTATCGAATAGCACGGAGACTAAATGCTTTTTGTCTGACTTATTGTTCATAATGAGTAAGTATTTGATCACCTCTATCTCAAATATGGAAAATTTGGACAAAATGCATTTTGAAAATATGCTCCTCAAATTGTGTGACGTTCTGTAGCAAAAGGTATATTAAACATGAATGAATGAATGATGTACTCGTGCCATAGCACATCCTAGCGAATTTATTAGCAGAGATTGATTTATTCTGCTAAACTAGAACAGGCTAGATTGAGTCGATAAGATTTTTTCGATATTACTAATCATTTAGCCTAATCAGCCCTAAATTTTAAATCACATATCTATCTGTTTACCTTCGTTCATGCCAGTTCAGTAAGTGACTAGTTTAAGCATATAGTTAAAAGCTTCGTGATTTCTTGTCCATAGTACTGAATTTTACAATATGTAGGTAATAAAAATACTTGTTTTATTGTAAAAATATTTGGAAACAACAATAATGGAATAAATCAACAATTGGTCAAAAATAGGATTAATAGGAGGAAATAGATCAGTAGTCTTCTTCGTCATCGTCGTCGAATAAATGGAGGCGCTTTGGAATATCATCCTCTTCGCTTGATTCATCTTCATCTTCATCACCTTGATATCTATAAATTGTTCAAAAATAATTAACACCTCAGTCATGACCTTTAGTTATCCTACGTGTAAAAAATATAAATAAATAAATAAATAAACGTCTTTATTGTATTAATGTAAAAAAACAATTAACACAAGTTATCAAGGGTCGAGATTTAGCAACAGTGCTACTCTTACACGTGTAATAGCACGCTTGCATGTGTATTCAGACATAATATTCTAGAGCAACACAATTAAAATCAGCTCCAAACAGGGATTTCTCAAATTTTAATGCATCATTGCTTGAAACAACGAACTTCAAAATATCTCCTCAAGCGGGCCATTTTTATACGGTATATCATGGCCGACTCTACACTAGGCCGGAGCCTTAGATGTGGCAACGTGGCTTAGCTGTCAAATAGTGGGCCTATAGTTTCAGAATAATTATTACATTTTATATGTATTAGAGTTCATCTCGGTTAATAAAGTAAGAAAAATACTTTTTAGAACTACTACTACTAATACCACTTACATCTGATGTCTGGTTCATCGTAGTCAAACACTACAAAATAAAAATAAACGCAACCTGTTTCCTGCTGCCACTTCCACTTCCACTTAAATGAACACACAATTTACTTTGTAAATTGTCACTTGAGCTAGAAAAATTCACTATATTCACTATTAGGTCACTGTGAAGCCATTCTTGCTGGTCTTGATTCCCTTTCACTATCAAATCTTTTCGTAGGTATGCCCAAATGCATGCCCAGATGAGTCCTATTAACTGTATTTTTCTGTGATATTTGGGAGGTCCAGAAAACATTGTAGGTACCACATTGTGCTTTAAAATAGGTCTTATCCTTTGAAACGTTTGTAAAGTATTGTCTTTATCCTTATAAATATAACCACTTCTGTTTATGTCCTTTATTGGAAGCACAATTGCTAGTGCAACCTGGTACTACACACTTTGCAGGCACTTTTTTATCTTTATAGCTTCGTGTGTGCAGGTAAATAATTAGAAACACATTAAAAATCACCTTCCACTCTTCTTGTTTACTCTGGAATGTTATGGTTGGTATGTCCTTTATTGGAAGCACAATTGCAAGTGCAACCTGGTACTACACACTTTGTAGGCATCTTTTTATCTTTATAGTTTCGTTTGTGCAGGGAAATAATTAGAAACACATTAAAAATCACCTTCCAATCTCCTTTTTTGCTCTGGAAGATTACACTAATGACTTAAGGACAAATAAAAGCTCGGTCCCCGATTCAGTGTTGCCAAATTTCAATGCTCCGGCCTAGTGAGTAGAGTCGGCCATGGGTATATAATAATAATAATCGTCTTTATTGAAAATAAACATATCATGTAAGATTAGTGTTATACAGCTATTGTCAATTCATAGAGGCGAATTGAGAATTAACTTTAAATCAGGAATCAATACTCCAATATTTAATATTAATGATAATGTCACTGGTGATCACTACGAATATTGCTTTAGATACTTCTGTATTATCTAAACACAAAACATTAATTTCATTTCAGTGAAATTTTGACAAAGTATTACTACCCTGGCGAGGACGAAAAACGCTTATGGTTTTTGTGAATGGTGTCAGTAGCGCGCAGAAATAATAAGAAAACTAAAAATATAAAAACAGCTGAAACTGCGTTTGTAGAGGTTTCTGATCATTTTCGACTTTTTTTTGGGTAAGGATGAAATTGGGGTGGTTGGTGATGGGGGGTTAAAAAACTAAAAAATTTGTTGTATTCACAATCGGCCGTTCATTGACCTGTGAAAAACAGACCTAGCGGCATAATATCCGTTTTTAGGTACATCCGAACATTGCCTTGCCTAATCCAGAAATCAAGGGACTTAGAATCTTTTGATGTGCACCATACGAATAATGCTTTAGATAGTTCTCTATTGAGTAACGTGGAAAACGCATAAGGTTTTTAGAAATCGTATCAGTGGCGGCGCAG